>CM069530.1:67450000-77450000 GCA_035773235.1 Eospalax fontanierii | reverse complement strand
GTTTGGATTTTTGTCTGTTTGGAGCCTCTCAGTCCTGGCCGGTCTAAATAGGTGAGGTTTGTATATAATTTCACACTGACAAAACAAAACACAGTACAGTACAGGAAACCAGAAGATGGACACTGAGTATAGGTTGAACAATAATGATTTAAAAATGTGTTGGATTCTTTGTAATTATGACTGTTCTGCTTCCAGTAAAGGTGTCTCTGGTTAAGTGAGGTAAGACATGGTGTGTGTCTATATATGTGTGTGTGTATATATGTATACACATATATGCACACACACACACACACACACTACATGTGTATAAACCCGGCATCTGCTAAATTTAATGTTTCACCACAGCATCCCACCCCATGCCACTTTTAATGAGTCAGCACAGCTTTTTGTAGCAAGCACCCAGACACTTGAGTCCTTAGTTAAATTCATCTAAATACTGCCGATAATTCACAAATAGTGTTTAGCAAAGAACCACAGTATATATAACAGAAGCCAAACAGTACTATTTCTTGGGTTTCCTTCGGGCTTTCAGGGTACCTGGGGACTTCTGTTAGATTGCTTAAAGAATTCTCACTGAAAAATATTTCAGTTATTATAAAGAGGCAAACTATGCCAAATAACAAAATTATAAGATATTCAGGTGCCAGGGAAGGAGTCTGGTTTTGTTTAGAGTACAGTGGGAGCTACTTGTGTACTTTGAAAACAATTTGTGTTAAACATTGGTTGATCACCACTGTCTGTTACATAAGGACTGAAAGCTGGATTTCAGGAAGTTTTACTGTTTGCCTTCGTGTTGTCCAAAAAGAGCATTATAATGGCAAAGATGTGTTTTCCTAAAAATGTTTGTATGAACCAATGTAAGTAAAGAACATTATGTGTAATGTGTGTATTGCCTACATGTGGGTAGGTGCACCAGTGTTGTATAGTGTCTATGGAGGTCAGAAGAGGATGCAGAATCCCCTGGAACTAATGGACTGCTGTTAGTTGACATGTGGTTGCTGGGAATTGAACTCGGGGCCTCTGCAAGAGTAGCCAGTGCTCTTAACCACTGAGCCATCTCTCTAGCCCTCTAAGAAATTATTTTTAACACCAGGTAGGAAAACTTTTAAACAGCTTGGAAATCCCTACACTTGGGAGGCTGAGGTAAGAGGATCCCAAGTTCAAGCCAGCCTAGGTGACGCAACAAGTGAGAGTAGCAAGTTTAAGTTTGACTTAATCTGTGACTTTTCAAACATACTATACATGCCTGAATATAAGATAACCCTCACATAAAGTCAGCATTTTATATTCTGAAGAGGAATACCCAAAAATAAAGCTTGAATGCTTAAACTTCTTAGTGAAATACACTCAAAGATTGTTACTATTACACACAGAAAGCGATAAAAAATGCATCAATTTAGAAAAACCTGATTTTCTTGCCCTGTTTTCATAAAGCAGTTCGTTTAAAGTAGCTGTGCTTTGACACTGACTTCTCTGTCGCCAGTGTTACTCTGCAACTCTTCAGTTCTTGGGCACACAGGCTTCCATCTCCACCTAAGTGTATGTCTGTGTCATGCTACCTTCTCATTTACCCTCTGACGACTGATTTAGTTTTTTCATTTTTGAGGCAGTATTGCTTTGTAGTAGTCTAGGTCGACCTTAAACTTGCAGTGTCTGAAACTGGAAGCTAACGTGGCCAAGTTCATGTCTGTGTCACTGTAGTTTCTGATGGGAAAGTCATCATTTCCTTTAACCAGAAGAATGTGTTGAAACAGTAGCAGGTGTAGGTTAAAATTAGAAACAATTATTTCTATAACCAGAACTACAGACATCATTTTTTTTTTTTTTAAGTGGCAGAGTTATGCTGTGTGTCCTTGTGGGTTGAAGAGGTTTTCCATTTAGTTCAGCTAACTAGAGCTGGATTCTGTCCTGGGCTTGGCAGGTGGCAGGCATGGGCAGCCCTCCAGTTCTGGGATAGGAACTCAGCTTGTTTCCACTGGATGGACTGACTAGCGAAAGGCACAGTTACAGTATTGTCTTCTCTTTTTGTCTCCTTGTACCTTCTATCTCCCCTGAACCATTTCTGAGACTGAGCCCTAGAAAAGACTAGATGATTGACATTACTTGCATGTCATTCGCTTGCTTGTTACTTGTGTTTATTTACAGCTCATCCTGTCCCAGTGGTTCAACTCTCTTTACTAGCAGTGAGCTTACCAAGGTTCCAGCACTGTAACTGTACACATGTGTGCTAAGAATCTGCTTCAGGAATTGTCTCATGAATCTTTTCAGTTGTAGCTGTTGCTAACATTTGATGTTTCTTGAGAATCAGAGAAATGTATATTGACAATTTCCATGATCAAACAAGCAAAGAACAACAATAACCCATGATCTAGTGTCCTGTTATTGTGCAAGGAAACTGTGGTTTGTTTGGGCAGGACTCTAAGGATGTGTTTGCCCAGGATGCAGGTGTTAGCTGAGGGTGCAACTGACTGAATGTATCTGTAGAGGTGGGTTATATGATGGGTCTGCCGTACTGGTCAGTTGTGTTGAATCAAATTGTTGCTAGAAACTTCTGAGAAAGAATGTTTCAGTGGTAATGGCCTTGGTCACTTTGCCTGTGGTTTGTTTTGGCCCTTTCTTCTCACACATGCTGAGTTAACAGGGTCACCAGTGTGCAGTTCCAGAGCCTCTCAGGTTTCCATTGGATACCTCATGTTTACAAAACGACTTTAAATATTGCCTCTCTCTAAGATTTTGGCACTCAGCACTGCTTTTTCCCCTTGGTTACATGATTTTAAAAGTCCATGTTGCCATTTTCTCAATGAACAAGCCAGTTGAAGGAGATGCCATTGGTGTGGTGGCACAGGAGACCAGCCTGGGCTACCTAGTGAGTTTTGAGGACAGCCTGGGATACATAGTGAGATCTTCAGCTGCTTCTTCTGTTACCCTCCCCCAGAGAAAAAGAAGATGGAGGGAGCATTAGGAGGGGTTAGGCTTCTCGTGCGCAGAAACACAGAAGGGATTTCCTTCACTGAGGGCAAACAGATGCTCTTGGGGAGATGGCAGTGTCTGGTACATTATTGTTTCCTGTCTTGACAAAAGTTGGATGCAGCAGTTTGATGATGTATTCACAGTAGCTCTTGTAGATGATGCAGGGTCCTTTTTCATGGTTAGTCACTACTGGTTGAATACATGGTATTTGATGTTTATTTCATGTTTTAGTTTATTCATTTATTTTGAGATTGAGGTCCTGATAAGTTGCCTAGGCCTAAGCAACTCTCCTGGAATTAGAGGCATGTGGTACTGTACCTAGCTTGTATTTTAAAGACAATTTTGTGTTTTATAATTTAGTGCTTAAATATTCTATTAAAGTATTCTAAACCAGGTGTGGTGTGATGCATGTCTGCAATCCAGCATTTGAGAAATGGAGGCAGGAAGACCAGAAGTTCAATGTTCAAAGTTATTTTTAGCTACATGGTGAGTTTGAGGCCAGCATGGGCTATGGGTCTGGTCCCACAGAGGAGGGCAGAAGATTGCTGGTGTTTGCTGGCTTCCAGCCTAACCCCACAAAACCTCAGAAGCTCCAGGTTCAGTAAGATGCTCTGCCTCAAAGGAATAAGGTGAGAGTGATATAGGAGGAGACCTGATGACAACCTCTGGCCTGTAAGCGTGTGCACTTTTATATACATTTTTACACACACACACACACACACACAATAAATAAATAAATAAACCAAGATGGGTAATTTTCAAAGTGTAAATGGTTGTGCATGCACAAAATCATTTGATGTTTGTTTAAAAGCTAAAATGTGTTCTCCTTACAGACATTGTTATAAAATGTAAAATATTGAATATTTTGCCTGTCAGTGCTCCACAAGGTGAAAGGCATGCATTTCTTTGAGGATCTGTGTTTATTGTTCTCTCCTGGAGTTCTGTTTACCTAGTGGCTGTAGTCGAAGAGAGGCCAAATTCTGGCCCATCATGCAGGCATAGAGTAGTTTGAGAGAACGTTTAGTAAATTCACTAAGAAGGCTTCCAAGACCAGCATTTATTTATTAAATCACATCTCTGGCCGTGCAGGTACATGGAAGAAGCATGTAATTTCTGAATAAAAAACTAGAGGTAGGGTTTTACAGTTAGAATCAGCAAACTCCTCATCTCCAGGTGTGATTGTTTTTATGGAAACGACTAGAACATGATTGGTGCCCAAGATAAACAGATAGCAAAGGGTCCTCCTGGTCCCCAAGGGAGCTATGCTTAAGTGGATTGCTCCCCTGACCAAGCATGTATCAGATATCTTTAACACCTTTCCTCTCTTCTGTCCTTGCTTCTTTTCTTGAATCCCTGTAGAATCAGTATAATTAGCAGGATGTTCCCCTGCCATAATGCTTTTGTGTGTGTCATAGGATTCCAGTTTCCTGCCATTCTCCATTCAAGAATACAGTTGTAACAATATTCTGCTCTTCTAGGAGCTATGTACGTAGTTAGGGCTTGTTAATAGATGGTTTGATGGAGCTGGATAGTTTATCATTTCTATTTCAAATGTAATATGTTTTGGTTACTATGAACTGTCTTATACAACAAAACCTTAATTAACTAGGATTAGTTAGAGAAAAGACAGTTTCTAATGAATTTTCTCTTGAAGATTAAACATTTTGCTTTTTCTTCATTCTTGTGCCTTTGGCTTTTGGAATTCCGACACCAAGAATTTAAAAAAAAAATTCTTTGAATTATTCTGTTATAGTATCTCAGAGTATCCTTATGAGTTATGAATTTTGTTATTCAGACTTTGTTTTCTATAGGGGTATAAGAGGCTCAAGGTTTGGCTGCTGAATTCTTCGGCTTTATATAGAGGTAGGGATAAAGCCGTGTGTGTGTGTGTGTGTGTGTGTGTGTGTGTGTGTGTGTGCGTGCGCGCGCGCGTGCGAGCGCTCTTTATACCTTCTCAGATTCACAAAGACAAAGCTGTCTCTTTAGGTCCAACATCAGTAGGTCTAGTAATTTCTATTTGTTTATTCGAAGGTTCACTGCAAAAGATAACAGAAGTCAGTCATTAGTAAACGGCTCAACATGGTAATTCTTGAGTTTAAAAGAGAAGTTGGCTTATTCTGTACAACACAGACAATAAAGGTTTCCAACACATATTTACTGAGCAACTACTCTGGGCTCTTTGAGTACCTTATTATGCAGTTTTAATATCCGTAATGATATTGCAGAGTGTCAGCATAAAACTGCCAACCTCTGTGAACCTTGCATGTGTCTTATTTTCTAAAAGCAGCAGAGCCGTTCCCAAGGGACTTATGATGTCTTGGTTTAAAGCAAGTACTCCAAATTTTTGTAAGCTTTCCAACCTTTTCTTTTGTATTCAGTACTTACAAAATAAAGAAATTTAATTTTAGAGGTTAAAATATTGTTATTTTTACTAATCATAAGCTGTAGCTATCTCAGAATACAGAAAAATGTCTCTACTATGTGTAGAAAACTGCTGACCGGATTGCTTTAATTTTATGTCAGTTGATTTTTTAATACTGACTTTCAAATATGCCATTAAGAGTTGTTGTCTCCAAATAAAAATTCCATACTCATCTCAATGATAATAGTGAGTAAAGGAGATTTACAGCTTGTATTTTATATTTTGTTTTTAGTAAAAATGCAATCAGTTATTTCCAGTGCTTTTTTCTCTTGAGTTTTTTTCTTGACCTAGCCAGACTGTGAATATGAGGGGAAAAAAAAATCCTTGAAAATACATGAAAAGCCTGAGAAAAAATGTGGCAAAAAGATTTGACATAAAAAGCAGATCAGGAGCTATGATGAATGTATTATATTCTTAATTCTTATGAGTGCTTGAAATAGAAGGCATTTAGATGAATGATTTTGTTAGATATGCAAGAGTGCTTCATTTTAGTTATGTGAAAGGAATGGACCCTATGCTGAGCCTTGTTCGGTTCTGTGATTTGAGGATGTTACAGTCTCACATTTTGAGGATGAAAGTGTCACGTTTATAAAGAGCTTGCCCATGGTGGGTTGCAAGTGTCACCTTATTATTTTACGATGAAGGACAAGAGAGATCATACTATGTGGAACCCTTAGAACTGCAAGTCAGGAAAGATTCTTTTTAACTGTTAAAGGCTCATGTTTCATTGGCTTTGAAACCTTGGTCACACTGGCAATACTTGCTCAAACATAGTGCTATTTTTATTTTTTTTTATACTTTATTATTTTTATGTGTATGAGTGTATCGTCTGTGTACGTGTAAGTGCACCCATGTTGTACAATGCCCGTGGAGTCAGAAGAAGGCATGGAATTCCCCTGGAACTGGAGCCACATGGGTGCTGGGAATCAAACCTAGGTCCTCTGCAAGAGCAGCTGGTAGTCTTAACCACTGAACCATCTCTCCAGCCCCAAGTGCTATTTTGAAAGGCATACTGGGAAAAAAGTAGTGCCCCAAATAAGAAATGTCTGCCTGAAGTCAACTTTTAATACTTGCAGTGCTGGGGCTCCACCTTGTCTGGAGTTTCTCTTCTGATGTTCTCTGTCACTAAGGCTGTATTTCAGGGAGATGGCAAGGGTAGGAACACCTTATACAGGAGTGGTAGAATGCCTTGCAGGCTACCTGTACCCATAAGTGATTAGCTCAGCAAATACTGTCAGGTATTAGAAGAAAAGAGTAGTGTAAGGAAAGATCAAGATAACAGCTGTCATGCAGTGACCAGGATGGCCTATGATCGCATGCTTATTGTGTGTGCCATGCAGTGTGGGACTGAAGGGGGCAGAGCAAAAGGCTTGGAGAGGAGACAGCATGCTATATTAAATGTATTTTCCTGGGAGGCATATGGATATAGGAAATGGTATTTAGACTTTCTACTCCTGTAAGATGATTTTTTTTTAATCATAGTGACTATTTTAAACTGAAGCCGGTTTAAGAAAAATAGCTAGTTTGCATTTTGAGCTTAGGAGACGGCATTAGAATGATGTCATGTCACAAAATTGACTAGTACTTTTAATTAAAAGACCATTTGTAAACTAAAATATATCAAGACTCTTAGTCATAGTAAATGAATTGAAAGTTTTACAACTAAGGATACAAAGTACATTGCTTATCTCTTAGTGATTAAAACATGAAGAATAGAATAGCCTCCCTCACCTCCTCTCTCCTGCCGTCCCCCCCCCCCCCCCCGCCCCTTCAGATGTCATGAAGCCCAGGCTGGAACTGGCTATGTAGGATGGCCTTTACTCCTGATCTTCCTGAAGCTGCTGGGGAATAAGCAAAACAGCAGCTCTGGGCACTCCCTGGTTGAGCATAGATACCACCTCTAGTTTTACCTGTCACTGGAGAAGATTGAAACTCTGTGCTAAAGTCTTAATGCTCATGTTTTTTATTTCTTTCTTTTTTTTTTTTTTTTTAATGTGTATGAGTGTTTTGGCTGTTTGTAAGTACATCCATGTCCTGCAATGCCCATGGAGGCCAGAAGAGCATGTCAGATTCCCTGAAACTAGAGTTAGGGACAGTTGTTAGCCATCGTGTGGGTGCTGGGAATTGAATGCTGGTCCTCTGCAAGAGCAGCCAGTGCTCTTAAACTGCTAAGCCATCCCTCCAACCCCCTTTTTAATATTTTTTGATTTATTTATTTTTATTTTTTAATGTTAATTTTGGTGTGTAGGGTTGAGAAAGAAACTTTGGAAAGAAAAGAGAATTAGGTACATAGTAGTGTGCTTAAAATCAGCAGTATAGAATGAAAATAATTTTCAGATCTATCATATTTCCATTTCTTATTTTCATTGAAAACCCAAACCTTATTACACTATGCTCAGGCAGAGAGTGTGAGGACTTGAGTTTCCTACCACAGTTTATGATACACCTGAATATAAACTTTCCTGGAAGTCAGAGCTCACTTCTTGGCTATTGTGTGTGAGCCAAGAATTTAACAGCCGTGCTACATGTGTACCCTGCAAGCTTTCTCTTCAGTTTGTGTGTGTTGGAGGTGGGGTGGGAGATAGATTTTCCAAGCCTGTTGACTTCATGGCTTGGTGATAGATAAGCCATGGTTCGAACTTGGCTGACAGTCCATTTTCAGGAAATAGTTCATGGAGCCGAAACAAAGTTAGCTAACATACAATTTATTAGACTTTACACACTGATCCATAAACAACTTGCTTCAACAGGATGTCTGATTGAAAAAAGAAAAAAAAATACAGATGGGTGGGAATGGAAAAGCAAATCTGCTGGATTGTCGGCCAAGTAATATCTGGCTGTGTCAAAAAGTGGAAAGCAGTCATCCTCAGTGCCTTGTGTTGCTTTTGTTCTGCTCATCTGGCTGGTTTTCTTCACCAGCCTCTCAGTGCTGCTGCTGTTAATTAAGCCAGTGGTGCTGCTCCTGGCCAGCTTCACCCTCTCCAAGGTGCTGTTCATTGGGAGCCCAGGGAAGCTTGCTGATAGCTGTGCTTTCCCTGGATGCTCTTGGCTTTGCTGTTTGAAAATTTCTGCTTTATTTAATGTGTCCTGCTCCTTCCCCATTATATTTGTGTGGGGGAAAAAGCCAGTAAAAACGAACATCTGGCAAAAGAACTTTCCAGTTTTAAGGAGGAGGTTTGCTGGATTTATGATCTTACTTTTTACTAAAGTATGAACTGGAGGCTGGGGCGTGAAGTCTTGCTGCACAGTTAGTTATTCCTGGGTGGGGGGCAGGGTGAGTGAGGATGTGGAGGTTCCAGCCTGGGATTTATCCAGGCTGGATAAATAGTGTCAGCAGAGCCTGTAACTTCATGATGCTGTTCTGTCCTGACTCAGTTTTGTGAAAGGACAGTGGGTGTGAACTGGCTGGAAGCACTTGTTCCCTGATTACCAACCAGAGTTCAGCCCAGTGGCCAGAAATTTCAGCTCCTAAACCTCAGCTGCCCTCCACCCCCTGTTTTGCCTCAATAGCTTGTTTTCCTCAAAGTTATTTTAGTATTGTGTTATTTTCTTTTATTTTCCAATTAAAAATGGTTTTAAAATGAACTTTATAGATTTCTTTCAGGTTTTTTTGTTGGTTTGTTTGTTCTTATTTGTACTGACTTACATATAATTGTATAATAATCTTTGTTAAATGATGGATCTCACCTTATTTTAAAACTTTCAAGCAGGTGCTTGGTGTATGCTGGTAAACCTAACACTCTGGAGGCTGAGCAGCAAGAAGCTTCCTGTGAGTTTGAGTTCAGCCTGGGCTGCATAGTGAGACCTATCTCAAAACACAAATCAAGCAAAACCTAAAAGGATGCTAAGTTAAAAGTATATACTTTTACTTAGCCACTTATGTACAATGGAAAACAGCAGTTTGAGTCATGCATGGTAGCATATGCCTTTCATCCCAGCTCTTGGGAGACAGAGGTGAGGGGAGCTCTGTGAGCTCCAGACCAGCTAGAACTGTGCAGTGAGACCCTGTCTCAAAACAAAACAGAGCAAAGCAAAACAAACGCAGTCATTTGATCCGTGCGTACACGCTCAGTGTCGTGTGTCCTGAAGGTGTGTTGTGGGTCTTAGAAGTTTGTTAATGACATCTCTTTCATCCTCTGCTCTGTGCCCTCAGAGCATTGTCCTTACTTAATGGAATTTCTTGTTAGAGAAATCTCTACTTCTGAAGGTCATTGGGGTAAATAAATTGAACTCTGTCAACAGCCTGGAAAAACAGTAACTTCATTTCAGGAGAGTTTTTCATGAAGTCCTTTTCCCAAATAGTATAGTTAGTATCAGGAAAATTTCAGTAATGCTTTTCAGCAAGGAAATTGGCTCAGTATTTTGGCCTTGTCCCTCAGTTCTTGTACTAGATGTGTAATGTTGTCGTCATAGTTTGCCTTTATCAGCTGGAGATTCATCTTAGGTTAAGTTCCTTGAAATCAATCTTTTCTTACACTTTTTATTAGAGGTTTTGTAAGTGGGGTGCATAGGAAATATTGAGGAACCAGGAGAGTCATCTTCTCTGAACCTTCATAAATTTCTACATTTTTGTTGAATTGATTAGCCTTGATCCAAAGAAGTAACAGTTTTAAAAGATGTCTTTCCAGGCATGGTGGTACATTCCTTCAGTCCTGGCACTCTGGAGGCAGAGACAGGCAAACCTCTGTGAAATTGAGGCCAGCTTGGTCTACATAGTGAGTCCAAGTCCTCAGCTGGAGGTACCTGGAGGCCCTGTCTCAAAAAGAAAACAAGGAGAAGAAGAACGAGAGAAAAGAAGGGGCTATGAGATAGCTCAACAGTTAAGAGTTCTGACAGTCCTTGCAGAGGATCTGGATTTGGTTCCCAGTACCTACTGGGTGACTAACAGCCATCCCTAAGCCAGTTCCAGGGGATCTTATCCCTCTCTTCTGGCCTCTGCGGGCATTGTATGACGTGGGTATACTTATATACATGCAGGCAAAACACTCATGCACATAAAATAGGAATAAAGGAAATCAAAAGAATTAATAAACATTTAAAGAAAACAAAATCTGATGTCTTACTGTATTTTTTTGCTCAATTACCCCTTGTTTCTTTGACGTTTTTTCACAGGACCAAAGCAGATCAGCCGCTGTCCCTGTATTGTTTTACTGAACTTCACTATATTTGACTGAACTAAGAAACAGTTTCAAGAGTTAATGATAAAAGGACAATGGTTGATATTTTAGTAATTTCCCTATTTTTCTTTGCAGTGTAAAATTATTTCATTGTCTCTTTATGCGTATAGTCATTGAGCATTTTGTACTGCCCGGCATGGTGCCAGCCCCAGTCATGGCAGATACCTAGTTCTAGCCTTGAAGATGGTACAGTCTAGTTCTGCAGCAGGAGGCTCATCTTGAAACACTAAATACTCAGGCAGCGCTATGAGGAGGAGTTCGAGGTGGTATAGTGCCGCTGTAAGCCATAGCAGCTTCAGGAAGCAAGAGATTGATCGTTAACACAATTACACAAAGCCTCCTTGAGTAAGGGGAACTTGAGGAGTCTCAAGTTTAAACTATTTCCATACCAAACTTGTTCTCTGTTTAGATTCAGCATTTGATAGGTTTCCAGTTTTATCTTTTACAAAACGAACTTCACAATTCTGAAAATGATCTAAAAGGAAAGGCACAAAGAATTAAAAAAACAAAACCAAAACTGATTAGTCTAACTGGACATGGTTGCTTATGTCTATAATCCCAATGCCTAGGCGACTGAAGTAGGAGGATTGCCTCAGGTTTAAGACCACCCTGGATTACCTAGTGAGTGCTAGGCCAGCCTGGGCTATGTTGAGACCCTGTCTCAGAAACAAAAATGAAAAACTCCCACCTAAACAAACAGACAAACAGACACAACAGCAGCAGCAACCACCCTAATTTTGTAAAGAGATATAAAAAGGAACAAGTCAAGATGATGCATGGTCTCTGCTTTGGTTAATTTGGGTGTGTAGGACAGTCAGCCTTTGGGATCTTGTGATTTTTCTTATAAAGTGATAAACTCATGTCAGCTATTACCAAATCATTTGGCTCACATATCTTTATTGAAAATAAACATGCACATTGCTGGTTTACTGGTACCTAGCAACATTTCCTGGTAGATCCATACCCCCTTCCTACACCCCCAAATGTGTGCATTGCAGGATAAAAGCAGACAAACACAGTTCCTGTGGGAGAGAAAGGGAAGATGGTGGTTATACATTTAGGAGGTCAGAAGAAAACCACCATCTTCAGGAAGATGTGAACTTCTTTTGAAGGGAAAGTAGTTCTATCACAATTATGAAAGGCCTTTTGACCTTCTGTATTATAGTACTTCATATTTCACACTCAAGATCTGGCACAAAATAACAAGAATATCTTTAGAAACTAAGCACAGAGTTGATTAGAAAAGAATCAATTTCAGAAGGAGCTCAATTGTAAAGGAAGAAAAATGTACTTTAAAAAAAAAGAAAATTGTAAAGTCTAAAAAGTGAGATGGCATAAAAAACTTATAGGGTAGCAACCCCCATAACAAGGATGCAGTATTTTTAGAGTTCATGTGTAATTATACTTTCCATGTGTAGACAGTGTTCAGATGTACTACTATTAACATCCTGGACTAGGAAATTGAGTATGAAATAAAAATTCTTAAATGCTTATTTTTTCCTACCTCCCATAGGATGTGTTAATTTGATCTGAAAATCACTTTGATTTAGTTAAGGATTGTTTGGAATATAGAAAAATTATTGTGGGGAATTGTCTTTTGTCCAAATAATTGCAAGATAATTTCAAGTTATCCTTTTACTTTGATTCAGAATGTAAAGTGTTTTGTAGTGACCCTGTCACATGTGCCTTGATTATTGGTACAGAAGGCTTGAGGTTCTCGACCTGGTAGGAAAGTGGCTGTCTGCTTTTGGACTCATGGCTCTCAAAGTGCAGCATCCTTAGCATGTGGGTTTTGTCTCCTTGACATGTGCTCTTCTGACTGCATTATGTGGGAGGTAATTGTGGAGGGTAAGTAGAATCCACAGGCAAGAAAATGGACACAGTTGGAAACCAGCATCATTCCACAAAATCGGCTCCTTTGTTTAGTTGAGTTTAATAAACAGAAGGAAAAACAGGTTAACACCTGGCAGTTCTGTGGGGAGACACTCAGTCTGCAGTGCCTGCTCACTGCTCCTCTTACTCTGTGCTTAGAAAGCCTGGGTATGTCCAGGGGGAATTTCAAGGTCTTTTAGGAGGAAATTTAACTGAGAATAATACTAAAAGGAAACAGGAGAGTCATACAGAATGCTTTGAGTTCATTTATTTCAGCTGTTCCTTTGAAGTAATAGCCACCTATTATCCCTAAGTTTTATTGTGCTCCAGTTTGCTGTAGAGCATATTATAGGACAGGGAATGTAAAGACCCAGATAAGATTATCATGCCTTAACAGCCTTTGCCTCCCAATTAAGGTGTCCCTCCCTCCAGTTCTCCTTCCTCCCTCCCCGCATTCCCCCTTCCCCTTCCCCCTTTCCTCCCCCTCCCCCTCCTGTAGAAAATATATAGGATTTTCCATTTGTGCCTGTGGAGAATTGGTTCCAGGATATATCACTTGCACCTCCAGCAAATAGCAACATTTGTGAATATTCAGGACTCCTAAATACAATGGCTTAGTACTATGTACATTTCCCATGTACTGTAAATTACCTTCAAATTATTTATTGCTAATGTAAATGTTGTATGAGTAATTATTCTGTGCTGTTTCAGGAATAATCAAAAAATCCCATATGTGGTGGTTAGCACATATGCTAACTATCTAACATATTCCCAAATTACATTAGTTATAGGACACGATGTAAGGGGACCTGGAGAGGTGAGAACTGAGCTGGTGGGAGTCTACATAGCCCTTTATTCACAGGGACTCATTGTAGTGATTGGTGCAAGGCAAATTTAAGTTTTGGTCTTTAGAATGTTTTAGAATTCCCTTCCTCCCAAATATTTTGAACTGTAGATGATTGACTAAGCAGATAAGGACCTCACAGATATCAAGACTAACTGGGTGTAGTGTCCATTATAAAGGAGAACTGACATAGGCAACTGTTAAGAAGCTTTTAGTGTTTCTTAGCCTTTTTCTGCAGCCACTGATCATTAGGTTGATAAGTTACTGACCCAACTTACCAGAGAAGCAAACCTGTGAATTAGATACATGGCCCAGTCCTACATGTGTATTTTCTATTACCCTGTATCTTACAGGTGACATTTCGTTAATTAAAAAAAAAATCATTTCATAGTGAAAATTGAGCTAACATGTAAATTTACCTGATCTATGTCCATGTGTGTTATTGAAAATGGCAAATGACCCTTACTTCAGACAAGATTCCATCTTTCTTTATATTAGTGAAGGGATTTAGCATCCTCGTCAGTGCAGAGGGTCTATGTGATCAGTATACCTTTCTTTGAGTCAACAGCATGAAAGGCAAGGGAAGTGGTAGGTTACCTGTGACCTAAGTACGATGGGATGAGAGAATGGTGTTTCAGAATAGAAGAACTGAGAGATAATGAAAAGCTTTTATTTTCTGGGAACTTGGGAAGCTGTTTCCTGTTTAGCCCAATTGGAGAAAGTCTGCCAACTGAAAAACACTGGTGAGAATACAAATTCCAGAGGATGGGTGTGCAGTCTGTCCTTTTCAGCTTATTGGACTTTACAGCTAAAAGAGCTGTTGAGGATCCAGAAAACAAAAACGAAAACAAAAACAAAACCCCCTGTAAATGAATGAGCGAGACAGTAAGAATTTGTGTTATTTTCCTAATGATGGTCGGGAGTTCTGAGGCTTGGAGCCCTCAGGCTTGGCCTCCATCTCTCTGTGGTTCTTTGACTTGTACTCTGACAGCTGAGGGTTTGGGGCTTCTGATGTGTAGGTTTTCATACAACACAGCTCCTGGATTTCTCCAACTCAGAACATTACTTAGTGACCATAACCCCCTAAATTCTAAGTCAGAGAAAAGGCTATCATGAGAAAGTGCCTGACTTTATAGAAAGTTTTCCTGATTCAGTTATCCAGGCTTTGTTTTTTTTTTAAAAAAAAAAACAAAAAAACAAAAAAACATAGATCCTCCTGTATCCCAGGCTATTTTGTTGTTGCTATTGTTGTTTGCATGTGTTTAAACCAGAGTCTCATGTAGCTCAGGTTATCTTCAAACTTGTTATATATCTGAAGAGGATATATGATTCTCCTGCCTCTGCTTCCTGTGTGCCAGACTACAGGCATGTGCTACCAAATCAAAGGCAGGACTTTTCTTTTTGGATAGGGTCTTAGGAAGTCCGAGTTGGCCTTGAACTTGCTATATAGGCTGAACTGGACTTGAGGTCCCTGTCTTCTTACCTCTGCTTTTCAAGTGTGGGATTTATAGATGTGAGCCACCATGTTGCCTTCCAGATTGGTTCTCATCTCTATGAGAAAATTGTGTCAGTAATTTTTTTTTCCTGGCAAATGGTCAGTACATGAGGCTTTTACCTTTCCCGATTTGTGATTCTAACAGGATTGTCTTGGGTAGCACACACACACTGCCGTAAGTCAGATCTGAGATATTGTCTTCATTTCTTGGTAGAGTTCTTTCTTTTCTATTTTGGTAATTTGTTGCTTTTGGTTTCTGGAGACTTGAGTTGTGCTATGTTGGACAAGACCCACTTCTGGATGCACTTCGTAGTCATCTGTGTTTTGCTCTCATGATCCTCAGCCTGGAGGAAGTTTGTCTGCTTTTCCTTTTGCACAGAGGGGAGACAGAACATTGACCTCTGAAGCAATGCTGGGTTTACGTTATTAGAGCTCATCCGATGTTAATGAAGCCGAAAAGCAGATGAGACAGTGCTGACTTCAGAACAGGGCAGCTTGGGTGGGGGAATCCCAGATGAGAACATGTTGTTGTAGGCAACACCCAAAGGAAAATTGACAGACAGTGATAAGATACTGTGGGGATTTCTGGGCCATGGAGAAATCCCTCAATTGTCTTCTCAAATAAACTTAGATTAAGAAAATTCAGTTTGATTCCTCTAGCTTTTATCATTAAGGAAAACAATACTGATCCTAGGCGAAACTTGCTGGTGGGTGAAATATATTCTTTGTTTGCTTTGCAGCACCTGGTCGATGACCCTCGTCTTCCCCAAACCTTGCTCATTTCAGGGATCAACAGCAGCTGGGTGTGGTAGAGGACACTTGTAATCTTAGCACTGAGGAGGCAGAGGCAGGAGAATTGGTACAAATTCTAAGTCAGCCTTGTCTACTTTGTGAGTGCCAGGACATCCTGAGCTACATAATTATACTCTGTCTCAGACATGCAAAAAGTAAAGCAAGTAAGCAAACAAACATTAGTTAATAGCTGCACATTCCTTCAAACATAGCCCTACTCCATAACAACTCCAGGGTCCCGAGTGCCTTAAAATGGGGACCAAAACCCAGAGGTCTATAAGGGTGATATGGGTCCTTTAAACTAGCAAAATGCGCTTGGATGTGAGACAGTGTGGGCATTAGAGAAGTTTTGGCACTAGGAAATTCTCTGAGGCACCGCTCAGCTCTGGCCTGTGCTGGCAAGGCAGACCAACATGGTGAGGCTTCCAGATTCTTGTATGGAATCTTCCATTATTTCTCATGACGATAGACAGTTTTAGATGTTTTATGGGCAGTTAGAAACAGCTAAAGCTGGTGTCTTTGTATCAAATCAGTAGAGGTAGGGTCCTCTACACTACAGGAAGCCTCCTTAGTGCTCCATTTCTTTAATTGTCTTCTGAGATTTTTCTCCTTATCAGACGTAAAGATGTAATTGGTTTTATCAAATGACTAGGTAGTATGGTTAGCTTTTACCTGCATTAAAGAATGACCCTCCTAAAAGATAACTTGGAAAATACAGTTCTGACATTTCTAAAGTACGTGTCTGGGAGGCTAAAGGTGCAGTTCTTTATGAGCTGAGAGTGGGACTGGGTGAGGTAAGTGGGAGCCAAGCCTCCATTCGCTTTGTTCTTTGTCTTGATTGAATTACTGGAACAGAGGTTTTCCATTGAACTGGCCATCTTGCCCTGATGCGGGAGAAGTAAAATTTGCCTATGCTTTCGGGCTAAGTGAGAGAGTTTAGGAAGTATGTACACAGAGTGGATGGAACAGAAGCTTTGACTGTGATCCTGGCATCAGCTAGAAGATACTCTGTTTTACTCTGGCTTTTTTCTTTTCTTCAAAATTTGAGACAAAAATTGCCAAGCCTCCTTCGTCTAGGAAGAGGAGACTGAGTGGGCGCTGGCACTGCGTGTATTGTAGTATTTCGCTGATGGAACTCTGAGCACCCTGTAGTTTAGACACTGGCAACAAGAAACTTTGTATTTGAATGGGATCCAACGTCCTACTCCATTTAAGTTTCATAAATGATTATAGTTCCCTGAGTGAAAACTAGTAACACTGCATTGTAGCTATGGAAAGGAACCTACTTTTCACTGTTGGGCCTCATAGTTTACAGTGAGGCCTGAACAGATTTTAAATCAGCAAAGGTAAGAACATACTGGTGACTGAACTCTTTGCCCCTTGTGCGCTGTGCTGGGCTGTGGGGCTTTTCTTGTGGAGATAGTCATAGCATTATTTCCTTGGTTTGGGCAAGGCAGTAGCAATGAGAATTTCGGCTGATGTAATTGCTTATCTGACTATCTTCCTACTTAAATTCAGGAGTGGTGTTTGTCCTGGAAGTGCTCTTGGGAAACTACCAGTGAATGCAACTGGTGATAATTGGATCCATTATATGCCAGACACCAGGCTTTACCATATGTGGAATCTAACATTTTGTCAATGGCTCAGGGATGAGAATATCAGAGGGGTTTAAAAAAAAATGGTGAAATAGCTAATTAATGGTCTTAAAATAGTAGCACATTTGAAGTACAGTTCTTCAGAAACTGAGTCAGAGGAATGGAACGTTAAATAGTTTCATCTGTTACTCAGAGTTCTTTGTTATATTTCTGTTTTGTAGATGTTATAGAAAATCAGAACACAATAATGCCAGTTCTTTGGGAATATGTATTTTAGAAAATTCTATTTTTTAAAAGATTAAAAAAATTTTTAAAGACTTCCTTATCCTCTGTGAAATGTGAGAGATTTTGTGAGAAAAACATCACATCTTTCACTTCTAGATCCAAGACTAGTAGAAAGTCAGTGTGAAATGAAAATTAGGTGTTTACTGATATTTGTGGGGGAAAAAAATACAGTGCTGATGAATAGGAAGTAATGGGATGTAAGGAAAGGTAATAAACTTGCGTAGGAGTAAGTTGGAGGAATAATAGAAAATTGATAGAATTATTGAAAGATTTCAATGAGAGGCAATTTAAAATGACACGTGAAGAAACTCGTCTTTAGAGCTCTTAATTGGCTTGTTATTACAATTTATTAACAACCTAGTACAACATGCATATGGTCTGTAAGATGCCTAGCAGAACTCATGAAGCTTAGGCAACTGGCCATCCGTACCGATTCATTGTCTAGCACCAGCGGACAGTAGTCACAGGGCGGACTGAAAGGTTAGAAGCATGTTAGGGTCTCCTGGTTCCAGCCTTGGGTTTCAGTGTCTGATCTTAAGCTTTAAAAACTGAGCTCTCGTTTTATACCTTTTCATTCTTGCCAGCTCCAAGCAGATCTTCCTTCCTTGATTTTATGAGCATATAATTGGTTTGTAAGTTAGGGTGGCCTTGTCCTTAATCACCCAGGTTGGGTAGCTCTGAAGATAGATAAGGCATGGCTAATAGTTATGTCAGGACCATTGGATCTCGGAGTAATACTGTATGTTCTCAGAAATGGTTTGAAATAGTGTAATGTATGGCCCCAAATGACAATTCTTTATTCATTGTGGCCTAGAGAAGCCAAAAGGTTGCACACCCCAGGTGTATAATCTAAAAATGAGTCTAGATTGAAGCTTATGTACTGAAGTAAATTGTTTTCTGTGTGCTATGTGATGTGCTATTTACATGGAACCCCTAGGAAAAGGTCTCATATTAGCATAAACTTTTATTTATCTAGTTAAGAATGTGTATATTCATTTTTCTAAAACTAGCCTCATCCAGCTCTTTTTAATGTCTTATATATTGCAAAATTAAAGTCTAACATTTTCAGCATCTTTAATACTTCTAGAAGGCACTAACGTAGGTTGTGATGAGGAAGATGATGGTGGTTTTCATCTGGCCTAGGGTCTCCCAAACCTGGTCAGTTCACAAGACCCTTAGTATCTGAATAATTTTTTCCATGATGCCCTTTAGGCAATAAAACATATATAACTGTTGCACTTACTAAATACTTACGTCAAAACAATTAGTATTTATTTAAATAAATTTGTCTTGTTTTGGCATGTTCTAATACCTCAGTGGCCATTTGGGGAAAAATAACAACAAAACTGCATACAAATTGTGAGAAAAATGCCTCCATTTTATTCTTTAAGAGAGTTGTTGTGATTATTTATAACCTGGGTACCTGGTGGGCACTGCACAACTTTTCACCTTGAATTCAGATTGTTCATGATTGCCCTCATTGCCTCTTGGATTTTGACTTTCTTCTGTCACTTGCCTTTTATTTGCGGCAAGTTGAGCTGCTAAGACTCTGATCTTGATAGACCCTGTTGCACCTCATTTGTCTCTCCTGTGGTCCCTGCTTTCTAGAGCAGATACTTTAGCCTAGTGGAATCAGACAGACTTTTATTTTTCTTATTTTTTGAAACAGTGTCTCCCTATAGCCCCAGCTAGTCTGGAACTCACTATGTAGACCAGGCCACTCTTGATCTCACAGGGATCTCCTTGATTTCATAGAGATCTGCCTGCCTTAGCTGGGATTAAACCATGCCTGGCTCCAGAAATCAGGCAGACTTTTTAAACTTTCAGTTCTTCCTTCAAATTCTCAAAATCATCCCACAGTTTGACCTCACTGTGGTGCTTAGAGTCTTTAGCTCTCTGAAGTGCAGCATTTGACTATTGGCTAAACATACATAGTGCCCTCAATTCGTGTGTGTGTGCTTTTGTGAGAGGCTCTCCTAGGCACTATGTTACACAGCAAGGCTCAGTTCTCCTTCCCTCCGTCTTCCCTCAGCTTTGTTGTGCTGTATTCTAGTACTCAATTGATGGGGTTTAGCAAGTACTATGAGCGCAATGAAACGCTACATACATACATGCTCACTTACTTAGTTTTTAATTATCATGGCATATCAGGCTTCTTTGAAACTTTCAGGACTGTAGCCAGTGTCTGTATTATACAGAGGAGGAAACTAAAGTTCAAAACTGCTAAGTTACATGCCGCCCAGGATGTGGCAGGGAGTTGTCCTAGGATGTAGTCAAGATGTGGAATGTGTGTTTTAACTTTGTAGGCTATCAGGAATCTTTGTCTCCTAACTCAGCCTCTCTGCAGCTTCCACGCCCCAGTCTGTGTATGTCAACCATGAGAGAGGTGCTTTCCATGCTTGGGAGTTTTTTGTTTTTTGCTGTGTTCTCATTTTCAGATGAAAGTATTGAGACTTATAAATCTGTTACTTTCCAGAATATACCACTAGTAATTAGAATTTGAACCTTGGTCTAAAGGATTCTAAATATCAAACTTGTGATTATAATTTATCATTAATCATGATGACCAGAAGACTTCCTAAAATCTTAGGGCTCTTTGAGTCATTAAAACAAGGAGAAGGCTTTGGGTAGATAAACTTTGATAAATCCTAGTTACTTAGAAGTCTTGCATGGTATGTGTGGCATTCCTCTATCAAATAATGTTCCTGTTGCTCAACCATGAGGAATAACAGAGAATACATTGTGTCTACTATTTATAAACATATGTGTGAGGAGAGAAGAAGGATGAATGGGTCTATTTGTCAGTGGCTCACTGACTTAGAGAGGATATTGCTGCAGCACCAGGCCAGCAGACCCTGGGAATGGGACAGGGTAGGGAGGGAGGCTTAGGCTTTAAAGATTTAGATGGAGAGTAAGCATCGGTAGTTTTCAAGTAACAGTTGGGAAAGTCCCTTGATTCTGTTACTAGTCTTCAGAGTCTAATGTCAAACTGGTTCATTTGCACTTGGAGTTGAATTTCTCCGTAGAAGAACACAAACCTGGATCCCGCACACTGAATAACTTTGGTTGGGGAGCATCATTCAGTTGCTGGACAAAATAGATTGCATTATTCTTGGGTTCTTGCGACTTTGAGGAATCATTGGAAGTAGTATAGATTGGGGTGTGTGTGTGTGTGCGTGTGTTGGGTATAGATCATCTTTTCAGTGAGAAGAGTTGGCTTGTTACAGAACATAAGAGTGCAAAGATTTCATGACCACTGTAGTGTTTTGACATGTCTCCAAATACTTATAGCTCTCTCGTAGAAGCATAACTGTTTTGTAGAAAACCGAAGAAAAATGTCTTCATCTAGAATGCATTGAGTGGACTGAGTTCAGCTACTAGGGTTGTGTCCTCAGGCCTGCTCTTGTCATTTACCCAGCTGAGAACTACAGGGGATCCATATATTGAGTACTCCCACATCCCCTTTTAATCTGTTGCAGGCATGCATGCTTTCTTGTTCCTCTTCCTGCTCACAGCCAAGTCTGGCACTTAAAATGGTGCCATGCATAGCCTGGGGTATTCTGTTTCTCCAAAGTGCATTGTCAGCAAATGCGGTATAGGCATGTTCCCACCTGTAAGGCATTTCTGTCCTGCGGTTTGACTTAATGCATGCTGTACAAATGTGACCACGCTGCCTCATATTCAGCTGAGACCAGATCCTAAACTGGGGTAGCCTCTTATGCTTACCATGTAACACTGTGAGAGGAGACTTTAATTAGAAGAGACTCAATCTCAAATGATACATGCTTTATTTCACATGAACCTTTATAGGAAAAATGCAAAGTGTTGTGCCCCAAATAACAGATATATTTTACTGAGGTGTCCAATACATTTTTTTTTTTCCTTTCAGAGATTGGGTCTTATATAGCTCAGACTGACCTTGTACTCCAGGATGGCCATGAACTTGTGATCCTAATATTTATATAATAGTCAACATTTGCCTGCAAATAAATGTACTAAATTTGATACTTCTGCTTTGGTTCTGATCTGTTATTTGTTAAAAGAAAATAAAAGAACTTAAGTGGGATGCCGTTCTTTCCTTAAGATGTGTGAGTGACTGTACAGGACTCAGCACACACTGTTATGTAACATGTCCTTCCTGAGTGATAGGCATGACTAGAGGATGGGAGGGATCTTTCTGTCTAGGAACTTTTTCAGTCTAGTAAAAAACAAACAAAAATAGAGTAGCTTGTGATCAGAGGTTTTCACAAAAATATTTTGAAGCTGCTAAATTGTTTATTCTTAATATTAGTTCTTTGGGAATTCTTTTTATGACAGCATAAGACATTAAGTACTTAAAAAAAGTAAAATATAAAAGCATTCCCTTAGGCATCACGTGGATATTGATCACAAGAATAGCAGCAGTTGTAACCCAGTGCTTTTAATAGTGTGATGGTACACACAGATACAAAAGGTTTACCTGATACCTTTTCTATGCTTGGAGCGCTGAGTACCAGAAACTACCTGAGCGGGCCGAGGAAGGGAAAATGAAGAACAGGAAAAAGGGCTTGCTTAACATTCATTAGAAGGCCTGCAGTGCAAGGTTTTCCAGTTTGCCTGCTTGTCTCTTAAAGAGATTGTCTGTAAAGGTACTGTGGGGTTCTTGAAATACCATCAAGAGTGATTGCACCGTAGGCACCCGTGTTTAAATAGTTCAGTGCTATTTCATAGCATGTTTTCTCCATGAGCTGATAGCTTTATTTTTAGACTTTTAGTAATTTAATCTCAGGACACCATCAAGTCTCTCAAGGTTTTATATTTCCTATTATAATTAAATGAAGCTCTGGCTTTTATCAATTGGAGTTGACAGCATATGAGATGAATACAGTGACTGTGAAGATTGGCAGTGAGAAGTGGTTGGGAAAATTGTGAAACCTGGAATTGTGGGAAGAGGAAAACAATGCATTGGGAACCTAGAATGTCACCAGAGAGAATACTTGTTTTCTGTTGCTTCTGTGACAAGCCACAGAAAATTGAATGGTTTTAACAATTAATTGTTACTATTTTATAGACAGTAACTAAATCAAGGGCTAAAATCAAGGTCTTCACAGGGCTCTGTTGTCTCTGGAAGCCTCTGACTGCTGTTGTCGGTTTTGGGGGACTGTTTGCAATCCTTGTCTTGGTCTCATCTTCTTATCATTCTTCAGAGCCAATATTAAAGGAAAATTCCTGCTCATGGCTTGCCATCTCTGACTTCTCCCCCTGTCCCTTAACTATTTTGTCTTAATTGTGATAAAATACGTATAACACAAAGATTACTATTCTGACCATTTAAAAACATAATTCAGTGACATTAAATACATGTACAATATTTAGCCATTACCACTGTGTATTTCCAAATTTTTTCAATAGAACAAAACAAAAACTGTAATAATCAAATACCATTGATGACCCCACCTATTTTTTTTTTTGGTTGCATTTTTTTGCCCCTCCCTCCCTCTTCCTTCCTCTCCTTCCCATCTTCCTCCTCCAGTTTCCTTCCCACCCCTCCCCTCTTTTTCTTGAAAGGGGGTGAGTCCTCATGAATCCTAGGTAGGTCTGGAACTCACTGTGTAGCTGAGGATGATCTTCCTGCTTCCTTGTTACAGGCATGTACCTCTATGCTTGGCTTTATGTGCTGTAGGGGTTGAACCCAGGGCCTCAGGCATACTTGGCAAGCACTCTGCAAAATGAGCTGCATCCCCTATCTTTATGCTTGTTTTTTGTTGTTTTTAAGGCAGGGTCTCATGTAGCCTGGGCTAGCCTTGAACTTGTTATGTAGTTGAGGTTAGCCTTGAACTTTTGATACTCCTACTCCTACCTTTCAAGTGTTGGGATTATAGGTGTTGCTGTCACACCTGTTCTGTCTACGACTTTGGAAAGGCCGCTGAGACTTTAGGTCCAGATCATCTGAAAAGGGAAATAGAGGTGTGTTGTTGGGAGGTGTTGAGAGGGGAATGAGGCTACCCTTTTAGGGCGAAGAGACAGTGAAAATCCAGTGCTCCAGCTCAGCAGGTGAGGGAAAACAGATCCTTATGGCTTGATTTGTGGTGGAATTAGTTTGAGCTTGTATCTTCAATATCAAGATGTTTTTATTACAGAATTGTGAGGCATAAGAAATTGATATTTATTTGAAAAATAAACCTTTTCCTGGATTTTGATTGTTTTTTGCTTGTTTGTTTTCAAATGGGGTCTTATGTAGCCCAGGGTGGCCTTGAACTCCTGATCTTGCTGCTTCTACCTCCCAAGTTTGATCTGTGCCCATAAGCATAGTGCTAGAGTGTATTTGGCTTCCTGCTGTCTAATGGCTGCCCTTGAAGACTTTTCTTTCTTCTTCATTGTGGCCTCATGTGAATCTCCCCATCCATGCATGTGCTCATGCAGCACAGCTCCTGGAACAGCAGTTGACAGACTTGAGATGAAGAATTGTGTGAACTCCAAAGTAGGCCAAGGAATCATGCATCAGGTCTCTAATGAAAATCAGATATGAGGTTTGAGAGAAACTGATTGATACTTTCCATTATTCCCCGTGTGCCTGAGTGTGATGGTAATCTGTCTTTCAGTTGGTATGAAAGCCAGAGGGCCTCGTGTGGTTTTGGCATCTGCTGAGCGTTGAATCACTTGAGCTGGTGAAATGAGGAGGAGGGAGGAGATGGATGGCAGAAGACTTGCCCTTGGCCACTGTAACCACAGTTACACTCTTATGTTGAGATCAGTTCTCCCACTGAGTTTCTCCCATGTTGATAATTGGCCTTGCAATTAAATATAAGTACTATAAATGTAAATATAATCAGCTTTTGTTCATTCCTGTTTGCAAAGGATAGCAAATGTGTGACTAATTTAAGACAGAAGATAACATATGAAACTTTGAGACACGCCATTTGTTTACTTTGTGTCTATTGATATAATGAATGTATTATTTTCAAGAGGTACATGCATTACTAAGGAAGATGAGTTATTCTATGACGATGACTCTGCACATCAAGGAGAAAGGATCAAGACAGTGAAAGGAAACTATAGTCAGGAAAAGACTAAATAAAAGAACACAGGAATACTTCTTAATTCCTTAAAGTGACAGTGGGGATGCCTGGGGTGCTGTCTGTTGGACTTTGTGCTAGTATTTTTTTCTTGCCATACCTGGTTTGATTTGAGAGAGAGAGAGAGAGAGAGAGAGAGAGAGAGAATGAGAACTCAAAACTATGCAGTCATATTAACTACAAGGAAGTGAGCCTTCTCAATATTGAGAGAGTAGTAGACACACTTATTTGCATTTCCATCAGCGCTCAGGGTACCACTCTCTCCTCGTCTTTGTGTCTACACCTGGTTAAGATCTATTCTCAGTAAACTTCCAGTGTACAATATAGTTTTGTCAGTTTGTATAGTTACCATGCTGAGCACTAGATCCAGAACTTATCAAACTAAAACTTCATATCCTTTGACCAGTATCTCATTTCTTCCTCAACCAGAATTCTTGCCTCTACCGCTAGTAACAAACAGTTACATAAGCCTGAACAAATGCCCTTTGAATTCCTTTGGTCACCTGTAAAACACAGGACTAGACTAAAATAATCCCAAGCTTATCTTTGTGGCTTTGCCCTTTTTCCTTTGTTTTGAGACAGGGTCTCTCTCTGTAGCCCAGGCTGGTGTAGAACTTCGTGTGTAGCTCAGGTTAGCTTGCAACTCAGTGATCCTTGGTCTTGTCCTCTCAAGTGGGGAGATTACAGGTATGACTCTCCATGCCCAGTTTAGTTCTGGATTTATTGAATTTGTAAATGTGATAGAGGTCTTTGAGACAGGGTCTTCCACCTGGAACTCACTATGTAGACAGGCTGGCCTGGAACTCTCAGAGATCCACCTGCCTCTGCCTCTTCCTCCCAAGTGCTGGGAGTAAAGCTGTGTACCACACTTAGCTGTTTCATGTAGCATGTGCAACAAGCCTTCTAAGACAACAGATTGGACCTGAGATTGTGAATGGGAGATAGGGGTGTGTCTTTTTCCTCAGAATAGCTTTCCTGTCAGGTTTTATTTACTTAGATATAAGTAGATTAAGAACAGTTTCATTTCTATCCTTGTGTCCTGCCTATTATACTGAATGACATTAATGTCTTTGATGATTAAATAGAAGTAACAGTGACAGTGACAGATGACTGGCCATAGTGATCCACTTTGGGGAACTGTTTGGCTGCCTGTCTGCATCATGTGCCAGCAAAGAAGCTAATGTGCTTTACCAGCGTCCTGTAAGATAGGAAGAGTTTACAGTTTAGGATTCAGGCAGTCATGAATATAGGCAGTGGAAGGAGGCGGCTTTTCATTTCAACAGAAGGGTGGGGCATGTGTTGAACCCAGTTGCCCTCGGCCATTGCAGTTTTCACGTGAACTGAGAGAGTTGGTTTCTTAGTATCAAGTGACCACCTGATCTGTCAATAAGAGTATTGGAAAAATAGCCATATGGGAAGGCCCAAGAGGGGATTCAGCTGCCCCCAGATCGGAAGGCCTCTATAGGGGCTTCCTTTTCCTGCATTCTTCTCAGCTGAGGACATCTCGCTGCTCTAGAAGAATTTCTGAATTTGTGTGGAGTCCACAGGAACTGGTCTGATACTTTCCACCTATTCCCTTATGTTTCGTTCTGTGTGGCTTGCAGTGCTTGCCTTCTGCATTCACGCCTCGATTCATGCCTTCCTCTTTAGTAAAAATCTTGAAAACAAGCCGGGTGTGCCACACATGACTTTAGACTCAGCACTTGGGAGGCAGAGGCAGGCGAATCTCTGTGAATTCAAGGCCAGCCTGAATCTACATAGTGAGTTCCAGGCCAACTGGGGCCACAAGGAGACCCTGTCTCAAAAAGACAGAAAACAAACAAACAACAACAATAAAAAAACCACAAAAGCAGTGTGACTACTTTCTAGCACTGTTCTTTCTGTGTGCTTTTGTGCTATTTTACACACATTATCATTGACTTTGTTTCTCTGAAACTCTGGGGCAGGTGATCATTACTGCCATCCTTATCACCCTTGTCACCTTCATCACCCATACCTCGAACATCTCCATTTCACTGAGGGACAAACTGAGACTTCGTTTAAGTACTTTACCCAGATCACAGTATCACCAAGTAGTAGAATTAACTACAGAATCTGCGTTGTCCAGATTGTATGGTACTTAACATGTTCTTTGCTACTCTCCCCACACACCATGCTCCATATTTAGCTAGAAACGGGTCCTTCTCTAAAGTTTACTCTCATTGGATTAGTGTGTCCATCCTCGCTCCCGATCTGTTAAATTTCTAACTCCATTTTGATTATTTTTGTTATAGCTTATAACATGTTGGCTAACTTGCCACAGTCTTTTATTGTTACATTTAGTCCAGTCATACTTTTCTAAGTTCTCAGGAGCATCTGAGATTTGAAAATTTATTTGAAAATATTGGTTGCCTACTAAAATTATACCACACATTTTTCACCTACATGCTAATGACTGTGCGTTTAGTGATTCAGGTACAAATATCGGTTGCTTAATTCAGGAAAGTCGCAGTTTAGAAGCATTATACCTTCAGCATCAAGGGAAGACAGACCATTTTTTAATTCTGGCTTGCACTGGTCTTCATATATGGAAAGTTACCTAACCTTTTTATCCTAGCTTCCTTCTCTGTTCAGCAGAAATGATAATCCCTATTTGTCAGGAAAATAAAGCAGATTAAATTGGATAATGCATGGAAACAGCCTAAATGCCAGAGAAAATTAGACCATCCATAATGGCATTGTCTTCCTTATTTTGATTCTGATGTTCAGTTTTGAATTCCTGGCTTTCCCAAATTTGGGCTGTTTGTTTTCATTTGCGTTTTGATTCAAATTGTGTGCTTCATCATCATTGTGATCAGGTTTAGGTTCCAGCAGGGTCTGTTCCAGAACCTACAGAGCGAACCCTTGTCCCACCCACCCCAGCTTCACTCTGAATTCTGCCTCCTAAGCTTGCAGGTGCAACCAGTCACATTTCCTTACTTTTTGTAGCAGAAACTAATGATTGTGAGGACAGGGGACATGGAGAGTTGTTAAATCAATGTAGCGTTTCATTTTTTCCAAGATGAGAAAGTTCTAAAGATTTGTTCACAGCAAGATGAATATATGCTACAGAAACAGGAAATTGGTTAAGAGAGTAAATTTATGTTTTCTACTGCAATTAAATTTTAAGAATTCTTGTTTATGGTGTGTGTGTGTGCGTGTACACACGTGGAAGTCAGAGGAAGACGTTGGGTCTCTTCCTCTATTGCTCTTTGCCTTACTGCCTTGAGGAGGGCCTTTCATTAAAGTGGAAGTTTGCCTTTTTGGCTAGACTGGTTAGAGAGCTCCTGGGATCTGTCTTTGTCCTCCAATGCTAGGGTTGCAGGCATGCACAGCCATGTTCAGCTTTTTATATGAGGTCTTCATGTTTGCATAGCAAGTGCTTTTACCCACTGAGCCATCTCCTCAGCCCCTACAATTAAATTTTTTAAAGTTAGGATTCTTTCTTCTGGGTTCCTCTAAAACTTTTCATCTGTTACATAGCAGCACAGAGAGGTTATGTAAGCCGTTTGTCTTAGACTTGCTTTGCTCTTCTTCCATAAGCCAAGGTCCTTTATTTTCTAAGTGGCTGCTTATATTATACATTTCCCACACAAAATCTGGTAGCTTAAGAGTTGTGAGTTTTCTTTGTGTGATTACAAGAGCAAAGCTGTACTGGTTAATAAGCATGAAGCATATTTGGTACTACTCACTTTCAGTACTCTGTGCCTACATCTCATTGTGAGTTTCTTAATTTGAGCCCTGGGGATATAAGGCAAGAGAACAGTGTTTTATAGGTTTGCATTGTTACCACATATCCAGGACAGGAGTGGTAGCAGAAAACCCTGTATTCCTACGGCATGTGCTAATTTGGTTCTGAATGAACTGAGCACCTTCAGTCCACTATGTGCTGCATACAGTATTAACGTGTAATCATAGCTTCAGATGTATAGGCTCTTATAGATTCTTTGTAACCATAATTAAATTCTTCATTAAGTATTCAGAAATATGGATATGCTATTGTTTTTATAACTAATATTTTCAAATGATTCTAATGCAGAAAACACATAATGTAAAATGAAACAATTAAGGATAAATCAGAATAGAGACCAGAAATATAACCACTACTTGGGATAGAGTAAATATTACAGCTGATACCAGTCTGAACTTATAGGCAACGGAACAAAGTTCAGATATATTATATTTGGCAAAAGATTGTGTAAAATTTATTTTATTTGCAGGCAAATATTTGAAGTGAAAAATCTTTCCCATGAATTTTTGTCTGAAAAGTTATAATCAAAATACATCGATTGATGTTTTACAAGAATCGGCAATGCTTTTAGTGTATACAAATGCTTTTTAGTGTATACATTTATTTTGTAGTGCAAAACAGAACCCTAAATCAGGATATTTCAGATCAAAAGAATGACCGAGTCTTTTGCTTTTTATGTATTCAATACCAGCTCCCCAGTAAGTATACCAACTGCCGTACAGTGCATTTGCTCTTGACAGCTACAGCAACAATTAATATAGACATGGATGCATTGCTGGCAGAGCCCCAACAGTGTGTCTTCTGTAGTAGTTGGGCAAAAGTTCTAAGGATGGATAATATTTGAAGCGATTAGTGAAGTTTGTCAGGTTGAAAGTAGAAGAAAAGGAGCATTCCTTAAGAGAGAATATCTTGATGAATTTAGTGTAGCAAAGAAGTCACATAATCTAGAAAGCAGGTAATTAACATCCACTAAACTTCTCAAATGCAGTATGTCTTCAGTGAACAGTTGACAGGAACTTGCATGCAGCAACTTCATGATTAAGTTTGTTCAGATGTGCACAGTGCAGATACTTTGGCTCCCAGTCAAAGCCCAGTAAATGCTGGAAGGGTTGATGGATGAGAGGAAGGAAAACGAGCTCTGTGTCTCAATCCCGCTAAGTCTGGGCGAGGCAGAGCTGTCACATTATTAGGAAAACTGGGAATTGATTTGTATATCCGGCCAAACAGAAGAGTGGTCCACTTAGTTGCAAATAGCAAAGGGTCAGATGTCAGGATAGAGACAATATTTTTCTTAGGGAATAACCAGCCCTTATAAATTACCTGCATGAACATTTAGCTTGAACCTTAGAGTCTTGCCCTATATAGAACAATGAGTTCCCTTTAAATACATTTTACAACAGTTCTTACCGCTAATCAAACACCCCGGATCTTCAGCAAGGCCTCTGTGGAGTGTCTGATTCTAAACTTAAGGGTGTCCTCCTGATCCCTGTGGAATTACTCAGCTGGACAGTGTGTGTCTGGGCAGCTCACAGGCTTGACCAGGGAGAGGACATGTGAGATACTTGGTGAATGATTAGAAAGTATAGAAAGTATTTGGAGCTGCTCATTATGCCGGTAAGTAGTCATTGACTTCAGAAGTGCTCTTTAAATACATTTTACAACAGTTCTTACCAGCTAATCAAACACCCTGGATCTTCAGCAAGGCCTCTGTGGAGTGTCTGATTCTAAACCTAAGGGCTTCCTCCTGATCCCTGTGGAATTACTCAGCTGGACAGTGTGTGTCTGGGCAGCTCACAGGCTTGACCAGGGAGAGGACTTGTGAGATACTTGGTGAATGATTAGAAAGTATAGAAAGTATTTGGAGCTGCTCCTTCTGCCAGTAGTCATTGACTTCAGAAGTGCTTCCTAAGCCTCTTCTTGGTCAGGGAAAGATCCTTTTTCTGACCCCAGAATTGTGAGTTTCTCTTTCAGTTTCTCTGCTCTCTTGGTTGTCTCACAACAGTCCCAGACCTAGACCTGGCTGTTTACAAATCTTCCTCTCACTACCTCCTCCACACTGATGCGGTCTTCTCTGTGCTCTACTCGTGTTACATGGACTGTCATTTACCTCAAGCTAAAACTGAGATACTGATTCTTGGCGTTCTTCCAGCCCTTAGTTTAGTCAAGTTTCTTTGAATGTCTCTCTCATTAACAATTTTTGATGACTATGTGGTATATATGTGTATGTCCATGTTGGAGTGTGTGTATGTGTGTGTGTATGTGTGAGAGAGAGAGAGAGACAGACAGACAGACACCCTTAGAATTACCCGGGTGTCTTCCTCAATTGCTCGTCACCTTATATATTGAATCAGGGTCTCTTGATAAACTTGGAGCTGGCCATTTTGGCTAGGCTGGCTTACCAGCTTGCTCTAGTGATTCTCAGTCTCTATTTCCTGTGCCCTGGGATTATAGGTGGGTCATCACACCCACATAAATTTTACCTGGGTTCTAATGATCCAAACTACATTTCTTAGGCTTGCAACAGCAAATGCTTTACCTGAGCCATCTCTCCTGTATCCTCGTCAATATACTGTTTATTCCTTTGATGTGCCATTAGCTTTTCCCAGGACACCATCTCTTCATGAACTGCTGTCCTGGCGTCTGGCTGGGCCCCTCTGTTTCCATGTTTGCTAATCTTAATCATTTCTCTAGGTAGCACCTACAGTGACTTTGCAAAACAACTTACTTATATTATTTTCCAGTTTAAAAGCATTTGATGGCTTGACATTGCACTCTGGTTATTGACCTTGAGCTGTATTTCTGGGCATGGTGTAACTTTGACTCACCTTTCCAGACCATCTGTTCTTCATTCTCTTTCTCTTATTTCAAACTGGTGTTCTTTTAAACTGTTTGTGCTGAATCTTGTCTCACAGTCTTTTCCCTGTTTCTTCTGCTCAGCATGCTTTGTTCTCCCCTTCTCATTAAAAAATTTTTTATGTGTATTTGCCTATTATAAGTGCAGCATGGTCTTGAGTTATTTACCATTTTGCTTTGCTCCAAAACGAACTTGGTGGCATCATTACAAACTGTCCTTGGAAATTTAGCAGGAGGTTGTTCTATGAATTTGTGCTACGTTAAGCAAGTTAACCAAGTTCTTCTAGGTCTATTTCCCCTATATAACTGGGGAAAATTCTATCCCCCTCATAAATCCATGTGCAGAAGATTGAGATTATATTCAACATGTCTATCACATTGCTTTGGACATTGTAGGATTACAGTCATTTAATAAAATTCTTTCACGTCTCTAAGATTAATATGGAAAGAGTTGTTTACCTTTTTTTTTTTTTTTTTTTTTTTTAAACAGTCGTCCTGATATGACTGTGTGATTGATCATATCCAGGGGCACTAATCTAAGGGTTAGAACTAGTTTAAGGGGAAAAAGTTTATCTCCAGGGTACACACAAAGAAAGGCCCTTTATTGAACAGTAAATAGCCATCCTGTGCCTCCTCACCCCCAGGAAAGGTATATATGGAATTCTTTGCTTTTTGCCAGGATTGGTCGCTTAACATTGTTTAACTGTATAAAGTAATAAATAAAATTAGATAGTTTTTCATTCTATTTTAAATACCTTTTCCAGGGAGGTAGGCCATATGAAAATATTTCCCCCATTTTGGATGTTTCTGTTTAAGAGGCTTTAGCAGTACCATCAAAAACTCTGTAATTCAAAGCTCTTCAAATATGTTGTCAGGTTAGAGGTAATTAAAACATTTAAAAAATTTAAATGTTAAAAAAAAAATGGGGCTGTGGAGGTGGCTTAGCAATTAAGAGCACTTACTGCTCTTGCAGAGGTCCCAGGTTCAGTTCCTAGTACATGGCAGCTCACAATTATCTGGCTTCATGGACACCAGACACACACATGGTACACGTGCATACATGCAGGCAAAACACTCATAACCATAAAGTAAGAATAAATATTTCTAATTAAATAAACAGAATTTAGGGACTGGAAAGTTGGTTTAGTGGTTAAGAGCACTGGCTGCTCTTTCGAGGACCCTGGCTCAGTTCCCAGCACCCAGATGGTGGCTGACAACCCTCCTTAACTCCAATTCCAAGGGACCTGATGTGCATTGCATAACATGGGTGCACTTATATATAGGCAGGCAAAACTTCCATACACATAAAATAAAATTACTAAAAGAATTAATTAAATACTTAAGGCAGGTTGCTAGTTCTAAAATATGATGCTGGTAGATATATTTAAGTCATACCAATGTGAATGTTAGACTTCTTCTTAAACTTATCAAAAATCATAACATAGATCATAAATCATCAAAGACTGATTCCCTAACATTAAGAAATATAGTTCACCCACTCCTACTTTTATTAAATTTGATTTGCCATACGGCATTGAAGGACTATATCAAGGGAACAGTTTTGCTGTAAGCTAAGCCCTTCTCAGACTTGGGCCTGAGTCCTGACAGGCCAAGACCTTGGTATTTGTCTTCCTGAATGTTGGTCTAGACAAAAATCTGCACTGTTTATGTAGGGGTGGGTCTAGTGTATAGTGTCTGTGTTGGGGCAGGGTGAATAATAGACATACATTGAGTTTAGAGATTGTGGACTTTGGAGAGGACACAGACAGATCTAAGTTCCTTCCGGGGCTCTCAGACTTTGTTATCATGTTCTGTTGCCAAATTCCTCACTTCAGACCCCAACCAAGAATCTTAATAATGTATATGGTTGGTCATTTGGGACATCAGGCTTGTAACATGTGTCCACATCTGGGCAATTCCATGTTCAGCTCTGCAGAAGATATCTTGTTACCAGCAGGCTTTGTATGATGCTGATGACCAAATATCCTGTTCAGATTGGAGTTCATTACTCATTGTGAGCTCAACTTCATAGATCAGCATTGCTAAGCTGTGAATTTAGATGGCTAATATTAAGATGATCTGAAGGAATGTTTTCTTCTCACAGAGGGGAAGAAAACAACCACATCATTGTCATTGCTATGTGTTTATATACAGGGTCTTCACTGCGTAGCCCTGAGTGGCCTGGAACACGCTATATAGACTAGGTTGGTATCAAACTCACAGAGGTCTTACTGCCTCTGCCTCCTGAGTGTGGGATTAAAGGTGGATGCCACTCCCACTCCACCCCGCTTTTGGAGTTTCAGGATCAAGCTGTAAATCTTATCAGTTGCCCAGAGGAGGAGAATGGTGGAGAGAAGGAGAAAAGCCATTCTGTTTTAAGTCAGCACAGAGGTCAGGCACATGGCTAGCATGCAGCCACATGGTGGGATCAGGGCTTTAAAGAAAGAGTAAGCCCAGACTCTCAGAAAAAGCATACTTGGGTTTTTGGCCAACATCCAAAGAAACGGGAAAAAAAAAAGGAAGGAAGGAAGGAAGAAAGAGGGAAAGTCTCACCTTTCTGATTCAGGTCTCAGAAAGGTGTCAGGACTGTGTTAGGAGGTAGGAATTTGGTGAAGGGAAGGTACAGTACTTCATTACAGGAAAAGTCAGTCCATCCATCTTGTTAGCATGGCTTAGGCTGAGCCTGCTTTCCTTGGTCTGCTTATTTTGAATCTGATCTTTTACTCAGGATTTTTTTTATCAAAACAAGCAAAAGTTGATACTTTAAAATTTTTTAAATTTATGATGATGATAGTGGCACGTGTGTGTTCACGTGTGTCACGGTATGCATGTGGAAGTCAGAGGATAACTTTGGAGACAGTCCCTTGTCCCATTTGATGCCCTCTGTCATGAGTTTTCTCTTTGTGTCTGTTGGGGCCATACTTCTGAAACTTGCTTCTTACATTCTGTTGGTTTAAAGTGAGCTTGCTGTGAAATGAGGGGACAGAGTCACCTCTGCTGAAATGTGAGTCTGGTAGTTCAGAGTAGGCCACCTCCTTTCCCCACTGATCATGTGTATGTGGGAACTTCTTCAGGGGCCTGGTTGACTCAGATGCTAGGAATTGAAGGCTCTCAAGAATGGGCCATAGTTGTCTTTTCTCTGTCTTTGAGGTACTGCGGTATGTGACACATGTCTTTGCTTTTTCTTACAGAATGCTATGAACCTACCTCCTGACAAAGCCAGGTTACTACGCCAGTACGACAATGAGAAAAAGTGGGAGCTGATCTGCGATCAGGTAAGAAACAGCCACACATTTATCAAGAAAGAGATGAAAGATGTTTGTTCCTCTTGTCTGTGTTGGACTTTTCCTAGGAGATGCTTATCTCTCAATACTTCTCTCTCCGTCTCTCTGGCTCTTGATTCCTTGCCTTTCTGTTACCACCAAAAGAAAAACTAGAAAATGATTCCTTTTGTTTTCCAGTATTTTAATTCTCTCATTATTTTTAAACATTCACAGTTTGGTTTCTGGCAGGGTTAAGTGGAAAATCAAATTCAGACATTCTCTTCTGTTTACCTTCCATGGCAGTTCATGCTACTTGAATGGTACAGGTTCTGTAAATTCGGTATTCCAGCGGATCTGGGTTGTTCCCAGTGTCTACATGGCATCTACCAGCCACCTGTAACTCCAGTTACAGGGTATCAGACATTCCCTTCTCGCCTTTGTGGCCCTTGTACACACATGGTGTACTTAGATACATGAAAGCAAAACATTCATATACATAAAATGAAAATAAATAAAAATTTCAAAGTTTAAAAAAGTATGGGGCTGGAGAGATGGCTCAGTGGTTAAGAGCACTTGGCTGCTCTTACAGAGGACCTGGGTTCAATACCCAAAACCCACATGGTGGCTAACAGCCATCTGTAACTCCAGTTCCAGTGGATCTAACACCCTCTTCTGAAGTCCATGGGCATTGCATGATATGGGTACACTTACATGCAGGCAATATACTCATCCATATAAAATAAAAATAATAATTTTTTTTTAAAAGGTAAGGCTTCTGTTTTCCTGTTTTGCATAAAAACTAGAATTATCTCTTTGTAGCAGTTTCCTGTGACCTGTTTTTAACAATCAAATAAAGTATATTCTCTCTCTCTCTCTCTCTCTCTCTCTCTCTCTCTCTCTCTCTCTCTCTCACACACACACACACATACACTCTCACTCCTGTATGTTGTACATTTGCCAATGACTGTGTTTCTACTTCATTCTTTTAAATAGTGGGTAGTAGTAATAATTTTTGGCACTTTCTTGCAAGACGGGGTATAGGCTAGTGGAAGGAACACTTTATAAAACATGAAATAAGTTTTTCTGTGAACATAAAATCTATTGGAGAATAGAGGGGTTTTACTCTCCAACACAGGTAGAAGTTCCCATATCCTAAGTCCATTGACAGATTCTTAAGAACTCCATATAAGTTGTTTTACACATGTTCTTAAAAACAAGCAAAAGTTGTTTTACACATGTTCTTAAAAACAAGCAAAATCCAGTTGTGGGCTGGTTGTAAAATCACCCCTTTTTTCCAGGCTGAGTTTGAGTACCAAGAATTGACAGAAGCTGAGTACTCATGAGTTGGTGATGCTCAAGGAGGAACAAAAAAAAAGTGCTGACATTTAGCTCCTTCCTTGAAATTTAATTTTTACTATTATTAAAATCTATTATTACAGAGAATTTTTATAATGCCGCATAAAATTGATATTATTACTATAAAGAAAGAAGTTAATATAAAGGGAGGCAGAAAGGGTGAAACATTTTCAAATGCAGTCGTCTATGAGATGCAAAGTAACTGGGGATGGTAGAGTATACCCGAAGTCACTCTGGAGACTGAGTCAGAAGTATCCCACATTCCTGATCAATCTAGGAAACAAAGAACTCTGTTTCAGAATAAATTTAGGAAAATGGACTGGGAATACACTTCAGTGTTAGACTGCTTCTTGGTGTGTATGAGGCATTGGGCTCTATCCTTGGTACCTAAGGTGGGGAAGAGCTAGAAAAGAGCACAGAGGCAGAGGTAGACTGAGAGTAGCCCTGAAAAGGGCTAGGCCTTCCTTCTTTCACCTGCCTTTTCCCCCCTCCCTCCATTCCATTATTAATTTTTATGCCGTTTGGAATCCTGAGGCAGAGGGAGGAGCAAATCAGGTATTTAATCACAGTTCTTACTTTCTGAAGACCCTTGAAGTTCAAGTTACCGCATTCAGTGTCACCACACCAGGGTATCAAGCTAGATCTCCCACTTCCGCATATGCACCACACTGCAGTGGCGTCATCAGCTCTGTGGGATTATGTCTGATTTGCCAAAAACATTTAAAGACTAATAATTGTCATTGCCAAGAGCCAGTAGATAGAAAGTTTAATCCTCACAGCAGTCGTACTTACTAGTTTGTACTTCCATGTAACATAAGAGAAAAACTGAGAGCTAGATTAAATTAACTAGATTAGTACTAGAGATTAAATCATCCCAAATTCACATAAGTAGTGGTAAAATAGCTGGCATAAGTGGCCTGGTTCTGTAGATGGTGTGGACGCTAGTCTGTGTCCTGACCTCTGCTCCCTGCTGCCTTCCCCGTAAGGATCCAGGGTGTGAGTAATGCACCACAAACAGAAAGTGTTCTATTTTCCCATCTTGCATTGTATTATGTTTTCCTAATAGGCAAGAAAGTGGAAAGTACAGAGTTCTAGCTGGGTATTGAGCCTTCTTACCTGTGACTGCTGTGAGGAACCACCATTGTTGGTTAATCATTGTGAAAGTTGTGGCCAGCAGAAATGATTTCTTGTCCTATGTGTGTTACCCATGAATGTGTCCCACATGTGATTATTGCTTGCCCTGCATAGATTTGTGAGTAGCTGAAAGCATCTGCCGTGTACCATTTATATGTGTGTCTTACCTGTCCTGTGCGTGAAACCATGCTATACATATACAGATCTGTCTATGGTATCCTCCTGATAGGCACTCGAGACATGTTTGTGCTTATGATGATGTTTATATGAAAAACCCAAAGTAGAAAGCTCCATAAAGACAGAAAGTAGGTAAGTATAGTTGTCATAGCCGAGGAGGGGCACAGGAAGTTTGTGGGCCTGGGCTTTTCTTTCCGATGTGACAGATTCTGGAATTCCAGGTGATGATAGTTATATAGCCTTGTGAATATACTAAAGTTACACACTTGTAAGATGTGAATGTGTTGGAATATGAATTAAGTCAATTTAAATTGATTTACTTCTACATGATGGGGGTAGGAAATAAAGAGGAAGAATGAACTTATGAGAAAGGATCTTTTGAAAATTCTGGGTCCTTTTAGATCCCAAATGTGAACAAATTAAATATAGAGACTTTCTTGGAAAACTGGGAACATTTGATTACTAGCCGAGAGGATTCTATGAAATTATTCTTTGAAATTGTTTGGTGCCCTTTAGCTTTGTGGTTATATAGGAAGCTGTTTTTATTTTTCAAGGCCTGGTTGCTCATGTAGGAGTGAAAAAGGTATGACTGAGGTTTGCTTTAAAATATTTCACCAAAAGTGAAAAGAAGTTAAAGAGACAGATAAGATAAAGATAATCTGGGAACATTCGGATAATAGTTAAAACTTGTTTTTGACATATGTTGGGTTGTATTTTTTTACACTTTCAATTTTGGTATATATTTGAAAATTAAATACACCATATATAATTTAGGAAAGATATTTGCTGCATAAAGATCTTGTTCTTCATTTGAAGATATCTCCCTGAGCTGCAGTTGTGATCTCCTCCTGTGAGCTGGGACTGTGGAACCCTCTTCTGAACCTATGGTTCCCCTCTGTGAGCCAGAGTTGTGGTCCATTCCTATGAGTTGGAGCCCTGGTCCCTTGCTGTGAACTGGAGCTGTGGTCCCCTCCTGTGAGCCAGAGTTGTTTTCCCCTCCCATGAGCCATAGTTATGGTTCTTTCCTGTGAGCTGGAGCTGTGGTCCTGTCCATGAGCCAGGTCTGTGATTCCAGCTTGTGACCTGGAGCTCTGGTCCCCTCCTGTTAGCTGGAACTGAGGTCCCACCTGTTAACCTGGAGCTATGGTCCCATCCATGAGCCAGAGTTGTGGTACACACACACACACACACATACACACACACACACACACACACACACACACACACACACACACACACCTGTGATCTGGAGCTGGTCTCCTCCTGTGAGCCTGGAACTGTGATCCCCAACCATGAACCTTGGTTCTATATTTCTCCACTGGTAGGTTGAGGGTGGAGCAGATTCCAGGGAGGAGGCAGCACTTTGAGCCTTCTCTGAGTGGCTGCATCTTCCATAATACTCTCCCCCAAAGTCCCAAGTGTTACCAGGTAGTGGCTTTGCCTCTTGTGTTGGACTTACGATGGGGACAGGGAGGTTTCTGTTGTTTGCAGTTTCTAGTCTTGGGAGGACTAATTCTCAATCAAGTTTCCACTTTCCTTGATGGCCAGCTAAGGTCTTGACTCCAAATGTGTTTTGGGCACCAAGTCCTGGACATTGCTTAAAAACTCATATGTCCAATATGATTACCAACATTGTTTTATCTTTAACTTGTCCCCATGAGATTCGGGAAAATGTATGGTATCAATATTTACCATCCTCTGTTACCCAAATATACTTTTCTGTGTCAGTACATGTTTCTGTGATACTGTCAGAAAAAGCCTTAACTAAAGATTTTTCAGTCTAAGAAACTACCACAAACCTTAGTTGTAAAGCCTCAGATAGATAGTGTGGAATGTGATTATTGATGTCTGACCTTGCTGTCAAGACATCCCTGGTTCTCAACCCTTTGTGCACAAATTTTCTATCTTTTTGAACTAATAATGCTGATAAATTTCCATTTCTTGGGATTCATGCTTTAGACAGGCATTAAAAAAAAACTTATCAAGGGAATATGTGAATATTAGTGTTGGAGGGAGATAGGTCCTGTGGAGAAATGTGAACAGTTATCATCTGGCGCTATGGATCACAGAGCTTGTTATATTGCTCCTTTTTATCTTTGGCTGCTGTAAAGTTCATAGTCTAACATGTGGTCTTCCCTTTTCCACTATATGGTATTTTAATGACACAGTGTGTTTACTAGACTCATCCAGAGTGTCATCTATTTTTTTTCTGTCTACATTTCCCTTCCATACTGATTTTGTCACTGAAAAACTTGCATGAGGTCATTTGTTTGTTTATTTTTAGCCATCATGCTAAGCAATCTAACTGTAAAGTATGCCTCAGCATTACTGGTGAACAAAGATACTTACTTCAATGTCTGGTATATTTAGGTGTTCTGTATACAGTATGCAAGTCAGGGCATTGACTTGCTCTGTCTTTCCCTGAGGAAGCAAATGGAGTGTCAGACGCTGTAGGTAAGAATTTGCCATGATTTGATGTAGGAAAATCAGTAGCATTAAATGGAATTCATCATTTAATTTGCTGCACTAATTTTTTAAATTTTTATATGGTTTCATTGATCAGTTACTTTAAATATTTGTCTCCCTCAAAAATGAGTTCCTGGGACTGGAGAGATGACTCAGTAATTAAGAGCACTGACTGTGCTTGTGGAAGACCCAGGATCAGTTCCCAGTACCCACATGGTACCTAACAACCTTCCTAACTGCAGTTCCAGGGAATCTGGCACCCTCTTTTGACCTCCATGAGTACAACATGAATTGTACACATGCAGGCAGTACACTCATACACATAAAATATAAATACATATTTTGTAAAAGTTTAAAAAATGAGTTCTTTTAGGGTATAGGTCATTGGTCATTTGTCTGTGTACCTCTGACAACTTGCTTAGTGCATGAAATGTGAGATGCTCACTGAAAGTGTTGTGTGAAAGAAATAATGACTAAATGCTTTTGAGAAGAAAGCTAGCATTATGGGCTGAAGGTGACAAAAGACAAAGACAGGTTGAGGAAGTGGCCTGGGCTGTGTAGCAGAGGTGTGCTGGTTCTTTACTTTGTTCATCTTCCTTCATCTGTTTTAGTTGGCTTGGGGTAAGTGACGCTTTCTCAGTTCTAGAACCTCCCTTGGAGAGAGGAAGGGTCCTGATGTAGATAGGAAGGAGTCCATTTTGTTTTTCTGCAAAGGCGCTCTGTCTCCCTGAAAAGCCTTCCTTCTAGACTGGATTTTGGATAGTGAGTCCCATAATTAACCTGCTTTATTTCTGTGCTGTAGAAAGTGGGAAGAGTTCCCATGAGGACTGTGTAGAGAAACTGAGGTAAATTTTTATAGTAGCTGGAAATGTGAAGCTCCTTTGATAACTGCAAACAAATCTGTAAAGAGTAACAGGTGGGCTTGGTAAGTGATGCTTGTGGCCACAGAGAGAAGCACTGATCACTTGCACATCAATTGTCAGTGTAGACCCTATCCTGCATCTTTTGGGGCCTTATCTATTTCCCACAAGTTTAGAGATCTTAACACAGCAGTTACTATTTGAAGTACTATAAACTGAAGAACTATACATTTGGAACATAGAAAGCAAGGTGAAAGTCTTTTTGCCTTTCCTATCTATTCTCCAGTCCCTTTATCTTTTAGATGATGAAAGCAAGGCTCATAGGTTGCATGACTGGTTGAGTGCCAGACGGTGAGATAAGAACACCTTTTCCAATGCCAGTCACAAGGTGTTCCAGCTATTCACTGTGACACTGGGACCTGTCAGTAATCCTCTGATGCAAAGATCAGAGTAGATACCTGCAAGTCACAGTTCATGCTGTGATTTCTCAGGTGATGGGGCCCCAGTGGGAGAGGCATAGCACTTCTGAGTGGGAAAGGAGCTTGGTTCATAACTAGACCTGTGCTGGATGATTAGACAGCAGTCGTTAGAGAATTTAGGCCATTAGAAATGACTAAGCTGATGGCGTAGAGTCTGTGTGTGTCTAATGCGGTTTAGAAGCTGTCAGAGGCGCCAAGCTGAAGCTGAGCTAGAAAACTTCCCTGTGGGTCTCCAAGTTGGTGGTGTGGTTAGTCACTTTCTGGAGTATTTTGGGGCATCGATCCAATTTGCCTCCTGCTGGCTGGGTATTACTTTGCCTTGTATTTTGGGTAAGGTACACTGGGAAAGTGAGAATTGGGAGTCTCTTTTCTGACTTAGTACAAAGCGCATGGGAGATTAACAAAAAAAGTTGAGAGTGAATTGGTAGCAGGAAATTATACCCACTTAGACTCAGCTTCCTGTGTTAAGCTCTCAGGGGATTAGATTACAGTCCTCAAGGCTTGGCATGGATCCTGATCCAGGGAAGGAGAAGGCCCTGCTGCCACTCAGTGAGAGCTGAGCCAGAACTGTGACACCAAGGTTATGCTGACAGTCATTTGAGGAGCTGAGAGGATATCTCAGTGATCTATTACTTGTTTAGCATGTACCCAGCACTGGGATTGATCCCTAATGGGTCATAACAGCACCACCCCCGCCCTTTACTTGTTCTCTTCTACTACTACTTTAAAGATAAAGCAAAGACTTATTGGAGAACTTGCATCAAGTTAACCTAAGTGAACTGGAGAGAGAGAGAGTTCAGATTCTTGCTAGCTTTGCAAACACGAGAACCCGAGTCCAGACTCCATGTTCCAAAAGCCAGGCCCCAGTGGCATATGCTTCTAACCAAGCCCAGTGCTGGGAAGGGGGAGATGGGCAGATCGCTGGGGCTCACTGGCCAACCACCCAGCCAGCCCAGGTACGTGTCCAGCTCCAGGTCAGAGAGAGACCCTGACTCACAAAGTGGACGGCTTCTGAGGAATGACACCAAAGATTGTCCTTGGCTTCCATGTGTGTACCTGTGTATCTGCACATCTCCCCAACACACACACACACACACACACACACACACACACACACACACACACACACAGCACTATTTGGCCATGGGAATATAATCTATAGCATTAAAGAGCAAATATATGTCTAACTTAAAAAATTAAACTCTTACTCTATCCCTCTGTCCTCTGTTTCCTTTTCCCTCCCTTTGATTTTTTGTTTGTTTGGAGGCAGGATCTCACTCTGTACCCCTGGTTGGCCTGAAACACACTATGTAGCCTAATCTGGCCTATACCTATGGCAGTTAGTTCTCCTGTTTTAGACCCCCCTAAAGTGTTGGGATCGTAGGCATATGAAGTACCACCTGGCCAAGCCCGCCCTCCCTCCCTCCCTCCCTCCCTCCCTCCCTCCCTCCCTCCCTCCCTCCCTCCCTCCCTCCCTCCCTCCCTCCCTCCCACCTGCCCGCTGTCTCTCAGTCCTTGTTATTCTTGGGAGTCAGAGGCAGGTGGATCTCTGTGAGGCCAGTCTGGTCTACATAGTGAGTTCTAGAATGACTGGGGCTATGGAGACCTTGTTAAAAATTTTTGTTATGGGGACTGGAGAGATGATTCAGTGGTTAAGAGCACTAGCTGTTCTTGCAGAGGACTGGGGTTTGATTCCCAGTACCCACATGGTGGCTAAAAACTGTCCATATGTCCACTCCCAGGGGTCTGATGCCTTCTTCTGACTCCACGGGCATTGCACTACGTGGCGCACTTATGCACATGGAGGCAGTGCACTCATACACATAAAATAAGAATAATAAAATATTTAAAAAATAAAAAGTGTTATTACTGTGTATGTATGTGAAGCATGTGGATGTTTGCATGCCTTGGTTTGTGTATGACGGTCAGAGGACAACTTTGTCCAGTTGCTTTCTCCTTCTACCTTTGTGTGGGCTGGTGAATGAACTCAGGTTACCAGGCTTGTGCAGAAAGGGCTTGTACTTGGTGAGCCACTGGGCCATCATACCCGCTGGCTCACTTATAGTTCTTCCTGGGCAAGTAAGCAAATACTGCTGGGTACTGATCGTACTCTTTCTTCTCTGTGGACTGTCAGATTCTAGGTAAAGAGATTTTCAGAAGATTAGTAATCTATGAGCAGGGACTCTGGGGCGTTATAACCTGCCTTGGTGTAAGTATTTTCTCTGATGGTCATTTGAGCCATAGGCAGAGAGCGGAGATGGGGAGGAAGTTGAAGTGACCCAGCAGTAGGGGTTCCTTCCCTTCCCTTTTCTCCCAGATGACAGATTTTATTTGTGTTTAACCCCATCCCCGAGTTCTAGGTTTTGATTCTGTGTTTAGCCACGCTCATCCAGCTGTTGGGAAAGAAGTGGCCATCTCTTGTCCTCACCCTTCTTTTCCCAGCCACCTGACATATTTTTTTTACTGTAATATTACTCCATGCTAAGTTGTTTATATTTTTTATTAATTTTTTAATTGAAACTTTATGTATTTCGTACAGAACATCTCAGTCTTAATCATCTTTACACCCGTGTCTCCACTGGAATCTATACATTCTGTCACCTGTGTTAAGGACTTTTATGTCAAAGTAGAGTCCCCAGATGTTCCTCAGTGCAAGTTCATCCACTGAGGTCTAGTCAGCCTGTCCAGAGTTCCTCGCTTTAAGAAGTTAAACTCCTCCTCACTCATTAGTAATCAGCTGCCAATATTTCTTCAGTAAAGACTGAGGTCTGCTGCTCATTTCTCCAGTTTGATGCTAGGGTCCACAAATGGGAGAGAACATACATTATTTATTTTTCTGATTCTGTGTTTGCTCACTTAGCATAACAGGTTTTAGTTCTGTCCATTTACCTGCAAGTTTCATGATTTCATCTTTCTTTACTCCTGAGTAGAACTCCATTGTGTAAATGTACCACATTTTCATTATCCTCCGGTCAGTTGAGGGACATTTAGATTGCTTCCATTTCTTAGCTATTGTGAAAAGAGCAGCAACAAACATAGATGTACAAGTATCAGTACAATAGGTTGAGTCCTTTGGGTATATGCCAAGGAGTCAAATGGTAGGTTCATTTTTAGTTTTTTTTTTTAAAAGAGTTCTCCACATTGCTTTCTATAGGTATTGCACAAGTTTACAATCCTACCAACAGTGAGCATTCATTCCTTTCCTCACACACCCTCCAGCATTTGATATCATTTGTTTTCTTGGTCTTAGCCAGTCTGACTGGGGTAAGATGAAAATGGTTTTAATTTGCATTTCCCTATTTAGCAATGATGTTGAACACTTTTAAAGATGTTTTTTAGGCGTTTTTATTTCTTTTTTTGAGAATTCTCTGCTCAGATCCTTAGCCCATCTTTTAATTCGGTTGTTTGTTTTCTTGACAGTTTGTTTTCATATTCTGGATGTTAAACCTCTGTCACATATGTTGCTGGTGAAGATTTTCTTTCATTCTATGGGTTTTCTCTTCACTTCTTGGTTGTTTCTTTTGCTATACAGAAGCTTTTTAGTTTAATGAGGTTTTACTTTTTGACTCTTGATCTTAATTCCCGAGTAACTGGTGTCTGATTTAGAAAGTCCTTTCTTATATCTTGTAGGTGTAAGATGCTGAAAATACTACCCTTCCTCCAGTGAGCGTTTTTGGCCCCTTTGTCAAACAGGTTACTGAAATCATATGTACTCATATTTGGGTCTTCAGTTACTTCCGTTGATCTGTGTGTCTATCTTTGTGCCAGCACCATGCTGTTTTTATGACTATAGCTCTGTAATATTGTTTGAAATCTGGTCTAGCAGTCCCCCCTGCATTGCTCTTTGTACTTAGGGTTGTTTTGGCTATTTGGGGTCTTTTGTGCTTTTATATGAATTTAGGATTTTTTTTTTTCTAATTCTGTGAAGAAATGTCATGGTGATTTTGATTGGCATTGCATTGAACTCATAAATGGCTTTTGGTAGGATGGTCATTTTCATAATATTAATTCTTCTAATCTGTTAGCATGGGAGGTCCTTCCTTCTTCTGGTGCTTTCTCAATCTTTGAAGATTTAAAATTTTAATTGTGGAGATTTTTATTGTCTTTGGTTAGGGTTACCATGAAATTTATTTATTTGTTTATTATTTATTTTGAAACTCTTGAATGAGAGGGTTTCCATGTACTCTTTCTCCAGTTGCTTGTTATTTGTACATAGAAAGGCTACTGGTATTTGTAGATTAATTTTGTAACCTGCCACTTTACTGAAAATGTTAGTCTTTTCTAGGAGTTTTCTGGTCGAGTTTTTGACATTTCTCATGTATAGTATATCATCTGCAAAAAGGGATCATTTGGCCTCCTCTTTTCCAATTAGTATTCCTTTAATTTCCTCCTCTTGTTTTTAGCAAGAGTTTCAAGTACTATGTTAAAAAGGAGTGAAGACAGTGGGCAGACTTGTCAGATTCCTGACTGCTTCCAGTTTTTCCTCCACTTAGAATGATATTGGCTGTGGGTTTGTTGATACAGCTTTAATTATGTTGAAGTATGTTCCCTCTAGGACTTTTAACATAAATGCATGTTGAATTTTGTCAAAGGCCTTTTCTGCATCTATTAAGATGATCATGTGATTTTTGTCTTTTAGTCCATTTATTTGGTTTATGACATTTATTGACTTACATATATTGAACCATCCCTGCATCTCTGGAACAAAGCTGACTTGATCATGGTGAATGATCTTTTTGATATGTGTCTGTATATGGTTTGCAAATATTTTGTTGAGAAGTTTTGCATCTATGTTCATTAAGGATATGGGTGTATAGTTTTCCTTTTTGGTTTTATCTTTACCTTGTTTGGGGTATCAAAGTGATGCTGGCTTCATAGATGGAATTTTGAGATTCTTTCTCCGATTCTATCTTTTTGAATACTTTAAGTAGTATTAGATATAGATTTTCTTTAAGTGTCCAGTAGAATTCTGCTGTGAATCCATCTCTACCTGCGATTTTTTTTTTTAATTGGGAGGCTTTGTATCACGATTTCAACTTCCTTATATGTTATGAGTCTGTGTAAGCTATTGATCTCTTCTTGGTTTAGCTTTGGTTATTCCTACATAATTATTTCTTTTATGTCTTCAAATTTAATACCGTATAGATTTTTTAGGTATTCCATTAAAACATTCTGGGTCTTTTTGTTGTCTGTTGTGATATTTCCTCTTTCATCTCTGATTTTGTTGATTTTGAGTTGCTCATTCTTTTAGTTAACTGGGCTTAAGGTCTGTCTGTTTTGTTTATCTTTTCAAGGACCAGCTGTTGGATTCATGGATTCTCTATATTGTTTTATTTCTATTTCATTAATTTTTTTCTCTGGTTTTTTGTTATTTCAGTTATTCGTTGCTGGGTTTCGGTTTCATTTGTTGTTGCCTTTCAAGAATCTTGAATTGCAACTTTAAGTCATTTGTGTTCTTTCTGATTTTTTAGTGTAGCCACTTAGAGTTGTAAATTTCTCTCTTGGGACTGCTTTTAAGGTGTCAGAAGTTTTTTGTGTTGTATTGTTCTTTTTGTTTAATTCTGTTCATTACTTATTTATTAAGAATACTTATATTTCCTAATTTCTCCTTTGACCCATTCATCATTCAAGAGTGGGTTGTTTAATCTCCATGAGTTTGTGTAGTTACTAGGGCTTCTTCCTGTATTGATTTTTAAGCTTTATTGCATTGTGGTATGATCAAATGCATGGAATTTTATCTCAATTTTTTTTTTTTTTTTTTTTTTTTTTTTTTTTTTTTTTTTGTTGAGGTTTGTTTGTGCCTCAGTATGTGTTCAGTTTTGGAGAAAGTTCCATGGAGTGCTGAATAGAATGTATATTTTTTGGTGCTTAGTGGAATATTTGGTAGATGTTTGTTCTGGCCATTTGATATATGGTGTTATTTGATTCACATGTCTCTCTGGCACAAAGAATAGGCAGACACACACCTGGAAAGTCACCTGGGGAAACCTGGGGAGACACACGCCTGCTCTGCACTCTTCCTCTGTTGAGAGCAGCAGGCTCAGGAAGAAGAAAAAACTCAGGAAACAATGACTGCTGGTCTGTGCCATGATGGATGTTTTGTTTTTGTCTGTGTTTATTCCATACATGACCAAAGACTGACTTCACAGGATGCAGTAGTTATTCATTAGTGCTATTTTTCTTGAGAAGTTAAAAAATTGGTGATTGGAAAAGTAAATAAATATTTAAAATTTGAGAAACAAAAACACCCTTTGTATGTTCATTAATATATTAATTGGAGGGTGTTAGCTGTATACATCAGAAAATAAAAGGGTGAAGTGGGTGGGAGTGGGCCTGAGTTTTCCCTAGAGAGGTACTTTGTGTAATGCTTTGAATTGCAGAAATACCCCAGATAGTTACTGGTACCAGTTTGTTTATAGTAATGTGTCAGGGAAAAATTGACAATGGAGCACAGTTATCTTTTGCCTAAGCTTTTTTCCAAAAGGCATTTTTGTCCTTTTTTCAGTGTGTGTGAGATTTTGAAGGACCAACTTTCTTTTCTCTAGGTCTCCAAACCTTTGCAAAGGTTCTCATTTAATTGCTATTGCCAAGAAGACAAGGCTTTTCACAGTTTCCTTTCCAAAAGCAGCTTCCTGTCCATTCGGACCCATTCTAGTTCCCTGATTGCTTCCTTCTTGGAGAATCCCTCAAAGGGGTGGATATCAACTCTTTTTATGTTGAGCTTTTTGGGATTTAAAATTGCTGGTGTCCTGGAGTTCAGAAATTGTGTTTGAATTTTAGAAATGAGTCTGCATCTTCTGTTCTAGAGTTTTCCTTTGTCATACAGCTTTTATAAAGGGAGAAAATGTGCTGCTGGCCTTTCTCAAAGTACTAGGGTGAGGAGAAAGGAAAGCGGAAAAGAAATGGCCTTTAAAAAAAAAATCACTTTCCCTCTCTGACCTACCCCTCTTTTTTTTTTTTTTTGAGAGAGGGTCTAACTCTATCCCAGGCTGGCCTTGAACTCTCAGCAGTCAGTCTTTCTGCTTCAGCCTCTCATGTGCTGGATTACAGGCGAGCACCACCATGCCCTGTTTATTGTTCTTTTCCAAGCTCTTTGATACAAATGGTTTGTCAGAACTGCTATCATGGATGATTCAAGGCTGTCAGATGTGAAGCATTAGGCTTCCTTTTGCCTAAATGAATGGGGTGCTGACTGCCTTCCTGTCTGGTAACACAAATGCAATTATAGATTAATTTTCTCTTTAAAACATATGCCTGTGGCTGGAGAGATGACTCAATGGTTAAGATCACTTTGCAGAGAACCAAAGTTTGATTCCCAGCACCCATGTGGTGGCTGAAACACCATCCATAACTCCATTTCCAGGTGATCCGATGCCCTCTTCAGACCTCTGTGGGAACTGCATGAAACGAGTGCATCTACCCACATGCAGGCAATACATTCATATAGATAAAAAAAAAAGAAAAGAAAAAAGAAAATGTATACCTGTAATCCTAGCACTTAATAGATAGAAGCAGGAATATCAGGACTCCAGAGAGCCATCATTGGCTGTGTTATGAGTTTGGGGTCTACTCTGTCATAAAAAACCCCACAAAACTAGTGCTAGGTTTTTATCACATAAACATATTATATGACACAGTTGCAGGACATAAAGAGAACATAGCAATTGAACTAATGTAGGTTTGATTGATGTCTTAGTTTGCTTTCTATTGCTGTGATAAGACAACAACAACAACAACAACCCAAACAAAAAACTGAGCAAAACTAATTGAGGAGGAAAGGGTTTATGTGGCTTTTATTTCTAGATTACAGTCCACCATCATGAGAGAAGACAAAACAGGAACCCGGAGGCAGAAGCTGAAGGAGAGACAATGAAGGAGCACTGCTTACTGGCTTATGCTCGGCCTGCCTTCTTATACTACCCAGGACCACCCATAATGGGCTGGGATGTCCACAGGCCAATCTGATAGAGGAAATTCCCCAGTTGAGATTCCCTCTTCTTATGTGTCAAACTGACAACTGAAACTACCAGCACAACTGAGAGTGGTCTTTAAACTGATTTTTATTTTACTGTTCTATTATTTTTGTGATCCTGTGGATCAAATCCAGGGCCTCATCACATATATTAGGCAATCACTTTATCACTGAGTTGTGATTCAGACTTATAGTAAAATTTAGAAAGTACTTACTAGGTAAATTTGAGGCATGTTAGCTAAGGAAGTTTGGAGGTATACAGAGATACTTCCTTCTGTAGTCTTATCACCTAGATATGTAATTCACAGTCTTTTCTGTGGAAACTTTTTTTTCTTGTTATCTTTCACCAAAAAAGAAAATCAAAATGACTTTCTGAATGATGTCTTACAAATAGTTGAGCTGTATCTTCCCTCCCTCCCTCCCTCCCTCCCTCCCTGCCTCCCTCCCTCCCTCCCTCCCTCCCTCCCCTCCCTCCCTGCCTCCCTCCCTCCGTCCCTGCCTCCCTCCCTCCCTCCCTGCCTTCCTTCCTTCGTTTTGAACAGTGTCTTTTAAGATTGCAAGGTGATCCTAGATCACAATATGATTATGGTTTCTTCATCAGTCAATGGCGATTTATTACCCTTACACTGTGAAGAGTAATCTGCTAAATGCTATGCCTACCTCTTTCAGAAAACAAACTGCTGCATTCCAAACAAAAGCTTGAGAAAGGAGTAAGTCATACTCTTAAAAATTAACTCCAGAAAGTGTAAAGATGAAGCAGAGAGCTCTCAGCTCATGTTATATATTCTCTTCCCATTTTGTGGCATTCATGAGGAACTTTCAAGCATTAGAGTCCTGGCTGGAGCAGTAAGACAACACTGTAATTACTTATATAGAGGAAATGCAGCGTTACTCAGTTTTCGTTGTAATGAGCCCGTAGATGCTGGCGATGCAGTGACACAGGAGGAAAATTGCAGTATGACTTGACATATTGCAAAAAAGAGATAGCAGTATGTAGGGGTAGTCACTATATATTGTATATCACCATGGTGAATTTTAGCTGTGGGTAAGACCACAGTTTGTTAAAGCGTCTTCAGTTACTAGAATACCATCATGATGCAGGGTTTTCTGCCATTTAAGTACTAGCCAGGTTTGAACCTGCTTGGCTTCTGAGAGCAAACAAACAAAATCGGGCACACCCGGGGTGGTAGGCTATAGGCTATGCTGGCGTTTCTTATCCTTGGTGTTGCTACTTGTTCACTTGTTCCTTCATAGTCATTTTGACATCCTCACCCAGATGCACCGATTAGAATGTAACTTTTTAAGTATGCTTAAATTGCATAGAGAGGAGGGGCTAGAGATGGCTTAGTGATTAAGAACACTTGTTCTTGCAGAAGACCTGGATTCTCTTCCCAGCAGTCATACGATGTCTTAAAACTCTGTGAAACTCCAGTTTCAGGGGATCTGATGTCGTCTTCTGGCCTTTTTGAACATCAGGCATGCTTGAAGTATACATACATACATACATACATACATACATACATACATATATGCAAACGCTCATACACATAAAATAACTAAATCTTTTAAAAAATGATAGACTAGACATTCCTAATAGGTTGGAGGTATGCTTAGCCAGCACATGTCCTCAGCAGTGACCCATTTAATAGGACCCACTTTCAGCCTCCTTTTCAGCTTGTCCTTCTTAGGCATTCCCTGAATGTTTGATGACTGCTTGATCTTGACTATGTAAATCAAGGATGAGGCTGTTGCTTGCCTAATCTTGTGATCAGAAGATGGAAACAAAGACTTGAGGCTAGTTAGTAGTGTGAGTGTCTGTGTGGTACTTTTGCGTCACTGTGCCAGAACACCTGGCATTAACAACTTAAGGGAAGGGAATACTTCCATTGGCTCACATTTTTAGAGCCACGTGACCAAAGACAGTCCATTATGACAGGGTCACTGTGGCAGAGCAGAGCAGTCCACATCATGGTGATCAGAAGCAGAAGAAAAGCGGGAATACCGTTGAGGTTTAGGATAGCCACCAAGGACCCTCCTTCAGTGACCTACTTCCTTTCACCATTTCCAAACCATACCATTGTATTATGAATCCTTTGCGGAATCAATTTATACATTAGGTCACAGCCCTCGTGATCTGATCTTCTCTAGAAAGCCCATGACAGAAGCCCAGAGGTGTACGTCACTAATCTAAGACCTCCCCTTCCCTCCCCTCCCCTCTCTCATTATTAGAGCTCTGTTAATTCACCTGTCTTATTAACTAATGCTTTATATTTATCATATATGGTTACCTCCAGAGGCTCTTAATGATCTTCAGTCATTTATTCTTATTCAGGGGGTATCCTTAAATAAAGTTCTTGGGCTGTGAGACAAATGGGATAGAAGGTTTCATATCCCCAATTTTCAGATGAAGAAACAAGGGAGTTTGTACTTGTTTTTACACAGTGCTGTAGATCCACTCAGAACCTTACAGCGCTCTGCTGTTGTGTTAGCACCCGTCCTTCCTTCTCCTTGTACTTTTACAGGAAAATTATTCCCAGTCATTTCCACAAAATTTTCATGGAAGCCTACAATGTAGTAGTAGTTTTGCCAGGTTTGTATCTTTAAAAATATCCCTGTATCTTTTCTTGGCAAGCACATAACCATTTACTTCGTAGATTAAAATAAAGAAAGCACTTCTACCCAGAGTAGAAAGTATAGCAGAAAACCATATTTAATAAGCTTTATTATCCAGGAGAAATAGAAATTGTAAGAAATCGCAGATTCCTTCCCAGGAATCTTGATGGATTAGGTTAAAGGCATTTGTGATTTTTATGTTAGGTGAATAGCTTTGGTAGTTCATATTTTAGGAAATGTTACTCAAAAAGAAATCTTTGACTGTTGAGATAGAAGAGCAAAGAATATGGAGGTTGTCTGAAAGATTATTCCAAGATAAATTTAACATTTCACCATTGTGTCTAGTTCTTAGATCCTCAGTAACAACACACGTTTTCTTACTGAGCACTGCTGCGCGCCAGGCACTGGGATCATCAACTGTTTTTGCATGGACCCACATGAAATAATTAAAACCAACTTTATTAGGACAGCCTCTTACATCACAAGATCAAAAGTTTCACTGAAAACACTTAAATTGGGAAAAATGATGAGTGACGAATAGGATTAAATAAGCCTAACTAATACAATGCATTATAAAATGAGTTATGGAATGTTTTGATCAAGGAAACCCTGTTGAACTAGAAGAAACCCATGCTAGTCTAAATAAAGGAAATCATTTGGAAAAGTCCCATCAAAGTTATTTTCAGTCAGAGAGCTGTAATGGAACACTTGGATAGTCCCCCTCTTCTCCTGACTAGAAAAATGATTTCATATTGAGCTGAAGAATGCTTCAAAGCTCTCCAACAAACCATGGCTATGGAAGGAATCTGGTGTCCTGGTCTTCCAGTTCCAGTTTTTGGAGAAATCGGCTGCTTTTACTGCTGAGAACAGAGAAAGAAGGGCACAGTTTTGAACATTTGTTTTTCTGTTAGTCTAAACTCTGAGTTGACTCTGTCATCTGTCCACTCCACATTAGCTTATTATCTGACATCCACTCTTTTCTGTTACAGTGTAGCCTTGAATTCTTTGTGCCTTGACTTCTTGCACTGAGTTCCCGGAATGCCTTGAAGTTACTAGCACACTCCACGCTCCGGCACCTCCGCCTTTGTTCCTATGCCCCCTCATCTGGAAAACTCCCACCCTGCACACAAGGCCAGGATATCTGTATGCTGCCTGTCTTTCAAGTTCAATTCAAACCTCACTTTCTCCAGTGAGATTCCTTTGATCATCACAGTTGGAAAACGCCTCACCTCTCTTTGAACTTGCACAGGATCACACGTGGCTCTTATCATGGTCTACTTTGTGGTACAGCTCTGTCTGCTGTATCACAGAGATGAGACTTAATGTTCTGGAATTGAATTTATTTCTTTTTGCTTTTCTTAAAAAAAAATACAGTGTCTTACAGTATGTGTTCTGAATGAGCAAAGGAATGAAATGTCTATTAAAGAAATAGATATTCTTGCTAATACTTTGAAATAGAAAACTTACAAATGATAACAAGACTTAAAATGTTCAGAGGCAGGGCCTTTCTTAGCAGAATGTTTGTTTTTAAATCCTAATAATAACCAGAGGGACTCTTCTAAGTCACTGCACAGCTGGGTTGGCTTGTCTTTTTAGCCAACTGTTAAAGCAAGTAGGTAAGGGCTTCATGTTTTCTCTCATGCTTCCCGGTTGCCCTCTTCTGTCTCATCATACTCTCCATAAATATCCTTTCTGAAATGTAAAATTGTTTGTGGGGAAATAAAGAATATACGTTTTCTTGGGGACATTGGCACTGTTTGTACCTTGGGTCTGCTTGTGTGAACTGTTTTCTTTTTGTGTAAGTTGTTAGCACTGTGAGGGCTGATGTGCTTCAGCTTCCCTCGGTCCCTCCAGCTAAGGAACCCTGACTAGTCTTAACCCCATTGCCAAAGCAGGTGCATATTTAGCCTTTCCTTTACTGTGAGTCTTTTCTGTGTGCACTTATCTCAGACTTGCCCATATAAGAGGGTGAACCTCTTCAGGACATGGACTGTTTTTTTCAACTCTGAAGACCACGTAGCACTAAGTTACATCTTATAGATTAGAACTCATGAATGGCAATGGTGTCAGTTGTGATTGTGGCTTATTTAGAAACTACACTTTGCTTGTTCAGCCTTTGGAAACAATACTCAGTCTAAACTACTTCCAACTTGAAGGAAAAAGAAACAGAACATTTAAGTGAATGAGTGAGCTCAAGTATACTAAAGCAAAATTCTTTGAGTTTTCACTAACATGAATTATTATGGCGTCAGTGTAATAAAAACATAACCATAACATAATGATACTGACATCTAATTTGGGACTTGAACAATTTGTGTAGCTCTGCTACTATAGTGCTGAAATAGAACCCAGCAACCTGGTGGCCATCCCAAACACAGAGAGAAACTCAGTAATAAATCTGTGTCCCAAGAGGCATTCATTTCTTAGAGAACTCTTGTTTTCAGATGTCTCACTAGAATTTTATTAAGCCTCCGATCATTAAGGTATAAGTTGAACTTGACTGGAATTGTTTGGGACTGCTTATCAAGATTGGATTAGTGGAGCAGAAATAATTGTAACATGCTTGCTGTAAGTCCAGCTCACACCAAATTAACCTCGATTAATTCCTCATATTATTATATTCAGGATAAAGAGACTATAAAAGCTTTGAAATAGTTTCCTAAAGGAGTGGAGTGTTCAGTTCTAAACCTTTATGTACTTAAATGATTTCAGAGAGCAACTTTACTGGATTTACCTGTTGAAGGTGAGGGCAGGTCCCAAGGAAACAGTTGAGTTCGAAAGAACCTATAGCTGCTTTTTCATATATTACTGACAAGAAACAACTGATGAGTTCCATTTTCTGGGACTAACCTAGTTAACTTAGTATACGCTTGTTGTAGCCCCTACACTTACTTAGTTCCTTTAAGAATGGCCTTGTTTTTCCAGTTCTGGTGGTAGTAGACCTGATACCTAATCAATAAATTCTCTATCCTTTCATCTGCAGAGCAGGTCTGTGTGTAGGCATCCTCACCTTCCTGGGGATCGGTTAATCAGAAGTAGAACTATGAAAGCAATAGACAGCCGCAGACCCAGGAGGGTCACAATACAGGCTCAGAAGCAGCATGTGCCCTTAGCTCTAACATGAATTTGACTGACTTATGCCTCACAAGAAATTCGCTGTACCTGTGCTTTGTACAGAGTGCTTCCAGTCTCTTGGTGGGGGGGTACATTTAAACTTTAAAAACCTTATTCTTAGCTGAACATGGTGTCTCATGCCTGGAAAACTCCACGTATGGGAGACTGAGATGAGAGGATTCTAAGCCTGAGGCCAGTCTAGGTTGTATATCAAAACTGTGTCTCAAAAACAAAACAAACTTGACGCTTAAATCATGAGAAAAGTGACTTATATCTGAGATTTAAAAGAAATTCAATTCTTTGAAAAAATTGTATAGTGATACGTAATAAAGATGGAACATGTTTCTGCTTTGTTTTTGTTTGCTTATTTCTTGAAATGGGGTCTTGCTACATTGTGTAGGCAGGACTAGAATTCACAGTCCTCTTGCCTCAGGTTTTCAAGCAGCTGAGATGACATGTCACCACACATGTCACTTAAAAAAAGAAAGCCAAACTATTCTGTGAAATTCAAGATGAGCATACTTGCTATAATATAGTAAAAAGAAAAGGATCAGAGAGTCAGAAAACCTGAGTTTGAATCTTTTATGTAATATATATATATATATATATATATGTACACACGTGTGTGTGTGTGTGTACATATTATGTGTGTGTCTAATCCATAATTCTGAATGGTGCCAAGTATGCCATTAAATCTCTCACTCTCTATTCCTTCATCTATACAATGGTTAATGTAACTACTTGCCAGTAAATAGTCGTGAATGAGCAAAGAGATATAAAAAATAAAGTGTCATTTGAAGATAAGTTAATCCTTGAGAAACAAAGTTCTTCTCTGGATGAAAAGGTAACTGTATTCCTGGACTTCCATAAGTGATGTTGCTTTTAACAATGAGAAGAAAAGTTTTGGTCTTTACCAGAGACATGTGAGTTGGATATTGGATACTTGCAAATGACACAGAACCTTAATGATGCTTCTTAGGTTTAGTCTCAAACTTTCTTTCCCTGAAGCCCCTCCAAGTACAGTTTATTGGCTTCCTGTACCTAAAAGGTGACAAATCATTTTGGACTTTTCTCTTTGAATGCTGTGGAGAATGTCTAAAGCCACAAAGCAATTGATATTTCCCATCCTAAAGTATTTCCTCAAGAAAATTTTCTCACACAGACTTTAATATCAGGAAGGCAGAGTGGTAGTGGTGAATGACTAGACACTTTGTAAATAATTCAGCGTGTGTGTGTGTGTGTGTGTGTGTGTAAGAGAGACAGAGAAGACAAGATCTCGTGGAGTGGAGCTCAGGGAGGGAGAGAGGGAGAGAGACAGAGACAGACAGACAGACAGACAGACAGACACACACACACACACACACACACACACACACACACACACACACACGGTCTCGGGGAGCCCAGGATGGCCTTGAAGTCAGAATCCTCCTGTCCTTACCTTCCAAAGGCACCACCAGGCCTGGCCAAAAGGCTCAGAAGCTCTTTTAGGTTGCTCATTAAAATTGATGACTCACCAGGTTTAAAGACTATTTTCCCTCTTCAGAGGTTTTACTTCTATTCTGTATAATTAAAGATGAGGGCTTATTAAATTAAGCTATTCCTCTTTAGCATTTTGAGGGCAACTAGTTATTGAAAATATTATGTGGGATATGAAACAGTTTTGGAACTGAAGAAAATGGAAAATTTGCGTGCAATGCGGTTTTGATTTCAATGCCAAATCCGATTCTAATTTCTAGAGAAAAGTGCTAATTAAATAGTAGGGTGAACAATACCCATCCGGAAACCCTTTCAAAATAAATGCAAAGCGCTGAAATTTTTCAATATAGCCTTTTACTTGTGTGTTCACACGTGTGCATGTTCACATGTGCATGTGTTTGTGGAGGCCCTGGGGGTGACATTGAGTAGTCTTCCTTCTCTTCTCCATTATATGTTTTGAGTCTCTCACTGAACCTGGAACTCACTGGCTAGTCTAGGTGCGCTGTTCATTAAGCACCAGGGAACTTCCTGTCTTCATCTCAGCCTGGCATTTTACATGGTTGTTGGGGATATGAACTCAGTCAGGTCTTCATGTCTGGGTACTTCATTGACTGATCCATCTCCTCAATCCTTTCTTCATGTTTTGATTGTTCAGATTGCTATTTTGAAGGCAGACTTTAAAAGCAGTTTGGTGAGTTAGGTATAGAATTTATAACTCAAAATTGGATAAGCAATCTCAAGTTTCAGGAAAACTCTTAGGGATTTGTGTTCTTCTTCTGAAACACTTTTATTTGAATCTCTGGGTTTAGACTGAGTTTTCTTAGAAGTAGAAATAATGTGGATCAACTGTGTTTTAAGGCACTGTACTTCATTTTCTCTGTCTTGGAAATATATCAGCAATTTACTTTAACAAATAAAAAAGTGCCTAAAGTCACAATAGTAAATGCATTTGAAAGGTGTCTGTTTATTGAGTTTAGAGTGGATTCATAGTTTCATAATATCCTTATTATTATTTTTCACATTTATTTATTTAAATGTATATTATGCCCCCTGCACTATATTTATTATACACACAGGTTAGAGGACAACCATGTGGATCCTAGGAATCAAAGTCAGATTGTCAGACTTGTGGCAAGCGCTTTTACTCACTGAACCATCTTGCAAACCCATAATTTCATATCTTAAGGAAAGAGGACTATAGATGTGTATATTTGAGAAGGCCTGTGTGTCACTACTCAATAAGATTTTTTTTAAACAATGAGTTTGACTCTTCTGTTTTGAAGATATGTATTTATACAAACATATATATATATATATATATATATATATATATATCCTAAAATAACAACAACAACAAAGTACAGGTTCAGATTTCAAGTCCTGGAGCAGAATTGTAACTTGCTGAGCCTCATGTATTAGGAACTTCATATATAGAGATATATAATGTTGCTTACAGCAGAGAAAGCAAAGTTTGAGTCATCATTAGAATTTTAAAAATTTAACTGGAATTATAAAAAAGTGGATTTTAAAATTATTTATTTGAAAAGCATATTTAAAAATCATATTTTTATTTTATTTATAGGTATGTGTTTATTTGCCTGTGTGTCTGTCACGGGTGTGTGGTCTGTGGAGGCTAGAAAAGGGTGTGGGATTCAGATTTCTTGGAGCTGGAGTTACAGGCAGTTGTGAGTCACCTGAGGTGGGTCCTAAGAACCAAACTCAGGTCCTCTGGAAGAACAGGAAGCATTCTTTAACTGCTGAGCCATCTCGACAGCCCGAAAAAGCATATTTCTAGTTAGCATTCTAATCTCTCTCCAGTGTTAGATTTTAATCATTGCATAAAGTTTGGCAGCCATGAATCATTTCATCAGTTCCCTTTACAGAGGTCCACCCACCCCAAATTTAGCTCCATTGCTTGACTGATGCCAAATCTCTATGACAATTAAGTGACTATATGTATACATGTATACACATGCATACATATGTAAGTACATATATGGACATACATGTGTGTCTTCAAACACAGACATAGTGAGGGCACTAGATATTTCAAATATTAATGAACTGTTACTTAGAAATTGATTTCAGGACAGAAAATTTATGGTCATAATTAGCAACAGTATGTTGATCTCTTTTTTAACTTTATTAAGATACAGTTTATGTGCTATGATATTCACTCTGATCATTTTTAAATAAAGAGGAAATATTCAAAGGTGTTTAACCACAAACCACTTTCCACTATTATAAAATATTAAAGAATATCATATTTTCAATAGACATGTCAGTGCCAAGATGTTATTTTCAATATAAAAGTTGTTTAACAAATGTTTATTTTATTATTTATTTTATTTTATTTTTGAGACAGTGTAGCCTCAGCTGGCCTGGAACTTGTGATGTAGACCAGTGCTCTGCTTACCTCTGCCTCCAGAATACTAGGATTAAAGGGGTGAGTTACCACTCCTGGCTTAACAATGTTTAAGTCTGTAACCAAGCAAGACTTGAGTGGATTAGGAGGAATGTTATGGTTCTCCGTGTTGGAGAGATACTCATTCATTCATTCATTCAATATAATCACTTGTCAGTCAATTAATTAATCAAAACAGGGTCCCACTGTGCAGGGAACTCACTGTTTAGATCAGCTTGACCTTGAACTCACAAAGACCACCTGCCTCTGCCTCTCAAGTGCTGAGATTAAAAGTGTGAACCACCACATACAGCAGAAATAGAAATCCTATGTACTAAACAACTGCTTAGTCATCCTGGCCAGTTGTCACTGTTGTGATAGCAGAAAATTCTATCATAGAGTACGCAAAGATACCAGGAAGAATTAGTAGGAAACTGCGTCTTGGGTTGTAGCTAAGAAAGAACATAATAAGAACTCCGCCCCCTTAGTGCTGATTTATTTGACATCTTCTTCCATGTAAAGCCCAACATATACTCAGAAAATGCTGAGGAATTGAGAACGGCTCAGTGGTTTAAAGCCAGGAGGACCTGTGCTACTTGTGGCCCTGTTGCCCCTGCAGAGTTGTCTTTCTTGATCACTGATCTCTGCCTTAGTCTTCTTCTCTTGTGTTTGATGCTGATCGTCTCAAAGTATGTGGGACAGACAGGCAAACAAACTGCGGATGTAGACTAGTTTGGGATCTTTTAATTTGGAGCTGCTTTAGAAGCCCAGTACATGCCCCACACATGCTCCCATGCTCCAGTCTTTCAACCATTAAGTCATCACTCGTTTTGAAACAAATTAGTTTTATCCAGTCTTGACTCATATCAGGCTATTTTTAAAGATAAAATAAATATCCCAAAGTGAAAATTTTGCCAGTATTGAAGATATCCCAAGGAATTTGTTAGACTGAGGACTTGTTGAAAGAGGATCTGAAGCAGGTTGGGCAAAGTACAGTTCCCACAGTAACAGCTGCAAGGCCTGCAGAGAAAGCAATCCACACTCAATATTTGGGGGAACACAGATTCAAATCTACTTATGACAGAGACTAGCCATGCTGTCAAAGGGATGTACTACATTTCTGTCAGCTTTGGTTTCTTTCTGTGCAAAGAGATCCCCTCGCTAAAGACTGAATATAATAGTACTTGATATAGAGCCACATGAATACTGGGTATGTGTTTTGGCCATGGATCAATGAATGGCATGATGTGAAGGCCATTGTGTCTTTGTCATTCCTTTGTGCCTTTCCTGCTGTTTACTGACTTTTGTGTTTCCTACAGGAACGATTCCAGGTGAAGAACCCTCCCCATACATACATTCAAAAGCTCAGAGGCTATCTGGATCCAGCTGTAACCAGGAAGGTAAGGTGGATGTGTTTCCACTCTTAATTGCTGCTTTCTCATTAGTGGGCAAGAGTCCTTCTGCACTGGAAGATACTTCTTTCCTTGGCATTAGTTTTTCTCGAGCTCCAATAAAACAAGCTTTCAAGTCTATCAACATGAGAAGACAAAGGGGGGAAAACCCACTGCACTTAAGGAAGTGTGTTGAAAACTACTTTTTCAGATGAAAGTTATGTACCTCTGGGCTACTTCCAATTATGCAGAGAAGTGAGTCCAGTCCAGAGGCCCCTAGTAGAGCAGGCCTTGCAAATGCAATCCTTGAATTTCATGTCTGGATGCATTTTTAGAACCTTGAAAAAAAAAAACAGTGGGTCTTTCTCTGTCACCCCAACTTACCTGCCTGCATCCTGTGTTGATACTCGAGTCAGCTACTGTGGCCCTGGCCCTTGTCCTTGGCCCCAAGAAAGTTAGGAAAGAATAACTGATTCCGTTCTGAACTGCCTCTCCTTTTACAACAAGCTCTGCTTTGTGAAGTTGCACAATTGGTTTAAACTGATGCCTTGTGGTTAAGAGTGTAGCCTGGCACCACCCTGCAGGCTGGGTCAGCCCTGGGACAGCACAGGGCAGAATTGTCCTGGCTGATGATGGGTAAAGATGCTCTTCACTAGATAGTGCTGCCTTCCCTGTGACCTTCCACAATTCCTGCTTTCAAGGCTTCTCAATTCTCTCTGTGTTTCAGTGGATGACTAATGAAAACACTTTCTTTTGGTTAGCACTGTTTCCAGGACTCTCTGCTCTTTTCTCTCTCTCCCTCTCTTCTCCTCCTCCCGCCACAACTTCTGTCTTCTCCCACTTTCTTCCCTAGCCTTCATTGTCCATATACCCACCCCCCGCCCTAAGTCCAGCAAAGGAAAACGGCTGTTATTTCGTGGGATGTTTCCTACATCTTTGTCCTATGTTGAACATGAAAACAAGAGGGATTTTCATAGGTGATAAATTGAAAATGGAGTTCTTCACCATTGGCCGTGCTATAAAATTCTTGAATGTAACATTGTTTTTTTTATCTTCTGTGAATGTACCGGTTAATATTTCTCATCCTCAGAAATATGATTTTAGTCCTCTCAGAATGAGATAGCTGCTTTCTTCTTGTTAGTTTCTCTGACTCAACCTCCTTCTTTGAGAATAGAGTAGCGCTTGATTTTATAGATTAGGAAGGACTGTGAAGGAAAACACAACACAGGATAACCCAGTTCAAAAGAAAAAAAGGCAGGTGTTTTATTTATACTATTTGTTTATACAGGGATGCCTGGAGTTTATTGTACAATAGATTTTTAAAGTTTATCCTAAGACTTGAGATGCTTGAGGGCTCCACTAGCAGTAGACACACTTGTTCTGAGCTGAGTTGAAATATCAATATTTGTTTACAAACTGAGTGAATTCTTCCATCACGCAGAGTAAACTCCATTCCAGAAACATTCTTAATTTCTTTCACATTTGGGAAGGAAGCATAAAATAACCGTACTCCCAGAGATGGTTGCATGGGCTCCCAGCCCACTCCTTCAGGGGGGATCAGCAAAAACTATGCAAGAACAAGCAAGGAGCTTCTCAGTAAACAGTCAGCTCCCCGCAAATCTCTTAATAAAGAGGAACAAGCCTATGGGCAATCCTGTGAACCTCATTTCTGACATCTCTGCCCTGACCCATGTGTCCACCCGGATAGCGTTGTTTGGTCTGTGCCTTGTCTTTCAAGATCCCATCATTCAGCTCAGGAGAAATCAACTGAATGTAGGATTAGCTCCTCTGATATTAGTAAGATTTCTGTCAGGAGCTGGCAGTAGGAAAGGACCTGTTCCGTACAACATAGTTGTAATGCTTAAGCCCCAGAAAAAAGGAGATTTGTTCAGGGTAAGGCATGGTTTGCAGTTACAATGAGCTTAAAATTCTCAGCTGTGGTATGTATTGGGGAGAGTTCAAATCAGGCCTTTACATTTTAGCCAAACTGTCCAGGCTGAGCAGCTTTCCTTCAAGTGTGGCCAGGGTCCTCGAATACTTCATTCATTAATCTTTTGTTCAAGTTGAATAGAAGATATTTATTTGCTCTTTAAAAACCCTCAAGCATTTTCTGTTTAGATTTTCTTCTAAATAGCTTTAAATGAAACCCTGTAGGCCAGGGAAGGAAGAGCCTAAATTAGGTATCTCTGGGGCCAGACCCCCATGAACCAGCCCCCTTATTTTCTGTCAGCAGTTATTATCCTGTGCTTTGGGGTAATCTCTGTTCATGCTCATGGACCAAGGCTACAGGCCACGAAAAAGGATTCTGGCCCTTTGCTGGTGCTACCCTTGTGAGTAGAAACCTATTGTATGATTCACCCAGGGCTCAGCTGCTTCCCTGGATCGCTCTGGCACTCCTGCATCTGTGAGGAGAGGGAGGACATACTGGACTACTTGGATCCTACCTGGCTGGCTCCTTTGGCTTGGTCCCCAGGTGCATGGTTTCCTTTGAAGTTTTTTTTTTTTTTAAAGCATTCCGGATGTATTTTAGAAGTGCAAAGTGTTAACACTGTTGTTTATGTGTTTGAGAAGTGGCTGCCAAGACTTCTCTGCTTTCCAGAATCTAGCTGAAAATTGATCTGTTCCCCAGAGACTATAACACAAGGGTGAAGCTGGTTTAGCTTACCTCCCTGTCAGGCACTGGCAGAAGTATAGTGCACAGCATAGCCAATGCGTGATGAACGCTAGCTGCTGTTGCAGATATGGTTAGTTCCGTGTTTTGATTTAGTTGCCTGTTAGGCTACACCTCTCTCTACCTGTTTACTTATAAATCTTCCATGACTCTCTCTCTCCTTTCTTCTTTCTCTTTGTCTCTTCTCCTGTCCCTCTCTGCTTCCTTCTCGCCACATGATCTTCAGCCAATCCTTTTTTGAACTGTACTGCTTTCATTTTATGCTGGTGCTCTTGTGGATAATAACACATCTAAGGGAAGCATAAGGAAAAATTAAGAACCAGCCTAGAGGCTGCAGGGAACCTGTCTGAAGTGTCTCCATCAGGTAGCTTGGGATGCTAAGCTATTTTCAAAGGCTGCCTGTGCAGGCAAACTTAGACTTAGGGCTTGAACATGGGAATGGCTTCCTTAGCTGTTGACTACAGGTCCTGCTTTCCCTTTGATAAATGCAGAACAGAATGTCTTCTCTCTTTTTTTCTTTTCCCTTCTGTATCCAACTTACCTGTCTGTTAACTCTTTTCTACTAATTTTATTTCTATTCCTAATTTTTACCATCAAGACAAAAGTTTTAAAGAGTAAGAAAAGTCTTTACCCCCCCCCCCCCCCATTCACCTTTTTTCTGCCTATCTTCAGTATATTCATTGCAGGAAAGCTGTCCAGGGTGTCTCTTCAAACTCTCTGTGGCATTTGTTAGGTCTTTCTTGACAGCAGTGGGGAATACCTTCTTTTTCGCCTCACATTTGGGATATTTTGATTTTTCTATATCCCACCATATCTTGGTTGTAAAAAAAACCCAAGAAGGTCTTTTTAGGATGTTCAGGGCATGGCAGTTATGGAGAAACTTCAAGAAAACAAGGAAGTGACTTAGAAGATAAGGAGAGGTAAACATGGACCCAAGCAATGTTGCAGGTCCCCTTGAGCCACTGCCTCCCATGCATGTGGCATAGCTCTTGCAACCTCACAGTCTGAAATCCTCCCTCCCAAACTTTTCCTTCTAGACCTTTGATACTGTTACTCTGAAGCCATGGAAGTAATTATCAGTATCTCAGAAATATGGGACTCTGTTCTTACTGCATTTGGTGACAGAAGAACACAAAGGTTCACATCTGGAGCTGGAACTCTCAGAGCTTTATCCAGTGAGTAGGAAGAGAAGCTTGAGCAGCTCAGCTCGTAACAGAGACAGCCTGGACCTTTAAAGGAAGGCATTGCATGTCAAATTCCCTTCTTTCAGGGTGTCCTGAGACTGTAGTCACCATAAACGAATGTTTTTTATAAGAAACTGTCTTCTAGAGAACTGATAGGCAGAGCAGCCCGTTGGTATCTTGGAGACTATGTAGATTCCAGACGATAGAGATATATATGATATGAGTATACATTCATAATCACAGCAGTACTTGTTGAAGAAAGAAGACCTGGGGGATTTCTGGAAAGATAGGTGAGATCTTGTTAGGCAGGAGAGTCAAGAAGGGTATTCTGGGTGTGTGCCTTTATACACAAACCGAGACAACTAACCTTTCAGGTGAGGACAGTGGGAGAGCTAACTCTGAATGTTGCTTTTGGAACATGTTAGGTTGAACAGAGAAGAAGCAACACGGCAGACTCACTGCTGCCTTCCTTGTAGAGTTAGCCGTCAGAATTCATTTATATTCTCTAAAGACAGCTCACCATGCCCAAATCATTTATGAAAACAACATAGCTTATGCTGAATACCTGACTTCTTGCTGCGAGTCTGGAATTACTGCCTGAGTAGGGTATAGTATGCCTGTAAGACCAACCTTTAATGAAAACGCTGGCCACTTAATTTCTTCTGAGCTTCATATCTGCTATCATAAGTGAGTGCTATCGTTTGTTCTTGGGAAAAAAGGACACTTGGAGAGTGTGTACTTGGTTTCTTTTAAGCTTATCTTGTGCACCTTTTCTCTTTATTGGTTTTGCTCTTTAAAAATCTGTTTGGTTCATGTTTTTTTAAATATTAATTATTTATTTTGAGACAAAGTCTCACTGTGTAGCTGGCCTGGGACTCGATATATAGACCAGGTTGTTCTCAAACTAACAGAGATCCACCTGCCTTTTCTCTTGAGTACCTGCACCACCATACCTGACTGGTTTTATCTTTTATTCTTTTGATTTAATACATCATTTCCATGAGTATGATCATATCTTGAGTCCTTAAATCCTCATGGTGAACCTTTGAAACTAGGAGTGGTTTGGGGGCCCCCTGACAAATGGTTATATTGGTAAGTATTGTATATGTGGTAGAAGGACAGCCTCTACTTATTCAAGGATATCATGTGAAATAAGAATGTTCCTGGTTCTCTCTTCCAAGTTACTTTTTGTGACAAAGGTTTGTGTGTTTTAAACACAAAGGAATGATGTTTACTTTAGAAGAAAAGATGGTTTAACATTGTGCTAAATCTATTATAAGCTGCCAGAGCAGCAGCAGGTGCTAAAGTATATTTTGTTGAATTACAGAAATTCAGAAGGCGTGTTCAAGAATCTACACAAGTGCTAAGAGAGCTGGAAATTTCATTAAGAACAAACCACATTGGGTAAGCATTTCCTTAGGATGTAAGCGCTAACATTTTTGGACATTTTTTAGAAAGTGACTGACTATATCTAAAGAACTGAGATTCCATATTCACTAAAAGAGCAAGGTTTGGATGAGGGAATTCTTTGTTAGACTTCTACTCATTGACTGTAAGAGTCCACAAAGGGCAGGACAGATAGCCCTTGATCTGGGATATTTATAACAGTAGCATGTTTACTTGCTTGCATGTGGTATATTTAGGCGTTCGTGACAAATGCTTGCCTTTGTATATGTGTGTCAATTCTCTGGCAATTCCGGAACATTTAGGAGGAGATATATTACTAAAATCCTTAGAACTTTCTCAGCCTTCAAGCTGTGCTGTTGAAATTGTTGATCTACCTTTCTTTAATTTCCCTCCATTCACAAGGGATAAAAACTGAAGTGATGCCACCTGATCCCACCTGATCCCACCTCATTGTGCTTCATATACATTCCAAGTCTCTTTCCTACCTGTCAAACTCTAGAGACCATGTAATGACCCGTTCTAAAAAAAAAAATAAAGTTTTGGGAATCTCTGAACTAAACATTCTGAGAGTTCCTTTCATGCAACAACATGGTTGCTTTGCCTCAGAAAAATAACGACCGTATTACATTTCCCCTTATTCCTAGGATGGTGTAATGCGGAGTAACTTACAGTCTGTCATGTCTCTAAAACAGAGTGACACCAGATAGGTCTCATTTTGTACTCTTAATTTTTTTCCAAGTATCTGCTTTGCTTTGTAGCTGTGGCTGGCTTTGAACTCACTATGTAGCCCAGGCTGGCTTTAAACTCATAGAAACCCCCTTGTGTTAATCTCTTAAGTGCTACAGTTAAAGGCGTGAGCCAAAGTATCTGTTCAACATCGGACAAATTCTTTAAGTCTTCTTTTTTGTGGTTGTTTTTTTTTTTCAAATTTGGGTCTCTGTTGTCTTTTTTCTATTTTGTTTTTATATATCTGTCTGTGTGCTTATATCACGTGTATGTGGGTATCTCACAGAGGCCAGAGGAGGTTGTCCAATCCCCTGGAGCTGGGGTTACATTTGATTGTGAACCACCTGATGTGGGTGCTGGGAACTGAACTCTGGTCCTCTGGAAAAGCAGCGAATGTTCCTGCCTGCGGGGCCATTTTGTTTGTGCATGTCTCTGAATTTTGAACCTCACTCATGTCATCTGGGACTTCCCTGTATGAGAAGTGAGAGGAAGGGTCCCTGTACATGGTTCAGGGTAGAGGAGCCCGCTGCCAACCTGATGACCTCGGTGTGATCCCTGGGACCCACATGGTGGATGGAAGGAGAAAACTGGTTCCTGCAAGTTATCCTCTGATCCCTCTCTGTTCACCTTGGCTTTGTCACCCTGACAACAACATTTTCAGAAAACCTAGTGATTCTAGCCTTTGTCTTGAAGAATGGCCTGTAGGATGAGTCATGGAGTCATGATTTTAGAAGTGGGAGAAAGGATTGTCTAATCTCTCATTTTACAGATGAAAAGAATTAAAGACCAGCAATGGTTACATGAACTTCAGGAAGCATACAGCTGTAGGGCCAGGTGCTTTGGCTCAAAATACTTGGGTCTTTTTTCTAAATCACTTACCTTGGCAGCCCCTTTCTGAAAGGAATTAAGGCAATCAGGACTCTGGGATCAAAGTAGTTGGGCTTGTCTGTTGAGGGTGAAGGTAGTGGTAGTTTAATGTACTTGGACAGGTAAACTTGGGAAATTGAAACACCTGATACTGATGCACGAGGGACTAGATCCCATTTGCTGTGCCCAACCCTTTGCCTTGGCAGTTCTTGATTGAAGACGGTGGCATAAATTACAGCCAGAACTTCTACAAATCGTTGAAAAGGATTTCTTCAAGCATTGCTAACATAATATGAAATTGACCATCAAATACCAAAGCAAGAAGTTAATTTCCAGTACAAAGTTGTCTGAAAAGGAGAGCCCGTGCCATCTGCAAGCAATTGGAGTGATTTGGTGTTTAGGATACAAGAGGCATATTGAAAGACACGTCCTTCTTTCCTCTCTACCAGTTGAGATGCTCCTTTGCCTACCCACCTATGTGAGACACTATGAGAAGTTTGGCTGAAGCTACAGAAAAATTTACGGGGATGGGTTCCAGTTTACTTTCCTGTTGCTGTGATAAAGTAGTGACCAAAAACAACTTTGGAGAGGAAAGGTTTATTTTATCTTACAACTCCCAGGCCACAGTCCATCACTGAGGAAAGTCAGGGCAGGAACTCAAGGCAGGAGCCTAGAATAGAAACTGAAGCAGAGACCATTGAGAAATGCTGCTTAAAGGTTTGCTTCTCTGCCTTGCTCAGTTACCTTTATATAGCCCAAACCCACCTGTACTGTACAGTGGGCTGGACCCTCCTATATCAATTAAGTAAATGCCTCACAGACTTAGCAAAGGCTAATCCAATGGAGGAAATTTCTCAGTTAAGATTCCCTCTTCCCAAGTGTTTCTAGTTTGTGACAAGTTGGTGAAAGCTAACCAGCACAGGATGCATTTTCTGGTTGTGTACAACCAATTACTGGCACAAACTTACATTGAGTGAAGCTACATACCATGATTTTTGCCCTCTTTGCCTATCCTGAAGACCAAATTTAATCACACTCTTCATTCTGCCAACTTAATGGCTTGATGTCATCTGGCAGGAAAAGATTCTGAACAACTATTTACTGATAAAAACAAACAATTACTGTGAGGAATTTTTGGATGCTCTGATCTATATAGTTAAACAAGTGTTCTTAGTAAGATAATAGAAAGATAATTAGGTGTCTGTCTGTGATATGAAAAGAGATCTTGATACATACTCTTGCCATGGACCCTTGTTTAGTTATTTGACCTTTAATAAATTACACAAGCTCCCTGCACTCACTATATGACCTAAGTTAACTTCTCACCCATCAAAGGAGAGTAATAATGCTTAGCTCATAGGAATAAAATATCTAAAATAGCCTCAGATACATGATACTCGATGTCTAATAGCTATTGTGTTAGCCTTGCTGCAAAGAATACCAGTAATTCAACAACAACAACAACAAGAACAACAACAACAACACACACACACACACACGGACTTCTTTAGGAATATATTATGTGATTTTCTCTACTGAAAATGACCGTGACATTTAGGAGATTATGAAGAGTATGATTTGTGGAAATTAAAGGAAGAGTTCTATTTAAAATCTGTTGAGCCATCTCTGGAGAGGAGATAGCTTCATGGGTAAGAGCACTGACTGCTTTTGCAGAGGACCCAGGTTTGTTTCACAGCACCCACCTGTTGGCTGACAACCCTGCATAGCTCCAGTTCCAGAGGGGATCCAATGACCTCTTCTTATCTCCAGGGGCACTGCAGGACACGGGTGCACTTACAGGTATGCAGGCAGTATACTCAGACACATAAAATAAAAATAATAAAGAAAATATTTTTAAATCTGTTTGTCCTGAAAAATTATTCTTGGCACATGCTTGTGTTTTAAGGTTAAAGTACTGGGCTTTGCTGAGATAACATTCTAAGCTGCAGCTTTGTCAAATTAAGTTTGTTTCTGAGTTTTTATATAAACCTCTAACTTATAAATAGAGCAGTCTTCTGAGAAAAAAAATTAATTTTATTTGAGTCAAATTGAAATAAGACTTTGACTAGGAATAATCCCATTTACTTTTAGAAACTATAATGTTGGAGAAGAACTGGATTATGACTTATCTGAGAGCCTGAAAATGACTTAACTACCCTTGAAGAAAACCAAATGCCGTTACAGCATGCTGACAAGCAGTGTGAGTGGGCAGAAACCACGGTCTCTTCCGTGTCAGTGCAGTAGCTGTGGTGGTAGGGTGAACTGGAGAGATCTTCCAGCTTTATTCTGTAGAACCGAGGTATAGGTAATTTCTCAGCCAGACAGTGTATTTTAGTAACACTACCTATAATGATGGAAAATTAATTTTCAGCCTGTGTTCAAAGTCACAGTTGCTCGCTTCATTTATCTTGTGGGTAGTTGAGACAACAGGCAAGAAGAATGTGGTAAAGGACCGGCCAGGGGTAGGGGATTTTGTAGAAAAGGGAGGGGAGTCGAGGAACTGCTTAGTGAAGCTGTTTTTCCTGGTCTGGCAGACTTCTCTGTAGGTCAGTGATGGCTGGTGTTGAACCAGGTCAGATAGAAAAGAGAAGACAATGGCCAACACCAAGGCCATGTATATGCATGCACATGTGTCAGGCTGCCCTGTGTTCATTCATTCTTATGTGGTGCTGGTTTGGAAGTCACTATTATGTTATCATTTGTTGAGCAGAATGTCAGACACTTTAAATGCATTATTTCATGGACAAAAAAATGTATTTTTCTTTTTACCCCTGAGCCTGTTATGCACATGAGAATATTGAAGGTCACCAACTCAGTATTTGGTTCTACTTCACATCAGTGAGCAGCCCTGAGATTTAACCTGGTTTTGTCTACATCTAAATGCCTATTATCCATAAAAACAGTTCTTGAACTTTTGGATTTTCTGGACTCATTTTTCTTTAATTATTTTAACTCTGATAAGCTGTGGCTTATATGAGTTGCTAATCTAGAAACAGTTACCATATTATAAATTAAAATTGACAAATTATTTATTTAATATGTAATAGTAAATGTAATATTTAATAGCAAACTTTATATAAACACAAATATGGTCATGAATATTAACATATAACATGTTTCATGAAATGTAATTGTTTGCCTCCCCCTCCCCAAGAAATTTGTGGAGATAGTCTTTATTTCTTTTCTTTTAAAAGTTCTTGAGAAAGCGTTTACCTTTGTAATAAAAGGCAGATGAATTTTCCTAAGTCTGCATTCAATTTGTTTTTATATTTATTTTTGTTTGATGTATAGGAAGAACATTTGGATGAGTTTGAAATGGCTTTTTTTCAGATAACTGTAGAGATCCTTCTTTTCATACCACACCAAAATTCAGTAAATGGTAATTCCTGAAGTTGGTGTATATGGGTCAGTGAGCTCTCTGTACCCTTTTCTGCTAAAATTTGTTGTTTCCTCTTATACTTTGAATGGATCTTTTAACCTGTGTATCTTGTAGTATGATTCCTGAATCTGATTCTCTGGAAAATAGGATCACTGAGATATCTTTCAAATATTGAAACATGCCACACATGTTGGTGTACTCTCTTGATCTCAGCACTCAGAAGGCAGAAGCAGTTGTAATCTCTGTGAATTAGAAGCCAGCTGGGTTTGTATAGAGAATTCTAGGCCAGTCAGAGCTGTAGTGAGTCAAAAACAAAAACAAAAAACCACAACAACCCCTCCCCAAACTAAAAGAAACATCATTCTACAGTGTTTTTTCAAAATCATATTTATTGATAATCACCAGTGCCATGAGGATATACTTTTTAAGTATTGGGAAGCTATCAAATAGGTCTTCCTAAATTCCCAGTTACCTTTCAAGCTCAGATATTATCACTGCTTACAATACTACCTATTTTCCCCAAAATAGCAGCCTGCCTTCCTTCATATTTGAGGAAATATTTTTTGATTACCCAAAATGTTATCATCAGAGTTTGTAAGTCCTTTTTATAGGTAAAACAACATTCCATGAATAAATGACCAGTTCACCTGGCCACTGAAAGGTCTGCCAGAAGCACTTGGGTGGGCAGGTGATGTGCCGTAAGTGAACTTACTGTTTTTGTCACAAAGAAATTTATGAAGATGTATATTCAAGCATCAAGCTTTAATGCAGTCAGTAGCTTTTATTGTTTTACTGGATATTCTCCAGTGGGGGTGCTTTTTGCTCCACAGTTGCATGGAGTGAAGGATATGATGAATCGATGTAGTCTGGGTATCAGCAGTTTTACCCACTTTTTTACACATTAAGAATGTCAGGGTCAGTTTTTTGTTTTTTTAAACCCAGGGCATATCTCAGTCTTAATGTTTTTAAGAAAATAGTTCAGCTCTTACAGATGTGCTGAGAGCTTTAGGGACTCTTAGGAGCAAGTGGGGTGTGTTCTGAGAACTGGTCTGCAGTACTGTCCAGAAGTAGATTTGATGACCAAGGTCAAATCCGGGTGATGATGACCTTTCTCTCATTTCCCAGGACTTCTCAGCAACTTTAGATTTAGTTGTCCCACTGTAAGGCTTTTCTCTAAATGAGACTAGCAAAGGCACTTAATATTTGTCCCTTTCTCTTGTGTATCTACTGGCCATTTTGCTTGACCTTGGAAGTTGAACACCAGATGAGTCTTTTAAGACTTAATTTTCTACATGAAGAAATTCAGTTCTAAGTTTTGGGGAGGCAGGGAAAATAAGGCTGAAACAAAGCTTGAGCAGTCTGCACTTAGTGATTATTAGCATTTGTACATAGATCTCTTCTTTGGATCCATTTTTTTTCCAGAGCTGTCTCTTTTAGCTTCCAAGCATCTGACTTGGAATTTGCTTAAATTCAAATTCATAACATATGGTAATTACATTTGAATCTGTGAGGCACTCAGGAAGTAATACATGCTGTCAGAGTCAGAAATAATTCTGTTTTCCAAAACCTATAATCACCCAATTTGAAATTGCCTATTGGCAACATATGAAAAATTCTTTAAAGTGTGTACAGAGAGGAAAGTGGAACTGTAGATATGTGACGGAGTCACTGTGTGATCAGATACACAGATTGTCATTGTAAAGCATCCGTGTTACCCCTTCCTGTTATTTATATTTATTTGTGTGTATAGGGGGAGCTTTTGTGAAGTTCAGAGGACAACTTTTGGGAAGGAGTTGGTTCTCTCCTTCTGCCATGTGTTTCCCAGGGATTAAACTCAGGTCATCAGACTTGAAGGCAAGAGTCGACCTGTTAAGTCACCTTGCTGCCTCCCATATTTTAAATCCTGAAGACTTAAAACACCGCTTTAACAGTTACCCTTTCTTCACCCGCCCCCTTATGTCCCACAAAGAATCTCCCAACCAGGGAAGGGATGGAGACAGAGAGGACGTGGGCAAGAGAGAAGGCTTTCTTTTCCTATAACTCATTCCTTTACTGCAGGAATGGCTTTACTAAGTCATCATTGGTGATAAATTGGGCAAGGTCAGTGTTGAAGACCTTATGTTATGTCTCAGTCTTTGCTAAATCACCTGGGGCATTAGAGTGGCATCAAATACCCAGGAAGGATCTTGTAGTTTAGGGAAATCCATTCAATCAGAGGCAGGCCATGCTGTGGACTAGGTGGCTTTTTAGGGTGTAAGTAATAGGTTTCCATCATTCACTTTGAAAATGGTTTTTTGGGCACTTTCACTCATGGTCAACAAGTGGAACATCAATATTAAGATGTTGAAGTAAAATTTTTAAAAAGGCAGATTAAACCTTGTTCCTTCACCAAACTGCACATGGTGAACCCAGGTAGCTCTGACTGTACCTCGCGATTTCCTGCTTCTTTGAAGTTTGCTTCTTCATGTCTGAGTCATTTGTCTCACATCAGGTTGTGGCTGATCTTCCTACCCAAGTGAGATTGGAATGGCAGGCACTGAGGGCATCCTGGCATCTATACTTTGTTTGTTTGAGACAGGGTCTCCCTATAGCCCCAGATAGCCTGGAACTCACTATGTAGGCTAGGCTGGCCTCAGGCTCAGAGATCTGCTTACCTCTGCCTCCCAAGTACTGGGATTAAAGGTATGCACCATGTGATTATGTATACTTTTTGTGGCAGTGTCTGAGAAGAAATATCAGTGGCTACTTTTCTTAAGTCCCAAGTTAGTGGGCAGCTGATATAGAATATGTGAAACTGAGCCTGTCTTGAAAAACCTGCACCTTAGTGACTCTTTTTCATGTTTAAAAAAAAACTCCTGTCTCCGCAGGACAGCTCACATTGTGCAATCAGAACCCAGGGCCAGAGCAGTGGAAATGCTGGAGAGGAGGAGCTCAGGGATGTGATTAAGCAGCAGTGGTCACCCAGTGTTGATGAGTTCTAGTTGTTCTCAATCCCCTGTAGGCCATAAAAAATATTCTTTCCGTCTGTTTTTAAGCTTCTGGTCACCAACATTAAAAAATATTTAATGTTGCCAGAGACTTTGTAGCACAGAGAAAAAGTGTCCTGGAGTGGATGTGGAGAGACCACATGTGACTGTTTTGGAAACTTCTGCCCTACCAGTCAGCAGTCCCATTAGTTGTCTTTGAGTCTCCTAACAAAGCCACTTTGTGAGACCAACAAATGGGGTTTTCTTTGCCTGCGTTGCCACCCTAGCCTCCCTATATGTACTGTGTTTACACACAGCTATAGTTAAGGACAAACCTTTGTAGTAGCCTGTCTGAGGTATTTTGAGGAAAAATACAAGTCAGGATGTCCAATTTCCCACCTTCCTGCCTCTTGTAAGTCCCTGTATACCTGAATCTACATCACGAAGATAATGGGGCTGAAAGTAAGGAGACTGAAGATTTAAAAAATCCAAACCAAAAATAATTGGCATCCCGAGTGTACTAGATTCTTTTCCTTCTCTCTCAACAAACCTCTCAAGGACATGGGAAGGATTTCCCTCTGCTTTTGTCATAGCTATCAAACATGGCTTCACAGAAGCTGTGATGTATTCATAGCTGAATAACCTTTTGGCATGATGTTCATGGAGGGACCAGACACTTGAGAATGTAGTACATACATGTGGCTCTTGTGTCATTTCAGTGATGTAGCATTCAGTCGTTCCTGTGTATCTAGCAGTCATTGGAGTTTTGCACTAATTGAAGGTTTCTACAGATACTCATATACTTTCTGACAATGAACGCAGTGGAAGAAATGTATGTTAAGTAGGGTGACAGATTTTTATCCCCAGACTTTAAACATGCTGATTGATCATGTAGTCCTTGGAGCTATTCCCAAGAACAAATAAAAATGTGGAGACATTCTCAGTGGGCTGTTGTATACCATTCAAATGCAAGGTAGAAAGATTTAAAAATAAGTCTTTAAAAACGATTTGTCATGTGTTGGCCTTGCCAGTGGTCTGTGGTACCTGCAACCTTTTAGTATTTGTGGAAAAAATTAAGCAAACCATATCCCTGCTGAATTTCCAGAAGCCCATAAGCACTGGCCTCTCATTGGCGGTTTAGTGGTTTCTTCAGCTGGGTATGCCAAGAAGGATTGAGTGTGGATTTGGAGTTGTGCCTAGATTTCGGTGGCTAAGGCGTCACATCACGTCCTCAGTCTGTCTCATTCTTTGTACAGTCTTGGCCTTTTCATCACTGATGTGAGGGATCCATTGTAGTAGAAAAAAAATACACTTAGAAAATTCTTTTTCTCAGAAATCTTTAAAAAAAGGTTATCTTAAGTCTTGAGAGCAGTGAAATTCAGGGATGGCATGCATGTGCTATTGATCCTCATAATTGCACATTGAAGTGTGGTTTTCTTATATCCAGAAGCCCACACCTCCTGTGAAATAGACCTTGCTCTGTGTTTCCTTTTCAGACTTTGGATGTTTTGGGTGGAAAGCGGAAACTCTCATGTCTCCTCCATGGCAGATCATGTGATCAACCTCTCCAATGATTTTTTTTTTTTTTTTCCTTCACCAGATGGGTCAGGGAATTTTTGAATGAAGAAAACAAAGGCCTGGATGTTCTAGTGGAGTATCTATCATTTGCACAGTATGCAGTAACGTAAGTAAAATTTGACTAGTTTGCTTGTGACTTTCATGTGGTCACAGAACGTGTAGTTCTGTGTAAAATTGTGAACCCCACTGAAGGCAGAAACCTACAAGCAGATGGGAGATAATTTAATGAAATTCACCTCTGGTTTTGTAACTAAAAATAAGTTACATAACTGGTGTTATAATTACTTTTAAGACAGAAATAAAACAGGTAGTAAAAATCACCCTTGAAGGCCCCCTCACTCCTATGTGAGGGATCAAACTCAGGACCTTGCCCTGTTCCTGAGGGCTTACATTATATCAGTATGTTATTGAGAGTGGTGTGTGGTATATTGCTGGATAAATAAAACAAGTAGCAGAAGAATGAATCCTTTATGGTGAAATTTTGGGATGTTGGGGATTGAGGCAGGACCTTGCACATGCCAAGCACATACTCTACCCCTCATCTTTACCACCAGCCCAGCGATTTAGCCTGGGTGTAGGCTAGTTGTATAGCTTTTGTCCATTGTGTGTGAGGCCTTGGGTTCAATTCAGACTTGAAGGAAAAAAATTGTGGGTTTGTGTTTGTATATCTTACTAAATGCATAGAAAAGGTTCCAGAATTAGACACCAACATAGTGGTGGCTCTTAAATAACATTAAGGAACAAGCATGGTGCTTTGCCTTTTAACTTTATATATATTTGCATTGTTTGATTTTTCTGCCAATAAACTGGAGCAGGGTAAAACCCTGGAGCAGAGCAGGAAAATAATTGTTATTTAACTATATTATTCCACATAACTATTCATTTTCTTGATTTCTGGAATGGTTTGTTACAGGACTGCAAAGTGTCTGTTTGAATGGGGCATTCTCTTTCCTACATTTTCTCCTCCTTTTAGTCAGGAAGTAGACTCTGTCTTCTAGGTACAGACAGAGGTGGTGATAACCCTGTGTTTTAATTAAATGAGGAAGATGGCTTTGGCTGGGGTGCTGGTTTTTTGTCACCTTTTTTTTTTTCTCCCAAAGATAGAATCTCATCATGCCTCAACCTTTTGAGTACATTTTAGTTTTCTTTTTCAAAGTAGTTACTTGTTTTAATGTTTTCTCATCCCTAAAAGGTCTGAATACCTGACTATATATTTTGTTCTACTCTGCAGCCTTCCCCCAATCTTGTGTAGAGAAAACTCCAGTTATTATTACCTTGCAGATTCACTAACTAAGCTGTTATGGGAGCCTGACTGATGGGTTTCTGTTTCGATGCCTCTTGTATATTACATGAAAGAGTGTAAAAAAGTAAAACCCAGTAAGTTCATAGTTTCCCAAGACTCCATTTTACGAAATATAATTCCTCATGTCTATAACATGTCTGCTAATCTTCATGACACTTCTTATATTTTGACAAAACAGAATATTCCCTCTTATAAATTAACATTTAGAGTTAAAATTTGATAATACTATTGAGAGAGGACTAAGAAAAATTGGGAATAAAGGATATAAAAATAATATCTTATAATTGTTTACTGTGTATTATAAATCCTTTATTTACTTGATAATAGAACTTGTTAATTAGATTCTGCAAATGCACCCTCACAGGGACCAGTAGGAAAAGTATGGACTAAGCAAGAATTCTGCAGTTCTTAGCATAAGACAGCACTCAAGAAAATACTAAGACTCAGAATTCTTGTCATCTAATTCTTGCCTCTTCCAATCTTGAGAAAAGCTTTCTGATTTGTGCTTCAGGTTTTCTTGGATTAGTCTGTTCTGCCTTTTTCCTTTCTAGCATCCTGTGTTTGAAAAGCATGACAGAGTTGTTCAGGATCAGCCCCCTGCACTGATTAGTGCATCATTTCTACTGTGGGATTGGCTTGAAAAGTTAGAGAAGATCCCCTAGCTTTTAGCTGACCATCCTGATGGTGGTTTACTTTTGGCAGCTATACTTTTATGAACAGCCATAGTGATTTCCAGCATGCATTATTTTTTCTTCAAGATCTTTGATAATTTTCTAGAGAATATTAATTGTAGCTGCTGTTTGTTCTACTGTCCTGTCTTGGGTTGCCTGGTAGAACTAAGCGTAGAAACCGTGCAATGTTTTTGTATGAGAAAGTGGAGTTTCTAGCTGTGTGAGTAAGGAACTTCGTGGGATACAAAGGCTCATCTGTTTAAAACCCTGGTTCCTGAAACTACACAAGAATGAGCAACTTAACTTGCCATTTATTCCAACATGGTTAACATGAGTAATAACCTCAAAAAATGTCAGAGAAACAACAGTCTTACTTTAAAGAGCACCACATTGGGAAGAGATTCCAAAATCAAAGCAAATGCATAGTCTCACTAGTAATCTATCACATATGGTTGGAAAAGTACGCTTGCCAGCACACTAGGAGAAAATGCTCAGTGAAAATTGACGGGTTGGAATAAATTAGGATAAGCCTAACATAGTGACTTGTTAAAGCAGAATGAAGACAGCTGTAAGATCTTTTTTCTCCTTCCAGCATTGCAGTGTTAGTGATTGGTAAGCTAGCAAGTAAAATACAAAGACTATAATCACTATCTCATTTTTGCTCTTTGTTGTTCATGATTTTTTTTCCAGACCCAGTGTTTGTCATTCAGATGTTCTCAAAGCTAAAGTTGTAATTATAGAAATTCTTTTGTATTTCCTTTTGGCTGCAAAGACTTGTCGTATTAAGGTGTCTATGTGTTTCAGGAATAGCAGGTTATAAACCTTTACATATGTGCATGAAAATTAATTTGGTTATGTATATCCACATATGTGTATAAAAGTTAGCTTCTAAGTTTTGAGTAGCATTCCTTTTTTGTTTTAGTTTTGACTTTGAAAGTATGGAAAGTGCTGTGGAGAGCTCGGTGGACAAATCAAAGCCCTGGAGTAGGTCCATTGAGGACCTGCACAGAGGAAGCAACCTGCCCTCCCCTGTGGGCAGCAGTGTGTCCCGCTCTGGAAGACATTCTGCACTGCGGTAAGTGCCTTTATCAGGAGGGTGCCTTGGCATGATGCCCTCCTCCTCTGAGGACCTGGGCCATGTATCAGTTGTCTTGCCATACAGTGTTTTCTTCTCCAGAGATTCTATGTGATGATTTCTGCAGGAGGCTTTAGCCTCTTCCCTTGGTTGGTACACTGTAGCTTTACATAGGACTTTTTAGGAACACTACGTTGTGATTCAGCACAGAAGGTGAGAAGTTTGTGTGGAATAGTCTCTAGTAGGTAAGTTCCTGAACTGGATGGATGTTGGTATGATATCCTAGCACCATTTGCAGAGTAGAGACTATGCTTTGAGATCTGATCATCTAAAGAGCCACTGTTGTTTCCCTTTCTGTTCTCGTCCTCCCAGGGAGCTCAGGTGTGTGTTGGGCAGGATGTATTCTTACTCATAGGTCAGAATGCTAGAGAGATAAATTTTTATAATGAGGTGCCACTAGGCATGTTTTTTTTTTCCCCCTTTTGGTTAGGTATATATATATACATATATATGCCAACTTTAGATTCCTTCCTAAGGACTCTCTCTTAAATCTTCTTGCTGAAATGCCACCATGGGAAAAAAGGATTTTCCCTGACTGCATGTATTGGTTTTGAGTGCAGTATTACGGGTGCTGGTCATTCACTCAGATCTGTAATCATTCTCTAGTAGAGAAATGGCTTCTGAAATTCACCAGGCACTGCACATAGAGTTCATTGTTCTTTGGGGAGGAAGTCATCACTCCTTCCTAAAAAGATTGAAGTACTATCTAAATCAAGTTGTTAGAGGTTCCTCGGATCCATGAATTGAATACATACTTGTGTTATTAAGACATTCATTCCCAAATGCAACTTATTCTTTGTAGCGTACAAAATTTCTATAAATATTTCAGACATGATTTAGTAGGGTGGGGTTATCTAAGTGTTTAAGATCACCATGGTTTGGGGTCATTTTAGCAGAGTGTATCAGCTGTAGCTCATGAGTATGTGCTTTCCAGACCTTTCACATTTGGCTGCCTTTTTTAACTATTTCTTACCCCTTTGACTAAATGGAAAGTTAAAAAAAGATCCTCTATAATGTAGGTCAGGTCTGCTAAAGGATTTGATGTCAGCTATCACAATAGCAAAAATTAATTTTCTAATTAATAATTCATTAAACATTTTTAGTTAGTAAAGGCTAGTCCTTGAAAAACAGTATTTCCAGTAGAGTGGAAGAATAAGAAAAAAATGAGATATAGCCCAGGCTATAGGGAGGCTGTTAAATGATGCTGGACCCTGGAAGGCAGGGTACTGGGACATAAAAACTAGCCTGAGCTGCTTTGTAGTTGGATCAAGGTTGATTTTGTTACGATACAATTTTAACTAGAAAGGCAGACCAAAAGTATGGCAATAGGCATGATGGAAATGCAGTTTGGAGAGCTAGGAGCTATGAGTCATTTCTTGAAGATGTGCTCAAAGATTTCCAACTAAGAAACCACCATCACCTTCTGTTTTGTGTTTCAAGTCCAGGAAAGGGAACGCTTGAATTCCATTGACTCTGCTTTGTGATTTCTAGCACCTCAAAGTCAACATGGCAGCAGCTTTAATGCTGCTTGGATTTGAAGCTCATTATTCGTTCGTCCATCCATCCATCCATCCATCCATCCATCCATCCATCCATCCATCCATTATGGGTCCTGAACATTGTATATCCATAGAGTTTGACTTTTGTGATTGAACAGCAGTCAAGCAGAGGCCTGTGGTAACACTGCTTTTTCATGCAGACAAGGATTGTTACATAGTCTCTCTTCCTCCTCCTCTCCCCGCCTTCCACTCCCTCCCCGCCCTCATTTTCATGTTCTTCATTTCTGATGGTCTTTTCTACTTTGTTCTTTCTTGTCCTGCTGTCTTCTGTTCCAATGTTATTCATCTCTTGTACCACAACCACATTGGTTTCTCTGCCTGAGTGTCTTCAGTTCCAGTGCCACCAGGCTGCTTCTCCCTCTTTTGCCTTGGGAGCAGCTTCACTTTACACATGGATGGTGAGGCTTCTGTCCAGAACTTCCTGTAAGTCATAAATGAAAACAACACCCAACAGAGCTGACAGTCCACGGTGGCCTGGTTGTTCTCCATGATGTAATATGGTAACCTTGTAGGTTAGTGTTACCCATTTTAAACACTGATACACTGTGTTATCATATTATAGTTCCTCATTTTAAGAATCTTGAACCTTTTTGGTAGAATACACTTTTTTAATCTTATTGTTCTTTGAAGGCGAAAAGGCAGTTGTTTTGTTCTGGTAGCTTTGCTTAATTAGTAAATATCTTTACTTCAAACTCAGACTTCAGTTCTTTCTTTTCAGTCATCAGATAATAACATAGATTTGATACTCTTACACAGTATCCCTTTATTGGTTAAAATTGAAGAAGAAAGAGATTATGGGAAATTTTTAAAATTTCATCAGTAAGACTTGGTTAAAGAAGAAAGGAAAAATCCTAAACTACATGGTTTCTGAACAGAATTCTAATGAATAGTTTCTTGTATTCAGACTTAATTCTACTTCAAATTGATCGTAAGCACTTATAGCATGGCACATGCCTTGATTTGTACCAGCCATTGGGTTTTGTATCATAAATTTGAAGCTTGGCCAGAGGGCAAATGTTGATGTCAAAGTAGCAGATAACCTGGTTTGTGATCTAGAGCTTGGCTTGTCTCCAGTTGAGACTGATTGTACTAGCATCACTGCAGATTAAGCTATATTAACTGATGGTGTCTTCACACCTGTGGGTCTCATGGTATGAGGACTGAGTCTGTGCTTAGATACAAGAAAAAGCAATTTTCATTGTTAAGACAGTCGAGTAATGCTATTAGACTTGAATAAGACAGAAAAAGTAAGTATTTGGAACTTTCTTCAGGACAGGAAAGGCTGTTCCATATGGACATGAGGTGAAAGGACATGAGAAAAGTGAACTTTGGGGGGTCAAGGGTCAGACATGATTAAGAAAGAGGGAAGACTCTGTCCTCTAGGACAAGCCAGGTCCTGTGACAGAGGTTCTGCCATGGAGAGAAGCCAAAGATGGCAGAGTTAGAACTGCTGTGGAGGTCACCCCGCTGAGCATTTTCACTTGGATGAAGACACAGTGACCCACATTGCCTTTAGGATATTAACCACTAACTAAAAGTTCTTTTGAAATGAATATTATGCCTAAAATGAGATTTCACTGTTTTCTCTCAAGCTGTTAATTTTATGGAATAGCATTTTATAAATAGTTGTGCTCTGACTATTTAGGACTTCTGTGTTTGTGGATCTATGTGAAGGGATGAGTTTCAGCCTGGCTTACTTACTGTTTATACTTCTCATCTAGCTAATGTTTCCATTCTTGGTAACATCTTCAACTGTCACAGAGATGCAGATAACATTGATATGATTTTTACTAGGGAGAAAAGCTGTCGTTAAATGCCCTGTGCGCTAGGCTCGGGCTGAGCCTCCTGTGACATATTCTGTACAGCGACTCTTGGAGGCACCACCACTGTTCTCCCCAAGGGTTGTTAAGCAGCTCCCTGGGACCAAACAGTGAAGGGCGTATAAGGTGTTCTGACCCCAGTCCTCTTACTGTGCTGTCCTGTTTATTAATAGAGAACTTCTCCCTCCCAGTAAACGTCCTATTTGCTTATCAAAGTATTCACCGAGGCTTTTTCTAGTCCTGCTGAGACAATTTTGCTAGTTCACACTAGACCCACGTGAGCTGGAAGACTGACCATATGCTGAAATATTCCATAACTATTTGAAAATAAAGGTACAGTATCACTTACCCTACCATTATGCTTATAAAACAAGTTTATTTGAAAGTTAAACTCTTTTAAGTTCTTTTATTTTCAACAAGTAGCATTTTACTTTCAATTTGAATTTGTTGAAGGGAAAATTGCTTAAATTCTTAGCTTCAACCATTACAGTAACACACACACACACACACACACACACACACATTGAATTCTACAGTTAAAAACTCAAAGCTAAAGCACCTTATCTCAATTTATAAGGAAATTGAAGCCAGTGTGGCTCCTTTTCCATCCTGCAGAAGGAGAGACTGTCATTCGAGGTATCATCCTCTTTCTCCTTTTTCTTCCCACCCAAATTATTAAAAAAATAACTCTGGTTTTATGATTTTTATTCATGGAATTGTCACCTGATTTTATTTTGCAAGTGTTTACTCTCCATACTGTTTGTTTTAAAATTTCCCTCTAGAAGCGTATTTATTGAATAGTGTGACTTACTATTGGCCTAGAATCTCACTCAAAAGGGGGAAAGTTACCAAGAAAAAATACTTTTTAAAAGTACTCTTCTCAAGTCACCCAATGATGTGGCAGTTGACGATTCAAATTTATGCCAGGCCATCTCTCCTGATTTAGAAGGAGAGAAAATACCGTAAATGATGTGAACAAACTTCCCACCAAGCGATTGCATGGTTCATTTGGGGAATGGCAGATTGATGCAGCTACTGACAGCGGTCCAGAACCCATGTCGTCTTTGAAGGCCAGGCTGTGCTTGTCAGCATCGATTTACTGAGAGTTTATGAAAAGTGTAGGTAATTTAGAATGAGCACAGAAATATTTTGACTTTAAGGTCACTGATGGTTTCCTTGGACACTCCTCACAGAATGTGTGTTCTTAACTAACTCTCCAGTAGCAAATGCCTTGATAAAGCAAGTATGATGGGAAGTCAGAAAATTGAGGCTAATAGTAACTTTCTGTTCAGAATGAGTTGGCAGCTTCCTTTCACTTGAATTGAAAAGTGGCTTTGAGACCTTTGATTATAGGAGCAACTCTGGCTGTCATCCAGGCCCCTAATGGAAATATACGTAAATGAAAAGTTTAAGTGCTTGGGTTTTTTTTTTTTTCATTTTTATTTTTTATTTTATTTTTATTTTATGAGTGTTATGCCTGCATGTGTGTAAGTGCATCTGTGTCATGCAATGCCCTCAAAGGACAGAAGAGGGTGTTAGGTCCCCTGGAGCTCATGCTGTGGATGGTTGTTAGCCACTATGTGGTTGTGGGGATTTGAATCCAGGTCTGCAAGAATAGCCAGTGCTCTTAACTGCCAAATCATCTCTCCAGCCCCCAGTCCTTGATTTTTTTAAAGATGCATTTAAAATGTTTTTCTCCCACTCTCCGTGTCTCTGTCTACCTTTTTATTTTTCTGGTCCCTCCCCACCCCATTTTGAACTGTCTCCATTGAACTGTTTCAGCTCTGTTTCTTTTGGCTATGGGGACAGTCAGCAAAGCACTTGACTCATTTTTTTAAGAGTCACATATTTTATGAGTTTAATTGACATAAGAAATGCCCACAGTGATGTCATGTTTAAAGGGTGAGAGTGGAAACCTAAAACCCCAAATCCTAGTTAAAGTACTATTAACCTAGACCTTGGAACTATGACTAGTCCAGTTCTGCCAAGATGTTACATCCCAGTGGGGGCGGGAAGGGGGCCTGCACCCAGCTGGGTTGAACACTTACTCCAGTTTCCAAGGCAGTCCAACTACTATACTTACAGGTAGATACTAGTTTGATATCTTAAGACTGAGAATATTTTCATAAGAGAATAATTCTGCCATTCCCTGCCCCCCCAAGTTGCTATTAGGACCTAGATTTAAGAATCCCAAGAATGTTCGCATGGAGGTTGCTTGGAACTCTTTTGAAAAGCTTTTTCTTTTACTTTGATAGAACCTGATAAAGGAGTCATTCGAGATTCTGCCTTATATGCAGTCTTTAGACTATATAAGCATAGACGAAACACAAATTTGTACACAAATGGAGTACACTCCATGGAGTGCACATGCAATCATTATTTTTCATGTGTACTAGGGATCAAACCTGTACATGCTGAACAGCCCTCTGGAGTAACTTTAAATGTATACAAGTAAATGTATGCTGTTGAGATAGTTGGTAAGTGATGACTTACTTAAAGGCTGGTGAACAGTGGCTGGTCTTTTGGTGTTTAATAAGTATTTGGAGTTTGTAATACAGGTGCCTGAACAAATGCAGTCTCGTCATCCAGCTTTGGCACAGGACTAGAGACAGTCTCTTGTACTCAGGATCATCATAGACATGCTACTTGTCATTTAATCTTAAGTTTATCACATAGTATTTTTTAAATGTGCTACTTTATATTCCTAACGATGAGAACTAGTTCAAAAATATCCACTCACCTTGTCCCTTCCTCAAGATGAGTAGTGGTTTAGGGGCAGCAAGGCATGATTCTAACCAGAGCATGTAGCTGCCAAGAGAAATTCCCACGTATCTAAACTGTAGTTAAGCAAATCCAAAAAAGCAATTTCTCTTGGTTTTCTTTGCTGGCCCCATCTTCTTTGTGCTTTCTTGAATCAAAAACTAAGTGTTGGCATGTCTGCTGAGAGCTCCCTTGTTGATCATTCTTATGGACTCTCAAAACAGAAATACCTTTGCCCCAGAGAACATGCCACAGACATTGTTGGGGTTGAGGTGCTTGTTGTGTGCATCATGGCAGGTTCATCTTCACCAGTGTGGTAGGTGGTGTTGGTGATGGGTGTCACTATAGTACTAAACAGGACACATTCTTTGTAGGTTTTGCAAAATATGTTTTCAAATATTGCCTAGTTTTGTGTCTGCTGCTCATGCTAGCATTGACATAGCTCTCTGCTTATTATCTCACACACATGTAACTACTGTGCATGCTGACATGTGTATGAAACTGATGCGAGTGTTCAGAATAACATTTCAAAAATTATTTATGTATGTATGTATGTATGTATGTATGTATGTATGTATGTGCGTGTGTGTGCCTGTGTATGGGGACAGGTGTGTGCCATGGTGAGTGTGTGGAGGTCAGAAGACACCTCTGTGAAACTGGTTCTCTCTTTCCATTTCTACCTGGGTTCTGGGGATCGAGCTCTTGTCAGGTCTGTGTGGCAGTACCTTTACTCTGAACCATCTTGCATGCCCAGTATTTTTTTTTAAAGAGAGAAGGTTTCATGAAGCACAGGCTGACACTGAGCTCCTAACCCTCCTACCTCTGCCCCTGTGTGCTGACTGTGAACCTGAAGATGCTTGAGAAAGGGCCATGAAAATGCTGTCACCCATGAAAGCAAAGAGAAAAGCAAAAATGGGCAGAATAAAGCTTTTCAAATACTTGAAATGAATTAAAATCTTGAGGCAATCTGGGAACTCCTAATCAAAAAACCCAAAAGGAGGGGGACACTGGAGGCATTGCTTAAGAGCAATGATAATTGAGAGCAATTAATAATTAAGAGCACTGATTGTTCTTGCAGAGGACCCTAGTTTGGTGGCTAACAGTTATCCTTAATTCCAGTTCTTGGGGATCCATGGGCATTACGTGCATGTGGTGCACTTATGCAGGCAAAAACACGCATACACATAAAATACAAATAAATGAAATGACATACCAACCAGCCACTCCCACGCCCAGCCCGCCCCCACTCCCCACTCCCCACTCCAGCTACAGCTCAGAGCAGGAACCTCTTTGCCATGCTGTGTTCCCATGCCTCTCTTCTCCTGTTGGAGCCTTCAGGTAGTGTGAACCCTATGAGATCGGCATCCCTGGAACTGAGCAGAGTGGGCCTGGACCGGCTCCCTCGCCCTCCCCTTAGCCCTGCCTCTGCCTCCTCCAGTCTCCACCTGCATTAAACCCGGATTTGTGTGCCAGCAAAGAAAAAGAGAGCCCAAGGGAGAGAACTGTTGCAGAAGCCATTTCAAACTTCAGCGAAGGAAACATACACTTATTAATGTTGACAGAGTCTGGGCTCGTACAAGAATGGTACATGAGGCAAGACTAAATAAAGCTCATTTGCCTCGGTTATCCATCGGAGACAATGGCTAACCTGATGCGGGGGCCTTTTATAAACACCTGCCTTGAATTTGAAGAACACTCTCCAATTTGGCTCTGCTTTTATCTCTGCAGTGAAGTTTCATGGTAGGTTCAGGAACAAAATACTCTCTTGTAGTTAGTCTGATATAGGTATATCTGCACCATAGTTAACAAGCTAAAGGTAGTAGTTTGACAAAGAAGCACTTGGGCCTATTACTCAGCCCCCTACTTAATCCTGTAAACCAGGTCTCTGTGAAAAATTTATTTTAACAGGTGAACTAAGGTTGATAACTGCTTGTGAAAGAAAATAGTTCAGCTTGAAAGACAGTAGCTTGCAACCAGAGGTAGGCTGCCTTGTCTTTCCTCCCAAAGAGAATATATTGAACTCTGTTTACTTGTGTTAACATGCTACAAAATAGCACACGTATGACTTGGCTCTCTACTTTCTTTTGAGTCAACTGCGGCTTCTCTCTTTGGTCTCTCCTCCTTCAGTCTCCTCCTTTTATAATGAGACAGGGTCTTGCTGTGGAACCCAAGCTACCCTCAGAGTTCACTTTCCTCTTGTCTTAGCCTCTGAGTGCTGAGATTATAGGTGTGTGCCGTTGTTCTTGGCTGCTTTTTGAATTTTTAACTGGTGTCAGATTACCACCGTGATAGGCTGACTCATGCTTAGCAGTTTTGCAGCATTAATCAGTTACCCTCACCCTTTCTCTGGGCAAACTCTTTAATTACTCTGTTTCACCTGATTGACACTCAGGTAGATACTTCAATGCCAGGGAAAATGGATTCCAGAGCTGAAGTTCTGATATTTACTTCTTTGTCATAGGTATTGTGGTATAGTTCTGTCTCTTCACAGAAACCTGCACGTCTGCCCCATCAGGGTAGATCACCACTAGCTCTGCATTTACAAAGGCCTCTAGGTGACCTGCAGAGCACACTTAGGATAGGAACAATATGATGCTCTCAGTCTGTAATTGGATTTTAAAAAGATTTATTTAAAAAAAATTTTTAAATGGGTGTATCACCTTTATTGATATCTTAGGATAGACAGTCCATATACACAGACAAAAGAATTCTAAGACAACAAAGTTGCAACATACTAGCTAATACCCTTCACTTCCCTCATCTCCTTCAGGGTCTGCTCCTGCCTTCTCGTAGTCTTTCTCTGGGGCAGCCCTGCCGTCACAGACCTCAGAACTCCCCTCCTCCATGCCCTCACTCACATACCAGTGCTCAAAGCATGCTTGGTCAGGTCAACCTTGTGGTCTAGGTGGGCCCAGGCCTCAGCAATGCCCGTGGTATTGCTCAGCACACACACAGCTCACTGTGCCTTGGCCAGGTTTCCACCAGGAACCACAGTGGGAGGCTGGTAGTTGTTACCAACCTTGAAACCAGTGGGGCACCAGTCCACGAGTGGATGATGTGCTTGTCTTGATGGTGCCAGTGGCAGCACCGACATCTTTCGGAACCACGTCACCATGGTACGGTAGGCAGCAAGCCATGCATTCACCATGGTGAGGGTCACATTTCCCCATCTGATTGGCCGGCTCCAAGCAGACATCTGTGATCTCTGCTAATGTAAGCTACTCATGATAGGCTTTCTCAGCAGAGATGACAGGGGCATATGTGGCTAGAGGGAAGTGGATGTGGGGGTAGGGCACCAGGTTGGTCTGGAATTTAGTCAGATCTACATTTAGGACTCCATCGTATCTCAGGGAGGCAGTGACAGAAGACACTATCTGGCTAACAGTTGCAGTTAAGATTAGTGTAGATTGGGTGCTCATTACCTAAATTTCTATAACAAATTGTCACAGACAGCGTTCTACCATGAAGGCACAATCAGAGCGCTCCAGGGTGGTGTGATTGGTAAGAATGGAATTGTAAGACTCAACACCAGCAGTGGAAGCCTGGGGTGCTGGGTAGATGGAGAATTCCAGCTTGGACTTCCTTTCATAATCAACAGATCCATTTCATCAGCATGGAGGTGAACCCAGAGCCAGTTCCTCCACCAAAGCTGTGGAAAACCCAGAAGCCCTGAAGACCTCTGCACTGGTCAGCCAGCCTGCGAATTTGGTCCAAGACAAGGTCATTGGTCCTTGCGTATGGTGTAGTGCCCATGGGCATAGGTACTGCAGCATCTTCTTTGCCTGCTCAGGGTGGAAGAGCTGGCAATAGATACCAGTGGGAATTTCATCAATGACTGTGGGTTCCAGGTCTGGAAACACTGCCCTGGGTACATGTTTTCCAGCACCTGTCCACTGAAGAAGGTGTTGGAGAGTCGTCTCCTCCCCCAGTGGTCTTGTCACTTGGCATCTGGCCATCAGGCTGGGTGCTGTGTTCCAGGCAGTAGAGCTCCCAGCAGGCATTGCTGATCTGAACACCAGCCTGGCCAGCATGAATGGAGATGTTCTCATGCATATCTGGTCCTTAAAGAGGCCCATAGCAATGGAGGAAGTGAAGGGAGGGCGGCAAGGAGTCAGGGAGACTCCACTAGCAAACCGCCAAGGAGTCAGGGAGACGTAGTGGCTGTAAAAGATTTATTTTTAAATATGTGTCTGTGTGTGTGGATATGTGCACATTGAGGTAGGTGCCTGTGGAAGCCAAAGGAAGGGATCAGATCACTTGGAGCTGGAGTTACAGGCAGATGTGGGTGCTAGGAACTACACTTGGGTTCTCTACAGGAGTAGGAAACTCTTTTAACTGCTGAGCCACCTTTCTAGCCCCTTAAGATGGATTTACGCATAGACCATGTAAAAGAGTATTGAAATGTACTTCATTTTTTCCTTTGTTAGAATAGTAGTAATACACTTCCATTGTAGGTAAAATTGAAGATATAGACAAACATTACAAACAAATCACATAGCTGCGTGTGGTGACACTCACCTTTAATCCCCATGCTCTGGAGCAGAGGCAGGCAGATCTCTTTGAGTTCAAGGCCATCATGGTTGCCAGGGCTGTTATAGTGAGACCCTGTCTCAACCAACAAAACAAAACAAACCCACATTATTCCATGACTGAATTTTATTTAAAAAGTCCATTTTAAATCTAAATTCGTAATAGTTCCTATTTCATTGCATTTGTTTTCATGTTACTATTATAACTGTCTCAAAATTTTCCATTCTTTTTCTGGTTAGTTGTTGACTTAGAATTCTATTTAAAAACAGCTTGGAGCTGGAGAGATGGTTCAGCCATTAAAAGAGCACTTGCCGTTCTTCAGAGAACCAGAGTTCATTCAATCCCCCGTTCCTGTGTTGAATAGCTCACAGGCATTGCATGACATGGGTGTGCTTACATACATTCAGGGAAGACATTCATACACATAATCTTAAAATCTTAAATATGAAATAACCGAAAAACAAAAGCAGAAGGAAGAAATGGACCCATACAAGCAAGGAGATAGAAGCTGTAATCAAAAGTCTCCAATTTAACTGTTTAAGGTACTTATATCTTCTGGTTTTAATTTTGGTAGATGATATGCATTTAGAAATTCTTTTGTTCTTCTAGGGTTTCCAGCTTTTTAGAGTATAGATTTGCAAAGTAATAATGCTCTGTATTTCATTGGAAGCTGTTTTCATGATACTCTTTTGGTCTCTAATTTTATTTGTCTTCTTTCTCTTTTCTTTTTGTAAGATTGGCTAAAGGTACTTGTTTCTCAAGAGCCTTGAGGTACATCATTAGGTTATTTATAGATTTAAAAACAAAAAACAAAAACCAGGGTCTCTCTGTCGCTCCAGCTGCCCTGAAACTTACTATGGTAGATCAGGCTGACCTCAGTTTCACTGAGATTGGCTTGCCTGTTTCACCATGCCTGCCTAATCTCTTAGATTTTTTTTTAATGTGAGTGCTTACCATTATACATTTTTCTCAGAGGTAATAGATTGTATCTCTGTCATTTATTACTAGGAAGTTTTGAATTTCATCTCTGATTTCTTGGATGACCCATTGTTTGTTCAAAAATGCATTGTCTAGCCTCCAAGTATTTTTGTGGTTTCTGTGATCTCTTCCATTGTTAATTTAGTCCCAATTCTATTGGGATTTGAGCATCAGAATGGTAGATCTATTAAAACCATCCCATAGAGAAGTTTTTACCAAATAGTATTAGCCAAATCATGCATTGGAACTGAATTTAAAAATTTTTCAAAAGGCAATAATTTACCAAACTTGTAGTTAAAAGTAAATAAGCTAAATACCTAATTATGAAACAGTCAAATTCCATAAGATGTGCATGCTGAAAAACGTATTGATGAACATAGTAACCCACGACACTCTCTAAAAACCTATGAGAATCTAAATTGAATCACTTGAAAGTCCTTTGTATTTTTCAGAAGTAAAGAATTACAGTAGTTTACAGGTTTCATTTATTTAATGAAAGGAAATGATTTTAGAATGAAAATTCCAAAATACTGAGCAAAGTTTCTTATTAAGTTAAAAAACTCTTCATTTTCTTAGTAAGTGGTGTATGAGATTAAGTGTTAAGCAGAAAACCTTGTTTAGCAGGTAGGCCCATGATTCCTGCAGATGTGTAGATGCTGCTGTTGGAAGCGAACTTCACCCTAATCCTGGGTCCACAGTCATTCATGGCAGGAAGTGACACCTATATGAGACTGAGGTGGAAAATACCAGCATGTCCTAACATTGACTTAGCAGGAACTAGTTTGCATGGACAGCTGTAGGCAGCACAGTCTTTACATGATCAGAGCTGCTGATGGAGTAATATTAAGAAGCAGCTCGTTGATCTCAGGGGAACCTGAGCTTTGGCCTGGTTCATCTTGCCTTTTTTTGCCATGTGAATGCAATCTCTTTGCTTTTATCTTTCTTACCTGTGTGAAGAAGGGCTTGGAACTAATGATGCAAATTGAGCTGTTGCTGTGATTTTGTTATTATTGACTGTGCTGCTGGATTTTAATATTTCATAGTGCAGTGATTTTAAACATATAATTTCCAGTATTGCCTTTTATTCTTACTCTACTTTTATATAAAGATTAGGAAAAATAACTTTTAAGCAAAATACCATGCATTTGGTTTTCAAGCATAGAAAAATCATTAATAAAAATTTTCATTTTAGAGAATAACATTGACTGAAATCTTATTTATATACTGTATATTTTTCAAGGACTTTTTTTTTTTTTTAACTAGGAGTTGAACCGAGAGCCTTGTACATTGCTAGGCAAATGCTCTACCACTAAGCTCTATGCCTAGCCCTTAAACTCTTTAAATATTAGTCTGATGCATGAAATGTGCCATAGTAAATGTATTTTAAACATTGAACCAGGAAAATATAAATGGGGTTACCACTTGCTACTACCATACATAGAAACCCTTTGTGTTAATTTTCGGTGAGTAGCAGTGAAGAACTTCAGCTGTAGACTGAGAAGATCATATGTACTTAGGTCACCCTGGCTGTGTGGCTGTTGTCTGAGTTCACCCAGCCTCTCTCAGTACCCCAAGAAGTATGTCAACAGTCACGCTCCAGCTGGGGTTACAGGGAAGCGACACAATTTAAAATTTGACTTAAGACTTTGAAAATGGCCTTACTAAACTCCAGAATCCAACTTTGTTTCCTTAGTGTCAGCTTCTTTGCTTTTACATTCAGAACTGAGTGAAGTCAACATCCATTGTTGAAATTTTATTTCCAAGTATGAATAAAACTGAGTGCCCTTGAATAAGCCTCTTTATAACTAGTGTACAAATGAAGTTTTACATATTCAGGTTCTTTGATGCAAGTGACTGCTAGGGGTGTGTGTGTGTGTGTGTGTGTGTGTGTGTGTGTGTGTGTGTATAAAATTTCATGTGGGGCTGGAGGAATGGCTCAGTGGTTAAGAACACTATTCTTACAGAGGGCCTGGGTTCAAGTTCTAGCACCCACATGACACCTAAGAGCTGCCAGTAACTCCAATTCAGGGGATCTGACACCTTCTGACCTCCTTGGGCATTGTACGACACAGGTGTACTTATATACACGTAGACAGTATACTTATACACACAAAATAAAAATAATAAAAAAAACAATTTCATGTGATTTGCCAGTATACTTATGTGAAGGGATTATCCTTTTTGATAGTATTGAGCAGAAAATAAAATTTAGACTAGCTACACACAGCTAAACAGTTTTATAGACTTTTCCTATTAGTTTTCATCTGCCCTTTTGTGTACCTAAAAACTGTTAGTATTTGTCATACTTTAAGTTGATCTTCTGCATCATTCCTGCCATTGACTCTGTAAAAATATAGTTGACAGCTTTTTAAATAGCATATACTAATTATACATAATAATGAGTTTTAATACTTTGCTCATATTCACTGCCCATTACCATCTTTTGTCCCCTTACCCTGCTGAGTCCACTCCTCTTCCCAACTAGTTCCTCTTGAATTTTTGTTTTTGTTTGTTTGTTCTTTGGTGTTTTGGAGACAGGGTCTCATAGCCCCAACTGGCCTGAAACTGGCTATGTCGACCAGACTGGCCTTGATCTCACAGATACATACCTGCCCCCCCCCCCTCCCCAGCCCAGTGAGTTTAATTAGGGTTACTTGGAGGAGCATGGGCAACTTTACTGCTGACTACAGCACTGAAGAAACCCCCTCCCCCAAGCAATCATTAACTGCCTATAGATCTTCAGAGGCTTGGTGGGGCCTCACTAGTCCCTCCTTATCCATGGTGCAGTGTTAGACGGCCCTGTCTTGTACAGGTAATCACAGCTACTGTGAATTCATTTACATACAGTGACCATTTCATGCCCCAAAGACAGTATTACCCACTACTCCACCCCGTTCTCCAGGGCTAACATTTCTGTCCCCTCTTCCAAGATGATACCAGAGCCTTGGAGGTAGTGATATAGACATCCCATTTAGGACTAAAACACTCAGCATTCCCTTATTGTCAGCTCTTTGACTTGTTATATCTCTGGATTAACTACTACCCACTGCAAAGAGAAGCCTCTGTGACAAGAGCTGAGAGCAGCATTAATCTGTGGACATAAATCCAAATATTTAGAAGACAGTTGGATGGGTACAGCATATCCATTTAGCAACACAACAGCTGTAGCCTCTTCATTAAGGCCTGTGACCTCCCCAGCTTTTTACCAGGTGTGAATTCCCTCCTATGGAGTGGACTTCAAACTAATCAAAAACTTGTTGGTTACTCTCTGTATTAGTTACTTTTTGTCATGACAAACATACCTGACGAAAAGAACTTAAAGAACAGGGTTTATTTTGGCTCACAGTTTAAGGACACAGTCTGTCATCATGGAGAAGTCATGGAGGCAGGAGCTTGACCCAGCTGTCACCATCTGCAGTCAGGAAGCAGAGAGTGATGAATGCTTATGTTAAGCTACTTTTCTTCTTTTTATGTAGTCCAGGACCCTGGCTCATGGAATGATGCTGCCCACATTTGTGGGTGGGTCTTCCTACCTCTACCAACATAATCTAGATAATTCCAGACAATCCCAGAGGCTATCCTAATTGAGAAAATTTCTCACAGGAATGCCTAGAGTCTTCTCTCCTAGACTAGATTCTAGAGTCTGCGAGGTTAATAATCAATATTAACCTTCACAGTTTTGTAACAGTTGTGCTACTATTGAACCCATGGGTATGTCCTACCTTGCAGGTTGGTACTGTATTTCCCAGTAACTTACAGAGTTCCATAGCTGGTTATGACCTTTGATGACTTTTCTTCATAGCAGCCTACTTAGCACCTTCTGGCTCTCTAAAGGCTAGCCAGCAGGGAGGATGCATCCAGCTTAGTTCCAGCTTGATTTCATTAGGTTCTATAACCAAAGCATGTGCTGTCTTCAGCAGCAGAGTTTTGCCCTCTAAATCTGGTTTTAATCATACGCATGCCCAATTATATATAGGCATTAGATGGTAAATAGGAAATTCTCCTATTTCACTCAGGACAGTTTACCTTTTTGTGTATGCATCCAAAACCAGTCTAGGTCATATTGGCCCGTATTTCTTGGTTTCGGGATGTGTTCTGGAGATGTTTGAATAGAAACCAGACATTATCAAAGAGTTGCTAAGGGGAATAACTTTTTTCCATTGTTTTAAAGCTGGTATAAGTGTGGCTGGTTGGAGGTTGGGTTACTAGGCTGCTAGCATGTTGCTAACTACATTGTTCAAAGAGGGGTGTGTTCAGAGCCCAGGTGAGCGAAGGCCCTGGCTGCTAAGATATTCCCGGTGCTTGCTTGCTTCTCATGCGTGGCACCTCCCTTCAAACTTGAATTTTTTTTTCAGTTAGCTTACAAAGCAGGTTTCCTTGTGGCTTCTTCAAGCACCCTTAGCTTTAGGCCCTCTCCTCCTCCATTTTCTGCTCATCCCCACCCTTACTTTCCACCTCTAGTACTTCCTCTTCTACTTTCTTATACTACCTTCTTGACCACCTTTGAAGGGTGCTTTTATTTCAGGCTTGAAGTTACAGACATTACCCGTCCTCTGTTTCTGCTCTGAGACAGAACTTCATATTGGAGTTTTCAGTGTTACCTGTTTTGCACGCATGGTTACATTGTCAGTTCTGTACTATTTGCAAGCTAAGATAAAACTCTAGCAGTTGGATGGATAAAATAAATTCAATACTGAAGTATTTTGACTCTGAAATTTGTGCGTATTTCCCTTTAGTTTCATCTTCCACGCCAGACTTGGAATTCCCAGGTGAGGGAATCAAGCTATGGAGGCATTTGTATAGCAGAAAGGCCTCAGGATCTATTATCTCAGGGTGGAACCAGCTGTACTAATTGATGAATATGATTTCAGTTTAAACTCTAAATTAGGGAGACTCCTAAGAGCTGCAGAAGGAAGAGGTCATTAAAGTTGGGTCAAGTGACTCGAGGTCAAGGTCTGAGCCTTAGCTCAGTTTAGCTTAGTTTCAGTTCCTTGCTTGTCATTAGCAGGTGCAGTCTGCATGCATGTGTGTCAGATCACCTGTAAACCTAGCCAGGCCGGCTGAGTAGGAACTGGGATTGTTACAAGTCTTATGTACCTCTGAGTTGCTAAGTGTTACAATTAGGGTTGGGTTTCATTGTCTGGGTATATGGCCGAGAAAGATAGTGATAGGTGTACAAAATCATAGGGGCCTTGTCCTCTGTAACAGCTTTGGGGTGGTGGTGGTTGTTTTGATCTGCAGTCCTTACTTAGGTGCATGTAGAAATGAAAAATAATGTGCATCTTTTTAAGTGGGTGTGCTTGTGTGGACCACAGTTTGTCATTTTACAAAAGTTCCTCTTTTATATTCATAGGTATAATACTTTGCCAAGCAGAAGAACTCTGAAAAATTCAAGATTAGTGAGTAAGAAAGACGACGTTCACGTCTGTATCATGTGTTTACGAGCTATCATGAATTATCAGGTATGTCTTTGCTTCAGTCTTTTAAAGATTCTGAAGTAGTCAGACTCAGGCTCAGGTCTTGTGGTTTTTAAAAACTCTGAAGTAAAGATTACGATTTTATGATATTCTGTTCCTTCTAGTGCTCAAGATTTAATTCATTGACTTCATATTGTAGTTAGTATTTATAATGTATCATGCAGTGGTATGTTGAAAGTAAGCATCTAGATGGGAGCAATAATGAACAGCTTTGGAACATTAGGAATGAAGGCACTGGAGCACTAGATTATGTGGTGATCAGGCTAGAAGGTTATAGTTATTGCCTGTGGGAGTCAGTGATTCCTAACTTTCACAAAAAGCACCTGGAATGCCAATAAAAGTATACAGTTCTTCAACGGGTGGTTGTGATGCAGGTTGACCAGGCTGAGAAACAGTGTAGCATGTGCACTGGGGTTACAGCACAGTGGAAGACAAATGCCTGCAGTGTCTAGGGCGAACTACAAGACCATGAGGATAGATAAGCCAAGCAGGGTAAAATATAGAAAAAAAATGGATTCCGTATAAAAACGGAATTCCTAGGTTGGTAAGGCCAAGAAGAAATGGAGGCAAGATGAAAAGGTCCAGGTTCTCTGTTAGCAGTTCAGACCCAGCATAGGAATATTAAATGGAATTTAGGAAGGCAAGCATACTTTGTTCTTTTTTTTCAACCAATTAATATTTTTCTTCATCTGATAGAGGCTGCTTTATAAATACAGTGAATACAGTATTAATTAAATAAATACCACAAATTTACTTCCCAGAGAGGGTAAACAGATGACAGGAAATACATTGACAAAACTTGTAACATTGACAAAACTTGTAGCATTCCAGATCCTAACCATGATGAAGGAAAGGAAAGTCAGCATGTAAATGGTGCATTCTGCAGGTGTAGTGTTTTTATGCCTGTGGAGTCATGGAAACCTCATAATATCCCTATGAGACGATAGCATTATTCTTCCCATTTTACCTGTGAGGAACCCGAGACATAGAGAAGCCAAGTGATTTCCTCCTCAGCACATGGGTAATAAGTTGCAGACAAAAGATTTGAATTCAGGAACACTATTTCAAAGTACTACTGAAAAAGTAATCAGAAAGAAGACTAGAAGATATATATACACACACACACACACACACACACACGCATGCATGCATGCAACTTTAAATTGACCAGCTAAGAACATGTCATTGAGAATATAACACTTATTAAAAGTAAATGAAAACCAGTGGACAGAGGAAAGGACATCAGGGAAAGAAGACTCTAGGCAGAAGGAAGGGTAATTAATTACCAGGGCCCTGAGGCTGAAATGTCTGCCCAAGCATGGAAAGGAAGCCTGGTTCGCTAGATCAGGAGTGAAGAAAGGAGGAGATGAAAGCAGAACTAACAGGGATAATGTGGAACTTTATAGGTCATGGCTTCGTCATGAGTGGAAGACTAACAGATGCTTCGAAGGACATGATGTGACACTTGCTTTAATGGGATTATTATGGCTTCTTTATTTAGCCTTGGGGAGTAGGGGGTGGGACACAGAGACAAAAGAAGGTCCTTGACAGTAACTTGGGTGAGTGTTGATGGTGGTATGTCCGGAATTATAGGAGTAGAGATTAGAGAATTGTTCAGGTTCTAGTTTTGTTTGGATCGTAAAGGCCACAGCATTTTCTGTATAGTAAAGGATTAGGTCAGGAATAGAGGTGGTGCGAAGGGGCCTGTAACACTGAGTTGCCACCTATGGGACTGTAGAACCAGCAGATCTCAGATGAAGTGTTGGGAATTCCATGTGGTAGATTTTACATTTACTTTAGTGGTGTGTGTGTGTGTGTGTGTGTGTACGTACATCAAAGTACATACATAGTGGTCAGAGAACAACTTGAAGGAGAACAACTCCTTCTACTAGTAGGTCCCAGGGATCGAGTCAGATTGTCAGGCTTGGTGTCAAGTACTGCCTTTTATTTTTTCTGCTGAGCCACCTTGCCAACCCTACTGGTAGATTTTAGTTGAGATGTTTGTTAGATATCCAAATGGTGATCATTGTAAAAATAATATTTATTCATTTTTATTTTATGATTTTATGTGTAGGAGTGTGTTGGCTGCATGTATGTAAGTGTACCCGGGTCTGCAGTGCCTGCAGAGGCTAGAAGAGGGTGTCGGATCCCCTGCAGCTGGAGTTACAGGCAGTTGTCATGTAGGTGCTGAAAGCCAAATCATGGTCCTGTGGAAGAACTCCCAGTGATCTTAACTGCTGACCCATCTCTCCAGCCCCAAATAATGATTTTAAGTGGGTGATTGGATAAACCAGTCTGAATATTGAGGCACAGGTCAGGGCTGAAAATAGAAATTTGAGAGTAATTAGCATAACAAATGGTACAGGAAACCATAACAGTGAATGAGATCAATAGAGGTAATAGAGATGAAGTCCTTAATATGCACCCAGAGGTGCTCTTGTTTAAATGTCAAAGAGAGAAAAGCCAACTAGAAAGCCTGAGAAGTAGCCCAGGAAGAAGGAGCCAGCTAAGGAAGTATGTCAGGAAAGATATGCTGTGTGCTCTGTCACATAAGGTGATAGAGGATGGCCAGAGGCTTTAGCTAAGTGCACTTCATTTGTGATCTTGGAAGATTTGGTGAGAACAGTTTCAGGGGTGGGGATAAAGGTCTGATAGGAGTGGCTTTAGGAGCACACCGTAGGGAGCTTTGTTGTAAGGGACAGCAGGGAAGCTAGATGGTGTGGCAGGACACTGGGCTGTAGACTCAGGCTAGGGCTTTGTTACTGCTATTTAAGATACAGGCATTTTGCATAATATATTTATAGGATGAATTCATAGGGAAAGAACAATAATGAGGTTTGGTGGAATCTGCAGAACCTTTTTTTAAGAAAAAAGCCATTCTCACTATTTAGTCCTGCCTGGCTAGAACTTGCTCTGTAGACTAGACTCTACTGGGACCTCGGGATTAAAGAAATGTGCCACCGTTCTCTCTTTTCAAAAAAGCTTGTTGAGACAGGATCTGATGTATCCAGATTGGCCTTAAATTTTTGATCCTCCTGCCTGCGCCTCATATGTGCTGGGATTATAGATGTCTGCCACCATGCCCTGTTTAGATACTGTTCATGAGTAGGTAAGAAAGAATGAGATCAAGGACCCAAGTGGAGGGCTGGTCTTAATTTGAAGCATAAAATAGTTTCTCTCTGAGAAGCAGTAAGGCATTGAGCCCAAATCTATGCATGTGGACTCACTGGGAAGTTTGGTTGTTTTTTGGAGACAGTGTCTAATTGTGTCATCTAGGCTGACCGCTAACATGTGATCCTTTTGCTATAGACTTCAAAAAGATGTTTTTTTTTTTTTCCTCTTGTGCTTTATCACATGTGTTTTCTCAGTTTAAGAGGAAGAACTAAGTTGAATATGAGTTTAGATGAGACAGTGGTTTTTCAGCTTAGCTGAATCAAGATTCTTTGGGGTGTTAGGAACTGACTTGCTTGTACAGAGGATGAGGAAGCATGCTTCAGAATGGCCGTTGCCTGGGGAGGTGACTAAAGCCTGGGGACCGCCAACTCTGGCTGCATGGCTTCCAGGTGGCTTGAAAATTTTAGATTTCAGGAGTTTGTCTTTGAGATGCAGAGTAAATTGACTGTGTAGAGTTCAGGGATTCAGAGTGGGTTTTTTTTTTGTTTGTTTTTGGTTTTTTTGGTTTGTCTTCAAAGTGATTTAATGAACACAGAGTTTTCAGTCACAGAAGTAGAGCGTATTTACTATTTTAATAAAGAAAAATACATAGTTCATTTATAAATAATGGTAAGATGCCTTTGCTCAAAATATCCTTGATAATGACAGTATTTCTAAAAATTTTGAAACAAAGTATATTCTGACACTGATGTGTAAGGGACACAGATGCACTTATCAAGACAGGAGTTATCTGAGGAAGATTCATCAATGGGTTTGTTTTGTTTCTTTGACCCAGGACTCCATCATGGGAAACAGACTCTACAGTATAAGTGTGTGTTTTATAACTAACATTGAAACGTCCTTCCTAATGCTTTCCTTTCTCCCCTCCTTCATTTCAGTATGGTTTCAATATGGTCATGTCTCACCCACATGCTGTCAATGAGATTGCACTAAGTCTGAACAATAAGAATCCCAGGTAAGTATCCTGTGTAATATCTAAGTCTAAATCTTATCAGCAAAATAGAGAGCTAGTCCACATTTACCCCCCTTAGAATTTTGTGACTTCCAAGTAAGACTTCCTGAAATAAGTCTGGCTGTAAACCTTGGTTGTATAGAATTTTCCCTTTCAGCCAGCTACATTCCTGTAGGGGACAGAGAATGCTTGGTGATGACTCTAGGTCTTAGCTGTTCCCTTTAAGCTTTCATTCACCGCTCAGTGTCCTTGCTCTAAAACTTAATGGATAGGATAGGTTTGCAAGTTCACCTAGAACCTGGGGACCAGAAGAGTCTTGATGAAGATTTGACTATACCAGCTAAAATGAAAACTGGCCAAACCCACATACACTTATTTACATTTCTTGCTGTGTTTACATTTGTAGCCTGCTTACCCAACAGAAAAGGAATTGCAAATAATTGGGCACACATTCCTTCATGTTAACATTTACTTTCTATGAAGGCCAGTACCATATATTATCAGTCATTTCATTTATCATTATTTTTTAATTACTATAATATGTTTTATATTCTGGTCATTTCTGTATTTGAGTTGTGTAATTACCTCTCATCAATATCTTCCTATAAACTGAATTACTTGACCACTGTTAATTTATCTAAAAAATTTAATTGTATGTTAGATCTTTCCATTTGAAGTCCTATACAAACTATAGAGTTGTATTTAAATATTATTTTTCTTATTTTCTCTGATTAGCCCTTCCTCAGTATTGCAGTTACTTCTGAGCTTTCTAAACTCCGCAGTAGCCATGCTTCCTTATCCATGCCTTCTACTCAGGGAAGTCATTATTCATTTTTCTTAAGACAATCCACTTTGTGAAGTATCAAACCAGTCTTTGTTAGGGCTTTGGCAGTAGTTTCTATTCCAGAATAAAGGTGAACTACTAAGGCAGTCTTAAGATGAAGAACCAACGCTGTTTCTTTCTGCACATTTTGTTTGCAAGCTTTGGATGCATCCCTGGCTTCTTCCAAAACTATTTCAGATTGAGTTTTATTTTCTTGAGTCAGAGAAAATATTTGATTAATACAGCAGTAATCCACCTCCTTCCTGATCTCCTGCATAGGAAGAAGAGACAATAGAGACTTGTATCATCATGTGGGTTTTTTTTGTGACCATTTGCAAATGAGCAGATTTGAAGTACAAAACATTAATTTCAGTTGATTTTTAATTTTGCCATGTTACATTTTTTACTCTAAAATTACAGTTTAACCAGTACTCTCTCCTGTATATTCCTGTTTACTGTTGTTTTACCTCATCAATAAGGCATTTCACTTGTATTCTCCTGAGTAATGTGATGATTTGCCTGATAAAATTAGTTTTCATTAGTAAATCATTTGTAATTTGAGGGTGGGAAGCACTGTCTTACCTTTTTTTCATGATGCTGGGATAAAATACCCTGACAGAAGCACCTTTCGGGAAAAGGGGTTTATTTGACTTATGATTTCAGGTTATAGTCCGTCACTGTAGTGATGTCAGGGTGGCAGGAACTTGAAACAACTGTGTTCACATCGCTTCTGCAGAAAAGAGAAGCAAGTTAATGCATGGATGCTCAGCTTACTTTCTCCACTCTTATGCACACCAGGTATCTCTGTCTAGGAGGCACCTCCCAACAGCGGGCAGGTTTTCCCTTCAATTAACTTAATCAAGAAGATCATCCTCCATAGACAAACCCACAGGCCAGCCTAATCTAGACAGTCCCTCATTAAGACTCTCCCTTCCCAGGTGAGTCTAGATTGTGTCAAGTTGACAAAACGAAGCACCATATATGCCTTCCACATTCACTGCAAATTACATATTTAGAAATCAGGAAGGTTTAAAAATGTGCTTAGTGTAACTGTCCTTTAGTTAATGAAGTTTTAAGAAGTGCCTAGACTAAGGCTTTATTCTTTTTTAATCCATCTTAGAAGAAGCAACTAACTCATCGAGTCTCTTGCAGTGATTTATGTTTTACTTTTTTCTTTTTGTTTTGACAGAACAAAAGCTCTTGTCTTAGAGCTGTTGGCAGCTGTTTGTCTTGTCAGAGGCGGGCATGAAATAATTTTATCGGCTTTTGATAACTTCAAGGAGGTAGGATACACAATAGTTTTGATAAGAGTACTTGCACAAACATCTCATGTTTGGACATCTTTGAATAGAGTGATTTACCTTTTCATTGATTCTAGGACTAAAGAGTATAATAGCTAATTATCTAAGCCATTACTAAGAAGGAGGCAGTGATCTTAGTCTGCATGTCTTAAGTGGATGGGTTGAGCTTTCTTTGGGTTTCCGATTTCCATCATAAGATCAAAGTTCAGCATTGTTTGTAGTACTTATTTTCCTTGTGGACAAAGAACAGTCAATTTGAAAACAGGCTTTGTTATACATACATGGTTTCCATTAAGGTTTATACAATGGAAATGTCAGTAAGTTTTATGAACTTTTTCCTCATAGTTAATTCTTCTAAGTCCTATTTGTTATCATTGCTTTGGTGGATATTATGTAAAACCTGTCAAATAAAATGTGGATACCTATTTTAGGATTTTGTAGTCTTAACTAATTGGTAGTGTCACAAATAAATAAAGGAAAAAAATTGCAACTCATTGTGGTGGTGGTGTACACATGTAATCCCAACACTGGGAAAGTGGATCCAGAAAGAAGCCTTGGCTACATACTGAATTCAAGGCCAGTCTGAGCTACATGAGACCCTGTCAAAAGGCAGACAACAACAACTCCCCTCACCCCCTTTGTAAAACAATGGACATGTGGAGTTGAAATAGAGACTGAGGGCTGGAGATGTGACTCTGTGGTTGCACACTTGCCTAGCATGCACAAGGCCCTGGGTTTAATTTCTTTCACCAGTGGAAGGGAAGGAGAGATGGAAAATGATCTCAAGAGACTGTTAAACATAGATAATGTGGTACCACTGATTCTGCCACAAAATAACCAAGAAAACTGACTGAGATAGTAGCCAGTTTCCCTTGGGGTAGTAAGTAGTGGTACGTGGCCAAGCAGACTGCCTGTAGTCCTCCTGTATTTGGCTCACATCTCAGGTCTCTGTGAGGAGGGAAATTACATAATTCTGAGAGAATGTTAAAGGTACTTGGAGCTTCAGGTTCTGAAAGGACCCTTAGTCAAGTAGTGCCTTAGCCTGACAGTACTACTGAATCCCAAATGTTTCTGGATTAAGACTCAAGCCAGGCTGGCTTAAAGTCCAGTTCCCTGAGGAACTTAAAGGCACTTTGCCATCTTTGCTGAAAACTTCTAGAGTAGGATCCACATGTGTTTCCTGAGAACCTGCTATGCGTCAGTGCAATACCAACTCCACGCAAACCTTTAGTGATTCAGTTTCATAGAATTAAATTCAAATACCCATGACCCATAGGTAGGTCAGTGGCTGAGATGGTCAGAATTTGTTGTTCTAATTCTGAATTTCCATGAAACTACACTAAAGCATGGCTTCAGATTTTTGTGAATCTCATGAGAGAAATAAATGACATGCTGAATTAGATAGGACTGCATGGCTATCCTCTTTACTGCCACGAGAGAATCAGTCATGCCATGGTCTTGTCACAGATGAGGAGCTTTGAAAGCGTTGGGCACACTGCTGCTTCTGTCACCTGTTATAGTTGGGGAACTTTGAGCTTCAGTTATATTGCTCCGCTTCTCAGCCAGCGCTTAATGATTCTGACACATATCCATTTTGTTAATGCCAACATGGAGAGAGCCAAATAATGTCCTTTTCTTTTTGCCTATTGTGTCTCAGTGATAGCGAATTGAATCTAAGTTCTAAGAGAATGATGCATAACAGGGAATCTTTAAATTCATATTCTGACTTCCAAAACATACTTCACTGGGGGCTGGAGAGATGGCTAGGAGGTTAAGAGCACTGTTCTTGTAGAGGGCATAGGTTCAGTTCCCAACACCCACATGATGGCTCACAAATCATCTGTAACTCCAGTTCCAGGGTATGCCCTTGTCTGGCCTCCACAAGCACCAGACATGTGGTGCACATATATGTATGCAGGAAAAACATTAATGTACATAAACATAAATAAATCTTTAGAAACTTAGAAAAAGGAACAAAATAGACTTCAGAGACATACATATATGTATGTTTGAATCTTTATGTACATATCATGTGTAAATAGATAGTTTTACATTTACAAATAAGAAATTATATTTGGATGGGTTTAAAATGCAAGATATTCATGTGGTATTTAAGCATAAGATAAGCATATGTTGCTTAAATCCTTATTAGATTTTATTTGAAAATGTCATATGCCATATTTCAAATCATACTGAGAAGATCGCATGCCATGTCCTGTCTACACTGGAAACATTTATTGTACATTTATCTATGGCCCTAGTTATAATGTATCTCATAACATGTGATATAACAACCATGTGATTATACATGTAATTTAAATTATGTACTAAAAATGTAGAATCAGAACTAAATCTAGTAATTTAGAGGATGCTTTAATTTTGTTATCTCGTAGTTATAGATGCATATCTAGAATTTCTGTGTCAGAATGATGTTAGTTTTAGTCATTTAGAGGATAGTGAATGCTTAGTTGAAGAAAAAAGAACAACTAAAGTTAGTAACTGTCTGGTAGTAATGGAAGCTAAATAAGACTTGAAAGTTTTGTTTCTTTCTTTTTTGAAACATACTGTGTAGCCTTGACTGGAATGGAACTCGGTATGTAGATCTGGTTGGTCTTGAACTTATAAAGATTAGCCTGCCTCTGCCTCCCAGGTAATGGGTTTAAAACCATGTACCACTACACCCAGCATGAGTTGAAAGTGTTTAGAGCTATAACAAATGTAGCCTTGTTTCTGTAATTCCTTATGAGTGATAGCTGTTTAGGTTCTGTTTCTCCCTGGCCTAGGCCTTTGCATCTGAGAGACCAGGCCATGTGGTTGAGCATCAAGGACAGTTGTGTGCTCTTTGCCTGTATTTACCTGAGTTGCAGCATCCATGCTGACATCAAAGTCAACAGATTATTCTAATCACTGTGTAAATGGGGACAAGGCAGGAGCATGGTCCTGAGAAACTGGATTCTTAGGAACTTAGGAAGTTTGAAGAAGCTTTAACACTATATCGATCCAGTCGTGGTACAGGAAAAAAAAAATTTACTTATGTTGATCTCGTTTTTACAAAATAGAATGCCACTCAGATCACAGTCTTATAAATCCCTCTTCTCTTCTTCTATCTTTATATGAGTAAATTATTTGTTGTTTTTTTAATTATAGTAAGGATGTTTTCTTTAGTCTTTTTAGAGTTTTCTGGAGTCTTATGGCTTCAGGAAACTTGGCACTAATGCTTTATGAAATATCATCCCTCAGTTGCAGGATGCTTGGGCAGGGTTTTGGTAAATGGATAATACCCATGGAGCTACCATGGGGGAAAGCCACACCAGGTATCAGGCTGCCAGGATGCAGGGTCAAAGGAACTTGTGCCTTCTAAAAGAGTGTTTTAAAGCTTTGTATCCCTTTTAAGAGAAGGAAGAGAGGTTGTTCCTGTTTGTGCTGGGAGTGAAGAGTGGAATAAAGTGTTTTGAGTAGCCAACAAACCTCTTGGGCTTTGGTCACTTTTAGAACCCAGTAGAAAAGACTGCACAGTTTCCCTGCTGAAAGAGAAACTAGACTGCTCATCCTTAGTATGCAGCAGGAATTATCTCTCTACTCTCAACTCCTAAGGTGTAATGGACAAAATGTTTTTGGTTCTCAATAGATTTTTTCTCATGTTTCACTTAATATTATAGATACCAATAAGGTCATTCTGAGTTTTTTAAAGTTGAAAATTTTAAATTCTTTGTGTGTATTTGTACACACGTGTGCAAATACAAACATTCTCACACAGTGGTGCATGTGTGGAAGCCAGAGGACACCCTTCAGAAGTCTGTTCTCTCCTGCTACTTTGGTTTCTGGGTATGGACCTCTGGTCATCAGGCTTTTCATGGTCAGCTTTTGCTGACCCTAATTCTGTTTTCAAATGAGTCTTGCCATGAGTGTTCCAACATCTGAAGTATATGTTTTAAGAATAGGGGGAGGGAGGTAGACCTTAATGGTATCTAATGGTGGGAAGGTTGTTAACCCAAGGCCTTGCCTACTATAATAAGGTTGGGATTAAGGCTGATGCTACTGAGCAAGTGCATGTGATGGCAAGTGAGTTTTAATGACAAAACTTCAGATGGTGGCTAGCACGATACGTGATTTGTACTTTTCCCTAAAAAACAAGCGTTAGTTGATGAAGACTAGATCATTAATAGGCAAACGTTGATTTTTCCCCCCCTCTAAGCACAATTAAATAAAGGGAATTAACACATCTGGTTTTAGTGTTGAAACATCTCATCATGAAAATTTATGCTTCTGAAATGAGGACCAGGGTGAGAACAAGGAGTCATCTGTTTTTCCTCATTGGCTCTTTTAGCCATGTAGAAGGACATACAGCCATCTTCTTAAAGTTCAGCTTCAGCTGATGGCTGTATGTATTTTCGAGCATTGGGTCTATCAGACAGAAAAAAACACTTTTGGAAGGCAATGCTATTTTGTTTATAAGAAGCAGACTCTTACTCTAACATACCTAGGAGAGGGTGAATTGGAAAGAGCTCAAGAAATGCTCAGTCATGGCAAGGAGCAAAGAACAGGCTTAGAAAGCAGACAAGCATTCCTAATGTGGCTAGCCTGTGACTGTGCCTTTGAGCTGAGCCACCTAAGCTCTGTTTGGAGTTTTGATCATGTTTTCTTTTTCTTCTCCTTCTCCTTCTCCTTCTCCTCCTCCTCCTCCTCCTCCTCCTGCTCCTCCTGCTCCTCCTCCTCCTCCTCCTCATCCTCCTCATCCTCCTCATCCTCCCCCTCCTCCTCTCCCCTCCCCCTCCCTCTCCCTCCCCTCCTCCTCCTCCTCCTCCTCCTCGGCATCATGAACCTTCCCTAGCAACTCAGCAGCTCATAAAACCATGCTTACTCTGAAGGACCTCAACCAACCCTCACTGTAGATTTCTAGTGTCTGATTCAATTTTCCATACGTTTTCAACCTAGAACTTGTTCTCAACTTTTTCCTTAATATACCAGCATTTCCTCCATTATATTCCTGGATATCATTGAGAAATTCACCTTTTTTAAAAAAGCATTTCCAAAAATGTCCAGAATATGTTTCCAGTTGAGGTCATAGAGAAAAAGTAGAGGCCCAGCAGAGTCTGCAGTGGAACAGCCTGCAGTGATATAACACAAGGGTTTTGAGCCACCAGCTCCCCAGGCTGCTGGGAAGTCTCTTTGGACTTTCTGATTTTAGGTTGATTATAATTGTTCTTATCTGGTCTCTAATGATAACATCTGACTTGAGAAAAAACCCCAGTCTGGTTAGCGAAAGCCCCACCCCCTCCCACTTCTGACCTTCCAGTGTAGAAACACAGAGCCTTCTGAAATGAGTCACCAACTCTCTTGTATACAATACTCTTGGCAGTAGCTATCCCCGCCCCCGCCCCCCCCCCCTTCCAGTTGTTAGAATGCTTCCTAAGAAGGTTGATGTGGTTTAGTTGCTGAGCTACTGGGCATTTGAGAACACTTGTGCTGTGCATTATTAAGTTGGTTTAAGAACCCTGTCAAGTTTTATTCACAGTGGTCTAAACTAGACAGGAAGAAGAATAGACATTTTGGTGTGTTTCCATAATCCCTCTGGATTAATCTCATCAACTTCTTCAGTATTTGAGGACATTTGGTTTTAAATCCAGCATGGACCATCCAGATACCTCTGTAAGTGCTGACAATTTTGACATAGAAAGAAGATACTTCTTAATTCTCATGCTATATCCTATTCACTACAACAGGCTAGACCCAGATTATCTTTTTTGCTGGGACACCTCTGCCTGGTTCATATTCTTGTGTTCAAGAAAGGAAGCAAAGTATTATGTAGTCTTAACTGCTATGTATTTTTCTCTGTTTACACTTGTGGATTTTGTCTATAGGTAATGCAGTACCCTAAAGGTAGTTTTGCTAAACTCATGTGTTCTTCAGGTCACAATTCAGGCTGGAATGACTGAGATTGAATCCATTTAATTGTATCTAGGGTCTCTCAGGGAAGAAACAGTAGACTGGAGACAGGAGTTCACTGGGAGGCTTCTGCAGTAAGGCTTCTAGTTTGAGGTCTTTGATATCTTGAAAGTTGGACTCAATTGAGATTGTCAACCTGGCCTGTCGAACTCAGGACTGTCCTCAAGGTCTGGGATTTTTTTTTTTTTAATCAGGATATCTGGCTTCGAAGAGAGAGTGCTGCAGGAAAGATTACCAGGAGAGCAAGTACTCAAAGAGACAGAGGCTTAGAAATTATGTAATATCACTTTTGTATTCTGTTGGTTCTAGATCCAACAGGAAGACAATGGCTTCATTTCTAGATAAACAGCGTGTTTGGATCACACTACAGAAAAACACAAGGTAGAGGGACAGCTGGACATCTTTAGAAAATAGTTTGTACTCTGGAGGGACAGAACCAAGAAGAAATATGTACATGTGTATATTTATAACGTATGTATTATATAAGGGGACTTATTGGATTGGCTTACATGGTATGGACTGGGTAGTCCAGTAGTGACTGGCTGCCCGCTGAAGAAGTTGACAACCTGGTAGTCTGCAGAACTGCATGCTTCAGGAGTTCCAAACCATGCTGGAGTCTGGAGCTCCCCAAAGAGCTGCTGGTGTCGAATCCACACTGAAAGGCCAAAGAAGCTGAAGTCTGTTGTCAGTAAATGATGGCAGCAGCTACACATGCACTCACTTAGGAAGAACCATGCTTGCATGCATGTTCTAGTTTTTTCTTCCAACTTTTTTCTTCAGCCTATTGGACCTATTCAGGGTGTCGTCTGTCTCCGTCTCCCCCCCCCCCCCCCCCCATCACTGCCACAGGTCAGTCCTCTCTGCACATACCTCCAGTGACACATCCAAAGGTGGGCCTTCGCTAGTAAGGCCTACATATTTTTCAGTGCAGGGAAGTTGACAGGGCTAGCCAGCACATGGATCGTAGCAGCTGTTTGGGGAATCAGCTGCATTTTTGTAGTTGCTTCTCCCTTTCCTCTCTATTCACCTCAATACTTGATTTTTCTTCATAACTGAAAGCTTTATAACACTTTCTGATTGCAGTTGGAACTGATGCTTACTGCTTCTTTTAAGTGAATGATTTTTGTGAGAGTCTTCCTGAAGGACAAATGAAGCATTGACCTAGGTTTCCCAGGTTATTTCCTGGGAATGACCTAATTATTTATCATTAGTGTCTTATCCTCTAGTAATGAAGTGAACACTGGTGGCCTGTGATTATTAAAGGGTAAGTTATGCTAACTTACTGAAAAAAACACTCACTTGAGTGAACTGCATGTCAGCAAAATCAGTAAACACTGGAAATTAAAAACTAAACTGTAGACCTTCCTGTAAAAAGGGAGCCTTTCAGGCCAGTTGAAGGAGCAGTGTTTTTTCTAGTTGCAAATTAGGCTTTGAAAAAGGTAAATGGAGAGTGCTGACCAAGACAAAGTGTGTGTTTGTATATGTGCGTGCCAGTGTGGGGGGTAGGGTAGGATAGATAGGTCAGAAGAACTCTCAAGGTGCTTGGCTTTAGGATGATTATTTATTTATTTAGAGACAGGGCCTCAAACTTGCTAAGTAGCTCAGACTGACCTTGAACTTAAGATCTTGTCTCCATTTCCTGAGAGCTTTGATTACAGGGGTGTCACTTTGTGTAGTTCAGGTATTAGTTGCTACTGTAACACATAACCATAAACTTAGTGACTGAAAATATCACAATTTTTAAATCTTATAGTCCTATAGAAAAAGACTCAATAGAAGGAAAAGAAAACATGAAGTTGGATGGGTAGGGAGCTAAGGGAGGGGAGAAATAAAATGTAATCAAAATACATTGTATGACATTCTCAAAGAATTAGTAAAAATATTATTAAAAAATGAGTCAGCAGAGTAATATTCTACAGAGTCCAAGAGAGAGCATGTGTACTTTGGTATTGTTTTTGAGACAGGGTCTCCCTGTAGCTCCAGGTGGCCTGGAACTTGCTGTATAGACCAGACTAACTTTGTAAGATCACCTGCCTCAAAGTATGTACTACCATGTGTGGTTTGGGTTTTTGGTTTTGTTTTATGAGTTCTACGTTCTCTGGTTCATGTCCTTCCTTCAGCTTTGAAACCAGCAACATTGAATCTCAATCCGTGTCTGTTTCTGTTATATTATTGTTTTTCTGACTCTTGGACTTCCTTCCTTTATGGAACCTTGTGATAACACTGGGGCAATCCAGTCTCCTGATCTCACACTCCTTAACTTAATCACATCTGTACAGCCTCTTATATCACACAAAATGACACGATCACAGTACTGGGGTCAGGACCTTGATACTAGGAAGGAGTACATTATTTGGCCTACCACAGGGGGTGAAGAGAATTAAGGATATCATTTTGTATCAAGATGATCTTTCAATAAAGTTTCAGGTTTTCCCCAAATCTGAATTTTTACTTTTAAAGTACATCAGGCATGAGAAGAGAAAGTTGGGATTGAAAATTGGAGCATATCATGAACAATGTCATTCCTGTGATAGAATCTTCATGTTGCTGCAAGACCTCCCTCCAGTAGCAAGGAGCAGCGAGGAAATGTGGTCCCCACTCATTGGCTGATTAAATAAACTCTGTTAGTAAAGAAATTACTCTTGTGTCTTGGGCTGAAGGCCAGTTGGCAGTGGGCTCAGCATGAGGTTGCTCTGGTGGGGCAAGGTGTGGGTTTGAAGTTGTGATTTGTTTCAGGAAATTTACCATTGATGTTTCTGAGTCCTTGGGCCTCTTCCATCACTGACAGCCAGTTGCTGTCTGAAATCACTTCTAACATCTGCAAACCTTCTTTCTCTGTGAGCCTGAAGAGAACTCAGAGAAACGTAATAAAAGTACAAATAAAAGAGAAAGCATGGGACTGGAGAGATGGCTCAGTGCACAGGACCCAGGTTCGATTCCCAGCACCCACATGGTGGCTAACTGCTATTATTATTCTTTTTATTTGTTCGTTTGTTTGTTTAGTCTTTTTGATATAGGGTCTCTCTGTCGCCCCAGCTGTTCTGGAACTCACTATGTAGACCAGGCTGACCTTCAGCTCACCACCTGCCTCTGCCTCCCAGGTGCTGGGATCAGAAGCATGCACCAGAGAAAAAGAAGCATTTAAGAAATGTCATTGATTTATGGGTTTCAGATTATTTTGATAATTTGGAAAGTTCAGTGCTAAGGTTTAGTTCAATCGAGGTTTAATCATCTAGGTTCAGTCACAGCTGCTGGAATAGTTGTGAGATGCCACACGTACTATCTAGAAAGAAGAGTAAGAAAAATCATTTGAGTATATTTTTGTATGCATGTAGATACTGTGAGTGGTTGCATAAAGACAGATATGAGCACAGCAGTAGCCTTAAAAAAGAAACAAATGAAAAGATTCGCAGTCACACTTAGGGGCTACTGTTGGTGTGTGGTCACTTCTGTTGCATGATTAGGTGTTCCCCCTTTGTATATTCTAGGTCTAGTTTTCTTTTCTAAAGTACCTTGGCTATCTTTTGTGTAACATCTCTTTATAGCTAAAGGTATCAATCCTTACCACCATTTTCCTTGAGAACTACTCAACAAACTCAAAAGAGTTCATTGGAACTTGTTGGTAGTTGTTGAGTCAGTATATGTTTCTCAGCATGCAAGAAGTACAGTTACTAAAGCTGCACTGGGGAGTTTGACAGAAAATAAAAGGCACGATATGTGTCTCACACAGTTTCTTTGCCTTGATAAAGGCAGGACTGATTTTAATAGGTATCTAGGTGAATGTGAAATGTGCACCAAGGTCAGAGTTTCCAGACTTTAAGGATTTTGCATATTTTTATTCCTTATAATTTAAGCCCAAAATTCCTAGTACTTGTGCTTGACTTTGTTATTCAAGCTCAAATTTCATTTGAAATTGAAGCATTTGTAAGACATAAATACGCTTTTATATATGTGTAGTCCATAGTAAATACATAAAGGTTCCATGGTTTGTTTTATACTGATGAATAGTAGTTCTCTGAATGAAAACTTGAGCATAGTTCATGAGACTGTTCCCTCGTCTATCATGTTGGAAGCATTAGTAAATCTGTCATGTATTTGAAAAAGGCATATACACAGCTAGATACAGAAACTACTAATGTTTTCCTTAGTAAAGATTTCATGATATATTGTTTGTTTGATGTCAGCAGCACTAATGCATATTATTTTGTGAATTTTCAGATATACCCTGTGAAGTGGTAACAGGAGGGAGGGCTCGTTGTTTGAACCTGCGCCCATAGACTTTCTAATTCTAACAAACATCACCTCTGGTGTTTTTACCATTCAACTCCGAGTTTGTATATAATCTCTCACACCATGTTATCAGAATCCAAGTACTTTTTACACATTTATTTGTACATGGAGTTTTTCTTCATTTTCCCTCCAAAAAGCAAAGAATAGGGGTGTTTACAGGCAAGGTAGATTATTGGGAGTGTTTTAAATTACTAGTAAAATTGAGGGTACACTGAGTTGTTTATAGTGACTGCAAAGAAAGAGGGGGGATGGGTTTTGAGCAGGATCATAAAAAGATTTGATTTGGTGGAGAAAATTCTAGAAACAAGATGGCAATATAAGTCAGAATATATGTGCTGGTTCAGGAAAATGTCTGAGATTTATATGTTACACAGAACACAGCCTGACACGGATGAGCATGGTAAACACCTAGAACTTAGTTAGATGGTTCGTCTATTCTCCCAGTCCCATAATTTATGATCTGCATGGAGCTTTCTGTATGTCTGCTGTATGTGTACCATGTATTATGTGTATATATTTAAATAGTCCTGTCTGGGAAGAATTAATTGCTTTCTTAACTGCAGGGAGACGGGGAAAAAAAATCATAGGTGCTTTTATGTACAGATAGCAAAAGTCACATGGCCAAAAGGAGATGAGTACATATTAACATTAAAATAGATCACTGTGAATTTAGACTATGTGTTAGTCAACTTCATGTTACAACAGTAAAGCATGCAAAGCAATCATAAAGAGAGAAGATTTTGTTTTACTCATGGAAATTCTGGTCCAAGATCAGGTGACCCTGTTACTTTGGGTCTCTCTGGGGACAGTCCATCATGGTAAGAGTGTGTAGTGGAGTGACTTCCTTACCTTGTAAACTGGGAAACAAAGGAAAGAAGGACCAGGGTCCCACATTACTCTTTGAGGGCTCCCCATAATGAACTAAGGCACTACCACCAATCCCTGCTTCCTAGAAGTCCACAGTGTCTTTTTGGCAGGAGGCCTTTTACACATGCTCCTTTGGCCTACAGCAGACTGAAGATTGCTTCCATAGTCCACACTCCCCTGGGGGAGGCGGGAGCTAAAATAGTCTCCTGACTCAAATCTCATCTACAAACTCTGCTGTGAGTTGGGCCCACTGGATGCGTCGTAGTTCTGCCACTGACGCAGACCTGTCTGTGGAAGCATCGCTGGCTTGTGTGGTTGTGAATGACTGAGCTTCACTTTTAAATTCCCAGCTTCCATGACACCCCAGGCTCTGCTCTGCCCGTTGTAGTTCAGTATCCATTCACCACAGTGGAACCTACGCAGCTTTCTTATTCTGTATATTTATTATTCTGCAAAGAATATATTTATCCTTAGTTTTCATTCAGAATTGAAGCACACTCAGTATTCTGAAATGGTCCTGCAGTTCCTGATTTTGGTCCATTAATCTCTGTCAGCCTCATCCTGAAGCTGAGCTCTTTCACAGTACTTTCCCCTCAGCTCTACATCACTAGACGGTGGAAATAGCCAGTCACAGTAACATGAGCTGTGGGCTGTTTTGGTTTGGCAGTTTGGCTTTGGCTGTGAAAGGAGGGCTCCTTCCTCTCCAGCAGTGCACCAGCTAGCTACACATGTGGTATTCCAGGTTTACTGGTGTGCCACCAAGAGCAACACTGCATTTCCATTTAGAAGCAGTTTCCAGGAATAGTTGTAAAATGAAGCAGTAGTGTTTTCTGTGTGGTGGGTGTCATAGATATGTTTAGAGCATTGAAAAAATAATTCTCTTCTTGTTCCTTCGGTGTCTTTTCGATTGTTTGGTACATAACATGTCAAGCCTCCCAGGACAAAGCTATTTATGTATGGATTAATTGAGTCTGATTCTCCAAACTCTGGGGGCAATACAAGTTTTGTATTTCTCTCCCATGTGGGGGAGAACTGTTTTGAGTACTGTCTCATTTTCTTGCTTGGAACTTCATGCTTACTTGGCTTCAGGAAAAGAATATTTAGCCTTGTCATGAATCTCCATGTGACATGGTTGGACATTTCTGATAGACAACTGGGGGTTGTATCTCATTATGGTAGACATAGAACCTGTGGATGCGTTTTTATTTATATGGAGTAGTGGGTTCTCACTTTTGCAAGAAATTTTATTATTAGATACCCATTTGTTTGCTCTTTAAAGTTTTAGGTTTTAAGAATTCATACTTGGTGGCTAGGGCTATAGCTCAGTTGGTAGAGTACCTGTCTAGCATGTTCCAGTACCTGGGTTCGAGACCCAGTACCCCATAAATTGGGTATGGTGGCACTCACTTGTAATTCCACCGTTCAGGAGGTGGAGGCAGGGGATTAGGAATTCAGTGTTATTCTTGACTATGTAATGAGTTTGAGGCCAGCTAGGGATATAGGAAATATTGTTATAAACAAATAGACCAAAAAATAAAAAGAAACAACATGTAAATAAAGTTTGAAAAGAAAAGAATTCATTCAACTAATTTCTCAGGCTAGGTACTGTCTCCAGCACACCACAAACTTGGCACAGTAGCAGAAGCCAATAATTCAAGCATGTTGTTAGAGGCAGGATCATCAGAAGTTGAACGTAATCTTTGGCTGCTTATAGAGTTCGAGGCTAGCCTGGACTATATGAGATGGTTTAAAAAAAGAGGTGGTCTACACAGCAAGTTCTAGGCCAGCTGGGGCTACAGGAGTCAGTCTCTTGCCCCCCTCTCTTTTTCTCTCTCCAGAGAGAACACTTGACAGACTGAGGCTAGAGAATCTTGTCTGGAGCCAAACTGGACAGATGCTGAGATGACTTTAAAAAATGCTAAGAACCCCAAAGAACTTTTTAAAATGCATTTCTTGTAGTGGTATTTAACGTACTATAAATGCAAAAAAAAATTGATGTGCTTATCTCATGAAAAATAACATAAACTTATATGTTAAGTAACTCTTAGATCATATAGAATGACAACATGTTTTAAACAGGCTGCTATAGTCATCTCAGGCTCCTTTATAAAATACCATAACCTTGGTAGCTAATAGAACAAAATATTTTCCCCTACAAGTCTATAGACTAAGGACTGAGGTACGGCACAGTTAGATTCTGGGAGCGCTTTCTTCCTGGCCCTTAGACTGCCGAGTTCTCTCTGCCCTCACATGCCTCTTTGTGTGTGCAGGAGGGAGAGATTTCCTTTCTCCTGTTACAATCTTATGGGATTTGGACCATCCCTTATGACTTTATCTAGCTTTAATTACCCTTAGATCTTTATCTGTAAATACTGTCACAGTGAGTATCAGAGCTTTAACTTACAAATTTGGGGGAGAAGTAATTCAGTTTATAAAGTGACATTGTTTGGCATGTTTATATGTTGTTTAAAGTCAAGCTTAATAAAAGTTGCAGCTCTTAAATGTACTTTTGCATGCAGGCTACGTTTATTATTTGTGTTATTATTGTTGAATTAGCTGAAGAAAAGTCACAAGTATATAAATTGAAATTCCTTGATGCTTTACTAATTATAGGTTCTAAAGGCTAGTTTCAGAATGGAATTTGAAACAGTGTTAATGAACTGTGCATTCTAACCCACTAGCCTATCTTCTACCTTGATTTATAACTTTGCAGTGATATTCAACGGTCATTTGAAAGTCATTGATTCATTGAATTATCCAGATCTTATGAATACTGACAGATTTCATAATTAGTCTTTCAAAAAGTCAGTCCTTATTATCACTACCAGTCTCTTAAGAAGATTGAGGATGGAAACTTTTGAGTAGAAACTGCACAGTTTTCATAGTTCTCAGCTTTTACTGATAGCAGTTTTTATCGTTGGCAAAAAATACTGTTAGTTGTTTTTTAAAGGTCCGCTCAGTTCATTTGGGAGAGCATCTGACTGGCCTGTAAGTCTGAGAGAGTTTGTCACTTGCTCTCTCATTCTCACTTGCAAAATGAGGAGTTAATTTTTGATGGAAGTAATCACACGAGTGCTTTTTCTCAAGACAACTGTGCCTGTCTGTGCAGCAGAATGAACTGAAGCAGACCTCGTTTCATCTTTAAAACTCTCATTTCATCACATAAAATACAAAGGTCTGTATATAATATGTAGATAGTAAAATTTGCACTTTTTACCGTGTTATTTAAAATGTTCTTAAGTGAAACCAACTTAAAGAAACCGTGAGCACGTGGCTGCTCAGAGCGCACTGGTTACCTTCATTCATGCCAAAGCAACAGCAGTTTTCTTCGCTCATCATTGTTTTCTGCATTGATTTTTTTCCAGTTCAATGACAACTAGAGAAAGCAAGTAACATCTTATTATCGTTATAAACATACTCTTGGCCTCACAGACACTGTAAAAGGGCCATGAGGATTCTTGATATTCAAAAACCACACTTTTAAGAACTGCTGCCCAAATCCATCATTCAGGTATCACACTGTGCTGGGTAGCTAACAGCAAGATTCTCCTAAGACTGAGGACAAGTAGAAAGGTGAATATGAGGAAGAGTATGGGAGAAAGAGGAGATGGGAGGTACGAGTTGGTGGATAACCTCTAGGAGTTTTCCTCTTGATGGCATGAGATCTTTGGTCATCAAGCATCTACTCTCATACTCAAGTGCTCTGAATTAATAACACACATTTGATTTAATTTGCGTGAGTTGGCAGCTGCCACCCCATCAGGTCCTAGAGTCTGTGGTGAAAGTGCTGGTCCAGCTCTGTAATGTGCTGTTGCTATGGCGGAGAAGACACAGCAACCACTGCAGATGTGTCGTGTGTTTCTTCCTCATCCTGCCTGACCCAGCTGTGCCCAGGATGAAGCCAAGAGCTTAAGTAAATGAAAAGAGTACAGTGTTTCAGCCTCATTGAAGCCAGAGAGCTCTAAGATGGATGTTAGACATATTTCTGAAATAAACCACATATGCTTTATTATTTGTGGACCCTTGTGCACCCACACTAGAATACTATAGAAAGTCTTCTGTAGAGAGTGGTGAAATGCGTTTCCATTTAAGTTACGGTGTGTCAGTGAGTAGTCCTCTGGGAATTTCTCTACCTTTTTTCTTCTGTGTCAGGATTCTTTATTCAGTTCTCCAAAATGCATGCGTGGAAATTAAGTTAGTCATCTGGATGCTTTAAGTGCCTGCCACTGAACATCTGGATATTTGTAAACATCTGGAAAGTGACTGAAATTTTCACAGGAGTGTTTAGCTTTGTATAGGTGAAACATCAGGCCTGTAGTCCATGATCTCCCAAGCCAATATAGATCTGTACTTCTTTAAAAGAGAAAGGATTGACAAGATTGCAGGCTTCATTCGTTTTTATTTCATTGGAATGAATTAAAGTGATTGATTTTAAAGCATTCCAGTTTGGGTGGAGAGATGGCTCAGCAATAGAAAGCACTGGCTGCTTTTGCAGAGGACTTTGGTTCAGGTTCTAGCACCCACATGGCAGCTTACTACTGTCTAACTCCAGTTCCAGGGAACCCAATGCCCTCTTCTGGGCTCCGTGGACATTGCACACATGTGGTGCACTTACATGTATGCAAAACACTTATTCCAGTTAGAGGAATATTTTTTTCTTAAATTCCAGGGAGACATAAAAGCCAGTAACAGGTCCAGTGCTTGGTCTGTGTGGCAGCCATTTGGAGTCTTTGTGTGAAGTAAAAGATTCTGGCAGTGGTAGAACACCCTAGAAAAGTGGTTTTGTTGGCCAGAAGATGTCAATAAGCACCCGACTGTTGGTGTTTGTTAGTGAAGGTGAAAGATGCTTTTTACCTAAAACTAACTGTAAAATAATTGTTTACTTCATGAGGTGCTGAAATGAAAATGGAACTTTTGTTCTCTGGCGGGCCCCAAGAGAGGCGTCTAATCAGTTATAACAGAGAGTGCCTCTCAGTGGTGCCTTCCTGCAGGGCGTCCTGCTGATCACAGGGACTTACTGTGAGGAGAGAAAATGAAAGTATTAAGACAGGCGCCAGGCAACAGGACAAGAAGGAAACGCTTAAGCAAGGGGCCTTTAATTTTTATAAACCCAGAAAAATTTACAGCCACCCTATAAGAGTCAGGACTCAGTCTCACTGTAGACAGGAGGTGCTCTGAGAGTTGTTATGCAGACGTCACAGAAAGTCAGTGACCTTGGAGGGCATCAGAGAGCTGGCTGCAGGCAGGGAGTCTGCATTTCAACCTCTGGCTGGCAAGATAATATTCTTTATTACAAATCTTTTGTAAAACTTTCTTCTTTTCTCCATTGTGAGCCTTTAGGGAAATCGTACTCTGACCTTTCTCCACTCTTAGAGATGCTGTAAACCTCAGCCTTCTCTGCATCCAGGGCCATGGGTTTATCCAGATGGTTTGGGATGCTTTCAGAAATGCCTTTTGCAGATGTTTGGAGAACAGAGTTGATTTGCTTTTTGGCAGGGACTGTGCTTTTGCCTCAGTTCTTATTTAAGTGAAAACGTATCTCACTTAGCACGGGAGTGGCTGCTTTGTCTGGATTGGGGGAGGGATGGGGATTTATCTGCTTCTCGAGTGTGAGTGAACCAGCCAGGACAGGGTAGAAGTTTGGCCTTTATGCCTGATACTAGGGCTTGTGTGTCCAAGTGCATCTCTCTGATTTTGAGTAGTATAGAATTCATACTGTGATCGGTTTGGAAATAATGTAATGTTATGTTTCACTGTGTTATGTTATAATATTATATATTGCTGTGCTAGATCAGAATTATAGAGCTCACAACACTGTGTAACAAGATGTTTTTTCAGACTTTTATGAAAAAAGAAGTCTTCCTCCTTACCTCAGGAAATCTCACCAGGCTACTTTTAACGTCACACGGTAGATCAGTGGGAGAGGCAGAAGTGTTACTTGTTGTCGCTTTCTTTCCACGCCACTCCTGTCGGTCCCCGGTTGCTCTATGTCCCTCATGTCTTCTTCCCCATTAATTGCTCTCTAATTTTTATTTTCTTTAGTTTTATGAATTTTGTATTTACTCTGTGTGTGTGTGCACACACACGTGTGTATATATACATGTGAAAGTTGGAGTACAACTTGTGGGAGTTGATTTTCTCTGCCATGTAGGTTCTTGGAATTGAACTCAGGTTGGCAGAGCCATCTCACTGCCCCACACCCTCTTTAATGGTTCCTTAAAGCATGACTTGAAAGTCAACAGTACAGTAAGGCTCTCAAGATGCTGTGAAAGTGAAGTTTATCTGTGTACACTGAATTGCCCGAGTTAACAGGGTTGTAGACTGTAGAGCTGAGACTTACAACTCAGGTTTAATTATTCCATTTGGTATCACACAGCCCCATTCTGTGCTCACAGCTCCTTCCCTCCATCAGGGTTAATGTTTAAAGACAGAGGGAGGAGTAACCATACTAGGCAGGATCCCCACCGGGCTGGGTAGGTAGTGTCTACACTAACAGATTGAAGTATATGATCAGAGTTGGGGGCTAGACATGTTCATGTCATGCAGTGTTAATACATGTGGATGAATTTATTCACATGGGACTAGTTCATCAGTGATTTGTAGTGAAGATGCCTTTTAGTTTACAGGAGAGCACCTGCTTTTCTAGTGTACTTGTTTAAGTTCTCTGCTTTTTGCTTGATTCCTGGTAGCTCTCCTCCTGGCACAGAGAATCTAATTCCTAACAGAACACAAGGTACAGAAGAGCTCCTTTCCAGGCTGCTCTGACTGTTCTTTCTAAAGCTCCTAAACTTGCTCTGTATGCGATCTACTCCTTGGCTTCTTGTTATTGATACAGAAAATTCAAGTCAAAACTGGTGAGAGACTGAGAGATACTAGTGAATGTGAAAGTCAGGAATGGCAGATGCAATAGTATAACTTGAAACAGTTTTTAAAATTACATTTATTTATTGTATGTGTCACTGTGAGTGTGTGTGCGTGCATACCACAACATGTATCTGGAGTTCATAGGACAACTCTCCTTTCACTATGTAGGTTATGTGAATTGAACTCAGGTTGTGAGGCTTGGAAGCAGGTACCTTAAATCATTTCTTCAGCCCCTAGTGTAACTTTTTAATTTAAATATGTTTGCATCTTTTTTTGTTGTTGTTCTTTTGAGTAGATAAAAGTTCTGCATGGCAACATATAGCATTATGGTGTGTGTGTGTGTGTGTAATTATGCTCCTGAATGACCTAAATTTTTAAATTTTTTGGGTTTTGTGTGTATGTGTATAAGCACACCTATGTCATGCAATGCCCACGGAGGCCAGAAGAGGGCACTGGATCCCCTGAAACAGGAATTGCAGACTGTTTATAGCCTCCATGTGGGTGCTGGGAACTAAACCTAGTCCCCTGCAAGAGCAGTCAGCACTCATAACCACGGAACCATCCTGCCAGCCCTCTGTGTGCTTAATATTGTATTAATTAATTAATTTATCGTGTCTGAGTGTGTGTGGAGGTTGGAGAGGCACATGTGTCACAGCACCCATGTGGAAGTCAGAGGACAGCTTTGAGGAGTCAGTTCTCTCTTTCTACCTTTACTTGGGTTCTGGGCATAAAACTCAGGTCTTCAGGCTGTGTGGCAAGTGCTTTACTCACTGAACCATCTTGCTGGCCCTTATCCATATGTTTTGATGAAGCTAGAGCATTGTCATGAAGGCCATTGTGTGGATTCTGAAAACAGCGAAAAACTCTGTCTTGTTCTTTCATCTGAGCTAATTTTCTAAAATGAGGCCAGTTCAAAGGAGATAAGAGGCATGCTCTTTCAACTGTGTTGGTCCTGTTTTGACCTGAATATAGGGTGGTCCAGATGTGAGCAGTAAGAACTAAGTAATACAACTCTCCTTTGATGTGGTACATAACTTTACCACCCTCACCACACATATCGTCCCATTTCCTGTGGGATTGTAGACTACACTTGTTTAATGATTGCTACAGTCACATAGAAACAAATGTGAATCTGGTTTGCATGCTTCCTTTCCCTCAGCAGAAGTGAAGGGGGCTCTAGGGCCCCTGCCATTCCTAGGGAACTATGTTCAAGAATACCACCTTGAATTCATTAAGGGGACTGGTGGTAGAGCAGTCTGAGCCACAGCACACAGAAGCTTGATAGCGCTCACCAGGCATGAGGAGCACCGTCCCACTCGTGTCAGTGACATGCATTTGCATTCTTCTCACCAGGTTTATAGCAGCTGTAAATATTAAGTTCCAGAAACTTTGAAGGGTACAGATTCCTAGACTGATCTCTGGGGCTCCTCAGTCAATATGGCTGGACTTAGATCCTAGGGATCTCCTGTGCTTAGAAGGGCTGTGGGAATACTGGTGCACACATGTCGGGTGTTAGATGTACAGTGTAATGACTGCAATTTTTAATAATTACGTTTCCATCTCTGTCATAATTCCAGAGTGGTTTAAATATTGCCTTTCAAAATGGTTTTCAAAAGATTTTTCTTTGTGTGAGTATGGGCATTTTTTATACAGATGCCTGTGGAGGTCAGTAGAGAGGGTTAGATCCCTAGAGCTGGAGTTATAGGCAGTTGTGAGCTGGCTACTCTGGGTGCCGGGAACTGAACTGGGGGCATCTGCAAAAGCAGCAAGCTGTCTTGACCATTGGCCCATCTCTCTAGCCCTTAAGTGTTGTCTGAGCGCTCTCTGTTCTGTGGCCAGCCTCAGTCTGGCCCTTGAGGATTTGGTTCTGTTACTCTTTTTACCTTTCATCAAATTAAGGCTCTTTGATCTTATTCAAGTATCAGTTTCATTCTGAATTAAGGAAATCTGATTATAGGAGCTGCTTTTCCAACTTTGTAACATTCTTTGATTTGAAAGGCTTTGGCCCTCTAGAATTGTGTGTATTATCACTGTCACTGGTGCCTGTTGTCTGTTTGCTCAAGAGAACGTTAATCCCCTTCTACTACTACATTGGAGCATTGGTAGGCAAAATGAAGGTAGTAATGTTTAACCCTTTCTCTGGCCAGTCTGGATTGTTTTGACCAACGGTGAAAGTGAGTGAAGCTTGTCCCTGTGAGCAGGCGTGGCTGATGCCCCAGTTCAAGGAGCATCACCTGTCCTGTCCAAACATCAAAGCTTGTGCTTCCCAGGACCTTACCCTTCACCATCTGGAGGGGCCATCCGAATGTAGGCAGAATGTAGAATCTTTTTAACTCTCTGGCCCCCAGCCTTTATGGAGCATCAAAAGGAGCCATGGTGTCCCTAAAGTTGTTTTTTGTTTTTTTTTTTTTTTAATTTTGTATTTATGTTTGTGCACTTGTGTCTCTGCTAATGTGCACAAGTGTGCCAATGCCTACAGAGGCTGAAATGGGTGTCCAGTCCCCTGGAACTGGAATTAAGATTACAGGTGATCATGAGCTGACCAGTGTGGGTTATAGAAACCAAACTTTGGTCCTTTGCTAGAGCAGCAAGTGCTCTTTACTGTGGAGCCATATCTCCAGCCCCTAGGGGTTTTTTAAATGATACCTGGACTGTCACCTCAGCTCCGCTTACCATTCAATCAGGGTAGAATTGAATGAGTGTTTTCAAAGACATGATTTACTTTAGATTCTCCCTACTGGAGTCTCCTCCAGAAAGGGCCTCATACTGTTCCTCTGTCATCAGAAATATGTTTTTAAGGCTGGTATAAATTAAAGAGTAGTATTCATCAGAATTCTGTAAACTCTGATCTGAAGCTTTTGCAAACATTGGTTACAGACTCAAAGGCCCTCAGAACTTGAGGGCTGTTTGCATATACTTCCCCAGCATTCACTGTAGGAGCTTCCACTAACGTTTCACTTCTGGCTCTTGTCCATAGTGACCTGCTGGTTCTTTCCCCATCAAACACGATGGTGAATAGTAAGAATAGTAAGTCACTCACCTGTTTGTAAAACACACAGGTTTGATACATTTATTTCTATTCAGTACAATTCAACAAATATCAAGAATGTATGTGCTAAGCATTGGTCTACATGCTGCAGATGTAGCAGGAAGAAACCAGCATTCTTTGTCTTTGTGGGACTGTCTCCTCATCAATATTCATCTGCATTCCCATATGGGATTTAACATGACTGAATTAAATGTCTACGCTTTTACATTGTGAAATATCATTTCAGGAGAATTCCTGAGGATTGATTTAGATACCCCTAAGATGACAAATTGAGTCAGAAAATTTAGTCTTTAGCACATGCAACCTAGATTGTGTTCTCATTTAGCTTATAGGTAGCTCAGGTCAATACTCTGTGAAGGCAGAATAAATAAACCAGTGGCTAGAGGACTTGGCTTCAACAAAGCTAGCCAAGGACAATGTCAGAATTAAAATTGATTTTATGATCTGACTATCTGTGGTTTTTATTCCACGTACATTTATTTAATCCATGAAACACCTCGGGCCCCTGAGATTCTTATTATTTTACCTATTTATTTCATAAGTTCAATGAAAGCATTAATTTGATTGAATGCATGTGGTTTAGTCCTCTAAGGTATTGCTTCACAAATTATTACAGATTTCCATATTCACTTTCAATAGACAAGTATAGTTCTCAAAGTATCTGCTTCTGTATTGTAATAACACTGTTTTGTACGTATACTGTAGTGTAATACACCAAAATTATTTAATTCAGACAAATACGAGTGCAGTCAACCATCCTTTCAAGAAGTTTAAATACTAAATTATTCAAATCTTTTAGTATCGTTGTCTGAAAAGTACTTTGGCAAAAGGAAAGCTGTAGTCAGTTTTTTACTGTGAACTGTATTCTGGATTCTGAGTACATACTGAAAAAATAAACAAAAAACTGGTAGAATTGCAAAGACAACAAAAGGAAAACATATTTGTTAACATTAAAAAGATTATGTCCAAGAACCAATGGCTGGCTTCTGGTCATGGTCCGTGCTATTATTTGAGAGCTAACTGCTTTGAAGAGAAGTGAATAGTGTGTAAGAGTGAGAGAAAACTATTCTGAAAATATTTATTAATGCTAAATTGTAGGATGTTTATGTTTGGAATGTCATATACATAATAAAAATGTATGTTTCAGGTTTGTGGAGAAAAACAGCGCTTTGAGAAGTTGATGGAACATTTCAGGAATGAAGACAATAACATAGATTTTATGGTGAGTTATTTCAATGCTACATTTGGTGAAGCAAACTCAGCTGCAGCACTTCTAAACATATGCACACAGACATGCAGACACACTGTGAAGGACAGGAAAGTGGGTTTACTCTACTCTAGAATGTCTCTCTTCACTGTGTATTCCTTTTACGATGGCTCAGATTTTATGCATTTCATACATGCTCCATTAAAGGACAGATGTGCTGGCAATGTATATGAAATAAAAGCGAGAGCCATGCAGTTTGGAAAGGGAAGTTGAGATCTGGTGCACATGCCTTCTGCCGAGTTTAGTTGCCAGTAGTGCTGCCTAAGAAACCTACCGTAGACAGAACCTTGACCTTTCCGGTTCATGAGGTCCAGCCAGGGCCCTCTCAGCTACAGTGCTTCGCTTCGCAGATGGTTCAGATGAGCAGACGGCATTGACTGCTCTTTTCCCCTTTGACTTCTTTCCTGCTTTGGTAGTTCTGTAAGGACACAAGCACCCTGCATATCTGTTCAGCAGGCCAAACACATGCAGAACATGTGGTTCCACCGCACTCCTGAAATCCTCAGGAAGAGCAGCAGAATGTTTCGGCACCTGGATCCTGTGTTAAAGACAGAACTCTTACTACTGAGGGAGTTTATACATCTTCCAAAGATACCCAGTTTCAAAATTCTAGTTTCATTTCTGTGGCTGTGATAAAATACTCCGCCAGGAGAAGAAAAGAGTTTATTCAGCTTACAATTCCAGGTTCCAGGCCATCATTGCCTGGAAGTCACAACAGCTGGAGCCTGACCCAACTGATGACTTCACATCCGTAGCCAAATGCAGAGAGAAATAAACTCCTGCCTTCATTAGCTTTCTCGTGCTCAGCTTGATCTCTCCACTCTTACAGTTTAGGACCCCTTGCCTAGGGAATGGCGCCACCCACAGCGGGCTGGGTCAGCCCCCTACAGACCTGCTCACAGACGAACCCAAGGTAGACAGTCCTTCACTGAGATTCTCTTCCAAGGCAATTCTAGGTTGTATTAAGTTCTTAAGATTTAATTAAATGAAAATAAAATTTAAAAAGATAAACAAGGGGACTAGGAATGAAACTCAGGCCTAATGTGCCTGGGTCTGTGAATTTGATCCCTGGTCCTGGGAAGTGAAGAAAAAAAGCAAATGGTTTTCTGAATGCTGTGCATCTGGTCTCTGAATCTTTTCCCCTTCTTCCCAGAGCCTCTGCTGGGTCATAGCTATAGAGGGAGAATATGAAGGAGACACCGTGTCCCTTCAGTAGACTGGCAGTATTGAAAGCAGTCTGTTGACCCTTATTCTGTTTTCATTAATCTGGGCACTGATTTCTTTTTTTCTTCTGAGACTGGTCTCAGGGCTAGGCTTAGAGAGAAAATACTATGTTCAAAGCATTTATGAAATAGAAATTGGAAGATTTCATGGGAAGATGGGTTAAAAGTCAGTCACTATCCTATTGGTAGGATAGATCTCACAGTGAATTTTTAGAAATAATAACTTTGGTGAGTGACTTAAATGAAACTTTGTATTAATTTTCGTATTTTATGTTATCTGTGATAATTTATGGTTGACTCTGTACCCCTATATGAGTTAAAAAAATTTTTTTTCCTATGACTTTTTAAGGACAGCTTTCTTGAAAGGCAGTTAACATGCTGCTCAGTTTATCCATGCCAGGTTTGTGTTTACAATATGCACAGGGTTGTGCAGCCACAACCACAGTGAAATTATAATGTCATCTTAGAATCTCTGTGCCATCAGTCACTCCCCATGTGCCCTACCCCTCAGCCTTCAGTATCTACTGAGTTACTATCTATCTGGTCTTTTGGCCTATTCTGCATATTTGGCCTGAGTGAAATCCTATACAACATGCAGTCCTTTCCCTTCTCTTACCATGAGGTTTCCAAGTTCAGTCACGTTGATGTTGTTGCTTCATTCTACTTTATTATCACACATTATTCATCATATGACTATGCTCCATTCTGTTCGTGAGTCCGTAGACATTCTTTTTTTTTCACATTTGGTTGGTATGAATGATCGTATGAACATTTGCGTACAAATTTTTGTGTAAATGTGTATCTTTATTTCTCTTAGCTAACAGTTGAATTGCTAGATTGTACAGGGAACTCCGTACGTAATGTTTAGAGTAGCTGTCACATTTCCCAAAGTCACTGCATCATTTTACATTCTCACTAGCAGTGGATAAGGGTTTCATTTTCTCCACATCTTTGCCAATATTATCTTTCTTTTAAAATTATATTCTTTCTAATTGAGCATAAAGTAGTATACATGATTTCTTTAATTTAAAAATTATATATTTTTTAAGATTCAGTGAAATTACTGGAAAGAAAGTAGGTAAGAGAACCTAAGCTTGTGAAATTAAGAGTTTGCTGTAGCTATGATTAAATTGAGAGAAAAAGTTTGGAGCCAATTTAACCCATTGGAAATTTCATTTCAGGTGGCTTCTATGCAGTTTATTAACATTGTAGTTCATTCCGTAGAAGATATGAACTTCAGAGTTCACCTCCAATATGAATTTACCAAATTAGGACTGGATGAATACTTGGACGTGAGTATAGCTATTCCTTCCTTTACTGTCAATTTAAGAATTGATTTATTGCCCACTCTCAAAGCATCACTTCTGTAGTAACTAATGAATGCTTAAAACTGTTATGTAGTTAATTGCCATGCTAGTTAAAGGGGCTGAATGTGAGCAATGCAGTCTGCCAGCAAAGCTGAACTCTTACAGAAAGGATTCCTGGGACCTCTGTGGGTTTCTTACCTGCAGCCTTTCAGTGTTAGAATCAGAGCCTCTTGCAGCCTTCCTGCAACCTTTCTTTGCTTTTGAACTCTGTCTGGGTCAAGTCTCATTGCACGCTTCATTCAGGCTACTGCACAGTTTGTATTTAGGGGTACCCTGGAGACCCTATCTGGGCAGGCCACATCAAGCCAAGACTGCTATAGAATGATGAGTTAATGCTTAGAGCATAAAATAGTAATGAGGAAATGGACACCAGAGACTTCCTCCTAAAGCTGCTAATTGTGCTGGAAGTGCTTGTTGCCTTACAAGCTGCACTTTCAGTTCTTAGGGGAAGGAACGTTAGTTTCTTTTTCTGGCTGCCATGCAGAAATACTCAGCAGTTCCCTGCAGTTCTTCAGTAAAGAAACAGAAAGTTGATGTGGGACTCATAAACGCACTCCATAGCTTTGTGTCTGCTAAATGTCCCTTTCCTTTGCAACTCAGAGAGTTTTTGTTTCCCCTTTCCCGTAGGAATGGTCTGGGTGAATTTGGAAGATTACTAGTAGTAGGGGATTGCTGACCTCAATTTCAAGACTGTTTCTAGCTGTGGAAATGATGAAAGTGCCTTCTCTGATCATGTGTAGAGTTCAGCTGCCATTCTCTGTTAGGGACAAACGCAGGGGATTGCATAGATTGCACCTTCTTTAGTGGAAGACAGAATACATTGATAAGGGTTTTGCTTTTTTCCTGCTTTGAGATTGAGGTTTATTGTTTTTCCTCCTATGCAGGACTTGAACAAAAGTCAGGACTGTGTGTTCCTCATGGTCTTCTAGGTTCAGTTTTGTGAGGGTTTGCTTTGGACTCTGACTTACAATGGCAGCTAATAACACCAATGCACACGCATTCTCACTGTGGATCTTGGGAAAATCCCGTGACGCTGTTTCTGCCTGCTTTTCCCTTTCTAGCCTCATATTCAGATTTCTTTCTTTCCTTTTTTTTTTTCTCTCCAGTTCTGACTTTTTAAACTAAGATGAACATACTCTCTTCAGAAAAAGTTAAAGCATAGGATTTCAGATTAGACCTAGGAGAAAAATTCATTTCTTAAGAACTGATGTAAACTGAAAGTCTTCTTAAATTTCTGTTTTCTCAAAATTCTGTCCTTCTTAACCATGATATATTGTCTCTGGACCCTGATGGATTAGAGATGGTTAGAAGAGTAGTATTATAAGTACATAGTATATAAATATTCCATACAAAGATAGACTTCTTTGCCAGCAGCCATTGATTTGTTCATTTAATGTTTATTGGCATTGTCCATGGGCCAGATAATATTCAGGCCTCTTCTGGGTCCTGAGGGAAAGTCGTAACATGTGATCCTTATGGGGAAGATTCATATTCCTTGATTTATTTGTCCTCTAGTGTGACCTTAGAAATAGCTGAGTTGCTCTATGGTTCCTGGTCTGGGATGTAGTGAACTGGAGGTTACTTTCTGATCTGTGCTTTGGAGACACTATCCTGGAGGCTGTGAGTGCTAGCATGTATACTAAAATAAACACAAGGCCAAGTATAAATGAAACTGCTGTCTACCCGACTAACTCGGCCTGGCCCACAGCCACCATTACCACCAGATAAGCTACCACTTACTTTCTTCTTTTCAGACACTCATTAAGTTTCATATAGATTGTGACTGTTCACGTCTAAGCCGCTTTTAATGTCTCTTTGGTCTTGATTTTGCCTATATCAAAAATGTTTTACAGGCCAGGCATAGTGGTACATGCCTTCAATCTGGGAGGCAGGGGCAGGTAGATCTCTGTGAGATTGAAGCCAGCCTGGTCTAGGCCTTTGGGGCTATAAGGACCCTGTCTCAAGCCTCCCCTCCCCTCAATTTTAGATTGGAGTAGGAAGAATTTGAGGAAAGTATGTGTTTAGCAGGGATATTCTATAGAAAACCGGCCTGTCATACCTTCTTAGGTAGTCAGTCTATAGTTTTCTGCAGGAGGATATGGCTTAAACTCTCTTGGGGAAGGGTGGACCACTTGCAATAAAATGCCGAGACTAGTAATTGTGTTCTGCACCCAGAAATAAACTAACACCATCTTCTCTGGGATTCTGGTTTTTAGAAGCTGAAACATACTGAGAGTGACAAGCTACAAGTGCAGATTCAGGCTTACCTGGATAATGTGTTTGACGTGGGAGCTCTGCTGGAAGATGCGGAAACCAAGAACGCAGCCCTGGAGAGGGTGGAGGAACTGGAAGAAAACATCTCTCATGTAACTACATCCTCCAAAGGGGCCACACTGAATTAATGTGAACTTTTGTGGTAGTAAACTAAAAAGGCTTCAAAGTCAAGGAAGGAGCAGAAATCCCTCTTAGAAAACTCTCAAAAGGTGTTCTTGGGTCTTTCAAGGAAGGCTGAATGTTAAAGGAAAAATCTATCACTTTGTCCCTTCTTCCCTCCCTTCTCCATTTCTGCTTGGCACATGCCCTGGCAGTCTTAGCTGCCAGCTCATGTGAATAGAGTGATACCGAAGCAGCAGGGAGTGAAATAAGGGAATCTGCCTGACATGCAGTGTCTTCTGAAGATTAGTTACCTCTTCTCAAAGTGCCTGCAGAGCCCCCTGGACAGGATTTGTTAGAATGTCTGACTTGATCTGAATGGTTTTTTCTCAAGAGTTACTCAGATTCTAAACAGGTTCATTTCAATCTTCGACATTTTCCAGGAAGTCGTGGAGCCCTCTCAGATGGTAGTTCTCAATGTCGGAGCAAGTCCTCATTGTTTGATGTAACCTATACACCAGAGCAGAAGCTCAGTTTTCTTTAAGGATCTTTGTTACTACAAACAAACTAAATATGAACCTAAACTCTTTGAGATGATCGCATATTTCATATTATAAGAACAAATAGAAAATAGTGTTTCTCAAAACTCAACCATTGTGAGGACTAAATTCTTTTCTTTCTTTTTTTTAAATTCTTCCCCCTGGCCAGTGGTGACCTAGGGTCTCACATATGCTAGGCAAGTGCTCACCCACTGAACCTGTGAGGACAAAATTCTTACCGTGATTTAATTGGTGTTTTTCTTTGTTGTGAAATACATTGTCTCTATTTAGAAGAATTTTTCTCTCTGAAGATTGATTTCATTTTCCTCCACACTTTAGAGTACTACATGTGTTTAATATATTCTTTACCTTCACTGTTTTTACCGTCCATGGCTTGTGGTTAAAACATGTCAGTAAACCAAAAGTCCTTCCTTTCATAAGCATTATATTAATCCTCTTGGCATTTGCTTGCTCAATAAGAGCATTTACAGGCCCTATTTGTTTTCCTTTAGAAGATTTGTATCACACACACACACACACACACACACACTCTCTCTCTTGCTATTATATTCTTAGCCTATAAACCTCCACTCTTCTGCCTTCCATGTATGCTCTTACGTGTGATCATGTTTAATGAGATATAAGAAACCAGAAGTTGCTTAATGATAAAACCTCATATGTAAAGGTAACCATTTAACATGTGGCTCCCCCCAGCCAGCATGGCCGAGCCTTTCTGTATCCACTTTTATAGAAATACCTGTCATTATCTGAGTAGTTGGGGCTGAAGCATGCAGTAATACTCTGTTTCAGCAGGCTGTCTAAAACAATAGACCCATGTTGTGGGGATTAGCAGTTTCCAGAAACATTTGCCTGATGATCCTTTCTTGCGTGTGCAGAGGTGGACTTTACCTCCTCCCCTCATCTTACCGTTCTCTACACTCCTTAGTCCCAAGAATATGGAGGGAGACATGCTATGTATGTTCAAATACCAAGAGGCTGGCATATGAGTTTTATTAAGGCCACATATAAATTATTAATTCCTGGTAGAAACAAATATGTCTTCAGAACCATAGTATAAATACTAATGTTTCCAGAAAACAATGTGTGCAACACATGCGGGACTCTTACGGACCCCTGGTAGTCTGAGCTATACTTCCCACAGACCGACGACTTGGTTAGTGTGGTCAATATTGTGACACTGCTTCCTTTCAAAATTATACAGTTATCTGAAAAGCTGCAGGACACAGAGAATGAAGCCATGTCCAAGATTGTGGAACTGGAAAAGCAGCTCATGCAGAGGAATAAAGAGCTGGATGTCGTCCGTGTAAGTATGCTGGTGACAACTACCCAGATGAGTATGACAGGGAGTGTGCCCCAGTTTTAGGCCAGTTGAACATGGAATATGTTCATTTCAGAGGAATGCGTTGATGCAGCATATTTGTTGGAACCATTTCAGAGGTGATACTGAAAAGTACACATAGGGTCTGTATACACATATGTGTGCAATCAAAAACTGGAGGTTCAGTATTTCCTTATCACAGATTTTGGGAGCAGCAATGTTTTCCCATCTGGAGGAGGCTGAGTTGATTCTGTGGATCACCCATTTGGTTGGAAATAAAAACACAGCATGGATTTAATTCATGCCACTTATTTATTTTTATTAGGACTTGAGCTTCATTGTATTTCTTTGCTTTGTTTTTACTTAAAACCAGATTTTGTGTTTGCTATGGAAACAGTTCATAACACAGGTTAGACCTAACGGCACCTCCAAAACACCAAAAATCCAGTAAATTTTATTTTCAGGTAATAATAGCTATTTTATTTGGCCTTAATGTCATTCTACCTAAGGTGTCAGTTATTTATGGAGTGTCATCCATGTGGTTGGAACTGTGCACAACCCCCAAACCACCAACATGCCTGGAGGGCTCTCAGGCACATGGCTCGCCTTCACGCCACTGTTGATGCGATGGCACATTTTATGTGATGGTTATCATGATGGTTATCATGGCTGTGTGTGTTGCTTGATATTCTGACATGTCCTATAGTTAACTCTAGGAAATTTATTTTCTGGCACACCATCCAGACAAAATTGTAGCATATGGACTCCATTGAAGTCCAGACGCTTAGATTATTAATGATAGACAGGGTGTGAAGAATGTTTCCCTGCCTGCTGGATATCTGTGGTGAGAGGTTACATGTGCAAGGCCCAGCAAGTAAGTTCTGTTCCACAAATCCCTTTTCACCAGAACCCTATGGATGCCTAATGAAAAGAGCCAGGGCAGCTTCTGAATTGAAAATCTTAGCTTCTTTTTTTCAATCAAAAACTTTGACAGACATAAGTAATTAGTGAAAGAAAGTTTTGGTCTGTTTTGTTAAATGCATTACTAAAGGGAAAAATGTCCCAATAATCATTGTCCTGAGCTGGGTCAAGGGAATTTCTTAAGTGCCACAGAAATCCAGTCAGGCAGTCAGCTCCTGGTCATTTATGCATAGATTATTACATGCTTTGTGAAGTTTTTATTCCTAGTCTGATTTCTATCCAAGTCTGATTTAGGACCCTTTTGTCTCTTGTTAGCTGATAATGTGTATCTAGGAGTTGCAAATAAATATTAAAATACTTGAAAGAAAACATGCTGAGCCACCAGAACATCCTCAGGATATTTCAAAGCCAAATTGGGGGAATAGAAGTCAAAGTCATCTGTGCTCTGTTCTGTTCTGCCTATAGGGAAATTGAGCTAGTTGGACTTATTAAATGGAAAGGATTTCATTAATTGTAGCAATTGCTAAAATACATCGCGTGCATTACTAGCTCAGTTAATAATTCCTGGGACTTCTTGGGTTCTGTCTGAACTCCACAGGTTTCCTACTCAGGTGAACAACACCTCCCTCCCTCCCTTCTTCCCTCCCTCCCTCTTTCTCCCAACCCCCAATTTTCCTTATGTGAAGTCAGACTCCTAATCATGGTCTCCTTTGCAGGAAATCTACAAAGATGCAAATACCCAAGTTCACACATTAAGAAAAATGGTCAAAGAAAAGGAAGAAGCCATTCAAAGACAGTCTACCCTGGAAAAAAAGATTCATGAACTGGAGAAACAAGGGACCATTAAAATTCAGAAGAAGGGTGATGGGGACATTGCCATACTGCCAGTTGTGGCCTCTAGCACACTGTCCACAGGGTCAGAACTAGCAGCCGGTCACTATGTAGGACCAGTTACAGGGGTCACCTCCTCAGGACCCTCACTTCCTCCTCCGCCCCCACTACCTCTGTCATCAGACACCCCAGAAGCAGGTAAGAAAGCTTCCTGGGAGGGCGGAGGCAGCACCTGCCTGTGTCCTTTGCCTTTGCTGACATGTTCTTTCACGTATTTTAAGAAAGATTACAATTTGAAATTAAGATTGTAAATCTTCATGTCACTTAGGTTATAATTTCTCCCATTTGTAAGGAATTTTTATGGTTTTAGGTGTTTTTCTTTTACAAACTTTATTATTTTTAAATTGTTGTTTAAAGTTTTAGTTGTTATTATTGTTGTTTGTATGTGTTCTATGTACGGGGCGTGTGTATGCCACTGTTGACAAGTGGAGGTCAGAGGACAACTTTGTAGAGTCATTAGTGTCATTTGAGGGGTTCTGGGGATTGGACTTGGGTCACCAGGCTTGCATAGCAAGCACTTTGCCAGATCAGCCATCTCAGCTGGCCAAATTTTCACATACTTTATATGCACAAGACATTTTGTAGAAAGATCACCCCTGTGTTTCTAAAATAAATTTATTTTTTTCTCTGTAGTGCAAAATGGGCCGAATACGGCACCTGTGCCGCCCCCGCCCCCGCCCCCGCCCCCGCCCCCGCCCCCTCTCCCAGGTCCTGCAGCCGAGACCGCGCCAGGTCCTCCTCTACCGCCACCGCCTCCTCCCTCTGCACCTCCGTTGCCTGGCACTTCTTCACCTACGGTGGTTTTCAACTCAGGACTAGCAGGTGAGAATGAAACAGATGTGCTTCCACAGAAACACTGATTCTGTCTCCCTCTAGAGAGCTAAAGCTGTTCTTTCAAAAGTTGAGTCTTGTTTAGACTCACTGCTCATGTCGCAGTGAAGGAGAAGCTGTTGTACGTGGGGGGCTCTGTTCTCTAGTCTTCGTCACACTCTGCCTAGCAGGCTGTTCTAAGCGCTTCCCCTTAACTTCTGGCCTAATACTGGGCCAACCTGTGAAATGGAAGAGTTATCTTCTCAAGGATCAGCACATTCTTGAGAGTTCGTCAAACATTTTCTGGACACCTACATGTGCCAAAGCCTTGGATTAGGCTCAGATATTGAGTATTATTTTTTTTTAGGTATTTGAAATGTCTCTTATGAAGGAGAAAATGCCATTATGAGTAATTGCCTGATACATGCTTCTAGGCTTGTCTTCTGAGCATTTGTAAGCATCAGAATGTGCTCAAGTAGTTTAAAGCTTCAAGGGGAAGTGGTGCCAACGGCAGTGTCTCTATGCTTTGAAAAGCTTCCAGATAATTCATGTTGCCTTCCTGCGAACCAGGAGGTAAGAGTGCAGTCTCTCACCCGACATAAAAGGGAGGCAGTTGAGGGAGATGAGACTTGCTCTAGTCCCTTGAAATAAGTTCTTATTTTTGACTCTTGGAAGTGAAATTCTATACTTTAATACTGAGCCATCCCAGTCACAGAACGTTGCTAAGTGTTTGGGGTTGCTCTGAGGAGGCTGTCCCTGTAACACTGGGTAACTCTGCCCTAAGGGTGCCACTGTGTGACACTGGGTAACTGCTCTGAGGAGGCTGTCCTTGTGACACTGGGTAGGTCTGCTCAGAGGTTGCCACCCTGTAATACTAGGAAACTCTGTTTCCACATCCACTTCAGTTCGTTCCTGGGTTCTCTCAGTTACTATGAGCTGCTACCCCGAAAAGTTCCAATTCCAAGGCTGCAGTGGTTTCCAAAGCCTCTGAATTGTTTGCTATAATGATTTCTTTTTCTCTGTCCCTCCAAGGGTCTTGTCAGCAGCTTTACCAGCACCCTCAGCTGAAACCTTTCAGCTGTCTGAAAGCCTCCTATATCCATTGTGTCCACCTCACATCTGTGGCTCTTCCTTCTACTTCAACTTCTATAAAGTTGTCGAGACACAAATGCCTTTTCAATGTTCGTAGTAAATGAAAAAGGGTCATTTGTACTTTTCAGGTCTTCCCTGTCTACCACTTTCTTTTAGAACTTTTATTACTTCTGAAGAGGAAAGGTGGAGGCGAGTCTTCATGGAAATGTTAGATTGTTGAATGTAAATAAACAAGTGTCATGCTATCTCTGGCTATCTGCCAGTCACCAGGCTGTTCTTGGTGACCAGGTGTGGAAGCCACCACCGCCCTGTGCATCTGGGCACAGGTCTGTCTGTGTAGCCCTTAAGGAGCATTTACTGTGAGATGTGTCTGCCCTTGCTCCTGGAGCTGCTTCCTTTCTCCCTTGCAAAAGCTGGCATGTGGCTCAGATTCCACTCTGCATTCTCCTGAGCTCTAACGTAGAACTTATGGCCTCGGTAGCAGGGAAGCAGGCTAGAGGCTGAGTTTGCAAATCTAGACCTCCTTCTGAAGTACCATGACTTTTTTTTTTTTTTTTAATTGACTCTTTGCTACTACTTAATTAAAAACTTGTTGGCTCTTTAGAGCGGCTCAAGTCGAAGGTGTAGTGCTTTGTGTTCAGCTGATGACTGCCTTCAGGACCTCCACTGGCAGTTACCCCAGTATTTCTTCACAAGGCAGAGTACTGCAGGTGGGACTGAAGAAAAGTCTTCCTTGTATTTCATTAAGTGTCCACTAATGATTCCAAGACATAGCTTGTCCTACAACGGTAGAAAGATTACAAGATCCTTCTCAGTCCTTAGGATCTTAGGGCTGACATTTTCTGCAAGGCCTAAATTTCCCTTTTTCTCATCCTTAATATGACTTCAGTGCATAGTCATGGAAGCCAGTTTTGTGAAATATTCTTCTTGTATGCTCACTAATTCTCTCTCTCTCTCCCCCCTCTCCTCTCTCCTCTCTCCCCCACACCCTCTCTGGAACCAAGAAGCCAGAGAGAATGAGGATATCTCAGTAAAGCCAAGAGACAGAGCTGAACTGTTATATCCAGGGCTTCTGGGAAATCACTGAGTCTGTAGAACTGCAAGTGACAGATATCTTGTCTCTACAGTGAGCAGTGAGGAAGGGTGGTCATAACAGGGAATCTGGAAGAAGTCCCCTTAGTTCTAGTTGAGAAAATTCTTTTCATTCTATATAGAAAACATTAGTAGTGCAGAACAAACACGTGGAGTGTACGTATGTGGAAGTCTCACGGAACGCTCTGACTCCCTTTTCCTGAGGTAGGTCACCCATGACAGACTGCTGTTCACTAGTAGCCTTTACATTGTTTTTGAAAAGATGTGCTTCAATCTTCTCAATGAACATCTGAACCGTGGCTGATTCTGTTAATGAAGAGCTTGTTCACGGCCTGTGGAATAGGCAGTGCAGTTCATCACGGCTGTTTGGGACTACTACCATGAATGCTTTTTAAATTTCACCTAAGAACGACTATTTTTTTAGACAAGATGTGCAGGTGAAAGGAGAAACGAGTTTTTGGCTTTGTGCTGCTGAAGTGTGTGAAGAAGCATGGCATTCTATGCTGAGAGTGAATGAACTGCTAGGCCACTGGACTCTAACCGTGTCTAATATATGTATGTTTTATTTTCTCTGTTCTTTCTGCTTCCACAAAAGATGGGCCAATCAAGCTTTTCTGTAGGTTGCTGTTCACTAAGTGTGTTGAGTATTTGCTGTGTGTTCTGTTGGTCACACTGTGCCTTGACATCTGTCCACTCCATCCTGCTTTGATCCATTGCATTTGACATTGTGTTTCTGGGAAATCTGGGTATTGGCGGACTATGACTCCAGGTTTGCCCAGGTTTCAACGGAATCTGTAGACGAGACGATCCTCCTTCAGGCGGGTCCTAGATTCATAGGCCATGTTCCTTCCTCGTGAGGGAAGGAATGTTTCTTTCTTATATTTAGTTTTCCTAGTTAATTCTATGATTTCCACTTTGACTGGATTATATTCTAAGGAAATATGGAAAACAAAAGAGAGCTGCTGCACACCCTTTTCCAGGACTATCTCACTGTCTATGGCTCACTTTCTAGAACCTAAGCCCAGGGTTATACAGTATGTGGTGATCACCAACAGGCCCTCCTGTTTACCACCCCCATAGCTTAAGTCAAGAGAGTTTCCTCCCCTGAGTCCCCATCATCTCTCTGTTCCCCTTGCTGAGGGGCCAGTTAGAGGAAAGCCTGTTCCTTTGTCCCACGGAGGACATTGGTTCTCCCTGGACAGTGCAGACAACATGGAAATGTGACCAGGAATCCAACACTGTTGATAGTGGGGTCAAGGCTGCCACATTGATGGTAGAAAAGCCTGTTTTGGCAGAAGCTGTGTCTCTGTGTTGCTGCATGCTTTTGTGTAGATTTATCTGATGACATTCCTTCTCTTTCTGTGGCCTTTGTAACTCTGGAGGAATGGGAGGCCCCATCTGTCTCCCTGTTTTGTAATTGCCAGCTGAGGCAGGCAGCAGAACAAAAGCTCAGGCACAGGTCACTTTTGTTTCATTCTGCCCTGAAGTGCTGTTTTTTTTTCTCCCTTCCTTCCTTGCTCGTAATGCAGGTAGTGAAGCTTGTAGGCCCCTGGCGGGTCACGTAGGGTGTATGCAGCTGAGTGCTTTGGGAAGGCTTCTTTATGCTATACAATTAATACACGGTATTTAAAATTGTTACCTTTTTAAACCTGTTTTCTCAGAATGAGAGGAGTTTGTATTCGCCTTAGCCCATGACATTTATTCAGATTTCTCTTGTTTTAGTATTTTTAATCATTTCACTGACATCTAGATGATGATAACTGACTCATGGGGCAGAATTTGCTTTTTAAAAGTAGGGAGAAGGGGCTGTGGCATTCTTAAAGAGCACTCGGATTTGCTGACTTCTGAGTGCTCCTGCATTCACTGTTCCCTGATGGAGACCATTCATGGCCCCAAATCTGCTTGAAATGACTCGGTAGCCAATATACCCTCATTGTCACAGTCACCCACAGGAATAAATGTCATCCTGGGTGAAGATCAGCTTTCTTAATGTGCCATGTTCCTGGTGGGCTAGGCAGTCACTTTCAGCAATCCATGGCCATGTTTGTAAATATGTGTCCTAGGAACAAGAATTGAGGATTTCAAAATTTAGGATAGTATTTGCCCTCTCCCATCAGATAGCATTGTCTGAAATTGTAACTAGAAGTCAGCGGTCTAATGGCCTCAGTAAAACAAAACCCCAAATCCTCAACTCCTAGCCGTTAGACAGCTTTATTACAATCCTATGTCAAGATAGCCACATAAGGCTCTTGAATGGCTCTGGCCAATGCCAGGTATTTCCCATGCCTCTTGCCAACCTTCCTCCAGTGTTAAAATGTCATCTGCAAGGACTGTTGTCTGGTTGTTCTTGAGTTACAAAGTTTTAGATGGGTCTTAATTTCATTATCTCTAACATCTTTAGCTGTGAAAATTAAGAAGCCAATCAAGACGAAGTTCAGGATGCCAGTGTTTAACTGGGTTGCTCTGAAGCCCAATCAGATCAATGGCACAGTCTTCAATGAAATCGACGATGAGCGGATTCTGGAGGTATCTCTCCTTAGCTATAAACTAGGTGTGCATGCTCTGCTGCAGGACCAAAGAATGTGCCCTGTTAACCTGCAAGTGCTACTAATAGAGTTCTAGTGTTTCAAATAGTGTAATGTATTTGAGAAGCAGAAATATCTCTATACTATCTAAAATTGGAAATGATTTTATAAGGTGGTTCTAAAACTTTTTATAAAGGTAAGTTAAAATGATATGGATTTGAATATCTTTATTGTCTACTACAAAATATATATCTGAGGCAACCCTTTTAATTTATAGAGCTTAGAAACTCTTTATTGAACTTTGCTGATTAAGGACTCGTTGATTGTACTGACTGTCTTGTTTGATAGGTTTAGCTTGTGGCAGCAGTTGTCTATGTAAGCTAATTATTAAAAGCAATTGAATTGACTGATTAGAATCAGTAATGTTCTCTGGGCATTCACTTCTGCCCATGGGATCAGAGTTGTGCGCTAACAAAACAAAAAATACAGCAAGCCATGGACAGAGACAGGAACTCAATTGAGAATGTAATGTTTTTGTCTAAGAGAATGTTTAAATGATGTGGCTTTTGCCAACTGAGAATGACTGTGTTTTTAAGTATAATCCAGTTTGCCAATGTCATCCTTCTCTACTCTAGGATTTAAATGTGGATGAATTTGAGGAAATTTTCAAGACAAAAGCCCAAGGTCCTGCTATTGATCTTTCTTCAAGCAAGCAGAAGATAACACAGAAAGGATCAAGCAAAGTCACATTGCTAGAAGCCAATAGGGCCAAAAATCTTGCCATAACTTTGAGGAAAGCTGGAAAGACAGCTGATGAGATTTGTAAAGCTATTCATGTGTAAGTTCAGGGCAGCGTGGAAAAGCAGATCCTAGTAAGCTTAGAGTGCAAATGGAAATAAGGAAGCCATTTATCAGCAGATAAGAGAAGTAGTGGGGCGCGATCTCAGTTCAGAGACTGGAGACATTTTGACGTCCATTGTTCAGAGTTCCCCTTATTTCATATGTGCTGCTGCTCAGAGCTGAGTAAGATGCTGAAACGAACTAGGAGGGCCAGAAGTTACCAGGGGAGTGAAGCATTCACAAGCGGTTTGTCCTGTCAGAAGAGTAATGTCTGGATTGTGACATCATTTATTGTCTTGGTCTGTTCTCCACCCTAGGCCTACAGCAATGCTTATACGAAAGGGAAGTTGAGCTAAATGTTGCAGATGTTAAGGAAAAGGGAGAGATGGATGGCAGTTTTCTCTCAAGTATCTGGACTGTATCCAGATTTGTTGAATACAAATTTGGTGGTATCTGTGGAATGGTACAGTTCAGTGCCAGATGGAAATATGATACAGATGCATATTTGAATTCATAACAATAGGAATGTGAACTCTGTTGCTCTTAGTACTTTCTGAACATTCGAAACAAGGCTCTTATAAAAGGAAATTCTGAACTGCGTAGAAGATACTGGCTTCGTCTATTAGAAAACTCTTTTCTACTCTTTTTATGACCATAGTGAGAAGATGTTAGTGGTGTTGTAGGAAGTAATTCTTCATAAATTGATATCTTCCACATTTTGACCAGAGACCTTACCTGACCCTAAGAGATTATTTGCTCTTTTTGTCTTTGGCCAGGTTCATAATCTAGTACAATAGTGCCTCTGCAGTCTGTTCTGGTTTCTGAAAGTGGAACTTTTATGCAGTCTGGTTTTTAATTTTGTATGCATTGTTTGCCATGGTAATGTGTGGGTTATTTTGCTGAACAAAGATCGTCAGGAGAATAGAATAGAGATTGTAGGAAGATGCTTGTTCAAATAGAGCACACATCTACAAAGAATTGATGGTACAGGCATTTGAATGATTTTTTTTTGAAAGAGGAAAAATAGTCCCAGAAATATTTTGCATAATTCTACAGATATTCTGTAACTGCTTGTACAGTTGTGACCTCTTTAGCTGGCAGTATTTCACAGTGTCCGAAACCATGTCCTTGGACCGCTTTACCAGCCAGTGCTCCCGCCTTCATTCTGCCTGCTATTTTCATTTACTCGTCATTTCTAAAGTTTAAGCAGCCCTGAGCTAATAACACTGAAAACTGAGGGTGGTCCGGTTCACCAGTTAGGGTACCTGATGCTTAGTTAGGAACAGCACTGGGTGGGGTTTTGAGGCATAGCTGTTAGCATCCGAGACCTGTTGATTGTGGGTAGATGGGCTGGAGTGGGTGGTGAAGTGGTAGAAAGGGGTCACTTTTCTCTGCGGCACTGACCTGTCCCCATTGACTTCAGATTTGACTTGAAGACACTGCCGGTTGACTTTGTAGAATGTCTGATGCGGTTCTTGCCGACTGAGAATGAGGTGAAGGTGCTTCGGCTCTATGAGCGGGAGAGGAAGCCCTTGGAGAACTTGTCAGATGAAGACCGCTTCATGATGCAGTTCAGCAAGATTGAGCGCCTCATGCAGAAGATGACCATCATGGCCTTCATCGGGAACTTTGCAGAAAGCATTCAGATGCTGACTCCTGTGAGTGGAACAGCTCTGACAGGAGAAGGGTCTAAGGAGACAGAGTCATTTTTACATATCTCTTTTATCTCTATAAACAATCCCTTATCTTTAGTGAGCAGCAGGCTTATATGTTTTGGCAGGAGCATTGAATCATCATAGGATTTTTCTTCCTTGGAACTTGCCTGCAGTAGACTGTGGTGACATACAGATAAATAAAAGCCAGCTATTTCTCATTCCCTGTGTTAATCTAGCAGAGACTTAGGAATTGTAAATGCCAGTTTGTCCCTCAGTTCTTCGTCTAAAAAATCTCAGTTACTGCTTATAGGAGCATATCTGTTTAAGACATGTTCTGAGAACTTCTGGAGAGTGTTACATTCCTGCCCTCCTACCACTCTTCCTGTCCACATTCTTGGACATCTCTTTTAATTTAAACATAGAAATTGTGCATGATTAGAGATCGTGAACAGAGAATTGAATTCTTCCAGAAGCTGTTAACTCCTAACTCGAAATCACTGGTTATGGATTGGCTACCAAATAAGTTCCTATGTTACTTGTTACTGTGAATACTTTTTCAGAAGAGCATATGTGATGCTATAGTTATCTAAGACCTACCTAGTCAGACACAACTGGCTTTGCTGTGCTTAAAGGAAGTAGAATCTCAGTAGTGTTAAGGTCTAAATGGAGCTCGTTTCCTGAGTTAGTTCTTAGTTTTCAATCAGTTTGCCATTTTTAACATGTCTTTTTTTTTCCTCCTTCCTTCTTTTGATTGGAATCTAGCAACTGCATGCAATTATAGCAGCATCTGTTTCTATAAAGTCATCCCAAAAGCTCAAGAAAATTCTGGAGGCAAGTGAAGTTTTTTTGTTACGTTCATGCAGAGCTGACTTGTTGGGTGCTTCCAGCACCTAGGAGGCTGTCCTGATGGACCTTCCTCTCTCTTGCTTTTTCAGATCATCTTGGCTCTTGGAAACTATATGAATAGCAGCAAACGAGGAGCAGTTTATGGATTTAAACTTCAGAGTTTAGATCTGGTGTGTGAACTAAAAGGAGGATGGGAACTCTGAGTGACAGACAGCTGCAGAAGCTGAGTCTTGGAGCAGGGAGTCTGTTTGGGGAGGGTGTGGGGTTGGGTGAGGATCCTCTCGTCTCAGGAGAATCAGTTGGTACAAGTTTTCTTAAATAACATTTGTCGGAAAGGACCTGAGACTTACATCCTTTCACCCAGTATTTCCATTTCTATGAATCTTTCCTCGAGTCTGAAATAGTGAATGTTGTACCTTATAGCAATAATCTCAAAGTTTCAGTATTATGGGAAATGATTAAACACACACAAAAGAACAATATAGTGAACTATCCTTCAGTTGTTTAAATACTTGGGAAGACTTTTTATACAAACAGATAATTTAGTGTTATAAAAACATAAAATCAAACTGCAGGTATAGTTAGTTTCTTTCTTCTGTGTGGACCAAGTACATCCTTTGCAAAGTCATTATCCATGGACTCCTGTCCAGGCTGTGCAGGCCGAATATAGCTTCCAGGTCAAAGGAGATATGGTCATCTGATAGTGTCTAGTCATTCAGAATGTAGGCTCCCTAGAAAGTCGTGGTCTAGTATCTGTGGAGGATTTCTCCCAGGACCCACAAGGATTCCAAACATATCAGATTATCAAGTCTTTTCTATGAAACAGTGTAATATATGGATTAATTTAACACACCCCACATTTTATATCATGTCTAGTTTACCTGTAATACTTCATAAATATATGATTTGCAAATAGTTTTTACATGGTATGTATGGAATAATGGCAAAAAAAAAATCAACACAGAGGCAGTTTTTTCTCAGTATTCTCTGTCTGTTGCTGGTTATTCACAGATGCATAGAGAACTGGCTGTGTCTGTTTGGGGTTATCAGAACTAGGGCCTAAAGGAGGAGCTGAGACTACAGTGTGAAAGCACAGGAAGCTCCAGCACACACTTGCTGTCTCCACCTTCTGCTTCTATTCTGGTTCTTCATTTTGAAGAACATGAACACTGGAGTCCTCCCACTTTTAAGCCAAGGAATATGGGATAGCAGATGTAGGGAGGGAGACATAACAGAGGTGAAGACATGAAGTGTTCCTATCTCAGCGTCTCCCCTGGCATTTGGTACATCCTCACGTCATTTAAGCACCAATGGGCTAGTTCTCTAAAGAATACATTGAGTGAATATTGGATCTTCTGGGAATCCTTTTTGCAAAACTGTTGGGTGGTTGTACGCTGTTATTTACTGTGGGTGTTAACTTATTCTGGGTGAGGAAGCTCCTGCTGGGCACTCTCCCTGCATCACTGCTCTTGATCTAACCCATGTCCCCTTTTGTTTTCAGCTCTTAGATACAAAGTCAACAGACCGAAAGCAAACGCTGTTACACTATATATCAAATGTGGTAAAAGAGAAATATCACCAAGTGACTCTCTTTTATAATGAGCTTCATTATGTGGAAAAGGCTGCTGCAGGTATTTAGTTTCAGCCATTATGTTACCCTGGGCTCTTTAATGCCTGTTACAAGGGGACCATTCCCTACTTAAACACTTCAGAACCGGTTTCAAAAGGCAGGGTCAGCGAAGCAGGTTCTGAGCCGGAGCACGTTGTGGTGATGCTCCCTCCTCCTGAGCCGTAAACGTGGGCCTGAAGAGCATCTCTGGTCCCCGTTGTCTCCCTGCGGATCCAGGTCTTCGAGGCCTGCACCTTCCCTTCCCTGTCCTTTGTTCGCTTTGTTCTCTTGCCTCTTGCTGTTGGGTGAGATAGGACAACGAGAACCAGAGCCAGTTCCAAAGGAAAGTTGGTTTGACTTCATGCCATCCGACTTACTCAGTTGTGCCTCTGCCAGACATTTGATTTAAATTTGCTATATGGCACTTAACATTTTCTTATTTAAATCAGCAGTACCTCTGAGATACCTGGGTTGTAAGAGATAATAGTCATGTCATATTGTATTTGAAATTGTTATCTAGAATCGGAGTCTTCCTGTACTGTATAACATCTGATGTGCCATGTCTCCTCACAAGAATATCCGGTCTGAAAATGGAACAATATACAAATTTACCTCGGAGTTAGTTACAGGCCACGATTTTCAAATTGATCTTCTTGAACAATCAGTAGCCAGTGTTCATTAAAACTTTAGATTCCTGAGACCCAGCCCAAACTTAGGAAATCTTTAGCTAAGTAAGACCAATTATGACTTCCTTAACCAAGCAAAATGGCTATTGCTTCTGCATTCTTATAGAAAAGCATACTGTGACACTCCCAAAGATTTATCAACGTGATTATCAACATTTCTTACAACAGTTTGTATGTCTGTTGCACCCTTGTACCCTATGTAATTCTGAAGGGCATAATCAGCTTTTATTTAACTATATAATTCACTTAGACCTTAGCATACGATGATGGGGATGGATGGATGAATGAATGAATAAATGAAATGTTCTTTTGTTAGGAAAGATGCTGTGGAGGCCATGGTGGAGAGTGAGCTTCTGGTGGAAATGGTTTTGTGCCTGTGAAGAATAGAATGGAGTAGCACATATTGGTTTTTCAGGAAAGAAAAAAAATCTGTGTGTGGTGCGGGGGAAAGCAGAGATTGGGGAGCTCAGTGACTGAACTGGCGCCCAGGCTGACAGGACTGACACAGGCTTTTAATGCCTTCACATGTAGGACCACTTCTTCATTTACCCAGCACACACTTTGGAATACCTTCTCTGTACATGGCACTGTTGTGGGAATGAGGCAGTGCGGGTCTAATAAAGGGACACCACTTGGGTGTGTAGTTCATCCATACACAAAGCTGAGTCAGGCAGTAGAGGAAGCGCCCGATGGGACCAGCTTCCGTGTGGAGAGTGGCTTAGGTCAGGAGCGTGGTGGTTTTGGGTTGTGGCCTTACTGCAAGGTTCTTGCCAAACTCTTTAAAGAAAGAAGCTATCCAGGGCTGCTTGGGTCTTAGTGGCCAATCAAGTACAGTTTAACAGATAAAATGCTGCCCCCTCCTGGAGAGCCATAGGAATGTAAAACGGTCCACAGATGAGGCTAAAAAACATCTTGGGCCTGTCTGAATCTACAACTAAACCAATAGGCAGTTTCCTGGGGTATAAATGGAAACTTTATGCCCAGCATAAGAAGTGGAGACCACCAGGATTGTTACCCCAATTCCTTCTGTGCCATCTCCAAGCTGTGTGACTCAGGGCAGACCACACAACCACATAAAGTTGTTTTTTCTTATTGGCAAAGTGGGCTAAAGTTGCAGCAGAATTAGGGCATATGAAGAACTTAATTGTAGTGCTTGATAATGATGCTGTGTGAGTTACTCGTATTAAAAACTCTTAACAAAAAGTGAACACTATCTGTAAGGGTCCTGAATAAGCTTTCAAGTACTGAGAACTTGGACTGGTTTGGGTTCTGACTCTCCCAGTAGAAGGTTCTTGATGTGTTGCTTCTGTGTATCAGTCTCCCTGGAGAATGTTCTGCTGGATGTCAAAGAGCTGCAGAGGGGCATGGACCTAACCAAGAGGGAGTATACCATGCATGATCACAACATGCTGCTGAAGGACTTCATCCTCCACAACGAGGGCAAACTGAAGAAACTGCAGGATGACGCCAGGATCGCGCAGGTAGCTCGAGAGGGCCGTCAGCCACGTGCGGCCCAGACCTCAAGCCGGGGTAGTGCTCCATTTCTCTGCCTTCACACAGTCAATTCCTTGCATGGCTGATGTTTGACTTTCTCTCCGTTGTCCTTGAAAGCCCCTTTTCTGAGTTGGAGCCCTCTGTGCTCTTCTCTGGACGCCCTCCCTGTCCCTTCCCTTCCATCCCTGCGTTTCATCACAGGTCTCCATTCAGCTGTGTAACTCTTGCCCAGGGTGCTCTCAAAGTAGTATGTCCAGAGTGTGAGGTTTTTGTAGATTTGACTCAAATTCTTACACCAACCCAGTGATCACTGATATATAGGCAAACCTAGGAAACAGCAAATTGGCTCATTGTCACACAGCGGGGGTGGGGGGGCGGGGGGTGGCGCGCTGGGAGACCTGGGAAGCAGACAGTGGCAGCCTCTGGTTTGCGGCATGGTCCTCACCAAAGGAGACCCAGTGTTCCTCTTGTGGGGATATTGTGAGGAGTGTGAGGAGAGCCAAAAAGGCTTCCAGGATTTCTTTCACACATTGTGGTTATAAGGGATTGTGCCATGGTCTTGGGAAACTTGTGGAAGCAATCGCTCACTGTGTTGGTGGGGGTAGGGAGTGGCTTGGGAGCGGGAAGTGACGGGGGTGAGTTTCGGTGTTCCGCTCTGTGCTTTTCTGATTGCCTTTGGTGAAGTATCGGAGGTGGTCAGAGAATCCAGGAGGGCAAGCTGCGTTGCTTCAGTTTTTTGCACAACAGTACAGATCTTGAAACAGATTCCAGAGAAATTTGCTTCTTTCCAGGACGCCTTTGATGAGGTAGTGAAGTACTTTGGCGAAAACCCCAAGACGACACCACCTTCTGTGTTCTTCCCTGTCTTTGTTCGGTTCGTGAAAGCCTATAAGGTAAGTGAGAAGACAGCATCCTTTATGGCTTCCTTGTCTACTCCCTAGACAGATGCGCTCCTCCAGATGTACCTGCGCCAAGCTGATCTGCAGAGGCCCCTCTGGTCCTGTTGAAGCTGAGAGCTCCTACAGCCCTTAGACCATGATGTTTCTTTCTTCATGGAGCCAAGTCTGGGCCTCAACCAGAAAGCAGAGGTTGTTGGCTGCCTTCTTGTCCTGTTGTTAACTCCTGTAGGCAGGATTGGAGGGCATAGGAAACCCTGGATTTTGTGGAGTTGTTTAATGGGTCAGGTGAACCAGGGCCTGTGGCAGTATCACATGCTGTAGCTGAAGTCAGGTGGAGCCTTATGTGCTATATACCCTTGGTCCGACCATGGGTTTTTAGACTAGCATTCGGTATTATGGACTGAAGGATGGTCCTATTTAAGGACAACTGTTCTAGTTTCCAGACCACTAATGGCCTTTTCTTTAAATGGTAAGCAAACTGGGACATAATCCATAGTCTTGAAAAGTCATGTGACCCAAAGAAACGCGTGTCCAAAGTGTTTTTCCTTTGAATGAGAATGACAGAGGGGGCTAGACAATGTTAAAACTTAGGAGCCATTGCCTACCTCAGCACCTATGGGGTTTGGTTTCAGAAGCTAGGGATACCTAAGGATGCCCAGGTCCCTCCCATAATATGATGCAGTCCTTATATGCAAGGTAAGTATATCCTCAGGTCTATTTTGAATCATCTGTAGATTACTTGTAATAGAACATAAAACAATGTTATACAAATATTTGTAATATGATATAATTTAGGAAATTATGACATGAGAAAAATTCTGTTCATGTTCAGTAAAGATGGAACTTTCCTGAATATTTTTAATATTTAATATTTTTAACCCATGTTTGACTGTGTATGCAGTGCCACGGATACGGGGGCGATCTGTATTCCCCAGAATTCCCTTTGTATAAAATTGGTCTGTTGGTGGAGAAAAGAGAAGTGTTTCAGGAAAAGAATGTGAGCAGGTTATATACACTTCTGAAGAAAATTCCATGGGAAGTGTGAGGGGAAGCATTTTTGTAAAACCAGCAGAGGCTTATTGCTTTGGAGGATCATCCTTGGACCCTATATTATGTGAGGTCCAAATATTTAGAAACCTCCTGTAAGCATGGCCAGTGTGGCAGGCATGTCATACATAAGCTGCTAGGAGCCGGAAAGTGTCCCTGCCTGTGAGGATGCCCAGCACAGCATAGCACAGCACACCGGGGACTCTGCGGGAGGTCACTGGCTTCCAGCTGCTGCACAATGATCCTCTGCAGCCTCCTGGGACTCAGTGGTGCTAATGAGCTGCACAGATGCTCCCAGGACACTCCTGTGAGGTGCCACAATCACATTTCCTCACATTAAAGTTTATAAATCCGAGGTCAGAAGAGGAATGTTTTAAATTTACAAGACCCTCTGGGAAGTACTGGGTTACCTTTAAATGAGGCTTCAGGGAACAGAGGCAAATACAAGCTGCCCTGGGTGACCAGGAGGTTGTGGTCGAGCCTGTCTGCAGGTATGTCCTCTGCCTTCCTGCGAGACCAGACAGTGATGTTACGGATTGCTTTTTTTGCCCTACATGTGTCAAATAACCCTCTAGACCGGTACTGATCATGGCATTTTATGGGCAGAGATTGTGAAGTTAAGACATGATTCCTTTTTTTCCCTTCCTATGAATCAAAGGAAACTTGTAACAAATGCAGCACATACACATATGAAATTGTCAAAGAATAAATAAAAGATATTTAATAAAAAATAAATAGGTATCAAAATGCAAAACTTCTTACTGACAAGCTGGAACCTGTGAAGTAAACTTAAGCCTTAGGCCAGACAGTCCATCTGAGTTTATAGCTCAACAGAAGTCTGTTGGATAGAGATGACTTCAAAAGAGAGAGTACCCCAAAGGACTGGACCTAGCTTCCCCTTTGAAATTTTTAGAGATGGTCTCAGTATGTAGCTCCAGCTGGCCTGGAACTAAGTAGACCAGGCTGGCTTTGCACTCACTCAGATCTACCAGCCTCTCACTCCAAATGCTGGAGTGTGCCACTGTGCCCAGCGCTATTCTTTTTCTTCTTCAAGTTATTGGGAGAGTCCAAGATTGCTATTCTCGGGTGGCTCCCAAGGGAGCACAAGTCCAGGGGAATGCAGGTTCCCCCAGCAAAAGGCAGTGGAATCTTAAATACTGCTTGTAGAGAAGTTGTCAGTAGGTGGGAAGATTCTGGAAGCAACACAAATCACTGAGCACAGTGTTCAAAGAGGTAGGTTCCCCCCAAGTCTGTGTGGCTGGGACTTGGAAGCTATTGAAGCAGGTTGAAGATCATCAAGAAAGTTTTTCTAGGCGCAGCTCAGCAGTCAGACTGAAGACTTGCTGTATGCTGACAGGGAGAAGGAATCGGAGCAGAATGTGCTCGTGAAGTCCAGACCTTCTTCCCCTCGTTCACTGCAGTTCCCAAATCACTACGGGTTTCTGAAGAATGGCTTTAGGAAATCATGTCTGTCTCTATAATCTTTATTATTATTTTTTTAAATTTTATTCCCCCAGCAAGCAGAAGAGGAAAACGAGCTGAGGAAAAAGCAGGAACAAGCTCTCATGGAAAAACTGCTGGAGCAAGAAGCTCTGGAGCAGCAGGATCCAAAGGTAAGAAGAAGTGCTTGCTTCTGAGTGGGGCCGGATGAGGTTAGGGGAGAGAGGGGCTCTGTGTAAGAGCCTGACTACTTCCTTCTAGAGCATGGCATATGGAAATTTGTTTTCATTACTTTACCCAGCAACCCCTGGAATGAGGCTGAGAATGTGTTTGTCAGGCATATCCAAGTTCATAGAGATTTAGCATTTTAGTCTTAGCTGTGTATTCAGGGAAGTCACATAAGACTATCTGATGACCGGGGCTTTGCACCGGGAGAGGTTCCAAGATGAGGGTCTTTGCTTAGGAGAGTAGGAAGAAAGGTTTTCATTGAAACTAACACAATGAGTAAAGATCATAAAGGCTAGCAGGCTTTTGCTGCAAGGCTGAGAAGTCTCTGATGATTACCAGCTGCTTCTGTGACCACTGCACCCAGCCTGCATTGCACTAAGGAAGAGTATAATCAATAAACTGCTCATTGACCTGAGTTGGATCTCAAGCACCCATGTGGAAATGCGGGGCATGGTGGTGCATGCTTGTAATTCCAGAGCTGGGCAGGTGGGGATAGGTGGTCCCTGGAGTCGGCTAGCTGAATAAGCAAGCTAATCAGTGAGACTCCTTCTCTAAAAACAAGGCTGATGTTGCCTGAAGAGCAACATTTGAGGTTGTCCTTTGCCTGCACACAAACACACCCTGGCTTTCATGTTGCTGCGTAGCCGGCTTTTGTGTGTTCATAGATGAACATTTCTATTGTCTTCCCAGAAGCTTCCCAGGAGTTTTTTGGCATGTAAGCCGAATGTTAAGATGCTGTAGTTTTGGTTGAGGCTGTGTTATAGAAAGCTCAGGAACACTTTGAATTTCTTTAAACTCCAGTGAGTGTTGGCCTGACTAATCTCCACCCTTCTTCCTTCTCAGTCTCCTTCTCATAAATCAAAGAGGCAGCAGCAAGAGTTAATTGCAGAGTTAAGAAGGCGGCAAGTCAAAGATAACAGACATGTATACGAGGGGAAAGATGGTGCCATTGAAGACATTATCACAGGTAAAGGATATTTCCTCCTTGTGGCACATAGAGATCCCATTGCCTCACCAAGGTGGGGCCACATGCAGATTTGCAGCTTTTGATGAGCGTTGGCCAGGTATTAGTTGACTTCATTCAGATCTAGAATTATGCAGCAAGATTGCAAATTAGAGTTTGAAGTGTTATTTTGGAGCTGCTTCCTGCCCCAACACTGAAAAGTCTTGATTCTTCAGTATCCACGAAGCCCTATAGCTTCAGCAGAGCTCTTTCCCTAACTGCTTTCCATTGGTTTTTTTGATTCATCATCATGTTCTGTTTTCCTGCTGTGGCCACTCCTACCTACTTGCCCAGATAATATGAATACTGCAGGAGAATCCATTCAGTTCTTCACTAACAGTCATTGCAGGCTTCTTTGGAATGCTCTTTAAAAACCTGTTTCCTTATTCAAAGTAAGACTCAAAGTCAAGAAGAAATCAGGAGCTAGTACTTTGATTTGGATGAATCCTTAGAGCTCTAGCTCAGCATTAGGGACTGATTGTCCTACAAGCTAGGAATTGTGTCTAACACAGCTTGTTTCTTTTCTGATTAAATTCTAGCTTAATGTTTTCAGCTTGAACCAGTTCTCCATGGTTTCAGACTGCCTCTCACTGATCACAATGGTAACTAACTTAGGCCACTGTCCTTTTTAGCAGTAGTGGCAAGTGACTTTTCTTCAATGTCTCTTGCACATGAATGCTGCTTATCAGCTTCTAAGACACTTAAAGCATTTTACTTTTATGGTAAGGGTTAATATAGTTAAAGCATAGACAGTCACATGATGTGTTTCCAGGTGCCTTTTACCCTGCTCAGTAATGGCCGTTTATGGCCAGTCTGTTACATTATGAGCTCAGCCCCTCCTCTCCTCCTCAGTATCTAACCCCTGGGACTTTTTCAGGCACTTCCGTGACTATAATTTCATGTAGAAATATTTCAGAAAGCATCTTTTAAATATAAGGGTTTTTAAATAAAACAAAGCCAAAATATAAACAAGTGCCATTATCACACACTCTAAACAGCTCCTTAATATTAAATGTATTCATATTTCCCAAATTTTCCTAGATGTTAAAAGATATAATTCCTAGAATTTTCTTAAGCATTGTACATAAGGATCCCAAGCTGCCAAAACCATCAAACATTTTTACCATCCCAAGCCCAGGGAAATTACATAGATAATGTAGATTAGATTTTAAAGTCACTAGAAAATCCCCTGCCTATATTAAGACACCACAGATGAATGGACGTGATTGCTGAAAACAGTGCTCTGCATCATGGTGCACAGGTGTCAGTTTCACCATGCAGTGGCTTGCAGAGACCACTTTGCCTCTTCTGCACAGGAGGACAAGCTACTCTGAACAAGACAAGAGTAGGTGTCCTTCCTAGGTAGACACCTTGGTGCCAAAGCAGGATTAACTTGTGACTAGGGAAGCATAAAATTTTGAACATTAAACTTGAAGTCAGAGGCTGGGTGTGTGGTACACACCTCTTATCCCAGCACTTGGGAGGTGGAGGAAGGAAGGTCAGGAATTCAAGGTCATCCTTGACTGTGGTGAATTTGAAGCCGGCCTGAAGGTGTAAGATCCTGCTTCAAAAACAAAAGAAGCCAAAAAAGAACGTGAAGTTCCCTTTCCTAAGTATGCCCCATCTCCATGACCAACCTTACTTATAGATGAACAGCATGCATATTTACCTGCCTGTCTGCCTTTGTCTCATAGAACAGTTTGTATTTTCCTTGGAATATTTTTCACTTCCTGTCCCAGCACTTAAGTCCTAGATTATCTTAGACTTTTATGAACTAACTGGAATATATATTGTCCTCTTTCTCAGCCCCTCGCCTCATCCCCAGAACGATTAACGAAGCACTAACTTGTACTAATGCGGTAGACCCTAGCTTTTTACTCTTCTGTTTGTGTTGTCTGGCTGTCATTCTCAATGCAGTGCTGAAGACTGTGCCCTTTACTGCTCGTACCGCCAAGCGTGGGTCTCGGTTTTTCTGCGAACCTGTTCTCACTGAAGAATTCCATTACTAAACTATTGCTCTTTGTCACCTGATGCTATTAAAAGGTTGCTACAGGTTTTTTGACTTCTTATGTCCCTCTTTGTTTGTCTGCTAGGGCCAACCACCACAGTAGCACGGAATGCCATCTTCATCATTACATTTTATGTTGTCTTCATGCTGCATGGTTTTGCATTTTAGTCACTACTGCCCACTCACTGCCACTTTCACTGTATGTGTTTATCTACATTGCTGTGATGATCTGGTAGGTGACAGTTAATAGAATTGCTTGCTGAAAGTTTTAGAAAAATATATCTTTGAGTGCAAAATGACAGCAAGCAATCAAAATGACAGCAAGCAATAACCATGACACCTCACATTACTGAGTACTTACTGTGCTCTGACAGATTTACAGATATAAAACATCTTCCAACCCTCCATTTTATACTGAGTTCACATGTTTGGATGGTCCCTGGGACCCATATGGTAGAGAGAACCAACTTCTGCCAGTTATCCTCTGAGCTCTACATGTGTGCTATAACACACACACCCTACAAAATAAATAAAATGTAATAATCATATATGCTTCTGTAGTTAAAAGGGCTCTAACGCTTTATTTGCAGGACTTGTAGTATGTGCGGCTGCAAACTGCATCTTTTGCAAGTGTCTTACATAGTCCAGGCTACGGTGGAATGTGTGACTTTAACACTGGGAGCCCTTTCAACCTTGAATCCTAAATACATGCTGCATTGACAGCTCAAGGTCTCACAATACCCCACTCTAGGCAGGACACCTCTATTCACTGTCACACCTAAACTCAGCTTTTAGCAGTTCCATATTAGAACAAAGCAGCAAAGCCTTGGAGCCCCCCGGCTCCCCAGTCTTTCCCCATGCTCTTCACTTGTAACTGTGTTCCATGTCAAAGCAGAACATATATACATAAATATATATGTGAATGATGTGGTCACAGATGGACCTGCTTTTTTGGTCAAGCCAGTGGCACCAAAAATACAAATAGAATACCTCATTGGAAAAATGTCATTTTTTCCTTTAGAATTAAAAGTGGGAGTGGTCAGATTTATCCAAGTAATTTCCAGGGCTTAATCTTATATTTAAAAAAGAGGAAACATCTCTCCATGACTAGTTATTTAGGAGAGTTAAGACCATGTTTCCATTGTCAGTAGCTATTGACTGAACTCTTGTGCTGAGATTGACATGGAACTCTGTATATTTATTTTGTGGCATAACCATTCTGTGCGTTGTATTTGTTAAGTGTGCTGTTCTCTCTGTCTTTGAAGATACCTAAAGATGGGAGTTTGTCACTACCCACCAGTGTTCATTAACAGCCTGAAATTCATCTGCTTGGCTGGCTGTTCGCTGTCAGTTTTGTTGCTAGACTGTTTGTCTTTCTGGAGCCAATCTTCAAAGCAGCTTGGAGTTGGGTGATTAGGGCTGGGTGGGAGGATGTACTCACCCTTCCCTTGTATCTAACACTACCTGTAGTAATGCCTGTGCCCCACTTTGGCTAACATGCCCAGCAATATTAAGCACTAAGTTGACTTGCTTTCCATTTTCATCCCATTTTTACTTAACCATCATTTTGTGTTTTTGTTTTTTTTCTGTTTAGCCTTAAAGAAGAATAATATCACTAAATTTCCAAATGTTCACTCGAGGGTAAGGATTTCTTCTAGCACACCGGTGGTGGAGGATACACAGAGCTGGCAAGCATCACTTTTTACTTAGCTTCCTCCTCTTTCTGTATGCAGCTCAATGGTTTAATTTATGGCTCAGGGTAATACTGGTGGGAATCTGACCAGAGAAGTCTTTGTGCCTTACATTGTAGTGATGTGAGGCTGAGCCTCTGTTGGACTTTCTCAGGTGGCTTTAACATTCATCTGTGTTGGCTTGGGCAGAAATATTTGCTGATGAGTGCACTTGCATCTCTCCTCCTGCTGGTCATCAAGTGACTTGTTAACTGCAGTTTTATCTGGAGGTTGAGTGGGTACTGGCTGAGGAGCTACAAGCTTTGAGAAGGTTAAGAATTTTACAACTAATCGCTGAGGATTCAAGAATTGCAGGGCCTTAATCAGAAGTAGACGTGACCTGTTTTACTAATCTGGGCTAGGAAGCTTGAGAGGACTAGAGTATGTAATCATTTTCTGCTTGAATTTTAGAATAGGGCAGGGCCACAAATTGTAGGGATTTAGGAGCCAGGAATATGTGGAATGTGAGAATGTGTCAGCCTTGCTCAGCTCCAACTTAATTTTGCCATGTAGAGATGTGGACTATGTATTGATTTTTATGTAAACTTGAATTAACTGTTAGATAACTATACTTTAAAATGTGGGGTTGGAGTAGGAAAACATTCTTTGGGCCAACCATAACTCATTGCATCATTTCCAATTGAGAAGATAAAGGGATAAAAAGATTAAATTGGTTTGTTTGCATTTCTCTGTAGAAAGTAGAATGTTTCTTAGCAGGTCTCTAATAGTCAGCTAATAAAAACAAAGTGTATACTGATTAAAACAAAGGGAAACATTAGGAACCTGCATTTTTGTTTCTTTGCTATGTCCTGACTACCCACCACAGCCTACATCTAGCTCACATAAAGTTCCTGTTCCTCACCACATAATGCCTCCTTGAACTAGAATGTACCAGTTGGATTTCTTTTTAAATGTCAAGCAATCTACTTGGTATAAGCAAGAGACTAGAAAATGAAGAGGCACCTGTCTCCCTGCTGACTAAGCACAAAAATAATAGGTGGCAGCAGAGTATAGAAGTTCAGTTATCTATTACTTTACTATTAGATGAAAACAACAGAACGTCTTCCTTGCAGTTCCTGTCTTATTCTTGTTAAAATGTGAAGCATAAGAAAGGACAAGGCAGTGCTCTTTATTAGTTTTACAGTAAAAGTTCACTGTAATAAATGATATTTAAGTCTCCCCAACGACCAAGCCACAGTTAATTCCAATTGAAGGACTTTTCTATATACTTCACTCTTGACAGTGCTAGAAATAACCTTGTGTATGTTTTTCTCTAAGTCTCAGAATCCTACCAGTATCACATCTTTACTTTGATTATAAATATTGAAGGCAAATGTACATGTCTTTGGTTCAATGCTCAATGGGTTTGAAGGACCCTTTGACTCTTCTACACAAGCTGCTTTGATTGGCTGCCAACTGGCCTTTGTCTTGCTTAGATACATATTTAAAGTTGCTGTCCCTTCATTGGCATTCTCCTCTTTACAGATCTTAGAAACCAACCATATAGACGAGCCGATGCGGTGAGGAGAAGTGTCAGGCGGCGCTTTGATGATCAGAACTTGCGTTCTGTTAATGGTGCCGAAATAACGATGTGACCTGAGAACAGCCTGCATGAGGAAAGGGCATGAATGAAACTGCGTCGTGATGGTGTGCTACCATAGCTGCAGCCTTGAATAGAGATAAGATATTCTTAAGGGCTCAGATTTAGCAAACACATAGGAATTTTAAGATGGGTTCTCCTTTTAACCCTTGTTAACAAGTGCCTAAAAGTGGAAGTATCTGCTCAGATTAATCAAAGCAATATGATTTGATTAAGTATCTTTTTACATCAGTATGTTACTCAATTTTTTAACCAAAATGTAAATTTCATTAAATTGTTTGCCATTATGGCCCACCATGGTTTCTGATAAGTTGTAAATAATATGGATGCACCTGCTATGGGCTTTCTTTGCGAGATGTCTTCTAAGGAATTGCGTGTTCCAGCCATATCCATCAACTTTGTATTTTAGAGGACTTGCAACACAGAAGAAGAAAATAGTCACATAATACAAGTCTTATCCTTCAGCCCCAGCAAATTGTGAACAGGATGCAACTGCAGTGGCACAAGAAGTCACTCAAGTCTGTCTTGTTTCCATGCAAGGGTGCCATACCGAGAGACATTCACTTGTATGATTGCAAGATGATGGCATAAAATGGTGTTAAGACTTATTGACAGTACTGTTCTTAAGCTAGAGGCAGCTTTTTTAATACTGCAAATATATTTATTAATTAGCACTAAAATTAACATCTCAGTTAAGTATTAGGATTTCCGAGGACCATTATGAGTCAATCCTGAGAACAGAAAATTGGTGCCTTGTTAGTCAGGGAGAATTTCCTCACAAGTGCTATCAGTTAAGCATTCAAAATTACATGCATTAGTAGTAACGTTAGGAAACTGGCCTTATTCTCTTCTGACAATCGAAGTTGTTTTTTTTTTTCTTTCTGTAAATTGGAATATACTGATACAGTTGGCATCAAGCTATCAAGGCTGAATTGCTTATGCATTTCTTATAAGACACTGCAATTAAATTGTAGGAAAAAATTAACATTGAAATGAAGTTTAAATTGTATGTAATGGGGCTATTGGTTAACTAAGCACTGTTATTTTTTCCTTCCTCACTGGCAAGGCATTTTGAACCATTCCAAAGTCAAAAACTGGACTGAAGCTAAATTTGTACTTTTCATAATCTGCTTCTGGCTTATCTTCCTGGTACATTGGTATATTAATTGTAAAATTTATTGTATAGTATTTAACCACTGAATTTATGTGTTCATGTGAACCCTTTGGTGAAGGTCTCTTTTTCATGGATGTGTAGTTATATGATCTTTTTAAATGTACAGATATTTTGCTATAAAATTGGTGCAGTTTTTTATGGTTTTTACACTTCTCTTTAATTCCTACCTAAGCCTCTGGGTAATACTGTAAATATTGTTTAAAATGCATCAGCCTAGGCTACACAATCTGAATGTTACTTTAACTTATAGTTTTTTAAATATGTATTTAACTACAAGGACAATTTAGGAATCAGTTATCACTGTTCACTTTAGCGTACCTATTTACAGGTTACTATTAAACTGCCATCTGCTGGCACATTTCCATAAATGTGTAGTTTAAAAAGAACGTGCCAAGATTTTTGTCTGTTGACATTTATTTTGATGAAAATAGCAATTTGGCCATGAAATAGATGTTAAGACAAATATTTGGACTTTTACTGCAAAGCAGCTGTTTTCTAAAGGTCAAAGCTGGTGTGCATTTTTGGTTAAAACACTGCCTGTTTATTAGTGTACAAATAAGACAATAATGTTGGCATATTCTTGTTTATTAACAGGCCTTCTTAGCAATATTAGAAATGTTTTATAAAAGCAATTCATGTTACTTCCCTGGTCTTTCCATGCCATATGAGCAAATAAACTATTTACACTACTATTCTGTAATATTTTAATAATCCTTTCATTCTTGTTATATGTAGACTTTAATGATCTCTACACATGGCTTACTGTTTCAACTTATGAAATCCACAGTTGCTAATATTTTAGGTATTCTTCCTCATACGGTTATGGTTTCTTTTTAAATTTTATTATTTTTGAGAAGTTGTATAATCCAAGCTGGCCTAGAACACAAGATCCTTCCGTCTCAGCTTTCCATATGCTGAGGTCACAGGTATGCACCAAGACTAACTGCAAGATTTGAAAGGTCTTTTTTTTACAGAACTTTCAAAGCTGAATTACTGAATTAAAAACTGAATTAAAGCAGTTAAGTTCAAATGATGATTTGGTTAGTTAGATCCGATGCTTTCTGTTATCTTTTTCACTGTTGGGGATCCCAACACATGCTATGCTAAGCAAGTACTCTATCATTAAATTGCATTCACCCATTTTTTCATGGTCAAGACACTAAATTCAGGATAATGCCTTGTGACCTTCCTGACTCAATTTCTGCTGAAAACAGAATGAAACTCAGTATCTAATCCCTAACTCAGTTTTATTGTTCAGTGTATTAGATACTTATTAAAAAACATTTTGTAACATCCTGTCGGGGAAGGGAGGCGAAGTGAGGTCAGAGGAAAGGTTTTAGGAGGCAGTTCTTCAGGAATGGAACCCAGACCTTCAGGCTTGGTGGCATACACTAGCCACCTTGCTGGGCTAGAATTACCTAACTTTACAATGGCAGATTAGTTTTATACACTACTACTCTATTCAGTATTCTTTTGATGAAACAAACTCTTCTCGTTTTTGTCAGAAATACCTATCAAGATCAGTTTGTCAGTACATTTCATACAAAAGAATTTTCCATATGTTTTTAACATTGTCATCTCTTCCTTGGAATAGCTATGAATGAAGGTGGTGGTGGTACATATTTTGGGGGTGAGTTCAAACTTCCAAGGAAAGCAAGTGTTCTTACACCAAGAAAACAGGCTGTGGGCATTTTAACAACTTGCATCAAAGAAACTGTGGGCGAGAGGTGGGAGGTTTAAGGAAAAACGGTGACACAAATCCAACTTATTTAATAAAATATGCCATTTTTCTATATACAAAATGTCTAACCTTATATAGCTATGAGGTTCTTTACATCAGGAAAATATATAAACAGAAGTAAAAATCTGGTGATTACAAACATAGAAAATAGAATCCCTGACCCATTTCATTACTCACCTTTCTGAACAAGTCCTCTGTTCAGTTGTAGAGGAAGGCAAGACTAACAACTACACCAAATATTTTAAGCAGGTCCCCAAAACAATAAAACAGCTTATCAGTAACATTTAGATACTCTAAGAATAATCACAGCATAGTGTCAAGAAATAGTTTAGCAGGAATGTGATCTGATCATAGTTTGGACAGAAGAGTAGGGGATAGAGATTAGCCTATTTCTCTGAAATGTAAATTTTAACTTCATTAGGGTTTAAGATCAGTTATTTAAGATGGCCTCGAATTAGATACTACCAACAATCACAAATGCAGTTGAGTACAGCAAGCTGAACGAGAGTGTTACTGAGGAACTTAGAAGTAGAACTTTAGTAGACAAACTAAAACGGAGGGCTTCACTTTGAAGTTAGCTCCAATAACTGGAGTGGCTACCATGTTACTATGACTCATCCCTACTCAAAAATAGCCTGAAATGTTTTAATCTTAGAAATTTTAAGCTTTTGGGCATTTCTTAAATTGTAGTCAGATTATTGTTAGGTGTATTATAGTTATGACTTCTGGGCTGATTTATTCCAATGATGTCTGTTTAAGCCCTTTAATATGGATGATGGGTACTACATGTAAGATGAGTACATGCATCAACTAATATTTTACATTCATTCCTTAAGTGCCCACTCTATGCCAGCACTGTCCTAATTAACAGGGCTATATATATATATACATAGCAGTGAATAAAGCAGAGAAATTCCAGCTAAGGAATTTACATTACTACCACTGACACCAGAACAAGTAGAAAACTTAAACCTAAAGTAAAAATGACAATGAGAATTATTAGACTCTGGCATATATCATTAACAGAAGCATAGGAGGAGGAGTATAGTTCCATGAAAATCACAGCTTTTCCTTAATATAAAATGAGTAGTTTACTCTAGAGAAGAAAGTTGGGTTAGACCAAAACTTATCTGGTCCTGAGAGATTCCCCAAGGGAAAATATATTTTAAGGACTTAGTATACTTCATTTCTTTTTCTGTGAGAAATATTCATTCTTAAAATTTGAGTTTACAAAATATACTTAAAACCCTATAAACTTAAAGGAATTCTTTATCAGTCTTCCCTAGGTACTATTAAAAAAACGATAATGGAGTTACTCTTCTGGATCCAAGAAAGTGACTGCCTAACCTGCACTCAACCAACTATTAGCACATGAGTAAAACTAGAAGCACTTTGCAAAGCATATAAAACAATAAAAATCAGTTCACAGAAAACTGCATATAGATTTTCCAGTTACTATTACCATTCTGAACGGACTGCCTTACCCTATGAACATACTTTTTGTGGCTGTACCTCAGGCCCTATTAAATAAGACTCAAAAGATGAAATAACTGTGTTTAGTCATTTATCGAATTTGCCAGGAGGCACAGAAAGTTTCACATGTCGGAAAAAAAAAAAATCTAACACTTAAAGTTTCATGGTCCCATCACATTATTTAAATTCACATGGGAAGACTTCAAATAATCTTCATACTTAATTAGCTATACTAATTTCTCTTACAAATTCAATTTCCCAACATGGAAGTTGCAGGAGAAAATAGGAACATCAGTTATCTGAGGTCCTCATTTTGAGTCTGAGGCTTTACTTGGAACATATAAATTTCTCTTGAAAACAAAACGCTTTCCTGTTTGAATGCATCATGTTCAACTCTAGTAAGAAAATGTATCTTTCTGGCAACTGAAGTCCACTCAATGGGATAAGCAAAAGAAGACAATGTATTACAGACATCATTTCTATCTTTTATAACAAGAATGTTAATTTCCAGCTGCCATGTGTTTGCTTGCTTTTAAACAAAATTGAAGTCAAAATTCAATACAGTGATATTAAAACCTCCATGTAAACCAACGGGTTCTTTTAAGGTTGATCTATCCATAGTAACATTTACAAGAACTGGCTTTTGTTTAATCAAGATAATCACTTATGTTTTCTGCTATGTCTTTAATTTGCATAGGTTAAACTACAAGGATACTTTATGCCTTATAGGGAGAAGATAAGAAATACAGAAATCTATTTTGAGGACATGCTAAAACATCAATAGCTTTTTATTTAAATATATCAAAACTTTAAAGTTGTACTTTTAAAAATCATTCATGGAATTAAAACATGTTTTACAGATTCTAAATTCTCTTGTGAAACATCACTAGCATATCTCCCAATATCATATGCATGATTTAAAGACTATTTCTGACTTTCATGTCAAGTGCTTGACCTGATTAACAATCTTTAACTATTATTAAATTGGGACCTCTGAAAATTAATCCAAGGTAATTTCGTTGCCAAAGTTGTTTGGTGTTTTGACTAGCATACAATAGGGGACTAATTGCAAGCAAGCAATCTGATTATACTTCACATTTTCCCATTTCTCTTTTCTACAAAGTCTTGTCATATTTTGTAACAGAAAATGACACTTCATTGAGATATTTAGAAACAAAATGTCCCCTTTGCTAAACTTTTAAACAGTGGACACTAAATTTAATTAAACTGGACAGGACGAGAAACAGCTGTACTGATCTGTCTCACTTTTAAACTCTTTAAGAGGGCAAGGAACAATTTTATGTTGTTCTAAATCTCAACTTAAAATAGTGTCACGTCCAAATTAAAAGAACAAATATAATGCTTAAGATGATACCAAAGACTAAGTGCTAAAATTTACTTTAAAAAAAAAAAAAAAAACCTCCTGCACTGAAGGAAAATAGTATAAATCACATAACTAACCTTCAAAAGTTAGCATGTAACTAGTATTCTGTCTTTAAGCCATTGCCTCTCTAAAATATTCCACAGGAAATTTACAAGTGAAAAACAGATCTAAGGACCTCAAATGCACTGATTTATGATGTCCATAAATATTAAAAAAGGAAAGTAATGTAGCTACTTTAAAGTGAAATTACAGGGATTTATTACCTTGAAAATGATAATACAATTTCTTTAGAGCTAAGCAGTGTAAGTAGAAATAAATACTAGTACACACTAGAAGAGAAGGTTTAATAATTGATAAAAATGTACAAAAATATTCAAATCAGAAATGCTTTAGAATGTGTACCATGAAGTCAATACTTCTTAGCCGTGAAGGTAAAAGACCTCCTCAGTGGAATTAAAAAAAAAAAAAAAAAAAAAAGCGCAAGAGAAAGATAGGATTAAAAAAAATCAAGACAGCTGTTTAAAGAAAATGTTTAAGTCAACATTGATTTTTCTTTTTTTTTAGACAAGGATATTTCAGCTATCACTCAAAGTTTGGTGGCACATTCTTTAGTAGGTCCTTAAGGCAATATATTTAAACTAATTTACAATTTGATTTGATGCTAGCTTTTTAAAAGCATCATCTCAAAATAGATGCTCAAAATAATGCCCTCATAAGCCTTTTTAAAATGTCCAGATGTTTCATAAAAAATAATGGTGGCTTTATTACAGCAGTGCTTATTAGCACCACTATAGTTAAGGAAGGGTCTACCAAGTTTCCATCAAAAACACCTATTAAGAGCTCACCATAAAAGATCATGTTGGCTTTTACCTGTTGGGTAGTGCACAAAAAAGCAGTCTTATCAGTTGCTGGTGCTTTTTTTGTACTACATTATCAAAATTTCTCATTATATCTTCAAAATCCAACTTCTATAAAGTAAATCAAATCACCTCATGACTTAGACTTTAGAACAAAGTAGAGACACCTGCAGTTATCAGTAAATTGCCACCTTTAATCCATCCTGCAGTGCCCTATGAAAGGGTCACAGAAAGACAGTTATGACCGTAGGAAAATATGATTCTTGATACAGAATCAAGTTATTTTCAATTTCCTTTTCTTTTATAAAGTTCACAATAACAATACTTAAATGCACTTTTTTTTTCCTGTGATACAATTAAAACCCAGTGTTATGTAAATCGAACTTAAAATAGTCCCTGGTCTGAATTAGACTTCAAATCATACTATAAACATATATTTGGTATAATTTATTGATCATCATCCAGTTGCTCCAAAAGAGTTCTTCTGCGCTTTTCTAATTCCCCTTCACTCAGTTCACTGCCAGAAGTGTCCCAATTACCCTGAAAATGACATTTAAAGTAATTAAAGTTAGTACTGTTAAATAATAAACTCATGCAAAAAGAATCCAAAATCAACAGGGAATTTCCTTCATGGAAATAAATTGCACCATGCAAAAATGGGTTACACTATATGGAGCTACCTTCAACACATTTCTTTGGTTTTGCAGAACTGAGTATGAATCATTCTTAATGGAAACAAGGTACTTGCTCCTAAATAACGTGGTCTCTGGTAATTTTATATAGATTTAGGTAGCCCTGTAAAACAGTAAATTTTGAGGCTGGCAAGATGGCTCAGTGGTTAAAAGCACTGGTGCTCTTCCAGAGCACCCAGGTTTGGTTTCCAGCACCTATGTGGCAGCTAACAACTGTCTGAAACTCCAGTTCCAGGAACCAATGCACTCTTCTGACCTCGGTAGGCAGTGCAAGACATGGGTGCATTTAAACATGCAATCAACACACTCATACATATAAAAATAAAAATAAAAACATTAAGTTTTATACCATAGACATTCTGAATCTTATGCTTAAATATACAAGATTTAGACTGAATTAACAGTACCATCACGTTATCTATGATAAAACTTTTGTAAAGTGGAGTGCTTCTTGAAGGATTCTGTTTAGTGCAGAAGCAATCACTAAGGTGCTAGTAAGTGCAGAGAAGGAACTCAATCCACTCTGTAGAGAGGATATGAATCAGAATCCTTCACTGCCTGCATCTTTTAAAAGAATAATACACTATACCAACTGAATTAAAATATCCCAAAGTAGTACTAGTACTTTTCCACAGAGAACAGTCTCTCCACTGAGAATTCATAGGCAATCACAAAGACTTGGCAACCCTAAGAAAGCTGATGCTCTTGTGTGGTCCTGCCAGTCTTATGTAAACAAAAGAAATTAAAGACTAGTGCAATTTGATATTAAAATTCGAACTTCCTATTCCTTTGTACCTACCCTCCTCCATCCATGAATGCTTTAAAGTTACTAGGATGCCCCCTTTTAAAATTACATACGTGAACAATGACACCCATAGAGATTTGAAGAAACCAATTAAAGTATGTTACAGTCCTTAAAAAAATAATTGAAAATCAGAATGCAAGTGCTCAGAGGTACTTCTAAGTATGTATAACACCATATCCTTTCTCAATAGGTAAAGTCATAGCTATTTTATACTGTCATTTATATTCTTAAATTTATTTATTAAAACTCTGCTTTGCCTGAATGTAAGTACACAGGTGTCATGCAACTCTCTTGGAAGCCAGAAGAGGGCAAAAGTTTTCCTAGTACTGGAGTTAGAGACAGCTGTTATGTACCATGTGGGTGCTGGGACTGGAATTCAGGCTTTCTTCAAGAGCAGCCATTGCTCCTAACTGCCCAGCCATCTCTCTAGCCCTGATTTATGCATGTTTTGTAGCACATACGTGTAAGACCCACAGTGGCCATAAAAGGGCAGTAATAAGTGTTAGCAGCCATGTGGGTCCTGGGCCCTCTGCAAGAGCAGCCAGTACTCTTAGTTACTCTTAGTAACCCTTAAGTTACTCTCCAGCCCCACTGTTTATATGTTTCAAAGAATATAAATTTAAGATATACAAAGAAATGGTCATTCATAATCACATATACTAGGAAAACTACTTTGTGATAAGAAACAAACAGAATTTTCTGTTTTCTTTAAAATTAGCAGTCCTTGGAAAAGCCTATGTTTTAAACATCATCATTTTAGGTAGAGCATCCAGTTTTGAATTTTGCAAATACAGGCAAGAAACAATTATAGATACTTACAGAATCCTTTCCAGTCTTTTTCTTAGGTGATTTATGTTTTGATTCTGATCTTTGTCTAGTTCTGTCTTTTTCACTATCCCGGTCTTTTTCTTTTTTATCCTTCTCTCGTTCAGTATCTGATTCTGGAGAGTCCTATGTAAATAAAAACTAATATGACCATTTTGATAGGATGCCATTCTGTTAAAAGGTCATATTTAAGAGTATTATATATGTTAGTTTATGTGTCCGTAGAGTGGTGAAATGTAAATTGTCAACCTTGGGGTTTGATAGAATTTCTCCAAGTTTCATGGGTCATGGAAGCAATGTTTCCTGTAGGGAGGATGACATTCTGATAGGTAAAACACTACTAAAAGAGCCTCACTACTACTTTAGATAGGTTATATCTACTGTGTATATATAGACAGGTATCACTTACGTTTTAGTTGTACTGGGATTGAATCCAGGTCCCCATACCTACTAGCACTGTACTGTACCCTGAGTTCACATATACTTTCCACTAAACAAATATTAATTTATTTACATTTGTGTAAGGATGCTGCTGACCAAGCTGTTCATGTAATCCCATAAAAGGTTGAGTGATGCAAAATAAAAATTTTTACCCTAAATTATTACTGAGAAAAGATATTTAAAATATTTTAGGGGGCTGGAGAGATTGCTCATTGGTTTAAGAGCACTGGTTGCTCTGGCTGAAGACCTGGGTTCAGTTACTAGCACTCACACGGCAGCTAACAATCACCCATAACTCCAGTTCCAGGGATCTGACATCTCCTGGACCCTAAGGCCATATATGCACACAGCACACTTATACATATAGCAGTGAAATACTCAGATGCATAAGAAAAAAAATTTTAGAAAGTTTGAAAAAAGGATTTTTAGTACTTAGCTGGTTCTGAGTTAAATTTAAGTGAGCAGCACTACTATTCTGAAAAAGTTTCTAAGTAAACCTAATGCATATCTACAACAGAAGAGTGATGGTTCAAGTGTTTTTATTTGTGATTTTCATCAATCTGCTTGCTCTCCTCTTCTCTCTCTTCTCCTTTCTTTTAAAAATTGATTTTAAGACCAGGGTAAGAATCTTAACACTGGTATGTTTATCTGTCTGAAGCTCCCCAAATGATTTTAATGAAGAGTACAACGAAGCACAGTTATACAATCTATATTTAGGTGCCCACCCAAATGATGCCCACTATACAGACTATACAGAATTAAATTATGAGAAGGTTCTATAACAAAGGAATGTAGGGTTAAAAGCCTTGGTACAATAAAAAAAATTAGAAACTCTTACAGATTTATGTCTCCTCTTCTTGCTTTTCTTCTTATGCTTTTTTGATTTCTTATAACTTCTCTCTGAGAAGCATAGAAAGTAAGTGTCAGAATACAAGGAACTCTCAAAGTCTTACTATTTGGTCAAGTAACAGAAATGCTCACCAGACTCGGCACTAGAAGAATGTTCTGAAGCGGAACGGGACTCTGATCGCTGCCTTTTTTTCTTTGAATGGCTGTCATCATCATCTGAATCTGATCCCTAAACAACACACATAAGTTCGTTCATAAGGATTCTAACCAATGTTTTAGTATACTGTGCCAACCAATAAAATTCTTACCGATCGAGAGCGGGAACGTTTCCGATGGTGTTTTTTAGACTTTTTAGAATGCTTCTTGTTCTTTGAATGATGATGTTGACATTCATGCTAGAGAGGCAAAAGAAAATGAAAATTTCAAAAATTGTATTTGCCTTACATAACCAACCATAAAGAAATTGTTAGATATTAAACAAATGACTTCTTAATTCAAACACTGTCTTGTTTATGATATACTCCTTAGTGATAATACAAAGAATCATCATTAAAATTTTCTTCTGTTCTTTCTCACTCATCATATACCCACTCTTTTAACTACAATTCACAAAATCTCTTACATTTCTTCCTGTTCAAACAGGGGAGCCTTTTCTACATTTTTTCATCCTTAACTCTTATTAAAACATTTCACTGGGGGACCAGCAGGATGGTTCAGTGGGTAAAGGCATTTGCTGGTAAGCCTAATGACCTGAGTTCTATCCCCAGCACCAACATGTTGGGAATTGGTTACTGTCTTCCATAAGTTGTCTTCTGATCTGAATTAACAAGGCTAGCTGAAAAGAGGAAGTACTGCAGTACAAGATCCCTGTCTCCTAATGTTTATATCCATGACTCTGAAAATGCATTCCATTGGTTACATAAATAGAAAGTCTGGCTCAAAAGGGACTATTATCTTTTCCTCATTGAATAATTTATCAGGCCTCACAAACTGAAAGTGTCTAGCCTTATGTTACCAACTAGCTCCATTTACCCTTTGGAGAATAGCTCAAATCATGAAAAACAATTGGTGAGATTACTTGGGGTACGGGGCCTACATGTGAGTGTGAGGATGTGGATGGCCTTGTCAAAGTCAGCCAAAGATATCAGTTGTCTTCTATTACTGGTTTCCATTTTATTTGCTTGAGACAGGGTCTCTTGCTGAAATCACAAGTTCCCTGTTTTCGCTAAGCTGGCTGGTGAGCTCCCTGGATATGCCTCTAATCCTCCAGTACTAGAGTTAAAGGCACATGCAGTCAAGCTTGGCTTTCTACCTGGGTACTGTGGATTCAAAATCAAGTCCTCATGCTTTCATAGCAAGAACTCTTAGCACAGTAAACTCCTCAGCCCCTGGAAATTGTTGAATTAGCAAAACAGACTATCATAGAGCATCTCAAAATTCAAAATGTATCCAAATGCTTTGGAAACTGGTTAGAATCAATTATTTTATTTATCAATATCCTATTAATGTAGGTTTTCTGTAGATGGGGCCAGAGGCCATTACATTCCTATGAAGCTCCTAGGTAATACAGATCCTACTGGATTAATGTAGTGTACTAAAGAGCTAAAGATCAAAAAGACTAGGCAGAGGCAATAGGGAAACAATGTTGAATTCATGGTTAACAGAGAAAACCACTTTTAACACTGGTAGTAATAATAAATACAAAGAGAGACTGATTAATTGTATGACCCTGGGGCCCAATTACCATGCTAACAGTACAATAAATATGTACTGTCTTTTGGCTTGTTACAAAATATTAGCTGTGTAGAACTGACTCCATAGAATGTTTTTTAATGTCTGTATGGCGTGCATGTATGTTCACATGATTACGGGTGCAAGTGTGTAGGTATGAATGTGGAGGCCTACAGATGACATCAACTGTTCCCCACCTCATATTAAGGTAGGGTCTTTCACCTGAATTCAGAGCTGGCAGATTCTGTCACTACAGCTAGCCATATTGTTTGGGGGAAATTCCATCTCTGAGACCTCCTAAGAGTGGGGATTAAAGGCTGCCACATCCTTTCTGCATTTACATAGTGTTCCCTATCTATGAGATCCAGTCCTCCTTACACTTGCAGAGCAAGTGATTTACCTATGGAACCGTTTTTTCTAGCTCACAAATCACTACCTTAGAGTTAAATAGCATAGGCTGTTACTTCACTTTGCCACAAAGTGCTTATTTGTCATAGGCCTGCTGTGAAGATTTAGTTTATACATGTAATCTATGTAAATGAATTAGTCCATAGAGACATCAATAATTACTGGTCAATTCAGCCTAATTTGTAAGTGCCTATGCTGAAACCTAAGTAAAAATACTCTTACTCAACTAACAGAACAACTTGAGATTTTATTTTGTCATTAGTGTTTTAACAAAACTTAATTTATCCTATTATTTTTCTGAAACTCCCAGAGCCTTCAAACATATCTATGACCAAAAAAAAAAAAAAAAAAAAGAGCTGACTCTTTAATCCCAGCACACTTGGGAGACAGAGGTAGGTGGATGTCTGTGAGGTCAAGGCCAGCCTGGTTTACATAGCAAGTTCTAGGCCAGCTTAGGCTACAGGGTGACCCAAGCTCAAAACAAAACAAAAAAACAAGAACATATTTAATGTAGTATAATGTAACATACTTAAAAAGTTCTTTTCTATTTGCTTTTCAAAAAAAATTTAAGATATTTTTAGGCTTAATAGTAAATGTCTATGGCTGACAAATAACTAAATTTCAAGAATGAAACAAACATAAAGTATCTACACTAGTCCTAACATTCCCACAAGCTTGTAACTTCCTTCCCTTAGTTTTACAGAAAGACAACATTCCTTGATCAAAGTTATACAAAAGCAGTGACTAGTAAGAAATATACTTGATCACTTTAAATTCACTTTTTAACCTTTTATATTACAACTACAAATTACCTCAAGAACATGCATAAAATCTTTAAATATTCTTTTTCTTTCAGACTCTAGAGTTATGTCCTCAAATGCTGGCTCCTTTACAAATCTTTCCCGAATCTGAAAAATAAAGATACTGAATGAATATATAAATTTTGCCAAGAAAGGCATAGTATTATGAATAAAAGAACTTCTGTCAGTAGGTGAAAATGTTGATAAATCCATCTACTTAAAGTATGTTTTTCTTTTTTCAATAGCTGAAACCATATTTTTGTAATTTATTTATTTTCATTTTGAGTGTATGAGAGTTTTGTGTGCATGTAAGTGCATCTGTGTGTGGAATGCTGTCAGAGGCCAGAAAAGGGCATCAAATTCCCTGGAACTGGTGTTACGGAAAGTTGTTAGCTGCCATGTGGGTTCTGGGACATGAACCTGGGTCCTCTGGAAGAGCAGCCAGTGCTCTTAACCACCAAGCCATTTCTCCAGACCCAGCCCAAACCATTTTTAGAGTTGATTTACTATTTTTGATACCTTACAAATACAGTACATTCTATAAATAATTTTAGCTTTCCTGTGGCTATAATGTGGAAAACATTTTTTATTTTGAACTGTGAAACACAGTTTCATTATGGAAAATTTACAAGTATACATACATCTTCCCAGACAGCATCCAACTCTATTGGAGGAGTAGCTTGTTTCAACATACTCTTAAATGCAGATTCTTTTCGTTTCATCTTTCGGGCTTCTTCTTTTTCTCTTTCACGTTCACGAGCTTCTGCCTTTTCTAGTAACTATTAGAAAATCATGGTTAGAAAGTTATAACAGTGTAACTCCTGATAATTCAAGTACTTCACTGTTCTTAATTTAGATGTATCGTCACATCATTTATAAGGACTACAGTATCTAAAATTATTTATTAACTGGAGCAATGAAAGCTTAACATACTCCAATAAATCTAAATACACTGTTTTGTTTTAATGTATAAATCTTATTCAGTCCCTTATCTAATTAGCTTATACCTTTAACTTTTAGATTAACAAACTAACAGTTATTTGTCAATAAACTTACACTATTGAAAGCCAACTTGATATTTCCAGCATCCAAAGTAGTCGATCTTTTGGTTGAACTGATTATTGCCACAAAATCTTCAAAAGTAGTATTTACTTCAACTACAAATCCTTTGTCCTAAATGCCAGAAATCTTGTTGTAAATAAACATATAAATCCAGGAATGAAGCAACATTTTCTTAAAACAGGTTAACAGGTGAAAATAAATGTCTTTATTTACCTTTAGGATGTCTTTTATTATCTTTTTTTCATCATGATAACGTGCTTTAAGATCCTCAACATAAAACTTGAAAAGATCAAGTGCAGTTGATCCTAATGAAAAAACTAAAGAAGTCAAAAGCTAGCTCTAACCAAGAGCTGCAATTACTTTTTTGTTTGTAAAACAAACATAAAATAAAGCATATATTCCCTCTCCCAACCACCTTCCTTCCCACCTTGGTACATTCCAATTACTATATTAAGTTTGTAAAGAAAAGAATCTCACCAGGCTGACCAAGCATGTTAGTGAATCTAATGTCAGAACTAATAGTTGGATACAATTCCATCCAAGACGACATAGAATGTAGTTGTCCATGTTCATGCAATTCATCTAAAAATATCTGTAGGAAAGAAAATAATTATATGTGCATTACATACACATATGTACAACAGAGAAAAACATACAAAAAACTGTTAGCAATAGTAAAACATCTAACACTGTTATCCAATGTATAAAGAATATTTGCTACTTAATGGAAGTTTTGTTTTTAGATTACAAATAAATGAATAAATAATATAAACAAATAAAAAGGGATTTTCAAATATTCTGTAATTTTTCTAGCCTTCAGGTGGTTACCCCTTAAGACAGAACACCACTTGTAGTAAAACCAAAACCCAAAATATCTCTAAAATATTAAGAGTATGTATATAACTATACGTAAAATGTAATACAAATACCAGATATGATCGATAATCAAATGATAAAATTAAAGAATTCATAATGCCCTCTTCCCCTTAGCCTTTAGTTTCTAAGGAAAACCATACCCTAAATTCCTAAATTCTATACACACAATTCCTAGACCTGTACTGTTCAATTAAGAGCCACTGAAGAAGGGCTAAAGTGATGGCTCAGCATTCAAGAGCACTGGCTGTTGTTGCAGAAGACCAGGGTTATATCCAAGCACCCACATGGCAGCTAGCAACCATTTGTAACTCCAGTTCTAGGGGATGCAATGCCTTCTTCTATGTTTTACCCTCATCTATTTTACCTCCAAATAGTTGACAGGAATTTAACTTTGGAAACCACTTTAAGATAGTTGAGCCTGGTACTCACAGGTCTTTTTTCAATCTTGGGATTAATGACATCTTAGGTCACCTAATTATCACGCTATTTTACTATTTGGGGTGGTGATGGTAGTCTTATAAATTCTAAAATGTTTAGCAGTATGACTGTTCTCTATCCACTAAATGTTAATATTATTTTCCCCTCAAACAGTGACAATCAACAAATATTTATTAGAAATTACAGAATTCAATTTATATGGGTTCTCCACAAAGCCTAGATGAATGACTCATGAATAGAAATTTCAAAACCGTTTCTTTTGTTTAAGCTCAACAACCCTATTATAAAACTGTACAACTAGAGACTTTTCTATTACCTGAAAGGATTCCCTATTTTTGCGCTGTCGTCTTCTTTCTCTTAACAGAGTCTTCTGTTTCTCCTCTTCTTCTTCCTTTTCTAAAGCCCGAATGTGTTCCTCAAAGCATATTAATGCATCTTCTTTATCCATATCTAAGGTATTTTTCAGATAAAAATAAATAAGTTTCAAAGATTTATGAGGAAGGCAATCTAATTATTTGCATTAACTTCTTATAAATTTCAAATCATGATTCAAAAATACTTCTATTTAAACTCAAGAATGATTTTGGAATCAACAAAACAGGGAAGTTTAAAAAAAAAAACCTCAAAAACTACAAAGGATAAAGGGAAATGACATGAATATAAAAAAATTAATGAAAACAAAATTGCCACAAGTGTAATGTCTAAAGGAGCTCTTTAAAGCAGTCATATGCTACATTATGATAGATAAGTTATGAGCAATTTCATCATTGTGAAACAATAGAGTATATGTCCTTACACAAACTGAGCCAGCTCTAGCACAACTAGGGAACATAACTTTATGGACCCACCAGGTTTGTGGTCCATTGTTAACCTAAACATTAGTAATGACAAAGTTTTGTAAACTACCAAGAACCAAGTAAGAGTTTCAGAGCGATGGAATGAAAAAGACTGTAATTTAAAAAGAAACCCATATAAATGACAAGAAGTAATTGGGGAAAGCCTAAGGTAATTCAGATACTATTTTTTTCTTTTTGTGAAATTTGAAAATTACAACACTGGCAACAGAAGAGTCTAGCTCAGAGATAGGTCTCTTCCCTAGCATGTCTGAAACATAAATAAAATATGGTAATTTATATATAAATGGCAAATGTTTTTAATCATTAGGCACAATTTTAAATTTGACTCATTACATATTTTAAGAATAATCTGTTCTGGGGCATGGTGGCACATGCTTTTAACCCAGCACTTGGGAGGCAGAGGCAGGTGGATCTCTGTGAGTTCAAGACTACCCTTGTCTACATAGTGAGTTCCAGGCCAGCTGTGGCTACAGGGAAACCCTGTCTCAAGAAGACAAAAAATTAAATAAAATAAAATCATCTGTCAAAGGCAATGTGGTTTCTAGAAAAATTTTTCCTAATTCAAAGAGGAAGACCCAGTTAAAAATAAAGCTTTATTTTTTTTTCAGAAATGCAAAAAAAAAAAAATCACTATGTAAAACTGAGGAGTTATCTAATCTATTTATCACATTTTTTTCTCAGTCATTATTCTTACTCTGTAGCTCCTCATCTTCTGCAAAAGTTGGATTATCCATTAGATACTGCTGGGCTTCAGACCAAGTAGTAGAGTACGTTACATTAGCCATATTGTCAAGTATATTTTTTAAAGCTTCCCAATTTCTCTTTCGTAATTGCTTCGCTTGTTCCTACAATAAAAGTATGAACATGTCCTTTTTAAGTACAAACAAAATATGTGAACTGAAATTAGTGATAATTTCTTTATATTCTGATAAAAATTTCAGATGTTGTACATATACTTTTAGTATCAACAGTATTTATTTTGTTCTTGTTCTTGCTTAATGATGTGGCTTGGTCCTTGAATTTTTAGCTCTCCTCAATGTAAGAATCTATTTAGAAATTATGCTTTTGTTTTGCATCCTCATTCCATAAACCTGCTTCCTTATCAGTATGTAGTACAGTCTATAGGAAGGGTTACTAGGTAAAGTACCATAATTAGTAAACAGTAAATTCTTCACTGACATTCAACTATATCCAGATAATACTTGCATTATTATGTATATTCTTTCACGACAAGATAGTATACATTTTAATAGCTATAAGTAGTTGGACAATCACTGCCTATTATGATCAAAATAGTAATAATTATGCTAGACAATGAGGAAAAAAAAAGCTTACCATAGGAGCTACCTATTTTATTTTTAACCTAACCTCTAATGATTAGACCTAGTATATAATATAAACTAGATAAGCAAAAAAATAGCTATGTTATAAAGTAACTCTTAGTACAAAATAAGGAAATATTTTGTTTTGTCTAAAAACATGACTAACTTAAGAATTTTAAAAAGTAAGCACCTTTTCTTTTTTGGACAAGAAGAACAAAACATCTTCATAGATTTCAAGACGATCACGTTCTGATATTGCATTCCAAACTTCCATCTCTCCAAACATTTGCTCAGCTTTTCTAGTCATGAGGAGATCAAATGTTACTATTTACTGTGTCATTAAATTTTAAATCATTTTTAAAATAGGTAATTGTGAACACCCCACTCGAAGTTCAGAAACAAATTATAAAGACATTAACACAATAGCAAAGGCCTCCATTTTTTTCTTAGATGGGAAAATTTGCATTGGGTAATGTTTTATAGTCTAACTCTATTGTCTATGAAACTGCCCATAGTTAACTGTATTAAAGTTAACACATGAAACATTACAACACAAGGAATAGAGTGCTTCAATGAATGTCTAATAATTTCAAATTTTTAACTGATGCTAATTCAGTTTCAAAAATTTCAAAAATTTTAATTTATTTTTACTTTATGAGTGATTTGCCTACATGTACCAGTGCTCTTAACTGCTGAACCATCTATCCAGTCCTTAACTCCAATCTTAAAGCATTCTAAAATTGGAAATTACAAATAAAAGTAATTTTTCTAAATGTGATAAACAACTTATAATCATTAATACAAGTGAGTCTACAAATTAAACTCAATAAAAATACTGATTTTTTTTTGTACCTCGTTATAAATGGCTACATATAGAGTTACATAGCTTTTACCATCTATTTTGGACTATTTAGCAAAAGTAAAATAGCAACAATAGGGATAACATGCTATATGTGTCATTAAAAACCTTACTTGTATCTGGTTGTGGAAGTCATTTTCTCATGATTTTCAAGAAAACGCTGAAAGGATTCCTTAGCTTCTTTATATTTTGATCTTGCTTCTTCTTTTTCCTCTTTCTCTGTCTGGACTTTATAGGCGTTAAAGGCCTGCTTTTTCTCACTCAACTTTGCTAAAGCACTAAATAATAGAAAAATGTCATTTAAGAGTAATTATCAAGGTAGGAGAATCAAATGTTAGTAGATTGAGAAAACATATTTGATGCATAAATTAAGAAAATTTCTGTAACTTATTGAAAAACTAACTCTAAAAGTGATTTCTAGTTTTAAAATAATTCTAATTTCATTTGTGGCAAAGATCAAGCTTTTTGTATATTTGGGTTGTATCACAAATAAAATACCTCAATTTCTGGCAATTGTTTATAAAGTTATACCAGTTTACACAAATTTCACTGTGCTAGGGCTAAAGTGCAAGTAAATTAAAATATAGCGGTATTACCTGTATCGTGGATCATTAATGATCATTTTCATAGCTTGCTCCCATGAAGCATTGGAGGGTACCCGCTGAAAATATTTAAATGAAAAATTAAAATTTCACCCAAGAATAGAAAAAGTGGTATTACAGGAAACTAAGTATAATACTCACTGCAAATATCAAGACTTCCCTTTGCAGGAGTTTGAAAAAAATGTCTATAACAGTTTTTATTGAAGCAAATCTGTGATACACCTATTGACTGAAAAGAGAACTCAAACTGAAATTTAAATAATATTTTTTGACTACTAATTAAGAGCAGTGATTTTAAATTTAAAAATATATATCAAGGCAAAATATGTTTGTGAAATACCTTGTTGAAAGGTTCACAAGTGTTCTTCAATAAAAACAAGACAAATTTAGTTTATTTCCAGTTATGACAGTTCAAGTGATTAGTATTTTAAATAAAGGCACCAAAGTGAATATAAAAATCTGTAATACCTTTTCTTTTAATAACTCTTTAAATGCTTGTTTTGCCTCTTCCTTTGTATTCCATGTGTATGTTTTTTTTGCTGGTTGGCTCTCTTCCTCTTCTTTTTTAGGAGTAAAACTAGAGACAGAGAAATTTAAAGATGCTATTCATAATTTCAGTAAGTATTTTCTGCTTAGAAAAACACTGAATTGCATTAATTATACTAGTTTCACTTGTCTATAGGTTAATAATTATAAATAACTTACTAAATTCACTCAGTTTCATGTTAGTGTTCTAATAACGCTAACATTTTAGTATATGAACATAAAAAACCCTAAAAAGTAGTGATTAAACGATTAATTAACAAAATCCAATTCACTGTTAATTTTATAAACCCAGCATTAATGGAACACAGCTATGCTAATTTGACCATATATCTTTTTAAACATTTTAGCCAACTCTCCAGCCACTATCCATGTATTATTTATAGCTGATTGTACACTACTGTAGGAATATGTTGAGTCATTATGACAGAGTATATAGCATATAAGACAGAAAATATTTACTATCTGGCATTTCATAAAAAATATTCCTGAATATTGATCTAAAGAAGAATTAGCATAATCTTGAATTATTATTTGAATCTAAAAAATTGATTTCTACATAAAAATGGCAATGATACCACAGTACTGACAATGTGAACATATCACATTCTCTGAATTGAGTGTTCTTTCAGAGATTTATTTAAAGGAAATTGTTTAAAAATTATAATCACTCATGCATTATACTGGAATGCTGCAAAAAAAAAAAAAAACCCAAAAACAACTTGTTACATTTATGAAAAGTGAAATACTCTTGACCTTCTGCATTCATTGGTACATTTAAAAGAATGAAAATAATCATGTAATTGTGATGAATAAATACTAATGAAATGATTACTTTTGTAACATAAATCTTATTAAGCATCATGCAAATATACCATCAAGCTACGTAAGGTATTTTGAACATCTGGGAAATTTGGCACTCAAAAAGCTTTTAGTTATAGATTCAGAAAAACAGTATTCCTAAAAGTCAAAATCAAAACATGTCATCATTTGAAATGGAGGACTTCTATCAAGGGGGAAAATATCTGATATATTACACGATGTTTAAATACACGTGAATAAATTATAAATGCATAGAAAAGGTAAGATCTAAAGAACTTCCTTTTTTCTTGACTCTGCACACACCACTTGCTTTCTTTTTAAATTTTTCTATATTTCTTTTGAGACAGAATCTCATTATGTAACCCTGGCTGGCCTGAAACTCACAGATTTTTCCTGCCTCTGCATCCTAGTCCTCCTTTTAAACTTTAAAAAATACCTTCATTTCACAAAAGTAACATAAGATAAACAAAGAACATTTAGAATAGGGGTAGAGAGATGAAGACAATATGCCTAAATATTAAATTGGAAAAGGTTTGGGTTAGATAATAGCTATCCATTTATACCTTTCTGTGTGTTGTGGCTCATATGGTAGAAAAAGAACCAGTTATTATTTTTATTTCATATTTATTATAGGTTAGTACCTTTACATGATTTCTCACCAACTATATTTATCTATAAACTGTCCTTTCTTATCTGTGAGGCACTTTCCACAAAACTTTTTGTTTTTAAAAATTTTATTTACAATATCAATACCAATAACAGTACCAATAACCAAAGAAAAAATAAAATAAGTTTAGTACAACACTATCTGGCAGGGTTTCCCACTTTCCAAAACTTAATCTCTTTTTTACAATACTGTACTTCCAATGCTGTACAGTGTCATAATGAAGCAAAACAAATAAAAAAATAAGGAGAAAAACCAAACCAATGATACAAAGCCTTTATTTAAAATACTGGTATTTTGTTAATCATTGATTTTTTTTTGCCTTGATTTTGATTTAAAATTGTGTATTTAAAGCATTCCTTTAAATCTGTGACCCATCCTATTCATAGTGCTAATAGAACTAAGAATACGATTTAAGCAGATTACTTTCACAAGATTGGTGGCATAACAACCTCCAAAGTCAGCTTCAAAACTGATCAACTACAGAAAAACTTAAATGTTTTTCTGAAAAAAGTTTTTACCTAACCACTTAATGGCCATGAATAAATCATCAATTGCTTGTATTAAATCAAAAAGTGATTTTCAGAAGATGAGCTACTAAACTTACTCAGCTACAGTTTCTTGCTTAGATGTCTCCTCTCCAGTATTACTGGAAAGGTCAACATTTAGATCTTGAATAGCTGTGGTATTAGTAAGTTGTGCTTGTTCCTCAGTCGATAACGTTACTGTACTTTCATTATCTACAACAGTAGCAACAATTGAAGTAACTTCGGGCTCAGGAACAACTGGAACAGCTCCCACAGTATTAGTAGACGTGGTAGAAGCATTAGCAGCGGCTGCAGCAGCTGCAGCGGCTGCAGCTGCTGCAACAACAGCAGCAGCTGCTTCTGCAGCGGCCATGGTGCTCATTGTGGTGGGAATATCTGTTGTAGGAACTGGGGCTGTTGATGTTGTGGTGCATTCCTCCTGCTTGCTGTAGGAGAGAGAGAGAGGGACAGGGAGGAAGTGGAGGAGGGGGAAGGAGGGAGAGAGATTCATTTCAATATTATAATTTCAAAGCAAAATAAAGCCTATTTTAAAATCAGAACATTAATTGAAGGGTTAAACAGATCCAGTGATGATAAGCCAATAAGCCCTCCAACAAAATTAAAATCAGAGAATGAAGCCATTATTTATGTTTTTTAAGATAATTTTTTATTTTATGTGTGTTTTGTCTTCATGTTCTTAAGTGTATTTATGATCCATGTCATACAATGTCCAAAGAGGTCAGAAGAGGGCACTGAATCCCCTGGAACTGGACTTATGGACAGTTGTTAGCCGCCATATGGGTACTGGGAATTGAATCTGGGTCCTTTGCAAGACTAACCAGTGCTCTTAACTGCTCAGTCACCTCTCCAGTTGCAATTTACATTTGTTTTAGAAAGCACGTTGCCATGATGCCCAAGTCGGTCTCAAACTCATGGGGCTCAAGCATACCACGGAGCTGGAATTACCAGTGTGTGTCATCCATCACACCTAACTTCTACCAGTATTTAACTTTGAGCAAACATTCACAATAACATATAATAAGCAATAATGCAAGCATCTGCATTTCCAAAAGTCCAATAATTATTTTAGGAAAACCTTAAATCTATTATTGTGTATTATCATATCTGACGTATATCATAAATTTCCCTAAGAATTTTAAATCTACATTTCAAAAAGTAGAAGGAAACTTTGTGGGCTGGGGTGTGTACTCAAATGGTAGGGTGGGTGCTAGAATGCACAAAGCCTTGGGTTTGAACCTCAAGCCCACAGAAGAATTTAGTACAATGGAGGAGATAAATAGATCTAATATTTCAGCCATTCCCAAACTGACAAAACTTCTTAATTTATGAAAGATGCAGTCCACACTGAAGTACTGACTTGTCTAGAAAAACAAACAAGACATCAAACTATCAACCTAACCAAGTTAAATAGTATGTTGAACAAACAACTAAAACAAGGATGGTATAGAACACAGCAAATTTGCAAAATACATCGATTTTCAAAATTACTTACCTGCTCTCCTCAGCTTTTATCATGGCTAGTAAAGAGAATTAAAAAAAAAAAAGTCATTGACTAGTTTTCAAATATAATCACTGAAAACAAACTTTAAAAAGAGATAGAGAAAAGTACCATCATAGAAAAATTTACCATCTGAAAAAAATTTTTAAAATTCACTTTTCAAAGAGCAAACGTTTGCTCTAGTTCAAAGCCGCAATGTAACAATGAAAACAAGTTTTATGCAGCAACTGTTAGGAAATCTTTTTCCATGCTGCTATGCGAAAGGCCTTGTTAACTATACTCTGAAAGCACACATAATTTTTAGAATATATTAATATTACTCTCAGGAATGAGACTTATCTTTTAAAAAAATATTAAATTCAAAATGGTATCAAACTCATAGAATTCCAGTGTATTTCATACTAGCACTGACAAGCAATAAATAGCTATGCAAAACAATTATTTCTAGTTACATTAGAAATGAGCTTGATAATGCTATAAATGAATAATCTGGGATATTACCAATTGATAATATTGTTATTAGCATATGCTAATACAATTTACATAGCTCTAAAAATGTGCACTCTAGGCTGAAGATTTTCTAATGTTGTGGCAATAAACATCTTTAATTCAGTATCACTAAGGAATGAGGTGCTCCATGTAAGCAAATATATAAACTTAAGTCTACAGAAATCTATTTAAGATGACTTTTAAAAAAGTAAATGAGGCTTATATAATGAAATATATAACTTTATGAACTATAAAATGAAATATAATTAATATGATCTAATGTAGAAAATGTAATAAATGAACTTAAGATAGGAGTATATATAAGAAATTTTTGTTGACTGTCAGACATTCTTCTAGACAGTTATTAGTTCTCACTTCCCTATTTCTTGTGGCTTCTAATATAGAATAATTTATGACAAGAGCTTGTATTTTAATGAAAGTGAAGTAACTAAATTCTCAATTCTTATTCATAAGCTCTGCTATTTTAAGTTCTAGGTCTTATATGAGATAATGTTTTCTGAATTTTTAGAGTATTAAGTAGTTAATATTAAAAAACTCTCCATCAGATATATATTTACTGTAACTTTTACTTAGATAAGAAACATATTAAGGCAATTTTCATATGCTAATACAAAATCAGTATTAAATGTAATCTGACGGTACATAAAATAACTAAAATTATCTATACCTACTAAAAGTAGTAAGCTTAATCACACGTTCCATGTATGCACCAATATTCAGAGAAGGATTTAGGAATTTTTGTATGTGAACTCTGTTCAATTTTCATACTCACGTATTCTTAAAATATTTATTTTTAAATTGTAAATTAAAAAAATTAAAAAGTATAACTTTAAACACTGTAAGCTCATTTATAATATAACTTTTAAATGAAAGGAATTCTGTGAATTAGTTGTTTTTTCACTGAAGATTTATTCAATCATGGTTAGTGAACATTAGTGACATACTCTACATGTTAAATATAACAGAAAATGAATTATCAAAGCAGCTCACCATGCAGGTTTGATTTTGTAATAAGACCTCCAGCAACAATGGTATTCTGGTATCCTAGTTTCAGTGGAATCAAATCAAATAAAAATCTATTTAAAATCTATAGAACTGAGATCTAGAGCAACAAGAAAATAAGAACCTATAAAACTGTTAACATTACTTAAAATGTGCAGATCATTTATTTTTTTAAAAAGGCCTTAATTTGAACAATCCTATCAACAAAGGATTGTTTCAAAGCCAGTGGCATATATTTGTAAAAAGTTTATACTAAGAATTATTTTTTCTTGTCCTACCTTCAAGATCTTCGAGTTCTTTAGGTTTGGCCCAGCGGGACTCTTTTGTTTGAGAATTATAATAATAAGGCTTTCCAGAATCAGATTTATACTCTTTCCATGGGCATTTAGATAACAGTTGCTACAGAATGAAAAAAGCTTTCAGTAAATAATAATATATCCAGCATCACTGAACATCTACATTGTTGTTATATGATAGCTATCATATACTTGTACAATTCTAAATATTGTCTGTCATATGATAGTAGTAGGTTCTCAATTTTCACTTAGGAGGTGATATTATTTGAACATATTATTTAATCTTCAGAGTAACACTGCAAAATTTAGATTATTCTCCATTAAAGAATATTATTTGGAAAGAAAAAAGTACCTGTTCAAAGTACTATAACTATTAGGAAGCAGAGGAAAGATTCAAAACCAGTCCTAACTGAAATCTACATACTGTGTGTTCTTCAACTTACCCACTACTATAGGTAAGAATTACCACCCATAATTAGCAAACATGTTTCTCAAATAGCAATACAAGACAAAAAGTTTGAGGAAAGGCAAAATCTGATTTATCCACGCTTATGCTTTAGTTTCTTGATCAGTAATTCATTACAGCTTTGAACTCACTAATATGAAGAAATAATGAAGGTATGATAAAACTAATGTACAAGAAAGCAATTTTAAAGTGTCTTCTAATATGCCTAAGATTGTTAGATGTATGTGGATGTACACACACACACACAGAATTATCAGTAATAATAAATCAGTAACGGGGCAAACAAAGTAGTTAACCTTCCTCCTATTGCGCTTCGATTATTGCACCCAGAGTTTCTAATTGAAAAAAATGCAATGATATTTGCCCAATTTATTGCTTTAATCTTAACTTTGTTATATTTGTATACTTCGAATACTGAAATGTGCAATGCCAAGTACAATAAAAATTCTTTTTTGGAAGGCATTTCCCACAAAGAAAATTTACTACCATAGGAAAAGATAGTATTGTATAGTCAATTTAACTTCATCTCCAAATACGTCAAATGCCACGGTTAATTCAGAACTGTTTTAAAAATCACCCCAACCATATCAGAAAGAGATAAATTGTTTTCCCCCTTCAATTTATTCTTTAAATCACCTTTCAACATAGGGGCAAAGAGTAAATCAAGTCTATGAATATAGGAAATCAAAGCTTATTATTTTAACTTTATCTTTTAATTGTTTTTTAATGTGTATGAGGTGTACTACTTGCACATTCATAAGTGCATTCATGTTGTGCAATGCTCATGGAGGTCAGAAGAGGGTGTTGGATCCTCTGGAACTGGAGTTATGAACTGTTTTTAGCCTTCATGTGGGTGTTGAAAGAACTGAACCAGGGTCTTCTTAACAGTTGAGCCATCTCTCCAGCCCCTAGTAACTTTATTAAATCTCTCTACTGAATGTCTTCATAAGTCTTTTGTGACATTTAAGTAGAAGTGCTCTTTGGATAGCTTACTATAAAATTTTAGGAAATAGACCCCAGTTGACTCAACAGTCCCTGATTTCTTCCCCTCAAACTTTTACCTCAGCAGGTGTTTTAAGATCATCTGGTTTTTCCCAGGTAGACTGTTTTGTTTCAGTATTGTAGTAGTAAGTTCTTCCATCAGGTGATTTATGTTCTGTCCACATTGATTTCTAAGGGGAAAAAAGTTACTGAAGATGTAAATTATTTTAAAATGCTACTAACAATGAGTATCTGTATCATGAGTTTCAAGGTAACAAGTATATGAAATATCAAATTTAAGTATTAAAATGAGTACACTTTAACACAAATTAATTAGTATAATCTGTCAACAGAATCAAGGAAGGAACTGAAAAACAGAACATGTAAAAATACTTCAAAAGTAGCATAGATCAGATTTCTGGTTTTAGGATTATTATCAGAATTACAGGTATGACTGCTCTGAGAAGAACAATTAACTTTGCATTTTTTGTATACATAATCCTCCAGCAATACAAATCTATGCCTAGAGAAGGAAATATAAGAACAAAATGAAAAAATATGCACAGAGTGAGCACTTATCTAGGTTACTCTCCTCCTCCCCCCAAAAACAAGTACTTGGACAAAGTTCTGAATTGGTACACTATATATACATAGATGTCAAAACTGGTAAAATAATAATTTATTTCAAAAACCATCAGCAATTTAGCAGGTAAAAAATGTGAATCCAAATGCTTCAAAATAAGACAAATGAGATAAAATTTCATGGGGACTAACTATCAATCTACTAACATTTACTAATGATACCGCAACATGAATATATATGACACTTTAATGTCTGAAAAGTATTACAAATCATCTTAGCATGAATAAGTGAATTATGATTTGATGATGTCCAAACAGCGGGCCTGTGATAGGGCACTTTTAAAAAATTTTTAAATATGACAAAATTTAACCACGAATAAACTTGAAGGGCTGCACAGTGATCTATACTGTTTTTTCCTTTTCTTTTTTTTTTCTTTGGTTGGTCTTTTTGAGACAAGGTCGTCTTGAAAGCCCTAGTTGGTGGGAAACTCACTATGTAGACCAGGCTGGCCTTGAACTCAAGAGATCTGCTTGCCTCTCCCTCCAGAGGTGCTGGGATTTAAGATGTGTGCCACCACGCCTGGCTTTTTTTGTTGCTACTACTTTATTATTTTTTGTGTGTTTTTTTTTTGTTTTTAAAATCTTGTTTATGTCATTCTTCTTACAAAAACTAGAAACCTTGGTACAGAAGCCTGAACCAAAACAGACTAAAGGTACATAAGATTATTCAATAAATATATATCAGAGAATTTCCCAAGTTTGGGGGGAGGGGATATTCAAGGACAAGAGGTATTTAGAACACAAACATGGCCAGAAAAGAACCTCTTCATGTTACATTATAGTTAAAACACCCACAGGTTTAGAACAAAGAAAGAATATCTGAAGCAGCAAGAAAGGAATAGCTGCATCTAGAGTAATAGCAGATCTCTCAGCAGAAACCTTAAAGGCCAGGAGATTGCGGCCTAATGTGTTTCTAGGACAGAAACAAAGTAACTCGTAACAGATTATGGTATCCAGTAAAGCTGTCACTTAAAACTGAAGGAGAATTAAACCTTCTATGATAATCATATTAAAGTTCTTGGTGACCACTAAGACAGAACTATAAAGGGATATATAAAAGAAATACTACACAGAATAGTCAGGCATATACAAGATCAGTAGAATAAGATAAAGAATTACATAGCAGATAAACAATGAGAATTAGGAAAGAGTCAAGCAACATTTACTCAGTAAGCAAGGCAAATTGCCAAATTGAAATTACCGTGTATTTTTCAATAATACCCCAAAGTGCTTTAACTTCTTAATTAAAACATGCAGACTGGCTAGGAGTTGTGGTAAATGCCTTTAACTCCAGCACTTCGGAGGCAGAGGCAGGACTATTTGTGATATCAAGATCAGCCTGGCAAGATCCAGGCCAGTTGGGGCTACAAGGGGACCCTGACTCAAGAGAAAAGAAAACAACAACCACATACACACAAACAAAACATACAGAAAAAGGAAAAAACAATCAGATTGCTGAAGAGATTAAAAAACAAGGGGCTGGAGCAATGTCTCAGTGGTCAAAAGTATTTACTACTCTTGCAGAAGTCCTGAGTTTGGTTCTCATCATTCACAACTGGTGGCTCACTGTTTTTAATTCCAGCTCCCAAACTAAGATCCTGTCTACAAACAACTCAGCAAAGTGGTAGGATACAAAATCAAAACATAAAAATTTATAGCTTTTTTATATACTAATAATGAACTGAGAATAAAATTGGGAAAATAAGCCTATACACAAACAATAGCGTCAAATAATGAAATGCTTAGGAATCTAGTCAGTCAAAGAGATGAAAAACCTCTATAATGAAAATTTTAAAAACTGAAGAAAGAAAATGAAGACACTAGAAGATTGAAAGACCTTATATATTCATGGCTCGGCAGAATTAGTGATATGAAAATGGCTATTTTACAAGAAGCAACCTATAGCTTGATACCATCCCTATCAAAATTTGAAAGACATTCTCCAAAGGATTAGAAGAAATCTAAAATTCACAAGAAAGTATATAACAAATATCCAAAGCAATCTTCAAGAAAAGGAGTATACTGCAGGTGTAACAATAATTTCAAATTCTACTACACAGCCACAGTAATAAACAAAATCCCAGCAAAATAAAAATTAAAAAAAAAACACATTACCATGTCGGCTAGCTTTCCACATCTGTTACAAGATACCTGACAAAACAACTTAAAAGGAAGCAAGATTTACTTTGGTTCAAAGTTTCAAAGGGTTCAATCCATCATGGCAGAGTGGCGCAGAAAGTAGAGAAGGCAAGGCTGGCAGCCTCTAGCATTCTCCCTTTTATTTCATCTAAGATTCTAGCCTATGGGTCAGAAATGGCCCTAGAAATTCAGGGTCAGTCTTCTTCATTTCAGTTTATTCTCTAGAAATTTTCTCAGATATACCCTGAAGTATGCCTTACCAATGTCCTAGGATGAGTCTCCATAAAGCCAAGTTGACAATGAAAATTAACTACCACATCAATCAAAGGAAAAGGAACCAGAAATTCATGAATATACAGCCATTTCATTTCATGACTAGGTATCAAAAATATACTCTGGAAATATGACAGCCTCAAAAAATGGACCTGGGAAAACTGGATATCCACAAACAGCAGTAAACTAGATCTCATTCAATGTGCTAAAAGAAAAAAACACAAAAGCAAAAAAACCCTCAAAGTGTTATCAAAGTCCTCAATTTAAGTTCTAAGCTACTGAAATTACTAGGAGAAACACTTCTAGAAATAGGCATAGGCAATCTGAATAGGACTTTCTGAATAGTACTAACCCAGGAATAATATAATAACTGACAAATGAGATTACAGCAAGTGAAAAACTAAAGCAAAGGAAATGGGGTAAAGAGACAGACTATAGCTTGGTAGAAAAATCACTGGCAAAAAAGATTTAAAATATCTATAATTAACATGTACAGACTTTATAGCCTTGTAAATATTCCATGATCCACAGTATAACAATTTACAGTCATATTAAACATTATAAATAAAGCAAATGGACATCCTTAGGTTTTAAGTTTAGAAAAGGGATTTGGGCATCTCTGGGCTTTAGTATCCACTGTGGCATGTTAGAATCAACCTCTCCCCTCTCCCATGGACAGAGAAGAACAATGGCATAAAAAAAAAACCTCTTTACTGTCCCAGCCCTTGAATTTAACCCTGAAATGGGCTACATAGACAGTATAGCCCTTATTGGGCTGTAAGACTGCCTCAAAAAAACAAAAACCTTCAATTATACTTTAACCTTCCTCAGTTTCACCTTTCTTTCTCCCTAGTCACTAATTCTTCTAATGTACTTCTCATGTACTCACACACAAGTAGTATCTTCTATCATGCTATTAAGTAGCTAGGTGGCCCAAACCACAGGACAAACTGATGGAGTGGCATCATCTAGGATATTCAGCCTCCAAAACCGTGTGAAATTAATCTCTTTTTTTGCCTTTTTGGGTGTTTGCATATGCTGATACAGGCCAGAGGAGTTTCAATGTTATTATCACTTTCTTGTCATTTCTTTGAGACAAGGTCTCCTACTGAACCAGAAGCTTGGCATTTGTTTGGCTAGGCTGGCTTCCCGTTGAGCTCTCAGGATCCACCTGTTCCTGCCTTCCAATGCTGGGATTACCACATGCAGCCACGCCTGGCTTTTACAGGGATGGCAGAGATGTGAATTTAGGTCTTCATGACTGTAATGTAAGTACTCTTACTTATCGAGCTATCTCCCCAGTTCCAAGAATATCTTTTCTTTAAGGAAAATAACTGACCGTGGTTCTTAATTTTCAGCCACACAAAACAGACACAATTTCTCTAATTCTCATCAAAATTAGATTTTAAAGTAAACAATTTCTCAGTATTTGGCATGGCCAACTAAGGACTGATTTAGCAAATTATCTTTGGAAAACAAGGATCATATACATGTTTAAGAAACATAATAAAGTACATAATTGATTAAACAGTACTTACTGCACCAGATGCTGCACCTAAAAGACAAAATATTTACAGTGGTAAGTAATGTGCTCAACAGTTCCAGTATTTAATTCTTACTATCTGTTCCTCTCCCTTACTAAATCTTACGGGCTACCCCATATAACCTATTTGTTCCTTTTCCCACAAATTGAGACCTATAGTACAAAGCATTTTCAGAATTGAACTTTCAATCTTCAATTATCTGTGAACCACTAGTTTGAGAAATATTATGGCTGTCAACCTTACCTAAATTTCTTTCTTTGTTATATATGCTAATAAAGTATAATGCCTCTGATCTATAACCCTTGCCAACTTCAATCATTCTGCTCCCATGAATGTACTATAACAGAATACACGAAGAACCATATGCTCTTGCCTAAAATTTAAGATTAAGTAACTTTTATTTATAAAGGATTGTTTCCTCTATTCTAGTAGCCACAATAATTACATATGGCTAGTAGCAACTGTATTTGATAGTACAGCTTACATATTTCCACCATTGCTGAAAGTTCTATTAGTATTGTCCTATATCACCACACAATCCTTTAAGATTATTAAGGGATTTAAAAATATTTGTTAGTGATAAAGCTCATAAAAATAATGTCCAAGTTTAGAAAATTAACTTAAAACTTTAAGTTAAACAAAACAAAAACTGTTATACAAAAAAGATCCACATATATGAAGAGTGCTCCATCTACTATAGATATCAATGATAAAAGCCAAAGCATTTTAAATGTAATGAAAAAGAAATTTTACAGGGCTTGAGAAGATGGCTCACCAGTTAAGAACATACACTGTTCTTACAGAGGACCCAAGTTCAGTTCCTAACATATCCCAGGCAGCTTATAACTACCCATAACTCCAGCTTGGGTGATCCAATGCTTCTGGCCTCCACAGGAACCTGCCCTCGCATGCACACACCACAACCCCTCTACACATAATTAAAAATAAAAATCCTAAAAAAAATTTTAATTAATGTAATTTCTCAGAACTAGGTAACAGAATGAAAACTCTAGATATCTAAATAGGATTAGAAAAATTATATAAATTATTTCAGTTCATTGCTATAGTTCAAATAATAATTAAATTCATGAAAAATCTCGAGAAAAATCTAGTGCACCCTGTACAAAACTGCAAGAAGGCACATGTGTCTCAAGCATGTTTTAAAGACAAAATACAGAAAATGTTTTAGCCTAACAATGGGACAAAATTGAGCATCGAGATACTGATTTATGTGGATTCTACTTATTTATTGAAAAATGAGGAACTACTATAACATATAAAAGCTTCATTAATCAAAATGAGCAGATATCAAAGAAAAAATGTAGATTATAATGACTACAAAGAACAAGGAAGTAACCTGGAAATCCAAGGAGGGAAAGAAAGCAAACATTCTCCATCTAATGTGTGAAGATGCTAACCCTTCCCATGTTTGCTGAGTACAAATATGAACTTAAATAGAGCTCATTTATTGTACAAATATTTTCTGAGCACTTACTATGTTGACAGAAAGACTGTTATGCACAGAAATTCAGCTCAACCAATATTTTAATATAAATTCAAAATCTGTAATAGTAATCATGAAATTTAAAATGATAGGATAATAAAATCTATTTCCACAATAAATTCGACTAAGGACTTCAATGAAAAATGCTATCTCTATTATCGGAAATTGAGAAAACATTAGGAATTGATAATAAAGGTCCAGAGACAGCACTTTTACTTCTTGTGGTAATATGGCTGCAACTTCCCAAACCAAGGCCACCATACACCTGTATACATACCTGCTGCTACATCCATACTATTAACTCCAGGCTGTAAGAAGAAAAATGAAATCACTAATATTCACCTTATTTACTCATGAAACACAGTGAATCAGTCCTTTCTATGTATAATTCTTAAGCTACTAACTTGACTGGAAAAATTTTCATGGTTTTACATTTAAATCTTGTTATACATTTTAAGATAAAGTCAGGGTTACTTAATCATTTTAACATATTACTTGATCATCAGTTCTACACAGAGCCACAAATCTTTTCCCCTCAAATCTGAAATCTACAAAGCTTATCAATTAAGCAACAAAATTTGTGAAAAAACTTGTCATGAATTATGAAACTGTTTATCCTACTTAAGAGTAAATAGTTATTTTACCAATGAAATACTAGCATGTTAGAAATTAAAAGTGCCCTGTCCCAGACTCCATAGGATATTTCTGCATTATAAAGGTTAGTAAATATATGAGCATGATAAAAATACTGAAAACTTACTATCCCAAATGAGTATGTCATATCTGTTCATTACAACCAGTGGACTCCCAGGAAATAAAACTATTTTAATATTGTAGCAATTTCTGAATCACTGTACAACTTACCTAATTGTGATAATAAGGCTAACCAAGAACTGCTAGGTAACTTGGAACAACTGAGGTCTCAATGAAATAGGGATTTCAAATTAAGCCTTCTTATTTGTAAATAAAGTATTAATTTTTAACTAGCACACAGTAAGAAAATGTCATCTTTGAAAATGCTACGAGACTACTAAAATGGTCTTGTTTAATATAGATTTAATTTAATCAATAAGCATGTATGAATGTATGCTGTAATGTTAACATTGGGAAAATACAAATGTTTACCATTTATTTTATGAAAACTAAATTCCACTATTTTTCCATATACACTGGAGTATTTGAGAGGCCTATAAAGTATATAAAGTATATATTTGTAAATGAAAGCAATCAGAGAAAATAGTTATTTTTACAAGATTACCGGTAAGGCAGGTTGCATGGAAGCCTGAGACATATGCGACATCATCATTCCTGGCATTACTGAAGACATCATTCCAGGCATCTAAAATAAAAGTGAAAAAAAAAGGTTACCATGTAAGACCAAAATACTTCATATCAATTTTGCGTATCAAACAACTTAAGAATAAAAACCACTGAAATTATGTCACTATACTACATGAATAGTATGCTTAGTAAGTGCTTGTTGAATGAATGAAGTACTTTATGAATGATCCTCTTCCATGTATTATAATCCATACATCTGGTCAAAATTACTTTTAACAAGTAAATTTAAAAGTATGGAATACTATATTATTCAAACTCAAACTTGAAAGTATTAATTTCATTTTATTTTTTAATTCAACATTCTTTCTTTGAAACAAGAGAATCTTAAAAGATAAAAAAGTTCTCAACATTTGCACCTTTGATTCTTAATCTGTACTGAATAAATTTTACAGCAATTTGGTTCTTTTTAAAACCTTAGATCAAAGGTACTTGAAATGTAAACACTGAGTTAAAAATATGTAACAACCTTTTTTATCATAAATAAGTACATAAATATCTGCAAATACTAGGACTGAGATTTCTAGCTAGTCTACCAAGACTGCCATTAAAATCATAATAACTAGGTATGAATAAAAATCATGACTTGAACTAGTGTTCATCTATATTATATAACAAAATATATAATCCCACATTTGACTTTAATTACCAAAAATATCTAAGGAAACTTGTAGGGGGACAAAAATAACAATGAACACAAGTACAAGTGACAAGGTAATTGGTTACTCATGTTTAAAATTAAACAATTTAGGAAATAGGAACAACAGAAAAATACAAGCATCAGTCAATAGCAACATATAATAAAACCCACTAAGTTAGACAAGAACATTTATGCTGTTTCATTACTTGCAAAAACTCACAAAGCAAAACAAGTCTTTTAAAAAGCATAGAATTTGAAAACAGAAGCATGGGAGCTCCATGGTCATAAACCATATAGGTACAAATATTTTTATAACCTTGTTTTAGGTAAACAAAAGTAATCTGTATCAGACCATGAAGAAAGCATACCAAAAGCACAGTGGGCAACAGGGAAACAAGTCTACCACCTAAAATGGCCTATTCATAAATATAATACCATATCCCAAACCAGAATCCTAACATAATTTCAGAAATCAAAGTTTGAAAACCTAAGAGAAAAATAGTAATTTCTCCTAAAAATAAAAGGTACTTTTGGTTAAGAAATATTCCCTTCATGGTTTTAGTAGATAGGGAAAATTAATTATTTCAATTGAAGTATTTTGACTTTATAACAAAAAGGTAAATATTCTGAGTCTATAACACAAAAATACAAAGCCATAAATTTCTATAAAACACATGCAAAGTTTTAGTCCAGGCCAATGAGACAGCAAGTATTTATAATCACTAAAAAACATACACTTTGAGAGTTGTTTCTTTCGCTGTCCTTCCAGTATCTCAAACTTTAAAACATCATAAAATTTTTCTCTAGAGTGGAATTCACAATAACAAGTTACAGAAGACTTAATAGCAAATGAAAAGCTATAATCTCCCTCGGTCTTTTTGGTAAATCCTAGAAGGAAACTAATATTACTTCTTTTACCTGACTAATTATGATTTTTAAATTTTGTGCAACTAAATAGTTTAAAATTAGACCACTAAGATAATTTTTAAATTTTTAAAAATGTTTATGTGTATGAGTATCTGCCTACATGTGTGTAAGTGCACCTCTGTCTGTGGAGGTCAGAAGAAGGCGTCAGATCCCCTGGAACTTGAGTTAGGATGGATGGTTGCTAGCTGCTATGTGGGTCCTGGAAATCAAACCCAGGTCCTCTGCAAGAGCAGTCAAAGCTCTTAAACACTAAGCCATCTCTCCAGTCCCATCATTAAGATAATTTTAAAAGAAAACTGATATTAATGTGAATTTAAAGAAAAAGGACATTCATCAATGAGCAAGATACTGTATTTCATACATAAAATATCGACAAATTAGTTTTCAGGGATTTGAACACCATAGAAAGACTCATTTACATAAGCCTGCATAATCTGCTTTGGAAATGTTACAATGATTCCTATTTCTATCAATTCTAAGACACATAACATGGAAGTATTTTACATCTGCTGTCTTTGGTTAAATTCTTTCATAGAAACTGGAGTAACATTTCAGTTACTTGGCAGCACCACCAATTTGAGAATAATAAATTTTTCTATTATCTTCTTTTTGTTTTGACATGACAATGTTAACGGGAACGAATCTAGCCTGTAAACTTGAAAGAAGTAGCCTGTGTTTTGAATCCTCGTAAGTAATTTCTCTTTATTTCCCAAATTAAATTGATACAGTCAAATTTCTTTCCTGTCTTCTGGCATGGTAATCTAAACTTCTTGCTTCACATGGACAGTACAAGCAGCTTTAACTATAGAGTCTTGAATTTTCTATTTGGGCTGCCTTCTCCCCTAGCATCTTATTTTTGCAAAGCTTAAGTTCAATCAAATGGCAAGTTGGTTAAAAAAAGTTAAGAAGCAGAAACTCTTAACTTAATTGCTATAATAATGCCATAGAAATTTCATGAACCACATCATTTTCTAAGGCCAAATGCTTCATGTTCACAAAAAAACAAATTATAAATTCAAAGCATGCACTAATTGGTACTTCTACTTCAACTACTTTGACAAATATGTCAAGTACTGTAACTGGAACTTTTAGTTGTTAGGATATGAGACAGAGAATTTGAGAAATGCAAAAATTAAGGAGTAAATTAAATCTCCTAAAATACTAAAAACACCTGAATTTTGTGGACACTTTGGGATCTTTTAAAATGTAATTGATATATTTTATAAAGAAGTGGCAAGCATTTGTATGTATATGCTATAAAACAATTATTAAGCACATTTCTATTTCTTTTTCTTTGAATGATCAAAAATTTTACAGCAAGGGAGAGAGGGGGCTTAAAGCCAGTTATCAAAATGAATTCAAGCCAGGTATTATAGCCACACTCCAAAAAATAAAAATAGGGTGCAGATTTAGATCAGTGGCAGAACACTTGTGTAGCAGTCATGAGGTCTTGCATTCAAGATCCAGTACCTGTGGGGGTGGGAGTGGGGAGATGTTATTTAGGAAGTTTGAGGACAATTAACTAGTAAAATCTGGTGCATATCATACAACGTGTTCTACCACTCTTAGCATACCAGAAAATTTCTAATGTTAGTTAGATATAAATGAACATGTTTCATTAATCATACTATACACTTTAAAAATGAACAGTAACAAAGTGAGTATTAATGCTATAGCAGTAAGTTGAACAAAACAAATATCAAATATGATGATTTGAAAAGAAAACTAAAGTGAAACTCATGTGAGAACCAAAGTTTTTTCTTCATAATTATTTCCTGTTGCAAAGTTATCACAATCTTGCCTATCTTTTGTCTAGTCTCACAGAAATTATCTGAAAAATATGTTCTAAATCTGTTAATTTTTAAAAATAACTCTTGCTACAAACTTAAGAGTGCCAAACTGAAGATGTTTGATTTTTGTCTCTTTACAATTCTTTAAAATATGCTCAAGTCAAATTCCACCAGGGCAAGTATACACTCAGTAGAGGTTAATAAGTATATTTTTTAGAACTATCTGATCCAGGCTCAATGGCTCACACCTAAAATTTCAGTACTCGGAAGGTGAAACAAGAAGTTCCCAGCAAGTTTAAGGCCAGCCTGGGCTACACAGTAAGATTGAGCCCAGCCTGGAGTTAAGAGCCAAGACCTTATCTCAAAAAAAAGCCAAACAGCAACAACAAATCTCACACACTGCTAAATAAACAATTACATAAAGAAAAAATTTAAACTTCTGAATAAATGTCAAGGGCTGAATCTTTAAATGGAATCTAATTTTCATTCAATTGGAAATAAAAGCTAAGTTTAAAGGATTTCCTTAGTACTCCAAACTAGGAAAGTTAATCTTGTTGCCTCATCAAGTAATATAAAAATGGGGGTGTGGGTGGAGAGAACATGGTGAAAAACACCTATAATCAAATCACCAGGGACATTAAGACAGGAGGGTAACCATGTATTTGAGGCAAATCTGGGCTACATATATACTGAGTTTGAAGCTAGCTTGGACTACCTAGAAAGACTCCATCTCAAACCACCAAAAATAAATTAACATAAAGTCAAGATTTTTTAATCAAACATCCATTAAAAGGTAAACACTATTTTGACAATTTGTTATGTGGAAAAGAATATTTAATAAGACAACTGCCAGTATTCAAAATCAGTTTACAAAACACTCCTCACCTACAGAATTTTAAAATTCTGAAGTTCATTCAGTAGTCCCTTCCACTTCTTTTCTGTGGAAAATTTCAGTAACATAAGGAAATGAAAATTTAAAAACAATCCACAAGTTTGTGTATTTTTCTTAGTGTGAGGAAATCTTCTATAACCTTCAGCTGCCAAAGATGGAAGTCATCCCTTTTTGGCTCACACATGACGTAGCCCAACCAACCAGGGTCTTGGTTATCAAATCAACCCTGGAAGTATTGAAGTATTTGTGTTTACAGGTTCAAGTAACCCTATTTCACTTATAATAACCACAAACCACAAGCATAGTGATGATGCAAAGATACCAAGACATAAAACTACAAAGGACAGATTAACTATAGTACCATAGAGCAACACAGCAGGGTATTTTGGGAAAAACAGTACAAAGAGTTCAGTTTAAAGAATCCATTGGGAGTATTGCATACATACCTAAAATGGGGATAGGCACTTTACAGTGACCCCTGGATCAGGCTCTAAGGAAGTTAACTCAATTGATTATATAACCTTATAAATTTTATACAGAGAAGCAGTCTAAAACAGCTACTAAGTATACTCTGAAATCAGAACAGCAGAATTTCTATCCTAGCTTGACCACTTAATGGCTTTGGGATCTTGAGCTGGTATGGCACTGAGCCTGCTGTACCTCAGTTTTTCATCAATGGCAAAAATATTACCCAATAGGACTTATTTGTAAGAAATTGAATGATATAGGCATTGCAAGGCACTTAAAATACTGCTGCTAGAGTTGTCTCTCAGTAATCATGGTTCTAGGATTACCAGGTAGATAACAAAATCTCTAAATGCTTCTCATATAAAATGGCCAAGTATTTATAAATAATCTCTGCATACCCTAGGGGATTTCTGAAATTACTTAATACAACATTAAATCTTATTCATTGTATGTAAATCCAATATATGTAAATATTGCCAACACATTTGGTACATATGCAATTCTTTTTCTAAATACTTTTGATTGATGGTTGGTTGAATCCATGTGGAGCGTCTGTAGATACTGAAAACCAAGTTATTTTATTTATTACTACTCTTCTTTATCTTTTGCAAGAACCACCCTTCACCCATTCTTTCTCAAGCATTTTGTTTCTCTAAAATGGTATTCTAGAAAATACCATAAAATTTCCACCTTCAATAGAAATTAATACATGTTAGTAAATCAATCCCAGATTATGTATCACATTTAAGCTAGCTCTGCTATTTCACTGTACAATTCGTTTAACTTTCTGGGTCATACTATTATCAATTATAACTTAGACATCCAAGGCTAACGTATTTCCCAAGATAGAAGGATCAAATTCAATGAGGTATATGAATTTGTCAATTTATACAAATGAGGGCAAATTTTTAATTGTTTATAACAACTATAAAACAAAAATTTAGAAATGGCATTGATCAAAAATTATTAACACTTTTTTTACAGTTCTAAACTAGGGATACACAGAAAATTGTACCTCAAAATTTTACAGAATTAAAGACCATTATAATTCCTTTTTCAAGTCCATCAAGTTAGATTCAGAATTACATTTAACTAAATCTTTATACTTTGTGTAACAGCGGAGACACACTGATAAATTTACTTTTATTATTGTGCAAAGTGGACATACACAAGCCTAAATGGCACAAGTCAGTCACTGAATGTGACCTTCTGATGTATCAAGAGACTTAGTAAACACAAGATGACACGACACGCTGTTTTACAATAAACTTGCTTTTGTAAGCAACAGTACAGTCTAAACTAATACAAAGTATAGCACAGTACATGTATAAACACAGTCCATTAGCATCAAATCAAGTATTATGAATTGTATATAACGGTGTGAGATACTTTTACGTGATTGATAGGGCAGTATATTTTTTGAATAAACATCACAATAAACACATGAGTAATGCTTTGTGCTATGAAATGACTACAGAACAGTTATGTCACCAAGCCTCACAACAGCTTCAGTTCCATTATATTCATTGAGACTACCACTGTATATATATATATATGATCTGAATATGTATTGCTGAATAAAAGACCTTTATGTGATGTATTACTAAACTTAAAAGGACCTGGGCATAACTTGCTACATACCTAGGCTATATGGTAGACTACAAACTTATACAACACATTACTGTACTGAATACTGTAGGCAACTATAAAACTATATCTAAGCATAGAAAAGATATAGTAAAAGTATCAGGCATGGAATTCTTCAGCTTCATTATAATCTTCTGAGACTACCATCATATACTTGGTCAAAAGTTGACTGAAACATTATGTAGTACACAGAAATTAATGAAAATTCTCATTTCACAGAGGTAACAACTTCTCCATACTATGTCACCAAACTCACCACTCTAAATTTGTTCAATCAGAAGAAACTTAATGCTCTGAAGATAAAAACCTAAGGAACGATTCTTTCCACGTTGTAATGTTTATTTAACAATATCAAGGTTTAAGATAAATGATAGAAAAATTTTGTTTAAGAGAAAAACCAGAGCCTCAGAAACAGCAAACTGTAATTTAACTTAGGACTGTCCTCAATTGCTGGTATTATTTATAGTCTTTTAAGAGACACACCTAACACCATCATTCCCACTTAGAAAAGATTCAGACTTCCGCTTTAAGAAACAATGGATTCTAAGTCTACTAAAGCAAAATGTCACATATTAACTGCAAATTACAACTAAATATTGTCTAAAACAAATGAAAAATGTTTGGCAATGTAACTAGAGAAAAATATTTAAGGTTCATGTTCATGACATTTCCAAGTATCTAGAAAGATTCTGACAGCTGTATATCAAACTTAATACAGACAACTACTTCACAAATGATGATCAGTTTTTCAAGAGCAAGATAGACACACCACTCATCTTTACATTAACACCACATTCATAAGACTTTGCCTATTGATAAAAGGAAATCGAAGGCATTGAAAAACTAAAGACAACTTCAACAAGAGAAAGCAATCTACTCATTCCTACACATAGACCTTAAAAACAAACCTATTTCTCTAGGTAAACATTGAAAAAAAGTAAGAAAATCCTCTGATACTCAGCAAGGGGATATGTACACGAACCAACTTTTTATACCTGTTGATCAACATTTATTATTATACCGGGATGCTGCTAGGGAATGGTGTTTGGGAAGAGAGACAAGACAGGAACACTAAGAACATTTTTATAAGATTCCTACGAGACTTTTCAGTATCTTGAAAACATTGTAACCTGTAAGGCTCAAAGAGAATTATAGTCCATTCTTTCAAATTCAGATAATCTTGTCAGATCACTCCAAAATACATCCCAAACATCTCTGTATCTGAAGTTGAATGAGTTCATATTTAAACGAGATGTCATCTAATACTATACCTATATTCTCACTAGTAAAAAGTTGTCAAAAGTCTAACCAGTCCAAGATATACACATTAGATCTGGGTTAATGTACTTTTAAAAAGTACTTCCTTAAGAAATGTGAATGTTCAGAAATTACCGAGATGCAAAAATGTAAGTCGATAACCTAAACAATTGTTTTCTTTTTCCAGTGGCTAATATCCAATTTAAAGGCACTGATTCTGTAGCTTCCCATAGACTATAATTCAAAAAAAAAACCCAAATGTGTCTTATAAATCATATAAATTGAATATAGTAATATACAGATTCTCTGGAAAGCCTATATGCCAAATAACACAACTTGAAATATATTTGCCTACCATTAGGAAGCATTTTAGATTTCTTCACCAAAAATATTACTAATTTACTTCATCTTATCTTTTGGGTTAAATGAAAAAGCAGTAATAAAGAAGAAGATATAAAAGCAGCAACAATGTAAAGTCATAAGTAACCTCTAGACACACACACATCAGTGACCAACTTCCTAACTTACACTGTAGGGAAGAATATTACCTGTTTCATTCATTCAACAAGTATTTTACTGAGCACCCATGATATGCCAAGAACTGTGCTCAGCACCTATAGACTTCTCAAAAACTGCACAACTTAGCTTAAATCTATTACGTGTTAGGAAAATAACAAATCAAAAAGCACTAAGGGAAAAAAAAATGTGGCATCAAGTACCAAAGGGCATCAAGTACCAAAGTGAACCAGTAACAATTCCAACCAGATTATTTTCTTAAATACATTAGAGAGGAAGTACACACCAGTCAAAACGATTTCTGAGGACCTCCTAGAGAAAGCAGAATTTGGCAAGCAAAAGAAGTCATGGAGACACTGATCTTGAGGGAACAGCAGCATAAGCTTAAAGTTATGAACTAGTAAGTCACTTGAGGCACCATGAAGATCAGTCTAGGTTTAAATTAGGAAGTATGAAAATACACATTTTTTTACATAAATCTTTTGATACATAGGAGATTCTTCAAAGTTAAGCTATGGAATTTATATACTATGCCACAGGTATAAAACAACATTGGATATTCTTGAGCAAGGATATATTTTTAATTTTATTTTCTCAGAGATAGGAGGACCATGAAGCAAGAAAATTAGCTCAAAAATTGTCGGGTAACCAAGGCATGAGAATGAGACAACTTGGGCCGTTACAGATCTGTGAGAATATATTGTACTCAGTATTAAAATAAGGAAATCAAATTCATTTGTAAAACGTAATTATTCCCTTATCAGCATATTGATCAAAGATTCAACAAAGAATTGAATAATTAATTAGAATCAGAGAGGCATTACTAAAAGAATTTTATTTCCAAATCAATCCATAAAAATCTCATAAAATTGTCTGAAATCACTTGCTATTAAATCTGAAAAAGATCTTAAGACTCTTTATTCTCATTAAAAGAGGGAAAAAAAAATACCAACATTCAAATGAAGAAAGAGCTGGCTAGTAAGACCCTGTTGGGCAAAGAAAGGCAAAATCACCTGAGAGATGACAGGACTTAATGTTCTGGGTGTAGAAAAAACATACACAAAAAAGACACGAAAATACCTTAAAGACAAAAACATGTTTTACTCTGGGTGGATACTCTGGAGGATTGCTTCACACACGATTGTATTTTGAAAGAAATTTCTACTGAAAAATTTTTGAGTCTTGCTAGTAGGCAGCAAAAAGGGGTGAGGAGGTCTTTTATTTAAGGTGATTTTAAAAAAGTGATCTTTCCAAAAATCATTACTTAAATTACACATTAATTAAAATTAATTAATATATATGTAAGGTCCCTTTCAGTGATGATATTAAAATTCTGGGAAGTACAAGCATGATTTTTGGAGGTATACTGAGAGGAAAATATCCTATGTAATAGGTAACTAAGATAAACTTGGAAGATGTGATTAAACTACATTTGCTATTTCTAATAAGTTCAGCCTAAATTTTCTATGCTACTTTATCTAATAAATTAAGAAAAAAACACTAAACTTTCCACTTCCTCAAGTGACTAGCTGCATTTCAAAAACTGGAATTCTGGTTTCCCTAGATGATTACTGTCCAGTGTATATATTGTTTTAAACGGGTTTTAAAATTTCATGCCATATTCAGTAATGTTCAAAGGTCCCAATCATTTAGCAAATATAGACTGCCTCCAATTTTACTTCTCAGCTGGTCCAAGCAAGGTATCTTCATTAGATATGGTCAATACAGTTGTCCCTTGGTATATGAGAGGAATAGTTCTAGGACCTTAACAGATATCAAAATCTTGATGAGGCCCTTTAACAAAAAATGACTTAGTACATGCACATGACCTATGGACATCTTATATACTTAAAAAATCATCCCTAGTTTACTTATAATACCTAATATGATATGCATGCTACATGCACATAGTACATAATCATACAGTTGCTATAATATATTGGACAATATGACAAGGAAAAAAAGTCTGTATGTGTTCTAGAAAAATGAAATTAATTTCAAATATTATCAGCCCACAGCACGTTAAATCCATGGATGTGGAACCCTGCAGTTATGGACAGTCAACTATATGTCAAAATTATACAACCTTCAGACCCCCCCCCAAAATCTTTAAAAAACAAAACAAAACAAAAAACCAAAAAACTTTTAAGTTTATTTTTTAAAAGCTAGATGGCAGAACCATAAATCATTGCCATGAAAGATACAGGAACCCTGCTTCTTAGTCAATTATCTTCTCATTAACTATAATTACCGCTCAATAATTATGAGCACATGTAGACAGAAAAAACAATTAAAAAATGATCAGTTATCATTAGGGGAATGATTAGAATGTTTTGAGTTAGGATTTCTAGGTTATATTTGAGGATTCAGTTTATACATGCTCTCTCAGTCTCATAAAGCTGAAATAGGGTTAGCTACCTTTACCAAAAGTTAGGTCCCATATTTGTTAGGCAGTAAGGGTGGCAAAGAATGATCTGATTTTGAGTAAACAATGGCAATTTCGGAGACCCTCAGAGCTGGTCTCTTAAAATCCTCATCCTCACAGAAGCCATCAGAGGGAGAAAGAATTCTAAGCATTTAAATAATCAAGTATACTTAATGGAGCAAGAACACATTGGTCTAAAAAAAAGTAGAAAATTAAAAGTTCTGAGTATAAAACTAGCAAGTAAACTTATTAGGAAGGTGGTCACTGACACAGCTAAAGAGAATGGGCCATAGAATAAGCTGTGACCAGCTTATGCCAATTAGATACGTGAAAATACTTTAAAAAAATATAAAATCTTCATTTTATTAGAAATGACTAGCTGGTATCTTGGCTTTGGAAGTGCAATAGCACCATCACAGCAAGGGTAAGCAGGTCAATCCCTTGCAAAACTTACCTTGATTGGCCCAATGGAAACAGAAGGCCCCAGAAAAGAGAGAAGCATCTGGCAGTAGCAAATTGTTTTATTTTATCTTTCTGTGGAAAGAAACTAATTTTAAATAAGAACCAGAGCATTTAAAGAGTAAATATTTCTTTTAAAGCTCATTATCTAGTTAGAGCAGCTCTACCAAGAAAACAAGAAGAGCTTGCTACTTAGAGATGGAAAGAAACAGAAGAGGAATCAGAGTTCTCTGCATCTCCTCGGGAACTTTAAAACTTGGTTATTCTAGAGTAACAGAATAAAAGAATCTTTTCTACAAAGAACTCCTGTAGGCAGAATCTTTTCAGTCTGGTGCCTTTGAATAAAGATTTTTATACAAAATTAAGGGCTATATTCCGAATATAAAAGAAGAAAACCACTGGACATTGAGCCATTCTACTCTTAAACAAAAAGACACAACAAGCTCCTTTTTCCACTGCAATTTCACCAATAACCTTAGTCATCAAGGCTTAAATACTTATTAAAGTAAACAGTACTCATTAGTGAAAGAAAATAGGCTTTCCAAAATATTTTGCTAACCTGAGTTTTTTATGACTTAAAGATACTGAAATGCAATAACCCAGCCACCTAAGGATCTGTATCTTAGAACCTAGCACAGAAAACACAACTGTTCATGATAACTAAAGCTGCTGCCTTTCTTGGACGTTCCTCTGGAAACTCAGTTCTACCAGTCACTGAATCAGCTTAAAACCTTTTGATCCAAATCACCCCCATCATTCCTACAGAATGTCCATTTACAGTTTATGCTAGAGATGGAAAGGGCAGCTCATAAGAAGGGTGTGAAGCAATGAGCATTTCAAAAAATGAAGCAGAAAACGAACTACCTATATGGCACTGTCCTGTGAAGAATCAGTAATAGAGCAGAAAATCCCTCTATAGCCCCCCCCCCAACAAGAGGAAGATATTCTGAGAATAAAATTCATTCTAACTGAAAAGCCTGAATAACTATTATTGTTATGCAGTTACATGGGTCAGCAAAATACGGTGATGTACCTGATAATATTTACCTCAAAACATGCTGTTTACCCTTAGAACATTAACAATGGACATGCTTGAAAAAAGTCACTAAGTTAAAAAACCTACATGTACACTGTCACTCTTAAGTTAAAAGAAATGTAATTCTGTTGAGGCAGTCTGTAAACTTTTTATCCAATCATGATACAACATTTGTCTTATTTGAAACGATTATTTGGATGTAAAATAATCTTTAAAAGTACAATACTGACCTAGATTTTAAAACCTTGACACAGTAAAACAAAAGTAAACACAAGTCAAAGTAAAAAAACATAAAAATCTTACTTGTCCCATTGGAGGCCCTCCCATAGGGGGCATCATTTGTGGCATCATTCCATGAGGTACAGGAGGCATATTAGCTCTCTGACCCATAGGGTGCATTCCCATTGGTGCATAATGCATGCCAGGGTGCCCCATCTGAAAAACAATAAAAAAATTAAAATTTAGCAAGACACATTGTTTCTCAAAAATGTCACTTTGAAAAATTACTTGTAAAGCACAGTGTTAGTCAAAGCGTGATTAAACTACTGGATTAGCACACAAAGTCTTATAGCGTTAAACAAATGCACCACAGGGGTAATTATAAGAAGCCTGGAAATTCCATCACAAAATGGGAAAAAGTAATATGCTTTGCTGAATAGTTGGATTATAGTCCCCAGGCCCCAATAATTTAACCAACTGTGATGTGACTCACTAAACTTACTGGATATATACTGATTGCTCACATAACTTTGTCCCATTTTATAAGGAGAGCCAGTTTACAGTACTTAAATATGCTGAATTTGCCAAATTATTTTGAATGAGACTTGATCATAAAACGGAGTATGGGGTAAGCAAGGGTACTTCACATATTAATGAACAAACTACTTCCTAAGATAAAGTTTTAACACAAATAAAAATATCATAGACTGCCATTCTGTCCCAGACATTAAATGCAAATAATACTCATTTTAATAAACTTTTGAAAATACGAATACTTTTCTTTTCATATTTTGTCCATTGTTCCTGCTCTGAAACTATCCCCTGCCAATTGTCCCAACAGGATCCCAGACTTCATGAAAAGCACCACTAGAGAAGAAAACAAACTCCGGGTAGTCCGCTCTGACGTCCGTATAGACCCGAGTCTCCTACTCTAATAGGCCTAGGCTCCAATGTGTACAGCCCGCCCGAGGCCCCGCAGCTTCCTAACGCATCTGTTCAGGCCAGGACTACAGGAACGTCCCAGGGTCCCACATCCTTCTCTTTGTGCATCCCGCCCTCTAGCTCTCTCTCTCTCCGGACGTAACCCTCCCTCCGGAGCTCTTCCTGGCATGCTCTCATCATCATCTCTTTTTGGAGAAAGCTTCCTGTTTCTGACTCGGGTTTTCATTGTGCCGCGTTCCCCTGCCCCACCGATCCCTTACCGAGGGCCGTCTCCTCAGGAAGCCGTCAGCAGAAACCCAAGAGCTGGAGCACAGGCTTGAGCCGGACAATCTCCGCTCCCCGTCCCCGGGACCCCGCGACGGAGGTTGGCTCTCCATTTCACTCACCATGAGGCCTCCACGCTCAGCTCCAGTCCCCGGCCTCATCGTCGGGCTCAGACTGCTCCGCCGGCGGCCACTGCCGCTACACATACCAACAAGAAGCGATCTGAGTGGCTGGCGCCCGCTGGGGCCAAAGGGTAAAGGCTGCCCTGAGCTACGGGGCGGGATCAGCGGGGCCAATATACTGACAGGCTGCCGCACTGTCCAATCAGAGTGCGCTACCGACACGCAACTCTGCGGCGATTCGCCCCCAGCCTCAGCCTCGCTCAGTGTCGCCTGCATGGAGAGGGGGGAGGCGGGCGGAGGAAGTTTCTGTGTCGAGTCCTCGGCCGGGAAAACTCCACCAACTTCCCCCAGGAAAGGGGACGCAGCCGGGACCCAGCTTTCCGGGCTCGGACCGCCTCACCCCACAGGGGGTGAGGCAGCGGCGGTCTGCCACCTTCGCCACCCCCCCGCCCGAGTTACGTTTGTCCCACAAACCTGAGGCCGCCTAGGGTGGGGTGGGGGCGGGGAAAGCGGCGCCCGGCGTTAGTGGCGGCTGGGGCCGAGTGCGCGTGCGCGCTCGCGGCCGTGGGGAGGGGTCCTGAGGCGGGGAATCGAGCTCTGCGCGCGCCCGGACGCCGGGAGAAGTAGGCAGTGGCTCATATGGAAGTTGTCGAGGCGGGGAGAAGCACGCTAGGGGTAGGAGGCAATTGGTTGTTGAAAAGCAGGGCCGAGCGGGAAGCTACCGCCGAGGCGGGGCGTGCGAGCGTGGAAGACCCAGGACCGAGAAAATTAGGCAGTGTGTATCAGGGCGCTGTGGGCGTGCGCCAGGACCCGAATGGGGAAGGTGACCCGGGTTGCCAGGGCTCCCGCCGGGCTGAGGCACCGCCCCGGGGCAGCTCGGCAACGGCCGCCCTTCTCTTTTCTCTCCCGCGCTCGGCCGGGCGCTCTGGGTCCGTAACCCCCTCCCCTTCGCGCGCTGACACTCGCCTCTGATTGGCTGTAGCCGGTCGGGGCGGGGCGGTGGCGAGCGCTCTACCTTCGTAGCTCTCTCAGTCTTTCCCGCCATGTCTTTTGTGGGGAGTGCGAGGTCCTCGGCCCCGCGGCGGCGCCGCCTTACCACCCCTGCTGCTGGGACTGAGCCTGGGTATTCCGACTTCACTCGAGGGGACAGTTGGGGAGAGGGTGAGGTCGACGGAGAGGAGAGATGCGACCCGGTGGCCCGCGACTTGCGGGCCGAGTTCTCGGCCGGGGTGCTGTCGGAGCCCAGGAGCGGCCGGCTGCTTCCGCGGGACGGAGACGGCTCGCCTGTCCTGCCTAATAAGCGCAACGGCCTCTTCCCGGCGGCTGTGGCCGGCCGCGCCCGCGCTCGCGGGTGGCCCATCCAGGCCCTCTCTATTCTCTGCTCGCTGGTGTTCGCCGTCCTCCTTGCTTTCCTCCTCGCCATCGCCTACCTGATCGTTAAAGGTACTGAAGCCCAGGCTGTTGCCAGTCTGTCCAGAGTATAGTTGAGCCCGTTGTCTGACTCGCCTGCATCCACCCTCTCGCTACCTAGAGCTTCCCCTCACCGCTGCACCTTTCTTTGCTCGTCCTCCTTTTGTCTTGGCGTCCTAGACCGAAGTCCCTGCTTCATGGTGAGAAGACTCGGTTAAATCGGTGCTCTGGAAGAAATACCTTAAAGGCCTTGAACACGGGGCTGAAAACTTTAGCACTGTTGTTTCAACAATGCAAAGCACCCACTTTAAAACGACTTTTAAAAGTGCTGCATGTAACTAAGATAGGCTATGTATTCAAATGCTGATTTCGCATATGCTTGAAAACATTCTGTGCACTTATTTCCCTGAACACAGAAATTGAAGGACAAGGATTTCTATCCTACATTCCAACTTTCAACTTCTATAGGCAAAATAACTCACATTTTTCTATCTCAACCCACTGCAGTATGCAAATTATATTGAAGGGCATTTATTCTGCAGTGTCTGAAGTTGACTTACTGGCCAAACTGGAATAAAGATAGATGTGCTCTGAAAGAGTCTCTCCCATAAGGATGTATTGTATAGTTTGGTATTTGTAGTGGAAAGAATCAGATTTGAATTTAAAGCTCAGTTTTTATTAGTGTTTGCTCTTTGCCAAGTTATTGAGAAATAGGAAAGTCAAAACTAAGTATGTTGTATATAAAATGGCAGGTTTGGTTGCTATTGCTTCACATCTGTTTACATCCTTCCCCTTTTTTTCACTGCAACCTTGATAGTTCTGTCTTGCAGGCAGTTTTTCTTTCTTTTTTTGAGCGTATCATATCATAGACTGAGATTAAGTGAACTTCATTGCAGAAGACATGGATATTTTGAGTATGTGTCAAGGAACTGAGCTAAAATAATTTGTCTTAAGTTTGTATTATGTATATTGTCTTCACAACAGCCCAAAGGGACATTCTCAATTTGTATTTATGGTACTTGCATCATGTAAAGCCTTATATGCTTGATAAAGGTAATATAGCTAGTAAATCAGAAGTTGAACTTAATTATCGAAAAAATCTCACTTCTCTATCCACATCTCTCTTTGTACTTACAGAACTGCATGGGGAAAATTTGAAAAATGAAGATGATATAGATACTGGACTGTTAGGTATGAGCTTGTCATTTTATTTGTCCAATCACTAATTTTTGTTTTTTCTAAATTAGGTTGAAGTTATGCAAGCTTTGGGATAAAATACTTTATACCACGTGCAGTTGATTGAGTTGTTTTTCATTTGCATATGTTTGTAGTAAATGTTATTAGATTGCCTTTTGGGTATATATTTATGTATTTTTCATAATGGTCACCAATATGTATGTGTGTGTGTGTGTGTGTGTATACACATCAACATGACCATGTATGACTTGATCTAGCAGTTTTGGATTCTGTTCTAGAAGAGACACCCTAAACCATCTCGGGAATTTAGAACCAAAAACCTTGCTCACAAATTTAGCCAAGATAAATAGTATCAAAAAAGAATACAGAATTTTCAAGTTTAAATATTTTTGTAAGCGACTTCTCTTGAGATAAAAATTTTTAAGTGAGAATTATTTGCCATAGTTGCAAAAATTAACCAGTGATGAACTGAGAGTTTCTGTGGTGTCTGCAATGGGGTACTTTATGTAGTTTATAGGTTTCTAGTGAACAAAGTTATTGTTGGTATGTATCTCTCTCTCTCACAGATAAAATTTTGAAGAGTCTAGAACTTTACCTATTTGATGTGTTTTTACTTAACGATGATGATAGGGATTTACTATGAAAATTCAGGAATGAGGGAAAAACTGTGCCAAGACAAAAGTCTTTATTTTGAACGACTGATAAATGAAGAATATAGTCCATATCATTAACAGGTTAACTCAGTCAAATTCATGGGGATTAATTTGAAAGTAAGCCTAGTTTGGTTTGCTAGCAAATAAAACTATTACAACATGTGAACAGAATAGCCTTCTCTAATAGGAGAGAATTCTTCAAAAATTTCTTTCAGGGTTGGGCACATAGCTCAACAGTAGACAGCTTGCACTTGCCTGGTATGCATGTGACTCTGATCTCCAGCACCACCAGAAAGACAGTCTGTTTTTGAGATACAATGCCAAGATAAGTTCTTAATAAATTTGAGGTGATTGTAGTAATACTTGTCTTTATGTTGTTCTAAACTTGAATCTCTCCTGTTTGAGAAAAAAATACATGTCAGCTTCTTTACAGAGGCATTTTGAATTGGTTAAACTTCTTGAGGAGGTGGAGAAATGGCTCAGCAGTTAAGAGGAATGACTATTCTTGTAGAGGACCTGGTTTCTGTTCCCAGCCCCCACATGGTGGCTAACAACAGTCCTTAACTCCCGTTTCAGGGACTCCAGTGCCCTCTTCTGACCTCTGTGGAGATTGCTGTGGAGATTGCAGGACATGGGTGCTTTTAAATACCTGGCATGAAAAATAGTAAATAAAATATTTTAAAAATTATTCTTGAGATAGTGAAAATATAGGCCAGTTCTATTAAACTTTAATATCTCTCCAGATCAATAACTTGATTAATTTAGATATCTAGAAAAATTTGCTTCAATTTTTACACACACAAGGTAGTACCTGTGAAATTATATTCTTATCTTTTTTACACTTGATATGAAAGTTTGACAGTAAGACATGAAGAAACAGCCTAAATTTTGAAAAAACTTGAAGTTCTCAATGAGGTTTAAAAAAGTATCATGTAACCTTTTTATTATATGAGAATGATTTTGAGGTATTTGTTTTGAATTATTTAGTAGAAACTTCATAGTCTATTGTTTATTGCCTTGCCTTTTGGCATAATTATTATTGCTAATATATGCTATTATGTTAGTATTTTAATGTTACATGTTGAAATTTTATTGTTAAGCTGCCCCAATTCTTTGAAAGTAGGTTGATTTTTAGAAAAAAAACCTGAGCACAGTAAGTGCTCTACCATAAAAGAGTTCTCTTTCTATATAGACTGATAAAAATTTTGAAGGTTGGAAAAAAACTCAGTAAGATAATTTTTAATAATCACCTTGGGCACTTTCTTTTTGAAAAGTACTTCTAAATTTTTATTCAGCCCAGGGTTGGGACCAAGGACATTCAGCTTTTTACAAATAGTTACTATATAGATACTCAAAGGACCTCTATTTGAGAACCCTTGAGGACTTTGAACTCATCCCCCATCCACTTGTGAGAGAGCTCATTTTTCAGAAATGTATTAAAGGATGATTAAAATCCTGAAAAGATTACAAACTAGTAACAAGAAACAATGTAAATCCAAATGCCTTTTAAGTACTTCAGGTTTTTAAAAATTATTTATTTATTTATTTATTATGTGTATGAATTATTGCCTGCATGTTTGTAAATATACCTGTGCCATGAAATACCCATGGAGGTCAGAAGAGGGTGTAGGATTTCTTGGAACTGCAACTAAAGTTAAAGATGGTTGTTAGCTGCAATGTGGGCTCTGGGAATTGAACCAAGATCTTCTGCAAGAGCAACCAGTGTTCTTAACCACTGAGCCATCTCTCTAGTCCTAGCTTACTACAGTTTTTTTAGACATCTTTGTTTCCTGAAAACAAACTAAAAAACACAAACTTTGCTAGGCCTAATGGTACATGCCTGTAATCTTAGCATTTCTGAGATGGAGGAAGAAAGATCAAGAGTTCAAGGCTATCCTTAGGTACATAGCAAGTTCAAGGCCAGTGTGGGATATAAGACCTTGTCTCTAAAAGTACATAAAAGACAAAAATCACACATTTAAATTTAGAGATATAAATAATTGTTTTACAATTAATGATTAACATTGTTAAGCGGTAACACTGAATATGCCAAAATGTTAATTTTTTAAGCACTTTGTATTGGTCAGTATGTTAATTTCCTTAATCTAACTGAAACTCAAGATAACATATATGTATTTTTAATGCTATGAGATAGTTTAGGCAGTATAACAGGACAGGGTAGGATAGGTCATTAACAAGAATTATCAGTATGTTCTTAAACTATTAGTTATATGATCATTATAGGTCTCAGTTTTACTAATAATAAGAAATGGACATTAAGATATATAAATCTCAAAACATCAGTTTCAAAATGTATGGTATTATATAGCTAAACTTTGATGGTTGAAGGTCTGTTTCTTAGAATAATGAAATGGAATATTAGCGAAAGAATCATCTGAAAAAATATGAAAATTAATTTCACTAGTTTTCACTTGGTCTGGAATATCTGATATAGTACTCTGAGGTGGAACCCAAGAATTTGTATTTCTAGAAAATTTCTAGTTGATGCTAAGGCTACTACTAGTTCAGGGTTATATATTATGAGAACTCCTGGCTTAGCAGTTTAGTATGTCCTACCTGACATAGCAAACACATAATAAAAAGTGCTAGGTTTTCATTATTGGTTTTATGAAATCTCAGAATTTTTCTTATTTTAAATATTTATTTTTATTTTACGTGCATGAGTGTATTGCTTGCAGGTATGTAAGTGCACCCATGTACCCACAAACATCAGAAGAGGGCATCAATTCCCCTGGAACTGGAGTTAATGGGTTACTGGTGTTAGCCATCATGTGAGTCCTGGGAATCAAACCTGGGTCCTCTGCAAGAGTAACAAGTGCCTTAACCACTGGGCTATCTATGCAACCCCAAAATTTCAGGCTTTCTTATCAATATCTGCTCTAATCAAAAATCTTTAGTTGACTCTATACCATATAGTATATCATCAAGAGCTAGTTAGAACATTTTTTGACTTTTATTTTTATTGAAATTTCATGACTTAGTCTTTTGTTGAGGTTTTCTAAAGAAAAAGGAGAAAATAACTATGTTATCATTTATTTCAAATATGATGAAAATAATGAAATGTGTATGAGGGAATCCTCTCTAGTAAGTAAGGCTCAACAACCTGGGCCATAGGTCAGATTTAACCTATGTATTTCTGTAAAATTATATTTCAGCATAGCTTTACCTAATCATTTCTATGTTGACTTATGTCTGCTTTCACTCTGATCCGGTGAGAAACATGAACTAGTCATGACCAAGACCTTCTGGCTATAAAAACTGAAAATATTAAAAATGCAGTGTTCTTATCTAGTTAGTCATGCAACAGGAAGGACTTCAGGCAGAAAGAACCAAAACAATCTTTTGACATGATGATGCATTCCAGTTGGATTTGGGTTGCTGTTGTTTTTCATATTTTATGGTACCCATACATTAGAATATTATTTATAAGTGAACAAATGCTAAAATATAAGCATATATATTTTCATACACAATTGTGATTGGAAAGAAATGGAGAAAAGTTTTTAGAGTGATCATTTAATCATTTATAAATCTGAAATTTAAAATGCTTTGCTTCAAGATCTGTACCTTTGATGGCAATTCATACTGGAAATTTGTAACATCCGTTTGCCACTATGTGCTGAAGCTCAGGAACGTTATTTACAACATTTTGAAAAATGTTATTTATTTATTTTATGTGTATGAGAATATTGCCAGCATGTATGTAATTGTACCTATGTTATCCAATGACCACAGTCAAAGAGGGTGTTGGATTCCCCTGGAATTGGAGTTACTGATGGTTGTTAGCCACCAAGTGGGTACTGGGAATTGAACAGGGGTTCTCTGAAAGAGGAACTGGTGCTCTTAACTGTGGAGCCATTTCTCTAGACCCAGTTTTTGTGACATTTTCTAATATAAGTAGCTCTGTGTACTACTTTACTTCAGTCAATATCTAATAGTTTATAGAGAGGGGTATCATAAACTCCTAACTGATTGGTTTTAGGAGTAGAAACTTTGAGAAAGATGACGTTACTGTTATTTTATGTCCTTTTGGTTTTATATCTTTACTAACTATTAAATACGAGTTTATAAAATATAAAACTACTAATAACTACAACTAACTATTGAAGATTCATTGTGGTGATACTTGTAATGAATATAGTAGTTGGAAGTTAACCTCTGTGACTTTACTGCTTATTTATGATGAGTTTTGTAATTTTCAGAATCACAAAGAGTATTAGATTGCAATATTGGAATGCATTTTTTAGCCCTGTTACTGTGACATGACTTACTGGTGGAGCAGCTTTTGATTACTTTAGAATGAATTTTAAAATAATTATAATGTCAAGTCTGAGGTAGCACTGAGATTATATAATAGTCATCATTATGGAAAAATCTCAGAAATACTTTTTTAAATGAATAACATGTGTGTGTGTGTATATTATTTAAATAACAGAAAAGTTACCTCTGTAAATAGTAACCATGGAAGATGAGATGGTTGCTCTCAGGAATACTGTTCATAAATTAGATGGATGTGCTCTGAAAGCTCTGGAGTAGAAGTTTGATTAACATTAAATTGCCAAACATTTGGTTATTTTTAAATGTTTTATTTCCTTCTAGGTATCTAGAAGGTATCTAGAAATCTGTAATCTTGACTTAGTTAGCATAACGAATTATAGCTGTTCCCAAAATCTTGTAATTTCTGTCTTGTTTTAACTGGGTGGCAAGAAAGTTGAATCCTAGCCTTTATGATGATTACTGTTCCCAGTTTCTAAAGGCTGGTTGCTGTGCCAGAATTTTGAAGTTGAAGTGCATTCTGACCCTCAGGACATTTGCTGAAGTGAATTACTGTTGAAGCATCTTTCATTCTGTTCTGAACGTCCTTTTAGAATTACCACTTAAACCACAGGACCATCTACTATTTCTATACCCTACTTAGAGTTATCTGCAGAATGATCCCTGGACCTATCTGCCAAGATGTACAAAACTGCATTCCCTCATTGGTGTATAGCTTTTCCTAGGTGACCTTATCAGGAAACCCCAACAACATTCTTCCTCCAACTTTCTGTGCACATCAAGTGCAAACACAACCAATTTCATTCCAACTAGGAACATCTTTATCCCTATCGTACACAAACATTTCATCAATTCATTATTCTATGTGTTCAAGAAGCTCTGTGTTTGCCTTTCTATCTCTGGTTAAATCTATATACTAGTTTTGTAATTATGTTACAATGTAAAGCCAGAGAGGCCACAGGCTATTTCTACTTTCTGCTTTGCCACATCCTTGTGGGGTAACAAAAATGGGAGGTAGGTCAGGATAGGGACCTCTCAGGATGAAATATTTAGGTTAGTTTTTCAAAAAGCAGAAATACGCTTTCTTATTGCTTAATTATTTTAAATTTAAACATCAAAATTTTTATCAGTCTTTTACTGAATTTCACATGACTTACAAACAATACAATGCAGATATTTCTTACCTATTTTTTTGCTAAAATATTCTATGGCGTGCATCAGTTTGCATAGCCAGGAAATTTGGTATTTCTTGCCAGCCTTTAGTGTTCTTGTTCTTTCCATTTAGTACTCACAAGCATCTGATGTAAACTTTGTGTCTTTATAGAAGTTTGAATATGATTGCACCTAGATATGGTGCAACTCCCCCACCCCTTTCCTGTTCAAAAAGGACTGCCTTACTGGAGAAAAAATTTTAGATCATGGTTTTACTTTTACTTTTTAAAAATAGTTTCAAGTAGCCCAGACTAGCCCTGAACTCCCTATATGTGAAAAGCGACCTTCATCTTCTGATCCTTCTGCTTTTACTTCCCTAATGCTGGGATTATATGTATGCCTACCACACCTGTTGCTGGCAAGCAAACTTGGGACTTTGTATATGCTATACAAGTGATCTACCAACTGAACTATATCCCTAGCCACTTTTAATTTTTTTAAATAGATTTAAAGTCACATGGGTCAAAATTAAAAATAAGTGAAAATTATACCCATACTAGTCTTCTCCTGCCCATATCTAGCCATTTCTTCCTGGAACTAATCAACAAGTAAAATATATACTCATTTTTCCATTCAGAGCATGTACCTAGGCATCTGTATACTAGATTAATTTTTTTATGTAAGTATAGTTATGAACCTTTGTTTAGGCTCATTAGCCAAATAAAGATTTGTATTCCAAAATTGCATATTATTGTATATATTTCGTGAACCTATACTGTAGCATCTCTGTATCTATAATTTTGTTTTCTGTAGTTTCAGGTACCTTTGATCAGCGGTAGCTGAAAAACATGAAATGGATATTTCTGGAAATAATATATAAGTTTTAAGTTGCTTATTACTCTAGATCTTGTACCATCCTGCCTGGGACATGAATCATTCTCTGGTCCAGCATATCTACATTGTATGTGCTAATCTTCCCATTGGTCACTTAGTTGTTGACTTACTTGGTTATCACATTACAGTTGAGGCATTCGAGTTCTTGGGCTCAAGTAACAGAGACCTTGGTCACATAAACTATTAGAGTGATTTATAAATTACTGATGTTGATTTTCTGTGCCTGACACATAAAGTATAATAATTATATGTATTAAAAGAATCCCCTTCTCCTTCCTTCCTTTTTTTTCTTCCCTCCCTCTTTTCGGTTCCAGGCTTTGATTTGTGGTCTCAAGACCTTTACCAAAGGCTATAAATGACTTCTTAGTAATTCCTTCAACACCTTTATATCTAAAAAAATTTTTTTCTTATCTGTATGAGTGTCTTCTCTGCATGCATATAAGTACACCCATGTCTTGCGATGCCCATGGAGATGGGAAGAAGTTGTTGGATTCCTTGGACCTGTAGTTATAGACAGTTAGCTGCCATGTGGGTGCTGGCAACCAGATCTGGGTCCTCTGCAAGAACAGCTAGTGCTCTTAACTGATGAACCCTCTCTCCAGCCCCAAATGCCTTAATGTAGATCATTGATCTTGTCTTTTCTTTTTTAAATTATTTATTTTGTTAAAAAAACATTGTGAAGGGAACAACAGTGTTTTTTGTTTTGTCCCCATTAGGTAATGCAATAACAAACACGTAATAACTCGTAAGTGTATTTTGTTGAGTAGATGTGATGAATTAAGTATATGAAAGAATTTTTAAAACATGACATTAGGGGGCTCGAAAGATGACTCAGTGGTTAATAGTACTTACTGATCGTGGAAAGGACCTGGGATATATTCTCAGCACCCACATGGTGTAGACTCTACTACCAGGGGGATCCTATGCCCTTTCTGGCCTCTGAGGGCACTGGGCATGCATGTGGTACACATACGTTATTCAGAGAAACACTAATATACACAAAATTAAAATCTTAAATAAAAATAGCAGCTTGGCATTAAAATAAAGCTATATTCCTGCTAACAAGAGTTAGATTAATAATAGGTTCTTTTTAAGGATTTTTTTTGAAAATGTTAATTTTGTATATATGGGTGCAAGTATGACTGTCTGCATACAATAAGTACAGGTATCTAGATGTAAAAATAGTCAAATCCCCTGGAACTTGACTTACAGGCAGTTGTAAACCTCCTGACAAAGATGCTGGGAATCAACTCAGGTCCTCTGGAAGCATAATACTGACTCTTAACCACTGAGTCATATCTCCAGCCCAGGTCATTATCCTTTCAACTTCTTTTGGTGGGTTGTAAGTGGAATCTAAACTCTGCAGATTAACTTATTACTGTCACTTTTTTATGTCTTTTTTTTCTTCTTCTCAACCCTAATCACTTTCCTTGAGTTCACTGTAATACCATGCTTTTGACTTAATTCCTGTGAGAAAAAGAAACAGTTTCAAATTGATTGAAAATAAAAGTTACTAACTCATTGGTAAGTTGGGTCAACTTTGGTTTATATTTTGAACAAGGCTAAAGACTCAGTATTTAGTTTTCATAGGAAAAGTGTAAAGAGGAGGTACTTTGTAATTGATTCATATGTCAAAAATATTTAGTATGGAATGAAAGAAATCACTTAGCACAAAATAATAAAATATGCCAACTATTATTATTCATGAGGTTCAATGAAGTGTTAAAAGATATTGAGTGAAATGTTTTCACAATTTTTGCTATAGTTGAGTTATTAAACCAAATAAGTTATATTCTTGAGTTTTTCTTCCTTTCTATACACAATACTTTAATTAAAATATTTTAACTCATAAATTTGCTTATAATTACATTTTAATAATTTATACTTTACATGGGTTAACATTTGGTAAGCTTAAATCTCTTGATATAATGTTAGTTAAATGTCAGAGGACCACGGATATGCATCCTCTTTTGAACATGAAGTGCCTGGCTTAAATTGCCTTAATAATTTTTTCCTTCTCTTCCCATTAAGGATTCTGGACTCTGCTTATAATATCTCTAACTGCTGGATTCTCCTGTTGCAGCTTTTCTTGGACAGTGACTTATTTTGATTCTTTTGAACCAGGAATGTTTCCTCCTACTCCTCTATCACCTGCCAGGTTCAAGTGAGTATTTCTAGTTTGTTTATTTATTTATTATTTTATTTTCATTTAGTTTGTATGTATATGTTTTAAACTAACTCACGCTCTGTTAAAAATACTGCAGTTGTTGGAAGCAAAAGACTAATAATTTGTGCTGAAGTTCTAAGTTTCCAATCTATAAACAAGCAAAAGACTGATTATTTGTGAAATATGCTTAAGTTCTAAGTTTTCAATTTATAAACAAATGACACAAGAATTTTCCGCTTCTGTGCTCTACCTTTAGGTAATCAAAGAAGGTTATTTTAAATTTTCTGTCTAGACAAGATTATTTTTAAATCTTAAAATTCCAACAATTAACTAAGAAGTGAGAAATTTTCATCCTTTATGGCTAGAATTACTTCTAAAACAGTTTAAAGTCAAAATTCATGACAGTAGTTTGAAAAGTTTTACTGTTATTTTCTATGTTTCAGAATTTCAAAACATTAAGTAGGCAGTGCCAGGAAGACCCCAGTTTGAAGTGTCAATTTGCCGAGTATCAGAGATTTCTAGTTTCCAAAAACAAGTATCGAAGAGGTTTATAAAGACTTGAAAATAATTTCAGTTAAATTTATATATATATATATATATATGTATATATCATGACAGTTGTTACTATTATTGTTGTTATTACCAATCTACCTCTTAAACCAGTTATTAAGATAAGAATTCTTGTCTATAGAGGGGCTTCTATGTATTTTTCTCCCTCAAAATAATGTGTTTAAAAATTTTGGTTTTACTTCAAATGAAATGTGATGTATGTGTCTCTGTATATGTTTGTATGCATGTGTATGTTTTATGAACCCTTGTGTGTATCTGAAACATAAAATCTATACCTGCAAATTTATGTTTGAGGTAAATAATTAATGTTCGAAATTTACTAAGAGTTACTGGAAAGCTTACTTGGCTCGGAGATAGAGTTCAAATTTATATTCTGCTGCTGTCCATTAAAACCAATACCTTTAGTAGGATATGAATCTTGTGTGATATGTTACAGAAAAAAGTAGTTTTAACATTTTTCTTTTACTTACCTCTGACTTCTTTCTTGAAATTCTCATGCTGTATTCCTGGCAGTGTAGTCAGTTAGGATTTTGAGGATTAAAGACTTAAAGGTCTGTTAAATAGTTGTATTTTACTAATCTTTAAATAAATATCTTTTTATTAAATTACAAGTTGAAATAAGGGGCTCCTATTTTCAAATGTTTGTTAATCTTCAGTTTTAAAATGATAGTTTTAGATCACATGGTTTGCTTATATAGTTGAAAACTTAAAATATAGTTCAAAATATGTACATATTTTTAAATATTTTATTTATGTGTATGAGTGTATTGCCTGCACCTGTGTTGTACAGTACCCTCAGAGATCAGAGGAGAGGGTTGGATTCCCCTGGAACTGGAGTTATGGACGATTATTAGCCTCCATATGGGTGCTGGGAATTGAACCCAGGTTCTCTGGAAAAGTAGCCAGTGCTCTTAACCACTGAACCATCTCTCCAGCCCCTCAAAATATGTTTTAATATGCTATGTTCATGTTAGTTTCTACAAGTAAATATAAAATATCAATAAGGTACAAAAATTTTGTATCTCTACAAATGAAAGTCTGCATATATATACATAAACATATATGCAGTGATAATCAGTTTGAAATTGAAAACATTGCCCTCTAGTGTTCATGAAAAATATAGTTACTGTAGAAATGCCAAAGTACATATCCTCTATATAACCAGTAGAGTGAGTCCTTGTACAGTGAAATAGTCTCTCTCTTTTAAAAAGTTAAAATCTTCAGATGATTCACTTAGAAATCAAAGATCAGATATTTTTTCCTAATGTGTAACATGATGTTTTAATAAAAATAGGTTATTCATTATCTTACTACCTGCAATAAATAATGTTAATATACACTTATTTCCTGAATGTTTAAAAATATTTCTGATTCTTCATGGAAAGATAGTAAAATAGAACTGAGGATGTAGTTCAGTTGGTAAAATGCTTGGCTAGCATTCACAAAGCCCTGGATTTGATTCTCTATCACCATGATGTTTGTACTCCCAGCACTGTAGAGGGAGAAGCCTGAGGATCAGAATTTGAAGGTCATCCTTGGTCTACACTACATAGCAAATTTAAGACAACTCTGGGATACATGAGACTTGGTTTCAGAAAGAGTAGGAGGGAAGGAGAAAAATTAAGAAATTAAGATTATAGAAATAACCAATAATCAGGAAAGTGACTATCAACATTTTAATGTATATTTTCCCATTTATTTATTTATTTTGACCCAGGGTTTCCCTATAGCTATAGCTGGCTTGTAACTCACAATGTAGGCTGGCTCTATCTCACAGAGATCTGAGTGCCTCTGCCTCCTGAGTGCTGGGACTAAAGGCATATGCCACTACACCAAGCATTTTTTTTTTTATTACTATTTTAAAAATGGGAATTGGGATCGCAATGTACATACTTTTTTGTATAATAATAAAATTAATAAGTATACTTGGTTTATTAAAAGAGTAGTGTTGGTATCCTTTACAAGATAAAATGTGGATTTAAAAAAATACAATAACTAATTGTGAGGGTAATAAAATCAAGAATACTATATTTACTTTAAGAACTACATTTTACCGAAGTATTAAATATCCAATAAAAATAATATGTTGATATTTAGTAAATATACACTAAAATATTTAACAAAATTAGGACACTGAATGAATAACTAGATTAGATTGAGAGTAGAAATAGAATCCTTATCATTTTTATTTAAAATTTTTCATTACATTTTACTCTGAGTGCACACACAGAGGTCAGAAGACAACTTGCAAGAGTCAGTTCTTTCCTTCCACCATGTGAATATTGGGAATTGAACTTGGGTCATCAGTCTTGCATGACAAGTTTATTTACTCACCGAGCCATCTTATCCACCCCCCAATATATCTTTTTAACTGAGCAAAGTCTATGTATGGAACCATATTCCTATTTAAGTCCATTAAGCTCTTATTTGAAAATATTGTTTCTTTAACTTGTATTTCCAGCAGTACATACATAAATGTGAAACTTTTGGTCTAATCTACTTCTAAATTATATAGCTATTATTGATAGTCATGCTGCTAAAGAACAAAGCAGAAGTTTGGATTTCTTAAAATAACTAAATACGCTTTCCTTAGTTTTCATTAGATACGATTTATTTTAACCGTGTTGGATAATTTTACTTTTTTTCTTAACTAGCTCATCAACATCTTCAAATCACTTTTCTCTTCATCCATTTGGTTTTGTCAGTGATTTCCAAGAAGGCAAATACCATTGTATACATAGTCCTTATTTCATGTTGTGGCACCTATGTAAGTCACCCAACCTTGCAAAAATACTGTATACAAAGAAAACCCAGACCTTTTAAGTTATCTTAGGTTCATTCTAGGATAGGCCAGTGACAGAACCAGACATTTTATTTAAATCTTCCTTATTGGGGAAGAAGCTACATAGCTCTATCATGAAGTTGAATTTTTCCAAACAAGTACAACTTTTACATTAGTATTGTAGTACTAGGGGTGTGTTAGAGGTTCTTAATAAAGATAATGGGGAAGCCAAGTTTGCTAAGCTACCCATAGTAGATGTTATCATTAGTCTTGCTCTTACATTTCCTAAAGAAATGGAGTCTCAATAATAGAAGCACCTGGGATCTGGAGTGAAGCTCAGTGATTAAGAGCACTGGTTGTTCTTGCAGAAGACACGGGTTCTTCTGGCACCTGACAACTATCTGTAACTGCAGTTCCAGGAGATCCAATGCCCTCTTCTGTCCTCCACGGACATTGCACAGCACAGGTGCACTTGGATACATGCACGTAATACAAGAATACACACAAAATAAAAAAAATAAAAGAATAGAGCCACCTAACACAGATACTTGCGTGAAACTTAACTGGTGTCTGACTGGTTTCTTTTGTTTGCCTTACTAGCTCACCAGCTTCAATATTATAGAATAGAATTTTGCTAATTGTTACTAAGCTGTTGGCAACTAACTTTTAACTTTGAGCTTTTGATAAATCGCAGTTTTACCTCCACAGCATTGATAAATACACTCTGTGTTTTTAACATCCATCTTTATCTTCTCTTTCATATTGTCTCCAAATCATTAGTGTTTTCTACTTGAAACTGCACATATTTTACATTACCTGTTTATAGGCACCATCTAGTGGTAAAACGGTCTTCGTGTAGGCTTGTAATTGTTTCATGTACTAAAAATAAAAACCATGCAATTACTAAAAGTCCTACATATAGTAGAAATATTACTTTGTAAATTAGTGGTAAATTTAGCAGAAAAGTGGGAAAAAAAAGTCTTGTTGCTAACATAAAAAATGCTCATTATTTAGATCAGAGATCAGATTTAGATGTTTATACTCCTGTAACACCTTCAACTTAAGACATGACCTTTGTAGGATTATAAAACCAAAGTAACAACAGGCATTCCAAAATAAGCCATTCTTGGTAAGTACAACTAACTCATTAATTTTAAATTTAAAATTAATTTGTATAACCTAAATATACAAAGTGGTAAGTGCCCCTAACATCTAATAGATTTCTGTAGTAAGTTAGCTTAAATCTTTGTGAAGAAAGGTATATTAGAAAGACCCTTTACCCCTTTTTTTAACTGTGCTAGGAATTGAACTTAAAGCTTTGTACATGTTAGGCAAGCATTCTGCCACTGAAGTATATTCTCAACTCTAAAGAAGGTTTTTTTTATTTCAGTAAGATGAAATTATTATTTTATAGTGTGAATACACATGGAACATTTCCAAGGAAGGAAAAAAAATTATTTAACAGTATTTGTGTTTAAAGTTATAAGATTGGGTGAACTCTAATGGAAATTAGGTGCTGCTAGAGATTACTAAATTTATATTTAGTAATTATAATTAATATACAAAATAAGATTTCTTGGGTTGGCAAGATGGCTCAGTAGGTAAAGGTGCTTGCCACAAACCCTAATGCCCTGGGTTCAAGTCCCAGGACCCACCCACATGATAGAGGGAGAGAAGCAACTCTCTAAGGTTGTCTTCTGATCATAGCTTTTGTGCCTTTGCCAAAATAAATAAAATGTAGTTTTAGGGGCTGGAGAGATGACTCAGTAGTTAAGAGCACTTGCTGTTCCTAGCACCTACATCAGGCAGATCACAACTATCTGTAACTGTAGTTCAAGAGTTCTTATGCTCACTTCTGGCCTACTTCACAGGCACTACACATACATGATACACATATATACATACAAAACACGTGTATAAAATAAAAGTCTTAATTTTAGGTTGGGCATGGTGGTGAATGCCTTTAATCCCAGCACTTGGGAGGCAGAGATAGGTGGATCTCTGTGGATTCAAGGCCAGAATGGTCTACATAGTGAGTTCCAGGCCAGCTGGGGCTACAGGGAGACCCTGTCTCAAAAAGAACACACACACACACACAAAGTGATTTTAGAAATTTGAGTAGGATTTGTGGTGTATTATAAATTTGAATACAAAGCTTAGATTATTGAATAACTTATTAAGAAATTGACTTTCAATGTCTTGCTTCTGTTGAGTGACATTGTAGAAATTATATGCTATAAAGCATTGTTGAGTTTGGAGACTGTCTCAGCTCTCTTAATTCCCTTTCCCTTATTGTTACATATATGTGCATATATTTATAAATATACATACATACACATAATAAACACAACCCATTCAGTGATGCTCCTGTGTACTTGTGTTTAGGGCTGCCCACTGGAGTTAGATAACTTCTCAGGGACCTAGTTCCCAAAGAAAACTGATTCTCCCTCCCTCAGCGTCCATTGATGGCCTGCGGCTCTTCATTTTGAGGTGGAACCCTTGAGATTCCTCCATTCACCTTTGCATGTCAACTGGTTCTGTTATTATACTCAAATCTGTTAAGACTACCACAGTGCGGAGATTTCATTGGTGTAGCTTCCTTATTGTGTCTAGAATACAGTAACTAGCAGCAGGTGCCTTTCCCTCTGGCTCTTTTTTTTTTCCGCCCCTTCCACCACATTCCCTGAACCTTGGGGGTAGAACTTACGTTGGAGATGTGTTACTAGGGCTGGGCACCTCACAGACACTTATTCTTTGTGTTTTAGCAGTCATAGAATTTTGTAAGAATATCCATCTCTTGGAAAAAGAAACTTCTTTAATGAGTACTGAGAGGTATACTTGACTGTAAATGTAAGTGTATGTATTTAGAATATAGTAAGAAGTTATGTTTATCTAGGGATGTGACAAAAGTAGGTTTTTCTTTAGGGTCTAGGCCATCTCCTACCATGTGTACTTGACTGTTTCAGTACCATACAGGTCCTCTCCTATTGAACAGGTATTGATTCCCTCCTATTGATTACTCCCAAGATAAAAGTTACACTACTGCTCTAATAGAGGTTGTTTCCTAGGCCAGTCATTGTTACGGTTTGCAGGCTTTACAGCTTGGTAGGACCATTGATTGTTTTTTATCAAAACAATCTTCAGGGAGGAGGTTTATAGGACAGTTCCAGCTCCATTGCTCCAATTCTTGTGTCCAAAGTATATTCTGTCTTCAGCAGTAGGACTTTATCTTCAAGTTCTGGGAGGCGGTCAAGGGCTGTGACAATAGCCTGTATTATTGTAGAGTGTTTTGGACTAGCCTGACTGCTAAGGGAAGCTTCACTTGCCTGGCACTGTGATTTTTGTTATATAGCCTTCAGCTATACAGATGCACACATACGTATAAATGTGTATTTTTCAGTAGACTTTTGAACTAATAACATTTCTCTCTGGTTTTTCGTACTACCTAAACATTTGTCTCTTTCCTCTTTCCCTGTGTAGCCTTCTCTAGTCCCTCCCCAGTTAAAGTATCCCCCATGTTCCCCATTTCCCTCTTGATAACATCTTCTCCTGCTCTCCCCCTTTCCCCATGATTCTTTTCCATTTTCCTGGCTTCTGTGGTACATTAGGATATATATCCTCATCTAAGGATTTGGAGCCAGGATCCACAAATGAGGGAGAATGTGCATCACTTGCCTTTCTGAGTTTGTAATGAATCAGACTCTTATTACCATGAACTAATGAAACAGATGTCAGATGGCTAATTGCAGTAGGAGAGAGAAAAGCTGCTGACAAAAGGAGTAGATCATAGTCTTGGCTTTGATATCTGAGTGCCGTGAAGTTTCATTATCTAGGGACTGTTTGGAGCCATCCATTGCAGTGACTATATTAATGACTATTGATAGTACAATGTGACTTGTGGAAGTGCAGCATTAAAGTATATGCATGTCTTATATTCCATTACTACTGAGTGAAAACATAGAGAGGTATCAAAACCAAAAGGAGCTATATTTATTTTTGGTTTTCTTGTTTTTATTCTGATCTCTTTATTTTGCACCTGTTTGCATTGTGTTTGCTTATGCTATTTATAATATGTTATTTGTGAGTTGTTAAAGCACAGATGTCCTCATGCACAGAGCATGGATAAGACATACCTGAGAGATAGCACCTAGCAGTTTTGTACTTAGACGCCTTTCTGTGTGTTCAGCAATAAGTTATGAGAAGTAGCCTTTTATATTAGAAAGTACTTTGAAGTCACAGAGGTGACTTCCAGATTCAGACTATCCATATGCCAGCAGAAGAATTCTTGAGCAAGTTAGTTCCTTTTTGAAACACTTTTCTTTTTTAACTTGTGTGGTTTTACTCCCGTTTTTCTTTCTCGTGGATTATTTTGGGCCTTTCTTCTAAGAAACTCTTGATTCTCATTAGCATTTTCTTTTGCTTGTTGAGAATTTTTAATTCACTGTCACATAGATACAGTTTATCCTATCTCAAGTTGATTTCATTGTTTTTCTCTGCCCAAAGCCACTTCATTCTTTCAGGTTCCCTATCATAGTAGATAAATGATGTTTCATTGATAAAGTAACTCACATGAGAAATCTGGTATTTTACTTTGTTTCTTTTCAGCAATTCCAATCAAAAAGAACCAACAAGAATGGCTGACATTGTCTTCTCTAGTAGTAGGGGAAGAATGGCTGACATTGTCTTCTCTAGTAGTAGGGACTCGTTGTATTGCTTTATCCTCTTGTATACTTTGAATAATCTTTAGATTACTTAGAATACATGATACAATATAAATGCTATCTTGCTTAAGGAATAAGGACAAGAAAAGTTCAGTACAGACATACTTCCCAATATTTTGGGCCCAGGACTGGTAGAACCTGCAAAGGTAAAACCTGCAGATATGGAAGATCTGCTGTTATTGGAATATAGTGTTTCCTTTAAACTTTAGGTTTGAAGTAGGAACTTGAACTATATGGTAGTTACTTCAGTCAGAACTCATTTAGCTTAAATAGGATGAGAAATAAAAGGCAGCTAGAATGTCAAAAGGAAGTAGATTAGTACTAACTAGTTCATCCTGTCTCCTGCTGAGCCAGTCAGACAAGAAACAAATAACCAGCTCGTTCTTAATATGAGCCTTAACTCATTCTGGCAAGCATAAGAGAGCTCTCTGCTTAAAGCAAAATCATTTGACAATAAAGGTACTATTTTAAAATCATAAGAATTCTTCTGTAAAAGTACCTCTGATAATTTGAGAATATGTATGCAGGAAAGGAAATTCAGGAATAAATATGGCATAGAAATGAAGATTCCAAGAGAATAGAGTCCATTGTCCAACACTGTAACACAGAGAGGCATTTCAGATGAGTTACGGTTTAATGCAAAAACAGCAACTAATCTATGAAAATAAGCCCACTTGAGTCTGGTGTTTTTATTTTTAAATTTTTTAAAGTAATTTTTAGGAACTTTGGGCATTTGTTTATTCAGTGTATTTCTGATTGAAAAGTCAGAATATAGTTCTTTAAATTGCCAGATACTGAATTTTTAAGTGTGTTCCATTTGTGAAATGTAAAAATGATAATTACTTTATGATATATTTACCTTCCAAGTTATTGTTAAATAATAGAACTATATTGTTAGAAGTTAATTTCCCCAGCATAAAATCTGTATGGCTCACTAGTGAATATTTTGGTTTTGTGTGTGTACATGTGTGCATGCGGGCATGTGTGTGTGTGTGTGTGTAGATCAACAGACAGCTTGGGGGAATCAGTTCTCTCCTTGGCACTATGTGAATATATGAATTGAATTCAGATGTGGTAAGCACCTTTTTTTGTTGAGCCATGTCATTAGTTCCATGTAGTGAATTTTTTAAAAAAAATTATTTTTATTTTATATATATGAGTATATTGCTTGTATGTGTGTAAGTGCAGCTGTGTAGTGCACTTCCTGCAGAATCAGAAGTAGGCATCGGATTCCCCTGGAACTGGAGTTATGGATGGTTGTTAGATGACATGGGGTGCTGGGATCAAACCCGGGCCCTTTGCAAGAGCAGCCAGTGCCCTTAACAGCTGAGTCATTTCTCCAACCTCACTAGTGAATTCTAGTGAATTTTAATGAGAGAAGTGGTCATGATCAAATAGGAAAAGGATAGTACCAAGCAAAACCACATATATATGTATATATGTGTGTATGTATATATGTTTACAGACCTATAATTCTGTACCTCTATCTGTGTCTTATGTTTACTTGTATGATGCTTGGATTGGGTGGTTTCCTTAAAAGGAAAGAAGAAATGAAAGTAGTCAAAATAAAGCTCTCCTGTAGGTACACTTTCTTTTCCACTCTGTGTAGGTAACATTTACTGATTGTTTACTATGCAGCACATACATGGTCCTCAGAACAACTTTGTATTGGTAAGTTCCAGTTTTTTACCATTTTGTAGAAGATATTGAAGGCTAAAGATCAAAACAAGTTTTGTATCTTTATACCCATACCCCTTGCAAGAGGTATTGAAGCCTATGTCTATTTTAACTCTGGAGTTTGAACTCTTACCACTAGTGGAAATCACTTAAGTACTTCATTGTATGTGTCTATGTTGTTGGAAAAGATTTTTTTGGAACAGACCAAGTTAGTATTCTTTGTATAACTCATCTGGAAATAGTCCTATGTGTTGTCAACTTGACACACAAGGGAAGGGGAAAAGGGAACCTCAGTTGGGGAATATCCTGTCAGGCCGGTCTGTGAGACATTTTCTTGATTGCTGAGTGATGTGGGAAGGTCCAGCTCACTGTGAATGGCTCCACCCCTTGTCAGAAGGCCCTCCCTGGTTTATATAAGAAACCAGTCTGAGCACTGGCCAGAGGAGCAAGGCAATAAGCAGCCTTCTTCCTTGGTCTGGCCTTCAGTTTCTTGAAGTATTTTTACTTAGTCTGGGTCTGCTACCTGGAATAGTAATAGAAATTTGCAGCTAGCGTTCATATGGTCCTGTCTTTTACTTGATAAATATTAAAGTTAATAAACTTGATAAAGTGAGAGTTCTCCTTTGGCTCAGTCCTTTCCTCTGTATATTCATGCCTCTTTTGTAACTTTAGTATCTGCCATGCCTTTTAAAGTTTGCCATATCAAAACTTCTGTCATCAAGGAAATTATTCAGAATGTTTTGCTCTGCTTCCTTTATTTTTTTCTAACCAGTTAACATACAAAGCATTATGAGGGCTGGAGATGTAGTGTATGTATAGATGATCCTGGAGTGCTTGCTTTCCACACATGAAGCCCTGGATTTGAATGCTAGCACGTGCATAAACAGGGCACCAGAGAGGTAGAAGTAGATGGATTAAAATAGGTTATCTTCAACTGTATATCTTGTTCAAGTCCCAGCCTGAGTTATAGGACACCGTGTCTTAAAAACAAACATCAAAAACAAAACAAAAAAACAAGAAAGGATTTTGAGTAAGGATGTTTTAGTATCTTAAAATAGTCATGCCATTTTCAAAAGCTCTCTAGGACAATATCAGAATTCTTATAAATTTTGAGATTAAATTGAAGATATTCAAAATTAAACATTTTCATAGTATTGCTTTGAGGCCATGGACTGTGGTTTTTTTTTGTTGTTCAGTAATGTAGTCCAGGTTAAAAATTCATATGGCCAGTCAAATGTGATGACACACAACTGTAATCCTAACACTTGAGAGGTGGCGGCACTTAGGTACCTGTGGAGGCCAGTGGTTTAATTACAGTCTTCCTCAGTCACTGTCCACATTACTTTTTGAGACAGGATTTCTCACTGAACCTGGAGCTCCACAGTTGGTTATACTGACTAGACAGCAATTCCAGGGATCGATCTGTTTCCCTTTATCCCCATACCTTCAGTGCCGGAATAACAGAAAAACATTACCAGACCAGCTTTAATGTGAATGCTAGGGATCTGAACTCAGGTTCTCATGCTTACATCAGCCTCTTTACCAGCTGAGCCATCTCCCCAGTCCCAGTACACATATAATTACTTTAAATTTTTATTTTAAATGAATTTTTCTTTGTTCTTTCTATGTTATCTGCCATATTATATAAACTTAGTATCAGAGTGTCAGTTTCTCTGACTCTTATTGTGCTACTACTGAGCTCATTGAATTTATAGTTGGAATTTTCTTTCTTTTTTATTTTATTTATTTGTGTGTGTGTATGTACATATGCATGCCACAGCACACATGTGTGGGTCAAAGGTCAACTTGGAGGCATCCTATAGATTCTGAGGAACACACTCAGGTCATCAGACTTGGCAGCCAGTGCTTTACCAACTGAACCATTTTGTTGTTCCTTAACACAGAAAGTTACAGATGTACAATGTTAAATTTCCCCAGGTTATGGTAGGTACCCTCCTTCATTCAGGTAAAGGTATTCTTACAATATATTTCAGGAAACCTTACTTTTTAATTGGAATATAATTCATATAATGAAACTATTGTAAAATGTATAGTTTGTTAGTTTTAAATATTTTACTCTAATGTGCAACCCAAAATATGTTTCATTACAAAATGAAAATCTCATATTCATTAACTGTGAACTCCATTCACCCCTTTTCCCTAGACACTTGTAGGTTACTTTTGTCTGTATATTTGCTTATTCTGGACATTTCATGTTCATGGAACTATGCAGATTTAATCTTTTATTATACTTTTGTTCTGTGTGAATGGGGGATGGGATATTTGCTATGGTGCACTTGAGGATGTTGGAAGACAACTTTTAGGAGTTGCTTTTTTCTGCTGTGTAGATCCTTTAGATTGAACTCAAAACATCTGGATTGGCAATGGGTGCTTGTAACCTGCTGTGCCATCTTATGGACCTTTCCCCGATACCGATTTTTTTTTTTTAAATGTGTCTTTTTGTGTCTACTGCTTTCACTTAACAGTTTTCAAAGCTTCTCTGGATTGTGGCATGTATCAGTGTGTATGTGTGTGTGATGGTATTAATGTTCTTTCAGTAAAAGTGTATCCTACTCATAGTAACAACCTTCAGAATTGTGGTTACCTGAAGATATAAGAGAGGGAAGATAGATGGTTGTGGGGAACTTTCTAGGGTAATGGAAAATGTTCTTTATTTTGATGTAGATATTCTGTACATGAGTTTGTACCATCATAAATATTCATTGATTTGTATGCATATTAAACATTTGTATTTTATTTATATACTTTATAGCTGTAAAATACTTATGCTGATGCTTATTGGATACAGTAGACACTATATCCATCATTTATCAAAGATATTCAGTTCATTAATGGACTATATCTTAATCATACTCTATTCAGTTTAAAACATTGTCTGCCAAAGTGAGAGTTCACAGTGGGGAACCAGATGCCTCCAGTCTTTCTTAACAGAACTTCAGAGATCACATATTAAAATAAAATCTGTCAGGATTTGTCCATTGTCTCTCCGAAAGAGTAAAATCATGGTAAATATTTTGAAGATTATTTTTTAGGTATGATTGCTCAGAGATTTAAGGCTCTTGGCCAGCAGTAATTTGTGATAGTTGGCTAGTGTTCTCCTTGGGAATGTAATGCATTAGGGGTAGCAGAAAACCTGAGAGCCACTGAGAGTACATTTCTTCATTACCAGTAAAGGTTTTGCTTTGCCTGGTTAATAAAGGTCTCTGAGCATTTGAGCATATATTCCAGGAAATTCAGTTATGCCAACATTACCTGTAAATTTAGTAGACCTAATTTTGGAGTTGCTGGAGTCACAGACTAGTAAAACAGGACATTTAATACTAGAAACTCTGTTCCTGTTTAACCTCAATTTATAGTAAGTATTAATTTAAAAGTTTTCTTGAGTTATCATTAAGTTTTGGGTTTTGTTTGTTTTTGTGTGTGTGTTTTGAGACAAGGTTTTGCTCTGTAGCCCCGGCTGGCTTGGAATTCACTATGTATCTCAGCCTGGCTTAGAATGTACTATGCAGGCCAGGATGGCCTGAAACTTGAGAGTATCCTCCTGCCTTAGCCTCCTAAGTATTGAAATTATAAGCATGTGTTACCATGCCTGGTCCTGATAATTGAATTTTAAGATTAAGTTTCTGTTCACTATCAATATATATATGAAAACATTTTTTTAAAAAAACTAGAATCACTTATTTTACCTCATAATAGGTGGCATATTTAGATAAAATTAACCCTAAATGCATGTGAGAAGCATCTTTGACTATCCCTGTTTCAGTAAGGAATGGTTGAGTGTAGAGAATAAATAACTCAGACAAGAGCATGGACTTACCAGGAAATAACAGTTCCTTCTGTACCCTCTGATGAGTGCAGAGGCACTTTTCTTAGGAAAGTATGCCTTTTTTATTCTGCCGTAGACTCTTGCAAAACTAGATTCACTACTGTGAGATGTTCAAGTTTAATTTAGACCTATGTATTTCCTTGACTTTGTCTCTTAAAGAAAGAAGGAAAAGGTAGGAGTATGATGACCCTGCCAGTCCGGGTCCTTACTACTTTTGACACTTTGGCTTTACCTTCTGCCAGTGAATCTTTTTTTATATCTGTTTGTTATGCTTCAATGAAGAGAGGATTTTGATTTGTTTTCTGATAGCCTTTAAATACTACCTTCATGTGTTTTGTTTTATTTATTTTTTTTTACATTTATTCATTTATTTATTTGGGGGGCACATGCCTATGTGTTTGGAGGTCAGGGGACAACTTGCAGAATTTATTTCTCCCACATGGGTTGTAGGGATAATGGGTCATCAGGCTTGGCCACAAGCACTCTCACCCAGTGTGCCATCTCATAGGCCCCTTTAAAAAAAAATTATTTCTCTTATGTGTGTGTATGCCATAACACACATGAAGAGTTCACAGGACAACTTTCAAGAGTTGGTCCTCTCCTTCCTTCCACTGTGGATTCCAAAGATCAGACTCGGCCAGCATCAGGCTTATGTGCAATGCTTTTACCTACTGAGCCAGCCGTCCCATTGGAGCCTTCTTTACTTTTTTAGACTATGTCATCCTTACTAGGATAATCCAAAAATGTATTGTTGCAGTACAGTTAATGGCATATTTAGAAAAAAAGATGTATTGAAGTGAGTAAAACTGTTACAAGAGATAAGAAACAAGTCTTGGGAAAACATATGCACATAAATTTTTTGAAATATTTGGAGTTCAGAATCACAAATAAGAGATATGTCTTTGCTGATAATTAGGAACTTATTGAAAATCACTGCAGTTAAGTAACCTATTAGGTTGAGAACTGAAATTTCTATAAAATACTGTCTGAACTGTCTTTTCACATGGACATAGGTTAAAAAAGAAATTTCTTCATATAATTGAAAAATGATATAAACAAGATAAGTAGTTGAAATAGCATGTGTTTTGATAGGGCTAAGTAAGAGCAAGAGAGCTGGGAAGCACAGTGCAATTTAGTGTCAGAATGCATTTTGACAAATTTTGCACTTTAGCTTTGTTATTGTTACCTACAGTGAAAAACAGTAAAAAAAAAAAAAAAAAATACTGGGATGAAATTCAGCATTTTGTTCTAACTAATGAAGTTAAACAAGTACATATATTAGCAAAGACAAGTTTTTTTGTTTGTCTTTTTTTGTTAGTTTTTATTTATTTAATTTTATCTGAGGAGTTTGTTGGCTTCATGTAGGTGCACTCCTGTCATACAGTACCTGTGGAGGCCAGAAGAGGGCATCAGATCTCATGGAAGTGGAGTTATAGATGATTGTTAGCTGCGGTGTAAGGGCTGGGAACAAAACGTGGGTCCTCTGCAAGAACAGGAAGTGCTTTTTGCCATTGAGCCATCTCTCCAGTCCATTTGATTTCATTTATATATGTGTATCCTGCATGTGTGTGTGTCCACCGAGGCCAGAAGAGGGTGTCTGATCCTGTGGAACTGGAGTTATAGGAGGTAATACTAACATGGGTGCTGGAACCAAACTTGGATCCACCGGAAGAGCCTGAAGTGCTCTTGAGCCATCTCTCTAGTCCCCAGGACAGTGTTTGAAAGAGAACTTAAGATTCATCATCTAGTATTAATTCTATAACTGCCAGTATTCTTTTTTTTTTTTAATTTGTATATTGTATGAAACATTAGGTAAACTCATTCTAGCATCTTAAGCATTTTCAGTGAAATCTGTTTTCTCATTACCAAATAACATGTTCTTTTTCTGATTTATGTTTTTCCCTTTTCTCTAGGAAACTGACTGGACATTCTTTCCACATGGGCTATAGCATGGCAATTTTGAATGGCATTGTAGCTGCTCTTACTGTGGCTTGGTGCCTCATGTAATTCCACACTGGAGCAATGTTGGTGAAAGTCATGATTGTTTTGTAATAACAGAAAGACATTTTGCCTACTCAGAAGATTATGGAACCATTCATTATGTGCTTCAGATACTGATCATCATCTTTATGGAAGGCCTTGTCTAGTCATTGGAAATTCCTGAGTCTTTTCAAGTACTTTCCTAAAATATAAGGTTTTTACCTCATCTTTTTACTTTTGTATATGTAGTTTTTATCAATTGTCAAAAACATTTTGATGGAAATCAAACTTGGAAACTTGAATACAGGACAATGCCTACCTTACATGGAAACTCCATTTTTGTTAACAAATGCTGATTAACTGTTTGAGATAGAAATACTTCTTATTTATATGTTGCATTAGGAAAACAATGCTGAGGCTGGCACATTCCTTCAATCCCAGCACTTCAGAGGCAGAATTGGTTGGATCCCTCTATGAGTTTTAGGCTAGCCAGGGAAAGGGTGGGAGGGAAGGAAGGAAGGAAGGAAACTATTCTGATTTTATAGAAGCTACTTTAGTTCAGAGTAATTTTGATAATCGGTAGAACATGCATTTATATTTCTTTTAATGAGTTTCATATATTTTCATAATGCATATTGAACTTAATGTTTTTAAAATTATTACATCTATACTGGTATGGCTGTAAATTTTATTTCTTAGCTGGTTCAGACCTGCCATTTTTACTCTTCTGTCTTTTTAAAAAAGCAGTGTAAAGCACATTGATTGAAGTTTAAAATTAAGGGACTTTATTTTCTACAAAAAGAGACTGAAAAGGGTAAATTATTCATCATTAAAATATTAAGAATTTTGAGACTGTTAACTTTTTATTTTCCACAATTTAAAATATTTGTCTTGATGTATATATGGTTAATTCAGCAAAACTTATACTATTTTGTTCTTAGTAAAGGGAAACTTGAAAATTTTGTATGTAGAAATGTTTGAACTAGTTTATTTTTAATCTCAAGAATAGTTACCAAAATAGAAAAGGTATTTTGATACTTTGTATATGTATATATAAAACTGTGTTATGTATATAATATATATAGTTTTATAATTTTCCAATATGTCAAGAGCTTTTTGTTGCAGTTTTCATAGTAATTAAGCTTTAACTATTTCTCTTTTTTACTAACTACCCTAAGTGTTTCGAAAGTCACCTCAATTTTAGAAAGATGAGTTACACAGCTGTTTTCTCTGTCAAAAAACTTATTATGAAGCCATTGTGTAATTAGCCTACTTACTTGTTCAGGCTAAGTGGGAAATGAGTATGTGCAATGATTTGCATTCTTCTGATAAATGTTGTTACTAAGTAAACAAGGCATCTAAAAGTCTGACTTTTTCACTCTAAAAAAAAAATCATTTCCAATTAAATGGAAATGACTAATACTCCAATTTAAATAATTAGAAATGTTAAAGTTTGTTTTTGTTTTACTAAATATCAATTCCATGGCTTAAGTATTTCTACCAGTGTGACCGTTACTGACTATGTTTTCTTTCTCAGTCTTTTTATCTCCTTTTGACACCTTTTGACTCCAAAGAACCTTATCATAGCAAAGAAAGGTTCAAGTTATAAAATCAGTTTATCACTTCTCAACCTCTGTAAAGCCCCATCCCCTCTCCAATTTGGATAGTTCCTACCAGATTCTGTAATAACAAAAAAAGTTGTTATAGTTGGCTGTACACACACAAGGTAGCCTCATTTGTAACTTAGATACATTGATATATAATGCACATACATATATTATTTCTCTAGAACAGTATTTTTTGTGGACTAGCACTTTCCGTTGGGAAATTTCCCTCATTCTTCATACCTAAGGTAGTGAGTGTTTCAGTATAAACTAACTATAAGCAGTGATTGACTATAGGCACTTATCTAAGCCAAGTTCTCTCCTGGCCAACGTGATTGCAAGAATTGTAGAGAGATGTGAGTCAAATTAACCAAGTCTCTAGGAATTTTCAACTTGAAATGATATCTTGATGAAACTGGAAGACACAAGCCTAGTAATGCTGACAACCGTGTGAACCACACTCAGTAGAAAAGGTTAAAGCTGGCATGAATACTGCTAATGACATTCCCGTGGTCCTTGAAACCCAGTGACATTCCTGCCATTCTTAAAATTTGACTACAATATTTCAATACATTTTGGTTCTCCTGTTCATGTTGGATTTTATCAGTTGCACCACAGAGTCAAAATGAAGTTTGTTACCTAGCAGTTGGAATCTGTCTTTTAATGATACTGATTCAGATGATTTCATCTGTGTGTAACTTGGAACATCTCATTAATTATGTGGGGCATAAGTGTGCCAGTGGCAAATGATTTATCTCCATGATGTCAAATGAGTTCTGGAGTATAACTTGCTACTGATCTTAGTGTTTCATCAGGATCTAAGTCTCTTTCCAAATTCAGTTATATATATTTTAAATGTTACCACAATTCTAATGTATTTATCAAGAACATTTGTCTCTAGTTATGTTACATAGGAAGTTTTAAATGTTTTAAATACAATAATATCTTAGTGTTCTCAATTTCCTTATCAGTTAAATGGAAAGAAATAAAACACTTAAACAGTGAGAACGCTACATCATTGCTTATGCAGCCTTGGAAAGACACTGGGTAGTTAACTTCAAATATATTTATCAAGACACAAGTGTTGAAAACTAATGAGCTAAGAATGCAAATTTTTTTTAAAGGGGAAAAAATGCCTAGTAACCCCTCTCCCACACATGCAAACCAAAAAAATTGGAAATAAAAGGATGAGTTATAACCAACAGTACAAAAAACATGGCTAACAGTACAAAAACATAAAAACAAGAATGGATTCTTTGGAAAATAAGAGAATTTTGGTTAATCACATTTAAAAGAGATTTTTGTTTACATTTCTGTTAAGAAAGTTTTCTTAACCATGTTAATTAGGATCCTATGTTGGAAGTAACAAAAATCCATCTGGCTAAAAAAGAAAGGGAATTTATTTGAAGGCTCTCTGGTATCTTAAAATTGGTGGGCAGGGCCCAAGAAAATGTTAAAAAGTAAAGAAGGAAAAAGCACACATGTAACCAAAAATGGATTTGCTAGCTGATACATGCAAACCTGATAAGCCCAAGCAGAAGCTAAATGAGCATGGGGCTAACTCCCGAAGCGGTGTCACCCTGAAAGAACGCACAGGACTTGAAGAAAGGTAAGGTTGCCTTTATGTTTTTTTCTATCAATAAGTAATCATGTAGAGTTTATTAGAATTTCAAAAACAATGTCCTATTTAAATGTCCTAAATTAAGCTGCCAAGTTTTATCACTCATCTGAAAATATTCATCAATATACTGTCAGGTATTTAACAGTATAATATAGGTGAACAAAGAAAATGAGAAGTTTTAGCATTTTACATTTTGAATTTTTTAAATGTTAAGGAAAATAGACCACAAAAACAGTTTTTAAAAGTCTTTCAGTTTTCTCTAGAAATCTGATAGACTAGAAAGTGGCAGCACCTTCCTTGGAATGTCCCCACCTCTCCCACCTTAGCACCTTCACTGTGCATTGATTCTCTCTTTTTAAAATTACATTGCTTTTTAAATGCTTGCTTTAAAAATATTATTCTTTGACAATTTTGTACATGTATGTTATGTATTTTGGTCATTTTTACCCTCTGTTGCTTCTCACATCCAACTCCTATTAACTAAGCTGTTGGAACATTTTTTATAAAAATATATTTATCAGCCATTAATATTTACTTTAAGAATCCTATTGTTTATTAGAATATTTAGTAACTGGAAAATTTGGAGGGATTTGTTGTTTAATTCTTACATTCTTTATATATTAGCCTCCTATTTGATATGTAGCTATCAAAGATTTTCTCCCATTCTGTAATCCATTTATACCCTCTGGTGATTTTTTTACTTTGCCATGCAACTTATCTTGTGATCTTACTTGTCAGGTTTTTGGGATATTTCCTATGCTCTTGGGAGTCATTTACAGATAGTTCTTTCCAGTACCTATATATCTTGAATTGTTAGTAGTTTTAGTGTTTCCTGTCTTACATTAAGTTGTGTGTGTGTGTATGTGAAGGTGAGTATATGTGAATATCAGAGGACAGTTTTCTAGAGTAGGGTCTCCTTCCCCTTGATGGCTCTCAAGTCACCATCCTTGCAGGGCAAAGCATATTGAGTCATCTCACTAGTCATATTAAGGTTTTTGATCCATGTTGAATTGGTTTTTATACAGGGTGAGAGAAAGGGATCTGTTTTCATTCTACTTAGATTCCAAAGAGGCTGGGCTGTTTTGTTTTTTGTTTTTGTTTTCTTGTTTAAAGTGTTTTTTATATCTTTGTCAAAATTAAGTAGTTTTGTTACCAAGATCTTGCTCAGGCCTCATATTGATATTTTGTCATATGTTGTTTAAGCTTGCCAAGAAGCTAGCACTGGAAGTGGAATTTTTCAACCCCTGCTCCCCCATCCTCCCCGCTTTCTAACCTGTATTAGGGTTCTCCAGAGAACCAGAACCAATAGAAAAAAACTGTACAGATCTTACACAGTATTGTAGAATATAGCAACAGCTGCCTCAAACGTGAGAGGCTTAGAATCCTGTAGTTGTTCAATCCTCAAGGTGGTCCAGACACTCATAATGGCTATCTCACACCAGAGAAGCCAATAACCTGGTGATGGTTGCTCAGTTGACAAGGCTGGGTTCCTCAGCAGTCCCAGTCCTCCACCCACCTGGTAGGTTCTGGGAGAGTCAACAATGCCGTAGTCAACATTGGAGACCTAGAAACATTGATTCAAGGAAGGAAGCAGCAGCACAATGGTAAGTTAACAACAGCAAGAGGGAATGCCAAGAATGCAAAAGATGAGTCTTCCATGTCCTTTTTATCTGGGCTGCAACAGAATGTGTCACATTTGAGGTTGGTCTTCCCACATCAATTAAGAGACTCCTGGCCCAGGTGATTCTAAATTGTGTTAAAGTTGACATGTAAAACCAACCATCATAAGACTCAAACACGTTTATCTTAAAGTGTATTCCAAAGGCCTTTTCCTGGGCATGAGCTGCTTCCCCCTCCCACCAACTCTGATGTGGAGGAAGAGTAAAAACAACCCAAGAATTGAAACACCGTGTCTTTGAAATAGAAGATAAACCATTTCCAATAGGTGTTACTATTGTTTACCAATGATCTGAAAGTACCTACACTGTGAAATAGAAGCCAGAAGTTTAGCCATGGGAAGCTCATTCATGGAGACAAAGCTCAGTTTGGAACTCTATTGGACTGCCTTAACATCCCTAGCTGATTTCTGCTGGATGCTGTGAGTGCATAGGTTGATGATGTTATCTCTGATTTTATTTGCTTTGCCGAGGACTTTACTGGAATTCTAGCTGGCTGCCTTAGCAGGGCGTTTCCATTTGATTTGTGCTAGTTGTTTGTAAGTCCCCAATTTGCTGGCATTACTTGTTCTTTTACTTAGAAGTTTCACTAGAGGATACACTCTACCCAAGAATCCATTGTGAACTCCAGATAAGTGCCTCAGTGGGACTCTCCTAGTTGATTTCTCCTGGTTTGACTTGGAAATAAAAGAATAAGAGCAAAAAGTTAACAAATTGGAGCCTATCCAGCATATGCGGTTTAGGAAAGTTAAAACAGTCAGCTGGAGTATCTTGATTGAGCTTTTGCTCCATGAATGAGCTTCCAGTGCTGAATTTATGGTTTCTCTTTCCCACTGTAGGGTCTTTTATATCATGGGATAAACACTAGTACTATTTTTTGGAAATGATTTTCTTCTAGCTGTTTTTAGGGTTACATTGTTTTTACTTTTGCTCACTTTTACTCTCTTCCCTCACTATACACTGCAGAAAGATGCTTCTCTGCAAAACTACAAGTTCCCCTCTGGTGCCTATAATTTCCCCAGTTATGGGCTTTTGACCAGGTTTATAGTACCAAGCATGAAATCCCTCCTGTAGAAAGCAATTGGTTACCCTGTAACCATCATGCTACTATTGCACCAGTGGGCCTGTCTTGCCAGGCAGGTTATGGTTTTAATATTATCAATAGGATCTACAGACATCTAGGAGATAAGCCTCTGAGCATGCTTGTGAGTTACTATCTTGTTTAGGTTAACCTCTTGTCCTGACTGTCTTGATTAAGACAATACAGACAGTGGGTCTGGAAGACTCACCCTAAATGTGAACATCACCATTTCTTGTGCTGATATCAAGGAAAAAGTGAGTTGAGTATAAATATTAACCACTCCCTTGACTGCAGATGCAATGTGACCAGCCACTTTAAGCTCTGGCTACTTTAGCTCCCCTGCCATAATGGACTGTACCCTTGAACTCTGAACCCAAATAAGCCCGTCCTTTCTTTAAAAAATTTATCCAAGATATTAAGAAAAACAACTGACAATTTAACCAAATAAACTGTCTATAGACTTCACCTCATCAGGTTGAATCCTATATGAAAGTAGGACTCTGATTCTTGACGTTTCATGTTATTCTGACATTTCAGCTATTTTCTTTGGTTTCCCATATTAAAGGGTCGATAAATTGTGGAAGTATTGTGATGTTTTGTCATTTCATATTTTTTTGTTCTATGTGCTTCTTGCATCTGTTGGGATAGATGTGACCAATTTTATTTTTCCTTCTTAAAAATGTTTGTTTTATTTTCTATGACTATGATATTGAAGTCAACTGTAGTAACATAATGGTTTAATCAGCAGTCTAATTGTTAACTTTCAGTAGAGGACACTTGTGTACATCACTTGTGTCTCCAATAAGGTTCAAAGAGAGTGGCACTATGGTTCCTTGTCCCAGGGAGTTCTCTTTCTAGTTCAATCCATCAGGAGACTATGCCAAATTGAATTTGTTCAATTTCCTGAGTTTCAGGGTGATTCATGAACACAAAGGCAGGGATGGTACTTTCTTAGGCAACCAATCTTAGGGTTCCCATGGAGAATCTGAGCTTCAGTTTTCCATGACACTTTAAAAATATTTCATTTATTTTTTTTTTTATGTGTATGAGTGTTTTGCCTGCAGTGTTTATGTGTACCACCTGCATGCAGTGCCCATGGAGGCCAGAAGAGGGTATTGGACCCCCTGGAACTGGAGTTATGGATGGTTGTTAGCCACAATGTGAGTGCTGGAAATCAAACCTGGGTCCTATACAAGAGCAGTCAGTGCTTTTAACAACTGAGCCATCGTTCCAGCCTTATATGACATACTTCTGCCTCTTTTGTGATCAATGGTTGGTTATTAAGTAACCAAGAAAGATAAGTATCTACTGCACATCAATCTTGATTGGTCAGTTTTCACACATATAACCTTCTTTTCATACTTAAGCACAATAATGTTCATGTATAAACAGTGCAAACCCTGTATTTACCACAGTCACTGCCATGGCCAGAACCTTCCAATTCATTATTCTAGTTTGACATGTTCTCTTGCTGATACACTACAAATTGCATTAAATAGCCATTTTATTACTTAAATCCAAAGATGAGAAATTCCAAATGTCAGATATGACAGCATGAAAATGCAGGTAGAAATATCTAATTTTAGTGTCTGAAAAATTATTTCTAGTTATCCTGTAATTTCTTTGGCTACCACTTTGGTGGTTGGTTAGGCTTAACTGATTTATTGACCAGAGCTTTGTTTCTGACATTTCTAGAGCTCTGGCTTGTTTGTCTTTTGCCATTGTATGTGGTAGTATGAGAGCATTCCCTAGCTTGTCGTTGGTTTACCCCTTATATTCCTCTCTGCCCTCATTCTTTAGTCTCTTGAACAATTCAAGAGTTCTTGGAAGTTTTTGATCTATTTAAAAAAAAACAACTATTATTACAAGTCTAAACACCATAACTAAATGGTAACTTTTTTTGGCCTGATTATCCATGTATTAAGAACCTAAAATGATCATGTAGCAGTTTGAACTTCTAATTTTTTTGAACCTCTTATTTTCTAACTCCTTCCTTAGGTCCAAAAATCTTCAAAGTTGTGCAGGCCAGAGTCAGGAAACAAAAATAGTAAGAACTGACAGTGAAAGGCATTAGCTAAATGTCAACTTGTTAGTTCTTGATGGCATGTGATATAAGCATGGGAGAAAGCATAAAATATTTATTTGATGGAAAAAAATAACATGTACTATACCCACCCATCACCCCCCCCTCAGCTTTAAATGTCTCTCAAATGACTTCAGAACTAAGTCATCTTTAAGTTATTCCAGTGTTTGGAAACAGCAGATGACAAGGTACCTGACAAGAGGGAAAGCACATTGCCTTATCTCTTCAGGGTAGGATGTTGCCAGAGACAAAAAACGCAAACCTAAGACCATTAATATGTCTGTTAGTGATGCCAAAACTGTGTGCTGATACCCATTCTAATGCAGTTAGTTGGCTACCAGGCTGATCACCTTACAGCAGTAAGGACATTTTACAGGGTATGTGCATGATCAAGCCCAGAATGGAGAAGAAGGTATACCACTGAAATCACAGTTCCATCTGAATGTAGTTCTATCCTGGGTCTACATTCCCATTAAGCATTGGCTTGACAGGTTGTCTTGTTCACCATATTTGCAGAGTCTTATAATGATGGTTCTTGTAAACATTTATTTGATTCAGAAATATTCTCACACTCTGAATTCATTTTAAGGAACCCATCCATATTCTTTTTCCTCAACCTTTTTTGTCTTGTCACCAATCTTCCTCTAAGTCCCTTACACTCCAGGCAAACTACTAGTTCACTGTCTATAAGTATGCGTAACCCTAATTTTATGCCATAGCTATACAAGAAAACAGCAACATAACATTCTACATAAAGTTCTACATAAGATTTTCTTTCACTGTCCTGTGATGCCATCTTTAAACAAGACATTTAGTGCCCCCCCATTCTGACTAGTTATTATTATACAGAACCACCTATAAGCCAAACTTAAACCATTTTCTAGCATCAGCCCATTATCCACACTCAATTCATGCTGAAGGAAGAAGGCAGTGTGACAAGAAAGCATGGGAATGTGATCAAGCCACCACTCATTTCTTGACTGGCTCAGGATACTTCTGGATAATAAGGTTATATCTTGCATTGGTTCACAACTAAGGATAATCTTACTGTGGAGAGACACAATTTTTCACAAAGTTCACTTACATAATATTGCTTTTGGCAAAAGAATTTCATTCATGAAAATGCACTCAAAATCTCTTTAGCTTATTTCCAGAAAGGAGATTATAAAACATTAAAAACAAAGTTAAATATTAGTACTATTATTATTGGATTAGAAGCTAAGAGTACCTGTGGCCATTTCAAGCAGTGTATGTATATCTCCAGGCAAGCAGGCAAATTTGGTGGTATAGTGCTGACTGGAGCAATTGATAATCCCAGGAATGAGGAATCAAGCTATTGTAGAGCATTGTGAGCCAGGAGCAGTATGAGCAAAGACAGCAGGTTGCTTCCATAATAGACTCTCATACTATATTCAGTTATTTAAACATAACAACCCATGAGCAGAGGCTCAAATCCCTGAGAAATGTGGATTTGGTTACCTGTTGGGTAAAAATCTGCACAAGGTAGAATTCTGCCTGGGAGTCCAAGAACCATAGAATAGATATGGGATAAATTAAGTCAAATACTAGCCCAGAGTCTTATAAACAAATTCAAATGTCTTATTTCATATTTCTTTCCATCCTATGTTGTATGTTGTAATGGCTAATCTTGATTGTCAGTTTGACACATTTGAGAAGAAGGGACCTCAACTGGGGATTCACTTGGTCAAACTGACCTGTGGCAATGTCTATGAGGTATTTTCTTAATTGCTAATTGATGTAGGAGGGCCTGTCCACTGTGGGAATTACAATCCCTAGGCAAAGTGGGCCTGGGCTATATAACAAAGGAAGCTAAATGTGAGCCTGGGAGTAAACCAGTAAGCTGTGTTTCCCCATGAATTCTGTACTAGGTTTCTGCCTTGGCTTCTCTCAGTGATGGACTATAATATGTAATCTGAAATAAACCCTTTCATCCCCAAGTTGCTTTTGGTCATAGTGCTTATCACAGCAATAGAAAAACATACTAGGACAGAAATTGGCACCAGGAGTGAAATTGTTGCTATGATGGATATGACCAAGTGGCTTTTATACCTTGGACTATTTTGGGGATGTACTCACAATCTTCTGGGCACCAAAAGACTTGAACAGCACTACTCTGTTTTTATCATACACAGCCATACACATCTTGTCTTGTAGGTTCAGGCCTGCTCCATTTTACACCTGTCACTGTCTTTGGTGGTCATTATGTGGTCCTAGCATCTCCAATATGCTGAGGTCTTTATCAAAAACTGAGACTTTACTTCACTAATGGCCTCTTCTGTCCTCCTGCAGTGCCAAATCTGATTCTCTCCATGACACCTTCATGCCTTCAAATCCAGTACCAGGAGACTCTTACACATTACCAAGTACAGCTTCCAGCTTGAGATGAAGCCTTGGCCCACATGAGACCACAGCTTGTATATGCTGACTCTAAGGAACTACTTCCCAGAAGATTTCACCTCGATGCTAGTCTCATCTTAATCATAGCTGATCTTTCGGCTCCAGCTAACCAGCATCAGTTGTCCCAGTAAAGCGAAGGTTCCACTTCAGTGGTTGTTAATCACAGCTGATTCTTTAGCCCCAGCCAACTGGAAACTCCAGATTCTCAATTCAAAGTATCAACACAAATAGCCCTGATAGTCTTTATTTCCCTTTGAACATCACAAGACAGGCCTCTATCATCTCCATTTCTCTTAGCATTATCTTTCAGATTCCATCAGAATGGCTCACTAAGCTCCAAACAGTCAACAGATTTCCCAGCCCAAAGTTCTAAATGCTAGCTCCACAATCCTAGCAAAAACAACATGATCAGATCCATCACAGCAATATCCCATCTGGTAAGATGTAAAAGCTGCATTACTCTATTGGTATAACAACATGTCATTAAGACTCAGTTTAATTCAATAACCTTTTAGCAGAAAACTAGTATTAAGCTCTCTTTATTCCCTTTGACCTGTCTAGCTTCAGGTTCCTAGTCCTGATATCAGTGTCATATGTGAGTTCCATTTTATGAAGCTGGCCATAAGTCCAATTAGAAAGCAGTCAGTTACTCCCATAATATTCATGTCACATTTGTACTAATGAACATATCTTGCCTAGCCAGTTGTAGTTCACAGGATTCACAGGTGGGTAAGGTTGGTGGTTATTTTTTTGTTCTTGTAGCATGCATAGTACCTTTCAGCACCATGAAAGCTAGCCATACAGATTAAACTTTGAACTCAGCATCACTTTGACTTCCCTTTGTCTGTTCTACAACTCATATATGTACTGTCTTTAGCAAAAGTTTCTTACTGTGAAGTTCTGATGGATAACCAAAAGCAGAATCAATGACCAATATTGTCTGAGGGTCTGTGGAACCCCTCGTTAACACCTTCAAGAGAGGGGGTCCATTCCTGTTATTTAGTTTTATTTTGTTAGCCTATGTCCACCACAACTTTTCAACAAATCTCTGTATATATGTGTACATGTGTGTACAAGTGCATGTGCACAGGTGTGTACCTATGTATAGTGGTCACAGTCAATATTGTATGTTTTCTTCAATTGCTCCCCATCTAATTTTTAAGAAATATTTTATTTATTATTTTTATTTTATGTGTATGAGTCTATTGCTTGCATGTGTTTAAGTAAGTGCACCCATGTTGTACAATACCCACAGAGATCAGAAGAGCATCAAATCCCCTGGAACTGGAGTTACAGGTAGTTGTTAGCCACCATGTGGGTACTTGGAATAGAACCTGGGTCCTTTACAAGAGCAGACAGTGTTTTTACTCATTGAACCATCTCTCTGGCCCCATCCGTATAATTTTTTGAGACAAAGTAATGGAACCAATAGCTTGCTGATTTGACTAGACTGGCTGATCAGCAAGCCCCAGGGCTCTCTGTTCATGCCTCCCAAGCACTGGAATCACAGACGTGCATTGTCAAGCTTGTCCTTCTGTGGGGTGCTGGAAATTAAACTCAGATCACCATGCTTATGTGGCAACCCCTTTACTGACTGAGCTGTCCCCCATAGTGCTTCATGAAAATAACTTTGTTTAACCTTGACATCTCCCATGTGGGCTTATTTTTTATAATACTAGTAAAAAACATATTTACCCAGATTTACTACTTTATAGTGACTTACCTCCCCATAGTCTATTTTAGAGTACTTTGTAATGTGTACAATACCTAAATTGAGGCTTAAACATGGTAGGCATTTAGTAAGTTTTTTGCAGATTAGCTAAACACCTAATCTACATAAAATTGTAGTCTTATAAGGAAAACTAAATAAATTGGGAAGACTTCACATCTTGTATATCTCATAAATATATAAACTCTAAGAATGCTAACTGTGAACATATAACTATTTCTACACTTGTACAAATATCTGTTTATAAAAATCAAAATATAGAAAAATACAGGGACTCTCCAGTCACCCTGTGTGGCCATGAAACCCAATTCTGCTGCTCAACCCCTTGCTGTCACCCCAAAGCTCTGCTGTGTTTTTCTGCTAGGGACCCCTTCTTCCAGAACCAAGCCTTCCCTTTGGGATTCAGCAGATCCCAGCTGGCCTTCACACAGTGGACTCTCCAGTAGCCTCATAGGGCCCAGAGACCTAGGTGATCTGTCCACATGCCTCTGGCATCACCTGCAAGTCCTGCTACCTACTGAGGGAGATCCTCAGTTCTTTCTCTCTTTGAGATATGCCAGACCCCAGCTGACTGTACACCAAGAACTCTAAAGTCATTTCAAATGGCTGAGAGACCCAAGTAGGCAGAGACCCCTGCCTTCTTGCCATCATCCCAAAGCCCAGTTTACCAGTTCTGTGCTATCATCATGAAAACGCTGGTGGCTCTCTGTTACCCTCAATTCCCAGTAGGCCCCCTGGAAACATTCCCCCACTAGGTAACAACATTCAGAGCCGACTGTCTCCTTCCCTCACCAACCACCCTAACCACCACTCTAACCAGAGACTAAGCAGAATCTTGAGACCTTGAACTTAAGACTCCTCCAAGCTGGCCTTCACCCCACACACTTCCACTTGGGGCAATATGACATTCTCTCCCTTCTCCCCCAATTTCTGCCACCAAAGGACTACCTATGAAACAATGTCAGCCTTATATAATCTGAAGATTAGCAGTGAGATTCTATTAACACTATAGAAGGTCTGCTCCTGGACTCAGAAGTTCACATATCCTCAGCTATACAGGAACATGTCTGATACCCCCATTCACACATCAACACAAGACTGAACACCAAACATTATTCAGCTGGTCCACAATCTGATAGGTTGAAGTAAAAACGAACAAAAATCCAAAACCCTGCTTAACAAACATGAGACAAAATATCCATACCAGGAAACACCACAAACGATCTTAACTCCAGATGACTAAGCCAACTGGTAAAACATATGCAATATGATTAATATAATACATGTCCCCCAGAAATCAGCACACCCACAACAATGTCCCCTGAGATGATCAACTTTGTGTGTAGGGGTAAATTTACACAGTTTCTCTCTGTCTTGGAGGGACATGCCTCCAAGAATGTGACTGACAGAGATGAATCAATAGAGTCAACTACTTTCCAATCAACTAGTTACTTGATGGGAAGGGTCTAGCAGAAAAGCAGTGAAACTGGGTAGGAGATAGGCAAGCAGGCAGCTGGCCTCCACCTTGGGTGTGTGTGTTCCAGAGGTCTACCACACTTCTGATCAAAATGCTGACTCCCCCCCCATACGAAATTTCTGTCTCCCCAAGGATGAATCCCTGAATAAACTGGTTTCTCTAATTGGAAAGCATTCTCTGTTCACTCAATTGGTTCAAATCTAGAGGGGTGGGGCCAAATACAGGGCCTCACTGCCAGAGGAGAATTCTTAAGACAGAGTGGCATAGTTGACAGAATGCTTCTGAGAAAAGTATTTATATGGCTGCTGCTAATGTGGGGACCAGCGAAGGAAAGAGTGTGGGCAGAGGAAATTTTGACATGGCGGACTATCCCCATAGGACTGGTGTGTGTGGGGGCCATTGCGTGGATAGTGCAGTTAGGACTTCATGGAACAAGGACCTCAAAATTGGTATGGAGCTTTAGGGTCCATGCTAAATCCCCTAGTGGGACAAGACCTTTACAAGACAGGAGAGACTTTGACAGATTTAAACAAACAAGACCAGCATATAAAGTATGTCTGTAGAAGAATAGAAAAACCTAAAGGATCTATAAAAGATACAAAACAGAAAAGGAGGTCTGCTTGGGTTACTTGTAGACAAATGTGGCAAGACTTGTGTCTAGCCCAAGTTCCTAAGGAAAAGATTAACAAAAGGCCAAATTCTGTGCTAAAGAACTTCTGGGGGGATTTAAAACCCAAGGAACCGTTCACAAAAGGTATACAGAGGATAAGAACTATCCCAGTTGTGGATACTAACCACCCCTCCAAAGTAAAAAGGGTACATTTGTTCCATGTGAATGGCTATTCGAGGGGTGGAGACAATTTACCTAGCCAGGGCCTCTCCCAGCTAGATGTGGTCAATGGAGAGACAACAGGTGTGGCTAAAGCCAGGAGTCAGACCTAGAGTCTACCAGGCCCTGGGAAACAATAAGTGCAACAGGGGAAATAGGAGCCTTATTCCTCCTTGGTCCTGTCTAGAACTAAGCAGTTTGGGCCAGCCCCAATGAGGTTATCAAAGATAAACGGATGCATGGAGGTTCCATGTGAGAACTCCCGGACACTAAATGGATTACAGATGATAACTAAAAATAGTAAAGGACTGAGTTACATGCCATTGTACCCAGCATGAATCTGTTGAAAAAACAGCCGATACAAATGGAAAGGAATTTTCCATGCTTTGTTAGACCTTGTGTATGTATATAATGTTGTTAATTTCTGAGTGTTTTACAGGTCCGACACCCAGTTGAGAGACATCAAGTACACCTGAAGATACATGAATGGAATGTAACTCATACAGGGTACAAGGATGAGGTATAGCTGTGAAATTCTGGGGAGCTCTATGGGCCTAGGCCTATAGATGCCAAAGAATAAAAGGATACTTTATTTAATTGTTAACTAGCAATTCCGGTACCAGGCATTTGTTGCTCCCCCTGTGAACTGTTGGCCAGCAGAGCCTTGGAGTCCCCCTCTACAGAAAAAGGCAAGTGCCACATTATAATGCTGGTTGTACACTGGAAGCAGATGGTAAGGCCATATTACTGAAAACATGACATGATTTGAACATGAAAAAGAGAGATCGAGCTGGGACTGAGCTGAAAATTCCTGGCAAATGAATGGCTGTCCTTCATAGTGCTAGAGAGTGCTATGTAGACTGTTATGGGAGAACAGTCCTGAAAAGCTCTGCTTAAAGACATCTTACATGCTCTGCTGTCAGATGTCAACCAAAATGCTCCTGCTTATTTAATAGTGGCTCACCTACTATGTGCACCCCCAGCAGAACTCTAACTGGATTTAAGGCCTGCTCCTCAGGGAGGGAACACACATATGTTACTAAGAGAAAAGTCATCCCCCAGTGGTGATGGTGGGAGTTATAGGCCCCGGTTAAAAAGCTACTGTTATTGTTTGTAAGATGGATATATGCCCCTACTTAGGTACTGCCTAAGAATTTGTGTTTACGCCCATAGGTTAGGTCATTTAGCATTTGTGTGAATGTTACTTTTATTGTTGTTTTTGTTCTTACAGTTGTTGTGTTTTTATAGTAGAAACCAGATGATAATCCAAGCCACAGTGGAAAGAACATCATCCTACACTTGTTATTCCCTCCCAAACCCCCTGAGTCTCAGGGCCTATTGCAGAAGAGGATGGCAGAAAGTTTTGTAAGAGCCAGAGAGAAGGGGTGGAGTGTAGGGGTAAATTTATAAAGTTTCTCTCCGCCTTGCGGGACATGTCTCTAAGAGTTGAAGCCAATAGAGTCAACTACTTTCTAACCAACCAGTGACTTGATGGGGAGAGTCTAGTGGGAAAGAAGTGAAAGCTGAGTACGAGATGCAAGGGAGTGCTACTGGTCTCCATCTTGGATGTGTGTGCCAGAGGTCCACCACACTTCTGTTCAAAATGCTGGTTCCCCCATATGAAACTTCTGTCTTTCTCCCTGAGGATTAATTCTTTATAAGTAACCCCAAATAAACTGGTTTCTCTAATTGAGAGCATTCTCCATTTGCTCAATTGGTTCAAACCTAGAGGGGTGGGGCTGAACACAGGGAATCACTGCCAGAGGAGAATTCTTAAGACACTGTGGAACAAGAACATGATTTCAAAATAGCAATTATAAGTATGTTCAATGAACTTAAAAAAGACATGTATAAATACTAAAATGAAGACCATGGAAATATAAATAGCTGAATTAAAATAAAGAAACAAACAAATAGAATTAAATAAAGAAATAGAATTTCTCAAAATAAGCCAAACTGAAACAAAACATGATTAAGTTGACTTCATCTTAAGTTGCAAGTTTAGGAAAAAGTTTCTACCTGAAGACATTATTCATTATTGAAGATTTCTAAAGCTATGAATGACAGATACTATAGTTTTTAAGGTGCAGTGCTTCATAGATACAATTAATATTATGGGGGCAGGTGCTGGGAAAAGTAATGAAGATTTGTTTTGTGAACCAGCATGAAAGAATATAGCTTCTGGCATTTTCCCTGTCAGCCTTTTCTTTCCAACAAAATAACACTGCTTACTAGATACTTCTGCCAGCACAGTATTCCCTGATCCTACCTTTATTCCCAGAAATCAACTTTGTTTTATACTTGTAAATGTAGAAGAAACTGCTGGGATGCTCTCATTCTAGACTCATTTTCTTCTCTTTGGAGAAGACTGTAAGACTAGCTTCGGGTGAGCTTTAGAAGGGACCTGACGTTCCATTCACTGTAACATGCCATGGAAGATGTGAATTCCTAAGAACACTTCAAAATTAAAAACAAAAAAAATCTTGACTACCCTAAAACTTTTGTCATTGTTAGCTTTGATTAAGAAATTTTAGCCTTTAAAAAAACTACTATTTTAGAGACCTTTGCAGACTGCCTGAGAGTGCCTGGATCAGACTTCCTCATCATAATGAGTTCCCTAAATTCCACACCATGTCATTTCCATCCCCCTACATCAGGACCAATGTGTGCCCCTCCCCCCATTGCTCTGGAGATAGGCTTTTCTCCCCTTCAGTAGGGGTCCAGACATTTGCAGCCTGCCCAAGAGTGCCTAAATTGAGCCTCCACTTAGCCAGATTCCTAAATTTTGCTGTTTGCTAGTAGGGGCCTAGACTTAGGAGGAAGCCTCAGAGTAGCTGACTTGAACCTGACTTTGCCTCTGCAGGAGCTTCAGAGTGCTGAACTGAAGCCCTCTGGTCCCTCCAATACAAAAACAATTGAGAGAACCTGACCAACTAGCTTTACATACACAATATAAACAGAAACAGACTCCAACTCAACAAAAGAAGGCTTGAGTTTGATACCAGAATCACAAACAACGAAAGGAATCCACATGCCAAAATCACAATGGAAAAATAACAGTATGGAAAACCAAAATAGTGTATTCCCACCAAATACTGTCAAGTCCTTTAGAAGATTTCTACAAGGAGAAACCCCTAGAGATAACTCAGGACACAAAATAATAATACATATGAATAATCATATATATGAACAAAGAATTCAATGAATTTAAAGAACACGTGAACAAACAGAGCTCAACAAAGATAGGGATAAACGCCTCAGTTTCAGAGACAGAAAGATTGAAGAAAACTCAAGTTGAAAAAGGAAGTGAAAAACTCAGTCAATTTGAAACAACAAGAGAAAATCTCCCTTAATGAATGATATGGAAAAAGAATATTAAGACTGGACAATAAAGTTGAAGAATTGGACTCAAGCAAAGATTATAAAAATTTTTTAAAAAATAGGAATACAATATGCAGAAAACGTGGGACACCATGAAAAGACGAAAGTTACTCATCATAGAAATTGAGGAAGGGTAAAAATTTTAGGTTAATAGTACTGACCATATCTTCAACAGGATTATAGAAGAAAGTTTCCCATAATTAAGGAAAGAAATTACCATAGACACACAAGAAGCACATAGCACACCAAATAGACAGTAACAGAAAAGAACCCCCCAAAGGCATATTATAGTAAAAAAAACTAAATGTACTGAACAAAGAGAAAATACTGAAAGGTTCAAAAAAAAAAAAAAAAAAAAAACAAGTCACATATAAAGGAAAAACCCAGCAGAATTACAGTTGATTTCTCAATGCAAACTATGAAAGCTATAAGAGCCTGAACCAAGTATTCCCCATTTTAAATGACCAAAGATGCCAAACTGGAACATTTTACCCAGCAAAAATGTCTATTATAATTGAAGGGAAAGAAAAATCTTCCATGACACAGACTGAAAGAACACATGTCCACAAACAAGTCTTTCAAAGAATACTTGAGACACTGCAAAGACAAAAAAAGGAAAAACCATACCCAAGGGACAACAGAAAGAAAATAAATAAAGGTATAACTGTGAAAGCACAAACTTAGACCAAGAATGCAAACAAAAACTAAAATGATGAGAACCAATATACATCTTTTAATAATAACTTTAAATATCAATGGATTGAACTCACCAGTCAAAAGACACAGGATAGTTGAATGGATTAAGAAACAAAATCTGTTCTTTCGTTGCCTGTAAGAAACCAATCTCTCCTTCAAGAACAGGCAGTACCTTAAAGCAAAAGGCACTAAGAAGCAAGCAGAGGTTGCAATTCAAATATCTGACAAAATAGAATTCAAACTAAAACTAATTAGAAGAGATAAGAAACTTGCTTCCTTCTGATCAAAAGAATAATTGACCAAGGAGATATTACAGTCATAAACATATATGCACCAAACTCTGGTGCACCCAACTTCTTAAAATCAGGAATACAGGACTTTAAGATACAGATGGACCCCAACACAGGAATAGTAGGGGACTTCAACACCCCACTGTCTTCACTAGACACCAGACAAAGAATAAACAGAGAAACATTTGATATAAATGTTACCTTACATAAAATGGACTTAATAGACATCTGCCAAAACATTCTACCCAAGGACGAAAGAGTACAAATCTATTCAGCATCCCATGGAGTTTCTCCAAAATTGACCATATACTGGGTCAAAAAACAAATCTCAACAAATAAAATAAAAAAATTGAACTAGTTCCAGGCATTCTATAAGACCTTCTATAAGGCATTCTATAATGCTTAAAATCAACACTGGAAGAAGCCCTAGTAACCACACAAACTCATGGAGATTAACAGTTCTCAATGATGAATGCATAAAAAAAAAGAAACAAAATTATTCCTGGTATTAAATGGAAAGAATAATACAACACAACAAAACCTTTGGGAAACTTTAAAAGCAGCCCTAAGAGGAAGTTTATTAATCTTGGTGTCTAGATTTAAAAAAAAAAAAACAGAAAGAATACAAATAATTGACTTAACTTTGCAACTCAAGACTCTGGAAAGGCATGAACAAGTTAAACCCAAACCCTGAAGACAGGAATAAATAACAAAAATCAGAGCAGAAACTAATGAAATAGAAACAAGAAAACAGTACAAAGAATCATTGAATCCAAGAGCTGTTTCTTTGAAAAGCTGAACAAGATAGGCAGACCCTTATCCCAGTTAACCAAAAGAAAGAAAACAAATTCAAATCAACAAAATCAGAGATGAAAGGGGAAACAATACACGGCAAAAAGATCCAGAACAATATGAGGGAATATTTAAAAACCTATATTCTATTAAGTTTGAGAATCTAAAATAAATGGATGGGTAACTAAAATCATTGGACTAACAAAAGCTACACCAAGAAGAGAACAACAGTTTAAACAAGCCCACAACATATAAGGAAAATGAAACAGCAAAACAAAACCTCCTGACTAAAAAAGCCCAGTCCCAGATGGATTTATAGGAGAATTCCACCACACATATAAAAAAGATCTATAATCAAAATTACTTAAATTATTCAAAAAGATAGAAATGTAGGGAGAACTCCAAGTCCTTCTATGAATCCAGCATCACACTAATACCAAAACCAGGTAAAGATATAACCAAAAAAGAAAACTATAGTCCCATATGTTTAATGAATATTGAGGCAAAAATTCTTACCAAAATACTTGAAAACTGCATATAGACACACATCAAAAAGGTCATATACCATGATCAAGTAGGCTGCATTCTAGAGATGAAAGGATGGTTCAATATACATGTCAATAAATGTCATAAATCATATAAACGTACTCAAAGATAAAAATCACAATCTCAATAGATTCAGAAAAAGCCTTTGACAAAAAATCCAGCATACATTCATGATAAAAATCCTAAGGAACTGGACTAGAGGGAACATACCTCAACAAACCCCCAGCCAGTATCATTCTAAATGGGAAAAAACTGAAAGCATTCCCATTAAAATCAGGACAAATGTGAATGTCCACTATCTCTACTCCTTTTTGATATATTTCTTAAAACTCGTTCTAGAGCAACAAGAAAAGAAAGAGAAATTTAAGGAATACTAACTGGAAAAAAAGAGGCTGAATTATCCCTTTTGCAGATGATATGATATACCTAAGAGATGCCAAAAATTCCACCAGAAAACTCCTAGAAATGATTAACACTTTCAGTAAAGTGGAATATTATAGAATTAATCACAAAAATCATTAGCTTTTCTATATACCAAGAAATAACAAGCAAAGAAAGAGTACATGGAGAGTCTCCCATTCATAACAGCCTGAAAAAAAATCTTATAATAAACCTGACCAAAGACATCAAAAGGCTCCATAATTAAAAATTTAAATCTTTAGAGAAAGAGATTGAGGAAGACACTAGAAGATGGAAGAACCTCCCATGCTCATGGATTGGGAGAATTAATAATGTGAAAATGACCATCCTATCAAAGGCAATATATAGATTCAATGCAATTTCAATCAAATCTCCATTACATCCTTTACAGAATTCGAAAAAAAATCCTAAAATTCACATGGAAGCACAATAGATCCCAGATAGCCAAGGCAAACCTGAGCACAAACAGCAATGCTGGAGATTACTATGGTAGATCTCAAACTATATTGCAAAGCTAAAGCTATAAAATGTCATGTTACTGATATAAAAATAGAGAAATAGATCAAAGGAATATAATTGAAAACCCAATCATGAATACATGCAATTTTAGCCACCTCATATTTGATAAAGGACCCAAGAACAAAGGAAAGATAGTATCTTTAGCAAATGGTACTGGACAACTTGCATCTACACCTGTAGAAGAATGAAACTAGACCCTTATCTTCTATTTTGCACAAACCTCAGCTTAAATGAATCAAAGACCTCAATGTGGAACCTGAAGCTCTGAAACTGTTAGAAGAAAACATTGGCAGTAATCTACAACATCTATGTGTAGGAAAGGACTTTCCTAATCATACAGCAGTTGCTAAGCAATTAAGGTCAATAATCAACAAGTGGGATCCCATTAAACTAAAAAGCTTCTGCACAGCAAAAGAAGCAACCAAGGAGGTGAAGAGAAAATCCACAGAGAGAAAATTTTCTTCACCAGTGTCATATCTGACAGAAGTTTAGCATCCAGAATATATACAGAAGTAAAAAAAAAAAAAAAAACCCTGAAACTCTGAAACTGTTTAAAGAAAACATTGGCAGTAATCTATAATATATAGGTGCAGGAAAGAACTTTCTAAATTAGACATCAGTTGCTCAGGAATCAAGGTCAAGAATCAATGAATGGGACCTCATTAAACTAAAACTCTCTGTATAGCAAAAGAAACAAGCAAGGAAGTAAAGAGAAAACCCAGAGAATGGGATAAAATCTTTACTAGTGACACATCTAACAGAAGGCTAACATCCAGAATATATAAAGAGCTCAAAAACCAAAGAATCAAGAAAACAAGAGACCCAATTAAAAGATGGGCTAAGGATCTGAGCAGAGAGTTCTCAAACGATGAAATAAATACAGCTAAGAAATATCTTTAGAAAGTGTCCAACGTCATTAGTAATTAGAAAATGCAAATTAAAACCACTTAAAAATTTCATCTTGCTCCGATCAGATTGGCTAAGATCAAGAGAACAAATGGTACTAAGTGTTGAAGAGGATGTGGGGAAAGGGAAATGCTCATTCACAGCTGGTGGAAATGCAAACTCATATGACCCCTATGGAAAGCAATGGGAAAAACTCTTTAAAAACGAAAAATGAACCTATCATTTGATTTGGTTATACACTTCCTTGGCATATACTGAAAGGCCTCATCCTATTGCAGAGATACTTGTACATCCATGCTTGTGGCTGCTCCTTTCACAATAGCTAAGAGATGGAAGCAAACTGTATGTCTCACAACTGATCACTGGATAATGAAAATGTGTTTATACAATGGGAGTTCTATTTAGTGATAAAGAAAGAGGAAATCATGACATTTTCTGGTAAATGAATGGAACTAGAAACTGTTATACTAAGTGAAATAACACAGACTCTGAAAAACAAACAACATATGTTCTCCCTCATATGTGGATACTATCACCAAATCCTTATACATGAGTATATATCGTGATGTAAATGGAGGAAACAGGAAAATGTAAAGCAACCAGAAAAGTAAAGGGAAAGAAGGAACCTGAGAGAGAAGGACAGTAGAAGACAGTTGTTACTAAGGCAGTAATGTGTAAAACGGGGGTATTTAAATGGGGCAGGGAGAGAGACAGTGTTATACAAAGAACTATGGGGATAAAGGGGAAGAAGGAACTCAAGAGATATGTGACCAGAGCAGATAGAAATTGTCATAGAGAAATGAGGATACCTTAAATGGGGAGGTCATGGAGGGAGGCTTAGACAGAGAGAGGAGGGATAAATAATGCTAAGCTAGTATAAAAATCAGAGGGAATCATATTAGATCAAAAACTTACTGACAAATTTCACATACAATATTTCTACATGCGTCCATATGTATACATAACAAGAATAAGTGCCAGAGAGGAGAAATCTTCCTTTGAGTTGTTGGTCAGGGTTGACCAAGAGACCCACAAAATTAGAGAGGCTGTTGCCACAGCCTTTGATTATCTCCCAGAACTTGAAGGTAAAACCCAATTGATGAAGACAGGATGGACTTTGGTCACAGGATTTGGAACAATGGATTTGGAACTGATCTGGAAACTACCTCCCCTGAAGGCTAGCTCTTATAGCTTTTGAGACTACAATAGAAGATGGTAATGGAGGACAGCAATCAATGGTCCAACCCCAGCTTCAAGGCCAATAACCACATCAATGACCCACACAGTAAACAACATTTGTGCAGTAGTGACACTTTTATCTTGGGGGTAATCAACAGGTACTTAATTGGACTTAAAGCCCACTTAGTGGGAGGAAACTCATGTGTGGTACTGTAAACCTAGCCAAATATACATAGCTGGAGAGGTCATAGAACTTTGAGAAATCCTCAAGGTTGTCATATCCCTAAACTAATGTAATTTCTTAGTATGTGCAAAATATGAATCATTAAATTACAGACAAGTATCACAGTTTCTCTCATCAATGAAGCATCTCTTGTAGCAAATGGTGACTGTTTCAGAGTTCCACAACTCATTACACACAGATTGTCTGTGAAATGCCAAATCCTAGGTAACACATCTACAATGGAACCTCTATACCTAAGGCTCACAGAACATAGAACAAGAGGTAAACAGAATACTAATGCATCTCTCAATTATAATCAAGGAAGCTTCTGCATGCCACAGAGGACCAGGAATACAGAAAGTCACAAATGGCCAAAGCATAGAGAATTAAGTGTCTGCAGAGTGTGGGGCCCACCCAGGGCTCAGGGACCATTGGGGAAGAGGAGGCAGAAAAATTGTAAGAGCCAGGGAGGAGGTGCATGACCACATGGAAATAGAGTCCTACAGGTTCCTGGGACCCTGCTCATAAGAACCTACATGGCATCGGCATGCACAAGATTCACGCAAACTCAAGCAGACAAAAACCCAGCACAGAACTTTGGAAATAGACAGTAGGCCCCAATTTTAGTTGAAGAATTGTTGGCAACTGATTACTGCTATTTGAGGAAGAGCTGATCTTCTTAAAAAGAGGGCCTCTATATAGGCTGACTAGACCTCAGTGGTTGAACTTGCACTGAGCAATGTCTGGGGACACTAACTTGACATGATGGGCCTTAACACAAATGGCAGTATGTATGAAATCCATTGCGGGGCCTATGGGCAGGTGCCAATGGGGAAGGGTGTGTAAGGTTGATTAAAATATTCTGTATGAAATATAGAAAAATGCAATAAAATATTTAAAAACTACTATTTTAAATTCTGTAAGCACAATTTATATTTTAAAAAGACAGGACTTTATATAGCTGTATAAGTTAGACACTGAGAAAGTAATTACTACCTCTAGGCAAGTTATAATCCATTATGATTCCTCAGTGCTGAATAAATCTGCCTTAGGTGAAAGTCAATATGTTGAATCTAAAAGCGCAATGGCAGTATAATTTTCCATTTTGCATTAAATATAGCTAAGTGTACACTGCTGGGTTTTGCAAAGTTGAATTGATATAAAATATATAGCACATAGTATTTATTCTACAACAGTTTTACTTGAAATTGTACTTTCAGACTGAGCACATTTCCATTTGTATTCGGGTTAGGAGGGACAAAGTATGAAAGTTATAATTTTAAGTATCATGAAGGCATCCAATAAGAAACATTTTATATAACTGATATAGGAAATTGCTTTAAATTGGAAGACCTCAGAAAAGTGAACCTCAGAAAGATTTTTAAAGCCTTTCTTGGGAGACAAAATTTTATGCTGTCTCATGGCAATTGCAAGGTCTATAAAGACAAGGAATTAAAATCCACCATGGAAGTGTATTTTGTAAATCAAAATCATTAATAGTTTCTATTTTTCTGTTTTCCAGTAAGAATTGGAATTTCATTTTGCAGAAGTTTCTTAGAAATAGAATCAGTGAGTAAAATATGTGCAAATAAAGAAAAATAAACAGATTTCCATTTCTAGAAAAAAATTTTTTAAAGAATTTAAGTATTTCTAATAGCATACTGCAATTCCAAATAGGTAGATGCACATGCACTCCAATTCAACAATGATGCCTATCAACATTTGGAAATACTTTAGTATTTTTTTTAGTATTAAAAAAAATCTTGTGATATTGGTAATATAAAGTGTATATCTTAATCTAGTCATCTTCTATGCAAGTTACAGTCTGTATTCTTATTGAATATACAAGATATAATATAGCATTAAGTAGAATAAATTAATATAATAATATACTATTCCAATAATATTAAATAAAGTATATATAACTGTATCTTATAGTATTCCTCCAATGCTGTGAACAGAAAAACAAAAGTACGATTTCAAAGTAATTATAGCAAGAGTCTTTTATTATGAGTTGCTTACTCATAATATCCTGTCTTAATATTTTCTGATAATATAGGAAAAGGAAAACATTTGTAGTTTTTTGGCCTGGATGCTGTGAAACTAGAGGACTACAGGAGTACTAACATTGTAGTTTAGGCTATGGTGCTTCTTGATTCAATATCTGATGCGTCAGTAGAAACAATTCAATAAGTCACTAATGAAACTCTAATTTGCTGATCTCCTAATTTCACTTAAGTGGGTATATCCTAAAGAAGTAATATAAAGCACACCTTCTCAAACGGTGGGTCACAGGCCCGTAACTGACTGTGGGGGTAGCAAAAAATTTGGCAACAGGTTTATGAGCATGTAACAAACAAAAATTAATTCACATCACTGTACACTGAACCTGATGAATTTTTGGCACACTTTCTCATGTTGCTTCATACAATTTCACTGTTCACACTTTGGTTCTGAACACAGAGTGTGAGCATTTTACACTATGCATGCCTTTATACCACATGACACTAACAGCCACCTGAAAGGACTGGGCTCAGACTTGAGACTCTTGTACGCTATAAATTGAAGTGTTTCTAATGTAAACACAAAATTTTATGCTCTTACTGCAACATAATGATTTAATTTGCAAAACAAACCCTTAATATTTCCCACTATATCTCAGCAAATAAATATCAAGTTAACATATCTTTGTACTGTGTTGTGTCAGAATATTTTATTTCCAAAATTGCCATTTCAGAGGCTGAAGAGATGGTTCAGTGGTTAAGAGCACTGGCTGCTCTTGCAGAGAACCCAGGTTTGAATCCAAGAACCCATGCAGCAGTTAACTTCAGTTCCAGGAGATCTACCCTGTTCTTGAAACAGGGAGAAAGTGTCCCCTAGAGGGTTCTTAGTCTCATTCATAAAAGAATTTAAGAATGGACCCAGAGGGAAATCCTCAAAGCAGGCAAGCTGGGGATCTCAGCAGCTGCCTTGAGGAGGAAAATGGAGGGGAGAAGGAAAGAAAGCCATGAAGCCATGTTGGTTTAGAGCCTGGATGTAGGTCAGATACATGGCTGGCTGACAGTCACATGGCTGGGAGAAGGAAACTTTAGAGAAAAAGTAAAGAAATACAACATGTAGGGCAGACCAAAGCATTAGAGAAAGCATGTTTAGGAAAGGAACATGAAGAAGAAATTACACTTTTTTGAAAAATTCTGAAAAGTGCACAAACTTACAGAGGCCTACATGTCCATGGCCAGGTATAGAAGCACTGCACTGGGAGGTGGGATTCTAGGCAGGAAATGTTCACTGGCTCATTAACACATTGGTATTCTGCCCATCTATTCAGCATAACTTAAGGTGAACTCAAGTTCAAGGGTGCTCCTATGACCAGATGATTGACTAGTGAAATTGGAAATATAGGTCTTTCAACAGATAAACTAGTTTATAGCTTATCCCAGTTAATCTTCTGGGGCTATTTACTACTCTAACATTCTGACTTCAGCAGGCATTGCATGACAAGGGTACATTTACATACATGCAAGGAATACATTCATACACATAAAATAAAAATAATAAAAAATGCCATTTGAGTTACTGACTTGTTTTATAAAAATCATTAAATGAAGTTTGGCTTGAGATTCAGACAGAATTCCAACAATTTCTGAAATGGCAATATTTCTGCCATTTTATACTATGTATTTAGGTAAAATAGCTTTGTTATAACTGAACAGAATATTGATGATCTATGAAAAACATTGAAATTTTTCTCTACATGTTGAAGTATGAAATATTCAGACAAGACTTAATTCTTTATTTAAAAATAAGCATATTTGGGGGCTGGAAAAGTGGTTCAGCAGTTATGAGGACTGGTGATTCTTACAGAAGACCTGGATTCAAATCCCAGCATCTATGTGGTGGCTAACAACCATCCATAACTCCAGTTCCAGGGGATCCAATGCTTTCTTCTGTCCTCCAATGGCACTGCCATGACAGGGGTGCACTTACATACATACAGGAAAACACACACAAAAAATAAATTTTGAAAAAAAAATATTCATTTCATTAGTATGCAAATTAACCATCCTATTTTTTTTTGAGACAGACTCTCATTACATTATTCTGTTAGGCTTGGAACTCACTATGTAGATCAGGCTGGCCTCAAACTCACAGAGATCCACTTGTCTCTTCCTCTGAGTTCTGGCAATAAAGATATGTACTACTATGCCTTGTGACTTTCATGTTTAATAAATGGTAAAATAATATGTATACCAAGTCTCAAACATTTTTGAAGAGAATCATTAGTGGAAGAGATTAAGAAGCCTTGATACATTAGTTACTTTTTTGTTGCTGTGATAAAATATCATGGCCAAGGTAACTTAGAGAAGGAAGAGTTTATTTGGCATATGGTTCCAGAGGGATTACAGTCCATCATGATGAAGAAGCATGGTGGCAGAGGTGACTGGAACAGAAAGCTGAGTGCTCACACCTCAAAGCACCTGCAGGAAGAGAGAGAAAAGTGGAAGTGGGGCAAGGCTCTGAGTTCCCCAAGCTGTTCCCCAGTGACTTGCTTATTCCAGCAAGACCATACTAAAACCTCCCCAACACAGCTGGGCATTATGTCACATGTCTTTAATCCCAGTACTCACTCAGGAGGTAGAGTCAGGTGAATCTCTGTGAGAATGAAGCCAGCCTGGTCTACATAGTGAATTCAAGAGCAGCTGGGTCTACAGGGAGACCCTATCTCAAGAAGACCAAAAAAAAAAATCTCCAGTGTGGAGCCTATTAGGACACTTCTCATTCAAACAACCTCATATCACTCCTTGATCCCCACAGGCTCATGGTGATCTTGTAATACAAACTGCATTTAGACCAATTTTAAAAGTTCCCATAAGTCTTTAACAGTGTCAACACTGTTGAAAAGTCCAAATTCTCTTCTGAGACTCATGGTACTACAATCCCCTGAAAAATAAAAAAGTAAATTACATATTTACAAGGTACAATAGCACAGAATACACATTTCCATTCTAAAAAATAGGAATGGGAGCATAGTAAAGAACTACCAGGCCAAAGAAAAACTGAAAGCCAGCAAGGCAAATGCCAGATGCTGTGACTCTATGTTCAATGTCTGGGACTTTAGCTCCAAAACAGTAAGATAGCTTTGTTTCTCCAGGTTTCCTGCCTACAACATACATTTTTTCCTTGGGCTGGTTATACTCCCTGTGTACAGGCCTCCTTGGCAGATGTCTCTTGACTCTGGCATCTTTAACATCTCAAGTCTCTACCAAAACCCAGGGTTTATTTTCACTGCTTCACGTAATGGCCTATCTGGTAGGTTTCACCTGTCAGGGCCTTTGTCTCTCAGAGACTCCCCTACTGTACAGTACCTGGCCTCAGCAGCTCTCTGAAACCATGGAGAAGAATTAATGACTCAACCTCCAGTCTTATATGTTTCATACATGTAACATGTGAACATCTAGCATCATGTGAACAATACTCCCAAGTTAGGCTGCCAGTTTGGGATGGACCTTGGCTCCCTTTGATCACATTTACAGCTGTTTTTGAATGTTGTGTTTTTCTAGAAGCCTAAAAGTCCTTAGGCCTTTTCCTTTTATGAGCTGGAAGCTTAGTTGGGTGAAGTCTTACCCTGAGGGCCTTCTTTGTTTAGTAGAGCAGGAGGCCTCTCTTTAATGGCTCTTATCTCCTTAACAATGAGACCTCTTTTCCAGGGCTGCAGTATTAAGCTTCCTAGGCATTTTTCCCTCTCCAACTGTGCATTCTGCATTTCTTTCTGCCCCACTTGCTTTTCTTTGTCATTGTAGATCATCTTCATAATATTTACCATTAATAACCATTTCACAAATTCAATGTTAGGCTGTCTTGAAATTTCTTCCACCAAAGAAAGTAGTCTATTATTCCTTAATTTAGCCTCAGACAAGTTCTTAGACCAAGGATAGACACTAGCCAGAATTTTGAAAAAAGCAATCCCAGTTGCTATTTAAGTCCCTGTTTCCATCTTCCTCTGGAGCATCTTGAGCCTGACATCTACTAAAATGGCCCATTAATCTCTGCCATAGCACTCAACTGCTTCTCTAGTCAAAAGTTTCACAGTCTTCCACATTACTCCAAAAAACATGGTCAGATAATACAAAAACAGAAGAGAAAAAAAATGCCAAGAGGAATACATTTGAAAAGTAAAAGAGAAATGGAACAGGAATCACAGAGAACAGTGCCATGTGACCCAGTGAAAGAAGAGGCAAGGTTAGATTAACTAAAGCCTCAAACTTTAGCAGTGCTCTAACAGTCTCAGAAAAGGCTATAGGGAGTTCCAGAGCAGCAATAGGTCTTTAGAAGCATTCTGCACCAGGCAATCATAGACCGGATTAAATATACAATGTGTCATTGTATATTTAATGCCCAAGAAGAGTGTGGCTTCAGTTTGAGCACTGCTGAGGATCTCAAGGTTGGATGGTGATAATCAGCAGCTTGAGAACCTTGTACCAGGTTCTGTGTGGAGGAAAAACTAAATAGCATATCTTTAGGAAAGCTACGGTTCTAAGATCTAAAATTCTGAAATTATGATCATTACTTATTTTCATTCTAGAGAAAGAAAGGGGCTGAGGGAGTGGCTAGAGAGAGAGTAGAAGAGAAGAGAGCAAAGAGAAGAGGAGAGAGGGAGAGGGAAAGGAGAGGAGAGGAGAGAGAGAGAGAATATGAGAATTGTCCTTTATTCCAGTCAGATTCATTCTCATCTTGATCTGGCCAGGCTTGCTAGAAAGCTGTGCTGTGAGAGTCTTTGCTTGCTTCCCCTTGCTTGTTAATATAAAATATCTATTTTTTTCTTTTCTTTTGTGATCTTTCTAACTTGTCACTCTGAAATGTCCATTCACCTCCCCTCTTCCCTTTCTTCTACTAGTGTAACAAGTAATCCTGTGAGGACTGGCAGTGTCATTTCTTCTCTTTCTGTAAACGAATGCTTCTTGGGAGCTTCAAGAAATCCAAAGACTAGAATATACCCCAGACATGCCCCAGAATCCCTGGGGGTGGGGGATGAGACCAAGCATAAATATGTTGTGAGGTTCTTCAGATGATCCAGTGGGTAGACAAGGTTAGCAATGCTGCTCAAGGGAAAGAAGATGCACAAGCTCAATTAATGAAAGCACTGAGTATCCTCCTTCTCCTCCTCCTCCTCTTCTTCCTCCTCCTCCTCCCTCTTCCTCCTTCTTTTACAGCAGAGTTATACTGTTTCTTTTGTTAAGGGACACTGATTTTATTCAATCAGGGTGGCTCATAGAAGTAAAATTCTTGCAAATTGTTCTCTACTGATTGTCATTTTGTAGTTATATTCATAACAAAATTCTTATTATCCATAATATAGCAACTTCCTCTTCTTTGGATAAAGGGAAGTATATTAGATTAGGAGTTTACACAAAATAGTGGATATAAATGTAGAGTCAACTGAAGCATGTATGAATTTTTAAAAATACTTTTGTACTAACTAAATAGAGAGCAAAAAGATTATAAGGTGATTAGGCACTTCTTCTGGTGTTTTTGTTCCTATGGGTCTAAAAACTTTAGTCCAGCAGAGGATAAGTTCATGGGAATAGAAAGTAAAAATTTTAGTAGTTGCTTACCAAGGCAATAGTGAATCAAACCACTTCCATTTTGAGTGTATGTGTTTTATTTTATATTTTTAGAATATATTTTATTGAGTTTTTTTTGTGTATTTCATATACTAGTACTTAATCAAAATTAGGTCACCTCCCCCATTCACACCCCTCCATAGCCCTCCCCTGACCTAGCCACTTCCATTTAAACCCCTTAGTTCCAGGGCCTGACTTGGCTTTAGGAGAAATAGCACCATCTGTCGGACACTGACTCAGAGCAAAGGTGGGCTCCTGGGGGAATCTTTGTCAGATTCATACAAGGAATGACCACCAAACTAGTGTTGTAATTGTTCTCAAACATCCATGCCATCATTTTGTCAATCCAACTACTTTACAATGGCAGGCAACATAGTAAGGCTGGTGAAGTCCATGAACATGGGTTCACTGTCTCACTGCATTTACTATGAAGTGAGTTTCTTGATGCCAAGCAATGCTGTGTGCCAGCATGTCTGGCCTCCAACTTTCTTTTTTTTTTTTGACAGGGTCTCCTGTAGCCCTAGCCCATCTGGAACTCACTATATAAACCAGGTTGGCTTTCATCTCACAGAGCTTCACCTGCCTCTGCCTCCAGAGTGCTTGAATTAAAGGAGAGTGCCACTACACCTGGTGTTCCATCTCACTTTTGAGACCAGTCTCCTGATGAACCTAGAACTCACTGCTTAGCTAGTGTTGGGCACAATGCAGGATGGGCCTAGCCACCACCTTCTAGGAGAAATAGAGGAATGGCTCCTGTGGGTGTGGTGTTCTGTTCTGACTAGTCGGGAGACCAGCACCTGGAAAGCACCTGCCTACCTGGGGAGAAACTTACTATTGGCTATATTTGGGACCCTACCCCATAAGGTCATTGGCTATTTAGACCTATAAGAGCTTTTGCACCTATTCAATAAACGAGTTTGCAGCGCCATATGCTTGGTCGGCTTCCCATCCAACTCCCAGAGTTTGTGTCTTAACTCTGCATCTACTCACCCGCTCCCACACAGCAGAGTTCCCCTCAGTCCCCTCGGCTGGCCATATTTATGTCTTCATAAGTTGTAAAACCATGTGATTCTTTTGTTGAATAGAATATCTACTATTAGGTTACACTGTTAGGTTACTCTTTAGGGCTTGCTGAGACTTGAGTTTAAATTTAAGTCTAAAAGCCAAAGAAGGTTAGTCCCTAAGGTGTCTTAGCAAAGCTTTGCAAGGCAACAGTGTCAGGAGAGTGCTATAGGTATCCAGGAGAAGCAGGGTTAATCTGTACAGACAGAGGTGGAGGGGGTGCTTTGATTGTCACAGTTTGGGAATTCAATGTCTTTAGCGTCATTGTAGTCTTCCTAAAAGTCCTCATCCTAAGTATCTGAATCCTATTCCTGACCAAACAGTGCCTTCACTTAACAGGAGACAGTAAAGTTAAGAATTTAGTTTGCTTTTTATTTAGCAGAATGAAATCCTGGGTTCAATTTTCAGACTCACATTCCTGAAGACACACGGGCTAAAGATTTCTTTCAGGTTAGACATAGAGACTTTCAGCCACTTATGCTCCACTTATATTGGGAATTGCACCCATTTCTTTTCTCACACTCTTAAAGGTATTTGGAAAGAAACAGACAATCTCATGAAATTCTTTAGTTAGCTGAACTGCTCTAGATATTGAATTCCTAGTCACCGAGAGCCATACACCTTATAAGAATGGTGATAAATTTCACTTTCTTGTTGAAGCTTGGTAGTACAGTTTTACCAGTAAACAACATTCAAAAATTATAGCAGACATACAGAATTTTGAATTTATATTCTCAGATATAATTATGTATTTTGAATTTGAGGATTATATCAGTTTAGCTGTTACAGTACTTTCTACTTCTTTTTTTTTTTTTTTTTTTTTTTTGGTAACATCCCAGACTGATTTTTATTTCTAGGAATTCAACTAGGGCACACTGGGGTGTAGAAGAGTAATAGAAAAATAATGGAAAACTTCTTGGTGTTTGTTAATGGGAGAAGTCCAACATCAAGTCCTGGATATTCAAGAGCACATGTGGCGTGAGGACCACAGCTAGGCCTCAGAGGAGATGAAAGGTGTGCTTAAGAGAATCAGTCCTCCCAAGACCAGAATCTACAAATAACTGAAGCCTCCCCTGTCCCCAGTATTAGAGGCAAAGCTTCTGCCATGAACAATCTAAGACCTCAAGGGGTGGGGCTGTGGGGAATGCAGTCACTCAGAGAAGACTGAAACTGTTGCCCAACATCAGAAAGTTCTCCGTGACCTACTCTGTCCAGTTTATCAGTGTGGGACCATCCACTGGCTCATGGCCAACTTCCTAGGGAGCACACTCCTGAAGAAAACTGACTCCTTTAACAGTCATCTACTGGCAACAGCTCCTCAGCTAATGGTAGCCAGTCCAAGCTAAAATGCAGATTGGCTTGATTTTGTTCAGATCTTGTGCAGGCAGTCACAGCTGCTTCAAGAACATGAGTGTAGTGGTCCTGTCATGTCTAGGAGACATTGTTTTGCTCCAGTCCCCCATGACCGCTTGGTCTTACAATCTTTCTGCCCCTTCTTCTGAAGTGTTAACTAAGCCTTACAGGGAGGGTATGTGATACAAATGTTCCATTTATAGGTAAGAACTACAAAGACAGTCATTCTCTGCACTTTGACCAGTTGTTAGTGTCTATGTTAACTACTGTCCACTGTACAAAGAAACCTCTCTGCTGAGGTCTGAAAGCTGTACTAATCAACAGGTAAAGTTATATATCTTGATACTATATCCTAGATCCATTTAACAAAATAATAGTGGTAGATTCACTCCTGGTCTTATAGGATTTCTAGCTGTGGTCTCTCAGCCAGATTTATAGCACTAAGCATGTGTTTCCTCCTGTGATGGGGGCCTTAAATCCAATCATAAAGTGGTTGGTTACCCTATAATAGTTGTGCCACTTTTGAATCCATGATATTATAGTATACTTTAAATGATGCAAATAGAATAAAATAACAAGCTTCCACAATCCAAATATTTTAACAAGTGTAATAAAGAATTAACTCAGCCTTACAGTATATCAGTCCTGTACATTCCAAATATGGGACTGGCCCTGGATTGATTCTTATGAGATACCTAATAAACCTGTTGAATATAGTGCCTGAAAAGGATGTCTTTACATCTGGTGTATAAGACCATGCCAAACAGTGAATGTTGATGATGTGGTTTATGGAAAATGCCTGTTTTTGTTTACCTCCTCTTGGGCTACCCTGTTGCTTGACCCCTGGAGTGATGAGCTGGAACTGACTAGTAAATCCGGTTGTATTGATGTTGATGCTGATGTAACTGACCCCAGGTACCAAGACTTGAGTAAATTTCCCATGTTGGAACTACTCTGTGCACACAACCATGTTGAAACTGTTAGGTATTGTTTGTGTGATTCTACTGTGTAAAGCGTAACTGTCCTTTCCTGGAGTTTGCCATATGTACCTTTTGTATTTAGTGGTTTGGGTCTGTGTCCTTTCCTTTTGTTCTGCTAAATCGCAACCATGACTATAGATGCTTTTGTGAGTCTTTATTTGTTTTAGTGAACCAGTGAATTCCAGGGCAATTTTAAACACTCCTAATGTATATACTTCTGATCATTTCTATACAGAATCAACCAGACAAAGACATAGCATAGTACTGGAGAAATGGGCAGGAGGCCCCAGTCTTAGTTGAGGAATTATTGGCAGCTGACCAGTGTTGGGTGAGGGAGAGTTGAGATTCTAGTGGATGAACTTGCACCAAGGCACATCTGGGTACACAAACTTAACTTGATAGACTTTGTGACAAAATGCATGAAATCCAGTGGTATGGGGTGATGGGAGAGTGTGAATGGGGAAGAGAGTATAAATATGAGTAAGATGTATTGTATGAAATGCACCAAAATTCTATAAAAATATACATTGAGAAAAGAAAGAAATATAGTACAGAAAGAACTGAAGACCCCAGTATTCTCCTTCTATAATTTCATTGCATTTTTTCTAGCTCTGAAGTAGCTACAATTCTGAGGTTGGAAAATAGTCTCGATTTCTTATATTTTTAATTTTTATGAATTTATAAATAATTTACAGTATTATTTTTTACATGTTTAATACAAATGAGATAATGTAGCATTTGGTAGCCATAAAAATGCATCTGATTATGCGGAAGAAAACTGACCAAAGACTCCAGCTACACAGCAACATCCATGCTGAGGCCACATTTGCCAAGGGTTAACTCAAGTTGTTGACCAAGTATGGGAGAAGTGGGAAAGCAGCAGCCCGTTCTTGAGAGGACTTGTCACCTCTGGCAGGTGACATTGGGTCAAAGATGCCGTACATAAACTGTTTTGGAATTGCCTTGCAGTTTAAGACCTTCCCACCAAACTTTTCTCCCTTCCACCTCTCCTTCATAAGGGCCAGACCTGCAGCATCATCTCAGAGTTCTTCTGTAGCCCAAGCTCTAGCCTTGCTTTCCCTCACAATTACTTCCCTTTGTTAAATTTTATGTGCCTTATCACATTTGGTATCTGATTCTCAAAAGAACTGAACTACCTACTTCAGGTTGCTTTACTTTTAACTTATTTATTTATTTTTAATTATATATATATATATATATATATATATATATATATATATATATATATATATATATGTGTGTGTGTGTGTGTGTCAGTGTGGGAAGTTCACATGAGTGCAGGTGCTCACAGAGACCAGATGAAAGCTTCAGATTCCCAGAGTTATAGGCAGTTGTGAGCTGCCTGACAAGGGTGTGGGGATCTCACCTGAGTCCTCTGTAAGAGCAATACACGTTTTTAACCACTGAGCCATCTCTCGAGCCTCAATTTTCTTCATTTTTAACTCTATACCGTGTTTTTGAATTTTTTCTGTGTTGGTAGAGATACTCCTTGGGCAGAGATTTTTCACTGTTATGCTCCATTTCATTTTGTAAGTACACTGCAATTTGTTTATTCATTTCCTCACTGTTTCTATTTTTCTGGTCTTTTTGAGACAGGGTCTCCCTGTAGCCCCAGTTGGCCTGAAGCTCACTATGTAGACCAGGTTGGACTTGATCTCACATAAATCTGCCTGCCTCTGCCTCTCAAGTGCTAGTATTTGGGGTTTTGGTGTATAGTCTGCAGTCAAATTGCATCTTCTATACTAAGTATTTTGACTTGTTCTACAACGCGGCAGTATCCATTTTCGTTCTTAGAAGTCAGGTGTGAAAGTTTCTACTTCTATAACTTTGCCAACACTGATATTCTTTAATATAATATTTTATTAATTCTTTAAGAATCCTATATATGAATACAGTGAATTCAGATCATATTCACCTCCCACTCCACTCAGTTTTATCTCCCATCCCCCTCCCAAATTCATGACTGTTTTTTTTTTTTCTCCGCAACCCACTGAGTCGAGTTTGTTCTGCCTGCATGTCATAGGTGTGGGGCTGTCCACTGCATCAGGATCAACCTCCTGGGGACCACAATCCTAAAGAAAACTGGCTCTACTCTAGCAGCTATCACTGCCAGGAGCTTCTCTGCTGGAGACCCTCCCGCTCCATGCCGGAATATGGACTGGTTTGACAGAGAGTTAGTCTTGTGCACGCAACCTGCTGCTGTGAGAGTTCAAGCAACATTATCATTTGTAAGACTTAAAGATGGCTTTGTTTATGCATATGAAATGCCATCTTAACCTAAATTTCTTTAGTTGTTCTGAAGTTAATCATCTTAAACAATTATTCACCGTTTGTTTTTCTTCTGAAAGAGGAATAGTTTGTGTTTACCCTACCGATACTGGAATGTTATGCATCATCAGGATATAATTCATTCATTGATTACATGGAACAAAGTAGTGCAATCCATAATTTTTAATTTATAGTGCTTCTTCCTGTAAAAAATTAGCAGTTTTGTGACAAATCTGTGCTTTTTTCTTTTACTATTTTTGTACTTCTGTTTTGTTTAACAATTATTTTTGTTCCACTGTAAGCATATTCTATTTTAAAACATACTTGAAGATTTGCTTTTTATATTTGGTTCCTTACCTTATTTGGCATGTGCTTTTATATATGAGGATGATGCAGCGACTGTTGTTAACATATGGATTATTAGTGTTTCAGTGTCCCACTAATTTGTAACCCTAGCCACCAAATTTCCATAGAGATATTAGTCTGTATATAATCTTTTTACTATGTCACACTGGTTTTTGCAGCAATATTGCATGTTTAATTACTCCATGATTACTACCTAGTCTTTCCTGTACTTTTTATTCAATATTGTCTTACTTAATTTCTTCCTACAGTTTGATTACTTATTTGAATTCTATTTAAAATTCCTGCAAGATTTAAATGCAATTGTAGTGAATTTAGATATGAATTGGAGGGAGACATATTTTTAACATATCAAATATTCATGAATGGAATGTGGTACATATGTCCATTTACTGATATTTAACATACTTCCATGAAATTACACAATTTTATCTAGAAATGTCTGTCTTTGGTTAGATAAATTCTTCCATATCTTCAATAATTTAATGATATTATTTGTGCCAGTGAAAAAGAGTACTATTTATATTTGATTTTGTACTGAGCAATTTTGTTAAAATCTGGTTAAATTTAAGAATTTGTTTATGGAGTCTTTTAAATTTTACGTAAAACTTATATCATTTTATTTTGGTCTCTTTTCCTTTTTGTTTTTGAGACAGAGTCTCCTTGGAGACCCAGCTTGCCTACGTAGGCCAGGCTATCCTCTGTGTTACAGAGCTCCACCTGCCTCTACTTCCTCGATACTAGGACTGAAGAAGTGCGCCAGCATGCCCAGCTTGTTCTTTTTCTTAACAATCGAGTTTCTCTTTTCTTTGCCTTCTTCATCTTCTGCTCTCATCTATGTCAGCACTGTACAGCTCGCTCTTGTCCAACATGGTCTGACTGCTGTGGCAGGCTGCTTTCTCTTACAAAACTTCTTTTAAAAATTCATTGTATGGGTGGCAAGATGACTCAGTAGGTAAAGGCTGCTATGAAGTCTGACAACCTGAGTTCTATTCCTGGGACCCACATAATGGAGGGAAAGAACTGACTCCACAAATTATCCTCTGACCTCAACTCCTGCACACACACACACACACACACACACACACACACACACACACAAGGAATATAATAAAAAATAAAAAATTCTTATTGTACGTGATATGGTGTTATAAGGACATTTTCATACGTGTATATTATGCACTGGATGGGGGTATTTATTCTCCTCAACCCCCTCTTCTTTTCTCTCTCCCCTCCCATTAATCCATTTTATTCCCCTATACAGTTTTGCTGATACTTTCATGCCATACATACTTATATGATTTTATGCATCTGTATGAAATCTAGGAATAAAAATGAGAGGAATCCAGGAATCAGAACTATCCCACAAATGTGATTTGTCTTTCTAAAACTGACTTAATTTACTAAATATGATTATCTCCAGTTGTAAACATTTTCATGCAGATGACATAACTCTGCTCTTTATGGGCCCCTCCAAATCCTTTGTGTGTATATACAACATTTTCTTTATCCAGTCCTCTGTTATTGGATACCTAAGTTGGTTCCACAGTTTAGCTATTGTAAATAGTGTTTCAATAAACATTGATAAACCAGTATCTCTGTGATATGTTGGCTTGGAGGCTGTTGGATAAATACCGAGGATTTGCATAGCTGGGTAATGGAAAATTTGCTTTTAGATTTTTTGAGAAATCCTGATTCTTCTTTCCATGATATCTAGAACAGTTTACACTTCCAAAACCAGTGCTATTTGGTTTTTATCAAAGGTATAAATGCATGCATTTCAAACATCAAGTAGTTCTAGATGGCTCGCTCCAAACCCAGCAAAACAAAGTCCTGTATCATTTGCTCTTCAGATGCCAGCCACGAAGACAATCGCTTTCAGCTATTTCCATGTGGCTTTATTCTCTATCACTGCTCTAAGTCTAAATAATGTATCTATATTGTTACAGATTATTTCTCAGTTTTTCCAGTAGTGACTGTCTTCTTACTAAGGAATATGGTGATTAGCTTTCTCACACCCATTCCTCATTTGCTTCTCTTTGTCCCTCATTTAGGCCTTATTTGGTATTTTTGACAGATTACATATTCAATATTTTCATTGTCATAATTATGAAAACACTGAAGTCACATAATATATTATGATTAATAATATTCCTTTCCTGCACAATAGTTTTCTAGAACTTATTGCTTAGTTTGTGTATATTTATCAATGGTTGAACCCCATTCTTCTCTCCATAGATATGAAGAGGATATACTCTGCATTCCTGAAGACATATTGCCAGAGCTTCCTGACTTGTTCAAGTCAGCGCTATGTGCTCTCTATGCCTGGGATAGTGATGTCATCTTGGAATCTGTATCCTGGCTGCAGCAATGCCTTTTCCTTGTGCCTGTGTCAGATAACATTTCCCTTCCTCATCTTCCCTGATTTTGTTTCATTCTTACACTCTAAATGGAGAATGCTTTTAAGTAAATTCCTAATGAGGGGCACCTGGGAAGTAACTCTTAGTCTGAAATATGTTTGACTAAAATGTTCACATGCTACCCATACAGTGCATCAAGTAATAATTTAAATGAAGGTGGACTTCTAGGTTGAAGATACCTCTGAAGGCCTGGATCCATTATCTTAATGAATTCAGTGTTGCTATGGAAACATCTAAATTACCCGGACTTCTATTTGGTCTGTGTTCACTGCCCCAGAAGCTCAGAGGACTTTATTTTTGTTCCTGTGTTCTGATATGTCCTCACAGTGCATTAACGTGGAGCTCCTCCCCACCTCCATTTCCCTGCGTCCCGATTGAATCCTTTTAATCTAGAAACTCATATCCTTTGGGTGCATAAAAATCGTCTAAATAATTTCATTGTTGATTTAACCCCATGTTTTTCATTTGAATATTGCTTCTTCTGAATATTTCATATTTCCTCTGTTTACCATCTCAGTCTTTTTGCTCTACTCCGGAAGATGTTACCATTTTATCTTCCAAATTTCTAATTAGAGTTTTAATTTTTCCCCATCATGTCGAAAGATTTCAAGTTATAATTTGAATATTTCTTCTCCACATAGCATTATGTTCTTATGTTGCTTCCACGTTTCCTCCTGGAACCTCTCTGTAACAGTTTCTTTTCACTTCTTTTAGCTCCTCACAATGTGTTTTCATCTATGCTGCTTTTGTACTTGGCTAATTTCAGTTTCTTTTCTGCTAAAGGCTTTCTTTGCATACTGGGTGATATTGATTTTCTCTTCATATAGAAGAACAAGGTAATAAGAACCACTTAGTGTGCACACACACACACACACACACACATGCTCAAGAGAAAGGAAAGCATAAATACACAAATGTTCATAATATTATTCATAATAAGTAAAATAGAGAAAGAACCCAAAGTCTATCAAATGATGAATGAATAAACAAAACACAGTATATACATATAACAGACTACCATTCAGTCATGAAAAGGGGAATAGCACTTATACAAGCTACAATGTGCTTAAACCTTGAGGATGATTTGTTAAGTAAAAGAAGCCAGACAGAGGAGAATGGTTATTTTTAAAAACTCTGAATGATTTGTTTATCTAAAACATAAAAAGTAGGTAAATCCATAGACCCAGAGTAGATTGATAGTTTCAAGAAAATAAGGACATTTGACTTCTAGTGGGTACATTCTCACAGTGAAGCACATTTCTTGGACTCAAATTTTCTGGCAATAGTGATACAACATCATAAATATATTAAAATATTTTGAAAATGATAGAATTGTTCAGTTACCTATAATTATGTGTGTTGTTTTGTGCTGTGTGTTGTTGGTGTTAATTATAAATTCACTGTACAGTGATCTGGCTGGGTAGGTTCTTTAGGAAATCTCAACCCTGGTGAGAGAGGACAGTAATATTCTATTATGTGCTTGTGGAGAGTCCTTTTTAAACAAAATCTGCAGTTGTCTTTCTGATCTTAGTTCTACTTTCATCCCATACTCAAAATTCCTGATGTCTCCAATCTTTGAAGCTCTTTATGGTTCCGTAATCTAAATTGGATTGTCTTTTAGCATTGCTCAGGTGATTACCACCTGTCTATCCTGTGTCCCAGTTTCCATAATTTTGTTGTTACATCTTTCCTGTCCACTTCAGATAAATATATTAAAACTCCAACAAAACCCACTTTGCTATCGCTTTAATGGTGTTTGGGGGTAACAAAAGTAAACTCATTTCTGTAATCCACATCTTTACCTAGAATTTATTGATAGAATTTCTAAGGATACAAGATAAGTTATCTCATATTTCTAGAATGTCTTCTTGATCATAGTATTTTAAGGTTAATGAAATTAGATTGAGCTTGGCATATTTGCACTGTGTTTCCTAAAGTGGTCCTTCTATAAATCATGACTGGTTTTGATATCACTATCATATTACCCTTGTAAACTTAGGTGCAGATAGCTACTCTTTCTGTCATTTCTTGTGTTTGTTTAAAGTAGATATTAATTTTTTCTTGAAAATTTTATAAGAAATAAAGCCTTCCTGCTTGCTTTACTAAATTACTTTTGTCTAGAAATTCTTGATTGATAGAAACTTTGATGTTGTGGAATCAATAACAACTCAAGCTTATTCCTTTATTTCTTGAACTTTATGGTTTATTTGTATTTTATTGATCAGTTGATGTGTGTGTGTGTGTGTGTGTGTGTGTGTGTGTGTGTGCATGTGTGTGTGTGTATGTGTGTAGGGACCAGAAGTCTAGATGTCTTCTTTGATTGCTCTCCCCTTTATGTTTTTGAGGCAGGGTCTCTCCCTGAACTTGGAGCTCGCTGATTTAGATGGACTGGTTGGCCATGGAGCTCCATGGATCCCCATGCCTCTCCAGTGCTGAGTGTAAACACATGCTGATGGTCTATCATTTCTAGGTGGGATTTGGGGGTATCTAAGTCAAATCTTTGTGCTTGTGTGGTGAGCACTTTACTATCTGAGCCATCTCCTCAGTCCACTTTATAGTTTAATTGGGCTAAAACCATAAATTATTGAACTCAATTATGACTCTAGAATATACTCTAAAATTTTTAATTGAAAATTTTTTTCTTTAATTGTATTTGGCTCACAAGGAGTGTCCCTAAAGTAATTAAAATTTCAGTTTTTATACTTAGGTGCACAGAATTTAACTCTTAATTTTCTATAACATTTCATATATATGATTTTTGTCTTTGTAGCTAACTTATAAGCAATTTAAATATAAGCATCATGCTTTACACATATTTTCACTTTTCAGAGTGGTAAGTTGGATAAACACCCATAACATGTAAATATTTTAACTAATTTTGGCATATCTTTTTACCATCTGTTTTATTTCTAATAAATTAAATTTATCAAGGATTCTGTTAAGTTAAGCTTTAATAATTGATAATGTTTTGTACATTAAACTTCTCTTAAAATTGCTCTGCAATTTTACATTGACCCTCTTGAGACTTTATCATTTAGTCTTAATGACTAGTTCAGGCGGCTCATAAGAGTAATGACCTGCTCATTTACTTAATCTATCTCAATAATTGATGCAATTCATTACACCCAGTGGTTCAAATGCTGTGCTTGATATGGCAAATGAATGTAACTGCAGTAAGAATGACAGTCAAAATGTGGTAGTCTACTGAAATGTTTATATCTCCAAGATGGTTTGTGGAAAACTTCTCAGTGACCAGGGACATCTGAGGTAAGGCCTCTGTCCCCTGTATGCATTTCAGTCAGAAGTGTTTATCTCTTTCACTTTCTGAGGTTGCTTATAACTGAATAACAGCTTAAAAATTAGGATTCTTTAAAAATGTTTTTATTAGTATATATTTATTATGCATAATAAAGTGTTTCATCATGACACTTCCATACATGTACATAATGTACCTTGATGATATTGAACAACAGCTTTAAGGCAAAAATTGAGTCTAGAAAAATTACCTTTGAACTGTATCAATATAGCAAAGTCTTCTTAGTTTTAACACATATCAATAATCATTCATTTATTAGTTTGTTCAGCCAATACATTTTTGAAAGTTGTACTTATTATTTTTATTTTAGGTGCATGAGTGTATTGGCTGCATATACAATGCCTGCAGAGGTCAGAAGAGGGCATTGGTTTCCTGTGGAATTGGAGTTAGTGTCAGTTGTTAGCTGCCATGTGAGTTTTGGCAATCAAACCTGGGTCCTCTGCGAGAGCAGCTAGTACTCTTAACTACTGAGCCATCTCTCTAGCCCTCAGCCAACGTTTTTATATATTATGCAACAAATTATAGCTTGGCCTCTAACTAGAAGCCCTTCTCAAGAGCACCAACAACTAGAGACAGCAAATTAGCAAAAATTTGCAAGGTTTTTCTTTTATGTTTTCATCCCATCTCATAATTTCCCTTGTTCTCAGGATAACAAAATATAGTAGAATAATTAAGTTGGATGCAAAAATAAAATATGTTTAATATTTAGGATCTGACAAAGAGATATGAAAATATCACCTTGTAAAATTGAAGTTGGCCTCTAAGACTTTTAATAATTCTCTTGGTCTTAAGAGTTTCTAGTACAAGGCATGTGGGGCCCGGAAGGTGCCAGCTAGAGAATGTACAGGAATTTCTCTCCTTTAGGCCTAACAAAAGCTTGCAGACTAGCATAACCAGGGGAGACCAGGCTGTCAAATCAACATTGGTTGCAAAAGTGTGCCCATTATTCTGGCCTGCAGGAACCCGAGGAGCTCAGTGCTAGGTTGATTCCTTTTCACCTTGAGGTGGAACTAAGAGCACAGGGAGGCCTTGGTGGAGAGTTGATAGCCAGCCTGTTGAACTATGGTCAACATACACACAGGCCTCTGTGGCCTTCCTCATTAATGTATCAGAACAGCACTGATGTTGCAATACTGAAATAAAGAAAATTATAGCATATCTGAATAGTTTCTAGTAGAAAGAGATAAGCATGAGGAAGAATGGGGGTAGGTGTGTAATGACACAGTGGTGCTGGGTGAACGGACAATGCCTGAGAAGGAACAATGAAACAATAAATGGAGCACTTAAATTGTCATACCCAGTCACACAATTCACCAAAACATTTTCTTTTGTGAGGGGATTTTGTTGAGTGAAGATGTTTGACTCCTTAAATAAGATGGGTAAAAAGGATGATCTGGTCACATCCCAAACATCCTAAACAAACAACATGAATAACCAAGACAGTAAGTGCTGAGTAGTTAGTACCCACATCATAATGTTCGTTGAGAAAAACAACTTAACTGATATATAAGACAATGTAGCCCACTGCCTGGACTTGAGGTATGAAACTTTGAGGTTTTCCAGCTTTGGGGCTCCTGACTCCCAGATGTTTGTCATCAGCTACTTCAGAAATTTTCTAATCAGTATCTTGATATGATAATTAAAAGGAAATAGCTCCCTTTTCTACTTAAACATTAAAATTTATGGGAATGATATAAAAGTGAGTATTTATAAAGTGCTTTTTCCCTCTATGTACTAAAAATATGGATGTTTCATGAATTTGCATGTTATCTTTGTGCAGGCACCAGGCTAATCTTTCTATATCATTCCAATTTTAATACATGTACTGCTGAAGCAAGCACCATAAAGTGATTTCTGAGAGATAGAAGCACTGTGATTATTCAATGGAGTGCCAAGTTGCTGGATAGATCTCTAGTGAATTCCTTAAGCTGGTAAAGTAAGACAGGAGACCTGATCCAAACTCCAAAATGATGTTAAGTACATGTTAACGTGCAGTTAGATTTGCCAGCATGTCAGAGCATCCACTGAGTAGCACTGTCCCTAAAACTTTAAGAATCACATTTACTTATTGTTATATATGTGTGCATATATATATATATATGTATATATCTTTATCTATCCATCAACTTGTATATGCCATGTTGTATGTGTGGAGGTCCCTGGGATTGAACTCAGGTCTTTGGACTTGGTGGCAAGTGGTCTTACCTGCTAAGTCATCTTGTTGACCTGTGTGAGTCCACTCTGAGTGCAGCTTGCCGTTGGTATATAAGACTCAAGGACAGCTCTTGCCCACTGTCCACTAATTGTTCTTAGCATGATATCATGTTTCAGCGATAGGCTAGTACTTGGCCTCTGAGAAAGTGACTGTTACTGTTTTAATAGGTAATGAAGTTTAGAGTGCATATATCAGAACATTACTTAGTAAAATATTTATGCTACATTTCTGATCTGTTCTTGAAGATTTTTTTTTTTAGCTGAAAATGACATCCTCATGTCTACACTCATTTCCCTCAATCCTCTAATACACATCTGCCTTTTAGAACCTTTCAGCTCTGTCCATACCTCATTAGGAGAGCAAGGCATGATGAACAGTTAGCTTTTCACCCCGTAAGAGATCAGTCCAGTGTCACAGTCCACCTATTGTTCCTCAAGACTGTCCCGGAGCTTTAGGCCATTATTCTGGCAGAGAAAATCAAAATATTAACACCTCATAAAGAAGATGGGGCATTGAAGAGATGGCTCAGGAGTTAAGAGCACTGGCAACTCTTGCAGAGGACATGGGTTCTAGTCCCAGCACCCACACAGTGGCTCACAACTATCCATAACCCCAGTTCCAGGGGGATCTGACTTCCTCTTCTGACCTCCATGGGCATTGCATGACAGAGGTGCACTTACATACAGGCAGGCAATATACTCATATACATAAAATTTAAATAATAAAAAAATTAACTAAAATTTAAGAGTAAGGATGGAAGGAGGAAATTTTTCTGTTAAAGGAACCTTGGGTTTTCTACTCTACATGTACTAACATATGGATTTAGCTTACAAACTTTAGATAGATTTGGATCTAACAGTTAATCAGTTAAATGTAAAATCTAATCTGAGGCAATGACAATATGAAGAAAATGACCAAATCATAGTTCTTAAATTTCTGCATATTTCAGTATTTCCCATAGATAATTTTAGTTTCAAATAATTTGTGAGGGGGTTAGAGAGATTGCTTAACATTAAGAGGGCTGGCTGCTCTTGCAGAAGACCCAGATTCAGTTCCCTGTACCCACATGATGGCTAACAATCACCTGTAACTCCAGTTCCAGGGGATCTGATGCCCTTTTGACTTCCATGGGCATTGCAAACACATGTTGCACTTCTATGCAGGTAAAATACTCATAAAATAAAAAAAAAATAAGTAAATAAAAAATATTCAAATACTTCATGAACAGAGACAACTTTTTAAAAACTGCAAGTGAATGATAATTGAAATTGAATGGATAGAGGAAGTATAAACATATCTGAGAGTTGTGATTACACATAGACAGAATACACTTATCTAAGAATGAGCATTGAGGTGTTGCCCTACAACCCCGACCTCAGACATCCCTAGAACCTATTTGTATAACTCCTTACCCACTACCCACTATGCTTCCTGGGGACTATAGAGCATCCTGAGATTCCAGCTCTAGGCTCTTGCACAGCCCCTAGTATGGCATCCCATATCCAGACTCCAGAAGAGCACCACTCACTCCTGATGTGACCTAGGCTTCTACCATTCAAGTAGAACCCGATGAGCCACCCATAGACTTTTCTGTGTTTGTCTCCCTCCACGCCCATTGGAAGGCACAACTCGCCACACAGTCCCAAAGCCTGTGCTGGCCCCTCCACTCTTGGAGGGAGGGCCTGAACCCCCTCCCCCCCTATTGTGGAACCGAGGTGAGGTTATCGGCCCAGCCTTTCTGGAGACACCGTGTGGGCATATGGCTCTTGTAATGACCCATGGAAGTCCCCCACTAAGCATGAGACATTTGGGTCCTAAACATTCTGTCTGTATGTCTCAGTTGGCCCTGGTATTAGGCCTCTTGGTTTGTGCAATGATCATTGTGGCTTTTAGTTTCCATTTCGTTGACCTTTACTCCCAGGGGGACCTTAATCAATGTCGTGTCATGTCCCCCCCCCACCGTCAAACATCACTCCGTCATAAAGGACAATCTTCCCAACCCCCAGAAAATGCCACAATTGCAGGCTCTTAAGGCTCTTCTCCTGCAGCTGGCTTGAAAGTGAAACAAAAGGATAAAACAACACCCTCCCTAATGTACCCTTGGATGGAGTTTCAACCACTCTGCCCACTCCTCTCTGGCCATGCCCTGCCACCTGCTCCATCTGCCCTGCCCTGGGCATGCCCTACCAACCACCTCCCTCCTCACAAGTTACTTCGATCCATCCTTGTCCTGCTCCCGAGGGCCAATCTCCATTCTATACCCTCCAACCAGCCTATTTCACTAGCAGCCTCGGCTTTTACAGATGCCAATAAACATACTTATGGATTAATCATTAAGAGAGCCAACCAGCCAGACAAGGCTCTTAAGTTTGCTAATCCTCATTCAGTTCAATTAGGTGAACTTTATGCTACCCTCAAAGTCCTGGAGCTCTGTCAACAAGAATCTGTCAATATTTTCTCCCATAGCAGTTACACTGTCCAGATGGCAAGGATGCTTCCCTTAGCCAACCCCAGACCCTCTCATAAACCAATAGATATTGCCATTAGTGCCTTAAAAATGCTAATGGAAAATAGACAGCATCCCTGGTTCATCAAGCACATGTGCTCACACACTGGTCTGCCTGGCTTCATTGCTGACAGGAATGCACAGGTAGATAAATGCATTGCTGTCACTTCCTTGCTGTTCCTAGAACAAGCTAGATGCTTGCACCAAAGATTTCATCTCTCCCCCTCTAACCTACAGGTCCTCTACCCCGAGTTTTCTCTTAGCCATTGTAAATACCTAACTTGTACATGTAAAGCCTGTGCCTTGTTGGCCCCCTTGGGCCCACTGCAGCAACAGGGAATTAACCCTAGAGGCCTTACCCCAAATGCCATCTGGCAAATGGATGTCACCCACATACCTTCCTTTGGAAATCTTAAATATGCCCATGTTATAGTGGATACTTACTCAATTTTTTTTGCAGTGGCCCTTTCTGGTGAGAAGGTGTCCCAGGTCATTAAGGCAACAAAGACTGCTATGCTGGTCATGGGTGTACCCTGGACAATTAAGACAGATAATGGCCTGGCATGTACATCTGGCCAGTTCAAGTCTTCCACAGAATCCTGGGGGATTAAATACCCCACTGGCATCCCCTTTAACCCTCAGGGACAAGTCATAGTGGAGAGGACTAATAGAACCCTCAAGGAACTCATTATGAAGCAGAAAACCTCAGTGTCACCCAGGGATCCCCATCTGACCTTGGTGGAAGCTCTCTTCACCCTTAATTTTCTTACCTTTGATGAAGCAGAACTCTCTCCAGCCTATAAACATTGGAGATCTCAACCAGCCACTGTCCCCTTATCCCTTGTTTGGTGGAGAGACCCTCTCACAAATGAATGGAAGGGACCTCACCCACTCTTAACACAGGGTCGAGGGTATGCTTATATCGTTCCAGAAACCTCATCCTCCCCTATCTGGATACCTGCCAGAAATGTCAAGCCTGCCGTGGTGGAGGATCCCTCACCACCGTGGGATCGCTGGATCTGTAACCACACCCCCTCCTTCTACTGCTCACGCTCCACTCCCCCTCTGGTCTAGAGCTAATGATTTGTGGACAGCGATGCCGTACCCAGCTACCGCCATGCCTGTGTCTCAGGATAGCCCCATTTTCCTGGCTATGTATTCATCCAACCCTGCCACAGGGTTACCCTTCATGGCTACCCTTCAGTACAGTGAATTAATGGGCCGTGGCTCCACAATGGGTCCCTCTGCTTTTCCCTCAGCAGACCATCCCCCCCATGCATAGCTTTGAAAAAGACTAATTTTTCTAACTTTGCCACTGGAACAATGCAGGCACAACTGGCCTCTTTAACACAAGGGACTTCAGTGTCATCTGCCAAGATGAAACAGGATCTCAGCCATTTTTTTCCCCTCAATTTGGTAATCTGGGGTCTTTTTGCTGTGACTTTCTTGATAGTGCTGCTGACCTTTTGTTGCCTTTGGAAAGCACTGTATCAAAGAAGAGCTTTTCAGACATTGACACTTCAAATTCTCCAGGCGTCCATCCAGGCCTCAGACCTTCCCCCAAATACCAAATATTTCCTTCAAATCTGGATATTCACAATACAGGACAATCCCATTTAACTGGCCACTTAATAATGCCACCTTCTTCATGATACTTGACTCATCTCACTTATTCCTATGCCTTCTACAGGTCACAAAAGCATTCTTTGACAAGGACCCTCATGCACACCACAGGAGCCTTCCCACATGAACCTCCCATGCCATGCTAATTACCCTCCCAAGCAACAAGCATTACCCCTTGGGTTCTTTCACCAGGATGGTGGATAGTCAATGACAGGTAAGACCCTGACAAATGGGGCAACCTAAGACAGGCACCAACAACTGAGGTGATTCCTAGGGGCCTGGGGTCAACAATGGCTTGGCAAAGAACCACATCTTCCAGGGTCGCTCAATTAATAAAAACAAAAAGGAGGATATGTATGGTGTGCTGTAGTGTGGGCCTTAGCCAAGATGCCTGTCATGAGGAACAAGGAAATGGCTTCCTGCCATGAGGCATAAGGAAATTGTTCTTGTGGATGTGACTTTCCGCTCTGGCCAGGCGTGACACCAGCTTCTGCCCCATGTCTGAAGAGAACCTAGACCAAGATGATCTACCCAGGGACAGATTACTATTGGCCACAGTTGGGAACCACCCCATAGGGCGATTGGCTAACCAAACCCATAAAACCCCTTGCACTTCCTTGAATAAACTGAGTTTGCTGTAGCTCTCCCTCTGCATGCTTACACCCAGCTCCCGGTGTCTGTGTTCTGACACAGACACCCCCTCTTGGCAGAGACCCTGTGCCCCCCTTAGCCTGGCCAGAAGCAGAGGGATGACAACAGGCTTATATTGTGTCAAGTTAGTGTCCCCTGAGTTGTAGTCAGTCTACCTAGAATACCTTACTTTAGGAAGATCAGCTCTTCCTCATCCAGCAGTAATCAGCTGCCAATATTTCTTCATCTAAGATTGGAGTCTGTGCTGTCCATTTCCTCAGTTCTATGCTGGGTTTTTGTCTGCTAGAGTTTGCATGGATTTTGATTTTTCCAAGAAAATGGAGCTAAGAAACAATCAGATGTAGCTATTATAATAACTATATAATTCATTATGAGATATCGTATTAATTAATTAATTTATTTTGAGGCTATTATGAAAAAGTTTCCATGTACACTTTCTCTGCTTGCTTGTTATTGGTATATGGAAAGGCTATTGAATTTTGTGATTAATTTTATAATGTGTTGCTTTACTGAAAATGTTAATCATTTCTAGGGGTTTTCTGGTGGAATTTTTGGCATCTCCTAGGTATAATATTGTATCACCTGCAAATAGAGAAAATTTGATCTCTTCTTTTCCAATTAATACTTTTTAAGTTTCTATTTCTTTTCTTGTTGCTCTAGCAAGAGTTTCAAGGACTATATTAAAAAGGAGTAGAGATAGTGGACATTCTTGTCTAGTTTCTGATGGGAATGCTTCCAGTTTTTTCCCATTTAGAATGATGTTGGTTAGGGGTTTTTGAAGTATTTTCCCTCCAGTCCAGTTCTGTTTAGGACCTTTATCATGAATGTATGCTGAATTTTTGTCAAAGGCCTGCATCTATTGAGCTGGACATGTGATTTTTGTCTTTGAGTCCATTTATATGATTAAATGATGTGACATTTATATTGAACAATCCCTGCATCTCTGGAATAAATTCTAGTTGATTATGGTGGATGATCTATTTGATGTGTATGTGGTTTTTGAGTATTTTGTTGAGAATTTTGCCTCAATGTTCATTAAGGATATGGGACTATAATTTTCCTTTTGTGGTTGTGTCTTTATCTGGTTTTGGTATTAGTATGATGCTATTAGTATGATTAGTAGAAGGAATTTAGGAGTTCTCCCTCTGTTTCTAACTTTTTGAATAATTTAGGTAGTATTGATTGTAGATCTTCTTTACATGTGTGATATAATTCTGCTGTAAATCCATCAGGGCCTGGGTTTTTTTTTTTTTTTGTCAGTAGGTTCTTTTATGCTGTTTTCCTTATATGTTGTGGGTCTGTTTAAATTCTTGTCCTCTTCTTGGTTTAGCTTTGGTGAGTCCAATGATTTTAGATATACATTCATTTTTTTAGGTTTTCAAATTTAATAGAATATAGATTTTTAAATATTCCCTTAAATTGTTTTGGATCTTTTTGCTGTCTGTTGTGATGTTTTCCCTTTCATCTCTGATTTTATTGATTTGAATTTGCTCTTTCTTTCTTTTGGTTAACTGAGATAAGAGTTTTTCTATATTCTTTAGCTTTTCAAAGAATCAGCTCTTAGATTCATTGATTCTTTGTACTGTTTTTTTTTCTTGGTTTCTTTTCATTAGTTTCTGCTCTGATTTTTGTTACTTCTTCTCTTCTGTTGGGTTTGGGTTAAGTTTGTTCTTGCCTTTCCATAGTCCTGAGTTGCAATGTTGAGTCAATAATTTGTGCTCTTTCTGATTTTTTTAATGTAGGCAGTTAGAACTATATACTTCCCTTTTATTACTGTTTTAAAGTGTCCCAGAGATTTTGTTGTGTTGTATTATCCTTTTTGTTTAATTCCAGGAACACTTTTATTTCTTTCTTAATTTCATTTTTGACACATTTATCATTCTGGAGTGTGCTGTTTAATCTCCATGAGTTTGTGAAGTTACTAGGGCCTCTTCCATTGTTGATTTTAAGTTTTATTGCATTGTGTTTTGATAAAATGCCTGGAATTTGTTGAGGTTTGTTTTGCGCCCCAGTATGTGGTCAATTTTAGAGAAATTTCCATGGGGTGCTAAATAGAAAGTGTATTATTTGGTCCTCAATTTGAATATTTGGTAGATGTCTATTAGGTCCATTTGTTGTATGGTAACATTTAATTCAGATGTCTCTTTGTTTACTCTTTGTCCAGTTGACCTGTCTAATGGAGACAGCAGGGTATTGAAGTCCCTTACTATTACTGAGTTAGGTAATTACTTACTATTACTGCCTTAAAGTCCTGTAGAACTGTTTTTATGAAATTGGCTACACCAGAGTTTAGTGCAAATCTGTTTATGATTGTAATATCTTCTTGGTCAATTGTTCCTTTTATCAGAATGAAGTGACCCTCTTTATCTCTTTTGATTAGTTTTAATTTGAAGTCTATTTTAGATATTAGAAATTGAACTGCCTGTTTCTTAGTGCTATTTGCTTATAATATTCAGCTGTAGTTCTGATGGGTTTTCTGTTATATGTGTCTTATTTTTCTTTTGCCATTTTTAGTGTTCTCTCCTTGTTATGTATGTTTAGTGTTTTTACTATGATATTCTGTGGGAAGTTGCATTTCTGGTCCTATCTACTTAGTGTTCTGTGTGCTTCTTGTATTTTTATGGTCATGTCTTTCCTTAATTTGGGGAAATAGTCTTCTACAATTCTGTTGAAGATCTGGTCAATACCATTATTCTGAGATTCTTCTCCTTCCTCTATGCCCATGATGCATAAATTTTGTCTTTTCCTGGTGTCCCACATTTCCTGCGAATCCCATTCCTTTATTAAAAAAAATTCATACTCTTTGCTTGAGTGCTCATATTATGCAACTGCATCATCCATTCTTTCATATTCTGTTTTCCATTCCATACAGTGTTTTCTGGACACAGCAGGGGAGTTGCATATGTGAACCCACAGGCCTCGTGACAGCATACACAAGCAAGTTCAAGCCAGACAAAAGTCCAGCATGGCTGGATAGGTGGGCAAAAAGCCCCAGCGTCACTGGGGAACTATTAGCAGTTGATAGTTGCTGGAGAGATAGTTTTCTTCAGGTTGATCACACTCCAGGGAATGGACCCACAACCACAAGAATTTGAACAACACAAACTAGATTTGAGGGTTTAAAATAAAGGACAAGTGTTGGTGGTCTCAGCACTCAGAGCCAGCTCGAGGAGGACTGAAGGATCTCCACCGTGGGGTGAGGGGGAGAGTAGGCACAGAATTAAGACACCGACTCTGGGAGTTGAGTGGAAATCCAGCAGTGGTGGTTTGCTGCAAACTCATTTATTCAAGAAAGAGCAGAGAATCTTACAGGTCTTGTTAGCCAATAGCCTTATGGGGTGGGGTCCTGACCACAGCCAATCGCAGTTTGTTCCCAGGTGGGTCAGGTTCCCTCCAGGTGCTGGGCAGAAACTGGCTTCACAACCAACCGGTGTGGAGCACCACACCCACAAGAGCCATTCCTCCATTCCTCCTGGCAGGTGGCCTGGCTAGGCCCACCCTGCATTATGCCCAACAGACAAGAACTTGGGTATGGAGGTAGGGTGGATGTAGTGTATGAATGGATGAATATGATTAAAACAGACTGTTTTTGAAATTCTCAAAGCATTAGTAAAATTATTACTAAAAAAGAATAAATATGACACTTGGATGTTGCTTTGACCTTACCTTTGGAAGGATTTTATTTAGAATATAAAACATTTAAAGGTATAGTGAAACAGAGAAGATAGTTTATTAATTTTTAAAATTGTGTTTCACAAGAACTTGTCTTGAAAAATGCATAAGTAAAATATAAAATGCAAAGAAAATATAATAATATATACAATAAATTAGGGGAAATTAATTAAGAAAATATTTATAACGATGAGCAAGTGATAGAACTGTCAATAATGAACACGGGCACAATGCAACATTTCATAAGTGTTCAAGAGTTCATTATCAGAAGCTAAAGATCAAATGTGACAGCAGGTTCCCTGGGAAGGGAACATCAGCCCTGGAGCAGACATTACTCCCAGTGAATAGAATCGCTGTGGTCCATGATGTATGGCTGCTAGAAAAAGAAAGAAGTGAGGACTAAGTGGCCACCCAGAGCAGGGCAGGTAGTGCTTCAAGCAGGATGACCCTTGCAACTGCTGGGTTTAAAAATATTGTCAATTACAAGTTTGTGAGAGCTATTTTACAACTTTGACACTTTCTTGTAACTGATAACAATCTAAAATAATTCTTGTCTTATAGACATGCATTTCTGTTTAGAAGATTCAATGAACTCTCTTCCTCTCCAATAAATTCTGTGAGTTTTATCTCCAGTTTTACAATCATTTCAGGATTCCTATTTATAAATAGCTTTGTTCTTTGGATTCCTCTTAGAACTGATGGTAACATCTCTCCATTACCTCACTAACGAGTTAGAGAAATATTTTTTTTTTCTTTAGAAGTGTTGGGGATCAAATTCAAGGTTTTGGGTAATGCTAGGCAAGTGCTCTATCACTGACATTCATCTGTAGCCCCAAATAAAACCTTTAATATGTATTTGCTGCTATTATCTATGTCAAAGTCAAATTACAGTGATCTTTTTGAAACTTATTCTTTAACATCACTTAGGAAATAAAATTCATTCTATACCTAATGAGTTGAAATGAATGACCAGAGCATCTATTTCAATGGCATGCTAAATCTTCCCACACTAATTAAACATGTTCTTTGCTTAGTGAGCATATTAAAGAAACTTCTCCTCTAATTAGTTTCTCACTAATCAATCATTTTCAGTCTGATTGTCCTCTCTGCAAGGGAAGCAGGGGAGCAGGCCTTTCATCTCCTTGCTTGCACACTGAGATTTAAGGTTGCATGCATGCTGCGGCTTTTCCTTTCTTCACGGCTGATCCTTATGTGAAACACACAACTGTCTTATCCCTGCTCCCTTCAAGATTACATTTTGTGTAGAATTATGAAGATTCCCTCCTAGATGGAAAGAATGTATGGTATGGTTTAGTCAAGCAAATCAAGTAATTGCTAGGTTCTCTGAAAGGTGCTATAGTGTGTGAGACAAAATATCTTTTCCTCAATGAGTTTTCAGTCCAAATGGCAAGATGAAGTAGAGGTGTAAGACAACACAAACCAACAAAAGACTAAGTTGATGAATATTAAGAATGCAGTAGAATTTCAGAAGGAATAATCAGCATGGGTTGGTATATTTAGGTATATATCCTGAACAAAGCGATACTTCAGCTGCTATTGAAAGATGCTGATTGTTTTCGCATGCTCAAATTGTTGAAACCTAACCCCTAATGTGATGATGCTACGAGAAGAGCTTTAGAAGGTGATTGGGTCATGAGGGCTCCAAGCAGTCATGGACTGGATTAGCACTCTTGTAAAAGAGTCCCCATAGATCTTCATTGTCTGCTCTGCCATGTGAGAACACAGTGAGAAGATGGCCATATGCAAACTAGAAGTGGACTTGACCAGATATTAATCCTGCTGCTGGCTGGAACTTGGATGTCCCAGCCTTCAGATATGTGAGAAAACAATTTACTTCATTTTATAGCTACTTGGCTTATGGTATTTTGTTATGGCTGCCTGCATGGACTAAGACAAAAATGAATTGGAATTGGGTGTCTATGTCAGAGGTCAGGGCTTATTGTTTAAACAGGGACTTTTAGCACAGGATTCACACTCTCTGAAATTGTTTCAAAAATTTAGGCATATTTATGCTTGTGTATTTTTTTCATGAAGAAGTTTACAATTTTTGTCAATTTCTCAAAGGGATGTGTTACCATCCAAAAATAAAGAGACAGAACTTAAATCTTAGTGTTCAAGAATAGGGGACTCTCAGGCAATGGCAAAACAGTATAGTTGATTTTGTTTCAGCACTTAAAGCAATGAAATACTAGATAGTTTGAAATGTGGTTAAAGGAATAAAGCTAAACACATTTAGACACCTGGACTCCTGTAGGAATCTTACATTTGGATATAAAATAGTTCCTGCTCTTAAAATGAAAAAATGTAAATTTCTAGAAAAATAAATGTCTTATAAATTAAAATGCTAAAATTCGTTTTTTCAAAATAGAATATTTTATTGTATTTTTTAAGGATAGAATCTAGTTATGTTATCCAGCCTGGTCTTAAACTCCTGGCCTCAAGACATCCTCTTGCTTCTGCAGATGAATACCTTGGCTGTGTGGTGCACACAAAGGGGCTTATTCTCTCAACCTCTCTGTCTGTCTCTCTGTCTCTGTCTCTGTCTCTCTCTCTGTCTCTGTCTCTCTAGTTCATTCCTCTTCTTCAATAAACAAAACCTAAAAGTAAGTAATCCTGGCTATCTGGTACATGGATTGCTTCTCTACACTCCGCATTTCCTGTCTTGAAGTTAACAAACATGTTTTTGTTTTTACTTTTTCCTTTTAATTTTTTACACAAATTAAAGATATTCTCAAACAGTACAAAAGTCTTTCCTGCAGATATTTATTTTTTAAAATGTTGTGAAAAAAAAATAGAATCCATTACTCAGAGTTCCTGTTCAGCTATTTTCCCTCTATTATTATTTCTGAATGTGCCAGCTGTGTTTTTCTGTATAAAGGCACACAATTTGAACAATATAAATAATGTCTGTAATAGAGTGTACACCAAGGTATCCATGAAAGGGTGTGTCACATTTTCAAGATGGTAGACTCTAACAGATGTCAGCCTTTGCCATGCTAGGACTGGTGAAATATGGTTCCCTTTCTCCATATGGCATTATCCTTGTGTGCAAACCTGTGTCAAAGTTTCCTTTTTTATAAGGTTGCCAGTAATATCAGATTAACATCCTACCTAACCCCAATTTAGTCTCATCTCAGTTAGTTATAAAAGTAATGGCCTTATTTTTAAATAAGGTCACATTTTAAAGTGAGGTTAGGACTTCAATATATAAACTTTTGCAGTTCACAAATCATCCTGTAACAGTTTCACTTGATATGTGTTGGTTTAAAGCACACTCACACAATGACTAGAAAAGGTTTTATGTTTTGTTTTGCCTTGCTTTATTTTTGACACAGTATCTTGCTATAATAGCCTAAATTGGCCTTGAACTCACCATATGGCTCAGCCTGACTTTGATTTATCAACTTCTTGTGTCATCTTCCTGAGTGCTGGGATAACAAGCATGTGCCACTGTGCTCAGATGGAAAAATTTTAAGACAAAATTGTCATAGATTTGGACCAGTGAGATGAGTATAAAACAGAATAATGTACTTAGCTTAAGACTCAGCAAGAGCCCTGTGTTCTGGTTATTATCAAAGACAAATGATGCACATGACTTCTGATAACTACTATGTTTTTTTGAATATATATATTTTAGAACATGTCATTATAACAGTTTTTCTTTGACAATTATAATGAGAGCCTATTCTCCCTATTGATATAGTGGTAGAGGATTGTGGATTGCTCTCAACAACTCAGCATGTTCTGTATCATATGAAGTATACCTATGAGAATATGTCAAAATCCTGTAAATAGCACTGACCATGCCAGGCTGAGAATGTGTCTTAATTCATTTTGTAGAACTATAACAAAATGCCTGAATCTGGGTACTTTATAATAAAGAGGTTTATCTGGCTCATGTTTCTGGTTGCTAGAATGTTCAAAGCACATTGTGCAGGCCCATCATCACAGGGCATTATCTCCTTTCCCCAGCAGCCTGACCGGTGTCAAAACATGGAGGGATTTGTATACAGTAAGGACCATTGCATGGGTATCCTTGATTTATAAAACATGTTCTCAGGAGGATTAACTGCTGGAGGTAAGTATTAGTCCCTTAACTGTGCAGCCTCTCCATTTTATTCTGTGCTTTCATTTTCCTCCTTTCCTAGGTCAAGTGAAATAAGAAGGGCCAGTCTCTGTTTCTGACAAGTAGCTATGTTTATAATCAGAGAGAAGGCACTTGGCCTATACAACTGAATAGTCATCTGTCTTTTCTAAGTTGTAATTTGACATGCAGAACTGTAATACAACCAGAGTATATCTCTAAAATACTACATATAGTCATTTATTAAGTAAATTCACTTAAAAATTTACTTGTTATTTGACAAATTCCTACATATATACAATGTATCTTGATCACACTTACTGGAAACACCTCCTTCCCAATCCTCTGCCCCCATCTGCTCTTCTCACCTCCATGTCTTCTTGTTCTTGTTCTTCCTTCTCCTCCTCCTCCTCTTCCCCTTTCTCCTTTTCTTCTAAATAACTCAGAGTCCAATTAGTGTTGCCTGCACGGGCAGCTTACCAGTGGCCATTTTCCAAATAAAAAAAAAATGACTTCCCCTTTCCTGGTAGCCATCAATTGCCAATAGCTCTTCAGCTAGGGATGGAGCCTTATGAGCTCCTTGTCATCCATGCTGGAATTATTGACTGGTTTTGATTCTCTTGTTCAGGTAGCTGCTACGAGTTCATGAATGCAGCAGCCATGTCATGTCTAGAAGGCAGCATTTTACATTACTCCTCACTATCTAACAATTATTTTTCTGCCCCTCTCCTGCAATGTTTCTTGAGCTGTGTGAGTATTGATATAGATGTCTCATTTAGGGCAGTCACATATTCTCAGCACTTTGACTAGTTTTGAGTCCCTGCATTGAGTCTTTGCTGCCCACTGCTCTCTGGCCAAGGCTGAAATCTAAGCAATCTATGGGCTTAAACAAATATTTAGACGGCAGTTTGATAGTAAAACAACAATAGTAGGTTCCTACTTTAGGACCTATGAATGTCTCAGCCATGGGCTTTTGATCAGGTTTATAGTGCCAGGCATGAATTCCTTCATATAGAGCAGTCTTCAAAACTAATTAGAAAACATTTGGCTACTTCCACAACAGTCACACTACTATTGCACCAGTGGGCACATCTTGCCTGGCAGTTTTGTATTGGAGAATGAATGGTCTCTGACTGCATAAGTCATTTGATAACTTTTTTCCTCCAACGGCCTGTATAGCACCTTCTGGTACAATGAAAGCTAGCCAGCAGGAAGGACGTTTCAAGATCAGAACCAGCTTGATTTCTCTATGTGTTACAGCTGAAGTATGCTATGTCTTTGACAACAGTGTCTTAACATTTAGTTCTAGTGGACAGCTAAGAACAACAGAAATACCCTGTGTTATTTCTGGGGGTCTTTCAGGCCTCCTTGACCAATAAATCATGGGGTGGTATATCACACCTGGCACTAAGGTATTTTCATTTAATAACCTACATCATCTGGGGGCTAGCCTATGCAGGATACTTGGGTTCAAATGCCTTCTTTTAAATTTTTTTTTTTGAAACTGGGTCTTCTAGTAGCTCCAGTTGCCCTAAAAGTCACTATGTAGACCAGGCTGGCCTTGATCTCACAGAGATCTTCCTGCTTCTGCCTCCCTAATGCTGGGATTAAAGGTATGTGCCACCATGTCTGGCTAATTATAATTTTTAATTCTCTTGGAAAGTAATGGGTTTCCATAAAGGGTTTTTATAATCCTTACTTTTGGGTACTCCCGTAGCTCTCTCCTCTTCCTCATTCCTCTTTTTAAAATCTCTGATTAAAACTTTAACTCCCATTATCCTCTCCCTTTCAAATCACATGTGTTTAGACTATGCCCTCTTTTCTCAGTTTCCTTTCCATCCCTCTCTCATAAGCCCTTTCTAGCTTCTTGACCTCTATAGAGACTCCAAATTAAACCCAGAAATCTAAAACTTTGAAGTTAGGATCCACACATAGAGAGAATGTGCAGGGTCCTGCCATCATGAGTGGGTTCACCATGGAACTGGTCAGTTATCTTAAGTGGATTCTCTATAAAACAATTCTGCCCTCTTTTGGCACACTGTGCCTCTCATATGTGATGCATTCCACTATAAGACAGCAAGAAAGCCCCCATCAGATGTTAGCTTCGTAGTCTGCCTGTGAGACAAATAAATTTCTGTCTATTATAAATTTTTCAGTTTAGGAATTCTAAAAATAGGCCAAGACACATGGATGTGATAATGAATTGTAGTACAATGTGCTTAAAATACTGCTTGGCACAGGTAAATACCAAAATTACTGGTTCTTTGGCACAGCTGGAATTCTAACCCAGGTCTTTACTGGGTATCTACTATGTGAGTAAGGCTAGTGTCATCTTTGCTTCCTCAACGTTTCCATCCTAGGAACTGATCCAACATCTAGTGCCATTACCAGAGATTTGTTACTGTGCAGTGGAAGAAAATAAATATGCAATAAACAGAGTTACATATGATGCAAGCAAAGTATAGCATGTGGTGATTCAGGACTGACTCTGAGGCAGCTAGGCATGCAACTGACTCACTTCCCAATATCTACACCTTTGTTTTTCACCTTTTGGGGGGACCATAGATGAAGGTTTGCACCTCAATACTGAAGAGCAATAGGAATGAAAAGTCTTTCCACTTGTTTGCCATTTTAGTAAGATTTTTCTCTTTCTCCCACGCTCTCCGCCTCTTTCCCTCTCCCTCTCCATTCTCTGCTTCCCTAGGAATTTAAGTAAGGGCTTTTCTCGTGCTTTATCACTTTGAATTTCATTCTCAGTCCTCGGGTTTGGAGACAAGGTTTCAGTATGTAATGCAGGCTGCCATTGATGTTACAGTTTTCCTGCCTCTGCCTCTTGAATGCTGGGATGACAAATATGTACTACTATGCTTGCCTTATTAAGAATATTCCGGGACTAAAGAAATGGCTCAGTGATTAGGAACACTGTTACTCTTGCAGAGGACCATGGTTCAATTCCCAGCACCCACTGGTAATTAACAACCATCTGTAACTCCAATTCCAGGGGAATCCAATGCCTTCCTCTGACTTCTGAGGGCATATTGAATGACACAGGTGCAGTTACTTAAATGTAGGCAATACATTGATACACATAAAATAAAAATGATAAAATAAAATATTTTAAAAGAAGAGTATTTATGTTTGTATCTTAATCAGGATGCTTACTATTGTTTGCAATTGCTTTTATATCAGATAAAAATATTCTTTTTGTTATCTGCCCAAATTGTCATGTGTATGTTTATATGCATATATATGATATTAAAGTATTGAACTGCATTTAATAGACTTATTAATGATAAAACAGTCTTTCATTATTTGGAAAAAATCCCTACTTTTGTCAGGGAAGAGATAATGTTCTTTTTAATAAAGTCTTGTTAATATCCTATTTTGGGTTTCTGTATTCATAAGTGTTTTAAATCTAGGGGTTTTTGCTAGACTTGTAGAATGAACTGAGATCCTTTTCAACTTTTCTATGCCGTATGTATGAAATTTTCATTACCTTTGAAGATTTGGGTGAATTCCCACTTAAAACCTGGTATTTAGGCTGGGGACACAGCTCAGTGGTAGAGAACTTACTTAGTATGTAAAAGGCCTCAGTTCACTCCACAAACACCACAAATATACAAACAAGCAAAGAAAAACCTGGGGTTTGATGCCACAGCTTTTGTGAACTCCTCAAGTTCTTCCATGGTCATGCTTTCTTCTTTCCTTGACGGTACTGAAAATCACTTTGACAAAACATTGTCTCATTGGGAAGGCTGGCGAGTCCAAGGACATTATGTGATTGAGTGTCTCTGACTCTAATCTGAGCTTTGGAGATACACAGCCCCTTGAGAGTGTTGGAGGCTGTACCTCTGTTGTCGTGCAACCAGGATGCTTTTTTAAAGATTGATAACTTGCTTATGAAGGAGAAACCTGTATTTTAGTAGGACCCAGTATGGAGAACAATATAAAGACTTCTCACCCTGGAAACTGCATGTGCCATTATTTCAGGGACACAGTGTATCTGGTTGAAATTCTGAGAAGAAAACAGTGGTACTAACTCACAGGAAGAAGTGCATCTTGGGTATAGTGTCCCAGCAGTCTTTTCCAGTATGAAACAAGGAAGTACTTTTATATGGAGACAGAAAGAACATTTTGGTATGAATTCCCTCAGCTAAAAATCAAAGCCATTTTCAGATCAGGGGTCAGAGGTCCTTTTACTTGAGTTGGTCACCAACACATTATTTGGAAAGAGATTTTTAATTTTCATATACTTTTTTAGTATAGGCAAGAAACCTACAGGTGATTACAGACTATGAGTTATATTATGTAATATATTTAGAGTCAGCACAAAGCATTATGAGGGCCATTTGGAGCTGAAAACCTCTGACCTTATTTTGGTGCAGGAGAAATTAGGTTCAAATAAGGGCCAGGACAGCTTAAAGAGAAAAAAAATAAATGTCTAGTTGGTCTGGGACTGTATTTATATAAACATGTCCAGTGAGAAGTTTCATTCGAGTAGGAAGCGTATGAGAATGACTATGTTAACCACCTATCTCCCCACCAGGAAAGCTGCTATATCCCTACATGCTTCTATTTCTACTTAACCAGCTACTCTCTGGATGCTCGTTCCTTATGTGTGCTCCCTTCTCATTCCCATCCCTGTTCCCATACTGCAGCTCTGGGGTGCAGATAACAGACCTGCGAAGCCATATTTGGAGGAAAGCAGTAAGAACACGCTACGCTCTTCAGGGCTCTGTACTAAATGTTTCAAGTGCACTAAATGAAACCAATTGTTCTTAATAGTGGTTCTTGAACTTAAAAACTGAAATGTGGATTAATATTTTAAATTTATTTCTTAGAACACAAGCGACGTAGCTACAAGAATTTAGCTTCTCTGGTTAGGTAAACTTAGATTTGAATGTCTCTCATACTGCACATGGGTAGCTTACAATTATATTAACTCTCTTAAGATGGCTACTAGTGCTTTCATCAGGAAACGAGTAGATTAGTAACAGTATTAAAACTGTCTTAAGAATAAGTAGGATTAAATGTCCATATTGAAGGCTTAGCACACAATACCTGAATTAGTGGCAGTAATTCATGTCAGTTTCCATTAATCTAGTTAGAAGATCTGGATATTTTCCCAGAATAGAGGTTACATTGTACAACTTAGTCAACTTCTTTGTGCCAATATTTAATCATCTGAAAAAATACTTTTTTAAAAACATCTCTTCAGACAACTTTGTATAGTAAGTATTGTTCATTGTTTATAGTAGCAATCCAGAGAGATGGAGTTCCTGACTTAAAGTTACAGGCTAAACAGGGATTTGAACAGTAATTCTTTGGTGTTAGACTCTGAATCTTTGGTTCGTGTATCACAGAGCTTCTTAAATGAAATAGTTGAACATTTGACCTACATAGTTCTTCTGTCACTAAAATGTTCCAGTCTAAGGTAGCTGAATGCCCACAGTGAAAATTCAGATCCAAAGGAGTGAAAATAACACAATATTCAGGTCCAAAGTAGTGAAAAATAACAACAGCAGTAACAAAGAAGCTCAGTGATAAACATGACTGCAGTGTTGGAGACTATGAGGAAACTTGCTGGACCAATGATACAACTCTAATGGTCACAGTTGCCATCATTGATGGGATTAAATTCCAAGCCCCAGATACCTGTGTGAAACTGTTCCTCACACTGCTTCTACCTCCCAGAGATAAGATATATGAAGAGCGGGCACTAAAGCCTGCCTATCTCTTTTATTTTTGTCACATTACTGTCAGTAAATCTCCTATTTAAAGTAAGACAGCTTGGGACTCACTCCTAATGATAAGACCAAGTATATATTCAAACTTGATTTTGAACAGTGTTTTGGAGAGATAAAGTCTTTATTTCTCCAAAGACTCACTCTTCAAGAGCAGGTACGAGAAGCGAAGGAATAAAATAAGCATGAAGTCTTCCAGGTTGGAACGTCTGCTTGGATTTTGAAGTGTTTATGTGCCAAATTGGGAAATGAATCTAATCCTTTTGTGTCTGAATTCTGTTTTCCAGCGTTCTTGGAAAGCCCGGGCAGGAGCTGTGGGATGAAAACTAGAATCCAAGACTGCCAGTGGTTCAGGCATCTCCTGTCAGTCATACTTCAAGGGTTGTGCAAAGAATCAGCAGGAACAAATCTCTGCTGCCAGATAATCCAACTCAACTTAAGAGGAGATGGAAGGAAGTGGAGGGCATGTCCATTTAGGGAACTCCCTTTTTCTTAGTGATCTTTCATTTCCAGTAGAGCAGATGGATCTGAGAGTCCCTCATGCTGGTTGATTTATTATCTATCATTTGTTATAGACAGGATGAGTCACGAACTGACCTTCAGTCACACCTTAAATGTCTTCCTAATTGTATGGATGGAGAACTCTTGGAGAATATATTGTGAATGTAATCACCATTATTTTACAGGGTGATTACAGTTTTTGTTCAAATTGGGATACTTTGAGAGTGAAAGAAGACATTATTTGTACAAAATAGAACTTTCTTGGGTTGCTATAGTTTGAATCTAGAATGCCCCCAAAGGCCCACGTGTTAAAAGCTTGTTCTCTAGCTTGGTACTGTTGATAGGTGACAGAAACTTTAAAAGAGGAACATGGTAAGAAATTTTCTGGCTATTGGGGGTGTGACCCAAGGGGATATTGCAACCCAGCAGTTTGCTTTCATTCCCAGCAGCTTGCCCACCACACATTCTTCACTGTGGTGCGTTATCTTACCACAGGCCCAAAGCATTGGGGTGAGCTGACCACATACAGGAATTTACAAAACCATTAGCCTAAATAAGCCTTTACTATAAGCAAGCTGATTGTTTCAGTTATTATAGTGATACAAAGTTGAATAACAAACTTGTCTGATTACCTGAAAATTAATTTAATATTCTTCTTGGCAGACTATGATATATGCATGTTAATTAGTTTTAGTACATTTACGTTGTGACTGGTTAGCTAATACCTGAAGTACCCTAACTAGAAACACATATTTCTGAAATAGTTAACATTTGAATGACTAATGAGATGTTCACTTCCCTAAGGCAACATTGACTTCAGTTATCTTTGTAAATTAGCATCATGAATATTATAAAATTTTCATTAGTGAATCCAGAGTTGTTCAAGACATTTAGACAGGCCAGAAATATTCAGGCATGTCTTCTTGTGCAGGAAGAGTGTGTAAGTCAAGCTCCTACACTACTTGGAATGGCCTATTAGGTTTAGTATGCCAAGAAAATCAAGATATTCCTTCTAGCTTCCTGCAATTTTACTCCCCGCTCTTGAGCAGAATGCTAATAGAACTTTGTTGCATCAGCTTCAAGATAATTCCTCAAGCATGTTTGAATACAGAACTAGGATATTCTAAAACCTACAGAACCAGTTGTGACACTTTGTTTCTGTCTTCTCTAATACAGCACAGTTGGGAACTGATTGTAGCCTGCGACATGGTAATAAGGTTGCGAGAAGGTGCTATGTGGTGCTTATCTACCTCTAATTGCAGGAGGCTAAGGATATCTTCTGAACATTTCTGAATTGACTGAGGCCAGTTTATGACGTGCTATTTTAGTTTATGTGGTGGTTTGAATGAGAATGTCCCCCATAGGCTACAAGTTTTATTTGACATTTTGTCCCCAGTGGGTGGCGCTGTTTTGGGAGGTTTTAGCAGGTGTGACTTTGCTGGAGGAAGCACGTCTTTGAGAGTTCTTAAGCCTTGTCAGATTCTTAGTTGTGCTTTGCTTCCTGTGCCTGCTTGAAGATGTTATCGCTCAACTTTCTGCTCCAACCACCTCTGCCACTGTGATTCCCTTGCCATATGGACTCTAACCCTCTGGAATAGTAAGCCAGACAAACTCTTCCTTCTATAAGTTGCCTTGGTCTGGTGTCTTATCACAGCAACAACAACAAATAACCAATAACAGCCTCCTCGTCATTATGGAGAAGAGGAATGCTTGACATCACTCTTCTGAGAAGTATGTTTGAGGCTAGAGATTGATATACATTTGGGGTCTGAGGATTTCTGGAATAGCAAAGCCATTACGGTAACAACTGTTTCTTAAGTATGAAGAAATTGGACTACAATGTGTCTGTTTAAGGAAGATGGGGGGTTGTTAGAATGTTGATTTTTCCTCAGAGTGTATGATTTCACATGAAGGAACCTAGCAATTACAGAAAGGGCTGCCTGGTGAAAGGGTTGAGCACTGTATCTCTAAAAAGTCTAGGACAGACCTTTCATCCACAGCTGCCATTCTAAAAGGTGTATCATGTGTGGAGGGACTGTGTGTGTGTGTGTGTGCACACATGATTGTGTGCTATTGTGTGAGCTATGGTGGGAGTATGGAGGTCAGAGGACAACCCGGGGTATTGATCCTCACCTTCACCTTCTTTCACTGTCTCTTTTTGTTGTTCACGGCTGAGTATACCAGGCTAGCTGACCTTTCAGCTTCTGGGGGTTCTCCTGTCTCTACTCCTCATCTCATGGTAGGGACACTGGAAATATGGGCAGGCACATGTTATCATGCCTGGCTTTACATGGGTTCTAGGGAATTCAACTAGGTGCTCATGCTGTACAGCAGATGCTGTAACTATGGAATGATCTCCCTAGTCCCTCAGAGTGTAGTTTTATGCTATTTCAAGAAATCCATACTCAGTGTTTGTATAGTAGTCATTGTTTCCACTGAGGTTATCAATACTGCCTGATAGAACCAGAGCTAGACAGGGAGCTCCCTTCTAAAGATCTTAGTCTACTTGGCTAAAACAAAATACCATAAAATGAATAATAGGTTGAAAGACAGCTATCTATTTTTTTCAGCTATGGAGGCTGGCAGCCAGGGTGCCAGCATGGCTTGGGTTTAGTGAGGGCCCTTTGACTGCATTGTAGACAGCTAGCTGCCTTCTTGTTGAGTCCCCACGTGATGGAAAGGCTGAGAGAATGTTCTGGGTCTCTTATAAGGGCATGAGTCTCATTCATGAAATCTTTTGCTTCATGATCCAATCACTTTCCAGATGCCATTCTGTTGTAGATTAGGATTTTTAACATTTGAACTTTGTGGAGACAGAAACATTCAAGCTATAGCGTGGGGTGTATAGGGTAGTGGTGATCTACAGCACCTGACATATTATAATTGTCTCCAATGTTGATATCAATAATTAGGTTATCTTTTCTCAAACCTAATATCTATATTGCTTCCAAGATACTTGAATCCTTTTCTATATTTTTTTGGAAATAGAATTATTGCTGTAATTTCTGAAATTTTACTATTTGATTATAAATTGCTATTAAAATGAGTAAAATCATATTTAAAGTAGTTCCCCTTATGGGGAACAAAGATTGAATTATGACTGTGATTTTATTCAGGGAGATATCTAAAAATTATAAGCACCAGAATTCTTCCAGCTATGTGTCATAGGGTTCAGGCTATATCACTGATTTATAAAGGATAGAAAACTAAAGAATAAATAAACAAAAAATGCAATAATAATCATTAAGAGAAAGAAAAGCTTGTCTGGCTATTCGGATATAATTGTAGTTACTGGAGCCACGAGGCTCCTCAGCATTGCAGGTAGAACACATAATTCCCCTGCTTAGAACGCTTTAGCTTTTCTGCTAAACTCAGACAAATGCTCAAGATTTCCTAAAGACCTTGTATGACCTGTTGACTGCTGTTCATTTTCCAGCTTCATCCTAAATGTTTGCGACAGCCTGCTAGACTATGCTCTCAGGTCTTCCTCCTTTGGCTCCTGTCTGAAGGTTTTGAACAGACTGTTCCCACTTACTGAGACCTCCAGCCTGCTCACTAACCTACTGCTCATATCTCTGTCTAAATGTCTTTCTTCAGGGAAGATGTTCCACTTCCTCAGTATGATGCTAGGGGTCTCATTCTATGCTTCATTACACTTCATTTGAAATTCTTTGATATAATACATGTAATTGCTTACACAAATTGGCTTAGATCAGTATACAACACTTGACACTTTCTGTTTCCTCTCTACTGTGGAGAAGTTAAGATTATTGGCATTAGTTTTCTGGACTTAGACATGTTGGAACATAAAACCCTTGAATACCTGTCTTCCCTACTGCACTATACTCTGTTAGGTCAGGACCCTATGTATGCTTCACCATCATCCTAGGACTGACAGAATAAGTGCTGAGTATATGATTTTTGACTGACAGTCATATTGTTAACAGTATCATCTTTTACATTAACTAATAATATGCATACTCATTAGATAGATTAGAAATAGAGGTATTATGTTTTCCCAGTTTGTTTGATAGGATACTGGAAAATGCAGATGTATATTTAAAAAGACTGATTTCTTAATAGATGTTAGTTGAGTCCTGATCATGTTCAGGGCACAATAATGAGATGAGTACTGAGGACAGTAAATACAAACAATGAAATAAACAACAGAAACAACATCAGAGAAGAAAGCAGAAATCTACACATCTTGTTTATTTATTTATTGGCAATGCTAATGAACGCCATGAGATAAGGATTAGGATATTAAATCACAGCTACTTGTTTTCAGAAAGCTGCACTTTACTATATACTACATATGCTCAATTAAGTTGATTTAAAGATTACACCTTCTGATTTTAACTATTCTAACCACCATAGAGTTGGACAACCACACTTGTGTGAGTAAAGGTTAACAAATACTTTCTGCATGAGAATGACCTTTATTATCTTTCCAGTTCTTCCCTTTGAGAACAAAAAGATATGTGTCAAATAGGTTGCTAGGCAACATTGCTTATGGTAAAAATGACTAAAGACTGTGAGAATGATGAATTCTCAGATTTTGACTCTGTGGCAACTTTCAGATGTCCCTTGGGAACTCTGGAAGCTATGTGTATTAGTTACCTTTGCATTTCTATGACAAAATACCCACAAAACTGACTTCAGTAAGGAAAGTTTTATTTTGGCTCATAGTTTCTGAAGGTTTCACTTCACCATGATGGGGATGGCATAGAGGAGTGGCTCAGTCCGTGGGGGTCGGAGCTGTTGACATGGTAGCAGATAAGAAGCAGAGATTGACCAGAACTAGGGTTATAACTTTCAAAAGCCTGCCACTAGTGATGTATTTCCACTAGGTGGGTCTTAGTTCATATAGGTTCCATAACCTGCCATCACCACCATGAAGAATAAGAGTTCAAACTAAGGGCTTATGGGGGATCTTTCAGATTCAAACCATAATACTCTGCCTGTGGTGTCTGTTTTCTGTTGCTATAACAAAATATCTGAGACTGGCTAATTTATAAAGAGTAGATGTTTATTTGGCTCATGGTTCTGGAGGCCGGTTAGTCAAGAACGTGGCACCAGGATCATTCTTGCTACATCACTACATGGTGGAAGGCATCACACAGAGACAGAGCGAGTGGGCTAGTGTGAGTTTCTTTTCCTTCTCCTTATAAAGCCAATTTAAATCACAATGCAGTCCCAAACTTATAGTCTCATCTAATCCTAAATGCCCTGCCTCTAAATCTCATTAACATTACTTTGGGAATTAAATGTCCAATATGTGATCTTTGGAGGTGTATTCAAAACTTAGGAATGGCACTTTGGTTATCAGGCAGAATTCTAAAACCAGCCAGTGGAGAGGATGTCAAGTTCTTGAACCTGAATTGTTAAACAGGAAGCTAAGAGGCCAACTCTGGACTGTGGCAAGGACTGTTCAAGGGTTGACAGAAAGGAGTCTTGGAGCCTGTGGTTCCTAGCCTATGTCTATCTGAGGGAATCTAAATTCAGCAGTGGTCTAAGATAGTCTAGGAACTTGAATATTTAGTAGAGCCTTAAGAAGACCTTCTAGAAAGCAGAAAGACTTTATAAGTTACCTGCCAAAAACTTGTTGGTTAGAAATGGTATCAGTAGAAACAGAAATACATAAGAGCAAAAATGTCAGAGTCAGCACTTCTTTGACTGTTAGTACCAGATTACCAGATCCTATTGCAAGGTAAAAACAGTGACAATCTAATCAGATCGAATAAGCCAACCAGGCATTATCAAGAGGACACTGAAACATGGATTATATCCACTGTTGTTAATGAAGTATGTTTTATGTTTTCAGATACATTGCTACATATTGAGAGTATACAGTGTCTTAAGTCATTTTTGAGATTTACAGGTGAGAGTGTAATGATTTTCATGAAGAAGTTATCATTTTACATTTAAAAAGAAGATTCTGGAATCTTACTGTTATATATATATATATATATATATATATATATATATATATATATATATATATATTGTGTGTGTGTGTGTGTGTCTGTGTATGTGAAAGTTTCCAGAAAAACTACATCTTGAACTGAACTTCCTGCAGGGCTGATGAACTGATAGAACTTCAGTGATTGTGGAGAGCTTGGAATGTTGCAGGCCTGGAGTCTAATCACCATTTATTATGGACCGTCTTTATTCCTCTAAAGAGCTACTCCTTGCCCACCTTTGTTTTTGACTTAACACCTTGTGACTAACAGATAAAACCTTTTGGAATGTATTAACTTGGTAAACTATCAGCTTCCACTGACCAAAAAGCTGAGTGTCATCAGATAGCCTCTGAGGCCTGCAGCCGAGAGTTTTCTTGCTGTACTCATCTACTAAATGTTTCTACCACTATATTTGAAAAGTGTCTTGACTTTTCTTTGTTCTGTTGCTATAAAAACTTCACGAAACTGCTGGCATGTTGGAACATGAAATTTGTGGTAACCTGAATCTGTGTTCCCACTCATATTTGGCTCCAGAATAAATTATCTTCTATCCCCTTTGAGGTGAGAATTATGCTTTTGGGTCAATACATGTATATGTATATATGTTCTCTTTCAGTACTGGGAACAAAACTCAGCGACTTTCACATGCTAGACAAGTAGTCTACCACTAAGCTATACTCCCAAGTTGACCAAATAACATTTTAACTGAAGATAAGAGCGATCTGATTCTATTAATAGCATTTATTTAAACATTTAAAATATTAATTTAAATGTTTAAAATATTTTGTTTCATTTTATTGTTAAAATTTCTACTTTTGTGTAATTTGAGCTATATAACAATATAGTAAACTGACTATTTTATTAAAAATGCAAATATATGCTATAGTTTTGGTGTTTAGTGTTCTCCAAAGGACCATGTGTTGAATGCTTGGTCTTTAGTATAGAGCTATTGGAACAAGATGACATGATTATGAGGTAGGTCTTTGTGAGAGGTCCTTAGGTCCCACTGAAGGGAATTGTGGGATCCTGGCTTCTTAGCCCTTTTCTTTTCTTTTCTTTTCTTTTCTTTTCTTTTCTTTTCTTTTCTTTTCTTTTCATCCTATGAGGTGATCGGCTGTTTCTACCACACAATCCCACTACAACGTGCTTTCCTTACCAGAGATCCAAAAACATGGGGATACTAAATCTGGGCCCAGAACATCTAGAACTGTGTGACCAAATGAACCTTTTTCTCTTATAAGTCAATTGTCCCAGGAATTTTTATTATAGTGATGTTCAGTTGACTAACACAATACATCATGGATATATGCTTTGAATATGTCTACAACTAGGGACACGGGCAAAAATTATCTGGGGATTTTGAAATAATAATTCTGAATTCTGGTCAATATTGGAATCACTGGTGGAGGTTTAAAAACGTCTATCAGAGGACTGTAGAGATGACTTAGTGGCTAAGAGTACTCTTCCAGAGGATTGGAGTTCAGACCCCAGTACCCAGGTCAGGTGTCTCAAACCACTGGTAACTTCAGCTCCAGGGAACTATGGAGCTTCTGGTCCCTGTAGATCCCTACACATACATGGCATATACTCACAAAGACACACACACACACACACACACACACACACACACGCGCGCGCGCGTGCGCATGCAAACACACACACACTTATAAAAAATACTTTCATCATGTTTAAGCTCTGTGCCAAATATGCAGTGTTGGAATTTCTGAGAGTAAAGCACAAGGATTCATGGTTTTAAAATTTCCACAGGTGATTCTGCGACAGGGTCAGTGCTGGAAATCATTGTCTAGATATAGAGGAAGAGTTTCTTAGTATATGATCAACTCCTGGACCGTTTGCAATAGGAATACTCGGGGAGGGTGGGCCTTATTTTCAGCATTTGTATCGCCAGGCCCAGAACCAGATGCATGGAAATAAAATCTTGAGAGTATATAGTTATTGTATATTTGATATAGTCATTGTATGTTTGATACTATGCTAAGACTTTTTGCACTCTAAGCTCTCAAGTACCTTTAATTCAGACCTACCTAATTCTCATTTTATCCACGAGAGAGTTCAGAAGGTACTCAGAATAATCAGGTGGAGGTATAAAACCTACACCATAACAATATCCACATATAAGTCTTATACACACTGGGACTTGACTAATTTATTGATTTATATGTATTTTATGTATGTGTTTTGCCTTCATGTATGCAAGTACACCATATGCAGTGCCCACAGTGGCCAGAAGAGGGCGACAGATAACCTGGAACTGGAGTTATTGACGTTTGTTAATTGCCATGTGGGTGCTGGGAACTGAGCCCAGCTCCTCTGCAGGCTAGTGCTCCTAACTAATGAGCCATCTCTTCAGCCCTACAATGGAACTTTAGAAGCATTAGAATTCAGTATGCCTTTTTCTTCATTGATCATTTCCATGTTAAAAAAAAATTCAAAACAGTCACTGGAGCTGTTACATCTCGCCCTTAAACATGCACAGCAGCTATGCGAGTTCATCAGTATTAAACTGATTCATAGAAAAGAGGCTCTGGATTAGCATTTATGTTATTTTGATAATTCCTTTATTATAAAGTAGAAGTCATTCACTGGAAAATTTTAGAACAATGTATCCTGTGTTACTTCACGATATTCATGTACGCAGAATAAGTAGAATGCAATTAAAAAAATTGAGTATAATTAAGGTTGGCAGAAGCTAATTAAATAGGACATAGACAGAAACGTTCTTAGTTAGCCTTTAAGAAATTGTCACTTATCTTGTGACTTTCACTCTTAGGAAAACAAAACAAAACAAAAGAAATAACACAGTACCTGTGTGTAGAAGACCATAACTCAGACCATTTGAGTATAAAGACAATTGTTACACACAGGAGAGTATTAAGACAGAGAAACTCTATATTGTGCTGCAGAACTGTTGTCTAACTAGATGGAGGAGAAACTTAATATAATAATTTCCCCTGTTGGGATTAGGTAAACTCATCTCATTATACTGAGAAATACTTTGAAGAGAGACAACAAGGCAGGTGGTTTTCAACAATCTGTCCCAAGCACTGGAAGATGCTGCAAAATTCATCTCTCTCTATCTTTTTCTGTGTATATCTACACACACACACACACACACACACACACACACACACACATATATATATTTATACATGCCTAATTTGGATTGTATTACAGTTGCTAACTTTTTAATGCATAGTTTTAGTTTTTGAGAATTTCACAGGTGAAGATTATATTTACATGATTGCTACTCCTCCGAATGCCATGCAGCCCCATTCCCTTTCAACTTCTTATCCTCTTCTTTGATTATTGTTACATATACATACATATATTCATAAATACTTAAACACACATATATGATGCAGAGTCCATGTATACATGAGCACTACTACACAGATTTTGATGTTTTGTCTTTCTCCTGCCTTTTGTGACATAGTTCCTGAAGTTACAGATGTCACTTTCTTCACTTCTATTGTCTTCTATTAGAAGCAGGTTACCAAATCCTGCTGAGGTTTAAGGATAGGAGACACACATTCCATCACTGACCGGGAGAGGAAAATTATGAAGCAGCATGTGAGATGAAAATCATTTTTGTACCAACATTTGAATATACCATCTGCCAACACCTTATAAGAAATCTGTCCATTTCCCAATTAGATTAATTGATATGAAAATTTCCATGATGACATTCTAGTATCAAATATTAGTGGGTTTGATGTATAATGTCCCTTTCATTATTATTGGTAATTTGTATCTTCTTTTTTTTCCTTGATTGGGATAATTGTACATTTATAAGATTTTTATAAGATTTTTCTCAAAAAACAAAGTTATGACTTCACATTTTACTGATTTCTACTCTCATCTTGTAATCTCTTAAATTTTCACTGCTCTTGATTTAATATATTTCACTTATTTATTATTTTTTATTCTACTGTAAGCTTATAAAGAAAAGCTTAGATAATTGATTTTTATTCTTTTAAAATAAAAGCATTTAAAATCATAAATACTCTAAACATTATCATAAATGTATCTGACATATTTTAACATGCTTCATTTTTGGCTATTGTTTAATATATTTTCTGTTTTCCAAATTGATTTTTTTCTTTGACTCAAAGGTTACTTAAAGATATTTTCATTTCCAGAGTAACTGGGATGTTCTGCTTTTCTCGTCGCTGGATTTGCTTTGTTGCTGAGGTAAAATTTACATAACATGGGGCTAGAGAGAAGGCTCAGCAGTTAAGAGCACTGGCTGCTCTTGCAGAGGACTTGGGTTTGATTTCTAGCACCCACATGGCAGATAACAACTGACTATAATTCCAGTTCAAGGGGATCCGAGATCCTCTTCTGACCTCTGCAGGCACTGTATCACACTGATCCAGGCAATACACTGTGCACATAAAAAATTAAAAAAAAAAAACAATGAAAATAATAAAAAAATTGACATAACATAAAATAAAACTTACTGTTATCCATGGTCATGCCATTTTTTGTTTGTTTGTGTTTTTGGTTTATTTGAGACAGGGTCTCCCTTTAGCCCCAGCAGACCTGGAACTTGCTGTGTGGGTCAGGCTGGCCTTGGACTCACAGTGATCCACCTGCCTCTGCCTCCTGAGTACAGGGACTAAACCACCACTCCTGGCCAGTCATGTCATTCTGTAAAGCTTCTCCATTTGGGTTAAACAATGACAATTCCTGAAACGAAAGCAACTTGTTTTCCTAGATTCTTGCCCTTTCTACTTTATAACCCCGAGAAATGTTTATCAATCATCTGACATTCTTTAACCTGCTACTCACCTTATTTCCCTAGTTTCGCCTGACAACGCCAACCTTGGGCCCCTCCCGCTTCCACTTTCTGTCCTATCACAAGTCAGTCTGATTCCTTGCCTGCACTAGAGATCCCCCTGGGCAGAGCCTCCCCTCCCTCCCAGAATAAAGCCTAGCTGTCCTGTGTAGGCTGGCTTGTTTCCTTCTCATAGGCCTTATGTTTTTGGCCCTTAAGGGGAGTCAGGGTGTGGGCTCTCCAACAGAATTTACCTTTCTCTTCTTTCTCCCTCCCATTTCCTTATACTGTTTCCCCATTTGATGGGTTAAAAGAATGTCAGGTAATTGAGAAGTATCTCTCACAGTTGGTCAGCCATTACTAGGGGTAGGGGTGGGGTCAACAGGTCAAGGAGGCAAAAATCTAGAAGAACAAGTTACTTTAGTTTCTTTAGCCACTGTTTATCCAAAATGGAGGAGCTTCACAAAATGGTGTGGTCATGGCTAACACCATTTTAAAGTGAGAAATTTCATTACCATTTGGCATATTCAGAATGTTGTACAACCATTATCTCTAGTTCAGACTAGTTTTATCACTCCCAAAGGAACAAATTTATGCCGTACTTTCCTCTTGAAGTGGCTGTTCCTTCCCCATTGTTTGGTCTTGCCATTGCTGTGTCTTTTAAGCTGTCACTTCTTGTTCTCCCAACTGGCAACTGCTCATCTCTTTCTGTCTATGTGAGTTTACCTATTCTGGATATTTCATCAAAATATAGAATCATGCAACATGTGATCTCTTACATTTAAATGTTTTCACTTGCAATGTTTTTTGAAGTTCATGTTGTAGCATGTACCAGTATTTTATTTTATGATGGATAATACTGTATTGTATGAATACATACACTTATAATTTGATGGACATTTGTGTCATTTCAGATTTCTGGCTATTGTGAATAATTCTATAAACACTTGTGTACAAGTTTTTGGTTAAATACATGTGTTTGGTTCTTTTCAAAGAAGGTTTATTTTTATTTTATGTGTTTGAGTGTTTGCCTATATGTGTGCATGTGAACCACATACCTTCCTGAGGCCAGAAAAAGGCATCAGATTCCCTAGAACTGGAGTTACAGTTGGTTGTGAGCCACAGATGGTTGTGTATCAGCACTATGTGAGTGCTGGGAACTGAACCCGAGTCCTCTGTAGGAGCAGCAAGTGTTCTTAACCACTGAGCCTTGTCTCTAACTTATGCTTTTAATTCTGAAGAGCATATAACTAAGTGGAAATGTTGGGTCATTTACATTTCTACTATTATTTTTTTAAGGAAACAACAAAAACATTTTTTGTAGTTTATGTAATTTTATCTCCATACCATCAATGAATCAGGCTTGCAAGTGTTTCACACCCATAGAAGTATGTTTTTATTTTTTGACTATAGCGATCTCTGAGGATATAAAGTAATATTTTACAATAGCTTTGTCTTGCTTTTACATAGCGACTGTTGATGTTAAGCATCTTTTCATGTGTTTGGTTGCCATTTAAATGTCTTCTTGGGAAAATATCTTTTTAGATTCTTCGTCCATTTTTTAATTGAATTGACTTTTTATTGTAGAGCTGTAAAAGTCCTCCATATATTCTCCATCGTAGGCCCTTATGTGATTTGTAAACATTTTCTCTCATTTGGTGAGTCACATTTTCATTTTCTTGATAGTATCTTTGGATGACCAGATGTTTTAAATTTTAAGCTCCCTTATCCAGATTTGCTTTTATTCTTGTGCTTTGGTATCATCTCTAAGAATCTATTGCAGATCTGTATCATGAATATTTACATTTTTCTTCTGAAGAGACTATTTTCCCATTGTTTGATCTTGATGTTGCTGCTGCAAATCAACCCACCATTGTTGTATGAGCTTATTTATGGGTTATCAATTCTATTTTAGTGATCTACATGTCTATCCTTATGCCAATATCTTGCTGTTTTGATTATTATATATTTGAGGCAAGTTTTGAAATCCAAAAGTCTGAGTCTTTCAACTTGATTGTTTTCAGGATTGGTTTTGCTATTTGAAGGGAGCTGGGTGTTTCTTAAGGATTTAGGATCTACGTTTCTATTTCTTCAAAAGTGGCAGTTGGGATCTTCATAGAACTTGCATTGAATTACTGATTACTTTGAGGAATATTTCCATCCCTACAATATTAAGGTCTTTAATCTATGACGACATTTATTTATTGCATTTATTTAGTTTTTATTAAATTACCTTTAGCAATACTTTGTAGCTTCTACCTTATAAATACTGTAACTTCTTGTTCAAATTTATTCCAAGTATTCTTTTTGACATTATTGCAAATGGAATTTTAGAAAGCTCCTCATAAATAAGCTTCTGATTATAGACTATATAAAATCTGATAAGGAGTCAGTGGTGAACACCATTAATTCCAGCACTTGGGAGGGAGAGGCAGGTGGATATCTATGAGTTCAAGGCCAGCCTGGTCTACAAAGGGAGTTTGAAGCCAACTGGAATACAGAGAGACCCTGTCTTAAAAAGACAAAAAAAAAAAAACCAACAACAACAAAAAAACAAAACCCTCAAAACCTCAACAAAACAAAGGAACCAATTGGTAAGGAAAATAATGAGTTCCAGGTCTACAAAATATACCTGATCTCAGGAAAATGTGTAAGGTTTTCATATTTGTTATTAAAGATGAAATGCTAAAGGAACAGAACTTAGTGTCTATTTTAAGGAATTATAAAATGATGAAAGACAAAAATTAAGAACTACCATCATCAACCACAAATCAAAAACAGGCAACCCAGAATAAAGAAAAAGTCACTAAGCCCATATCTAACAAAGCAACAACAAAAACTAAAATAAAAGAACTTGGGAGGAGGAGATTAATAATGCTGTTAAGTTTTTCAGTGACACACATCAAACAATAGATTTATAATCTAGTTACTTGACTAATCCAATTAAACAGATAATCTCTGTATGATACTAAAAAAGAAAAACATGCAAGACTAATGAGATTGTTGACATACTTATTAGACAACAGTAAGAGTCACTCTCTGGGAGAATATTTTTTTAAAATTAGAAAAGTTAAATGAATTGCCAATAAAAAATAAGAGACCAAAATGGTGGTGGCAGAATATGTGAACAGATCAATTCTGATAGAAGAAAGTTGTGTTGAAAATGAGTAGAATCCTTGGTAAAGTCTTCAAAGATGATTTCAACAGAGCCTCGGAAAACACACTCGGCTAGGTGCAGGGATGATAGAGCTTATTTCGTTCATAGGTCCTGCAGGAAATGCACAAAAGCAGGCAGTGTCCACAGGGATGCTTGAAGGAAGCAGCTCAACCAAGCGGGTGAGAGCCAGGAAGAACGGTAAAGGAGAGAACGCACGGGCAGGCGCCCTGATTAGAGGTCAGAGAGGAGCGCACCAACAGAGCACACGAGAGGACTTCACTCTGTTGCGGCTTGGTGAGGCCTTGGTGGCGAGGTGCCTGGCCTTCTCCGTAGCTGCCAGTGCTGTCTCCTTTGCTTTCTCCTTGCCCTCTTTAACTCTTTCTAAACAAGTGTTTTGGAATGGGCCTCACCTTGTAGCTTGTCTAAGATGTACTCAAAGCCCTTCCGTGTCTTGGTCACATTGCTTTTGAACCTGGAAAGACCAAACTCCTGGACCGCTCTAGAGACACCAGATAAGCCGAGACCCAGGCTTCCCGATGGATTTCCCGTCCAGCTGCTGTTGTCAGAGTTCACACAGTAAATACATCGTTCCTCCACCATCTTCAGCCGCGCATGGCTGATGTTCCAGGTGAAGGCAGTCATGGTCTGATTATGTGGATACACAAATAGGATCCTCCAGGATGTATACTGAGGGAGCATCGTTGGCAGGAAACAGTCGCTCTGTCCATTGTGGCACCCTGTTGGTCTTGGACAGAAGTCTCCAGGACAGAGGCTTCAATTAAGACATGTTTGCTATAGGGATTCCGGAACTGTTGTGAACACTTGGTCCCAGGATCTTTGGTGTCGTTCTGGCCAGGGAATATTTCACTATCATCCCGGCCTGGGTGGGCTCAGAGCTTGCCCAGCACCAGCGATCCCAGGATCCCTCCCCCATCCATTCACTGTCCTACCCCTACCTGGTCTCATGCATTCTGTCATACATGCTAAGTTCCATTTGGTCAAGCATTTTACTCAGATGTCCTTCGGTGCAAAGTCTGTCCACTGGAATCAACCTACCTAGAGATCTTAGGGAATGTCTACTCTCCCTCACCGAGCCTAATCAGGTTCCAACAGTTCTCAGGCTAGGGCCGGCCTGACGCCCATTTCCCTGGCACCATTCTGGGCCCTTGTCTGATTGAGTTGGCATGGGTCTTGTGCTCCATATCACCATTGCCACAAGTTCACATGAGCAAGCTTCCAATGCCCTGAAAGCCTTTGTTTCCCTATTTCGTGGGTCAACCCTGTCTCATACCATTTTTCCTTTCTTCTTTTCTGAAATGATCCCTGAGCCGTGGGTGGGTGAGGTTTAAGATAAGAGTCCTATCCAAGGATACACACTCTGCAGACACTTATTCTCTGCAGCTTGGCCAGTTGTGGCCTTCCGTGTGCATCACACTCTGTTGTATAAGGAAACTTCACTGCTGAGAGTTGAGGGATGTGTTGGTATTCTCTCTACTCCCTGTTCCTCCATGTTTCATGAGCCTCAGGTGGAGAGGTTCCACTGTAGATATGACACCTAGGGCTGGGTGTCTCTCAGACATACATACATTCTCTGTGTTTGAGCAATGGTGGAATTCTGTAGTCGCCTTCATCTGTAGCAAAAAGAAGCTTCTTTGATGAGTGGTGTATAATACACTTGTCTGTAATACTAAGATCTATATTTAGTATCATACAATAAGAAATTTCATTTGTCTAGAGATGTGCCAGAAATAGGGTTTACTCTAGGATTTACGAGCTCTCCAGTCATATGTATTTGGCTGTGTTTACAGTGCCACCCATGAGGTCACTCCCATTGAGAGGGCTTTAAGTCCGATTAAATAGCTATTGATTACCCCGCAGGTAATGGGACCATTTCTGCCACTTCTGCATCAATAGAGGTAGTTTGCTGTTATTCAGCTTTAGGACTGGGTTGGACCAGATTGATTTTCTCCCTTCGAAGCTTGCATAGCATCCTTTAGAACTATGAGAGCTAGTCTTTAGGGAAGAGGCTTCCGAGTCTGTTCCTGCTTCATGTCTCCAAGTCCTGTGTCCAAAGCATGTCCTGTCTTCATCAGTAAGTTCTGGGGATAACTAAGGACTCCAGGAATAGCCTATGTTATTTTGGGTCTCTTGGACTACTCTAATCAACCGCTCAGAGGGCAGTCTCTCCTGTCTGGCATTGTACTCCTTGCCATAAAGTCCCCAAGTACACAATGCACTAATGTCCAGACAGCTCCCAAACCAGCACATTACCCTCTGTTCTTCCCATGTCGCCCATTTTCCATTAATTTCTCCTCTCCCTCCCGCATCCAGCCTCCCTCCTTCCTCCCTAGTCCAAGCACCTTTATTATCCCTGGTAACACTCGCCTCCCCCATCTCCCTCCCTCGAGTTCCTTCCTCCCTTACTCCCATAGTTCCTTGCATGCCCCGCCCTCCCTACTTCCAGGAGAAAACTCCCGGTTTCCTCACCTCCTCCCTGGTAACCTCCGTTCCTTGCTATCCCCCTCTTCAGGCTCTTCCTTTCCCTCCGTTTCCTTTCCATCTTCCTGGCTCCTGCTGTTACATTAGGACATACACTCAGAAATAAGGGATCGTTGCTATGATCCACAAATGAGGCACAACATACATTGTTTCCTATTCTTAATTTTAATTTCCCCTTTTTTATTGTATATATTGTTATACTTTCTTTGCATTTTATATTTTTCTTACACTTTTTTCAAGACAAGTTCTTGTGAAACACAATTTTAAAAATTAATAAACTATCTTCTCTGTTTCATGATATCTTTAAATGTTTTATATTCTAAATAAAATCCTTCCAAAGGTAAGGTCAAAGCAACATCCAAGTGTCAGGGTCATATTTATTCTTTTTTAGTAATAATTTTACTAATGTTTTGAGAATTTCAAATACAGTCTGTTTTAATCATATTCACCACTATCTACACTACATCCACCTACCTCCATACCCAAGTTCTTGTCTGTTGGGCATAATGCAGGGTGGGCCTAGCCAGGCCACCTGCCAGGAGGAATGAAGGAATGGCTCTTGTGGGTGTGGTGCTCCACACCGGTTGACTGTGAAGCCAGTTTCTGCCCAGCACCTGGAGGGAACAAACTGTGATTGGCTGTGGTCAAGACCCCACCCCATAAGGCTATTGGCTAACAAAACCTATAAGACTCTCTGCTCTTTCTTGAATAAATGAGTTTGCAGCAGACTACCACTGCTGGCTCTCCACTCAACTCCCAGAGTGGGTGTCTTGATTCCGCTCCTACTTGCCCCGTCACCCCATGGTGGAGATCCTTCAGTCCCCCTCCGTCTGGCCCTGAGTGCTGGGACCCCCAATATATGGCAACTAACAACCATCCAGGACTCCAATTGCAGGGGCACCAACATTCTCTTCTAACCTCTGTGGGATTTGCATGACACAGGTGCACTTATATGAATGCAGGCAACACACTCATACACATAAAGTAAAATGATAAATAAAATATTAAAAAACCCCAAACATCAACAAACAAACAAACAAACAAACAACCCCCTTCAACAACTCAATTAAAAATTGGGGCAATGAACTAAACAGAGTTCTTGAAAGATGAAATGCAAATGCCTGAAAAATATTTTTTTAAATTTGGAACATCTTTAGCCATCAGAGAAATGAAGATTTAAAGTACTTTGAGTCTTCATCTTATCCCAGTCAGAATGACTGTGTTTTAAAAAACGATATTCTTCTCAGAATTTGAAGAAAGGGGAACATTTATTTACTGCTGGTGGGAGTGCAAACTGGTGCAGACACTACGGAAATCAACGTGGGGGTTTCTCAAAACCCAGAAATAGATCTACCACGTGATCCAGCCATTTTACTCTTGGGCATATACCCAAAGAACTCTGTATTCTAATGCAGAGACCCTTGCTCATCCCTGTTCAGTGCTGCTCTGTTCGCGATCACAAGAAAATGGAAGCAACACCGATGTCCATCAACTGATGAATGAATAATGAAAATGTGGTACATTTACACAATGGAATATTATTCAGCACCTATGAAAAATGAAATTATGAAAATTGAAGGTAAACAGATGGTGTTAGAAATGATTACTCCGAGTGATGCAACCCAGACGCCCAAAATAAACATTGCCTGTTCTCTGGCATATGTAGATGCTAGCTTTGAATTTTTAGATATGTTTTAATTAGAAAATCAGTAGCAATGAGGAAACTAGTAAGGGGCTTTGGGGGCAGGGTTTCATGGAAGGGAGATAGAGTGCGAAGGGGGAAGTAGAATAATGGAATAGGAAGGGCTAAACAAGATGTGGGATGTGGGATGGGACGGCAGGTTCCAGAGAGCAGCATGGGAGGGATAACTAACACTAAAAGACTTCTGAAAAAGTCATGTGGAAACCTACTACTGCATAAGCTTCCTAAAATAAATACATTTACAACTATAGAAAGAGTTCAAATGAAGTTACCGTACAAAGGCCTTATGAGACACCAAAGGCAAGTCAATAGAAAGTCCCATGCCAAGAATGGGCACCCTCTCTTGGAGCTGTTGACCTGGATGGTCCCAAAGATTTCCCTCAAAATACTGGTTCTTATCATTGCTCTTGGTTCCCCCCACAACTTGATGGTAAGACCCTGTTGCTGAAGGCCCTATGTTCATGAGTCATAGCACATGGAGAAATCAAGCTGATCCTGACCTAGAAGCTTCATCTCTACTGGTTAGCTTTCATAGTGCTGGAAGTGGCTATGCACACTAGCGGAAGGAAAAAATAATCATTAATGCCGCACAGCTGTGAGCTCTGTGAAATACAATCACACCTGGTTTGGCAAGACACGCCCACTGGTGCAATTCTGACATGAATACTAAACCCTGCTTGGTCATGATGTGTAACATCTTTCATGTGTTGTAGAATTTGACATAGTACTATTTTAATGAGAATTTTTGCAACATTCATCAAAGACACTGGCTTGTCTTTGCCTGGCTTTGGTATTAGAGAGGTAGTTGCTTAATAAAATTAACTTGGAAATATCCTTATAACTATTTTCACAAGTGTTTAAAAAGGGTTGGTTGGTATTCTTTGGTAGAATTCAGTCATATAGATACCTGGTCCTGAGATTTTTGTTTGTTGAGAGATTTTAATTACTACTTCAATCTATTTATTTGTTATTGATCTATTTAGCTTTTCTATTTCTTCCAATTCAGTCTTGGGTTATGACATGCTTCTAGAAATTTATCAGTTTCCTGTGGGTAATCCAGTTTGTTGGCACATAACTGTTCATAATAGTCCCTTATGATGCTTTTCATTTCTGAAGCACCCATCGCTTTGCTTCTGTTTCTGATTATATTTATTTGGGTTTTTTTCTCTTAGTTCATGTAAATAAAGGTTTTTCCAATTTGTTCATTAAAAATATACTACTTAGTTCTGCTGATTTTTTTCTCTATTTTTATTCTGTCATTGATATATTACTGTTCTGATCTTTATATGTCTTTATATGTCCTTCCTTCTGGTAACTTTGAGTTTAGTGTGTTCTTTTTAGTTCCTGAGGTATAAAGTTAGGTTGTTTAGTTGAGATCTTTCTTATTTTTTTAAGGTAAGCATTTATCACAATAAACCATTGCCTCAAACAGCTTTCACAGTATCCCAAAGCTTTTGGTATATTGTATTTCCATTTTTGTTTGGTCTCGGGAGGTTTAGTGGTACAGTGCAGCTTGAGAAATTGTGGTGCAGCTGGGATTTAAAGCTCTAGTAGTTTCTTGAAATTCTTAATTTAAAAATTTTTGAATTTTTGTTTTGCAAGTGAAGGTTTTAATATATGAGAACACACTCTGGGGACCTGTGGTCTCTGTTCTATTGACAGAACTGGTGACTTTGAAGGAGAACAAGGGGGTGTGAACTGAGCATGTACTAGTATCATGAGTTCTGGAATAATTTCTTCTGGAGTTAGTTCAGCCTACGTGGATCTTGGCATACACAAATAGTATGATTCAAGGGTAAAGAAGTTCCTGACTGTGCATATTAGCCACCAACTTGCTATGGTATTTTATTTTTACTCTGTTGAGTATTCTAAGATTGTTTTAGGTAGTCCTTTAATAAGAATAACCAGGGAAAATAATTTTATTGACTCCAATTTAAAAATTTACATCAATAAATAATATAGTAAAATCATAAAACACAAATTTCAATGATATCTAATAAGATACTTTCACTAAAGAATTTGAGCAAAGGTTTTGTCCAAATTTGAGTAATTTGTTCAAAAATATAAAATGGGGCTCTGGGGAGTTGGCTCAGTCAGTAAAGTGCCTGTCATACACATATGAATAAACTGAGTTTTGGCCCCCAGGACCCATGAGAAGCTGGGTATGGTGGTGCAGTGGGGTGGGGACAGATAGGGTTGCCTGGGCTTACTGGGCAGCCAGCCCAGTCCAATCAATGAGCTTCAGGTTCAGTGAGAGACCCTGTCACAGAAAACGTGGTATACAGTGATTGAGAAAGACACCCAGTGTGGTCCTTCACATGCATCCATACCTCTACCCACATGTGCATACACCCACATGAACATGCATACACTTCATGCACATATGTATGTTCACACACACACCCAAAATGAAATGGAAATTATAGTAATAGGATCCTCCTTTATGGTATAGTGTAGAGAAGTTAGATTATATAGTATAGACATAGTATAGTTAGATTAAATGCTAACCCCCATAAAGCTTAGGGCCTGCCACGTGGATGGGGATCACCTGAAACTATGAGTCTTAGATGTGCCCAAGACAGACTTCAGTTTGTAAGACTACAGTATGCATGTTGACCATAGCTTTTCTGTGTGTGGCCTTTGACCTGGAAAGGCAGAAAATTGGTGGTAGTGGCAGCCAGGCAGGATGAAAACTTTGTTTCCTAAAAACTTGCCTGCCCTCCTGAGACCTGAATGGCAAGAGCTTTGTCTTAAGTAGTCAGAATAGTTCTAAATGTTTCTTCTCCATGTTGTGCTATTAGCATTACTAGAGAGGAGAGCTGGAGGATTTTCTTAAGAATTTCCAGGCAGTCTAAGTGTTTATAATGTACACAGACTCAATAACTCATAATTTACTCTGACTAGCCTCATGGCTGATTATTCTGGATAATTATGTTCCTTTCTGTTTTGTTCTTTGCTCAATAAGTCCCTTTAGTAACTTAGGTATGCTATATACCTCTTTCATTGCCGGAAAAGCTATAGATTTCTCAACTAATGCTATGAAATACACAAGCTTTGGAAGGCTACTATGAAATCCAATTTCATTGAAATGTAAGTATAAAATTATGATTTATGTGTTTAACAAATTAAATAAGATTCAGCAGAAAATATAACTACCCTAATGTGAAGTAAAAATACACACAAATAATATTTCCAGATATCCTCAATAATTGTGATATACTATGAAAATATATATGATTTCTGTTCTGACAAAGTACTCTTATTTTTATGGTAGTTTGTGCTCTGCATGCATAGTAGAGGCATATGCTAAATAATCAGATGTTTATACAAATAAGGGTGCAACTTTTCCTCCAGGCAAGTTCATGAAGTGTTGAATTTTTGAGGGGCAAAATATTTCTCATTGAGGTTCATATGTGGACTTCTCTTTATATGAATCCGTGACTAAAACCCAGATCAACTTACAAAATCTTGATAATTGTCTCACTTCCAAGCATGTTGTAAGGCATATTAAACAGAAGATGTTTGTCCAAGAGCAGTGAATGTTGAAGCAGATGTTAGGTACACAGCGAGTAATTGGATGCATTGGAAGTGTCAGGTGTTTCATGGGAAGTGTCTGGACCTTAGAGAAATTTCCTTCTGTTTTTAATGGAAATACTTGAAGTGTGAGGAACCATGTCATCTGGTGATTTGGTCACAGGCCTTTCCTCTGCTGAGGTGTGTAGGCTACAGAGCTCTTAGCTTACTGATTGGTTTTATATGGAAATTGTGATCTTGCAGGCTCTAATACCTGTGTGAGGGTGCAGAATTGATCTCCTACTAGCCACTTTTAGCTGATTTAGAGTAATAGCTTCAAATTTAAAAATAAAATCAGGCCCAAAGTAAGAAATTCATTTTACTTTATTCCCTAACACACACTTAGCCACAGATTTTATCATATCTATATGTATACTAACAACAGAAACAATGCCCACAAATGGAACTTCACAATATGTGATGCATTCTGAGCTATTCTGTTTTAGACTATTGTGTTTTCATTAAAATATGCTAAATTGATTTTATGACTCACTAATGGGCTGACGTTCTCTGAAAGTATAGGTTCTGAAGATACGAAACGAAATTTATTACATTTCAAAAGTACTGTGGTTCTCTTTTCAAAGTGAAATTACTAGTGACACCAGGGAAAACGGGAAGGAGAGTCTAGTGTTCCTCCTTTCCTCTTGACCTCAGGTTCTCTAGTCTATCTCAGCTAAGCATTTGCAAGGTTACTGTGACTTTCTACAGAGAGTCTGTGAAGCACTTTGATTAAATAGGTCTTTTTTTTTTTTTCCCATCTCACAAGTGAATGGTCCTTGAGATGCTTGGGTTTGTTTTGACATTGCTATGATTGCTTTAAGCCTTTTGTCAATCTGCCCATTTCAATTTCTAGAAGGTAAGAACCACTTGTCTTCTGATGTTCTGACTTCCTTGTGTATTAGGGTGCACTACCCCTTTTCAGTCACTTCCTTTAGGCAGTCAGATCACATAAAAGCTTGTCAGATTGTGTCTAGAGAAGGAGGTTTTCTATCTCAGAGACAGGAGTAGATAACGGAGGATCTTGTGAATCAGAAAAGACAGCACCAAGGGAACACTATTCTTGCCCAGTAATGCCAACAAATTAATTGCCATTGGAGAGAGTTCTCCACTGGGCACAGAGGCCGGCTGTCTTTGAGATTTGGGGAGAAAACCTGCTCTTAGTCTCTTATTCAGAATACTTAACATTATGGCTAAATAGACGAGGTTCTCTGAAAACTTACCAATGGCAGCTCAGAAGTCTCTGGACTATGCACAGCTGAATGGGTTGTCAAAGGACACTGTTCATAGGTAACTTGACTGCCTTTTCATTCATTAAAAAAAATTTCCTTGTGTTTGTATGTTTGTGTGTATATGTGGACACCCAGGTATGTGTGTGGAGGTCAAAGAACAACCTTGGAAGCCAGTCCTTGCCTTCCATCCTGCCTGATCAGGGTCTCTCATTGTTTCCCACTGCGCTAGCTGGTCTGAATGCTTCCAGGGGATTCTCCTGCTTCTACCTCTCATCTTGCTGCAGGTGGCTGGATTACAGACGTATGCCCTGTGTCTGTTTCTTTACATGGCTTCTGGGATCTCAGCTCAGGTCATCAGGCAAGTGCTTTTTCCCTCTGAGCTATCTCCCTAGGCCATAAGGTTTCATGTATATTGTGAGACTCACCTGCTTGGGCTCTTGTGGTTTATTCAGATCCTCTCTCAATTTAGGGAGGAGAGAACAGCTATAACCTGCTGCATGACTAATTTAACTGTAATGTCATCAGTTACGTACTTTAACTTCAATTAAAAAATGTAATTTTCTTTTCTATTTTATTTAGTACATACTAAGCATACAAAATATATTATAAAACCTAAACTATGCTCTTTCTTTGTTTCTTTTTATTTTTGTTGTGAGACAGTATCTTACTATGTAGGCCAGGTTGGCCTTGAACTTCTGATCCTTAAACCTCACCTTCAAAAATGCCGTGAATTTAGGCATATGCAAAAAGCCCAATGAAAGCTATGATTTTAATAATTTCTTTTGCACATATGAGATTCGTTAAGAGGAAGTTAAGTTTCTAAGTTCTGGCAGAGTGTAGTACTAAATATATATGTGACTCATCAATAATTTGCTTCCTCATGAAGCTGACTAGATACAGGAAATAAACAACCACAGCATAACAGACTGAAGCCTATGGCATTCCAAATGGTTGAGCTCTGCTGGAAAATCAATGCTTAGTTGTCATAATAATAATAACAATAATAATAATAGATATTATTATTTGCTTTTTTGAGAAAGGGTCTCCTTGTAGCTCCAGTTTGCCTGGAACTCATTATGTAGACCATGCTGGCCTCCATCTCACAGAGATATGCCTGTTTCTACTTCCCAAGTGCTGGGATTAAAGGCAAATGCCACCACATCTGGCTAACAATAATTAAGTTTTAAATTTATTTATTTTTTATTTTTTGAGAATTTCACACACAAGTATTGTATTTGCGTCATTTCCACACCTCCTTTTACCCACGAACCCTCCCAGGCATCCTTCACCCCCTCTCAATTTCTAGTTCTCTTCTTTGATTATTATTGTTACATATATACATACACATGCATACATACATTTATAAACACACACACACATCAAAGCACTGAATACATTGAATGGTGCTTGTGTGTGTGCATGTGTTTAGGGCGGGCCACTTGGGATTAGACTACTCATTCGGGAGCTGCTAGTCTCTGGAGAAAACTAATTCTCCTTCTCTCAGCAAGGAGAGAAGTAGATTGCCTGTAGCTTTTCATCCAGAGGTGGAACCCTGTGAAATTTCCCATCCACATTGGCATGTTAATTGGTGGTATCATTATGCAGGTCTTCTTAGGCTATTAAATTGTGGATATTTCATGTGTGCAGCTTCCCTATAATGTCTAGAATGCATTATCCAGCAGCACACATCCTGTTCCCTGGCTCTTATAATCTTTCCATCCCCTCTTCTGGGATTTTACCTTAGCCTTAGGTATGTAGGGATCATATTGTAGATGTATCAATTAGGGCTAGGCACCGCCTAAGCACTTATTGTCTGTACTTCGATCAGTTGTGGAACTCTGTAACAGTCTTCAACTGTTGCAAAAAGAAATGTCTTTGACAAGTGGTGAAGAGCTACACTTACCTGTGAATATGAGGGTATTTAAAATACAGTAAGAAACTACACTGGTACAGGAGAGTGACAGCAGTAGGTTCTTCTCTCGGGTCTATGGCCTCTCTGACCGTGTGCACTTGGCTATGTTTATAATACCATGCACAGATTTCTTCCAATTAGACAGACGCTGATTACCCTCAAGATAGAAGTGTCACAATTGCACCAATAATGATATTTTGCTGGGCCAGTCATTGTTGTGGTTCATTGGCTGAGTAGAACCATTGATTGGTTTTCTCCGTTGGCAGTTTGCATAACACATTCTGGTGCTATGAAAGCTAGTTTTTAGGAGAGAGGCCACCAGGTCAGTTCTAGCTCAATACTCCAAGTTCTGGGTCCAAAGTGTGAAGTGAGCTGTTTCTTCAGCAATAGTCTTTCCTTCAAGTTCTGGAAGGCAACCAAAGCTATGGCAAATAGCCTATATTAATTTGGAGGTCTCTTGGACTATCCTGATTAACAGCTCGAAGACAAGTTACCCTTGCCTGACACTGAGGTTTTTGTTAGATAGCCTCCAGGCTCCCTTCTGTGTCCTCCCGTTCTCATCTCTGGACCTTCTTCTTCCCCCTCTCTGTTGATTTATTGTTGATTCCACATTGTTTATTTAAAAAGTCACGAATGAGGGCTCAGGGTCTTATTTATAAATCATGGGGGTGCCTGTGGGAACTATAATCTTAAAAATGGCATTGTGGATATGAGCAGACATTTTCATGTAGTGTGTGTGGCTGAGAAGGAAGATAAATAGTGATAAGACAAAGATCTCGTACTGGATACGGTGGTGTAAAGAAAGCCTCACTAAGAGTTCCCACCAGGTGGAATTCTTGAGGCCTGTAAGACCTTATCTCAGTAGTTCACCTTACATCGAATGACTCTTGGGCCCAGGGAAAATACACATCAGCTGGTTTGCAGTCTGCCTGAGACGGAGCAGCTGCCCCTGGACTCCCTGCTAATAATGTGAAAAGACTTAAGGCGAGAAGGGAAGCTTAGGAAAGCTGTTTTAGTCATGGTTGTAGATTAGACTCTTGGGAACTTCGCTAATATTACAGATGGGTATTTTCAAGACATTGACGAGGAGGAAGAGAGAAAGCAGGAAGCAGGATTGGGCAGAGGGAGAGTCAAGCATGGACTGGCACCCCGAACCCTGGCTAACACCAGAGGGCGCGCTGGAGCTCCTCTTCATTCCCGTCACTCGGCTGAAATTGTGGCACTTTTATGCCCTTCGCTCAACCAGTCGGTGGCAGCTGGCTATCTTTTCAGACCTTTGAGAAACTCTGCAGCTGAGGCAAACTCTGAAGCAGGTGACAGCTGGGGCAACATGTCACGCCTTGAAGAGGTTCTGGTGACACATTTCCATGTCTACATCAGCCAATAAGTGACAGTTGAAATTGAACTCAGGGTCAACTGATTCCAAAGCTGACTATCTCCCCAGTCCTACCTCTCATTATTTCTTGAGCAAATAGATACTTATTAAATATTTTCTTGTGGCAAGGTGTTAAAGATGTAGTATTCAGAGGATAAGAAAAACAGAAAAAAAATCACTGATTTTAGGGGAGTATGTTGTAGTTTTAGGTGGAAGGAAGCAAATGCCTCATAAACAAAGAAGTAAAACACACAATATGTTGGAACATGATTAAATTATGTTGTGATAATTAAACAGAAAAGGTAGAAAGGCCTGTGTATGCATAGAAGGAAGGACAGGATAGATGGTGCTGCTATGAAACTCAGGATTGTTAGAGGATTAGAAAAAGCGAAGGCATTTAAGCAGGGATTCAAAGAGGGGAAGGTGTATGTCCTGTGGGTTGTGAAGAATCATGCCCAGCAGAGGAAACAGTAGGTCTAAGGCCATGAATCAGAGCATTCTTTCACAGAGTTTCCTTTAAGTTTTTGTGCATAATACAACATCTGGTAGAGGCCTGGTTCAGAATGCAGTGTTTCCAGAGATTTACATTTTATTAAATTCCATTTTCACTTAAGTGCATTATTTAAAGTTTTATTTTATTTTTAATTATATGGATTGCATGCATATGTGTGTATTTGTGTGTGTGTGTGTGTGTGTGTGTTGGTGCATGTGAGCAGAAATGCCTGTGGAGGCAGAGGCATCAGATCTGCTTGGAGCTGGAGTTATAGGAAGTTGTGAGCCAGTTGAGTGAGCTGTTCTCTTCAGCTTGCACTGTAATTATTCTGAAATAATGGGTTGGCTTCCTGAGCTGGTTGCTATAGATTTGTGGATCAGAGATTTTATTTTCATATATAGTCAGACATTATCAATTTATGTACTCATTTGCTTATTTATTTCCCTAAAATGCAGTGCTAATATCATTTGGTATATTACTTTTATTTTCAACATAATTGCATAGGAGTAGCTGCAGACTCCAGCACATACATGGGCACGCACATATAGCTATTATGAAAAAATGTTTTTCATGTGAAACTGAAAATTATTTTATGAAACACTGAGCATACATCAAGAGAATGCTTACCACACTTTGGGAAAAACTGAATTATAGGTAATCAATGTACATTTCATTTTAATCTTTTAAACTTTGGGGTAATTAGCATGTCCTTGAATGTATCTCCACTGAATATGTGTAGGCATATATTTCTGCCTCCTATCTCATGGGAAGATAGACATACCACATCACTAACTTACTCATTGATGAGGACTGAGCTGAGATTTATTCTAATTGATATCGGTTTCTCCACATTCATGAGTATCCCAATTTGTTTCTCTGATAAAACAACAAAAGAAATGTGGGAAAGGGTTTATCTGGCTTACTGTTTGCAGTCTATCACTGAGAGAAGCCAAGAAAGAAGCATAAGGCAGGAACCTGGAGGCAGGAGCTGGAGCAGAGACCATGGAAGTATGCTGCTCACTGGCTTGCCCCACGCTCTCATTCAGCTATCTTTTGTATATCCAGGCCCACCTGCCTAGGGATGGTACTTCCCACAGTTAGCTGGGACCGCCTACATCAATTAACAAACAAGAAAATGCCCCACAGACATGTCCACACGCCAATATAATGTAGGAAATTCCTCAGCTGAGATTCCATCTTCCTGGGTATGTCAAGTTGACAACAAAGCTAACTGTGACAATGAGTTTTGAAGCAGTAATATAGCGGGTTAATGCTGTGGGAAGCTAGAGAAATTGCTTTAAGATACTACATGTTGTAGTGACAAAAGGATGATCATGAAGATGAATTGGGGACAGAGAAAGATGGTTTTGCACGTTGTGGGACCTCCAATGTATATTTATTAGGCCATACTACTCAAGATAGGGAAGATTTGATGACTTTTTCTCTGGCCTATTTTGCGTGATCTTCAAACACATCCCTTGTGCATGTACATGTCTGCCTATGTATTTCATCTAATGTCATTTCTCATTTATCTTCCCTAATTGACCATGGAATCCTTTAGCTAGAATTGAGCTTCGACTTATTAGTTGAGAGTGTCCCAAACAGCGTACGCTCAGGAAATGTCAGTTCAGTAAATGAGCAAACAAATCTTCAGAGCCTTTACACAATCACCCCAAACATTGTGAGTGTATGTCTCGAGCCTGGAGAAAGCAATGGCCAGCATTCTGTGTCAGTCTCCCCATGGCTAGACCTCTCCTTAGTGCTTGATGATCAGTGAAAGCAGAATATGCAGGACCAACTGTCTGATTCCTTCACACCCAAGGAATGATTTGTGGACATGGGCCAAACAAAACACATTCTGTGCTCTAAGCCTGATGAGTAACCTCACTCTCTAATCATGGAGATTTACTTTTGGAAAAATAACGAATGAGACATTTGATGGAGGATTTGGGCAGAGGCTCCTAATGTCTACCACAGGCTAGCTTTTTTCTTCTTCTTTCTCTTTCTCACATTCAAAACCAAAATGATGCTTTGATACTTCTCTCCTTTCCTGTAGATGGTCACATTTTTATGATCCTGATTTGTCCTATTAAGTGTGTTTTGAGTACACCTCCCACATCCCCCAAATAAATACTCACCAAATAAACACACATCTTGAAAATCTGAAATAGATCTAATTAAATAGATAATTATTCAGTAGTTCTGTATTGCAATGTGAAAGCTATTTTAAAAGATTTTCTAAAAAACAAGCCCAAAATAAAGTTTTACAAACTTTAGCAATGGCAGAAGGATCATTATGAGTGCGAGAAACCAGTTTTCTTGGGACAAATGAAGACTTAGTTAAAAGCAGGTGTATTTAACAATTAGTCCTTCCTTTCTGAAAATAGTGGCATATAGGTTGTATGACTTGGGTGAAGTATTTTAGAGACATGCACCAATATTGCAACAGAAGGCAATATAATACTCTCAAGTCTTGTAGTCTTGGGTACAAGAACTGAGGCTGGTTCATAAACAGCCCATGTCCAGCCACTGCCTCAGGGTTAGCAGAATCTTGCCTCTTGAGTATTTTCATATGCTTGCTTCTGATGAACGCTCATTCAGATTGAGGACAGAACACTTAAAAAGACAGAGAGCCAAGGCTTCATCATGTATATAGCATAGTCTGAGAAAAGCTTTGTGTGTCTTTGTTCATCAGTGCTGCATGATTAAACTTTACAATGTTTGGACCAGTGACTTGGCAGTTAAGAGCTCTGATTGATCTTCCAGAATCTAAGTTTGGTTCCCAGCACTCACAAAGGGCATCTCATAACAGTCTTCAACTCCAGCTGCAGGGGATCCAACACCTCTGGCCTCTCTGGACACCACAGGCTCACATACCCACATACAGAAACACACACACATGCACACACACACACACACACACACACTTAAAAATAACAAAAAAATCATCTTGTAAAAACTTACAATGTGACAAAGTTTGATCTGAGATTTACTTTCATTAAAATCCAGTCAGGGTGTTATGGTGTAACTATACTTTGTTCACAGAGATTCTTTGAAGATCATCATTTCATTCATGTAATAAAGAGTATGATGAAATAAGGGATTTTTTTTTTCACAACACACTTTTCTACTTTTATTTAGTTTTACACATAAATCTATATTTACATGCACGCACACACACAGAGGCAGGCAGAGAGAGAGAGAGAGAGAGAGAGAGACAGACAGACAGACAGACAGAGACAGAGAGAGACAGAGACAGAGAGAGAGGGACAGACACAGACAGATACATAGATTTCTTATGGGGGGTTGTTTTGTATTACTGTGGGGTCTGACAAGTCAGGGCAGGTGGTCAGGAAGTGACAGTCTGCCACTCTCTAGCACGAGAAGAAGTTGCTGTTCATAGGTGCTGTTTCTTGTTCAGGGAAGCCTTAGTGCTGCTGTAATAGCCTTTCAAATGATTGAATCAGGACCACTCACATTATCCAGGATACTCTCTCTTGTTTAAGCTAATTATGGACTTTAATCATATCTACAAAGTCTCTTCACAGCAGCATACACATCAGTGTTTGATGGGAAAATAGGACTGGAGCCCAGCCAAAGTGATACCTTAAAAATCTAGTACATTCTTTCTTGGTTATACAAGACCAAGCAGACAAGTCAGGCTTGTTACTAGCTATTGCAGTTCAGGCTTCCTGTACTTGTAATTAGGAAAGGTCATGGACAGTGTTCAGTCACCTGGAACCTTTTTGATTCCTTCCACCATGGCTTTGTTCTTATTTGTAAAAATAAAAGATAGTGTTTCTAAAGAGGTTTTGTTAAATAGCTTATCCTAATGCTAATGCCCTTTGCTTCTTGAAATTTGGTTTGGGTTTGCAATGTGGACTGCTCCATCTCAAGTCCCCAATGGAAAGGGGATTTTCTCTCAAAAAAGTTTTCCTAAGCAGATGTGGTATTCTATTCAGAGCAGTGGCATCACTGCAGAGGGTTTAGGCTGGAGGCAGGTATAGAATGTAGAATCAAAGTGCTGAGTGAGCTCCAAGGCATTTCTTTGATCTCGAGGAAATTAATCCTGAAATTTGATTCCTCATCTCTAGTCTAAAGGCAGTGATGGTATTTCCTTTTAAGTCATACCACTCTTGGATATATACCGAACAAATACTGTATCCTACCAAGGAGATACCTGTTCATCCACGTTCCCTGATGCCCTTTTCACAGTAGTCAAGAAATAGAGTCAACCTAGATGCGCATCAATTAATGAATGGATAATGAAAGGATGGCACATTTACACAATGGAATATTATTTAGCTGTCAAAAAAGAAATTATGAAATTCACAGGTAAATGGATGGAACTGGAAACAATCCGACTGACTGGGGTAACTAAGACCCAGAAGGGCAAATGTTACATGTTCTCTCTCGTAAGTGGATGCTACCTTTGAATTACTTTTTTACTGGATAATTTCCATTTTATTTTATTTTATTGTAAATAAGTACAGAAATTTATTCAGTTTTTTTTCGTGGTGAATTATATTTATTGCGCCTCTTGCTCTTTGAGTAAAAATTCTCATTCCAGAACCCCCATTTTCCCACTCACTCCTATGCTGAGTTTTGGTCTGGTTTGAGTTTGCCTGGGTCTTGTGCATGCTGTTACCATTGCTGTGAGTTCGCACCAGGCAGTTCTAAGCCTCCTGGAAATCTCTGTTTCCCTGTGGTCATCTACCATCCCTGGCGCTTACTGTCTTTCTTCCCCCTCTTCCATGATGGTCCCTGAGCCCTGGGTGGGTGAGATTTAACATAGGAGTCCTGTACAGGGACATGTACTCTTCAGTCTCTTATTCTCTATATTTGAACAGTTGTGGCCTTCTGTGTTCATCACCTGTTGCATGAGGAGGCTTCAGTGGTGAGAGCTGAGAGATGCATTAATGTTCTCTGTGTTCCAGTTCCACTGTGTTCCTTGAATCTTAGGTGTAGAGGTTACATAGTAGATGTTTCACTCAAGGCTGGGTAGTTCACAAAGACTTATTCTCTGTGTGTGACAAGTTGTGGAACATTGTAATAGTCTCCATCTGTTGCAAAAGGATGCTTCTTTGATGAGTGCTAAGAGGTCTACTTATTTGTAAATATAAGGTACATATTTAGCATACAGTAAGAAACTGCATTTGTATAGGGATGTGGCAGACGTAGGACTTTCTCTAGGATCTATGACCTGTCCAACCACGTGTATTTTACCATGTTTACAGTACCATAGGTGGATTCCTTCCCATTGAGCAGGACTTAAATCAGATAACTGCTTTTTACCTCAAGATTAAAGTGCCACTACTGCTCCAGTAGAGATTATTTGGGGAGCCAGTCATTATTGTGGTTATTGAAATTTATGGCTGGGTTGGGCCATTGATTTATTTTCTCCCTTAGCAGCTGGCATACTGTTCTCTGATAACATGGAAGCTAATCTTCAGGAAGGTGGCTTCCGTGTCAGTTCCTGCTCCATTGCTCCAGGTCCTGTGTCTGAATTATGTCTTGTCTTCAGCAAAGGGTCTTGCATTCAAGTTCTGGGAGGCAATAGTCTGTTTCCTGTCTGACACTATGACGCTGTATTTCTTATTATATAGCCTTAAGCTATACACATGCACATATTTTATATAAATATATATATATACATATATATATATATAATATGTTGTGTGTATTTTTCAATAGATTTCTTTTTTGGTCTTTTTAAAAGTTTTTTGAGACAGGGTCTCCCTGTAGCCCCAGCTGGCCTGGAGCTCACTATGTAGACTGAGCTGGCCTTGAGTTCAGAAAGATCCACCTGTTTCTACCTCTGCTGGGATTAAAGACATGTGCCACCATGCTTGACTTCAGTAGACTTTGAACCAGGACATTTCCAACCAGGTTTTCATACCACCCACACATTATTTGCCTCACCTCCCTCTTCCCCATACAGCCCTTCCTCCTCCCTCCACAGTTAAAGCACCCCATTCTCCTCATTTTCTCTGTCTCCTATCCCCCTCTCTTGAGCTCCTTCTTTCTTTTTATACCCATGGTTAACTTTGAATTCTTAGATATGCATGTTTCAACTGGAAAGTCCAGGGGAGTCCGGAAACAAATAAACAGCCAAGGGAGGCTTCATGGGAGGTGAGATGGTATGCAGTGATTTAAACGTGAAAGGGGGAAATAGAGTAGGAAGGAGTAATCCGGGAGGGCAGGGCAGAAGAGGGGGTGTGGGGTGGGCTAACCAACACTAAAGCCTTTAGAAAAATCCACATGGAAACCACCATTATAGAAGCTTCTTAAAGTATACACATATATATTGTAAAGGGAGATTAGAAGGGGTTACTTTACAATAGGGGACATGGCCCCTACTAGGCACCATAGGCTAGCAAAGTCAAAGCCTAATGTCAGGATAGATTCCTGTTTTTGAAACTATTGACCAGGAGTCCCATAGACCCTCCAACAATATTGGACATTGCCCCTGCTATTGGTTACCCATCAGAACTTCCCTACAAGACCCTATTGCTGAAGACACTACATACATGAGCTATAAAATAAACAAGGAAAAGTAAATCTTGTACTGACTTCAAAAGTTTAATCTTTACTGGCTAACTTTCATAGTGATGGAAGGTGCTATGCATATTACCAGGAGAGAAAATTGATTATCACCCTTATCCAGGTGTAAATCCTGTGTCCTTCGACAAGAACTGGTCTGGCAAGATATGATCTCAGATGAAATAGTGGTATGAATATTATGGGAGTAACCAGTCACTTTCTAATTGAATTTAAGATCCATTTTATAGGATGGAGTGCACATCTGAGTTTGAAATCAGGCCTAGGAACATGTGACTAGACAGACCACAGGCCACAAGGGAGAGTCTGATACTGTTATTATGCTAAGTAGATGTCATATTAGATGGACTCCTAATGACTCACTGCTATACCCATAGATTAATGCATCTCTTAGCTCTTACCAGGGAGACGTACTTACGCAGCAGGCTGTGATTAACACAGAAATCCACAACTGGCCAATATGCAGAGAATAAAAGACTGCAGAGTGATTATCCCAGAGTTGAACACCTATATCAGACTTCTGCCTCTAAAGGCTCAGAGATCATTGTGGAAGGGGTTGTGGAAAGATTATAAGAGCCAGAGGTGGTAGATGACCACCAGGAAACAGTTTTCCAGACAGCTGGTCGGGTATTCACGTGAATTCACAGCAATGGTGACATCATGAACATGTCACACCTAAGTTCAATCCACACAAAATCTCAGCATAGATGTGGGGAGGTGAATAAAAACTCCAGCCCTACCTGAGGAGCTATTGGACACAAATGACTGCTGGGAAGGGGAGAATCAATCTCTTTTAAAGGTGACTTTTGATAGATTAATCAGACTCCAGTGCATGATCTACAGTGAAGGACATTTGGGGATAAAAATTAGACTCTCCCTCTTTCTAATATATATATATATATATATTTTACACAAAATAGGGCAGAGGGCAGTAAGGGATGCAGACAGGGGAGGGGATCTATGTATGATAAAGTATATTGTATGAGATTCATAAAAATTCAATACAAAAGAGCAAAAAGAGTTATGATGAACAAAAGCATTGGAAAAGCATATGGTAGTGTCCTTTTAATATGTGACTGCCATTATCATTGAATCAACATCTGTACCCATGGCTGTTGTAAATGCTCTGATCATTTCCCCTTTCTGCCAAGCAATCCAAAAGGCCAGAGCACTCAGAGGAAGGAAAGCTTAGTGCGAAAACCTTCAACATAAATATTCACCTTGTAACAGTATAAAAAGTATAATATACCATGTAACAATATATAAAGTATAATATTAATAAAGAACAAAGGTTATTTATTATCCAGTTACTAGTAACAAATCCTTCATGACATTATACATAATTTCTATCTTCTTTTGAGTTGAGGAATGGATATTTATTATATTTTATAGTCATTATTATTGGTCTTAAAAGTAGTCTCCAAAAAGTTTCTCTCTATTTAGCTACAGCAAGCTTCTTTTGCCAATTATACACACATTGCCTTTTATTCACAAAATATTACAACATTTATGTTAATGTTATATACATTTTATTTGGTCCTAATATTTTAAGCACTCTAAATAGGACAATAAGCTAGGCCTTTCATATATTTGACAATCCCTATAAGGCTAAAAACAATAAAGCCTTTTATAACTGATGGAATTAATTCCTCCTCCTCTAGAACCAGAGCCTTTTAAGATTTCTATTTTTCTTTAAATCTAAGAATTTCATCCTTCAAGCTCTAAGATATTAGTACTTGAGTTCTTTGCTTAGTGACAGGAAGTAAACAAATCGACAAGACAATATCATACTTAAAAAATATTTTATTTCATCAGTGTACTGCCAGCATGCATATAAATGCACCTGTGCTGTGCAATGCCCATGGAGGTAAGAAGACAGCATTGGATCTCCTGGAACTGGAGTTATGAATAATCGTTAGCTACTATGTGGGTGTTGGGAACTGAACCTGGGTCCTCTGCAAGAACAACCTCTACTCTTAACTACTGAGTCAGTTCTCCAGCCCCCAATATCATACCTTTTACAACAGGTCTTATTTGATAACTCATTGTATTTTAACATAAAGAAATGTATAAAGAAAATGCAATGATTTCAGAAGATTTATGATACTCTTGGGTTGGGAGATAAATCTTCCAGCTTGAAATAAGTTTATGTATAAATATTTCTTGTGCTGTTCCTTCCCTGCCTAGATTTTCTATGCCCTTAATGACTATTAGTACACAGTCATCAGGTTAGTTATGTCAGGCAAGACTTCAGGCCTCACAAGTTTCTTTCTCACTTTTACCTCAAAGAGGAAATAGAAATCACTGAATTTGCCATAAACTCCTTTCCTCAATCCATCTTAACCACTGAGTTTGCGTTCTCAACCACTGAGTTACTTTTCCATTTGTGCCAGCTAGATATCCTGCCACGACTATGCCAATTTGTTGCATAAATGCCCTCCTCACGCTCTAGCGGGTGGGATCCAGCTGGATAAACAGAAAAGTGATCTTCCATTTAGAATGATTTATTTATTTACAAAGATATGGAGTCTCTGGGGACGCGTGCCATACTCCACTGCACAGGCTTCTCAGTTCATTTCACTCACGAGATTCTTGGACGGAGGGAGGCATGGCACGCTGCCTCCGGGGTTCCTGTCTGTCTGCATGGGCCTGGGATGGGGCATTTTCTCTTCCCACGTGGATCTGAGTAATCTCTGCTTCTCTCCCCAGCTCGCGGCCATGATGGTTCCACCTACTCCGGCCTCCCTCCTCCCCCTATTGGTCAGAGGGCGGGACTTGCCATAGAATGAATCAATAAGAACCAATAAGAAACAAAAACTCCAGAGAGACTGTGTCTATGACTCTACAAACCCCAATAAGATTAAAGTAATGCGCCCAAGGTGCTCTAAGAGGCAAGGTCAGTGCCACATCTGCCTTGGCCCTCAAGATCAGTCCCTTGGTTCTGTCTTCAAAAAAAGTTGGTGATGATATTGTGAAGGCAACCATTAATTGAAAAGTTTGGAGGAATACATGGAAACTGACTATTCAGAAAGAGGCCCATATTGAAGTTGCACCTTCTGCCTCTGCCCTGATTATTAAAGCCCCAAGGGGCCACCGAAAGTCATAAAAAATTAGAAAAACATTAAGTACAGTGGAAATATTATTTTTGATGGAATTGTCAACATTGTCTGACCAGTTCTTAACCAGAGAACTTTCTGGAACCATTAAAGAGATCCTGGACATTAGCAAAGTCTGTAGACTGCAATGTGGATGGCTGTTATCCTCATGACATCATCATAGATGACATCAACAGTGGTTCAATGGAATGCCCAGCTTGCTAAGCAAGAGAAAGTATTTCAATAAATGATGATCTAACAACAATAGAGGAGGAGGAGAAGGAAGAGGAGGAGGAGGAAGAAGAGGAGGAGGAAGAGGAGGAGGAAGAGGAGGAGGAGGAGGAGGAGGAGGAGGAAGAGGAGGTAAAGAACTCTATTTTTCACAGTTCTTGAGACTGGGAAGTCTAGTACTAAAATGTTCACATCTGGCGAGGGCCTTCTCTGCATTATAACAAGGTGGAGGGTGTCAAATGGTAAGAGATCACATAAGAGAGCAAGAGGGCGAGAATGCCTAGCAAGTTAAACTTGCTTCTGTAAGGACCAACTAGCCTGTCCCTTAGATAGCAACACTGGTGCATCATGAGGGAGGAGCCCTCAGAGCGTAATCACCTTTTATAGGCCTTACCTTTCAACAATGCTGTTACTTTGAAAATCAAATTTTATCATTTCATCATTAACTAGATGTGGTGGTACACATCATAGTCCCAGGAGGTGTCAGGTGGAGGCAGAAGCTGAAGTTTATAGTGAGGAGACAAAGTAGACAGTGAAACTTGGTGCAATGACTTCTACAGTAGAGCAGAAATGCTGGGTTCTTCAGACGAGGTCTGTATGTACTGCTTGAGCTGATTCTTGACAGAGGACAGATGCTTGCTAGGAAATGAGAGGAAGGAGGGTCATGTGTATATGTGTGTTTAAGATGGGAGAAAAGAGATTTCCTGGTGAAGAGGATTACAGTCACAAAAATTCGGAGACTTAAAGAATGTTCTGCATTTAGGAAGCTTGCCAGTTAGTCATATTTTCTTAAGAATTCAGCCAATTGGTGAAAGGGTGGGTTTTATGGTGTGAGGTAGAGGATTGGGAGTGGAAGGGGGACAACAACCTAAGAGTGGGTGGGGAACGAGAAACTTCTGATGAGGATTATCAATCAATTAAAAAATAATGTCAAAACGATCAATTAGTTGACTATGAAAACTTGATTGGAGGTGACCAAGACAGAACTAAAGAGGTTATTGTGGAGTTTTTGGCAGTAACACAGTATAGAATAAAGAAGAAAGGTGGACACTAACAAATCCATTCTTCTTCCAAGTTCTTGCTGAATATTTAGAATATGTCAAGCATGCAGGATGACTGAGATGAATAGGAATCAGTTTTTAACTCACATGGTTTATAGGTCAGTGGAAAATCCAGGGGCACACTCCTGCCTCAATGTTTTTCTTTGGGATGTAATGTGTCCATAAGCAATCTGGGTTCAGACCTTCTGCAGTATTCTAGTTGAGGGGCCTTAGGCAAATTACTTGCCCTCATTAGTGGTATGGCTGTTAACAGGAACCAGCTATTTATATAACAGGACTTTCATGAAGAAGAGAGGACTAAATGTGTACAAAAGACTCAACAGTGCTGAGCACGTTAGTAACATTTCTCAGTTGTGTCAGTTTAGTGTTGGGGAGAGGTATGAAAGGTCAGGACAGGAACCCAAAAGGGCATGGGATACAGGTTCATCATGCAATGTATGTAGGATTTATAATTGCTAGAGGTCAACACAAAATCAGGACTAGATTAGAACAGCTCTCTTCTCTTCTCTTTGCTCGTTTCCAGATTGTGAAATAGCCTGTGTGAAGGAAGAATTAGCTACAGGCAGTGTAGAAGGTGCTGTAATTCATCTTCCAGGACATGATCGTCCCCTTCTCTTGATTTTTTCCACTTCCAAAGTTGATGACCTTTGGCTTCAGCTGATTCAGTTTCCCATGCTGAGTGAGCCTTGCTGGATACAGGGGCAGATGGATGGCTATACTCAATTCAGGTCAGAGGGTTGAGTTCAGGAAGATGTGAACCTAGTATTAAGAAAGCACGAAGTGGAAAAGATAAAGCAGAAAGGATTCAGTGGTCAGGGAGAAGGGACTTATAGGAGGAAACCATTTATTTGAAGAGAAGGGCTTTGATGACTACTCTTTACCAGTGTTTTATATAGCAACATCTTAGTGGCTGATGACTGTCAAAATGCACATTTTGAGACAAGTAGAATAAGCTCAGCATTAGCAGAATAAGGCATGCTTGAGCACAAATTGGTCCAGAGGTGCACTGTGGCCATCCTAAATTGCTGATGGCCTGGGGACTACCTATAATCATTGTCCTTGAAATGTGCGCTTCACATTAAAAAAAGACAACCACATAAAATAATATCAGGTCTCCCACCTGAGGATGGGTATAGTTTAGAGAGACATCTTTCTCAGATTGCAGTCCAGGAAGTCACGAATGTCTGTTTCAGCGTTGCCACGGCAACATCTCTCTCTTATGATATGAGGGAAGATAGAGGTCATGTTGGTGGGCTGTTTAAATGTTGCTCTGGTCATGTTTTTTATTTCCATGGGGGAAAGAGAAAAAGGCAGTAGATAGGAAGAAAAAAAAAAAAAGCAAGGGCAGAAAATAAAATATAAGCGATAAAGGGATTCCTATGAGTGATTTTCTAAATAGATTTTGTTATTGAAGGATTTTTATTAATTCAATTGGATTTAACATCTAATAAGAGAATTGAAGATGAAATCTCTAACACTTGAAGGTGTAATGAGTGTTCAAGTACCAGATGATGTAATGGCCTCGTTCCTATTGTGGAGAGAGACTTTAAAGGAGATTGCAAGGAAGAGGAAAAGAGGCTATAAAAGCCATCACTTAAGATTTAGACCAAGTGTAAGAACAGCCTTTCTCTAAATTAATGTGGCTTCTTTTGGTGATTTCTATTCGCTTTTTGAACTTACGGCTTAGAATTGTATAAAACCTCTGTTAAATTAGAGAATGGGGTCATAGGAGTCGGGGATAGAAGTACAGAACCAAAGGGATATTGGAAAAGCTAGAGAATAAAGATGATGTTATGTTTTGTGTATTTTAAATGGGGGGGGACAGAGACAGAGGAGAAGGGGAAAGGGAGAGGAGAGAGAAGAGAGGGGAGAGAGAGGATGGGGACAGAAAGGCAATTCCAGGGTGAACAAAAGCTGCACCTCCTCACCCTATGCCTGGAGGAAAGGCGAAGGAAGGGATGATGGCATGGACTTCAGGAGCTTGGGAAGCCCTGTGGGAACTGTGACCATGGTAAAGGCTGTGTGAGAGGAGCTGAGACTCAGGAGAGACAAGCTGCTGCTGGAAATGCCATTCAAATCGGTGATGTGTGTGTGTGTGTGTGTGTGTGTGCGTACTTCCCTCCTTCTACTCTCTAACTTTCAGTTTCCAGTCTCTTCCTAGTGCTTCCTATTGAGCAAAACTAAAAAGAAGTCAATCATTGAGGGATCCTGGGAAATAGCTGTCATGGACCAGCCTCTTGTAGTGCAGAGGAGAGGAAGAGAGCTGAAGGAACCATAGAGATAAGCAATGAGCAAGAGGCTCAAGGGAATGTAGAAGAATTAGGGACTGGTGAAAAGTTTGAAACTAAAGAATAATTGCAAAAAGGATGCAGGCTTATTATTTCATAATGCATACCATATCAGACATTATCATGTCTAGGACATGGGCTAGGAATTCGGATTTGAAGTTGAGAGACTCTGGGTTTTGCTTTCTGGAGTATGCAATGTGTGGCAGCAAATACGTCATTTTAATTAAGGAAACTCCTTTTGGTATTGAACATGATTCACCAGAACAATACATTTGGAAAATAAAATGGAATCTTTCCAGAAAGGCTCATACTTCAAAATTACTGACCAAAAGAAATATACAAGCTCCATGTCAGTTTAAAAAAATCAATCAGAAGTGATTGAAGTTGATTTACAAAATCCTCACAACAAAACAAAACAAAAACCAAACAAAGAACCACCACCACCAAAAAACCCCTAGCAGAACCCTAGAATATCAGAATCAGGAGGAGGCCAGACTTTGAGGACCAAACGGTCCCTGTTGGAGCTCTCCAGTGCTGCCATCGTAGTGTGGAAGCAGCTGTGGACATGATGATAAGGGTTGAACAAGCGTATTTTATTTAAAGAGCTAGGTGTGGGCAATGGTTTTCTGACCCCTGATACTGTGTTCTGGTTTGAAAGCTGTAACAAAACATCAGAAATGGACTTTTCACACTTTTGGAGGCTAGGAAGTTTAAGATCCAGGAAGACTTGGTGTCTGGAGAGGGTCAGTGGTCTGAGTCCTCACATGGAGGTTGCTAAAGAGCTCTATGGGCCTGTGTTATAAAGGCAATGCTGCTATTCAGGAGAGCCCCTCACCCGTAACTTAGTTCCTTCTTGTATTATTTATAATAGCTTTGTGTCACTGTGACAGAATGCCCAGTCTATGATTGCTTGATCTTGTGAGCTAGGACAGGACCTCAGGATGTAGGAGCCTGTTGTGGAAGACAGCTGATCACTTCATGACTGACTAGGAAGCAGGAAGTTACCAGGAGTGACAAACCCCCAAGGGTCTACCCAGGTGACCTAGTTTTTCCAGATTGGCCCCACTCCTAAAGTTTCCACAATTTCCACAAATATTGCCATCCGTTCAAAATGTACGCTTGTAGAGGACATTTCAGATTCAAAGTGTTACATTCTACCTTCGGGGCCCAAAAGCTCACAGTATTTAGTCCAGAAATTCCCAAAGCACTAACAGTTCCAAGATTGTTCAGAAGTCCAAAGTTAGTCTCTTTGATAATTAAGCAAAACTTTACTGTAAGAACCTATGTTGTGTGACACTATTCCTGGGGAGATATGAGCAAACATCTACTTACTCTAAATACGGAACTGACAATAGACTCAAGTAAAGATACCACCAGAGTCCAACTTGGTGAACCAATGAGTTTTATTATTTATTTATTATTTATTATATTATTGGGGTTACCTACAGGAAGAAGAGTGAGGGTTATTTACAGAAGCAGAAATGACTCAAAGACAGCTACAACACCAAGAGCCACCCTGGCATGGGTGACAGCTCATAAAAGCTGGAAACCTGGAGCACACTACTCAACTTCTCTGCAGCTCAACAGATTGCCAAGTGTCTCTTCCGGCAGTTCAGCTGGCTTCTGCCTCTTCCAGGGCTCAGCTGGTCTAGGTCTTCTAGTCATGATTGTCTGAGAAACTTCTAGGCAGCTTGAACTGTCTGAGAGTGTCTTTATGTCCTTATGGCTTATATATGGCTTGGGTAGGCAGGAGCCTAATGAATCTGGTCTGCTTCAGGGTCTTTCTGAAGTTTTTGAATTGTTTACTTTACTTTCTGAGAATTAAGAGCTTCCTTGCAGGATGAGATGTTTCATCTCCCTTTAGAACACTGTGTGCCTTAATGAGCTTCCCTCCAAGATGGGAGGTTTTCTCTTGGAGGAAATTACAACACAGCACCCTATAAAATAAAAGAGAATGTCACATGCTTCCCTTTTAACAATGGTATAGAATAAACACAGCAGAGATGGGGGCACAGAGAGGAGTGATGGGACCCAGGCAAGACTGAAACTCAGTAGGGCAAACACTAAGTCCTGAAGCTCCATGTTCACCATCTATAGCATGTGGTTTTCTGATGTGACCTCTCACAGGCTAGGACCGCCCTGGTCATGTAGCCTTGCTATTTTCAGTCCAAATCATCTCTCTATTGGACTGACTCCCCTTGTTGCTTACAAATTTCCTAGACAGTGATTCTACATTCTTGGCACCTCCAGCCTCCTGGAGTCCGCATTGCAGCTTCACATGTGCCAGGAGAAGCCTTCTCAGAGGGACTCTGATCCTGCTATTCATTCCCTAATTCTTAAGAACTCCTTAAAAATTAGGGCGGAAGCCTCCAGGTCCCCGCATTCTGCAGTGCCCCGTGAACAAAGCCAAGGCCAGTTGCCATCTGAAGCATAGTGCCCACGTCAGCCGTGGCCTATAGGTGCCTCTGAGAACCTGGGAAGCTGAACCCAGAGAAACACTGTCCAGGACATCATGTGACAAGGGCACCTTGTGATTCTTTCTTCCCAAGAGAAAGTCTTTCAAAATGACTTACAGTTTTAAAAGCAGATTTTAAAAATGATATATTATTTTCTAATTATATGCCTGGGTATATATGTGCACATGAGTGTAGTTGCCCACATGATCCAGAAGATGGGGTCGAGTTCCCTAGAGTTGGAGCTCCAAGCAGTTGAGAGGTGCTCAGTGTGGATGCTGGGGATTGAATTCGGGTCCTTTGCAAGAGGAGTACATGTTCTTAAGCACTGAGCTCTGAGTTTACATTTACATAGTTCTAAACCTATGACGGGATGGACTGGTAAAATCATGCTGATTCCTTTAATACTCAGAGCCCCAATGTTTCTGATTGTTTCAGTGAAAAGTTCTTTACATTTTTTTATCTCCTGTGGCCAGGCTGTACCATGACCTCTCTGTGCAGGTGATAATGATCTTGAACTTCTAATCCTTCTGCTTCTGTCTCCTGATGGCTTGGTCTATGGGTGCTCACGATCAAGCCTAGGACTTCATGCATGCTAGGCAAACACTTTGCCAATTGAACTACTTCCTAGGGGCCTCTCTCCATGCACTGCCCGCCCCTGGGCATGATATTTGGGTAAAATTTTCAATGCTTACATCAGATAGGGAAAGTAGTAGCTTCTTCTGTACTCAAATGTACTCTTTCTGGTAAATCCACTGGAAACCAGCTCAGTTCTCATTGACCCTCTTTTCAGCAGCATTTGATACAGTGGCTAGTACCTTTTTTTTTGGGGGGGTTGTTTGTTATTGAGTTTTTTTGTTTGGTTTTTGAACAGGGTCTTCCTGTAGCCTTAGCTGGCCTGGAACTTGCAGTGTAGACCAGGCTGGCCTTACTCCTTCAAAGATCCACCTGCTTTTGCATCTGGAGTGCTGGGATTAAAGTTGTGCACTAGGGTACCTGGCAGTCGTTACTGTCTTGTTCTTCTCACCTGATCCCCTGGGATGCCCACATCTGGCTTTCTTTCTACCTTTCTGAGGGAAAGTTGGGGGAACTGAGTCATTGTTAAGAAAAAGGGCCTTTTTTTTTTAAAGGCTAGTTTCTTTTGCTCCTGGAGCTGTTCTTATTTCCCTTCCATGGGCCTTCTACAACAATTACTTTAACTGTGGTTGGCAAAGGCCAACTACCCACTGATGGGAAGAATTTTTGCAAACACTCAGAATTTACAAAGCCTTCAAGTGGAGAGTATGTAGGGGGAGTCCATCCAAGGGAGGCTATCCCAGGCAACACTAGGGTCCTTTAAAGGGTTGGACCCAGACGTCCTGCTAGCTATTCCCAGCTCTGCCCTTTCAGGGAGCTCAGTCTGCAATGATAAAATTTGTCATTATCTCTCTCTCTCTCATTAATGTTAATGTATTCTTTATGCTGACCTCTACCCTCTGACACCTGATCTAGTGCTTCTCATCTCATCTTTCACTCCAAATCACTGCAGCAGAGGAGCTAGATATTCAGTTGCTGCAAATTCTGTGCTTCCAGAAGCAGCACCCTCCCAGCTACGGTGGACAGTTCTGAGCCACCCCTTCTCAATCTCTAATCTCTGTATCTCTTTCTCTGACCCGGATCTTCCTGCTTGCCCGTTTCTTCTCCCGTGTGTGGATCTTCAGTCTTTCCTGGAAGTCTAATTCCCATGGAGTGAACTTGATGACCATCCTTTGCTGTAAAACCCCACAACATCCCAGGACAGGCTTTCCTGATCATTCTCTCTCTCTGTGTGTAGTCTGTATACACACATTTCTGTGTGTGTGCATTTGTGTGTGTGCATGCACATTTGTGTGCCCATGTGGAAGTCAGAGGTCAGCACTGGGTGTCTTAGTCTCATTCCATTTTTTTTGGACACAGGGCTTCTCACTGAACCTGGAGCTCACAGGCTAGAACAGCTGACCATTGAACCCCAGGGATCTGCCTATCTCCACCTCTCCAACTCTAGGATTATAGGTGCAGGCCACCATGCCTGACTTTTACATGGATGCTGAGGATTGAATCGTCAGGCACTGACTGACTGACTCATCTCTTCAGCCCCTCTCGATTTCCTTTGATTTTTCATCCTTTGCTCTTTAAAGATGGGTTCTTTTGCTTTTCTCCTTACTCTATGCACTTTCCCCTGGTGGCCCCATCAGACTTAGGACTGAGCCACAATTTACATGCCGATGGCTCTCAACTTTGCCCCAGATCTCCTCCAGCTCCAGATGCAGCAAAGCAGCTTAAACTACCTGTCTATTTGAGTGTCTTATGGACACATGCAGCTCAGCATTTTGAGCAGAAATAATAATTTTTTTCCCGTTAAGCCTTGTATTTCCTTCTTCTTTGAATTGATTTCTAAGTTAGACGACATCTGCATATCATGGGCTTCCTCCTCTGACAGCTCCACCAGTTACTAAGTTCTGGAAAATTCTAAATATGTTGCAATTCACTTTAAAATCCACCCACTCCTCACTAGTTACTGCTGTTTGCTTGCTTGTCTGTATTCTGCAACTGTCTTGTAATTGCTCTTGCAGAGAGCATTCTTCACGATGCAGCCTGAGTGGTCTTCCATAAACCATATTATTCTCTTGCATAAGATCCTTCAGTAGTTTCATGATGCCCCTAGAATCGAGTATAAATTTCTTCAGTTCATCAGCAAGGCCTTTCACAATCTTGTTTCTTCTTAAAGCTAGGCATATCACTGAGTATTTTTCTCTATCATGGGCTCTGATTTGGCTGACCCATCCAAACTAAAATATTTTACTTTTGATCATCATGTAATAATTTTATATATTAATAGGGTTTAGTATGTTATTTCAACACATATATGCAGAATGAGCAGATCCAATCCAAGCCTAGCCTCCAGAAATCACTATTTTAATTCAAGTTGACTATTTAATTTGACATGAAAGGGAGAACAAGCAATGCTTGCCTTTTAGTGTCTTGCCCATTTTACTGATCACCATATCCTCTAGTTCCATTCATTATTCTTTATGGCTGAATAGTATCCCACTGTGTATACATACCACATTTTCTTTATCCATTCATTCACTGATCACTGGTGGTCATGGAAACTGTACATGCTCTTTTCTCTTCTTGGTTTTCCATTTTCCTTCTGCTCCACTAACACGTTTTTTTGGGGCTAGAGCTCTGTTCTTAGAGTCTACTTCCTCTACAATGCCCTGTGTGATTTCTGCAGGCCATGTATTGTCTTTCAAACTATTGCTAGGAGCCTCCAATCTACTCTCATAACACCCTATACCTAGTCTGAGAGTTGCAATTGTCAGCAGACTGCTTGTCTCCTCCATAGACAAGCTGTATGAAGACAGGGAGTATTGGTCTTTTCCATCTTATGACCACAATTCCTTTTGTGGTGCCTGGTAGAAATAGTTTGGGGCTAGAAAGCCTGTGCCTTGTTCCATGAACTTCATGGAACTACAGCAACAAAGCAGACAATTGATGTTCAGTCCTGTGATGCTGTCACAGAATATGGAGAGATATGTTGTTTAGCCCTGATCTGAGGCACCACATGATCATGGCCAACCCTAGATGCTATAGATTGTGAAGCAGAACCTGGAGACGAGAGCTACATGTTCCACAACCCCAAGTTAGTGAAGCAGATGGTGGAGCACCGCAGAACCCAGCCATCATGATGGAGAGTGCACTGAACCAGTCTAAGTGCTGACCAATCCTGAGACGTGTGAGAGGAAATAATGTCTTTTGCAATATATACACAGACATTCAGGAGCCTGTGTTCAGTGCTACACAGGAATAGTTTTGCAACAATTCCTGTAGATGATGGCAAATGAGCTGCTCTTGTGGGGTACCTCCTAGCTACAAATGCAGCTCTGACTGCAGCTTCCCATCTTTCTAACAAAGATTCAGAACCTGGAGTCGCTTTCAGCTCCTCTCAGCTTTTTCAGGGTCTTCTGTCTAATGAGGAACTGGAGACCTTGCAGATAGAGCTCTCTGGTTCCTAGGTTTGGTTCCTTTGGGATGCTTAGGACCCAGACCCTTCCGTAGACAGCAGTGCCAGGTCTGCACCTGAGGCTCCTGTCTTTTCAAAGCCACATCAGCCACATTTCTGCACTGATTTTTCAATACCTAGAAGCAGCTCATGTATAAGTTTCAGATTTTGATAGCAAGTGAGATTTGGTTGCCAGAAGTGAGATTTTTTTTTTAGCAAGTTAAGCAAGCTCAACTCCAGGGGTTTCATCAATGGGGAGGCACACCTATAGGTCCTGGTTACTACAGGGGACCTGGAGACTCCTGAGGTCCTGGTTTTCAGAAAGTTTTAGTTATGCCTCCTATCAGACTTTGACTCTTTTGTCAACTTCCACCCTTTGTAGACTGTCATCCCATTTGTCTTGTCACTTGTCCTCTTCAAATAGCAGGATGACTTTGGAAGCAAGGTCCCAACCCCAGCCATAGGTAAGATGTTTTGTTTTACAGTTACATCTCTTACAGAATCAGAATCTTTTCTCATGGTCTTCCTTGCACAGAGCTGTTGAAGCCATTTTCACAGTTTTGTTGATTGGTACCACCTCTTGCTGCACCAGACCCTTTGCTATTTACAGATTTCTCGGTGACAATGAAGAATGAGAGAAGGAGACGACTCTCTGGACTTGTAGAGCAGGATCTTCTCTGCATCACAGGGCTTTACTAGTCTCATGTTTACTTTTAGTAAGTGCCTCCCTTCTTCTGATCTCTTCTTACCCCCCAACTCAACCAATGCTAGAAGGACAGACTGATCTAGGTTGTGATTTTCTTCCCCAGATCCTATCTGGTCACTTCACCTGGTACTTTTTCATTGGCTCTGTGGGGACATCCACGGAGAGGGTGAAGGAGCTTGCTTTTCCTGTCTAAAAGGGGAGGTAGGATATAGGCCCCTGGACAGTATTGGGAAAGATAGAACGAGTGTAAGGCTTGGAGACTAGAATGATGGAGTGGGAGCACTGAGACCCTTTTGGGCAGTATATATTATTAATGACTGAGGAATCTCTCTAACTCCTTTCTGTATTTTTAAGATGGGGGAATGGATGGAGTATAGTTTCAGAGATTGTTGTGAGGATGGAGTGAATGAATATGAAGTACTTAGAATAGTGCTTGTAGGAAAATGAACCTATTAGGAATACGAATTCCTAAAAGAATATATTATATTGCATTAGAAGGAAATTACTCTTATATAAAATAAAAAGGAATTTTCTTTTTGTATTTTTACTGAATTTTTGTGTATTTATACACAACATCTTAGTCATCTTTATGCCTTCTTCCCCATCAGCTCCCTCCCATAGCTCTCCTACTTGATTTTCTGCATTTTGTCATTTATGTTAAGGCCTATCAAGTCAAGTTAGTGTCCTCAGATGTCCCTCAGTGCATCCACTGGGGTCTAGTCAATCTATCTAGAGTCATTCCTTTAAAGAAGATCAGGTCTCGGAAAAGAATTTTCATTCTTAGCTTCTCTCTAAAGGACAAAAGATAATAGGAGTCGACAGTGTTCTAGATGAAAGGAAAAGTACTGTTTCCCTTTGATAGTCAAGAATACTATATTAAACCATTTAAATTTGATGAGAGTAAGTATTAAATGTTCTCATAGCACATACAAAAGAAGGCAATTGTGTGAGGTGATGAATGTGATTAGTTTGATAGTGACAATTATTTCACGTTGCCTTAACATTATTTATCATATACCTTAGATGTATACATATAACTCTTATTTGTCAACTATATTTCAATACAAATGGGGAAACACACACAAACCTCTGCCATTTCTTGAGAAATGTTTCTTTTTTGGAATCTTCTTCATCTCTAGATCTTAAAAGAACTCCTTTAGTCTTTGGTGCAATGAAGAACACACATAGCTCAGCCCTGGTCCCTTATCTTACTTCTCTGAGAAACAGAATTTCGTGTCAGTTTTGGAAGTTTTCATAAGATATATTTCTTTCAGGAACCAAAGAACACAGTTTGGGGTGACTTGATACATAAATGAACAAACAGCAGAAGGGAGTCTGAGAGAACGTCAGGATTCTGTAAGTAGCAGATCACTTTTCTGTCGTCAGAAGTGCATGCTTTGCAGTCTTAAATGCTGAGCAAACAAACAGGAGGCCCCAGAAACCTGAATCTTGCCGCTGAGGGAGAGAAAACCTCCAGGAAGCTGGGCAAGTCAGAAGCTCTAACATCCCAGCCTGGAGGAGAAACAATCCAAGCAGAAGGACCCGTGATTTAAGAAAGGCTAGGCTTGATCTCTTTTTTTAACAGAAACCCATTTTTTCCCCTCTAATTCTTTCTGTTTTTTTTTTTTTTTTTTTTTTTTTTTTTTTTTTTTTTTTTTTCCAGAGGAAGAAAACACTAGGAGAAAAGTTTCCAGGAGTTTGTTACATAGCACTAATCTCATATGTACAAACACTTAATAATTTGATTTTGGACTCCTTTCAAGCACGTTTTCATAGCAAAGAGTTATAGAATATATTCTGCCTCTCTCCAGCTAGAAAGCATATACACTTACAGTTGGGGAATTTAGTGGTAATGTTTTCCCTCCAGCTCAAGGGATGGGCATTTTATTGACCTGAGGACTTACTGTACATCTTAAGAGGTTTGGTTCCCAAAGCCTAGCCCTCTCCTTTAGGACTTAGGAAGATAAGATTTATTTCTATAAAATTCTTACCCCTCTCTCTTCATGTGTACATATGCATACATACTCATATACTCACTAATAACACACATGTGACACAGTGATTTATCTATCTTCCTCTTTCAATGGAAATATTTGATTGGACCTATATTTCCCCTTTCTTTGTTAATAAGTGCCGGGATTGCTGGCAGGGTGGAGAAGCCGGTCCAGCCGGCCTCCTCCAGGGGCTGAGCGGGATGGTGAGTGTCGACAACCCGGACCCTCTCCACTCTGGAGGAAAAAACCACACCGAGCTGCAGCTTCCGGTGGATGATGTGCAGACACCCAATCGGTGTAGCGCACTCAGCCCAGAACTCCTGGGCTCAAGCGATCCTCCTGCCTCAGCCTCCCAGGTTGCTGGGACTGCAGGCGTGCCACCATCACTGGCCCCCGGCAGCCTGCAAGAGGCCCGTAGGGCGGCCGGAGTCCTGCCTGCCTGGAGCCGAGCCGCTGCGACCTGCGTGCTGGACAGTGGCCGCCATTCTTGCCTGGTGGCTGCCGCACCGCAGACACAAGGCGCTGTCACGCTGCTACCTGGTGCATCCTGCGCCACCTGCAGCTGGAGCGTGGCCTCGGGGCAGCCGGGGGTGGCGACTTGGTGGCGGCGGCCCCGGAGGGGTGCTCGTCACGACGCCTGCAGCGCCCGCCATCCCCTGAACCGTAGGGCAGGCGGTGCAGTCAGCCCACAGGGAACTGCAACCCCACCCTAAAAGAGTGGGCTGGAGCCGCGGTGGCGAGAGGCCCAGCAAATAAGTTGTATTTTTAGAATGAATTTTTAAAGATTTAATTTTATTTATATGTATAAATGTGTGTCTGTGTGAATGTATGCCATATAATGTGCAGTTGCCCTTAGGTGGAGGCCAGAAGAGCAGGTGTCAGATCCTGTAGAGCTGGAGTTACAGGCAGTTGCGAGTTACCCAGGGCAGGTGCTGGGAACCAAACTAAGGTCCTCTGGAAGAGCGGCAAGTGTCTTTAACCACTCAGCCATCTCTCCAAGTCTTAATAGAGTTCTTGCGCTCATTTTCTAGGGATGCTTCCAAGCTTAATCCTTATTCTACCTATCTTGTATTTTTTAAATTTAAGTTATTTTATTTTGAGAATTTCATACACGAGTGCTGTATTCATATCATTTCTGTACCTCTCTTGTCTCCCTCCAACTCCACCTGTGTTCCTCACATTCCCTCTCAACTTCTTAACCTCTTCTTTAATTATTATTATTCTGAGATTCTGATGTATATATATGAATGAAACCCTTGTGAAATTTCCCTGATTCCTATTGCAATGTGAACTGATATTTTCATTCTGCAGGTATCGTTTTGCAGAGCATTCATGGGTACAGCTCCCCTCTCATGTCTCAGAGGCACCATCCTGTAGCAGATATCCTGATTCTCAGACTCTTACAATCTTTTCACTCCCTTTCCATGATGTTCCCTTAGCCTTAGGTCTACACCTAAGGGTTGCGTTGTAGATGTATCCTGAATAGAGAATGGGAGCTCCATAGTCACTAATTCTCTGCATGTTGGTAAGTTGTGGATCTTTATAATAGTCTCTATATGCTAGAAAAGAAGCTTTTTTTTTTGGTGAGGTTTGAGAGCTATACTTACCTCTGGATAAAAGGATAAGTATTTAGAATATGGTTTGAAATTATATTAGTTTAGGGAAATAACAGTAGTATGTTTTCCTCTAGGGTCTATGATCTCTCCAGCCACAGATTATTTGGCTAGGCTTAGAGTACCAGGCATCAGTTCCCTCCTGTTGAGTTGTTGGTTATCTCCAAAATAAAAGTGCCACTAATACACCATTAGGGATATCTTGCTGGGCTGATTATATTTGTGATTCATAGTCTTTACAGCTTGGTAGGATTATTGACTGCTTTTCTTCTCTTGGCAGCTTGCAAAGCATCTTCTTTTAAAAATATTTATTACTTTTATTTTATGTTATGTGTATGAGTGTATTGCCTGTGTGTATGTAAATACACCCTTTTCATGCAATGCCCACAGAGATCAGAAGAGGGTGTTGGTTCCCCTGGAACTGGAATTACAGTGGTTGTTAGCCACCATGTGGGTGCTGGGAACTGAACCCAGGTCCTCTGTAAGAGCAGTCAGTGTTTTTAACTACTGAGGCACCTCTCCAGCCCCCCTACAGCATCTTCAGATACCATGGAGGGCGGGTCCTTAGGGAGAAGGTTTCCAAGGCAGTTCATTTGGATTCTTCTAATCACTGTGTGTTGAATTGTGTGGTGTCATTAGCAATGGGTCTTACTTTCAAGTTCTGAAGGCAACTAAAGGTAATGACAGTAGTCTGTATTGTTTGGGGGAGTGCTGAATAACTTGAAGGGAAGGTTTCCATACATGGCAGTAGGGTTTTTGTTGATAGTCTCTGTGTGTGTGTGTATGTGTGTGTATGTATGTAGGGGATACATTATCACTCTGTGTGGTAAAACTCCCTTTGAAGTATATATTTCATATATATTATACATGTTATTGAGTCTGTGTGTGTGTGTGTGTGTAGGGGATACATTATCACCCTGTGTGGTATAACTCCTTTTGAAATATGTGTTTCATATATATTATACATGTTATTGAGTCAACTTATGAAATAATGTTCCCTATGACTTTTCAAACACCCATGTTACTTCCTTCCTGTCTCTCCCCTATATTACCTTAACCCCTCCTTAAAGTTCCATTCCAATTTTCCCATTTTTTTCCTTGATAGTAGATGTTAACTTATATGTTTGCTACAGGTATATGTTTGTGTCTTTGTGCAACTATAGTCTCTTCTACATCTTTATCATCTTCATATCAGTGATATTTCTGGGTTTCTAGAGTCAAATGTTTTAAACCAAAGCTTTTTTTTTTAATTGGAAATTTCTGTGTAGGCCAGGTTAGCCTCAAACTTGCCATCTTCCTTCCTCAGTCTCCTCATAGCTGGATCTACTGTGCCTGTCCTAATTCCAAGTCTTTATAAGTATACAATATATTATCACTTAGAAACCAATAATGTAAATATATCAAATGCAAAAATTGAAACTTTCAGCTTTAACACCAGGTCTTATGGCTGATGTTCCTCTGAATTGTTGAGGGAGGGCATGTGTTACTACTATACAGCTTCTCTATATATCTGTACTCAGTAAGAACATCAACATTCAGGTCATGAGTTTTTAAAATAATGTGATCCTAACCTCTTAATAGGCCACTTTCCTTCTGTACAGCTTTATTTGGGTGTCCCGTTGGAAGGTTAAACTGCAGTTGGTGGTTTTTTATTAAACCAGCATCTACTCCTGGCTTCTGTGTCAGTTTTGGTGGATCAGTCTTTTGAACTTGCCCCTCTCCTTCAGCTACTTAAATTGTTTGCAATATTGCAGGAATTCTATTTCTATAATGTTCAGAGTATGGTTGTTTCCCTTAAATGTTTTTGCCTGAAGTTTTTGGTTTGCACTGACAGGATGAACCACAAATTTCCATAAGAATTGCTTTGCAGTTCAATTAAAATTTTTTATTTATTATTTTTTATTGTATGTCTATGAGTGTATTGCCTGCATGTAAGTGCATTCATGTTGTGCAATGTTCATAGAGGTCAGAAGAGGGCATCAGATTCCTTTGGAACTTGCCTCCCTCTAGTACATTCTCAATCTCAGGCATCTCTGTTTTTTTTCCAGTAATAAGAATGCTGCTTCTTCCCATTGAGTTTTGCATTAGATTTCATAAAATGGATGTGCTTTCCCACCTCTGCTGTCCTACTCTATTCTACATTTCACTGAAAGTCCTACGTCTCTTCTCTAATCATGTTACTGTTGCTCAAACTACACATTGAGCTCTATTAACTGCTGGACATGAACATAGTCTTTCCTTTGGTTGCAAGGCCTCAAACAATGCTGTGACATATCTTTCAAGTCTATCTACACCCTTACCATCCCTCGAGATATGGATGACATAGACTTCTCACATTCCTCACTCTTTGCTCTTCAGGTATGTCCGTGGTTCTTTAAAAAATTTTCTTTGAGGGCTGGAGAGGTGGCTCAGCAGCTAAGGGCACGGGCTGCTCTTGCGGAGGACCTAGGTTCGGTTCCCAGCACCCACATGGGGGCTAACAACTAACTGTAACTCTAGTTCCAGGGAATCCAACACCCTTTTCTAATCTCTGCGGGCTTTGCACTATACTGGTACATTTACACACATGCAGGCAATACACTCATACATATAATAAATAAATATTAAAAAAATTCATTTCTCTGCCTTCTGTAGACTGTGTCTACTTTCAGCACTCCCTGCCTACCTGTCTACTCAGTGACACTTCAAACTTTCAGACTTGTACTTCAAATGACACGTTTCCATCATCTCAATGGCATCAGTCATATTTTCTCTGATTGGGACTTTGTCTTGTTGCCTATTGGGTCATAAGCTCCTGTTAACCACACAAGCTTCCTCATCTCTGAACCTCTTGTAATGTCTTTCATAAGGCATGAACGTTTGGAAAATTAAATACTAGAATCTGATGATGGAGTTAAACAAGTGATTTGTGGGTGAGGGAAGAAAAGAATCTGTTTCTGCTTTCTACTCCCTGCCCCTTGCAGTGCTGGGATTGAACCCAGGTCCTTGTGCATGCTAGGCAGGCCTGCCACCACTGAACTATATCCCCAGTTGGACCCCAGTAGTCTGCTTCTGGAAGGAAAATAATAAACTGTAGAAATTATCTTGAACATTTTAAGGAATCTTTTACTTATTCAATATATATTTATGGGATAGAAACTCTGAGGAGTGACAGGGATGTGAGAAAACCCAATTTTGGCAATCCTTTCAAGAAACATGACTGTCGGAAGGTGTCATAGGACAGGGCTGAAGAGGGGGATGAAGGTAGAGAATTATTTTGTCTTGAAAAGAGTATTTTAGGATGAGAAGGAGACTATTTAAAGAAGGAAATGTAGAAGGTAGGGAACTCTGAGAGAAGCAGCTGAGAACAGAACCTAAACTCTGGGTTACAGAGGAGAGAGGCCTGTGAGAACATCCTGGCATTAAAGGCTGAAAAATTAGTTTCTAACACGATAAGCCAAAATAAGCTCTCAGTGGCATTTTAGCTCCTGATCCTGCAGAAGATGAAGGGCTTCGGAAGAAAGAAAACCAATTTCTGAGAGCGCACGTTTGTAGTAGATGCCTTTATGAAGTTCATGGGACGAAGCTCGCATGTTTGAGAGAATGTTTCCTAAAGTTTGGCGAGGTTGTGTTTGTCCTTCCAGAAATAAAGGCTTCCTTTAGAAGTAGCACTAGAGAGAAGAGATGTCAGTTACCTGAGAAGCCATCTTGTCGTCTAAGGGAATGGTCTTGGATATCATTTTTAGTCTAAAAACTTGCACATGAAGAAACATTTAGATATGAATAGGACTTGAGTGAAGTAAATCCATAAAGAAAATTATACACAGTCTATAACATGCCAGAAGAAAGCAAATATTTTGTTAAGTAGTTTATAGAAAGGCATTACATGCTTAGTTTTAAATGTGAGAAATGTGTGGGCATTTCTATGTTAATGTCAGGGATTTTTCTTTAATTCATCACTTATGCAAAATCTTCTCTTTCCCAGCCATGTATGTTCTACAGTTTTGACGAATGGGCTTTTCATACACAAGCTTCATAATCAAATTGGTTCAAGAATAAATGGCTGAAAATGGAACTTTCTTACATTCACTCTGTGACAGCTAATGAAGAGGGATGGGGAAAAACAGGGACTGTGCTTTGTGGAGGAAGAGCTCTCATTCCCCACTATGTTGGCTAAAGGCAAATTTGTTGCAAAGAAAAAATAGACTCTTCTAATTGCTTAATTCCTGCTGAAAGTCACTGGCAGGCAGGCTGCTCAAATATTTAGACCTTTGTTTTGAGAAGCCACTGTAAAACTCTTGCATCCATATCCAACAGAAGTCTCAATTTTTTTTTCTCCAGAGAACATTTGCTGTTACAAAGTTGTTAATATTTGATTGAGGAAGGTAAGACTTTGCATTTCATTGACATCCAGAACAACCGTCTGAGCAAATATTTCTGATTGTCTTAATTCTGGGGACTAAAAATAGTAATTGGATTTGAGGGATGATTAGAAATTTAGATAGACATCAGTGGCAAATTTAAGAAAGGCCCTTGCCTCAAGCCAATAATTAAGTAAATACAATGGTCACATGTATGTTGCACCTGAAATTCATGCACTTCTGGTAAGGATTCAATAGGCACTGACATTTTGGAAAGCTGTTTGACAGTATCTACTATTATTGAATACATTTCTATGCTGTGATTGCACCATCCCATTCCTGGTTATTGTGCAACAGAAATTATTTGTATGATGATATTCATATTGGTATTATAGTGGCTCAAGCTAAAGACAACTTATATAGCCTTGTGCAGAATGAGATGTCTTCAGAGCAAGAAAAGGGAGTGAACCTTGATCCCTAAAAAAATATACTGTAAACAAAGCTGAGTAAAAGAAAACAGACTCAAAAATACGTACAGCATCTATACTGTATTATTTTTGGTGTTTGTGAATGTTTGTGTATGTTTGTATGTATATGTATGTCATGTGTACATGTGAATGTGGAGCCCAGTGGTTAACATCCAGTGTTTTTCCTCAGTTGTTTTTCAAATAATAATAATAATAATCTTAGTAAATTATTATTTAAAGACTCTATCCAGCAATGTCTCTCTAAGAACACATGGGTTATTAAATGAAAATTGCAGTGCAAGGTATGGGATCCTTTCCTGTGAATTTTTGGACAGGGAGACCTCAATGGTCTCAAAAAATTGACACAAGCTATTGCAATTATCCTTGGTTACACACCATAACTAAATGGTAAGACCTTATTGCTGACATCACATATTTCCTGCAGAACATAGAGAAATTAATCTCAAACCAGCTGGGACTTCCTACCTGCTGGATAGCTTTCATGGTTCTAGAAGGTGCCATGCAGACTGAGGAGAAAAGACAGCAATGATCTTATATAGTACTGGACCCTACACATTACAATATTGTCTTACCAGGCAAGATATGCCCACTTGTGCAATAGTGCCATGACTGTTATCATACTAACAACTTTCTGATTAGATTTGAGGCCTGCTCCATGGGAAGGAATTTCATGCCTGTTACTGTGATCCTGATTAAAAGTCCATGGCTAAAAATGTCATGGGTCCTTGGGTAGAATCTGCTACTATTATTTTGCTAAATAATCATGCTATCAAATTTCCTTCTAAATATTTACGCTTGTACCCATAGACCTGATCTGCTCTTAGTCCTGACCAGAGAAGCTTCTTTTGGCAGTAGAGCAGCAGGACAGCAAACAATTGGAGACATGCATAACTGGCCAGAGTGCTGAGAATAAGAGACTCAGCCCTCAATGGGACAGCGATATTAATCCCACCACTACCAAGCTCAGGTAACAGTGTAGAAGAGGCAGAAAGAATGTAGGAGGATGAGGAAAGCTGTTAAATCCTGACTCCTGGACATGACATGGTTATTGAACTCATAAACACACAGCAGCTGTTGTTACCACATAAAATCTAGACAAGATCAAACCAGTCAAAATTCTGACATATATATCTCCAGGCCCCAACCCTTGATGGGGAGCTATTGGCAGTTGGTAGCTAGTAGATGAGGGAGAATCACTCTGTTTTTGAGGTTGTGGCCACTGATACGATTCCAGTGCTCCAGTGGCTCACACTATGCACATATGGGCATCACTTACCACACTTAATTGATTATAAAAATAGAAGGTTATGAAGCTGGGCAGGGGTGTGTTGGGAGGAATATAAGGGGAACTGGAGGAGGGAAATGAGCGTATTTCATTGCACACACACATGAAACTCTCAAGGATAAAGAAAGATTGAGATTACCTGGGTTTTTAAACATTTTATTACATTTTATTTATTTATGTTGTGTGTGTGTGTGGTATGTATGTGTGTGTGTGTGTGGTATGTATGTGTGTGCACAATGTGTATGGAAGTCAGAGGAAAACCTGCATCAAATAATAACTCCAATAGCATGGGAATACTAATTTATTAGCTTATATCTATGCATGTCTCCTTTGAACTCAGACATTTTTACTTGCTGAACTATCTCACCAATTCACACTTTAGGTTTTGAGAATGGAGTCTCATTAAACCTGGGCTTGTCAATTTGACTAGACTGATTGGCCAGCGAGCTCTGAGATCCTCCTGTCTCCTTCTCTCTGAAACTGGGGTTACAGATGTACACCATCACTTTTAGAGGATTCCTAGGGACCCAGACTCAGGCTCTCATGTTTGCATGATCAGCACTTCACCGACTGAGCCATCTCCTTAGCAACTGGCTCTACTTTTTAAAGTAGAAAAAAAAATGGATTCACAAGGATAAAGGTTGGAATATTGGTGAACTTTGTTGGAGTGTTGACCTGGAGAGAGAGGAAACTCGTCTGTGGTACTAGAGATGTCCTAATTCCACTGTGATTGTAAAGGAGGGTTATAAAAAAGGCTGTGGGTTTGTAAAATTTCATTCAGCCATATGTTTCATTCTCATATAAATTGTGCTTAAATTAAACATTAGACCATCTCCCTGATACTTTAAAATTATTTTTATCTTCTACAGAGAAATAAAAGGGAGACAGACATTAGGGCTTGTCTCTTTGATCGTGACTTTGTGAGAGCCCTACATGTTTCGGGATAGATCAGACCAAGTGACAAACCTGTATTGCACTGAGTAATTGATTTTCAGTTAGGAGATAACAACTGTGACAACTGAATATTTATTGGATTTAAAGTAGCTATTAAAGATAAATTTGGTTCATAGAGCCACAGAGGCTCTGATAACATTCTATAAACAATCTCTAAAAAAAATTTTATACCTACAAATCAGTAATCGCACAAGCCTTTGACCTTGACCACAACAATGACCCTTCATTTGCTCCCTTGGGGCCCATGACCATAACTAGTTTTTGTCCTACAGATCTTTACACATGTTCCGTCAATGACTAGGTTTTGACTTACTTATAGCTTGATCCATGAACTTTGGAAACACATAAGGAGATAAGGCCTTTAAAAAGCATAAAGTTATCAAAATGCTTGGCTTCTTAGAGAGGTTGATAATGATTTCAATAGATGGTCAGAAGTCTGCACGAGTAGGTTTTCTGCATACTTGGAATGAATGTCAGGAAGAACTTGAGAACAAACAAGGATCATAGAGCTCATGTAAACGTTATGCTTCCAAAAGCATATAATAACATACAGTTTAACTTATGTAAGATTTAGGTAATTTAAGATTTTAGATCGCTTGTTTCTTATGCTTGTTAAGAATGTAACAGATTGAAAAGTGGCCATCACATACTCTTAATACTGCTAGAAGAAAACTATTGCTTTTCAACCTTATTAGATTTTAATGATTTTTTTTTTAAGTCAGAATCTTAACAAATAAATGACATTTAAAGAGATAGACTCAAGTTAGAGCAGGGAGTCCAGGGCCTGGTGTTTTCTAGTTATGTGGTTCCTGAGAAGTTGCTCTAAGCTCCAATTTCTCCAACCTGGGCAGTTATAGTACTGTCTGATTCATTAGAATGCAGAAATCTAATGAGGTGGCATGCATCGCACTGACACTTAGTAGAACAAAGATATGTCTTTAGCAGCTCAGCAAACATTACCTATCACTGTCATCAAATAACTCCAGTAGCATGGTAATAACAATTCATTAGCTTATATTTATGTGGTTAATCTGGTAAATACTTCTCTACGCGGGTCTGCCAGTGTGTAAGTACCAAACTCTCTTTGTGTATCCTTTAGCTTGCTAACTGCGTTTATCCTCCATGCAGAATTGAACCAATTTATGTGATGGTTTTAGAAGTGAGGTAAATAGGATGAGATTCATTAGTGCTGGACTGATTTATGCCTAGAAACCCCGTGGGAAATTTCTTGACAGCTAAGCTGTCTAGTTCCCATGGTAGCAGTTAATAGCAAAATGCTTCATCTGTAGTGAGTTAATTTGTTACCCCAGTGAGAACATTTAATTTCCTAGTGTTTTTTTTTTTTAATTCATAGCTACATTAAGCTCAGAGTTTTTCAATATTTTTGCTTTAGAAGTATTGCTTACATTTGAAATTATTATTTGAAGAAGGAAAGTCTCATCCCATGTGTGAGGAGTGTTCAGAACAATTGCTTTACAGCCTCATTAAAATGTGACAGCTTCATAGCTGTAGGAGTTGGTGGGGTCGGAATCTCTTCTTGATTTAGGACACAGTGCCATGTATCTGAACTTTTGTATATTAATAAAATAGTAATATTCTTCTGCTTTAAACTGGGCATTATAACTATTGACTCAAATTGTTCAGTAATGCTTAGTGAACGAACAGTAACAATGAAAAACCTCAGCTGGGATTTGTTCCTCTGCCTGTCACTGTGCTGCCACAGTGATGCTGCTTCATGACTCCAGCCTTTAAATAATGCATCTAATGAAAAGTTAAAGTGTACGTCCATGTTAGATGGTTCTTTGTAGACTAAAATATCCATTTTTATGATTCTAATTTTATAGCTTTAACAGTAATTTTTTAACAAAAAAATAATCAAAGTGTGACTTTTGACTGTAGTTTTGAGTTTTACAGATAAAGTATAGAGATGATGTTCATCCCTAAAGAACAATTCTTTAAAATTGGATCTTGGGTTAATAAAAAGACAAAATAAAAACTTCATGATATATTTAAAAGCATAATTCTAGTGACAAACATTTATTTTTACTTATTCCGTGCCAACCAAGGATGTAAGATTCTATCTACAAGACAACCCCTGTTAAGTACTCTGTATCTATTCCAAAGTCAACGTTTCCCCTTGAATATATTGTGCTCCAAAAGAATTTCTAAGGCATCCAGTGACTCAACTCTGTTTTCCTAACAAATTTACATGATATGCTTTTAAAAATAAAACAGTCTACTAGGAAAAAACAGAGAAAGAATGATGTAGAAGACCCAGAAAGCAAACAGACCTTGAAATTATGGTATGTTTGTGCCCCTGTAATCAGTGAGTGCCAGTGAGAGAAAAATACATGAGGAAGAACAAAAAGTTGGCACTTTCAACTATTTAACATTTGTTTTAAATGGCCAGGAAGAAGTATACTAATTTTTGGACTAGTTTTTTCCTTATGCAGTCATGCGTTTTGGAATTATTTGGAAGCGTGTTTAGTGTGTGCTTTGTAGCGATGGGGTCTTTGTTCCATGTCCATCCCTCCACCGTGATCACTCTAGCCTCCAGTTTCATTTCCTCTAGTAACAACCAGATGTAGTTCAGGCTGCCATGGGGGATGAGAGACCATAACCCGAAACTGAGAAATGCCAAGTGCAAGGAAAGAAATGAGCAGGGAGCAATGGTTCGAATGTTTGGGGGATGCTTTGGTTTGTATCTGAAGTCTCTCTTCATATTTTGAATCCTTGTTCCACAGCTGGTGACACTATTTTGGGAGATTCTAGGGCATTTTAGGAGTAGGGTGTAGCCGGAGGAAGCAGGTTCCTGGGGAAGAGCTTTGGGTGTGTGTTATTTCTGGCCACTCTGTCACTCTGTTTCTTGTCTGCTGCAACACCTAGGCCCTGCAAGGCTTCTGCCACCACGCTGTCCTACTGAAATGCATGGGACCACACAATAGGGGTCAAGTCAAAATAAATTTTCCTTCTTTAATTTGTTTCTGCTCTGTATTTGGTCACAGCAATGCAAAAACAAAAATACAGTGTGTGTGTGTGTGTGTGTGTGTGTTATTTTAGTAATCAAAGTTCTGAGGCAACATTTTCCTGAGAGAATATTTGGCCTGAAACTTGGATTACCAGAAAGAAAATATCTGAAAAGGTCCTAAGGTGGGAATGAACTCGGCATTTTCTAGAAATAGATTTTTAAAAGCCTATAAGCAAGCTAGGAGGATATTGAAGCCATTTAAGCCATAATATAACAAGTACTAACTTCCAACTATTTTTTTTTCCTTCCAATGTCTTTGTGGGTAGAGAAATAACAGACTGTGCCATCATGACACACATATTTGTGATCTGATCTATTAAGGGATTAATTTATAAATGCAGGAAATTTTGATAGAACATGAAATTTCTGTTCCTAGAAAACATTTTCTTTAAAAAAAATCTACTAAAAATAACAAGTCTTATGAGAAAACAGGAGTTGGGCAGACTACTTTAATGTAATTTTGTAACCAGAGCATTAACAAAAATAGTAATGCTGTCTGAAGGCACAACAGCTAGGGAGTGCTTCACAGGATGTTAAAAATTCCCAAACAAAATGGGATGAAATGCTCAGTTGCTAATATAGACACAACATAACTGAAATCAGAGCTCTGACCAAGAAGAAGAGAGTTTTCATGACTAGAGTGCATTTCATTGGGAAAAGAATCCTGGGTATAGACACTTGTTTGAAATAACAGCAAAAAGTGCTCCTGCCTGTGTAGTTGCCTAGATGAGATGGTTCTTCCTTCCTGATGAAGGTTGTACTTTTTCTCCACTCTTATAGTTTCTATTGCCTGGAACAAATGAGATCAAACAACACAATTTCTAAATTCACAATTTCTCGACTTCTGATAGAATTTCTGTACTTACTATTTCCCATGAAGAAAATCGTTTGATAGAAACATATTATTGACAGAAGACTGGCTCACCGGTCTATCAGTACTGTATGAATTCAATCCATTTAGAATTTATTGTCACTATTTGGATGATCCCATCCTGTTTATGAGCTATTTTAGTCTGATAAAGGTGATATAAGAGACTATAAGAGGGTATCTTAGGCTGGGTGGTTTAGTTTTTTTATTTACATTTTAATTGTTTTTGAAAATTTCATACATGGGTACAGTATTTACATCATTTCCACCTTTCTCCCTCCCTCTCCAACTCCCTCTACAGTCCCCTTTTATGCCTTCTTTATTATTGTTACGTATATTTACACACACACACACACACACACACACACACACACATACACATACACATACACACACAAAACCTACTGAGTCCATTTATTGTTGCTCCTGTGTACATGTCTTTAGGGCTGACAACTTGAGTTTGGATCACCTATGGGGAAGTATGAGGAAGATTTTCCCTGGAGAAAAAGTATTCTCTCTGTCTCTCTCTGTCTCTGTCTCTTTCTCTCAGAAGTCATTAACAGTAATTTCCTGTAGCACTTAATCTAGAGGTGGAATCTTGTGAAGGTTTCCCCATTCATATTGGCATGTCAACTGGTATTATTATGTAAGTCTTGTTTAGACAATCACATTATTGAGATTTCAGGGGTGCAACTTCCTTGTTATGTCTGGAAAAGATTATCTAGCAGCAAGTGTCCTGGTCTTCTGGCTCTTACAATCTTCCTTCCCCCTCTTCTGTGACATATAATATATATATATATATATAATATTTATTTAAATTTAAAATATTATATATATTTAAAATGGAGTTATACCACACAGGGTAATAATGCTCCCTCCAGGAACTGTAGAATGTCTTTTCTAGCTAGCTTCTATTGCTGTGATAAAACACTGATCAAAACTAACTTGGGGAGAAAAAGATTTATTTGGCTTACAGGACAGGCTATCATCAAGGGAATCAAGGGAATGCAAGGCAGAAAGTAAAGTAGGGCAGGAACCTGGAAGCAGGGGCTGAAGCACAGACTATGGAGGAGTGCTGCTTACTGGCTTGCTCCCCTGGCCTGTGCTCATCCTGCTTTCTTATATAACACAGCACCACCTGCCAGAGGTGGCAACACCCAGAATAGGCTGGGCCCTTCCACATCAATTGATAATCAAGAAAATGGCTCACAGGCACAAACCCAGGCCAATCCAACGGAAGCAGTTCTTCAGATGAGGTTACTTCTACTCAGGTATGTCGAGTTGACAGCTGAAGCAATCCCCAGTACACTATTTAACAAAAACCTCAGTGTCACTCATGGGAAACCTTCCTTCAAGTTGTTTTTCAGGACAGTTATTTCCAAAACAATATAGGCTATTGCCATTGACTTTGATTGTTGTGGTTTGAAAGAGAAAATTTCCCCATAGGCTCAAGTATTTGAATACTTTGTCTCCAGTTGTTGGGAGGTCATGGAATTTCTAGTAGGTATAGTCTTCTTGGAGGAAATATGCTATTGGGGATGGGAGGCTTTGGGAGTTCATAGCCAGACCCTATTTCCAGATCTCTCCCTCTGCCTCATGTTTACAATTAGAGATGTGAACACCTGGCTTCCTGCTCTGGCTGCCTGCTGCTATAACTCTTCTGTCACAATGGCCTCTCATCTTTCTGAACTATAAGCCAAATAAACTCTTCCTTTCATAAATTGCCCTGGTCATGTTATTTTATCCCAGCAATAAAAAAGTAACTAATATAGAAATTGGTACTAAACATGGGGTGCTGCTGTGAAGAATTTGACAATGTTGTTTTCAGAGGAATGAGGAAGATTTTAGAAGTTTGAACTAGAAAAGTTGTTTAATGCTATAAGCAGAGTGTAATGCGTCATTCTAACAGGAGTCTGGAAGACAGTAGTGTAGTATAGACTGTGGAGACCTGGCTCAAGAGACTTCAGAGGGGAGCAATATTAGCAACTGGGGCTAGAGATCCTTCCTATGATATTTTGGCAAAGAATCTGGCTGCCTTCTCCTTGTATTCTAAGAAATTGATAAAAGCTGAATTAAAAAGTAATGGGCTAAATTTTTTTGGCAGAGGAAATTTCAAAACAACATAATATTGAATGTGTGGACTGGTTATTACTGGTAGCATTTATGCCATTCTACAACGAAAAAGAAGAAGTGGGACAGAAAGATATATAAAATATACAGTTTAGAGAAAGAAAAAGAATGCAAGGAATCTTAATGTTGCAGCCAAGTTACGTGCTAGGAGGCCACAATTACTAGGGAGATTAGTGCCATTAAGGAGTGGTCTCCTGCTCTGCTCTGGAACAATGGGAAAGGTGTCCTGAAGGCAAAACCTCACTCAGATAAGCTTCCAACTTGTGATAGGAAAAGGTCTGAGGAAGTGTTTGCTCCTAGAAAACAACAACATAGAAATTCAGACAGCTGCTGAGGCCAGGCAATGTGTGCATTGATTGAGTTCCTGAGAAGGCCTTTGAGGGGCAAGAAGGTCACGAGAGGCCATGAGGGTCAGTTGATGAGGCTGTGAAATAGAATCCATGGAGGAACACTGCTCACTGACTTGCTCCTTTGGCCAGTGCTCAGCCTGCTTTTTTATACAATACAGGACCACCTGCCTAGGGGTGGCACTACCCGCAGTGGACAGGGCTATCTCACATCACTCAACAATCAACAAAATGCCTCCATAGACAAGCTAATCCAATGGAGTCAGTTCTTCAGATGTCAAATTGCAACTGAAGTATCCAGCACAGGAAGTGATAGAATTTTTAGGAGGTGCAGTTTTGCTGGAGGAAGTACATCACTGGGGACTGGCTTTGAGAGTTTATAGAATGGACCCACTTGCAGTTTTCTCTCTCTGTTTGATGTTTGTCATTGAAGATGTGAGCTCTTGCTTCCTGCTCCTGCTGCGTTCCACCATGCCACATGGACTCCCTCTCTGGAACGGTAAGCCAAAATAAACTCTCTCCTCTCTAAATTGCCTTGGTCATGTTATTTTATCACTGTAGCAGTTCCCTCACAGAACTTCCGAGTCTCCTCCTCTCCTCAGGAGCTGTGACTGTAGCCGTGTGTTGCTTGTTCCACTTTGCTGAGCTGCTCTGCATTGTTCAGAGCTCTCATCACCTCTTTAATGATACCTGATGCTCTTTGGATCTTTCTATTTGCAGTAGAGTCTATTCTTTGTAATTCTTATACTTTTTCTTCACTCTGTCACAATAAGGCAGCTTCTAATCCTCCATATGACCCCAAAACTCAGGATGGGTAACTTATAAACAACCAAAATATATTTGTTCTAAACCTGGAAGCTAAAGTTAAACTCAGGGTACAGGTACACATTATTCTATTATTCTGTTGGGAGCCTGCTTCTTCATAGGTTGTGCCCTCTAGTGTGCATCTTGATGGCTGACTGAAGGAATTAATAACCCTTCTGATTCTTTTTACAATGGCACTGTTATCATTCACAAGGGCCTAAGCATATTCTGAAGGTCTTGCTTCCCAATGCTACCACATTGTGGGTTAGACTTCAATATATAAATTCTAACACCGTAGCATATGAAAAGAATCATTTTTATATCTAGTGTTTTGTATAAGATCATATAAATTGCTACTTTCTGAAAAAATTCTTTTTTTTTTTTTGAGACAGGGTTTCTTTGAAGCCCCAGATGGCCTGAACTCACTATGTAGACCAGCCTGGCTTTGATCTCACAAAGATTCTCCTGTCTCTCCCTCCTGAGTGCTGGGATTAAAGGCATGTGCCACCATGCCTAACTCTGAAAGAATTCTTTTTTAAAAATGTTTTATTTATTATTTCTATTTCATATGTATGAATGTATATTGCCTGCATGTAGATAGGTGCATCCATGTTGTACAATGTCCTCGGAAGTCAGATGAAGGTGTCAGATCTCCCGGGACTGGAGTTATGAACAGTTGTTAGCTGCCACCGGGGTCTTCGGCAGGAGCAGCCAGTTTCTTAACCACTGAGCAATCTCTCCGGACCCCCATGACCTCTTCTTGTTATTGTTACATATACACATAAAGCAATACACATCCTTCCACCCCTCCATACTCCGTCACCCCATATGTGTGTGTTATATCTATATCTATCTATATATGTGTATACATGTATGTTATATGTATGTAACACCTAATAAGGCCATCTAATGATGCTCCTATGTACATGTGTTAAAGGTATATCCCTTGGCACTGAACCTGGGTCCTCTGCAGGAGCAGCCAGTTTCTTAATCACCGAGCCATCTCTCCATACCCCCATGACCTCTTCTTTATTATTGATATCTATATATCTATCTATATCTATCTATCTATCTATCTATCTATCTATCTATCTATCTATCTATATAACAATACATATCTTCCACTTCTCCATACTCCCTCATCCCATGTATATGTGTCATATCTATATCTATCTATATATGTATATACATGCATATGTAACACCTAATAAGTTCATTTAATAATGCTCCTATGTATATGTGTTAAAGGCTTACCACTTGGGATTGGATAACCTACCAGGGGCTGTCATCCCTAGAGAAAACTGATTCTTTCTTGGCAGCCATTGACAGTCTCGGGGGGGGGAGCTTGTGAAATTTTCCTCATGCAAGTTGGTAGTCATCTGGTGTTTTCATTATGGAGACTTCATTTAGGTAACCAAACTGATGAGACTTCATGGGTGGAGCTTTCCTCTCATATCTGGAGGACACTATCTAACAGTAAGTGCCCTGATCCTCTGTTTCTTACGATCTTTCTACCCCAACTTCTGTGATGTTCCCTGAGCCTTAAGTGTAGGAGTTGTATTGTAAATGTATCAGTTAGGGTAACGTACCCCACAGCCACTTCTCTGAATTTTCACTGTTGTGGATCTCTATAATAGAGATATACAAAAAGAAGCTTCTATGATGAGTGATGAGAGTTATACTTACCTGTTGATATAAGGATAAGTATTTAGAATGTAGTTAGAATTGATATTGATTTAGGAATCTGACAGTAGTAGGTTCTCTTCTAGTGTCTCATTCTCCCAGCCACAGATATTTGGCTGGTTTACAGTTCCAGACACGAATTCCCTTCTATTGAGTGGGCCTTAAGTCCAGTTATACTTAAGTTATTATTAGACTTGTTTACCCCCATGATAAAAGTGCTACCATTGTGCCATTTGGGGTATCTGGGCTGGTCACTGTTGTGGTCCACAGGCTTCACAGCTGGATACATTATTGACTGTTTTTCTCCCTTGGCAGCTTACAGCACAATGAGAGATAGTCCTCAGGAAGGAGGTTTCCAGTCAGGTCAGCTTGATTCCTCTAAGTCCTGTGTTTGAAATATGGGGTCTTCAGCAATAGAGACATACTTTTGAGGACAGTCACATGATTTTCATATAGTAACAACATTGATGGTGTGTTTTGAAAAATAGTCATTCCTGCTGCTAATAAACATTAAGTAAAGTAGGGTTAACAATCAAGTAATTCTAGGATGTAGTAGTCAATGAGAATGAAATACAAATCTCTACTATTAGACTTAAATGTGTTTTTGATGTTTAATGTGCCTTGGGAATCTCTAAGAAAGTAATATGACGTACACCACTTGCCAGAGTTCTTTGTGAATTGTTTGGAATTCTTCATGAGACTAGCTTTCTAAAAATTGCAGGTATGTTTTGGGAGAATCTAATTCGTTTTTTAAGGCTTAAGAATCAATAAGACATCTCTGGCTCCTATCCTTTCTTTCTTCTTTGACATTAAGAACAAGCAGAAACAGGGTTATGTGCTGACAATTCTAACTTCAACATGTGGAGTTTGAGAAGTGAAAATAAACCGTTAGTATCAGCCAGTTGCCATCTTAAAACAAGTGTGGACATGATTGAAGCTGAGGTGTTCTGCAGGTGTTCTGACTTAGTGGGTGGTGAGTGATGTTATGCCAGAACATGGGTGGCATTTGTCAATTTTGTTTTGAATATTGTAATTGAAAATTGAATTTGACACTTTATTTTTCTAGTTTCATCGATGTTAACAGGTATTCATGCCAAAATTCTTCTCACTTACTTGTTTACTAGTTTCACATGTAAATGTTTTAACGAATGACTTACTGAGTCATAAGAACACATTCAGCAACATGTAACAGATTATGCATTTTCCCTATGCATGTCATACAAGATATTTGAACCCCAATCTAGGCATGAAATCGCTCATCTTGTAAGATCGAGGACTGAACTTATTTTAAATTAATTAAAAATAAACAATTTATTTTATCTCTTTAGATTTTCTTTACTCACCCCTCTGGGATATACACAGCTGACAGCAGCACAAGAGAACAGCACGGCCACAGATTTATGCATACCAAAGAGCCCTTAGACGTTCTGCAGACTGCCGAAATTACAATGCCCATAGTTACACATAACTGTGTTCTTACACATAACTCTGCATACTATTTCTTGTATTTCCTAAGTATTGAGAGTCATTGAACTATATTAATGGAGGGAATATTTGGATTGTATACAATGCACCTTTTTAAGAAGCTGCTTCTCTGATGTCTCTCTCTCTCTTTCTCTCTACCCCTCCATTTCCCTCCCTCTTCTCTGTGTGTGTGTGTCTATGTCTGTGTGTCTGTGTGTGCACATTTTTTGACTAGATTGGCAGCCATCAAGTTCCAGAAATGCTCTTGTCTCTGCCCCAATGTGCCGTTATTCCAGGCCTGTCTGAGACCATGCCTGGATTGTGAGGTGGTTGCTGGTATCCAAGCTTAGGTCCTGTTTAAATTTGGTTTCTCCATTGCTGTGATAAAACACTGATCCAAAGAAAACGGTTGAGCTCATTTTTGCATTTCCAATGCACAGCCCATTTTTGAGGGAAGTCAGGCAGGAACTCAAGGCAGAAACCCAGAGGCAGGAACTGAAGCAGAGACAATTGGAGGGATCTACTTACTGGCTTGCTTTCCCTGGCTTGCACAGTTTCATTTCTTTTATAGCCTAGGCACACCTGATAAGGGCTGGCATCTCCTTTGGTGGGCTGGGCCCTTCTATAGCAATGAGCAATTAAGAATCTGCCTCACAGACATGCCTACAGGACAGTCTGATGGAAGATATCCTCAACTGAGGTTCTGTCTTCCCAGGTGACCCCCGAACTGGTCATAAATCATCAGTCCCACTGACAGGCCTTATCAGAGCATTGTTAGCCTGTGTTTAGAAACTATGGTTCTGGAACATACCACCCCAGCCATAAACCTGCAAACAGTTCCTTCTGTCCTTATCAGGCTCCAGGCCCTTTTAAAACACCAACCTGCATGACTCTATCCTCAAATACTTAAACTCTCCTGCCTCTTGGATCCCTGTGGTTGCTGTGATTCCTACCCACCAGTGTTGTCCACTCACGCATTAATAATAAAAAGTCAGTCTGGACTAAGGAGGTTGGTGGCTTCCTTTTTCTACCTGTTCCTCTTTCCACTCCTACTCCTACAAATCCATAGCCAGGAAACAGAGAAAGCCTTGCTGATGCTCAGCTTTGTTTTTCTGTTTATACAGTCCAGCATCCCAGGTAGGAAATGAGGCCACTCTCTGTGGGTGGGTCTTCCCATTCCATTATATATGCTCATAATAATCCCCTACAGGCATTCTAATACACCCACCATAGGCAATTCTAGATTCTGTTGACAATGAACATTAACAGTCCTGTTGACAATTAACGCAATGGCTATGTTAGTTTAAATTCTCACCAGTGAACCAATTGGTCCAATTGGTCTACATTTTCCCCAGAATTTGATATTGCTAGTATTTTGAATTTGGGCTACTGAATCTCAATGTTATTTTAAAATTTTTAATTCCTTATTTACAAAAGATGTTAAACATCTTTTCATATGTGTACTTGTCATTTTTATATCTTCTTTTTGTGAGGTATTATTCAGAGTTTCTGTCAATTTAAAAATTGCTGAGGGACTGGGTAGACGACTCAGTTTGGTGAAGTGCTTGCTGCACAATCCTGAGGACTTGAATTCAGACCCCCACCATCCACAGAAAAAGCTTCATGCACTGACATGTACCTGTAACCCAAGCACTGGGGAGGCAGGGACAGGAGGATTTCTGGGGCTTTCTGGCTAGCCCTTCTAGCCAAACTGGGACACTTCAGGTTTAGTGAAAGATTCTGTTTAAAAAAATAATGTGAAGAACCACTGAGGAAGTCATCTGATGTTGTTTTCTGTGACCCCCCCCATACACACATGTATGTGCATGTGCATTTGCACAGGCACATATACGCACACATAACTGTTGAGTACTAAAAGTTCTTTGCATATTTTGTATAGCAGTCCTTTATCAGATCTGCCTTTTGCAGATGTTTTCTCCCACCCTGTGTCTTGCCTTCTCATTCTCTTGTGTATTTCACAAAGTAGAAATTTTTTATTTGAATGCAGTCTAGCATATCAGTGATTTCTTTCCTGAAGTGTGCCTTACTACTGCAAAGTGCTTGCAATATCCTCAGGATCATCTAGACTTTTTATTTTATATTATAGAAGTGTTATAGTCTTGCATTTTAACACTAATTCTGAAAACTACTGAGTTCATTTTTGCAAACGGTGTAAAGGTTCTATGTCTACAGTTAATTTTTTTGCATATTTATGTCCAGTACCATTTATTGAAAGTCCTTTGTATTGTCTTTGATCTTTTATCAAAGATCACTTGATTGTATATGTGTCATACTGGACCATTCTGTTCTGTGTTATCCGTGACCTAATTTTGATTTTATCTCTTTTAATCTGATACATTTTATAACTTTTCCTTGTATAATTTCACATATATTACTATTACTTGTAGTGTGATGTTGAAAAGCAGTGATTACTGATTTTAGAGGGAAAGTTGTGAGGTTTTATTTTTTTTGAGTCAGTGTTTCCCTATAGTCCCAAATGGCCTGAAACTCTCTGTGTAGACCGGGCTGGCCTTGAACTCACAGAGATCTGCCTGCCTCTGCCTCCCAAGTACTGAGTTAAAGGTGTTCACTACCATGCACAGCTGAGAGTTTTTAAAATTATTTTTATTTTATGTGTATGGGTGTATTGCCTACATGTATACATGTATGTAAGTATACCCATGTCCTGCCGTGCCTCTGAGGTCAGAAGAGGGCATCAGATCCTCTGGAACTGGAGTTATGAAGGTTTGTTAGCTGCCAGGTGGGTTCTGGGATTTGGACCCTGGTCTCCTGTAAGACTGATCAGTGCTCCCAGCTGCTGAGCTGTTGCCCCAGCCCCCAGGTGTGAGTTAAAATTTTTGTAAATGTTCTTTCTCAAGTTGCTCCTAGTTCACTGAGGGTTTTACATTAAGAATGTTCCTTACATTTTGTCCCAGTTTTTTACACATCTGTTGACATGATCCTCTGACTTTCCTTCCTTAGTTCACTGATGTGATGGATATAATATTGAGTGAGAGGCACAGAGGCACCACATAGTGATGACTGAATTAGAAGTCCTTTATTAGTTGGTGGTCAGACAGGCTGCTAATGCTCAAATGAAGCCTCTACCCCGAGAGGCAGCAGAGTGGGGTTTATAAAGCCTAAACTCACAGTTATATCATGATAGGGGCAAAGCCAATAACCATAGTTACATCAGATCAGGGGCAGGTTAATTAACAATCATGTTTTTAGTTAGCAAAAAGTTTCAGTTAGGAAAAACAGGCTTTTCAGACCTACACAGACAATGGGCTCCACAGAGAAGCAGGCCCAGCGAGGGGGAGGACGTGCTCCCTCGATGCGCTGCCTGACTACTAGTAAGTTTCCCAGTAGTGTAGAAGCAGTGTACCCCTGAAACTGCAGGTGTGACCTTCAGGCCAGCTGACTGCAGTGGAAATGACTGGGCAGAAACAGGGCAAAGCGAAAGTCAACTAGAACAGAATGGAGTCATGTTTTCCCTTTCAGTAAATTGATTTTCAAATATTAAACTAGTCTTGTATTCCTGATGTAAATTCCACTTGCTTTTGGTGCAAATTCTTTTTATATGCTTTTACAGTCCATCTACTAATATTTTGTTAAGGGGAGAAGTTAGAATGTATTTCATTTGTTTCTGTCTTCTAAAAATAATGTAGAAAACTGATATATTTTATGCCTTGATTGCTTGATAAAATTAATTAGTAAACCCATCTGGGCCTGCTTCTTCCTATCTTAAAAAGATATTAATTATTGATTCAATTTATTTAATCAATATACACTTATTTAGATTATCTACTCTTGTGTAAGATTTGTTAGATTTTGTCTTTTGAGTAATTTCATTTTACCCACATCAAATTTATGGCAATAGGTTTTTTTTTCCCACAGTATTTCATCTTAATACCTTAAAAATTTGTTATTTTTTATTGAGTTTTTGTGTATTTCATACAGTAGTTCTTAATCAAGTTTAGGACCCTTCCCCTACTCCCCTGCCCCCCGCCCACCAGACCTCATGCATTCTGCCATACATGTTAAGTAAATTCCACTTGCTTTTGGTGCAAATTCTTCATCCTTCATCCTTCATTGAGTTTAGTCAGCCTATCTTGTGATTTTAAGTACAGTCTGCTGTGTCTCACCCAGAAGTGATCAGTTTCCACCAGTTCTCAGACCAGGGCCAGACCGCACCCACCCCCCCTCCAGTCTGGGCCCTTGTCTGGTTGAGCTGGCGTGGGCTTTCTTTTTTTTTTCTCTTCACTACCATTGCTGCAAGATCACATGTTCAAACTTCCAGTGGCCTGAAAGCCTGTTTCCCTATGTTCATGGACCAGCCCTGGCCTTTAGAATTGTTCCACCATCTTTCCATTTGATGCTTAGGGAACATGTAGAGATATCCCCTCTCTGATTTTCGTGCTAGGAATTTGTGCCATCTTTCACAGCCTCACCAGCTAACATAATATTAAACTTCTCAAACAACCATACTTTTGTCACATTAATTTTCTCTTTTAATTTGTTTATACCTTAATAATTTCTACTCCATGTTAATCATTTATTTTCTATACTTACCTTGGATTTAACTTTATCTTTTTATGGAGTCATAAAGCAGATGCTTGGATAACTGACCTTAGGCCTTTTCTTTTTTCTGTGTATAGAATTCTCTCTAATCATTGTGTCACCATATTCCACCAATTTTGAATTATCTTATTTTCTTTTCAAATGTTTTAAAAATTTCCTTGAGATGTGTTCTCATTTTTAATGCAGCTCATTTTTAAATGTAGAGACATTCTTTTTACTTTCTGTGTTTGAAGATTTTTCAAATATATTGCTGTGATTCTAGTTTAATTCCATTGGAGCTTGAGCATTGACATTGCATACTTTTCTTACATTTGTTAGGTTGTGATTTATGATGCAGCATGTTACTCAGTTTTGTGAATATTCTATGTGAGTTTGAGAAGAATGTGTAATCTGCAGTTGATGGATATAGTAGACTATACACGACCTTACATACAGTTCCTGATAATGTTGTTGAATTTGTTTGTGTCTTTATGGATATTTTTTGCCTATTGGTTCTAACTATTTATGATAAAAGGATGGAGAACTCTCCAGCTGTAATAGATTTATCTATTTCTCCTTACAGTTCTATCAGCGTTAGCTCATGTATTTGGATGCTGTGCTTTAAAAATCCTCCTTCTCCCCCCTTTCCCCCTTCTCCTTTTTTTCTTCCCCCTCCTCCTCCTCCTCCTCCTCCCTCTCCTCCTCCTCCTCCTTTCCTCCTTCTCCTTCTCCTCCTCTTCCTCTTCCTCCTCCTTGTCTTCCCCCTCCTTCTTCCAGTTTCTTTTTCTTCTGTTTCTCATACAGATATTAATTGTAAAAGTTATTGGGAGTCACTGTGATAGTTTCCTATATGCATACACTGTACATTGCTTAGATGCTATTAGGCAAATAAGTGTTATCTTCATATCTTTTTGCAAAACTGATCCATTTATTATTATGTGGTTCTACTGTATCCCTGACAATTTCCTTATTTTCTCTCTGTCTGGTTGCAATTTAATACAATAAATTTCAGTGCCAGGTTTACCAGCAGGTAGAGCGGTTGAGAAGCCGGTCCAACCGTCCTCCTCCAGGGGCTGAGCGGGATGATGAGTGTCGGTGGCCTGGACCCTCTCCACCCAGAGAAAACACCATACCGAGCTGGGAGACCTGTTGAAGCAGGATTTCACTTTATTGCATCAGGCACAGTCTTATATAGGGTAGAGGTAAGGGGTTGGGCTAAAAACGTGGGGAGTGAAGGACCAATCATTTTTCACTACGTAGGCTGTAGCCAGGTAGAAGCCATTTTTGTTATGCCTTGCTGAGCCACTCCTATGCTGAAATGGAGTGTCAGAGACAGGCCGCAAAACTCGAATGAGGCTCAGAAAGTTACACTAGGCTACAGGTCTGGGCCCATGAGGCCCAACATTCCAGTTTGCTTTAATTAGTATTATATTTAATTATATATTATATTGTCTTTTTCCATTTATTTACTTTTAATGTGTCCTTATATTTGTAGTGGGTTTCTGTAGACAAGGTATATTTGAGTCTTGTTTTTTTGGTCCATTATGAAAATATTGGTCATTTAATTGATGTATTTACAGTATTCATATAAAGTGATTACTGACATGGTTTTATTAATATATGTCATATCTGAGACTATTTCCTATTTGTCCTCTTTATTCCTCGTTCTAACTTTCTAAAATGTTTTAATTGAATACTACGTGCTCCCATTTTTTCTTCTTTGTTAGTCTGTCAATTGTATTTCTTACTTTACGGATTTCCCCAGAATTTGCAATATTCATCTACAGCTAATCCAAACTCACTTTCAAATAACACTATATTGCCTCTTAAGAAACTTGATAACAAAAAGATCTGTTTTCTCTGCCTTGCCCCTTGAATTGCTGTCATTAATTTCACTTATATACATGTACATAAATTGTTCCTATTATTTTGAATAAACATTTTTCTGTAGATCAATTAAGAATAAAAAACTAAAAGTTCTAATTTTACCTCAACCTCAACTTATTTCATCTCTATATTCTTACTTTCTTTTTGTAGACCTGGGTTTCTGACATCTTTAACTTCTTTTAAAAATTCTTGCAAGGCAGATCTACTGATGGTAAAATCCCTCAGCTTCTGTTTAACCAAAAAAGATTTTCTCTTCAGCTTCAGAATGATAATGTTTTGGGCACAGAATTCAATGTCTTTTCTATCTCAGCACTTAACTGTCTCACTGCATTATGTTCTTGTTTACCTGGTTCCTGGGAAGTAGATTTAATTCTTTGCTGCTCTATGTGCTATGTTCTTCCACATTTGGTTTCTTTCAGGAGTTTACCTTTGGTTTTCTATACTTTGGAAATGATACACTGAGGTGTAATTTTCTGGCATTTACCCACATGGTGTGCTTCTGGATCTGTGTTCTCATGTCCAGCATTAGTTTTGGGAAGTTCACAGTCTTATCCGTTTAAAATGCTTATCCTGTGCTTTTCTGTCTTTCCTGTCTCCTGATAGATCCATTATATGTACATCTTAACTTCTGTGGCTATTCTACAATTAAAAGTAAGTTCAGATAAACTGATCAGGATGTTTGATATTGTTACTTTTCTCAATTTTGAATTTGACAGTTTTAATGTTTCATAGATTCAAGAAATAACATTATTTTTAAATTTGGAGGTTGACTTCATTGACTCTAATAAAGTCAACCCTTTGATAAAGCACATACATTTCTTCTTTACAGCAAGGTAATTTCTGAAGCAAAGGCTGGATAGGTGGTGATGTGGTCTGTTCGCTTGCACACATTTTGTTCCTACCTTAACTTGGCCTGGGGAGTTTAACCTAGGAAATTCTCACAAACATTATTAGGGAAAGCATTCATCAAGATCACTGAATAGGCATAGTATCATAGAATACTGTGGTATTTCTGTGTCCCACTGCCACACAAACTCAAGCTTTCCAGAACAATTCAGTTTTTAAAATAGTTTTATCTTTTCTTCAAAAAGTGGCTTAGAAGAGGTAATACATCAGATGTAGTGGGCTCTGTCCATTTGGAAGGCCAGAGGCAGCCAAATTTGTGTATTTCTTTTCCCACAGGTCAGTTAGACCCTGGTGAAACTCGAACATTGTATTTTTTTGCCCTGTGGGCTTTAATTTTTATTTATTTTTAAAATTAATTTGTGCCTTAGTGATTTCATACACGTATATGAAAGTTCTGGTCACACTCGCCCCTCCATCTTCTCTTCTCATCTCCCCGTGCCATCGTGTATTCCTGCCACCAAGTCCTTATCCCACTTTTGTGTCCTTTTGTCTTTGTGCTACACTGGGTTTAATCAGGGCCACTTGCAGTGGACATGGGGTGAAGAGCTATCCACAGGATCATGGGTTACTCACCAGTGGCTACATCGCTGTAGACAATGACTTCACCTCTCTGAGCAGTGCTCAACTGCCCTTACCTCTCCTGGGTAGGGTCTCATGAACCCCTCTCACATCTGTGCCTGAATGTTTATGGCACAGACTTGTACAGGTCCTGCACAGGCACCTGTAGCTACTGTGAGTTCATGCACCCATAAGACAGCATTTGACAGCCTTCCTTCCCATTGTCTGGGTCTTACATCTTTCTGCCTCCTCTTCTGTGATATTCCCTAAGCCTGGGAGGTGGTGTCTTGTTTAATGCTGTTCACTCAATTCTCACTTGTTCTCAGCACCTTGACCTGATTTAATCTCTACTTGTAGCAAAGAACTTCTTTGATCAAGGCTGAATACAACACTAGTCTTTGGGTGCATTAGATGACAGTTGGATGACATGTCCATTTACCAAAACAGAAGTAGTAAATTCATCCCTAGTGCCTTGACCTACCAGGTCCATGGTAAAAGACAAGAATTCCCTCTTATGATGTGGGTCTGAGATCCCAGTCAGAAATTCACTAATTACGCCAGTAACAATGCTACCATTCCCATGGCGCTTGTTACTTCCAGGTCCCCACAGACATTCAAGGTTAAGTAAATATAAAAATTCAACACTAAGTACATGAGAAAGGACATGTGATGTTTGACTTTCTGGGCCTGGATCATCTCACTCAGTATATTTTCCAGTTCTTTTCATCTCCTATAAATTTCATAATTACAAAATTTTCACAGATGAATACATTTTCATTATGTTCATTTACCATTTCATTATTCATTATTTGATGGACATCTAAGGTGATTCCATTTCCTAGCTCTTGTGACTAGAGCAGGAATGAACAGAAATTGAATGCACAAGTTTCTCCCAAGAAATATATAGATTCATTATATGACCATGAATGATATATAGATGGGCCATATGATAGTTCTGTTCTAGTTTTTAATGAACCTTTATTCTCAAAATGGCTTCATTAATTTATACTTCCAACAACAATGTTCACCTCTCTTCACATTCATACCCACATTTGTTGTCATTTGTATTTTTAAGATATATTTTATCTTTTATTATTTTTTAATATGTATGAGTGACTTGCCTGCATGCATGTAAGGGCACCGATGTCATGCAATGCCCTCAGAGGTCAGAAGATGTCGAATTCCCCAGGAACTGGATTTATGGATGGTAGTCAGCCACAATGTAGGTGCTGGGAATCAAACCCAAATTTTCTGTCAAGAGCAGCCAGTGTTCTGAACTGCTGAGTCATTTCTCCAGTCCTTTATTTGTATTCTCGATGATGGCCATTCTATCTGGGGTGAAGTAGAATTTAAAATGGTTCTAATTTGCCTTTCCCTGATTGCTAAGGATGGTGAATACTTTTAAAAATATTTCTTAGTTATATTGTATTTCTTCTTTTGAGACTTTCTATTCAGTTCCACAGTCCATTTTTTAATCAAGTAAACTGTTTTCTGTTTTGCTGTTTTTAAGAGTCTCCCTGTAGCCCCAGCTGGCATGGAACTGGTTATGTGGACCAGGCTGGTCTTGAACTCATAGAAATCTGCGTGCTTCAGCCTCCCAAGTCCTGGGATTAAAGGCGCATACCACCATGCTCAGCCCCTGAGTAGCCTATTTTCTTTTTTAAGTTGTTTAGATTTTCTAGATATCTATTCTCTGTCAGGTGTATAGCTGGTAGGATCTCTCCCTTTCTGTATCGCATTTCCTTTGCAGTATAAAAAGTTTTTAATTTCATAAGATCTCATTTGCTGGTTGCTTGTTTTATCCTATGCTATATGAGTCCTAGTCTGTAAGTCCCACCTGAACTTCTATGTTGAAGTGTACTTTACTTTTTCCTTTAGTAGTTTCAAGGTATCTGGTTTTATGTTGAGGTCCTTGATCTATTTGAAGTTGAGTTTTGTGCAGGGTGAGTGATAAGCCTCTAGTTTTATTCTTCTACAGTTGGTATCAGTTTTCTTAGCACCATTTGTTGAGGATGCTGTCTTTTCACCAATGTGTATTTTTGGCATCTTTGTAAAAAAAAAATCAAGTGACTGAAATTGCATGGACTTATATTGGATCCCATATTTTATTCCATTGATTGACATATCTGGTTTTGTCCGAGGACCACGCTGGTTTATTACGCGGCCCGTAGTGTAATATGAAATCAGGTGTGGTGGTACTTCCTGTGCAATTTTGTTGTTGTTGTTTTCGTTATCCAGGATTGCTTTGGTTGTGTTTGATCTTTCGTGCTGTCATGCAAATTTTAAGATTGTTTTTCCTATTTCTGTAAAGAATGATCCTGGAATTCTAATTATTAGGATTCTGTTGAAACTGTAGATGTAGATTGCTTTAGGTAATTATTCCCCGAACATTAATTCTTCTGATTCATGAACATTGGAGGTTTTTTAAGCTAGTGTCTTCCTCAATTTCTGTCTTCTGTGTCTTAAAGTTTACATTATAGAGATCTTTTGTTTTCTTGATTAGGTTTATTCTTGGGTGTCTTACTTATTTTTTTTGTGGCTATTGTGAGTGAGATTGTTTCTCTGATTTGTTTCTCAGTATGTTTGTCATCAGTATATAGGAAGGCTACTTATTTTTCTTTATTGTATCTCTTATTATGAAAACATGACTGTAAACTTAGCTTCTTTAAGAGTAAAATTTATTCATTTATTCAACACACACACACACGCACATATATATATATATATATATATATATTTACTTGTGTGTGAGTGCACCTGTGCATACGATGATTTTTTAAATTTTGAATCCGGCCACTTTGCTGTATTTATCAGCTATAAGAGATTTTTGGTAGAGTCTTTAGGGCCTCATGTATAGAATCATATAATTTGTAGAGTTACTTAGACTTTTTCTATTTATATCTTTTATTTCTTTAGCATGGTTTATTGTTTTAACTAAGAATTAAAACACTATATTGAATAGAAATTGAGACAGTGGACACCCTTGTCTTGTGAGAATTCTTAGAGATTTTTTCATGTTAAATTAATTGGGTAATAGGTTTGTTTTATATATATGTAGCCTTCATTGTGTTGAGTTATATTTCCTTCATTCCTAGCCTCTCAGAGTTCGTTCAGGACATAAGGTGACCCACACATTCTTCCTTTTTTAGCTTCCTCCTTCCCTCTTTTCATCTTATTTTCCCTCATCTGTTCTTCCATCACATTAAAAATAGACTATAGCTATTTTTGCTTTATTACATCTTCAAATATTCTTGCTACGTATTTGTGTTGCTGAATGGTCCTCACAGACTGACTGGACATGGCTTGAGAACTTGTAGAGTCAGCTACAACTGCAAGTCATCATTTCTGGTAGATTACATATTTTTAAAATTATTTTTGCTTATATAGTCATTTCTTGATTTTTCCCTATGTATCTACCATTTCAACCCTCTCAGTCCAAGTGTTACTGTCAAAGCTGACCTTGACTTTGGCTTCGAGGGTGTTTCCATGGCTTTAGCAGTTTCCATTGCTCAGGTTAGGTCATGAAGGTCTTATGGCCCTATCCTCCTTGGAATGGTTAGAAAGAGGTGTGGGCTCTTCTGCTGGGACTCCTATCTGGGTAGAACTGAGCTGGAGCTTATGGCTAATTTTTCTACCACCCTGAAAGATTCTGTTTGAAAATTCACCTAAATAAAGGAGACCAGATCTGAGAGGTTTAAGGCCAGATTCCTGACTGTGCTGTTGAACTTTTAGACCCAGTCATGCCAGACACTTCCTCAGGTTTGTGAGTCAGAATGAACTTTTCCTCTCTAAGTATTCTGAACTGGGTTACTGTCATTCACCAGCCTCTTGCCTAATGTAGTACCTGAGTCATACCTACTGTTTGCTAAGAGAATGCCACAGGATTGATGCCTATAAATAGATATCCTTACAAGAATCTGGGAATTAAAGTTGCTTGGAATTATTAGAAATGGAGTTGAGAAGTGTCAGGAAACATCAGTATTCTTTTGGCTGTTACAACTCCTCTCTTCATGCATGAAATTCTCAAGTCTATTTTCAGGCTCAGGGTTGGGTTTGGAGTTTTAATAGTTTGAGCTTGCTTCATTGAGACTCATTTTGAGATGTGTTAGCACACCACAAGTGTTTGGTTTGACTTTACATTATCAGGTACTGTCCTCATAAACACTCATGCTTGAAATATGTCTTAGACAGTCCAGATTACCTTATGGTAATTTTTATCTTTAAGATGGTTAAGATCAGAAGAGATGCCAAAATGCAAAATGCATGCCTTCCCACATTTTCCCGCCTCTTCTAAGGTACCTATTTTAGGAAGTCTGGCAGGCATAAAGTGTCTTCCATTCTGTGCCCCTGAGGGCTTCAAGGACACAGGGCAAACTGAAAATTTTTAGAGAAGAAAAATGCAAATCTGTACCTCAAAAATTGGTCATGCAGAAAAGATATGTGGAGATTTAAATGAGTAAGTCTTGATTCATTAAGATAAAGGTGATACATACTGCTGGAACCAGTTAGACACATATGGCCTTTCAGAGGTTCAAGAAGTACCTCATGGCCACTGTTGAGAGTGGTTGTAACTACTGCCAAACTGTAGCAATTAGAACTTGAAATTAAACCTACTTGAATCATTAGCCCCATCACACCCAGGTCAAGAGGACTAATATTGTGACTCCACAGGACCCTCCACCTTATACTGTTTCACTTCTTCATTTAAATGTGCTCAAAGTGTCTTTAAGACAATTTATATGTTCTCTGGGTATTCATGATGCTAAAGGTAATGTTATACACTCTCAGTTATTAAAAAATTCTTGGAAGCTGGAGTCTATGAAATATGTATGTTTAGCATTACAAAGTGAAACAGTAGATTTTTAATACCTTAGGGACTCAGAATTGGAGTATTTGTAATTTGGACTGTATGTTACATTCTAACTATTTCTCCATGAGTGAACCATTGTTATTAACTTACTTGGTAAATCTATTCATCAGGTATTTCTGTCTCTTGGCCTTCTGTGCAAATGACTAGACTTATTTTTCTCCTCTGAAATTTGGCATGGTTACCTGATTTGTTTTGTTTGAAAAAGAGTAACCAGAAGGCTACATATTTGCATTTTCCTTCTCTAAAAATTTGCAGTTTGGCCTGCATCCTTGAAGCAGTCAGGTACATGAAATTTATCATTTCTGAGCAGAAATGCTAAAAAGCAGGTGTATCCCCGTTTTCTTTCCCATTTCCCCCTGATAACACCTGTCTCTTATGTATCCCCTCTCTCAGGCTCTTTCATTCCCTTTACCTCCCCTGTCTACATTCTACTTTCCTTCTAGACATGGGCATAAGCCTGCCTTTACTCTTTGCACCCCAGATCTCTGGACTACCCTCTTAGTCCAGACCTGCCCACTGTGTCTTGATCCCCTGTACTCAGATCCACTCAATTTTTTTGTGTAGCTTGTAAGAGCCTTCCCAGGCTGGCCACACCCTATACTAGCCTTTGCATGCGTGAGACCAGCCTTCTGCCCTGGTAAATCTGATCCTGCCCTCTGTCTCTCCATGTCTCCACCACCATTAACTTCAGTTGCTCCCACACCACATCCTGTTCTCCTTCTAGCCTTGGGCACAGGTCCACTTTTATTCTTAGTGCCCCAGATCTCCGAACTACTCTCTTAGCTCTTACTGGCTGTGAGCTCTCGAGTCAAGCCCTGCCCATGCCCCTGCATTGGTACTACCTGAAACCCCTCCCACTGCTGCAGGATCCTTCAGTAGTACAGACCCTTGAAGACTTCCTGAGAATGCCTGAATTCAGCCTCTGCCTAGCAATCTTCCCAAATTGTGCTATACCTGCTGGCTAGAGGGACCCAGAACTTCAAAAAGAGCCTGAGAGAATCTTATCTTCCCTGACTGGTGCCTCTGTGGAAAGTGACGAGCAGCTGGACTAGAGTCATCTGGTCCCTTTAATATAAAATCAAAAGAGAGAACTTGAAGCCTTGACCAACCAGCTTTTTATACCCAATAAGAAAACAACCAAGTCACATCAACTATACAAACAGAATCAGACTTTAACTCAACAAAGGAAGATCTGAGCCTCACACCAGAATCACAAACAACAAAACTCGAAAATAAAGAATCAAGAAAACAAGTGTCCCAGTTAAAAGATGGACTAAGGATCTGAGCAGAGTTCTCAAAAGAAGAAATAAAAATGGCTAAGAAACATCTTTAAAAAGTGTTCAACATCATTAGTAATTAGTCAAATGCAAATTAAAACCACTTTAAGATTTCATCTTACCCCTGTCAGACTGATTAAGATCAAGGGAATAAATGATACGAAATGCTGGAAAGGGTGTGGGGAAGGGGGAACTCTGCTCATTCACTGCTTGTGGAAGTGCAAACTCATTCAACCGCTGCGGAACGCACTGTGGAGAACTCTTAAAAAACTAAAAGTAAACCCATCATTTGAGTGGTTATACCACTCCTTGGAATATACCTAAATGATTCATCCTATTGCAGAGATACTTGTGCATTCATGTTAGTGACTGCTCTTTTCACAGTAGCTAAGAGATGGATGCAACCTAAGTATTCCTCCACTGATGAGTGGATAATGGAAATATGGTGCATTTAAACAATGGGGTTCTACTCAGCAGTAAAGAAAGACAAGATCATGAAATTTGTAGACAAATGGAAAGAACTTGAAACTGTTATATAAGTGAAGTAACACAGACTCAGAAAACCAGATGATGTGTGTTCTCCTTCGTATGTGGATGCTTGCACCCAATTCTTATATGTAAGTGTAGAGTGGATTGATTCCCTGAGGGAAAAGGTGGACAAACACCCCTCCCAGAGTGGTGTCACCCAGGACCACCTTGGGCAGAGGGAAGAGGAGCTGGGAAAGTCCTATGCCCCACCCACTCTGTCTATTGGCCTTGGATGTGAGAAGAGGAGGGGCTAAAAGTATTTAAACTGGGGGCGCCAGGAGGCCGGTCCTTTTCTCCCCTCCCCCATGGGCCATTTGGATCTGTTCACTGGGAAGTTGCAAGATCCCAGCCACGTGGATTTACTAATGTAACTTGCGGAGGGGAGGGTGGGCGCCTGTGTTCTGTAAGTAAGCCCTCAACCATTGCTCTGTTAGTAAGCCCAAGTAAACCAGGTAGAATCTGTTTAACTGTGAATGGAGAAATTTGTGTGTTTGTTGCGAGGCTTGGGGAGACGTTTTGGGTTGCAAGGCAGGGAGAGAGAGGCAGGTTAAGTTGGTCTGCCTCTCCCAAAGAGAAATTTTAATAACAGTAAGTATATCTCATGATGTAAGTTCAGGAATCAGGATGATGGAAAGGAACAAGGGAGGTAAAGGGAAAGAAGGAACATGAGAGAGAAGGACAGTAGGAGACAGGTGTTGCTAAGGGAACATCGATAAAAAGGAGGTATTTAAATCAGAGGGGGAGAAAGGGTTATATAAGGAACTATGGGGATAAAGAGAAAGGAGGAACTCAAGAGAGGCAGGACCATAGGAGATTGGTATTATCAAAGGAGAAATGGGAAAATGGGGATATTTCTAATGGAGAAGGCATGGAGCAAGCATTAGACAAGGATAAAGAGGAAAGGTGATGTCTATCTAGCATAAAAAAACAGAGGGAACTGTATTAGTCCAAAAACCTAATGACAGATCATACATACAGTATCTCCACAGGTGTCCATGTGCATAGCAGAAGGCTATGTAATTAGAACCAGTGCAGAACAGGAAAGACCTACTTTTGAGTTGTTGGCCAAGGTGGTCCAAGAGACTCCTCAAATTACCCAGGCTATTATTGCCAGAGCTATTGATTGCCTCCCAGAACTTGAAGGTAAGACTCTATTGATAAAGACAGAACATACTTCATACACAGGATTTGGAGCAATGGAGCTAGAACTGACCTGGAAGCCACCCCTCCCGAGAGTCTTTGGAGAGCACTATACAAGCTGCTAAGGCAGATTACCTATCCATGGTCCAAGTTTGAGACCAAATGAGCACATCAGTGACTGGCTCAGCACACAAAATTGATGTTGTAGTATCACTTTTATATTGGGGGTAATCAACAACTACCTAATTGGACTTAAAAGCCACTCTATGGGAGAAAACTCATGTGTGGTACTGTAAACAGCCAAATACACATGACTGGAAAGGTCAGTGACATTAGAGAAATCCCCAAGACTGTCACATCCCTAGACTAATGTAATTTCTTACTATGTGCAAAATAGGTATCCTTATATTTACAGACAAATATCCCAGTAACCATCCATTAAGAAGCTTCTTTTGCACCAGACAGAGACTATTACAGAGTGGTCACACACAGACAGTATCTGTGAATTACCCAAGCCTAAGTAGCACATCTACAACGCAAGCTCTACACCCAGGACCAATGGAACATAGAAAAAGGGACAAAAGGGTCACTAGCGAATCTCTAAATTCTCATTAATATAATGCCCTAATGCAACACAAAAGGTCAGAAATGGCCAAAGTGCAGATACTCAGAGTCTGCAGCATGCTGGACCTTGAACAGGACCCCTATATTTTACTTCACCCACTCAAGGCTCAGGGACCATTGTGGAAGAGGGGGTAGAAAGATTGTAAGACTTAGGGAGGAGGTGCATGGTCATGTGGAGATAGGATCCTACAAGCTACTGGAACTCTGTTCATGTAAATCTACACCAGTGGTGGCAGCATGCACGATACCTGTGCAAACTCAAGCAGACAAAAACCCAGCATAGAACTGGGGTAATAGACAGCAGACCCCAACTGTAGATGAATAAATATTGGCAACTGATTACTATTGGATGAGGAAGAGCTGATCTTCCTAAAGTGAAGGACTCCGGGTAGGCTGGCTGAACTTCAGTGAATGAATCTGCACTGAGGAATATCTGGGAATACTAACTTGACACACTAGGCCTTAACACAGATGGCAGACTGTATGGATCAACTGAGGGCCTATGGGCAAGGGGGTGTAAAGATGGTTAAGACTGATTGAAATATTCTGTATGAAATACACAAAGATCCAATAAAACAGTATAAAATTATATATATATATATATATATATATATATATATATAAATTATGTCTGAAACTCATGAGTTTAATAATGACACAAATGCCATGGGGTAAACAACTACTTTCTCATTGTATTTAAGGCCCACTCCATAAGAGGAAACACATACCTGGTGCTGAAAATCTGGACAAGAACCCATGGTTCTGTAGCTCATAGGACCCAGGGGTGAACATACTGCTATTATTTTGCTAAATGGACATACTATCAAATTGACCCCTAAATTTTTATCTCTATGCCCATTCATTAGTGTATCTCCTAGACCTCATCAGAGAAGTTTCTTTGAGTAGTGGATGGTTGTAAATGCACAAACTCAAAATTGGTCAGAGTGCAGAGAATAAATGTCTGTGGAGTACTCGTCACAAATGGGACACCTATACATACATCTTCCCCCAAGGCTCAGGACCATTGTAGAAGAGAGAGCATAAAGATCATAAGAGTCAGGGGTCAGAGTGGACTAGAGCAAAGCAGTGTCTTCTAGACATGACAGGACTGCTCTACTCATCTCACAGCAGCTGCGGTTGTCTGCACAAGACCTCTACAAGGTCAAGCCAGTCTCTATTCTAGCATAGAGTGGGAGAGGCTCATGAACTCTGTCACTGAGGACATGTCAGTGATTGATGGCTTCTGGGGAAGGGAGAATCAGCGTTCTTTAAGAGTATGGTTCCTGTAGGGTTTATCATGCTCCAGTGAATGGCCCCACACCAAGCAGCATGTAGGTAGCACAAATGGGACTCACTGGGCTATATAAAGATTTATTTATTTTATTTTATGTGTATGAGTGCTTATCTGCGTGTATATATGGACACAATGTTCACGCCTGGCGCCCATGGAGGCTAGAAGAATGCATCAGATCCCCTGGAACTGGAGTTACAGATGGTTGTGAGTCTGCCATTGCTAGGAACCAAACCTGGGTTCTCTGAAAGTGCTCTTAATGACCGAGTCATCTCTCTTGCCCCTCACTGGGTTATGAAAAAATAAAAAGAGGACATAAAGTTTGGAGGAGGTGGGGATAGAATCTGGCAGGAGTTATGGGAAGGAGCAGGGATTGAATGTGATCTAAATACATTGTATGACTGCATAAAATTATAAAAGCATTAGCAAAAATGTTATATTAAAAGTATGTCTGGGGCTGGAGAGATGGGTCAATGGTTAAAAGCACAAATGCTTTTGCAGAGGACCCAGGTTCAGTCACCAGCACCGACACGGCAGGTAACAACTGACCATAACTCCAGTTCCAGTGGAATCTGACGTCGTCTTCTGATTCTGCAGGCATTGCATGACACAGGTGCACTTACACACATGCAGGCAATACACTCTACTCGTAAAATAAAATATTTATTATAAAATGTTAAAAAATATGTCTAGACCAGGTGTGGTGGTTCATATCTTTAATCCCAGCACTCAGGAGGCAGAGGCAGGTGAATCTCTCTGTGAGACTGAGTTTGAGGCCAGTCTGTTCTACATAGGAATTCCAGAACAGCTGGGGCTACAGAGATACCCTGTCTCAAAAACAAAACAAAACACCAAAAAGTGTGTCTGAAAATTTCTCAAATCTAGCAAAAGAGGTTGTTATATAGACACAAGAGGCATTTAGAATGCTAAATAGATAAGATCAGAAAAATCTCCTTATATCATAGTAGTGTTAAAACACTAAGTATATAGGACAAAGACAGGATGTTGAAAGCCACAAAAGAAAAGTGCCACATGAAATATGAAGGGAGACTCGTCAGAATAACAAAAAATACACCAACAGAAATGGAAAGCTGGAAGAGCATTGAACTTTTCAGAATTTAAGCTCTGAAAGAGTAGCTCCCAGCCTAGACTTTTATATTCAGCAATGCTGTCCTTTATGATTGAAGATCAAAGATAAACTTTCAATGATAAATACAAACTAAAGAGATTCATTGTCATTAAGCCTTCACTACAGAAAATACTAGATTTTTTTCCCTGTGAATGACTTATCTATTGATGACAGTGAGGTTTTGAAGTCACCTCCTATTACTGTATTGAAGTTAGTTTGTCTTTATATTCAATAATATTTGTTTTATGAAATTAGCTGTGTCTGTTTGCTACATACATGATTAGAATTGAAATATCCTATTCATTGATTGTTCCCTTAACATCATAAAGTGATTTTCTTTATATTTTCTGGCTTACTGACTTAAAATATGTCAATTATTATATGGCTGCTCCTGTTTTTATCCTAATTTCCTTTGCTGAGGGCACCTTTTCTTGCAGACAGCAAATAGATAGTTTATGTTTTTTTTTCTTTCAATTTGCAAGCTTTGAGTAGAGAATTTAGGCCATCAACATTCAGAGTTATTATTGAAAAGCATATATTAATTCTTGATTTTTTATTGTTTTTGCAGTGTTTAATGCTTTACTAATTTTCGTTTGCTTGTCTGCTGTTTTGTTTAGTCTTTCTTGTGAGCCCATGTCTGTGCTTATCTGTCTTTTCAATGTGCAAAATGGCAAACAGCCTTAGGGTATAAAGATCCTAAAGTAGATGAGTTGAAAAGTTTTCAGAAGTTAGACATAGTTTTATGAAAGTAGATGTGACTAGTTATTACATAATTATATTACTATTTAAAATAATGCCATAAACTTTACCTGAAAATGTGCATTCATACATAATAATTTGAACTTTTTCTTTAAAGGAAATGTATACATATGAAAAAATTATTACCAGATAGAAAATCCTTTCTGATCATATTTCATTGTTTAAAGTTGAAGTATTAGTGGTAAATAATGTAGTCACAGGGATGAGAAGGCTCAGTGAATCAGAGGGCTGCTGGGCCATCTTGAAAACCCGAGTTCCATTCGTGGAACCCATGATGGAAGGAAGGACTCATGAACTCCCAAAAGTTGCTCTCTGACCTCATACATGCACCATGGCATGTATGTACTTGCTCTCAATCACAAACATACACACACACAACACACACACACACGCACACGCACACGCACTCACACACGTGCGTACACACACACAAAATAAATAAAAATAAAATTTAAAAATGTAGTATTAAATGAGACTTATTTGATGCTTGCATCAACTCCAGGAGAAAAGATCATTGTGGAGAGGTTCAGTGACAACATTAAAGATAAATCATTGGCATTAAGGCCAAAGGTAACCCCAGACTAAATTTACAGTGAAGAAATCCAGAATTTCTTGCACTTGATCCTCTGAGGCTGGACCATTACACTTTGTACCCAGTATCAGCAGTAATTTATCTGCAGTGTCCCCCATGGCTGTTATTTATTCTGCAAACCTTGTTTGCACTACTTTGTTTTGTGTTTTTAAGAAAAGTCTTCCTTTAATGTGCCTTGTTCAGTTTTATATGATTTTTAGAGGGAAGGGATTGATGAGACGAAAGCCTGTGTCCTCATCTCACTTTCTGTTCTGAATGCTGTTTGCTAGGAGGCAGCAGTTATCAAAGGAAGCACAAGCTGCTGCTGCTGGCAAGTCTGAGGGGTCTGAGGCCTTTTCAGAGCACATGCTGATAGACAAGGGATGAACAGTTGCCACTGGGGCTAATCTTGGCTTATCGCCAACCCAGAGCCAGGAAAGCACACAATAAGAAGTGACAGGTGCATTAAAGCACCAGACAAGGGTGTGACTTGGCTTTGGACAGAGGCCACAGAGTGCTGGTTACCTTGGGTATTCCTGTCTCCTCTTTTACTTTAACACCTGGTTCTCTTCACAAATCCTGGTTTCAGTCCTTGAAAATTTTCAGGGGGCATATTTACATCTTTCCTTTGTGCTTAGCATGAGTCATGGGCAGTGACATCTGTTGGCTGCATTTGTGACAGGGCCAAGCAGGAGACAATATATTCACAGTTTTCTCATTTAATTATAAGGGAAAGAGATCATCCTCTTGTCACATGCTTTGGTATCGTGGCATTTCTAGCATCTGGCATTGCATGTGGTGTAGTTAGGCTCATATGGCTGTGTGGCAGGAGGAAGATGCCCAAGGCAGATAGAAACTGAAGACAAGATTACAGGCAGAGGCAGACTAATATCACATTACTTTTGAAAAGACTGAAATATTGAATAGAGTCTTAACACAGGCAGCAGATGGTTGCACATGGTCTCTTCTTATGTTGGCAGTTAATGTGGCAACTACAGAGATGATGAGGAAGAATACATAACAAGTATCTTGAAAAGAGGGCAAGAATTAGCTGTGAAAGAAGGTGGCATTCATTATGTATCTGCTTACTTGTACCATAGTATTTGGAAGTTTGTCTTGCTCACTGATCATCACTGATCATCATTGTCTATGCTAAATCCTAGGGCCACAAAAGCATTTTTTTAAGCTTTTGGAGAAGGTGTACAAGAAATGTTGACTGCACCTAGGGGAATATAAATTCAAATTTGTTTGTTTAGGTACAAATAGATCTATGTTGCATGTTCTCAAGAAAGCATTCAATTCTGCTTCAAGGGGACCATCATAGAAAGGAGAGTAATTGTGTTCTATTTCAAGTGGTGCTCTCCAAATCCCATTAAAGCCCAAAGGGAGTCAAGCTTCTTTTCATTTCTTTTCCTATAAGATGATAATACAAGAGAGAGAGCATCCTCCCAACTTAGAAAGCATCCTAGAGTGAGCACCTTTGAAACAGACAAGCAGCACATGACTTTATATTGTTTCTTTAGACTTTTCTGTGAGACTCAAGATCATTCCTGCTCCCCTTCCTCCACCTTCTCTCATTTTAGACATAGTTCAGCAGTACATTAGTAAGTTTAGCAAGGAACACATTGAGATTTTGTTTGCCTTCATGAGAAGCAGAGTAAGATACAGTGCATGTACTTTTCAAGCCGCAAAGGTGTTGAAAAGAGATATAAGTTTGTGGAGTTGGATCTTTAAGCAAAGCAAGACATTTCCTTAAATACTGCTATTTACTCTGTAGTGTGTGCTCCCTGGAGTTTTCTGGGAAGTTTCCAGTATTAATTTTGTGAACCATTCAAGTATGTATGGGAGCTTACTCGTATAATCACAGTACGTGGGAGGCTCTAGTAGGAGAATCACAAATTTGAGACAAGCCTGGGCCTCATAAGTGAATTATAGGTTATCTTGGGCTACAGAATGAGACTCTATCTCAAAACAACAACAGGAGCTGGAGAGATGACACAGTACTCACAATGAGTGGCTAAGAACCTCCTGAAAATTCAGCTCCAGGGGATCTTACACTCACCTTCTGGCTTCTATATGCACCTGCACATACATACATATATGCCCAATCACACATATACACATAATTAAAAATAAAATAAATCTTTTAAAACAACAACAAATGAAACGGAAATGAAAACAGAACAAAAACCTCATATATCTGTTTTTGTATCACAATTTCTTAGAATTCATGATGTTTCTATCTTTTATTCAAACAGAAACCAGAACGCATAGTGTTTTCTCTATCTTTAAAGGAAAATCAGACACAAGATTAGCAATTAAAAAATCTCAAGAAAAATAATATTTATTCTCCTTTTAAAAATGTTTTAAATATTTTAATCTTATGTATGTGACTGTGGTACCTGCTTGTATGTAAGTGCACCTGTGTCATGCAATGCCCATGGAGGTCAGAAGGGGGCATCAAATCCCCTGGCCCTGGAGTTATGAGTGGTTGTTAGCTGACATGTGGGTGCTGGGAATCCAACTTGGGTCTCCTGCAAGAGCAGACATTGCTCTTAACTACTGAGCCATCAATCCAGCCCCTTAAAAATGTCCCTTTTTCCCATTCAGAACAGTTTATTGTATTGTCCAACAATTTGTAGTTGTGTAGTATATAGTCTAATATGTCTACTTTGACAGTCCTCTAAGCCATACATTAAGAAATGGGGAAAGGAAAAGAGGGCATGTGCACATTATTTGAACACTTCATTAATCAAGACTCTTTGGGTTGAGGCTAGAGAGGTGGATCAGCAGATATGAGCACTGACTGCTTTTGCAGAAGATCTGGGTTTGATTCCCAGTACCCACATGGCAGCTAACTCCAGTCTGTAACTTCAGTTCCAGGGAATCCAAGGCCTTCTTCTGACCTGTATGGGCATTGCATGACACAGGTACACTTGCACACATGCAGGCAACACACTCATACACATAAAATAAAAATAAGTAAAATATTTTTTAAAAAAAATTCTGGGTTGTGATAACCAGACTTCAATTTGTATGTACATATCAATGTATGTATATGCATATAAATATACATACACGTATATATGTACATTCAAATACTTCTGGAAAAAGTTCATCTCTTTATGAATAAATACATTTGAAGTGGGGATTTAGCATTAAGCCTGGGTCAGATTTATTTCTAGTTTGGTGGGTGAAGCTGGGCCTCAGCCTGGCCTCAGATGTACATTATTCTTGCATCAAGAACCTTTCCTGTAGCTTCAGTGAAAGTCTTCACTGACCTGACTTGCATCATACTGTGCTTATTGCTATAGGCAAGCCTGATCTACATGCTCAGGCATGGAGGCATCAGGACCAAGGAGATTAACAGTGCTGCCTTAGAGATGGTGCTTTCTGAATATCGATTCTAGCTAGAGAATATCATGCGTCTGCAACCTCTGGTTCTAGGGGTCTTTTCATTCTAAGCAAGAGGTGCCTCTTCATTGATACTTAGAATTGAGGGTAACTCTGTCATTCCTGTAACATATGCTGTGTCTTTTCTTAGTATACTAAGACTGGAGCCATGGCTCTCACCTGGCTTCCATAGGTCTTGTGAAGGTAGCTTAATGCGTGAATAGCTGTTCAAATTGTTGTCTGTGAGGAGAAGGTCACTGTAGGATCCTTCTCACATGCCTCCTGAAAACACCACCACCACAACACATCTAAATAGAAATAAATACTGCAATAGAAGGCGGGCAACAGACCAGAGCTGACTTAAAATCGTAATTTACTTAGTGTTTGTGAATGTGTACATGTCTTCAAGTGTGTATATGTATGTGCGTGTGAATATGACTATGTGCATGCTAAGTCATGTATATGGAGGTTGGAGGACCACTTTTTGGAGTCAGTTATTGCCCTTGCTGAGGTGTGGTCTTTCTTGTTTCTCCCCCCGTGCTTTGTACTTCAAGCTAGCTGGCCCAAAGCCTCCATTTAATTCTCCTCTCCCAGTCTCTCACTGCACTGTAGAAGTGTTGGGATTACAAAGGCACCCTATCACATCCGCTCTAACTTTTCTGCTTGTATTGTTTACACATGGATGTCAGGGATTGTTCTCATGCCATCAGACACGTGAGGCTAGTGCTTTTATCCAACAAGCCATTTCCCAGCCCCCAAATTGATTTTTATATTATAAAGAGATTTACAAATCGATATCAGTTATAAGGAAATGTATTTAATATTGCTAATCATCATACAGATGAAAATCAAAAGCACAATGAAATGTCATCTCACTCCAGTAAGAATAACTATTATTCAAAAGCCTAAAGATAATAAGTGCTGTTGAGGATGTTGATAAAATGCAATGCTTTCACACTCTTGGTAAGAAAGCAAATTGGTGCAGCTACAATGGAAAACAGTACAACGATTCCATAGAAAGTTAGAAACAGACCTACCATATGATCCAGCACTTCTACTACTGGTGATTGTCTAGACGAAATGAAGTCAATAAGTCAAAGAGACAACTGCACTACCATGTCCATCACGGCACTTATTCAGAAGAGTCAAGAAATTAAACAACTTAAGTGTCCAGCAACTGATGAATGGATAAAGATTATGATTTACAATGAAATGCCGTTCATCCATAGAAAGATGTATTTGTACATTTGTACAAATACAATTCTGTATTTGTGGTAACATATGGTCTAGAGACCATTATGGTAAGTGAAATTAGTCAAGTATGTAAAGACAAATACTGGGTGATCTCACTCATATGGAAAATATAAGAAGCTGATCCCCAAATCAAAAGCACATTGAGATTCCATTTAACACTAGTCAGAAGATCTATCACCAAGAGTGAATGCAAGTGAGGATGCATGGAAAAGAATATCTTATGCGTTGTTGATGGGAATATAATTGGCTTAGCTATTGTGGAAGCCAGTATGGAATTTTCTAAAAAAAAACCCAAAAAACCAAAACCCAAAACTTCACAATCAAACTGATATTGCCCAGGTATACCAGTCCTGGGTTTAGGAAGCTAAGTTAGCACTGCACAGAGATCCTTGCACACCCATACTTACTAAGGAGCTATTCACAGTACCTAAGATACAGAACAACCCTAGATGCCATCAATAGATAAGTGAATAAAGAAAATGCGGTATATATGCATCCTGGAGTTTTAGGCATAAAGAAGAAAGATACCATGTCACTTGCAGTTAAATGAACGGAAATAGAAACGACATGCAATGAAACAAGCCAACTTAGAAGGATAGGTACCACTTCTAATGTCTTCCCTCTTATGTGGCATCTAAAGAAAAGGACCTGAAAGTTAAGGGAGAGTATTAGGGAAGAGGAAAAGGATCTGCAGGATAGTTCAAGGGGCAGCGAATATGATCAAAGTTTGCTAAATGGATATATAAAAATATAACAAAGCCCATCATTTTGTACAATTAACATATGCCAATAAAAAGGTTCATATCATAGGAGCAGAGAGTGGAGTGATGGTTATTAGAGGGCTGGGGAGTGGGGGCGGGGCTAAGTTGGTCTGCCTCTCCCAAAGAGAAATTTTAATAACATCATCTTATAAATCATTTGCTTTTAATGTTGATATTTTAACTGGCTTCCTTTAAAATGAGCTTTATATTCCTACCCCACCCTAACATGCCACCAAGTCTTTTACAGACTCCTTAATGATTGCTTGCACGCAAATTTGGATACATTTGAGCAAATGTTCAGTAACTGCCTGAGTAAATATGAAATGAATTACATCTTAAATCTATGAACTTTTAAGAATGGACAAAAATAGGACATTACAGTAAAAATTATATGTGCAGGCTATTTGTTTAGATTGGAGTAAGAAATGTAGATTTGTTCAGGTCTTCCCTCACTCCTATTAAAACTAAAAGATGACTGTTCTTTGGGTAAAAAATGCCAATTTCTAAATCCAATTAGTAAGCAGTTGTTTTTCCCTGTAATATTCATGTCATGATTGTACCACTGGGCATATCTTACCAAGCCAGTTGTTGTAGCTCACAGGATTCGCAACTGGGTAAGGTTCATGCTAAGTTTTCTTTTCCGGTGACTTGCATGGCCCCTTCTATCACTATGAACGCTAGCCAGTAGAGATAGGCTTTGAAGTCACCACCAGCTTGATTCCCCCTTGTTTGTTCTGCAGTTCATCAATGTAGTAACTTCAACAATAGGGCCTTATCATGAAGTTTTGGTGGGTAACCAAGGGCAATGGTCAGTATTGTTTGAGGGTCTAGGGGACCCCTGGTCAACAGTTTCAAAAGAGAGAGTCCATTCCTGGCATTGGGCTTTTACTTTGCTCGCCTATAGTGTCTAGCAGGGGCAATGTCTCCCTGTTACGTGGTAACTTCCTTTAATCTGTTGTTATTATGTATATGGATATACTTTAAGTAGATCTGGAGTGCTAGGCTTCCAAACGGCTTTTTGTAAAGGACTTCAGTACTACTTATCCCTCCCCATGACCTCTCTTGTCCTCTCCCGCTCCTCCCCGAGCCCTGTAACCCTTCTTACTGCGTTATCCCTCTTTCCCTAATTATTTCCCCGCACTCCGTCTCCCCTCCCAGGAAGCCTTCCTCCATCCATCACCATTTAATAGCTTCTTGACCTCTCTGTATTTTCAAAGTGAAACATGCATATCTAAGATTTCCAAGGTAGTATCAAGCTATGAGAGAGAACATGTGATGTTTGTCCTTCTGGTCTGGGTTACCTCACTCAGAATGATTGTTTTCAGTTCCATCCATTACCATGCCTGACACGGGTATCAGGCCTAGGGGCCTGAGGCTAGACAGTTCATGGGCCAAGACAGAAAGTCGAATACAGCTATACTGCTAAATAGATATAGTATTAAAATGATTTCCAATGACATTGTTATACTCATTCATGCATGTCTCAGCTCTCAGGAGAGGAGCACCCTGATACAGCAGATGATGATTAATACAGGGAACCACAACTGCCAACATGCAGAAAATAAGAAGCCTTGGACTGCTTATCCATGAGTATAACACCTATATGGAACTTCTGCCTCCCATGGCTCAGAGACCATTGTGGAAGAGGGGCCAGAGAGACTGTAAGAGCCAGATGCGGTGGATGAGTATAAGAAAACAATATTTTCCAGGCACCAGGGAAGTTACGCATATGAATTCATAGCAATTATGTCAGCAGCACAAGTCTCAGATTCCCAGCATAGAGGGGCAGGTGCGTAAGAAGCCCCAACCCTAGCGGAGTAACTAACGGCAGCTGATAGGTGCGGGGAGGGGGAGGGTTCTTTATCTTTAAGAGTGTGATGCTGGGTGGGTTAACAAGACTACAGGGGATGGACTTACACAGAAAGACAGTTGGGGCAATAAATTAGACTCCATAGGCCTTGAAAACATAGTAGAGGACATGAAACTGGTTGGGGAATAGTACAGAAGGACATAGATCAGGGAGTGGGGTTGACCATAATCAAAACATATTGTATGAAATTCTCAAATATTCAGTAAAATATTAAAAACCTAGAAAAACAAAAGAAAGGTGTAATAAATATATTTTTAAAAACAAACCATTATAAACCCTTATGCTTATCTCTGACCACTTAGAGTGCCATTAGACTAAGCTGAGGTGATGGTTGACCACAAGGAAACAGTTTTCTAGATAGCAGGTCAGTTCCTCATATGAACTCACAGCAATACTGACAGTATGCACAAGTCCCACACAAGTTCAAGCCAGACAAAAATCCAAGCATAATCACTGGGAAGTGGGTAAAAAAACCCCAACCTTACCTGAGGAATTACTGGTAACTGCTGACTTCTGAGGAATGAAGATTCAGTCTCATTCAAGGGTGAGATTCTTAGTAGGTTGACCAGTGTATGAACCCACACCAAAGGGCATTTGGGGACACAAACTTGGCTCAGTAGGCTTTTATACACACACACACACACACACACACACACACACACACACACACACACACACCACACACAAATTTGGTGGGGAGGTTAATAAGAAAAGCTCAGGTACCACTGAGACATCTTTCCAGCTATTTTTAAAGATGATGCTAGCTCTGATGTTAGACTTCCTTGGTTATCCACACAGATTTCTCCCAGAGCTGGTCAACTCTGTGCTGTTTTGTTCAGAAATGTCTGAGCTGTACAGAAGCTGCTTTTGTCTTTATGTTGGGCCACAAACAGGAGTAGGTTATCTTCATGGTACAGCTGTTTTAATGAGCAGAAACTATATTTTTCCCCTCTGTGTATCTCACTTCCAGTCAGGGAGCAGTCTGCACATTGCTTCCACAGGATGACAGATCATTTTCAGTTTAGTTCACATACTGATGTGGACAGCAGCTGGGTATCCATAGCAAAAAGGGTTGGTTGGCTCAGACAGTGTGACGTCTGCAAAGGAGCCAGCACAAGATGCTTAGCGGCTTTGCATCCTCAGATTCTCTAAAGGCCCTGGGATTTATACTCTGACAGACATTAAACCCTTAACTTCGATCAATATTCCTTCAAAAATAGTGTTGTGACTTTTCCTTTATAATGAAGGAGAAGTGGCTTGCCATGTTTTGTGAGGCAGAGCTGATAGACGTCTTTTGAAATAAAAAGTGCTTGCTGTTGATTTGTCATTTTCCCAGGAAAGCTTAAAGAAGGGTACCAATTATTTCTAACTAGTGGCAAGGGAATTTGAGCAGCACTCTATTAACATGCTTTTGGTCATTTGTCAGTTTAACTGTATGGTCTACTCATATTCAGTACTAATTAATGAAGCTCTAAAAAAGTTGAAAGCAGGAATCACCTAATTCAATCGAACATGACAGTTAAAGCACCTGGGAAAACCTTGCTTTTCCAGAGACAAATTCCTGAAAGAAAATCCCGAGGACAAGGTTTATGCAGACCTGCAGACATGCTCAGCTTCTCTCACCTGATCCTCCTGTGCACTGCCAAAAGTGTGCTACAGGTTAAGTGGTAGAATGAATCAGAGAAAACTATGAAATACAGTTAATGTATTCCTGGTATATCACACATTTAGTGTCCTATGTTACGTTATTATCTCCTGACTCTTGCTTGCTGTGACATGCTTTTTTGTCTTTCACTGATAGTTATCAACTTCTTTAGTGCCTGTCAGAATCACTTGTCAGAGAACTGACATGGTGTTAAATCATGACACATCAATCTTGATACAGAGAATACCAGCATACTGTCCATCATAATCATGCCTAAAGACGTGTATGTGTGTGTGTGTGTGTGTGTGTGTGTGAGTGTTTTTGTGTGAAGACCCATATAAATGTTTGTTTGTGTCTGTGAGACTTTATTTACTTCCAAATAGTATCTAAATTGCCAAATGAAAGTTTATTAAAGTATACTCTCCTTGAGTTAAAAACTTGGTTAGATGCTATCATAATGAAAGGAAAGTTTTCCTCCTATTTTTACCTATAGCAGAATTCGAAGAGATTTTAAATGAGGCTGCTCCTTCAACTCAAGTTTTCTCATTATGTCTTCAACATTAGATTCATCTTTTTAGTTTGAACTAATCTTTATCAGAGTAAACCATGGTGCTGAGCTTAAATGGCTCCATCGTCATTCATGGCAATGATTCCTTCTTGGTATTGTGGTGTGGTATCTAGCATTTAAAGGCTAATTTATAGGTACAGGGAACAATATTTACTCAGTACATCTCCATTCCTCCTTTTTCGAATAGGAATGTGTATTCTGTGCATTGTATGTTCGAAGTGTGTAATTTTAAAATTTTATTTTACAAGGTTTTGCAGTTAAGAGATTACCTCAAGTCTCCAAAGAGACATCAGACTTTTCAATAGTATTGAGACTGTGAAAGACTATGGGAACTTTTAAGGTTGAACTGGGTGCATTTTGGATTATGACATAGTCTCGAGCCTATGGGACCAGAGAACGGAATATGGTGGTCTGAATGAATGCCCCTCACATGTGCTAAGTACTTGGACACACTTGGTCCTCAGTTTGTGGTGCTGTTTGGTGGGGGCGGTTTCATGGAACCTTTAGGGGTGTGGCCATGTGGGAGGAGGCGTTCCACTGGGGGCAGGCTTTGAGAATTCTTAAGCCTTGCCAGATTTCCACTTTTGCTTTGCTTCCTGTGCCTGTTTTGAAGATATTAGCTTTCTGCTCGCGCCACCTCCCCCTGCCACAGCTCCCCTGTCATTACGGACTCTCTCTCTGGAACCATAAGTCAAATGTAACTTTTCTTTCTATAAACTGCCCTGAACATGATGTTTTATTTCAGCAACAGAAAAGTGACTAATACACCTACCCACTCAACTGTAAAACCCATGAATCACAATGATGGCCAGCTTGGCAAAATAGCCCCATTGGTGCAAAAATAGTACTTTTCTTTTTGGTGTAACCAACAGCTGTCTAATTGGACTTAATTTGTGCCTGGTACTGAAATCCTAGCCAAATGCCTGTGGCTGAAGAGATCATAGACACTAGAGGAGAACTTACTACTACTTTCTTATTTTTCATTAATTAATTTTACTATTTTATTTATTATTTTTACTTATATATATTGCCTGTATATGTGTAACTGCACCCATGTTGTGCAGTGCCTGTGGAGATCAGAAGAAGGTGTTGGATCCCCTGCAATGTGAGTTAAAGACAATTATTAGCCACCATGTGGGTGCTGGCAATCGAACCCGTGTCCTCTGCGAAAGCAGCCAGTACTCTTAGCTGCTGAGCCATCTCTCCAGCCCTGTGTTACCATTTTCTTAAACCAGTATAATTTCTAACTGTATTCTAAATACAATAAAAACATCTTTATACAACAAATAAGTGTAGTTCTTACCTCTCAATAAAGAAGCTCTCTTTTCCAGCAGATGGAGATTATTACAGGTATTGACAAGTAGTCAAAATGAAGAGAGTAAGTCACCCTGGGGGTACCTAGCCACAAGTGATTCATCTAAAATGCAGTCCCTATATCCAAGGCTCAGTAAACATCAAGGAAGAAGAGGTGGGAAGATTGTAAGAGGATGCCTTTTGCCAGATGGTGTCTTCTAGACACAACAAGAAAGCTGTACTCATGAAATTTCAACAATGTGGTTGTCTAAACAAGACCAGAATAATGACAACACCAGGTGACATGCCAAAATAGAAGGGAGAAATTTCATAAGGTCCCATATCCAGATGAAGAACTGTATGCAATCAATGGATGCTGAGAAGGGGGGAAATAGTTTTCTTCAAGGACTAGCTCCCTGATAGATTTTCCACTCCCAAGTAATCAGACATAAACATGTGCACATATGAACATCAAATGCCCTCAATAAATTGTATGTGTGCTTGTGTGCGTTAGACAATAATAATAATTAAAGCAGAAAGGTCACAAAGTTGAGAGGAAGAGAGGCGACCTCGGAGGACTTGGATAGAAAGGAAAGGAAGTATATGTACATACAGTGCTCATGTATGGAATTCTTAAAAAGTTTAAAATGTAACTGCTAAAAAACAAAAAAGTAATGCCTTTGTGTTTTACATGCCTCTCATTCCCTCACCTATAAATGGGAACATAACACTACCAATTTCAAAAGATTATTATGAGGAAAAGGTGAGTCCAGACATATAAACTCCCCAAACAGAGCCTGGGCTACTCATGTACTTTTAAAGGAATTAGAAAAATATGTTTAGATGCTGCCTCTCCACCCTTTCTCTTAAAATTATGAGGGAGATTTTGATCTAAAGTCCTAATATGGTTAGCAATATTGTACAGAATAATTCAGAAGAACTAGAAGAAAAAGTTTTAATGTTAATACCAGAAATAAATGATAAATAGTTGAGGTGCCCAATTTGTTACACTATATATATAGTGTATATATGTGTTTTAAAATATCACACAATTCCTCATAAATATGCAAAATTTTATATTGTAACATAATTTTAAATTAAATAATTCACTATTTTTTCTGTGTAACTAGTAAATGGATAGAATTAATGCTGAGTGCAATCAAGCATTTATTTCAGAATCCTAATAGCACTCATTGTTTAGAGCACACATGACAAACTCTGGCCTGTGAGCTCAATGTAACAGCATTTAGTACTTACAATGAAAGTTCTGTTGGGAGCAGGATGTGGTGGCCTGGGCCTGAACCCTAGTACTTGGGAGGTAGAAGCAGAAGGGATTCACGGTTCAAGGTCATCCTCCACTACGAAGTGAGTTTGAAGTCATACTAGACAACGTGAGACCCTAGCTGAAGCAAGCAGACAAAGTGCTGTTGGAACACAGCCTCTTACATTCATTTACATGATGTCATATTACAATTCTGTATAAAAGAACAGAACTGAATCATTGCTAGAGGGACTAATGCAAAGCAAAATATTAAGCATTTAATCCCTTACAATTTTTTTTTCAGTCTCTGGTTTAAAGCATTTGTATCTAAATCTTTCTCAGACTAAAGTTTTTATGTAAACCTTGATTTTGCCACAGTAACTTGTTACTTATTATTTTATATCTTCTTTAATACTTCTTTTTTAGTTAAGATTACTTTATTCAAAAGCTTTATATTGTTTTAAATGAAAAAGGTTACTAAAACATGATAGAAATAAAAGATATTTTTAAAGAAGCAAATATTATCAAAAAAAGAGAATTTCTCATTAACTTTTATTCCCTTCCACTCAGATCTGTTTTCCTGATATTAAAGTAGAGTTTTAATAGTTGGAGAGAAGATAAAGGCATTTTGGATGCCAAATTGAATCTTTAATTTTGCTTTAAATAGAAAGATTAAGTGAAAATTGAATAAAGAAGGTTGATTTTCTTGTTATTTATGATTTACACAATTAAATAATCTTGCATGGGACTGGGGAGATGGCTTAGCAATTAAGAGCTCTTGTAGAGGACCTGGGTTCGGTTGCCAGCACCCACATAGTTGCTAACAACTGCAGTTTCAGGGAACCCAACACCCTTTTCTGACCTTCATGGGCATTGCACAAAATAGGTACACTTACATGCAGGCAATACACTCATACACATAAAATAAAAATAATAAGTAAAATATTTAAAAGTGATTTTGCATGCACCCACAATTTCAAGTACATGCTGGAATTGTGTTTGCAGTGATACACATGATACAGTTTCAGAAATGTTGACTTAGCAGTGGTGATGGAAACTCCAGAAAAATACCAGCTAATGCACTTAGTGTTTATTCCTTACTAGGTGCTCTTATAAAGTTCTCATATTTATAAAATTTGGTTTCATGAAAATTTCTGAATAGGTTCTGCTCATTTCCTGTTGTCCAGGTAGGGCAACTGTGGCAGAGAGAGGCTGATACTTACTCATTGTGCACAGCTAACAAATACTATTGTTGGCTGTGAGGCAGAGACTGAGGGCGAGTGGCAATGGCTTGGCCACCAATGGTCCTTTAAGAGAACATGCTCAGTTGTGAGTTTTAAACTTGTACTCTGTATCATAATATTTCAGTTGGAGTTTGGAAGAAATTTAATGAGAAGTTGCTATCTTATTAAGAAATTACTGTATGTTATTTATTTTTCAAAGATTACAGCAGCTCCTTTCTGTTTCAGGGGGGTTATGAATGAATACTGATGGATAAAATTTATGCTGGATTACTGAAATGTTGCTTAAATAGTACAATATCCAATTCCAAAATGTTACAATACTTATTAACCTTATAACTTTAATACTTATTAAGTTTATACTTTAATACTTTAGATTTATAAATTTGTGGTGACTGTATAATTTGATAAAGCTGTTTGGTAGGTAAGTTTTATACATATCTATATCTTTCAAGCACTCTAAGGAAGTTAATTTTCTTAAATCCAAAGGTCAACTGTGACAAAGTAATATTATTTCTATTAACAATAGATGTATTTTGGATGACAAAAGACAGAATAAGCATTGAAATTCAATAACCTGTACTCTAGGCTATGAGTTGCCTGGACCATATGAAATGTCAACAGAGCAAGGGAAATGACATTTTGACTCAAAGGAAGCAAATCCTGACTTGGGTAGAGCTCATACTTTAGTTAATGACTTTTGTATTCCCAGGGGTAGCAAATATGGTTGAGACTGTGGCAACCAATGACAGACCTACCCAACTGCCTTTGATTTCCACTGTGTCTCTGAATGATTTTTGATTGCTTATGCTGAATTTCACATCATTAAGCCAAATAAAGAAGCCTAGTCTTAGAACTATAAAATGAGACAAGGCATGTGAAGGATCTTCACATTTCACTTCTATCACATGTAGTTGAGTAAGAAAGACCAAATCCCAAAGCTCTCACAAGTGAAGCTTCCTCATGCAACAGAGCATGATGCACACAGACCACAACTGGCCAAAATATAGAGAATAAGACTGCAGAACGCATATCCCTGGATAGGACTCCTGTATTAAACCTCACCCACGCGTGGCTAAGGATCCACTGGGGAAGAGTGGGCAGAAAGATTGTAAGGGTCAGGGTTGGGACTTGAAGGAAGGAAACAGTGTCTTCCAGGTCTCTATATGAACGGGCAGCAATGGTGACAGCATACACAAGACCAATGCTGACTCAATCAGACAAAAACCCAGCACAGAAAGAGGGAGATGAGAAGCCTCAACCTTAGCCAAGGAACTATTGGCAGCTGATGACTGCAATGTGAGGGAGAACTGGTCTTCCCTGAGGGAGTGACTCCAGATAGGCTGACTAGACTCCAGTGGATGAACTTGCACCGAGGGACATCTTATGGATTTTACTGTCATGAGGTGAGTGTTTTTAATTCACCAGGGGCTGCCACCATGATGTACAGTCTCATCACAGACCCAAAGCCATGGAGCTGCTGGATCATGAGCCGAGGCCTCCAAAAGTAGCAGCTAAAGCAAGTCTTTTTCTGAATCAGTTGATTTATCTTCAATTTCTTAAGGCAACAGACTTTTAACATGCTCTCTGGCCTTGAATATGTTAAACTTTTGGTGCCTTGTTTTCATTATTCATAAATGGGGATTAGAGTACATCACTCACGGGACTGGGAAATTTATGTTTTAATTTTATAGGTTTATAACACTGCTTGACACATATATGCAGTCTCTGGGTATTGTTATATAAAACACTATGACATCTTTGAAAAATGTCAATGAGGCAGTAATTTTTACATTTCTTGAAGCTGTTGGTAAATGTTTTAACATTATACCACAGATTTTCCATATATGTGCTCTTGAATGGTGAGAAGGACTGAATTTGCCTCTGCTGTCTGGTGCTTTGTCTTTATAAGTACAGGATGTGTCACCTTGTTGTCAAGGTAACAAGATTCAAAACGGTTTTATGAAATGACAATGGGATCATTTAAAAATATAATACTGTGAAATGCTTCAGAAAGACAAGTGTGTTAATAACAGTCTTTAGTGAAGCAAAAGTATCTAGATCTTATCGAAGGTAGAAAATCGATTGCTCTGCAGTTCAGTTGCCGTATTGAAAGCAATCTGTATTTTCAAACAAGAGCTTGGCATTTTATCTCCTCACAATAATGGGGCAGAACTTCTAAAAGTGAGGAAATGAGGAGTTGGTAAAGATTTTTTTCTCACTGAAAAATACATAAAGTAACAGTAAATTTCACTGACTTGTGATGGGTGAGGTGATATGTGAAGAGATTTAATAGAATCAATCTTAGCCATAAGAAGAGCTTATGATTATAACCACTATTACCTGGCTACCCTGTGCCAAGCCAAAAATTAATAATCATCATAATAAAGCAAACTTAAGAAAATCTAATTTGGGAACACATAACTTCATTTCTATGCCACCTAATTTAAATTATTCAGAAGGATTATTGCTATTTTGGCATCTGTTAGTTACAAGGAAAGATATGTTTATTCTTCTTTTATGATCCCAAGAAAATAGAAGTGTCTGAAAAAATTATTCAAATATATGAGGTGTTTATAGGTTTGTTGTTGTGTTTTAATCATAACTAAATATATGTATACTTTTTAATTAATGAGGTAAATGTATATTATAAAGAGAGAAAAATGTTGGCTTATCCTAATTCCGGATATTCTGCTTGAGACCTGCTCTGGACTTGATGCTGATGACCATTGCCCACATGGGTGATGCCAGCCCTTTCTTTTCCTTATATCATTTGTTCCAGATTCAAACTGCTAGGCAGAAAGCCTGGGTCTGAGCTGTACCTGCCTGCAGAGGCAGGAAGGAGAGCTCCCCACTTTCTTCAGGTGCTATGAGAAGTGTGTGGGAACTTGATTTCTACTTAGCTTGATACAAGGGAATCTCCTTCTAGTTAGGAGCTTCAAATGCTGGACAGATAAAACAAAGCACAACAATCTCAAAAGTTCCCTCAAGTGCAATAGAGATCCTCTGGAAAAAAATAAATACAAGCAAGCTGTAGACATGTGTGCTAACAGGTAGTAATATACACATCCACTACTGGACATGAATGCTCTCCTTGATGTACACCTCCATGTCCTTCCTGGTGACTTTGGCAGTTAAACTATCTTCTTTCCTTAATTTAATGAGAAGAGACAATCACTTTTCTTGATGTACTCCAGATTCCTCTGAATATACAGTCTTCTGAGTCTGGGCCCTACATCAGCTCCATGTGGCAGTGTAGCTGTCCTCTGAATGGCTATGTTGAAGAGCCCAGCAGAGAGATGTCCTGTACCAAAGGGCTGCTGGATGGTTGGTTGTTAGAATGTGGTTTGTACAGCTTCCCGTGCCCTCAGTTTGGGGTCTTGTCCTTAATTTGGAAACAAAGAGCGAATTCCTAATAACTTACAGTTGATATTTGTGAAGAGATCAGGAGAACCATAAACAATATTAAAAGACATATGGAATAGAAGAAACTGCATTGAAATAAAGGAATCTTCAGGCAAAATATATTCAGAAGGAAAAATGGTAGTGTAAGACTGAGATTAAAGTATATCTTAGACAAGTAACTATTTTCTAAGACTCTAGAAATAATAACTAGGGAAGGAAAAAAAAAAGACACGTTTAGACTGTATCAGATGGTGGCTTTCAATGAAAGGACAAGAGAACACCTTGACTTAGAAAGGAAAAGGTGTGATTCTATGTTTTTATTTAAAAAATTTGCCCTTAGATAAAATTCAATACCTTTTCATGATAAAAATCATGAATAACTTAGGAATATAAAGAACATATCTTTTAAAATTTATTTTAAGTTTTAGTTTTAAATTTTTGGCTTTTTTTGCATTTAATGAGAAGATGCAGAAACTAATAATCATATAGTTTCTGTACTTGAATCTGTTTATGTGGTGGATTATATTTGCTCATTTACATATGTGTTTTTATATTTAGTTTTCAAGTATTTTATTGAGAATTTTTGTATCTATGTTTATCAGAGAGAATGGCCTATAATTTCCTTTTTATGTTGAATCTTTGATTTGGGTATCAGAGTAATAGTGACTTCATAGAAAGAATTTAGAAATATTCTTTCTTTTACTATTTTATAGAATAATTTCAGAGGTATTAGAAATAGTTCTTCTTTGATAGTTTGGTAGAATTCTGTGCTGTATCTGGTTCTGGTTCAGTTGGGAGATTTTTTTTAAAGGTATGGCATGATTTATTTTTATTTTATAACTAAAAATTAGAAGTATGATTTAAAAATTACTTTTAAAAGTAAAACTGCAGGAGGGGCTAAGGAGATGGTTCAGTGAGTAAGAGATCTTATTCTTTAAGAATGAGGACCTGAGTTCAAATTCCCAATACTCATGTAACCTCAGCATTGGGATGATGAAGATAGACAGATCCTGAGAGCTCATTGGCTAGTCAACCCAGCCAAAATGGTGAGCTTCAGATTCAGCGAGAGACCTTGTCTCCGTGCAATATGGATGAAAGCAATGGAAAAAGGCACTCAGTTGGGAGATTTTAAAATTAATGCTTCTGTCTTGTTGCTTTTTATGGACCATTTAAATTACTTATTTCATCTTGATTTAACTTTGGTAGTCTATACATATCTAGAAATTCATCCATTTATTTACAGTTTAGTGGAATATAAATTTATAAAGTATGTTCTTATGATTTTTTTGAATTTCCTCAGAGTCTGTTATACTGTTTATATTTTCATCTCTGATTTTTGTCCTTCCTCTTTCTATTGGATAATTTGGCTAAAAATTTGTCAATCTTGTTATTTTTGTCAAAGAACCAATTCTTCATTCCACTGAAAAAAAATTTGCCTTCACACAAAGACCACAGACAAATATTGTCAAAAATCAAGCACTCAGAATACAAGTTACAAAAAAAATCTCTGAAACACAGAAGCTCGTATTAGAAGATTGGTGGAGAGTATTGTTTATATTAGAATTAGTGCATGATAATGATGTGAACTGTGGCTACAGAGCACAGTCTAAACATGCTGAAAGTAGACACGTAAAAGTAATAGTCTCATGTAGTGAGGATAGGAAAAAAAGGAAAGAGAAGGAAATGTAAAAATACTCTTTACAATAGTGTATCAGATGTATTCTAAAATGGAAAATCCAAGAACTGTAGTTTAAATATAGTATCTCAGTTTTTCTTGAACAACTCAATGACAGTGTTACAAAAGAAGAAAAATACTAAACCAGAAAATACAAAGTGTCAAAAATAAAAAGCATATGTACATTAAAAATGAAAAGTAGTAAGATACATTACCTGTAATGAGAGAATCTTAGATGAGTTTCCAAGAGAATAGGATTTTTTTTAACCTTTTCTCACGGTTGTTTCGGTAATGACTAAAATGCAAAGCCTTTCATGCCATTCAGCTTATTTTATCATTATTTTAAACCAATAAATGTTAGAGTGGCTCCCTGACTCCTTCCCCCAATATTGTTCTAGTGGTCCCGTGATCATGAATGTTAGCCCACCTTCCTCTCCCTTCCACTTGGGTTTTCTTATCCTCCTGTTAATTAATTTCAAAAATGCTCCTTATCACAGAATTATGTTTAACAACACAGTCTTTTCATTGTAGTCTGATCTTCAGTTCAGCATCTGTTCTGTTCTTATGGACATTAGGCACATACATAGTCTAGAACTGCACCTGGAGTTCTCTCTTTTCATAGGTATTTGACAGACTGATCCTTTACAAACAGATGAAGTCTTTCCTTCTGAAAAAGATGTTTCTTCATTATACATGATTTCTGAATGTTTAAGACATTTGACTGTGGTGTTTAATGCAATGCTTGCTTGAAATAGTAAGATTGTATCTCTTATCCCAAAGGAACAGAAAGTCAAGAATTAGTTTTAAAACTTCTCTTCCCTTATTCACGAGATCGAACATAATGATGAGATGATTGATTTAACCAGATATGTTTGAACTCATCATTATTGTGATTTGAATACTGCTGTTCCACTAGACCTGTGACTTTGTCTCCTAAGTTATCTGGAAGTTTTAAACTCATATTTGAAGATATTTTTTGGGAAAATCTGTGCAGATTTGTGAGTAGGAAGTTCTGGAAGTTTTTATGTATTGCAAGTAACTGTGTGTTATGGTAATCAGGTGAGAGTTCATGAAATCAAATAATTTAATAAGTGCATTGGGAAACACCAGCATAAGAATGGGAAAAGAGAGGGAATTTCCAGCTCAAGAGATTTAGGATGAAAAGGAGCAAAGATTTTCTGTGAAAATCAACAAATAAGATTATGCTCTACTCAGTAGCTTTCTGATGCAATCAGTTTTAGGAGGCCCTTCATCTCCTTTTAAATTTTGTATTTCATTTAGAGAAATCAGGTCAGGAATAGTAAGATTTTGACAAGACAGAAGAGCCATGACATTTGCTGTTGCAGTACTTTAAGGGAGAAAAAGAAAAGAGAGAAATTTAAACTTACTGTTTCACTCCTAGCATTTTGTATCTAGATTTTAAATTATGAACAATTTACTATAAGCATTAGTTCAGTTCTCAGAATCCATAGAACAAAACATTTATGTTTGATTATTGTCATATTAAAAACATGTTCAAGTCCAAGAACACTATAAACAAAATTCAAGGTCACACTAAATATGAAAAAAACCTACCTATGTTCTATCTATCTATCTATCTATCATCTATCTATCTATCTATCTATCTATCTATCTATCTATCTTCTATTTATCTATCTATCTTCTATTTATCTATCATCTATTTATCTATCATCTATCTATCTTCTATTTATCTATCATCTATCTATCTATCATCTATTTATCTATCTATCTATCTATCTATCTATCATCTGTCTATCTATGATCTGTCATCTATCTATCATTATCAGTCTTCTGGTTCCAGCCTCACATACTTCATCATTTTTTGTTTTCCTTTCTACTTCCACTCACTATCATATGCCAGATGAGGTGATGACTGTAAGGCCAGGAATTTCTTTCTCCTCCAAACTGTCCTCCAGGTTACATGCTGAATCATCAAACACCCCATATGCTTTTCAGCTCATAGAAATGCCAAGTGAAATTCAAATCCTGTGTTCTTTCGGATTCTGAACTATTCATTTTCGAGCACATCTCTCCAAGGCAGGTTAGTCTAGCTTTACAGAATTTGTTGCTGTTCTTTGTCACAGTGAACAATTTTTCTTTCCACTTCTGTTGTCATCCTGTTCCCTTTGTTTTGATTGTCCTTTCTTTCTTCATTTATTTAAATGATTTTGATCCTCTAAGAACAAGTACTTACTTTATTTCAAAAGAAACTAAGTGCCTTCAGAATGAATGTGAATTGCTCTTGTTTCCCTGTTAGTTAAGTTTGTTTCAACAAACATTATCAGTGTGTCATAATCCCATCCTCCCCAATCAGCAGCCGAGATTTCTCTATTCATCTTTGTTTGTCCCACAGTGTGCAGCACAGAGTACTTGTGGTTCTATTATTGTTACAAGGTTTACCACCAAGAATGACAAGATCTATTCTGAATTGCCAGTAAGCTATCGTTTGCTCCATTTAAAAAAGCATTAATCATGTAATCTGTTGTGAACAGGACTCCTACAATACACCAAAATTGCTTCCTTTTATTAGAGTTAGCCAAATTTCCTACAGTCTCTCAATTTGTTATTATTAAGGTCATATAATTATAATATATTATCAAGTTGGGGAACTATTTTCAGGTTATAATATTCAAAGCATTTAGAATTTTGAGGCAATGTCTACTGTTAAGTACTTAAATTAACAACTCCGATTAAGTAGGCTTTTTATCAATATCCTTGTAACAGTGAAACATTGTTTTCTGCTATTTTGGCCATTGTCAGCAGTTTATATCAGCAAGAATATGTTTTAGATGTATTCACGAAATACATTCCTTTTTATTAACTGATTTAGAAGTGTCTCCATGAATTTATTTTAACTTCAACTCCTACTTTTAATGAGTTATATGAAGATCTTTCACAATTTCTTTCTTAATGCTTGAATAATTTTTATTGATTTAATACTCATATATATATATCTTTTATTTCAAGCTCCTTTAATCTTAAACTTATATTTATCCCATTTATTAAATGAATGTACTTAAATATGAAAATAGAAGATATACTCATAGCTACCTAACTTAGGTCTGAGTATTTCTAGCCTGATATTCTCTCAGACAGATCCCCCAGATGCCCAGTGCCTCTCCAGTGCCACTTAACTGGCACTGGAGCAGGGAAGTCAGATTGGAAAGAGAGAGTGGCTTCAATGGAGTCTCATTAAAATAAGTTATTTACAAAAAATTTATAAGAACAAGTTTCAGTAGAAATATATTCTAGTTGTTATACATGGGTCTCAGACATAACAATGTAAGTGAAGTTGAAACTAGATTCTTAACTTCATGGCAAATGTCCTGGACCTAGGATAGCTATGACTAGGTGTGATTTGGGTCACAGTGAGCTGATGTTCTGGCACTACATTTTCTTGTTCAGGAAAATTAGCAATGTGGATTAGGCAATCTTTAACCTGTTTACAGATTAACCTTTGGAACAGCAATTGTGCTATGTCAGTTATATCAACATATGAGACAAGTTGTGGGTGTTAAAGTAGTGGGAGAGTTTATGAGAATGTCTAATGTGTTAAATATTGGTTTTGGCTACATGAAAAATATTAAGCTGTTTGTGTGGTTGGAGAAGGCAGGAGAGGAAAGTAAAACAAGCTCTATCCATGAATGCTAACAACCCAGTGTTTTGTTGTATATCCACATGGTACAGTGAGCAATAAAAATGATATGAAAATATATATATTCCATATATATATATATATATATATATATAATGTACCTGATAGAAAATGTTTAAAGAGGGAGAAATATAAACAAGTATGTTTGTCTCTGTGTGTTCATGTATCTATTGCATACATCAAATGTATATATATATATATATATGTATACAAGGAAACTTCTCTGGTGAAAGATGGGAGATGCATTCATCCTATACGTAGAGGGTGCATTGAAGATGTATCACTTAGGGTTTAGCATCTCAGAGACACTGATTCTTTATGTTTGACCAGTTCTATAAGTTTGTAATAGTCTTCATCTGTTGCAAAAAGAAGCTTCTTTAATGAGACGTGAAAGGGACACTTGGCTGCATATATGAAGATGCATATTTAAAATAAAGCAAGAAATCACATTGGTTTAAGGATGTGGCAAAAGCAGCTTTTACTCTGGGGTCTATGACTTCTCCAGTCATGTGTATTTGACTATGTTTACAGTGCCACACGTGAGTTCCCTCCCCTTGAACAGGCCTTAACTACAATTAGATAAAAGTAGAACTATTGCACTAATAGCAATACTTTTCTGGGCTAGTCGCTGTTTAGTAGGCTTTAACAGCTGAGTAGAACAATTGATTGGTTTTCTCCCTTGGCAGCTTGTATAGTAGTATCCTCTGATAACCTTGAGAGTTAATCTTCAGGGAGGAGGTTTCCAGTTCAGTTCCAGCCTGTCTCCAGGGTCTCACCTTCAAGTTCTACAAGGCAATCAAGGGCTGTGGCAATAGCTTATTTTATTTTGGGAGTCTCTTGGACTGCCTTGACTATCAGCTCAGAGGGGTGTTTCTCCTGTCTGGCACTTTGTTTTTTGTTTTATAGCCTTTAGGTGTGCACATGCATTTATATATTTATTGTATGTGTATTTTCAGTAGAACTTTGAACTACTACATTTCCCTCTGGATTTTCATCCCAGCAGCATGTGACAATCTGCTGCCAAGCAGAAAGATCTTTGGTCTTACCTTATTTTCCCATATTTTAATGTGTTCCAAGATTTCTGTTCCTAAAGACACAACCCTGACTTGCCTTAGTCACAGCCTTAGAGCATTAGGCTTAACTGATGTCAAGCCCACTACTTTAATTCATTTATCATATGAAGACTGGACCCAATATAAATTGGACAACAATCATGTTTAGCCTGAATTCAGAACCTTTGACTTCCCAAATCTCATCATATTCAGCCTGAATTTAGAATTCAGATCTGACTGACTTAAGACAACTTCATAAAAAATATAATGGCAAGTAGTCTGAAGTACCCAAGCCTCTTCTGTCTCTGGGCCTGTTCCTCTTTTTTCCCGTTCTCATTCCTCCTTCTAGCCTTTTTCTCTTTGTTCCTCTGGACGAATTCTGGCCCTTCCCTCTGAAAACTCCTCAGTTGGCCACCTGTGCAGCCCCGAATCTTTACTCTTTGTGCACCCTCACCTTGGCCTCTTCTGAAGCCTCCTGGCAGTTGCAGCAGCCAGAAGCAGGGCCTTTTTTGTTCCCCTGCCCCTCTGTGATGGGGCCCCACTTTTCTCTAAGGCTTTTCTTCACCCTTGGTGTTCTGCGATCTGCAGGTCCCAGATCTTTTCTCTGCAGTTCTGCCCACAGCCCTTTTCCTGTCTCTTACTCCAGTTGCAGTTCACAAAAACCAGGCAAATGTTAAAACATGAAACAACACTACTTTATTCCCGGAACTATAGGCACTTAGTCATGTGTCTCAATCTTCTTCCAATTATTGTTTGTTCAGTTTTTACCTAAAAGTTATAGATCAAGACATGTTTTATAGCCTTCAACATTATGTGATAACTTTTAGCTTCGAGGTTGCTGGAACTTAATGGTTTCTTAGTATATCCCAAAACAAGACTAGTGCTCTGTTTGTCATTCCGATGGTTAATCTGCTGGTCATAAATCTATTAATTCAAATAGGCCCACTAAAAATGGCCCCAAATAATTAGGCTCTGGACTTGCAACATTCCAAACTCTCAACATCACAAAAGTTCTAGCCAGTTATCAACCTTCATTTAAAGTTACAATTTCTTCAGCGGACTGTTGTTCACATCTCTTCACATTTTATCTTTGTTATGCCTTCTTCTTCATCCAGGCTGTTGGTGAGATTTCCCATAGAGCTTTTGTTTGACTCTGTGTTTCATTTCATACGTTTCAGACTGTTTTTTTCTTCACATTTTTCTTTAATTCTTCTTTCATAACTTCATTTCATTCAGCTGTTTGTTGGCTTTTAAATGAAACTATATTAGGTGTTTACACTGTTTCACCGTTTCTAAAAACATTATTTTGTTTTGACTTTATGATATATTTACTGTAATCTAAAAGTATTTTATATAATTCTTGCCTTTTTAAAAAGAAATATTTTTACTTTGCTCTGTGACAGCCTGCCATCAAGCTCTGCAAGTTTGTTTTCGGGTTTCCTGTCTCCTGAGGAACCACCTCCCTCTATGCTTTTTTTCCTCCTCTGCCTAGGATCTCCATCCCAGCTCTTCATTCTGCTTGTGGGAATTCCCAACCCCTCTGCCCTCTCCCCCGCCCCTCTGCCCTCTCCCCGGCCCCTGGCACTTGCCTTCACTGTCACCCTCACGAGATTTAGTGTAAACATCAATTTGATAAGGGTTCACTCTCTATCTGCTGTCTACACTCATTCAAAACCTAAACTCTTTCAAAGTATGCTTTCCATTAAGTTCGCCTGTGACTCTTCAAAGTCCCAAGGTGTATACAGATAATATTAGTTACATTATCTTTCCTGTGTAATTTGGATTCCATCTTCTTTTAGTAAAATAATGTTACATAGCACCGTTTTCTAAGCCAAACAACTGCCTTCTTCATGACTTAAGCTGTGCCTGTTTTCCAAAGATCATCATAATCAAACTTGTTTGAGATCTCTTGTAATTGTGTCATGTGTGTCTATGATGATTGTCTTCATGTGTTGTTTCTTTCAAAACAGTTTTTTTAAACAAACTGTGGTAACTTCAGCTTTTTTCTTTCTCATTCTTCTTACTGTGCACAAAATTATTAGTTTTATTCTTATATTTGGCATGCCCAATTAAGGTGCACATGAGCAGATTTATAAACATGGTTATATTGATGATATATTCCAATGCCCTATAAACTTGGGTATTCTGAACATCTTAAAACATATTAAACAATGTCTATAGGTCTATTAAGTGTTTCACAAAACTTTTAAATGCTATTTTTTTGAATACAAAACAACATTCATTAAAATAATAAAATATGTTAGGCTCTTTCAAATCAGATTCTAAATTAGTATATATGAATTAAGATTTTTATTTCAGTTGTGTCATGATCAGAGATGGAGAAATCATTTCCTTTTCAAGTGTTCTTGATATAAAACTGTTGAAATAAAGTTTTTGTTAAGGATAGACTACATGCAAAGTAACGGATATATAGGTTTGCTGGAGATATTTGTGTTTTCTTTTCACAATGAAAATAGCAGGGAATATAATTTCAACAAATAATAATTAGTTATTTTTCATTTGCTGTGATAAAATGCTCTGACCAATGGAACTTAGAAGGGGAAGAATTTATTTGAGCTCATGGTTTCAGGGGAATTAGAGTCCATCAGGGCAGGAAAGCACAGTGATAGGAAGTGCCAGAGGAGGATCCGAAAGCAGAGGCTCAGATTTTCAAGTAGGCACGGAAGCAGAGTCACTGGGGATCCTGAAAGGCTCAAGAACTTTCTAAGTCTGCCCCAGTGACCTGCTTCCTCCAGCATGGTCACACCTTCTAAGACCTCCCAAGACAACGCCACCAGCTGGGGACAAATGTCCAAATACTTGGAGCCTATGGGGGAAATTTTTACTCAAACTACCATAGTCACTAAAATCTATCTTTTTATATAATTACTTATCTATACACTGCCCACATAAGCTTATGTTTCTTAAAAATAATTTTCTTGGTATCAAATTGACTTTATGAAAGCTAAAATTGTTAAATTAGACCCAAAACATTTTTCTGGTTAAAAATGTTATCTATTTAATCCCTGTTTCAATTCTGGTTTTACAACATGCTTCCTATTGCTTAAAATTATAAATTAATTCTGAGAAATGACTCCTGGGTCATTTCTTGCTCCTGGGTGAAATTTCTCCTATGGATAATTGCTCTCTTGAGATATCAAACTCTTTATTCATGGACTAAAAAGATTACTTGTCTCTGTGCATATATATATATTCTATATACATGTATATATACACATACATTTTAATGGGATAAATATTAATTACTTAGTAAATTCTCACAACAAACGATAAATTTATTTGTGAATGCTATCGTGTCTCATGGTATTAATAAAGGAAATAATGTAAAATTGGTAAAAGAATATAAAAATGAAAGTATTTTAATAAAGATTTATGTATGAAGATTAAAATGGCTGTATGTTTCCAGAATGGAAGGAATAATGAAAATGTTTGAGCAAATTTATTAAAGGTCTGAGAAGATTTATAGAGATGCACAGTTATTATTATATTAGTTGCTGTTGCAGTCCAAACACTTTCAGTCTGCTCCTCTGACTTGTATGACACGCCCAGTCATAGCCACAGGCTTGGTGGACACAGACGAGTATTAAGGTTACCTGTAGCTACTGCCAAATGTCTTTTGCGTTTCTTTGTATTACACAAGTGCTATTTTTTGGATTTTTTTCCTTCTGCCCAACAACAAAAAGTATAAAACTTATAAAATGTACTTTAGGCTGTCATTAGGACCATGGGTGCTTTCTTTTATCCATAACAAGATGATTTGGCTCAAGAGAAGCTAGGTTTTGCCTCCCTGTATTAGATTGGTACAGTGCAGATAAAACAGTTTCAGTGAACTTGGTTTAGATCCTGATCAACTTATTCCTATCTGTAGGTATGTGATGTGATCCTCCCCTTCCTTCTAAAAACTATAAATCAGGGTATGGTGAACTGAGGATAAAAAAAGACTGCTTCTGTTTGTAGTCGAACAGCCTTCATTTCAGCTAGACCTAAGAAAATGATTTTAAGTCCCTTTCCTGCACTATGCCTACTTGACCTGTGATGTTAAATCTCTTCTCTCTCTGACTTAGGCTGTAAAAGTTCAGTTCTTCATAAGAATCTACTATGTTAAAGATTCTATTCTTGCCACATTATCTGGGAAGACTTTTATGTACCTAAATCCACTAAAGTAATCTTAAGTTTTCTAAGGCCAAAGTTCAGTTAAACCTCCACTTAAATTAGTTTTTGTCAATAATCAGAATGACTGACTTCAAAAAGAAAATATATGTCCAGTTAAAGTTTAGATTTTTTTTGTTGTTGTTCAAGATTTATCTACACGTTACACAGTAATTAAAAGTACCAGACTGGTGTAATGAACCTTCTTGGATGTTTAATAGCTATACTTGAAGGCCTATAGTAATCTGATCAGAGGGACTTAAAGGAACAAGTTTTTGCTCCTTGCCTTCCAAGGTTAACTAAGTCCCAGGGTACTATGGGACATCTCTCAAAATGTCCTGTAACTTGGATGAATCACCTGTTCTATAGTTCAGGGAGGCCATGGAGACCCCAGTAGATGGACTCTGACCAGTGTCCTGTCTATAAAGCAGAGGGTCAACCTGTAGAAAAAAGTTTCTTGCAAGTGAAACTATATCCTAGCAAGACCTCTGACTTATCCTCACATAGATGGGGCTGGTAAAAGGAAAACCAAAGGAAGCAGGAGCTTCCCTAAACCCCAAGTTGACCCAACCCCAAGTTGGGCCAACTGCATGGTTTTAAACACCCAACAAACAAGTATAATCAAAGGTTAAAGTGATCAGTATGTTTCTTTAAAAGTCCAAGGGATTATACTTGCCAGACTGTAAACTTATGCTTATATAAAGTGTTATTTTAGACACTTATTTTTCACTAACGATTTTATTACTAATAAAAATGCTATTTAAATGCAAGACTTCAAATCTTGGCCTAGTTCAACACTGTCTATCTACCTGCAGCCAAGAGAAATAAGTCAACTATTGCTCTAAACCACTGTCCTATGCTTAATCAACTGTCTCCAAAGATTCTTACAGCATCTCCTGACTGAACAGCCCAGGCCACTACCAGACACCAAATTAAGGCTATGTTCCTGCTTTACATCACCAGAGAACTCCCTCTTCCAAGGGACATGAAATGACCCCATCCCTTCAACGCCCCTGTCCTCCCAGCTTGAGGAAGTTATGAAATGATGCCTCTTTTCTTTATTTGTCCCCAGGGTCTGGAATGAAGGAAAAATGCCTAGGCTTAAAACGGCCCTGAGCTATTTTTCAAAGGCCCCATACTGGGTTGTGTAAACTTTAGGTAACTTTCAAGTTAAGCTATTACCCAAACCAGGAACTGTGTAAAACCCCCAAACCAGAGACCGTGTTATGGGATGGGGGAAACAAATAACAGCCTCTAGTGTCAAAATCTCCAAGCCCTGTCACCAGCACTAGCCCTACCCACGTCTCCTTTCCTAATCCCCCAACACTTATAAGCAGCCTACCAAATGAGCCTGAGCAGGTGCAGCTTAAAATCCCACAGAGAAACGGTCACCATCTTTATTGTTCTTAATAAAGAACAATTTGCTCCTAAGGTTGGTCTCTCATCTTTCATTTTCATGTCACCTTGGTCAATCCTGATGTAACATTTCTAACAACTCTCACCTAGGGATTTGGAGCTAAGATCCACAAATGAGAGGGAACATATGTTACCTGCTTTTCTGAGCATAATTGGCCAATGTGCAGAGAAAGAACAAGAGGCTTAGGAGTGCTTATCCTTGAACAGAACACCTATTTCACACCTCTGCCTCCCAAGGCTCAGGGATCATAGTGGAAGAGGAGACAGAAAAATTGTAAAAGCTAGAGATAGGGGGATGACCACAAGGAAACAAAGTCTTCCAGACAGCTGTTCTGTTAGTTACTCATATGAACTCACAGCAATGGCAACATCAAGACCAAATATTCCTATGCAAGCTCAAACCAGACAAAAATCTCAGCCATGGCATGGGGAAGTGGGTCAGAGATATCAACCCAGTCTAAGGAGCTTTTGGCAACTGATGGTTGCTGAGAGAGAGAGAAAGACAGTATCTTACAGGGATGGGACTCTTGGTGGGCCCAGTGGATGGACCTACACTAAAGGATACTTATGTACACAAATCAGACTCTATCGTCCATATATAAGAGAACATGAAATTGGGCAGGGGTAGTGGGGAAAGGTGCTGATAAGGGAGAGGGTTTAAATACCACACGATTATATTGTATGAATACTGCAAAAATTCAATAAAACATTATATATACACACTAAAGTATGAAAATAGATTGGGATAAGGAACTGTGAGACTGGGAACACTCCCGCTCTTTGTGTCTATGAATAACGGAGACCTTCTCTTTTTATCTTAAAACTCAAATTTCTAAAAAAAAAAAAGTCAAATTTCTCTCTTTGTGCTGGGACTTGAATTCGGGGCCCCCTGCGTGCGCAGGAGGCACTGTACCACTGAGCTCCACCTCCAGCTTGCTTCCCCTCCTCCTTTCCCTCATGAGCTTCCTTCTTTCCTTCCCAGCTTCTGATGGGGTCTTCCTAATTTTATAGGTTATGAAATCCCACGTGCTCAGCCCCAGACACACATATACGAGTATCTCTAAATGGATTTGGTAGGTTGTTTGTGTGTGTACATATGCTTACATGTCACCATAGTAACTAAAGACGAGGCCATGCCATGGAGAGGGAGTGTGTGGGGGCATGAGAAGCACTGAAGGGGGGGAGGGAGGGTGCAAATGATGTAAACACAGTACTCATGCATGGACGGCTCAAAAAATAAAAAGTAAAACAACAACAAAAAATTAAAGTGAAGCAACTGAATGAACTGCAGACCGTGTGTTGACTCCACAGTATGTACTACAAGGAGAACAACTGAGTGGTTTTAAAACAAAATTATCCAAAAATTTCAAAGAGAAAGAAGATGAACAAGTATAAAAGCAAAATAAATAAGTTAAAACATATCTGCAGATCTGGATTCAAAATACCAATATAAACTCATGATGTACTCTTACTTAAAAAATATGTTCCTGCTGGGCATGGAGGTACATGCCTTGAATCCCAGCACTCAGGAGGCAGAGGTAGGAGGATCTCTGTGAGTTCAAGGCCAGCTGGGGCTACAGGGAGACCCTGTCTTTTATATATATATATATTCAGACTTGTGAAACTTTAGACACTGAAAATTCTTGAGTCTACTGGTGATCTAGAAACACAGCTTCCCATGAGAGAAGTTGGATATTTGGTGAATGAATTGATTCCAGATCTGGAGTTTGAAATGTATGAGGGCTATCATGATGGCTCAGTGCGTGAAAGTGCTTACTCTACAAGCCTGATGTCCTGTGTTCTATCACCAGAACCCATGGTGGAAAGAGCGTCTAAATGCTTGAAAGTTGTCCTCTGACCGCCACACATGCTGTGTTATACATATCCTGGGTATGCATACGTGCACCAAGCACATACAAATGAATAAATAAATTACAAAATATAAGTGTATATAGAATAAGCCTAGGAAATCTTGTACAAGAATGCAAAATATTTTTCTGAAGTAAGCATTAACAAGATCAAGTCAAATGTATCAGAGTCTAACATGGGCCAAATAAATTTACCATCAAAAAGAATAATTGAAGTTTAATGGACTGAAATATATCAAATATGTTGAAGTCCATGACTATAAAATTATATAAAAACCTTCTCATTTTTGGAAGATACTAGAAACTAATGAATTATTCTGACCATCAGAAAATACCATGTATTTCTAGACAAAGTATCCACAATGTTTCTTTTTATTACTTCTTTCCTTTTGTAATGCTGGGAAACAATCCCCGGGCCTTGTGCATGATAGATAAACACTCTGGTACTGAGTTACCCCCCACGCCTTCATTAATAAATACAGGAGTGATGACTTGAAATGTCACTACTGGTGGATTTCTCTCTACTGGTGGATTAATGGACTTAGGCAGAGATAATCAATGAATAATCACACTGTTAGGTGGCAAGCTGGTGGGAAACACTCTATTGGATGCATTTTGTTAATGACTGATCTAGTCAGGAATCTAAATCACAGAGAGGGGAGACCATTAACTGTTATTTAAATATTGGATCTTTATATGGGACATATTATATTTGTGTGATTAAAAATGACTTTATATTTAGAGATTCAACTGAAGTAATTATGGAAGAGGTGACATGATGTGGTGTGTGAAACTTGTTCCAAAAGAATCGAAGTCACAGACTATTTGGATGGATGGATATATAAAAAATGTATATAGTATGGCATCTAAAAACATATAGTCGAGTGACAGTAAAAATCATGGCCTGTGCATGAATTCCACGGAAATGTGGCTTTGCTGATTTTTAAGACACTGGTTCTCAGATGGAAATCAGCGATTCAGACTTCTGAAGTAAAGATTATTGGGACTGGGGAGATGGCTCAGTTGGTAAGATGTTGTGCAAGCGTGGAGACCAGACTTTGGACCTGTAACCATAGTGCTGGGGGTCGGGGTGGAGATGAGTGGGTCTTCGGAGCTTGCTGGTCAGCAAGTCTAGCTGAACTGATGAGCTTCAGGCTCAGAGAGAGATTACATTTAAAAAATAAAGGTGGAGAGCGATAAAGTCTCCTGACATCGACTTCGTGCATACACACATCCAAGTGCACTTACACACACATGTGTACGCACATTTAACGTAGATTATTGCCCCCTCCACCTGGCAGTTTCCGTCTTCACTGCCCATGTCTGGACAGATCACTCAGATTCTCGTCTAGTTGCTTCCTTCCCTCTGCTTTTCTTCTTCTTCTACCACTTCTCCTAGCCCTTTGTTTATGGATGTGTGGAGAGTGGGGAGGTGAGTCAGCTGGCTTTGAACTTGCAAGCTTCCTGCCTCAGTCTCTGAGTGCTAGAGTTGAGGCGGGCTCCTCCATGCCCATCTCCCACATCATATATAAGTTTATGTTCTCATTATTATTACCCTAGTGAACTATATATGACCACACACTGATGTTTGACTGGAACAATCTTGATTTGCCCTTTTTGTCCTAGAGAAATTATGTATAGGAATACTTTTTCTACTTTTATTTATGCTGCTATTAACAAAATACCTGAGACTGAGTAATTTACCTAGAACAGAAATGTATTTCAGGTCTGTAGGCTAGAACATCTGAGGTGGAGGATGTGGAAAGTTCATTTGTCAGGTGGCTGTCTTGTAGCTCTTGCATAGCAGAAGGTGGGAGGGCAAGCTAGCCTAATGTTTCGTGAATCCTTTTTCATAAGAGCCTTAATCTGTGTAGGGAGGGAGAGGCTCTCATGATCCAACTACCTTTCTCTTCTAAAAAATATTTAATTTTAAATTAAATAAGTATGTGTAAATAAATGTATATGCCATGCATCTGTGTGTGAGTTTGATGTAAGTGCAGATGCCCATGGAGGCAAAAAGAGGCAATTGGATCCTGTGGTGGTTTGAATACAAATATCCCTCATAGACTCCAAGTATTTGCTATCTGGCCCTGATTAGTGGCCTTCCTTGTGGATGTTTGGTAGGTGTGACCTTGCTGAAGGAAGCACATCACTGTGTGTCTGTGTGTGTGTTGGGGGAGGCAAAGGGGGGGCAGAGGGTTGAATGTTCTCAAGCCTGGCCTGATTTTGCGTTTCACTCTTTCTGCTTCCTGTGCCCTCTTGAAGGTGTGAGCCTTTCAGCTTCCTCCTGCCACCATGCCTCCCTGCCATGATGGACTGTTACCCCGCCTGAACTGTAAGCAGGATAAAACCTTTCTTCTGTAAGTTGCCTTGGTCATGGTGTTTAATCACAGCAACAGAAAAGTAACTAATATGGATCCCCTGGAGTTGAAGTTCCAGGCAGCTGTGAATCTCCTGATGTGGGTGCTGGAAACCAAGTTTGGGTCCTCCAGAAGAGCAGCGAGTGCACTTACCTGCTGAACCATTTTTCCAGCTCCAGTCTAATTATCTCTGAAAGAGCTTGCCTGTCAATATCACATTGGCAACATCCAGTTTTGAAGAGGAAAGTTTCTTGGTTGGTGGTAAATGATCTTTTTCTGAATCTTCATTCACATTCTTTAGAAAGTGCACTGTCACGGTGTGGCTGTTCTCGCCTTTCTCTTTGGTTATGTTTGGAGCCTGATATACGTGGGTCATGGTGTGGCTGTTCTCGCCTTTCTCTTTGGTTATGTTTGGAGCCTGATATGCGTGGGTCTGTGGTTCTCAACAGAAATACATTTCCTACTCAAAATATTTTGTCAAGCAACATTTGTTCTAATGAAAACACCTCACCAGGGAGAGACGGGACAGCTCAGGTATTGACAGCTATGCTTCCCTTTGAATAGATTCCTTTGGTGAAACTGAAAAATGTAGAAGCAGGTCCTCAATGATTGGAACAAATGCATATTGTAGAAAAGCTTAATTTTTGTCTTTATTTTTCATGGTGGATGTGTGAATGCAACTTTCTGCATGTGGAAGTAGCAGACACCATTTCTGTATTCCTCAAGAGGTCAGTAAGTGTTGTCCCTTTCAGGCAGTGATTGTGAGACATGAACTTCCTTTTGATTCCACTATCAGTGCATTGTGAACTGGACATGACTGGACATTGAATTAAGGTTTCACATTGATCCACTCAGAAAAAGTTATTTATTTTTGTTGTTATTGTTAATGTTTGCTCCAGTCCTGTGTCCTGTGCTTAGGTACTTTTTATGAGATGTCACTGGAAATTTTTAAATAAAACCCATTTAAATTAGAAACGAGGAAAATCTAAGCAAAGGCCCTTGTGTGGTAGACCAATGTGAGAGTTGGAAATGGGACCTACAATGCTGAAACGCATCAGTGGGAGCTGATTGTGGCAGAATTAGAAACTGAAATCAGAAAGTGGTTTTCAGTGGAAGAAACATTTCAATGATCATAACAGTGAAACAGAAATGTTCCCATCATTCCTTTCAGTTACGATTTAAAAGCTAATTTTTGAGAATCACCTTCTCAAATCGGTTCTCTTTCCCCAGATTTCTGTCTTAGAGAGCAGACCCCATGACATGGTGGAGGAAGGTGCTGGATCTGGTCTAGCTACATGCCCTTCCTCTACAGGCATACTCCTTTTTGCTTCTTCCTTGGTCCTAAACATTTAGTGTCTGCTGTCACAGCTAGATTCAAATTTCTTCACTTGTCTTTGGTCACAGAAAGTCTTCTAGGTTCCCTGTCAGCCCTGTGAGCTGTGTGGCAAGCTCCGTAATGGACTCATAGGCTGTATTCCGTGATGTCCCATGCCTCCATCTCCAACCTCCTGTGTATTTGCCAGGTGCCATGCTAGGATGTTGGTCAAGCTGGTTGCTTTCTCCACCTTTCAGGCTTATGTAAGCTCTGGGAGCCATTCAGATTATAGCTATTTAGTTGTTCTTTGCCAAGCCTTGTAGAATTTTTACTGCATTTGACCTCCAGATATTTAGAGAAAAATTCACGGGACTCTATAGAGATTTTGGAGTTTCTCTTACTTATCTACTTTGTTTTATATCTTACAAATTTTATTTTCCTTTGGATCCCTGAATTCTATGATTTGTTTCCTTAATACATTAGTATTCTGCGTTTCCATCTCATGCTTAAGTTCCTCCTTACCTCATTGCTTTACTTAAAGGAATCCAGCGACTGAGGTCCATTATAGCTCAGAGCATCTGTATTTGTATTTATTTCCCTGGAAGCCATAGTCTTTCTTTGCCTATTGTATAATGCCTGAAAATAATTTATATATTCTGTCTAATTTTCTAGAGCCTTACAAAGGACAAATCTATTACTAGTTACTCAAGGCAGGAATAAGTAACTCCTTGTAACTTAACTTGTACTTTTAAGTATAAATTCTTGAAAGAAGGCAATGTGGTCTAGTGTTCATCCCAGTCCTCTCTATGATATATTAAAAACTACCAACTCTGCTTGCTATGGTAAAATCCTGAAGATTTCTTCGATCTGCCTTCCCTTTGATATTTTTTTAATTATTGAAATTTCTATCCACTGTTGGACCCCAAGATCACATTTCTGACCTTAAGCATCTGATAAACTTAGAGCATTACAACAGAGTCCTTAGAAAACACACTAGCAAATTAAAACCTAGAGAGAAGCATGACTGAAAATATTTTAAATGGGTCTGCAAAAGAAGAATACAATAATCGGGTTTGGCTACTGATAGCTAAAACATTATATACCTCACTTATATGCCACATATCATTTCAAGGATAAAACGAAGTAATTAAAAGTGAGTCATTAATACTTATCTGGCAGAGGACGTACCATGATTAAGAAGATGGTTTTCCTAGGATAAGACTCATCCATTGCTCTTGAGATGGGCTGACCCCTGCAATTTTCTCAAAATCAGGAAACTCTGATGTATAATTTGTGGTAGTAGCAGACTCTGTTCATGTTCTTCAGTGTAAATTAAATTATAATAAAAATAAATAAAGTGCAATCATTGAAAGTAAATCTCCTATTAAATGTATTTTTAAAAAATTGTAAAATTCAGGTTGGCAAATTACTGCAGCCTATGGGACAAATGCCACCTGATGCCTTCTTTTTCAATCAGAAAGCTACAAGTGTTTTTTTAATTTTTAAAAACTTGCACAATGAATATATATGTACATTTTTAAATTTGAATTTTTACTTTTATTTCTGTGTATGTATTTGTATATGCATTTGGTAAAAGAGGATTCCTGAGAGTGACTAAACATTAATTGCTGCTGGCTTTCAGAGAGAATAGTGGACTTTGAGTTGGATGAGTTGGAAGAATCTCCTTGGAAGAGGTGTGCAGTAGTGGCACTTTTATCTTGGGGGGTTATCAACAGTTACTGAGAGGTTAGAACAGATGGGTGGTTGTGCTGGATATCTTTAGTGTCAATTTGACACACCTTGGGAGCCTCAATTGGGGAACTGCCTCTTTTGGACTGGCCTGAGGCCATGTCTGTGATTGCTGAGTGTTGTGGGAGGGCCCAACACATTGTGGGCCATGTCACTCATGGGTAGGTTGTTCTGTATCGTACAAGAAAGCAGACGATGGAGCATGGGTCAGGGGAGCAAGCCAGTAAGCAGCATTCCTCCATGACCTCTTCTTCAGCTTCTGCGTCCAGGTTCCTGCCCCAAGTTCCTACCTTGGACTCCCTTAGTGATGAACTGTAACCCAAGGGATACAAGCCAAATAAACGTTTTCCTCTCCAAGTTGGTATGGGTCAGTGTTTTATCATAGCAATCGAAGGTAAACTAGAAGTCTACACAGTCAAGTACATCCTAGGATTGAAAGCTTGCTGAATGTCAGCCACAGTTGCAATTCATAAAATGTACTAAAAGTTCTCTCTTGGAGTCTGAGTTCTGCTCTCAAAGGGGCAATTAATTCATCTTCTAGGGTTTGGAGAAAGTCATCATTTTCCCTTTGATACCAATTTTTCTCTGACCTTCGTACCTCTTTTCTCTTCTATATGCAACATTTATCCTCAGTGTCCTTGTAGATATTCTCTGGAATCAAGTATCAGGGTTTGGAGAGCTGAGCTTTCAAATTTGGGATTCCAGAGTGCTTGGCAGGGAAAGGGATTCTGTTCTTGCCTCCAAATTAGAAGGGCATGTGGTTAGTGACTCTGCAGACCACTCTTGGTGTATGTCTGTGTTCAGCAGAGGGAATCCTGGGAGATTCTATTTTGTAACTGCACTCTGGCTCCATCTCTTTCTATGCCATTACCAGCCTCCTATGTCTAATGATGGGAAAGGGAAGAAAATCATATTCTATATTTGAAATGTTTAGAAATTGCTTTCTATTATGTAAATAACCCTCTTAAAGGTAGGATTAAAGAGATTTATCTGGGCACAAAGAGAATTTTTATTTCTCTTTTTAATAGAGATCTGAATACAGAATGAGAAATGGAAATAAATCCTGTCATTCAACTTAAATGAAATGGACACAGCTTGAAAATAATTTTCTTATAGATCAAAGTTTTTAAAGGTAGAGTTGGAGCATAAAAAGATTATTCGAAGGACTGAAATTCATGATATCAAGCTTCCTATGAAAATATTCTCTTAATGTGATTTGGGATGATGGCATGGCTCCTGAATGATAAGTTAACTCTGAAAGAATAGATTTTGGGGTGATATGAATGCAGCAATTTTCAGAAAATTAGACAATCCTACTTATTCTCTGAGGTAAAGTAATTTTATTGTCATTAAAGACTAGTCCTCTTCAAATCTGTGTGCTGTGCCGATTAGTACAAAGCCCCTGAAATCAAACTCTATTCATAGATGTACACAGCAACTCTCAGTCAAAATAAACTGAATAATTTCTGTAATGAACTTACTGCATTTCTATTTGGCTGTCAGAACTGTGTTACTGAGTGTTGCAAACACACAGTGTTCAGAGCATTTTCTCAGTTCTTCCATGTAGTTAATTTTGGAGAAATTTATATTGTTTTCATTTAAATTTTATTTTAAGCTTATATAATGGTCATACTGTTTGTACCCCACACAGGGCAGTGAGAATTGAATTGAAATTATGCTAAATATTGAGGGAGTTTGTGGACTTAAAATATAATAGTTTTAGGGAAAAATTTGCATTTATTTGGTTATAATGACTCCTTACATCTGTATGCTATTTAAAATCATGTCAGTGCTTGCTGTAATAAGTTATTTCAGCAATTTCAGGAAGAAAATGCACTGCCTCATGCTGCCCAATAGTCTAGGACATGTGTCTTCAGGGATAGCATATTCTTCATTTTCAACTGTATAGCTGGGCTTTATTTGTCCCCAGGCTGCATCTCTGTTTTCCTCTGGGTTTGTGTTATTTTCAGTGTCTGTCCATCCAGTGATAAAATGAACACTCACGCCTCCATGCTTATGTGTCTACTTGTTTTGTATTTAAAATGAAGGGGAATAATTTTACTCATAGGTTTGCCAATCTTTCTGGAGCAATCTTCTCTGGTTGTATTGTACATGTTGAATAGGGTGTGATTGACTGTGCCTGATATAATGGATTACTATGGATTGTGATTAAGAACTTCTAGATCAATTCACTGAAAGTCAATCAGCTAATGAGTAATATATCGAATATATCTCCTATGACAAGTTAATTTTAGCCAAGTTTCATTTTGTACTCTTAATGACATTTGCTTTATGGGACATTTGGTGTATGATCTTCCTTCATTTCCTACCTTTGTACGAGAGAGAGAGAGAGAGAGAGAGAGAGAGAGAGAGAGAGCGCAGAAACGAGAGACAATTGACTCTTTTTTGCTTTTGTTTTGTTGGTAGTATCATTTAAGACATCTAAAGCTAGGCATGGTGTTATATGTCAGAAAACTGATCCAGGAGAATTGTGAGTTCCAGACTAATGAACTATATAGCAAATTTCAAGCCAGCCTAGGCTACATAGCCAGGCCCTGTCTCAAAATGAAACAACAGTAACAACAAACAGATTTCAGATTTTGAGTTCTAGATGATTTTAGCATCAGTGAGACCTATGACAGAGAGGCCAAATCATCACTGGATAAGTTCTGCTGACTGGCTGAAGTTCTCCGTCCTAGGGTCACAAAGTACTGACAAACACAAGTTTGGACTTGGCCACCAGAAAGGTATGAATGCTTTGCTCATTTATGATATACTGTATTTCAAATGTCTGTCTGTGGTATGTCAATAAAAATTTATATGAAATAACAGTAACGTATTTGTGAACGGGGGAGAGGGAAGGAAGCATGACATATGTATACATGTGTGCTGTGTGCGTGTGTCGGGAGTTCAGAGGTACGGGGAGGCCAGGGGTCAATCTCGTACATTGTCTTTCAGGAACTGGACATTGTTTTTTTTCAGACAGGGTCTCTCACGTCACCTGGATTTTGCTGATTAGGCTAGGTTTCCTAGTGAGCCCTAGGAGATCTGCTTATTTCTGCTTCCCTAGCACTGGGATTATGAGCACAAGCCCCTATACCTCACTTTTAAAAAGCTTTTGAAGCTAGGAATTGAACTCAGGTCCTCATCTTTGTTCATCAAGCACTGTACTATACCAACTGAGCCATCTCTCCAGATGCAACAATGTTTTTTCATGAACTCATGAAATTTACCTTTAATTAAACCCCAGATATCATGGGTGACTAGTGTTGGGCCTCATGGGCCCACACATGTGGCGTGGTGCAGCTTTCTGAGCCTCACTTGAGTTCTGCTGCCTGTCTCTGACACTCCACTTCCGCATAAGAGTGACTCAGCAAGGCATAACAAAATGGCCTCTACCTGGCTACAGCCTATGTGGTGAAAAATGATTGGTCCTTCACTTTTAGCCCAACCCCTTACCTATACCCCTATATAAGACTATGCCTGATGCAATAAAGTGAGATCCTGCTTTGACAGTTCTCCCGGCTCGGTGTGGTGTTTCTCCGGAGTGGAGAGGGTCTGGGCCGCCAACACTCACCATCCTGCTCAGCCCCTGCAGGAGGCCAGCTGGACTGGCTTCTCCACCGCCCTACCTGTCGGTGAACCCAGCAGATTGGTGCCCCATGTGAGGAACCCGATGTGATAAGCAGCTGCTCGCCGGAAGAACGCTGACGCGCCAATTGGTCTGCGGGTAGGTGTACCCCCATAAATTATGGGGAAGTCTGTCTTTAAGCCCACCTCCCCAAAACCCTGAGACAAGTCACCTGAGAGGGTGATTTTTTTGATGAAAGAAAAACCTAATGAAGCCCCCATGGCTCCTATGTCTCAGATGCCCCAGCTCACACCAGACCCTTCACCAGTCTCGGGGAGGAGTTTTTACCCTAGTTTGGATTCCTTTGAGAGTGCCTGGTGGCCAGCAGATGGATCGGTACCACCCCTAGCCCCATAGCCTCCCTCCACCAGGCTGGACATTAATCCCTTCCAGGCTCCCTCGGCCCCCCCACCTTATAGTGAAGAGGTAGCCCCCCCCGCCTTGGGAACCCTGCTAACCTTTTTCCCATCAACATGGCCCCTGGCGGCAACTACCTAGCAGCCTGGTATCCCTGGGAGGCCCAGGAGCTAAAAGGGCTTAGAAAGGAGGTAGCAGAAGATGGCGCCAATTCCCCCTGGGCAGAGACCATCCTTGAAGGGCTAGTTCACCAATCCTGTACTGCCCACGACTGGAGGGGACTGGGTAAGGCAGTCCTCCCTGGTCCCATGTTCCTAAAATGGTCAGCCTATTATCAGGAGGAGTGTTGAGCTCAGGGCGAGCGAAATCAGAACACCCAGTCTCCTATTCCTATCACTTATGGTATGCTTACAGGCTTGACAGAACAATTCTCCACAGGCTTACAGCAGGCAGCCATTCCTGCACCATATTCAGATCAGGTGCATGCCTTAGGCCTAGCTGCCTGGCTAAGGCTAGAGGAGGGACCTACTGAATACCCTGTCTCGGGGATGACTCAAAAGGCCACTGAGGACCTTCCCTCATTTATTGATTGAGTGGAGAAAAGCCTTAAGAAAAAGTTTCCCATAGAAGAACTTCGTAACAAGCTTGTCCACTCCCTGGTTTTGGATGGCATGACCTCTGATCATGAACTGGCCTGTGCCGGGATGTGAAGTCTAGGGATGGAGAGATGGATAGTGGCCTCTAAGGATGTAGGGTCCTTGTCCCACCAAATCTGAGCCATGGTGGCTGCCCTACAAGTGAACAGACAGGAGGAGATGACTATCCCGGTAAATGCCCTCCAACAGGTCTTGGTAGGCAAGGGACAAACATGTTTCAGTTGTGGCAAAGAAGGCACTTTAAGAGGGAATGCCCCAACCTTCTAAAAAGAGCCCCACCTGTGCCTAGCAATACAGCTCCACCCCATGCCCTCGGTGCAGGAAGGGATTTCATTGGGCCAGAGACTGTAGGTACCAGTCCCCATTCAGCAAACAGTCTCTCCTTTTAAAATTCCATCTTGTCCCTGGACTCTGCTTCCCCAATTAAACCCCAATTACACATAAATTAAAGAACCTTTTAACTTGTTCTCTGACAGCCTTTATGTGGTCAACCTTCTCCACATATTTACATATTTCAGATAAAGACCTCAAGAAAATAGTTAGAACCTGTAAATCTTGCCAGCCCTTACTCCAAATACCTCCTCTACATTTTTCTCTCAGTTATTACTTTCTCTCATGCCTGTTGGGCATTGGCATATGCTGGGGAGAAGGCAAAGCATGCCATTAGTCACCAATTTCCTCCAAAATTGGAAAAATCTCATACGCCACAGGCATCCGATATAATCCCCGAGGTCAGGTAATTGTTGAAAGATATAACCAAACACTTAAATCTCAATTACAAAAACAGAAGGGGGAATCTTTACCCCTACATGATCAGCTAAAAAGGGCATTATTTCCACTTTTCAAAAACATTGGTCCTCGTCTGTTGCATGCAGCTCCATTCGGGTTGGGTGGAGGGACCCATTGACTGGAGCTTGGAGAGGACCAGACCCGCTTCTCACAGCAGGAAGAGGGTTTGCATGTGTCTTCCCTCAAAATGAAAAGAGACCCATTTGGGTGTCTGTAAGAGATTTAAAACACCTGCCTCTATCAGAGGATAATGATAATCACCCTTTCAGGAAGTGTCTCACAACTGAGGACTAGGTCTTGATTTACTAACTGCCAAAAAGGGAGGCATCTGTTTGTTTTCACAGAAAAAGTGCTGTTTGCGTGATCCGGGATGATCTTGAGGAGAAGGCAGTGAGAATTTCAAGATAATTTTTTATGGGCTAGTTTTAATGATATTTTATCTTTCCTGTTCTCCCTGCTTGACCCCTTCCTTGTTCTCCTTTTCCTCCTGACCAAAGGACCTTCTATTTTTAACAAATTAACACTATTTATTCACCAACGTCTTGAGGCAATTAAACCAGGTCGAGGTCCAGTACCGGAGGCTTGCTACTCAGAGTGATTGGCTATCTTCTAATGAACGGCTCTCCCCTGCCCTCCATTTGGCCAATGACAGGTAAGATCTCAGATGAACTGAGGCGACCTAAGACAGGTCATGGAGTGGATCCATCATAAGCATGCTGCATGACACCCAATGACGGGTAAGATCTCCGGGTAGGGGACAACCTAAGACAGGGGTCATGCGCCTCTGCTGTTTATATTAAAATAGAAGGGGGAGATGTTGGTCTCATGGGCCCAGACATGTGGCCTGGTGCAGCTTTCTGAGCCTCACTCGAGTTTTGCAGTGTGTCTCTGACACTCCACTTCTGCATAGGAGTGACTCAGCAAGGCATAACAAAATGGCCTCTACCTGGCTACAGCCTACATGGTGAAAAATGATTGGTCCTTCACTTCCCATGTTTTTAGCCCAACCCCTACCCTATATAAGACAGTGCCTGATGCAATAAAGTGAGATCCTGCTTCTACAGTCTCCCGGCTCCGGAGTGGAGAGGTTCCGGGCCATCGACATTCACCATCCTGATCAGCCCCTGGAGGAGGCCAGCTGGACCGGCTTCTCCACTGCCCTACCTGCGGGCGAACCCGGCAGACTATAGGTTAAGCAAACAAATAATAGATCGTTCCCTAACTTTTTATCTTTATGCCCATAGATTAATACATCTAGCCCTCACCAGAGAGTTTCTTTTTACAGTAGACAGCAATCTATACAGAGACCCACAACTGGTCAATGTGCACAGAAAAGAGACTATGGAGCACTCAGCTCTAAATGGGACAGCTTTTCATATCCTCTCTTCTTAAGGCTTGGAGTTCATTATAGAAGAAGATGGCAGAAAGACTGTTAGAGCTAGAAGTAGTGAACATCTGCAAGGAAGCAGTGTTTACTGAACATGACAGCACTGTTGTATACGTGAACTCACAGTGGCTATGATTGCTTGCACTAGATCAAGCCAGTCCAAATCCCAGAATGGATAGAGAAGGGACTCAGGAAATTTCATCCCTAACTCAGAAGCAATGGTAAATTGATGGCTCCTGGAGGAGGAAGAGTCAGTTTTCTTCAGTGATGTGATTCTTGAAAGTATATCCATTCCAGTTCCTATACCTGTACACACACTGGTAGCACAAGTGGACTCTTTCTTTTAAGGTGCACATGAGGTTGGGAGGGAAAAGTGATGGTGGATGGGATTATGAAGGAATTGGAGCAGAGGGACCAGGGGGAATGGATTTAATCAAAATGCATTATATGCTTGTACAAAAGTATCAATAAAAATGAAGAAATAGTAATTTATTCTCTCAAGATCAAGAAAGAAACTCGCAGAGTGTGGTGGCACATGCATTTTAAGATCAAGGCCAGCCCAGTCTACCTAGTGAGTTACAGACCAACTGGGACTATAGGGAGATCCTGTCTTGAAAAGAATCCCTTCTCACAAAAAAAGAAGAAAGAAATGAATTATGATGGTTTTGTGCCCTTGAGCTCTGACCATGCAGTCGAGTTTCAGGCTTTGAGAAAATAAGGCAAACATACAGTTGTGAGCGTGGATGTGTGTACCTAAGGAGTTACTTTATAGTTACAGTCCTGAATGTGAGGGTACTGTTGTAAGGAGAATGTCACTATGCGTCAAAACCTTAGAAGTTAAATATTGCTCTTACCCTATTCTAGCCTTTTGACTTTCGTTAAATTGAACTTTCTAACCCATAGCTTCTTTAGCAATATAACAGATTAATAATGATCCCTCTGAAATATATAGCAAAATGATAAGTAGTGATTGATTCTCTATTCAAAGGACATAAGCACAATCTTCTCAATATTGCTAGTGTTCTTTTCAACTGCATGGAATGAAAGGACCTGCATTTTGCTTCCCTGCCAGGAGATTTAACATGGATTGTTTCACAAGTGTAGGTGACTATCTCTTTGTTACTGGTTACGTGGTAGTGATCGTGGGGCACAGAGCTCTTTTTGAATGCTATCTTTACATCGCAGTACTTTATATTGGGGGTATTGAATCAGTTTAACATATAGTCACAGTTTGAAATATCAGTGGCTGTCACTTAAAGCACTTGGGATATCTAAAACACTGTGTGAAAATCCATTTTTATCAGAAGTTATGCTTCCAACAACTTTTTTTTATTATAGGCATTTTTAAAAACCAAATTATACATTGGATGAGTTAAAAAAAAGTCTCAGTGTCAATATCATTCTGATATGTAATGATCTGAGATTTCTTTTTACAGCGCATTATGTACTTCATGGATCTTCTTGTTGGATGTACAATGATTAATGAGTACAATAATCAATTAAGAGCTCATTTATTACACCCCATTAAACTATTGACACTCAGAAGATAGGAACACAGAATACAATTTAACTATTAAAATAGTATAGTGCATTGAATTTATAAAGGATGTTAACTAATTGGAGAAACTGACAAAAATGATTACTTTTGTGCCACACAAGGGGGATATCTTTATATGAACTTCAGCTAAAGGAGAGAAGAATTTTAAAGAGGGGAATACCATCAGCTTATTAAAGGATGCTATATTCTAAGAAACTGCTTAGAAAAACTGCAGAAACAAAGAGAAATCCTCTAAAAGAATACACTGGTAGGAAACAGTGATAATATCCATTCAGTTAGTGTTCATCACACACTATGGTGTGTGGTGCTAAGAAAGTTTCAAGATAGCAAGATAGCAAAGGTTTTGAACAGATTACAAAGACAAAACAAAGTAACAAAAATCCAGACAACTGAGAACTGCAATTTGTCTTGGATTGCTGAGTTATACCTGGTCTTTCTGTGACTGTAACAAAGCACATTTGTTTAGCTGAATCATACTTGGAAATCATTCCAGCTTTAATGCGTCTATCTGATGCTTCTGTTTCAAAGATAGAAGAGGAAGGAGGTTTGGCTTGAGTTTGTGGTTGCTAGGGGGCAATTCAAAAGTAGGGGAAATGATATAACTGATTATGGATCCCCAAAGGATGGGTGCCACTCCTGAGGCGTTGCTTAGAAACATGAAATAGTTTCCAACTGCCCTCTAAATTTGGATCTCTATACCCATAAGTTAGTGCAACTCAGATCTCATTAGTGAAGTTCCTTTATGCAGGGAAGAAGGGTTAATATAGAAACTCACAACTAATCAGTGTATAGAGAATAAGTTTCTGTGGAGTGCCCAGCCCCAAATGGGACATCTATATCACAACCTGCGCCCTCTCCTAAGGTTCAGGGATCATTGTAGAAGAGGGGGCAGAAAGATTTTAAGAGCCAGAAGTTGTGCAGGCCTGGGAAGTGAGCCAATGTCTTCAAGACCACTGCATTTGAACTCACAAGCAGCTGTGGTTGCTCATGAGCTCCTACCCCTAACCAAGGAGCTATTGACAGTTGATAGCTTCTGGGGGGAAAGTCAGTTTCTGACTGAGGATGTGGTCTTAGGTAGATGATTATGCTCCAATAGATGGCTCCACACCCATGAATATATATATGGGTAACACAAATTGGACTTGGCAGATTATTACAAAAAAAAATAAGATGACATGAGGTTGGGAGGATGAGAGGTGAAACTGGGATCTGGGAGGAGTTGATGACTTAGTCTATTCATGGGGATGAATATGATAAAAATCTATTGTATGCAGATACGAAATTCATGATGGGGAAGGGGGTATAAAGGTGATTAGGATGTTGTATATGAAATACACAAAAATTCAGGGACTGAAGGGATGGCTCAGTACTTAAGAGCACTGATTGCTTTGACAGAGGACCTGGGTTCAATTCCCAGTGCCCACCAGGCAGCTAACAGCTGCCTGTAAATCCAGTTTAGGGGATCTGACATCTTCTTCTGACCTCTGTGGGCACTGCACTTAACTAACACACATGCAGGCAATGCACTCATATACATAAGATAAAGATAACAAATAAAATATTTTGAAAAATACATCAAAACTCAATAAAATATATTTAAAAAGTAATTCTCAAAAAGTTAATATAAATATATTAGAAAAAGAAATTTTGAGGGCATTTTAGAAGACTGTGAGATGTTTTGGGGGCTCACCGTGGTATGAAGGGAGGAACAGGAGAGGCAGCTGCCAAACATGCTGGATTCTTGAAGCCCATGAGATATTCCACATAGCCCTTCCACGAGAGGGCTTGTCCTGTGACTCCTGAGGATTTTGGCTACCTAATCAGATAGCTATGTGTAATACAAATTCCTATAGATGATTTAATCTAGCTATAAACTCATTTTTCTATACACAATAACCTTTTTTGCATCATTGTATGTGATGCATTTTTCATGAGTGCTACTGCTGAGAAAATCAAGGGAGGATTGCATTTAGGCTCATCATCCTACAAAGAGTTGTCATTATTGTGAATAATCAAATCACTGAAGGAAATGCCAATGCACAACACCAGCATGAGCTGTGCTTTTTAGAGTCTTGGTTGTTTCGATTCCTTAATTCAAGGAACGTGTCACCTGATTTCACTACACATTTTATAGTAGCCGTGTCCAAGATTTTCCATATGGAGATGTGTATTTAATTATAAATTGCTGTCCATTTATTGTTCTTTGAAAATATAGCAAAAGCTTTATATATAAATACAATGTATTATATTACTATTAATATAGATATGGATATATTGCAGATTAATTTTATAGTATCTAATTTGGAGTTACATGTTTAGATAGGTCATCTTATCCATAAATTTAATTCATTTATTAAAAATAGAACATTAAGGGGTTGGAGGGATGGCTTAATGGTTAAGAGCAGTGGCTACTTTTGCAGAGGATCTGGTCTGGTTGCGAGTACTCATGTGCAGCTAACAACCGTCTGTAACTCCAGTCCAAGAGATCCAACACCTTCTTTTGACCTCTATGGGCATTGTACAACACAGGCACACTTACATAAATGCAGTCAATACATTCATACACATAAAATGAAAACAAAATATTAACAAAACAAAACATAACTTTAGGAACCACTAATGGCCATGGTATGGGTTCTGTCTCTCTTCTGGAAAAATCTTATTTGACCTACCTAATGCATTGAAAATCAAAGGACAGGGTTTAGAGTGCCGCTTCTAAGGGGCCATCAAGAGGGTCTCTAGTGCCAACAACTTAAAAGACTAAGGAACAAGCAGATTTTCTCTGGTGTTCAATTAAGAAGTCTGACAGAGCTGAGGAGGAAACATTTTTCCAGGACTCTCTGTTCTGTTGAATATTATCAATAACAGGTGTCCTTGCCTTCACTCAGAATTTGAAGGATACATGTCTAAAATTTATTTAGTATGTGATATTTGGGCATTTTGTCATGTTTAAGAAGTTTTGCTCTCTTACTATTAATTAATTGATAGTACATTTTGTGATTTGGCATTTTTTAAAGCATCGATTGTTTATTGTATTTTAATGCATATTAGTTATATAGACTATGAGTTTCATTGTGATATTTTCTTTTCTTTTTGAGATAGAGTCTCCCCATACCCTAGCTGGCCTGGAACTCACTATGTAGACCAGATATCTGCCTGCTTCTACCTTCTGAGTGCTGAGATTAAAGGCATGCACCACTATGCTTGGCATTCATTGTGATATTTTTATATGTTCATATAATGTACTTTGATCATTATTCCCTATCCTCCTTTCCTCTACCTCCTGTAATAGTCTCCCTTGAACTTTCATGTCATCTTTTTTTTTTCATCTATATTCTGCATATGGGAAAGGAATGTGACATCCATCTTTGGTAGTCTGGCTTATTTTGCTTCATATGATTATCTCCAGTTCTAACCAATTTACTGAAAATGACCTGTTTTACTTTTCTTTATGGCAGAGTAATACTCTCTTGTGTATATATTCCACATTAATAAATAAGACAAATCTCTCTTCATCAGCTGATGGACACTTAAGCTGGTTTTCTAACAGCTGTTATGAATGGTGCCACCATAACCGTAGGTATGCAGAACCCCTATTGTAGTCTGATAGTGATGCTTTCTGGTATAGTGGTAAAACTGGATCATAAATCTAGCTATTGTTAATTTCTATAAGTTGATATTGAAATTTGTCCTTTTTCAAAATTATTAATATTGCTAGAGAAATTCTTCAGGGTTTTTGAGTGCAGATCATTTTGGGTTCTGTAGTCAGATAACTAGGTTATTAGAGATGTTTAGCTAGTTTCTAGACACTTGTTTTCAGACATGCAGATTTGAAGACTCTGATATTTGGTTGGCTGTTGTCTTAATCTGTCAGGTTGTTACAGATGTTGGGTGGATAAACATCCATGTGTAGCTTGATGATGACAGAGATTTCACTCAGGAATGAAAACATCGTAGAGAGCGAGCTACAAGACCAGTTACTCAATATCACTCCTTTTTCTTTTCAATCAATGTCATTTTATTTTACATTTTGTTTTTTTTTTTCTTCTTTGCTTTGCCAAGGAGCAAAGTCTCTTTCTGTAGTTCATGATGATCTGGAACTCACAATGTAGTCTATGCTGGCCTCAAAGTCCTGGCAATCGCCTTCCTCAGGCCAGGATCCTAAGTGTTGGGATTATGGGCATGAGTCAGCTTAGTTTTATCTTTTCCTTTTTATCATGCAATCAATGATTGTACATGCTTACTGGGTATACGATGATGCTTTTATATATGTATACAATGTATACTGATACAGTCAGGATTCTTAACAGTTCTATCTCCTTATAATTTCTTTATGTGTGGGATCTGAAGTTACTATCTCCTTTAGTTACTCATAAAATAGATAATAGATTATTATTAACCACAGAACACCAGAAGTTTTCTGACTATATCTTGATGCCCGTTGTTCCTTCTACTCTTCCTCACCTCTTCTTAGCCTCTGGTAATTACTTTTCTACTCTCCAGCTTTTACATCAACTTTTTGCCTTTTGCACATGAGAGAAAACATATGCTTATGCATCTCTCTGTGCCTGGCTTATTTCATTTAAACTCCTCTGCTTTCATTTATTTTGCTGCAAATGACAGGTTTTAAAATTTTTTGACAGAATATTATTTCATTTGAAGATATATCATTTTTTATTCATTGTTATGACTTGTATGATTTTACATTTGTAGCCCCCAACAGCCCAGGTGTTAAATGCTTGGTCCCCATCCTATATGCTCCTGGGAGGTGGAGGAAACTATGTGAGGTGTTGATCTGGTAGTAGGAAATCAAATCCTTCAGCATACTCCTGAAGGGGATATTCTGAATGCAACACCTTTCTTTCTTTGCTTTCTAGCTGCCATTGGGGAAACAGGTTTCTTAAACCTCTTGCTTCTGCCATTGATGTATTCTTCTGTAATAGCCTCAGAGTAACAGGACCTACTGACTGTAGACTAAAATCTCTGCAACAGAGAATGAAATAAGTCTTTTCTCTCTTTGAGTTTATTACCTCATATATTATATTATGATAATGGAATTTTGACTAGTACTTCCACTTACTCTTGATGGACATCTCTACTGAGTCCGTATCTTGACTATTGTGAATAGAGCTGTAATCAGCATGGAAATGCAGGAATCTCCTTTTTATGCAGACTTAATTTCCTTTGGGTATATGTCTAGAAATGGGATAGCTGATCATAAGGAGACATATTTTTAGTATTTCAGTTGTTTTTCTTTCTTTCTCTCTTTTCTTTTCTTTTTGAGAAGCCTCCAGACTGTCCTCTGTAATAACCAGGCTAATTTCCATTCTTACCAGCAGTGAATATCCATTCTTTTTTCCTTTGTGTCCACATTTGTGTTTCTGGTTTTGATCGTAGCCAGTCTGGATGGGATGAGATGACAGCTCATTGTGGTTTTCATTTGCATCTTCTCTCTGATTATCATGATTCAATTTCATGACTTTTGATGAATCAGGAGGCAGGTTATCCAAATGTGAGGCTGGAGTGATGACAGGAATATCAGGACATCTTTGAGAACAACAGAAACTGTTACATGGAGCTAGGGTCCTGGGTCCTTGATGTCTACCAAAGTTGCCCTGAGTCAATGGCTTTTGGGTTCTTTTGTCTGGAATTCAAAGAGTGAAACTTATAGACCACAGATGGTGAATTTTAGAGACATTTATTATAGATTTATAGACATGTTCGTAAGAGAGAGAGAGAGAGAGCCGTTGCTATTTGAGTTAGGGGTGGAGGTAAGCCACATGGCAGATGAGTAACCACATGGTGGGGAGAAGAGTTTTAAAGAAGGACTGATATCCAAAGTTGAGGGAAAGTATGCTTAGAACAGAGATAGAAAGGAAAAAGGAAAAGTTAGGCTTTTCTGAATGAGTTCTGAGTCACTCCGTTCTGACTCAGAATAGCAGGCAAACTCAAAAAAACCTCACACCAGCTATGCAGTGACCACAGAGAAGGCTGGTTTCGGAGATGGACAAGTACATTTTCTCATTAAAGAGATAATTAATCCTCTTATCTTTTTAGCATGGTTTTGTGAAATTGCTTTCCTGAGGGATGGTCCCTTGGTCAGGTGACTGACTGGTCTAACTAGACTAACTCTCAAGGGAGGAGACAATAGCATATCTCTACTCAGAGACAGATTCAATCTTTATTGTAACAGTGGCACAGCATACTGTTTCACAGTAAACATTTTTACAGAAGGAATACTTTTTAAAATAACAATAAAAGTTTAGCAATCTTTATATCTTTAAAATAAAATATCTTTATTTTAGGCTAGACATCACTATGTGATAGCAAACTTTCAGTTCCATTAGAACCTAATGGGATCATGTGGTATTTACTGTGTGATACCACATTATGGTCATGCCTTAATAGAGAAACAGCTATTTTAAGGTCAAGAGTGGACCCAATCTGTTGAGAACATATTCTCCCAGATTTCTCTTTGAACTGTGCTTTGGAGTAAAGACTTCACTAATTCTTTTAGCGAAACAGTACCTCCAGATTGAAATGAGAAAATAAAAGTCAGATTTTCTTAGAGAAGAATTTTTTCCCTTTGACCCCTAGACCTAGACTACCTCATACACAACTACAAATAGATGATTTTCAATTTCTCTTATTGTTTGCAATGAGAAAAGCATTGTTTGTATTATTTTAATGCTTCGACATGTAAAACATGCACATATACATTCATACACTATCTTGGGTATAGGGCAAAGAAGGCTCCTAAGGGATTAAGGTCGAGGACCAGGTCACAAGAGCAGCACACGACTCAGTGAGCTTGTTTCCATTATAAACGGTAACTTTTTGGTTGTAAAGTTAGGTAAAAATCATTAGTCCAGAGTATGTCCATATTGTCAAAGTCATCCCTCACAGAGGAATTATGTGCTTTTAAACTCAAACAGTAGAAGAAATGAAAGGGTAGGCAATGCCCAGCTAGTTACTTTGACTTAAAAAGATAAGGTTGCTTATCTGTCATCAGAAGAGAGAGTTGACTACCTCTTTATTACCTGAGGGTTCTGGCTCTTAATACTGAAAGATTAATTTTCAACAAGAATTTTGGGAGCACCACAAACATTCAAATCACAGCAACACTACTATCTACTTATATTTCATATTTTGGCAGAAAGTGATCTTTTAAATAAAATTTTGCTTAAGCTTGATGCATAGTTAGCAAAGAAAAAAGCTGATTTTGTAGAATGTAAAGTGTACCTAAGTCTGACAGTAAAAAAAGCTGATTTTCAATGACACTATCCCATTAGTGTTTTAGTTTGCTTTTCTGTGCTGTGATAATTATAATAATTTATAAGGATTACTTAGACAGTGATGTGAGTTAAAGGAACAAATCATGGAAAAACCTCAAAGTTCCTTAGTTGAAGATGATGGTAAGGAAAAATAAATAAGGACTTACAGTTATATGTAAATGAAGAATGCCTGGTACCACAGCTTGAGAAAATAGCTAAAGACAGTCTTCTTGCACTTCAGAAACAGGATTTTGTTCTTACTTGGGGTCATGGACTCATAACTGCGGCAGGAAAAAGCAGAAACTTTGTGGAAACTACGATGACATTTTTTTTCTTTACTGTAAAAATCAAATGTGTGATTCTAGGTCAAACTAAAAATAGCTTCCTCGGGGAATCAAGGACCACTTGTGGGGAAAGCGTTCTTCAGTTGCTTTTCCTGCTTTTTCTCGGAGTTCTGTTCCACTCTAAAAATATCTGAGATTATTTTCTGTCCTTTTGGCATCCCCGTATTAGCTGTATGAGCGGCGTGGAGGTGGCGGTGGAAAACAGGCCTCAGACACGGACCGGAGCGCTCTGCCCTTTCCTCTGCCCCACATCTTGCTTCCTCTCTCCTCTCCTCTTCTTCCTTCCTCTTCCCCTCTCCTATTCTTCTCTGCAGTTTGTCTTCCACTCAAAATCTTCAGGCACGCTGGGGTCTTACCCTCTCCTGTCTGCTTCCCCTTGTGGTCTGACAAGATCCGAAACACGCACGATGAGTAGGATTGCGTCTTCTATCACACCACACGAACTTCTCCAATTTCTTACCCACCTTTGTGCCTTCCATCAGTCTAAATCGGTGATTTAGCCAGAAAAGCAGTGGTAAACATAACAGAAGAGCCATAAGGTCATAGTGGAGATCCAGTAAGCAAATAAGAGTTTACTTGAAAGGGTATCAGTAACAAGAGCGGAAGTTCTGTATACGACGTGAATTGGGAGGTCGGGCCTTGAGCAGAAATGTGGTGATCCCCCCTCCCCAGAGTCAGCACCATGCCTCTCCCGGTCCCCGTTGTTCTTGCTTCTGTTTTATGTCTCTTTCTTAACAGCTCACACCTTTCTGTTCCTCTCCCCCTGCTATGCTTCAGGGCTTCTTTCTTTATATTCTTTCACTTTCAGCTCCCTGAGTTTGCACCTGAGGTTCACTTTATTGCCTACATTAAGGCATGGATGAACCTCATTAAGATTCTGACACACACACACACACACACACACACACACACACACATACACACACACACTAATTTAGAGACCAGTGGACAGCTGAGAGGTGGCATCATCACCCATTTCCCAATTAGCCGTGTCCTAGGGGAGATGCATTGGAAATGTGCCACACGATGCAGAACCTGCCTTTCTCCTCAGATGGGAAAGCTGTGGTTAATTTCTTCAGAAGGAACTATGTAGAGCAGTTTCCTTAGACGATGTGAGAGGCAAAATGATTGACGTGCATGGTGCGGCAATAAAGGACAGGCCCTAATGGTTTGTCAGGAGCTGAGCCTTCGTTCTGTGTCATGGGAGGCTATGTCTCAAGAGAGTCCTACAAGACACTGTCGGCACCCCAGGAGCTTTGCTGTTGGAATGCAATGCCGGAAAGGAAACAAAAGCTTTCATGCAACTGTAACTGATTACGGAGGGAAAGCATTACTGTACCATGAGTGTATCTATTTTGGGAAACTGCATGAGAATATTGATTAGTTTTACCACAGAACAAAGAGATGCACTGCAACAATTCCGGTGCTCCTTGGCAACCATATGCTGTGCGATTTTTCTTTCTCACTAGTAGGCATTTGAAGAAAGAGCTATAATAATTAAATGTAGATTAAAATGTGACAAGATTTAATATAGGCCTCTATGCTTCCAAAGAAACAGACAATCAGTGAAGTTTAAATTTCAGAGTTAAAAAAACCTTGTGGACTCCTACTTTTCTCATCAATTATCTAGAAACTGTGGATTAGGAATGCAGGCATATTCGTGCCTAGGCTTTAAAGAATATTTTCATCTATTAAAATTTCTGCTGTTACAATGTTAAGACTACAAAGAGTTCATCCCTTTTCATGTAAACTATTGGATGAGTTCACAATCTTACTTTTAGGGGTAGATTGTCAAAATTATTTATGCTGAAGGTATGTGATGAAACTAAAGCTTTGTTTATCACACTTTAAAAATAAGGTGCTTTTTAAATGATTCAACCGCTTAAACTTTCTTGTAATGAAATGATAAAACTAACTCCATTTGTTCCAGCTGGCTTTTGTTTACTCTGTGGTTTCACCCAGCCATTCTCACTGAAGCCAGACAGGTAGAACATCTCATGCAGGGAGTTTCAGGGAGTACATTGTTTCTCCAATAGTGAGAAACTTACAAGTAGCCAGATAGCATGTCCAGGTAGGTCATCCTTCCACTCAGCCTAACAGAACTTTTTGTTAACTGAAAACCTCTTTGCTAACTGATCTTCCCCTCGTCTGGTCTAACGATGGAATCTGGTGTAACTATGGTTATTGGCACTGCCCCAGGTGTGATGTAATTGTGTTTTTATGCTCTATAAACACTATTCTGCTTCTTCTTGGGATTGAAAGTTCTTTTGACTATTAGACCCCTCTCTGACTGATGGCTATCAGTAAAGGACACCCAATTCAACCATCACTGTGTGTTATTCTTCTGTGCTTCTTGTCTATTACAGTAGAAAGTGTTTGATAAGAAATCCTCTGAAATATTTTATTGTGTTGAGACAGGGTGTTACTATGTAGTTCTGGCTGGGCTGGATCTTGCTACAAAGACCATGCTGGCCTCTGTGTCCTGAGTGCTAGGTTTATAGGCACGCATCACCACACCTGGTTTGAGATATTTTATGTAACTAATTTATTTTTACTTTTTAAATTGATTTTTTTTTCGGAATTTCATACAATACATTTTGATCATGTGTAGATTTCCTCTCTTATCTGCACCCTCTTACTAACACCACCTCAAATTTCCTATACTTCAATATAGAAATATATTAAGGCCATTGGGGTTAGGTATGTGTCCCCAAATACCTTTCAGTATGGAGAAATAGTTTACTTTTAAGTAAACTTCAATCTCTATAAAGAAGAAATAAAAATGAGTTTTAAACCAATAATAAACCTGAAACCCTCTATTCTCCATGAAGTGGAAATTATAAATCAGTAACAAAATAGAAAGCCAGTTTTCTGTTCTCCTAGTGACAGTATCATTGTAAATTTGTGTATAGATTAAGTAATTTAAAGCTTTCAAACTTTACCTGTAGAGTTAGGTGCTTAGCATTCTATAACTTGCTTCTCATTACTTTTCTTGAGATTTAGCTAGATAAAATGAGTTACAATTAATTAAAATTTTTACTTATATAATATTCAGTTATTTAAATGCCACAATTTTTAAAACTGATTTTAGGGTGCTTTGACTGTTATAAATATTTTTTTGTGTGTATGGTTTCTTATGCACATGCAAGAGAGTTTCTCATGGGAATATACTTGAGTGCTAAAATTCTGATTGTAGGCTAAGCATATTTTAAACTCATCTAGATATTGGCAAACTTCACTCAGAAGGAAAGAGGCCAATTTGTTGTTCCCTCTGTATTATAATGAGAATTCTGATTTTCTCATATTTATGAAAAAGTGGAACTCATTTTAAGTTTGGCAAATTTGGTTAGCATCAAAGGTCCCTTTCTTTTATTTTTATATTGTTGCTATTCAAAGCAGAAAATGTTTTATATAGATTAACAATTTGGCTATCTTAGGCTTTTGAACTGAAGTTCCCCCGACTCAAAATTATGCCTGTGTTAAAGCTTCTACAAGACTGAGTGATAGAACGTTGTGGTTGAGAAAAGTTGGAATACTGAAGATCCAGAGCAAAATTCTCTTGGCTATTTTTTGTTCCCTTAATTGTTATTCATTATCCGCATCTGTGTCTGACCTGACGTCCTTATGACTATCCTGTGAAACATTTTGGGATGTATCATTTATTTGCAATGGCTCCAGAGCTAAACATCACATCAGAATATATCTGAAAGCCATGGCAGAGACTTCCCTGCTTACATGATGTCTCCACCAAAAAGTGTTTGAAAATGCCTGATTTATGACTTTCTATTGTTCAATAATTATAAAGACTCCATGCAACTGTTATCATAGTGGAACATAGCATTTGGGGTAACTTGAATATGAGTTCCTGGGTTGTGGTCATTAATATTTGGCTCAAAGTAAACCCTCTTTCATTTCTTTTGATGTAAGTGCTGTGTTTTGCATGGTAATCTCTAAATAATTCACTCCTTTGTTATTTTTTTATATTTTATTTTCTTTGTTCCATTTTGACTGATATGACAGAATTCTTTAGGGATTCTGAATAATATTCCCTTATCTTTTTATTATGTATATTTATGGTGCTAGCATACATAATATTGACTGCCAGACTGGCTTGTGTTTTTAATTAAAAAGTAGGTCTTTTGTTTGGCACAAGTGTTTAATTTAAAATTAGTCAAATGTATCCATCATTTTAATGTAGTTTGTGCTTCTGCATTTTGTGTAGAAAATTATTCCTCACACGGAATTCATTTAAAAAAAATCTCCTGTACTCATTTCTAAGGGATTTAAAGTTACTCTTGACTTTTAGAAAGTATTACAGATGATCCTCAGTATATGATGGGATTGTGCCAAGGCCAGCCCACCATAATCTAAAATATAGGAAGCCCAAACCACATTTAATGCACCTAACATGAAGTACCCAGTCTCTGACTAATATTCAGTATTCTTAGAAAAGTTAAACTGGCTGATTGTTTGGCAAATCATCCAACACAAAGCTTAGTTAATAATGTACTTAATATTTCTTGATCTTACTGAGTACTGTTCTTAAGTTGAAAATCAGAACGGCTATGAGGGTGTATTTTCACACCATCTGAAAGTCAGTGAATCATAAATCAAATGACTGCTAAGTTGGACACCATCTCTATTCATTTATTTGTAAATTTTTATTGAATTTTTGTGTCGTTCATACAGAACATCTTAATCATCTTTATACACCTTTTTATAGGCACCTTCCCATAGCCCCCTCCCACTGGAATTTATGCATTCTGTTATTTGTGTATGGCTTACTGAGTCAGGTTAGTGTCCCCAGATTTCTCTCAGTGCAAGCTCATCCACTGAGGTCAAGTTAGCGTATCTAGAAACTCCCCCCCGCCACCCCCTTTAAGAAGATCAGCTCTTCCTTACCCAGCAGTGATCAGCTGACAATAGTTCTTCAGCTAAGAATGGGCCGGCTACCCATTTCCACAGTTCTGTGCTGGTTTTTCTCAGTTGAGGGACACTTGGTTGCTTCCATTTCTTAGCTATTGTGAAAGAGCAGCAACAAACATGAAAATACAGGTATCTCTGCAGTAGGATGGATCCTTTGGGTATATGCCAAGGAACGACATAACCAGGTCATATGCTAGGTTCATTTTTAGTTTTTTAAGAAGTCTCCACACTGCTTTCCATAGTGGTTGTAGACTATAAACTGTCCCTTGCCTGCTATCCTCTCTCACCTGAGTAAGATATTGGAGAGAGCTTCAAGGAGTTTGAATTCAATCCTGTCCTCTAATGAGATCTGTGTCATCTCCGAAAGAACATAAACATATGCAAATAATGTCTACAGGCTTCAAATTTGTGAATATAGCTGGCTTATGTGTTAACGGTTACTTTATTCATAGGTTTGTAAATGAAAAAAGTATTGAACATTTTCAGTTCCCTTAAATCTCCTTTTTATGAATCTTGACTAGAAGTGGGTGTGTATTGAAACGATAAGGAACAGTGCCAAAAATTAAAATTCACACTTTGCATTGTGTCTACCTCATTAGAATAAATCTGCTGTTGCTTTTAAACATCCAAGATGCCTCAAGAATTTACTAAATTTCCCTGGTTTTGTTTGAGGTTTTGGCAATGATACACCTTATATTTATTGGTATTTGTCAGTGTTTGGGGTTGAATGCAAGAAAGAATGAAATGCATCTAATGTGTACATTGTTACTGAAGAAGTAAGTTTGGGAATTATAAAAATTCTTCCTCTGTAGGCATTAAACCTGAAATAGATTATTTACTCATGTGATTTGGTGATGAGGCCTGACTGAAGTCAGATGAAAGCCTGTGATGCATTCTGGTACCTGGAATCTGAGCATCTATGAAACTGCAACATTCACTTTTAGTTTGGCAGTAAGTTTCACTTGAATGTTCTCCCCAAGGAAACTACACACTTTTTATTCTGTCATCCTCTTTAAATGTAATAAATATATTATTGCTTTTCTTTGTAATTCTTTTTATTACAGTGGGTGGTTCAACCTATTCCTACAATGACATTTCTGGGATATTTTCCAATCTTTTCTTCCTCTTAAAATAGCCTGAAATATCATGTTCTATATCAGAAAGCATTATGTTTATCTGCTGTTTAGTATCTGAGCTATACATTTTCAAAGTTGCTGAAAAACAATTCTCTAAAAAATAGAGCCGCTGTTTACCAAATTTAATCTGGCATAAGCTTAAGTTTCATGTTTGTAATGCCATCTGTTACTATATGTGAAGAAACAGGACTTCTATAAAAACAGGGAAATGTTTTAAAAAGATGTAACCAGTAAATATCCTTGGGAGAGTATTGGAAAGACATCTCAGGAAGTCCCTCCCTTTCTATAAAAGATTGCAACAACAGGAAATCTTAGGGAGTGCTTGGTGATTGCAAATGCATATTTTCACAGATAAATGAGAATGTAAAACTATCATTACACTGCTAAATGATAATTCAAATAGTATGATTCTAATAAAACAAATACAGCAGAGTCACATGGACTTTTAGCGTAAAAACATTGAAGGATAAATATTTTAAACCAATGCAATATATATATGCATTCATGAAGTACAATACTCAAAATCAAGAAAGAAAAATTCAGTTTACGAGAGGATTCTTTTTCTCTGAAGAAATAAATCAAATAATATATATATATATATAATATATATATTATCCACATGATAAAAGTCACCAGTTTTCTCAGACTATGTATTTTATGTAAGCTCTAAGTATGTTTCAAAATGAAACTTTCTTCACTGCATTACTATCACCCCAGATGGTGGTGAAGCATGAGTAATCCCTGGCCCACTGCAGCCTGAAAAATCAGGTGCTCTGAGGCTGAAGTGTCAGAACCTGAATTATTAAAGTACTCTCAGGTGATTCTGATGAACACTACAGTATGAGAACGTGGGGCATTGTGGTAGAATTTCAAAATCACCCAGAAAACAAATAAGAAACTCATTAAAAATAAACCAGTTTTATCAAATTATATTCTCATAATTAATTTACCAATGGTAATAAAAATATGAAAGAAATAAATGCTGATAGGCATATTTACAAGTATACTGCTTTTACTTTCATTTTGGAAATACCATCTTCTAGCTAGAAACAATCTGAATGAAATGGCTTGATATTTCATGTTTTTAGAGGACCTAAGACTGACTTGAATAAAAATATTAGCTGGATACAGTGATTAGCCCACTGAGAGGAAGTGGTATATACACTCAGAATACTTTTCAGTGCTCAAAATGCCTGAATTTAGCAAGTGACATTCATAATTAACACTTTATCCAGGAGAAAATATTTAACTCTAAAAATAAGATTATGAGGGCTGGAGAGATGGCTCAGTGGTTAAGAACACTGACTGTTCTTAAAGAGGACTGGGTTTGATTCCCAGCACCCACGTGGCAGCTAACAGCTGTCTGTAACCCCAGTTCCAGGGGAATCCAATGCCCTATTCTGACTTTGCTGGCATTGCATGACGCTGCACTCACATGCATGCAGGCAATACACTCATACACGTAAAACAAAAAGTAATAAATAAAGTATTAAAAATAATTAGATTCTACTGTTTAGTAAGGCTTATGTACATAAAAGCACAAAAACAAAATACTTTGGAGAATCAAATATATATATATATATATATATATATATATATATAATTATATACATAATCTCACATATTCTTTCTATAGCTTTGTATTGTAGTGTTAACTATCTCATTTTACCACTGAGGAGCCCTAGGATTGAAGATGCAGCCAGCAAATGGCAGAGGAAGACACATACAACTTTCTCTCTTGACTGCTTTTAGTATTCTTAATAATCTTTGCTACTGTGACATCTCTGTCTCCCATTTACTACTAAAGCTGCTTTCTATTTTCTCTCTTTCACACTCTTCCTGGAGACATTGCCTTGTTTCTGTGGCCCATATATTAATTACCATCTTTTGCAAAAAGAAACTTCTCTGATTAGGACTGAGAGATGCACCAATCAGCGAGTCTAAAGATAAGGGCTTAAGGAGCAGTTTAATACTATGTTTATTTAGCAGAATACTACTAGTAGGTTCTTCCCTAGGGTCTATATGACCTATCAACTGTGGGGCCAGGGTTTGTTGCAAATAGGTATTGAGCAAAGCCCAGTAACCCCGGATACCCTGAAGGGATGGAGGGGTCTGGCCTGCTTTGCCTGATAATCTGACCCAAAGAAGCCACTGTAGATACGAATCTTCTTTTCTGCCACTCCAGACCAGAACCAGGTTTTTGGGTTTCGTTTCCTTGTTCCTTCCACGTCAGCCCTACATCCTTCCTGCCTTTTCCCCCAAACCCCCACCTTTAACTTTCCCACCTTCTGTAACAGCCAGAAGGCCTTCCTATAAAAATCCCTGTCTTGGCCTCAATAAGCGATCTGTCCACCATCGCAGTTTCCCACTTACCATCCCTGTCGCACTCTGAGCTACCTGAGGACCTGTTCTCCTACTCTCTGCTCTGTGGGACTGCTGGTGCTCAACGGCTGTCTCTGGAAACAGACCCCCACAACTGGCGCCTGAATAGGGACACTCCAAGATGCACTGGAGAAGGTGAGCGCTCCCCACGAGGGATATCAGCTTCTGCCCCGCCATCCCACTCTGAGGATTGGCAAAGGTTTCTTCCTTTCCCTTTGGTCTGAGGGCATGTTGAAGAGCAATTGAAGCTTTCTGACCAGGGCTACTCCCTGGTGTTAGCCAAAGGCCCAACGTCCTCTCATTGGACCCTCACTGCCTGACTGGGTGTTAGCAATGACCTCCCATCTAACTTTCTCTGATTAAAACCTGGTAATACAATGACCAGTTAAAAACTCTTACAGTGGTCACCAGTCTCTTAAACTTGCAGTGAGGCTTCTGTGTGTATACCCGACTGAATCCCCCAGGATCCTTCCACTGACCCGGGAATGTTCTTCCTGTATTGCACGCTTCTCTTCTTTTCTATGGAAATTCACCCTCCCACCAAAAGGATTCCCAAATCCATGGACTGCAGACTTTGCTCCAGTCCCCTCACATAAAGATGCCCTGAGCTTTTGGGAGGAAGCCTTACAAATAGCCCCCTGGCTCCAGTCCGCAGACCACTATGACCCAGAGATCTGGACTCACGTGGCTTATTTTGCCTACCAGAGGGAAGCCCAAGAGGGATTCCCCTCCCTCCCTTTCTTTCCTGCCTGTTATTGCTGCTGTTAGACAGCGTGTCCCCAGAAGCACCTGACCAGAAGGACAGTTCTAATGAGGAGGACCCAGCCGACTGCCTGGTAGCAGATCTGGCCACTCTGGAACGTGCCATAGAGCTTGTCAGGCAAAATATATATCCTAAAAACCCCATTCCATGTCCCTTTACCCTCCTCTTCCCATGTATGAGCCCACGGCCCCCAGCCATGGGCCATCAGCTCCTGCTGGCTCATCGGGATGTTACAAACCCGAGCCACCCCTAACTCCTCCTCCTCCTCCTTCCCTTTCCCATTCCCCTACACCTACAGGCCTGCTTTGTGCAGCTAGGGACTCCCCTACCTCTGCTTTCCCAGTCAACCTTCAGGTGACTCGTAATCGCCCTCTGGCTTGGTATCCCTTTCTGGCCAATGACCTTAAAGAACTACAAAAGGCTGTTCTCAAGGATGGCATTCATGCCCCCTGGACAAAATCCATCCTTCAGTCCTTAAATCATGCTCTAATAACCCCTCAAGATTGGCGGAACATCTGCCGATCCTCCCTCCCTAGTTCTCTCTTTTTACAATGGAAGGCTATCTACAGAGATGAACGCCTCCAACAGGCAAGGAGAAATATTTCCCCAAACCAGGTTCAGAATGCTCCCTCCATTACCTGGACCTATGTTGCCCTTTTTGGGCAAGGTGATTTTGTCACAGGAGTCCAACAGGCACCCCTGCCAGCAGGGTATTTCAAACAAGTGTGCCTCTGTGCCCTTCAAGCCTGGGACCCCATGACATCCTCCTATACATCCCAGGAAGGAGGTCTCTCTTTGTTACATTTAAGGCAAGGACCTGAAAAGGCACTAACTGACTTCATTCTCAGAATTTGTGCTAGTTTAGAAAGAAAAAATTTCTGACCCAGCAGCCAGGGACCTCCTACTTAATACTATTATTTGGGAAGGAATGAATGACCCCTGAACACCATCAAGTTTGCCAAGGTCTCAAAAATGAGCACTTTGACAAATGGATCGTGACCACTCAGGACATTGGTACACACTCCCATAAAGCTGCTGCGATAGCCCAGGCTTTCATAACCACTGTACCAAATGATGAGAAATGTTTCAAATGTGGTGAAACAGGTCATTGGAAAAGTGAATGCTCTAAAAGCTCCTCCAAAAAGGCACCCCACCCCAGACTGTATGCCCCAGATGCAGGAAAGGCTACCATTGGAAAAAGGATTGCCGTTCCAAATATGACGAGGATGGCCGCCCAATAGAGCCTTTAAACTCCCTCCGGGGCACCCTTCAGCCCCACCAATAAGAGGGGAGGCCCACCAAGCTCTTTGAGTCACTAACATTGTTGAAAATTCTCACCCTAAACTCCTTATAAAAGTTGATAATAAGCCCTTTAAATGTTTAATTGACACTGGAGCTGACAAAACTGTATTAAAATGATCAGATATTCCCCTCAATTGGAAATTACTCCCTAGGCCACAATTAATGGGAGTAGGCGGGGGCTCCCCAGCTTTTATCACCAAAGAACCCTACAGATGGGAGGACCTGGATGGGACCTTTGGCACCATTAGGCCTTTAGTCACTGATGTGATCACTAACCTTTTAGGCAAAGATATCTTAGAGGGCCTTAATGTCATCCTGGCCACCAGCACGGAGGCAGGCCACCTTCAGGCTAATGAAAGTACAAATAGGCTGATTAAACAAAACCCCCAATTCCAACGGCCACTGTTGATTACTGGGCCTCTTTAGAACAAGTCTGGGTTGAACAGTGGCCTCTTAATGAGGAGAAACTACAAATCCTTATTTGGTTTGTCCAAGATCAGCTTAACCTACAACACATCCGGCCATCCTGAAGCCCCTGGAATACCCCAATTTTTGTTACAGGAAAAAAGTCAGGGGGATGGCGTCTACTGCATGACCTATAAACAAGACAATGTGGATAGGGGGATCCCCACAGAGAGGGCTCCCTCTTGCTTCCACCATCCCCTCCAATACCCCACTCCTAGCTTTAGATATAAAATATTGCTTTTTCTCCATTCCCCTCCACCCCAGTGATTGCCAACGCTTTGCCTTCTCTATCCTGAAGCTCAATGCTTCAGGTCCTGCCAATAGATACGAATGGTGTGTCCTCCTCAAAGGCATGGCCAACAGCCTGGTCACATGTCAGGAAGCAGTTTCGGCAGCTCTGGCCCCTTTTTCAGAAAAAGGACTCCATATCTACCATTACATGGATGACCTCCTTGTTTGGAAAAGCCAAAACACCTCACTACCTATCTTGCAAGATCAGATCGTATCTACTCTTGAAGCTAAAGGTTTCAAGATTGCCCCTGATAAGATACAGGCCATCCCTCCCATTACTTTTTTAGGCACAGACATTTCTCTGACCACTTCCCGGCCCCATAAGCCCACTCTAACCCTCCCTCAATCCCTTAACTCAAAACTCCTTACAAAGTTTTTTAGGAAATCTCAATTGGCTAAGACCCTGGCTCTCTATATCTACCAGTCAACTACAACCCCTGTTTGAACTCCTTAAGGGCAGTAAAGACCCCTCCTCCTGAAGAAAATTGTCTCGTGCAGCCAAAGAAACCTTAAAAATAATTAATGCCCACTTACAATCAGTTTCACTGGCTAGATATGATCCCCAGTCACCGCTCCAATTCCTTCTCTTTAATTCCTCCCCTACCATAGCTGGTGCTATTTTTCAGCCCCAGGGAGTCACTGAATGGCTGCACACCCCTGTCAGAGGAGCATGAGTCCTTATGGAAGTTGATGCATTAGCTGCCATGATCAGGTAAGGCAGGGCCCACACCCTACAAATCCTAGGGAAAGAGCCTGATATTCTGGTCACGCCATTCTCCCTTACAGACATACAATGGCTCATGAGGAATCATTCCTCATTCGCTCATTTGGCCTCCTTAATTTTTCTGGCCAAATTGACAATCACTATCCAAAGGACAAATGGATCTCTGCCATACCTCTTCTCCCCTGGTTACCCCCCCCCACTCTTCTACCGTGCCCCCATCCCTGGAGCTCCCACGGCCTTCACTGATGGAGGCTGTAAGGGGTCAGCTGCAGTTATTGTTCAGCCGGGAGACAAACTCCCTATTTCCTATTTTCAACCCCTTCCAGACCATTCACCCCAGTTCAAAGAATTATTTGCTGTCTACCTAGCACTCCAAAATGAAGATGGCCCCCTTAATCTCTACTCTGACAGTGTTTACACTGTCAACCTCCTACCCTGGCTTAGTCGCTCTCTGATTAAATTGGATGGCAACCCCCTTTCCCCACTCTTCATCAAAATTCTAACCTCCTCCAAGCCAGGAAGGCCCCTCTATTTGTGCAACAGAGTCGCTCTCATACTGATCTCCCAGGCCCTCTAACTCAAGGCAATGCCCTGGCCGATCACCTTGCCTCTACAGGAGCCCTCTCCACTGAGGTCTCCCCAATGATTTTGTCTGATGCCCACCTCTTACATCGAAACATCCATGTCAACCTCAAAGGGTTACATGCAAAATTTCTTAACGTCCCCTTGGCACACTCCATCGCATCATTAGAACATGCTCATCCTGTGCCTCCCTTATTACCACCCCTGCCATTCAGCACATGGGGACCAACCCTGGAGGACTTAAAGCCAATTCACTCTGGCAGATTGATGTCACCCATATTCCTCAATTCGGGCAACAAGAATATGTTTTTGTCACTATTGATACCTTTTTTCCATTTAATATGGGCTTTTGCTCAGACACATGAGAACTCAAAGAAACTCATTAACCATACATATGCTATCTTCCTTTGCCATCATAGGAATACCCCAACAACTCAAAACTGATAATGGTCCTGCCTTCACCATCTCAGCCTTTAAAAGCTTTTGCAATGCTTGGAAAACTAAACACCATACTGGCATCCCCTAAAACCCCCGTGGACAAGGGATAATTGAAAGGGCACACCAGACCTTAAAAAAATCAATTAGAAAAACAAAGTCAACCCAATTACCCCTCATCAATACAGTTCGTTTTGGCCCTAACTACTCTTAATGTCTTTAATATATATGAATCTTCTCAAGTTCTACCTATAGTCCTACACTGGTCTAGACCCCCAGCCATACCCTTCTCCTAGTAAAATGGAAAGACCTACTAGATGAGAGACCTGGAGGGGGCCTGACCCCCTCCTCACAGCAGGGAGGGGCTTTGCTTGTGTTTTTCTGCAGGACCAACTGTGGCCTATCTGGATTCCAGCCAGAAATGTCCGACACCTCCCCACCAATCAAAAAGATGGCCCACCTGTCCCTGGAGGAGACAACACCTCAAAGACAGAGAAGACGACATCGTTGTAACCACAACGTCACTTGGCAGGATCTATACTGCCTGGTGACCCAAGCACAGAAGACCTGTCCACCTAATGCCTCCCTCTCTGCCAATCTCCTGGCTGCTACAGTTATTTTATATGCTAACTCTGCTTCTGCACAACAGGTATTTCTCTGGAGATTCCCCATCAGAGAAACCTTTGAGAGAGCCAACACAGTTATTGGAATAGGTGACTGTTCCCCACGAGGATGCCAAACAGCCTTGGAAATTCCCATTAAGCCCCAATCTGTTTCCGTGACCCCTGCCTCATTTGCCTGCTTTCCTTATAGGGAAAGAGGGGACTGTCTGACTGACACACCCACCTATGGAGGATGCCGATGGTGATCGTGAGTGATCGAATTTTCTACCTCTAAAGGGAGCATATACCAAAACATAGGGGGTGAACTGCGACTTAAAATAGAAGACCCCTGGGATGAGAGATGGAAGATGGGAGTACATGGCAATACAGGGTATTCTTCCTGTCCACAGCTGACATCTGCATTTCCTGGTCTCTCGTCCCTGCGTCCAGAACAAATTTAATCACATATTCTTTTGCAGGAAAACAACCTTCGCAATTCTACCCTCGCCCCCTTTACTTGGAAACGGTATATTCAATATGCAACTAACCTCCTCCGGCTCTCCTCTCACCCGAACATATCCCAGTGCTTCCTATGTGCCTCCCTGACTAGGCCCCTTCTCACGACTGTCCCTGTTAATGTCTCTCTCTTTACTACAGATACCACTCTGGAGTCTTCATCCCTGCCACTGTGAAACATTCCCCTTTATAACCCTTAAATCCCCCTGTATGCCTGGCCCCCAGCTCCTCTACCCTTCCCAGCGTTGCCTCCTCAACATCACCGTCTCCACCAGTCTTTGTGCCTCCGCTCCTGTGCTCTTTTGGTGTGGGGGGACCACCCTCCCCTGCATCAGTACCACCCTCTCCTCTTATTGCATCCCCGTTGCAGTTACATCGCAGCTGATGCTGTTTGAAAAGGAGGAAGCAATTTCAAAAATGACAACTCACCGGCCCAAACGAGAAATCCTTATCCCCCTTTTAATTGGACTTGGCCTCACCATCTCAACAGGCTCAGCAGGACTAGTGGGTGGTGCCCTTTATCAAGCCCACCTCAGGAAGCGGACTTTCAAGGTCCTAGAACAGGCCATCAGCAGCACCACTGAAAGTCTAGAGGCCCTGCAAAGACAAATTATATCATTGGCAGAGGTGGTTCTCCAAAACCGCAGAGCACTGGACCTCATTACAGCTGAACAAGGGGGGACCTGAATGTTGCTCAAAGAGGAATGTTGTTTCTATGTCAGTGATTCAGGGGTAGTGGAAACAAATGTAAAAACCTACTAAAGTTAAAAAAGGAACTTTCCCTTCTATCCCCAAACCCCACAGAAACCCCCTGGTGCAGTAGTCCTGTCACTACTTGGCTCTTCCCTCTCCTCGGCCCCTTGCTAGCTATTTGTGCCCTCCTTCTCCTTGCCCCTTGCCTTATCCAGTTTCTTCAGGTATGCCTAAGAGCATTAGTCGATGTAGCTACCCAAAGAGTCGTGACAAAATATCAAACCATTCCTAAATTTCACGAAGACTATGATGATACCTCCCCACTATGAAGAAAAACAAACAAATGGGGAGATGTGGGTCCAGGATTTGTTGCAAATAGGCATCGAGCAAAGCCCAGTAACCTCAGATACTGGGACCTTAGGAGTCTGGCCTGCTCTGCCTGATGCGATAACCTGGCCCCAGGAAGCCACTGTAGATACGAATCTTCTTTTCCGCCACCCAAGACCAGAGCCAGGTTTTTGGGTTTCATTTCCTCATTCCTAAACCTCCACATCAGCCCTACAACCTTCCTGCTTTCCCCCCCCAAACCCCCACGTTTAACTTCCCTGCCTTCTGTAATGGCCAGAAGGCTTCCTATAAAAATCCCTGTCTTGGTCTCAATACATGATCTGCCCACGGTAGCGGTTTCCTGGCTATCATTTCTATTGCACTCTGAGCCACCTGAAGACCTGTTCTCCTACTCTCTGCTCTCTGGGACTGCTGGTGTGCAACGGCTGCCTCTGGAGATGGACCCCCACAATCAACCACAGAGTTTTGGCCCAGTTGACAGTAACAGGTATGAGTTTCATCTTGTAGAGCAGGCCTTAACATCCAATCAGAAAGTGACTGGTTATTCCCATAGTATTTGTGTCTTTATTGAATCGGAGGGGAGGGGCATATCTTACCAGGCCAGTCATCATTGTAGCTTGCAGGGCTCACAACTGAGTAAGCCTTTGATTACTTTTCTCCCCTAGTAGTGTGCACAGAACCTTCAGGCTCTATGAAACCTGGCCATAAGGGATGAAGCTTCCAGGTTAGTACCAGCTTGATTTCTCCATGTTCTATGACTCAAGTATCTGGTGTCTTCAGCAATAGGATCTTACTATCAAGTTCTAGAGGGTAACCAAGAGCAATGGCAATAGAAAGTAATGTTTGAGGGGGATCCGGGACCCCACTAATGAACATCTCAAAAAGACATAACTGGGACTGGCACTAGGCTTTTTATTTGATTGCCTATGGTATCTGGGAGAAGCATTGTTCGTCTGTTATAAGGTAACTCTATTCAAACCCCTTTAATATATGGATGGATATGTATGCATTTTAGGAAGTTTATACAGTAGTGGGTTTCCACATGTCTTTTTCTAAGATCGTTAGTGTTAGCTATCCCTTTGCACACTCCAACCTCTACTATGTTCTTCCATTTCCCACCCACTTCACCTTTTCTACTGCATTTAATAAACTTTATTCTTAGAGTTTAGATACAAAATAAAATGGATCATGAAGTACAGCGACTTCTATTTATCTTACCATCTGTTCACACAACTTTCCACCAGCGTTTCACACTAGAGCATTGAGTGATACATTGGCTAAAATCATTGTACAAATAATAAATCATCATTATCAACCCAAATCTGTAGTTAGCCTAAGGGCTCAGTCTTGATTTTCAAGAATCTGTGAGTTTCAAAAAAATATATAACATGTACTCATGATTATAGTTTCAAACAAAACGGTTTAACTGTCTCAAATGTCCCATGTGCTCCAAGTATTTATTCTTCTTTTAAGCCCTTGTCAATCTTTTAAAAAAATATTTTATTTCTTATTTTTGTTATTTAAAAAATATTTATTTTTAATTTTTTATAAACCATTGTGTATTTCATACAGAACATCCCAATCAGTCTTAATCATCTTTACATTCCTTCCCTACCACCTCCTCCATGGCTCTCTAACTAGAATCTTTGCATTCTTTTATCTATTTGAAGGTCTATTGTGTCAAGTCAGTGTCCCCAGATGTTCCTCAGTGCAAATTCATCCACTGAGGTCTAGTCAGCCTGCCCAGAGTCCCTCACTTTAAGAATATTAGCTCATCCTCACCCAAGCAGAAAAAACCCCAGCATGAAACTGGGGAAATGGGCAGCAAATCCCAGTCATTATTTATTATTTTTATTTTATGTAGACGAGTGTATTGTCTTTATGTATGTAAGTGCACCTGTGTCGTGCAATGCTGGTGGAGGTCAGAAGAGCACATCAGATTTCCTTGGAACTGGAGTTAGGGATGGTTGTTAGCCACCATATCGGGGGACTCAAATCTGGGTCCTCTGGAAAAGTAGCCGGTGCTCTCAACCTCTGAGCCATCTTTCCAGCCTCAGTCATTCAGTGTAACTTTTTTTTCCCATAGTTTTCTTTATTTTTTCTGGAGTGTAATGCAATTAGACTCATGTAGTATTTAGTCTTTGCTGAGTGACTTCTTTCAATTAGCAATCTGTGCTTCAGGTTTCCTCTTGCTGTTATTTAGCTTGAATGTTCATTTCTTTTCATTCTTGTGCTATTATTGTTTTAATACTGTCTGAATGAATCACAATTCATCCATTCATCTACGGAAGAACATCCTGTTTGCCTCCAAGTTTTGGCAATTATAATTAAGGCTGCTATAAAAATTCATGTGCAGTTTTTTGTATAGGCATAAGGTTTTCAACGCCTTCAGATAACTATCAACGGATGTGATTGTTGGATCCTCTGATATGAATATGTTTGGCTTTATTAGAATTTGCCAAACTGCCTTCTACAATGTCTGTATCAGTGTGCATTCCCACCAGTAAAGGAAGTGTTTCTTTTGTTCCTGCTGCCAGCATTTGGTTTCTCAGTATTTTGGATTTTAGCCACTGTAATAGATATTTAGTGCTAGCTCAATTTAATTTGCAGTTCCCTAATGGTAAATCATGCTGAGAACCTTTTCATATGCTTACTTGACACCTGTATAAGTTTTCTGGGAGGCATCTGAATATTTGCCCACGTTTTAATCAGGTGCTTAGGTCTCAGGAGTTCTTTGTATATTTTGACTAACATTCTTTTAGCAGATATGTCTTTTGTGATTATTTTCTTCCTGTCTGTGACTTGTTTTCTATTCTCTCAATCTCTCTCTCTCTGAAACTGCTTGGCATCTATTGTTCTATTATTTTTCTTGTTATAGAGAAAAATTGTCTGAGTAATTCACACCAAGATATAAATAACTTATGGTTTTTGTTTCCTTAAAGAGGACTTCAGGGAAATGACAGGGTTTTCCATTTGAAAATAAACACCCCAAGATAGAATTTAATTTAAACACTCATGATAGCAAAATGAGGCATGTTTTAAAAGAATTTTTTTATGATTATTCTCCTCCAATATTGATCACTATAATATATGCATACATCTATAAGAGTAATAATTCATAGAATTTTAATTTTGTACAACTATTTGTTTGATACTTGAGATACTTTAAAGACAAATAAAAGGAAATGTGACTTTGTTAGACAGTAGGTATATTAAAGAACTCATCTCAAATTTCAAAGTTCTTCAATATAAATAAATTCAAGAGGGAATTAAGTAATTTTGTGGTGAAAGAATTATATCTCTGAAATTTTTGCTTGCAACAAAAAAGTAAATCAAATTAAATTAGAGAAAAAATTTTCTGTCTGCGCCTATGACAGACAAGGGGATAGACTACTTTTTTTGTGATAGACACTTTCTTTACAATTTTTTTTATTAAATCATTGTGTGTTTCATATAAAACCTTTCAGTCAATCTTAATCATCTTTATAACCCCTTCCCCACCAGCGTCCCCCCCAAACCCCTCAACTGGAATCCATATATTCTTTCATCTGTGTTAAGGTCTATTGTGTCAAGTTAGTATTCCCAATGTTCCTCATCCACTGAGTACTACTCAGACTGTCCTGAGTCCCTTGCTTTAGGAAGATTAGCTCATCCTCACTCAACAGTGATGAGTTGTCAATATTTCTTCAGCAAAGATTGAGGTTTGCTACCCATTTCTCAAGTTCCATGCTCGGTTTTTGTGTGCTTGAGTTTGCATGGGTCTGGAGCATACTGAAACGATGGGGTGGGTTCATATGAGCAGAGTCCCAGGAGTTTGTAAGATTCAGTTTCCATATGGTCACACACCTCCTCACTGGCTCTTACAATCAATCTTTCTGTTCCCTCTTCCACAATGGCCCCTGAGCCGTGGGTGAGTGAAACATAATATAGGAGTCCTGTCCAGGACTTAATCTCTATTCTTTGGCCATTTGTGACTTTTTGTGTTACTGGCCTCTGTTGCATGAAGAAGCTTCATTAATCAGAACTATGAGATTCATTAGTGTCCTCTTGACCCCTTGTTCCATGTTGCATGAGCCTTGGATATAAAGGATACATTGTAAATGTGCTGCTTAGGCATGGGTAATTCATGTCTGTGTGGTACTCTGTAGTAGTTTCTGTCTGGTGCAACAGAAGCTTCTTTGATGAGTGGTGACTGGGATACATGAATGTATATGTAAGGATACATATTTTTCACTTAGTAAGAATTTACATTAGTCTAGGGATGTGACAGCCTTGGAGATTTCTCTAAGATCTATAACCTCTTTAGCCATGTGTATATGGCTATCATTACAGTACCACACACAAGTTTCCTCCCACTGAATGGGCTATAAGAGCAATTAAAAAGCCGTTGGTTGCCCCAAGATAAAAGTGCCACTACTGCACTGTGGTGAATGCTGTGCCAGTCATTGGTGTGGTTATTTGGTCATAAAGCCGGTGTTGGGCCATTGATTGATATTTTCCCTTAGCAGCTTGTGTAGTGCTCTTCAGAGCTATGAGAGCTAGCCTTCAGGGGAAGTGACTTCCAGGTCAGTTCTAGCTCCATTGCTCAAAATCTAGTCTCCAAAGTATGTCCTGTCTTCAACAATAGGGTCTTATTTTCAAGATCTGGGAAGCAGTCAAGGGCTGTCGCACTAACCTGTGTAATTTTGGGAGTTTCTTGGCCCACCCTGGCCAAGAAATCAAAGGAAGGTTTCTCCTGTCTGGCAGTGATTTGTTTTGTAGCCTTCAGCTGTGCACATGGATGACTCATGTAGAGATATTGTATGTGGAATTTGTCATTAGGTTGTTGGACTAATAAGATTCCTTCTGGGGTTTTACACTAGTCAGACATTATTTATCTCTTTCCTCTCTCTCTTCTGTCTACCTTTCCTTCCATGCCTTCCACATTTAAAGTGTCCTCATTTTCCTCATTTCTCCCTTGATAATGCCAGTCTCCTATGGCCCCACCTCTTTTGAACTCCTTCTTTCCCTTTATCCCCATAGTTCCTTGTGTAACCTTCCTGCACCCCTCCCATTTAAATACTCCCCTTTTATCTGTTATCCCTTAGAAACACCTGTCTCCTACTATTCTCTCTCAGGTTCTTTCTCCTTACCTCCTTGGTTCCTTTCCATTTTCCTGATTCCTGCAGTTACCTCAGCATATATACTCACATATAAGGGTTTGATGCTAGGATCCGCAAATGAGGGAGAACATACGTTATTTGTTTTTCTGAGTTGGGACACACTAGTTCTGGTTGATGTTGTTCAGCTGCTCAGCTTTGCGTAGTTCCAGAGTGGAACAACCCTCATGGTGGGGAATGCTCAACCACAACATATATGCACAAGATCTTAATCCACAGAGGCTACAAAGCCTTCTCAGTGTTTAGATAATAAACTTCATGAAACTGTTACTGGCATCTTGGATAATGTGACCTATTGCTGGATATGAAGAAGTTCAATGAAAGGTCACATGCCTCTATACTCTTCGACTATCAGGATTAGTTGGAAGGCCTTTATTTTTAGGAAAAAGGTGCTAGGAGCTTCATAAGCTTCAAAAACAACAAATGTTCAATTGACATGCTTCTTATCTTGACTTGACTTGGTTCATTCTAGATCTTCAGGGTGTATTTCTCACACTGGATCCTGGCTGAGCAGCTGAGTGCTCTGGATGGCACACTGATGCTGTTTTTTTTTTTTTCCTGAAACTCATGTGTAAGTAGAAAGTTCAAAGTGCCAATAAAGAATGAAGAAAGAATTAGCTTTATATATTAAATATCTATTATTAGACTGCCAATCAAACTGTATGTGTTCTATTCAAATCATCATTTAAAGGCAGAATGGAGATAAGCAGCATTATTTTTAGCGTAACTGTTATAATTCTTTGTTTAGCTCATTTTCCCTTCCTGGTGGTAACCAGGCAACAGGAGTTGCTACAAGACTGAACTGTGGAGACAAAATTACTCTCCCATCATTGACATTTTTCTATCTTACCCAGATTCTTTTTTATCTCAATCTTCATATACGAATAAAACAATCTATTTGATCAGTTCTTATATTACATATCTTTTAAAAGTAAAATTGTATTGAGTTTGTGTGTATTTCATACAGAACATCTCAATCAATCTTAATCATCTTTATACTTTCTTCCCCACCAACACCCTCCATAGCCCCCTCCCACTGGAATTCATACACTTTGTCATCTGTGTTAAGGTGTATAGTGTCAATTTAGTGTCCACAGACGTTCTGCAGTGCAAGTTCATCTACTGACATCTAGTCAGTCTATCTAGAGTCCTTCCCTTTAAGAAGATCAGCTAGCTGTCCCTTACACAGCAGTAATCAGCTGCCAATAATTCTTCAACAAAGACTGGAACTTTTGCTCATTTCCGCAGTTCTGTACTGGGGTTTTGTCTGCTTGAGTTTTCACAAGTCTTGTGCACGGTGACACTATTGCTGTAGGTTCAGATGAGCAAGGTCCATGGAGCCTGTGGGACTCTGTTTCCATATGATGGTGTACTTCCTCCCTGGTTCTTGCAATCTTTCTTCCCCATCTTCTGCAATGGTCCCTGAGCCCTGCGTGGGTGAAGTGTCATACAGGAGTCCCGTTCAAGGACCCACACCCTGCAGACTCTTTCCCTCTACACTTTGGCCATTTATGATCTTTTGTGTTCCTGACCCTCTGTTGCATGACAAAGTTCATTAATGAGAATTGAGAGATTCATTAGCAACCTTTTCACCCCTTGTTCTATGTTTTGTGAGCCTTAGGAGTAGAGATTCATTGTAGATGTGCTACTTAGCCTTGGGTAATTCGCAGACAATATCTGTGTACACCAATTGTGGTACTTTGTAATAGTATCCATCTGGTGCAAAGAAGATTCTTTGATGAGTGGTGACTGGGACCCTTGCCTGTAAATTGTAAGGCTACATATTTTGCACATAGTAAGAAATTATGTTAGTCTAGGGATGTTATGGTCTTGGGTTTTCTTTAAGATCTATGACTTCTCCAGCTATGTGTATTTGACTGTTTACAGAACCACACATGAAATTCCTCCCACGGAGTGTGCTTTATGTTCAACTTGGTAGCTGTTCCATGTTGATTACCCCAGAATAAAAGCACCGCTATTACACCAGTGCCATTGGCTGTGCTGATCACTGATGTAGTTATTTGGCCTTGAAATTGGGGTTGGGCCTTTGATTGATATTCTCCCTTAGAAGCTCTCCAAAGCTATGAGAGCTAGCCTTCAGGGGGCGTGACTTCCAAATCATTTCCAGCTCCATTGCTCCAAATCCTATATCTGAAGTATATTCTGTCTCAGCAATAGGGTCTTACCTTTAAGTTCTGGGAGACAATCAAGTGCTGTGGCATCAGCCTATGTCATTTTGCGAGACTCTTGGACTATTGGTCAAGAACTCAAAGGAAAGCGTCTCCCGTCTTGCGTCTTGTACTGTTTGTTGTTTTATAGCCTTTAGCTATGCACATGGACTCCTGTAGAGATATTGTATGCATAATTTGTCAGTAGGTTGTTGAACTAATACGATTTCCACTGGGTTTTTATACTAGCTAGGCATTATTTATCTCTTCTTTCTCTGTCTCTGTCTTTGTCTGACCCTCCCTCCATGCTCTCCCCATTTAAAGCATCCCCATTTCCCCCATTTCTCCTTTGATAATGCCAGTCTCCTATGGCCTCACCTCTTTTGAGCTGCTTCTCCTGATGAGTGGATAATGAAAATGTGGCACATTTACACAATGGAGTTCTACTCAACGGTAAAGAAAGATGAAATTATTAAATTCTTGGGTAAATGGATGGAACTAGAAACTGTTATACTAAGTGAAGTAACACAGACTCTGCCAAATAAATGATGTATGTTCTTCCTCGTATGTGAATCCCAGCACCAAACCCTTATCTGTGAGTATGTATCCTGATATAGGTGCAGGAAACAGGAAATGGAAAGGAACCAGGGATGTTAAGGGAAAGAAGGAACCTGAGAGAGAACAGTAGGAGACAGGTGTGACTAAGGGAGAACTGGATAAAACGGGGTGTTTAAATGGGAGGAGAAGAGGGAGGGTTTGGGAACTTTGGGAATATTACATTGCTTTTATTCAGGAATTTCTAGCCCAGTTTCTCCTGCCTCCCATCTACACAGTTTTTCATGTTTCTCAGAAGAGCTAGGGAGATAATTTCTTGCAATATGGATATAGTGCAGAACTAAACCAAAAATTCTGGATTGCCTCCATTTGTCAGTTACTTGTTCTATTCTTTATCTGAACGATTGAATCTTTGTGCTGCCTAGATACACTTTAGAATGGACATAATAAAAGAGAAAATTGAATTAATAAAAAATAAATCTTTTAAGAGAAATTGGAAACAATGAAAATAAATTGTTTAAGACTTTGGGGATGATCACATGAAAACTAGATGGGATACACATAGTTTGTATAGAATAGTTCCTTTTTAGCTACATTAGCTGTGCTAATGTTTGCCTGTGAAGAAATGCAGAAAATTTATGATTTTAGTAATTATTAGTGTTAACTTACTGCTAGAAAGAGACCGCTGCCTGGGATCTGGAGCTACACTGTAGGATATCTCATTTCAGAGTGAAGTTAAATGTTTTATACTTTACTCTAAAAAATCCACAGGTGTGAGGTGAAGGAATCACCTTATTTGGTGGTCCAAAGACCAGTGAGATATAAGCCAGAATCACTTCATACTTTGAAGTATATTGAACTTGGTTACAGAATACATTTCAGAATGAAATTATGTATAAATTTTTGTTGCCATAGAATGTCTTATAAACTTTATCTTTTCTCAATAGCTTTGTTCTACTTTTCTTTGTTTATATACAGATTAATTTGTATTTTATACTAAATAATGATGAAAATTACTCATGCAAATTAGCCATGAAAATTAATCGAAGAGGAGAATTTTTTCATTGAATTGTGGGTTAGGAATAATAGAATGATTTTGTTTAATGTATAGTTTCAAATTTGGAATATACAAAAAGTTTTAATGATAAATGACAGTCAAAAGTCCGAATGCACTTCATGCCATTGATCTGTATACTTAAAATTGTTAATGTAGCAAATAATATATTATCTTCATTGTACCATAATAAAAAGTTCTAAGAAAAGTGAGATGGTTATCTACTTGTCTGACTTGTTTTTAAACTTCTTTTAAACCATTTCTTATGCTGTCATTTCTTTTGTCTGGCATTTTTTTTTCAATTTATCTTTGTTGGAACCAAACTGAACTCATAATCTAACAAGTTCAAGAATAATGGTATTCCATATTTTGAATTTCTTTTAAATTGGAATATAATGTACATGTACTCTTCTGATATCTACCTGGTTTGGACCAGTCTTTTGTAAAATTAATCTGAATTTATGATTTTATGATGCAGTATATATTTTTCAAGTAGCTTTGTGGAAAGTAATAACTGTCTGTTTGAAAATATGAGCTATGATATCAAGTCATAGGAAACCCGGCATTTACCTATAACAGCAGCTTCGGACTGACTCTCCTCGTCGACTTCCTTCCTTCTTTTCTACTTGCTATCCTTGCCTCACTTTTAATGCATAGAAGAGAAATGCTCTACCTTTTATAATACTCTTTGAATAATGGTGTTGCCAAGAGCAAATGTAGAGTGCAAATAGAACTACACTGCTTATGAAACTAATCCTTGACCCGAGCCTAAAAACCCTGCCTCTAATACAGCAGGGGATTCTGATTTGCTGTCCTGGAGAACAAGCCCTCTGCCTTCTACTCTGTCTCATGGGGCATCTCTTAATGTTAGGGAATGCTGTCAAGGAAGATTATTGATTTGGCTAATTTTGGCTCTATATGTACCATGATTCTTCAGCAAATAGAATTCTCACTAACATATACACAACCAAACATCACTCAACCTTATGTGAGTGATCAGATTAATTTTTTTGAGAATTTCCATCTCTTTTCTTTGAGCAATGTTCTCTCTGATTTCATTCAATGTGACTTAGTCAGGCTGGCATATTATTGGAAGGACTTGAAAGATTCATAATCCTTTGTTGTTCCTCCACAATCATTTTTTGCCTCTTTAAGTTTTAAAAGATAAAAGCTAATACCTTTTCTTTGTAAAAAATTTAAAGAGATCAAAATTTTAAGAAGTAAAAAGTAAAGGTTTTCCCTTTTTTAGGTCCTTTCCCTTTTTCAACCCTGTCTTCTAAGTCTCGTAGAAAAGTCAGCTTTGTTTTAGCCTTCCCAGTTTCTTTGTTCTCACATACACACATTCATTCCCAGTCTTAGAATCATGATCACATTTTTTCCTCATAGATCCTTGTTATGAAATGTCCCTCACAGGCTCCTGTGTTTAAACACCTGGCCTCCAGCTTGTTGTGCCATTTTGGGAGACTATGGGACCTTTAGGATGAGGCTGGAGGATGTAGGTCACTCACTGAGAAAAGGGTCTAAGGTTTGTAGTCCAGCCTTACTTCCTGCTAGATCCCTGCTTCCGTTTCTGCAACAGGAATTGGTGAGGAGTCTCGACTGCATGTTTTCACAGCCATAGAACCACCTTTCACTATCTCTGTCATGATGGATTGTATTCCCTCAAACCATGAGCCAAAATAAATCCTCTCTCCTTTCAGTTGCTTTGTCAGAAACATGGTCACAGTGACAAGAAAAGTAACAAATTTGGAAAATTGATGCTGGGAATAACGTCATTGCTGTTGCTGTGAGCCACCTAACTGTGAGTGATAGGCCTTTAGAACTGGTTTGTGGGAGGACTGTAGTTGAGTTTGGAGCTGCAGGTTAGTGAAGACCTAGAGTGTTGTAAACATAGCTTAAGGGCTATTTTGTGAGAGTGAGGAATGCCAGAATGCCAGTAGAAATGCAATGAAGGCTGTCTCCTGAAGTTTCATAGGTAAGCAAGGACTCTCTTGGGAAGTGAGCTAGAGGCCATTTTGTGTGATATTCTGGCAAAGAATCTGGCACTCTCTTGTCCTTGTCCTGCAAACTTGAGAGAGAGTAAATTAAAAAGTATTAGACTTCATGAGTGTGACGGCCATGTTATGTCCAGAAGACAGCATTTTACAGCATCTGCCTCCTCCAGTTCTAATAGTCTTCCACCTCCCTTTCCTCAGTTTCCTGAGGGCCTGGCAAAATTTCAGCGTAGATAGGTTAGAAGATATCCAGACCTCATCTCTTACTAAGGAACTTTTGGGAATGGATAGTTGCTGGGGGATGGGAGAAGAAGAACCATTTTTATTTGAAAATGTGGCCACTCTTAGGATTCCTAGGCTTCAGTGGATGACCCAATACCCGTGAACATGTGGGCAGTGCTAACTGAACTTAGCAGGTTATAAAATAAAAAGACATGAGTTGGGAAGGGAGAAATTGAGATTGTGTATGACCATTTTTCGTTGTATACCAGTAGGAAATCCTCAAGAATAAAGAAATACTTTTTAAAGAAATAGACTAAGGTTGAGATTACCTTTCTCTGCCAGCTACATGCATAGCACACATTCTAGTGTTATGAAAACTATTCAGTAGAAATGAAGCTTTGTGGTCAGTACTGACTTGATTCCTCCTTGCTTGTTATACGACTCAGGTCTATAGTATCTTCAGCAATATGGTCTTGCTGTCAAGTTTGGACAGGTAACCAAGTGCAACAGTAATTGCTAGTATTGTTTGAGGGTCTGTGGGACCTCCCCGGTCAACAAGTTCATTCCCGGCATTAGGCTTTTCATTTGCCGCCCTGTGGGTGTCTATTAGGGCCACTAAACCCCTGATATAGAGTTACTACATTTAAATCCTTTTTACATCGTTTATGTTGAAAGAAGCTTCTATAGTAAGTTTCCATATGAGTTTCTTCCAAAAGTCTTTAGTCTTAGTTATCCACGCTCTTACTCCCTCTTCTGCCGTACACTCTGATTCCTCACCCCTTAAACCTCTTCTATTCCCCTCTCTTCCCATTTATATCACTGTGTTCTATCTGCCTCCCAGGAACTACCCCAAATGGCTTCTTACTAGTTTCCTGATCTTTAAGGATTTTTCAATTGACCCACACTTATCCAAAGACTGGAAGCTAGCATACTATTTGTCATTCTGCATCTGGGTTACCTCACCTAGAATGATTGTTTCCAGTTCCATCCATCTACTTGATAATTTCACAATGTCATATATCTTGAGAGCAGAATAAAATACCATTGTATAGATGTGCCATACATTCATTATCCATTTATCAGTTGATGGACATAAAGGTCACCAACCTAACCCAGCTCTGAGCCCTGTGAGTTATGATAACAGCTGGCTTGCACACAGGTGCAATGGTGGAATGAATACTATGGGCGTACCTAGCCACCTTCTGTTTTGATTTAAGGCCACCTCACAAGATGGAGTCCATTCCTTCACAGCTATCAAGGACAAGGACCTGTAGCTTCACAGGTCAAAAGCCATAGGGAAGATCATACTACTGTCATTCTGCTAAATAGACATAATATTAAAATAGCTCATAATGGCTTATGAGCATCTCTCAGCTCTCACCAGAGAAGGCTCTTCTTGCATCAGATGGCCACACTGAGACCTACAAATGGTCAATGTGTAGAGAATAAGACTGTATATGGAATGCTGAGACCTAAATGGAACACCTATGTCTCACCTTCTCCTCCCAAGGCTCAGGGACCATTGTAGAAGAGGGGATGGAAAGACTGTGTTAGCCAGAGGTGGTAGATGACTTCAAGGAAACTGCTGTGCAGACACTACCGAGTAGTTGTACATTTGAACCTACAGCATTTATGACAGCATGCACAAGATCCGTGCAAACCCAAGCCAGATAGGATCCCAGAATGGATGGGGGAGATGGGGAGAGAGGCCCAGCCTGAGGTAAGACTCTGTTGACACTTGGTAGCTATTGGGAGAGGGTGAGTCAGTTTTCCTTACTGATGTGTCACATGGTAGCTTGACCAAACTCAAGTGATGGACCTACCCCAGGGACATTTTACAAACAGTTCTTTAAAAATAAAAAAAAGACAAATAATAATAAAGGACATGAAGTTGGGGGATAGAAAGGGGAAGACAGAGCGGAGAGTGGGGGTTTGAATATGATCAAAATGTATTGTGTGAAATCCTCAAATCAAAGGGGGAGAAAGAAACAAATCCTGGTTTTCCCAGCAGTTCCTCCTGATTCTAGGATGCCTCATTCCTTCAGTGGGACTAGAACATCACCTAGACTGTCTCAGAAAGTTCATTTTTTGCTCAGCATAGTGCATTCTCAGGACATTATACAGTTATTCTTGTGGCTACAAGCAATAAAAGAGGAAGAATTAGGTTAATCGGGGCTGTTGGGAAAGGTTTTCAGTACTTGAATGCTTTATAGAGTTAGCCAGTGAGGACGCCATTAAGCCTGGCTCTCTTTGGGAAGTTTTAAAATTGAGAAATTTTATTGTCTGTGAAGATTTTTTATTTCTTTATAATTCAGTCTTAGTCAGTTATGTAATTATGGTGGTCTTTCATAACCACTTTTGTGTATGTGACATCAGTTGCAATGTATCTTCTTTCACTTTTATTTTAGTGAGTCGTCTGTCTTATTTCTCCTTAGTTTGGCTATGGGTTTATCTGTTTTGTTGTCTGATAATGTTATTGTTGCTGTCTATATCATATGGATAAGAGAAGTACATGGATGTAGAGACGGTAAAAACTACATACAAATTTGATACCTAGATGCCTATGTACTAAATAATTTCTACTTCGTGAAATTCCTAAGGTTGCCTGAAAACTATGCTACAATTTTTTTTTATTTCTGCAAATGCTTTTTACAGAAGATAGACTTTGTTTCAAGCAATTGCTTTTGATTTTAGTAGAGGAGATGTATGTGTATATAATCCTTAAAAACATATTAAATTCTGTTTCTATAATGATATCTTTCATGGATTAATGCTAAACTAGATTATTCTTTGTACTGATATGCTTTTCAGTGAGACACAGTCAGCTCTTTGTCATCTATACAAAAATTCATTATTAGTAGTATCTATCAGTTTTTATTAGTAAGAGTTCATTTCCTCTGTAACATCTCTCTTGGTTATATTTGCACTAGGCAATTGCCTGTTTGCACTTGGATATTCTCACTACTTAGACAGATATCCATATTCTTGAGGTAAATTAAGTTTATATCCATTAAAACTTGAAATAGTTCTGCATAAAGAAAAGTGGTAATGGTTCTGAGGGCAGAGGATCAAATTTTATGCAAATCCTAAATCCCTCTAGAACTAAAAGTTACTGATACAGTAGGGATGTTTTTATGTGAAAGTTTCAGCATTTCTGCTGTCTCTTTGCCTTATAGAGACCACGGCAGTTGCCCATTGCTTGTCGTTGGGTGGATATTTTTCTGAAAATATAGTAAGCACTTTACTCATCTTACAGTTGAAAGAGAGCAGGCCTTAGACTTACAAAGAGGATAGGATATTCATTCATCCTTTAATGCTAAAGCGTTTAGATGATCCTTTGTAACTGAACACAGTACCTGTATTGAGTAAGTTAAACTTAAGGCATTTGTTGATTTCTTACATTTTATTTCCATCCTCAGAACAATGACCAACCATAGTATTAGGAAGGAGTGATAGAGTGTGAGTAATCAAGCGTGGGTTCTAAAAAGCTTATTCTTTTTTATTTTAATAGGTTTTTACATTTGAAGTTGTCCTAGTTAGCTTTCTCTATTGTTGTGACAAAACACTGACCAAAAACAACTTGGAGTGAAAAAGGTTTATTTTTACTTACAAGTCCCAGGTCACTACCACTGTGGGCTGGGTCCTTCCATATCACTCAGTAATCAGGAACATACTTCACAGACACGGCCACAGGCTAATCCAAAAGAAGAAATTACTCAGATGAATTTTCCCTCTCCTCAGATGTATCAAGTTGACACATCAAGCTATCTAGAACAGGAGTTAATTATTTTAGGGAAGAGAATGATCCTATAAAAGCTTCTTAGAAGACTGGGGCTCAGAGATAGCTTCAACACTGTTGACAGGTGGATTTATGGAGGAAATCAGATGTTTTCTTTTTTTTCTTTTTTGATAGTTTTAAATCTTCTGTAATGAGAAACCTGATATGCTGCCCACTAGCTGTTAGAGGCAGTGTGGATTAATTTAGTGATAGACAGGTCGCAGCTTAGAAAATCTGAATATGTATTGTACAACTACATTGAGATCTTTCTAGGCTGTTAATGAAATATTAAGTAAATCACTTCCTCATATGTTAATATGGAGAACATTTTTGACTTCATTCTATAATTTTCAACAATTCCATTCTAAGTAGCTTTAAGTGCGTGGATTGATTTATTGCATTTTAATCAGTGGTGTGTTAGTGGATATTTATATTATTTCAAAGTTTTTATGATTACAAGTTATCTTGCGACATAAAGTTACCACTGGATACATGGTGGATGACAGAAGGAATTAATGAATGTTTGTGCATTTTAACTACTTTTCCTATATAGTGGTAAATTATCACCTTTTTTTTTCTTGCTAGTTTGACCTCTCATCATTGACCAAGAAGCCTTGCCAATAGCCAATGCTAGTGTTTTTTTCCTTTTGATAAATAAAATTTGAATGCCCTGTTCATAGTATGTGTTGAGATCTTAAAGACAAAATGTTAGACAGTATCTAATCTAAATCATTTTTCAAATCTCACAGAATTTATGTTTTAGGTTATATTCAGGCTACTGAGCTGCAAACCAGAGATCAGAAAACAGTCTTCCTGGATCTCATCTCAGAGCTCTTTCCATTCAAGGAAGCTCAGTTGGGGTGCTTGCTGTGGTCCTGTAACTGGAAGCAACAGGGTACAAGTCTACAGGGAAAGAGACTGGCTTTTGTCCAATGAAAGCTTATTAAGTAGCCCATTGTAGTCCATGTTACTTAGTGAATCTTACCCGTCTCTTGATGCTTCTGCTCAGGTCAGGAGCATGATAGCGTACACAGAAGGAGCTGATAAGCAAGTTCCAGGCGCTCCTCAGGAGAGGACACTGAACTAAGGAAAAACTACTTGAAAGTCATCAAACTTCCTGCTGACCACAGCTTGAGCCTTACCTGAGTCAGCCCTTCTGTTTAATGGGGATGGGAATGGAAAATGTTTAGTCCTTACTCTGGTAGATAGAGCATCAGTGGTTTCTCAGAATACTGGACTGGCTGGAGACCTATAAAATATGTGAAGAAAAGTTGAGAGATAGCCAAATACAGTCAAATTATAAACTGACCCATAATTTTAGTTTCTGAGAATACTGAGAAAGGTTTGTCTTTGGTTTCCTCTTGATCTAAATCCGTTTATAAAATATCATCTTTTGCATGGTCATTATCTTTTTTTGGCGTGAGGCAGAAATAGATATATTTGGCTTAAAAAGATATGTGATGTGTTGACCAATGTTAAAGCCAGACAGTAAGTACATGATAATCATCATATTATTCTCTTTGTATGATATATCTACACATATGACCATATATATGAGTGTGTATATATATAGTTCCCATATAAAAACAGAGCAAATATGTATACATACTCAAGCATATATTGTTTCGCTGAAGTACAGCCATCCTAAAATATTGACAAGGCTGTTTCTAGGAACTTTTGTGAACTCCAAAATCCAAGGATACTCGAGTCCCTTATATTTGCATGTAATGTATATGCATCCTCCTATGTACTCAGTCATCTTGAGATTTCTTATTATATGGTCATTATCTTAAACTTCTGTTTGTTTCTCTTGCTTCATTTACTTTTGGCCAAACCCAAATTCAATTTCCTTTTCTATACAATACAATATTGGGTATAAGCAACACATGATTTTAATTCAGGAATGGAGAATTATTTCTCAGAGTAGAATGGGAAGAAATAAAGATTGAAACTAGGCACAAATTTAGAGCTAATGGAGTCAACATCTGCTTGTAGAACAAAGCTAGATGGGGAGGACTGGACATCAAAGACTGTGGTCTGGCTCTAGCCTTCCTTTCCAGACTCATTCACCCAGTCCTCACTTAACCTGTGGTCTGGTTGGTTGGATCTGCTACTGTCTTGGAATGCCTAGGTATTCCTGCCTCTGACACTTTGACATTTTCTCCCATTGGAGTACTCTTTCTCAGAAGCCACTCAGTACTTGAGATGTAGCCATACCCCAGTTCTCACCATTGCCTGCACTTCTCTTCGTATCTCTTGAAGCCACTCATTTAATATTTATCACATATTGAACTTCTGATGCTTATTTTTCAATGAGCATGCATTTTGCCTGAAGTTGTAACTGTAAACTATTTTGGTAAAAGAATTAGGTTCTATACTTGTGGTCACCTTGTACTGTGTTTATTGGTCTTGGCTACACTGGGATTTTTCTACGTGTTTCCAGCGATAGTGAGCCACAAAAAAGCAGTGTGTGTATGCATGCAAAAAAAAGGAATGAAAAAACAGTGTCAGTATGACCTGAGCGGTTCAGCACTCTGATGTCAAAGAGTCTATATGATGGACATCTGCATAGGCCCAAATTAAGTGGTTTCAACAAAAAGACTTTCAAATCTAGAGAGTCCTTTGCATCATGCCCCATATGTCAGAAGTGTTATCTATAGTAAGACCTGGGGAGAGATGAATAATATATTACTCATTTTGTGACTTCTGAATTTGGTGATTTTTAAGTAACCAAAAGCAAGATAAGTTGGAGTTCTCCCTCTGTTTCACATCTTCCCCGTCTTGACTACTGGCCTTCGAACTTCAAGCCCCAGTTTGGGATTGAAGGGCAAACAGTCTTACAGTGGACACAAGCCACTGTGCTAGGTCACATTTAGAAGGTGGAGGCATTTAATTAATGATTGTCTGCTGCCTCTCTCCATAAGTATAAAACAGATAGTTATGCATTTAGTATACAGAATTTTACAAAGACTATTTTATTCTTTATACACCCTCTTCCCAACCTGACCCCCCTGTAGCACCCGCATCTGGAATACATACATACTTTCATCTTTAAGATCTATTGTGTCAAATTAGTGTCCATAAGTGACCTCAGTGCAGGTTCATCCAGTGAGATCTAGTCAGCCTACCCAGAGTCCCTCACTTTAGAAAGACCAGCTCATCCTCATCCAACAGTAACCAGTTGCCAATATTACTTAAGCAAAGGTTGGGGTCTGCTGCCCTTTTCCCCAGTTCCATGCTGGGTTTTTGTCTGCTTGAGTTTGCATGGGTCTTGAGCATGCTAAAATGATTGCTGTAGTTCTTATGGACAGGGTCACAGGAACTTGTAGGATTCTATTTTCATATGATCAGGAGCTTCCTCACTGGTTCATACAATCTTTCCACAATGGCCCCTTAGCCCTGGGTGGGTGAGTCCTGTTCAGGGACCCACACTCTGCTGATTCCTAATCTCCATGATTTAAACATTTGTGACCTTTTGTATTATTAGCTCTTTAGTGACTTCTTTACCTCTTGTTCTATATTATGTGAGCCTTGGGTGTAGGGACTGCATTGTAGATGTGCCACTTAGGCATAGGGAATTCACAGACAATGTCTGAATGTAACCAGCTATGGTATTCTGTATTAGTCTCCATCTGGTGCAAAAGAAGCTTCTTTGATGAGTGGTGATTGGGATACTTGACTCTAAATATAAATATAAATATTTTGCATTTAACAAGAAGTTACATTAGCTTAGGAATGTCACAGCCTTGGTAATTTCCTCCCATTGAGTGGTTGCTAACACCAATTAGGAAGCCATTGCTTGGCCCCAAGATAAAAGTGCCACTACTGTACTTTTGGTATTAGAGTGTGGCTGACTTCATAAAAGGAATTTGGGAGTTCTCCCTCTGTTTCTATCTTTTGGAATAATTTAAGTAGTATTGGATATAGATCTTCTTTGAATGTCTGATAGAATTCTGCTGTGAATCCATCTGAGCCTGGGCTTTTTTTGGTCAGGAGGTTTTGGATTACTGTTTCAATATCCTTATTTGTTATGAGTCTGTTTAAGCTGTTGATCTCTTCTTGGCCTTGGTGATTCCTATGATTTTCATATGCACCCATTTCTTTAGGTTTTCAAATTAAATAGTATATATATATATATATATATATATTTAAAGTATTTCCTTATAATGTTATGGATCTTCTTGTGGTCTATTGTGGCATTTCCCCCATTCATATCTGATTTTGTTGATTTGGAGTTGCTCTTTCTTTCTTTTGGTTGACTGGGTCAAGGGTCTGTCTATCTTGTTTATCTTTTTAAGGAACTGGCTCTTAGACTCATTGATTCTTTGTATTGTTTTCTATGTGGTAGGGGAATGGAGATGCAGTGGGCAGGATCAGATTTACCAGGGAAAAACGCTGGTCTCCAAAATCCAAGGAAAGTTTGGGGTGGGGACTGACATTGTAGAAGGGTGGTCTGAGGAGTGAAATCGCAAGTTGAGGGTGGGGACAACTTGTGAAGGCTGTAGCAGACTGGACTGAAAAATTGAGCTGATCTGAGTACAGGATTCAGGATGCTGTGGGTGGATCTGGACTAAGAGATGCTGAGAGTAGGAGCCAGCCTGTGCTTGAGGCTAGTAGAAGAACAGGACATGGTGCTGGGAGTGGCTGGAGTTGCTCCTCACAATGCTTTTTAATTCAGTGAAAGTACCAACAATTTTGCTTATTAAGTAATTAGTTCCAAGCAACTTATTGAGTATTTATGTCACAGCAATTTAATGCCTACTGGGCCTGATAAACTCCAAATAAAATTGGATACCTGTACCCCAATTTCTGCGTTATCCTGTTTCCATATGACACTTCTTTTTAAATTATACTTACTGGAGAAAACTCAGTTACACAAAAATATGACAGTTTAGAAGGAAATATAGTTATCTAATGCTGAAACTCTGACCTCCTTCAAGCTAGTGGTTTGCACAGTATCTGACACAGAATCTGTTGAAAACTGAGAATATCCCAGGGTGCCCTTGTGAGTTTGCTGATACTTTAGGAGTTCGAAAGTGGGCATAGAGACTGGGCACTACATGGCAGATTTTCAGATTTTAAGATTTTTGTGAGCAGAGAAGAGAAAGAGGAGGCAAAAAGAAAAGGCTGAGGAGAAGGTGGAGAAGGATTTTATAGAAAATATTTTTATTTATTTAAAATTTTTATGATTATTTTTCACATGCATGTACTCTGTATGTGTGAGTATAGGCAAACGTACCACGTGTGTATATGAATACAGGTATGCAAGTGTCTCTTCTTGTGTGTGGAGGTCCGGGGACAACTTTTGGGGAGCTTATTTTTCCCTTCCACTACAGGATCTGGGGATTCAACTGAGAGCCAGGCCTGCTTAGAAGAATTTTAACCTACTGAGCTATTGTACTATCCCAGAAAAATGCATTTTAAATGAAGGAAAAATTAAGATGCAAATTACAGCACATATTTAAAAGTTAATTAATTTATTAATCAATTCAACATACATTTATTGAGTACTCCCCTTATCACAAATATGTCTCATATTGGATATGAAATGCATTGTGGCAAATGAAACAGAGCCAGTCCCTGCCATGAAAAGACCTTTAATAGTCTGACACATATACCAGGAGCTGGGAAATCATTAAAATTATTTGAGATAGATATAAAGTTCTGAAAGTATATGGAAGTGAAATTCAATGCAGTCTAAGGGCCAGGTCAAGGTTCTTCAATGAAGTGTGCTCTGACTTGAGAAACAAAGGGCAAAGAGCTTTGGTCAGAAAAAAAATCATTTGGCAGGACGAATATTTCAAGGTGAGGAATCAATATTTAAAGGACTAGATACAGGGCAAGGTATGACATAAATGGCATGGAAAGAATTTCTAATTCCTATAATATTACAGTTCAACAGATGGATTGTACAGGATGAACCTGGAGATACAACGTGCCTTGACAGACCTTGTAAAACTGTTGAAAGACTGGCTTGTGTGGTAGCAATGAAGAGGATGCTTTGTTGGGTTTTTACAATAGATTGACACTGACAAATTTATCACCTACAGGATCTCGTTGGTGACAGGGTGGAGAATTCACTATAGAAGAAGACTAATGAAGAGACATGAGCTAGGACTATATTCACATAAGTGTTAAACAAGGTAATGGTTAGGGCCGTAAGGTTGGAGCCACTGCTATAAGCCCTTGAGAATGTGTATTTGGGTGGGGTCCAGACAAAGAAGGGAGAGTTCACTGTTCTCAAACACGAACAGAGTAGAATCCCCAAAGGTCTTGTTAAGCTATAGATCACTGGGTCCCTACCTTCACTTTCTAATTTGGCAGGCCTGAGCTAGGGCCGGAGGATATGAATCTATAAAAATTTCTTGATGTTTTCATTTGAGAAATAAACTTTGAAAATCACTGGCCTGAAATGTGCATTAACGAGAAGAGGGAGGACAGATGGAAAGAAGACTGAGTGAGCCGTGCACTGGCCAGTAAGGGAGTGACACTTGATTGGCCTTTTTTCTTTCCAAGAAGTTAAAAGAGAGTTCATTGGTTACAAGAAGATGGGAATGCAGCAGAGTGGCACAGTGGGTATTCAAATAGTGAAGATGTTAACAAGGTGTATAGAGGTGATACAGGACTGATATTGGCGTGGTAGGATATTGCTGAGTACCCAGACGAACACTGTGGTCTTGAATTCATGTGACACAAACCTCCCAGAATGCTGGATTTTTTAAATAATAATGCTCAATTGTCTGAAAATATAGATAGAGAATGTGGGAATTTGGGTTGGCCCTGAGTTGGTATTTTCCTGCACTAGACTGGGGACAATAAGGCTGGGGACAACAAGGGGTTACTGTAATATTGGGGCTCAAATATAATAGAAGTGTGAGGAAAGAGAAAAAAAAGAGAAGAGGTTCTTGATGAAAACTTAGAATTTATGTGATGGGAGATATTTTTAAAAATAAGCTAGAATATTTTAACTATACAATATATCGTCTTTATGACAGTCAATCATACTAATTTAAGTGGATTCAGAAATGACTAGGAAATTAACAAAGCACATCTCTGGGTGTATCTGTGATGGCATTTCTAATGAAGGGATTAATCCCTTAGGAGATGATGAAAACCAAGAGGCAGGGCCCAGGTAAAGGAAATAGATTATCAGCAGTATGTGCCTGTGGACTATATATTCCTATGGCCCCTTTCTGAATTCTTTCTCTCTGCTTCCCATTCATCATGAGGTGGGCAGCTTTCTTCTCCACACACTCCCACCACCATGATATTCAACCCAAAAACACAGGACAAAGCAACCATAGACGGAACCCTCTGAAACTGTGAGCCAAAATAAGTCTTTCTTCCTTAAGTCATTCTGTTGGATATTATATTACAATTACCCCAAAGTTAAACAAAATATTGAATATATGATAGTAGTTCTAGGTAATAGTGACTTAAAGGGTGGCCATGAGATTAGGTGGCTGAAGTGGAGTGAAGGTGGTCATAGGAGATAGGCAGTCAATGTACTAAAATTTCAGGGAACTGTCTTCCCCTTGGTTGATAATTTGAATGGTGGAAGAAGATAAAGTGATGTCATAGCTTCAGTGAATGATGAGAGGCTCACCAAGAGTTGGTTGTCACTGTTAACTGGAATATAGGAGCTGCGGGTGTTGCTCAGTGGAAGGGTGCCTGCTTAACATGCATAAGGCCCTGAGTTCAATCCCTAACACTATAAAATATAAATAAATAATTGCAAAAGAATATGGTATAGTTAGACAGTGGACCTCAAAGAAGGAGAGCAGAGAAGCATAGACCCTCTTGTTTATACCCTGAGGTGAATGAGTATTACAGAGTCAATAGTCTTGTCTTGAAAGACCTACAGAGGGAGCAGAGGTTTCATGAAGGCAAGACAAGAGTTTTTTTTTTTTAATGAAACAAGGCAACATTTAGTAGAGAAATTAGAGTTTGTTAATAATTAAATATGACTTTTAGAGGACACAGTGAAAATATTTTAATGTATAAGACAGAAACAACATATTAGAGAAAATTGTTGGCAAGGACTCAATAAGCTTGATATAACCTTATTTCTTAATTTATAGCTTGCTGAGGATTAGGGAGATCGATTTGTATTTTTGCTGATATTGTCAGTTAGCTAAGGAAAGACATTCATATGCTTCTTGAATTTCAGCAGGTATGATCAAATTAATGGCTTGGGAAGATAGCCAGAATACATGTACTCAGCATATTGATAATTTAAAAACAGGAGTCCAGTTTGCATTGTCTATGCCCTTTAAGAAATATATTTATAAGCCACATAGAGATCAAACAGAAAGTTTGAGAACTAAGTCATAGAAGTATGACTGATTAGCAAAAGTTAATGTGATTAAGATTCACTATGCTCTTTGTCCCTGATGCTACTATGTAAGATCAAAAGTTTTAACTTGAATGGAAGTGACTACACTGAATTTACTATATTGCCATATTAGCTATCTTTAAGTTACATCGTAGAATATTTTAGGTCCGAGTCATTTGGGATAAAATAACTTTAAATACATATATATAATGATTCAAAATTCTGCTTATTAGAGTTGCATTGTATTATAGATGAGTTTTGCAACTCTTAAGTTGTTTTAGAAAGATGTCTTTGGTTTATATAATGGTTGTCAGAGAAGAAATACACTCAGGTTTTATTTCCCATGAATATGCCTTAAGCAGAATCAGCAGAAAAACCAGATATAGCGATGCTGTGCTTCACTCTGAGATTTAGGCTTGGCCCTTCTTTCCCCAGCTCTCCATTATTTGGAAGAAGTACCCCTCCTTCATTATGTCTTTCTCTGAATATTCTGGGTTAGCTGATGTGAAGGAAGGGCAGGAGAATGGAGCACTGAGGAAGGGAGGCTTTAATCTACTTTCCTTCCTCTTTTTCTGTTTGGATATCTTCTCTGGTCCTGTTTATTTCTTCTCTGTGATTCTGTAGTGACACAATTCCAGCTTCTGGCAGCTAGGTTTCAAGAAGCCACTTGTGGATCTTTTCCCAGTACTCCTGGTTAGTCCACAGTCTCTGCTGTTTCTAGATTCTGGGTAGTTTTCCTAATTTCTTTTTCTGATCTTGTATCTCTATTAAAGTGTATTTATTTTAAATGCTTAAAAAGGCTTTTGTTTTCTTGGTTGGACCTTCTTGATTGAAATGTCTAGTGTTAAAAGTTCTGGTAAAGTCTGTCAGGTATATATAAAGAAGATAGGGCAGTGACCGATAAGGTGTTTAAACGTTTTCAGGTGGGAAAAGTAGCTTGTCAAAGCTATCAGACATCATTATTCTAAATGATTAAAAAAAAAAAATCCCAGTGTATAGACACAGAAAAGAGCTGCAATCACTTTCTGAGTTCTAGTAAATCATGTTGGTAGGAAAAATGTTTGAAAAGAATGGAGTCACAAGTATGGTGCCTTGAATCCCTTCGATAGTAGTTTGAAGAAAATAACAGTCATCAGAATAAGTCCTGATTCTGAAGTACTTCTTGTCACAGTTATAGGAAGTTTACGTGCAAGACATTTGCATTTTATGCAAGGGATGCTTTTCTGAAGGCCACCTATAATTCAAAATGCACATAATTCTAGATTAAAATTTCCATAAACAAGAATAAATCTACAGCTTGTTTCTCTAGTATAAGGTGTCACAGCGATTGATTGGCCTCCTTCAAGATCTTTTGTCACATGTGCTTGCATAATTATTGATTCTGGCATATTCCTGAACTAACTCTAGCCCTAGCCATCAGTCGATCAGTGTGACATAGCACACTATGTATTCAGGGAAAAAACTAAAGTATGATAACCATGAATTAAAATGACTATAAAATTTCTTGCTGGTTCTGATGCAAGTAAACAAAACATGATTTATTGCTAGAGAGATTGTGAGTATTCTCAGCCAACATGAAGGGTCCATTTATTTGGCAATTCTGTGTGTGTGTGTGTGTGTGTGTGTGTGTGTGTGTGTGTGTATTTTACAAAAATGTTGACTTGGAAGCTCTGAAATTGAAATTTTTGGTGAAGAAAAAAATTCCAATATATATATGAAGAAGTGGGTAAAAAGCTCCAACCCTATCTAAGGAAATTATGTCAATAAATGGCTGTTAGGAGGGGCACAGACACACACCAAAGGACATAATTTGGGGACACAAATTAGACACAATAGGCCTTGTAATATATGTAATAGAGTATGCTAAATTGGGTGGGGGGCAGTAGTGGGAGGTAGGAAAAGGTAAGGAGACCTGGATACCATCAAATTATACTGTATGAACCTCCAATTCAATTAGAAAAGAAATCACACACACACACACACACACACACACACACACATATATATATATATATATATATATATAAAATCTTTGGTGAACTTTTAGAATCTGAGGCAGTTCACAAACTGCTTTTTTTTCTTTCAAATTTTACACCTGAAGTAAGAATTTAGAAACATGTTATTTGCAGCAAACCAAATCTGTGCAGTTCATTTATCATAAAACAAAATCCAAGGCTACTACAAAAGGTTTGACACAGTACTAATCTGAAGTCAAGGGACAGGTGTATGCATTCTCAGACGCTTTAAAAAAATTATCATGTAAACACTCAAGAGAAGTTTAAAAGACTTTCATCCAAGCTTCAAGTGAAAACAGGATTTGATTAAACAGGATGGTGTCTGTAAATACCAGGTTTAAAAAAAAAAACTCATTCACACATGCCTTTCGATTTTATATTAAATTATTATTCTTTCATTTAATAATTAGGGATAATGTTGGGCTACTAGTGGAAATGTAATTCATGGCTGGTAATTCCTCTTAACCCTGCAGCCTTCCTCTTATTAAAAGCTGTTAGCTTGACTGTTCACTACCCAATGGAAAGCTGTTAAAATAAGAGTACCAGCTACATGGTGGCTTTTAGTTTTAAAGGCAGGTTTATAAATGTAAGAAGGAAAACAACAGCTTTGAGATACAGAAATACTTTGGAGTTTGAAGAACGTGATCATTCATACTGGCTTCAAAATTCAGAGTACTGAAGCTCTTTAGCATGAAGTGATGCCTCGAATAACAGGAAGGAAGGCATCCTGTCAAAAGGACTTTCTACCATCCAAAGGGGATCAAACCTTCAGTAACTGGGGAGGAGGGAAACCCGAGGGCAGGAAGAAAGTGAGTTCCAAGACTCTCTCTTGATATATGGGCCTTCCTAGAGGAAGTGGAAATGAAAACCTCTGGATAAGTTTGAGTATTGAAGACCCCAGGTATTCGGGTTTGAGTATGGCATTGCTCCCACAGGCTCATGGACTTGTTTCCTAGATGGTGGTGCTGTTTTGTGAGATTCTTGGAATTCCAGGCTTTTGCAGGAAGAAGTAGGACACTGGGGGTGGCTTATGTTGTCCCTTGCCCTTCCCATCTCTCCTCTAATTCCCATCTACAAAGAAGCTCCTTTGTCACCATTACATTCTGCCCAAACCACCGTGAACCCTCTTTAACCATGAGTTCTCCTGCTCCCAAATCTTTTTTTTTTCCCTTAAGTTGTTTATGTCGGGTATTTTGTCACAGTAATGAGAAAAATAACATATGTGTTTCCTGAAGTTTTACTTCTGGCTCAGAGCGCCAGAAGATGGAAAGCTATGAACTGAAGCACTCTTAATTTCTTATGAACTGAAGGGGGACGGAGTCAACTATCTATGTGGCATGTCTGGGTAGAGAGAACATTGGGTGGCTTTAGAAAGCTCTTAGAGATTCCCACGTGGTGTGGGACAGTAGTCACATGTTTCTGTGAATTCTTCTCTGAGGTCCCAAAATAGCTGGGGAAAAAATCTTGCACTGTGGAGACCTTGTGTATCATATAAGGAGGTAGACCATGTCTAGACATCTTGTGTCAACACCCAGCATTCACCCTGTTGTCATTTAAAAAATATTTTATTACTTTTATTGAGTTTAATACACTTCACACAACAGTTCTTAATCAAATTTAGACTTCCTCTCCCAACCCCCACCAGACCTTATGTATTCCATCATACAGGCTAATTCCTCTCCAGCGAAGCATTAGTGCCCAAATGTCCTTTAGGGCAAATTCATTCACTGGAGTCTGGTTAGGCTACCTAGATCATAAGAAAAGCATACTTACTCTCCCTCTCCCAGTAATGCTCAGCCTTCAGTAGTTCTCAGTCTAGGTCTGGCCTGCCAACAATGTCTATCCCTCCACTCTGAGCTTTTTTCTAATTTGGAGCTGGTGTGGGTCCTGTGCTCAGTGCCATCGTTGCCACAATTTCACATGTGCAAGCTTCCAGTAGCTTGAAAGACTTTGCTTCCCTAAGTTCATGAACCAGCCTTGGCTCTTACAGTCTTTCCACCCTTGGGTCATAGGTGGGTGAGGTTCAGTATAGGAGTCCTATCCAGGGATACATATTCTGCAGTCTTTATTCTATAAGAGCCGGTCATTTGTGGCCTTCTGTGTGGAAAGCGCTACGTTATTTAAGAAAGCGTCCCTGGTGAGAGTTGTGGGATGCTCTACTTTTCTCTCTACTCTTATTTTGCATGTTGCATGAGCTTTAGTAAGTGTAGCTATGTCACCTGGGATGTGGCATCTCTCAGTAGTACGTTTTCTGTGTCTGACCTCTTATGGAGTTCTGCTGTAGTCTCCATCTGCTGCAAAAAGAAGCTTCTTTGATGAGTGGTGTACAGTATGTCTGCAAATATAAGGATCCACATTTAGTGTATGGTAAGAAATTTCATTTCTCTAGAGATATGCTCCTGCCAACCCTGTGTATTTGGCTGAGTCTCCAGTGCAACCCATGAGTTTGCTTCTATTGAGAGGGTTTTAAGTCCAGTTAGGTAGCTGTTGATTACACCCAGATGAGAGTACTACTACTGCAAAAATAGAGGCAGTGTGCTACGAGGGTTGTCACAGTTATTAGAATTTAGGATTGGGTTGAACCATTGATTGATTTTCCTCCTTAGTAGTTTGCATGTTATCATCTAGCATTATGGGAGCTAAACTTCCAGTAGAAGGATTCCAAATCAGTTCCTGCTCCATTGTTCCAAATCTTGTATCCCAAGTATAACCTGTATTCAGCAGTAATATATTATCCTCTAGTTCCAGGGATAACTAAGAACTTTGGTAATAGCCTGTATTATTTTGAGAAGCTCTTGGACCACTCTCACCAGTCACACAAAGGGAGGTCCCTTCTGTCTGGCACTGTGTTCCTTGCCGAACAGCCCTGCAGTATACAGACAGACTAATGTTTACACACTATTTGTGCATTTCTCAAGGGGTTTCGGTGGCATCACGTGTCCCTTTGGGGTCCCTAGCGCTACAAGGTTCATGCATCTCTGCTTTCTTTCCTCCCGTCAGACCGCCCTCTTCCGTTCCCAGTCCCGGCCCTTTCGTTATCCTCACCCTTCCCTCATTAACACCTGCCTCCCTTCACCCCCTTCTCCAGACTTCCCTCTCCCCTACATCGTGGCCCCCTGCGTGTCCCCCATTCCTCTACTCCCTGCTGACCACCTCCACTTTCCCCATCTGCTGCTTGGTAACATCTGTTCCCTGCTGTTCCCCATTTTGGAGTTCCTTTTTCCTTTACGTCCATGAGTCCATTCTCTTTTCCTGGTTCCTGGTGTCATCAGGATCTATACTCATATACAGGGATTGGTGCTACAGTCCACAAATTACGGAGAGCACTCATTACTTGCTTTTCTGTGTTTGTGTTACTTCACTGAGTGTGACACTCTCCAGCTCCATCTATTTATCTGCAAATTTCATTATTTCATCTTTTCTTAATGTTTCATGGAACGCCATTGTGTAACTGAACCACATTTTCATTATCCATTTGTCACTTGAGGGACATCTAGGTTGTTTCCATTTCTTAGTGATTGTGAAGAGGTCAGCAATAAACATGAATGTACAGATCGATCTACAACAGGAGGAGTCCTTTGGGTATATGCCAAGGAGTGGTATAACCGGATGATATGGTGGATTCAGTTTTAGTTTTTTTGAGTTTTCTACGGGGATTGAGTGACTTTACACTCCCACCAGCAGTGAATCTGTGTTCTTTCTCCACGTCCTCTCCAACATTTGGTGTCATTTGTTCTCTTGATCTTAACAAGTCTGACTGGGATGAGATGGGAATCTGAAAGTAGTTTTAAATCTGCGTTTCTCTGTTTGTTAAGAATGTTGAGCACTTTTTAAGGTGTTTCTTAGTCATTTTCTTTCTTTATTTGAGAGCTCTCTGTTTAGGTCTGTAGTCCATCTTTTTTATTGGATCATTTATTTTCTTATTTCTTTATCATTTTGTTTTGAGTTCTTTGTATATTCTGGATATTAATCCTCTGTCAGATGTGTGACTTGTAAAGATTTTCTCCTATTTAGTGGGTTTCCTCTTCCCTTCTTTGGATGTTTCTTTTTCTGTACAGAAGCTTTGTAGCTTAATAAGGTCCCACTTACTGATTGTTGACCTTAACACCTGACCAGCTGATGTCTGATTTAGAAAGTCCTTTCCTATGCTTGTATCTTGGGGGGTACTGCCTATGTTTTCTTCTAGAAGTTTCAGAGTTTCACTTTTTGTATTAAGCTCTTTAATTCATTTGAAGTTGACTTTTGTGCAAGATGAAAGATAAGCATCCAATTTTATTCTTCTATAAGTGGACATCCACTTTTGCCAGCACTGTTTGTTGTTGAGGACGCTGTCTTTGCTCCATTGTGGATTCTTAGCACCTTTGTAAAATATCAGTGACTGTAATTGCATATTCTCATGTTTGGGTCTTCTATTATCTTTCATTGATCTACATGTCTATTTTTGTGCTGGTATCATGCCTTCTTATGACTATAGCTCTCTAATATAATATGAGACCTGGTATGGTGATCCACTCAGAGCTGTTCTTCTTGCCCTAAATTGCTTTGGTTATCCTGTGTCTTTTTTGATTTCATATGACTTTTAGGATTTTTTTTCTATTTTTGTGAAGAATGTCATAGGTATTTTGATTGGGATTGAATTGCATCTAAAGAATGCTTTTGGTAAGATGGTCATTTTCACAATATTGCTTCTACCAATCCACGAGCATGGTAGAACCTTCCGTCTCCTACTGTCTTCCTCTATCTCTTTCTTTAAAGATTTGAACTTTTCATTATAGTGATATTTAATGTCATTAGTTAGGCTTATTCTAAATATTTTTTGAGGTTATTGTGAATAGGAGGGTTTCCTTGAGTGCTTTTTCTGATTGCTTGCTATTGGTATATAAAAAGGCTATTGATTTTTATAAATTGATTTTGTAACCTGCCACTTTACTGAAGGTGTTAATGATTTCTAATAGTTTTCTGGTAGAATTTTTGGTATCTCATGTACAATATCATATGATCTGTGAATAGATAACTTGACCTCTTCTTTTCCAATGGATACTCCTTTGATTTCCTTCTCTTATCTTATTGCTTATCCAAGAGTTTCAAGCATTTTATTGAAAAGGAGGCAAGACAGTGGACAACCTTGTCTGGTTCCTGATTTTAATGAAAATGCTTTCAATTTTTCTCCATTTGGAATTATATTGATTATAGGTTTGTCATATATAGCTTTAATTATGTGAGATATGTTCCCTCCAGACCAATTCCCTCTAGAACTTTAATCATGAATACATATTGTTTTTTGTCAAATGCCTTTTCTGTATCTATCTTGATGACCATGATTTTTGTCTTTAAAACTGTTTATATGTTTTATTGCATTTATTGATTTATGTATATTGACCCACCCCTGCATCTCTGGAATAAAGCCTACTTGATTACGGTGGATGACCTTTTTGATGTGTATCTGTATGCAGTTTGTGCATATTTTGTTGAATAGCATTTCATCTATATTCATTAGAGATATGGGCCTATGGTTTTCTTTTTGTTAAATCTTTATCTGGCTTTGGTATGAGAGTGATAACTGGTTTCATAGAAGGAGCTTAGGAGTTCTCCATCTGTTTCCATCTTTTTGAATAATTTAAACAGTTTGGGTTGTAGAAATTCTTTAAATGTCTGGTAGAATTCTGCTGTGAATCTATCTGAGCCTGAACTTTTTTTAGTTGGAGGTTTTGTATTAGTGTTTCAATTTCCATATTTGTCATGGGTCTGTTTAACCTGTCAATCTCTTCTTTGTTTAACTTTGGTGGTGTCTATGATTTTAGAAATTCATCCATTTCTTTTAGATTTTTGAATCTAATGTAGTATATATTTTTAAAGTAGTCCCTTACAATGCTTTGGAGTTTTTTGCTGTCTGTTGTGATGTTTCTGTGATCTCTGATTTTGTTGACTTGGATTTTCTCTTTCTTTCTTTTGGTTAACTGGGTTAGGGATCTGTCTATCTTGTATAATCTTTCAAAGAACCAGCCCTTAAATTAATTGATTTTTTAAATTATTTTCTTTGTTTCTATTTTATTAAAGTCTCCTCTGACTTTTATTATGTCTTCTAATCTATTAGGTTTGGGATTGGTTTGAACTTGGATTTCCAGAGTCTTAAGTTATACTGTTGTCTTATGAAGTTATGAAGTCTCTTCTCACAGTGAGGTGAGGTGTTCAGCACCCCCCTAACCCTCCTCCCTCCAGGTTTGAACCCATTGAACGAATGGAGAATGCTCTCCAATTGGAGAAAACAGTTTATTCCAGGTTACTTACAAAGGATTCATCCCCACGGAGAGAGACAGAAATTTCCTATGGGGGAGCCAGCTTTCTGATGAGAAGTCCGGAGGACCGCCGGCACATACACCCAGGATGGAGACGGATGCCCACGTCTCCTACCCAGCTGTTTCTACTTTCCCGGTGGACCCTCCCCCCTAAGTCACTGGTTGGTTGGAAGGTAGTTGACTCTATTGGCTTCATCTGTGTCAGTCACATTCTTGGAGGCATGTGCCTCAAGGCAGAGAGAAACTCTGTAAATTTACCCCGACAACTGTTAAGTCATTTACATGTGCTCTTTCTGATTTTTTAAAAATTCTCATTTAGTTTCAGGAATATTTTTATTTCGTTCTTAATTTCTTCTGTGAACCATTCATTGTTCTGGATTGTGTTGTTTAATCTCCCTGATATTGTTTAGTTACTAGAGCCTCTTATGCAGTTAGTTATAAACTTCATTGCATTACAATCTGATAGAACGCATGGAATTATTTCAATTTTTTTATATTTGTTGAGATTTGCTTTGTGTGCCAGAATGTGGTCAGTTTTAGAAAAACTTGCATAGACTGCTGAGTAGAAAATGTATTCTTTGGTGTTTGGGTGTAATATTCTGTAGATGTCTGTTAGGTTAATTTTGTGTAAGATGTCATTTAATTCAGATGTCTCTCTGTTTATCCTTTGTTGACCAGTCTAGTAATGATAGTGGGGTACTGAAGTCACTATTACTCAGTGAAGTGAGCCCTAAATCCAATTAGAGGGGTTGTCAGTTACTCCTATAATATTTGTGCCACTATTGTACTAGTGGGCATATTTGGCCAAGTCATTTGTTACTGTAGGTTCCAGGACTTACAGTTGGGTAAAGTTATTGATTACTTTTTCCTTCCAGTAACATGCTTAGCACCATCTAATTCTGTGAAGGTTAGCCAGTGGAGATTACCAACTTGATTTTTCCTTGTTTGTTCTATGATTCAGGAATGCAATGTCTTTAGCAATAGGGTCTTACCATCAAGTTCTGGTAAGTAACCAAGTGCAATGGCAATAGCCAGTATTGTTTGAGGGTCTATGGGATCTCTCCCATAAACAGCTCCATAAAAGGAAGTCCGTTTCTGGCATTGGGCTTTTCCTTTATAGCTTGTGGTGTCTATTAGGGTATTAGGGTCATTGTCTTATAAGATTTGCTACATTTAAATACTTTTTATATTGTACATGAATATATTGAAAGAAGCTTCTCTAGAGGTTTTCATATGACTCTTTTACAAGGCCTTTAATGTTAGTTATCACTCCTCTTAGTCCCTCTTCTACCCTGTCCTCCCATTTCCCACCCCATTAAACCTGTCTTATCCATTATTCCCATTTCCCGTTTAAAATACTGCATTCTATCTCCCCTCCTTTGAACCACTTGTCCTTTATTAGTTTCTTGATCTCTAGTGATTTTATATTTGAAGCACATTTATTTATGTTGACTGGATACTGCAGGGTAGTTGCACATATGAACCTACAGCTCTTATCCCAGCATGAACAAGACCTTGCAACATGGGTGGGGGAGGTGGGTAGGAAGCCCTAGGCCCTGCTGAAGATCTATCAGCAGTTGGTAGATGTTGGTAGAGAGATAGTCAGTTTTTCCTACTGGTGTGACAGTTGGTAGATTGACCAGATTCTGAGGGACAGACACACATCCAAGAGCACTTGGGAAACACAAATGAGACTCAATAGGCCTTTAAAAAGTTGTTGTTGTTTTTTAAAGACAACACTAAGAATGGAAATAAAGTCAGGAGAGGTTAAGAAGGTGGGGTAGAGGGGCAGGAAGTCTGGATATGACCCAAATTGTATGAAATTCTTGAATCAATTTCTTTTTTAAAAAAAACAGAAGGAAATATAATTCTCCTTGTAACAACTCTATTTCCTTTCCCTTGAGTCATTGATTTCTCATTATCTTGGATATAATTCTTAAGAGAAATCATCAAAACAGAAACTCAAATTTTAATATTTCTCAAGTGCTACAGATACAAATTATATTTATATAAGTGACAGATAATTTCTTAAAACTATAACACAGTATGTTATGTATAGCAATGTCATTCAAGCATATATCAACAAAGAAATGCAAGTGAAAAATCACAAAATATTTGAGCATAAAATAAATATCTCAAAATAATAAACATTAATCAAGAATTTTCATGTAAACTTATATAATTATTTTCAAATAGATAAAAGGCAATTTATCACAAATTGTAATAAAGAAAAAAGCAGTATATAAAGGTAACAGACAACATTACACATATTTTGAAGATATATTAGAAAAGACAAATGATATAAATCAATAATCTAAGTTTCCACCTCAGATTAGTAAAGAAGAACAATTAAAGCCTAAAGCAGGTAGACTAAAACAATAATAATTTTTGACCAGAAATCAATGAATTACAAAAGCTGTAAAATTAATAGATGAAATTTACAAAGGCAATTCATTGAAAAGAATAGACTTGATGTATCTGGCCATAGTAACTGTGAGAAAAAAAGGCACAATGTTCAGTGTTAGAAATGAGAGTGTTTATATCACTACCCATCCCATGTAGTTCCAAGGGATCATTATGCAATAGTATGACTACATTAATGGCCACAAATTTTAAAACCTAAATGAAATAGTGCTGGCCTGCTTTCTGCCACAGTGATCCTTTTAAAATGAACTTATAGAATGGAAAATTAATTTATATTCCTACTTTCACAGGTTGAGACCAACTTTTTCCACTGCTTTTAAGTGGGTGACTGCAGTAGTTTGCCATGGAGCAAAACTGGTCACCTATGATGGCGAGAACCAGAGAGAAATGATAGTGAGAGGAATACAAATGACATCCTTCAAGAACGTACCTTCAGTGACACAGTTCTTTTAACCATATCCCATCTTTTAAGGTTTCTTCTTCCTAATAGTTATGAGCTCACCAATGATGAAGTCAGCACTCCCATGATCTAATAAACTCCCCAAAGATCCACTTCTTAGATGAACTCAAGGAAACCAGTTATCTGAATACCGTACCATAGCTGCACATACGAGCCCACAGAGCTTGTGACAATGTACACCACACCTGTGCAACTTAGCCAGGCAAAACCCCAGCATGGGATAGGGAAGTAGGCACAAGCCCCCAGCCCTAGCTCAGGATCTCTTGGCCATTAACAGCTGCTGGTAGAGGGAGAGTCTATTTTTTTTGAGGGTGTGATGCCTGGTAGGTAGACCAGATTCCAAGAGATGGACCTACACCCAAGAGCATTTGGGGAATAGAAATTAGACTTCATAGGACTTACAAGAAAATCAAAAGTAATTCAAGACCTGAAATTGGGGATTATTAGGGTGGGAGTGGAGATGTGGAGAGGGGCTTCTAAATGATCAAAATATATTGCTGAAATTCCCAAATAATCAATAAAAATATTTTAAAAAATCATTGAAGCAGGGTATGGTGGCCCATGCTTGTAATCCCAGGACTCAAGAGACAATATGATTGTGAGTTTGAAACAACCTTGGGCTATGTAGCAAAATTCTGTTAAAAAAATCATGGAGGCTGGGCAAGGTGGCACATACATATAATCCCAACACCAGGATTTGAGGAGAGAGGATCATTTTAAACTCAGGAGATGGAGACCAATCTGGGAAAGACAACAAGACTCCATCTCAAAACAAACACATACAAATAGCCAAATATTGTACTTCTGACTGAATCCTTCTATTGTGGAAAATGCAGATAAAAATTTAAAACTATTCTTGATTATATATACATATACAATCATCATCTATTTTCAAAAAGGTAAATTCCCCTAATGGCTTGTATAGGAACATTGCTGCACTGAGGATTTATCTTCTACTACACGAGCATTTCTGGTTCAATCTATAACACATACCATTTTCTTGAAAGGAACCAATTACCAAAACTGTATGAACAATTATAGAATTATAATAAAATACTAAATATTTGAATCACTGAAAAACATTTTCAAAAAAGTACAAGTTCTAGACATAGTATCTAGTTTTAATATTTCCTTATTTTTGAAAATTGTATACATGTGTACTGTGGTATGAAGTTTTTTCTCTAATGGAATAGATCAGGCACAAGGAGCTTGATTGACACAGTAAGAAGTCAATAGAGTCAGCTACCTCTCCCAACCAACCAGTGATTCAAGTTGAATGTAGGGGGAGGGTCTAAGGGGGAGTCAGGGAAGTTGGGAAAGAGCACAGCTGCAGCTGGTTCACCATCTTGGGGACAGTCAAGAGAACTGGGGGTTCAGGTGAAAATGTGAAATTTGCTGCCTGGCCTCCATAGGGGGATTTTACGCCCCTTCCCTGGTAATTGTACTGTAAATAAGCCCAAATAAACTCTGTTTTCCCAAACTGTAATTAGGCAAAATCATACCTCATTCCCTTGGTTGTTCAGGACCTAGAGAGATGGGCAGAATGTAGTGTAGCCCCCGCCTCCCTGAGAGAAATTCTTAAGCATGTACACTGAAATATAATCATATTTACCCCTCATTTACCCCCTTTAATTTACCCAACATGCACTCCCCAACATGACCCCCTTCCAATTCATGTCATTTTTTTTTTGTTGTTGTTAACCTACTAAATTCAGTTAGTGCTGCCTATATGTGCATGGGTGTGGGGCCATCCACTGAGGCATTGAAAACCTAAACCATATCCTCAAAAAGAATGGTTATTTCTCCTTGAGCAACTATCAACTGCCAATAGCTCCTCAGAGAGGGATGGAGCCTGGAGATCACGTATGCTGGAATTTCTGCTGGCTTGATCTTATGTATGTCTTATGCAAGTACCCTCAGCTGCTGTGAGTTCATGCTAAGATAGTCATGTCATGTTTAGAAGACAGCTTTTCGCAGTAGTCCCTCTCATTCTCTGGCTTTTATATTCTTTATGCCTTCTCTTCCATAATGTTCCCTGAGCCTTGGCAGTGGTGGGATTAATACCTATGACCCATACATGACTGAGCACTCAGCATTCTATTATCAGCACTTTGACTAGCAATGCATGAGATATAAAATAAAAAATTAATGAATGCAGTAGAGTGTGGAGTAGCTCATGAGCCCCTATTCTTAACCTTGGAGCTATTGACAGCTGATGGCTTCTTGTGGAGGAAGAGTCAGTTTTCTTTAAGGATGTCCCCACACTCATGAATATATGGACATCCAAATAAGGTTCAGTGGAATTTTTAAGGATAAGAAGTTGGGAATCGGGTTCGAAGGTGAGGGATGGATCTGGGAGGAGTTAGGGGAAAGAATGGGAGTCAGTATAATGAAAATACATTGTATGAAACCCTCAAAGAATTAATAAAAATATGTTTAAAAAAGTATGCTTGCCAGACAGCAGGCTGTTGACAATTATATCCAGAGTGTATAAACACACGCACATACACATGGACAGACAGGGAGACAGACAGACACACACACATGCATAGACACATGATGGACAAAAATGCTACTCTCTAGAATTCTAGGGACTAGAAAGGGCAAATTGATTGGACTGAGCTCCTTCCCAAGAACAAAATGTGGTATGTGGGAGGAAGTGATACTGAAGCTCTCATCGTCCTAGGATTCTTCCTGTAACTCTTCAAGTCTTGAATAGCTATCAAGCTCCCTCATCATCACATTTAGGACTGAATGTTTAAAACTGAAGACAGTAGCGCCCGTGCAGCCATGCTGAGTCTGTTTTACCCAGAGAAGCCTTCTTCTTTCACTTGGATTTTTACAGTGGTCGCCTAACAAGTTGACATACCTTATTTAGGCAACTCTTCACTCTAAAGATTCTTACTTAACGGCCAAACATGATTTAAAATTTTTTTTTAAAACTCATGCCTTGTTTTTATCAAGAGTATTTAGTGACTCTTGGTTGCATTTCAATAAAATGCCCAATGTCTGATCACAGCATGCTCATGACTCTATGGATCTCCAAGATGTCTCAGGGTGGATTTATTTCCCATCATAATTTCATCTTCCTTCTCTGCCCTCTTCTCCCTTTTCTTCCTCTCTCTATCCCCTCTGTACCTCTCTTCGTCTTTGGCAGTTCTGGAGACTGAATATGGTCCCTCAGGCCTGCTAGGTGTCCTAGTTAGCTTTCTATTTCTGTGATAAAGCACTTTGACCAAAACAGACTTGCCGGGAGGAAAGGATAGATTTGGCTTACCCATCCTGATCATTGAGGAAAGTCAGGCAGGAACTTAGGGCAAGAACTTGAAGGCGGGATCTGAAGCAGAGACCATGGAGGAGCCCTGCTTACGGGCTTGCTCCTGCCACACTCGGCTGGTTCTCTGATACAGCTCAGGCCCACCCACGCAGGGATGGCAGGAAGAGCAGTGGGCTGGGCCCTCCTATTTTAACCACGAATTAAGAAAATGCCCCACAATCAGTCTCACAGGCCAGACTGTTGGAGGCCATTTCTCAGTTGAGGGTCCCGCTTTCCAAGTGTGTCAAGCTGATGAATGAAGCTAACCAGAACACTAGGGCTCTCTGCCACCAAGTTACAGCCAAACCCTACATCATAACCTCTTACCACATCTCTGTGAAACTTTGCTCCAGCAACAAGAAGCTTGCCTAAATTTCCTTCAGGGGTCGTACTTGATTATACTTTGGTTTTATTTGTACACACTTACATACCCAGTGTCACAGAAATAATCCCTAGGGAATTATTTCTTTCACTTACACTTAATTATTTCACTTACATTAAGAGGGAACACCATAAGAAACAAACACAAATAACATGAACAGTGCTAATTGTTTTAACATTTTGGTTGTATTTGTTGAGATAGTCTGTATTTTTAATATAACATAGAAAAGAGTATCTGGCTTTACTTCGATAGAAATTGGATACTGCTGACTTCATTCATTTACATGATCAAGAAATCAGTATCATGGATCCAGGTTGGAAATCTGCCTTTTTAACATTAGTATTAGAAATAGTATCTCAGTTTTTCTTTGTTACCATGGCAACCAGTTCTCTGAAAGTTATTGGGGTATAGTTCACATAGCATCCCTTTGTTGAAAAGCTGCAAGCAATTCGTTTCCCTTAAAAAAAGCTGAACTGAGAGAAATGAGATTATACAATATGAGCTATCAAATTATATTATGCAAATGCAAATAAAATAAAATAAAATATATTAGTTCAAAAGTGCCCCTGGGGATTAAGAAAAACCTAATTGAATTTACATGAATTCTAATAAATAAACCTCCTCAGGTTATCTCAGATATGAGGCAAGGGAGAGTGACCTAAAGTCTGACATTTTATAAGACTTTATAAATTATTTTGAGGAAGTGTCTAATACAGAAATCACTTACTATGATTCTTTATGAAATGATAGCAGTTTTAAAAAGATTATTACTTTAGCCATAGTGCTGGGTTTAGCAGATACATTTCCTCTCACCTATTGGATGGTGCTGGTTGGAAGATAAGGTGGGTCATTCCCAGGGCAACACTAGGAAGTCAGGTTTGTGCCAGGTTGTTGTCACTGAAAAATGATAGTAGTATTCGTTCTCATTTAATGGAAACCCTGGGCCACTCAAATTAGAGGTTGTATATTATAAAAAGCTGTAATAGGTAGCACTGCACATTTTTTAAGCAGTAAAGCTAAGGCTATTTAGTCTTTTTTGAATATTGAAATCTGAACAAATCCTCTGAAAATTTTGTGTAATATACACCCTGCTTTATAGAGAAAACTTTTCAATTTCTTTTAAGGTCATCTCATCATTTAGACCTTTTATTTTTCTTTTTTAAATGTCCTTGCCTCTGATTCTTCCCATGACCCAGAACTTTCAAATGTGTGTAAATCAAAATGAATTATTGTGTCAATTTTAGAATCAGAATGTTTATAGGTTTTTGTTATTATAAAGTAGTATGTGTGTACATGCTTATGAATGAGTTTTTTGGAGGTGAGGAGAAACCCTGATTTGTAATACTTATTCCTGATTTACATAGCATAAATACTTCCATTAAGGCTTATTTGAAGTTTTCAGAATGATGTCACTGAATTTAGAGTTGTAAAGAGATGTGCACTTCATTAGTGCATGTGCACACACACACACATACACACACACACACGTGTATCCAGTGTAAAGATACAATAGGTTTAAACTCAGTTGTATACAAAATAGTAAACTGTTGTCATGAACTGGTTGGCAATGCTTTTTGAATTTTTAGTATGCTTTTTTCTTTTGTTATACTCTATTTTGTTTTGAGTTTGTACAAGGTATTTTCAACAGTTAGGTATAATGACTGTCTCATAAATTTCTAAAAAATCTAACAACACGCTTGCAAGTTCTGATCTTAGTCTGACTGTACTTTGCTAATTGTGGGTGAGCATAGTGTGGAGTTAGGCACTAATTTCTGAGTGCCTAGGTTTTGAATGTTGATATGACTATCAGTTCCTTCTGCAAGTCAGAATGCTGAAATTTAACTAACTGACGGACAACAGAGCCTAGGCTGTGACTGAACACATAAAGCTTTCATTGTTGCACTTTAATTCTCAGATACTCCCCTAACTGAACAAACCCATGACATTGGGCATCATTTTATAATTAAGACATAGACTGCCTTGCAGTTTGCAATGATTCCTGTGTGCATTAGTTACTTTTCTGTTGTTGTGATAAAACACCATGACCAAAGTAATTTATAGAAGGAAGAGTTTTGGGGACTTATGACTCCAGAGGGATGAGTTCATCATGATGGAAGGCATGGCAGGGGGCATTTGGAGCAGAAAATTGAGAGCTCACATCTATAAGCACAGGCAGGAAGCAGAGAGAGGGAGCTGTAAGTGGGGCAAAGCTATGAACTCATAAACCCCTCTCCCAGTGACATACTTCCTCCAGTTAGGCCACACACTCTAAAGGTTCCTCCATCACCTTCCCCAAATAGTGCTACCAACTGACTCAAGTGTCCAAATACTTGAACCTCTGGGGACATTTCTCAAGCCATCACACCGTGGTATCTAAAATAATGGCACATCCCGCAGGTTATGGCATTTTAGATTTGACCAACATGGCACTTCAAAGTATGAGAAGTTGTTGATTTGACTAAGACAGATAAATTTTCTTTTTAATAAGGGGAAAGAGCAAACACAGTTCACCACTACCACAATCATGCAGTTAAGTTTCCCACATTTGTGGAAGTCACAGGAGTAAGCACATCTGGAACACAATGGATAAACCTTGCCTGGGAAAAACACCTTTAATCATGGCATCTCCCCTGCCAGGTAAGTATTAAGACTGATGAGAATATCTTTCTTATTGCAAATCTGAGGAAGTCCTTTGATATTCTGAAAGTTGAATATTTTAACATCAACTCAAACTGTCTCTGTGTTAAATAAGACCAACGAAAGCCCAATCTATCAAATTAGAGGGCTCACTTTAAGATGTTTTAATTAAGTTAAAATCTAAGCTATCATGTTTTGAGGGGAAAATTTAATACTTTTCTCCTTTGTGATCACCTCATTATGTCCACTGTGTGAAGCAGGAAGAATGTGGTAATCTGTTTCTTGAAGTAATTGAGAATATCTGTTATGTGTTTCAGTGCAGATAGAAAAGAGGAAGAAGAAGGTAAATATACAGGAGAAAGAATATAGGTGATAGTGCTAAGTGGGTTATAAGACCCAAAGAGACAGAAAATTGCCTTAAGTTCGTTTATATGCTACCGTATAGTATATATAAGGTATATGTTATTTTTCCAAACAAGGTTTCATGTAGCACAGGACAGCTTCAAACCCCCTAAGTAACTGAGGATAACCTTGGACTTCTGATCTTTTAGCCTCCACTTTGGAGCCCTGGGATTATATTCATGTCACAACAGAGAAAGGAAGGGGTTCTGTGTCCTCTCTGGACGTGGCCTCCTGTGGCAAATTAGTTTACCTATATTGTCCTCTTGGACAATAATGGAATCAAAGTAGAAAAAACAAAGAGAGACTTCTCTTGTGGAATTTAATCGATGGTTCATCTCTTATCTTCTAAAATAGAAACAAAATATAAATAAGTCATTCATAATCCTATCACCTAAAATAATAATTTCACTCAGAATTAAGAAGTTTTTTAAACATGTAAGAAATACTGCACATTTGTGCAGAACTTTTTGTGAATATTATGATTTTTTTCCAGTAGAAAATTCTTCTGGGTGATATTACTGTAGCAGCTGAAAGCACATTTCAGGCCTTTATGAAAGACCTTCAGGAAGTTGGACCCGTTTGCACTCCTAATGGTGGTACATGAAAGTGCTACTTCTCCACACTCATGCTAACAACAGATAGCATCACTTAATTAAATAGAAAGCATTGCTTAATCAGTAACAACAATGACATCGAATTGTTTTAATTTAATTTGTATCTATTTGATTAATGATGTTTTGGTCCTTAACATCTGATTAGAGTTCCCTTTGCTATGTTTATTAACTGTCTCCATTTCTTTTGTGAATAGCTGGTTTGTGTCCTTTGTCTGCCTTGCTTCTCAAATATTTATATTTTGCATGCTGATGTATAAAATATCTCTATATAAAGGGTTAGAATGTTGCCCATGTAGATTTCAAATATTCTCTCCAATATAATGTTAAAGTCTTTTCAAATGGTAACAGTAATGATACTCATATTTGATAGTCAAAAACTATAAAAAATATAGGGACAAATCTTAAAGTCATAATAATTCCTGTTTGCTCATAGAGAGAATGTTTGTGTTTCCCTCAGATTCGCATGTTCACATCTTAGCTTCCTGTGTAATGACATGGCCTTAGGAGGTGATTACGTTGTGGGGGTGGAACTCCCGCGAATAGGATGAATGCCCTTAGGAAAAGGGGAAAGCTGATCTGCACACCTTCTCTTCCAGCATATAAGGACTCAGCAAGTAGGATGCTGTCTGTGAACGAGGAGGTGGGTCTTTTCTGACCACTGAACCTACTGGTGCCTTGATCTTAGACTTCTCAGCCTCTAGATCCCTGACAAATGAATGCCTGTTGTTTATAAATGTCTAGTCTATTGTATTTGTCACAGCACCCCAATTGACTAAAGCACTCTTCCATTTCTTTGTAGAGGACTGGAGTTGGGTTCCCAGTATTAATCTGGATGACTTACAACTGCCTTTTATTCCAGTTTCAGGGGTTCTGGCATCCTCTTCTAGTCTTTATAGGCACCTGCATACATGTTGTACACATACATGCTCTCAGGCATATACACATACACATAAAATGAAATATTAAAAAGATCATATTATATGATATCCTGATTTTATGACCAGTCATTAGTAATATTTGTTTATATATAATATTTTTGAGACTTTCATACATGAGTATTGAAATTTGCATCATTTCTATCCCTCCAAGTCCCCTCCAGTTTCTCCCATGACCCCATGTCCATGTCTCAATTTCTTGTCCTTTTTATTATTATTGATATATATATATATGTATAATGCAGTGAATCCATTTAGTGGTGTTCATATGTTTATTGACCACTTAGAATTAGATTACCTATGTCTCTACAGGAAACTGATTCTCCCTCCCTCAGTGTCCATTGGAGGCCTGGGATCTTCTTCTAGAGGCGGACCCCGTGACATTCCTCCTACTCATATTGGCATGTCAACTGATTTGTCATAATGAAGGTCTTGTTAGACTACCATCCTGTGATGCTTTCATGGTTGTAACTTCGCTATTTTGTCTTGAATTCATTCTCTTGCTGCATGTGTCCTGTTCTTCTGGCTCTTATAATCTTTTAGCCTCCTCTTCCACAATGGTCCCTGAATATTAGGTGTAGAAGTTGCATTGTGGATGCATCAGTTAAGGCTGGTTCCTCACAGTCACTTATTTTCTGCATTTTGACCAGTTGAGGAACTTGGTAATTTTCTTCCTCTATTATAAAGAGGAACTTCTTTTATGAGTGGTGAGAGGTATAATTGTCTGTAAATATAATGATACGCATTTAGAATACAGTAAGAAATTATATTAGTCTAAGAAAGCAGTAGTGCATGTGCATTTTTCAGGCCTTATGAGATAATACATTTCCTTATGATTTTTCATACCACCTAAGTATAATTTCTTTCTTTCCTCGATCTCCCACTATAAAACCTACCCTCGCCCCTTCCCAGTCAAATTACCCCCCGCTCCTCTTTATAGTGCCTGCGTCCCACTATTCCCTTCTCTTGACATCCTTCTTTTCCTCTGTCTCCATGGATGCTTTCTACTTTGCAGGCTTCTTTGGTTATTTCTGGATACACACTAACATCTGAAGATTTGGAGCTAGGATCCACAAATGAGAAAGAACAATGAATAGCTTGTTTTTCTGAGTCTAGATTACCTCACTAGTTATAACAATTTTCAATTCCATCCCATTTATCTGCAAATTTCATATTTCATATTTCTTTCAGATGAATAGAACTCCATAGTGTAAATGTACCACGTTCTCATAATCCATCCATTGGTTGTGGAACATTTAAGTTGTTTCCACTTCCTGGCTGTTCTAGTTACTTTTTATTACTGTGATAAAAACACGGACCAAAACTAACTTGGGGAGGAAAGGGCTTACTTTGCTTTAAGGCTCACAGTACATCATCAAGGGGGAGTCAGGGCAGGAACTCAGAGCAGGAACCTGGAGGTGGGAGTTGAAGCACAGACAATGGAAGAACGTTGCTTACTGACTTGCCCCTTGGCCTGTGTTCAGCCTGCTATCTCATACAACTCAGGACTACCTGCCCAGGGTTGGCACCACCAACAGTGGGCTGCACGTCACTCAGCAATCAAGAATAATGACTAGCAAACATGACCACAGTGCAGTCCAATGGAGGAAATTCATCAGTTGAGGTTTCTCTACCCAGGTATGGCAAGCTGACAACTGAAATTATCTAGCACACTAGCTATTGTGAGAAGAGCAGTAACAAACATGGCGGGCAAGTATCTTTGTGGTAGGATATTGAATCCTTTGGTTATATGCCAAGAAGTGGTACAGCCGGGTTATATGGTAGGCCTAATTTTATTGTTTTGAGAATTCTCCACACTGACTTCCACCAGCAGTGAATGAGGCTTCTCCTTTCCCTACCAGCATTTGGTGTCAGTTTTCTCTTGAACACCGCAGTCTGACTGCGGTGAGATGAAATCTTCAGGTAGTTTTAACTTTCATTTCCCTAATTAGCAAGAATGTTGAACAAATTTTCAGGAATCTCTTATCTCTTTTTATTTCTTCTTTTGAGAACTCTGTATTTAGATCTAGAGCCCATTTTTAATTGGGTGAATTGAATTCTTGATTCTTTCTTTCTTTGATATATTCTGGAATTAATCCTCTATCAGAATTAATATTTTGAAAATGACCATCCTACCAAAAGAAATTTACAGATTCAATGCAATCCCTCCCCAAATCCCCATTACATTTGTTACAGAAATAGAAAAAAAATCCTAAAATTCCTATGGCAGCAACCAAAGACCCAGGATAGCCAAAGCAATCCTGAGCAAGTAGAACAGTATTTCTGTCCTGGAGGGTTTATCATATATAGGCAGTACCCTACAAGATATAAGTCTAGGAAACTAAATTGAATATCAGTTACTCAGGCATTAAAGTCAACAATCAACAAGTGGGACCTCATTAAACTAAAAAGCTTCTGTACAGAAAAAAGAAAAAGAAAAAGAAAAAAAACCAACCAAGGTAGCGAAGAGGAAACTCACAGAGTGGAAGAAAATCTTCACCTGCTACATATCAGAAAGAGGATTAATATCCAGAATATACAAAGAACTCAAAAAACAAAGAAACAAAAAAAAAAAGATGATTCAATAAAAACATGGGCTAAGGTCCTCAACAGAGAGTTCACAAATAAAAGAAGAAATAAAAATGGCTAAGAAACACCTTTAAAAGTGCTAAGCATTCTTAGTAATTAGAGAAACATAAATCAAAACCATTTTAAGACTAAAACCATTTCACCCCAGTAAGACTAAGATCAAGGGAACGAAAGACACCAAATGCTGGCGAGAATGTAGAGAAAGGAAGGGACCTTCTGAATTGAACTTCATTGACTCAGGAATTAAGGCCAATAGCCAACAAATGGGACCTCAATGAACTAAAAAGCTTCAGAAGAGTAGCGCTCATAGTTTTGTAGGAAACTATGCAAGCTGCTAAGGGGATGATTCAGTCAGTGTTCCAACCCCAGCTTTAAAGCCTAATGACCACAACAATAACCTGCAGAGCAAACTATATTGGTGCCGTGGTGGCACTTTTAGCTTGGTTCCTGGGACTTTGCGCCTATGAACTTACAGTAATGGTAACAGCGTGCACAAAACCCACGCAAACTCAATCAGACAAAAACCAACATAGAACTTGGGAAATGGGCAGGAGGTCACAACTTTGGTGAGAAACTATTGGCACCTGATCACGGCTGGGTGAGGGAGAGCTGATCTTCCTTAAGAACGTGATGCTAGATGGGCTGAATGGGTTCCAGTGAATGAACTCATGCAAGGGACATCTGGGTACACAAAGGTGACTTGATAGGCCTTAACACTGATGACAAAATGTATGAAGTCCTCTGGGTAGGCTCTGAGGAAGTAGATAGGGAAGGGGGTGCTAAGTATGAATAAGATGTACTGCATGAATCCACAAAGATCAATGAAAACGTATTTTAAAAGTATAGCACAGGAGACAATTGAGTGAGTGAAGAGGAAGCTCCCAGAGTGGGAGAGAATCTTTGCCAGCTACACATTAGTGATAATTCTTAATAATACTACTATTGTAGCTTGCCATTTCTGTTATCTTTAGGTGACTGACTGAGAGTGAAACAAGCTAGAAGAAAAATAAGATCGTATTTTGACATTATAGAAATATAAAGTAGGATATGCTTCTCTTAGTTTTGGTTCCTCCCAATGCATATATTGAAACAAAGACTCGCTAGTAGGTATGGAGCTGGTGCACAGAAAGGAGAGTAAAGCCAGAGCCTGATGGACTCTAAATAATACTGTACTGTGAACCTTACATTTGGTTTCTACACTCCATACTATTTTATAATTATGTATGTTATTGTGTTTTGTGAACACATTTTTTTCAATGAAATTCAAGCTTATTTAGGAATAAAATACAAATGGAATAAAAATGACAAAAAAGACAGAGTAAATTATAGAATTCCTATTCAGAAATTATGTAGATGTTTTGTTGAGCTAAATAATTAAGGGGAAGATATATAAAGAAGAAAAGTTTGGTGTTGGAAAAAATCTTACCTGGGCTGTTGAAAGGCTAGGGAGAAAATGCCTCGATGTTTAGAAGATATGAGTTAAATAGATCATAGGTACAGTGTGAATATAGTTTCTAAAATATAATGTAGCAGGCTCAAGGCAACTGAGATATGAGATTAGTCATCACTGGAAGCTATGAATGTTATCTCACCTGACAAAGGGTGTATAGGTTACAGATAGACATAAAGGTGTTAATTGATTGACCTTACAACAGCAGTCTTGTTGAACAGGTTAGCATCCTCTTATCATTGATGTTCTTAGGAGAGGAAGACCTAGGCCAGAGACTAGTCAAAGGGTGGGAGGGGACTCACAAGCCAGGTATATGGATATCCTCTAAAGCTTAAAAAGGAAGGGAAATAGATCTACCCTGGAGCCTCCGGAACAGAGCACGGTCCTGTCAACACTGTAGTCCAGTGAGAGACCATGCTGATTCTGCCTGGACAGCGTTTTCTTTTCACTAGTACACTTGATTTTCTTTCTTTCTGATCAAGAGACGTTTGTGTGCCTATATTTCCGTCATCAGCACTCCCAAGTCGTTATACCGCCTCTCTTTAGTATTGGTGTGAATCTTCCGGTTTCTACTATTTTTATCTTTTCTTCCATATGACGTGAAAGTTTTGATTTCCACATCTCTAATTATATTTCCTGCAGAGCTGGTTACATTTAGCTGCAACATTTTTGTGTTTCCCTGTAATTTCTTATCTAATCTGTTCTCTTTGCCCTATTTCTTAAAAACTTACATTCTATAGCCATCTTCCGTAGGTTATTCTGTTTATGGGTTTTGTACCTGCTGAAAAAGAACTTTTCTTTCAATTCTTATTAATGATTCTAGAAAGTTGACCTTTCTTTCTTCCATGTCTTTTGGCAAGTCAGTTTTTGAGACCCTGAATAATGAGAGATTTGTTTTATTGTAGTATTTTTGAACACATGAATTCATGAGAGATTCTTGAAACAATTTCCTAGGAAATACAAAACAGTATAAAACATGCAGCAAGGATGTGATTAGCAGATTTGGACAATGGTTTATAGGAGAAAAGGGCTATAGTGGAGAAGAAAATGGTTTAAAGGCTCACAGGTGAATTAGGCTACACTGATCTTGGGTACTGTTTAAGTAAGGGCATGGAATGTCATTCTGAACTGTAGTTGGAGGCTCTCATTTTGATCACTTGATTTTTACCTTTTGAGGGGCCAAGCTTGGGAGCCAGTGGTGGAGGGTTGTGAAGTACTGGGAGATTGAAGATGATGTATGGAGCTACTAGCACATGCAATATACTTCATTTTAGGCAAGAACATACTACGTTCACCAAGGACATTTTATAGGGAATCACTCTAAAGTACCTTTTTGCCAGAATTGGTTACACAGTGAGTTCATTACAGCCACATTTACTGCTTACTCATGGTTCCCAGGCATCCAGTAGTGGCCGTCTTAACTAAATCATTCTAGAAGTTCACTCCGGTGCCATGTTGTCTGCACCTTTATCTGCCCCTCAGCTTTTCTTACCTTTATTCTACCCTTTAAACATCAGGTGCTCTATTGAAACGGGTGCACATGAACAGTCCTTGGACTTTTGATGCATAGCGTTAGTATAGGGAACAATAACACATGACCGATAAACAGGCTGTAACATCTAAGGTAGGCATGGTTCACTTTAGGGTAGTGGAAGTGCTATTCCACCATTGCTCTGTCGGAGGGGAGGGGTCTCCAGTCAACTGCTGGATTGTCTGAACCGCTTTGTCTACTTCTTGCAAAGCAGCTGTTACATTTCTTTGGTAATCTGGGACATATACACAGTACTTGGTAAGTAACACAGCACAAGTTCCTCCTTGGGCAGCTGTCAGCAAATCTAGGGACATTCTATTCTGTACCATCCCCTTTGTCATTTGTGTGGTCTCATCCATGAGAAATGCGACCCCTGCGATTCAGAGCACATGTGCAGTGTACTCTATTAAGGCATCTACCTTGATATCTGTATCTGTATACCTCCTCAAGGCAAAAAACTGCTAGGGGTTAAGACCACCATGGAGTGTGTTGCCGTCATGCTACCAGGTATACATAGCATCCTAGATGTGGGATGACTAAGGGACTGTGGGGAGAATCCACCCAGCTATGTATGGGTGTCCCCAGATATAATGTCCAGTTCAGCTACCTGGCAGGTAGAGCCAGCTGCACCACCACAAACCCATATGGGTTTCTAGGTGAAAGCAAGTTATTGATTCTCCAGGGCAATGCCAATGGGGAAAAGCATTTGCCTGAGCCCCCACTAGTGGTATTGACCTAGAGTCAGAGTCCATCAGGCTGTGATGGTTCATACTGCAGCATTCATGGATGGAATCACCTTATTCAGTTGCTGTAGTTCGCAGCTATTCCCCGTGTTCCACCCTGCTTCTGCACTGGCCATGCAGAGCACTTGTAAGGACTGTGCACTGCCCATATTATACCAAATTATACCAAACAGTCTGGGTAATCTCTTCATGCTCCTAAGGTAGTTGATATGGGTATACTCAGATAATTCACCTGAGGGATGGTAGCACTTGTGGGTGGTCATAGAGATGGCCTCTTAACTTTGGTTTAATAGCCCTTACTAACAGTCTAAATTCACTGGCAGTTGTTTGGAGGGCTGCTGGGCCTTGCAAGAAATCTACTCTTAGGTTATAGTCAGGTACTGTAGAGACATAAACTATATAAGACTGGGAGCTAAATGGCCTATAACCAGAATCACAGTCACTGACTTGACCTTGATTGTGGAGTCACCACAGCAGTCTATGTATGCAACCAGGAGATTAATCTAGGTTCCCATGGACTAAAGCACAGTCATCTCCAGTATCAACAAGGGCCAACAATTCTGTAAATTGGTGGGGTACCAGTGAATAGTCCTTTCAACATGCGGCCTCTGGTCTTTTGGGGTCGCCCCTAGCAGGGTGACTCAGCCCTATCCCTAGGCCAAAAGGGTAAAGCCACCTGATGCGGGTGTCAGGAAATCCCGGACATGTGCCCTGAGCACTCATGCTGGTCTGGAATTCAAGTCCATTTCCTTAGGGCACTTCTGGCACCGCTGAGCAGGCGTCACTGGTAACTGCACCTCATTTGGTTGGCAATTTATCTTTTCCTTATCCAATTCCAGCTAGAATGAAGTCTAGATGTAGATCTGGATGGGTGAAACATGCTGCGCTCCTGGTTTCTGTTTAGAGGATGATTTAGCTTGTGTCTCTACCCCTTGGGGCACTATCTGGGGGGCTTATACTGATCCTTAATTTTCTTACTCTCTGTGTCACCTGCCATTGCTGTGGTTGCCTCCTGTAATATGATAATCCATACAGAGGTTAGTGCTACAATCAAAGTCCCAAATGTGCTTCCCGGAACAGTAGCTAAGATTAAATTCTTCATTCTAATAGTGAAGCACTCCATATTAGGATCACAAGAGTGATCCCAGTCCCTAGACTATCTGTATCAAGTCCATCTAAGGATTCCACCGTCTCTGCTTATTATCTGGCTTAATTGGTGAGTGTTCTCACTGGTTTTCTGGTTTCAAGACCTACAAGTTCTGTCTCTGGATGGGTGGTGATGGAGGTCATCTTCTCCATCTCCTCTGAAGACAGGGAGACACTATCTGCATCTTTGTCCAAGAGGTGCAGAAACCAGGCAGGGACTAGCTATTCTGGGCTCTGTACTACTTTCCCAGCTCTCGAAGCTCTGTCATTGTGTAGGGAGTGTAGGAATTATGTTTCTGCAGCTGTCTTTTCCCCTTGGGATTAACCATTCTGCTCAGGATCTGCTCTGTCTGTGTCTTCTGCCAGATTACTAACTGAGCATGCTGCATTGATAATGGCATTTCCTCATACTTTGCTTTACCTTCCATAGAGGGGCTCTCATGGAACTCACCCTTCATTTCACATATATGGGCTTCCAGCTTCTCCTGCATGGCCCGCAGCTTCTGCTCTTTGGCTCCCCACTGCAGGACTTCCTTATGACCAGCCTTCAATACAGTCAGGAACAACCAGCTTATCTTTCCAGCTATCATCTGCTCTCTTTCTGGAAAGGTATCTGCCATGACTCGCAAAACCTTTTCCAAAGTCACAGGGATTCCATCCACCGCATCCCAGCTGGCACAAGATATGACATGCTATGTTTGGGTCACAAGTCTTTGCCTCCCTCAGCCATTGGGGAAGATGGCTCACTTACCCCTGGGGTGGAATCCTGCCAACAACTACACCAAGTGAAGGAGCTGAGTTGGGGGCCAGGGCCGGAGGATTGCAAGGATCTGGGCAATTAGAGAAGATGCATGTCATTTCTGGCAAATTCAACATACGCTTTTATTCATGTTCCCTTAGTCCTAAGGGCATTTTATAGAGAATCACTCAAAAGTGGCTTATTGCCAGAATTGGTTACATAAAGCATTCGTAACAGTCATGTTTACTGCCTGCTCATGGTTCCCTGGACATCTGGCAGTGGTCATGTTAACTAAGTCATTTCAGAAGTCCACACTGGTGCCGTGTTGTCTAAACCTCATCTGGCCTGAATCCCTTTACCTTTCACTTTATATTTTTCATCTAGTTGTGTCTTTGAACTGCATTATGGATTTATCTTCAAATTTATCATCTACTTGATGAACATTTGTTTAATTTATTTAAGCTATAAAGTAAAATTAATTTCTGATGCTTTATTAGGTTCTTTTCCAAAATTTTCTAGTTGCTTTTGACTTTACAGATGACTCATATTTCAAAATTAAATATTTTATTTTTGCAAACATTCATATATATTATTTTATGATTTTTATTCCCAGAATGCAAATACATAGCATTTCTGAGATTACTGCTTTGCTAACACTTGCTACAGTGATACTTCCTTGTTATTCAGATAAAGCAACAATTGTGAGTTCAAATGTCATTGAAATGAATCTGTGGGCATCTTAGGTATGTAACTAAGAGTGCTTTCTTCATGTAAATGTTTTTCTTTGTGTCTGAATTTGGAAGAACAAACAACCTAAGACACTTCCACATAACTCAGGATTGTGAAATGGTTGAGCTTTTCAGCGTTGATGCTGGTTTGAGGCTGGCCTATAGAATTTCAGGTCTTGGAGCAGTTCTACAAATTTCAAGCTGTTTACTAAGAGGTGAACTTTCTACTCTGTGCGACATGGTTTGGCTCAGGTTTCTTGTAAACTTTTCCCACCACTGATACCATTAATTTACCATATGTGGCTTTTTCTGCATCTGGCCATATGAAATACAACTTTGAATTGAGTAGTCTTTATTTTCCAGTTCTTCTGAGTTCTTTACCGCGTCTCCAAATGTCACAACTACTGGTCTGCCTTCTTGGAACTCACTTTGGAGCCTCTTTTGATGCTTCTCAAGTGTTCTTTCATGCTTCTTCCTGGTAAATTTCTCATTTTATCTCCTCATTATCTAGATCCTTATTTTGTCTTCCACGATGGCCTTCTTTATAACATCTATATATTTTTATTCCAATGACCTTATTTATCTTTTAAAGACATTGTTTTGTTCTTTTTTATTTTCTCAGGCATTCACTTTTGTTCCCTGATGTTTATTATAATTTCTTGCTGTTTTTAAGTGAACTTATCTTTTCAAGCATCTTGAGAATCCTAATTTTAAAGCCTGAGTCAATATCATTCCATAAAACTAACCTTGTAGGGAGTGCATGTTCCTGTGCTGTAATATTGTGTATGGTTGAGTTTTGTGTTTTCTTCTGCCCCTCTTTCAATTTTTCTTGTTCCTTGAGTCCCTTAACTCAAGGGAATCAGATATTTATTGCCATTTTAGGGCTCTTGTCCATAGGGATAGAATATTTCAGGTGGGGTCACAGAGTCAGTGGCTAGCTTGATTCATTTCTGTCTATGACATCGTGCCTCTCAAGTCCCATAGCTCAAAACAAAAGACACAGGTGGTGGTTGGTAACCATTTCATTTAGCCTTCTTTCTTATGACTATTTATGTGGAACTTCCAACTTCTGCCTTCCACAAATTAGCCAACCTCTGTTTTCCTTTAGTGGAATAATTTTAACCTTCCTGAATGCAGTGACCTCCATAGACTGTCAGAACCAGAAATCAATAGGCCCAAGGTTTCAGTTCTTTTACTGCTGTGCTTTTATTCAATTAAACAGAGATACTATTTAAGTTTTTTTTATATTTTTCCTTTTTAATGTTCTATTATTTCTCTGTGTTGTAGATGTTATGTGAACATGGGCTCTTGCCATTTGGATCAGAACTCTTAATCTAGTTTCAAAAGCCATTATTAGACTAGTTGGATTGATTTTCAGCACTGGGTTTGTTTATACATGTGTTTGAAAATAATGTTACATACACTGTGTTGCAGGCACGTGCCAGCCTTAGCAAACTGCTTTACCCTGGTGTATGTGGCATTTGTTGGTACTCTCCTAAGCTTGCTAAGGCCTTGATTTTTGTTTTTATTCCTTCTAGTCCAATAGTGGTTTTTAATGGGACTGCTAAACAGTTTGTTCCTCTGTTTTCTCTCTGTTGGTAATGTTCTTCCTTCTTTATCAAATAAGTCAAAGATGAAGGATGGACTTAATTTAGTTAGCTTGGCATGCTTGGATCATCTGAATCAATTTTACTTAGGGAGAGTTGTACTTTGAATACTTGTCTCTCTGGTCAGTGAGTTAAAGGGCTACTACTTAGATAGGTAAGGAATCCAGCATTCATCTGGAAGCACTCAAAGTTCCTGATCTCTCTGCTGTGGAGTGCCCTGTGGAAGGTGTCCAGGTTGTGTTTCTTGTTATATTTTCCCCTTTAGGAGACTGTGCTGCCCTGGACACTGATCTGGTCCTTTGAAAGTCTAGTTAGTTCAGTTTATTACTGGTTGATGCATTTCTCCCACTACAACTCTTTTAGAAAGTTTTGGACTCAGACACTCCTTAGGCATAACAAGTGTCTATTCATGAGGCTTATTTGCTTTTGGATTAAGGAATTTCTTATTTTATTATGCAGATTTTCATAAAGTTTTCTGACAATTTTTTTCTAGAAAGAGTGTTAGGTAGAAAGGATAGTAAAGGGGTTGGGTCAGGGAGTCCATCAAATATTGACAGTATAACATCAGCAGAGTAGACCTAAAGGTTTAGAAACAGTTCTCCATATACCACCTTTATCTGCTCTATTCATTGCCATCTCTTTATTTACTTACTTATTTTTCAATGTATATTTGTATTGAGTTTTTATACATTTCATATAATGCATCTTAATCATATTTAGACCCCATTCCCCAACTGCACCCTCCCATAGTTCCCCTACCAGATGTCATGTATTCTGTCATACATGTTAAGGCATATCTGGTCAAGTTTGCATACCCAGATTCCCTCAGAATAAGTTAATCACCTGCAGTCTACTCAGTATATCTAGAGTCACTACCTTAAAGAAGAGCAACTCTCCCTCATTCAGCAGTAATAGGCTGCCAATAGTTCTTCAGATAAGGTTGGGGTCTGCTGCCCATTTTCTTAGCTTTCTGCTGGTTTTCACCTGATCAAGTTTGCATAGCTATTGAACATGCTGTCACCATTGATGAGCAAGTTCCTAGGCATCTGTAAGACTCTCTTTCTATATGATCATGCACTTACCCAGGCACTTACAATCTTCCTGCCATCCACAGGTTCCACAGTGACCCTAAGCCATGGGTGGGTGAGTTTAAATATAGGAGTCTTATCCAGGTACATACACTATGCTGTCTGTTATTCTCAATACCTCAGTCAGCTGTGGCCTTTTGTGGGCATTTTCCTTTGTTGCATAAGGAAACTTCACTGATGAGAGTTGAGAGAAGCTTCAGTATTCTCTCTATCCACTGTTTCACTATGTTCCATGAACCTTAGGAGTAGAGATGTGTAGATGTGTCACTTAGGGTTGGGCATCTCTCAGACTCTTATTCTCTGTGTGTGACCAGTTATGGAATTCTATAGTAGCCTCTATCTGTTGCAAAAAGAAGCTTCTTTGATGAGTGGTGACTGGCATTCATGTCTGTAAATATAAAGATCAAAATTTAACATAATCTAAGAAATTACACTTGTCTGGGGATGTTACAGACGTAAAGGTTTTTCCAGGATCTATGACCTCTCCGGTCATGTGTATTTGGCCATGTTTACAGTGCACACATGAGTTCTTTCCCATTGGCTGGGTGTTAAGTCTAATTAGATAGTTGTTGATTACTGTCAATATAAAGCCCCACTTCTGCATCAATATAGTTTGTTGTGCTATTCATTATTGTGCTTATTAGGTTTGAAAGCTACAGTTGGACAATTGATTGATGTTCTCTCAAAATCCTTACATAGAGTCCTCCAGAACTGTGAGAGCTAGTCTTCAGGGAGGAGGCTTCCAGATCAGTTCCAGCTCCATTGCTCCAAGTACTGTGTCCACAAAGTATGTCCTTTCTTCAGCAATAAGGTCTTACCCTCAAGTCCTCAGAGATAAACAAGGTCTGTGCCAATGGCCTATGTTAGTTGAGGAGTCTCTTGGACTACCTTGGCCAACAGTTCAAAAGGGGGTTTCTCTTGTCTGGCACTGTGTTTCTTGTTTTATAGTCTTCAGGTATATACAAGCACTCATATTCAGATATTGTATGTGTATTTTTCAGTAGGTTTTTGAGGTAATGCATTTCCCTCTGGCATTTGACACCACGTAAGCTTTAATTATCTCTCCCTTCTCTCTTTCTGTCTAACCTCCCTCCTCCCTCTCATTTTCCTCTCGATGATACCTCTTGTAGCCCCTCTCTGGAGCTTTCTCTTCCCTTTACTGCCGTGGTTCCTTGTATAACCTTCCCTCCCTGCTTTCCAGTTGAATACTGTCATTTTCCTCATGTCTCCCTTGGTGACATCTGTTTCCTACTCTCACCTTTTCTCGGGCTCTTCATTCCCTTTACATGTGTGGTTCGTTTTTATTTCCCAGGCTCCTGTGATTATATCAGGATTTGAGGGTCAGATCCACAAATGAGAGAGAACGTCTATCATTTGTTCTACTGAGTCTGTGCTACTTTGCTTAGTATAACCATTTCTAGTTCCATGTATTCACCTGAAAACTTCATGATTCTGTCTTTCTTGGTGGCTGAGTAGAATGGACGGTGTATATGTGCCGTATCTTCATCATCCATTTGTTAGTTTAGGGACACTTAGGTTTTTTTTCCATTCCTTAGCAATTGTAAAAAGAGCTGCACCAAACATGAATGTACATGTATCTCTACAGTAGAATGAGTCTTTTGGATATATGCCAAGGAATGGTAAAGCTGGATTGTATAGTAGATTCATTTTTCGTTTTTTAAGAGTTCTCCACACTGCTTTCCATAGGGGTTACAAGAGTTTACATTCGCACCAGCAGTGAATGAGCGTTCCCACTTCCTCACATTCTCTCCAGCATTTGATACCATTTGTTGATCTTAGCCATTCTAATTGGGGTTAAGATGGATCATAAAGTAGTTTTGATTTGCGTTTCTGTAATTACTAAGACTGCTGGACACTTTTAAAGGTGTTTCTTAGCCATTTTTATTTCATCATTTGAGACCTCTCTGTTCACTGCCTTAGTCCATCTTTTAAATGGGTCATTTGGTTTTTCTGCTTCTTTGTTCTTTGAGTATTTTGTATATTCTGGATGTTACACCTCTGTTAGATGTGTCACTGGTGAAGATTTTCTACTACTTTGTGGGTTTTCTCTTTATTTCCTTGGTTGTTTCTTTTGCTATAAGAAGATTTTTAGTTTAATGCGGTCCCACATGTTGATTGTTAACCTTAATTTCTGAGAAACTGATGCCTAATATAAAAGGTTCTTTCCTACCCCTATATTTTGTAGCATACTGCCTATGTTTTTTCCTAACAGTTTTAAAATTTCAGGATTCATATTGAGGTCTTTGATCCATGTGGAGTTGACTTTTGTGCAGGGTGAAAGATAAAGGTCTAAGTTCATTCTTCTGCAGGTGGAGATCCAGTTTTGCCATCAACATTTGTTGAAGGTGTTATCTTTCCCACAGCGTGTATTCTTGGTATCTTTGTCAAATATCAGGTGACTGAAATTTCATACATTCATATTTGGGTTTTGAATTATGAAAACATATGTTTTTATGCCAGTATCATGCTGTCTTACGACCATAGCTCTGTAATATAGCTTGATATCTGGTATGATAACTCCCCAAGCATGGCTTTTTTTGCTCAAGATTACTTTGGCTATCCAGGATCTTTTGTGATTCTATACGAATTTTAGGATTGTTTTTCTGATTCTGTGAAAATGTGAGACTCAGACTAACAAGATTCCATACAGCATTTTAGAGGTGGAAAAAACATGTCAACTGTAAAAGAACTGACTGCATGCTTCATTGGGAAAGGAGTGAGATTTACAACGGGAGCACAGAGGATGTTAAGGGCAGTGCAAACCACTCAGTATGACTTCATAATGGTGAACACATGACATACATTTGCCCGAACTGACAGATTGATACAATACAGAGTGAGCCCTAATCTAAACTACTGATTTGATTAATAATAAAGTATTACTATGAGTTAACTAATTTTAAGAAATTAATTATACAAATAAAATACTTTAGTCATAGTTCTGTGTACTTTAGTCTCAATTTTTCTACAAACCCTAAAGTGCTCTAAAAATAAATTCTACTAGGTATGCTTCTTTAAAGATCCACTGTGCTCCTTGAGTTTTGTAGTCTACATGAAGACACTGGAAGCACTATGGATAAGAAAGGATCATTACACAGCGACACAAATCACACACACACACACACACACACACACACACCACTGTGTTTGTATTTGCTAGGCTTATGTAGCTCTGAGTTAGAAATCTTTGTCCATCCTACTGAACTTTCTAAACAATTTCCCTTTTTAGATATGAAATATCTCTAATCTTGGCCTTAGCTCAAGGGTGAATTGTTGAGGAAATGGGAAATCCAATTTCTTTCAATATGACTTATGAGACTGACAGCAGAATAAAAATACTGAGATCATTATTTTTTTCGTTTTTTACCCATAGGCATTTTAACCCTCATAAATCATAAATAACCACAGTTAAATATCCAATTTTGCAAGGCGCAAGTCCTGTAGACAGACCATAATTGAAGAAAAAAATCCCTCCTTCTAGGACTTATTTGCTTTACTTATCTCCAAAACATCTTACAAATACAGGGACTGCACTGCAGTAAGAAGAGGGACTGCTTTAAATTTAAGTGGATGAAACAAATGGAATCAAAAGATTTATAGCCAGTTTGACATAAAATCATGGTATTCTTTACCAAAGACATTGCTAGCAGAAGAAAATAATGATGTAATTTCTGTCTTTCTTCATTCTCATTTCTTACATTGTACTTATCTTTATAAATTTTAAGTTGACCCAACAGTTACATTAACACTCTTAGGCAGCTTAATGCAGTGATTAGCACCATCTGTAGCAGAAATAAAGCTTTACACATACCTTTAAATTAATGCTTATGTTGTGCATTTGTCAATGTGATTAGTGTGGATCAAGTAATTAAGCAATATTGGAATGATTTTTTACCCTTAACTGAGGCTGGAGCCCCAGAGTGGATTTATCCAAGAAATTACATTGATTGTGATAAATTGACTAATCTTTGGTTACTGGATTTTGTTTTATAATATTTGCAAGTACCTAATCTCCAAGTTCCAAATTTCTGACCTATAAGTTAGGATTATTTTTGCTTGTTTAATTATTAAAATAATGAAACCAAGACCTATGTGGTCAAATAGCATAGTATATTTTATTGAGTTTTAACAGAAAGTTTCCAACTTTAGTCTAAGAAGATAGAAAATAGTAGGCCCAGAATAGTATATCTTGATTTTATTTTTATAAATAAACTTTTTAGCTCATATCTCAGCCTCTTCTACACAAGCCAGCTAGGAACATCCTTGTAAGACAGTATTACCTCTTCCATTGATACACTTAGTGTATTTGTATTTGTTGGACTGGCCCAGTAATTTACATATTCTTCTCAATCCAAATGCTAAACAAAGTGATAAGGTAATGGGGAGGGCAGGTAATTTAAAATAAAACCTTCATCACTTTTTAGGAGCATAACATTGTGAGAGCCAACAGGACCCTTACCTACCCCAAAGAATATGGGACCAGGGCACATTCACCATGAAAGAACCATAAAACAGTGTATGCTCTTGACAGCAGCAGAGCATCCCCAATTAGCTTCATCTGTGAACTCAACACAAACCTAGAGGTCACTGGAGAAGAGAGATCCTCAGCTAAAGATTTTCCTCCTGATCAGATTGGTCTGTAGATATGTATGTGAGGCATTTTTACTAATTGATTTGAGAGGACCTAGGCCATGGTGGGCATTGCCATCCCTAGGTACGTGTCCTGGGATGTTTAAGAAAGCTAGCCAATGTGTACTGCTTATTCCCAAATAAAACACCTATATCAAACTTCTTTAAGGCTCAAGCATCATTGTGGAAGGGGGCTGAAATATTGTAAGAGCCAGTTATTGGATGATCTCAAGAAAACAGGGTTTTCCAGACATTTGGTGAGTAGTGAAATTAGCTTCATCTGTAAATTTGACACAAATCTGGCCCAATAATTCACATACTCTTGGGTGGAGGGTAGCAAGAGAGGATTGCAGAAGGGAAGGGGAGATATGATCAAAATGTATTGTGTGAAATTTAAAAAGATTCAAAAAAGAAGGAAAATCAAAAACTAGTTAAGCAAGCAGGGAGAAAGTCAGTAAGCAGTGTTTCCTTGTAGACTCTACTTCAATTCCTGCCTCCAGGTTCCTACCTGAGTTCCTGCCTTGGCTTTCTTGGATAATGGGCTATAACCTGTAAGCTAACCAAAGCCATTCCTCCCCCAAGTTTCTTTGGTCAGTGTTTTATCACAGCAAAAAAGAACACCACTTTTTTTTGGCAAAAGATGGTGTCCTGGGTTTAGCCTGCCTCTGTACACAACAGCCAAGGAGTGAAACAAGCAGAGACACTCAGCACCTGATGAATAGAAAAAGAAGAAACCATGGAAAATATACAAATGCACACAATGGAGTTTTGTGTGTTTTTATCTTGAATATGTCTTTGAGATGTGGTTTCCTATAGCCAAGACTGATTTGAATCCATAGTTCTTGTTTCCATCTCCTGAGTACTAGGATCATAGTCATGTGCCATTATGCCTAGTACACAATGAAGTTCTACTTACCCACAAAAAGGAATAAAATCATGTAATTTGCAGAAAGATAAGTGAACACTGGAGATTCTCAGATGTCTCAGAATATGAATCAAAGACTGAATGATGGCCTTGAAAATACAAAGAGGTAAATGAAAAACTAAATTCAAAACATAAAATTAGAATCCAATAAAGAGAATCTCTGAGCGAGAGACAAAATGAAACAAAACTGGAAATGCAAAGTGTGGGAACTCAAAAAACTTAGATGACGGAAGCAGAAAGAAAGCGAAGGAAATGGAATAGAGAACACCAGATCCAGCAGACAAGCTTGTTTCCAAAATGAAGCGCTCAATCAAGGAAAACGTCAAATCTACAATAACCCAGGAGTGAATCTGTAAGACCACTGGAACACCGAAAAAAGACCAAACCTATGAATCATAGGCATAGAAGAATCCCAGATTAAAGGCACAGAAAATATTTTTAGTAAAATCATAGAAGACAATTCCCCAAATCTAGGGAAAAAGACCTTTAATATACAAGAAGCATACAGAACCCCAAGTAGACAGGATCGGAAAAGAAGCTTCTCACATTGTATCATATTATGGTCTAAGTGTACAGAAGAAAGATATTGACAGCTTTGAAAGAGAAAGATTAAGTTACATATATAAAGTCAGGTCCAGCAGAATAAGAGTTGACTTTTCAGTAGAGTCTATGAAAGCCAGAGGACCTTGAATCAATGTCATTCTAATCATGAAAGAACACAGATTCCAGCCCAGAATGCTATAACCAGCAAAACTATTAGTTGTGATTGAAGGAGAAAGAAAAACTTTCCATATCAAAAATAGATTTAAAGAACTCGTGTCCATGAAACTAACTCTACAAAGAATACTTGGTGGAGTACTTTGGTCTGAAGAGAAGATTAAACACTCTCAAGAGAGCTCAGGGAATAAATTATCCCAGAACAGTCATTCAAAAGAGGTCTAAGAAAAGAGCACTGTAACACTAACGTAACAGGAAATAATAAATATTGGTCAATAATAACTCTCAATACGAATGGTCTCAGTTCCCCAGAAAAAGACACAGACTGACTGATTGGATTAGAGAACAGAATCCATTGATTTGCTGTTTCCAAGAAACATACCTCACCAAAAATGGTCAACACCATCTTAGAGCAAATGATATAAAAGGCTAGGCCAAGCAAATGGAACTATTCTAATAACAATAAAATAAACTTTAAACTAAAATTAGAAGAGGCAGAGAAAATCACTTCATAGTCATTAAAAGAAAAAAAGACTGGCAAGATATTACAATCCTAAGCATATATATACCACACATAGGATACTCAATTTCATTAAAGTAATATTATTAGATCTAAAATTACACATTGAATCCAACACAGTGATAATGGGTAACCTCAGTACCCCCAGCCACCTACTGGTGACAGATCAATAAGACAAAAGCTAAATAGAGAAATACTGGCATTATTTAGCTTCATAAATCAGATGGACTTAACAGACACCTACAGAGCATTCCATTCAAACACCAAAGAATACACCTTCTTCTCAGCAGCCCATGGAACTCTGTTCAAACTTGACCACATCTTAGAACACAAAACAATTCTTCACAAATTTAGGAAAATTGAAATCTCGTCCTCTTTTCTATCTGATCACAAAGGAATAAAGCTAGGTATCAACATCCATAAAAATACAAAACTTGCAGAAACTCATGGAATGTAAACAACACATTTCTGAATGAAATTTGGATCAAGAGAGAAATCCAGAAAAACAAATTTAAAATTCCTAGAATTCAATGAAAATGAAAAGCACAACATATCAAAACCTGTGGGACACAATGAAGGCAGTCCTCAGAGGAAAATTCATAGTAATACACGCCTAAGCGAGAAAATTACAAACATTTCACATAAATAAATTAGTGATGCAAGTTTTGTTTGGAAAAACAAAAAGAAACAACACCTAAAAAGAATAGATGGGAAGAGATCAATAAAATCAAGGACAAAATAAACTAGAAAAAGAAGACAATACAAAGGAATCAATTAAACTCAGAGTTGGTTCTTTGAAAAGATTATCTAGGTTTGACTTTTAACCAAATTGGTCAAAAGAATGAGAGAGACCCAAATTAACAAACACAGAGATGAAAAGGGAAACAATACAACAGAATTAAGAAATTCAGAAAACTGTAAGTGTTGGGGGTCCCAGCACTCAGGGCCAGCTCGAGGGGGACCAAAGGGTCTCCACCATGGTGAGGGGGTGAGTAGGCCTGGAATCAAGACACTGACTCCGAGAGTTGAACGGAATGCCAGCAGTGGGGGTCTGCTGCAAACATTTATTCAAGAGAGAGCAGAGAGTCTTATAGGTCTTGTTGGCCAATAGCCTTATGGGGTGGGGTCCTGACCACAGCCAATTGCAGTTTGTCCCCAGGTGAATCAGGTTCCCTCCAGGTGCTGGGCAGAAACTGGCTTCACAACCACCTGGTGTGGAGCACCACACCCACCAGAGCCATTCCTTCATTCCTCCTGGCAGGCGGCCTAGCTAGGCCCACCCTGCTGATGCCCAACATGTAAAGTCATACTTTAAAAATTCATATTTTGCTAAACTAGAAATTCTAAAATAAGTGGATAAATTTCTATATATATATATATATATATATATATATATATATATATATGGCCTACAAGAGTTAAATCAAAATTACATAAATAATATAAACAGACCCATAACAACCAATGGGTTAGATGCAGTAATTAAAAATTTCCCAACTTTTTAGAGCTCAGGACCAGATAGATACAACACAATTTTACCAAACCACTGAAGAAGAACTAATACCAGCACTCCTCAAATTATTCCATAAAACATAAGATCAAGGAACACTCCATATTCTTTCTGTGAAGCCATATTACTCCAATACTAAAATCAGACAAAGATCCCACAAAAAGAAAAGTTATAGACCAATTCCTCTGATGAGCATAGATGCAAAAATTCTCAATAAAATATTCCCAAACAGTGTGTAAGAACACATCAAAGAGATTATCCACCATGATCAAATTGGAGTCATGCCAGAGATGCAGGGATGGTTCAACATACATAATTCACTAAGGACAGAAACCACATGATTATATCCCTAGATTCCGAAAAGGCGTTTGACAAAATCCAACATCTATTCATGATAAAAGTCATGGAATCTAGGGATACAGGTGTCATATCTCAACATGATAAAGGCCATATACAAGCCCACAGCCATCATACTAAATGGAGAAAATCTCAAAGCATTCTCATTAAAATTGCAAACAAGACAGGAATGCCCACTCTTTCTATTTCTGAACAATATAGTACTTTAATTGTTAGCTAGAGCATAAGACAAATGGAGGAGTTATACTGAATGCAAATAGGAGAGGAAGAAATCAAAGTATCTTTATCTGCAGATTCTATACATTAAAGACCCTAAGGACCCTGCCAGAAAACTCTGAGAGGTGATAAATACATTTGGCAAAAGAGCAGAACATAAAACTGCCCTACCCCCAAATCAGTTACTTTCCTATATACCAACAGCAAACATACTAAGAAAGATATTTGGGAAATGATTCCATTCATGATTACCTCAAAAATCATGAAATAGATTGGATTATGTCTAGCTAGAGGAGTAAAGGAATTATATAATAAAAACTTTAAGATATTGAAGAAAGAAATTATAGAAGATATTAGAAGATGGATAGACCTCCCCTGCTGATGGATCAGTAGGACTAATATTGTTAAAATAGCCATCTTACCAAAAGAAATATACAAATTCAGTACAAGCCCACTAACATTCCAACACAATTCTTCACAGAAATTGAAAAACTAATCTCAAATTCCATATGGAAGCACACACACACACACACACACACACACACAACCAGAAAAGTCAAAATAATTCTGAATAAAAAACCTACTGGAAGCATTAACATCCCTAAACTCAAATTATACTATAGAGCTATAATAATTAAAAAATGCATGATACTGGCATAATACTAGACATATTGATCAGGACCCAGCTTTAAATGTACACATTTACAGAACCCTGATTTCTGACAAAGAAGCCACAGATACTCTCTGGAGAAAAGACATCGTGTTGAATAAATGGTATAATTCAGATTGGACAGCTGCATGAAGGATGAAACTAGATTCTTATCTCTCACCATGCACATAACTCCAAATGGATCAAGAACTTCAACATAAGACCTGATACCCTGAATCAGATAGAGGAGAAAGTAGGTAATACATTAGAATGTATAGACACAGGAAAGGGCTAGTCTCTAAACAAGACTCAGAGTGCAAGAAATAAGTCCAGTAATTGACAAAAGGGACCTCATGAAACTAAAAAGCTTCTGTATAGCAAAGACACTATTATTGAAGTGAAGAGGCAATCTACAGGCTGGGAAAAGTTATTTACTAGCTAAACCTCTGACAGAGGGTTAGTATCAAGAACATACAAGGAGGCCTGAAAGTTCCATTTCCTTATGTTCATGCACCAACCCATGCTCTTACAATCTTTCTGCCAACGGTCCCTGGGCTGTGAGTGGGTGAGGTTTAGTATAGGAGTCCTAACCAGGGGCATGCCCTCTGCAGTCTCTTATTCTCTAAACCTTAGCCAGCTGTGGCCTTCTGTGTGCATCACACTGTTGATTGAGGAAGCTTTGCTGTTGAGAGTTGAGGGCTGTATTAGTTTTCTGTCTACCCCCTGTTCCACTCTACTCCATGAGTCCTGGGTTTAGAAGTTTCACTGTATATGTGTCACTTAGGGCTGGGTATCTCTCAGACATATATTTTCTGTATGTGACCAGTGTGGAACTCTGTAACAGCCTCTATCTGCTGCAAAAAGAAGCTTCTTTGATGAGTGGTGTGCCATTTACTCATGTGTAAATATAAGAATCCATACTTAGCATATGTAAGAAATTTCTTTCGTCTAGAGATATGAAAAAGATAGGGTTTTCTCTGTGATTTGTGGTTTCTCCAGCCATATGTATTTGGCTATATTTACAGTACCACCCATGAGTTCCCTCCCATTGAGAGGGCCAAGACCCATGACAACTCAATAGACAAAACCCCAGCACAGAATGGAGGGAATAGGTAATAGGCCCCAACCCTAGCTAGGGAACTATTGGAAACGGATTACTGTGGGCTGAGAGTAAATCTTCTTTTAGGGGACAACTTTAGATAGGCTGACTAGACTCCAGTGAAAGAACTTTCACTGAGAGACATTTGGATACAAACACTTGACCAGATAGGCCTTAACCTGCCACAGAATCCCTGAAATCTGTTGAGGGGGTGCTATGGGAGGTGGGGAGGAGGAATGGATCTAAATTTTATTAAGATGTATTATATGAAATTCACAAAAACAATAGGAAAACTGGGCGGGGGGTGTTTCCTAATCTTTAGGCCCTCAGGGAAATGCAAACTAAAACACCTTTAAGATTTCAGCCTATCCCACTCAGAATGGCTCAGAAAAATATACAATGACAAATGTTGATGAGATGAGATGAGATGATGACATACAGAAACAAGAACTCCTACATATGGCTGGTAGGAGTGCACATTAGCGCAACAATTGTGGAAATCATGTGGAGATTCCTCAAAAATCTAGATATTGATGTACCACATGATCCAGCTATACCACTCAAGCATACACTACTATAGAAATAACTGTTCATCCATTTTCCTTGTGGTCCTTTTCATAATAGCCAGGAATTGGAAACAGCCCAGTTCTCCATCAGTCAATGAATGGATAATGAAGGTGTAGTATATGCACACCATGGAACTCAACTCATAATGCAATTCAACCCTTAGGAAAATGAAAATCATGAAATTCACAGGTAAATGATTGGAACTAGAAACAATCATCATGAATGAGGTAACCGAGGCCCGGAAAAACTAATGTCACATCTTCTCTCTTATACATGGATGCTAGTTTTGAAATCTTCCATATGCATGATTCAATTTGAAAATCCAGGGAGGTCAAGAAGCTAGAAAGGACCGTGGATGCAGGGAGGGGAGGTAGAAAGCAGAGCTGTAAAGAGGTGTGGGGTAATAGTGGGACAGGAAGGGTTAAAGAGGCCGAAATGGGAGAGTAGGGCTGAGGAGGGAGTACGGGGAAGGTGACTCCTTTAATCTTTTTTTAATAATGGATGTTATAACGGGGGACATTGTCCCTGTTATACACCATAGGCTAAGCAAGTAAAAGTTCAATGCTAGGGATGAACTCCCTGTTTTGAAGCTATTGATCAGGGGTACTATAGACCTCAAATAATATTGGCCATTGCCTCTCTCTTAGTTACCTTCCAGAACATGATGGTAAGATCCTATTTCTGTAGATACTTACATACATTAACTCAAAATAAAACAAGGAGAAGTTAGTCTGGTGCTGACTTCAAAGCCTCATCTCTACTGGCTGCCATTCATAGTGCTAGGAGGTGCTATTTAAGCTACCTGAAGAAGAAAATTATCATTAACCTTACGCAACTATGAATTTCAGGAGCTATAGCCACTGGACTGGTAAGGTATGCCCATAAGTACAATAGTGATATGAATATTATAGGGGTGACCAACTAATAAAGTATGCTTCATTAGGATGGAGCCTACACATGAGACTGATATCAGGTCTAGGAACTTAGACTATGCAGCCCACAAGTCATGGCAGGGACCCTAATACAATAATTAATTATTATATCATTAATTATTAATTATTAATTCCTAAGTGGTTATGCCCATAGATTAATGCATCTCTCAACTCTCAGCAGATGTTAATTAATACAGACAACCACAACTGGCCAATGTCCAGAGAATTAGAGGCTGAAGACTCCCTCTCCTTGAAACAGACACATGTGTAAACATCTGCCTCTTAAAGCTCAGACATTGTTGTAGAAAAAAGGACGCAAAGATTTTAAGAGTAAGAGAAGGTTGATAGCCAGAAGGAACCAGTGTTTTCTAGAGTGCTGCTAGAAAATTGTAGAACAATTACTTCTACAAATTTACCGCAACCCTGACAGCATGCTTAAATCCCACATAAACTCAATCCAGACAAAATCCCAAAAAAATGTTGGGAAGTGGGTAAAAAACTTGAACCCTAGCAGAGGAACTATTGGCAACTGATGGCTCATGGGAAGGGGAGAGTCATTCTTATTTAGGGGTGAAATTTTTGGTAGGTTCACCAGGGTTCAGTGGACAAACCTATAACAAAAGGCATTGGGGGACATAAACCTGACTCTATAAGCCTTAAAATTATACATATATATTAGGCAATTTGGTGGTAAAGATGTGTATACAGGTGAGGGGATTTAAATATGTTCAAAATACACTTTATGATATTTTCAAAAATTCAATAAATTTTTTTTAAAAAGAAAAAATGTTTATTTTGATGCTGGTTATAGAGGATTCAGTCTGATGCTGTGGTGGTTTGAAAGAGAATGTTCCCCACAGGCTCTAAGAATTTGGACATTTTGTCCCTAGTTTGTGGCACTGTTTTGGGAAGTCTTGTAAGGTGTGGCTGTGCTGGAGGAAGCACATCACTGGGGTGGACGTAAAGAGTTCTTAGTCCTTTCAGGATCTCCGGTCACTCTCTGCTTCATGTGCCTGCCTTGAGGGTGTGAGTGCTTTGCATCTGCCCCTATCCTAGCCATCTCTGCCTTCATGCTGCCCTGCCATGATGAACTCTTTTGGAACTGTAAGCTAAATAAACTCTTTCTTTTATGAGTTCCCTTGGTCAGTGTTTCTATCACAGCAACAGGAAAACAAACCAATGCAATTGGGTTGCTGTGTTACTCTGAGGTCTTGGATGAAGCAGCACATGGTGGTGTGTATATGGAGCAGAACTGTTCTGCAGGTGCCCAGGAAGCAAAAATGGAGGAAACAGCCAGTGTCCCATCATGCCTTTCCAGGACATATTCCCAGTACCATGAGTTCTACACATGCCTCACCTCCGCTGAAAATTATATCACCCTAAAAGATGCTGCTCAGGTGATCAGACCTTCCACATACAGAGCTTCAGGGAACATTTAAACTCCAAATGTTAAGAACCATTTCAGTTCATCTTTTCCAGGGACTGTTTGCTTTATTCTGTGTTCTACTGGGATCGTTTGATATTAATATAGTGGCAATTTTTTTGGATGCATATGAGTGTGTGCTTGCGTGCATGTGCGCTTGTGTGTGTAGGCCAGAAATCAACTGTAGGTGTGATTTCTCAGGTGATGTTCACTTTTTAAAAAGATTTTGATATACAGTCTTTCACTGATCTGTGGCTGTCCAGTTAAGGAAGTCTAGCTGGCCAGTGAGCCAGGCTAGATGGTTGTGATTTTTAATAATCAGGTAAAAATAATCAAGTGGTCTTAGCTGGGCATGGTGGTGCACACTTTTAATCCCAGCTCTTAGGAGGGAGAGACAGGTGCATCTCTGTGAGATGGAGGCCAGCCTGTCTGCATGGTGAGTTCCAGGCCTGTGGAGACCATAGGGAGACTCTATTTCAAAAAGATCCCCCACAAAGCATTGGTGGTCATAGTGCTAGAGAGATGACTCAGGGGGTAAGATCACTTGCTGCTCTTGTAGATGATTCCAGTTCAGTTTGCAGCACCCACACATTGGCTAGCAACTGTTTTAGTTTGCTTTCAATTGCTGTGACAAACACTTTGATCAATACCAACTTGGGAGGAAAGGCTTTATTTCACTTATATCTCCCAGGTACAATTCATCACTGAAGGAGCCCAAAGTAGGAACTCAGGTCAGGAACCTGGAAGCAGCAACCTGGGGGAATGCTGCTTCCTGGCTTGCTCCTCTGGCCCATGCTCAGCCTACTTTCTTACACAATACACAACAACCTGCCCAGGGGTGGGGCCACCCACAGTGGACTGGGCCTTCCCATATCATTCAATAATCAAGAAAATACCCCACAGACATGACCACAGGCCAGTCCAGTGGAGGAAATTCCCCAATTGAGGCTCCCTCAACCCAGGTGTGTCAAGTTGACAACTAAAGCTATCCAGCATAGCAACCATCTGTAACTCCAGTTCCAGGGCATCCAACACAGCCTTCTGGCCTCTGCATGTATCACATGCACGTGGTGCACTTACATTCAGGAAAAACACATTAATACACATAAAATAAAAATAAATAAAAATTTTGAGTCGGTGGTCTTATTGCCATTATTTATCAACTATTTCTTATATGCTGGGTGCTTTTGTTGCATCGTCTCATTGAATCTTCATAGTAGTCTAATGACATAGATGATAAGCAGATCACATATTTTGAACTATAATGTGCTATGAAAAAAAGGGTATTCCTATTTAATAAGATTTTGCATTAGTTTCCTAAATATTTATGTGCATTTCTTATAATATTCAAAGTGCTGAAAAAGTGAATTCTGGTTTCCTGACCCGTGCTTCATCACTTTTTGAGCACTTTGAATGTTATAAGAAATGCACATAAATAGTTAGGAAACTAATGGAAAACTTATTAAGGGAAAGGATATATTTTTATTTACAGATTGCAATCCGTCCTTGAGGGAAGTCAGAGTGGGAACTCAAGTAGGCACTTGAAGCAGAAACCATGGAGGAATGCTCTTTGCTGGCTTAATCTCTGATTCATGCTTAATTTCTTTTACAGTCCAGGACCATTTGCACAGGGAATGGTGCTGCCCACAATAGTCTGGGCCTTTCTACATCAATTAACAGTCAAACACAGACATGCTCACCAACCATTCTGATCTGGGAAATCCTTTAATTGAGACTTTTCTCAGGTGATTCTTGGTTCCATGAAGTTAACAGTTAAAGCTAGCTAGCACAACAACAATAGGAAATATTGAAATAGGAAAATCTTTTTAAACTATCACCATGTTTCAACAATTACCAATTATGACCAATTTTGTGACATCTATGCTCCATCCATTTTGAAGGAAATTCCACACATATCAGTTTATTTGCATATTTCAGTATATGTAATAAAATGATGGTTCAATTGAAAACAAAGTGACAATTCTGGTACTGTCTAAAAATTTAGCAGTAATTCTTTACTATCAGCAAATAATCAGTTAATGATTGAATTTCTGCATTATACATAGTTTAAGGTTCGTTTTATTCAATAACTTAATAAAATCAGTTACAATGTGTTTGGATAACCTATTTCTTTAATCTTATTTAATCTTTTACCTGCTTCTGTACCTTCCCTTTTCTCCTTCCAGTTCATTTCTTTAAAGAACTGGGTGGTATAACTTTGATAGATATGTATAGTGTGGGCAGAACAGATTCAATTCTAAATGTCATTTCTGTCTTTCTTTATTCCAGTATTTATGCAAACTGATGGTTTCATAGAGAGACTTTTTTAAAATCCAAGATCAATATTTTATCAACAACGTTTTAGTTTTATTACTCCTAGGAATTTGTCTTGTGATGTAAGAGCACTAGTAGTCCCTGCCTAAAATCCATTAGCTCATTCGGAATTACAAAATGTTGGCACTTGAATTTACCATTCCTTCTTTCTTTATTTGTTGGTTTACTTCTGTGAACAGAAACAACACTGCATTAACTATTTGGCTACTCTCAGGTAAATGCTACATTCTTTAAACCATTTCAATAACTAGTTTATCTAAAATAATGACTTAATTATGAAGGATGCCTAGCTTTTATGAGAATCAGAACTTGTGAATAATATAAAATTTTTTCTTTTATATTGAATTTTTGTATATTTCATCTTAACCAATCTTAATCACTTTTATACCCCCTTACTTACTAGCACTCTCCCACAGACCTACCCCCAGGGAATTCATATACTCTGTCAATTGTGTTAAGGCCTATTGTGTCAAGTTAGTGACCCCAGCCATTTCTCAATGCAAATTCATCCACTGAGATCTAGTCAGCCAGAAACCCTCAGTTTAAGACTAGCCCTTCCTAACCCAACAGTAATCAGCTGTCACTATTTCTTCAGCAATGACTGGAGTCTGCTGCCCATTCCCCAGTTGCATACTGGATTTTTGTCATCTTGAGTTTTCCTGGGTCTTCAGTATGCTGACACCATTGTTGTAGGTTCATATGAATAGGGTCTAGGAGCTTGTAGGATTCTACTTTCATATGGTCATACATCTCCTCCCTGGCTCTTACAATCTTTCTGCTCCATGTTCCACAATGGTTCCTGAGCCTTGGATGAGTGAAGTTTAATAAAGGAGACCTGTTCAGGAACCCACACTCCGCAGACTCCTAATCCCTACCCTTTGGCCATTTATGACCCCTTTCATTCCTGACACTCTGCTGCAAGAAGGAGCATCATTAATGAGAGTTGAGGGATTCATTACTGTCCATTTACCCATTCTTCTATATTGTATGAGGCTTAGGTATAGAGGTTGCATTGTAGATGTGCTACTTAGGCTTGGGCAATTTACAGATAATGTCTGTGACCAGCTGCAGTACTCTGTATTAGTCTCCAACTGGTGCAAAAGAAGCTTCTTTGATGAGTGGTGACTGGGATATTTGACTGAAAATATAAGGATATATATTTTGTACATAGTAAGAAGTTACATTAGTCTAGGGATATGACAGCCTTGGGGATTTCTCTAAGATCTATGACATCTTCAGCCATGTGTATTTGGCTATGATTATAGTACTACACCAGAGTTTCCTCCCATTGAGTTGGCTTTAAGTTGGCTTTTGATTGTCTCCAAAATAAAAGTGCCACTACTACATAAGTATCATATGTTGTGCTGGCCATTGATGTGGTTATTGTCAAGAAGCTGGCGTTTGACCATTGATTGATGTTCTCCCTTACCAGCTTGCATAGTGGTCTCCAAACCTATGAGAGCTAGACTTCAGGGGAAGAGATTTCCAGGTCAGTTGCAGCTCCATTTCTCCAAATCCTGGTCTGAAGTCTGTCCTGGCTTCATCAATAGGGTCTTCCCTTTAAGTTATGGGGGCTGTGACAATAGCCTGTATAACTTTTGAGGTCCTTGGACCACTTTGGCCAACAACTCAAAGGAAGGTTTCTTCTGTCTGGCACTGTGTCTTGTTATGTAGCCTTCAGCTATGCATATGGACTCAGGTAGACATATTGTATGTGTAATTTGTCATTAGGTTGTTAGATGAATATGATTCCTTCTGGTAGTTTACACTACCTAAACGTATTAATATCTCCTCTCTGTCTATCTCTGTCTCTCTCTTCCCATCTCCCTCCACAACTTCCCCATTTAAAGTGTCCCAGTTTTCCCCATTTCTCCTTTTATCGTACAGTCTCCTATAACGCCATGTCTCTTGAGCTCCTTCTTCTCCTTCTCCCCTCCCACTGTCAGATGTATCACTGGTGAAGATTTTCTCCCTCTCTGTGGGTTTTCTCTTCACTTCCTTGGTATTTCTTTGGCTGTTCAGAAGCTTTTTAGTTTAATGAAGTCTCACTTGTTGATTTTTTACCTTAATTCCTGAGCAACTGATGTCCAACTTTGAAAGTCTTTTCTACACCTATATCTTACAAGTTACTGCCAATGTTTCTTCTAACAGTTTCAGACTTCACATTTAGGTCTTTAATCCATTTTAAGTTGGCGTTTATGCAAGGTGAAAAATAAGGGTCTAGTTTCATTCTTCAGGTGAAGATCCAGTTTTGCCAGCACCATTTGCTAAAGATGCTATCTTTCCTCTGGTGAGTATTCTTGGCCTCTTTTTCAAATATCAGGTGATTGACATTGCATGTACTCATATTTGGGTCTTCAATTATTTTCCATTGACCTATAGGTATATATTTGTACCAGTACCATGCTGTTTTTATGACTATGGCTCTGTAATATAGTTTGAAATCTGAACAGTAATCCCCAGCATTGCTCTTTGCACTCACAGTTGCTTTGATTATCTGGGATCTTTTCTGTTTGCACATGAATTTTAGGGTTTTTTTTTCTAATTCTGTGAAGAATGTCATCAGGATTTTGGTTGGGATTGCATTGAATCTATATGTTGCTTTTGGTAGGTTGGTCATTTTCACACTATTAATTCTTCCAATTCAGGAGTATGGGAGATCATTACATCTTTTGGTGTCTTCCTCAATCTCTTTACTTAAATATTTAAATTTTTAATTGTAGAGATCTTTAACATCTTTGGCAAGGTTTATTTCAAGATATGTTTTTAAGGCTATTGTGAATAGAATGGTTTCCATGTACTCTTTCTCCAGTTGCTTGTCATTGGCACATAGAATGACTACTGATTTTTGTAGATTAATTTATAACTTGCCACTTTTCTGAAAGTGTTAATCATTTCTAGTTTTCTGGTGGAATTTTTGATACCTTTTAGGTATAATATCATCATCAAAAAGGGATAATCTGACCTCTTCTTTGCCTCATTTAACTCCTCCTGTTTTATTGCTCTAGCAAGAGTTTCAAGCACTGTATTGAAAAGGAGTGGAGATAGTGGACAGCCTTGTCAGGTTCCTGATTTTAATGGGAATGCTTCCAGTTTTCCTCCATTTAGAATGAGGATGGCTGTGGGTTTGTTGTATATAGCTTTAATTATGTTGAAGTATGTTACCCCCAGTCTAATTCCCTCTAGAACATTTTACATAAATGCATGTTGAATTTTGTCAGAGGCCTTTTCTGCATCTATTGAGATGACAATGTGATTTTTGTCTTTAGATCCATTTATGTGATTTATGACATTTATTGACTTGTGTATACTGAACCATCCCTGCATCTTTGGAATAAAGCCAACCCGATCATGGTTGATGATCTTTTTGATGTCTGTTTGTTGTTTACAAGTATTTTGCTGAGAATTTTTGCATCTATGTTCATTAAGTATATGGGTTTATAGTTTTCTTTTTGGTTGTATCTTCTGGTTTTGATATTAGAGCAATGCTAGCTTGATAGAAGGAATTTGGAAGTTATCTCTGTGTTTCTATCTTTTTGAATAATTTAAGTAATATTGGTTTTAGGTCTTTTAAAAATGTCTGGTAGATTTCTGCTATAAATCCATCTGGGCTTGGGCATTTTTTAGTCTGGAGGTTTTGTATTACTATTTCAATTTCCTTATATGTTATGGATCTGTTTAAGCTGTTAATCTCTTCTTTCTTTAGCTTTGGTGATTCCCATGATATTAGACATTCATTCATTTCATTTGGGTTTTTAAGTTTAATAGACTATAGGTTTTTAAGGTATTCCACTATAATATTTTGAATCTTTTTGTTGTCTGTTCTGATGGTTCCCCTTTCATCTGTGATTTTTTACTTGGAGTTGTCCTTTTTTTTTTTCTTTTGGTTAACTGGGAAAATAAGGGTTTGTTGTGTTTATCTTTTAAAAGAACCAGCTCATAGATTCATTGATTCTTAGTACTGTTTCTTTGTTTCTGTTTCATTAATTTCTTCTTTGGTTTTGTTATTTCTTCTTGTTTGCTGAGATTGGGTTTCATTTGTTGTTGCTTTTCAATCTTGATTTGCAATGTTAAATCATATCCTTGTGCTTTTTCTGATTTTTTAATGTAGGCACTTAGAGCTATAAAGTACAGATGTTTTTAAATTTGGTGAGATCCTATTCATCAATCATTGGCCTTGTTTTCTGAGTGGAGCCTTATTTAGAAAGTCTTTAATTATGCTATATCTTTTAGTGTACTCCCTTTTATTTCAACAGTTTCAGATTTTCACATTTTATACTAAAGTCTTATTTCCAATTGGAGTATTTTTGACAGGGTGATAAAGAAATATGTAGTTTCATTCTTCTAGATGTAGAAATAGATATATACATTCCAAGCACTATCTTTTCTCCAATGTGCAGTGTTAGTATTTTTGAAAATTTTAGATGTCTATAGTTGTGTCTATTTATTTTTTTTGCTTTATGCAAGCAGTTTATTAATTGAGTATGAAATGCATAGTGAGAATCAAGGCGAAAGTTCTGTGATAAGCATGCACCCAGGATAAAAAGAATACCAGGCAGTCATTTCTGAATTCTGAGTTATCAAGTTATCAGACTGACTCTCTTGTTTTTTTTTATCGAATTATAAGACTACAACCAGGGGGTATGTCTGTGCTAGCTCCTTATTTTACCATCCCCACAAACAATGTAAATGTTTCTCATAATCTTTATCATTGTCACTTCAGTTAATACCATGACTATCTTTAAAGATTAGGCCAGACATTAGTTTAAAGAATTCTTGGAAATTAATTTCTCAATTAAGCTGTTAGTTTTTTTTTTCTTCCTCTTACAGATCAAGCCCAGGTCTTCTGCCTTCTAAGGAAGTGCTTGAACACTGAATTGTTCCAACATCTTTGGAGTCATCTTTTAATTATGAAACTCTTTTTCCAGGTTTTCCTTTGACTTCTGAACATACTTAAACTTCATAAACTGTTCCAACTTGTCTGTTGGACAAACAGCTTTAAATTTATTTGCCTATGTTTTATTTTCTCTTATCAATTCTGAAACTTTCATTAAGTCCCATTCAAGTTCACTTGCTTTCTGAGTACTCTATCAGTTAGTTCAGGGAATTTTCATCTGCTCAGAGAAGCATTTAAATGCTATTTCCTCGCTTTTTCAGAAATAGTATCTTATGGAAAACAGCCAGGAACCCTTACCATCTACCACTCTTTGTTTAATTTTCTACTACATTTTCCTCACAGAACTGAAAATGCCTTAAACTTTCAGAAATAGGTATCTATCTATCTATCTATCTATCTACCTACCAACCATCTATCTATTGATCTCTCTCTCATATATTTCTTACTTTTCCATCAGAAACTCAAACTTCAACCATTGACTCTACCAAGACAGGGAAACAGACTTGCACTGTATGCATAATAGTTATTGACACCTATGTGGAAAATTTGCAACTAAAGGTAACTGTAGACACAGGTTAATCTTGACTTTCATCACAGACTTGACTTGATATGTTTTTTTTTCCCACAGCAAGAAGAAAATGTTTTATTCAGAATCCTGCAGCATCCAGTTTTCTTTTGATTCTCTTTAATGGAGTATCCATTTTCTTTGGATGTTTCATACAGTTTTTTTATAAAAATATTTTAATCAAATCATTGTTTATTTGATACAGAAAATCTCAATCAGTCTTAATCACGTTTATACCTGCTTCCCCATCAGCATCTCCCTTCCCTCCCATAGCACCTGAACTGGAATCATACATTATTTCATCTGTGTTGAGGTCTATCGGGTCAAGTTAGTGTCCCCAAATGACCTCAGTGCAGATTCATCCACTGAGGTCTAGACTTCCTATCTGGAGTCCCTCACTTTAGGCAGAGTAGCCCATCCTCATCCAATAGTAATCATTTGCCAATATTTCTTAAACAAAGGTTCGGGTCTGCTACCCATTTCCTCAGTTCCATACTGAGTTTTTGTCTGCTTGAGTTTGCATTGGCTTAAGCATGCCCACACCATTGCTGTAGGTTCATATGTGCAAGAAGATCCCAGGAGCTTGTAGGATTCTATTTCCATATGGTCACGTACCTCCTCATTGGCTCTTATAATCTTTCTGTCCCCTCTTCCACAATGATCCCTGAACCTTGGGGGAGTGAAATGCAATATAGGAGTGCTATATTGCTTTGGCTATCCAAAGTTGTTTATGCTTCCACAATGGAATTTTGAATGGGATTGCATTGACTATGTAAATGTTTTGGTAGATTGGCCATTTTCATAAGATTAATTCTTCCAACCCATCAACGTGGAAGATCTTTCTCTATTATAGTGTTTTTCAATATCTTTCTTCAGTATTTTACAGTTTTCATTGTAGAACTCTTTCACCTTCAGATTAGATTTATTTCCAGGTGTTTTTTAAAAAGGGATTTTGTGAATCGAATTGTTTCCTTGATTTTATTCTCAGGGTGTTTGTCATTGGTATATAGGAACACTACTGAATTATATATATTAGCTTTGTATCCTGTCATTTTACTGAAAGTGTTTATCAGCTCTAGGAGTTTTCTAGGGGAGTGTTTAGCATATTCATGTAGGGAATCATATCATCTGCATATAGACATACTTGGATTTCTTCTTTCCTATATTTATTTCCTTTATAGTCTAGTTAATGCTTCAAACACTATTGTGAATAGGAGTAGAGAATGTGGAAACCCCTGTTTTTTACTTGATTTTGGTGGAAGTTTTTATATTTTTCTCCCTTTAGCGTGATGCTTGCTATAGGTTTTTTAAAAAATATATATTCATTATGTTGACATATGTTCACGCCATCTTTTGTTTCTTTAGGGCTTTTATCACGAAGGGATATTTGATTTTATTCAAGGCCTTTTCTTCATCTATTGAGATGATCATGTGATTTCTGTCCTTGAATACAGGTGACACACCCCTGCTGGCTATAATGTCCATGTGTTTAGACAAATGTTTTTCTAAAGTGAATGTAGAAGTTTACATTTTCATTTTAAGTCTTAAAAATTATCTTTTTCCCAACTCTTTTATTTTAAATATGTCTTTCTGTGACTGACTGATTTCAAATCCCATGACTGATCAATGAAAGCACTGGGTGAGGACTCTTAATCTCATTTTTTCACTTTGCTTCTCTTTCTGTAAGATGTTGTTGATGATGAAAGAGTAATAGGTAAATATCAAAACAGGTGCAGAATCTTAAGCATCCAATGACTCAGATATGTACATTTTATAGAAAAGTGTAATTTTATTATTGTGATAAATTTGAAAAGGTTAATTTGTTATTACATGTTTTTTCATGAAGGCCTGCATTTACATAATACATTTAGAGAGATTTCATAAAAATGTTATAATTGAAGTATATTTTGCATTCTGCATTTGAGGATGCCTTCTAATTGTGAATACAACTAACTGCAAATGGAAAATCTATTAAAAAATTGATTCTGTATCAAACATGTGCCCAAACATTTTAGTCATGTTCCTTAAACAGCATATCATAGTAACTATTTATATAATATTTACATGTATTAGACTTTATAAATAATATAGAAATTAAAATATTGAAGAGGATAATGTTGATTATGACCAAATACTATGCATTGTATGAAGGACTTGACCACCGATAAATTTGGTGTCAACAGGGGTCCTAGAACAAAATCTCTGTGCATACTGAAGGAAGAAATAGTTTATTGGCTGAGTATTTTATTCCATGTAGATTAATTTAATTCTACTATTAAAATATGTAAGTAAATTACTCCAAACTGATTAGAATTCAATGCTTTTTATTGTTCTCCGCTTATTTCATGATGCCTTTCTAAGATGCAGGATCTTGTAGCTATGTTATTTCTCTCATCTACCTCTGATCATTTTATATAATACATAGTATTATACAATTAATATTTATCAATTTTTAATTCTCGTGTTTTCTCACATTGTATGTAAAGCAAATTCAGGTCAAAAGTTAGTGTTGAGCTCTGTTCTGATTAAGCTTCACTTGTCAAGTTTTTATCCCTGGGAAGAGAGCATTTCAGCTGAAGTCTTTTCTCCATTTGGTTGGCTTATGGCTACATCTGTCAGGCATTTTCTTAATTTCTCTGTACATCACTACTTTAGGCTATGTTATTCCTGTGAAGATGATCCTGGCTTGAATAAGAAAGCAGGCTGCCTAAGGGACAGAGAAGCAAGACAGTAAGCGGCATTTTTTCATGGCCTGAGTTTCAATTCCTGCCCCCAGATCCTGCCTTGCATTTCTTCCCTGGCTTCTCTCAAGGATGAATTGTGAAGGGGATGTCTAATACAAGTAAACCCTTTCATCCCCAAGTTGATTTTTGTCAGGGTGTTGTATCACAGCAATATAGAAAGTAACTAGAACAAGCACGATAAATATTTATGAGAATAATTGAAAGGACTGCAAAAAGTATTTTGATAGTTGAAAGTGTTGATTTTGTAATGTAATAACTATTTTGTTGAAAATCAGTGGTTAGGAAAAATCAGGTTACCATACTGAGTCTCTCATGATCTTCATTTAGAAATAGCATAATTAATAATGTAAACAATAAGTAGAAAACTCAGAAGGTGAGGATTTAGGATATAGCACAGTGATACAGTGGTTCCCTATCTGGCTTGCTACCCAATATGCAAGAGAAACAAAGCCAAGGAGAGGAAAACTCAGATTATTTTGAAAAGATTGTTAGCTTCTTAAAGTATGTCAAATCAAAGCTCAACAAACATGAAGGGTAAATATGTTTCACTAACTATGCCAAAGCCACAGTAAAACATACCCTCTAGACCTCTGTCTCCACAAAATAAGGCAGAACTTGGCAGGCGATTTCCCAGTTAATGAGCATATGCAGTGAATTGCAGTGGCATTGGTCCACAGGAGCAACAGTGAAAAATGAGGAGGATAGCATTCTTTTCATATCAGACCACAGATAATAGCAGATGTAATTACAGCATCCTGCCAGCTGTCCATGGAAATGTTTACTGAAAGCGGTACAGAGAAGCCTATTGTGTCAATCTGGGAACCTTCGAACAAGTGCACTTGTAGAAATTTGTTGGTGAAGAAATAGCAAATATTCCCTTTAAATGTAAATCGTGGGACTTATGGATCGTGTAGGATTGTCAGTCATGTTATTTCTTGCTCCCTTTTATTGTATTTGGCCTTAAGCTTTTGAATAATTTACATATTATATTTCTTCATCAATGGTAACTAAAGGCTGTGAACATACAGACAATTTCAGGTGGCCCATCAGTCTATAATATCTACTTGTTAATAATTATATACATGCCGATGTATAGTCATAACTTATTTATATACTTTTGAATAAAGTAGATAATATAAATTCTCCTGTATATTTTCTGTTAACAGTCCATTAATGCATATTAGTAAATGTTTAAAAATCAGTGTCTTTCAGAAAAGTAAATATTCAATGTTGATCAGTTTTACTATTTCCTTGGTATGAATACTCTGAAAGAATTCAAGCTACCAACACTCTTTGCTACTGAACATGAAATTTAAAAAGAAGGTGCTTGTTTCTTTATTTTTTGTACTTCTGTTTAGTTTTCATTTGAGAAAACCAAAACATGATGAAAATATAGGATTTGCTAAAAAGAATAGAAGTGACATGTTGCAGAACTTTATACCTAGGGTGCCTCATTTCTCAAATACCTTTTACCATTCAGTACCTATGTGATGTCCTCCCACCACATCTTTCTCAGTGGGGAAGCACTCTTATTCTGTTGGTATGGTGGTCCCTCTATCTTCTGTATACATACTGCACACAAATTTCATGTATGTCCCATACAGTATCAAAAACAGAAGGGAAATATTTATGTGAAAAGCTTGATCATTTATCTGAAATTCACATTTAATTGTATTGTCCTGGATTTTGTCAGCTACAGTTTGTTTTAGCAGTGTTTAAATCAGGATTACAAGACTATTGAAAGTAACAGACAGATACTGACAAAGGCTAAAAGGAAGAAGTAAGCATGGTAAGTTCATGAGACTCCAAAGAAACACACAGAGGAGAACAGACGAGGAGAACAGACACTGTAAAATCTCTTTTCATAAACTTTCCAAATTACAGGATGTTGGCAATGGTCTTGGTTACCCACCAGAACTTGGCAGTAAAATCCTCTTCCTGAAGGCACCACATACATGAGTTGTAGCACAAATAAGGAGAAATCAAACTGATATTGACCTCAAACCTTCATCTTTAGAGGCTAGCTTTTATAGTGCTGGAAGGTGCTATGCACATTACTAGAGGAGGAAAATAATCATCAGCTGTGAACCTTGTGAGTTACAATAACAACCTTCTTGGCAAGATACTCTAACTGAATTTAATGCCTGATCCACAAGATGGCATCCACACTTGGTACCATTATCAAGGCCAAGAAATGGTGGCTAGATGGATCATAGACCTTAGGAGAGAACTTATTGCCACTATTTTGCTAAATAGACACAGAATTAAGTAGACTCCTAATGACTTACTATTATGCCCATAGATTAGTGCATGTCTCAACCATCATCAGAGAAGCTTCTTTTTTGCAATAGATGGCAATTAAAACAGAGACCCAAAACTGGTTAAAGGGTGGAGAATAAGAGATTACAGAATGCTCAGTCCTAAATAGGACATCTATGTCATACTCCAACCTCCCAAAGCTCAGAAATCTCCCAGAAGAGATCCAGAGGTTAGTGGATGACCACAGCAAAAGAATGTTTTTTGATACAACAGAGCACATATGAACCCACAGTGGGTTTGTAACAACATGCACAAATCTTGCACAAACTCAATCCATGCAAAATCCTGCATGCAGAAGGCATGTGGGTATCACATCCCTCACCTAGCTGAGGAGCTATTGACAGTTGATAGCATTGGGATATGGATAGTTTTCTTTATGGATGCAATCTCTGGTAGGTTGACTATATTCTAGTGGTTGGCTCAACACCAGAGTCTTTGGACAATTTAAATTGGACTCAGTGGGCTTTAACCAAAACAAGCCTCATGAAATTTTGAGGATAAGGAGGTAGGTGGATCTGGGATGAGCTGCAGTGAATATTATAAAAATGCATTGCATGAAATTTTCAGTTAACAAAAAATTTAAAAGATTTCATTTTAAGCATCCAAGAGGCATATTTAAGAGCAGCATTTCCCAGGCTTTAGTGACTGTTTCAAATGATACTTTCTGAGATGCATCTTCTCACATCAGTGTTCTCAGAGACCCACTTCAGGGTGTAGGGTAAATTTACAGAGTTTCTCTCTCTGCCTCAAAGGACATGCCTCCAAATGTGATTGACAGCCAACCAACCAATGACTTAAGGCAGAGGGTCTAGGGGAAAAGCAGTGAAAGCTGGGAAAAAGACACATGACTGGCACCAGGGTTCTCCATCTTGGGTGTGTGTGCAGGAGGTCCACTGGACTTCTGATCAAAATGCTGGCTCCCTCATATGAAATTTCTGTCTCTCTTCCTGGGAATGAATCTTTGTAAGTGACCCTGAATAAAATTGGTTTCTCTAATTGGAGAGCATTCTCCATTCACTTGATTGGTTCAAACCTAGGGGTGGGGTGGGGCTGAATGCTGGGCCTCACTGTGAGAGTAGAATTCATAGGACAGAATGCTGTAGTACAGTATGACTGATTGACAAAATCAGAGAATGCTTCCAGAAAAAGGATTTACATGGAGACCAGTCAAGAAAAGAGTGTGGGCAGAAGAAATTTTGATATGGTGGACTATCCCCATAGGACTGGTGTGTGCGGCAGCCATTGCAGGGATAGTGTGGTTTATACTGAAATATGAAACTAAGGTGAATTTGCCTATGCAGATGAGATTGGTGGGGCAAATACCAGGGTGGCAATCTTAGGCTGAGGTTATAGCCCAGAGAAAGATTCAAAGTGTGAGAGATAAATTAGACTAAGAGAATGATACGAGGCTTACTTCTTCAATACTAGCCTTTGACCTTGCTAGCAAATTGGATAATAGAGCAAAAGAGATAGAAGTTTTAGCCTGCCATTTTTTTATGGCTAGGATATCAAAAAGGGACAAAAACTCAGGTCAGGTTGATAATATAAGACCCATCCTGGGACCCTAAGACTTGGAACCCCTGGGAAGAATCAGTCAGCAATGAGGAAGGGAGCAACCCAGAAGAAGCTAAGAGTATCCCTCAGGTTCGACTTGTAATACATAAAAAGGGAAAATCCAGATGTCAGCATGCTGATAGAAGCCTTAACAAGTGTGAGAATTTAGTGAATAAATTCTCGGGGTTCTAGGGTTCTAGAGTTGCTGGAACTAGGGAGGCCATTCAGACAAGCTGCAAAAGAACCTGTGATCTCCTGGGTCCTGAGAATATGGCTCAGAGGAGTAGATGATATTAGCTTAAATGCTGCAGAGGTAGGACAGTTGACCATCCCTCCTTGAGATTTAGGCTGCATACGAGATGAGGCAGTACAAGGGGAAGCAGTCTCTGATGGACTGACTTGTGTTTGCCTTTAGAGATACTTGGTTATCACCAGTGGAGATTCCCTTGGATGTCAGGAGCTGGAGGACAATAAAAGGGGGACAGGCCCTGTTGAGAGAACTGGGCATGAAGAAAGCAATATATGGTGCCCTGTTCACAGGACCAGATAGGTCTGTGTTCACTAGAGATTTAATGAAAGATTCCACTGAACAAGGACCTTGGCATTGATTTGAAGGTTTAGTGTCCCTGCTAAGTCCCTTAGTGGAACAAGATATTTAGAAGGCAGGAGAGGACAGATTTAAGCAACTTAGACCAGCATGTAAAGTATGTCTGTAGAAGAACAGAACAACCTAAAAGATGTATAGAAGAGACAAAACAGAAAAGGAGATCTGCTTGGGTTCCTTGTAGACAAATGAGTCAAGACTTGTGTCTAGACCAGGTTCTGAAACAAAAGATTGATAAAAATCCAGATTATGTGCTAAAGCCTCTGGGAAGCTTTAATCCCTGAGAAGCTGTTCACAAAAGGTACACAGAGGATAAAATTTATTCCCAGGGTGGATGCTAATCCCACAGAATAAAGGGTACATTTCTCCCCTGTGAATGGCTATTCAATGGATGGAGACAATTTGCCTGGCCAGAGCCTCTCCTAACAACCAATGGAGAGACCACAGTTGTGACCAGAGTCAGGCATCAGACCCAGATTCTACCTGGCCCTGGGAAACAACAGGTGCAACAGGGGCAAAAGGAGCCTTATTCCTCCTTGGCCCTATATAGGCCAGCCCCAACGTGGTTATCAAGGATAAAGGGATGCATGGATGCTCCATGTGAGAACTCCAAGACACTAAATGGATTCCAGATGATAGCTAAAAATAGTAAAGGACTGACTAATTTACATGGCATTATACCCAACATGGATCTGTTGAAAAAACAGCTGATTCAAATGAAAAGGAACTTTCCATGTTACGTTAGACCTTGTGTATGTATATAATGTTAACTTCTGAGTGTTTTACAGATGGGAGACCCAGTTAAGAGATGTCAAGTACATCTGAAGAAACAAAAATGGAATGTAACTCATACAGGTATAGCTGTGAAATTCTGGGAGCTCTATAGACCTAGGCCTATAAATGCCAAAGAGTAAAGGGATACTTTATATAATTGTTAACTAGCAATTCCAGTTCAAGGGGTGGTTTGAAACCCCCCCCCATTAGCTGTTGGCCATGGGAGCCTTGGAATCCCCCTTCTTCCAAAACAAAAGGCAATTGCCACATTATAATGCTGGTTTCACATTGGAAGTGGACGGTAAGGCCCTATTACTGAAGATATGACATGGTTTGAGCATAGAAAAGAGAGATCTAGCTGAGACCAAGCTGAAAACTTCCCACAAATGAATGACTGGCCTTCATAGTGCTAGAGGACACTATGCAGGGTTCTAAGGGAGAGTGGGCCTGAAAAGGTCTGCTTAATGACAGATCTTGTGTGCTTCACTGTCAGATGCCAAACAAGATGTCTATACTCGTATAATAGAGCTTGTGCACCCCCAGCATATTTATAATTGGATTTAAGACCTGCTCCTCAGGGAGGGAACACACATCTGATATTAGGAGAAATGTCATCCCCCAGTGGTGATGGAGGGAGTTATAGGCCCCCTTAAAGAAGCTACTATAGTTATTTGCAAGATGAATATGATGTACCTACTTAGGTACTGCCTAAGCATTTGTGTTTATGCACATAGATTAGGTCATTCAGTATTTGTATGGATGTTACTTTTGTTGTTATTGTTTTTGCAACTGTTGTGCTTTTATAGTAGAAAGAGTATCACTGAAGCCAGATGATAATCCATGCCACGGTGGAAAAACGTCATCCTGTTATTCTCTCCCAAACCCCTTGTTCTTGAGGTTCAGGGACTATTGCAGAAGGGGATGGCAGAACACTTTGTAAAAGTCAGAGAGAAAAGGGGTAGGGTGTAGAGTAAATTTGTAGAGTTTCTCTCTCTGCCTCAAGGGACATGCCTCCAAATGTGATTGACAGTCAACCAACCAATGACTTGAGGGGGAGGGTCTAGGGGAAAGCAGTGAAAGCTGGGAAAGAGAGGCTTGAGCAGCACCATGGGTCTCCACCTTGGGTGTGTGTGCAGGAGGTCCACCGGACTTCTGATCAAAACGCTGGCTCCCCATATGAAATTTCTGTCTCTCCCTGGGAATGAATCTTTGTAAGTGACCCCGAATTAAACTGGTTTCTCTAATTGGAGAGCATTTTCTATTTGCTCAATCAGTTCAAACCTAGGGGTGGGGTGGGGTTGAATGTCAGGCCTCATTGCGAGAGGAGAATTCATAGGATAAGGGGAATGATTTTTCTATTTGTGAAAATGTACAGATCATGATCACATTAGTGTGTCAGGGGGTAGCATCATTTAATTCATACTTACAACATGCAAATCCTCCTAGGTTCTCCTACACAAAGAGCTCTAGTGAAAAACAGCATCAGTCTTCCCCTACCAAGAAAGCACACTTTCATTGCAAACACTGGATCTAAGATTTCTCTATTCACAGACTCGGCAGAGGGATAAAGGACACTTCCAGAGGTGGTCAGGTCTGGGGAATGGCAGAAACACATACTAGGTATTTGTTGTCATTTTTGTGGTTTTACTACTGAAGAAAGGATCTGGTTTTGTTTTGTTTTACATTTGTGATATGTTATTTGCGATTGTGATATGGTTCCCTTACATGATATTGAACGTAATTTATGGCACTCTATTTTTTAAGATTCTAGACATTCTAGAGTTAACAATTAAGAGAGTATTTATGAAATGAAACATCTTATTTTCTGTGGTTTGATAGCTTATCCCTTCCAAAATTCATGTTCAAATTCATGTTATAATAATATTAACTGACAGATATAATGACGTAAGTAGGAAATCACTAATGGGTGGAGTTCGTGCCTTAATAAGAGTGAGTGTTCTCAGCCCTCTGCTATGTTATGATAACGGAAGAAGGTTCTCATCAAGTGTTAGCATCTTCCTCACCTTAGTCTCCAGAATTGCAAGGAATAATTCTTGTCCTTGATCAGTTACTCTCAGGCATTCTCATTCTATTGTAGTAGCAAAGAACTGACAGACACAGATACTTATCACACAGTAAAATCCTTAATACTGATATGGCTGACAGTGTCAATGTCATTTAAGATATTAAAAATAGGTAAACACAAAAGAGACAATAACAAACATATGTCTTCATTTAGAATCATGTCTGCTAATTTATATTTCTTTATATGTACAAATATATGGGCATATGTGTGTGTACATATGCCATCTGTCTTTTTAGTTTTACATCAGTTCATCAGCCTCATTCTTGTCTTCCTTTTACAGAGGTAAACGTCACAGGGAATTGGGTGAGTGTCCTTTGATATTCACATTATGTATTAACCAATGCATTTTCATGATTGTGTCTGATCTACTATTTTATGAGTGACTTGTTCTTATGTTATTAGTTTATAATTTTTATATTGATTTAAAAAATTTTTCCTTGAAGATTTTATATACTAAATATGTAATTTATTTGTTAGATAATGGCAGAATTTTCTGTTCCATGGTTTAAATTCTAATTTTGTATGTAAATTATTTTATAAAATTTTTGCTTTATTTTTATTTTATGGGTATGTGTGTGTATTGCGTGCATGTATATGAGTGCACCCGTGTGGTGCAATGCACATGGAGAACAGAGAGAGTGTCAGATCCTCTGGAACTGGAGTTACAGATGGTTGTTAGCCACCATATGATTGCTGGGATTTGAACCTGGGTCTTCTGCAAGAACAACCAGTGTTCTTAACCACTGAGCCATCTCTCCAGCCCTGTAAATTTGTTTATTAAAAATTAAAAGCATGGAATTTCCTGTGGTTGGTCCACTCTGTTGCCATCTCTACACTCACTGTCCTAGCTCTGATTCCTCATCTTGTATATCAAATGAGCCTGAAATCACCTCTTTGACTCCAGTGAAAATTAAAAATGAAAGCCTGAAGCACAGAGCAACTAACTATTCATACCTCATCAAGTATCAACCAAGCTATGATAAAAATAAAAACAGAACAAAACCTCCACTTCACAATGGCAGGATAGAATTTCACACTAGACACAAAACCAGTAAATGAAGTCCATATGATCAGGTCACATCTCAAAAACACAAACAATATGAAAGACGAAGACAATATGTTCCTATCACATCCTACCATCCCTATAGAGTATTCTACAATGAGAACTACCCAGAGGACCCAGAATTTAAAAGAACAATCATAAATATTATTAAAGAATTTTAGGATTTTAAAGAACATACAAAGAAATATCTCAGGGCATTCAAAGAGGATAGTTTTGTGGGTTTCGTTAGGCAATCGCCCTGTGGGGTGGTTCCCGATTACAACCACTCGTGTTCTGTCTTGTAGGCAGGTCATCCAGGCTGGTGTCCTGCCTGGCCAGAGCAGAGTGCCAAGTCCACAGGAGCCCCTCCCTTATTCCTCATAGCAGGTGGCCTGGCTAAAGCTCACACTACAGTACACCATACAAAAAGAAATATATTCTTTTTTCTTAGCAAATGGCACTAAGAAACAACCAGGCATGGGTATCCTAATATCTAACAAAATAGACTTCAAAGTAAAATTAATCAGAAGAGATAAAGAATATCATTGCATTCTAATTCAGGAAATAATCAACCAAGGAGACATTATAGTCACAACCATATATGCACTAAACTCTGGTACAACTAATGTAATAAAAAAAAGTACTACTGGACTTCAAAATAACAAGTAACTCCAACTCAGTAATAGTAGGTGACTTCAGTACCCCATTTCCTCCAGTAGATAGGTCATTTTTATAAATAATAAACACCTGAATTAAATGGTATAATACATCAAATGGTCCTAACAGACATCTACAGAATATTTCAGTGAATACACATTGTATTTAGCAACCCATGGAAGTTTCTCTAAAATAGACCACATACTGGTATACAACACAAACTTCAACAAATCTAAAAATTTAACTAATTCCATGTATCTGATCAGACCACAATGCAATAAAGTTTAAAATCAAAGCAAAAGAAGTTCTACCAACTACATGAGCTCATGGAGATTAAACCATACACTACTGAATGATGAATAGGTCAAAGAAGAAATTAAGAAAGAAATAAATATATTCCTGGAACTAAATGTAAATGAAAGTACAACATAATAAAACCTTTGGGGCACATTAAAAGCAGTCCTAAGGAGGAATTTTATAGCTCTAAATTCCTACATTAAAAATCAGAAAGAACACAAAGAAATGACTGAAACAAGAACACACCAAACTCAACAGACAGAAGAAATAATAAAAATCACGGCAGAAATAAATAATAGAAACAAAGAAAGGAATACAAATAATCAATGAATGTAAGAGCTGGTTATTTGAAAAGATAAACAGTATTGACAGACAGTTAAGCCTAGCTAAGAAAAAAATCAATAGACACAAATCAACAAAATCAGAGTTGAAAAGAGAAGTCTTACAATAGACACAAAAATAATGCAGAATATAAGAAAGTACTTTCAAAAAACCTATACTGCAGTAAGTTACAAAATCTAAAAGAAATGAATCAGTTTCAAATCAACTAAATTGTTTAAATCAAATCAAGAAGAGATAAAAAACTTAAACAGACCTATAACAAATAGAGAGATCAAAACAGTAACACAAAGACTCCTGGCTAACAAAGATCAGGTTCAGATGGATTTACAGCAGAATTTAGAAGACCTTCAAAGAAGAACTGCAACCAACATTCTTAAATCAGTCAAAAAGACATTAACAGATGGAGATCTCCCAAACTCCTTTGATGAAGTCAGTATTACTCTAATACCAAAACCAGATACCAAATTCTCAATAAAACACACTTGTAAATCACAAACATATCAAAAAGATCATTCATTATCATCAAGTTGGCTTTATTCCAGAGATGAAGAGATGGTTAGATATATGTAAGTCAATACATGTAATAAGTCTCATATATATATATATATATATATATATATAAGCTTAAAGATGAAAATCACATGATCATTTCAATAGTTGCAAAAAATGCCCAAGTCATTCAGGAATCAAGGTCAACAATTGACAAATGGGACCTCTTTAAACCAAAAATCTTTTGTTTTACAAAAGAAATAGCCAATTGAACAAGGAGGAAATCTACAGAGTGGGAGAAAATCTTCACCAGTTATTCATTGGACAGAGACAATATCCAAAATACACAAAGAACTCAAAAAAACAAAGAAGCAAGAGAACAAATGACCCAATTAAAAAACGGGCTCTGGATCTGAATAGAGAGCTCTCAAAAGAAGAAATAACAATGACTAAGAAATACCTCAAAAAGTGTTAAACATCCTTAGTAACTATGGAAATCCAAATCAAAATTACTTTAAAATTTGATCTAATCCCTTAGGAATGGCTAAGATTCAGAGAACAAATGACCCCTAATGCTGATGCTGATGCAGAGAAAACTCTCAATCCCTGCTGGTGGGACTGCAAACTAGTGAAAACAGTGTGGAAATCAGTTTAGGGAACTCTCAACAAATAAAAACAAATCTACCATATGATCCAGTCATGCTACTCCTTGGCATATTCACAATGGACTCATCCTACTATGTTGATACTTGCACAGCCATGTTTGTTGCTGCTGTTTTCATAATGGCTAAGAAATGGAAGCAACCTAATTGTCCTTTAACCAACGAGTATGTAAAGAAATGTGGTACATTTCCATAATGGAGTTCTATTCAGCAGTAAAGAAAAATCAAATCATGAAATTTGGAGGTAAATATTATGCCACGTGAGGCAACCCAGACTCAGAAAAACAAGTGGGTCATTTTTCTATCATGTCCTTAGATGTGAGTATATATCCTGATGCAACCACAGGAGCCAGAAAAATAGAACAAGGGGGAGGGGGAGAAAAAGTGTAAGAGGGAGGGTAACTGTAGGACACAGGCGTTATCAAGGAGGAAACGGGGATAATGGAAGGTAGTTTGAATGGAGAGGGCACAGGGAGCGCTATGCAGTGGGAGATAGAGGGAAAGAGATAAATAATGCTTAGTGGTGTTAAAAGCCAAAGAGAAATTTATTATTTAATAAAACTACCAAAAAATGTACGTGTACTATACATGTGTGTGGATGTGTATAGCTGAAGACTTTATAACAAAAATCACAGTGCCAGATAAAGGAATCCACTCTTTGAATTGGTCATGTTGTCCAACAGATTCCCAAAATAAAACAGACTATTTCCCCAGCCCTTGATTACTTTCCAGAACTTGGAAGTAGAAGGCACCACATACTTTGGTCACAGGACTTGAAGCAATTGAGCTACAACTGGTCTAAAAGCCTCCTCCCCCAAAACTCACTCTCATAATATCAAAAGATACTATATCAGCTGCCATGGGATAAAATAACTCAATGGTTTATGTAAAGTCTTTGAATCACTATGATGATCAACCCAGTAAATTATCTCTATTGGTACAACAGTGGCAGTTTTATCTTGTGTGTAATCAATAGCTGTTTAATTGGACTTAAGGCCTTCTCAATAGGAGGGAATTCATCCTTTGAACTGTAAACACAGCTAAGTACACATAGTCGGAGTTGTCATAGATGCTAGATAAGAACATATTTCTATCACTTTCCTAGACCATGTACTTTGTTTATATATTCTAAATATACCTATCATTATATTACTGACAAGTGCACCTCTCACCATCCACCAAAGAAACTTCTTTTTGTAACTAATGGTGTCTATTACAAAGTTTCACAATTGGTCAAAGGCAGAGAATAAGTGACTACATAGTGCGCAGCCCTCAGTGATGCATCTACAATGTAACCTCTACACAGGGAACATCATGGAAGAGATAATAGAATTGTAGGAGCCAGAGGGACAAGATACCTGCATCTAGTTACTGCATTCTATACTTGATACAGAAGTTATACCAATCAAATGTCCATATGGTGGTCTAACAAGATCTGCATAATGACAAAACCACTTGACATGCTAAGGTGGATGGGGGAAGTTTATATATATGTATATATTCCTAAGTATATGTATATATAACAATAATAATCAAAGAAGAGGAAAAATTGAGAGGGAGTGGTGGCGGACAAGGGACGAGTTGGAGGGGGACTGGAATGGGTGGGTAGAATGCAGATACAATACTCATGTATGAAATTCTCATAAAGAAAAAAGAAAAAATCCAAAAAAATAAAAACAAATGTTTTAATGTGCATTATTCATTTCTGATGTCATAAAATATTTTCTCTCAGTTTCAAGGATTTATTTCTTATATCTAGATAGTTTGTGTACCTGAAATTGATTTTTGTTTGCGGTAAAATAGTGAATTTAATTTTCCTTAGGAGGTCACACTGGCTAACGTAATTTATTATACAGTCTGTCTTTTCCTTCCTGATTCATGTACCACATACATCATGTACCCTGCTCTTCTGTATTCATGGGTCAGTCTCTATGCTCACTCTCCCAATCCATTGATTTATTTGACAATTACAGCATCAATATTGTACCCTAAAATTGAAATAGTTTTATACTTGATAGAAAAGAACTTTTTCCCCCCCAATTTTTGTCTTATCTATTCTGCTTCTTTTAATGTGAGCTTCAGAATGAGCCTTAATTGTGTAAAACAGTCTTATAATTTTAAAAGAAGTTGCATTAATTTTAAGCCAATTTCAGAAGAAGTTATTTCTATTGTATTGAGTATTCCAAGCTATGTAAGTCTTTGTCATCTTAAAGACTTTCATTATTTTGCTCAGTATGGTTCTAGGCATCTTTGTTAGGATTTCTTGTAGGTTAAATAATGCTAAGACTGTGTGCTGTATCTTTTTAGTTTCTACTTTCCTGAGAAGTTTTGCTGAGGAAAATGTGATGTTACTGATTTTTTAGTGTTGATCTTATGCCTAGAAATTTGGTTATACATCATACTAATTTTCAAATTGTGGGTACTAAGGGTGAGAGTGTTATTTGGAGAAGAATCCAAGTAATGCTATTATTTAGTCTTTCTTTTATAGAGATCAGTAATTTTGCTCTAATATCTCTCTTTTTTTTACTTGAGGGAGAGATACTGAGTCAGACAAATGGCTCTGCATTCTTTTTTTGTTTGTTTGTTAAGAGGATACAAGTAGTTTATTCTGGAGCCAACTATGAGTGACATGGCCTAGAACACAGATTCAACTTACACCGTTTCCATGTTCCAGTCTGCTAAGAGCTGCTGTATGGTTTTATAGTAACAGAACAAAGAAAAAATCATAAATCAAGATACTTTTTAAATTGGTGGAGACATTCATCAGGCAGGCCATAGCAAAGCAGGGGAGTGTCTACAGGTCTCAGATGCTCTCTGATGACATTCTTAGCTTTTTGATAGATGGTTCTCTTGTTAAGTTAATGCATTATCACTCCTAAGAACGTTAAGATGGAAACAGAGGTAGGCCAGGGGTGGCTGTTTGTGCCTAAACCTGGCCTTAGATAAAGTATACATTTTTCTGAACTCTCCACAGTCATTGAAGTGCTAATCATTTGGCCAGCCTTTCAGGAAGTTCAGTCCAAGGTGCAGGATTTTCTCGGGATTTTTTCATTCACAGTTCCCCCTGTTGGCCAAGCATCACATTTTGTGCATGCAGGGGCCACCTGTTATTTATTTCCATGTCATGGCTAGGAAAGTTCATTCCTAGAATCTGATGTAGATGAGGCTCAGTTGTAGGAGAGACTGCAGTCTTCAGGAGAGAGGAATAGCTAGCTGGTAAAGCCAATAAGGAAGAATTTCCTGAATCATATAAAACATTATGATCCACATCTTACTTTTCATTTCTTTTGTCCTCTGTATCTGACATAACATTTGCATGTGACATATAATAGGATGATTATACTGAAAATAATCATGAACAATTGTTCAGCCTAATGCAGTAAATGTAACATATTAAGGAAACAAAAAGAATTTGACTGTTTCCCCTTGTATTTACCGATTTTGCACTGCATGAACTATTTTACTTGTATTTGGAGTATTTAAATGAATCTATTGTCTTTAATTTGTGGTTTTTCTTTAGATCAGTTAGGCCTTACAGTTATAAGTTTATCAAGTGGATAACTCTAGCAGTTATTATCTGTGGTTAATGACTTCGTCTGTTTTGTTATATGAGCCTCATACCAGATTTAGTTTGAAAATAAATAAATGAAACATATTATAGAAGAAATTACACAACAATACAGTACTCTTTGAACTTTCTTCAAACAAGAATGTCCTCATTTACATAACATCAATAAAAACAAGAGATCAAGCCTATTAGGAAAAATGATGTACCGCCCCTCCCCGCTCCTTCTGCATATCTGGCATGCAGAATGTACATGTTTTTTCTGATGTTTCACAATGCCTTGCAGGCAGACAAGTTTCTACCCAGTCTCTTCCCGCCAAAAACAGTAACTTCTTCAATTTCCACAGTCTTTATTCTTTTACCTTATATAGTCCCCAGCTAGCAGCCGGCCAGTTTGTCTGTACCTCTACCCACTCCTGAGGCATGCCCCCTGGGTTCTCACAGCCCTCCTTTTGTCTTCCTTCCTCTTTCTTTCTCATAGTCTCAGAACCTTACAAAACCTGTTAGCACGTCGGAATTTTATAGGCTTTGAAAGCTTAACCAACGACTTCTTTTTAATGATTAGAAATGGAGTGGAACTCTAGGAGTCATTGTAGTGTTGTCCATTTCCTTAGTAAAATATAGATATTGCTTAATTACTTTTATCCTGGCTAATTAGACTATATAGGTCAATAAAGATGCTCATTTAATCAAGGAACAGCAGTACTTAAACTATAAAATATCAAGAATATTGTTGTTACTAGAGTGATGTCTTATCTAATTTGTATAAAAACAATTAACCCAAATCTTTGGGTATTTCTATCTAGAGAACATAAGGTTGTAGTTATTTGTTAAACATTGAAGTACCTTACAGGGCCTTTTAGTCTAATTGGTTGGATTCACTTAAAAAATATAATATACAAACATATATAATGTTATAAATAAATTTGAATTTGAAGACTCAGATTTTATCCAAATTATATCAAATAATTAGAAAAAAATATTTTTTCCGAAGAGTGAAAACATTTAATCTTTTAAACATGAAAACTATAGTTGACTAAGGTAGAGTTCTGGGTAAGCAAAAAAAAATAAAAAAATCATAAAAACCTTTAATAAAAGGAAATATCATTTATCACTTAATTTAAACCAAAATTAACATTATTTTATCATTTAGGAATATACCAAGTGAAATATTAGACATCAGGAACTTAAAAATAGCTAACTATAAAGGAGTTTAAAGAATAAAAAAAGCGAGAAAAATGTTGAGTTTCAAGGGATCCTTGATTGTCAGTTAGCTGAGGCATGACTGTGCATTCTTGTGTGTCATATGATAAAGTGCTTTATTTTATTTTTTTAATGTTGATTTTCATTTTGTTATCTCTGCTTGCCCCGAACTCCTAGTTTCAAGCCTTCCAAGTCGCTGAGAATACAGGTGTGTGCCCCTGACTTAGTTTTATTTGTGGGCTTGTAATAGAAAAGAACACATGCAACCTTAAGGAAGTGTATTGAAAGGGAACATACATACCTTGTCCTTTTATCTGGATTGCAGATGTGATGGTGATTTGGAGCATTTATTTTGAACTGCAATTAAAAGTTAAGCATAGAGTTAAAAAAAAAAAAGTGACAAGAAAGCAGTGTCCTGAATTCCTGGTGATGGTCTTTCCAGTAGTTTGGTAACAGAGTTACATGAAAAAAAATCATTAAGATTTTTTTTTTAAAAAACTTATGATTGTGTTGTTTTCAGCAGAATCTGTTCCTTCCAATCTTTATATTTTCCCCTTAACTTGTTTTCAGTTTTGGCTAGTACCTTCAATATCATGTTTGTGATGGGATTTGTCTTAATATACTCCTAGATTTAATGGGGATTTATTGGAAATACCATCATTTATGTGTTTTTTATATGGCTTCAGTAGATAATCTTCACCAGGTTTAGGAACTGCTACTCCATTCCTAGTCTTCTAGGTCTTTTTAAGAATCATGAACAAGTGTTGCATTTTTAAATGCCTTTTTCTTTCAGCATCTCCCAAGATCAAATAAAATTATGACAACAAATATTCTCTCTTTTAATCATTATAATTTAATCTGTATATTGATAATTTTAATATGAAATTATCTATCTTATCATATATCTAGTTTTATGACAATTTTGACATTATATACCTTAATTAACTTCATTAATTTCTTCTGCTTTTTAATAGTAATATCATTAAAATTAAATTTGACTTACAATATGTAATGTGTGTAATGTTATTTATAATCTATTTATCATCTATATATCTATTTATCTATCATCATCTAACTACCTAATTTTTGCAGAGCTAGAGATGAAACATAGGACCTTGAGCATACTAGGTAGTACTGTACTAGTGAACTACATCCCAGACCCTTGAAAATTGTTTTATGTTTATCCTGGAAATAGTTTCTCTCTCTCTCTGTCTCTCTCTCTGTCTCTCTCTCTCTGTGTGTATATATATCATATACATATATATATATATATGATATTCTTTAGTAGCTTGACAAAATTAAATAGTAATGTTTTGGTTTTGCTATAAAAAGAGATCTTTGAATGCTGAATCAATGTCCTTAGTGATTATTGAATTATTGGTCTACTTTGGTTATCCACATCATTTTGGGTTCTTTTGGTGGTCTCGTTCTTTGTCTCTGCTCACGTCTATTGATAGATACAGACTACAGCTAACTCTAGAATTATGTTTTAATTTCTTCTTCCTTTGAGATTTATTGTCCTTAATTTGTTTTCTTACATATATTTTTAAAATCTCAGAAGTATCTGTGTGATTATTTCAGTGACTATATTTGAAGTTAAATTATTCTGTTGAATGATAATTATCCTCGGGGGAAGGGACATTTGCTATATTAGGGTTCCTTAATTTTCCATTTAAAAATTAAACTGTTGATATTTCCTCAGAGGAAGATGTAATTACCACTTTAACAAGAACACAGCAAAAATCTGGCCACAATTGGATGTAAACTGTTATGCGTTTTAGGTAATATTATTTAAAGTAATGAAAAAGAAACCAAAAATTGTTCATAGAGGGTTTAGGATGACATGCAACAATTTCTTAGGATTTTGTGGGATCCACAGCATATTAGCAGGTAGTGATGACCTGCTTATTAAGGCACAGTCCAGGATATTAAATGTTCAGACTTCCCCCCAACCAGTCCCTCTTCTTCCACACTTACCCTCTCTCTCTAGTGTACACCATTCAAAGGTCAGCTAGACTGACCTAAGGCATGAATCATATCATGTTACTTTCCTCTTGAAAACACTACAATGACTTCTTTCTGCATCCAGAGTGAAACCCAGCTCCTCATCATGACCTCAAATACTTCACTGACCTCAAACTTTCTGTGTTGTTCCTGCCCCTGGCCCTGTAACACTGACCTACTTTATTTACTTTCATTCTTGGATTAATTCTTTTTTTCCTCTGAGTTGAATTCTTTATAGTCTTATTGACTTGGTTCTGGATATCAATGCCTTGTCAGATGTATAGTTTGCATGTATTTTCTTCTGTGTGTAGGTTGTCTCTTCACTGTGATTATTTCCTTTACCGTGCAGAAGCTTTTTAGTTTGATGCAATCTCATTTGTCTCCTTTTGCTTCAGTTTTCTTTACTTTTGAAGTCTTGTCTAAGAAGTTTTCATCTATTCCAGTGTCCCTGTTTTCTTCTGGTATTTTCACAAGTCTTTTAATACATTTTGAGTTAATTTTTGTATCCAGTTAGAGAGAAGGGTTGACTTGCATTCTTCTACATGTGACCTTTCTGTTTTCCAGCACCATTTATTGAAAAGACTGTCTTTTCTCCATTTCTTCGCACTTTTTCAATTATCAAGTAGCTGTCAATGTGCAGATTTACTTATAACCTTTCTGTTCTGTTCCATTTGGTCTGTCTTTGTATTTCTGCCAGTACCATGCTGTTTAGAATATTATACTTTTGTAATGTATTTTGAAGTCAGGTAGCATAATTCTTCTTGCTTTGTTCTTTCTGCTCATGATTGATTTGGATTTGGAGACTTTTGTAGTTTTATACAAAGTTTAGAATTTCTTTTAATAGTTTTCTTGGGAATGTCACTAGTATTTTAATTGGGATGGCATTTAATCTATAACCTATTTTGGGTCTTTTAACCATGTTGATATTGATAGTGTTTTGAACACCTTAATAATGCTGATATTATTATTGGATATTTTAACAATATTGCACTTCTGCTCCATAAACATGAGATGTCTCCATTTATGGTGTCATCTTGAATTTCTTCCATCAGTGTCACGTTTCTCACTGTAAAGATCATTCATCTCTTTGGTTATGTTTATTCTTGGGTACTTGGTGGATTTATTTGTAGCTATTGTAAATTGGACCCTTTATTTCAATTTCAGGTAATTGACTATTGTATGACAATGCTGCTGATTTTACATGTTGAGTTTGTATTCTGTAGCTTTGAGTTCATTTATTGTTAGACTATTTGGGGAGATGAGATTTTCTGTATATACAATTATGCCTTTCTGCTAAGAAGTAAAGTTCTTCAAGGAAGAGACTGTCATACCCACTCAGATCCCTGATGACATTTAGATCAATGCCTCGCATGAAGTTGCCGTTAGTATATGTTTATTGAATCAAACCACTACTAATATCATTTTAATTTAGATGTAAGTTTTTGATTGTGAAAATTTGACTAGTAAACACTTTAAATTTAAAGAAAGTAACACCTTTTCTTTTAAAAATTTAATTGCTTCTGATCTAGCTTCATTCATTATGTTTTATTTGACCAGATGTGTTCTACTTAGAAATTTCAAACTGGCAGCTCACAGTCTAAACACAGACTGCAATATGTATTATTTGGGCTTTACAGTGTTTAAACATTTTGGATTAGTTGCTGTGATAGAAAGGTTAGATTTAATTTAAATTTACAGATTTTGGGCTTTCCTGAAAGGCAGGACAACCTGGCAGCCTTGGTCCACATGCTTTCCTGGTAGCATATGGGGTTCCATTTAATGATGGTTTTCTTCTGGTCTTGGCTCGTTTATTTGTTTTTAATTTTTGATTTATTATTTTTATTTTATGTATGTAAGTGCACCTATGTCATATAATGCCCGTGGAGATCAGAAGACCCTAGAACTAGAGTTAAGCACAGTTGTTAGCTGCCATGTAGGTGCTGTGGATTAAACCTGGATCCTCTGCCAGAGCAGCTAGTGCTCTAAACCGCAGAGCAATCTCCACAGCCCTGGCTCATTGATTTGTAATACTTCTATGGACTCCATGTATGTGAGAATTTGAGATCATTGCTTTATTCCATCCATACAATGCCTAGGTAGTTTCAGTTAGTGATCAATTTATTTTAAGTCAGACATCTTACTCCCAAATCTTTCCATGAGGCACCGTATCAGATTAAGTATAGAAATACAGAAGGCTGTCAAAGAAAAAAGGCATTATATGATGCAAAATGCTTTCATTTTTTAGAAATGGTGAGAAAAGGTAGAATTTGTATAGAAATAAGAGTGTGTTCTGTTATTCCTTTTTGAGAAACTTATTATTTCATCAATTTGGGCTGAAGTTCCTCTTCAAATGGAATGATGATCTCTTAAGAATCCTTCTAGCTTTAGCAATCTTTTAAGAATGTTAACTCTTTAGTATGTTGATTTGAGTTATGATATACACACAGTTGTCCAGAGTTTGTTGACAGGACAGAACTTTTCTGTATTCTGCACACCTGTTTGACACTTTCTAGGCACCCCATGGATGCTCAGAAGGGCTTGATTAAGTTGAATGCTCTTCCAATTATTCCCTCTGAGATTACATTAGACAGAGTTGAGCTGTATGATTCTATTTCACTTGACACACACCTAGATTTCTAAATGAAAGGTCAAAGTCCATAGAAAAATGCGTTTTGGTTTTATAAAAAAAACTGTGATGAATTATGCATTGCTCCCTCCTGGTGTGGTGATATAACTTAGAGCATAGATCACTTGGTTTATATTTTAGTAGTATTCTGGCCTCCTGTTGAACTTAACCTGTCTGAACTGAACATTGTTAAGCCCACCTTCTCCCTCAGGTTTATCGGTGTCAGCCATGATTAAGTGAGTCTTGCATTTCATGTCTTACCTAGAGAAGTCGGGGAGGGAACAGCTTAGCCACAGCACAGTAATCTGCAGTCCTCCTTGCTTTTAGGCAAGTATTTTCTTAAAAGGAAATAAAAATGAGGCACTTTAAGCTGAATATGAGAGAATCCAAGGTAACGAATGACCAGTTAGAGGTGCAGTTTTGAAGTCACTATGAGGTGATGTTTAATCAAATATTTGACCCTCAGAAATGTAGTTTGTACCTACAGGATTAGGTAGACGGATAGAGGATGTTATTTATGACCTATATTAAAATGATTGGTACAAAATTTTCCTTCACTGATGTGAGCCATGGAAATTAGTGCTCACTCATTATTTACAGAAAATTCTTTTGTTAAAAGCTTTGGGACTTGATTTCTCAGAGAGAGATATTGTAGCTATAATTAAGAAATCTGTTTAATTGTGCTGATAATTATCCTAACTGGCATGAAAATCTACACGAATATTTAAAGGATTAAATTGTCCCAGCTGAGTTTGTAAGTGGTACATTTTTCAAAAGGAGAAGCTGAATTGGGTAAACAGGTTTTCAAAATAAAACCCCTGATACCTGTAAGTAGGTTACATTTAGAACTGCATTTTTGGCTATGTTTATCTTAATTTGGGCCTTGAAATATTGATATGAAGGAATAAAACAGGGCCCTAAATAAAAACAACACTTGAATTATTTGAGCTGGAGACAAAAGGTCTTAATCATCGAGATCAAACACTAAAGCTCTCTGAAGAGCCACTGGGCCAAGACAGTGTGGAACTGAGTGACCACACATGGGAACTCATGGGTGGGTCCATGTGGATCTTCTTGAGACCAGTGGTTTTTTTTCAGAGGTGTCAAAGGAACACTTGCAGTGTTTACAATAATTTACGACCCTGGGATTTAGTGGGTAGTAATTCTGGGAGAGCTTGAGAGCCTTTGTTTTTAAAAACACGTTTATTAGGTGACTCTTTCAAATTCATTCTAAGTTTGAGGTCATTGCTCTGTTATCTTGACCACACTGTGAATTCCAGGCACCAGAAATGAGGGTAAACTAAAGGAAAAAAAACACCTGCGGTGGAAGGATATATTATTTTTTTCAGAAGAGTGGAGAAGAATATTAAAAACAAGTGATGTCGAATCATCTATATTTGCCTTTGGAAGATGTCTTGGCAGGAGAGTTGTCATTATGAGTTAGTTTCACTTAGGGTAATAAATAGATTTTCATTTCTAAAATACACACACACTTGAGAATGTGTGTGGGTAGAGAGAAATAGCTGCACATTGTAGGGGAGTGACAAGAAAGCCATTTTAGGATTCAATGTTTGCCACAGAAAATCTACAGTGAAGAAAACAAATACAGATGACTAAGGAATAACCATCTATGAGTTAAACATATTCCATAACGTTTATCATTAACAAAGATCATACTGCCTTTCTGGGGCCATAGCAAGGTGCCTTTTGGTTCTATTGCACCAAATGGAAAAAAAAAGTCAATTCAGAAGGAACAATTACCTTTTATCTGCAGTAGTGACTTCTTAACAGTAATCTGAATTTCATGTTGTAAGTATGTGTATTACAGTTGGGAAAGTGTACTGTAACTGATAGGCAATTGAAAATTTAATGATAACTAATTTTCAATCTTTTATTTCTATTTCTATCCTAAAGACTGAAAAAAAATCACACTTTACTCATTTACCAAAGCAAACATTTAGAAACTTGGAACTGGAGATGCCGAACATCCTTGTTCCATTTTCATTCCAGTATTGCTTAGATTTTGTAGAGGATTACAGTCTGTATTTGTACATTATGTTTCATTTTAGTGACCTTAGACCAAAGCTGAGGTGGGCAGGGATGGTCCCATCACCTGAGGATACTTGCTATACTCATGAGTGGATGAAGAGCTTAGCCTGAGAGATTAAGTAGCTCCCCGTGATGTAAATCAGTTGTAGAACTCAGTCTCTTAATTCTAATACCAATAGTCCTGTGGCAGTGGCATATTTCCCCCCTACAATTTGACAATTAATCATAGATAGTTATATGTTCCCTTTTTCTCAAGTTCTTTATGTTCTATACAGGAATAAAATTTTTACCATGTGCTCATCTAAAGAAATTTTGCGGAACAAAATGGTGTGTGTATTTGTGTGTGTGTGTGTGTGTGACACTTGTAACTTGCCATCAATTATAAATACTTTTAGATATTGAAATATAATTGGAGCCTCAACACATGCAGCTATTGTTAAGAGGGTCCTGTTGAAGGCAAAATAAGAACATGGCTCTAGCACATGGGTTTTCATAGCTGAAAAATATTGGTGATTTATTGATTGACTTGCTGTAGGCTACCCCTTGTTCTGCAAGTGATGATTCATTATGTCACAGACTAGGAGATCAATTCTAAAGATGAGAGAACTGTGACTCAGAAAGGAGATGTGTACATGGCTAATAAGACAGTCAAGCCATGTCTTGAAAGTGGGCCTTTTTGAGTTCCTGTTCAGTGTTTGAGAAGGAGCTTTCTGACAGCCTTCAGTCACTCACCTCCTCATCACTGATAAACAGTTCATGGGCTCCACGCATTTCCTGGACATTGTGGAAGAAAGGCATGTAATATCTGGCCTTCCTCCGAAGGCATGCACAGGCTATCACAAAACCCAGAATAGAACATATGAGACAGGGGTGAGGAGAGCATGCTTATTGACTCTGCTAACACTTTCGGACGCTTTAGCTTGAATTGTTTGTTGTTCATATATTTACAAAGCATAGTGTGATGTTTCAATACACTCTATGATAATCAAATTTCAGTATTTCCAGCTCTGTGAACATTCATCATTTCTTTGTGTCAAGACGCCCCCCCAACTCATTTTTTCTAAACCTTTATAAAATACTTAACGAAACATTGGAAACCACAGTCTGTTTACTGTGTTGTGAAAAACTAGGACTTATTCTTCCTATGAATTTTAGTATCCATTATCCAATTTCCCTTTGTTCTCGTACATGTTCCTAGCCTCTGGAAATCACTCTTCTGCTTGAAAAGAGGCTTTCCTGTCCACGCTTTCAGGAAAGCCTTCTAGTGTTTTACAACTAATGGGAAAGGAACTCTTGCTGCAGCTAAGCTTGTATAAAATAGCTGGGAGTCTTCAGCTGAGGAGTTGTAACATGTCTGCATTGCTGATTCCACTGTGCAGTCATTGAGGAAGGTCAGCGAGTATCCCCTTCTGCCAATTTTAGTTTTCTTCTCTGAACCCTTCTGTTCACTGTCATCTCAAGACAATAATCTGACATTTTGTGTGAGGCCAAATCAATTTTAATTCTTTTCACGTGTTAAAAATAAAGGTTCAGTGATGATGTAAGCATGTAGAGAGGACGGTGGCTTGGGCAGGATCAGGTTTGGAAGTTAAACAGTTTTATTTATAGACTTTTGTTCTTCATGAAATATTAAACTATAAAAGTTCAAGGTAAACAGATTTATTTTTAATGTGTGTATATGACATCTTATCAAGTTTTAGAGTAGGCTGAGCAATTCTGTGGTTTGGGGTTAAATGTACATCTGTTTTCTCTCTGTTTTGAGAAGACAACTCATAAAAATTCATTTTCAACAGATGGTTGTAAATGAAGACAAAACTACCTTATTTGGATTAATGCACATTTATGGAGAACATGTTGCTTTCTTCTGAGACTAAATGAAGCCATAAATTCTATCAATAAGTGGATCCAGAATTGCTTTAAAATATACAAAACATAAGTAACAAGTATTTGGAACATAGCCTTCCACCTCCTGCTTTTGTTCCTGGCTTTCATATTTCCCACATTTGATCACTGATAATTTTTAAATGGATGCAAGATTGTGTTCTATTTAGGGATTGATTCCTTGAAGTTAGAAAAGTGAGACTGTACCATGGATGGGCATTTTCAGGCACCTAGCAGCTACCATCAAATGTAAATCCCTTAGAAGTGTTCTTGTTCTATGAGTAGGGTTCAAGGAATAAATCCTTTACTACTTTTCCCTCATATAAAATTCACCCGCCTCAGCTCTTGCCCCATGTGTGCTAAAGCTTGATGGCCAGCCAAGGCACTATTAGCAAGTGTTAGAAGCTTTCAGAGGTGGGACCTAGTGGAAAGAACATAAGTTATTGGAAGCATTCCCTTGAATCCTTGATTTTAGAACTCTGGGCCCTTCTACTTCTCTCTGCTTCCTGATTGCCATGAGGTGGATCAATTTGCTCTACCACATGCTTCTAGCCTTGCATCAGGCCCCAAAGTCATAGACCCACTAAGCACAGATTGAAGCACCTGAAACTTGAGCCAATAAAACTTTATTTTAAACAGAGATATACTTACTTATTTATGTATTTGTGTATGCATGTTTGTGTGCATGAGCTTATGTGCACCATGTATGTTCAGGAGGCCATGGAGGCCAGAAAAGCATGATTAATCTCCTGGAAGTAATGTTACAGACAGTTAGTACGTGGGTTCTAAGAACTGAATCAGAGCAAGTGCTCTTAATTGCTGAGCCATATTTCCAGCCTCTGCAAAGCTTTACTTTCAAAAATTAATTGAATATGTTTATTAATGATCTCATGCATGTTTATAATACATTCTGATTACTCCCACTGCTACCTTCTCTTATCTACTTCCCATCCTTGTAAATCTCTATTCTTGTCTAAATATCCATTGCACATTCAAGTCTTTTTGTTTAATTTGAGCCCACTGAATTTAACCAAAGCCATGGTTTGGAGCTATCCCTTGGAACTCGATGCGCTGGCTCATCAGTGGGCACACAACTGGAGCCTGCAGTTCCTTTCCTAGAATATATAGTAGCCAACAGTTCACATGGTCATGGTAGAGGTCCATGCATTCCTTTCTCATTCATGACTGCTGACAGGGCTGGTTTTGTGCAGGTGAAATGCAGGTAATGACAGTTGCTGTGAGTTCATGACTACAATGGCTATTTTATGTCCAGATATTATAAAAGCACAGGGTAATGGAAAATTGGCTTTTTAATTAAATAATTGCTTATTTATTTATTTTTAAACAAGGTCTCTATAGCCCAGAATAGCCTCAAACTCATGATCCTACCCAGTCTCTCTACTACTGGGATTATAGGATGTACTACCACATAAGGCTTGAATTTACTTTTTAAATTGCACAAATGATTTACTTTTCACAATTCAGTAAGGGTGATGAAACACAGGACCTGTTGTAATGAAAAGAATCCTATTGATTAGAGATTTCTGATGATTTTTCTCTAGAGAAGACCTTGTAGATCTATTTTGTTGGTGTTTTTATAAGTGGGAAAGACCTGTAATTAGTTAAACCCAAATGATTTAGAGAAGGAGAAATTATCCACTGAGAGAGGGGCAGTTTGCAGAGCCTGCAGGATGAGAAAATGTCATTTTTAAAGCATTCCATGGTGACAGTTTATTCCTCCAAGTGCCAACTTAAATGAGTCCCTGTTTGATCTGAGTGCAGTTTAGGTAAATTTTATCACAATTCATGTGGCTGTCATGAAAAAAAACAAAAAAACAACTTGAGCAGGCTTCCCCAAGGACTTCTTTCTCATAGTGGATAATTTTAACACTATCCTGGACCTGCCTCACCTTTTCTTCTTTCCTCAGAGATCTACTGCTGCAATAGACAGTAGTGAAATTTCATCCAAACGCAAATGCCCTCTGCTATTCGTGTCTGATATTAACTATGGAATGGTAAGAAATCTAATAATTATTATTTTTCAAAGGACATCTTTATAAATTTGAAGTTATACAAGGCAATGAGAATATGAATTTTACCCTTTTTTCTATATCCTAAGGTTCCCCTCTCCAATTATAAATGGTACTTTTAAATTTCAGATTTGTTTTTAATTAGCATACAAAGTAGCAGTTTTCCTTATTGCATGCTCATATGTATTTTGGTTGATCCCAACCCTGTTCCTTCTTCCCAAACCCTTCACCCTCATCCTTGTATCCCTCCCCTTTTCATACTATGTGTTCTGCTAGATGCCCCAGTCCTCTCCATTAGCACCTCATTTTCCCTTTCTCATGGGCCCATTTCTAGGTTTCTGGTATCTAGTCACATTCATTCCCAGATAAATATACATATTTGAAATTAGAAGCTAGGATTTGCAGTGTTTGTCTTTCTGAGCCTAAATTTCTTCACTGAGCATAATATTTTATTGTTCTATCAATTTCCTTGCACAGTTCATAATTTCATTCTTTTGTGGCTGAATAAAATGTCATTGTGTACATATACCACATTTTCATTACCCATTCATCTCTTAATGGACTTCTAGACTGATGCCATTTCCTAGCTGTTTTGAATAGAGCAGCAATAAACATGTACATGCAAGTATCTCCATAGTAGCATATAGAATCCTTTGGGTGAATGTCCAGGAGTGATAGAGCTGAGTCAAATGAGAGTTCTATTTTCAGTAATTTGGGAAATGTAAGTCCACACTGACTGCACTAGTTTAAACCCATGCCAGCAGCAGATGAGTTCCTTTCTCTCCACATCCTCACCAAGGTTTGATGTCATTTGAAGCTTTAAAATTTTTATTTGTATGAGTGTATTGCCTGCATGTGTGTAAGTGCACCCATATTCTGAAGTGTTGCGAAATGCCTGAGGAGTAGGAAGAGGGTGCTGGATCCCCTGGAACTAGAGTTATGGGCAGTTATTAGCCACCATGTGGGTGCTGGGAATTGAACTCAGGTCCTCTGCAAGAGCAGCCAGTGCTCTTAACTACTTGTTGGCTAAGGATGTTGAACACTTTAAAAATATTTATTGACTATTTGTATTTATTCTTTTGAGAACTATTTGTTCAGTACATTGGCCCACTTATTGATTAGTGTTTCACTTATTTGGTGTTTAATTTTTGCAGTTCTTTATAGGTTTTCAATATTAACCCTTTGTACATTATGTTGATAATTTACTTTGCTGTGCAGAATATTTTTAATCTCATGTAATCACATTTATCAATTCTTTTGGCTGTTTTCTGTGCTATTGGAGTTCTATCAGAAAGTTCTTGTTTATATCTAGATCCTGGAAAGTGTTCCCTAAGTTGTCCTCAAGAAGTTGCAACTCTAGGTTTTAAATTAGTGTCTTCCGTACACTTGAATTAATTTCTGTACTAGGCAGGAGACATAAATTTAATTTCATTCTTTTGCAGATGGATATTCAGTTTTGCCTGTACCATTTATTGATTAAGCTTTTTTTTTCCAGTATGTGTTTTTGAACCTTTTATCAAAAGTTATATGTGTAAATGTATGTGTTTATTCTTGGATTCTCTATTGTGTTCTGGTCTACATGTCTGTTTTTGTGTCAGTACTGTGATATTTATTTTTTGTCACTGTGGTTCTGTTGTATAGTTTGAGGTCGGGTAATATGATACAGCTGGCAGTGTTCTTTCTGCTATGATTGCTTTGGTTATATGTGGTCTTTTATTTTTCCTTAAGAATCTTAGGATTGATTTTTATATGCTGTGAAGAATGTTACTGGAGTTTTGATGGGGGATTGTACTGAATCTGTGGACTACTTTTGGTAATATAGCCATTTTGGTAATATAACCATTTTTATAATATTGATGCTGCCAATTCAGGAGCAAAGAAGTTCTTTCCATTATCTAGTGTTTTCTTCATTTGTTTTTGAGACAAAGTCTCTCTGTAGCTCCAACTGACCTGGAACTTGCAGTGTAGACCAGTCAGACTCAGTCTTCTAGATATCTGCTTGCCTCTGCCTTCTGCTAGGATTAAATGCATGAACCACATGCCATGCTTTTTTTTTTTTAATCCTGAAGTTTTCCTTGTGGAGATCTTTCACCTTTTTGTAAGGTTTATTCCTAGATTTTTTTAAAAAGTTATCATGAATGGAAAATTTTTTCTAATTTCCTTCTCAGTGGGTTTGTTATTGGTATATATAAAAGCTACTGATTTTGTATCTTGAAACTTTACTAAAAGTGTTTATTAGATCTATAAGTTTGCTGCTGGACTTGGCAGGGTCTTTTCAGTATATAATCATGTCACCCATAAATTGGGATGTTTTAAACTCTTTTTTTTTCAATTTTCATCCCTTTTATATATCTTTCTCTTGCATTCTTGCTCCAGCTAAGTCTTCAAGCGCTATGCTGAATAATAATGGAGACAATGAGCATCTTTGCCTTTTCCAGATTTTAGAGGAAACACTCTGAGTTTTTCCCCATTTAGTGGTTTGCTCTGTACAACCTTTATTGCATTGAATTATGGCCTATTTCTAGTTTCTTCAGGTCTTATGTAAAGATGTGCTAAACTTTTTCCAAAGGCTTTTTCTTCATCTATTGAAATGGTCATGTTATTTCTGTCCTTAAGTCTATTAATGTGGTATATTATGTTTGCACACTTGTGTATCTTGAACAAACTTTGTCTCCTCGAAACAAGCAACTTGGCCATGATGAAAATTTTCAATGTGATTTTGAATTCAGTTTGCAAATATTTTGTTGAAAAAACTTTCTTGTTTATTCGTAAGGAAAATTGTTCTGTTTTTATTTTGTAACGCTATCTGGTTTTGATGTCAGAGTGAAACTGGCTCTGTAGAGTGACTTTGGTAGTGTTCCTTCCATTTCTATTTTTGTGGAACAGTTTGAAAAGTGTTAGTATTAGATCTTCCTTAAAAATAGTATTGTTAAGAACTCACATTTCTCTGTTCTTATGATTCCTTCCTTTCGGAAGAGGGAGGTGTGACATCTCTAGCCTCTCCCTCTGTGGTCACGTATTCTGAGGAGACCTCAGCCCCTATTTGATAGATGAGTTGGGCTAGAATGAACTCGATGCACTTGGATATAGTCCTTCATTTTATTCCTTTTGTAGATAATCGCCTACATGCTGTGTATATTCCTTTCTTCCCAATGAAGTGTCTCTCCCTAACTGGCTATGTGTTGAGGTTACCCTGTCTGGTCCAGCAGTGCTTCTGATTGGGTGAGTTTGTCTATTCTGGTTCAATGCCAGTGAGCATACTCTCCTATAGCCTCATTTATCAACTTAGCTATTGTAGCAGTAAATGATATTAGTTCCTATCTGCTTACTCTTTCATTTTCTTTTTCAATTCTAATAACAAGTTCCTAACAAACACTCTCAATATACACATTGATTCTGACCATTTTAATCTATTGTTTCTATGTGAATGTTTTGTTAGGGAAAAAACTACCACAAGATTTAGAAAAGTAATAAAGGTATTACATTAGGCTTATGTTTTATGCTGTTAATTACAAGAACACATTTTAACTCCTTTGTTTATAGTGTTAAGTTCTCTGTATAAACAAACATTTATTTATTTGTTTAATTCAGTTGCAAGCTGAAGAATTCTTATCATCAATCTTTAGTGTGTCATTTACTGTTAGATATTTGTGTTGTGTTCCAGTTTTAATTTTTATAAGAATACATGAGGAAAATAAATGGGGTAAAAGTTGACAAAATGTAACTAAGATTTTTCTCTCAGAGGTTCTAGTCAGTCTGCAGTTGCAAATCCATTTAAAGAATGTCAGAGAGGCAGAAGTGAGGTGATTAAAAATCCTGTTCCTGCCTTGATTGGATCTAACTGTGGGCTTAAAAATCGTAGTTTTACAATTTACCTATGTAAAAACACTACTGTTGAGAAAAGTAATATGCTGTTCTATTCGTCAAGACTTTTGAACATGTTCTGCATGGCTTTGACTTTGCTCCCCACCACTTCCTAATAGTGCACAGAATGGAGACACAGGACGCCTCTCTTCACCTAGGGAAGGGAGGATTCTACGTGCTCTAGAAATGTGTTTCTATCCTTTATGCCAGATTCTCCATTGCTCGTATAAGATTGCCAAACCTTAGTAAAAGCATGGAGAATTTTCTGTTCTTCCCGCTTGAAAATGGGGAGTTGCTAAAATTTTATAACTCAAGTTCAGTCAAATACAAGTTTTCTTTAGTCCTGAGTGCCAGGATTTCAAAATGTGTGGGTCAGCACATGTGAAATGTTAATATTCTCTTTGGCATAACTGAGCACTGTGTGGTTGGGGCACATGCAATATGCTGTAGACTAGGATGTCTAACCTGTAGTTCACAGGCTGCACGCATCCTAGGTTAGATATGCACATAGCCCAACGTGTTTGTAGATGACGATGTCACATCGCAGCGTCAAAGGGTCTGACACCACTGACTGAGCTTTAAAGCTAGAATATTGTGAGTTTTCCTTTTGCTCTGAGAGCTGTTTTAAGGCAGTGGAACCAGCCTAGATTAGATTTGGACTCATCTGAAACTGCTCTCTAAAAAGCTTAATTTGTCTAGTGACTGGATTTGATGATTTAACATCCTAAAGTTAGGTTCACCATTGGTTAAAGTTTCGTCCCATAAACACTGGGATGTGCTTGGGAGTTTTGGAGAACTTTGGGTCCACATGCTTATTCCACATTAAAACCAGTCACTGCCTAGCCATTTAATTAGACCAGCCCTGTGTTGCTGGGCTTTCCCCAAGGCCACTGCTTCTGTGTGCTCCTTCCCTGTCATCAGACACTACCGTATAGTTTGATGCCATAGACAGGACATGACGACTGCATTTCTCAATAGGAAATAGTGGGGATGATACTCACTCTGCCTCACCAAAACATGCTAACACTCACTCAAACTGAGTGATGGTCCTACATCCCTTGGGTTTTTTTTTGTTTGTTTGTTTAAATTAGTTTATTCTTCATAGCAGTTCGTAGCCTTTTCCTCTCCCTGTGGAGTTCTCAGCCTGTCATGCTGAGCAGCCTGCACCGGAGTTTCCTTTCCCTGACCCCAGCAGTAGCACTATGGTCTTCCATTCTTGCTAAAGAAAATGCCAATCAATTTCGCTTCTTGTAAGCAGTCTGCTGAAAAGATTGAAGAGTCAGGAATAGAAATTACTGACCAGAACAATTTAAATTATCTTGCTTAAACTAAATTAATTTGAAGTCTACTTCACAGAGAGGAATAAATTTTGAATTCCACTGTGAAGACAAATGTGAACACATTTGTAAATGGCCACCGGTGAAAATGTGATAATAAGATTTTTTTTGGACAGTTAAATACGAGAATAAGATAACAACGATTGAAAATGACAAGGTAGTGGAAACCGAGAACCTACCTGGAGGTGTAAAATTAGGTCAGACATGGATAACTATATATCTGCTCTGGTATAAGTGATTTTGCCATGAGTTTCAATAGAAGAAACTGACATAGCCAGTGAATTTCAACAATGATTATTAGTATTTCTCCATCTCTTCCTCTCCCTCCTAATCCCAACCTGCATTAGGAGGAAGTATCATAATAATAGTAGTTAAGCACCCTAGTGAACAACAGTCTTCAGTGTGGATAGATCTGAGTTTAAATGTAATTTCAAATGCCTGGTCATCTGTGAGACTTTGAACATATTACTTCATGTCTCTTAACCTGAGCTAAGCTATCTGTATAAGAATAAGGAAACTACTTCATGAGTTGCCTGTGATAGATAATTGATACAGAATGCTGTCTTCATGAGGCCTCAAAAATTCATTACCATCTAGGGAAAGGCTTGCCATTTCTAAAGAGCTGTTCAAATGCTATGTTCAACTTCTCTAAATAATGAAGTAATAGTCCTCACACCTTGGAATATGTCCTACTCATTGCTCTTTTGCCTTTTATTTAGTCTGTTCATATTCCAAATTAATGAGGAAAGCTTTCATAGGTAAATTCACTAAAAGGGGCAAGCTAAGTGGTATTAACCATGAAAGACAGGATCAAGATCACGTACTTTGACTTTGAGATGTAGTAAAGCAATGAAATTCACAATAAATACACTTTTGTACCAGGCATGGTGGTACATGCCTTTAATCCCAGCACGTGGGAGGCAGAGGTAGGAAGATCTCTTTGAGATCAAGGCCAGCCTGGTCTATATAGAGAGTTCCAGGCCATCTGTGTTTACAGGGAGACCCTGTCAAAAAATGCTCTTGTAAGACACACCAGCAAGGATTGTCATCAAGCATGTATGCTTTTGTTTCATAAAGACCAGGTAATGTGTTTAGTTTCACTTGGTTTCAACCATCATGCCATAAATTTTCATCAAAATAAGTAAAATCTATGTGACATTTGGTCCTTATAGGGCTTTCCTTTAGCATACAGAGACAATATGGAAAACCTGTGCTGGATCCAAAGTTGTTCCTAATGTGTTCCAAGACTGCAAACTCAGTGAGAATGTGGATTATACCTGTATCTGTTTTGTTTTCCTCTGTGTATTTACCACTGAGCATTGTGATTGGTATGATGTAACTGCTTAAAAAATTCTCACTTTGTATATTACAACACAAATATTGGTCTGTAATTACTAATGTGTAAGGACTGGCCAGTATTTGCATATTTATGAAGCAGCTGTTGTAAAGTATAAAGAGGATATGCAGCTAATGGCTTCTGTCAGATCTGTCTCATGACTCCTTTCATGTGAACCAATTAAACATAGGTCATTGCTCTGCCTTAAGGAAACAGTATTCAGTCATTATCAATTTGTGTGGCTCTTTTCCAAAGGTATTTTATTTTTAATGAAAAACTGGCCAGTCATATTTTTTAGACTTGTTCATTAACATTTCATCTATGTTATTTAAAACATTGATGTATTGTTAAATTAAGGCTGTGGTTTTAGGGAATAAATTAATGGATACCAGAATGTTTCATTATATATAAAGGACAAGAAGTTTTAAATTAGTAATAAACCAATCTAAATTGGGCTGTTTTGAAATCCTTAATGAAGACTGTGCAAAGTAGTAATGGCAAATATACTTTTAAAAACTTCAGTATCCATGAAATTAACTTGTTTGGAGTATTTTTGAAGTTTCTGCTTTAAAATAGAATAGTGACACTGGGTATGGTGGTGCACACACTAGGAAGCAGAGACCAGCAGACCTCTGTGAGATCAAGGCCAGCCTGGTGTACATAGTGAGTTCCAGGACAACTAGAGTGACAGGAAGACAGGTCTTGAAAAACCAAACCAAACAAACAAAAATAGAGTAGTGAAATGTTGATATTTTATGAAGTAATGAGATAATGAGATTGATTTCTCCTTTCAGTGAACAAACTGCAACATACATTTATTATGTATTTATTTAAATTGGTTTTTATTCCAAGGATGTAGTCATAGCTTGATTTTATGTTTGGGATTTGTCTATAGAAATAGGAGAATTGTGGAAAATTGTCATAATTATTTAATGGCATGTCTCATTGTTGAACTTAGCACTTTGATCCTTATGTTACATGTCATATTTGGCTATAAATGATGTTGATTGTTCATAAAAATCAAATCCAGCTTCATATGATGAGAATTTGCTGTCAGTGAATGCATTAACATTAGACTGGCAGGCTTTGATGATTATGCCTTCAACAATCAGTGTTTTGAGAGATGGCAGCATTATTAGAGAAATGTCTAGCTGCCCAAATGACACTACATTGAAGCGAAAACCCTTGGAGATGTGTACTGTCTTCTTTGATAAGAAAACATAGTCTCATTATTTTACAGTTCAAGTAGAGGAAGCACACTTAGAGGGGGAATGTGTGCTTGAAACAATAGCTTCCTTTGCCTAGGAAACTGTTGTCAATAGTACAACCTCATGATAATCTCATGTAAGATAAAAAGTGAACAAGAAATACCTCAGTATTTACTTGGTGAAATCAGGGTGAGGTATCAGGTGAGTGATGGGAGGTTAACTTCAGAACAACTAGAACAACTATGTAGTTACCATGGTTCATATCATCACTACTTAACTCTTCCTGCTGATACGTCAGTCAGCTTCATAAAATTGAGTTTTTGCCAAACTATTGGAAACATGGAAGAGAAAATGTTTTATAGTATAGCTGTATAATATTTGCATATAAGATTTATGTATATTTAATGATGTGCAGATTTATGTGTATTTAATGATGTCTATAAGAGCAGGGACAGAACAGGGAATGACCACCTGCTTGGGTGAAGCCTGTTAAGTTTACCCTGTAGTTGTCATTAGGGAAAGAAGATACTGTGAGGCATTAAGTGAAGGGTGATAGATACCCTGGGAGGAGAGCATATCTCAGAGGTATGTGGTTTGCATGTAAGATATATACATGTGTGTGAATGTGTATACTGTAATGTTTATAATGCACATACATACACACATATCAATGTTTCCTTCTCATTAAGAAATTCTAAATGAGATGTTATTCAACTTAATAAATATAAACATCTCATGTTTGCTTTGGTGCAATGGAGGTACCAAGCTGTCATCTAATTGTATTGCAAATAGAAAATAACTTTCAGATTATCCCCTTCCAGCCTAACCTGATGTCTATTGCATTCTTTGTTTATCTTGTGTCCACCCAAGTCTCAAGGGATGAAAATCAGAGTACCTTTTTTCAATCCTTTCATCCCTGTACATCCTATCCAATTATTTACCAACTCCAGAAGTTTTTTTGAAACCTTTGCTTTCATTCTCATTGCCCTGTCTTAGTTTTTCCCATTATCTTTGACTTGGGCATAGCAGGATTTTTTATGTTTTAATTCCAGTCTTTTATGTTCACCATTGGATTTGCCAAGAGACAAATCCATTTTCTACAAAATTTTCAAAAAAGCTACTTCTGCCTTTTCTTTCTTAATGTATATTTTTATTGAATTTTTGTGCATATCATATGGTGTATCTTAATCATATTTAGACCCCCCTCCCACAACCCCACTCCACCCACCAGATATCATGCCCTCTTTTTCTTTTTAGAAGAAATGTCTATAGCCTTCACCTGGTAGACAGGTAGACAGACTTTTATTCCTTAACTACAATTTAACATTATATTTCTTTGCATACTGTACCCTAAGTTTTGGTTGCACTGAATTTCACCCAGGGCATTGTGCCAGTTCACAAGCCCCTTCTTCAAAGGCTGTCCTTTCTTTCCAGGGTACCTGTCACTATTGTCTGGTCTATATTGGTCACTTTCCCTAATGCCAATTACAAGGGCAAAGTTAGCTGAATTTACCCAAGCAGTTAGTGGTCATTCCCTGTTCTGTGTTTCTGTGGAGCCTGTGGGATTGTGACACAATTACATGTTAAGTTAAAATATTTTCATATATTGTTACTCTTAATCTTTTTTACTAAATTTGAGATTAGTAGGCTTCTATATGCTGATTGCTTTCTGTAACTATAGGGTTGAAAAAAGTAAAGAATATAAACTCAATAAATGCTATTGAATGAAAACAAGCAGCTAATACATGGGATTCATTATGAGTTAGTACTATTCTAGGTTATTAACGTTAAGGCATAGGATTTGACCACAGTACTCTACACACTTAAAATGATAGTCCTCTTGTTTGGAGGAGATGATTCTGATTGTTACAATGAGGAGATTCAGCTGACAAGTGTCTGAAAACTGTTCTAAACAGACAATGTAACCTACTACCTCTTACTGCATGTCAATGCAAGAACCCAAATTAATTTTGTGAAAGCTTCACTTTCAGGAGAAAAGGAACATTAACAAGATATTAGTTGGAGATTTATTTATGAAAAGTCTGTTTCTAGCTTATGTCAGACAGTAGGAAACAAAAGCACTTGTCCACTGAGACAAGTAACATGCAGTGCTAAATGAATGGCAGAAAATGATAAAATGACGTTGTTAGTGCTGCCTTTCAGACATCTTCACATACTCTAGCTGACTGCATCTGCATCTTGGAATTTTCTGGAACAGTGGGAAGCCATGCTGCTCATGCACATAACGGGCTGGAGTCAGTACTTTTTTCAGAGCAGCTTTCTGTGAAAGACTCCCAGAGTAGTGTGCTAATATTCCTGGTCTCCTGCTCTTTGGATGGGATTTTCTGAAATACATGCATTGCTGATTCCCAAAGTTCGTTTGAGAGTTGAAGCTCCAGTTATCCACTGTGATAGATGTCTTAGAAATGTATGCTTTTATTTTCTGACTTCCCATCTTTACAGCACCTTTTCCCCTATTTTAAAATCTTGTCCTTATAGTCCCTAAATATTTTCTATATACTACAAATGAACTACTTTCCTTGGAATCCTTTTCTCATGAACTGATTTTGGGAGAGCTCAACCAAGGCAATGATGGCTGTAATTTTTACCTTGACTGAAAAATGTTTCACAGCAAAGTTTGAAGTGTGCTAATATAATAAGAAAGTTATAGTATTTCAGGGGATTCTTGCACAGTCATTGATTATAAACTTGCATGTGTAAGTTCTGTTCTGGGCTTCTGCTTCTCTACCCTGCTTCAACTCTCCTTAAATGGAGAACACAAAAACAATAGTGTCAGCATGAGAAAGTACTCTCTCCTGCCCTCTTCTCCACATAATAGATCTTTTCCATTATAAAGGAAAACAAATCTTCCCCTCTGCCACTGAGTGCAGGGCTTAGCAATGAAAAATTCATTTTTCTACCCAGAGTTAAGTATCTACAAAAGAGAAATATATTTGTATCTTCCCAATTTCTCTCTCAGTGTACCACGACATCTTAAGTGAAATTTTCTTTATTAAAAGATGTACTTTTTCTTTTTTTAGTTTATGTATGTGAGTGTTTTGCTGGCATATATGAATGTGTATTGCATGTGGGCCTTGTGCCCATGGAGGGCAGAAGAGGACATTAGATACCCCGTGGTTGCTGGGAACAGATTCTAGGTCCTCTGTAAGAGCAGCACATAACCACCGAGTCATCTCTCTGACCCCAAGTGAAATTGTCTTCATGCAGAATTTCTCTTACTTGTGTCCTCAAGCCACCTGGGAACAAAGGAATGAAGCTACATTAATTACTTTTAATATTATAGAAATTCTGGTGGAAGTCAGAAATTTACCTACAAAAACCATTGTCTAGAAAAAGTTTACTTACTTTCAGTTGGAATTTTACCTCTCCATATTTACTTAAAACTCATTAGTTTTTATCCTTAGCAAAAACTGAAATCATTGCTATTTAGTCAGAGTGATTTTGTCAGTATTTTAGAAATATGGAGTTGGTTTGGGGGATGGGAGTAAGCTCTTGGTGGTCTCAAGTTGTGAGCACTCCTCCATGCAAGCTCACAACCTCACCAGCCAGAGAGAAAGCTGCCTGCTGAGAAGAGAGGATCTCATACCACAACACTTGGGGGGAAATGTCAGACTCTGTTCATTACTAAACTGCTCCAATGTATGATTCCTTGAGTACATAGAACATTGCAATTCAACTCCACAGTCATAAGCTTAGAATTCATTATTACCTGAAGCTTACACTTACTATTATTTAATTAGAAAGACAGGCAAAATGCTATCCTCAGAAGGAGGCTACTGAGGAAAGAAAAAACATGCGAGTGTGCTTGAACCCAGTATGCATAAATCTGGTCTTAAAAGAGTTTTATTTCAGCTGAGTGTCAGTAGACAAACCTCACAAAGCTGGAGAATGGTGGCTATATCTGACATTGTAGATTCACTGTCTAATAGCAGGAGCAGAGCACTAGAACTACAGAGTTTGCAACTACTTTCAGCCTTAAAATATTTTTTTCTTTGAAAAGAAATCTATTTAAAAAGTGAAATAGACAAGTAAAAAAACAAATACTTCTATTTAGTAATAGTTCTACTTAAATTATGTTTTTCTGATTTCAACCATCCAATTATATAAAAAAAAGTATAAATTAGAATATCAAAGTCCTTGCTAGTCCCATTTGCTTCAGGGGGCTACTGTTAATCATTTGATGTAGATTTTTTATTCTCTCAAAATGTAACATAACATTACTACATAGATTAACACAAGGCTTTCTGATAGAGAATAAGGACACAGCATTGCTTCCTCCTGAAAGAGTCAAGCCAAATAAGCCCTGGACATAACAGAGTTGCTTAGGAAAAGCTTTTTGTTCCTAAAGATACTTAGAAATTTTATAAAGCTTGGCCACAATGCAGAGTGACACACTGGTCCCTTTGGCCATTGTCCGCTCTTGCTCTGCTTAATCTATAAACTCTACCTATTTTCTGAACTATGCCCTGTGTGTCTTGTCTGAATGTCTTTGAAGAAGATCACAGACACCAGGGCATTAAGAGGAGTGCAGAGTGAGAATGTCACGGCAGCATGACTTACGTGGAGCCAGTTTTCAGAATATATGTCCTTTGATGCTCGCCATAATATTCTATTTGTTTTGTCACAACTGGCCCAATCTTAAATGATCTGACAAAAAGGATGGGGAGACAGCCCTACCCCCACCTCATTATTAGGTGAAGTGGGTTGAGTGGCTTGAGCAGAGCTGGCCAAAGTGTGGTCTTTTTTTGTGCAGTTCTCACAGGCTACTCCTGCAGAGCTGGTGAACCTGGCAGCTCCTAACTGCTTGTACGATCTGTATTATCAGATCTCGGGGCACAATTGGTATTTTTGGACTGAAATCCAAATCTTTCTCAAGTATCCTACTGTGTTTATGAAATGCGTCCCCAAAAGGATATGATAAAGTCCTAATTTCAAATTCCTACAGGTATAACCTTAGTTTAGAAAGATTTCCTTGCATGTGCAATCAAGTTAAAACATGTTTGTACTGGATTAGGTTGGATCATAATCTGTTGACTGGTGCTTCTATACAATGAGGTAACTTTGGATATCAAGGATACAGAGAAGAAAGCACGGCGACATGGATGTGAAGACATAGATGTGAAGGAATGGATACCTTGTGAGGCATGGGCAGAGGTTAGAGATGCATCAAGAAGCATCAACAAGGAGATAAGGAAGGGTTTTCTTTAGAGTCTTCAGAAAGGCCCATCTAACTCCTCAGTTTCGAGCTCCGAGAAGTATTCTACTTCTAGAAGTATCACCTGGATTTTAACATGGTATTCTGTCAGCATTAGGAACTTGATAATGCACCACAAATCAAAATTTCCTCATGATTAAATTGAGGATTGTTAGTTAGACTGAGTGAACTTAATTCTGACCTGACTGACTACTAACCTAAAATAACCAGAAACAACCACATAAAGGGCCAGATAAGGGCAGAAATGACTAACATACATGCTAAGTTTGTATTAACACGGAATGTTATAGTCCTGCACATTCATTTGTGACTAACTTTCAAAGTAATAAACTGCCTCTGCCTGAAGGTTTCATATGAAACTGAACAAGAAGTGGATTTTTAGAAGAAAGCTATCTATATACTCATAATGATTAAATTTCATTTTGATCCAAAGTCTTGGTGTTATCAGTATTGGCCACCAAATACTTAGGGGCCAGATACTTCCAGGCTAATGTATAATAACTTATGACTAATTTATAGCTATTCAGTTCTTTTCCCGTAATTAAAAAAAAAAAAGTGTTGTCAACAGTGTCTAAAATGGCTCCCAATCACCACCTCCTGTTGTTCATATATTATTATAACATCCTCCTTAGAGTGTGGACTGCATCTGCTGACTTTGCCTTTTAAGAAACTGAGCATGATAAAAGTGGTGGTTTTTTACTTCTGAGAAAATAAATTTCTTTAATGCCATAAAAGACCATAACTTCTATCTTGCTTGCATCATTTTTATCCTCTGGCTGACTTGCTGTGATAAAGCGAGCTTGTGTGTTAGTTTTCCTATGGAGAGGTCTATGTGGCAAGGGACTGAGCCTCCAGTTGACAGGTGGTGAGGAACCAACCTGCGTAGTGCTGAATGCCATTTTCAGTCACATGTGTACGTCAGTACTATGTTCTTCTCATTTGATGACTGTAGCTCTAGCCAACACCTTCACTGTGGTACTGTTGCATCCTGAATCATGGAACTCAATTAAGTTACAAATGAATTTCTGACACAGAAGAAACCAGGAGATAATGAATGTTGTTTTAAGCCACTGTTTTGGGGTAGTTTATTATGCAGCGATAGGTAACAAACAAACCTATTAAAGTGCTGGAGCTTTCTCTTTATGTGAGAAATTAACCAAGATATTATATCCCTCTCTGTCATTAGTCAAGCAGCTATACTTGCTTGGTTTTAAATGTGAGTGATTCTTTATGACTCCTTGCTTAATGATGAGGGAGAACAAACAAGGCAAGTTTTACTATGAATGCAATATATTGATGCCTTATATTAGAGGTAAATTAGAGGTAATTTTTTTCTGAAGCCTACACTTCTCCAGTAAAGAAGCTGTCAGTGTAGCTTGCTCAGGTAGGGCTGTCAGATTTAAGTGAATACGCATACAAAATGCCCAGTTAAATTTAAATTTCAGAAAACCAGTAAATGATATTTAACATAGTCATATGTCTTATGTAATGTTTGGGACGTACACTAAAACTTTGATATTGACTTCCAATTCAAATTTAACTGACACTCTCTATTTACTGTACCAATCCTATGCCCAAGGTCTTGCAACCAGTTAGTAACAGAGTTGGCACTGACAACTAGGTTTCTAGCCATTCTTCCCAAATGACCCTGTGATGCTGATGAAAGTAATGTTTCACAAACACATCTTGTGGTTGTGCATGCTTGGAGTTTTAATGTAGTAACCATTACTGAATTGCCTTTGAAAAGAACTTGTGGTCATTAAAGGATAGAACTGATGTTCTTTGACTCAATCAATGGGTCTCATTCTCCAAATGAAAGTCCAGTCTGAGAGCATTAATGGAAAGTAGCTGTGAATCCTGATGTTCCCATAATAGCAAGCAGGATGAAGTGCTGTTAGTTTCTGACTTTATTATGTTAATGTAATGATTTCTAAGTATGCAGACATATTATAAAAAGGGACATTTTTTGGGGAAAAAGCTGAATCAATCTTAAGAAGTTTTTATGTTTATGTTTGGCATATTAGATCAATAAGCATTAAAGTAATTAATGAAATACATAAATATACACAGTAGACATTAAGAAGTCTTTTGTTAACTGATACTCAGAGACCCTAAGCCTGTGTGTTATTGCTCTCTAATTAGTATCTGTGTCTTTTTGCTTGTGTTCTTGAGCTTAGAATGCCAGTGTGGTTTTGTAATTGTTTCATGTATAATTTACATGTATAATTTACATAGTCTCATCATGTTGATAATGGGTTTCTGTAGAGTATGCACATCTGATGATAGCAAGTTAATAAGAAAACATACTACAAAGTAGAAAGTTTAGTTACAGAGTTTCAATGAATGCTCTCAGATTTTGTTTCTTTGTAAATTCTATTACATTCATTTTATACTAGAACTTATTTATGTGTCTAATGCATTTGAACACCTATAAGTACTTTAGATTTTATGGGTTAAATAGAATTGATTGAAATGGTAGAACACTTACTTAGTACGCTTGAGGCCTCAAGTTCAGTCCCCAGTACTATAAACAAGACAAACAAAACATAAAATAAAACCCCTTGATTGTTATTTTTCTGATAAACCACCAGTAATTTTATTCCTCATGAGGATAAATAGCTCCAAAATGTGTTAACAATAACTGTGAACTCAACTAAATACTGTCTTTTAAGGTGAAGGATTGTTTGTTATTGTTTCTTTGTAATCAAATGCTAGATTAGGTATGAAGTATTTTATATACATATACATATATGTATATATAAAATCACACACACACACATATATACACATACATATTTGCAATCATCTTTAGGAAAATTCACAGACGTTAAAGTAAAATGACCTCCTTACATTGACTAATAACGTACAAATAAACAACACTCAACTTTGAACAAAAATGCATGCTTATTGTCCCAAATCTTCAGAATAACTCAAAACAGGCATAAAGAGAGCATAATTTGCCCGAGGCCACACTGGTAGACTTGTGATGCCTGTTCTCAGCACAGTTTCTGAACTTATGCCTTTGTCTTTCTGCTACTGTATGCTGTCTCTAAATTTCTCATGTGATTCCATTAAAATTAAAATTCATCTTTCAAAACTAAAATCAATACTGTAACAAAACTAGGATTTATTTATCAAACCATCAGAATCCTTATCTCCTGGCATTTAGAGTTGGAGCGCTCTTGAAGCTAGAACACGACTTATTTAGAAATAACTAAAGGAGAAGGAACGGACATTTGTTTTATCCATTTACAGCCTTGTGATTGAGCCCATCTCCATTCTGAGTGATGAATCAATCTGAATATTTTATTAGTTCTGTTGCAGCTGAATTAAAGTTGTACCACCCTGAGCCAGACCTGGTGACATGCCCTATATTTTTTGTTGAGTGTCTGAGTGACCTATGGCTTTCAGAACCCATGTGAGGCATGCTGAAGTGGCCAAGAGAAGCTGCAGAGCCTCCAGAGAACAAGGACCGAACCGGAAATTAAAAGGACATGGAATCTAATCTCTGAAGAAGATAGTTCCGCAGTGATTAACTTTTCCTTTCTTTTCACCACAACAATCTTTATTTACTCAGTATCTGTGTCAGAGTTTGATCTTTTTTGGTGTGGATGGTGGGCAATTGAATTTTTAAATCTCCAGTGGCATTGTAATACATTACAATTCAATAATCCCATGAGTTTACCCTTCATTCTGGAATAACTGTTAGACTTTGCAATCAGGGCCCTGAGCCCTAGTAATTGATTTATCCCTTAACCTCACTGAGCTGAGGAATTCTAGGCATTTAAATATTAGATTTATTTGAATCAAATGCTTTTTAGCTGTGCGGCTGCCTGTATCCACTTACTGCTGAAGAATGCAAATCCCCTGTTTAAAGCTGAGGTTACAGAAGAATATGCCTCCTGTTTCCCTTGTCATCAATGCCCTTTCTTCAGTTGTCTTCGCTTCTACAAACATAGAGATTTTGTTAGTTACTTATAAGTATCTCCTGAAGATGGGAAGCATAATCTTGTGGTATCCAAGCATGGAGCTTACAGTGAAATTATCTTCGGACATCATTTTTTCCTCCCTCTACTCTTCCTTTTTTAGTAGTGTCCAACGGAATAGTCCAGGCTGTCTTTGAACTTTTGGTCTTCCTTCCTCAGCCTTCTGAGTGCTAGGATTATAGACATGTCCACCATGCTTGTTTATATATGTTTTTTATTCTACTTATTTTTTAAAGAATATTTTATCTATTATTTTAAAATTTTATGTGTATGAGTGTTTTGCCTGCATGCATGTAAGTGCACTTTTGTCATGCAATGTCCATGGTGTCAGAAGAGGGTGTTGTGTTCCCCTGGACCTGGAGAAACAGACAGTTGTTAGCTGTCATGTGGGTGCTGCCTTCTGCAAGTGCAGCCAGTATTCTTAACTGCTGTGCCATTTCTCCAGCCCCAATTCTCGTTATTTTGACTGTTGCATTCCCAATACAGTCTTAAAGTATCTCTTGTGGAATGTCACTGGGTCTGCTTTTCTATTCTGAATTTACTGTACTGGCCTTTGCATCTTTCTTGATCAATACTTTTATTTGATTGCAATAAAACATGGCTTTCCTGTGTCTTTAGTAGTTTTGCCTAATAGATCCCTTTTGAATGCAGTCTAAATATTTTTCTCTCTGTGTTCTCTCTCTCTCTGCATGTATGCATATTTATATGTGCAGTGTATACTACATGTGTGTGCATGTATGTGTGTTTAGGTGTGTGGAAGACAGGTCATCAGGGGTCTCATCCTATCACATTCTGCCACATTCCCTTGAGACAGGGTCTCACACTGAATCTACAGCTTCTGGTTTTCTTAGCTAGGCCGGCAACCAGCAAACCCCAGCAATCCTCCCATCTCTACCCTCCTATATATCTAGCACTGGGGTTGCAGTTGCATATGACCATGGGTGACTTTTTACATGAGCGTTGAGGATTCAAACTGAGGTCCTCAAGCTTATGCAGTAACTTCGCTTACCGCTGAGCCATCTTGCCAGTCCAGTCCAGAGTATTTCTACATGATCAAAGGATTAATGTAGAAGTTAGAGTTCTGTTTACTATTTTAATACTTAAAGACACTTGCTGCATATCTACTAGGTACAAAGGTCATTCTCTGTTTACCAAAGAATGGTAATTACAGCAGTCATAAGAATTCGTTACACACATTATTGATGAGGATAGTAAAGACTATTGATACAAGATTCCTTACTAGAGTCAACACAAAGGTTGGATAGAGCTAGCTTTCGAACCCCTGGCCATGTAGCTCTAAATACTTTCACTGCTGTATTACTGTGACCTTTCCCTGGCATATTGTTTTGTCTTGCATCGGGATTCTGCCTTCTGATGCTCACAGAAAATGTTGTTGGCATAATTTGAAAGTGAATCCACATGCACAGGAAGTTCAGCTGTTTCTGTACTTACTTCCTATGTGTGTCAGAATACACGGAGGGAGAGTGTGGGTATGAGAGTTTCTTAGGTGAGCATGTGCGCTAAGCACATCTGTGGGAAATAGACCAAACACTGGCTTTGATCCTATCTGGACTTGTTTCATCTTTACAGTCATTTATCTTGTACCTTCAGCTCACCAGGGTGAAGGCTAAGTTTTCAAATGCCTGTTCTACTTATATATGAGAAAAATGTAATCTGGTCTTGCTTGAGGGTTAGATTTGGGGCAGAAATACTACAAGGGTCTAATCAAGGTCTTTCCAATCATAATTTTGTGGTGACCTCTGTGCAAGGTGCTTTCTCTAGCAAAATGAAAGTTCTGACACAAGGCAAGCCCTGTGATTTCTAGAAATGATTCATTACTTTTCAGAGATTCAGTCTAAAATGTTTAAACAGTATTTTAGCTACCAGTAAGCAATGCAAAGTGAATCTGGTTAAAGGAACTTATGGAAAACAAACATTTGTGAATGACCATTTGATAAATCTGAATAGTAATTAAAATATAGTATCCAGAAAAGTACCTTAGGACCTGCAAATACACATTTTTTTGGAGATAATAAGTCAATATTGTCAAATGCTACTTTTAAGATTAGTGAGTAGTCTCATGGAAAAGAGGTTAGAAGAAATCTTATAATAGTTATTTATAATTGTGCCTTCAGAGAATGTATCTAGTAATGAAAAAGGGTCTGAATGTAAGGGTCAGTATACAGTTCTATCCTCACTGTTTCTAGAAGGAATAAAAGAAACCCCAAATGTATATGTAAGAGAGTAAAATGGTTAGGTAAACTGATTTTTCTCATTCTGTCCTCTGCTCAGATCCCCTGCTTCAGTGTTTTATCATTTCACTCAAAGTTGTGTCACCTACAAAGTCCTTTCTGAGCAGGTTTTTGTTTTTGTTTTGCTTTTTGAGCTGTATGCTCTGCTGGCCTGTAACTCCCTATGCAGACCAAGCTGGCCACAGTCTCATAGAGATCTTCCTGCCTTTGCCTTGCAAGTGCTGGGATTAAAGACATGTTCCAACACACCCAGTAATGAGCAGGTTTTTAAAAATAAAGATTAGATCTGTATTTCTTCAGAGACAGATACATAAAATGTCACATGAGAAATGACTGTAGTGTGACTTTCATATACTTTAATGTATATAACACATTTTACATATATGCCTATATATAATAGCATTTTTTTTGTAAAAACAATATACAGTTGCATGTATATTTTTGTGTGTATATGTAACTCCTTCAAAGTGAGAGCTACATATTTCTGAAAGGTGGGAATGGTGGAGGTTAAGAAATCATTCATATGTTGCGTGGTTTAAAGTATTATATATTTTTAAATTGTTAAATTTACATTTACTTTGTGTGTGTGTGTGTGTGTGTGTGTGTGTATGTGTGTGTGTTGAGGTGTGTGAGCTACAGCATACATGTGTAAACTAGAGAAAACTTGTGGAGTCAATTCTCTCCTGCCACCCTATAGGTTCCAGAGATCAAACTTACGTTGACATACATGCCTTTACCTGCCGAGGGTTCTCAGAGGCCTTATAGAATTAATTTTAATAAAAATAAGTTTAAAACATTAAACAATATTTATTATTAATTATGTGTATGAGTATACTTCTTGAATGGAAGTGCACCCATGTTATGCATTGCCTGTAGTCATCACAAGAGGGCATCAAATTCTCCTAAAACTGGAGTTAAGACAATTGGTAGCTGCCATGTGGGTGCTGGGAATTGAACCTGGGTCCTCTGTAGGAGCAGTCAGTGCTTTTAGCTGCCGAGTCATCTCTCAAGCCCTCAAAACAAGTTTAAAAGCTTTATTTAAAAATATTTTATTATTTTTATTTTAGGTGTATCAATCTATTGCTTGCATGTATGCAAGTGCAACTGGGTCATGCAGTGTCCACCAAGGTCAGAAAAAGGCATCAGATCCCCTGGAACTGGGGTTACACATGGTTGTTAGCCACCATATGATACTGGGAACCGAATCCTGGTCCTCTGCAAGAGCAGTCATTGCTCTTAACTCCTGAGCCATCTCTTTAGCCTTAAGCTTAAAAGTTAAAAAGGAAGAATTCTACATCTTTCTAGATAGCTTCATAAGAGCAATATTTTGAGATGGTGACCCAGAAGGCAGAAGAGGATAGAGGAGTGGAATAACCAGTGGGAAGAAGACTCCAGATGCGACAGTTGCATGGACGGCAGGCACTTCAGGGTTTATCGGAGGAAAGAATTGCTTGGGCCAACAACCTTGGGGCTATTCTATTTTTGTTTTTCTCTCCTATTTCATATCTAGAAGCGTCATCAAATCCTGTTAATCTTCTCTTCAAATATACTCTGGAACCTAAACATTTTTCATACCTCCATTACCCCCACCCCGGACAAAGCCATCATCACACGTACTTGCAGATACACTCAGAATCTTGCTTCTGCTTTCTCCCAGTCTGTTCTCAGCATAGTAGTGGCCAGAGGGACTATGTGTAAACCTAAGTTACATCAGCCAATCCTTTTCTCAAAAGCCTGTGCTAGTGGCCTCCTAGCTCAAAATCAGACATGAGTCCTCTACAAAGTCCTACAGGAGATGTTTACCCCTGCCTCACATTAGCTTCAAAAATATACTGATGTGGAGCTGGCAAGATGGCTCAGTGGGTAAAGGCACTTGTAGCTAAGAATGACAACCCGAGGGGCTGAGAGATGGCTCAGTGGTTAAGAGTACTGACTGCTCTTACAGAAGACCGGGTTTGACTCCCAGCACCCACATGGTAGCTAAGAAATGTCTGTAACTCTAGTTCTAGGGCATCTGATATCCTCTCTGATCTCCATGAGCATTGCAAGACACGGTATACCTATCTACTTGTACAATACACTGTCCACATAAAATAAAAATAATAAATAAAGCATTTTTAAGAATTAAAAAATATAACAACCTGAGTTTGATCCTTAGGATTGATGTGGCTGAAAGACAGGGCCAACTTCTGCAAGTGTCTTCTGATCTTTACACATGCACACACACATATGCACACACACATACATACACACACACAGGCACTTAAAAAGAAACCAGGATGTTGGAGTTTGATTTCCCAAATATTGATTTCATCGGTTGTTTTTGGTTGGACCAATGATATTTGCTGAAAGCTTCCTATGGAGTTTCAAGTGGGAGTCCAGGAATGTGTACAAGCCACTGTCCCCACAATTTGCTCACTCTCCTTCTTACCCTACCTCCTCTTTTCTCTGTCATTTCATATACTCTGGACACATAGGCTTCCTGGCTCTTTCTCAAATACCCAGACACAGGGGGCTGGAGAGATGACTCAGGGGTTCAGAGCACTGACCGCTCTTGCAGAATACTTGGGTTTGAGTTCCAGCACCTACATGATGGCTAACAATCATTCATAACTCCAGTTCCAGGGGAATCCAATGCCTTCTTCTGGCCTCCATGGGCATTTCATGACATGGGTGTACTTACACACATGCAGGCAATACACTCATACACATAAAATAAAAATAATAAAATATTAAAAAGTACCCCGGATACATACCCGTTTTTGAGTCTTTGTTCTAGCTGGTGCTCCCTCCAAGAGCTCACATGGAACACTGTGAACCTCTTTCAGATGCTTAAAATGTCAAGTACCTTTGCATAAGGATTTGTAGAAAATTATAAGGGGCAGGGCCTTGATTAGCCTCCTGTTATTTGTTTTCCTCCTGAATCAATCTCTCCAAGCTTGACCAGACTGCATTTCTCTCACATATAATGACATACCAGATGATAGTTTCCCCTTTATGCTGGAAGCCGAGAGTGCGTGATAATTAGTCTAAACAACCACTGTAAGAATCAGAGGCAACATTACTGGGCTTTCTGCAGATGTGCTCAGAGCACTGTCTTATCTAGTGAAAGTCATCCAAAGTCAGAAAGAACTTCACAGACACATGTACAGGAAGGAAATACACATAGAAACTCTGAAACATCTGGGATCTTTTCTAGCACAGATATTATATGAATTTATTATTTTAAATTAATACTAACACAGAAATGTAATTATTTGTTATTTAAGAAAAATACACAAATGAATAGCTTGGATGGGTTTGGCTTTCTTATCTGTAATGCAATAGATTTCCAAATTTTCCTCAAATATCCACACAATTTAAATAAATTTCATGCTCTTCTAATGCACTGGAGCTTCAAAGTCCTCTGGCTTCATTCGTCAGAATATATTGCAACCCCTGGAAGAATTTCATGCAAACTTTTGGGACTTGTGTTATTGAATAAATCGGTCTGTGTAATTAGGATGATGTGGTTTGTTCATATGACTTAAAAATAGACTTAAAAAAAAACCCACATAACCCTTGGGAATGATTCACTTTAACTCGCATGGCTCATGTATATTTTAGCAGACGTGTGTTTTTAAAGCTCTTGGTATCTAATGGAAGCTCAACGAGTATTTGGAGAATGAGTAAATTGATGGAGTAAATGGATAGAAATTTTCTAGGCGTGGGCCTCATATTCAGAGAGACCTGGTATATAATTATTTTGTGTCTATGAAGGCAGCTCAAAGCATGATCTGCCAACAGTAGAGTAACCTGGAGGGTTTCCCAGGAACCCTGAGAGGAAACAGGATCCTCAGCCGATGATAAGCATAAGAATTCATCTCTTGTGGTTGAGATCTCTGTATTCATATACATGGCTGGGTTTGTGTGAGGATGGTCTCAGAAAGGAGCTCATCTTTGCATATTTAACAGATAGAGACAGAGGAGAGTGGCACCAGTGCATGGGAGCATTGCCTCACCTCTTCAGGACTGCCTGTTTTTCCCTTCCAGGCTTTCCAGTTTAACATGCGGATAGAAAAGTAGAAACACAAAGAGTCAGAAGAGAGAAGATGTTGCCTTCTCTAGCTGCAGATTTTCCTTCTGCTCTAGGCCTCTGCAGTGGGGAGGGGGAAGCTTCAGTCTCAATTCAACTTTGGACTTTTGATTTATTACTGAAATAAAATGTTTTGTGATTTAAAGCAACTCTAGGATTTTTTATTACCTAAGAGTGACCAGAAAAAGTAATGGGGGCTGTTCAAATGTTCATCTGGAGGCAATAGAAACACTGGCCCAAGAGAATAAATTCCAAGAGACAGTGGGAAATAAAAATGAAGTTGTTTATAATTCTGCCCTATGAGTCATGCTTGTTCGGTGTGTCTCCTTCACAGCCTGCCCTGATTAGTATGATATCGATTCTCATGTCAGCCTGAAAATATTTCTGTAGCGACTCAGACACATTTTTAGATGGTCCTGAAATTTCTCACTAGCTTTATTTTAAATAAGCATGGAATTATTAAACTGGGTTAATTTCTTTCAATCTTTAAAAGAGAACTCATCAGGGGAGTGAATGTTCAAAGGTTTGGAAATAATCCAATTCCTGTTAGTAGGACAGTTCCACCAGCACCAGGCTCAAACCTCCGTTTCTGTAATCCTCTAGTCAAAGAGCAGATCTCATGCTGATTTGACCTAGGGAGTTTTTAAGCTACCAAGGGGTTGTTTTTAATGGACTACATTTTTTTCTTGATAGAGCTATACCAGTTAATAGGCAAAACTGAGACTTTCCTAAGAAAAATGAGGACTTCAGTCTCCTAAAATTAATTGTTCTCTTTAAATTTAGGGCAACACATTATTATGTTTGTAACAGAGATACAATTTTAGCCCTTAACGATTGTCATGGAGACTAGCAAAATGGTTGCTTCTTGTCCTCCTGGCTCAGACGTCCCAAAGACTCCTGATGTATTGCGATCTGCAGCCTTGTGAGCTGGAAGATAAGGGCTATCTTGTGCTTCTTTTATTTCTTCAGACAGCAGCCAACCATGGGGCTCTGTACACAATAAGTGTCAGAGAAAGCTATTGACTGAATGTCTGTCTGTTTCTGTCATTTAGAATGCATGTCGCTGTCTATTGTCCATATTTGAAACCAAACAGCATTAATACCGAGGTTCTGTGGTTTCTGAATGCCTCTCACAGCTCTTTTCTCATTTAGACTAATTACCAGGCAGAGCTCCCTTTCTGTTTTGACAGTTAAGATGGAGAAAACTGAAATTTTGAACAAAACTATAAAAGACAGACTTGCAAGAAAAGAGTGTTTAAGCCAGTTGAAATTTATCTCAAATCCTAGCATCTAATATCTTTAACTTAAAATGTTTCATTTTGTTAAAGCACAGATTAAGTGGCTCCTTTTTTTTTTCTCCTGAAGATCACACGCAAAAAATTATTTTCTTACATTTGTGTTTACGTGTTCTTAACATTTTTATCTAGGTACAAATAAGAATAGGCAGTCTTGCCCTTTGTCACTTTTAGAAGTGCATTTTCTCCTTGTGTCTGACTGAATGAGGAGAGAAGGACATGTAAAGAGTGGGTGAATGAAGCTGTCCATCCCTCTGCTGTAAGCTTCATAACACACACATGGCTATTACACTTATTGAACCAGGGATAGCTTTAGGCAAAGCTGAGAAGGCTGCCTTTGCTATCTGCCTGTTTTATGTTCTTTGTATCCTTTGCCAGTCTCCTTTTCAAATCTCCGGAACATAGTGCTCAACCTTCGGCTGCCCTTTGTATGACCAAGCCCAAACTCCTTCTAGGAATATATGTCACTTTTCCCCTCTCAGAAAGTTCTGCCAGTCAGATTTCTCTGGGCTACTTTCTCTTTTCTGACTTGGGTTCCATGTATTTCACCCTCCAAGGCTTGGCTTTTCTATCAAAGTTAATCAGGACCAATTATGACCCAATGTTTTACAAAAGAGATGCATCAAATACTCATTGAAAGTATGTAAATCAAGCACAGGGAAGGGTGTGGAGGTTGAGGAACATAAAAGAGAGACTAAGAGGATTAACTAGAGAGATGAAAAAATTTTTTCCATTGTACTAGTCAGCACTGACCACTGCGTTACCATGCCACATTGCAGTTAATACCTGAATAAAACAGCTTGACTGAATAAAACTTTAACTGTAGTTATAAGAGTGAGCCAAAATTCAGAGGTCACCTCTTACCCAGATGTCTCTTAGAACTGTGCCTTGGAAACTCTATCCCTGAACTAGACCTCACCCATAATTTTATTCAAAATTGTTTCTCTAGCATCAGTTTTGGGGAACTACAAACTTAGATTTACCTTGTCTTATCAAACAATCTTGCTGTTTCATCCCTAGACCTAGAATACCTTATATACAGAAATGTCAGGCTTTCTTTCTCAATCTTCATAATTTCCAGTGAGGATGCTGTGTTACCATTCAGTGCTTTGATATTTTAATTTTCAAACATACCCACATTCATTCAGTATCTTTGGGTGGAGCAGTAAACCAAATCAAGATCAAGTGCTCAGAACATAAGAGCACATGGTTCAGTGACTTCGTAGTTTTTTTTTGTTACAAGATTGAAAATCATTAGTCCAGATTCTGTTCACTTTACAAAAGTCATTTCTAGAACTGATTACTATAACAAAACAGGCTAGAGGACTTAAACAGATATTTATCTTCTTATAGTTCTGGTGGCTGAGAGTCAGAATCAGCACATTTGGGGCTTTGTCAAGACTTTGGTTCTGCATTAAAGGTTGCCACCTTTAATCTATGTTCTCTCTCTCCTCCTCCCTGTTTTCTTCCTTCCTTTCTTTTCTCCCTTCTTCACTCTCCTATGTGTTAATAAGGCCACTAAAGTTTTCATAGTAGAGCACCCCCCCCTTATAATTTACCCTTTTCTCCTTAAAGTCCTTTCTTAATATACTGTTACAATGTCATCATGAATCTTGGGGGGTATATAGTTCTGGCATAACATTCATTTTCAAATGACTAAGAATGAATGAGATAGAAGATAACAGTTGGTCATCCATTGTTGGTCTATGTATACTTTCATTGCATGATTGTCTTGGGGTAAGTTTGAGTCAAAAATCGAAATATCCTGCAAAGTGGCCAAGTAGTTTATCTGCCATTCAGGTAAAGAGATAGTTCTCTGTCCCAGTAGTGAGAGGGGAAAAAATAAAAGTTATGTTTGATTTGTTAGTAAATGACATTTATGAATGCTGAACTTTGTGGATACTTTAATGGACTTTCAGGGTAATCTATGAAATTCATTACTTTTTCTATCTTTTGCCAGTTTCATACACACATACAATGTACTGTGATTATGGTCGGCCCTCACTACCCTCTGGTATCCTCTTTCCTTTCCCTATGAAACCCTTCTTCACACAGTCCCTCCGGTGGCTACACCATTAGAGAAAATGATAGCCTTTCCTCCAGCACCATTAATAGTGATTAGCTCCTCAGGAAGGGAGGGGACCTCGGGGGCACCTGCTTTCTCCACAGTGGAAAGTTGGAGGGTCCATTCCTGTGTAGGTATCTGTAGCTGCTGTGTGTTCACAGTTACAGTGGCAATGTAATATCAGTATGCTTTCATTTAAAGGCACTCTTTCCCATCCTCTGGCTCTTAAATTATGTCTGCGCTCTTTTCTGTGTTGTTCCTAGGGGTCAAGGATGTCCCATGTGAGTGTGAGTGTTAATCAATTACTTATTCTCAGCTCTTTGACAAGATATATTAATTAATACCTCAGGAGTCATATTTAGAATTGAATAGATTTCGTGGTGCACAGCTTTCTTGAATACACAGGCTTGAACACTGTAAGTAAAGGTCAGTAAATAGCTTGGGGTAATAGGGGTTTGTCAGAGTACAATGGGTAAAGAGACCAAAGGAGATCAGAAGCATGCATAGGCAGTGCTCTGCTCAGGCCATAGATAATCAACTAATTTCTCTACATGCACTTGTAATACACAAAATGTTTTAATATCCCATGAATAAAAAGAACATGAAACCTGAAACTCTAGCTGACTTGTTTATTAATTCAAGGAATATTTATTAATGTGACATTGGACTTTTCAATGACTTTTATACAGTAGCGGAGATATTTCCAGATGTACATATCTAGAAACTTGTTCCCGTTTTATTTAAATATGAGTTTAGAAAGAATTCCTAGGTAGGAGACAGTTGCAGAACAATTCACGTAGCACTCATTTATCCAGCAATACTTGAATGCTAACAAAATATCAGCACTGTTCTAGGTTGAGAGAACATTAAAAGCCAAGACTGACAGATTCTTGTGGTAATACAGGCTACCTCAAAGGGGGAGGGCTGAAATCAATAAGCAACTATAATGAAGACCAAACCAGCTGGCTGTAAATCAGGCAACATGACGTCGTATCTGGATTGCTGTTTTAGATGGAGTGGTTAGGGAAAACCATTTGGATTTAAGGTGCACTATGAATGACAAGGAATTCATCACACGGAGAAAGGAAAGCATATTGCTATGGATAGCCATACTTAGTATAGAGACCTGAGGGTGTTTCTTTCTGTTTCAGACCCAGGTATAAAGTAGTGTTTGTCTGCAGCACAAAGAAAGTGGGGAGACTAGAGGGGAGAGTGACGATGGTCCTCTTGTAAAGGGCTTTGCCATTTTTGAGAACTGAGCTTCCTTAAGAAAAATGTGCAAGAATTTTCTTAGTAACAAATAAGAGATGACATGAGCCTAAAACTAAAAATAGATGATGAAGATTCTTTGTTTAAACAGTATATCCTCAGCAAGTACAAAGAAACTAAGAATTCTATGAAATTAACATAAATGACATGATGAAGAAGTGATCATTTTAAGGTAGACGGACCTGGAGTCTAAGAAAATGAAGAGCACAAAAACTTACCAGCAGAAACACAGAATCAGAAGTCATGGTCCTCATGATCTGATCTCACTAGCAGGCCACTGCAGTACGCCATGCCAGCATCACCATTCCCCGTGTATAACACAGCAGTAGAAAGATGGAAAGATGTGACTAAGGGTTTCACTTATACCTCTGTGAGGCTTTGGGTGAATACGTCTGATCTAAGCCATGGCAGAGATGATAGCCCTTTACATTTTCCTACACTCTCATGTAGGCAGGAATCATGAGTTTCATCTTGAAAATGGTGATTCAGGAGTATAGATATGCTCATTTAAAAAAATGAAACTCCAAACAGAGTACCCTGTATGTGAATCATTTTAAAATCCCGAGAACATCTGCTTGGCCATTCAACATGTTGCCTGGCGTCTGACCATAATCTACATTTGTGAGCTGTGAGGAAGGGCATATATGCGTGACTGAGGATGTGGGCTACAGCTATTCTCAGAAAAGGGGAGTGAGTAGTTACTGCAAAGCATGTCTAACACACTTTCCAATGAGGCAAGGCGTACTTTTTCTATTCAGCTCAGTAAAGAGGACTTGTACTTCAAGAACTAGGTTTCTGACAGTAGCAAGAGAATATCTAATTAACAAGAGTTATTTTTAAAAACTTCCATAACTAAAACTAACCTTGATCATTTTTATCTTCTTTCAGGGAATGATGAAGACAGTATATTTCTTGGGTATTTCAAATAGGATCAGTTTCTCAAAATAGGCTGTGTGGGTGACTTTGTTGTTGATGTCTTACTTCTTGTACAAACTATGGTTTTCACACTATCCACACATTTACCTCTGGGGTCTGTAACAGTGAGGAATGAGCTTCAACAACTTCTAGAACCATAGAGTTGCATGTGCCTGTCTAATGCTGCTGCTGTCAGGGGAGACCCTCTCGCAGGGTTTATAATTATCCTGATGCTGATCTCTTCTGAGATGGAAGATTCCTTAAATCATGATAGGAGAAATGTTTCAAAGAAAAATGAATCTGGCTGTGTTTATTTTATTCTCAGATTAGTAAATGAATAGGATGGCTCACAAAGATGGGAAAGACAAAGTTCAAAATTTCATGCTCAATATTTTAATTGTTCATATTTTACTTAGTTTTAAAATTTATTGCTTGACTATATTTTTTGCTAGGTAGTTATGAGTAAAATGTAAAGATGTGATAAGCAACTGAAGGAGTCCTCTGATGCTTTTGTTAGGTTACAACAAAAGGTAAGAACTTGAATGCACATATATATATGTCTAGCAGTAGGATTGACCTGTAGCATTAGGAAAGTCTCCCCCACCAAGGTGAGCATGTCTGGAAAGCTAATGTCAATGGGGCCAGATTTGTGGCCTTTGAGTTTTAAGGGTTTTTCTTGACTGAGTACTACAGGTCTATCCTCAGATGATCCCGATTGGCTGGCACTGAAGACACCGCTTTCCAGAGGAACTATGCCATAATTACTGGTAGAAGGAAAGGGTTTAAAATCATAGGCTTTGAATTTAAAAAGATTTGGTTCTATCTCTGATTGTTCCTCCTGAAAATATGTGTTCTGGATAAAATGACTTACTACTTTTCATTTGCTAAACTGAAAATGACCTTCTGTGATAAAAGTTGTTGAGAGGACCAAATGGGATGAGACACATATGCATACACGACAGAAGCTTTAAAAAAGTGTTTATTACTATTGCCTATATAAGTTCCCTTGTAAAATGAGCAATCTTGCACTACATTCAGTGGTCTTAATGCTAAAAGTATATGCCCTGGGAAAAGTAGTGTGGTGGTCATACATTTCTTTTTGGGCAACTGACTCTTCTTTTTTTTATTTCAATGAGATTCCTTTTTAAAAAATGACTCCGTATCTTTGGTTTGTTGTTGTTGTTAATATTTCTTCAGTAAATATGGTGGTACAGATATCACTTTAATAGATTTATTTTAGTTCCTTTGGATATGTACCCAGAACTGAATTCAGTAAATCATGTATTATTTCTATTTATAGTTTTTAAAGAACCTGCATACAGTTTCCCAGAATGGCTGCATTAATTTACATTCACATCTACAATGTGCAAGAGTTTCCTTTTCTCTGTATTCAAACATGAAGTGTAAACTAACATGAAGTGTTCATGATTCTTTAAATCCCATTTATTCATTTATTTACTTGGGGTGGGTATAATATGGAGGTCAGAGGACAGCTTTCACTAATTCGTTCTCTCCTACTATACGGGGTCACAGAGATCAAAATCAGGTATGTATGATGTAATGCAGTGTGGGCCTTAGCCAGGCCACCTGCCATGAGGAATGAGGGAGTGGCTAATGTGGATGAGGCATTTCGCTCTGGCCAGGCGTGACACCAGCTTCGGCCCAGAGACGAAGATCTGCCTGAGATGGAACACTTGTGGCTGCAGTTGAGAACCACCCCATAGGGCTATTGGCTAACCAAACCCATAAAAGCTTTTGCACTTCCTTGAATAAATTGAGTTTGCTGTGTTTTGCCCTCCGCAAGCTTTCACCCAGCTCCTGGTGCCTGTGTTTTGACGCCACACCTATCATCCCTTCTCAGCGGAGACTATGTCCCCCTTGGGTGGCCCCGAGCAGAGGGACCCCAACAAGGTCATCAGGCTTGATAGCCATTATCTCTATTGGTTGAGCCATCTGGAGGACCCAGCATACATCTTTTTGATAAAAGCCATTCTAACAGATGCGAGGTGATATTTTACGATGTCTTAATTTGCATTCCCCAATGATTAGTACATCAAGCATTTGTTTATGTACCTGTTGGCCATTTCAATGTTTTCTTTCAATAAATGTTAGTTTATGACAAAAGTGTTATTTTTATTAATTGAGAATACCATTTAGAATATCATAAACTATATTTTTATCATATTCTTCTCATAATCTTTCAAATATATCCTGGCCTCCCTAAAACCTCAACTTCTCATCCTCTTGTTTTTTAAAATCCACCAAGTCCAATTTGTGTTCTCCAAATATGAGGCTGTAAGTCCATCTCTTGGGTCGGGTCACAGCCTTAAAGAGAACTGTTTCTTCCTCTCCCAACAACTATCAATTTCTAATATTTCTCTTGACTAGGGGTGGGACTTTGTTCCTATCTCCCCTCTGTGCTTGGAATTTGCTTGGCTTGAACTTGTTCAGGCCTTGTGCATGCTTTAACAACGCCTGTGAGTTCATGTGTGCATCTGTCCTTTTGTGTCCTGAAAATGCTATTTCAATGTAGTCATTCACCACCCATACCTCTTAAAATCCATCTGTTCCTTCCTCCACAATAATCTCTGAGCCTTGTGTGTGTGTGTGTGTGTGTGTGTGTGTGTGTGTGTGATAGATGTTTCATTAAGAGCTGATCATTCCACAGTCTTTTATTTTCTGTCTTTGAACAATTGTGGGTCTCTGTGTTAATCACTATCTATTGCCAAAAGAAGCTTATCTGATGGCTGAAAGAAGCATTAGTCCATTAGTACAGAGATAAATATTTGGAGTTGATTTAATACTTGGTCCATTCAGCAGAGTAATAGGAGTAGGTTCTGCCCTATGGTCTATGAATTGTCTAGTTATAGGCTCTTGACCCTGATAACAGTGCTAGGTCTGGATTCCAATCTGTGAAGCAGGACTTAAATCTAATCAGAAAGTGTGTGGTTACTTCTATAATATTTGTGCCACTGTTGTACCAGTAGGCATATCTTGCCAGGCCAGTTGGAATTGTAGATCTCAAGGTTCACAGTTGTATAATATTGATAATTACTTTTCTCCTTTGGAAGTATGCATAACACCTCCCAACACTATGAAGGCTAGCCTGTAGGAGTAACGCTTTGGGGTAGTACCCACTGAATTTCTTCTATGATTCAAATATATAGTGTCTTCAGCAATACGGTCTTACTATCAAGTTCTGGAGGGTCATTAAGAGCAATGGTAACAGCAAGTAATGTTTAGGGGTCTATAGGACCCCTCTGGTCAACAGTTCCAAAGGAGGTAATTTATTCTTGGCACTGAGTTTTATATATACTAGCCTATGGTGTTTAGTAGGGACATTGTCCCCATGACCCCTTTCTTTTTACATATGCATATATTTGAGGAAACTTCTATAGTGGTAGGTTTCCATGTAACCTTTTCAAAAAGCCTTTAGTATTATGTATCCTTCCCATACTCCATCCCCCATGCTGCCCTCCTGTTCCTCACCTTATTTAATATTAGAAAGGGGTTTAAGAGTTTTCAGTAACATGGAGAAAGAATACTTTAAAAGAAGCTTAATAATGTTTCCAAATGATTTTTAGATCTCTTCTTTTTCCTTTCTCTTAGTCAATGTTATAGATATTTTAATTGGTATGATCTGATTTCTTTGAGTGATGGAAGAAAGATTTGACAGGAGGAAATACTGAAAACATTTAATCAAATCAACTGTTCGAACTATTATGATTTTAATAGCTATGTTATAATTGCTGGGTTAGCCAAGATTTCAAACATTGTCTTTTAGTTTGAATTAAGGAACTCATTTGTTTATTTTTTATTAAATTTTTTTTTGAGCTTTTGTAATTTTACATAACAGTTCTCAATCAGGTCAAGAGTCCCTCCCCAATCAATGTCCCCCAACAAGTAACTAATTTTTAATAAAAATATATTGACCTCTTCTCTCACACCTTAATATTCTCTACTCCAAGTGTGTGCACACACACACATGCACACACACACACACACACACACAACAGCTTTCTCAGTTTCAACTGCTGCAAATGACTTTGCTGTAAGCCTTGATTCATGATGATTTTACCACTGTCGCCTAAAGCTCTTTAGGATGAATAGCAGTGCAGACAGGTTCAGGCATATGCTCCACGGTCCTCCATCTTCTCTGTACATATTCAGTTTACTACTTTTCCTGGAAATATTTGAGAATATGAAAGTCTTTTTCCTATCCCCCTTCTCCTGAGTTATTTATATTTCATAAATTCTTTATTCCAAGGCTCCTTTCTTTAAGTCACACATTTAAATTCGACAGAAGGCACACTGTCTTATTTCATGATATTTCATATGTTCTGGTTTCAGGCAGCATGAGATTTCAGAAGAATGAGGTACTATTTTGGGCACTATCTGAAATGAAATGAGGCTTTAAGGTTTTTCTAGAGCTGTTTCACATATCACATTCTGTGAGCCTCTGGAATATAAACTAGAATTTCCCTCTCACAGGCATACTTTAAGAATATTTTTCAAGTGAGCTTTTATAACAATTTCAAGAGGTTTTCATCAAACGTGGTACCCTGATGCCCATTTTTTGAATGGTAACAGATGAAGCTCATGACTTCAATAAGTTGTGTCCAAAAGGGCACAAAAGAGGACACGATAAGTCCATACTGTGTGTTCAGAAACAATGTTAGTTAGCTTTAATGCCACTGATAAAAGTAGAACCTCGTCTTGCAAAGGGCTGCTGAAGAAGGGATTGACTATGATGGGCTGGGAGGAAAAGAAAAGGGTGAACAGAGGACATTGGAAGCAGCATTTGATCCGATTCTTGAGGCATGAGCAGGTTATGAGCAGATGGAGAGGGAGAGGAAGACCAGTACAAACTCAGAGGACAACATAAGCAAAAGCGCATTGAGTGGAAGTCAAAGGAGAGGTAGTGAGGCTTTGGAGAGAGGTGGGTTGCTGTCTGACTTTAGCACAGAAGGGTTTGAGTGCTGCTTTGTAATCAGCTGTAATGGTTTAGGGGCTTGGCATGCTTTTAGTGTGGACTTTATTTTGTGGTTGAAGGTAATAGTTACTTGATTACATACTATATATGAGACTATAAGATTATCAGGTATAATACAGAGCCTAGAGCAGTTACTTAATAGAAAACTCTGATAATTGTGTTTGAAGAGTTGTAGTAAGCAAAAATGACAAGGTCGTGTTTAGAAAAAAAAATTCCTAAGTATTTTCTTCTATGTTAACTTCTGTTCATTCTTCCATCAGTCTTTCAAAACTATAAAGGATAAAACTGAATGGAGAGTAAATCAGATCTGTCACTTCCTATCATCTACCATCCTACTCTTTATGTCTTCAAAAAGATTCATGTCAGTTTTGAAATTATATATATATATATACCTAGACAACAGCTGTTTATCATAGAAAGAAATAACAATAATCATTGACATTATAACTGAGATTGTTTGCCAGCACTTAGTACTATACTAAGGTCCCTCTCAAGTATTATTTATTTCTTATCCTCACAAGAATACTATGAGGCAATTTACCTAGACTGTGGGGTTGGCAGAGATCTCATGGAAAATAAATTTTGATACGCCTTTGGTGAAAGGAGAGAGAGTCCAGAGGCGGTATATGGGGAAGGACAAGGTGCTCGAATAGTGAAAATATGAATCAGATTAGACACACAAACACATTCTCATATACTGCAAAGAAATGAAAACTGGGAGAGGTTAATAATTTACCCAAGCTCACACAGTTGATAAATATTAGAATTAGTATTCAAATCTAGCAGATCAAATTCTGAGGTAGTGTTTTTAACACTGGGACTAGGTTATAGGAGTGTAGAATCTGTTCATTTAGTCCCTATTTACAGTGTGTGTCTATAGTTATAAAATTAATGTATTTATAAACATTAATGTAACAAGTGCCTTTAGTATGAAACGTGTTAGCCCTCATGAAGAATGTTTCCTTCATATAAGTTTTGTTCATTTTAGTGAAGCTGTGTATGTATGTGAGGTTCATAGATCCTCAACTCTTCCATTCTCTCCAATTCACTGAATACTGGATACCACTCAGTGGAACTTTATATGTTTCAATAAATGACCTTACTGAGATATGAGCTACGCATTGAATGCATGCAACTTTGGCATTTAGTTTATTAATAAAATTGTGTAATTATTAACACAATCTACTTCTTCAGTCTTTGCTACTCTGTAACAAAGTCACTCCATTTTCCCAACCCACCAGCCAAACACATTAATCTCTAATCTCCTTTCTGTAGCCACATTTGCATATTATGGAAATTTCACATGTGGAATCATTTAATATATAGTCTTTTGTGACTGGATTTTTAAATTTCACATGGTGCTTTCAAGGTTCAAGGAATTATTTTGTAGCAATATCAAGAATTCATTTCTTGGTGAAAACTGAGGGATGTATTAATTTCTCTCTATTTACTGTTCCACTGTGTTCGTGAGTGTTAGGTGTAGAGTTTCCACTGTAGATGTGTCATTTAGGGCTGGGTATCTCTCAGACATATATTCTCTGTGTGTAATCAGTTTTGGAAATCTGTAACAGCCTTTGTTGCTAAAAGAAGCTTCTTTGATGAGTGGTGTACGGTATACTTGTCTATAAATATATATAATATACTTGTCTATAAATATAAATACAATATATTTAGCATACAGTAAGAAATTTCATTTGTCTAGAGATGTGTCAGAAGGCCACATCTGGTTAAGTTTTAGAGAATATGAGACTGTAGAGTGTGTGTTCCTGGATAGGACTCATATTAACTATTAAATCTTACCTACCCACAGCTCAGGGACTATTGAGGAAGAGGTAGTGGAAAGATTTTAAGGGTCAGGGTTGGTGCATGAACATGAGGAAGTACAGGCTTTCCGGCCTCTGGGAACTTTCACATATGAAGTTGCAACAGTGGTGACAGCATGCACAAGATCCATGCTGACCCAATCAGACAACAACCCAGCAAAGAATGAGGGAAGTAGGCAGCAGACCCCAATCCCAGCCTAGGAACTATTGGTAACTGATTACTCCAGGGTGAGGGATAGTAGATTGTTAAGGGAGAGACTGTAGATAGGCTGACGACACTCTAATGAATGAACTTGCCTCAAAGGACATCTGGGTACAAATGCTTGACCAGAAAGGACTTAGCATATATGACAGAATGCATGAAATCTGGAGGGAGGGACTATGGTGGTATGCAGATTGGGGAGGAGGTCTAAATTTGATTAAGATCTATTATGTGAAATGCATTAAAACTCAATAAAATGTTATTAAATAAAGGATTCATTTCTTTTAATGAATATACTATGAATATGACCCATGAATACATATTTGGGCTATTTTTGCAGTTTATCTTCTGTGAATAATGATACAGCTAAAACCTGAATAAAAGTTTTTGTGTACAGATAGGTTTGCATTTTTCTTGGGGATACTTTAGAATTTCTGGGTGCTAAGAGGATTCTATATGTAAGCTTTGAGGGGCTTCTGTAACTTTTTCTAAGGATGCACTATTGTCCGTTCCTACCAGCAAAGTCTGAGGATTCCAGCATCTACTGATCCTCAGCATTACGTATCTTTTTGATCAAAGCCATCCGTGTAAACGGGCATCTCATGGTGGTTCTGATTTGCATTTCCTCCTCTCTCTTCCCTGATCTCTTTAGACTGCATACTTTCCATCACTCTTCATTTTTGCTTGCTAACTTCTTGTGCCAGTGTGAACCACTCTTGATTCCTTCTGGTGAATGTTTTCATCTCAATCATTGTACCCTTTTGACTCCAGAATGTCCAGGCAGCCTCCAGAAGAGGCTGCTGCTTCTTCCTCCTCTTCCTCCTCACTCTCTTCCTTTTCAATTTTCCTCAATAATTTTTCTTTTTGATATTGGCTATTTGCTGAGAAATTTTTTTTTAAATTTTTATTTGTCATTATTTTTTACTTTGTATGTATGTATTGCCTTCATGTAAGTACACATGTCGTGCTGACCCTGGAGGTCAGAAGAGGGTGTTAGATCCCCTTGAACTGCAGTTACAGATGGTTGTTATCCGTTGTGTGGGTGCTGTGAATCAAACCTGGGTCCTCTGCCAGAGCAGGCAGTGCTCTTCACCCCAGAAACATTGTTTTCACATCTTCCTTTACTTGCTTAAGCAAGGATTTTGTTTTAAAGATATCTATAATAGCTTCTTTGAAGTCCACGATGTCTGACATGTAAGACTTTCAAAAGCAGTTCTTATTGCCTTTGTGCGTGTTAATTTTTTCCCTTTGTAGGTCACTCTCTCTTGTGAATTTACATGTATCATATACTTTTATTGAATAATGAGCATTTAAAAAATGTATATAGCAGTTTCCCATCACTGTGTTTCTCTAGGAAAGATCTTTGGAATTCTCTGATATGGTTGCCCGTGTGATAAAATTCACTGCATCACTGCTTGGCACCTGGAAACAGACAGCCGCCACTTCTCTGGAATAACTTCACAAGTAGGATTCTGGACTGGGGCAGCAGCCACTGACCTCTGCTTGTCTCTCTCAGTGTGGTATAAGTTGAATAATGAGGCTCACTTAGGTCCAGATTAAGGGCCTGAAAAGCTAAACTTGGCTTTTACTTTGTGAGTGCAGGCAGAGAAGACGAGACCCCTTCTCTGCTGGTCTTTCCTGTAGCAGAAGTCTGCAGTATAGTGTGAGAGGACAGTGGGATGTTGGGGTAGCTTGTCGTTCCTGGTACTACAACCCTCAACTGGGAGCTGGGAGAAGAGGGGTCTACGTGTTCTTGGCTACTGTCTGGAGTAGAACCTTTACCTTCCTGACTAGGATGGGGAGGGAGAGAGAGGCTTGTGGTCAAATATCATAGACTTGCTCTTTTTGATGAAATTTTGTTTTTTCTTTCTATATTTTTCTGCTTTTTTGGTTTATTTAATTTTGTTCTCCATATCCTCATTCCAGAAGTCATCTACTTGTGGATTTACTCTTCACAAGTCTTAAGCCTATTTGAATTAGACACTTAAAACAGTAGCTTGTGGTATGTGGTAATAAAGTTGTTGAATAAATTAGTGAACCCAAAATGTCAAGTGATACAATTTAGGATTAGGGAAGTTTTCAAATGATAGAATATGACATCAGAACAGCAGTGATTTGGTTCAGAGAGACATTGTAAAACATTATTTCGCTGTTATGGAAAAAAAGAATCAAATTCCTTATAAATGGCAGAATTCTTTATACTCAAATTATCATCTTCAGGACCAAGACAATTTATTACTTCTGCAGACTCATTGTTGTAAGTGGTTCTTAAGTTAATTTGCTGTGATAGATGGTTCACTTGGTGACTTCACTTTCAGAGTAAAACCCTTAGGGGGGAAGTGGCTACTTAATGCTAACATTCTTTGAATTCTGGTTCCCTGGGGGGCATGTTTGAGAAAGCTGCTGGGGGTTTATTAGCACAAGTGCTCAGTAGCTAAAGGACTGGTAACAGGTGAAGGTGAAAAGTGCTTAGAGGAAGCAGAGAGAAAGGACCAAGTTAAGTGGCAACATGTTCAAAGGCTCAGCGCAGGGTGCTGGCTGATGACTAAACAGCTAGACTGAACTCTAAGTGCTTCTTATGTTTTAGTGTAAACTCTGGGAAGAATATGCTTCAAGAACTACAATAAAATTGATTCTTAAAAAGAGAGAGAATGGGGGAGAGAGGGAGTAAGTCGGGGGAAGGAGAAAGAAGAGGAAGCCGCAGCATTGTCTCAACAGTTAAATGCACTGGCTGTTCTGGGTCAAATCTCAGCACCCACAGGGCCGCTAACAACTGTCAGCAACTCCAGTTACAGGGAATCCAACGCCCTCTTTTGTCCTCCGTGGGCACTGCAGGGTGCCCTTATATACATGCAGGCGGTACAGTCATAAAAAGTAAAAAAAAAAATTAAAGAGAAGAGAAAAAAGGTAGAGAGAGGAGAGGAGATGGGAAGGAGGGAGAGAAGGAGGAGAATGAAGAGGAGGAGGAGGAGGAGGAGGAGGAGGAGGAGGAGGAGGAGGAGGAGGAGGAGGAGGAGGAGGAGATAAAGCTCTAGGGATATTGTAAGCATTTTTTCTTTTATTTTGATCTTACATACGGAAATAGAAAGTTTGATGAAAATTTCTATGAGAAATAAGTGACAATGCCAACTCTCAAAGCTTTGTTTTGATGAGCTCGTGTCATTGGATGAAATTAAAGGTAGCAAATGGGGAGTGAAACATTCTAGAGCACTACATAGAATTGAGAAAAACGGTATTAATGGTGATTCATTATACATCATAGTTTTGCAGCCTGTGGATCAATAGCTTAGGGAAGGGTATAATTTTCCAAGGAGAATGCTAACTGGCGCTAATTGGTATACATAAAGAAAAACAAGGCAATGAAGAAGAGCTTTAAAATGTGAACAGAATTGATTTCAGCAATGTTAGAAAATAAAAAACTTTAGTGGCTGGAGAAGAATCCAATTGAGTGATCTCAGAGCAACACCAGCTAGGAAGGGCCTTGAGGACTAGTGTTTTCAGATTTTGGGTAGAATTTCCCAGCCTACAACTCTGACTTTCATAGCTCTATCCCTGCATCTTAAGCATGAGGCAGATCAAATATATATTTTACTGATGATATTCTTTGTTTTGGAATATGACTTAAATGTGGCAAAGAAAAAGAAAAATAACTATATTCATATATTTCCAGAGCTAGAGACTGAATCCAGAACCTTGTACAGTCGGCTACATCCTCCGGCAAAGAATTTTTTTACTATTTTTATTTATGTGCTTTTCTTTGTACTCTTTTTATTTATTCATCTGTAAGAACTCTGCTGCTTATGTCTATCAACACCTAAAACTAGATCCCAGGAGGAATAATGATAAATTTTGCCCTGTCTGGCTGTTTCTAGAGAAGCTTATCTTGCGGTTTTAATCACTGTTTTGCTGTTGTGACAGGGAAGTAAAGCCACATTAGACCTGTGTATGAGACTGCGGCCTATTGTTGATTGAACTTGGAAAAGCAGCCGTGGTTGTTCTGGGTCCATCCATCTTCGAAAGCATGTAACGGAGTGCCAGATGGAAATAGTCTGATTTGGTAGATGGGAACATTTCTAAGAATTATGGACCATGTTATAGATGTTTTCAGTTGTAGATTCTCGCACAATTGTATTATCCTGTGCTACGTCATTTAAAAATTTACTCCAGATAACTGTTGGAAAGTCTGCAGGTATTATTTAAAGTTGAAGCAATTTGTTACCTACCTTTAAAGTGTTAAAAGACTTTCATTTCTTTCCCTTCTCTCAGCATATCGTTAAATGACAGGCACAGATGTTTGCTTTCACTTTTTAGCATCCTCATCCTGGGCATTCATTATCCTAAGAAGTGGAATTTCAGTCATCACATGAGTGCTTACAAAATACACAGCCAAGTCTACTGTCCTTTGCCACCTCTGGCTCTTGTGTGGGTCATTGGATAATTAGATATTTGAAAAGCACCTTGAAATAAGAGCTATAAATAAGTGCTTTATCCATTTTTAGAAAGCTCCGTGTATAGAAGGGTCATTGGAAAAATCCTTGGATCATGCTGCATAAAAGACTGGTGTTTATTCATCTTGGAGTAGTTCAGGGTAAGCAACTATGAGTATTCTGGAAATAGGTCCTGACAGACAGGAGAAGGGTATTCTAGTTCTGTTTCTCACTAGTTAGTTGTTATAAGTTCATGAAATTCCATTCAACCCAAGAGTACATACATATAAAATAAGATTGAACTTGATGATCTTTAAGATGCTTTTGAATAATGTGTGAACTCATGTTTTGCTCTGGTCCTATGTTCATGGTTTCCTTGACTATCTGAATAGTGGATTCTAGTTTACCATCAGACAAATGACTCCTCTGATTCTATAGAGACCTCTAGAAACCTTTTTTTAAGCAATTGAACCCTTAAAGTTCCAGGCTACTCATTGAGAGAAAGAAGTTACTTTGGTGTACAAAGGTAGAAATGAAAAAGGCCACTTGTTGTCTGAGAGTGACTGGCACAGTCTGGAAACATTTCAAGATACTAACTCACTGCTTGCAATCCATAGCCATTACCTCCTAAAAGGCCTCCTGCCAGTGGGAGTCCAAAAAAGGAAAATGTTTATAGCCTCGGGTTCTAGGTCTGAGGGGTTTGAATTTCTGACACTTACTAGTTTAATGTGTTGGAAAAAAATTAATGTGCTTGAACTTCATTGTTTAATTTCTAAAATGAGTATGTTAGAAATTACTTGTATGATTACTGGAAATATTATGTATATAAAATAAGTTTTTTATAACAGTTGACAAATTGGAAAATACATAATACTATTCCCTTTATAATTAGCACAGTCATTATAGGACAAAATTTAAGTTTACTTTATAAATTATTTAATAAATACCTATTATATTTTATTACTATATATAAAGATATGAGAGATACAATTTTATGACTAAAACAAAATTCTATGTATAGAAACCTCATTTATTCTGTCTGGTATATTCCTTCACTCCTCTCTTCCTTCTAATTCTCTTCTTTTTTCTTTCTTTTCCTTTTTCTTTTTTGTTGTTGAAAGAGAATGATCTCAGGTGTCTTTATTTTCCTGCCTCAGTCTTCTGAACGGTAGAATTAGAGGTGTGTGTCACCATGCTTGGCAAGGGTTTATGTTTCTTACATGATTTTTAAACTTTTTAAAGACTGTCTATAGGCAGTAGTGGTCCATGTATTTGCTCATCAGAACAAAATATAACACATTAAAATTTCTCAGTTATTTAATTTTCAACAAAGGCTTATGGACACTGTGGTGTAGAAATATTTAAATTTTACATTAATTCTGAAAATATGCATACACATGTATAAATTTTAATTATACTGATTTAATATATATTTACATATATGCAGTCAAATCTCATTTCAAATTGCTGATTATATAATAGTAATGAACCCTAAAGTTTAAGCCTTAACAGTGAGACTGAGTTCTAAAAATATTTCTTAATTGGATCATTGTGCAGCCACAGGTCTGTGACTTGCATATAATTTTGGCACCGAGGCTTCTAGAGTGTGTGACTACCAGGCACCTGGCGGAGATGGATCAGGTCCAAATCCAACTAGAATCTTGGTGGCAGATGGCTCCCAATGCAGTTACTCTAAACTTGGAATGTGTAAAAAGTTAATGCTCAGAGGCTGAAACCCGATCCGTTATGGACATATGTGCACTGAGTGTGGGAAAATCTGTGGCTACCAGGAACAGTATTGTGTGTATAATCTAGCTTGAAATTTTCAAATCTACCCCTTCTTGCTCTAGGTGGTCTGTGACTACAACTCAGATTACTGCCACTCTTTTTATCCGCCAAGCTTCTTACATGTAGCTTCATCCTCACTGTTGCTTCAGATCCAGTAGGTCAGACTTGCCATGTGTTCTGTTCTAAGAACCTCAAAGTGACAGAAGAAAATACTCTCTCAGTATGAGGAAACTACAATTGAGTAGTTTAACCACTGCTGTGCTTCAAGATAAGCATAGGTTCCAATGCTTTCTTTATGACTGGATGCTCAAATTTGGCACCTCCTTCTTTTACTGTTGAAGATCAATCCAACTACCTTCCGTTAGTCCAAGAAGCCTGTGTCAGGGATCAATCCTCCAGCCAGAGGTTCCAAAAGACCACACTCTAGTAGAAAGGCCACTGCTAAGCTAGAGGATGATCATCTTTCCTAGAGATTTGGAGTATTTATCATGTAGTAGAAATAGTACTATATGCTGGTCATATAGCTATTTGCTGATAGGATTTATAGCACAGTGAACAGGTCATCAACTGGACTTTTTTAATGTACTTTTTCCAGCTAATCATTTCCATTTTAGAACTACAGCGAACTTAATTAGTCTCCCTCCTTCTTTTTGTTTGTGCTATTTCCATTTTGTCTCAGCAGCAAGGTAGCTGAAAATATAACACAAAACCATTAAAAATCATGCTTGAACTACTCCGAAGAACAGACTGGTGAGACCTCATTTTGGAGATGAGTGACAGAACCAGAGAGGAGAAATATGTTGACCAAGATATTCAGCTGAACGAACTCTTCCCTTCTGGGTCACAGGAAAACAGCCCGAGGAAGGTGGATCTGATTCCTCCCTGCTTACATTAATTACCTTGGGCCTGCAGGGTCTGATCTCTGATGGAACCTGTTCCCAGATGAGTGACAAGGCCAGTTAGAAAGTTCTTAGAATTGGTTTCAGACTTCTTAGAAGAGCCAGGGACAAACGGCAGTTGTCAGGACAGTTGTTCAGGACTCAAAGTCATTCTCAATGAACTTTTTAAGTAAGCACCATATAACAAAATTAACAACTTCATATTTCTACCTTGTTTCTCTCTTCTTGTTCAGATGAATATAGCAACTCCACAAAATGAGGTAAACGGTAGAGAGAAAGAGAGCTAGCAATGTATGGGAATTTGTTGTATTCTCTTCACTGGGACATTAGGAACTGTGGGAAAAGTTCTCCTAACCTCTCTTAGAAACTTAAATCATTTCAGTGGCTAGGAGCTACACCTGGAGGTGTCTTCAGTGACCCAGCTTAGCCAGGTTATGTAAGACAAATGATAAAAGTCAGGTGACTTAAGAAATTGGGGAAGATAATGGCAATGGGTTTATAGGAAAGCTATGTATTATTTCATTGTCATTACTTTGAAAATCAGGCTCCTGATGTCTTTATTACCTTGGATCAGAGAGACTGCAGAATATGTCGAATGTTTTTTCTATGGGAAACAAAATGTGGCCGTGGAGGGATGGGACTGGAGTGGTAGTAGTTGAGGTTCAGTGCTTTCCCAAGTCTTGGGACCCCAAACATGGTAGAGCCAGAATAGGCTTTGATTTGTGGTAAAAGAACAGTAATTAAATGTATAGAAAGAGCTAAATCTGGAGGATATATTCCTCGTTTCTTAGACAATATTTAAATAGTTTTGTCTTGATTAAGATTGATATATACAAAAGCACATTGTGGGAACTCTTAATAGAAAAGCTACTACTTCTTTTAAAAATTCATTAAGAAATCTAGCAAAGAGACTCCAAAAGCAGAATGATCCATATTTCATTCTCAAACGACTCATTTGCAGGTGTGAAGTGCTTCTTTGCAGTACCTTGCTACCACCAGAAGTGATTTGCAAGGAAGCACCTGAGATAAAGCATCTAGCTCGAGTTAATCCCATCCCTGCAGGAAGACATATACTCCAGGAACAATATTGCGTTCCTAGTTAGGCAGCAGCTGCGGTCTCTCTTGCCATCTAAATGACTGTGCTGACAGATCGTTGCAGTGTGACTCAAATTTTAAAGGCACAAAAAATAAAATAGACTAGATCTCTTATCTACTTTTTCTTTCTTTTTTGGCACTACTCTTATTTAGTTGTTTCAAGAAAAGAATTTGGAAGATGGAAAGTAGAGCTTGGTCTGTCCTGCATCTAGAATCATCCAGCAAGTTTCAGTATGCATGGTATATTCATTTTATAGGTGTTAAACTGAGCTTTTTTGTGAGGTAAGGCATGAAGAAATGGGAAGAATAGCAGTGATCTCAAGAGGATCAGATTCCATTGCTGATTAAGATATTTAGACATCCTGAACTTTTTTTTTTTAAGCTACATTTTCAAGCTGTCTTTAGAAAGAGGTGTTTGTGGGGCTAGAGTGTTGTCTCAGCAATTAAGAGCACTGGTTGCTTTTGTATAAGACCTGGTTTCAATTCCCAGCACCCACATGGCAACTAACAACCTTCTGTAAGTCTAGTTCCAGGGGATCCAATGCCCTCTTCTGACCTCTGTGGGCAATGCACAACACAGATGCACCTATGTACAATGCAGGCATTATACTCACACATAAAGTAAAGATAGTAAACAAAATGTTTTTTTTAAAAAAGAGGGTGTTTGCTTAATGGATTATCTCCAATGTTTTCAAGTCAGGGCTTATAAAGCAAAAGTAAGAGAAAATAATTTATACAAAGAAGAAATTATAAAAGCAGACACAGAAACTCACAGGTTTTTAAATAGCCAGCTTAAAAACCACAGGAAGTCTGAAATTGAAATATTCCTTAGAAAGCAGAGAAGACTGCTGTGGAAATTTTAAATGGATGATTTTAAAGTCTAGTCTTGGGATCTCATAGTCCTAAATTTCAAATCTATATTAATTTTAAAGCAAATCACGAGAACTATGTGCTATTTAAATAGTCATTACCATAGTTATCATATACCAACCTTAACTTTGGTCCAGATAGTCTATGCAGATGAAAGCCTATGCTGCCTATGTAAAGACAGCTTTTTGTGCTTACTATCTTTTCAGGGGAGGGGCATCAGAAAGACTGTTTTCTTGGTTTTCCTAATATGGGAGATGTGGGTGATGCAATGGGAACAGAAATCATACATGTGACATCTGGGATAGAGCCAGTAAGAGGTAACGATTTTCATCCTGGTTCTCTCTTCTTCCGCTGGAAAGTCTGAATGTTTTTAGGCTGTTACTATTTCAGTATGGAAGAACTCTGAAAGGAAACTTAGGAAAGCCAGCAGGAAGGTCCTTCACCACTTCTGTTTATATATGGGCAAAACCCAAACCTTTGCTTCCTCAAGCATTTTGAACTTGTCAGCACAGCATAGGCTAGGTGGTCCTGGCTAATTCGTTTCACCTAGCACACTGCTTTATCCTTTAATTTTTGGCTGCCAGTACAGGGTATCCCAGGTTTTATTCTTACACAGAAAGAATTAGTAGTAGGAGGAAGGTGATTTTTGATAATAGTGTTAGAGTTTTCATTTCCCACCTATGGGGTTGTCACTGTTAAATTCAACCATCTTTGAATAGTTGCTTTTTCCTTTTTTAAGATTTATGTAGGTAATTTATTTAGCTTTGGGATCTCAATAGAGTTCTAACACTGTTACCTAAATCCTTTCTCAAAATCCATCTCTTTCATAATTATCAAGCTTGATTATATCACTGTTTTAGAGGTTAGGGCCCAGGGTAGGCTGCATCTGTACTAGGGAATGAAGAGCTAGTAATTATGTTTTCTGTGGTATGGAAGTAAAGACTTTTATGGTGTGCTTGTAAAGTAAAAGAAGTGCCACACCGACAGTGCCGATAAGCAAGGCACGGCATTAACCATTCCATCTGGTGCTTCTTAAATAGGACAAACTATTCTCGGAGCTTTGTGAGGCGCCTGCTTCAATTCCCAAGAGTTGGAAGTGACTGGGCTTCTGAGGGAACTCTACAGGTAGAAGATGCAACTTTTGAAACTCAATAAGAAAACGAGAGATACAGGTATATAGAGAAGAAGTGTCTCGCAGGTATTTCTATGTTTATGAAAACTCAGCCAACAGGAGTGCCCCCCACCCCGAATTCTAATTCTATCATCAATGAAAGACTTTATTTTTAATAAACATTATCTGTTTCCTAATAATTCCTTTGAGATTTTAATTGTAATTGAGCATTTACAGTGATAAATTTAGTCCACAGGTTTTTTTTTTTTTTGCAACATTTGGAAAGGTGATAACACTGAAATTTCAAAGCCATTTCTGCATGGCAGCTGCTGAATTCCATCTTCTGGTCTGGGCTCTGAGCAAACAAGTGCTGTGCAAAGGGTCTCATGTAACTGAATGTTCTGCCAAATAGCTAAGGCTTTTATTTTTCTACTTTAATATATATATTTTTTTGTTTCTAGATATTGTTTCAAGTTAAATATCCTTAGACTTCACATGCTTTGATCAAAAATTTTTAGTGCTTTCTTGAGAATCATTGCCTTCTAATTTAGTTACATAGATGAGCTTACAAAAGGCCACTCTTGGACTATAGCTGCCCTGATGAGACATACTGAGTAGTAGGTCCAAAGTTCAAGCATAATTTACTTGGTTTTCAATAGCTTTGTATAGTTATAGAAATCTTAGTCACTATTGTACTAAAACCTTAAAAATAAGAATAAGCTTAAGTAAAAATTTTTGTTGTACATATTTATATTTTATTTTTATCGCATTTAAAAATTACTGAATTTTTTCAGTTTTCATGCAATATAATTTGGTGGTATTCGGATTCCCTCCCTTATCAACATCTCCCCTTACTGCCCAACTTAGTGTACTCTGTTACATATATATAATAAGGTCTTCAGGATCTAATTTGTGTTCCCAAATGTCCTTCAGTGTGGGTTGATCCACTGGATCCTGGTTAACCTACCAAGAGTCCCATACTTGACAGAGACTGTCTCTGCTCCTCCCAGCAGCTATCTACTGCCATGACTTCCCTATCTCTGGGCTGGGATAGTTTCTGGTTTGAGCTTTCATGGAACTTGCCCATGCTGTCACCATTGCTGTGAGTTCAGATGAATAATTGACCAGTTATTTGGACAACTCTGTTTCCTTGTGGCCATTCACCACCTCTACCAATTATAATATTGCTTCCCCCTCTTACACAATAATCCTTGAGCTTGGGAGGCAGAAGTTTTATACAGGTGTACTAATCAGGAATAAGTTCTTTGCATTCTCTTGTTCTCTGCCAGTTGTGGGCTTCTGTGTTAACCATCATCTAATGAACAATGAAACTTCTCTAGTGAGAGTCGAGAAGTGCTTCAGTCTATGGATACAGCAATAAGTCTTTAGGAGTCAGTTTAACACTAGATATTTTTCTTTAAATTTTAAAATTATTTTAAATATATGTTTTTATTGGGTTTTTGTGCATTTCATATAATAGATCTTAATAAAACTGAGACTCCTTCCCCTATCCACATCACCCCTTAACTCCCATCACCAGATTTCTTGCATTCTGTCATATATGTTAGCGCCTAGCCCATCATGCATTTGTACCTAGACGTCCCTTGGTACAAGTTGGAGTCCAGTCAGCCTATGTAGAGTCATTCCTTTAATGAAGATCAGCTCTCTCTCACCCAGCAGTAATCAGCTGCCTATAGCTCCTTGGCTAAGGTTGGGACCTGCTGCCCATTTCCTCAGGTCTATGCTGAAGTTTTGTCTGATCAGTCTGCATTGGTTTTGTACATGCGGTCACCATTGTTTCGAGATCATATGAGCAAGTTCCCAGAGGACTGAAAACCTGTTTCCTTATGATCATGCACCAACTTTGGCTCTTACAGTCTTTCCACTCTCTCTTCTGCAATGGTTCCTGAGCTGTGGGTGGGTGAAGTTTAATACAGTAGTCCTATCCAGGGACACACATTCTGTAGTCTCTTATTCTCTGAGACTTGACCAGTTGTGGCTTTCTGTGTGCATCACACTTTGTTGTATGAGGAGACTTCACCGGTGAGAGTTGAGGGATGTGTTCGTATTCTTTCTGCCCCTTGTTCTGCTGTGCTCCATGAGCCTTGGGTGTAAAGCTTCTGCTGTAGATCTAACACTGTATTTTTCAAAGAATAAAACCTGTCTTGAGGAATAGAGAAAATAGTGAGGCATGAAGCATTGCATGTTTCTGTTTCAGTAGATCCTATATGTTAAGTACATATTTTCCTGATGGAATCCATTAACTAATATTAATAATTATGAATAAATACTTAATAAAGCTTTTATGCAACTTGATGAAGTTCTACAGGAAGAGAAAGTTCACAAGAATAGTAAAGAAAAATGTAAAGAAAGAAAAACAAGAAAAGCCCCATCATTCTGTTTATGTGATTATAGGTGCTGGCGATAATTTTATGGACATTTTAGTTTGTTTTGCTCATAAGTCATAATTCTTTTTATAAAGTTCAGGTACAAATTAGTTTTTCCTATCTCGAGTGATTAATGTCACTTCCTGCTGTTAGATTAATTTTATGAAAGCCCACTGCTATTAAGGTTTAATTAATATCATTTTGTACTAATAAGATTTTTTCTTAAAAATTTTAAACTATTGATTTTTTTATTTATATGTATGTTGTTTCAGTATTCAGCAAGGGTTGTTAACTCATGGTGTTTGACTCCCTAAGAATATGGAAGGAATTATGGGAGATAGAGGTTCTTTAGTTGATACAAGCTGGTGTGACTGTTGGACAGATGCCAGGATTGTCTGATGATCATTTGTATAGTGTTGTTTAGTCTGAAATTAGAATGTCCCCCTCTTGCTGTTGCGACATGAGCATTTGCCATGAAAGGAGGTAAGATATTACAGATTTTTCTATTCTGGGAACTTCTAAAGAGACTCCAGCTTCTGTCTCTCAGGTATCCTGACACAGGATGTATTACTTTGTAGCCACTTAAATGTACCCAAGAAAATATCTTGGATCAGTTTTAAATGCTATTGTTTGAGTATGTAGTTCATTTTTATCTGGTTTCTAACTATTTTAGAATTTGTCAATCTGTTTTTGTTGTTATTCTTAAAAATCAGAACTAAATTTTAATCCTTTGCTTGTAAAAAGGAGGAACAGGAAGCATCAACATAAAGAGGAAGTTTTGGGAAACTTGTCTTAATCTGGAAACACAGGTGCTCAGTTTGGATCTTAAACTCCATGGCCTGGGCCTAGGTGTTGGAGGTGTGATTCTGGAGTGGGATTACTGAAGATTGGGGAACCTTAGAAAGTGGGGTTTAGTGGGAAGTCTTTAGGTCATTGGAGTGTGCCTTCCAAGGGGATAAAGGCTATGGGCTATTTCTTCTTTCTCTCTATTTTTCCTTCTATGAAGTGGCTACTTTTGTTCTGCTACATTTTCACTATGATAGGTAATAGCGACATTCAGTTGTGAAAGGAATCTCTATAATCATCAACCAGAATTAATCTTTTCCCTTCATAAGTGGATTATCTCAAGCTCTGCTATAGTGGTAGAAAGCTTACCAGCACAAGAAGAGATTCCTCCTCTTCTTAATTGTTCATGGGATTTTTTTTTTGAAGATCATACAACACATTTCTCATTCTGGCATGTGGGTAAGAAAAGGTGATTCAAGAAGTCAGCTCTCTAGAAAATATCATTCTCCACCTCAACTACTTAAAACTGAGTAGATAACCAACACTCAGAAGAACTGACTTCTTTATCTATCTATTAACATATCCTTTTACTAGCCCATAGAAGCTAATTTTTTTTTCTGTATTGAATGTCTGTGTGTGGTGTGTTTACATGGTTATGTGGATAGGCACACCTATGCAGAGGAGAGAGGAGGACCTCAGGAGTCTTCCTTTATTACTCTCTGCCTTGTTCCTTTGAGACAAGGTCTCTCATTGAACCCACAACTCTCCATTTTAGCTAGGCTGATTGACCAGTGAGCTCCCAGGGTCTTCCTAACTCTGCCCTTGAGCTCAGGTTAAAGGGGTAAACAGCTAGTCATGCCTGATTTTTTACATGGGAACTGACATTCAAACTAAGTCTTCACTCTTAAGTCCAGCACCCTCCCCATTAAACCATCTGCCCAGCCCAGAAATTTAAAATTTATATTCCAGAAGCAATCTCAGTCACCATAACAAATTCACTAAATTTAGAAAACCATCATGTCTAGTGAGAATCACTTCTGATCATGAGCTTTGAATTCTCCCTGAAGGCTTAAGTACTTTACAGAATGAAGAGAAACTCTGTGTTCTGGTGCTTTGAATATGCTGAGATAATATATAGATTAGGGCCATAGAATCTGTTGTAGCTGAGATGCTAGGGAAATTAGAACCTAGTACAATAATATTTTGGTCTTTAAAGGGGTGTGAATCCAAAAAAATGGAGATTTGCCTCCAAGGATGAAATTTCATCAAAAATACAAACTTTCTAATTATTGTCTTCATGTTGGCCTGCATTCTTACTGCAATGCTGAGATTAGAACTCGGCCTGGAGGCAAACTGTATTACGTTAACCTCCTGGAAGTGTGGTGTCTTTATAAATAAGCAAGTGCCTTTGTCAGTTCAAGGTCCACAGTGATTCAGAAAGAACTGTTTTTTCTACCCAACCCCAGGGGGTGGTCTCAATTTGATTTTCCAGAAGGGGAACAGATTTAACCAGGTGTGGGGAGGGAGTAGCAATTTCAGTAGGCTTGTCGTTCGTTCTTGTCATTTGAATGCTGGAATTCCAGGTCTAGGGCTGCCTTGTTCTTTGCACATAGAGAAATTTCTTGAAACAGCTTCTCTAATTACATTTTAAAATTCATCCTTGCCACATGACTTCTTAATACCAACAGTGATGTGATGTAGACTGTGGGTCCACTGAGAATCTATATGTTCACAGGGAGATTGACCTTGAGCCTGGCAGTGGATTTTCTTGAGGTCACTGTAGACTGGAAGAAGTCTTCAAAGCGTCAATGCCATCAAGAATGCTAGAAAGGAATTAGCATTCTGAGTGACAACTGTGCCTCCACTCACTTTGTCTCTCTCTCTAAGGACATTTTATTTATAGTGTGTCCAGTCTGAGGAGTCAAAACAGTTCCATAATTATAATTAGAATATGAGTTCCAGTATATCTGATGATTTCAGAGGAAATGAATCTATTTTTATTTAATACTAATTTTTAAATGATAAAATGAAATGGTAAAAACCAGATAATGTTAGTGGCTGTTGTGATGAAAACTTAGCATGTGGGTCTAGATTGCTTCTCTTTCTACAGGTAACCACAACCAGAGGGTTTTATCTTTTTTGAAAAGACAATTCCCATAAACATGCACAAATACCATTTTTATTCAGGTGGAAGTATCATGGACACACATCTGTGATTTGTCTTTTGTGTTTAGCATGATAAATGATAATGATAACATATAAATACAGTGACCAGCATAGTTTCAGTATAATATTTTCTTTGAAGACTTTATTTAGGAAATGTTCTTATACTAATGTGTAACTACACATATACAAAGAACTGTTAGGTCCCTACTGAAGTATATGTTAATTTGTTTACTTCTACTGATGTATAATTAAATGAGAGCTTTCACATAGTTAATGTATACATTTGGGCGAGTTTGGAGGCATGCATACACCTGTGCCATCATTACCAAACAAATACTGAACAGCTCCCCCTTCTCCTAAAACTTCCTTGTGTTCTTTTGTGGAATGTGTGTTGAAAACATCAACAAGAGATTGATTCTCTGAACATAAAGTCTACAATACTATATTGCTAACCATTGTCACAATGCCAGATCGCTAACTCCTACAGGGACCACGCTCAGTAGATCCCTAGAACTTACTCCTTTGTATAACAGAACTTATACTCATTTTGTAACAGCTACTGATTTCCTGTATTTTATTATTTTTTGATGATATTACCAAATTTCCTGTTCCTGTTGTTCACTCAGTTTCTACTCTCATTATCAGAACAGAAGTGTTACTGTTTCTGCACATTGTGGCCAAGGCATTACTGTCAAATCCTTTGAACTCTGACAGTATTTGAGACAAAGTTTATCCCTTTCTGTTTTCATTTAAATTATCATTCTGCCTTTAAGAACAGAGCCTTTGGGGTAAGGAATTATATTGTCATTGATGCTACAATGACATTTACCAAGTATGTGTAAATATGATATTATTTCCTTATAAAACTGTGTTGAAAGACAAGGGTTCCTTATTACGGGGGAGAAAACACTATCCCATTTTACATTTGCTTGATAGTGTTGCAGTGGAACACAGCTTTTGCTCTGTAAATATTTGTTTCTCTTTGAAATTGACTCACCCCTTCAGTCTTTAAGTCAAAGCATTCCCTGTGATACGTATACCATAAACTGTTACAAACATCCAGATTTATTTTTGCCAGCTTGTGTTTGAAAATCTCTTGCAGCATTATTTCAGTCTTTTAAAAAACAAACTGGTCATAATTGACATTTAGAAGAATCTTTTCGGTAAGCAAACATTTCCATTCAGTCTGTTCTCTGGCGATGACTTTCCTTAGGGATGCTTGGCTTATAAACGTATAATGTGCACTAACTATAGAAACCTGGAGCCTGGCGTTCTTTTTTACATTGATAGAAATGTGGGCTACTTTGCATAGGTTGTGTTTATTAGCTATTTTGGTGACACACATATTCTGGGCCTAATGTGAAAATGCTAAATGATAGCTCACAAGGAACAGCCAAATAGGCTTTGGAGTGTGAATATGTTTAGGTGGGTTAAAAGAAATACAATCCTATTCAAGGAAATCAGGATGAATAAAAGTAAAGAACAAAAGGGAGTTTTTGTCAACCTCATGGCCATTTTTTTTTTCCTTCCGAGGGGTGAATTAAGCCTGGGAATCAAATCCAGGACATCACGCATGGTAGATAAATTTTCTACCATTGAGCTATACCACAGCCTAGCCAACTATAGTCTCCAGTTGTTTTCCTAGTAACTGAGGAATGGCTGCCTCAGCGTGAGGGGAGTACTATGAGATTAAAATAAAACCAATGCCCCAATACAAACATCTTAATAACCTAACTATGAGATATGTGCAGTCATTTTTGAAGAGTATATTAACTGGGCAGTTGCTTCACATAATATTTCTGCTTCTGTGTCTTCCAGAAACAGGGCCTGGTTGAAGGACAGTCTGTAACTTGGCATGCTCAGGACTACTATCTGGGATGTCATTTAGGGATCAAAGTATAATCCAAGGCGAAGGAATAAAGCACACTATTCAAGTCTTAGGAAAAGGTACTTTCTGGGGCTCAGTTTTGCCTCCTCAGCATTGCAGAAGAAAGATTTTTAAAGAGTGAGGTCAGAATAGGATCCGGGGAAAAGAGTCAAAGAGGCCATTTGGTCTATGTCTTACTTAGGACCGGGAGGGGCACAGGCAAGTTCATCATAAGGCTGATCAACCAAGTATAAACTGCTAATAAAGAGCACTTCTGGGGCTGGAGAGATGGCTCAGTAGTTAAGATCACTGGCTGCTCTTGCAGAGGACCATATTATTGAAGAGGATACCTTGTACAACCACAGTTGGATTTCATTCATTTTCAGTTTTTCTTTTCCTGTTCTTCCAGATTTGCTATATCACACATTTGTTAGAAGAACTGTAAAGATCACAGCTTTCTTTAAATCTTTTTTTTTTTTTTCTGGTTATAGTCCCTTTACCAGCTGTTTGCTCTCTAGCAACAAAGTTGGAGCTACAGTTTCAAAATTCCAGTTATGCTAATGAAGGGAAAATGTTTTTTTCTTCTGATGTATTCACTTGCTTTTTTTGCACCAGCTTGTGAGGTGAGCTGACTTCTATGGATGGCTAGGAACAAATGCTTACTCAAATTATATCTCTTTGCCTTTAAAAGCCCTGTCAAACTGCAGGGCACAATAAAACTACCTTATAGAACAACAGGATTGACTTGGGGACCAGATAAAATTAGTAATTGATCTGTGGAGGCTGATGAAAACTGCTTGGGCATTTTGGGTGTGCAAAGAGTCTAAAATATACTGTGTGGTAGTACCAAAGTTAGGTTGGGTTTTAGTGAAATTTGAGAGGTTTCTGATCTAGGTGGGCATAATTTAGGTCAGGAGTTGGGGCCTTTAGAATGAACATGTTCTACATAGTCTTTGGTGCCTAGCAAATTGAAATGGCAAGCTTGACTGAACCCTCTATAGGATGTAGGAGAGAGGGTTAGGCCCCAACAGTCTGGAATGAAGGCTAAGCTGAATAAGGCCAGCATCATGTGTACATGAGAAGAGTGTGTTAGAAAGGCTGAAATCCACAGATCATTTTGGGACCAAAGACACTGTTTACTCAGAGATGCACTTATGAGTTAAAGACACTTATGAAGAACCAAAAATAGGCTATGCTGAACTCCCAGACGAAGACACTATTACTGGTGATGAGAGTGAGGATGGGACAAACAGGGGGTTTAAATCTGTAATGTGTTGTTTCCTTAACCTTCTCAAAATGGAACATTTTTAATTTTAAAGAGGTCAAATGCACAGCCTCTGCTATTATTAGCATAGAGCGTTTGCTGACATGTATGGAAATGGAAATTAGAAAGGAGTTGGTCCTTGACCTTATCTGTATGTGTCGTTTCACCTCTTTGCATTCAGAAAAGAATTTATGTAAATACTATTATCCAAAATTAGGCTTGGATAGCATGTTTATTACCAGCCGATTGCTTTTAATGTTTAAGTAAAGTCAATTTAATTAGTTTGCATGGGAAATTACAGCTTTTATCTAATTTACAAAAGCCTATGAGTTGTATTTGGAAGATTTTAGGAAAATGATGGTTAAAATCTTACACCTAGTATATTTTGTTTGAAGACTACATCATGATAATAAGGTTAAACAGCAAACTTTTTAAAAAGATATTATAGAATGAGACTATTTCTTAGTTGTTCCCACTTCATGTTTCTCTAGACATGAGCAGGTTTCCTTTGGTTGATATACTGATGTATTAAAGAAAAGATCCACTTCATTAGGAAATCTAGTTGTTTTTCTAAAATAAATTTTCTTAAGAAAATTCTATGTTGTTGAGATTTAAGGTATTTTATTTTTTATCATGGGAACGTGGAAACTTTCACCTGAACTTCAGGGATTTCTTTTTTTCCTTGAGCCTCCTAAAATAAACATATATATGGCTAAGCAAACATGTGTTTGAAGCTGAAGTATGGAACAGGTGATACTTGACAATAGATAGCAAACATATGTGTTGCAGCTGAAGTCTGGAACAGGTGATACTTGACAATAGATAGCAACATTTATAATTGATTTAAACAGCTGGCTAAGAACCAAAGTGCTATCCAGAAAAAGAAAATCTCTCACTGTAATCCAAATAAGACTGCTAATAGCCAAATGATGCATTAGATGGATAAACACAGACTTACTGACTTCCAAACACAAGTTGGTCATTAGCCAGATGAAGCCACTGAGTCAACATTAGCTGACAAATGTCATCTCACTTGAAATTCAGACTACAACTCATAGCATTTTGGTGACACATTAATTTTAATTCAGGGTAAATTATTTTTAAAATATGTTTCCCTTTTGTATTTCCATGCCTGTGATTCTCTGACTAGTCTGATCCATCCATTTGTCTAATACAGTAATCACTTAGCTTTTATGAACAAGAAGAACAAGAAAGGTTTTGACTAGAGGAAATAATTATTAAAGAATTTATCAAAATATAAAATGTTTTACATTCTTTCAGTATTTTTAGTTTATTTATTTTTGCCTCTTCGATAGTTGATAACTTCCCATTCTTCTTCTCAAAGAATTGACTTAATTTCTTTGCTCACTAGGCCATACATTTTAAGAAAACATATACTTCTGCACTAGTCTAGAACTCAATCATCGCTGCTTCTTGAGTCTCCTTTTGTTTGCAAAGACTAGTTTAGAGAAGTGAGTCACTATGACTGCTTCTGATAGGGTCATTATTACCATGCAAAGCCATTAGGTTAGCACTTTGACAGATAACTGAATGCATGGATTAACCCAATACTTGGCACCATTTAGTGACAACTGAAAAGGGCATGTTGTACATAAAGTGGGATTTTAAAAAAACAATTACCTTGTAAATACTCTATCAATCTAATTATCATTAAGTAGTTATTAAAGAACGTAAAAATACATTGAGGTGCTGATAAAGTAAGTGAATACACAAGCGTTGACAGAAATTGTGGCACAATATTTAATACCTGTCATTTTTGGTGGTGGTGATTTCGTTGGCTTAACTGTTCTGGAATTATTTATTCCTTGTGCCCTCTTGGATGTGTTTAATCTCTTCAGAGGGAAGTTTCCTTCTATTATTCTTTGTAGAGCTGGCTTAGTGGGTTAAGTGATTCCTTAAATATGTTTTTATAATGGAAAATTTTTTCCTTCTATTATGGCCGATAATTTTGCTGTGAATAATAGCCTGAGTTGGTATATGTGGTCTTTAAGAATTTCTAGAACATCAGTCCATGCTCTCCTAGCTTTCAAAATCTTTACTGAAAAGCCAGGTGTTATTTTGATAGGCCTGCCTTTATATGTAATTTGTTCTTTTTCTCTTGCAGGTTTCTGTATCCTTTCTTGGTTCTGTACATTCAGTGTTTTGATTATCATACAACCCAGGGAGTTTCTTTTCTGCTCCTGTCTATATGGTGTTCTATATGCCTCTTGAATCTTGATAGGCATCTCTTTCCTTAGATTTGGGGAGTTTTCTTCAGTGATTTTGTTGAAAATGTTTTCCATGTCTTTAAGAATCCTTAGACAATTTCGTTTTTACAATCTATAGAGATCAGTTAACAGTATTGGTGGGAAGGATTCATGGTATAAGGAATAGAATGCAGTAATGTAAAGGGGAAAAAGGAAACATGGAGTAGGAAGGGTTAAATCAGGTGGCGAATGGGAGGGCAGGGCAGGGAGGAATATGGGAAGGGATAACTAACATCAAAAGCCTTTAGAAAAAGATGTATAGAAATCTATTATGTGTGCAAACCTAGGAAGACACATAGAAGTTTCTTAAAGTATATACATATACAATATAAAAAGAGGTTAAAAGGAGCTACTCTACCACAGGGGTTATTCCTCCTATCAGACACTATAGACTAGCAAATCAAAATCTCCATGCTAGGAATGGACTCAATCTTTTGAGAATGTTGACCAGGGATCCCCTAGACCTCAAACAATACTGGCTATTGCCCCTGCTGTTGGTTACTCACCAGAACTTAAATTCCAATTGCTGCAGATAGTACATACATCAGTTGTAGAACAAACAAGGAGAAATCAAGCTGGTACTGACTTCAAAGCTTCATTTTAACTGGCTGCCTTTCATAATGCTGGAAGGTACCAGGCATGCTAACTGAAGAGAAAAGTAATCATCAGCCTTGCCTAGCTGTGAAGCAGTGAGTTAAAACAACTGGCCTGGCAAGATATGCCCAGTGACACAATAGTGGCAAAAATGTTATGGGAGTAGCCAACCACTTTATAATTGGATATAAGATCCACTTAATAAGTTGGAGCCCATACCTGACACTGATATCAGGCCTAGGAACCTGTGGCTAGACAGGTCACAGTCCATAGGGGAGAATTATTGCTATTTTGCTGCTAAATGGACATAGCATTAAATGGACTCCTAAAGAATTATTGTTATGCTCGTAGATTAATGTATTTTTCAACTCTCACCAGAGAAGTTTCCTTATGAAGCATATGGTGGTTAACATAGAGAACCGCAATTGACCAACATGAATCAGAGACTGTATGCAGTCTTTATCCTTAAATAAGATACCTATAGAGGGGACAAAAAGATGGCAAAAGCCAGAGGCAGTGGATGACCCTATGGAAACAAGAGTTTTCCAGACAGCTGGGAAGGTACTCATATGAACTCAGAGCAATAGTGACATGCTTCTAGGCAGTCTTGGATTTAACCTTGACTTGTTTATTACCTGAATAATAAAAGTAGATTATGTACGCTTCATGAGATCAGTTCACTCCTCCAGTGAATGAGAATCACGAATTATATACTAAGGATATTGTGAACATTGCAATCTGTGCATAAAATTTCAAACAGAAACCAGACTAGATTACTTTGGCATGAACCATATGACGATACTTTCCTTTCTGGAAGACCACGTGAAAGTTTATTCTCCAGACTGGGGTGCGCTGTGTGCCTTAGCTAAAGCAGATGCCTGGCTATCTTGGAGTGAGTTAGAGAGCAAAGTTGTGGAATGCTTGGTACTAGTTCACCCTAAATGTGAGATGGACTGGCCATCAAACTATATTGTCTGGGTCTCTCAAGATCAATTTATGAAGGTCTAGGACCTGGGAAGCAGACACAGTTTTAAGATGAGGAGATCAAATTAGAGAGAGTTTGATGTGAACTAGATAGCACTGGAGGAGAAGTAACCTCAGGTGCTGTTGAGTTCCTTACCTGTCATTCTTTCCTCCATCATGAAATTCCTAAGCCTTCCTTTTTCATTGGAGCATCTCTCTAACATGTAAAGATACTTACCAATGTTCAGGTTAAACCTAAACGGAAATAAGACTCTTAGGGCGGGCGTTGACTGAGGTAGAAATTTAGTTCCATTATCTAGAGCTGTGAATCTGACATGCATGGGCTAAGACGTTCGAACATTACTTCGTCTATTTAATTCTGTGTTATGAATTCAGTGCATGAATTTGGTGAGTGGAAAAATAACCAGTGACGAGTGACTAGTTTGACCACTGCATTCTTCTGCCAGAGGGCTGCTGCACCACGGTGCCATAAACCGCATAGTTTAAAACAACAGAAGTTAATTATTGTACAATTCTGATGGCTGTAAATTTAAACAGAAGCCTTCCTTTTCTCTTCCTAGTTTCTGGTTTTAGCCAGTCGTTCCTGACCCTCTTCATTGTGACTGTGTAATCCCTGCCGCTGTTATCTTGTGGCCATCATGATTCTCTGCATCATCCCCCTGTCTGTCTTGTTTTAACTTGCCTACTTCTGTAGACATTACTCATAATAAGTCATATCCTGAGGTGCTATGAGTCCTTCTTAGGGAAGGATGATATAACTCAAACCAAAATAGTCCAGTCCCACAAATTAATGTCCTCTTGAGCAAAATATATCCACTCTATTCAATATCCTCCTAATTATTCTTTAAAGATTTATTTAAAGATTTATTTATTTTGTGTATATGGAGTGTCTTGCCTGAATGTATGTATGTGCACCATGTATATGCCTTATGCCCATGGAGGCCAGAAGATGACATTGGGTCCCCCTGGAATTGGAGGTGTAGGTGGTTATGAGCAATATGAGGGCCTGGAACTGAACTGAGGTCCTCCGCACTCTCTCTAGCCTCCTCTCAAATCTTAGCGATTACAGAAAAGAACTTTCAAGTTCTAAGAATTACCTAAACATTATTATAGCAAAATCTCAAACCTAGTTATCTAAATCATTAAAATCAGTTGTGGGTACCATACTGATTATTTTTTATCCCGGGGCGGGGGGGAAATTCCTACCCATTAATGAACTTCTGAAGCCAATGAACTTTTGGCTTGTAAAACACAAATTTGCAGCCAGAAAAAAAATCAATGTTCCTACTGGGCATGGTGGTTCATGCCTGTAATCCACACACTTTGGAAGGAGAGAGGCAGAAACAGGAGGATTGTGATTTTGAGGCTAATCTGGCCTAGCTATGCAATGAGACCCTGTCACAAAATCAGACAAACCATTCCCATTTCATAAATGGAAAACTGGAAGTAAAGTCGGATTCATGGGTCTTAAGCAAGTCCTAAGTCTAGTGGGGAAGATTTCAGTGCATTTTAAGGTTTGGAGTGATGCTTCTGGGCTGGAGATTGACACTGGCCTTGGGCAGTTGTTCCACCCACTTGGTCCTGGGTGGCAGCATCACCTGTTTTTCTGGAATCCAAAGGTAGGAGCCCCATGTCTGTACCCTTCCGTTGACAGAGCAGCCTGATGGATTCTGAACCACCTTTGGGGTCATTCAATCATCCTTTTTACTAATATATAATACATGTTTGTTACCAATCAGCTCTACTGGTCTGTTTCCTTCCTGTAGAATCTGGGACTTCTGAAAGTCTTCCTAACTTTGACCAATTTCTGTCTCTTTCAGTTCAAACTGGTGGTGTGTCTGCTGAGATGATTAAATTGAACCAACAAGTCACATGCCTAATCTCTTTAACAGATAGTTGCCCAAGAGTACTATTATTTTTCTTGCCAGGGCATACTTTGTTAATTTGTTATTATGTGTGTAGGGAATTTTCTAATACGAATGAACTAGATTTTTCCTGTAGCACTTCCTTCTCAGTTTATTACTTTCTTCTAATGCTTTACTAGGAGTGAAAAGAAGAAGCAAGGATGTGACTCTGTCTTTGTGCGCTGTTCCTTCAGGTAGCTGTCCAGCTTCAGCATTACGTATTCTATTTTTTCCTCCATTCGCCCAGGTTCTCAGACACTAGCGTGACTCATCCTTCCTGTAGGATCCAGCAACATGTTCTTTGCTTATGTCTGAGGCCTTGCCAGAAGCTCCTTTAACATTTATTGAGTCTATTTTTTTCTTCTTTTTTCTTTGCCCTTCATGGATAATTGTAAGCTATCTAAAATATTATTGATATAGGCATAGAACTTAGAACTGCTTTTGCTGAATCACATGAGATTTAGTTTGTTATGTTTTCATTTCTCTTAAGATTCATTTTAGAAATATTTAACTTTTCCCAAATCCTGTTCTCCTTCTAGCCTTGGACACAGGTGCACATTTACTCTTAGCCCCACAGTTCTCTGGACTACCATCCTAGCTCTGCCTGGCTGTCAGTTCTCCAAATCACATCTCTCCATTGCCCCTACATTGGTACCCTCTGCAGCCCCTCCAACTTTTACAGGGCTAGGCTTCTGTGCACTTTAGAACCTTTTCAGGTTGCCTGAGAAAACTCAAATTCAGCCTCTGCCTAGCAATCTTCCCAAATTGTGTTGTGCCTGCTGTCTGGAGAAGCCCAGCCCTTAAGAGAGAGACTGAGAACATCTGAACTCCCCTATCTGTGCCTGTGAGGGAACTCCTGAGCAACCAGACTAGAACCATCTGGTCTTTCCAATATGAAATCAAAAGAGAAAACCTGAAGCTTTGACAACAGCTTTTCATATCCAGTAAGAAAACAACCAAGTCACATCAAGTATACAAAAGAATCAGACTAAAACTCAACAGAGGAAGGCATAAGTCTCACATAAAAATCACAAAAAACAAAAGAAATTCATATGCCCAGATTACAATGAAAAACTAATAATATGAAAAACCCAAATAATATGTCCCCACCAAACATCACTAGTGCTATAGAAGAGTTCTGTAGTGAGAACCCCATAGATATAACCTAAGACACAGAGTTTAAAAGAACAAGCACAAATATGATCAAATAATTCAGTGAATTTAAAGAGCACACAAACAAATAAAAGAACTAAAAGAAGATAGGAATAAAGTTCTGACTGAATTCACAAAAGAGATGGAAATATTAAAGAAAACTCCGCCATAAAGGAAAAAGGAAGTGAAAACTCAAGAAGTCAATTTGAAACAACAGGAGAAAGCCCCAGAAATAGAATGAATGAAGTGGAAACAGAATGTCAAGACTATATGATAAAGTTGAAGAATTAGACCACTAAAGCAAAGATTATGAAAAATTAAAACAACAGCAGGAGCAGCAGCAGCAGCAGGAGCAACAAAAACAAAAAACCATGGGAATGGAATATGTAGGAAATGTGGAACACCACGAAAAGACCAAATTTTCACAGCATAGGTATAGAAGAAGGAGAAGAATCACAAAATAATGGTATTGACCAGATTGACAACCAGATTGTAGAAGAAAATTTCCCCAAATTAAGGAAAGACATGCTCATACAAATACAAGAAGCACATAAAGCACCAAATAGACAGGACTAGAAAATAAACTCCCTACAGAATATCATGATAAAAACCCTAAGCATACAGAACAAGGAGAGAATACTGAAAGAAAAGCAAACAAGTCACATTGAAAGGAAAACCCATCAGAATTACAGATGACCTTTTTCCATGCAAAGTATGAAATCCAGAAGAGCCTGGACCAAATTATTCCTAGTACTAAATGACCTTAGATGCAAACTCAGATTACTTTGTCCAGAAAATATCTAGTATAGTTGAAGGGGAAAGAAAAATCATCCATGAAAGGAATAGTTTGAAAGACTTCATGTCCAGAAAAACCAGCCCTGCAGAGAATACTTGAAGCAATACAAAGAGCTGAAGAAGGAACAATTATACCCAAAGGGCAATAGAAAGAAACCAAATGAAGTTATAACTGTGGAACCACAAAGTTCGATCAAGAATGCAAAAAGAATTAAAACCAAAATATATCTTTCATTAATAACTTTAGATATCAATGGACTCAACTCTCTAGACAAAAGACACAGGCTAGTTAAATAGATCAAGAAACAAAATCCATCTTTTTCTAGTCTGAAAGAAACCCACCTCACCTTCAAGAACAGAAACTACCATAAGGTGAAGGATAGAAACAAATATTTCAAGAAAATGTCACTCAGAAAGAAGCAGGAGTTACCATTATAATATCTGACAAAATAAACTTCAATCTAAAACTAATCAGGAGAAAGAGGCTCACTTCATTTTGATCAAAAGAGCAATTAACCAAGAAGACATAACATATTATTATTATGAACATATATGCACCAAACTCTGGTGCACCAACTACATAAAAACCATACTTCATGACATTTAGACACAGATTAATGCCAACTCACTAATAGTACAGACTTCAATACCCCCATTATCTATTAGATAGCAGCTTGACAAAGAATAATAGGGAGACATCTAAATTAAGCATACATCAAAATGGATCTAGCTGAATATTCCAACCACACATCAAAAAATACACATTCTGTTCAGGACCCATGGAACTTTCTTCAAAGCTGACACATACTGGAGCACAAAACAAACCTCAACAAATACAAAAAATTGAAATAATTTGATAAATCCTATCAGACCACAATGTAATAAAGCTTAAAACCAATACTAGAAGAAGCTGTAGTAGCTTCGTGAACTCATGGAGACTAAACAACACACTCCTGAATGATGAATGGGTCAAAGGAGAAATTAAGAAAGAAATAACGAAATTCCTAGAATTAAACTAAAGGGACAATACAACCCAGCAAAACCTCTGGGACACTTTAAAAGCTGTACTAAAAGGGAACTTTGTAGCTCTAAGTGCCTATTTTAAAAAATCAGTAAGAACATAAGTAAATGTTGCAACTCAAGAATCTTGAAACAACAAATGAAACCCAAACCTAGCACACAAGAAGAAATAACAAAAATCAGAGCAGAAATTAATGCTATAGAAACTAAGAAAACAATACAAAGAATCAATGATTCAAGGGCTGGTTCTTTGAAAAGATAAACAAGATAGACAGAACCTTACCCTAGTTAACCAAAAGAAAGAAAGTATAACTTCAAATCAACAAAATCAGAGATGAAAGGGGAAACATCACAAGAGACAGCAAAATGATCCAGAACATTATAAGGGAATACTTAAAAAACCTATATGCTATTCAATCTGAAAACCTTGAAGAAATGGATGCATATCTTAAATGATACAAATCACAAAAGCTAAACAAAAAAGAGCTTAACAGCTTAAACAGATCCATAACTTCTCAGGAAATTGAAAGAGTAATACAAAACCTCTTCACTAAAAAAAGCCCAGGCCCAGATGGATTCATTGCAGAATTCATTGCCAGACATTCAAAGAAGATCTGTATCCAATACTACTTAAATTATTCAAAAAGGTAGAAAGAGGGAAAATTCCCAAATTCCTTCTATGAAGTGAGTATCACTCTAATACTAAAGGCAGGTAAATATACAACAAAAGGAAAACTATAGAACCAAGAACCGAGATCCAAAACTTCTCAACAAAATACTTGTAAATCACAAACAGATACACATCAAAACGATCATCCTCCATGATCAAGTTGGCTTTATTCCAGAGACAGAGGAATGGTTCAATATACATTACTCAATAAGTTTCATAAAACATGTAGATGGGCTCAAAGTCAAAAATTACATGGTCATCTCAATAGATGCATAAAAGGCCTTTGACAAAATCCAACATGCATTTAAGTGAAAAGTCCTAGAGGGACTTGAACTGGCTGGCACATATCTCAACTTAATTAAAGCTATGTACAACAGACCTACAGTCAACATCATTCTAAATAGAGAACACCTGGAAGCATTCCCATTAAACCAAATCAGTAGCCTTTTATATACAAGCAATTGGAAAAAGAGTACAAGGAAACCTTCCCATTCACAATATCCTCAAAAAAATCTCTAAATAAATATGACCAAAGACATTAAAGATCTCTACAATGAAAATTTTGATCTTTAAAGAAAGAGATTGATAAGGACACCAGAAGATGGAAGGACCTCCCATGTTCATGTATTAGAAGAATTAATATTGTAAAATGACCATCCAGTCAAAAGTAATATTTAGATTCAATGCCATCCCAATCAAAATACTTATGACATTCTTCTCAGAAGTAGAAAAAAACTCCTAAAATTCACACGGAAGCACAAAAGACCACGTATAGCCAAAGCAACCCTGAACACGAAGAGCAATTCAGGGGAGATTACTATACCAGATTTTAAACTATATTACAGAGCTATAGTTATTAAACAACATGGTAGTGGCACAAAATTAGGCACATAAGCCAATGGAATGTAATTGAACACTCAAGCATGAGTACATGCAATTTCAGACATCTGAAATTTGACAAAGGTGCCAAGAACACTCATTAGAGAAAAGACAACATCTTCAGCAAATGATGCTGGCAAAACTAGATCTCTATGTGTAGAAGAATAAAACTAGACCCTTATCTTTCACTTTGTATAGAAGTTAGCTCCAAATGTATCAAAGACCTAATGTAAAATCTGGAGCTCTGAAATTGTTAGAAGAAAACATTGGCAGTAACCTACAAGATATATATGTAGGAAAAGACTTTTCTAATCATATAGCAGTTGCTAAGCAATTAAGGTTAATAATCAACAAGTGGGACCTCATTAAACTAAAATGCTTCTGTATAGCAAAAGAAACAAGAAGTGAAGAGAAAATCCAGAGTGGGAGAAAATCTTCACCAATACCTATCTGACAGAGGTTTAGCATCCAGAATATATAAAGAAGTACAAAAAATAATTAGGGAACAAGTGACCCAATTAAAAGATGGGCTAAGGATCAAAAGAAGAAATAAATATGGCTGAGAAACATCTTAAAAATTGTTCAACATCATTAATAATCATGGAAGCGCAAATTAAAACCACTTTAAGATTTTATGTTACCCCAGTAAAACAGTCTAAGGTCAAGAGAACAAATGATACCAAATGCTGAGAGTATGTGGGGAAAGAGGAATGCTCATTCATTCATTGTAAACACATACAACCCCTATGGAAAGCAGTGTGGAGACCTCTTTGAAAACAAAGATGAATCTACTATTTTACCTGATTAAAGCGCTCCTTGGTATATATCCAAAGTACTCCTCCTATTGCAGAGATACTTGTACATCCATGTTTGTTGCTGCTTTTTGCACAATAGCTAAGGGATCATAACAACATAAGTGTCCCTGAACTGATGAGTGGCTAAGGAAAATGTAGTACATTACACAATAGAGTTCTATTCAATAGTAAAGAAAGATGAAATCATGACATTTTCAGGTAAATGGACGGAACTAGAAACTGTTATGCTAAGTGAAGTAACACAGACCCTGAATAACAAATGCCATATTTATTATTTGTGGACCCTAGCACCAAATCCTTACATATGAATATGTATCCTGATGTGACTGCAGGAACCAGGAAAATGTAAAGCAACCAGGGAAGTAAAGGGAAAGAAGGAACCTGAAAGAGAATAGTAGGATATAGGTATTACTAAGGGAGAAATAGATAAGATTGGGGTATTTAAATGAAAGGGGAGAAGGAGGATTATACAAGGAACTATGGAGATAAAGGGAAAGAAGGAACCCAAGAGAGCTGGTGCCATATGAGACTGATATTATAGAGGGAAAAATGGGGACACTTTAAATGGAGGAAGTCATGGAGGGAAGGTTAGACAGGGAGAGAGAGAGAGAGAGAGAGACAAAGAGAAAGAGAGAAATAATGCCTAGATAGTGAAACACATCATTGGGAATCATATTAGTCTAACAACCTAATGACAAATACAATATGTCTACATGAGCCAATGTTCATAGCTAAAGACTACATAACAAGAAACAGTGCCAGACAGGTGAAAATTTCATTTGAGTTGTTGGCTAGGGTGGTCCAAGAGACTCTCAAAATGCATAGCCTATTGCAATAGTCCTTGATTGCCTCCCATAACTTGATGGTAAGACCCTATTGTTGAAAACAGAATGTACTTTGGAGACCAGATTTGGAGCAATGGAGCTGGAAGTGACCTGGAAGCATTTTTCCTGAATGCTAGCTCTCATAGCTCTGGAGAGTACTAAACAAGTAGCCAAGGAGTAGCATCAGTTGATAGCTCAACATGAGATTCATGGCCAAAGAACCAAATCAAAGATCATCAACGCATATGACACTGGTACAGTGGTGACACTTTTATCTTGGGGGCAATCAACAGTACCTAATTGATCTTAAAGCCCACTCAATGGGAGGAAACTCATGTGTGGTACTGTAATTATAGCCAAATATACATGGCTGAAGAGGTCATAGATCTTAGAGAATCCCCAAGGCTGTCATATTCCTAGACTAATGTAATTTCTTATGCAAAATATGTTTCCTTATATTTACAGTCAAGTATCTCCATCACCACTCACCAAGGAAGCTTCTTTGCAATGGATGGACACTACTTCAGTGTACCACAGTGGGTCATACACAGATATTTTCTGTGAATTGCCCATGCCTAAGTGACACATCTTCAATGCAACCTCTATACTTAAGCCTCACGTAACATAGAACAAGGGGTAAAGAGGACACTAATGAATCTCTCAAGCCTCATTAATTAAGCTCCCTCCTACAATAGAGGACCAGTAACACAAAAGATCACAAATGGCCAAAGTATGGAGATTAGTAATCTGCAGAGTGTAGGTCCCTGGACAGGACTCCTATATTAAGTTTCACTCACAATGCTCAGTGACCATTTAGGAAGAGGGGACAGAAAAATTGTAAGACCCAGTAGGAGGTGTGTGACCATATGGAAATACAATTCTCTGAGCTCCTGGATCCTTGCTCATATGAACCTATAGTAATGGGGTTCTCACTTCAAGACCCATGCAAACTCAAGCAGACAAAAACCCAGCATGGAATTGGAAAATGGGCAGCAGACCCCAAATTTGCTGAAGAAATATTGGCAACAGATTACTGTTGGTTGAAGATGAACTAATATTCTGAAAGTGAGGGACTCTATATAGGCTGACTAGACCTCAGTGGATGAACTTGCACTGAAGAACAGTTGTGGATGCCAACTTAACACAATAGAACTTAACACAGAAAGCATACGTGGATTACAGTTGTGGGCTCTGAGGAGTGTTGGTGGGCAAGATAGTATAAAGATGATTAAGATCGATTGAGATGTTCTGTATGAAATACACAATAATTCTATAAAGAAAAAAAGAGTATTGGTTCCCAGCACTCACATGGCAGAAAAGAACTGTCCTTAATTTCAGTTTCATAGAATCCCCCACTCTCTTCTGGCCTCTCAGAGCATTGCATGATAAGGGTGTACTTACATATATGCAGGCAGAACCCTCCTACATAAATTAAAAATAAATATATAAGAAAAATTATTTAAAAAATTACATACTCCGGCCAACAAGTTGAAGGGAGGTTTCTCCTGTCTGGCACTGGTTTTTGTTTCATAAGCATCAGCTACACACACAGACTCATGTAGAGATATTTTATTAGGTTTTTGAAATAATGTTTCCCTCTGTTTTATTGCACCAACGAGTTATACTTTACTCTCTCTCTTTCTTTCTTTTTCTGTCTACATAAACATTTGCCACAGCACTTGATTGCCTCCAAGAACCTGAAGATAAGACCTTATTTTTGAAGACAGGAAGTACCTTGGAAACAGGACTTGGAGCAATTGAGTTGGAACTGACCTGGAAGCCAACCCCTTGAATGTTAGCTCTCATAGTTTTAGAGGACAGTATGCAAACTGCTAAGGGAGGACATCAATTGATGGTCCAATGCCAGATTTAATGCCTAATAAACCACAACAATGATCATCACAACAAACTCTTTTGGGGCAGCTGTGGCACTTTTATCTTAGGGCTAATCAACCGCTACCTAATTGAACTAAAAGCTCACTCAGTGGGAGGGAACTCATGTGTGGTACTGAAAATATAGCCAAATATACATGGCTGGAGAGGCCATAGATCTTAGAGAAACCCCAAGGCTGTCACAGCCCAAGACAAATATGCCAGTCACTACTCATCAAGAAAGCTTCTTTTACAACAGATGGAGACTATTACAGAGTTCTACAACTGTTCACAGAGAGATTTAAGTGTCTGTGAAATACCCAACCCTAAGTAAAACATCTACAATGGAACCTCTACAGCTAATATTCACAGAATATAGTGGAACAAGGGGTAGAGAGAATACTAATGCATCTCTCACAAACAAACTCCCTCATGCAACAGAGGGCAATGAACCCAGGGCTCAGGAACCATTGTGGAAGAGGGAGTAGAAGGATTTGTAAGAGCCAGGGAATAAGATGCATGATCACTTGAAAACAGAGTCTTACAGGCTCCTGAGACCTTGCTCATATGAACTTACAGCAGCGATGACAGCATGTACAAGACCCATGCGCACTCAAGCAAACAAAAACCCAGCATAGAACTGTGGAAATAGGCCCCAGTTTTAGCCAAAGAACTGTTGTACAGCTGATTACTACTGGGTGAGGAAGTGCTAATCTTCTTTAAGGGAGTGATTCTAGATAGGCTTATAAACCTAGTGGATGAACTTAGACTGAGGGATGTCAGGGGACCCGAACTGGACTTGATAGGGCTTAACATAAAAGACAGAATACATGTAATTCAGTGTGGGGGATGTGGGAGGGTGCTGATGGGGAAGGGTGTATAAAGATGATTAAGATGTATATGAGATACATAAAAATTCAAAAAAATTAACTGATGCATAAAAATTGTACATAATTATGGGGCACTATCACTCCTGGTCCTGAGCATAATTATCTAAATACATGTACACCTTGTAGAATGTCCAGATATAAATAGAAAAACTATTCTCAACCTTTTATCATTTCTTTATGGTGCAGACATTCAAAATTCTTTCTTCTGTCTTTGTCTTTTTATAAACAATACATGAATCTCTATATATTCACTCTACTTTGCAATAGAAGATTAGAACCTCCTTACTTATTAACAGTACAAATTAATCTTCTCCAACCTCCCACTCCAATCTTCTCAGCCTCTCATAAGCACCATTCTGCTCTCACTGGCTGTGAGATCTTAATTTCTTTTCACATATGAGTTGGGATCATTTGGCATTTGTTTTCCAAGACATGGCATATTTCACTTAACATAATAACTCATGCTGTCAAAAATGGCAGAATTTTATCCTGTACTTATCCTTATCTGGACAGGATTCCCTAGTATAAATATAAACTTTTGTTTTCTGTTGATCATTGACAAACAGTCAAGTTGAATTCATATCTTGGCTATTCAAAGTAGTACTCTTGTAAACATAATACAGATATCTCCACAGCAAACTGATCTCAGCAATGGGACTCTGGATGATATGATAACTCTATTTAAAATTTTTGAGAAACTATTTCTTATAATGGCTCTGCTAATTTGTATTTCCATAGACAGAGAACAGGGGACCCCTTTTCCATGTGCTTACCAGCAATTGTTTTCCTTTAGCTTTTGCAGCATAGCTATTCTTTAAGTGATGTGATAACTATTTAAATTTGCAATTCCTTAATGATTATTCTCTTATCAGATACAAAAATCAACTCAAAATGGCCTAAAGATGAAATTTAAGACCAAAAACTATAAAAATACTTCACTACTTCAGGAGGTTTTTTTTCTTGTTTTTCTTTTTCTTTTCTTTTCTTTCTTTTTTTTTTTTTTTTGCTAAGTCTCTAAAAGCATGGGACATAAAAGTAAAAATTGATAAATGAGATATGATAAATCTGAAAGTTTCTATGTAGCAGAGGAAACAACATAGTAAAGAACAATCTAGAGAATGAGAGAAAATATTCTTAAATTATATATCTGAGAGGCGTTAATAACGAACATGTATACAGGAATAGCATAAAACAACTGTTCAGTGGTAAGACATGGGAGTAAGAAGTATAAATTTTAATGTCTTCATTGACTAATTTGTGTTAAGGAGCATTTGTTTTATTTCAGTGCACTTATGCATTCCCAAGTTAGTCCTGTACTGATTACTAGTTTTAAATCATCATTGTTGGAAAATGTACTTAATACAATTTCAGTTTTCCTAAATTTGCTTATACTTGTTTTATGGTCTAATGCATAATCTATACTGGAGAACATTCCATGCGCTCTTGAGAATGCATCTATTCTGTTCTTCTGTTCTTTTGAATACATCACGGGTTAACTGGATTATATTGGCATATTCAGAATAATGAACCAAGAAACTATAAATATATTTTTTCTAGTGCACATTGAATATGTCAAAAGAGGCTTTATGCTGGACAGTACAGAAAGAGCTAAAAATTTCTAAAGGGTTGCAATCATACAAAAAGTATATTCTGACTATCATAGAACTATACTATAAATAAAGTAGTAAGCATAAGATAACAACCAAAACATCTCTCCATGTAAGTAAACTATGAAGATGTGATGATGAAAATTAGAAAAAATTGTGAACTGAATAATGATCATATAATATGATAAATTCTATGGGATGCTTCTAAAGAAAGATTTAGATGGAAATTTATACCTTTAAATAAAACAATTAAAAATCAAGAGTCTAAATTTTCATGTCACAGAGATAGAAAATGAAGAGCAAATCAAAGGCAAAGAAAGGCCAAAGCAGGAAATAATGGAAAGAAACACGACAGACAGTCATAGAAGCTGGAAATTTATTCTTTGAAATTTTTTGGGAAAATTTATAAACATTTATAAATAAAGAGTAAAAGGAAAAAAATACAGTGTTCAACAGCTGAAATGAAGAAGAGTGATATTATTGGAGATTCTACAATGATACAAAAAATAGCCTGATACCTTGAAAAAATTTTGGCAATGAAAATTTTAATTTATATGAGACACAGGGATGTAACACTCTCAAATTGCCATGATAATTACTGGAAAATAGAAATGTTCTTATATGTGTTGCTTTTCTTGAATCCGAATTTAACAACTTTCCTGTGAAGAGAAGTTCCTGATCTGGACAACTTCACTGATGGTTCCTTTTAAATATTTAAAAAGAAGTCTACAATAGCAATTGCACAAAAAGTGCTTCAAAAATGCAGCAAAGGAGCACAGTCCTAGTCCTTCGCACAGTCCTAGTCCTTGGCACAGTCCTTGTCCTTCGCACAGTCCTAGTCCTTCGCAAATAGAATATGCAGATATCAAGATTTCATGTGGATACTGTAAGAAAATTTATGATCTAATATCATTATTTTACTTGTTTACAAAAGTCCTCAATAAATATTAGCATATCAAATGTAGTTATACATTATATATGGATAATATTTATATATATATGGATAATGGTTTTTTATATATATGGATAATTGTTATATATATACACACACATATATATATATATATGGATGATGAATAATGACTATGTGGGATTTAGTACACAGATACAAGATTGGTTTAATACTTGAAAATTAATTGACATCATTTATGACCATAACACTATCAACACTAAATATCAATACTCATTTATGATTTAAAAAAAATCCACAACGTGCTACCACTAATAAAAGAAACCCTTTAAATCTAATAGTGTGTCTACAAAGTAAAACTATAGTTAAAACCATATTTACTGGCAACATAGTGCTTTTCTCCTGCTTTGGGGAAGTAAAATCTATCACAACTTTAGGTCTCACTATCTGAAAGGACCTGTCACTGTATGATGAAAAAATGGAAAAAAAAAACTGGTAAAGAAGGAAGCAACAGTTAAACACTAAAATTGTAGAAAATCCAAAGGACTCTGTAATACACAAATTTTAGTAAAGGAATTAAACAAGTTTGCTCAATATACACCAACATAAAGACATGGATTATTTTTATACAATAACAAGCAATGAAGAAGAAAAGGACCTGCTTCATAACATGGAGAAGGTGGTGGTTTGAATGAGAGTGTCCCCCAGAGTTCCAAGTGTTTAGGTACTTGGTTCCCAGTTTACAATGTTGTTTGGACAGGGTCATGGAACCTTTTGGAGATATGGCCTTGCTATAACGTGGTTATTGGGGGTGGGCTTTGAGAGTATAGACACATGCCCACTTCCAGTCTAGCTTGCTCTGCCTCCTGTGTCTGCTTGAAGATGTGATTGCTTGGCTTTCGGCTCAGCCACCTCCTTCTACCCTGCCTCCTCACCGTCATGGACTCTCCTCTGGAACTGAAATAAACTCTTCCTCTTATAAGTGACCTTGGTCATGGTGTTTTACCACAGGCACAGAAAACTAGCTAATACAGAAAGCATACCTGGCACTGTTTTCAGGGTCATGAAACTGTGGCTAGAAAGATCACAGGCTGCAGGAGAGAATCTACCACTATTATTCTGCCAAAAAGACATAGTATTAAACTGACACCTAATGACTTACTGTTATGCTCATACATTTCAACTCTCACCAGAGAAGTTTCTTACAGTAGATGGTGATTAATATCAAAACCCACTATTGGTCAATATATAGAGAATAAGAGACTGCAGAGTGCTTAACCCTAAATGGGACACCAATGTCACATCTTCTTTTCCCAAGACTCAGGGATCATTGTGAAAGAAGGAGTGGAAAAGATTCTAGGAATCCGAGGCACTGGATAACTACAAAGAAACCTTGTTTGACTGGTCACCATAGGGCAGTTGCATATATGAACCCCTTGTGTTTGTGACAGCATACACACAAACCTCATAAATCCAAGCCAGACAAAAACTCATCACGGATGAATGCAGTGGACAAGAAGCCTTAGCCCTAGCTGAGGCTCTATTGGCAATTCATATCTGCTGGGAGACAAGGAGTTACTTTTCTGTGAGAGTGTGATGTCTAGTAGGTTGACCAGACTTCAAGGGATAGACCCACACCCAAGAATATTTGGGGAACATAAATTAGACTCAATAGGCCTTTTGAAAAAGAAAAAAAAAATAGAGGACATCATGTTGTGTGTGGGGGGGCAGATGACAGATTTGGAATAGTAATAGATTGGGGGAGGTTGTCTGAATAAGATCAAAATATATTGTATGAAATTCTCAAATAATAAAGAAAAATGTTTTCTAAAAACGAATAAATGTGCCAGAGATATAAGAAATCTACTAGAAGATTAGGCCACATTTTGCAGAGATTTAAAAATAAAAATGGCTGGGTATGGTTGTACATGTCTTTAATGCCAGCACTGGGAAGAATCTCTGTGAAACTAACCTAGTCTAAAAAAAGACATATGTGTGTGTGTGTGTGTGTGTGTGTGTGTGTGTGTGTGTGGTGTGTTTATTGACTAGTGTTTTAAGATCTCAATACTTGAGTTACTCTATATAGTCAACATAATTAAAGGTAAAGTATCCTTTTATAGAGCTAAGTCAATTTTTATAAAAATTGAAAATTGTCACTCATTTTAAATTCATTTGCTAACTTCTCTAGTTCATGGTTCTTTTGGATTTTCTCTAAACTTAGCCTCTTTGTATTTCTCCATGACAAAGAAGCACATGAATTCTGGAGTCAGGATACTTTTCCTTATCATAGGATTGACTTCCTGGGAGATTTCAAAAGACTTCTTTTAGACACTCAGTTTTCCAATGTATGAAGAGCAAATTGAACTATCTGATCTCTAGTCTTACACAGGCATACATACTATGTATTTATTGCAATCAAATAGAAAGTATCTGCCTCAGTGGCTAAACATCATATATAAGACAACCCCCAAATCTATTGCTGAAAAAGTTCAATTCAAAAAAGAAAAATGATGCAACAATTGCTGTGTCTCCTTATTTTATTTTATGGTTCTTTTCATTCTGAACTTTGAGATGCTAATTTCCTCAGAGTGAACTGGGAATAAAATTTAACGTGTAATATTTTTAGTAAATTGTGAGGAAATTCAATTTTATCTCCTTCTGGGAAAACCTAAATCATTTATAATATGAAAATGATGAAATATTGGCAATGATATTATGCTCTAAATGTATTTAAAACATTAAAAAAATCAGTAGTGCTTCAAATAATAGCAGCATTAAGTCAATTTTAAGAGCCAATGAGGTAAAAATTCTAAAATGAGTTAAAACTCAGCTTTACTGTGTTGCAGAGTAGAAAAAAGAAACGGTAATGATCGGAATGCCATGTTCTCTCCATAGAAGAGTCCAGCAGCAGTCAGCTGTACAGACATGTCCTGTGTCTAAATCCAGGAACTTGTCCCTTTGGTATTGACCGAGAAAACAGTTTGTGTATTGGAGACAGGAATATTCATGCTTAACTTTCAAGTTTTATTTTATTTTATTTAATCAATTTATTTACATATCTTAATTTTTATTGAATTTTTGTGTATTTCATATAGAACATCTTAATCAACTTTATACCTCCTTCCCCACTGGCACCACCCATAGCCCCCCCCATTGGATTTCATACATTCTGTTACTTGTGTTAAAGCCTATTATGTCAAGTTAGTGTCCCCAGACATCCCTCAGTGCTAGTTCATCCACTGAGATCTTGTCAGCCTATTTAAAGCTCCTCCTTTTAAGAAGATCAGCTCTTCCTTGCCTAGCAATAACCAGCTGCCAACAATTCTTAAACTAAACTTGGGGCCTGCTGTCCATTTCCACAGTTCTGTGTTGGGTTTTGTCTGCTTAAGTTTGCATGGGTCTTGTGCATGCTGGCACCATTGCTGTAGGTTCATATGAGCAGGGTCCCAGGATCCTGTAGGACTCTATTTCTAAATGATCATGCATCTCCTCCCTGGTTTTTACAATCTTTTGGTCCCCTTTTCTGAAATGATCCCTGAGCCCTGGGTGTGTAGATTTTAATATAGGAGTCCTGTGCAAGCATCCACACTCTGCAGACTCTTATTCTCTATGTTTTGGCTAATTTTTGACCTTTTGTGTTCTTGGCACTCTGTTGCATGAGGAAGCTACACTGATGAGGACTGAAAGATGCATTAGTGCTCTCTTTATCTGTTGTTCTATGTTCCCTGAGCCGTAGGTCTAGAGGTTGCATTCTGGTGGTGCCACTTAGGATTGGGCAAGTCACAGACAATCTCTCTATAGGACCAGTTGTGCAACTCTGTAATAATCTCTGTCTGTTGAAAAATAAACCTCTTTGATGGGTAGGGACTGGGACAGCATACCCCACAGAAACTCACTTGCATGGATACCACCAAATATTCAGTGCTGGCTGAATGAAGCAAAGAGGACACTGAAAGTGATGGATCATTTCTTGGCCTTTAGACCACAGTCTTGAGGCAAAAGTGAGGTGTCCAAGAGTTCTAGGGGTAAGACGAACTCCAAACGGCATACCAAAGCAAGCTAAGATGACATCGTTGTCAGGGTGAACTGAGTCGTTCACAAGACTTGTTACTGAGAAAAGTAAGACAGCCACTTACTTCAATTTTCTTGGTTGAAGTGGCTTGGGAACCCAAGAACCGATGGTGTAACTGGCAAACAAGGGTGTTGAAGTCAGGTTGGATCGAACCATGATGAGCAGTTTAGTTTCAGAACTAAAGAACAATATTATAGTCTGCAGAATACTTTTTAAGTAAGGTGTCTACAGTACCACAGGGGTAGAAAGGCACTGTGAAAGAATCATTTTAATTAGTGATCAGGATTAAGTGCATGTAGGGATGGTGGTGGAATGTCTCCTATTTTTCACTGGAATGCTCAATATGTTTTCTTGCCTAAAACACTAGCAAAAACCTAGAAAGTGCTTATTAGACGAATGAATAAAATCACTAAATATAATAAGATTATTTTGTTTTGAGAATTGGAAAAAGATAGGCACTGAATGTATCAAGATCAGTCTAAATTTCCACGCGGGGGCTCCCCTTCTATTACACTGAAAAAAAAGTAAGTCAGTGCGGTCAATTTGAAGTTTGGAGTCAGAAGAAAGTATCAGCATAGGGTTAATGTCTTTGCAAGTATGTTCAATCAGTGAGTTTCTTGTGTCCCAGTAGAGTTCAACCCAATATATTAGTAGATATATGTTGCAACCTCAAAATGTTAGACCCCTGTGATGGTTTGAATTAGAAATGTCCCCTATAGGCTCAAGTACTTGAATACTTGGACAGTGGTATTGTTTGGGGAAGGGCATGGAGTCTTTAGGAGGTAGAGTCTTACTGGAGCAAGTATGTCACTGGGGGTAGGCTTTAAGAATCTAGTCCTATTTGTGGTTTGATTTCTCTGTTTCACGTCTGTGGTTGCAGGTGTGACCTCTCAGCTTCCTGCTCCAGCTGTCTGATGCTGTGCCTCCCACACCATGATGGACTATCCCTCTGGAACCGTAAGTCAGAATAAACTCTTTCTTCTGTAAGCTGCCTTGGTAATGGTGTTTTAGAATAGCAACAGAAAAGTAGCTAATACAGCACCCCTGTCTGGAAAGACAATGAAACTAAGGTTTTAACCTCCTGAGAAAATCTTTGAAGGTCTGAGACTTTTGTCCTCTCCAAAATTCATGTTGCAATTTATTCTTTAAATCATATGGCCTTTGGGAAGTTATTGAACGTGGGCTCTGCCTTCCTTAATGAGATTAAGTAATTAAGTCGTCTTATATAAAGGCTTCATGGGAAGGATTCTCCCCTTTATGACCTTCCTTTATCCCTGGAGGGTGTGAAATCAGGAGACCATTTTGGAAGTAGAGAGCATTGTTTGGTCACAGCCCACTGGTACTTTGACTTGGATTTTCTAGTCTCTAAAACCGGGAGAAATGAATCTGTGTTCTTTAAGAATGTCCCAGTCTCTGATATTTTACTGCTGTAATGAGAATGGACAAAGCCACAACAATTTTCACCCAACACAAAGCAAACACAAAAGCAAAACTGAATCCAGACCTTGACTGGAAAGTAATGTTTTCTGTTGTTAGTGGCCCAATGTGTTTCCTTATGGCTCAAGACACAAGAGTTAATGAAAACTTTTCATTACATCCGTCTTCATATTCTTTCCAGAGTGAATAGTTCTATTTCTACCAGTAACATAAAATCTACCATTTTCTTGACTTTGCAGATAAGACAGAATCACACAGTTCCATCTGGGCCTAAATCTGTTTGTCACCATCTGCACATTCCAAAAGTGAGAGCAATTGGGTTCTCTGTAGAGCTTTCTGTGACTGGCCCTGGGTATGAGAGTCCTTAACTTAGACCCTTCACAGGTCTCTTGTCATCTTCAGTTGTGTTAAGTATTTATATCACATAGTATAAAGGTAGAAAAATGGGCTGCTAATCTATTTTGACGATGTGTCCAAAGGGAGAGCCGGTACAGAAAGGAAAACTAAGAGGTGCATTGATCTGCACCCTAATTCCTTCCTTTCACCACAAGTTTGCTCCCTTTGTAGGCAGTAGTTATGACTTGGGATCATGTATATTAAAATTTTAGATGGATTTATGTCAACAGTTGTTATGTCTTTGCTTTTATGCAAAGACTTCTTTGAGAGCATGTTGATTTTCAAGTTACTTTACGTAGCATACGGGGAGCATGACTAATTCTGCAGTCTTTTTGACTTAAATCCATGTGCAATTTGTTTTAAAAAAGAAGAAATAAAATAATCTCCTAAATTGCACAGTGAATGTTAGGAATTATTTAAATGTGACTTCACCAAATAGTGTACTTCCTACCAAGTAAGCACCAGGTACAGGTGAGGCTGCCTTATCAACCGTCATTGAACTGTCTGCTTCCTGTGGCATGCAGTTCATGGGTCACCCAAGACGTGAGTGTTTGAATCTACAAATCTTAGTCTTCATTCTGTTTTAGATTATAGAAACAGGGAAAACAGCATCATTAATGGAGATTATTCAGGGTGACTTCTTCACTCAGTTTCTTTCTGAGAGTCTAGATGGACTTTGGTCTACATGTGCTGTCTCAGTTGTCTGCCCTCTTCATTCAGCATCGTCTCTCTCTTTCTAAGTTTATGTGAATCATTATAGGCGTGTCTTTGAATTGTCAGGACTATAAACAGTGCAGAAAATAAATACTGGTGGAAACAGCACTGTGTTCTTGTGGACAAGCTTGGTGGTAAAAATTCCCTGAGTTCTAGGATTGACACAATAAAATTGGTGTGCCACTTGACAGAGGCCACCGTAGTCCTTAATGTTTGAACCTGGGCCTCTGTCTTGAGCATCTGTGATTATGTATGCAGAGTAAAGGCAATTTGGCTGGGCTCTTGTCACCCACAGATAATGGAAAAACTTATGTAGTATAATGTTTAAGTAGTGCTATGATAAAGTACCTAAGGAAAAAAGGCATTGTTACCCTCACCAGTCATACTGCAATTCAGAGTGCTGCACTGGGGTAACCCAGAATAGATATGAAGTGTAGGATGTTATTGGATTATGAAAATTTGTTATTTTTAAAGACACCACAAGTTGACTAAAAAATTGAAGATACATAGTCCAGAAATTTCTCCTTAATAATTTGCTATCTAAATACTGTTATAAAATGCTTGCTGTTTTTCCTCTCACAAGCAATAATTTTATTTTGTGTTATTCTTGTTGTATGGGTTAACATTGATTTCCCTCTTCAGAGTTCATCAGGGTCTTGCTCAATGTGCTTCTTAGCTTTTCTTCCTAATGTACAGTTGAGGCCAGTTCTGAGCCTGACTTACATGTCAGGAGAATATTACATATCTGCTTTCAGGAAGGGTGGTCACACCCTCACTCTTAGGACATTTAATATTCATGATGTAGGTTAATGCAGATGGCACTTTAACCTTCCAGGTTGCTCTCTTTCATTCCCCAAAATCCTGTTTTCCTACTGAAAGAGCATCTATTAGTCTTGTGCAATTTTCAGAGAGAGAATTTTTAGATGGAGTTTTCCTCAACTTCTTGGCTACTATAAATTATGAGAGATATAACTTAAACATCATCTTGATAATGATCTAAAAATGTTGGCAGTGTGCTATTCATTTATCTATCAAACACTTTTTTTGTTAATGAGAAAGCAGGCATAGCACATTTTATTCTAATTTATCCTCTACAACAACTCTGTGTAGAAACTCTTCTTTTTAATTTATCACTTTTATTTTATGTGTATGAGTGTATTGCTTGCATGTATGTAAGTGCACCTGTGTCATGCAATGCCCACAGAGGTCAGAAGATTCCCCTGGACCATGAAAAAAGCTTTTATCTACATACTCTGCTGCAAGGTATGGTGCTAAACGTGATTCAGGAGCAGAGCATACTTTTAGATGCTGATAAAAATCTCACACCATTTTACTCTCATCATTATTATCTTTACATCCATTTCAACAATTCTCTCAAAACACTTGCATAGTACAAGCATAGAAAGGAACAACATGTGGCATTCGTGCTTGTATGAGAATAAAAAGTGTGAAAAAAAATCAGAGACTGTATTTAGAAGGTGAGAAAGTTTGGCATATAGGGAATGAGGGTGAAAAATCTGTGCAGGAGAGTGTGAGCGCGTGAGGGTGTGAGAAGGACTGAGAGTGCATGTGGGAGTGTGAGAGAGTATAAGACGAAGGGTACAGGTAAGTGTTCAAGACAGGTGTGGGAGAGAATGCATGGAGATGAGTGACAGAATGAGAAGATGGGGGGGAAGCAGGTGAGGAAGGCCAAGGCCGGACAGCTCAGGAGGCGACGAGGAAGGAGGAGATGTCAGTGTGTGCGTCATTGAATTTTAGAGTATGTGTGTGTTTCAAGAATCATATGTGTACTTCCCAAAGCACTAGAGGCCACATCCATTCCTCCCAACTTGATGCTTCTGTTCTGAACTGCTACGTGGTCGTCATTGACTGCGAGGGGTACCTTGAAACCTGGTATCTGGCAAGAAAAAGACTGACATGAGTGGGTTATCTAAGCCGTAATTTCACATTGGGATGGGTTACAAACATCACTGCCCTAAAACAAAAACCTAAGCTGGTGTTTTGCCTGTAGAGATGTGGACAAAGCTTTCATTTGGCAAGAAACAGTATGTGCCACAACGAGCACAACAACTGTGGGAAGTATAAACAAGTATAGTAATACTGAGTACTGATGGTTAGTTTAATCTTCACCTTGATACAACTTAGAAGAGAATCTGAGTAAAAGATGGTATACGTTGAGTTGGTCTAGGAGCAACTGTGAGGGACTGTCTCAATTACATTAATTGACGTGGGAAAACTCACCCTACTATGAGCAGCACCATTCCCTCGGCAAGGGTCTTGAACTGTATGAGCGGGGATGTTGAGTTGAACAAAAGGCAGGCATGCAGGTAAGCACGTGTGTATCTATTTCTCTATGCTCTTGACCATGAATGTGGTGTGAGTAGCTATTTGAGATTCCTTCCTTGACTTCCCCATAATGATGGATGATAACATGGAATCGTAAGTGGGAATATACTATTTCTACACTAATTAGCTATTTGTCAGTGTATTTTATTTATCACAGCAACAAGGATGAAACTAGAACATAAATTGGTGCCGGGGCGTAGAACTGTTGCTGTGATAACTTGATCACATGGATTTTATGCCATGGTGGCTTCTGAGGGAGGAATGTGGAAGTATTTGATATGTTGGGTTGAACATGCATTGAATGCTGGAAATGAGTTAACAGGGCATTTTAGAGGGGCTTGGAAAGAAAGTATGCTGAAAGGAATGTGGACAGTTGAAACCTAGCTCATGGGGTTTTGAGGGAGGAACAAAAAACTTTCAGAAACACAGCTAGGGGCCGCTTGTGTGGTATTTCAGCTAAGAATCTGTGTGCTGATCAGGCTGGTGCTATAAAGGCAGCTGTGATAGGGCTCAACACCATTGAAGTGAAACTTCCTGTGCTTTATTGAGACAATAAGAAGGCATGTCCTCAAAGTCAGGACATAGAAGCTGGTTCAGCTTCAAGTTCTAGTCCAAGAGGACTGAACTTCATCTCAAACAGGCAGCAGAACCTAACAATGTAAGTGCCTTCCACATGGTACACTGGTGTTAAATGCATGAAAACTGCAAGATTGAGGGGATCATGGAAAGCAGCTGAGGCCTGGCCTGATATGGCAGAGTTGGAGTCCATATGGTGAGGCCCTGAGAGGACATTTGTGGAGCTGTGGAGGTGGAGTTTTGGTTACAGCTGAAAACTCAGAATATATATTAGAGATACCAGGATCATAGGATGCCCTGAAGGAGACCTTCGGGTATATAGTAGAAGTGGCCTGAGCCCAAGACCGAAACTGTGTGTGCTGTAGGTATTAAGACATGGAGGGTTAGGACTACTCAAGTCACTTGGAGCTGAGAGGACAAGCCATAGATACAGGACATTGAACTCCAAGATTTTGTATTTGCTCTTTTGGATTTTTTAAACCTGATTTTTCCTTGTGATACTGTGATTGTTCCCTTTGAAGTAAAAAGTCACTCTGTGCAATCATATGTTGGAAGTATATGAATTATTTTTAATTTTATAGGATCCCTCATTTAAGAGACTTTGAACTTTAAAGTTAGACTCTAGTTTACATTGTGAAGAAAAAAATGAGAGTTTAGAGACAAGAAATAGAAGGTTATGATTTAAAAATTATGTATTTCCAAGGTTGACATGGGGTAAAGGGTGATGATAATCTTTAATCATCAATTTGACACAACCTAGAATTACTGGGGAAGAAAGTTTCAATGAGTGATTGTTTACACTGACTTGGTCTCTGGGCATGGCTCTGGGGATTGTCTTAAGTTAATTGATGTGGGAAGACATACCCCACTGTGGGGAGCACCATCCCCTAGGAAAGGGGTCCCAAACTGTATGATGGAGAAATCTCAGTGAGTACAGGCAAACAAGGAAGCATGGATCTATTCATTTCCCTGTTCTTTACTGTGGCTGTGATGTGACTAGCTGTTTGAAGTTACTGACCTGACTCCCCTCCTATGATGGACTGGAATCTGGATTTGTAAACTGAAATAAAATCTCTTCTCCCCCAATTTGCTTTTTGTCCAGTTATTTTATCACAACAGAAGTGGAACTAGAATGGTAGGGATTTTACTTTTCACCATGTCATTCAACAGTGTTTGAACTTTTATATGAAGGGAATGGAAGGCTGAAAGAGCTACTTAAAATTTAGACAACATGCCCCAACGGAGACACCTAAAATGCAAACCCTAGGCCTAGGAGGAAAGCACAGAAAAGAGGGGTGGAAAGATTGTAAGGGACAGGGGACCAGAACACCTGCAGCTAAATGGTGTCTTCTCAGCAATATAGATGCCTAAATAAGACCTTCACAATGACAGTACCAGTTGACATACCAGTGTGGATGGGGGATATTTCACAAGATCTCATTTCTAGATAAGGAACCACAAGTGATCAATGGGTACTGATGGAGGGAAAATCAGTTTCTTCCAGAGATGAGCTCCCTGATAGGTTATCTAAGCCAAATGGTCAGCCCTAATCACAGTACATATAAACAACACTAAATATATAACATATATAACTATATAACTATATATATATATATATATAAAACAAAAATAATTAAAGAAGAGGACAAGAAATTGTGAGGGAGTGGAAAGAATGTGGTAGGACTGGGATGGAGAAGAAAGCTGGAAATGAGGTAAATATGCTACACATGCATGAAACTCTCAAAAATTTTTAGAAACTTTCAAATCTTAGACAACATGAAACTGATACAGATATCAGTAATGAGCCCAAGATGGCTAAGCTGGACATTTGGGGAACTGTCAGCCATCTACCCTGGAGTCTGTATTCTCTACACTTTGACCATTTGTGACCTTCTGTGTGCGTCCCACCCTGTTATATGAGGAAGTTTCACTGGTGAGAGTTGAGATGCATTAGTATTCCTTCTAACCCCCTGTTCAACCGTGTTCTGTGAACTTTAGGTGTGGAGAGTCCACTGTAGATGTCACTTAGATAAAATCTTCTTTCTAAGAGGATCTCTTAAGTGTATATTGAGTGATTATAAACTTTTTGACTTTTCCCCTGGGTCTTACACAACTTCAGCTTCAATAAGAGTTCTGCCTCATGCAATTATATATATATATATAAAGTTTTGGACCTTAAATTCTATGAGTTGATATATATATCACTATATAAAATCATTTTAGGTGGGAATCAGGGAAGAATTATTATTTTCTATAATTGAGTCGAAGTCAGGATGGAGAAAAAATATGCTATGGGTTTCAGTTTATGGAAAAGAAATTCAGGTAGAGGATATCCAGAACTAGCCATAAGAATCTGCAGATCTAGGCATTTGCAGGCATATCAGATGGTCAAACTTCAGTAATTTAACTAATATTAAGTATATGTTAAGGAGTCTTATGGAACAAGGTAGGTGACCCTATGTTGGTAAAAGAAATTTCCAAATATATGAGTGAGCTGTAGATCTCCAGTTGATTATGTTGAGATGACAGCTTTTTTTCCCTAAAAAATGAATTTTAATGTATGTCAATTTTTACAATAACTGTTTTGGATTTTATTCAGTTTTCAACTTTTTCTTAATTAACTTTGTTCTTGCAATTTTGCACATGTGCATAAATGCATCCCAGTCACACTCACTTCCTGCCGTCTGTCATAATACTACCCTTTTCCACTCCCTGCTTCCCTGAAATCTCCTTCTTCCTGCTCATGTCTGTTCTTTGTGAATATTTTTATTGATTTATTTTAATTTATGTGTTTGAGTGTTTTGCCTGCATGTATGTAAGTGTATACAATGCCTATGAATGCCAGAAGAGGGCATTCCCTCTTAACTTCCAAGATCCCTTGGAACTGGAGGGTTGTTAGCTGCATGTGGATGTTGGGAACCAAATATGGGTCTTATGAAAGAGCAGCCTGTGCTCTTAACTGCTGAGCCATCTCTCCAGCTTCACGTCTATTCCTTTTGACTTATGACCTACTGAGTTTGACAAGTGTCATCTGTGTGACCATGGGTTTTGAGCTACCAGTTGGAGCCTGGTGAATTCAGGGGTAGGTAGGTACACTCTTGCAGACAATAACTTCCCTTCTCCCAGAGTCTTTCAATAGCCAATAGCAGTAAAGGATAGGTGTCCTTCCTAATTCCCTGACTAATAATTGGCAGGACTAATAATTGGTAGATGTGGTTCCCTGTACAGATACTGCAGTTGTGACTTCAAAATTGAATTGTTGACTGCAAAGGATGGTGCTTTACAGTCTTTCATCTTACCTTCTGGCTCTGATATACTTCCCACCCCCTCTTCTTAAATGTTCCCCGAGTCTTGGGGTGATGTAACGTTGGAGCTTATTCCCAGCATCTTGGGCCATCTGCACTTACCCCTGTTCACTGTAAAAAGAGAATTATTAAGGTATAGAGCAGTTTTGTCTATAGGTATAAACAAATATTTAGCAAGGAGGGACCCAGTGCCTGGCAAAAGCACTGTTAACAACCCACACTTAGGTCAGGGAGGGTTGCATAAGCATTTATTGCTGTTGCACTACTCTGTATCTGGTGAACTTGGCCAATAAAGTTCTCTTGTCCTAACAGGTTTTACGGCGTAGTGCTAGGATCCATAAAAGTTGCAAGGATGAAGATATTGCTTTCTACATTTCAACACAGGACAAATATACAAATATCCTAAGGAGTCACTCAGTATGCATACAAAAGTGTGCGTCTGAGTGCTCAGAAAATGAGGATTTTCCAGTAGGCTGGGAATTTAGAGAATATTCTTTCAGGAAGATACCCACAGTCTTATTTATAAGATTGAACATGTTTTTTTCCCCATAACTTCAATATAAAATGGCTATACTACCCACGAGACATTTGGCCACTAACTGAACATTTATTCACAGAGATGAATAAAGTATTCTTCCACTTTAGTGAACTTTGTAATCTGTGCAGAATATAATTACATAAGCCCCATAAAGACAGCATTGGAAAGCTAATCATACCTGAGATCCACTCTTGCTGGGATTCTTTCTAGCTGCTTGTGCATCTTCAGTCTCAACTTCAATATATAAGAATTGTGTGTACAACACATGCCATTCCTAAGAGTCTTATTGAATTCAATTTTAGGTGGGTACTGGTGGACTGAATGAAACAAAATCCTACATGGGGAAGGTGTGGAAATGGGAGACCCTGAACGAGAGGTGCATTAATGGATGTGGGGTGGTAGGAACAGCATGAATGTGCCAGCCTGCTGTGACCCAGAACAAGATGGAAACTCACGCAACTAGGATGAGCTGTCTGGTAGAGGACCCAAAGGAATAATGGAGGTGACATTCTTATTGATATAGTTTAAGCACTTGTTTTACCAAGGAACAGAATCCCTCTACCGTGAATGTTTGCTATTTTTCTTCAAAATACGTAATATTCAGACATGTTATAGATTATACATTATCTATATGATGCATTGCTCTAGTTAATGTAGAGATTAGCAACATTAAATCTGTGGAGACATGTTTCCTGTAAATGACTATAATACAAATATATTTCTTTAATACAGTCAGATAAGTTGGAGCTTAGCTATTGTCTATGAATGCATTACAAACACACATTTATGAATAAGTTACACTATCCAAGTACATTTAACCTTAAACTTACAAAGTAATTTTAAGGGCATAAGGTTATTAAACACTACCTACATTTTGTGTGTATTCAAGGTGTATATGTTTCAAAATTTAAAATATGAACATTTCTGGGAAAATAGTTTTATTGTCATCTTCTTATTTTGATGTGTTGATTGAATAAAATAATACATTTAATTAATTTGATAATCAAATATACAGAAATAATTTGGTTAACCAAAGATAAGTCATTTCAGTAGCTAGAATATTTGATATTCGGTGGTAGCGTTAGTCTGAAATAAGGTTTTTCATTATATACCAAACACTTTGTGCAAGATACAACACCTAATACAGGCTCAATAAAGATTAATAAAAGAATGCAAGCATAAAATTGATAAAAGCATATATAATTAAAGGAAGTATCTCAGAAAAAGTAACTTGAGAATTTGCATTCAGTTGGATGCATGGAAGAGTCTCTGAAGAGAACCCAGATAAGCAAGCAATAAGCAAGGGTCTGTTTTCAAACATGATCATAATGCAAATATAATTGTATATGTCAGCCCCAGATAATTGTTTTAGGGGTTTTAGGATGCCCAGTATTCCTCTCAATTTGTTCAGGGAAAATGAACTGGGCTTTTATCTTCAACATGGGTCGAGGGGATATTAAACACCTGGGCATCCCTAGCTCTAGCATCCAAGAGCCACTAAGGGGAAAAATTAAGTTTCCAAAGTGAGCAGCAGAATACACAGACTATGGATAGTAGGCATCCAGAGTTGGTTCAGAAGGTCCTGACAAGACCTCAGTCAAGCGTCACCAGTGTTGTGACATGGCCAAGATTTTATAGTGGATTCTCAGTTTATGGAATGAGCTTTTGTAGGCCATTGCAACCAGCTCACTTATTTAATCATGGTATTGTTTGCTTAACACATATTACAGAGAACATTCATGAAACAAAATAATAGAGTTGTCCTCTTAATTTCTGATCCATTTTTGTATATAGAGTTTAAATGGGCTTATGCCATACATGGTGTTAATGCCCCCTCACCCCCAAACTCTACACTATCTAACAAAGACAACAGTATGAGGCATTGGAAACATCCCTTCAAGTTGTTCATCAGGGGAGTCCGAGAGACTCTTCAAACAATACAGGCTATTGTCATTGCTCTTGGTTGCATCCCAGAACATGAAAGAAAGACCCTATTCCTGAAGACACCACATACTTCAGACCTAGTACTTTGAGGAACTGAGCTGGAACTGACATGGAAGCCACCTCCTTTAGGACTAACTTTCACAGTATCAGGAGATGCTGTGCAAACTCTCTAAGGGGAAAAAGCAATCAGCAGTCCTACCCAGATTGTCTATTGTGCTGGATGCTTTAGTTGTCAACTTGACACACCTGGGTTAAGGCAGCCTTGGTTGTGGAATTTCCTCCATTGGACTGACCTGTGGCCATGTCTGTGGGGTATTTTTTTGATTGTTGAGTGATGTGGGAGGTCGCAACCCCACTGTGGGCTGTGCCACCCCTGAGAAGATTGTTCTGCACTAGATAAGAAAGCAGGTTGAACATAGGCCAGAGGACCAAGCCTGTAAGTCTTGTTCTTCCATGGCCTGTGCTTCATCTCCTGCCTCTAGGTTCCTGTCCTGAGTTCCTACCTTGGGGTCCCTTAGTGATGAACTGTGACATAGGAGATGTAAGCCAAATAAAACCTTTCCTCTCCAAGTTGGTATTGATCAGAGCATTTTGTTATAGCAAACACCAATGAAACACAAGAAGACCAACCTTTCAAGGTATCTCCAATAATGTAATACTGACATTTTTTGTATTGGGGGTAACCACAGATAATTGGACCTAAGGTCCACTAAAAAGGAAGGAATTCATATCTGGTACTGTAAACCTAGACAAATACACATTTCTGGAGAAATCACAGACCCTGGAAAAGAAACTACTACTGCCAATTTCCTAAACCAATGTAATTTGTAGCTTAGTCTAAATACTTATCCTTATACCCACAGATAAGTGTGGTTCTCATTCCTTGTCAAAGAAGGTTCTTTTTGCAACAAATGGATACTATTACAGAGATCCACAACTGGTTAAAATGCAGAGAATAAATGAGCATGTGGTCACTTGACAGCCCCAATTGACATATTTACAAGAGAACTACACTTAAGATTCAAGAAATATTGTAGAAGAGGAGATGGAAAGATTGTTAAGAGACAGAAGACCAGGATCCTGATGCTAGATAATGTCTTTTAGACGTGACAAGGATGCTACACCTATGACATTTCAGCAACATGGTTGTCTAACTAAACAAGACCTCCATAATGAAAACTCCAGTTGACAAACTAATGTGAACATGAGAAATTTCACAAGGACCCACAGCTAGATGAAGAATTACAGGTGATCAATGGGTACTAAGAGAGGGAGAATCAGTTTTCTTCAGAGACAAGTTCCCTGATAAGTTATCCAGTGCCAAATGGTCAGCCCTTAATACATGTACATTCAGGCAACACTAAATGAGCTTACATTCTCTCTCTCTCTCTCTCTCTCTCTCTATTTGCACCAGTAATAATTAAAGAAGTCACATATTTGAAAGGGAATGGGAGGACCTGAAGGAGTTGGGCAAGGTAGAGGGAGGCTTGGAAATGATGTAAATATAATATTTATGTATGAAATTATAAATAAAAATGTAAACTATTAAAAATTTGTTTTTTATTTTTTAGTTATTTGTAGGTGTGTGCTTCTGTGTGTGTAGGTGCACATGAGTGCAGATGCCTACAGAGACTGGAACAGGGCATCAGATCCCCTGAACTTGGAGCTACATACAATTATTAGCAGCCTGGTAGGCATGTTGGATATGAACTTGGGTCCTCTGGAAGAGCAGTATATACTGCTAATCACGGAGCCATCTGTATAGTTCCACTGCCAGGGACTTCTTATTTCGGATTCACTGGTTTACCCAGCCTACCCCTTTCTTACTGGCCTCAAGTAATCTCGAGTCCTCCTGTTTCTACATACCTTTACTTCTGTGATCTGGTATTCATTTTGTTTCTGTGAAATCCTGTAGCCTTTCCCACAGTTCAGGCTGCATCTTAGCTTTTACACCTCACTGCCAATGTGATCTCCTTCACAGATTCTTTCTTGACCAACTCATTGCAAAACTTTACCATTAGAATTCTCTACCTTTCATAATTATTTGTTTTCATTTTATGGTACACACCGTTTATAAGTATGTATTTCTTTGCTTATCCACCCACTTACTGTTTCTTTCATTACACCCTAAGCTTACGAGCAGGGAGACCATATTAACTACTGTACATCTAGACCCTACCAATGACAATGCCAGCACAAAACATATAGTCAGTGTTTGCTAGATGAATAAAAGATAATACTATTTAATAGTGTGACTCTTTCCTGAGCAATTTGGTCTCTCAGTGGACATTAACTTCTTAAATAGCCTTATTGGGGTGTTATAAATGAATATAAATTAGTTATTAGTTGTTCAAAATATTTTAGACTCCTGTATTAGAATTATTATTTAGAATGCATTCCTTTGAATACCTTAATAAGAATAAGTTATATCTTTTGTAGGTGATTTTATTTTGGTAGAAATACTCAACTTTCTTTAGCATCCAAGACTGAAAAATCATGTTAATAAACTAATTTCTGATAATATTAGCCTAGTATGGCTTATTTTTCATTTTAGAGGCATCGGAACTAGTTCTGGAAGAATTTTCAACTGGAGACTTTAGATAAGATTTCACACAATAATGCTATAATTGGAAATGGTGTATGGTGTCTTGAGATAAAAGACAGGCACATTTGATCACTCTTCTGATTTTTTTGAAACAAATTCCAGCTTCCTTACTTTCAAATTACAACTTTTCTTGAAAATAAGCTGAATAACTTTTAACATGTCATTTAATGATGACCTTTCTTTAAATGATTAGTACCCTCAGTTACTTTAAAAATTGAACATCACTATGCAGGATCTTACCTGCATAGAAAGAAAAATAAAGTGTAGAGTTTAAAATCCTCTTCAGTAAATGCAGTAAAAGAAGACTAAATTAACCTAACTGGGAGACAAGCCTATCTGTTCTAGTGGCAAACTGACTTCTAGTGCTACTTTAAATATGCAATATCATTATTTTTAAGTGCTCTAGTTACAGTACTGAGATGATTTGGACAGAGGAAAGCAGGCTATATCTTAAGAATCTTGTAATTGTATTTTTGGTAATTATCAGAGATGATGAATTAAACTTAGGAAGACTAACGAGCAGAGCATAGCAATGGAGAGAGTTCACAGTATGTGAAAATTGGGGCTCTAAAGACAGGGGGAAGACTAATTACTTGGGAAATGGTGCTGGAGAATAAGACTATAAATCCTGGCATGGTCTCCATGGACCTAGGTCATGGAACCTATTGAGTGACTTGTTTGTAGGGGAGATTCAGGTTTTAGATAAAGCCTTGCAACATTCAGTGAAGAGGAACTATAAAAAGGAGTGTGTTGAACCATGTTTCAGTCATTACCTAAGCAATGTACCTGTGGGAAAAGAGGAGAAAGTTGAGCTACAGTGGTATGAAGACAAAATGAAAGTATTGGGAGTAGGCAGAAGAGAAAAGGGAATGAGATTTAAGACTTAGACATCTGACAGATCTCTGGAACAACATGGCAAGCCTGGGGTCTCAGTGAAATTAGCTATAGCATAGAAGGGAGGGTCTGACTTGGGTGTTGGGCTTCAAGGGTGTGCAATGGCTCCAGCCAACCCTTCTTCTCTTTTCCATGGCTGGATTTGGATTTTTGGAGTTGGAGTTGAGAGGGGAAATCATGCCACTTCTGATGAGGGAGTCAGCCCATCATATTGCTCACTGTGTGTCCTAGTCATGTCTCCACTATATGCCACCAACAGGCACTTCTTTCAACATTTCTATAAGAGTCTATAGTGAACATGACCTCCCGTGGAAAAAGGAAAATATTTAGAGCTAAGTAGTTTATTAACAAGTGTTATTAACAGCTGTGTCAGGCTTTGCCAAGCATGGGCAGCATAAATACAAATATAAAAAAGTTTCTGCTCTAAAGACATAGTCTGTTAGGTAGAGAAGAGATGTGCTATAGGAATTTGAGAACTGTAATATATCAAAGAAATTTGATGTATTTCCTAAAAATTTCAGGCTAAAATGAAAACAAAAACCTCTTCTTAGCATAAAAATCATTATGACTGAGGAAGACAGCAGGCATTTGTGTTTTTTAGTCATGTGGCTTTTTCAACACAGCTCTAGAGATTCTTCTTCAGTGTGGTTCTTCAGTTTCTTCATATCCTAAAATGTGATCATGGAAGCTGCTAATGAAGAATATCCATCGATGGCCCAACAAGGCCTAATAACCACAACAATGACTGACACAGCAAACTATAATGGGGCAGTAGTGGCAATTTTATTTTGAAGGTAATCAACAGCTACCTAATTGTACTTAAAAACCCATTCAATGAGAGAGAACTCATGTGTGGTATTGTAATCACAGCCAAATGTATACGGCTGGAGAGGTCAAAGATTTTAGAGAAAACCCCCACACTGCCACATTTCTAGAAAAATGTGTCCTGAATCCCTTACTCAGACAAGCTCAATTTTTCAGTCTAGTTGGTTAGGGCCTTCTCTGGGTATCCCCAGAACCAACTTGCCTTAGCACTCCTGTGACTTACCATCTACCTTGCCTGTCTCCTCCCCCAACCTGCCTTGGATTTCTGTGAACAGCCTTTTTCATTGGGCCCATGCCTTTGCAGGCTGCCTGAGAAAGTCTGAATTCAGACTCTGACTAGCAATTTTCCAAACTTTTGCTGTGCCTGCTGGCTAGAGGGATGCAGACTTTAAGAGAGAGCCTGAGAGCATCTGGTCATACCTAATTTCTGCCTCTGAGGGGACTCTGGAGCAGCTGAACTAGAGCCATCTGGTTCCTTCAATATAAAATCAAAAGAGAGAAACTGAAGCCTTAACCAACCAGTTTTTCATACCCAATAAGAAAACAACAAAATCACATTAAGTATACTAACAGCATCAGACTTCAACTGAACAAAGGAAGGCTCAAGTCTCACATCAGAATAACAAACAGCAAAAGAAATCCACATGCCTCCATCACAATGAAAAAATAATAATATGAAAATCCCAAATTATCTTCTCAACAAAATCACCAGTCCTAAAGAAGAGTTCTACAGTGAGAACCCCATAGAGATAACCCAGGACACAGGGTTTAAAAGAACAATCATAAACATGATCTAAATATTCAATGAATTTAAAGATCACACAAATAAATCAAATAACTGAAAGAAGATGGAGATAAACCTCTGACTGAATTCACAAAAGAGACAGAAATATTAAAGAAGGCTTAGGCTGAAGTAAAGAAGGAAGTGAAAAACTCAGTAAACCAATTTGAAACGGCAGGAGAAAACCTCACCACTAAAATGAATGAAATGGAAAACAGAATATCAAGAATAGATGATAAAGCTGAATAACTGAAATACTCATTTAAAAATTATGAAAAAGTTTAAAAGCACACAGGAATGTAATATGAAGGAAACATGGGAAACCACAAAGAGAACAATTTATGCACCATCACAGGCACAGAGGAAGGAGAAGAACCTCAGGATTCTGGAATTTACCAGATCCTCAAACAGATTTAGAAGAAAATTTTGGCAAATTAAGGAAAGACATTCTCATACAAACACAAGAAGCACATACAACACCAAATAGATAGGACCAGAAAAGAAACTGACAGTGGCATATCATAATACAAACATTAAGCATAAAAAATAAAGAAAATTTCTGAAAGTTTCAAAAGAAAAACAAGTCTAATTTAAAGGAAAACCCATCAGAATTACAGCTGACTTTTCAATGCAAATGATGAAAGGCAGAAGAGCTTGGACCAAAATATTCCCAGTTCTATAGAGGTCAACCTAGAATAGTTTATCCAGCAAAAATGTCTATTATAGTTGAAGGGGAAAGAAAAATCTTCCAAGACATGAATAGGCTGAAGAATTCATGTCCAGAAAACCAGCCCTTCAGAGAATACTTGAAGCAATACAAAGAGCTGAAGAAAAGAATGACTACATCCAATGGACATCAGAAAGAAACTAAATGAAGGTGTAACTGGGAACGACAAAGTTAGACCAAAGATACAAGCAGAATTTAAAAGGATCAGAATCAAAACACCTCCTTCAACAATAACTTTAAAAATCAATGGACTGAACTCCATAGTCAAAAGACACAGGCTAGTTGAATGGATCCATTCTATTGTTGTCTGTAAGAAACCCATGTCACTTTCAGGTACAGAATGTGGGGAAAAGGAAGGCTCATTCCTTGCTGGGGGGATTGTAAACATGTGTAACCCCTGTGGAAAACAGTGTGGAAAACACTTAAAAATCTACAAACGAACCTACCATTTGATCTGCTCAAACCACTCCTTGGCATTTACCCAAAGGACTCATCCTGTTGCAGAGACACTTGTACATCCATGTTTGTTGCTGCTCTTTGCTAAGGGATGGAAGCAACCTAAGTGCCCCTCAACTGACTGAGTGGACAATGAAAATGCAGTACATTTACATGATGGAGTTATACTCAGTGGTAAATAAAGACAGTGGGTAAGTGGATATAACTAGAAACCATTATGCCAAGTAAAGTAACACAGAACCAGAAAAACAAACGATGTATATTCTCCCTCATTTGTGAATCCTAGCACCAAACACTGATATGTGAAGATGTAACCTGATATGACTGCAGGACCCCGGAAAGTGGAAAGGAACCTGGGATGTAAAGGGAAAGAAGGAACCTAATAGAGAAGAATAATAGGACACAGGTATTCCTAAGGGAGAAATACATAAAGGCGGCTATTTAAATGGAAGGGAGGAGGGAGGGCTATACACAGAAATATGTGGATGAAGGCCAAGAAGGAGCTAAAGAGAGGTGGGACCTTAGGGGACTGGTATTCTCAAGGAAGAAATGGGGAAAATGGGGACACTTTAAATGGGAAAGCCATGGAGGGAAGGTGAGAGAGAGAGAGAGAGAGAGAGAGAGAGAGAGAGAGAGAGAGAGAGGGGAACGGATAAATAATGCCTAGCTAGTGTAAAACACCAGAGGGAATCATATTAGACTAACAACCTCATGACAGATTCCACATACAATAGCTCTACATGAGTCCATGTGCATAGCTGAAGGCTACATAACATGAAACACTGCAGACAGGCAAAACCTTTCTTTGACTTGTTGGCCAGTGTGGTCCAAGAGACTCCCTAAATTACATGGGCTATTGCCACAACCCTTGATTGCCTCCCAGAACTTGAAACTAAGACCCTGTTGCTGAAGACAGATGTGCTTCAGAGACCGGATTTGGAGCAATGGCAGTCTGACTGACCTGGAAACCACTTCCCTGAAAGACACCACTCATAGCTCTGCAAAACACCATGCAAGTAGCCAAGGGAGAACATCAATAAATGGCCCAACACCAGCCTCATGACTGCCACAGAATTCCTCACTGGTGCAGTAGTGGCACTTTTATTTTGGGACCAATCAATGACTACCTAATTAGTCTTAGCACCCACTCAATGGGAGGAAACTCATGTGTGGTATTGTAATCAAAGCCAAATGCACACTGATCTTAGAGAAATCCCCAGGGCTGTCACATCCCTAGGCTAATGTAACTCCTTACTAAAACTATAAAATATCTATCATTATATTTACAAGTATCATTCAAAATATCAATTCACCACTCATTAAAGAAGTTTCTTTTGCACCAGATGGGGACTAATACAGAGTACCAGAACAGGTCACACACAGACATTATCTGTCAATTGCCCATGCCTAAGCAGTGTATGTACAATTTAACCAAGGCTCATGCAGCATAGAACACTGTGAAAGAAGCTATCAATGAATCTCTCAACCCTCATTAACAAAGTTCCTGCATGCAACAATGAGTCAGTAACATAAAAGGTCACAAATGGCTAAATCATGGAGATTAGGAATCTGTAGAGTGTTAGTCCCTGGACAGAACTCTTATATTAAGTTCCACTCACCCAAGGCTCAGGGACCATTGCTCAGAAGAGGGCTTGGAAATAGTGTAAGAACCAGTGAGGGCGGGCATGATCATATGGAAATAGAGTCCTACAAGTTCCTTTTCCCTGCATATGAACCTACAGCAACTGTTTCAGCATGCTCAAGACCCATGCAAAATCAAACAAACCCCAACATGGCACTGGGGAAATGGGTAGCAGACCCAACCTTTGCTTAAGAAATACTGGCAACTGGTTACTGTTGGTTGAGGATGAGTTAGTCTTCCTGAAGCAAGGAACTCCGGGTAGGCTAACTAGACGTTGAACCTGCTCTGAGGTTACTTGGGTATACTAGCTTGACATAATAGACTTTAATACAGTTGAAAGAATGTATGGATTCCAGTTGGGGGGCTCTGACAGTACAGAAAAGGGTATAAAGTTGATTACTATTGATTGAGATGTTCTATATGAAACACACAATGATTCAAAAAAATATTTAAAGAAAAGAGACTAACTCTCCCCTTCCCAGAAGCCATCAGTTTCCAGTAGTTCACCTGGTAGAGTCGAGGTTTCTTATCCACTTTCCAACATTTATTGATTGATGATTGATTGATTGATTGATTGTGTGAATGCTTTATCTGCATATAATTCACCCCTGAGTGCAGCAGCTGTGGAAGACAGAAGATTGCATTTAATGCTCAAGAAAATCAGTCTGAAGAATGAAATCCTTATTTTGGTGCACAGTTTCAGAGTTCTCATTCCTTCGGGCTTCACTGCTCTTAGGCCTTGGGCGAAGTAGAACATCATAGAATATCATGGGGGAGAGCCCATGTGAGCAAAGTTGTTCACTGTATGTTAGCCAGGAAAGACAAGGAGAGAAGAAAGGTGAAAGGTGGAGAGAAGAAAGGTGAAAGGAGAAAGAGAGAGAGAGAGACAGACAGAGACAGAGACAGAAAGAGAGAGAGAGCTTTCTGCAACAAAGCACCTTCCCCCAAAATCATTTAGCTATGGATTTACAAATTAATTAATCCTGTCATAATGTCTGAACTTTTATGACTCAATCACCTCCTCAAAGTCCTACCTCTTACCCTGGGGACCATCTCCTCAAACATGTACTTTTGGGGGGATATTTATGAGCCAAACCACAACAATTTCTTTTAGATCTGGATCAGATATTATACAAAGACACTTGCTGTTTGCCTGGAACAATAGCCAGGCTCTACATTGTCCTGAAGCCTCTAGCCCACAAGCAAGCAATTGCTTTGTTTAAGATTTTTCTCCTTGGATCCCAGAAAATAGCCTAGAAGAGAAAATCTTCATTAGGGACACATCTGGCAGAGGATTAATATCCAGAATATACAAAGAACTTGAAAAAAATCCAAAGAAACAAGAAAAATGACCAAATCAAAAGATGGGCTAAGGGCCTGAACAGAGAGTTCTCAAAAAAAAAAAAAAAAAAAAAGCTAAGAAACACCTTAAAACATGTTCAAAATCCTTTGTAACTAGGGAAATGAAAATCAAAACCACTTTAAGATTTCATTTTACCCAAGTCAGATTGGCTAAGATCAAGAGAACAAATGACACCAAATGCTGATATGAATGTGGGGCTGCTCTTTCACTGCTGGTGGGATTGCAAATTTGTGCATCCATTATGAACAGCAGTGTGGAGAACTGAGGATGAATCTACTACATGATCCAGTTATACCATGCCTTGTCATATACCCAAATGACCCATCCATCCTGCTATAGAGAAACTTGTTCATCCAATTTTTTTTTTTTGCTGTTCTTTTCACAATACCTTAGAAATGGAAGCAACTTAATGTGCCTCAACGGATGAATAGATAATGAAAATGTTGTACACAATGGTGTTCTACTTATCAGTAAAGAACGATGAGATCATGAATTTTTCAGGTAAATATATAGAACTAAAAAAATGTTATACTAAGTGAAATAATGCAGACTCAGAAACAGAGCAATGTATATTCTCTCTCATTTTTGGATCTTGGCTCTAAATCCTTATACGTGAGTATATATCCTGATATAGCAATAGGAGTCAGGAAAGCGGAAAGGAATCGTGGAGGGAAAGGGAAAGAAAAAGCCTGAGAGAGGAGGATAGTAGCAAACAGATGTTGCCAAGGGGGAAATTGGGAAAATGTGGGTATTCAACTGGGAAGGGAGGAGGGAAGGATATACAAGGAACCATGGGTGTGAAGGGGAAGAAGGAACTCAAGAAAGGGGGGATAATGGAGATTATCCAATACCAATGGAGGTATTATCAAGGGGAAAATAGGCGTACTTTAACTGGGGAGGGAGGAGGGAGGTTAGACAGGGAGAGAGAAAAATAAAACTTAGGTAATGTTAAAAAACAGAGGGAAATGTATTAGCTCAAAAACCTGAGAAATACACATCCAATATCTGAAAATGAGTGCATGTATATACCTGAAGGCTAAATTACAAGAAACACAATGCAAGACAGAAGAAATCTCCCTTCAATTTGTTGGTCAGGGTAGTCTAAGAGATTCCCAAAATAACACAGGTTATTGCCAAAGCTCTTGGTTATCTTCCAGAACTTAAGCTAAGATCTTATTGCTGAAGAAGGACCTATTTGGACCCAGGATTTGGAGCAATGGAGCTATGAATGAACCGGAAACCTCCTGCTTGAAGACTACCTGTTATATTTCTGGAGGAGAAAAATCAAATCAACCAATATTACAACCCTAGCTTTAAAGCCCAATAACCACCACAATGACTGATGCACAAAATAATCTCTACTGGTGCAGTGATGACACTATTACCATGGGGGTAATCAAAAGCTCCCTGTTTGGATTTAAAGCCCTCTCAGTGGCAGGAAACTCATGGGTGGCACTATAAATATAGCCAAATTTACATGACTGGAGAGGTCATAGATCCTTGAAAAACTTTATTTTTGTCATATCCCTAAACATATATAATTTCTTACTGTATACTTAATATAGATCCTTATATTTACACAAGTATTCCATTCACTCATCAAAGAAGTTTCTTTTTCAACAGATGGAGACTATTACAAAGTTCTACTACTAGTCACACACAGAGACTATCTCTGAGATGCCCAGTTCTAAGTGACATCTGTAGTGGACTCTACACACCTAAAGTTCACAGAACACAGTGGAACAGGGGGTTAGAAGGAATACTAATGCATCTCTGAACTCTGACCAGCAAAGCTTCCTCATATAACAGGGTGTGACACACACAGAAGGTCACAAATGGTCAAAATGTAGAGAATAGAGACTGCAGGGTAGATGTCCCCAGATAGTGGTTCTGTATTAAACGACAGCCACTCAGGGACTATTTTGGAACATGGAACAGAAAGAGTGTCAGAACCAGGGTCGGTATGTGATTATAAGGTATCAGTCTTCCAGGCCTTTGGGAACTTGCTCATATGAACTTACAGCAATGGTGACAGCATACTCAAGACCCATGCAGACAGAATCAGAGAAAAACTCAGCACAGAATAGGCAGCAGCCCTTGCCTTAGCTGAGGAGCTATTGGTAGCTGATTAATATTAGGTGAGGGAAAGTTGATCTTAAAGAGATAGACTTCTTTTAGATAGACTGACTAGACTCCAGTGGATGAACTTGCACTGATGGATATCTGGGTACAAAATCTTCATGAAATAGACCTTAACATATATGACAGGATACATGAAATCCTAGACTACGGGAGAGGTGAGGATGGGGGGAGGTCTCTAAATATTATTAAGATGTATTGTATGAAATGCACAAAAATTCAATTAAAGTGTGCATTGATTAGGAAAAAAAGAAAATACCCCTAGATGTTCTAATATGGCTATTTGATATTACTCATTCTTGAATACAAGCTGTGGAGCATTCTTGAGAAGATAATCCTAAAACAGTCTTGTGTGGAGCTAAACCTACCTTCCTGAGAGGCGATGGTATCCGTATCTCAAGGAAAACCTGTAGATTACTCATATATTCATCGAGTTGACCTATCTGTTAACTAATTAGTATTTTCTGTCTTAACGGTCTGGAAGGTCTAACAGTAGATTCTTAGACACTCAGACTTCTGCTGGAGGTTTCCTTCTTCATTTACTACAGAAAGTACTCCCTGGTCCCTGACTGTTTAATCTGTGAGTTTGCGCTTCTCTCAAGTTGCTCTGGGCTCTATTTGTATTCTCCTTTCACTCTGGATCATTAGTTCTTGATGCTGTGTTTGGTTGCTTTCTTAGTTATCCTGCTTCTCCACACTTTCTTGCCCTTACACATCTTGTAAAGTATAGGAAATTTGTTCTCTCCACATCTCTATAGAAGGAGGGTTTGGGCATTATGCTGTTGCAGAATCTTCTTAACCTGGTTTTCAGTGTCCTTAACTTTTTTTTTGTCCTAGCCGTACTCCCTACAGTGACTAGTTTGAGCCAGGTTCAATAGAAGCCATGCACTGCAGTAAGTTGCAAAACCCACCAGACATGCTTTAGTCCCAATCACTGTGTTTAGCGTTCTTTTCCTTCAAAATTAGATGTCTCCCAACATGTTAGTGCTAGGATCTGTTTGATTGTCTTTTTTTTAAATGCCTTAACAACAAGTACAAAGGTTTTAGTATCTATGAGGAAGCTTCTATCCCCTTTGCAACATTAATGGAATCTGATAGAGCCAGCTATCTAGACATTTTATGCTATGACCCATTTGGGAACTCATTACACTGCCAAAAATATATTATCTATTGAAAAAGTTTTGTTTGTTGAACCATAAGGGAAAAGTATCAGAGGTAATTTATTTTAAGTAGTGGTGATGCTCAACGTGAGGAAAGACTTAAGCCCAATATATAGACCAAGAAAATTGACTGTTATTAATTCTGTTGGGGGAACTTCAAGTATTTTATATTGGTATAATACAAAATTTGGTGTATATATGGTCAGTCTTGGTCCTCAATCAAGACAGTGAAGTTATTAAAATTCTCTGGCCTGCTTTTCACTGCTTATTCAAGGTTTCTTATTCCATACCTGGAGGAGTTCAGTGGCATTTTTGTTGATTTCTGTCATTAAAATCCTTTCCTTCTCAGCTTTGTCCTAAAGAAGCTTCTGAGATAGCTTTTCTTAGCCCAAAGTACAGTGAATATTGGCTGTTTCTGGAATATTTACTTACATTTGAATCAAAATTTTAATCTGGTGAATTGTACAAGAATTCATAGTTATATCCAATCCAATTCTTTAACTAGCCAAGCCCAAACTTCTTATGCTGGCTGTCTTCCATCTATTCATCCTCTTTCCTTAATGTCCAAGAAAAGTTCTTGTCTCATTTCAATTAGACCTAATCAGTTCAACTTAAGTAAACAGGTCTTATCCATCCACTCAAAGAAAACCAATCAAGTTCTTTTCCATTCTAAATCACCCTAGAATATCCATCCTACTGAGTACTTTTTTAGAATCTGCTTTATATTTTACCAATTTCTAGTTTTTAAACAATCTGGCATTGTTTTACCTTTCCCTGAAAGTTTCCATCAATTGAGGACATTTTCTCTTAACGTCTTGTGTAAGATTTTGATTTTTTCCAAAACTTATTTAGAACTTTTAGGACAGTTTATATAGAATTAATGAGTCTTGTGTTTTAGGTATCCAATAAGTTTATTAGGAAAACTTTGAAGCTCTCCCTATTGATTTCACAGTTCTGTGATTAGCAGTACACTGCATGTTTTTCTTGTCTTTTCACTCTCCTCTAGATATCTCTTGTTCTATATGACATTTGAGCTTTGGTTATGGTACAGGAACAGGAAACTCAGTATCTCAATTAATTTGGCATTGTGGTTTTACCAAATGGGAGGGATGAAAGGAACATGGGACTCTGGGCTCGTGCTACCTTTGATACAGTGTACTGACATATATGTCAAACTGAACTACTATAAAATCACTAATATTCCTGTTTTTTCCTCTTTTATCCATCAAATTATGAGCAGTATTTGAATTATCTCTTCAGAGAGCTTAGTAGGTCCTATGTCTTAAGCATATGTTTGGGAAAACAATGGTGTCCTCCTGAGAATGCTATTCATTAAAAACAAGCTTGGGCATGGTGGCTCATACCTGTAATCCCAGAATTTAGCTAAGGCAGGAAGATTGTCAAGAGTTCAAGGACAGTCAGCTGGGATACGTAGTAAATGAGGCAGCCTGGGTTTACAAAGTCCTCATCACAAACAAATAAACAGAAAAGAAATAAGAAAAAAAATACTAGGGTCTTCCTTCACAAATACTTGTATCACTTTAGTGAGTTAAATCTAAGATGAACTTACAGAGCATTCTGCTATGTGCAAGCAAGGAAAATACAAAATGATTAAGACAGGCTCATGAGGGCTTGTTGGGGTGTTTGGATTATCAGAGGTCATTTTTCAAAGTCGATGTTTGCCAGCCTGATTGCGTAAGTATGTTTAGTTTCAGGGTCTAACAGCTCTGCAGCAGCAGAGGAAGGGAAATTTGTGTTGGTAGAGGTCGCTCCAGAGGGTCGCTCTGAAGGCAACATTGATTTTTTAAATATTGAATGATAAGCATAAGCAAAGAGTTCATTAGAAACAGGATTAGAAAGGGCAAAAAATATTCATATCTGAAGGAATAATATCAGAAAGGTCAAACCTATTCCTACCTTCCAGTGCTGTGTGTACTAAGGTCTGAAATTGTGATGTAATTGCAAAAGTCAGATCAAAAAAGCTCAAGAAACATTTTATCATACATGAATTTCTAGACCTTCCTTAAAATATTTTTGTTATGGAAAGGTGTAAGCCACTAACTTGTCAGAATGTCAGAAATATCCTCCCTTGTACCTACCACCCAGATTCCAATATCTCCAACTCATGGCCTATCTTATTTATAAGATACACTACTGGTTTTTAACTTTTTCATTTATTCTGTAAGTATTTTGGTAAACATCTCTAAAAGATACAGAATCATTTTGTTATCACATATTTAATGCAGTTCTTAGACAACATCAAAAATACTTCACACTTCTATGTTACGCGGCTTGCCTTACCTTGTTGTGTTTTACCTCTTCCTCAGTTTCTTCTAGCGGCTGGACCACCAGAATTGTCATCAGATTGTGTGTGATTTTATGTCTATTCACATATGTGTAGGCATTTATAGTATGTTTTTATGAGGAAGAAACAGCATAGGAAAAGTGGCATTCTTCCCTCAGAACCACATATCTGTTTGTCTTTCTTTTCTTGTAATGGCAACAACTGCTGATGAAGTCAGAGACTTAAAGCTTATCGCTAAATGCTGTCTCCAATGTTATTATTTCTTCTTTGTTTGTCAGCTTCATCACTTCTCTAAAGAGAAACTTCCCATCTACTTTAGAAGTATCTGGGGTATTGTAAAGATAAGAAATTCAGGATAAAAGATTGATATTTTGTTCCTTGCCTACTTAAAAATAATTATTTGATTTAATAATATTCTCACATGGGGATCAGTTCCTAATACTAACAGAAACTCTTAGATGTAAACATTTGATATGAGTTCTTTGTAATTATTGCTCATATTCATTATAAACACAGTTTTAAATTTGGCTTTTATCATTTGTTGTCTTATCCAAATGATGGGTAACTCCAAATGTGAAGCCAATTTGAATTATTTATGAAAATAAGTGCTACCCTCAAAAGTCTGTATTCGTTTCTTTTACAGCATTGGAGGTTTTATTTGTGTCAAAGAATAGAAACATCTAACCAAACAGACACTGCCAAAAAAGAATGTTTACTTTTCAGAAAATATAAAGGATATACAGGTGAAAAAGAAAACAGTTTATAATTATTAGTACTGTAATCTTGAGCTAGTATCTCATATATATTAGGCTGGCCTCAAAACTTGCTATGTGACCAGGGAAGACCTTCAGCTTTTGATCTTCCTACCTTCATTTAATTTCCAGGATTACAAGTATGTGCCACCTACTATTACTTAGTTGGAGTTAATCTGTGTCTTGAAATTCTATATGACTGTTTCTATGAAATTGAATGCACCAGAGGTTGGTGCATATAAGTGACCTTCCTCATCTCTTCTGATTAATTTTAATTTTAAGTCCATTTTGTCAGATATTATAATCACAATGCCTTGTTTCTTATTACCATTTGTCTGAAATATTTTTTCATTCTTTCACTCTAAATTAGTGCCTATCTTTGAAGGTGAGATGAGTTTCTTGAAGAGAACAAAAGAGAGATTTTGTTTCTTACTATTATGCACCTTTTGACTGGAGAGTTGAGGCCACTGATATTTAAGGTTATTATTGAAAGATATGTATTGGTTACTGTCATTTTAATTTGTTTGTAGTCTTGGTCCTATTTTGTGTGTCTGTAATTACACCTTATTTTCTCTTGCCTCTTGGATGCTACCATTCTTTTCTTTAATCCTTTATATTACTTCCAGTATTATCTGTAGGGCTGGTTTTGTGGCTATGAATTCTTTCATTTTATTTAGATCATAGAACATTTTTCTCTCTCCTTTGTCTGTGCTAAACAGTTTTTATGCGTAAAGTACTCTGCATTGGCACCTAAAATCATTCTGAACTTCGAATACTTTGTTATTTTGTTATAGGCTCTTCTGGTTTTTATAGTTTGCATAGAAAAGTCAGCTGTAATTCTGATGTGTTATCCCTTACATGTAACTTGTTTTTCTCTTACACCTTTCAGTACTCTCTCTTTGTTCTGTACATTTAGTGTTTTTATTATGATATACCATTGGGAATTTTTGTTCTGGTCCTGCCTATTTGGTGTTTTGTGTGCTTCTTGTATCTGTATGGCTACATCTTTCATTAATTTAGGGAAATCTATAATACTGTTAAAGATCTGGTCAATACTCGTGCCCTGATATTGTGATATAGTGCCAATACCTCTCTTTCATGAGTTCACTTTTTAAATCCTGAATTGCCTTTGTCATTTAATTAATTGTGTTTTGAATTCTTTGATCAGTTTTATGATTGTTCTTTTAAATTCTGTGTTCTGGGATTCCTCTAGGGAGTTCTCATTGCAGAACACTTCTATAGGACTGGTGGGTTTTGGTGGGTCATATTACCTTGGTTTTTCATATTATTTGTGTTTTTCATTGTGGCTTGGAAATATGGATTATTTTTTTGGTTCTGTACTAATATGAATCTCAAGCCTGTCTTTGTTGAGGTGAAATTTGATTCCATTTATATTCTCTATGTAGCTTTCTTGCTAGGTATGAAGAGTTAGTTGGTATGTGCTTCAGGTTCTCCCTTTAGATATTTTTTATTGGAATGACTGGATAGAACCAGGCACACGAGTCAGGAGCTCTTTAGGGAGGCAAAGGAGCCTAGGCTGAAGTTGGGGTGATAGGGATCAAGTGGAGTGGTTCTAACAAGCTAACCAGAGAAAGAATGATCCCTGGAGCCGTAGTACTGGGGCTGGTGTGAAAGCAGGGGAATGGTGACCTGCAATGGTAGGATTTGACTAACTAACCTAGATAGTCATATGCTTTCTGGCAGCCTCAGCAGGAAGTGGCCAAGGAGTTTGGATGGGAACAGGATGGATTGGTTCTGACTAGCAAGCAGAGGTGTGAGCCCTGGAGTGGCAGGACTAGGCATGGTTCCAAAGCAGGTGGATGGTGACCCTGTGACCTAGTTGTGCAGGAATCTGGCCTACTCACTCAACTAGTCAGGTGCTATCTGGAAGCCTCAGTGGGAAGGGGTACACATGATTTCTTACATAGCCATAATTTTCATTTCTCTTGGTTGCATATCTAGGAAGGATATAAGTGGATTCCATAAGCTCATATTGCATTTAAAATTAGCTATAAAGTCACGTTCTAAAGAACTTGTAAGATTTTGTATTTCCACCAGTAATATATGAGGGTTTTACATTTCTCATTTCCTCATTAACATTGATCAGTCTTTTTAGTCTGAATGATTTTATTTAGTTTGTAGTGATATACTGTTATTTGAATTGCAGAAGATTTTTTTCTACAATCATTTTTAGTTTTAATTTTAGAAATGAGATTCGTTTTGTTTTGTTTTTGTTTCTGATGCATATTTACAATCAAGATAAAGGTTCACTTAATTTGTACTTTCATGTGTTTTATACCCAACCACTTGAAACAATTGTCTTCTCCACATAGAATTATACTATCATCTTTGTAAAATGTAACTGAACTTATTGTGTGCCTCTGGATTCAGATATATTCCGCTGATGTATATCTTTAGTTTGATATTAGCACTATGCTTTTCTGATTATTTTAGCTGTAAGTAGTCTCCTTGGTGATTTTATATCCTTTCAAGTTAATATTAATTTCCACATTGATCTCACATCCTGTTTCCTTGTTGAACTTAACTGGTTCTAGTATCCTCTTTGTGACCTACTGCCTGCCTTCCTTCCTTCCTTCCTTCCTTCCTTCCTTCCTTCCTTCCTTTCTCCCCAACCCCTTTAAATAGTTGAAATAGAGTCATATGGAGTTTAGGCTAGTTTTGAACTTTCGAAGCAGCAGAGGATGATCTTGAATTTCTGATCCTCCTGCCCTTATCTTCCAAGTGCTAGGATTACGGACATGTCCCAATTTTCTGCAGTGCTGGGCATAGACCCTGGGCTTTCCTGCCTGCTTGGCAAGCCCTCTACCAGCTGAGTTCCATACCCAACTCCTTTCTATTAATATTTTTGAGAAAAGTCTGTCTCTGTAGGCAGTCTGGCCTGGAACTTGTGACAATCCTCCTGAGTGCTAGGATGAAAGGTGTGAGCTGCTCTGCATATTGTTTTTCTTTGTGATTTTCTAAGTAGGTGATTATGCCATCTGCGAATGGTGAAAGTTTCATTTCTTCCTTTTAATTCAACACCTTTTTATTTCTTATTTATGTTTCAGGCTAAGTCCTCTACTACAGAGCACTGGCTGCTCTTGCAGAGGCTTCTCTCTCAGAGGACTGGGTTTTGATTCTCAGCAGCCACATGGAGGTTAACAACCATCTGTAACTCCAGTTCCAGGGGATCCAATACACTCTCTGACCTCTGTGGACATTGCATGACACAATTGCAGTTACATACATGTAGGCAATACACACATACACATAAAATTAAAAAATAAAATATTAAAAGATAATGAGGCTAGTTGTAGCTATTTCATAGATGCTTTTATCAGATAGAAGAAATTCCTTCCTTGTTTGCTGATAATTATTTATAAACACACGTTGTATTGGATTGAATGTTGAGCTGATCTGGTCTTCCTACAATAACAATGGATCCAAATATATTTCCTAGGTAAAATTTCTTAATGTTGTGCTAATGATTTCGTATCTGTGTTCCTGAGACATACAGATGGTCTGTAATTTTAGTTTTAGTATAAATTTTGTATGTGAACTCGTTGTCTGGTTTTGGTATCAGGATTATACTTATCTAACCAGATGAGCTGAGAATTTCATAAGTTTGTCTACACACAACTAAATGGAATTGTGTAAATTCAGTAGAAATTTTCATATAGGATGCTAACTAGGCTGTAATACCTAAGGCTAAAAACCAGCATTGGGATTTCTGCTTCTACCATTATTATATTTAATGATAACTGTATTTTTCTGTGAAAGCAATTATCTTAACCTTTTATTCTTAGTAAACTTTAACAACTACCAATAATTATAATAACAATCATAATAATCATCTACGTATATTTGAGACAAGGTCTTGTTACATAACCTGGATTGGGCTTGAACACACGATTCTCCTGAGTTCTTGGATTACTGGCTTGTAAAACCACACCCAGTTTGAATACCACATTTTGAACCTGTACTATGCAGAAAATAGCTTTTTGTAAAACATCTTGGGAAATGTTAGTCATAATGTATTTGTACTCAATTATGTGGCAATTCACTATATAATCCTTGATTAAAATGGTATTTTAAAGGTATGAAATAACTTTAGAATACCCTCTTGAATTCTACCTTTGACTATTCTTTTTAAAACTTCTTCTAAAATGGGAGAATTTTTCAACTATCATGGTTATAAGACATCATAAGTACATGAGTTTTATTTTTTTCCTCTTAGAAGGGAAGAATAGAAGCTAAAACCTTCATCCTGTGTTCTTAGTCATGTGGAAAATTTTATTTATAACACAACAGGAGGAATCTTGGAATCAGCATCAGAATCTAGGAGCATTAGTGGTCCAAAATTCATGCTTCACTGTGTAAATTTAATGATTGCTATGACTAAATATCTTAGGAAAGTCATAGTCCTTGGCTCCCTTGATTTTGGCCCCAGGCAGAATATCATGGTTATGGTAACTTGTTGGCAGAAGCTACTCAGCTCTTGGTGGACAGGAAGTATTGAGAGAGAAGACAGGACCAAGAAACACATGTAATCTTTAGAGGCATGTGAAATGACCAACTTGTTTCCACAACCTCCCTAAGCAGTCCCACTGGCTGGCGACCAAGTGTTACACAGGAACCTATAGGAGACATTTCATGTTTAAGACCATAACACCACCCTGCACAATAAATCCATGAACAGGGGAGAAGTCTATTTTAATCTGGATGATCATCCAATCTTGGATCTAGCAATTGTGTGTTTATCTAGCAGGAAACTAGAGTTAAACATGAAGCAATAAGGAGAAACCTAAGTCTCTCTGCTGACTTAAAATGCACGGTTGTTACCTGTGATCTGAACTATAGAGAAAGGCACAGGTTAGCTGCAGCAGGTAGCATGCTCAAAGAACTGCACCTTCTCCTTTTCTTCTCATATGTTATCTGCATAAAGTATTTCTGGAAAAAAGAAGCAAAATTTACAGAAGCACAGGATCTTCAGGAGTCTGGGTGCTTTGTCTAGCTCACACTTTTTACTAAGATCCAGCACACCCAAGTGCCTACTGAATAGTCAAAAGGTGGATAATATTTGATAGACCTGTGTTTTCCTTCTAGGTAGCCATCCTTTTCCATTCCTACAAATTACTGACTCCCCTAAAGGGAGGAAGATGAACCCTTCTAAAATATGATGCAATAATTTTGATTTTTACCCCGTTTACACTAAAGCCTGTATTGATTTACTTATATTTTCTAAATATTTTAGAATTCTCTGTTGCCTTCCATAGTATGGTCTTCACATTGTGCATACTACATCATTATTCTTATTAATTAAGTGAAAGAGTTTTAAAGATTTGAAGCTTCTAATTTAGGAAGATAATCTAGGAACAATATAACAGATGATTAATTCTTACTAGCATTTGCAGTTTAAATTACTTAAAAACAATGACAAGTTATTTGTTACTCAATATCATTACAATTTTAGCTAGAAAGTAATGGATCTAAAATGATATTAGAAAGAATGTTTTATTTTCAGAGTGAAAAATGGTATGTCACCTTTTCATAATTAAACACAATGGAATCTGAAATACGATCTCATTGACTTGGATAATAGGAATCAAGGATTTTTTAAAAATTGTCACTAATCTACGTTAACTATCACTAGTTTACACAGGATGACTTCTCAGAATAGAAAATGTATTTTATTTTTTTATTTAAGCAGACTTTAATCTTTAGTGTTATAAAAGAGACTAGGCATTTATGTTACTGCTTAGTGGGCTATATCAGTTGTGTTACTTATGTTCAGAAACTGGATTTTCTTTCTGAGAAAATTATTCTTTAGTGAAATATTCATAAAACCATGTTTTAATACATCCAGGCTCACTAAACTGTAAGTTGTTTGAATACCATATAATGGAATATACTTTAAAAGGGCAATAGGTATGTATACAATGTCCAGTCATATCAAGAACTGTGAATGGCTTTGAATTTTTGCAGTATTGTAAGCTAACAATATATATATGTATATATATACATATATATATATATATATATATTTTACCATATATGACCTTGGGGACTTTATTACTCAGCACAACAGGAATTAAGAAGTTCATGTATTCATTGATTTAATCTCCACTTCTCCTAATCCCATGGCAGTTGTGAGGCATGTTCAGATAGATGATGTGCACACAATACGTCTGTACTACCCCTAAGGAATATTCCTTCCCCAGTGTTATAAAGAACTTGCTAGCAAAGGCTTTGTAACCTTTCTTTTGCGGGGAGACATGGTCCTTGTTATTCTGTCCCAGAAAACAATCTCTGGGAAGAGAGAGGTAGTATCACCTTTGGAGGCAGAGGGCTATTGCAAGCATCACTGGAAGATAGTTGAAGGATATACACAAATATCATACAGAACAGTCTCTCAGCAATATACTAGATGTGGTAGGGCCTAGGGGAGGAAAAATGCAAACAATGTGCCTTGAGCTTGAAGGGGGCAAACACTAGACTGGAAGAACTTATTTGTAGAATCACACAGATAGAGCTCCCATTGCATCTATATTAACAGCTATATATTTTTGGTAAAACTTCTTCGGTTTTCTAAGCCTTGCTTCTTACCCCTATTGAATGGACATAATCTTTCATATTTGAATAATGAAGTAAAATAAACATATGATGAATCATTAGCATTTCCTGGCCAATATAATGAAAATATTGGGATGCTAATGAAAACCATTCATTAACAGCAGTAGAACTTAAGGACTTTGTAAAATGAGAAGAAAATGTGCTAAAAATTAAATTTCTTTAAAGGGGGAAACCTGAGTCATTATGATGTAACACTGATGTTAAGCAGGAATAGTGATTGTTTTTTTTTTAGTGCAAGATGGCCATAACCTAATCATACACACTAAAAAAATGTTTAATATTTGTTCACCAAGAAACGAATGGATGATATAAATATATATAACATATATAAATATATTTTATAGTATATTTAAGTATTTTCACCACTACAAGAATCCTGCTTAATTTTGGAAAATGCCCTGGGTAATGGGATGGCCTATAACATCTCAAACCTATGAATTATGTGAGCAATGGTAGGTTTAAGGGATTCCACTGACAAACACATTAAGGGAGATAAGCAGAGCTAATTTTTCCTTGTTAGGACAGCTGACATGGCTAGCGAACACTAACATCCTGTGTAGCCTATCTATATTGGAGCAGGTTTTGTCATTGTTGTTTGCTAGTTTTGAGATAGGGTCTTCCTGTAGCCTTAACTGCCCTGAAACATACTATGTAGACCAGGCTGTCCCCGATCTCACAGACATCCACCTACCTCTGTCTCCTGAGTGCTGGGATTGAAGACATGTGCCACCATGCTTGGTCCAGAAATATTTTGCATAATAACTCAACAACTTGAAATAGAAAATAGATTTCACCAGGAGATTATAAAAAGATAGATATTCCATCATTGTAATTCTTATCAAATAAATGTCTTCAGTTTTTGTAAAATCAAGTAGGCTACATGTTCCTGACACATATAAGAATACCATCACATTTATAGTATGTTACACTAAACAGCTATGTGTTGGGTAAGGTTATAGGTCACCAGGCTATAATATTTTTTACAATAGGCACTATAATGAAATCATTTATTTCATACTGCTTATAATGAATTGTGATCAAATTCAACCACCTATTCCTTCTCCTCAATTCTTCCCCTACTCCCCACAACCATTTTCCTTCCAATTTCATGTACCCTCTCTATTTTTAAAATATTTTATTTATTATTTTATTTTATGTGCATGAGCATATTTCCTGCATGTATGTAAATGCACCTGTGTCATGCAATGACCATGGGGGTCAGAAGAGGACATCGGATCCCCAGGAACTGCCATTATTCATGAGCCATTGCTCCAGCCCGCTATTAAAAAAAATCCCACTGAGTCCACTTAGTGCTGCTTGTGTGGGGGGGGTTGGGGGTGGGAGGGTAGAGAAATCTATTGGAGCAAGTTTCCTCTTAGGAAGCATGTTCTTGATGGTAACTTACTCTTTCTTTTCCAGGTGTCATCGGTTTCCAATAGCTTTCTGGTAAAGGTGGGGTCTCATGAGCCCCTCTCCCATAAAGGCTGAGATTGTGGTCGACTTCGTCTTGCGCAAGGCTTGTGCATGCAGTTGCAACCCTCTTTGAGTCCATATGTGCAGCAGCCCTATCATGTCAGCAAATACTGTTTCACTACAGGCATCCACCATTTCTGGCTTTTACAGTCTTTCTGTTTCCTCTTCCATCATGATCCTTGAGCCTTGGGGAGAGGGTATGTGATACAGATGGTCCACTCACAGCACTTTAGTGTCTCTGATTCTCTACATCTTGCATGTTGACCAGTCGTAGGTTTCTGTATTGCAAAAAGAAGCTTCTCTGATGAGGGATGAGAGATACACTAGTCTATGGCTACAAAGATGAAAACAATTTAATACTGTGAAATTGAACTGATGTTTTGAGTAAATGAGACTTCAAATACTTGTCCAAAATGTTAAAAGCAAACCAGTGTTTAAATATCGAGAATAATACAGTTGATGATTTAAATAAGACTTAGAATGTTTTGTGTGAAAAATCATTTAATAAAAAACAAATTGTTTGAGGGGACTGGAGAGATGAATCACTGAGTAAGGGCACGGGCTGCGCTGCTCTTGCAGAGGACCCTGGTTTGATTTCTTGCACTCACACACTGGCCAGCAACCATCAGTAACCCTAGTTCCAGAGGAATCTAAAGCTCTCTTCTGACTTCCAGGGGCATTACATGGATGTAATATATATATGATATATATATATACACACACATATATATATATATATCATATAATATACATGCATGCAATTCACTCATATAAACAAAATAATAAATAAAATATTAAAAATCTGTTTGATTAGAAAAAGGATTTCCTGAAAAATTGATAAATGTGTGCTAGCAGGGTGCTTTATTGGGGAGACTTTGATTTATGAATATCTTTGAATGTTATATAAAGGCTATAGGGTACCCAAATCGTGCCCACCAATGAGACTGTGCAAAGCTTACCTTATGTGAGAGTATTTATATGTTGTAATGAACACTATCCCTTTGTATTTTATTTTGTCTTAGTGCCTTAGGGCCAGACCCTAGATGACTTTGTTGTACCCCATGTGCTTTACATATATGCATTAGCATTTTACCTAATACATTGCTTCATATGCTTTATTATATTCATGAGCCATTGCTCCAGCCCTCTATTATTTCAGTAAAATAATAAAAATTCTCTTTCTGTCCTCTTGTTGCTGTCTACAAAATTACTATTGTTTCACACACCTGAAAAAGAAAAAGTAGACGTAGACACTTCAATGAAGTTTTTTCCCATTCATCAAAAATGTTTCACATGCAACTAAATTTAAGAAGATATTTTTTATCCCAAAGTTTCAAAATATGGTGCACTATCAAACAAATAATTCACAATTCTGAAAATGAAACTGGGACTCCATACAGTTTTATAATTTTTTGAATATCATAAGAAACCAAAGGGCATTGGAAATGAGGCCTGTTTGTTTAACTTCAAAATTAGGAACTGCTAATAAAGTTGACCAGGATGAAAAACTAGGATCAGGTTTCTTTTTCAGGAACACAAAGGAAGGTTTGGGATTAAGATCAATACTTCTTATTCTTTCTACAGATTTCTTTCCATTATATCATGAGTCTGGTTGGAGATTTAATTTTTCATTGATATGAATGGCTTTCTATGTGTCTTACAGAACTTTTCTACTAGAAAAATTCAAATGTAGTGTTTTCAGAATCTTTTTATCCTGTGGGTTTGTAAGAAGAATTTTATATATGCCACTCAATATTATTTATTTTTATTTTACCTAACAGCTAAATTTCCATTTTATGATATCTAACTATACAGATTTAGTCCTATGTTTATAGGACTAAATTATGACACACAACAGTTCCATCAAGTCCAGATTTTCTCAAGCTGCCTCTTTGAAATCAACACATATTCTGTCTTCTGTCTTCTCCACAATGTCAAGTAAATGGAACAGCATGGTAAATATTTTGGTTAAGCTTCTTTTAAACAATTTTTTTTGTAGTGCTAGGAATTAAACACAGAATTTCTTACACGCTAGGTCAGATAAGCAATATTCCAACTTTGGGCATTTTTTTGCCTTCTTTTAATTAGCAAAACTACATAGAAATTCACTCATATTGGCTGAACAGATGCTTGATTCACTTTGTATACTCTATTTTAGCAGAAGTGCCTCGTTTGTCCACTCATCAGTTATATCTGTGTTTCACGATTATGAATAAACTTGCTACAAACATTTCCATTCATGTGTTGTGAGAACACAAGTTTTTATTTTTCATGAATTATTACCTAGGAGTAAAATTGTTGGGTCACAGACTAATGTATGTTTACTTCTGTATGGATCTGTTTCCTAAAGTAGCTTTCTGTTCTTATCAGCAGTACAGGAGACTGCCAATTAATGCCAGGCATTCTTACCAGCATGTGATGTTGTTTATCCTCCAATTTTAACCATGCTAATTGGTATATAGTAGATCTCATTGTGTTTTTAATTTGCATCTTCCCAGTGACTAATGAAGTTGAGAAAAACTTTTCATGTGCTTATTTGTCATTGGTCTATCTGCATCACTGACTTTTGCAAATAATTCAGGCATTTTTAGTAGGTTATATGCTTCCTTTTTACTATATTCTAAAAGTTCTTTATATATTTAAGGAATAATTTCCTGTAGTATTTGTGATTTATAATTATTGTATTTTTATTTTTAGGGAACTTTGAGACAGGGTCTCCCTGTAGCTGTGCTGGTCTGGAACTCACTATGTAGATAGGGCTGGCCTCAGTCTCACAGAGATCTGACCTGCTTCTGTCTCTGGAATGTAGGGATTAAAGATATGTGCCACCAGGCTAACTGTAATTATTTTCTTAGCCCATGTCTTAGTTCTTTCAATCTGTGCCTTTCATAGAACAAATATTCTTACTTATTTTGTTGTTGTTGTTTTTTAAATATACATTTTATTGAATTATTGTGTGTTTCATACAGAACATCTCAATCAGTCTCAATCATCCTTATACCTCTTTTCAGGCTGGCATTCCCCATAGACCCCCCAACTGGAATTCATCATGTGTTTTAAGGTTTGTTGTGTCAGGTTGGTGTCCCCAAATGACCTCAGTGCAGGTTCATTTATTGAGATCTAGTCAGCCTACCCAGAGTCCCCCGCTTTAGGAACACTAACTCATCCTCCCTAATAGTAACAGTAAAAGTTGCCAATATTTCTTAAGAAAAAGTTGGGGTCTGCTACCCATTTCCCCAGTGCCATGTTCTGCTCTTGTCTTGAGAATGTTGAAAACATTGCTATAGGTTCAGATGGGCAGGGTCACAGGAGCCTGTAGGATTCCACTTCCTCTTGGTCATGCACTTTCTCTCTGGCTCTTACAATCTTCCATTACCTCTTTTGAAATGGTCCCTGAGCCCTGGGTGAGTGAAAATTAATGTAAGAGTCCTGTACTACACATTCTCTCGATTCCTAACCTCTGTGATTTAGTCATTTGTGACCTTTTGTATTACTGGCCCTTGTTGCATGTGGGAGCTTCATTAATGAGTCTTGAAAGATTCATTAGTGACTTCTTTACCTCTTTTTCTATAATGCATGAGCCTTGGATGTAGAGGCTGCATTGTAGATGTGCAACTTAGGCATGGGGAATTCACGGACAACGTCTGTGTGTGACCAGCTGTGGTACTCTGTAATAGTCTCCATCTGGTGCAAAAGAAGCTTCTTTGATGAGTGGTGACTAGTATACCTGACTGTAACTATAAGGATACATATTTTGCATTTAGTAAGACATTACATTAACATAAGAATGTGACAGCATTGGGGATTTTTCTAAGATCTTTTTAGTCATGTGTATTTGGCTATGATTACAGTACCTAACATGAGTTTCCTACCACTGAGTGGGCTCTAAGACCAATTAAGTAGCCGTTGATTGGACCCAAGATAAAGAGCCACTACTACACCAGTGTCAAATGCTGTGCCAGTCATTGATGTGGTTATGTGGTCATGAAGCTTGTGTTGGGCCATCAATTGATGTTCTCCCTTGGGCATAGTGCTCTCCAGGCTATGAGTGCTAGCCTTCAGCAGAAGTGGCTTTCAGATCAGTTCCAGCTCCATTGCTCCAAATCCAGTCTCTGAAGCATGTCCTGTCCTCAGCAATAGGGTCTTACCTTCAAGTTCTGGGAGGCAATCAAAGGCTGTGGTAACAGCCCTTGTAATTTTGAGAATCTCTTGGTCCTCTCTGGCCAAGAACTCAAAGGAAGGCTTATCCTGTCTGGCACTGTTTCTTATTATGTAGCCTTCAGCTGTGCTCATGTAGAGACAGTATATGTGGAATTTGCATCAGTCCTTCCACCCCCAAGTGCTAGGATTACAGGTGTGTGTCATCATACTTTGCAGTTGTGGAGTTTCTGTAAATGTTTTTTATCTGTTCGAAGAGGTTCCTCTCCCACATTTTTTCATGCTGAAAAGTTTTTTTCAGAAATTGGTTTTGGATTGTTTTCAGTTACCTTATGCTTACAGAGATTGCTATATACTTTAAATTTGTTAACCTTAAGAATAATTACATGGATTAATTTGCCAGTGTTAAACTACTCTTGAATTCCTGACTTTACTCCTATTTTCAAATGTAGTTCATGCTTTTTGTATGTTATTGGATTCAATGTGCTAATATTCTAAGAGGTTTACATTTATGTTCATGAAGATTTTGAGCCTATAAACTTTTCTTGCTATGTCTTTTCCTGGGTTTGGTGTCGTAGTAATGACAGTCTTATAAAGTGACATAAAAAAAATTCCATCTTGTTCAGTTTTCCAGAAATATATGTATAGAATAGATGCTATTTATTCTCCAGGGAAGTTATATGGTTCTGAAAGTTTAAATATTTTGCTATAAATTCAGTTTCCTTTAGCAGATAATTATCTGTGCTGATTATTTGTATATTTCAAGGATTTGTTCATTTCATCTAAGTCTTCATATTCATTATTATTATATTGTTTGTAACACTCCAAAGGGGAATCTGTACTGATATTAGCTTCTTCATTCTATGTATAGATAATTTATGTTCTTTCCTGGTGCCGCTATGCAATTTTAAGGTATATGACTGTCTTACAAAAATACATTCTCAATTTAAACCTCATTTTCTTCAGGTTGTTACTTTACTCTAGAATACTCTAATTTCCCTCAGTGTAATTTATTTAGTAACTGTTTTTCTAGATCTTAAAAAGTAAGAAAGCATTTTATTCTTGTCTTTATTTCTTTTTGATTTCACTTCAAGTATGTGTATAGACCATGTCTGTATGTGATGTCATCTTCCTTTTGCCTGAAGAAATCCATTCAGTTTGGTTTCAGAGAAATTAGTATTTTCACTTTCTATTTCTTTGAGGGAATCTTCATTTGTCGAACATTTAAAAAAAATTGTTTAGGCCTAGAACTCCAGAATTCCAATTGTTTTTCTTTCAGCTCTTTAAGATTTTCACTGCATCGTGCTGTTTTTCATTTTTTCCATCTGAAGTGGGCTGTGAGTCTTCCTCCCCCATGTAATATGTTATAGACTTCTATCTGCCTTCAAAATTTCCTTTTAAACATTATTTTAAGAAATGTGACTGTGATGTGTGTGGATGTCAGTACATTTTTTTGTTGCTTGAGATTTTCATACGTGCATACTGTGTGCTGTGGAAAAACCCATCTCTTGCCTCTAGTTTGACTTTTACTCTCCCACCCTTTGCTTCCTAATTTCATGTGCTCCATTTAGTGCTTCCTGTATGGAAGCACGGATGTAGGACCATCTACTGGCACATAGTAGACTGGTAGGGGATGCACACCTGAAGAAAATTCACTTTCCATCTTCTAGGGGCATCAGTTTCCAGCAGCTTCTCAGAGAAGGGCGGGACTACATGAGCCCCCACATCCACGCTGGGATTGTGACTGTCTTGATCTTCTGCTGCTCTTGTGTATGCCATCACAGCCTCTGTAAATTCATCTGTGAAATGCCCATTTCACGGCTGGGAGATATTGTTTCACTATAGGATTTTCACTACCTCTGGCTCATATGGTCTTTCCATCTCCTTTTCTGTGAAGACACCTGAGCCTTGAGGGGAGGAGATGTGATATAAATGCTCCATTTAGAGCTCAGAACTCCACAGTTTCTTATTCTCTGCATGTTTATCAGCTGTCAGTCTCTTTATTAATCACCATCTAGAAAAAAAAGCTTTTCTGATGAAGAATGAGCAATGCACTAACATATATAAATATAAGGACTTAAGGAACAGTTTACTACTATATTATTTAGCAGAATAATAGTAGTGGGTCCTCCTTTAGGGCCTGTGAACTATTAGGCTACAAGTTTTTTTTGCCCACTTAACAGTACCAGGCATGATTTATGGTTGTAAAGCAGGACTTAAAACCAATCAGAAAGTGGTTGGTTACTCCTATAACATTTGTGCCAGTACTGAACTAGTGGGCATATATCATCAGGCCAGTCATTATCGTTGCTCCCACAGTTAGACTGTTCATTACCTTTTTCTCCTGTTGCCATGAACAGTACTTTTTAATACCATGAAAGCTACCTGGGGATGAAGCTTTCGGGTTTGGCACCAGCTTGATTTCTCCATGTCCCATGACTTCAGTATTTGGTGTAGTCAGCAATAGTATCTTACTGTCGAGTTCCTGAATAAATTGAAGAACAATAACTGTAGAATATAATTCTCAAGGGATGTCTATGGAACCTCACTGACCAAAAACTCAAAAAGCACTCACCCGCATTTGATTCTGGGCTTGCTATTTGATAGCCTGTGGTGCTTAGGGGAGGCATTGTTTCCGCCTGCCCCATTGTAGGGAAGTTCCACTTAAATTCCTTTTCTAGATGTTCATGCACATATTTTAGGACGCTTCTACAGTAACAGGTTTCCTTATTTTTTTAAAGAGGTCTTTCGTGGTAGTTGTCCCTTCCGCACCCTCTCCTCCGCCTTGTCCTCCTCTCCTCCACTCCACTTAGCCCTTCCTCTTCCGTTAGCTCCCATTCTCCCTTCGTACTACCTGTGTTCTAGGGCCTTCCTTTGAAATCCCACTCCCGTTGCCCCTGACTAGTTTCCCGACTTCTCTGGGTACTCCAGTGTAATCATATATGTAGAGATTCAAAGTTAACATCCACATATTTGAGATAACTGTGACATTGGTCTTTTGGGATCTTTTATTACCTCACTCAGAATGAGTGTATTCAGTTCTGTTGTGAATTTCATAATTCATTTTTCTTCATAGCTGAATAGGTATATTCTATTGTGTGACTGTACCACATTGCCATTATTCATTTATGATTGGTGGACATCTAGGTAGGAATCAGGAAATATCTCTGTAGTAGGATGTAGATGCCAAGAAGTGTATAGCTGGATTCTATGGTGGATCTATTTCTAACTTTTGAGGAAGCTTTCACTGATCTCTCAATGTATATGTCAATTTTCACATATACATCCTCAAAATGAATGTGTTCCTTTCTCCTCACATCCAGACCAGCATTTGCTATCATTTTTTCGTCTAAGTCATTTTTGTGGAGTAAGATGAAATCACAAAACAGTTCTTATTTGCATTTCCCTAATTGCTAAGGATGTTGAACATTAAAAAACAATTTCTTGGCCATTTATATTTCATCTTTTGAGAACTCTTTCTTTAGTTTCATGCTCTAGTTTTTAATTGAGATATTTGCTTTCTTGAAGTTTAGTGGGTCCTTTTTGTTGTTCTTTGTATTTCTAGACAGTAATCCTAGATCAGATGTACAGATGGTAAAGATTTTTCCCATCTTGTAGGCTGATCTCTTTACTCAATTGGTGATGTACAGAAACTTTTAGTTTAATGAGGTCCCATTTTTCAATTGTTGGTCTTAGTGTATGTGCTATCTTTGAGTTGTTTGAACATACTTATAATGATTCTTTTGAATTATTTTTCTTCTAGGCCATTTTCATTAGATCCCATTTTTCTGGGATTTGTAATTAGTGGAGAGGCCATGCTGTTTCAGTTTTTCATGTTGTTTTAGTTTCTATGCTGGGCTTGTATATCTGGAGTAGTTTGTTGGTTGAGTTCCCTTTTTCTTTCCTTTTGCTTGTCCTTTCTTTTTTCAGTGGAGGTATTTACACTAATCATGAGAGGACTGAGTTTTAGCAGGATTGAGATGCCCATTTTTCTCCATGGGGCTGGTGCAGGAATTTTTGGGTTGGCATTGACAAACCTAAGATAAGAAAAATGGGGTCTTCTACTTGAAGGAGGCCTTGAGGCCTGGGCTCCTGGAGTAAAATTCCTTGGAGCTGAATCCAGGCTTGGGAGAGGGATGGGACTGGAGCAAGGTACCTGTGTGATAGTAGGCCTCGACCAGGGAAGCCAGGGTTTCCTACTTGTTGCAAATGGCCATGCAGGCTGGGCTCCTGGTGCAGGATGTTCCTGGGTAGTGTAGTAATACCATTTTTGATGTTCTCTGAATTCTTGGATTTGTGGTTTGTTACATTAATTTTAGGAAAACCTTGTTCAATTTTTCAAATATTTCTCTAAACTTTTCCTGTATCATTTCCTTCAGTTTTCAGATATAATGTGTATGTTTTATGTGGTTTGATATCGTCACAAAACTATGGCTACTCTAGCTTATTTCTGCTTACCTTTTTTTCTCTTTGTGTTATAGTTTAGGTGATTTCTCTATTTTTGATATCTGAAATGTTATGATTAGTAGTCCATATTAATTGCATATGTTCCTGTCTTCCACTGTGTTATTTAAAATATTTTATTTATTAATACTTTTATGTATATGAGTGTTTTGCCTGCATGTGTGTAAGCGTATCCATGTCATTCAATGTCCATGGAGGTCAGAAGAAGGAGTCTGATACCCTGGAACTGGAGTTATGAACAGTTTTTAGCTACCATGTAGATACTGGGATCCGAACCCAGGTCTTCTGAAAGAACAGGCAGTGCTCTTACCCGCTGAGTCATCTCTCCAGCTCTTCCACTGAGTTATTTAAAAATCATCTACATCATGTTTTGATTGTACCTACACTTAAATCAGTTTGGGTAATTTCTATCCATTTATCTGAGTTCACTGATTTCTCCTTTTTGCTTCATTTCCAAGTCTCTAGTAAAATGATCCTTCTCAGTCTCCATGCTTTCTGCCTCTTTGATTAAATCTTTTAAAACATAAATCAGAGTCATTTTAATCTTCAATATAATTTCATATGTTTTCAGTACCTCTGATAGCTAAATTTGAGTCTGTTCGAAGCCTTTGTACATTGCAGAATGTCTGGTTTTTCCCGTGCCTCATCATTTGTTGTGGACTAAGGCATAGAAGGACACATGCTTTTCCTTCTGCTAAGTCTTTAATGTGGGGATTTGTACCAGTTCTTCTAGTTGAATCTGATTTGAGTTTGTTGTTGTTATGGATAACCTGAAATAACTTCAGGTTTCAAATTACTCTCTGGATATCTTGTGATTAGAGTGGACACTCGCTTGCTAGGCTTCTGTTTCTATCCCCCTACTGATTCTTTTTTTTTTTTCCCATTTTTTTGTGTGACTTCTCTTTACACACCCTTTAAACCTCTTTCCTACTCCTAGTCTAGTACTATTCCATCCTTGCTTGTTAGTAGTCTTTATTTTGGGGGTAGTATGGATGAGAAGTGTTTTGTTATGATGAATCTCAGTCTCAGGTAGGCTGTGTGTCCCTGGGTATCTACAATGCAACTTTTCACTCCAGATCCAACCAGATCCATTTCTGCCCATTCCGGGGGATGAATATTGATTCTTATTTCTTTCCCCTAACAGAATAGTTTATGCTGGCACCCTTAGAGAAATCGTGGGTTTTCTACCCAATTTAGGGTTTCTGTTCCTTAGGGGCAAGAGGGCAAAGATCTGGGTCCTTCCCTGCTTTTCACACAGTGGCTTGTGTGCAACTTCTGCAGTGTTGCTGCGTATGGGATGCTATCTAAACTCAGCTGGCTTTGATGTTGTTTATTTAGGTCCCTTAGACCACAGAGACATAAGGGTATGCATTTGAGAACTCCTACATCGCCAGACCCCACGGTCCACACTTTTTCCAGCCCATATTTGATCTCTCTGGTTTATTAAATTTTCTACCTGAGTTCTTCTAATCTTCCTCTGTCAGCATCTACCCATAGTAATCCCAGAACCTGGGTTTTGGTTCTTTAGAGTTTGGTCTAGTTTAATATGTCAGTTCAATGATTGGTTTAAAAAAAACACAGCAAATTTGATTTCTTTGCATTTTGTTGCCATGAGTAGGAGAGTGTTGCTTTCAGCAGCACCAACATCTTTACTTCTATAAAATATAAATATGAGAGCACCAATCAACTCTATTGCCCACCATCATCATCACTCTTTTAAACAGAGATTTTTGTCAGAAAGATAGAAAAGTAAATAACTAAGGAATAAAGTGATGATCTTTACAGGAAATAAACTGAGTTTTAAAAATACATGTTTTTAAAATTTATTCTCTGTGAGAGAATATATATGCATATATATCTGCTGGAAAGTTTTAGTTGTCAACTTGACACACCCAGTAAAGGGGGCTGGCTGGGGATTGCCTCCATTAGATTGGCCTGTGGACATGTCTATGGGACATTTTCTTGATTGTGGAGTGTTGTACAAGGATCCAGACCACTGTGATCAGTGACACCTTTGGCAGGTGGTCCCGTATTGTATAAGGAAGCAGACTGAGCACAAGCCAGGGGAGCAAGCCAGTAAGCAGCATTTCTCCGTGACCTGTATTCCAGCTCCTGACTCCAGGTTTCTGCCCTGAGTTCCTACTTTGGGCTTCCTCAGTGATGAACTGTGACCTGGGAGGTGTAAGCCAGATAAACCCTTTCCTCCCCAAGTTGATATCGGTCAATGTTTTGTCATTCAGTTGAAGGCAAACCAGAACAATACACAATGTATTTTATTCATATCTACCCCTCACCCTTCTATCTTACTCCCAGAGGTCCCCCTCCCCCTGCATCTCCCTGCCAACTTTATGTGCTCTTATTTTTTTATATTATAACACACTGAGTCTGAGTATTTCTGCTCCTATACTCATGGGAATGGGGCCATCTATTAGTGCATCTGCAACCTACAAGGGAGTCCCTGTTCCTAAAGGACACTGACTCTCCCTCTTCAGCAGTCATCAACTTCCAGTAGCTCGTGGCTATGTGTGGAGTCTCATGAGCCCCTCCATGCTCCAATAGTGAACGTTTATTCTTGTGTAAGACTTGTGCAAGCAACCACAACTTCTATGAGTTCATAGGTGCAATGGTCTTGTAATATTCAAAAGACAGTATGTCTCAGCCATCCTCCTTGTAATCTGGTTCTTAAAATTTTTCTGACCCCTCTTTCACAGTGTTCCCTGAGTTTGGGGAAAAAGGCAAATTTATAGCTGAGCACCCCATAGTCTCTTTTTTTCTGTACCTTGACCAATTTTTAGGCATATTTCTTTACCTCCATCTACTGGAGCAGGAAGCTTCTCTGATAAAGGGTCATTGCAGCGTTAATCAATGGGTACTGGGATAAGAATTTAACCTAATGAGAAGGTAAAATATTGATAGTATATTTCCTCCTAGATCCTATGCCCCTCAAGCCACATGCCCTCCCAAGCCACATGTTTTTAGCCAGGTTTACAGTATAAGGCATTAGTTCCCTCTTGTGGTCTTAAAATAAATCAGAAAGCTGTTTGTTACCCCTATAACCTTTATGCCACTATTGCACAAATGGGCATGTCTTGATGGGCTGGTTATTACTGGAACTCAAAGGTCTCACAGCTAGAATGACTATAGATGACTTTTCTCCTGCAACAGGCCACATAGCATCCTCTGCCATAAAACCCCATGTACCTGATGACATCTTTTCATATATTTTCATTCTCTCTTCATTATATTTGATCCTTCACACCTCACTTGATTTTCCACATCTCCAATTCCTCTCCCTGTTTGAACCTTTCCACCCCTTTGCCTCCTTTCCAACCACTCAGCCCTGTACAGACCAGGTAAGGCAGTTCCATCATTACCTGATGCCTATGCATGAACACTTCTTAAAAACAGCTCTGGGCATTATTATAGAAACTGCCATCATATCACAATTTTTGTTCAATTTTGACTCTTTTGGTCAGATATCATCAGTACGCCATGTTCAAGGATGATGACTCATTATGATAATTAAAAGGAAAAAATCTCAAAGGATCCAATTCAAGATTTATTTACTATGCATCCTTTCTTTTAGTCTACGTTTTTTAAAGGAAACTGCAGGAAGCTTTGAGTCTGACATGGTCGTATAGTCATTACCAAGCACAACTAGAAACATGAAATTCAGTTTCAAAGAAGACATTTTTGGTGAGACAATATAATCTCCCTGTGAGTTAAACATGTTCAAACTCACTGGTGGGAAATGAAAAACTTATTTGAACTCTAGTAAATTTTCCTATCTTATACTAGGTCTGTAAGTCTTTTCTCCACTGTATTTAAGGATCAGGATCACCAATACAGAGAAACCAAGTCAGGGTTGTTTAATCTGCTATTTCCTAGAATTACAGGTGTCTCAGGAATTTAGAATAGCCTTTTCTATACTGCAGGTGATTTAATGCTAAATTAAGCAAGTGAGGGCCTATTTCCCCATTTTGTATGCACTTCAGATTGTTTTGATATTTAACTCTGGAAGATCTAATTACCTACTCATTTTATAGTGCACAACTTAATATCTGCTTTAGGTATGATGCAGTTTAAAATTGAGGAAAATGTTCTAGAATAAGTAGCTATTTCCCATGATCATTTTTGAGCTGTTAACTTTTACTTGACATAGAAATCTCTAGAAAACAAGTCTGTTTTAAAACATGTCATTGGTAGGGGGAATTTTCACCCTTTTCTCTGTTGAACTGTTCTAAGTTGATGGACTGCTTATTCTGGGAGAAAAGTAGAAAAAGTTTTATCTTCTTTGTATAAAAGTATTGAATGGATAAGCAGCTTCCCTGAAACTCTCATGTCCTGAATTATGGCCTTTTTTCTTAGTTTGTTGTGATAACTTGGGAAAACCATTTGTCCTTCTGGATCCCCAGATTTCTCATCTCTAAGATAATAATAACTGGCTCATTCAGCTTTTGAACATGAGAATGCCAAGTGTGACCCTACAATAAATAGAAACAAATAGTTCACTCAGTACTACTCAGTTTATAAATATGCATCAAATTAATATTTGTTAATTAATTAGGAAACTGTACATCATAAATTCCCAATATTCCTTTTATTACTCATTTTCATTTAGGTGCTTCTAGTGCCTGTCAATGTAACCATAAATATCTTAAAATAAATATTAGTTTTTCCTTTTGGCAATTGACTGCTTGAGAAAAGTTAAATTATTTTTATATTTTTCAAATATAAATTAGAACCCAAAGCTCTTATTACTATAATAATAAAATTGACTGTTTATTGTCAAACATTACTGTTAGCAGTAAGTTCTTTGGACACCTTATTAAGCAGCTAATTTAAACCTTGAAAGTACAGTTTCAGGAAACCTCCGCTTTCACAGGTTCTGCTTCCAGGAGCTCAAGAATCTCTGAGAATACTCAGTTGGTTCTGCATGTTCACTGTAAATAAGTCAGCATGTGAGGCATGTCCTGGAGCATCCTCCGTAACAGTAACCTGATGTCCAGAAAAATCATGGACTTAAACTTAGTTGGGGAAGACCTAGCTGGTCTCCTCACCTTTCATCTCTTCAATAAGGAAAAAAAATATGTCCTAGTAATGCTAGCTTCAAGGAAATATATATAATGGAACAAGGAAAAGAAGTACAGGACTGGGGAGAAATTACTAGATCACATGGCAAACACACACAAAAGTCATGACCCAGAGATGAAGGTCTAATAAAAGGTAAAACTATAATTCGCTTATAGAATGCTAACCTCCCCCAGCCCTCTCATTAACAAGGCTGTAGCACATAAGCAACAGTTCACTCTGAAAGATATACAAATTGTAGACTTTTCCTGGGGAAAAGTCCTTAGAGACGTCCACATTCCACAGATGACTAAAGAAAAGATAATTTTGAACTCTGAAAGATATTAAACAAAATAAATTCTAGATAGATTTATATGAAGTCTCAAACATATATTTTAGTTCTATTTCTTATATTTTAGCACATATCTGACTTTTAACAAAACATTTCAAGGCATGCCAATAGGTTAGAAAAAAAACAACAAAGGAAGTATTCAAGAAGAAACAATCATGGCACAGATGTAAAAAATTTCGGAGTATAAAATGACTATGATGAATACGCTAAGAGTTATAATAATAGACAACTTATAATAACAGCTGAGTCATACAAAAAGAAATAACTCAAGGAAATACTAGAAATCACAGGTTCTCTAAAATAAAGAATGCGTTCTATGCACAGAGGTTGACTTGATATGGATTATGAAAGAAACAGTAAGAGCCAGGACTGGTTCATGAACTGGGGAAGCAGAGGCTTCCAGGCCACTGGAAGCTTGCACATGTGAACTTGTGGCAACGGTAGTAATGAGCCCAGGACGCATGTGGACTCAGACGAGGGCCCAGAGTGGAGCAAGAGAAATTTGTGATGGGGCAGACCTAGACTGAAAACTATTGGAAATTGCTTGCAGCTGGGAGAGGGAGAGTGTGCCTTACTCCCTCTAGATGGGCTGAATAGCGTCCAGTGGACGACTTAGGACTAAAGGACATCTGGGTACAAATACTGGACTGGATAGGACTTAGCATGAGGTCCGGGGTGGTGGGGTGGTTGCGGGGGACGACGTGGATGGGGATGGGATCTAAATTTGATTAAGAACTGTTATATAAAATGTATAAAAGCTCAGTAAAAAATTAAACAAAGAGAATCAGTGAGTTTGAAGATATAATAATATTCAAACAACCTTAAGAGAAAAAATTAAAAACAAACCAGAGCACTAGTGAATTTAAGGACAGTATGGACAGATGCAATTTATACTGAGAAGCGGTCAGTAAGATGGACAAGAAAATGGCTCAATAGAGAGAGGCTCTTGCTGTAAAGCCTGACAGTCTGAGTTTGAACCCTAGAACCCATGTGGTGGAAGGAGAGAACCAGTTTCTGCAAGTTGTCCTCTGGTCTTCACACGTGACCTGTGGGCAAGCACCTCATCCACCTCAAACACATAATAAATAAATGAAAACATTAAATAAAAGAGTAGAGAATAAATATTTAAAATAATAAAAAGAGATTTCCAAAATTAATAATGAAAAACAAAGTACAGATTCAACAGTTCAAGGGGACACACTGAACAGGATAAATACTAAAACAAACTCAACCAATATATTATTACATTCTGGATTCAGAAAACCAGCCTATGGGAAAAAAAAGGAACATGTGTGCAAATACCAGAAGGGAAAAATGCCTTTCTTATAGCATAGCAAGAAAAATGCTAAAGCAGATTTTGAATCATAAATTATTCCAACATGGAAAAGAAAACTTTTAAAATGTGAAGATGTAAAGGAAAAAATAACACATAGCTATCTAGAATGCCATGTACAGTGGAATTGCCTTCAGAAGTAAAGAACAAATGAAGACTTTCTCAGACAAGCAAAAACTAAGGGAACTGATTACTAGAGAATCTCTCCTACAGTAAATGTTAAAGAAGGCTTCCCAGGCAGAAAGAGTAGTAAGAGTCAGAAACAGGGACCCGAATGTGCAAAAGTAGAGCAAAGAAGAAGAAATGAGAATAAAACAAGAAGTCTCTAGTTTAAAAATTATTAATTGGAAGGATTGATGTTCATTTAAAGCAACAATTATGGTGTATTGAAGGTTGTAGGATAAAGAGAAGGTAAATAATCATCGTAGGGGATAGCAACACTCCTTTTCCAGTACTTGATAGATGAGGCTAGAAGGAAACAAGAGGTGACCTGAGCATCATTTATGGTACATACGTTCACGTGCACACACGCATTCTCGTGTGTGTGTGTGTGTGCGTGTGTGCACATACATGCCATGGTGCATATGTGGAGGTCAGATGGTAACTCACAGGAGTCAGTTTTCTCTTTCCACCAGGGACATCAAACTCAGACTGTTAGGCTTAGTGACCAGTAACTATATTGTTGAGCCAATTGCCAGCTCTTTAGAAACATTCTGTTATGACATATGTATACTACATGTGAAACAATCTAACATGTTTAAAGAATGGCCATAGATTAGTTTAAAATATATATTGTGAACTCCAGGACAATGATCACAATGGTTTGTTGATATTGTATTTGGTATGCATGGAGAGGAATAAGTACAAGTTTATACACTTGAGTTAATGTCAGAGAAAGCAGAAAAATAGAAGAAACAAAGAACAAAGAAATTAATTCAGCTAAATTCACCCAAATGTGAATGGTCTGAAGAAGATACTACTTAAGAAAACATTGTCAACATGATTTTAGGAAAGATTCAAACTTATATTGCCAGCAGAAACTACATTAAATAGATTTGAATTGGTTGAAAGATATGTAAAAACTACAAAATTGACACTAATCAACAGAAAATTAGAATTATATTAATTCTACATAAAGCTGATTTAACAACAGGAACATTGTTATGGATGAGAGACATTACATAAAATTAAAAAGACAAATTCTCTAAGAAGGTAAAACATTTTAAATGTGTTTACATTTAAAAACAGAGCTTCAAAAGAATAGAAAACAAAAAAAAATTGAACAGAGGGACAGGGAAATCCGCTATTACAGGTGGATACTTCAACACTGCTTTGCCAGTGCTTGGTAGATAAGGCCAGAAGAAAACGAGTATGGCTATAGAGGACCTGAACATCACTATCAGTTAGCTTGACCTAGCTGACACCACAGAATATTCTACCTAACAATAAAAGAAAATACATTCTTCAGGCTCAGAAGGAATGTCATCAAGATACAATAGACTCAGAGAAAGAGAATGACTCTTTGTACCTTACTGTTCTAAAAGTAGGGAATATACAAAGTATGCATTCAGACTACAGTGTAATGAAGCTAGAGAGTAACACAATTCTTAAATATCTGAAATTAAAATTCTTTACAAAAACATTGGCCAAAAAAAGGGTTTAAAAATAAAATTTTGTAATATTTGTATAAAAATTTGTATATTAATATTAAACATTTGTATATAAAATTTTATAATATGACATAACAAAATCTATGGGATACTATGCAGAAATGATTAGAGGAAAAATTATAAGCATAAATAAATGTATTCAAAGATGGATGCCAAATTAATAATTAAACCTTCTGCTTTTGGAAAATTGAGAAATGAGAACAATGTAACCCTCAAGTAAGCAGAATTAAAGCAAAATAATTTTAAATACTTTGTAGGAAATCAATGAAATCAAAAAAAAGAAAACAATATAAAACTAAAATCTCTTTTTAGTAAAATTGATAAAACCCTAATCAGGCTGACCACAGAAAAAAATTAGAAAAGACACAAATTATTAGTAAAGAAATAAGAGTTATGATTACAATAGAGTCCATCTGTAACAAAGGGTGATAAAAGAGATACTGAGAAATACCTATTGAATAACATTGAATACATTTTGATAACTTAAATGACACCAATTCCTTTAAAAATACAAACCACTAAAAGTTAGACTTTACCAACTAAAGATTCTGATGTGGTAGTAATCTTTCTTTCTTTTTTAAGTTAAATTTAACATGTTTCTTTAATTAGCAAGTATTAGTGGAACATTAAGCAGTTAATTCATCAAATTATATTTTAATCTTTTTAGATTTTAGATTTTTATAGATCACTACATCTGACCAAGGGAACAACTGACCATAATGATCATGAAATTATCATGGACATATATGCAACAAACGTGGGTGCACTCATTTTCACGTGTTTTTTTTTTTAACAAACACAACTTTTAAGTTAAAATGTTAACATTTTAAAAATACAGTGTTTTTTCATTTTTCAATAAAAATTGCTTTTAATTTTTTATTGAGTTGTTGTGACTTCCATGCAATATGGCTTGATGGAACTGAGAACCCTCCCTTGTCTGCACCTCCCCTACTCACAATTTAATGATTTATTTCCAAGTGTATTGATAGAATGAAAAAATAAGTTTCTTTACAAAAGAGAAACCTGCGAAATTATGCTAAGGCAGATGAGTGTCAAAAGTTGATAAGGCATTTATTTTTAACTTTTTTCATCAATATATATTTTAATGAATTTTTGTGCATTTCATACAACACATCTTAATCTTAGACTCACTCCCCTATCTGCACCTTTCATAACTCACCCACAGGTGTTTACGCATTCTGTCATACATGTCAAGGCTCATTTCCTGAGTTCTTTGCTGGGTTTTTGTCTGGTTTGAATTTGCATGCGTCTTGTACATGCTGTCACCATTGCTGAGAGTTCATATGAACAAGTTTCCAGAAGCCTAGAAGACTCTGTTTCTTTGTGGTCAGCCATCAGTCCTGGCTCTTAGAGTCTTTCGAGACTGCAGTGATCCCTGATCTGAGTGGGTGAGTTTTAGTATAGGAATCCTGTCCAGGGAAACACGATCTGCATCCTTTTATTCACTACTGTTTGGCCAGTTGCTTTCTGTGTTAATTACCATCTGACTCATGAGGAAGCTTTGCTGGTGAGAGTTGAGAGACACATTAATATTCCTTTATGATCTAACCTATAGAGATTTTATTGTAGCAATGTCACATGGTCTGGACATCTCACAAACACATCCTCTCTGTGTTTTACCAGTTGTGGCACTGTAATGCTCTCCATTTGCTGCAATTAAGACGTTCTTTGATGAGTGGTGAGAGGTATATTTGTCTATAATTGTAATGATACATGTTTAGCATACAGTAAGAAATTGTATTTGTTCAGGAATGTAAAAAGTGTTCAATATTCTTAGTAATCAGGGATATACAAATCAAAAGTGCTTATTATTACATCTTACCCCAGTCAGACTGGCTAAGATCAAGAGACCAGGTGACACAAAATGCTGGGGAGGTTGTGGGGAAAAAGAACCTTCATTCACTGCTGGAGTTTGGAAACTTGTTCAACCACTATGGAAAGCAGTGTGGAGAACTCTTAAGAAATTAAAAATTATCTGACCATACGATCCAGTTATGTCATCCCTTGGCATACAATCAAAGGACTTACTCTATTGCAGAGACATTAGCACAGTCATGTTTCTTACTGCTCTTTTCACAGTAGCTAAGAAGTAGAAGCAACCTAAATGTCCCTCAGCTGATGAACGGATAATGAAAATGGGGCATATTTGCAGGATGGAGTTTTGCTCAGCAGTAATGAAAGATGAAATGATGAAATTTGCAGACAAATGAATGGAACTAGTAGCTGCCATACTAAGTGAAGCAACACAGACTCAGAAGAACAAGTGACATATGTTCTGTCTCATTTATAGATCTTGACTCCAAATCCTTACATTTGAGTACATATCCTGATGTAACTGCAGGAGCCTGGAAAATGGAGATGAGCCAGGGGGTAAAGAAAAAGACAGGGCTGGAGAGAAAGGGATAGTAGGAGACAGGTGTTATCAAGGAGGGAAGGGGGCAGTGGAAGTATTTAGCTGTGAAGGGAAAAGGAGGGTTGCTCAAGGAACCATGGGAGTAAAGGGGAAGAAGGAGCTCAAGAGAGGGGGGATAGTAGGTGTCATCAAGGGGAAAACGGGGATACTTTAACTGGAGAGGGGGTTAGAAAGGGAGATAAGTAATGTTTGGTGGTTTGAAAAATCCAAAAGGAAATTTAGTAGTTCAAAACACTACTGAAAAATACACATTTAAAATCTGTACATGAGTGCATGAGAATATCTGAAGGCTATATAACAACAAACGCAGTGGCAGACAGGAGAAACTTCACTTCAAGGTTGGTCAGGGAAGTCCAAGAAACTCCCAAAATGACACAAGCTATTGCCACAGCCCTTGAATTCCCTCCAGAACTTGAAGATAAGACCCTATTGCTGAATACAGGGCACACTTCAAAGGACTTGGAGCACTGGAACTGGAACTGACGTGGACACCCCCTTCCTGAAGCTCAGCTTTGATAGTGTCAGAGGATACTGTAAAAGTTCCTAATGGAGATAATCAATCAATGGTCCAGCCCTAGCTTTAAAGCCTAATAACCACAAAAATAACCTGCAAACTGTCTCTCTTGTAGTGGCACATTTATCTTGGGGGTAATCAACATTTATCTGATTGGACTTAAAGCATATGAAATGGGAGGGAACTCATGTTTGGTACTGTAAATATAGCTAAATACATGTGGCTGGAGAAGTCATAGATTCTAGAGAAAAACCTAGATCTGTGTTTTAAATTTTTTTATGAACATCATACTTTTACTTTATTTTGCTTGACAGAATTTCCACCCATCTCAGTCCTCCTCCTGCTCCTCACACGTCTCCTCCACCCCCTCTCATTTTGCTGTCCCTTTCCTTATTGTTCTTACATATCCATGGATACCTAGTGTGATGTGGTAAGAATAATACTTTACCTCATGGTCTTCCTTCCCAAGCCCCACAATTTCAGACTTATTATGAGAAAAATATCAGATAAATCTTAACTCAGGGACATTCTACAAAATTCATTACTAATATTTCTAAAAACTGCCAAAATGTACAAAACACAGGTTTTAGTTAACAACAATTATAGATGTGGCTCTACTAATTATAACATCATTCTGTACTAATTACAATTTATAAATAGCACTTAATGTGGAAGCAGTAAATAATTTTGAGATAAAAGTTGGTTTATGCAGAAGCATAGCCACCTTATCTTCTGGCAGGAGAAGGAAATAAGTGTGGACAAAGATCTGTTTTTAATTTGGGTAAAGAAAACTTTGAATTGGGACATTCAAGCTTAATTAGTATTTCTGTTTTCTCTGTAAAGTAGGTCATGGCATTTAATTTTTAGAATGTTGGATTATATACTTGAATAAATTGGTAAAATTTTGTAAAGTATCTCAAGGGAATTTTTGAGAATGAAATTTACTAGAAGGTCATTTGAATGAAGAAGATTTGAGTAGCCCATCAAAATTTCTAATTCTCAAATCCATCATGGTATTGACTGAATACACAGTACTTTCTAGAGATTCTGGGTAGATAAACATGGCCACAAAAGGTGGAGGTTGTAGGGAATTTGTAAGGTCAGTGTGGTAGAAGGAAAAGAGAGTAGTAGTTAAAGTTGCTTGGGGGGAGAATATTTGAGGAAATCAACTGTAGTGTTTGATGTAAAACTGAAGATCATTAGATTTGATGAGGCAAGGTAAAACCTAGGGTTAGGATGAACTGATCACATGGGTGCAGTAGCCTCCTAGGATGATAATGAGAGTTGACAAAATTATGGTAATGTGTGTGAGAGTTGTACAGTGTACTTAGTTCTATGAATATTCTGTTAAAGTTTGTCTAGATATGTGCAGTCCCACACAAATACAGTAACAATCTGCCTCCAAAGCCTTCTCTTATATTTTCATATGTTTATATTATGAACAGCTGTATGTTACATGCTGTAATTAAATCACAGCTCTTCTATAAATCCAGTAGGATTTGAGGGCTATGGTAAAAGACATCCATGACTTTGTAAGGATTCAGCTAAAGCAAGATAATGAAAATTCCATTTTTCTGCATATTTTCTTTGACAGATTTATTAGTGAATCCTTGAATAAATGTGCATATTTAGCTGACTTTAAAAATAATTTTAAAACCTGAGAAATGTAAAATTCATTATTTCTAAACATAGCCTAAGCATAATTATGGCCAGTTAATAGATGACAAAATTTTCAACAGAACTGTTCATTCAAGTTGTTCCTTATAAACTGGAGTTAGATATGGATTAATATACTAACAATGTTCTCAGATAGTAATACAAAATAGAACATCAAACTTTAAGGTAGGTTACTGAGAATTGTTGAAGGATATAATGTGCAAAGAAAACAGAGACTAAGTATGCCTCTGGTAAATGGACTTCTAGGCTAGAAAAAATAACCTTAATTGTGTACTTCATGACCTGAAAGAGCTGTAGCTCCAATTCTAAGAAGAGGATCAAGCAATGATGTGTCTTATATCTTATTGAACTCTGGAATTCTATTTTGCTTCTATATCAAAGGCATACATTTTTGTTAAAAATATTTAATATGAAGGCTTTAATGAAAGTCCCAGAAATCTTAGTTAACTTTCAAATCCAATATAGACCTGAACTTACTTCATTTCATTTATGAGTTCTTTTTTATGTAGAAAAATTGAGACAAATTCTTTGAAAAATGCTAGGATTTTTTGAGTATGAGATGATTCAGCATGTAGATAATTCTTGTCCTTGAAAACCACAAACTATTTTGGTCAACCTTGTTTTCACTGAACACCAGGGAAGTAGAGTCTGAAGGCTCTGTGATCTCTAAAGAGTTTCCATAGGCATTTTTGTTTCATTCTCCCCACTGATATTTCTGAGTTGGCCTGTGCTACAAGACTCTGGCTTGTCTCATACTTCCTGCGCTTGGTATACTGTGATTATGAGTGCTGCATGCACTAGAAATCACAACTTTCATCCTGTTTCAACTTTCCACAGACCAGAGCTTCAGTCTGAGAGTGCTTCAGCTTTGTATCAGAAATGTCATCATTCTTTCACCTTTCTTCTTCAAGACTTTAATCTTTTTAGCAAATAAGCAAACTGCCTTCTATAGTGCAGCTTGTGACATTTGGTTGGTCAGTCATCTCTAGGCTGAACTACTTCCTTACCCTGAGCCAGGCAACTGTTATCATGTCCAAAGATCTTATTCTTGAGCCCGTATTTATTAACCTTCTGGGTAAATTCTTTATAAAGTGTTTAATCAGCAGCTTCTTAAGAAGTGAAAGTAAATTATGGACCACTTATCGGAGGCAATCATCTGCCAATTTTCAGTAGAAATCTATTGGATTTTTCTGTAAATGATTGTTGGGTGAATGGGTTAATACAGAAAACACTTATTTTAATCACGTGTTTTTGGTTGTTTTCTTCTTGCAAGTATGAGGAGCTTTTCTAACCATATGTATAGTTTTCTTTAAACTGATGAATTGATAGTAATCTGAAAAGCATGTTTTTGGTAAGGGAGAGTCATGAAATAATACTACCCAACTGTTATTTTTCCAGAAAGCCCTTGGTAATTAAATCCCTTGAAAAGTCCTTTGACCTTCACTTTACAAGTTGCTGAAACATTTGACAGAGAAATGCAATGTACCAGCTAATAGCAGAGGATGATCAGTATTCAGAAAGTAAGATATCAAATAAAATGCTGACTAGTCCTTCCCTTAGTAGGCAGTTCCTTTACTGTGCAGTCAGCAGTTTTGATACTAAAAGTCCAGTAAAATCACTTTCTCTAGTTGTCTGACAGTATTAGAAGGTTGTGAATTCTCTAAGAAATTTGATAGAGGTATTAAATATTTTATCAAGTCAATTCTTTTTCTAGTAGCCTCTGAGCACACACTGGGTGGCTATGTGGCAGGTGCCTAGGGAAGGATTAACTTAAGCAATAAGTTGTAAGACCTGATTATTTATTTCTAAATGTCTTGGAATTGGATGTTTTTGGGATAGAGATGGGATATGAAGGAGTCTAGAAGAACTTGAGAAAGAATTACTATTTAATTTATTTTTTCCTTTTAAGTATAGAGTATGTGTTTCTCCTTGGGTATTGATCTATCAGACATGCTCAGAAATATAGAATGATTATAATAGTATTTCTTTTTGCACTTCAGCTAGCAGCAGTGAATGCTTTCTTGAACTGTTGACAATTTGTAAGTAGCTCCGCATGTGAACAAGGATGCATCTTCCTGTTCAAAGCAGCATTGGCATCAAGCCATGATCTTACTAGCTGTAATATAGAGGAACCCAAAATAATTTGTTACAACATTATGCCTTTAGTTTCTTCTCTGTGGCTCATAATGGCTAATAGAAAACAGTCAGATACCTACGACTGCAGTAAAGTAGTCATCTTCACATAGAATGATTACAGCTCATGACCTAAGTGTGTATGTATATCTGGAGGTGACTGAAAGTCAAGACTCTACATCCTTCTTATCCCAGCAAGATTTCTGGCTACTCTCTTATTCAATGTCTCTCATTCCGTTCCTCTTTTGGCTACTAAACTTATGATGGAAGAACATAATTTAAGGTTTTCAGGAACTGAATTTTCAGGGTCTTATAAACATACATGGAATTTCATAGAAGTTACAGACCTTTTTCTATTACTGGAGGGAGATGCTACTTTTTCAAATATTCTTACCTGATTTTCATTAGGCCTATCTACATTTCTTTTAGATCTGGACATGTGAACTTAGGTTGCTGTCTTGATTGTCCTTACTAATGGATGCCTAGATATATTGATTAATGTTCCTTTATCATTTTGCATGTTGGGTGTTTTTTTTTTCCTTTCTGATCTTTGGTTTAAGCTACATTTTAGCTTTTTCACCTCTAGCTAATGGAGATGCTCCCAGAAATGTAGGCCAATGACACAGAGGCTGGAGTGGTGCCAGCAGATGCATTAGGTTTCTTCTCTCACTCCAAGGCAATTGTCTGAAGTTTTTAAAAGAGAAATTTGAAATTTGAACTCAATTTAAAGAGTTACATTTTTATTTTCTTTTTTTTTCCACAGAGGAATTTACAGATGGCAAAAGGGATGTAATGGATTCTCAGCACGAATAGGGCTCTCATTTGGGCATGATCAAAGCCATCTATTAAGATTCTGTACTGCATTTATATCTTTTTATAAGAAAAAAAATTTTAATAATATAATTTATACTCAGCTTAATACCTATCATAGTAGACTTTTGAGGCTCTAACTTAAACAAGTATATAAATAATAATTTTCTTCAGTTACCCAAATAGAGTTCCTTTAAGTTATCTTATGAAATAAATAATTCAAGCCAACACACTTTCAGATATAAGCTCTATTGTTCTTATCTGGATTAGTGTCCTAGGAATTACAAAGAGGTGCCTCAAAATTAGGTTGATTTAGATTTTAGTTTTGTAGCTATTATTTCGTTGACCTCACAACATAAAAAGTTTTTTCTTGGATGAAGAAAAATGAAAATTTTACATTTTATTTAGGAAGAGGTCAAAACAGTGGGGAAATAGCTAACGTCATGTTCAAATTAGATCAGCTTCAGCAGCTGTCCTTGTGGCCATGAATGGTTTCTTCCCCCAGTTGCTTGTGCTCTGTTATTTTCTGTGCTGCTGAGTGGCAATATTCAACTGTTGGAAAAAGAAATGCGAACATGTGCAACGATCCTTCTCAATACTCAGGAAGGCTGTCAGAATAACATTAACCTCTCATTACAACTTGAGTACCTGTTTCTTTTTTTCAAATAAATCAGTTTCAGTGAAACACAACTGTATCTTTTGATGTGTTTAGGAATTAATAGATCCTAGTAAAACCATCTCTACTCAAAGTCTAGGAAATGATACCTCTCATTCATAGCACAAAGTGTGTGCTACAAGCTCATAAAACCTGATTTTTAAAATCAGATCTGAACAAAGTAAGCTATTTTAACACTAAGATTTTTCTGGTAAGTATTTAAAAGTCTTTAAGGTTGCTTAGTGAAAGATTCATTACAAATGGATCTCTCAGGTAAGAGGTTTTGCTTCTATCATTATCTGAGTAAAAATTCAAATAAAATGTTTTTGCAGTTTTATAACTGTATTTGACAATTAGAAGTTAGTTTTCATATACTATTACTGTCTGTAGACTTCTGGAAATGGAAACAGTGACGTAGATTTCAAAATGTAAGCTCATTAGGTGAATATTCATCTTCATCATGTTTTCTGGACAACTGCACATGAATATGATATGGCACATTCCATAGTCTTTGGTCCAGACAACTTCACTGAGCTTGGCATCCATGTGCATACCTGAAGCCTGCATCCCTCACTGCAAGTTTCAAGAATTGAGTGCTGAAGGCTTCATTTTTTGAAACTTACTCTGTGATTGTGCTTATGAATGTTGGTGGTTCATCAACTCTTTAATGACATATTCTAGTCCTTTCTTTGTTGGAACATTTTGCTGGGCCACTTGGAAAAGCTAAAAATGTAACATTAATCTTTTCTCTTTGGCTAAACCTACTAGACTAAAAGTCTAGTTATAATTTAAAACTTCTTTGTGATTCTAGATAGTCTTATATTACCCGATTTCTTGATTTCCACGATGATTTGTATATTGAAAAAATGACGATGCTCTTAGCTGTCACTTGTTCTAAAATGCTGAAGCTAAGTGTGGTCTTAACACATGGGAGGGATTTACTGACTGATTCTTATTTCTTAGAATGTATTTTTCTTCCAACTCTCTTATCTACTACTACAGAAAGTATATTGTCTTTCCTGGTAGCATTGGCCAGTTTCTCTTTGCCAAGGAGGCTCACTCATACTTGCTCTGGGACACTCTTCTTAGTTCAAATTTTCACCAGCTTGGTGTCTCCTAGTGACCTGCAACACAGGGTTCCACCTTTCAGTTATAGCCTCTCTAAAGTAGCTACTTGAAATGAATAACTGTTCTGTGGGGTCTACTGTTGCATGACTCACAAAGTCAGCCGCATATGCTATCTGTATCATAGTTTGTTGACACACAGTTAGTAGCAGAGATTAGAAACCGTGGTTCTCTGTTGGGGGTTCCGGCACTCAGGAGGACCAGAGGGTCTCCACCGTAGAGTGAGGGTGTGAGTAGGTGCAGAATCAAGACACTGACTCCGGGAGTTGAGCGGAAAGCCAGTAGTGGTAGTCTGCTGCAAACTCATTTATTCAAGAAAGAGCAGAGTCGTATAGGTCTTGTTAGAGCCAATAGCGTTATGGGGTGGGGTCCTGACCACAGCCAATCGCAGTTTGTTCCCAGGTGTATCAGGTTCCCTCCAGGTGCTGGGCAGAAACTGGCTTCACAACCAACTGGTGTGGAACACCACACCCACGAGAGCCATTCCTTCATTCCTTCTGGCAGATGGCTTAGCTAGGCCCACCCTGCATTATGCCCAACATTTCTCAAACCGCATCAAATTATATTTGCCTTTGAGACATGAGTGTTTTTTAAATTTCATATTTCATATGATATGAAGTTAGAAAGTTTCACATAAAAATTTAAATAAATTTCTGTTTCTTTGAAAACTAAAAATGCTTTCAAAAGCAGAAGATGTCATGGTTCTTGCATGATCACTATATACTGGTGGTGAGTGATCATTCATGCCTTCTAGCCTCTCCGGTTTTCAACAGTCCTCACACTCCTTAGATGACTTCCAAGCCGGTTCACCCTGTGTGTGTTACTATGTTTGGTCATATGTATATGCTATATCAATATACAGAAAATTCCCACACCAAATTCTTTCTTTTGAGGATAGTGTATGTTTATAGGATCTCACTCAGGTCATTGGCCCAATTCTCAGTGGGACATGAACTGGTGATGGGAATTCATTTTTTTAATTTTGTTTTTAGTTCAATGACATCTAGGTACCTTTATTTATGAGTCATTTGGATGATGACTTTAATATAAATTTACAATTCTTAAGTTAATTTAATTGTTGTGAGTCAATGTAAAAGGACATAGGCTGGAAAAATGGGTCAACAAGAGATAGTACCACCAAACCTGACAACTTCATCCCAGAAGATGAAAGGAGAGAACAGACTACTGAAAGCTTTCCTATGACTTCATAGGCATACCTTGGCACATGTACCACCCGCCATAAGTAATTAAATGTAATAAAAACGTTTGAAAGGATATAGACAGAGTTACAGGTAAATAATATGCTATGTCAAATGAAGGGAAAAGGTCATTTGATGCTCTGTGTAGAAAGTTTTATAATAGGAGGGGCTGACAGATTCCATCACATGGCAATTAGGATTGTGAGAGGTCCAGATGGGAACCAGTCCTGACGCATCCAGTGTCATATTTACACTGAAGACAGACTTCATTTTCAAAAAAATAACATTAATTTTCACATTTTGTTAATCTAAATTGAATTTTTATGAACTGCATTTAATTTGTAAATTAATTTGGCTTCATACATGCCCAAGAATAACTGCAAAGACATAGAGACTATTATGCATAATTTTTGTATATTTTAAAGAATTTTTGCATTATTATTATTGTGTTATTTTCTGTGTGTATGCGTCTGTGCATGCTCAAAAACAACCATGTTCCATAGACACACATGCCGGATAGCTTTAGTGTTAACTTGACAAACCTGGGTTGAGGGAGCCAATTGGACTGGCCTGTGGCCATGTCTGGGGTATTTTCTTGATTGTTGAAAGATATGGGAGGGCCCAGCCCACTGTGGGTGGTGCCACCCTTGTGCAGGTTGTGGTGTATTATATAAGAAAACAGGCTGAACACGGGCCAAGCACCAAGCCAGTACGCAGCGTGCTGCTTCAGCTCCTGCCTCCAAGTTCCTGCCCTGAGTTCCTACCTTGGGCTCGCTCCCTCAGTGATGAACTGTGATGTGGGAGATGTAATCCAAATACATCCTTTCCTTCCCAATTTGGGATTGGCCAGAATGTTTTGCCACAGCAATTGAAAGCAAACTAGAACAGTGCACATGTGGAGGCCAGAGGACAACTTTTGAGAGTTGGTTCTATCCTTCCACTGTGGGATTCAGGCCTTGAATGCAGGTTGTCAGTTAAGTGTTTTATCTGCCGAGTCATTCTATGTTTAGTTTATATATTTTAAAAGTCATATTATATTCTTTTCTTCCTTCTTGGTCTTTTTGAGACAGAATCTCCAGCAGTTCCACCTGGCCTGGAACTCACAGAGCTCTGCCTGGCTTAAAGTCATATTCTGTTTAAAGATAATTTAAGCCTTGTTTTGAGGAAAAGGAAAAAATTTTCTTCTAAAAAGTTTGGAAATTCATTAAGTAGGATTGAATTTCTTTCTTTTTATGTGGGACTAAGGTTTGGTTTGCTGAACTGACAGTTTCATTCCACAAGCTTGAGGAGAAAAGGCAGAGCCAGTTGCAAAATTAAACCCGTATTGATGAGGGTGGAGTGGGGCATGAAATGAGCATCAAAGAAGCCAGATCTTCGATGGTGTGCTGCAGAATTGTTGATCAGAACAGAGGCTGAGCGTCCAGGCTGTGTGACAGTTCAGTCAGTGAGGCTGGGGCTGGCTCTTATTCTAAACCCTAGCTGGTCATTGAGGTTCCACCTCTGTGACCATTGGAAGAATGTGCATAGGTACAACCTGTGAGATGAATGTAGTGTGACTGTGGTGCTCATGTTTTCTCCAGGAGTAATGCCAAATGACTGCTTTAAAGCTCCAAGAACTGTCTCAGGATTCAGCCCAAGACAGATACACGGTGTCCTCTGGCCTCATTCAGAACCCAGATCTGGGCCTCCTTTACTTAATGTGCTCTTATACTTCATAAGGAGCAGCAATACAATGTGTGTCTTGGCATCTAATTTTCACAATTTGCCAATAAAGCATAGTGCTAAATTTAAATTATATAAAATATGACAATACGTGAGTTTCCTACTTGGTAAAATTCTTATGTAGAACATTTATTTTGTAATATTTCACCACATTACAGGAAGGTGCTTCCCTCCACTGCTAGCTGCATTGGCAGCTTTGAATTCGAGAGACAGGATCTTTTATATCAAGCTTAAATGAACTAGACTGGAGGTCCGCAGGTAGTCAGACCCCAAGCTTCACACATTGCAGCTACACGGAAATACACTAAGGTGTGATATACTCTGGGCACCTGCTCTGTCTCAGACATGCTAGGCTGTGGTAAGATCATGGTGAGCAAAAAAGAGCCTGTGTTCTACAGGCTAGCATCTAATGGAAGACCTGAGACTGAGTTCTTGCCATTCAACATCTCCTTTAATTTCTGCATCAACTTGGGTCATCAGGGCCAGTTATAGTTACTGTAACATATGCAGTGGTAGGGTGAAGATGAGAAACTGACAGTTTCATTTGAGTACCCAAATTCCCATGAACTTTATGTGACACCTGCCTCTTAGACAAATTTTTCTTTATTTAGGCTACAAATGCAGGCTAAGCTACAGAACTAGTGACAATACTTAAACTACCAAAAACTACAGAGGAAAATGGGGACTCTGGAAGACTGATAGGAAGGGTGCTGTGCCAAAATAATTAGTGCTGGTGCTGCTTTTTTGGCTTTTGTCTGGAATTATCTTTATGGCTCTAATTAGCCCCTTTTCAGGATGATGCCCCTTAACCTGCATTTCCAACTTTGTGTACTAGAGTGCACAGAATGGTCACTGGTGATGGCTGCCCTTGTCATCTGCTTACACTAGTGTGGCCATAGACGTTATAATTATGGCATTAGAACATGTAGAATCGTGATCAGTGGCAAAATATTTATATACTTCTCAAGAGAAAAACTGAGAATTAACATGGCCTTGCTCATGAAGGTCTCACATGGAGGGTTATATTAAGTGACTGCTGATTTCCAATGAGTATCACAGGAGGGTGAATTTTTTTATTTGGTTTACTCCACTGGAGACAGTCAAATGTTATTTCTACTGGTTAAATAATTGTGTGTATTTTTGAGTTTATATGTGTTTTATCCCTTAATTTTTAAAAATATCTAAAAATCAGGTTTCATCCTTTTGATATTTAGAATTAGTTCCTGAAACAAAAGTCAGAAAAACTCTGTTTTAGCTTTTTTTTAAAAAAATTGTTTATCACAGCAAGCATTCCATTAAGACTTCTTAGGGATATTCAGCAGAAGTGTCTCTGATAATTGTCATAGATGTTCAGATCAGTTAGAGCTTTCAGTCTCTGCCTGTGTGCCATTAATGGGAACTTGGCTTGCTGGTTGTTTGTGTCAGCCTATAAGGACAGAGCACTGGGGGTGGGGACTATGAGTTTGGAACAGTGATCCGGAAATGAGCGCCACCTTCTTCCTGTCGTTCTTGACTCTTTATGCTGCAAGATGCTTTGCCAACTTGAACTTGCTTGAAATAAGCAGAGTGAGAGGTCTGAGTAACCGAGATTACAGGAGATACGTGTAGTGGGGCATTCGGCAGAGAACTCAGCAGAGGTCCTGGGAGGCAAAAGAAACTCAAAACCTCAGCGCCGATGTCAGGGTTGGCTGTTCCAAAGACTGGTTTTTCTGAAGGCTGGGGCTAAGAAAATAAAATGGATTTTAAGTGAATCCATGTTCCTGTGATTGGCAAACTCTTCATTTTGAGCCTTTGCTTTGTCAAAATTTCCTTGTTCTCTAGGTGAGGGCACATTTTTGCTCTGATCTCCATTGTTTTTTTCTTGGCTATCAGGATTTTTAATACTACTGAATAACTCCATAGCCTCTATTTGTAATAGCTTTCAGTTCCTTATTTTTCCCTGTGATGAGATATGAGATGATGGTCTAACTATGCAATGGATAGCTATTTTACCCAAAACCATATATGGAGTCATCTTTCGTTTTCCAATTAGACTGAAATGTCAGCTTTCATAAAAAAGTAGCTTAAATGCCTACGTTATATAGAATTATCGTTTCATTTTGTTTTGTTCAGCTACCCTCAAACCCCTGTCATGCTCAGTATACATTTGGTTTGCAGTTTGCATGATTAATTAACTTCAACATATATTCTTGTTTATTGGTCATTTGAATATCATCCTCACTTTTATTTTTAGATTAACCTGTCTTTTTATTATTAATTTGCAAGAGTCATTTATGTATTGTACATTTATCTCTCCTGTCAAATGTAATGTTTTCTCTCCCTCTGGTTTGGCTTCAAATATACTTATTTCCTTATTTTATGAAAAGAAGTCCTCATTTTTAATGTACTGATTTATCATCATTTTTTCTGTTATCTCTTTAAAATTAAAGAAGTTATCATGTATTTCTATGTGTATGATTATGTGTTTGCATGAGTTTATGTGGACCACATGTGTGTAGGAGTCTACAGAGTCCAGAAGAGAGCATCCATTCTCTGAGAACCAGAGTTACAGATGGTTATGAACTGCTATGTGGTGCTGGAATCCTCTTCAAGAAGAGTAAGTGCTATTCATTGCTGAGCCATCTCTCCAGTCTCTATTTTATTCCTGAATCCTTAAAAGTACATTTACTTTTCAAAAGCTATGTCTTCTTCTTCTCATTTTTCAAGATGGCTGAAAAGGTGGAGAAGCCTGAGAGTGAGGGAAGACTGACTCTAGTGGAGAAGTTAAGGAGTGAACTTCAGGGTTAAAAATCTCAAGATCAGAAGTACAGCTGCAGGCAAAAATGTTTATTTCAAAGGAACAGTAGCTATGTCTGACTGCTCATGAAAGCCAGGATCAAGAGGAAGTATGAAGCCCCTAAATCCAAGACTGAAAATCGTTATACTGTCATGAAATCAGTCAATTTGTGATGGCAAGAATGGTGGTACTCTAGCAATCAAGCCTTGATGTTTTCCTGAAGATGTCTCTCCAAAGCTACCGATCCACAGCAAAAGCCTTGTTTGCCATATGAGGAAGCTACACTTCTATCATTCTGTACATCATACAGATTCCAGAACACCCTTACTACACTGGTTTTCTTGAAGCAGTTGAGTAGTGGTAGCCACGTGTGACTAGATCTCTTTCCCTCAGTCAAATTTCGTTACAGAGAATACCAGAAATTTATCATCACCATCTCCATGGGAATGGTCAACTTCAGGTCAAACCAGAAAAACAAATGGGCACATTGACCACAGGAAGAAAAATCTGACTACAGAGATTACAATTCAAACTTGAGCAGAAAATTGAGAACTTCAGAATTACAGTGGAAATCAGAGCCATTCTTCAGATCAGGGCTTCCTGTGCCCATGTTGAATTGACAAATGGATTGACAAATTCAAATGGTTGTTAGCCGCCATACAGGTGCTGTGAACTAAACCCACATCTGCTGCAAGAGGATCCAGTGCTGAGCCATCCTTCTTTCAATATACAGGAATGTTATAGGAATAACCAGCTGCTTTCTGATTGGATGTAAAGTACACTTCACAAGACAGAGCCTACACCTGACACTAATATCAGGCCTACAGACTTGTGCCTAGACAAGTCATAAGCTACAGGAGAGAATCTACTACAATTAGTCTGCCAAATGGACATAACATTAAACTGACTCCTAATGATTTATTTTTATACTCACAGATTAATGCATTGCTCAACTCTCACAAGAGAAACATCTCATGCAGCAGGTGATTAGCACAAAGACTCACAACTGGCTAACATATAGAGAATGAGACTGCAGAGTATGTGTCCCTGAATAGGACACCTCTGCCACTCATTGTGGAAGAGGAGGCAGAACGATTATAGGAGCCAGAGGTGATGGACGACCACAAGGAAAGAGAGTCTTCCAGTAACTGGGCAGTTACTCATGAATTCACAGCAATGGTGACAGCATGCATAAAACCCATGTAAGCACAAGCCAGGCAAAAACCCTAGTATAGAAGGAGTCAGTGGTTGAGAAGCCCCAACCATAGCTGAGGAACTGTTGGCAACTGATGGCTACTAAGAGAGGGAGAGTTGGTTTTCTTTCTTTCTTTATGACACTACATAGGTTAACTAGACTCCAGAGTATGAACCTACACTGTTGGGCATTTGGTGACACAAATTTAACTTGATAGTCCTTAATATACATAACGGAATTCGTAGGGCATGCCTTCTACGGTTTTTCTCATCTTCTCTTCTTTCTCCACATTGTTATTTTCTCTCTCAAAAGAAAATAGAATTGAATAGAAAGAATGATTAATATTTAACATCGTTAAATCTGTATGGGGATTTACATGACAAAGAAGAAAATCTTAGCATTAACACAAAAACTAATGAGATATATTTTGGGCTTATTTGTAATAAGAACTCATTAAATTAGAAAGTGATGGATGCCTTACTTAACATTATAAAATATATATATAGCAAATTAAAAGTCCTTATGCTCAGTGCTGAAATAGCAGAAGCAAGAGAATGAAGCAATAAGCTTCAAAAGAAGGAAATTCTCATAGTATTAGTACTCTTAATTAAAAATATATTTTTAAAATGCAACAAAAGAAATATATATGCCTGAAGAAAGCCAGATTCCAAAGATCAGATCTTATTTGATTCTACTTAGTTATAAGGTAAAATATATATATTTTAATATAAAATATGTTAAAATTTACAGAAATAAAACAATGTGGAATATCCCATCAGAGTATTCACAGGTTGTGAATGAGAATAAATAAGGAGAAAATATTAATAAGAATGAGGTTTCTCTTGCCCTTGGTAAAAGCATTCTATAATCTGGTAATGGCAGTGACTGTGTAGCCTTGTAAATATTGGATAAAAATCCAGTTTTATGATTATAAGTAAAGAATTGTCAGTCAAGTAAGGTAAGAAAAATATATCTTTGCTCTTTCTTTAAAAATGTTGAACAAAATATTTAAATTTGTGCCTATTGATGGGATATTCTGTGATAACTCAACATATTATACAATGTATAGTGATCAAACCAGAATAGCTTATATTTACATCCCTGATATTTTTCATTTAATTTTTGACCAATATATAATAGTTGTACATATTTTTAAGGTACAATGTGTTATGTCAATATATGCTTATGATTGTTTGTACCAAATTAGGGTAACTAACTTGTCAATCTACATTCTTTATTTTTAGAAACTTTGAGCTTCTTTTTTGTAGTTCTCCACCAAATATATAAAAAGTTGTGAACTACGGTCACTGTGTTGTATAGAACACGGACTACTAGGATTTATTTCTTTAATTTCATTGTGTTCTGGCACACATTGTCAGCCTTCTGCTGCCCCCCTCTCCCCTCCCTTCCCAACATTTGGTAATGATTATTCTATATTCATATCAATGATTTTGGCTTTCATATGTGAAAAGAGCATATGATATTTGTCTGTCATTGTCTCATTTTACTTAAGAATGTAATTTCCAACCATTTTGTTGTAAATGAGAGGATACAGGCTTTTTTTGTGGTGGAATGATATTCCATTGTGTGTGTGTGTGTGTGTGTGTGTGTGTGTGTGTGTGTGTGTATTCTCTATCCATTTTCCAACTGACGGGCACCCAGGTTGATTTCATATCCTAGCTGTAATAAATGGTGCCCTAGTAAACTCAGGAATGCAGCTATCGATGTTGTCTTACTGTATGGCCAGAAATAGATAGATGGATCTTATAGGAGACCCATTTTCACTTTCTTGAGAGACCTGTTGGCCTAGTGATGACTATACTAACTGCACAGTCTCTAGTGGTGTATGAATCTCTCCATTTTTGTCATCCTTGCTAGTATTTGCTAATTTTTGTCTTTTTGTGTGTGCTCTTTAAAAAAATCATTGAGCTTTTGTACATTCCATGCAACAGTTCTTAAACAAATTTAGACCTCTTCCTCATCAGTAGCCCCCCAAAACTCGCACCGGACCTCATGTATTCTACCATACATGTTAATTCCTACCAGTCAAGCATTTGCACCCAGATATCCTTTAATGCAAATTCATAGACAAGTGTAGTCAGACTATCCAGAGATGGTAAGTATGGCCTACTCTCATACAGTAGTAATCAGTCTCCAATAGTTCCCAGAGTAGGACAGGCCCACCGCCAATTTCTCTTACTCCACTCTAGGCGCTCGTCTGATTAACTTGGCATGGGTCTTGTGCTTGATGCCACCACTGCCACAAGTCACGTGTGCAAGCTTCTGGTGTTTATGAGCGAGCCCTCGTTCTTATAATCTTTCCACCCCCTCTTCTGTAATCATCCCTGATTGTGGGTGAGAGAGGTTTAATATAGGAGTCCTATCCAATCTCTTATTCTTTAAAACTTGACCAATTGTGACCTTCTTTGTGCATCATAGTCTTCCTCATACAACAGTATAAGGAAGCTTCACTGGTGAGAGTGGAGGGATGCACTAGTTTTCTCTCTACCTCTGTTCCACTATGTTCCATGAGCCTCAGGTATAGAAGTTGAACTGTAGATGTGCCACCTAGGACTGAACATCTCTCAGATGCATATTCTCTGCGTCTGACCAGCTGTGGGAGTCTGTAGTAGTTTCCATCTGTTGCAGAAAGAAGTTTTTTTGATGAGTGATGTACTGTATGCTTGTCTGTAAATATATGGATCTATATTAAGCATATGGTGATAAATTTCATTTGTCTAAAGATATGACATAGGGTTTTCTCTAGGATGTATCAGCTCTCCAGTCATGTGTATTTGGCTGTGTTTATAGTGCCACCCATATGTTCACTCTCATTGAGAGGGCTTTAAGTCCGATTATAGAGCTGTTGATTACCCCCGCCCCCCGCCCCATAACAGTGCTCCTGCACCAATAGTAGTTTGCTGTGCTGGTCGTTATGGTTATTAGGCGCCAGGACTGGGTTGGACTATTGATTGATTTTCTTGCATATTATCATCTAGCACTATAAGAGTTAAACTTCAGGTAGAAGGCTTCCAGGTCAGTTCCTTCCCCACTGCTCCAAGTTCTGTGTTGGAAGTATGTCCTGTCTTCAGCAGTAAGGTCTCATCTTCCAGTTCTGTGAGATAACCAAGAGCTCTGGAGGCAGCCTGTGTTATTTGGAGAGTCTCTTGGCTCACTCTCACCAACCACTCTAAGGGAGAGCTCTCCTGTCTGGCACTGTGTTCCTTCCTGTGCAGCTCCCAGGTACATATATGCACTTATGTTCAGACACTAATTTTAGTCTTTTTGATGGTAGCTCTTCTAACTGTGGTGAGATGATATCTCAAGGTAGTTTTTTTCTTTAATTTCATTGCTGGATAATTATGTTGATCATATCTTCATTTATATGTGGAACATTTATAGTTTTTCATTTTATAAATGTCTTTTCAAACCATTTGCCAACTTTTAGATTATCTATGCTGTGCTTAGTTTTTGAACATCAACCCATTGTCAGATGAATAGTTGGTTGTCTCTTCCTTTTGTTCATAGTTTCCTTTGCTATGCAAATGATTCTTAGTTTGAAGAAATCTGTTTTTTTTTTTTAATTCCTGCCTTTGTTGTCAGTGTTTTTGGGGTCTTATCTAAAATATTCTTGTCTATACCAATGCCTTTTATGTTTTTTGCTACAGTTTTAGAGTTTCGGGTTTTATGTTAAATGTTTGAGTCATTTTAACTATAATGCATGTCGATGTTTTTGGTCTCATTGTGCATTCATTCATTACTCAAAGTTAGGCATTGAAGTCTTTCATTATTTTGTATTGAGACATTCTTAATATCTTATCATGTTTGTTTTATAAAACTGAATACTCCAGCTTAAGGTGCATATACATTTAGCATTGTTTTATCTTCCTGTTGAACTGATTCCTTGACAATTATATGTTGATTCCTATCTCTCTCTCTCTTTCTCTTTCTGTCTTGTAACAGATTTTTATTTTAAAGCCCATTGTTTCCTGGTTTCAGTACAGTTTACTTCTGCTTTCTTTGAATTTCATTTTGAATCTATCATCTATCTATCTATCTATCTATTATCATCTATCTATCTATCCATCATCTATGTATCATGTATCTATCTTCTATTTATCTATCATCTATCTATATATCATCTGTCCATCTGTAATCTATCATCTATTTATCTATCCATTTATCCATCCCATCTTTTGCTTTCAGTGTGTGTGTGTGTGTGTGTGTGTGTGTGTGTGTGTGTGTGTGTGTTTTGCTCATCAAGTGAGTTTCTTGTAGGCACCATATTGTTTGGTCTTGTATTTTTAATTCATTTAGCCAGGCTATGTCTTTTATTTGGCAGAATTTATAGTTTACATTGAAGATTACTGTTGAGATGTAAAGACTTATGTCTATCATTTTGTTTATTTCTTCTATTTGAAATAACAGCTTTTGTTTTTTCTTTTATTATTTTTAGTAATGGTGGTCTGTGATGATAAGATTTGTTTTGTCATTCTTTTCTGTGCATCTTCTCCTCTTGGTCCTCCTTATTCTCCTCATCACCATTGTCATTGCTGTCTTCCTCTTCCTTTTTTTAATCTTAATACACAGTCAGCATCAAACTCACCGGTCTCCTGCCTCTTCCTCCTCTGCACTGGGATTATAGAATGAGCCACCACATCTACTTGCATGCTTGCTTTTCTAGTGGGCTTAAGATCGCTATTTGTTTATACAAAGGTGATGATGTTTGTTACACTTCTAGATGTTGAACTACCTTCAGTGCCTTTTGAAAGACTGATCTGCTCATAATGAAGCATTTGTTTTAATTTATTCTTATTTGTTTGTTTTTTGTTTCTCCTTCACGTCTGGAAGAACGCTTTGAGATAATTGGCCATCATTTTCTTCCATAACTTGGATAAATGTCTTTCCACTTCCTTCTGGCATGTAAAATATTGAAAACTTCGGTATTAACTTGATGGTAGTTCCTTTAAAAAGTAAGTTGCGGGTTTTCTCTTGAGGCTTTTAGAATTCTTTCTGTGTTTTGTATTTTTGAATTGTTTGATGATATGATGCAACAAGAATCTCTTCTGGTTAAATCTATCTTGGATCATATGAGCTTTCTGTGTCTGAATGTCGATATTTCCCTAAGATTAGGGGCATTTCCACTGATATTTGATGCAGTAGGTTTTCTATGCACTCCTACTTGTCTTCAACTCCTAAAATTCAAATGTGTTTGCTTAATGACGTGGCATATTTCTTTATTTCCTTCTTTCTGTCTTCTCTTCCTTTCCCTTCCTCCTTTCTACATTTCTTTTTTTGGCATTGGATCTAGGACCTTGTGCATCGCCCTATCATAGTTAAGTGGTAGTCACTCAGTGATAGACCATTGAGGTGTATCCCCAGTCCTTTTAAACTTTAAAAAAAAATTGAGACAAGCTTTCACTAAGTTGTGCAGGTTGTTCTTAAACTCACTATGTAGCCCATTCCGAACTTGAACTTTTAGTGTTTCTGCCTAACTCCACAATATTTGGAATTACAGATCTATATCAGTAGGCCAAGTTTAGACATTCTGACTATATTTTGCATTAGACGTGCTGAGTTCAGGTAAGTATGACTTCAATATAAGCCCTTTTCGTGATTTCCTTCTCTTTGCTTAATCTCTTCTTCATACCAAAAATTATTTTCCTATTTTTTTTAAATTACCAAGTGTATAATTTTGTTTCTCATTAATTTTATGAAAACCATGTTTAATTCATTTTTATTAGTATTTTAAGTTAGCATACAAAGTAATGGGGCGTGTAGTGGAATTTCCATGCATACTTTGCTCTTATTTGCTCCTCCTACACAGTCACCCCGTTTCCCTGCTGTTGACCCCCTTCTTAGAGCCTCCCTCTGCTTTCATTTCACATGCTTCCAGTACTTTTTCTTTCCTCACACCCTCCTCTCTTGCTTAAGAGTTCTTCCTCTCTTAAAGTCCCTTTTCTAGTTTCATGACCTACAGAGAAAGAGATAGAGAGCGATGCTTTAGTTCTGTCAGCATATGAGAGAAAACATGGTTTTCTGTTGGAGCTGGTTTTTCAGGTATTTTGTGGGTGTCTTTGTTATTGTTTGAATGTAAAATGTCCCCACAAGTTCAAATGTTGATTGGTTGGTAGATAGCTAGTGGCATTATTTTGGCAAATTCTGAAAACTTTAAGAGGCATGGCCTAGCTGATGGAAGTAGGCCAAAGGGGATGGGTCCTTGAAAACTGTATCTTGCTTGGGATCTCCTTTGTCCACATTGTTTCACACTCCTTCTGGACTGGTATGAAACGAGCAGTACTGTTCTACCATACACACCTTGCTGTGAAGATGTTCTGCCTCACTGTAGCCAAGAAACAACAGGTCCAGCCAACTGTGGACTGACCCCTCTGAAACAGTGTGCCAAAATAAACCTTGTCTTATTTTAGCTGTCGCTTTCAAATATTTGTCCTACAACTAAAAATCTTTTTTATTTATTATTTTTTAGACAGGTTCTCACGTAACCCAGGATAGACTCAAATTTCCTGTGTAGCTAGGGTATATAGGTGGGGTTGACCTTGAAGGTCATATCCTTCTATGTGCTAGGATTACAAATATGTGCCACTTGGCCTGGCTTATATTGTACTGGGCATTGAACACAGGACTTCATGCATGCTGTGCAGTGACTCTATCAGTTGAGTTATATATCTAGTCCCACAGTCCTATTTTAAGTATCTATTTTAGAGAGTATCATGTTCCTTTAAAATGGTACCTTTCATTTTGCTTGTTTGAGGCGGAATCTTGCTTTAGCCTAGGGTGGTCTGCCAACCACTATGTGGCCTTGAACTCCTGACAATCCTCCTCCTTCATCTTCACAATTGCCAGGACTATAGGTATGAACCACCATGCTCAGCTACCTTCCTTTTAATACTTCTTGTGTTAATATGTTGATATTTTCATTGGGGCAGGCCACTTGTCTCTGCCAATTTCATAAGCTGGCCAATACTGTAGAAGGCTTCTCCTAAAGACACATCTTAATATTTTACTTTAGTGGGCTCCATTGTCTTTTTTCCAATTGTGAGTGGTAGTGTAGTCTCTCTATAGTTTCTTAAGATTAATCAATTGCGTTTGGCAATGGTGCTAATGGTTGTGAGACTGAAGAGCCTATCTCTAAAGACCATGAGGGAGCACTGACATGGGTTATCTCAAGTACATCTGACAAACACAGCAGTGGGATTGAGGGGTCCTATCTGTGGTTACTCTGCCAATAGAAATGGTACTAGGAGAATGAAGCATATAGGATGTTTCCTCTGATACCACGTGAGTGAATCCCACTGTCAAGTGCAGTCTCTAGTATAGCACCTTCTTTCATAGGAGGGTCTTAAGACCCCCAGCTTCAGCCCCAGCAGTGGTAAAGATAGTACATGGCCAGCTGCATGAGGGGAACAGTGGGAAGCATCCAGCACCCAGCAGTAGATGGGTTGAACAGAAGCTGGCTGTGAGAAGTGACAGTGGTAAGGGATATGTAGCCTTCCTGATCAGTCCCAGTGGTGAGCTCAGGCTGAGGAGCAGTCTGATGGGAGTGGAGGAGGAGGGTACTTATAGTTTTTGCAAAACACTCTCTAATATAATTAGACAAAAAGGAAAACAAGAATGGAAATCATAAAAGAAAACAAAATTTTCTTCTACTTTAAAGACATGTTTACTTATTAACCAGTATAATTAGATAAGAGAAATAAGCTTTAAAACTAGAAAAAGGAGCTAAAATGATTGTTAAATTTTATGATTTTTTTAACCTAGGAGACACAAGAGTGAACTAAAAAATTGTTGCAAATAGTATAAAAATTTAATTTGCAATTAAAAATTAATGTGTGCTAAAATATGACAAATAGAAAGACAGGTTGTCTAAATGAATGTAGCAAAACTTCTCAGAACCTACAGAAATGAAGTCCCAAAACAGATATAAAATAAGTCTTCCTTTATTTAATTCTCATTGTTTGTATGGTATAAATAAATATATTTATATTTTGTACATTTACAGGCATAATCTGTTATATGAAAATTGCTAGACACCAGATGATAATACGGATATATCTGTATGTTATTGAATTCCTAAAAAGAAGATGAAAAATTTAAGAATATAGATGTAAAAAGCAGTGATTGTTTCTGGGGTGTTGTTGGAACTTTGAGTCAAGTGAGATATAATATTCCTATTACTCATTGCAGTTTTATTCTTTATTGTATATATATTCCTTTTTGTAATTAAAAATGTAGTTAAACATTGATTCCCTTTTCATTTAACTCAAGTCTATATTGATCTTACTCTTCAACTTTAATTAAACTCTTAATCTGTATTCACGACGGTGGGTAGGCTTGTAGCCTGGAGAGAGAGTAGAAGAGATCTTTATTACTTTACCCACTGACCTCATTTCTTCATATATTATTAACTACATTCCCAATCACCAATGATAGAAAAAATTAATTTTATTGAGACATTGTTAAATGGCACATATTACTTTGGAGGGTTTATCAGAAAAATTTAAACATCAGCACATCAAGTCCCCATTTATTAGGTGATGAAACCGAGGCTCCGACAACTTTAATAACTGTTATTGTTAGGATGTAGTTTGTAGCTCTAAAGGCTTATGTCCTGGAAACTTGGTTCCCAGTGTCATGAAGTTAATGCAGTAGAATCTTTGAGGCAGGGTATAGTATGAAGTAAGTGGATCATATGACCACTGTTAGAAACGATTAATGCAGTTCTTATGGGACCTTGGTCAATTTCTAAGGGAGATGGTCGTTATTAAAAGAGACTGGCCCTTCAGTTTATGGTACTCAGTCATATCATGTCATTTCTTCCTCTTACCTATATTCATGGTATCATGACATGTGCCTTGTTTGACATAGCAAATAAGGCCTCCCCCAGGAGGAGAACAGGTAGGGCCAGACAGCCAATTTTGAATTTTCATGCTTCAAATATGAGAAGGAAGCAATCTAGTTTCTTTATAAGTACCCAGAATGTGTTTTTGTTTTATCCTTAATGGGAGGTGGGGTGGAGAATACTTATGTGTGTGCAGGTACAAATGTTCATGCAGGATGAACATGCATCATGTCTGGATGTCCTTACCAGATTGCTTATTCACCATGGTTTTTATTTTATTTTATTTTTTTTAATTTTTTTTTAAATTTTTTTTTTAGCTCTCTGTTTCAGTTGAACTGGTTAGCCAGGGAGCCTCCAGCTCAGTGCTACAGACATGCTGCCTTACCTGACTTACATGGTACAGGGGAGGGTCTAAGGCCACCCATTGAGTTGTCTTCCCAGTCCAGGTATTTTGCTACAGCAACAGAAAACAGACTTAATATAGTAACTTACCCCAGAGTTACTTAGGATTTTCAGTGCATCATTTTACTCTTATATGAGACAGCACTTCTTGCTAAGCTCTTACATTTCTTTCCTCAAAATAAGAAAAGAATTATAAGAAATATGCTGGGCTGGGCATCATGAAGCACTGGAAGGTGACATTGACCTTCTGAGATCAAACTAAACACTTTGCCTGTCTTCCAGCCCTGGAGTTTCCAGAAAATGGTTTATTTCATTGGAAATAATACAACCTTGCTCATGGAATAATTATAAAATATTTACTGCTAAGTTATTTGTCCATAAAATGGGAAAATCACATATTACATAGAACAATGGACAAGATATTTTATTATTTAGTATTTTATCTATTAGTATTCATGCAATAGATTTGCATAACATAATAATTGTAGATGTATAAGAAAAGTATCCTCTGATGTCTGATTTGACTGTTGTCATTCTCCGTATATGTAACTAGTTCACTGTAAATGGTAGAAACACTTTCCTTGAGAGGAGATGTATGAATCAAATTAAAAACCGCTCTGAAATTGGAAGGCTCACTACCCATAATGCCAGTGCCACACATGCCAGTAATAAAACGATTTGACTTTCTGTTGCTGCTTCTCGTCATTGCTTCTCCGGTATCCACTTTTCACATGATGGTTTTCTGAAGCACATTACTGTGCGCTAAAGGATATGAACCAAGGCTTATTGAGCTTTCATCACAAAAGCTCTTTCTTAAGGAATAGTTTCCAAGAGGATGTTGGCTAAGGCAGAAGAATATTTCACATTTTTGTCTTAACAAAGAAGAAAGGGTTTCTTATTTGCAATTTTAGTTAAAATAGTGTTTACTAGACACATTTTCTAAAATCTATTATTTGTTGGCAATCATGGGACATATCAGACATAATCTCTTCTTCTATCAAGACACAGTCTCATGAAAAATAAAGGCAGTGTAGAGTGGTAGGAGAAGTGATCAGGATTATGTTGGCGAAAAATAGCAGGATGTCTGTCTATAAGGATTGTCAAGTTCAGAACCTGAAGCAGAAAGCTGAGGATGGAGAAGCATGCACACTATGGAAGCAGAGGGAATGCTGTAGAGTGATATTTTCAGATAATGTTTGAGGAGAGCACTACGGGAGCAAACGTGAATTCAGAGAGGCCTGTTAAGAGGCTTCTATAGTCCCAGGGATAGAAACATGATAAGGTATGAGGAAGTTCACAGTAAGTGTGAAGGACGTAAGAAGGTAGAGTCAGTAAAATTATGGAAAATGGAAGAAAAAGTTACCATATCCCCAGTCCAGAAGATATATACTTCAGTTTGTACCACATGTTTATATACTTGCTTGTGTGTGGTGAGTGAGGGGGTATATATGAATACATAGCTGTATTTTTTGTAGCAGAGCCCAAATCAAGCAATGAAGTAGGTAAGCTCCATTTTCACCATAATTAACATTTTTATAGGGATTTTTCTTTTTCATTTGGTCTTTGCTCTCTCTCCCGGGCCCTCAGTATCTTCTTTTTGATATCCCACCCATTTTATCCACTTCTTGACTTCTAACTCCATTATTAATTGTACGCATCAAGGAAGTATCTTTCCAGATACAATGGCAGGCAGAATAATGGACCTCCCAAACTATCCACATCGCCCTCTGTGAAATATATTAACACATAACTTTATATGACAAATGGGTTTTGTAGTTATTTTTTAGGAGATGGAGACCATTTTGTATATTGTCTAGACTGGCACAGTGTAACAGCAAAAGGATATAAAAGGGAGGCAGACAGTCCAGAGAAAATATGAAGATGAAAACAAACCTATGAGACAGAGTTGATCACACAACAATTCTCTTTCAGAGGTTGTAAGAAAGAGTATGAAGTGTTGTAGCTGTCTCTTACAATTTAGACAAATGAAGGAACTGATTCTCTCCCAAAACTCCAGAAGGGGTACAGTTCTGTCAACACCTTAGTATTAGTCCATGAAGCCCACTTCAGGCCTTTGATCTCGAGTGCTGTAAAGTAATGAGTTTTTGGTTGTTCTGTCACAAATTTGGGCCAAGTCAGCCTAGTAACATTAAGAAGCTAGGGTGGGTTGGAGAGATGGCTCAGTGGTTAAGGGCACTGGCTGCTCTTGCAGAGGACTCAGGTTTGGGACCTCTCCTGACCTCTGTAGACACTGCACAACACAAGTGCACTTACACATATGCAGACAATACACTCATACATAGAAGATAAAAATAACAAATAAAATATTTTTTAAAAAGAAACCGGGACAAGTATCTTATAGAGTTGCTTACAAGTGGGCTAGATAATTCATAAAGACTAATTGTTCCTTTTTTTTCTTAGTCTCAAAGAAACATTAACATTAAAATGTCAGAGGTTAGACTGGTGGGGGAGATACTTGAAGCAGGTAAGGGTATATGTGTGTGAGGGGAGGAGTTCTGAAGGTCTTCACAGTCCCAGGTATCCAGTCATATTTACTACTACAAGTACAGAGACTTGTCATCACAGCCCCGTTCAGAGCGAACCTTGCATGTGGAATTCAGTCCAAATGGATTCTTAAGAACTCTTATGTGAGTGTGCATGTCTGTGGATTAAAATGCTGAATACTGTTTTACATATTCAATTTCATTTGTTTTTAGTTTTTGAAAGGGTTGTGAATTCTTATGCTTTTGAATTATGATCTCTTCACAATGGGAATTTCCTATGAATAAACAGCAGATGCTGAGTATGAGGGAGCTAGGGGTGTGAGATACAATTAGAAAGATGAGAGGATATTTTCTGTTGGCTTTGTGGAGCCGAGTTGAATAGACAATCAATGAAATGGGAGAAATAAAAGAGCCAGAGTATCGCTTGACACTTGTATTGCTTCCAAGTTACCAACATCATCATTCCCTTAGCGTTTGAGACACATGCCATCAATCTTTTTTTTTTTTTTTTAAATAGCTAGTAAAAAGGGGGAGGGTTACTCATCACTGCATTATAAAAGTCCCTAAACCAAAGCTTAGATTTCAAGATCAAAAGACCATCAAAGATCATACTGGAATGTGAAGAGAGAAGCCATCTCTTTTAGGAAACTGAGGCTTTATAGCTTCAAATTAGCATATGAAATTGTTCCTTACCCAAAGGGTACTATGCTCAGGTATGGGAAAGCCCTGCAGCTCTAATCAACTGTCCTAAGCTGATGAGTGTGGCCATTCTTAGTATCTGAGCCTTCCTGGTGATGTTCCAGGACTCCCTCAGCACATATTACTGTGATCCCCTTTGAATATTTCAAAGGCTGGAAAAGTGGGTCTGGCGGCACATCAGGGAGAAGGTGGTGACAGAGCCTCAGATCAGATGACTGTGGAAATGATTACAGAGAGTTGCCAGATAGCTTACACATGTGCACTGATGAACATGTGCAGTCTAGGTGACAGTCACAGTAATTTTAGCACAGAAATGGAGTAGATATGATAAAGCCTATTTTATAACCTTGGCAACGATGCCTAAGAGTTCTGAAATTTCTAATCTCTGACTACAGACTTAGTGATTTGTAAAGCCAAGATACATTTGTACCTTGGCTTGATATCTTATCCAAAGCTGAATTTAGCACGTTCTGAACTTGCCCCATGCTCTAAAGCTTAAATATCTGCAATACTAAAAGAAATATAAATAAGTAAAAATTACTGGGTTCTACCTCAGATGCTCTGCTCTGGAGTCTGACATTCTGTACTTTAAGTTCGTTGCTCAGAGTATTCTTTGCACATTGACATTTGAGAACTTCTAAATACCTGAAGTTCCTTGCTTCTCCAAGTGTGATCTGTGGCTGAGCACCAACATCACCTGAGAGTCTGTTTAGAAACAGAAACCCATGTCAAATCCCAGACCTAGTGGGTCAGAATCTGCAACTTAGGAAGATTCTTAGTCACTTCCAGGCATATGGGAGCTACTAATATAAACCTCATCTGATTAAAGAAAAAGGATAAAATGTGTCCTGAAACAGAGGAGAAACAACTGGAACTTCAAATACCTGACATTTGATTTTCACTGAGCTGAGTCTGCTGAATTCTCACTTTTCTCTCTCAGTCACATTCAGTGTCACATCAGAAACCTGCAGTAGAGGAGCCACTCAGTCTTTGCCTCTGTCTCACCACCAAGCATATGGAAAATGTTGCTCCACTGCCCAGCCTGTTAAGGAAGAAGGCCCATCAGATAGGAGAGCTAGAATCTTGTTATCTTCGCATTCAGTCTGCTGTACAAAACTGAACCTGAGATAATCTCAATCAGTATTAAGAACAGAAACTTGAGGAAGGAGAATTTGAGCATGTGGAAAATTCTAGAAAGGAGATAGCAAGAAGGAATTAAAACTATCATCAATACAAGTAGTTGTACCTCCCATTCCTGAACAATTTCTTTTTCCAGTCCTATAATCATAGACAAAAGACTACCTATCAGGGGAAAGCCCCAAGAAGAGTTCTAATGGATATGGGCATGCATCTTACAAGATCTTCAACTCTCCAAGTGTTTCACATGTGAGGATGTTCCCACTTTTATATGATTCTGTCAGTTACACATTCATGATGATAGAGAAAACAGGAGCTTTTCTAAACCATTTCTAATTTGTCATCCATACATGACAGGATGACAGGTGACCTGTAGCAAGCTGTATGTAACTGCCCTTAGACTCATGTGGTTAGATGTGTGCTTGGCTAATGCACTTATTTTTGATATGAGAGAAATAAATATATATGGAACTGAAACTGACCAGAAAAATAGAGCACTGAAGAATTCTAAAAGAAAATTAGTGAAAAATGTAGATTTTAAATACTCATCAGGGTATATATCTTTAATCCCAGCACTCTGGAGGCAGAGACATCTTTGTGAGATGAAGGTTTTCCTACTCTACATAGTGAGTTCCAGGCCAGTCAGGGATACAGGGAGTCTCCATCTTAAACAAAACAAAACAAAATTTTCATTTTGATTTGTTGTAAATATATGCATACATATATGTGTATATATTTACATAGTATTTAAGCTCTTCAAATTATAGGATAATCAAATAATCATAATGTTTCTCAAATGAATATACTTTGCATTTAATTAAAAAAAACTTGGAGTTTTGAGGTCTTCTATAATTAATCTTTAAGAATGAATATAGAATAAGGGATGGAAAAGGATGTTTTAAATCTACTTTGAGGCAAAAGAATTCCTCACAAAGCAATCAGACTCCAGGAAGGCATTAGCACACCTTTGAAAAGTGAAGGCAGAAAGTATTAAACTTTTAAAAGCTTACTTTAAAGGAATGTGGAATTGGTTAATATCATTTAAGTGAGGCAAGAAGGGTCTGTATTTCATTATTTATTCCTGAATCTTTGAAGACAGCTTTTCTTTTCTTTTCTTAGCTCTTGTTCATTTTAGTGTTAATGGGCATTAAGCTCATATATCAAAGAAGGAATGATAACCTTTTAACTGTCAGTGCAAAGGACGTCTTTATTTTTCTACTAGCAACCGTGAAGCTCTGAAGGTAATTTAAGATACACAAATCTGAAAAAATTACCTGAAAACATCTAAAGAGAAAACTTGAAGAGGCATTAAATTGCAGAATATTTTTTCAAAAGAAAGGATTTTAACTATATATCCAGCACACAGTAGAAAGGGAAACGAATACTCTTTTGAGGAACTGACAACATGGAATTAAAAATGTGGTAAAAATTTAGGAATATAGCCAAGTATAATTGTCTTTGAACTGATAAATGTGAGCGTTTAGTCTCCAACTCTATTATGCTTTATAAGGATGAGCTAATTGAAAGTTTGGAGAGCAAAAATGTAGTTTGCATCTGATATACAATTAGTAAAGAAAGGAAGTAATGGAGGGTCATTCTGGGCACTACTGAAGAACTAAATCATTGTCGTGAGTTGCTGAGGCTCACAATAGTAAATGTGCTTTAAGTTTGGGGCAGTGTAAAATGTTCTTTTTGAAGACAGCAAGACAGCAAGAGCAGGTCTGTCTGAACAAGTGTCACAAGGTGTCAACTGCAAAGAAATCTAAGTTAGAAATGTTCTTCAAACTGGGTGATTCAACATATTCAGCAGAGAGAAAAGTTATGGTTCTAGAACAGAACATAGACCTAAGCATAAAGGGCTTCTGAGGGAAACCTGAATGCCTCCAGATCATGCTGGCTCTGAGCACTCAGCAAGGAGGAATTAAAGGCACTTCTTTTCTCAGCACTATGGTTGTATTATTGCTGCTTCTGCTGTTATTCTTAGCATGTCTCTCCTGTTCTCCCTGTATCAGATTACTTTAAAAAATCTTGATGCCTAGGAAGTCTGTAACTTTAAACCCCAGACATAAAAGAATTGAAGGTTTACAAACCTTTGTGGAATTTTGCAGTGGAGACATAGATGGTCACCCATACCCAGATAAAAGCATATCTAGACATTTGCAGACTATTTGGTAACTTCTGTGATACGTCTGAGGATCATGTGAACCTTCTTGCCTAAAATAATCAGTCATTGAGATGAATGTTCTACTTTAAACATTCAGTACTTTAAAATTTTAGGGCTTATAGATACCTACCTGAAGACAAAATCTTAGAAGAATGGTAACCACCTGTGTCACACAAACTCAATTTTTAAAATTTATTTTTGTTATTTTTGATTATGTGCATGTGTATGGGGGTGGTATGTACACATGAGTGCAGGTGACCATGGAAACCAGAAGCATCAGACGGATTCCCCTGGAACTGTAGTTAAAGATGGTTGTGAGCTGACCAGCACGCATGCTGTGAACCAAATTCTAGTCGTGCGTAAGAACAGAACACGCTCTGAACTGCCGAGTCATCTCTCTAGTCCTCACGTGCACTCGATTTAAATGACAGAGTTTTCACCATACTCTAGGTAAGGAGTAGGACGGCAAAGACGATTTCCTAATTTGCCGTATCACACCTGACCCAGAGGTTACTTGGGTGTTCTTAATAGAAAGCTTCAAAGAGCTAGTATATATCCTTTTCTTTCTTCATCTCCCTTTTCTGATGTCTTCTTCAGGTTTTACTGGGAAGCTTGTGCTTCCTTCTTACAGAAATGTGAAGAATTGCAAAGCAAATCTATCAGGAAACCCAAGAAACTTTTCATGCTGCCAGGCCCTTCTCTGTTTCCAATCCAGCTTCCCATATTCACAAACTTATATATCTTCAGGAATTCCTGGTTCCTTACTCTTGCTAAGGAAGGATCGCATGAAAAATCCATTGTTCGCTGTTCGTGATCTATTGTGTGGTTCGTTCTGTGCAGATAACTATGTCTGGTAGAGAAGAGAGTAGAGGAGAGAAACCAAAGGCCAACACTTAGCTACACTCAAGTAGCAAAACCTTTTCAAGAAACGGGGAATTGGGGACAGCTCAGAGCTCCTCCAACTTCATTCTGCTTCCTTTGAATCTAGCACAGCTTGCATTTGTAAGAAAATCAATGTGTGTTACAGGGAGGTCAGGTCAATGCTTTTTGAAGACCATGATTATCTTTTCATGTCAGGATAGATTTTTTTTTTTTTTTGTAAAACCAATGACCTTCCAGTCCTGCCCACCTCTCAAATGCAAACTGATTAAAAATAAAACAAGACATAAGATCTTTGAAGATGAATGCATTCACTACCCCACAGCAATAAATATAATGCAATCTAAATTTAGATAATCTTTATAATAAAAATTATGTACTTTGCCCAACAGAGAGCTGGAAAAATGAAAATGCTATCCAGTTCTCTTGCTGTGAATTTCTTGTCCCTCTTTTTCTAGCAAAATCCAGTGGAAAGGCAAACCACAAGGGGCCTAACTGACATCATCAGCACAGGTCAGTTCTTAAAAACACAGACCTTGGTGAGAAAGTGTAGATGACAGATCTGGAGGACCAAAGGGATGTTATCCAACACAACTGCCTTTTGGCAGCTTCCCAATTTCGTACCCCTTCTTTCACATTTCTATACCTGAATTGTTAATGTTTCATATGCAAGCTAAATCCTCTTTTGTAGAACTTCAGCTAAGGTGCTGGCATGTCTCTTTTATTCTCATTTGGCCATAACAAATTCCTGAGTGCTTTATCACCTCCTCTCCCACCACTTTCATTCCATTCTGCTGAGGATCATCACAGTTGCTCCTGGTGGGTTTCAAAGTGAAGCACTTTGAACTCTAACAGCTGTTTTGGGTTCTTAAGATGCTCCACTGACTGGGAGGGCTTTCCACGACTTTTAGGGAATATCTAATGTTATTAAGTTACTGTTATGAGATTTTATGTGATGAAGTTATAGTTGGTTGGTTGGTAAGGAAAGATAAGTAAAAATCGTGCTTTCATTTAAACTCTACTAGTTTGGGGCAGCGAGTTATAGAAATCTACTAGGTAGTAAGCCAATTAAAAAATAAAATTTTAGAAAATGAATTCAGATGGGTGTTGTGGCACACCTCTTTAATTCCAACACATGGGAGGCAGAGGCAGGCAGTTCTCTGTGAGTTCAAGGCCAGCCTGGTTTACATATCTGGTTCCAGGCCCTCTGGGACTATAGGGAGACCCTGTCTCAAAGAGACTGAAACAAGGAAAATGAATTCAAATGGAGGTTCCCATAATGGGTGGACAATGGCATTGCCATAAGGCATGGGATATTAAACAAATCCTGCATTGCAATGCATGGTAGTACTCCACATGAATTATTGGTCAGGGAGGCCCAATACGACTCCAAAACAGCACGGGCTATTGTTATTGCACTTGGTTGTCCCCCAGTAACTACCTGGTTAGACATTTTTGCTGAAGACACCACACACTTTGTGGGATGTAGAAAAATTAATCTTAAACTAACTAGGAAAATTTGTCCCTGCTGGCTAAGGTTAGAAAGTGCTATACAGGCTGCTGGGGGAGGAAGTCCTAATACTTCTGCCTTTCTATTCATTTGGACATTTTTCAAAATTTTAAATCAATATTTTATTACTTTTAATTTGCAGATCATTCACATTTTTCTTCATTAAGTATATTTATATTTATAAGTATATTATAAATACTCTTTTGGCAGTTACTGTGAATGGGCTTTTCTTGGTTTTTCTCTTTTTAGAGATATACTACCGAGCTTTGTTGGTTGGTTTTATGTTGACAACTTTATTGAGTTAGTATAGTTGTTATAGTATCTTTGGTGTAGTTTTGGGTTTTTCTGTAAGTAAGATTACGTGTTTGAAAACAGGGAGAATTTCACTTTTGCCTTTCAATCTGGGTGAAAGGCAAACCACAAGGGACCTACTGATATTGTCAGCACAGGTCAGTCCTTAAAAATACAGACCTTGGTGAGAAAGTGCAGATAATGGATTTGGAGGACCAACTGCCTTTGAAAGTAAGTGGTGAGCCTTAGCACTGTTCTCTTTTTCTTGATCTTGGAGTACATTAGGTGTGGACTTTTTAAGTGTGGCATTTAGTATGTTGAGGAATATTCCTTCTTGGCCTAATTATTTTAGAGTTTTGATCATGAAAGGATTTTTATTTTGACAAGAATTTTTTTTCTTTTTTAGTGGAATAATGGTTAATAGCTTATTCCTAATACACCTAATACCAGATAGTCAGGTAACTTGATATTAAAAGATTATAATCAAGTGACATAAACTTCCCATATAAGAATCTTGAGATATCAGGAAAAAGTCACACTGAAATCAGAGAAAAAACACCCTAGGTCATATTTCACTTTGAAGATAATATAGTTCAGCTTTTGGCTGCTTCAGAGTGAAAAAAGAACCACTTTGCTCAGAAAGCCTGTTGTGTTCAACATTAAAATATGATATGAACTCATAGTCACAGATTGGATTTCTGAAGTCTGATATAATGCCAAAATTATTGTAGATAGAAGCATTATTCATAATCAGATATCATAACTATATGTGAGCAAGGGAACATTGCTATGTCTTTACATAAAGACTTTAAGAATTGCTATGACATCTATTTTGCAAGGAATATTGCTATCAGAATATGATTCTCAAAATTCTTATGCTAAGTCCACTTGAGGGCAACTTTCAGAAATCGCTAAGAATTGGATGCTACATCTCTGCTGAACCTGAAATTTCTATCTATAGATGAAGTTAGTTGGTCTGAGGAAGAAAGTTCCAAATTATTAGCCATGAAAAGACAAGGTAGAATTCTAACCTGAAATTCTAGGACACAAATAAGAAGCCACATATTCCTACATGCCTTAAAAATATTACACTTGAAATATAATGCTATTGGATAGGCTTGAAGATATCTGATAGACTTAATTATAGAACTCTTCATAGTGAGCCTTATGGGAACCAGATCAACTGATATACCACCATGAAGCATGAGAATCACTATGAAGACTTTGACTATTTGCAGGACATTCCCTAATTTCTTAGGACTTTGGAACCTTATAAAAGAAGAGTACTAGGGGGCTGGAGAGACCACTCAGAAGTTAAGAGTACTCTCTGCTATTGAAGAAGGCCCAGGTTCAAATTCCAACACCTATATGGTAGTTAACAACTGTTCATAACAACTGTCCAACTCCAGTTCCTAGAGATCCAAATCCCTCTTCTTTCCTCCGCGGGCATTGGATGACATGAGTGTGCTTACATATGTGCAGCCCATACACTCATACACATAAAATAAATAAATAAAGATTTAATAATTAAGAGTTCTAATGTCTGAGCTCTAGCCATTGCTTGCTGTAAGGGTAAAATGAGAACGAATGGAGCGAGTTTATAAACTATAAGACATAAGAAAGCACCAGTCAGAACAGAGCTGGTATTCGAAGCAGGGTCTGCCAGTCTTCAGGGAATAAGCTAGGAAAATCTAGATAACAGCCCTCAGAAGAGATGGATGATGCCCCATAATCTGTATATTCATTACCAATGTAAAATAGGGAAGTTTGAAAAGCAGGAGAGAAAATCAAGAGTCTGTCTTAGGTCTGGGGACTCCTCTTTCCTAGTGAGTGGGCACACTAACATCAGAAGGTCGGTGCCATGGCTTAAGACTGAGATCTGAACAGCACTTTCAGTGATGGACATTTTTAACAAGCAGAAAAAGTGGGGAGACCCCAGTGTGACAATGGTTCCAGCAGAAGGCCTGCTGAGAAAAATCTCTTCTCAGGGCTGGGCACTGCACACTTGAGCATCCACCCAGAGAAACCATGGAACACCACTTCAAAAAGGGGCCTGCTGCATCAGATCCACAATCCTACATCCTTTCCCCTATGGACTGCCTCTTGGGGAATTCAGAATGACTGTACACTAAGCCCACCCGGAAGAATACTGTTAGACTATGGGAAAGAATCTTGGAATCAGTCACAAGTGAGAAGTATTTCATATGCTGGAAACTTAGTTGGGGCCAGAGACCAGAGGGGAATGTAAATACAGGTTCCAAGTAGTGTGCCTGAAATTGGGAGATTATACAACGGTGGGTCCAACATTAGCAAATAGACTCCTAATTAGGAAGTTCAGGTCCACATGGATTCCCTGATGAATTTGCCATACCTTTAAAGATGAATTAATACCAGTCCGTCTCAATTCTGTAAAGTAGAAAAGCAAGAAATATCACCAAACACTTTTATGAAACTAGTTATGAATCTGGAATCAAATCCTGATAAAAACACTACAATAAAAGAAATTTATGGACAAATCTACATGATGAATGTGATTGTAAAGATTCTCAATAAAATTCTTGCAAACTGAATCAAGAAAGCATCAAAATTATCCTTTGCCACCATCAAGTTGGCTTAATTCCAGAGGTGCAGTAGTAGTTCAACATGTACAAATCAAAACATGCAATATGTCAAAATAAATGGATTCAAGGACAGAACTCATATGATATCTTAACAAATGCAGAAAAGCAAAGAGTTTCCACTAAATTTCTAACAAGGCACTTTCCTCACTCTTCTTTGATATACTGTTTGAAGTCTCAACTAAAGCAAAGCAAAGGGATTAAAGGGAATACACATAGGAAAGGAAGACATCAAAATGTATTTATTTTTAGTTCATATGATTCTATACACGAGAGGCACTAAGAAAACCTCCTAGAATCGAAAGCACTTTCAACAAAGTGGCAAGATCCAAAATTATCATACAAATATCAGTAGCCTTCCTATATACCAATAAACAACATTTTGAGAAAGAAACTCACAATTGGCTCAAAGCGAAAAAAAATATCTTGGAATAAACCTAATCAAGGAAGTAAAAGACTATGCAATAAAAAAGTAAAATACTGAAGAAACTGAAGCCACTAGAAGATGGAAGATCTCTTGTTTATGGAGAAAAACTGGCTATCTTACCAAAAGGAGTCTACAGGTTCCACAAGGTTATTATCAAAAATCCAGTGTCATTCTTTATATAAGTAGAAAAAAATTTAAATTCATATGAAAGCACAAAAGACTCTGGCTAAGCTAACGATGGATTCATCAGTTACCAACCCTGATTTCATGTTATACTATAGAGCTGTAGTAACAAAATTATCATGGAACTGTAACAAAAAGAGAGAAGCAGACCAATAAAATATACTTGACTAGACCAGAATACTCAGGTATGCACTCATGCTGGTATAGCACCTCATTTTTTATGCTTTTGCCAAACCCACATTGGAGAACACAAGAGAGCCTCTTTAACAAATGGCTTTGGGAAAACTGGGTATCCAGTTGCAGAAAATGAAACTAGATCCCTATCTCTCACTATGCACAAGTGAACTCCAAGTGGATCAAAGACACAAAACTCTGAAGCTGTTAGAGTGAGTGAAAAGTAGGGAAACCAGTTCAAGACACAGGATCAGGCAAGGATTACGTAAATTAGACTCCAGTTGTTAAGAAAATAGTGCCAGTAATTGGTGAATGGAACCTCAGGACATTTAAAAAGCTTCTGCCCAGCTATGGAAATAGTTAATTGAGCGAAGAGTCAAACTACAGAATGGAAGAAAATCTTTACTAGCTATGAATTTGTTAGAAGGTCAATATCTAGATTCTATAAGTAATTCCAAAGAATGCACACAAAAAATTAAAATAAGAAATCCTGCATCCAAATCAGTAAATGATCGAGTGAAATTAATAGTTCTTAAAAGATGAAATAAAACCAGCAAATATATAGGTGAAAAAATGTTCAACTTCAGTAGTATTAGAGAAAGGCACATCAAAAGTACATCGAGTTTATATATCATCCACTCAGAATGGCAGCCATGTTGAATGCTGACAACAATGTGCACAGAAGAGATGCCTGTACACTGCTGGTGGGGATGTAAACTAGTCCAGTGACTATAGATATCAGTATGGAGATTTCTTTAAAAACTAAAAACATGTTTACTTTATGACCCAGCTACACCACTCTTGAGAATTTATCCAAAGGACTCCAAGTCAACATATCACAGACATGCTTGTCCACCAATGTTTACTGTGCCACTAATAACAATAGGTAAATTATGGAACCAGTCTAAATATTCAGTGCAGAGAAATGGATAAAATGTGTTGCATCAATAAAATGCATATTTTCAAGGCATAACTAAGACTGAAGTCATGTTTACTGGAAAACTGATGTAATTATAAGTAAATAAATTAAATGAATTAAGCCCAACTACAGAAAGATAAATATGTTTTTCTCTCATTAATAATTCTTAGATTTTACTTAGATATATAAAGTCATGTACGTATATGTCACATGAAAATAGACATAAACTTGTGACAAAGAAGACTAACGGGAATTTGGAGATTAGGGAAAAAGGAGATAATTTTGGTGTGGGTGATCAACACAATGTATACATACACGAAAGCTTTGAAAATTAACCAATTAAAAAGAAAGAAACAGAACTGTTTACATCCTTATTTGCAAATATTTACTATTCCTTAGAGTTTGGAGGACTTTGGAAAGTTTCATTAACTGGGCCTCTCTCCCTAGAAAGGCTGACACAGTTCATCCGGGGCCTTGATATTTTAGATGCCAATTGTGTAGTCAATATTGATCATTGATTTACAATCACAGGAAGTTCATTGCTTGCAGAAAGGCTTTTTTAAATGTTATACTTATCATCATTAATTGTGAAACTGGAGAGTTTATATTCTTTTAAAGGAATTTCAGCTTCTAGTAAGAGTCTGTTAGCATGTCATCATGAGAAATTCCAATACTCCAAGTAAGATTTACTGCCCTCTGTTATCCACGAAGACCAACACTGAGATGCTCATAACGTTCATCATCAAGATCTGTAATGACAAAGTTGCTCAATCAGCCATGCAGTATGAAGGGATGTTGGGTTATTTTAAGCATCTGAAGCATAGACCAGTAGAATTTGTGACCAAGATGTCTTTATTAGCCACAAGCTTTTAGAAATTTATGATGAGTCATTTTCTCTAGTAATCCCTTTCTTGATCTTGCCCACTCTTCCTAGAAAACAGTTTGTTCCCTGTCATGGTGGGTGTATGGAGATAAAACAGTCTAGTCATTAAAATACGTGGTTGGAATTTTATCACTGGTATCATGGGTACTCATGGACTAAAAAGTGGTTAGCTGACTTTAGCTTATTTTCCTTCTGCTAGAACTTATTTACTGTGAATTGTTCTTGTGTAATATAATGTTTTATCTTTGTATTTAGCCTGTCCCATACATTGGGAAATTTAGAACTTGGTTTATAATTTATTCATGTGACAAGTGACACTAAAATCTTAATTATTTATACTAAACTTTTGTACAATTTACTGAGTAAATTTGTATTTTCGCTTTGATTTTGTATATATATATATGTATTTAAAAATATTTAATATGATTGACTCTCCTGCTAAAATTTCCAATTGCTTTCAAAGCAGTCTTTCCAGTTAGTAACATCTTCTCAAAGACCTGTGGATATTGATAATTGAAAAAAGATATCATAATGATACTTTAAAGAAATAGTTAAAATAGCAACTTCTGATTACTCTAGAATGTCTTTTATTAAATGCCTTCTGATGTCTAAGGCACATAGTCTTGGAGATGTGTTGTGTTTCCCTTTTGTAAAAGATCATGGAGGAGGAATTTGTTCTCATGTCAATGGCACTACCTGAAAATTGGAGAAATAGAAAATATCCACTAACAAGTCTCTTCAGTTAAGGATAGGTATTTCCATCACTAAAATAACTTCTTAGAGAGGTCTCTGAAAGTTAAGTCTGAAAGTGGCAAACTCTTACATTGTTTTTAGCACAGTAAGCTGAATGCAGTGACTCATTTGTGGGAAATTATTATAGAAAATAAAAAAAAGAACCTCAGAGCTCTATAAACAATTTTGTTAATCATCATGTTATTTGGCTTTGGAAAAAATAGAAATATCCAGAATGCCTAATAATTACAATAGTAGAGCTAATGACATCACATCTAGCAGATGGACCTTCAAACAATTGTAAAATGAACATTGAAACGATCATATGAATTTAAAAATGATCACAATACTAAATTTTATGTTTTTATCATAATATACATGTAACATATACATATATTGGTAACAGAATATAACTGGTCAGGGAGTTTTAAGGGGATGATAAGCAGATAGCGGAGGAGATACAAATATGATCAAAATATGTTGTATGAAATTTGTAAAAATTCAGTAAAAGAGGAAATGTTTAAAAGAGTGAAAATGGAAACACTTTTTATTATCATTACATGAAAAATGGAATAAACTTTGAATATAGGACCGTTAGAACTTTGAAGAATATTTGCATAGATGGAGAAAGATAAAGAATGTATTAAAATTCTAAATTGTAATATTTAAATTGAGGTCATAGCTAAATTTTTAATTTGATGTTTACTATCAAATTATTTCAGATTAAAGTCAAATATAATCCTTTAAAATATACTGAAATAGATTTTATTCCTGGACAAAGGACCCATTTTTATGATCCTCACTTGTCATCTAATCTGATGTGTAAAGGAACGCTATAATTTATTTTTGAAGTGCATGTTTCATGTGAGATATCATTGCATATAAACAGATTATAGACACAAACAAAAAAACGAACAGCTAAATTTGAATTTGTGTGGGTGAGAGATGGGGGAGTTACTCAATATTCCATTTGGAAAGCAAGACAAAAATATTCAGGAAAAATACTGCTGATGAAACTGATGAAAAGAGTCTATTTTTGTTTCCTTAGTACAGGAATACCTCATCCATCTAACTCTGCTGAGCACTCAGGAGTCTTAACAAAACTTCTAAACACTAAGACTAAAAGCAAATGAACGTTAACCATGATTTTGTTGAGTATCTTTCAGAGATGTACTATACACTTTCTGGCTTCTTGACTAGTTCCCACAGAATCGCATCTGACATCCTTGTGTTGTTCCTTATTTTAGTGGATATGCTTTGAGTTTTTCTCCATTTCACATGATGTTGGAGGTGAGCTGGTTGTATATTGCCTTTATTATTTTGGGATATGTCCTTGCATCCCTAGACTCTCTATGACTTTTATGACAGGATGTTTGATTTTATTCAAGGCCTTTTCTGTATCTAATGATTTAATCACGTGGTTTCTGTCTTGAGTCTATTTATGTGGTGCTTTCATTTATTGATTCATATCTTGAATTGTTTTCTTTATTTTATTCAACTGTTTGCATTTTCATGGTCTTCACCCTGAATTTATGCATTTCTTCTTTGAACTCCTTAAACGTATTTATAATTGCTACATAGAAATCATTGTCTAGTTCATCAACAAATTTGCTTTTTTTATAAAACACTACAATGGGACTACTTATTTCAAAAGGAAACTCATTAGCTTGTTCATTCATGGCATTTTTGCAATGGAATCTTGGCATCCAGAGTTAGGTTGTTGGTAGTGTTTCTTGATTTGACTACCTGGTCTCACCATTGTTGAGTGAATGTTTGGATCTTTGTGTGCTGTTACCCCAACTTTTCAGGTTGTGGACCAGCTAAATGGGGTGTGAGGTTCAGTCTTGGGTCAACTATGTGGTGATGTGCAAATGGGATGTCAAATATGGTCCAAGCACAGCTAGGGATAGGTATACCTCTGAACCCAGGAGTAAACCTTTTGTACAATTAGAAGATTATCGATGCTGATCGTCAGAGATCTGTGGAAGGTTAACTGTGTTCTATGTGTGGTCCTTGGATAGTAGGGGCTCTAGTCACAGTTGAAATGAGTGGCGTTCTCTGAGGGCCAGACACACGATTTTACACTGATCTCAAGCCCAGGTTGATGTTGTGGAGGTGAGGCTGAGAATCCCTACTTGAGGTCTACATTTCAAGACACCACATATCCTTGGGGTGCACAGTGAGTGGGTTGTTTGGCAGGTGGGGATGGATGTGGGTGGAACAGGCTCCAGGAGCAGCTATCTGGTGCTCAGGTTCCAGGAGCAGCCATTTGGTTTTGCCTGTTCTGACAGTTTAGAAACCATACATTTAACGTTTTGGTTCACAGAACTATTCTAATATGAGGTGTAGAAAAATGGGACTCTGATAAGCAAGTCACATTTTACTAGTGTATGATGTTGTTAAACTGTAAATGATGAGGAGAGACAGGCTCATACATAGAATATAATAGAAGAAATAATCACACAAAGAAGCCAGGAAAAATGGAACAATGAAGGAAGGGACTTGGAGAAGTACAGATATTCACCAGTGCTTTCAGTATTAACATGTATAAGAGTTTACCCTGGCAACTTCGTAATGAGGAGACGGTACAGTCCAATAAATGAGGGGAAGGTGGCTAAAGGTTTGTATTGTCTTCAAATAAAGTTGACAGTTATAACTGTGGTATTCAGAAGCCAGTATCAGACATATAACAGAAAATATGTCCAAATTCACAAGCTGTAATATCTCTACCTAACTCTTATGATTTAAAATGTGAGCAGGCAGTCAATGTTCTCAGAGACACAGTCAGAAAAATTCAGAGATCTTGGCTCTACTTCCAGAATTATCTATATTTATGTAGTATAAATCCCTTTCCTTTTCTGGGTATTTCTAAAATATCATTTACAACAACAAAGAGTGAAATAGATCATTGCTAAAGCCTTGTTTAGAATTCAAGTGCAGAGTCATTTAAAAAAAAAAAAACCTCCATGACTTTGGAGGAAGCTGACCAACACTTCCTTTTTGGAACACTTAAAAAAATCCATACCATGTCACAAGTTGGATTTTTAATTCATTCTCTAATTGCCTCTCTAGCTCTGTCAGCACTTTCTCCTCTGTCAACCTTCAAACATTAATTAGACTTCTGAAGTGTTAGCTCTGGAACTTATTTCTTTGTCTTCTAAATTCTATTCCTAGATGAACATTTATTCTCATTTTTTTAATTCAAAAATTTGAAGTACACTATAATAAGAAAATTGGACACAAAATTTATATATAGTCTAAGAAACATACCTAGGTAAATAGATCAATATCAAGTAATATGAAATATTGCCAGAAAATGTATGGTCTATGACCATAAGTTGCTGAGATTTAGAGTGGGAGAGGAGAGGAAGTATTGGTTTTCTAGTAACTATGACTAATAGAGCTTCCCTTGGAATTTTTGTTTTAAAGACTTAGTGGTAAATTTCATGATTACCCAGGCATTCACACTCTTCCTGAGTTTAGTAAGAAACATTCTATCATTCTCCAGGTATTCATTTTCTGTTATCATTGATTATTTACAAAAATACAGCTTTCAAAATCATGGACAGGTGCTTATTTTTCTTCTGTAAGGTTTGCTCATGTATAATTCTTTTCTGTTTCTCTATTAAGTTACATTATTGATTAGTTCAAAAATATGGATCAAACATTGCATGCAAGTTTAACCTGTTCAAAGTAAATTATTTTATTTTTAAAATTTCTGAATTAAAATTGCTAAAAACTTAAGAATTCTGCATTATAAATTAGTGATTCAAAGACAGCTCCTTTTCTAATCTCCATGATGCATCACACTTAAGCTCTATTTGGGACATTACATTGAATGACAAACCAGTACTAAAGGAAAGCTTCAGCTTTGATGTCTTCAAATATTTTCACTAAACTCGTCCATTTGTCATTAGCCTAAGAAGCAAAATTTATTTTCAGGAAATTAAATGTATGTAAGAGTAACAATTGTAAATAATATGATTTTAGGACTAAATTTGTAGAAGAGCAATAATGTAAACATTATCTATAACTTTGGAATTTCATACACAGTATAACGCTAGTGTTCAGTAATAAATACAGACAATTTCAATATAAAGAGAAGAACAATTGAGATTTTTAGCAGTTTGGACATCATTAATTTTTGAAAGAGTGAGACATACACATGTAAGAATTCTTTAAATTGCCAAACATGAAGAACTCTTTTGTTGTGGTCATTCAATTCATATGACTCTTACAATCTTTGTGCCTCCTCTACTGCAATGATATCTGGGAGGAGATATTTGACATAAGTGTCAGTTTAGGACTGAACATTTCATAGTCTCTTTTTCTCTTAAGCTTGACTAGCTGTGGGTGTCTGTTAATTGCCATCAATTGCCAAAAGAAGCTTCTCTGATGAGAGTTGAGAGATGCACTAATCTGTTGGTATAACAACAAGACATTGGAAGTCCATTTTGTACTGTGTCCATTTTATATCATGAATTTAAAAATTATAGTATTTTGTAACTGAGGAACAAGAGTAAACATCTATGTTAGCAACACAATTGTTGTATATGTGTTCCATCCATGATTCATATTGAAATTTATTTCCCATTATGGTATTTAACTGTATTCCTCTGAGTTGTATTAGTAGCCTTAAAATGACTCAATCTGAGTGAAATACTCTGTACTCCTCCATCTTTTTTCTATATGTAAGGACACTACCTTACTCTCTTTTGAACAATGCAGCAAAATATCTACAATCTTACAAACAGACAGAAGCCCTCACCAGACACCAGTCAGGCTCAAGATTTAACTTTGTGCTTTCCCAGAGCATGAGAAACAAATTTCTGTTCTTTAATTTCACACAGTCTCAGCATTTTTCAACAGTCACTGTTGGATAGCTTTAGTTGACAAATTGACACACTTCAAAAGAAGGAATCTGTATTGGGGAATTACTTCTATCAGACTGACCTGTGACCATGTCTGTAAGGCATTTTCTTAATTGTTGAGTGATGTGGAAGGTCCCAGCTTACTGTAGGTGGTCCCACCCCTGGACAGATGTTTCTGGATTGTATAAGAAAGTAGACTGAGCACAGACCAAAGGAGCCAGCCAGTAAGCAGGTTCCTCTATGGTCTGTTCTTCAGTTCCTATCTCTGGTTTCCTACCCTAAGTTCCTATCTTGGTTTCTCTTGATGATGAGCTGTGATTGGGAATGTAAGCCACATAAACCCTTTTCCCTCTGAATAAGTTTTGGTCAGAGTGTTTTATTTCAACAATAGAAAGCTAACTAAAACAGTCATACTAATGGATTAAGATAGATACTAACAGAATAGTTTACCAAAAACATGAACATTATGAGAAAGAACTGGAAAAATAACATAGTTTAAAAATTAAGTAAAGTAATATAAATTTTTCACTAGAAGGTCTGCATGGCAGATCTGGAGTTGAACAAGGAACAGTAAGTGAACTTCAAGATAGATATGCTGGGGTCTGTGACAAAATAAAAAATGACCAGTTTAAGAGGCTTTAAGTTATCACCATGTACACCAGATTCTGCATATAAGGAATAAGAACAGAAGAAGAGAGAAAGTCATCACTTTCAAGAATGGGTGTATAACCAGGAACAAGATCAGTAAGTTTTAAAAACTTGAAAGATATTTGTTCTCCCGCATTTGTGCATCCTAGCATCAAACCTTTATATGGAGGTATGGGTCCCAGTAGAACTGCAGGAACCAGGAAAATGGACAGGAACCAGGGAGGTAAAGGGAAAGAACGAACTTGAGATATAAGAACAGTAGGGGACAGGTGTTATTAAGGGAGAAATAGATAAAAAGGGGTATTTAAATGAGAGTGGGGAAGGAGGGTTATACAAGAAAATGTGGGGATTAAGGGAAAGAAGACACTTAAGAGGGGTGGGGCCATAGGACACTGGTATTATCAAGGGAGAAATGGAAAACTAGGGAAACTTTAAATGTATCTGAAGGGAGGCTTAGGGGGAGAGAGAGAGAGAGAGAGAGAGGAGAAGAGATAAATAATGCCTAGCTAGTGTAAAACACCAGAGGAAATCATATTAACCTAACAACCTAATGACAATTTCCACATACAATATGTCTACATGAGTCAATGTGCAAAGCTGAAAGCTACATAAAAAGAAACAGTGCCAGACAGGGGAAACCTACTTTAAGTCGTTGGCCAGTGTCATCCAAGAGATTCCCCAAATTACACAGGATATTGCCAAAGCCCACTTTTGCCTCCCAGAACTTGAAGAAAGACCCTATTGCTGTAAACAGGAAATAATTCAGAGACCAGGTTTGGAGCAAGGATGCTGGAACTGACCTGGAAGCCAGTTCCCCTGAAGTCTAGCTTTCATAGTTCTGGTGAGCACTATGCAAGCATCCAAGGGAGAGCATCAGCCGATGGTCCAACTCCAACTTCATCACCAATAACCATCAATGACCGGCACAGCATTCAACACTGGTGCAGAGGTGGTACTTGTATATTAGGGATGATCTATGGCTACCAACTTGGTCTTAGAGCCCACTCAAAAGGAGGAAACTCATGTGTTGTTCTGTAATCATAGCCAACACACATGGCTGAAGAGATCATAGATCTTAGAAAAATCTCCAAGGCTGTCACATCCCTAGACTAATGTACTTTCTTACAATGTATAAAATATGTATCCTTATATACACTCCAAGTATCCCAGTCACCACTCAAAGAAGCTTCTGTTGTACCAGAAGCTACTACAGAGTACTACAACTGGTCACACACAGACATTGCCTATGAATTCCCCATGCCTAATTGGCACATCTACAATGCTGTCTATACACCCAAGTCTCTTGCAATATAGAACAAGGGGTAAAGAGGACACTAATGAATCTCTCAACTCTCATTAATGAAGCTCCTTTATGCAACAGAAGGCCAGGAACACAAACATTCACAAATGGCCAAAGCGTGGAGATTAGAAATCTGCAGAGTGTGGGTCCCTGGACAGGACTCCTAATTTAAGTTTCACTCACCCAAATCTCAGGGGCCATTATGGAAGAGGGGTGGAAGATTGTAAAAGCCAGTGAGGAGGTATGTGACCATATGGAAGTAGAATCCTCCGAGCTCCTGGGACCCTGCTCATAGAACCTACAATTTGCATGCTCATGACCCATGCAAAATCAAGCAGACAAAAATCCAACATGGAACTGGAGAAATGAGTAGCTGACTCCAATCTTTGCTGAATAAATATTGATAACTGGTTACTCTCGAGTGAAGATGAGCTAATCTTCCTAAAGCAAGAGACTCCAGATAGGCTGACGAGACCTGAGTGGATGAACCTACTTTTAGAACATTTGGGTACACTAACATGACACTGTAGACCTTAACACAAATGGAAGAATGTATGGATTCCAGTCGGAGGACTAGGGGCGTGCCGGTGACAAAGGGGCTATAAAGATGATTAAGAATGATTGAGATGTTCTGCATGAAACATCCAACAATTCAATAAAAAATGGCTTCAGATAAACAAATGTTTACCTAGTAAATAAATGAATGAATTGCCTCTTCGTAATAAGATTCCAGCTAAACAAAATACGTGGATCATATCTACCACCTCTTAAAAAAAAATACTTGAACTGCATTATAAATCAAGTCAAAGAAACAGTCCTCTATAAAGTGGTACATCTAAAAGGAGAGTGCTAGGTGTTTTTCCTAAGTATCTATGAAATTTTCTCCAGAAAAGAATACATGTTAGGATATAGACCAAGTTTTGACAAATTTAAAAACACTGAAATAATTCAAATTATAGCACAATGGAGTGAAGTTAGAGGTCAGTAGCAGAAAGAAATAAAAAAACTTCAAAAATAGGTGGAAATGAAACAATATATTTTAAATATATGATTGGACAAAAGAAAAAAGCAACCACAAGAGAAACTGACAATTCTTCAAGGCAAGCAAAACAAAAACATAATATACGAAAACTGAAGGAGTGTGAAATTCAGAGCTGGAAGGAAATTTAGAAGCATAAATGACTGCATTAAGAAGAGATAGCAAGTCAGTAGCCTAACCTTCTCTATAGTTACTTTCCTCATGGATGCAACAAAAGGTGTGATAAGGCAATGTAAGCAAAGAAGGCTTTATTTTGGCTTGTGGTCTGAGGGGATATCCCATCTCAGTCTGGAAGGCAGAGCATCAAGACTGTGAGACAGCTGAGCATATCACATCTCCTGTCAAGAAGCAGAGAGAGACAGAGGCTGATACTAAATTTACCTGCTCCTTTTATTGAGTCTGGAACTCCAGCCTGTGGGATGGAGCCACCCACATTCAAGGTGGCTCTTCCCACCTCAAATCACTATCTAGGAACTTCTTGAAGACATCTTTATCTCCTAGATGATTCCAGATCCTGTCAACTTGACAATCAATCTTAACCAATATACCCTTCATCTTAAGATCCTAGAAAAGTAAGATAAGTGAAATACAAAGTTAACAAAATAAAGCAAATAAGGCTGAAACAGATAAATAAAATGGAGAAGATAAAAAACAATAGAGAATCATAATCAAACTTTTATCATTCCAAAGATGAACAAAACTGGAGAGTCTTATCCGGACTGCTATTAAAAGAGAGATGACACAAGTTATTAGAATCAGGAAAGGGGCGGGGGAGGGCATTGCTGTCAACCTTACAGAAACAGTAAGTACAGAATACTAGGAGCAGCTGTATATCGGTATATTAGATAGTCTAAATGGGACGGTCAAATTCCTAGACTCATACAAAACTCCAAAATTACTTTACAGGAAATATGAAAAGATCTATATCAAAGAGATTGAATCAGTGTTCAAAAACTTGCTAACAAAGGCTTCAAACTTTTCTAAAGTTTCAAGTCTACTCTTATTCACATATTAAAACCAATGATATCACAAGAGAAAAAAAACCATATAGATTAAATTTCTTTGTGAATATCAATGCAATATCTTTAATAAGACATTAGACTTATTAATCCAACAGCATGTTAAAAGGTTACATACCATGTAGAATGTATCCAGAAAAATAATAAAGGTTAATGTGCAGAAGTAAGTTAATACAGAGGGCCATAACAAAATTACAATGAATTAGACAAGGAAATAAAAATATCTAGATTGAAAAGGAAAGAAAAATCTATGAAATTCACAAATGATCTGACCATTATATATAGAAAACCCCAGGGCTTCCCTAAAGCCGTGTCTTCTAACATACCATGTTGATGGGTTGGAGTTTTTGAATACCACAAATATTTACACAGCACAATCCTAACTGAATATGAAACAAATTACCAAAATCAAAATATATGAAACAAGTTACAAAATTAAAGATGAAGTAACTTGATAGAGATTAAGCTTATAAACTACTTAATTTAGTTGCTGTTACAATAAATAATAAGACAAATAAAAAAGATGCAGTAATCTAGAAATTTGTGCCACTGTGTCAGTCAGCTTGGTTCCATTGCCAACCGATGAACAATAGCCTCTACCCCTTTCTTTTAAGTGTTCCTTTCATATTCACTAATATTGGGGATCAGACAAATTTTAATAGATTTAAAATAAAAGAGCTACCATTTATACTTAAAAAATTAAACTTAACAGAAACGACTTGGCAAGCTGCAAGCAGCAGTATTTGCAGCTACTTAGTTACACTGATTATTTCAGACCAGGGGCCTGTATCTAGATTGTACAAAATAGTCCTAAAACTTAGAAGTACAGCAACTGCATATTTGAAAGGAAAAAAAACAACTTCATGAAGGGTGAGAAAATATGCTTACCATTACCAAGTTATAAGGAATATGTAAATGAGATACTGTGAAGAATGATATAAGATTGACAAATTAACACTATAGAGTGTTAATGAGGATACAGAGAAACTGGAAATTTCATTCTTATGACAAGACAAAATAGTAGAACTTTGGATGATTCTGATAACTTCTTATGAGGTTACCATCCACCTTTACTTTAACTCACTTTTCCCATTCTTCACCATCCAACAGAAATAAAAATATGTGTCCTGAGAAAGCACTGGTACGAATGCTCATAGTTTTACTTATAACATCTCCAAGCTGGAAATAAATCATCATACCCACCAAAAAGGGAAAAAATAAAAATGAATTATTACTCAGCAATGAAAAGGAATAAACTAATGGCACTAATGTAGCCTGCAAAGCTCGGGTGAGGGAGAACATGGTGGACATTAGCTTGGTAGGAGCTCAAGCACATTTGTGAATAACAAATACCTATATCTTGATAGGTAGGTGGGTTCTATGAGTATGTGCAATTGTCGAAGTTAATTGAAATGTATTTTGAAAATTTGTGTAGGTCTCCGTACATAAAAAAAAGAGATTCTACCTCAGAGAAGGAAAATAAAAAATTAATGAAAACATTTTATCCCTAAAAATAAAATTCTCTCTTGCTTTTAGCGTTACTGTGCTGGATAGCTTTAGTTATCAACTTGACATATCTGGGTTGAGGGAGCCTCAATTGGGGGATTGGTTCCATTGGACTGGCCTGTGGCCCTCTCTATGGGGTATTTTCTTCATTGTTAAGTGATGTGGGAGGACCCAGCCTTTTGTGGGTGTGCCACCCCTGGGTAGGTTGTTTATATTGTATAAGAAAGCAGGCTGAGCATGGGCCTGGGGAGCAAGATAGTAAGCAGCATTCCTCCAAGGCCTGTGCTTCAGTTACAGTCTCCAGGTTCCTGCCGAGTTCTACCTTGGGCTCCCTCGAGGATGAACTATGACCTTGGAGAGGTAAGCCAAAAGCCCAACCCTTTCCTTCCCAAATTGGTATTGGTCAGAGTGTTTTTTCCCAGCAACTGAAAACAAGATAGAGAAGTTACACTAGAATGAAAAATGCAAAACTCTTGGTAAGAGAAAATAGTTCTATGAAGCAAGTTGAAAAATAGCTTACAGATTATGCATTATTATAGATAGCAATACTTTTGAGTTATGAAAGTTTTATGCAGCAGTGACAGAAATTGGGATTTACTCAGTCTTCTCTATGTTCCAAAATGCAAGTGTGTGGAGGAGGTGCTGGTCTTTATTCCTAACCCCTGCAGAGGCGAATAACACATTTCTGTCTTCACAGTTCCTGATGGGTAATAGAAAGGAGGAATATTTAAAAGCTCTTGACTTCTTACCTGCTGCTTTCAAGTAGAAGGAGACTCTTTAATCAAACTGTAATTCTTTGAGAAGAATATATAATATACTTTTTGCTAATGTTGAGGCTGCTTTCATGTAATAATCCTATTTTTTAAATGAATGCTGACATTTTGAAGCAATCTTCAATATTCTATGAGAATTAATTATTGATCAAGCATCTTTTATTAAAACAGTACCTAGTATCTCTAAGGTTTTTGTTCTGGTCAGAGAGTGTGTTGGTGGGTAGAGCCTTGGCTTCTGCAGATGAATACTGATTTCCCCCTTTTCAAATATTTTAGTCAAGTTCATGGAACAGTATATTCTCCTGATATTTTCAGTGCAACTGAGCTAGCTTATAATTTTCAAAAATATTTTATTTAATCTAATGGTAAGCACAGTGGTTTAAATAGAGAATGTTTTCCATAGGCTCACGTATTTGAACATTTTGTCCCCAGTTGATATCACTATTTGGGGAAGTCATGGACCGTTAAGTTTGTGGAGTCTTTCTGGAGTAAGTACATCTCTAAGGGTAAACTTTGACGGGTTATAACCTTATCACACTTCCTGTTCTGTCTCTGCTCTGTGTGTGGATGAAAATGTGATGAGCGAACTTCCCCTTGCTGCTACTGGGTCATGCCTTCCCCACAATGATGGACTCTTAACTATTTGGAACAATAAACAAAAATAAACTCTTAAGAAATTGCTTTTAGTCATAGTGTTTTACCACAACCAACATTAGATCCCAGGCTTGACTGAAGTAGCAAGGCCCCTCTACTCAGCCATAGCTGGGGACCAGCCTTTGAAATGGACAGGGACAGAGGAACAGGCTTGCTGAAGGACTTGGCCCTAACACAAGCTCCAGTTCTGGTTTTTCCTGGTGTCCACCTTTTGTCCATGAAATTTCAGGGGATTGCAAAAAGCATGTTTATGCAGACTGGAAAAGGTCGTTAGCCAAATGTCTAGACCCAGTAGCTTCACGATGGCCCTCTTGTCTACATGCCACATGACTACTGCCCTGCTGACGAAGGAGGCTGATGAGCTCACACAGGCAGTTTCAGGGAGTATTGTTTTTACAATACTGGGGAACTAACAAGAAGTTGGAGAGTATGTCTAGGTAGCATGTCCTCCCACCCAGATTAATTGAAACTTATTGTTAACTGAAAACCTCTTTGTTAACTGTCTTGCCTGTAGTCTGGTATAACTATGGTAATCTGATGTAACTACGGTTACTGGTTTTTCCCCTGGTGTGATCTAATTATGGTTTTAACCCTATAGAGCCTGCTTATCCTTAGGGTTATAGTTCTTTGGGGCATTAGACCCCTCTTTGACTGCCAGCTATTAATAAAGGAGACTAGACAGTCACTATGTGGCATTCCTCTGTACATCTCAATCAGTATTACACTAACCACATCCTTCATTTTACAGTTACTCAAGCAGATTTAAGTGAGGGGGTTAACAAAATGTTTCCATCTCACAGGTACTCTTCATATGTATTTGAATTCAAATAAAATGACTGTAGAAGCCATATTAATGTTAGTTTATATCTTTTGACATCTGCTCTACTCACTTCTCCTTTTGACTCCTCTTAACAGAGGTTCTTCATTCCATTAATTTGAAGTAAAGAGCCCAAAAGCATTAGCAAAAAAATGTATACTCACTTTCAGATCCCCATTTATCAGTCAAGGCTTCAAATGTGAGACGTAATGGGAAAAGAAGGGGGATTATTGTCACGGGGAGAATACGGGGGATTTTAGAGGAAGAGACAAAGTGTAAAAGTCAGATGGCTGCAGTAGTTTGAGGCTGAAAGAGTGGGTCAGACCTACTAAATGTATCTATTTGTTTTGTTTTGTTTTGAGATGGTGTTTCCCTGTGTCCCAACTGACCTAGAACTTCATGTATAGACCATGCTGGCCTCCATCTCACATAGATTGTCCTTCTCCAGAGAATTTGGTTTAAAGGTGTGCACTAAACAACTCAACTTCTACTAAATGCCTCTTTAAAAGTTTTTCCTAACCTCATTATTATCTTGGATGAATTAATCTGATTTCCTGATAATAGGTATTTTTTTCAAAATTTTACAGATTATTTCAGTAGGCAGACATGATTGAAAGCCATTGGCATTTTGTAGTAGTAAGTGGTACTTTTCAATGTAATCTTAGACATAGCATGTGTTTTAACTATTAATTTATCTATTAATTCATGAACTTAGTAGATCTTCTTAATAATTCAGTCATTCATCCTTTTAATTATTCAGTGAGTCAATCAATAATTTGACTTTTCCAATCATCATTTATCTGTTCATTCATCCATTCACTTATTGGCTTCCCAGTCACCAGATCAATCCCTCAATATTTATGCAAAGTCAAAATGTGCTTCCAGAGACATAATGTGATCCCGACACTGTGGACCATTGCCTTATAAAGACATCAGATAGATGTGGCAGTTTCTCAGAATGTGTTAAGAATATTACTTATTTTTTATTAAGAGATATTATCAGAAACATTGGTTTATGGGCTAATTCTGAAGTCATGGAAACATTTTTAATGGCATTTGCATGAAATGTTAATAATCCCTACATCTCTGACAAATCACAGGATACTGGAAATTCTAATTTTAATTTGCGCAAGTGAATAATGTCTGAGGAAAATAAATAAATGCTAATTATCACATTGCTTCCACCTTGTCCCAAACAAAGTCTAGTTTAGTTATCTTCAGCTGAAAGACAGAAAATGACTCTAAGTAGCTTTGATTTATTTCTTGGACTCATCTATTCTTAGATATTTTAAGTCCGCATAAAAGATTCATTTATATAGCCTTGAATCTATTCAATTAAAACGTTCCAAACTCCTCCTTTATCAAATTGAGCCAAGATTTGAGTTGACACACCTTGCTTTAGTTGCTGCTTATTTGTGTATACTGATGCACTCAGCTTAATACAGCTCATGTTAAGAGGCTACTGCTGCTGTGTTACTGAGAACAGGATGTACGGACTATGTGTTCCTAGACACACTGCTTTGATCATTCTTACTTGCTAACTCCCAGATTGCTAGAAAAGTTTTATTTCAAAGGGAAGAGTATACAATTTTGAAGTGGTATTTGTATTTAATTTAGAAAGAAGGATTTGTCAGACAATATCATGAGTCATTAAGGTCCAGACTATACCAATGTTATACATCCTTGAATTTTTTAACTCCTTGATTTCACATGTGATTTTATAGACAGAGCTTCCCAGATGAGTTACTAGAGATGTCCATCAGAGGTTCAGGTGTGTGTGTGTGTGTGTGTGTAGTCTATGCATGTATATATTCACATGTCTATATATGTATGGAGGTCAGAAGTTGATGTTGACATGACATGTTTTCCTGTAATCATACTCTACCTTATTTTTTGAAACAGTCTTTTACTGAATCTGGGACTCACCAGTCTAGCAAGACTGGTTGGATAGGAACTTCAGGGATTCTCTTTTTCTCCTCCTTCATAACTCTGAAATTACAAGTACATACCACACACTCAGCTTTTTTAATGGGTGCTGGGGAATCTAAACTTAAATCCTCAAGTTTGTACAGCAGTCAGTTTGCTCACTGAGCCATCTTCCCAGACCATTCTGGCCTTGACAGCATAAGTTCTTCAGAATTCATTTGACTTATCTAACCTCCATTGAAATCAATACTTTTAAAGTGTACTTTTTAAATTAAATTATTTTATTGCTAACATAATATAAAGACATGTTAATTTTCTTCAAATGGATAACATTCTCATTTTTCACCAACTGTTTCACTTTACAAATGTTAATCAACATTGTTTCTTAGTCACTCCTACCACCAAAATTTTATGCATGTATAGGCTTATAGTTTAGATTTTTCGAAAAGGAAAAGAAGAAATTAAGAATTTATCTAATATCTTCTACCTCCAATTGAAGAAAAGCCTAATAACCTATTGCTTAGGATATAGCATATGAAAAGTGTTTGATCTTGAGCACTGCAGACATTCTTAGGTGTGTCATCCAACAAATTGTACCTGCTAAACTTTCACACTTCCAAAGCAAACAGCCTTGAGTGTTGAGCAATGTCTCTTGAAGCATCAGGGCAGGATGTGAGATCAGGAAGTAAAATACTATTAAACTTATTCCTCCTAGAAAAGTTTTCTCTTCCTACACACTCCCCAGGATCATTGAAGAGATGAGGATGAGAGACCGCAGTGAATCGAGCAGAATATGCTTTATGTGTTTGTGGGTATGTGTTGCTATGTGAAAATGTATGAATGTGAAAAATTATGTCTTAATCCACGACTGGTGACATCACACTTCAAAACTATTAACTATTAGCATATTATATGTTGTTCTTTAAGTCACAAAAAATTCCAGCTATCCTTATTGGTTTCCAGAAAAGAATATAGCTAGATTTTAGAAAGTTGCTCATAGCCAAATAATATTAAAAGTAAATTTGTAAAATCCCTTCAAAGTTTTACAGCAAAGATTGTATTTACTCCCATTTTCCACTGGTTAACATTTCTACCACAATAGCCAAAGTGAAGAGAATCAGACTGCAGAGGGCATGTCCCTGGACAGGACTCTGACATTAAACCTCACTGCCCAGGGTTTAGGGGCCATTGCAGAGGAGGGGGTGGAAATATTGTAAGAGCCATTGGAGGAGGCACATAATAATAAGGAAACAGAGTCTCACAGACTCCTGGGAAGCTGCTCATATGAACTTACAGCAACGGTGACAACATGCATAAGACTCATGCAAACACAATTAGATAAAAACCAGCATAGAACTGGGGAAATAAGCAGGAGGCCCCAGCTTCAGCTGAGGAACTGTTGGTAGCTGATCACTGCTAGGTGAGGGAGAGTTGATCTTCTTTAATGGAGTGACTCTAAATAGGCTGAACAGGCTTCAGTGGATGAACTCAAACCAAGAGATATCTGGGTACACAAACTTGACTCAATAGGCCTTGATGCATATGATAGAATACATGAAGTCCTATCTTATATAAAATACACAAAATATACATTGAAAAAAGATTGTATTTACTGTAATATGCAAATGAATTTTCATTAGTTTGTTCTGCTGTGTGAAGAGTATCTGTGTCTCCAAAAGTAAAACTCTTGGGTTCAGGGGGATATTAAAATAGCCTTGAATAAAGGAAAAACTCGGAAAAGTCTGCTATTTTGAATGACTCAGACATGATCTTAACAAAGAGGGCAGCATAGCTAACATGCATGTCTGCGTACATATGTGATTTAGAGTACAATGCCTTGGGAGAAATGGCAGAGACTTGTAAGATCTGAGCCAATAAAGACATTAATGGAAGAACAGATGAAAAATCAGACCTTGATGACCCCAGGTAAAAATGGGAGACATGTACAGAAATTTTTCTTTGTGTTGAATGGTACATTGCAAATGTAACATTAGGATGTCTGTGGTCTCAATTTAGAGATGTATTTTCATTGGTTCAGATCACTGACAAGAACATGGCTCCTGTAATGCAGCATTCTTTAGAAGTAGAACCATGACCTCAATAAGGGCTCACTTGCCACATGTCAATTCGTGAATCAGTGATAGTAATGCCAGGGACAATCTTCTGAGTTATTCTCAAAGTTAAAGAAGGCTAATTAAGGTTACAGAACAGTACTTACTGAGTGAATGTATTCTAGTATTTTCTTGTATGAACACAGCAATGCATGCATGTTTTTAAACAATTTCTTTTGCAAACCACAGATATCAGAACTGAATGGAAATGTCATAAACTCGAATTTTAGATGCCTTTTCAGTGCTTATTCACTTGAAAATGTAAATTATTTTTGTTCTCCTGCTGTGAATCATATATAAAATATCTTTTTATAAAAGTATAACAATCCATTTGGAATACTTTGATTACATGTGTTCAGAAGCTTCTTCCTTTTGTCCTCTTTTAAACACAGGACTCATTGTTTTGCATCCCCACTTAGAAGGCTGTCTTCTGAGTGATTATGCTTGCTCTGTGCATGCAAGCGCATGAACTGTGTGCCTAGGAACAGGAATGTGTGATTAACACAGGTGCATTTATGTGTGATATTACAATCTGTAGTCTGAAGTCGAATTTTTGAGATTTTCTATTTATTCAGAATCCTGGGCGCAGTGAGGAAAAACTCCGCCTGTGTTCACAGTGGCTGTTGTTGTCAGACTTTCTTTCCTAAACATGTGTTCATTGTGTTGAGAAAAGTAAGTCTTTCTCCTAATTATTGTAATAGATAACATTTGTTCCAAAGTGAAAAATCATAGTGAAAAGTCTGTCCCATGAGCCACATATAAGAACTGACAGGCTTCCTCAACCTGTTACCTTACTTAGCAAGTCTCATTGTTATTGTGTCCTGGTTTTTGTGATGACAATGAGCTTTCAAACTTTTTATTTAATATTAATCATAATAAAGGCATACTAACACAGTTAATTAATACAAGTTAATTACTTCCTGCTCTTAATTAAAAAAAATTTCTAGCCCTGACTGGAGAACTACTGGAATGTCAGTGAATTCAACCTATGTGGGAAAGTGTCTTATATCAGAGATAAGCCACACAGATGCTCATGCCCAGGAATTACATTTTTGAGGTTCTAACTTAAGGAAATGATTATAATAGTCTAGATAGTGCAAAATATAATCATTTACATATAATATTCATAATGACTGAATGCTATAAAGCACTATAGAGACTCTGACAAATATTTCAAATGCTTTATACAACTGAATTATTATCAAAACAGTTCAGAAATATTTAATAGTATTGTCTCTATTAAGTTGAAAATGGGTTGTTAATAAGGAAATAGTGAGCCTAATTAAGCTATAATTCTGTAACTAAAAATGGATGAATGAGTATTAAAACTTAGGTATGTAGAAAGCCTGTATATATACTTTCATTTTGAAAAGGTTAAAAATGTTTGTGATATATCACTTCAGCTTCTTTCTTCCTCTTCCTCCCCCCACTCCTCCTCCTCTCCTTCCTTCTTTTTCCCTTCTCTTACTTTCTCACTCTCTTTGTTTTAGGAGTGAACCCAGGTTATTTTTCATACTAAATAAGTACTGTAGCACTGAGCAACATTCTCAGACCTTCAGTATGATTCTCTGTATTCTTTTAATTTATTTTCATTGACAAGTAAAGTTTGTATATACTTATGTTATACGAGTGAGATTTTTCTGTGTTTATACATTACATAAATGCTAGAAGAAACCTACACATTTTCAGGTTTAAGACATACTGTTATTAACTATGCTTGTCATGATATGCGGTAGATCTTTTAAGTTAATTACTTCTGCCTAGGTAAATTTTTGTGTTCCTTGAGCATCATGTCTCCAGTCTTCCCATGCCCAATCTCTAGGTTGACCTAGGGAAGTTCACAACAGGTTCTACTTGTGAGAAAATTTGGCGTCTGTTTATGTGACTGCTCATTCTTCTTAGCATTATTTCATTTTGGGTCCATCCATGTGGTTGATTCCTTCTGATTTGATATAAGTAATATATTGTGTGTATAGACCACATTTTCCTTACCCATTCCTGCATTAATGGACACCTAGAGTGTTTCTGTATCTTGTGTACTGTGAATAGGGCTGCAAAAAACATGAGAGTACAGGATTGATTTTATTTTCTTTGAATATACACTCAGTTTCAGGATTTCCATATCCTATGATGATGTGATGATAACATAAAATATAATTTTCACTTTTAAGTAACTCTATACTTCATGTAATTCTAGCACCTCTAAGACTGTGGCAGGAAAGCTGATTCAAGTTTGAAGGCATGTTGTGCTACATGGTGAGATAGTGAAGTACCACTGATGGCTAGCCAGGACTACATCGCAAGACACTGTTCCTAAGTCTCTCTTCCCACAGAAAAAAAAGAAAAAGGACCCTCCATACTGTTTTCTGTATAGCATCCCTATTGACAATATATAAAAATTCCTTTTTTTTCTATATTTTCAGTAACACTTCTTATCTTTCACTACTTTGATTCTAGCCATTTTAACAGGTATGAGATGATATTTTATTGTGCATTTCTCTGATGATTAGTGATGGTGAGTCTTTTTTTTTTCAAATCCCGTTGGACATTTTGTGTCTTCTTTGAAAGGGCGTCTATTAAGATCCTTTGCCCATTTTAAAATCAGGTTACTTATTTTATTATTGAGTTAGAATTTCATATGTATTTTGGATATTAAGCATTTAAAATTATTTATTTATTTTTATTTTATGTGTATAAGTGTTTTGCCTCTATGTATGTATAAGTATACAGTGTGTGTAATGCCTGTGTAAGCCATAAAATAGTATTTGATCCTCTGGAGTTACAGATGGTTGTAAGCTGCCATGTGGATGCTGGGAACTGATCCTGAGACCACCGCAAGAACAGCCAGGGCTCTTAACAGCTGAGCCATCTCTCCATCCTCCTGAATATCAAGCCTCTCTGAGATATTTCATAGATAAATATATTTTCCAGTCCAGGTTTTGTCTTCATTTTGTTGACTTTTTTCCTTTGCTACTCCCAAGATTTTTAGTGTGGTACTGTCTCTTGCCTATGAGTGTGTTGCCTATACTTTAGGTTCATGCCCCAAAGTCATTCTTTAAACCAATGTCAAGGAGCCTATGTTTACTTCTAGTAGTTTTAAGACGGTGTTTAGGTCTGAATCAATTGTTTAATTGATTATTGATTATGTTATGAGCTAATCTATTTCTTTCATCAGTTATCTAAGCATCACTACTGAAGATTGTTTTCTCCATCGTTTGTTCTTGTACCTGTTGGCTATAGATGTCCGTATTATGTATGCGGTACTTTTATTTCATTGATCTTTAAGTCTGTTTATGCCAGTAATGTTTTGATTATTATGGAGTTGCAATACATTTTAAAATAGGAAATGTATGTGATGCTTCCATCATTGCTTTGTTTGTTCAAGATTATTTTAATTATTTAAGGTATTTTTTATTTCATAGGAATTTTAGAATTTCTTTTTATTTTTATGGAAAGTATCACTAGTATTTTTATAGCATTGTATAAAGAATGCCATCATTGGCTTGAGACATAAGTTGTCCCTAGAATCTGAATGTTGTGTTAGACAGCGGCTCAGCCCCCTTCCGATCTGACTCTTGTCTGCTGACCTGTCTTTGTTGTCCAGTGAGCTTTCCTCCTGACAATGAGATCCTGTGATACTGCTTCTTCTCTTTAGGGTTCTTTTATTTGATTGATGTCAGTAGCACTGACATGCACCATCCTCCACTGACAGTCCGGCCTGCAGAAGACAGCTACCCTAAGAATCTCAAGGATGTGCCTGTCTCCCTCACCAATGCGTTCCTTACTGTTTGGGCAAATAGAGTGCTCTTTAGATCTTCTGAAGGAATATACTATATAGTGAGTCTTTTGGTTTCTGTTGATTCATTCCATCACGTGGTTGATGATGGTTTAGCTCCATGGTTTGTCTCAGCAGTTCTGGCATCTCTGTATCACGTTGTACGGCCATTGCTGTTTACAGATTCAAGTCAACCTATGGAGACATCAGAGATGGCCTGTGGACTTTGCTAGGGTTTCAGTTTGATGCTATTGAAAAATAACAGAAGCTAACAAACTCTCTTAACCGGTTTTCCCTTCATTCTTAATCTAGTATCCTTAAGACATACTCCTGAGGCTCCTTTCCTTATTCCTACTAGTAAGCATGATGAAATCCTGCAGGTCCTTCAAAAGGTATTTCTTCTTCCTTAGCAGATCCAGCTCTGCTAGGTCAAGCCATGTTGTAAGTATTTAATTATTTGCTGAACTACTGCTTCCCAGTCAAAAAAGAACAGCTGGAACAATACATAAAAACACCGGCCTTTCCACATTGCAACCACTGCTTAGCAACATACTAATTATACAGTTAATGCATTATATGACAACAATATTCAGCTACGGACCAAAAATGATTCTGATAGTAATTGTGTTGACTATAGATTGGTTACAGAAGTATGGACATTTTTATAATATTAACTTCTCCAAGCCATAAAAATGAGATGTTTTTTCTTTTCTTTATGCCTTGTTCAACATTTTTATCAGTGTTTATATATACAATCTTCTTAGTTAAGTGTGTGCTTGTTTTGATGCAACTAGGAATGGGACTGATATCTTAATTTTTTTTCAGATAGTCTATTGTTATTATATAGAAATGTAACTGATACTGTGTTATTTTTATAATCTTCAGTGTTACTGAGATTGTACATTATGAAGTACGCAAGCATTAGACAGTCTGAATTCTGGGCATCCAACCTTGGCTGCCCTCCTAGTAAGGCAGTACCCAGCCCTATTCCACCAATTAGTAGGTAGGTATTTCCTGATAAAACAATAAACAAGCAAGGCCAGCTTTACCTGGTATTTGGCTTAAATGCTATTCATGAAAGTCTATCTTTGAAGCAACCTGTCAGGGAGAAAACCCATATTTACCATCTCATGTGTATGCATGATGGGACATACATATGTTTTAAATTATAGGATTTATGGTGTATATACTGCCAGATTGTCCAAAATTATGAAATAGCCAATCTGTCAATCAGGGGAAGGATTAACCCTGTCTAGAACTTGGGGATCAGCACATCCCCTTGAAAATCCTTAAAAAAAAAAAAAACCTTACAGCAATGGTATCACTGTGCACAAGACCCATGCAAACTCAATCATGCAAAAAATCCCAGCATAGAACTGAGAAACGTGCAGGAGTCACAAGCACAGCTGAGAGACTATTAGTCTTTAAGGGAGTGATGCCAAGCTCTAGTGGATTAACTCACACTGAAGGAAGTCTGGATATGCAACCTTGGCTTGATAGGCCTTAACATATATGACACAACGTGTGAAGTCCTGTGGGTGGGTTATGGGGTGGAAGCAGATAGGGAAGGAGGAGAGCTAAATTTAATTAATATATACTGTATGTAATCTACAAAATTCGATAAAATATTTTTAAAACTTTAAAAAAGAAACAAAACAAGACAAAAGTTCAAAATGGAACTCAGGACTGATGGGCCATATTTGCTTTTGGTGGTTCCCATTCTGTGCAGTGCATTTTATGCTTTATAATAAATGTATGCTTTCGTAAGTACTAATCCAAGTCTTATCCAATTCCTTGTTAGAGACACAGAAACATCACAAGAACAAGAACCTCTCTGGTAACTATTAGATTGAGGGTATTTTTTTTTGGTAGAGCATTTGACAAGCGCAGATAGAGAAAATGTTTACTGTTATAAAGATCTCTGTGTGTGTGTGTGTGTGTGTGTGTGTGTGTGTGTGTGTGTGTATGATATGTGTGCATTTTCAAGAGTGTGAGTAAAGGCACAGACATGCTACAGCCTGTGTGTGGTAAGAGGACAACTTCAGATGTCTGTCTTTACCTCCATCTTATTTGATACAGGATCTTGTGTTGCTAACCACTGCCTATTCTGGATAGCTGCCTACCCGCAATGACTTTCCAGGATTATCTTCTCTCCACTTGACACCTCATCATAGAAACACTGAGATTACACACAAATGCTGCCCCAGGCTGCTTTCATGGGTTCTGGGATTCTAACTCAAGTCTTCAGGCTTATATGGTAAGCACCTTATCTGCTGAACCATCTCCTACATATAACTTTTTCTTTCCAATTTGGATGTTGTTTGGGGCTTTTCTTTGTCTAGTGTCCCTGGCTAGACTTCTACGGCTACACTGAATAGCAGTGACAAGTTGATGTTCTTGTCTTGTTCCTGATCTCAGAGAAAAAGCTTTCACCACTGAATATGAATGCTGAGTATATTGCTTTATATCTAATTTGTTCAGCATTTTGATTATTTAAAGGAGTTGATTGATCTGATGTTTTCACCTTTTCACTGTTGCGAATGAATGTTGAAGCAAATTCATTCTGTACTTAGTTTGCCGAAGTTTTCTTTATGAAGATGTGTTGAATATTTAAAAAGCTTCTTCTGCACCTATGGTAGTGATTGTATGATTTTATCCTTCATTCTGTAATGTGGTGTATCACATTTATTGATTTGCAGATATCGAGTCATCCTTGCATCTCAAGAATAAATTGTAGTTGATTGGGGTGTGTGATCCTTTTAATGGACAATTAATTCAGTGTGCTGACATTTCTCTGAAGATGTCTGAGTCTTTTATCATGAGGTATACTGAACTGTAACTTCCTCTTTCTTTTATTTTTTTTTTGTAGTATTCTTCTTGGTTTTAAAATTAAAGAAATGCTGTCTTTCTAAAATAAGTTTGGAGATGTTTTTACATCTTCAATTTTGGGGGCTAAGTTTCTGAAGCATTAATAAATGTTCATTAAATGTTTGATAGAATTCAGTAGTGAAGTCATGCAGTCCTGGGCTTTGCTTTGCTTTGTAGTCTTGGGAATTGCTTGATTCCTGATCAGTGTTTTGAGCTATTGCATTTCTTGAACTCTTCTCTTTCTGCTTGGTTCAGCCTTTACAGGTGGTGTTTTCAGGAACTTATCCCTTTCTTTTGTCGTGATGTTTCTGTATAATGTATAGAGTAGTCTCTTATGATCCTTTGTATTTCTGTGGTCTGAGTTGTAATGGATATTTCCTTTATAATTTTCATCTTCTTGATTTTATTTTAGGTTGTATAACTAGGGACTATTAAGTTTGTTTATATTTTTAAAAGCCATTTTAATCTTACTGATATTTTCTATTTATTTGTTTCTACTGTAATCTTTATTATTTCCTACCTTCTGTGCATCAACTCTTCTGAACTTGGCTTGTTATTCTTCAATAGTTATTTGATGTATAAAGTTGGATTATCTGAAAGCTTTCCTTTTGCTCAGGTTAGGATAAAAATTGTCACAAACTCTCTTCTTAAATATTTTCTGTAACTCATATTTTGGCTATGTTGGAATTAGATTTTCATTTTTCAAGGTATTTTTTATTTCTCATCTTTTAAAATCCATTGTTATGTTTGGGAGTATATTGTTTTCACATATTTGCAAAATTTATACATTTTTCCTTTTGTTGATTGCTAGTTATATATCATTTACCAAGAAATGATATCAGATTACTATTTAGATATTCTAGATTTGTTAAGACTTATTTAGTAGTCCAACATTTGATCTACAACATGTTCTTTGTTTTATATATATATTATATATAAAACTTTATGTATAAATTCACTTTATATATAAAATGGAGGCCAAACTCAGTAATCCTGTATTTAATTAGTTTGTTTCTGTTTTGAATAAACATTTATTTATTGTGCGTGTGTGTGGAGATCAGAGGACAACCATGTGGGTCCCAAGGATCAACTCAGATCTTAGGACTGGTGGGAAGCACCTTTTCAGCTGAGCCATATTACTGGCCTTCTTTTTAGTTCTTTCAAATCTATTTCTGCTTGCTTTATATATGTAGTTACTCCAATATAGATCCTCTATGAAGTTATTCTTACATCTTCTTCACTAATTGACCCCTTTTCATTTTATGACTGTTTGATCTCTGTTGAATATTCCTCACTTCCTTAGATTCCCTTAATTGGATATTGTAGACCCACAGCTTTCTTCTGTTTCTCTTTTCCATAGAATTTCCTTTTCTATCACTTTGTTTTCAGTCCGTTTATGCCCTTAGAGCGTTCATAGTAACAAGGTATCATTGTGTCTCATTCCCCAATTCTCTACATCTTATTCACCCATTCTATCTTTAAAATATTTCTTCCTTTATTTATTTATTTATTTATTTATTTATTTATTTATTTATTTATTTGTGTGTGTGTGTGTCCACATGCATATATCACAGCTTACATGTAGAAGTCAGGGGATAACTTGCAGTAGCTGGTTCTCTTCTACCATGTAAGCATCAAGGTTTAAACTCAGGTCTTCGACATGGTGGTAAGTGCCTTTACCCACTGAGCCATCTTCTCAGCTCTTCAGGCACTTGGTCTCTTGATTGGAGAATGTAATGCATTTCGATTTCAAGCAGCTGGTGAGACGCTTAATTGTCTTCTGGGTGTTCTGCATTTCTTGTTTCAATTTTGTGAATATTCCTGTTTTAATAATGCTCTGGTTGCTTTCTTTTACTGTTTTGTGTACCTAGTAGAAGTTCTTTTTTTTTTTATTGCCTTCAACATGTTATAATCTACTTTGAGCTTGTTAGAGATCTCAGCTGCAAACAAAATTCTGCTTTTTTACCTGATCCCTCTACTTTATGTCATCATGTCACAAGTTGCATTTAAGTTTTATCTGTTAATAAGTAATTACAGTTATTTTTTATATATTTTAGTATTACTTTAAACTTTTTTGTCTTTTAGTATTAATACCATAATGAAATTTTTTTTACTAACATCGTAGTTCTTAAGTATTTTCAATTTTATTTTATGTGTTCTTTGATCATGAGAGTATATCTCAATAAATCCATTATAAATTGAAAATATGGCAGGGGAAAATAACATTTAGGACTGGAGAGATGGTTCAGTGGGACTGGGCACCTGCCTCCAAGCTTGAGGACCTGAGTGTAATCCCTGAAATCCACATGGTGGGAAGCAGCTTCTTTGTCCATGAGATCTGATGTTCACTGTTTTCTTGCCTCTCATGCTGGGAGAAATTTCACACTGAGAGGATGGGTTGGCAACCATCTATGCTTCCCTGAGGGCAAATGGGATGAGGGAAGTTAAAATGCCTTTTTCATCATCAAGAATAGATCCTTAGATTTTCTTTTCCTTCAGCAGGGTGCTGGAAATGCCTGCTAGACTCCTAAGCTCATTCAAACATGTTCTCTTCCACTGCTGGTTTTCAAATGCATATTTTGAAGGGATAACAAAAAATTCTGTTCTGTGGTATTGCCTGCATCACTCCCAAACAAGTATCACTTGTAATTGATCATTTCATTTCCCCACATCAGTTTCTTGTTTCTTAATTTGTACATGTACAAATTTTATTTTATTAATTTATTTTTTTATTAATGCTTGTGTACCTGAACTGTCATTCTACAAGCAGAATCTTATTCTTAATGATAGAAGCAGAATAGTCTGATTTTAAAATCATTAAGTACTATTAAATATAACTAAAGTCTTCTTACTGTTTTCTGTTTCCACTTCTTTGATGTTCAGTAACACCATTCCTGGGATCAATTGCTCTTTATGATAGGCAGCCCAGTAAAAAGCACTGGATCCTATCCTCAGATCAACAACAGTAGTATCACCCAGATAAAAAGAAACTAGAAATGCAAATTTGGGGGTACAAGCTGAGATCTACAGAATCACAAACAGGTGACATTCATAGATCTGTGTCTTAAGAAGGCCTCCTTATGATTCGAATAATCACTAGCATTCAGGGACCCCTACTGTAAAGAAACTAATTTTGATGAAAAGACCTGAATTTTAGTCTCAGTTCATATCTGGCTTTGTGAATTTGTGGAAATTATTTATCATTTTCACAGGTCTGTTTCTTTCTTTGTAAAATTAAGGATAATAATACCTATTTTTTGCTTTTCTATTAAAGTTTTCCAAGACAATTTTTACTTTCTGACACATAGTAAGCACCGAGCAAGAGCTAGTCACTGCCATAGACTGGCCCATTATTAGAGGTGTTGCTTACAGCCCTTGACAGATGTCTCCAATATCCAAATGCCTGACTGATATCTCAAAGGACTAAATGGCTTCTGACATTCAGTTCCAGGCCAGGATCGAGGAAATAGTATTATAGCTTTCTTGTTTGTAAACAGTGCCTCTGATGCATTTAGCTCTTTGCAACTAGAGAAGATGATATAGTCTGTTAAGTACTACAAAACTCCCTTTCACAACATGTGAAAGTGATTAGCCATGCTAAATTTTGATAATGCTCAGATTTGGCACTCAGTGTATTTCACCTGATAGATAGGAAATCTAGACAGTGGTAAATAATAAAGTTTGACAATCTGAGGCTGGTGTGTAGTTTAGGAACATACTTACTTAATGAGACCCTGGGTCTGATCCTCAGTATTGCTAAAAAGCAAGTGATAATAGTAATAATTCTTATGTCTATGCGAATGGGGGAAATTTCACAAGGTCCCACCTCTAGATGAAGAGCTACTAGGAATCAATGGCTGCTGAGACAGTGAGATCAGTTTTATCCAGGGATGAACTCCTTGATAGGCTATACAATCCCAAGTGCTCAGTCCTAAACACATGTACACACAAGCAACAGTAAATGGACTCAGAAGGTTATATACATGTAAATGTCCATACATATACATATACAGATATTCATGTATATGTATATGTATCAATAATAATTAAGAAGAGATCAAGAAATTAAGAGGAAGCTGGGCAGGATGGAGGAGGAACAAAAGGAGGAGTGAAAATGATGTAAATATAGTACTCAGGTTTGAAAATTAAAATGAACACTCTAAAAAGAATACCTGGGTTTCATTAGAATGACTAGTAGGAAAACTACAGTGTATACTTGTCCCCTAATTGGCTCCCCTGTTAGCAAACAAATCCCCTGTGTGCTGTGATATATAATTGACAGGAAAAAACAGGTTAAAAAAAACATTTGCTTTGGAAAGGACCATTTATTGACAAGCCTACTGGTCTATTACACTGTTATAGAGCTGAACTTTCTGTAAGGCTTTAATTACCTGTTCGTGGCAACCCAACGTGGAGGCTGGGGTCCCTTCTGTTCCAAGTGTCCATTGTACAGATCTGCATAAAAACCTTAATCCTTATTTACTATATGCTAAATATAGATCCTTATATTTTAGACAAGTATACCATACACTACTTATCAAAGAGGCTTTTTTTTGCAACAGGGAGAGGCTACTGCAGAATCCTACAACTGGTCAGACACAGAGACTATATGTCTGAGAAATGCCAGTCCTAGGTGACATATCTACAGGTGAACCTCTACACATATCTACAAGTGAACCTCTACACATACACAGGTGAACATAGTGGAATGAAGGTATAACAGAAAACTTGTGCATCCCTCTACTCTCACCAGTGAAGCTTCCTTACACAACAGAGTGTGACACACAGAGAAGGCCACAATGGGCTAAGTTTTAAGGAATAAGAGACTACAGAGTGTGTGTCCCTGGATAGGACTCGTATATTAAATGTTTCCCACCAACAGCTCAGGGACCATTGTGAAAGAGGGACCAGGAAGACTGTAAAAGCCAGGGTTGGTTCGTGTACATAGCGAAGCAGAGGCTTTCATGTCACTAGAAGCTTGCACATGTGAACACGTGACCATGGTGGCACTGAGCACAGAACCCATGCCAATTCAATCAGACAAGGGCCCAGAGTGCAGTGACAGAAATGGGTAGTGGATCAGCCCCTAGTGTGGGGACTATTGAAGACATTATTACTGGGCGAGGAAGACTAGGCCTTACCTACAGTCTCTAGATAGGCTGACTAGACTTCAGTGAATGAATTTGCACCAAAGGACAAATTTGGTGCTTGACTGGATAGGTCTTAAAGTGTATGGTGTAATACATGAGGCCCAATGGTGAGGCAGGAAGAGCATGGATGGGGTGGGGGAACTAAATTTGAATACAAACTGTTGTATGAAATGTACAAAAGCTCAAAACAAACAAACAAGCAAGAACAACAACGTAAAAACCCACCTTAATCCTTCATAACCAAACAACAGGCCTCAGCAGCAACAAGGTAATTAGATCATTCCCTTTGCACTTTAAGGTATTTGAGCAAAGAGAATATGTCATTAAATTTAATATATTTCTGCAGTTTAGACTTTATTTTCATCAATAAAGTAAATGTTTAACTCTAAAGCCATTTGGAGCGGTGTACTCAATGCAGCATTGACTTATTAACTTCTAGGTAGTGCTAAGTTTCTGTCAGCGCACGCCTTCTTAATAAAAGCAAGAGAAATTTTGAATTGGAAACTATTGCCTTCTCTCATTTGAAAGATATATTCTGGCCTGCATGTCCAGTGGTCTTACACACATGAACTTAATTTTTTGCATGTTTACAATATTTGTCTTTGAGTTTGTGAATAACATTGTGATTATGTAGAGCTTGAGTTACAGGTTTGCATCTGCTGAATGGAAGACACTGGCTGCGTTAAATGACTTTTTAAAGAGTTTCCTAATGAGCAGTGATGTTCGTATGTTGGGAGCCATGAACACCACATGTATCAAAATGCTAGCTATTAAAATAGGTTCCTTTAATTAAATGAAATGAAATGATCTTTAAAGGAGCCATTTAACTTTATCAAGTAAATGTGTTACAGTGATACAGAGGAGGAGTCAAACTCCCTGCACTTGGTAAAGAAGCAACTAGAGGAATCAATTAGATTTCTAATTTTCTTCCTCTTCTTTCCTTCATTACCTGACTCATTTTCTTCTAAGTTGATAGCCATAGAGTTCTTTCATCTTCATATTGACCTTGGCTTTTGTTCAATGTCCTACTATGTCTTGGGCATTTTAACACCAATAACTTGCTCAATTACCTTCATTTTGCACTTGTGCATCACAATTCCATAGAAAGGACTAAATATTCCTAATGAGTTCTTTATGCTTCTGGTTTAAAAACTATTCAAGCTAATGTTAAACATATGTCAAGAGTAAAATACAATGAAAGTGGAAAGCCTAAATAAAAAGAGAACCAATGATAAACACAAGTGAAATTCACATGCTATATAGGCTATATATCCATGAATGCTTTCTTCTAGACTACATGGCATTTACCACGACAGCTTTTAGTGGATATAACTGACAAACGATTTCAGATTTGCTTGAATTTTTAGTTGGCTGCTAGTATGTGCCTCGTCACTGTTGTTCAAAGAATGCATGGCTCCTCAGACTCTAAGCCCCACGTGCTGCTCCATATCCATACTGACATCTAACTACCAAACTAAAATAATGTTGGCATTCCATGTCCTGTAGAAAGTTTTCCTGTGTTCTTCATCTTGACTTCGTCAACTTCCTCTAGAAGCACATCCATATTTCCCTCTCTAACTTGCCCCATCTTTCTTTTGTGCCTGTTTTAAAGGTGAGTTCACCCCTCACAATGAACTGAGTAAAACTAAGTGTCCATCTCCTCCTGTAACCCCAGGTGTCTGCTATCAACTAGTGTCAAAACCAGAAATGGTAAAAGAACAAATGCATAATTCGATTTAAAGAAAATGCAATATTCAAATTTTGAGGCATATTATTCTATCACTCTGACACAAAATAATTTATTTAACCTTTATAGCTTATCATTTGTTATTACAAAAAGCAATGTATTACATGTGTTTCAAAGGAGCCAATGTAGGACTGGAGTGATGACTCAGTGGTTAAGAACACTGGCTGCTCTTACAGAGAACATGGATTCAGTTCCCACACGGTGGCTAACAACCACCCATAACTCCCGTTTCCAGGGAATCTGATGCCGTCTTCGGCCTCCATGGGTTTGCTCATATGGGAACAATTACATACATGCAGGCAAAACACCCATGCACATAAAATAAAATTAAATACATAAATAAATAATTAAAAAATAAACCAATGAAGTATGACTCTGAGCATTTAAAAAGTAGAAGTGTTTTAAAGATTGAATGTTTATAATATGTTTGAATTGATGTTAAAGTTTTATTTACAATGCCATGTACTTTATAACAATAAGAAATAAGAAAGTTCTTATTCCTTATGGTAGATATCACCATTTGGGAGTGTAGGAAAATGAAAGGAAGAGGGAAGAGAGATAGGAAGGTTATGTAGACACGGAAAAAAGTTGAATGAATCTGGAGGACATTATGCTAAATGAAATAAATGGGACAGAGATGTAAATATGCAGTATTTCAATTATATGTATTAGGAAATTAAATTAATACCATCAGAAAGTAGCTGACTGCCAAGGGCTGGAGGGCAGGGAAAATGGAAAGATGTTGGTAAGACAGCTCAATATGCTAGTTACACAAGATGAGTAATTTCTGAAAGAGTACCAAAACAATGGTGGTAAAATATTAAAATTAAAAACACGGAAAAAAGAGAAGGAAAATGAAGTCTGAAAGGACAACAGATGCCTGCTCGTTCCTGTTCACTGCTGCTCTATTCGCAATAGCCAGGAAATTAAACACTGATATCAAACTCCTGCCCCACCAGGGGCTCAGGAATCATTGTGGAAAAGAAGATGAAAAAACCGTAAGAACCAGAGGTTTTAGGTGACCACAAGGAAACAGACCTCTACAGACAGCTGGGTAATTACTCATATGAATTCACGGCCAATGGTGAGAGTATGCACAAGTTCCCTGTGACCTCAAGCCAAAAAAAAGATTCCCAGTATAGAAGTGGGCAAGTTGGGAAGAAATCCTAACACTAGCTCAGAAACTACTGACAACTGATAGCTGCTGAGAAGAGAAGAATCAGTCTTCTTTAAGGGCCTAAATCTGGATAACTTAACCAAGCGTCAGTGTATGGATCCACACTGATGGGTATTTGGAGACACAAATTTGAGTCTATAGATTCCAATATATAAAAAAATAGAGTACATAAAATCAGGCAGAAGCTAGTCTTAGGGTTAGTAAACAAGTGAAGGTGTCTAAATAAGATCGAAATACCTTGTATGCAATTTTCAAAAATCAATAAAAATACTTAAAATATAAGAAAATGAAGTCAGCCTGTTGAAAGGATATGTGTACTCCCATGTTCATTACAGCATTATTAATAATAAACAAGTTATAGAAACAGTATATCTGTGGATAGATATATTGATGAAGAAAATGTAGAAAGTATGTATGTGTGTATATATATGTATTTATATATTTATTTATTTATTCCATGCTTTTGAAAATTACTCTGTTTTCATCACAAGTTGAATGAATCTGGAGGACATTATGCTAAATGAAATAAATGGGACAGAGATGTAAATATGCAGTATTTCAATTATATGTATTAGGAAATTAAATTAATACCATCAGAAAGTAGCTGACTGCCAAGGGCTGGAGGGCAGGGAAAATGGAAAGATGTTGGTAAGACAGCTCAATATGCTAGTTACACAAGATGAGTAATTTCTGAAAGAGTACCAAAACAATGGTGGTAAAATATTAAAATTAAAATACGGTTCCTCCTCTCTTGGCTTTCAGAAAAGAAAAGCTCATTAAAAAAGGTGAGTACATGAAAATTCATCAAGTCATAACCATTTAAAGTTGGCATTGTTATATTAAGTACAGAATATGAATTATGTTAGAGCAACTAGACTCCAAAATCTAGCTCGTCCCATGTCTGAAAATCAATGTCTTTCAGCAGAGGCAACAGGAATTATCTAAGGGCACTGGGTATCAAGAGCTGCTTTGAGAAAGGAAGGCTTTTGTTAGGGTCTAACACGGAAGTTGTCTAGGGCCCGCCTTTTAAGCAATCCACCATATTGCAGGATTTTGTAATTGGTAGCCATAAACTTTTTCCTTTTTTTTTTTTTCTTTGACAAGGTTTCCCCTCGAACTCACTATGTAGACCAGGCTGATCTCACAGAGGTCTTCCTGCCTCTGTCTCCTGAGAGAGCTGGTATAAAAGGCCTGTGCCACCATGCCCAGCTGTCATTAAGCTTTTAATCAAATTATTTGACCTACATGCTATTATCTCTATGTAGGAATTCAAAATGAGCCTATTGGTGCATCATCACAGTGTTGTAAAAGGTTTTTTGTTCTTGTTCTGTTTTTTTGTGGTGTCGAGGAAATTATTCTCCCTAGGTTGTTAGTGAGCTTTATTTGAAGCAATTCTTAATCTTAGCCATGTGATTCTCACCCTCAGACAGTGGACACCAAGGAATGTTCTGGTTAGTCTGTTAGGGAATTTAGTTAAGCTAGAGTCCTTTGTTTGGAGTTGAGACTGAATCCTAGCACCAGCCAACTCTGCTGGTTTAATTTAATGGGAAATTTCTCTATTAACTCTGTGTTAAAATTTCTTCTGAGGAAAGAAAAGCAAATTCACCACTGGATCCACACGTTTCCCATTACCCTTAATAAAACATATTCTACAGTGTGGAGTGACATTTTTAGAGAACAGACCTTTCAACAGCCTGTCTCTGTGTCATTATGTATAACTGAAGCCTGCCAGGTCACAAAGGGAGATGCTGAGGAAGCAGATTAATATGTAAACCAACCTAGGTACCTTCATAGAAAAATTCTAAGGCATACTTTGTAAATTCATTTCATTTTGAGAGCAATTGTGCAAGAAAATTAATTTGTATTCATAAGGCTTTCAGTTTTCCCTCTTTAGGAAATGGTAGGCATTGTTTTGAACAATGTAGTACATTAATTCTGTGGAATAAATATTTGTAACCAGGACCTGATACCGAAAATTATTGATAGGAAAAAAATGCATTTCTCAAGTATAGAGTGTCTCAGTTCTCTTGTGGTGCTCCCCCCCAGAAATGCAAGATACTCTCTGTTGTGTATTTTAGATCTTAAAGGAATGCATTAAAATTCATGTATGTAATGTTTGCTTATTTAAAAATGATAGTCGTAAGTGTACTCTTAATTTCCAAATGCTTTTCTGCCACTAAAGCATTGGCATCTAGTAATTGCCTCATGTTTTGCCCAGAACAATTTCTACATTAGTGTGAGGCACTATCACAGACTCAGGGCTATGAGCTCATCCTTCTGAGCACAGCACCAGAGTAGCCTGGCATGCTTTTAGAAGCTTCTATTGTGTGCTGCTCCAATAAATGAAGTTTCTTTGACAAAACGTTATCTTAAAAGTATAAACATTCAGTCCATCATTTCAAACAGCAATATAACTGTCATAAGTACCCTTCATATTCCTGGGCTTTCTATAGACTATGCCTAATGGACTGCCAGGAAAAAACATGGGCTTCATGGGTCAAACATCTAGTGGCTGATGACTCCCTAACTACATTTATTCTGCTCTGAAGAGTATTGAATCTTCAAAGAAGAGTTCATTTTTAAAAAGCCCCATGAACCATGCATTTTCTTTCCTTAAAATATGAATAAAGATCTTTCTGATTAGTCAGGGCAGGTAAAGGATGTTTTTCATTACATAATGGGAACACAATCTATGCTGCTGCAATGGCTGAAATTTATTAGTTTTTCTATCCTATAGAGCCTGGTGATATTAAGACAATATTTCTACAGATATCAAAATAATCCACTGACTAGAAAAATTTGCATTACTATGGCACAATAAATAAAAATATACTCGGCAGTGCTTGGATTTGGTGTTTGTCATTTATCCTTCCTACAAGGAAGAGGGAGATTATTCCTAAATGACAGCTCTTAAGATGGTGAAAACTCCCAAGAACGATAGTAAATATCAAACTGCTTTGTACGAAAGGCCTAACTTGAATAGTGCCGAGTGGAATCACTTCTAAATTTGCCTTAACCCACTTCTTAGCCAAATGAGGATATACCTACCCCACCTCTCCCTGCAAAGAAAACCCTGTAAGTCTTATCTAAGCAAAGCCCTAGGCCTTCAGCAGCTGTGCTACAGGGGAGGGGTTAACATAGACTCCAGATAAATAAAAGTGAAAAGCTCCTTAAATTTTTTTTTTTTGAGTGATGCGAGATTTGGACAGAGCATTTAATAAAAATATGTTCTTTGCAAAGACATTAGATGAGTAATTGCTTCAGAACATACCACCGAGCCGCACCTTTTTCCACACTGCTGTACTGGCCTGACTGATGTGAGCACGCTTCCCTAGCACATTTTTTGCTTCTTTGTATAATATGCACATATTGGGTGGCGGATGAATTAGAGTTGTATTATAATCTTTGCTTCCGGTGAGGTATTAGTCCTTTACTATAATAATCATCCATTTCTTCAATTATAAGAGTTCTAAGGAGAAAATTAAAAGCAAAAGAAAGTATATATATAAAGTAGTATGCATTTCTTCCTTTAGAAGCCCTTTTTCTCTGAACCAGAACCGTTTACCTTACAATGTATCTTTTAATATGTGACTTGTTTATTTTTGTGGCTATCATGTCCAAGTTGATTTCAGATTTGTAATCCTGGAATTGCTGGGATTACAAGCTTATAATGAGGGCATGGAAAAATGACTAAAAATATTCAAAAGAGCTTGTATGTATACTTTTACTCAGAGAACTACTTGAAGAAAGCAATATTTATTTTATCTTTAACTATTTAAAAAGATTATATTTGTTGTTTTTATTTTATGTGTATAAATGTATTGTTTGCATATACGCATGTGTACCCATGTCATGAAATGTCTGTTGTGGTCAGAAAGGGTATCCGATGTCCAGTCGCTAGACACCGTGCCTGTGCTGGGAACTGAACCTGAGTCCGCTACAAGAGCAGCCAGTGCATTTAAATGCTGAACCATCTCTCCAGCCGCCAAATTTTGTGATTTTAAAGGCAACAAATTTTATTATGTACAAGGGAACAGAGTTAACTTGTCAAGAGCAGTTTTTTTATAATTACATTTTTTATTTTGGGATGTGATGTATGAGTGGAATTTTGATCATTTCCGCTCCTCCCTCTCCCCTTGAAACTCCTCCCGTGGTCCCCATTTCCTCTCAATTTCATGACATCTTCTTTAATTATTATTGTTTTATATACGTGTGCACATGCACACACACACACACACACACACGTGGTGTTGCTTGCATATACAAGGATTTAAGAATGACCATTTGGTACTGATAACCTCTCTGGAAGCTTGTTCCTGGAGAAAATCGCTTCTCCCTTGGTCAGAACCCATTGACTGCCTACAGCTTTTCATCTGTACTAGTGACCTTATGATATTTTCCCCTGTCCACATGATAACATTTTAAAAGCAGAAAAATTGAGTTGTAACTATGTATAATTTAACAATTCCTTCTCTCATGAGTAGTGCTTTCGATGATCGATCTAAAACATCATTAACAACTCAAAGGACATGTTTTTCTCCTGTTTCACCTGCTAGTGTTATCAGAAAACTTGGGAGGGGGGCCCTTGCAGAATTGCCAAATGTTCCTGGGGAAATCAGGGTCCCCTCTTGAGGTTTTAGTCTCAATGAAATAATTATATAATAGATGAAAATGGAAGCTTGAGGATCATTTTATTAGAATTTAAAAGAAAAACTCCAACACAGGCAAAGTGTAAATCTTGACACCTACCTGGAGGAGGGAAGGGAGAAGAGAAAACTGGAAAGTCATGCTGCTTGAATTAGGCGTGCTGGTCAGCCACTTGGCAGACAGAGGACTGGCTAAAGGGCAAGAGGGGAAGCTTCAGAGAGTAAGGAGGACCAAAGTGTTAGGGAAAGCATTCTTAGAACAGAGATTCAAACAAAACAAAGAAAAGTCACTCTTCTGGATCATTCAGAAAAGCAGACAGGAAGTTGCCTGTCTGCAGCTTTGTAAGAGGCTGCACCAGGAGGTGCCGTACTGGGAAGGCAATTACATCATCTAATTAAAGGGATCATTATTCCTCCTATAGATTTAGTGTATTTTTAAGGTGAATCCACCTTCCCGAGGAGTGGTCCTTTAACCAGATGATGATTGACCTGCCCAGCTGGAATGGCAGGTCTCCAGCCAGGTCAGAGATCCCATTTCTTTTGACCAAAAGGAAATGGTTTTCAAGTAATGGGAGTTTTCTGTAACACTAGGAGTTTGACAGTTTTGCGTTTTCTCTTTAGAACTTCTAAAGAAATTTTAGTTAGTTTTCCTGAAAGATGTAAGATCTCAGCAGAGGTTTTTTGTTTTGTTTTGAACATGAGTAGTCATTTCCTGAAAACTCCTCTTTCTACTGTACTGCTTTTGCTGTTTTGCCAAAAATTAGTTGTCTGTGTTTATATAAACATCATGGGCTCTGGATGGTGTTCCATCAATCTGTTTGTTTATTCTTCCACAAGTACCACATGGTGTAATTTACTATGTCTTTGAAGAAAGTCTTGGGGTCAGGTCGTGTCATTCTTCTAACTTTGTTCTTCTCTGTCAGTATTGTATGAGTCATTCATTATTACCTGAGTACTTTCCACTCCAGGTAAATATCAGAATCATCAAACTACCTGCTGTAGTTTGAATGACTCTCCACAAAGGTCCATATTTTGTAGACTCAGTGTACTGAGTTATGGTGTAACTGGAAGACACTGCAGAGCCTTAGGAGGGAAGTTTCTTGTGGCACTGAAGTACAGCATCTTGGTCTTTTAATTTACAATGAGACATTATCTTTTACAACAATAATTAACTATAAGAAATTATTTTATTTTATTAAATATTATTGTCATTGATTTTTTGCGATTTTCATACAATATAGTTTGGCAGTATTAGATGCCTTCTGCTCTCTGAACCTCCCTCTACTGGCCATCAGCACATTTAATGTAGTCTCATATATTTCTCAATCTATCTATGGTCTATCTATCATCTATCTACCAAAAATCTACCCGAAATCTATCTATCTATCTATCTAACTATCTATCTATCTATCTATCTATCTATCTATCTATCTATGATACCCATATGGCCTCTGGGGTCTGATTAGTGTCCCACAAAGAGTCCCATCCCTGTAAGACACTGCTTTCCCCCCTCCTAGCAGCCATCAATTGTCATAAATTTCTTAAGTTTGATTAGGAATGCTTACCCATTTCCCCATATCTATGCTGGAATTTTGTCTGATTTGAGATTGCATAGCACTTGTGTATGCTGTTACCATTGCTGTGAGTTCATATGAGTAACTACCAACCTGTCTGGAGATGTCTATTTCCTCGCTTCTGCAGTCACATCAGGATATATACTCACATCTAGCAGTTTTTGAACTGAAATCCACAAATGAGATAGAATATATATCCTTTGTTTCTCTGAGTCTGTGTTACCTCACTTAGTAAAAGAGTTTTTAGTTCTATCTATTTACCTGATATTTTCATGATTTCATTTTTATTTTTTAATCATGGAATAGAACTCCATTATGTAAATAAACCACATTTTCATTATGCATTCATCAGCTGAGGGACATTTAGGTTGTTTCTATTCCTTAACTACTGTGAAAAGAGCAGCAACACACATGGCGGTGCAAGTTTTTCTGTAGTAGGATGAATTCATTGGGACTATTCCAAAGAGTGGTATGACTGGATTGTATGGTAGACTAAATTTTAGTTCTTTAATAGTTCTCTATGCTGATTTCCAAAGTGGTTGCACCAGTTCGCAGTCCCACCAACAGTGCATGGGGTTTCCATGTCTCTGCATCTGTGCCAGCAATTGGTGTCATTTGTTCTCTTAATCTTACTCATTCTGATTGGAGTTAAAAGAAATCTTAAAGTAGTTTTGATTTGCATTTCCCTAATTACTAAGAATATTAAACACGTTTTAGCTATTTTTATTTCTTCTTATGAGAACTCTGTGCAAATCCATTGCCCAATTTTTAATTAGGTAATTTCTTTTCTTGCTTCTTTGTTTTTAAAGTTCTGTGTATATACTAGATGTCAATCTTCTTTCAAATGAATAGTTGGTGAAGAATTTTTCCCCTTCTGTAGACTTCCTCTTCACTCAATTGGAAGTTTCCTTTTCTGTATAGAAGCTTTTATGTTTAATGAGGTCCCATTTTCAATTGTTGACCTTAATTCCTGAGCAACTGATGCCTGACTTAGAAAGTCTTTTCCCACACTTCTGACTTGTAGAGTACTGCCTCTGTTTTCTTCTAACAGTTTCAACATTTCAGGCTTCACACTGAGGTCTTTGATCCATTTGAAGATGACTTGTTAAAGGTGATAAGTGTGGGTCTAATTTTATTCTTCTACAGATCCAATTTTGCCAGCACCTTTTGTTCAAAATATTGTCTTTCCTCAGGTGTGTATTCTTGGAACCTTTGTCAAATATCAGCTAGCTGTTATTGCATGCACTCATGTTTGGGACTTCTCTTTTGTTCCATTGATCTACAAGTCTGATTTTGTAGTATTAGTATGCTGTCTTTATGACTTAGGTTCTGTAATGTCAACTGGGGAACTACTATAGTAATCCTCCCAGTATTGCTCTCTGTGCTCAGGGTTGCTTTGGCTATCCAGGGACTTTTGTGTTTCCATATGAATTTTAGGATGGATTTTACTATTTCTGTGAAGGATGTCATAGGGGTTTTGATTGGGATTGCATTGAATTTGTAAATTGTTTTTGGTGGGACTGTCATTTTCACTAAATTGATTCTACTCATCCATGAGCACAGGAAGTCTTTCCATCTCCCTTTGTTTTCCTCAATCTTTTTCTTTAAATATTTAAAGTTTTCATTGAATAGGTCTTTAATGTCTTTGGTTAGGTTTATCCTTAGACATTTTACATTTTGAGCCTATTGATAATAGAATATTTTCTTGAACTCTTTTTATGATTGTTTGTTATTTGTATGTAGAAAAGCTAAGAATTTTTGTAGTTTGATTTTAAAGCCTTTATTCATTCAAGTTGTCTGTACCTTTTGACTAGAGAGTCAAGACCACTGATATTTCGTTATTAATTAAAGATGTATAATGCTTACTGCCATTTTAGATTTTTTTTTATTGATTAGGTCCTATTTTGTATTTCTGTAGTTAAACTTTCATTTAATTTCTTTCTGTAGCCTCTTAGGTATGGTCATTACTTTCTTTAGTACTTTGTATTTTTTTGAGTATTCTCTATAGGGATAATTTTTGTGGACAGGAATTCTTTCAGCCTATTGATGCCATTGAAATTTTTCTTTTCCCTTTTACTATGATAGGCAATTTTGCTCGTAAAGTATTTTGGGTTTGCGTTTCTGATCATTTAGAACTTGAAATACTTTGCTTCCTGCTCTTCTGGATTTTATCATATGCATTGAAAAGTCAGCTCTAATTCTGAGGCATTTTCCTTCATGTGTAACTTTTTGTTTTTCTCTTCCAGTTTTGTATTTATTCTCTCTCTTGTTTTTCTCTGTTGCTTGCATTGTCTCTTTGTTCTGTACATTTAGTGTTTTTACTATGGTATACCATCTGGAGTTTCTGATCTGGTCCTGTTTATTTGATGTTCTGCATGTTTCTTGTATCTTTACGACTATATCATTCCTTATTTCAGTGGAAATTTTCTCCTGTAATTCTGCTGAAGATCTGGTCTATGCCGTTGATCTGGGATCCTTTTTCTTCTGTGCCTATGATGTGTAAATATGGTCTTTTCATAGTGTCTTGCAGTTCCTACATAATCAATCCCTGTGTTTTATTTTTTTTTCCATATTCATTGATTGAATGGTCCAATTATTCAAGTTTATCATGCAGTCTTGATACTCTGTTTTCCATTTCATTCATTTTGTTGGTGAGGCTTTTCCTGTCATTTCAAATTGGCTTATGGAGTTTTTCAATTCCATCTTCATTTCAACCTGTTTTATGTAATATTTCTATCCCATGAATTTACTTTTAAAATTCTGAAGATTTTATTTTCTTGTTGTTATTTTCTGTTTTTGTATTTTGAGACAATGTTTCCCTACATTGCACTGGGTATTCTGTAACTTGCTGTTTAGATCAGGCTGAACTCAAATTCACAGCAATTCATTTTCCTCTTCCTCCTGAATGCTGGGATTAAAGGCATGTACCACTAGATCCAGCAAGAAGCTATCCTATTTTTTTTTTTGAGGGATAAGGTATATGTACATAAGGATTACAACAAGGTACTAAAAGGTTTTAGACATAAATGACAAGTATTTGAGAAAATTACAAGGGATGATACATACTGCTGCAGATTATCAAGAAAGAATAGTCATCAGTCAGGATTCACTCTGAGTAAATTAGGTAGGAACTGTGTTGATCTACTTTTGATCTGCCTCAGGTGAACCAGACGAATCAGTGTATTTTGATCCAGGCCCATTCTAGTACATCATATAAGCCCTGAAAATCGCTCAGAGTTTTACCAGTTTACCTTGCATTTTTATAGCAATACGCCTGTTTTTCTCCCTTCCATCTTCCTTACCAAGAATTAAACTTGACATTTCAAGATGCCAAAGATTGTTATGTCCTGACACTTGTTCATGGATGGAAATAACTTTATCCTGACCTGCCCCCATACACAAATTCCTGGGCTACTGCTCCTAATAAAGGCCAGTATTAAGCCAAAGAGAGAAGTGTGTATCCAAGATTATTTCTGAAGTGAAATGCTCAAATATATTGAATTCTCAGATCCCAACCCAGATCATCAAATCAAGCTCATTCCCTAAAGAAGAATGAGCTGACAGCTCTGTATCATCTACACAGAACCAAATATCTCATTGTCTAATTGAGAAAGAGAAAGCTTTATTGATTGTTTTATGGAGAACATAAACAGTGTCTAATAATTTAGCTAGAGTTGTCAGTTCCTCTGGGCAAGAGTAATATTGCAATTTTTCCATTAAAATATGATTGAATCAGAAGTCTGGGGCAAAAATAATAAACAAAATCATAGAATATTATGAAAAGATTTTATGAATAAATACAATATTTATGAATAAATACAGCAAATATATAAGATTCTACTCAATGTCTCTACTTTTTTATTATATATTAGGTGATCCCACAATTAGTCTCTACTAATATCTATCACAGAACATTGTAATTGTATAAATAATACATAAATTATGTTAACATATATATTTTATCTATTTCACCCTCTATGGACTTAGCAAATGGCCTAATATTTTGTGTAAAGCAATAATTAAATAATAAATGCAGGAACAGGAAAACAATGGGCTAAGAGTGGAGTAGAATCATGACGTGCCTGATGTTCCTCTAATCTACTGATTGAGAGTTTGGCTTCTTTAATGACATAGCATCTAAACTTGAGTATTCTTTATTAACTCTTTGATCCTGGGTAATTTTCTGAATCTCTCTACATGATAATTTCTAGACATGCTTCATGAAGTAGACTGTGATGCTTGTGAGCAATTCATCCTTGGTTTCTGGAAGATAGCACAATACACAGCGAGTGAGAGATGAACATCAGTAATTACTTTCTATGTTTCTTTTTATAAAATTAAAAGCCATATTTCAGTTCTATTCTTGATTATAATATATTTCTTCAGTAGAGGTAAATAAAAGAATGAGAGAAAGAATGCTCGTTGGAATTAAGACATCTAATTTTGCATGCTAACTTGGCTATTTTAGCAGTCAGACATGCTCTCAAACTCCTTTAACTATTTCATAGTTGATTTTCATACAGTAATAAGTTCAAATGTTTGTCCTGATAACTGAAAGAAGAACTATTTGCAATATACTTAAAGAAGTGTGACAGCACTATCCAGAGCTCCTTCATGTTTTTGACCTGATTAGGTAAAGCTAGTTTTGCAGTCCAGAAATTATCTGTCACTCAAGAGAAATTCAGCAAAAGTGGATTTGATAACCAAAAACAATAAGAAAAAAATCTCCTTGATGTTCTACAATATAGTACTCTAGACAGTGATTAAACTTTGACATTGTCATCAACCAGAAATATTATTGTAACTTATTCTGGTGGTTTAATTTTTCTGGAAAAGTCATCGGGAAAGAAAGGTCATTTTGTTTTCGTGTGGTAATCCAGTAAGGCAGAAACTGTATCTTCCCTAGTGTCTCCCTTGGTGATAAAAATACTGCAGGGAACAAAACATTGTTCATCAATGACTGACTGATTTGTGTGTTATTACCTAGAGCTGCACAGATGATAGACTGTTCAACATGCTGCATGTACTAACCAGCTAGGAGCAAGTAAAACCACTTAGGGCTGAAAGCTCAGGCTAGTTTTCCTGTCATAAAATGCTTTTTAAATTAATGTGTGAATCAATTTCCTAGATAAAAATAGATTAGTTGAGAAGACATTTATGGTATACTGTAGATCATTGTCCACGTGGGGCAAAGGAAAATAGAGAGAGAAATGACCTGGAAACTTCTTAAATAATTTGATCATTATAGATAGCAGATACTTATCTGTCTCTGTATGCTGTATTAGATTTCATGCATTCAACAATAGGCAATTTTTAATTGAATATTTTGTTTCATAAATATGTCATCTTGAAGCAGAATTGGGAACACATCTAATGGAAAAATCAAATTTAAGCACAGTATCTTAGCAAGTAATTTGGGCAAAACCTGATTACTAATAATAAAGAATAATAAAGAAAAAAGATTACTACTAATAAAGAAATAATAAGAACCAAATTTCTTAATTTCCATAAATTATCAAGACTAAAATATTTAAAATAAATTTTGCATGTGTGCTCACCAAATAATGGAATGTGAGATTCCAAAATAAGATGACCAAAAGCAATTTCTGACCACTAGCTGTTCTAGAGGTCTTGGGCTTTTCTTGAGACTGTGAGAAAGCCAGTCTAGGAGCTTAGTATATCTCTTCCAAGAATATTGAATTTGGGGATGGAAGCTGAATCTTGCTGCTCCTAACATATTCTTCCTCTGCATTCCACTCAGGGAATATTACATTGGCTCTTATTTATGCTAATTATATAAAATATTTTATATTTGTAAACATGTCTGTTAAATTATTGCTACCAAAGTAACAAATATTCTATATATCTAGTATTGTTAATACTGATTTTAATGGATGTTAGTCTTAGCTATATCAATAAATTTACAATCTAGCATTAAATCCTCAGATGGCTCAGTGGTTAAGACACTGGCTGCTCTTGCAGAGAACCTAGGTTTGGTTCCCAGAACGAATGTAGTGGCTAAGAACTGTCTATTATTCCAGTTCCAGGGTATCTGACAACCCTCTTTTGTCCTCTTCAGGCACTGCATACACATGGTGCACTTACATGCATGCAGGCAAAACATTCAACATATAATATAAAAGTAAATTATAAAAATTATCATGTTAGAGTATTGTGTATGCTCCCAGGATATATTGGGGTACATCCAGCTACTTTATGATTGAACCGAATATTTATATATGCACATGCAACCAAAGGTATTAAGAATTTATACGAACTAAAACTAAAGCTTCTAAATATGATAGGGGACTTGCCCACTTGCCTAAAATTCTGAAGGCTTCTTCAAAGTCCTATTAAAAAAGCCTTCAAAATAGCTCTTGGTTCCTGTTAGATTTTCACATTTTATCTTACCTGAATGTACTTGGACCTAAGTCTAGTGCTAGCAAAATGTATCATAATGATTTCAATATAAATCCAGTCATCTTGTTTTTATTGACTTGAAATCTCTCTGAAACTGACCAGAGTGTAACAGCTCTAAAATGGCTCTAGATGCATAAGAACCTTGCCAACAGAGGTAATGCAGATCTCAAACTATCATTTTGACACTCCAGTTAACAACTTCAGACAGTCACAAGAATGACACCAGACAGTGAACCCCACAGGAATTGAGAACTAATCCTGTCTTCTAGTTAATTTGTACCTGATGGGAAGTGCAGTGCCAGGGAAGGGAGATCATTTCATCACCCCTTTATTCTTAATAAACTGTTTGAAAAACAGTAGATATGATCAGCTCTTATCTATGGTAGGTCCTAAATCTTTTAAAGAAATGATGTCTTATTAGACCAGAACAGTTTATATGGAGACAACTAAAACTGAATGAGTTAAATTTAAATGATTTTAGATTCTTTAAAAATATTTAATTGCAAAATATTTCAAACATGCAGAAAAATATATAGCAGGCACAACATTTACAAAACGTTGCTTTACATCTGTTGTAAGTGATTCTCAATCACCATTCCTTTTATTTTCCCTTCCCTTCATTCCTACTGAAGATTTTTACCCTTCTGGGCCTTCCATGGCCCATTTTGAACCATGTCTTTATATGTTTTTTTAGCACAAAAATAAGATTTCAAGCATACAAATAATTATTTTGAATTCTTTCTTATTTTATACAAAAACTATACTACATTTATTCTCTTACAACCTACACCTTTCATTCAGTTTGCTTTAGAAATTTATGTTTTAATAGATATAGATTAATTCATTAATTTAAAGTTGTATAAGAAAAAAACTTCTGATTTCTCTGTCCTTATTTTTGGTCATTATTAGTAGCAGTCTATCATTTGAAATAATGTGTTTGTTGGCATGCATACTTCAACCAGATGCATTTTACCAAACCATATTCCCATTTTCAGTGAATAAGGTCCTATTCATTCATTTACTAGGCAGCATCTGTATTTTTTATCATAGTAATGGATATAGAATATTTGTTTTCACTTTAATTTCATGAACAGACTGTTTCATGTCAAACTTTTTAAATTAAAGGGAAATATCTACTATATCAGCTTTTTGTTGCTATAATAACATGCTTGAGGCATGCTAATTTAGCCAAAAGAGGGTTTATCTCAACAGTTTTAGATATGCATGGTCATGATACCAGCATTGGCTTCATTGGGACTCTGGACTGAATGTTTCTGAGTTCTTGTTTTCTCCTCCAAAGAATCAAGATACGGGGCCACACAAATTTGCAAAACAATCAAAATAACTATATTTGAGCCAAGTGATAGAGTACATCAAGATTGACAGTAGGACATATACCTGAAGGTACTCAGAGACCCCAGCCTACAGACTGTGGTCTCCTTTTATAGGGTCTAAGGAGGAGGCTGGTTACTATGGGGCATTGTTCAGGTGGTTTCTAGTTTGACTGATTGATCAAGTTAGATGATCGTTTCTCTACTATGCATTCCCCTTTCCATAATTTATCTCATTATAACCAGATACACACCCAATTATGCATAAGCATAAGATAATAAATAGGGGATTCTCCTGAAAAGGGTACTAGAGGAATAGTTTTGCCTTATTGCACACAAACCCAATACCAGTTTAGGTTGAATCAGCCCTTCTATTCTTCATACCCAGATGTTAGAAATATAGTTGATCAGAAACTGTCTAATTTTGATTGTTACCAGTGACAGGAAAACTTACAGAGGTGAGAGTATGTGTAGCTTGATGTGGGTAGGGAGTTAAGCAAGTTCTGACATTTCTAGAAGCATTGTTTGGAAAGAGGTGCTTGTGCATAGTGTCAGAAGGTGAGGGAACTGGAGTGCCAAGTGCATCACTACAAGGTGGAAGTGTACAGCCAAAATCAAGAGGGGTATACCTCAGGTATGCTTTCTTTGGACTGAGCCTCCAATACAGAAACTTTGGGATTATGGGGAATCCAATATCTATAGCACAGCACATACATGTAACCGAAGAGTCAAAGAGCCAAACTATTGTCAAATTCATTACCCTCTTTTCAATCCCAGTAGATATAGGACAAACAATAACTAAGCACAAAGTGATAAGACTCATACAGAGAGGGTGAGCGCTGGGCACGCATCCACTTGAGCTAATCCAAAGTGACAACAAAATCTAGCTTTTGGCAAAAAATATTTGATGTACAAGAAGCAGAAAGTAGCATAGTCAAATGAGACAGACAATATGAGAATCAAGCATAGATGTGTCACAACATTGGGACAATCTTGAGGGAATTTAACTGTGGTTGATTTGTGTCACTGATATATGTAGCAGATACTGATGGAGAAGGTGAGTAACATTTAAGATCACATGGATATTTATATAAAATGTAAATAAAGTACAAAATGAGTTAAGTTGAAATAGTAGAATTAAAAAATGCAACAGAAATGAAAAAAAATTTTTAAAAGCACAATAGGAAGTATATCACAGTGAAAACAAATGAGTAAACTTGAAGTCACTGATGATCCAAACCAACACAAAATAAGTGGAGGGAAGGAAGGGGCAGTGGTAAGACAGCATGTTCAAGACTGTGGGGAAACAGTAAGTATTATTCTAATGCATGTGTAATTGGAATCACAGAAAAAAACAAGAAAGATTATAAGCAGGAGAAACATTTGTACATTTGTTAGGTAAATTCCTAAATTAATATTAGGCACTCAACCACAGAGAGAATCAAATTATCAGAAAACATGAAGCAACAGTAATACTAATGTACAAAAGTGTACCTAGAAGTGTCATGTCCAGGGCTAGGGAGATGGTTCAGTGGGTCACAGACTGTGACCTTAGTTTGGATCCTCAACATCCATGTAGAAACCTGGGTCTGGCAGCACTGAAATCCCTGCACAGGAAGATCTCGGGGGCTCACTGGATAGGCAGTTCAGCCAACAATAAGTTCCAGGTTCAGTGAGAGATGCTGATTCAAAACATAAGGTAGAAAACCATAAATGAAGATACCTGATGTCAACATATGGCCTCCACATGAACAAACAAGGGTGAGTGAAGCCACACATGTACATACATGCATACAACACACAGAAGAAAAAAGTTAAAAAAAGAAACATCATGATGAAACTGCTTGAAACAAACAGAAATATTTAAGGTATCATAGAAAAAATAGTCTTACAGAAAAGTAAAAGTAAATATTAGGATAACTTTTCTTCAGGAATCATGTAAGCCAGAAATCAAAGATTGCATGTCTTAAATACTGAAAAGCAACAGGTTGGCAAGATGGTCAAATAGAGATTTCCCCTAGATGTACCTCCTCTGCAGAGAAGACCCAGAATAATAGCAAATAGCTGAATGAGAGGCTGAGGGAGATCACTGGAACCAAACAAGGGAATACAGAAACATGAAAAGACATGGAGACTGTGATGGTTTAGCAAATAGAATAGTGAATCTGCAACAGATCCCTAATTTCTAAGCTGGAAGAACTTCTCTTTGGGGGATGGAAGGAGACAGGAGAAGGTCAATGATTCCCACTGTAGTGGGCACCAGCTCCTTTACTACAGAAGAGCTCTCTCATCACAGCCTTGGAGCACAGCTGTGATACCACGATGGCCCAAAGTCGGTTCAAGCTGGTGATGAGTCAGAGGGTATGTGTTTCCCACATCACCCTTTACCATGACTCTGTCACCCAACCCTTGGTTTGAGCCTATGAGTATACATACCATGCCTTTTGCTGATGCTTACATTAAAGAAATTTCTACCCTTTCCCACATAATCACTGCCACTACTTCCACTGCCTGAGAGGACAAACAGACGATACCATTTCCCCTCAAATGTCTGACTCCTCTTACCTTTAAATTCAGAAATGAGACAAGGGTGTCTGTTATCTCTGTTCTTAGTCAATATAGTGCTCGAATTATTATCTAGAGCAATAAAGCAAGGAAAGAAACCAATGGCTATACAAATAACATAAAAATTTAAGTTATTCCAATTTATGGGCCTGGAGAGAGAGCTTAGTAGTTTAGAGTTCTGGCTGCTCTTTCAGAGGACCAGGGTTTCATTCACAGTATCCACATTGTGGCTAACAACCATCTATAACTCCAGTAGCAGGGGATCCAATTCTTTTTTTCTGGCCTCCATGGGCATTGCATAAACATGGCACACTCACATACATGCAAGCAAAATGCTCATACACATAAACTAAAAATAAATAAATAAAAATTTTAAATAAATTAATTATCCTAATTTGTAGGCACTATGATCCTGTATATCAAAGAACCTAAAGATGTTGCCAGAAAATTCCAAGATCTGATAGACTTTCAGCAAAGTGTTAGGATTCATAAAAAATTAACATTCAAAACCAGTAGTTTTTAATATATAAATAACAAAAGTTCTTAATTCACATTAACCTCAAAAAATAATAAAAATTCTCAGAATAAACGTAACTCAACATAAAAAACAATAAAAACTCTGAAACACTTGAGAAGACCTTAGAAGAAGACCTTAGAAGATGGAAAGTCCTTCCACGCCCATGATTCTAGTGTTAAGCTGTGAAAGTCGCTATACTGCTGAACATCATTTGTGCTAGCATTTGTGGTTTCCTTTATCATAGTCTCTCTGACTTGGGTAAGATATGTCTCAATGTGGTTTTAATTTGCATTTCCCGATAGATAAGAATATAAAACATGTTTTCATTATTTGTTGGCTAACTATATTTCCTCTTTTGAACAATATAAGCTCATTTACCCATGTTAATTTGTTTGTTAATTTTTATAGTTCTATTTAAATTCATTAATTAATTTATTTGTTAATCATTATTGTCCTATTTAAATTATTGATATCAATCACCTGCCAGAATAGTTGCAAAGTAATAATCTCCCATTCTATAGGCTCTTTTATAAATTTTCAGGTACTTGTTTCGTTTTCTTTGCAGAAAGTCTTTTCTTTTATGACCTACCACTTCCAAATTCTTGAAATTATTTTCTGTGCTACTGGAATGAAGTCTAACCTGTCTCTGCATTTTTAAGTACTTTGTCTATATTTTTTTCAGAATTTTCAGATTCAGATTTTACATTAAGATCTTTCATTCCTTTGGGATTTAATCTTGTACGCAGTAAAAGACAGAGATCTAGCTGTGTTCTCTTCATGTGTATATCCAGTTTCCACAGCGCCATTTGTTGAAGAGGATGTCTAGTCTCCAATGTATATTTTTGACAATTATGCAGAGTCAGACATCTATAGCTGTGTTGGTTTCTTTTCTGGACCACTGTTCTGTTCTATTCTATTCTGTTCTATTCTATTCTATTCTATTCTATTCTATTCTATTCTATTCTATTCTATTCTATTCTATTCTATTATTCTTGGCCTGCATGTCCGTCTGTGTTCCTATAACATGTTGTTTTGTTACAATCGTACTTTAGTATAGTTTGAAATCACATGTTATGGTATCTCAGCATTGCTCTTCCTCACAGGATTGTGAGAAAGGTATATCTACATCTATATCCATATCTGTATCTATACCTATATCTGTATCCAAAAGAATCGAAGATCAAAGTCAGTATATACTAGATATACCTGCAATTTTCTGTTTACTATGACATTATTTCACAATAGCCTAATTATAGAATTAGCTTAGATACCCATCAAGAGATGGATGGAGAAAATGTGATATATATGCACAATGCAGTTTTATTGAGTCATAAACAAGTACGAAACTGTATCATTTGTAAGAAAACTGGATGGAATTGCAGTCATATTAGCTACAGTAAAGCTGACACAGAAGAAATATTGCATGCTTTTTCTCTCATATGGTGTCTAGATTTCTAACAAAGGACATGGAACTGGGTATGATGACTGATGTTTGTAAGCCCAAGATTTTGGGAGGCTGAAGCAGAGGGATAACTATAAGTTTGAGTCCAACCTGGACTAAATAACCAGTTCTAGGCCGCTTTGGGCTACAAAATAAGACTGCATCAAAAATACAAAAGAAAAAGAAAGAAGCAAAAATAAAAACAAAAAGGAAGGACAATGGAGACTATTCTGGAAAAGGAGATAAACAGAGTAATGGGGGCATGAATATGATAAAATACATTTTATACATGTATGAAAATGTCATAATGTGGCCCGGAGAGATGGCTCAGTGGGTTAAGGTGCTTGTCACCTGACTGATGATGTGGGTTGAATCCCAGGACCCAAGTGGTGGCAGGAAAGAACCAACTCCCACAAGCTGTCTTCTGATCTCTACATGTACACTGTGGCACTTATGTATCCACATATGTACACATTCACACACACACAAATAAACATATAATGGAAAAGAATTTGCCAAGCTGTTGAAATGAAGTAACTGGAAGCACTTGTCTCTGAGCCTGATCTGATGACACACAAAGTAGAACAAATGAAACTATCCCTGCAGTCTGATCTCTCACCTTTAAGAATGAGTTCTCTCTCTCTCTCTTTCTCTTCTCCAAATAAATACATGTTTTTAAAAAGAATTCAACAAAAGATAATTTCAAAAACAGAAAATATTTTAATGAGATATTTTATGCAGTTAATATATTCAAACAAAATGAAATGACAATAAAATGTGTTTACTGTTTTAATGGCATTCAAAAGTACTAGAAGAGAGAAGAGTAATGGAAGGGAAATGGAGAGAGAGAGAGAGAAAGAGAGAGAGAGAGAGAAAGAGGGATCTGATGCTAGAGCTTCTATATAGCATGTGAGCAGACGGTGGCCTTCGACAAGTCAAGAGCAAACCTGATACTCATGCTGAGTTCTTTTCCTCCTAGCCTTCAGAACTGGGAATAAGAAACGTTCTTGTTTAACCCACCTAGCCTTTAATATTCTATGAAATAAAAAGTGGAGATATATTAGTATCTGAGAAAGTAGAGCTCAGAATAAAGAACATTGCTAGGGATAAAAGAAGTCATATCACAATGTTCAGTTTTCCAAGAAGACAGAACAATTTTCATATCCACGTTCCTAATAATAAGACTCAAAAATAAGTTGAGCACAGATGGAAGAAACTGATAAGAGAAACAGACAAATCTGAAATTTTAGCTGGGGGTTTTCCCCTCATCTCTCAGTAATTAATTGAGCAACTAGAACTTCATCTGGAGAAATAAGACTCCTTTAAACCTAGTGGCTACTCAGAAACCATTTTAAACAGAGGAGCAGTACAACACCTTTATTTTATAGTGTGCATAGAATTCACACAGATAAATTATATACCAGGCCAGAAAAGACTCATAAGTAACAAATAGGAGAAAGAGTACAAGGATCATAAGTTCAAGGTCAGCCTAAACTATATAGCATGACCCTGTCTCAAAGGAAAAAACAAGAACAAAACCAAAACACAACAACAACAGAAAAACAGGGCAGGCACAGTAGCCATGCCTTTAAGTCCAGCACTCCAGAGGAGGAGGCTAGAGGATCTCTGTGAATTTAAGGCCAGACTGGTATACATACATAACTAGCTCCAGGCCTGTGACAGCTTAGTACTTAAACTCTATCTAAAAATAAAAAAAGTCAAAAAGGAAATCCTTGTGACTGGAGAGATGGATCAGCAGTTAAGAGCACTGTCTGCTCTTGAGGAATACCCAGGTTTGGTTCCCAGCACCAACATGGCAATTAACAACCATCTACAATTTCAGTTCTAGGAGATCCAATGCCCTGTTCTCACATCTGTGGGCATTGTACAACATTGGTGCACTTACATCCATGCAGGCAATACACTCATACATATAAAATAAAAATAATAAATGGCATCAGGTCCCAATCTAGGATGAAGAACTATTGGCAGCTGTTTACTGCTGGGTGAGGAAGGGCATAGACCTAAGTGGATGAACTGCACTAAGGGGCACATAGGGACATTAACTTGACTTAATAGACACTAACACAAATGACAGAATGAATGAAATCCATTCCAGGGGCTGTGGGAGTGTGCCAGTGAGGAAGGGGGTTTAAAGGGGTTAAGATGTTGTGCATGACATACACAAAAATTCAATTTAAAAATTAAAAATATTCTCAATAAATTTGAGACAATGCTATACAAAGCATATTCTTTAGTAGAATCAATAACAGAAAGAAATGTGGAAATTCTCCAAATATTTTGAATGATATAAGAGATCATGTTTCTAAAGAATTCATGTATCAAACAGAAGCATCCAGGAACATAAAAGCATGTTTCGAACCAAATGAACATAAAACTGCAGCATATTGTAACTGTTTGTACTTAATAGCAATTTGTGTAGACTAAAAATTTATGTATATCATTAAAATGTTTGTATTAGCAACAAAGACAGTCCTAAAATCGATATCTAAATATTAGAATAAACCATTGAAAAGAATAATCTAAGCTACAACAATAACAGGATAAAATAGTAAGTATTTTATTAGACACCAGTGACATTGAAAATAGAAAGGAATAAAGAAAATATTCAATAAAATAGCAGTTGGTTCTTTGAAGTATGAAAAGTATCAATAAACTTTGACCATTAGAAAATAAGGGAGAAGCTATAAATGACCAACAACAGAAGCAAAGGAGGTACCACTACAGACCCCAAAGACTTCGTAAGAATTTTACTTGCAGAAAACAGCTCTCAAAAACATCCCTCGGGAGAAATGTTTGCCTGTATTCATGCTGGTGTTGAATCCCCCTTGAATGTTGGCTAGAATTAATGTATGAATTTATTAACTTCTGGTGACAATATTGTCCATGAAAGGAAGGCATAGTCTTCCTGAGATTAGGTATAAGACTGTGACTTCCATCTTGGGCAGTCTTCTTTTTTCCGATACTGCTTAATTTGGGAAAATTCATTTATCATATAGTGAGACAGGTTCATGGTGGCCCACATGGCAAGGAACTTGGCCTGACACTACCTACTAATGAGCTGAGAAGTATATCCTTGCCCCTCAGTGGCGTTCATGCGGAATTAATGTGTTGATCAACTACTAAACTACAGCTTCATGAGAGATCGTGAATCAGTGTGCAGGTAAGCCACCCTCCTGATCAGATTTATTTGGAAAATCCTTCTCTCCCTAGATCTTGTAGCATTGTTGTATAGGTTTCCTCACAGATAAAACATTCCATCTTGGAAGGAAGTGACTGAATACTCAGGATGTTTTAAAGGGAGGTGAAACTGTCCATCCTGCAATAAACAGGCAGTAAACAATTCAAAAGCTTCAGGACATCCTTGAAACTCACTAAATAGTCTTCTTCCTCACCAAGGTTATATATGCTTGGAGACTATCTCAGACCAACTGAGCACACCAGGTTTCCAACTCTCCTGAATTGTCACCCATGCTGGAGTGGGCTTTTGGTCATGTAGCTGCCTTGGAGTCATTTCTAATTCTGTAAGTAACTCGATTAAACTCATAGATTAACCAAATTGGACTTTGGTGGTATCCTTACTTTTTTCAACTGGTTCCTTGACTACAGTGATAGCTGTTTGCTCACAACTCTCCAGAAACACTATCACGCAGTAACATACTCCTGCCTTTCTTATTAGTAGTTTCAGAGTTCAGGCTTTACATTAAAGATCTTTGCCATTTATGGAGTTGATTTTTGTTCAGGGTGAGAAATGAGGATCTAGTTTCATTCTCAAACATGGAGACATCCAGTTTTCCACATATTGTTGATTGAAGATCCTGTGTTTTCACTAATATGTATTTTCAGAACTTTTGTCAAAAATCAAATGGCCGTAATTACACGAACAGAGCTGTTGATTTTGATTGGGGTTGCATGGAATCTGTAAATTGATTTTGATAGGATGGTTATTTTCAACATATTTATTCTTCAAATCCATGAACATGAGAAGTATTTACACTTTTTGTCACCTTTGATTTCTTTTTTCAGATTTTTAACATTTCCATTGTACAGTTCCTTCTCCACTTCATTAGGTATTTCTTACACTATTGTGAATGGAATCAGTCCTCTGATTTCTATAATTTATGTAGAAAGGCTACTAATTTTGCATGTTGATTTTGGTATTCTGTGGCTTTGCTGAATGTGTTTATCAGTTCTATGAGATTTTCGTGAAGGTTTTAGGATCTCTTATGCGCAGATTCATACCATCTGCAAACAGGAACATTTTACTTCTTTCCTTTGTATCATTTGCATTTCCTTTTCATATCCTTCTAGATAAGAGTTATTGAATAGAAGTAGAGACAATGAATAGCCCTGCCTTATTCTTGATTTTAATTGAATTGTTTTGACATTTTCTTAAATTAGGATAATATTGGCTATAATTTGTCATAATAACCTTTATTATGTTGTATTTATTAGAGTAGCAAAAAGTCCCATAAGATTAACTGGTCAAGACCATAAACTTTCTACTCTGTTGAAAGACTTACATTTCCAGTTTCACTGGTGAATTACCTAGTCACAGGAACACCCCTAGGAAGGCGGGTTCACCTTAAGTCATGCTAAATAAATGGGTGGGATACCTAGTACATTAATAAGATGATGAGCTTCTCTTGCCTAGAATCCCACCTCCCAGTGCAGTGCTTCTGGATCCAGCCACACTCACATAGGATTCCGTAAGTCTACTGCTTTTCTGAAGAATTCTGAATGACTCCTTTTCCTCTTCATGTCCCTTCTCTAGCATGCCTTCTCTAACACTGGGCTGTCCTAGCATCTTGTATTCTTTTACTTTTTCCTCAAAAGCTTCCTTCTCCCCCCATGTGGTTGCCACTTGGATGTGTGTCTCACCTCCATGAAGGCTCTAAAACTGCATAACCTCATGGGTTTGTTCCTTCTCTCTCCATTTTCCTCCCCGGGGCAGCTGCTAAGATTCCCAGCTCACTTGCCCTGAGGATTTTTCCTTAAAATTCTAATAAAATTGTTCTACAGCTTCCATTTGGGTCCATTCTTAAATTCTTTCATGAATGAGACTAAGAACCCTCTCAGGGTTGCTCTTTCTCCTTGTTTCAGTATGTTACCAAATCTCCCTTTAGAGCTTTGAACATAGAGGGATGTTGGGTTTTCCTTTTCTTTCTTTTTTTTTTGCATCGACTGAAATTATCATGTGATTTCTATGTTTAAATCCATTTCTATAATTTATTACATTTACCTATTTATCTATGTTGAATCCCTGTATTTGTAAACTAAAGCCAACTTGATCACAGTGAATAATCTTTTCGCAGTGTTCTTGTATTCCATCTGCCAGTAATTTGCTGCGAAATTTGCATTTATATTCATTAGGGATGTTGGTCCATAGTTTTTTTTTTTCTGTCTTTATCTGGTTTGGAAGAGAGACTGGTTTTGTAAAAGAAGCTTGGAAGTATTCTTTTTAATGATATTTTATGTGATAATTTGAGAAGCATTGGTTGCATTCTTATCATTGCTGTTTCTATTTCATTAAATTCTGTTTTGATTTTAATTATTTCCTCCTGTCAACTCAAATAACTAGTAAACATTTAGAAAATATTGAATATCTTTAACCATCAGGGGATTGAAATTAAAACTACCTTAAGATTCCAGACAGAATGGTTATCTCAAGGAATCAAATAATAGATATCTGAAAAGAAGGTCATTTAGTCAATGTTAATGGGAGTGTAAACTGGTATAGCTGCTTTGGAAATCAATTTGGAGTTCCCTTAAAATCTAGAAATAGAATTACTATATGACCCAGCTATTCTGCTCCTGAACAAAGGACTGAATATCCTTCTGTAAAGACATTTGCTCATCCACTTTTCATTGTTGCTCTAATTTACAATTGTAAAGAAATGGAGTCAGCCTACAAGTCCATTCAGTAATAAAAATGTGGTACCTATACATAGTGGAATTTTATTCTGTGTAAAGAAAAATGATGATATGAAATCCCAGGGGATTGAGCACAAGTTGTCAGACTTGCATGGCAAGTGTCTTCCCTTTGTGCATTTGTGCATTTTCTTGAGACTTACTCACTAATGTCCTTCATTTCAGGAAGTTAAGGCTCTGCCTCTACATGACTTTTTTTTTCATGACCCAAGTTCTGTTTTTTTTTTTTTTTTTTCTAGAAAAGTTTAATTTCTCTTTTGAACAGCAGATCTGTTTCTAATTTTGTGTATGTGAAAACATTCCTGCACATTAATTTTACATTCATTTGAGTTGGGGAAGAGGATTGAGATAGGGAGTTTGTGACTTGTGGGTAAAATTTCACTTAATCTCTCATGTTTATTGCAATGTTTCCCTCCGATTTTGTATTGACTAATTTATCTGACTCAAGAGGATACACTTTGTCTCCCCTATATGGCAAATACATTCACGGCTGCCAGGGACGCAGAGTATTGCTTAACTCCACCTTGTGCTCACTTTAAATTAATTGCCATGGTTTTCATCACATCTTTCATTTCTTTGAGAAGTGATTGACAGCTTTATCATGAGATTTATAGATTCTTATTGACCATTTAGTATGCCTTTTATTGTCATCGCCTGTACTGGTATTGATGTGTAAACTCTATTCTTGTCAATAATGAAGCCTGTGTCTGTTTTGCAAATAAGTGTGGATATCCTTCACTTACTGTAGTTTTCCTTCCATTGATATTCATTTACTGACATTGTAGTGGAGTTACATGAGACAGCAGGCATAAATTATCATTTTAATTCAAGCCATTTAATTATATGTCAATATAATTTTTGCAATGAGTGGTTACTCTCCTATTCTGAAATGTAAGTTCAAAGCTTTGCCCACTTTTCTATTGTATGTATATATATTCATTATTATTTGTAGGCAATTGTTTTTTCTTAAAAAGATAAAAATATTTGTTGTAAGAAAGTTAGGTTAGAATTCACAGAAATATAACTTCCCTTTTGAGTAAGAAAAGCAAAATGTATTGAACTGAATCCTTTTCAATTATTAAAAGAGACTCATCTATTCCTCAAACACATTATACACAATAATAAGATGCAAGAACTGCAAAGCTTAGCTTTTATTTTTCCCAAAATACCAAATTCTACTTCCGTGCATTCTCTGCTGCACCCGGTTCCATCTGTCCACCTGGCCTCATTCATTTGCTTCGCTTCTGATCTAAGCTTTCCTCCATAAAATTTTGGTTGAGGTTGCATTGAGTCTATCGATTAAGTTTTAGCTAGTTTACTCAGAAATGAACATTTATTGTTTTCTTTTATGTATTTTAGTTTGTTAGCATTAAATAAATTCCTACCATTGGACACTCATTGTAATCATTGATCCAAAACTTCTTCATCTTTCCAAAATTAACTACATTCTTAGTAATTCTCCATATCTTCCTCCCCAAACTTATGATAAATGTGATTATCTTTTTTTAATGAATCTGACTACTTAAAAAAAAACTGGTATACACAGAACTATCAATTTTTCTTTTGTGACTAGCTTACTTCACTTAGCAGTATATGTCTTAAAGTTTTATCCATATGGTGGCATGTTCCAAACTTCCCTTCCTTTCTAAAACTAACATTCCACTACACACATGGACCACACTTTGTGTATCCATTCATTCATTAGTAGATGCTGCCTCCTTCTCTTTACTATTCTGAATAATGATGTCCAAATCTTCTTCAAATTACTTTGGAAGAGGAAATGCTGAATCATATGATGCTATTTTTAACTTCTTGAGGAGATGCCATTTCATTTTCTGTAGTAGCTGCCTCATTTTACATTCCCAGAAGTGGTACCCCAGTATTCTAATTTTTCAGTACCCTTGCCAATACTTGTTAGTCATTATATATCACTCGAAGTGAGAAGTAGTATTACCTCGTGACTTTTTTCTTAATGAGGTTGAACATCTTTTGATGTGACTATTAGCCATTTATATGTGTTGTCTTCAATGTTTGTTTACATCCTTTGCCTTTGTAGTAGTTTTGTAGTTGTTATTGTGTTGTGGAAGTGAGTTTTACATTCTTGATCAAGAGTAACTCTTTATCAGCTTAGTAATTTGAAAATAACTTTGCCAGTTCTGCAGATTTGCTTTTCGGTGTGTTGATGGTACCTGATAATGCACCAACAGTTTGCATTTTGTTGTGGTCCCATTTATCTATTTTTTCTTGTTGCTCTTGCACATACTTTTCATGTCACATTCAAGAAATCACTGTGGATATACTCTATCAAAATTTGTTCCCTAAATTTTCTTGAAGCATTTTTATAGTTTGAACTCGAGTTAGTTATTAAATGTAACTTGAAATGAGGGTCTTCCTTTTCCTTACAGTTAGCAAGGAAACATTCCCCCCATTTTTGGAAATAATCATTGATTTTAAAATATTGAGAAGTATATATTCTTCTGTCAGAACACTTTGTAGCACAGTGTTTTAATTTTTATTTTGCTTTTTTCAGTGTTTCTGTTCTAAGAGAATAAATTGTAGGAACTGATGCATATTGGTTGAGCTCTACTGATCCGTTGTACCAGCAGATGACTACAAGAGAAGTGGAATCTACCTTCCTGGAGGGAATTTGTGTTCTATTAGGAACTTTCCAACATCCGTTTCCCCACCAGAACCCAGTAATGCTTCTTCCTAACCTCTTCATATGTGAAAGGAATCCCGATTCACTGTCAGTTCTTAGACAACATACTAATTCTATTTTCCTTGTATAATACACTCAGCTTTGCAAATAGTTTTCTCACTTGACACTTGAAATGTCATTGAACGGATGCCTCCTTTTCTACTCATGACACTGACTACGGTTAATTGACATCTATAAAATCTTCGTTTGTGACTATTTTACCTACTGGCTTTGGGGATTTGTCATACTTTAAAATCTAATTATTTTCATACAAATGTAAAGTATCCTATGCTTCCTTTCACTGCATTTTTGTCCTTGGATTCCATTAAACTTTTTGATATTTTTGAACTTGCTTGTGATACTAAAAATAAAGCATTACTTATTATTTTCCTAAGATTTTTGTGAGTCATACCTTTTATTTTCCTTACTTTTGAAATCTGATTATGCAATTTTAATAAACTATTGATATTTTGTTAAATGAATACAGAATTATAGAATTATTTATAGATAAATAATATCCTCATTAACAGATTTAGCCATACATTTTAATTTCTTTTCTCAGTAGCTGTAATAAAACACTGACCAAACATCTTAGAATCCATTGCTGAGGGAGACCAAGGTAGGAATTCAAGACAGGCACCTAGAAGCAGGGAATGAAGAAGAGATCATGGAGGAATCTGCTCCCTTGTTCACAGTCAGCTACCTTTCTTATACAGCCCACACCCGTCTGTCTAGGAAAGGTACTGCCACAGTGGATTAGACACTTCTGCATCAGCTGTTATGAAAAAATGCCTTGCAGACAATCACAAGCCAGTCTGATGGAGGAAATTCCTCCACTGAAGTTCCCTTTTCCCAAGTGACTCTAGGTTTGTGACAACATGACAGGTAAAACTAACACCCAAATAAGCCACTGTAAATCATAACCTTTCCTTTTTGGTTTGTCAAGATCCCACATTAATATCATACTGTAAGAGGCACTATACTTTTATAAGTCCCACAGTCCTTTGAAAATTTCAATACTTAAAATCCAAGTTCTCTATAAAAATCTAGTCTCTTAACATGGTAATCTTGTAAAATAAAATTAAAAAGCTATATGTGTTCTTATTCCAAGAGAGAAGAATCAGTGCAAAGTTTCAATCAGATTAAAGCAAAAGTAAAATCCAACAGTGTAATGAACTCAGTGTCCAACATGTGGGACTCACTCATGATCATCTGCACTCTAAAGGGTTTAGGCAGCCTGACTTCTCAAGTTTTACCACTGATAGCATACATAGCTGGGCTTGTGGGTTCAAGCTGACTCCATTCCTCACCTACTGCTGGCCATGTCAGACATCTCACGGTCCTCACATCTCCAGTATCCTGAGGTCCTCACTGAAACTGAGGCTTCCACCTTCACCAATGACCTCCTGGCCTCTCTGCAGGAACTCTAACACATGGTGCCAAGCCTCAGCTTCTCCCCATGACCCATTCATGCTTTCAAAATTAGCACCATATAGACTGCCCGTACACATTATGAAGTTCAGCTACCAGCTTGAGGTGCAGCCTTGGTCCCTATGGACCATAGCTTTTGTGTGCTGACTCTGAGGAAATACTTCGCAGATGATCTCACCTAAGTGATGCTGGACTCATTAACCACAGCTTATTTTTCCATGCCAGCTAATAAGCACTACTCTTCCTGTGAAGCACATGCTTTACTTTCACAGATTCACAGCACAACACATCACACAAGCAGCCCTGATGGAGTTTTAGGGGGACTTTCAAACTTCCCTCTGAAATTTCTCAAGCCAGGCCTCCATCATCTGCATTTCTCTCAGCATTCTTATCTTCCAGGCTCCCACAGAACAGTCGGTTAATTTCCAGGCACTCAGTGGTTTATTCAGCTCAAAGTTCTGAATGCTTCCACAGTCCTTCCCCCAAAGTAACTGCTGGTTCTATCCCAGCAAGATTCCACTTCAAATACCACAATTTGTATTAGTTGGAGTTCTCTAAAGGAATAGGACTAATAGAATATATATTATCTATATAATTATAGGATATAATATAGAATTATGTATATATATATAAAATATTAAATCAACATATGTGGAAATAATAATAGAGTGATAGCAACAAAAGCCAAGAGACTGAGAGCCTGGTGACTCTTTAGTTACCAGTCCTTTAGCCTGGATGCCTCAATAGGCTTAATTTGGCATCAGAAACTTGATGAGTTCCTAAGAGCCACTGGGTTTTAGTCAACTGTGGAAACCTGAAAATGTCATTCCTGAATTAAGCAAAGGGATCAGCCACAGCAGCAACAGAATAAATCAGGGGTAAGAGGAAAGGCTAAGTGAGCAAAATGTAAATAATACTCCTCTGGCACTCCTTTTCTTTCCAGGCTATTACCAGAGGATGTTGTCCACATTTGGGATGGAACTTCTTACATCAATTAAGGCAATCAGGACAATTCTTCAAGTGCACATCCCTACTCGGGTGATTGTAATCTGTAGTGACATTCAAACTAACCATCACACCATGAATATGGCATTATTTCATCTTTTGCAGTCTTCACTTGAAATTGTCAATAGGTTTCCAGATTTTCTTTTTATAGAATCTTTACGGTTCCTGGAACCCATCATATTTAAAGTTAGTTCCTAGTGTAAATATTGCACTCTTCTGTTGTAACTACTTTTTGTTTGCATGTTGGAATTATACTGATTATTGAAATTACTACTTCAATTTTGAACTGTTGCTTAATTTTTAAGTCTATAATACTTTTAAAGTTTTCAAGATTATTTTCTTCCATTTTTCATATTTATGTGTATAGTGTGCATATGTGTATATACATTTTTTTGCAAATTTGTGGACACCTATATGTAGGTACAATTTAACATATGTGCAAATGCATTCTGAGGCCCACAATTGATGTCAAAGATCATCCTAGATCATGCTTCCACCTTATTCATTGAGTCAAGATTTCTCAGTCAAACCCAGAACTTACTGATATATTAGTCTTGTTAGCCAACCTTTTCTGGTAATATCCTGTCTCCACCTTATACTCTGGCTAGATTGAATAACAGATGTTTTTTAACAGTTTTGGAGGCTAAAACTTCGAGATCAAGGTAGAAGCCGGATCACATTCAGCTAAGACCTTTCTCCTTGGCTTGCCCAGTCCATTCCTTATTATTTAGTCTTTCCTTTGTGCATATGCCTTCTCCTGAGATGAATGAGTCATAGTAGATTAAGGCCCCAACCTAATGGCCTCTGTTCACTCACTTACTCACTTTGTTAAAGACCTTATCCCCAAATATACTTACATTCTGAAGTATCTGGGATTTGGATTTAAACATATCAATTTGGGAGAGGCTCAATTTAACTCATAATAAGGAATTATGGATTGGCTGCTAGGTCCACTTGGCATTTACTCGAGTTCTGGGGATCCAAACTTGGTCCTCTGTTTAACCTATAAGTACTTTATCTACTGAGCTATCTCCCCTTCTAAGACATTTTGTAAGGTAATTCCTGGGAACAGAAAAATAGAAAGTGCTCTCAGAATATGATCAATAACAACTTAATGTAAGAAGTGGCCTGTTAATTGAGTATCCTGGATCAAGGGTAAACTTGATATTTATAAGTAAAGATTAGAGGAATATGTGTAGAATGTTCTAAGCTATGAAGGAACATACACTAATATACAGGAGGCAAATGAAGAATTAATTTAGGGACTTATGTACCATTTCATATCAGGGGTCAATTTTTGGTTATACACTAACATATGTTGTGATCATATATGTTGCAATATATGCTTTGCAGTAGTACATGTTGTGTAATATGGGAGATAAACTGTAATATGAGAGGAGAGGAAGGCATTGGTTGAATGAAAACTGATGAGGTGGAATCTGCAAGACTTGGTGACTGAGAGGCAGACACGGGGAAAGTAGGAGAGACTATGGTTTCTAGCAGGGACAGGGAATAAAGGAAGGATTTTGTGAGAGGAATGACATGAATTCAGTTTTAGTAAGGCTACATCTCAGATATTGCTAACTTACTGAATATATCTATCAGATGTATATATTAATTTATTTATCCCAGAAATAATGATTAAATTTCTTCTCTAAGTCCAGAAATTTCTTCAATGCAGGAATGCTCTCTGCTCTATTATAACAGTCCAGACAGGATGATAAGTACACATATGAACACATTTATAATTGATATATTTTGTCTAAAGCAAAATGGTTAGATTATTATGAGTTGAATTGAGCCTCTCCTAAATTGATATAATCAAGTCCCAATTCCAGATACCCCAGAATATAAGTATATTTGGGGATAAGGTCTTTAACAAAGTGAGTAAGTGAGGCCATTAGATAGGGGCCTTAATCCTCTATGACTCATTCTTCTCAGAAGAGGAAGGCATATGCACAAAGGGAAGACTAGGTAAGAAGGAATGGACTGGCAAGCCAAGGAGAAAGGACTTAACTGAATTTGATCCAGCTTCTACCTTGATCTCGAAGTTTTAGCCTCCAAAACTGTTAAAAAATGTATGTTATTTAATCCAGCCAGAGTTTAATAAACTTTTGTTATGACAATCCTGGTAAATTAGCAAAATAATTAAAATTATTCACTTTATGTAATAATGTATCAATAATGACAGAGTTTGAAAGCCAAACAAAACACAAATCCTGAACTTTAATTATTACTGTTACATATATATATACATGTGTTTATATACATAGACTGTTTTTTTAAATTAGTCCATCAGATATGAACAAAATACTGCTGGAAAATAAACTCATATTTTTTGTGATTGGAAGAATATAATATGTATCATCAATATGAAAACAGTAACCATAGCTATGGAGTGAAAGTAAGTCTTGTGCAGGTGTGATTTATTTCAGATCCTTTAACATGAAACATTTGGATCAATAATAGTCAGCCAGTTAAGATAGCAGTGCCCTAGGCTACTTACAACCAACATTTTCAATTCCTCATAATGGTTTCTTACTTTTAGAGTTTGTGCAAATTAAGAAATTACTGTCATCTTTAAATTTTTTCAAAAGCAAATGTTTAAGGATTTTCCAGATTAGTGAATATGCTTGGAGAATAAACAATTAGCTTATGATTTTTGTTTGTCTGTTTGTTTTGTGTACAGGCTCTCTGTATATAAATCAGGCTTTCAGTTCTTAACATACCACATGATAACCTTGAACTTCTGATTCTCCTGCCTACATTTCTTTAGTGGCTTGGGTTATAGGTATGTCCCACCAAGCCCTGTTCTGTGCAATAATGAAGTTAGGGTCTGATATATGCTAGGCAAGTTCTCTGCCTGCTGACTACATCCTAAGGCCTAACTTATGTTTCTAAAAGCATCTGGCTTCCCTGTCTAGTACTTGAAGGAATATAATGATGCTCAGTTATAGAGATGGAGCAAATCTCTCTGGCTCCAGGCATCTGATTTGTGTGATGCGTTAGTTTTGAAATCACTCAGAATGACTTAAACAAAAATATGCTGTCACGGATGCTACAGTGTCTAGACTGTTAAAATGCTAGCAGGGACAGGGACCGACCATAATGCCTTAAAAGTGGTACAGCAGGTTTATCTTACGGAGAAAATTGTGACCAAATAATCTTCACCCTAAGATTCCAGTTAGTAGAGAAGTAGACAAGCACTGTTGTAACCCAAGGAAAGGACATATGAGACTCCTATATCCTTAAATGGGAGTCTGCATTAAAATCTTTTTATTTTACACTAAATAAATACCTCACTAATTTATGAACTGGATTCTAATAATGGCTAAATTTTGCTGCGTGTTGAAAAACAGAAATGTAGATATTTGCACTACATTGCGCTCATAATAAACAAGCAAATCTATGACATAGATAGGATAGTTTTTTTCTTAACACCAGAATGTTATGTGCACTTTTTAAAGAGCAGGGCAGGAAACAAGCTACATGAGGATAGGCTTGATTTAACTGTAGAGATCAAACAAAAATTAATATTTAGAAGACTCCTTTGGGGAAATATATTTTATTGGGAGCTAATCTAACTGATTAAGCAGTAATCAGACTTCTTTGTATTCAAAACAAAGCAATTAAAATGGCAAAATTGTTTCATTTACTTTGATTAGGACTTTTAAACATGATATCAAGGATATTTGAAATAAATGATGACAAGTCTAGGAAGAAGTTAAGAATTTGATTTAGAGTCGGTATTGTCTTACTTGACTGTGGTTAATACCACAAAGAACTAAATGAGACATTATTTTTAATCATGTCTTGTCATTTAGTGCATTGATACAATGTTATGCCTGTGGCACAGAATTACATATATGTACTCATCCAACAATTATTTGGTGACTATCTGCTATGCATATTAAACTTTCAAATGCACAACAATAACAAAGGTATTCAAATGTCTTATGTTTGAATGAGATATATACAAATCTGAATATAAAATAGTCCAGAAAAATTATGATCTTCTGATAGAAAAAGGAAGGAAGGAAGGACAATTCAAATGTCACAGAAGATATAGAAAATATTCCTATGGGTTCTTGTAAATGGGTTCTTGAAAGATGATAACAGCAGCACAGCTGCACCCCCCCCAAAAAAAACCTTGGAAGAATAGTCATGCCACAAAGGAGGAACAGAGGTGAATGAGAACACTTTGTGTGACATGATAGTGCAAATGAGTATTTTGACCCAGTACGCAGTATATAGTAGAAGGTCTTGAATCTTAGCCTAAGGACTTTAAGCTGCATTGTCTGGTTAATGGAGTATCACTGAAAACTGTGTGAAGGACTAAGGATTATACAAAATAATGAGTCTATACAGTAGTAGCATTTATGACTGCAATATGCATTAAACTTTGAGAAGTTCCATTTCTCAAAGGAAAGGATGGAGGAATGACAGTTACAATGTAATCACATGTAATCACAATTGTTCAAGAAAATAATTAGCATAGTATCATTGTGACAAAAAGGAAGGGTTAGATTTTATTTGACTTTGTTATTATTATTATTATTGTTGTTTGGGTTTGTTTGCTTGCTCTTTTCTTTTTGAGGCAAGGTTTCCTTATATCCTCACCTGACTTGGAACTCACTATGGAGCCTTTGATTGCACAGAGATCCACCTGTCTTTGCCTCTGGAGAGCTAGGATTAGAGGCATGTGCCACCATGTCCAATTTAAGAGTTAGAATTTAGAGATATTCTGTAAAAGAGAAGAATAGAATTTGATGATATGAGGACTAAAATAAAGAATAAAGTTAAACATAACCTCAGTTCAGAGTGTTCTTCAATATTTATTTTCTCTTTCTTACTTAACCTTTAGATTGACCAGAATTCTAGCTGGAGCCATTAACACCCAGATAAAAGTTTACAGTTTTTTAAAGTTTATAAAAATTAAATAAAAAGAAACAGAGCCAGACAGAACAAACCTTCCTTTGAGTTGTTGGATATGGTGGTCCAAGAGACTCCCAAAATTACACAGACTATTGCCTTAGCCCTTGATTGTCTCCCAGAATTTGAAGGTAAGACTCTGTTGCTGAAAACAGGACATAACTTCAGGGACCAAATTTGGAGCAATGAAGTGAGAACTGACCTGGAAGCCACTTCCCCTGAAGGCTTGCTCTTATAGCTCTGGAGAGGACTATGCAAGCATCCAAGGTAGAACATCAGCTGATGGTCCAACTCCAACATCACCACCAATAACCACCAATGAGCAGCATAGCATTCAACACTTGTCTATGGCTACCTAACTGGTCTTAGAGGCCATTCAATGGAAGGAAACTCAGATGTCATTCTGTAATCATAGCCAAATACATATGGCTGAAGAGGTCATAGGCCTTAGAGAAATCTCCAAGGCTGTCACATCTCTAGGCTAATTAATATACTTTATAAGAAGGTATATAAATAATATATATACAATATCATATATATATATATATATATATATATATATATGTATGTATATAGTATCCTAGTCACCATTCATCAAAGAAGCTTCTGTTGCACCAAAAACTACTACAGAGTTCCACAACTGGCCACACACAGAACTTATCTGTGAATTGTTCATGCTTAAGCAGCACATATAAGATATAAGCACTACACACAAGGCTCACCCAACATGGAACAAGGGGTAAAGAGGACAGTAATGAATCTCTCAACTCTCATTAGTGAAGTTCCCTCATGCAACAGAAGGCCAGAACACAAAAGGTCACAAATGATCAGAGAATGGAGATTAAGAATCTGTAGAGTGTGGGTCCCTGGACAGGACCCTATATTAAGTTTCAGTCACCCAAGGCCGGGGCCATTGTGGAAGAGGGAGTGGAAAGATTGTAAGAACCCATGAGGAGGTGTGTGACCATATGGAAATAGAATCTTACAAGCTCCTGGACCCTGTCACATGAACTTACAGCAATAGTTTTGGCATGCTCAAGACCCATGCAATCTCAAGCAGAAAAAACCCCAGAATGGAACTGGGGAAATGGGTAGCAGACCCCAATCTTTGCTGAAGAAATACTGGCAACTGATTACTGTTGGGTGAGGATGAGCTAGTCTTCCTGAAGTGAAGGACTCCAGATAGACTGACTATACCTCAGTGAATGAACCTGCTCTGAGGAACATTTGGGAACATTAACATGACACAATAGACCTTAACACAGATGACAGAATGTATGGATTGCAGTTGTGGGGCTATGGGGGGCAGGGTGCTGGTGGAGAATAAGGTATAAGATACTTAAGATTGACTGAGATCTTCAGTATGAAATACACAAGGATTCAATAAGATGAAGAAAAGGTAATGCGGCTATTATTATACAGATAATGTGGTCAATATTATACAGATCTACAGTGAAAAAGAACAAATTGGACAGAAATAAATGCAGAATATACAGTTTGGATTGAAAAAGAGCTCTAGGAAGATTAATTTTGGAGCCAAGGCACATGCTAAAGAAGAGGATTCCTTTAATTAGGAGATTAAAGTGATTAAGAAGAGGCCTAGAGATTGGCACTTAAACAACTGAGAGAGTGCCTCCAGGGCAAGATCACACACAGCTCATGAAAGGAGATACTGAAAATGTGTTTGCCCTGCTGATTTTCAGTCTTGTTTTGGTCTGGTACTTCCTTACTATGTCTCTTTTTCTCCCTTTTGGAATGAAAACGTGTATTCCTTTCCACTGCATGTTGGAAATGTATAAATTGTCTTTTGATTTTTACAGGGACTTACAGTTAGATTTCCCTGAGTCTCAGAAGAGACTTTGTACTGTGGACTTTTGAATAATATTGACATAATAAAGACTATGGAAACTTTTAAGATTGGACTAAATGCATTTTGCATTTTATATGGTCATGAACCTATGGGGGCCAGGGAGCAGAATGTGGTGGTTTGAATGAGAGTGTCCCTCATAGGCTCCAAGTATTAAAAAAAATTAATTATGTTTATGCTTATGTGTCTGGTATATACAAGAGAGTGCAGGTACCAGCAGAGGCCAGAAGAGGGTACTGCATCTACCAGAGCTGAAACTAAAGGCAGTTGTGAGTCACTCAACATGAACAGTAGAAACTGAACTCATGTTTCTACAAGATCAGTATTCTTTCTTAACCACTGAGCTATCTCTTCAGCCTGTAACAGACTATATTTTATAGTTGTGGTAGCTGAGAAATACAGATATAACATCCAGAAATTCTTATTTAATAAGGAGAAACATTTATTTTTCCATTTACTTCTTTTTAATATGACTATATTCTTGTATATTTTAATAAAGTTTTTGTGTATTTCAGACACAGCACCTTAATCATCTTTTAAACCCTTTTTCCCATCGGCACCTTTCCAGAATTCCCACACCACTGGATTTCATGAATACTGTCATTTATTGTTAAGGCCTAGGGGTCATGTCAGTGTCTCCAGACACCCCTCAGTGTAAGTTCATTCAATGGGGTCTAGTCAACCTATCTAGAGTCACTCCCTTAAGATAAACTTTTCATCATCCAGCAGTAATCTGCTGCCCAATTGTTCTTAGGCTAAGATTGGGGGCCTGCAGCCCATTTCCACAGTTCGGTACTGTAAACAGCCAAATACACAGGGCTGGAGATTTCATAGATGTTAGAGAAAACTCCAAGGCTGTCATATCCATTTTCTATTTTCTTTGCTTTTGCTGAGATGTGGCTGAGATTTACCAGAGCATTTCCAATCCTTGGGCACTTTAAAGTAGAAGCTAAATGCCTCAGATGATGCTCCTGTGTGTCAGAAAGAGGTAAGCAGGAGTGTGACTCACCAATGATTACAGTACCTCTGCCCTAGCCAAGGATTGCTTAATTCTGGGCAGCTTTTTACATGACATAAAAATCAAATTGAAACTGCAGTTTCTGTCTTTTGGATGTTTCTATTTTATATTCACTCATGATTAATCTTGACTGATTCAATGACATCAAGTTCCATATCTGAAAACGTGTAGCATGGTTCAAGTCAACTCAGCTATATTTTAATAGTAAACAATCCACAAATTTCAATGGCTTAAAACAAAGGCACTTTTCCCTACCAGGACATATAAACAAGGCTAATTTTCATAGAATGTTGAAATGGCATTCTTTTATGTGCTCAGATAGAAAAGAGAAGCAGAAATATTGGTGAGCATTATTAATTTATTAATATTTCTCACAAGGTGTCACGAACGAGAAAGAAGAGAGAAGGCTGGAAAGTGGCAGAGATAATGAATTTAATTATGGATAAAATGCCTCTGATGTATAGAATGAGAATGTCCTCCATAGGTTCCAAATATTTGAACACTTGGTCTGCTGCTCAGGTGCAGTTTGAGGAGAGTCATGGAACCTTAGGAGATGTGGCCTTGCTGGAGGAAGCATGTCCTCCAAGGCAGGTTTTGACAGTAGTTTTCCAATTCCTGTCTGGTTTGCTCTGCTTTTTGTGCCTGTTTGTGGATGTAAGCTTCAGGTTACTGCTCTGGCTTTCTCTGCCACCATCCTTTCCCCCACATCGCGGACTCTTAACTCTTTGGAACTGCAAGTCAAATGAACTCTTCCTTATAGAAATTGCTTTGGTCATGGTGTTTTATCACAGCAATGGAAGAGTAACTAATACAAAATCGATAGAAAATGTTCCTTTGAGTGAAATATGGATCATTACTCTGAGTGACTCTAGATGATCCGGATACTTGTCTGTATACAATTGGGGCTTGAATCTCCAGGAGATGAGGTCCTTAGTGCTTCATTTCTGTGAAGGGATGTGATCAAGTCATGGACAGAAACAAACAAAAATATAGAATAATAAGGGCATGCAAGAAAGAGTTCACTCAGCTTTAACAATGTCTAAAAAGATGTAAATTAAAAACAAGCCTAACATTTTACTGGCGTCATCTCAGTGCTGCGAATGTCCATTTCAACCGAGAATTAAATACTGAACCAGTGCATTACTTTGCGTTTATACTAAGAAACAATCAGAGTTGCAAAAGGGACTTCCGGTCATTTTCCTCAGTAGGACTGTAGTGTTCAGAAAATAATGTCATACACCTAATGATGAAATAGTGAAAACTAAATGTAATCCATCTGATGGTGTTGAAATGAGCAATGTAAATTACCAAGATGGAGCTGCTGCTCAGGGGGGTGATTCCAACTGCTGTGGCTAACAAGAACGTGGGTCTGCTAAGGAAGGTCTCAGTATAACCATCAAGATTATGCACCTGCTTCAGAACCAAATGGATTTTGTCAAGAAAATATTTTTTGTTCAATTATTTGCTTTAATGTTTTTAGTTTACTGATTTTTACCATTTAAATGGCATAATATTGAGAACTGGGTAAGAAATGTCTAAGGAATATTTTGAAATAATAGGAAATAAAAATACTTTAACCACTATATAAATCGAAATGAAAATTTAATTTTTAAAAATTTTATCATTTTATATGTATGAGTGTATTCGACACATGTGTGTAAGTGCACCCATGTCATGCAATGCCTGCAGAGATCAGAAGAATATGTCAGATTCTCCTGGAACTGGAATTATAGGCAGTTGTTAGCCATCATGTGGATGCTGGGAATCCGCAAGAGCAGCCAGTTCCCTTAACCACTGAGCCAACTCTCCAGTCTCTAAATTGCTTCTTAGAAAATATTTTGTTTATTATTTTTATGTGTATGAGTATATTGCCTGCATGTATGTAAGAACACAGTGCTATGTACGCAATGCCCAAAGAGGTCAGAAGAGGTCGTCGGATTCCCCTGAAGCTGAACTTATGCATAGCCACCATGTGAGTACTGGAAATTCAATCCCAGGTCTTCTGCAAGAGCAGCCAGTGCCCCAAAATTCAAAATTTTTAATCTAAGACAAAACCCAGCTCAATATAAATATGTGACAGCCTGAAAAGTTAATCAATGCCTTGTTAAAAAATCTTAAACATAATGAATTATTAACACAAAGCAGTGAATATAAGCTCCAGTTAAATCAAGTTGAATTTTTTATTTCATCTTACTTAAAATATTTTTCTATTGAAAGACCAAAATAGTGTTATTAGATATATATTAATCTTTAAATATTTTATTTTTGAAATGTTTTTCTTTACACAGATTTTAGAGTCTAAAAGAAATAAACTCAAATATCAAGGTTCTTTGAGTAGTAATCTTGTAAACAAGATTCTTTGTCTTGCTTTGAGGCCAATTTTAACTAAACAGTTTTACCTTACAAAAATAATCTGACAGAAGAAGAAAAACTATGCTATTTTAGGAAAATGCATATAGCTGGAGATCATTATGTCAACTGACATAATTCAGCTTCCAAAGACAAGCATTGCATGTTTTCTGTCATATGTGGAACTTAAGGGTGGAGTGTATGAAAGTATAAGAGAGGCTATTGGGAAAGGATTGGAAAGGGAGGGAAGAGTGGATAAGAACAGGTTACAGAGAAGGAAGATAACATCAGAGTACATTATTCATATAGGGAAATACCATTGTAATTAATATACATATTTATAATTAATATACATATTTAATATACACATCAACATGAAAAAATCAGTCAGACAATATTAATGTAGAAGGAAATGCCAGTATCTTCTAAGTGCTTAGTGACCATCACTAAGGAAACCAGTTTCTTAATGTCCATGTATCATAGGGGCTGACAATTCAGAAGATTGCTGTACTGAACTTACAGAATTAATGATTTCTTTTTGTCTCTCTTTCTGTCTCTGTCACACAAACACACACACACACACACACAACCTAAAGAAGGTTACATATAGATCATACTAAATATGTGTGCTTTTTTAGATCTGCATTTAATGTATGATTATTTTAAATAAATTCTTAGGTGAAAATACTATTTCATTGATTTGAAGAATATTTAGAAAATTAAGCAAAATTAATGCTCTAGAGTTCTGTCAGTCAGATTAAGACTTGTTTTATGCCATGAGTTACCTAAGTTTCTGAAACTAATCTAAATAGTACACTGGTAGAAGAATAGCTTGTATTGAGGTTGAAGAAAGTATAGTAGGGTGTATTTCAGGTCTTCTGCTTTTAAATTGCCTTCATATATAATATATTGTTTGTACTAAAGGAGTGCCGTGTGATGTTTTGATACATCTATGTATTGTACGGTATTTAAATAAGATTAAATTACATCAGTTTCCTCAATCATGTATGATGTCCTTGTTGCCTTGTAGTAAAACTTTAAAAATGTTTTTTCTATTTTTTTTAAATGTTAAGTACATTATGGTTGTCTATAATCACCCTACTGTGCACACCAGAACTTCTTACTTCTTTGCAACCGTAGCTTAGTATCTATTGACCAACTCTTTCCATCCCTCCCTTCCCACTAGTTTCTTCAGCTTCTAGAAAACATTAGTCAACTCATCAATTCTGTAAGGGAATTTTTAGATGCTAAATATTAATGAGCTCATGTCAAACTTAATTTTCCTTACTTGGATTATTTTTCTTAGCACTCCATTCATGTTGTAAAAATTACAGGATTATGTTCTTTCTTAAGGCTGACTAATATTTGAAGGTACATACGTATGACATTTTGTCTAATCATCAGTTGCTGGATATGTAGGTTATTTCCATTTCTTAGCTATTGTGAGTCACCATCCACAACAAACATGAAAGTGCAGATATCTCCTTGGTATATTGTTTTCTTGTATGTCTAACAAATTCATCTAAACTATCATGATACACACATACTCCAGAATTTCTCTTGTTCCTTGGTTGGTTATTCCATAGACTCTCTGATTTAAAAGTTAGAAGCTTCACAATATCAGTAGAAAATGGGCATTTTGAAAACACTGTGTCCCAAATTATTACAATCCCTCCATAAGCAGTTTAAAAAAAGTGTGACAGACAGCAAACCTTAAGACAAAAGGATATTTAGACTCGCTAGAAAAAGATAAAAATATGTTTTGCTGTACTGTGTGAAGTAGTGTAACTGAGTTAAAGACTAGAAAAGGGGGAATAGGAAAATTAAGATATAAATGTGGGCAAAAGTCTGAATCCACACCAGAAGGACTTTAAAAGTATTTTGTCATGAAAGAGAGGTCAGATAGCAAATACCTTTTTCTCAGTTTTTCCTCATTTTTAAGCTACCAACCACCACTTTTCTTATGGGGGAAAAGTTTTCAAGGTGTCAAATTTAATGAGTTCTTTTACTTGTTTCTTTTTCTTCCACTGGAAATTGTGCTTATTCCTTATGGTAATTCTTTGTTTAAAAGATCTTATTTGGTGTCTGTGAAATTGATTGTGTCTTCAAACAGGTGGGTGATTAATTATAATGACCAAACAAGATCTGAAGATTTCTATTTCTCTGTACATCTTCAACTTTTAAAGGCTCTCTCTGGAAAATGCGCACGAAAGAAGCATTTTACAAACTCTCTGCTTTTAAAGTGATGAAGAAATGGACCACACTTTGAAGTAGGGATTCTGTGAATGAAAGAAAAAATGAGAAAAGTGGCTCAGGTGAAGGGCCACAGGAGACTCTACAGAAATTTGTGCCTTCGTGGATTGTAATGGAGTAAAAGTTGGAAGCAGGCTGATGTGAAAATTAGAATATATGACTAGGGCAGAAAAATATTTAATTTTTAAAAATTATAATTTTATGCATATGACTGTTCTACCTGCATGTATATAAATGCACCTATGTTGTGAAATGTCAGTATAGGCTAGAAGAGGGTGTCAGATTCCCTGGAACTGGAGGTACAAACTATTGTTAGCCTCCATGTGGGTGCTGGGAACTGAGTCATTTCTCCAACCCCCTAGGACAGAAGTTTTAAATTCACACCAAAGTAGACTGTAGAAGAGAATTCAGATATCCAGCAGCATTTATTCCTGTTTCTTTATTTGTAAGTTATTCAGAGAAGACAGCATCATGAATTCTAACTCATTGCTGTCATTTTGAAATTAAGGGCCAGGCTGGCCAGATCTCAATTTAAGAGTGAGGCAGAAAGTATTGACTCTTTATTAAAAAATGTGCTACTTTTTAAAACCAACTTTTCCTAAAAATTAGAAAATACCACACTTGAAACAAAGCTAACATATGAACCCAGCTCAGTTAGCCTATGCAGTTAGTCTGCAACAACACACAGACTCTACAACAGAGATTTTTTTTATTTCAGGTTTTAAAATACACTGGACAAAAATAACCTTTATTTTCTAAATAATTAAAGGTAATCATTGAATATTAAACTATTTGGGCCTGACCATAGTAAACACTATTAGGTATACAAATAAGTGGATAAATTATGATTATGGGCATTAAGACCTTCAGGGGGATGAAGAAGCCCATACATTTCAGACTCTAAGTAGAAACTAAGTCACCAGTGTTCATGTTTCCCAATTAATTGAAGATCTAAAAAAATTTTAATGACAAATTAATTTATTAAAATCCACTTGATGTGGGAAAATAAATTGCAACAAAAAAGATGAAAGAACTCAAAACAGGGAGATTTATTTTGATTTCTAGCTTTAGAGGTATCAGTAGTCACAGAGATCTTTTGTTTCTGAGCCTTAGTGAGAAAGTGTGAAAGGGAGTGGTAAAGGACAGCTGCTCACTTCTTCACAGCTGACAGGAAACAGTGGGACTGGGAGAAGTGGAGAGTGACAGAGAGAGAAGGCACTAGCAGCAAGACTACCCTTCAAACCTTTCAATACCTTGCTTCCTCCAACCAGGCCTCACCTCCTAAAAGCCCATCCAACATGAAGTCATCAGTGGATCAAATTGTAGATGAAATTGGCACCCACATGATCAATCATCTTCCAATAGTGCCAGTCTCTGGGACCGAGCCTTCCATACATCCAGTCTGGAAATGTTTCACAGACATATCATAAGAATAAATTAGGTTAATTGTATCCTATTATGGCAATAAAACCTAGGAAATCAATTTTTCTATGCAATAACAAAATGTCTTGCTTCCAAGAATTTCTGTTTTCAAAAGAATCAATGCTAAAATAACTTTATTTTTCTTTAATGGATTTGAACTCTCTCTCTCTCTCTGTCTCTCTCTCTCTCCCTTTTTCTCTCCCTCCATCCATCACCTCTAAAACCAATATTCAGTATTCTACTTATGGTAAATATTTAGTTTAAATAACATCTAAGCATGGTAGAGAAACTTTCATTTGAATTGATGTGATAAGAAAACTATGAACTAATTTCTTAAATAAGGAGAAGAAAATTAGGCTTAAAGTAGTTGAATTGACTCAGGAAATTTTTATTGCTTAGTTGATTTGTAAGTCTTTCTCTTTGTATTCAAGTGGAGAACTTCATTAAATAGAATGAATAGTATCTGAGAAATTAGAAGACATGATATTTGCCTCATATGGCTTTGAAATAGCTACCCTCCGGAAGAAGCAGTACTTTTCTCCTTGAAAATGCTCTAGTAAATTTTCTACTTTCTCCATAGAAGAGATATTTCTTCCATTTTCTGCACCAGGGTTAGCAGTGAAGGTGATTAGAGCACCAACTACCAGGTCGACTGGCTTTCTAATGCCTGCTCCACAAATATGGCCAATTCTTGTGCTTGCTTTTGTCCTGTTTCTTCCTAAATTATATGACTTAGTTAAGGAGCCAGTCAGCTTCATATGTCTCCATTTTCTGTTTGATTAAAAATAATGAAAAACTTCAGTTCTGAGATGGAGTTTTACGGGGATAATAGGACACAGGTTCTATCAAGAGGGAGAGGGAGAAAAGACAGGGGGGAGGGAGAGTAACACAGAAAGATGAAGGAGAGATAAATACAATGTGTTTGAAAAATAAAACTCTGTAAGTATGGTAGTTTGAATGAGAATCTCTCCCATAGGCTAAGTATCTGAAGATTTTGTCCCCAGATAGTGACACTATTTTGGGATATCTTAGAAGGTATGGCCATGCTGGAGGAAGCACATCACTAGGAGTGGACTTTGAGAGTTCTTGAGCCATGCAGGATCTCCAGTCACTTTCTGTTTCCCGTGACTGCTTGAAGATGTGAACCTCTGCTTCCTGTTCTTGCTCCAGCACCTTCTGCCACCATGCCTCTCACTATGAAGGACTCTAATTCTCCTGGAACCGTAGCTGAATTAACTCTTCTTTTTTAAAGTTCCCTTGGTCAGTGTTTCTATCACAGCAACAGGAAAGCAAACTAATACAATAAGCTTACTTTAAAAAACATAGGTAATTTAAGGTGTATGTGTGTATTTGTGTGTGTGTGTGTGTGTGTGTGTAGACAAGTATAGGCTGTCTAACAACAACAACAAAAAACAAAACAAAACAAACAAACAAACAAAAAAAAACCAGTTCCAGGCATGGGAAATCTCCCTTTGAATAATTGGTTTGTGAGGAAGTGTCTAAGAGACTACCAAAACAATACTGGTTATTGCCATAGTTTTTGGTTTGTCTCAGAGCTTGAAGGTAAGAAACCATTGCTGAAGACACCATATACTTCAGACACAAGACTTGGAAGAATCAAACTGGCACTGACCTAGAAGATTCCTCCCTGAGGACTAGCTCTCACACTATTGAAAGGTTCTATGAAAGTTGTCAAGGGTGAAAAGCAATCAATAGTACTACCCATCTGTACAGCCTACAAATCAGAACAATGACTGACCCAGCACAATATCTCTAATGGTCTAATAGTGTCATTTTTCTCCTGGAGTAAACCAACAGTTGTCTGAATGGATTTAAGGCCCCCTGAAACAGGAGGAAATTTTGGCTTGCTACTGTTGAAATGACAAAGCTAATTCTATTTAGCTCTAACTGATTTTTGCTTCACCCAGTGTTTTAGCCCAGCCATTACCACACAAGACAGCCAGGCAGAAAAGCAGAGAGTTTCAGGAAATTTGTTGTTTCTACAACACTGGGAAACTTACAGTTATCCAGGTAGCACATCCAGATACCACGTCCTCCTCCTTCCCTGCTACACCCACACCTCTATGGAGCCCATTGTTTCTGCATTAATTCCGAGAAAATTTTTCTTTCCTCACCAAAACATTTTTTTAATTGAAAATCTCTTTGCTAACTGATCTGCCCCTGGTCTGGTGTACCTATGGTGATCTGATGTAGTTAAGGTTACTGTCTTTACCACTGTCATGATGGATTTGTGGTTTTAAGCTTTATAAACTCTTGTCTTGCTTCTCATTAAGATCGAGAATTCTCTTGAGCACAAGACCCTTCCTCTGACTGCATACTTGCTAGCTATCTAATGTAGAACTCCTAATTCAACCATCACTATGTGGCACTCCTCTATGGATCTTACTTGGTATTAAACTGTAAACCTAGCCAACACCTGGGGCTGGAGAGGCATAGACACTAGAAGAGAACTGTTAGGGTCTGAGAATTGGGAACAAACCCCAGGACTCCACTTTGATGTAAAAAAGAAAATTTATTTCCATAATTTGGAAAACAAAGTGAATCTAGTGGCCAGCCAGACTGCAGTCCCTAAGACCAGATCGTGGAACTGCTGTGTGCTCTCCAGAGTGCAGCCAGCTTTTAAAAGTTCTGTGGCTGCGCAGCTCTGCGGGCTAGTTTAACCTTGGAACTGATTGGTCCAGAACCTGTCTGTCCCATGGGGATTATTTGTATTGGACAATTCAGACCTCATTGTCCTTGGGGTCTGGGCTTGGCACTAGAATGCACGCTGAAGTGTTAGCACCCAGAATGTAGCAGGGCGAGGCGATTAAAACTTAAGAGGTCTGAGTCTGCTTTGTCCCTACAAGAACCTACTGCTGTTGTTCTCCTAACCCAATATGATTTCAAACTATATTCTAAATACTCTTATATTCACAGATAAATATATATGCCATCATTCATCAAAGAGGCTTGTTTTTGAAATGGGTGGACACAGTTACAAAGAGCAATAACTGGTCCAAATGGAGAGAGTAAGTGACCATGGAATGCTCACCCCCAAATGTTACATCTACAAGCTCATTCCCCTAGATGAAGAGACATGAGCAATCAGCAGTTACTGAGAGAGGAAGAAGCAGATCTGGCCATGGATGAGCTCCCTGATTAATCCCAAGTGGTCAGCCCTGAACGCATGTACATATGAGCAACACTAAATGAACTCAGTATATTGTGTGTATTATACATAAGTGTGTATTATATATATATATATATATATATATATGTATGTGACAACAATAATTATTAAAGAGGTCATGAAATTGAGAGGGCATAGTGGGGGAAAATGTGGGAAGGAGTGGATGGGTGATCTAAATACATTACTCAGGTATGTATGAAATGCTCAAAGATTAAAAACAGCTTCGAGTCTCTACTGTGATAGAGGGACAAAAAACACATAACTTGTAGGAATTATTATTAGGATGAAATTAAATGATAATGATTAATATTTTATAGAAGTGAATCCTGCTCCTTTTCCTATGTTGCTCTCTGTTTTCTTCTTCTTTGCTAGTGTATATTACTTGTACAGGACAATGTATTTCATTCTGACATTCTCATAGACATAGAATATGCGCCTTTGATTGTATTCACCTCCAGTTTCCCTGTGTTGTCTCTTCCTGCCCCTCCTCCTTTTTCTCTTCTTCCCAAAAAGAAATGTAATGCTCACTTTATTTTATCTTTACTCCTGTCTTTTTGGAGAGCGCTCATAAGTGTCTAAAGGAAAACTGTTGCCCCAGTGGTGTCACAAGGGTTAGAGAGATTCAGCAGTGTGGGACTTACAAGGGCATCAAGATTTGCATTCATTTCAGGGTATAAATTTGAAGAGTATTTAGATTTTACCGCATTATTGTAATCTTTCTTTAAAAATATCAACATCAAGTTAACAGTTGAACAATTCTACTGTTTGGTATATGTTATCCATCTAAAAAAGTTTAATCTTGAGGGAGCTGTAGCAAACACAGATAGGGAAAATGAGTGTTAAAACAACAAAGGAAAGAGCACAATAGAGAAGAATGACCAACAAAATGAACTGAGGTGATAATCTATTGCCTATTGGCTTTGTGAACTATGGAATGAGGTGCAAGTGGATTAGAAAAGAGACATTTGTGTTAGGATTGGGTTCTGAGTTGAGCAAGAGGGTGAGACTCCAGGCAATCCGGGAAGCAGAAAGCCTATGTCACATCCCATCCGCTCAGGCTCCACCTGCTTCTGGGAACCTTAAATTAAATCACTGCTAACAAGGCACACAGTTCAGGTCGATATGTTACTCAGGCCTCTCCATATTTACTTACTATAATTTAATTTCTAATTGAACATAGCAGAGCATTTTGTCCCCAGGAGAATTTGTAGGAAAGTCTTGAGGGAAATGTATTTAGATCTAGACTGCCAACAACTGCTTACTTTGCTGTAACCCTGCAGACCTGAGGCTATGCCTTCTAAACTCATCAATTTGGGAATTCTCCAGTTACAAAATAATAATGTCAGGTTTGCAGTGTTCAGCAAACTTTTACAAATAAACTCTCATCTTCACCCCATTTCATTGTTTGTAATCTAATCACAGATTTAGATTCAGAAAGAAGGAAAGTGATAATACAGATCAATGCCTTGCAGTAAGTATTCAGCTCTGGTGATTTTCATGGGGACTATAAAGGAAAAACACATATTTGAAAAAGAAGAAATGAAAGGTAGTCCCTCATAGGGAACCAGGAGTTTTTGTTGTTTGTTGGTGCTTTTGAGACAATAAGAAAAAAAATGATGTGAGACTCTGAAGATGTAGCTGTTTGAACCCAAAGCAGCAGGACAGACAGGAATGTGCCACAGATATAAATTCCCTAATCCCATTGTGTTACCATGTGTGCGTTCAGGTCTTCCATCAGTGAGCACTTTAATATAAATCATATCCCCACCCCCTCCATCTCCAGGGCTAGGCTCTTGGCTTCTAGTTACTGCATTTGTATCAGCTGATTTGTTTCAATTTCATTTTGAATAACCTTGTTATGAAAGGGTTTCATTTTCATTGCTTAGAGTATTAGTACATTTTCTTTCTCTTTTGGAGAAAGAGAAATCAAGCATAAAATATCATTATTAAATTTATGCATTATGAGTGAGCACTAAACTTTTTACTGTTTCTGAGGTGTACTGATCTCTTTAAGATACTGAAAATCCTTATTCTTGCTTGTATGAGTAAAAGTCACTTAGCACAACTTCTTTGTTTTACTTGACTGAACAGTCTTTTTTTTTTCTTTTTCCAGTTTTTATTGAATTTTGAGGTGTTTCATACAACAGCACATCTTGATCATATTTAGACCTCCTTTCCTATCTGCACACCTCCCATGAGCATGACCCCTGTATTTCTTGCATTCTGTTATATATGATAAGGCCTATCGAGTCAAATTTGTGTGCCCGGATATGGTACGAGTTCATCCACTGGAACCTGGTCAATGTATCTAGTGCAATTCCCTTAAAGAAGACAAACTCTTTCTCACTCAGCAGTGATCAGTTGCCAGCTAAGGTTAGGGCTTTTTACACATTTCCCCAGTTCTATGCCTGGCTTTTGTCTGGTTTGAGTTTGCACGGGTCTTGTGCATGCTGTTATCATTGCTGTAACTTCATACGAACAAGCTCCCAGTGGCTTGGAAAACTGTTTCCTTTGTTATTCACCACCCTTGGCTCTTACAGTCTTTCTAACTCTTTCCAATGGTCCCCGAGCCTTGGAAAAATACTATTTTTGTCGTTGTTTTTTTTTTTTTTTGGTGGGGGGAAGTGGAGGTAGTATTCTACTGTAGTACCAGCTGGTCTGGAATTCACTCTGTAGACCTGTCTGAGTTCGATGTCACAGAGATCCCCTAACTCTGCCTTCTGAGCCCTGGGACTAAAGTCAGGTATCACCATATCAGCACTTAATACTGTAGTTCTTATGCGTTGATACAGCTTTATATTGTAATTCTATATTCCCATGTGTATAAACAGATGAACATTTTTGGAAATGAAAACTGTGATTTAAAACTACCCATAACAAAGCTCTACATACTGCTAGTTTGAATGTCATATAATTAGTGTAAAGGTAAAAGAAAATACAGTGGAGTAGTAATCAAAAGTCAGAAGATTGTCCATGGAAGAAAATGAGCATATCATGTCATATTGTATAGATACTTTGGGAATTGTGGAACAGAATGAAGGAGGGAAAGAAATATGAAAGGAAAACCGCGACAGAGAGAAGGTAGACGGGAGTGGGAAGGCGGGAGGGAAAGAAGAAAGAAAAGCAGGAAGGAGGAAGGAAGATACTCGGCACTGCTTTGTCTCTTCCTAGTTAAATACCTCTTGGTGTCATTTTCAACATCTGTAAAGTTAGGGGCTTGGACTATTATCTATAGGTTTGCTTATGTCTGTATCAATGACTCACTCAATCTAAATTAATGGTCCTGTGTTTTCACAATAGTTCTTTGAAGTTCTAGAGGCTCACAAAAGCCTATTTATGGTTATTTATGAAAAGGTAAGTGGTGTGATGGGAATAGAGAGAGAAACTGTCATTGATGCAGAGATTCCTTAGGCCAGTCTCTCTGGCTGTAAAGTGAAGGATAGTAACTTCTCTGGGTAGTGGCAGGGACTGGACAGAACGTATCTAGTGTGGAGTCAGGTTTCAGTCTATCATCAGAATTTCAGGCACACAATGCATTCTTATGCATGGAAAGTGTTTTATTAGGTCTTCCAGCAGCCTAGTCAGTGAAGATTAGCATGAATTAATTAGCCAGAACACCGATTAATTGGATTTCAGAATTTGAAATGTCCTTTGTATCGTTTAGTCCAATGTTCTTATTCTACAAATGAAATTAAAAAAAAAAAACAACAAAAAAAACCTCCAAGTGTAATGAGTTGCAAAGGCCACTCAGTTCCAAAGCTAGGGTGAAACTCTGTCCTGATATTTTCCAGTCCAAGCCATCTTTCTTGAAGCTCAGAAATTCAGGGTGATAGACAGAATTATGCTTTTCTCTGTTTTGAAATTCTGACACTTTTCTCTGTCCCTATAAAGTACTAGATTTTATTGTGGATTTTTTTGTTTTATTTATTTATTTATCTACTTGTATATATTTATTTATTTATTCATTCATTTTTATTATTGAATTGTTGTATATTTCATACAGAATATCTCAATCCCCCTTAATCATTATTTTATACCCCTTCCCCACTGGCACCCTACCATAGTCCCCCAAATGGAATTTGTACATTTTTTTCCTCTGTTCTCAGGTCTGTGGTGACGATGTGTAAATCCTCCCAGGACTCTGCTCATGTGATCTTACAGCAATGGTTTTGCCATGCTCAAGACCTGTGCAGACTCAAGCAGACAAAAACTCAGCATGGAAGCAGAGAAGTGGTTAGCAGACCACAATCTTTGCTGAAGAAATATTGGCAACTGATTGCTGTTGGGTGAGGATGCACTAATCTTCCTAAAGAGAGGGGCTCCAAATAGACCTCAGTGAATGAACCCACACTTGGGAACATTTCGGGACACTAACTTGACACAATAGATTTTATTGTTTTCAAAAATGGGGGAAAGCCAAGGATGGTGGTGCATGCCTTGAATCTCAGCACTTGGAAGGCAAAGGCAGGTTAATCTCTGTAAAACTGAGGCCAGCCTGGACTACATAGTGAGTTCCAGGCCTTCTGGAGCTACAGGGAACCCAGTCCCCCAAACAAACAAACAAAATAGGGAGATACCTAGGCTCTACTTGCAGAGTAAGAGTAGTTTCTCACACAGGGCTAACGGGCATCTCCTGAGGAGCAATAACGAAGTCTATGTGACAGGAGAATGAAGTAGCTCCTAAGCAAACAGGTCCTTTGTAACATGGTTCACGTCTTCCCATTTCGGTCTAAGGTCCAAGGGACCCTGCCTGCTGCCTACATGAATGAAATTACTAATTCGCTAATGATTGTCTTAAGAGTCTCCATAGAAAACTGATTTGGGCCATCTTTTCTGCTACTAATTTGTAGTGTATATTTGCAGCATAGTGATTTTGAGAGCTACAGTTCTCTGTGGACATTTGATTTATATATTTGGGTATCTACATTTATAATTTGAACACATACTGACTTTGGTTTTTATTTCTGCGGGCAGAGGGAAAATTTTGATCAAGTAGCCTAGATCTGGTCGGAGATGGAGCTGGGGAAACCTAAACCCATACTCACATTCTACTGAGTCCAAAACTGAAGTTCAACTCCGAAGAGAAGTAGGACCCAAAAGAGTCCATCAATCACACCTTCCAAATATCATATTATAATCTTGTTCCATTTTTTTGATGTCTTCAGTCTGAATGAAAAAGTTACTATCAGGGACTCTCAAGGGATGAATGAAATTTGAACGTTCATGTGCAGTTTCTGAAATATGGATGTAAGGTAAAGCCCTCCACTCTTTGACTTGGAGACTGTGGAAAAGACTTCCTTGTTTACACAGGGTGGTTTCTACAGCAGCATTTGGTAGAGGGTGAGCTAGAGAAGACATTGGTTCAGAAACAAAATACTCAGGTTTATGCGACCTTAGTCAATTTCTTTTATTCATTGACATTTAATTTCTGAATCTAAGAAATGTAATTATAGTTTTTACTTGTTTCATAGATTACTATACAATTCAAGAATAATGTTTCATAAAAGCACTTGGGAATTATAAAGATTCATACATATCATCATTTATCCTATATCACAACAAAATCAGTAATACTATAAAATCACTTTATTTTATATACTTCCATATATTCAGCTCAAATCAGAAAATAACAATAATATTAGTATATCTAGTTGATTAATATTGATCTTAGTGCTATTATGCTTTATTAACATTTTTCCCTACATAATACCTTGGAATGCTTCACCTTAAACATGCAGTTTTCATCCAGCACTCGTTTTTGAAGGTGTACTACACACATTGTCTTGTTTCAAGTAGTATGAAATTCTAGAGAGCAATCAGACTGATTCCTGCTGGCCTGAGGCATATGTTCTAATAGAGGCTTGAAGATGGGGGTAAGTGATAAATATAATAGATTAGAAAATTATCAGACTTATATAAATATTAATATTAAATATATATATAGTATATAAATATTACAAAAATGTAGAACCACGGTAAGGAGAACTCAGAGGCAGGATAGGTGGCATTTCTATGTAAGATGATAATGTTATCTTTATTAGAAGGAGGCATTTGAGCATATGTTGGGTATAGTTAAAGGAAGTCGATCGTTGTGTGCACTGGGGCTTATGTCATGATCTTGCTTTGTCTTTTTATAAGCTTTTAATTCTTGACATCCTACCTTCCAGGAAGTGAGCAGCTGTCCTTAGTCACATGCTTCCATAGCCATGACATTCTGCCCAAGCAACCATGGATTAAACCCAGAATCCAGAATATATAACTCTTCCTTTTAAATTGTTTATATCAGGCTTTCTGTGACAGTAATAAGAAAGATCACTAAAATGGGTAGTAAACTGTAACAGTGTCTACCTTACATTTTGATGTTATCACTGTGTTACTCTTTTTTTCTGTATCCATAATATATATGAGAGTGGCTAAATTTATATATAAAAGAAGTTTAATTATATCACAGTCCTGGAGATTCAGCTTGGCTCTGGTGAAAGCCTCAAGGCAACTGTAATCACAGACATGGGAGGGCATGTGAGAATGAGATTTCTACTCCTATCAGGAAACTAGAGCAAAGAATAGAGGCAGGCTTACTAGTGTTGTCATTTTTTTAATGTTATTATAAAATAACAGCTCTCTCAAGAGAACTAACCTGGAGTCCCATAAGAACTACCTAATCATTTCCTAGAACAACACTCATTGTACCTTCAGCCCTAACTCCTAAAGGTTCTACCACCTCTTAACTCAGCCACACTGAACACCAAACTTTCAACATACCATCTCTGGAAACACAGAAATTCACAGGCTGGCTACTCTAGAGTATGCGGAAGTAAATAAGGGACGCTATTGCAAAGAGAGTGGAAGGTGGAGACTGACATTTGAGGTTGTCCTCTGATCCTTACAAACATGCCATGGCAGCTGTGCTCTGGCATTCATACACACCTCTCTCTGTCTCTCTGTCTCTCTGGTTGTGTCTGTCTATCTCTCTCTCACACACACAAAGAGAAAGAGAAAGACAGAGAGATCTGAAGACAAACTATATCCAAACCACAGCAATTACTTGATTCATACTTGAGACAAGGTGGCAGCAGGGACAGATGTAATGGGGCAAATGGCAAATGCAGAAATCTAAGGTGGGATGACAGTGGGTCATTGCATGCTGTGTAGGCAAGGACAGTCAGAGCAGAGCTGTCCATACTCTGAGGACATGATGTTCTTCTTGAGTAATAGTATTTCTATTTAGGATTTTCTATGGTGAATTTCCTCACCTGAGGAAATATATCCTGAGATAAAAGAGTAAAGTTATAGCAAAGTTCTGCTGGCAATATTCTAAGATGTTGGCTTCCAAGAACTCATGTAATTCATCATTACAGGTTTGAAACATGGAAAAAAACTATGATAGGCATTTTAAAGCCAAATACCTTTTCTGAATTTATGGTCTCCTCTAAGAATAAAATAAATTATAAAATTTATGGTACAGTGTGAACTTAATGCATTGTGACTCCCATAAGTAAAAAGTTTGAAATGCTTTTGTAGATTTTGTTTTGTTTTCTTTAGTGCAAGGGATTGCTTCTAAGCCTTTTCAGTTACAGCTTGTGTTAAGAAAAGGGATGGAGAGCTGAGGATGTAGCTTAGCAGGTAGAGAGCTTGCCTTGAGTATTAATTACTTATCTACTGCTGTGTTAAAACACCATGGTGAAGGCAGGCATCTTATAGAAAGGTTTATTCTGTCTTTCAATTCCAGGAGACTCAGTTACAGCAAAGGAGGCATGGAAGAAGTTGATGTAAGCAGAAAGCTGAGAGATCAAATCTTCAAGCATGCATGAGAAGCGAAGAGAGCAATCAGAAGTGGGGTGAGGCAATGAATTCCCAAAGCCCGTGCGCACCCCTCCCCAACGCCCTGTGACATGCTTCCTCCAGCAAGGCCACATAGCTCTAAGATTCCATGACCCTCTCTCAGCAGGGCCACCAACTGAGGGCCATATACCAAGTATTCAAATTCTTGAATCCTGTCGGGGGTCATTTCTCATTCAAACCACCACATTCCACTCCCTGGGCCCCAAAAGTTCATGACTATATAAGGCAAAATTAATTTAGCTAAACTTGAAAGTACTGAAAATTTTTAACAGTCTCAACACTGTTCAGAAGTTCAGAGTCTATTGTGACTCTCAAAGCAATCTCTTAATTGCACCACGCAAAATCAAAAAGCAAATTATATATTTCTTACATAAAATGGCAGAGAATTCAGATCCTCATTCCAAAAGAGAGGGGTGGAGACATAGTGAGGGAATTCAGGGCCAAAGCAAGACCAAAACCCAGCAGATTAAATACAAATTCTTTAGCTCCAAGTCCAATGTCTGGTGAATTTAGTTTCAAAGGCTCAGATGGTTCAACCTCTCCATCTTTGTGGCCTGCAGCACACATTTCTCTCTCAGGCTGGTTCCACTTCCTGTATGCAGCTTTCCTTTGGAGATGTCTCTCAGCTTTGGCAGCTCCATCATCTTCAGACACCCAGTACAACCCAGGCATCACTTTAACCCTCAGCTTCATATAATGGCCTCCTCATATAATGGTCACAGGAATTCCCCTACTTCACACTATCTGGCTTTAGTGGCTCTCTGAAACCTCAGAGGAAGAATCAATCACCTCCCTATTTTTGAGACTTTCATGATTCTAAGAACAGCACAACCCAGAGAACATTGCCAAGTTCAGCTGCCAGCTTGGGCTAGACTTTGGTCCCTTTTGGTCACATTAGCACAAGCTACTGTATATTGTAATTTTCTAGGAGCTGAAAACCCATTAGGCTCTCTCTCATAAGTTGGAAGCTTAGTTGGGTGGGGTGTGGGTACTGTTTCTTTTCTACAAGTGCAAATCAGGAGGACTCTCTTTAATGGCACCAAACTCCTTATCAACAGCACCTTGCTACCACCACATATCATGGCTGCAATATTAAGCACCCTGGTGCCCTCCTAATCTCCATGCTGAACATTTTGTTTTTCTTTCTGCCTCACTTGGTGTTTTTCATTATAGACCTGCATTATTGGTGCCATGATTAATAACCACTCTGCCTATTCAATGTTAGGCTGTCTTGAAATTTCACCTACCAAAGATATTAGTCTGTTACTTTTAAATTTATCCTCTTAGGATATGTGTAGAAAGCAACCAGATTCTTTGCCAAAATGTTATGGGAATGACCTCAAGGCCAGTTGCTTTTCCAGTCTTTGAAACTGCATTGTTCTCAGCACTTCCTTCTTCCAGGCTTCTACTAGAATGGCCTACTAATCTCTGCTTACAACATTCAACCCCTTGTCTAGACCAGATTTCTGAAGTCTTTCACATTCCTCCAAATAACAACACGATCAGATTCTTCACAGCCATAGACCACTCTTGGGTATCAGCTTCTATATTGATTACTTTTCTGTTGATGTTATAAAACACCATGATAATGGCAAGTTATAGAAGGAAAAATTCATTTGGGCTTATGAGTATAGAAGGTGTGGTGGTTTTAATGAGATGACTCCATAGGCTCTAAGTATTTGGATATTTGGGCACAGGTTGGGGAGGTCTCAGAAGGTGTGGCCATGCTGGAGGGAGCAAGTCACCAAGGGGGCGCTTAGATTTCTAAAGCCTTGTGGGATGCCCAGTTGCTCTCTGCTTTCTGTGCCTGCTTGAAGATGTAAGCATCTGCTTTCCCCCACTGCTCCAGCCACCTCCTGTCACCATGCCTGCCTGCCATGATGAACTCTAATTCCCCTGTATCAAGTTCAATAAACTCTTCCTTCTACAAGTTACCTTTGTTACAGTGTTTTATTACAGCATCAGAAAAGTAACTAATACAGAGACAGAGTCCATCATTGCAAGGGAGTCATGGCAGGAGATTGCCAGAAAAGAAAGCTGAGTCATCACATCTTCAAGAAATACAAGAAGCAGATAGAACAACTGGAACTTTAGAGTGAAGAACAGTATGATTCTCAAACCCTGACCCCAGCACCCCAGTAGGCAAATCCATACCTCTTAAAGTTTCCATGACTGTCACCAAACAGGGACACCAACTGTATTCAAATACTTGGAGTTTATGGGGGATATTTCTCATACAGACTACTACACCTAACATGATGATACCCTATGTTTGATCCCCAAACCACATAAACTGAGCATGTCACATCTGTAACATAAGCAATCAGGAGGTAGAGGCAGAAGCTTCAAGAGTTCAAGGTCATCTTCCTATATAATGAGACACCAACCTGGATACATGTGATCCTGACTCAGAATGTAAAACAAGGAATATTTGTCTTTCTGGGTCTGGGTTACCACACTAAAGATGCTGTTTCCAGTTCTGTCAATTTACCTGTGAATTTCACTATTTCATTTTTTTTAATATCTGTATAATATTCTGTTCTAGTTTGCTTTCAATTGCTGTGACAAACCCTCTGACCAATACCAGCTTGGGGAATAAAGGGTTTATTCGGCTCATATCCCTCAGGTCACAGTTCATCACTGAGGGAGCCTAATGCAGAAACTCATGGCATAAACCTGGAAGCAGGAGCTGAAGCACAGGCCATGGTGGAACGCTGCTTACTGGCTTGCTTCTCTGGCCCATGCTCAGCCTGTTTTCTTATAAATACAGAACAACCGGTTCAGAGGTGGCACCACCAATATTGGACTGGGCCCTCCCACAACACTCAACAATCAAGAAAATACCCCACAGATATGGCCACAGGAAAGTCCAATGGAGGAAATCCCCCAGTTGTGTCAAGTTGGCAACTAAAGCTATTCAGCAAATATTCCATGGTGTTAATACACTGAATTTCCATTATTCATCAGCATTTGATGGACATCTAGGTTGTTTCCATTTCCTTGCTGTTGTGAGTACAATAGTGATGAACATGGAAGGGCAGGTGTCACTGTAGTAGGAGACACAGACCTTTGGATTTATGCACTGGAATGGCATGGATATATCAGTTGTATGTTTGTTTTTAGCTTTTTGCTCCATACTGATTTCTATAGTGACTGCAGCAGTTTGTACTCCCACCAGCAATGAATTTTTGAAGTATTTAAATTTATTGTCTTCAAACCTTATATTAAAAAAGAAAATACTGACAAAGAACAAAAATGAAAAAATAATATTTTATGCTTTAAAGCCCAGACATTATTTCAGTTTTAGAAAACAAAAGGTCAAGAAGGCATTTCCTTCTGCCTTAAAGCAGACTAACCTTATTGAGGCTCTCTGTAATTTCCTTGAGCAACCAACAAGCTTGTGGACAGGTTTCCCCAGTCTAGGAAGGTATACAAGACCTTATAGCCTCTGAAACCATAGCCTCCGAGTCTCAGTTTTCTCAGCTTATTTCCAGTTAAAAAAAAACTTAAATCTTCGAACTTGGGAAGTTCTTAAGATCTGAAAGTTTATGTCTATCCCTCCACAATTTATTTGTTGAAAGCTAATCCCCAGAGCAATACTATATGATATGTGAACGTTCAGAAGTGATGAAGTTGTGAGCACCAGACTTTGGTATCCTTATAAAAGAGCTCTAAGGAGACTTGTTCAACACACCCACCATATGAAAATATAGCAAGAAAACAGCATGTACAAGGTAGAGACAGCCCTCACCATACATAACATATGCTGACATATTGATGTCCTTGTAATTGTGTTACTGCTGTCCCTGGTGTGTTCCTGGATCTTGGACCCTCCATTTTTAACACAGGATCCTTAGGTGTTCTTATAGAAACGATTTTTATTCAGCCTACAGCAGAGTCTTATATAATTATAAGATAAACATAAAGTGACAATTCCTTCATCAGTTTCTGTACAACATAACTTAGTGTACAGCAAAAATTCTAATTCAACACTTTTAGCTGTTCTCATGAGGAACTTATACAAAGTACAGATATCAGCTAATTAATATTTTGAAGGTCATCTTGCAATTCTGAATCTTGTGTATAGATAGAAGAAGCTGCATATTCCACTAAGTGATCATTCCTAATGTGCCTTTTATGAATGATCCTTTCATATGAAGGCCTAAGACCTTGATGCATCGACCTCTAGGCATATCCATGTGGAACCTACTTGGATAGCTTCCTATGTAGTTACCTCTATTTCCCCAAAATTCTTGCAGCCTTTCATTTTGTTTTTTAAATTCTTTTTTGTTCCTGTCACACCAAGATTTTCTACATATAATAACTATCATATAAAAACATTATGGTCAGAAATGTGCATTTATATGTGTCTGAAAGAGTAGGATATAAATAAATAAATAAAATAAATAAAGCTTCATTGTGAAATCTTTTTCTTAAAGATTATATATATATATATACATATATATATATGTATATATATATTTCAAAAGGAGGTCAGAGTTGAAAGTTTTGAAAAGTCAAGGAATGGACAAGAAGTCATTTGTGTTTTAGAATGAATCCTCTGGGGTCTATGAGGAAGGGACTCTTATACGAGTATATAGCAAAGGGAAAAGGTTATTGATACTGGGTAACTGAAGATTATTTTGAAATTTTTGCAACTAGTCAGGAGTCAGCAGATATTTTCCATAAATTTGCCAGATAGTAAATATTTTAAGACTATTTTAAGTTCTATGGTCTAAATGGTCTTTGCATAAATATTCATTTGCCATCTTAAAATGTGAAAATGAGCATCAATGGCATGTAAACAAAGAGGCTTGTCTGGGCTTCAGTACAACTTTGTTTACAATGTCATACTGAAGGTTGGGTTTGAACCAATGCCTGTTACACAGTTACCCGGAGAAATCATTACTCTGCTCAGGAATTGCAGTGGAGATGGACAGGCCATGAAATTGATTGACTTAACTCCAAGTGTTTAACACCTATTTTTGCTCCATGCTATTTTAGGTGCAGAGGATCTATGGTAGAAATACAGACAATCTCTGCCCAAATGCAGTTTTCATCACAGGAAAATTCATAATACAAACTCCACTATGTAGCTAACCTGTTAATTGATAAACGGGGATAAATAAGTTAGTTTGTGGAAGGAAGTTGACAAAAATGTACACTTTGATTGGCTAAGAATTTGCTACTGGAAAGGCTGGTTAAGTGTTGTGTGAAAAGCATGTAATTCATTAGGCAACTTCCTCTTTACACATTGATTCACATTTTACGTCTATAAACATATGTTGCAATGTGTTTTCTGCTCAATATAATGTGCATAGAATGAGTAATACAGATAGGAAAATATTTCCATATGAACAGTCTGGAGTCTCAGACAGAGAATTAATTTGTACTCGGTGAAGAATGTGACCACACAGTGAATTGTACAAGAACTTCATAATGAAGAATAATGAAGCCATGCTCTGTCCACAGATATTAAACATGAACTGCTCTTCTGGGTCAAGTGATGATTTTCATAGAAAGGCAGGGTTATTCCTTCTCTGTTTATGGAAAATGTGAAGAGAATTTCAGGTTGTTAGGAAAATTTGATTGCTCTTTCTTGTTGACCTTCTCCAGGGCTCTGTGTTTGTCTGGCTGCACATTCAGGCAGCCAGGGAAGAGAGGCTCTTCATCATGGACAGTTAGTTACAGTGGATGAATGGTGTGATGGTAATGTAGGGGGTTTGTTTCCAACTGCAGCATATGTTGAGGGTGATTATGTTCAGCAGTAATGATGTGAGATGACAGCAAGCCTTGTCCTGGATGATAGAAGGTAGCAGTTGACTTCATGCTCAGTTTCATCCTCTAGACCACATTTAGAAAGTTTACTGTATAACCATAAACTTCATTATATAGAAAATATCCAAGTAATGGTAATATATTCAGCATTTTCTCTGATGAAAATTCTCTTAAAATTGTGGATGTCAAAGAATATAAGAAGGCTATTCCTGTTTGGTTGTGGGTTATTTATTCTTCTTAAATCACCTGTATGTATATTCAAGTACATGTATTTAGCGTAGGAACTCTCTCTCTCTCTCTCTCTCTCTCTCTCTCTCTCTCTCTCTCTCTCTCTGTGTGTGTTTCCGTATCTGTGTATGCTGATCTTAGAAGATTTTATTAAGTGATAATGTAGCACTGTTCAATGACAATGAAGATCTTGAGAAGAATCACTATATGTGTATGAATTCTTCATCAAGGCACATGAGATGAATGGCCTCTGTGAAGACCAAGCAGGCCACGACCTTTGACCTGATTTTCATAGTGTAAAGAGAATATTCTTTCATTCAATGATGATACTTCAGTTCCAATATTTCAAGAAGCTACCTTCAGTCTTGTACTGATAATCATAATTAGGTATGAGTGATCAGTACCTTGTTGAAGGAGGGAATGTCTATAAGAGTAGAACTGAAAGAATATCAAAGAAAGGGAAGAGTTCAGCGTAAAGAACTAAGAAGATGAAATTTGCTGCAGTAATTGTTCAAGTGCCATTTTTGTATTCAGTAGATTGTACATGAAATTAGTAAGTTTCTGTGGGTATAAAACAAGACTGGAAACAGACCCTTCTCAGCAACGCAACTTTGTCTCTAAATAAGAATTACATGTGCTGTGTGAGAGTGACTGCTAACTACATGTCAGTAACATGAAGGAAAATGAACTTTCTGCCTAAGAATGAAGAGTCTGAATGATAAGAAGAACGGGAGGTAAAGCTCAAGGATTAGAAGGGAACTGTGGTTTACTATTTCATATAAAGTGGACACCATGTCTGATTTTGGTCAGTGTTGACTGCAACTGCAAGAAATGATGCTTCCATGTGAATACCCTCACGTGGACATGTGTGTGCATCTACATGTGTTCTATGTGATTTTGTATCCACAGATGATGCATGACACTTTGAGCCTGTAAGCCTGGTTGGAGGCACCTCCTTGATGGGCTATAATGCAGAGGTGAGTATTCTACTTCAATTTGAAAGCAGGCTGGTCCTCAGTAGTTGGCTGGTACTGAGCTACTTTCTATACAATGTTCTTTGAGGTTGTTGTTTTGGAATTCATTTTCAAATAGGAGAAGGGAGTTTTCTCTCTTGCAGTGAGGCACTGAGGAAAACCAGGAATGATTTCAAGAAATGAATTCTCATAAACCAAAAACAGCAACCTAAGAAAATATTGGAATATCTGTTAGTCAAACTCTGGATGAGGAAAAGATAAGATTGTGAATGATTGCTATAAACTGATCGTATATGTGTATAGTATAGTGTATTTCTATCACCTTGTACAGCAGATGCTGTCATGCTGCTTCATGAACCCTGACTGAAGTACCAAGGTATGTTGTTAATTACAGTGTTTTTATTATACATGGACAGCTTCCTGCAGTTATAGTTTCATAATGGTTAAATTATAGAAAATAAAAGTATTTAATATTTTCATATTTTTACTCCTCACCATATAAACATAAAAATAGTATATTTTGAATTGTATTATGTTAGAATGTTGGATGTTGTGGTAGTTTGAATGAGAATGTCTTGTGTAGGCTCCAAATATTTGGACATTTTGTTCCCAGTTCTTTTAAGAGGTGTCATGGATAGCTTTAGTTGTCAACTTGACACATCTGGTTGAGAGAACAACTGAGGAATTTTCTCCATTGAATTGGCCTGTGCCCATTTTCTTGATTGTTGACGGTTGTAGGAACTTCCCATTGTTGGCAGTTCTGCACCTGGGCAGGCGATCTTGTGTTGTTCAGGAAAGCAGGTTAAGCACAGGCCAGAAAAGCAACCCAGTAAGCAGTTACACTCCATGGTCTGTGCTCCAGAGTTCTTCCCTGAGTTCCTGCCTTGACTTCCCCTGATGATGAACTGTGCTTGTGGCCAAATAAACCTTTTGCTCCCCAAGCTGGTTTTGGTCAGTGTTCTTATCACATCAATAGAGAAACCAACGAAGGTAGGAGATATTAGAAGATGTGGCCTTGTTGGAGGAAGTGTGTCACTTGGATGGGTTTAGAGAGTTCTTAGGCCTTGACAGATTTCCACTCCTCTTTCTGCTCTGGCCAAGTCTTGACACAATTTTTCCTTGCCATTATGGACACTGATTCCTCTGGAACCAGACACGAAGGTCAAATAAACTCTCAATTGAGGAAGACATATATTGTTGATCTCTGGCCCCCAAATGCACACACACAGGTAATTGTACCCCCCTCACATACACACACTACACACACACACACACACACACACACACACACACACACACACATACACATAGTTAAATTGATTTTGACCTGGGATTAGCATAGACTTTCTGACAATTTCTGAAATAACCCTAAATATAATTTTGCCATTTTTTATTATGTATTTATTCAAAGTGACATTTTCAACATTCATGATTATAAAATAAAAATATCAATCAAGTCTGAAAAATGTTGAAGATGCCCAGTGTCTTGCATTATTAAATATTCATGCAAAATTTGTTATTGCTGTAAAAAAAGCACATCCATTTCACTAGTATGCAAATTTTCTTTTGTCTTTAATAAATGGTAAAATTGTATGTATACTATGTCTGTTACTTTTCTATTATTGTGAGAAAAACAACATGATCACGGCAGCTCGTCAAAGAAAGTTTATTTTGACCTATGGTTCCATAGGGATAAGAGTCTAAGGTGTTGAAGAAGCATGTCAGGAAGCCACAGGCAGGGTGACAGAAGTAAAAGCTGAGAGTACATATCACCATCAGCTAACAAGAAGCAGAGTTGTAGGATAATTCAGGCCAGGCCAAGCAGGCTCCTAGCCTGCTGGCCTAAACTGGCTAGAACCAGTATTGAGCATGCATGCCCAGTGAAAGCTTCCTGAGACCTAACCTGGGGCAGCTCTCAGGCCCTAGCAGCCATCCAGAACCAATGGGAGTGACGAACATCAGATCATCAAAGGTGATCAGGACCTACCAGAATGAAGCACGTCAGATGACTAGATAAAGACCTTCACTAAGCCTGGCAAAAGTATAAAATCCTATTCCCTTCTTAAAATAAATGAGATTGTTGGTTCCACTTTCTCCCGGGTCTGTGTTGTTGACTCCGTGCCTCCTTGCCCCCTCCCCCCAACTCTGACAACACAGAGTTGACTAAACTAGAAATGCGGCAAGGCTGAGTTCTAAGCACCCACCCCCAGTGACATGCTTCTCCCAGCAGGGCTATACCTGATAGAGATTCCACGCCCTCCACCCAATAGTGCTGCCAACTGAATAAGTATTCAAATACTTGAGCCTGTGGTGGACATTTCTCATTTAAACCATTACATTTCAATCGCTAGCCCCCATCTGCTCATGGCCATATCATAATGTAAAATGCAATTAGTCCAACTTCAAAAATTCCCATAGTCTTTGACTAGCCCAACATCTTTCAGAAGTCCAAAGTCTCTTTTGAGACTCAAGGCAATATTTTGACTGTAACCTCCTGCAAAGTCAAACACAAATTACATACTTCCAATACACAGGGGGCACAGAACATACATTCTTATTCCAAAATGGGGAAATGGAGGTACAGCAAGGAGATAGAGAACCAAAGCAAGACTGAAAACCAGCAGGGTAAACACCAAATCCTGTAGCTCCATGTCCAGTGTCTGGGACTTTAATTCAAAAGGGCTTACATGGCTTTCCCCAGGCAGCTTTTCAGCCTGAAATATGCATCTCTCTCTTGGGCTACCGCAGCACAGCAGATGGCTCTGGAATCTAATATCTTGGGGTTTCCACCACAACTCAGGCTTCCCTTTCCCAGTATCACAACGTGGTGGCCTCTCAGAGCCTTTTTCTTGAAGGGACTTCCCTGCCATATGTTACCTGGCCTCTGTGGTCCTCTGAAACCATGGCAGAAGAATCCATGAACCCTCACTCTTGCATCTTTCCTGCCTCTGAAGCCACCCAGACTCTATTGTCAGGTGACCAATTTTGTATGAACCTTGACTCCTTTCATCTACCTCTATATTAGAGGCAGCTTTTGTATGTTGAACTAATTGCTTCATGGGAACAGAAAACTCCTTTGTCTCTCTTTCACAAGTAGAAGCTTAACTCATTGAGGTCTTGCCCGGAGGGTACTCTTACCATTATTCCAGTATATCATGAGGGATTTTCCTTAATGATATTAGTCTCCTTATCAATGATAGCCTCTCTTTAAACCCATGTCTTGGATGCTTTTCATTTCCAAACTGTACATTTTTTTATCTCTTTTTGCTCATTTTTTTTTCTTGTTGTAAACCTGTATTAGCATCATCATTAATAACTAAGCCACAGATTTCAGTATTAGGCTTTCTTGAAATTTCCTTGGCAAAATTAGTCCTTAACATTTAATTTAGACTTAGGAAAGTTCATAGGATCTAGACTGAAGGCAGGCAGATTCTTTGTAGGAGTATCACATTAATGGTCTCCATTCCAGTTTCTTTTTCTCTTACTCTGAAACATCTTGAGCTTGGCCAATACTAGAATGACCCATTAATACCTGTTTATATCATTTAACCACTTTCTAATCCAAAGTTCCAAAATCTTCTACAGTTCTCTGAAAAACAACATAGTCAGGCTCTTCACAGCAGCAGCTCAGTCTCTGGCACCAGCTTCTATATTAATTACTTTTCTCTTGCTATGATAAAACAACATGACCAAACAAATTACAGAAGAAAGAGTCCCACAGAGGGACTCCATAATGGCAGGAGGGCATGGCTAGAGAGCTCATATCTCTAGTGGCAAACAAGAAGCAGAAAAAATGAATTCTTAAACTTGCCCCCAGTGACATGCTTCTTCTTGATTCCAGAACCTTACCAAACAATGCTACCAACTTACCTAACCACCAAATAAACTAAAGAATTATTTTTAACAAATGTATTTTATATCAATACAATTCTAACCTGTATGTACTTATATACTCAGGCATGGTTAAAAATTTCTCAGTCATAAAGGTGCCATGAGTGTAGATTTAAAAATGTAATTCCAGAGGTCAATATATTATTAGAAGCATGAGGAAGTGATTGGCAGGTAATGTTAGCTAGCAGAAGTAGCAATAAACCTCATCTGTGATCCCTGAGCCAAAGAAAAAAGAAAGTTGCTAGAAGGAAAATATTAGACACAGCATATGAACCAGGCATCCTAACCATCCTTTCCAACTCCATAAATAGTGTTCAAAAGGAAAATAACATAAAGAATTTTGTACAATATTCAGGGGATTTCAGTGTTAAGGTTGATAGCCTCAAATATGACTTGTGTTTTAATAAAGCCGACAGTTATTTGGATGCATGAAAAAGTCTAATAACTATCACATATTTAATTTTTAAATGCTTCAAGGGCAAGACATTTGTGTCATTGAGATAATTAAAATATCTGAGCAATCAGGAATGGTCTTATCAAAGGAATTTAGGTTAAATTGGGTTAAATTCTACACTACCTGAAGTTGCGTCTTTTTTGTTGGTATAAAACATATGTTTTAATATATATTTTTAATATTATCTAAATCATCTTTATAAGCTTTCCTCTATCCACACCCTTCCATAGTAACCTCCCACCAAATTTCCTGCTTCCTGTCATGTATGTTAAGGCCTGTCTAGTCAAGATAGTGTATCTATTTGTCCCTCAATGGAAGTTCATCCACTGAGGTTTAGTCAGCCTATTGAGAATCATTCCCTTAAAGAAGATCAAGTCTTTGTCACCCAGCTGTAATCAGCTGCCAATATTTCTTTGGCTAAGTTTGGAGCCTGCTGTCCATTTCCTTGTTTTTATGCTGTTTTTTTTTTTGTCTGAGTTTGCTTGGGTCTTGTGCATGTTGCCATTGTTGCTGTAGGTTAAAATAAGCAAGGTCCCAGGAGCCTCTTTCCAAATGGTCGTGCACCTCCTGCAGTACTACACTTGAGTTCCCTTCTACTGAGTAGTCTTTGAGTCCATTTAGGTAGCTGTTGATTACCTACAGGATAAAAGTGCCTCTACTGTACCAATATTGTATGCCATGCTGGTGATTTTTTTGTGGTTGTTAGTCCCTAAAGCTGGGGTTGGGCCATTGATTGATTTTTTTCCCCTCTAGCAGCTTGCAAAGTGTCTTCTAAAACTATGAGAGCTAGTATTCAGGGAGGAGCCTTCCAGATCAGTTCCAACTCCATTTTTCTAAGTCTTGTGTCTGGAGTATATTCTGTCTTCAGGAATAGGGTCTTACCTTCAAGTTCTGGGAGGCAATCAAGGGTTGTGGCCATAGTCTGTGTGATTTGGGATATGTTTTGGACTATCCTGGTCAACAGCTCAAAGAGAGATTTATCCTGTCTGGTACTGCTTTTTTATTGTATAGCCTTCAGCCATACACATGGACTCAAGTAGAGATACTGTATGTGTAATTTTCAGTAGGCTTTTGCACTAATACATTTCCCTTTGTTTTTCATACTAGCTATGCATAATTTGTCTTTCTTCTCTCTCTTCCTGGCCAGCCATCTCTCCTCCCTCCTCAGTTAAAGTATGCTGACTTTTCCTGTTTCACCCTTAATAATACTTGTCTCCTCCTCCTCCCATTTACATCCATGGTTTCTTGTATGACAGTCCCTCTTCCCCTCTCAGTTAATACCCCCACTTTACCCATTTTCTCCTTGGTAACACCTGTCTCCCACTGGTTCCCTTTCTCTCAGTCCCTTTCTTTCATTTACTTTCCCGGTTTCTTTCCCAGCTCTGGCAGTCCCATCAGGACACATACTCAAATGTAAGGATTTGGTAAGATCCACTCATGCGGGAGATTATATGTGATTTGTTTTTCCAAGTCCATGTTTCCATGGCTAGTATAACAGTTTCTAGCTTCATTCATTTACCTGCAAATTTCATGATTTTTTTCTTTCTTTACAGTGTAGAACTCCATTGTGTAATTGTACAAATTTTCATTATCCAATTGTTTTTGAGGACACTTAGGTTGCTTCCTCTTGTAATTAGGTATTGTGAAAAGAGCAACAACAAACATGGAAGTATAATTATCCATCATGTAATGCAGGATGGGCCTTAGCTAGGCCGCCTGCCATGAGGAATAAGGAAATGGCCTCTGTGACGTGGCATTCTGCTCTGGCCAGGCATGACACCAGCTTCTGCCCCACGTCTGGAGAGAACCTGCACTGAGATGATCTACCGTGAGACAGATTACTATTGCTGCAGTTGGGGACCACCCCATAAGGCGATTGGCTAACTAAACCCATAAAACCTCCTGTACTTCCTTGAATAAACGGGTTTGCAATGGCTTCCACCCAGCTCCCGGTGTCTGTGTTATGACTCCATGCCTCTTACCCCCTTTCGCTGGAGACCCTGCCTCCCTTCGGGCTGGCACCAAGCAGAGGGATGGCAACAAGTATCTCAGCAGTAGGATGAGTTCTTTGGGTATATGCAAAAGAGTGATATAACTGGATTGTGTGATAGGTTTTAGGTCGTGATTGCACAAGTTTGCAACCCCAATAGCTGTGACTGGGCCTTCCCCTTTCCCCACATCCTCTCCAGCTTTTGGATTTCTTGTTCTCTTGATCTCACCCAGTCTGACAGGGGTCAGATGAAATCTTAAATTGGTTTTAATTAGTATTTCCCTAATTACTGAAAATGTTGAACACCTTTTAAGGTGTTTCTTAGCCATCTTTATTTCTTCTTTTTAGAACTGTCTGTTTAGGTCTTTAGCTTTTGGTCATTTTCTCGATTCTTTGTTGTTTGGTTTATTTATATGTTCTGGATATTAATCCTCTGCCAGATATATTGCTGGCGAATATTTTCTTTCATTCTGTGGGTTTTCTTTTCACATCCTTGCCTGTTTCTTTTGCTGTACATAAGCTTTTTAGTTTAATGAGGTTTCACTTGTTGATTGTTGGCATTAATTCCTGAGCCACCATGTCCCATTTAGAAAGGCCTTTCCTGCAGCAATATATTGTAGGGCATTGCCTATGTTTTCTTTTAACAGTTTCAGAATTTCTAGTTATACACTGAGGTCTTTGATCCATTTGGAGTTGCCTTTAATACACTGTGAAACCTAAGGATCTAGTTTCATCTAGGTGGAGATCCAGTTTTTCCAGAACCATTTGTTGAAGATGCTATCTTTCCTCTAGTGACCAAAATTGAGACTTCAATTATGTTCCATTGATTAATGTGTCTGTTTTTGTACCAGTACTGTGTTGTTCTTATGACTATAGCTATGTAATATAGTCTGTGATCTGGTATTGTAATCCGCTTAACCCCACCAGAATTGCTTTTTGTGATCAGGATAGCTTTAACTATCTGGGGGGGGGTCTTTTGTGATTCCATGTGAATTACAGTTATTTTTTTTGTCTAATTCTGTGAAGAATGTCCTAGGGATTTTGATTGGCATTGCATTGAATCTATATATTGCCTTTGTTAGGACAGTCATTTCGTAATATTAATTCTTCCAGTCCTTCCATCTCCTGGTAGAATTATATTGGTCATATTATTTTTTTTTTTGGTGTATAGTTTTAATTATGTTGAGTATTTTCCCTCAAGGCAATTAACTCTAAGAAACAAGCAGGAGTTGCAATTCTAATATCTGATAAAATAAACCTCAAACTAAAACTAATCAGAAGAGATAAAGAGGGTCACTTTATTCTGATCAAAGGAACAATTGACCAAAAATATAGTATAATCATGTAGTGCGTGTCCTTGAAGGTGAGATGAGTTTCTTGCAGACAAGCAAAAGATGGATTTTGTTTCTTAATCCATTCAAGTAGCCTTTCTCTTTTGATAGGGGAGTTCAGGCCAATGATTAAAGTTATTAAAAGATGTGTATTGGTTACCATCATTTTAATTTCTGTTTTTATTCTTGGTCTAGTTTTGTGTTTCCATAATTATGCATGTATCTAGTTTCTTTCTGTTGCCTCCTGGGTATAGTAATTTTTTTCTTCAGTCCTCTGTACTGCTTTGAGTATTCTCTGCACATGAAGTCTTTTGACCTATTCATGTCATGAAAGACTTTTTTCCTTTTTCAATTATAATAAACAGTTTTTCTGGATAAAGTAACCTGAGTTGGCATCTATGGTTATTTAGAACTGGGAATACTTGAGCCCAGACTTTTTTGGCTTTTGTAGTTTGCATTGAAGTGACACTTATAATTCTGATAGGTTTTCCCTTATATATGAGTTGCTGTATTGCTCTTTAAGTTTTCAGTATTCTTTCTTTGTTCTGTAATGTTTAATGTTTTTACTATGATATGCTGTGAAGAGGTTCTATTTTGGTCCTGTCTATTTGATGTTTTATTGGCTTCTTGTACTTGTGTGGATACAAGCAAAAGATGGATTTTGTTTCTTAATCCATTCAACTAGCCTTTCTCTTAATTTTTGTAAATTTTCTTTTATAATCCTGTTGAAGATCTGGTCAATACCATTTACCTAAGATTCTTCTTCTTTCTCTTTGCTTAGGAATATAAATTTGGTCTTTTCACGGTATTCCACATTTCCAGCATATTCCATTCTTGTTTTTTTTTTAAACTTTTATTTTTCATATACATTGCTTGAGAAGTCCAGTTCTTGAAATGGCATCTTAATTAGATTTTTGTCTGGGGTGGAAATTCAGGTTATTGAGGACACTTGTGGATCTTTCTAAGGAAAATGGGGTCAACAGGGGCATCATCTAAAGCTGTCCCTGATCCCCAAACAGAATTACAGCCTAGCTTACACTGTACATTTTAAAATATGTATGAAGCTCCTATGTATGTGATTAGATACAATTTTTTGTCTTTTGTTTGATCCTACTTTGGATTCCTGTCATATATTTCTTTCACTGGTAGGACTTTGATTTTTTGTAGACTTTTATGTCATATATTTCTGTATTCTTATGTCACATCTAATTTGTTTCTATCTCTAAAATTGTCCTTTTCAGAATTCAACATTAAACCCATGACATAGGAGATGGGGAAGGACTAGGATTGGATGTTTGTATAGTGGGAGACATGCGTGCTAAAGAGCTTCTGACAAGAGGAGAGACAACTGCAGTAAATGACCAGCATGAGACTAAGCCTGAACATGACCAAGATACTGGAAATAAAGCTAGAGAAAATAAACAAAATCATGAAGAAGGAAAAAGGGGAGGAGGAGGAGCTGGAAGAGGAGGAGGAAGGAAAGGAAGATGGAGGAAGGCAGAAAAGAGACCGATAGGAAAAGATAGCACAGGTGATTTGCTCTATAATTTTTCATTTTTGGTAAAAAACTGTCTTATTTTGGTGATCAAAAGAGGTCTGACCCACTGACATGTTCTCATCACATGCCCAGAAAGGATTTACTTGCTATGCTAAACTCCAGTACTTGTCCACAAATTCTACAGCTTACAGTCAGTCTCTTTTCAATTAAAGATAGGCCTTTAATGAAAGAGCTATGGGAAAATGCTGGAGAAACACACTAATTAAATTAATAGTTCTATTATATATTTTAAAACAATAGTCAACCAGAGTAATGAAACATACATGGTATGAAAACCCAGAAGGAAATGGATCAGTTCAAAAGCCTACTGAAAAATATAATTGCAATATCTATATATAAGTGCATGTGTGCAGCTGAAAATTTCCCTTCAAATTGTTGGTCAGGGTAGTCCAAGAGACTCTCAAAATAACACAGCTATTGCCACAGTCCTTGCTTACCTCCCAGAACTTGAAGGTAAGACCCTATTGCTGAAGACAGGACATACTTCAGACACAGGACTCAAACCAATGGAGCTGGGACTAACATGGAAGCTTACTCCCTTACCACTAGTTTCATAGCTACGGAGGACACTATGCATGCTGCTACTGGAGAAAATCTGGGTACAACCCCAGCTTTAAAGCCAAATAACTACAACGATGGCTGGAACAGAAAACTATATCAATGTAGTAGTGGTAATTTATGCTGGGGGTAATCAACAGCTACTAATTGGACTTAAAGCCCATTCAGTGGGAAGGAGCTCGAGTGTCGCATTATAAATGTAGCCCGAATCACATGCTGGAGAGGTCACAGAGCCTAGATAAAACCTGAGGTCTGTCAAATTCCTAGGTAAACATAATTCTTGTTGTGTGCTGAATAAGTGTTCTTATATTTACAGATAAGTATACCAGTCACCACTCGTCAAAGAAACTCCTTTTTGCAGCAGATGGAGACTATTATAGAGTGCTACAACAGGCACACACAGAGAATAAGTGTCTGTGAGATGTCTGGTCCTAAGTGACACATCTATAATGGAACCTCTATATCTAAGACCCACAAACATAGAGGAACAGGGGGCAGAGAAAATACTAAAGCATCTCTCAACACTCACTAATGAAGCTTCCTCATGTAACAGAGGGTGATCAACACAGAGGGCCACAACTAGTCAAAATACAGAGAATGAGGGACTGCATATAGAGAATATGTGTCCCTGGTTAGGGCAGTATATTAAACCTTACCCACCCAGGGCTCAGGGACCACTGCAGAAGAAGAGGCAAAAAGATTGTAAGAACCAGGGGTGGTATATTAGTGTAAGAAAAGAGTCCTCTAGGATTCTAAGAACTAGGTCATATGAACTTACAACAATGGTGACAGCATGCATAAGACCCATGCTAACTCAAATCAGACAAAAATGCAGCACAGAACTTGGGAAATGGGTGAGAAGCCCCAACTTGAGCTGAGGATCTATTGGCAGCTGATCACTACTGGGTGAGAGGGAGCTGATCTTTTTTAAGGAAGTGATGCTAGGTAAGCTGATCTGGCTCCAGTGAATAAACCCATACCTATGAACATCTGAGTACAGAAACTTGACAGGATATATCTTAACATAGATGGCAGAATGCACGAAATCCTGTGGGGAGCTGTTGGGGAGCAGATAGAGGAGGGGTCTAAATATGCTGAAGATCTATTATATGGATGCATAAAAAGATTCAATAAAATATACATTGCATAAAAAGAATGCTGACTTAAAATTTGATTTACATGGTATAAAACCATGTAGAGATGAAACAGCAACTTTGTGTTTTATTTACAGATTGGAAACCTTGGTGTGTGGTCATTTGGTTATCTGATTTTCACTCTTGTAGCTCTCACAGGAAGACTTTCTGGCCTTCTCTTATATCTCTTATAATTTGTTTTTATAATTTGTTTGCTGGGTTTTTGTTTTGCTTTGTTATCCTACTTCTGAGAATGGAATTCAGGGCCTTGAATGTTTGGCAGGTGTGCTTTCAATGAGCTGTGTCCTCAGCCTAGTAGCTGTAACTTTTATTGAGGCTGTCTTCGTTCTTCAAATGAGTTTTTCTTTGAACTAGTTTAAAAGATTTTTTTTAAAACAGTGTATCTTTCAGATTTAAACTCATATACACTAATAGGAATTCACTAACTGTAAGCAGGTATTTATATTTGACAGTTCTGAATTAATATTTTTCAGAGGAAACTATAAAGTCACATAAAGAAATTGACTATCCCTCAGAGTTCCTATCCAAGAATAAATAAATAAATAAATTAATAACAACAACCTATGAAATAAACAGGCCAAATAACCACAATAGAAGCAAAGATAATAAAGTATAAGACTTTTTTTAATTAATAAGTTCAAAGAAACTCATAAAGCTATTATTGCATTTACAGATTTGAGCATGAACGACTATGAAATTCAGACAATCCAAAGGCAAGAAAATGCTGAAAAATAAAATATAATTATGAAAGTAAAAGACAAGAATGATTGAATAATGTAATATAAGAACAGAGGGGGCTGGAGAGATGGTTCAATTGTTAAAAGCACTGGTTGCTCTTTCAGAGGACCTGGGTTCAATTCCTACCACACATGGTTGGTGGCTAATAGCCATCCATAACTCCAGTTCCAGGGGAATCTGACACCCTCTTCTGACCTCTGTGGGCATTGTACAACACGTGTGCACTTACACACGTGCGGGCAATACAATCATATATGTAAACTTAAAAAATACCTATATCCCTAAAATATATTAGTGATAAGAAAGTGTAAAAACAACAACAAAAAATAATTTCCAAATGTATTGGGAAATAACAATGATAAAAATAGAAATGGAAAACAAGTAATATAATAACATTTTCTAAGACTGAAACACACACAGTTACCTTTAGATATGAAAGGTCAATACCAAGCATGTGTAAAGGAAAGTGTTCCAGATCTGGCTGACTACAACTTGTTAAAAGCTGTGACCGTCACTGAAAGAGAAATAAATTCTGAAGGCTTGAGTGAAAAGCTATAGATGACTTATAAAAATGAGAATCAACCAAGTGTCTGTTTTTAATACAGCTTGGGATGGTAGCAGGCAAAATAAGACAATGTTTTCCAGAGTCCAAATAGAAATGCTTTTGAACCTAGGATTCTAGATCATGTAAATCGTACTGTAAAGTCAGTGTATAAGAGGCATTCTTTCAAACTTGTCATGAACTTTGAAAAATTTTCTACCATAACCGAAATCATGTGATGAATCATCTACATGGTCAAACAATCACATCAAGCAAGGGGAAAAAAGAAAGGTAAATGAGACAAACATAAAATCTGATAAGCTTTTTTAAGTCTTTGTGTGTGTGTTTTTTTTTCTTTTTTTTTGTGTGTGTGTGTATATGCACTTGTGACACAACACATGTACGAAAGTCAGAGGTCAGCTTTCAAAAGTGAGTTCTCTCCTTCCACCATGTTTGTCCCATGGATCAAACTCTAGTTGTCAGGCTTGGAGGCAAACACCCCTTTCTGTTAAGGTACATGGGCTACCCAAAGCTTGTTAAACATTAGTGACTAGATTCATAAGTTATGATGTGAAGTTAATGTAGTAACAGGAGGTATGGGTGATGTCTGTATTTACAAACATTTCTTCACATCCCCTATTCAAGCCCTCATTGCTCCTCCTTTCCCCTTACATTCCAGCCATTTTGTTTTCCTTTACAATATTTGAAAATACCAATCAAAATATGTATAATTTTCTATAGGAGGCAAAAAGCTATAAAAGACCAAGTCTTTCTTGGTTCAAGACTCTGCCTTAGAGAACTCTCTCTTAGGGCCTGTGCTGACACATTAAACTGCTTCTTCCATACAAAGACTTGGGGTTCCATTTTCTCTTCAGAATGCCTATTACAATAACTTCCCTAAAGAGAATATTACATGTAAAAATGTAAAATTGTAAAAATTTTAATGAGAGTGTCAACTAAATTTCTAGATAGTTTGAATACTTTGATTGGGGTAAGGAAATGGAGAGAAATATCCATTGGTAACATGGTAAATATGTATTGATTATTTAGTGGTGTTATCACTAAGAGATATTTCGGATTCTAGAGTTAAACTATTTAAATATATTTTAAATGGAGAAACAACAAAGCAAATTAATTAACTCACCACTCAGAAGACCTTATGAAACACTGTACCTCTTTCCTGTCAGCTGCTGAGTTGAGTTCAGGGATTCCAGTATAGGGATGTAGCCCTCACATAAGTAATATGGAGAACTGGAGATCTGATGTGGGTTGCTTATGGTACAACTGGATACACAGAAAAGGTACCTGCTTGACCCAGCCTTAGTGAGGGATGGTAGGAGGAACTCGTTCTCTTAGTAAATGATGACTAAAGTGAGATCAGAATAATTTATCCAGAGAAAGAAAGAAACACATGCATATGACGGGCTAAATCTGAATAAACGAACAAGGTCACCAAGGAAAAAAGAGATGGCACACTGCCTGCTTCTTAGTCAGTGGTTTTAAAAGTGACCACAGTTACCCCCTTGCATTCCAAGATCAACTAGGTCCCAAGGGTACTGTGAGGCATCTGTCAAAATGTCCAGTAACTGCAGTGAGTCACCTATTATTTTGTTCAGGGAGTTCATGGAGCCTCACCAGATGGGTTCTAACCAGTCTCAGTCTTCAAAGAGGAAAGCCAACCCAGAAGAAACATTTTCTCAGTGCTTCCAAATGAAGCCATGGGCAAGCAATGCCTCTGTCTGGTTAAAGGAAGGCTAAAGAGCTAAAAAGCTCCTTCCAGAAAGGCCAAGAAACCCATGAAAACCAGATCCTCAACTGACTTTAGCATTAAAAAAAAAGTTGCCTTTGACCATCTGTATGTTCTTAAATACCCAACAGGAAAGTACAACCCCTAATTAAAAATTGATTGGTATATTTTTCTAACAGTTCAAGAAACTCCTTAAGCATTACACTTAAACTTACGAGATGTTATTTAGACAATTACTTATCACTAATGATTTTCTTCTTGATAAAGAAATTATCGCCCAGATATGAAACTTTAAACCTTGGCTCAATTCAATACTGTAACACATATATGCAGTCAACGCATGCCTGTAGTCAATGTGTGGCTGCATCTCTTCTCTTTCTCTCTTTGGAAGGCATCTGAGAGGGACCTCACACTGTGATTCTAGCTATTCTAACAGCTATCAAAGTGCCTAAGAACACATTTAGTTTCATCCCTTTAAAGTCCAACCTTGGTGGTCAAAAGAAAAACAAGGAGGAGCTTAATAGATGAATGCTTTTCAGAACTCATGAAAAGATTCTAATGGATTTTAAATTGGACAATAAAAAATCTATTTCCAATTTCAACCTGTCTCCTAAATGATTTTAGGGTTAGCTCTTCAGAAAGCAGAATGAAAGGGACTAAATTCCTAATAAGCAAACAGGGTCACTGAGGAACAACAAAGATGGCACACATCTTGCGTTTCTTGGTCATTTAAGAAGACTGGTTTTAAATTCGGCAGGACCACTTCAACAGACATGCTTAGAGTCATGTAACCCTGGATATAACTCAACTTGGAGCTGTGGAGTATTAGTCTCTTCTTTACTTAAATTGTCAAATCCAAACTGAAGGGAGGGAAAGCAGCTCCATACCAGTCAAAACACTTAAAAAGCTCAAGCCTTGCTGTGGTTTTGGATTTTTGGTTTCCTGGTGGGCTCTCCACTGTGGAGAGCTTTAATTCTCCATGTGACTGTGTGTATAGATGTGTGATTCTTCATTCTTTCTAAATAACATTTCTGCTATATCTGAGTCTTTTCCTGCCTTTTAATTTTTTAATAGTTGGAAAAAACAAACTCAGTTATAAGCACTAGACTGGCAATAAACCAGCCACAAAAGTGTGACATTGAGGGAGCTCAGAGCACATATCTATAACCCTAGTACTAGGAAGCTTGAGGCAGGGGAATATGAATTTGGGGTCAACCTTGGCTATATAGTGAAATCTTGCCTCAAAAAAAAAATCAAAGCAAAACAAACAACAGAGAAACAGAACACACAGACACACCGGCTGGCCAGGAATATTGAGTTTGGTGGGAAAGACACAGGTTATGAAGCTGAAGAGCAAGCCAAAGCAAAATTGTGCCTCTTTCTAACTAATGCTGAAGCAACAAAAATAATCACTGAAATATTCTCCAAGGGAAGAAACCAGCACTTAGGTTAGAAGAAAATCTTGCATTTAGTAGTTTGGGGCTCAAAATCCAGCCCTTTCACTAGCTATGAGATTACTTAACCTCTCTGAGCCTCACTTTCTCTCTGTCTTGGGAAAAAATAAAAATAATGTTATCTTCCTTCAGGGTTTCTGTGGAGCCAAGAGTTACAAATGGGGATTTAATGTGAAAGCATTAAGCATAGCGTTGGCAGGGTAAGGACTTCTCTTCCAGGAAGTCGAAGGCCATCTTCATGTAGATGAAGTCAGAGGAGGGAACCAGGAAAGCACATGGGCATGTCTCCGAAGCCAGGCACGAGATCCATGCTCGTCCTCGGGAACTCTCCTCTGTGCACTGGTTTTCTGTCTGTGGTACTGAAACTCATTTCTCTCGCAAAACCTTGGAGTTAACATTTGCTCTGTTAATTTCATAATTTCATTTTCAAATGTCTGGGGAGGGACTTTATTTCTCGTCTTTGGTCAGTGCTGTTCATTCCGCTCAGTGAACTGGGGTAGTGAGGGAGTTCGGGCGTGGCGACACGAGAGGAGGAGGGGAGCCATGCCTCCAGAGGAGACGCCAGGCGGGGGCTCCAAAGGAGCTGTACAACCCCCGGGGAAGTCTTATAGAAAGTTTTCCTATAAAAAGTGATTCCACCACTTGGGTTAAGTCGAAGGGCGAAACAGACAGATCATGCACAAATGTGGAGTTGGCTGAAGCTGGCCACTATTAAAGATGAATAGAAGGGGACAGATTTCATAAGGAGAGAGCTAGATAGTTTGAGCAGCTTTGAGGAGAGCAGTGCACTTCTGACACAGCCAGCACAAGACTACCCATGGAGAAGGAATAGGAATTTATTGACTCCACACCTTCTCTCCCATATATTAATTCATTTTTACCTGGGCCGATACTATTTGGAATCGCCAGAGTACAGGAGTATCTGGATGCTAGCCATCCAGGTCAGCCTCCTAAGGCAGAGTGTAGAAGGTGGAGAGAGACACTGGAGAGTCAAGGCCAAAGTGTCCAACTCGGAGGCTGCTGGAAGATACAGCAGGAAGCATCCAGTACATTGTGGTACAGATCACAATGATTACTTCCTTATTTACTTAGCAGATTCCACACTATAAACATATAAATAGATTAAATCTCCTCTTTGGATATTGAGTGTAGTGACTGATGAATGATAATTTTGTTTAGAAATGAGTGGTGTAAGTTTCATTTATTTAACTGCTATGTTGTCTTTATTGAGTTTGTTTCAATAAAGCCTCATTCTTTTAGTAATAGGGTTATCACTAGGTAGTTTGCAGATGAAAAATTCAATGGGTAACACAAGGCTTAAAAGACAAATATCAAATGGTCACCCTTAAACACATAGGCACATGATCACTATTAAAGGACTCAGTATACTATGTGTGTGTGTGTGTGTGTGTGTGCGTGTGTGTGCGTGTGTGTATGTGTGTGTGTGTGTGTGTGTGTTTAACAGTAATAAAGAAGAGGAAAAGGAATTAAAAGGGAATTGGAAGCACACAAGAAGAGTTGTAGGGGGAGTGGGAGGGATGGAAATGTTGTAAATTTAGTTTTCATGTAAAAAATTAAAATTAAAAAAGGATAGATATATGGGTTGCTGGGTAAGGGAGTTATTTTTGTCAATTGTATAGCTGCTGATAAATTATCTATATTCCAGTAATTAGCTCCCCATAGATGCTCATGCATGCAACCCTAATTAAACAGTGGGTCGCAGAAGAAAAATTAAATCAGGAGGGGAACTAGTTACAAAGAAGAGTTTCAACAGGAGAGAGGTGGAGGCAAAAGGCATAGGTATTGAATCTTGTCAAGGTACACCGTATGCTGCAAAAGAAGTGTCTTTGACGAGTGTTGATGGCATACTTGTCTCTAAATATAAGGATCCATACTTAGCACATAGTAAGAAATTGCATGTCTAGCAACGTGACAGCCTTCAGGTTTTCTCTAAGGTCTATGACTTTTCCAGCCATGTGTGCTTACAGTAACACACATGAGTTCCCCTCTACTGAGTGGGCTTTAAGACCAATTAGGTAGCTGTTGATTACTCAAAAGATAAAATTGTCACTACTGCACCAATATTGTTTGCTGTGCTGGTCAGGGTTGTGGTTATTAGTCATTAAAGTTCAGATTGCTTCATCGATCTGTGTTCTTCCTTAGCAGCTTGCAGTGTCCTCCCAAATTCAAAGAGCTAGTCTTCAGAGAGGTTGCTTTTAGGTCACTTCTGTTTCCAAAGAATGTATTATCTTCAGCAATAGGGTCTTACCTTCAAGTTCTTGGAGGTATTAAGGGCTGTGGCTATAGCCTATGTAATTTGAGGTGTCTCTTCGGCTACCCTGGCCAACGACTCAAAGAGAGGTTTCTCCTGTCTGGTACCGCTTCTTGTATTAGCCTTTAGCTATATACCTGGACTCATGTAGATATATTGTATCTGTAATTTTCAGTAGGCTTTTGAACTAATACGTTTCCTTCTTGTTTTTCATACTAGCTAAGTATAATTTGTCTTTCCGCTCTCTCTCCTTATCTAGTCCCTCTCCTCCCTCTCTTTTAAGTATTCCCATTTTCTCCATTTCACCCTCTCTTCTCTTCCCCCTTTATTTCCATGGTTCCCTGTATAAGCCTCCGTTTTCCCCTCCCTGTGAAAATATCCCCCATTTTCTCCATTTCACCCATGGTAACACCTGTCTCCTACTGCTCTCTGTCCTAGGCTCCTTCTTTCACTTTACCTCCCGGGTTCCTTTCCATTTTCCTAGTTCCTGAAATCACATCAGGATATACATTCATATATAAGGATTTGGTGCTGAGATCCACTAATGAGGGAGAACATATCATTTGTTGTTCTGAGTCTGTGTTCACTGTAACAGTTTCTAGTTCTGTCCATTTGTCTGAAAAATTTATAATTTTGTCTTTTCTTTATCAATCTGGGTAGAACTCCATTGTTTAAATGTATCACATTTTCATTATCCACTCCTCAGTTGAGGGACATGAAGTTTGCTTCATTGAACATAGGTATTGCAAAAAGAGCAGCAACAAACATGGATATACAGGTATCTCTGCAGCAGGATGAGTCCTTTGGGTAGGTTCATTTTCAGGTTTTAAAGAGTTTTCCACACTGCTTTTCATAGTGGCTGTACAAGTTGCAATCCCACCAGTTATGAATGAACGTTCCTCTTTCCCCACATTCTTTCCAGCATTTGGTATCTTGATCTTAGGTAGTCTGACTGGGGTAAGATGAAATTTTAAAGTGGTTTAAAATATCATTTCCATAATTACTAAAGATGTTGAATACTTTTAAAGATATTTCTTAGCCATCTTTATTTCTTGTTTTGAGAACTTTTTGTCCAGATCCATAAACCGTCTTCTAATTGGGTCATTTGTTTTCCTGATTCTTTGATTTTTGAGTTCTTTATGTATTCTGAATGTTAAACCTCTATTCAGTGTGTTGCTAGTAAAGATTTTCTCTTCACTTCCTTAGTTGTTTCTTTTATTGTACTGAAGTTTTCTAGTTTAATGAGGCCGCCTTGTGGATTGTTGACTGAGTAACTTCTATTTGATATAGAAAGTCCTTTCTTATATATTATATGATACTGTCTGTGTTTTCTTCTAACAGTTTCAGAGTTTTGGGTTTCATATTAAGGTCTTTGATTCATTTGGCATTGACTTTTGTGTGAAAGAGTTTCACAAGTGATCACACAGCTAAGTTAAGTGTCTGTGAAATACCCAACCCTAGGTGACATGTCTACAATGAAATCTTATACCTAAGGCTCATATAAGATAGTGGAATAAGGGTTAGAGAAAATACTAATGCATCTCTCAACTCTAATCAAGAAAGCTCCCTCCTGCAACAGAGGGCAATGATCACAGAAGGCCACAAATGGCCAAAGCATAGAGAATAAGTCTTAAGAGTATGGGTCCTTGGACAGGACTCCTATATTAAACTTTACCCACCCAGGGCTCAGATATCATTGTAGAAGATGGGCAGAAAGACTGTAACAGCCAGGGAGGAGGTGCATGACCATTTGGAAATATAGTCTTACAGGCTCCCGGGACCTTGCTTATACGAATCTACATCAATGCTGTCAGTATACATAAGACCTATGCAAATTCAAGCAGACAAAAACTTAGCGTAGATCTGGGGAAATGGGCATCAGGTTGCAATCATAGCTAAAGAACTCTTGGCAGCTGCAAACTGCTAGGTGATGAAGAGCTGATCTTTAAGGAAGCGACTTCAGATATACTGACTAGACCCCGGTGGATGAACTTGCACTAAAGGACATCTGGATACACTAACTTGACTTGATAGGACTTAGTATCAATGACAGAATATATGAAATCCGCCAGGGGGTTTATGGGAGTGTGTGGATGGGGGAGGAGTATAAAGATGACTTAATGTTGTATATGAAATACACAAAAATTCAATATAATATGCAAAAATATTATATGTATAAGTGAAATAATTGTCTAAACATGTTGTAAAAGTGTATGAAAATGGTCAAAAATTAAAATGACAAAAATGATAAGTGCATCTAAGACAAATGTTTGAAGGGAAATGTTACTTTGAGAGCAATTCTCTTCTATCTTGACCAGCACAATTTGATGTGAATTAGTATCGAGTATTTTATTCAGGGTTTTAGAACAGACTTTCTTTACATTTTATTTTCTCATTATTTAGTATTTAAATATTACCTTCAATTGATTTAGAAGGTTTAAAATATAACCTTTATTACATATCTTGAACAAATCCCTACTTCTGTAACTAGTTTACAACCACATTTTGATGAAAATACAGTAACCAAAAAGCAAAAGCTTTAAAAAGTAATTTTCCTTTTAGAATAAGGTGAATTGAAAATTTAATCTATATTTCACTTCTTTGTCTTAAAAATGAAACTGTTCTTTTTAAGTTTGCTAAAATGTATTTGTTTGAGTGTATATGTGACTGATCTCTACACCTGCCACAAAACTAAAAGATAAAGTTATGACAGGAGTCACTAAAGAAGAAATTAAATACAAGAAATTAAATAAGGAAAGCCAGGTGAATAGATAATGTTCTTGGGGCTTGATTTTTATAAAAGGGCTGGAGCTATACATACCAAGATAGTGAAATGAGACTTCAAGATTAAAAAACGTATAGTCTTTGCAGTCTCCCACTATCTCTCAGGGTGCTTCTTAATTGTAAAATACATTCCTGCTCTCAATCTTCAATTTTGTGCTTATAGTCCTTAAAAGACTATATGTGTTTACATTGAAGGTATATATTTAAAATGTTTTAGACAAAAAAAGGGACAAAGTCCTGGTGAGGAGAGGATGAGGGGAGGGCAATCTTCTTCCCTGGGAGCCTGGAAAGTTTTAAGCATTCTTCCTATGTCAATTGCATTGGTGCTCTTGGTAGTAAAAATTTCAGACAACTCTGGAGATCACGGCTCATAATATTTCAACTTGTCTTTAGCAAAAGTTTAAAGACCTACAACTTTTTAAAATAGCTTTAGGATCCAGAAGACTTTGGAAAGACGGCTGGCTTTTTAATATCCTGCCCCTGGTAGAAAACTGGCATGCTCACTTGGGTGAGCCCTGCAAGGTCAGTTTGAACTGGTGTGACTCTCCTGAGCAAGACACCAATTGGCTGAGTCACAGTATTTCATTAGGTTTGGAAGGTTTAATAGTTCACATATTTGATATATATTCGCCCAAGCCTGAGAAAAGCAAGGAGAGCAGAGACTTGATATGCTTTAGGTATTCTGACTGCCTGTATTACAAGCTAAGAAAATCAATGAAAATGATTCTTCATTCTGAATTCACTGCATGAAACCACCTTTGTTTCTAGTTACTTACAGACTATTATATTGAACTTCAATTGGGTCCATTTAAATGTGAATAAAAATGTGGGTATATGTCAGTCTATCATGTAAATCAAATGTAGTTCATTTCAAAAATTAAAATAATGAATTTTAAAATTTGACTAACATGAGAAAATTTTCATAATATGAAGCTGAGTTACAAAAGCAAGAAGCAAAATAATTTAGAAAGCAAGATATCAGCTTTGCTAAAATATAATTTAAAGTGAACTTTATAATAAATAAACAAAAATAGAAATTAGATAATGACGGGAAATTTTTCTTCTTTGCATTTCTACATATAACTTACTTTAAAATAAACAATTTTTTTATAGTCAGAAAAGGTTTACCCAAATGTTTATAAAAGCCAAACACAGTGAAAAAGTTCTGTCACAGCAGCAGACACAACCCACTAAAAATGTTTAATCATCTAGGTAATTGTTCAAAGGCCATTTGCTATAAATAAACACGCCTACACTAGTTCTACTAGATTTGGAACCTATATTAGGAATATTAAGAATAAGACTGTTACTTATAATTAAAGACTACAGCACAAAAACAGTCTCCAGATTTTGTGGTTTGGGATTAATAACCAATCATTTTCTTATTCATCATTGATAAATACTCCCCAAATTATTATTGTATTAAAAGAAAAGAAACATATTTGTGTAAGCCTTGAGAAAAACAAAAGACCAAATCCTTGGGACAGCTTCTGTTTAATGAGAGTGATCTGCAGTATCCCGATTATCTTATCCAGACATGCTGGAACAGAGCCGATGTAAGGATATTAAAAAACAAAAAGTACAGGGAAAAGTAGTACATTGGTGAGCTTCCTTCATCCAAACTACAGAAGTCTTCATCCCAAGGCTCCAAAGATATCACTGCCCTTGGTGAGTAGTTGACTGCATTGTTTTCCCATAGAGTGCTTCACATTAGATTTGTCCTTTTATTGAAGCATTTGTTTTTCTAGTGTGTGTGTGTGTGTGTGTGTGTGTGTGTGTGTGTACACTGAGGACATTTGTCTTTTGTCTGTCAGAATTAGAACTCCTCTTTCTTTTATAATATCGTTATGGTTGACTTCAGTTGTCAAGTTGACACACCTGAAAGCACAAACTCAACTGGGGCATTTCCTCTGTTGGATTGGCCTCTGGGCATGCCTGTGAGTCACTTTCTTGGTTGTTGAGTGATGTGGAGGGATCAACCCTCTGTGGATTGTGCCACCCTGAGCAAATTGTACAGGGTTGTATAAGAAAGTAGGCTGAGCACAAGCCAGAGAACCAGTAAGCAGTGTTCCTCTATGGTCCATGTTTCAGTTCCTGCATCCAGATTCCTGCCTTGAATTCCTGCTCGAGTCCCTCAAAAATGGACTATGCCTTGGCAGTGTATGATGAAATAAAACCTTTCTCTCCCACGTTGGTTTTAGACAGTGTTTTAGTGCAGCAACAGGAAACCAAACTAGAATACAAGGTCTTATCTACTAGCTTTCTATATGAATTCTAATGACCTTGTTAATCGATTCAATGAAAATTTGTCATGTACTTATCTGTGTTCTGTAGTTGTTGTAGTTGTTCATCCCAAACAACAAAACTTTGCCTTCATGGAACTAGTATGCAGCCAGACAAAAAGTAAAAATCCAGCAAAATAGATTCAAGTTTGTAGTGCCTGAACGTTGAAAAAGTTGGGAGCAATCCATAAGAAAAAGAATACAGACTCAGATACAGGTCCATGGAAACAATAAGCTTCTGACCATATCACATGGGAATGATTGCTGTGGACACAAATGAAATGATGGTGAAAGACGGAAAACACCGAGGAAGTGGTGGGAATTACAACTTCCTCAGGGGCAGCGTTGTAGAGACTATCACATTTCTGAAGACTCGGAGGAGTGAAAGGACTAAACAAGAGCGTATCTGATAAAAGGACATGCCAGGCAAAGAAAAAAGTATCAAGTCCCAGTAGGAAGAACCAAGCCTATTGTTCTCATGTACCACAAAGGGGCTGGAAGACCAGAAACACTGTGACCTGGGGGAATGCAATAAAATCTGCCAGAATGATGTGGCACAGTGTAGCAACCAAGACAGCAAAGAGAGCTAGTTGAACATGGATTCAGATGACTCCAGGGCCTTGTAGGTCTCTGTAAATGTTCTTTTTTTCTTTGAGAGCAGGAGAAATTCAGTAGAAGTGAAGTGCTTTCACTCAGGTGTCTAAATTAAGACCACACCAAATGAAATAGGGTAATAAGGCTTCAAAAAGGGTATTGCAATAATCCAGGCAATGGGATCATAATGATGTGGCTGTTCTTTCGATGGAGATGATGAAATGTGATTTGTTTCTAAAGATATTTTGAAGATGTAACAAATAGAAGGTTTTGATTAATGCATAGAAAAAGGCAAGTGTGTCAAGGGAAGTCTGTAGGTTTTGGACTGAGTAAGTAAATACAAAATTTTAAGTTAATGAAGAGAAATCCACAAACAAAAGTGTATGAAACTGGCAAAACCTGACTCAAGATCAGTGATTTTTGTCACTGTCAATTTCTGACAGCTGATACTGTAATAAGTTATGCCACCATTGGGGGAAACTATGTGAAGGGTGTATCTTTAAGCTTTTTTGAATGTATAATTATCTCAGTGTAAAATTTTAAATGTAAAATGGTAGAAATAAATTGTAGGAAAATAGATCAGATTTGTAACTTAAATAGGTCATATAATCTAATCAGTAAACTACCTAATGATACATAGAAGCAGTTCTCAAAAGATGAACTACAAATGGCTAAAAACAGGTGAAAAATGTTCCTGATATTAGGTATCAGAAAAATACAAATTAAAACTTTGTTGGGATTCCATCTCATCCCAGTCAGAAAAACTATCTTTAATTAAGCAAGTTACAACCAATGCTGGCAAAGGTTGTGGGGAGAATCTTTATATACAACTGATGAGAATGTAAATGTAAATTATTCCAGCCACTATGGAAATCAGAATGGAGTTTTCTCAAAAAATTTAAAATAGAACCACCATGCTTGTGACACAACTACACCAACCCTTACATACACCCAAAGTACTCTAAGTCAACATACTGTAGAGAGAGTTTCATGTAAGTGCTTACTGTAGTGGTATTTATAATAACCAAGCTATAGAACAAGCCTAAGTCCCCATCGACAGACAAAAAGAGAAAGAAAATGTGGTATATGAACCATTATATTCTATTTGGTTAAAGAAAAGAACCAAATAATGTAATTTTCCAGAAAATGAATGTAAGTGGAGATTATCATATTAAACAAAGTAAGTCAGACCCAGAAAGACAAATATATTACTTCTTTCATTTGTGAATCCTGCAATTTATATGAACATATAAAATCATATCTCCATGTCTGTATCTCTTTATGACATGAAAATAGAAGCAAAACTGCCTGGAAAAATATGGAGACCTAGTGGAGGGGAGCTGAACCTAAGGGCAGGACATGGACTGATGAGTTTGAGTCACAGTATATGATACATCTGTGTGCATACAATGAATAGACTCCAATAAAAATATTTGAAAGTGCTTCATTTGTATGTAACTCACAAGAGACTTCCTAAAATATAAAACTGTAAAAACACAAGTTTAAAAAATGACACTTGAAGAAAATATAAAGTTGAAATAAGCATAATCATATTAAAGCCTAAATCACTTTAAAGCCTAAACCTGCAAGCCTGACCAAGCTTTTGACGTTGCAAAATTACATTGTCTTCTTTAAAGTTCAATCCTAATGGAGTTATAAAAAAATCACAAAATTCAATATTTTAAGTAAATTTATAAATTTTTGATGGGCAGCATTCATAACTATCCTTGGCTACATGTTGAAACACAAGCCATGGGTTGGACATGACTAAAGCAGTTTTGATTTTCAAGTGTTTATTAGTTTATATTCACTAGAGGTCTTTAAATGGTTTTGCCAATATCACTTTAAAAACAATTTAAGTATTTATTATATTTATGTAACGTGGATCTGAAAAACGTAAGTTGAATTTGTTAACTTAAACACATTGTCCCTCATTTTATAATTAAAGGGCAAAACAATCTATCTGAGGAGAACGACAACACAAACGCAGGTGAGATGAAAACAAATTCAAGTCGTCCTATGAAGACTGGCATCAGCATTGTGCAGCATGTGTTAGAATGGAAAAGAGAGGGAGTAGGTTGCTTTCCTGCAGGTCCTATAGATTAAAAGGTACCTGGACAATGATAGATACTAGGGGAAGTTTCAGGCAGCCTGGATGGTGTAGGGAGAGGTGAGTGACGGCTACTGAGTAGATGGAAGCCTGAAGTCTTGAGTGTGACTTCCAATGAATTTGAAGCAGTAGAGGTTAGAGATTGGTATCTGTTGTGTACCCTGTCTGTCTGAACTTTGTTTGTACTGTATAATTTATTCAAAATGCTGTTTCCCTTTGAATTTCCTTGTGATGTGTTACAGAAGATGGATGGGGATTTTTCTATGCTAATAGAGATCATGAAGTTGTGTGTGAGGGAGGTTAGAGCGGAGATGGGGGAGGGGGTTGGAATATGATCAAAACTAGGATAAGATCATTCCATTGGACAGATTCTTTAGCGTGTACTCCAAGCCTGTGCAATGGAATGATCTCATCCTAGTACTCTTCTCACAGCAACAAATATATAGACACAATGGAGAGTAAAAATTAACAGAAAGTTAATTCTTTGAAAAAGATGAATTCAGTGGGAAAATCTCTGGCATATTAATGAGAGAAGGAAAGGGAATGAAATTATCTCACACAATCATGAAATAACTTTTTACCCCAAATCCTGAAAATATATTTATAAAATATATTCTAAATATTATTAATAAAATAGATTCAAGAAGAAATAGAAAATATGTATAATCCCATTAAAATAAATGTGATTGAGTTACTAAACAAATTAAAATTTGTTAGAAAACACACACAATAGTAACAAAAGAAAGGCAAACGTGGTGGACATGAACTAATACAGTATATATCCTGAGTACATTTTCACAAATATTTTATGTAATTCACACCATTCTAAAGGAGAGAAAAAATAAGACAGGTTTATATATATATATATAATATATATATATATATATATATATATATATTTTGGATTTGGTTAAACTGATCCTTCATATTATCTGCCAATGAAAATGAATACAAGAAAATTTCAGATCACTTTCTTATATAAACAGACGTAAAAATGTTAACTAAAATATTTCCAAATGCATATATGCATCATGAAAAAAGATTATTTCCCCTAAAAATGCAAGTACAAACTGGGAGTAGTGGTGTGTCCTGTAATCCCAGCTTGTGGAAAGCAGAGGTAAGCGCATAGAGGGTTTTGGGCCAGGCTGGGTTCCATTAGTTCCAGGCCAACCTCATCTAAATAGCAAGATTCTGTGTCAAAAAACTAAACATTTTAGAGAAAGAAATAAATACAACATAAAATGTGTCAGTGAAATTTACCATATCACTATATTAACAACTTTAAAATATAAAATTATTTAAATACTTTGATGACTCATAACTTATTCATAACTTAAGATCTTAGTGAAAGGAATAAAGGGACACTGTTGAGTCCAATGAAATCTTACATAAACCAAGGTACTTCACGATAAAATATTAAAAACCTTGCTTTTAAATCAGAAACAAGATGTCAATACCATTTTCAAAATCAATAAGGTACATAAAATAAATCAATTTTATGGAGTAGGAAGAAACAAAATCACCATTTGTCAAAATTATGATTGCACTTTGAAAGCAAAAGATGTTATTCAGAATTAATGATTCAAAAATTGAAGGAAGTCATGTATAGAAACTGCAAAAAATTAAAAAATAAAAATTAAAAATATAGAAAATAATAGAAGAACACAGAAGTGCTAGGAATGTTTGCAAATCACAGAAGCGAGATTTGTAATGAGAAAATATTAAGCCTTCGTTGATGAAAATACTAAAAGCACGGAGCTACATATTACTTAGGTGAGCTGTGAGGTAGACTGAGCCCCTTCGAATTATGTGTGTCTTTCTTTCTGAATACCTCCCTTCTCTTTTAACTAAACTCATACTAGGTCAGTATTAAAATACTTTTATTTAGCCCTAACTCTGCTTCATACTGGCTAGACCTGAAATTGCACAGAGCGCCATGCTGCCTGCCTCTGTCTCCCTTTCTGCTGACACCTGGATCCTTCTGAACATTGTTAGGGAGCTTCCTTCACCACTGTTGAGTTGTTCCGCTCTGCTTTGGGCTTACATGTTATCCTGATTTTTCTGCTTCTGCTTTCTGGGCCCCAAGTAATGTTTAATAAGAGTCTATGGAACCAAAGATTTAAAAAAAAAATCGCCTTTAAATTCCGTATGAGATGGAACAGGACCTGGATTGCTCAGGAAAAAAACAGCTTTCCTTGGGGTGTGAGGGAGCTACTGACAGAAGCAGCACATTTTGATCCAAAATCTCTTTAGAAATGCCTGTTTCTGTACTCTTGACTCTGAAATCAGAAAGGCACTCTGTTCTTTCCTATCTGTTTCTTAACGGCTCTAGCCATAGCTCCTATTTTGGCTGCTTTCTGTAAAGATAATAACCTGAAACCAGGGGAACTCTCAGGACCTTCTTGGCACTATACTGTTAGCTAACATTTTTCCTTGTAAGGTTCTGACTTCTGGTCTTTAAATTCTGAGTTTTCTCTAATAATGTTTTGAAGCAGAGATTTCTAGAACTCTCAAAGCCACAATAGTTAAATTTAGATCTTTATTTGATGAAAGGTTAAAAATTCTGCTACAGTGTATATTTGTCTTTAAACTGCACTGGACTGATTGCTAGTGGCTAACCTAAGTTAGAAAAGCCTCCAGGAGTGCTTGCAGAGGAGAAATAGCCCTATGCTTGGTTAATGGATGACAATGGATTAACTGGAATTGTCTGATCCAGGAAGAGAGCACAGCTTCAGTATCTCGGGCCACTTTCTTTTTTCCTTTCGTTTTTCTTTTGGATTCACGAGCAAACACAGGTAATGAAACCTGGCCTCACTATAAATTAAGAGTAAAAAGTTTAGCCTAAAATGACATTGAGAAGGATGGTTCCATGTTCCATGTGTCAGACATTTCGAAAGATAATTGCTTTAAGTCTACATGAAAAAATTTCATTTTTAAATCTTATGTGTTGTTGAACACTTTTTTTTATCTCCCAAAGAGATGGTGCAAATTTTCTGCTTGATTTTGTTTTTTGTTTTTTACCAGATGCACCTGAATATCAGGTAACTATGTCATGTGTTCATGATAATTGCTTTCAGCATTTGTTTTTATATCTTGTTTGTGTCAAAAATATAACTGAGGTTTAAAAAGCATACATGAAGTTGTGACAGAAAAACAGTGGGATAGAAAGAGCGACTGGAAAGAAGAAGTAGGTTGGATTTGATCAAAATTATTATGGGCATGTGTGAAATTCTCAAACAAATTCTTAAAGATTTAAAAATGTATTTAACTAGGTATGTTTATCCGTAGTTACTTTATTCTTAAACTTTTAAAACCTTATTGCACACTGAAATTATTGTTGAACCTGTCCACATTTGGTTATACATGAGTATGAGTATTTTGGGGAGGAGTCTTGTACTTCATTAATGCTGTAAGAAGCTAGAATACAAAACAAAGATGAAAAAATGGTTATACACGAACTGGACCTAAGTCATGCATAACCAATGATTAACTAATTAAAATGTTAATTTTCTTTTTCCTTCGAAATGCAGTAGTTTGATTCTGATGTTTTTAGATGCTAATTTTAAAAATGGAAGCTTAAAACAATTATTGCTACAAGCCATTTCATAAAACAACAGAATGCTTTCAATGCAGCCAGTATCTGTTCTTCAAAAGCAAGTATGTTAGAAAGACAATAGGCAGCCGCAGCACTTTACTGAAAGTACAGTCTGTCTATTTAAAACAACATTCATTAAGTCATAAGAGGAATGTTTCATTAAGTTACAAAAGCTTATGTTGACTATGTCGATTTTGACAGACATTTTCTTCCAAAAGAAATTATAAAAAGAAATTAAAACTTTAATTTGTTTAATCAAGGATAAAAAATTGAGAAGACATAAAATGCTTTCTGCTGACTAAATATCTCTAATGTTCATTTAAAAATTCTTCTGTTAGATTGCTATGAATTATTTATTCAGGAATGATCTTAATGTACAAATATTAAACATGAGATTTTTTTAAAGCTCTGATACAGGCTTGGGGAAATGATAAATGACTAAAATTCTTTCTGTGCATGCATGAAGATCTGAATTCATATCCCCTGCACCCACATGAAATTCAGGCCTGGTGGCACATATATGTATCTCCATCATCGGGGCGGGTAGAGACATGCTGATTCAGGGACTCATTGGCCAGTACTGCTGAAATGATGAGTTCCAGGTTCAGCAAAAGAAGCTCCTCTTAGAAGAAGGCAGACCATGACAGAGGGAGGCACGTTATGTCTCTTTCTGACCTCCACATGCATGTGCATGGGCCAGTGCATGTGTACACGAACATGAACATGCATACCCATAAAAATTAATAATGCGTCTTTCTAAAAGTTCATAAAACATAAATCTATGTTTGTGAAATGTCTGTTAAATTTCCTTTTCCTGATGAAAATAACAAGTTGGTTCTAGGTAAGTTTGCTCTGTATGAATAAGTAATACTTTAAAAGTACAGATTTTTAAATTAAAGATAGCTTAATATCATGGGAAACATACTCAAATCAATAGTCTAATTTAAGACTAACAACTGTTAGGGGCCAGGTACACACCTTTAATCTCAGTATTTGGAAGGCAGAGGCAGGTAGATCTCTGTGAGACTGAGGCCAGCCTGATTTACACAGTAAGTTCTAGGTCAGCTGGTGCTACAGGGAGACCTTGTCTCAAAAACAAATACAAAAACAGCCTAACTAACTGACTGACTAACTAACTAATTAACTAGTGTTAGATTTAATACTTGTTAGTTCTAAGTTAGGAAACTAGTAAAGGACTGTGCAGGAGGGAGTGGAGATCTTTCAAGAGACATGTGATAGAATACAAGGATATAAAGGGAGAAAGGGGAATAACAGAACAGGAAAGACTAAATGGGGGTGGGGGATGGGTGGGTACGGAAGAGGAGGGACTATGGGAAGGGATAACCAACACTTGCAAACATTTGCAAACGTCAAATGGAAACCTACTACAGAAGATTTCTAAAATATATACATATGCATATATGAAAAGTTTAAGTGGAGTTTTCCTATAATGGAGAAGAAGACTGCAACTAGAGACCTCATTCTCCCCAATAAAAAAACTCAGTACCAGATTCCTCTGTTTGAGTTCTGGCCAGTGGAATACCATAGACTCCTAAACATTACAGGCTATTGCCAATGCTCTTGCTTACCTTCCAGAACCTGAAAGTAAGACCTTATTACTAAAGGCCACACATTCCTGAGTCATAAAACATGGAGAAATCGAGGGGGTACTGACCCAGGACTTTCATTCCTACTGCCTAACTTTCATAATTCCTGAAGGTGCTCTGATGCTACCAGAGGAGAAATGTAGTCATCAATCTTACCTAGATGTGAACTCACTAACTACAATAAAGACTGGCCTTCACATTATACCCACTAGAGCAATACTGGCAGGAATGTTATGGGAGTAACCAATCACCCTCTGGTCGGTGTTAAGGCCCACTGCATGAGTTGGAATCCTGGTATCAGGGCTGAGAAACTGTGGCTATATAGGTGATAGAGCCTGGGGGGAGAATTTTCTGCTAGCGCTCAACTAAATGATATAACATAACATAGATGACATAAACATAGTATTAAAATGACTCCTAATGATGTAGTTATACTCATTGATTTGTGCATCTCTCAACCCTCACCAGAAAAGCTTCTTCATGAAGTAGAAGGCTGTTATTCCAGAGACCCTCAAGGATTCAGTATGCAGAGAATAAGAGACTGTAGAAAGCTCAGCACAGGAAAGGACATCAAGGATCATTCCTGAAGAGGGAGATAACAGATTATAAACATCAGAGGTGGTGGGTGACTAGAAGGAAACAGTACTTTCTAGTGAGCAGACAGTTTGCTTATAGGAACTCACAGAATTGCGCAGCATGCATAAGACCTACTAGAAGTAAAGCCAATCAAAATCCCAGCATGGAGCAAAGAAGGTAAACAGGAGGTTGCACCTCCAGCCAAGGAGCTATTGGAATGCAGTAGCTGCTGGAAAAGGAAAAGTCAGATTTCTTTAAGAGTGTGACTCTTGCTTGACTGCATACCACACCTAAGAGTATTTGGGCAACCCAACACGTACTGGACTCAATAGGGGGGAAAAGTAGAATAGGAAATGGGATGGATAGGGAGGTAGGGTTGATTTAGGAAGAGTTGGGTGAGAGAGAAATATAATAAAAACACACTGTACAAAGTTCTCAAACAATTAATAAAATGTTTACTAAAAATTAATGAGTTAAATCTAAATAAAATTTATAAAATTTGATATCCCATCATAATATGACTAAGGTTGACCCAATCCAATTTGATAACTCCTTTTTATTCAAAATCTGGAATAATATTAAAACCCTCTGTAGCGTGAGAAAAGAAGCAAAAAGCAGTTTTCTCTCTGTCTGCTATGAGGGATGGACTTCGGCCTGACTGACAACTGAGTAGCCAATGGCTTAAGGGGAATGCAGGGGGGAGCTGGGAAGAAGAGAGGGGGGCACAGAGCGAGGTATCCATCTTGGAAGCATACTCTGGGGTTCCCGTGATAAAAATGCAAGCTCCGTCATAGGGAACCTCCCTCCCCCTCCCTCTGGAGATGAACTTTTTATGAGTAACATGGAATAAACTAATCTCTCTAAAGAACATTATTCGTTCAGTTGGTTTAAACCTGGGGGTGGGACAAGGCTGAATGCTGGGTTCCGCTCTGAGAAAATTTATGCAACAAATGGCATAGTCGGCAGGATCGACTGACAAAAGGAGAATGCTCCCATGAAAAGGAGTTACGGAACCTCAGTTAATATGGGAATCAACAAAGGAAAGAGCATGGGCAGAAGAAATCTTGACATGGTGGATTATCCCCATAGGACTGGTGTGTATGGCCGCCACTGCAGGCTTTATAGTGAAATCTGTAATTAAGGTGAACTTGCCTGTGCAGGCAAGAAGGCATTCTCAGGCTGAGGTCTTAGCACAAGAGGAAATTCAAACTGTGAAAGATGAATTAAATCGAGAGAAAGATATAAGCTTCGCTTCTTCGATACTGGCCGCTAAGCTTGCTAGCAAACTGGATCAAAGAGAAAAGGAAATGGAACTTTTAGCCTGCCGCTTTTTAAGTCAAAAAGGAATGAGAGAGGTGCGGGGCCTGGCCCCTGCCGCCCTCACCATTGTGGCCACAACAGGACCTGCGGGAGCGCTCTGAGCACTGTGCCCAGTGCAGGGATATTCAGCAATGGAACTGTTGGAGCTAGGAAAGACATTCAAACAAACCAGGAGGGAACAGTTAACTACTTGGCTTGTAAGGCTGTGGGACATGGGAGCAGATGAGATTATTTTCAGTGCTGCAGAGGCAGGACAGCTGAGCAACATGACCACTCCTCCCTCCTTGAGATTTAAGCTGCATAACCTGGCACCATACAAGGGAAAGCAGTCACTGATGAACTGGCTTGTGCATGCCACAGAAGACACTTGGTCATCCCCAGTGGAGATCCCCATGAATTCCAGGATCTGGAGTACGACACAAGAAGGACAGGTGCTCTTAAGAGAACTGGACATGAGGAAAACAATATACAGTAGCCCTTTCACTGGGCCTGATAGGACAGTGTTCTCTAGAGATGTAATGACGGATTTCACTGAACAAGTACCTCGACATTGGTATGGAGCTTTGGTGTCCCTACTGGATCCCCAGGTGGGGCAGGAGCTTTACAAGGCCGGAGAGACTTTGACAGGTTTAAACAACCTGGACCAGCATGTGAAGCATGTCTGTAGAAAAATAAAAATCCTACAAGATATGTAAGGGAGACAAAACAGAAAAGGAGGTCTGCTTGGGTTACTCATAGACAGATATGGAGAGACTTATGTCTAGCCCAAGTTCCTAAAGAAAAGATTGGTAAAAATCCAAATTCTGTGCTAAAGCAGGTCTGGGAGGCTTTGAGCTCTGAGAAACGGTTCACAAAAGGTGCACAGAGGATGAAGCTTATCCCAGGGATGGATACTAAACCCCTCAGAGAAAACGGGGTACATTTCTCCCCTGTGACTGGCTATTCAACGGTGGGGACAGTTTACCTGGCCAGGCCTTCTCCCAACAGTCAGATGTGGTCAATGGAGAGAACACAGGTGTGGCTAGGGTCAGGAATCAGATCCAGGGTCTCCCTGGCCCTAGGAATCAACAGGGGCGACAGATGGAAAAGAATCCTTGCTCCTCCTTGGCCCTATGTAGGACCAAGAAATCCAGGACACTAAATGAATTTCATGCTATTGTACCCAACCTGGATCTGTTGGTAAATCAGGTTATGCAAATGAAAAGGGATTTTCCTGGCTATGTTAGACCTTGTATGTGTATGTAATGGTAACTTTGAATGTTTTACAGATAAGAAACCCAGTTGAAAGCCATCAAATACACATAAAGGAACAAGAATGGAATGTAACTCATACAGGGTACATGGATAAAATAAAGCTATGAAATTCTGGGTGTTCTATGGGCCTTTAGATGTGAAAAAGTAAAGGTATATGACTATTAACCAGCAATTCCAGTACCAGGTGTGCGTTGCTCCCCCTTGTGAGCTGTTGGCCAAGGAGGCCTTGGAAGCCCCTGTCTATCAAACAAAAGGCAGTTGCCACATTATAATGCTGGTCACACACTGCAAATGGATGGTAACACCCTATTACTGAAAATGCGACATGGCTTGAGCATGGAAAGAGATCTAGCTGGGACCCAACTAAAAACTCCCTGCCAATGGATGGCTGGCCTTCATGATGCTAGAGGGCACTATGCAGACCACCATGGGAGAATGGCCCTAAAAAGCTCTGCTTAATGACAGATCTTGTGTGCTTCACTGTCAGATGTTCTACAGATGTAATAGAGGCTCATCTGGTATGCGCATCCTCAGCATATTCATTATTGGACTAAGGGCCCGCTCTTCAGGAAGGGTGCGCACACACATCTGATACTAGGAAAAGAATGTCCACCCCCAATGGTGAGAGGGAGAGTTACAAGCCCCTATAAAGAAACTACCAGATATATATGATGTGCCCACTTAGGCATTGCCTAAGCACTTGTATTTACACTCATAGGTTAGGTCATTCAGTATTTGTGTGGATGCTACTTTTACTGTTGTTGTTATTGGGGCTGTTGCTGTTTTATAAGTATTGTGTTTTTACAGTAAAAGGAGCATTGCTGAAGCAAGAGGATTATCCATGCCACCGTGAAAAGAACATCATCCTGTACCTGTTATTCTCTCTCCCCAATTGCTCTTATGGCCCAGGGATTATCGAGGAAGAGATGGCGGGAATTATGTGAGAGCCAGAGAGAAAAAGGGGTGGGCTGTTGTGTGAGAAAAGTAAGCAAAAAGCAGTTTTCTCTCTGTCTGCTATGACTGACAACTGAGCAGCCAATGGCTTAAGGGAAACACATGGGAGGCTGGGAAGAAGAGAGGGGGGCACGGGGCAAGGTATCCATCTTGGACGCACACTCTGGGGGTTCCTATGATCAAAATGCAAGCTCCGTCATAGGAACCCTCCTCCCCTTTTTGGAGATGAACTTTTTGTGAGTCATGGAATAAACTAATCTCTTTAAAAAACATTCTGTATTCGTTCAGTTGGTTCAAATCTGGGCGTGGGACAAGGCTGAATGCTGGGTCCTGCCTTGAGAAGTTTAACCCTCTTTGACCTCTCTTGTATCGCTACTTATGCCATCTTGGGGGGTATATGTATCGCTTTACTAATTCTCTTTAAATGTCTGTTGCAGAATTGATCTGGCAACACCCTGAGCATGCGCCCCCCTAAGGAAGTGATATGCCCATGGCTTATGGAAATACAACATAATACTATCTAACATTCTATCACCCAGACGAATGTACCAGGGTAAGACCCTTCTAAGGGCTGGTAGCCAGAGACGGGTAAGGCTTCCTCTAGCCTGGGTGACCTAAGACAGGATGCAAATGCAAAGGTACTCATACTTATATGCCAATGACGGGTAAGACTCAGCACTTGAGGAACCCACCTAAGACAGGCACAGTCTCGAATGCTGGGCTTCCCCGAGGTGGAGCAACCCACTAAAACTCATCCAAAAAACATAACAAAGGGTGGATATGGTGGATGATTCAGGCCAGGTTAGCCAGGCTCCCGGCCTGCTGGCCTAAACGGGCTAGAACCTATATTGAGCGTGCAAGCACAGTGAACACTTCCTGGGACCTAACCTGGGGCAGTTCTCAGGCTCTAGCAGCCATCCAAGACCAGTGGGAGTGATGAACTTCAGATCGTCAGGCATTCAGGACCTACTAGAATGAAGCACGTCAGATGACCAGATAAAGACCTCCCCTAAGCCTGGCAAAAGTATAAATCCTGTTCCCCTCTAAAATTAAATGAGATCATTGGTTCCACGTTCTCCCAGGGTCTGTGTCATTGACTCTGTGCCTCCCTGCCCCTTCCCCCAAGGGACAGACCAGCCAATGCCAGCTAACACTCTTGAGCTCCTACTTCCCCTTTATCCCCAAAGGTTCCTTTCTATCTTCCTGGCTTCTGATGTTACATAACATCTAAGGATTTGGAGCTAAGATCCACAAATGAGAAATGAGAGGGGGACATAATTTTTTTTTTCCTAAGTCTGTGTTACTTCATTGAGTATAACTTCTTCTAGTACGATCCATTTACCTGAAAATTTCATTTCCCTTTACTGCTGAGCAGAATCATATTTTCATTATTCATTCAACAGTTGAGGGACGTAGAGGCTATTTCCATTTCTTAGCTATTTTGAAAAGAGCAACAATACACATGGCTGTGCCTGTATCTCAGCAGAAGGATGAGGCCTTCGGGTATATGCCAAGGACTGGCAAAACCAGAACATGTGATAGATATATTTTTAGTCTCCTAACAGTTCTCAGAACACTAATTTCCACAGTGGTTGTACCAGTTTGCAATCACAAAAGGGAGCAGTGAATGGGGGCTCCTTTCTTGCCATATCCTTGCCAGCATTTGGTTTCATTTGTTCTCTTGATCTTAGCCATTCTGACTCAGGAAAGACGGAATCTTAAAGTTGTTTTGCTTTGCATTTTTTTTGACTGCTAAGGATGTTGAGTGTTTTATAAGTTATTTCTTAGACATTTTTATTGAATTTATATAGTTTATAGAGTTTGATGGTATTTAGATCCCACCCCCTATCTGCACCTCCACCCACAGCCCCCACCCAATTTAATGTACTGTCTTATATATATTTTGCTTCTTATTTTGAGAGCTCTCTGTTCAGATCCACAACCCATTTTTTAAATGGGTCATTTGTTTGATTCTTTGTTTTCTGAGATTTTTATATATGCTAGATATTAATTCTCTTTCAGAAGTATAGCTGGTGAAGATTTTCTCTCATTCTGTGGGTTTCCTCTTTACTTGTTTCCTTTCCTGTATATATTTTTAGTTTAATGAGATCCCATTGTCAGTTGTTGACCTTAATTCCTGAGCTACTAAAATCCAATTTAGAAAGTTCTTTCCTATACCTTTATCTTCTAGGACACTGCTATGCTTTCTTCTAACAGTCTCAGTGTTTCAGGATTCACATTGAGGTCTTTAATCCATTTGGAGTTGACTTTTTGTGCAGGATGATATTTGATTCGAAGTTTCATTCTTCTACATGTGGAGATAAAAAGCCTACTGAAAATATACAAAATGTATGTGTATATAACACAAAAACAAAATGCCAGACAGAAGAAAGCTTCCTTTGAGTTGTTGGTCAGGGTAATCCAAATATTCCCAAAATAATGTAGACTATTGCCACAAACCTTGATGGTCTCCCAGAATTCAGAATTTGAAGGTATGACTCTTTCTAAAAACATTACATACTTCAGAGAGAAGACTTGGAGCAATGGAGCTAGAACTGACATGGATGACTCCCCACCGAAGACGAGCTCTCATAGTATCAGAGGATACTATGCAAGTCCAACTTCAGCTGTAAAACCCACTAAGAAAACAGCAATGACTGGCCTAGTAAATGATCTCTATTGGTGCAGTTGTGATACCTTTATCTTGGGGCAATCAACAACTGTCTAATTGAACTTAAACCCTGCTCAGTGGGAGGGAACTCATGCATGGTATTGTAAAGTAGCCAAGCACATATGGCTGGACCTTAGTGAAATTCCTGATTTAGTCTCTCTCCTAGACTACTGTAATTTTTTACTGTATTCTTAATATGTATCCTATATATACAGACAAGTGTACCTCTCAGCACTCATCAGAAACTTCTTTCTACAACAGAGGGAGACATTACAGAGTTCTACTACTGGTAAAGCACAGAAAATAAGGTGTCTGTTAGACGAGCCATAAGTGGCACATCTACTATGTAACCTCTACACCTAAAACTTGAGAAATAGAGCAGAACAGGGCCAGAAAGAACATTAATACATTTCCCAACTCTCACCAGTAAAGTTTCCTTATGCAACAGATGATCATTAATCCAGATAGATACAGTAGGCCACATTGCAGAAAAAAGAGGCTGCAGAGTGTGTGTCCTGGGTAGGACACCTATATCAAACCTTAGCTGCCCAGGGCTCAGGGATTATTGTGGATGGGAGTAAGAGAAAGACTGTAAGAGCCAAAGGTAGACGACCATTAGGAAACCAAGTGTTCCAGACAGTTAAGAAGTTAGTCATATGGATTTATAGCAATGCTAACAGCATGCACAAGACCCATGGAAACTCAAACCAGAAAAATACCCAGCATAGAAGGGGAAAAGGGTAAGAAGCCTCAGTCTTAGCTGAAAAACTATTGGCAGCTACTGACTACTGGGAGAGGGAGAGTTGTTTTTTTTTTAAATAATATTTGATTTATTATTGTTATTTTCTGTGTATGAGTGTATGGTTTGCACATATGTAAATGCACCCATGTCTTGAAATGCCCATGGAGGTCAGAAAAGGACTTTGGATCTTCTGGAACTGGAGTTACAAATGGTTGTTAGCCACCATGTGGGTGCTAGAAACTGAACCTGGTCCAAGAGCAGTCATTGTTCTTAACCAGTTATTCATCTCTCTAACCCTGAGTGTTGCTCTCTAGCCCTGAGTGTTGACACTAGATAGGTTGATCACGCTCCAATGGTTGAACTTACACTTTGGATTTTGGGGAACATAAAACTTGACTTAACAAGTATGACAGAATGCCTGAATCCAGTGGAGGGGATTATGGGAGAGGTGCAAATAGAGACAGGATCTAAATATGATCAGGATGTATTGTATGATATTTGCAAAAAATCAGTTATTTAAAAAAGGGTATTGTCTCATAATGGGGGAAGTGCTGGCTGGAGACCACTGTTAACAATGACCTGTAGCATATTTCAGGATCATTGCAATTATGATCAATATTCTTGCTACAACAGAAATAAAAGGATACAATTTTTGTTTATGAAATCCTCTCATTCATTAACATCTCTGCTACTTAAAAGGAAACATGTATTTGAATTGACATATTAAGTTGGTAAGAAAGTTGCATTGAACTTACAAGCCATTTGTCCATAAGTTTTCCTTTCATTGCATGTTCAATGCTTCCCTGGGGAAATGACACTTCTATGCCTAATGATAAGGACAATGTTGATAGTCTGACAGTAGTACCCTGTGAGCCATGGTCAAAAGTTGTGTGATTTATATTATTTAAAATGTTATGGCTGTAGAGCTAGAGAGAGGACTCAGTGGTTAAGAGCAATGGCTGCTCTTGCAGAGGACCTGGGTTTGATTCTCAGCATCCACATGGAGGCTAACAACTGTCCCTAACTTCAGTTCCAGGGGATATGACACATCTTCTGACCTCTTCAAGGAATCCTTTATACATATAGACAATACACTCACAGCCATCAAATAAAAATAATAAATAAAAATTTGAAAATGTTACAAATGTGATGAGTGGTTATAATAAACAGTTATGGAATATGGACTCTGTTTGAGTTTAGTAATATGAGGCTGGCTTTTCGCTCTTCTGAGTCATTTGCTTTGCCACCTTATTTTCCTCAGCTATGGCAATCCTAAACTGTTGCCACATTACAAACAGGAAATTCTCCAGAGCTTTAGCTAATCTTGCTACTCAGATTTCACAAATACTCTTTTTAGATCTTATGGAGTCTAACTTTTTTGTTGTTTTAGGGGTTTTTTTCTTTTTTATTGAATTTTTGTGTATTTCATAAACAACATCTCAGTCATCTTTGTACCCCCTTTCCTATGGGCACCCTTTCATAGGATTTCATATATTCTGCCATTTATGTTGAGGCTTATCAAGTGAAGTTAATGTCTCCTGACATCCCTTAGTCCAAGTTCATCCACTGAGGTCTAGTCAGCCTATCTAGAGTTACTCCCTTTTGGAAGATCAACTTTTTCTTGCCTACTAGTAATCAGTTGTCCAACTGTTCTTTGGCTAAGATTGAGGTCTGCTGTCTTTTTCCACAGTTCTACGATGGGTTTTTGTCTGTTTGAGTTAGCATGCAGTATAGCTTTAAGTGAGTTGAATTTATGATTTATTATTAATGCCGAGATTGAAGATGAAGTATAAATAACCACTTGACCATTGTATTACTCCATTCATAGAGAGAGCTTTACAACCAGCTGGCTTATATTATCTCCATCCAGCCTTTGCTGCCATTGATCAACACTAGGGATACAATGTGTCAGATCAGTTTAAAACTGATACTCAATTTTATAATCTCTATACTTTAAATACACAAAGCTGAGATGCTCAAAGTATAAGACCATAGGGCACAGAATTTCTATCAAGCACAGAGCCCCATTTTCCATATGTTATATTTCACTAACACTGATTACTATCAAATATAAACTCAGTTTTTGTTCTAGCTTAATGCAGAGAACCTTCACAAATGACTTCCTGGGTCCTTGGGCTTTATGTATAGGAAAGCTTGTGCTTCCTATTGAAGCTAACTATGTAGATATTCATTATTCTTTACAGTACTAGGAAAAGGAGCATTAGCAAAAGAAATGTAAGTGGTAATCTCTTTATTTACATTCATGCAGATTGACTCTTCATTGCAATCTTCAAAGCCACTTTTATTATCAGAATTCTTTCAACAAACACAGGCCCATGGTGGATTTGCTTCCATCTTGAAGACATTTTGTTTGAGCAGTTGAGCAACTTGAGTAAGCCTGTGTCATTTTATGAGACTGAAACAGGACTGCTTGAGAAGATGGGTAGAGTTTTACAATTCAGATAAGCTAATTCCCTTTTTGTCTGACTGTGCAGGTTCAGACTTACTGAAGTGTTCTGTGTTATGAAGGTATTGTGAGGAATTTTTGTTTTTCTTCAAGATGACACACTGAAGAAATTGGCACAAGTAACTTTTATTGGTAATTCCTGTTTTCATACTCATTTTTGTAATTCCTATTGATAACCAATCATTAGTAATAGCATTTTTTCATCTTCTGAAATAACAAAGTACTAGGATTGATAAATATTAAAATTCCTTTCCCCAGATTATCAAGAAAATAATCAAAATTCCAAATCATTTGGACATGTGTTCTAAAGATTTTTGACTACCTTATGAATGATTAATTATATGAGATGTCATCAAACAGTAAATATCTTTTGTGTTGCTGTTACAGAAACTACAGTATAATCTGAATAACAAAAAACATGTACATGAAAAATTGTAAATGTATAAGTCCTTGTAGAGTAAATGATCACCAGAATAATAATTCTTCCACTGGGAGCTTTGGGGGCAGGTGAACAGTCTCAACCGGTTGGAATGGTGAAGAATCTAAAAGGCTTTTGAGCTGTATGAGTTAATGATGAAAAAAAGAGTTTAAGTGGAAAAAATTAGATAAGATTCATTAAATAGGTTAGGGGACAATGAGAATAGAGGGAAAGGAAACAATTAGCAATGAATTCGCTAAGAAGAGATGGTCAAGGAAAGGGAAGAAGAAAGAAAAAATAAGAGGCAGAGGGAAGCTTATGAGTTAAATTTGAGCATCTGTTTACTGACAATGAAAAGCAGAAGTAAAAGAAAGTAAAGTTAAAAGCCTGGAATATCTGGAACTCAAGAACACTGCATCCTATATTGGTTGTATGATGCAAAGTTGAAAATGTCAGCTCTTTTTTGCCTATAAACCAGAAAATTCATATGGTTTAATCTCTCAGGAGTTCTTCTCCCCTTCCTTCGTAACTTGCTTTTGTTTTCTCCATAGTTTTTTATTAATACCTCTTATGTTAGGTACCAACTAACAGCCTCCTCCAGAGTGAACTTATTTTAGGAAGGCAGAATTTTTCCGATTTGTTTTTTAAAATCTTGCACCAGAGTGCCTAGAAAGAATGGTCAGATGAGTGAATTAGTAAGTCTTTTTTCAAACTTCTGTTTTCTTCATTCCAGTTCATTGCAGAATCAAGGAAGAACAAAAGGATTGCTTTTTCAGGAGAGATTCCGAATAAAAAACGGCAACATGAATGTTTAAGGGGCAAGGTCTCTGACTACTATGCTAATGTGTGAATACACTATTTCAGAAATATTCTATTAAATGCTCATGATAAAGTCCTCATCGTGGTCACAGGAGTCAACTGGATATTACTAACAGAGAAATTAACTGACTAGGGTAAAGCACGGGCAGAGCCTAGTACGGCTAATAAAGATGTGAGCCATCCACAGGCCCTGGTAAGACAAAGCTTCAGTGGGTCTGGAGAAATACAAAATTATGCTTAGAGAAAGAAAGAAGAAAGTCTGATTAATTGAAGTCATTGATCAAACGGAGTCTGTAGGTGTTTTATTCAACCAGAGAGAAAACATGGCTGTCCTTCACTGGGAGAGAATGTAGCCTGTTTTTAAAACAGGCCCTAGTGAAAGGGCAACATTTTCCTTAATCATCAAACTCTCCCTTCTTCCTGATGATCATATTTTTGTACATTTCATTACAAATTCTAATAAGTCCTTCCCTTCTCTGCTGTACCCACATGGGGTATCTCATACGATATCACACAGACACACACAGAAACACACACACACAAACATACATAGCCTCCATCATCTGCCTCCCCAAATTTATGAAGTCTAATTGAAATAATAAAAAAGAACAGTTTTTTTTCTTTTAATATGATAAAGGGTTTAAATCATGACTAAATACTTCCTTTGTGGCATTGCACAACACAGGTATACTTACATACATGCAGACAACAACACACTCATACACATAAAATAAAAATAAATAAAAATATTCAAAATAAAAATATAATTAACATTATTAAATTTTTATATCTTATTGGTTTGGAGTTAAGTTGACAAAAGCAATGATCATCTGGAATGTACTGTACTCTATAATAAAAAAGAAACTTTAAAAGTGCATGGTAATTTTTATCTTAACTTTATAGATAACAGATATATCATCATGGCGATATTATCTATAGTCTGTGACTTTCTAAAATTAAGATCGAACTTTAACTAAAAAATCCCACAGCAAAATTAATATCCAACTTGCTAAATTAAAAGGAATTCAATGCCCTTGTTTATTTGCTTCATATCTACGTCTGAAGGTAGCTAGACTTGTTTTAAACTTTCTTATATGGGGATGGCTTCATTTCCTGGTAGCCTTTTCTTTTTGATAATTAAACATTGTTTGGTCAAAATAGGACACTTGTATCAAACTTCTGCCTCACAAGGCTCAGACATCATTGCAGAAAAGGGGATGAAAAGATTGTAAGAGCCAGAGTTGGTGGATGACCACAAGGAAATAGTTTCCAGGTAGTTGGCTAATTATTCATAGGAACTCACAGACAAAATCCCAACATAGACAAGAGGAAGTGGGAAAGAAATCCCAACCCAATGTAAGTAACTTTAGGCAACTGATGACTGCTGGGAGGAGAATCAGTTTCTTTCAAGGATAGAATTTTGATAGGTTAACTAGGCCCCAGTGGATGGACCCACACTGAAGGACGTTTGAAGACACAAATTAGACTCTGTAAGCCTTATTATATTTACAATAGAGAACATTAAATTGGGCTGGGAGACAGTAAGGGAAGGCACAAATTTGGATGGGATTTAAGTATCATCAAATTATGTTGTATGAAAAAAATAAAAAAATTCAACTTGAGATCTATATTAAAATTTGAAATAATTATGAAGTTTCTATTACCGATATTATTGGTAACAATGATAATGTCAGTTTATAGAATTGATCTGTCTTCTTCATTCATATGCTTTGAAGTATTAATCTGTTCTGCCATCACTTCTATCAGTACTTACTAAAAACTGACCCTCATTTAAAATTTTCATAAAAGATAATAAATGCTTAATGTTTATGTCACATTTGATGCAATTACAAGTGCAAATTTTGCTCTCAACAGGAAGCAGAGACATTAACTGATATAAGAATATGTTCTGTTTACAAGTAATTTTATAGCAATTGCTTTGTGTGTATTTATGCTGCATATGGGCACTAAAAATCACTGGGATTGTGTGAATCATTGGTTTTTCATGGCATGAGATGCTTTGTACTACCCTAAGTGATGAGCATTTTAGTTGGACCCATTAAATGTGCAATTATATAAAGAGATAGCCTGGGTTATTGGAATTTGAGAATATTTTGTATACTATGAACCCTTCACATAGGATTTCAGAAAAGTACCTCGAGGCACAATTTTACAAATGAATAGCCAATTTCATTCTGAGCTTTTCTGTGAGGAGAAATAAGATTTAAATATTATGGAAAGGGCTTACTTAGTTATAGCTATTACTTTAAGGAAAGACTATCTCAATCAGTCTTTGCATTGTATGCTGCAGTAGCATAATGTGGAGATATTGAAGTCGACAATATTCAACATTGAAACAACTGCCCCTTTATGTACGTGATTTGTAATGTTTTATGTTACTATATTTTGTATAGATTCTCAATACAAGGGACCTTATGTCCTTTAAAATGCAAATGACAGGCAGATAGAAAGGAATATATCTACTAAAAGCTTCTTACAATTTCAGGGAAGTCACAGAGGTCTTAGGTCTTCCGGTAGTCATTGAGCTCATTTGAGCTCCCATCTATAAACCTCATATACATTTTAGTAAAGAGAATGCACAAAAAAGGCAGTTCTGTTTATTTTAGTATATGACTTATGTCAACCATTTAAATTTTTATAACTGAAATATACTAATTTAAGTCTAAGCTCTCACCAGTTATTACATTTTTATGTAAAAGTTAAATGATTTAAGATTATAAAAGGGATATTTAAAACTCTAGACACAATTTATGTACAGTCTATTTTACTAGAATAATTCTCATTAATATTATGTTTAATTTAATAATTCGCTTTTACCCTTTCTTTCTTGTGCTGGCCTCAGGAAGTGGTCTAGATTTTCTTTACTGTGTGTGACAGTTAATCTTGGTTTTCAACATGATATCCCTTGGAAAAGGGAACCTCGATTGAAGAATTTCTTCTATCAGATTGGCTTGTAGGTATGTTTGTGGGGCATTTTTCTTAAATATTAATTGACATCCCAGCCCACTGTGGATGGGACTTTGCTAGGCAGGTGGTCTGGGCTGTATACAAAGATAGCTGAGCAAGCTAGGGGAAGCAAATCTGTAACCAGTTTTTCTTCATGGTTTTCCTTCAAGCTCCTATAGAATTCCTGGATGAATGGATCGTAAACCTGTAAGCCAATTAAAATTTTTCCTCTAGAAGTTCCTTTTGTTCAGTATTTTATCACAGCAACAGAAAATAAACTAGGACACTCATCTCGCCATTCTTTTGGCTTTCAAGCTTAATGTGCTCAGGGTAACAACGAGGCATGTTGCATGTTGCTGTTTCAGCTGTCCTGAAACAACTAGCAGAAGGTGGGGAGAAACACCTATATGTACTCTCTGCCTTATTCAAATTACAATTTTGCCACAACGTGAAGAACACAGTAGTAGTTTGCCTCTTGTTTCTTTTTGTATGACACCCACATTTTTGTGTCACACACAGCTTGCATGTGTTATTCTCATCCTCAAGAGCAGCCTTTCATCACTTTTCTGTAGAGGAGAGCTCTGCTGAACAGACAGTTATTATGGGATGAGAAGGCTTCTGCAACTTTCTACTTCTATCATAGTAGCAGTAAGGCTTATTTTTTCAGTTCTTAAAAGGTCATCATTTTTTTTAGAGATCTGATGTATTCCATATGCTATGAAAAGCTGTGGGTAGTGTGAAAACTTGTGGAACGTTATTGCTTTCTCTACAGTTGTTGAACATGGTTGGATTTACAACCAGAAGACAATCACATTATACTGAATGACATTTTCATACTTTGTTTATTTCCCCTGCAAGCACTGTAGCTGTAATAGCTTCTAGGAAGCTTTAAAAGCATGCAATAACATCTTAAACCTCCAGGAAAAGGCAGACTTCAAACAACTTTTTCTTCTTGCATAAAATGCTTAAATAATTAATTATTTCTTTTGTTTCTTTTTTAGTCTTCTGATTTGGGAAATATTAAAATAACTGGAAATTGAAGGGAACAAATCACAGAGGAATTTACTTGTGATTTTTTTTTTCAATTTCTGTATGATTAACAGCCTTGCTTTTGAGATGGCTAGAGTGCATTCTCACAGCGGTTGATAGCACACTATGTTGAAAATTGTGGGAATTTTTATCTAAAAACTGTGGATCAGTGTTCCTAAAACTGTGGAAACAACACCATAGTTCCAGAGTATTTATGGTTTCTTTTGCCAACAGTGTAAGTTTTTCTTTTCTTCTTTGTTTTTTTTTTTCTGAATGTTTTTCAGAAAATGTCAAAAGCAAACAACAAATGGTTTGGAACAGATCTATAGTGTTGGATGAAAGTGTTTAATTAACTGTTGAGCTACACAAATTAATCTAGACCTGAGTGAAGGCTTGGAAATTGATTAAAGTGTGAGCACCTATGCAGAAAGTATTTGACCAGGAAATAAATTTATTTCTTCAAGGTCAGGGACCCTACAAGCTGATGTGTAGTTCAGATTAATGCATACGTGGGTCTGGGTTCTCCCATTGCTCCCCACTAGCTGCCCTTCCAGCCCCAGAATTACACTTTCATCTACTCCATCAAGCTGTCAGCTGTTCCTTTGTGGCCAGTGCTTCTGCACAGGACCTCTCTGAAGCATTGCTGTTTTGAATGAGGATGTTGCAATCAGTACAGTGTTTCATGTAATTTTTTCAAGACTGAATTAGTACACTCACTTTAAAACAAGGTAGAAAATAGCTTTACTTAGATTAATTTTACCTTAAAGTATTAAATAGCCATCACACAGAGTGCATTTATCAGTTTCATAAAATACCACTTGATTTAATGATCTGCTTTTATGCACTTTTTTTTTCTCTTGAGGCTACACACACACACACACACACACACACACACACACACACACACACACAGGGACTATCTGTTCTAAAAATACAAGCTTGACTGTCAGACCCTACAGTAAGGTAAAATTGAAATGATTAGAGAAATTGTGCTTGTGGGATTGTTAAAAGACCCACTGTTTATTCTAAGAGGAGTGGGAATGGGGAAATGTCATCTTTGATTAAAAAGGTGAAGAAAAGCTAAAAACTCAGGGGAAGGTCCAATGACTTCCCTTGCCTCCTCCTCTGAGGGACCCTCAGTAGTCCACAGTCCAGATTGTGACAGTCTCCTGAAGGCACGCACAGTGGGACTGATGCAGATGGTGGCTATTTTACACTGACAGTGTACTGCAACAATGTATACACATACATACACACAAATTACTTTTGAAAGAGTTTCTTTTTATTTGTGTGTGTGGTGTATGTCGGGTGCACACCCCTGCCCCTGGGGCACCAGAGGAGGCCATCGGGTGTCCTGCTCTATCATTCTCCACCTTATTCCCTTGAGACAGGGTATCTCACTGATTCTGCAGCTTGCTGTTTTTCGCTAACTGGTGACCAGCAAGCCCGAGTGGGCCTCTTGCTTTTTATCCCCATCCGCAGCTCGGAGGCTAGAGAGCTGCAGCCATGCACAGCGTCATACTAGATTTACCTTGGTGCCCTAATTTAAAAAGCATTAAATGGTGATCTTAAAAGGTTCTCTTCAATTGGCTGGGCACGGTGGCGCACACCTTTAGCCCCACGGAGGCAGGGAGGCAGAGGCAGGCGCATCTGTGTGAGTTCAAGACCAGCCCGGTTTATAAAGCAAGTTCCAGGCCAATTGGGGCTACATGGAGACCCTGTCTCAAAGGCTCTCTTCTACTGTATCCTTTAAGAGTGTACAGCAAGTGGCAATGGGATGACAGGATTTCTTATTTCCTCTTAATTTAATGTCAAGTATAATTTAGTGGACAATTATATGCAATCCCTCTGATAGTTAATTTTCTGCATCAAGTTAAGCTCTGGCAATCTTTTCTTATCCATGTATAATCATTATTGTAGTCTAGTATATACTTTGATGTTGTTTACTCTTTCCCTAAAAATTTTTAATTATTTTTTCAATTATTACACAGTTTTCAGATTTTAATAATAAATATATTTCTGAGTACAGAGTATAATATATTATTTACAAAAATAAAAGTGAACAAGAAGTAAAATGTAAGACATTTTTCATTTTATAATATAAATAATTCTCCTTGTTCTTTAATGACTTCTTGCTCTTAGACCCCAGTGATGAACTTGCACTGAGGGACCTCTGGGGACACTAACTGGACATGATAGGCCTTAACACAAATAGTAGAATGTATGAATTCTAGTGGGGGGACTCTAGGAAGGTGCCAGTGGGGCAGGGGGTAAAGATGATTAAGATTGATTAAGATGTTCTATGTGAAATACACAAACATCCAAAAAAAATTTAAAAAAGAGTAATTTTAATATAGCTATGTCCAAATGCATAGCTGAAAAACAAAAATGACTTATCTGATGTTGATATTTTACTTTTAAATTTTCTAATGAAGTGAGGAAAGAAACAGAAAAATCACAGTTTTCTCACAGAATAACTTTTTCTCTATTCTCAATAATAACTCATATTTACTACCCAAATGGCATGCATATTTGGGGTTGTTTAAAGTGGTTATCTGGTTCATATTTACAATATCCCATAACTGAGATTTGAATCTTTGCTGAGCTTCCGTTTTCAGACTCCTTTTAGGAGCTGTTTGTCTGAGTTCCCTCCTTGGAACACCCATTCGTTATGCTGAAGCTCTGGACATCTCTAAATTACCAGACTCATCTCCCCTCCCCCAAGAGTGGATAAGCTGAAACAAATGAGAGGCTGTTTGTCTGTCATACTCTAATCTATCTCTGAACCCTAACTTGATGCAGCCTCAAATATCTGGCATTCCTATAAGCTTGGAGGATAGTCTCATAGAAACTATCACATGACAAACCAATCCAAGGCCTCTCTTCTGTTTCTTTCTTAATAAATAGGACCGTCATATATGTAAAATTTGAGCCAGAAATATGGATGGCCTTCTTGACCATCCTCTCTTTAACTTCCTTCCACATATCCCACTCCTCAAGCTCCAACAATTCTCTGTGAATACTCACAAACTCTGCCTGCTTCTCTCCATTCTCACTCTACTACCCAACTAGAACCTCTTCTCTCACCCAGTCCACAGAACTGTTCTCATATTTGGCAACCCGTAGTATATTTCTACTTTGGTACAAATTTTAAAATAAAAACAATCATCTTTCTAAAAGGCAAAAATGAAAATGAAACCCTTCCCTGTTTCCAATTTGTCTTGGGGGAAAGACTAGGATCTTTAGGAATTATTAAGCATAGCAAAACCTAGCTCCTCTCTCTTTTCTGATTCCTCCCCATACCTTGCTCTCCCACCACACTAGACTTTCTCTAATGCCTGAATTTATAGATGTCATTATCCTTTCATCTTCATGACCTTTTCTGCTTCTGTGTGCCATGTTCTTTTCTGTACTCTTCCAACTTTTAACTCCTGTTCTTTAGATCTCTGCTTAAAAGTACATTGCTTATGGATGATTTCTCATTCTCTGACAACTATGAAGAACTCTTCTCTATAATTTTCTCATGGAAAGCCTGTAATTTACCATAACAAAACTTCACTATATCTCACACCTGCCTATGTACCTCTGGTCATTATTTGGTTAATATTTTTCTGCACCTCAGGACCATGAATTCCATAGAGTTGTTCAAATGGGTTAGACACACAAACAGGACTCATAACATATACTAAGGCAAATATTTGTTGGTTGTGTAAATGAATGAGTTAATAATTGGATACAATTAGATAAAAAAGAAAATTTTATCTGTTTAACAGTTTTTCTATGAATATTCCAATGAAGAGCACATTGAGTCAAAGATTTTAAAAGTAGAAAAGTAGAAAAACATTTGTCTTTCTGTCCATATGATGGCACTGAAGCTTTAATGAAAATTTGCATAATTATTGATAATTTCCAAGACAAAATACACACCTTAATTTTTGGTGGTGTATGTTAATAGATAAGAAAATATAAATCTTTAAATTATAACACTAAATTAGCTGTAATCACACTTTCTGCATATCCAACTCTAACAAGAAAATCATCTAGAAGATGGAACAAGGTACATGATAAAATGTATTACTTAATGAATTTTATTATTTTTCATTTTTTTTAAACAGAAAAATAGTAAAAGATGTTGGGACCTATAATGTTAAGATATTTTACCTATTTTCAAAGACATTTCCAAATTTTCTGAACATACCTAAATTCAGCATCAGCATGGTGGTGAGCTTCCAAAATTGTACAGTTTGGAACACAAAAGATCAAAATGTGGAGATTAGGAGTCTTCAGAGTCTGGGTCCCTTCATAGGATTCCTATATTAAGGTTTATTCACCCAGGACTCAGGGACTATTTAGAAGAGGGGGTGGAAAGTTTGTAAGAGCAAGGGAGGAGGTAATGACCATATGGAAATAGAGTCCTACAAGTGCCTCAGAACCTGCTCATATGAATCTACAACAATGGTGTCAGCATGCTGAAGACTCATGCAAACTCAAACAGACAAAAATCCAGCATAGAACGGGGGAAATGGACAGCAGACTCTAATCTTTGTTGAAGAAATATTGGCAACTGATTACTGTTGGGTGAGGAATGGTTGACATTCTTAAAGCAAGGGACTCTGGATAGACTGACTACACCTCAGTGGATGAACCCGCACTGAGGAATGTCTGGGGTCAGTAACTTGACACAATAGGCCTTAACCCAAATGACAGAATTTATGAATTCCAGGAGGAACCTGTGGGATGGTGCCAATGCGGAAGAGGTTATAAAGGTGATTAAGATCAATTGAGATGTTCTGTATGGAATACACAATAATTCAATAAAAAAATTAAAAATAAGAAAAATAAATATAAAAGAATAGGTATTTTCAGCTACATGTGACAGGCATACAGGGACTTTCTATTTCTTACTTTCTAGTCATCAGGTAATAATGAATAACAAAAGCACATGAACTGCTATCAGGAAAACACTGAGTACTCATTCTCTGCACTCCCTTTTAATGTTGTTTAGAATTACTGTTAAAAACTGAGACTACAGAGATTAGGTAGTGGAAAGGCAGGAATTTTTATTTGCGACATTTGTTTCATTCCTTCACACAGTGTTAAAATTTTTGTCAAATTTTTATTCATTTTTGGAAGTCAAAACCTATATAAAAAGCTAAAACCTTATCAACATGAACAGAAATTTCCATAAAAATTCTACACTTACTGATTCACTTTGTGTTTAACAGTGTATTAGAATCTGACACATTTCTCAACAAACCTTCTAAAATTCTGTTTGTCTGAACTGCTGAGACCAGAAAATGTGGATCTGGAGCCAAGGGCCAGACGGAAGGAAAATCAAGCCAGGCTGGAGACTCTTGAGTGAGAAGCAGACTTGAGTTCTGGTCAATAAACTCTTGGAATTTGGAACTAGATGATATAAATTATTCACAATCAGAACTCAAAATAGTTCATCAAACCTTGAACAAAGGAAGTGCATATTAGACACCAAGTATATACCAGACACAGTTTATTTTGACTTACTTAATATTATGTTTTCTTAAAAAGTGGGGGTTATCATCTTTGCTTCATATATAGGAAAAATACACCAGAGATCAATTAGAAACTTTGAATGGAATGAAGCAGCTAAAATTTGGCAAGGCTGGGTGTTGATCCCAGGTTAGCCTGATTCAACAGAGAAGAGCTTCTGAATACTCAGGCACACTCCTGTGCATTTGGACAATCCTTAACAATAACTGAAATCCAGGTGAACCTATAGGGCCAATAGATTAATTGTTAATCTTGTTCATGTTAACACCATCATTATTTTGAATGTTTCTTTCAAATTCATACATTGTTATAAATGCATAGGAACTACACCAATGTGCTTCCTTCCAAGCATTTCTCAGAACTTTTCAGTGTCGATATACTCTTCATAATTAGTGTTGGGATACTGTATCATGAAAAAAATTTCAAAGGTTATGAAAATAATACTTTTAGTATAATAGTATCAAACATGAGTAAACAGGAAACACGTTTGCTGAACATGGTGATAGCAAATATTCTGTGAGACTTTATTGTGTATAACATATGAAATATTTACATTGCATGATTTGAGAACATCTTGACATTAAGTGTAATTTAGTTTTGTAACTTTCATTTCAAACATAGATTTGTCTCTCCATTTAAATTACAGGTTTGAATCAGAAACACATGGAGTAGCTCTCTAGATCTGCAATTGCAGCTAATGTGACACCTGGCACATAAGAAAGTAATTATAAATGTAGTTGAGAAGCAAGGTAGGGAACAGCTGGTCAAATCAGCAACTGAGTTCTCCTCCCAAACTGAGACTAGAGACAAGAAAAAGAGGAGCCGGACACTAGTACTGATCATCATCCCATGCTTTGTTTTCCTTTAAGGATGAGATTGCCAGTATGAGAAATGTGCGTTGCAGAGAGAAACAGAAAAAAAAAAAAGACCCTCTACTCCTAAAACTCAAAGCAGTCACTTTCAAGTGTGCAACATTTGACCAACTTACCTTTAGCTCTCTTGTGTTTTTCTCTGACAGTGCTCCGATATGGACTTCGTGTGAATGCTTTGTAAGTTCTCTTCATACATGGTGCTAAGTTTATGGAGCCACATCTTTTGTCTGCATCAGCTTGTTTAGTCATTCTCCTACTGTAAAATGCTTTACATTGGTTCTAAAAAGTAAGAGTACAGACTTAATAAACTTCTTTATTCAAAACTTACTGACATTTTATTTCCTTAATTTCTCAGAAATGAAATCAGTGGATTAAAAAATGTACTTTTAAAGCGCAGGTCTATTTCTAGATCTTGGCTTTTGATCTAGATCTTTGTGACACTGTGTTCTAGGACACAGATTTAGAGGGACATTATGCTTGTTGAGTGCGCTGTCTGTTTATTTTGATCATTTGTGGACATTTCCCCTTCTGCTATCTGCAGCAGTTTTTGTTTTTGTTGAACTTACTATATACAATGATCTTGATTGTGTTATAGATCAATGATGGTTTCCTGTGAATCCTTGGAAAACCAGCATTTTAAACTGGAAATGAAATTTATGCATCCAACCTCAAGTTGCTTGTAATTTACCAAATTAGAGCACTGATTAGGTGAAAGATTTATGCCAGGGGAAAATAAGAACAACATTTTTTTCTTCTATTATGTGAGAAATTTTGCTTTGTTATTGGCAACAGTGCCTACCATATGAATGGGCAGCATGGAGATTAATAGGGACGCTTGAAGCCAACCTGCTTTTACGTGCTTTCTAGTTTATTAGGATAGAATCCTATTTTCATTCTATTCCTGAGTTTATTTTTTCATCAACCAGACAAATCTTTGTTGTCTAGAAACAACATTTTTATAATGTTCCAGTTATGATACAACTTCAAATATAAAAACAAAGGTATTTGGGGGTTAAATCAACCTTTTTCTGTGGTCATGCATTTGGTCACAGCTATCAAATCTCCCAACATACATTGACCTGGCAATATAGTAATTCAGGAACAATTGATAATAAGAAAACTCAGTTCTACATTTTGCCAGTGTCCGTTAATATCACATCAAAGGAACATCAAAAGAGGTTCTATCCCACCCTAATTTCCTGAATTTGATGGCATTTTCTAAGGTCCCTGCTTATTGGCATCAATAGCTTTAGCCAGAGACTATGTTATGGGTTGTTGTGTGTTTCTAACAGATTTTATTTGTTAAACTCTAAACTCCTATCTAGTTGTGTTTGAAGATGGTAATTACTTCAAAGAATAAAAAGGTTAATTGAGGTAATGAGGATGGGGGTCCTAATCCAATAGAACTAGTATTCTTCAAGGAGACATTGTTGAGTGAGCTCCATGTACCAAGGAAAGCTTGTGGGAGTCTATGTGGAAGAAGACAGCTACCTACCAGGTAGGATGATAATTCTTATTACAAGCTAAATTACCTTAAGACTTGACCTTAAAACTGTTGACCTCCAGATCTGTGTGGGGAAAATATTTATTAATGCCGCACAGTCTACAGTATTTTTGTGGATACTTTGCTATCAAAAGACTAATATAGGAAGGCAGGAGCCAAAAACCAAAAAAAGAAAAAAGAAAGAAAGAAAGAAAGCAGAGGGAGGTCTGATTATTTTTGCTCTTGCTTTTCCTGTCTGACTTCTATGGATAAGTGTTTCTTCTTCATCACTCTGTTTCTCCCTATCCCCAAAAGCCCTTCCCCTGAAGGGCCCACTTCTGCCTAAGACTTTCCCACTGTGACCGTTACTCCCACTAGATGCACAGAGCCATTTCTCTTGTGTCTTTTCCGTGGGGTGATTCTGAATTTTGGCTTCTGTAATCCTCACTTACTCCCTTTGGTTTCTCAACAAATAAATCATCTGAAAAATTATTTTCTGCTCTAACTCTTTCTGGTTCAAAGGCTTTCAGGATGGTGGTGGCTGAGAGGTTGTTTGAGAAGCACAGGTGAAGACCCTTATGAAGCAAAGGAGGAAAGAAATTCTTCTCTCCTTCCATTCTTCTCATAGGTCCTCATAAACACCCAGCACTTGCATTTTACTGTAGTATTTTGTGGGGTTTTTTTTTTTGAGACACAGTTTCATGATGTAGCCCCAACAGACCTGAAATTTACTATCTAGATCATCTCACAGAGCTCCACCTGCCTCAGCCTACTGAGTATACAGATTGTGCACATGAAACAGAGACCAACATCATCCATTAAGAGTCAAAGTTTATCAACCCTAGGTTTGAGAAGTTTTCCAGAAAAGAAAACTAAGGAAGGAAGAAAGAACAGTACATGGTGGTCTGAGTTTCAGTTTTGAAGATGAAACATGCCAAGCAGATTCTCCAGGACATGTAGAAATGAATGAAATGCAGTTTGGCCCAGAGTAATAGCTTTAGTCACATGAAAAATTTGGGAAAGGCAATCATGAAAGCTTCAGGAAATATTTGACTGTATTTTACAACTCCATGAAAAGAAGATTTAGATATTTACAAAGAATTGAGAAAGCTAAAAGCTTAATATGAAAAGAGAGCTCACCTTAGTATTTTGATCCTGTCAAGAAAGCTTAGCATGTGGAAACAGAGAGTATTCTTTTGTCGATATGCCGTGCACTCCTTCAAACATCTTGATCCAAGACATTCCACTTCCTGTGGCCAAGCCACCTTCTCTTTTTAGGAAGACCCCAGCAGATGGATTTCCAAATCAAACAATAGTAACCCAGGGTCCTCAGGCATTGTGTTCCACTTTTGCCTCTAGCAGAAAAAGTCCTAGCCTCCACATCCTCTCCAGTTCTGAATAAGTAACTCTATAAATGGGCTTCACTCTAGATCTTCCCATACATAGAAGACGTGTTGCATAATCATGAACTTGCCGAACAAGGTCATCATTTTCATGTGTTGATGAGCATCCTGAGAAAACCTGTGATGCTGGTGGCTATCCTGAGGATGTGAATCAGAATAAGTGTGATGACAGCACTAAGGACAGTGACACTATCAAAGACAGATTGAGAAGGCAAGGAACAGATTTGCACACCATGGTGATATTAAGGAAAGAAACCCTGAAGAGAAAAAGTCATATCTAAGTGTGCAGTTTGGAGATACGCCTAGAAAAAAGTCAAGAAAAAAATATCATGAAGGATGTGATTCTTCTGCAAGCCATGATGCTACTGAGTGGCAGGTAAGGGAATTCGTGAGGAAGGATGGCAAATAGGAGAAATTTCAGACACTGATGAAGATGATCTTCATGATTTTGAAGCAGAAAAATAATCACAAAAAGTCCAGAGGGAGTATTTTCATTCCGAAGGCACATCAGCTGCTTCCTCACAGGCTCCCCAGTCACTGCCCCTTTCTCAGTCACAAGGGCCTTTTGTGACAGGATCACCTCATCTTTTAACATTGCCTTCTCTACTTATAAACCTCCTGAACCACTTTCAGGAGCTTCTTCATTCACAAGACTACCAAAAATGTAATGACTTTGAGGGCCTTACTGTGATTTTAACTCCAAGCCTCTACTAGGCAAGCTCCCAGGTCAACCTCCATGGCTAGCTCTTGATCCTCCTCCATGGGGTTCCAAATCAGGGCAGTCTTTATCTACAGGCATCTCTCCATCTCCTCTTGGCCCAATGCACACATCTTTGATGCGGAGTAGTAATCCTAAAACAGAAGCTATTCTAAATGCGCCTATGTCCCAAGGGTATGTTGTGAGAATATAAGGATACTGCTCCTTACCTAAGCTGATTCTACCTTGCCTCTTGTCAGAGAAGTCCACAAGTCTGGTCCTTCAGTTCTAACTTCAGTATAAACAGAGGGTGATGATGCATATGAAGCATTTATGGGAGCACTGGAAAAGCCTTGTCATGGCTTTGTATGCCAGATAGGCTTCTATTCACAACAGTAGTTCATAGAACAAAAGGCTCTTATTAAACTTGGGTGAAGACACTACTTCCATTGTTAAGAAAATTTCTAATATCATCTCAGGGAAAAGCCTAAAGTTTAGCTCTGTGGAATCTACCCACAGAGGAGGTATTTCATCAGAAGAGATCAGTTACAGAAGCAGTGCTAGCGAGTAACTCCCTTCCATATGTCTAACATCCATCCTGTTTCTTTCCCTTCTCCAGTTTGAGAATTCGTGATCAGGGAAACTTTAGTTGTTAAATATTTGCTTAGTATCTTGTATAGTGTCAGCTTCTTTTAAATATTTTCCTGTAAATATTTTGTAATATTTTGCTTGTAGAGGAGTAGAACAATAGTGTCATTTCCTAATACAAAAGAGAACACACGGGAAGCAAATGTACAACTCTTTGATTAAGATTATCTATACTGACTTAAATTCTGAGTCTATCAGTAAGAATAATAAATAAATGTTCTACACCAAGATCTAAAAGGAAAACAAAAATTTAGGTTATAAGTTAGCTTTTTAAAATAGAACTATACTGGTACAGACTGAGGAATTTCACTTAAGGATTAATTTTTCATGGGGTAGAATGTCTTCTAGGTAATCATCCTTCAGGCAATCTTCAGAATGTCCCTAGAATCTACTTTGATTGACAGGTTAGTAATGTGGAACCTGTCCTATTGTTGCTTTCTCCTAAAGTCTTCCTCTCTTTTCTTAGCACTCATAGTGCACTGACAGGGACAAAGGACAAGTTCAAGGCATGCTGTGAATGACTGCATTCACTTTTTATTTCCTCTCAGACTCTCCCTCCTCCCTCTCACTCAAATATATTTTTCATGTCATAAATATCTGTCATTTTGAATGAAAAAGGTGATTGAATTGAAATGATCCATGAACAAATTTAACACCAGGAGACTCAGAGAAATCATGAACTCAGACACTGATTTTATCCTGTGATTGCTTCTGTAAGATCTTCAATGGTTCTTTAGATGGTGTGGATGATGGTTTCTGATTTCTAAAGATAACTGAGTCCTATATGCCTATGTTTAATTTTTTTTCCATATTTCAAATTCAGCCCAGAAAATTTTCTGGCTTGAATGTGATTGCAAATGTCTATTTTATTCTGATGACAGTGTATTGGCTTAGTCTTCCAAGGCATTTTATAATGCTATAAAGTTGACCTTGCAATGCAGTACAACCCTCATCAGAACATTCCAGTGCCTCGAATAGGTAAGACAGTCGCAGTTGCATAGCTAAAACTCTGCTGGACTTCTATGAGAAAGGCTGTGCAGGATATCCAAAGTGCTCTTAACTTTGATTTTTTTCCTCAGGACTTTGAGTTTATACTGCATATTTCTGAAGAAAGGTAACATGCTGTAACCTCTCAGTTAGGACTCTTCCATTGTTTCACTGGGATGATTTACTATAGATTTTTCACCATAAATATGAAGTGCTTTAAACACACAATTTCTTACCATATTTCAAAATTTTCTAAGTCCTCCATGAGGATATATGGTGGACTTTTTGTCTATTATTGTATATTTTCAGTCTCATTCAACTAGAAAATATTGTATGGTCAAGTATTTATTAGTATAATAATTTAGTTTAAAACTATACAAGTAATGTGATTTATAATATCAGAAGATGTACTTTGATCTAAAATTCTCAGCATTCATTAGCAAATATAGGACATCTTATTATTTGTTTTGAGACACAGTCTTACTCTGTATCTCATCCTTATATAGCCCAGGTTGGCCTTAAACTCATAGAAATACTCCTGCCTCTGCTTTCCAAGTGATGAGATTACACACGTGGATTTAAATTAAGTAATTTTATACATTTTTATCTAAACAAGTATTTTTCTCCTCTAATAGTATATTTTTCAATAGCTTGGTCCAAGTTATCACTTTGTGTAACGCCCCTTACTGTGGCAACAACCCACTTTGCTTAAATTTCTATTAACTTTATAAATGTAAAAATCAGATTACAATTGAATTTATAACAATATCTTTATCAAATAATACTGCAATAATTTTATCAAAAATAAAAAAATTTATCTCCATAAATACAAGACACTGGTCTAGAGACCACTAAATCACATGTACTTGCCCCATCACTTCTTAGTCAAATATATGCAATCTATATACTCCACTACAACAAATATCTTACAATAATTCTATAGCACTGAATGTTTTTGTTCTGAGCTAAAATTAAATTTGAGGACAAACATTTTGTTTTCTATGCTGTAAATTTGCTCTGCAAAAAAACAACAGGAAACGATGTCCCTAGGCATTATCAGAATGATTGCTGCCTTCTCTTCTCCCTGCAATTAGAGTTCTAGCCCCAGGTGGTGGGTTAGGTGCAGACACTGGCAATTTATTCTTGATTGGCAGGAGCATAAAGCCGGAGGAATAGAGGATTCCAGGAAATACGTGAAGGATTCCTTTACCTTCAGGGTTGGTTTTGGAACTGGTCCTGATTTCCTAACAAAACAAAAGCCAGATTCTTCTTCATATAGGTCAGAGTCAAGCTTAGAGTTGGAAAACAGCTGAGGGACAGGCTCCAAAGCAGCCGGCTCCTGTGCATATCCCCCTGCTCACCTATTCGGGAAAGCACTCCGATTGACATCTTTTCATAAGAATTTTATGACACTGGCTTTCCGTTTCAGCCCTTGATGTTGTTTTTGTCTGCATAGAGTTGCCATCCAATGATGTTGTAGATCAAAGAACAAAACATATGACATAAAAATATGATTATTTTCTCCTGAAATTGATATGTGTCCTCTTGATCAAATTGCAGAATTAAAGTAAGAACTTTCCATAACATAGAACTAATAGGCCACAGTGCCAACGGATCAGAGTTTAGCTCTAATGGTTAAATAATTTATTTTTGAATAGTGGTAACTTATTTCATGGTGGAAATCATTTCCTTCTATCTTAAAAGTGTTGTATTATCATTAAAATTATAAAACTATTTTTAATCTCAATTTTTTGTAACTATTCAGAACCCTACTTTAAGTTAGTCCTAAACAAGCTAATAATCTTTGAGACTGCTTTCACAATTAGCTGCAGAATAAACTTGACAGCAGAGACATGTTCCTTAAATTTTAGGCAGTTCTATTGACATATATGGTCCATGGAAAACTGTAATTTGTTTTTTTATAAGTGTGAAGCCATCACCTAACCTTCAAATACCATTTTCCACTCCAGCATTTTTTAGCTTGGTAAATGGCATCCCTTGCTATACACTTTCTTTTCATGAAAGAACCTGGGAATTGCCCCACATTTTTTCATTCCCTCATGTGTTTAATTTCCTATGTTTACCACCTCTCAATCCCATTGCCCTGAGTTCAATACTTCAGTGAAAAGTATGTAAAGATACCGAGAAAAATACATGGCTGTGTGCATAGACATATGTTTTAGTATACACGCTAAAAATTTTTTTAATATCTAACAATAAGGAATTGGTTATATAATCTTTGCATATTATCCCACAGGAGGATAACATACACACATCAAAACTCTGATCTATCTATCTATCCATCCAGCTACACATGACATTCTGTAGACAGAGATGTGTAATATGATTCCACTTGTAATAAAAATGTATATACGGGGCTAGACGGTCTGCAGGTAAGAACACTGACTGCTCTTGAAGAGGGCTCGGGTTTGGGTCCCAGCACCCACATGGAAGATAACAACTGCCAGTAACTCCAGTTCCAGGGGATCCATGCTCTCTTCTGACCTCAGCAGGCATTACATGACACGGGTGCTCTCGCAGGTATGCAGGCAATACACTCATACACATAAAATAAAAATAAATAAATAATTTTTTCAGATGCACATAAATATTGGGTAAATCTTATATTTGTTTTTTATTTCATCATATTAAATTTTCATATATATTAAAATTATAATTTATTGAGGAAAGAAATAAAAAGCTGAATTACAAATTTAAAATTTCTATTTATTTTAGGTTATGTTTGAATTTGTACCTCACATGCTGTCTTTAAAAATGAGCATTTTAATTCCAATGAATATATCCTATTATTAAAACATGTAAATAAGTGGCGGCAAAGAAAACCATTTTAGGAACAAAGTACTTTAAATGAGATGAATGAAATAGAAAGGAGGCCAGATAGTACTAAAGTCTTCCCAGAGATACGGAAGTTTCATCAACATAATTGTGTTTATCTAGGTTCCTCTAAAATGGGAGCTTTGTAGCATTTCATTATTTCTTTGTAATAGAATACACTCTCATTTACTCTTTGCTGGTCCCATATCTGTAAACAGTGTATCTTGATCACATCCCCCACCCTAGCCCACCCCTGCACACACCAGCTCCCCCGAGTACACATTCCCTCCCCTCTTTCATATTCTCTTCTGTTTTTTGTATCCTATTGAGTCTAATTAGTGTTGAAATGTTGAGTGAACCTGTGGGCTTTTGCAAGTAACCATAACCACAATGCCTCTATGAGTGCAAGCGATACAGTCTTACCACCTAGCTCTGGCGGGCATCCAAGAACAATGACCATAACCTGTATGGTTTGGCCATGTCTGGAACCTCTCTGACTGGTAACTCATAGGGAGGTATCCTATGCCTGAGGTGCCTCCCTTTGAGATTTTCACTTAATAAGTCATGTCTTCTAGAAAAAGCATTGTCCACATGTGCAGGATACCTGTGTTAAAACCCTTCTGTAAAACTACGTTTTAAATTAAATTATGAAATAGTGGATTTTCATGCAAGTTCTTCCTACCTTCTCAGTTGGGTTGACCTACATTCAATTCCTCCTGTCTCCTGTCCTCCTTCCCCCATGTCTGCTTCAACCTTTAAATCCCAGGATTTCTTTCCTCTCATTTCTAATGTGCTCTGTTATCATCTTACCCATTAAGACCTCTTCTCCTCTCCTCTCCTTGCCCTTTAAGGCTTTCTGAGCTCTACAGACACTTCACATTTAATACTCAATTCTAAAAATTCAAAGCTCAGATCCACATATGAGAGAAAATATGTTGCATTTGTCTTTCTGAGCCTGGGTTTACTCTTTTAGTATAATGTTTTCAAGTTCCATCCACTTGCCTGCAGATTTCATAATTTCAGTTTTTACAGGACAATAAAATCCCATTGTGTATATACACCACATTTTCATTGTCCATTCTTCTAGGCTGATTCTGTCTCCTAGCTGTGGATGAAGCAGCAAAGAACATGGATGTGCAAGTGTCTCTGGAGAGATTGCACAACTGAGATTTGAGCCATCCTGTGAAAGGAAAACAGTAAGTATTAGACAGAGTGCTGAGGTCCAATTGTGCTGATCTTGTGTAACTGAAAAGAGATAGTTACTATTAAGGGGGTGGGTGTTTACAGGAGTGATTCTCAGAGAGCAGACGGACTGAAGAAATTCATTAGTGCATTCTGAAACTTCAGAAGAACACCTGGAAAAAGCACCTACCTATTGTCCCAGCACTTAGCCATGAGCACTAATGTACTACTAAACACTATTCTGGGAGCGTTTTACACATTTTTTCATTAATCCACATGACAACTTTTAAATTGAATATCACCAATATTCTTATTTTACAAATGGGGGAAAAATAAAGTTTAGAGGAGATAAGAACGTAGTGAATAAGTATCAGAACGAGCCTAGGCTGTCATATCTTTAGATCCAATTTCTAAAGTACTTATGCTACTCAGAGGGTATAAGCTACTCTGGATTGTGCCAGGAAAAAGCTTGTCTGTCTTCTGGAATCACACCAGAGAACAGATTTAGCTAACAAGAGTCTTTGACAGGACACAAATCTAATCTACTTCAGTGTGGATTATGCATGTGATTAAATGCAGTCACATAATAAGGGGTTCCCAAAGACTAGGTGTTAGGTATCAAGCAGGAAATGCTGGGAGCTACAGGACCAGAGCTCACAACATTATCTACCAATGTCAGTGGGCAAACTTACTGGCCATTTTGGGCTGTGCTGATTTTGTTGAGCATTTTGACATGGAAAAGCCATGTGCTTGGCTGTTTGCTCATTATATAACAACTGGCCACAACCTAGAAATCTTTGTGTTTTTAGGATTTTGTTCATTCTTGTTTTATGTGTATCAGTGTTTTGCTTGCATGTTTGTGAGTGCAATGTATGTGTGCCTGGTATCTGTGGAGGCTAGAAGAAATGATCAGAGTCCCTGGAACTGGAGTTAAGGATGAATATTAGCTGCCATGTGGGTGCTGGGAACCCAACTGGGTTTTCTAGAAGACTAGTAAATTCTCTTAACTGCTGAGCCATCCTTCGCTCCAGCCTAGAAATCTTAATACCTCTTGAACTCCATATCTTTGGATGTGTTGTCGAAATATATGAGCAACTCACTTTCATTTTGTGTAGAGACAATTTGGACAACTTTGATAAAGCAGGTCAATAATTTTTTAATCTCAGTCTCAAAACGTCTAAGTTACTTTTGCATGTGCCAGGAAAAAGCTTGTCTGTCTGCTGGAATTGTTCCAGAGAACAGGCTTAGCTAATAAAAAGTCTTTGACTGGAAACAAATATCTCTTCTCCTTTCTTTTCCCAACCATCTGAAATGGAAGTCGTGATGAGCAATGTGGAAGGTTGCAGCTCAAATTGAAATCAGAACCCGTCTTTTCGCTCTCCTCTGACTCTTAAAAAAAGTAGAAAACTGATTAGGGTATTATTGAACTAGACACTTCACCTCTGTTATTCATTTTAACCTTTGCAAGAACCCAATGAGTAAATATTTCTTTGCACCATTAAAATGAAAAAGCCAAGACTTGGAGAGATAATTTTATATTTTTAAAAGATTATCAAGTAAATGGAAGAATTTTCATTCCAACCTTGGTGATTCCAAATATTACTGTCTGGATTTCAATTTTTATTCCTGTCTCTTCTTCTCCAGTTTAATATTCATTTTCAGTGCAGCAGTTTTGTGAAGCATTTTTAGCTATTGCTAGGTTGACCCTGTGCTATCACCTGGATGTCCAGTAGTGGCAATCACATTCAGAATAATCCTGCTAATTCTTTCATACCCAATGCCCTCTGTTCTGGTCGGCTAAACTGTTGTAGTGATACAACACTGACAAAAGCCAACTTGAGGAAAAGAGGATTTACTTGACTTACACTTCCATCTATGATGGAGGGAATTCAGGGTAGAAACTCTATTCAGGACCTTGGAGACTGGAACAGAAACATAGGCACTGGAGAAAGTACTTACTGGCTTATTCCCTTCCTGCTTTCTTTTATAATATTTTTATTTATTTATTTATTCATTTTTATTTTATGTGTATGAGTGATATGCCTGCATGTGGATAAGTGAACCCATGTTGTGCAGTGCCTGAGGAGGACAGAAGATCCCCTGGAACTGAGGTTACAAACAGCTGTTAACCATTATGTGGGTGCTGAGATTCAAATCCAGATCTTCTTCAAGAATCTCTGAACTATCTCTTCAGTATGGTGTATACAAGCCAGGACATCCTGCTCAGGCTTGGCACCACTCACAGTAGTCTGGCCCTCCCACATGACTTAACAGTCCATAAAATGCCTCATAGACATGGCCACAGGCCAGTCTGATAGAAGAAAAGCCTCAGTCCAGGATCCCTCTTCCCGCATATTTCAAGTTGGCAACCAAAGTCAACTATGACACACTCCTCATCATGTTGAAAAGGCTGAAAGCACCAGAGTTATCTATTTACACATTTATGTCTAACCTCCGTAGGCAGTCAATCTTTAAATTATATCTTTCTGTACTATCATTCTAGACAAAACTACTATAAATTCTCTTATACTCCTGTGGTAGCCTCCTTTTCTATGGATTTTTGTGACCCCAATATATTTTCCATAGAGAGAGTCCAGGAGATCTTGCTGTGAAGATACAGATGAAGCCAATCACCCTCATTCAACCCTCAAGTCCATGCTCTCTTTAAATATTTCAGTAGTGCTTTCCTATCACTTTAAATACAAAGATCAGAATCTGTAACAGGACCTAAAATGCTACCTCATCTGACTCTCGTGTCCTTCCCATGACTTCTTATGCCCCAAGACCCTTCCTCTTCATTCCAGCTTCAAAAAGAAGGGAATAAGCCACATTTAATTTTAAGTGTATTTGACTAGCATACTAGACTAATGAGTTTGAGACCTGGCCACATGCAGCCATTTTTGTACATTATTATATGTCTAACACATATCTCAATTATTAGTAAAAATTCCACTCATTCAATATTTGATGGATCAAATAATGAATGAATGGTTTTGTTGTTCCTATTTCTCCACGGGACTCTGAAATTGTTTTGGTCTTCTTTTTCTTCACTATGAAAAAGAATCATAAAGCATTCTCCAACCATCTCAGTGAGTTTTGCATTCCTTTTTAAAAAGTGATATGAATTATACTTCTCACACTGTTGATATTTACTTGTTCTCTTTTTTTAGGAAGTATTGCCCTTAAAATTTAGGGTCATAATACACATATTTGCTGATTCTCCTACTTCACCAATTCACATCAATATCTGTATCTTTTACCACAAATAAAATACTGCTGATTTAGGTTTGGTGCTAAATACTAATTAGTAGAAGGCTTTATGAAATTCATAAGGCAGTTCATAGACAGAGCCTGACAGAAACAATTTTGTGTGGTTAACCTTGTTCTCTATTGCCAGATTCACACGCACCTGAGTTTAGAAGTTTAAAAACACAGTTTACCAAAACATACACACAGAAATGTTCAGGACAAAAGTAGAAAAAAATAACATACAAATGATAATCACAAAATTAAGACTGGAAAGACAAAAGCTGTTTGTAATTGAAATGAAGGCAAGGTTTACTAGTAAATAAAAAATAGCTCCTATTGATTAAGATGGCAGTCCACCAGGTACCTCTTACCTGTCATAATTTCCTGTGTGCTGAACAACAGGATCAATATAAACAGCAAAACCTTACAGAAATACAAACAAGGAGAATCTGAAGTAGCAGAAGCCTCATAGACAGACAACCTAAAGCTCCGAGCAATGACCACTGCAATACAGGATATATAGTAACATATGCATGCATGCAAGAACAAATTCCCCCCTCAAGAATGACCCTAGCAAGAAGACAAGTTATGTTGTCTGCCAACTGTTAATGTATTTCTAGAAACCTGTACTCGTTGAATTCAGATTTGCTACATCTAGACTTTCTATTACCTGAGAAAATACTAAAACTGATAAAGGGTTGTTTTTTTTTTTTTTGGAAGAAAAGCATATTTTCATCAATGCATTTAACACTCTGAAACAAATGCATGTTATTCTTCAAAAGTATAAAGAAAAATTTTACTCAAAGTAATTGGAAAACTCAAATCGCCCTGTCGTGATAGGAAATAAGAGAAAGAAACAGCAATAAGAAGAGCAATATGAAAACAAAACAACTCCCGAAACATATTTTGAAATATCAAGTCTCCAGGCATTAGATTTCACAGAGAGTTTTCCCCATTTCAAAGAGGAGGTATTTACAGAGTCATTTATGATGTTCCAGTACATTGGTGAAAATGCTTTCAGAATGCATTCTGTGACTTTAACATAACCATGCAAATCTAACTGGAAGTTCAAATGCAAGGGGAAACTTTCCAAAATTGCTAAGAATATTTGGAAAACAAAAATGAATAATCACCCCACTCTAACCTAGGTCAGAGTATAAGATATAGTTATAGGAATTTTAAAACTTTGGCATTTTTCTTAATAATTTAAATCCATTTGCAAGACAGGATGATTCTTGTTTTAAATCAATTATGGAAATAGTATATTTGAAAGCTATTAGGACAAATTTTAATAGACAGTTTTGGGATTCTGTTTCATAATGGAGATAAAATAATTCAGTAAAGTTTATAAATATAGATTAATAACTAAATGTAAAATAATGTTAAAGTGAAGGGTTTCTCACTAACCAAGGAAATGTAGCACTTAATTAGGAAATATTTTGGAAAGCTCTCAAACAAATGTAAAAATTTTAAGTCAAAACACCATAAGCAAGTGACCTCAAATAAATAGAGCAAAAAGGCAAAATAGAACTAAAAGTGTGCTCATCTGCGAAGAATGGAAGATCAGTTCAATCAAAGAGGAATAATTAATATTACAGTAAAATACCATCTTTAAAAATTGACAAATGTTTAAACAATGAAAATATATCATGTTCATAAGAGTGTAGAAAAAATATTATAGTTGTGTCTATGATAGATATATAATTAGCTCAAAAAAAGTTGACATTACCCAACAGTGAATCCTTTGAGGTACCATAACAACTGGCTTAGCAAGAGATGTCCACTGGTGCAGTAGTGGCACAAAAGAAGGGGGCAGCCAACCACTGTCTGCTTGAATTTAAGGACAACGTCACAAAATGATATCCATAACTGGCAGAGTTATCAGGGTCAAAAACTTGTGGCTAGATTGGTCACAGTTTACTGACTCCTAATGATTTATTGTTATACCCATAGATTAGTGCAGCTCAAACCCTCATCAGGGAAGCCTCTTCTTGCAACTGATGGCAATTAACAAAGAGACTGATGACCTGTTATCTTATGAATTCTCCTCTCACAATGAGGTCAGGCATTCAGCCCCAACCCCGCCCCAGGTTTGAACCAATTGAGCGCATGGAGAATGTTCTTTCAATTGGAGAAATCAGTTTATTACTGGTTACTTACAGAGGGTTCACCTCCATGGAGAGAGACAGAAATTTTATATGGGGGAGCCAGCTTTCTGATCAGAAATCTGGTGGACCTTGGGCACACACACCCAAGATAGAGACCCGAAGCCCCGCCTGTGTCTCCTACCCAGTTTTTTCTACTTTCCCGCTGGATCCACCCCAAGGTCACTGGTTGATTGGAAAGTAGTTGACTCTATTGGCTTCATCTGTGTCAATCACATTCTTGGAGGCATGTTCCTCAAGGCAGAGAGAGGCTCTGTAAATTTATCCCAACACTGGTCAACCTGCAGAGAATAAGAGACTACATAGTGTTCAGTTCTAAATGGGACACTTACAGTACACCTTCTCATCCAAAGGCTCAGGGATCAGTATGGAAAGATTGTAAGAGCTAGAGATGGTATACAGCTGTAAGGAAAAGAGTTTTTCAGAAAGAAGAGCAGTTGCAGAGATGAACCCACATCAGTGGTGACAGCATGCACAAGACCTATGTAAGTTCAAATCAGACAAAGTGCCAGGATGGAGCTTGGGGGCAAGAAGCCTAACCTATAGCTAAGGAGATATTGGCATTTGATACCTCTTTGGAGAGGAAGAGTCAATTTTCATTAAGAGTGTAATGCCTGGTAGGTTGATCAGGCTTAGAGGGATAGACCGATACCCAAGAGGAGTTGGGAAACACAAATTAGACTCAATAGGCCTTTGAAAAATAATAATGGAAGACATGAAGTGAGAGGCTGGGGGTGGAGACAGAGGCTGATCAAAGTCCATAGTATGAAATTCTCCTACAATAAAAAAATATTTTTTTTAAATTGAGAGAATTTAAATGTGCTCATTCTTTAGTGCAATTATTCATGTTTAGGTATCTATTCTGTAGAAATATATGTTGAAATACACCTGGAAATAATTACAGTTGTTCAGTGAAGCATTCTGTAGATAGCAAAAATAGTAGAGACAACCCAAGTTAATCATACACTTAACGTGTTAATGTAGATCTGAGAGTAATAAGAAAAATGGTGAATAACAACATTGAACAGTGATACAATATTAAGCTAATTGTACTAAATATGTCAGAATCCACTGGCTGAAAACAACTCTCACAAGCAGACTGCTATATGTAGAGTTGAGTTCAGTCATACATATACTGTTTTAGGAAGCTTCTTTAAAATTTGGGACATGTATATGAATTATAATCGAATAAATAGAGCAAGTTGCTAAATGTTTTCTATATATTTAAAATAATTATTCTGAAAAATAAAAAGAAGAATGGTGATGTTGTATACATACTTTTTCAGAGTTTTTCCATATTTACAAAAATTTCATTTAATTTATATTAGTATTTTTGAAAAATTAGCTCTATTTTCAATTCTGATTTATCAGTTGGGTTCTGATTTATCAGTTGCACCACTGTTTGTTTCTTATGCATTTTAAATATTTCCCCAAACATCTTGCCTCTTTTCCTTTCTGTGTTTCATAAAAGTGATACAACATAAAACAAAAATGATTTATCAAAACTCATCAGTTTTTGAGTCATAAATTTTACAAGTAGAAAGAACTGGAAAGAGCTCAAGAAATGGAGTGATGTGGGAGCAGACATGGAGCAGCAAGCTCTGACACAAGTGGGTAGGTAAGAAAGATAACCAGAATCCCATCCCTTAACCCACAGCCCCTGAGAGACAAGCATTAAGAGTATGTGATTTTGCACTTCTAGAAAGAGTTAAAGTCCTAGACCAGCAGCAGCACATGGTATATATATCACTGCAGGGGGATCTGAGTCAGTTCCAAAATCAGGGCACTGGACTTTTTACTTTGGAAGCCTATGGTATCTAGTAGAGACAATGTTCTCCTGTTATAAGGTAACTCTGTTAAATCTCTTTTTACAATGTATTATGCAGCTTCCACACTGGTAGACTTCTCTATAGCTTTTTCTAGAAACCTTTAGTGTTAGTTATCCCTCCTCATGTTTTCTTTCCCGTTCCCCATCATTTTTAACCCTTTCCCCCCTTTATATCACTGCATTCTATCTACCCACCCAGGAAACCTCTCACATACTACCCATGGTCATTTGTTAGTTTTCAGACAGCTTTGTATTTTCAAATTAGAATGTGGATATCTAAGATTTCAAAGCTAGCATCCAATTATGAGAAAGAACGTGTGATGTTTATCTTTCTGCACCTGGGTTACCTCACTGACAATGATTATTTCCAGTTCTATCCATTTACCTGCAAGCTTCTTAATTTCATTTTTCTAAAGAGCTGAATAATAATCCATTGTCTATATGTTCTATACATTCATTATACAATCATCAGTTGATAGACATCTAGGTTAGTTTCCAATTCTGGCTATTATGAAAAGCGCAGCAATGAACATGGATGAACAGGTGTTTCTGTTGTAGGGTATAAAGTCTTTTGGGTGGTATGGCTGTATCAACTGGTAAATCAATTTCTAGCTTTTTGAGGAATCTACACAGTGATTTAAATAGTTACTGAACCAGACTGTACTCCCTCCCTCTTTTGAAGCTGTTGACCAGGCGTCACATTGACTCTCAAACAATGTTGGCAACTGCCCCTGCTCTTGATTATCCACCAGAACTTCACGGTAAGACCATATTACTGAAGACACCACATATATGATGTAGAATAAGCAAGATGAAATCAATTAGTAATGACCTCAAAGTCTCATGTCTACTGAATAGTTTTCATAGCGCTGGAAGAGGTTATGCAAGCTATCTAAAGAGAAATTTTAACCTGAACTTCACTGAGCTATGAATCTTGTGAACTGCAATAACTGGTCAGTCAAAGTATGGAATAATGGCATGAATACTGGAGGAGTAACCAACTACCTTCTATTTGAATTTAAGGTCCACTTCACAGGAGGGAGTCCGTATCTGACACACATATCAGGTCCAGGAACCTGAGGGAGGCATCCTATAGGCCAAAGCCTAATACAACTATTCTCATTTTTAAAAAATTGTTTTTTTAACTGAATCATTGTGTATTTCATACAGAAAATTTCAATCAGTCTTAATCACCTCTATATCCCCTTCCCCACTGGCACTCCCAGTAGTCCCCCAACTGAAATCCATGCATTCTTTCATCTGTGTTAAGGTCTACAGTGTCAGAAAATGTTCCTGATGAAAATCCATCCACTGAGGTTAAATTAGCCTCACTTTAAGAAGATTAGTTCATCCTCATCCAAAATAAATCAGTTGCAAATATTTCTTCAGCAAAGATTGGGACCTGCTGCCCATTTTCTCAGTTCCAAGATAGGTTTTTGTCTGCTTGAGTTTGCATGAGTCTTGAGCATGCTGACACCATTGTTGTAGGTGCATATGAGGAGGCCCCAGGAGCATGTATGATTCTGTTTCCACATGGTCACACACCTTCTTACTGGCTCTTATAATCTTTCTGCGCCCTCTTCTACAATGGTCTCTGAGCCCTGGCTGAGTGAAACTTTATGTAGGAGTCCTGCCCAGGGACCCACACTCTGCAGACTCATAATTTCCACACTTTGACCATTTGTGACCGTTTGTGTTCCAGGCCCTCTGTTGTATGAGGGAGCTTAATTAATGAGAATTGAGAGATTCATTAGTGTTCTCTTTACCCCTGGTTTTATCTTGCATGAGCCTTAGTTGTAGAGGTTGCATTGTAGATGTACCTCTTAGACATGGGCAGTTCACAGACAACGTCTGTGTGTGACAAGCTATGGTACACTGTAGTAGTCTCCATCTGGGTCAAAAGAAGCTTCTTTGATGAATGGTGACTGGGATACCTGAGTGTAAATATAAGGATACATATTTTGCACTAAGTAAGAAGTTACACTAGCCTAGAGCTGTGATAGCCTTGGGGATTTCTTTAAGTTCCAGGACCTCTTCAGCCATGTGCATTTGGCTATGATTACAGTTCAACACATGAGTTTCCTTCCATTGAGTGGGCTTTTAGACCATTTAGGGAGCCATTGATTAGCCCCAAGATAAAAGTGCCACTACTGCACCAGTGTCATATGCTGTGCTAGTCATTGATGTGGTTATTTGGCCATGAAACTGGTATTAGGCCATCAACTGATGTTCTGCCTTAGGCCCTTGTGTAGTGCTCCCTAGAACTATGAGAGCTAGCCTTCAGGTGGCTTCCAGGTCAGCTCCAGCTCCATTGCTCCAAATCTGGTCTCCAAAGTATATCTTATTTTCAGCAATAGGATCTTACCTTGAAGTCTGGGTAGGCAATCAAGGGCTGTGGCAATAGCCTGTGTAATTTTGGGAGTCTCTTGGACCACCCTAGGGAACAACTCAGAGGAAAGTTTCTCCTGTCTGGCACTGTTTCTTGCTGTGTAGCATTCAGCTATGCATATGGGCTCATGTAGAAATACTGCATGTGGAATTTGTCCTTAGGTTGTTAGACTAAAATGTTTTCTTCTGGTGTTTTATACTAGCTAGGCATTATTTGTCTCTCTTCTCTCTCTCTCTTTTGTTCTCTCTCTCTGTCTCTCTCTAGCCCTCCCTCCATGCCTTCTGCATTCAAAGTGTCCTAATTTTCTCCATTTCTCCTTTGATAATATCAGTCTCCTACGGCCCCACCTCTCTTGAGTTCCTTCTTTTCCTTTATCCCCATAGTTCCCGGTATAGCCCTCTCTTTGCCCTCCCACTTAAATATTTCATTTTATCTATTTCTCCTTTACTAACACTTGTCTCCTACTAGTCTTCTTTCTCAGGTTCTTTTTATCCTCTTAAATACTGTGTTCAACTAATTTCTTATGCCTTACTGTTATATGGATAAATTAATACACCTCTCAGCTCTGAGCAGAAAAGCATCCTTGTCCAGTGAGTGGTGTTTAACACAGAGAACCACAATTGGCCAACATGCAAAGAATAAGTGCCTTCAGACTGCTTTCCTTAATAGAACATCTATATCTAACTTCTGCCTCCCAAGGCTCAGAGATCCTTGTAGAAGAAGTGGTTGAAAGATTGTAAGAACCAGAGGAGCTGAAGGACCACGAGGAAACCAAATTTTCCAGACAGCTGTTTGGTTACTCACATAAACTCACAGAAATGATGACAGAATGCATTAATCCCATGTAATTCAGTCAAGCCAGACAAAATCCCAGGGTAGATGTGGGGAAGTTCTAAGAAACCCAACCAGTCTTAGGAACTATTGGCAACCTATTACTGCTGAAAAGGGGAGATTTAGTCTTGTTTAAGAGTGAGACTCTTAATAGGTTGACTAGGCTCCAGTAGATGAACCCACACTACAGAGCATTTGGGGACTCAAACCTGACTCTATATTCTTCACACACTCACACACACACACACACACACACGCGCGCACACACACACACGCAGATATAAATATATGTATGCACAGAAATTTGGTGAAGTGGGTTGCAAGGAGGTACAGATGTGGCAGGGGGTCTAATACTATTACAATATATAATATATAAAAATTCAATTAAAATTAATTGTAACAAAGGGACAACATTCAGGGAGATTAGCAGTTGTAGAGTATTCTTGTGTTCCTTATGGGAAGACTATAGTACACATTAGTCCAAAGATGACATGAACTTAATCCTGCGAGTCATTTAATCTTCAGAGGCTCTATACAGGAAGAGACTTTCTAACTCAGTAACCAAAGACTATGATTAAAGGAGTCCTTTCAGTAGATGCCCCTTTGTAAAGGGAAGATTAAGACCATGATGCCCACCACTGATCTCCCCAAAGCCTTGGCATATTATTGCTAGCTCCTAGCCATGAGTTCTGAGGAAGAAACAAGGTGTAACTGAAGCGAAGGACTAATCCAATGGGAAGGGAGCTTCCACTCCAAGCTAAGATACAGGAAAATAATTTATAAATTTTGTACAGTTGAGTTTGCAGAGTGAGATTTGAACTGACCACCACCAGAATCTTTCTCATCTAAATTTCTCTAGGTCCCAAGTTCTTACTCTCCAAACTGAGGCTTTGGAGAGCAAAAAGAGAGTTTCATTTTTTTCTTTATAAATATGTTATGTTGGAATTTTTTTAGCACTGTTCATTTTTGTTTATTTAAAATAACAAGAAAATAGGAATTTGCATTTAAACCTAAACACATAAAATTTAGAAATCTCAAATTATTTACTAGGTAAGAACCTCTCATCAATTTTAATAATCATTTCTATTTTTAACGTTTAAATTTAAAAATCAATTCATTAAGCAAAATAGGTATAATCCTTTTTCAAAAGAATAGATTGTTCGGAGCTTTTAGTGAGCCTCCTTCTTTTTTTCATAACCCTATTTTTGAGCAACTGAAGAGCTTCTGCTTGCTCACGGTTGGACACTGCCTTAGGGTTACGTTCCTGAGAGAGCAGAGTAGAATATATGGCAGTGTCAACTCTCTCAAGATTGATGCAACACTGTGATTCCTACCCAAATCATATGATCCTTTAATCAACTGAGGAGATAAATCCATGCAACTGGCATCAGGAACCACGGCCATTTCATACTTGTCTTCCTCATTTTCTAGAATCAAATAAAACGGTATCCACATTAGACTTACTGAGCTACATGATGCAGCCTCTACACCCAGAGGTTTTTGAAATGTGTCACTGTTGAAAAGACTTGTATTTCAATGAGGAAATGGAGCCTGGCATATTTGTATGCACACGTGAAAGTGATAGAGGACACCCTATGCTGCTGTCTCATAAATAGGCTAAGCCAGAATACTGTTGCACAAAACCATAATTTATAATCACTGGCATATAAAGAGCAGTATTTTTTCATGGTCCTGAAAAGATTCTTTAGGAACCTTATACCTTACTCCCTTCCATCACATAAAAAAAGAATGAAATGTTTCTAGACAGAGCATTCTTCTTTTACTCTTAAATACAAGCATAGAAAGCAGTTTCTCTAACATGTATAGTCTCCCCTCCTCATGTCTAGACACTGCTTCTACATACATCAACTTCTCATTTTACACAAATCACGGGAAAGAGGAGTGAACTAGCAGTATAAAATACTAAATGCTTTTAAAGCAGCTTAATCATGCCCCAACAATTGTGGATTACATAGCAAAGAACAATATAATTATATCTTGATAATTTTCGAGAACTTTTATTAGTCGATTCACCCAAAATTCAAGTGTATGTTAAAGGAGTATCCATAGTCAGTCATTATTTCTCAAGTTCAGGACTCAAATAATATCATGAGTATTTTTCTTGGCCTGTCTAATTTGAGCATGTAGCCCCTCTGCAAATATTGTTAGCTATCTAGGATCTCACCCGTTTTGAAAGTATACAAAGCAGCAAAAGTGTACTAATTGAGTAGGTGCAGTTCCCTGTCTTATATATATAGCTAGGGAAGAATTGGCTTACTGAGCCTGTAGAACCCCAAATTCAGGACCCTTCTAATTCTTCCTCCAGTGTCATCCCTTTTTTTGAAGTTTTACTGGTCAACATACAAATCTAGGCTGATAAGTATTATGGAGTCTTCTAGTAGATCATGATAATGGGAAAAGAATGGAACCATGCCCACAGGTTCAAACCTAACTTGCACTGACTCTGGCTCCACCCACACTTCTGGACTCCTGTGGGTGTGGTTAATTTGAGCTACAGCAGAGAATATACATAGGCTGTAACTGTTGTGAGTAAACAGCGGTCAATTCCAGGCAGTATGAGAAAAGGTGGTGGCTCCATAATTCTAGATAGTTCCCTGAAAAGTTAAGGGTATACCTGAACAGCGTTCGGTTTTCTGAAAGGAAAGCTTTAACAGATAATTACGCAGCAGGAGTCAAGGCACATGGTATATTACTGTTCTCCTTATTGTGACAAAATACTTGACAGAAACAATTTGTAAGAGAGGTTTATTGTGACTCCTGATTTTAAAGGGTACAATGTAATACACTGAGATTACTGGTAATAGAAGACCAGAGTTCCTTACAGCTTATGGACCAGGAAGCAAAGAGATAGGTGAAAAATGGAGATGCCATATTCTATGTCTCTCTCCTGGTGGCTTTCTTCACTAAGTCTTTCAAAACAGCATCATTATCTGGGGACCAAATGTTCCAACACATGAGCCTGTGTGCTAATATTTCACATTATGCCATAGTACACCGGTTGACTAGAAAGAAACATGGAAAAGAAAAAGGAAAGCTGTAGTTGTCTAGAGGAACAATTATTGGCCATGTCACCTTTAGCACACCAATTGTCAGATGGTTCATTAGTAGGTTCCCTGGATGCTACTATGACACTCTACTTTTGTCAATTTGCACTCACCAACTAGGCAGGAATGATCCTTTACCTTGAGGACTTAGAACTGAATAGTCAGCATAGCTGAGAAATGTGTGAACTTTATTTATTTGTATCAACTTTCTTGTTGGGTCTCCTCCCATCCAACTCTTGTGCTTCTGGCTTCCCAGAGGATATATGGCAAGTATAAACCACAGGAATCCTTCTAGGAAGTGTTTCTCTCTGACAGGGTTTGAGGCCACATCTTCTGTTACTTTTAAGTCCAAGTTAGAGGATGATTTATTGTCACTTCAAAGCATATGCTACTTTGTGTTTTAAAAATGGAAACTGGGTGAGATGTAGCCTCTGAAAGGCATTCTTTGGGCTATGTTTAATCAAACCCTTGTGTTAAGAAAGATGGTGTTCTTGGCAGAATCTCAAAACAAAGGCTACTCTGAGGACAGGACGTGAAATTATATTACAGCAAGGAGTATTTAAGCAAGAGACCCATATGACAATGCCAATTACAGTGACTTTGGAATATAAGACTCTGAGGTCACACAATGTTATAAAATTAGGTCAGGACAATTTTGATAATAAGCTATGTGTAAGGGCAACATCGCCTAGATAACAAAAAACAAGTCTTATGAGTCTGCTTTTTATTTCTTTTACTATATAACAAAAAATACATCGTTAAGAAGACATTTAACCAATACAAATATGTGACATTATCTTTATTGAAATAAAGAACAATAAAAAGTCAAAGATATATGTCACAATTAGATATTTAGCTTTTAGAAACAAATACTAGAGGATCTAATGCCAGTCAGTATTCAACACAGTAGCAAATACACAGTTCTACCAGAATTGATGCTGCTTCAGGATGTTTGGGTGCTCTGGTTAGTGATACTTATGACTGTTTCTCTTTCTGATTTGTTGAGCAATGGATCAGCAGTCAAAAGGGGAGTCCAGTAAGAATGCTTCCTCCACCTAGAAAAAAGTCTATACCAAACACTGTTCGTTGCTGGATTAATATTTTTATTCTGTTTCCTTAAGAGGCACAGAGTGGTAAATTACTACAGTACTGCAGAAAGATGTTTTGGAGTTTCAATAGTACACTAGCAGAAATCTCATATTCTTCAGACCAGGGTCCGTGTTCTTGCAGGTTCTGAAACACAATGCTGTAATTATAGGCCTCAAGACATAAAGGTATTAAGTTTTCCTTCCTAGAAACAATGCAATGTTTCTTATATTTGATTTTAAGTGTGGCAGACACTGTATCTTGTGTTGCATTAGAAAGAATGATTTACCCATGAAAACCTTTTACTCATATGGTTAGAAAACAAAATCCTGTTAAATCCATGAGAGTCTGTACCTCAGGGAATATTTTGTTTTGGATAAATAGATGCCCTTGAGCCAGTTTAATTTTCCTTTACAGGCAGAAAGCTTAATGTAAGGAGTAGCCTTTGTACTTGGAGAAAAGTGAGAGGCTATATCTGCACCTGCCTCAGTAAAATAATCTCAAAGTCACTTTGAATGGAACTTCTGAACAAACCAATTAAGAGTGATGCATTTAGAAGTGGGATCAGAAAGTTAAGATATTTATTGCAAAGTTACAATAAAGATGATCTGAGCACAATGGGGATTGTGAGAAGAGACAAGCATAACTAGGGGCAGGCATTCTCCAGTTCCCAACCAGGTTATTGCTTGTTCAGGTCAGACAGCAGCAAAACCACCTGCCAGGTGTCTCAGCCACCTTGTGAAAAATGAAAGAGTATAAAATAATAAAATCACAAGATCAGAAGGACTTCAGTGATGTATTTTGACCATCCATCTAATTATTGAATCTTCTTTTAGTATGCTTTCTTTGTGGTCATCCACATATGGAAAAGGTACTGTTGCCCAAGGGAGCTCACGCTGTAGTTGTACAGCTCCAAATAGTAAGATCTTACCTGTTGAGTCTGAATTATCTCTTTGTGTGGGTTCTTCTTCTCACTAGCCATCTTCATCACTTGAGTGTGTACTAAGCAAATGTGATGCTTCTGTTTGTGGCAGCTCCTCAGACTGGAGGGCAGCTTTAAACCATTACCACCAAGGCTGTATGAATTATTTTCCTCAACATTAAATACTACCAGGTCAAAACCCTTTTAATATGATATCATATGAGTATCATAACCCTTGCCAGTTACTTTCTTTGGAAACATTTATTTCTTTACAATAAAAAAACATTGGTATTAGGACTATATGCATTTTAGGATTGAAATCATGAGGGAGAGTTAGATTCTTACCACTTACTTCTGAGAGCCTATACTTCCACCAGGGCAAATTAAGCAAACTATTTTTCAAAACACAAATATTCAACCATCTTGTTTTCAGTGTCTCTTGTAGGAGAGTTCTGTCTTTTATGATTTGTAGAGAAATCATACTTTTCCTCTTCTGCAGTGGATAGTTCTTCTGTACTCAAGTATAAGACTGTGTATTTTTTTGAGGGGTAAAATTTTTTTGAATTAAAAATATTAGTTGACATAGAATTATGTCATTTCTGAGGTACAGCGTGACCCTTCAGCACATGTATGCAATGTATAGTGATCTGATTAGGGAGACTGACAGCTCATCAGCTCAAACATTTATCATTGCTTTGTAATGGTAACATTCACAATCCTCTCTAACTAGCTTGAAATATTTATCAAATGCCATCAACTACAGTTATCCTATAGTGCCATAAAGCATCAAGAGGAGTTCTTAGCCAGCTGTACCCATCTCTTCTCTCCACACACACATGCCTCTCCAGCCATTTGCAATCATTGTAGCTTTCTTTCTATGAGATCAACATTTTTAGCTTTTGTCAAATTTCAAAAGAATCAACAAGCTCTCATGTGTGTCTTCCAGAACCTGGCTCATTTCATTTAGACAATATGTATGTATATCATATTTTCTTTCTCCATTCATCCATCAATACATGGTTAGGTTGACGTTATACCTTGGATAATATGAATCATGCTGAAATGAGCCTGTAGATATTAGAGAATTGCATTCAGGCCGTTATTCAAACATAGCAGCATCTTTTAAAAATCCAGACTTTGATATAGTATTGCTGCATCCCAATTATTTCATTGATGGTAATAAAATGACCTCATCACATGGCTGTGAGGACTATTCCACTTAGCATATGAAATTGGTTAGAACAGGACAAAATTACAAGTGATCAATAAAGAAAACTATTATAAATTTATAAACAAATCCAATTTATAAAATTGCTTTATAAGTATATTTGTTAATATCATATAAAATAACCTTGATATTTTATAATAAAATCTTTTAGTTAAAATTATACTGTAGGCAGTTTGAATAAAAAATTTGAGTGATATAAGTGAACACTATAGCCTTTACATTTATAAAGTCTCAAGAGAAAATATATGTATTTAAAATCCTATGCATTTCCAAGTAAGCAGGCTATATAGTTGGACAAGTTGAGACTCATTTTGAATTGCCTCCTAAAATCCAAAATCCCACCTCCTAGAACCATCTGCCACTGGCAAACTCCAGATCCACCAAAATGATAAATTGCTTTGCATCTCCTCTAGGAGAAATCATTACTCAAAGCTGTAGGGGTGGATCCAAGTTGTTAATGATTAAGCACCATGTGTGTGACAAGCTGAAATGTTCTAACTGGCAGTCCTTCCCCAGAAGAATTAGCTGGGCAGCAGTGTAGAAAATGTTTTTGTGTGGAGGTGCTCTCAGACCTGGGTTCACATTTCAGCACAAAATATATTTTTCCAGCACATGCTGAGAGAGTGCCTGTTCGTTTCTTGTTTTTCTTTCATTGGGAATAATAGTAACTTCCAGAGTTGGAGGACTTTGAAATGCTGTGTGTAAAATAGCTAATGTTTTTATTACTAGCATTTACTGCTCATTGCTCACATGAAGGGATAATGATGATGACAATAATCAGTAAGGATTTATGTTATGCTCACTAAGCTTCCATGACTCAGCTGTGCCAACACCACCATCTGATTTAAAGAACTAGCAAAGAGAAGGATAGAACAAAACAGTACCACATCTTGTGGAAATGAAATGAGCCTTGGGACCAGTGTGAAGGTTAAATTATATTTAGGCAATATCTTTTCATTTTTATTTAACAAATAAATTTTGGAAAGTCAGATAAGTTTAAAAATGGCTCAATAAAAGCTAGAAAGATGACTCTTCTTTCTGAGGATCTGGGTTTGGTTCCCAGAACACACATGGGAGCTAACAACATCTGGAACTTAAGTTGCAGGGAATCTGACAACTTCGTCTGACCCCTGCAGGCCATTGCCTGAACAGTTACACTTACATACATATGTCTATATGCACAAAATGCTCATATACATAAAAAGTAAATAAATAAATAAGAATTAATATTGGGGGTATAATTTCACAAAGGATGAAAACATCGAGTCTGTAACTTCCCCTATTCTCTATTAAGAGGCTTCTGTATGCTATAACACAGACAGAGAAGACAATGCCCCTGTCGATCACACATTGTGTATCACTGCAACCTTTCAGCATCGAAGCTCTTTCTGCATCCTGGGAATTGTGAATTGAAAATATTTTTATCTCAAACATAATTGAATCATGGAACACTGCTAACGTTTCTTTCTCTATACAGCACATTAAGCATGAAGTGAAACCCAGCATCAAATAGCCAAGGTTCTCCTTTGAATAGCTTTTCTTTATCTCAATAGACAGTGAAGTCTTTGTTTGTTTTATAGAATGGACATATGATGCTGGAGAATTAAAATGCATTTACTATAAGCAAAGGTTCAGTAAAATGCAATTTCTGAGATACTCAGTTTCATATACAACATAGACATGCTTTTACCTTCATTTGGAAGTAGATGTTTATAGAAAGCCAAGATGAATAAGTTCAGCAAATTCCACCTTAAAATGGAGAATATTTTTTCTTTCATGAAATTTCTAGTTTCCAGTATTATAATTTGGTTCTTCATATATTTTAAGTGATATACCTGATATTTTCCACAGTTAATTGCTTTGCTACTTCTAAAATTTTCTAGTCACAAACTCTCTAAAAAGTAGAGACTTTTAAAGAACTTGAAAAAGTCTTTATTATTCATTGATAAGATATAAAGATGCCTAGATATTCAAGTTGCCTTTAAAGCTCTCTGCAAACCCTGTGTAATGAATTTTACCACAATGGTCAAATGCTAAGGTGCAAAAAAAAAAAAAAATCAAACAATGGCTCAGGAGAAGAGAACTAAACATAAGGTGATTTAGAAGAATTGTCCATTAGGTAATCAATCTATCAGAAATAAAACAATGAATCACAGATTAACTACAAACTAAATCCTGTGTCTGAAGGAGAGTAGGTATTAAATAATTTTTAAAAAAAAATAACCATTTCCAAAAAGAAAGTTGTAAAAATATAAGTGAACCATCATGGCAGGAGAAAGAGAATATGATGTCTCTTGTGTTTGCCCAAGTGCACTTTGGGGACAGCAGGTGTGCCACACATGCTGAGAACCTCTACTGAGAACTCCGTTGCTTCTGCTCAGATTCAAACCCTCACTGCTGGAAGCCCGAAGCAAAGATGCCTTTACCTATGGTGATGAGCTGAGTGAGAAACAATCTCTGAAACACCAGTCTTTATGGCTGACAAATCTCTCAACCATGCCATCAGCTCCTGCCTCCCACCTCCACTTGGAAATAAGAGTAAAGAAGCCCACTAGTCACTGGCAGGAGAAAGGCCAAACTACCGGCAAAGCAGCTAGTTGCAGTTAGGGAGGCGATCTCCCTAGTCAGAAGCATGGGAAGACAAAGCAGCTGGAACCCCAGAGAAATGAGCAATGTACATTCGATTTCTGTGTGGATAAGAAAATTAAGTTAACTCTGTCAGCTAGGATGAGTTTAGATAAAGAACAACTTTAGAAGCAGGATTAGGGGGAGTTCAAAAAAAGGCAATAGAAATAATCTGCATGCTTACAGAGCAGTATTTATAAGCAAGAGAGGTTTCCAGAGAGGCTCCATCAAAATGAGTTTGTCAAACCAACTTGTATTATGTTAGATATTTTATTTATCCTGTGAAGACTCACAAACACAAAGCTCTGAATGAAAGTCCATCAGAAAGCAGATCTGCTTAATTTTGTGTAATAATTTACCACTACATTTTAAACATAAAATGTACCATAGTATACATATCACAGACATTTTCAATGGCAGCTAGGTTTAGGGAGGAATGATTGATTATTTTAATGTCATGAGCAGAGACTTCAGATGACTAGTCCAAGTTAATATTTCCAGGTTCAAAGTAGTGGCAATGCCTGTGTTGGGAATGAAGCTGCTGTCCAGGACATGTTGAGCTATGTCAATTCAGATACAGACAACCTTCAAATAGGTTTTAAAAGGCTTTAGGCTTTTATATTTGGTCTTGTTGAAAGATAATTGACAGAGGAATAGAGTAGAGCTCTTTTAAAACATTTTCCTTTATCCCTGAATAACACACACACACACACACACACAGACACACACACACACACACACACACACACACACATATATATATATATGCAATGAAATATGATCATACTCCTCCCACTTACATGCTGCAACCCTACCTGTATCCCCACAACACGTCTGCCTCCAGAGCTCATTTCTTTGTCTTCTGTTGCTATATTTTTGATAATCCACTAGGTCCCACTAGTACCATCCATATGTGCTCTTTATTGCCTCCTCATCTGTGTGAGTACTTGGGAAGCAATACGCTCTCTCTAGTGGGGGGTTTCACTGGGGTGGGTGACAATTGTTTCCCCCTCCCTTTTCCTCTGATAACAGGATCCTTACTTCTCCTGTGAGGATCACTAGCCTTTTGGTTTGGGTAGACTTTACTTTCTTCTTCCATGTTAGTCTTTCCCATCTCAGTAGCTCTGACTGTTCCCTAAGTACATCCTTGTCCCTGCACCACCTAGGCAGGCACAAAGAGTTGTTCTGCAATTGATGTGTGGATGCAACTTCTTTCTGATGGAGTTGTTAAGTTGGGAAAATGTGAATACTGGACTAAGGTAACAATACATTTTCTAGACCTGAAGCATCTAAATGGCATGGTTTGTCAGTCTTGTGTAGACCGGACAGACCTGGATCCTTAGACTTATGACAAGTGAGGAATTTCCATTTTGGTTTCCATTTTAAATTAGCTTGTACTAAAATATATTCACTGCAACCCAAAGAATATTAATTGCTACACCAAATTAAGCTTAAACATTTGATGATCTTGGGAGATAGTTATGTTACTTAAAACAAGGATTTGCTTTTTCTTTTTCTTAAGAAGTTTATGTATGCAGATGGGTGGTAACATTATATTGGGAGGGAATTTCACATTGTTTTCTTCATTCTTCGGTCATTGACGATTCACAGTCGGGGAAATGAGTAAAACACTTATACCTCTGCTGGATTTATAGAAAAACATATAAATAGCCTCAAGACATTCATTTAGAGCTCTTTCTTCAGGCCTTCCCCATTCCTTTGAATGAATTAAGTAAAACAAGCTTTGGGTATGCTGCCTGAAGACACAAGGGAACGTCAAACTAAATTGTCTGCGTAGCTCAGGCCTTATATTAATTACAGAGAAGCCTAGAGAGTCTTTTGTTTATAAGAGGTGAAGCCACAAGTGTATGGAGCTTACACAACTGGATCTTCAGGGTGCATGTGCATGAATCCTGTAGAAGACAGGATAGAATGACAGGCCACTTTAACTCCCATGATGCTTTGCACTCCATTTACAAAGTCTAACTTAGTGCCCAGTGCAGAGTCATGCCTATTATGGATGCTAAATAATAAATATTTATTGACGATAAATATAAGAAGGTCTGGCAAGGCCTCTTTGTCCTTTGGAAATACAACAATCTGCCAGCGGACAAAATGTGTGCAATTAGTCTAAGGTTCCAGAAAGAAGACAGAAATAAGAAGGAATTAAGAGGCTTCCAGATTCTTCTCACTCTCATCACTCAGCTGTCTTTAATCTTTTTTTTTAATCATCTAAATGTAAAATTTACTTGGCACCATTTTGAGAATTCAAAAATCTGCTAGTAAATTTGTAGAAATTTATTTTCGTTGACCTCCAAATCTGGAGTCTTTTTCATTTCTCTTAACTTTAAAATTTTTTTCAGGCATCCTCAATGAATAATTTTTCACTTTTGTGTCTCAGGATTTTAATTTTGTTTCTTTTCTAATTCTTAAATGAAGATAGAGTCTTATCTCTCAAAACATAAGTCTAAGATTCCATGTGCTTCATATGAACTTTGTTTACTGAGTATTTTGAAAAAAATTGCCTGCAATTTCCTTCTTTGTTGTATTATTATAAACAAATAAGTAATGTAAAATGAGCTGGGAAATGTGTGATGCTAATGCTTGGTGCCAGTAGGTGAAACACCCTGGGTGCGATATGGGACACACTGAGTGTGTGACTATGTGCTCATACACATGCACTTCCACCTTAATACTGCTTCAAATATGAACTGCAAGATCCTGCTCATCTTACGGTAAAATAAATAAAGCAAAGAAGACACTCTGGATTCCAGAGGGATTCTTTCCCCAAAGCAATCAGACATCTGGAGTCTTGGTCTGATAAAAAAAAAAAAAATCAATGACTCTTTCAGGACAGTATATCTTAGGTGTGGGTGAGGGTAGGAGGCCATAATGAAGGGAGAACTGGTGAGTGGGAAGGCAAACACAGAACAAAGATGTGTAAAACTGCAACCTTTTCTTGCTGTAATAGACTGTGTAGACACACAGGCTCTGGTATAATTGCATACATATATTTATAGAACCATCAATTTCAGAAATAGTAACTAAAAGCAATTCTTTATTATCTGACTCGTGGGCAGAGATTCTTTGCTTTCTCTTTTGTATATTTGTCTGTGCCTGTATCTTGTAGTTCAAATGTATAGGAACCACTTACTGACTCTGGTAGTAAGTATAGAGTACAATGTGCACATAATTGCCTAAAATACTATATGACTGCTTGAATTATGAGTTCCTGAGATATTACTACTAATGGAAACAGGATCTAAAATGGGAGGGGCAGGAAAGAGTGCTGTTTCAGCGTCATCATAGACGGCCTGACCTTTTCTGTATTGATCTCTCTATGCTTGCATTCCCCCACTCAGAAAGAGAGCAAGCAGGCAAGCCTTTACATGTATTTAGGAGAGAAAACTACCCATTATTCTTTCAAAGACTTGTAGTTCGATAAATAAAGATAAACCATTTATTTTCATTAGAAATTTTATTTGGGTTATGAAAAGAGCCACTATTTGCAAAGTGACTGAGGAAAATTTTTAATGTGTCTGCTTTTCCTTATGCAATCCTAGCACGCTAGAAGCTTCCTCTGAAATATTTTGAATACCTCAAACTCACTTAAAATAGTAAAATATCAATAGAAACTCATTTTTACCATGACCATAAATAATTTATTATTGAAAACACTGTATACTTAATTTTCCTGGAACTACTCTGATTTCCAAGAATTTTTAAATCATGGAGCATGCTATAAAATTCATTCTGTACTTTCAACATTTTAAGCGTTTATAATGACATAGAAATACCTGGGATGTGAAATGGGCCATGAAAACAAATAACCACTGAGTGTTTAAATGCAGATGTTGGGAATCAATTACTACTACTAGAGCTGACTTTAAAACATATCCCATTTGAGCTTTTGTGCACATGTCTAAATGGGATTTGGCAGGTGGATAAAAGATTTATTGATTCCTGTTTAAGGGATTGCTGCCGACTTGCTGCTTCAACAGGCTTTCAAACTAGGTTTTAATCTTACAGAACAAACTGAATGCTGGAATCTGTTCCTGGCATTGTAGCTCCCAAAATGACAAATATAAAAAGTCAGAACTCAGGAAGTGTGGTATACTCAGGGGCAGGGGATGGGTGTTAATTTCCCTTTAATATCCAAGACATTTCTACCAACAACACCGCACACTCACTGAATGGGTACCTGCTCCTCAGCTCACTGCACTTTGGTCTCATGGCCTCATCCAGGGAGATCACACTAGTTGGATGAGGTGTTGTCTATTGTCTAGCTAGGTCTGGAGAGCTGCTTGACATTTTTCCTGGATTATTTAAAATGGGATATCCTAAGAAGAGGAGAATTTGATTGTTGTAAGAAAACAATTCTCAAAGACTAGGAAAATAAAATGCATTTACAGACACATCACAGAGATCTATGAACGACTTCAAGAATATATTAAGCAAATTAATTAACAGGATTATGGAATTGAAATAGCCCTTTTAGAATCAATCTTCCTTATTTTTAAGGAGGAGGCTACCCAGCTACTTAGAGACCAAAATTGAACTGAAAGTGCTACTGTCTAACATCAGTGGTGTCTTGAGCTTTCAGGAAGATGCTCATTGACTCAGGATCACAGAGAAGTCTAATAGCCTGGGAATCAAAAACCACAGTCCATTTACTAGGGGTAACTGTGACTTCAGACTTAGAGTCCTGTCACCTGTTCTGTGAATTCCTTCAAGGTAACCAGCACTTAAATTCTCACTCTATCTTCAGATCAACAATCTTAGCATAAATAAAATGCATCAGCTAGGTTAGGCTCCTTGTATAGATACCACTCAACTAAGTTAAGAGGCAGCTGTGGCCGTCTACCCTGAGATTCTATTTATCTGTCAGCTGTGTCTCATGAAAAACTCTCTCTGCATCTCCTGCAGTTGCAGAATTGCTTCAGGCAGTATCAGGTAAGTATCCTATGACCTGGGCAGATCAGGTAAGTCAAGTGCGTCCCCCCCCCCCTTTCTCTCTCTCTCCAACCCCTGCTCTTTTATCTCCCCATCCCCCACTTCTGCCTAATTACTGACCACTTGGTAGATGTAAGTGCAGGACAACAGACCTGCCTGCCTATATTTTCTCTTTCAATTCCTGGTCTCTTTAGGCTGACATTGACTTAGGTGAAATGGAGAGTTGCAAAACCTTCTTTCCTGGTTGCATGTCTGTGGAAAAAGACTGACAGTCCATAAACTCTAGGCAGATTTAAAAAGTTCCATTTAATGTATTTGTTAGATTGAAAGACAAAGAGATTCAAAGGCAGAACAGAAAGAGTGATGTGGGCCTGGGAAAGTGGTTGCTGTGTGGCCGTCAGGGAACACAGAGTGTAAAAAGCTTCTTGCTTCATCTATAAAAACCAGAACCACTTGGCATCTCTCTAAGTAACAAATGGATGTAAGGCTAGAGAGGAGGGTTGTTGGCAGGAACTGGTCCCCAGGGCTCTGTGCATTTCCCTCTAATGCACAGATCATAGATGACAGTGCTGTGCTTGTGGAACTTTTCTACCTAAGGAGTAAATTTTGCATGCTCTGTTTTGCCTGAGAAATCATAATTTCTGGAAATGAGAGAATAAATATGAATAGTTGAGAAGAAAGTGTAAATTTTGCTAAGAGGAGCAAAGAAATATTAAGAAGACTGAGAGAGAAGAAAAATTGAAGGTTTTCAGTCCTTGGAGGAACCTCTCCTCAATGCTTAGGACTACTGTTTTAAATTAAATGTTCTCTATACAAGCAATTTCATATTGACCTATAGGGTTAATCCCTGACTAATGTCTGAAGCTATGAGCATACATTTGCGTACAACACAGTGCAAAATAAGATTCCTATTAACTCTAGCTGATGTGATCAGTTTCTATCAGAGCACTGAATTCACTGGTGGGATGATGAGTCCACAGAACAGAAAGACCCTCCCGCCCCACAGGGGAGCTGCAGTTATGAAAACACAAGTTAAATGTTAAATGCCTGGCTTGTGGCAGGGTGGATTCACTTTGGTGTTTTGTTTCTTTCTGAACCATGGAGGCAGGAGGTGAACTTGGTAGCACAGAAACTGTCTACAAAATAAGATGCCTCATTTCCTCTTGCACACATTAGCAAAAGTAATCTGCTATCTGTGACTCAGCTTAACTACCTGCTGAACGTTGACCCTACTTCCTCCCTACATGGGAAAAAATGGGCAACTCTTCTTCATTAAAAAAGTAGAACAACCCAGGCAAAACTTCCAGTCTTTAGAGTTTTTTCCAAACCCAAGTCTGACACTGTGAATATTTAATCTGAATATGATCAAAATGTATCATATAAAATTGCTGACTGAATAAAAACATTTTAAAACCATCCCAGTCTGTCATTCCTCACAACATTCAGTCTGAGTGAAATGGATGCTTAGTGGTCCAAAGCATGATAAAGGACATGCTAACCTTTTGAGGCACAGGGCATGTTTGTAATAGTTGTGCCACCTCTTTCTTTAAAAATGGGACAGTTCATTTTTATTTCCTGCTGGGTTTGCAGCTGCTGTTGTGAAGTCTTTAAATTTCTTCATAGTAAAAGCATCCTGATAGAAAATAAAGGATCTGGCCTAAGACACGATATAAGCAGCTCAAAAGCTTTTACCAAGTTTAAGTTTCAAACTGTTGAACCCTTTGGGTTATTTTCACAGGCACTGGTTTCTAGGCTCTTCTTTCTAACACTGTTTACCTTCTGAGCTTTAAATGTATGGATTAATCACCTGTATCTCTATTCTAGCCCAGCCCTACTTGGGATATAATAGCCACCTCTATCATCTATCTGGACTTGGGATAGCTCCTTTGAGTCCTTTGGCCATGAGATAACAGATAATAGATACATTCTCTCTCTCTCTCTCTCTCTCTCTCTCTCTCTCTCTCTCTGTCTCTCTCTCTGTGTGTCTCTCTCTCTCCTCTTTCTGTGCGTATGCTATTTTAACCTTTTGGTGAAGTGTATATATTTAGGGGATGTAATGTGATATTTTAATATATGTATCCATTGTGGATTAATCTTATCATCCCAAACATTCATCATTTCTTTAGATTTTAAACTCCTTTCTCTGAAAAATACAACATACCTCATGATTTAATGACAATGGTTTACTCCAGAGAGTATTATCGACTTTGGTAGCGACTTTTCCTCATAATTTGTAATTTTCTTTTTCTGGAGCAGCATCCCTGAGCCGAGCCGTCTGCTGACGTTCGTGGGGGAGAAAATCCCTCCCTGAAGGCTGGCGTGGCCTTCTGCTTCTTTCATTAGTGAGGTAACCTAGAGTTCCTGGAGGACCGTGGCATGTTAGTGTAATCTTCCCCCAGGGCCCTCCTGTCTCACTTACCTGACAGAGGAGATTAAATGAAATTTAAAGTAGTAAATATGCCAGAAAACAAAGGCTGCTGCCTGAGATGGCTTCTCTGCCTGGGGCTTGGCTGTTTCACTGGTCCCAGGCCTCTCCGCCCTGCCTTCCCTCCCTTCCTCCCTCCCTGCCACACTGATCTTAGTGGAATCACTGCTCTGCTCAGCAAAGGCTAAATCTCCCCCGCCTGGGACTCAGACTCCCGCACAGCCGCCCTGCCCTTGCCCTTGGCCAGGAACATAGAATGACCACCAGGAGGCCAAAACCAAAACACTTAAATGCTGCATTTATTAAGGAAATGTTAGATAAGGGGGGAGGGGTCAAAACGGTGTCACGGATATCAAGAGCACTTTCGTGGCATAATCGAGCAGACAGGAGATACGAATTCTACTCTGGATCTTTGTCCGGAGCTTAGCTGGAGCTCTAGACCCTCCAAAAGACCCAGTTTGAAATGCACTAACAGAAAGAACTTACCCCATTCACATTCTCAGGCTCCCCCTCCCCCCACCCCTTCTCCCAGGATGACAAAAACTCCAACCCACAAGCAGGCAAACAGACCACTTAGGGCAGGAAAGATTTAACAAATATGTGTATTCAAGCAAACTAACATAAAATCTCCCTTAAAACAACGCATTACAATCGATTAAGGGTATCCATTCTCCCCGCCAGGGCGCGAATATGCACACGTATGTGTGTCCCCATTAGGTCTGCAGCGTGGTGTATAAACACTTTTCCGGTCACCCGGCTACCGGTGGCCGCTGGATCTCCCCGCTGCCCGCCCTCGCCAGTTGTCCCCAGTGCTTGGCCCACCTGCAGGTGGAAAGGGGCCTTCGCCCGGTCCATCTCCCTGCATCCCACGCACGCAGCAGATCCAAAAGTTGTGCGCCCTAATCGCCCTCTTTTGCCACCTGCTGCTGAGTCCCGTAGTCTGGGCGTTCTCTGCAGCCTTGCACAGGACCTTTCACAAGGCGAGCAGAAATGGGTCACTTATTCCCCAAAGGCAGAAGTCCAGAGAAAGAACAGACTCCAACAGGTTTGTTTCGCCCGGTTGGGGACGGTGAGAGGCGCATAGGTGATGGCGGGAAGTACGGGAGGCTCCCCACCGCGAGGAGCCGAGGGTCACTCAGTAGGGTCCCACGACCACGGCCTCGACTTCTTTCGACGGCCTCCGGTCCTTCACCAGGAAGTTGATCATGCCCTCGGACTTGATGAGCAGGTTGCAGCCGAGGAAGAAGATGCCAAAGACCACGGTGAGCGAGAGCACACACATGACGGCGATCTGCACCACGCGCATGATGTACAGGCTGCGCTCGTCCGGGCCGCCCTCGGCGAAGCCGTCGTCGGTCACCACCGACGCCTGGGTGCAGCACCGGACGGCGCGCTCCAGCGCCTCGCTGCTGTTGGCCAGGAACAGGCCCGCCACGTCGGTCTGGTTGCCCAGCACCGAATTCATCCCGGGAGTCCGCGGGCGCCCGGGAGGCGAGGATCCGAGGGGTGGGGACGGCTGTGGCGCGGGAGGAACAGGTGCCCGGCTGAGCGCGCCTTGAGTGCGCGGCTCCTCGCTGTCTCCTGTCCAAAGTCCCCGGGCCGCGAGTTTCTCAAGAGCCGCTCCAACCGGCCGCAGCTGGCTTGCGTGCGTGCTGCGCTGCCCGGCGGCGCTCGTTCCCGGCGCTCTCCCGACTGGGGGCTGTAGGAACTTGGCGGGTTGGGCCAGCGGGGCAGTGGGAGGCGCGGGCCGCGGCGGGGTTGGTCCAGAGGTTGCTCCGAGCGCACAGCGGCCTCTGCCGGCCGCCGCGCAGAGCTGCGCCCGCTCGGGTCCGGAGGTGGGGGAAGCACAGAGGCCAACCTCAGCCTGTTTGCTGCTTCTGCTACCCCAAGGCCAGGCGGAAGTCGCTCACTCCTGACATGATGAATAAGTATTTTGTGAAGAAAGACTGAAACCAGAAGACCTGGGTCACACCAGCTCTTGTGTGTGTCCTTTGCTGCCACCCCTTTCACCTCTGGGCGAATGCAAAGTGGCCATGAATCCCAGATGCCAGGTGGCGCTGGGCAAAGCACTGGACAGCTGCCTTAGCCTGACCGCAGCTCTCCTGGGACGGCTTTATAATGGAGTGTCAGGAGCCAAAGGGGATCTGGGAGGTTTCCATCTCCTCTTCTTCTCTCCTCTCTCCTCTCCTCTCCTCCTCTCCTCTCCTCTCCCTCTCCCCCTCCCTCTCCCTCTCTCCCCCTCCCCCTCCCCCTCCCCCTCCCCCTCCCCCTCCCCCTCCCCCTCCCCCTCCCCCTCCCCCTCCCCCTCCCCCTCCCCCTCCCCCTCCCCCTCTCCCTCTCCCTCTCCCTCTCCCTCTCCCTCCCTCTCCCTCCCTCTCCCTCTCCCTCTCCTCTTCTCTCTCTTCTCTTCTTCTTTCTCTTCTCTTCTCTCTCTTCTCTCTCTTCTCTTCTCCTCTCCTCTTCTCTCTCTCTTCTCTCTCTTCCTCTCTCGTCTCTCTCTCTCTAATTTGAAGAAGGAAGGAAGGAGTAAAGGAGGAAAAAGAGCGCCATGCCCAAGCCTTGAAGTCCAAGGCAAAGGAGCTGATCGCAGGAGGTGCTCTTCTATAGCCCTTGTGTGGAGAGAGTTGCCAGGAACAGGGTCACCTCTCTGGCCAGGTGGACAGAGTGACCGCTTCCTTGTAATTTTTAATTGCAGAGGAGGTTTTGGATGTGCTTCCAGTGTTTTGTCGTTGGCAGTAAATCAGTTGTTGAAGGGAATTGCTCATCCACATCCATCACGTATTGCCCTGAGAAACTGCTGGAAGCCTCCCAGTGCGCAGAAGCAGATGTGTCTCAACCTTTCTTAGTCATTGCAAAGCCAGCTGCAGGCACTTCGGCGCCCGATGGAGGCTCACCCCATTGTGCCTTTGCTGTTTGTTCTAGCTTCCAGCGGAGCCGTTTCTTTTTATGCTCCAGAATACTTCAGGGTCTCGCTCTCCCACCCCCACAACACTTTCTTCTCCTTTTATTTTTCAATTGTGGTGGCTAGAAACTAGTGGGTTGAATCCCAGCCCAAGCTTTATTTATTATTTATTTATTGTTTTTGCTGTTTTCAGCTCTTTTGGGGGGTGGGGGCAGAGACAGGATCTACACGTAGCTCAAACTGTCCTTGATCATTAACCTGGTGTAGATTCCCAAGTTTGGGCCTGGTAGATGGGCATCATTCCCGTAAATTACACTGATTGCTCACTAAATCCTCTCTGTAACTATTAGCAATTCCATTTTCAGGTGTTTTGACTCCAGTTCCCGATGGCCTCAAGTACAGTGGACTGCTTTTGGGTGAGAGTTTTCACTTTTTGGAAGTGCATTGTAAGCCATTTTCACTGAGTTCTACCCATCTAAATGCTGTTGTTTGGGGGGATGTAGAGGGGTATAGCTGAGGAACTCGGGCCTCTGAGCCTCAGGGCCGCACCCACAGTTCCAATGGGCTGCACACACAGTTCTCTGGCCTTAATTCCTCTAGTTTCCTTGATTCAGTCAGCCTTGAAGAACATATCACCCTCAATAATTTCTTCTTTGAACAAATTTGTTATTAATGGACCAGAAAGACTTCTCAAAAATTTCTCATGCAGATAATCTATTTTAGGGTAATGCTTAAGAAAAAAAATAGGTGTTTACAGTAACCCCATCCCCACACACATTCAGAGGGCATAAACCCTGAAGAGAATCTACTGCTGCCACGTTCTGAAACAATATACGACTTCAGTGTTCTAAATACTTATCCTTACACCCACAGATAAATGTAGCTCTCATGCTTCATCAAAGAAGAACAGATGGACACTATTACAGAGACACACAACTCGTCAAAATGCAGAGAATAAATAATCTTCAGGTGAACATCTGAAATGGATACATCTACGAAGCAGCCTCGACACCTGAAGCTTAGGGAAAGTGGGAGCAGAAAGTTTGAAAGAGTCAGAGGACCAGGATACCTGCTGCTAGCCAGGGTTTTTCACACACGAGAACTCAAACCAATGAAATCTGAGCAATATGGTTGCCTAAACAAGACCTGCATAATGACAACACCAGTGGTTGTGTCAGTGTGGCTGGAGAGCAATAGAAAATCAATGGATGCTGACAGAAGGAGAGACCATTTCTCCGGGAATGAGTTGTCCAACCCAAGTGGTCAGTCCTAAATACATGTACCTATGAGCAACACTAAATGAACTCAGTATAGAGGTAGAGAGATAGATGGATGTAACAATAATTGAAAAACAGAATGTGATTTCTGGGAATGTGAACTCATACACTATTAGAAGGTGAATGTGGTTGAACAGTAAGGGACCAGCATTTTCTTTAAGTAATAAATACAATTGGCTTATCCTGTTTTTAAGGGCCAGCATGCCAGCATACAGGAAACTTGGGTGGAAGGAGGAATATGTGAGGTTAAAGAGAGAAAGGAGGAGGAGGAGGACAAAGGAGACGATGAAGGATAGGAGGGACTAGTGAGAAGGAGGAGGAGATACTGTTAGCTGAATGATTATTAGAATTTAAGTGTATTTGTTGCTATTAAACATTATTAACAATATTGCTATTTTGTTTTTATCAGAAGTCAGTATAAAATGACCAAACTTTGGAGTCCACTGGGGTTTTAAAAATATAAGTCAAACCTTGAATCTGAGGAGTGCATGTCAAGAAAATTAAGGAAGACCAACTTGGTTCCCTTTCTTTGATCTGTAACTACTAACCAGCCAAAAAAATCCCTGAACCAACCCAATGACCACAACCTCAGCAAGTGCAGATCTATGGCTTTGTTTAACAAACCAGTAGTTTTGTTTTATTTTTTCCCAAACCCTATGATTTTGTTCTGTAAAATTGCTTGGAGTAGCTAAATAGAAATGAACTGCAGATTTAGTTAGTACAGAAGCTACTTTACCACTCATTCCTACTAGCATTAGGGTATTGGGATTGCTAGGACATCTTTCTCCTTTTTAAAAACAATTTGAATCATTATTTTTATTTTATGTGTATAGATGTATAGCCTGCATGTACTTAAGTGCACCTGTGTCATGCAATGCCCAATGAGATCAGAAGACAGCATTGGATTCCCTGGAACTGGAGTTACATGGGTGCTGGGATTCGAACTCAGGTCCTCTACAAGAACAACCAGTTCTCTTAAACAGTGAGTCATCTCTGCAGCCCCTAGAACATCTTTCTTTCCTTCTTTCTTCCTTCATTCCATTCTTTCTTCCCTGCCTCCTTCCCTTCTTTTGTTTTTTTTAAAAGAGGTTTTAGATAAAAATCTTATGTGTCTTTTTCTTTCCTCTTTAGGTGTAAAGCTTCTTGGTATGGTTCTTATTCTTTTCCTTTTTCTTGGGAAAATCTTACACTTGGAGCAAAGTGACCTTTAGGAAATAAGCATATAACAGAACATAATTTCCAGAAAAATAGATGATGGGTGATTTAGTACACAAGATATATTAATAAGTTGCTTTAGAGTAAATGCTTTGAAACATAAAAGGACTCTCTGAGGAATATTTGTGACTTTGTATTTCTTTGACATTTTGAGAGTTAAATGCTTAGCACTTCATAATGTTGTAAAAAGGACAGAAACCCTTGTTCGTTTTTTCTGGAAAATATATCTATAATGTATAATAAATCCACCAGGATACTCTACCCCTGTGCTGATGGCAGCTATGATCTGTACTTGGGAAAGCCTTGAAAGAAGACCAGGGAATTTCAGTTCAAAGTCTTTTTCCTTAACAGTCTATGATTTGTGAAAATATCAGGTAGACATTTAAAGAGTATCAAACACTGAAAGAATATTTATTACCTTGGACAAGCCACTTTTTTCAAATAAATTACATTGTATTTCACAGTCTAAGCAATTCAAAGACAAAGAGCTCAAACACACAAGTCATTCATAATAGCAGACTCAGATTCTGAAGCCCAAGGAGAAAGTCAAAAGTAAGCAGCATAGATCACTGAACCAAGGTAGATCATGAAAGGCAAACACATAAGCTAGTGTATTTACCTCTTGGACTGACTCCTCAGATTCTCTCATAGCCTGCACACTTTTCCTTCTCACTTAGTTTTAAGTCTCTTTTTATTTAGAATAAGCTGGCTTGAAGAGGAAGATATGCCTAGAAGCAGGTGCTTTTGCAAACACCAGGAAGTACACTAGAAAGAGAAGACAAATAAAACATTATATGTTAAACAAGTATTTTCAGGAACAGAGGGCATTCATCTGGAGGCAATCATTCTTATACTGTAAGGAGTCCATGCAAACTTGGAAAGGCGTGGCTTTGACTCTTGCTCTTTTTCTTACAAAAGTATGATGCTGGTTATGGTTTGTTTGCTTTCTGTGTATCACATTTACTTGTCTGTGAAGTGGGGATGATATTTCACAGAACTTTATAAGAATTGATCTATAACAGGGAACAGTATCTAACATATAGCAAAATCTAAATTAATTGTATATGCTTTAGCAGTTCCTGAAGGTGGGCCAGTGTACATAGATCTACTTCAGAAGGTTGAAGACTTGTACATTTGAGAAATACATATTAAGTGATTGAAAGATGTACAGAAATTAGAGTCCTTGTGCATCACTGGTGGGAATATGGGGTGAGGCCACTGTGCAAAACAGTATGGTAGTTCTTCAGAAAGTTTCAGACATTAGACTGCGGTGTGATCTAGAAATTCCCCGACTAGGTAAACACTGGCCCAAACTGAAAAGGTAAACTTTGAAAACCATAACAGTTTGAAGGTGCAAGCAATCCAAATGTCTACGAATGAAGCAAATAAACAAAATGTTGTGTGCACATACATGAAATAGTACTTGGTCATAAATATGAATGAAATTCTGAAACAAGCTTTAATAGGATGCCATTTAAGAACATGCTGATATGAACCAAATTACAGGGGCCGTTGTTCTATGGTGCCATTTGTATGAGATACCTATAATCTCCCAGTCTTTAAAGAGAGAATGCAGAAGAGTAGTTACCAAGGGTTGGGCAGAGGCAAGAGTGGAGAGTTAGTGTTTAAAGGATACATAATTTCAGGTGAGGAGGACTAAAAGGTCTGAATAGATGCTTATAAAGTAGTGCAGATGTGCTTAATGCCACTTAACTGTGGACATAAAAATTGCTACAGTGGTAAGTGATGATTAGTTTACCTTATTGCAATAAAATGATAACTATTTTAGTTAAAGCTAACATAAACACATGAATTTTGGAAAGATATGTCAGAAAATAATCCCCCAAATTGTCCATAGCTCAAACCTTACTGCCCTCAGTAATAAAAGAGTTTTTTCTTGCCATCTTCTTGCTATATATCTCCTAACAGAGTCATTCCATACAATAATTATAATGGTATAACTTGGTTTGTCTTAATTCTGCAAGTGTTATTTCATGACATTAAAAATGTGTATGCACGTTTTAAATCAGAGTATTAATTATTTAACAGATATTTATTACATGATGTCCTATAAACAGTCTGTTAATTTCAAATATTTCTGGGATGTTTCTTTTTGAAACAGGGTCTCATATTGTCCAGGCTAGCCTCAAAATCCTTATATAGCAGAAGATAACTCAGAACTTCTGATCCTCCTGCATCTGCTTCCCAGGTGCCTGAATTATACACATGTATCACCACACCTGGTTTTGTGTGTTCCTGGGGATTGGATCTAGGGCTTCATGTAAGCTATGCAAGAACTCTACTGAGTTACATCTTCATCCATAATCTCAAGTATTTCTTGTAATCAATTACATATGATGACTGTTGACTCAGAAATTATTTCTATACTCAGACTGCAGTGATAGGATGAGTTTACAAAAATGTCCATATTTTTGATGCTTTTTTGAGAATTTCATACATGATTGTTGCATTTGCATTATTTCAACCCTTCCAAGTAAGTCCTCCTTTAACTCATCCCAGTCTCACTCACTCCTCAATTTCTTGTCTTTTTCTTTGATCATATATACATTTATAAACATATATAGTTGGGCACAGTGGCACATGCCTTTCTTTAATCCTTGTACTTGGGAAGCAGAAGCATGCAGATCTCTGTGAGATCATGGCCAGCCTGGTCAACATGGTAAGTTTCAGGCCAGCTGGGGCTATAGTGAATCTCTGTCTCAAAAAGTACGCAATATCTCTGAAGTAGGGTCTTGACTCCTTTGGGTCTATTTCAAGGAGTGGTATAAGGCAATATACAGTAGACTGGTGTTTAGTATTTTAAGAATTCTCCACATTGATATCTCTCATGGTTGCACCAGTTTGCAATGCCATCAGCAGTGAATGAGGATGCACCTGTCCTCACATTCTGGCCAGCATTTATTGTCTTTTGTTTTTTTGATTTTAGCCATTCTGACTGGGGTAAGATAAAATCTTAAAAGGAGTTTTAATTTGCATTTCTCTAATTACTAAGGCTGTTGAACAATTTAAAAAAATTTCTTAGACATTTTTATGTCTTCTTTTCTTTTGAATTTTGTTTTTCTTTGGATTTATTTATTCCTTAGAGAACTTTCTGTTCAAATCTGTAGTCCCTCTTCTCTTGTCTTTTTGAGAAAGGGTCGCCCTGTAGCCACAGCAGGTCTGAAACTCATCATGTAGTCTAGACCAGCCCGAATCTCACAGAGATTCGTTCACCTACTTCTGTTTCTAGAGGGCTGAGATTAAAGATATTCACCACTACTCCTGGCCCCATAACCCATTTTTAATTGGGTTGTATGTTTTCTTGATTCTTTGTTTTTTGAGATCTTTGTATAGTATGGAAATTAATCCCTCTGTCGGATATATAGTTGGCAAAGATTCTCTCTACTTTGTGAGTTTTCTCTTCATTTGATTGGTTGTTTTTGCTGTACAGAAGTGTTTAGTTTTCTGAGGTCCCATTTGACATTGTTCACTTTAATTCCCGAGTGACTGAAGTCTGATTTAGAGTCCTTTCCTGTACTTAAATCTTGTAGGATACTCCCAATCTTTTTTTTGAAGTTTCAGTGTTTCATTTTTTCACATTGATCCATTTGGGGTTGATTTTTTGTGTAGGGTGATAGATATTGATCTAATTCATTCTTTTACATGTAGGATTCCATTTTTCCCAATATCATTTGTTGAAGATGCTGTCTTTCCTCCAGTATGTGTTTTTGACATCTTTCACAAATAGCAGTTTGCTCTGGTTAAGTGCACTCATGTTTGGGTCTTTTATTCTCTTCCATTGATTTATATGTTTGGTTTTGTGTCAATGGTCACATTATATTTTTCCTTAGCTCTGTAATGTCATTTGAAATCTGGCATGATAATTACTCCAATATTATTCCTTTTGCTCAGGATTGTTTTGGCTATGGTTGTCTTTTATTGTATATGAAACTTAGGATTTCTTTTCTATATTCTGTAAAAACTGATTTGGATTTGGATTGCAGTGAACCTGTAAATTGTTTTTGGTAGGATGATTATCTCTAATCTCTACTGAATCACTTATATACAAAGAATAATTCAGCTCATAAATTGTTTCTCTATTTGGATTGCAGTGATGTGATTTTGCAAAAGCCTGCAATTAAAAAAAAGTATTTATTTTTAAAGTTAATATAGAGTTAAATTCTTTGATAAAACATTTTACCCATCTTCAGTGCAATGTGTAGAACATGTAAGTACCATTTTTACCATACCTCTGTGAGCAGGCATTCTCAGTTTAGAATTCCTAGGAGAAGGACCCAAGTGTCAGTATTTGCATTTCTCTAATTACTAAGGCTGTTGAAAATTTTTAAGGAATTTCTTAGCCATTCTTAAAATGTTCCCAGATAATTTAAGGATCAGTATGGTTGAAAACCACTGCTTAAAGTAATGTTTTTCCAAACTCGATTCATATTAAGATTCCCGGAAATGGGGATGGGCAGTGTCTGATTGTGGGTCCTGCTGAAGTTAATTGAATTATAGTCTCCTAAATTTGCTTATTGTTTTCTTATAAATAAAACCATTCAATGCTTGTCCTTTTTATCAGACTTACTTATCGACTCTGAGATTCTGCTTTAATGAGTCTAGAAAGGATTCTAAAATTTTTACATTTAGTGATTATCCCAGGAAACACTGTTTTGAGTACTCAGTATTTTGATTTCAAATATTCTAGTTGCAAATTAGTTAGGAAAAATGATACCTTGTTTGAAGTAGCATATTATTATTGTGGTGGAGATTTTTTCCACATATTTGCTATAGAATTATACATCCTGATTTTGTTGTGTGAGCTCTTCTGGATGGCATGAACAAATGTGTCTCACCACAGGTGAGGAAACAATTACAAAGCAAAAAACAAACAAAACAAAACAAAACAAAAAACAGTTCCATCAAAGTCCAACTTGTAGAACCAATGAATTTACTGGGACTACTACAAGAATATGGGTGAGTAGTTGCCTACAGCATGGACAATGCAAAGGCAGCGACTCATTAAAAAGCTTACCCTTGCCTGAGCGCCAGTTACTAAAAGCTACACCACTGGAGTTCCCTGAATGACTTGCCTAGAGCTCAATATGTCAGAATCCCCTTTCTAAATATTTGTTACTACTTACATTTACTTTGGGGAGGGTTCCTTGAATCCTGTAAGTTTATGGAACTTCTTGAAACTGGCAAATTGTTTACTTCCTGGTCTATGTAAGATTCATTATTTCCTGAGTCTTACCAAACCTTCCTCCAGGATGGAAAATAGTAATTCAAAGGAAGTTGCTATACAACAGCTTCGTAATTGTTCCACTTCCTTGTGCAATTCTTAGATGGCATTTCATCATTAATATTGATTTCTAATGTTCTATTTATCATGTTGCAATTCTTTGTATGAAATATTTGTAAATGTTTTCAGTGCAGTTGACTTTTAAATGGGGCTATATTATTTTTTGACAGAATTTCATGTACCTATGCTGGAATCAAGCTGTATAGTAGGGAATAACCTAACTCTACCTCTCAGGTACAGTTATTCTTTCCTAACAACTCCCTGGTTAACTTCCCTTTCAGTTTTCTTTCATACATATTCTGGAAGATATCCAGAAACTAGAGACAAGGGCCTGCTCGGGCCTGAAGTGGATCGACACACATGCATAATAAGTTAAACTGTCTTCTCAATTGAATATTTTTGAGGAAAAGCTCATATTTACTGAGCATGGTTTGAATGTGATAGAACCTTTTAAGCCCAGATGTGGTTGACCCAAGTACCAAGGATGTTAGTCAGTCATGTTCACCAAAGAATGACATATGGAGCAGTGACTCCAAGTTCAATTCCTCAAGCCAGTAAAGACTAAAGAGATGGATACTTGTGGAAGTATGTAAAGCTGAAGCAAGCTTTATTATGGAGAATTACAGAAAACGGAGAAACTGAGGGTAAGTGAGAAAATAGGAAAGGTGAGAGACACTCCTGAGAAAAGTAAGCATTTCCAAGAAAGGGAAAAGCTACTGAAGATCCCTGCAAGTGTTCTACAGGGCTGTGAGAGAAACTGGACAAAGCTTTCAATAATTGCTATGAGGTTGGTAGGTTGTCTGGGATGATATGGCAGAACTAATGGCAGGACCAACCACAGGAATGGTCATGCGCTGTTCATGTAGTTGAAGGGATGGTTGAAACCCCCTTTTGTCCATTTCTGATTTATCATCTGTTAGCTGCTAGCCTAAATGTCTGCCAGCTGTTAGCCCTGGCCAGTGTTATGACCAACATTGACTCTACAGGTTTCTTGCTGGCTTTAATTAGACTGTTCTCTTCTTACATTTTCATGACCAGTTTATAGTTTTACTATGGCAGAAGGATAACTCTATCAGCAGCCACCAAGGCACAGTTTCAGTCATTCTTGCTTTCCTCATATTTAGCTTCTCATCTATGAAGGGGTCATGTCCATTCACCTGCATTCCAACCTTCCTCATCACCTAATATTAACCTCTCTTGGTCTCTTTTTTAACGGTTATATCCATACTTGGATGTATTTATCTGTGGATATGTACACATTATTGGTTAGGATCCACATATGAGGAGACAATTGGTTTATTTCTTCCTGAGTTCGGGCCACCTCACTTAATATTGTACTTTTCAAATATATCCATTTTCCAGAAATTTTCATGGTTCACTTTTCTTTACTGCTGAACAGCATTTCACTTTTTATAGCTTCCACATTTTCATTATCCATTCGTTCGTCCATTCATATGGACGACATCTATGATTGGTTCCATTTCATTGCTGTAGTAAAAACTGCAGCAATATATATGGATGTATAAATATGTCTATGTAGGGTATGAGTTCTCTGAATATATGTCCAGAAGTGGAATAACTGAGTCATATGGTAGTTCCATTAAAAATATATTATCTTTATTTTATGTATATGAGTGTATTATCTCCATATAGCTAAGTGCAGCCATGTCATTTTAATGCCCATGGAGATCAGAAAAGGGTGTTGGATCCCCTGGAACTGTAGTTGCAGATGGTTGTTAGCTGCCATGTAGGTTCTGGGAACTGAACATGGGTCCTCTGCAAGAGCAATCAGTGCTTTTACCCACTGAGCCATCTCTCCAGCCTGGTAGTTCCATTTTTAATTTTTTGAGTATCTTCCAAACTGATTTACATGATGGCTGAATTAATTTACATGTCCACCAGCAGTAAATAAGGGTTCGTCTTTCCCCACATCTTCTCTAACATTTGTTATCAGATTTCTTGATGATACCTTTTTGACTGAAATGAGATTGTATCTCAAGGTAGTTTAAAATTTCATTTCTTGATGACTAAGGATATTGAATGTATTTTAAAATTATTGTTGGCCATTTGTATTTCTTCCTTTGAAAAATGTCTTTTAATTTCATTAGTTCATTTATTGATTGGCAGTTTAATTTCCTTGGTGCTTAATTTCTGCAGTTCTTTAGAGGTTCTGGACATTAACTCCATGTCTGAAGTATAGCTGGTAAAGGTTTTCTCCATTCTGTGGGCTGTTTGCTCTGCTAATAGTTTCTTGTGCTGTGCAGAGATTTTTAATCTAAAAATCCCTGTGGGTTGATACTTGGAACTAGTTCCTGTGCTACTGATGTTCTGTTCATAATATTCCTGCCTACTCCAATGTCTTGAAGAGCATTCCCTATTTTCCTCTAGGAGTTTCAGAATTTGGGGTTTTACACTAGGCCATTTTGTATTTTGAATTGATTTTTTGTAAGTAAAAGATATGGATTTAATTTCAGTCTTCTGCAGGTGGATATGCAGTTTTGCCAGAACCATTTGCTGAATAGCTATTTTTTTCTCCATGTTTTTGCCACCTTTGTCAAAATTTAGTGGCCAGGACCTAGTTTATTTCTGGATCCTCCATTTTGTTTCACATGCCGATACCATGTTCTCTTTATCATTATAGCTCTGGAGAACATAGAGAATATTTTGTTGCAAGACAAGCTTACCCCACAGCAAATAGTCTAACAGTAGATAAATAATAATGCAGACAAACTTGTAAAATTTAGAACCTAAATAGGTTGTAAATTATTTTTAATAGTAGGATATGTGCAACCTTTCATCTTAATTAAAATGTTAGCTTTTACCTTATAAATGAGGAATTGTTTCTAATTATTTCTTTGAATTTAATGTCTATTCTCTCATAGTACTGAAGGTGATTATGTATTGAAGTTAGTTCAGAAGAAAAACAGCCATACAGGGCAAGAATTAAAGTTAAACCAAGTGCCTGATACTTCCTGTCTGTTTTAAAACCTCTCCTTAGTCTCTCGCCAATGATACTGGTGGCCGTAGTTTGTTTACGTAGGGCTGAGTGCAGACCATCCCTGTGCTGCACTGGAGATGCCGTCAAGTCAGGGTTCCTTTAAAATGTGCAAGCATGTAGAATAATGTGGTAAATCATACCCATGATGCTCTTATCTGTTAATAACATTCTAATGGACTGAAAAAAGTATCTAATAACTTACCTCAAGATCGATTTAAAATTCCTGACCACTGAGCATGTCGGGTTTTCAAAATGATACATCATAAACCCATGACACCCTATTTTTAGATGTGCGACACAAGACAATTTTTGCCTCCATGGAGTTTTGTCATTATTTCATTCTGACTTCCTGCCTACTCTTTAATAACTGCATGGTTTAAAGTAAATATGCTGCTGGACTGCTCAAAGCTTTTCATGCAAGCAATGCATCCTTTTCCACACTAAAGAAACAAGAGCAATACTAGTCTCAACCAGAGAGAAGCAGGTGGCCTTGAAGAGACGTGAACGACACAGTTTCTCAGCTTCAGTTCAGTTAACCTGAGGCACAATTATATTTTCTAATTCCATCAGACAAGTCTTTGTTATTTAGATAAAAGCATAAAGGAGAAATCATTTTGTAAGCAACGAGGGAAACAGTATCTCCATATTAGTGTATTAAGTTTAGATTTGTATATTTGAGCTGTTGAAGCTATTTGTCTTCTGCAAATTTGCAGGCAAGATGGAGGACTAACTCTTTCTAGATAACAGGCAAGAGTAATAATGCTTCTTTATTTATGCACTGAGCATAGTGGCAACCACAGTCAAGCATTTACTATGCACATCTGATTCTGCAGTTGAAAAATGTTAGCATTCACTGTGACAGATGTCCTTGGGCAGGTTGCTAGCACCATCTCTCTACCTAATTTCATTGAATTTTAGTAATTTTTCTTTCTACAAAGATTTTTTTTGTGATAATTAATGCACTTACCGAGGATACAATTATGCAGTTCCTTATGTGTAGAATGCTATCTGGAAGTGTGACAATCTCTGAAGACAGTTTCTGCTAGGAATTAGGAAGTGGCATCAACAAACAGGCAGTTATTATGGTCAGTATAACAGGAAATACATGAAGAAATCTGTTCTGCACTGGATGCCAGGAAGGTGGTGATGAGGACATTGTAAGTATGCCGAGTGTTGGGAGAACAGGACCGGAGCTGGCCAGGGGAAACACATCAAATGCATAGCCATGGGGGAACATGTATTTTATTCTTTCATATCCTCAAGGTCTATATCGTTTTGGAGTATTGAATACTAGAAATTGGGAAAAGAATTAAAGATTTTTGAGGATAAAATTTTATGTTAGCTTATGGAATTTGATTTCCACTTTGTAAACCATCTGGAGACAATGGTTTTAAGCAACAGACTAAATTCTTCTTTTTCCTCAGATTTGTGTATTAGAAAGAATCTCTGCAGGCAATGCTAAGGGGAAGTAAAGTAAGTGAAACTTTTAGAAAGAGTATAGAATGTTGTACCCTAGATGTCAAATACACCACTCTGGAAAATCCAGATAGCTCATGAAAGTGGCTCCTGCTTTCTCCAGCTTCATTTTGCAATGCACTGAAGACAGAGCACAGAACAGGTGAATTCACGATTTGTTGTCACCTTCTGTTGTGCTGGGCATTTCCTTTCGCTCCATCTTCTTTTGCTTTCTTTCTTTTCATAACAAATATTTTATTGAGTTTAGGTGCATTTTACCTGTAGACAGACCCTGTTTGAAAGTAGATTTTGTTCCAGTGAATGTTTGTCTAAAATCTAAAATGACCATTCATCTATCTTATGAATCTTTATTTTTCTGTGATACCATTTTCCTTGTCATCTCTATCTGCCATCCCCATGTCACTCTCTGGCACACTGAGAAGTGACTCCTTCTTCTACACTACTTGTTTCTCAGGAAACCATAGCTATGCTATATTGCTTCAAGCGGAGTGTTTATAGTGCTTCACAAATAATTATTTCATGTGAATGAGTGACCATTTTCACTTTGACAAGTCACCAAGCAGCTCCAAAACCTAATCTGCTAATGATGTCTTTAGTGGTTCTAGAATCAAGAAATGGACAGCACTATTTCCTGAAACCCTGCCTCATCTCAGTGGAGCTCATGGCATGGCATTGCTGAACTTCATCTAAATTCTGTAGGTTTCATCTGTGATACTTGAGAGACTAGTTCCCATATTAGAAGACCTAGACCACTGAGAATGCTAAAACAAAAAGAGTGGAGCCTGCTTCAGATTGAACACAACTCGTCCAAAATGTGGGTGTTTTTAATATGTTAGTATCATAAAATGGGGCCTTAAAAGTGATGAGGGAATAAAGGATCTCTTCTGCATGAGCTTGAGGATGAAGATGTCCTCTCTTGATCTTTTTCTGCTGTGCTGTAAGAATACATTAAGAAACCTCAAAGAAACTGGCACCTTAACCTTGGGCTTCTTCACATATAAAATTATGTTAAATTAATTTCTGATTTTTTATGTTACTCAGTCTATGGTATTTTCTTTCAGTAGCATAAGATGAAGTAAAAAAGATTCTAGCAACATGGTGGAGAGACTGCAGCACTTTTTAAATGAATGCCAAAATAATGCCTACATATGCATGAATATAGCAACGAAGTCAATTTTGGTGAGGTGTCTGAAGAGGAAAATAGTAAGGAAAGCCTATCTTTTCAGAATGATGATTTAAATGTTCACAACTAAAATGTTATTTAATGAAAATCTCAGTGCTTGACATGGAATACCTCTCTCTCAGTTATTGTCCAGGGAGGCCCTTGGAGCTCCCAAACAATACAGGCTATTGCCATTCTTTTTGATTGCTCACCACAGCTAAATGATAAGACCTCATTGCTGAAGATACCACACACTTTGGTTGCAAAACATTAGAAAATATTCTTCTAAAACTGGCCAGGAAACTCTCTCCTTGATTGCTAGCTCTCATAGCTTGGGAAGGTGCTCTGAAGGCTGCAAAAGACATCAATGGTATTGCCCAGCCCTGGACAGTGCATGCTAATATACCATCCTGCCAGGCAACTTATGCCATTGATGCAATAGTGGTGTGACAGTTATGGGGGTAACCAATTGCTTTCTGATCAAATTTGAGACCTGCTCCACAAGAGCGATTTCAGGCCTGGTACTGTAGCCATGGTCAAAGTCCATGACTGGGGAGATTGCAAGCACTAGAGACTAGAGTGGAACTTACTGGTGATGTTTCACTACTTGGTCATGTTGTCAAACTATCTTCTGACTAGACTCCAGTGGAGGATCTTGTACCATGCGAGTTTAAATGCTTGACTGGATAAGCCTTAACATATATGACAGAATGCATGAAATTCAGGCGCTAGGAGCATGCAAATGGGAGAGGAGATCTAAATTTGATTAAGATCTATTATATGAAATGCACAAAACATCAATAAAAATATATACAGAAAAAGATTATAAGCTGGTGTTTTAGAAGAATTGCTATTTTTTCTTTTAAGTATTTTTTCTGACATAGTCGTATTTATTTTCTTATATATTTGAAACAATTAACTACAGTAGATTCTTATAAAACTTTAAAGCCAGTGATATTCATATTTAACTTTGGCTTCTTTGTGTTTCTTATTAGAAAATATGAGTGCCTGTGTAAACCTGAAGGCTGTATAACAAAAAACACACTGCCAGACAGAGAAAACCCTCCTTCAAGTTATTGTTCGGGGTAGTCCAACTGCCTATAATCTTTAAAACATAATCAAAGGAATGTGGAACATAGTCATGAGAAAGAAGTACAAGACTTTAGAGAGAGAGATGAGAAAGCACTGTGGAAGAAGCGGTAAAGACTATGTAACACACGAGTGAAAGAAAATGCTGAAAGATGTTTTCTTTATGGTAACTTAATGCAATTATCATCAAATATTAAGGTGATCAAATTATAGAATTATGTGGCCAGAAGTCATTGCAGTACCTTTGATACATTGGTCTTCTTTAAGAAAGGGGCTCTAGATAGAATGACTAGATTCCAGTGGATGAACTTGCATGGAGGAACATCTGGATACAATAGCTTGATTGGATAGGCCTTAACATATATAAGAGAAATGCATGAACTCTGGTGGAAGGGGGGATGTGGGGCACAGATGGAAAAGTGGGTCTAAATATAATTAAGATCAATTGTATGAAATGCATAGAAACTAAAAATTATACACTAAAAGAAGAATTAGGAGGGAGGATTTTCTCAACTAGGTTTTAAAACATTTCAACAAGAAATAAAAATCAGAGTAGAAGAGAACACATGACTAGAAAAATGCTCTAAGGTATGTGAGAAGGTTTTGTCTTTTTTTTTTTTTTTTCTGAAATAACTCTAGGTGGATGGAACTTGGTATGCAGATGAGGCTGGTCTTGAACTCACAGTGTTCCTCCATCCTCAGCTTCTTGAATAAGCCTCAATGCCTGTCTGGTACCTAAGTACCTAAGTGAGGAAACCAGTTGTTCATATATGTGCAGGCTGCTTTCTGGATTCTCCAGGGTGTTCTGTTGTTTATATTTAGCCTTCTGCTAATAGCACAGATAACTGTACCCATTTCTTTGTGAGTTGCTCTGAGTACTCTAGGTAAATTTAATTGCTACATAAATCTTAGAATCATCTGATCCAATTTATATGAAATATCTAATTAATGATATGAATATCTAATGAATTTTGATTGGAATTCTCTTGGGAGGCATACACACAAACGCAAACACAGGGAACTAATTTTTTTGTAATTTAAAAATATTTTATTCATTTTTTTTGTGGATTTCATAGAACACATCTTAATCATGTTTATCCCCCTTTCCCATCTGTACTCTCCATAGTCTGCCTGCAGGACTTCATGCATTTTTGTCATATATGTTGAGGCTTATTGGGTCAAGAATGTGTACCCAGATGTCCCTCGATGTGAGTTCATTCACTAGTGCCTGTTCTGTCTGTCTAATGTCATTCCCTTAATGAAGATCTACTCTCCCTCAGCCAGAGTAGTCAGCTGCCAATAGTTCTTCACCAAAGTTGTGTTTGCCTGCTTATGGGAATTAAAATTTTGTTAAGATGTTAGGATTTGGCTTTCCTTGAGCCTCATTGCCAGGCTATTGTTAGATAGCTTTCATAACATTTCTTTCTCCGTTCAGAAAGTTTACCAAACTCTGGATTCTGCTAAGACTTCTTTTGGAAAAGCTTCTTTTCAAGGAAGCTTAAGTAAGAGTGCTGAATGAACACTCATTCCTTAGGAAATCTCGCCGTGCACATGAATTTTTTCTATTTCATTTGGTTTGTTTTAACTAAATAATGAATGTGAGTTTTGAATTGTACTACATAAACATTTCCTTGATTTTGTTTCAGAATTACAACATAAAAAATAAGCTAAAACATGTCCAAGCTTTTCAAAGTCATTTCAAACTTGTTAATTCCAATAATAACATAAAATCATAGAAATTTTCTGAATCCAGAAAATATCAGGAACCAGAAATGTAAGCTTTTCATATTTGTAGTGTCCACTGTCTTATCTTCTGCTTTTCAGTATAATCTACACCATTCATTGGGATCCCTTGAATGCCATAAGATGGAATCTAAGATGGAATTACTTCAGAAACAAAACATAAGATACTGCCCTTCCTGTCTTAGAGATTCACAGTCAACATGAGAAAAGTAAGAGAGTGCAATTAAAATTGTACTTGTTACTTTTTAATAGGCAAATAGACACACAATGAAAATTTCAAGACATTGAATAAAGAATAAATTAAATAAAAATAAATTTCCAGAAGATGGAAAAACCTGTACCCATGGATTGACAGGACTATTATTGTGATAACAGCCACCTTATGAAAAGTAATGTATAGATTAAACGGACTCTTCATTGAAATCCTAACATGATACTTTACATAAATTAAAAAAAATCTTAATTTTTATATGAAAACACAAAAGACCCAGAACAGCCAAACAATTCTGAACAATAAAAATAAAAATAACCAGTCCAATTTGTATTCCCTAATTATTGGGTGTGGGCCCATCATCAGGAGCTGGGTGAGCTAACCCAGGGTCATTCCCCATATACATGTCCACTGACTTTTTCTAGAATCTCAGTTTTCTCTTTGAATTTTTCCTCCATGGCTTTAATTTTTTTTTCTACTGTCTAATTCTTGTGTCTACTCTGGTAGATTCTTTTCTATGTCATGAATTGATTTTGCTTTTTTTTTGCTCAGGTCTTGAATTAAATTCCTTATTTGTTAATTGGCATCTTCTGTTTGGTTATTAATCCCTTATAAAAATAAGACTCTGAAATCGTTTTGGGCATCCCAGCTATCATATCGTCTTTGTTTACTGGTGTTGAGAAGTCTCTAGTTTATGGGGAAGTCCGTCTGGAGTGTTGGCTTACATGTTTTTGGTTTGTTTGTTTTAGTTTCTTTATTGTGTTTTGAACATCTCTGGCTGTCCTAGTTTTATTTCTGTTGCTCTGACAAAACACTCTGACAGGAAGCAACTAAGGAGAGGATTGGTTTATTTTTCTTTAAAGTTCCAGGTTATAATTTATCATTTCAGGAAAGTCAAGACAGAAGCCTGACTAGCTAGTCATATCACACCCACAGTCAGAAACACCCAGATTGCCCCCTTACTTGTGCTGAGCAAACCTTCTTTCCAGTATAGTTCAGAACCCCTACCTAGGGAATGGTGCTGCCCATTGCAGGCTGTTAGCAATCAAGAAAATTCCCTGATGATATTTCTGCAGACCAATCTGATAAGGACAGTCACTCAGTTTAAGACTTTCCAAATGATTCTATGTTGTGGTAAATTGACGTTTATAACTAACCATTACATTTGGAGTGTTTGTATCCTCTAGATTGTAACTTTTGTTCCATTTACCCTGATTTTTATTGTCTAATTCTATGTGAGTCTTCTTGGTAGTTTATCTTCACTTGGGTTAATCATCAGGGAAATGTCAATGCTGAAAGAACTATGCTCTTTAGACAGAAGCCTTCCCAGTGTTAGCTACAGATATGAGGCTCTTGATTTGTGTCTCTTAGTTCTGTCCGCAGCACATTTCAGTAAATTTCTTAACAAACTTTCTGTGACCTACATGACTCCTCCTGCTATTGCCAGGATAAGGGGTGTTTAGAGTCCTTTGACTTCAGATACCCTTATCACAGCGCTGTTTCTGCGCAGCCTGTATGGCTGAAGTCTACTACTTTGATCTGAATACGCTGCTGAGTTCCATGTTTTGGCACTGACGTGTTCAGTCTCTCCATTTTACATTTGGTTACCACACTTCCACTAGTATAATCAACATCTGCTGTGGCTTGAGGTCTCAACTAACCTGATCCTGATTCTGTATCAGGCTTCACATTCTGCCTGGTTTCTTCCCAGGGTTCTGAAGAACCTCTTGTTCTGAGGTTTAGGTTTCCAGCACTACAGACTGCCTCTGTATAGCTCTGGCTGGATGTCTGCGTTCTTCCTGGGTCTTTCTTCTGGGGCAGTGGTGCTAAGATCAGAGGTAGCCTGTTGTGTGGGGATAGGATGGGTTCCATGTAGCTCCTGGAGCCTGTGTATCTCCTCCTTTCATGATCCTTCCAGACTCTGTACTAAGCATGAACCCATACATGGGGAGGGGTACAGCTGCTCTTCCTCCTGCTGCACTTGCTCCCACAGACAACTCCCCCCCATCCTGTAGAAGTGTTTTCTGAGTTCATTCATTTTTATTTTCATTATACTTTTTAAAGATAGGAACCATTTTTTCTCTTTTATAATGTCTTATTTTCGAGGCTAGGGACCTTATTAATCATTAAATGCAAACATTTTCAGCCAATAACAGGGTATTGTAAATCAAGAGATGATGTTGTAGAAGCAAAACTTTCATGTCGCTTTGTAGTTTTGCGTACATAATTTCTGGACGCGTTCAAAAGAAATCCATTTATATCCATGTAATTGACCAACAAGAAAGGATTGTTGTTTGACCAATGGACCTGGAGAATATTTTGTGCTCTGCGCTGATTTTGCTTGTACTGCTGCTAAAGCAACAGCTCAAATTACAACAGATATTTCAGGTCATGCAGTGACATCTAGTGTGTATAGAGGAGTATATTGGATTCATATTCCAATTTGACTCTCAAAAGAACACACTTTTTTTAGTCTTTTAGTTTTTCCCTGAATAATGTAAAAATAGTGATTGATTTGCTTGTATTTAAAAGTCCAAACATTTTTTTATAAGTAATTAGAATATGTTAAAATAGACTAATGAAAATTCCTAAATTAAATGTTTATAGAAAATGCATAAATAAATTGATTACCTTGTTTCTACATAAACAAGAGCATGCCATTGGCTGAGAGTGTGCAACTGTATAGTTTCTTCATCTCTTGGGGCTGTGCCATGCAAAGTTCTGATCCTTTAGGGATTTCTGAAGCCGATTATGGCAAAAAGGCTTTTCATTTTTGGTTCAGAAAACTATAAAGTTCTTTTAGGAATAAGTCTAGATTTATTTCACTTTGAAAAATCTGTTTATAATTATAATTTCAAAATTCAGATACAAGGTCTACTTGCTTGAATATCAAACTTCTTTTTACTTTTGATATGTTTTTCTATTATTTTTGTCCTGTTTGGTTTTACTTACTGGTAACATACTCTGTTACCAGTACTAGGCCGTCTCTTAGAGGCTATATGGCTTTAGTTTCTCAGAAAACTTAGGAACTCAACAGAGAATAACACCATGCAGGCATAAAATGTACTTTGAGAGAGACTCAAAGAATTCAAATCTTATGGTGGTTCATTTTAAACCATAGTATTGCAATGTATTTCTTTTTCTTCTCAATTTCATTTCCAATTAAAGTGTTATTCTCAACAATGGGTGCAAGGATAAAAGTTTCTGAAGTATATATAGTTTCCCAAAGTTGTGTATAGCCCTTTGACATATTGCTACTTACAATAACTTCTCACAGGCTATGGCTAGAGTCCTTACCTTCTCACACTAAGCTAATTCATCTGGTAAGTGATTACTGAGGGACTGTGCCATGGCAGCGATGGAAACCTCAGCAGGCATAGTCCAAAACCCTGCCTTTGGGGCAGAAGAAATTGCTCAGTGCTTAAGAGCACTGACTGCTCTTGCAGAGGACCTGGGTTCAGTTTCCTGTACCCAAATGGTGGCTAATAAATGCCCATATCTAGTTCTGGGGAATCTGACGCCCTCTTTTCACCTCCATGAGCAGTGCACGGCACGGGTGCGTGCATGCAGGCAATATACTGAGACACATAAAATAAAAATAATAAATAAAAAATATTTTTTAAAAGAAAACTCTGGCTTTGAGAAATGTCTGAGAGATTGAAATCAAGCACATATCAGGCAAACATGGGTACTGAAGAATATAAGCCAAAGTGGGGCTTGTTAAATAGGGTGACCTTCGTGAAGAAATGACATTCCGGTGAGGCAGAGAAGGGATCAGGGAGAATACTATTCGAGGTATATGAAACTCCAAACACAAAGACAAGAATGTTGCTGGTTGTATGGATCAGGAACAGTACCACATGATGTGCTGAGAAAGCATAAGACAAAGAACGGGAAAGAAACAAGTACCAAAAAGGAACATGCAGTCAAAGAGATACTTAGTTGACTGATGCTATCAGGTGGTTCTAAGCAAGGAAGTGACATGAGCTAAATGTTATCTTCTGTACAACATTACTAGGACCAATTATGTCCAAAGAAGGAGGACAGGGCCTCAAATCGCCCTGTGCCACTGGAAGTGGCTGAAGAAGTAATGTGAGATTTGGGGTGGATTTGTCAGAATTGGGTGACCATTTGTTAGTCATGACAGCAGAGACAGTCCAAATGATGAAAACTATAATATTTACCTCTGGAAAACTCATGTGACGAGAAAAATTAAATTGCTGATGACTAGGAGAAGATGAATGCAGAAGATGAGTGGGCTGGGGAGATTGAAAGGTCAGTTTCAGGTTAACTTTGGGAATTGTGCTATATATCCAAACATAGAGGAGACTAGGAAGCTTACATGGAGTTCAGACTTCAAGAGAAAGGATCGGATTGCAGGTATACATTTACACTACTCTAGATTTTTGTGGCATTTGAATCCAACAGAACAAGAATGATAGCTTAAAGAAGAGCAGTGGAAGAGGAATGAAGGCTGAGGGGACACGCTAGACACCGCAGCTTCTAGTAGCTCTCGGCAGCTTTCTAGAAGCACCTGGTGCTTGCTGAAAAACTGGCTATGCCTGTGACCGCACCGTCAGAAGTTCTGATTGAATAAGTCTATATGAGACTTGGATATCATTGTAGTTTTAAAACTAATCATATGATTATGTGTAGCCAGAATTGAGAAACTCTGGCTTAGAATTCATATGCACAAGTGGATGTCCGTCCGGCGAGGGCAACAGACAGTGTGGCTAGAGAGGTAAAAATAAAAATAAAAACAAAAGAGAGAGCTGTGTTGCATGCTTGGACCAGAAAATGTTTCAAGGAGGGGGTCACCAGTCAAATATTGCAAAAGGAGAGAATGGACCACTGTTGCCTGGTAATGTGGGGGTGATGATAGACCCGACTCACTACACAGATACAGATGAAGAACAGCAGAGTGAGAAGAGAGAATGAGAAGAAGAAAGCAAAAATAAGACTGTCCAGAGGCATGACTGTGTGTAGAAGAGAAACAGGTGAATGGTGGTGCATGACTGAAGGAGATTTTAACCTCTCCCTCCCTGTGTGTGTGTGTGTGTGTGTGCGCACACACCCACATGCATATGTTTGCACATGTTTGTGGAAGCCAGATATTGACTGCAGTGTCTTCATCGATCATTTACTGCCCTATTTTTTGAACCAGGGACTCGCATTGAATGAGGACTTCATCAGTTCTCATACACCAGCTGGGCTGGTTAATGCCCCCCAGAGATCTACATGTCTCGGTCCCCCCTCCACCTAGTTGATTAATTCCATGCCATCACACCTGGATTTTTATGTGGGTGTGTGCTGGGGATCTGACCTTACGTCTTCATGCCTACACACATTCAGTTTACTGACAGCCATCTCCCAGGTCTTTATCTTCTGATGCAAGTCAAAAAGCATATTTTATGGTGGCAATGGGAATGATCCAGAGAAAACAAGACATTTATTGATGAAAAGGAAGAAGACATTTCTAGAATGTCCTTAGGGTCAATAGAGGATCTTGGTTCAAGTGTAAAAATGAAGGGGATGACTATGCACTGGGGTCCAACTAGTTCACCCACAGATTACAGAAGAGAAGGCAGACTGTATGGGTCCAGATTCAAGAGAGCTGTGAGAGACCCTGTAGCTGCTTTTCAAGTTGTTTTATATTTCTTTGGCTTCAGAGAACTAGAAATACATGAAGGAGAAAGTGTTAGAGGTCAGAGGAAAGACTGGAAAAGTGAGTCAGCCAGGACCACAGGAGACTTGTGCTTATGAAATTCAGTGCGTGCATGTTAGTCAGCATGCGTGTCTGTTTTACTCTAATCACAGTTACCTGGGTGAATATTGCTTCGGAATAAATAAAGTGTCCAACCAGGGGAATTGATTTTTACCTGAGTTTGGGGACTTGCCAAATGAATTCAATAAACTAGATCGAAGCAAGGTTGTTCTGAGTAAATACAAAGAAGTTCTCATAGTGATGAACCTGCTGTCTCATTATAATAAAAGACAATTTAAAATGGCAAGGACATGAGTGGCAGGAACAGGCGGCCATATAAGAATAAGTCAAATGTAGACAGGAGGTTGGGGATTCAGTAGGGTCTGAAGACTGTTGTGCTGGAAAAGGAAGGGTTAGTGATTGGTTGAAGCTAAAGTCATTAATGATCTCTATGTGTGCATGGCCGTGGGTGACAGAAACTGAGTGAAATGAGAGGCCGGGGAGTTGAAATGCTTCTCTGAGGTTACTGAAATCACTAAAACTTATGGCAGAGGAGTGTTAAGACAGTGATCTAGACCCAGGCTGTAAGGTGAAAAGAAGATGACCAAGCATGAGCAACACCTACATCCTCACTTCCAGGCACAGAGAGGAATGTGTGTAAGGACAAAGGACCATCTCTTAAGGTGGAATGGCTGCAGCCGTTTCCAATAGACAAAAGTAAAAGCAGTTGTCATAGTTTTTATTAATTTGCCACAAACCTAGGCATACCTTGGGAGAGGAGACCTCCGCTGATGAATTTCGTCCCTTTGACTGGCCTGTGGGCATACATGTGGAGCATTTTCTTGGTTGCTGAATGCTGTAGGAGGGCCCAAGCATTGTGAACGGTGCCAGGCCCTCGGCAAGTGGGCCTAAACTGTGTAGGAAAGGTAGCTGTGCAAGCAGGAGCCGTAATGGGTCAGCAGTGTTTCTTTGCTTCTGCTTCAAGCTCCTCCTCCCTTGAGTTCCTACATGGCTTCTCTCAATGATGGACTGTTTACCTGTAGGATGAAATAAACCCTTTTCTCTCCAGGTTGCTTTTGGTCATGGTGTTTATCACCACAACTGACGGCAAACTAGGACAGTAGCATTCATAAATTTATTGACAGAAGCATTAGGTACGATGACTAGGGGTCCGAGATTAGAACTACTGTGCAGAATAAATGAGTTAATATGAGTTAAAATATGTTAGAAATAACACCTGGAACATCTTCAGAATGTTCAGTCAATAAGCGTTAGCCATGGTGATAATCATTCAGTTTTAATTTGCCTTTGAGCTGGGGAAATATTTTTATTACCATTCATTTTTTATTTGCCTTCGGGGAAAGAAAAACATATGCCTGAAAAAAAAATTAGTAGAATTGTTTTCTGCCCGGCTGAGTTTACTCCAATTCTGTCTGAACATTTGATCTCCATATGAGTTACATATACATATGTCTGTGTGTGTCTATGTGTCTTTGTGCAGCATTTTCTTGATATATATTTCAAGGTTACTGCAGCTGATATACATCTCAAGGTTACTGCAGCATCAGGCCTCTATAACACTAATTAATAATTTAACATATGTTATTTTTCATTAAAAAATTCTTGAAATAGTTTGAGAAAAGAAGTCCCAAATAAAGGAACCATCTGTTGGATGCCTGAGCTGTGGAAACAGTTTGGAATTTTAAACCAAAGGCTAAAATAAGTGACCTTTTAATTCATGTACCTTGAACTAAACTGTTGGATCAGTAAATTTCCATTTTTTATTTGTTTCCAATCTCTTATTCTTTTAAATAAAATATTTTTCTGATAAGCAACTTATTCTTAGTCCTTTCTAATTTGAGAATTTCTGAATTATATTTGGTTATTTTTGTAAATTTATACATTGCGAGATTGCTGTCTTGGAATTTAATTTTGCCAACTTACTTAGAGAATTTTACCTTCCACAATTCTGTGTTGTGATTCTTGTACAACTCATTCCTCTGAACAAATCAAATTCACTTTTTATGAAGTAAAGTTGGAATTTAATTACAAACAGTATTAATATAGACATAAGCAAGGGCATCAAGGAGATCAGCTCTTAGAAGACAGTTCAGACTCAAAATGGATACAGACTTCTGTGTACTCAAGGGACTAGCAGACCAAATTCTTCTGTTTCTTTTAATATTATGCAATAATTTGTTATGTATGTGATTGTTACTCTGTGACCCAATCCTCTTATCTTCTATTAACTCTAAAACGTACCTTTCTATCATCTTGTGAATGAAAGTAGTGGTTAGATAATTTTCTCTTATCTCTGATCACTGTCTCCTAATTACTTTTGTCAGTTTTATGTCTGAATTTTACATGCTTTAATGTTTTCATTGTTCAGAATTTATCTGGAGAACAAACCACTGCTAATCCTATGCCTTGTTGGCTCTCTGTCCCTGCTTCCACAGCCACGCTCACAGCTTCTCCTAACTCTAGAAATAAGAGAGGAACCTAGCTGAGCTAAACACAGATGCTAGGGGAGTTCGTACACAGAAGGGCAATCGGATAGCACAGCTGGAGAGGTGCTGGTTTGCTAGTCCTTCTCGGCTGCTCTCTGCAACCCTGGCCTGCATATAGTAAAACAGATCAAACTGAGCCTCACTGCGTTGTACGCAATATATTCTGTTCCACCTTCTCTCTCTCTTCTCTCCCCCGCCTCCGCAGGCCTCCCTTCCTCTTCTTCTCTCCCCTCCTCCGCAGGCTTCCCTTCCTCTTCCTCTCTACTCAGCCTCCGCAGGCCTCCCTTCCTCTTCCTCTCTACTCAGCCTCCGCAGGCCTCCCTTCCTCTTCTTCTCTCCCCTCCTCCGCAGGCCTCCCTTCCTCTTCTTCTCTCCCCCGCCTCCGCAGGCCTCCCTTTCTCTTCTCTCCCCTCCTCCGCAGGCCTCCCTTCCTCTTCTTCTCTCCCCGCCTCCGCAGGCCTCCCTTCCTCTTCCCCCTCTTCCTTTCCTCTCTCCTCCCAGGTGCGGTGACCTTTAAAACAAGCCATCTACTCTTCTCTTGCTCTTGCCCTCGATCATTTCTCTTTTGATCCTCACTCCTGCCACCTTAGAATTACAGTTTCTGTATATTCTTTAGCCTGTAATTTTTCCCTCAAAGGCTGTTTTCTAGGAAACAGTTATAATATTACTTTGCTGCCTATGAGGTTTTTTTAAATGTATTTATTTGTTTGTTTATATTTTTGGTAAATGTGGGAAATCCATCTTCATCATTTATTAACATAATCCTATTTATCATTCCGTCTCATTCTTAACACTTTTATGTAAACCATTATGTCTTTTCTTCACTGTCTCATGTTCAATTTTATTTGAAGAGTTCCTTGACCCAATATTCCAGTTTCTCACATCATTCTGTGGGTCTGTAAAATCTTTAAAGCATCTATTGAATTCGCTGTTTCAATTAACAGTTTTCAAATCGATCATCAACTGATTGTTTTCACCCTTCACAGTCCCACTTTGTCTTGTCCATACCTTTTACATATTCCTGAGAACCAATAATTATTCTCCTTCCTCTCTCTCTATTCCATAGTTCCTCTTTCCATGTTCTATTTGTCACAGTTCTGCTTTTGACACCAGCCACTCCGCTGATGATATTTTGAGGGAGGTCCAGAAGTCCTGGCTTTTTCTCCACTAAAGTAGGCTCTTGGGGCACCAAGGTTCTTATGAATAATTGTTTATAGGGTTGTTATTTAGCTTCCAATCATCCCTTCTTTCCCCCGCCTTCATCAGTTGTCCCCATTAGGAAAAGTAGCAGGAGTTTGACATAGTCTTGATGTTATCCAAGGACCAACATTCATTGCTTATAGGTTTGTAGGGAGTGAGGATAAAGGGCACTCAAAGACTTTTACTTTAAGTTACTGGATTTTCCCTCTACACTATTGAATGCCTGCTTTCATTCTGCTGCCTTTAGCTAATGTGTTCAGAATGTTGCCTTAGTGCTCCCGAATTCTGGCCAATAGTCCAACCATGCTGTGTGAGAAGGCTACCAGTTCACTACTTTTCTGTAAATACTGAAGGCATTTAAAGATTTCCCCACACTTCCCTCAAGATAAATCTTAAAATATCAATCAATAAAGCACTGCAGCTACTCCTGTTCTGGTTCCTCCTCTTCCTAGCTGATGTCCCACTCTCTGTTCCAGGGAATCCTTTACAGTTCCCAGGACACAAGCAGTCATTTGGGCTGCTCTGCTTGGCACTTATTGTTGCCATTGCTATAAAAAAATCTTTCTCTATAAATTCCTAGAAGGCCCATAAACTTCCTTTAACCATCAACAAGCATTGAACAATACTGACCATTCATATAATCAACAAATATTTGCAGCAACTGTATACCAACACTGGGCTCTTCATGGAGGCCTCATTAGTGTGTCTCATCCTAAGTTAAAGTAGTGAAGGAACTCAATATTTGGTATGGAGTTATTAAAAACATGAGGTTGGTAAATAAATGATGGGGCTAGTACAGGTCTGGAGCTAAGAAAGCCTTCCTGCTCAAAATAACTTGCCTTGGGTTAAGAGTTAATGAGACAAATGGAGTCTGGACAGGCAGCTCAGCTAGTAAAACCGTCTGCTGTACGATATTGGAGATCAATCCCTGGAACTCACATGGTGGAAGGAGAGAATCGGCTCCACAAAGTTGTTCTCTGATCTCCCTCCACACATGTGCTGTGGCATCTCTCTCTCTCTCTCTCTCTCTCTCTCTCTCTCTCTCTCTCTCTCTCTCTCCCTGTCCCTCTCTCTCTCTCTCTCTCAACAATAATAATAATAATAACAATAATGAGTTAATGAGACAAAAAGGACCTAATCATACTCTATATTGAAAGATTTATTTTGGCTCCAAGATATATGAAGTATTAGAAGGGTTTATTTTGGTTGGATGAATATATATTTGAAGAGTAACAAGAAGCTGGATACTTTAAATTCTAAACCTGAGTAGACATGCTTTGTTGTTTTGGGTTCCAAATCCTACCAAAGGGTTCATGATAGTAAATGCATGATTAAATTTATGTTTTAAGGGAAGTTTTTTACTACTACATGCAAGAATTATAGAATCGGGTTACTGTAAGAGAAAGACTAGTTATGTAACTCTTGCATTTTTTTAACCAATAAATGATATGACTTGAATTAGAATGGTTGAGGACAAAGTTCTCATTCATTTATATTTCACCTCTGACTAGACATGTACGATTATTATCACACATACTACACATTAATTATTGGCTTACATATGCCTCCAAACTTAGACATTAACTTTTATATTAATTCTCTTTTCCTGCTGTGTAATAAACCTTTAGTCAATATATGTAGACTGAATAAATGAATGCTCTTTCTAGATGATTGATTTGTAGAATGGATTCAAAGGATGGAGCATACGAAGGCGGAGCCAGCTGGTTCAGAGTTAGCAGTTCTTAAGATGTTAGGGATCAGGAGGAGGAATGGTAGCTCTTAAAAAGAATGAAGGTGCTTTATTTATAGTACAGAGGGGTTAAAAAAACATGTGAATATATCTTTGGGTAGATTATAGGTTAATCTATATGAAGACTTCCCAGATTTGAGGTGGGGCAGGTTCTGTTTTGTTCGTTTTCCTTCTGTTTTGTCAGTAAAATACAAGAAAAGGGCATTTGATTCAGTTGGGTGAATATGGGCTGCATGAGGTTAGACAAGTTGTAAAGACTATACCACATTTGAAGAGTAAAAGAGATTCTCCACAGGAAGCCAAACAAGCTCCATGCATTGTGTTCATTTTATATTAAAAAATTTGTTTAAAATGTAAATAATTTTCCATTGCTAGCACCAAAAACAGAAAACCTAAATAATTAAAAATGAATTCCATTGTACACTTAGATTCCTAGGACACCAAGAAGGACGTAACTCAGGCCCTCACTGACACTGCTGAACTTCTTTTCTGTCTCCTATAGTCTCTTACAGTCTTGACAGGTGATTTTCTCTCCTTTATTTTCAAAACTTTCAAATTAGTAATTGTTCTTCAACCCTGAATTCTTCTCCTGTGTCCCATGATAGCTAGTATTCTCCACCCATGCTTAGATTCCAGGTCAGAGAAGATGGGTAACTGGTTGGATTTGAGGTTTGGAACCTCAGAAAGAAGATGTGTGGGGTTTGGCACTGTGTGGGCCGGGTAGAGTAGATGAGTAAGTCTGTGAACATTCCGCCATCCATTTTCTTTTGGCATGAGAATGGCTCAGGTACTCTCCCCTCCTCTTAGAACAGTGGGTCCAAACAATGAAAATGGACATGACGCGATTGGGGAGATTGTTCAGATAGTAGTAAAGTGCTTGTTGCACAAGCATGGGGACCTAAGTTTGACCTCCCAGAAACTATCTTAAAAATAGTGGGCATAGTGGTGGCACACACTTGTAATTCCAGTACTGGGGAGCCAGAGGCAGGCAGAACTTTAGGGCTCAGCAGCCAGCCAGCCTAGCCAATTTAGCCAGCTGCAAGCTGGAGAAAGAGTCTATCTAATAAAAAAGGTGGATAGATCCTAAGGGATGACCACTGAGGTTGAATTCTGGCCTCCACATGCACATACACAAATATACACAGACACAGGCATAGAGACACAGACACACAGACACACTCACAGACACACACACACACACACACACACAGGCACAGAGACACAGACACACACACACACGCACAGACACAGACACACACATAGACACACAGACACACACACACACAGACACACACACACAGATACATGCACCTCTTGTTCTTTTCCTGCGGCTGATTTTTTAATTCTTTCAGATTTCAGGCACACTCTCACTAATCTTCATGCATCTTCCTGTTTTTTCTTCATATTCCGTCTCTGTCACCCTTGTCACAATGAGAGCTACATATTCTCTGTCTACTTGCTTATTGTCTGCTCTGTGTGCATATCTTTGTTCTCCATGCTTGATATGATTCCTGAAATATACATGGGAATATATAAAGTGGTAATGAAGGAGTAAACGAACATATAGAAAAAAATCTTGTTTCTGAAACAGAATCCAGAATATTCAGAAAAAAGAAAACCGTCTGGATCCTAACTACAGAATACCGATTTTACATCATTAAGTAAGTTGTTTTCTATGTGTATCAAATGATTTTCTTCATTTGGAAAATATTACTTAAATTGTAGGATTGTTTTAGTTCTGGTTCTTGCAAATATTTAGTGGATTTTTGGAGAAATGCCTACACCCATTGAACTGTATTAGAAAGGATAAGCGTCTTGTGCTGTCTTGATATAACACACTACTGAAAGTGGTTAGGGATTTCTGCCTTGTGTCCATAAGGATGCATAGATTCATGTGCTAGCAAATCATTTTCATCCCTAGAATAAATAATGTATCACATTTCTTAAATCTGCATTAATTATGTAGTTCTATTCACATTAAGTTGGTTTCATTTCATTAATAAGTGTTTCTATGTCACTAACCAGTAGGTTACTAGAGAGCCTAATGAGCCTAAGAATTCTAGTACTTTACAGACAGATTTTTGCCCAACTTTACTCCAAATTGCTACTGCCTCATACATTGAAACATGACTCTGTTGATAAATTGTAGGTACATATCTTCCAAATTTTAAATGATTTTATTTCATAGTCCAAGGTGTTGATAAGATTTTCGTTATGTAACTCCAATTGTTGAAATTGTTAACAGAGTTGATCAGTCAGTTATGCAGCTAACGATTTCTTTGAGTTCTTTCAAGTTGATTGAAAACAATTAGACATAACATGAAACAATAAATCAAAATGAAAGATCAGGGGTAAAATTCTACTTCAAATTGCAGTTAACAGAATGCACTGGTTTTGAAATCGTCAATGGACTATGATGGATTGCACTGCCACCTGCTGGCCAAAGTTTTGTCTTTTTTTTTTTTTTTTTTACTTTTCCATGAATGTTGTCCCCCTCCTTGGGGTTTTCTTTACATATTATCAGCATTGGAACGGTTCATGTAAAAAATATATATATAATTTCTTCTTCAATCAATTACAAATCAGGACATTCTATTGTCAGTTAATTATTTCTATAAGAGACATAATACTAGATTTGAATGGGAAACCTCATGTAGCAACATTTCTAATCCTTATTTTTTTTCTCCTATCTTGTATGACATTAAAAAAATGCCACAATCAAATATAAAGAACCTAAAGTTATGGGAATTAGACAACATACTGATGTGACACTATCAGAATCTCCTATATTTCATACCTTTGGGTTTGTCTAGCATTTGAAGCTTACTGTTACTGTAACCTAGGGTACAGTGTGACTGTCTTAAATGATGACTAGCACCCCAGCACCACATAATGTGACCTGAAGACCTCGATTTTTAGAGCATGACTATTTCAATTGGCTATTGCCAACTTCAGATGTGGCCTATCTTTAATCTCTCTCCCTGCAAGGCTGACAGGAGAGGTACCAGGTACTAAAGTGAATCCTAAAGATGTTGTTAGTGTGAGCTGGATGCCCACCTGTCTTACTAGAAAAATATTCATTTATTTAAATATGATGGCATAATACTTGAGTCATTGTTTATTATTATTATTATCACTGTAGATATAACAATGTCTTTTTGAGGTACTAAGACACTTAAAGGAAAGAGTGATTGTTGCATCTACCTTCTGATCACAGATGTAAGAGACATTAAGCAATTGAGGCTGGTCTAGGTACTGATGTTTTGTGAAGATTAGTAAAAAATTTGGTGACTTCAAGGGGATCATCTGAGGTTCGCAGTTTTCCAAAACTTTTGGGAGATCATGAGACAAGGTTCTCTTGACAAACTTAGTAATGCTTTCAAAATTTCACAAAATGTTAGCTCCATTGAACATTTGAAGGTTTATCAAAAGATGCAGTTTGAAAAGATCTAAATTAAGTCTGACTTCAGGAATGCGTAACTTCTTTCTTGCTGTCTTTTTAGCTTGCTTGGCAGAGAAGAACCCATTAGTGGCTCTCAACGATGGATGGATTTCATATTGCTGCCTAAGAAATGAAAGTATGTGCGGAGGGGTCAGCATGTTGGCACCAGCCTTTTCTGCTTTCAGCTACCCACTGCCTTTCATTTCTTTTATAACTCATTTTAAATACATTTCACTTCTAATTTAGTGATTTCTAAAATAGTTTAAGAACCTTCCTAGTAGCATATGATTATCTTGATGGAAACTATTACAATACAGTCATCAAATCTGAATAATGCTTTTGTCCATAAAGAAAGCTATTATGGATAAAAGAGACCAAGAGATATTATGTAAATCATAAATAGGTTGTTTTGTTGAAAATATGGGCTGATGGTAATAACTGAATAGAAATTGTTTTTAAATTGCACATTTTATTAGTGGATTTTTATTACATACATTATAGCTACAAGAATTTCCTTTTGATGTGCAACAAAGCTAATCATCTTGTTTTAGCTCTCTAAACAGATGTGATTTTTCTTTTAAAGGACAGTGATATTTGGAAATATACCCGACATCACCCTATAGAATACATTTACATATTGCATTTGGTATTTTTATCAGATTCAAAGTATATTTCTCAAAAGGAGATCCAAGTTTTTTTTTTCCTTTTTGCTGTTTTTAAGCAGCCTACTTCACACTAGAATACTATGCAAGTTAGATAATAAATACGTTGTTTTAATGGACAAGCCTCTCTGAGCTATTTAAAATCCTATTTTGGGAGAGTTAGAGTTTCACGTTACAACTAAGACTAAATAACAGAGAGCTACTTCATGTATTTCCTCCCAGCACACAGCTTAACTCCTCCACTATCACATCTTAGAGTGCTATATGTGTTACAGCAGATGAGCCCATCCTAACACAGCATTCCACGGCTTACTGTGGATCCAGACCTCACATTGCACATTCTATGGATTTTGGTAAATGTGTCATGACAGGTGTTCACTATTATGGTATCTTGCCAGTTCTTTTCACTGTCCTTCCGGATCTCTGCCCTGTCTATACAGTCCTCCCTCGAGGGCCTTGCAACACTGATTTCTTTTTCAGTTCCTTTTAAAATTTATAATACTAAATAATAGGCTTCATTGTGGTGGCATTTTTGCTTTTTAAGATCTATTTTATTTTTCATTTATGTGTCTGTGTGAGTGTATGCCATGTGTGTGAGTACTCTAGGAAGACGGTGTTGGATTCCGTGAAGCTGGAGTTACAGGCAGTTGTGAGCTATAGATGTGAGTCTTGGGAACTGAGCATGGGTCCTTTCAAAGAGCCTCAAGGGCTCTTAACCTCAGAGTCATCTCTCTAGCCCTTCACTGTGGCATGTTTTTATACAAACTTTATTTTTATTGCAATCCCATTCTCTTCGGGTATTAATGTTCACTGAAAACCTATCCCTTCCAGGAATCGTCCAGGATTTTAGGACCAGACTGGGGCTGCCGAGTTATCCATTAGCATGAATTGAGCGGCTACTGAGTGTGCAGCTTCTCTGGCGTGCAGATGGCAATTGTTGGAATACCCAGCTATTCTAGTAAACCCCTTTATAGATTCCACCTGAGAACCCTGCCCAATAAATAAATTCCACATGACCTAAAGATCTTTTCTTCCTGACTCATGACTCCTTTATAGTTCCATGACCTGCATACACATAAGCACAATAGTAGATACATAACATACACACACAATCACACACATATACACACTAAAATCAAGGGATCCACATATGAGAGACAATCTGATATTTGTCTTTCTGAGTCTGACTTATTTTACTTAACACAATGAATTCCATTTCCAGTAATTTTCCTGAAAATGTCATGATTTCGTTTTATTTGTGATAGAAGATTTTTAAATCATTCATTTGTTGATTGGCATCTAGGCTCGTTTGATTTCCTAGTTATTGTAAATAGCAAAGCGATAAAAGTGATTGTGAAAATATCTCTTTGGTAGGATGCAAAGTCCTTTGGGTACATAGGAGTGGTTTAGCTGGGTCATGTAGTATTTCTTTTTCTTTTCTTTTAAACTTCCTTAAACTGTTTTCCACAGTGGAGCGATTCACCTGTTTGTACCTGGACCAGCAATGTTCCTCTAGCCCAAATCCTTGCAGCATTTGTTGTCAATTGTTTTCTTGATGTTAGCTATTCTAGCTGGAAAATCGGAATCTCAAAGCAGTTTTAATTTACATGTTCCTAATGAGAAAGATATTCAATACTTAAAACAATATTTGTTGATTATTTGTATTTCTTCCTTTGAAAACTGTGATGGTTGGTTTTAATGGCAACTTGATACAAATTAGAATCAACAAAGTAGGGAACCTTCAATGAAGAACTTTCCTGATTGTCTTAATTGATAGGGGAAAATACTACCCAAATGTTGGTGGCACCTTCTGGTGACTGAGGACCAATAGCTCTTCAGGAACCTCTAGGTTTTCAATGCCAGATGGGTACTGCTGAGGCATCCACCCAGCTTCAAGGACCAAGCCATTACCAGGAAACAGGTAGTCAGCTGCTCAGGTGTGATTCATCTGTTGTTACAATTCACAAAAAAGCTGGTTTTTATTTTATATATATATATATATGTATATATATATATATACATATATATATACATGTATATATATAATATACATGTATATATATACATGTATATATATATATATTCATTATAATACAAAAATTGTCTCTTCAGTCCAGTAGAGGTAGTCTGCTGTGCAGCTCATTGTGTTTACTGGACTTTATAGCCAGGCTGGACCATTGATTGGTTTTTCTCCCTTAGGAGCTTGCATGGTACCCTCTACAATTTTGAGAGCTAGTTTTCTGGGAAAAGACTTCCAGGCTAATTCCAGACCAATTACTTCAAGTCCTCTATCTGAAGTATGTCCTGTCTTGAGAAGTACCCTCTTACCTTCCACTTTGGGGAGGTAATCAAGAGCTGTGGCAATAACCAGCGTTATTTTGGGAGTCTTTTAGGCTACTTTACTCAAAGGAAGGCTTCTTCTGTCTGGCACTGTATTCCTTGTTCTATAGTCTTCAGTTATACACATGCACTGATATTCAGATATTGTTTGTGTATTTTTCAGGGATGTGTTGAGTTAACACAGTTCCCTCTGACTTTTTATGCCACCTAAGCTTTATAATCTCTCCTCTTTCTCTCCCTGTCTGACCTCCCTCCTCTCTCCCCAGTGTAAGTACCCCTATTTTCCCCTTGATAATACCTGTCTGCTATTATTCAACTGGAAAGGGAGAAGGAAACCCAGTAATCTAGGAAGAAAAGGAGAAAAAGAACTCAAGAGATGGCAAATAATAGAAAGATTTTGTTTGGTGTTTATTTTTTACAGTTCACTTCATATTCTAGATATCATCTTTCTGTCTGATGAATAGTTGGCAAAGGCTTCCACCTGTTCTGTAGGCTGTCTCTTCAGTCTGATAGTTATTCCCTTTGCTGTGCAGAATCCTTTTAATTTCATGCAATCCCACTTGTCACTTCTTGTGGTTATGTCACTTGCTATTAGAGTATTTTTCAGAAGGTTCTTGCCTATGTCTATATCTTGCAGGGTTTTACCTGTTTTTCTCTAAGAATTTTAATATTTCAGCTCTTATATTAAGGAATTTGATATGTGGCATTGATTTTTGTGTATGCTGAGAGATATGAATCTGAGTTCATTCTGTTATATGTGAACACACAATTTTGCCAGCACCAGCTGTTGAACAGACTGTCTTTTTTCCAGAACATGTTTTTGACACTTTTGGATGACTATAGCTTTGTGGGCTTATTTCTGGGCCCTCTATTCTTGTTCCTTTTGTCTCTATGTCTGTTTTTATACCAGGACCATGCTGTTGTTGTCACTATGGCTCTGTAGTGTAATTTAATGTCAGATATTGCCATAACCTGTAGCTACTCCAGATCTTTTGTATTTCCATAAGAATTTTAAAATTGCTCATTCTAGATCTGTGAAATATGTTACTGGACTCTTGATGGATTTTGTGTGTATGTATGTTGAAACTACAGATTGATTTTGGTAATATACTCATTTTTACATTAGTTCTGCCAGTATATAAGATGGAAATTCTTTTAGTTTTCCAGTATCTTCTTCAGTTTCTTTCTTCATTGCCTTAAGGTTTTTCATTGTGTTTCTTTTTAAATTATTACCTTCTTATTTAGCTTTATCTTTAGATATTTTATTTTGAAACCGGTATGAATGCAATATTTTGTAATGTGTTTTTTGTAAAGCTCATACTGATTTTTGAATGTTGGTTTTTATATCCTGCTACTTTTCTGAGAATTTTTTTCTGATCTAAGAGCATTCCTGTGGAGTATGTAGGGTCTTTTAAGTATAGATCATGTCTTTTGGGAGTAGGTGCAAATATTTTTCTGTATTTTAATTTTTGTGTGTGTATTTGACACAGAACATCCCAGTGATTTCTATTCCATCCAGAGTTCCTACCCTTAATAAGATCAGCTCTTCTTCACCCAGAAGTAATCAACTGCAAATAATTCTTCAACTAAGATTGAGGCCTGCTGCTCACAGCTGTTTTTTTTCTGCTTGAGCTTGTATGTGTCTTGAGCATGTTGATATCATTGCTGTAGGTTAAGGTCCCAGGAGCCTGTAGGACTCTGTTTCCATATGGTCATGCACTCCCGCCCTGATTCTTACAATCTTCCTGCCCAAAATGGGCCCTGAGCCTTGAGTGGATGGAGTTTAATATAAGAGACTTGTTCAAGGACCCACAATCGGCAGAGTCTTATTATCTATACTCCAGCCATTTGGGGCCTTTTGTAACCTTTTGTGTTTCTGGCCCTCTGTTGCATAAGAGAGCTTCACTGGTGAGAAATGAGAGATGCGTTAGTGTTCTCTTTACCCCTAGTTCTATGTTCTGTGAACCTTAGATGTAGAGGTTGCACTGTAAATGCGCCACTTAAGCTTGGGTAATTCATAGACAATCTCTGTGTATATCCAGTTGCGGAGTTCTGTAAATAGTCTCTGGTGAAAAAGAAGTTTCATTGATGAGTGGTGACTGGGGTATTTGTCTGTAAATTTAAGGATACATATTTTGCACATAATAAGAAATTACATTTTTCTAGGAATGTGGCAGTCTTGGGGTTTTCTCTAAGATCTATGACCTCTCCAGCCATACGTATTTGATTATGTTTACAGTAGCACACGAGTTATCTACCATTCAGTCCAATTAGGTAGTGGTTGATTGCCCCAAGATAGCAGTGCCATTACTACACCAATGTCATTTTATAACTGAGTACATTAAAACAGTAGGGGTAGGTATGAATAAGGTCAGGGATCTAAATACCATCAAATTGTATTGTATGAAAACTGCAAAAATTCAATTAAAAATATTGCCTTAGTTTTGTTCCTTATTGCAACTCTATGTTGTTCATGTGCTCTTAGTTTAATGGCAGGTCATAAATGTTTATGAATTAATCTATGTCTTTTCAGTTTTCCAACTTTTAGGAAGACAAATTCTCAAAGTATTCCCTACAAATCCTCTGAATATTACTAGGTCTTTTGTAACGTCTCTTTTCAAATTTTTAATTTTATTGATTTGAGGCTCTCTTTGTGAAAGTGTTGTTTACAGTCTTTCAAAAAATTTGAGCTTTTGTACATTTCATACAACAGTTCTTAAATTTAGACTCCCTCCCCCATTGAAGCTTCTTACCCCTGCCGCTGGATCCCATGCATTCCGCCATATATGTTAAGTTCTATCCAGTCCAGTCTTTGTGCCCAGATGTTCCCCAGTGCAGTTCATCTACTGGAGACTAGTCATCCTATCCAAAGATCATAAGTAAGGCATAGTCTCCTTCACCCTGTAGAAATCAATCTCCAAGAAATCGATCAGTCTAAGGCTGGCCTGCCACCCATTTCTCTCGCTCCACTCTGGGCCCTTGTCTGATTGAGTTGGCGGATCCTGTGCTCAATGTCACCACTGCCTCAAATCCACATGTGCAAGTTTCCAGTGGCCTGAAAGCCTTTATTTTGCTATGCTCATGAACCAGCCCTGGATCTTACAATCTTTCCACCCTTCCTTCCACAATGGTCCCTGAGCCATGGGTGGGAGAGGTTTAATATAGGGATCCTATGCAGAGACACACACTCTGCACATTTATTCTTTAAAACATTGCCAGTTGTGAGCTTCTGTGTGCATCACACTCTGTTGTAAAAGGAAGCTTCACTGGTGAGAGTTGAGGGATGCACTAGTCTTTTCTCTATCATTTGTTCTGCTATGTTCCTTGAGACCTAATTGTCGAGGTTCAACTGTAGATTTGTCACCTAGGACTGGGCATCTCTCAGATGTATATTCTGTGTGTCTGGCCAATTGTGGGATTGTGTAGTAACCTCCGTGTGTGGCAAAAAGGAACTTTTTTTGTTGAGTAGTATATGGTGTACTTGTTTGTAAACATAAGGATTCATATTTCACATTTGGTAAGAAATTTCATTTGTCTAGAGATATGACAGAGATAGTGTTTTCTCTATGATCTATGACTGCTCCAGCCATATGTACTTAGGCTGTGTTTATACTGCCACCCTTGAGTTCGCTCCCACTGAGAGGACTTTAAGTTCAATTAGATAGCTAACCCCCCAGAAAACAGTGCCACTACTGCACCAATACAGGTAATTTTCTGTGCCGGTTGTTATAGTTATTAGTCTTTAGGGTTGGGTTGACTTTATCTGTTAGAAGCTTGAATATTATCATCTAGCATTCTGAGAGCTAGACTTCAGGTAGAAAGCTTCCAGGCCAGTTCCTGCTCTATTGCTTCAAGTCCTGTATTGGAAATATGTCCTGTCTACAGCAATAGGGTCTTTTCTTCTAGTTCTGGGAGATACCAAGAGCTCTGACATTAGCCTGTGTTATTTTGGGAGTCTTTTTGACCACTCTCACCAACTCAAAGAGAGGTCTCTCCTGTCTGTCTCTGTGTTTCTTGCCATACAATCCCCAGGTATCCATATGCACTAGCATTCAGACACTATTTTTAGTTGTTTTGATAATAACTTTTCTAACTGGGATGAGATGATATCTCATGGTAAATTTGACTTTCATTTCGTTGATGGATAATAATGTTGATTCTATGTAGTATGCTTTTGGCTACCATTCCCTTAATTTCTGCACTAATCTTTATTATTTTCTGCCATCAGTTCCACTTGAAATTGTCATGTTCTTGATTTTTTAGAACCTTGGTATCCTAATGGATAGAACCTAATTTTTTAGAGCCTAATGGATCATTAGGGTATAGATTTGAGAGCTCTTTCATTTTAAAAAATTTCATGTACTTATAGCTATAAAATTTCCTCTTAGAACCTCATTTTCTGTATCACAGAGGATCTATTACGTTGTATTTTCACTTGATTCTTAGAAATTTTAAACTTTTCTACCCAACTTTTACATTTACCAATTGTTCATTCAAATGTGTATTTTTTAGGCTCCTGGAATTTCTGTAATTTTTTGTGGCTACTCTGATTTGATTACTAGTTTTATCTCTCTATGATTTGTTAAGATATACACAATTCCAAGGAGTGGTATAACCAGGTCAAATTGTAGATTTATTTGTAGTTTTAAAAGAGTTCTCCACACTGGTTCCCAGAGGGGTTGCACAAGTTACAATCCCACCAGCAGTGAATGAGCATTCTTCCGTCCCCACATTCTCTCCAGCATCTGGTATCTTTTGATCCCTTGATCTTAGTCAGTCTTGCTAGGGTAAAATGAAATCTTAAAATGGCTTTAATTTTCATTTCTAAGTATTAATGATATTGAACAGATTTTTAAGATTTTTCTTAGTCTTTAGTTCTTCTTTTGAGAACTCTGTTCAGAGCCTTATCCCATCTTTTGTGGGTTACTTGTTTCCTTGACTCTTATTTTTTGAGTTCTTTTATATTTTGGATGCTAAACCTCTGTCAAATGTGTCACTGGTGAAGACCTTTCTCTCACTCTGTGTGTTTTCTCTTCCCTTTCTTGGTTGTTTATTTTTCTGTACAGAAGCTTTTTAGTTTAATGAGGTCCTATTTGTTGACCTTAATTCCTGAGCAACTGATATCTAATTTAGAAAGTCCTTTCCTACACTTATATCTTGTAGGTTACTGTCAATGTTTTCTTCTACAAGTTTCAGAGCTTCAGGTCCTGCATTGAGGTCTTTGATTCATTTGGAGTTGACTTTTGTGCAAGAGTGAAATACACGTGTCTCGTCTCATTCTTCTGTGTGAGGAGATCCAATTTGCCCAACACCATTTGCTGGAAAGATGCTATTGTTCCTTCAGTGAGTGTTCTTGGCCCCTTTCACAAATATCAGATGGCTGAAAGTGCATGTACTAATATTTGGGTCTTCAATTGTATTCCATGATCTATGGGTCTATATTTTTGCCAGTACCGTAGTGCTTTTATGAATATGACTCTGAAATATAGTTTGAAATTTTGTACAGTAATTCCCCCCCCAGCATTGTTGTTTGTGCTTAGGGTTGCTTTGGCTATCTGGGGTCTTTTATGCTTCCATATGAATTTTAGGATGAGTTTTTTCTTTTTTTTAGGAAGAATGACATGGAGATTTTGATTGGTTGGTATTGCATTGAATCTATAAATAGCTTTTGGTAGGATGGTTATTTTTTTTAAGGATGGGAGGTCCTTCCATGTTCTGATATCTTTCTCAATCTCTCCCTTTAAAGATTTAAAATTTTCATTGTGGAGATCTTTAATGCTTTTGGTCCAGTTTATTCTGAGATATTTTATTGTTTTAAAGGTGATTGTGAATGGGAAGTGTTCTATGTACTCTTTTTCCAATAGATTGTAAATGGTGTATAGAAAGCCTACTGATTTATGCAGATTAATTTTATAACCTGCCACTTTACTGAAAGTGTTATTCATTTCTAGGAGGTTTCTGGAGGAATTTTTGGCATCTCTTAGATATAATATCATGTCATCTGCAAAATAGGATTATTTATTTGACCTCTTCTTTTCCAATTAGTACTCCTTTAATTTCTTTCTCCCATCTCATTGCTCTAGTAAGAGTTTCAAACACTATACTAAAAAAGAGTAGAGATAGTGGACAGCCCTGTCCAATTCCTGATTTTAAGGGATTGCTTCCAATATTTTCCATTTAGAGTGACATTGGCTGTGGGTTTTATTATATAACTCTAATTATGTGGAAGTATGTTCTCTCCAGTCCAATTCCCTCTGGGACTTTTAACATAAATGCATGTTGAATTTTGTCAAAGTCTTTTTCTGTGTCTGTTGACCTGACCATGTGAATTTTGTCTTTGAGTCCATTTATCGTTTTTTTGTTTAATTTTGCATAATCTTTGCTTGTGGGTTCAATTCTTCAACTTTATCACCCAATCTTTTTGTCCTGTTTTCCACCAGATTCACTTTATTGGTGAGGCTTCCTCCTGTCATTTCAAATTGGCTTATTGAGTGTATCACTTCCTTTTTCATTTCAGGCTGGATTTTCTTGCATATATCTATCTCTTTTGTGAATTCAGTTAGAAGTTTATCCTTATCTTCTTTTAGTTCTTTGATTTATTTATTTGTGTGATCTTTAAATTCACTGCATTTTTGATCATATTTATGATTTTTCTTCTAAATTCTCTGTTCTGTGTTATCTCTAGGGAGTTTTATTGTAGGACTCAACTGGTAGTATTTGGTGGGGACGTATTATCTGGCTTTTACCTATTATTATTTTTTCGTTGTTATTTTGGCATGTGGATTTCTTTTGTTGTTTGTGATTCTGGAGTTAAACTCAAGTCTTCCTTTGTTGAGTTGAAATCCGATTCTGTTTGTAAACTTGATGTGCCTTGGTTGTTTACTTAATGGCATGAAAATCTGATTGGTCTAGGCTTTAGGGTCTCTCTTTTGATTTTATATTAGAGTGACCAGATGGGTCCAGTCCAGCTATTCAGGAGTTCCCACAGAGATCCAAGTCAGACACTAATCACATACTCTTAGATTTCCTTCTAGGGTCTGGACCCATACTAGACAGCAGGCACAGAACAATTTGTGATACTAGGCGGAGGCTAAATTCAGGCGTTCTGTGGCCCCTTCTACAGGGCATAGAAACCTAGCCTTCCAGCACTGTGAAGGGCTGAAGGTGGTCCCAATATAGGGAGATAGGCTTGGTTTCAAGAGCTCATTGCCATACGGAGCTAGTCCAGAGATCTTGGTGCTAAGGTCAAAAACCGTCCTGTTCATAAGGCTTGAAGGAGAACATGGTGTGCAGTCAGGGAAACTGAAGTCTCTCAGGCTCTAGGAGAGGCAAGGTGTCATGGTGAGCAATCAGCTTACCAGGACAGGCAAGGTGGGGATGGAGACAGCCTTTGAAGTCTAACAAACTAAATTGAAATTGGAGTTGCTCAGGCTGCAGGGAGTCAAGGCCAGTCAGCAGGGTCATTCTGGTATCATTAGGTATGCAGTTTCTTTGTTGATTTTGAATTGACAGACTTATTCATCAATGAGAGTGGGTACTGACGCCTCCTACTGTTACTGAATCAGAACCTATCTGACCTTTATTGTCTTGTGTTTGTTTTAGAAAATTGAGATCCCTAATATTTGATGCATAAATTTTACAACTGTCCTTTCTTCTTCATGAATTGTTTCCTCTATTAATACAACAAGGATTCCTTGTCTCTTCTGACTAATTTTGGTTTGACACATACTGGTTTAATATATGAAAATAGCTACATTATTTTGGTTTTCATTTGTTTGATAAGTCAGTTTTCATTTTTGACTCTCTTTTTGTGGGATGTGCTCACTAGAAACAACAGAGAGTTAGATCTTATTTTTACTTCAGCCAGTCTGTCTTCTAAGTAATGAGTTGAGAATATTTGTTTTTAAGATTATTTTAAGTTTTGTTGTTTCCTGTGGTTTTGTCATTTTTCAGGTTGATTAGATTATTGTTAATTGTTTTTCCTCCTCTCTGTTAGTACTGAGAGTTTGCGGGTTTACTGGGCTTTACATACATTCCTTCTTAGCTCTCCATTATTCACCTATTCCTATCATGAAATGTATTATGTCCTATGCTCTTATCTCCCCCCACCTCTCTGAGAGAGAGTGTGTGTGTGTGTGTGTGTATGTGTAATATTCCTTTAACAGTGTTCTGCCCTGCTGGCTTGGATATCATGAATTGACTGTAGTTTGTGGTTGTTTCGAAGAGTTCTTATTTATTCATCAGTTTTTTAAAAAATATTTTATTTATTATTTTTATTTTATGCATATGAGTGTTTTACCTGCATGCATGCAAGTGCAGCCATGTCATTCAATGTTGTAGAAGTCAGAAGAGGGTGTCAGATCCTCTGGAACAGGAGTTAGGACAGGTGTTAGCCTTCATGAGGGTGTTGGGAATCAAACCTGGGTCCTCTGCAAGAGCTGTCAGTGCTGCTAACCACTGAGTCATCTCTCCAGGCCCTTTCTTCATCAGTTTTAAAAGATAACTTTGTTGGGTAAAGCAAAATTTGTTGACAGTTATTTGCTTACTGTGCTTCAAATAATATTATTCCGTTATTATTAACGCTCCTGGCATTTAGGGTTGTCTTAGGAGAGAGTTGGTGCTACTCTAACATGTTTGTCTTTACAGGTAAGGTTAGCCTTTTTTGCCTTACAGCTTTTAATATTTTTGTATGGCTGCTTTGCTTTGTATCTTTTACATCATGAGTGCTATATGTCATGGAGAAGATATTCTTTGATCATGCACACTGCTGGTTCTAAATTGACTGTAGTTTGTGGTTGTCTAGAAGAGTTCTTATTTATTCATGAGTTTTTAAAAAAAGATTTTATTTTATTTTGTCTGGATATCCATTACTCTCTTTAGATTGAAGAAATTTAGGCTGTAAGTTCATTGAATACATTCTTTATACTTTCTTATTCTAGCTCGGCTCCTATCTTCTAGCCTATTTGGTCTTTTGAAGGTACTCTAGAGTTCTGGGAAGTTTGGGTCATGCTCATTAATTTAAATATATATATATATATATATATATATATATGTGTGTGTGTGTGTGTGTGTGTGTGTGTGTGTGTGTGTGAATGTACTGTTTTCTTTCCTGAAGCATGCTGCTTTCAACTGTGCTGTCTTTTGTTTGAGTGACTTGTTTCTAGTATTTCTGCTTCCTTCTTTTTCAGAGTTTCATTTTGCTTGCTTGGATTTTCCTCTATGTTTTTAAATGTCTCCTTCAAATTACGGACAGTTTCATCCATTTACCTAACTAACTTGTCTAGTTCTTGAGTTTATTCCCTTACCTGATTCACCTGCTCCTTTGAGTTTATGCATTCATTGATCCTTTTTAAAAGTGAGACTCTCAAATATTTTTCTGGCATTTCAGTTATTGTCATTTTGTCTTCTGGTACTGACGTGTTGTGAAACTGTGGATGTTTCATAATGCCTTATTGTCTCATTTTTCTGTACTTCTTTATTATATTTTGGGAATCTATTGGAATGGATGTGTTCTACATTTCCCACACATTTTTTGTTTGTTTCATTTTATGTGAATCTTTCTGGTGATTTGCCTTCCCTTCAAATTTTGTTCCCAACTCATATTAAGGAGGAAATCTGACTGCTAATACAATTATTTGACAGCAGTCCTGGTGTTAACTTGAAGTAGAGAACACTTGTGTCCCTAAGTAAGGTTCAGAGAAAGTGGTGAGACCAGAAAACACAGGAGATAGTTTAGCCTGGGACCTTTTTGGCTTTGTTATGGAAACGGCCCTTTTGTAATACTGCCCTTGACCACCTAGCTCCTTCATCTACAGGTATCACACACACGTATTCCTCTTTAAACAATGCACCTAGAAAGCACAGAATCCCTTCAAACTCACCCCCTGCATCTCGCTACAAATACTCCCACTTTTGAACAACCGTCTTTGTTTCTATACTCCAAGTGGCAAATAAATTTAGATAATTTCTGTTCAAGTATGTTCCATATATATTCAGGTATGAAGAACAGAAAGACTTATCTGGCTTACACTGGTTTAATGTGCATGTACAGTAAAGCACACTGTCTCCTTTCAAGTGAACCTTTAGGAAGAAGCTTTAGTTATCATCTTATGCCTGTTTGTAATTGACTGTGCATGTGATTAAACTCAAATGCGTTATTGGAAGGAACATTCATAGTAGAATTATTATATGACCTAATCTGTTGGTCAAGAGCAAGAACCACCCAAACTGTACCTTTTAATAATCAAACTATTCCTTCTGTTGAGCCACATATGAAGATGCTTCAGACTTGATTGTGGCTTTGGGTATACTCATTCTTGTGGTAAACTGTCAAAATTAGCAACATATTCCTGTCTGATCTGTACTATTGATTCACTCTGAATAAAGTTATCTTGTGACTTTTGCAAATCTGTGGGAGCTCTTATTTTCAGTTTGTTGGATAAAAGACCAAGTTCTTGGAAAAATGTGATGCTGACCTTGACTACCAATTATAAACTTGGCAAGCTAACCAGAAGGTAAGAAAACAAATTCTCTCCTACCTTACTGCTGAAAATTCACTACCACACTCTGGTCTTTTTCATTTTGATAACTTTGACTGAAATTACTAGTTTGATATAAAGAAGTCATCAGACTGTGGCCTTTCCACCCTACAAAACAGCCGTACCTGAGCATTCTCACTAGCTCCTTTGTCCAGGACAGACACGGCAACGTGAAGGAACAAAGGATGCCTCTCCCCAGTGAAAAATGGATAAATTCTGCTCTCGTTTTAATATTGTTTATTTTCTCTGAACCAAAATGAAACTTTTGCAGCCACTTGGGATTTTTAAAAAAATTTTTCTTCTCTTTCTTTTCCCCTTCCTCACATTTTGTCTTTTGGTCTTATATAAATATTAAGTAAGTATACTAGGTTTTAATATTTCTGAAATTCAAACATTAAGAACATAAATTATAGTTTATACTGTGGTTCCAATTCAGTTGTTTACAGGCTTGTTTACATAGACAGGCAGATGATTAAAAGGGAGTAAAGCTCGCACATAAAAATGGAAATACTCAACTAGGGAAATAAGCTCACTTCATGACAAAGACCCCTCAATTACGCTTGTTTAACTGCTTCACCTGTCCTCAATACTTCTGCTGTCTGCTGTTGTCTGGGTGAGTGTTTTTTGATTGTCTCTTCTATGACTGAACTTTGAGGATCCAACCCTCTCCAACTGGTACTGTCTCCATATTCAAGAGCTCAGGGACCCTATCTTTTCTATATATAAAGTGGCATCACCCTCTCTCTCTAATAGGAAAGAATCTCCAATTCATTAGATTAGAATTATGAAGCATCTTATGGATTTCTCCTACCAAACTCTGAGAAGAAGACAATTTCAGATCATGACATTGTTTTTCTGATTGGACATATGGCCTGCTAGGACCATATTACGAGGATTATTAATATAATAAGCCATCACTTCTAACTAACAAGACAAGCTTTCTTGCTCAACCCTCATTCTAGCTGTGACTCAACAGATGGGTCAGTGGCTTTCAGAAGAGGATCACTGGCAAGATAACAGTTCTCCAAATGGAGGACAGCCAAAAGCCATTGCTTGTACACTAGGGTACCACATCTAGAAAGAAGATGTAAGTTTTGGTAAACTCAGCTCTAAGTCTAAGGAAACTAAAGCATTGATTTCTAAGTTGAGACACTGAAGATGTTCAGTATCTTAAGGAAGAAGTCCATAATTGGGTCAGCCCATGAATTCATATACTTACCCCATTCTTCCCTCTCAAGGGGGCCTCCTAGCACCACAAGACATAAGAAGTTTTATTCACCACAGGTACAAAATGTGATGCCTGGCCAATTACAGAGCTATAAACAAATGTTCCCAGGGAAGAAGGTATACCTGTGCTAAGGATTCTTCAATAATAACTGACTGATTAGAACTGTTATGATGGAGAGATAGATACACTTATTGGTTGGGAGTCAAATTTATTTTGGGCTGTCTTTGGTCCTCTAGAAAGCCATTTATCACCCATTTCTGTGTGTGACATAACATTCTTGTGACTATTAGGTAAATTATATTAGGTTGACAGATCTGAAAATGTCCAACATAATATCAACAATATCCTCCAGGGAACAGATACAACTGAAATCCTAGACAATATTTCAGGCTCAAGTACTGGATACTGTCAGCACTCCTTTCTTTGGGAAAACCTATCTTCTCCCTGATTTTCTTGTTCAGTCTTCTCCTCCTCCTCCTCCTTCTCCTTCTCCTTCTTCTTCTTCTTCTTCTCAATCAGTTTACACAGTTTATTTCTTTCAGAGTTCAAAAAGTTCAAGTACAAAGCTTCCTCTACCAGGATACTTACTACCAATCATTACTACCAGGATAAAGAAAGCAGACCATAGGGGACTTATCGTAGTTTGCTTTCTGTTGCTGTCATAAACACCATAACCAAAATCAACTTCGGGAGGAAAGGTTTATTTCATCTTATACATCCTGAATCACAGTTCATCCTTGATGGAAGCCAAGCCAGAAGCTTAGAACAGGAACTTTAAGACAGAAATTGAAACAGAGACAATGGAAGAACTCTGCTTACTCACTTGACCCCTGGCCTGTGCTGAACCTGCTTTCTGGTGGTACCTAGGACAACCTGCCCAGGAGTGGTACTGCTCACGATGACTGGGCATTCCCACTCAACAACTAAGAAAATCTTTCACAGGCCCATCCAATAGAGGAAGTCCACCAATTGAGGTTTCTTTTTCCCATGTGTGTCAAGTTGACAAGTGAAGTTATCTAGCACAGGACTCCTGTTCAGCCTTGGACTAGCAAGCTGAGAAATTTCATGGATGCCCTTTAATCAGGTCCCAGAAACCCAGCTCTAGGAATGGAATAGGAGAGACTCTTTCAGCTCTACTCAACGCTATGTCCCTACTCAGCATGAAGCAGTTCCAAGAAGACGGACTTTCTGCCTTCAGTTCCCCTAACAATTTGGAGAAAAAGTCTCTCAAATGGAAGCTGAGGTATGTCCTGGATATATTTAATTCTCAACTTGACCCACCAGGACGGAGGGAACCTCAACTGGGAAACTGTTTCCAGTGGATTGGCATGCTGCCCTGTCTGTGGGACATTTTCTTGATTGTTGAATGATGTGGGAGGCTCAGCCAAATATGGGCAGTGCCAACACTGGGTAGGTGGTCCTGTATTGGATAGGAAAGCATGCTTAGTCTTGGGCCAGAAGACTAAGGCAGTGAAATGTACCTCCATTGTCTGTGTTAGGGATTCCTGCCCTGAGTTCCTGCCATGGTTTCCCTTGATGATGGACTGTGCCTGTAAGCCAAATAAACCCTTTTCCTTCAAGTTGGTTTTGTTCAGGTATTTTTATCACAGCAGTTGATGGCAAAGTAAGACAAGGCAAGTAAACATAAGAGACCATTTAGCCTGGGACCCTATTTAGTCTGGGTTATGAACACATACACCCCTTGTAATAATGCACTTGGCAGTCTGATTTCTTCACCTGCACAGTCTATGCATACACACACTTCTCTTTAACCAATGTGGTCAGCCACCTCAGAAACCCCGAACTCCCACTGCATCCTGCTGCTCCACTTTTAAACAATCATAAAGATTTCTCCATCTCTACTAACAATCAAATTTAGACAACTAATCAAGTGTATTCCCAGAGTACACTGATATGAATGGAGAAACCTGTTCTGAACATGTTTGGGTGTAATGGCACTAAGGCAAACTGTGTCCTTCAAGTCAACCTTTAGGTAGACTCCTTGTTTATCATCTTACATCTATTTGTAATTGGGAATCTATATGATCAAAATCAAATGCATTATAGGAAGGAACATGCACAGTAGAAAAATTATATGACATAATCTATCAATTGAAGTAGAGAATCACCCACACTACAGCTCTAAGCAACCATGTTCTTCCTTTCCTTTATCCATATAGAAAGAAGCCCCAAGCAGTAACCAGGGCCTTGGTTAGGTACTCTTACTCATGTAGCCAGTTATTATTTTAAGTAGTCCATTATCAACTTTGGCAGTATATCATTCTTTGGTCTATATTATTGCTTCACTCTTTATAAAGTTATCTTCTAGTTTTGCAAGTCTGTGTGAGCCCTCATTTTCTTTCATTCCTCTCTTTGTTTCTTTCTCTCTTTCATCTTCATAAGAGGCTATTGCTGTTTTGATATAAGGTGTCTTCCACAGAGTCATGTATTTAAACTATCAATGGTGATGCTGTTATAGAACCTTTAGAAAGTGGAGCCTTGCTGGGAAAAGTACATGATTGTATTTTTACAGTGTAGCCCCACTTCCTGTTTTCTTTCTCCTTCCTGACTGTCAGGTGACCTCATTCTCCTGCTGCTATGTCCTCCCAATCATGATGGACTATATCCCTTCTGGAACCGTAAGCCAAAAATAAACCCTTTCTCCTCCACATTGCTTTTTATTTGGGTGTACATTCACAACAATGGAAATGTAACTAATACAGGAATCAAGAACCAACAACCACTCAGCCTGAACTTCAACTCCGGTAAGAGTGATACTAGGGTATAATTGGGAAAATGTTCATAGATTTTTAGACATAAGGGGGTTTGATAATTAAGTATTGAAATGAAGCAGGAATGGGAAGAGAATAAAAGAGGGAGGAGCAAAGATGAATGGAAAAGGAAATATATGCTTTATCAGTATTAGAGATAACACATATTGTAATGCAAATGCAGAGACAGAACTGACAGTGTGGAAGCTGATTAGACAAGATACAAGCTAAAACAAACAACTGAGTAGTTAAAATGTGACAGTGTAAATAAAACATACATAGTAAACGTAAGAAATAAAATGAAGTCAGTCAGTGTCTTTCTATTTGCGATTTTGTGGTTCTCTCCTCCCGCCAGCACACAGTCATGCAAGCACCCACAGAATTGTCTTTTGTAGCAGCCTCTGCAGGTTTAGGGGAGGAATTCCAACCTGTTAAGTCAGTGTGTTGTTCCAACTTAGAGGGATTTCCATCTGTTAGTTCTGCTTTCTGCTGGAATTCCAGGTTTGAAACCCAACATGCCAGCTACAACTGCATCTCTGTTGTTTGGAGATGGAGATCATTCTTTCTGAGCAAAGAACATAGCTTGCTGTGGCTGAGGCTCTAAGGGTTTATAGATGTCCTTCTGCCTTTGTTTACCTTTGCCACAGGGAGGTCTCTTCCTGGTGGATTCATGAGGAGATGGTGCCAGGTTTGACAGCCCAGTGCTTGTCCAGACAATGAAGGATGTTGCCTTCTTAGGCAATTAATTCTGGGGTACCCGTGGAGACTCTCAACTTCAGGCACCCATAACATACTTCTTTCTTTGTCTCTGTAATCTGCCCTGATGTAGCTATCTCTCCATACATGCTATATGTCTCATGTAGTCACATCGCCTCCTGGACCATCTCTCTTCAGCTAACTCTTCTGAAGGCACTCATATCCAGGAAAGAGAGCAAGTTCCTGCCTGGTTCCACCGACCCTGACTGGGAAAAGTATATGGTTGCAGCTAGCTGCCTATGTGGTTGTTTCTTTGGAAAAAAAAAATCTTTCCTGTCTATGTTGCCTTTTAAAAAGTCTTTTTCTTTAACAATCCTGACATTCTGGCCCTTGTCTTTTACCAGGTTGTAGAGGCAACTCCTAATCCACTAAAAAAGCAAATAATTCCTTGCTGTACGTTTCCTTTTTCTTCAGCTCCTTCTCTTGCAGAGGTTGAGAATATTGTTTATGAATGTGGCTCACATTTTACCAGGTTGTACAGTCAACTTCCAATCCACTCTCTTGCCTGGAAGTCATTATAAGCCAGCTTTGATCTTTTTGTTGTCTCCATATTTTGTTATTCCCAGAATTTCATATGCAATTTTTCCTTAGTAGCTATGGGGGATTAGTTCTGGGAACTCAAATCCCCACAAATAACAACATCCAGAGACTGTGAAGGTACTTAAATAAAATGGCATAGTATATAGAGTCTGTGCATATCCTTCTCTGGTCCTTAAATCATTTCTAGATTATTCATACTGTTTAAAACTGTGTAAGTGCTGTATACAATCAATGCTATTGGGGAATAAGACAAAATCTGTACACTCCAGTGCAGATGCAATTTATGTTCCCCATTTTTAAAATTTATGCTTGGTGGTATCAGTGGTAGAGACTGGAGATACAGAGGGCTGACTATAAGTGGAATCAGAAAGTAGTGTGGCCTTTTAAAATTGGTCTTATTCATTTTGTGATATGCATTTAAGTATCCTCTGCCTTTTCATGACTTGATAGCTCATTTATTTTTCTGTGCTGAAGAATATTCTATTATATGAATGCTCCAGTTTCTCTCTTCACTACTGAAAGACATCGTGGTTGATTTCCAATTTGGGAATGTATTAGATTTGCAAGTATACATATGTATGAAACTGTAAAATTTCAAATCCATTGAGTCAGTACTAACAAGAAGACTAGCTGAATCATATAGTAAGGGTTGGTTCTATTTTCTAAAAACCTACCAATCTATCTTCCCAAACACCCATGACATCTGTTTCTACCAATAGCTGGTGAAAATTCCCTTTGTTCCTGTGGGTTTTGTCATTGTTCTAGGTTTCTGTTGTGATACACCCTTTTCATCTCTGATATTGCTGATTTGGATTTGTTCTTTCTTTCTTTTGGTTAACGAGGCTATGCATCTGTCTATCTTGTATATCTTTGCAAAGAATGAGCTCATACATTCGTAGATCCTTTCATTTGTTTTCTTTGTATCTACTTCATTGATTTCTTCTCTGATTTTTCTTATTTCTTTTCATCTGTTGGGTTTGGGTTTGGTTTGTTCTTGTCCTTCAGATTCTCGAGTTGTACTATTAAGTCATGTATTTGCACTCTTTTATTTTATTTTAATGTTGATGCTTAGAGCTACAAACTTCCTTCTTAATGTGTAGCAGAGGTTTTATTGTGTTGTATTATCATTTTTATTTAGTTCCAGAAATACTCTTGTTTTTTTCCTGATTTCTTCTTTGAGTCATTCATCATTCTGGAGTGTGTTGTTTATTCCTCATTAGTTCCTGCAGTTACATAAGTGTATTTTGCTGTTGATTTTAAGGTTTACAGTGTTGTGGTCTGATAGAATGATAGGAATTATTTTAATTTTTATTTATTGAAATTGGTTTTGTGATCCAGTACATGGTCAGTTTTAGAAAAACTTCCATGGTCTGCTGAGCACAGTTCATTGGTGTTCGGGTGGAATATTTTGTAGATATCTTTTAGGTCCATTTGATGTGTGATCTCATTTATTTCAGATGGCTCTGTGTATTCTTTATCCAGTTCATCTGTCTATTTGAGATAATGGGGTATTGAAAAACACCTACTATTATTGAGTTGGTGTCAATCTGGTCTTGAAGTCCTATAGTGCTTTTTGGTCTTATTGGTCAATTGTTCCATTGATCAGAATAAAGTGACCTTCTTTATCTCTTCTGATTAACTTTAATTTTAATTTGAAATCTACTTTGTCAGATATTAGAATCATAATGCCTGCTTGCTTCCTAGTGCCATTTGCTTGGAATATTTTTTTTCCTTGTTTTCACCCTAAGGTGGTACCTATCCTTGAAGGTGAGATGAGATTCTTATAGACAAACAGAAGGATGGATTTTGTTTCTTAATCCATTCAACTACTCTGTGTCTTCTGACTGGGGTGTTGAGGTATTGCTATTTAAACTTCTTATTGAAAGATGTGTATTAGTTACTGTCATTTTAATGTTTTTGTGATTTTGGTCCTATTTTGCATTTTTGTAATTATACCCTCAGCTGTTTGCTTTCTGTAGTCCCTTCAACCCTTTTAATCACATTGAATATTCTCTGTAGGGCTGGTTTTGTGGATATGAATTCTTTCAGAATCTTTGTGTCATGGAAGATTTTTTTCCTTCTCTTTCAGCAATGATAGACAGTTTTACTGGCTAAAGTATTCTGAGTTGGCATTTATGATCATTTATAGCTTGAAATACTTTGCTCCAGGCTCTTTCACTTTCATACTTTGCATTGAAATGTCTGCTATAATTCTGGTAGGTTTTCCTTTATGTGTAACTTGTTTTCTCTTACAGCTTTCAGGATTCTCTCTTTGTTTTGTACATTTAATGTTTTTACTATGATATGTGTGGGGAGCTTCTGTTCTAGTCTACTGGGGTTTTATGAGCTTCTTGTATATGTAAGTATATGTCTTTCCTTAATTAAGGGAAATTTTATTCATAACCTTGTTGAAGATCTGGTTAATGCCTTTGAGATGAGGTTCTCTGATGCATGAATTTGATCTTTTCATGGTGTCTCACATTTTCTGTATATTTCATTTCTATTTTTAAAATATTTCAGAGTCTTTGCTTGACCTGTCCAATTCTTCAACTTTATCTTTTTTTATATTGTGTATCCCATTCATTCTCTCTTGAGCCTTTTTCCCGCCATTTCAAATTACCACATTAGTTTTTCAATCCCAGTTTTATTTCAGCTTGATTTTTTGTCAATATTTTCATCTTTTTCATGAATTCACTTTTCAAGTCTTGAACTGCCTTTGTCATTTCATTCGTCCATGTACTTGTATTTTCTTGTGCTTTGGTCAGGAATTTATGCTTAACCTCTTTGAGTTGTTTGTTTGGCTGTTCTTTAAATATATTGAATTCTTTGATTATGTTTAAAATTGTTCTTCTAAATTCTTTGTCCTGGGTTTCCTCTAGGTAGTTTTCACTGAGGAACACATCTATAGGACTGGCAAGGCTTGGTGGTGATATATTATTTGGGGTTTTCATTTTATTGAATTTTTGTCATTGTGGCCTGGGAATATGGATTTCTTTTGTTGGTTGTGTGTCTGATATGAAACTCAGGCCTTTGTTGAGTTGGAGTTTGATTCTACTCATATTGTTGTTTCCTGATTAGTTATGAATCGTTACTTGCTCTGTGCCTCAGGTTCTCTATTGTGATTTTTTTTAATCAGGGGAATGACTAGATACAGGCAAGTTAGGTAAGAGCTCTTCAAGAAGGCAAAGGAGCCTAGGCCCAAGCTGAGGTGATTGATGGGTTTATCTGACCCATTTCCAACTAACTAGGTAAAGAAGGTGTGTGCCCTGGAACCAAATGACTGGGACTGGTCCCATAGCTGTGGAATGATGACCCCGCAAGGCCAGATCTAGCTAACTCTCCCAGCTAGTCAGGTGCTCTCTGGCAGCCTCAGAAGGAAGAGGTCAAGGCCCAAAGTATGCCAGTGGCAACAGAGTAGGCTAATTCTGGCTATCTAGCAGAGAAGATGTAAGCTATGGAGCTGCAGGACTAGCTTAATTCTAGTATGTTTGTTACTGATTTATTCATCTTTTGCCTTTATTTTTTTAATCTGTGTTTTATCTTCCTCTTCTGCTCTTTGTTTTTAACTGAACATTTTATAGTTGTCTTCTCTCCTTTTTCAATTATCCTTGTTCATTTTCTTTTTTGTTTTCATCAGTGTTTCCCCTAGAGTTTACATTATACATTTACAGCAGTGTTCACTTCCAGGCTTGCAAGATGACTCAACAGGCAAAGGAGAGTGCTATGCATGAGTGAGGGCTTGAGTTTAATCTTCAGAACTGACATGAAGGTGGAGGGAGACAACCTACTCCACAAAGTTGTTACCTGAATTCCACATGTGTACCCTGGTACATGAACCCATAAACACACATAATGCACATACACAATAAATAATTAAAACACTTAAACAAACAAAGCTCACATTCAGATAGCTTTATACTGTTTAATAGGCAATTTAAATATCTTATAGAAAACATTTTTTTCTTCCTAGCCCTTGAGTCATTACTGTGTTTCATTTATTAGAAAATATAAATTTAAACATGCAGTTGAATGCACCTGGATTAAGTTTTTTAAAAATTCCTTCAACTCAGGAATAATAACTTTAAAAAAGTTTTATACCTTTACTTCTTTGATGATCTTTTGTTTGGTAGATTTGAAATTCTAATATGCATACTTTTTTCTTTTAAAAACATGTTTTATTATTTCTTAGAGGACAGATATAAAAACAACAAATATTCTTGCTCCTTCTCTGCTTGAGAAAGTCTTCATTTATCTTTCAGTCTTAAGAAATCATTCCTCAGGGTTCAGAGTTCTGGGTTGCTGGCTTTTCTTTCTCACCTCCTTTCATTCACCGTCTTCGTATGTACATGATTTTTGAGCAGATATCAAAGGTAACTCTTATCCTCACTCTTCTTCAGGTAAGGTCTGATATTCTGCCCTCCCATGCCTGAGCGTAAGATGCACTAATTTTTTTTCTTTCTTTTTTGTCATTTGTGTTGCTTGATATCTCTGAGATTTCTGGACCACTGTTTAGAGTCTGGCCCTCATTTAGGGAATTACTAGTCATTACTATTTCAATAATGTTCAGTTCTCATTCTTCTCTTTCTGCTATTCTTATTACATGGACATTACATTTATTGTAATTGGCCCACTGTTCTTGAATACTATGTTCTTGGGTGCCCTCCAAACCTAATCCTTGCTCTTTGCCTTTCAGTGTTGGAGGCTTCTATTGAAATATCCTCATGCACTAAGACTTCTTTAGCTGTGCCTAGTCTACTCATGAGCACATAAGGCCATCCTTCAATTTGGTTGTAGTATCTTTCAGTTCTAATGTGTGTCTTTTGTTTCTCTCTTAGTATTGTTGCATGTTTATAACCTTTGTCCACCTGTTCTTGTGTGTGACATTTTCTTTATCATTTGTTACCTTTAACACTCCTAACCATAGATGTTTTCCTTTGTATGCCTAATGATTCTATCTTCTAGGCCATGTCTTGCTCTGTCCTTTCAAACTGGAGATTCTGCAGTTAGTATATGCCCTGTTATGTTTTCCTTGGTAGCCAGACACTACGTACTAAGGAAAAGGAACTATTGCTAGGAATAAGAGATTAGTAGTGGGCAGTAAGGCACAAGGCCAGCAGAAGCACTGTAGAGTCCTCTGATTAGAACATATTGTGAGCTGAACATCCTGTGAATCTGTGGACTTCAAATGTGTTTTCTGATCTTTCCTTTCTTCTTAGGGGAGGCTAAATGAATAAAGTGGGGTAGAGTTGGGTATTTTCCTTTCCTTGGGTCATTTAGGCTCCAACAAAACTGGAATTGGTTGGATTGTGGTTGATAAGTTCTGCCGGCAGGAGAAACTAGGCTTTGGCGAGTTCTAAAATGGCTGTCTTTCCTCTGTGCCTGCCAGAAACCATGAGGGGCAGAATTAAAATTCTCCCAATTTAAAATGTTAAATTGTTCATCATTCTGTGCAGTTCTATTGGTGCTATTCTACTTGTCTGAGTTCTGCTGCCTCAACTACCTCGCACTGTGGATCTTGTCTGTGGTCTATCCCTGTCACTCAGTAGCTTTGTAAGTTATGAGACTGGCTGTTATGGTATCACACTGCTTGGGTTCAGGTGGACCTTAATTTTCTTAATAATTACCCCAAACTACACAGTAGTGATGCTGGTGATTTGGATATGGCAAAGATAACCCATAAAGTGCTTCCTTTATGTATTGTCTCAAAAACAAGCTGAAGAGTAAAGAGCAGGCAAGATAGCTCAGTGGATAAGGAACTTGCTGCAAAGCCTGATGACTTGAGTTTGGTTCCCAGGACCCACATGGGAGAAAGAGAGAACCAACTCCAGCAAGTTATCCTCTGACCTTTACAGGCATCCCATGACACACACACACACACACACACACACACACACACACAATAAACATGTAATTAAAAATCTGAAGAAGAGTACAATAGGCTGTTTTGAAGGAGATATCACATTTACATAATTATAGCATATTCTTAAAATTGTTCTATTATATTATTAGTTATTATTAGTCGCTTGCTGAATTTATACATCAAGCCTTATAAGAGGCTTTATATCTATATCTATACTGGTAAAAACAGTATGCATATAATTTGGTAGCATCTGTAGTTTAAGGCTTTCACCAGAGATCTGAGAACATATCCCCTATGGAAAGTGGGGCTCCTGTCTTTAGTGACTTGACTTATACTTTTGATGGCAAAATGTGCAGAAGCATGGAGACCCTGCATGATAGGTTTCCCAGAAATTTTACTTTGTGGCTTGTGCATACATGACTTTGAGTAATTCATCAGTTACGGTTCAGGCTTTCTTAAACTGACACTGGTTCCCACAGAGGTTTCTACTCCAATATGACTTGATCCTCCAATTTGTAAAGAAGTTTATTTTCCCCTGATCTCACTTCTCTTATTTACCAGGAAACATTGTTGATTTTTCAGTTTGTTCAGCTTTGTCCTTGTTAGGACAAAGTGTCACTTCTAAGCTTCTTACATTCCGTACCAGCAACCAGAATAACTATATCAGCTTTCAGACTGAATAAAACAGATATTTCCTTACATTTTTTAATATGATAAGCCTTTTCACTTGAATTTTCCATTCATACATCCAGCTGATATTGATTTAGCATGACATAAATGATGATTTCTGCTTTTAAGGTTCTAGCACCTTGGTGGGAAGACAGTCATATAAATAAAACAATTTTAAAGAATTTGATAAAGATTTTCAGTCCTAAGTTATTTTATATGATCATAGCACCATGAAAATAAGATTATCATAAATATAGTTAAAATTGTAAAAAAAAAAACTGTTCCCATTCATGTGAGAACCTTAGTGTCAAAATTTTCAATTTATGTGTTTAATTTGGAGCACCTGTGGATTCCAAGACACTAGAAAGAGACCAGAGGTGGGAAACGGAAGGAAGATCTTAAGGGATGTGGAAGAGAAAATGAGGATGAGGAGGAGGAAGGTTTAAGTGGGAATAGGGATGGGAAAGTGTGGGAGGGAAGGATGGGAGATAACACGAAGGATATTTAAAATGCGACAGGGAACCTACTATTTCATCACACACACACACACACACACACACACACACACACACACACACACAAAGAGTTTAGTTGGAGTTACCCTACATGGGGGATTATGCTCATCCCAGAAGCCAGAGTTTGCCAAGTAAGAAGTTCAGTGCCAGATATCCAATACCACCCTCCAGGTTTTGGTGTCTCAGAGACCCAGCCCCCTAAGAAATAGAGGCTATTGCCATTGCTCTTGGTTGCTGAACTAGAACTTGATGGTAAAACCCTATTGCTGAGGATACCATTCACTTTGTCAACAGGACATGAAGCAATCAAGTTGGTACTGATCAGGAATATTCCTCCTTGCTGGCTAGATTTCATAGTAACTCAAGGTGCCACATAGGGAAAAAAATATCCACAGTCTTTCGTACCCAGCTATGAACCTTGTGAAATGCAATAGTGATCAGATTGGCAAGATATGCCCATGGGTTCAATACTGGCACCAATGTTATGGTGGTCACCAACTGTTTGCTGATTAGATTTAAGGCCTGCTCTACAAGAAGAAATGCATGCCCAGTAACAAAAATCTGGCCAAGAACCCATGTTTGGGGTCTTAATTTTGTTTTTTTGAGACAGCATCTCTCTGTAGCCCAAACTGGTCTGGACCACACTGTATATAACAGGTTGGCCTCCATCTCACAGAGATTTGCCTGTTTCTTCTTTCTGAGACTCTTGATAGGTTAACCAGGCTCCAGGGAATGGACACACTGAAGGACATTTTAGGAAACTAATTAGACTCTATAAAACATTATATATGAAGTATGTAATAATTACTATCTGTTGGAGTATATATAATAGGTAATAGTGCACATTAAATTGCATGTAGGCAGTAAGGTGAGGTACAGATGAAGGAGAGGATCTTACTACCAGCAGATTACATTGTAGGAACATCACAAAAATTCGATAAAAAAATTAAAAAGGATTTTATTTTGAAATGACTTATAAGATTTTTGTTGAGGTTGGATGAGGGTGACTAGTATAACTGGGGTGTGTGAAAGGATGAACAACACTGCTTGATGTCAAGCAGAATATCAGTTAGGATGGATGGGGATTCCAGCTAAACCAACTTAGCAAGATTGTTTCTAAAATTTAATTTTCTATGAAATTGGACAGATAGACCTAGGTCAAGGTCCAGGAGATGACCAAAGTTTGATGAGACACAGAGTCTTTATCAGGAGAAACAGATTTGATAAAAATAAATGTTTCTTTTATTCCATTGTTTGTGGAGGCAGATAAATGCATGTTGTATATATTTTTATAAAGTACATATATATATATATATTTCACTAAAATACATATGTATAGCACTTTGAGTTTGACCAAGTAATTAATTGTATAGTTATAATGACTTACATCTCTATATGATCTTTGTATAATATATATTATATAAAATATGTTTAAGCTGAGATCTTAAAATATCTGTATTACCTGATATTTTATTTGCACACCTGACTGATTGCCTTGAAAATTACAATTTGAAGGCTCATTTAATAAAAATCTGTTTTTAGATGAGCTAGCTCAAAAAATTAAATCAAAATAACGTGGTGGTGGACAGTGGGCCGTGTCCCACTATGAGTACAGCTAAAAGTTGAGAGAAACAGGGAGTGAGAGAGCGTGTCTAGGGAGCGTAAGGACCACAGAAAGTGAAGGAAGGAGGACAATGATTCTTTTGTTTATGGCACCAAAACCCGCATTATTTTAGTGTCTTCTTCCTGACAGACACACTCAGGAGAGCTGGAGAGTCAGTGTAAACTATTGCAATGTCCTTGCTTATGAGTGGTAAAAACCTCATTGATATTACATTACAGGCTGGTAAGTACTTTAGTGAAGATTACACACACTCTCTGCACCCTTAAATGAGCGTATGTTTATGATAAGGAGACGGGGCACTTAAGAAAGTTTCTTAGAAGAGGTAGTGATTCAGCTGGGTCCCCTGCTCCCCCCCATACACCTTGGATAGGCAGGAACTGGATAGACATAAGTAAAGTCTGTAACTTTGATTCTTTGGGAAAACAAGATTAGCAAAACAGTGTAAGAACCATCTTTCTGCTGTAGTCATTATCAGGAACACATGCAGCAGGCTCATTTGTATTCCTGAGAGGTATTACATTCTTGCAAAGCGTTACAGATAACAGTGCTCACATTTAAATGAGAACTTTTAAATACCTTTCTCTATTTATAGCAGGAAAGGAAAGAATTTCCCCAGCTCTGCTCCCTGGAGGCATTCATTAGGGGAAGTTTAATGAAGCAGGCAAACAGGTGCTTTTTATGTGCTTTTCAAAAAGGGCTCCAAGCTCTTACCTTCTCTTCAGCTTCCAACCGGGAGCACACGTCATCTACTGAGCTAATAGCTCCCAGCAGGGTATCTAGTGTGTGCCATATAAATATTCAGAATTTTATCCTATACTTTGTGATTGATCATAAGCACAATGTACTGAGAAAGATGGAAAAGATAAATAGAAAAATGTATAAATTCTGAGTCATAAATCTAAAGAAGTTTTGCCACACAGAGATTTAAGTAAGACTTGAAAAATAAACACTGAATATGGGTCTGAAGCACGAGTTATCCAACTGTTGATTACAAGTGAAGATTTCTCTAAACACTCTCCAGGGAATCACAGTTCTGTCTGGTGGCATCTAAGCTCTTACCTTTTGATCTTTCCCCTTGCTAATTAGTCATATGTTTGTGAGAACTTATGATACTTAAAAGCCAGTCTGAACTGTTGGGTCATAATGTAACCTGGCAGGAATGAAGAATGTCTTGTCCCCCTCTTTTGGCTACCAGACAACTGAAACTAACCCTGACTTGGAGTTTTCCCAGGAGTGGAGAAAGAAAAAAATTGAAGCCCAATGTCAATTAGAGAAGGAACTTGTCTCCATGAAGAGATTTCACAAAGCTGTGATAGTTTGTAAGACCATTTGTAAGAGGGATGGAGTAGAGCTAAGATAAAGACAGGTCAGTAATAGGCAGGCCCACACCTTGGTCAGGACTGCTCAATTATGAATAACCCTGGCCTGATATTTAAACCTCAGTCTTATGTGGTTTGAACCCTGAAGAGGAACTGGGCCAGGGCATCACTGGACATCGTTATTTGTTCCTCTTCCCAGTGTGACCACATTAAGTTTCCTTTTTCTTCTTTGCTCTATTCCTTTGTACCTTGTTTTTCTCACTTTTTTCTCCTTTTCCTCTCTTCCCCTTCTTCCTGCCCCCTTTCCTCTCCTCCTTGTCCCCCCTCCTTCCCCTCCCTCTTTCCTCCTCCTCCTCCTCCTCCTTCTCCTCCTTTTGACAGTTTTATACATTGGACTATTGATTGTTGTATAGGGCCCAGACTCTAATCCTAACAACTCTGTCAACATTAAGGAAAACACTGCATGCAATCTTTGTTGCTTTCACTTTTAATTACTTGAATACTTGGATAGATGTTCATTTAGTACATTGTTTCCCTTTAACAGCCAGAGTGCAGAATCATTTTCATTTGATCCCTACACCTAAATGATCCAAATGAGAGAAATTAGCAAAAATGTAATCAAATTTAGACAGGAACCTATAATTATATTAGCCCTGGACTAATAGGACTATAGCAGTTTCTAACCCACTCCTACTTCTGAGATTGCACCAAAGTCCTTCAGAAAAGAATAGAATATGCCTTATTCAGCTCAAGTTTAATGGATTCAGGCAAGATAAACTTCCTTTCCGGGTAGCTGACAGGAAACAGCAGGTGAAGTCAGGTCTCAGCACATGTGAGCCCCAGGACTTAGGCAGGGCCCAGCTACGCAGTTCTGCATTTGCTTCACAAGAATTCTAGTACATTTGAGGGCACTCTATTCCTAATGAGTATCCAGAGTAAGGCTTGTACTCTTCTCTGATGGCCAACTCCTTGCACCTTCAGGGAATAAATGATGAAACCTATACTTTTAATTTCAATAATCCCTGATAAACATTTCATAACTGCATTAAAGGTATTTTTAACATTTCATCATTTAAAGATGACAGATAAACTTCATACTAATACTTTAAAAAATAGTTTATCTATTATTTGTATTTTATCTATATGAGTGTATTGCCTGCACCTATACAAGTGCACATGTGTCCTGCAATGGCCATTCAAGTCAGAAGAGGACGTTGGATCCCCTGGAACTGGAGTTACAGATGGTTGTTAGCTGACATGTGGGTGCCAGGAACCAAACCCAGGTCCTCTGCAAGAGCAGCCAGTGCCTTTAACCACTGATCCATTTCTCTAGTCCTTTGTGCTAATAATTTTAAATATTTAAGTAATTCATGGAACAAAATTTAATACAAATACAGAAGCAACATGAGTCATTGAAAGAGTAAATATAGAAAAAAATAGAAAAAAATCCCAATTCAATAACTTTGGTGGAATTTTTTTAGCTTTTTTGACAAGTGCCTTCATTTTCATTTTCAGAGTATGTAGTAGATCAGAGAAGTCAATTTCTCCATTCACATATACGAAAATTCCGTCTTTGTAGAATTGAATGCATGTTTATAAAATTTCCTGAGAAGAGTAGAGCTTATACCTTAGCATCTTTAGTGTGTTTTTGTTGGCAGTAGTCATGGGATTATATTCTGTCCTTCACCTGATTAAATATTTATGCACTCTCTATTCAAGACAAATTAGATGCTAATGCATATCAGACTTCTGCAGATCAATGCTTATATTACCATTAGATGATAAATAATCTTGACAAACTGGGAAATTTTGATTGACCTCAAGATAAAAGTGCCACGACTGAACCAGTCTTGAATGCTGTGCCAGTCATCGAAGTGGTCTACGGGTCTAATTTTTGTGCCATTTCCATGTTGTTTCTATGACTATAGCTCTGTAATATAGTTTGAAATCTGTTATAGTAATCCCCCCTTTTTACTCTTTGTACTGAGGATTTCTTTGTCTATCCAAGGCCTTTTCAATTAATAGCATATAAGTTTTCAAAAGTATTCCTTTATAATGTTCTGGATTGTCTGTTGTGATGTTTCCCCATTTCAACTCTGATTTTGTTGATTTGGAGTTGCTCTTTCTTTTGGTTGATTGGGCCAAGGTTCTGACTATCTTGTTTATCTTTTCAAAGAACCAGCTCTTGGATTCATTGATTCTTTGTATTGTTTTCTTTTTGTTATTTCATTAGTTTCCGCTCTGATTTTTGTTACTTCTTGCCTGCTGAGTTTTGGTTTCATTTGTTGTTGGCTTTCAAGATTTTTGAGTTACAATGTTAAATCATTTATTTGTGCTCTTTCTAATTTTTTAATGTAGGCACTATAAACTTCCCTCTTAAGACTGCTTTTAAAATGTCCCAGAGGTTTTTTTATGCTGTGTCGTTCTCTTTGCTTAATTTCAGGAGTAGTTTTATTTCATTGTTAATTTCTCTTTTTACCCATTCATCCTTTAGGAGTGTGTTTTTTAGTCTTGAAGAGTTTGTGAAGTTACTTGGGCTTCTTCTGGTTTGATTTTAAGCTTTATTGCATTGTGGTCTGATTGAACGCATAGAATTATATAATTTATTTTGTATTTGTTGAGCTTTGTTTTGTGTCCCAGTAGGTGGTCGGTTTTGGAGAAAGTTCCATGGAGTGCTAAATAGAATGTGTATTTTTGGTGCTTGGGTGGAATATTTAGTAGGTGTCTGCTAGGTGCATTTGATGTGTGATATTATTTAATTCTGATGTCTCTCTGTTTATTCTCTGTTCCATTGACCTATCTAATGGAGACAGTGGAGTACTAAAGTCCCCTACTATTAGTGAATTGGGATTAATCTGCATCTTAAAATCCTGTAATACAGTTTTTATGAAGTTGGGTACACCAGAGTTTGGTGGATATATGTTCAAGATTGTAATTTCTTCTTGGTTAATTGTTCTTTTGCTCAGAATGAAATGACCTTCTTTATCTCTTCTGTTTAGTTTTAGTTTGAAGTCTATTTTGTCAGATTTTAGAATAGACACTCCTATTCATTTCTTAGTTTCTTTCACCCTGGTAGTGCCTGTTTCTGAAGGTGAGATGGGATTTTTGTAGACAACGAAAGGATGGATTTTGTTTCTTGACCCATTCAGCTATCCTGTGTCTTTCAACTGGGGAGTTCAGTCAATTGATATGTAGTTATTTTGGAAAGATGTGTATAGATTCCCCTCATTTTAAATTCTGTTTGCATCTTTGGTCTCACTTTGTGGTTCCCCAGTTATACCTTCATTTAGTTTCTTTCTGTTGCCCCTTGGATATAGTCATTCTTTTCTTCAGCTCTTTGTATTTCTTCATGAAGGGCTGGTTTTCTGAACATGAATTCTTTCAGTCTATTCATGTTACGGAAGATTCTTCCTTCCCCTTCAATTATAATAGACATTTTTACTAGGTAAAGTATTCTAAGTCGGCATCTATGGTCATTTAGACCTGGGAATACTTCTCTTCTGGCTTTTCATTGAAAAGTCAACAGTAATTCTGGGTTTTCCTTTCTTTTCTTTTGCAGCTTTCAGTCTTTTCTCTTTGTTCTGTATGCTTAGTGTTACTGTAATATGCCATTGGGAGTTTCTTTTCTTGTCCTGTTGATTTGGTGTTCTGTGTACTTCTTGTATTTGTATGGGAGTGTCTTTCCTTAATTTGGGGGAAATTTTCTTCTGCAATCTGGTTGAAGATATTGTCAATACCATTCTTCTGAGATTCTTACCCTTCCTCTATGTCTATGATATATAAATTTGGTCCTTTCATGGTGTCCCACAATTCTTGTATATTTCATTCCTGTGTTTTTAATTTTTTTTCATAGTGTTTTCTTGAGTTCTCCAATTCTTCAACTTTATAGACAGGTCTTGACATCCCATTTTCCATTTCATTCATTCTATTGACGATTTCTCCCATTGTTTTAAATGGGTTCCCTGAATTTTTCACTTCCCTTCTTCATGTCAGCCTTAGTATTCTTTAATATTACATATTTTTTTGTGAATTCAATCGTAAGTTTATGCCTGTCTTCTTTTACTTTTTTGATTTATTTGTGTGTTCTTTAAATTCAGCTTTACTGTCATTTTGACACAACTTGGAATTCCCCTAGAGGGAATTTTAATTGAAGTATTTACTCCATTGCTTTGATCTGTGGCCATGTCTATGGATATTTTCTTGACTTTTGAGTGATGTGGAAGGACCCAGTCTATTGTGAGTGATGCCACCCCTGGGCAGGTAGTTATCTGTTGTGGAAGAAAGCAGACTGAGCACAAGCCAGAGGAGCAATTCTGTGAGCAGCTGTCCTCCATGGTCTGTGATCAAGGTTCCTGCTCTGAGTTCCTCCCTTGATGATGGACTGTGCTTATATTCAAATAAACCCTTTCCTTCAAAAAATTGATTGTATTTAGTGTTTTTATTACAATGATGCATGGTAACTAGAACAGGGAGAAGGAATCTGTTTCAACTTATAACTCCCAGGTCACAATCTATCACTAAATGAAGTCGGGGCAGTGACTCAAGACCGTGACCTGGAGGCAGGAGCTGAAGCAGAGACAGTGGGGGAACACTGCTCACTGGCTTGCTTCTCTGGCCTGTGCTCAGTCTGTGTTCTTTTACAACCCAGGACCACTTTCCCAGGAATGGCTCAACCCCCACTGGGCTGTGCCCTCCCACGTCACTTAACAATCAAGATAATTCCTCATAGACATTCCAGCAGTTCAATTTGATAGAAGAAATTCCCCAATGGAGGTTCTCCCTTCCCAGGTGTGTCAAGTTGACAACTGAAGCTATGTAGTACACCTACTAAAACATTTATCAAAATTAACTCATCCTCTTCTCTGTTGCCATAACAATATCTTAAAACATATTAATGAGGCTTAATCAGAAATGCTGAGTGTAACAATATAGTAAGACCCAGTTATCACATTTGCAGATACATGCTCAGGCAAAGCAGAAACACATTCACATTCAGCACACATAATTCTGACTGAATTATTCAAAATAGACAAAAAGTGGAAACAATTCAAATAGCTGTTGCTTAATAAAGGGATTAAAAATGCATATTCTTAAAATGAAACCTTATTTATTTGAGTGGAACACAATTTGGAGACACGCTATATGCACAAACATAGATGCTTGCAACCATTCGTAAACATAAAGCAAAAAATATATAAATCTTTAAAAAAAATGGCTAAACTCTCTGACCATGTTTTCTTTATATTTTCTATGTGTTTGTCTGCCCTTAGGAAGTTTGATTATTTTAACCTTTCTAGCATTGTTTTCTGAATTAAAAAAAAGCCAAATTTCTGAGCACACAACAATTTTATACCATATTTCATAGTATATGTCTGAAAAGAAGCAAAAGAATCCAGATGCAAAAGCTCATATATCATACCACCTAATTTCTATGAAATATATAGTAAAGGCAAACCTATGTCAACAGAAAATAGTTTAGGGATTATTAGAAGCCGGGAAATAAGGGATCATGAAGTGAGTATTGAGGGGGTAGCATTTATTTTAAGTGTGATAAATGTTCTGAAATTAAAAATGGTAATGTTTTGCCCATTCTTTGAATATGCTAAAAGTCAATGAACTCTATACCTTAAAATGATGAATGTTATGGTATATGAACTATAATTCAATAAAATGAAGAAAGCAGAAATGCATCAAGAGTCTTTAGCAGCTAAAGCTTTTAAAACACATTTCATACTTGAGAACTGCAAAGCTCTCGTATGATCTGGCGGGGATTAAAAACGGCCTGGCTCCATTATAGATGTCAATCAGGAATAAAGATTTAAATCCCTCTCATTGGGAGGGAACTCATGGGTGACACTGTAAATATAGCCACGTACATGTGGCCAGAGAGGTCACAGATCCTGTCATATCTGTAGACAAATGAAAACTTCTTACTGTATGATGAATAAGCATTCTTATGTTTACAGATAGGTTACCATCAAAAGTATACTCGTCAAAAAAAAGCTTCTTTTTGTAACAGATGGAGGCTATTACAGAGTTACACAACTGGTCACACATAGACAACATATGTCTGAAAGAAGCTCAATTTTAAGTATCTGTAGTGGGACCTCCACACCCGAGGCTCATAAAACACAGCAGAATGGAGAGTAGAAAGAGTACTAATACATCCCTCAACTCTCACAAGCAAAGCTTCTTCAGACAGTGGATTGCAATGCACACAGAAGACCATAACTGGATAAGTTTTAGAGAATAGGAGACTGCAGAGTGTGCGTCCCTGGATAAGACTCCTGTATTAAGTCTCACCAGGGTGAGGGACCATTGCAGAAGAGGGAGTGGAATAATTGCAAGAACCAGGGTTGGTGCATGAACCTAAGGAAAGAGAGACTTTCAGTCCTTTGGGAACTTGTTCATATGATCTTGTGGCAATGGTAAGAGCATGCAAAGGACCCATACTAACTCAATCAGACAAAAACCCAGCAGAGAACTAGGGGAAATGGGCAACTTTAGCTGATGAATAATTGACAACTGGTTAGTGAGGGGTGAGAGTTGATCTTCTTTGAGAGAGTGACTCTAGATGACCTAACTAGACATCCAGGGCATGAACTTGTATCCAGGAATACATTGTACAAATATTTGATGGATAGGCCTCAACATATTACAATTACTTGTGTATTTGATATCACTGAACTTTATGCAATTCATCAATTCTTTATCCTCAGTGTAACTTAAATTTATTTCTGGATATAACTAAAAATATATGTTAGGTAAATAAGTAAACTAGATAATTATCCAACTCATTTAAATATTTGTTGAGTGACTACCAGTTCCTGGTGATTTTCTAAGCCCAGGGGATATAACAACACAGAAATATCTTGTTTTCATTTGGTATTTATTATGGGGAGTGGGAATAAAAGAATACTTATATACCATAAGATACATTAGAAAATGATAAATGCTATGGAGAAAAGTCAAGAATCTAGAGAAGAGAATTATATGAGATACTGCAGTTAAGTAAGAAAGTGAAATTGTGATACAGAGTCAATAGGACTTTAATGAGGGTCTAATGATGGTCTCTGAAAAATATGTTGTTTATCAGAGTTGCCAAACCTCAGGACAAGATTGACTGAGTCTTTATATATCTGCCTTGCTTCTTCACAAGTCATCATTTCAGGTGAGGTGGCTTCTCTACCTGGGGCAGAGGCTGAGGGAACAACAGTTGGAATTATCTGTTCAACAACACATTCTTGTATTTCTATAGTGATATTTGTCCTTGAAATGGAGCTTGAGTGGTATGCATGTATGGCTGTCTGCCGCAGGGCATTTGAAGCTGAGATATTAAATGATGTGACTGCTATCAGAAAGCAATCACACTGACAACAGTGTTAGAACAAACATCAGGAGGCAAGGTCAGAATTATTGATGATAAAGACAGAACAAAGGAGACAATGTCAACAACAGCAGTGACATAGATGAGAGGGGATGGATTAGGGCTTAGACTAAGGTGGTGGCTGGTAAGAAGAATTATATTTCTGACCATATTTTTAACTGGATCTGATGATATGCATTGATGAATATTTGATGCAAGAAAAAATAGTACAAAGACAGCTTCAAGGTTTGGGAGGCTGAGCAATTGAAAACTGTTGACATTCCCAAGATAAAGAAGTTTGTGAGAAGGTATCCAGAATTTTATTTGGAATATAGATTCTGTGGTGTTCTTGACAGGTTGTACAATTCTGTGGGCAAGACAGAACAATGTACATGAACTGAATGAGTCATGAGCTGAGAGTACAGATGGGAGAGCAGAATCTAAAGACCGAGCTCTGGGGCACAGCACAGTGTAAAATCTGTGGAGCTGCGGAATATATTCAATGGATTCTCAAGGGGAGCTATCGATGTGTTACCAAAAGATCTAGTAGGGAAGGATGTCCTGAGGGCCAAAAGACAGAGGTGATATACAATGCATTTCAAGAAGGGAGAGTGGTCAGTTGTGTCAGGTATTTCTGACAGAGCAGATGAGATGGTAACAGTCTGATCACTGGATTCAACAACATGGAGGGACTCTGTGGACGTAAGAGCAGAAATTTTAGACAAATGGTGGGACAAACACATATACACTTGCATTCAAGCAAGAATGGGAGGGAATCTTACGGTATACAATGAGACCTCTGAGGACATTGGTTATAATATCCAGAGGAGAGCTGGGGCAACAGGCAGGGGAAAACAGGCTTAAAGACATTTTTGAGAACAGGTCTTCATAGCTTAGTGTAAGAGCACTTTGACAGAATCACTGAGGCATTGGGTTCATTCAGTACTATAGTCAATAAACAGTAAATAAGATACATTTCCTAAAATTTATGTTTCAATATTTTTTGTTCTTTATTATTTTAATTGACAATATTATTTCATATATTATGGCACTTATGAGATATTTTGATATATGTTTACATGAAGAACACTAAATGAAACTAATGAATAATTCCATTACTTCACATGTTTATTTTGTGTGTTTGAAATCTTAATTCCTAGATAAAAAAGGCCAATATTTAAATGTTGATGAAAATGGTCCAACAGAGAGAAACAATTTGGAATTGCAGAAGGCAGATGGACCAGCAGTAATTTCACTAACAAAGAAGAGCATAGCCAGTTCTCCTCTGCTTCAGGGGAGGGGAGGTGATCAGCACAGATGCAAGGAGGTGACTGGCTAGCTACTGGCTCAGAGCTGGGGAACTTCCGAGTGTTTCATTTCTTCCCAGTGAGATTGTACTCAGTGTTAGCAGCGAGAATAAGGAAGATGTCTGAGGAGGCACTGGCAGTTGATTGAGGAAATAATAGTATGTAGTTGTTTTCTGGAAAGTAAGGAAACTATGACAGAATAATTGCTGAGCTGTAGTTATTAAAAAGAATGAACTAGGAAGAAAAAGGGAAACTCTAGTCAGTGAATAGAATGCCAGAAATTCAGTCATAGTTTCTATGAATTTGTGATAATAGTTTCTAGATTGTGATCACTGTGTGAAATTGGATGTAAGGATCATTGGAGCAGAGCATGTCAGTGAAGGGATAGTTGCAAGAATATTAAAATCAAGAAACTTGATGAAAATCTTCTTATAAGGTATAAAAGTCATTGTGCAGATTGCTAAGGGGTGAGGACCAGTAAAACTTTCCTTGATAGTAGAGTTTGATGCAAAACTAGCAACTGTAGATATAGGGAAAAGAAGTGAGACGATCTGCAGATGTTTACAAGGACCCAGGATAAGAACTGCTTACATGCAGGGTTAGGGGAAAGAAGGATGTATAAAGAAAGAAATGGCATTTGAGAGGGCGCCAGTCAAGCAGTGTCTGGGGACAGCCAGGCTTCAGACTGAACAAGCAGGAGATGCCAAAGATGCCGAGGATTCAGTGGCTTTGCAGAGGACAGTGTGCATGTTCCCAGGGAACTTTGTGTCTCTTTGTTTCCCAGGTAGATGTTTGTGTGGATGCGGGTCCTGCAGGTGATGCTGGATGTCTTGGGTCAGGAAACAGAGAACTAGATGGTGTGCATTCTGTAAGCAAGAGTACACTCAGTTTTGTAATACACTCAAGTTAAAGATAAACAAAGTTGTTAAGTTTGACCTCATAGAAGGAAACCATTATTTCCAGAAAGTAGGAACAATTGTGTTGATTACTTTTTCTCTGATGAATTTAATATTTTCTTAATTAAAAAATTTATTTCTCCTTTGCCTGCATGTATGTAAGTTCATTTGTTTCATGCAAAGCCCATGGAGGCCAAAAGAGGGCATGTACCACAGAATTGTAATTTCTCTATCTTCTTCTGTCTTACTGAAGAGCTGAAGGGAGGTTTTGTGTTCTAATTTATACTCTACATCAGGCTTCCCTATTGTGCTCGCATGGTGCTCTTTGCTTTCCTTTTACAGTCTTTTATTCAAAATGTACTTTGTGATCAGGGAGAGTGGAGATAAGAGCAGTTGGGAGGATGATTATGAGCAAAGTACATTGCATGGATGTAAGAAAATGTCACAATGAAATTAATTATTGTGTACAATTTATATACTCTAATAAAAACATTTAAAATGTGCTTGTTTAGGTGAGAGAGGGAGGAATAATTTGTTAAATATAATATCAATCTATCTCTCTAGAAAGTCAATTTTGTTAGCATTTGCAGAGTTCTACTTATAGGCTCATGCCTGGCATATGACCTAGAACAAGCCAGAATAATACTTGGTTGATGAGATGGCAAAAACAACACAAGTCTGTGGTATATCTCAGGTAATTGATTACACGATGTCTTTATGTTCTTTGAATAAATGAAGAGAAGCCTGTAGTTCCCCCAGATACACTTTCTTACTATCTTTTCTAAAGAGAGTTATTTATTTTATGTGTATGTGCGAGTGTCTGCTTATGTGTACATGCACCATGTGCATAGCCAGTGCCAGTGGAGGCCAGAGGAGGGTGTCAGATCCCATGTAACTGGAGTTACAGGCAGTTGTGAGTCTCTTGACATGGGTCATGGGAGCAGAATCCAAGTACTCTGCAAGAGCAGCAAGTATTTGTAACAACTGAGCCATCAAGTCCCCTTTCCTAATATCTTGATTAGAGTTTTATTAATGGGAACATAAGCTTCAATTTAAAATAACAAAATAAAACTGGTGGTTTATTATGTACTAGGCAGTACTATAACAATTTAGAATGATTTACTTCACTCTGTGGCAACCTTAGGACATGGTTATCATTATTATGGAATTTTACACTTGAAGAAACTGAGACACAACTTATTATGCCTCACACAGCTGGAAAGAGGCAGAGGTGCCTAGACATTGTTGTTCTGTCCCTAAATGATTCCTTTTACGGACAGTTTTAACTAATACAGTTTTCTCCTAAAGATATAGGAGAAGAATGATAATCATATAAGATTAAAAGGGGCTTATTATTGCTATGTAACTTATTTGAATATTAATGATTCAGTGCATTAAATGTAGCATACTGCCCTTGTCTGCAGCTGGGGAAGAGGTAGTTATTCTGAAAGGACAAATGCCATTGTAAGTTTTAGTATGGAGGCTGCAAATAGATGATGATTCTTTGTCATCTTAATGCTTCTTTTGCAATTATAGCAAAATAACTTCTGCTCAGTCAAGTGCTTCTGCATATTTCCAATATTTTTCATTTCTTATTCTCTTTTCATAGATGGCCATGCTTGAAATTATATAATGACTTCCCAGTTTTTCAAAAATTAGAGCCTGTAGGAATGAAGAATTACATGTGATTCCCTAATGAAACAATTTCTATCATATTTAAAGGTCGGGGTATTCTAATTAGAATAAAAATGGCAGTAAAATGTAGTTTAAATTAAAAGAAATTTTGTACATCATTTCAATGTCTGTTTCTGCACTAGACTATAAACTTTATGTCCTTCACACGTCAGAAAAACTCTTATAAAATTTAAAGCTAATATTCTATAGAGCATAAATGATTATGGTTCAAATACTATAAAATGTATCTTTGAGCAAATATCATTTCATAATATGATTTTGTGAATTTTTCTATTGAAGATATAACACTTTAAAAATGATTTCTTTGCTAACCTTCAGTGCTTCGGCTCCTTTCACAATCGCCTTTGCAGGTTCCATCTGCTTCGACACAAATGTACAATATAATGAAATTGCTGAAGATTGTCCTATATTCTCTTCTCTTTCAAGTCCACATTATGAAAACTCAAATGTCTTCAAAGTCAGCAGGTAATAAAAATGTGTTAAGGAGCGCAGAAGAAGGGAGAGAAAACTGTTAAACTGGAAAGTATATCCCATATCTAAATATTCTTAAGTTCAGAATAATTTAAAGCATTTGCTGGTAAGAAACAAAACCAAGTCTCCCTGCTGGCTTGATTCACTTTAGGCTGTCCCGGTCTCCTCTCAATTTTCAGGAAGCTTCGCTAATCCCTCTAGCCGCATTAAATATATGGCTGATGACTCACAGTTCTCTGTGCTGCATATTTTTATATTCATCTGTGTCTGACATTTCCAATAAGCTATCTCAGGCTAAACATCAGCATCAAATCTAGTTTTCTTTTAATTTTCCTTATCAACACAAGCCCCTCTAGGGATTCTTTGATTCTTCCTTTCCGGCCTGACCCCCTATCACCTCTCCCTTACTGGAGTCTTCCGAGGCCTGTTAGCTGCCTCTTCCCCTCCCTTCAGCCTTTGCTTCTCCTCCACAGCTCACAGCCTTTCTTCCTTCACTGTCATCTCTGCTTGGACATTTGCAATATCCGTGTCCACTCCTTTGACAAAGCCTTCCTTCCAATTTTAGATATTGAAACCAGAGTAATCTTGTTTAGATATAACAGGCATGTTACATTTCTACTTAGTATCCTTATTGGGTATCAAATGCTCTTAAAACAAAGTTCACCATCCTTAACATGGCTGCCGTTTTTTGTTGTCTGAGCTGCCCATTCTTGAGCATCATCCAGCTTCAGTCTCCCCTGGCTTGTTCACCCTGAGCCCACTTGGCTTCCACCTGGCTGCCCATGGCAGTTTACTTTCTTGTCCCTCTGTCTGGGCCAAGTTCGTCCAGAGCACACATTTCTTCCTTCAGGCTGCAGGTAAAGGCTGTTCCCTTGGGAAAGCATTTTCTAAGCCTATCAGACTAGAAATGGATTCTGTGAAGAACTTTGTTCTTTCCTTACCAAAATTCATGGTCATGTGCACATTGCTATGATGATTTGTTGAAAGTTTGTCTCCTTCACTGGACTGGAAGTTCCTTTAGAGCAATTATTCTGTCTCAGAGACTCCATGCACCGTGAATGTTTTTAAATGAACAGATGGTCAAATAAATAAAAGTATAACCTAACCCTCAGTGTAAAGAGGACTTTCCCACTCAGAGAGACTACACAGATACCTGGCAAATATCTACTGTCTTCAGCGTAAGGCCACTCCTCACATGCCCACTGGACAGTGCTCATTCCACTCTCTAGAACATAACCATCGGGACTTAGAAAGATTTGTTCCATCATTTGTATCAGTTTCCCCCTTGCATCCCCCATAACTCAAGGAAGGGATCAGAAACGTCTGCTATTGCCCATCTTCCTGTGTTTTCTCAAAGGAGCAAGCTGGGTCCTGCTGTCTTCCCCTTCCCAAGTTCTCTACAGGGCAGCATTACATCCACCTCTAACAGCTATTGTTTTGCAATAACTCTGAAACTGAAGCAGTTGTGGTTAACTCTTCCTTTAAGTAATAATCCTCCCCAAAGGGGAAATAATTCTATAGTATTGCCACAGATGAATACCTTCCATTAAATATAAAGGTTGTATATATAAAGGTTGTATATTTCCTGAAAGTGTTCAGATTGTGCATTATAACTATACTGGAAAAAAATCATACAATCTAGTATGTCAGTGATAGTCAGTTATTTTCATTTCTTGCCAAGAGAAAAATGTAATATTATATACACAATAGAAAGTCCATAAATACCAGTATCTGAAAGGTCAGAAACTTTGCCTGATAAAATATGATAGTCTGTGTGGATAGTTTAATTTTTAAAATTCCTTTTATTTTATGGGCATGACTATTTTGCTTCGATGTATGTAAATGTAGCACAGTGTTCCCGCAGACTGGAAGAGGGCATTAGGTCCCCTGGAACTGGAGTTATGGGCGATTGTTAGCTGCCCTATGAGTGCTAAGAGTCAAAACTGAGGTGCACGGGATGAACAGCAAGTGCTCATAACTGATGATTCATTTTGCCAGTCCCTGGGAAGTTAGACATTTGACACATCATGATTTCATTCTGTTTTGGTAGTCATAAAAATAAATATATTATCTGCTTTTAAAGTACAACCTGAATCCAAAATATTATGCCATTTCACACATAAATATACGAATATGAGGCTCAAATGACTAAGGATATCTATTTTAATGCAAGTATCATTAAATTACTAGCAAAATTAGTAATTTGTTAATTTTCTTTAATATTCAATTTATGCTGAAGTTTTCCTAATAGTATTGCAGGTGTATTTTAATAACAGGTTTGAATAAATATCCAAAATAAGACACACATTGCATTTGCTTTTTACATCTCTTAGATGTCCTTCCTAAAAGCCTCCTTCTCATTTTCTCCATGGGGTAGGTATTTGGAGAAAGTGAATCTCATGCTTAGCAGGCTGAATGCTTTGGTTTTGATTGATTGTTACTCCTAAAGTTATTCCTCTGTCAATCTTCCACCCCTGTGTTTTTTACAAAGTGAGAGTAATATAAGCAGATAATTAGATTAATGTCCAATTATTTGTCTTGACATCCTGACAGATTGTGCTCTGTTCTGCCTAGTCAATAGGAGACAAAATGTCTGCTGATTTCATTTTTTCCCATTTTAAATTTAATCAATATATTTAAGTAGTGACAGTTTGGTCGCTTTTGAAAAGAACCCTGTCAACTTTTTGCCTAGTTATGGCTTTATTTTGTTTTCTTAAAATGGTGTGTGGACTTTTATAAAGAGCTTTGTTGAGAACTGAGTTGAAAGCCATTTGGCAGTATACCTGCCCATCAAAGGAATGGTAGCTTTCCCAATTAATTTTATTGTCTTCAATAATTACATGAAGTTTACTTAATGATACTGTTGTCAAGAGATTAAGACTCTATTTGCATATCCATTTTTAGGAGTTTTGGTTCCCATGCCTAAATAACCTTGTGTGAAGGTGTCTCAAGGTGTGGCTTGCTCCTTCATATTTATACCTGAAATTATATATAGTGGGGATGAGCGGGTTCTTTTTTCAAAATTTTAATTGAATTTTTGTGTATATCATACACATCTCAATCATCTTTATAACCCCTTCCACACTGACACCTTCCCATAGCCTCTCCATTGGATTTCATACATTCTGTCATTTATGTTAAGGCTTATCAACTCAAGTCAGTGTCCCCTAGCATCCTTTAGTACATGTTCATCCACTGGGGTCTAGTTAGCCTATCTAAAGTCACTCCCTTAAAGTATATCAGCATTTCCTCATCCAGCAGTAATCAGTTGCCTAATAGCGCCTCAGCTAAGATTGGGATATGCCGCCCATTTCCACAGTTCTGTGCTGGGTTTTTGACCTCTTGAGTTTGTATGAATCTTGTGCATGTTGTCATTATTGTCATATGTGAAAAGTCCCAGGAGCCTATAAGATGCTCCATGTAGTCAGGTACATTCTCCCTTGGCTCTTACAATCTTTCCACCCGCTATTGCCATAATGATCCCTCAGCTCTGCTTGGATGAAGTTTCATACGGGAGTCCTGTACAAGGACCCACACTCCACAGACTCTAATTCTTTACACTTTGGCCATTTGTGGCTTTTTGTGTTCATTGTTCCTCTGTTCCATGAGGGAGATTTGTTGATGAGAGTTGAAAGATGCATTAGTATTCTACCTCTCATGCCACTATGTTCTGTGAGACTTAGGTGTAGAAGTTCCATTGTAGATGTGTTACATAGGATTGGGCATTTCACAGACACTTGATCTCTGGGTGTGATTAACCGTGGAACTTTGTAAAAGTCTCCTGTAGCAATAGACCCTTCTTTGATGTGTGGTAACTAACATACTTCTCTGTAAATATAAAGATTCATATTTAGAATATACTAAGAACTTACATTTGTCTAGGGATGTGATAGCCTTGGGGTGTTCTCTAAGATCTATGGGCAATGAGGAAGTTCGTTATCATACCAAAACTTGCTGAGCAGATGTGACTGTCAGTTCAGGATGTTCCCACTGTTTTTGTGAAATGGCCTGATCATTCCTTAATAATTGTTTTTCTTTTGAATATTTTATTGAGTTTTTATGAATTTCATATAGTAGATCTTAAACAAACTTAGACCCCTTCCATCATCAGCACCGTAGCCCTCCCTATTGGATTTTATGCAGTCTATCATATGTTAAGTTGTAACAGGTCAAGCATTTTTTTGGTTAATTTTTAATATTTTATTATTTTTATTTCATGTGTATAAGTGTATTACTTGCATGCGTGTGAGTGCACTTGTGTCCTGCAGTGCCCACGGAGGTCAGAAGATAGTGTTGGATTCCCTGAATGGGAGTTACAAACAGCTGTTAGCCAAAATGTGGGTGCTGGGGATCTAACCCAGGTCCTCTGCAAGAACAGCCAGTGCTCTTAATTGCTGAGCCATCTATCCATTCCCATCTGTCAAACATTTGTACCCAGATGTCCTTTGCTGTAAATTCATTCACTGCAGTCTAGTCAGTCAGTCTAGAGCCACTCCCTTAAAGAAAATCCACTCTCCCTCACCCAGCAGTAGTCAGTTGCCAGTAGTTCTTCAGGTGGGGTTGGCGCTCACTACTCATTTCCATCATTCTATGCCGAGTTTTGTCTGACTGAGTTGGTAGGTCTTGTGCATGCTATCATCATTGTTAAAAGTTCACATAAGCAAGTTCCCAGAGGCCTGAAAACATTCTGTTTCCTTATGTTCAGACACAAACCCTAGCTCTTACAATCTTTCCACTCTCTCTTCTGGGATGGTCCCTGAGCTGAGGGTAGATGAAGTTTGATAAAGGAGTCCTATCCAGGAACATGTACCCTGCAGTCTCTCGTTATCTAAAATTTAGCCAGTTGTGGCTCTGTGGACCTCTGTGGGCCTCTGTGTACATTTCACTTTGTTGGATGAGGAAGCTTACCTTGTGAGAGTTGAGAGATTTATTAGCATTCTCTCTACACCTTGTTATACTATGTTCCATGAGCCTTAGGTGTAGAGTTTCCATTATTGATGTGTCACTTAGGGCTGGGCATCTCTCAGACATATACTCTCTATGCGTGACCAGAGTGTAACTCTGTAATAGCCTCTATCAGTGTAGTAGGAAGGTCTGTGACAGGCAGATCAGGAGGCCAGGGGCAAAGTAGGGTTGGAGGGTCTAACAGACTATGATTGAGCATAAGGCTACTGTGGGTTAGAAAGCTAGTCCAGAGGTCTGAGGCAAAGGATCTTGAGCTGTCCTGGGCACAAGGTTAGAAGCGGGGCAGAGTGGGGCTGCTCAGGCTGCAGGGGAATCCAGGTGTTTTTTTTTTTTTTAATTTTAATTTTAATTTATTTTTATACAGCCATCTCTAACAAAAATGACATTAATACCATACTCTGTACAGATTTTCCTTTCCCTCAGTGTAACCTTCAACACATCACTTTCTGATTTTAGAGATGAGCTTCTCATTTTCCTGCCTTCTCTTTCATTCTTGTTTAATCATATGGAAAATACTTAAGCTGAGTCTGAGCTCTGTCCTGCAGATACGCAGCCTGCTCCCCAGGAGTCACCTCATCAGCCCATTGTGCTGTTTTCCTTCGTGCATCTTGATAGGTTTTGCATTTGGATGTTCTCAGTGTGGTGCTGTTTATGGAAGAGCTTAGGTTTCAAACCTTTTTTTCCTTCCAGAATGATCATAAGCCTCTCGACTTTCCTTCTTTTTTTACAGCAATCCAAAAGATATCCATAACATTTATGGTATAATTCAATGCATTCATCTTGTGGCACAGAGATCAACTGAGACCTGCAGCCTGAGAGTGGAGCGGCCACTGGGCCTCAGAGATGGGGAGGAGCCACTCTCTACCTAGGTACTTCAAACCCACCATCTGCCATGCCTGCGCCTTATCCAGAATTTGCAAAACAGTGGCACATTATTTTCTTTTTCGTCTTTTTGAGACAGGGTCTTCTGGTAGCCACAGCTGGCGTGGAATTCACAGCATACACCAGAATGGCCTCGATCTCACCGAGCTCTACCTGCCTGCCTACTGAGTGCTGGGATTAAAGGCATGTGCGGGCCACCACGCTTTCCTTAAATGTGGTATTTTAGCCGTACTTCTTCTATGGAGCTCTCTTATTTCTGTACCTTATTAGCTGTAATTCTCATTTTGCTAGTTTTTTTTTTTTAACTGAAAATTATTTGGTCAGACGAGGTGGCTCACATCAACAGTCTTAGCACTTTGGATGCTGGCTAAAGAGAATTACCAGAAGTTCATGGCTGGCTTGGCCCCTGGAGTGAGGCCCAGTCTCAAGAGAAATAAAATAATAAAATAAAATAAATAAAAAGAGAAGAAATTTACATCTTTTTACTCTTCCTTAAAAGATTGAATTTCAGGTTAACTTTTATTTTGGTAAACAATAGAAGCGCCCGTTCGATTTTTAATTGCATTCATTTACTTGTTCCTGTGTGCATGCTTGCACGCTTGTGCACGCATGCATACCAAACCACATGTGTGGGGGAGGTAGGAAGATAATTCCTAGGATTCAGTTCTCTTCTTCTGCCATGTGGATTACAGGGATCAAAGTCAACTCTTCAGGCTCATTAGCAGCATCTTTACCCCCGAGACATCTCAGCAGCCTGCTAGCTAGTTTTCATGATATTGTTAATAGATTTTACTAGACAGATGTTTCAATATGTTGTAATGTCCATGCTCTTTGTCGCTCAAACTCTTATCATTTTGTTTTTGGCACTGAGGTGTTAGAGTCATTTGGAATTTGTTCTAAGACATGCAGTGAGCAATGGGTAACGTGTTGCATATTCTCAGAGCTGCAGTACAGCTTAGTGCTAGAGCATTTACCTAGTATATCAAAGCCCTGGGTTCAGTGCCAAGCACTAGAAAAAAGTTGTGTCTCTTCATGTGCCTAGCAAGTAGACTTGATACTACTAATTTTATTTTCTCTCATAGGCTTGAGATGACACATTCATCATTACTAAGTTCTACACATACTTGAAACTATTTGAATATTCTATTTGTTTTCACTGAACATTCAATTTAAAAATGAAGTAATATTACATTCTTTAACTATGGCAATCTTAATGAGACTGAATAGTGGATATTATAGCTCCCTCAAATACATTTTTCTTCCTCTCCTTTAGTTATGATGAAAATGAATGTTAAGGCTAAAAGGGCCATGCTGGGGTCACCAAGGAATATAAGAGGGCTTGCAGCTATGCGGGGGCTAGCCAACTGACCAGATAAGCCAAAAGACCAAGCTCTGGAGAAAAGCAAAGCTTGTCTTGGCACACTCTGTCCAGCTCCCATGAAGTCCACAACAGAGGCAATGGACAAGGCACAATTATACTCTCCCCTAGTCAATTTCTCATTTTATGAGTAGACTTCTCATTGAAACAGATTGAATTGTGGATGAAGACAGCTTCTTAGAAAGCCTCCACTAATTCCATAAAGTTAATCATTGGAGACTACCTAGCAGGCACACGCAAGGATCTAGATATTAGGTAATCAAGGAAAACTGCAGATACATCTTGTTAGCTGTGTCTGCTGAAGAGCAGCATGCCCTGTTCTGGTGAAGGATCTTTGAAGATGCCCATGCATGGTCACTAACAAAAGGCCTCCATCCTCAGATTTCTCGTCATTGCAGTATTACTTGCATTGTGATTTTGACCCTCTTCTCCTTTCCTAGGATCATGGGAAAATGATCTCTTTAATATGGAGATCTGGACCACCATAATTTGGGGAAGAACAAGAGTCATCTTACCTCCTAAATATTCAAGCCACATTTTAAATACTCATAAAGCATCTTTAAAACCCACACTACAGGGCTGTAGAGAATGACGCTGTAGAGGTTAAGAGCACTGGATACTCTTGCAAAAGACCCTGGTTTGGGTCTCAACACCCATACAGCAGTTAACGATGGTCTGTAATTCTGGTTCCAGGGGATCTGACACCCTCTTCTGACCTCTAAGGGCATTGCACAGCACAGGTGCTCTTTTAAACATGCAGACAATACACTCATACACATAAAATAAAAATAATAAAATATTTTTAAAAATCTATCCTACCAAGTCCAGTATGCTGCTCCCCACCTTGGGGCCATCCACTCCAGTTGATTTGAGATTATTTGTTTAGCTTTGCTAAATAAGCTTCTGCAAAACTATAAACTTCTCTTAAAACTGCTGCTCTTTTGACTAAATTCTTTCCTTCAAGCAGACAAGACTCCATAGACTCCCACAACACATTGTAGATCGATGTCTTTAAGAAACTGAATATTGATATTTAAAAACATACATACATTTCCACAAAATGTCCCTTTCCGTTGCATCTCTTCTGAGCATCTGTAGTTTTACATCTGTCTCTCCTTGCACATTTAAAGGCTTGAAACTTAATTTTTCATAGTTAATGATTTTTATCTTACTGTAAAACAGAGACTTTTCACATTATATCTTTTTAAAGGGTAGTGTTATTAATTATGAATATTAACATTATGATTTAGATATTTTCCTAAAACATTTATTTATTGTGTTATGTGTTAAAGAAGTCGGAGTTGTCCTCTTGTGGGAGTCCATTCTTTCCTTTAATGTTGTGGGTCTTGGGAATCAAACAAGTCATTCTTTGGTGGCAAATGCTTTTTCCTGCTAAGTCATCTCACCAGCTCCTATTTGAGGATGTTATTATATGCTGATATATTATCATTTTTTGTTATTTTTGAGGTGGATGCTCATGAATTTGGGGGGGTTGTTTCCAGGTATAATATCATAGCATATAAAGATAATCTTCTTTCCAAAATTGATCTGCATATATGGTGATGTATTTAGATCATTATTTGCATTGAGCAACACCTCCAACTGAATGATAAATTCAGTGAAAGTTGCTGGGTATGCTTGTCTTGTTCTAACTTTCATATACTAGTGTGTCTTCATTTTGTTTTGTCTTTTGCACTGGAGTAATACAAAGTTTATATTGTGTGACAGAAATTTATATGTAAATTGGCATTTCCTCTTATGGCTACTAAAGTATATGATGCTAATATATTCTTCAATTTTTAAATAAAACTCAAAGAATAACAATGATTATATAAATTATACAAGATGTGTGTGTGTGTGTGTGTGTGTGTGTGTGATGGGCATGCAGTCATACAAGCGTGTGGGTATAAATGGATCTTTTGTGAATCATTTGTTACTAAATTTGGTACATATCCATATACCATAAAATAATTCAGCATATAGTAAAGGCTTATGTTTTCTTATATACATTATATATTTATTTAGACATAGGTATATTACCATTTTAGTAATGTCACAATAATGAAATTACCCAGTGTTTTTCTGTATTCTTTCCATCTCTCAGAATTGAAATAGACATTGATAATTTCATGTACCAATTTACATTCTATGAGGACGTTGACTTGTACAAACTGCACATCCTGACTTATTTATTACTTGTTAGCTATTAAATATTTCTTTTGTCAGAGAATAATATATTACATTTTATTTGGTCATGTTATCCTACTTATTGGTTCTACCTTTATAGTTACATATATTTAATTTACTTTAGCCATAGGCCCACAAAAAGAAAATGCTGAAGCTTCCTCTAAATTCATGCTGGTCCTCTTAAGTAAATCTTCGAGAATGGACCTTTAGTTCAATAGCCTCTGTACTCCTGCGAATTTATAGCAGTGTTTCAAAATCAGTTTGGCTTACTTTGAAATCCTGAGCTCACAATTTTTCTTTGAGTGCTTATGTCTCTAGTCACTTCTTCTGAGAGGCTGCTCTTGTCTTCTACCAGTCAGATTACCTTTTCCTGATATCCTGCTTGGTCTTTTTCTGATGCTCAAGAATATTCTGAGCATCCACATATATTTCTACAAAAGCTTGAAAAAAATGACTCAATAAAATCCAAAAGAAATTTTTCTGTGGTTTCAGTTCACCTGTCCTAGGGTTATGTGTGACATTTCTTCAAAATGCTTCCAATTGTGTTACAAACACTTGCAGTTATGCAGATACAAGCCCTCTAATTTTAAGGCTTATTCAAGTGTTTACTCTTTTCTATGTTGGTCATCTCCTCTCCCTCAGGTTCACTGTTTGCATCTGTGTGGTCTCACCTTTGTTCTTGTGTATCCCCATGTCTCTTATATGTCTTCATAATTTCTGCTTCCTATTTTCTCCTATTTTATTATCCCTTTGTTTTCTTTTTCATGCCATCTCCTCAAGTTCAAGTAACTGACATTTGTTTACTGAAAAAAAATGTTTTCTTTTTGTAATCCCGTTCTTACCCACCCCCAGCACACACATCTGAAAGCTTTATCTTAAAAGTCTCCTGTTATTTTGAAATTTCATTTGAAGATATTTTTCTTTTTAGATATATACTTCTCAGTAATCACGTTAGTATTTTACTGATTTTCATTGGCTGATGTTTCTCCTTGTACACATATTGTACTGTTTTGTAACTTGATGGACATGTTAGTCACACCTTTATGTTTTTGAATTTAGTTGCTCATTTTCTTCTGGTAACATTTCACAAGATTTGATCAAATCAATTTCTATTGCTCATGTTAATTCTTTTTCTATTGGGGTTTTAAGAGACTTTTTGGTTGCATGAATAGATTAACATAGCTTTGCTCCTTGAGAGCTACATCTTCTGTTGTATATAGATTTAAATCCTTTCCCAAAGTTCTGCTTCCTCATGGTCTCCCCCATCTAATCAGAATATGAAACTTCTGTCTCTTAATCCTGAGGGATTTTGCCCTATTCAGTGCCCAGCCCCATCTATTCACTGTTTTCACACTCACTGCATACTAAATCTGTCTTTCAGAAAAGAATTCCTAAATCTATCAAGGGTTGAATTAATTGGTACTTTTTAGATATTTTTCCTCCTAAGTCGCTGTCTTTGACACCAGAAATCAGAAACTTTGAAAGAGGAAAAGTTTGTTTTGGCTCATGGTACTAAATGTGCACAACTTTAATATATCCCATGGATTCTTTTGTCTCACTGCATTTGTGTTTTTTAAAAAATTCTTTTTCTTTTTTTTAAAATTGAATTTCTGTGAATTTCATACAATCTATTTTGATTGAATTCAGTATTTTTCCCTCATCTGTATCCCATTCTACTCCTGCCTAATTCCATGTACTCTATTACACACACACACAGACACACAGACACACACAGACACACACACACACACACACACACACACACATCCAGGGCTAAGAAGTCTGAAGCCTCTTATTTCCTATACTTTGGCCAGTTGTGGGTCTCTGTTAATCTCCATCTACTGCATAAAGAAGTTTCTCTAGTGAGAGTTGAGAGATGCATTAATCTAAGCTTATAGCAATAAGTCATAATACAGCATTTATTTAGCAGAATAATATTACCTGTGGCCTGTGACTTATCTATCCTCAGGTTCCTAGGCCTTACATCAGTGCCAGGTGTGAGCCGCATCTTGTGACTATGACCTTAAATCCAAGCAGAAAGTGGTTGGTTACTCCCATAATATTTGTGCCACTATTGCCCCAGTGGCTATACCTTGCCAGATCAGTTGTCATTCACAAAACTGACAGCTGGGTATAGCTGAGTTTTAATTTTAGCTCCCAGTAGCTTGCATAGCACCTTCTAGCACTATGAAGGCAAGTGAGTAGAGATGAGATTTTGAAGTCACTACCAGCTTGATTTCTTCTTGTTTGTTCTACAGTTCATGTATATAGTATTGTCAGCAATACGATCTTACCACTAAGTTCTAGTGTGTAACCAAGATCAGGAACAATGGCCAGTATTGTTTGAGGTTCTATGGGACCCTTGTTTAACAGCTTCAAAAGAATGAGTTCATTTCTGGCATTGGACTTTTTTCTTTGCTAGCTTATGGTAGATAATAGAGGTGATGTCTCCCTATTATAAATTATCTCCTTTCAATTTCTTTGTATAGTGTATATGTATATACTTTAAGAAGCTTCTACGGTGATATGTCTCCATATGGCTTTTTTAAAGGTCTTTAGTGTTAGTTGTCCTTCTCCATATTCCCCTGTGCCTTGCCCTACGATTCTCCATCCATTTAATACTTCCTACACTATGATTCCTCTTTCTCCCTTTATATCACCACATTCTCTATCCCCTCCCGTGAAGCCTTCCTTCCTCCACAAACCATGACATTTTATTGAGTTCCTGATCTCTCTGGCTTTTTCAATTGAAACATGCATATCTAAGAATACAAAGCTTGCACCCAGCTTTGAGAGACAACATGGACTTTTTGTCTTCCTGAGTCTAGGTTACTTCACTCAGGATGATTGTTTCCAGTTCCATACATACCTGAAAATGTCTTCATTTTGGCTTTTTAACAGCTGAATAAGATTGCATTGTGTAATTGTACTGTACGTTCATGATCCATTAGTCAGTTGATGGGCATCAAGGTCATTTCCGTTTCCTGGCTACTGTGAACAGAGCAGCAGTGCGCATGGATGAACAGGCATCTCTGTAGCAAGATACAGAGTCATTTGGATATGCGCCCAAGAGGGGTATGGTTGCATCATATAGTGGATCTATTTCTAGATTTTTGAGGAATCTTCACTTGGATTCCATTATGGTTGCACCAGTTTTCACTCCCACCAGCACTGGAGCAGTGGATGAGAGGTTCCCTTTTCCAGCATCATTCTCAGCATTGTCATTATTTGCTTTTTGAATCTTAACCATTCTGAATAGGTAAGATGAACTCTTGAAGTGATTTTAATTTATATTTCCCTGATGATTAAAGATGTTGGACACCTTTCAAAAGTATTTCTCAGTCATTTGTATTTCATCTCTTGAGCACTCCCTGTTCAGCTCTTATCCCAATTTTTAATTGAGTTACTTGGGTTTTTTTGATATTTAGTTTTTTTGAGTGCCTTTAGTTTATAGTATCAAAGATTAAAAACTAGGGGCTGAAGAGATGTCTCAGTGGTTAACAGCATTTTTGCTCTTATAGGAGACCTGGGTTTGGTTTCCCACACCCACATGTTGGCTTACCACTGTGTGTAACTCCAGCTCCAGTGGACTCAATGCTCTCTTCTAGAATGGACATGTGTTGCATGCATGTGATGCACACACACACATGCACACACACACAATAATTAATTAATTAATTAAATATAGAATAAATCTTTAAAGTGACCACTGGATCTTGGTTAATTTACTAAGAATTGTATCCTTCAAAGAGACTGACTGTCCTTCCCCCAGAAGCTGTTGATTGTTAATAGTTCTTTTCTATTGTATGGCTGGGTTTCTTATCCACCTCCCCATGTCTATGCTGGGATTTTGTCTTATTTTAGTGTGCATAGAACTTGTTGTGCATGCTATAAACCATTGCTGTGAGTTCATATGAGCAGCTGACTACCTATCTATAAAACTCTATTTTCTTATGGTAATCCACTAACTCTGGATCTTACCATTTTTCTGTCCTCTCTTCTGCAATAATCCTTGAGCACTGGGAGGCAGAAGTTTGATATAGGTGTCCTATTTAGGAATAAGCAATTGCAGAATCTTGTTCTCTATACATAAGCCAGTTGTAAGTTTCTGATATTTGGGAATTCAAATTGGACCCTATTGGCCTTATGATATACATATACAGCAACAGGGTTCATTAAATTGGGCTGGTCCATGTATGAAATTTGCAAAAGTTAAATTAAAATTTAAAACAAAACTTCCTTGATTGATGAGTGTGATTGCACATGTCTATAATCCCAGAGCTCAGGAAGCTTGGATAAGGTTTTGGGAAGTTCTGGGCTAGCCTGTGTCACATAAGTTTAGGTCAGCTTCAGAAACAAAACAAAGCAAAATAAAACAAGACAAAAACAAAACTTACACTGATCTTTCTTTATATCGTGTTGTTCTTTAATGAATGAGACTTTCCATTTTGTAATTTACTCTCAGAGTATTTATGATTATTCTTTTGAACAGTTTTTAAAACTACTTGTCAAATAACAAATGTACCTATTTGTTATTGCCAAAAAGTAACAAAGTAATACATCCTTGGGAATAAAGTATATATTTTTATGTTAATTGAGAGTGTAGGATTAACTTATAGAATGAAAGAATGATAATATAAAAGTAAAAAATAGCATTATAAATAATATCATGAGTTTTTATAATAGTTGGAAAATGCATCCATTTTAACAATTGAATCCTAAGTTCCTATAAGAAGGCTCAGAGGTGAATCAGAGTGATAAGACTTGGCCAGGTGAGATCCCAAATGTTTAGAGACTTAAAAAAGTGGTACGATAATTATCACAATTTAGAACTGGGAAAAAACCCTAGTAAATGTTTTAAAAAACTTCATAGATAAGGAAATGAAAGGTTAGGCCATCCAGTCCAAAGCACTGCAGTGCGCAGGTGAACAAACGTGCATTTGAAGCTGTGTCCTGATTGACTCACAGTTCACTGTTCTTTTCATTATTCTAGATTACTTCTCTATTGCTTAGAAGTTCTTAAACAAATCTTTACAGTGGATATGTCTGACTGCTTTTAATCTCTGTGCATTCATTGAAACTAACTCTATGCATTCAGCACTATTAGCCATAATCAGAGTTTAAGAACACTACAACTAATTGAATATATGATCACATCACTATAAATGGAGTTGTGGGGCTTGAAACCCTGGTTTGGCTGTGGAACTAGTATTCAGAATGATTTCATAGTCTCCTCTTTGAACGTTGTTAATTTCCTCAAAGTCAATGGATACACCTTCGTTATTCTTATGACTTTAGCAAATAGGAATTTTGCTCTTTAGATATCAAGAACTCATGGTCTAATCTTAAGCAGCCATTTGGTTAGAGTTAAGGATAAGTGAAAGAATATGGCTCCCAAAGATTCTTCTCATAACAAATTAAAAAACTAAACAAAAAGTTTTTATGTAAATATATATTAATTAAATAGAGCAGGACAAATGTAAAAAGATCATGGCAAAAGTGGATCTGGGAGTAATATTTTACACAATTGAGACCCAAAAAGAATGTCACACTGTGGTGCATCAAACACTTCAAATGCTGCCGTAGTCTTCCTGTTACACATTTTTGCTTTTCTCAGGTTTTCCTATCTCAATTTGTGTGTGCCCAAGTGTGCAGGATATAACAAATATGCAGGTTGAAATCCTTGCTCTCTCTAGCATTGTGACAGCCTGATCAGGGCAGAGGCAATGATAACAATATTCTGTTTGTAATTTACATTCTCCTCACTAGTGTGCTTGAGAGGACAGTGAGATTGCTGGAACACAGAAGTGAGCAGGAACTGAAAGATGCCCGAGTAATCAGCACTTGGAGGAACTATACACATAAGGTGCATCATTTGTCAGGCTTAAAAAACCTTTCCAGGAGAGTAAGGGTACTGGAAAGCAACGTGTGGCAACTCACATTAATAGAAACCTGTACAGTGACATGGAGTTCTAATGACAAGTAACTGGGAAATAATCTAGTTTTCAGGTAGTACCTGCTTTTAGAGATGCTTGGAAAGGGACGATAGGCCTTTGGCTAGTAGGATACAAAATACTAGCACCGCCATTCAGTGTGATTCAACACAAAGTCATGTAAGATTCCAAAGATGAGCAGGAGTTTCGTGAAATGCTGTCTTCTGGAGATGACACAACTGTTGCACTCATGAACTCATAGAAGCTGTGCTTACATGCATAAGATCTGTGCAAGGCCAAGCCTTCAAAATTGTAGCACAAATGGGAGAGGAACACAGGAAGCCTCACTCCTACCTGAAAAGCTATTGGCAATTGATAGCTATGGAGGCAGGGAGAATAATTCTTCTTTAGGTGTTGCCCATGCTCCAGTGAATGGTCCCACACCCATACACATAGGCAGCATTAATTAGAGAGGCAGGTTACTAAAAACAAAGAAGACATGAATTTTGGAGAGGTATGTGTTAGAAGTCTCTGGGAGTGGTAAAGAGAAATGGGAGTGGATATGGTCATAACTCTGTGTATGCATTCATGAATTTCTCAATAAAATTTTAAATATGTTTTGTTATTTTTATTTGATGTGTATGAGTGTATTGCCTACATGTGTGAAAGTGCACCCATGCTATGCAATGCCCAGAAGAAGGCATTGGATCCCCTGGGCCTGGTGTTATGGACATTTGTTAGCCACTATGTAGGTGCTGGGAATTGAACGCAGTTCATCTGCACGAGCATCCAGTGCTCTTAATGGCTGAGTCATCTCTCTAACCCCCAAGAATAAATTTTTAAAAGTGATTTCAACTCATGGAAATAACACCAAGATTTCTGGTGGAGTGAGGCAGGTCTTCAACCAAGGTATTCCTGGACAAGTCTCAAAATCAGAAACTAAATAGTGGGAATTGGAGAGACAGTTGTTAGGGAAGAATTTCTTTTAAAATAAAGAAACAGAACAGTTATAAACTAAGAATGCTAACAAAAGAATTACGGGGAGTGGGTGTGTGTGTATATGTCTGTCTGTGTGTCTGCGTTTGTGTGTGTGTGTGTGTGTGTGCGTGCATGCTAACCTAGAGAAATATCAGGAACTTCAAGACTAACATAAAACTACCAAACTCTTGGGTGAAATTATTTTTTAAAACTCCCCCAGTAGTTTGATTCTAGAATCTATAGCAGGCTGGACATGTGTGTCTCACTCAATTATCCAAGAAGAATGCAGAAAACAGAATGCTTTTATTTCCTGCTGCTTGTGTCGAACAGTTTCATTGAAAAAAAGTAAGATTTCTTATTACTTAAAAAATGCCCATGCTTAAAATAACATGAACACCTTACTAAGTTCCCCAAAGCTGGATACATGTGTGTCAACAGGTCTTCATTCCTAAATTTACTAGCTTCTTGCTATGCTGTATATAGAATCATGTGTTAGATTATTGATTAATTTGTTGTGTTATTTCTATACATATGTATAAAGTTATGGAATCACTTCATATATATTCATTTAAATCTACATTTTTCTCACAATTCTGAAATTCATATATAGTATTAAGACGAGTTTATAGTTCATTTATTTTGACTGTATAGTATTTCATTGTAACTTTTTGGGTTCATTTATCTGATGAACATCTGGGTAGTTTCTGACTGAAAGCTATTGTGATTAATTATCAGATGTTTTGGAGAAGCATGTATAATATGTATTTCTATGGGTTGGTATGGAATTCTGAGCCATAGGTTATAGTCATATTGAATTTTAGTGGAAGCTACTAAATATGTAGTGTCTATGGGTTTGATGTCCTCATCAACACTTATTTTTTTCCATTGGCATAATTTTAGTCATTCTGAAGTCTATGTACTGATTTTTGGGATTTAATTTACATTTCCCTAATGACTGCTGAAACTGAGCAACTTTCTAGGTTTTGTTGAATATTTGTACACAGTCTTTCTTTAGTTATCACTCAAGCTTTTTGTTCATTTTTTCTGTTTGGTTACCTGCTGTTTTTAAAATTAATTTTGAGTTCTTCACATAATTGGTTCCATATTAATTAATTTTCTGCTGCTGTGATAAAACACTGAGCAAAAGCAACTTGGCAAGGAAAGGGTTTATTTGGCTTCCATACCCTGATCCCAGTTCATTATTTAGGGAGGCTAAGACAAGAACTCAAAGCAGGAACCTAGAGGCAGATATTAAAGCAGAGAATGTGGAGGAACACTTGTTACTAGCTTGACCCTCTGGCCTGCGTTCAATCTACTTTCTTATCAGTCAGGACCACCTGCCTACATATGGCATTGCCCACAGTGGGCTGGGCCCTCCCACATAACTGGACAATTAAGAAAATGCCTCACAGACATGCTCATCAGCCAACCCAATAGAGGAAATTCTCCATTTGAGGTTTTCTCTTCCCAGGAATGTCAAGTTAACAACTCAATCTATCCAATACAGCGTACAACTCCTCTGGTGAATATATGAGGTATGTAGAGCTAGGGATTTAACCCAGGGCTTTGTGAATCTTAGACAGGGACTCTGAACTACACCACTGCCTACTTTAAAAACTGAATCATCTCTTTTGAGAAGAAGTGATTTATTTTAACATAATCACAGTTACAATTTTTTCTGCCACCCACGCGTCCTGTTTAAACATCTCGAACAACTTCAAGGTTATAACCTTGCCTCTTGTCTTCCTGTAACTATTTCATTTGCATTTTGCCTATACAAACCTTCACTTGGTCTGTATATATGTGTGTGTGCATGCATGTGTGAGATGAGAGATGAGATAGTATGTTGATATACTTACCTACTCCCTGTTAGTTTATTAATTGAGCCTGGACTATATTTCAAAGAGATATTTTTAACTTTCATTATTTTATTCTATGTGTATGAGTATATTTCCTACACATATGTAAGTGCACCCATGATGTGCAATGCCCATGGAAGTCAGAAGTTGGTGTTGGATCCCCTGGAACTGGATTTAGAATGGTTGTAGCTGCCATGGCCATGTGGGTGCTAGGAACCAAATTCGGGTCCTCAGTTCTTTAAATGCTGAGCCATCTTTTCAGCTCCAAAGAGGCATTTCTTTCAACCTGTTCCATAAAAATTATCTTTAATATAGCCATAGAAGAATATTCAAAAGAAAAAATGGTCAAGAGATAAACTATTACATTTATATTAATATTTAAATTTTATTTGATTTATTCTAACTTTACATTTGGTGAAATCACACTTTGCCTCAAATGTCTTCAAATTTCAAGGTGGCCAGTGTCAGCATATTGGAGGACTATTCATCTTCTAGAAGCCCAGACACCTTCTTTTTCAAATAGACTTTTCCTCATTCTTGCCATCAGTCAAAGTCCTTAACCTGCCTTCCTCATAGTATAGTTGCTTCTTTTGTCTGAAGTAGAAGCTATTAATAAACATTTAAATATCAATATCAGAGCCCTGAGAACACAAAATCTATCATGGCTACTCTCCCATAAAAAAGAAGCTTCATTTTTAACATCTCCTTCTTCAGTTTTCCTTTTACTAGAGTCTAGCTATGCGTGTGTATGTTTTTGTATTTAAAAATACATACATGCGTATATGTATTTACAAAAGACATCCTTATGTTTTTAATGGTCTCAGACTTAAAAAAAATGTACTCAAAGATTAGTGAGACGGCTCATCAGGTGAAAGCACTTGTCATACAAATTTGATGACCTGAGTTCGTTTCCTAGAACCCAAGGTAGAAGGAGAGAATTGACTTCTGAAAGCTATCCTCTGACCTCCAGGTATACCATGGCATGTGTATACCAGCACACACACATAAACACACACGCACACATCATATATACACTTGCATACTACCAATAAAATGTACTTGAAGCATTAAGCTATTTCAGATACAACATCTTTCGTAAAAGATTTAGAGTTGAACTAAATATATCTAAAAGTCAAAATATGTTAAAGATAAATATTCCATTCCTGGGTCTGACTGAAACATTATATTTAATTAGATTTCACAAATATTTATTTAGTGAAGTTTATAATTTTGAGCATTTACATATTATTTTGTCTACATATATATGATTGAGATGTTTTCTGTGAAACGCACAACTCAATAAAAAAATTTAAATACCCATATGAAATTTCACGTCTGAATTTTTCATTTACTTTCCATTAAATTTTCATATTTACCTAAAGCGAAAAAATACACATATACATAAATACATATGTAAGACATGCAAGGGATTCACACTCGAAATGCATGTCTGTGCATGTATTTATGCATTTATGTATAGCTATACATATGTATATTTTTTCTAAATATTTGAGGCCTCAGACTCTGTTTTAGTGTCTGAAATGGGATGTTCTTAAAGATGGCTGACTTTACAGTAGCTCTTTTTACATTCTTTTCATCACAAGATACAGTGATAAGTAACTTTTGTTTTAGATGCTTGAGGTGAAGCCTCAAGGTTATGATCTGAGTTGAGTCAATAATTTTGACTCAATATATTTTTCAATTTCACTTTAGAGGAAATCACATATACAAATTTAATGTTAATCTTATTTCAGCATAAGCTTGTCACATGGATGCTAAGACAACCCATTTGTCACAGAGTCATTATATCAGCCTAGGACAGTAGACATCATTATCTTATTAGTCCACATTGACTTACCCAGATTTACCCAGAGTAAAAGATAATGCACCTCTTGTGAACTCACACCTCTTTTCTGACCTGAAAACTCACAAAGGGAAAATGAAGTGTGTACAGATTTATCAACAGCAATCTTGATTGTAGATCTGTGAAAGTGTGAAGATGAAGAGCTTGCAATCTTGAAGGCTCAGAGCTAAGGGCTTTGGCTACTTAGACCTACAGTGGGGATGCAAGAGAACAAGGCATGTGGTTGCCATTTTATCTTATAGGGTTGTAATCATTTCACCTGCAGGATTTTAGAGAAGCAGGAATTGCAAGCTGGACGAGTTATATGAATGTTATGTGGTGTCTGTTGCAACAGGTAGTTAACAACTTTTTATGGAGTTAATCTCACAAATGCTAAGATTGATCACGTGTATAAAACATTTACTTCACTTGTGGGACTGTTAGCAGTCACTTGCAATTTTAAAATGAGTAACACAGGGGACCATAAAAAGACATAAATGCCATGAGCACTTACATCCTGCCAGCATCACATATCAGATAACGGACACAATGCTTTCTTGGTTGTGCTAGTCACATGGCTAGTCAATCTTAAAATAACCACTTTAGCCTTATAGGAGTTCTAGGGTCTCCAAGAAATATTGGTTTGTTTGAGTGGACGGCAGAGAAGCTTATGGTTTTCCTAAAGTTCTTAGTTTATAACGTGGGAAAATTCAAAATCCCTATTGCTAAGTGACAGATTTTTGTTCATCTTTCTTATCATAGGAGTTGAGACCTATCCTAGATAGTAGAACCTACCTCTTTGTGATATCACTGAATGGAGAAAGTATCCAATCTATATAACTCAAGCAAAGTTCCCATGAGTTTTAATTTGCTTACATTCACAAATTTAAAGTTTTCTATGTACCTTTCTCAGAAAATACAAAGCCATAGGTATGTGGGAACTGCAGCGTGAGAGGTAAAAATGCCCAAATTGTGTAGCACTTTAATAGGTTTTTGGAAAGTATGATATCTCTCATGTACATAAGCCGTCTATGAGCTCTTTCATTCTACAGAAAGTTTTGTGGTTTAGAGCATTTCTAGTGTATCCAGTTTTGGCAAGTGCTTTCTAATAGCACAAAAATGCATTTAATAGAAAAGGTCCTAGAGATACACCAAAGCTTGTTGCTCCAGCTGTCTTTGGGAAACTCAGACAACAGATAACAGGTTCACCTGGAAACTCACATTCAGCCTAGAACTCTAAAACATACTCCTTCTCAAGTGAGAGAACCAAGGCAACATAGCATGGGAGGTAACTCTAAAACAAACAAACAAACAAACAAACAAAACTCCACATTTATTAGAATATTGATGAGACAGCATTAAGCAGAATCAGGTGTAGTCATAATTTAATTCAATGATCAGAGAGAAGGAGGAAATGAAATAAAAAAAAACATGGAAAATAAGTTTTATTTCATAAGGGAAATGAACATGGAAATTAAACCTTCCTGTTAAAAGAACATTTTCAATTTAATCCTTTATATAAATTTTTGTGACAGTTACTTAAAAATAAACATGAGTTTGTCAGTCTGGGTATTAGTAGTGCTTAGCAGTTGACAGCTAAAATGTCCATTGTAGCAATAAACAGTGACTAAAAGCAGCAGATTCCATAAACATTCACTGCTCTAAGCCAGTTCTTTTCCAAGTAGAGTCCCCTAATAATCAGCCTCTGCTACAGTGCTCAGTGTCTGCCATTAATGCAGTCCTTTGTGTGGTTTTGTCTTTAAAATTCATGTCTTCATGCCTTGTTTGCAGCTTAGTTTTTGGATGGTATGTGTGATATTCAATTGCCCAATAAGTGCGCATTTGATTACTAAATATATAGAAAATGGATTATCTTTCTAGTCAGGCATTATTTAAGGTAATTCTTTTCTTGAACCAGAATCATTTGTTCAGTCAATGAATATTGATTTAGTAACCTGAACACATCAGGCACAATGTTACTTCATCATCAATATCTGACTTTTTCTCATCTCTCTCATTTGCTCTTTTTTTCTTTCTTGCTTGTTTTATTGACAAAATTAAAGATGTTCATTTTTTTGCCTTGTCTTTATTTGTAATATATCTTCACAGTTTTGTAGAAAATAGGTATTTTTGAAATGAAAAAATCTGTTTAGTATCTTGTTTCACACATTTCCTCATTATTATTCTTTAAGTGCATGCATATGTGTATTTACTTGTCATCCCATAATATTCATAAGAACTCAGCTTCTGTAAAGGGAAAGAATATCTTGCTTGGTCTCTTGACAAATGTAAGCATGATGTATCAGGAAAAAATGCACAGACATTAATTCACTTAATGATTTATTCACTCAGCAAAGACGTATTGATGCCTTTCTATTTGCAAGGGATTGCAGTCCTCAGACAGGCCTTTGGTTTCCTGCCCTTTACTCTTTTTACTGTAATGGAAAATTCAATAATTTGGATTAAATACATTTCTCTTTTAGGTTGACTACATGCTAAGGATCAAGGTCTATGGCTATTAAACTTGCCTCCACAAATGGCTAATATTCACAATTAATTGTTCAGATAGCTGAGGGATGGAAAAAATGATGTGTCTTCTTTGCAACTGTGCTTTTTAAGGTGATGCAACAAGCCAAGAGGATGTAGAAAAGAGGAATATTGTGCATACTTTTTATTATCTGTCTACGTTTTGATGGGAAATCCTGGACTACCTGGGAAAGTAATCAAAGTGTCCTGGTTACTTGCCAACTTTTTCTGAATTCATAATATACTTACCAGAAGATTCAAAATTAACCAGTTTTTTTAAAATTTCAGCCAAAAACTATTGGTAGTTCCTAAGCTATTAATTGCATTCAATTTTCACTCTCCTTGATTACTGTGCTACATTGATGACCATTTCAGGAGTAAATACTAACTCACCTCATGATTTCTAAGGGACTTTATTTATACATGAAAAAAATGATTCTGTTTATGTGTTATTGGATTTTCAACAATTCAAATACATGAACCAGATGTTTTTAAATTATTAAAATTGATTAAAAATTAGTAACGAGTGAATTCTCATTATATAGAAGGGATTTCAGATATCAAATATTACTTAAAATTTTTGTCCAAAAGAAATTCATTTATTTCATTTAAAATAATTTAAACTATATTAAGAACTACAGTTTTATAAGATATTCTTAGCAAACACTTTCTATTTCAGTTCCTTAAAGAATGCAAGTATATGGTTGCTTCTTTAAAAATTATTTCTGTTTGTGGAATTATTCTTCGATAACAACATCTATAACTCTCTCACTGCCCTTCAGTTGTGATTCACTATAAATCTCTCTGAAATAAAACACGTAGGCTGAAAAATTAAGCATTCATTTTCTAAGTACTATGAGATTTGGCTGTATAAGATGTTTTTAGCATTTTAGTTGCAATATTGTAACTTTACAGGCTATAAATCTATTAGATTCATAATACTCTTTTTGAATATGGAAATATTTTCTTTTGTAAGATCTTTCATCTACCACATAAATATTTGCCATGTGCTACAGGATAAGCACAGTGTTCAGTACAGAGATAAAATGCTAAAAGAAAAGCATGTTGGATTCTATTTGTGTGCTACTGAGTCTGGTAGGCAAGCCATATATTAATAAAATATTCTCAAACATCACTACAATTATAGCTGAGATATAAGCTGGGTCTAGGCTAGCAGTCAGCAAGCCTCCTGTCACTGTCCCGGGCAGCACTGTGACAAGAGGCATACAGGACCAAACCTAGCATTTTACGTGTGTTCTAAGTATTTGAACTCAGGTCCTCATGCTTGTGCAGCAAATGCTCTTAGCCAATGAGTTCTTCCCTCAGTCCTGGTATAGTTTTAACTGAACAAATAACAAAATAAACAGGCAGGCTCAAATTGACAATGTGCATCCTAGATGATCTATTTGCTAATTATCCATTATTGATAACAAATTTATATTAATGAAAGTGAGTTACTAGTATCAATTTTAGTCAAAGTAGTATGCCTTTTTTTTGGTATTCCTGTGGGATATAAAACTTTAACAAATGTGAATCTAGTTACATTTCAAGTCTCTTTCATACAAGCTGATGCTGGAAATTCCCATTCCTACTCCCATTGTGATCCATGGTGGTAGTCCTCAACACTCTCCTAAAACTGTTCAGATGAAGGGTGCCAGTGAGTGAAGGTCATCAGGGAAGCTTTACTTTCTCATTAAAGTTTCTAGAACTTGTTATTAGACTTATCCTATATATAAATAGCATTTGCCTTTGGTGACAGTTGTAGCTTCCTTTCTGTTGCTGTGATAACATATCCTGACCAAAAGCAGTTAGAGGAGGAAGGGATTGATTTGGCTTACAGGCAACAGTTTATCATTGAGGGGCAGCCAAGGCAGGGGAACAGAGCAGCCAGTCACATGATATCCCCAGTCAAGAGCAGAGAGAAAGGAGCTGACCCATGTTGCCTCATGGCTACTGAGGCTCAGCTAGCTTTTCACACCTGTACAGCCCAACACATGACATAGTGACACCACCTTCAGTGGGAATCTTCCCACCTCAATGAACAATCCAGACAATGCCCCACAGACTTACCCACTGGCCACCTGATTTAGATAATTCGTCAAATGAAACTGTTCTCCCAAGTGATTCAAGATTGTGGCAAATTGACATTAAATACTGGCCAATATGATGACTGCCCCATGTTTTAGGAAACATTTTTTCTGCTTTTCTTCTGAAAAATGGACTTCCTGAATGTCTTCCCACCTTTGAGAGTTATTTTTTTAAAAATCCTTTTCTCTCTTGTTTAAATCCTCTCTTCCATTTGCCTTAAATGATAATAATATTATCCAGAGAATTTCGTTACCTGTAATTTTTTTTAGTCTTTTTGAGAAACGGTCTCCCTGTTTCCCCATCTAGCCTGGAGCTCTCTAAGTAGACCAGGCTGACTCAGTCTTACAGATTCACCTATAATATTAGTTGCAATATTGTAACTTCACAGGCTATAAATCTATTAGGTTCATAATACTCTTAGTGAATATGGAAATATTTTCTTTTTAATCCCAGCACTAAAAAGATTAAAGGAATGTGTCAGGGTGCCTGATTTATCTGTATTTTTTAAGATGTTATTTTTTTCTAATCAATCAAATTATTCTTTGTATACTGTGTTAGTCACTTTTGGTTGCTATGATAAAAAGCTACTTATGGAGGAAAGAACTTATCTTGGCATACAGTTTCAGTTTCAGAGGGAGAGTCCATAATGACAGAGGCAGACTAGCAACTGGTGGCAGAAGCAGGATGATGGAAAGTAGCATCTTTAACAGCAAAAATGAAACAGAGGGCAAACTAGAAGGGCAAATCTATAAATTTTCAAAGCCTGAGTCCAATGATGCACTTCCTCAAGCAAGACTCTACCTCCTAAAGATTCCATGACCTTCTGAAACAACATCACCAACTGGGGTAAAAGTGTTCAAATGCCTGAGCCTATGGGGGACATTTCTCACTAAAATGCCACATTTTATTCCCTGACGCCTATAGGTTTGTGGCCATCTCATAATGCAAATTGTATTTAGTTCATCTTCAAAAGTCCCCCTAGTTTTTAACAGTTTGACAGTATTCAAAGTTCCAAAGTCTCTTTTGAGACTCAAGGTTCTCTTAGCCGTGACCCCTCCCCTGTAAAGTGAAAGCCAAATCATGTACCTCCAATATACTATGGCCTGTCATATGCATTCCCCTTCCAAAGGGGGAAGAGTGAGGAAATACTAGACCAAAGCAAGACCAAAACCCAGCAGGGGAAATAACAAATCCTGTACTCCATGTCCTGTGTCAGGGGATTTACTTTCAAAGGCCTTAGATGGTCTTGTACTTCTAGCCTTGCTGTCTACAATCTCTCTCTCTCTCTCTCTCTCTCTCTCTCTCTCATCTCTCACACTTGTTCTATTCCCTACATGCAGCAATCCTTGGCATATATGAAATTATTATTCTGCAATATCAATAACAAAAACACCAAATTTACCATATACAAATAAGAAAATAAAATAGAAAAGAAATATTATTTTCACTAACAATGAAAAGACAAATACTTAGTGTTCTAGTTATATGTTGTCACAGAATAAAGTGCTCTCAAACTTAATGGGCCAAAACAACACATTTTTTTCTCTTTTATTTTCTGTGCTTGGTTGGCCTCAGATAAATGATTCTTTTTATTTGCTTGTTTGTTTTTTCAAGAAAGATTCTCACAATGTAACTCTGGCTGGTCCGGAACTTACTAGATATAGCAGGCTGACTTTGAACTTGCAGTGATCTTCCTGCCTCTGCCACCTGAGTTCTAAAATTACAGGTATGTGCTACCATGCCTCTAGCTTGATGATTCTTGTTTTGTTTCTCAGAGAACAAGTTATGTGTTACCTTGGGAGTGGAGTCATCTGAAGGTTTAGCTAGGCAGGTCATTCAAAATGGCTAACTCACCTGCTGGGCAATTTGGTTGTGTATTGGTAGCTTAATTATGATTACATTGAGTTACAATAAAATCTCAAATGTGATGATTGAATTCTGACAGTAAATGTCCTGTAAATTGGAGTTTTAGGTAAAAACATAAATGCTCATAAATCAGATATAATCTATGCCCAAATCAGCACAGTATGTTTAATGGAAGATTGTTCAGCTGGATGTTTTATCAGCCCAAACTCCTCCTCCTTGAAACTCATGTCTATGACTCCTTCTTTTATCTTTCTCATTCTATTATAAATAATAGCTTTTTGATTAGTGCTTTCTAAACCTAAGATACTCAATATTCTGTGATCTCAGTACTCAAAATGTCAAGGCATAAACACATTGTGACTTGAGTCAAAACAACTACAATAATGATTTTAAGAAACAGTAATTGACTACTGTCTGCATTGTGGTAGTCACTGTGTGAAGCTTTGAAAGCTTAAAATCTTATTAATTGCTTCATATCAGGAAAGTGTTAATTAAGTCCATTATATTGATTGACCATGGTTTATAAACTAGCAGACCTGGGATTTTGTATTCAGTTGTCTTAGTTGTCAACTTGACAAACTTGGGGAAAAGGAAGTTCAATAGAAGAATTTCCTTCATCAGACTGTCCTGTGAGCATGTCTGAGGGGCATTTTCTTCCTTGCTAAGTGATGGGGGAGGGTCCAACCCACTGTGTGCAGTATCACCACTGGGCAGATGGGCCTGGGCTTTATAAGAAAGGTAGCTGGATATGAGGCGGGGAGCAAGTCTATGAGCAGCACTCCTCTGTGAGTCTCTGCTTCAACCTGCTGCCTTGCGTTCCTGCTTTGTTCTCCTTGATGATGGACTATAACCTGTAAAATGAAATAAATCCTTTCCTTCTCATGTTGCTTTTGGTCATGGGGTTGATCACAGCAGCAGAAAGCAAATAAGTAGACATTTAAATTAAAATCCATACCTCAAGCACATGCCTACAATTCTAGTACTTGGGGGGTATAGGCCAGAGGGTTAGGAGTTCAAGGTTAGTCACTTGAGCTATAAGACCCAGTCTCATCCCCCACCACACTGCCAGATATTGTAATTGCTGTTCTCTCAGACTTCATGGCTTCCTCACCATAATTACTGCATTTCAAGAAGAGGAAGTAAAGATCAAGGTATATCACACACACACACACACACACACACACACACGCACACACACACGCACACACACGCACACACACGCACACACACACACACACACAAAATACCAGGACATAACTAGAAGGAGTAGTGACTAGAGAGATTGTCCACTTAGCACCAATGGATCAAATTTATACCACAACTTTTCCTTTTAGTTCCTGAACTGTGGCAGCCAAGAAAACATAATGCATACAGGCCTCCGTGTCGCCTTCCCACAAATCACCTGAATAGGCTCTTGAGTAGGATACTTTTTCAACTTTTTTCAGAGCTTCCACTAAATCACCAAAACTGTGTCAAAAACCTTAGCATTGTAAAGATGACCATGGGACATCTCCAGCAGTTTTAATAACGTGGAGGACTGGCTTTGTGTCCGCATCCACCTTTACCTGATCACTATCCCAGACCCTAGGGGCAGAGACTTAGAAAAACTTTGCCTCATTTATTTAAAATTGTGCACACCCTTCACCTAATGCTAAGATAATTAGAAGCATGGGAACACAAGGAGGAGCAGAGGTGTCACCTTGGCTTCACTCAAGCCCTGAACAGGCAGCCTGATTGTGCCATCCCCATTTCTTTAATTTGTCTCTGGTAACCTGTTGTGTAAAACCTTAGTTCATATCATCAGAAATGTAAAGAGAATTTTTTTTTAAGTCTGGCTCTTGCTTTTGCATACAAATTATCTTAAAAAATACATTTTGCACTTTGGAACTATCTAAATGTATCAGCTAGGACCTCTGCTGCAAGTGTTAAAAAGCGAGAGGAATAGACAGTTTGGTTCATGTAACTCAGAATTGCAGGTGAGGTATGAGACAGAGGCGTGATGTGGCTTGTCCTCTTGCACTGGGCTTTTCTGCTCCCAGTTCTACCCTTTTGAGTATGTGCTTCCTTCTCACAGAATCCTTGTTGCTCAAGTGCTAACCCCTCCCCCAATCCCATATTCCCAGTTAGGAAATTTCCTAGTAGGTTTTCTTTACTGGGCTCTGTCTGTGATATTTAAGCAGATAAAACTTATGGAATGAATTAAGTCTTGTGAACTGGGGATATGGCTCAGTAGGGAAGAATGCTTGCTGTGCCAGCATGTAGACAGGAGTTCAAGTTCCCAGCACCTATATGAAAACCTGGCATGGCTGTGTGTGCCTCTAACCAGCCTTGGGGATCATAGACAGGGGGATCCTGGAATTATGCTGACCAGCCAGGCTAGCCAAATCTCTGAACGTCTGTTTAGTGAGATGACTTGTCTAAAGGCAATTAGGCAGAGAAAAATAGAGAAAGACATCAGGCGACCTCTTCTTGCATCCTCATGCATACATATGGTGATGTGCATTCATACACTCAAGGCGATACACATATATCACAAATAATACACACACATACACACATTCACTTGCACACACACCTACAATCATAGACACACACACACACACACACACACATACATACATGCACATATACACACACACAAAGAAAAAAGCCACAGAGAGAAGTGGTGGGGGTCGGTTGATAAGGGTAGGTAAAGAAGAGTATAGTAAGAATGTATTATATACATGATGAAATTGTCAAAGAAAAAATTAACATTAAAAAATCTTTTGATGAAAATCTACCAAACCTATTCTGTGCAAACTGCAACCAAAGGACAGCTAATATGGTTATTCTAATATCAGGAAAAAGTTTAAATTTTTAAAAGGAATGAAACCAAGAACTGACTCTTCCTCAATTCCTGGATGATATGACTTGTATCTCTTTGGGGAAATTGAGAAACTGGTCATTGAAATACTTTTCTGCATTGTGGTTTAGGTGGATCTGAAATTGGGAAATGACTGGAGCAGTTCTACTAACATCTGTTTCTAATTTTTAATAGTAGAAATACTGTGATGTAATTCTTCAGGATTCAGTAATAATGACCAAAAGATGAAATTGGCAGACTGGGAAGATCTAACTCCTACACATGCATGGAAGTCAGAGGTGGGGCAAATCCAGCCATTACAGATGATCATGGCTGGAGGAATCGTGGTCCAGGAAGAAAATTCAAGGCAACACAACCCAGAGACATAAAGAGATGTTGAAGGAGTAGAACAGTAAACACTGACCACACCTTTCTCAGGCACACCTATCTTATTTGTGCCTTTGGTAGGCTTCACCACTGTCAGTTCACAGGGCAGTATTGATCAGAATTTATTTGTAAATAAAGAGTTATTTTAAGTGCCTTGACTAATAACGAATTTTTCTCCATGATTTGGTATCACATATTCCAAAAAACAGGATGTATATTAGTAAGGGTGGAAAAATATTGTTCTCAATTATTTGAAACTCTATAACATAATAACCATAAATTGTACTAAGTAAGCTGTAATAGTTTTATTGAATTTTTATTAATTTTTTTTGTATTTCATACAGAACGTCTCAACCAATCTTAATCGGTTTTATACCCTTCTTCCTCATTGTCTCCTTCCCGTAGCCCTCCTCCGCAGAATTCATATGCTCTGTCATTTATGTTTAGGTCTATCATGTCAAGTTAGTGTTCCTGGACAGTCCTTAGTGCAAGCTCATCCACTGAGGTCTAGTCAGCCTAACCAGAGTCCCTCACTTTAAGAAGATTTGCTCTTTCTCACCCAACAGTAATCAGCAGTCAATATTTTCTCAGCTACGATTGGGGTCTGCTGCCCATTTCCCCAGTTCCATGCTGGGTTTTAGTGTGCTTGAATGTGCATGAGTCTTGTAATAATAATTTTAATGATGCCAATATTTTTAACTGTTAAAGAACATAGTATTTTTTTCATTGAAGAAAGGAACAAAGAATCCCATGTTCTCCTTTGTTAAATTTTGAATTTTCTTCTTCATTTTTCTCCACACTCCCATTTATTTCCTTTCGTTTTCTGTCAGAGGCAATTTCACACTGAACAGGAGTAAATTCTACCCATTTCCACATTGTCACTCCTCTTCAGTTTAGCTATAAATGAAATGAAAGCATATTGTACAGCAAGATTCCACATGTACTGTAATGACAGAAAAGGATCTCGATTCACAGAGACAAATGTTTATATATATATATATTTGGGCATTATATGACTTTTTATTCTCACATGGGTAAGCAACAGAAGGTGCTTATTACTTTAAGGAAAATGTAAACAAAAAATAGGAAAAAGGAAAGAGAACTCTATCCAGTAGAAACCAGAATAGAATATGAAAGATAGTATACATAAAGAAAATTTGGACAAGGAATAGTGCTAGAATTTGGCATTGCTCTTATGTAGAGAAATAAGTTTTAGCTATGGGGAATCACTTGATTCAGCCAGTCATGTGCAATAGGTCAATTAAAATACTTAAATTGGCAAATTCTCCATAGAGCAAATATGTACTCGATGTGGGATCATTATCCGACAGATCTATTATACTACATCAATAAAACAAAAAGAGTGAAAGGCAAAAAGCAAACAGCAGGGCTTTAAAGATCAGCAAGACTCCATTAGTTATGTATCTGACAGAACAAACAGGGTAGTTAATACAAAGAGTTCCCACAGAGCATGTTTTGTGCTTTTTAAACTGAGATAGAACATATTTCATATAACATAGTTATTATACATTTCTTCTGTTTCAAGCTCTGTTTTAGACACTAAGGCTCTGGCACATCAGAGTCATTCAAAACTGTGCTTTCATGGTAAATGGGGAAACAGAAAATAAATGAATCATGTCAGCAGTAAATGGTGAAAGGGCTTTAGGACAAAAAAATACAGTGCAAAAAGGAGAATTCATATTTCTGGGTGAATGGTATGTATTCAGGGGGACAGTTAAAGCAAAATGTCAGAAAGTGTTCTACTAGATAGCCGCAAGCATGCTGTCCTTGAGACTGGTCTGGAGTGACTTGAGTTTGAGATGCCAAGTTGGCATTCATTGGGCATAGTGAGAAGGCAGTGAAGCAATGGCTCAGTGGTGAAGAGCACTGGCTGCTCTCTTGCAGAGGACCCCTAGGTTCAGTTCCCAACACCCATGACAGCAAACAGCCATCTCTAACTCTGGTTCTAGGGGATCTGGCACAATCTTCATACTCTTCTGGTCTCCATGGGCAAACAAACAAACAAACAAATAAAGCACAGATGTAGAAATGTAGCTATGGTTATTTTACTGTCTTCTGGTCAGAGAAACAAGGTATGGGCCAGCAAAGGGAAAAAAAGAATGAGAGACCAATGACCAGAAAGTATGGACATAAGATGACAGAGTTCTGGAAAACAAATCAAGAATGCTTCTAGTGGTAAAGAACAGAATTACTAGTGAAAAACACCATGCTATAATTGAACTTGACGCCAATTGCCACTTTGAGTATAATGAACCTACTGACCTGTGTTAGAAGAATATCAATTTTGAAATTGTTGGTTTTGTGGTTATGCTGCATTTGAAATTCTGACCTGGTTTCCTTTATGATTAATGGAATGCATTTATGAAATGGATTTGGAGGAATATGTACTTTTGAATATAAAGAAATGAATATGACAAAGAGGATGCCTGGGGGTAGCTCCACTGTCCTAGACACTTAGCTTGTACAAGGATGTGGACTGGATCCTTGGACAACAATCAAACAGCAAGCAAACAATGAACAAAATAAAATAAGACACAAAAAGAAAAAGGTTCACCAGCTTCGATATCAAGAAACTCACCTTATGAGTTCTACTCACCGAGGGGGTCAGGGTCCCTGTTCCAGGCGCCAGTTATCATCGTTTCTGTTACCTTCGTGTCTTTCCACTCAGGCTGGCCCTGAGTGGACTTTGGGGGTCCGGCCTGGGGGATTGGGCGTGAGTAGACACAGAGTCAAGCCACTGACTCTGGGAGTTGGACGGGAAGCAGCCCAAGCACGAGGCACTGCAAACTCGTTTATTGAATAGGTACACAAGCTCTTATAGGTCTGGATAGCCAATGACCTTATGGGGTGGGGTCCCAAATACAGCCAATAGTAAGTTTGTCCCCAGGTAGGTGGTACTTTCCAGATGCTGGTCTCACAACTAGCCAGAGCAGAACGCCACACCCACAGGAGCCATGCCTCTATTCCTCCTAGCAGGTGGCCTGGCTAGGCCCACCTTGCATTATGCCCAACAGGTTCACCAGCTTCGATATCAAGAAACTCACTTTATGAGTTCCATTTTTAGACCTACATTTAAAGTTCTGTGTATTAGCTGGGTGTGGTGGCCCACGCTTTTAATCCCAGCTCTTGGGAGGCAGAGGCAGGCAGATCTTTCTGACTGAAGTCAGGGTAGTTACATAGTGAGTCCCGGGACAGATGGGGTTACAGGGAAATCTCATCTCAAAAAGACCAAAAATAAATAAATAAACAAATAAATAAATCCCCCCAAACCTCTGTATATAGAAAACTCTGAAGGAAGTCCTTGAATCTTCTATTAATGCATGAATGTCTCTGGTATATTTGTCAGGAGGGCTACTGTTTCCCTACCCTTCAAATCTGTTTTCAACATTTTCTTTTGTAGGTAAAATGTGCTACCATCTGTGTTACCATCATCAGCCAATGAATTGTTTTCAGCAGAAGGATGGTTAGAGCTAAGACACTCCTGGAAATGCTCCTAGACAAACTAAGAGCATTTCCAAGGTTTGCCCTTACCTTTCCCTTTCTCTTCCCTTTCGTAGTGGTCTCCTCTTGTCAAATTTTATATCAGACTGAACCTATCCATAGCCGTTACCTGGAATCCACATGACATGCCATCATTGTCACAATTTCACATGTGCAAGCTTCCAGTAACCTGAAAGACTCTGTTTCCCCGAGTTCATGAAACAACCTCTTACAATCTTTCCTTATACAGACTTTCCATTCCATCTTCTTCAAGGATCCTTAAGCCCTAAGTGAGTGAGGTTCACTATAATAGTCCTATCCTGGGACACATTCCGCAAGTCTCTTATTCTATAAAACGTGGCCAGTTGTGGACTTCTGTGTGCATAGCACTACATTGTTTAAGGAAGCTTCATTGTTTAGAGTTGAGGGATGCTTTAGTTTTCTGTCTAGCCCTTATTCCACTGTATTCCATGAGCCTTAGGTGTAGAGATTCAACTGCAGATATGTCACCTAAAACTTAGAATCTTTCGATAGTATATTCTCTGTATCTGACCAGTTGTGGGATTCTGCTGTAGCCTCTGTCTGTTGCATTAAGAAGCTTCTTTGATGAGTGGCATACTGTGCGCATGAATATAAATATAAGGATCCATATTTATTATATTTAAGAAATTTCAGTTTTCTAGAGATACAGAGATGGGGTTCTCTATAGGGTCCGTGCCCCTCCAACCCTGTGTATCTGGATGAATCTACAGTGTAGCCTATGAGTTCACTCCCATTGAAAGGGTTTTCAGGCCAATCAAATAGCTGTCGATTACCCACCCCCCAAATAAGAATGATACTTCTGAACCAATAAAGGTTGTTACAGTTATTAGAATGTAGGGTTTGATTGGACCATTGATTGATTTCCCCTTTATCATTTTCGTGTTATCATCTGGCATTACGGGAGTTATTCAGCAGAAGAATTCCAGGTCAGTTTCTGCTGCATTGCTCTGAATCCTATATCCCAAATATGTCCTGTCTTCAACAGTAGTGTATTATCTTTTAGTTCTGGGAGATAACCAAGAACTTTGGCAATAACCTGTATGATTTTGGGAGTCTCTTGGACCACTCTCACCAACCACACAAAGGGAAGTACCTCCTGTCTGACACTGTGTTCTTTGCCAAACAGGCTCTGGGTATATAGTTGTACTAATGTTTACATACATTTCTCAGAGGTTTCGGTGGCATATTTCCCACTGGGTTCCCTAGCTCTCCAAGATTTATTCGTCTCTGCTATTTTATCTCCCATCCAATCTCCCTCTTCCCTTTCCCAGTCCCAGCACCCACATTATCCCCACCCTTTCCCCATTAGCACCTGCCTCCCTCATCCCCCCTTTTCTGGCTCCCCACTTACATTGTGACCCCCTGTATGTCCCTCCTCCCTTTCCTTCCTGCTGAACACTCCCACTTTCCCCACCTCCCCCGTAACATCTGTTCCTTACATCACCCTTTTTGGGTTCTTTTATTTTCCTTTACCTCCATGTATCCTTTCTCTTTTCCTAGCTCCTGGTATGACATCTGGATCCATACTCACATATAGGGGACTGATGCTGCAATCCACAAATGAAAAACATGCATTGCTTGTTTTTCTATGTTTCTGTTACTTCATGTAGTATAACACTTTCTAGTTCCTTTTGTTTACCTACAAATTTCATTATTTCATCTTTTTTTAATGCTTTGTAGAGCTCCTTTGTATAAATGTACCACGTTTTCATTATCCATTCATCAGCTGAGGGACATTTAGGTGGTTCCCATTTCTTATCTATTGTGAAGACAGCAGCAATAAACATGGATGTACACCAATCTCTATAATAGGGTGAATCCTTTGGGTATATACCAAGGAGTGGTACAGCTGGATCATATGATAGATTCATTTTTTAGATTTTTGAGAGTTCTCCACACTGCTTTTCCATAGTGGTTTCAAGAGTTTAGATTCTCAGCAGCAGTGAATGAACATTCCCCTTTCTCTACATCCTCTCCAGCATTTGGTATCTTTCATTCTCTTGGTCTTAGCCATTCTGACAGAGGTAAGATGGAATCTGAAAGTGGTTTTATCTGCATTTCTCTATTTACTAAAGATGTTGAGCACTTTTTAAGGTGTTTCTTAGTTACTTTTATTTCTTCATATGAGAACTCTATATTCAGGTCTAAAGCCCATCTTTTTTATTGGGTCATTTATTTTTTTTTCTTTTTTTTTTTTTTGAGTCTTCTGTTTATTCTGGTATTAATTTTCTGTAAGATGTGTAGCTGGTAAAGATTTTCTCCCATTGAGTATGTTTGTTCTTCCCTTCCTTGAATGTTCCTTTTGCTGTACAGAAGCTTTGGAGCTTAATAAGGTCTCACTTATTGATTGTTGACTTTAATGCCTGATCAGCTGATGTCTGATTTAGAAAGTCTTTTCTTAAACCTATATCTGGGATGATCCTGTCTATGTTTTCTTCCAGAAGTTTCAGAGTTTCAGGTTTTATATTGAGGTCTTTGATCCATTTGGAGTTGGCTTTTGTGTAAGATGAAAGATAAGAGCCGAAGTTCATTCTTCTACAGGTGGAGATACAGTTTTACCAACCTTGTTTATTAAAGATGCTGTTTTTCCTCTATTGTGGATTCTTGGTACCTTGGTCAAACATCAGGTCGCTGAAATTGCTTGTTCTCATGTTTGGTCTTCCATTATGTTCCATTGATCTAAATGTCTATTTTTGTGCCAGTACCATGCTGATTTTATGACTATAGCTCTGTAATATAACCTGTGGTCTGGTATGGTGATTTCCCCCAGCATTGTTCTTTTTGCCATAAATTGCTTTGGATATCCAGAGTCTTTTGTGATTCAATATGAATTTTAGAATGCTTTTTTCAAGCTCTGTGAAGAATGTCATGGGTATTTTCCTTGGTATTTCATTGAATCTATAGACTGCTTTTGGTAAAATGGTCATTTTCATCCTGTTGACTCTATCAATCAATGAGCATGGTAGGAGCTTCCATCTTCTAGAGTCTTCCTCTATCTCTTTCTTTAATCATTTGAAATTTTAATTGTAGAGATTTTAATGTCTTTAGTTAGCTTTATTCAAAATTTTTTGAGATAATCCTGAGTGGAAGGGTTTCCTTGAATATGTTTTCTGATTGCTTGTCATCGGTATATAGAAAGGCTACTGATTTTTGTAAGTTGATTTTGCAACCAGCCACTTTAATGAAAGTGTTAATTTCTAACAGTTTTCTGGTGGAATTTTGGGGATATCATGTATAATATTATATTATCTGCAAAAAGAGATGACTTTACCTCTTTTTTTCTAATTATTACTCCTTTGATCTCCTTTTCATGTCTTATTGCTCCTGCAAGATCTTCAAGAACTACATTGAAAAAGAGTGGAGATAGTGGATAACCCTGTCTAGTTCCTAATTTTAATGGGAATGCTTCCAGTTGTTCTCCTTTTAGGACGATGTTGGCTATGGTTTTATTGTATATAGCTTTAATTATGTTGAGGCAAGTTCACTCCTGACCAATTCCCTCTAGGACTTTTAACATGAATACATATTGAATTTTGTCAAAGTCCTTTCTCCATCTATTGAGATAACCTTGTGGGTTTTGTCTTTATGACCATTTATATGCTTTATGACATTTATTGGCTTTATGTATATTGAGCCATTCCTGCCTCTGTGGAATAAAGCCTACTTGGTCATGGGGGAATGATCTTTTTGATATGTGTCTGTACAAAGTTTGTGAGTATTTTCTTGTGTATCTTTACATCTTATTCATTAGGGTTATAAACCTATAATTTTCTCTTTTTGTTGTATCTTTACCTGGTTTGGGTATTACTGTGATATTGGCTTCAGGAGTTTTGGCATTCTCCATCTGTTTCTATATTTTTAAATAATTTAAACAGTGTTGGTTGTAGATCTTCTTTGAAAGTCTGATAAAATTCTGCTGTGAATCCATCTGGGCTTGGGCTTTTTTTAGACAGGAGTTTTTGTATTACAGTTTCAATTTCCTTATTTATTATGGGTCTGTTTAAGCTGTCAATCTCTTCTTGGTTTAACATTGGCAGTGTCCATTATTTTATAAATTCATTCATTTCTCTTAAATTTCTGACTTTAATGGAGTATAGATTTTTATGTACCCTCTTACATAGTTCTGGATTTCTCTGGTGTCTGTTGTGATGTTCTCCTTTTTGTCTCTGATTCTGTTTATTTGAATTGCTCTTTCTTTCTTTTGGTTAACTGGGTTAGGGAGTCTATCTTGCTTAACCTTTCAGAGAACCAACTCTTAGATTGATTGACTTTTTTGTATTGTTTTCTTTGTTTCTATTTCATTAATTTCTGTCTGATTTTTTAATTTCTTCTCATCTATTAGGGTTATTGCTGGTTTGTTCTTTGCTTTCCAGAGTCTTGAGTTGCATTGTTAAGTCATTTACATGTCCTCTTTCTGATTCTTTAATGTAGGCATTAAGAGCTATAAATTTCCCTCTTAGGACTGCCTTTAAGTTGTCCCAGAGGTTTTGTAGTGTTGCATTCTAATTCTCATTTAGTTCCAGTAGCACTTTTATTTCTTTCTTAATTTCTTCTTTGACCCATTCATCATTCAGGAGTGTGTTGTTTAATCTCCACGATACTGTGTAGTTACTATAGCTTCTTTGGAAGTTGATTATAACCTCTATTGCACTGTGGTCTGATACAGTGCATGGAATTATTTCAATTTTTTGTACTTTTTGAGGTTTATTTTGTCTTCCAGAATGTAGTTAATTTTAGAAAAACTTGCATGGGCTGCTAAGTAAAAAGTGTATTCTTTGGTACTTGGGTGGAATATTATGTAGATGACTTTAGTTCCATTTTATTTAAGATGTCATTTAATTCAGATGTCTCTGTGTTTATTTTTGTCCAGTTGATCTGTGTAGTGAGGATGGTGGGGCACTGAAGTCACTTTACTATTACTCAGTTGGGGTTAATCTCTTTTATAGTCCTGGAGTACTGTTTTAATGAAAGTGGGTGCTCTAGAGTTTGGTTCATATATGTTTATGATTGTAATATCTTCTTGATCAGTTTTAACATGAAATATATTTTGTCAAATAATAGAATTGGAACACTTGCTTGCTTCTTAGAGCCATTTGCTTGCAATATTCTTTTTTCTGTTCTTCCACCCTAAGGTAGTGTCTATCCTTGAAGGTGAGATGAGTTTCTTAAAGACAATAGAAATATGGGTTTCTTTTCTTGATCCATTCAACTAGACTGTGTCTTTTAACAGGGGAGTTGAGGCCATTGATATTTAGAGTTATTATTGAAAGACATGTATTGGGTACTGTTATTTTAATTTCTTTGTGTTTGTGGCCCTATTTTGTGTCTCCGTCATTATACCTTTCTTTGTTTTCTTTCTGTAGCCTCTTGGGTATGTTCATTCCTTTATTTGGTCCTTTGAGTATTCTATGTAGGACTGGTTTGGTCCACATGATTTCTTTCTGCCTATTCATGTCATGAAAATTTGTCCATTCCCCTTTGACCATGATAGATAGTTTTTCTGGATAAATTATTCAATGTTGGCATCCAAGTTCATTTAGAGCTGGGAATTCTTTTGTCCAGGCTGCTCTGGCTTTCATAGTTTGCATTGAAAGGTCAGCTGTAATTCTGATGAATTTTCCTCTATATGTAACTTATTTTTCTCTAACAACTTTTAGTACCCTCTCCTTGTTATGTATATTTAATGATTTGCTATTATATGCCATGGGAATTTCTGTTCTGGTTATGTCTAATTGGTCTTCTCTATGCTTTTTAAATCTCTATAGTTAAGTCTTTCTTTAGGAAAGTTTTCTTCTATAATTCTGTTGAAGATCTATTCAATTGGCCTGAGATTCTTCTTCCTGTATGCCTATAATTTGTAGATTTATTCTTTTCATGTTTTTCTGAGCATTACATTCCTATGTTTTCACAAATTTTACATTTATAGATGCCTTGCCTACAGAGTCCAAATCTTCAACTTTGTCATCCAGGCTTGATATTCTGTTTTCCATTTAATTTGCTCTACTTGTGAGGCTTTCTGCTGTTGTTTCCATTTGGCTTATTAAGATTTTCAAGGTCATGTTCATTGCCATTTGGGTTTTCTTTACCATTTTTATTTCTTTTGTGAATTCACTTTTAAGTCATGAATTGTTTTTAATGTTTCATTAAACTGTATATTTGTTATATTTGTATATTCTTAAACTTGCATCACAAACTTATGCTCTTCCCCTTTGAATTCTTTGAATTTTTTCTCTTTTTCTTTAAGTTCTTTGATCATGTTTATGATTATTGTTTTAAATTCTACATCTTTGTGTTCATTAGGGTGGTTCTCATTGTAGTGAACTTCTGTAGGACCAGATGATTTTGTTGGGGACATAGTCTCATGGTTTTTCATATTATTTTTGTTTCTGCTCTGCTGTCTGGGCATATGGATGTTCTTTGTTCATTATGTGTCTAGTCGGAACTTCCACTCTGTTTTTGTTTAATTTAGTTTTGGTTCTGTTTATATTGTTTATGTAGTGTGGTTGCTTTTTGTTTACCAATGGAAAATAAATTGGTAAGTGTTTAAAGTTCTTGCAGGGTGGTAGATTGATCTGAATGGTTGGTAGGACAGGGTAGAGGGTAGGCTGGTCAGTTTAGTAGAAGTGCTTGTCTTTGTCAGATAGTCAGAAACCAGAAGCCAGTGGAGTCTATGCTAGGGTGTTTAGCTAGCCTGGGCTAGGAAGGTAGTCTCAAGATCTTAAAGGGGGGAATTGGAGCCCAGCTAGGGCCAAGGCTGGCAGAAAACAGGTTGGGGGTAGGCCAGATAAATGTAATAGAGACGTGGTGGGTAAGGTGGGTCTGACTTAGCAAACTCCTAGGTGAGCAGGTCTGTCCAGCTGATCAGGAGCCTGGGAAGATGGGGCTGGGGACCTGACTTAGGGATCTGTGTTGGGCTGTTTAGTTCAGGCTCTAGGAATTTTAATAAATTTCTCAGGATAATACAGTTAGAATCCAAGCCAGAACCCAAAGCTTGTCTCCTGTTTGTCTATTAAATGGGATTTCTACTCTACAACATTAAACTTTCCTGTCCATTCTTCTAAAGCACAGGAAAAATAACATTTATGTGTTATTCCGTTATTCCAGAATAGCTTTTGGGCAGTCTTTTTTTCTGCAAAGTGTAGATCTCATTCTTTGCATATCAGGTAGCCAGTAATTGATGGCACTTTTCTGGGACTTGTGATGATTCCCTGATTGACTCTCTTACTAAACAAGCTCATTGGCTTTATAGGCAGAGGCTTTTCAGTTGTACAAAACCACCACACCTGCTCCTACTGCTGTCCTGTTTTTTCTATTACTCTAAATGGCTTCAGAATACTGCACTGAGCTGTCAGCACTCAGAATACTGAATTTTTTTTTGAACTTCTTAAATATAAGGCTCTTCTCTGAGAGACCATGGCATATTTGAGGAAAGTTTTTTTAGTAGAATTCTTTCCTCCCTTTTTAGTTCAGATTTAAACAGCCTCAAATCAATTCTTCCGGAGCCACTTGTCATTTCTTGTCTTCATTTTAGCAGTGTGGGTGAACTCATGTCAGACTTTACTTTCACCCAGAGGTTAAAAAAATTTTGCTGATCAGTTCCTGGCCTTACTTCTGCTGGGGTATAAAAATAAACTGGCTTCTGTCCATATGTTTAGGAAAAATTAGCCAAAAGGGGTTTGTGAGAGCATTGAGGACAGGGTAAGCAAATACCACCCCCATTTTCAAAGAATTTAGGAAATGTGTAGCATTAAGCCACGTTGGAAAGAGCTCAGAGAAGAAAAAGGAGGCATCTTTGCATGCATCCTGAGTTTTCATGCAGTGACTTTGTGGATGCTCTAAATTTCCACAGTCAGTCTGAGATGTGGGGAGGGTCCTCATGACTAGGCAAGGAGTCCAGAAGAAAGCTTCTGAGAAGAGCAGTATTGAGTTCCTCAGGCCAACTCCCCCATGTCTGTGTGCAGAGGGCAACAGCAGTGGAGGTCATTGTCAGAGCGGTCAGGACCCAGAGCAGAACATCATTAGCATGCGCACTGGGAGGATCTCCATTCTGAAATGCTTAGGACTAGAAGCACTTGGGATTTTAGGATATTTGGATATGCGTAATGAATCCCCTTGGCATATATTTCTCAACATAAAATTCATTGATGTTTCATATACTTCATATATACATATATATACATATATACATATATATAAATATATAGGCTGAAGGTAAATTTTATACAGTATTTTCTTCGTGTCTGCATTTTGACTGCAGCCCATTACATGCAGCTAGGTGTAGAAATTTCCACTTGTGAAGTGATGTCGCAGTGTTTTGGATTTGGGGATGTGGCCCTCAGAGACTACCCGTACTCCCATAGATGCCCTAAACCTCTGCGTATAAGGGCAGCATCAAACGGACTCCATGGGTTCTTAAAAAAGAATGTACGAAACTGGGAGGGAACCTTAGCAGGAGCAGATAGAGGAGGATTTGGAAGGGAGAGAATGGGGGTAAGATCTGGTTAAAAAGTAATATGTGCATGAAATTCTTGAAGAATAAGAAGTAAAAACATGTTAAAACATTTTTAAAATTTTGAAGCATTCTAAAGATTTAGGAGCATTCTGAGTTTTCCTGTTAGCAATGATCAAGCTATAAATTATCATATGTACATGCATATGTATCTATCTATCTATCTATCTATCTATCTATCTATCTACTTTTTCCAGGAAATGTCCCTTAATTCCCATTCCGTGTGACATTTTCCTTAGAATGCTCTCATGGCACTGAGTGTTATTTTGTAGGAGAAATTACTAAAAATAGTTGTTAAATTTTTCTCTACCAGGACCTACAAAGACATCATGACTTCCTTGTCATTTTCACAGAATTAGGACTTTGTATGTCTGTGACCTGATCATATTTGGTAACTAAAACCAAAGGTAAGACAAAATATTTAGAAAAATTTAAGGACATCTCCATCCCTTTATTCTTAAATCATATTACTGTTGCCTTCTGTGTTCAAAGGACAGTTCTAAATGATGAGTAAATGAAGATGAATTAAAGGGAAAGACAGGTAACAGATTAACTTCATAGTATGTGTGTTCTTGTTCTTTATGGTTATTGTTGCTGTTTCTCCTATATTGTTAAAATAAATCCATATTGGATGAGTACTCTGTGGTTTAAGTAAATAAGTAATCTTTTATAATTATAGCTCTTAGGACTACCCAAAGAAAACTAACAAAATACCATTATTTTTTATATTGAATGTCAAATAATAAATGGTAACTGTGTTAGAATTCTCTAGAGAAGCAGAATAAAGTTATATTAAAATAAATTTTAAAAATCACCGTACATGAGGTGGTCAGAGTAGTCCAGGAATGGCTGCTCACACCAGAAAGACTGAGAACCTGATAGCTGCTAGTTCACAAGGCTGGGTGCCTCAGCAATCCTGATCTGGTGCCGAAGGGATGGAGGATTCCTGGGTACTAGCTGCTGGTCTTCAGTCCACATTGAAATACCAAAGAAGATGGTTATAAGATCAGCCAAGGAATCAGCAGCAGCAACAGCAACAGGGTAGATAAACTCCTCAGCAAGAGTGAGAAAACAAAAACCGCTCCTTTTTCTGTGTGCTTTGATCTGGGCCACCACCGGAAGCTGCTCCCCATATTCAGGGTGAGTCTTCCCTCATCAGTTAATGAAACCAAGACAGTCCCTCCACAGACATGTCTATAACCCAGTCTAGTATAGATGGTCTGTCACTGAGCTGCTCTTCAAGGCGATTCTAGGTTGTGTCAAGTTGATAGTTAAAGCTAACATCACAGTGAACATTCCTAACTTTCTTTTTCTTTGAGGGGGAGGGTCTTTTTGAGACCTGTAGCTCCAAATGTCCTGGAACTCACTATGTAGACCAAGCTGGCCTTGAACTCACAGAGATTCTCCTGCCTTTGTCTCCAGAGTGCTGGGAATAAAGGCATGCGGCTCCATGCCCAGATATTTCTAATTTTCTTAAGTTGTGATTTTCCTAGAATATACCAGATGGAAGACAGACTAAACTGAAAGTTAGTATGCATTTTCTTTGAAATGCAGTGTTGGTGTACTGTCCACAGTTCAACCGTGCTAGGGCAGTGAAAGATGTTCCTGAAACACCAAAGATGACACCCAAGAGAGGGAACTAGATAGATCAGTTACTAACAGAGAAGAAAAGCTTACTAATAAGGTTAAAATTTCCATGGTAGCTAGTATAACAGGGAGAACCCAGAAGGAGCTCTTACAGGTATAACAGTTTTTCTCAACAGGTGCAGTAGGTTGTAAAAAGACTTGCAGAGAATAGTTTTGGGTGGTGGACTGAGCAAGGAGGTAGTGAGATACACAGGAAAATTCACCAAGAATTTAACGATACTTCCTTCCACAGAACTGCTAAATTCTCATCGTGGCCAGTTGTACCAAGAACATTTGTCCACTGCACCATGCTCCTTTACTGCACCTGACGGCAGGAGGAGGTTTCATAAGTATCATTAATATAGCTTGCTTTGCCCTTGTATAACCATGTCCAGGGAATAATTGTTTAGTTGGACATAGTTTTGGTATGCATGTGAGGGAGTTAGTTAGATGCCCTTTTCTCTATTTCCAGTCTCTGCCCACTTTGCAGGGTATTGGGAATCAAAGTGGGTGCTTCAGGGGCATGGCGCTTGATGCTAATGCTCTATTTGTCTTGAGAATGCACACTCTGTTTTTCTGATTGCTGTTGTTATTCATTTCTTTAATAAATACTCTAAGGTGCTTTTAGTAAGAGGGGGAAGACAAATCTGTTCCACCCTTTGGAGGGTTTTTCAGAGAAAACTAGTCATAGGTAGTTACTTACTAACAAGAGGAGACAAAAGGAACTTTATGTCATCATCTAATATTCCTCATATTGATCTTGTATTTATTACTCTTTCCATTTACGAGTTCTTGTATGAACTTAGGTTCTTAGCTGTTTTCTAGAGGATGAGGCCAGATGTAGATTAAAGCAGGGCTATTAAAAAGAACAACCACAGATTCCCCTAAGTTCTTTAAAGCTTCCTTTCGTTTGAATCATCCAGGTATTTCCCATTTTAAAATGTTTTCCCTTAGTAGTCCCCCACCAATATTCTTTCTGCTTTTACAGGGAGCAGGTGGCCACCAAGAAGCTGGAGGGCATTTCTGAATGAGCACCAGAGACTTCATACTAAATCTTTTACCTTAGAAGTGTCAGATATCCTTGTGGATCACAATTGCTATAGAGGTCAAGCGATTAATAGCAGGTGAATCACACTTAAGATATCTTATAACAAACTACATTTAAACTTCTGTCCAATCCTATAACATTTTAAAGGTGTTCCATTTCTCTGAGGGCTTAATAATAGTTATAAGGAAAGTGTCACTTTTGAAATCCCACAGCCTTCCTCTCCTATATCTCACCCATGGAGGCAGAACGCGTTGACAAAGAAATAAGACTGTGTGGCAGTTTCAAAGCAGATAGATAAAAAGGAAAACGTTTTATTGGTTTTCTTTTAAACATATATTCACAAGCATGTGTGGGTCACTTACTAATAAAACTCCAAAATGCTACTGGAGAGCACATCACAAAAGAAAGACTTTAAGCTGTAACAGTGGGATTTTCCTGATGAGATCAAGGGAACTGGGGGATGATTTATATTTTAATGCCTTCTTTTCCTTTGTCTTTATCATTTCTATGAGACGCATAGGGAAACATAGTGGAAGAAAATTGTACAACATAATTGTTTACTTCCAATTTTGTACTTTGAAGTATAATTTCCTAAACCAAAATCTACGTTGCTGCCCGCCCCCCCTTCCAGGCTAAGCATGCTTTGCATCTAACTGCACTCATTGTTGACAGTGTAACTTGTAAGAGTTGGTTCATAATGACATTTGACAATGCCTGGAAATAGTTATCTATTGTAATTATTTGGAGATTCTTGCAAATGCTGTTGGCTTCCCTCCTCCCTCTACACCTGCTCTGTCTGTTCCTTTCAAGCTCTTATTTAAGATTCATTTGTTCTCCTAGGAGAACATTTCCTGCCAGAGTTCTTCTCACCCAGTGCAATGGCTCCTCATGGCTCCAAACCCTTTCCTCACAAAGGTAGCCCTGTGTTTCTCATGTAAATCATCTTTCCAGCTAGAAGAAAAGCTCGAGCATTCACTGGTCTAAGAAAATCACTTCCTTTGACAAACATACAGAATAATATATTAATAACAATGACAAAAACCACGTTCTTCTCAAACACAATTTCTTTTATCCTTCTGTCTTTTGTATTCATGCAGCCAGTCCAATGGCAAGCACACAGCATAGCTGAGGAGTAAATGTGGAAGCTGATCCAATGACAGCCAAAGTCTCCCACCAAGATTCTATCTGGCTACAACAGGGAACCTTTAGAAATCAGCTAAGTCATTAAGTCAGCATAGTGTCCTGAGTCAGAGACTGAGCTAAAAGGACTTTGGTGACTTTGTGGGAACATTGATTTGTGCACTGCAGAGAGATCTGCAGATGAGGAATGAACAGAAGTAGAAGCACAGCCTGAGGTCTACTGGCATCTGTGGGCTTTATTCACGGGGTGATTTGTGTTTTGCCAATCAGGTGCTTTTCTGGGGTGTCTTACAGGATGTCAGGATTAGAGATAAGGGAGTCCTCCAAAAGATATTGAAAGGAGCCTCCTTTCTCTCATTTGTACAAAGACAATCTAGGTATTCACTAGGTAACATTTAAAATCAGAACCATGATTTGACATTATAATTATAACTGGTTTAAACATATATTTATACAAGATATTTAGTAGGTAAGTTAATTGGATATGCTTAATCCCATACAACTGAAAATTTTCAACAAGATTGGAACATAGGAAAATGATGTAATTTCTATAGAAGAAACAATGACTTGATTTACCTGTCAGTATACTGAAAACATTTCAGCAAGTTGTAAGTGTAGATGAGATCAGATGTGGAAAAACGCAGGTCAGCTAATAAGTTGCCTATACATGAGAAAGGCCCACCAGAGATGAAGTGATCAGAACCTCTGACAGAGCCTTCATTATCACAGTTCTGGGGAGTCACACTGGAAGTGCTGGTAGAGCAATACAACTACACATGTGCCAGTTAGCTGTTATTGTCAAGTTGACACAATCTACAGTCACTTGGAAAGAGTGAACCTCGATTTAGAAATTTCCCAGATCAAACTGTCCTGTAGTCATGTCTGGGAGAGACTGTCCTGAAGGTTGATGGATATGGAAGGGCACAGCCCACTGTAGGTGCAATATCCTCAAGTAAGAAGGTGGTCTGGGCTATAGGAAAGCTAGCTGAGCATGAGCCAATGAGGAGCCTGTAAGCAATGTGATCTAGAGCTTGGAATTATACCCAGTCTTCTCCTCTGCTGATTTCTGTTGACTGCAACTAGTACATGAAACCCAGAAAATGTGCTTTAGTCCTGCCTTTTACAATGAAGACACATTAGTAGTTTTACTTAAGTTAGTGAGAAAAGCAATAGGATTTGAATATAAAGCCAGAAATATGCCTAGGAGAAGTGAATCACACAGGAAACTGTCCAAACTATACTAGACATGTGCAGAGAAATGCAAAGAACACAAAACATAATCATCATTTATTAAAAAAATAAAAATTACAAATAAGCAGCAACATCAAGATGTTTTGTAAAAAAAATGACAAGAATTCATTCCTGTATTTACAAATGGGATATATAGAGATAAAGCAGATTGAGTGGAACAAAAAGGTCCAGCTATAGCTGTATATAGGGAATGTAGCTAAAATAAAATGTTTCAGACATACATAAAGTAAAAAAAGAAAGTAAATCAGGAACAAAGACATACTAAGAGAATGCCAAGAAAATGTGAATTATATATTTTAGAAAATGTTGATGCCAAGACAGGATTTTCAATGAGGATAAGGGTGATAAGAATTCACAAGATTAAAATCCAAATCAAGCTGAAACTTTAGAAGTAAGAATCATGTACCATGAAGGTAAATTTTCAGGAAATGCAAGGAAATTAGATAAACAGAAAACTTGAGAGTATATGTCAGCTAAGTAACGTAGTTGTATAGAGATAATATTTCAAATCAGCAGAAAAGTTACTATTTTATTTAAATGGCTTTGGGACAATTGGCTAACCAATATAATGTTAACTTTCTATGTTGTAGTGTGTATTAAAGAAAATCCAAATAAGTTGAAACTTCAACTATACAATGTATATAATAGAAGTACTTTTATATAAGAAAAAACAATTTACAAATTTGGCTTCTAAATGACTTATATGCATTGTTGTAAATAGTTAATTATATTTCCTGAAGTAAGGCTGGGGACATGGCTTAGAAGTTAAGAACACTTTCAGAGGACTCAGGTTCAGTTCCTAGGACCCACATAGAATCTCCTAATAGTCTGTAGCTCCAGTTCCAGGGGATCTGACATCCTCTTGTGGCCTCTGTGGGAACCAGGCATGCACATGTTGTACATGCATACATGCAGGCAAGTACTCATGCACATAGAATTGAAATATATTAATCTTCCAGAAAGTTACCTGAAATAACACTTGGAAGAGGTGGTAGACTGGAATTTGAACTCAAAAAAACTGACTCCAGGCCAGTGTTCTTAAGAAGTTTATAGAACACACATACACATACACACACACACACGCGCGTGCGCGCACACACACACACACACACACACACACACACACACACACGAAACAGAAAAAAAATGATGTAATCCTGGAGGGGATTGCAAATATCAAAAAAATAGCCTGGAAGACGTGTTTTAAGAGCAAAACTTAAGGCTTGAGAGTTCAAATCTCCAGCACCCATGAAAAACGTCAGAACATATATCTGTAATCCCGGCTCTTTGAATGCAGAGAAAGAAAGATTTGGGGACTTGCAGGCCAGCCAGTCTCGTAAAAATGGTGAGCTCTGGGTTCACTAAGAGACCCTGTTTCACAAAATAAGGTAGAGGTAGAGAGGTAGAGAGTGACTGAAGATGACCGACCTCACCCTCTGGCCTCTGCCCACTTGTGTAGTGCATATACACCTACACCAATCCCACATGAACATGTGTAAACACACACACACACACACACACACATATACACACACAAAAAAAAACTTTGGCTGCCTGAGAATTAAAATTATTTTTATGAAAATATGTAATAAAATTGGAATCCAACTCATAGGTTGAACAGAGTTGTAATACGTATATGATATAAAACCAATATGTAATTATTTGTAACTTTATCTCTTTTTGTCTTTTCATAGAAGATTCTATTTGCTTGTAGAGTCTTTTGAGTTCCCCAATGGTCTTTTGGCATCTCCTACTTGTTTCCTGTTTAAAAAATGTGCTTCCTCTTCTTTCTAAGCAAAGTAGCATTTTGGGTACTCCATGGCATCCACTGTGCCTCATGGGATGTGTATTGATTAGACCAGTGAATAATAATCACTGCACTCATCTTGCCTGTGATTCATTCATACATGAATTGAGGCAGAATTTTAACCAATAAAATGAAGAATATTAGTGAGTGTGTCTGGTAAAATGTGCTTCATTCTTAAGCTATAACACAAGAGCTCTTCCCTCCCCACACTGGATTCCTTGGGGCAAGAATGTAATATTTAGAATTGTTGCAACCATCTTATTGATGTTAACAGAAAACACAGAAGATTGCAGAACCATTAAACTGAGAGCCTCATACTACAGGACATCAAAATAACTACCCTGAGCACTCCTTCTTAAGAAGATAAATTCCGTCTTATCTATGTGGCATGTGGCTTTTCATTGAATGTTCTCTTACGCAATTGCAGCTGAAACAATCTAAATATTGCAAAACAGAAGTTGCAGCACAAACGGTCTTGGAAGTTTTTAGGAAAGGGAAATCTGTGAAGGATAGAATCAGAGGGCATTTAAAGCTTTTCTAGAGAATTCTGAGCACAGAAGATTAGGGATATTTTCAAACACCCAGCTTGTGGAATGGGTATATGGGGACATGAGAACAAGGCACATGGGGTTTATAGAGCCTTTGCTGTTAGCTAATGAAATGTAATTACCCCTTTGCTGCCTGACTAGGTGCCTGACATAAAGGTACATCTTCTTCTATGAATGTAAGTCTTTAGATTTTTCTGACAACTTGCAGAATGGCACCCAGATAACTCAGCAGTATGAAGGTTTTGTGGCTTTTTTCTTTTTAAGTATATTTTTATTGACTCTTTGAGATTTCATACAATGTATTTTGACCATATTCAGACCCTTCCCTCCACCTATACCACTACCTTATACCCTCCCCCAACTTCATGAGCTCTATAAATTTTTTAAGTTTTATCCTGTCTAATTGCTATACTCCGAATGCTGTTGGTGGGGTCCATTCCTTGAAACCTGGTCACCTTACCAGGCATCACACCCCTAAAGAAAACTCTCTCTCTCCTCTCTTTCTCCTCTCTCTCTTCTCTCTCTCTCTCTCTCTCTCTCTCTCTCTCTCCTCTCTCTCTTTTTCCCAACAGCTATCAATTGCCTAGAGATTCTCACCTAGGGTTGAGGCTTCACATCCCCTCCCCTGTCCTTGTTGAGTTTTATTCTGGCTTGTGCTTGTATAGTTCTTGTGCATGCTGTCACAAGTGCTGTGGATTCATATATACAACTGCCCTATTTTATTCAGAAAAGACGATTTTGTTGTATTCATCCACTACATCTGCCTCTTATAATCTTTCTGACCCTTCTTTCACAATGATTCCTTAGCTTTGGGAGGACAGGATGTGATGATATTGGTGTCCTGGTGTCCCGTTTAAGGAGATGAGCATTCTGTAGTCTCTTATTCTCTAAAAATGACCAGTTGTGAGTCACTATGTTACTCACCATCTGCTACAAGGAGTTTCTCTGGTGAGAGTTAAAAGATGCATTAATCTATGGATACAACACACCAGTGGGAGATGTTTTAATACTATGTTGATTTAGCAGAGTAATAGTAACAGATTCTCTCCAGACTGGTGACCTGTCTAGACACAAGTTATTGTGCCAGGTATGAAGTCCATTTTGCGAAGCAGTCCTTAAATACAATCAAGAAAAGGTTCATTCATTCTACTTTTATACCAGTGGACACATCTTGCTAGGCCAGTTATTATATATAACAGAATCACAGATGGGTAAGATTGATGATTACTTTTCTCTTCTGGTACTGTGCATAGCACTGTCCACACTATGAAACTAGATAGTAGAGATGAAACTTTGAAGTCAGTACTAGGTTATTTCTACATTTTTATTGTATGACTCACATATGGAGTATCTTCTGCAATAGGATTTTACCATCAGGTTTAGTCTTTTGGAGTTTAGTCTTTTAGAACCCCTGCACATTCGGTTCCTGGGTTATTTTAGAGTTAACATTTTCTTTACTGAATGCTCGATTTTCTCTAACTTGTCTTCAAGATATGATATTCTCTCTTCTACTTGATCCAGTCTATTGGTGAGGCTTTCCTCTGAGCTTTTTGTATGATGTCCTGAATTTTTAATTTCAAGGTTCATTTCAGTTTGGCTTTTCTAGTTTTATTACACGTTGATTTTCTTTAGAGGTTCAGTCTCTTCATTAAAATCTTTTGAAAACATCTTATTTTTATTTTTATTTTATGTGTATGAGTGTATTGCTTGCATGTATGTAAGTGCACCCATGACATACAATGTCTGCAGAGGTCAGTAGATGGCATTGGATCCCCTGGAACTGGAGTTATAGATGGTTGTTAGCCATCATAAGGGTGGTGGGAACCAAGCCGGGATCTTCTGCATGACCAGACAGTGTTCTTAACCATTGAGCCTGCCTTCTCTCTAGCCCCGTCTTCAGTCAATTCTAATTTCATATCTTGTACCTTTTATTTCATGTGTGTTTTCCCAGTTTTCATTTAATTTTTCAATTCATATCCTCTTTCAGGTCTTTGACCATACTTATAACTGTTATTTCTAAATCATTGTCTTATGCATCAATTTCATTGCCATTCCCAGGAAACATTACAATTGGGGTGCTAATTTCTGGGGAAAACATATTGTTAGTTATTACTGTTATCTGTGTTTTTATTTTTTCCACGAGACTTAGGCATCTGAAATTATGTTGGTAGGAGTTTCTTGGTCTCCTTTATTGAGTGGATATTTGGATCTTTGTCTGCTGCTGCCCCAATTTGTCAGGTTGTAGCCCTGCTGAGAGGTACTTAGTGTTTAGTGCTGTGGCCACTCTGATATGCGAATGGGGTATAAGAAGTGGTCTCAGTTCAAGTAGGAGTAGATACAATTTCTGAGTCTGTGTTTCCAGAAGAGACTCCATGAGGTCCTGGACTAATGGTGTGAGCTGGGTGACTAGATGAATCGGTATGTGGACAGGTCAGTGCTGATTTTTTTTTTTTATTGGAGAGATGGATGAGTTTAATTCAGTAGTAACCAAGAAAACTTCAAATGTGTCTCTTGACTAGGTCTGTCTGGGCTTCAAGACCTTACTTGTGCCTGTGAGTATAAGGGTGCTGTCCAAACAGGCACGTTTCTGTCTAACTGACCAAGCTGGACTTGCAAGAAAGTGGTGCCACCTGATCTATGTCTGAGAGAGCAGGGTGATGGAAAGGAATGCTGGGTTTTTGGAACTCACCAGATTGTCATGTGCAGTAGCATGTATGACTGGACCAGGGACGGGGGAATGGAACTAAATGAAGGTTTTATGTAAGAAGTTAAGAGCAAATGTTTCCTTTTGGATCGTAAGCCCTAAATAGTTTCTAGAGACATAGACTCTATGATCAAACTGTTTCATTATCATAAGTATACTAGTAACTTAGAATTATAACGTGTCAATATTTTAGAAAAAAATAAATGAGCATTTGGCTGAGAATTTTTCCAACTGAAAATGTCCAGGAACAAAAGGAATTCCTGAAATTATACTCTAAGTGCTTCTAGGTGGGGAGGAACTATGTTTGAGGAACAATTCTTCCTTGACAGTGAGTTCTAAACCAATGCCAAATCAATAATAGCATTACAGTGAAGATGCATTTCATCTTTGAAGACATTAAGTGTAAAATGGAACACACACCACATTTATAAGATTGCTGTGAGCGTCAAATGGATTGTTGGTGTGATTAAAGGAAATATTCCATTTAGAAAGTTTCTGGCATAAGTATGCACTGTAATAACATTATTACCATTATAATTATCTTTATTTTGTGAAGATAATAGCAGAAGCAATGATTATGGGATCCTTTGCTTCAGTGGAGAGAGTAATTTAGCATCCTTAGGCAGAAGGGTGTTGCCAGCCTCCCTCTGCTTCAGCCTGAGCACTAGGTTATGAAGGTGAGTGGGCTGCCAAAGATTTTTGGAACTATATTTTTTCTTTATTATATTTTTATTCTTATCAATTGCTATTTTATTGAACGATTATTTGAATTTTTGTTTGGAATTCTTATCAACCCCTTAGGCACAAATATAGAGGGAAACATGCGGGATCACCTTAATTTTTAAACACCTTAAAACTGGGTAGAAGTGAGTATGATAGGATATACACAAGGCTTACAAATTAAACACCAAAGAAGCAAATACCCCAACAAATAGCTAGCCATTTGTACTAAATAGACAGTTCTCAAAAGAAAGATGCAAGCTCAATAAGAACATGAAAAATTGTTCAACAGCTTTATTCATTAGGAAGTGCAAGTCAACTGGAACCTGATAAATCTATTAGACATCACATCCCTGAAGAAAGTTGACTCTCTGCCTCACCCAGAGGCCATCAGTTAGCCAAAAGCTCCTCAACTATAGATGTAACTTCATGAGCCCCTCCCCACTGTGTGCTGGGATTTGGACTGGCTTGTTATTGTGCATGTAGTTAGGCCACTGTGGGTTCATATGTGCAGTGGCCCTGTCTTATCTGGAAAATGCTGTTTCACATGCTTGAATCCATGGACAACTTGGCAGCACAAAGTGCTATCAATCAGTTTCCTAAATAGTACATGAAGGTGGGAGGGAATAGTGGAGTGGTATAGGAAGGATAAGAAGGGTGGTATAAGGGGGGAGGTAGAGGGTGAGTTTAACCAAAATACACTCCATATTCATTTACAAAACTTCCAAACAATAAATTATTAAAAATCCAAATAAACTGTCTTTTCCTTATAAAAATAGAGCTTACAAATCAAAACTACAATGAGGGCCCGGAGAGATGACTCAGTGGTTAAGAACACTGGCTGCTCTTTCAGAGGACCTGAGTTCAGTTCCCAACACCCACATGGTGGCTAACTTCATGTAACTCCTGTTACTCCTGTTACTCCCCTTAACCTCTAACTCCAGAGGCCCTCTTCTGGCCTCTGTGGGCATTATACACACAGGTGCGCTTATATATATGCACTCATATGTTAATACACACAAAATAATTTAAACACTGCAAAACTTCAAGATATCATCTTGGCTTGACTAGAATAGTTATCTTTGAGATAATAAAACAGTACTAGCTGTTGGTAAGCATACAGTTCTGGGTAGAGATTTGATACAGTCTCTGTGGGAATGTAAATTAGTGCAGCCATTATGGAAATCAGTGCGAAGTTCCAAGATACTAAAAATAAAACCACCATAAAATTTAGCTATACCATTCCTGAGTAAAAGCTCAAAGGCATAAATGTCAACATACAAGAGAGACACTTGCACACTTACTTTTATCACGGCAATATTCACAGCATTCAAGTAATGGAATCTGCCTGGGTGGTGTTCAACAGATGGATGTTTAAAGAAAATGTAGTATACAGACCAGGTGTGGTAGCACACACCTTTAATCCCAGCACTCACTCTCTGTGAGTTCAAGGACAGCCTGGTCTACAGAGTGAGTTCCAGGCCAGCTGGGGCTGAGGAAAAAAGACATGCCAACAGAAGGGGAGTTGTCTGGATAGAGCAAGGGTAGCAGTTTGTGCAGGGGGAATGGAGATAGAGGATAATACAGTAAAATAGTATATTACACTGTTTTTTAATAAAAATGAGACATAACTCAAGAGTTGTAGAAATGTATTTACACTGATGGTTGTGATGTTTTTCTAAAATATAATGATACTGGTGCATTCATAGAAAGTGTTCCAAATAGACCACTTGAAGAGTATCTCATCATAGATATGCCTACTTTTGTTGTTACGTATTTTGTTGTTAATCATGGTGTTAACCATCTTAAGATTTCATGTTTCTAGTCTCTTCCTCCTTCCCCTATTTATACTATCGTTGTGTAGTAATGTTAAATGTAAAATATATGATTTGAATTTCACTGAGCTCAGAGGTGTTATTTACATAAACTTTCAGTGATATTTTTCAGGAACCAAATCATATTCTTTTGTCAGTGGGAATCAAAGATAAGGTCATATTTTGAAATATCCCGAGATCCACTAAATCAGCTGTTTGAATCATGAAGCATTAAAACAGCCATGAAAGCACTTTTTCATCATTTCTTTAGAAATTGAGTGAGCATGCCCTCTCAAGGCTGAGGTGAGACGAAGATGTTTTGTGTGTTTAATTTACATTCTAGCCGAGGGGCAGGGCACTGTGGTTATTGGTGGCACACACACAAGTAATAGATATGGAAATAGGCATTCCATAAATTCTTCCAGAAAGAGTCAAAATGTCCTGGGGAAATCCAAACACAATGCCATTTATTACTCTGCTGGTGATCATATTTACAATTTATTCTGTGTGTCTATATTCAGACACAAAATAAATCAAAGTTATTAATAAAGTTATCTCTGTAATGGGTGATGACAATTTCTCATTCTGCACAGGCTTCCATGAAGAGCTCAGGCTTTGCTTCTGTCTTTATCTTAAATATAGAAGCTAAATTAAATGGTCTATAAATAATACCACAGATTATTTTATATACAAGAATACGTGGGACTCAGAATGATTTTGGGTGAATAAATGAATGATGGTGACCACTCTGGTTGAAAACAGCAAGGCTTTCTGAAGTACTGTAGAGCTTGTGGTAGCATAAATTTCTAGTTTCTGTACTTTACGTGGTCATGACACCCTTCCTTTTTCAGACACTCAGCTATTTATATTTATATATTATATATTGTGTTCAGCTATATATATTACAGACTTCCATGGCAGAGGCTATTTATTCTGGTGGTCAAAAAGCTGCAATATGAATGAGGGGTTTGTAACTTTTGCAATTCTCTTTTTTCACTGTGACCTTTTAAGGCCCTATTCCAAGATCTACTTCTGACTCCTTTGACATTGGGAAATTGCTTTATAGCCTTCTTCAGCTTAGCTTCCTTCATCTGTGGAATGAGAACACTTAGCTCTACTTATCTTGACAGGAAATGTATTTTATTAAAGGCCGATTAGCTTCTTGAAGTATGAAATTCTAGTTTTGGTGGCGTTTGCTTTACTGTGGCACTTGGCATCAAATCTTCTTTTTGAAATCTTTGTAAATGCTTGTCTCTATAAATGTGTTCTGCAAGGACAGTTGAAGAATAGGCACTCTGCCACAGAAGGGGGAATGGCCTTTGTTCTAAAGACAGCTGAACCCAAGCAGGCTCATTCCAAATGACAGCACATGTTTTTTAAGAATTATAATAAAATAAAGCCATACTATTATACATAGATGATGAGAATAAGTATAATTATTATAGAAATGTTGTGGAAACATATAACCCTATATGGCCTCTGTGAAAGTATAATGCTTTTATTTTTAAAAATATTTAACTGAGGGAATTCATGTAATGAAAATGATTTGAATTTCTAGAGAGAGGTAGGCACAAGAGATGTTATAAAGACCAGAGATAAAATTTTATATATTATCACATTAGTTTTCTAGTTATGTTTCTCATTTAGAGATGGAGAAAGCCACTATTTGGTTTATAAGTGAGGAATTCAAGAGTGTTTTCTTAGGTAATATGATACACTAGATTGGACCAATAAACAGACTGATCTTCAATGTAAATTCTTTTTCCCATCTAAAGCAATTTGACAGGGCTTTCCTTTCACAGGCCTGAAGTTTCCTGCTTTACGATGAAGCACTGTGTCTTCTCTCACTGACGAGGTGTGAGATGCAGAGGAGACAGGGCGAACATTAGATATACAGATATTTAACTTCTCCTGGGCACTATGCTGATATTTGAACACATTCCTAGAATTCTGAAGTCAGATGAAAGAATGAAGGGTGTAGTGGAATTCTTCACATCTCATTTAATGGGTGTTACATGACTCCTGAAGTAACTGATTTATATGCAAAGTGATCAGAAAGGAGCCCACTGCAGCAAAGTCTTTGCTTTCTGTTAGACATGTCAGTGAACACATACACAATCCTTCACCTGTAAGAAGTCTTTAGCCTCCCTGCACTGTCCTGGGACTACAGTGCCTCTTTCTATTAGACAATAAATACTTCCCTAGGCTTTGGCTAATGGGGTATGAACAAATGTGACATGTAATATCTGAATGGACACTTTGGAAGAGAACACAGGATTCATTTTATTGCCTTGGTTTTAGTCTTTGCTATAAAAGCAGCTGTGACCCAGAGAGAGACTTAACCCTTATAATGAATCCAATAGTGTGGATACACACAGTAGAGCCAGAGCCCAAAGTGTCACAGCAGCCTCAGCCAGATGATAGTTATAAGCAGCCCATTCACTGAACTATGAGTGCTATTTGTTAAAGTTTCACATGTGTCTTCTTCCAAAAATAGCTGCTAATCATCCTATTCTACTGCAGTAAAGTGCCTAATATATGTGATAACGGTTTATCTGGGCATTGTAACATAAAGGAACTTTCTTAGTTAACTTCTCTATTGCTATGAAAAACAGTCTGACCAAAACCAACTTTGGGGAGGAAAGGGTTTATTGGTTTAAAAATCCTGGGTCGCAATTCATTCCTGAGGGAGCCCAAAGTAGGAAATCAGGGCAGGTACCTGGAGGAAGGAGCTGAAGCACAGGCCGTAGAGGAATCCTGTCTACTGGCTTGCTACCCTGGCCTGCTCTCCTATATAATACATTGTCCAGAGATGGCCCCACCCACAGTGGGCTGGGCCCTCCCACATCTCTCAACAATCAAGAAAATGCCTCACAGACATGGCCACAGGACTGTCCAGTGGAAGCAACTCCCCAGTTGAGGTTCCTGCTTCTCAAGTGTGTCAAGTTGACAACTAAAGCTATCCAACACAATGGACAACTTGTCAACTTGACACGCAAAAGCATCACTACTATACCACAGCCTTTCCACATCTAATCCCTAAGATATAATGTTAATACTACAGCAGCAGACAGTACAACTTTAAAAGTTCCACAGTCCTTAAAAAAACTTCAGACTCATTAAAAACTAAAGCTCTGTCTTATAAGTCTCTTAATTGCAGGGTCCTGTAAAATCAAAAACAAGTTAATTCCTGTCCTTATTTCAAAAGGGAAGATCTGGACACACTTAAGCAAAACCAAAGTCCTGAAAAGTAGCTCAAGTCTGGACACATGGGATTCATTTATGATCTTCTGGGCTACAAAGGGCTCAGGCAGCTTCACACCTCTGGCTCTGCTGTCCACAGCACACATTGCTCGTCTCATAGGCTCAGACCAGTTCTACTCCATACCTGCTGCTGTCCTTGGTGGTCGTCCTACGGCCCTGGCATCTCCAGTGTGCCAGGATCTCTATTGAAACGGAGGCTGCACCTTCACAAGGAGGTTCTCCTGGCCTCTCAGGAAGCAAAGCCTCAGATTCTCTCCAGGACCCCTTCATGTCTTCAACACCAGAACCATGCAGGAGACTTAAACATTATCAAGTCTTGCTTCCAGATTGAGATAGATCATAGGATCCCCTCTGGACTACAACTTCTCTTGGTGACCCTGAGGATATTTTTCCCAGAAGATTTTACCTTGATGATTCAAGTCTCTTGTTACAGCTGATTTTCAGTCCCAGCTAACTAGTATCAATTGCCCCAGTAAAGCAAAGTTTCACTTAAGTGGTTATGGTCTCTTCTTAATCACAGCTGATTCTTCAGCCCCAGTCAACCAGAAACCACAGATTCCCAATTCAGACTATCATACAACCAGCCTTGATAATTTTACTTTCCTTTGAAGCTTCATAAGCCAGACCTCCATCATCTACTCTTCTTTCAACAGAACTGTTCAAGCTCCACAGCAACAGCTTAACAAATTCTAAGCATTCAATGACTTTTCTAGCCCAAATTTCCAAACTCTTCCACAATCCTCCCCAAAACAACCGGGTCAGGTCTGTCACAGCCATAGCCTGCTCTCTAGTGCCAATTTCATTCTTAGCTTCTCTATTGCTGTGACATAACATTCTGACCAAGACTAGCTTGGGGAAGAAAGGGTTTATTTGGCTTTCATCTGCTGGGTTAGCATTCACTTATAAAGAAAACCAAGCAACATTTGTCTTTGAAAGCCTAGGTTATCACACTTAGGATTATTGTTTTCAGTTCTGTCAATTTACCTGTGATTTTCACTATTCATTTGTTTTAGTATCTCTACAATATTCTCTTTTAGTTTGCTTTCAGTTATTGTGACAAAGCACTTTGACCAATATCAACTTGGGAAGGAAAAGATTTATTTGGCTCATACCTCCCAGGTCATAGTTTATCACTGAGGGAGCCCAAGATAGAAACTTAGGGCAGGAACCTTTAGGCAGGAACTGAAGCACAAGCAATAGAGGAAGTAGGTTTACTGACTTGTTCCCCTGGTCCATTCTCAGCCTGCTCTCTTATATAATACACGAAAATCAGAATAGTATCGCCCACAGTGGACTAGACCTTCCCACATCACTCAACAATCAACAAGATGACTCACAGACATGGCCACAGGCCAATCCAATGGAAACAATTCCCCTTCTTAATGTGTCAAGTTGACAACTAAAGCTATCCAGCACAGAGACAATGTTTAGAAACTGGAAAAGTGCTGTACAGTGACAAAATATTTAGTAATATTTTCCTATCAGATGATTTGGAAGGCAGATGATGTACTGTAAAGTACTGTGGCTTTAGGCAAAAATGTTTCCGAACGTTATGTTACTGGCATGAGTTCATTGTTCTTGGCTGCGTCTGAGAAGGCTTTGTAAGAAATCTGAGATCTGAAGAGAGCTTGAGAATTAGAAATTAAGCATGCAAAGAAATAGTGCTACTGGCAATTCTGGAACTTGTGCGGTTTGGAATGTGGAATGGTCTCTGCTCCAGTCAGTCAAAGATAAAATAAAGAAGTCTTTTGAACTGCAGGCAGAGGCTCAGTATCAAACATGACTATGTCATGCTCTAGGTTAATATTTCTGAGCGTGTTAAGATGATCTTTCAGGTATACAAATTGTCTCAGGGAAAAATACAATGGTGATATTCCACAGAAATAAGATAGGCTTCAAGTACCTGAAATTAAATCAGGAGAGTGCTATGTTTAAAATAAATAGCAGAGATAAGTGACTATACATGAATCTGACATAAAAAAGAGAATTGGACATATAGTTCATTGCCAGAGCATTTGCCTAGCTCTGTGGCATTCTTTTTCTCTTCTCTCTTGGATTTTACTTGAGAAGAAGCATGGAGAACCTCTAGAAATGATTACTACTAAGTCCAATCTTTTATAAAATATTTTGATTCTCTGTATTAAGATGATAGTGTCCCAAATTGAGGTTCTGCCTTCAGTCTTAACACCAAGTAAGAAAATGTGGTTGTTTAAGTGAAAAATGCCCCGCATATAGGCTCATATATGAACACTTTGACCCCAGTTGGTGGCACTGTTTGGGAGGTCATGGAATCTTTAGGAGGTGTAACCTTGTTAGAGGAAGTATGCTGTTGGGTATGGCACTGAGTATTCATAGCCTTTTCCCACTTCTGGTTCTCACTCTAGGCTTTGGGCTTTCAGTTCACAATGTAGATTCAACTTTCAGCTCCTGTGACCCATACCTGTCATTGCAGTCATTCCTCTGCACTATGTTAAACTCTTATCCCACTGGAACCATAATAAAAAAATAAATTCTTCCTTCTATAAATTGCCTTGATAATGGTATATAATCCCAGTAACAGAAAAGTAGCTATTACAGAAGGCATTGGAAGACTTTCTTCAACTGACCTACGGATTTCTTGGAACATGAATGTGAAAGATCTGATGAACTATCCATTGAAATTCTGGAATTTTGTCCAACATTCACTTAGGGTTCCTTTGTTTGCCCTTTTGATTCATAAACTTCATATAATGATTTCCTATCATTACTTCTATTTTGTGAATATGAAACTTGTTCTAAGGTGAATACATGATCTTAGTTGTTTCACTGTTGTAAGTAAAATGAAATTTTTACACAACATTTTATGTGAAGATAATCAAGTAACCTAATGAGTCAAAAGAACAGATTATGACAAAATATATTCTTCTAAATATGGACTTCCACAAAGACACAATTTCTGGATGCTTTATTGTCTTTAATAATGGAGTTTTCTACAGTGCAAAAATTTCTATATTTGGTGACTCTGATGATGTAATCTTATCTCAGTTCAATGCTTCTTTTGTTAATAAGAGTATAAATTATTTGTGCACAGTTATATGAATTCACAGTTGTAATTTTTGTATCCCGCATATAAAAAGTCAAGTGCTATATAAATATTTGTGGACTTGAAGTGGACCTTTGATAAAACTTTGAATATTATATAATTTACTAGCCTCATTCTTTTTTCAAAAAATTATTGAAGAGGGGTGGGCCAGCTGCCACACAGGAGTCAATACAAAACTGCTACCTTTTTTTTCCTAACAGTTTTTAAGTTAGGGATGATTAAAAAATACAAACAAAAACAAAACAAGAAAAGAATTTTCAAGTGACCATATGATACCTGTAAAACGTAAGGTATTTACTATCTAGAAACTTGCATCAACTGTTTGCTGAGTCATGGTTTAAATTCAAATATTATTTCCTAGGTTCTTGTTTAGAATGATCAAGGTCATAGGATATCCTAAAGAAATCTTCTCCTGTGTCCTTGTTACATATATGCACTAAAAGTTCCTCTCAGTTGTAGGGTTTTTTAAACTCTGCTATAAAAACATTAAACCAACAGATTTTTATTATGGACAGATTTCTGATGATCTTTTTGTCTTTTAATTTTTAGAGATGTTGTAAGTTTATTAAAAAGCTGAGCACAATATACAGAGATGCATATTTCCTTTCTCCCTCTAGAAGTTTCCTGCTTTCCTGTGGTACATTTCTTACAGATAAGAAACAATAAGAATATATTGCTGTATAAGGCTCATGGTGTGTTCAGCTTTTCATAGACTTAGCAGGTAGAAAATGTCTTGTCTTCATTATAGTATCATACACAGTATTTTTCCTGATCTGGAAATTACCAATGCTTTGCCTGTTCACCTCGGCAAGGCCCAATCCCAGAAACCACTGTCCCTATTGTTTACTATCTTTATCATTTCATCTTCTTCAGAAATCAAAATAGTCAATAGTTGGTTTCGTAGGGTATGTGGCCTTCTCAGACTGGACACTTGTATTTCGAAACATACACTTAAGGTTTGTTTATGAATTCTTTGCTTGACAGCCCATTTCTGTTAAAATCTGAATAATATTCCTTTGAATTGATGTGTTATGGTTTATTTATCTTTTTAACCTGTAGAGCATACATTGTTTACTTCCAAGGACTGATGATTATGAGTAACATTGTTGTAAATATTTATAAACAGTGCTTTGTGATTAGAAATCGATTTTTAATATGAGTAGATTCCAAAAAGAATGATCACCAGGTCATATGGAAAGGCGGTGCTTAGTTCTGTAAACACTTGTCAAATAATTTTTTTAAGAGAGCTGTAGTATTTTCAGTATGTCATGTCTCCACCCACAGTGAATGAGTCCTTGTCTATCCACATTCTCACCAGCACTGCAGATTGTAAGTCTTTTCAGTTTTGTTTGTTCTGATAAACATACAGTGTTATTTTAATAGCACATTGTTGTTCTAATTAGCAATTCCTTAACAGTATTGAATAGTTTTTCATATTCATTTTTTTCTCTGTGTATATATTTTTTTCTTTGCATTATGTGCATTCAGGTGTAAAGATCAGAGGTCAACATCAGGTTCTCTTGTTACAGCTCACCACCTTGTATTTTGAGACAGAGTTTTTCACTACGCCTGCACTTCACTGATTTAGCTAGAATGGCTGGCCAGAAAGATCCAGGTATCTACCTTCCTCCAGCGTCGCAGTCCTATATTAGAGGAAAACACCATTCACTTGGCTTAGGAAGATGCTGGCTATCAACCTCAGGACCTCACACTTGCACAGAAGCCACTTACCTACTCAGTCTTCTTTCTAACCCCTTGTTTTTCATTTTTATGGAAACTATGCTAATATACTTAGTTCACTGTTGAACTGGAATTTTTATTTTCTTATTGTTGAGCTTTGTAAATTTTTGTATATTTTGCATCCTATACCTTTATCACATATATCATTTGTATCTGGTGATTTTTTGTTTTTGGTCTTTAACAATAGAAAACTGCTGTAGGAACCAGGTGGATGTCTTAGATGCAACAGGTAAGACGTGGCAGTATTAGAATTGGAGTAAAGAAGGATGTTTTCTTTCATGATATCATCAGAAACATAAATCCAAAAGTAACCTATCTTCATTGTTTCTATGGGGACAGAAGATAAGCTTATGAAATCTTTTCCCAGCTGTTTTTGTTATCTTTGCTTCTTTGAAATTTTGTTTATTTTGTTATTAATGACACTCTGCACTTAACTCTGTTTTATAATTGCAATGAAAGTACAACACAGAATTCTACAGGTTTCTCACTGGTCATGCTTTTTGCATCTTATGAAGCAATTCAGCTAAATGTCAAGGAAATTGACAGATATGCATTTAAATTCCAACATATATGAAAAAGGAAAAGTAATCTCTGTCTCCCTTTCCTTCCTTAGATTGATTCTGTGTGACTTCAATTCATCCTTGTAAATTTCATAACTGAGCAAATATTTTTAGGAGTAAAGGTTTTCTCAGGCTAGAGGTAAAAGAGACAGTGTCTCAACAAATGTTCTTTTTCATTCACTTTCTTCTATACCCCAAGATGGCAATGCATTGGAATAAATATTATGCCTTTGTCTTTCGAGATTTAAGACTATTCCATATAGAGGCTAGAAATATATTTGGAAAGATTCTGTTATTTTTAGACACTCTGAAACTAGCCTCTTCCAAGAAATGCATTCTCTCTCTTGCCGTGGACAGTATTTCCCCACTAGGAAACATCCATCATTTGCCAGTAAATTACCTGCTGTACTTTCTTAACAAGTTGTTCCTCTCTGTCATATTTTTAAGGAGTGGCTAACTAATGAGTCCCGTGGGTAATCTACTTATAAGTACAGTATTCAAACTTATTCTCAGAATATCCCTCTTTGGAACTCTGGTGCTAGAAATATAAACCTAAAACATAATTTCTCACCCACTTGGCAAAAAAACACAAACGAAAACAAAACAAAAAACAAACTTCTGAATTTTTCATAGCAAAACATTTGGAGTAATTTTTTCTCTGTTATGATTTATAAATATCTCATTATATTCAATAAAGTCTGTGAACAGAGCTGTCAATCTATTTTCTTTTAATAATTGCTGTTGTCTGACTTTTAAATCCTCTGTACCCTAAAGATTTAAAATCTAATTAGCTTCCTTTTGAGTGTTGTTGACTTAAAGGTTATCATTTTCTATCATCTCATCGAGAGATGTCAGATACAATACAAAAGGATTTCCATAACTCTGTGTGGCCTATTGACAAATTGTCAGGAAAATAAACAAGTTATACAAGGTCTCAGAAGTCCAGAGCCACTGGAATAACACTTAACAAATGAGTCATGTATGCATTTGAATTTTATGATTTTCCTGAGAAGAAACAGGCATAAATAACTAAGTATAAATCATTAACCAAACTGGAATTCTTATCTTGTGTGTTTGCTATAGTGATATATCCAGATGAACATTTTGTTTGAAGCAGTGTGAATGTGGCTGTGATGGAATGTTGATTGTCCCTCCCCTTTCACTGTTCTCTGATAATATATTGTTGGAATCTCTTTATAATTGCTGTTCATATTACCTTTAAGAGGAAAATTCATGAATTTCCTCTTTAGGGACTCTAATCTTCATCCATATATCAGTGTGTCACTAACCTATGAATTCGATTTAATGATTAGACTCAAACAAGGTTTTGACTGAACAAAACTTATAGACTAAGCACTGTAGTGGATTTTCCATACACACTTTCTCATCTCTGTTCTGCATAACTTCCAGGAGGCAGGCACTTTGAATTCCCAGCTGGAAATGTGAAGTTGAAGCTGAAAGACATTCAGTATTAAAACAAAGTATACTTTCTAGGAAGCATCTGTCTCACAACTACTGGGACAAATTGGACATGAGGAAGTCCAAATTAAAACCTCTTTACGAGTTCATCTTACCCTGCTCAGAATGGCTAAGATCAAGAGAACAAATTATATAAATGCTGGTCTGGATGAAGGGAAAGGGACGCTATTCACTAACTGCTCATAGAATAGTGAACTGATACAGCCACTGTGGAAATCACTGATAATTCTTTTATAAACTAAAAAGAAATTTATCATATGATCTAGCTATGTAACTGCTGGGTGTATAACCCAAGGACTTGGCATCCTACAGATATACTTGCCCAGCCATGATTGTTGCTGCTCTTTTTTACAATAGCTAGGATGTGGAAACAACTTAATAATGAATGGATAATGAAAATGTGGTACATTTACACAATGGAGTTCTACTCAGTGATAAAGAAAAATAAAATCATGGATCTGCAGGTGAATGAATTGAATTAGAAACTGTTATACTAAGTGAGGAAACCCAGGCTCAGAAAAACAAAGGATACATGTTCTCTTTCATTTGTGGATCTTTGCAATAAATCCTGAGATGTTAATATCTATCCTGATGTAAGCACAGGAGCAAGGAAAATGGAAAGAAACCAAGGATGGAAAGGAGAAGGAGCTCGAGAGAGAGGGATAGTAAGAAACAGGAGTTATCAATAGGGAAAAGGGGAGGAAGGAAGGAGTGTTACACTCGGCAGAGAGAGGAATGAGAGATAAATAATGCTCAAGTGGTTTTGAAAACAGAGGGAAATGTAGTATTCAATAAGGCCACTGAAACATTCATATATACTACAAATGTGAGTATATGTGTATAGCTAATGGTTGTATAACAAAAATCATTGTGCCAGACATGGGAAAGTTCCTTTGTGTTTGTGGTCCAAGAGACTCACAAAGTAATACAGGCTATTGCCACAGCTCTTGATTACTTTCCAGAACTTGATGATAAAATGCTATTGCTGAAGATATGCTATACTTTGGACATAGAACTTGGAGTGATTGAACCAGAACTGACCTGGAATCCTCCTAACTGACGACTAACTCTCATAGTATAGGAAGATAGTATGCAAGCTGTCAAGGAAGAAAACAAATAAATGTTCTTTCCCAGCTGTAAGTCTATGAGCCACAATGATGACTGGCCTGGAAAAGTATCTTTATTGGTACAATAGTGGCATTTTTTTATATTGGGGGTAATCAACACCTGTCTAATTATGCTTAATGCCCTTTCCATGGGAAGGAAATCATTCATGATAATATAAACACAGTTAAGTACATATGGGAGGATTCCTAAACCCTAGAGGAAAGACCTACTTCTGTCACTTTCCTAAACCACAGCAATTTCTTAATGTATTTGAAATATGTGTCCTTATGTTTATAGACCAGTTACCTCTCACCCCTCATCAAAGAAGCTTCCTATTGCAACAGATGGAGATTATTACAAAGTTCTACAGTTGGTCAAATTGCAGAGAGTAAGTGACTGTGAGGTGTTCATCCCTAAGTGCCACATCTACAGTCCAACCACTACATCCAAGGATCTGGGAATATAGCAGAAGAGGGAGCCAAAGGGACAAGATGCTTGCTGCTAGTTGATGCACTCTAGACATAATAGGGAAGCTGTATCCATGAAATCTCTACAGTATAGAAGTTTAATGAGATCTGTATAATGATAAAACTATTTGACATGCCATGGTGGAGTGGGAAGGCAATCAATGGATGGTGAGGGATGGAGATTAGAGAGTAGCTCCTCAAAATGCTATCTAACCCCAAGAGGACATCCCTAAACACATGCACATATGAGCTCCACTAAATATACTCAGTGAATCATCTACATGAAGCAATAGTAATAAAAGAAGACAAGACATTGAGTTGGAGAGTGTGGGAGCAGTTGGTAAGGGTCAAGGAGTAATGGAAATAATGCAGATACAGAATTCTCAAAAATAAATAAAATGAAAAGATCAGGGCATGGTGGCACATGCCTTTAATTCCTGCACTTCAGAGGCAGAGATAGGTAGATCTCTGTGAGGTCAAGACCAGCTTCTGTCAGTTGGGGCTACAAGGAGACCCTGTCTCAAAAAGAAAATAACAAAAAGATGGGTAGGGGGGAGGATTTTACAAGAAGGAACTGGAGGTGAGAGGTGGGATTCTGTAGTTTTTGTTTTGTCCTTCTAGTCTACTCAGTTTGTGTTGCTCCCAAAGAAATGGATTTCTTTTCCTAAGATTTTCTGTCACCTCTAAAGTGATAGGATTATCTTTCCACAGAGTGTTCTCTTTTGTTTCAGGTAATTTAAAGATGGCTTCTGGTATTTGCCACCAAAGAACCTTAAACAGAGAATTTTTTTTTCAATTTTTGTATAAACAGCAGACTAGAAAAAAAATTGTTTTCGACTTACCTTTTCAGATTGTGAAAGTTCAGGAAAATATTATTTGGATGACTAAAAGCAATTTCACGATATAAAAAGTAAACTAGGGCAACAAGTTGGAAATGTGGATAGTTAAAATTTTATACCAGGTGTTTGGCCTCTCTCTTAGGAGTCATTCATATTTCATCAGGGAAGGTCATTGGTTCTGTATCCAGGCCTGCTCCGGGTCTACCCCACAGTCTGAAGATGGCAGATGCTGCAGTCCTGCCATTTCCACACAGGATGTCAATAAACTTCAAACATTTCTCAGATGAGTGTGCGTCTTCACTTTTTGGTAGTATCATATTTTAGGGAATATTTTAAGACATGAGTTTTTAATTTGAATGTCTTGATGCAGGCAGAAAAGAAAGGTAAGAGAGCATACTTCATTTCCATATTGTGTTAAATGTAAGCTAAATACCTAAAACTCAAATTTATTGTGCTGGTGGGAGAGGAACTCTGTAAAAAGAAAATTCAAACTCCATGCTTCTCTGTATCTCTTTGTTGATTACATTTTCAGCGTTCTGAGAAGGAATTCAGGCACTAAACACTGATTATGTGAGATTCTTTTTTCTAATTTTCCCTGCACTCTGCTCAGTGCATACCCACTTATGCTTAATTCCACACATTCAAAATGCAGTCACTTTTTGAGTGGAAAAGAATTTAAACAGAGACTAGTAGTTAAATACTATTTATTTAAATTCCCTTCTGTTCCCAATTATTGTCTCTAATAAAGAAAACAACATAACAGAACTTTAAAGAATTAAACGTTTCCCAATAAATATTTCAAAGAGTCATACCTTTTTGGTAGTTTTTAACTCTTTTTAAAGAAGAGAATTGATATTCTCATATGGCTTAAATGCATAAAAAGTACTTACTGCAGCTTTTCTTCAAGAATCAGGCCTGCCTGCCTCTTATGTATGAGGTCCTAGGTTCAATTCTCAACACCATATAAATTAATTAATAAAATTAAAAACCAGAATTATTTTGAGTATAAGTAACAGAAATTATGTAATTTTTAAATATTTTCTATTTCATGAAGTATTTTTCTCAACCTCAATCAAAGACTCTGTTAGATAAAAATGAAGGGTTATGTTTTTCATTTTGGAGAAATTAAGACTTTTGTTGTAGGTGCTTAGCCTAAGACAACACTAATTAATATCTGAAATAGTACTAGAATCCAGGGTTTTATCCCCTTCCAGAAGGAAAGCTATTGCTGTTTCCATCATGTATTATTTAAAGAGTTTAGAATAATTATTGCCTCCTAAATTTCTATAAATTCAGGTAAGAAAAGAAATGGAAGAGACAAGGACTTTGTCATAGTTAGAATACACAACTTGTGAAGGAAAGATAACACAATTTATGTAGTTTAGCCAGGATAAAAAGGTGACTTGAGATGCTGGAGAGATGGCTCAATGGTTAAAAGCACTAGCTACTCTTGCAGAGGACTGGGGTTCGATTCCCAGCACCCACATAAGACTAACAACTCCATAACTCAGTTCCAGGGAATCGATGCCGTCTTCTAATCTCCACCATGAGCACTGCATGACATGGGTGTACTTACACACATTCAGGCAATACGCTCATACACATGAAATAAAAAGTAATAATAATAAATATGTATTAATACATGTCTTTGAGTAAAATACTTCTTTGAAAACATGGTCTAAATATCTGTCGGGACATAGTACAAACTGTAATTGACACCTGAGTTTAATATAGGCTTTTTAAAATTATTATTAGTGGGTACATTAAATTCATAAATAGACATCAGAATAGATAACATTTCGTATTACAGAAGAATAAAATATAATTTTATTGTCTTTTTCAATTGTTTATATTATAAAGTGTTGCAGTCATGTTTGTAATATATCTTTGATCATAGACCAAATGGTTGAGTTCCTAAAATGCTCTATCTCATAGATGAAGATATCTGTATGAAGCAATAATTCCCTTTGAAGTCCACATTGCTTCATTCCAATGGAATTGATTGTTCAAATCGGAAGGAAGCTCAAAATATTGGAGTGAATCACAGTCTTTAATTACCCAGCAGTACCTTGAGGTGAACTCAAAAACTCATCCCATTCATTAGGAGTTCCAATTCAAGCTTCCTTCAGACTATCTTCTCAATTTTACTCCAAATACTCTTCTGCGTTCTGTTACTGATGAGAACTTCTTTGGCTTGAAAATAGAGCAGAGAACTCAAGATTTACTACTGGTGTTATTTCTTAGCATGCTCTCAAAAAGGCAAAGGGAGGAAGGAGAAACAAATACTGAAGCAAATTTGTTGCATATTCTTGGAGCTTTTAGTGTCATATAATTGATGAATGTTTTAACAAAATACTGTATTTTAGGAACACTTTAGTTTAGCATGTCCAAAGGACTAGATATAAACTAAGACTAAGAATTTTGCATCTGTGTTTAATAATAATGTGTATAATAATGTGCTAACTAACATGACACAGATTTTAAGTGTTAAGGCTGTAATAGCTATGCTGGACAGCTTTAGTGTCAACTTGACACACCTAGATTGAGATAGCCTCCACTGGGGAATTGCCTCTATTGGACTGGCATGTGGCCATGTCTGTGGGGTATTTTCTTGATTGTTGAGAGATGTGGGAGGGCCCAACCCACTGTGGACTGCATTGTATAAGAAAGAAGGTTGAGCATGGGGACCAAACCAGCAAGCAGCATTCCTTCACGGCCTGTCCTTCAACTCCTGCCTCCAGGACCTGTCCCGAGTTCCCGCTTTGGGCTCCCTTAGTGATGAACTGTGACTCAGGAAAAATAAGTCAAAGAAACCCTTTCCTCCCCAAGTTACTTTTGGTCAGAGTATTTTGTCACATCAATTGAAAGCAAACTAGAGCAATAGAAACGCATTGGTTCAGTCATTCGGTAATATCTGAGCAGATACAATGTATATTCATTTATTATGCATTCAATAACAATATTTTTATACTGCCTATTCAGTGTTAGGCACAAAGAAGACAACCAGGAATTCTTCCCATCATAGAAATATGGTTTTAATGAGAGTTAGAATGAGAAACTAGATAATAAACAAACAAACAAATAACTAAATAGAGTGTCATTTGTTAGGTTATTATGATCATATAATCGATCAAAGTTAGGGGATGGGGTGCAGTGTGACGTGAAGAGAGGTTCTATTTAATGTAGCTAGACAGGGTAGCCTCCTTGATTTCCAAAAAAAAACAGAAGCGTAAGCCTCTTAGATATCATGCAAGGGCCTTTCGGAAAAAGGGATGGCAAGGAAATTGAGATTATGTTTGTAGTTTGTTGATGAGGTAGGGGAAAAAAGAATTTTCTGGGATTAGGATTAGGAGAGTCAAGGTTCTCTAGAGGAGCAGAATCAATGGGGTAAAGATATATAACAAAGAGGATTCATTAGATAGGCTACATGTTAGTGCTTGTTAGTCCAACAATGAATGTCCGAACTATGGAGAAACTGAGAACCTGGCAGCAGCTCAGCCTGTGAGGCAGGATCTTTGGAAGTCCCATCCAGTGCTGATGGTCTGGAGGACTCTTGGATGGCTGTTAGTCTTCAGTGCTGCCTGTCAGTGAAGGATGGAAGCAACAATGGCAGCAACAGTGTAGATGCATTCACCAGTCAGGTGCAGAGACAGGCAGGCAGAAACAGCACTGCTCTTCTCTCAGACCTCTGTAGCTGGACACTTCTAAAAGGTTGAATAGTCAATCTGGGGGAGGATCTTCCCCATTAATCCTTTCATGCAATCCCTCAAAGAGACACAATCAGAGGCATATCTCTCTTGATTCCAGATCCTATCAATTTTAATCGTCACAATAGGGGCAGTGAATACACAACAAAGGTAGTAATTATGAAGATGAAAATGAGTAGTTTCTCCATTATGATAAGGTCAAAGTCAAAATGTAGCCCAGACATTAACTTAAATATGAGTTATATGGCCACAACTACAGGAGATAGTTAGGTGAAGTGATGTGACTTTGCAGGAACCTCCCTTCAGATGCCTCTGTTTTTTCAATAGGAATAAAATAAATGATACTAAGAAACTAGACACCCTGCTGACTTGAAGAAAATGAAAACTGTGAGTTTTTCCTTCAAGTGAGAGCAGGTGTATGGGCACAGTGAGATGGCCCTGCTGATCAGCACTGACTGTGAGGTCATGAAATTGCTGTCAAATGGGGAACACACGTGTGTACTTTTCTCCAGTCTTTCTCAATTGTGTAGGTTCATAAAAGCAGCTTGTTCTATTAATAAGTACATTTTGTCAAACACTGCTGTGAACAGAAGGATAATGAAAGCAGCGATGAATTTCTAGTGATGTAGTGATAACTGCAGCAGCGGCTCCTTCAGGAGGGAGGGCACTGGTGTGTCGAGACTAGTTCACACAGGAGTCACACTGACAGGTCCATGTGTAATTAAGCACTTATTAAAATTGTAGAATAAAGTTCAAATATGGAAAGGGAAGAGGCAAGAGGTAGAAGAAATTGTAGTTTCAGAAGTAAGTGGAGTAATAGGCAAGTCTAAAATTCTAAGAGCAGCATTGTAAGTTTCTCCGACAAGATGAGAACCACAGCAATTTCAGAAAGGAGTTCAAGGAAATGAGTGTTAAGAATTGGAAGGAACTTCCACTTGAGCATTGAATCCCTTAATAAGATAAGTATTGTTTGAAAAAGTGAAATCAGTAGGTGAAGACCTAAAATTGTCAGAGTGAGGGAAGTGACTGTGACATCTCTGGAGGAGATTCAGAACTAGCAAGGAGCAGAGAGAGAATCTCCTAGGATTTAGGAGATTTTGTTAATGACTGTCCAGTTCTTAAAGAAGTACAGTTAGGAGTGTTTCAGGAGCCAGGCAAGTAGAGAAGACAGAGTCAAAGGAAAGGATCTATAAAGGAATGTGAGACCTAGAGTCTTCAGGTTGTAGAATAGTTGGTTAATTCTTGGCTTTCTGCAGTAAAGAATATAATGGGTGTGTTAGTCAGCTGTGTTATTGTTAACAAAATACATGAGATAACTAAATTGTCAAGAGAGAAGTTTTATTATGGTTCATAGTTTCAGAGGTTCCAGTCTCTAGCTTGTTGACCTTCTGCTGTTGAATTTGTTGCAAAGTAGACATTATGGTGGGCAAAGCTGCTCATGCCTTTGAAAGGAAGTAAGAGAGAAAGAAGGACCTCTATGCTACAAGATCAGACAGTAGTTTAGCCCTTTAGTATGCCTCCCCCAGGTGACTGGAAGAGAGATCCCAGTGGGACCTACCTTTTAAAGTTTCTACTGTAGTCTCTAGTACCACCAATTTGGAGAGAAGAACATGAGGTTTCAGTGCATGCCATATCAAACTGCCTGGAAGGCCTGATGGTAGCACAGTGGAATCTGGGAGCTGAAGGCAGTGCAGCCTGAGGCAATTTACAGATTCACTGTGTTCTGGAGCTTGGACTTCACCTCTTGATTGTGACAAGGGATATGGGAGAGGAAGGTTGATCTTTAAAGCTGTGCTAAGATCTCTGTAACTTCCTCTTTTCTCTAACTCCTAAGGGTGAGGAAGCTGTAGAGGGGTATCAAACTCTAATGAGATTTCAAAGAATCAAAGACATTGTATGGATCTGAGAATTCTGCCAGGTATCAGGTGGGCTTTGCTCCCATGCAGGACTCAAGCTGTGGAGTAACAGAAAATAGTGGCAGCTTGACAGATTACTTCATTTTGTAAAACTGTCGGATACAAAGAGAAGATATAATTACTGCTTTTAAGTTCTTTCCATCTTGGTGAAGTCTGAATCATATACGATGTGGTCCTCTCATAGGTAGGTGAAACACACGGGACAGTCCTGCAGTGGGTGTGTTTCTTCAGTGTTCTTTTCTTGTCTATATAACATTGTATCCTAGTTAGTATTCCTTAAGAACAAACCCAAAGACAACGAGTAAAGCATTTTATATCCTTTAAATCTACCTCTGCTCTATGTAGTATTGTACAGGTCGAGAAAATGAGGCTTTACTACACATAGAGTTTAACTTGTATTAAATCATCTATCTGGAAGACCTAATCTTCTTAAAACCAGGGACTCTTGATTGGCTGACTAGACCTCAGTGGATGAACTCTCGCTGAGGAAGATCTGGGGACATTAACTTGACACAATAGGCCTTAGTACAGATGACAGAATATCTGGGTTCCAGTTGTGGAGCTATGAGTGGGTGCCAGTGGGGAAGGCATAAAGATGATTAAGATTGATTGAGATGTTCTATATGAAATACTCAAAGATTCAATAAAAAGAATAAATTTAAATAATTTATTCAATTTCTTTAAATCACTCAATTTTCCCTATACAATAATTAAGATTTTCACAGAGATTTTTGAAAATTCCATTGTCACATTATCTGACATAATCATTTGCTTGAGTACTGCTTCCAGATTCTCACACATATTGATTGGCAGATTCTCTGTGGATACTTGCTTCATGCCTTCCTATAGGAAGAGTCCCCTCTCTGCTACAAGGTCAGATAGTAGTTTAGCCTTAATAGTTTCTATTCCTTTCTTTATGGTTCTTTGCTTCTGTTGTCAAGGTTAGGAAAGTATTTGTATTTCTTCTTATTTTCTTAGTGATTACTTTTATCACTTTATGAAATTTATACTTTAATTTGGAAGCAAGCATGAGAAAGATAAAACTATTTCTTCTGCCATTTACTAATTATTATAAGTGTATTTCAACCATCATATTTATTATATCCTAATTATAAAATTAATATTATGAAATAATCATTTATCTGACAACATTTTACAATCACCTATTTCATTTTGATCCCACATCTGAAATAATATAATTGTTCAGGAAATTTTTGGACAAACTTTCTGTTTTCTTCAGTTGGTTAAGTTTATTTTGGTGAAAAAACAACATATTTCAGCTACTGAGTCTTCATAATCTACTTTAAAACTTGAACTTTCAACCCTTCCATTACAGTTGTTTTCTAATTTTTTTTTGATAATTCTAGCTTATTTCATGTAGCCTTCTTAAATACTTGTTGCTTTGTGAGTACTGTTTAATAAATATTTTAGTATTTAATGTGTCCAGATGGTCTACCATATTTTCTGTATGTATGTATATACTATTTAGAGCAAGATAATTCTAAATATATACTGACTTTTCTAATTCTGTATTTTATATATCTAATATATGACCATATATTTTTATTTTTATTGAATTTTTGCAAATTGCACACAATATATTTTGATCATATTTAGACTCCCTCCAATCTGTACCCCTCTTAATATCTATCTCCTGCTTGCTTGATATCATGTACTCTATCATATTTATTAATGTCTATGGGGTCAGATTTGTGTCCCCAAATGTCCTATGGTATGGGTCCATCCCTTGGAACCTGGCAGCTATTTGTTGTCAATAGATTCTCAGCTAGGCTTGGGCTTTCTTATCCACTTCTAGACTTCTATGCTAAAATTTTTCTGGCTTGACATTATGTAGGTGTTGTACATGCTATCACCATTGCTGTGAATTCATCTGAGCAACTGCACAACTGTCTGCTCACCTCTGGCTCTTACAATCTTTCACCTTCTCATCCAGAATGGCCCCTGAATCTTGGGTGCCAGAGGTCTGATAAAGGTGGCCTATTCAGGGAGAAGCACTCTACAGTCCCCTATCCTCTCCACTTTCGCTAATTGTGGGTCTCTGTGTTAATCACCATCTGCTTCATGAGGAAGCTTCTCTGATGAGAGATGAGAGATGCATTAATATCTGAGTAATTAGGAAGCAGTTTAATACTATGTCTTTTTAGCAGAATAATAGTATTAGGCTCTCTCTATGGCCTGTGGTTTGTCTTGCTACAGGTCAGATAAGGATCCTATCTTGTGAAGTGAACCTTAAAACTAGTCAGAAAGTGTTTGGAATCTCCCATAATATTTATGTCACTATTGTACAGTGGCATATCTTGCCAGGGAAATTGTTGTCATAGCTCCCAGGATTTATAGCTGAGCAAGGCACCATAGAGCACTATGAAAGCTGACCAGTAGATATAGTCAGTACCAGATTGATTTCACCTTATTTGTTCTACAATGCATGTATATAATGTCTTCATCAATAGGGCCTTACCATGAAGTTCTGATAAGTAACCAAGATCAGGGTCAATGGCCAGTATTGTTTCAGGGTTTATAGACAATCCATTCCTGGCAGTGGTCTTTTTCTTCTCTGTCTTGTGCTTTCAAGTGGAGGCAATGTCCCCTGCTTTAAGATAACTGTGTTTAATCTTCAAGTTTTATATATAATTTCAGTTTTCTTAACAGCTTAATAATATTCCATTGCGTAAATTTACCACACTTTCATTATCCTTTCATCACTTGATGGACATCTAGCAATTGTGAATATAACAACTATGAAGACTGATGACCAGGTGTCTCTGTAGTATGATCTGTTTGTAGCTTTTGAGAAATCTTCAGTGATTTCCAAAGTGACTGCACTGGTTTGCAACCCCAGTAACTGTGAATAAAGTGCTCCTCTTTCTCCATATCTTTGCCAGCATTTGTCTTTTTTTGGATCCTAGTCACTGTAATAGGGGTAAGGTGAAAATTCAAAGTGGTTTTGTTTGCATTTTCTTGAAGGCTAAAGATGTAGAAACATTTACAAAAAATATTTCTCAGTTCTTTGTGTTTCATCTATGAAGAACTCTCTTTTTTTTTTCCTTGCTCCAATTTTCAATTGGTGTGTGTTGCACAGGTCTGTCCTCAGATGCCATCTTCCCAAGCTTGGTTGTACCCATTTGCCTGGGATCATCACAGCTAAGCTTGCTGACTGTCACATTTCACAAGGAAGGAAGGGAAAAGAGAGTCATGGGATACTTCTAACTAGCCAGTTGGCCCTAGTTACACAAGGAGGAGGGGAATAAGAGTGTATAAGTTGAGGAAGTCTAAGGGAAACTCTTGTCATTTGATGTGACTGTGGGGAAGCCACGATGCATGCTCGGATAAAGACTTTCCAGTGCAGCCATCTGCGCTGGTGTTAGATGAAACTAACTGGGGTTAGATGAAATCTTAAACTGGTTTTGATTTGCATTTCCATAATTACTTAAGGATATTGAGCTGCTTTTAACTGTTTCTTAGCCACTGGTGTTTCTTCTTTTTAGAGTGCTGTTGTTCAGATTCATAGTCCATTTAAAAATATTTTATTATTATTTTTATGTGTGTGTATGGTGTATTGCCTACATGTATGTAAGTGTACCCATATCATGCAATGCCTGTGGAGGTGAGATGATGCTGTTAGATTCCCCTTGAACTGGGTTATGGTTGGCTTTTAGCCACCAAATAGGTGATGGGAACTGAACCTGGGTCATTTACCAGAGTAGCAAGTGCTATTAACTGCTGAGCCATCTCTATAGCCCCCACAGCCCGTTTTTAAATTGAATCATTTATTTTCTGCCTTCTTTATTTTTTTTTCAGTTCTTTGTATAATTTGGATAGTAATCCGCTGCCAGATGACTAGCTAGTTAAAATTTTCTCCCACTCTGTTGGCTTCATCTTCACAGGATTGGTTGTTTCCTTTCCTGTACAGAAGCTTTTTAGTTTAATGAGGTCCCATTTGTCAATTGTTGACCTTAATTCCTGAGCTGCTGATGTTTAATTTAGAAAGTAATTTTCTGCACCTGTATCTGGTAAGGTACTGCCTAGGCTTTCTTCTGTTTCAGCATTTCAGATTTCACATTGAAGTCTTAAACCTTTAGGGAGGAATTTTGTGCAGGGTGGTAAGTATGAATCTAATTTCATTCTTCTCCATATGGAGATCTAATTTTGTCAGCAACATTTGCTGAAAATGCTATCTTTCTTCCAGTATGTGTTTGTGGTACCTTTGTCAAATATTAGGTGACTAATTCTCTGCACTCATGCTTGGATCTTCTACATGGTTTCATTGATCTGTAAGTCTGTTTTTGTGCCAATAACATGCTGATTTTTTAAACTATGGTTCTGTAATATAGATTGAGGTCTGGTGTGGTAATGGCCTTCCCATAACTCTTTGTACTCAAGATTGTTTTGGCTATCCAGTATCTTTTGTGTTTCCATATGAATTTCAAGAAGAATCTTTCTATTAAGAAGTCAGAGTGGGATTGACTGAGATTGAATTGAATCTGCAAATTACTTTCAGTAGGATTATTATTTTAACTATACTAATTCTACCAGTTCATGAGTATGAGAGGTCTGTCCATCTCCTGGTGTCTTCTTCAGTCTCTTTCTTCAATTATTTAAAGATTTACTGAGTAGGTCTTTAGTTTTCTTGGGTTTATCCATAGATATATCTTTGAGGCTACTGTGAAAGGAAGTATTTTCCTGAACTCTTTCTCTGATTGTTTGTTATTTGTATATTGAAGAGCTATTTATTCTGTAAATTCATTTTGTAACCTGCAACTCTGCTCAAAGTGTTAATCTGATTCCACAATTAAAATGTATTTTACTATATTATTATCTTTACACAAATTTCTGCTGGAGTAGGTGATTAAGGAATTTTCAAGAAATTTAATTTGTTAGTGTCATCATACATGTTCCAATAAAAATCCATGTATATTAGAATGATGGCATATATATTTAAACCCATATATATTTGTTAGTTCCTGACAATAATCTGTACATGTATAATACAGCTTTATACTTTCGTCCTCTTCTCCTCTTTAGCCTCCCTTCCACCATGTCAACTCCCTGTCCTCTTATCTGTCCCTTTTCCAGATTCATGCCTTTTGATTTTATTGTGTGGCTCATTTAGTTTAAGCAGGGACATCTGTGAGCCTTGGCTTAGGACTATCCATAGGAGCCTGTTGATATTACCAACAGTGCCACAGTGAAGGCAATGACTCCCTCTTTCCTTATCTATCCTTAGAAAATAGTTCAGTACTGAATGACAGGGCTCCTTGAGTCCACACTCCATCTATGCCCAGTTCTTGATTGGCCCATTCCTGTGCAGATCCAGTGCAGACATCAATAGTGGTTGAGAGTTCTTGATTTCAATGGCTATGTGTTGCTCAGAGATGGAAATTTGCAGGCTTCTCTCTGTTTTCCAGCTTCTGCAGTTTTTTTCCCTCTTCCATAATATTTCATGAGCCTTGAAGGAAAGGGAGTAAATGTCTTGTTTAGGGCTTAGCACTCAGTCATCATTTATTCCCAGGGCTTGTGCAACTGTGTCTGCCTTCGTCATAGTTCACTGGAAATAAAGGCTTCTCTGACTAAGTTTGAGAATAATATATGCCTGCAGGTGCAAACATACATACCTGGCAGGTAGTTCACTACTATGTTAGTTTAGCCAAACAATAGAACTAAGTTCCCCCTTGGTCCTATGGCTCTCCCTGCCATGGACTTTGAATGGGTTTATACTACCAAATATGAATTCTCTACTCTGGAGTAAGCTGCACATTCACTCATTGAGCTATTTCTTACCTCCTGTCCTGGATAGCTTCAGTTGTCAACTTGACACACTTGGGAAGAAGGAAACTTAGTTGAGGAATTTCTTCTCAATGATTTGCCTGTGGGCATATCTGTGAGACATTTTCTTGATTGTTGAGTGATGTGGGAGGACCCAGTCCACTTTGCATCACCCTTGGGGAGCCAGTCCTGGGTTGTACAAAAAATCAAGTTGAACATAGACTAGGGGAGCAAGCCAGTAAGCAGCATTACTCCATGGTGTCTGCTTTAGTTCCTGTCTCCAGGTTCCTGCCCTGAGCTCCCGTCCTGACTTCCCTCAATGATGATCTGTGTTCCGGTCATGTAACCCAATTAACCCTTTCCTCCCCAAGTTGGTTTTGGTCAGAATGTTTTATCTCAGTAATAGACAGCAAACTGAGACACTCCCAGGACAAGCATGCCACTATTGCACCAGTGGGCACTTCTTGTCTGACATATTGGTATAACATTTCATAGAATTCATTGTTGTTTAAGACCAATGATACCTTTTCTTTCCTCAGAAGCTGCATAACAACTTCCAGTACCATGAAAGTTAGGCAGCAAGGAGGAGGCTTCCAACTGAGTTCCAGATTCATTTATCTATATCATGCAAACAGTTGTATGGTGTTTTCAGCTATACATTTAATGCACCCTTCTGGTGGAAAACCAACAGAAATGACAAGAGCCTATATTATTTTGAGGAGCCTCTGGGACCTCCTTGATCAATAGCTCATAGGGAGGTGTTTCATACCTGAAACCAAGGTTTTTCCTTAATAACCCATAGTTTCGAAGAGGAGCTTTTTCTAGTCATGCAGGGTATCTCCCTTCTAACTTTTCTTACAAGATGCCGATTTATCATATGGCTATTTCATAGCTATTTTGTTTTGACTGACTGGATAACTGTGCTTCCTCATTTTATTGGTCCATAAATTACTATACCATTAAGATTATAATATGATGTGACATCGTGTTTTCAAGATCATGCCAAGTATATGAAGGTTCTATGTTCAATAGTATTCAGCCAATGATCATATCAACTTGAAGTGTTAAGATTAATGTCTTTGATTTTCTTACATTGCTCTTGTGTTGGCTTCATGTTCAAATGTGTTACTATGATATTCTAGATAGTCTTTCCCTGTGCTTATAGTTTCATTTTAGTAGTTAAATATTCATATGAGCATTTACTGTGAGCTTCTTCTTTAAAATTCATATAAGTGGAAACTCTGTCTGCATATGACACATCCACAGATCCTTGCTATTGTGAAACATTTTCCATAATTAAAAACATTCATAAAAATTAACTGTGAAGAGTTAGAGGCAAGGTTAGTTCAGATTACATCCAATAAGAATATGAAGAAAAATGTGAACTTCATGGTATAATGCTCTCTGCTGAGCAAGAGGCTGGATGTGTCTTTGCTCAAGGCTTGAGTTATATACTTAATTTTACACATTAAAATTTAATGACCTTTTAAATGTAATATGCCCTTATCAAACGGCAGTTACTTTTTGTTTTCCAATAGTATTATTTCATAGCATTGTAGAAATAATAATTTCAAACATGGTTCATACGATTTGGAGGGTTTTTTTCTCTTAACTATTTTATTGATTTTTTAAAAAAGCCTTTTCTTTAATAGCACTTTTCTTTCTTTTCAGTTCTGATAATATTCTGAGACAAAATGTTTTCTAAAATAATTTTGTACTTCTTTGGTTTAGAAAAAAATTAAGATTATCTAAGTACAATTCTTTCCAATGAAAGATTAAATCTGTTGCTATATATGGATGAAGGGCTGCTTCTTACTCAAGATTTATGGGTTTTGTGAGGAAGATGATCTTGAGTTTCAGAGAGTGTGTTTTAAATATGACCCTAGAGGCTATCCAGGACATCTGGAGTAATGAGGGAGTTTCACATGCGTGAGAATACTTGTTTCATGAGGCACTTAGTTCCCATTGTCCCTGGCAAGTATCCACAGGATCTTAACTTTATATCCTTTCTCCTGTATACATTTTTGTTTTACACTCAGTGAATGTGGTATTGAAAAATGGTTAGAGAGGAGCAGAAACACCTTTTGTTATACTAGGTAGCTAGGCAACCACCACCTATTTCAGTTTTTTACTTAAAATGCTAGTAGTCTTACTTTTGTGCAGAATGCTTCATGCTTTACAAAATGAGGTTACTTTTACATCTGTTCACTTAACCCTGCAATGTGGGCTATCCAGGAAAACATTTTTATTTCTATTTGGGGATAACAACACCAAAAATGGGATAGATTAAGGTCATTTGCATGCTATTAAAAATGATAAAGATAATATTTAACTCAGGAACACTCACTTCCTATCTATTGTTCTTTCAAGGAACCATTAAACACAGAGCTTTCAAATAATTCTTTATCAACTGAATAAAAAGTATTTCTCCACTATTCAAAAGGATCTGTAACAGATATTGAGAAGACGTTACTGGTTATCAAAAGAATGGAAGACTTTGTTGATATCTGTGCTTCCAATGAAATTATTATTTACTTTAATTGTGAGGAAACTGTTCAGCAAATATGAAAAAGACATCCAAAAAATGAAATAATTTGGAATCCTAGGCAATCAATGTGGTCACAAGATTCTTAACTACCAGTTGTGTGAAGCAAACAACTTGGCTTTTCTGGACAAAGTTAATTCAAAGGCCAATGGCTTGTCAATGTGAAAAAAAATAACAGACTGTGGAGTGTTGGGCTCTACAGGAGACACCTATATCACACTCTCTCCTGCAGTGGCTCAGGGATCATTGTGGCAAGGTGGTGGAAAGATTATAAGAGTCAGAGGTGGTGGATTGATGAAAGGAAGCTGTATTGTCCAGACATCACAGGGTGTTTGCACATATTAACCCACAACACTTTCAACAGCATGCAAAGGACCTATGCAAACCCAGAAAGAAACCAGGTATGGATAAGAGAAGTACACAAGAAACTTCATCCCTAACTGAGGATTTTTTGGAATTGATAACCGCTAGGAGAGAGAGAGTCAGTTTTCTTTATATGAACCTGGTATGCTGACTGCATTCCAAGGAATAGACCTATACACAAAAGCATTTTGGGGATCACCAGCTAGACTTAATAGGCCTTTAACAAAGGAAAATACATAGAGGACATGATGTGAGGGGATGTTAGAGTAGGGATCTAGATGAAGGAATGGTCAGATTGTGACCAAAATACACTGTATGAAATTCTCAAAGAATCAATAAAAAACTTACAAAGATATAAATTAAAAGTGATGGTCAAGTTCATAACCAACATTGAATACAAAATATGATATATGCCAATACAACGCACAATGAAACCTGAAAGATTACCACCTAAAGTGTTTATCAATGAATTACTCAATCTAATGACATTTTTATTTCTTTGCTTGTCTCATCAGGATGCTGCTCTTAAAAAATATTCCATTTCACAATCCTTGCACAGATATATTGTTAGAAAGGAAATAATGTTTTCTTAGAACTGGTACATTTCTTTAGCACCAAGGCCTGCTCATATTTGTTACTCTAGTAAGACTTGTCCTTTGTGTAGATATAATTCATTTTGTTTCAAAAGTACTCTTTACTTTAAAATTTTAAAAAATATATTTCAGGTCTGTATGCAGACGGGTTCAGGATATCCTCCACCTGAAGAGTGGCAGCATAGGTATTGGGAGAATTGCATGAAAGATCTGGTCAATTTTCTGAGCAGTCATTTACCTAATAGATGATAAGTAGACAGATGATAGATAGATAGATAGATAGATAGATATAAAATTTATTTACTCCTGTCCCTTTTATAAATACCAAATCTTGCTCCATGTAATAAAGGATAAATTCTGGCTCCTATGCAATTTGTTCACACTCATATTCATTTCAATGTTACCTCTTCAAGTTTATTTTATTTTTATTTTATTTATTTGTGGGGAAGAGGTGGTTTTTCTGAGGCAGGGTCTCTCTGTTGCCCCAGCTAGCATGGAACTCACTAGGTAAGCCAGGCTGGTCTTAATCTCACAACGGTCTGTTTGACTCTACCTCTTGAGTGCTGGGATTAAAGGTGTGCAATACCATATCCAACTCTCTTCAGGTTTAAACAAGTATGTTTTACGCTAATTAATGTAGTTTAATATTTGAACTCACTGTTAAAGTTTTAATAGTATTTTGTAACAAGCTTTAACTTCATGATAACTTTATGAGAGAAATGTACTCAAATTTAGAAAAGAAACCACAGGTATTCTTGACATGTGTTTCTCTTTATGCTTGTTATTAATTTGAAAATAAAATACAAAAATGTTACTAGGTCTTACAAATGCAATTAGCTACACATGCATTTAGAAATTCCTTCTCGTTTCTTTGCCATCTGAAGCAGAATTCCTACTATGTCTATAACATTGTGTTCTGATTAATAGTATGCTATCAAAGAATTCATGGTGAGCCAAACAAAGTTGATAGTATGGATAAAAATATTCACCTCTTTCCTTTAAAAATCCTTGAATATATCTATTCATAATAAAGAATGTATATGTACTTACAGACCAGAAATGCAAAGGCTTGGTACATATAATTTTGAGACGCTCTACCTGCCATTAAATCAGGCAGTTGAGCAAGGTGAGATTCACATTTATTTAACAGTTTTTGCTTTAAGCTTGTTTTTCTTAAAGCAGGTGCTAAAATAGCAATTGGTGTCAAAGACGTTTGTTAGAGACCAACATGTGATGTAAAAAAGAGGAAGCAGGACTGAGTAGGGAAGAAGTCAGGGAATTCAGGCTCAGGGATTTACACTAGGGTCTTTGGAGAAAGAAATGCCCTTCGTAGACTGCCACAGTTGACATAGCTGCTGATATTGGAACCTTTCTCATTCAGTTTTCTGTTTCCTCTGGGAAGGTAATGGCCATGTATGGATTCATTTTTAAATTACTTGATTGTTCTAAATATTGTGTTTGATAAAATATATCTTTACTAGCTACAATCCTTGGTGAAATACTTATGAGTACACTCCCATGTTGTTTGAGATGAACATAAAGTGAAGAAAACTAAGAATTAGGCAAATCAGAGTAGTTTCTAAGGAGCAAAGATAAAATGATTTAAACATGCTGGCTTCCAAAAATGACCCACAAAATATAAAAATCCCTAACATATATGAAAGTACATTAACCCATCCCATCATTTGGAAATAGCCTGTATGACTGTTTGAGCACCTGCCTATGAATTTGAAAATAAATAAGAGAAACATGTAGCAATGTTTCTTCCTTTAGTAACAGATATATTACAGAATACTCAAACATTTTTAAAAATGTTCTTTTTATACAGTAATTTTAAGTAATAAATCCTAAAATTTAGTAGAACATAGAAATCATATCTGAGAATCGTCGAGCACAAGGTAAAAAGTTGATAGAAAATTAACTGATGAATGGGGTTACAATTCTGAAAGTACTGATGGATCTTATGGTGTCAGGACAACCTTGTGCTCTATGTCTCCTGGTAAGAGTCAGTGAGAGGTGTATCCAGTCAAGCCTCTGCCTAATCTAGTTTCAGGCTCTAAATATGATTCATAGAGACCCAGGGAGTACAGAAAGAATATAAGCAACAGGTAAATCCCAATCCCAGGGCAATATAGAGAATACATCAGGACAGTATCTTCAACAGAATAAAAGGGAGAAGAGCAATTCCAGCTGTAAGAAGACTTCTAAGACATCATTAAAAACTCACTAGTATGGATCGTGTTTGGGTCCTGATTTGAGCTAATTAACCGCACCTGGAAATTTTATCATTGAAAATTTATTAGATGACATTAAGAAAACATTCTCCTTTTCTCTGACATGTTAAATGTAGTCTATCACTTGTGATTTATGCCACTGTTGCTCATCATGTGGACTTGCTAGAAGAAGCTTGAGCCCAGTGGATACAGATGTGGGTAAGAGAGGTTTTTCTACAGCAGCTTGCTCTGTCCTTCTCTCAGGGCCCCTCTTTGGTTCATTTTTAACTTCTTACTGTACCATCTTTCAAATTTGTTCATCTCAAACTATGCTCTCTTCTGAAATGCCCAAATGATGGGTCTACCTTGATCTGTTCATTTTGTTTGCATATGCATGTGTATGTGGTATGCATGCTTATACATATACATGTTCACATATGTGTGGGTTCACATGTGTGTGAAAGCATTTTGGAGGCCCAAAGTTGACGATGAGTGTCTTCCTTTGTTGATTTTCACTTTATTTATTGAGAAAGGTCTCTTGTTGAATCTGAAATTCAGAGATGCAAGGCCTGCTTGATTCTTACAGGGACCCAGGGAAGCAGTCCCAGTCTTCATGCTTTAGCTACTGAGCCATCTCCCTGATGCCATCTTGCTCCATTTTTCTTACTTTTTGAAAAAAAATTATCTTTTAAAAAAATTTTATGTGTATGAGCGTATTGCCTGCATGTATGTAAATGTACCCATGTTGTACAATCCCTAAGGAGGTCAGAAGAGGATGTGGGATCTCCTGGTACAGGAATTACAGAGGGTGGTCAGTCACCATGTAGATACTGGGAACAGAATCTGTGTCCTTTGCAAGAGCAGCCAGTGCTCTAAGTCACTGAGTCATCTCTCCAGAACCTTTGCTCCATTTTTCAAAGTCATAGCATGGTTTGGTAGTAAGTCTGTGTTATGGGGTCATTAAATTAGGCATTGTTTTGGAAGTGTTTTCTAGGGTTGTTTCGCTTGAGTAAAATTTTATCTAGCTTACTGAGATAGGAGAAAAAGACCTTTGAATGAAAATTAACAATTATTGTTGAACTAGTAACCTTTTGCATATTAAGGATATTTTTTCTTGGTTTTAAGTCTCCTCCAGTTCAATTCTGAGCTTATGCGAACTGAGGATTGAGAAGGACATTTGCTGTTTCTTCAGCCAGGTTTCCTAAACTTGAGTCTTTAGTATACAAACATTCACAGATTTTCTTTTCATTGAAATTATTTACACATTTCATTATTAATATTAATGATGAAATTATTAATTTCCTTACATGTTTATTGAAGTCAAAAATTTTATGTCAATATTAAGATTATGCTTTTCTGTTTTTCACCTCCAAGGTGACTTTGAGAGACTTGCAATGGGCACAGGAACACACTTTCCTACTGTGTTCTGCCTATGAGTACTTCCTGCTACTGCACAATCCTTAGCACTGCATATTAAGTGCCACGTGGTAAAGGGACTGTTGCCGCCTTCATGTTGAATTCGAATTCCTGATTCCAGACATATTTTGTCATTCTATTCCCTGGTCACTAGCAAAATACATAGCTTACATTATCACTCATTAAATGTTTACTAAATGAATAAACACATACAATTAGAGATACCATAACGTGCAGCTATAAACTGCCTTCTATATTTAATGAATATTTCACTGGCCAAAAGTACCCTACATTTTCTTGAGAAATAACACAGATTTATACTGTAGAGTTGACTTATCTGTCATACATAATCCATACATAGCAAAATATTTGAGCTAGCATACATTTTGTGTTAGTTGATAGGCTGCAACAATGGCAAAAGAGAGATAAATTCATCATTATTGAAAATGCTTGATTGACTTTTAACTAAAGAATGACTCCACAGGTGCCTTTCCCCAGAATAAATTACATTCTTAAACTTTAGTATTCCCTAACAGCCACTTTTGATCCTTTGATTTAAGAGTTTAGCTTAGTTTTTCCCTGCCAAAATGATGTTGAAATGCTCTACAAAGAGATATATCTTTATGAGTGCCAATAAATAGATCCAAATCATAAACATGAGAATTGTGGATAGCCATGGCTTTGAAAATTGCTATGCTAAATAACAAGAAGAATGGCTCATGTGAGGCCTGAGGAGGGTGTTCAAAGTCACTCAGAACACTAGTGCCTTTAAGGCTTGAGAATTTGGTATCTGTATATTTATGTTCATAAGGAAACCAAAGACTGACATTCGTAGTAACTTGGCATATAGAAACTGAAACAGTCTCTATATTATTTCATGTAAGACAAAAATTTCACTATCATCATTAGCATACTAGAAACTGTTCAGTTTCTTGCAATACTATGTGATCACTTAATGGGAGGGGTAATTGGAAACTAGGAGAAAAACTAAAACAGCTGTCATAAAAGAGTAGATGCTTATCTGAAAGGCATATAGTACACTCAAAAGCATATCTAAATATTTTAATACCTTAGTGTCTTCATCTAAAATTTTCTATCAGCATTTTATTTACTCTCTCTACTATTTGAAGGCCTTATCAAGTATGCTGTATAAATTGTGAGTTGTTATGTCTCTGTAATTAAGTATATTGGGTTATGAATAATCTTCAAAGTACCTTGGTCATAAATAATTTTGAAAACTTTTATTATTTTATGTGTCTTTATTTAGAACCTACTATAGAGAAAATGTTTTGCTTGATGCTGAAGAATAAGGCTGGTAAGACCCATATTAGTCAATGTTCTCTAAAGGAACAAAAATCCATAGAATGCATATATATATGGTCAAACTAGTAACAACAGCTGCGTCACACCTGAGAGGCTGAGAATTGGTAGTTGCTTGGTCCTTGAGGCTGGGTGCCTCAACACTCAGAATAGTCCCACAATGGCTGCCTCACACTGGAAAGACCCATAAATCAGTAGTTGTTCAGTCCATGGGTAACCAGGTACGACAACTTCTCGTTTATCTCACGAGAAATCTTTCTACATGCCCTGTACCATTGTACTTTTAGAAATTTCACTGAGGTAGAAGGCCCTTGAATTTTGGTTAAATTTATCTCCCATTCTCTCATGCTCAAAAACCTTTTCAACAAGTCCAAGATGGTCTCTGCCTCTTTTCTACTTGGACTAGTAAGCAGTGTCATAAATATGACATTGAAGAGACAGGTGATCAAAATCCTTTCAAACTAAGTTATGACACAGGGTTGGAAAATTAATAAATTAACATACCCTTGAGCTAAAACTGTATAGATGTAATGGTGGCCTTGCCTTACCAGCTGTAAGAAAATTGCTTCTGGTGGTCCTTACAGACAGGTATGAAAAAAAAAAGCATTTGTGAAATCAATAATTGCATACCAGGTCCCAGATGCATTAATCTGTCCAAATAAGGAAATCATCATCTGGTGTAATAGCTGAAACTAGAGTCACTACTTAAATTGATAGAATCAGCTGGCATCCTCCATGAAAAATCTCTTCTGCTTCTGTATTGGCCAAATAGGAAAATTAAAGGCGATATGGTGCGTTCCACCCCGCATCTTTTTAGCCCTTGATGATGACGCTGATTTCTGAAGTTCCTCCAGGGATGAATTGTTTTGGTTCAATATGTTCCCTGGTAGAGACAACTCCGGTGTATTCCATTTGGCTTTTCCAACCCTTTTTAATAGCCCTCACTCTGGAGGTCATGGAGTCAATGTGGGGTTTCTGCCAACTTCTAAATATAGCTATCCCAATTATACATTCTGAGACATTGGAAAGAGCCACAGGATGGATGTGGGAACCCATTAGAGCCAATGTGAGTCAGAAATTGGCCAAAACTCTATCACCTGACAAGTCAGAAGCCCTTACTTTAGCCAGTGGGCCACAAAGCTTTTTTAGGTCTTATGGAATCAATGTCAATTTAGAACCAGTATCTAATTTGCCCGGAACGTTCATTGTTTCCTTTACGGAAATGTACAGTTTCCCTAGTAAAAGGTAAGAGGTCACTCTGGGGAATGATGGGAAAGATTAACAATAAAACTACTCGGAATTATAACATGGTCTTTTCTCAATTAAGCTGTGGCCTTCCCTTCAGTCAAGGAGTGTCTGGGTCTGAAAATTGTCTCAAGTCTGGAAATTGGTTTATGGGACATGATTCCCTGTTATAATGATCCACTAAAGCCTTTCTTTCATTTGTTCTAGTGTTTTTCTGCTTACATAGATTGGACAAATCCTTAGTAAGAATCTCATGTATTTCATGAGATTTCTAGAAGCTCCATGGTTGATTAGCCAGTACCAAAGCTCCATGTAAGTCAGGCCACTATAGACATTGTTTTGACTCTTCTGTCCTTTACTGTAGCCATGCTCACCTTGCTCTTGGTCATTCAGTGCTGTCACCTAGCCCTGCTACTAAATTAAATCCTTAAAATTCAATTCACCAAATTGAGCAATCACATCTTTGCACTAAAGTCTGTCACAAGGAGAGAACAAAGCTCTTCAAATGTGCTCGAGCCCTTACCAATGTTCACATCTTATATTATTTGTGAAGGGCATGTCTTCTGCGTCCTCCCATTATAGAGGATGAGGTTTTAAGCAGTGAATCCACTCCAGTATTTTCATTTTCCTGAGCCTTAAAAATGGCTCTATCAATACTAAGCCAAGGGATGTGAGGCATCTCCAGCTCCTTTTCAGTGAGCTATCTTTTGACAAAAACTTCAGCCAACCAATCAAATGAACTCTTAGAATAAACTTAGATATGAAACCTAAAATTGCTGCTAACTGGACCCATTTTGGATATAGTCAGCTGGGTCTAGTTTTATGTTCCTTCTATCATTACCCTATACTCTTAAAGTCCATCCCCACATATATTGCTCAGACTTCTGCTTGAATTAATTAAATAAAAAATTCATTCAGTTCTTTAGCAGTGCATCATACCACCTGTGTATCACACCACCTCCTGGAACATCCTTTCTGCCTGTAGGAGCCTGCTTAGCCTTGAGTCTAGTTACAGGTAAAGAGCAATGATGGGTGGGCCCTGAGGAAACACCAGCATTGTGTCCTGTGACCTTGTCATATTAGAAAGTCTTTGCCTGCTCTAAAAGAAGGCAGGATTAATCCCTTAGTGAAGTTCAAAGAGGACAATACTTAGGGTGAGGGAGTTGGGGACAGGGATGCATCCTCTGGTAGAAGGGAGGAAGTGAGTCCATCAGAATCTGAATATTCAACACCCTCATCCTCAATGGTCCTCCCACACTTCTCCATCCCAAGTCATATGATCAGGATCCAACATTTTTTCCAAATTGGTGCCTCATTTTAACTGCTCACATTCTTCCAAACTGGGAATTAAATTGGCATTATGAATCAATCAATCCTGTAATGAGTGCTCAGGTTTGATTTTCCTCAATGTAAACTCTATGGCTGCTGGAGAGAAGATTCTTTTCCAGGAACCCTTGAAAACCTTTAGATTTTTTTATGCACATCTGGAGTTGGTCAGTTACATCAGTGAGTTAATCACACCCCCGACACACACACATTTTGTTACTACGTCCAAAGATGAGGAAAGGAACCAGCACCACTATTTTCCTTCTTTTTCTGCAAAATTTCTAAGTTTGTATACAGTCATTAAATTCCTTGCACTTCACAATAGGTGAATCAGGAATAACAAATGTCGCTTGTTATCTTGCATAGCTCTTTAAAAGTGCACACCGTAGATTTTTCAGTGCTTCCATGCTACCAGAGGAGATTTTGGTAACTTAGAGAGCCAGTTCCAGATACTACCAAGCCCATTAGACAAATCCCTTGCAATTCTGTTTCTATTGTTTCTAGTTCCACTCCTAGTACCACAATTGTGCATATGTGTGTGTGCATGCACATGCATGTGTGTGTTAAAATAATTTATTGCATCAGTTTATGTACTAATGTCAAAATAATAGCAGGTGTCTAACACCCAAGAAGCTGAGAACCAGGTAATTGCTCAGTCATAGAGGTTGGGTACCTCAGCAGTCCCAATCTGGCCTCAAAGACCTGGAGGTTTCCTGGAGAGCCATTGGTCCTCAGTCCATGTTGAAAACCTGAAATTCCTGGTTCTAAAACCAGAGAAGGAATCAGCAACCATAGCAATAAGGTCAATTAACTCTACAGAGACAAGAAAGATCAATTGAGCAAAAAGTAAATCATCTTTTATTTCTGTACCTTTTTAAAATCTGTGATCCTAGTGGAAAGTAATGCTCACATTTGTTGTCCACATTTAATTTTGTCCAGGTATAATTTTCACATCAATTAAGACAATTTCTCAATTGAGAAACCTTGCTTAGATGGTTCTGATTTGTGACAAGGTGACTTTTAAAGCACTAAGCTGTGCTCCTGTATCCCAGCTATACAGACTGTTACAGAACATATGACTGGTTTTCTTTATGTATGTTTTAACATTTTCATCTGAATTATATAAAGAAGTGTGTGAATGCACATGTACATGTACAATATTAAGTATTCTTCATCTTTTTTATTCTTTTGGAATTTTGTGCACGAACACAAAGCATTTTGATCACGTTCACCCTAATTAACCATTTCCAATTACTCCAGGGTCACACACACACACACACACACACACACACACACAAACACATACACACCTCCTCAACTTAAGTTCTCTTCTATTTTTTAAAATGTATGACTTATTGAGTCCAGTTACTGTTGTACGTATGAACATGGATGTAGGGATGAGCAGTGGAGAATAGACAACATATCAAAGGCCTTGTCCCTAAGAAAACTGACTGTTTTTACCTCAGATGCCATCCATTGCCTAAGGATCCTTAACTATGAGAAGGGCCTTATAGGCTCTTCCCCAATCCATGACTGAATGATGCCTGGTTTGATCTTGGGCAAGTCTTGTGAAGGCAACCACCGTTGTTGAGAATTCATGTGTGCTTCAACATTGTGATATCACAGAGACAATCATTCTGGTTCTCTGGCTCCTACAGTCTTTCTGACCTCTCTCTGAGAATTTTTTTTTGAGGGGAGCTGTTAATGCAGGACTTGTAGATTAAGGTGGTACTGATCTGCGAACCTCATCCTAAACTAGCTTTCGCAGAGCTAGAATGTCATCAACAGTCTTTCCTTGCTATGAACCCCATAAGCTACAGTAAAGTCAGCCCAGCAAGATATGCCCAAAGGTGTAAATAGAGAAGAAATGTCTTAGGAGCAACCAACAGCTGTCAGAATGGATTTAAGGCTGCTCAGTAGGAGACAACTCATGAGTGGCCTAGAACCAGTGACTGGAGAGGTCATAGAACCTAGAGCAGAACCTACTATGATCATTTTGATAAACTGGCATCCAACTGATTTCTCATATGCATAAGTCAGTGCTGCTCTGAATGTTGGTCAGAGAAACTTCTTTTTCAAGTGGATGACAGTTAATGCAAAGACTGACAAGTCAAATGGGAACTGGAAGCCTCCTCTCTGAAAACTAGTGCTCATAGTATCAGATCATACTATACAAACTGCTAAGGGAAAAAAAATCAGTGGTCCAACACAGCTGTAAAGTCTAATAACAAACAATGACTGACACAGCTTGGTGCAGTAGTGGCACTTTTATCTTGATATTCCCAAAATAACAACAAGATATCAAAAGATATATAATTGGACTTAAAGCCCACTCAGTGGGAAAGAACTCAGTGTGGTACTGTAAACATAGCCAAATATACATGGCTGGGGAAGTCATAGATCCTAGAGAAAAACCTACATGTATCATATCCCTAGACAAATATAATTTCTTACTGAATGCTAAATATGTTTCCTTTTATTTACAAACAATTTTGCCTCTTGTCACTCATCAAAGAAGCTTCTTTTTGCAGCAGATGGAGACTATTACAGAGTCCCACACCTAGTCAAACACAGAGAACAAGTGTATGTGAGATGCCCAGCCCTAAGTGACACATCTACAATGCCACCTCTACACCAGCACTCAAGGGAACACACTAGAACAGGGAGCAGAGTGAATATTAACGCAGCTTTCAACTCTCACTAGAGAAGCTTCCTCCTACAACAGATGGTGATTAACACAGAAAGCCATGACAGGTCAAAATGTAGAGAATAAAAGACTGTAAAGTGCATGTCCCTGAATAGGACTCATTTTAAATCTCTGCTACTCTGGTCTCAGGGACCATTGCAGAAGAGAGAGCAGAATGACAGTAAGACTTAGGGGTGGAATATGGCTATAAGGAAACAGAGTTTTCTAGGCACCTGTGAACTTAATTATATGAATTTACAGCATTGGTGAGAGCATGCACAAATTCCATTTAAACTCAAAGCAGATAAAAATTCATCATTGAAGTGAAGTGAGAAAATGGGTAAGAATCCCTAACTTTTGCTGACGAGCTGTTGGCAACTGGTCACGATGAGTTAGAAAGAGTTGACCTTCTTGAACTGAGAGACACTAGATAGGTTGACGAGGTCCCAGTGGATAGACTCACGTGGAGGAACATCTGGGGACACAAACTTGACTCCATAGGTCTATATGACAAAATGAATGAAATCTGGTTATGATAGGTTTTGTGGGAGGGCAATGCGGAGGGGGTCTAAATATAATCAGGATGTGTGATATGAGATATACAAAAATTCAATAAAACATTTTAAAAGATAAAAAACAAATGAAAATATTAACTGAGAGTTGTCAAAGAATCGAGAATGTGGGCTCCCCAGGAAAGAAAATTATTTCAGCAGTCTTTTTTCTGCTTCTCTTGTAAGAACCCAGTTGTTTTTCATCTTAGGCAAAGGAAAAAGAAACAGTGAGCATGGGGTTTCAGGTCCTACAGGCATGAAGTCTCAAGTCAGATGATGCTATTGTAAGCAAAGTAGAATTAATTTTGTTGTACATGCTGTGCAGACAATTGTAAGCTACTGATTTAGGGAAAATTTTCACAACAAATTTCAACATGATGGAAAGTAGCATTGGACTTTATTATTGCAGCTTGCCATGTGAGCAGGTGCTAAGACACAAAATCCTGCTTTGCTATTTCATTAGGAAGTAGATAAAAAATATTGACATCAAGCCTAAGGAGTGACACTAAATATGTAAAGTGTAGAATTAATAGAAAATATAACCCAGACTTCAAAAGATGGTGACCTGGTAGGCACAGCAATAGGAATGGAAAATTATGGCAGCTACAGAGCACAGATGCTCGGCTGGCCAAGTGTTCATATGGTGAAGGAAATGGCAGACAAATCAGAAAGGAAAGGGTGGACTTGAGGTAGTAATGAGCTGTTTTAGACAAATCTTTATAAAGCTATTGGCTTGACCAGAGCAAACACAGAATATATTGAGAAAATATAAAATCTGTTTTAGTAAATCAGGCTAAGAGGATGATCTAAAAAATACACAGCAAATAGTAAACTTTAGGTAAGAAGTCCAAGTAAATAATATAAGGCATTCCTTATAAACACTATGAAAGTTATGTGAGAGAATGAGAGGATGAGCCATGTATTGTGTGGGAGAGCATCATTCTGTGCTCTAAATGAGCAAGAGAGGACAGCAAATTAAGATAAAAACAGTAGGAATGTTTTATGGTAGCAGAAATAATAACCTCTAAGATGTGGAAGTATTAAACTCTGGTTGGCCTTTCCCACATGTGATCTCGTAATAGCCTTCTAAGGCAAGACACTGATTTTACTCTCATTTTATAGTTGTCAGTGGGACACAGAGAGACTGTACAACTTGCTAAGGTCAAAGTGCTGGAAGGTAGAATGTTAAAATCATAAAGGTAGGTCTGTGAGCACTGAGCCCTCATTATCCCCCAAATTACCTTCACAGATGGCCATCTACATCTGGGAATGTAGTTGGAATAGATTTTAGAACACAATGGTTCTTTGGACCAAGTTTTTAAAGTTTAAAATAAGTTCTTTTAAAATCTCCAATTAGTTTCTTGAAGCATAAAACCAATTAGGTGTAAGTTTGAGATCAAATTGCCAGATTTACCATTAAATAATAAGTCCCAGCTCTTATTATCCCTAACTTGTGTGTCCTTTAGAGCTTCAGATACAGCCTCTGGATGACTTTTGGTATTGATTCCATTTTGCTGCCAACATTCTTCAATTGATGTAGAAAATCCAGGCTGATCTATTAATATACCAAAATCTTTCTTCTATAGTATAGGTTTGACATGGATTTTTAAAGACTATGTTTTCAGTCAACTGTATTTCTAGACCTTTTTCTTCACAGGAACACTTAGAAGATGATACAATAAAAATATATACTGTCTTATTCAAGAATCCTCAAAAATTTTATGTTAATAAATCTTCGTAGGCCTACACTTCCTGTAACTTCAGGAGAACATTTAATTCTGCCATCTTCCTCAGCACTGACTTTTCTTTAGTACACGTGGTTTCTGTGTTTCCTTTTCCATATTTCAACTCAACCTGTTCCTTTCAAGATCACATTCCACCCATACTGGGGGCCAACAATGAAAACTCCATTGTTATCTCTCATGTATTTCCACAGCACTGGTTAGATGTAACACTTATTAATAATACTATTATTGATTCATTTGTATGGTTAGATTCATCTTTGACACAATACCATAAGTTTAACACCATAAGCATATACACTATCTCCTTCCCCAATTATGTTAGAAATTCAGGCTTAAGAGTCATGTATTTCCTGAATAAGCATATTCCATGTTACATGGTATGTAGTTAACAACATACTCTCATTACTTGGTAACTTTGAAAGATATCAAATAGTTCTGATTTTATTAAATGCAATTTTATATATTGTATATTAATTGAAGGACTCTAGAACTTCAGTACAAACTAGAGTTCAGAAAATTATTAGATGAAATGCTTAAGAAGGAAAATTATTAAAAGAATTCCTAAATTATTATAGGAATATAATTATTATTATATTAATACAAGTATTATCAGCTGTTCTATTTTTTCCTGCTGTTGTCATAATCGTCATGACAAAAGCAACTTGGGGAGGAAATTCATCTCCTTGCAGATCACAGGAGTAGGAGCTCAAGGCAGAAAACTGGAAGGATAATCCATGGAGGAATGCTGTACAACCTGCTAAGTCAAAGTGCTGGGAGGTAGACTTTCCCTCTGGCTTGCTCAGCTGGCTTTCTTATACAGTCCAGGCTCACTTGCCTACAGCATGGTTCCACCCACAATGGTCTGAGCACTCCTACATTAATCATCAATCAAAATAATTCCCTGCAAAAATTCCCACTGGTCTTATGGAGGAAATGCTTCAGTAGAGATTCCTTCTTCCCAGTTGACTCTACTTTGTGTTAAGCTGACAATAAAACAGTGCACACACTTTGAATGTTTTACAGTCCACAACATAGAAATCTGTATTTTCTTCCAAAATTTCTTCACTGTTGAATATTTACTGAAAGAAAATTTGAATACAAGGAAAGGTAAAAAACAAAAAAACAAAAAAAAACAAACTCTGGTTAGCCCATCTGGTTGTGTATTTGTATATTTTAAATATTTTTATATTTTAAATGTATAATTTTAATATTATATTAAAAACATAATTCAAAAGCACCAACATCAAATGCTAATGTAATAACGTATTTAATTTATTCCTATAGACCATAATATAATCTTAAGTTAAAATAGGCCTTGAGCCTTGACAAAATTCTTTCATTCATGCATCTCAACAAGATTTTATAAGCTTCCCCATTGCACAGGAATGCAATAGTGATGGGGAATGCAACCATCAGCTCCAACATAAGTTACGGTATCATTTATAGAAGTATTAATATTGATATTTGCCAAGCCTTAACAGCTGTTGCCAGATTCTATATCTGCAAGAATCACACATTTCTGTGAAAATCCAAAGAAGGGTAATCATTCCCTTTTTTTTTCCCCTGAGTTGTTCAATATATATTGAATGGTTGCTTTGAGTAAAGCCTAATGGTAGATCTTGTGGAACACAAAAATGAATAAAATGCTTACTCTCTCTTGACTTCTGTCTATATCTATTCCGCCTATTGAAATGCTGCCTATTCCTTCAAAGTCCAAATCATATCCAACTTTTCATGAATCTAGTTGGCTGAAAGACATAATCAAATTAGTAGAATATAAAATGTACAATGATAAGATCATAAAGCATATGCCAAAATGTCTGGGTGCAGAAAATTTCACAGTACGCTTTTATTTGTTTCACCATGATTCTCAACTCGTTAAATAAAATTACCATTGCAAGTGTACTGCATACAAACAAAGAATATCCCCATAAAGAGAGGGAAGTGTGATTTTCTAGAAATATGATGAAGAGCCTGTGAAGTGATGACAACTAATAAGCCAACATTCAGTCAAAACAAGACTATAGTGTACTATCTTGATATTTCAATATCATAGCAATGGAATGCATATGAGTTATCTGATATATGCCTTATATATTATAGGTATTAAAGATACAATAGTAAACATGACTCGCAATGTTCTTTATTTCTAGTTTGTACATTATAGATATTAAAACAAACAAATAAGAATGATATTTTTAGTTAGTAACACAACCCACTGATTACAATAAAACAGAATGGTATGTAAACCGACCACCTAAAACTAAAATTAGCTCATTAAAATGCTCTTTTTGTATCATTTTATGTATTATTTTTATTTTACGTGTATGAGTGTATTGCCTGCTTATATGTGAGTGCACCCATGTTGTGCAATACTGTGGAGGTAGAAGAGGGCATTCAGTTCCCCTGGAACTGTAGTTAAGGATAGTTGTTAGCTACTATATGGGTGTTGGGAAACAAACCCAGGCCCTCTGCAAGAGCTGCCAGTGCCCTTAACAACTGAACCATCTCTCCAGACCTAAAACTCTCTTGAAATGTAAACAAAGATGTTACTATTAAGAATCCAGACAGAGAACACAAGGAGCATATTTTTAATTAAAAAATAATAAAACAGAAAGGTACATAGAGCCAGCATGGTCAAGGAGGAAAATGAGAGGAAATGAAGGCAAGTCATGTGTGTTCCTATGGACCTGCATAAGGACTTTCCCAAAGGTTTAGAAGTTATTTGAAGTGTATTGGGGAACCACTTAAAGTTAAAGTTCACAACTGATACTCTGTGATTTACATATTTGATATATCATTTTTGTTTAAATAAACAATACATAATATTTTTATTGAGATTAAAAACCAGCATTGGGGATGGGGCAGTAGACATGGGGTAGATTAGCTTTTGTGTGGTAATCAGTCCCCAAATGCCCATGGTTTACAAAACAAATTCCCACTCAGTTGTTACAGTTCAGCTACTGTAAATCTGCTTTGTGTATTTTTTAATCCATTGTTGCAATGAAAAATTTTGCTCATATTCAAGTCATAATATTCCCATAGCACAGAGAAAAGAGCATCATTTTTAACGTCTTATCAATGTTTCTACCAAGACATGGCACAGCCTCTTACTCCCACTGGTCAAAGAAAGTCACATTGTTAAGCGTAACAGCAGAAGAAGGCAACATTGGTGATGAAAGATCAAGAATAACTCCTTAAGTATATATAATTTTTATTTTTACAGAGAGGGAATAAATATCTATAAACAGTTATATGATCTGTCACAAGGGGTAAGGATAGATTTAAATGGGAAAGAAGGAGTTGATAGGAATGTCTTCAGAGGATTATAAATTTCCAGCAGCAGACTCATGTTACAGGAGGGACTATGGGATATATGGTTTCACTTTGCCAATAACAAATCTATAATCTTGAGCAATTCCCTTAATCTAACTAGGCTTCATTTCCTTCATCTGTAAAGCAGTACTTACCTTTGAATTGATAATGATTGCCTTGATTTTAAGATGTTCAGTTTCTTTATGGTATAACTAAGAGGATAGCAATACAAACCACAAAATAAATTATTTCTAAGACCCACGTTGAGCTTTAAAATTCTTCACATATACCTGACAAGGTAAGAGCATCTCAAGTTTCTAGATTCCCTATTTATCTCCTTCTATTTTTTTGATGAAAGCATTTAATGTAACAAATAGTTTATAAGAATTCCTCTGAGTAACTGATTTTAACTTTCTGGCATGAATTCTTGGTGCTATGTTTCATGAACATACATGACCACATCTGGAATACAAATGGATAATGCAAATGAGTTTGGGCTAAACATTTTCTGCTGTTCCCATCTGCATTGAGAAAACTTGTTATGATGATCCTTTCAACGTGGCAGATAGATTCATTTTATCTTCAGTAGCTTTTTAATTGTTCATGATATGGATGTGCTGTAATACATTTAACTATTTACCCACTGGAGAATATTAACATTTTCATCAAAAAATTTCCATTATAAAGAGTCATTCCTTTACTAATAACATACATTATGTCACACTATGATATAAATATATTTACACATATTATTTATACATATGATTATTTATTTTTATGTAAATGGAAGCTTAGTCTGCACCTGTGTGCTTTGTGCCTATGGATCCCATAGAACTGGAGTTACAGTTTTGAGCCTCCATGTGGATATGAGGAACTGAACCTGGGTTGTCTGCCAGAGTAGTCAGTTCCCTTAACCACTGAGCCATCTTTGTAGCCCTTTATATATACTTTACATTTTAAGATAATTGCTCATTACATTTGAATGTTATACTTTTACATTATAGTCAATTAGTTCCATTATGTTTATGTCAATATTTGTGCACATAGGTCTTTGCATACATACATTTGCACCTTACAATAGGTTTTTCTATGTAGAACTACTGTGCAAAGAATACATGTAGTTTTATTGGGGTTGTAGATATCATGGTGTACTTTATAAGTCTCCCCTTTCGGACCGCAGAACCAATATCATTACAAAAGTTTATTTAATTTTGATGGTCAAATTCTCTTACCTGAGCTCTTCTTTGACATTTGTTCTTGGTTAAAGAGAGCTGAATGGGGCCAGAGAGCTGATTCAGTGGGTAAGAACACTGGATGTTCTTGCAGAAGATCCAGTTTCGAATCCCAGCACCCACATGGTAGCTAACAACTGTCTTTAACTCCAGTTCCAAGAGACCTGATGCACTCTTCCATCCTCTCCAGGCATTGCGTGACACAGGTGCACTCACATCCATGCAGACAATACAAACATACACATAGTATTAAAATAATAAATAATTTTTAAAAACCAAAGAGAGCTGAATGAAACAAAGTCATGACCATTTCTGGAGGACATTCCAAGTCTAATAACTGGTTGGTATAGGATTATGAAGGTATAGTACTTAGTCCAAATTGGCACAGCTGAAAAAGGCTCTCTTGGTTCCAAGCCGCCCAGTGGGATCAACAAAATCTCCACTGCACCTGAAGCAAAGTTAAATCTACCTCCTACTAAGAGTTTTAATGATTCACTCAATTTGAAATACTTTTGTTTTCATCAAAATTTACCTTTAAAAGTTTGGGTGTTGGTGAGATGGCTCAGCAGTTAAGAGCACTTGCTACTCTTGCAGAAGACTTAGATTTGGTTCCCATTACCCACATGGTGGTCACAACAGCCCATAACTTTAGTTTCAGGGAATGTGTTGCCATCTTCTGGCCTCACCAGGGCATGCATGTGGTGCATATACATATGTTCAGACAAAACACTCACACACATAAAATAAATAAAACTTCTTTAAAGTGTGCAAATGCAAAAAAAAAAAAACATACCTGGAACCATGTAAAATATCTACAATAGAATTTTGAATAATAACTAACAGATTTTTCAAATTTTTCTTCCAGTGAGTAAGAAGAGGCTAATTCAAAAAGAGTATTCTTTTAGTTGATATGCTTTCTTAGAATGAACTGACAATAAATACTATTTAATTTTGGCCATGTCAGATAAAAAGGGAAAAGAAAATGTTTACTATGCTTTAAGCTATTCCATATGCTGTACAGAAATACAATAGATCGATTTCATTACCTGAAAGTAACTGATTGACATTTTGAATGTCAGTTTGAAATATGGCTGTGACAAATCTCATCCAATTAAGGAGCACCCTCCTCAAAAATAGAACAATTTTCTGTAGTTCTGTACTGAGGGGCATCATTGTACTTATGATAATAAAGTCCATGGCAGTAACTGACATTTGAGTTCCCTTTTATTGTCTACATCTTGCCCTGCTAATTAGCTAGACTTCACCCTGAGGAGAGATGTTTATTAGAAGTATGGGAAGTTATTCTTTCTCATTGCCAGATTGCTTCTAATTCCTTCCTGAAAAGAAAGTGTCAATCATGGTTAATTGCATTAAATTAGGTGTGATGGTTTAAAACAGCACATAGTCTTCTTAAAGTTCAGTCAAATCATTCAAATTGTTGCTTCTATCTTGAGCTGCAGGTTGAGTTGTAAGTACAGTCTTAGAAGTTTCAGCACAGGGAGTTGAGTGGCATATGTGTCCAAGATCAACAAACTTCATTTTCTGACCACACATCGTAACTATTGTCAAGAGGAATTAAATGTTGGTGGTATGTGAAGCTCACCTAGGAACATGCCAGGGTGAGAAACTTGGCAGGACTCTTAGTAGGACTGTAACACTGACAATATGACTGATCACACACAGGCATGTAGGAATGAATGGAAAATCTCTATTAATTTGAATTTGCTGCATTTGGCATAACTAATAATACATGCCACAGACATCTTTGAAGAAAGAATTGTTAATTAAAACAATAACAGAAACAAGATTTTACAGAGTAAATTTCCGTACATAAAGAAATATATTTTTAAACATGCACGTATTTATACTTTCATTTATATATGAATTTTTGCATTTAATCTAAGTTTAAATTGTTCATTGCATGCCTTCAGTGTTCACATATAGGTGTTCTAGAACCTCAAAGAATAGATAGATAAGCAAGGTGATGTGATACAGCCTTACGGCAATGGTAATTTAATTAGAACTTATTATATATTTGCTATTAGTAGAATTGAATTAGTTGATAGGGCATTTCTTCCTAATATTTTGGTTTGGGGCTTGTTTGTGAGTTTAGTTTGTTTTTATATTTCATTTTCATGGGCTGATTTGTCTGATATTTCAAAATTAATTTCAAGATATGTATTATTTATTATTATATTTGCTGCCATTTCTTTGGCAAAGTCCGGTGAAGCACCACAGTGCGTAGCTCCTGTTCCACTCCTTGTCTGAATTCTATTTCAACTCAGGTGATTTTTAGGACTGCAGGGACCTGGAACGCTGCCATCTGAGTTCTGGCCTTCCATGGGCCTGGGGCCATGGCACTTTCCTCCCATCTGACATTGAGTATTCTTGACCTGCCATTCAGTGACCCTTGCCGTGACTAACCACCATGTTTTTCCTCCTGTCTCCCCCACTTCCTGCCCCCTTATGGTCAGAGGGTGGGACTTGCCAATGAATGAACCAATAGTAAAACAAAACAAAACAAAACACTCAGAGAGAAACATGTATCTACAACATTGTATGAAATATTTAAAGAATCAATAAAAATATTATTTTAAAAACAATGTTCTCTCACATTTGATAAGTTTTCTCTGCATTCCTTTATTATGCAGGAACTTTTAGCTTTAGTTTTTCTGCACATTGCTATCCTGTTTCACAATTTTCATCACAAATATCTCTCATATCTTTGGTTGAGCTTAATTCTAAGTATTTTAAGTGTTATTGCTTTCATGGTTTCTATTTCAGATAATTCACTATGGACATTTAGCAATGTTACTGATTTTTGTGTTGGTTTTCAATCCTACAACTTTACTGAATTCATTTATTAGTTCTGACATCTTTTTTCATGGTATTTTGAGGGGGGAGTTCTATCTATAAAACCATGTCATCTGCAGTGACAATTTGATATTGTATCCAATTTGTATGCCCTCTGTTGCTTTCCTTTGCCTAATTGCTCTGGCTGGGGCTTCCTGCTTTCTACAGAATAACAACAGGGAAAGTGAGCATTCTTGTCTAGTTCTAGGTATTATAAAAAACACTTTTAGTTTCTCCTAATTCAATCCAATGCTGCCTGTTTGACTGTTATAAAGCCCTTTATTATATTCAGATATGTTCCCTGTTTACATAGTTTTTCAGCATTAATATCAAGAAGGGGTGCTGAATTTTATTAAATACCTTTTTTATGCATCAGTTGAGATGACCATAGTTTTCATTTTTCTTTCATTTTGTTTATATGATCTATTCTGCTTATTTTTGCATATACTGAGCCATTCTTGTACCTCTCAGAAGAATCCCATTAGTACTGTGAATAATCCTAATGTGCTGTTGGTGTGGCTTGCTAATATTCTGTTGAGAATTGTCATCAAAGATACTGGTCTGTAGCTTGCTTTTACTGTGTTCTTATCTCCTATTAGACTATCACATGACACCCACCTTACATGTTTGGGAGACTTCCTTCTCTTCTGTTTAATGGAACAGTTTAAGGTAAATTTTTACTAACTTGTCTTAAAAATTTTGTTAAAATTCAGCAGTGATAACATTTATTCATTAAATGTCTTCGTTGAAAGTGTTTGTTTACTACTGTAGGTTCCATTTTCTTACTTACTATTTGTGTGTTAGGTATTTCTGTTTTGTCATGATTCCGGTATTGAGTCCGTGTTAGAAGGCCAAGGAAGGTGGAATCTGCAGCAGCAAACACAACAGCTGCACTCTTAGAAGAAGAAGCAATAGTAGGGAGGGATGTGCTGTTTTTTCCTTGAATTTCTTAGGTCTAATGACACCTATTGGAACGTGCCACACTGAGGGAGAGTGGTCCTCCACAGTTAATTTTCTCTGGAAATTCCTTCATAGGCAAGCACAGAAGTATATTTCCTTGGTGATTCTAAATCCTACTAAGTTGAGAATCAAGGCCAACCCATCTGCATGAACTTTTTGTTTTCTTAGTTCCTTGGGATGTAAGGAAAGTTTGTTTGAGACTTTTTTTCTTGTTTTTGCTATGGGCATTGATTACTATAGACCTCCCTCTTAGTAGTATTTTGTTATATTTCATAGATTTTGGTGTGTTTTAGCAGTGTTTTAATTTGTTTCAAGAAACTGTTATGTTTATTTCTTGGTACATTGTTCAAAACTAACTTGTATGAAAAAGAAATGTTTAATTCCATAACTACCACAGATGTTCTCGCAATCTTTGGAGTAAGCTGAGGCTGCTCTTTTGTTCTTCCTTTAGACCAATAAACCTGAACTAGAATGGAGGGCCCCAGTAAAATCTCAAACTTAGGACTGAGGGTCATTTATCAGTTGACTTAGTCTTAAAACAACAACTATGGTCAGCACAGATTCTAATATGGTGGAGTGCAAGCAGCGATTGGCCCTCAGCTTCCACAGAAGACAGAGCCCAAACAGGAGTAGATCAGCTTCACTTCCCAGTGGGGGATGGTGGGTAGGTGCTGAAATTTAATTGTAAACAGAGACATTGAAAGAATAGAGAAGAAGGCAAGAAATGTGCTCTAGAGTGTGCATGGTGGTATACAGTACAGCAGAGGACAGGAATAGAGGTGAGACCCACCCCCCAAATGAGAGAAACTCAGAAAACACAAATAGCATAGTGCTCAGCACTGCACCAGTGACTCTCCAGAAAGCTCTAGGCCTTCATTGCTACTGAAACTGCAGAAGCGTCTTGCTGTATAGACTGAGCCGTATAGCCCACACAGACAGATGGCCCAGAATCTATATAACGTGCCAGCACTGGAGAAGGTCTCTTTCATATTATATTTCTGCTGCAATGTCAGGAAGCCGTGTTAGGAACATCTTGTGCTAGTCAGCTGCTTTGGAAGTGAACAGTCGCTGCATTTTCTAGTCTCTGGGAATCAACAGAAAAAGCCATACTCTGATTCAGGGAGTCTTGCCTTAAAGGGTAAGACTGGCTACACAAGAAAGGTATGGGCTTAAAGCGCTGACAGTTTCAACACATAGGAAAAGAAGGTAAACAGAAATAAAAGGACATAAAAATATTAGAAGAGTAGAGAAGCAAATGAAATAAGACAATTCAAATAACGAAAACAATAAAAATGATGGGAATTATTATGTTCATTTCAATTATAATCTGAAATATAAATGGTTTTGCATTCCAATTAAAAGAATGGATGTTTGGATTTAAAAATATAAGACCTGAATACTACAGAGATGATTCAGTAAGTAGCTCCACTTACCAGCAAGCCTGACAACTTTGAGTTATATGCCCAGAACCCTAAAATCATATGGAAACACAAAAGAATGGCCCAAGCGATTGTGAGCTAAAAAGAGTAATGGCAAAGGTATCACAATATCTAATTTCAGACTATATACTATAGAGACATAATACAAAAATAATATGATCCTAGCATACTCAGAATGGAAATAGAGGACTCATCAATAAACCCATGTTGGAAACAGACTCTTAAACAAGTAGTACTATAAAGCTAGTTGTACAAGACTGAAGCTAGATCCCTGTCACACTGTACAAAACTCAACTCTACATGGTCAAAGACTTTAGTGTAAGGCCAGAAACTTTAAAATTACTTGGATAACATAGAGGAAATAATTGAAGATATAGACACTGGCAGCAATAAATAAGGAGAACTCCAGCACAGCTCAAGAAATAGTAAGTATCAATTGTTACATATACACAATGGAATGCTATTCTGCTGGAAAGAAAAACAGAGTTATGAATTTGAAGGAAAGTAAATTAAATTAGAAAATATTACATTAACTGGAGTATAATAGGTTCAGAAAGACAAATATTTCATATTCTCTCATATGTGGATTATAGCATCTAAAATTTATACATTTATTTTTAATGTAGGTCAAGGCCAGGAAGCTGAAAATGCATCCCTGAGAGAGGAGAGAAAGAGACTTTAGGATGGGGGGAACTGGCAGGAAACAAAACACATATGATAAGAAAGTGGAAGGGGCAAAACTGAAGTGAAAAAATGCAAGTGGGGACAGGTGGGCAGGTGGGTGGAAGACCAGGTGGGGGAAACCTGAATTCAAATCTCAGAAGCTACATCAGGGAGCTCACAACTGCCTGAAACTCCAGCTTCAAGGGACCTAACACCTCTGAACTCCTCTGGCACCTGCACACATGTAGACACACACACACACACACACACACACACACACTCACATATACACATACTTACATAAATAAAATGAATCTTAAAAATAAAGATAAAAGTCAGGCATGGTGGTGAACGCCTTTAATCCCAGCACTTGGGAGGTAGACAGGAAGGTCTCTGTGAATTTAGGCTAGTCTGATCTACATAGTGAGGCTAGAAGATAACGAGGGTCACTTCATTCTGATCAAAGGAACAATTAACCAAGAAGAAATCATGAACATGGATGCACCAAATTCTGGTGCACCCAACTTCATAAAAACAATACTACAGAACTTTAATACACAGATGAATCCCAACTCACAAACAGTAAGGGACTTTGGTACCCTACTCAATCCATTAGGAAGGTCAACCCTTTGTCTATTGTTTTTTTTATTCTTCACTTTTCTTCTTTTTGCTCACACCTCTTCACTATAATCTGACTCTGATGACGACTCAAATGATAATGGTTTATCATCATACTTTTTCTTCTGTTGCTTAGGCCTTTAGTGTTCTTTACATTTTAGTCACATCCTTTGACTTCCTCCTGTATGAGTTTTTGTCACAGGACTGTCAGAAGATTTATGGGAACGGCTCTTCTTTGTCTTTCTCACTTTGCTTCTCTTACTCTTGTCTTCAGAGTCTGAGGAGCTGCTGATGGAGTCAGAGATCCATCCAGAAGATGAATACCTACCAGATTTCTTCTTTTCTTTACTCTTTATGTTTTTTGGATGAGTTCTCGTTTCCTCTTAATAATTTCTTTCTGTGTTTCTTTAATTCTTCCAATCCTCATCCATTTTTTCTTCAAATTCAGTCACAGACTTGGGATCTTTCTTTTTGTTGCTAGCTGCTCTTTTACTTCTTCTACAGTAGACCTTCTTAGAGTCAGGTGATCCTGGATTGTTGGCCCTGAAGACTGGACTGGGCCCCTTGATCTGGCAACTGCTATTGGGTTCATGTAGGCCTTGTGAATGTCCTGCTTCTCCACGGTGCCCAACTGAATGCACAAGAGGACCTTTGAGAATGAACAGACCCCAAGGCAGCCAAAGAAGACTGCTGCAGGTGCTAGGCCCTAGCTTACTTCTTGATGTTTATGGGGCACCCAGTGAAATGAGTGCCTGAGTCTCAGAAGAAGCTATGCACTTAACTATTTTGAGCAGTACTAGGATTGTTAAAGACTATGGGTATATTAGAGGGGTATTAAATACATTTTACATTGTGAGAAGAAAATGAAATTTTAGGGGGCAATGATAGAAAATTAAGATTTAAATTGATGTGATTGGGTAACCTGTTGAAACGGTGGAGTTCTAATGGTTAATTGTGATTATCAACTGGATTTAGAATTACCATGTAATCAAACCCCTGGGCTTGTCAGTGAGGCGGGTTAATTGAGGTGGGAAGAGCCATTGTCATGTGTACAGCACCTTTATGTGGACTGGGGTCTTGGACTGAATGAAAAGGATAAAAGGAGTAGAACTCCTTGACTTTTAATGTAATATGACCAGCTACCTCAAGCTCCTTCCTTGATGACTTCCCATCTCTGATAGATGGTATTCTCAAACTGTGAACCGAAGTAAACCCTTCCTTCAAGTTGCTTCTGTCTAGTATTTTCTCCCAGCAATGGTAAAGTAACTAATAAAGTGACCTTCAAGCAATACATTCTCTAAGAATATTTTCTTCCAGCAGAAGCTTTTTTAAGACAAGAGTGACAAACGCTTTAAATAAAGGTCCATCAGGAAAATATTTTAGAATTCATAAGATATAAAGTCTCTTGAATCTACACAAATATGCCAGTTTAATGTGATCACAGTCATAGATAATATGCAGACAATATCAGTTTTTTAAAAAATATTTTATTTATTATCTATGCGTATGAGTGTATTGCCTGAATGTATGTATGTGCATGTGCCATGCCTGCAGAGATCAGAAGACATGGGATTCCCTGGAACTGAAGTTATAGAGGGTTGTTAGCTGCCATGTGGGTGCTGGGAATGAAATGTGGGTCTTCTGCAAGAGCGGCCAGTGCTCTTAACTACTGAGCCATCTCCCCATCTCCAAAACACCAATTTTTAATCAGTCTATTTTATAAAAATAGGTGACAGGACACAATTTGTTGACCTTATTTTAAAGTAAAGTAGCACCTTAAAAAGGTTTGAGTATATTACTAAAATAGAAAACAGAAACTGCATAACTATTTTATTACCTCAAGCTTTAGGACCAATAGTAATATGAACTCGAGTCTCTTATGAGGAAAATTATGGAAGATGGTGATGTAATGAGGCAAGTCCTGAAGAAGCCAGTCTTGGGGCACTAGGCATGCCAGCTCCCAAGAGAATGAATGTCTGCAATGGACTGTGTGAGAAACTTTATCAGACAAGTTGGATATTTAACTGACCCAAAACACTTCTATAGTGATCTCAAAATTCTGAACTCAGGACTTTGTAAGCAAGAAAGACAATACCTGATGGGCGAAGATGGTAGAGCAACGATGGCAGTATTAAGAATCTTGATGCTTCTATAGTGATCTCAAAATTCTAAACACAGGACTTGGCAATTAAGAGGGAAAATAACTGGGAAATCAAGAAGACAGAATTGCGTTGACCTGGCCACCCACCTACACCTGCAGGGTGGAGCCAAGCTGACCTGCCTATCCTGTGCCCCAGTGACACCATGACTGGCCAACCACCATCAGCATCCAGTGGCTGTCAAGATCTGGTTACAATCTTCAGCAATATTAGGAATTGGAGAAATCTACAGATTTCAGAAAACAAACTAGAGATGTACAGCTGTCATGTGAAGCTCTGAAACTTAACTGCCACTCAGAGAATCTTAGGTTGTAGGCCTGTGAATTAATTGCTGCTTTTTCTGGGGACCTAGCTTCTTCCTTTATCTACAGTAAACTCTGAGGGGAATCAACCTGTTATAGAATGTTTTGGTCCACAGTGGGGTGAGTGTGCTGAGTGAGGTCCAGAAACAACCAAAGTGCAAGCAGCATGCAAGGGCTGGAACAACTGACTTTGATGTGGAAAATCAAGCATTTCTGATAGCTGAAGAAAAGAGAAATCCCTGCTTGAAATTCCTAGGTAGTGCACAATGGGAACAGAAAATAAGTGTGAAAATCCAAGAAATCTGGGTGTATTCTGACCCCAAACCACATACAAAGGAAAGGGAATAAACACTTACTTTGGCCCATCTGTGTGTAAGAATTATAGATGACTGACATTCTGGTGAGATATGATTTCTCAGGCACCCAGCTGAGATGTGTTATGTAAGATGGATGGGGTTTTCATTTCCTATAGAAGGCATGAGGTGGGAGGGATGAATAGGGGGTGATATGGTGAGGAGAGAGATGGGGAGAGAGTTCTGAATGGAATCAAAATTCATCGTATACAAGCCTTGAATCAACATTTCTGTTAAACATAAAGCAAAGAATCTCCTAAGGGCTTTTATAAATATGACATCTCACATATTAATTTTCATAAACTGAAATATAAAATGGTGTTCCTAACCAATATGTCAAAAATTCTAATTTGTTCCCATTTCCTTTATTTGTCTTTGATATTTTAAGGCAATAGGAGCTCACTGAGAGTTCATCAGTAAGTGCTAAATCATCGTTTTCTTCCCATATGGCTGCTGTTTTACCTCTGGACCCAAGTTATGGAAGTTCCATGAGATCATAGATATAGTGAATCAGTTAACTATTATGCCAGTGCAAACAGCATGTGACTGAATGCCAGCATAAATAAAGTATTCGAAAAGCTGATAACAAACTGAATTCTGAAGAGATGAGTAGTTCTTGTGATACTATCAGTAATGAAGTCCATCAGGAACAAACAATTTAAGAGTCATAATGTGTACTGTAATGGTATATCACACCACTTGTCACCATTCCCCTTGGCTGAATGTTTAATGGAGCTCCCTGGTACTCAAGTTAAATATTTTAATGTGTAATGTGATGTGACTTTCAAGCAGAAAAAAAATTAGGTTAATTACCCTTTTTGTAGCATTTAACTGAAATAAAATACTGTTTTCCCTTATGAAGCAATAAAGAGTTCATGCATAATGATAGTCCAAAGAAGCATAACAGAGACACAATAACCCAGTAAACTGTTTTAGAAATCAGCTGGGAACACTATAGAACTTGAAAATAACATCTACATAAACGTATACCAGTAATTGTCATAACAAGTTTCTATATTGTTTCTACTAATCTTACAAAGTCGTTGTTTCTACTAATTTTACGTCTTCTTATGCATTATTCCTGTGAAAGTTTAATTTATTCCAGGATATCTATAAACTGGCATCCTATCTTTTTAATCAAGGGACTAAATATTCTCCTTGCCTGGGATATGTATACATTCTCAGCATGAAGAAGAAATAGTGATATAGGGCTTTAGTAAGAGCTGCTGAGTTCATCAACACTCCTGGGAGGTAATTTCTAATGCTAACTTACTTCCCAGTTCTGAAGAACAGAGGTAGCTGGAGGTGAGAAGCAACTGTTTCTTGTCACACATTTTGAGCCATTTATTTGTTTCTATCTACTGTCATTGCTTTGAAATGAAAACACAGAAAGTATTTGAAAAGCTGATAACAAACTGAATTCTGAAGAGATGAATAGTTCTTGTGATACTATCAATAATGAAGTCCATCAGGAACAAATGATTTAAGAGAGTCATAATGTGTACTGTAATGGTATATCACACCACTTGTCACCAGAAGTTTTTAAAAGATACCAAAGCATTTACTGTTGAGGATATACCAATTTCAGAAAAAATAGTTACACCCAAAGGTTAGAGGTGAGGGAAACTGGCCAAAGACATTTTATCTGTTGAATTAAAAACTAACACAGATTGTGCCTGCAGGAAGGTGAGCCTCCCCAGAGAGCTGCTAAATGTAAGCATTAAAAGGCTAAGGGCATTTCTGCCATTGTTCTTACAGTTCACCTCTCATCCATTCCCTTTAATAAAACATATTGTTTTCAATTAAATTAAGATAATTAAAATAAATAAATTAATTAAAAATAATAAAAATAAAAATAATTAAAATTTGAGAGTTACGGCAAACTTTGGACAGTATAGTATAATCATCAATCCTTCTAAATACTAAAGAAATTTCTTAAGGTTTAGCTTTCAAATTAAATAAATATAAACTGTACTTTCCAATAAAAATTTTTCTCAGGTGAAAATAATTAAAAAAAAAATTTCTGCTGACTAAAAGTGTAGGGCACAACACAGGGTGGGTCTTAGCCAGGTCACCTGCTATGAGGAATAGAGGAATGGCTCCCGTGGGCATAGCCCTCTGCTCTGGCTAGTCGTGAGGAAAGAACCTGCACTAAGATGATCTACCTGGGGACAGATTACTATTGGCTGCAGTCAGGACCCCACCCCATAAAGTGATTGGCTAACCAGACCTTTAAGACCCCTTGCACTTCCTTGAATAAACGAGCCTACAGCGGCTTGCCTCCACTTGCTTCTCACTCAGCTCCCGAGTCTGTTTGTTGATTCCCCACCTACTCACGCCCCCATGGCAAAGACTCTTTGTCCCCTCGGGCTGGCCCTGAGCACAGGGACCCCCAACATAAAAGGAACATAATTATTAACAAGCTACTATTTGCCAAACATTGTGCCTCACTGTGCCTGTGTGAATCATTTTTAATTCTTCCAGTGACTTAGTGAACTTGTAGAAACTGCAGATTGGTGAAATAATGTCTTCTAAAAATTTCATGCAATGATAGAATGTCATGACCAAGATTTCCATCTAGATTTGTTTGACATTAGCTCTTCAATACTGGTTATATGTCAATCATCTCCCTGATCTTCATACAAACCTTTCATTTCGTTTCATTTTGAGAGACTCTCCCTGTAGACACAGCTGGCCTATAACTCAATATGTAGCCAAGGCTGGCCTCGATCTCACATACCCACTGGCCTCAGCTCAAGCCAGACAAAATTCCAGCATAGCAAAGAGGGAGTAGGTAGGCAGCAAGTCCCACCCCTAACTAAGAAACTGTTGGGATATGATAGTTTCTTTAAGGGTGTGTCTTCTTTAGGTCAACCATGTTTCAGGAGCAGCACTACAGTTCGAGTTTGGGGCAAAACAAATTGGATTCCATGGGCAGGGCTGGGTGAGCAGGGAGGTGGGAGTGGATATCCTCGGAGATGGCAAAGGGGAAATCTGATCAAAATACATTGTATGAGACTCTCAAAACATTAATTTAGAAAGAATTTCTTGAAAACAGTTAAAATATGAATTTCATCCATGACCATGTATTTTGTAGTTGAGACAGGTGGGTTCAGGACAAAGGGTAGGATATAACTTTTTTAACTTTGTCCAATTACTGTTTCAAGGTAAGAGCTCATTAAGTTGCCATACTGTCTAGTTATTTTTGGTCTTATTAAATCATGGTGAAAATTTTGACTACATGTCTTCAAGGAAGTGTAATGCAATATCTGTTATATAGTTATTTGAGAACAGGTGTTTGTCTCTTTAAAAATATTTTTGTTTATAATTTGTATTTTATGTATATGAGTATATTGACTGCATGGGTATAAGTGCACTTGTGTCATGCAATGCCTATGGAGTTCAGAAGACGGAATCTGATCACCTGGAACTGGAGTTATAAGCAGTTATTACTACCATATGGTTGCTGGGAACGGAACCTGAGTCCTTTGCAAGAGTAGCCAGTGTTCTCCAATCACTGAGCCATCCCTCCAGCTTCAGAGAACAGCTGTTTGTCTTTTGTCGTTTTTTCAGTTCCCATTTAGTTTGGGCTATTGAGACAATATCATCTTTTCAATATGAAAATAAGTAGCAAGTTAAACACACAGAAATCTGAAGTGTAGGATAGGACAAAACCAAGGGAAGGTTGGGTGCCAAGGATGCCCCCTCTTTTCTGGGGAGTGACCCAAATGTTTAGGTGGCAGTATAAACCTCTCTACAAGTTGGGGTGTTACTCTTTTGGAAACAAGAACAAATGGAGCGAGGAAGTTTTTGAGTGTTTAGAGACTAAAATACTGAACAGCCCCCTTAATAACTTGGGGGAAAAATAGGAAAAGCAGTAGGACAGACACCTCCAAAGGCAGATGAAGTTGAGGACAGCTGGGGTACTGTAAGTGGAGATTGTATGGCACAACGCAGGATGGGCCTTAGCCAGGTCACCTGCTATGAGGAATAGAGGAATGGCTTCTGTGGTTGTGGCACTCCACTCTGGCTAGGCATGAGGCCCGCTTCTGCCCAAGATCTGGAAAGAACCTTCACCGAGATGCTCTACCTAGAGCCAGATTTCTATTGGCTGGAGTCGGGGAAACACTGTATAAGGTGATTGGCTAACAAAAAAAAAATCATAAATCTTTGTGCACTTCCTTGAATAAACTGAGCTTGCAGCGGCTTGCCCACTGCCTGCTTTTCACCCAGCTCCGGGTGTCTGTTGACTTCACGCCACTTCGCGTCCCCCCGCCAAGCCCAGCGGCAGAGCCCCTTCGTCCCCCTTGGGCTGGCCCCAAGCGCAGGGACCCCAACAAGAGATAATACTGTTAACTTCCCCCCTGAGTCTGAGATGAGTAGAGGGAAAAAATAAGTCCGGAAAACCACCTCCTTCCTCTTAGTGACTAGCACTGCCTACCCCAATCCTCTTACCCTCATGGATTACTTAGGCTTGGAATGGTGGCCGCTGTCTGGGTTTTCAGCACTCGGCTGGTTCTATAAAAGGTAACCTAGAATCGCAGAAATCTACGTCTTCATAGTGGAAAGAGAAAGGAGAATTCCACAAACAAATATTTAATGGGCACCTCCTATGTGCCAAAATGAAAAAAAAAAAAAAAAAAAAGGGTAGGAGGTGCAGAAAGAAATTCTGAAGGAGGAAATTCTGAAGAAAGCTGAGGGAACTAGGAAGCCTCAGGGGATGCAGGGCTCTACCAGAGGCCTCCCCTTCTGCCTCCTCACCAAAATCCTCTTCCTATTCAGTCATGGCATTCTGTTACTGCTGGTGCTCAGAGATGAGGTTGTTCGTGTTGACTTCAGTGAAATCCGTCTCATCTATACCTTCACCTGTGTACAAGTGGAGGAAGGCCTTTCAGTGGAACATGGTTGTAAACTGCTCCAAGATGTGTTTGAAAAGCTCCTGAATGGCAGTGTAAGAAATTTGGGACACCAGGAAAAATCAAACTTACCCTTCACAGGCAGATTTTCAGCCAGATTGTAGAAGAAATTTTCCCCAATTGAGGAAATACGTGCCTATACAAATACAAGAAACACATAGAACACCAAATAGGAGTAGAAAAGAAACTCCCCAAAGCATATCATAGTAAAAACACTAAGCATACAAAACAAAGAGAATACTGAAAGCTGCAAAAGAAAAACAAGTCACATATAAAAGAAAACCAAATCAATTACAGCTGACTTTTCCATGAAAACTATGAAAGCCAGAAAAGACGAGACCAAAGTATTCCCAGTTTGAAATGACAATAGGTGCCAACCTAGAATAATTTACCCAGCACAAATGTCTATTATAATTGAAGGGGGAAAAAAATCTTCCATGACATAAATAGGCAGAACCAACTCATGCACAGTAAACCAGCCCTTCAGAGACTACTTGAAGCAATACAAAGAACTGAAGAAAGTACTGACTATAAAAAGGGACAAAAGAAATGAAATGAAGATATAACTGGGGAAGCCCAAGTTAGATCAAGAATGCAAACAGAAATTAAAATGATGGGGTCTAATACCTGGCTTTCAATAATAACTTTATTATCAATAAACTGAATGCCCCAGGCAAAAGAAACAGGCTAGTTGATTGGAGAAAGAAACAGAATCAATCTTTTTGTTGTCTGCAAGAAACCCATCTCACCTTCAGGGATGAGCACTACTTTAAGTTGAAGATGAAAAACATATTCCAAGCAAATAGCACTAAGAAACAAGCAATAGTTGCCATTCTAATACCAGACAAAATAGACTTCAAATTAAAACTAATCAGAACAAGAAATCACTTTAGAAGATCAGAGGTACAATTAACCAAGAAGATAATATAATCATGAACATATATGCACCAAACTCTGTTGCACCCAACTTCATAAAATCAGTACTACAGGACTTTAAGACACAAATTAATCCAAACTCACTAATAGTAGGGGACTACAATACCCCACTCTCTCCACTAGACAAGTCAATGGGAAAGAGAATAAACAGAGAGACATCTGAATTAAACAATACCATACATCAAATGGACCTAATACTTATCTACTGATTATTCCACCTAAGCACCAAAGACTACATATTCTATACAGGACCCACGGAACCTTCTCCAAAATAAACCACATACTGGTGCACAAAACAAACCTCAGCAAGTCCAAAAATTTGAAATCATTCCATGAATTCTATCAGAAAACAATGCAATAAAGCTTAAAATCAACAAAGTAAGACGTTCTAGTAACTTTGGGAACTCATGGAGACTAAACAACACACAACTAAATGATGAATGAGAAAAGGAGAAATTAAGAAAGAAATAAAGGTATTCCTGGAAATAAATGAAAGGACAGTACAACACAAGGAAATTTCTAAGGCACTAGAGGTCAAATTATCTTTTCTTGAAAACGACATCATATTATACCTAAGAGTTGCCAAAATTCCTCCAGAAAACTCTTAGAAATGATTAACATTTTCAGTAATGTGGCAAGTTACAAAATTAATCTAAAAATTCAGTAGCCTTTCTATATACCAATAACAAGCAATTGAAGAAAGAGTATATGGTAAACCTCCCATTTGCAATAACCCTACCTCCCCCAAAATATCAAAATAAACCTGAAAAAAGACATTAAAGATATCTTCAATTAAAATTTTAGATCTTTAAAGAAAGAGATTGATTAGGATACCAGAAGATGGAAGGAGCTACCATACTCATGGATTGGAATAATTAATATTGTGAAAATGACCATCCTAACAAAAGCAATTTATAGATTCAATGCAATTTCATCAAAATCCACATGATAGTCTTCAGAGAATTTGAGAACAACAACAAAAAAACCCTACCATTCATTTGGAAGCACAAAGGACCACAGATAGCCAAAGAAGCCCTGAGCACAAAGAGCACTGCAGGGGGATTTCAAAATATTTTATAGAGCTATAGTAATAAAAACAGCATAGTACTGGCACGAAAACAGACCTGTAGATGAATGGAATAAAATTGAAGACTCAAACATGAGTACCTGCAATTTCAGCCATATGATATTTGACAAAGAGGCCAAAAATACTCACAGGAAGAAAGTCTATATAGCAAATGATTTGGCAAACCTGGATCTCCACCTGCAGAAGAATGAAACTTGACCCCTTCCTTTCACTTTGTACAAAAGTCAACTCTAAATGGATCTAAAACCACAATGTGAAACCTGAAACTCTGAAATTATTAGAAGAAATATTGGCAGTGACCTAGAAGATATGTGTAGGAAAGGGCTTTCTAAATCAGACACCAGTTTTGCAGGAATTAGGGACAATAGTCAATAAGTGTAACCAGATTAAATTAAAAGCTTCTGTATAGGAAAAGAACCAACCAATGAAGTGAAAAGAAACTCTCCAGAATGGGGGAAAATCTTCACCAGCAGCACATATGAAAGAGGTTTATCATACCAGAATATATGAAGAACTCAAAAAGCAAGGACTCAAGGAAAGAAGTGACCCAGTTTAAAATGGGCTATGGATCTGAGCAAAGAATTCTCAAAAGAGAAATAAAGATGACTAAGAAACACCTTATAAAGTGTTCATTGTTAATAATTAGGGAAATATTAATAAGAAACTAGTTTAAGATTTCATCATACCCCAGTGAAACTGGTTGAGATCAAGAGAATAAATGATTCCAATGCTGCAGATGATGCTGGGGAAAAGGAGCACTCACTCACTGCTGGTAAGACTGTGAAACCCTGCAACCCCTATGGAAAGCACTGTAGTGAACTCATACAAAACAAAGATTAATCTACAATTTGACCCAGTTATACCACTCCTCAGCATATACCCAAAGGACTCATCCTGTTGCAGAGATACTTGTACATCCATGTTGGTTGCTGCTCTTTTCACAATAGATAAGAGATTGAAAAAACCCAAGAGTTCCTCAACTGATGAATGGATCATGAAAACATGGTACATTTATACACTGGAGTTCTACTTCATGGTAAAGAAAGATGAAATCATGACATTTGCTGGTAAATGGATGGAAGTAGAAATTGTTATGCTAAGTCAAGTAACACAGACTCAAAAACAAATGAAGTATGTCCTCCCTCACTTGTGGATCTTAGCACCAAAGTCTTATATGTATGTATCCTGATGTAAGTGCAGGAACCAGGAAAATTGGAAAAGAATCATGGAGGCAAATGGAAAGAAAGAACCTCAGAGGGTAGAATAGAAGCAGACAGGCGTTACTAAAGAAGAGATAGATAAAGGGGGGTATTTAAGTGGGAGGGGAAAGGGAGCATTCTACAAAGAATTGTGGTGATGGAGGAAAAGAAGCTCAAGAGAGGTGGGGCCATCGGAAACAGGTATTATCAAAGTAGAAATTGGGAAATGAGGACACTTTAAATGGCAAAGGCAAAGAGAAAGGGTTAGACAGACGGGGGGAGGGAGAGAGAGAGAGAGCAAGCCTGCTAACAATTCCATATAGAATGTCTCTACATGAGTTCATGTGCATAGTGAGGACTTCATAACAAGAAACAGTGCCAGGCAGGAGAAACCTTCCTTTGAGTTGTCGTCTATGGTGGTCCTAGAGACTCTTCAAATTACACAGGCTCTTGCCACAGCCCTTGATTGCTTCCCAGAACCTGAAGGTGAGACTCTATTGTTGAAAATAGCACATACTTCAGAGACCAGATTTGGAGTGATGGAGCTGGAAATGACCTTGCATCCACTGCCCCTGAAGGCTAACTCCCATAGCTCTGGAGATCCCTATGCAAGCAGCCAAAGGAAGACAACTATTGATGAGCCAACACCAGCTTCATGACCAAAAACCACATCAATGACCATCACAGAACTTGGAATTTGTGCAGTGATGGCACTTTTACCTTGTGGGCAATGAACAGCTACGTAATCAATATTAAAATCTATTCAATGGGAGGAAAGTCATGTGTGCTACTATAAAGATAGCCAAATAAACATGGCTGAAGAGGTCATAAATCTTAGAGAAATTGCAAAGCTGTCACATTCCTAGAATAATGTAACTTCTTACTCAGGTCAATATATGTATCCTTATATTTACAATCAAGTACTCCAGTTACCACTCATCCAAGATGGAGACTACTGCAGAGTACCACAACTGGTCACACACGTTGTCTGTGAGTTGTCCATGCTTAAGTGGCACATCTACAATGCAATCTCTGCACCCAAGGCCTGTGCAGCATGGAACAACGTGTAAAAAGGATACTAATGAATCTCTCAAAGCTCACTAGTGGGGTTCCCTCATGCAACCAAGGGCCAGTAACCCGAAAAGGTCACAAATGACTAAAGAATGGAGATCAAAAATCTGCAAAGTGTGGATTCCTGGACAGAAGGACTCTTATAATAAGTTTGACTCATCCAAAACTCAGGAGCCATTGTGGAAGAGGGGACAGAAAGGTTGTAAGAGCCAGGAGAAGGTACATGACCATATGAAAATGGAATCCTACAAGCTCTAGGTCCCTGCTTATATTATCCTGTAGCAATGATTTCAGCATGTTCAAGACCCATGCAAACTCAAACAGACAGGGAGCCAGCATGGAACTGGAGAAACACGTAGCAGAACCCAATCTTTGCTGAAGAAATGTTGGCAACTGCTTACTGTTGGGTGAGGATGAACTAATATTCCTAAAGTGAGGGACTCTGGATAGGTGGACTGGACTTCAGTGGATAAGCCTGTCCTGAGGAACATTTGAGGACTCTAACAATAGATCTTAACACAGATGAAAGAATGCGTGGATTCTAGTTGGGGGGTTATAGGAGTGTGCCAGTGGGAAAGACTTATAAAGATGATTAAGACTGAGATGTTCTGTATGAAATATACAATGATTCAATAAAAATTCAACTTCCAGAAAAAGAAACCACATGCACTCATGCCATGCAATGCCCATAGAAGTGAGAAAACTGTGTCTGCTGCCATGTATCTTGAGTTACAGACAGTTGATAGACACCATGTTGATGCTGGAATTCAAACCAAGATACCCAGCAAAAGCAGTCAGTGCTCTTATGTTGAGCTGTCTCTCCAGTCTAGAACACCAGTGTTTTGACACTTTCACACATGGATAGCATATATTCCTGTGATCATATTTGTGTTATCCTCTTATCACCACAACTTCTGCTGAACCTCATCTTCTTCTCAAATTGTCCTCCTCCTACACACAGTTTTCTCCCCTTTTCATTGACTTATGGAGTTTAGCTTATATGAGTATGGTTGGAGATTATTTACTGGCCCATGGGCAGCTTACCAATGGCTATACCACTGAAGAAAATGGCACCTCCTCCCCTAGCATCTATTAACTGCCAGAGAGGAATGAGGCCTCACGAGACCCCCTGTACGTAATGGAATGTTGAAGGATTCAGTCTTTTCAGGCTTTGTGCTGGTAACCACAGCTGCTATGTGTTCATGACTGCAATGTCCATGTCACAATCAGAAGACAGTTGCAAAGCACTCCTGCTCATCCTCCAGCTCTTTCATTCTTTCTGCCCACTCTTTTACAATGTTCCCTGGGCCTTGGAGGGCCATTTAGGGTTGATTTTTCTAAAGTCACTTATTCTCATAATTTTTACTAATTAGTATAAGATCTGACTGAAGAGAAATCTCCCAGCAGTTCCAGGATGCTGCCATCTGTAGAAGGGACTGACAGACACCTTGGTGACTCCAGCTAAACTTCCAGAATTTACAAGTGTTGGTAAGAAGAGACTGACTGCAGTCCCCTAACGTCCATAAGATAAGCTTCCTGGCCAGATAAGCTTCCTGAAACTATGTGTTAACTACCTCCCCTGAACATCAATCAGATCCATACACATCATTTGGCTTCCCTTCCTTTAAAAAGCCCACCAGAAAAGCAAGGAGCCACTAGCTCCTCCACTCCTAAGTTTGGAGGCTAGCCCCATTGCTTTAAGAAACTGGTCCTGTTAACTACTCTGTCAAAATCTCCTGTCCATTTCTGCTGCGTCTCATGCCAAACCAAACCTTACAGTTAGCAGTCTTCATATTAACTGCTACTTATTGCAAAAAAGAAGTTTCTCTCCCCATTGGTGAGAGTGGCACAGTCTATAGCTATAAATATGACTATTAAGAAGGCATTGTGATTATATTTCTATTTACTCAAACTCAGTAGTATATTCCCTCCTATGAACTGTGTCTTCCCCAGCAATAAGATTTGTCTAGGTTTACAGTAACAGGAATGCATTCCTACATACAGAATGGGTTTCAAATTCAATCAGAAATTGCTTGATTATCCCTGAAATAGTTACACAACTATTACAGCAGTGGGAATATCTTGCCTGGCAGGAAAATATTACAATACGCATGACCCGCAGGTAGATAAGACTCCAATGACTTTTCTCCCCTAGCGGCCTGCAGAACACCTTTTAGGATGATGAACCCAAGACAGCAGTGAGGGAGCTTGATGCTCAGTTCCAGGTTGATTTTCTTGTGTTCTGTATTCAAAGGGTATAGTGTGCTTAACATATGTCCTTACTATTTAGTTCTGCTGAGTAACTACTTGTAATAGCAATAATTTGTATTATTTTAGGATTCCTTGGTGCTCCCTGACCAACAACTCACAGGGAATAACCCTGCACCTAGTGGCAAGATTTTTGTACTAAAACCTAAGATTTCTGGGAGCAAGATTATCCGCCTATGGAGGGTATCTCCATTCAAACTCTTTTAAATTATTTTATTAGTTTCTAGTTAACCTATAATGTAGTATATTTCTACATGGAGTTTTCTATTCCCATTAAAAGTTTCCCATGCTAGTTTCCCCCTCTAATTTCATATCATATGTTTTTCACTAGCTCTTAATTCATTTCATGAGCCTTTTCTTGATTTCTAGCTGCTGCAGGAACTCACTCCAATTACAAGAAATCTGAGAAATTGAAGGCTGGATCAACGTACAGGAGACAACACAGAGGATTTGTCTTTCTATGCCTGACCTGGCTCTCTATACTTTCCAGCTCCATCTACTTTCTCTGCCTCAAGAGTGCTGGGATTAAGGGCCTGTAGGACAGGTGTGCCTATTTTTAGCCTTTTGAGAAAACTCCAGAGTGATTTACATAGAGATTATGCACCAATTGCAAATAAGGATTCCTTTTTCCTCACATCTTTGTCAGCATTTGTTGTCATTTGTTTCTTGAAAACAGCCATTCTGAGTAGGGTGAAATGGAAATTAGCATTTCCCTGATGGGTAGTGATGTTGAATATTTTTAAAGAGTGTTTATTAGCTGTTTGTATTCTTCTTTAAAGACCTTTCTCTTCAGTTCAATAAAACATATTTTGATTGGACTGTTTGTTTTCACAGACATATCCATAACAAATTAGGGCATAGCCATTCATAGTAATTGCAACTTGCATTTCTGTTACTGGTCATGTAGGCTCAGTTCCTTTCCCCTAATACCCGTGCCATATTCATTCTGCCGGTATGCCCACATGACGTTAACAAATTGGTGGACTCTCCATATCATAAAATATTTTTACATTTGCCTGAAGTTTGGCTTATTTTCCTTAAAGACAGGATCTCATTATGTATCCCCAGCTGGCTTCACTCAAGATCCTTTCTCAGGATCCTGAATAACGAGGTTATAGGCAGAAACCACCATTCCAAGATCCTTCACATTTAAAGGTAAGATATTGTAGTGAATTTTACAATATAGGCTTTTCAGAAATTTTAACTTCCCATAATTGTGCAATGTATAGCTCAATGAAATTTTAATAGATTTATAAATTAACATATTACTATCATCCAGATTAAGGGACATTAATAACAGACAGTCGTTCTATTATTTATTCTGACTCATTGTCACTCAAAACCAATCCCTTTTCTAAAATTCTGACTTTCCCCCAGCTTAAGGTTGCCTGTTTTAAACTTCATTTCAAAAACACAATATGTTGTTATTTTGTATATTTTATTTATTGTATTAAATGTAATGTTTGTGTTCCGCTATATTGTAGGATTCAATTGTTTATTTACATTTAACCAATTTCAGTATTGAATTTTATAAAAATAATGTGACTTGCTAATTGCTTTTTCATGATACATATTTGGGCTCTTACAGTTTGGTTGAGTATTATCAGAATTGTTGTTACCTCTCTTGTGCAATCATTTTGATGAATATCGGTGAGATTATGAGTTGTGCACATCAGGAGTGCAACTGTTAGGTCACAGTATTCATATTTTTGCATGTGCATGTACTTGGGGGTATTGTGTGCATGTAAATGTGTGTGTATTTGTTTGTGTCTTCAGTAGCTATTGACAACATGTTTTTCAAAGTCAATGAATCAAGTTTTCTACCAGTGGCATATAAAATACTGGTAAATACATATTCATCCTGAAATCTTGTATTTTTCTGTTTTGAGTATGATATCATAGTGTAGATTTAATTTGTATTTTCTTCATGACAAATAAAATTAAGCACATTCTCAAATACAAGCCCAATCAGATATATTCATTTGTTTTCCATTTATCCATTAACTATTTGTTCTGAATTTTGGCATTTTTCATATATATTAATTATAGAGATAAATACAGTTATGAATAACTTTGGCTAGTCTGTGTCCTACGTTTAATAATCAATATCAATAGCCATCAGAGAAATGCAAATTAAAACTATTTTGAGATTTCTTCTCTCCCCAGTCAGAATTACTGTTATTAAGAAACAAATTACAACACATGCTGGCAAGGATGAGGGGAAAGAGGAACGCTTATGCACTGTTGGTAGGAATATAAACTAGCACAGCCAATATGCAAATTATTGTAGAGGCTTATTAAAAATCTAAAAATACAGCTGCTACAATATGACCTGCTATATCATGCCTGGGTATGTACCCCAAGGTTTCAATATCCTGTTACAGAGATACCTGCACAGTCACTAGCTGAGATGTTCAGAAATTGAAGAATGGATCATGAAAACATCGTGTGTATATACATATATATATGAATTTTATTCAGTTGTAAAGTAAAATGGAAGCATAAAATTTGTAGAAAAATGAATGAAACTTAAAACTTACCGAGATAGAAAACCCAAACCCAGAAAAACAAATGTCCCATGTTCTCTTTCACATGCAAGTCCTAACTTCAGATTTTCAGGTTTGCGGTTTTACTTGGTGTGTCTAAATAGACCAGGAAGCCTGAAAGGATCCCTGAGATGGGTGCAATTATCTACATAGACCTACAAGATCTGCACTCTAGCATTCCATCATGAATTTTGAAGGGGCTTGGGAAGCTCCCTGCTTCCCTGAGGAGCCATTAACATTTAATTACTATCTGGAATGTTATTTTCTTCAATGCTTTCAATGCTGTAGCAATTGTTTGGTTATCAGAGCTAGAGTAAATAATCCCCTATGGATGCCCACTCAAACAGTTCTAATTAAACTCAAAGGCATGAAAGTGGGAGGGACACTAGTTGGAAATAGAATGAGTTCAGTAGGAGGAGTAGAGAATAAGAGAGTTATAATGTGACTATATAGTACATTATATATCATTACAAATATATGCCTGAAATTGTCAAAGAAGAAATAAAAATTTCAAAAATACTTCAAACGCTGTTCAATAACCTTAGTCACTAAGAAAATATAAAATATAAATTACTTTTACCCTCCATCTACTCCAGGCAGAACGATAATCATCAAGAAAATAAATGACAGAAATATTGGCAAGGATATGGGGAAAGGAATCCCTTATTCACTATGAATGGGAGAGTAAACCAGTGCAGCCTATGCAAGTGAGCGGGCATACCAGCAGAATGAATATGAATGACATGGGTATTAGGGGAAAGGAACTGAGCCTACATGACCAGTTACAGAAATGCAAGTTGCAATTGCTATGAATGGAGAACTCTTAACAAATAAAAATATATCTAACATATAATGCAGTTATATCACTTCTTGGCATAAACCATAGTAACTCAGTCTCCCACTACAGAGAATCCCACTACAGAGATACTTGCTCAGCCGTGTTTATTACTGTTCTTTTCGCAGTAGCAGGGAAATAGAAACAGCTTAAATGTTCCTCAACCAACAAATGGATAATGAAGATGCTGTACACTTGCACAGTAGAGTTCTATTCAGTGTAAAGAAAAATGAAATCATGAAAGGAACTAGAAACTCTTGTACTAAGTGAAGTAACCAAGACTCAGATAAACAGGCCATGTATATTCTCTTTCATTTGTGGATCTAAGCTCAGAATACTTAGATGTGAGCACATACCCTGTTGTAACCAAAGAGCCAGGAAAATGGAAAGGAACCATGGGGCAAAGGGAGAGAAGAGCTCAACAGAGAGAGATAATAGGAAACCAGTGTTTTCAAGGGGAAATGGGAGAAATGGAGATATTTCATCCACGGCAGAAAAATAGGAAGGATTATACAGGGAGAGAAAGAAGAGAGGTGATTGATGCTTAGCTGGTTTGCAAAGCCTGAGGGAAATGTATCAGTTCAAATGGCTACTGAAACACACACACACACACACACACACACACACACACAAACACACACACACATTATCTGTATGTGTACAGCTGAAGGCCGCATAACAAAAAACACCGTGTCAGACAGGGGAAATCTCCCTTTGAGGTGCTCATTAGGGTAGTCAAAGAGACCCCCAAAATAGCAGAGGCTGTTGTCACAGCCCTTGATTGCATCCTAGAATTTAAATGTAAGATCCTATTGCTGAAGATAGGACATATTTCCAACCAGGATTTGAAACAATCAAGCTGGGATTGCCTGGAAGACTGTTCCCTGAAGGCCAGTTGCTCCCTAACATCAGAAGATACTATGCAAACTGCTAAGGGAGAAAACCAGTTCATGATTTCATCCAGTGGGTAAATTTTATGAACCACAAGAATGACCAGCCCAGAAAATAATCTCTGCTGGTGCAGTCATGACACTTTTATCTCAGAGGTAATCAACAGCTTCTGATTGGACTGAAGCCCCAGCTCAATGGGACAGAACTCATGTGTGGTATTGTAACCACAGTCAAACACACATGGGTGGAGAGCTGATAGATCTTAAAGAAAAGCCTATTTTTCTTTCATCCCTATAGCAACATGATTTCTTTTTGTATTCTAAACACAATTCTTACATTTACAGATAAGTGTACCTCTCACCACTCATCAAAGAAGCTTCTTTTTGCATCAGATAGAGATTATAACAAAGTTTAACAACTGATCAAACACGAAGAATAAACGTCTGTGAGGTGCCCTGTCCTAAGTGGCATATCTACATTCACAATTCAGAGAACATAGTGAAACAAGGTATGGAAAGATATTAATTCATCTTTCAGTTCTTTACAGAGAATCTTCTCTGTGCAACAGATTAACCCCGAAAGCCATAACTGGTCAATGTGCAGAGAATAAGAAACTGCAGAGAATTTATACCTAAAGAGGATACTTACAGAAAATGTCTGCTACCCCAGGCCTAGGAACCATTGTAGAAGATGTGGTAGGAAGACTGTAAAAGTCAAAACTGGTTGATGACCACAGGGAAACAGAGTTTTCCAGACAGCTGGGAAATTACTTACATGAATTTACAGCAATGGGATAAGCATGCACAATACCCATGCAAGCTCAACCAGACAAAATCCCAGCACAGAAGTGAAGTAAGTAAGAAACCCCAGCCTTAGCTGAGGAACTATTAGTAACTGATAACTCCTGGGGGAGGAAGAGTTGCTAAATAAGTAAGCCAGGTTCCAGTGGATGGACACACACCAATGGACATTTGGGACACAAATGACATTTGATAGACCTTAATGCATATGATACAGTACCTAAAAACTGGCGAGGGGTCTTTAAGAGGGTTGAACATAGGGAAAGGAATCTAAATCTGATCAAAACATATTTTAGAAAACTCTCCAGAATTCAATAAAATTTATAAAATGAATAAATAAGAAGGAAAGAAGGAAAAGAAGAAAGAAAGAATAGAAGAATATTTTTAAAATCTTAAAACTAGAAACATTGAATGTATCAGCTACAATACTTCAGGGTATATACCCAGAGGACTATATAATATCCACTCATAAAAACACTTACACATTCATGGATATTGCTGCCCTATTCACAAGACCCAAAGAGATGGACTCCACTTAGATGTCCATCATCTAAGGAATGGTTAACTGACTTGGATTACGTATACAAGACAGAATTTTATTCAGCTGTAAAGAGAAGTGATACTATAAAATGTTCTCTAAAATGGATGGAAGCGGAAAATACTACATTAAGTGAGATATTCTAGGCTCAGAAATAAAATACTGAGTGTGTAAGGACGAGGCCTAAGAAAAACCACAAAATATCCCTCGTTCCAACTGGACTATTACAGGTCTCAGGCTCTGTGGACAAAAAGAGACAGGCCCAGGCATGTTAGTCAAGCCTGGAGACAATAGGAACTAATAAGGTATAAACAAAAGCCTGCAGTGTACTTAGGTAATGGCCAGCACTTTCCTCTGCCCTAAAGGTGACTCTCACCAATGAGAGACCCCCGTGCTCCTTTAACCCATTTCTGGTGTTCATAACCAATCAATTTAAAGACAGGTTTGCAGCATACGGGTTTTTGTGACCGACCTGGGGGGAGCACGGCAAATCCCCCTCCTCCCTTTGTCTAAAACCTATAAGAAGCCCCTCCTACCTCTCCTCGTGGCCACTCACCCTCCACCCACTGCGTTGTGCGTTGGGTTGTGGACCTTGCTCGAGCTTGTAATAAAGACCCTTTGTGCTTGCATCGGATTTGACCGCCCTGGTGGTCTTTCGAGAGGATTCTATAACCTGGGCACAGCACGTGTTGTCTTTCCTATGTGAATCCTAGCTTCCAGTTTTTTATAGATGTTTATTTATGTTGATTTGAGAGTGAGTAGAGTTCTTGAAATGAGAAAGAGACTATGAAGGGGAAAAAGTAATGGAAGTGGAATGGAGGTAATGGAGCAGATGTTACATTGCATGAAAGTGGACAAAGGAGTACTGTGGAGGGAGGGCGCAAACAGCATGAGCGAGGGCTGCAAATACAGACAGGACGGGAAGGAGCAGCAAAACAGAGCATTATGGAAATGAAATAATGAAGCCAGTTACTCTGAATGATAATCTTTAAATTATTTTTTTTCTACAAAAAGTGTCTCTTATTTTATTCTCTCGCCTGTTTTTGTTGGTCTCACAATGATGTGTATCAAGCTGATTCAACACCTTTCATTCTCTTTAAATTATATTATCTCTTAATTTTCAAATTCTGCTTTTGTGTATACATCTTATTATCAAGTCTATTTTTTATAACAACAGTTATAGTTTTTAGTTTCATATATCCATATAATTTGTTCTTCTCCTTTATAAGTTTTAATGTTTGTGTTTTTCCTAAATCCGTCAAGGAAATTTTCTATACATGTTGCACTGTCTATCTACATTATAAACAGTCATTGTGTCTTGGAATGCCTGATGAGTTTAACACTGAATGCTCAATGTTGTGGTGGAAAACTTACCAAATATTATATAATGGCATTTTCCTTCTGAACGATCTTGCTGTCTTCAGATTGGTCATTATTTTCAGATGTTCTCGATTCAATATGGGATAAAGTTTGAAGCTGGCTTCACAATCTGTGAAAGATGATCCATTTCTGTTTTCAAGTATCTCAGCTTAAAATGCTGAAATCAGTTTCTGGTTGTTAATATAAAAGATTATTATTATCATCATGTATTTTAAAATGTCATCAAGTAGGGGCTGAAGATATAGTTCAACACTGACCCAGGTTCAACTAATATTACCTTCATGTTAGCTAACCAACGTCCATAAGGCCAATTCCAGAGGAATCCAATCCCTTTTCTGATCTCTGGGGGCATTGACCAACACAGGTGCACTTACTTACATGCAGGCAATACATTCATACACAAAAAATAAAAATAATAACATAAAATTCCCACAAGTCCAAGTCAGATCAGAGGGAAATTTTAGAGGTCAAAGAGAGTTACAGATTAACTTCATCTCACAGAGAACCTAGTACATGTATAATGTCTCATTTTGTTGTGATATACAAGAAACAAATACCTCTTATGGACAGAATCCCAATTCAAAAATAGTCCTAGTTTGGATACCCTATACTGCAGGAAGCTAAAGAGTAACTATCTTGATAACATATTGAGGGTAGAATGAAATCTCCTGTAATCTTTCAGCCATAAGGAGAGAAAACCATCTATCAAATCCTGAACCCAATGCCCAGGACTATTTTTCATTTGCTTTCAGTAGGCTGCTGACTATTCAAACAAGGGCAGTGTATCCAACCTTATGAACAAATCTCAAAAACATTATCAGGGATGAATATATAATATTAAGAGTAATATGAACATGTATAGGATTTTAGGTTGTATTTTCAGCTATATGTTTGACAAACTATACATTTGACAAAATATGAAAACAAATTTTCTGCTGGAGTTTATATAGGCTAAAAGAGTGTCAGAGAATGTGAGATGTCCCCCTTCTTGATTTAGGTGCTGTTTATGTGGTTTTGTTTGGCATGTGAGTATTAACTAGGCAGTCCACTTATGTTGTATGTTCTTTTCCTTGTGCATAGTACACTTTTGTAAAATAATTTTATGTTTGCTGACAGTGTGAGAATATATTATGGATATTTTGTTTCTGATAAAAGACTTTTATCCATAGTACTTACATAGCTATTTGAGAAAGATGACAACCATTATGGGAAAAAAAAAGAATAAAAGAGATGGATGTATGCTTTACAACCCCCTCCAAAAAATCCCCAAAGAGATAAATGGTTAAAATTTGCACACAAATTCTTATTTTATTTGTTACATGAAAACCGCATTATGATCAGTATGTATTTATTAGAGAAATCGTGAATGAAAAAAGATGTAAAATCAATGTTGGCAGGCATGTAAAGCACCTAGAATTCTATCTGATTTTGTCTTTTATACAAACACACACATGCATTCTGTTTGTGACAGTGAAAACAAGCAAGGCCACTTTGAAAGAAATAAAAATTTGGTGATGTCCAGTCAATGTGAATACATGTAGGTTCTAAGAGCCAGTAATTCCACTGCTAATAATACATTCCATAGATAATATAATCTCTCCAACAAATATGTATTAGAATGTTCATAGAACAGACACAAATTACGCAAAAGTGCAATAATTGAAACAACTGTTAGGAAAAGACAGGCTGAAAAACCTGAAATGTATGAACACAGTAAAATACTATACAGGAATAGAAAAACAGATACCTAACTACCTACAACCATGTAAGTAAAGACCAAAAATGTGATAATGGACAAATGAAACACAGTACAAATTATAAATACTTTATTGTTACTTTTATACAAATTGTATAAAAGGGAAAACTAAATTATTTGCTGATGCTGAGAATAGTGTTTCTTTGGGAGTGGTGATGACTAGAAGGCATAATAAAGGGGCTTCTCAATAACTAGTACTATTCCATTACCAGGCAGCTGGTTGCATGGAATGTTAGCTCTTAAAAATTAATCAAGCCGAATATGTGCGACCATTAGAGTTATGTGTATTATAATTCAATAAAAATTATAGTATAGTTGTAGGGAAACAGAAATTAGAACCACCTTCAAAAGTTTTCTTGGTTAATGTAGCCTACAAGTGAGTCTTGAAGATTGGTGATGAGTCATAGACTTAATAAGGTCTTTACTAGGCATTGCTGGCATTTCAAATGTTGTTTCATTAGTTGCAATAAATTAACTCAGGCTCTGATTGCTGGTACTCAGCTACTGATCTAGCTAAAGCTATTCTCTCTATATTGATTAGCACAGACCACCTGAAGCAATTTAGTTTAGTATGGAAATTAAGAGGCACACCTTCATGGTCTTACCTCTAGTTCTTTGACTTTATCTAATGTTAAGGAATGCCATTCCATTCATACTGGGGATGATGATTTGGTAGATTGTATTATTGTTTTTGGCTGTTTAAAATCAGTGAACAGGTTAATTTTGTTTTTTTAGTTTGTTTACTTATTTGAAACAGGTTCTCACTCTCTAGAAACAGGAACTTACACTATAAACCCAGCTGGTCTCTGCTTTTGCTTTTGTCTCTTGGGTGTTGAGATTAGAGATGTGTTCCACAACTCTTGGTTGGTTTTTTTTTTTTTCTTTTACAGTGAACGGGTTTTAAGGGTGCCTTCAGAAGATATGTATGTGCAGAAAATGGGGACTATTACATTTCATGAACCACCATGAGGATTTTACTATAGCTGAGTTTCTAAAGACATCATAACAATGCTCATGCTGAGATATCACTTCTCAATGAAAGATAGCATTGAATACTGAAGGGACAGCATTGAAAACTGAAGGGACAGCATTGAACACTGAGGGAGTAGACTACAGAATCAAGTGTGATGCATAATTTTTTTCAATACTGAATTCAACTTTTGAGAAGATCTAAGAACAGAAAATGACTCAAGTTGGTCTTTATTATAATAGAATCTGCTCTTCATTGGACTTTTCTGACCCAGCAGCCCCAACAGCTCTTGGAACTTTGTGACTGTTGGGCATAACAATCCCTTGCAAGTCCCAGTAGTAGAGTCATAATACAGATCTTTTGGATTTAGGAAAAAGCTATAGTTTTGGCTAACTGCTCTGTTTTGTTATTTGTTTGCTTGTTTTGGTGCAACAGGTCTGAGTTAACTTGTGAGTATCTCCCAGGTGGGTTTATATCATCCCATCATGTCATACAATTGTGTGTATGTAGCATTCCATCATCAAATATATCTCAAACTGGGTTAAGATGGTCCTCATGGAGTGCCACAGACTGTATGGATCCTGTGTTAGTACTTTGCCTGTCCTTTGACGCTGTTTGTGTCACTTCAGGAAGAATTTCCTCTAAGTAGCTGTTGTGTAGCTTTTGCCTGGATTGAAACATTTGTCTGATAGAAGCCAGGAGACCCACAAACTCAAACTTATGGGACCTCTGAAGTCCCCCTCAGGTTATCTGAGGAATTATCAACTTCTAGGGGAGAAGAGAGATTTTTGGTGGTGGAGATCCCTGCAAGTTATACAGGGAATGCCAGTGATAGAGCATTCATGAGTTGCCACCAGGTTGGGGTAGGGTTTTAGTGTGACACAGCTCCTGCATTAGCCCTAATAAACTCACTGGTTTCCCAAACTAGATTTGTTAGAAATGTCACTTTGTTCTTAGTGAACAGATGAATGTTCATGTCTTACCAAAGTCATGCAACTGTAACTGACTGCAGGACTAAAATATTCATAAAAATATATGGGATCACCATATATAATGAACTGTTACCTAGAATTTTAGAAAAGCTAATACTATATGAAAATAAATAAATATCAAAGATACGATGAAAGAAAGAAGTCAGACTCCAAAAGGTTCACAATTCCATGGGCTTTATCTGAGTTTTAAGAACAAACACAACTAATCAGTGATGCTAGAAATCAGAACCCTTACCTTTGTTATACAGATGAGTGAGTTGCATATATACATGTAGAAGTCACAGGGTTGAAATTTAAAATTTGATTGGTTGAAACAAAAATAATAAGTACTGAGGGATTACGGAAAATTGTTATAAGATTGATTCTCAGTCGTATGGGGTGAGAATGTCTAGGATGCTACGATTGAAGAAAAAATTTAAACTACAAGTTTGAAAAGTGATAAAATATCTTATTGACTGGAATGGTAATTCCTAACACAACACCAAGATGATTTGCTTACAATAGAACAGTCAAGAAAGAAGAGTTAATTGTTTCAAGAAACTGGATTATGCAGGAACTGGGAGGGGTGCTAGAATGTTTAGAGTTGAGTGCTTGTGAAGAGAGTTATAGGTGATGAAGCCATAAGTAATACGTTGCTGGATCACAAAGTGATGTAAAAGTCCTGGGAAGAATTTTGGTTTCTGATTTGAATGACAGGGTTTAGAACCTAGGAATGAAATGATGTCACCTGCATTTTAAAGAGTATACTTTGTTTCAATCATTAATTTTTGTTTCATATTCAAGTATTTCCCATTCCCAAAGAACATGAACTTAATTTGCATACATTTTTCTTGTCCCCTAAGGGGATAGATGTCTAGAATGTTATCTTTCTCTCATTTATTTGATTCTTCCTTCCATTCTTTCCTTCCTTCTTTGTTGTCATTCTCCTTCTCTATCTTAGTACTTTTAGAGTACTAAGTACTCAGTACTTTTATTTAGTTATTTATAAATATCTCTACTTAGAATGTTTATTTACCCAACTGTAGGATAGCAAGGCCGTACTTCAAATCCATCTGATCACTGCCATCTTCTTTGGTCTCTTTGTTCATCTATATCAATTCTAGTTTAAAGTTGACTTCAGGGCTGGTAAGATGACTCAAGGAGTAAAATTTTTACTGTTAAGTCTATTGACCTGAATTTGACCCTCGGACCCACATGGTAGAAGGAGAGATCTGACTCCCAAAGGTTGTTCTCTGACCTCCACAAATGTGTCATGACACAAACATACCACATGCACACACACACGCACACATTCACACGCACAAAAAAGTGCACTCATATACAAGTACACACAAAGAAACAAAATTAAAGTCATAAAAAATTAAAGTAGACTGCAATTAACATTATCCCATGTGTCCTTCTTTCCTATATTGATTTGCTTTATAAACAATCAGGGAAATAGCTCATTGACCCCAGCAGATGCTCTGTATGTAGAGATACTTTGTCAGACATGGAGACCTATAGCAGACACCCTCCTGCTTTGCTCTGACCCACCTACTGAGTGCATCCATCAATGTATTTGAAAGGTGTCTTGATTTATGAATTTTCTTTGTTCTGTTACTATAAAACCATGATGCAACAGTTACCACGCTGGAACATGGAGTTGGAGGGAACCTGAATCTGTGTTCCTGGGCCGTGGTCAATCATATTTGGCTACAATAAACTAGCTCTTATCTCTTTTGAGGTAAAAGTTATAGTATTGCATAGATAGTTATGGCACTTATTACAAGTATACAAATTGTTCCAAAGTATCTATTTTGTTTGTTTGCTTTGAAAGTATTTTGATTTCAACATTTGGATTTTTGGTTGCTGTTGTTTTTGCTTTCAGAAAGGACCTCAGTAATTCTGACAGTTTGTTTTTTAAAATTTGCTGGTAGTAATTTTTTTCTCCTCTTCTTTCTCTTTTTCTCTGAACATGTCTCCCATATTTAATCTAAGGAATAGAGAAAAGTTTTGAGAAAGAGATACATTTCATATTCCAGCTGGTTTTAGGGTGGATTAGTATGTTCCTTTAACTTACAATGTAAGAAAATGTAAAAGTCCAACTGAAGGTGTGCTGCCAATTCTCAGGATCCTGTTTGCTAAGATATTTGTTTGTTTGCTTGCTTGCTTTCAAAGTACCTGCTTTAAAGTACCCATTTTTGTTACTTCAGATGCATTTTGTTTCTGATTGGTCTGTTTTTAGTATTGGTGGCTTCAACACCTATGAAGGCATTTTATTTTTTGTTTGTGATCTGTCATGGTTTTGTTTGTTTTTGATACGCTTTGATTTAGTTGGCCTTTGTCTCCAGACATTCCTCCAGTACCTAAATTTGCATTTATTTTTTCTTTGATTTCTCTTGTTTATTGATTGCATCCTTACTGCCTTTAGCTTGGGAATTTTATGAGTGCCTGATCACGGCTCTGAAGACAAGCAGCACTTGTTCCCTCCACCCTAACAGAGTGGAGGTGTTGGGAGAGGGGACTGCCCAGGATCAGTAACAGCCTCCTAAGAAAACCAGAATAACATACTCTTTTGCTGGGTCAGAAGGAACTTTATTGGTTCATCTAGGAAGACACACCTAAGGGTTGATCCCCTAGTGTCTTGAGCCCCACCCTTAAACTACAGGATAATCCCAAAACCCAGTGGGAGAAGACTGTCAGCCTTAGTGTGAAAACTGAGAAAGCCCATCCCCAAAACAGCACATAAACTAGATCCAAAACACATATTCCCCAGCTAGCATAGAAAGGCTTGCAATTTTTTAGGAGAACATTTAATTAGTTAATTAATGGATCAATTAATTAACCCAATTAATTAAATTAATGGATTAATTAATTAAATGGGAAACAAGTTTTCCAAAAAGGAGAGCATTGTAGCTGGGTTGATGTATGATAATTGTGGACTTTCAACTTTCAAGTATTTGGAAAAATGGAGAGATGTAACCAAGGATAACTTGGCTCCTCAGTGGAGAATTTTGAATGTTACAAATTGGGGTTTTTCTTGTTGTTTTTTGTGTGCTTAACTAGAAGTCGTAGGCAGTACAATTTAAAACCAACACATGGCCAGTCTGCTTTAATTAAAATGTGAAATTATCTAAAAAGACAAAATTATAAAATTTATAATTTAAGATAAAAGAGCTCTAAGAAAAATACATGTCAGCAAAGAAAAACATTAAAATTAGCAAATTAATTAAAATTAGCCAATTAACTAAAATTGTTTGCAGAACTGAAGATCAATTCTCAGACTAGCCTTCTTATCTTATCTTTGCCTGATTTTCTGTTTTCTACATGAAAGCTCTATTATGGCCTGTTTTAAGATCAGTTTTCTTCCTAGAAGTTTGACTTAGATAGGAATTTCTCCCCGTAGAGCAACTCTTTTATCTTTTAACTCTCATTCTTAAGCCTGCATTAAACTGTCTTTATTATACTAGCTATTCTTAAAATTCCCTTCAACAACTGAAACCACTAACCCTGGTTTGGCTCCAGTGGAGGTCTCTAAAGCTTAGGAGAAGTCCTGAGGCTCCGAATGATGACCCCGGGCAACTATGTTAGGTCAGTCCTAAATCTCTGGGCTCTCCTGGTGAAATCCATCTTGAAGCACTGTTGGGGAGTTTCCCATCTGTCACCTGTACCATCTACCCTGCTAGCTAAGTACTTTGAGTTTCTTTGCTTCTATTTTTCTGACCAGAGATCCACTTAAAAATCCTCTAGGCTCATTCATAGTCTGGTACGTGGGTCAGATACAATATCACATGCTTGATCTGGCATACATCAAAAGACCTGACCCGGAAGATGGCCTAAGTCAGCCTTTTGCCTCCAAGAGAACAGCCTAAGACAAAAGGAAATAAGTGCAATATGTTCTGAATAATTGCCTTTAAACTTTATTTATTCTTAACCTAATGTCTTAATGTTTCCTTTACAGTCGATCCTGCCACCTCTGATCTATGTTATACTAATGGCTTAGACAAGCGGAACTCTGCTGGTTTCATGTGTAAAGGCATTTCCCCCCTGTAAGAAGCATTAAATATTAGTCTTCTCTTTCAAAATCTGTAAAATTTAGAACTTAGTTTATGACAGAAAAAAAATCTAATCTTTGATTTAATCCCACCACACCTTGTAGGACTTTTGTTTAAGAGAAGGCCCTAATGCATTCCTGAAATTGAAGGCCTGGGACAACAGTTCTGTTTAAAGAGATTTTTTAAAACTGGATCTGACTAACCATGCAATGCACCCTTATGCAAAGGTAAAAGCTGTTTTATCAGGTTACTATTTCTTTGTCCTCGAGGTCTTTATCTTTGAGATAGCAAAAGGGTTCTTGAATCTTGGATTTTATTTAGAACACCCTTCAGTTACTTAGCTCTTAAAAAGGGAAAGAGATATTATCTTAAATCTGCAAGGCAAACTTCTCCTTTTCTTTTAGGCCACTAAACTTTTTCTTTATATCTTCAACAGCTGGAGATATAAGCTTTCTGCCTTCTCCTACTTTTTGATGAACGAAGATTTTACTTAATTGCATCATGTGTGTCCATGATAATTGTTTCCATGTATTTGTTTCAAGACAATTTTTAAACTGTGGGCACTTCAGTTTTTTTTTTTTTTTTTCTTTCTCATTTTTATTGTGAACAAAATTATTATTGTTTTATTTTTATTTTTGGCATGCCAAATTAAAATGCACATGTGCGGGTTTATAAATGTATTTTGCTAAAGTATTAAAAGGTCTCATAAATAGATACTGTTTATTAACTTGAGTAGTCTAAACATCTAAAAAACCCTCTTAATATCTTTGGATTTATTAAGTGTTTCACAAAACCTTTAAATGCTAATTATTTATACAAAATGGCATTCATTAAAATTATAAGATAAATATTTCAGTAAGCTTTAAAATCTAATGTTACATACATAGATTTTATTAGAATTTCCTTCCAAAACAGGCTCTAGATAGATAGATAGATAAATAACTTTTTATTTTAGTTGTGTAATAGTCAGGGGTACCAATCATTTAATTTTCAAAAATATTCTTAATATGAAACTATTAAACGTAAGATTTTATTAAAGCTAGACTACATGTAAAACAATGGATATGTATGTTTTTTAAAGATCTTTGTATTAAGCTTCCTTTCATAATGAAAATTGTCAGACATCAGAAAAAAGTAATTACAAGATCTTGGTTGTTAAAGATCTGTTATACGTGACTGCATGTGAATGCACTAACTTGAGCCTATGTTTAAAATATGCACATATTTTACTTGATATCAAATTGGTTTATAAGTGAGTTTTCATATAAACTGATGTAAATAAGCCCAACTTATTTTGCCTCACAATAAAACTAATTTTTTAAGGGAAAAAGTCCCAAATCCAACATAAGACATAAGTTAGTTTGGGCCACATGTCCAGTATGCCAATTAAGAGTATTCAATCAATGTGACCACTTTGACAAAATAAGCAGATGTGACAAATGGATTTAGATCTTTTAAATCAAGAACTTAATGTGGGTTTTTAAGTTTAAATATTTAAAGAATTTTTTAAGACAAGAAATATAAAGGTCTGGTCAATATCTTATCTCCTTGATCCTGGTCTCAGTTTTGGTTCTATAACATGTTCTCCTAACATGCTAAACTCTTTATTCCAAGGATTAAGAAAGATCATTTATCTCCTAAGACTTTTTAAAGTTTATAACTAATCTTAATATGTTACATTATAGTAATATATTTGAAATAATTGTTCATCTCTGTTTTAAATTTTAAAAATATCATTTAGGAAATACTTGTTAAATGATTAACATAATTACTACAAAGGAAAACAGGTGGAAAAATGAACTGAGCCAAAATTTTAACTTCTTGATGTCTGAACAAACCCCAATGAGAAGTGAATACCTTTGAACAAAAATAATTTCAAAGTGCCTGCTACCATGACTTCTCTACAACAAATAATTCTGTCTTCATTACCACTAAATACTTAAGAAACCATATTTTTTTCTGTTTTGCATATAGCCTTATAGATCATCATTTAAAATTATCTTATTAAAATGTTTAATTTGCTGTTGTTTTGTTTGGCAAAGAAAGATTGAAAAATAATTTTGGATTTGTACAGTAAAATAAAAAATATTGCAAGATGAAAATGGATAAAAATAATGCTAATATTGGTTGGTATATTGTAAACTTAAAGAAAGTAGGATTATAATTAAGTTGATTATGACATAAAGATTATTAAATTTTAAGGTCAAAATTCAATACCCTGAGATAAAATTAATGCTTTAGTATTAGTTACAACAAAATAGTCTTCTTAAATGTTAATTTGCTTAGAAAAACAAGGACTTTTAAATATAACTAAAAATTCAGAATTAGTTGCAGAATGTTCCTTGAAGGATAAAGAAGACCAGAAGAATTCATCAACTATAAAAAGAAACATCACATCAAACACTCCATTCAACTGGAATGTAACGACTATATCCAGATACTTCCACTCCTGTACTACAAAGTTGAAGCAGATGAACTTTAAGAGTCTTATGCACCAATTTCATCTAAGAGCTCTTCATGTGGACTTCAGAGATGCTGTATGTGATTCCTCTTCAACCACCTGACAACCCAGTACCCCAGTGACTGAACATTTTCCCCTTTATTTTTGTTCCTTAAATTCTTTTATGCTTAGCTATTAATGATTTCTGATGTCTAACATATCACTTACTGTATTCCTAAATGATGAATTATGCTAATTTTTGGTTTATATTAAGTTATAAATGCTTACCCAGAACTCCTACTTTACTCAATTAATTTTCATGTTTAAAAGATTCAAGTGTTTTCATTCTTTGTGAAAAATAATTATATATATATATATATATAATGTATTTTGCTAATTATTCAGTATAATTTGTGTAAAAACCCAGTTTTCAAGTTCAAGCACATATATATGTATTTTTATATTATATACACAAACTATATTTTAATTGAATCCAAACAATTAGACTAAAAGGCCCTATAAGGCACTCCAGTGTTCAACAAGTAACTACAACCCTATTTTCTCTAGATAGAAATACCCAAGGATTTGTGTTAATTCTTCTTACACAAATTATATATCACTCTGTAACAACCATATTCATGATATTTTACAGTCTAAGTACTGATGTTCCCTGACTAAATGAGCATCTGAGGCTAATGTAATACAATTAGCCCAGATAAACAAAATAATTAAAACATATTTTACTAAGGAAATGAACAATACCACAATGGTTCCTTCTAGAGTCCCATTTTTAATGGTTTCATTAAAAAAAAATAGTTGGTTATATCTTCAAGGCCTATAAAATTCTAATTATCTAACAGATTTGAGCTCAGTTCTATTAATGCTATTAATATGTTATGTAAATGAAGATATTCTTCTTAGAAGAAAGTTTAAAGAATACTGTATTGTTATGTAATTTCTTCTATATGTTTCATTTTCTTTTCAAATTAAGTCTTCTATGATGTCAATATAATAAAACAGATTAAATCACTATCCACAGATAAGAACTGCTAGGGTTAGAGTGAGTCACCCTCCAGGAAGTTATAGCTATAAGGTCTAACTGATCCAAAGAAAAAAGCAAACATTAGAAAATGATTAAATATTCCAAATACAAATAAATAAAATAGTTCACAGAGTACAGAAAACTGTTAATACAGGGGGAAGCATAGTGAGTCTCATATTTTTATGTTTCCTTAATCTGTTATATTTACTCCACTAGGTCGAGCAATGTTCTTGATTTTTAAGCATAATCATCCTACTATATTGCACATGCAAATGTTACGTCAGATACATAGGACAAAAGAAAAGAAAGCTAGAATTGGATCATAATGGCTAATAATTTTGATATGATCCAGGAATTTATGTCCTATTGGCTTTACCAACTAGCTATTCCTCTCTCCTGAAAGCTGCAGTCTCACCTGCAACATAGCCTCATCTTCATCAGATTCTAGGAATGAGCCTTCCTAGCTAAGACATGGGAATAAATAATATGTGGCCCCTGCATGCAACCAACTGTTTAACACTTCAGTGACTATGGAAAGTTTGGAATGTTGCAGATCCAGAGCCTATTCACAGATTGTCTAGGGACATCTTTAACCCCATAAATAGCCAAACCTTGCCTACCTCTGTTTCTGAATTAACATTCTTGTGACTAATAAAATGTATTAACTTAGTAGACCACTAGGTCCCAACAATTAAAAAGCTAAGAATTTATCAGATAGCATTGTGGCCTATAGTAGAAGCCCTCCCACTTTGCTATGAACTACCTAATGAATGTATCCACCAATGTATTTGAAAAATGTCTTGATTTATGAATTTTCTTTATTTTGTTACTATAAAGGGGTAAAGCAACTGTTACCATGACGGAACACGGAGTTGGAGGTAACTGTAAGGTGTGAATGAAACCCCCAACAGTTTTCAGACTCTGGAAGAAACCTGGAGCCAGAGCTTATCTAAGCCTTGCAAATCGCTCCAGATCCCAAATTCCTTGGCAGATAAGGAATTCACGAACAGCTCTGGAAAAGGACTACTTTCTGGCCAGAAGCTTGCCTTAAGCCTCAATCAGATGTCATGGCAAACCCCCTCCCCTAAAAGCCAGGAGGTGGCTAAAGGTTTTTTAAGGGCTTGGAGGACTTGGACAACGTGTTGCTGCTGCTGGTGCTGGGGCTGCTGTTGGGGCTGCTCGGGGCTTTTGAGACTCAGACTTGGGCTGAGCTCGCTTCCCGGTTCCCGGAGCCCCAGCCCCAAGATGCGGGTGAGGGGGCTAGCGTTTCTCCACTCGTGGGTGTGGAGGAGTTAGTCCCATCTGGTCTTCTCTCAATAAAGCCGGGTCCTGTTAGCTGCCAGCGGAGTCTGGTCCCTTCTCTCTGCTGCATCTCTTGAACCCTGAACCTGACAGTAACCTGAATCTGTGTTCCTGGACCATGGTCACTCATATTTGGCTCCAGAATAGACTATCTCTTATCCCCTTTGAGGTGAGAATTATGCTTTTGTGTCAACACGTGGATTCCTATTCCAAAATAGTAACAATCAAATCACTTTGACAGTTTCTTCAGAGTAAATATCTGAAGATATTTCCAGTTAGAACTATCCATTTGCCAACCATTTAGTATCTTATTACTTCTATAGTATATTCTCCTTTTCAAATTTCACATATTTAAATTATCTATTAAAATATCACTATAATTCATTCTGATTAAACCCTACCTTACATATTAATATGTCCCATCCAGCGGGCAGCATGGACATGAGACTCTGGAGAACTGGAATGAGTGGGGGCAAACAGACACACACACAGAACACACAAAGACAAACACGTAGGACAGACGGACCTGGGAAATGTCTCTCTTCAGGCTGCTCAGACACACAGGACAGACATACAAGGGCAGCCACACAAGACAGAGACATGAGGATTGACGGACCTGGGCTCTACAGGCAGGCTGCAGGCCTCAGGCCGAATGCTTTATTGTTTCAGGGCATACTTATAGTCTTGGGGAATCAGGAATGCAGGTACATCCATACAGCAATATGGTAATTAACAGAGAGGCACTATCTCTAACCTTCAAAGCCCATCAGGAAGTTGTCTGCCTACCAGGAAGGTGGCACTAAGAGGGGGAAGGGGCTTTGAACCAGGGAAGTGCTGTCTACATAGTATTATTACATTATCCAAAGCTTCTTTTTATCTCATAGAAAGAGCATTATAAAGAAATAATATTATTCAATACTTTGACCAAGAGAGGATAAGTTGTTTAGCTTAATTTTTAAAATATATGATTAAATGACAAACTATTTGTAGACATATTACCTGGGCTTCATTTACTTTAAAAAGTTTAAGGAAATTATTGCATTTAGTTCACTAACACTAAGCACAATTATCTTGTTTGAGTATAATATAAATTTTCTTAAAGGTACTTTAAAGTACCTCAAATTTCATTCTAACTTTTCATGCACAGTGAGTGGCATGTTATAATTTTCTCATTGGAAATACAATGTACTTCCCTCTAAATGTACCAAATGTTCGATGCAGGAACAAAAATCTTACTTTTTAAAGCTTTAGAGGTTATTGCAATTGTAACAGGATAGGCAAAGCAGTGTTTGTTTGAGTGCATATATGACCTTGGAGAACTCTCTGGGAAAGAATGATTTTTTTGTTGTTGTTCCTCAGCACCTGCCTTCTTTCTGAAATGTAGATGCCATCTGAACCAATGACTTATTTGTAATCAGACAGCAAATGTTGGCTGAAGTCTTGTAGTTAGCTTAATAGAAACTCAAGTATTTCCACACATACTAACAACACAGGAATTTATTGCAACATAAAATAAGCACTGTACTACCAATATGTTTTCTTAATGTAATAAACAAATCCCAGAGGACTTCCGCCAAATAAGTACTTGTACAGAAACACAAGTCCTTTGATAAACACTAGCACTAAAGCGAGAATTTTCGGCAAAATTCAATAACCTCATTTATACTGATCCAGTTAATTTTGGAAGGGCCATGTCAACCACTGAACACTGCATACCTCAGCATTCTTCAGAGTAGCCAAGTATATTCAATTGCACTAAATATTTTGCTGCATGTGGAGATTTAGCTACAGCTGTTGATTTACTGTAGAAACTTGTTCTACCATATTCTAATGCGAATATTGATAAACAGCAGGATTTGGAAAAGAAAGCATTGAACTAGGAATCAAACTTGACTTTTAAATTTTATTATTATTGATCAGTTTTGGGTAAGTCACTTGACTTTTCTCAATCTCCATTTTCTATCTGTAAAATAAAGATGGTAATGCTATATCATTGCTATTTAAGGTACCTTGGTACCTTGTTGATAAGAACCGTGGGCAGCACATCAAAGGCATTTTAGGAAGACTGTTCTATTCATACTGTTATTGAACAAGAGAATAAAATGTTGCTGCTGATTTTTTTTAAAGCATCAAAAAACTAAGTAAATTACAAAAATCTGCATGTATTTCTCACTTTTGCGGTTTATTTATTTATTTCTTGCTTGCTTCTCTACAGAGTGCAGCTGACCTAGGCTGGGTTTGTTTGTCTTCCTTCCAACTAGAGGTTAGATTTAGGTCTGTTCCACATGTCTTTCATCCTCCTTGGCAAAACAGCTATCCAAAATGCATTTTTCTGAAAGCAAAGCCAGGCACAGAGAAAGGCAAGTCTGATTGTATAAATGCATTTCAAGCCTTTGATCCTGCTAACATTTTATTGTCAAAGCAAGTCACATGACCTAGGCAAACAACAATAGGATAGAAAAGTGTTTTTTGCTTCTTACTGGGTGGAAATGCATAGTGATATGACAAAGGATGCAGGGGAAAGGGAGCCAGCACGTAGCTTCCCATGGCAGCAAGACCTTTCCTTAGCATTATCTCATTCACTTCATTTTTTTTTCTTAGAAAATTATGTCAAATGGACTTTATCAAGTGCCTTTTTCTCTTGAATTGGGTTTTGCAAAATACACATACATTATGTTAATGACTTTATCTTTTGCTACAATCAACAATTTAAAACTATTTCAAAAGTCTACCTCAGCCATGCGTACTATAAAACCATTATTCATAATGATTTGTAAAAATAATAGCTCACTATAAAAAGAAATGAAAACTAAGAACATATTATAACTAGAGTTACATACCTTGTTTCTTCTCTCTCCCTCCCTCTCCCGCCCTCTTTTTCTTTCTTCTTTCCTTCTTCCTTTCTTTCAAATCTCATTTTTTAGTCTAGAGCATTACAGTCCATTACCTGGAACTTGTAGCCCAACCTCGCCTTGAATTCACAGCAGTCCTCCTGCCTCAGTCTTCCAAGGGCTAGATAAGAAATGTGAGTCACCAAACTCAACATATTGCTTGATTTAAATGTTATAAAGTAACATTATTTTAGCATTTGTCTGTCCATTGAAATAGCAAGGCTCCACTCTTCGATATTTCCAATAACTATGTGTATGCGCATATATGTGCATGTGTGGAAGCATGTGTGTACATAGGTGTGCATGTGTGAGAGCAAACTGTGTGTGTACATATGTATGCATGTGTGGAACATATCTGATTACATCATGAAATAGACCTTCATACTCCCAGACATATTTGCTTTTTAATCTAACCAAACCCCTTTTTATTCTTTTTCTCATTTTTTACTGCTTTTATTTCTGCCTTCCCTCACAGTATTAAAATTATCTTTTTTCAGTATAACATAGTAGAAAGGATAATGGACTGTTTAATCAAGTCCTCTGGATGCTTAATGTTTATTCATATTGAATAAGCTCCCTCGACTTTCTTAATTAGCTTCCTTATCTTCAAAGCAAAATGAAGAAAATAAGACACAGATTGCAGGATATGAAAATAAATGCCTTGATTTCTTGAATATTTGTATTAATCAAAGGTAAAAACTATATGCTTTATCTTTACCATCATAATTCTTGGGTCAAGTCAACCTGCAGAGACTCTTCATCATTTCAATCTCCTCCTCCTGACACCAAAGCCAGATTTCCGTCTCCTGACTTGTTTTGCACATGGACACAGGCGTATGACCCACATTCTGCCCATTAGATACAATGTGCTAATGTGCTGGGTGCCCCTTTGTGGTTCTGCTGCTTGGTTTGAGGGCAAGTCCACCCAGAGAGCTACTCTCAGAGAGGAGTAAGACCACGTCACGCTCCCCGCTCTTCTGCCTCTTTATAAGCAAGCTTGTGGTCAGACTCATATCCTGGCATGTTCTGAGGAATCAGTTCCAAATTCAAAATTGAAAGGAGAACATACGCCTCAGGTCTATGAATCATAAGCAGCCTATAGAAAAAAGGGGGAATAAGGAGAATTTAATTTCAGATCAGGTCAAAGCTATTGATCTCAGTATAGTGCGAGATGTCTGGATTGAATGTAAAGGCTCAAGCAGGTGGGGGCTATGAAAATTTTACTGAGTTCATTAGAATAAAAGCTGAATTTCCCATAGCCTACATTAAATGTTATTAAAGTGTCAGAAATTCCGGTCAGGAGAGTGGCTCAGCAATTAAGAGCACTGGCTACTCTTGCAGAAAACCTGGGTTTGATTCCCAGCACTACATTGTGGTAAAGGGATCCAATGCCCTCTTCTGACCTCCACATAGAGAAAGGAGCCTATAGACAGAAGAAAGCCTGTAGACAGAGTGGACTTTGAAACCGTTTTCTACATCACCCTGTATTTTCCACAAAGAAGTGCTGGTTTACTTTATTGCCACACAAAGCCCTTCTTTTTGAATCTAAATTTTTAATGAGAGTAAGGGTAATTTCCATTAGAAAAGAGATATATACTGAAGTTAAAATAAATCTTACATCTGCTGGTGTATGTTTATTGTCTGTAAAAAAAAAAAAAAAAGGATGGATCATACTGAATATAGAAATTCCATCCTCACAAGGCCCAGCAAACAGCTTGTTTCTTTCAGTAGTATCATCCCTGCAGCATCTGTGTACATGACTAGGTAAAAAATAAAGTGACCAGCAGTTCCTGCTGTTTTTAAAATGTGCCAGCTACGTGTCCAAGTAGCACATGCATCTCAGAACTGACCGTGTCATTCTAACTTTAAACCTTATCAGATTAAACAAGATTAAAGCTAATAAGCTTTAAAAATGATCAGTACCATAACTTTAGTGTAAACTCAACATTCTTGGGATCTTATACACTCTTTAAACCTTTTGAGGGCATGAAGAACTTTTATTTATATAAGTTCACATATTTGTATCTAGTATTGAAACTTAAAATTTCAAGGACAGGAAAATACAAAACTATAAATTTCATTATCTGTCATAGAGATATCACACCTACTATAGACTCTGGAAAATGTACCATGCAATCATGAAAGTATACAAAAGCAAAGGAAAATAATATCTTGATATTACTATGAAAATAGTTTTGACCTTATGGATCCCCTAAGAGGTTGCAGCAAGCTCCAGGAGCTCTTAAACTACATGTTAAGAACAACCAGTCTGAATCATTTTCTTTCTTCTAAACTCTAATATAATTATCATCTGAACTGCTTGCATTAACCTTTAAAGAAGGAATGTATATTCTCATTTCCCAGTTAGACTAATGTTCCTAAAGGCCTATTTTATTTCTGTGCTTTTTCTTTACGAGAAGGTGTAGACATGGGCCTTCCCCAGAACCCCAGAAAAACTCTCTCTGTATTTCTTTAATTATATTACTTGCTCATCAATAAAGTAACTACCATAGAAATTGAGAATTAGTTAAGTGATAAGTGATTATGACAAATTAACTGGTCCATACATTTTATGTGCTGTTGTCATTGTTTATTTGAGTATTTTTAAGAATCAAGTGGTCTCTGAGAGCACAAATTTCCAAATCAATGCTATCATATGCTGCAAAAGATCACTCTTCCATAGTCTGTTTTAATTTCAGTCAATTTCATTTAAGAATAGAATTCTTTCAACTTAGTTTTAATGTTGTTTAGACAATAAAATAAAAGAACTTGCTTGTATGCTAAGTGAAAAGAAATGTCTTTAAAACAACATTGTATGCTCCCTTTAACCAAGCTTTAACATAGGAACTTTGCTGTGCAATTATTCAACTCTAAACCCAGCTCGGCAAACCATTTTCATCTACTACTAAAGCCAAGTTTTTGAAGGAGCAATTTATCAAAATTACTAAGCTCAGGATGCTGAACTGGATTCATAAAAATATTGCTATTACAAGTTGGCCTAAATCTGTAGTTTTATAACAGTCATAGTATGCATGCAGTTACATTAGTGGAAACATTAACTAAAAATCTGGCCTCAAGTTAAAACTTGATGTCATCATAAGTAGCTTGAAATCACTTAGGCTATACCCTTTTCTAGGAGATAATTACAGTGAAAGCTACTATAAATGTGTAGCTCAGTGTAATACAACAGGAATTGTTCAGTCCTTTCCATGGTCCATTGTAATCTAAGTAACCACTTTATGCAGTGACTATAAATTTCCCATTTCATTGATTCATAAATGGAAATTCACTAAAGTTGAGCAGTCTTACCAATCTCACCTATCTAGAGGGTGACAGAGCCAGGATTTATTGCTATTTTGTTTTGAGACAGGATCCCCCTAATGAGGCAGTGTCTCCCTACAGCCCCAGTTTGTCTGGATCTCACTATGCTGACTAGGCATATGCTGACTAGACAATCTCACAGAGATCTGTCTGCCTCTGGAGTGCTGGAATTAAAAGAGTATGCTACCATGCTTGGCACAAGGCCAGGATTTGAACCTAGATGTTACCTTAAAGTTTAGCTTTCTACTAAAATCCCTAATATTAAAAAAGTAATTATATCCATTACAAGTTTTATCAGTGACATAAAGCAAGACAGGTGTGATCACTTATTCTGAAAGTCCACTATGGGTCAGTAATACTTACTCAGGAAACACACATGGTCTGGATGTCTCTGGTTACTGTACAGAAGAACACGTGGAGGATAATGTTCTAGTTGTTAAAAGTATCACATCTCACTTTTAATTTGCCGAGTTAAATGGCCATGAGCAGCCTCGAGTAGATAGGGTTTTGTAATACTTCTGTCTGCTGTCTTTATTACAGGGGTCTTTTTCAAATTTTGAGCAAAATTCACCACCTTTCCAAATGCTAGTTCTTTCAATACTACTAAAAAATAGGATGTTTTCAGAGTTATGAAATAATCATAATCCTTATTTAGAAAACTAAAAGTCTTAAAATGTTTGGAAAATTGTTCTTACACCTTCAAAATTTTCAAACAAATTTATAAATATATTTCAGGGCTGGGGAGATAGTCAGTGTGCAAAGTGCTTGCCTTTACAAGATCAAGCACCAGGACCTGTGATTGATCTCCAGAACCCACGATGGATCTCCAGAACCCACATAACAAAAAGCCAGGTGTAGTGGTGGATAGTTGTAACCCCATTACTGGGGTAGCAGAGACAGATGGATCCCTGGGGCTCTTTAACTACACATTTTAACCTAATTTGCAGTTTCTAGTCCAGTGAAGAGATCTTGTCTCAAAAAATTAAGTGTGGGCAATACTGGAGGAACAACTTGAGGTTGTCTTCTGATCTCTACTCACATGCATTCACGAGCTCACTCACACTGCTCATAGACATCACACATGTGCCCCCTATTCACCAACAAATTGGCACACACAGTGCATTTCAGTTTGATGTCTAAGATTTATATGATTATAATATGGTACATATATCACTTTAAGCAATATTCTTAGAAACTATGACGTTCATGTCATAGAAACAAAGGTTTGGGCTCTTCAACTGAGAATAAACTCTCTGATATTTAATACACATATTTTTGTGAGAAAGGGTCTTATCTCTTATTTTAAATTGTAACTTGCTGTTATGGAACTCACTATATAGAACAAGCTGATCTTCAATTTCTGGCAATCCTTCTGTCTCAGCTTTCTGAATGCTGGGATTGCAACTGTGAACCATCATGCCCAGTTTTTAAATAGATGCCTCTTCCTTTAGCTCTTAACCAAATTATTCCAGCTCATCTCTGATCCTACTATGTTCTTATCAAAACGTTAGTATCACAATGACAAGATGAGATATTCCTCCATAAAAAAAAAAAGTGAATTCATGGTACTCTATACTTGTAGCTGTGTTCACTTACTTTTTGTAATTAAAGAATATGTTACTGGGGTTGAAAGGCTAGAACATTGTGCCAGCATAGGAACGTCTGGATTTCTGCCAAGTAATCTGCTAACATTGGTGCCTCTTGCAGTTGTACCGATGATGGGGAAGCAGAAGCATCTTACTCATTTTCTGACTATTTCAGAATGTGTCCATTTTCAACTTTGAGGGCAACTTCATAGAAGTAGTTTATATAACCCTCAGTTTGCAAGGCCTTCTTTTAAAGATTTATTTTATTTTTCATTATGTGTATACATATATGTCTATGTATATATGCAAGTGGAGGCCAGAGATATCAGGTACCCCTGGAGCTGGAGCAACAGTATAGTGCAAGTCCCTGACATAGGTGCTTGGATTTAAACTCTGGTCCTCTGCAAGAGAATACTTGCTTTTAACTGCTGAGCATCTCTCCAGCCCTTGCAAGGTCTTTTAAAAACACTGTAATAAGCATGGCTCCCTTATCTCAGCAGCATCAGGAACCTCATCACTGAGGTGATGGTTCGATCTAATTGCTAGAGCTGATCCTTGTGAGTCATTCCAGGCAGAGGCATACCTCCAGAGGTCAAGTAAGTGCTAATTCATCACTTTGAAAAAGCTGTCACATTCTAATTAACCCACAGTAGAACTTTAGTGAGTCCAGTTTAGCCATCTTGTAAACAATTGGTGAAATCCAACAAAAGAAAATATTAGTGCTGTGGGAAAATATTATCTAACTGTATACAAGTCACCCCCTAGCTAGCTTAAGTGTAGTTCCAGGTGCTGTGGGACATAAACCAAGACATATCCAGATAGGGAATTAAAACTCTGTCTCTGTCTCTGTCTCTGTCTGTGTGTGTGTGTGTGTGTGTGTGTGTGTGTGTGTGTTAGCAGATAAGAGATAATCATTCCTGAGGCTGCCTATAAGTCTCTCCAGCAAATATTTCCAGCTCATAGGTAAAAGAATTACATAGCAGTAGTGACTTTCATTAGGTTCATGTAACCCATACTCACTCCTCATGGACAAACAAGTTTACTGTCAACAAAGCATGAGCAGAACATTGTTTGGGCTTCAAACACCTTGTTTCCTGGATTCCTTTCTTCCTTGTAAATATGTGTCTCACATTGTGATTTGGCTGAAGTCATTTATTTTCTTGATACCTGTCACTTAAGGCTCCAGGCTCTTCCAGAGAGGTTGTGCCTTTCTATGACCATAGCTAATTGGGGCAAATTTAAACATCAGACAAACAAAATTGACTGACACCCAGACATCTGTTCTGCCCCCACTAGACCTCCTGCTCTCCTCCCAATGTACCACCATATGTTTTCACCTTCATACTTTGGACCAAAGTACACCCTGAGGTGTAAAGAGTGCCCCTTCTGCAATGCACACTGCTCATATAAACCCTTATCTCTTCCTTAAATGAGGTCCCAGTTTTTAGGGCCTGATCCCTATATCTTGAGGAAAGATCTTAAGGATGATACCAGCATTGCTTTAAAAGATCATTTCTCCCCATAGTAAACTCTTTAAATCATTACCCCATCATGGTGAGTTCTTGCTAACCTGGGACACTCAGAGACTAAAACCTATTTGTTGTCTTTTTCATTTAGAGCTGGTGGTCCCACTGAGACAGAGCACACTCATCATTCCCAGAATCTCATTGTATTTTCTCATATGAAGAAGAAAATTTTCTCCACATGCAAGTGAAAAATCCGGAGGCCTGTTTCACATCAGAGAGTTCTTAAAGTATACTTTGAAACCGTAATGAATTAAAGTATGTTAAAGGTTTATATAAAGGTATCATGCTTTTATATTTTAATGAAAATTACAGTATTCTCACAACTGTGTTTGCCCCACATTCTTTCAAATGTGTTCTCACATTTTTTTTTCACATTCAAGGAAAGTAACTTATTAGCCTTTAAAGCTCCATAAGCCGTATTTCCCACCATTCAGAATTAAATGTGTCTGTCATGGCCACACATTTTTTTTTTTCACATGATGAGATGCTGAGACCGTTATGCTTTAATAATTTGTAAAAGCATAATTAGGGAAGGAAATGAACTACTACCAAATGCTAAATAAAAAGTGCTTAAGGTCCTATTCAATCTTCCAAGACCCCTGCAGCCCATATGAAACAAAGCAAAATGAAATGAACAAAGTCCTTGTGTACTCAGGTTTCTATGGTATTTTATTCTGCTGTTTGGTCTAAATTTAGTTCATGGAAAGCAAAAAGGGTAATGCGATTTTATACATAACCCTTACTTCCTCCTTTTTATTCACTTCAAGTCTCAAATGCCAGTGTTATGAATATTGCCATAAGCTGTTAATTGAGAGCTAATTAAAATTCAAATGTCACTTGGAAAATTCACATTTCTATTCTTATAGTTTATACACGAATGTAAAATATATATCTGAAGAAGTTCATTTTCTCTGTCAGTGTCTGCCATTCAATTGCAAACGGCGGTGGGGGCTTTGCTCTTAGCAAGCACTGAGCTTGCAATGAACAGTAAGACAGGATTTCACATTGTTTTCCCCTCGAAATCCAATTGCTGTGCTCACATATCTCTGTTAACTTCACCAGAATGTGTGCAATTTATTATTTAAACAGATCTACAGGGTTAATAGTAATCAAGGGTAATTTTGTGAGCCTACTAAGTATTAATTGCTACCAGTGGCTTTGGCAGTAATTAGATCAGGGGATGAGGTCTAGAACAAACTGTCTTTCAAAACACACAGAGCCTCAGTGCAGAAGCTGACTGCCTTGCAGCCCTTCTGTCTCCTTGTCCCCCATGGGGGCTAGGCAGGCTTTGGCTTCTCCACAGTGTGTCAGTGGCTCTCTCAACTGTGACTGGCTCACTGCCTTTAACAGCTTTAAATGGTAGATGCTAATGGCTTTGCAGACTTCAAGTTCTCCCAGCAGGTCTCAATGCCTTGTATTACTTTAAACACTGTACTTTGAAAACACACATAACTTAAGGCTATAATTCCATCTCTAGTTTTTGGCATGTATTACCTGTCAACTTCTCAGCAAAACAAATGATAGATGTGAGGCATTCCAGTAGGTTTGGGTCAGAGTTGTCCCTCTCCCTGCTTCTTCATTAGACCCCAACCTTTCCTTCTTTAATCCACCCATAACTCTTAATACTAAATTAACAACCTCTATACTGAATTCACTTTCTTCTTAGTTTACCTACTAACTCTCTGTTTACTGTTTATTTTTGTTTGTTTTCTGACTGTGACTTGGTGACATGTCAGAGATGTAAGCAACTAGAATTTTAACCTGGATTCTTTTCATTTTGTATACACATTTGGAGAAGTTTCAGGGGATGGTTTTCATGAAGGACTTTGGGATACTGAAGACCATAATAATTGTTTGATTGGTTTGAAAAAAGAATTAAGAAGACAAAGAGGACTTGCTATGGAATAACCTGGTGACCTTCATTGTTAAGGGAATATAGCTCTCAGAGTAGCTAAGGCATCCAGTAATGGCATTTCAGATTATGGTTAAGGAATAATATTTTTTATTAAACTCCTGGTGAGAAATTTTCATAATTGCCCCTTGCTCAGGTTAAAATTTTGAGGTATTCCAGCCTTCCTGAGAGTGCCTGAATCTGGCCTCTGTCTGCTGGGGTCCAGATACTTTTTAGCAGACCTGAGAGCACCTGAATTGGCCTTCTCTTAGCAAAGCTTCTCAAATTATGCTGTGCCTTCTGGGGAGTAGGGACAGCAGACCTTACAAGTAAGCATAAGAGTATCTGATTGATGTCTGAATTGGGCATCTGCAGGAATCCCTGAGTAGATGGAGTATAGTCAAAAGAGAGAACATGAAGCTTAGACCAACCAGTTTTTCATACCTAATAAGAAACCAACCAAGGCACATCAAGAATACAAACAAAATCAGTCTTCAACTCAACAAAAGAAGACTTGAGATTCATATCAAAAGAAATTCACATGCCAAAATCACAAGGAAAAAATAATAATATAAAAAACTCAAATAATATGTCCTGTCCCAACCTAAACCCACTAGTCCTATAGAAGAGTTCTACAGTGAGAAACCCCTAGATATAACCCAGGACACAGAATTTAAAGAATAATCATAAACATGATCATAGAATTCAATGAATTTAAAGATATTATAAACAAACAAATCGAAGAACTAAAAGAAGATAAGGACAAACTTATGACTGAATTCACAAAAGAGATAGAAATAGTAAGAAAAGGAGTTCAAATAAAGGAAAGGAAATACTCAATAAACCAATTAGGAATGGTGAGAGAAAGCCTCAGCAATAGAATGAATGGAGAACAGACTATCAAGAATAAATAATAAAGTTGAACAAATGGATCACTCCAGCAAAGACTATGAAGAAAAAATTTTAAACACAAGAATGAAGTATGCAGTAATTGTGGGACATCATGAAAAGACCAAATTTACATATCATAGGCATAGAGGAAAGAGAATTGTCCAGATGGCCAAAGGACTGTAGAAGAAAATTTCCCCATATCTTGTAGGTTACTGCCAATATTTTCTTCTAACAGTTTCAGAGGTTCAGGTTTCACATGGAGGTCTTTGCTCCATTTGGAGTTGACTTTTGTGCAATGTGAAAAATAAAGGTCTAGTTTCATTCTTATACAGGTGAAGATGCAGTTTTGCTAACACCCTTTGCTGAAAATGATATCTTTCCTCCAGTGAGTATTCTTGGTCCCTTTGTCAAATATCAAGGGGTTGAAATAGCATGTCCTCACCTTGGAGTCTTCAGCTATGTTCCACTTGTCTACATCTCTGTTTTTGTGCCAGTCCCATGCTGCTTTTATAGCTCTGTACTATAGTTTGAAACCTAGTCTAGTAATCCCCACTGCATTGCTCTTTGTGCTCAGGGCTGCTTTGGCTATCCAGGATCTTGTGTATTTCCATATGAATTTCAGGATGTTTTTTCCAATTATTTGAAGGATTTCATGGGAATTTTAATTGTGATTGCACTGAATCTATATATTACTCTTGGTAAGATGGTCATTTTCACAATATTAATTCTTCCAATCCATCTATGGGAGGCCTTTAAAGATTTTGCATTTTCTTTGTTGAGATCTTTAATGTCTTTGGTCAGATTTATTCTGAGATATTTTATTTTATTTTTTAAGTCTATAATGAACGGGAGGGTTTTCATGTACTCTTTCTCTAATTGCTTATTATTGTGATATAAAAAAGTTACAATTTTTGTAGATGAATTTTCAACCTGTCACTTTACTGAAAGGGTTAATCATTTCTAAGAGTTTTCTAGTTGAATTTTTCTTATCTCCTAGGTATAATATAATGAATATAATGTCATCTGTAAAAGGTATAATTTGACCTCTTATTTTTCAGTGAGTACTATTTTATTTTCCTTCTCCTATCTGATTGCTCTAGCAAGAGTTTCAAGTCCTACATTAAAAAAGAATGGAGATAGTGGACATCATTGTCAGATTCCTGATTTTAAGGAGAATACTTTTAATTTTTCTCTGATTATAATGATGTTGGCTGTTGGTGTGTTGTATATAGCTTTAATTATGTTGACATATGTTCCCTCCAGTCCAGTTTCATCTATGACTTTTAACATAAATGCATGTTTAATTTTATCAAAGACTTTTTCTGCATCCATTGTGCAGACCCTGTGATCTCTGTCTTTGCGTCCACTTAAATGATTATGACATTTATTGATTTACAAATATTGAAATATTTCTCTGGAAGAAAGTTGGCTTGATCGTGGTGGATGGTCTTTTTAATCTTTCCCTTTCAACTATAATAGACATTTTTTCTGGGTAAAGTATTCTGGGTTGGCATCTATGGTCACTAAGTACTGGGAATACTTTGGTCCAGGTTCTTCTAACTTTCATAGCTTCCACTGAAAACTCAATTGTAATTCTGATGGGTTATTCTTTACATGTATTTTTATTTTTGTAGCTTTCAGTATTCTCTTTGTTCTGTATGGTTAGTGTTTTCACTATTATATTCCACAGGGAGTTTCATTTCTGGTTCTATTTAGTGTTTTATCTGCTTCTTGTGTTTGTATGGGCAAAGGACTTTCTAAATCGGACATCAATTGCTTAGGAATTAAGGTCAACAATCACAAAGTGGGACCTGGTTAAACTAAAAACTTCTGTATAGGAAAAGTAACAACCAAAGAAGTGAAGAGAAAACCCACAGAGTGGGAGAAAATTTTCACCAATGTGACATAAGTTTAATATCCAGAATATATAAAAAACTCAAACAGCAAAGAACCAAGAAAATAAATGACACAAATAAAAGATGGGCTAAGGATCTGAGCATAGAGTTTGCAAAAGAAGAAATGAAAATGGCTGAGAAACAGCTTTAAAAGCATTTAACATCATCAGATCTAAGATCTAGAGAACAAATGATACTAAATGCTGGAGAGGATGTGGGGAAAGAGGAGTGCTCAGTCACTGCTAGTGTAACCTATTTAACCCCTATGTAAAGCAGTGTGGAGAACTCTTTAAAAACTAAAACAAAAAAAGAATCTACCATTTGGTGCAGTTATACCACTCCTTGGCATATACCCAAAGGATGCATTAATTGCAGAGATACTTGTACATCCATGTTGGTATCTGCTTTTTTTACAATAAGTAAGAAGCTACCTAAGTGTCCCTCAACTGACAAATGGATAATGAAAATGTGGTACATTACACAATGGAGTTATACTGAGTGGCAAAGAAAGATGAAATCATGACATTTGCAGATAAATGGATGGAACTAGAAACTGTTATGCTAAGTGAAATAACACAGACTCAGAAAAACAAACGACATATGTTCTTTCTCATTTGTGGATCCAAGCACCAAATCCTTTTATATTAGTTTGTATCCTGATGTAACTGCAAGTACCAGGATGCTTTAATGGGAAAGGCAAGTAGTAAGGATTAGACAGGGGAAGAGAGAGAAGAAATAAATAATGTCCAGCTAGTGTAAAACACCCAAGGTAGTGATATTAGTCTCACATCTTAATGACAAATTACACATACAATATCTCTACATGAGTCCATGTGCATAGATGAATGTTACATAACAAGAAATAGTGACAGACAAGAGAAACCTTCCTTTGAGTTGTTGACCAGGGAAGTCTAAGAGACTCCCCAAATTACGCAGGTTATTGCCACAGCCCTTAATTGCCTCCCAGATCTTGAATGTAAGACCCTATTGCTGAAGACAGGACATACTTCAGACACACGTTTGGAGCAATGGATTTGAAACTGACCTTGAATCTACTTCCCCCAAAGTTAGCTTCATAGCTCTTGAGAGCATTATGCACATTGCTAAGGGAGAACATCAATTGATGGTCCAACACCAGCTTCATGACCAAATCACCACATCAATGACCAGCAAACATGCAACACTAGTACAGTAATGGCATTTTTATCTTTGGGGTAATCATCAATTACCTAATGAGACTTAAAGTTCGTTCAATGGGAGGAAACTCATGTATGGTACTTTAAACATGGTCAAATCACATGGCTGAAGTGGTCATAGATCTTAGAGAAATTCCTAACGCTGTCACATCCCTAGACTAATGTAACTTCTTACTCAGTTCAAAATACGTATCTTTATATTTACAGGTATCCCTGTCACCACTCATCAAAGAAGCTTCTTTTGTACCAGATGGAGACTACTACAGAGTGCTACTGCAGGTCATACACAGACATCGCCTGTGAATTTCCCAAGTCTAAGGAGCACATCTATAATGCAATCTCTACATCTAAGCCTCACACAACATAGAACTTAGGGGCACAGAGGACTCTAATGAATCTCTCAACTCTCATTAATGAAGCTCCCTCATGCAGTTAGTGACAGGAACACAAAAAGTAAAACCATGGATATGATATTAGGTATCTACCGAATTTGGTCCTGGTACACGACTCCTATATTAAGCTTCATTCACCTAGGACTCAGGGACTGTTGTGGAAGAGAGGGTAGAAAGAATGTGAGAGCCAAGGAGGCAGCACCTGAACACTTGGAAATAGAATCTTACAAGTTTTTGGAACCCTGCTCACATGAATCTACAGCCATGGTGCCGGCATGTTCAAGACCCCCGCAAACTGAAGCAGCAAAACCCAGCATGGAAGTAGAGAATTGAGCAGCAGACCCAAATCTTTGCTGAAGAAATATTGGCATCTGCTTACTTTTGGATGAAGAACAACTGATTATCTTATAGCAAGGGACTCTAGTTAGACTGAGTAGACTTCACTAGATGAACTTGCACTGAGGAATGTCCAGGAAGACTAACTTGGCACAACAGGCCTTCACACAAATGACCGAGTGTATGAATTCCAGTGGAGGTGCTGTGTGAAGGTGCCAATGTATAAGACATATAAAAGTGATTAAGATTGATTAAGATGTTCTGTAATGAAATACATAAAAATTTAATAAAAATAATACATTATTATATTATTGAGCACTACTTCTTTGTGAAGATCCAGGTTTACAATGGTTCAGAGAAAATGGCTTATTCCAATAAGCAACCATGACTTTTAATTATGATTCACTAAGTATTTATGGAGTTTTGAGTTGTATTTCACTTAACATTAGAAAATAACTTGTTATTTCTAATAAGCAAGCTTGCAAGTAATAAAATGTACTCCTAAACCCATGGAAAATAAGCTAAAAAATAGTAGTTTCAAGTTTTTCTGTTTCTAAAACAATCAAATGAAAAAAAAAAACTCTTAGAAAACATGTAACACAAAGAAAACATCTCCAAGACCTTCATAAAGGAACTGCAATTTTGCAGGATGAATCCTAATCAAGCCCGGCTCTAAATAACACGGGTTTGTCTCGATCCCTGCTAGCATGCTGTGAACCACACTGCCTCCACTTCATCCCAGGGCACATCTAAAGCAGTGCAGCTTCCTGCCTGGGCAGTAGCACCACTCCCCTGACAGAGCACATTCCCCAGTCAACTCTCAGAACAACAAACGTTGTGCCTTTCCTTTTTTCTCCCTTCTTTGGGTTGTTTGTTTTTCTTTATTACTTGCAATCTTGCCACTTAAGGGAAATAAAGGCTTCTATTAGCCATTTCGGCTTCCGTTCTGAAGGGATTTTATTCCGGTTTAGTATTGTTTTAGACAATAAGCAAAGCAGACTCTCTGCTGCTAACGGTAGCATTTTCAGTGGAGATCTGAGCATCTAATGAAGAAATAACTTATAATCTTTTCCAGGAAACCAGTTCATGCATTTTAGGTAGAAATTTTTTTTCAGTTTCTACTAACTTCTTTAGCTTTTGTTTCAGAAAACAACAAAACTTGAACATGTTTGTAAGCAGAGAATAAGTACAACTAAAAAAACATATTTCAGTCTCAATACCTTCATTTATATCTTATATGTAGAGCTAATTTTAAAACTTTTTATGTACAGATTTCCTACATTGATGGTACATTTCACACAGCAAGGAAAAAAGATGAAACAATGTTTAATATTTCAATAACATGCTGAATTTGTAAAGACTGTGGCTTTTTTGATGACTACTAAACTAATCTAATGTTTTCTGGTAGATAGCTTTCTTTGAGTAAGAACTGAGAAGACTGTACACCAACCAGTCAGAAGTCTTACCTAAGCACGAAGCCAATACTTCTCAACATGTAGTACTTTGGACATCAATTATTTAAAGCTAGATATACTTGCAATTTTTCAAATTAAGTAGAGATTAGACATCAAAACGCCTAAAAGTTAGTAACTTTTTTTTTACTCAAAGTCCTGGTATAACTATAAACTCTCACTTTTAGAATAATCCTGGATTCATTTTGAACTTTTGACAATGCTTTGCATTTCTCTTTTTAACTATGATAAGATACACTTATGCTGACAGAAAATATATAAACTTTGGAAAATTATTTTGTAGATTGAAAATATATAGTTTCATCATTTCCTATCTGAAAACAAATTGAACATAGAAGTTTATGAGTAAAAGTTGGAGTCCATAGAGAAGTGAAGCTGGTTGTTAATGACAGGATTTGAGAAATAGAACTGAGATTGAAGAAGGGTCATGGCACAAAGTAAGGTAGTGAAATCTGTCATGAGTGTCTTTCAGTATCTCCTGTTAAATAATTTCTATCTGTTCCTGCTAAAAGCCATTATAGTATAAGCAATATATACATATATATGTTTATGCACATATGTATATAATTTCACAGATTATCTCTTAAATATTAGGAAGCCCACACAATAGTAAGTCCCAATTCTGGAGTTAACAGAGTGATAGTTTCAGCTGATGGGCTTTCTGGATGCCTTTTACATTAGTGCCCCGTAGCCGTCTTATAGTCTCACAACTCTCTGACACTAAGGGGCAACACTGTAGTTAAGATGGGTCATGAGAAGAACTCCTGGAACAATTACCTGGACACTCACCAGCTGTGGAAAGTTACAGTTTGCTTTCCTCTGCTGCCTTCTTGTCTAGACAGTGTTAACAATGCCACCCGTTCTTTCGCCCTCACGTTGCTTTGAGGGTTAGCACTGGAGCGCATCCTAAAAGTCAGAAGGCTCTTCACAAGCATAGTGCGCTTCAGAGGAGCATTTAATGTGTGCATTCAAATGATGCGCCTTTCCACTGGCTATCTCATTACAGGGCTCTGTTCCATATTTGTATAAAAAGGAATACTGTAGAACTTACCCTTGGGTCCTAGAGAAAGAGTGTCACCTGGTCATTATTAACTGTATTTGGGTGACTCCTCTGGACTCCCTTCTCAGTGGTTATTCTAGAGAATTCTGATGATAGCAGGAACCCTAAACCCTTGGTTTTTAGATCTTTACATTTACTGTTGGTCTTGTTGGGTTAATTAAAACAATCATATGATTACTAGTTGCTTGAGGAATCAGTTAATACCTAGCTTGGAAAGAGGAACTGGGATGATATATTGAGATAGAATTTATGCCTTGAGTGCTATCAGATGTCTGAATTCCTGTCACATACAAAGAGACTGGATTTATCTGTAGTCTTCTCTAACTCATTAGACTGTACATTCAAGTGTCTGGCTTACAAAGAATACGTTTCTGAGGGCTCAACTGACAATGATTGAGAGCCATCTCTTTCATATGCAATTGATAATTAGGAGACAATCATTCCTATAATTACCTAAAACCCCTTGAAAAAGCTGCTATGACTGAATATAGTGGCTCTGTCTTTAAAACCCAAGCAGCATAGTATGTGGGAAGTTTTCAAAGAAATAAATCGATATAGAAAGGTTACGTTGGAGAAGGTTTTTTTTAGACAAATAGAGTAACACATGTAATATTCAACCCTACAGTGTCCAAAAATCTGGCATCATATTGCCAGCTTCACAGATGTTACTTTTGAGGATGATAGATGCTACCGGCAGTTGGTTCCAAAAATATAATTTAAAACTTTAATTGGCATTCCTAATCTGCTGCTCAGTTTAATCATATGAAAGAAGAGGTTTTTCATGAATTTCCACTTTACAGAGTATCCACATTGTTTTCAATGTCTAAAAAGGTCCTTTTCTATCTTTGCCTGGGCCACAGGCAAAACATTCTCTATAAACATTGTTCTGTCATCTCAATTAGCAATACTTTTCAGTGTGAAGTGCAGCTAGGGAGTTCACAGAGCTTCTGTTTGAGTCCTGAAGATGACATTTTTATTGTAGTGATATTCTTAATAAGGGTTTTAATTATAACTTAATGTCAAAGTGGGGATCCTAGAGAAAAATTGCAGCACGTATCAAGGATATTTAGAATAGATTTTTCAGTTCCTTATTAGAGTTACATCCACACACACACACACATCCATACACATGTGGGAAACATGTGGAAATGTAGCAGTGCAGGTCATCATGAGTTAACATTTGTCCAAATTACTGAGCAAGAAAGCGTGCACATTAAGTATGTTAAAGGCAAATTAATAGAAGATCATGTATAACAACTGCCTTTGTTTCAGATTAGTTTTCGCTACAGTTATTATAAAAATTCATTCAGACAGAAGGTATGTATTTAGTTTTGGGATAAGCCAGATAGTTTTTGCACTGCAATATAAGCATAAATGGTAAGCTCATCTCTTTTAGAATTAAAAATGAGTACAATGGCTGAAGTAAGCCCAAAGCCATATAGAAAGGTTCAAATTTATCTTATTTTATCATTACTTTTAAAAAATTTTATTATTTTTAGTATATGAGTGCATTGCCTGCATCCTTGTAAGTGTGCTCATGTCATGCAATGCCTGCGGATGGCAGGAGAGGGCATTGGATCCCCTGGAACTGGAGTTATGGATGGTGGTTGGCTGCCATGTGGATGCTGGGACTTGAACCCACGTCCTCAGCAAGAGCAGTCAGTGCTCTTAACTGCCGAGCCATCTCTCTCCAGACCCAAATTTATTTTCTATACTGAGAAAATATTTTCAAGTATTTTTCTAATAGTGAATAAATGAGAACATATTTATTTAAGCAAAACATATACCAGTGAAGACTTTGAAAATGAGTGCTCAAATATGTGAAGATACTATGCTTGATTTTTTGTTTATGCCTACTTGGTTATCTAAAACCTTGAACTTCAAGAAAGGGAAATTAGGCCTCTATAATAGTGCCTAACATAACAGCATGTGATCCAGTACTAGTCAGTACAATGAGCTATGGAATGTTTGTTTTGCATTAAAAATAAGGAGATAAAAGAGAAGTGGCCATTATTGTAACTTTTTCTTGCCTTTGATGATAATTGTATTGCAACCATGAGAAAATGGGTCTCAGGACAAAAATTCAACATGCAGAAATGTCAAAGTGAAATGATAGGAATATTCTGAAATCTGGATGAATTCCCAAGGAGATGAGCTGAATCCTTGAGTAAATGAGCTGCTTCAACAAATGCTAACCTGCATATATTTTATAATGTAAGAAACAACAAAAGCATTGCGGGATGTAGAATGTGTTATAATGTACAAAATCATTTCTATCAAACAGAACATGTTTGAGTAGTAATTTGACCTATTCAATCATATGCCCATTGGCCTAGATTACAATAGGCAAGACATTAAACTACTGAAATTTAGTCTGCCTTTCAAATCTTCTGTAAGCTTCAAGATGGTAGGGTCTATGTTCATTTATTCATATGCAGTTCTTAGTGTAGTGCCTGAAGTTAAAGGGCTACCAAAAAACTTTTAGAATTATTTTCTTTATTCCACAGTGACAAGATTAATAGGTTGCAGCCTCTATTTTTCCTAATTATCTCTTACAAACCCCAATAGTCATATGAACACCTATTTGTACATTCATGCCTCCGTGTTTCACAGCATCGTGTAAAGATCTGTTTTCTGCTTTCTTTAAAGGGCTAATTCTAGTAACCTCGAATTTCTGAACTTTTTAGTGAAGACTTTTAGAGTGGATGTTATTAAGTCTTAAAGTAGCTTCCTCTCTGTGTAAGGCATTTAAACCCACGATTGAGCAAATGGTTATTGGCAATAACATGGTGGTCTAAAGTGGAAGCCACTGCAGGCAGAGAGTGGTGAAGTGCTCGTTTCCTAGCAGGTGGACCTGTGAAGTAAGACTTAATATAAGTCAAATGATTTTGAATAGCATAAGAGTCTGAACTTGAAAACTTTAGTGAATTTTCTTGAAAATTGTCCTTTTAAAATGCTGAAATTCCCTCCACTATTCAGCAACTTTCTATTTCAGTTGGCTGAATTCATCTCAGATCCTTCATCCTTTATCATTTATTTAATGTCTCCATTTTCTTCCTTCTTAGAAAAGCAGTCAGATCTTCTGGGTGTCTTGCCACAACTCTGAAGCATATTGATTATTTGTTTCATTGCTCATTTGGTGGTGATGTCACACTGTTTGCATAAGAAACCATATTCCAGATGGTTCAGCAAAGGTTTTAGGCCTTTGAGAGTCACTGAAAACTCCAGATGTTCATATTTTTGTGTTGTATGTTGAAGTCTTCTCCTATATCCAGTAAAACTTTCACTAGGGAAAGTTTTTTCTTTCATTTCTGTGTTGTAATTAACACGCCTTACACAATTGTTTTCCATTTATCTCATGTGTAAACTTCATGACAGTGTCCACTGGGAAAATCATAGCTGTTAGTAAGAAAAAAAAAAGCCGTCATCTAAATTATAACTATTTTGTTTTATTGACTTGCCAAATAGAGCTCTGCCAAGTTTGGTCTCCTGAATTTACAGTAAGCAAACATGACTGGAATGATATCCCAGGGCACAAAAACATAGAGCACATGCAGCCTGCCTAATGTGTAGTCTCTACGGATAGTCAGTGTCCTGCATATTTTTATTAAGTGCAAAAGAATTGAAGTTTGTCCTGTCTCTGGGCTACTTTTCTTTTTAGGAGCATAGTGTGGTTTATATCTTTATAGCACTCAGGATCTTATTTCAGGTGTAATTGTTCTGTGCTACTTTAATATCAGAAGGTGTAGTCTGATCAAGTCAATGGTTTATAGCCTATATTATGATTAAGCTTTGGGGGACATACATTTCATAATTTTCTATAATGATCAGCTGGAAATCCCAGCTCTGGAAATTTTGTTTGGTAAGTTGCTAAAGGGCAACACTGAATCTACACAACTGCTCTCTGTGTCCTTCCCTGGGTTTCCTGTGACGTGACTTTGAGTTGTGGCATTTCTATCAGCACCTATAGCTTCCACATGCTCAGCAAGGTGACAGCACCATGATTTTCTACTATCTGAAGAACATGAGCATGCCAACCACAGGTTCCACTCCACAGTGTCTGTGGCATGTCAGCAATGCATTTCTGCACTCTCAGAGAGTTTAGTTACTCTCCATAGGATTGCCCTATCTAATTTCTGACTGAAAGTAAGTCTTTCTTAATGGAATTTTAAAGTAAAACACTTTGAAATCACTAGAGGATTTGGGGTTTATATAAAAATGGTTTAAATTTTTCTACAAAAAGAAAAGTTCTCCTGCATTGAGGTTGTGAGGTCGTCACATGTATCGATTGTATTGAATGATATACCAACAAACTGCTTTCTACGGGACTGCAGTAGAAAATATATAAAACTGTTGTTATTGGAGAATATTTCTAAGTATTTTGTTGTGTTCATATTACAATGATGTCATTGGCAACCTTGGTAAGGACAGGACCTAAGTTGCTCTTATAATAACGATGGGTATTTCTACGTTACACTGTGCAGACAACTCAAGCTTCACCAGTTGTCCTAAACTGTTCCTTAAAGCTCAGGGATCCAGTTCAAGACCTTGTTCAGCATTCTGTTGACATTTTCCATTAGGCCTCTTCAATCTTGAAGGATTTCAGTTCTGATTCCAAAATACAGGTGACAGGATAGTAATTTTGCAGTTTCTCACCTTGAATTTTGTTTCTTTCCTTACTCCTGGATTCAGGCCAGTCATTCTGTGCAGGAGGACCACAGAAGTGACACTGGAATCATTATCTTACTTTCTGCCAGGTTATGCACAGTTTTGATTTGTGTCTTTATTAGTACATTTAATCCTTATCACTTGATTTCAGCTCATGACTTCCAGGTTTCTCTATTTTAAAACTGGAATTTCTACCATGGAACTAAAGCCATTTCATTTTTTTAGTGTATAACATCCTATTCTTAATCAAACTTGAACCCACTAGTTTTAGTGCATTTTCAAGGGTTTAGCTGAATTAACCATCACAGTAATGGTTACCAAGTGGCTCTCTAGTAACTCCCTCATTTCTTCTACTGTTTTGAGTTGCCACTCAATCAAAATAACATGCTTGCTCCTCTCTATTCAGTTACCTGTCCATTAATTTAAAATTGCACACATGCATTGATTCTTGGGCTATTTCTTAGATTCAAAGACTTTGATAATCATCATTATTATTTTGACATACAGATTACCTCAGATTTGGCCAGTGGGAGTCCTTTAAATATGGCTTTGTTTTCCTTTTGGCATACTTTATCCATCCCCACAGTAATACTGTTCACCTGACTTCTCTTTCCCAGCCTTAAAATTAGAACTTTCTCCCTCTTGGAATTTTTATTCTTTTTAATGGAAAATGGTTTTCAGAAGCCAAGATCTTTGTCCTAATTATGTTGATTATTATTATGATGATGTTCTTATGTGTGTCATGTATATACATACCAAAATGCTCACATGTTCGTCTACATGATTCTATATCATCTAGCAGTCCAATAGTCTTCTTATCACCATTTATATTTATGATTTTAGTTTTCTTTGTGCTGATGCATCTGATATCAACTGAAAACCACCAGGCTTATTATTCATTTCACCTTTCTACAGACTTGCATTTGTTCTTCTCTTTTTCATTATCAATGTAAGTTTATTTATTTATCTACTTTTTGCATTTACCTACTGGTGAGGGCTTTAAGTGAAGAGGTGAGTACAACTTGTGGGAGTCTATTCTCTGCTTCCACCATGTGAACTCCAGGGACCAAACAGGTCATCAGGCTTGTGGCCAGTGCCTTAATTGGAACCATCTTGACAGCGACCTCCATCACAGTTAATCTCTCTGAATGCAGCACAGCTCCTGTCACTGCCAGTCCTCCCAGACACAGTGCCCTCTTCTCTGTCTTCAGGCTCTTATTGCATTTTCCACTCTAATTCCTTTGCTCGTATATTCTGCTTGTCAAGATGATTTTCATATATTTATTGGATTTTGGTCAATCATATCTAGTCTTTGTGAAATACATTTTACCCTTAAAATATTGTAGCTATTACTTCTTGCTTCTTTATTTTCCTGTATTTCATTATAATTTTCACACTAAGTTGAAAGAATTTTACAGCAGGCCCGCAAATGCCTTAACTTTTGCTATAACTGCTTGTTCATGCATCAGTTCCTCTGCATCATCCCTGCAGCCGTTCACTAGTTCCGTCTCTTTGATGTTTTAAAATAAAGATATAAATATATTTCTCAATCCAAATAAAGCACCAAATACAGCTAAATAAATCAATAGTTTTTGTATTTTTAAATGCATAAGTTGTTTCTAATTAAATACCTCAGGGAGGCATTTAGAGTATTATTAGAGTAGAGCAGAAGAATACTCACACTGGAAAGGTTAACCCAGGGCTAGGGGCTAGGGGGTGGAGCAAAGGTCAGGATTAGGAGGAGAATCAACCAGAACTTAAGACATAGAAAAATGCCATACAGAAACCTACAGATTTATAAGATTACTAGATTTTTTTTAATTAACAAATTTGAAAGTGGGTATTCTGTAGGAGTGGATAATACTCCCAGAAGCTACAGGTCTTTGAACAAGACTCCTAGTGCGGATATCACTATGAATTGTCCAGAGAGCTTCTAAAGGCTTACACCACCATGGAGAATATTGCCATTGCTCTTAGTTACCCAACAGAACTACATGGTAAGATCTTATTGTTGAAAAGAGCACGCAGTTGGGATGCAGCACACAGATAAATCAAGCTAGAAGTAAGGATGCCTTTTCTCATTAGTGTTCGTAGTGCTGGAAGATGCTGTGAAAGCAGCTAGGGGATAAAAGGAAACATTGGTCTTATCCAGCTGTGGAATCTGCATACTCCGACACCAATCTGCCAAGCAAGTCTGTCCGACTGACACAATAGTGGCATGGTTGTCTTTGGGGTGACCAAATACTTTCTGAATTTGGAATACAATACAAATTGAATTTGTGGCCCACTCCACTGGAAGAAATATATAACTGGTACTATAAACCCGGGCAAAAAATACTATGAATTGTCATAGGCCCTAAAGTAAAGCTTACTACTCATAGTAAGCTAAATGAATATATAGCCAAATTGCATTCTAAATATTTATATTTAGAGCTTTACACTTGGGCTGTTATCTGTCTTATCCGGAGATGCTTCTTTTGAAGTAGATGGTAGTTAATACAGACTCATAACCATTCACAATGCTGGGCATAAGTGACTGTTGAGTGTTCACTCCTAAACTAGATATTTATATCACCCGCATTCAAGACCCAGAGAATATCAGGAAAACGGGGTTGAAAAGACTGGTGGAGGGGGAGTCCAATGAAATAGTTTCCTGGGTATGACATTTGATGTCATCATTAACACACAGTATTTACAGATACCTACAAAAGACACCAAAAATAGGATATGAAGGTAGGAGAGGATTAGTCTGGAAGAAGAAAGGGATCTGTAGGAGTTGAATGGGGATAAGTGAGGGAACTGTGGTGAATGTGTTTGCAATACATTGTACATGTACAAAATTTTCAAAAATTAAATATAAAGAAATGTATACACCTCTAGAAATGAGGTTTTGTCATATTTCCCTTATCACATCCTGACTTGAGTGCCTAGTTAATTTGATGAATATTCAAACTTTATTTATTTATGCTGCAAGACTTTATTATTATGGCTGGTTATTTTAAAAATATCTCTGGCAAGATATTTATTCGTATTTTCTGAATTACAGTTACAACAAGTGCTTAAAACTTCATCTCTCTCTTCTTGTCACAAAAGCATAAAATAATAGACATTTCCTGTAGCCTTTGATGATTCCTGGTTAATAATTTAAGCCATATTGATTTTGTAAGAAGTTTCCTTCTGTCATTTTGTGGCACATTTCCAATAGAAAATGCTCTTTTATAGCTTGCTGGAAAAGTATATTACCTTTAAAATATTCAATCTAATAAACAAAATTTTATAAGATCATACAGCAAAAGTGAATAATTATAGTAAGCACACATTGTCTCTTCCTAAGTCTCTTTGATTTGATTTGAAAGTATACCACATAGGTCCTAAATAAAAGGTATTGTCTTCAGAGGGTAACTGTATAAACTACGGTCAGATGTACACATTACTTACTAGGGTTGACTTCATGTCTATTGTGGAAATGCCAATTATTTAAAGAGGAGAAAAGAGTGAATGGCAAAGAAAACATATTGATAAACTATGGAAATCAGTGTGAATTTATGGGTTTATAATTTGTGCCTAGCTCTCTTTAGCACATTGTTAAAAGATAACAATATAGGGTGCAGTTGTTTTTCATAAACTCAAAATTTTAAGTTTATTTTTGTCTTGTAATAAAATTCAAGACAAAGACCTCATATTTTATCAGTTCCAATCAGCATTGTTTACACTTTAAACCTCATATTAAGAGTGCCATTATGGCCACACACCTCCTATATGGAAATAGAACCCTAAAAGCTGCTGGAACCCTGCTCATCTGAACCTTCACAATGTTTTCAGCATCCTCAAGACCCATGCAAACTCAAGCAGGCAAAAACCTAACATTAAACTGGGGAAATGGGTAGCAGACTCCAATCTTTGATGAAGTAATGTTGGCAACCTATTACTGTTGGGTGAATATGAGCTAATCTTCTTAAAAAAGAACTCGGGGTCGGTGGACTGAACCTCAGGTGGATGAACCTGTACTGAGGAACATTGGGGGGACACTAACTTGACAGAATAGACCTTAACACAGATGAAAGAATGTATGGATTCCAGTTGGGGGGCTTTAGGGGAGGATCCCAGTGGAGAAGGGGGTGTAAAGATGATTAGGGTTAATTATGAGGTTCTGTATAAAATACACAATGATTAAAAAATTTAAAAGATAGAATGCCATTATGGGGAGGGCTGGAGAAACAGTTCAGCAGAACAGCATGTCATGGATGCTCTTCTAGAGGACCTGGGTTCAGTTCCAAGCACCTGCATCTGTGTCTAACAACCCTTGATGACTCTAGTTCCAGAGGATCGGACACATTCTTCTTGTTTCTTCAGTCACATGCAGATGTGAAACAGATAAGGACACCAAGTCAGATACACATTCACAGAAAATAACCAAATCTGTTTTTTTTTAAAGAATGTCATTATAGATTGGAGAGATGGGTCAGTGGTTAAGAGCACATTCTGCTCTTGAGAGGACTTTAGCTTGATTCTTAGCACCATATGTTACAGAGTCAGGGAGGGGCTTTGCAACAACCTAATTCCAACTGCTGGTGATCTTTAAATTTCCTCTGGCTTCCATAGGCCACAGGCATCTGCACTCATATGTAACACACACACACACACACACACACACACACACACACACATATGCACACACAGTTAAAAATAAATCTTAAAAAAAGAATACAGATTATGTGAACCTTTTTTTTCTGTTAATAATAGTTTATTTCAATTTAAAAATCCGTCTAAGGAGATGGCACAGAGGGTAAAGATGCCTGACAGGTAAAAGCCTGGTGACCCGAATTCAACCATGGACTCACAGCAGCTGTGCTGTGTCTGGACCAGACTGGACCTGCCAACAGCTAGTCACAGATTAGTTTGGGGCTGATGGGATCCTATATCTCTCCACTGACATATTGACTACTTAGTCCTAAAGAAGAAGGATTCCCTGTCTTCAAATATGCCCACTGGTGAGCCCACCAGCCTCCATTGGATATTTCTATATCCATGGTTACAAACACAGTCATGGTTAAACTCAGTGGGCCCAAAAAAACAAAACTAATAGATATGGAATGTGGCCTGTCAAGGCTGACAAGGTGGGATAGAAATATAAAAGGATGGGGTGGTTAGAGTTATCAAAATGCATGATATACATGAATGATATTGTGAGTTTATTAAATTAACAGAAAAGAAAAAAATAGATGATATTGTATATATTGGTTTTATCTTATAATAAGGAAGCTGTAAGTGCTCTTGGGGTTAACGTCGATATACTAGATCCACTAAGCCACCAATAAAAGCATAAAACACAGCCAGTTCTCCGGGATAATTTGGTAAGAAGGTTCCTATAAAATTAAACTTATTCTATCAAAATTTACTCAAGTACAAAAATAATTGCTAATATGTACTTCTGAGCAAATTAGGCAAATACTTAAGTGGATGCTCAGAAAGCAGGGAGGATTACAGAAGGAAATGAATGTAGGGCTTTCTTAGGAAGAGAATGCTAGACTACTGCCTTACTCAAAAATTATTAAGCATGTTTTCTTTTTCTTATTTAAGCATGTTTTCTTTTTCTTATTAATAAGTACAAAAAGGAGACTAGGAGATGGTTTCCAGAAAACAAAAAGAGTGTTTTTTGTGCTCTTTAGTAAGGTATCCAATGCTTTACTAAAATAATGCTTTGCATAGATCAGAAATGAGTTACCTTGAGAAAAATGATTTAAAATATTATTTTGAATGCAACACTCCATTTTGGGCAAACCAAGTAAAATATTGAGGGAAAAAACTGTTTGAATTAATATTGAGTCATTTACCATGGCAGTTTTGAAATCTAATTTTAAATATATTGTCAGAATAGTTAAAGAGGCTGCGTAGTAACTCTGTATTGCCTCATGCATATGTTGATATATTCTACTCAATTTCACATTTCTAATAAGGCAACATCCAAAGCTATTAAATATAAATTGCTCATTTTACCACACAAACTATTCTTTTACTAACAGTAACTTTTCCTGTAAACTATTCTTTATATAAACTTAAATCTACCTTGTACCAAATATATAATTTCCAAGTAATAGTGAGCACTCTAAATGTAATATTATTTGTCATGTACTCACCTTGTGTCATGTGACTTCTATTTAGTTTTATGATGGCTTAACATATTCAAAGTCATACATTCAGCTAAGAGCCTCCTTCTATAGCCTTCCTCCATCACAATGCAGCCCACTACATAATTTTGCATAAGTCTTAATAATTGTCAACAATTGTTTATACTAATATATATATATATTCTTTGAAAATTTTTTATTAATATACTTTCTGCTGAAACTGTATGAAAAGCCTAGAATTATTCGTAGAGAATGCTTTGGTAATAGATTATGAAGGCACCCTTCAAATGAGGTTGTAACCTTATTGCAAACACAAGTGAATGAATAGGAAATGAAGAAAAGTTACAGGGACTATTACTAACAATAGGAAAATCTATTCTGCCTTTTAAAGTATTCTTTTATACAACTAAGGAATTTGACATACACACGAACCACTATTATAAAAGCAAGGAAAAAACAAAATAGCAAGGTCTGCTATTTCCTTTGCAGTGCATTTTAATTTAAGAGAAAGTGGTTGAGAATAAAATAATTTAGAAATTTGTACCCAGAAAGAGTTTAAAAGTCAAGGCCCTGAAAGAGGAGCACTGTTGTTGCTTTATCTCCACAGTGCGGAAGTGCATTTTCTGAAAACATCTGTACATTTTAATATTGCTTCCAGTCAATTTTGAGAGGCTACAAAATTTCCCTTGATATGTGCTCAGTGAGGTCCAACACTAGGCAGTGCTCGGGCCTCCCCGTGTACCCACTCACAGCCCCTTGTGCTTTCTCCAAGGACCAGACACACACTGCTTCCCTGCAGCCATGAAGTCACTTCAACATGTCAGGTCCAGCCAAACATTAACATCCTAGTGAAGTTTCTTTCAATTTCTCAATTGCGTGTGACTTTCTCTCTTGATGCTCTCTATCTCAAATAATTTTGGACTAACTACTTCTAAAGTACACACTTACTAAAAACATTTGTAAAGTAAATGTGTTTTGTTTTTTTTTTTCCTTTTTAAAAAACATTGTCACCCTCTGTAAGGATCTCTGTAGCTTCTCTTCACTATACAGCCCTGACATTTCAGTAATTGCTTCAACCTTTGTGCAGTCAGGCTTGGTGCCTTTGCTAGATGAAACATTTCCTAGGCTCCTTATTTTAGAAATTCTCCACTTTGATTACTGAGCCACTGAGACACTATGTTTTTCCTCTGCCCCGGCCAGAACGGCTTTTGACTGTCAATATGTCCGAATCAAGTTTTCCCCCAGTGAAAATGAAGTGTCCAGAGGGAAAAGTGTTTTCATCATGTCCTGTCTACTTTTATGGCTCATTTTGGATGAACTAAACATATTTGTGAAGGTGTTTTTTCCCCTGGTTATTTTTCCAGTTTTTTTTTTTTTCTGATGACGATGATAAACATTCTGTAACAGCTATAAAGCTGTTGAAATTAGATGCTTATAATAAGTACGTCTAATGTTAGCTTCTCATGTATACTGTTTATTGACTATAAGACTGTTTCAAATTGAAATAAAACTCTCTAAGGAATTATGACTACATATGGAAGAAATAAGTCAAAGTTAAAGATAGCATGAGAACTCATCTGGACATCTTTTCTTCAGGGCAGTATAAATAGTCTATGTGTTTGAGTGTTGTCTGTTTATACGGTATGTGCTGAAGGGATGTAGTGAGGAACTCTTGTGTTCTGTATTCCAAACTGGTTGCTATGTTACATGTTTGTGACTTTTCAAATTTCATGCCAAAACCTAGTCACCAGGCTAGAGAGATAGTTCAGGTAAATTGCCTGCTACACAAGCAGGAGGACCAGACTTTGGATCCCCAGAACCCAAAATACCAGATGTGGTTGTGTCAATTTGTAACCTTAACATAGGACAGGCAGAGACAAGCTCGTTCCCAGCTTACTCGCCATCCAAGTGGTCAACTGGTGAGCAATGAGTTCAATGAGAGAAACTGTTCCTAAAAACGATAAAGTAGAGAGTGATTAAGGAAGATTTATGTAATTTATATAATTTTATTATAGCAACCTGAGCAGACTAAGATCAAGGTTCTCACTGGAATTACAAACTGCTACAATTACTAGAGAGATATAACATTCCAGTAAGCTTGACAATAATAAAAAATCAGATCAATATTAAGCCCCTATCAATGGCATTCTTTTAAAAATCCCACATACCAATAAAATTTGTTGCTAAACTTTAAAGTTCTGAAATTCATTTGAACATTTTATTCACACTTTGTCTTGATCAGGAAATACCACAGAAAGTTGCCAGTAGTTCCAGACAATGCTATGATGGAAGCCTATGTGCATACGCTCACACATCTGTATTTAAATAGGTCTGTTTTTACTGACACATGATTATGGGTACAGTATTATATTTCTGTACATGTGTACAATGTGTAATAGTCAAGTTTGGGTTACTGACAAGTCTATCTTTCACAGCTTAGGCTACAAGAAAGCAGGAAGCATTGATACTTATGAGCAACAGCTTTGGAATATAAAGAGGGGGCTTGGCAAAATTCTCCTGCTCAAAACTTAAATTTCTATTCTATATCAGGCCATTTTGTGGACTATAATGTGCAAAAAGGAAATTAAATGTTCTTTATAGTGACTTAATTTATTTGCCAAATTTATATACTAAAGCACAAGTTTTAGATACTATTTTGTGTTTCCAGGGAAGTGACTTGGCTTGACTCAGCTTCTCAGAATTCAAACACACCCTGGTGCCCAAGACCAGCAGACCTACTATCTGGCTATTTATTGGTCATAAGGAATACATAGGAATAGAAACTTAGGAAGTGCTGACTTGGTTTCTTATAAAAGAAAGGGACACATCCCAATATGGCTTCATGTATATTCAGTATATAATTTGTTCACTGAGTTTTATCTTATCAGTGAGAATGGAAAAATGAAACCTCTTCACATGAATCTGATGAATTTAGGTAGACCTGAAGTAGATGGTCAAGGGTGGTAATTTGGAAATATCTTAAGTATCCTTGATCCACTTAGAGACAGCGCTAAAAATCAAGAATAAAGTGATTTATAAAATAAAGATATGTTTTCTTCTTTGAGTATAGAGCTAAGACTATAATACCTTATATCATGTATTTGTATGGCGATGAGTTAAATTCCTTGATGTATATGTAATGTAGAACCTTTATTACTTCGAGTTGTATCTAGAATCAGAACAGAGAGATGGCCCTGAGAACACTCTCAGTATCAGGAGAAAAGGGAAAAAAAAAACAGAGCCCTTTATAGGAATTTAAGACAACATGGTACATTCACATTGTTAACTAACATTGCTAGCCCCAAAGAATAGATGATACCTCTCTTTAAAAGTTTGGCAAATATGTTGAATCCACAGTAGAGAAAGAAGTCGGAAGTCTTTCCCCTTTGTGCTAAATCTCCTACTCTATTTGTAACTCAGAGTCTGCAGGAAAAAGCAACAATGAAGTACTATTGGCATGGTTTTTGAGAAACAAGATGGTTATTGTTCACAGGCTCCTATCATTACTGTTTCTGAACTTGTTTTACTTTCTGCTGTTTTCCTGTGCCTTAAAAAGACCCCTCCCTTCTTCATCACCTCCCTTTTCTCCTGTACAGTGTTCTTATTACTCTTGAAGTACTGTGTAGCATTACTACCTTTCCTCCTCCTCACTCAGCATCCATATTTCACCCCTCTCCCTCCGTCTTCTCAACAACACATGGGATACACATAAAAATGCAGCACACAACAAAATTTACTTAAATACAAATGACTTTAACTGTATGATTTTAAAAACATGAACAAGGGGCTGGAGAGATTGGCTTACCTGTTAAGAGCACTGACTACTCTTAGAGAGGACCCAGGTTTGGTTCCCAACATCCACATGGTAGTTAACAACCATCTGTAACTCCAGTTGCAGAGGATCTAAAACCCCCTTCTGATGTTCACATGCATTGCACAACATGGGTGCACTTACACACATACTGGCAATACACTTATACAATAAAAATAAAAATAAAAATAAATATTTTAAAAATAAATAAACACATCATGAACAAGTTGTTAAAATCATAAACAAACTATAAAAATAAAGTATCTAAATATAAAAACAATAATTCATTTTAGTTATGATGAGATCAAGCCAAAGAAAAATAACAACTTTTACAAAATTAGAAGATTTTCAAAATGTTAAAGATGATGAGACCCAGTTTAGGATAAGTGACGAAATTAGGAGAGGAGAAATGGACACATATATTGTTACTGGTGTTACAAATTCATATAATAGTTTTGGATATATCTACCTAATGTTTATATATATATATATATATATATATACATTACTTTATATAAATATAAATATATGACCAAATGAATAGATTCAGCAGTTCCAGGCCTAGGATTTAAAGATGTATGTGAAAATTAATGACAAGGAATGTGAAAAAAACTTATTTGTCTACATTTTTATAACAGTAAATCTAGAAACAAAACAGATGATTAGCATGATAAGATCATGGTGGATATGAAAACCTTGGAATGTTGCTGGACACCTGCTTTGATTATATGCTTTTCTGTGTTAACCAAGACCAAATAAAATAGTATTTTACAAATGATGTTAGCATAATGCAGTATTATCAACAGAAAGTAAAGGACTGTATTCTAGCAATATGATCAGTTTTATGTAAAAAGAAAGACTACATCTATGTGTATACCTATCTAGCAATGAATATTTAGAAATCTAAATGAAGACAGAGCTAGTGGTAGAAACTTTGAATCCCAGTCTTTGAGATGCTGAAGCAGGAGAATCATGAATTTTAGGCCAACACAAAAACCTTGCCTCAAAAAATGAAATTAAATAAATAAAATTAAGTAAATGATGAAGACAATGAAATGCTGCCTGAATTAAACCAATGCTGTTATGTAACTTTAAGTTGGGGACAGAGCTATAAAAAGCAGTAAAAGCAATTGCCTTTGGTCAAAAGATTGACATCTAGGGTGAGAATTTGGACAGGATTTATCACTTTCAACATGTATACACATTACATTTCATTATCAAAATTGGTTGTCTTGTTTGGGATATTATTGGATGTGTATTTTGATTATGTGCTTTTCTGTGTTAAGAGCAAATTAATACTATTATAGAAATTAAATTAAAATAAGCAATTTGTACCCACCTTCTTTCTTCTACTTCAACTTACAGGTTTCTAAACAGGAGACTCTGAGCACTCCTCAGTCCTGCCTTCCCTTAGAGTGGCACTTCAATCAATGTTTCAGTGTCCTCGGTTCTTCTTTTCATTAATTTTGATCATTTTACAAATTTTTAAAATTACATTTAAAAATTCATGTGTGTATGTGTGTGAGCACACATGTGAAAGTCAAAGGATAGTGTGCAGGAATTAGTACTACTCTTCTTCCACCATGTGGATCTGTGACTCCCATGATCAAACTCAAGTCCTCAGGCACCCTTACCCACTGAGCCATCTCACTAGCCTTATATCTTTTTCAGCGTTGCCCAATTTGTTGTGTATCTCTCTCTCCTTTCCTTTCCTGACCTAAAGTTGATGATGCATATATACTAACTTTATGCCTATTTTATTTTTACATGAAATTACTGTTAGCTGGAACTATCTTGATACAGGTTCTTATCACTTCAAAGTTAATAATTAGTGAAACTTTCCAGAGTATGGTTATAGCAGTATTTTCATTATAAGAGCAAAATTTGGTTAGTAACATATCATATGTCATAGTAGAATTTCAAATGCCTTTGAGGAGATGAAAGACAGGTGTTGTTAGAAGGAATACTATATCCCCTGATATAAGACCATCCTTAAAACTACTCCAAGTGAGGACTAAATTCCTGAAAAGCAGACTGGCGCTGATAAAAAATAAAATGGCTCACATCTGCCTTCTTCTTGGCCTTAAACAAAGGCCAGAACCTTTTTTCACTTGCCACAGGGAAGTGCCCCTTTCTTGTCTCTTTGCCAAGTGTCGGGGCTCCCTGTGCTCGGGGCCAGCCAGAGGGGACAGAAGGGTCTTCGCCATGGGGGTTGGGAGGTGCGAGTAGGCCCCAAATTAAGACACAAACTCTGGGAGCTGAGTGAGAAGCATGCAGATGGTGCTGCAAGCTCATTTATTCAAGGAAGTACAGAAGGTCTTATAGGTCTGGATAGCCAATGGCCTTATAGGGTGGGGACCCGAATACAGCCAATAGTAAGTCTGTCCCCAAGTAGGCAGGTTCTTTCCAGATGCTGGGCAGAAGCTGGTCTCACAACTAGCCAGAGCAGAGCACCACACCTACAGTTGCCATTTCTCTATTCCTCAGAGCAGGTGACCTGGCTAAGGTCCGTCCTGCATTGTGCCCTACAGTCCAGACCAACTTAGATACAATCAAGGCCACGCCTGACATAGTTTGGAGCTGTGGTTTATGAACTCTTTTTTGTTGACATTGATTAATCCAAAATTAGGGAACCTGAAAAGGCTCAAGCCCTCCTTGGGACTTGGGATTTTTCCATTTGAATTCCTTCTGCATTGTGGAGAGCTTTTCTCTCTGTGAGTGTATGTATGCGTGTTTCTTCACTTTTAGTAAAGTTTCTTACCTGTTGATTTCTGCTGTGTCTGAAATTTTTCCTGCCTTTAATCTTTTTAATTAGTGGAGAAAACAAACTGAATCAAAACCCCTAGATAAGGGTTACAGGAGTTTATCAATCTGAATAAGGTAAATATGCTTAAGTAACAAAAATGCTACAACTTCAGTACTGCGTTACAACAGTGTTTATAAAATGTGTCCCTTCAATCATTATGTCAGGGAAGAGTGGACTGGTGAACCGAGCAAAGGCAGTCCATTATGTCCGTATAAGAACTGATTTATTTAAATTCAACTACAAATCCATTGATGAATACAGTTAGAAAGCAGTTTTACTTAAGAGATGAGGGAGTATGATTCTTCCTCCATAAGGTTAAGAGAACAGGAAAGAGGAAGCAATAGAAATGTCTACCACATACATCAAATTTATTGAATTTTATTCCCCAGTATTTTAAGACTAATAAGAAAATAAACAGTACAAAAATAACTATACTAAAAGTCATCAGCCCTATTTTCTTTGCTAAATAATTGCAGCTCTTCTCAATCTTTATTATGAACTCTGATTCTAAGATTTTCATAGTTTTTTTTTTCAGTTTTATTCTCTGCAATTTGAAAGCTAAGCATTAATCAACATAGAAAAGAGAGAGGATAGTGAGGAATACTGGCATTCTGAGATATAGGATGCCACAGATTAAGGGTTTTGTAATGTCTAAGTAATGCTTCAGGCTTTCATCCAATGCTTAGCACATATTAGATACAGTGCAATGAAATTCTTCCTTTTTTTCATGTGAATGGATGCTGTTTGTTGAAAACTGGGCTCCTGTATTAAGCTTTAAAGAAATACTAATTAGCACCAAAGGTGTTGGGAATGTTCTATCTTTCTATTACAAACGGAGTCAATCACACTAACACAATTTTCAAGTCATGAATTTGGTATAGTTCTTACAAAGTCTCTGATTCTGATTCTCAGGTATCTCATTTTAAAAATGCATTTTTGTTTCTTAATTCCTAAATAATATCACATTATTTAATACTTGAGTTTTAAAACTTAAGTAAGATTGAATGCACAGTGTAAATCAAGTAAACTATATTTAAATTTCAACTGCTGTGATCTACACGAAAGTTTTTAAAAATAATACAGCCACGATTTCAGCATATGCTTATGAGAAGGGATTTCAATATTAGTCCCAAATGCATTGCAATGTTCACTGTTATATTATATAAATAATTTAGAAGGCAAAACTGATGTTTATGTTTCCAGACTCAAAAAGAAAAGTGCAATTTCCCATGAATGATGATTTTACTGGAGACTACAGTTTTCATAAAACATCTAGATTACAATAGCTAAACTGATTCTGATTTTTCTTAGATGTAAATGTAATATCCATACGTAGCACAACAAGAAGATTTTCAGGTTAGTTTCTTTTAGTCAGCCCCTGTAGCCTGAATAAATCAAGAACTGTTTACATTTTTTCAGCTTCATTTCCATCTAGTTTAACATTTGTGGTGAATATAATGTATTCATTTTTCAAGAAAATTCTCTATTCTTCTGACACCATGCATGATTCATCAAGACACCACCAGAGACAATAATAGCTCTGGTGATCAGCCCTTCTATCTCAGGCTACCAAAATATACTCTAACAAAGTGTCTGGAGTTTTTTTTTTTCTTCCCCATGTCAGTGACCCACTATATACTGGTTTCACATAGCTTTTATCTTAAGTCAGATTGCTTATGTAACATAAACTTATTCATATTCTTAAAGACTTAAACATTAGAAACTACTTTTCTGTACAGTTGACTTTAATATAATTCCCTCTAAATGTTGCTTTAATCTATTTCTGGATAGACCAAAGTCATTTTAACTATCCATATGGGCTGATGATACCTCAGTACTATTTGTTATAATCACACTGAACAGTGTTCCATTATGTCAACCTCTGATTGCTATAAATCTTGCTTAGCTCTAAACTCTTGGTTTTATGTTCACAATTTTCAGCTTGTTTCTCACTGTTAAGGTGTTGTATACATTTTTTATTATAATATCAAATGCTCAAATAAAGAATCTCTTGCTCTAGACACTGTATTCTTGATGCCTATAGAGTCATGCTTTAACATCAACCACTAGATCGTGTCTTACGAAGATTTACAAGATACTTCTTTGTGAAGGACAATGAGGTACACAATGTTTCAGGAGTCCTTTGCCTTTTATGAGAAGATATGCCCCATTTTGATTTTGAGAATAACGACGCAATTGCATATTCATTCACAGCATTGGTTCAAATCCCTATTGTATGACAATGGATGGACTGAATGGTACGTGGTTGTTGCATCCCCACATCTTACAAATAGTGAGAAAGGCAGGCAGTTAAGCAGGGTTTAAAACAGACTATGATAGATTCATGATAATTTATTGCTGAACATAAATTGGCCAGATATGTGTTTCTAAAGGATAATCACGTAAGCACGTACTTGAGAGGCAATTAGGTGTTAGCTAGGTAAAGTAGCAAGACTGAAGTAGAGGACAGTGGTGGTGTGAATAATCTAGGAAGAGGAAATGTCATTTGTAAATGGACTGAGACCTTTTATTTATTATCAGTGAATTGAAGCCCTGTTTCATGAGATACTAGAATTCATAACATAAATTTAACGCTACATTTTCCACTTAGGGTATAACATCTTAGACTGAAAAACAATCACAATGTCAGAAACTATAAAAGTATTTCATTAGCTTTTCCACTAAGCCAGCTCAGGAGTGTGGCATGACTTCCTATTACCTCGTTTTGCTCCTCCTTACCCTGCCAGCTCCGAGTGTTACAAGAAAATGCACTTACAGCATTCTGGGTGTCACAGAATTAGAATGAACGTATCTGTAGAGAATTGATTGGTTTTCTTTCTGGTGGAGATGTACAACATGCACTGGATGATGAAGCTTTGCCATGCATGCCCAGCAGGAATAAGTAGGCAATTATTCCCTGAGGCATGGATTCTCTCTGTAGCTGTGAAAACTCTGCCATTTGTGAAGGGGACTTTTTTTTTCTCAAAAATTCAGAAGAGGTTGCTAAACCTATGTCATTTAAAATGAAATGCTGACTATAAATTTTAAAAGGAAACCTAAAATCTAAGAGATCCTATATCTTTTCTGTTGTCCCAAAATTACCCAATAGAAATACAGATTGTGAAAAATAAGTTACTGTAAATTCTGCAGAGAACTATGAATGATGTCACTTGTAAGAAGTAGAACAGGAAAAACTGTGAATAGATCTTACTGAATTTTTCAATTAATTCTTTAACAGTTTTATGCAATGTGTTTTCATTATATTTCCTCCTCACTCAACTCCTCTCAGATCCGCCCCCTCTTCTGACCTGCCCACCTGTGTGTTCTTTTTTGTTTTTATTACCACAGAGTCTCAAATACTCTTCAGACTGGTACTAATCCTGCAGCATGGCTGACCTACCAGTGACCATATCCTTAAAAAACAAAACTAACTTTTCCTTTCTAGAAGCCATCATATACTAATAGCTCCTTGGACAGGGGGTAGAATTCCATGTCTACTTTCCCTCCTCCACGCTGGGATTTTGTGTGGGTAGAGTTTGAGCAAGTCTTGTGCCATCACCACTGTGAGTTCATATATGCAAATGCCTTGATGTCTGGGAAACAGTTTCCTTGGAGTCATTCACCATGTCTGGCTCTTACAGGTTTTCATTCCCCAACTACTGCAATGATCTCTTGTCTTGGGAGAGAGGTGTTGTGTAGATATCTCATTTAGGGATGAACCCTCCATCTCTATTGTTCTCTGTACATTGACCAGTCGTGGATCTTTGTGTTAACGGCCTTTTATTGCAAGAAGCTTCTCTGAGAGGGCTAAGAGATGTGCCAATCTTTAGGTATAGTAATGTCATTGGGAATCATTTTAATACTATATCCATTTAGTAGAATATTAGTAGCTTCTCCCCTAGGGCCCATGATCTACCTAGGCAAAAGTGCTTGGCCCTGATAATAGTATCAAGTGTAAGTTCCATCTTGTTGAGTGAGTTTTAAAATCCAATCAGAAACTGTTTGTTACTCTCATAGCATTCATGACTATTGCACCAAGGGGTCAGTTCAGTAGATTTTGTAAGTTGCAGGGTTCACAACTGGGTAAGAAAAGGATTACTTTTCTACCTCAGCAATGTGTATAGCACTTTTCAGTACTATGAAAACTGAACAGCCTGTAGAGGTGAAACTTTCAGGTCCATCACTGTTTAATTTCTCCATGTTTAATAACTCAAGTACATGTTGCCTTTAGTAATAGAGTCTCACCATCAAGTTCTGGAGGGTAACCAAGAGCAATGGCAACAGCCTGGAATGTTTGCAGATCAATGTGATGCCACTGGCCAATCGTCTGTAGAGCTAAACCATTCCTAGTATTGATATTTTTATTTGCTAAGGATGAGGCATCTAGTTAGGGTATTGTACTTTTATTATTGCGTAATTCCATTTAATCATTTTTTCTATAGGGTTATGGGGTTTGTTATAAATATAGAATGAATTGTTTCAAACACCTGAAATATGCATGGATCTGGAGTTTGAGTGAAGCCATTTCAGATTAATATAAAAAGTACAATTATGAGAAAAGTCCACATTTCTGAGATAACAAGTACCTAGCAAGAATCAGTATCTCAGGTATAAAACTCTGGGAAACATGTAGCTTTGTAACTCCATTTGAATTTTCATCTGGATGCCCCTCACTCTTTTAGTTGGCCAAGACCAAGCCTCAAAACTATCCAGTGTGGGTTATCATTCAGGGAGTTTCTTCGACTCACATCTTCTATTGTATTTCCTACTAAGTTTATTATTTACAGCTCCTTAACCTTCAAAATATATTATGTGTTAAATCTTAACAATATGCCATTTGTATATTTTCTTTACATTTTCTCAATTTGAATTATTTCATGACTTATAAAGTAAATCAATGAACAAATATTTAGACACCGATGAAATTTACTTTTTAAAGTAGAACTTAATAATCCTATCACATGTTGGAAAAAGCACTAGAAGATTTTAGAGTCAGTGAGCTGGAGAGATGGCTTAGTAGGCAAGCACTCATATTTTCTTGCAGTGGACCTAAGTTGGTTCCAAGCACCCAAATTGGGTGGCTCACTTCTGCCTGGATCTCTAGCCCCGGGGGATCCAACATCCTCTTCTGACGTCCATGGACACCTATACTCACTCACACACAAGCACACATATATACTTGTAATTTAAATGTATTTGTTTATATACAGTTATTTCAATATTTTAGGGATTCAAGATTATATTTTATAATATTAGTGTACTCAATCACTCTGGTACCTTCAGGAGACTGGTCCTAGGAATTCCTTCAGATACCAAATCGTATATAAAATGGCATAATATTTATATATTAATATATTTTCCTATGTATTTTATACTTACCTTAGACAAAATGTCAAGAAGTGATTCTCCTATAGATTTTAAATCATCTTTAGATCACATGACAAATAATAGATAAATACACATAATATGTAAATATTGTACTACATTGTGATAAGAAAAAAGCTTCTACACATTTCAGACAGATGGAATTTTTTTCCAAATGTATTTTTTGTGTTTGATTAAATCCACTGATACAAAACCTATGGCTATGTATGGAAGTACGTGTGATTTGTATTTATCTCTTAAAATTTACTGAAAATGTTATATGCTACCAATTTGGAAGGCATGATTTTTAATGTTTAGATCAAATGGTTATAAGAAAGCATTGCTATGCTTATGTCTACTGCTATTGGTCATGAGAGAGAAAGTTTCTGAACTGAGCTCAAATGATGCAACCAAATTAGGCTACTTAACTATTTGGACCTCTCTATCATCTCCTTTCTGAAATCAGAGTTAAAGACCTACATTGATATAGAATACTTTTCAAAAGTTGAACAGTGTAGATTTTTATTGTTTTTTTCTTCATATAGCAAAGTTTTCCTGTATTATGTGCATTTCAAGGATCAATGAAAATATTGAGATTTAATGGCCAGTAATCTATCCTGACAGGATTTAAAGAAAGATAGAGCATTTTTGTATATTTCATCTTTAATATTTTCCCAAATTACCTATAGTAACACAAGCAAAATAGAAATACATTAAACAGATGAGTGAACAGAAGTTTGTCAGTTATCAGGCTATCATCATTCACGGTATGTATCTTTTCTCCTTTACTGTAAGGGCACACACACACACACACACACACACACACATTTAGGGCATAAACACTCAACAGTCTCTTACTTTCTGCATGTTGGCCCATTGTGGATCTCTGTACTAATCACCATCTACTGCAAGAATCTTCTCCAGTGAGAGCTGAGAGGTGCATTAATCTATGGGTATAACAATGTCATTAGGAGTGGTTTAAAACTATGTCCACTTAGAATAATACTACCTGTTTAGACACTGGTTCTTGGCAATGAAAAGTGCCACGGGTGGACTCCATCTTGTAATGTTGTCCCTAAATCCAATCAGAAAGGGCCAGGTGTAGTGATTATTTAGTCCCGACACCCAATGGAGAGATCAGTCTAGTCTGCATAGCAAGTTCCCTGCCAGCTGGGATTGCAGGAAGAAACTGTCTCAAAAAAAGGCATTCAAAAAGTTTAGTCATCTCTATAACATTTGCACCAATTTTGAGGTTCATTCACTTCAGAAGCCAAGCAGCAAACACAGGGAGTTCTAACCTTGAAATTCACTGTTAGCCATAAGAAAGGATTTGGTTTTCTTTAATATCTAGGTGAATAAACTATGTAATCTAGCCAAAAATTTGCAAAACATGAGGAAATTAATTTTTTAAATCCTAAGTATTAAAATATCAGGTTCTGCTTTGTTTCGTTTTGTTCTTTTTTTTCCTCTCCATTCACAGCACAGACCATGGGCAGGGCTGGAGCTGAGGTGTGCGTATTAGGTGGATTTATTATTCCCTCTTGTTTCTCAAAGAATGCAAACTTTCTAGGTACCAGGAGGCCCCTTTGTAATTAATGCTAAGTATTTACTTAGGGAATTTCACCATTTGTTTTATTTAAATGTTGTTTCCATCTAAATTCTCTTTCTATTGAGATTAGTTTACAATAAATTCCATGGAAGCATACCTTGCACTATAAAAATATGCCAACCCGTGGCTGAACACATCTGTGCTTAATATTTTAAGAGCTACTGTTTCTGAGAATAGACTCTGTTAGGTGCAGTATGATAACTTTATTACAATGGTATTTCAGAGATTTTTTAAAGCAGAAATCAGATGAATTGAATCACCAATAATTGTAGTTAGATTTGTCTTTCAGTTGGACAGTTAAAAAATACCTCACTTAATGATGAAATACAGTTTCAATATATTTATTTCCGTTTTGCTCTTTATTACAGTTTTAAAGTGCAAGTGACACTTAAATTCAAAATATTGAAAGAGAAAGTGAAGCAAGCCTAGGAAATCTGACTCTTGGCTGAGCCAGGGATGGTGATGGTGGTCAAAGTACCCTAAATTTGTTTTAACCTGCCCTCAGAGTATTCCTTTGTAGTTTTTCTTTTTTTATAGAATTGCACTTGTATTACTTTTTACTGACTCCCAATTCATGTATAATATTATAATTTGTAGTCAAATAACACGCCTCCATTATTTAAGACATCTAGTTTAGATGGAAATTTAGTGAAATGAGTCAATTTGTGGGGATAATATTACCCAAGGGCCGATAGTCTAAGTACATTTTTTGACATGGGTGATGGAAAATGTGCTCTCTGTTTACTGTAATCCAAGATAAGGGGATTATTCTCAGTGGAGTAAACAGTGAGCTGAATTACCTGACCTTGTGTGATTACAAACCTGCTTTTGAGTTTTGTAAACAAAGCTCAAATCAAAAGATTCTTTGGTGGGAGGCCTCAGTGAAGCATGTGTTTATTTTGTTTGTACTAGTTTGTGGTGGGCAAAAACTCTCTTGTAAAATTCAGTCCTGGAAGTTTTCCTTGTCTTCCATATAAATATTCTTAATTTCCTCTTTATTTCTACTTAGTAATAGGCTACAGCCAATTCTCAAAGACAATCACTGGTGTAGGGTTATTGTCAAAAAAAGATCATTTCACATTTTTATCATTAGGTTTGTTGTGTTTCCAGTTGGTTAAAAATAATTTTCTAGGGGCTGGAGAGATGACTCAGTGGTTAAGGGCACTAGTAGCTCTCACAGAGAACCTGGGTTCAGTTCCCAGCACCCAACATGGTAGCAAATAACCGGTCATATCTAGAATTTCAGGGGATCTGATGCCCTTTCTGGCTTCACCAGGCGCTGCACGGCATAGGTACACTTAAATACATTCAGGCAAAACACCAATAGACACAAATAAAATAAAATCAATAATTCTTTAATTTGATGAATTCCTTAAGTCTCCTAACATCAACTCTTAGACAAAAATGACTACAAGTAGACCATTCTCAGTTATTTTCTTGAAGGAAATCACCTACTGCCAGGAGTGGAGGAAAGCAGACACTACTGTGCTGGGTGGGGAAGAGACGGCCTTTATTTACACTCAGAGTACGGTTCTAAGGCCAGACAAGAGTTCAAACTTTCACTAACACTCCTTCCCATACATATGACAAAATGGCAGGGAGGGCACTTCTACGCAGGTGAGTGATTTTGTGTATATCAAATATTAGTGACTGCTTGACTCATGGCCACCTTCAGCATCCTGAGACACCTTAGACTATGAGAATGCGTTGCCAATTACTATAGGAAGAGAAGAGAGATGTTTTCTTCCAAATACAATGTGCACTGTACAAAAAAAGCAAAAGGTTACCTAGGCTGGGATCTGTATGATACATTATTTAATAAAATCTTTTTTATCTGTTATAACCCAACATACTCCCATGCTAATATTCCATATGGAATCAGATAACTTGATGAAAATGTTCATCCTGGAGTAACTAATTTGAAGCTCTAATTAATCAATTGCCATGGTAAATAATCTCTTATGAAAATAAAGATTATAGTTAAGCACAACAAAAATTATATCATGAATTTAATACATGACAACTTACAGAAAACACCTTTGGTAGTATAAACAGCTTGAAATTCAGTGCCTGCTTCCAAACAAGCACAGAAGATTCTGCTATAAAATACATTTTTAGCCAAAATCTTCTGTTTCCAATGTGAGGTGTGAATTCATGAATGTTTGTACAATATCTCATACAGGAAAATGTGGACTTGTTTCACAGTATTTTTTTAGTGCTACAATTAAAAAACAAAATTAATGGAAGTCTTTCCTTCCCTGGTTATTTGAAGTTACTCATCTCATCTTTTCCATTATGGATTAAAAACCATTTTTTCAATTTTAGCAAATAATTGTAAATCATCAAAGGAGAGCATTTATCTTTTACATGTTTGATGCAATGGATTGAAAAGCTTATTCCTATCATTAATTTCATTTTAGTCACATTTTTGACAAATGGAAAGGAATGTTTTAATCTTTAATTTTGTGTGATTTGTACTATCAAAGGAAGGGTTAATAATGCATTTGATGAATATTAACATGAAAGCCAGCACTCAGGCTACAATTAATGCTTCCCTTGTCAGCAACCATGGAAGAGAAGGGAGTAACAGCCTAATGGAGTGTTTCTTAGATGTGCTATGGATTGAAGGCTTTTTTTAAAAAAAATATTAAAATGCATTTAATATCCTGAGAGGAAAAAACATACCCAGAAGCATTGCCATCAAGCTGAAAATCACTGTTGAGAAAAAGTGTGCCAATTTCCAGAGGTGATTAGAAAGAATGTCTTGGTGATGATCTTGTTCTTTTTAAGCACTGGGTTGTAATCTGTCCAGAGGCCCTTTTTGAATCACTTTCTGAACTAACAAAATAACATTCTCTTTATATAGGTCACAGATCAACCATCCCCAAAATTCATCACCTTGGCTCCACCTGTTTAATCTCAAGGGATGCCCTTAGGATTTGTCTGCAATTCTGAGTTTTATTTCACCTCCAGTCAGCATGGGTAGAGATCAAGAGGCTTCTATGTTTCCCCAGAGAACCCATCTGCTAAAGTCCTTTTGGTCACTGGAAGTGCTTGCTGAAAGAATGAGATGCCTCCTCCTGTGATCAGAGGGCAGCACTCTTGTGGGATGTAGTTACACCTTCAGAGAAGAAGCTTTGAAGTGAAGAAAGATGAAACTATAATAAAGACTACAAGTGCAGACAGGCTGCCACTGGACCTTGTTGAGATTCATGCATCTTCTGCCTTGCGAATTCTATTATGGGCCCCAGAGTGGCCAGAAGTACAATGCTCTTTAATCCAAAAGTGATCTAGAACATCACATATGTTCCACACTGTGTTTCTATTGTAATTCGAACCTAGGTCCTACCATCAGCTAACACTTGGCTTTGTTGGTTCAATATTACCATTCTTACAAATTTGTCAGAAATTGAGAATCTCAATCCCTTGGCAGTCATGCTGAATCACAATCTGCTTTTATTTTTTCTTTTTACAAAGCTAAACAAATATTTGTCTGCACAGTGACATTTTAGAACCCCTGCTCTCTGTGGCTCCTGTTTATCAAGCCACAGTTTACTCTGTACTAATCGGTAGCTTGTCTTGCTCTTACTCTTCAGATCTGCTGGGCTTTTTCTTACTCTGCCTTTTTCTTTTCACCAGATGAATATAAATGTCTGATGAGGGAACAGCTGAGCATTCACTCAAAGAAATTATTCCGTTTCAATTAAATGATTGAACAAAAGTTACTCTTGTGTGATAATAGATGTAGCACAATTCCAGGGCAATTAGAGGTAAAGAGAAAAAACACAGGTGAATGTGTTTTCTAAGTTATTTCTCTTCATGTGTCACTGTTTAATCCTACGTAGTTTATAAGAATCTGTCTTCTAAAGTGGATGCCGTGTTTACTGATGTTGATGCAATAATGGAAAACTGGATTATAAAGTCTTTTCAAACCGAGAATTTTAAGTGGTACAGAATGAAAACGTCCTGGTAGATTTCACAAAGATCTACATTTGCAACCAGTTAGCTCCTCCTTCCTAATGAAAAGAGAATAATCGAAGACTCTGCAGAACCAGTTTTAAGAGAAAATATTCCTGATAGCATTATGGGGGGATTCTTTTATCTAAGTTGTTACAACAGATACATTAATTACTAAATTATATTCTTTAAAAGGTCATCATAGCATTTGGTATATTTCCACAGTACAGTTAATTAATAGTTATTTAGATTTTACTACCTTTAACTTAGAAGCAATTAAGCTGGTTTTTCCATTTCCTATAAGCAGCACTGAGAGTGAAATTTATTGCATTCTTAATGTTAATGTTTTCAAGATGTTATAAATGCTTGTATAGAAGCATATTATGGATCTGGGGAATGCTGAAAGTCTATTTTCCTATTATCTATACACAAACTCTCTATTTTTTTTTACTAGGTCTAATCAGTTTTAAAGATTGTAACTTAGCAAGATATAAAGTCTGTTCATTGAACTGCATTGACTAGGTGACTTAAAAGGGGATCAAATATTCAAAAAGTGAAGATTATTTGCCACAAAAGAACAAATGCAGGCTCAAATATAGTTAAGAGCTTTGTGGATATTTTCTACTAAAATCATTATTTAATTTTTAACTTGAAATGTGTTCTTTCTAAATACAAACTATCAATTTTGCTTTATTTACTTGTTTCAGATGAAATATTTACTTGTTTCAGCCACAGAGATCAGAGATTCTGGGGACATACTGCTTTTTCAAATATCTGCAGACCCTGCTTACCTTTCTATCTTCTTCACCCACAAAGCTTGTTGGAAGTTCTGTTTAATTTGCCACACCCATACTGTGATCCTGTTTAATAAACTTGGGAGTAATGCAAAGGGATTGGACAGATGCCTGGAAGCCAGAGCAATCACCACACCAGGTCTTGGGACTGAAAAACACTTCAGCACACTGGCATTGCCAGTAGGTATAATTGCCTTCTGCCCTGTGGCTCTGCCAGGGTGCTAACAGTGATCAGGTATATTGTTCCAAGTCATTTGTGGGCCATCCCTAAGGAATAATTATGTTTCCTTATCTTGCATCAGCTTGATTGTTTGACTTGGTTTGGCCAGTTTTGATTAAATATGAGTAGAACGTGGCAAATGCGATTTCCAGAAAGAACCTCTAAGTGCTTTCTCTTTCAGTCCTTAGTGCTGGAAGCGTCATGCGTTGCATGGGGATTGGTGGTATCATCTGAGCACTGGAACAGAATCAAGGAGCCTCTGAGTCATGCTGTATGTAACATGAGGCTGTAAACAATCTTCTCACATATTTTGGTGGTACCAGGGATTGCAACAAGGGCTCACTCATGTTAGATAAATGTTCTACCATGAAGTCATATCCCAGCCCAGTTTTACTTTTTATTCTGAGACAATACTTCACTAAATTGCCTCAGCTAGTCTCGAACTCACTCTGTAGTTCAGGAAGTCATTGAACTTGTGATCCTCCTCCCTTAGCCTCCCTAGTAACATGATTATAGACCTGTGCTACCAAACACAGATTTCTTTATTTATATCTTTTGCATTAAAAATGTTTTTGAGTTTATATCTGGAAGTAGTGGCCCACACATGTATTCTGCCAGCACTCAGAAGGCTGAAGAAGATCTCAAGTTTAGGGCCAGCCTGGGTTACATAGTAAAACTCTGTCTAAATAAATAAATGAATCAACAAATAAATAAGTAATTAAATATTTGATTTTGTTACAGCAGCATAAACTTGCCTAGGCTGATTAATTTGGTTACGAGCTATTCTCTGTCACCATTGGATAGTTTCTTTTCTATTTAATATTGTTTTATTTCTTTCTCGTGCATTTACATATATTTTTTTTAATATTTTTTGTCTTCTTTTTCGATTCTTTGTGTCTTTCTTTTTTCTGCTAACACCTACTGCCAGTTCTCTAAGTTGCTCATGAATATTCCCAGGCACATTAGTAATTTTATCATCCTTACTGAGCAGACTGTTTATGCCCAGCCAGCTAATTGGTCACCAGTCAGCCTTTACATTGGCATATATTAGGACTATGTGTGGCATGTCACTCATTGTATAAAGAATACTTTTGGTAGCAATTTCTATAATTGGAAAAAAGTCACTTGCCATAAAGTTTCTTTTAGAAATAATGAGTAGTTATTAGAATCTCTGTCTTGTAGGATTTCTCAAAATGTTCACATCTATAAATAGAATAATTGTACTACTGCTATGGATTTTATTTATGAAATCAAGATGTAGCCAGAAGCTATTATATAATTGAAGAGCAAACTAAATTGTTTTCTGCTCTTTATATTTACTAAAACACACATTTTAATGAAAATGGCAAGGATGTTGTATTTGATTTGCTCTGTTCTTAGTCACTCTAGTATAGTCATAGGGGATGAATGATGTCATTCTGTTCAGTTCTCTCTGTTACCATTTTGCTAAAAACTTTATAGTAGAAAAAAAAATCTCTAGGCATTGCTCACACTGCTATGTTTATAAGTCCATCTAATTCTTACAACCACATTTCAGGTTTGACAATTCTTAAAACATCAGTGGATATGGTTGCCAATTTTATGAACTATCCCTGAGAATAATACATCCTGAGTTATTTTGTAACTTGAAACATTCACCTTACAGAGGAGAAATAGCTTCAACATTCTTTCATTTCTGTTCAGTTTTGAGAAATCTATACTCCTAAGGAAGCCTCTTTCATTTATTCCCACATTTCAGAAGCCAAAAGCTCAAAATACTTCTAAAGCTAGTGAATGGAATCCAGTCAAGATGTAGGCTCAGGTTCCAAGCTAGCAGCTGTCATTAGGAAAACAAACGGGATGTTTATAAAGGCAATGGAGGGAAAGAAGGTACCATTAAAATAGCACTGGTCCTGACCTCTTATATTTCTGGAAGAAATCATGATTCTGCCACCCCTCTGGTGTGGGATCCTCCCTTCTCCCTGCTCTCAACAATTGTGTAACTTGGAATTCATATTCATTACAAGTAAAGGGAAGTACTGACATAAAGGACGTCCTGGAGAGCACTCTTCTAGTTCTCAGGACCACATTCTTCAAACCTGACAAGTTAAGCAGTGTCTTCTTATGCCCATGCACAAAGTTTAGATGGATATTTTGTTGTATTCTGTTGAATATTTACTTTGTTTCATCATATTACTGTTATAGGCTGAATAATATCCCACAAAATTCCTATGAGGAAGCATCCTTAATCCTCATGGAGATTGTATTTGGAGAAAGGTCTTTCTGGTGGTAACTAAGGTTAAATGAAATTATCAGGGCTGAGTCATAATTCATTTTTTAAGAAAAAACAAGTGAATGATCTATCCTCTCTTCAAAAGCACTGCAGAAAATCCTATGAGCATACAACATGATGGATGGCGTGTAGGTGAGCCTAGAGAAGAGGCCTATCTTTCTAGTTGTTTGCTATTTGTATTTGGAATTACACACATCTAAGCACATCTGCCTTTGACTAGAGCCTCTTTAGACATTTTTAGCCTAATGAAATAGCATTAATAGAAAGAATGGAATGCCCATGAAAGAACCAATGAAACAATTTCATGTAAAAATTAGTAGCAATCAGATATAATGCTAAATTCCATGTATTTTATTTAAGTAAGAGCCAGAATGTTTCTACAGAGAACACAAACAGACCTGAAAATTTGTTCATTTGAAATATGCAAATATTATGGTTTTTATTTTCCTAAACAAGGCATAAAATATCAAAAATGTCACAAATATACTGGAAAAGCTTTAGTAAGAACTGGAAAAGATCAGGACATAAATTAAGGAAGAAACAAATTTAAAAAATATATATTTGTAAGTTGAAATAAACTAAGTAAAATGAAAGAGAAAATTCATAATAAATCACAACATGCAATGTGATTGGTTATTTTATTCAGCACATAGCATGTGAAATATGTTGGAAATATGAAGACACAAATAGTAAAAATGGAGGAGTAAAATGAAAAAGAAACAAAAGAAGACAAAAACAACTAAATAGGAAAGAATCATACAGAAGCCACCGTGCATAGTAGGAAATTTCTGAAGGAAATGAAATTCAAGCAAATGTACAGGGTCAGTACTGAGGTAGAGCAAGTGCCATGTGAAAAATATTAAACCAACATAAACATATTTGATACAATTGATTAAAACCAAAAGAGAATTGAGGAATCTATTAAAATACTCACGACATGAAGAATAAGCATGTACTCCACAGATTTCCTAGTGAAACTGAAATTCCCATGTAAGGGCTCAGAAAATCTGTTATTAAAATGCAGCATTTCAGGGAATGAACATTATCCTTATAAATATACTAAAATGGAAGATTTCAATACCAAAAATAATTAAGAAGACACTAATATAAGCATTAGTGATGAATGTAAACTGTATATTGCTTTTTACAAACAACTCTAATTGAGAGTGAAAGGTAGAGAACGTCATATCCTTAGACCGTGTAGACCTGGTCTAACCATATCGAACCAAGGAGAGGAGTGTAGGAATATCGTAGGTAGAAAAGTATTAATTTGCAGTTTTTAGTGATTGTGGTAGCGTTACTACCGCTGTTCTAAAACTACAGTCTTTCTTTCCGTTTACCTCTCTGGTTTCTTCCATTTTCCTGGTTCCTGCAGTTACATCAGTATATATTCACATCTAAGGATTGGGGTGCTGGAATTCTTAAATGAGAGATAATATGCATCATTTTTTTCTGAGTCTGTGTTATTTCACTTATTATAATCCTATCCATTTATCTGCAAATTTCATGATTTCGTCTATCTTACCACTGAGTAGAACTCCATTGTGTAAATGTACCACATTTCCGTTATCCACTCATTAACTGAGGAGCACTTAGGTTGCTCCCATTTCTTAGCACCACACAGAGATTGGATTCTGCTCTCAAGCAGTCTGCGAAAGTTCCAAGTATTTTCTAAATACATAATTCCTAAGCTGTCCCCGTCCCCAACGTGCCTTGGATAGCTTTGACCAGCTTTCTTACCTGGCAAGTCTGATCCCTCAAACTGTGTCTCCACTCTCCTATCAGCTGAGCAGCTCAGTTTTCCCAACCCCTCGTCCTGTACTTCTTCTAGCCTTGAGCACAGACCCACTTTTGTTCTTAGCACATCAGATTTCTGGAATACCCTTTTAGTCCAGACCCACCCACTGCTTCCTGATCCTTTGTATTCAGACCTTCTTAATATTTAGTGTAGTTTGTGAGAGCCTACACAGGCTGTCTCCATCCCCAACTTGCCTCTGCCCTGGGTAGACCATCTGTCTACCCTGGCTCTCCTCACCACCAATCTGCCTTAGAGTCCTGTGGTCAGCATTCTTCCCCAGTAAGTCTGATCACATCCACCGCCTCTCCACCTCCTACCGCTGCAATGACTCCAGTCTTTCCCAGCTCACATTCTGCTCTCCTATTATCCTTGGACACAAGCCAATGTTTGCTGTCAGCCACCCAGATCTCCGAATTGTCCTCATAACTCTGCCTAGCTGTGAGCTACACCAGGCACATCCCCCTACACTGATACCATTTGAAGCCCTCCCACAGATGCAGGACCCTTTAGTAGGGGGTCCAGATCTTTGCAGATTGCCAGAGAATGCCTGAATTCAGCCTGTACCTAGCAATCTTCCCAAATTGTGCTGTGCCTGCTGCCCAAGGGGCAATAGAAAAAAATTAAATGAAGTTATAACTGTGGAACCACAAAGTCAGACAAAGACTGCAAACAGAAATAAACATGGTGGAAACCAATACACATGTTTCAATTATAAATCAAAATAACAATGGACTGAACTCCCCAGTCAAAAGACACAGGCTAGATGAATGGATCAAGAAACAAAATTCTTCCTTTTGTTATTTGCAAGGAACCTATCTCCTCTTCAAGGACAGCTACTACCATAAGGTGAAAAGATAGAAAAAATATTCCAAGCAAATGGCACTAAGAAACAAGCAGGGGCTGCCATTCTAATACCTGAGAAAATAGACTTCAAATAAAACTAATCAGAAGAGACAAAGAGGGTCACTTCATTCTGATCAAAGGACAGTTAGCCAAGAAGTTTAAAATCATGGACATTTATACATCAAACTCACCAGCTTTGTAAAATCAATAATATAGGACTTTAAGGCACAGATTAATCCCAACTCACTAATAGTGGGGGACTTCGATTACTATGCTCTTTACATTAGACAGGGCAACTGGACAGAGAATACAAAGAGACATCTGTATTAAACAGTACAATATCAAATGGACCTAATAGACATCTACTGATTATTCTAACCAAGCATCAAATACACACACATTCTATTCAGCAACTCATGGAACTTTCTCAAAAACTGACCACATACTGGGGCACAAAATAAACCTCAACAAAGATAAGAAATTGATGTAATTACATACATTCTATCAGACCACAATGCAATAACTGCCAGAAGAAACTGTAGTAAATACATGAACTTATGGAGATTAAACAACATATTTCTGAATGATGAATGGGTCAAAGGTGAAATTAAGAAAGAAATAAAAGTATTATTGGAATACAGAAAGGATCAAATACACCACAAAATCTCTGGGACACTTTAAAGCAATTCTAGGAAGGAAGTATATGGCTCTGAGTACCCACATTAAAAATCAGAAAGAGCAAAAATAAACATAATATTGCAACTCAAGAATCCTCAAAAGCAGCAACAAATGAAACCCAAATCCAGCAGAAAAGAAGAAATAACAGAGCAGAAAATAATGAAATAGAAACAAAGAAAATAGTACAAAAATCAATGAATCCAAGAGCTACTACTTTGAAAAGATAAATGCAATAGAAAGATCCTCTGACCAGTTAACCAAAAGAAAGAAAGAGCAACTCCCCCCAAAAAATCAGAGATGAAATGGGAAACATCACAACACACAACAAAAAGATCCAGAACATTATAAGGAAATACTTTCAAAACAAATATTCTATTAAATTTGAAAACCATAAAGCAATGAATTTATATAAAATCATGGGAAGCACCAAAGCTAAACCAAGAAGAGATGAGCAGCTTAAATAGGCCCATAACATAGAAGAAGACCGAATCAGTAATACAAAACTTCATGACTAAAAAAAGTCCAGATCCAGATGGATTCACAGCAGAATTCTACTAGACATTCAAAGAAGACTGATATCCAAAAAATAACCTTAAATTTTTCAAAAAGATAGACACAGAAGAACTCCCAAATTGCCTCTATGATCCTAGCATCACACTAATACCAAAACCAGGAAAAGATACAATTCCCCAAAAGAATATATACCCATATCCTTAATGAACATTGATGTAAAATTCTCAATAAAATACTTGCAAACCACATAAAGGCACACATTAAAAAGATCATCCACCATAATCAAGTTGGCTTTGTTATAGAGATGCCATGATGGTTCAATATACATAAGTCAAAAAATGTCATAAATCATATAAATGGACTCAAAGACAAAAGTCACGTATTCATCTCAATAAATGCAGAAAAGGCCTTTGACAAGAATCAACAATTACTTATGTTGAAAGTCCTAGAGGAACTGGACTGAAGAGAGTATACCTCAACATTATTAAAGTTATATACAAAAACCTTAAATGGAGAAAAACTGAGGAATTCCCATTTAAATCAAGAACCAGACAAGGCTTTACACAATCTCTGTTCCTTTTTAATATAGTGCTTGAAACTTGCTAGAGCAACAAAACAAGAGAAGTAGTTAAAGAAGTACTAATTAAAAAAGAAGACTACCCAGTATTCCTCTCTGAATGTGACATGTTACACCCAAGAGATGCCAAAAGTCCCACGACAAATCTCTTAAAAATTATTAAGACTTTCAGTAAAATGACTGGTTACAAATACTTTCTATGTACCAATAACAAGGAATTGGTGAAAGCATACATGGAAAACCCTCCATTCACAGTAGCCAAAAAAAAAAAAAATCTCAGAATAAACCTAACCAAAGACATTAAAGATCTCTGCAATGAAAATTTGAGATCTTTAAAGAAAAAGATAGAGGAAGACACCAGATGATGAAAGGACCGTCCATGATCATGGATTAGAAGAATTAACACTGTGAAAATGGCCATCTATCAAAAGCAATATATAGATACAATGCACTTACAATCAAAATCCCCATAACAGTCTTCACAGAATTAGAAAAAATATCCTAAAATTCATATGAAAGCACAAAGGCCACGGATAGCAAAAGCAACCCTGAGCACAAAAATCATTGCCTGGGAGATTACTATCCCAGATTTCAAACTTTATTACAGAGCTATAGTCATAGAAACACCATGGTACTGTCACAAAAATAAACCCATAGATCAATGGAACACAGTTGAAGACCTAAACATCAATACTTGCAATTTCAGCCACCTGGTATTTGACAAATGGGCTGAAAACACTCACTGTAGGGAGGAATGATACCATCTTCAGCAAATGGTGCTGGTTAAACTGGAACTCCATCTTTAGAAGAATGAAACTAGGCCCTTATCGTTCACCTTACACAAAAGTCAACTCCAAATGGATCAAAGACCTTAATGTGAAACTTGAAACTCTGGAACTGGTTGGAAGAAAACTGGCAGTAACCTACATGATATAGGTATAGGAAAGGATTTTTTAAATTGGACATCAGTTGCTCAGGAATTAATGTCTACAATCAAAAAGTGGTATGTTATTAAACTAAAAACCTTCTATACAGAAAAAGAACCAACCAAGGAAGTAAGGAGAAAACCCACAGAGTGGGAGAATATCTTAACCAGTAACATATCTGACAGATGTTTAACATCCCCAATAAAGAATTCAAACAACAAAGAATCAAGAAATCAAGCCGCATATTTAAAAGATGGGCTAAGGACCTGAGCAAAGGTTTCTAAAAAGAAGAAATAAAGATGGCTAAGAAGCATCTTAAAAGGTATTCAACATCATTAGTAGTTAGGAAAATGTAAATTAAAACCACTTTAAAAATTCATCTTACCCAGTCGGACTCAGTAAGATCAAGAGAACAAATGATACCAAATGCTGAAGAGGTTGTGGGAAAAGGGGAGCATTCATTCACTATTGTAACTGTAGCCTCATGCAACTCCTATGAAAACAGGATGACTCTTGAGAAATGAAAGATGAATCTACCATTTCACCTCATCACACCACTCCTTGGCACATATCCAAAAGACTCATCCTATTGTAGAGAAACTTGTGCATCCATGTTTGTGGCTGTTCTTTTCACAATAGCTAAGGAATGGAAGCAACCTAAGTGTCCCTCAACTGATCAGTGGATAAAGAAAATGTGGAATATTTACACAATGGAGTTCTACTTAGAGGTCAAGAAAGACAAAATCATGAAATTTTCAGGTAAATGGATGGAACTAGAGACTGTTATGCTAAGTGAAGTAACAAAGACTCAGAAAAACTGATATATGTTCTCCCTCATTTGTGGATTCTGTCACCATATCCTCATATGTGGGTATGTATCCTGATGTAACTGCAGGAACAAGGAAAACTGGTAAGGAACCAGGGAGGTAAAGGGAAAGAGAGTTGATAGTAGCAGAGAGGTGTTACTAAAGGAGAAATAGGTAAACAGGGATATTTAAGTAGGAGGGGTGAGGAAGGTTATACAAGGAACTATGGGGTAACGAGAAAGAAGGAACTCAAGAGAGGTGCGTCCATAGGAGACTGTTATCATCAAGGGAGAAATGGGGAAAATGGGAACACTTTAAATGAGGAAGGCAGGGAGGAGGGTTAGACAGGGAGAGTGAGAGAAGAGTAAATAATGCCTAGCTAATACAAAGCACCAGAGGAAATCATATTAGCATAACAACCTAATGACAACTCCACATACAATATCTGTAAATGTGTCCGTGTGCATAGCTGAAGGCTACATAACAAAAATCAGTGCCAGGGCAGTCCAAGAGACTCCTAAAATTACACAGACTATTGCCACAGTTCTTTTTTGCCTCTAAGATCTTGAATGTAAGACCCTATTGCTGAAGACAGGACATACTTTGGACACACGATTTGGAGCAATGGAATTGGAACTTATCATAAAACCACTTCCGTTCTCATAACTCTGGAGAGTGCTGGCTAAGATGCTAAGTGAGAACATCAATAGATGGCTCAGCACCAGCTTCATGACCAAATAACCACACCAATGCCCAGCACAACATATAACACTGGTGCAGCAGTGACATTTTTATCTTGGTGGCAATCAATGACTACTTAAATGGATTTTCAGATCACATAATGGGAGGAAACTCATGTGTGGTATTGTGATTATAGCCAAATACACATGGCTGAAGAGGTCCTAGATCTTAGAGAACTCCCCCAAGGCTGTGACATCCCTACACTAATGTAACTTCTTACTAAGTACAGAATGTGTGTCCTTATATTTACAGTGACATATCCCAGTCACCACTCATCAAAGAAGCTTCTTTTGCACCAGAGCCTACTACAGAATACCACAGCTGGTCACATAGAGACATTGTGAATTTCCAAAGCCTAAGTAGCACATCTACAATGCAAACTCTACACCAAAATCTTATGCAACATAGAATAAGGGTGAAGAGGACACTAATGAATCTCTCAGTTCTCATTAATGAAAGTCCCGCATGCAGCAGAGGGCTGGGAACACAAAAGGTCAGGAATGGATAAAGCATGGATATTAGGAGTCCGCTGGGTGTGGGTCCCTGGACAGGATTCCTTTATTAAGTTTCACTCACCAGGGCTCAGTGACTATAGTGGAAGACGAGGTGGAAAGACTTTAAGAGTCAGGGAGAAAGTGTGTGACAATGTGGAAATAGTATCCTACAAACTCCTGGGATCCTGCTCATATGGTTCTACAGACATGGTGTCAGCATGCTCAAGACCGATGCAAACACAAGCAGACAAAAACCCAACATGGAACTGGGGAAATGGGCAGCAGACTCCAACCTTTGCTGAAGAAAGATTCACAGGTGATTAGTGTTGGGTCAGGAAGAGCTAATCTTAAAGCTAGGGACTCTGGTTAGGCTGAATAGACCTCAATGGATGAACTTGCTCCTAGGAACAGCTAGGGAACTAATCTGACACAATAGCCTTAGCACAGAAGACAGAATGCGTACATTCCAGTCGTCAGAAGGTGACAGGGGAGGTGGCAGTGGGGAAGGGATATAAACATAATTAAGATTGATTGGTATGTTCTGTATGAAATACACAAAGATTAAATTTTTTAAATCTTATGGTTTTTATAATCTAGATTCTAATTCTTTATAATGAAACAGATTCAAATGTAACACAGACGGTTAATTTATAAGTACTAACGTACTAGGATTGAAATGGAAGTATAATTAAGAAATTGAAAATATACCCTTTACAACTTTGAAAAAATAAAGTATAGGAAAACTTCAGGAACCTGAAAGTTTCTATTCCTGACAAACTTAGCAAATCACGTCTTACAACAAAGTATGTCTGATTTTTTTTATTTCCTAGTGAATATAAAAGCTATATTATTTCTTTACAGTAATATAAGCAATAGTATTGTTTCCTTAGGTGACTTTCAACAGACTATAATTTCAACTCTAAGAGATCTGACACCCTCTTCTTGTTTCTGCAGGTACCTGAACATATGTACAACACAGACACAGACACTAAAGTATTTCAAACCTTTAAAAAAAAAAAAAAAAACCTTTGTTACTAAACTAAGCGAGGTGACACTACTTGTTTTCCCAACCATTGGAAAACTCAGGTAAGAGGATCACAAACTCAAGGCCTGTCTGATTGATACAGGTATACTTCATCAAACAAAAAATTTAATCTGTAAATAATTAAAAATACTTTATTGCTACAGAATACTCAAATTCACTTGAGCTTTCAGTATATTATAAAAGTTGGCTGGCAGAGGACTGTCCTTATCTCTGATTGATCAGGGAGGTAATTACTGAAAGTTGGGAGGCTCTGACAGTTTCATAACATAAAATAGCAATGAAATTTGCTTTGTCAATCTACTGATGAAAGATTTCTCCATAGCGTGGATCCTGTAGATAGCATCTTATCCACAATAGAATTTTCAATTAGAATCATTCCTTTTAAACTGTGCCAGTGATTTAGCAACTAAATTTTTATGAAATTCTAGACTCTTCAACATAATTCAACAATGTTTATAACATCTTTTAGATCAAGAAAACACTTTGGGGTCTGGAAAGATTTCTCAATAATTAAGATCTTGCTTCTTTCCCAGAGGTCCTGAGTTTTATTCCCAGCACCCACTTGGGAGGTTCATAATAGTCTGTAACTCCAAATCCAGGGCATCAGATATCCTCAGCTGGCATCCACAGAAATCAATATATATGTAACATACACATACACGTACACAAACACAGACAAATCAATAAAAATAAATTTTAAAGAAAATACTTTCTTGTCTCACACATAGGAAGAAAATTCTTTTTGGCTAAGTTTTTAAATGAAAGACTTTAACAATTCCAGCACATCATCAGGCTCTATTTCTAATTCTAAGTCCTTTTCTCTTTATAACTGTGACTTTGATCACTGAAATTCTAAAAATTCTCAAAGTCCCAAAATTTGAATGTAAAACCCTATTGCTAAAGACGAGATATAACTCAGACACAACAACACAGCTGGAATTGACTTGAAAGACACCTCCTTGAAAGTTAGCTCTCCTAGTTCTAGAGGTCACTATGCAAGCTGCTAAGAGAGAACATAAATTGAAGGTCTAACCCCAATTTTAAGGCCTAATAACCACAGCAACACAGCAAACAATATTGAGGCAGTAGTGACACTTCTATCTTGGGGGTTATCAACAGCTACCTAATTGGACTTAAGGCCCACTCAGTGAGAAGGAACTCATGTGTGGCTCTGTAAACAGAGCCAAATACACATGGTTGGAGACTTCATGGATCTTAACAAAAATCCCAAAGGGGTTCACATTCCTAGATAAATGTAATTTCATACTATATGTGAAATATGGATACTTCTACTTTCAGACAAGTATGCCAATCACCACTCATCAAAGAAGTTTCTTTTGCAACAGAGATAACTACAGAGCTGCACAACAAGTCACACACAAAGATTAAGTATCTGTGAAATTCTCAATTCTAAGTGACACATCTATAGATGTACAATAGAACCTGTATACCTAATAATCATGGAACATAGTGGAACAAGGGGTAGAAAGAACACTAATGCATCTCTCACTATCATCAACAAATTTCCCTAATGCAACAGATGGAAATGAACCCAGGTGTCAGGGACCATTGTGAAAGAGAGGACACAGATTGTAAAGCTAATGGAGTAGGTGCATGACTATATGAAAGTAGATTCTTACAGAGTCCTGGGATCTTGCTCACATGAACCTACAGCATGCACAAGACCCATGCAAACTCAAGCAGACAAAACCTAGCATAGAACTGTGGAAATGGGCAGCAGGACCCAGTCAGCCAAAGAACTACTGGCAGCCGATTACTACTGAGTGAGGAAGAACTAATCTTCTTTAAGGGAGTGACTCTACATAGGCTCACTAGCCCCCAGTGGATGAACTTGCACTGAGGGATGTCAGGGGATACTAACTTGACTTGAGAGGCATTAACATAAATGACAGAATGCATGAAATTCATTTGGGGGTTATGGGAGGGTTCTGATGCAGAAAAGGGGTATAAAGAAGATTAAGATGTTGTGTATGAATTATACCAAAATTCAATAAAAATATTTTAAATACCAAAAATTCTCTTAAAAAGAAGAGAACTGGAAGCAACTTATTTCAAGTTCATCTTCTCCTGAATCACAGCTTCTAAAATGGTAATTTCTTTTTCAGAAAGTTTTCAATTTACCTTGACCAGATCTATTAGAGGATTCATGATCTACTGGCCCTATAACCTTGGTAAATTTCAAATTTGAAATTAGTCATTGTTGCATGGGTTATAGGTGCTGAAGACATGGCTCAGTGGTTTAGAGCACTGGCTGCTCTTGCAGAGAATCTGAGTTTGGCTCCCAGCAGTGCCATAGCTGCTAACAACCATATGTGACTCTAGTTCCGGGCGTCTGATGCCTTCTTCTGACCTGTGCTGACATTGTACAACAGAGGTTTTAGATACAGGCAGACGAAACACTCATACACATTGAATAAATTAACAAATAAATAAGTAAATAAATAAATAGGTATATAATAAATATTACAAAAAGACCCATGGGCTGTAGAACAGAAGTTGTGCTAATCACAGTTTCCCTCTCCGTCAGCTCTCTTGGGTAACCAGGGGCATTGACAATACAAGTGTTTTGAAAAATAGCTTTTTTTCTGAGTAATAAGTCTCATTAACCCATTTTGTGAACAGATGTATTGTCATCCACATTGTTGTTTCCATTGACAAGGTACAGGCTGGGCGGTTACAAACCACATTATCACATTTGGAGAGAATCAACCTTTCTTTTGAAACTTTGAAATTCTTTTCTCTAGCTATGGAAGTTCCAAATATCTCCTTTCAGTATAAAGCTTTTAAATTCACATAAAAATCATTTAATGTTGTGGCCACCTTCATTAATGAATTTAATTAAATCTTCTGCAGTTTAAATATTAGCATCTGCTTTTTCACCATGTGCTTTACATCACAGATGTGGCTTTACTACATAAATCTCTGGAACCAACCCAAACCAGTCTGAAATTTTCTCCATCAGCTTCCTCACTTGTCTCAGATTTCATAGAACTGAAGAGAGTTAGGGATTTGCATTGGACTAAGCTTTGATTCACAGAAATATTGTGGGTCATTTGACCTTCTATCCAGACCACTAAAATTTCTCATAATACTCATAAACCTGTTTATTTGTATGTTCACTGGAATTGTTTTCCTTTACATGGACACCTTAACTAACTCCTTGTTACAGAGAACTTCCTGGCTTTGAGCTTTCAACCTGCGTGAATCTCTCATATATGTTTCTAGCTCAATAATTTATAGTTTTTTATTTAAAGTAAAAGACACATGCATCTTCATTTCACATTAATATTTGAATGTAATCACAGAGTTATTAGCTCACATAGTTTCAATATTATTATACCTTAGGGAGTGGAGAGGTCTGAGAAAGAGAAGAGACGATATGTGGTTGGTTACCGGAGTACCAGAACAAATACATTTACCTATTCAGCTTGCTATCTTATATGGTATGGTTTGTGGAACACCAAAACAATCTCAACTATTAACATCAAAAATTAACATGTGTAGTCCACTTTAACAAATATAAATAATGTGGAAAAATTTAAAGGCCATGCTTTTACAAAAATATGCCAGAGACACAAGAAAAATGCATTATGCTAAAGAAATGTACATAGAGACTTGTAAGGTCAGGAGTGTCATAAGATTAGGATGTCTTTAAAACACCTAGAAAATAACTGTTTGAGAAAATGCATTTTCTTGTTAGCTATATTTAACTATTCCACAACATATACTAGTAACAATGTACACATATAAGAAATGTAAATTTGTTAATATTGATTGTCAACATGAGGGGATTTGGAATCACCTAGGGCACAGACTTCTGGGCATGTTCGCAAGGGGGTTTCAAGACTTGGTTAAGGAAGGTAGGAAGGCTCACTTTGACTGTGGGTGGCACTACTGGGCTGGAGTCCTGGATTGATTAAAAGGAGAAAGTGAGATAGACAACAGAACAGCATTCATCTCTCTCTGTTTCCTGACTATGGAGACTCTGTGACCAGATGTCTCATGATTCTGCTGCCAGGATTTCCTTGTGATGATGGACTATACTCTCAAATCATAAGCAAAAATAAACCCTTAAGTTGATTTTGTCAGATATTTTGTCATAACAATGAGAAAAGCTCTAACAGGCAGTTGTGAGCCACACAAACATGGGTCCTCAGAACTGAACGTGGGTCCTCTAGAAGAGCAGGATGTGCCCCTAACTTCTGAGCCTCCTCTCCAGCTCCAAGGTATACTCTTGAAATGCTATTTCTGATCAAAATATTACAGTTACTGGGGAAAATATTTGCGACAACACAGCAAGTGACCTAGATGAGTGCCGAGCATATTGTTACACTAACTAGCAATGTAGCTATCAATAAATATTAAGGCAATTAAAAAAATTATGTTAGTTTTGTGACATGGGTCAATACATAATATGCTTATTTTTAAGTATGAGAACCTATCCCCAGAACCTTTGTAGAAAAGCTCAGTATGGTGGTGCTCACTGGAAAGTGAGAAACAGGTCGATCCCTGGGGCTTTACTGGTCAACTGTCCTAGCAAGTAATTAGCAAGCCCCCAGGTCAGTGACAGACTCTGTCTCAGAAAAAAAAAAGCTGAGATTAACCTCTGACCTCCCCATACATGTATACACCTGCACACATTAACACAGGTGCACACACACACACTTGGTGAAAATGAGACAATCTAATGATGGGCCCACTGGTCAAAGATAATTTGCAATTTACTATGAGCACTACTTAAATCTATGAACATATTGTATTGAATGCAGACAATTAAAGTTAATTAAATAAGCATTTATCTTGTACCATGCTGTAACTACATAATAGACATGGAAAACGTCTTTTTAAAATAATATTGAAACTATTGTATTTTCCCTAAATGTAAGGGGAAAATATTGAAGTGAAATATCACTAATTTGTGATCCACAATATATTATTTTTTAATATATTTTATTGGATAATTGTGTGTTCCATACACAACATCTCAATCAATCTTAATCATCTTTATATCCTTTTCCCCACCCCTAGAGCCCCTTAACTGGAATCTATACATTCTTTGGTTTGTGTTAAATTCTATTGTACAATATATTCTTAGGTTTTCGATACTGAGTCCCAACTTCATTGACAGAGATGCAACCACATATTGTGTGCCTCTATGGGAAATAAATCAATACTATTATAGTCTTTTCAAAGGGATTGTACATATGTCCGAATAAGCCTCTGTTATTTACCTGTTAATTTTCAAGCATTCAGCTTTACCATGAGTGTCAAATCAGCAAAACCCAGTCTCTGTAAAATGTTATAGGTCAAATGATTCAAGTTCTTTGATAAATTGTAAGGACAAAAGAATGGAGGAAGCCTATAGATTAAAATGAACTTCAAAAACAGTACAGAATTTTAAAAGGTAATCTAATCTACAAAGCCACAGAGTACGGAGTCTGGTAAGGAACAAATTGGTGATGTGACTATGCAGAAATGCATGGAAGTGATTACCATAAAAGCTAAGAAAGTAGTTATTTGGGGACAGAGCTCAAGGGTGGAGATTGGGACTCTGTAAGGTCTGAGAATGCTCTTGATCTGAGTGAAATTACAGGAATCTTTCTTTAATATTTAAAAAATTCAATACATATAATAATAATAATACAAAATAGATCTATCTATTTCCTTTTTAGTAACATCTCATAAGTGGTCATTTGTATTATACTCGTGTATTCCCCCCATATATTTTTCTAACCTTTATAGATATTTACTAATTATATAGTCAATAAATACATAGATTGCTGATAGAACTGGAAACATATAAGCAGTATCCATTAACATGAATATAAAACTTCTTGTGTGTTTGTTTCACAGAAGGCAGTAATTGTATATCTATTAGCCCTTGATTTACTTTTCCAATAATGCTCAAGGAAATTTTCTAGTAGACAGCACCCCTTGCTGCATCCTTTTGAGCTGCCATTTGTTTCTTGGATGGCCATAGCATTATTAAGTTACTTTATTTACATTATTTATTTTTAAAACTTCTTAAATTGTGAAAGACATAAAGATTAGTGATACCATAAAATTCATATTTTTCATTTAAGAATGGTCAATATCTTTGAATTTCTCTGTTAGTCTTTGTCCCTTACTCTGTAAGCTTTTTACTTAGCAGACCAACTTAATTCTTCTAAAAATTTTCTGTTCTCTGCTTAAGTCATTAAGATTTATTACCTTACTTTAAATACAAATAAGCACATTAATGTCTGTGCCCATTAATTTCATTTTCCATAGTCTTAAAATTCTGATATTATACAATCTCATATTTCTATTTTTCTATGGTATTTGTTTTATTATGTATTTTGAGTTTTTAAAATGTAAATTCATAATTTCCTCACTAGTTTGATGTTTAGATTTAAAGTTTATATTTGTTTATTGGTTTGTTTATTTTCTGGGTGGAAACTTTCATAACATTTGACAGATGTCTGGTTAAGTTTATAACCTCCAACCACTTTGAACTGAATTCTCAACCTGATATTCTTAACACTGGCCCTTTAGTTTGCTCTTAAAAGTGAATGGACCGATTTGTCTTTCTTGGTCTTCATTACCTCGCTCAAGATGATTGCTTCTAGCTCCATCATTTTGCCTGTGAAATTCATAATTTTGTTTTTCTTAACTAAAAAATATCCCATTGTATAAATACACCATATTTCCATTGTCCATTCAGCAGCTGACAGACATCTAAGTTGTGTCCATAGCACCCATGGCTCTAATTTTTAAGTTGTTGAACTTTAGACCATTTTAATGAATCACAAAAGAAATTTCAATTTGACAAACATCATTCTGATATTGCATAATACGATGGTCTATGTGAAAGTGATCCATCAAACTATTTTTTTCACTCAAAAAATAAAAACATGTGAACCAAAGTAACAGCCTGTATAGCTATGCTTAGTACTATGGGAGACACATTAACCTGTGACTTACAGAGATGTGACTGTGTTTTTATATTTGCTAATGAATGTTCTCATTTTGCTACTAAGCTTTCCAGAGATCAAAAGCAACATTAACATGTTGTTAAGGGAACTGAGGATCGTAGAATTAAACTAACTTTTCCCTGAAGCCTTTCAACTAGGCTTTTCTCCGATTCCTTACATCAGATCTAGAAGTGATAAACAAGTATCTTCTTTCTTAGTATATTAAAGTTCAAATTTTCTTTTTTATCTTGAACCCATGTACTTCATAGGGGCTGCTTACACATGAAATAACCTGCTATGTAATTATATAACAGGTCTCGATGTCATTTAGAGTCTCCAAGGATCTTCTCTTGGTTTTTAACTAAGCTCCTGGCTCATTTCTTACTGATTTTCTGCCCACTAGAATTCCATATTACTTCAATTTCCATTTTATTGATGTGTTCCATACTTAGCCTCTCAAAACTGTGACACCTGACCATCCCCTCTGACCACTGCATGTTCTCTTCCAGGTCCACATCACTTTCTCCTTGACAACTATTCTTTTGCCCCTGCTGAAACACCCAATTCTTCGACCCACTCTATTGTTCGGTGCCATCTGTCTTATCTTTTTCTCAGTTTTCTCTTTGCCTGTGTTGGCCTCTGTGATTAATCACTTTAATCACTCCCACACAGAATCTCAACTCCTTTACCTTTCTCTAATGCTTTCAAAACTACACTGGCAAAATGCCGTCCCCCACTAAGCCTCGCATTCTGCTTATTCTGTGCATGCACTGGAATATCTGAGTATGTCTGGAGAGAAAAACCAGCATGCTGACAGCATTTCACTTTAAATTTAGAGTGACTAATCATCAGCAGGCACCCAGGAGCAGTAAGCACTCCTGTTTGTGTATCTACATAACTTACCTGCCTACTCATCAAGATTGCTCTTCGATATCTTCTCTCTTTCAAACATCACGAACCCTTTCACTCTCTTCCCTGACAGCACAATCTATACTTGGTTCACTGTCAGCATAGATGCCAAAATAATGGATGCTCTTGTCTTTTTATTATTTAATCTTTCAATTCCTTTTATATTTGCATGTTCTTTGGAGTGGTTAGACCATGTTCTTTGGAGTTGCTTCCTTGCCACCAAGAAGCAAAATCTACTACTAAAACTGTGTTTAAAATAGAGTTTTTAGTTATCACCTTAAATAAAGCCCAAAATAGGTCTTGGAGATTGGTTCACTCTACAGTCCTCTGGGTAACTTCTCTGCAGTCATCTTTGCTTTAAGATTGTTGTCACAGCTTCCTCATGTTCTAGTGCTTCAGACATAAATAGTAGCAGTTTTTTCTTATGTGCCATTTAATTAAGGAAGAAAACAACTTATCCATACTTTCCATAAGTCCCCCCCTCTATCATTTGTGTTCTGTGCCAATTCCTAAGCCAATAATTATGAAAAGGGATATAACACAGTTAGATCTAGCCCACTAAAGCAGATCCAGTGACCTCAGGAAGATCGTAACTTTGGAGCACGTTAGAAAGGACTACAAAGAAAACAGCAGTTTGGGAGTAACCAATACTGCACATTACTTCTTTATACCATTGCCACTGACGAAGGAAGTCAATAGTTACTAAAGGTAAATTTATGTACCGATCTCCATGCTATCTCGGTTGTTTACACAGTTTGGTTTTCAGATGAGTTAATTTCCTTTTTCATCAACAATTTCTCAATTGCTAGACGATTACTGCCATCACCATACAAATATGATTAGATATTTCAGCCAAAAAATTCTTGCTTTTGAACTGAAGATGACATTCAGTTGCAGAAGACAGTTTCTTTCAAAGATCATTTATATGATCACTGTCTCTACTTCCCCAGTAAGATTAAGATATTGGTGATCTATGTGGCATTTTACAAACCAGTATTTCATTAATTGCATTATAATTATTGTGATTTATTCTTATCACAAGTGCTCTAAATTTGTTTTCCTTGGTTCCAGCAACCATATTTCCTCTGTGATTTTATCACCCTTTAAAAAATGTTGCTCATTCTTTCAATTAACAAAGAACAGGAAAACTAATCTGAGGCTGAGGAGAGACCAGGGATTTCTGTGATGACTATTGTTAAATCAAGATAGTATGTAATACATATTTTTTGCATGTCTCAATTTATTTAGATAAATATTTTGCTTATATTTAAGGACAAAACAATTGCATCATTCTTAATGACATTATTACGCCCATAGATTAATATATCTCTCAACTCTCATCAGAGGTTTCCTTAAGCAATAGGTGATGATTAACATAGAAACTGAAAATTTGCCAACCTGCAGAGAACAAGAGGCTGCAGAGCATTTATTCAATTATAAAAGACCTATATCAAACTCCTGCTCCCAAAGGCTCTGGGATCATTGCATAAGAGGCAGGGAGAGATTGCAGGAGCAACAGGTAGTAGGTAACCAGAAGGAAACAGAGTTTTTCAGACAGCTGGTGAGTTACACATATGAACTCACAGCAATGATGATGGCATGCAAGCTCAAACCAGAAAAAAAAAACAAACCAGTATATACATGATAAAGTGGGTAAGAAGTTACAGCCCCACCTAAGAAAATTGTGGCAATATACGACTGCTGGGAGGTGCAGAGATAGTCTCTCTCAAGTATGGAGCTTGTGGTAGGCTAACCAGGTTCCAGTGGATGGGCCCAAGCTGAAGGATATTTGGAGACACACAAACTGCACTCCATCGTTCATATATAGATATGTAGATTTGTATATTATCAGAGCACATTGAATTGGATGGTGCAAATAGAGGAGGGGATCTAAATATCGTTGAATTGCATTCATGAAAATCACAAAAATTCAGGAAGAAATAAAAAATAATAAAAATTTTCTTAAAATTGAAAAGTTGAATGTCAGCTTTAACTTGTGAAATTGAATTTCCAGGAAAAAAAAATAGTCAAATAACACATGGATTTGTATGCATGATCACTTGATGAAACAGAATGAAAAATAAGTAGTATAATTCTTTTAGTACATATATCAGGCCAGTAGTTAGCCTTTCTGATCCCTAATTTCATCATCCAGAAAATAGAATAAAAGTCCCATTAGTAAGGTTCTGGTGAGGACTGAATCAAATCTATACACAGCACATAGCATGCATATTTGTATTAGCAGTTAGTATCATTGCTGTTATTATTGTTTTAAAGTCAGGAAAGCTAAAATTTAAATATTTTAGAGTTGTCTTATTGGTTATGATCAGAAACTATGTACCTTTCCTGTTCAGTTTGATCCAATAAACTCTAATTTATCACTTTTTCAACAAAGTGGATATCACTTAGCATGGATTTTTAACATACATTCAATTTTAGGTGAATGTATTTTCTTAGGCAACTGATATTTGTATTCTTTTCTGACAATGAGAATTAAAAATCTGATTAGCTTTACCTCTGCTTCACAGATGCTGAAAGGCTGAATCAAATTTAAAGTGTAGTCATAGCAATTATCTGTCTTCATTGCCTTTATCATCATTGCCTTTATCTATGACTTATTTGTATTCTGTTTTGCACTGGTAATTACTTTTTATATATATTTTCCTATTAGCTGTCCTGAATTTCTTAAAAGAATTACCCTCCATTGCTGAGCAAATAAATCTCTGCTTCTACTGTTGTTGGAACTTGCAATGTAGAGTTGCCCATGTGAGAAGTAGATAAATTGCAAGTCAAAGGCTACAATTTGAAGCTTCCACCCTTGTGGCTCTTTATTTAGAGCTCATAATTGAAACCACTATTTGTTTTCCCTCTCTGTGACGTCTTAATATATGCAGAATGGTTCTTCCAATTGTCAGTTACACAAGCCTCTTTTATATTTAAGGCTCAGCTGCTCTGGGGGACAACAGTCTTTCTTTTGAAGTGCTCTCACCAGGGTGTTCCAAAATTAACACTTTGCCACAAAGCCTATAAATGTTTCTTTCAATTTCTATTTCTAAATTTATATATGTATGCATATATACTCAAACATGTTTAATCAAAGCATGTAAAGAATAGCACTTTTAATTCTTAATGATGGAGCTTAGTAATTATTTGAATATATTTGCATTGTTTCATCAATCACTCAAATTAAGATGTAGAGCATTTCTGAAATCTTTTTTGCGGCCATTTTATCATTTCCTTCTCTCCCAAGAAATAACCTTGATTCTACCTTCTGTCACCATTAGTTAGTCTGATGTCTTACAATTTTGTCACTCAACATATCTATGAGATTCATTTATGCTTTTCCTTATTTGAGCATTTGCTTTTTTTAAAAAACAACAACAACAACTCTACCTGTAAACTGCTGTGTTTTTAAAAAATGGGTTGAATTATTTATCTCATCCCATGCTGTGCCACTCCCATTATATGAATACGTGACAACGTGTATATTGATTCCTATTTCTTTGGTGAATTTGGGTTATATTCAGCTTAGGATGATTATGAGGAAAGTTACCATGAATATTTTATATTGAAAATAAATCCATCTTCATATTTATGTAATGCAAGAAAATCAAAAATAGTAAAGCTATTTATTGTAGTTTATTTCATTCAGAGTTTCTTTGGTTAATTTCTTCAATTTGATATGAAAAAAAATTGATAAAGACAGTTGACTTCCAAGGGAAGGAGAAAGAAGACTGCACTACCAAGGAAAACAGAGTTAGAATAGTAGATCTTCATTTACTTCAAAAATATTTATATATTATTTCATAACCACAAAAGTAACAGAAAATTCAGTGTTCTTTGGGCACAGTCCTAATTCATATTCCTTTCTTTTTAATATTGGCCTCGTTTTGCCTTTCCTTATCTGAGATAGAGGCAAGGGAGACCCAGTGCCTATCCCTCTAGTATTATGTGGAGCTCACTTGCGTTTTATATCTACCTGTGCATGCTCTTTTCCTGTACACACACACAGTGGTCCCTTTCTTGCTTTATGTAAATAGTATCTCATAGGAATGTTGACTTTAAAAGATCCTTCATACTTTCTGCATTTTACAGAATTATCTGAACCATTCTACATGCAGGCTTTCTGTTATCTTATTCTCTGATATTGCTGATAGATTAAAATGTATGAAAAAGTTCATAATGGTCTCCCCTTCTTATCTTTTACTTCTTTATATGTTTCATTTTCTTATCAACATTTTACAGATGTATAACTCCTTATTGGGTTCATTTCATTACCATTCCTCACTTACAACAAGTCTGTATAGAGTTTTGAAGTCTTATCTATTTTCTTTTCTGCAGTTTGAAATCTAAGTCTAAATATGTAATCTGTATTACAAATGAATGATATAATATTACTGACAGGGAGGTAAAATGTCACAAAATGAACAAGGACAGCACTGTTTTTCAGTGATATTGAATGTCAAAGCTTTGCATATTGATAAGCAAAGTTATTATGTCATAAATTATTTATATTATTTTAATTATATATTAAATGTATATCTATATGCCATCAGAAAATTGCAGATGAATAAGTGTCCTCAGTTTTTCCCAAGACTTTCATTCATGCAACTTTGAGTAACTTCTGGAATCAAAATATAAGTTCATTTAAGCCAGCTCCTCATTATGGGTAATGAAATGAAACATACTTAATTCCGTTCTTTTTTCTGAAAACAGAGACCTTGCAAATTTGTTTCTCTAGGATTCTGTCATTAGAAAGGACTACAGAAGGCATATCTTCCAATCTGTCCTGTACTGACTAATTTATTATAGCCTTCCAGAAGTAATTTTGGTCTCCTCCTGAGTTCTCTCAAGGGTTAGAAATATTCTGATACAGCACTCACACCGATTACAAACACCTAGCATTCAGGAATTTACAGGTGTAGAACAATCTTACATAGAACTTTTAACAACTCTAGGATATAATTTCTTGAAATTTTGAATCCTAAGTATTTGAAAAATGAGGCTGGAGAGATTTCTCAGTAGTTAAGAGCCCTGGGTGCTTCAGAGGACACATATTCAGTTCTAAGTACCCACATGGCAGTTAACAAGCATCCTAATGTTAGTTCCAGAAAATCTGATACCCTCTTCTGGCCTCCACAGGTATTGTATCCACAGGTGCACCTACATACATGCAGACAAAACACTCATACATATAAAATATAAATAATATTTTAAAGAAGAAATTGGACAAGAATGATGAGGGCAGTTTTAATGTGCGTATTATAGCGTGTCACTCACTTAGCTGTACTCATTTGGTGCTGGACAGAAGGCTTTACAGTGGCTAAGTGTTCCCCATGCATTCTCTTTCCTTGTTGTGTTTCATCTCTTGGACTCCATGGGCCTATTTCCCTTGGTGTCTGTAGTAGGGTAGTTGGTTTCCTAGAGAAAAGAAGGAAGTGTAGTGAGGCCTCAGTTTAGGATAGTCCCAATGTCACATATTTTCATATATGTAACAATATAGTCCCAATGTCTTTCATATTTTCTTGGTCACAAACAGTCTGTATTCAAGGACTAAAAGAGTAGAAATAAGCTTTCCTTCTTAATTAGAGGAGTTAAAAACTTCTGGTATCCAGCTATCAAAGAAACAACTGTTGGAAAACTGTACCTCATCCAAAACATGCTAGTCATCCAGGCCCCTTTCTGCCTTACCTTCTGCCAATCTTTCTTTCTTGTTGTTCTCATCTAATTTTATTTTCCCCACTTTCAGGACCTTTGTACTCAGAACTTTAAAATCTCTAATCCTGTCCTTAATCTTATATCACAAATTATGAATCACACTTATATTCTGAAATGTGATTTCTGAGAGAGAAAATTCCAGGTCCTACAAGAACATGGAAGAAACTGGAACTTATCCAAAAGAATCTCCAGAGTGTACCAAAATTCTACTAGCTGAAAATACTGTTTTTTTAGCTCCATCTATAGAAATTATTCAAATACTGAAGAGGCTCTGGGGGTTCTTGGCCCCATCCACGATCTTGATAGTCCTTTAATTAAAAGCCATGTCTTCTATTGTTTCCGAACCATTCATTGATTTATCCATTAGCATGTAGACAGGCTTCATTTGGCTTGTATGTTTTTAAAGCAAACAGTTTATTTGGAAATTTTGATGCCATCTATGTCCTGGTTCAGGGGATTATAGGCATTTTTACACTTTATCTTGTACTGATCTTGAGATCAAACATCTTTATGTTTGGTTCGTACTTTCATCTTTTCTCCATCCTGTAGTGATGGAACTACATTGTTCTGGATAAACATGGTTGTATGGACTTAGACGACCACCTGGGAGAACCATTCTGAATAAACATTTACTTCACTATAATTCAGGTAGAGGATAAAAAGTTAGTTATGAGATATACATTTTTAATACAATCTACTAAGTGAAGAATTCATAATTTTAATTGCCTCTGGGATTTACTCCTGCAGTCATCTTACTGTCTAAATGTGCAAATTTTGAATAGTGTTAGATAATGTTTGTAAGCTACTTCATAATTGGTTTGAGCATTATGGCAGATGAAAATCATTAACACAGGCATTTTATAATAAAGATCTTAATATTTTTCTGAATGTAATGAAACAGGCAGCAAAATGTTCTTAATATTTACTCATGAAATTCTGATGCAAGATTTCATTATTCATGGATATTTATTAGGTTAACAAATCAGTTTCTTCTCTCTGTGAAATGATGACGATTATGATCCTTCTATTTCTCATTGCACGGGGTCAGCATGTGTATGAGGTAAACACCAAATATGTAGATCTTTTCAGTTCTCATTAATGGTCATCAGGGATATCCATCACACTAAATAAGCAGATGGATAGGATGAGTATACCACAGATAGCAGCCAACTACCTACCCTAAACCATTCCACTGTTTTAATAATGGAATACAAATCAGAGAAAGAGAGAAAAAGAGAGAGAGAGAGAGAGAGAGAGAGAGAGAGAGAGAGAGAGAGAGAGAGGCCATATTGGTTCCAGGGCTGCACAGTGATATGATGCTGAAAGTATGAGCAGCTGAGAAGGACTTTGAGTCTGGCTTCTTCCAAGAAATTTATAAACAAGTTCAAACAAGTTGATTATATAGAGCTTTTTTCCAAGTTTGAGGACACTTATTTAATTTGAAGCACACTCTGGGTATGGGGTTACCTTTCATGAGATCAGTGCCTCGACTATCACTGCTATTGGAGGACTCATGCGGTATCTGATCTACCAAGATGGAGTTCCCCAGAATCCCTTTTTTCTTGAAAGAAGTATGGCCTTGGGAGGAAAAAATGAAACTTAAAGGTCCTGTCTCCTGATGTGTCATGGCGATGTGGACATGATGTAAAAGAATTCTAAACTGAGTCCTCAAAACTACCAGTTCCTACACATATACCAAACGATCCAACCAAACCTTAGTTTTAGTTATGTGCATGAATTTTCACATGTAATTAATGTCAAAAATGAATTTGTTTTATACAGATCTATTAGGTTTAGTCATTAAAAGCAGACAATTTTCTCTGGCTATGGTCAACAGAAGTCAGAGATTCAAAGTACTGAAATGATTTGATGTGCTGTTTGGAAATGGTCAGTTGGCAAAGAATACAGTCTCTCTTGTCAAGTAATCAAGTAGAGTGTAGACTCTTAATAATACCAGCAAAAACACCCAGTTATCTTGATCGCTTGATTGTAAAATCATAATGGAACTATATTCTGCCAATAGGCTGAATGAGTTTTAGTTTTTTTTTTCCTGATATCCATATGAGTATCCACTCAATCTAACCAATTATTTCAGTCCTCAGACATCATGAACCCAAAGTAGTTGTGATCCACTTCTGATCTACAAAACTGTGAACTACTTAATGAGAGTTAGGATCTGCCACTGTATGTGCCAATTTTATACTTACTGAAAATATGGATGGCAAGTCACCGAAAGGTTTATCTAGACTGACAGTCTTATGGGCTTTAAGGTAGAGTACGTAATTTGAAACTATGGTTATTATTTGGTCTTGTATATCAAAAAGTAGAAAAATTGGATGTGATGTTAAAAAGGTGGAAGCAGGTTATAATAGCCTGATATCATCTGCAATGACCTAGATAGGCACTATACTGTTATCTTTCCAATGCTAAGCTCATTGAGATTAATGTTTCTAGTTCCAGGAATGGGGGGTGGAGTCTTTCAAAATGGAATAAAACACAGGTCAGGTCCCACTAAATCTAAAGTTTGAATAACCACCTAACCATTTATAGATGTTTTGTGAAAGTCGAACTGCAGACAGTATAATAGTTGGAGGCAAGAAGTGACTGATTTCATGAAGAGATATGGCTGTTCTGTTTAGTGGGTCTGGACACAATTATGCCAGGAACTCAGGGGTGTTCACTCTAGTTTTCTTTGTTGCTTTTATACATTTGTGACTGGATTGCAACTACTATAGCATGACAATGGCCAATAACCAGAGTTTCAAATCTTAGAGGACAGAAATAATGAATAGTGCAATAGGGCATCCAGTGATGCCAGTGATTCTCAGCCAGGAAAGGCTAATTACACCTCCCCAACTGGCTCTTCAGGGAGTATTTGGAAATATCTGGAAATATTTGGCAATCACTGCTTAGTGAGAGGTGTGCTGCTGATCAGGGGTGCTCCTGATCCAGGTCCACTCAATAGTCTCCATAATGAAAAGTCAACAGTGGTGCAGTAGAGTAACTCTGGTGTGGACCAGGAAACGTGCTGACCATACTTAAAAGGAAGCAATGACGTAGGAAGGACATGGCTGATATAAATTTCAGTCTTGGGATTAATTATAGTGATGGCTCCTCATATTGCTTACATATCTGGAAAGATTATGACAGGTCATTGTCCTGAAATTTACTGCATTGTGAATGAATTAGAGTATCTCAAAAGAGACTGGAGAGGTAGCTCAGTTATTAAGAGCGCGTACTGCTCCTGCAGAGCCCTGGAGTTTGTTTCTTAGCACCCATGTCTGGCAGCTCAGAACCACTGGGCTTTCAGCTTCAGGGGATCCAACACTCTCTTCTGGACTCTGCAGACACTGAACTCAGGTACACAAACCCACACAATGACACACATATAAAAAGTAATTAAAAATAAAAATAAATCTTTTAAAGAGAAAGTGATTCAAAGGTATGTAGTCATACAGTCACTTAGAGCTCCATGATATTTTGGCCTTAACTTTCTAGGCATAGAGGCCTGACTTTCAACTGCCATTGTCTGTAGCCTGAATATTTTCATAGTAGTGTGTGTGTGTGTGTAGTGCCTCTGTGCATGTGTATGTGTGTAAACTGTAGTCTGCCTGAGTGAAGGCAGGACAGTGATGTTTTGGGTTAATGGAGTGGAACGCAACATGCAGAAAGCTGCTTCACAAGGCCGAGAGAGACGAGGGCTGGAACATGTAGCACTGCCCTGGGTAGGACTTGTACAACCCAAAGCACAAGTAATATGATGTGTTCTAGAAAACACAAAGAGGAAGAGGCTGTTAAGGGAAATATGCCACCTACATAAGATAGTGTAGGAAGAACACAAATATATGTTGTTGGATGTGTTCATTTGTGAGTTCTATTAGGGTTCTCCAGGGAGATGCTGAGTCAATAGTTAAATATATGCCCTGGAGTTCAGAGAAGACGTCCAAAGGTAAAGTTGGGAATAACATACATGTAAGTGACATTTAAACTGTTACTTAACCTAGAAAATAGAATTTGGTAGTTGAATTAGGGAAACTCTTATTGTTTATATATAACTTATATAAATAGTTATATCAAAGGCTGGACAGATGGCTCAGTAGTTAAGAACACTGGCTGTTCTTGCAGATGACCTGGGTTTGTATCTCAGGACCCATGTGGCACCTAACTACTGTCCATAACTCTAGTTCCAGGGGACATGATGCCCTCTTCTGTCTTCTGCTCTCTGCAGGCACTGCACAACACAGGTGCAGTTATATACAGGCATAACTCTCACACACATATAGTAAAAATAAATAACTAAAAATGAATACTTATATAAAATGCTTTTTTATTGAATTTTTTAAAAAAAAACATTATTTTCTACTCAATAGAAACATAGTTCTTTATTCTGTTTATGGAACTTTATAAAATCTACATGAAAAAAATATCTGAATATTTTAAGATTTGGAGATTTAAGAATGACAAGTTTTAAAAATATTTCAGGAAGTAAAGAATCACCTACAGATTCAGTATTGTGAGATTAGTGTCTATTTTTACCTGCAAGTTTGGTTATCTGAAATACTTAATAGCAGAAATATTTCAGATTTTGGAAATTTCTGGATTTTAGAAATTTTTGCATAAAATTTAATGGTTGAATGTTGTAAATTTCCAAAACAATCTAAATTTCTGAAATACAATATTTTCAACCTGCATTACCTAGTATTATTCTCAAAACATCATTTTATATATTTCTTTTTTACACTTTAAATTCTTTCAAAAATTTTCAAGTTCTTCAAATGTATTTATAGGGCTGGAGAGATGATTTAGCAGTTAAGAGCACTATCTTACAGAGTACATGGGTTTGATTCCCAGCACCCATGTGGCAGCTAACAGCTATCTATAAATCCAGTTCCAGGGGATTTGACACCCTCTTCTGACCTCTGCAGGCATTGCACAACCTGGGTGCACTTACATGCATGCAGGCAATACACTTATTCACGTAAAATAAAATAAAATTAATAAGAATTTATATTTATAATGCATTTTAAATGTTATCTAATATTTAATCACATCATTTTATCATCACTTATTTACAATTATATTTTATAAATTTATAATACAATTATTATTAATAAAGCTATGTGTCAAAAATAAAAACAAATAAATCAATATGCCTCTGACTACTTAGGTTAAATTCCTAGATATAATGAATTTCTTTAGGATTCTATGACATCTGCTGACACTTTGTTTTATACAAGCTGGACCAATTTACTGCCACCCTCATGGGAGCACCCTGAATGTTGTCAAAGTTAAGTAGTATAGGTTTTGCAAAATTAAAAATGAAAAGTTCAGAATTTCCATTTTATCTACATTTTCCTAGGTTCTGAATAAGATCCTTTTTTGTCACAACGTTTTTGTCATTTTTATTTTCTCTGACGCTTTTTGTTCTGATCTTTTACTCATTTTTCTAAAGAAATAGATTTGCATTTACGATTTGTTGTAAGAATTTTGGCTGACAAGTTCATCTCTAGCCATCATTATCTTGTTCAAGTCTGGCTGACTTTGTTTACTCTTATATTCTATCTGATCTAAACCTTCCTTTGTGCACTTTTTTTTCTTTACCTAGTCATATAATTTTCCCATGATGAATCTCATAAATAGAACCATGATTTCCTTCCTTCCTTCTTTTTCTTTGTGCCTTCATTGTATATGTTCAATTTCTTGATTTAGCTGAAAAGTAAGTTTGATTTCAAATAAAACATATCAAAGATCTCTAAAATCTATTCTGTTGTTGTTTGCTGATTACTGCTACATAAAATTTCAAGATATGAATTTATTTCTCAGTATCTTTTCTATTTAGTCAATATATTGTATAAACATCTTATGGGTTGGAAGTTATCTCTCATTCATTTTCATGTACATATTTAACCACTTTCATGATATTTGACAACTAACTTAGTTTTATTTTTTAGTAATTGAACTTGAAACTATTTTAACTTGACATTATGTGGTCATTCCTACCTATTTTCCTGTGCATGTTATTTGCGTAAAATGAGCATTGACTTTCCTGTGTACTAACATGTGCTGCTGTCTGTTGATGAAACCCTCATCTGCAGCACCCTGCTCTGCTGATGTTGGAGCTAGGGGGCTTCCAAAGTCACACCTTCTATCAGCTGCTCTGCCTCAGATTCTGTGTTTACCAGATGCCAGTGAGGGAATACAAAGCCCTTGAGGAGAGAGTCAGGGGATTGCCTTATCACTTGTTTGTGGTCTCTATGTCAGCTCTATTCTCCCAGTATCTTGCTAGCAACACATATCCACTTTAGTAACAAATTCTTTCTGCAGAAGCAATAGTAATCCATGTTTTCTTTCAATACAGTATCGGCTTCATTATGTCCCTTCAAAGCCCTAGCACCAACGACCATGTCCCCTTTTCAGAGCTGTATCTCCCTGTGACTTGCCATAGTTTGTGCTGTTCTAACAAGATGCCTGATTGCATAATATATAAAGAACAGAAATTCACTTCACACATTTCTGGAGAGTAGGAAGTCTATGCTCAAAGTCTATGCTTTACCCTGGTGGGAGCCATTCTGATTGTGAGATGATACTTTGATACTGGGTTTAAGAACATAAGAACGTTGGGTCCACACACAGAGGGATATCCAGAAGTGCCTGTAAGGAAGAAAATTCTTCCACTAGGTCTTTCCATATCGACACTAATTCCACTCAGGATGAAATGTCCCTTGTGCCCTCAGTACCTCGACAGTCTACTCTCTTTAATATCATATGGGCAACACATTGGTGTTTGTGAAGACATTGCTAAACCATAGCAGATCTCCAACTCAGATTTCCAAGAAGTAATAAACCCAGAGTTCCTTTTTTGTTCCTTCAGCCCTATCAGGTTACTGCCATTGTAGTCATCTCTGTGTTATATTCAGTTTTCTCTGACTTTGTTGTTAAAAGAGTTAACAGCTTTAAGCCTTTGCATTCTCACTGACTTGCTTTGTTTTCAAGACTAGACTCTGTTTAGTAGCCAAAGAAACAATATTCTCCTACTTATTGACTCTTTAAATTGTTAAAATTTATTTTTAATGATGATATATTTCATATTTTGTTGTTTTGTGCATGGACATAACTTTTAATATACTATCTGAATGGTTATTGCTAGAATAAAAGAAAACTTTCTATTCTCACTTTGAATTCAAGTAATTTTTCTTTTTGAAGTGAATAACACTTACATATTTTGAGGAAGGGTCATGAGAGATGATTTTATCAAAATGTATATTAAAGGCTCTGATGCGATCATAGATTGAGCCTACCAATACATTAATGTGTAAATTTTGTCTTCCTAGTGAAGGTCTGTATCACAATACATATTCAGTGAGTTGAAATGGAGAAGGTATACTGGAGACTAGGAAAAACAGGAAAGATTATAGCAGGCATTGCTAAAATTGGCAATTACTTTGGAAAGCAATGCTACTCAGAGTGAATTACAAATGTTATTGGTGATCTGATCCATGAAGACATAAAAGATAATTTCACTTTTTGGTACAGAAGTCTTGATAGGTCAATTTTCTCATGATCAAAACAAGTGTAAAAATAAATGGAGTTATTATGGGATTTCAGTTGTTCGGAGACTCAAGTATGCAATTCTGAAAGATCTTTATTTTAAATGAAATCCTTGTCTGGGGACTATAATTAACGTAATAAAAGTTGGAGGGTTTAGTTACAGAATGACAGTATTCAAGGTTTACATACAGAATTCAGTGTGAGTAAACCAATGTTACTGTGATCTTCACTTCAGCCAAGGTCAATGTGAGAGAATTAAATTAAGGAAAAGCAGAGGAATTTAGAATAGGGAGAGTAATCTATGATGCAGGAAACCTTTTGTAATGTGCTTCGGATGCCTGGATGCCTACAGTGCTTTTCCTTAGAATGGACACTGGCAATTCTTATGTATCATAGTTTGTAAATATTTTAAGCTCTGTAGAACTGACTAATTCTGTCACAGCTACTCAATTCTGCCTTCTTGGAGAAAAAACATTCACCACAGTAGTAGATAAGTGGCCATGGCTGTGTTCTATCAAAACATTGCAGATAAAAAGAGACAGCAGACTTGACTTGAGTCATAGACTATATTGCTCATCATCTCAACTTTAAGATTGGAAGCGGAGAATATGGAATCAGTTTTCCACAGAGAAACACTTCAAGAGAGTTGTGTTTGACAGCAGTCAAAATATGGTGGGAATTTGGAGATCTTTTACCCCTCTGGTCCCATTCTGAATATACTACTGGGCCTAACTCATTCCATTCTCAGAGATGTCAACAAGAGTGGTATGTTAATTCTTAAAAATATTACTAATGAAAATTGTTCAAATCTCTGATGGATTGTTTTCATTGTGTTATTCTGACGTAGAGTTTGTCTTTATTACATTAAATTAAATAGATTAATATACTGCTCTGCCTGACAATGCTGCCTGTAAGTGAAAGTGCACGACCTGTAGGCACCACAGCTCCGAGGCAGCTGTGTCTGTGTCCCAGAGTTCCACTTACAACATGCCAAGGAGAGTGTGCTTTATTCCTGTGAAGCTCAAGCTCAGTTTGGACACTGCACTAAGGTGAGAAAGCTCAGGATTTACAAACTGTGGAGGCAGGGAAGATAACAAGAATAAGGGGACTAGCGTGCAAGCAACAGAATATCACTTTTCAAAGTTCCACTTAGGACTTTTTCCAAGCTCAAATACGAGTTAGGATACTGTAGAAGGGTGTTGAGCAGCAACAATCCACGTTCATTCTGTAGTTCTTAATGTAAATAATATATATATGTTACTCAACAGATGTTATTGGCAGCAATTGGTGGTGAATTATAGATTAAAGTTAGGCATTTAGAAAAGCAATTTAATCATCAAGAGCAGTACCAATTTCTGTTATACCATAGTTAACTGATATAAAGTAAACATAAAATTCTACTATGTTTAGAATAAGTAGTCATTTATGGCAAGGTATTTATAATTGCTTTAAACCCAAATCATAATTTTTATCTCTTGAATGATGTTATATCATTCTAGATTTTTTTCTATATTTTTATTGAATTTTTGTGTATCTCATCCACAGCATCTTACTCATTTTTTTCGGCTGGAACTCACTGTAAAGACTAGCTGGCCTTGATGTAACAGAGATCTACCTGCCTCCACCTCTGAAGTGCTGGAATTAACGACATGTGCCACCACACCCAACAAGACAATGACTTTTGTATGATAATTTTGTATTCTACAAATTTGTCGTTTCTAATAATTTATTTGGGGGAGACTTTAAGGTTTTCTAGATTTCAGATTATCTCATGGAAAAACAAATAATTCTGCCTCTCACTTTCCTGTTTATGTGCTTTTTATTTCCTTTTTAATCTACTTTCTCTGACAGAATGAGGCACTGTCCTGACACTGAGAATAGGGTTCATTGTTTTGTGCCTTTCTCAGAAGTCTTTCAGATTTTCACCAAAAAGTTGATGGTAGCTGGGGACTTGTTATTTATGCCTTCTGTTATATTGATGTGTAACCCTTCCACATCTAACTTGTTGGGATATTTTATTATGAGGGCATGTTGTTTTTATTGAGATTTTTTTCTGTATGTGTTGAGAGTTTCACAAAGTTTTATCATTTGTTCTGTTAATGTGGGATATTATGTAAGGAATAAAAACTAATTATGAGTTACATAGACATTCCACAGTATAGTAAGCTTGAAATTTATGCATTTTATACATTACTTAGGACTTGCAGCTTCAGAGGCTGCTAAACTGCTGATCTGTTTTGGAGTATACATCATTATTTTTTCATCAATGATAAATCTCACACTAGACTATCTGAGCTCCTGTAAGATGAGCTTTCTTTTCTAAAGTACACCGTACTCATTTTGTAAGATACTTGGGATACTGAAGTAGAGTAAAGTACATATTTATTTTTAAAGATTTAAGAATACTGCCAAAATCATGAAAACTTGGCCACCAGATTATCTAGTGATGTGGGAATGTCATCTAGAATATTACCTTTAAAAACTGGTGGAAGAGAGAATGTAGAAAAGTATTCATATTAGGTAACTATAGTCAATGTCTTTGTTTTGTGCTGTTGATGAAGACTGTACTTATTGCTTTTTACTTATGATTTTCTGTATAATGCTTTTCCAATGCATCAAAGAATTTTAATAACTGAAATATAATTCCATAAAAATTCATTGACAATAGCAATTTCTCCAGAAGTCTTTTACATATTTTTCTCTCTGGTTTGAAAATATTGAGTGTTCTTTTCTTACTGTGTTGCATTGTTTATTTTACATAAATTTTCTTTTATGCTTAAAATTGCACATTAAGCAACAAAAAGAGTCACATGAAATTATAGCATGAATGACTGACCTTATGAAAATATTTAGGAATCAGGTCATTCTCTTGCAAGCTGTATTATAAATCAAGAACATTCTGGAAAGCAATGATCTAGTTACCTTATTGAGAATGAGAAAATGACCCACAATATTCCAAGCTTCCCGTTAAAGGCATGATTTCTGTGCATTGAGGTCTCAGCAGGGCAAAAGATGGCATATGCACTTGAATAATCTAAAGAATGTTTAATAAGCGGCAGAGAGTAGGTAAAACACATTGGATAAGACAATACCCTGAGGCTTATAATAGCAGCTATGCAGTGAAAACTACTTGGTAGAAAATACAACCTTAAGCAAAACAGCCAGCCTGGAATGAGTCTGGAGGGAGGCAGCAGGGACTGCTCTGTCCTGACCTTAAACTTTTGCTTGTCTCTAAATATTGCTAAATTTGCCCATGTGATGAATTCATGGGCAATGATGTGTTTCAAGCCACAGAAAGGGACACAGTATAGAGACAATAACTGAGAGGCAAGTTAAATTGCCCAGTTCATATCTTCATCTCTTATTTCTTAGTTTTTTTATGCAATTATAAACCTGGGTTGTTACCTAACCATTCTACACTAGCGAATACTTACTTTTTAAGTAAGATATTTTACAGTTATAAATTGGCATGATACTCTAAAAACAAACTTGCAATCATTTGGTCTAAATATTTTTTTAAATGTATTATTTAAAGAAATATATTTTAGAATTTCATAACTATTAAATGATTTCCTTTTTACTGTTAAACTTTTAGGTGGTTTCATGATATTATTACTTACTTTTGACAGCTTATGTAGCCATGAGCTTAAAGGTTCTTTAATAAGTTTTCCTATTTAATATTTCCTTCTTTTTGTTTTTATTTTATGTGTATGTGTATCGGCCTACTTGTATGTATGTTTAAATGTGTATGTAGGTACCTATGGAGGCCAGAAGAGGGAGTCAAATTGCCTGGAACTGCATTTACAGGCTACCTGATGTAGAAAGTGTAGATCAAACCCAGTTCCTCGACTAGAGCTGTAAATGTGCATAACTTCTGTGCCTTTTCTCCAGTCCCATGTTTTCCTTTCTATTGAATGATCCTTTTGTATTTCATTCTTTCACTGTAATTCATCTTGTTTGCATGTAATGTAAATGTTTCTCTATCTTTAATAATATATAGATAGTCACATTACAATAAGTTAATTTTATAATGCTAAAAGCAGTAATTCCAATTTATATCCAAATGTTGGTACTTAACATAGGAAATTCACAAAGAATATGAATGAGCTATTAATAGTAATTGAACAAGTTCAACTGAGTTTGATTTAAACATTTTATTTATATTTTTTAAACTTATACAATCCTCACAAATCATAAATACTGGAGTATGGTTTAACCAAAGAAAGCTAAAGTATAAAGACAATAAATCCCAGGTCGTACTGCAAGGAATAAATTCAGGATCTGACTTTGTTCACCTCGTTCCCAAGTTGAAACCCTTCCTGCCACTCCCAGTATAATACTGCTATTCTTCCTCTACTTTCTCTGGTGTATTTTATTGTACGTTTGTCTATGCCATGAGAACAGCACATGTGCATCTATGGTGCGGTTGGATCTCAAATTTAAACCTTGACATCTGGAAGCAGGAGTGATAAAGAAGGCCTTGTCTAGTAAGTGGCTTGTGTCATGTCTATAATAATGCATTTTTGAGATTTAAATTGTCCAAGTCAATACTCACAACAAAGTACACAAAAGACGATGTTTACATTTCTGGTTTCTCTTGTTGGCAAATTTCAGGATTAAGGTTTAAGCTTGTTGATTTAATGGGAGACAGAAAAGCAAGTATTGGAATCTAACAGGCTGTGCTTTCCAATGCACAAAAAAAAGGCAGTGGACAAAGGGATGAGGGTGGGGCGATAGGGGAGCTGATGCTTCTTTAATGGAAAAATAGGCCGTTGGGGAACAATTCCGACAGCAAAATAAGCAGAGAAATTTGCGAATAGAAATCAAAACAAAATCTGCTCATCAGAATCAGAGACCGAAGATAGACAGTGTAAGGAAGGAAAGCAAAGTGAAATAGACCTGGGATTCTTAATCCTGTTTCCTCATAAGGTCACTTGTCAGTTCATGTCACACACAACTGAGGAGGCCAAGCAGTTGAGCAAAATAGACACTTGATGGATGAGGAATTGAGCAGGATTTCTGACAGCCTTACTGGCCATGAGATAAATACTGGAGATTAGGGAGTATCAAAGAAAAGAGGTCTTAGATAATATTCTGGACATACATCATGTAACCCCAAAGTGTCACAGTCCATGAGGAAGGATCGGTGAACTAGAAATGCAGTTCACACAAAGGACAGAAAACAGCTTCAAACCACTTCTGCCGAACTAGGTGAAGTTCCTCTTTTCCTGTTCAAGATGCTTCCTATGAAGCAAAAATATGTCTTTTGTGGGGAATGGGAAGGGTTAACTTGGCCACAACATCCATTATTATTTGAACTTTCTTAATCTAAAGGAGGGAAATACAATATTAACTTTTCTCTAGTTTAAGATTTTGTATCATTTTGCAGCATTTCTTTTAAGGTGCTCTTGAAAACTGTGTTAATGTATCATGTCCATAAAAGCATTTGTTTTCACTTCTATTCATGATGTCACAATACTGACTTTTGAAAGAGTATGTGCAGGAAGGGCAAATAAGAAAAGAAACTGAAGAAAAATTATAAAAACAAATATTCCCAAAGAACTGGAGTAATCACATACAAACCTAAGCTAACTGAGGTAATAGGCCCCAAAAATTCATGACAAGATGGAAAATGCCATCAAGAAACTAGAATATGTAATTGATAAGATATACTTACTTTCCTAGAACTGAGGAAAGAAACACAATAGCCTCATTTAAGATTCAACGTAAACACTTAGGAACATATTACACATGACAGAAGAAAAGGTCAGTGCACTGGGAAAATATACCAATAGGAAATACACCAGAGCAGAGAAATCAGAAGGATAGGCATGACATAATGTAAAAGAGAGATACTATTTTGTACGTTAGGGAGCTATAGGAAAGAGAATGGAAAAATTAATAGTAGATATTAATCTGGAAATTCAACAATGTTTTTGAAATATAAGCAAGATAAAGTAAAAGACCACAGTTCTGAATATTACCTTCAAATTCCTGTAAACAAAAACCCTAAAAGTAGCCAGAGGTACCTAGATGCTTAGAACTTTACCACTACCATTGCGAATATTTCAGGCTGGGTACTTACAGAGAAAAGAAGCTTGTTTAGCTCACAAGCAGCACAGTGTTAGTTCAGCAAGGGCCCCTTCTCAGCTGTGCCACCTCCTAGAGGACAGCATTAAGTACGAGTCAGTCTGAGAGTGAATAAACTCATGGTAACACAGAACAGCTGAGCCTGGGAAAAGGCATGTTTGACCTCTCACTAGACACCATCTCCCACAGGTTTCACCCCCTAACCATTACAGCAATATTCAGCATTATTGAAAGAAAGTGAAGCATACAATGAACGGGATCATATAACATGCTAACAAAGTCAAGTTTTTAAAGATACTGGTTCTCCACAAGTTACTTTACCATTTTGAGTCTAACTCAAACTAAGAAAATTTTTAATAGAAATTAACACATGGAAACTATTTTTCTAATGATGTTGACTCAATTAAATATTTACATAGAAGACTTAATTTAATCTTGATTTTCAATGTGCATAAACATTAATTCCAAAACACTATAGATTCAAATACCAAAACTAAAAATATAACATATCAAGAAATTAACCTGGGAGAGTTTCTTCAAATCTAGAGGTGGGAATGGTGTGCTTAAGCAACACATCTAATGCATAATAGAAAAAGGACTAAGAACTTTAAAAAAACCAGTGTTGTAAAGGATTGAAATCTGATTTAAATGTTATCAAAGGAAACATGGTAAAAGACCCTATATGTGTTTATTAAAAGACAAGTACAATATTTTTGTTACAATATCATTTATAATAATTAATGGCAAGAAACGTAATGACTATAGCATGGAAAATGATATTTGTAAAAAATGCTTTCAATTTTTTTTCTTTGAGATGAAAGGAATTTTTACACATTGACCAGTATAACACTAGTACAAGTTTGTATTTTCTTTGTTAAATTCATTTTACTTGTAAAATTAATAAAAGTATATGATTGTGAACTTCTGTCATCTTTCAAAGTAGAAATTGTATATTCTGAAGAAGTAAAGAATGAGTGACCTTTGGTGGACGGACATTGTGCTTAAATTCCAGCACCAAAATGTAGGGAGAGGAACCTTAAGAAGTTAAAGAAACCATTATAACTTCAAACAAATATCCTAAAACACTGACCACACAAGTACAGAGGAACCTGGGCAGGAGCACTGAGTAGACAGCTGGTAGGGAGGCAACGGGGTCTTTGGCACTTGTGGAAACGTTGATTTCATCTCTGCTTTTCATCACATGATCTTCCTTCTTATTGCTATCAGATAGGCTATATAAACAAGTGAAAAAAGGGTTGGGGAGCTTGCCGGGCTAACATGATCTCCTAAAACCCATAGATAAATCTGGGTGGGGTGGTATTATCCTGTAATTCTAGTGCGCAGGAGGCAGAGATAGGAGGAACCCTGGGGCTGCTGACCAGCCGGGCTAGCTGAGCCAGTGAGTCCTGTGACTTACAGAAAGACTATCCCAAAACGTAAGGTGGATGGCTCCTGAGGAACAACACCCAAGGTTGATCTCTGGCCACTGCATGTGCACACATGAACACACACACACACACACACACACACACACACAGACACACATTCATAATGAAAATAGAGTTCCATATTTATTCAAGTCAGAATATTCTGAACTTGCACATACATATTTCTTACTTTTTGCCTTTAGTTAGATACCTCTTCTTTATGTATTTTGAATTTGATGAGCTAGGATATCAGGTTTGAACGTATTGGTGATTTTCTTTGTTATGTTTTTACCTATGTGTCCAAGGGTAAAGTACTAAGTTCTAGATTTCTGTTTCCTGACTGATAAAACAAGATAAATGATCATATCCATCACTAATTCATGAAAAAAAATTGTGAATTAGAGCTATGTGCCAGGCGTAAGTTTTATCAGGAAATACAAGATGTAAAAACATAAAAAGGTCTATGATCTAGAGTTAATTATGTTTTTAACAGAATGCAGAATGATTAAGAAATGTAAGTAAAATCTTTAGAAGTTGGAGCGAAACCAATGGAAGATGGGAGTATGGAGCATCATGGGTGTGAAGGTGCATTTGCAGGTTAGTTTTCATTGAGAAGATGACATTTAAGACAAAACTTAAATGAAGAAGAAGATTTAGGTGTCTGTGGGAAGTTCAGTGTGGCCCAGGAGAAGAGGAAGGGCATAAATATGGCTGAACTTCTTGAGGAATAGTGTTTAGGACAAAATGACAGAAGCCGAGTGACACAGGGCCAGAGCAGTAGACCACTAGAAGCACTGTACTTTTTCAGTCTGCGATGTGGAGGTGAAAAGAAGTCTAAGAGTACAGGACAGATACAGCTTTGGTTATAGGGACCACTCACTGAAAATGAATTCAAGGAAGCCAGGATAGAAACAGAAGGTGATTATAGCAGCACACATAGGAAATGATGTCACTTCCATTCAAGGAAGTGCCTCCATTTTGTATTTGTCAAAATAGACTTAATTTTTGTATATCTCATTTTTAAATGAAATCAGTTATCAAGACTTTAACCACGATTTCTTAACATCATATGTTCTAACACTGAATTTGTCCTGTTTGTTAACAGATGAAGACACGTGTACACACAATCTGTACCACCTGAATTTTGTGCCACTGAACTGTGAAGCTCCATCTTTCCCCAGAAGCAGATGAGGCTCCCTCCAGTCACGTTCTAGATTCTTTTCTCCTTCCCCCGACCTCTGTTTTTCCGTATTGCTCAGTTTGGCTTTCATTTTCCTTTCTTGAATCTGAAAGTGTGACTGTTTTCTTGCTGTGTGCTTCAAAATATAAAGAGTTACTAATTAACAGAGATTGATAATACAAACATCATCCTGCCTTTCCTTAGCACTAAGGGGACAAAAATGCAGCAAGATATATACTATCTCTGAAGCATAAGTACGGGTTATAAAAGATAACTTAGGGAATCTTTTGTAGGTGTTTCTGAACTGCTTCTCTAAATACTGATTTAGAGACTGGAGAGATGACTCAGCAAATAAGAGCACTGACTGCTCTTGCTGAGGACCTGGGTTTGGGGTTTGACTCCCAGAACCCACAAGGTTGCTAACAACCATCTGTAACTCCAGTTGCAGGGGAGCCAAAGCCTTCTCATCTCCACAGGCACTGCAGGACACAGGTGCACTTACACACTTGTTCTGCAAGAACACCAAGTGCTCTATAACTGCTGAGATATATCTCCCGCCACAAATTTTTGTAAAATTAATGTCACAGGCCTGTAACATTAGAATACCTCATCAGAATACACTGTTATCATATATGTACTATATGTTACCATGTAAAGGAGAAAAGGGGGCTAAAATGTTGTAAAAGACAAAACTTTACTATGCTTGGGGCTCAGTGTTTTCCAGTGAGTCAGTGCTAGCAGTAAATAAACTGCTTCTTAGAAGAAAAACCTCCGTCTCATCTGTCTGTATGGAGAACCTCAACAGGATCTCACAGTCTGCAGATTTATTGGGAGGAAGTGCTATGTCAGCTTTTAATTTTTAAACACTGAAAAGCTTGGCCATTCAGTCTTTAAGATTTCTCCAAAGCTTATATGTCACATGTCACATGACATAGTCTGTAGCTATTATGAAAGGTACTTACTAAAGCTCACTTTTCACATTCAAGAGTCTTGCCACATTTACATACTAAAAGAGATAACTGGGTAGTCATAGAATGTACTGGCCTTTATTATATAAATTCACATACAAATACATATATACATGTAATGCGCATATAGGCTGACCTTTTTTATTCAGATAAGAAGCACAAAGTTTCAAATAACATTGATACAAGTGCAAATCTGGAAGGCATTTTGTAGAGCTGTTTGTCATTTCTCTGTGGCAATGAGTCTATTTCCTTTACAAAACACTTTAGAGTATGTTTCCTTTACAAAACTGAGTAACTGTTCATCTCTTACAGTATCAATTGTAAAAGGTCAGTTACTGTATTCCACACCAATAATACTATATTCTTCAGAGCTCATAGACTTCATGACTTTTACATTATGCTGCTGACTACTCAAAACAAAGATACTTCAAAACATTGCCTTACAGTCTATCCTAATACTACTTTAACTGAAATAATGGAGCCTGTTTAAACGTTTCATCATTCCCCTTGTTTGTAACAACCAGCTGAGCTTTAACATTATTCTCTGTTTCTAACCCTCCCTCATTTCCTGAATTCCATTCTTCTTTTCTGTCTTCTCTTCCCTTCTTTCTGTTACTCATAATTGATGACTGCTGACTTTTCCCAGTGAACATCTTATTCTTTGTCATTTGCTCTTGTAAAAATTTTGCCTTTACCTATAATTTTGACATCATAGATAGATTTAAAGTGAAACAGACATTCTCATTTGTATCCAAAGCCTTGCAAGATATTTTTATATGGTGTCATACCAAAAATGTGTGACTTCACTTAATACTTTCTCCTTTATGTTTCCGATGAAACAATGAAAAATTTATTTATCGTCCAGTATTCATAATTTCTATTTTATACACTGTGTTGAAGCATAAATCATAGTTTTGAATGGGATATCTGAAGAAAAATGGGGCTCAGGAAGAAAATGTAAATGATTCTGGGAATCTTTGAAGTATTTAAATTTAAAAATAGTGTCCTTGATATTTGTCTTTGTTCCTTATATCTGACTCATTCTAACTGTATAAGCCATCAAGACAAAAATGTAAAAATTATTGTTCTATAGAGCTAGAATGAGTCAGATACAGGCTATCTCTGTTGGGTAAAATATTTTATAGTTATTATATTCAGTATGGTGAAATTATGACCAAAGCTTCAAACAACTAATTGAAACACATTGGGAAATGTCTTACACAAGGGACTGATATTGTAAGAACAGGTTAAAAATATAGTCTAAATAAATATTAGTAAATTTTTCCTATGTAGTTATTTTTGAAAAGCATTCATATTCAAAATTTACAGAGCAAAATACTAGATTTTAAACATGAAATTATTTTAGCCAATCTCACAGATGATTGATACACTTTATAACCAAGTGAAGCATCTTTGACAAAATGATGCAGTTTAGCACATATATATATATTTGATGGATAAATGACCACCTACTATGTGCCAGTTACTGATTTTAGTCTGGGGAAGCAATGATACCATCCCCATTTCACAGTGCTGGCCTTCTGAAAAGGGCTATGATTCTACAAAGTGGAAAACTTTAAAGACAGTTGTTTTGGAATTTAATTCTTTTAGCCCTGATGCTTAACATTTTAATTAGCATTTCTCTTTTTGCTTAATAATGTAAATGGGTTAAGTGATAGCAAACAACACTTCCTTAAGTGAGTGCCTGTGCCTTTTCATATTGTCCTTCTTTCCATCAGTGTTTAATGATGAATAGTTGTAAAACCCATCTTCCCTATACTATATTAATGTCTATCTACTTTCTTTTGTCTGTATTCTCTGGGCTGAATAACATCATAGTCAGGTTTGTCTGGCAGGCACTTGTTGCTCTCCATGGTACTGAATAATCACTGAGGGCCGGTAATTATTTTCAAAGTTCTTTGATATGAGTTATTACTGCTCAATCAAGAATTTTAAACAAAGAGAAAACGTCTACTAAAGATAGGGAAGGTCAAATTAGAAAGAGTTACATGAAAAGTTTAGCTGTCAACCATATCTCTGAACAAATGTCCTTACCACCACCTCCCCCTGGCCCCTTGACAGTTGGCCACAGTTTAAACTGCATACACAAATCATTCTCCTTGGAAGCCTTGGTAAGCTCATTATAGCTAGAGGTTACCCTTGGAGGATCACTGAAATCTTGAGGCCGCATGATGTAGCCACTTCTGAATAAAATGATCAAAGTTTCATAGCGTATCTACAAATCATTTATAGAACACTAGTTTGAAAGTTCAACTCTTCAGTTGTTTTAAGAATTAATTACTATTAGGCTGTTTTTTCAATTGAATGTTGTTAGCCTAAGCCATTGTCAGTTGGACAAAGTTCTGTTGGTTTACATACTGATAATAAAGAACCCTGTCCACCAAGTCATGGGAAAAATGAATTTATTACCACTTTGATGTAAATACACACTTGTTCATTAGTTAAGGACAAATTTGCAAATATGTGGCATTCATGAAACCACAATATCTTTTTGATAACTCTAATATTGTCAGTGTCTAGCAAATAGTTGCAATGCTATAACCCAAGTATTGTCACTAAAAATGACTTTACACTCTAGCTTCCATATATAGTCAATAAATGAATGACTACAAACTGTAGCCTGTAGGAAGTTTGCTTTTTAAAAAATATATCATTATTTTTATTTTTTATATGTATGCATGTATTGACTGCATGTATATAAGTTCACCTGTGTCAATAAATGCCTGCAGAGGTTAGAAGTGGGCACTGGATCCCCTGAAACTGGAGTTATGGATGGTTGTTAGCCACCATGTGGGTGCTGGGAATCAAGCCCAGGTTCTCTGCAAGAGTTGCCAGTGCTCTAAACTACTAAGCAATCTCTCAAGCCCTGATGGTTGCTTTTATTTCCCTTTTTATCTTCAATACCAACCCCAGTATTTAATTCATGGTACGTATTAGGGAATAATCAAGGCCCCTTGATAATCAAGTTCTTATAGGACTTTTTATAGATTAATACTTAAAGGTAATGAGAAACTACTGAACTATTATAGTTAAAATTATTATATGCTCATTTCATATTGTAAATTTCTTCCTGCTTTTCTTAACAATGACATCCCTATTCTCACTTTCGTACAATATTACATTGTTCAGTGCAATATCTTATTTTTGTTTAATTCCTAATCTTTTCCCAAAGCTTGTTAACTTAATTTAAGGAACACATACCAAACTCACTGTATATTTCCTAATTGCATAAATCTTGGTTAAGCACTGGATGGGTGACTCTAGTTGTGTTTGGTACATTCTCCAGCTTAGTCACTATGCCTTATAGTTGGTTATACAATGCTTAACATGCCATTTATCCGAACAAGTGTGTGCAATAGCTTCTCTTTGAGTAAAGATAAACTCCTGCATTTGTATTTTCAAAAAACACAGTGTAACATTCTTTCATATAAACTTTGATGCTTGATCTTCTTGTGAGACAAGCAAAGATTGTCCCACCTATTTTTTGAAAAGACAATTTTAAACTTAAAGGAATTTTAGTCATTGCTACAAAGTATTTATATTCTTCACCTAAATTTCTCAACAGTGAGAGATTCTCACACTTGTGTCGTTATTCTCTCTATAGGTATTTCTGGACCATTTATGAATGCATTTCAAGTTGTATGCCCTTCTTATTCCCAAGTATTTTATAAGTGTATTTCTTAACATCAGGGACTTTGGAACTGGAGAGATGGCTCAGTGGTTAAGAGTACTGGCTGCTTTTGCAGAGGACCTTGGAGGGATCAATTCCTAGCAGCCACATGGCACATAACAACATTTCATAAATTAGTTTCAAGGGATCCGACACTTGTTCTGCTAACATGTGGGCAATATACTCATGCACATAAAATAAAGATAAATAAAATATAATAAAAATATCAAGAGCTTTCTTAGATAAATCACAGTAAAGTAGTCCATATTACAGTATTTAATAATAGTACAAAAGTAATTTCAAGTTATCATGAACAAAGGATTTTTTAAGATAGGGGCCAAGATTAAAAATTTTATTCATAACTTTTTAATTGTCTAAATGATGTCCTATACAGATATTTACCCAAGGCTAATATCTGGTTGTGTTTTATAAAATACATTTAGTAACCTTGTTAATCTCCTTAGTTCTAGAACAGTTCCTTAACTTTTCATTGACTTTCATCACTCATGACAGTTTTTAAAAATACAATAAATATTGTAAAAATTAGTCTTAGTTTGGATTTGTCTTTCCTTACTTATGATTGCATTCAATTGGATCCTTTTCCATCTGGAACATTAAATGAATTATATTATGGACTTTTCCATGCCTCATGTGTCAGTGCTCAGGTGACACTTGGTCTCTTATTGATGATTCTGACACCGATCACTTGATGAATGTGATGGTTACCAGATCTTTCCTCCACAGATAATTTATCCCTTTGCAAGTAAGAATGTATGGCAGATTGCAGAGGTGGCCTCAAAGGTTTATCACTATTGTGTGCATTCTCCTTTGTAATATGCCTTGGCAGCCACTCCCATCAAGACTTAGCCAGCTCAGGAAGAACCCCTCCCCGAAAGCCTACAGAACTTTGAAAACTTCCAGTTATTTATTGTGTTAAGTCACTAAGTCTTGAGATGATGTGTTATGCAGCAAAAGCTAATAATTTATAAGAGACACATCGGGACTACATAAATACCAGTTACATATATAACTTTTGCCAACTAGATTTATGATTCTTGCCTGAGTTAACTATTATTACAGAGGTTGCAAAATGGTATTGCTCCTTTTTATAACAATGACAAACATAAGGGCAGGGGCTCTATGTCTCTCAAGGACACACAGTGTTACGGTGCAAGTATCTGAGTGGCAATCTTTTATTTATTGGTCCATAGCTTTTCACAATAAGTTGTGGAGGTAAAAGGCCTGATGTCAGAACTGGAAATCACAGGTGGGAATAATAGACCCAAATTCCTGGGAGTTTCTGGTTTTACCACTGGGACCTTGTGTCTTTTCACATGCATTAAAGCACCTATGTCAAGTATTCCATAATGATTGCTAGTTTTTGTTTTGAAACAGATATTGCTATGTTTTCTGGGATGGTCCTGAATTCATGGACTAAAGCCATCCTCCTTCCTCAGCCCCCTGAGGAGCTGCAATTGCACGCTGATGTTCCATATTTATGGTGGTGTAGAAGTGACACGATGTGACAATGTGGAAGGAGACAATTAGTCATACTAATCTAGATTGATAATTAATTCATGAAAAGATGCAAAACTACATCTGTAGAAACTGCCATTCCTGAGTATAATCAAGCATATCTTTGACATAGTACATTATAATTAACAGGATCATATGTTTGCACAAAATAGCTCTTAATATTTTTGAAGTAGCTGTTATAGCCTATCCCAATCTGCCCAGTAAATCATGAAACACAAGAACATTATAAAAAGAAATTACCTTTGTCACTCCTTTTTCCTAAATAAGATTTTAAACCCTGAAACTGAACAAAGTCAGTGACCAAAGCTTTGAAGCAACAGCGAATAAATCACTAAGTAGATCCTTGTACCCAGCAATCCCAGTTTTCTTGAATTACCCGCACATGGCAGCGAAGGACAGGTTTGCAGATTCAAGACTTCCAGATGCAAATACCCGAATTTTAAATCTGCTCCTTGTGTACTGATCTAGAATGCTCACACGCATTTTAATACCATTTAGTAAGGCTGATTTTCTGTTACATCGCACTACACATTAACTCAGCTACGTACTCCTGATACTTAGGGGGGTGTGTGTGTGTGTGTGTGGTCGCACGCGCGTGCGCGCTCTACTACACCTTCCTGACTAAAGAAAGGAATTCAAAGCCCCACTTTTTTTCTTTACCTCTGCCTAAAAAAAAAATTACACCAAGGCGCTCACTCTGTGTTCCCAGTTCTCTTACAGTGCGCTGGGTGGCAGTGGCTGCAGCCGCTGACACCCCTAGGATCCTGTCAGGGAGCTTGAACCTTACTGGCTAAGAGGCCAAACTCTGTCCATCCTTTTTGCATCACAGCCCAAGCCCTAAGTTCCTGACAGCATCTCTCCGCTTGAGAGCCAGAGCCGACGGCAAGGGTGAGGTAGGTTTCTGGAACTTTCCCCGAGGGCAGTCCCTGCTCCCTGGCAACCTTCTCTGAGGCTTGCTGGCGCGGGAGCAAATGCGGTGCGCCCTACTGGCTGATTCTGCTGCTCAGGGTCGGAGTGGCGGGGGTCTCGAGGCACTCCCGGGGCTGAGAGCAGACCCCACAGTTGCTTCTGGGGGCCGTGCCCGCCAAGTATCGCGGGACTTGTGCGCCTCGCAGGAGCCGCGGCTCCGGGAGCAGCTGGAGCGCGCTCGGTGCGCAGCGCCCAGCCCGGGGAGGAGCGGGAGCCTGGCGGGTGGAGGACCCGGGTGCTGGTTACGTAAATGATCCTAGCCCAGTGACAGGCCTCCGGCTGGGGCTGCAGGAGGGGAGGGATCGGCCGAGGGGGCGGGGGCCAAGTGACCGAGCGGCGGAGGAGCCGAGGTGGTGATGTGCTAGAAGCCCGGCTCTGTCTCCGGCGTCTCCCCGGCCTGGGCGCCGGTCCTCGCCGTGCTCCGGAGCCGGCCGCCGCGCTATGAGGGAGGTGCTCCCGGGCTGGCCGAGGCCCCGGCCGGCTGGCGCTGCTGGGCGCCAAGTGTGAAGACAGGCGCGGGTGGAGCCGGGCTGCGCAGGCTGCAGGTGAGCGCGGGCTCCGCGGGCTAAGCGCAGCACTCGGCGCAGCTGGCCGCCCCCCGGGGCCGGACCCAAGCCGCATCCCGCGCGCGGACCGTCCTCTCTGCGGGATCGTCGGCCACCATAGCAGGTCTCGGTCTCTTTCTTGCTCTTCTCTTCTGGGTGAAGGTCTGGGACGATTTCCCAGCGTACTACCGGAGAGTCCCCGCTGGGCGCCGCAAAGTCTCGCCGCGAGTGCCCCGGAGCGAACCCCAGCTCCGGACCAGTGTCCGGATTGCGAATGCAGGTCTTCCGGGAGCTCCGAGCGCGCTCGCCACGGGCTGCAGGTGCGGCGGGAGGACGTTGAGGCGCTGAACTTTCTGCAGCCCGCGGTCCTCTGCTTTTCCCGCTACCCTCTGAGCAGGAGTGCGCGGGTCCCCATCCACGCCCTGGGGGCGCTCTCGGATGGCAGTGTCTTAGCAAACCCTCCGGGGCAACTTTCTCCTCCCAGCTGCGGACAGCCCCTGGGTGCGCTGCTGCCATTTCTGACATCCTGCTCGCTCGGTTCTTGGCGTTCTTCCTCGACGGCTCTGTTGTTAGTGTCTTGGACGCTCTTGACGTGTGTGTCTCTCATCTCTGAGTCAGTTTGTCGGTGTGATTTTCATTTGGCTTTTGGCCCCCTGCGCCCACCCTTGTCTCTTTCTCTCATTCTGTTTCCTCTGTCTTTCTGGGACTGTCACGGTGTCCCTGATGCACTGTTTATTTCCTTCGTCCCTCTTGCAGCATTTTCTCCTCTTTCCCTGTTTCTGCCGTTTCTCTCCTTTCTGCCGGTTCTCCAGCACCTAGCCCAGTTGATCAGGGCAGAATCCTGCTGCTCTTCTGGGCTCCTCCAGGTGCTGAGAGACCTTGCTTTGCTCTTGAGAGAAGGGGAGGCAGGACTGAAGCAGCTGCCTGTGTCTGGGTCTGGGCTGCCTTGGAGCTGAAACAGGGGCTCCTGGGCCAGAATGAAAGGCGACGCTCTGACCTCCCCACCCAGGGTCCAGGGTTCTGTGCCGCCAGAACTCCACATACTGAAGCTGGTCTGTACAAGGGAGGGCGTGCGAGTGTGGGATCCCCTCCGCTGCCCTGTGCTTTGACTATGGTTAGTTGGATTTCCAGGTAGATAGTTGTTTCCAGCTTTATCGGTAGGTATGGAAGAAGAGTCAGTGGATAGGTAAACAGAAGCTTTGGGGTTAAGACAAGACTAATGTCGAAAGGGTGGAAGCTCCCCTGAAGCAAAGGCATGGCTCAGAGTGGTGAGGAGCTTTGGGGACAGAGGCATACCTGCTTTAACAGCTTCACATTCAGCCCTCAGGAGAGCATTTTTCCCTGGAAATGTGTTGTCTGTCTTACCAGAACAGCCAAGAGATTTTATTTGCAGGACTGAAGGCACTTGGCCACCCCTTTGACATTTCTGATTTCTTTGGTGTTCGCAGTTTTTCAGCTTTTGGTGAAATCCTTTCCTCTATCCCTCTCTCTCCCTCTCCCCTCCCTCTCTCCCCCTCCCCTCCCTCTCTCCCCTCTCCCCTTCCTCTCTCCCCTCCCCCCCTCTCTTCCCCTCCTCCTCTCTCTATCCCTCTCCCCCCTCTCCTCTCTCTCTCTTTTGCCTCTGCATTTTTTTGCCCTCTGGTATTAGGGAAACTTGCTGGCATGAGACTGTTGAAAAGTAAGGTCGCAGTACCAGTGATTCTCTTTGGACTTTTCACCCTCAGGGATCCTTCTCCCTTTGTTACACACATTCTTTTTCCTCCTTGACTTTTGAAACTACATTACTAATCTTTCCTTTCCAGATCTCTCCTGAAGAATTAAAACATTAATTATGAAACCTTATTCCTTTGTCTTAAGAGACTGACAGGTCTGGACAGGATTTGTAGCCTAACACAGGTTCCGCAGGTTTAAGAAATACACATTTCTCTGTAATGTTTGCCATAAGCCAGAATTCCTCTGCTCTTTCTTATGGCCCATCTCACCTTCAACTCCACTAAGAATTTTGCTGGCTTCTCCTGCTTATTTAAATAAGTGATTTTAAATAATTTCTGTGATGGTCAGCCCATTCCAGGGCTTAAGCTACTTGCTTAGGTAATGGTACATTGTCTCAGATCAGGTGTGGTGAGAAAGAAATCTTTCTTGATGGAATTTCAGGGTGTTGCCAGTGTAGGTTAATTTGGGATTGGAATGTCTAGCATGACAGAGGATGCTGTCTCAAATATGCAGATTCTCGGACAGTGTGGCAAATTGAAGTGTTTGATGAAACTTGTTGGTTGGTTGATTACAGTGCAGCTGATTCTAAGCTTCTAAGTCATTGGGCTATGCAAATGAGCCTATACATGAGATATAGAATTCTACCTTTATTTTGGTTTCAGTTAGTCTTCTGTGAGAGGGAACTGAGCACTAGGAGGAAGAAACTGAGTGCACAGCCTTCCACATTGTTCTAGCTCATCCCAGTGCTTGCTTTTGCCTGTCTGCAAGTCTTTAACTTGGCTGATTTTGTAAAGAAGGATGTTTAGAGACTCTGATGGATCTCATCTCTTAACCTTTATATCTGAAAGTAAAATGGGATATTACATCATTTGGGTGAACATTTTCATGTGTTTTTTAATAAGTGAAAATTTTCATTCAAAATAAAGAACAGATATATCAGCTTATATATTTGCGGACTATAAATTGATCTGTATGCTGGATCACCCTAAATAACTTATGCATATGAGAATTTGCCAAAGTCACTGGAACCATAATGCCTCTTGATTCGAAATACTCATAATCCATCAACTTTCTTATTCCTATTTGTTGCTACGCTGGTGAACACTTAAAGGAATTTACGATTGGTTTTGTTCAGGACCATGTTCAAGCAATGTTGCCCTAAGATATTGCATGGAGACTACTTGATACTGTCTTCTACCCCATTTCTGTATTAAGAAGTATTAAGGTTATGGAAAAATGGGAATTCTGGTATTATTTGAGAAAAATTTTAATTTCTTACTGATTTATACATCTGACTTTTAAACTTACTCTGCATTCATTTTAGGCTTAACAGTTATATCATTCATGGTGTATTTAATACATTTCCATCTTGCAAACCTGGTTTTTAGGAATGGCAGTTGCAGGATAAACATTTCCATGCAGCACAGATCATAAGCTTTTTAAAACTTGGGAATTTTAGGAAAAGGTGAGAGTAAAAAAAAAAAACAAATGGACCATTTCAGTTTTTTATTGGACAAATCGAGGGTATATTGGTGTTTCAGAAAGAAAAAGAAAACGGATTGTGAGTAAAGTATGAACAGAATTCGATCTCGTCATGCAAAGTGAGTGACAGTGCTCCATTTCAGAATGATAGTTATGAATGATGTTTATGAATATAGAGAGTTCCCAGCATTATGTCCTTTAATGAATTTGCCTTGTTAGGTATAATATCCAAAGTGACACATGTGGTTGTAGCACAATACTGACCATAATTTTGAAATAATATTGAATTTTTATGATTTTTCACACAGTATATATGTTTTTAATTTTTTACATCACTGTTGAAGCTTGGTAATGTAGTTTGTCAAGAGATGATATTCAAAATTTTATATATATGTAATTTCAAATTTATACGCTAACATATAATTACATATTTTTAATTTGAGGATTATATCAATTTAGTTATTACAGAATATTCTATTTCTTTCTTTTTCTAACTTCTCAGACTGTCATATTTATTTCTAGAAGTTCACTTAGGGCATTGGTGAAGGCACACTGGGCTATGTAGAAGAGTAATAGAAAAATAATGGAAAACCTCTTGGTGTCTGATAATGGGAGAGGTCCAACATCAAGGCCTGGATACCCAGGATCATGTGTGGAGTGAGGCCCACAGCTGGACCTCAAGAGAGGTGGGAAGTGTGTTCTAGAGAATCAGTCCTCCCAAGAACAGAATCTGAAAATACCAGAGGCCTCCCCTCTCCCCAACATAAGAAACAAAGCCTCTACCATGCGAATTTTAGAAACTCAGGGGAGGGGGCTGTAGGGAATGTAATCATTCAGGGAAGATTAAGCTGCTGCTCAACATCAGGTAGTCCCCATGCTGTACTCTGCTCCACCATCAGCCATACAGTGTCATTTGATGGCATTTAGATCCCCTCCCCCGTCTGTACCTCTCCTCGATGCTCTGTGAACAATTCTATGTAACCCATTATATATATGTGTGTGTGTGTGTATATATATGTCATGTATATAATGGCCTTTATACTCTGATTCAGATCTACATATGACCCTCAGTGCTGGTCTATCCTCTTGAGCCTGACCTACAAAGAGTTCCATTCTTGCAAGAGACTGTCTCTTCCCTTCCCAGCAGCCATCAATTGCCAAAAGTTCCTTAGGATGGGTTGGGATTTCTTATCCACTTTACTGTGTCTATTCTAGGATTTCGTCTGGTTTGGACTTGCATGGGCCATGTGCATGCTGTAACCGTTGCTGGGAATACATATGAGTAACTGACCGGCTGTCTGGAAAACTCTGTTTACTTGTAGTCATCCACTACATCTGGCTCTTACAGTCTTTTCACTCTCCTCTTGTACAATAATCCCTGAGCCTTGGGAGAAAGCTGTTTGAATTAAGTATCCTTTTCAGGGATATACACTCTTCGGCCTCTTGTTCTCTGCATGTGGGCCAGTTGATGGTTTCTCTGTTGATCATCATCTTCTGCCTAAGGAAACCTCTCTGGTGAGAGTTAAAAGATGCATTCATCTTTTGTGTTGAAGTTGCATTGGAAATGTTTGACCATGACTTTTAATGTATTCCCTTTTTGAGCTTGTATATCTCCCATTGGGAACATGTAGACATCTGAAGTCTGATGGGATCTAATAGGATAACTAAGTCTGAGTGACCATGTGTTTTGTTCTTAAAAAACTTCAACTGAGCTTTGTTTCTAAATTCTTCCTTCTACTTGAGTTATCAGAGTGAGCACACATGAAATATGAAATCCCTACATATGTATCTCAATATAAATTATGATAATGTCTTTGATGGTGTTTTTTTTTTTTGACAGGGTCTTCTGTAGCTCCAGCCATCCTGTCACTTACTGTGTAGCCTAGGCCTTGTCTCTCTCACAGAGATCTATCAGCCTCTAAGCTGTACCACCTGCCCTGTTGGTGGTATTTCTTAAAGCAAAACATTCTCAGCAACCAGATAACACATCCTTACCCCATATTGCTTCACATATGTCTGAAACCATAAATTGCATTTAAATATATTTAAATATACAATTCGCATTGTATGATTTGAAAAACTATTCATTTAACCACTTAGAATTCTATTTGCAATTTTTATTTTAAGGTATGTTGTTTAATTAAAAACTTGTGGGAGCTGGAGAAATTGCTCAGCAGTTAAGAGTGTTGGATCCTCTGGCAGAGGACCTGGGTTCTCAGCAACTGTATGGCACCTAACAACCATTTATAAATCCAATTTCAGGTGAATCTGACACCCTCTTCTGAGCTCCGTGTGCATTGCATGACATGGGTGCACTTATATTCACGAAGGCAATGTACTCATACACAGAAAATAAAAATAACAAATAACATTAAAAAAATTGCAGCTCAGTAACCCGCATACATGTTTCTGGAGTCTAGCTTTTCAATGTGAAATTAGAGAGTTCAAGAACATTTTTGGAAATTAATAACCACATTAACTCAGTAATAGTTTGCTGTGAACTTGAAACATTATAAGCATTTTCCTCTTCAGAGCTAAAGTATAAACCAAAACTTTATTCATTTGATTTTTATTTCTCTTTAATTCGGATTTAGGCCTATATCTGAGTTTTTAATAGGTATGACAATATATTTAATTGATCTTACCTTGATTATCAGAAAATTATTATAGGTAACTAAAGACATTTCCACAATTATGATTGATATAATGCTCTAATATCCTTAAATTCATTTTACACTCTTTTCTGGATTACTTAGTTAATCTTGGGGCATATTTATTTAAGTTGATGTTCTTAACTTTTAAAAGGTAAAACAACATTTTGATGAGTCTTAACAGCATTAAATTTTCTTTTTTGTAAATTGTAATTTGTGAGTTGTGATTTTTCGGTCAAATGACTAACATCACTTGAGTGTCAGGAGAAGTATAGTCTTGAAAAATGATCAGCTTTTAATGCCTACCTCATTATAATCAATTACCCTTCACAGCAAAACTAAAATGAGCTTAGAAATATCAGGTGTTTAAAGTAGTTCCACATTAGTGGTTCTTCCTCCCAAGAGAGCTTAAGAGTGCAATAGAAGGGGCAGTGACTGACTCTTATTATCACCATATGAATTTGTTTGTGATTTTATCATTTTATGTGAGATAATTAAATATTAAGTACTCAGACTTGTTTTAAAATTATTTTATTTTTAATTATGTGTGTGTATCTGTGTGTTTGTGTGTGTCTCTGTAGGGGAATGCACATATGTAAGTGCATATGTAAGTGGAGGTACCTAGGGAGTCCAGAAGAAGCTGTCAGATCACTTGAGCAGGGCAGTTGTGAACCATCTTGTGTGGGTGCTGGGAAGAGAGCTTGGATCCTCTGCAAGAGCAGTATGCATTCTTAACCACTGGGCTATCCTTCAAGTATTTTTTTCTTTAGAGGTGCTCATTGTTGGCGTAGATGGCAGCTATTCAAGCTGTCAGATATCAAGGTATTAACATGATAGAAAATTAATTAAGGTGGTTTCCTCTGTTATATACTACATATATACTAAAATCTTACTTGAACTTTTGTAGAACATTCAAAAAAAGAGTGTGATTAAACTATTCATTGTTACTTTCTGAACACAATACCATGGCAAGCAGCCATGGTAAACAAAAAATTTAAATCAGAGCCTGCAAAATAAAAATTCATGTAGATCACACCACAGACATAGTTGTAAATGTCAATTTAGCCTCTTGCCTTATATTAATTGCCTTGATTTTTATAAGCAGTGCATCTTTTCTTTGCTATTAATAAAATGGATTTTGACATAAGAGGATGATTATGTAGCTTCTTGTAGATCAGAAACATAATAACTGATTTAATTTCCTCTGGAGAGCTTTATTATATAATTAGTTGCAAATAGAGAGGGTGAGATTTATATGACTATCAAGAAATCCCCTTAGTTTAAAGAAAGAAAAGTAGGCAAGATACATATAAAATCACATCCTTTCCTAATTATCTGGGAGGTAATTTAAAGTGATAACTTGAGTTATAATTTTTTAAATAACCAGTTCATTGAGTGGATGTTTAGTACTCACAGTGTGCTTAAGGAAATACCTGGCCTGTTTTAGCATATCCTTTCCTTATAACACTCATTTGAGTAATAAGTAATATTCTTGTTCACGTTGTATCAGCAAGAACTGACTTGCCCCAAATCACTTAGGGAATCTGGGTTGAATTAAGGATGACTCTAGTCTTTCTGTCTCTGAAACAGTAGCTTAACAGTTTTAAATCTGACATTTTCACTAATGAAAAAATAGTGCTCCATACGAATATTTTCTTTTGCATAGTAAGAATGATTTCAAAATGTGTACATATATTACTGAAATTTTATGTCGTGGACACTTTAATACTGGCTAGGAAGAAAGAAGCAAATTTTCGAGTTCTTTAAATCCAATAAATTCAGCTGCTTCTACGCCTTTCTACATTTGCTTTTCTAATTTAATAACTTTAGTTGATGGATAAAAATTGATAACAGGGCATTTTATTCTGTACCCTGTTCATGGAAACTTTTCTTAGTCAGAACCACTATAATATTGTAGCACCCAGTTCACCCACATACCATGGTTGCCATAAATGTGATTTAGTGAGGCATAGTTCCTACACTTCTTTCATTTCCTTTCTGGTTGTGAGTCTGTGTAATAAAAATTTGGACCTATGGAAGATGTTATCAATTGCTTTGGCCTCAGTTTCCTGCATCACTGACAGTAGGGATGATTGGAGGATGGACGAATGGTTCCTTTGCTGCCGAGAAACAAATCACTGTCACCCCGATGATGGTAGTCCATGTTCTGGGAGAAGGGATGAATGCATGGCTCAACAAAAAGAACATGTTCCTGGAACTTTTTCTTCTTTCCTTTTGTTTGAGAACTGTGGCTCAAACTTTAGGGATTAATTTTCTTCTTTTGGTCTTCTTTGTAACTAATGCCTATAACTAAGTTGTTTGTTTAGAACTGGAGTAGTAAATAAGAGAGCTAGTTTTCCTGAACTACTACTGAGACATTTTTAAGCACATTAAGATTCATTCATATTTATTAAAAATTGTGGAAATAATACTGGATTTTCTGGATTTTTTCTTAAGTGTTTCTATAAAGTATTCTAATATGATAGAATATCAACAATAATTCATAATTACTCAGCATGCATAAGAATTATTGTGTCAGACTTTAGTGAGGTGAATTTTGGCCTTAGCTTTAGCCTTCCATTAATTTTGAGAGACTGTATTTTTGTATTGTTTTTAATTTGTTAATTTATTCAAAGAAATTTTCTTCCATTTGTAAAGGGCAGTTTAAAATGACTGACATTTTATTAGAATTTGTGAGTTTTTTGAGTCCCATGCCCTTCCACAATAAGTTATTCCATGTATCTGGTTTTGTTTTAATAAAAAGTTAACCCCAAAACAATGCTGTTTTTAAGCTCTATAAACTGGATGTTTATGAGGTTGTTTTCTACTTTCACTTTTGAGACAGCATAATTTCTCTTTTTCTTGTAGAAAAGCTACCTTCCCTTTTAGGAACTCTCTGGCTGTTATGTCCTTCACCGTGGTAGTTTCTTCTCAAATGAGAATGCTCATCACTAGTTTTGAACAGTGTGGGAACTAGTCTGTCACTGATCACAGTTCAGAGTTTTGCCCAATAGAGTTCAAGTTTGCCTCTATTTTCTTCTTAAACCAAATACTGTTTTTCATTTATCAGTATTCTTCTTTGCTATTTTTTCCGTTTTTCTTCCTTTATTCTTCATGGCTCTCTGTACTTGAAATTGTCTTTCTTTTATATATTGCGATTCTTCATGTGTTAAGAACTTAATTATACACTGGTAAACTTCAGTCTGTTAAAAACACAAGTAAATAAAACCAATGTCTCTTCATTTAATCATTTGGCTTCTATGTAGGTAAGAAACAAATGCTATAGCTCTTGAATCTGGGTCATTTATCAGGAGGCTGGGGATGCTAAACTCACATCTCATTACCTTTGCCTCCTTTTAGAGCCACATGCTTGGGCCCTGTGGTCACTTGGCATTTGGCAGGCCCGTGGCCCTAGAGGAATGCTGTGTTATTTGAGGATATGTCGTTTTCAAGTGACACACACACACACACACACACACACACACACACACAGAGAGAGAGTCTCTCCTTTGTTGGTCAGGTCTTCCTTTTAAAATAAACAACATCCATTTCATTACTAACTGTAAATTATTGACTTCATGTCACAGATTCATTGTGACAGTAATGACTGAGATGCACAGCTCTATTTATTTATGTTCTATAGTTCTCACTCGTAGCCTTAGTATAGTATTTAATAAGATAGTAAATATTTCCCCTACTTGGAATCCTAGAACAGACATTTTGCTATAGATTTTTAAAAGACTGTTCTTGTTGTGCCCTATATTGAGATGAATAGTAGGTAATTGGATGGCACAGCTGACTTAACACATTGAATTGCTAGTTATGAGACAGTTCATTTGCTGTTGCAGACTACAATAGGCCCACTTTGCTCCCACAATACACACATTCTTATTGTCCATATAAGATTTTAATTAAAGTAGAATAGCATGTATCCACCATTGTCATTTCTTTTGTAAAGAAAAATAAATTCCACAAATATGAGGTACTAGCAACCATCTCATTAAATAATTTGGAATGTCATTGATTTTACTGTTTTATCTTTTGGAAAATGTTAATCAGTTGTTGCATTCTCCACAAAAACAAGACAAAGAACAAAGCATTTCAGAAGCTTGAAGTCAATGATACAACTTTTACCGAGAGTGTCTTCACCTCAAGGGAAACTGTGATTCTGTTGTGTGTCACTCTGTTTCTCCTGCAGTAATATGCACTGGTGTTATTGCTTATTCTTGTGGTTTCTTCATTTGCGTACTTTAGGGGTAGTTTTCTTAGATTGGTGGATGTGCTTTTTGATAAGTGAGAACTTGCTTTAAGTTAAAAGATTGAGAATGTGTCTACCTCCTAAAAACTCATTAAGAATTTCATTAACAAGAAGAAACTTAATTTGGATGGAGTGGAGCAAGGTAGAGGGTTCTGTAGCCTCTGGGAGAGAGCCCTGCAGATGTAGTAATCCACTCTTCAAAAGTCCCAAGGCCCAGCAATACCAAGTAGAACTCCAGTCTGGGATACTGGGGCTGAAACAAAAGCATCAAACTTGTGTAGATGAAATCACCTGTCTTCTGTTCACCAACTGCATTTACTGTGCCAACACCACTGTGGCTGCCTTTTCTTTCTGTCCCACTACCCTAAAAAAATACGAATGAGATTTCAGGAGTTGTAAAATGACAGCAAGCAATGAGGGAGGGGCCTTAGGCCATGGAAGAAGCCACATTTGAAACTTGAGGTTTTAACTATAATGATTAATTCGTTTCTTGATTATCCTACAGCAAAGCTTGTTTACCAAACCTACAAAAGTACAAAGTGCCCAGTGTTTTCCATTCTTTCATTTCCTTCCTTCCTTCCTTCCTTCCTTTCTTCCTTCCTTCCTTCATTTCTTCTTCCTACCATCCTTTCTTCCTTTCTTTTTCTAATTTTTGACTCACCTGGAGCTCACCGTATAGTCCAGACTTAACATGATCCTCCTGCCTCAGCTGCCCAAGTGCTGAAATCAGAGTTGTGAACTATCATATTAGCTTATTTTGGATTCTTAGAAATTGAACAGCAACCAAGAATCACTAGACATTTTAAAAATAAGTTTAAATATTAAGAGAAGTATAAAATATGAAAAATTAAAAAAGATCATTTCAAAAGAAAGTTGGTAACAATGAACTGACCTTGTAAGAGACAATTAGAGAATTTTAATCATATTTTTGAAGATTCAAGAAAATTTGCACTCCTATTTTAAAGAAGGGATGATATAGAAAGGAATAGTAGTTAAATAAGAAAATTCATATGAATTAGAACAATTACGTTCAGACTGATAGTTCCCAAATTTCCCTTAGCAAAACTTGTAATTTCAAAAACAGTAATTCTCTTAATAACAAAATCAGTGTAAGATAGAAAATATAAAGGACATAGTGAATCTTTAAAAATTATGACATACTTGGAATTCTGGTAAGAATACAAAAGTACAGAGTGTGAAAGAAACATCTCAGATTTCTGAAAGAAGATGTTTGCAACTTAAAATTCTACAACAGGTAAAAATATTTATCAAATTCAAGGGTGATAAAAACACATTTTGGGATAATGTAAGAGGAATATACTATAAATTACAGTTAAAGGTAAGCAAAGAATGCTTTCAAACACAACTCCTCTCAGGGGCTGGGAGATAGATCAGAGGTGAAGAGTACTGGCTGCTCTTGAAAAGCACCTGGGTTCAGATGGCAGCTAACAGTCATTCATAACTTCAGTTCCAGGAGATGTGGTGGCCTTTTCTGGCCTACCTTGTCATTGTATGCATGTGGTGCACTTGTATATATGCAAGTGAAACATTTGTACACATAAAAATAAGCCATATATATATATATATATATATGTATATATGTATATAATCTCTCTCACAAGGCCACTTCAGGACAAAGCTCAGAAAAAGTAATAATTGAGAGAGAAACAGGTGCCATGAGCTCCATAAAGTTGTCCTCAAAGCACAGACTTCATAGTGTTTCTGTCCAGAACAGCAACAGCTGTTGTTGGGAGGGTCTCCAATAAAGGGGGCATCATAGAGTGTTTAATTTTTGATGAACACTTGGAAGAAAAAAAGTGCTTCCAGAAAAAAATGTTAGAAATCTACAGAAGGCAGAGTAATGTATAAGACAGGGAAAAAGAACCATAGAATACTGATTGTCTCTGAAATGAACAAAACTTATTAAATATAAGTGGTGCTTTATGATTTTCAACTTGTTCTTGACTGTTGACCAATCTTTAGATAAAAGTGAAGATAGTCATGATGTCACAATGGAGTGAAAAACTCCGCATTGACAGTGTGACACAGGGGTTGGAGACACATGTGTGGTTCTGGAGTCACCGGTGTGGAACAGTACAGATTGCAACATCAGAACAGTTTGAAATGAGAGTCATCAGATAGTATCTATGGCCAGTAAAAGAAATGGTAATCATGATACTGTGCATAAAGTTGTAAAGATAACCAATAATGGCAGCCCGAGGAAAGAAAAGTCAAGGTGTGATGCAATCATTTAGATCATGTCTAATGCACTTTGTATCCATGATGTTTTCCATCAGAGTTGTTCTTTGATGAATAATTAATTAATTAATTAATGTGTATGAGTTTTTGACTGCATGTATGTAAGCATACCACATGTGTACAATGCCAGTAGAGGCCAAAAGAGGTTGTCCAGCCCCCTTGAATTTGGATTTCAGAAAGGTTGCTGACTGGCATGTGAGTTCTGGGAACCAAACCCAGGTCCTCTGCAAGAACAGCCAGTGCCCTTCATCACTGAGCCATCTCTCCAGCTCCTAAGATGTTCTGTTAATGGAAGTATATGTCAGGGGTATGAAACTTTCAGATTCCCTCCAGTCGCAGTGACTCTCTTTTGTGTCACTCAGCTGCAGAAAGGTAAAGTGAATTTGGTAATTTGATGATTCTATTATAGAACTAATAAACAATTTAAACTGCTGCTGTGAGAGATCCTGGTGGGATCAGAATGGAGGAATGTATTATAGGAAGAAACTTGAACTCTTAGAATTTTTGCCACTTGACATATTAATAGTCATTTATGATGGCACTGTAAAATAGTTATTGATTATGGAAGTGCATCATTGGGCTAAAAAGACAAAACTGGATTCGAGTTCTGTTACATTATTAATGAACTCTTGTTCTGAATAGCCTTAGTTCTCAACTTGATGCATTTGGGTAGAGGGCGCCTCAATTGGTGAATTGCCTAGCCTGTGGACTAGCCTGTGGCAGTGTTGTGAGGCATTTTCTTCATGAATGATGTGGGAGGGCCTAGCCCACTGTGGTTGGTGCCACCCTTGGCCAGATTAGTTTATATTGTACTAGAAAACAGGGTGAGCATGGGCCAGGGGAGCAAGCCAGTAAGCAGCGTTTCTCCATGGCCTGTGCTTTAGCTCCTGCCTCCAGGTTCCTACCATGAGTTCTTACCTTGGGCTCCCTCAGTGATGAACTGGGACCCGGGAGATATAAATCAAATAAACCTTTTCTTCCCCAAATTGGTATTGGTCAAAGTGTTTGTCACAGCAATTGAAGGCAAACTAGAACAACTCTCTAACAACTTTTCAGTTCTGTGGATCTGTTTCCTTATCTTGAATATGTAGTAACACCTGATATCACTTTATACTCTAATTCATATGCATTTTAATGAAGATGGGTCTGCTATTTTCATTGGTAAAATGAATTCTATCTTTCTAGGTACAGTGATGTTCAAAACATATTTAGAATTCTTATTAGTTGTAGCTTTTTATTACAGTTAAGGTGGGTGTTGCCGTCTTGTTTTTTTAGCTGGTTCTGTACATTTTTTGCCTAACATGTTACCACTCAAATCACTCATGTTTCTTTAGTTTCTTAGTGTTAATCACATAGAGGTTGATAGACTTTTTTTTCCATCAAGGCTTTATTTTCATAGTATAATAAATAATTACCCAGGCCTGGCACGGTGATGTATGCCTTCACTCCCAGCACTTGGGAGGAGAGACAGGTAGATGTCTGTGAAATCAAGGCCAACCCAGTCTACATAAGCCAACTCTAGGCTAGCTGGGGTTACAGGAAGACCCTGTCTGAAAAAAAAATGGAACAAAAAAACCAAAAATAAAACAAAAAACAGTTATATTTTTGCTGATGTTAAAAACTGCCAGACTTCCAAATGATACTGTAATCCTGATTTCATTTATGTTTTTCTATTTTCTAACCATTAAATAATAATTTTAAACAACATTTGAAGTGGTTTCCAGATAAACACTGTAAATTTTATAGTCATAATTATTAAATTATTCCAGCTACTCTGTTCACCTGAGGCTCCCACTAACAGAAGAGTTAATAATGAGGAAGGCCGTGTAAACATTTTGCAGATGTGAAGCTACTGCCATGCCAGTTTGGCAGCTGCTCTGGAAAATTTTATATTTCTTATCACAGGCTAACACTTTAACTTTGTAGCTGATAAAAAGTTATTTTGAAATAAGCTCTAGTTACCCCTAATGATCGTGAGTATCCAGAAGGGTCTTACAAGAAATTACTAACCCCGGGAAGTAAGCATGTGTGTGTGTGTGTGTGTAGAACAATTTAGAATTTTTAAACTGTGAACATAATACATATACACACAGTATTCTGTAGTGAGATCAAATGGGAAGAGAAAGAGTGGAGAGGTGTGGGCAAGGATGAATGGAAGGACTGAATGATTTTCTCTGTACCTTGGATATATATTGCATGATAAGTTGTTATGAACAAGGAGAGCAAAAATTATGTTTAATATCATTTTCTATTGCATTCTGGTAGTCTGTGGCATAGAAGGGTAGGTAGGGAGTTCCAAGGAACAGGGTATAACTGAACCATGAGACATGATGAAAGCCTGGCTTATGATGACAGGTGCGATTACAATCTGTTAGACCTCATCTCCATTTTACCATTTCTGGGGATATCAGTTCTGAGGATAGTGATGGGCTGGGGAGGCGAGCACTTAGAACTCCTCTGTCCTGTTATCACACGTGGTTCAATGAATCAGGAGTACATTAATTTTCCTATTAAAAATGAGGTTCTTAGAAATTAAAATCTTTCAGCATAGTAACAGATTTAGTTGAAGGAAATAAAATGCTAACAATTGAGCTATAAGGCAATAGTAAAACACAGTTAAATATAAAGACCCGAATTAAGACCAAGGCACCTGCTGTGACACAAACACAGTTGAAAATTCTGAAATCAAACTACTAGCAGAGTGACAAAAGACTGTTTTGTAGCTAGTATGGAATTTAGATCAGGTATTAAGGCCTCTTTTTAGTTGCTTTATATAATATTAACTCACTAGATTCTCTCCGCACTGTGAGATGTTTATTTTCATCTACCTAATAACGGAATAACAAGAGGGTTGAGGTGACGGTGCTTGTACTGATGACTGTGTTCAGCACATAGTGAGCGTTTTGTAAGTTCTGGCTGTTGCTAGTGACTCTGCTCCTCCCTGGTCCTCTACTACTGTTTAGTGTGACAGGCACCCAGTAAATGTGACCTGTTCTGAATGAAACGAGTTCTGAAATAAAGTGCTCAGACTTGAAGGAGTTATTGTAAGGAGTTACTGCAAACTGGTGCCCCAAGTGACAATAAATAAATAGGAGTTAAAGACAGGATTGAAGCTAAGCAAAAGGGAAACAGTAAAGCTGTGTTAGTGAAATATTTAGAAATTTTATTGAGGAAAGAAAGGAGATAAATGTGTGAAGGCATAGATATATTGACATTAGTGTGACTACTAGAATATTTTACACATTGTGCACAATGCTTTCTGCTGTAATACCCTTTGGCAAAAAAGTACATCTAACTTGGAAATAGTGCTGTAAGCATCTTCACGCTATTTGGGAAATTCCAAGTCACTGCTGAGTTGTCCTTGGTTAAAGTGTGGAGCTATCCTTTACTTCTTCCTCTTCATTTTTTGATCAATGTTAATCGTATTGCTTTTTTTCCTGTGGGTGCTACTTACAGAAATTATGGTTTTCTTGTGTATTTGTTTATGAAAAAATAGTAATATTTTTTGAGACAGGGTCTGTCTGTGCTGTCATGGCTGGCCTGGAACTCACTATATAAAGCAGGCTGGTCTTGAACACATAGAGATCTACCTGTTCTTGCCTCCTGAATACTGACATCAAAGGCCTGTACCACTATGCCCTGCAGAAAACTTAGGACTTGTAGTCATCTCAACCTTCAGCCCCCAATGAAAAGGATGAAACACAAATATTTTCTTTCTTTGGAAACAAAGATTTCATTTTCAGTATGTGATGTCTATATGTTTTAAAATATATTTGGAGATGTTTAATTGAAGATTTACTATTTCTTTATTATAAAAGGAAGCATAATGATAAATGATAAATTGTAATTGATTTGCAGCTTAAAAATGTTTGAATTTGAATTCTTTTCTTATCATGGGAAGAAAATATGTTGTTTTGAACAGAGAGAGTTTGTCATTTACTTCACAATACTTGTGTAAATGATAATTATACATAAATTAATAAGCTGCTGGTGGGAATCTAATGATGCTTCATGCTGTTTTTGATTTATTCCTAAATCATTTGCAGAATGTTGAAATGTAGCAGAACTAATTTTTTAAATGTCACCTACAACTTTCTCATTTCCAAAAACATATTTGTTAAAATAGAAGACTGTTTTGCAAACAAAACTGGTAAAGAAATACATTGTATGCTGTTTTGTACAAGTTTATGATGCATATGGTATTAAGCAATATATGTCCTAGTTTATGTTTTAAAATCTTCATACTGTTATTACAGAAATCACTTAAATCACTATTAATTTTATCATAGTGATTCAAACACTTTTCTAGTGCTGCTGACAAAAATACGATGTCTTTCGGGTTCATTTCCTTTGTGTTCTAGCTGCCTTCCATCTTGAAGTTCTGTGTTACCTTTACATATTCTAAGTGACTAAGAAGAAAATTTCAGTGACTTTGCAGAGAATTTCTGCTTGAGAAATAGCTGAACTTAAGTAATAACTCCTGCCTTGTCTGCACACCATTTGTGAGATTAACCATTTTCAACCAAAGATACATTAGGCCCCAGACAGACAATTGATTCATCTTATATGACTGCACTCGACGCCAAAATACTACACCTTCTGTAATAATTGCTTGTTGTGAAAAGCCTCTGAAAGTTAGCTGTGGAATCTTACTTCTGAATAAGTTTGTTTTATTTAATACCAAGTACTTTGGAAATTAGTGACATTAAAATGTTCTTTGAAAGTTAGCAACACCAAAAGGTTCTATACTCTAAAAATTACACACCAATATATGGAAATAATTAACGAGAGGATCGATTTTGCAATGTGTTTTGACCAGCGTTAAATCAAATGTATATTTTATCCTACCCAGGGGCAGAGCCAGTTCCTCTCCCTCACAGTCCTTCTAGTCCCCTCTCATCCTGCCCCCCCCCAGCCACTTCTCCCTTCTCCCTTTCCTAGTGTGTTTTTCTCCAACTGAACATGACTTTCCATATTTATTGATTGTTTGTCTGTTTCTAAGGGTAAGCATCCATGATTTTAGTCTTCAGGTATCAATTATATATGGCAATTCAGATTTATTCTTGACTTTCAGTTATTCTGTTGTTTCTAGTGTTTGTTTTTGCCTTACATTGGGTAAAATTAAATTTTGTCAAGTGGGTTGTATTTTCAATATCACTATGTAAGACCATATTTTAAGAAATACTTTTGTTGTGATGCTCAGCTCACACTCATGACCTCATAGGTACAAGATAAACACTCTGCTAGTGAGATGTACTATAGATGAACCCTAACATCTTTCATATGACCTTTGACACTTGGCTCATATAATACATCTTAAAACTTCCACGTATTAGTGTTTTAACTATTGGGAGTTATTCCTTAATTTTTTTATTAAAAAAAATCTACATATTACCTGCCATGAAAATACTTAATGATAAATTTTAATCAAATTGTGTGCACCTGTTCTTTATTACAATTCTCTAGGTGCCCATGAACTTTTATTTGTTTTAAGGGCCAAATTTCAAAATGAACAAAGATAGAAAATTTTGGACCAATAAAATGTTTCCACATTTTAATAAAGAGAAGGCAGTGCTTCACTGGTGCATGAAATGATTTCTGCTTATGGAGTCAGTTACATACACATTTGGTTAATAAATCTGGCCACAGGTTTTGGGATCTATTTGCTTTAGGAACTATGTAAATGATAGATCAAGTTCTCTCTAAATCTCATTAAGAGATACTTCTTACTAAAGGATTTTCAGCGATGGGTTCCTGCTCATGGCATGCAATTCCTGAGTGTGGTGGCAGTTCTAGCACCCTAGGGGTCCACTAGGCAAATGGTGTTTTTCTGTGTGTCTGCACTTCTGTCTGTTTTCCATCAAGTTTCTGGCTTATTCAAGTACCCTATAATTGTAATGGTGATTCTCATATTCCTGCTTCTGCTTTCTTACAACATTTTGGAATGAACAACTATCTACACCATACATAGAGCTCTGCTTTTAACAAGGCACAACCATTCTATCAAGAAAGTGCTGTTAGAATCATTAACAGGAATAAATATTACCTTTCTATTTGTACACAATTTCTAATTTTCGAGTTCTGTGTATGTGGTGGTTTGTTCTGTTTTGTCAATTTTTTCGTTTTTCTTTGTGCTTTAGTTAACATAACCGTACCAAGTTTTTCATGCCTGTATGTTCATCCGCAAATGTGTCTCCTATACAGAGACTTCAAGTTCAGGGAGATTCATTAGTATCTAGAATTCTGATCAGAACAAAATACTTGACCGATTGTCATCAAGGAAGTCATTTTTTTTCCTAACAAAACATGCACTTGGTACTTGAGATAAAATTCAGTCTCATGATACTCAGATTTATAACTTCTCCCATGATGCTTAACCCAGTTTCATATCTTCTACTTAGTCAAAGCTTCATGAGTCCCCATAGCTTGCTCTTGGCCATGCCTGGGTCTCCTTCTGTAAATGTAAGTGCACTTGTTAGAATATTACTCCAGCAAAAGGATTAATGCTGAGTTTGGCATGGCCATTTCTCTCGGCTTTAAGCACAGCACGCCTGTGGCATGCTATATTGCATACTGTTTGACTGCTATACCTGGATAGCAAAGGACTTTACCTTCTGCCTTAGTAGGTCTCAAGAGTGAGAGCTTATCACTGGCACTTGTTCTCTGACCCCTTACTGTGCTTCTCCTTGGAAAGGAGCTAATCAAAGAGTTTCCTGCTTATTGTTGCTCATGAACCATTCAATGTCATGTGTGTTGTTTTGCTTGTTCCACTAATCTAATAAATCATTTTTTACTCTAGATTACAGATGCATCTCTGCATCTGTCTGCCTTTTATAGGCCATGAAATCCAAAGGCAGCCAAACAGGGCTCATTTTGTGCTCCACCTAGCAAAATGCCTTAGACAATTAAGTCCTTACTACATGCACTTAATTAGATTGCACATGCATAGATAGGCCCCTGGGCTTTCTGAGCTACAGAGGCTACTTTGGAAAATGATGCAGACCAAGAAGGATTTAGGTCAGTCAAATTTTTATCTGGCTCTCTCAGTAGGATTATCGAAACTGATGAATGTCTGCCGTGTGATTGGTTTCCCTCTCAGATTCCATTGTCAGAGGTTTTGTGCTTTATGTGATTCTTGTTAAACTCATTGGATGTTTTAAATCATATTGTCTTCATGCTATTTACCAGAGTGGCCTAAGTTCTGCCTGAATTTGTTTCTTTTGTAAGAAAGTAAATCAGAGTTTAGAATTGAAAAGGATCTTGAGGAAGAACATCTTGTCAACCTGCTTGTTTAATCCAAGCCCAGCTATTGTATGCTTCTCTAAAATAAAGCTAATCCACATCATATCACATAATCTATTATATAGCTCACGCTGACAGTAGAAGGACCTCTTGGAGTACAGTGCTGAGCATGGGACTCTTGTTAAAACCTTTGAGAACCATTAAAATTAATTGTCAAGTTCTTTAGCTTGTCATTCAGGCCCTTCATGGAGATCTATCCCAAACATTATCTCATCTTTACCCCACTTCATCTGTTGTCAGAATTTCTTGAATTACTTCTGTGGGACTCGGTCACATCACTAATGTGCATGCCTTTTTGCTTTGCTCCCATCCTTTCCGGTCTTGAGTTATCACTCTCCTCAGCTGAAGGGTCAGCTCAAATGGACAAATCTTAGTACAGTAATTTCTCCGAATTCCAGAGGCAGGACTGTTTTGTTTTCTATGTTTTTGTAGTGCTTTGTTCCCATTGAAGCTGCTCATTTATGTTATTATGGTTCAGTCCCTGCCCATCTCTCATCTCAGATCATGTGTTCCTCCACTGTGGTATCACATTCTGCCTTGTCCCCAGAGGCCTCACAGTGTCCATAATATAAGCAGTCATCCAATAAATGTCCTGAAAAAATGCTAAGTATTGATTTTTGCTCAGTAGGATAAAGAGCCATAGATTTAATGATGTAGTATCTTATGAGTCTTCCTGATATCTCCTGTCTCCTTTTCTGGAGTATGATGAGGAAATAAAAATATTACGAAAATATCTCACAAAGATAATCACTACAGATTTATCAAAATCATGGATCCAGGAGTCTGCTTCAGTCTGTTTTGTTCCATCTCATATTCACAACACATATCTAATTGGACTGTATGATTCAAAAGGCCACAGTTCTAAATTTAGGGTTAAAATGTTCAGAATGCTCTTTAGTCTTTAAAAAAAAAACACAAAAAACAAATTAGTATCTAAGCAATTCTTGAGCCTCTGTAAATTCAATGTTAATGTATAATACAGTATCTGTCACTTCTTCTGTTCAATCAATTTTAGTACTTGGACTCTAACTTTAAAAAAATCTTTCATAAAATAAATATAATTAAGCCACTAAAAATTCATTTTGTGTAATACAATTTTCTCAATTTGAGATGGCTTTTAATACAACATAATTTGCCACATAATATTTCCATTTCTGTTGTGTATATTCAGTTAACTTGTGATCTGATACATATATACTAATAATTTGCACTAAGAGCTAGCCCAATAATCATTAAACTCATGACAAATAAAAATTTTTCTTATTTTTAGCTGAAAATTATCCCTTAATCTATATCACTTAGAAAATTTGAATAGATGTAACCAGAGTGGCCTAAAGTCATCATTCCTGCAAATGTTTACTCAAAAACATGACCTTAAGGTTGAGAGTTCATATGCTGCTGAGGTGACTCTCAAATGACATTGGGGATCTTGAACCCTTGTTATTCTGAGCTTCACACACTCTACATGGCAGCCACACTTTGAGCTATTGTATCCATACGTTAGGCGGAACAGAGAGAAAGCACGAGGAGAAGTGAGAGAATGGGGCAGCAACTGGCAGGGTTAGCCACTAGTAAAAATCTACCATGCGTTATTGTTTTTGAAAGCTGTACCTTATTGATTATGCCTCAATTTTGTCTACTCTGTTATATGCATATATTTATATTTATAATTGCTTATATAATTTTTACTTCATTCTACATATTTTGTAAATTATTTATATTATATTTATTTATTGAAGAGTTCTGTTCTGAATATAAATAATTGTTGAAGTATTTTGTGACTGAACATCATTTTATTACAAGTCACAATTAATTTACTCGATCCTTAATTATTAATCATTGTATATTGTTTTAATGGATTTATAATTATAAACAGTGGTAGCACTGCTGAGCTCCTTTGAACTTGAATTTTTGCCCCTGTTTCTAATGAATTCTTTGAAAAACTTGATGAAATAGGACAGGTCAAAATGCAGACATATGCAAGGGGAAGGGCACGCATTTTCAGAGGCTAGGACAAAACAAAATGAAGGATTAGTGTTCTTAAGCCTGTGTTTGTTGAGAGAGGAGTGGACAGAGCAAAGCACGATGTTCTAGCTTTTCTTCTCAGGAAGATGGGTACAGATAACAGAAAAGGCTATTGAGTGTTTACAATAACCACAACCACAACCACAACCACTCTGCCAGTTCCTTGAACATTTAGTCAAATTTAGAAACCAGCCAGCCAGACAACCAACAAACCAAACCACCAACCAACTAACAAGCAAACTAAAAAGACTGAATGAGAAGTCAGACATGGCGATACACACCTTTAATCCCAACATGTGGGAGGCAGAGGCAGGTGGATCTCTGTGAGTTCCAGGCCCATCTAGCCCTCATGGTCAGTTCCAGGCCAGTTAGGCCTACAAGGAGACTTTGTCTCACAAAACAAAACAAAACTAAACTAAACAACAACAACAAAACCAAAAACAGACTGAGAAGACACATGAGTTAAAAAATGGAGCTCTAACATTTCCCCAGCTGGGTAGGTATAGGACTGATGGTAGTCTTCAGTTAGTGGCAGTCACTATGAGGCACTGACCTGTGGTATGTAGACTAGATGTTGAATTTTGAATCATCTGCTGCTGTAACGACTAATGAACTTTGATGAGATTACATGTAAATATATCTTCATATGAGGAACTCCTGATTTGTCCTGCTAGCAACTGAAGTTATCATAAAATCATCATCCAAGCAAATACAAAATAGCAATCATGCAAGAAAGCAAGGTTATGTTTTGTAAAGGGCAAATTCAGAGGAGATGGGAGGGAGAGAAAGGGAAGGAATGAAAGAAGGAAGGTGCTGCATGTTAGTGATGACTAGAAGCTATAGATTGATCAGCTTGCTTTGAGATCTAGGAAAATAGAGGAATGAGTCAAGGAGACAATTGTTTCCCATGCACTCTAAAGAGAAGAAAAAGTGGAACGACAGCCAGCATGACTTAGCAGAGTAAATCACTTGTAGTTAATCCATTTTATTCGTTGACACTCTGACATCACTGAGATATGAGGGGAAGCAGGAAGACTTCGTATATCTTTACTTTGGTAAGGGTTAGGTTTGGCCTCACGTGGCACTCCCATCAACCAGTAAAGAAAATGTAGTCATCTGTAAAGGGGGGTATAGCTTGATATTTGTCAGTACAACAGTTACCTGCTAGGGCAATCTAATCAAGCATCAAAAAATACTTTGGAGGAGCTTAAACAAAGTTATTTGTATTAATCTCTATATTTTAAGAATGCCCCAGTATGTTATCTACAGATGGGGAAAATTGAAAAATGGGCAGGAATTAGTGGAAACCTAAAGTGAATTTGGAATGAAAGGTGGATTAAAAAACTTGAAGATTGAGGGAGAAAATTAATTTAAATGGTGCTTCAAAATCTGTCTAGTGTTGGCAATGCATTCTGATACAATGTTGCTATAAATTTGAAATGAGACCTGGTATAGCTTTTTTGCATGATTCAAGGGCATCTGCAGTGCTCCTGCCTGCCATTGTATCTTTTGTCATGTAACACTGTGTCTTTTTGTATGTTCTGATTTATAAGACTCCCTGTCTTCATCTGTTGGTGTGTATGTTCCTTCTTTAGATTTTGTAAGTACTTTATTGTTGCTTTGTAAGGAATGAAGGATTTTACTACGTCTTCCAAAGCTGAACAATAATTTTACTAAAGCTTCTCTGTTTCTATGATTTTCATGATAGTTTTTTGATATCACTGTTAACTTTTGTTGCAATCTTTTGGGAAATATTATAAAAGGTAATTTAGCTTATCAAATATAATACTGAGAATGCATACAGCTTAGTTGATAATGTGACAACATGTACAGCTAGAGCCAGAGTGGGGCATAGTCAGGTGACAGACACTAAACTGGGAGTGCCATGGGGTGCAATAATTTTGAAATATAACCCGATTTTGGAGTCACACAAATAGAAAAACTGTGGGCATCAATATTAATAAAATATGGCTTAACAAGTCATAAACATCATGCTGTTTAACCCAGCATTGCCATTTCTGCACATTTTATCCGAAGGAAGTATTTGTGCAGTGGCAGAAGACATATGCCTAAGAACCTTTGCAGCATTTTGGTTTTGTAGTAAGTATTTGTAGCAAGTTAAAAAGCAAAATAATTGATGATATGTTATTACAGTGGGATATTAATCAGTGACATGAATTTGCAGTATGATGATAAAAATGGTGATAGAGCCACAAAAAGAATTTCATAGTGACAAAAAAGATCCAGTTTAAGAGTGTATTGTGGGGGCTGGAGAGATGGCTCAGAGGTTAAGAGCATGCGCTTTTCTTGTGGAGGACCCAAGTTTTTGTTCCCAACTCCCTTGTCCCGGTGGTTCAAAACTGCCTGTGATTCCAGCTTATGGAATTCAACTTTCTCTTCTGACCCCTTTGGGAACCTGTGTACAAACCCAGACATAGACACATAATTTGAAAGTAAAAATAAACCTTTAAAAAGTAAATATGTTATAACCCTTTAAATAGCAGTCTGAAAGTAAAAGATAAGTTAGTTTTAATGAAGACATTATTATCCAAATTAACAGAAAATTTTAAAAGTATTTCTCTTCCTGAATTAGAAAAAAAAAACTTTGGAACTTTTAGAAAAAGAATTACCTCAGGAAGAGTCACCTATGTGATTTCATGTAAAAGCAGAGTATAAGTTACAGAAATTCTTTACACCACATGGGTACTGGATATTAAGCTGAGGTGATCTGGCTTGTTGACAGGGCTTTTACCATCTTACTAGATTTTGCTTATTTTTTTCAAGTATGAAATTTTTTTTATTTTAGAGATAAGTAAGCTAAAACTCACAGAATCAAATCTTGAGAACAAATGAAGGATACTCAATGATGGATCTGTAAGGATATATTATGTGCATGTCTAATACCTGTGTAGTTTTCTATGGCAGGCTATATAAAAAATCCAGAGGTGATGCAGTGATTGAGCTACACATGTACACTTTGCCTTGGTAACTCACAGTCTCCATATTTTTCATAAGCACATCAAGGGTAGCATCAAAATGTACTCCTGGAATCACTGATTCAGCCTGGAAGCACTGATGATATTCTAGTACTTCATAACAAAAAGAATGAGTTAGTGTGGCAGAAATGACCCATAGTAAGACGTTTTACATGTTTCCTGTTTCCATACTCCATCAGAGATTATTTTGTAGGTCTCAATTTTCTCTCATCACTTAACATACCAATTTTGCTGATTTATAAGACATTTTATGTGGGTGTCCTAAAATTTCAAATGTACATTTCCAAATAATTCTCCACTTTCAAATAACTGTATCATGTACTACTTTAAAATGTCATTCATAAAGCTATAATCATATGGTCCACTTTACTTCATTATTTTACTTATTTATTTTAATGTATATTTTATTGAATTTTTGTGCATTTCATACAATAGGTCTTAGTCATATTTAGACCCCCTCCTACATCCACATAGTTTATTACACTGCTTCCCACCAGATTTCATGCATTTTGTCATACATGTTTAGACTTATCAAGGCAAGCTTGTGTACCCAGATGATCTTCAGTGCAAGTTCATCCACTGGGGTCTAGTCAGCCTATCTAGAGTCACTCTCTTAAAGAAGATCAACTCTCCCTCATTCAGCAGTAACTAATTGCTAATAGTGCTTTAGCTAAGGTTGGATCCTGATGCCCATTTCCCCAATTTTATGTTGTTTTTATTTTTTGTATGATATAGTCTGTATGGGTCTTGTACTTGCTGTTCACCATTGCTGGAAGTTCATATGAGCAAGTTACCAGAGGTCTGAAAGACTCTGTTTCCTTATGATCTTGACCACTCTGTCTTTTACAGTATTTCCTCCTTGTTTTCCACAATGGTCCCTAAACTATGAATAGGTGAAGTTTAATATAGTAGTCTTGTCCAGGGACACACACTGTGCAGTCTTATTCTCTAAGCCATTTGTGACTTTCTGTGTGCATTGCATAGTGCTGCATGATTATTTTTATTTGTTTACTTTATTTTATTTATTCTTTGAGAATTTCCTACTTGTTTGTAATTTATCTTGTTCATTCTACATTCTACATCCACTCTCATTCCCTCACTAGAAACCCCCTAGGGCTCTTCCTATAGCATACCTTCCTCACAACCTCTTGTTTCTCTTTCTCTCTCTCTCTCTCTGTGTGTGTGTGTGTCTCTCTCCCTCTCTTTCTCTTTCTCTCACTTACACACACACACACACACACACACTCTGAATTCAATTAGTGTTGCTCACATATGCATGGATGTGGGGCCATCCATTAGGACACCAGCAATCTACTGGTGACCATCCCCCAAAGAAAAGTGACTCTCCCCTCCCTCTCTGTCATCCACTGCCAATAGCAGTCAAGGGTGAGATCTCAGGGGCCCATTCCCTGTTTCATGACGGAATTTTTAACTGGCTTGATCTTGTTCAGGTCTTGTATAGGTTACCACAGGTAAACACAGCAGCTGTGAGTTCATATGTGCAACAGCCATCTCATGTCCAAGGAATAGTACTCCGCAGCCTAATCCTATGATTATTTTTAAACATGTAAGCATTGTCTTTGAGCTTTGAATACCTTTGTCACATTTGTTAGTTTACCCATGATCCTTTTGCTTTGTGCTTCCCCTTCCTTTCTTCCCTGTACTGTGTCTCTACACATAGGCACACACATGCACACAGGGAGAGAAGAGAGAGACAGACAGACAGACAGAATGATAAAGACAGGAACTTTTTTTTCACTTTTTTTGTGTATTTCCTAAAGAAAGTATTTTGCATATAATCAAAACACATTTATAGAAACTAAGAAGTTTGGCATTCCCATAATGCTTTTAAGTCCTCGCTGTACATACCTAGGCATATAGAGGCTAGTTGTATTAAACTTCCTTTAACTTGAAACATTTCGTCAGCCTTGAGTTTCTTTTATATTTTGGTGGTTTGATAGCCTGTCTCATGTCCTCCAGTTGGGCTAGCCTTTTGTTGCTTAATGATTAACTCAGGTTATGCATTTTTGGCATGCACAGCACAAAATGGATGCTGAGTATGTCCCAAGTACATCCTGTGTATTTGCCCCACTTTTGATGCAGTTGTCCCTGACAGTAGGTAAAAAGTCTTTGTCTACTTTTCCTGGTGGAAGTTAAATCGTCCCCCTTGTAATTACTAAGGAATCTGCGGGAAGACGCTTTCAGACTGTCTTGTTTGCCATCACACGTCACTTGGTAGTGCTAGTGCGGATCTCCTGGCACTTACACATAATCATTTTACTGCAGTTTCCCTTACTGGTGGTTTTCCTAACTCCACCAATACATGTGTATGGAGGGGACATTAACTCAAAGGAGAAGTTTCATTTTTTGTTCCTTTGTATTTTACTCATCTATTTTTCTGTTTTTCATGTGAATTTTAATCTTTTCCCATAATTATTTACTGTGATTTCCCACTTGTCCTAGATTTGTCCAGTGGGAGCCCCTTGAAACTGATGCCTGTGTCATTGGACACATTCATATACTTTCTAAATCCCTTACTTGTTCTTTTCAAAGAAAAAAGTTGTTACCTAAAATTCCATATGTCTACTCTTTGAATCCAGAGAAAACTGTGAGAACAGTTAAGAAAACATAGCCCCTCAAAGTGATACAGTTTTCACTAGCAAAATGACTACTCTAACTACAATAATCCTGAGAGACTATCCTATGGTAGTATAATATGGTGTATTGCAGAATCCCAAGCCAACATATTTTAAGCATTCTGAAAAATGTGTTGCTTCTTTAAAAAAATGCAGTTAGCCAAAACATTCAGACAGCAACTTTAGTGGTAATTGTTCCCTTGATCCAGTTCTATTATTATTATTATTATTATCATTATTATAACTACTGTTAATAATTTACAGTTCTCTTGAGACAGAGCCTCACTGTGTAGTACTAGCCGGTCTGGAACTCGATATGTAGACCACCCCACACTGACTTGAGTGATACATTTGCTTCTGTCTCCTAGTGCTGAGATTAAAGTCATGTAACATCACTCCCCAGTTTATTGAATTTAATAAAAGGTTTCCCTTTATAATTGTTTTATTCTAGGATGCACTTATTAATGTAGGAAACATGTTTGAACAATATGCCCATGGAAGATGTAAAATTGTTGCTTAAGATCATTAATTCTCTTGATTACATCAGTGATTTGTGCTTGTTCCTTTTTCATGTAACTTAAAGTATGATCAAATATAGGGCCTGATAAGATGGCTCAGTGAATGAACATGCCTGCTGCCAATCCTGACAACCTGAGTTCAATCCCTGAGACCTATATATAGTAAAGACACAACAAAGAGTGGGAAGGAGAGAATCAATTCTGCCAAGTTGTCCTCTGACCTCCACATGTGTGCATGGCATACATTCTGACCCTAAATGTAATACAAATTTGAAAATGAGAGTACTTAAATAGATGGAAATTCAGTGAAACTTTTAAGATAATGAAGATTCTTGAGGATAAGGAATCAGTCACTGAATCTGAGGGATCCAGGTACTACAGAATTCTAAGGAGCATTTGTGTATAAAGGAAGGCTCCCCCGACAGCTTTACAGCACAGAGGGCTGATGGTCATTGATAGGAAATGAGGGTTTGGACCTGGAACTAAAAACTCCAAGGCTTGAATGTGGTAAATTAGAAGAGTTTGCAAATTTTAGGACCAAGTCAGTACATAAAGCATGTAGCATAAGAGATGCAGACTTTCCTGTTTCATATGTGTGCTTAGATCTCATCTTTACAGAATTTTATTATTTAAAAATATTATTTACATGAAGATTCTTATAAAAAGTGTCTAATATTAAATATGTTAAAATTTAATAGGACATAAATAAAACACATTAGCCATTTTTCAGCTTAAACTACAGTTGTTAACTGATGCAGAAAACATAAGCCTAGTGTATACTTATGGGGTACCATGGGATTCTTTGACATGCACACATATCATGTAATATTAAAAGCAGGGTCAGCACATTCATCTTAATCAAGCATCATTTCATCAGAGTAAAGCATTTGCACTGCTTACTTCCCCCTCTTTAAAAATGACCCTAATTACTGCATTACAGTACACTATTATCTATGGTCATCCCACTGTGCAGTAACACACCAGCATCTTCTAACTCCAGCATACAGCTTAGTAACACATCAGAACCTCCTAACTCCAGAATACAGTTTAGTCTCTCTTTGAACAACCCCCACCGTTTCTCCTTCCAACTATGCTTCACTCATCACTACTGCTGTACTCTCATCTCCCATGAGATAAACTGTCAGGGGTCCCAGAGCTCGGGGCCAGCCCAAGGGGACCGAAGGGTCTCTGTCATGGGGGAGGGGGCGAGTAGATACAGACTTAAGACACAAACTCTGGGAGCTGAGCAGGATGCCAACAGTGGTAATCTGCTGCAAACTCCTTTATTCAGAGAGGTGCAAATAGTCTTATAGGTCTGGATAGCCAATGGCCTTATGGGGTGTGGTCCCAACAGCAGCCAGTGGTGGTCTGTCCCCAAGTAGGCAGGTTCTTTCCAGGTGCTGGGCAGAAGCTGGTCTCATGACTAGCCAGAGCAAGCACTGCACCCACGGGAGCAATTCCTGCATTCCTCCTGGCAGGTGGCCTGGCTAGGCCAACCTTGCACTATGTCTAACATATCCTCCCTTTTGTTTTTATTAATTGTTTTGTTTTTAGCCAAAAAAGAAAATGGCTACCTTTCCTTGGGGTCATTTTACCCTAAACTGCCTAGCCAAATTCTACCTCCTGTTCTTACCACATCACCCTCCTAAGAGGTCACCCCAATTGCCAATAGGGAATTGGGGCGATGACTGCTCTGGCTACATCAAAGGCTGAAAACGGATGTAGATTGTGGCAATTGGAGTACCCCCCAGACGTCGGGGGTCCCAGTGCTCCGGGTCAGCCGGAGGGGACAGAAGGGTCTCTGCTGTTGGGGGGGGGGCTAGTAGACACAGAGTTAAGACACAAACTCTGGGAGCTGAGTGGGAAGCAGGCGGATGGTGCTGCAAGCTCATTTATTCAAGAAAGTGTAGAGGGTCTTATAGGTCTGGTTAGCCAATAGCCTTATGGGGTGGTGTTCTGACTGCAACCAATCATAATTTGTTCCCAGGTGGATCAGGTTTTTTCCAGGTTCTGGGCAGAAGCTGGTCTCACAATTAGCCAGAGCAGAGCACCATGCCCACAGGAGCCATTCCTCTTTTCCTCCTGGCAGATGGCCTGGATAGACCCACCTTGCATTATGCCCAACAATAAACTGTTCTGGATCCCTCATGTACTTGTCTTTCTCTATCAGTCGTCACTTAAAATAATTATCTGTTTCCATCCATGTTGAATATCACAGTATTTCATTCTCTTTATGGATTAGTAATATACCATATTTTAGTCATCTCATCAAGTGTCTCAATTTATTTGCTGTGAATAGTGCAGCAATGGACGGGAGCATGTGGATGTCTCCTCAGTACCCTTGAAGTCGTTTCTGTTGGAGATGTACACAAGAATAAGATGTACACTGCTGCCTTCTCTCCAGAAACACCTGCACCACTATCCTTAGTGTTTTTGATTAAAGCCATTCTTGCTACTGTAAGGGAATAGCTCATAATTTTGTTGTTTTTTCCTAATTATCAGTGATGCTCAAGATTTTTACATTCTATATTTTTATGTTTTTTTTTGGTAAATGTTTTATTTAGGCCTATTGCTATTTTTAAAATTGGGGTTTCAGTTTCTTGCTTTGCACTTTTGCAGTTCTTTATATGTTCTGGATACTAGCTTCTTGCCTGTTGTGTAGTTTGAAGATGTTTTCTTGGATTTTGAATCTGCTGATTTTTTCTTTCTTTTTCCTTTGCTGCACTGTAAGTTGTAAGTGTAAGGCAGTCTCATCTATCAGTTTGTGCTTTTGTTGCCTAGGCCTTTGGGATTTTGTCCAAAAAAACACTTGTCCATCCCAATGTTGACACACTTCTCTTCTTTCTTCCAGTACGTTGTAATTGCTGTTTGTGAAGACAGGGGTCTAATTCCACTGTTCTGTATGGAGATGCTCAGTTTTCCCTTCCACTTACTCAAAAGCTGTCCTTTCTCTACTTTGTTCTTCTGATGTTCACAATCAGCTGGCTGGAAGACTGGGTTTGCTTCTAGGCTTTCTATTGTGTTCCATTGCTTTATGGCCTTTCCCCCCACAAACATGGTGCTGTTTCAGTTAAAACAGCTTTGTAATAAACTTTGAAGTCATGCAGCATAATGCCTCCTGTGTTAGTCCTTTTGATCATGATTTCTTTGGCTACCTGGGTTTATTTTTGTGTAGTTCCTTATAACTTTTAGAATTTGTTTTATAATACTGTGGGCAGTTTACAGCCTATAACAGGCCTGTCCAAGCTTTTGGTACTTCAAAATGATATTGTCATTTATAAAGGTTTTGAAGGAAGACCACAAAATTGAGTTAGAGAAAAATTTGAGAAAAAACTCATAGTGTTTTAAGTACGTTTAATACGTTTATGTTTTTTTGTTGGGCCCAGTTGTCCTCTACCTCACATGGCCCAGGAACTGCAGGTTGGGCATCCCTCCAAGCAGGTGTCTAGGATATGAAACCTCAGTCAGAGTACTGGTTGTGAGGCTCTGATTATCCCACATTAGGCATGTCAAATTGAGAAGTTATGTAGTTAGTGCTCAGCTCAGTCTACTTTCTGACAGGATGCATGTGCTCAATGTACATATGAAGACAGAAATTACTAGTTGCTATAGCTTAATAATTTTTTTGAAATTACATATGAAGATATTTAGCATAGTCTATTAACTTCTACGATTTTAAACTCAGCAAATTGAAACATAAAAATATCTAGATTTCTTAGGAGTTCTTGTTTTATTATTCCCATTTAGCACCAAGCTTGATAACTTTATCTAATCCTTTTTTTTTTTCCAGAAGTTTTCATTTGAGTACCAATAAAGCCATCTGTTGACAGGGAGAGGGAATGCTTATTCTGGCCTCATTTCTACACTGGAAGAAGATAAAGGAGGCATTAGTGTATGATATTTGTTCTAAACAGTGAACTACTGCTATGATTGTGATTGGCTTGGGCATCAAGAAAAGCACAATACTATGGTCTTTCTGTTTAGTACTGTGGAGCTGCTTGGGTCAGAAATTTCCTTGGTCTCTGAGCACTAAAAATCCTCTTAAGTAGCTTGCTACTTGCTGAATTTGCATTTGATTACTACGAGCTGCCTGATCTATCTGAGGAAGTGTATTTTATAGGGCTCAATATTATTTTCATTAGCTGGTGCTTCCTCATGTCTATGCTGAGTTTTGTTTTTTTTCTGGTGTGAACTTACATACTGTCACCATAACTGTGAGTTCAGATAAGTAATCTACATCAAACTCTGCCTTCCAAGGCTCAGCAATCATCGAGAAAGGTTGGTAGAAAGATTATAAGGGTCAGAGGTGGTAGATGACCATAAGGAAGCAGAATTTATAACACAGCTGGCCAGCTGGAATTTTTTAAAGATACATTTAAAAAGAAATGTTTTGAGTCTCAAAGTTAATGTGCCTTTTTAATACTTATCTTCTAAAATAAGTGAAGTAACTAATAAAACCTGATTAAATCATTTTCTCCTTAAACTCACATTGACTTTGCAGAAAACAAAAGAGAGCTGTTGGTGTATTTTGGGAGGTGCGCAAGCAGCATGTCTGCATTTTTCTCTGCATATGACTGTCAAGTAGAATTGAGATGCAATTACTGGTGCAAGTCTCTAGAAAAATCAAGTAGAATTCTCCTCTAATTGACTCATCTTATCCAAATAAAAGTACATTTGAAAAACTTGTGTATTTTAATTAATCACCATAAATCTTCACTTAAATTTACTCATAAGCACATCATAGTTTTGAAAGCTTTTATGTGACTCTATCATTTTTTTTGTGAGACTTGGACTTATAGAGCCAGGTGCTAAGAGTCTTATATCTCATGACTATCCTTGACAGCTGCATAAAGTATTTTTAGGTAATTGGGAATAATTCTGGTTACAAGCCGTTTGTACTTGCTGGATGGATAACAGGAATTTTGCAAGATCTAATTTCATTATGTAAAGGTATCTAGTTTCTGTATTCATCTATATTGATGTTTCTGTGACCTTGGCAAATATCTTACAATTTTAATTTTTTTTCTCCTTCACAGATGCATTTTTGTAGGAGTATTTTGAGGATGGATGTTTTCAAATCATTTTGAAATAGTTGAGCATACAGTAAGTAATACGTATTTTACTTTTCACTCAGTTGCACTCATACTGAATGCATTTGGCAGATAGTCAAAAATGAATACACTCTTAGTTACAGTTTTGATACACATGATTGTTGAGATAAAATGCATACAAAAGTTAAAAAGCAATGAGCTGATTGCTTGTTTGAATTGAGTTCTGTAATTTCAAGTTTTCTAATCATTGACTTTACTGTTCTTTTATATTACTCACATATAACATTTTTTAATTGAATTTTTAATTGAATTTTTGTGTATTTCATATAGAACATCTCAATCAACCTTAATCACTTTTGTCCCCCTTCCTCATATGCACCAACCCACAGTACCCCTCCTGCCCGCGAATTCATGCATCCTGTAATCTGTGTTAAGACCTATTGTGTCAAGTTAGTGACTCCAGACATTCCTCAGTGCAGGTTGATCCACTGAGGTCTAGTCAGCCTATGCAGATCCCTAGCTTTAAAATGAGTCTTCCTTACTCAGCAGTAATCAACTGCCAATATTTTGCCAGCAAAGACTGGGGACTGCTGCCCATTTCCCCAGTTCCATGTTGGGTTTTTGTCTTCATGAGTGTACATGTGTCTTGTACATGTCAGTATCATTGTGTGAGCAGGATCCCAAGAGCTTGTAGGTTTCTATTTCCATATAGTCAAACACCTCGTCACTGGTTCTTACAAATAGGAGTCCTGTCCTGGGACCCAAATTCTTCAGTCTCTCAATCTCCATGCTTTGGCCATCTGTGACATTTTGTGTTCCTGCCACTCTATTGCATGAGGGAGCTTCATTAATGAGAAATGAGAGATTCATCAGTGTCCTCTTTATACCGTGTTCTTTGTTGCATGAGCCTTAGGTATAGAGGTTGAACTGGAGATGTACCACTTAGGCTTGGGAAATTCACTGCCAATGTTTTCTTCTAATAGCTTCAGAGTGTCATGTTTCATATTGCCGTCTTTGGTATATTTGGAGTTGACTTTTTTGCATGGTGAAAGAGAAGAGTCTAGTTTCATTCTTCTACAAGTGTAGATCCAGTTTTGCCAGCACCATTTGATGAAGATGCTGGCTTTTCCCTATTGAGTGTTCTTGGCCACTTTGTCAAATATCAAGTGGCTGAACTTGTACGTACTCTTGTTCGGTTCTTCAATTATATTCCATTGACTTGTGGATCTGTTTTTTGTGCCAGTGCCATTCTGTTTTTATGACCATAGCTCTGTAATATAATTTGAAATCTGGTATAGTAATCCTCACTGCATGGGTATTTGTACTCAGGGTTGCTTCGACTATCTGGGGTCTTTTGTTATTCCAGATAAATTTTAGGATTTTTTTAAAATTCTGTGAAGAATGTCACAGGAATTGATTGGGATTGCATTGAATTTATATATTGCTCTTGGTAGGATGGTCCTTTTCACAATATTAATTCTTCCAGACTATGACATGGAAGGTCCTTCCATCTTCTGGTGTCCTCCTCAATCTCTTTCTTTAAAGATTTAAACATTCATTTTTGAGATCTTTAATGTCTTTGATCAGGTTTATTCCCATATATATATATATATATATATATATATATGTGTGTGTGTGTGTGTGTGTGTGTGTGTATATATACATATACATATATATATACATATTTATATATATATTAGGGTGTTATTCCTGGGAGGGTTTCCATGTACTCATTCTCCAATTGCTTGTTATTGTTATGCAGAAAGGCTACTGACTTTTGTAGATTAATTTTATAAGTGACACTTTACAGAAAGTGTTAATCATTTCTAGAGGTTTCTGGTGCAATTTTGGCATTGCTTAGGTATAATATCATATCATCTACAAAAAAGAATAATTTGATCTCTTCTTTTCTAATTAGTACTCCTTTAATTTATTTCTCCTGTCTTATTGCTCTAACAAGAGTTTCAATCACTATATAAAAAAGCAGCATAGATAGTGTACAGCCTTGTCGGGTTCCTGATTTTTAACAGGAATGCTTCCAGGTTTTCTCCATTTAGAATGATGTTGACCGTGGGTTTGTTGAGTATAGTTTTAATAATGTTGAGCCATGCTCTCTCCAGTCTAATTCCCTCTAGAACAATTAGCATTGATGCGTGTCTAAGATATTTAAAGGCTTTTTCTGCATATTTTGAGATGACCATATGTGTTTTTTTTTTCTTGTTACATTTATTGACTCACATATATTGAACCATCCCTGTATCTCTGGAGCAAAGCCAAATTGATGGTGGAAGGTGATATTTTTGATGTGTGGCTATATACCATTTGCAAGTATTTTACTGAGAAATTTTGCATCTATGTTCATTAAGGATATGGAGCTATAGTTTTCTTTTTTTGGTTGGATCTTTACCTGGTTTTATTATTAGAGTTATGCTGGCTTTCATAGAAGTAATTTGGGAGTTCTTCCTTTGTTTCCATTTTCTTGAATAGTTTAAGTATTATTGATTGTAGATCTTTAAATGTCTGCTAGAATTCTGCTGTAAATACATCTGGGCCTAGGTTTTTATTATTTGGAAGATTTTGTATTACTCTTTCAATTTCTTCATATGTTACGGTCTTTTAACTTGATCACTTTTGGTTTAGCTTTGATGATTCCTATGATTTTAAATATACACCCATTTCTTTTAGGTTTTGCAATTTAATTGAGTATGGGTTTTTAAAGTATTCTCTTGTAATGTTCTTAATCTTTCCATTGTCTGTTGTGTTGTTTCCCTGTTCATCTCTTGTTCTGTTGATTTGGAGTTGCTCTTTCTTTCTTTTGGTTTACGTGGCTAAGGATCAGTCTAAGTTGTACATCTTTTCAAAGAAATAGCTTTGAATTCATTAATTCTTAGTATTATTTCCTTTGTTTCTATTTCATTGATTTCTACTCTGATTTTTGTTGTTTCTTCTTGTGTGCTGGGAATAGGCTCCGTTTGTTGTTGGCTTTCAAGTCTTGGGTTGCCATGTTGTCATTTACTTGTGCTCTTTCTGATTTTTTAATGTAGAAACTTAAAACTATAAACTTCATTCTTCAAACTGCTTTTAAAGTGCCCAGAGGTTTTCTTTTGTTGTATTGCTCTTTTTGTTTAATTTCAGGAATACTTTTATGTCTTTTCTTAATTTCACCTTTGACCTATTCATTATTTAGGATTGTGTTGTGCAGTCTCCATGAGTTCATGAAGTTATTAGGGCTTCTTCAAGTGCTGATTTTAAATTTTATTGCATTGTTGTCTGATAAAATGCATGGAATTATTTTAGTATGTTTCTGTTTGTTGAAGTTTGTTTTGTGCCCCAGTATGTGGTCGATTATGGAGACAGTTCCATGGGGTGCTGAATAGAACATATATTCTGTGGTGCTTGTGTAGAATATTCAGTAGATTTTGTTAGGTCCATTTCATGTATGGTATTGCTTAATTCAGATGTCTCTCTGTTTCTTCTTCTTTGCTCAGTTGACCTGTCTAATGAAGTCAGTGGGGTGTTGAAGTCCCCTGCTATTAGTGAGTTGGGATTAATCTGTTTCTTAAAGTTCTGTAGTATTGTCTTTATATAATTGAGCCCATCAGATTTTGGTGCATATATTTTCACAACTGTAATATCTTTTTGGTTAACTGTTTCTTCAATAAGAATAATGTGACCTTCTTTATCTTTATCTCTTCCAATTAGTTTTAGTTTGAAGTACTTTTTGTTATATATTAGAATTTTAAGTCCTGAGTGCTTCTTAGTGCCATTTGCTTGAAATATTTTTTCCCATCTTTTTTACCTTAAGGTATCTTAAAGTAATGCCTGTCCTTCAAGATGAGATAGCTTTCCAGCAGACAACAAAAATATGGACTTTTTCAAAATCCATGTAACTAGCCTGTGTCTTAACTATCTTACATAAACAGGATGATCTAGAGACCAGTGTTAAAGTAGAATTTCCCCAGAAAAAGGAAGTGATAATGGCAGTGCTGGTTTTACCCATTGTCTTCTAATATGACTACAGCAGTAATAAGGAACAGAGGTGGTTGCTTACTAATGCTGACTGGATTGGGAACACCGGGCTTAAATCTTGGATCAGTTTTGTTCTAGATACGAGAGTCTAACGAATTACATAATATCTCTTTAAAACTGGTATGACTAAGGACTGTTAATTGGTTTTGAATTAATGTATTTGTTAGTCACATACAGGTACAACAAATGCAGGTAGTTATTCACTTGGAATTGATTTATTTGGATAGTTCATTTGAGTATGCTTACTAATTAAGCATCATATTTCATAATCATGCCATTTAAAGAACTAAATATTATATGAGTATTCAGTGAGCAGTGTTGATAGACATGTTCAGAAAGAAACAAAATTTCAGCCTTCATATACAAACTCTAGTTCTTATTTGAGCTTTTGTTAGAAAACAAATCTCTTAACCAATCACTATGTTTATCTCATGTGTGTGTGTGTGTGTGTGTGTGTGTGTGTATGTGTGTACATGTTAAGCCCAAACCTATGTTGAAAAATGTGTGAGAATTTTGGAGAAAAGAAGTGACCATGGAGAGAAGAAATAGCAGTTGTGATGTGCTTATGGAGAGGAGAGGAAATTCCTTTTGTCTTTTTTAGACAGGTTCTTCCCATAGCCCCAGGTTGCCTGGAGCTCCCTAGAGAGACCAGGCTGACCTTGAACTCACAGAGATCCACCTCATCTACCTCCCAAGTGCTGGGGGTAGAGGTGTGCTCCATCACACCTAACCTGGAGATGAAAATTTATCTTGAGGAAGACAGGGACTGTTTACAAAAGAAAAATAAACAACATTTCAGGTTCTCCAAAATTTGGGGTGAGCACCCATCCGATTTTGTAAGAAATTCATGAAAATTGAAAGGCAACTGGCAAGAAAACATTCATCAAGACTCTATTGTGTGAACTTTACATTCTATAACTCAACCTGAGCAGTAAGCTCATGAAAACGACATGCTATCATACTGGTTTTTAATATCTGGACAATGTACAATAGAAAGTCTGGATTCTTCATTCACAGTAATGAAACCAGAGACCTCTAGAGTTTCTTTATGCTGCTAACCTAAAAGATAAATGCTGAGATTCTATGGCTTAACTAAGGTCATGAAGCAGTATTCCCAAACCTCACATAATACAGAAGAAGTCTTTAGTAATGAGTATTTTATGATTTCCTTTCAAATAAAAGGAATAGCAATTGCCTAATATCAAATGCTGAAAGGATTATTCAGAAATCTAAGATTAATCCACCTTGAAAAATATGGTACTTTGTTAAAGAAAACTGCATGTAAAAAGCTACTACTCTAAGGACAGGGACCATAACTTGTGCTTCTACTATGCTTTTCAAATTTGATGTGACTGATCACACTTTTTCTTGCAGTCAGAAATCCACACTACATAATGCAGGGAAATTTTGGATAAGATATTCAGGTAAACTCATCTTCTGCCGCTGTATGATGCAACAATACAGTCATGCCTGAACAAAACCAAACTGACTCTCAGCATCATAAAAACCAACAGTGGGGCCTATCTTTTCTAAAAGCTTATTCCTTCAGATTTCTCCCAAAATAATGCTGACAAAGGCTTTGCTCTCTTTTTATTCAAGTCCATTATCCACCATGAAATAGGGAAGGACTAAAGAATCTTATCTTTCCAGAGAACCTTATCTTCATTTTATGACCCCTGCTGCTGTCCCAGAACATTATCCAGAACCAGAAACAGATGTTATCAATCTAATCCCATCTATTATCTATAAAATAACTGGGATAATCCGTAGCTCCAGTGACTATTCACTGTGTACAGAGATCTTGTTATCTCTACAACACACACACACACACATACACACACACACACACATGTGCACACATATACACTATATGGGTCAAGGGTAAAGAAAGGTCATGAGAGATTAAAACTGTAAGTTTAGGTTAAAAGAGAAACCAAGGCTTTAGCAAAGTTGTTACATTGTAAAGAAACAGATGTTAATCTCAAAGCATAAGATTAACTTTGGTTTCAAGGTAGGTGACATGCCCTTTGTAACACGGTGTTCCCAGAAGTCATTCCAACAGTCTTCTCTCCTCAGTCATCACCTTCAGGTGTTCAGTGTTCACAGCACTCCTTTAGGATTAAGTGGCCGTACTGATCATACTAATTAATTGTCTTCAGCAGATCTAGGTTAGGTGTCATTGGTTCCCATTATTTTGCACTTTAGTTCTTGAACCAAGCAATCAGCAATTCTTTATCAGTGGGATATTTTAAATGTATTAGTGTTCATGGTTCTGAAATGAATGAGTCTGCTTTGTGTGTGCTCCCATCCTATTCATGGTTTGAGAGAGAAAGACTTAAAGAACTTTCGAATTTTATTTTCCAGAATTCGATCTCTAGAAAATAAGCATAATGACTTTATTAGTAATTGTGTTTTATTCAATTCATGTACTATTTATGTGTGTTCCTAAATGTGAACCACCCTGTGGTAGCAAATTGGAGAACACATAAGAGGATTAAAGAAAAATTCTTCTCAGGGAAATATGGTCTTCAGTTTTAGAAATATGTTCAATTTTAAATAAAATAGTGGATTAGGCAAGTAATACCTTGCCAAATGCCTACATTAACTGAACTTACAGATCTATTCATATAATAATGAAATTGAAAAGCTATAAATATGAAAATGAATGAAGTAAGAAGAAAAAATCTGAGGAGACTGATCTGCTGCTGAATTGCTTTGGTTCAAGGTTCCTGCATTTGCATTTGGGCTAGATCTGGATGGAGGCGGAAAATGGGAACAGAATAGTTAAGAAAATGGCCTGGCAAAATCTGAAGTGAAGAGCCACATGCCATATTCAGTTCACCACAAATTAGGCCATGAACAGGATCAGTTTGTTACATGAAGCAAAAATAGGTCTATTGGAAAACAATGCTGGAGTCACACTGTAAATTTAAATTAAAACAAATAATAGGCAAATATTATAGAAGATGGATGATATTTTTGAGGGATAATCATGTGAACAAATTTTTCTTTTTATGAATTTTATTCTAACCATGTTTTCAGAATGAATTACAGTTGCAATGCTAGTAGACAAGAGAATCAGTTTTTAGGAACTATAGACCATAAGAATTAATGTTTAGCAGTAGCATAAGAATTAAGAGTTGAAGGCAAGATCCGGGGTCATACTAATGGGAATGGAGAGGAACAGGTGATCTGGGAGCTGAGATTTGGAAGGAAACAGATTCAAGGAGCAGTCAGGACTTACTGAGTACCAGGATTGTTTTAAACGCTAATAACTTCCCCTACAATTCTGCACAAAAGAATACCGAGACAGGCATTACTTAAGCAAATTGTCCAGGTCACCAAAGTATAAAAATAGCAGAGCCAACATTTGAACCGACTGAGCTAAGCTCCTGAGTCTGCAGTTGGCTCCTCTACCATCAGTCTTCTAAGAAATATTTGATGTATTCAGGTTGACTGAGCTGGAAAGCAATATCGCCAAGAGTCTGATTATTTTTTCCAAGAATTTACCCCTTCTTTAAATAGGTTAAGGAGAAATATCTTCTGACCTTAACCTTTATGGAGATCCCTTATGATGAGTGATGAGCCTCTTGCATACATTAACTTATATGCTGGGTAGCAGGAACCACATAATTTATGATATTACTCAATTATAAATTAGAATAGTAAATATGTCATCTTATTGTGATTTATCTCCCTTCCTTAGCAGAACTTAGAATGAAACAAAGATAGAGTGTTAAAGATTTAATATCTTGTGTCTATGAAAGACCAATATTTCAGGCTTAGTTTACCTATTGTACTGAACAATAATTTTGACAAGGGAAAAAGAAACTCAGCTTAGTGAGTGTCTTTCTTTTTCTGTGTTGAAAAAGGAGAAAATGCATTGGTCAGGAAGATGGGCCTTGGAAGCGTTCTGCTTCCACTTGCGTGCAAATCAGCCTCTGGAACTGTGCGACTTTGTGCGAATTATTCAGCTCTCTATGTCTCATACTTTTCACCTTAAAAATAGACAGATGTCTTCTGAATATTCTAAATTATAAATGGGATGAAACAGTGATTCACCATAAGTGTTACAGTCATTAAATTTTATCTTATATATTAACAGTTTTAATTTATCTATTTAATCATGGAATTATTGCCATTTAAGTTTTTATTGTGAAATTTCATGCATCCATTGACTAAAATAATGTCTTTTAATAACAAAGATACATATAACAATCACATAGATCAAGAAGTTGAACCGTGTTTTGCATCCCAGGTACTTTTCACGCCTCCTCAAGAATTGTCCCTTCTTATTATCTCCAGAATAGATGAAATTATTTAAGCTTTAATGTTAGTTACTTCCTTGCTTTTCAATGTAGCATTAATATTTCATTCTCTGTTCTTAACTTCACAAATTTTAATACAGCATGATTTAAAAAAAATATTTGACAAAATCATACTACATGAATTCTTCTATATGAGAATTTTTTTTCCTGAATGTGTCTTTGTAAGTTTTATTAGTGTTTTATGGGGTTCACTAATTTCTATTGCCTTTGTAGTTTTCCATTATATAAAAATACTACAAAATATTTACTCATAGCAATGCTGATGACCTCTGGGTTATTTGTAAATTTGGGCCATTATGTATCATGTCATGAACATGTTTTGAATCTTGGCTGACCATACTCATGCATTTCTGTTGGGTATGTACTTACCAATAGAATTGCTGGCTCCTACTTCATGGAACCTTCAATTTGACCATTTACTACCAGTCTGGTTTTCCATTTTTGTTACAAAAGTTGTTAAAGTCATTATATACATGAAGGCTTCAGTTTCCTAAGCTGACAAATTATTTACATAATAAATTTGCCTTTATCACTTCACTGACAGTAATAAAATACCATAATACTGAGGATTTTATTTCTTCAGATGGATTATTTGTTAAAATATTCCTTAAGGGATTGGAAAAATGACTCAGCTACTAAGAGTACTGACTGCTCTTTAAGAGGATTTGGGTTCTGTTCCCAGCACCCACATGACAGCTAACAACTGTCTATAACTCCAATTCCAGGGGATCTGATGCCTTCTGACCTCTGTGGGCTCTGCATGACATGAAGGCACTTACACACATCAGATAATACACTTATACATATAAAATAATAATAATGATAATAATAATAAATAATTCTGAAGATAGAAGATAAACTATAAAGACTTAAATAACACCAAATTTTCCTTCTAATAAGAATTTGTTTTCCTTTGAACTTGATCATTTAGGCCCTCTTCCAAAAATAGCAAGTTATTAGTAAAAGCCTGGTTGCCATATGGCAAGATAATCTCTGTTGTTAAACTGATTAAGTGCAATAGAAAGTCTGCAAAAGAAAATGCTTTGTTCTGCAACAAAAGCATATAGATTATGTTCATTCTAAAATAATACATAACATGAGTGTATAGCTTATATATGTGTATGTGTGTTTATTCATGTTCCCCTCACCTGTAACACTCTTGAACTGATATGTACCATATATATATATATATATACATATATATATAATTGTATATAGTGTACTAATATTAAGTATTCTGATGAAACAGATCTTTTATGTTCCTTTTCTACTGTAGCTTAGAGCAAGATACAGAGCATGAATGGCCATTCATTTTTTCATTTCTTTCTTGTCAAAGTCCTTTTGATTTCTAATGATTTTGTCATTTCGTCTTTATAACAATGAACTTCTCAAAAGGTATGAAATATCTTGAAGGTAATTTAATCTTTTAAAGTTATCTGAAAACATTAACAATTATGATGCAACACAAAACTTCTAAACAATACTGAAAAATGAAATGGGCCACAATAATAAGATTATAAGCAGTAAACTTAATTACATCACAACAGCAAAGAAACGGAGCTGCGGTACAAAAACCTCCTGAAATTCTATCCAGCTCTCCCACCGAAAAGCCAGAAAATAGTTAACACACATGCTGCTGAGTATTCTATCCTCATGTTGCCAGGCAACCCTCCGACACCTAGTTGAGCAGCCAAAGGTCAAATTAGGAGCTATCTTGGTAACAGAAGGGTCGAGCTACAAAAGAAGCAGAAGGACGGAGAAAGAAAAAGACAAAGATAAAGAAGACAGTGCTATTTCAGTAGTTACTCATGTTAATCATAACCAAAGTCATTTTGCTTCATAATATGCAGCTAGCTTAATGAAAAATCGTGTGGGATTTTTGCTCCTTCACTGGTATCTTCTGTATATATATGGATGCTTGCTAAAGTTTGGAAAGTTGCATTAACACCAACTTTTAGTAGAGAAGATTTTTACAAATGATTCCCCTTTTTACTGAGAATGTGTTCAGTATGTTCATTGAGATTTTAAGTATGTCATGTAATTCTGATTCACTCGTGTTTTGATTGTTTTGCTGGGGACCGAGTTCAAGATCTCTCACGTGCTAAACAAGCACTCTACAACTGAGTCGCATCCCAACCCTGATGCAGTCATATTTACAGTGATAGCTATAGTTTGTGCTGATTAGCTATTACTGATAGCTAATATATCATCTTCGAGAAAACATTGCCCATACAAAGTAGAATATCCCCCACTTGGGAGTTGGGATGCGTGAAGGAATGGAGTAACTGGGCTTAAGCTCTCCATGATGCATTTAGGAAGATGATCTCATTGAATCCAGGCTTCTCCGCTGAGGAGGGACTTCTATAGGATGAACATCTTCCATTGCTTATAGTTTCAACTTTCTTTGCTGTATACTCACTGCCACAACAAATTTGTGAATATCCCTACTTTATGTATTATAAATGATGTAAAAATTTAACACATTGGGGTATAAAATCATAAAATTAAATGTCGAAATTAGTATTTTTTACAATGATGCTGGCCTCAGAAACTTTAATCCTGAATAAGCCTTTGATTTCATCTAGTGTTACAAACTGTGAAGTTGGATGTCCCAAGCATCTATCTCAGAGTGGGACTAAGAGCATATGAGGTACTAAAACACTAATTGCCAAGTAAGTGGGACAGTGGGACAGATAGGTAACTAGTTGGATGAGCCTAATATTTTCTCTTTCCTAGTTATACTGACAGACTACTTCACTCTTCCTAACACTGATGACAGCCATAGCAATTAGTAACAAGTGCTAGTTATTTACAGTGTGCCAGCCTTTGGCTTCACATTCTATATGCATACTCTCCACCACGAGCTTACCGTGAGTAGACAAAATGGAGCTGGTAGAAACATGGGAAGAACTGGAGTTAAGTGCCCAAATTAACTTCTACGTCTCCAAAGGAATGTATGATGAGATTGGACTTGAACCCCTAAACATGCTGTATGTTATGTTGCTGCTTTTAAAAGATAAACAGTGCTTTTTGTTATTGGATATTATTGTTCCTTGATACAATTCAGCTACGTTTTCTACTCTCACTTGACTTTCCCAAGGTCTCGGTACTTGCATGTGACTGCAGAAACTAGCTTAACATAATAACTGAGATGTTGTGATTACCATTTTACTTTGAGTTGGCATGAAGAAAGAATTTAGCATATACCTTATGGCCTTTGGTAAGAGAAGAGTTTTCAGTACAGTGGCATGTGGAGATTGAAGTGCAGTATTGAGACTGATGTTTCTCCATAGAGGAGGAAGGAAACTTGGGAAAGCTGTGAAAAAAAAATGGAGGAAGAGTTAAAATATAAAGAAACAACTAAAACTACATTTGTGGAGCCAGATTTCAAATTGAAATGTAAAATTCAACTTAAATGATTTTTATAATTGAAAAAGAGCATACAGAAAGGAACTCAGATGCATGAAAAAGGAATGGAAAAATTATGATAGAAACGTAATTTAAGTATGCTAAAAGAGAAATATAATTTTTAAAATGTGCAAAGAATAGAATAATCAGGAATTAAAATGACACACAGAAAAATCCCATTCCTTGGTTAATAGACTTCATTGATTCAGATTGCTGCCTTTGTCCATATTCACCAGGAATGTGAAGCCACAAGCAAAATAAAGACTTGATTGCTGCTCTGCTAGGGCAGTACTGAATTGATGTGGGAAATCACAGAGTTTATACTGATTATGTTTTTTTGCAGGAGGGGAATCATACCAGCATTTTCTTCCTCGGTTTGAACTGTTTCATTTCACAGAAATTAATAGATAAGAGGACCTGGAATGGAGCACACCTACTGATTTGTTCTGATATCAATCAGTGGTTAGCATACATTTACTGTGTTTATCAAAATCAAAAGAAAATATCATAACTCTTCAGCCACGTAAATAGTAGAACTTTTTCATGGACTGAGCAGATATTATCGATCTTGAAGCTTTGTAACTTTACTGCTTGAACTAAGAAAGAAAACCTATAAATCTTTGCCAAAAATTTGTGAACTGTTTGTTTGTAGAATTTGGGCCTTGAGTACAAATAATGTACAAGAACAAACTGCTCAGCCCCTCTCACTGCCGTACTGTTGCATACACATTTAACCTCAATTGTGTGAAAAGAAAAATAGAACATTTTGTAGCCTTAATGTATATGTCTTCGACTTGTTATTATTTCCTTACATGAATGGACTATAAACTTGATTTGTGTTGTCTCTTTCTAAAATCTTAGTTGGAGTTGAGTAGCATTTAGACTTCTAATAGTGAGAGTAATTAGAAGTGGGTATTATTTCCCACTTTCAGTGACCACTTGAATATCAAGCTCAGCTGCCACAGAGGAACAATTGATTGTAACAAAGGTCACATTTACAAAGATACCAACAACAAAATGATAATAATAACCCTGGATGAGAGCTCAGATTTGGAAAGTTAACCATTTTCTTCAAAGGAGCGTTAAGTTTTAGTAGAATCTGGTTTGTGTGGTAAACTTTCATGTTTTCAAAGTCATATAGATTTTTCAGTAGTAGAGATTAGAAAGATGCAAATTTGGAAACAGAATGCTTAAATCAGGCCTTAATCGGAAGATTCTGCCTTTCTTTACTTTCTCATTTACCCTCTCTTGTGAATCATATGACATCCTATTAAGTTCAGTGATCAATACTGATACTGATCTCACCAGGACTCTATGTGTGTGCCCATGTGTTCACATGGGTACATGCATAAATACCACATAACCTAGAATTTTAGGCTTCATTAAGAAACCTGTATATTTTTAGTGTTCTAATTTACTTTAAAACAAAATATATTTTCTCCATCCTTCAAGTAATATTTGTACCTTTTCTGGACTATGATGAATAAAACATTAACAAAAAAGAGTACCAAGAAAACCTGACAGCCCCACCTGCTTTTTCAGTCCTTGTCTGTGAATATGGTTAAAGCAGTTGCATTCATAAGGAGTAAATGTGAATATCTTGACTTGTTTATAATATCTTGACTTGTTTATATTATCATGTAAGCATTTTTCATGATATTAAAATCTTCTACATAATTCTAATAGCTATGCAACATATTATCCATTAATTCTGTATGTATTGTATATACTTTTTATTTTATTTATTATTTTTATTTTATGTGTATGCATATATTGCCTGCATGTGTGTAAGTGTACCCATGTAGTGCAATGCCCACAAAGGTCAGAAGAAGATATTGGATCACCTGGAACTGCAGTTACAGTTAGTTATTGGCTGTTCTATGGCTGCTGGGATTCAAACTCTGGTCTTCTTCAAGAAAAGCCAGTGCTCTTAACCACTAAGCCATCTTTCCAGCCCTGTATTGTATGTACTTTTAATGAACAGTGTGGTCATGATATCTTGAACTTAAACCCTTTTCTCTAAGATGAAATTCTTAAAAGAGAGTTTCTAATAATGAAATTACTAATACAAAGCATGTAATTTTTAAAATGCATTTATTTTTGTTTTATGTGTATTAGTGTTTTCCTTGTAGAAGTACATATGTGTATAATGCCTATGGAATCCAGAAGAGGGTGTTGGATTCCCTGGAACTGGAGTTATAGAGTTCTTAGACCCCATTTGTGTAATGGGAACTGAAACTGAGCCCTCTGCAAGAGCAGCCAGTACTCCTCACTGCCAAGCCAGCTTTCAAGCCTCAGAGCTTGTAATCTTAAAGCAACTAGGTAAAAAATCTTGTTTACTTAAAAAAACATTTCTTTATAAACTAAAATTTTAAATCAGTTTACACTGACACTTTCAAAGTAGGTAAAGATACTTTAAATCCCCCTTACAAAAATAAAATTGTTTAAAATCACATTTAATTTAAAAATATGTAATTCTTGGCATGATTTGTATTTAATGATGATGACAATGGGGGAAATGCTACTTTGCCTATGGGATGCCTGTTTATGTACACGTAATGATATTTACTGCTCATTTGTAAAATCTTAGAGAAATACACCCCATCTTTCCTTGTGCTTTCTGGCAGGATTCTTTATCGTATAGATTTTCTGTGTTTGCTATAATTGGATTATTCCCTCTCTGAGACTCTATTTCTGTCGTTTGATCAACAAGTTACAATCATTAGCAAATTTATCTTACAGAGTTACTTTGCTAATAAGAATATAACTTTTGAATCTTTTGAGGATATAATACTTCTATTTTCTCTTCATTAATTGAAGACTAATTATTCAATATTCTGATTATTTAGTTCCTTATTTTCTTATTTACTTCTTCCTTTTAATTGCCTGTCTTTTCAGGGAATCAATATATGATTAATAGCTTTGTCAGGAAGAATTCAAAAGAAAAATCTGCAAAAGAAATTAGTAACTACGTGTATAAGTTTGATGTATAAGTTTTGAGGGAAAGCAGAAATTAGTTTTATGAAAAGCATGCATTTTTCCTACTGATTAGCCTTGTTAAAAATCATGATTAAAATAGGTAAGCAATCAATTTTTTTTTACATTTATACAGTTTGCGTGTGCCTCAAAATAATGTATAGAAGGTCATTTATGTGCCTTATCCATATGGGTTCTGGGGGTACTTTGGGCCCTATAGTTCTATGCTTTCGTTTGGCTTCTCTTTCTTTTAATCTCTCATTAACTGCCAACTGGGGCAGTCAGAGTGACTCAGATAATTTCATAAGATAAATTAAACCTTTATTATTTTTCACAAATAAAGTACTTGCTTTAAAGAGGACAAATAGACAAGGAATAGCTTTATTGTCCTGTACGTTTCAAAGACAGGACACTTACTATATACTCCTTCATTTCTTTTATCAGAGAGATTTCAGAGATAAAACCAAGTATGAAGCTTGTCTCAAGACTTGATGTCTCTATAGAAAGTTTATTTTCTTTTTAAATGTGAGATATGTGGCAGAAATGACAATCTGGATGGTCCAGACTTTGGGGACTGTCTGAATGCTCTAGTGTTGCCCTAAATCTCTGTGTTTTGCATCCAGTTGGACACTACTGATTTGTTTTTCCCTGTTGGTAACTATTAACGAACAAATTTGAACCACAAGTGCCTAGTTCCAAGATAAATGCTGAAGAGTTACTAATTGCTTCAGTAACTTAGTAAGTTTCAAAAGGATAGATACTTTTCAAATAACTTTCATCTTTTGGAGGGTCCTATGTTGCCTTTTATTAGCTTCCTTTATGCAGAATTAATTTCATTGTCATTTAATCTATTACTAGTAAAGTCACCTAATGATATGTTTTGGCTTTTGACAACCATAGCCTCTTACTAGGCATAAATGCCTGGTAAAAGGTATTCGGGGCCTTCAGTTCTTGGCAGGTCCAACAAGTAAGAAGCTAGAAGTATGGAAATATAGCTGGAGGTGGTGGCATTCACCTGTATCCCCGTAATCCCAGTACAGGAGAAATTGCTGTTGAATTCAAGGCCAATATGGCTACGAAGTTCAGGTCATCCAGGGCTGTATCGTAAGACCCTGTCTCAGAAAACAACCACAAAAAGTGTTTTGCTAAATTTTCAGTGAACAGAGACATATTATTTTTACCAGGACTGTTCAAACTCTGCACAGGTGATAGAGTTCCTGGTGGGAATAATGCAACTCATTTTTTTTTCAATTAACTCTTAAAAAAAGATTTGAAGAATTTAAAAAAATTACTTATGTGTCCCTGAATCACATGACTTCTGATAGCTTTGGATTTTCATGCCTAGATTGTTACAGCCTAGATTATTGTTATTGTATCATGGAAGATCTGGATTCATAATGATTAAAAGTAACTGAATTCAGTTGTCACTCATCTACTAATGTTCCCTGAGAGAATTCTTTTCTTGTATTTGATGTGGAAATTGCGTAATTTCACTGATTGTTTGTATTTCAAATAAGGAATGAAAGTGATCTTCAAGAAAACTATGTTTTTCTTTTTGGTTTGACTCACACAATATAGTGCTATAATCAGTGCCCAGAAAGAAAAGAAAATATTTGAAACCTACAAAATAATTACATACATAGAAGATGGATAAATAGAAAGATGATCTCGTAGTGACATCTGTGCTTTGATCATCCAATATGTTGGCTCCTGCTGAATTTTCACATGATTATGTTACTCTATTGAACAACTCATTAATTTGGAAGCTAGCATCAAATCCATTCATCATTTTTTCAAGCAGAATTTATTTAAGAACAATGTGAGAAGAATTTCAGCTAGTGATATTAGGCCATGCAGTACTGACTCAACTCACATTGTCCTTGACTCAGTCACTGCAGATAAGTGACTGAGTCAGGCTTATTAAAGGAATAATTTTTTGCCCAAGATTTAGTTTAAGTGCAGTCTGCTGGCTAGCTTAAGTATCGAAAAGTTTAAAGTAATCTGCTGATCTTTTGTTGGCATTGCATTTAACGACTGAAAATCTCAATTCCCTATGGAGAGAAACTGATCGTGGTTCATTGTACTGCACATATTAACCCATAACCCAATGGGACATGCATCTCTCCAGCTCATAGCTTGATGTTAGGGTTGATTTTATCGTGGGTTCACTAAATATTTTGTGCAAATGCTGCTTCACTTATGAAGATTACATGGCCCTGGACTCTGATGCTGGAGAATGCATTAAGGAACCAACGCCACCCACTTCTCCTTGTTTTTTGGTACAACAGTTTTCTTCTCCAGATATCAAGGTTGTTGCCTTCTCTCCCCACAGTCATGATCTTCAGTGGGACCTATGTCAACAAGTATAATTTTATATTATTCAATAATCTATTCCAACTCAAACCTTCTGTATATAAGTGTTAAATGTGATGAACATAGAGATCTGTGACTATATATAAGACATTACACTGCACATTTATAGAATAAATTTTATGGCGGGTATCTAGTGTCTTGGTGAGACTTGAAGCTACTAGTGAGGATGGTAGCTTGATCTCCAGTGGTGTGATGGTGAGAAGTGAGTCTAATCTGAAGGCAGAGAGAACAGAATTTGTAACAAACTCTGATAGGGCAATAGAATCAATATGATATTTAAAAATTACATTCGTGCATGTGTGTTGTGTACAAGTTCTATGAGGATATGTGTGCAGAGGGAAGAGAAAGATACTGGCTATCCTTGGTTACTTTATACCTTATTTCCCTGAGACAAGATCCCTCACTGAACCTGGATCTCATTGGTTAGGTTGGAGACCAGCAGCAGGTTCCAGTGAGTCTCCTGTGTCTTTACCTTCCTGCTGCCTCAGGGATGGAGATACATGTGGGGTTAGCAGTCAGACTCAGGCCCACATGCTTGTACAACAGGTCCTTTTACCACTAAACTTTCTATTTGTACAAGACACTATTTTTGATTAAGCTATGTCTTGTGTTCTTCAGGATTACTTGATGGTAAAGAATGAACTGTTAGACTTGGCCATGATCATACTGAGATACTTATGCAGTGGTAGGGGTTAAAACACCTGTTGGGTTTAAGAAAGAATGGCAGAATGGAGCTAAACATAGAGTGGTTATGCATAATTATTTACTGAAGTTTAATGTTGTATGATACATTCATGTTACCGAGAGTTCTTCCTCATTTCTTGTTTTCTTGAAGGGATAATTCAGCTCAGTGACACAGAAAGTTCAAGCGATATATTATTTGGTATAAGCAAAATTTGTGCTCCAAGGAGAGATTGTGCTCTCCTGAAGGAAGGGTATAGTTCAGTGGAGTTTACTCTGTTTTCAAACAAAATTTTATGAATACTTATGAGGCTTGTGGCATATTCACAGGGTAGCAGACATCTCTTTTTAAGGATTTTCTTCTTTGATCCTCTTGAAAGGAAGGATGATAAGAACCGTAGATACTTTGCAATGGCAGCCCCTTTGTTAGGATCCAACTGTGCTGCCTGGAAAGTTCCTGTCTTCTTCACCTGAGGAGCTCAAGCAATACTACGTGAATTTTGAGCCAGAAAACAAAGGAGTAAGCAAACCAAAGTAGTAGAAGCCAAAAGATTAATGATCAAATGGGCATCTAGCTGCAGCTGGAAGACATTGCCAAGCACTGTAGCCTGCAATCTGAGGAGTTTCCTGTCAAGGATAAAAATGTCACAGAAAAAGAATCCCGTAACAAATTACAGTGGCTAGTACACGTTAAAATTATTTATTTATTTATATTTTATACGTATAAGTGTTCGGCATGTATTCAAGCGCATCCATGCATGCAATGCCAGTGAAGGCCAGACGAGGGCATCGGAATCTCTGGAACTGGAATTAAAGATGGTTATTGGCTGCCTTGTGAGTGCTGGAAACTTAACTCGAGTCATCTGTGAGAGCAGCCGGTACTCTTAACCATTAAGCCACCACTCCAGCCCATACAGTGCACATTTTAAAGTTAAGCCCAAGACATTTCACAGAGAGTCAGTATCTGCAGTCTCCATGCACCCTTTCCTCTAGGTCATAATACCAAAATAAAGGTAAATAGTGCTGAAAAGGATATGGAAGCAAATTAATTAAAAAAAATATTACTGATATTAAGATTTGTATCTTGGTAACAATAACTTATTAAAGGAGATAAAGTAAACCAGATAAGACAAGTGAATCTGTAAGATTCTTGAATATTTAAGAGCAGAGGGTATTGCATTCTGAAAGTAGAAAAAGTTGAGGATTTATGGATGGTGATGATAGAAACAAGCAAGTAGATGCCTTCACGCTGGCAAGTATGCCTAATTTTCTGATTGTTTTCTATTCTGTCTGTTAGCAGAAGCACAGTGTTGAGCTGTGAGTAGCAGACACCGAGGTGGCAGTGGGAGGAAGAGAAATGAGGTGGGGCACTGTCTGGGCTTGGACTCCTGTGCCTGCGACCTGTTGCAGGGTTACAGCGAAACACTGGCGTTGCACGTAATGTGAGCTCCTGGAGCTACAGTGTCAAGAACTGGGACAGGCTGCAGAGTTCTCTCCAGCCATGTTCGCCAGCTTGCCTGTCAAGGTGGCGTAGGGGAAAATTGGATTTAATTGGCTTGTTAGTTTGCCAGGACTTTCTTTACAATATGTAACAGACTGAGTTGCTTAAACAATAGAAATCTGTTCTCTCGCAGTTCATTTTATTCTTAGAAATTTCTTTTAAAAATTCAAATTACTTTTATTTAGTGTGTTTCTGTCTGCTTGTCTGTGTGCCTGTTTGTCTTGTGTGTATCCAGATCGCTTCCTGTAAAGAGAGATTACTAATCTTATCGGATTAATAGCTACCCATATAAACTCATTTAACCTTAATTCCCTTTTAAGTTTTCTTGTTTTAAAAAATTCTTTGCTTACTCTTTAAATTTGTGTGTATGTGTGCATGTATGTGTGTATGCATGTGAGTGTGCAGGGGTATATGTGGAGGGCATTGGGACAACACTTGGGAGCTGGTTCACTTTTAGGAGTTGGTTCTTCCTGCCACCTGTGGGATCCTTGGAGGGGCTCAGTTTTCAGGTTTTCAGGACTGTGCTCTAGCGCCTATGCTTGTGGAATCATCTCTCTAGATGTTAATTACCCTTTTGAAGGTAAATCTTTTTATACAGTCACAGTCCAAGCTACTACGAGTTAACACTTCAAACTATGCTTTTTTTGTGGGGCTGTGGGAGGGTTTGCAAGAGTGAGATCAATTTGCCTCTGATAGCCAATGCTAAAGTTTTAAAATTTAAGTATTTTGAAGTAAATGAGAACTTAGGTAAGAGACGGGGAATCCTCATCTCTTACAGTTTATTGTAATATTGGGAAGAAATAATTTTTAAAAATCGAAATTTAAATGTTATGGGTAAATGCTTAGAAAGAACCTAAAGGAAACCAAAAAAGAAGAGTACATTTGATATGTACAATTTTAGTATGGATTGATAGGAAATAAGATCAGGGTCCATGAATATATCACTAGACTGAGCAAACAGCATGTGCTCATAGCCCAAGGCAGAGTAAGAATTAATATGTTTAAGAAGCATCCTGGAGTCCTCTAAGAATAATCTAGAGAGAAGGAGTCTAGAATGAGATCAGAAAGGTAGTAAGTAGAATGGAAGCTCGCTTACACAGTGAAACTCTTTTGAGGGGATTGCTACTGTGTATGTTTTACACATAGGAAAAAAACACACCATTAAACACTCAAGTAATTTGAATTAAATCATACACATAATGAGTGTTGGGGTCTAATTCCAATCCTTAGTGCATATATGTGTATGTGTATTTCAGAGCCTAGGCTAGGTTGCCTCTTAATGGCTGAATTTAGTGTTTTGAAACATTTGCCCTTCGTTCAAATACAGAGGAGAACATATTCCTTCTTCCATTTCATCTTTATACAAAAGGCATATATTGACTTTTACCTTTATTACTTTCCTTGATTCTTAGTATATTTTTTAGTATACTGTAGCTTTTAATTTATTTTTATTGAGTTTTGTGCATTTCATACAATAAATTTTAATTACATTTAGATTCCCTCCCTCATCCACACCCCCCATCACCAGTCCTACCAGATTTCATGTATTCTGTCATATGTGCTTAGGTCTGTCAAGTCAATCTTTACCCAGATGTCCCCTGCTGTAAGTTCATCTGTTGGAGTCCAGTCAGCCTATCTAGAGTCACTCCCTTAAAGAAAATGAACCGTCCCTCACCCAACAGTAGTCAGTTGCCAATAGTTCCTCAGTAAGGCTGAGACCTGCTGCCCATCTCCCCAGTTCTGTGCTGGGTTTTTGTATGATTGGGTCTGCATGGATCTTGTACATACTGTTCCCACTGCTGTAGGTTCACAGGAGCGAGTTCCCAGAGGTCTGGAAACTCTGTTTCCTTATGTTTATGCACCAACCCCGACTCTTGCAATCTTTCTGTCCCCTCTTCCACCATGATCTCTGCACCATGGATTGCTTTTAAAATTATATATATATATATATATACATATTTTTGAGAATTTCATTTATGAGTATTGTACTTGCACCATCTCTGCTTTTCCCACACCTCCTCTCATGTCCGCCATTCCCTCACAATTTCTTCTCCTCTTCTTTGATTATTTTTGTTACATCTACATAAATTTATAAATATACATTTTTATACTGAGTCCATTTACTTTTGCTTATGTGTACATGTGTTTAGAAGTGACTACACGGAATCAGAGAAAATATTGGTAAGCTGGCTAAAACTAACTCTCCCTCTCTCAGCATCCACTGAGAAATAAATAATACTACATTTGTCAGAAAGTAAAAAAAAACAAAGGGAAATGTAGTGTTTCATAAGCCTACTTGAAAATATGCATTCAGTATATATGTGAGAGCTTGTGTATAGCTGATGGCTCTCTTACAAAAATCCAAGTGCCAGGCTGGAGAGATAGCTCAGCAGTTAAGGGCACTGGCTACTCTTGCAGAAGACCCTGGTTCAGTTCATGGAAGCTACACTTTGGCTAACTGTCCATAACTCCAGTTCCAGGGGATCTTCTTGACCTTTTTCTAACCTGCACGGGCATTGCACGACATGGATGTACTCAGATACATGCAAAGAATACACTTATACACATAAAATAAAAATAATAAATAGAATATTTTTAAACACCTCAATGCCAGGCAAGGGAAAGCTTCTTTCAAGCTGTTGGTAGGGTTGCTGGGGTGGGGGTGGGGGTGGGGTTCAAGAGACTCTCCAAATAATATAGGCTATTGCCATTGTGGTTGGTTGCCTCTCAGATCTTGGAAATAAGACCCTATTGCTGAAGATATCAGGTACTTTGAACACAGGACTTGGAGTATTTGAGCTGAAACTGACTTGGAAGCCTCCTCTCTGACTAATGCACCGTATAGTATGTAGTATGGTTTTTAAGAAGGACTTTGGGTTTGGTTGTGGGTGGATTCCCTCAGTCTGTGTAAAGGTCAGTCTTTCTATCAATCAGATCTGGAGCTATTTCATCATAATATTTTAGAGCTAACCCAAGGGATGTATCAATTTTTAAAGAAAATCTGCGTAGTTATCTGGTCATTAGCTTTCAGCATCTCCTTTGTACTTATTTACAATGTTAAAAGTTTGCCTGGGGCCAGAAACTTTTTGGAAGCTCTGTCAGCAATCTCACACTAGCTTTTAGGATCCTTGCATAGCTTCAAGTACAGACTCATAAAATAGATTGAAAAACTTTTCATTCATTATGCAGTTTCCTACTAAAGAGAATATATAACTACAGATGAAAAGGTCTAATAGCAACTAAACTAGATTCTCTAAGGAGACAATAATATCCTAATTGAAAACAAAACAAACAAACCCAAACCTCTCACATAAGATGTTTTTCTTCTTTTAATAACATTTTTGCCAGCTACACTAAATTCTATCTAGGTTTTATGTTTATATTTGAAATCAATTTATAATAAATGTAAGAAAACACATATTTTAAGAAAAAAATCCTGTCATATCTCATAAATTTGGTGATGCCATTATTTATTTGGCAAGTAAAAATGGCAACATGACTTGAAAGTTGGTGCTTGGGAGATTTCTGTCTCCTAAATTTTTCTATCTAGAAAAATATTTTGAAAAAACAAATGTTGCTAGGCTGTGACAAGAGGATTGTAAATTTGAGGCCCATCTGGGATATATAGTAAGACTATGCCTAAAAATATTTTTTAATTAAAAAATAAAAAGTAATTCAAAATAAAAAGGGAGACAGCTGTGCTCAGAGATCTTTGAAATAATTAGAAAGGCAGAGAGATGAACCTGTGATCCCTGCAAGGTTTTAATGCTTTGAATTGGATCAGCAAGCCAAGATATTAAGGAAAATGGATTTTCTCATTGCTTGAGAAACAATATTTGCAAATAAGCAGGAGCTTATTGGAATAAAAACATAGTAGAGATGCTGACTCTTTTCTGTTTTTATTATATATGTATGAGTGCATTGCCTGCATGTGTGTAAATGCACCCTTGTTGTACAGTGCCCGTGGAGGTCAGGAGAAGGTGTCAGATTCCATGGAACTGGAGTTATGGACCATTGTTAGTCACCATGTGGGTGCTGGGAAGCGAACCTTGGTCCTCTGCAAGAGCAGTCAGTTCTTTTGACTGCTGAGCCACCTCTCCAGCCCCAAGACAGTGTCTCTTAAATAAGCCCAGACATCCAATTGTACTTAGGTTGATTTCCATGTGTGCTATGCCATCTTTCTGCTCCATGAGATATGTTTGCTTGACGATTACTGGAAAACACATATGAGATGATTATTTCATAAATATCAGGACATTAGAGCTGCTTTCAAGCCAAAGATATAGGCAAGGTACTGGTAGAGTTAAAAACTTGAAATATATAAGGGAAGTGTGTCTTGATAAAAAAAAAATTACACAACTTAGTTCTGTCACTGAAATAATAGAGAAGGTTCTTTGCCGATGTCTTCATAGATAACTTTAACAGTCTACAGAGTGAGGAGATTTGAATAGTGATTAAAATGATAATAAGATGTGATTAAAAAAAGATGTATGTAAGTTCATCTGAGTAACTTCCCAGCTGTCTGCAGCACTCTGTTTCCTTGTTGACATCTACTACCTCTGGTTCTTACAGTCTTTTCACCCCCTCTTCCACGATGGTCTTTGAGCCTTGGGTGGCATAGGTTTGATAAAAGTGTCCTGTTCAAGGATAAGCACACTCTAGTGTTGTGACCAGTTATGACTTTCTGTGGCCAGTTGTAACTCTCTGTGTTGATCATCATCTGTTGCTTGAGGAAGCTTCAGTAATGCTAGTTTAAAGATGCATTAATATTCTCTTTGCCACCTTTTCCATTATGATCTGTGAGCCTTAGATGTAGACACATTGAAGATGTGTCACTTTAAGCTGGGTACCTCACAGACACTTATTCTCTGCATTTGACCACTTGTGGAGGTTTGTAATAGTCTCCATCTATTGCAAAATGAAGTTTCTTGATGGGTGGTGAGAGGTAAACTTGCCTGTCAATATAAGAATACGTATTTAGAATAGAATAAGAAATTACATTTTCCTAAGGATGTCACAAAACCAGATTTTTTAAAACTTCTACAGCCGTGTGTATTTGACTCTGTTTACGGTACCACCTATGAGTTCTTTCCCACTGAGCCTTAGTTCTAGTTAGAAAGCTGTTGATTACCCCCAAGATAAAAGTGCCACTACTACACCAGTAAAGCTTATTTACTGGGCTCGTAATTGTTGTGGTTCATAGATTACAGCAAGAGTAGCAGCAGGTACAAGACATGTGCAAGCTCAAGTGAGACAAAATTCTAGCACAGAGATAGGGATGTAGGGAAGAAACTGCAGCCTTAGTTGAGAGACTATTGGCAGCTGATAATTACCAAGAGAGGAAGATTGGTTTCTCTAAGGATGTGACACTAGGTAGGTTAGCCAGGATCCAATGGATGAACGCTTATGAAAGGACATTTGGGGACACAAGGTTGACTTGAATAGCCTTAACATATATGACAGAGTACATGAAATCAGGCGGAGGGCTGTAAGAGGGGTGCAGATAAAGTTGGGGCCTAAATATGATCAAAGTATATTGTATGAAACTCATAAAAATCAATCAATATTTATTTGAAATACAAAAACAAAAAGTCAAAATCTCTACATCTAATGTTCACTTTTATATCTTAATTATTTTTTTCTTCTATGACCCTAATCAATGCTGTTTCATATAACAAAGTAGCATTTTAAGGTTTTTATGAAATATTTAGTGAAAGCAAAGATACCATTTTCATGCGTTTTAAGAAGTTAAAGGACTGAGGCGATGGCTCAGTGGTTAAGAGCCCTGGTTGCTGTTGCAGAGCACCCAGGTTCAATTCCCAGCACCCACACAACAGCTAACAACTGTTGATAACTCCAGTTCCAGGGGAACCTCATGCCCTCTTCTGACCTCTTTGGCCAATGCATGACAGGGGTGCACTTACACACATGCAGACTATACATTCATACATATAAAATAAATTAAATTAAAAAAAAAAGAAGTTGAGTACTTTAGTTTATAAGTGCATACTTATAAGCCTTTTAATATATTTTCAAAACACAGTCACATATGCACATATACACTTTTTAAGGTAGGTATGTCAGAACTTCAAAAAATTAAAATAATTTCAATATGCAATGAAAATAAAATAAAATTGAAGTAAAAAATAAGTTGCATGTATTTTAATTTAATGTATATGAATATTGAACTACATGTATGTACGTACACCATATTCATGCCTGGTGGTAGCATGTGGAGGCCAGAAGAAGGTATCTGATGCTTTGGAACTGGGGTTACAGGCAAATGTGAGCCACCCTGTGCATGCTGGAAATTGACACAAGTCTTCTGCCAGAGCAGCAAGTGCCTTTAACTTCTGAGTCATCTCTCCAGCCCCATAAGTCATGATTTTGACTTTCTGTTACAACTAAAGTTAGAATTAAGTTCTCCATAACCTCAACTGCTAGGCTTTATTAGAATATGACTTATCATAGGTATTTTAATATTTAATATTAAGTGATTTCAGATTTTCTGGTTTTCTTTATAATGTTCCCTTTCATATTGCTTGAGTCTCATAATGTTTTGTCAGGTTCATAGGGTAGGAAATATATTATCAATAAAAATGAAGGCCAGATGTTTATCTGAGGTCATCTTTCCACTTGACAACAAAGCCAAGAGAATGCTGTTTATTAAAATGAGTTTCTTCTGCAGATGGGTCAGATGATTCAGTAACAATTAGTGTTATATATACTTTTCCCCAGGATTGTTTTCTACTATAAATTGTTTTAGAAACAAAGAAAGAGAAAATTAGATCACTTGAATTGTTTAATATCTCAAATTTAGAAAAGCACACAATTAGGATTTGAGCTGAGTTCTAATATTTAGCCATTATTTTTATAGAAAAGTAAAATGGAAATTAAACAAACCAGCTAATTAACATTCCACAGTTATTTTTCCAAGGGAAACAAACTCCAAATGTTATGTATTTTTTGGATTTGTGCATGATCCTTCTCTCTTCTTTGGTAAATATTTATACATGTATATCTGAATGAATATAAATTGTATGTTGTTATTGAAACTAGACTCTGTTATAGTTTTTCTTTATTGCCACTGTGTGTGAATTTTGAGTTTGAATGGTACTAGTTTTCCATTGGTTGTCACAGGCAAGATTTCTGTTGTTTTTTTTCTGTTCAATCAGTTGGTCTTAATTTAAAGAGCTTTTATCTCAGCAAGTTGTAGTTTGTATTAATATTTTGAGACAAACTATTATGACATATATCAATTATCTTTTAATTTAGTATTATCTTCCCAAGTATCTCTGCCCAAACAATATTATTTATATTATATATTAATTAACTTTTTATTTAGTGGTACTAGAGATTGAACCTAAGGTCCTGCCATCTCTACTTGATGCTATTTTAGGTGTAGCAAATGATATCAGATTTTTTTTTGTCTGCAGAAAATAATTAGTTATTTCTCAATGCAATATTCAAACACAAATATGCAAAAAATATAACTTATGTTTACTTTGACTAGCTCTCAACAGTTGTATAGCTGTCTTTCTTACTCCCTTTACACTTCATATTGTTTTAAATTATCTTACATTAGTATGTTGATTGTTCATGATACATTATTTAAATACATAATGTCTATTCTTGAATAAACATCAGGTTAGAATAATTTCTGTGTAGACAAGATTTATATTTAAGGCTTAACCAATTTTATTTAGTGCCGTATTTGAGAATCTAAGAACCATTATATTTTGATTTAAATCTTGATAATGGTCTGTTCTATAAGTGTGATCACATTTATTTCTAGCAAATCCTTAGGCATTGCATTGCTGTCCTCATTTCACAGGTTGGAAAACTGAGACATAAAAAGTATCCTGGTATTAAAAAGTGAACAGACCGATAGTTACCTCTTTAGAGACTGGATCTTAGCCACTATGTAACAGTTTTATCTTGGGATGATTTCTTTTTTAATGCATTATTGGCTTTCCTGAAGGACTGTATCAGGATAAATTGGAAATGCATTACTTGATAACCTGGTGTTACTTAAGACAGCAAAATGAGGCATAAGGTAAAGTCAGTACGATTTGAAGAAATCAAATAGTTTGTCAAGGTCCCAGCAGTGTGGTGACAGCTCCAGTACCATGTGCTGGAATCTGAGCTATCAGGCTAACTGAAGATTCAGTAAGAGGGGCTTTGTAGTTTTGCACTTGAAGACTTGAAGGCTGATGTATGTGAAAGCCGTCACACCTGTTTAGTTGTCTCTTCTTATCTTTGTGCAGCAATTCCTTGGGTCATAATGAAAGTTCTTTTTTCTCCTTCTGTTTTTGTTCTAATACAGTGGGATGCATCCTACTTTTATCCTGGATTTCACCTTTGTGGCCTGGATTTATCACAGAAGTATTTGTCTTCAATCTGTGTGTTAACTAGAAATCAAGCATGAGGAGATTTGTCTACTGCAAGGTGGTTCTAGCCACTTCACTGATGTGGGTCCTTGTTGATGTCTTTTTACTTCTGTACTTCAGTGAGTGTAACAAATGTGATGACAAGAAAGAGAGATCTCTGCTGCCTGCACTGAGGGGTGAGTATGCATGACGAGGTGGTGATGACAAAACTCCTTTTACCGTACCAAGCTAGATCACTTTGACAGAACTGTTACTGGACATTTAACCATATGCAAACTCTATTCCTTTACTTGGCCTTATCTTGACAGGAGAAAGACAAACTCTAAGATATTTTCCAGTCTCCATTCTTTCAGTGTTTTGTAACTGTGAAAAACCAATGATTTAGGGAACATTCAAATTAGAATTTAAAATCTAGGCTCCCAGAAGTCAATAACGTTTAAGGACTAAGCACACAACAGGAAAAGAAGATAATACTAGAGTAAGACAGGTAAATATTTTCTAAGTAGCTGTAAAGCCAGTTGTTAAATCAAAACAAAGGATAGTGGCATTCAGTTTGTAGGCAACCAGATTGTTAGGTCTATGTTCAGAGACAAAAGATAATTTTAGCCATATTATAAAGTTATTCTTATCTTAGCATTTTCTTCATTAAGGGCAAGTTTCAGTGACCAGAGAATGAGGAATTCTAAACACACTTAATAATTTATGTAAGTGGTGTTCTATCAAGTGAAGACATGAGATTCAGTATCTGCAAACAGTTTACTCTGTGTTGTTCTTCTGTGTGACTTCAAGATCTAATGTGAATTCTAATTACTAGAATGAGATTTTCACTTATTAATGGAGGAAATATGTCTTTAATTTAGCAATTTAAAGATTATTCATTAGTCAAATACTCTAATAAATACAATTTAATAGATATTACTCAATTGTAGGAGGCTTTGACAAAGCACAGAACATTTCTGGGGATTAGTTTCAGTTCAGTGAGTTGGATATCTTGTATTTGCTCTAGATTGCAGAAGTGATGTTGCTTATTTGGAGAGATTCTGAGTATTCTTTTCTTTTCAAAATAGGTCTAAAACTTTCATTGTAGCTTTGACTATACAGGGAATTGAGAGAAAGCACTTCATAAGTAATTTACCTTGGCTACTTGCGTTTAGATAGTTTATATGCATTTTCTGCTTTTATTCCATAATTATTCAGGAAGGAGTATTTTATGAGGTTCCCTTTTTGATGAATGAACTCAGGATTGATTTGCTGATCCTGAGTGAAAACTCTGGAATAAATCTGCCTTCCTGCTTCCTTGCTAGAATCATTGAGTTACTGCCTGGCAGAAAGTGGAAATGTGTTTGATGGATCACATAAATGTGAAGCGATCACTTGTCATTGTAGAATGGAGATGTCTAGACTGGTCACAAAGAAATGTTATAACCTTATTCAGCAACACCATAGCTGCCTTTTCCACAGGTAACAAAAAATGCAGCTTTGTTGATTTAAGTCTTTAGTGCAGCATTTAAAATCTCAGAATGTGAAGTATAATGATTCAAGGCAAAATATTTTTCTGGTACTTAATTTGTGAAATGAAATTTTCCTTTATTTGTAAGACATTGTCTTGATCCATTGAGGCTGCTGTAACAACGTACTATAGACTGACTGCCTTCCCACAACAGGGATACGTTTTTCATGATTTCAGATGCTGTTAAGTTTAAGATCAAGGCAGTAGAAGATGTGGTGTCTGGGAAGACCTATTTCTTATAAAAGATAGTCTTCCTATTAACCTCACATGGTTGATGGTTGAAGGATTTCTAGGTGAAGCTTTGCTCTCTTTACTTCATGTTTGAGTGTGTGTGTGTGTGTGTGTGTGTGTGTGTGTGTGTGTGTGTGTGTTTGTGATGGAGACCAAATCTAAGGTCTCATGCATGCTGGACAAGTATTCTAATACTGAATTGCATTCATAATGCTCTAAAATGTCCTCGGGACATTAATGCCATCACGAAGCTCCATCCTCATGACCTAAGCATCTTAGGAAGACGTCGTTTCCTAAGTCTTTTACTAAAACTTTAGAATTTCAGCATATGAATTTTCTGAGCAATGCGTATCCAGTCCTTGACACTATTGCTTTCTATGTGAAGATTTTTGTTTTAAAATAGAGAAGTGTTAGTTTTCATTTCATTTTATATTGCCCTTTTTCAGAATATTACTTTAGAGAATTGCAATATATTCAAACTAGTTTATTTACGAGCAGATGGTGCCATGGAGAGTGTATTTGGTTTGAACTTTATGTGTGAAAAATATTTTACTTATTTATTTTTAGGATATTTTAGTGTTATTTGGGTGTTATGTGAATCAATTCATTGCCTCATGTGTATAAGTGTATCTGTGTCACCCAGTGCCCGCGGAGGTCAGAAGAGGGTGTCCGATCCCTTAGAGCTGGAGTTAGGTATGGTTCCTACCTGCCATGTGGGTGCTGGAAACAGAACCCTGGTCCTCTGAAAGAGCAGCCAGTGCTCTTAACCAATAAGCCATCTCTCCAGCTCCAGAATTTTTTTCTGAATATTCTTAAAATGATTTCTGCCTTAATAAAATGATCTTTCTGGTCTATATATTTCCATTATTATACAATGTCTTTGGACATTTTATATCTAATTTTTGCCAGTTTTAAGGACTTAATATTATCATACAATATGAATTATTTTGATACATCTTCACGCATTCATTCATCAATTACTTATTAAGTATTATGAACTAAGTCTCAGGGATCTTATGAGGTCTGGGATATAAAGGAATTGAATTCTCTCCTGTCATGAAGTTTACAATAAATGATAAAACAAATCTCTGTCTCTCACTCTGTCTCTGTCTCTTTTTCTCCTCCTCTCTCTCTATAATATATGTGCTACATTATTAATCTATAAATGGCAATCTTAAACCATTATTCTATGAATGTTTTTATATGGATTACAGTTATATCTTCTCAAATGGAGACTGTGGAATTTTTGAACCTCCTTCACTGAACCAGCATATACACATGTGTGCACACTCTTACACATAATATGTATATATAAATATATACACACACACAATATAATCTCACATACTCAGGTGCCACTTGATGATAGGGATACTCTCAGAGAAATGAGTCATTATATGATTTGTCTTTGCCCTAACATCTTGAAGTATGCTTTCAACAAACCAAGATAGCTTTCATTTCTCTAAGAGTTATTTATACCTTATGGAAGCACCATTGTATATGTGACCATTATCAACATTTATATTTATATATGTATTTAACTAAAATACACAAATTCAACTAAAATGGTGAACAAATTAGTAACGAATAGAGAAATGACATATTATTAGGAGCGAATTTCATCTAGGGGACTAGCTGAATCTTTACATAGGCTGAGGCATTAAAACTGAGGTCTACAAACAAGACTATGAAATAACTAAAAAGAATAATAAAGTTTTAATGAGATAATAAAGATTCCGGAAGTGTCTCCCAAGACATTTCTAAAGGAGAAGCTACTGAGTAGAAATATGGTTATTGGTTACTTAAAAAAAGACCTTGAAATTAGCAATTACAAATATAGTATTGGTGCAAAGGGGCAAGGAAGGCACAATTGTAGAAAGAATTGTTAGACTTTAGGCAGAGCTCATGTGCTTGGAACATTCAATATGTGACAAAGGAGGCAAAGCAGATCAGTAGGAAAAGAGGTATTATAATTGAACTGAGTATGTAATGGCAGTCCAAGCAAGCAACCAAAGTTAAATCTGATGCCTAACTCATGACAGCAGCCAATAGCAAGCATGGGTATATTATAGACTTGAATGACAATGAAAAAAAGAGAAGAATAAAGTAGGCAAAAAGAAAGTAATCAGATATTTGCAAGACCATGAAATAAAGAAAAAATAAACATAAAAAATTGCTATGTTAAAATTAAGAAGATTCATATTTTTCAAATATACCTTCAGTGTGGAAGAAGAAAAGTCATAGTCAATGATGTTCCAAGAACACACAACTGCCTAATTGCTATCATGTATATATTAATAATAATTAGTATATACTTATGTCAACTGTATGTGATTTTCAAAATTTTGCTAAGTAAAATCTCAAGTAGCCCAGTAGCCAAATAATGAGCAATAAGCTTGCAAAGACATCTTAGAGAAAAGGAAATATGTGACAAATAAAATCCTGAAGGAATAGTTAACATCCATTGTAATCAGGTAAAAACAGATCAATGACATATCATTTATAGACATTCAGTTACCAAATGAAGATCAATATGGCTGACATTTCTTACTGTTAAGCAGATGCTTTGCTTCATTTTTATGGTAACTTCAGTAATGCATTTTACACTTTGGTTATAATGGCTGGCAATGTAGTTTAATGATAGATCACATGCCTAGCACAAAACACAGAACAACAGTTTAGGGTTATATGGGAAATCTGAACATTCATGTATGACTCAACATTACATTTTATTGCAATTAAATCTTGCACCATTATCACTGATAAAAATAAAACTTGAAAATAAGTTGCCAGCCCTTCAATAAAGAATTTATGACTAGACATTAACTTCTCAATATAAGGAAGTGTTCTATAGTATGCAAATTAAGGAGCATACAATAGCAACTTGAATGTATCTTACATGCCTCAAAGATTATGCATATCATGATAAACCTTGAAATGATGAAAATAAGTAAAAAAGTAAAAGTTTACTTTATGAATATACATGCAAAATAGCAGAGTATAACAATCAAGTGAGGCTAACTCTGAGTCTGTGATGTTGCATATTGCCTGACACAGGCAGGGGTTAGATTAAATATTTTGACTTGGCAATGAAGCATTGAGTCCTTTATTTGCTTTGGGTGTAAATCTTTTGTGTCTTATTTTTTAGTAGCTAAATGATTAAATAATGCTGTTGAATAAACCAAGAGGCTACTACATGGGTTAAAAAAATACAGCAGATATGTTCAGATTGTGTAATGGAAGGAACCCAGTGGATACAATTGGATTGGTCAAGATCCACTACTTCCAAGGACTTGCAGGAATCTGTCACAGCAGCCCATGTATTTTCCGTGTGGATTGATGCCTGCTTCAGCAGAGTGGTACCATGAGGTATTAAAAGAGCAGGAAAAGTCAAGAGGCATTTAAGATACAACAACAAAACCAAAGGAATGGACAAAGTGTCAAAAGCGTAAATGATATAAGAGCCACCTACAAATCCTGAGCTTCTTGCAAGCCCGTGTGACACAATTTCCTGAAGAGGGGGGTCAAGGTAGGAGGAGATAACTTGAGGAGACTGGCCACTGAGTTTATTTTGGAAATGGTTAATTTAAGACACCTGCTAGGTGTCTTAAGAAACTGAAATCCAAATAGAATTTTTGATCAGAAGCTACATACATTATAAGTTCTAAATGCCCAACTTAAAGAAATACTCATAGTCACTTTTCTTAATTAGATTATAGTTTTACTTTCTGTATTAGATGGAGTATTTGAAATATGATCGATAGTTTTGTGTAAGCAGTACCACTTTGTGCATCCATTATTGGATGATGTTATAGAAGAGACCGCATCACAATCTTTGTGTTATTAAGTATACTTGTCCCAATAGTAGATGGATATCAGTCTAAACCTGTTTCTTGTTTTGATTCATAAAAGACTGCTGTTCTGGTTACATGAGTACTTGGTAAAGGAAGGGGATCTCTTGTGAGAAGCAGGTGCCATCTGGAACTCAGATGCATTCAGGATAAGGATAATTCTAACTTCTATCTTCTATGGAATACTACATGTTTCTACTCCCAAGTTGGAAGAAATAAAATGATTTGAGAGCTTCCTCACAGCACACGTGTTGCTGTCCTGAACCTGCACATAGTCTGGGGGATTTGAGGTCTTGTGGTAGGTGTGCATGAACACTCTGAACACTCTTCCATAGTAGATCTTAATCATGGCTCTGTGACAAATGGGCAGTGTCCTCAGGCAAATGGTTAAATGTCACTGGACCTTAGTTGTCTTCTCCAACATAAAATGAATAAGAAGCACTACTTAAAAAATTATGTTAGTATCCAACTATATGATTGTGTTTCTTAAAACTTTTTCAGTTAAACTGCAGAAAGGAAACAATTTTAGTGTCTACCTTTAGGCTGATCCAAAATGCATGAAATGAAATGAAAAATAACTTATATAAGTGATTAAATAGGAAGAAATATACTCATCATCTCCACATACCTTTTTGGTACCATAGAGGGCAGAAAGATTCAGGGTGCTGATTTCAGACACTTTGCCCTTTCTTCCCATCACCCTGGAATACCAAGGTCAGCAGGTGCACAGATTCTTTATATAAAATGGCATGACATAATATTGGAACATAATCTACATATATCCATATGTATACTTTAATTCTCTACCTGTAATACCCAGTATAATTTAAATACTATTTATGTAGTTGCTATACTGCATTTTTAGAGATGAGTGACAACACAAAGGCTGTACACTATAGATGCAGGGGTTTTTTTCTGAATACTTGTACATCATCATTGGTTAAATCAGCAGGAGAACCAAAAGATGCATGACTCCAACTGTAACTGATATTACTGAAGAGAGCAAACCAAACAATTCTTTTCTTATTCTGAATCTTAAATATACTACAGAGGAAATGAAATTTACTTTTGAAAATATTATAAAATATCAAGAATGAATTTCTTTTGGTATGGAATAAAACAGAAAAGTGCCTTAGCCAATAATAACATTTAAGATCAAGTAACTCAAATTGTGTATAAATGATAAGTTAGTTATCTCATCAAGCAAGCATTCTTCTTATTTCACATATGGGAAGCCTGAAACTAAAGCAAGGCTATAGGAGACAGCTAAAATTTTAACAACCTTTTAAACAGGACACTGTATCAATAAATCCCATTTGAGATGAAGTTCATAACCCATACTTTCATGTGGATACCTGTGTGGAAATACATGTTCTGAAAGCTTGAAACACCTGGGTTTTTTTTTTTTTTGGTTTATTTTCTTTTTCTTGACTCTTGCAGAAACTTAGACACTTCAGGTCCTGCTGTGTATGTAACCTCAACTTTACTGATCTTTATGGAACAACTTCACTTGACCTGGCATGTTCAGGCTCTTAAGAGTTACTCTTAACCACTGCTAGTCCTTATACCTCCCTACCACTGCATTTGCATATGTCAATGTACTATAAAGGGGCTGCTGACCCATGTTCTTAGTGTAGTGACTCTATGTTTACCTTGACCCTCCAAAGAGACTGACTAACTGGCTCCTCCTCAGAAGTGTTGGGAAGCATATTGCTTCACTATTTTGGATCGTTTCTTTGTAGCCTTCTAAATGATCTCGTATGCATATACTCATTTATTAGATATCCACTGTTTGCTGGTTTTGTTTAACTAATCTTTGGTGTTAGGTGGGATAATTCCTGTGTATGAGAAGAAAGCAAATACTAATGAATTAAAATATTATAAATATTTTAATTACACATTTTCTCTGCTTAAAAATATATTTGGATTTACTACTTGGGGGTAGGAAAACAAGTGTGATTGGTTAAAATGCAGGTTCAGTATTGGAACTGCCCTCTATCTAAATTATGATGACCATGAGAGCTTTCAGTGATAATCATAGTCTTTCAAAAAGTTGACTGTACAGACCCAGTAAATTGGATTGAGAACATATGATTCCCAGTCACTTCTGTAACAAGCATTGAAAAGCTAATTGGCCCTGTAATATTTGACTGCTGACACATACTTTGGTCTGATTCTCATATTTGCGTCTCACCCTAATCTTTATGGAGTCTACAGAACTACAGCAAACTAAGGAAGAAAAGTCATTTATAATGATGCAGAATTGTGAGGTTTACTCTGTTAAGTGCTTATGCATTGTTCCAGTTAATATAAAGCATGATTGGGGGAAACTATTGCTGTACGCATTCATATATAAGGAACTGAGAACCTTTTAAAAAGGACAATTAAATTCTTCTAGGCCACAAATATAGTTTAGATGGAAGAAAAAATTCATAGCTTAGTTCAACAAAATTGAGAGCCCATACTTTGAGCCATTAGAATATACTGTGCCTGTAACTTAAGTGTGATTGGATTAATTCTAAGTAGTCATAACATTATTGCATTGTAAAGAGTTCATAGAAGAAGACTTCTGGAAAATATTAAGCAAGATGGACACAGAATTCAGTATAAAAAAGAAAGATCTCATTTGATACAACACAAGGATAAAGCTTTCCTGTTAGGCTCACATCCTTATATTTCTGACTAGCAATTTTCATTTGTTGAAGGTGCAGAGAGCACTAATTAACCTGTAATTTTCTTCAGCAGTTCACTTTGATGACTTGCCTCTGAAGTGTCGTTTAATATTCAGTAAAGTTCTGGAAAGGAGACTCCAAAATCAAGAATGGTATCAGGATGCTCTCACTGCCAAAAATCATTGTTTCTAGAATTGGTGATGCATGCCTTTAATCACAGAACTCAGGAGGCAAGCAGGTGAATCTCTGTAAGACTAGGTTGTCCTGGTCTATATAGTGAGTTCCAGGTCAGGTGAGACTACAGACAGACCCTGTGTCAAAATTTTAAAAACAAAAACCAAACACTGGAATAATTATATCAAGCTTTTATCCATTTATTCACTAAGTACTGGGCTGTGCCCTTTGTCATATATAAACTCAGTTAAATGGAACTTATGTCTTTAAGAATCATACCATTTCATAGAGAGCATGTATACATAATTAGCTAATTAGCAGCTAGAAAGCCATGACTGAGTATGAGACCGATAATTGTGAGAATTAAATCCTTGAAATGTGGAAGTTTTGTGGATGAATGAAAGTTTGGATTGAAAGGCTCATGGAAGGAAATGAAGTACCAGGAAAAATTAGTTTTTCCCATGTATAAGATTATGTGAAATCAGTAAATTATCTAACTAAAATAGATTCAGACATAAAAAGACTTATTAGAGTTTAGATTGAAAGTTAGAATAAAAACACATTTTAAGGCCTCTGAGTGATGGGAAAAGAAATTTTAACTTGTTCTTAAAGGCAGCAGTGTTATTGAGACTTCTTTGAAAGGGAAATGGATATTAATGATCCACAGAAATTTAGAAGACTACATTTACACACACAATGCAATATCAGTGGCATTTCTATCTGTATTTAAGTAATTAGCTACTCAATTTGGTTCATTAATTTAAACCATTCAAATGAGTTGGCAAAGAATGGAATATTGAACTCATTTAAGTTGTTTATGCTGCAAATTAATTAGTAAGATCAAGAATGGTTTTATTTCTGTAAATTGAGTTTTGACACCTTAAAAAAGTAGTTTCTCCCACATCATGCATAAGACCACAACAAGCCCAAGCCTGACAGAAACCCAGCATGGATTGAGGAGGTAGGCAAAAAATCCCAACTCTGTCTGTTAGGAATTGATACCAGAAGAGAGAGAGAGAGAGAGAGAGAGAGAGAGAGAGAGAGAGAGAGAGAATTCATTACTGATATGATTGATAACAAATAGGCTGATTAGACTGCAAGGAATAGAACCACACCCAAGAATATTTGAGGAATATAGATTGACCCAACAGACCTTAAAAAATATAAATAATAGATTTCATAAAGCTTGGGGCAGGTAGTAAGATAGGGGTGTAGAGAGCTGAGGGGTCTGAATATGATAAAAATTCATTGCATGAAATCCTGGAATCAATAAAAATATTTTTAAAGAAAATGATTGATAAAAAGTAGGTTCCCAAGTCTAAATTAATCATAATGTATACTATATATATAAATATATATAAACTGGTAAAAGTAAATACTCAACATAATTTTGTTATTAAATTTGATAAACATTGCTTGAAGGCTGACTTATGTAGTAGCTGGTGTAAAAACGATTATGAAGAAGACATTGTATGTGGATGTTGCTCAATGGCATGGTTCTTGCCTGGCACATGAGAGGCCCTGGGTTCAATCCCCGGTACTGAAAAACACCCATCTTAAAACCAGACAAACAAACTTCATCAATGAAATATTCAGATACATGTTCTGTTTTTTATACTTAAAATGGAACCATGAGTTTATAATTAGGCAGATGAAGTGTTAGAATATCAATCCTATGCTGTCAGGAGGAGATAGAATATATAATGTAAAGACAATAAAATTAGATGTTATATGTCTTTAGAAGGCAAGATATAGCTTTCTATAAAAACTTTGAAGTCTAGAGTTCTTTGAATAGAGAGAATGAGATGAAACTACTAAGTAGCTCATCAGTAAAATGGGCAAATCTTACTGGCAGTCATCACCATAAAAGGTTGTGTTGAAACAGAGACAACGGGGTAAGATAAAATACTTATGTCTTGTCCACTTCTGCTGTGATTGAAGAATACAGTGTCTGTCTTATGGTTGCTCAATTAGTATTTATTAATTTAATGAGAAATGAATATTATCACATTTCCATTTTGAAAGTCATGATCATAAAATTGTATTCATAACTTAGACATTTGAAATAAATGAATTATCATGGGTAAAGTAGGCTTCAAATTTGTTGTTACACAGACAGCCTAAACTTAAGACTATTTAAAATACCTTTTATTGGCCTATATAATTTGATTTACTGCCCCAGTCTGCCAGATTTATAGCCTGGGATCTCTATTTTATCCTCACCATCTGCCCTGTGTCACAGGATAGATACTGCCATTATAAAACAGAGGCTTAGAAAACGTCACTGCATGAGGATGCAGTAGTGTGACTGTCAATAAGGGAGCTCGAGATGCAGTGGAGTAACATGTGAGGTGTGTGGAATCTGTCTACACAGAGGACAGAGCAGGAATACTTATGAATGTTACAGAAGGACTTTGAAAGGACTGGTGAGATGTATTTTTGATTCATCTTTGAAAAGCATATAAAAAATAAAAATAATGAAAATAGTTATCATAAAATTATACTAGAAAGCTTTAAAAGTAGAAAATCCAATAAAAAATAAAAGCACCTAAAATAGCATAAAGGATTTCTACTTGGAAATATTGCCTCACTCCCCTATGCAGCCAATTCCTCCGTGCTAGCTGGGCAATCACTAATGTGTTTTCTCTATGAATGTTGATTAATTTTACCTATTCTAGAAAATCCACTGAGTAGAATAGTCCACCATTATCTCCTGACAAGGACTATCTCTACTCTTCATATTGATTCAAAACTCTCATATAACATGCTTGATCATATCTGGACTCCCTCCAGAGTCTCCACCCCACCTTACAAGTCCGCCCCTGACTTCATGGCCTCTATTATTATTTGTCTTTTTAAAAAGTTGAGTCTAATCTGTGTGTACTAAATACTCGTGAGTGTGGATCTATCCCTCTCAGTCCACCAGCCATCATACCGGTAAGGAAAACTAACCTGTGTATCCCAGTACCTATCAATAGGCTATCTGCCAATATATGCTTAAGTAGGACCTAGTTTCCTATCCACATTCCTTTTCTAATCTGGGCCTCTGTCTGGCTCACTTTGCACAGATCTTGCGCATAAATGTTGTGAGTTCTTAAATGCAACTACCATGTGGTGTCCAGACAACATATTTTTATTGTATTCCTCTATAACCTCTGGCTCTTACAATCTTCTATCCCCTCTTCTTCAGTGATTACTGAGCCTTGGGACGAGAGGGCTGTATATGTGTCCAATTTAAAATTGAGCGCTGCACCATCTCTTACTCTCTGCATGATGACCAGATGTGAGTCTCTGTAATAACCACCATCTACTTCAAAAAGGAACCTTCTCTGGTGAGAGTTGAGAGATGCAGGTGTATTTAGCAAAACGGTAGTAATAGGTTCTCCTGTGTGACCTGTGAAACACTATATACCCGAGTTGCAGAACAAATGATGATTTATATGTGTTTTTTGTTTTATTTTAGGATAAATCATGACATTGAACATTATCTGTGGTTCCATTACCGAGAAGGATTCTAATGTGTGGCTGTTAGTGTGTTCTTTGCTGCTGTAATAGAATACCTGATACTGGGTAATTATTCAGAATAAGAATTTCTTACAGTTCCTGAGTCTTAGCAATCTAACCTCAAGAAATTGACCCATTAGATAGTGTCTTGATGAAACAATGTTGTTTTATTCTTCCAGCGGAAAGCCATTGTATCTTTCAGATAGGAAGAGACTTGCTGCTCCCCACTGCCATTCCCTACCACCATGAGCCCTCTCCAGCAGCATTAACCTGTTGAGGCCTAAACACCTCTCCCTAAACTCTACATCTAGACATTCACATTTGGGGATCACATTTCCATGACATGCATTAGACATACACATTCAAATTCAAAGGAGGACATAGGAATGTGTTGCAATTTGTTTATCCTTTCAGTTATGGGAGGGAATTTAGTTTGTTTCCATATTTTCACTGTTGGGAATAAAGGCTGCTATGTTCATATATAAGTCTTTATGTGGATATATGTTTTCACGACTCCTGGGAAAATATCAGGGAACAGAAATACTGAGTCATATGCTAACAGTATGTGTAATCTTTGTGAGATACTGCCTGTCTGTTTTCTCAATGTGTTAGACTGTTTTTTATTCTCATCAGCAGTGTAGGAGAATTCTGGAAACTCTAAATTCTTGCCAACTTCATGCCAGCGTATTAACTTATCCTGATTTAGTTAGCGTGTAGTTCTCTCCCACTACATTTTTATTTTCTTGAAACTATAGAGTGCTGAGCATAATGTATTTTATGGTGCAGTCTTTTATGACTACCTTTTGATTTTATGGGCCATTTTAATTTTAATTTGCTTATTTTGGCTTTGGTTTTATGAGCCAAGGTCTCTGGTAATTTCAGGTGGCCTAGAACTCACTATGTAGACTGGGATGGCCTTGACCTTAGAGATCCTCCTGCCTCTACTTCCGGCTTGCTGGGATCAAGATGTAAGACACCACACCAGCATTATTTTTTCATCATTTTTAACTGTGCTATCTGTAGTTTGCTTTATATATATATATATATATATATATATATATATATATATATATATATGTGTGTGTATATGTGTGTGTGTGTGTATGTGTGTGTGTGTGTGTGTGTGTATTTGAATCATTGTGTATTTCAAACAGGATATCTCAATCAATCTTAACCGTATTTATACCCCCTTAACCACTGGCACCCTCCATAGCTGCCAAGTGAAATATATACATTCTTTCATCTGTGTTAAGGTCTATTATGTCAAGTTAGTGTCCCCAGATGACTTCAGTACAGGTTCATCTACTGAGATCTTGTCAGTCTAGCTGGAGTCTCTCACTTTAGGAAGACTAGCTCATCCTCACCCAACAGTAATCAGTTGCCAATATTTCTTAAGCAAAGGTTGGGGTCTGCTATCTATCTCTCCAGTTCCATGCTTGGTTTTTGTCTGCTTGAGTTTGCATGGGTCTTAAGCATGCTGATATCATTGCTGTAGGTTAATAATGATCAGGGTCCCAGGATCTTGTAGGATTCTATATTCATATAGTCATGCACCTCTTCACTGGCTCTTGCAATCTTTCCACCCCCTCTTCAGCAACGGTCCCTGAGCTCTGGGTGAGTGAAACTTAATATAGGAGTCTTGTCCAGGCACCCCACACTCTATATTTTCCTAATCTCCATAATTTTGCCATTTGTGACCTTTTGTGTTCCTTTGTTGCATGAGAGAGCTTCATTAATGAGAGTTGAGACATTAATCAGTGACTTATTTACCCCTTGTTCTATATTGTGTGAGCCTTGGGTGTTGAGGCTACATTGTAGATGTGACACTTAGGCATGGGCAATTCACAATGTCTTTGTGTGACCAGCTGTAGTACTCTTGTTTTTGTCATTGTCTGGTGCAAAAGAAACTTCTTTGATGAGTGGTGACTGGGATACTTGATTTTAAATATAAGGTTACATGTTTTGCATTTAGTAAGAAGTTACATTAGCCTAGGGATGTGACAGCCTTGGGAATTTCTCTAAGATCTATGACCTCTTTATTGGCTATGATTACAGTACAACACATGAGTTTCCTCCCATTGAATGGTCTGTAAGACCAAGTAGGTAACCACTAATTTCCCCAAATATAAAAGTGTCACTACAGCACCATGTTGAGAGCTGTATCAGTCATTGATGTGGTTATTTGGTCATTAAGCTGGTGTTGGGTCATGAATAGTTATTCTCCCTTGGCTACTTACACAGTGCTCTCCAGAGCTATGCAAGCTGTACCTTGCTTTTTAAAAAATATGCTTTTGATGGGTCTGGAGAGATAGTTCAGTTGTCAAGAGCACTGGCTGTTCTTGCAGAAGGCCCGGGTTCAGATCCCAGCACCTGCATGGTGGCTAAGAACCATTTGTAACTCCAGTTCCAGGGAATCCGATTCCCTCTTCTGTCTTCCATGGCACTGTGAGACATGGCTGTACTTACACACATGCAGGCATCACACTCATACCTATAAAATAAAAATAAATAAATAAAAAATTTTAAAAACATGCTTTTGAAAGATGAGACATTTTCAATTTTGATGAAATTGAATGTTATTTATTTTTCTTTATGCTTCTTTTTGCTTTCTGTCTGAGAAATCTTTACTTATGCTAACACAGGGAAAAAAATTTTCCTGTTAATTTCTTCTAGAAAACACATGGCTTTGTCTTTTAAGATTTGACTTAATTTTTGTGTACTGTGTTAAGAATGTTAAAATCCAGTTGTTACAGAACTTTGATAACAGTAGAAGTAATGACAAAACTATTCTATCTGTTGCATATACATATGATTTTGTTAGAAATATTGGGCCTTTCTAAAATTCATTTCAAGTCATAAAATTTACTTAAGAACCGATCAAAATATGCTAGTTATGAAATGGTACTGTCTAAATCTTTAGCTTGCATTGAATGAGCAATAAAAAACAAGTATAATTTGTTGAACTTTTAAAATTGCACATTTTCTGACAATAAAATTGTTTAATATCCAATATAGTAAAATTAGAATACTGATAAAAATAGAGAAATGAGTAACTTGGAATACTACCGAGATATTGGATATATAGTATAATTTAGTTTTTAATTTTTCCATCTCTGTATTTGAGCATTCCATGCTATCATAATTTTCATAACTTTTTCCTATTAAACTTTTTGATTGTTTACATTTTTACATATTTTAACTGTTTCTTTGATTACTTTTTACAATGTATTTTCATCCTATTATAATCCTTTCATCCATCTCCGCTCAGATCCACTCCGTCCACTTCATGCCTTGTAGTTTTTCTAAGGCTTAACGAATCTAATTTGTGTTCCCCAAATATTCCTGGATATGGGTCCATTCCCTGGAGCATGGTCTACTTAACCAATATGACACCTTTAACCAAAACTCACTTTCCCAAAAGCTATCACTTGTCCATAGTTCCTCAGCTAATGGTCAGGGTATGTGCCCATCCTGCTTACTATGCTCACTGCTTGGATTTTGTCTTTCTTAGAGTTGTGCAGTGATTGTGCTTGCTACCACAAGCACTGTAGTTGGTCTGTGCAGCTTCCCTGTTGTGTCCAAAAAAAAAAAAGAAACAGTTTCCTTGTATTCATTCATAATTGAATAAAAAATTTAAAAGAAGATATTCAAATATCCAATAAGGACTAAGAATGTAGTTAGAAGATGTTAATTACTAATGGTTCAAAAACCACAAATGCAAACCACTCCCTTTTAATGTTTTGAATATTCTTTAGTATTGTTATATTCCAATTTATGAAATAACAAATGGTGACCAATGTGAAGAACTTGGAACCCTTGTGTACCTTTGTTAGGAAAGCAAAATAATAAATTCATTATGGGAAATGGTTTGGCTGTCATTCAAAAAATTAAACAACAATTACCAAGTGGCTGAGAAATTCCATTCCACAAAAAGATTAAAAACAGGGATTGAAATGCTTGTGAACCAGTTTCCACAGAAGTGTTATCCAAAAGGTAGATGCAGATGAATAAACAATGTGCTCTATATGCACATTATACAGTATTATTCAGCCATAAAAACTGAAGTTCTGTTCTAAGACCTAGAACAAGGTAGAGGATTCCTAGAACATGATAAATCAAATGAGACAAACACAGAAAGACAAGAGTTTCACTTATGTGAGTTACCAATGATAAGCAAATTCCAAAGCACAGACAGAAGACTGGAGTTGCCAGGGGCCAGAAACTGGACAAAAAGATCTCTCTTCCTTCTATTTAGTTTTTCTTTTAAATTAAAACTTCTCAAAACATAAATTCTACATAAAATCACTGAGTGCTGGGTGGAAAACTGATAGCTGTGAAGACAAGAGAAAGAACTGGAACATTATTTAGATGGCTAGTGGGGTGGCATGCTTTGAGACAGGGGTTCGGGTGGATCAGGAAGATAAAATCTAATATGGATTCAGAATATATTTTAAATTTTTTAAATACTTGTTTTTTAATTTTTGTGCACATGAATGTACTACCTGCATGTACATAACTGCACCCATGTTGTGCCCATAGTGATCAGAACAGGGTGTCAAATTCTTCAGAACTGGGGTTATGGACAGTTGTTAGCCAACATGTGGGTTCTGGGAACCCAACTCAGGTCCTCGTCAAGAGCAGGCAGTGCTCTTAACTGCTGATCTGTCTCTCTAGCCCCATGTTTTAAATTTTTATTGTTTTTAAGAATATATAACATTTAGCATTTTCAACACTTAGGTATGCAATAGAGTGGTGTTAAGTTCACTCAGGATGCACAATTCTTCTACATTAACAACCACCATTTCCAGAAATTCTTATAATTTTAAGTAGAAAGTCTATATTTTTTAAATTCTTGCAGTTTTCTAACATTGAATGTTATCAATGTATTTATGAAGTTGTATTTGAAAATGTTAGTGATTGTTATCTAGATAATATATAGTGTATGCTGTATTCTTCCTCATGAGAATAACTTTTCAAAGGTATAAGTGTTCTTCATATGGTTGATGTTTCTGGGAACCATATTGATCAGATATCACCATCAATATAATGGAATGCTTATCTCACCATGAATTTATAATTTCATTTCAAACACATTTGATGATTAATCATTTTCCATTAATGAATTCTGTGGATTTTTCTTTTTATTTGTCTTCATACTGAATGATGTGATCCATACTGTTATTTTAGTGCAGTATTAAGGATGTATTTTAATATTCACAGAATGGTTTTTATTCATATTATTGATTTGTGAGTTTAAAATAAACAGGTAGAAAACTTTTAAAAGCCACAGTGTGTATTCAGGCTATTTGCTTCATTGCACTGATTTGTGTTTTAAATTAAAGAACTAAACTATCTTGCCTTATCAAGAGCTTGGCAGGCTGCAGACTGTGGTAGTCTGGAGAATGAGTGACTTGGCATTGCCCTTGCAATCCATTCCCTGGCCTTGACCACTGTATCATTAACCTGGTCTATAAAATGAGAACCTTGGTGGGTCTCATTCATAATATCGTTTTTTTTCCACAGAAAATTTAATAGAAAGTATTCCATTGTCATTGAAGTTCATACTTTTTTTTGTTGTTCTTTTTAGACAAGGTCTCCTTGTAACCACAAATGGCTGAGAAATCAGTTTGTAGATAAGACTGGCATTGATCTCAAAGAGATCCCCCTGCCTCTGCCTCCTGAGTACTGGGATTAAAGGCCTGTACCTCCATAGGCCCAGCTTGCAGTTTATACTTTAAAATAGAATCAGGTTTTGGAAATGTATTAGCATATTTGTCAGACATTTAGCTGGAACTGTTATCAGTATCCTTTATTTGATTTTGTTGCATTCTTTGTGGAAGTACTCACACACAAATTTTCTTTGTTGCCTCCATAGGTACAAATGAGTGAGGTTGCTCTGGATAAAATGGTACCTTGGCAAGAACCCTGATCCTAAAGGGATGAAATCTGAATTCTGTAATGTCTATATAAGCCTTAATGAAGAGTCTTCTCCAGATTCAGTCTCACTTTCACCTCCATTTCTTGAGGATTAAATGATTTAAAACAATGTGTTAAGAATCACAAAGGGCTCTGCAAAAACACTTTAATGGCAACAAAACAAAACAAATTGCTCAAAATTACCAGTGGGGCAACCTGCCCTACATGTAGAAACTATGTCAAGAAAAGTACTGAGTCATTGTAATTAGACCCATCAATAGTCACATATTGGAATTAAGAAATAATACTTAAATAAATTTGTCAGTGTTAGAAGTTAATGCGGATATAATGACCTAAATGGTTAGTAACTTCCAGAGAGGATTGCAACTAAGAGGAACTCAAAGGAAATATGAGAACCAAAACTGTACATAGATAGTTGGAAATTTCACATGGATGGTGTGGGAGAATTGGAAGCTCAAGAAGAAAGCTATAGTGAACTTCCCAACTTGTAACAGATGTCCACTGACACACAGGGCGGGGGAAAGGAAAGATTTTGAATATGAAATGAGTATGAGTTGCTGAATAAGCTCCCAAACACATAAGTCATTCCTCCTATAAGTTAAAAAAGATGCCCTAGGACATAGTTCACAGAAGTTGGTTTTGTAGATGCTTTCAGGGGGTCCTAAAATGAAGCATCTAGTGAGATTACATGCTAATGGCCAAAGCTCTGGTATTAGTCAGCATGGATGAGAAGTATCCTCTGTTCCATACTAATAGAACTGTGAACAAATCTGCAGTCTTTAAGAGTCCCTGTTGCTGAGCTGTCAGTTTGATATCACAGTATTTACTTCCCTGTCTATTGAGGAATTAAGGACACAGTAGATAGTAACTGGTTTGTGTCCAGGGAATGCTCCCTAAGTAAGCTAGGAGAAGACATGGCTGTATTTTTCTCAACAGGGGACAACTGAAACCTCTGGTCCATGGTAGGCACTTCAAATGCCTTTAAGTGAATTAATATGGCTGTTATCACGGGAGACAATGCTGTGATGAGGAAATATCTGTTACTATGAAGATAAAATTTCTTTTGATGCCTTAAAAATTTAGTGAACTTCTGTATATTTCATACAATAGATCTTAATCAAACTTAGACTCCCTTCCCCGTTAGGCCCCTACCGGACCTCATGTATATATTCAATCATCAGGTTAATTCCTATCATGTCAAGCATTTGTATACAGATTGTCCTTCAGTGCTGCAGATGCATCCACTGGAGTCTAGTCAGCCTATCCAGAGATCATAAGAAAGGCCTAGTCTTCCCTTACCCAGTAGTAACCAATCTTCAATAGATCCCAGACCAGGGCCAGCCAGCCAGCCATTTCTCTTGCTCCATGCTAGACCCTTGTCTGATTGAGTTGGCATGGGTCCTGTGCTTGATGACACCATTGCCACAAGATCACTTAGTCAGGCTTCCCGTGTCCTGAAACGTTCTGCTCCTGTATGTTTGCAAATTAGCCCTGGCTCTTCAAATCTTTCTGACACTCTTTTACAATGGTCCCTGAGTCATGAATGGGTTAAATATAGGACTCCTATCCAGGGGCACACACTCTGCAGTCTCTTATTCTTTAAAACGTGGCCGGTTTTGGTCTTCTCTGTGCACTGCACTGTTGTGGAAGGAAGCTTCTCTGATGAGAGTTGAGGGATGCACTCCTTTTCTCTCTATCCTTCATTCTGCCATGTTCCATGAGCCTTGAGTGTTGAGAGGTTCAACTGTAGATATGTCACCTAGGACTGGGTATCTCTCCTACTTCAATTCTTTTTGTCTGACCAGTTGTGGGATTCTGCAGTAGCCTCCATCTCTTGAAAACTTCCTTAAGAAGTGGTGTTCTTTCCGCACTTTGGGTTGAATATAAAACTTCAAGCTCATTATCCTTTGCATGTTGTATTAGGTATGAGCATTCTGACAAATGCTACGTGGGTTGAAACCACTGGACCTTAGGTTCCCTTCATTGCCCTGCCCCAGGCATCACTGTTGAGTAGAATAGAACAGAAATGGAAGAGGTCTGGTCAAATATGTCCTGTTGAACTCCTTAACAGCCCAGAATGTCCACCAGAGCTTGCTTCTCCAGCTGAAAAGAGAAGCTCTCAGTATTTGGGGGGGATCTTTTCCTATAAGCTTTGGGTTTGTCATGGTTTTCCTTTCTTTCTCAGTCCTCAGACTTTGGATATTTCTAGACATAGGAGACCATAAAAACTTGGTGATTAATTCCTTTCTCAGAACTCTGCTGCTGAGAATAAAGGCTCCAGGGGAGCCAGTTTAGCCCTCTCCTGCCTGTGCTGCTCTGGTCTCTCCAGAAGATATCATCAGAGAGTTGATCCCTGTGTCAGAGAGGTAAATCATTTGCTGGTCTCCATTTTCATGTCATTGGAACAGCATATTGAGGTTTAAATATCTGAGAAGCTGAGAAAAAATGTGGTTGGAACTCAGGAAACTCCTTGTGTCAGCTTTCTATCATCTCACAACCTGAGATACAGTGTATAGCAATGATTGCACTGAATTTGACAGGCAACTAAACCTCAAATTGATTAAATCTGCACATCTCTGTATGATTTGGCACAATTTATTTCATTTCTGACACATTCTTCCCGCTGGTGTCTAGTCCTAACTGCTCCTCCATTTCTCTGTCTAATGTCATCTTTTCTAAAGTCTCTACTAACCCTCAAAACATGTTTCCTTTCATTATTTTACAACAATATGATTTGTCATAAGTTGCCATATTTGAAGTCAAGATTGCTCATAAAGATATTTTTCAGCCATATTTTGTACTTATGTCAGCTTTTCTGTCAGAGAGCGAGTGCTAGAACTTCTCCCATCATTTGGACTCCATACTCTAGTCTTTTATTTAGAGAGCACAGTGTGGTCAATAGGTGTTCTGGGGATAGTATTTTCTCTGTACATATCACCAGATAGATTTTGGTGTTGTCCATAAGCAGATTTTCAAGTGATTTTTGACACATGCATATTTAATTACTTTTATTTTCATCCATCTTTATCTTTGTTAACATAAATTAGAGTGCCATGCAATTAGGTTTTAGACTTCCTTATTTTCTGTCAGTTCCTTTGTTTCCAAACATGAAGAGACTTTGTGCCTACGTCCCCATCCACTCATTGTTCAACCATAGCATTTTAGAATTATTAAGTTCTACTTCTGTAGGCAATTAATTTGCAACAGTGCTTATATGGAACTTCACAGCTTATTACTCCTTTTCCTTACAACTTTCAGACAAAGCTTCACTTACCAAAGATTGTCTTACTTTCCTCCCTTACCAAGTTTACAAATCCTGAGGGTCATCCTGTGTAATAGAAAATTCTGAGCTTTGACAAATATGTAACAAGTATCTATTTCTTTATGGAATACAAAACAATTCCTTTATCATAAAAGTTCCCATGTACACCCACTGCTTATTCAAATACCTCCCCCTACATGAACCCTCAACAACACTCAATTGTCGTATTCCCTATAATATCATTTTGAGGAACACCTTAAGTAGGAAAACAATAACCACACAGCATGTGTGGTCTGACTTCTTTCACTTGGTAAGATGTATTTAAGGTCCATGAGTGTTGAGTAAATCACTAGCCTACTCTTCTTTTGCTGCACAGGAGTTCACTACATGGAAAGCCCTCTGCCTGTGCACTCCGGTGCTGGAGTACACTTCATTCTTACTCTTTATACTGACTGTGAAGAACGCGGCTATAAACACTTGTATGCAGGGGATATGTGGGCCTAAGTTTCAGATGGGTTATGTAGGAGTGGGATTGCCAGGTCATGTGGTAAGTGTATGTTAATTAAGGATTAGAAATGACCACATTGTGGCACAGGGTGCCATTCTGAGGAGTGATTTGTGTCATCTTATTGAAGTTCTAAAGTTATTTACCCAATGATGTAAGAAGTCAAACTCAATTTTTCATGTACTTCTTTGGCATTTCTTTTAGTTTTTTATTGCATATTGTTTGTATGTTCCCTCACTGAGGAACAGGCTAGCCAAGGCTAGCCTGGAATTCAGTATGCAGCCTAGGCTGAATTTGGAGTCTTACTCTTCATGCTTCAGCCTCTGAACTGCTGGGGTCGCCAGCAGGGACTCCTGTGCCGAGCTTTGCTCCTGTCTTTTGTACATTTTCAATTGGATTATTTCTTTCATTTTCACCCATATTCTTGACATTTTAATATTTGCAAGTATTCTGTCATGTCATGTGTTAAATCTCATTCCATTTGTTAATATGTGACCCATTATCAGGTACTGCAACATAAAAAACTTAGAAAGGAAAAAGTCAAATAGTTGTTTTATTAGAAATCAAATCTAAAATGTGATTACCTGCTTGCAACATTTATTCTCCTTCTGTGTTACAATAACACAAAATCTTTATTTAATACTTTTTCAATGTAAAATTTATGACAAAAGATTTTCATACCTATAAATCCATGATCCAGACTCTTAAAATAAATGCTTGCTTTATGTCTTTATATTTCCACTAGGATTTCTACTTTCTTAATTTTTACAGCCTTCTTCAATTGTCTTCAGAAAATTTTATATTTTGTCCATTTATACATATTATGAAATATTCCTTAAAACACAATTTCATTGATATACATTATTCCATAAAACATTACATATTGCTTGCATATTTCCATTTGCACTATAGAAGGAGAAATAGAAAAATAAAACTGAATTCATCATTCATAACTGTCATTACTGTTGCTATGTCTTATGGTTCTAGTGAGTTTTTCTCTCTTTTAATATACTTTCTGGTGCCAGGCATGGTGGCATTGCCTTAAACCCAGCACTCAGAAGGCAGAGGCAGGTGGATCTTCATGAAATTAAGAACAGCTTCATTGGTAAAACAGGTTCCAGATCAGCTTGAGATAGAAAGATACCCTGTTTCAGAAAAGAATAGGATAGGATAGGATAGGATAGGATAGGATAGGATAGGATAGGATAGGAAAGAGTAGAGTACAATTCTCATTTTTTAATGTGTCTCTTTGGGCATACCTAATCCCACATTTTATTATATAAAGGTTGATCTGGATCTCCAAAGACAGCTGAAAAGAGCAAGCACTGTTTCTGAAGTTGGAGGATTGTGTGCATTACTGCCAACATCTCCCCTGTCATCAGAGCCTCCACTTCCTTGGAATGTACTCCACATGGACCCTGAAGTCAGAGCATCAGGCTGCACCACTTCATCTTCTAGGATTTTTATGGAGAAATTAGGAATTACCTTATGAAAAAAAAACCCTATACCTATGGTTTGTGAATTCACTGTACCGTATTTTCTTTTAAAACCACACAGGGTCTTTCTCATGTGACTTACCAGAAATGCCTTTTTGAAGAAGAGGACTCCATCTCACTAAATCAAAAGTACAATTCTCTGGCTTTGTTTTTGCCTGATTTCAGTTACATCTGAAGTAACCATCAGTGTTGCCCTGTGGTACCCTCATTACTGCTCTTAGACTCTGTCACATGCTCTTGCTTTCCTGACTGACTGGTCTTTCCAGCCCTCTTTACAGGTTCCTATTTTCTCCTCCTAACCTAATAGTGAGGTAGCCCAGGAGGACTGATTCCATTTATTGATTTCTTATTTTTGCTTACTCTTCTCAACTGATGTTATCCCTTCCAATCTTATTCATTAAATGCCATATTATAATTTTACAAGTTCTGAACTTATACATCCATCTCATTTTTCTGTCCTAATTGTTAGCCATCATGGCCAAGCCTTAACTGATATGTTTCTAAAGATTCTAAGAAGCATGTGAAGTGTAGCCGGTCTAAAACTGAACTCATTCTTTACCAGATTTTCTCTAGTTGCAGTTTTTTCTCTTTCTGTTTTAATAACTCTATACTCCAATTTCTTACCCCCAAAACTTTGTCATCCTTAAGGTTTTCTCATAGTAGATATTAACAAGTCCGATTTAGTTTTTGTTCAACATATACAAAATTTCAAATCTCAGTAAGATCATGCTATTTTGATCATAACTAGGATCTGGCTTCTCATGATTCCTAGTAAAGCTGAAGTCCTTACAGTAGCTTAACCGCACTGTGCAGCAGATGCCCTGGAGTCACAGCGATAGACTGTCGTGTATTCTCCTCTCACTGTGGGCACCGCTCATTATTTTCTTACTACAACACAACCAGTGTCTTCCCACTTCAGTGCCTTTGCTTGGCTGACTTTTCTTTCTCTAACGTTCTTTCTTCACATTTTCCTAATTTTATTCTTCTCACACATCTCTTCTGGCTTTTTCCAGATAGCACTGACTCATGGGGTCTCAAAGGCTGCACTTTGAAGTATTTTGTTCCCCATGCCCGTGTTCCCTGTTTACTTGTTTACAATCACTAATTCAATACTTGATATAGTGTATGTTTTATTTACCTTTTTTCTTTCCTTTCATCCTTCTCTGGATGAGAATAATAATGTATGTCTGTCTATTTTAGTGCAGTGCTCCTTTTGCTTAGATTGTCCTTTCATGTGCTCGAGTGAAGGAAGGAACACTAGGTGATTATTTCCTTAAAATGGTCATGATAGAAGAATCTGCAGCACAAGGATTCACCTTTTACTCCAAAAATAACACGCCAATGGAGAGGATCATTTCAAGAATCCACTAGAAATCTATATGCAGTATAAATAGTACATGAGCACGATTGATACATAAAGAAAGCATGAAGTTTTTAATCATAAATTTGCCAATGGCTCAAAACATCATAGATTTAGAGTGTTACTCTAAATCACCATTAAGAAAACTGATCATCTCATTTTTATATGGTAATTTTTCAAATTTAATGTAAATTGGACACATTTTTTAGAGTGATTGTTGAATCATATTCCACAACATTCCTGCAAAGTTGGAATGAAAGTCAGACAAAAACATTATTGGAAGTGGTATATTTTTATTCCCTAATCAAGATGCAACCACAATATCTAAAAAAGGTATTTAAAAATCTGTAAGGATCAGAATATAATTTAAAGATTCTTACCCACACTAAAAGGTGAAATATTGAAAGTGTATAAATATCACCTTGTTTGTGTAGCAGTTTTGTTATGTTTTCTAATTTGAAGTTCTTAAAATGAAATAGAAGCCATACCACAATAGGCCAATATAGCCATTTATATGAGAGACACAGATGATAACTTAGTAATTTAGGGGGTCGGAGAGATGTCCCAGTGGTTAAGAGTACTGAGTCTTGCAGAGGGTCTGGGTTTGTTTCCCAGCACCCACATAATGGTTAAAACTATCCATAACTCCAGTTCCAGGGAATCTGGCATCATTTTCTAACCTCCATGGGCATTATTACATACATACAGGTAATATACTCATACGCATAAAATAAAAATAATAAAAGAAAATATTTTAAGCTTACTAATTTGTACTGCTTAGGATAATTTGTGAAATGATCTTATTAATAAAATCCATATAATAAACATCATATAATTTATAGCTATGTGTGAAGAATAAAAATTTATTTTATTCTAATGTGTAAGAGTGTATTGCTTGCATGCAAATATATGCACTCTTGTCATGAAATGCCTGCAGAGGTCAGAAGAAGGTGTTGGATTCCCTGGAACTGGAGTTACAGACGATTATTAGTTGCCTCATGGGTGCTCGGAACTGAACCTGGGTCTTCTGCAAGAGCAGCTAGTGCTCTTAAGCTAGCCATCTTTCCAGCCTCAAGAACAAATATATCTTAAATGTAGCCTTTGAGTTTTAGGGCAGATACAGTACTTAAAAAACACTTGGCTTATTTTTAACCCTCAATATCAATAAAATGCACTACATTTTCAAATAAAATCAAAAGAAGAATTAATGGATTTTAGTCATTTAAAAAATGAAATGGAGATTCAAAGAGAGTGCCTCAATTATCAAAATTAGGTAAATGGTTGGACGATAAGTAAATGCTTCTAAGAGCCTTGAGGGTTCTGACATGTGCACTGCTTAGAAGCTACTGTGAGGGTGAAAGCCCTCCGAAAGTCACAGTCTTGTACTTGGCCCTCAAGGTTTATACCATTTTATGAAATGCATCACCATCACTATGTCTCCTTTTCTTAACATTATTAAGAGTTATTGATTTTGACAAAGAATGACCCCAAATCTATTCATATGGTGTTTTTGCTGACCCTGTAGCAGAATAAAGTTTGTAGTTCAGTTACAAGTAATTCATCACAGATACCGTCACCCCAAGTTTACTCCAACCCATTTCTTTACACGATTCACATAATAATTTACATTTCCCTCATTAGAATCTCATTACTTTCAAATTATTTGAATTTATATTTGGTCTTACTAAAGACAATGTGTGTTCAAGAATTTTTTTATTCATTTGTGATTTAAGGAAATTATCTGAGAAACGTTTCCTTGAGCTACATGTAGAGAGCCTGTGTTTTGTGAATGAGTAAACTTTGATAGAGTTCAGATAGCCTTTTCTGCTCTTCTGTTACTGTTTTTGAAATGCTTTCTGTTGTTTATACTACTCACATCTGTACATGTTGGAATGAAGCAATTATGACCATATATTGATGCCCTTGTCTTATCACTTTACATGTACTGTCTGGGAAAGTGATATGATGTATGCTGTGAACATTGTGTGCCCTCAATAAGTAATTGTTGAAAGAACACCTGTAATAGGTTGGCAACTCAAAGTTAAAAAACAATTTGATGTGACCAATGATTTATACACTTTCACTTTGTCAAGTTTTCACATTATTTCCACCTTATGGTTTTTATTTGTGTAACAATCTTGCTACCCAAATATTCTTTTTTTTCCCATCTATTTTCCACACTGATGTAGGTAAGTCTTCCCAAAGCAGTACTTTGAGGGCGTTTCTTGCTCATTGTTGCTAAAGTTCTTTCTGGGAGGCAGGAGTGTCATCTAGCCAGGCCTTCTCTAGGTCCCTAACAACAAAACAAGGTATAATTTTGCCAAACTACAGTTTGGGGAAACCAGAGTTTATTTGGGCTTACTTACAGAGCAATGGCCAGGGGAAGGGAGTCTCCCCTGCTGAGGCCCTACAGCAAATTCTGCATTTCCACAGGGACCCTGTGAGCTATGGCCAGTAAACAGACTAGTCACCTCCCAGCTTCTGCTCACAGCAGACCCTCCTGGCTTCTCCCTTCCTACAGAGCACCAACAGACAAGTTTGTTTGTGTTGATCAAAGCAGGTAGGTGCAGTCTATCTTGGCAGGTGGAGGACAAACTCATGCAACACTCAGTGTCCTTCAATAATGTCCAAGTAGTGCTAATTATAACTGTGACTTCTGGTGCAAGAAACCATTCCTTCCAAATTTCATGTGTTCTCTCTCTACAAAAACAAAAGAAGACAGCCCCTCTTCCCCAAACCACAAGTCCAGTTTCTGCTGTTCATATGTGCATTGATATAGGACCATTTCCTGGAGCATGAGTAGCTTTTATGGGTCACATTCCTAAAGAAAATTGACCCTTCCCCCTTGAGCTCCCATCAGTTGAAAATGACCCCCAGCTTAAGATATGACTTCATGAATCCTCCTTACATCCATGCTGAGGTATTTGTTGACTAGATCTTGGTAGATCTTGTGCATGAGACCCAGCTGCTGTGAGTTCATGTGTGTAATGGCTCCTTTATGCCTTGCAAATAGTTTTGCTGCAAATGTCCACTAACTCTGACTCTTGCAATCTTTCCATTGGCTCTTCTTAGATGATTCCTGGGTCTAGATGTGATACACTTGGCTCATATAGAGCTGAACAACCCATAAATCTCTTATTTTATGTCCACTGGCCCATTGTTGATCTCTGGATTAATCACCATCAACTGTCAACTGGAAGTTTCTCAGATGCAGTTGAGAGATGCACTAATCCTTACATATAAAGAACTTAGAGGGCAGCTTATTACTATGTCCAGTTAACAGAATAATAGTATTAATTTTTCCCCTAAGGCTTATGACCTAGTTAACCACTGGTTTTTGGAGCAGTTAATGATACCAAGCTTGACTTCCACCTTGTAGAATGGGCCTTAAATCCAATTAGAAAGTGATTGATTGGTCTCACAACATTGGTGCTGCAATTGCACCAGTGGGCATATTTTGCTAGGCAAGTCATTATTGTAGTTCACAAGGTTCACAGATGGATAAGACTGTTTGTTATTCCTAGGTAGCATGTGTAGAATCATCCAGCAATATGAAAGTTAGCCAGTTGGGTGAAGCTGCCTGGTGGGTGGGTCCCAACTTGATTTTTCTATGTTCTGTCACTCAAGTATGCACTATTTTCAGTAACAGGGTCTATAGTCACTTTCCAGAGGGTAACAAAGAACAGTGGTAGCAGCCTATAATGTTTGGGGATCCATAGAACAGCACTGAACAACCATTTGAAAAGCCTGTATTTGGCATTTGGCTTTTTATTTGATAGCCTATTCTGTCTTGGAGAGACAATATACTCTCATTATACAAAAGCTCCACTTAAACTTTATATATATATATACTTATATATATAAATAAATAAATATATATATATATAAGCTTCTATAGCAGTATGCTTTTAGTGCCAGTTGTCTTTCCCTGACTCCCTTCTCTAACCTACCCTCCCATCTTCCATTCAGTTTAACCCTTCCTTTTCCATTATTTCTTATTCCCCAAACATATCACTTGTGTTCAATTCCTCTTCTATTGAAGAGGATAATAATGGTCTCAACTAGTTTTTTGATTTCTATAGATACTCCATTTTAAATACACATATACAAAGTTTCAAATTTAGCATTCACCTATGAGAGAGAACATGTGGCATTTGTCTTTCTGCATCTGGGTAATTTCACTCAGAGTTATTATTTTCAGGTCTATCCATTTTCTTGTAAATTTCATTTTTACAACTGAGTAATATTCTGTTGTGTATGCTAAACACCTTCTCCTTACTTGTTTATGAGCTGATGGAACTCTAGGCTATTTCCACTTCCTGGCTGTTGTGATTAGAGAAGCGATGCACATGGATAGACCAGAATCCGTTTAGTAGGATGTAGAGTCCTTTGTGAATATGCTCAAGAGAAGTTTAACTGTGCCATGTGTTAGGTCCATTTCTAGCATTTTTAGGAGCCTCCAGGCGGATTTCCATCGTGGCTGCACCAATGCATTCCAACCACCACCACCAAGTAACTGTTCCACATATTCCACATCTGTTGTCACTTTTTAAAAATCTCAGCCCTTCTGACATAGGTAAGATGAAATATCATAGTGCTTTAGTCTGCTATTCTCTCATGGTTAAGGATGGTGAGAATGTCGAAAAAAAAGATTTCTCAGCCATGTGGATTTCTTCTTTTGACAACTTAGTTCCATCCCCCGGTTTTTAATTAGGTTGTTTTCTTAGTTTTTAGTTGTTTGAGTTCTTTGTACATTACACAAATTAATCCTCTGTCACAATATTTTTTCTATCTGTACATTGTCTCTTCTCTCAAATGATATAAACCTCAGCTTCTTGGTTTTGTTACTAGGAATAAGGACCATACCTTATTCCTTTGTTCCTTCTTTCATCAAATATCATTTGAGTGCCTGATATGTAGTAAGCAGTTTTCAGGATAGTAGGATAATTTGGAATGTGACTGAAGAGATCAGACACTGAATAGCATAAATAGCCAGTATAGTATGATAGGATAAATGCTGTTGAACAGGTGTAAGCAGTAACAGGAGCTGGTGAGGGATTGCTTTAAGGAAGGATAGGAAGCAGTCTTGCCATACGGAGGCTTTCTTCCCACCGTGGCTTCCTCAAATCACAGAATCACTAGAAGAGTTCAGTTTAGAGATTAGTACCAAGTATGGCTTCCAGTTACTTATTCTGACAGTGTGTCCTAGCAAATTGGAGTTCTGTGTAGAGAAAATAAATTGGTTTTGACAATTTTGTTTTCTTAGTCATGTGAAATGTAAAACAATCAATATGAGGAGAATATGTATGTTTTTAGTAAGCATTGAATGAAGTGTTCTTGTCTTGACTAATCTATGGATATCACACTAAAAAAGAACGAAAATTATTTTATTCCAGTTCATGTTTTGCATATGATGGTCTTTGCTATTTCCTGTATGTTTTCTGTGTATAAATATATAAAATAAGTAGGGAAGAGCAAGTGGAATTTGGAAAAAACGGAATTCTCTATTAGTTTGTTATTTTTTTATTTGTTTTTTGTTGGTTTTGTCGTGATCTTCCTGCCTTAAACTCCAGCGTAAAATGCTAGGATCACGTGTGTGTGTGTGTGTGTGTGTTATTGATTGTTTCTGAATCTTACTTCAAGGCAGTGCAAATCTCCATGCCAGCAATGCTTTTGTCCCGGTTTTTCCACCCTGTCACACCATCCTTTGACAATTGCTAAAAATCAAAATTCTTCTCGTGTGCTCAATTCTTTGATCATCGGTTCTTAGTTTTGAATGTACAGGGGATTATTGGAGGTCATGAAAACAAATGGTTCTGTCTGGACGTCACTTCCCACCCCCTTGCCTGATACAACTGGCTTGTGGTGGGACCCATCACTGATTGCTGTTTTGTCGAATTCCTCACATCGTGCTGCATGTGAAGCGGCCTGAGCACTCCTGAGCTGGGGTGCTTCGCACCCTCTCTAGTCATCCCCACTTCTCTGCTTCACTCAGCTTCTCTGCACAGTCCTGTTTTCTGTTAATTCGATCACAATTCATGCCCTTCTCAGAGCACTGGCCTTTCTACTCTTAAGTCTAATAACCCCAGTATTTATACATAAATCACTTAAGAAATATTTATTCATTACTTACCCTCTTATAAATGAAACTGAAAAAAAAACAAAGATACCCAAATACTTGTTAGACAGAATACCTCATGAGAAGATTTAGTAGTTGATTAAAAGAAATACAGTTACATTGGCTCAATAAATTCTGGAGTTCGAACACAGCACCATGTTGTGACCTTGATATTGGCTAAGATAGTACATTTTATATGTTCATAACTCTCTGCCACTACAAAACCTTAAAACAGGCAGCTGTGAGACAATAGATATGTTAATGGGCTTGGCATAGTAATCATTTCACAGTGTATGTGTATATCATAGCATCACAATGCATACCTTAAATCTTTATAATTTTTATTTGTAAGATGTATCTTGATAAACTATAAGGAAAAGAGAAATAAATTCACATTACAATATTCTTTTTCTGATGATCTATGATGAAAGAGCGACTTTTAATATATTTCCTACCTCTTGCTTATTGAGTTTAAATTTCCTCATAACTTTTACTTTAATATGCATTTACGTTTCTCTTAACTATTCGTGTGTTTCTATGTTGATGTCTTGAGAACCCTTGTTCTATGAAGGTAAAATATCTGTATATATCATCTGACATTTAATTCTTCATACCTAGATTAATATCATTTGGAAATGGTAGATACTTAATAACTAATCAATTAATCAGTTTTGAAGTACATGCAAATATGGGCTCTATTCCTAAGCTGGATATTACTTGACATGACACTGTTGAACTATAGGGTTTAGTACTCCTTGCCGTAATGGACCATTTTCAGTTTTATGTTAAAGAGGTTCTCTGAAACCTTATAAAGCTTCTGTGTCTGCTATTCTTAAATTAAATTTCCTTCTACTCAACTATCAGTTTAGTAGAATAGCACTTATATTACTTTAATTAAGTTAGTAAAATAATTCTTCCCTAAACAATAGAATCTGTTGAAATCATATCATTTTAGTGATTTTATAATGTACAATGTTTTTGAGGTTCAATTCTGGAAAACCAGAAAAATTCATTTAACTTTTACTACTGAATTAGGTTTTCCTTTCATTAATCTGTTATGTTTGGTTGTTTACAATAAGTAACATAGTAAATATATTTAATGATTTAGGTATATAGTATTAACTGTTTAATTCCCACAGAGCATTTGCTATTTTAAAACATTTAAATATTAAAACATTTTCCTAAAACTTGTTACATGAAAATAAATGAATTAGTGGTCTTCAGTACTTGACTGAAATAATGTGAAAGAGGTCTAAAATGTTATTGATGTGAATGTATTTAAAATAAACTTGTGCTTTTGTTAGTAAATATTAGTGAAATAATTTCATTTAAACAATACTAAGGGAATGAACCTTGTGTCTGTAGTACAGAGATTAGTTCTTTTAAGCATTGCTCTCTCTATATAAGGGAATATTTCTCTTTGAGAAAACATTGATACTAAGTTTTACATTTGAAATAAAATCTCAGACTAGTAACCTGTCAGTCATGCCATCTATAATTTTACTTAAGTCAGCTTTTCCACCTATTACTCTTCCAAGAAAAAGGAACTGCTGGCTGTATTCAAAGTATGCATAATTCTTTACTTCTTATAAATTTGCGCATAGAATTTCATATGTCTTGAATTGTCTTGCTATTCAAAACACAGTTCTTAAAATTATAGTATCAACAGTACCTGAGAACATTTTAGAAAACTGTAGAATCTCAGGTCTTACCCAAAGCAACCAGATTGAAAACTGTCTAATAATGAGTTCCTCTGTATATTTTCAAGAATTTTGACATTTTAGCAGTACGTCACTCTCCAGCATCTCATCAGTTCCTGAAATTCTAATGTTTCACAAGACCATGCTCAGACTTGCTACCCAATGAATTCTCACATGGGTCATTTAGAGAAACCAGAGTTCCAGTCCCAGGAATTACCGCATCATTAACAATAGTGCTTTCAGCTACTGTCGTACGTGGATAAGCTTACTCTTTGCAGAAATTAAGAATGCCGTAGTCATCCTCTAATAAAATAAATTTCATAAATTTTCAAAAACGATAGTTTCAGTAACTGTAGTCAAGGTTCCCAGAACATCACAAATGGAGCTCTAACTGCAGTGTACACTAAATGTCAGAGGCAAGAAGAAAGACCATGGTTCATGTGCTCTTTAACTACTTCATTGCTGGACAGGGTGGTTCCTAGTCAGACACTTTCTATATTCTCAGTTGATGACAAGACCACAGACAGCAGCAGAGAGATAAAGAAGCTTCTCCAATTCCAATATGACTGTGACCTTAAGGGATTTGCTTGAATCATCCTCTCTATTGGCAGTCAACCTGGGTGTCCTTGCTTTGCTGTCCTCATCTGTGTCAGCTTTGGCTGGTATACTAGCAATGTGTGTTACAGTTTTTCATCCTAAATAACAAGAATATTTACTTCAGATGGTTGTGATTAGGATTATTTGCATCTTCAGAAAATTTTTCACTCTTCAATATATAATGACCACTTAGAAATTGCTACTTTCATTGTTTTACTCTTTATTTTTACTTATTTGCTATTAGATGGACAAGTAGCAATTGTACATATTTATTGAACACAATTTGAGCTACTGTAAACATTTTATATTACTTTTAACATAGTCATCTGAGGAAAGATCATGCAATTTATTAAATTTTAATTTATATTTGCTTTTAGTAGATTTTCCAAAATTTATGGTTTTGAACTCTAAGTAGGGATATCTGTCTGGATGTTGTCAGTCATTTAGGCAGACTTGTTTAAGTAATATTCTGGGTTTCCTGAGGAAGATGATCAAAAATTAATGTGGCAATAAAGGCTTCCTTACTTTTGAACAGATCAATATGTGTAAGTGAACCAGAGGGACTTACAACTAAATATTCAGGAATGAATTAAAATAGGCTCACAATTGGATGATGTTAAGAGTGTGATATTATGTTCTGGGCAAAAACGCAAATGTAAATTACAATCATTTTCTATAGAATCTTCTTTCTAATCTTTTAAAAATTCTTCATTTTTTGCTTAATTGTTTGTGTGTGAGTGTATTGCCTGCATGTGTATACCCATGTCATTCAGTGCCTGCAGAGGTCAGAAGAGGGTATCAGATATCCTAGAACTGGACTTAAGGTTTGTTGTTAGTCACCACACGGGTGCTGGAAATGGAACCTGGGTCCTCTGCACAAGCGACCGGTGCCTTAACTCCTGAGCCATCTCTTTAGCCCCAAATTTTGTACAATCTTTGAATATAACATCACACCCACAAATAAAACCTTTGCATGGATAATTCTAGGCATCCACCAATTTCATAAAGGGCCAAATGAAGCTGATACAATGTAGATACAAAGGGCAAATTCTGTTTTGAAATGGGGTTGATATGTTTCTAGAAAAGAACTTTAAATGGTATTAAGATTTTCAAGTCTGGTCATAATTCCGTAAGAGTTAAAGAAAGAGCAGGCCATATTCTCCAGAGTGCAGGTTTTTATTTTATAACAGAATTTGATGTTCTGATAATTGAGGGTCATTCACACATTCTAGTCAATATAGAACACAAACTTTAGAAATAAAACTCTGTATTGAACTACAGTTCTGATATACGATATGGTTAAATGTGAGTGCCTGATCTGATCTGATCTGTGCCAAGGCCCTGGGCCGGGGTGACTAGACAGTGTTTGAGATGAAGAATGTTAGCACTGCTAGAACCCAGGGCAAAGTGAGCAGGAGCATGGTCAGATCATCCCAAATTAGACTGGGTTTTGCTTGTAAGGATACCATCAAAATCTAACTTGGTGAACCAGTAAGTTTGATTAGGGTTATTTACAGGAATATTGATGAGGAGTTACTTACAGGAACAGCAATGAAGTTGCATCACCGATAGCCCATATGAGCATGGATAATGGCTCATGAAAGCTAGAAACTTTGAGCTCATTCCAAAGGTTTGAGGCACCTCATATGGCCTTAGCCTCTTTCAGACAGCTTGTTTGTCTGTGAGTGTTCCAAGTAGCTGGCTGGTCTGGTCTGAGGCTGTTTCTTAGCACTGCTTAAAGCTTCTATACACTAGGGGAGGGAGTTGCCTAGTGAATCTGGCTTCAGGGATTTCCCAAAGCTCCTGAATTATTTACTTCTTCAGATTTAGCAGCTTCCTGGAATGCTTCACCTCCACTTAGAACATCCTGTTTCTTATAGAGCTTCCCTCCAAAATAAATGGTTCCTTTTATACTATATTTTAAATTTTATTTTATGTCTACAGTGTTTTCCCTAGATGTATGTAAGTGTACCAGTGTCCTACAATGCCTGCAGAGTCAGAAGAGGGCATCAGATCCCCTGGAGCTGGAGTTAAGGATGTTGTTAGCCAGCATGTGGATGCTGGGAATTGAACCAGGTCCTCTGCAAGAGCAGCCATGCTCTTAACCTCTGAGATATGTCTTCAGCCCCTAAGATGAGTGTTTCATCTGGATAGAAATTGCTAAGAAACAATGGAGTCCACAGAACAGGGACCCATGTTCAGCAATCTTCTAGAGAAGATAGTGTGGATAACTTTTTATTGCTAGTCTTTCCACACATTCATTATAATTAACTATGTACTTTATTACATTTATGACTGTAATGACACTTTTTAGATTCATGAGTAAGTAATCCTACTCTCTCTCTCTCCCTCTCTCTCTCTCTCTGCTCTGGAGAGAAAAAAATGCTTTCACACATAGATTACCCCTCTCCTACAAAACTTGGACAATGATTTCAGCATTCTGACACTCTTTATTGACTACCAGTCAACACTAACAAATGTGTGTACAGAAAAATTAGTAATTTTTCTCTCTCATAGTTTACTATAATCCACAAGGACAAACACAGTCCTAAAATTCATCATTTTAGGAAAGTGAAATTTTAGGTTCCCAAATCACAGGCTCAGAGAGATTAGCTATACTGAGAAATAAAACTTTATGATCCTTTTTCAAGGTTGGAAATTCATTTGGCTCATCTTAGTAAGTAAATACTGCTAAATTTACTTAAATATTTATCTCTTTTCAGTGAAACAATGAAATGAATTTCAAAAAGTTGAGGCTTTAAAGGTATATGATGTATTTTCTACTTTGATACAAAAATTAAACAGTGCCATTTTACAAGTCTGTAGTAAGTTGCTGATAATTGAAAATTGTGTTATAAGTTCTCACAGTCTATTGGCAACTTTGTATGTTAAAGTCAGTGTACTCAAGAAAAAATAGTGACAGGAGAAGATTACTTTTTGCATAGTATCTGTCAATGTAGATAACTCCCTCATTTTGTAGGTGAGAATCTCAAACATCATAAATGGTAATATAGGGTCTATCTAAGGATTACCTGCTCTTCCATTAGCAAGTGGCATGACAAAACTGAGCTTCAAACTCGACCTTCAGAGATCAATGAACTTAGACAACCATTGTGCATAATTTTTATACTTCATGAAGGTTTATATATTGTTATATAATGTTATCTTTATATATTTACATGAATAACAAATGACAGTTTTTCTCTTACAATTTTTCTTTCTTATTAAGAATTTCATGTATGTATACAATGAAATATTATATCCACCCCTGATTTCTGTCCCCTGACTTTCCCCATATTCCCTACAAAATATTCCCTTCCTAACTACCCCCTATCTTTCTCTTTCTCTCATTTAATAACTAACTAAATCCAGATAGTACTACAAACATGTGCATGGGTGTGAGGCCTTCTACTAGAGCTCAGTAATCCTAAGAATGGGACCACTCTCATAAAAGAATGAATCTCCCTCCCCCAGCAATTATTAGCTATCAATAGGTCCTCATTAAGAGGTGAGCTATCTCTCCAGCCCCTAAGATGAATGTTTTGTCTGGGGAGAAATTGCTAAGAAACAATGGAGTCCACAGAACAAGGACCCATGTTCAGCAACCTTCCAGAGAAGATACTGTGGATAACTTTTTATTGCTGGTCTTTCCACACATTCATTATAATTAACCATGTACTTTATTATATTTATGATTGTAATGCCACTTTTTAGATCCATGAGTAAGTAATTCTGCGTTCTCTCTCTCTCTCTCTCTCTCTCTCTCTCTCTCTCTCTCTCTCCTCTTTCTCTCTCTCTTCGCTCTGGAGAAAAAAATGCTTTCACACATAGATTACCGCTCTTCTACAAAACTTGGAAGATAATTTCAGCATTCAGCTGTCAATAGGTCCTCATTAAAAACTACTTGAATGACAGTAGTTTTTAATCTGTCTAAGAAAAGCAGGAATGTATTCACTAAAAAGCTTTGATATTTTTTCTCTCAGATTGCTGAGACTATTTAAGATACTGAGTATAATTGAAGTGCTGAGAATTTCTCATTAGTACTGAAAAAGGAAAACCAAAAAGTTGACTTTATTAATTTGGGGAATGAACTATTTCTATCTAGAAAGAATTTGAGGAACAACATACCATTTATAAAGTTAAACTGTGTGAAACACTGAAAAGAGCAAGATTAAAGATCATTTTGTTTATAAGCTGCTTAATTATCTCTTGTGCAGAGTGGAAATGTATCAATTATGAGTAGAAAATTTTACTGTAGTTACACTTTTAAATGAAATTCATTTTGTGTGTGAATACAAATGTCATTTTAATCTTTATCAATTCTGGGATGAGATAAAATTTCCAAAGAATTCTGCTTCAGACTTTGAAAAAATGAAATTATGCATTTCATTGAAATGTTACCATCTCCAAATGGTTTCTGTTTTTCCCCTTTAAGAAGGAAGCTCAGTGATTCACCCTAAAAATTAAGATAAACATTAATTAGGATTAGTATTGATATTTGTTTACAAATATTTTAATTATTTGGAAGTAGAATGCAAGATTGTGTTTTTAAGATAAAGTGATATGAAATTCACTCTTCTCTATGTCCCATTTAATTTGGGAGTTGTATGAATTAGCCTGTGACATACACTAAAATGTTAAGTGGATGGTTATATTCACAGCAAAGAAAGATTTAAGCTTTCAACATTCTCTCCAGACCTGATTTCCAAATATAACAAACCAAAATGAGATTTGGTTTATCATTTGCATAATAAAGTAGTAAGAAAGAATTTCCGTGTAATTTGTTTCTTTGCAACATTTTATGTCCTTGGCATTCTATTTTAATTTTTAACACCCGGTTAACATGGGCAACATGTACTGGTCTAAAGGAATGAGCGTATTTCATTCTTGCCCTTTGTAGTATGCCATATTGGCATTTTCAAGAAAGGTGCCAGTTCCCCATTCCATTTAGAGAAAATATTATCCTTCCTCCTAAAGAAAAGGAAAGATTATTTAAGAATAAGACAGCTAAATGTTTAATACTATTCCAGAATAGCTATATTACTGGTTAGCTTAAGGAAAGATCTACCAGATCTGATCATACCTGTCATTTTTAATTTAAAATTCTATTTTTTAGAATGAAACACATCATAAAAGAAATCTATTGAATGTTATTTTTTTTATTTATAGAAGACAGAGCTTTAAAATTTTAATGGTGCAACATGTTCTAAAACTACCTGTAGTCAGAGACTCTTTTAAAGGCTATTATGATTTCTTTGAGGTTTACTGTCTCCAAATTTATATGAAATCTAAAATGAAAAAAAATTGAGTATGAGTTTATGGAATTCCTAATTTTTTATATTGAATAGACAATATACATTATTTAGCATGTATGGTACAATCCTGCTCATAAAGTCTTGTCCTATATGTTTTGAAACATATTTGGACTCCCTTACTAATGCATGCAGAGAACTTACTATTTAAATATACCTGTAGGTGAAATTTAATAAAGCAAGAATTGTAGTGTCTTTAATACTATGTATAAAATCTTAGAATTGTATAAATTCCAACCTTTGATTTCCAATTTTTAAGCCTACTAGTTCCCCATCATTTAAAGTTTGTTGTATTTAATTGGGCTTAATAAAGTTTAATTCATGAACATTAAGGTCTGTCATTTTAAGTATGCATTATGATGAATTTTGATACATGTAGAAAGTTATGTAATCTGCATTTTCCTGATCTTCCCCTCAGCCTCTGGAAATCACTGATCTTTTCATTACTTTAATTTATTTTCCCATATGTCATCTATGTCATTGACAATCATCCATTATTTTAATTTGGATATATTTTTTTCCTAAGGAGTTTCTAACCAGCATCAAGGCTGTGATCTTATCTCCTGTAGTATCAACTGCTGTCAGTTCTATCCAGTTCATTGTTCTATGAATGCTTCTTTCCTTTCTGCTGGGACTTAGGTAATAAAATATGCATCTTTTAGCTACTCATTAAGTTTTAAATCCTGTTGCTTTCACTTGAAGAGGGTACTTAACAACTCAGTTCTTTGAGTTGTTTTTTCTTAGGAAAGGAGAGAGAAAATAGTTGTATCTACTTCACAGATTTAAAGGCTGTTATTTATAAAAGCAATAGATAAACTACTGAATGCATGCTGGCTATTATTTTGGTAGTTGCTTGACGTATGATCTATTAACTTCCTGTTCTTTGTTGATTAAATGTGTTCTTTATTTCTAATTCTCTGAAAGACTTTCCAAGGAAAAGTGCTTCCTGCTTTAGTCTTCCTCCAGAAAAAGCTCAGATGTCTGTGTTACTTTGAAGTGTTCTGCCCAGACTCTCCTCACTGCTTTATGGTTTTCTGACCATGGCATTCGTATTTTACATCAGTTCTTATATATTAAAGTTTGTATTTTTCCACTGTGCTTCCCAAAAAAGTAGGATTTTTTACCACATGCTGTATTTTTAGCACTAAACACAGTTCCTAACAGATAGTCCCTTAGTAATGAAGGGCAGCATATCAAAAAGTTAAGCAAGTTGTGCAGTAAAAAGCAACTAACTTTTGCTTGTGCCATTTACATTTTAACAGTTTGGTAGACTCTGTCAGCTGAACATATTAATTAATGGCAAAGCTACAGATCATGAGGTGTTCACCTAACCCACTGCCTGATGTCACATGGAAACATGTCCTGACTGAATGTCTCCCAGAAGACTTCAGGACTATTTGCCTGATGCATTTTCCTGTTTCATTATTTATTAAAATGTTATTTAATAGGAAGCTGAATTTATGATGCCTTGCAATACTTCATTTTTATTGGAAATCTTTGGCTGGTTTTAGTTTCCCTGGTGCAAGTGGTTATGTGATCTTGCAGTGTTGTCCAGGTCATAGCACTTTTGCATTTATGTGGTAGTCCTGAAACTGGCCCTTGGCCAAATGCTCAAATTTTATCCATAAGCAATGTGAAATTGATGAGCAGTATTACTGGTGAGCACTTGCAGAAACGCTGCGGATATGGCATTACCAGTGACCAGGTACAAAAACACTGGGCAGGAGCCCATTTGATCTGGCAGTGCCAAGACAATGTCTCTGACTTTGTCTCCTTTCCAAATCATCTAATGTGCTTTATATAGTAATGAGAAGTTTTCAAAATAAGAAAAGTCCTAGCACGTAGGAGGTTTACCCTGGACAATTTCAGTTAGAAATGTCATCAATTTCAATTTTGCTTTGTATTTCCAAAACAGAGGAGATCTATGCATGCCATGCTGAAAAGCATAAATGACTAAATGAAAGCAAAGGAGAGGGCTGGCATGTAGTTCATTAGTGATTCGCTGTCTAGCAAGCATGACGATCTAGATTCAATCTCCAGTACAACAATAAGAAGAAAAATAAGTAAAGTAGAAGAGAATGGTTGGCACACTTCCAAATGAAACCTCTCCATGCAAATTTGATAGGTGGTACCAGTAAGTATGAATAGTCTAACACTGTATTAATTCTATTTTAAACTCAAATAATACAAATACTGGGATTCAGTAGGCTCACATTTGAAAATTACTAACCTGAGACTTGTCCTTGGTATCAGTTTCCTTATTGAATTATGCACATTCTCAATTGTAAACTTGCTTTGGGTGTTAGTTTTAATCTCCTGTCCCTAAATCCTTTTAGACCATGCTTATCCTCATCACAGTGACTGGGTTTTTATTCCCCAGTACAAGACTTTATTCCACGCCTATGATTTAGGGAGCAGAACCCGGCTGTTTGTTGAAAAGGCTCCAAGTAGCTCAGAATGCTCAGGGAGTTCAGGCATATGCGGTGCAGCAGAGTGCATGATGGGAAGAATAAGATGAGGGAACTATGAAAATTTGAGCTGAAGCCAGCTTATTAAGAATCTTCCTGGTTGTGGTACAACTTTAGATTTCATCTGAAATACCATGAGAAGCTACTCAAGAATATTAGCAGTGGAGGAAGAAGACAAAACAGTAGTGATTAAGTATGTTCACACTGAACAAAAAATCACTCTGGATATGATATGGAAATCAGTTTGGAATAAAACAGAAGCAGCATGAAAACCCTTAATAAAGAGTATTGTACAGTGATTTGGGATAAGCTGAGCTTCCAATAAAGACAGTAAGAGAAGTACATAGGGCTGAGACACATGCACATGACGAATGTGCCCAGATACAGATGGGACTTGAAGAACAACAAGGTTAAGAGCCATATCTCTGACCAGAACAAATATGGAAATGATGATTCCATTTAAATAAAACTGAGAAAACTTGGAGGGAAGATCTGGATGAAAACAAAAAGAAAGTAGTTACTGTGTAAAAGAAGTAGTCTTGGCCTCGATTGGAGAGGCTCAGAACCCATCTACAGAGAGATGATAGGCAGCTGCTTTTCAAAAAGGATGGCTCTTATTATAAGAAGAAAACTTTGTCTATACTCTGCAATAAGACAAATGCTAAAAACATTGCTCTTCTGCTTAAGCATGAAAAGGATTGAGTACTAGACACAATCTTTGTATTGAAAATATCATAACTCTTTTAAAGAGATGATATATCTAAAATATATTCATAGCTAAGTAATCAGTTTTCAGCTTTGTCTTTATTAAAACAATTTAGACATGGTGACTCGTGGCACAGCAAGAAGGTATGGATTATATTAGTGTCAGGCATTTTTGGAAATATTGAACTGCAGACTACATTCTGAACTCATCAATAATAGTAGAAATAGATTTGTATTTAACTTTTTTGACCATAGATAGTATGAGAACACACCTTGAATTGAGACAATTGATTTCTAGCCAATGGAGATGTATTTTTGCAGAGAATGGTATTATGAGTTTATTGACTTACTTTGCTAATCAGTCATTTCATCCTAGTCACTGTATTAAGTTAAAACATTTGATAAGATGAAGAGTTGTAATGTCAAGGGCTCAAAGGCAGTCAGCATTAAACTATTGAAAGACAATTTTGAGAAGAGCACCACTGACCAGAAATTTCAATAATTTGATTCAGTATTTTTAATTGACAAATCAATATCTGTACACACCTATGGATTATAATGTGATATATATATATATATATTCAAATAGCTTGAGCTAACACATTAACCACAGTATTTACCTGTTATTTTTACTGAGAGATGTTTCTTCTTCATTATTCTGGGATTTACATTATTGTTGATTGTACACTCCCCAGAGGTCCCTAGATCTCAGGTTTCCCTCTGAGACTTTATGACTTTGCTCAACATCTCCCTATTCTCTACCAACCACCCGGCTGCAGTAACCAACATTCTGCTCTACTTTCAAGTTTGATTGTTTAAGATTCTGCATATAAGAGAATTTTCAGTGTTGTTGGATTATGTTACCTAGCATTAAAATCTTAAAGCTGATCTATATTGTAAAAAATGAAGGATATTTTTCTTCTTAATGGTCAAATGATACGTGTATTGTCATCTGCTTGCTGTGACAGAGTGGCTGACAACAGCAAATTAAGGAAGGGATGGTTTAATTTGGCTCCCAGTTTTAAGGTGCAATCCATCGTTTTAGGGAAGTTGTGGCCCCCACAGCAGCTCCACCTGTGTTGACTAGAGGACATCCAGGAAGCAGACCAAAAGGGACGCTTACGCTCTGCTCACTGACTCAGTTTTCATTCATCCCAGAACTCTAACCCATGGGGGTGGGTCTTCTCACTACAGTGAAATCTTTCTGCAAAGGGTTTTTGGAGAGTTATCATTTTGGATTTAGATTGTTCTGTAAAAGTATAGCTGTTCTTGTCGTTTTTAGTTAACAGTGCTTTCGGTCACAAATGAAGTCGCAAAGTCTCATAGACATGCTCAGAAGTTTGTCTCCTAGGCAATCTAATCCTGTCCAGGTGAAAATCCAGAATAACTATTAAGTTTTGTACTATGTTTACTATTTTTATTATATATATATTCATTGTCAGTGGGTTTCAATGTGATATATTCATACCTCAATGTCATATCATGTCACTTGTTCATATTATTAATTACTCCAATAAATTTGTCTTTCATGTGTTGATGGATACCTCAGTTGATAATGGAACAAACAATTAAACCAGGGCACTCCCGAAATAAAGCTATGAAACTAGGAGTGGTGTCTAAGCAGCTGATGTCTTAGAATGGGAATGAAGGGCAGTGATGAAAGTCCTGAGTGATACATTTTCAACTTATCACCTGTGGAGAACTGAGGAATGTGCTAAGACCTGAAGATAAAATGTTTGCCTAACTTTTAAGTCTTTGAATTTGTCACTAAATATTTTGAATCAAGAGACGTATGATTTGGGCATAAATTAGAGAATAAGAAATTGGAAATGTAGAAGTGAATAAATGGTAAGTAATAGAATGATAGTAAAGGAGGTGAACTAACCCTATATGGTAACACAAGCCTTTAATCTCAGTGCTCTGGAGGGAGAGGAAGGCAGATAGCTGTGTGATCAAGGCCAGCCTGGGATGCTCTACACAACCAGTTCCAGGACAGCTGGGGATACATAGTGAGACCCAGTCTAAAAAAACACCAAACCAAACCAATCAAAAAATGGGGAGAGGTCTTTGAGAGTCATTGTTTTGGATTTAAATTGTTCCATAAAAGCATAGCTGTTCTTGTCAATTTGGTTAACAGTGCTTTTGATGATAAATGGAGTGGCAATCAAGGAGCATAGTGTTGTAAAATAATCTTGGCTAGTGAATGAGAATGCTTAATTCCTAAAACCTCTATTAATCAGATTTCCTGGGAAATTTCTAAGGAATTGATCCATAATGGTATAAAGCAAAATAAAGTGATATTGATGAATTTGAATTTGGTTGAATTAAAATTGTTAATTTAATTTTGGCTTTAATAGTTTAGAATAAATATATAGTGACAAATCTGCATTGTATTTATAAACCAAGGAAGAAATCAAAGTCTCAAATCCCACCCCTCTGTTGTTTGAAAATGTTTCATCCTTCAGAGTAAATAAAAAAGAAAGGTGGAGTGGTAAGTGCTTAGTCTTTGATCTATTCTTCCTCTGAGGTACTAATTAGTAAGTATATGTTGTCAAATTATTATGACAATAAACAATCAATTTAATTCTCCTTCTTTGGATAGTAATGAGGGAATACAGACCCAAGGCGAGGAGAAGGGTTTTTTTGTTTTGTTTTTTCCCTTTAAAACTAACTGATGAGTAGACTTTAGGTATCTTTACAGTTGTGGATGGTTATTCCTATAAGCAGATTGTTTGAGCAAAGGTGTCTGAGAATGACAAAGGCCACAGCAAGCCAGGGTAGAGTTAACACCAGACAGTGTGGATGGCAGAGCACTTGCTGCATCTATGAACTTGCCATACATGATGCTGCAGCAGTAATGTTACGCATCCCTTTTTTAATCTCATGTATCTTAAGAACTTAGTTTTAAGAAAAAAAAGTGAAGGATATTATGGAAGTGACAAATGAAGACACGTTAATATCAACTAAGAATGAGTGGTGCTTTGGATAAACAAAGAGCTAAAAGTCAATTAACTTCATAAGAAGATAATGTTACCAATATGGGAAACGTAATGTTTACCAACAATAATAAGAATTTATTCAACAATATACTGAAAATATTGGTTGGAATAGAATATTGGAAATTAGTCCATTTATCTGTCTCTCCTCCCTTCTTTTCTTTCTTTCTTTCTTTCTTTCTTTCTTTCTTTCTTTCTTTCTTTCTTTTCTTTCTTTCTTTCTTTTTCTTTCTTCACTATGTATTTCTTGAGACATGATCTCACCATGTTACCCTTTCTGACCTGGAACTCACTATGTATATCAGACTGGCCTTGAACTCACAGAGATCTGCTGCTCTGCCTCTTGAACGCTAGAATTAAAGGTGTGCAACACTACAGCTAGCAGAACTTCTTTTTCTTGACATAATATTATACTAATGAGTAGCATTAATTGAAGACTTCTTGTTCTTTATAAGACAACTACTGTTGGTTTTCAGGTTGATGCCTTATTTCTTCCTTTTGACATATGCATGTAAATACTAAATCACAGAAAGATATGAAATAGCTTGTTCAAGATTGCATAACTAGTTATTTGTAGACCTGGCTTTATAAGACAGGCACTATAGACTGAATAGAAAAAAGGAACAGAATGGTATAAAAAAGTTGAAAAATTATACCAGAAGGGCAAGAATGTGTGTGTGTGTGTGTGTGTGTGTGTGTGTGTGTGTAAACCATGCATTTATTTATACTAGGTTTGTATTTAGAATTCTGTTTCTCGGTTAATATATGGGTTGCCAATGCTTAGAATCCTAAATCTTAAGGCAGAGAGATTGCTGTCAGTAAAATTCTTACAGTGCAGACTTGAAGACAAGTTTGGATCCTCAGCACCCACAATATGCGGGGCATGGTGGCAAACTTCTAGACGTGGGGAGGAAGAGACAGGAGGATACCTAGAGTTTGCTAGCCAGCTCATCTTGCCAAATGTGTAAGTTCCAGGTTCAGTGAAAGATCCTCTCTCAAAAGATCAGGAGAGTAGTTCCTCCAAGAGGAAGTCACCTCTAATGCTGACCACTAACCTCCACAACACTTGGTCCCGTCTCCCCACCCACATGCATATACACATTGACATGTATAAACACTTGCCACACCCCAAAATAATAAAATAAAGAGCCCTAAATTTTGTACTGTAAGATATAGTTTTATTTTATAAGTAAAACTTTATATTTGTAAGATATAGTTTACTGAGGAAAAAAAATCATGTATATTTCCATAGAATAAAATCTTTCCACATTTAATGCAGAAATGAAAACAAGTCAGTGGAGAACGATAAATCTTAGACATCCTTGGTACAGGAGAATAAGTTCAGTTCATCTTGTATATCAAAAAGTTTCAGTTTAGTATGACAATAATTATATACATATATAAACACACACATATATAGTGTTCCTCTCTTGGTTTGGAAAGCAAAACAGAATTTTAGCACTTGAATGATGTGCCCACATCAATGCTAGAAACAAGAGTAAATGAATAATTTGATCTGCCATCATGGCCACGAAGCTGGCAAAACATAACTAAATTTTTTTCTTCTGCAACCTTGAATGGCAGCAGACTAATATTTTAGGAAATTGTAGTGCAAATGATAATACCTATTGTTTAAATATTTTATGATCAGACTGAAGCACAAAATTGGTTATCAGCCTAAAGTTTAAATACTCGGTAGGAAAATAACTGAAGCGAGCAAATTGACTTCCATTTGTGATGAGTGCCCACTGTTCCGACTACACTTGCTTGTGGTAACTTCCAAATCTCCGAAGCCATATGTTCCCTTGACCTTTGAAAAATAGAGCAAAGAGAAGCAAGGCAGCTTAAAACAAAACCACCCTCAGAGTTTCACTCATCTAAACCTACAGAATATTCAACCAGAACACCTCTTAGCGAAAATGTCATTGAATTTGAAGCCTTACTGGAAGACGGTCAGTACGTTTAATACAAATTCTTCTACATCTGTCACTAAATCATGGCTGATCAGAGAACATGAATAAAAAGTAAGAGATGGGTCTGATACCATGTTGAGTCCTGAAGATGAGCCTGAATAGACAGAGGAAGAAGCAGCGACGGCCCCATTCATATCTATGAGCTTTGCCACTCTGCTGAAGAAAGTAAGGAAGATGTACAGAAAAACAAGTCTAGTGCTCCAGGCCATGCAAGAGTACAGGGCAAAGGCACACACAGAATGCTTCCTCCTCAAGGTTCAGGCATTTGTCTCTAAATGAATAAGCTATCATTAAAGTGCTGTTTTGCTACTTTACAAAGAAAGGAAGAATTTGGAGTTGTTTATTCCATTGTACAGCTTATGTTAGTGGCTAGGATATATATCTAACAACCTCATGATGACGTGCTGGTACATAATGAATTGCATATAAAGCTTATAATGCTCTTGAAACATTCCTACCACCTAATGAGTGCACAGCTGATCAAGAGTAAGGGGGAAAGAATGATTCAGAAGAAAAAAAAAAAAGAACATGTAAGAACCTCAACCTTATAGACCTCAGCAAGTCGTTTAAGATGTTTAAAAAAAGACTTCAGCACGGACAGTTTTCACTACTGGAGAACAATGTTTATGGACCATTGTCTGATGCAAGTATTCAACAAAAGAAACAACACAAAGAAAATACCATGGACCTTTATATGAAATAAGTGATCTCTCTTCCAGAATGTTCTCAGGAAGGTGCCTCAAAAGAAATTCCAGAGAAAATCATAATTATAGGAGACTACAACTTCAAGTAAGCTATGGTCGCTAAAGAACTTCTAGTGGGTCATGGTGCAGATATAGAAGATGAGGACTTTTGTGATCTGGACTCTATAGAAGCCCAGGCTAATCTACATATTTATGTCTAGTTTGCTGACAAAAATGCTCAAATAGAAAAGCAAGATTAAAATTTTTGATTTTAGAAATAATATACTGTAATGGTACGAGGAGCGAATACTTTCTTTGCAAGCCTATGGTATCTAGTAGAGGTTCAATGCCAGGGAAGGATAGCATTAAAGTGACTCCTATGACTTTCTGTCATACCCATAGTCTAATGCATCTCTCAACTTTCCACACAGAAACTTCCTTATGCAGCAAATGGTGATTAACACAAAAACCCATAGCTAATCAATGCACAAAAGAATAAGAAACTGCAAAATGCTTATCCTTCTGAGGGGTCATTGTGGAAGAGGTGGCAAAAAGATTGTAAGAGCCAGAGTGAACAGAATTTCCCAGACAGTTGGGAAGTTACTCATATATAATAAAATAGAGTACTTGAAATTTGGCATGTGGCAGCAAGGGGGGTGCAGATAGACTGGGGAAGGGATCTAAATACAATCAATATATTGCAAGAAATTTGTAAAAATTCAAGGAAAATGTTCTTGATAAAACAGAGAAACTATTTTCTATGTCTATACAATATGTTTGTGATGGTCAAGAGTTAAAAAGCAATGAACTGTCATTGAAGAAGTTATGATAGGCTGTGTATATTTATTACAGAAGAAAGAACAATGCTCTAAGTCTGGGTATCATATAGTATATAGTATTTGAACTCTGTAGCAATAAATGGTAACACCCTAGGCCTTCATGCTCGCTCTTTCTTCACGCAGACTCAACTAGAACATCTAGTTCTGCAAGCTACAGTTAAGTACATATAGTATTTTTTATCTTTTATGTTGTATTTTAATGTTATTTTGCTGTATTCAGATATTTTATAAGAAAAACTGCTTGACCTTGATTTACACTTGCATGTAGTAGTCAGTCAATAATATTCCTTACAGGTGTGCAGCCAAGAAACAATACTGTGCCATACAGCCAAGGTGTGTGCAAAGATACAACATCTAGGTTTGTGTCAATCAATTCTATAAGGTTCAAGCATTGAGTGTGTACTCAAGGGCACATTTTTTAGAATGTATTCCTGTCATTAAGTCATACTTGAATGTGTAATGTGTTAATCAGATATTGCATTGGGCAGTGAGTTCAAAGCATGAACTTGACTGCCATTTCATTCTTGTTTTTGTCTTTTTAGTTAGGACATCTTCAATAAATGATTTACTTATTAGAGTTCCTTTTCTACTGGAACTTAAAAATGGGGGGCGGTGTATCTCTGTTAGGACTCTGAGAATATTATCTGGATTAATGTACTGAAATTCACTAAACACTTCTACTTTACTACGACTAACTTTCACTTAAGGCAAAAGAGAAATTTTCAGCCCAGTGTCAAACGTATGTTTGAAATAATGGGAAGATGAAATCATGGAGAGGACACACTGAGCTGAAAACTGCTCGTCTTTGGAGGAACCTAACACATTCTTACATAATATCTTATTATGTTGTTTTGAATTTTAATAAATTAGTTAACTATCTTCCCTACATATTTAGGCTGTACTAGTAACTTGTAAATTCTAAATAATAAAGAGAAGTTACAGTATTTATGTAAATATTTGAGTATTTTTCAGTAAAATTTCTAGAAATGAAATGGCAATCAATAGATTTACATTTTTAATATCTGATATGCATATTTATACTTGTGTGCTAAGGGAGTAATATAGACCCATTCATTTCACTATTTCTAAGGGAAATGCTTAGCACAAGCTGTACTCTGCTGTCAACAAAACAGCAATAATGAATCCCATTTAGAAAGTATATTGAAAATTGCTTTCATCTGTGGAGGCGTATGTAAAAATAAAACATAATTGGACCAAGTAATCAGTGAAATGTTTATTTTCTATATATTCAATATTAATTAAAAAATATTTAAATGGAAAATTTGAGATTGAGCTGAACACTGAACCATCATTTTGCACCACAGGTTTTGAGAATCATGTGACTGTTCCCTGGCAAAGCTAGTGGGTGTTTCATAGACTGTCCTACTAATCTGTCTACAAAACAAAGTATATTTTTGTGTTCTTATTTTGTTATATGAAAGCAATATAGTATTGAAATTTTAAAAATGTTTTTAAAAGAAAGTAGAACATAATGCAGAAAAACCCATGGTTGCACCCTCTGAAAATGTTTTGGGATCTGAGAGCAGCGTCATCTTGTTATGGGCCAATTAGTTATTTCCCTCAGAGCCATAGATATAAAATAACGCTTATGAGTGTCTTACACATTTTTGTCTTTCTTTAATACTCAATTTCCTTCCATTGTTAAAACGTTAAAGCCTTGAAATTGCCTCCTTGATTAGAAAATATACTGTGAAATCTGACATGTTTTAGTTTGCAGAAGCTTTTATTTGATTAGCGAAAGATATCCCAAGCTTTTCTTTGTAAAGTAATATTAAGAGCTTTAGAAGTTGATACATAACTCTAATATACTTTATATTCTACCAAGCATTTGAAGACAATTTATAGAGTACTGAATAATTTTCTACATAATTTTAATACCAAATGGTTACAACTATTGAACATATAAATATATATATTTAAATATATTTAACTACAGATGTTTGCTATAAATTAAACATCCTCATTACTTTAACTATACATGTAAATTTTGGAGTAGAATAATAATAATATTGACTGTATATGCTCAATTACACTAGCTGTATTAATGAAATTAAAATGTGATTTCTTCCAACATTCACTTTAGAAGACATTATCAATATTATTAGTTTCTGCTAAAATATTTGATGACAAATTTTGGAGGGTACACAAATTCTTACTTTCATTGTATTTGAAATCTCCTTATATAGAAATGATCACATGTACATATATTATAATGAAAGATGAAGAGGCATACTATGAAATTCAGTTTATCAGCAGCTCTAATTTTACAGCACTCACACTGATACCTAGAGAGGATGGACAAGAAATGATCCTCGGTACCCCAGTAGCTTAAGACTGAGTGTCTTTATATTTCATATGTATGATTGGTTTAGGAAAGTAAAGTCCATGAGGGCATTAGCATACTCCTTTCTCCTGAAGGCCATGCATGCAAGGGTGTGTAGGAATGAAGTCCTAAAGGGTTTAGAAGTTAAATAATTGCAAAAGGTCTCCTTCCATGCTCAGGAGTGTTTTGAAAGCATAGATTATATTATTATTTCTTTGCATTTCTCATAATGTTCATTTCATTGCTTTGATAATTAAAAGAAATTGGGAGGAACTGATTAAAAGAAAGTGGGAGGAAAGGACAGAGTGAAGAATGAAGAGGAGAGAAAGAAAGAAGGGGACAAAGAGGGCAGGAGGAAAGAATTAAATTTTAGAGTGGTGCTTATCAGATCATTAATGTATTGGGCTCTACATTTTATTTTTTATTTTTACAATTTTGTATTTGGGTCAGAAAAATGACTCATTGGCTAAAGAGCACTGGTTGCTTTGACAGAGGATCTAGGTTCAGTTGCCAGTACCCACATGGCAGCTAAAAACCATCTGTAACTCCAGTTCCAAGGGAATCAGATACCATACCCTCTTCTGATCTCTGTGGGAATTGCACAACACGGGTATACTTACATACATGCAGTCAATGCACACATAAACATGAAACAAAAATAATAAACAAAATATTTTTAAATATTTACTTTTATGTGTATGAGTGTTTTGCCAGAATATATGTAAGTGCATCGCATGTGTACAATCCCTGCAGAAGCCAGAAGAGGGCATGGGATCCTCTGGAACTGGAGTTACAGAAGATTGTTTGTAGCCATATGTGCTGAGATCTGAACTCAGGTTCTCTGCAAGTGCAACCAGTGCTCTTAAGTGGTGAGCCATCTCTCCAGCCCCATAGACTGCATTTTAAACAGCTGATTAAATCTTGTCAGTACTGGTATTTTAGAAAAAAAAAAAGAGCTGTTGTAGGGAAATGAATGTGACTGTATTCCAATAAAACTTTATTAAAAGATAATACTTTACTTAGAATAAATTAAAACATTTATTAGCATTGCAAAACTTCTAGTAATCCAAAAAGTTAAATCTCTAAAGGGATGAAATTACATTTTTCTACAGAAGATAAAAATGGTGATTGATATTATATATATAATATAGATTTTGAATTATTTGTGTATGAGTGGGTTTCTGATCAATCTCAAATTTAATAGATTTGAATATTTGCATACATATTTGAATATTTTACAATATATTTTGCAGTATTTTCATATTTTTAAAATTCAGTTTTGATAACTTGATTAAATTAAAAATGTACAACTTTGATTTGCCTATAGACAAAATTTAAATTCAGTTCATTTTAATTGAAACATTTTATTTTATGTTACTAGTCTAAAATCAGTGTTAGATTATATGTACAAACAAATAAATACTATTGTATGTTCATTTGATATTCAAAGACATTTTATTTATAAACTCATAAGAATAAGACATTACTCTCATGAGCATGAAAATATTTTCAGTTATTTCATGACAGATATTTTATGTTTTAAATGTTGCTATATACAAAGTCTTTGTTACTCACCTTTTATTCTTATTTCTATAGGATCATTCATAATTGTTACAGTAGTTCAGGTAATCCAAATAAAAGATTTAATTTTCTTTAATATGCTAACACATTTATTTGGATGTGGTTTCCTACTATGGTTTTTCAGATATTAATGAAAGTGGCAGTTTTGATAAACTATGGAATTTAAATATTAGTATGCGTTTATCCCTGTTTATCTTCTTAAACTGATTTCTCAGTATTTTTACTGACAGCTGCTCTCCAGTAGAACAGCACTCACCTCTGCTGTCTGGTGGTACTGTAGAACAGCACTTAGCCTCTACTGGTATTACTGTCACTAAACTTGGCCTGCTATCTCTAAAGTAGTACTAATTACTGAAGTAGTGGAGATGTTAATCTTTTTTTCTATTGGTGAAAAGAATATTTTAGCCCCCTTATTTTTCCAATATGTATCCCTTGTTTTGAAAAAGAAATCTTTACACAATACTCTCAGCAAACACCTGTATCGTGTGAGTAATGGCTCAGTGTAATCAGCATTTCACACATTGCTTATTGCGTATAGTCTTAAAAATATGAAGTCTCTAAAAATGAATTTATTGGTTTATTTACTTATTTTGCAGTGCTTATGATTGAACTCAGGGCCTCATGAACACAAGGCAAGCATTCTAGCACTGAGGTCTATCAGCAGTTCAAGAGTCATTTAAAGTTACGTATCACAAGTTTAGTGATTCCTGTGGCCTCATACTTCCAAATCTCCTGCCTCACCTCCCTAATGCAGGAATTGCAGACATATGCCACCACGCCCCAATGAGTTTTTCTACTTTCGACATGTTTAAATATTACACATATTTTGAATTTTGTTTTAAATTTCAAATTCATATAATCATTCATCAAAAATTATTTAAGCATGTGAAATGATAATCTGTATTAGTATTGATACATAAGCCATAATTATATTTCTTTTATAGGAATTTTAAATACAATGCTTCTGTACTTAAGAGTTTTGAAAGTTTGACTCCTCATCATATTTTGCTGTGAATTTTGTTTAGGGAATATGCACTCATCCTACGTTATTCTTAGTGTGTGAAAAATGCATTTTTACTATTATGTTTTTAAAATTCCCTTTTAAATTCTTCCCTATACAAACTGCAGTAGTGAAGAACTACTGTCTTTGATTAATCTTCAGTTGTTGGCATAAGGTTAGTATTTATGGCCCCAGACAATAGTGTGGAAGTAAGAAATAACAGTTGAGTGTAGATTAAAGCCCGGGCCCTTTGCCTTGTTTCTCAGAGGCCTGTCCAAATATGAACTAAATTTATTATTCCTTTTCTTCTTAAAGAGATACCATATTGGTAAATTCATAGTGGAGACAAATAAAAATAAAGACTAAATTTCACATACTTTGTGCTTAAAACAAAATTCCTGCTGTTATCGAGCATCTAGGCAAGGTTTCTCAACTTTAGGGTACATAAGAATCATTCAGAGATGTCCAAGTGTAGATTCTTCACTGTCATCCGGCAACATTCTGATTCGTTAGTTCTAGGAGTGGAGTGCTTTAAAATGTTCATGTGGGGTAACTTCCCAGATGTTGCCTTGTTGCCACTCATAAGAGTTAACATAGGTTAATAATGCTCAGTCAGTAGTGTCAGCCAAATGGTAAAAACACTGAGGCAGAGGAATACATTTATCATACAATACATGCACACAAAAGCACCATCCAGGTTTCAGTGCTAATGATCAACATAGTTTTAATGGTGTGAACTTGGTAGTAACCAAGCTGAACATCTATTTTTAATCAATCAAAATATTTATGTTAGACTAATCCTATACAATTCATCATTACAAAAGTTATTAAACAAGTCTAAAGCCATAAAAGGGAGGTTGCTTCTATTAATGAATAATCACCAAAAATAAAATGTGGATTATTAATTACTATAAACAAAAATTGAAAGATTATATCTGTTAAATGCATATATTTTTAATATCTTTCACGTTGTATCATGGTAGAAGCTAATTTATAATTTTATTTTCTATTTACTCAAAGATTTTACTTATTAAAATAAAATAACTTTCACTTTTTATCAGTAGTTATGTTATTTATTAGTGTTCTAAAACTTGTAAATTTATAGTAACTTTTATAAAACGAAATCTCATAAAGTGCCAGAAGTATTTTGGGTTTCTATAATATCTGGGTCACCTTTAAGCAGATTAGCATTCCTAGTGACAATGACTAGTAAAGCTAGATGACATTCAAACAATAAGTAACACTTAAAAAAGAAATAAAAATAATTTTTAAAAACCCTCCATATGTTTATCTGTCAAATAGTTTTCTCAGTAGGAAGTTCATGAAGAACCAGGATTCTGAAAGCAAAGGAGGAAAACACAAATTTGCCTTCTTGCAATTTCCTACTTTAAAGGGGTAGCTATATGGCTGAAAACCAAACAGAGCAGAACTCAGGACTTCAGGACTCAGACTGCACCAAATGATAACTGTGGTAAGCACCTAAGTTTTTAACGATACTACTGAAATATTATACATTAAATATCAGTAATAAGTATAATTCTAAGATAGCCCTTAATTCTCCAGCTATCCACTGAGCATTGACAGATTGGTGGCAGTGAGGAAATATCATTATTGTGATTAAGTAAAATTACATAATCAAAGGAAAAGAATCTTGCTTTTGGAATAATCTCACAAATGAGATTTTTGGTTTGTTTGTTTTCCGAGATGGGGTCTTATGCTCTATCTACATTCTGTAGCCTAGGCTGCCTGGAACTCACTACATACTATAGGCTTCAGTCTTTCTATATCAGCCCCCTAATGTTGCCACCATGCCTACCTGGTTTTGTATTAATAATCTAGTCAGGCAAACCCTTAAACACATGAAATGAACCAGAGAAATGTTCTCCTAGTGGACTTGAAGTAGTAAGATGGCACCCTGGGAAACCCTTGGCAAGAGACTTTGAGTGGTCTCAACATTGAGAACAGTCCCCAAACAAGAAAACAGGGGTTTCACTCCTACAATTCAAATAGCAGAATGTGTTGATCATGACCTATAAAAGTAGTCTTAGCTCTAGCTAGAAAAGTGGCCTGACCTATACATTGATTTTTAATTTTTATGACCCCAAACAATCCTTGCGCTCAGGAAATTGTCACAGGAAAACATTTGTGTTCCAGAGCATCTTTAGAGGTATAGGGAGACTAAAGAAAGACCTGGAGCTGATAGCAAGATGGCAGAACTGAGCTGTGCCCAGCGGCCAGAGCTGTGGCACTATCGTCAAAGATGAAATGAAAGGCTTTGCTATGCTGAAGAATTCCATTCGGTTCCAAACATGAAAGTCTCGGATTTTGTTAGTATTATATTCTGAATATGATTTATTAAAATGACTCTGTTTGGATTGTGGTTTTTGTTTCTTTGTAAATGATTTTTATACATAGGAAAACAATTTCTATACTCACCCAGAAAAATAGCCATCAAACTGAGGCTGTTTGTACATTTTCTATAAGATCTGGAGGTAGAGAATGAAACTTGGCTTTTTCATGTAGTTTTATAGCAAAAGCGTTATTTACTTTTCACTCATTTGAGCCCCAGGTATCAATGTTGAAGCATACAGTGTAACAGGGCCAAAAATCATTGACTTGAGGAAGTCTGTTATCAACTACAGTTTTCTTTACACTCAACACAGAGTATTTGTCCTCTATATAGCGTGAAGATAGAAGCCAAATCCTTACTCTCCCTGTGCTCATCAACTTTGGTCTCTGGATATCTCATCTTAGTTTATTCATTCCACTCCACAGAATTCTAATTGATGTCCTGTCATAGCTTTCCTTAAGTTCATGTTACTTGTTTTTCTTGCTTCATACCTACAACCTTAAGAAACTCAAGATGCAAATTCTTGCTTTACCTAGCTCATATTTTACAAATGAAATAGATACAGATATTTAAATGTTTTAAATACTTCTCAGCCATTTGTGTTTCATCTTTGAGAACTCTCGTTAGTTCCGTGGACCATTTTTAATTGGGTCATTTGTTTTCATAATCTTTAGCCTTTGAGTTCTTTGTCTATTCTAGATAAAAATCCTTTGCCAGATGTACAGCTGGAAAAGACATTTTAGTATTTTCTAAGCTACCTTTGCACCAGAATGATAGTGTCCTTTGCTATGCAGAAGCTTTTTAGTTTCATAAGATGCCATTTATCATTTTTTGACCTGCACTGTAAAGTTTCTTACTAGTCCTTACTAGCCAATAAGTTAAGCATGGTCCTTACTTTCTCTTCTATCGGATTCGAGGAATCAAGTATTATGTCCAGGTCATTAATAGATTTGGAATTCAGATTTTATGTATAGTGAGATATAGTGATATACTTTATTTCTTCTACATGTCACTACCCAGTTTGAGCAATACCATTTGTTGAAGAAGTATCTTTGCTCTAACATGTGTTGTTAACCTCTTTGTCTAAAATCTGGTTGCTGAAGTAGTTTGCACTTACATCCAAGTCCACAGTTCTATTCCATTGGTCAATATGTCTGTTGTTATTCAGGTAACAGGTTGTTACTATTAATATTGCTTTGTAGTATAATTTAAAATATGGGATACCTCCATCAATTCTTTAATTGCCACTACCAGGCACCTCAGGTTAACAAATAAAATAATCAATGCCAGAAATGAGTTACCTCTTTTCAAGTTGTTGGCCAGTGAGGTACCATAGATCCCAAAACATTACAGGATATGGCCAATAGCTTTGGTTATCTTTTAGAACTTGCCAGTATGACTATACTTCTGAAGATACCACATACTTGAGTCATAGAACTTGACAGCATCAAACTAGGATTGAGCTTGAATCTCATTCTTACTGACTGTCTTCCATAGTGCTGGAGGGTGTTAATGCATAATCCCAGAGGAGAAAGATAGTCATCAGTCTTACCAAGCTGTGAACACTGTGAGCTACAGTAACTTCTGGCTTGGCAAGCTATGTCCACTGGTGCAATAGAGACATGAATGTCATGAAGTAACCAATCACTTTCTGATAGGATTTCAAGCCCACACCACAGGATGAAATCTGTATGTGGCATTATTGACATAGTTATGGGGCTAAAGCACCTGTGGCTGGACAAGTCATAGGCACTACAGGAGAGCCTGCTGTTAGTATTCTCTTAAATGAATGTAGTATTAATCTGAATTCTAATGACTTATTGCTATACCCATAGATTTGTGTATCTCTTGACTGTCGTCAGTTAAGCTTATTTGTTAGTAGATATTGATTAACACAGAGACCTACAACTGGTCAATATGGGGAGAATAAAAGACTGATGAATGCTCAGTCTGTGCAAGCTCAAGTCAGACAAATTCCAAGAATAGAGAGGGGAGATAGGCATTATGTCTCACTCTTAGCTGAGGAACTATTGGCAATTGATAGCTTCTGGGAGATGGAGAGTCAGTTTTCTTTAAGAGTATGTCCCCTGGTTGGTCAAGCACATTCTAGTGTGTGGTCACATACCCAGGAGTATATAGGCAACACAAATTTGACTCCATGGGTTTGAAAAGATGAAACACAAAGTTGGCTGGATAGGGGAGGGGACTGGACATGAGAATAAGTGGAAGATGTGAATATAATTAAAACACATTAAAATGTTTATAAACTGCTATTTTGTTTTACTGTATAAGTAAAAAATACCACAATATTGGAAAATCTTTCCTCACTACTGAGTAGACTCCAGTAGATGAACTTGTATTGAGGGACATCTGGATATAAATGCTTGACTGGCTAGGATTTAACATATATGACAGAACATATGATATCTAGTGGGGAGAGGACTCTGGGAGATGGGGATGGCAGGGTCTGAATTTAATTGATATATTATTTTAAAAAATGGAAGATACTAATTGAAGTACCAATGCATGTAGGATTTTTAATTCATATTTAGCAAATCTTTAGTAAGTATTTTTTATTTGCTAAACATATAGAATATATGAGTCTTTGCAAATACATTCCTTAAAAGGAGTATAATGTTACAGAGACTAATAAGCTATGTCTTTATGAATTCAGGTACTTCAACTCATTAAAGGAAAGTCTGTAAGCATCTTCATAGGGGGAAACTGAGCTTGACACATATTTTTTTTTAAGAAGGGGGCACGTATTAGGAATAAGAGTCAATTAAAAAGTAATATGAGTCAGATCATGGGGCTTAACGGGAACTTATTTTTGGCTGTTTGTATTTTCTCACTATTGTGACTTGATATTTAATAGGAAGTCACTTAAGGGAGGAGAGGTTTAGTTTTACTCATGGTTTGAGGATACAGGATGCAGGGAAAGCAAGGTGGTTCGGTATAGCAGCATGTGTAAGCTAAGCTGCTTGTTCACATTTCAGCAGACCAGGAAACAAAGAGAGCATAACAAGGAAAACCAAGGTTAATATTTCCTCAGGGATCTACCTCCAGTGAACTACTCTCTCAGTACCACCTTATGGGGGTTTCAAAACCTCTCAAAACAGCACTACCAACTGGGGACTAAATGTTCAAGCACATAAAGTTGTGAGGGACGTTTCACATTCAAACCATACCACTGTTTCATAAACGAAGGATAGTTCTAAAACTGCCAAGTGTGTGGTTGGGAAGGCTTGGAAGATTTACATTTTAAATTGATTATGTGACAGTTGAATATGGATTGCTTGGATATGAAAGTTGAAGAAGGTCTTTGAAAAGGGAAGTCTACTCAAATAGCCTATGTCAGAAATGAGAGCCAATATTGCCATGTTGCTACTGGGCAGTGATTAAGTTATGGCAGTATTGAGGAGATATTTTAGGGTATTTGATGCCTAGTTGGCAGTCAGAGGATGAAAGATGATAATCTCAGATTTCTCCCAGCATTCTGGTATGCTGCTCTTTGAGATCTAGAATATAGTAGCAGAGTCAGGTTTAGTGGGAATATAGAATATTGCATAGACATGTTTAGTACGATCTATCTGTTGGACACCCATGTAGAAATGACTAGTAGCCAGCTAGTATATTAGTCAGTTTTGAATGACATAAAAATAACATAGACTAGATAGGATAAAAATGATAAATTAACTTTTGTAAGTCTGGAAACTGCTTTAATTATTTGAGGTTCTTATCCAAAATATATTATGATGTCTTGAAATGGTTTACTAAAATCTAGATCAATATTTTTAATATTTGAATCTTTTAAAAAAAGTATCTCCCAATATAAATTGCATGGCATTGACAAGAATTCCTTGTTGAATGGTTCAAATATATCTAATAAAGAAAACATGTCATTCACTCTGCAGACACCATTCAAATGCCAGATGATACTGAGTCTCTGTTTGAAATTGTTTGAGTGATGTGTGAAATACATAATCCAGAGTATGTAAGTTTAGAAGTATTCAGGCATGAGGTTTCCCAAGATAAATTAATGAAATAAAATAATTTCTTTTCAGCTGGAAAGATACTATAAATCATTCATAAAGAAAGTAATATTAGGAAAATACTTATAACATGAACTCTTCCTTGTATAATACTTTGAAATATCATGGGAATGTCTTCCTTTTCTGTTGTTGCAATAAAAACTTGACCAAAAGCAATTCTAAGAGAGAAGACTTTTTTAGCTCACGATTCTAGGTTATAGTACATCACTGAGGGGAAGTCAAAGCAGAAACTCCAAGAAACTAGTCACATCACATTCACAGTCAAGAACAGAGAGAACTGAAGTCATGTCTGTCCACCTGTGCTCAGCCCATTTTCTATACTTATACAGCCATGACCTAAACCCAGCGAATGGCACTGGCCAAAAGGCTGGGCCATTCTACCTCAATTAATGTAATAAGAGAACCCACACAGACACACACCAGGCCAACCTGACCTCAACAATCACTCCTTGATTCTCAAACCTTGGTGATTCTAGTTGCATCAAGATAACAGTTAAAACTAAACATCACAGGGGACTGGTAGATAGGAACAGGAACTACATTTCCAGATATGATACTGCCTTTGGTATTCTGATAGGGAAATACATTTTTTTACTATGATAAGTTTTTTTCTTCATAAGAGTGCTAGGATTTTAAACCTATTAATAGCTCATAATTTTATTATAACTTTCTAATTGATTTCATGTTTTATGATTTGCTCCAGTATTTTTAGTGCATAAAATTCTAGGTAAATATTTCTCTCATTTGAGGGATCAATCCTCTGTTTTATAGCTAACGACATACTTTTTGAAAAATCAGTGTATTTGTTCTTCTAATCTTTTTATCTCAAAAATATTTCAAGAGCTCTGATAAAGTAAGTAACTTTCCTGTGATTAATTTTAGCTAATTCTTTAGGGTATATTTAAACATTACTTGTTGGGGTCCCTGTGCTTGGGGCTGGCTTAAGCAGGACCCAGGGTCTCTGCCAAAAGGGGTGAGTGTCTAGGAGTCAACATACAGACCCTAGGAGCTGGGTGGAAACATACAGAGGGAGAGCCGCAGCAAATTCATTTATTCCAGGAAATGCAAGGTGTTATATGAGTTTGGTTGGTCAGTTGCCCTATTGGGTGGTCCCCAACTGCAGCCAATAGTAATCTGTCCTCAGGGAGATCATCTTGGTGCATGTTCTCTCCAGATGCTGGGCAGAAACTGGTGTCACGCTTAACCAGAGAGGAGCATCATGCCCACAGGAATCATTCCCTTATTCCTCATAGCAGGTGGCCTGACTAAGGCCCATTCTGCATTATGCCATACATATCCTCCTTTTTGTTTTTATTAATTGAATGACCCTGGGAGGCATTGTTCTGTGCCAAGGCATTGTTAACCCTAGGCCCCTAGGGATCACCTCAGTCCACAGTGCCCGTCTTAGGTTGCCCCAGTCACATTGGAGTCTTACCCATCATTGGCTACTCATCATTCTGGTGAAAGAACCCAATGGGTGATTCTTGTCACTTAAGAGGGTTATCAAGATTGGCATGGGAGGTTCACGCAGGAAGGCTCCTGTGGCATGCTTGAGCTTCCTTGTCAAAGAATGCTTTTGTGCCCTGTAGAAGACACAGGAAGAAGTGAGAATAGTTAAGTATCACCAGGGAGGTTTTATTATTAAGTGGCCAGTTAAATGGAATTTGTAATGTCAATGTCTGAGAAGCTCTGCTTTGATGCAGTGCTTTTCAAAGGCAACGAAAGGTCAGCAGTACTATCAAGAAAGCCACAGCAAAAATACCCCATTGCCAGGTTGAGGGGCAAAACAAAGGCTGAAATCCTATTAAGTAATTGCTGCCCAAACCTCATAGAAGTTATTGGTTCGACTCAGGTGGAATTAATATGCTCAATCTGATAATTAAGGGCTAGAGAGTAGTTAAGAAAAGCCTGTGACTATGGGCCTTTGATATAATTGGAGAGGCATGTTCAAGCCTCAGTAAGGTTGGAGACTCTATAGGGGGTTAGGCAAAGGGAGAAGTAATGAGGGTCAAAGGATGTAAGCGCCAATGTTCATAATAAGGTCCAAGTCTTCAGCAAGGAGATCAATCTGCTGCTGCTGCGTTGACATGCCCAGGGCAGGGCAGGCGGAGTGGCTGAAGCTCAGCCCAAGGGTACGTAGGGTAGGGGTGCGTGTTATTTTATCGTTGGCAGTTGGGGGTTCCTCTTCCTCATCTGAGCTATTTGGAGAGGGGGCCGACAAAGTCGAGGCCTGCAGGATAATTTTGGTTCCTCTTTACAACTTTCATTATGGATTTCAACAACTTCCTCAACTGAAGGGCTTTTAAGGCTGGTGATTATGGCAAAAAGGACAGGGAAAATGCGGCGGGGTGTGTCCCTCATGAACCTCAGATTTCCCGAGAAAGAAAATAAGGGACCAAATGGAGGCATCCCAAATGCTCTTGGGGCTAATCCATGGGTCTAGGATGAAGGTTTCATCCCCCAAACTGATATGATCCTTTTGTTTCACTTTCAAGTCATGCTGCAGAGGAAGAAACTTAAGAGCCTGCAATTATGGCGCTTTCTGGTGTGGGGGAAGATTGCCCATTACGGCAAAGTGATGTTTGACAGAAGTGGTTTGATTAAGGTCCCCCTGGAAGTAAAGGCCAATGAAATGGAAACTCAAAGTTGCAACGATCACTACACAAACCAAGATGCCTAATATCGGGGCTAACTGAGACATGCAGACAGAATGTTGGGTACCCAAATGTCTCTTGTTTAATGTGGGACTTCTGTGGGTCATTACGCCAAGGCCATTTGCTTACACGGTGTCTCTGGAAATACTTGGCCGGTAGCCTTGCCTCGGTTCCAAATGAGGGGCAGGGGTTAGGCTCTCATGCGATCTCACTGGGACCACCAAGAAGGGAGGAGCCAGTATGAGCTTCAGGACCGTGTGGCGAGGTGTGCTTTCTACAGGGTAGGAAAGATGAACACAGGAAAAGGGGAAAAGGAGGGGATTGCTTGCTCACCCCCGGATGATCGTCAGCGCACAGAGGGGCCTACTCACCAGATAACCAGGGTGGGGGCATCTTGCCAATGCCAGGGGGCAGAATCCCTGTTCAGGCGCCAGATGTTGGGGTCCCTGTGCTCAGGGCCAGCCTGAGTGGGATGCAGGGTCTCCGCCTTGAGAGGGTGAGAGGTACAGAGTCAACACACAGACCCTGGGAGCTGGGTGGAAGCACGCGGAGGGCGAGCCTCAGCAAACTCAGTTTAGTCATAGGAATGTAAGGGGTTATATGAGTTTGGTTAGCCATTCACCCTACGGGGTGTTCCCCAACGGCATCTAATGATAATCTGTCGCCAGGTAGATCATCTCAGTGCAAGTTCTCTCCAGATGCTGGGCAGAAGTTGTTGTCATGCCTACCCAGAGTGGAGCACTATGCCCACAGGAGCCACTCCCTTATTCCTCGTAGCAGGTGGCCTGGCTAAGGCCCATCCTGTATTATGCTATGCAATTACTAAAATGTATAAAGTTATTTATTATTTAACCTGATTCATACTTTTATTATAGTTTCTTTATATTTTAGTCAATACTTTTATTTCTAGTAAACTTTATGGCATCTGATAATGTTTTCATAAAAAATATGTAATGCACAGATTTTAATACATAAAAAGAGACTTACAGCATCTTTTGGTAGACAGAGAGTTAGAAAGAGCATAATTACCACTTTCTGAATAATCAACTAATCTTGATGGTTTTCAAATTCATATTTTTTCCATACTCATGAGAAGTCTAATCTGAGGAAATCAGCTAACATGAAAACTAACAGGATGTACACACTTGTTTTCCTTTGGTTAAACTTTTACTGTAGTTTATGAAGCCAGTTATGGAGTAGAGAAAGTGTTTGCCATCCCTGTTTGTTGCAGATGTAAGGGGAAGTTTCACTCATTACAGGCTTTTCGTCACAGGCCTCATTGGTACTCTCTAAAAGGTATTCTCTTGTTTTATAGGCACAACATAAGATAAACTGCATCTTTTAGAAAGGGAGAAAATAGCAGCAAGATTCTTCTCTATAGAAAAGATGTACAATGGTAGGGATAGAGAAGCAAGCCTTGGTTCTAATGTCAGAACTGAAAAATAATGGAAAGGAGACTAAAACAACTTAAATCATCCATTTTTGGAAGGGAGGTAGAAGGGGATACCCTAGCACGAGAAGTAGACTGAAGGAGGGGTTAGGGTGCTAAGAACTCAAATTCTTGATGCAGGGCAACACAAGACTAAGGGCTAATCAGAACCACAGAGGACATACCTCAGGGAATTCTCCAGCAGCCAGGCTAATGGAATTAATAAGCAAGACATGTATGCATGTGTGTGTGTGTGTGTGTGAGAGAGAGAGAGAGAGAGAGAGAGAGAGGAGAGAGGGAGAGAGAGAGGAAGAGGTTGTAAAGAGAACTCTGAAGCTTGTTACAAAAGTTGCTCCCGAGGTGGAAAGGACTGGAGATATTGGGAAAAACCTTCTCTCCTTCTAGTGCCCCGGACCTCGAAACCGAAAATGCTCACAGAAGAACTTGAAGCCTGACTATTCAGAGTGACTTTGATAAGAACAAATCTTAAACATAGCTCAGCTGCTGAGTAGATTGATTTAAACCCAGCACTAGCAAAAGGACAGCCACTCTCACTAAAAAGCATAAAAACTGTTTACTCAGTCTCTAATGTTCAACACAAGATGTTCGGCTTTAAAGAAAATTTATGAGCCATTCAAAATGGCAGTAAAAGAAAATGGAAACCTGGCCAAGAAAAAAAAAAATCAAGCAGGCCAGAGATATGACCTAAATAATAGACTTGTCAGACAGAAGATTTAAAGTAACTATTATTAATATTTTATAAACTAATGAAAAGCTGACAATGTGCATAACACGTAGGTAGTTTTATAGGAGCCAGATACTGTAAGATGGAATCAAATGGCTAAGCTTGCAGTGTGGACCATGGTAGCAGAAGTAAGAACACCTTTGATGGACTCAGCAGTATGCACAGTTCAGGTGAGAGAAAAAAAGGATTTCATACTTGAATGTGAATCAACAGAAATTAAACAGAGAGGAAAAGTAGATCTAAACTTCACACAAAATACCATACACCAAAAACAGGGGCACGGCATAAATTTATGTTATGTTTGTAATTTCAGAAAACTACTCTTTCATGTCATGATTTTGATCTGAAGTAGGGGACAAAGGCGAATAGAACCAAAGTACTATTTGAAGAAATAAAAGCACAGAACTGTCCAAAATAAATATGAAAAACATAATGAGAATTTAGTGTGAAACTATTAAAATAACAGACTAAAGAACAAACTGAAGGAGCCCAAAAAGCAAGTAAATTCACAAACAGTCCTATAAAGGCAAATAATATAAAACATTCTACAAGCTATCCAAAAATTCATATCGAATCACAAAATAATCCGGATAGCCAAAGCAAACTTGAGCAAAAAGAACAATGCTACAGAAATCCCATATGAGATCTCAAATGATATTATAAAGCAGTAGTCCTAAAAACAGCGTGATTCAAGTACAAACAGACATAATAGAAGACACATCTGAGTGCATGCAATTTCAGTCACTTGATATTTGACAAAGGTCAATATCAAAGAACACACAGTGGAGGAAAGACAGCATCTTCAGCTAATGGTGCTGACAAAACTGGATCTCCACTTGTAGAAGAATGAAATTGGTCTCTTATCCTTCACTCTGCACAAAAGTCAACTCCAAATGAATCAAAGACCTCAATATGAAACATGAAAATCTGAAGCAGTATCCTACAAGATATAGATGAAAGAAAGGACTTTCTAAATCAGGCTTTAAGGTCAACAATAGACCCAGCCACTGTGTCCTGACACCCTGAACTCAGATCAGCTCAATTCTCCAACTTGGTTTATTAGACAATGTTGCCCTTGGTCTCCTGATCTGTCTGCTACAGACTACCTACTACCCTGGTAAGTCAGATCTCACCCACTATGTCTTGATTCCCTTGCAGCCTGAGAGACTCCACTCACCACCCCCAACCCAGTATCATCCTACAAACATGTACTCGGTCCCTCCTCTAGCCTTGGGCCCAGACACCTCATGCCCTTCTACCTCAGAACTCAGGAATAACTTCCAAACCAAGACTAGCTTAATCTTCTAGGATAGGTTGTAAGACTCTACCTATTGGCCCCATCCCCACCTTGCACCAACCTCCTGATCTGCCTGCCACAGAATTTCCTACCACCCTGGTGAGTCAGATCTCACCCACTGACTCTGCAGCCTGAGCAGCTCTATTCTCTCCCGGTACTGTATCCCCATTCTAGTCTTGGACCCAGGCCCACTACTGTTATTCTGCCTCAGGTCTCTGGACTAGCTTCCCAATGCAGACTACCTTAATCCTCTCAGGTAGATTGTTAGAGCCACCACAGGCAGTCTCCACCCCTACCTTGACCTTGGCCCTCCTCCTTATCTGCCTATCACAGACCAGCCTGCTACCTGAAGCAAACTTCAAATAACTTTTCATACCTAAGCAAAAAGCAGTGATGCTACATCAGCAATATAAACAGAATCAAACTTCAACGAATCAAAGACAGAATAGAATTTCCTATCAGGCACACAACCAACAGAAGATATCCATATGTCCAAACAGAAACACATAAACACAAATAATATGCAAAACCAATAAAACCCAAAATGTCCCCAATAAAACCCACCAGTCTTACAGAAGTGTACCACAATGAGAATCACCCTGAGGAACCTCACAACACAGAATTTAAAAGAACAATCATAAACTTCATCAGAGAACTTAAAGAACACACAGAGAAAGAACTCAAAGAGAACAGGCATAAATTTGTGACAGAAGCCCAAGAGTACAAATATGTCCCTGAATTAAATAACAAAATCAATTCAGGACTAGAAAAGAGATAGAAGTACTGAAGAAAATCTAAGCCAAAATGAAGATGGAAATTGGAAAAATGCAATAAATCTATTTGAAATAACAGGAGAAAGACTCACAAGCAGGATGAATAAAATAGAAAACAGAATATCAGCGCTGAATGACAAGGTTGAAGAACTAGACTCCTCAAGAAAAGAATTAAAAATTTTGAAACATACAGGAAGGAGATATACAGGAAATGTGGAACACCATGAAAAGACCAAATCTAAAGACCAAATCCACGCATCAAAGGCACACAGGAAGGAGAAGTATCTCAGGCCAATGATATTAACCAGAACTTCAACAGGATTATAGAAGAAAACTTGCCTAAAGACATACCTATACAAATAAAAGGAAAACATAGAATACCATTTAGAGGGAATCAGAACAGAAACTCCCCAGGACATATCATATCATAGTAAAAACACTAAATATACAGAGCAAAGAGTGGGTACTGAAAGCAACAAACAAAAACAATTTACATATAAATGGAGACGCATCAGAATTATAGCAGACTAATGCAAACTATTAAAGCCAGAAGAGCCTGGACCCGTGTATTCCCAATAATTCCTGACCATGGAATTATGAAAACACAAAATAGGATGAAGAACACAAACAAATTAAAATGACATATCTTTCATAATACATATCTTTCAAAAATAACTAAATATCAATGACTTCAACTCCTCCATCAAAATACCCAGGTTTAATGGAATGGGTTAAGAAACAAAATCCATCTTTTTTGTTGTCTTCAAGAAACTCACCTCACCTTCAAAGATATATAAGACCTGAGGGTGAAAGGATGGAAAGAATGTTACAAGCAAATTGCACTAAGAAACAAGCAGGTATTGCAATAAAAGTATTTGACAAAATAGGCGCGTACACACACACACACACACACACACAAATCACTAGCTAAATAATGTAAAAATAAAATCAAGTGGCATATATTTGCAATATTATATTTTTATAATGCATGTGAAAATAATGTGTATGTTAAAACAGTAAAACTGATTGGTGGAGGAAGAAGTGAAAAAATGTTGTACATATGTATATATAAGTATAATAATGTAATATTCTTGAAAAAATAAATAAGTGTATATAATTTAATCCCCAAGATTGTCAGTCTGTGAAAATTATAAATGAGGAGCATAGATAATACGGAATCATAAGAAATTTTCAACTGAGAAAACAGAGAGAGGAAAAATCAATATTTGGAGAAAATAGAAAAAAAAGCAAGATTGTCAATTTTTAACTTAAAATGTTAGTAATCACATTAAATGGAAATTGTCTAAACACACAAATTTCAAAAAGAATGATCAGTACTTTAATCAATATCTAGGAAGATGCTCTCTGTAGGTTAACTATTATCTATCAACCTGTCTTATCTATACCTATAATTATCTATCTATCTATCTGTCTATCTATCTGTCTGTCTATCTATAGACAAGTTGAAAATAAAATGAAGAAGGAAAGCTAGATTATGGAAACATCAGTCACAAATGAAATTTCCTGTTTTAGCTGTATTAATTTCATTAGACTTCAGTAATGTATAAACTAGATGTCTGTTAAATAATTACAAAGGGCTCAATTCTGCAAGAAGATATCTTCAATTCCAAGAATAATCTAAATAAGCATATAGCTAACTGTGTCTGTATGTGTGTGTGTGTGTGTGTGTGTATGTGTGTGTGTAAAATGCAAAAACTGAAACACTTGAAAGGATAGACAAATCCACAGGTATGGTTGACTACTGAAATATTTCTGACTCAACAAGTAATAAAACAGCTAGACAGAAAATCTATATGAATAAATAAGATCCAACCAAAACAACCAAACATTTAACCTACAATGACTTTAGGGTAAGGCAAATTAATGATAATATTTGACAAACCACTTAAATTATAAAACTTGTAGCAAGATCCACTAAGAATGAAAGAGAGGTGGTAGAAATAACAAAGCTCAAAAAAAGAAAGAGGATATAATGTCTCAGGAGTCACAGATCACTGAAACAGTACCTAACGACCTAAACAACAATGGAATATACATTCCTCATTGCACATGGAATAGTCATGATAGAGTATACTATGTCATAAAACAAGTTTTAATAGATGCAAAAGAATAAAGAGCATAGAAAATATGTTCTTTAGACCCCTAATTAAACCAGGAAAAACTGGAAATACCTCTGAAAGACCCTCAAATTTGGAAATTAAATGCATTCCTTTGCAATCCACAGAAACCTCAGGATGAATTGGAAATAATATGAAATCTTAGCATTTGTAGGTAAGGTAGCCCTTAGTTAATTCACTACATTTTATTAGAAAGGAAAGATCAGCTCAAGTAGCAGTCTAACTTTTCAACATAAGTAGTATAAAAATAAGAGGGAATTAAATCTTGGGCAAGTGAGAAGAAGAACAACATATGAATGACAAACACGGAACTGAACACAGACTAGGAAATGAATGAAGTGAAATGAAAAGCTGACATTTGACCAACAACACTCAAGTTAGTTAACCTGAAGGAAGACTAGAATGATCAAGAAAGGAAAAAAGATGCTAAAGTTACACAAAGAAGAAAGAAAGAAAAAGAAAGAAAGAAAGAAAGAAAGAAAGAAAGAAAGAAAGAAAGAAGAAAGAAAGAAAGAAAGAAAGAAAGAAAGAAAGAAAGAAAGAAAGAAAGAAAAGGCAAGGTAAAGAAAGGAAAGAAAGAAAACCATAGTGGCACAGGCTGTGCAGTTCATTGAAATATTACAGTTTGGTTATAAAAATAATGTTATAAACATAATTGTTGAAAACATTGAACACCAAGTTGCAATAAAAATCCAGAATACGATTTCATTTACATGACATTTTGGAAAAAAGCAAGTAAGTCTTGCTGGTAGAATTATAGTTAGCCTTAATAGGGGGAGATTTCGTTTAACATGGATGTATCATTGAACAGTATTCGTTAGTGTGTACAATTCTGGTTTTCTTTTATTTTTTAAAGTTTATTTTTAAATTTTTAAAAATATGTGTGTAGACTCCTGTGGATGAATTTGCACTGAGGACATCTGGATACAAATGCTTGACAGGATAGGACTTAATATGTATGGCAGAATACAGGAGATGTTGGGGGGCATGTGTGGAGGCCTGGGTGGGGGAGGGAGTCTAAATTTGATTAAGAACTGTTGAATGAAATGTACAAAAGCTCAATTAAAATTTTTAAAATTATGTGTATTGAGTGTTTGTGTGAGTATATGCCACATGTATATGTATATGTGTGTATGCATGCAGTGGCCAAAAGAAGGTTTTGAATAGCCTGGAAATGGAGATTCAGAGGATTGTACATCATCCTGTATGGGATCAGGGAACCAAACTCAGGTGTTCTGGAAGAATGGGAACTGCTGAGCCGTCTCTCCTGCCAGAACTTTTCTTTAGTGTGCTGATTGCTTATGATTTTATTGTCCTAGTAATTTTTAATTTTTCCCTAATAAGAACTGACTATTTCTACTCAAGCATATATAAACATACTTATTCTAGAGAGTCACTTAGTTAAAATAATTATACTTTTTTTTCATTTATTGATGCAGCTTGGCTACATAATTCAAAAAATCCTGCTGAAACAATAGTGATTTCCCTAAAGTCCTTCTTATATTACTGAGAATATTTATTGTCATAGATCCTTTCTTCAAATTTGTCTTTTCTGAAAATATCAAAATTGATCCTTTGATAGACCTGGTTTGCACTCACTGCTTAGAATGTGAACCACAGTTTCTGTGTAGCAAATATTATCACATTGAATGCGGATTAAATCATCGGGTTCACCAGGCTGTGAACCCTCTGAGCTACGGTAATGGCTGGCCTGGTGAAATATGCCTACTGGTGCGGTAGTGGCAAGGGTCTTGTGGTAGTTATGAGCATCAGCTTTTTGATTGGATTTAAGGCCTGCTTCACAAGATGGCCCTGTTAGTAGGGCCAAAGAGCCTGTGTCTATACAGGTCGAAAGCTGAATACCTACTACTGCTATTTTGCTAAATGGATATAGTGGTAAGTAGACTACTAATGATGTATTGTTTGTTCCTTTTTTTTTTTTGCTAGAGAAAGAGAGAGACCAGCTTACTCTGTAGTCCTGACTAGTCTAAAACTCAATATGTAGACGAGGATGGCCTCTAATGCAGAGATCTGCCTGTATTTACCTCCCAAATTCTGGGATTAAAGGAGTACACCATCACCACCAGCTTCTAATGATCCATGGTACTACACATAGACTAGTGTCTCTCTCTACTCTCCACAGAGAAGCTTTTTGTTAAAGCAAATGGTGATTAACACAAAGACTCACAACTGCCTGATATGCAGAGCATGAGAGACTGCAGAGTGCTCATCCTTAAATGGGACACCTATATCACACCTCTGCTCCCAAGGCCAAGGGATCATTGCATAAGAGGGGGCAGAAAGAGTGTAAGAGCCAAAAGCAGTGGATAAATGCAAGGAAACTGGATGCAACAAGGCAGTTTCATATAGGAATCCACAGCACTTCTGACAGCATGCACAAGACCTGCACAAGGCCAAGCCAGACAAGTACTCAGCACGGAGGGGTACGTGGACATGGAGCCCCAGCCTTTGCTGAGGATCCATTGGCAGCTGATACCTGATGGGAACAGGAGAGTCCCAGGGGATGAACTTATGCTCAACAGCAGATGTAAAACAGATATTAGACTCAATAGGTCTTGAAAATATAATGGAGGACATGAAGCTGAGGGGTTGTTAGTAACTATGGCTGGAGATGGGAGGGAGGATCTGAGTATGATCAAAACAGATTGTATGAAATTCTAAGGAACCCATAAAATATCATTTAAAAAATCTTAGAATGATGATAAAAAACTTCTGAGAGGTTTCAAAATAAGCAGTTATTTCACAATAAACATTATTCCAGGTCCCATCTCTCAAGTACAATTAGGCTTGAACTTGATCCACATGATGCGTACAAGCAGTGGCAAAGAAATGTACGTTCTCAAGGTGGGGATGTAGCTGAGTTTCTGCAGTGCTTCCTCAGCTTTCAGGAAGCCCTTTATTGATTTCCCTATAGGACATAAAGCTGAGCATTGGGGGAGCATAACTGTAATCTGAACACTGGGAAGCTAGGGACAGGGTCTGAAATTCAGTGTCATCTATCTGCATGAAAAGTTTGAGGCCAGCATGATATACCCTGCCTAAATGTGTGTGCATTTATTTTATATGTATTTAGTGAACATTATATTCATCTGTATGTATGTGTGTATATTCATATATACCTACACATATACATTCACACATGTTCAGAAAAAAATAGTTCTTCAATTATTTTCTTTCATTTTCCTCTACGCTATCATGTGTAGTTGCTTGATTTCTAAAATCCAACAAATGTCTGACATCTAATCCAATAAGTAGAGGAAACACAATACTATATGAATTTATGAAAAGTCTGAATAAAGTCTACAGAAACAGTTCCAATTAGCAACACCTGTGAACATTTTTAAAGCACTACTGATCACCTTCATTCTATCCAGGATGTGTGTAAATTGTATATCAGGAATGTTAAAAAGTAAGATCATACTCAGGTTATCTAATGTATGGAGGAGTCTGAGACACACAACTCTACAGTACATATCTAGTGTTAGTACCTAGTATACGGCATATCCATATGGACTTTGAAATTGGAGACATCTATTTTATTAACCTTTTATGATTTAAAATGTATAGGAAGTAGGTTTATAAAGAATTCCAGGTAATTTGATGCACCCTGTGTTCATTTTTACTACGGTTTTCAAGATAATGATTCTGAATCAAGGTGTAATCTGTTTTTCTTCTGGAGTAAGTGCAATAGGGAATGACCCAATTAAGAGGCAGAAAACGTGGATCTCAGTGGTGATTCTGAACCTGTCGTGAAATGTTCTTCCTCATTGCAGATGGTAATGAAGTCACTGAGATATTCTGAAAATTAAATGGTGTGGATATGTGTATGTGAAGAAAATTCTTAGCTTTTTAGTGCTGTATAAATTTCAAGTGTAATTACTCAGGCTTTCTGTAACTTGCTACTGGCACTTCAGGTGTGTGAAATGTTTCTTGAGATCACTTTACTGAATGACACATCTACTGTTCACTCATTCATGTATTTTTCATTAAGTAATCATTTATTCAATGTCTGCTAGGGGTCTGTCAGATACTGGCTGTATGTTGGTGATACAAGGGAAAGCTAAACGTTTAAGATATGAATATATAAAATATGGAAATGTCAAATCAATAAGGCTATTTTATACTCATTATAAACTAAACCAAATAAATTTCAATTTAATGACTGTTTCAGATGCCTCACAGGAATTGACATTTTCGTGTATTGATTCAAAAATGAAGTTATTAATAAATTTTTTTATTAGGAGGCAATATGAATTAAGGAATAAAATATTTTTCTACTACATATTTACTTGATTTCCATTTCTGGTTCAAAGATCATATGTATGAGCATGGATAGATTCTCTGTTTCACTGGCCTCCCGCAAAAAGGAAAGTACTAAAAACACCTTGGATGACACCTTACACATAGGGAATGGCCAGTGTTTTTTATTATCTTAAAATTACTTACATATTCATTCATTTATTATTTCTATTTCATGTATTTGAATATTTTTCCTGCATGTAAGTGCACCCATGTTGTGCACTGTCAGTGGAGCACAGAAGATGGTGATGGAGTCCATGAACTTGTAGTTTCAGATAGTTGTTAGCTGCCATGTAGGTGCTGGGAATCAAACCCAGACCCTCTGCAAGAACATCCAGTGCTCTCATTCACTGAGCCAGCTATCCAGCCGCATAATATTACTTTATGATGTGACTTAGTGGGAGAAAATACTTCTACTTTTTTAATGCAACACAATGATTAACTGAAAATATTTCACTCTGGATAATTATTGAATCAAAGAAAAATATTGCATCAGCCAGATATAGGAAAATGTTTGCAAATATAAACACTTTAATTTTAAATCAATATATCAATATTTTCATTTTCTGCCATTTGGCTCAAATCTCTTCAACGTTATTCACAAGATGCTCATATCTGCTATATTATACCATGTGGTTATTTTAAAAAGAACATCTGTTTTATAGAAAGTGCTGCTATGAGATTTCATCAGTAGGAAAACAGCAAACCCGTATAAAAATTTAGGATGCAGCAAAGGCATGGGGTTATACTGGGTTGCTTTGACTGGCTGTGAAAAATAGGACACAATTATAAGCTATACCACACACTTCAGATAGACCAATACTGTAAATTCATTGGTTAGCTTGTTCTGTGGGATAAAAAAAAATCTTTATTTTATAGATTTCAGGGCCTCTGAAAGGTCACATAGAATATGTTTTCTTTTAGAATGAATAGAATTTATCCAGGCTATCTCAAATGGAGAATTTTCTCTTGATGTTTTTGGACTGTTATTTTGCTTGTTTTTCTTAACAATAAATACGTTATTACTTTCAGCAGGCCACGCTTCTGAGAAATCTTGACTATTTATTTATTTATTTATTTTTAGAGGAGAGAGAACAACTTCTTGATAGATGATCCAAAATTTTCAGTGCTTCCCAGTTGTATGTTTGTCTTAGAAAATATTTTATACTTTTCTTTCTGGGCAAATATTAAGACAGTATCAATCAAAACCTTTGCAAACACAGTGCTTAATTTACATCCAAGGAGAGAATGTGCCATGAATTAATTTATACAAGTTACCTAGACAGCCATAAAATCTATTGACAAATGAGTTCAGAGTTCTTTCAGCTTGAATTATCTTGCTGAGACTATGCATTTTAAGCAACAATCAGAATTTACAGATACTTTAGAAGTATTTTTTTACGATAGAATATAATTTGTACAAAGTTCTCATATCAGAAACATTTAATGTCTTGAAACTCATCATGCTGTTGGAGATGAGATTTAAAGTTAATGTCTTCTTCAAGTGTTAAATTTTCCTTTCTTTGTTTCTCTCCAGTCTAACACAAATCAAAGTAAGAATGAACCTGTCATATTTTTCCCATAATAATGCTATTTCTATAGCTATATTATTAGAATTCAAATCAAGATATAAAATGACTACCAATTTCATTTTTCTATAATTTTAAGAAAGTTTATACCAACATAAAAAGTGAAAAATTCAATGTAAGCAAAATATTTTGTCAGTGTACCAAGAAATATGGTATTGATTCAGTTAAACAATATGCTAATGCATTTTCTCTTGGAATGTAAGCTTCTATAAAATTCTAGGGGACAGATCTTTGTATTGTATTTACACTCCATACCTTGAGCAGTCCTTGTAATGTTTGAATGTTGACTACTTTGTGCCTTCATCAAATCAATGCCTTACAGCCTGAATTTTACTTAACTTTGTTTTCATGTGTGTAAATTTTGTGACACAGAACACTATGATTATGTATTTTCCTCCACAATTTATTTTTATCTCATAAATTCTTGTAAATTAGGACTTGGAAAATTTGTTGGAATCAAACATACTTGTTAAAATTGGAATCTTTTAATTTACAAAAATCTGAAGCAGTATTGCATTTATATATAAACACTGTATCATTTGATTAAATTTCTGAGCCCCATGGCATGAATACATATATAGCTGTAAATGAAGGTTTAGGATGAAGTTTTCTGGACTGACATGGTGGTCAGACCTGTCATCTCAGCTCCTTGGTAAGTTGAGGCAAGAGTACCACAGTTCAAGGCTGTGTGGGCTACATAGTGAGCTCAAGGCTAGCCTGAGCAATGTTAGAGAAATCTGTCTCAAAAATAAAGAGTAACAGGAGGCTTGGAGTGACAGCACTGGACTGTCATGCTGAAGGCTTGGGTTCCACCCCTAACACTGCAATATTTAAAAAGAAATGTTGGATTGAAAGAGCGCTAGAGGAGAAACTTTTGTAGAACTATGGTCCCACAGTGAGGTACCCATTGATATTAAACTCTGGGTTTGTTGCTTTACATATAAGATGGAAATGCTTACACTATCATAGTATTGCAGAATGTTTTGCTGATTTCCTTAGGAGTGTATGTACTAAGAACTTAATATTGTGCTGCTCATTATTTAAAGTACTAAGGAATGATCCAATTATGTTTTCCTTTGTAATTCTAAAAGTTTTGTACAATATATATTTTATTGAAATTTTGTGCATTTTATAGATCTCAATCATATTTAAAACCCCTCCAATATCTGCACCCATCCTGTAGTTCCCCTACCAGATTCCATGCATTATGTCATGTATGTTAAGACCTATCCAGTCAAGTTTGTGTTCCCTGGTGTCTGGTGTGAGTTCATCCATTGGAGCTGGTTCAGACCATCTAGAATCACTCCCTTAAAAACTGGCTCTCCCTCACCCAGCAATGATCAGCTGCCATTAGTTCCTCAGTTAAGACTGGGGCTTTTTACCAGTTTTCCCTGTGTGATATAGGAATAACCCAACTTTCAAAGAAATGTACTGGGGAGAACAAGATAGCAGACTGCTCCGTTGCAGATGGCACTATGTTATCCTTGAGTCATTGTTGTTGTTGTTGTTGTTGTTGATTTCTGGTGGTGATGGTGGTGGTGATGGTGATGATGGTGGTGGTGGTGTGTGTGTGTGTGCACATGTTTGTGTGTGCACATGTTTGTGTGTGCTCATGTGTATGCCAAAGCATGTGTATGGAAGTCAGAGGAAACTTTTTGGAGTCTGTTGTCTCCTTCAACCATGTGGATTACAGGAAAAGAATTCAGGTCACCAGTCTTGTACAGCAAGTGACTTTTCTGGCTAACTTATCTTGCCAGTTCTTGTATTTTCATCACACTACATATGATGAAAATGCTGCCTCTTCATGAACAAGTTCTCTGACTACACGGTCTGATGGTCTCTCATGTGATATCCTAACTATTGTAAATATTTATAAGACTATAAGAAGTTTCATTCTTATTTCACATTTTTCTGTCTTCCCAGATGAAACATAATTTCTGAAAAGCTAATGCCATTTTACTTTGTTCATTATTTTCTTCTTGCTCTTGAGATTATGCCTGAAATCAATTTGATTTTCAATAAATATTTGTTGGTTAAATGAATGAAGGGATATTTAAAAAGTACTTATGCTATAACAGCTGATACATGGAAACTTTACTTTGATGTTTATTCATGTCTATTGTGTTTCAGAGATGTAATATTTGCTCCTGGGAAATATGTCAATCCTAGTCCTATACAAAGATATTGGAAAATTATATAATTCCAGAAAAAATTTAAACATTTTATTTGTTATTTTAATTTTACTTTGTGTGTATGAGCATATTGGCTGCACGTATGTAAGTGCATCCATGTCATGCAACGCCCACAGTGGTAAGAAGAGGGCTTCAGATTCCTGGAGTTATGAATGATTGTTAGCCAATACATGGGTGTGGAGAATCAAACCCAGGTCCTCTACAAGAGCAGACAGTACTTTTAACTGCTGAACAATCTCTCAACCCCAATTTCAATAAATTTTAAGAGTTACAAAAAAAATGAGTCCAGAATGGAATATAAGCTCTTAGATATACAGAATAAGGAGGCATCTTCCTAAATTAGAGATCAGAGGCCTTCTGAGGAACTTCCATTTGATCTTTGATCTGAATGATTTGAATTAACCTAGCCAAATCAGTAATCATATTATGTATACTGGCTTTGTGGTGAGTTGCAATGATCTGAGATACTGATATATAAAGCTTTGTGTTTGTAACCATAACTAGTATTAAAAAGCAAAATATGTACTGAAGAAACAGAGAAAACAAAAGTGTAGAATCCTTAATTCTGAGATATTACTGAGTTGTTTTTTAAAAAATCTTTTTGAATATCTTTTTTCTCAAACTTTTATATAAGAATGTTATTATATATACATATGTGTAGAAGAAAATGTCTCTATGAAAGTTAAATCAGCAGTTATTCATTAGTTAATCATTTTAAATTTTTATGGCTTTGAGCTGTAAAAAAGGCTAGTAACACTGACTGATGAATAAACAATAGAGAATAGTTCAGGTTTAAGGATAAATATTAAGTAAAAATATTTATTTAATATCTTCTCTGCTTTAAAAGAGATAAAACATCTAGTTTACTTTCAAAAGATCCAATTAGAAGCGAAATTTACACATGTGAACACTGTCATAGCAAATATATGACCTCTATGTCTATTAAAGGAAATATGTAAGATATAATGTTGATTGAATTAAAACATTATTTAGGGAAGATTTGAATTGCATTTAAGAAATATAAAGTATATTAATAAACAAGTGGAAATAACAGGAGAAGTATTCATAACAAACCATAAGACCTAAATCAAAGAAAGCATCAACACAATGTATGAAAATAAAAATGTTATTAATTTATGCAAAGATCAAGTTCAATAGTTTGAAAACTGAAGCCTAGATTAAAGGCTACTTTTAAAAAATATACAAACATACTGGGTCTTAGGGTTATGAATAACAAGAAAGGAAATAATTCATTTGACAGTATTTTAGAAAAAGTGTGTAAAATAAACTTTTCTAAAGCATGGTGCTATTGTCTGTGTACAAGTTGAAGCTTTAAATGTTAACTTTAATATAAATTTAATTCAACTGAATTTAAAGTTAGATAGATAGATAGATAGATAGATAGATGTGCAAGCATGTGTGTAGTTTATGTGTTGTGTGGGCATAATGTGTACAGGTATATGTATAAGTAACATGCAAACAAGTACACACATCAGAAGCCAACAGAGTGTTGGTTGTCCACTCTGTTACTCTCTTCCTTGTCCCTTTTAGAAGGTATTTATCAGTAAACCTGGAGTGAGGTAGCAGTCAGTAAACCTCGGTGATGCCACTGTCCCTGTCCCCATAGCACTGCACACAGCCACACCTGGCTTTTTATGTGTGTCTTTATGATTGAAACTCAGGTCCTCATGCTTGCATGACAAGCATTATTGCCCACTGAGTCAACATCCCAACACCACACATACATACATATATATTATATATATATATATATATATATATACATATATATATAATATATAGTATGTATATATGTGTGTGTGTAACTTTTTTCAAAGTAATCATTTTTCTTATTTTATCAAATTGCTCCCTAACATCTTAAATTTCCACTTATAATATTGAGCCAAACTAAAAATTGATGATAGTATTTATACAAAGACTATCAAAGGGGCCTTGAAAATAACAAAATATTGATTTTCATTTCTATTGAATTAGTTGCAACTACTTATTTACTGATTTAGTGTATATTATTTGGCCAAATATCAATTTTCCATATTAATAGTTTTATACTTTCTGTGTTCTATTATCTTTATGAGGCATTTCACAAGACATATGCCACTATTGTTTCAACAATTTATTGTTAACAGCATTAATAATATACTCCTACTTACTTATTTTTTAAATTTTTACTGAATCATTGTGAATTTCTTACAGAACATCTCAGTCAATCTCAGTCATCTTTACACCCTTCCCTACCAGCATCCCCAATAGCCCCTCAACTGAAATCCATAGATTAATTTCATCTGTGTTAGAGTTCATCATATCAAGTTAGTGTCCCCAGATGTGCAGTTTCATCCACTGACATCTAGTCAGTCTACCTAGACTCCCTCACTTTAAGAATATTAGCTCTTCTTCACCCAACATTAATGATATGCCAATATTTCTTGGTCAACGATTGGGGTCTGCTGCCCATTTCCTCAGCTCCGTATGGGTTTTTGTCTGCTTAAGTTTGCATGGTCTTGAGTGTGCCAACCCCACTGCCATAAATTCATATGAGCAGGGTTCCAGGAGCTTGTAGGATTCTATTTCTATGTGGTCACACATCTCCTCGCTGGCTCTTACAGTCTTTCTGCAACCTCTTCCACAACAGCCCCTGAAACCTTGGTGAGTTAAACTTATTTTAAACATACATTATAAATATTCTATGGGTTGCTAATTTTAAAGTTCAGAAATTAAGTAATGCTAATGTTTTTGAGTAAAACATCTTTATAACTCTTATGCCTATGAAAAATAATGGATTATGCTTTTTAATGTTTCAAATGAATATGATAGTATTTATATTTGGGGTAATAAATGTTTGTTGATTTTGTTACCATCATCAATTAAATACCTTAAATTTTAATTAATTAGTAGCTCCTGCTGACTTGTATATGTAAAAATGCATGAACTAGTGTTGGTAAGATGACTCAGCAGGTAAAAGCATGTGAACCTGAGTTCTAGTCATAGAACCTACAGTGGAAAGAGAGAATGAACAGATTCCCAAAAGTTGCTTTCTGACACCTACATGAAAACCAAACATACACATATACACACATACATACACTCATATACACAACTCATACACACCTCATACACACACACTTACACACAAGAACAATGAATAACACACTCACACACAAGAACAGTGAATAAACTCTTTAAAATGTATGACTCAAACCTTTAAAGAGCTTTAAGACTATCAACAAAAGTGTTGTTGAAGGACTTCCTTGTTATATAGTTTCCAAAGAGTTTGTTCAGAATCTTCTTGGATTGTGAGAAAGATGAATTATCGAAATTACCATCAAGTAGGTGACATCAGAATTGCCTTAAATATGCATAGAAATTTATCTGAATAAGAGAAGAGACAAGGACTGTCGCTGTGGAGAATCTTGGAATATTCATATCATTTCATGAAACATAAAGCTACTGAAAACTTAACTGACAACTACTTCACAGGCTAGGCCAGAATGACCTTGGCTACACTCAACAGAACTATAGTTTTGTGGCATGAGAAAGGACAGATGACAATGGAGTTAGAACCTGAATGCAGAAAGTGAATGTAAGACCTAATATACTAAGGTAAAATGAAAGGAGGAGACGAGCAGGACCAGAGACATGTAGGTACTGAGTGCACTAGGACTTAAAGAATGATTGGATGAATGTAACATGAAGAGGAAGGAGGATGGGCGTGATTCTAATAGATGCCTCGATTAACAACATAAAATGGAAGATGGGTGGAGTAGCTTGTTTTAATTATTTAATTATGTTTATTAACATATTGAAGAATGATCAAGTGTGAGTTGTTTTTCATCTGTGTTTAATATGAAATAGCTTGAAAATACACAGTAAATGTCTGCCGTGTATATGATCGATCAGATCTGTCTCTTGTTTATTTACTTGGATATTATAACTTGGTATGGAGTTCCTTGGTCCTTAGAAAATTAAATGTGTTATTTTCTGTACAAGGTTAAATGAGGGGGTTCTAGTATGATAGATGGTGTGTTCTTAGAATAATGAGGAGAGCTGAATATACTCAATATGTGCTCAAATAAATGTATAATGATGGGTCATGAATGAGTCAACTGGGGGATGAAAGTATTAGAATAAAAGATAGCATGGTTTATTTTATTATTATTATCATTATCATCATTATTATTATTTACGTGTGTGTGTGTGTGTGTGTGTGTGTGTGTGATGTCATGGCACCCATGTGGAGGTCAGAGGAATCTTCCGTGGAGCCTGTTCTTTCCTTTCACTTCTCTCTGGGTTCTGGGGATTGGTCTCTGGTTGTCAGGCTTGCATTGTTGAGCAGCAAGTGCTTTGCACCATCTCACTGGCTCCTGACACACTGTGCATGGGAGCAACATTTAGAAGAGGGAAATGAAGTCATAATGATCTCATCTAGTGTTTACGGACACTAGGCAGATGGGAATCAAACGAGAGGGAACTTTCTGCATTCTAAACCTTGACGTTTTGTTTCTGTGACTGGAAGTGAAAGAAGAACAGAATAGCTGTGGTATGGGATGAACAATAATTGTTGAAATTTTACATTAGAGACCAATAATTCCATTTGTTACTCAGTATACTTAGAAAATGCTGTTGTTTCCCTGACACATCTTATCGTGTCTCCAGTTAACTGTGCTTTCTCAGGAGTCCCCTATGCACCTTGCTTAAATCCTCCTTTCATTTATCCCCCTCTGTGCTGCCTGGCTCTCATCTTTGCCTTTGTCTCTGCTAACCTGTTGGGTGTTTCAACTCTGTTGCTTAAGGAATCAACTTAAGTCTGAGCTCTGAAGTTACAATACCACTTTCTTGGTGGACACAAGGAAGCAGACTTCCAATTTAACAAAGTTTCCATACAGTCAACATTGCCATTCTGATGTTCCTTTGAATTTAAGAAAAGTCAACAAACAAAAACCCCAAAATGCCGGACAATAACAAACAAGAATGAATGAAGAAACTTACAGCACAGTAGCTCCAGCTTCTATTGCTCACCACTGCAATGACTGAGTGCCCTTTTCCTGTTGGCATTACTGCTATAAAGTTGTTTTTATGTTTAGTAACTTTATTTTCTTGTATAGTAACGTCTTTTTATTTTCTAATGGGAGAACATTGTTGGACTGTCAGTGAAATCTTGCAAGCTGGACCCCATCAGATTTCACATAAGGTTTTGTGTGCCATTCCCCTTAGACTTGTCCTAGCCTCATGGCATGCCACAGTATTTTCCACTCTAAGTCTATCTTGCAGAGTTTTTTCCTTAATAGTTAAGAAACTGTTCTTTTAATCCTCCCCCCAAACCAAATGTAGATGGCTTAAACTCATGTATTTTTAGGAATTATTTCTTCTATATATTGCTGAAAGAACTGTATTTCCAATTCCAGTATCTTAAAAATCAAACCTGATGATGACTCTTGATGTTGGACTTAGAGCCTCCAGTTCTACAAGACAAATTTCTGTTGTTTAAGCCACTCAACCTATGGTACTTTTTAATGATCATCATGGAAAATGAATATATGATACTTTTCAGTTACTAAGTTTTAATTTTTCCAAGTGAGTTTTGGATCACATGTAGGCATTACTGTGGTTTGAGTGTCTGAGGCTGCTGGCTCTTTGATAGACCTTCAACACAGTTACTTGCTTTTACTCTTATGACATTATACTGCAGCTAAGGGCTTGCTGTTCTCATTTTCTTGTTAGCATTGTGTTTCATTTACTTGAATTATTCATTTTTCTAGACATTTTGAGTACATTTCCTAAAGCTAGAATGAAAATCTCAAAAATTAATAAATAATGATTTAGTGACATCTGCTGTGTACTTGAACTATTGATCTTCTGGAATGAAATTTTCTAGGAGGGACTAATCACTGGGAGTTTCTATAGTTCCTGTTATATAGGCTTCTTTTTTTCTTTGAAAAAATTATTTAGAAAGCAGCTTTTCTTTCCACTACACACAGTAGCTCATGTCTACAACACTAGGGCTCTTAAGATTTCGAGTTCAAAGATAGCATGGGCTGCAGAGGCAAACCCTCCATCCAATAAAACATGAAATAGCTTTTTGACTATCATGAAAACAATGAATGGACGTGATCAGTAAGATTTGATCTTGGTTTGGTGGACTGAGGTTTAATTCCCAGATCAGCATTTTGGAAGCTAGGTCAGGCTGAATAAAATAATTAAGTTATAGCTTTAGTCTCCTCATCGAAGAAGCAAGGGTATTTGTAGTGATAACAAGCCCATAGTTCTTTACAAAGACTGAACAAGCACTGAAAAAGACAGCACCTTGCTCAATGGTAGGTGCTCCATGCGTCCAGGCTACTATCATTTTCATGATTGCAATTGTTAAATTATCTGAGCACAAATCATTTGGAGTTAACATTGTTACAGTTGGAAGTTTGTTCTGATATTCATTTATGGCAAGGTTTCTGACCCTAAGCACTGTTAAGATTTTTCACTGGGAAATTATTTACTGTGACTGTGTTCTGCAGGCTACACATGTTTGCAGGATCTAGGCAGTGCATGTGTGGTGTTTACTCGCCAAAAGGGAGTGGCAAATTCCATCCACCTTAAGTTATAACAACTGAGAGTCGCTCCTGATATGGCCATGGGTATTCTAAGATGCAAAACTTGCATTGGGTTGACAATACTGGAAAATGTTGGGCTTAACAAAAAGAATAAATGTGCTTAGCAGAACATTGTATCACATGGGTGATTCCTAAATGAACAGGACATGATCCTTGATTTGTTTTAAAGGGTAGTATTGAATTTCTCTGTATGGTTAAAATATGGTTTTAAAAGGTTAGTGTAAATGTAGCTTATAATTTATTTTAATGTGGCATAAGTCCAAAATTTATGGACATGTCTAATTCTATAAAATGTTAATGCAAAAAATGGAAAATATACTTGACATAAAAATTCATGAAACCTTCATTTGGATGGTACAAGTTATACCTTATCTTATGAGAGATGATTCAAATATCAGCAACAAGAAATTACTTTCTAATATTTCTTCAGTGCTGTATAGCTTTGTATACAGAACTGGAGATAAAGAATAATGTAAGTATTCATCAGAATGACTAAGTACAGAAAATAAAGTACTATACAGGTAATATTTTGTGAGAAAAACAATATGTAGCAGTCAAGTACATGTGTATATAAACCATTCTAAATTAGAATACTAGGTGGAAATTATTCTAGCTCCAAGAATCTGTACATCTTCAAAAGTTGGTATATTTTAGAAAAGTTTTATGAAATGTCTCTGTCCCTCTCTCTTGTGGTCAATCAAAATGATTAGCAGTTGCAGGTACCTTTACTCTTGTTGGGAGATTGTGGTTCTTTAACACTGATTTTTCAGTCTTCCAATTTAGGTTGAAAAGCGTGTCTTGTGGATCTGTGGAATTAGTCCTTAATAGCTTATTTAAAGGATAGAAGGCTGTGCATACCTTTACTGACAAGATGAGAAGCCAGAAAGCACGAATGGCCTTTTGTGAGGTGTTCTCTTTGTTTGCTATAGTATGGGGCAGTGTGCACAATTTTCTGTTATGTTTTTTTGCTACTATTTCAGTGAATGTCTTTTCCCCTTTTCCTTGGACTCCCAGATGGATTTTAAACAGGGAAATGGAGTCTTGGAAAGATGGTCTGGTGGTAGTAATTATATAGCAAGTCTTTTCAAAGTGAGAATAAATTCCTAAGTAAATATATATTTCATTTTCAGTTTTATTTTTATTAAATGTTTGCTGGACTATTTGGTTAATTTTGTGCTTATATGTTATTCTAAACATATTTAAAATTAGACTAAATCCTTTTCTCTTTTCTTTTTTATCCATAATAGTAACTAAAATATACATAATTTTCACACACTTGACTCTGCACAGCTTTATAACTGGATTATGTGAATGTGGTTATTAACAAAACTGTTTCAATGGTAGAAAAAATGTGCCTGTGTCTGGATAAGTCATTGAAGGTAGAATGATAGAATGATATTTTATCTTATTTTATCTGGATCCTCTAGTTCTGGATCCTAAATTGGAAGGCTATACCATATTTTCTGCTGGACACTCTTTCCTTGTTTTTTTTTTTTATTTTTTTTTTGTATAAGAAAATTAACATGAACATACTTATCATGAAGTATAAATGTCCACATTGAAATCTTTTATACATGGAAAAATTCTACCTAAAGTTTTGGATTATGACTAAATGCTTCTCTCTATATTTCTGTGTATTATCAGTATTTCATATTGAAAAATAGTTATTTGAATGACGAAATAATTTTGGAATAAATGCACATTTAAAGAAATATTTTAATGAGTTCTTCTGCATTTCATATAATAGATCTTAGTCAAATTTAAACCTCTCCCTCATTGTGTCCACTATATCTTCCCTCCACTGGATTTCATGCGTTCTGTACTATTCAGTAAAACATTTGTGCCCAGCTGTCCTCAGTGCAAGCTAATCCACTGGAGCTAGTTTGCCTAAGAGTCACTTCCTTAAAGAAGATCTACTCCCCCTCACCCCCTAGGAACCAGTTGCTAATAGACCCTTGGCTAGGGTTGGGACCTACTACCCATTTCCCTTGTTCTATGCTGAGTTTTTGCCTGACTGAGTCATCGTAGATCTTATACATGCTGTTACCATCTTTGCAAGTTCATTTGAGGAAGTTCCCAGCGATCTCAAAGCCTCTGTTTCTTTAGTTCATGCGCCAATCCTGATCCTTAAAATCTTTCCATCCCCTCTTGTGCAACAATCCCTGAGTCTTGGGTGGACTGAACCGGTTTTATTGGGCATTGAACTGACTCCCAGTCGGGAAAGGGAAATCAGCTGGGACTAGCTTTCTCCAGGGAGTGGAGAAGGAACTAGCCCATCGTTAGCTGGTCAGGTGGGCTTTTTATAGGGAAAAGGTACCCCCTTGGCATCCTTTGGTGTTAATCCAGGAAGGAATTCCCTTTTTCGCATTCCTGGAGTCAGGAATGTTATCTGTTAAGGAAGCCCAGTGTCCTTTGGAATTTGGGGTCTGGAGTTTTTATCTGAGGTATTTGCAAGGTTCAGATCTCTGAGAGGTTGTAAAAGGTCCATCTTTCTTCATTCCTCTTTTGCAAACTCTGGCTTCAGATTTCTTCCTGAGTCTGAAACTGTTGGGGGTTTCATTCACACCTTACAATCAGGTCTAACATACTGTGTAAGAGAAAATAGCTCCAATTATTTTTTTCCTGACTTTTACAGTTATACTAACCCTTCTTCTTATACATTGGTCTCACCTCTCAAATCTAGCCTAACTGTTGGTAAATCATCATTAACAGCCCTGTCCCTTGAATGAAGTCTAAATTCCTGAGCCTTTAAATTGTAATCTCTACAGAGGCAGATAGATTGTGTGTCCTATTGGTGGTTTTATTGCCCACAACTGCCATTGTACCTGTCTTACAGTAGGTAACCCAGAAATATTTGGGAAGGAAAATATATCTTGGAAAATGTAGTATGTTATTGACCTACATTCTCAGGTCACTTCCCATAGTTTATTTCGACCACACTCTATATTTTGAAATATAAGAGTGCTTTGCTAGACTCCTGCGTACACCACACTGTCTTCTATCCTTTTTTGCAAAATAGGTTGTCCTAAAATTTACATACACCATGTTGCCTACCACTCTAAAAGTAAATAATTCAGTTGGTTCTCTCTCTCTTTCTCCCTCCCTCCCTCCCTCCCTCTCTCCCTCCCTCCCTCCCTCCCTCCCTCTCTCCCTCCCTCCCACCCACTGTGTATGTGGGGAGGTGGTATTATTTTGTTATTTGTATTTGTTTTACTAAACATTTTTTTGAATCATAGCTTCTTATGTTTCTTTTTCACCCCTTTGATGTGCATGAGAGTAGGAGTTACAAGGAGTTGGCTCAACACTAGATTAAATCAAGTAGAAGAAGTAGTATCTGAACCTGCAGATGAGAGTTATTTTTAAATACTAGTCAGACAAAAAGCAATATGGAAAAAGGATTAGTAGGAAGCATGAGGTGCTAGGGAGGAGGGGGATTAGAGGGTAAGGGTGACAGGGAGGAGGGGAATTAAAGAGCTTAAAAGGAATGCAAATGTATTTTATAACTGAGTGAAACTGTCAGAGAACAAGTCAGGTAAAAATACAAACAACAAAAGTAAGTAAACAGAGAGCTGCAGCTCTCCTCAGGTGGGGCTCTGTGATTGTTTGAATACGTGCACATGAATGTGTTTGAAATTAACGTTAGCTGACAGTAGATTTTCATTTGCCACTTTTCTCCCCTGGATAGGACAGGAAGTTCCCTCAAATGATCTAGTTGATTTGGAATTCAGTAGATCTTGACCCTTGTAAATACTGGAGGAATAAGTTTTGGCCCAAAATGTAAAATTAAAAAAAGAAAAAACAACAACAACAACAACACACTTTTGGAATTGCCATGAAGAGTCTTGAATTCAAGACTGGCTTTTCTGTGAAATGACTGAATGAATCTGGCATCAGAATCAGCGAGTTCAGGTCACTAACATGCCGAAGAAGCGTTTTGTTTGTTGCTTCCTCGTGCGTGCACAACAAGTTCTCTTTTTACTCATTCTCCTTTCTTGGACTTCCTTTAAAAATACACATTTTATAAAGTACATTTATAAAGCTTTCTTTACCCTGAAAATTTCGTAGGGAGGTTAATCATCTTTATTTTTTATGTATATTCTTCAGTGAGTTTTTGTGCATTTCATATAATAGAGCAAATTTAGACCACCTCCCCCATTTACACCCTTCTGAGCTGCCAAACCTGATTCCACGCATTCTGTCATATATGTTAAGGCCACCCTGTTGGGCATTTGTCCCCAAACGTCCCTCTGTGCAAGTTCATCCACTGGAGTCTAGTCAGCCTATCTAGAGTCACTCCCTTAAAGGTCAACTCTCCCTCACCGTGCAATACTCAGCATTTTAAAACTTTATATTCCAACTTTTTGTTTTAGTGTCCTTGATTCCTATATAACAAAACAGGAGAAAAGGCAATTTGTTTTATTTTAAAAACCAGTGACTTACGCATTTAACTCCAGCACTCAGGAGGCAGATGGAGATAGATCTCTATAAGATTGAGGCTAGCTGGTCTACATAGTGAGTTGTAGGCCAGCTGGACCTACAGGGTGACCTTGTCTCAAAAATGAACAAACAACCCCCAAACACAAGAGTAAACAGCATTACCAATAGTTCATAAGATGAAGTTTATGAATAAAACATTTTTTAAACTAACTTTTTAACAATATACTCAGTTTTTCAGAATGGTTTTATGGCTTACAAATTAATAATGAGATTAAAAGACATTCACAGTTTGGATCTGGGCTACAAGAGATAAAAAGACAACACTGTGCCATTGCAGTAATCTTTCTTGCTAAATGTCCTATTTTGTTTCTTTTTCTGGTTTTCTTTTTTTTTTTTTTTCAGTCCCAAGTGTATCTGTCTTACTTCGTTGTGGGTGGTGATAGACACCTTTAGCAGAACTGAGTTTCCTCATTACTGCCCTTGACACTTTCTCCTTTATCACTCTCCTGCCTGAAGAACTCTGACTTATTTACTTTGCCCTTTATACTTACAAAACTTTCTCTTTCGCTTTTGTCCTCGCTGCCTTGGTTTCCTTATTTGAGTGTATGCATGTGCATTTCCTCTTAGAATATTTTCTGGGTTACTTTTTCCTTTACTTTTACAGAATGCTTTTTGAAGGAGTGTGTTATGAATTTCAAATGATCCATTTTTACTATTGTGCTCTGAAATGGCATTCTTTGTTTCTACTATTTCTTAGATGAAGAACGAAGACAAAAGTATTGTAAGCTCTACCACAGAAGAATTACCAGTTGAATACTTATCCTAGTAACTGAGAGATTTATCTATGGACTATTTTGAATTTTACTTAAACATATATTAAGAAAAATTCCATTTTCATTTTAAAACTAGGTATAAATCTTATATGCAGATATATGCATATTCTTTAAATGTTATCTTTTTCTTAATATTGATACAGTTGATAACCTCTGTTTTCATGATTTCCTCTAGGCAGACAGAGTGTGCATACCTTTTCCATTCCTTCATAACATCCCTTAGGATTGCATGCTGGTAGCCAACAAAGCAATGATTGAGAAGGAGGAGAAAAATATGATGTTGGCAATAAAATTATTGTAGAGAGCCTGATGCAATGAAAAATATATCCATAATTAAATATACAGTAAATTAAAATTTGTAAATTTTCCTGATAATAGTCATTAAATGTTCTGTGTCAATAGTGGGTTGTATAAATTGTTTTGTCAGTATCTGATTATACTGGCAATATATGACCAGGCACACAGTAAATTAAAGGATTCCTGATATAACTCTTTGACTATATGTGACAAGTTCCTCTCCATAAGCAAAGTTAAGTGCAGATCTAATCAAGATTCCAGACTTTCTGGTTTACTAAATGCAACATAATGATTTTGTATACTTATGATTTTCGTCACACTTGGGGACTTTGCCATCATTATTTATTTTATTTCTGCTCTTTACTGCACACAAATGTCACTTGAAACAAGAACTGCTCCATGAGAATGTTGGATTCTATCTTTGATAGAGATTCCTACATTTTCTTTTAATTGAGCCAGTATTGCTTATAGAATTATCACCGGTTTGAAATGCATTAAATATTCTTAAAAAATTTATTAGTCCATTAGTTATATACTACTTATTGTAAGATCACAACCTTCATAATTTGAACATAGCCTTTCTTTGCTCTATGTGTGTTTTTTTTAAGAAAAAAAAGTATGTAATACCAATAACATGGTTTATCTTTGTAATTATGTGGTAGGATTCAGCATATAAATATTACTAATCTCCACAAAGATATAAAAGCTTAGCTGAGCCAAAATATAAGTGACTTGTATCCTATTATTTAGTGGTATACTTTAGAAAATATGTCAGACAAGACTAAACATAATGATGTTAAATTTGACATTTTCCCAAATAGATTCTCATTTTGTTTAAAAAAAAAAAAAAAGCCTGTTAAGAACACTGGCCATTCTTGCAGAAGACCTGGTTTTGAATCCGAGCACCCACATGGCTGCTAACAACCATCTACAACTCCAGTTCCAGGGAATATGATACCTTCTTCTGTTCTCTATAAACAGTACACAGCATGTGTGCACTCACATACATAGAGACATAACACTTACACACATGAAATAAAAATAAATGTTTTTTTTTTTTATTTTATAGCCTGGCTGTCATAATTTCTATATAGTTAGACATCTAGGTTAATCATATTCATCATAGAAACATCATAGTAATATCATTGTATTTTTATTCTAAATGAAAGTACTGATTAGCCCATTTTAGAATATGAGTAATCAATTCAACTGTACTGATAGTTTCAAATTCATAAATTAGGGTTTCAGGATTCTTTCAGATCCTTAAGTTTTCTATTATTGAACTTGAATTAATTTTCAGTCTTTCTTATATGCCTAAAGAAATTGATTGTAGACACACGCTTAAATGAATTTAAAATTAAACTGATAACTGATACTGATAACAACATACTTATATTTTAGCTAATTTAATGGGTCTTTTCTTAAAACACCATGACCTAGGGCCCCTAAGTCATTATTAACCCTAATACTTTTTGCATGTTCTTCCTAGAGTAATAAAGAATGTCAACAGTAAAAATATTAATATATGACACATTGAAAAGAGTCAATTATTTTCTTGTAGTAAAACATTTATATCAGAACAAAGAGAAATAATATGAATTCATTCCTTTTTTTTTCCTTAGGTTGAGTTTCCATGACTCAAGAACAGCTTGCTTTTTATCTGACAGCAACTAAAGAAAACATTAAGAAAAGTGAAGGAATGAAACCTAGTAATTTTCTTTACCTTTTATTTGAAACAATACTAAATTGGGTTAAGAAAAAATGTACAGAGATTCCCTATGCACTTTCTTATGCTGCTTTTCTCTCCCTTTTACTTACTTACACATATATATATATAAAGTCATATATATATTAAGTCATATATATATACATATGAGTATAGATGTAGAGGAAACTAATATGAAGAGTATCTCAGTGGCAAATTTCATAACTACCTGTGGAATAAAGGTATTTCAATAGCCACAGTGGAGGGAACTGAGTGCCACAGTAAGTCAGGGCCTTGGAATTATGTCATCCAGCTTTGGGCTGAAGGGAAATAAGAGAAGAGAGAACAGAAATAGTCTGTACACTTTTTGCATGTTTAAAATATTTGCATAAGTATTTTTGATTTATTCAAAAATTAGAAATCACTTTGTCTCATTGCATTTAGAATTTTGCTACTCATCACACTAAGTATTTACCAAAAACGCATTATTAGAATGCCTAGCAATTTGGGAGTCACCTAAACAGGCCACTAGTAATATCCAAAGAATGGTACCGTAGACCAGGCCTTTAAGGAAGCATTTACTATTAAGAGTGAAACCAGGGCTGGAGAGATGTCTCAGAGATTTAGAGCACTGACTTCTCTTCAGAGGACCCAGGTTCACATGGTGACTGACAACTATCTGTGACTCCAATTCCAGGGAATCCAACTCCCTCTTCTGACCTCCATGGAATTGCCATGACACAAGTACATTTATATATGTGCAGGCAATATACTCGTACACATAAATAAAAATAATAAATAAAATATTTTTAAATGTTAAGAGTGCAATCATGATCCAGAAGGATTAATATCATTATAAGAGACTCCAGTGAAAATACATGTTCTGTCTCTCAACCATAGAAAGACACAGTGAATGTAAATCTTTCTGTAGATCAGCAAGAGAGCTCCATCAAAACCTGAATGTATGTGTACCACTCTAACTTTGGATTTTCAAACTCTATAGTCTCAGAAAAACAAATTTCTGTTTTAAAAACACCTACGATGTTTCATTTTATCATAGGTGAAATAGAATAGTGTAGCTATAGCCAATTATTGCAATATATAAAACAATTATCTTAATATAAATGCAGTACTCTGGTGTGGTGGCATATGCTTGTGATATCAGCGTTAGGAGTCTGAGGCAGGAGGATCCCTATCAGGACTAAATAACATGATCTTATTTCACATGCAGAACATTTAATGTGTGGATTCTTGGAGACTGATGGTGGGATAAGGGGTAAGGTTTAATAGGCCTGAGTGACCATTACTGAAAAGATGGCACTTAAGCAAATGTCATAAATATTTGGAAAGTGTGCATTCCAAGAAAAAGAACAGCCATTGTACAGGACAGAAGGTCACATTATTCCTTCTATGTTTGAGGAGCTAGAGAGACCAATGTAACTGCAGGAGAGAGATGCTGAAAATTAGCAGTCAGTGAGTTTAAGAAGTAATAAGAGCAATAGTTCTTAAGATCTTTCAAAAAACTGAAGTCCTGGGGTACACTTTAAGTGAAGAGTAAGCATCGTCAGATTTTTGAGAAGTGTTGTGCTACACCTTGGAGGTTTTAGGAAGGAAGTTTTCAGACTATTAAGAATACACTGTACGGTCTGGAGAAAGCACTGGCTGCTCTTGCAGAGAACCCAAGTTTGATCCCCAGTGCCAATATGACAGATAACAACCATCTGTAAATCCAGTTCCAGGGACTCCACTACCATTTTCAGTCCTTAGCATGTAACACTTACATGTATGCAGGTAAAACACTCATATACATAAAATCAAAACAAAATAAATTTTAAAATAATTATAAATTTGAAAAGAATATACCATACAAGGGGTCAAACAACAATATCTGTTCAAAGGCTATTACAGTCATCCTGGGATGGGATAATGGTTAGTCAGTCTAGGGTGGAACATGGGAGGAAGTGAAGAGTGGTTAAATGCTATAGTTTGATGTCAAGGACACCAGTATTTGCCAGTCAATAAGATCTGAGAGGTGAAAGAAAGATGACTCTGCAGGTTTTGTACCTAAACAATTGAGAAAACTGGGTAACCATGAATCAAATGAACACACTTCATGTCTTTCCCTGAACCAGCTGAAATCTCACCCCTGGTAGCATTCATGAGCTTTGGTGTTAGACTGTGAACAGAAAAATAGACAAGAAACAGGAAAGTAAGGGCAATCATTGATGTTTTTGTTTGTAGTTGCTTTTCTTCTTGAATCATCTTTTGTGTCTTGACCAGGATTGCAAGTACAGACAGAAAATTGACAAGGTAATAATTGGCCATATGAGGACTTGATGATAGATATGATGGACTTCATTTTGGTTTTGAAGCATTTCTTCTGGTTTTCACACATAAGTATCTAATATAAATTTATCATGTTATGAATGCATTGATACTTCAGAACAATCTATTGAGAAAGCATGTGACATATTACCACATTTAAATTAGTTTCATCTATTTTTATCTGATGTTTTTTCATATATATATACATATATATATATATATATATATTGCCTTTACTCAGTTTTCTTTTATATCCCTGTTTCTTAAGAATCCTTTCCTTTAGTCTTCATATCCGATACTGTTATTTTTATTTAATTTCTTTCCTAAGCACATTAAGATCTCCTGTCTTTTCTTCCTATTTATCCATATGGTTCTGGTATTAGTTTTTGTATAATTCAAAGTGTTTCTGTTATAACACCAAGCACATGTTTTAGAATATTTATTTAACACTAATTTTATTATTTCTTTCAGTTTCATTTTTAAGGAGGTAGTTTTTGGTTTTGTTTCTAATGTTCAAATACTTTATCTTGGATAATGGTTATGAAAGAGGAGAAGTTCAAGGTTGGGCAGCTATATCTAACAAGGGCATTGTACTGTGTTATGATGTCTGGAAAATGGAAGGGCAAATTGGAGCATGCACAGAGCAAAAGGCTGAAAGGGGGACAGATGCTTCCTAAAGATTCACTCTCAAGGGAAATACACTAATGTTTCATGTGTGAAGAACCCATATGACCCAGTATCTCTTAAAGGCCCTGCTACACATCAATACTCTTACACTGACAATTAAACCTCAATGTGGGTTTTGACAGAGACAAAACACTTCTAAACAAACCACAGCATTATTCTAGCTATCTTTGGGAAATACAAGCTGCTACTCTATGTATCTTTGCTGAGTGGAATCTCTTGAAGCAGCTTGAGGGTAAAATTTCCTATTTTTCAACTCTAACAACCAGAATCAGTGAACAACTATTTTCCATCTGTAATCTGTGTCAAAATCACCTAAATGGGTTGCAATGAGACGTATTTCTGGGATCAACACATTTATGGGTAGGGAGGAAAGCATTTCAGTTTCTAGCATGTTCCAAGATGATATTGACACTGTTTTCTCTATTCAAGATCATAGTGTTAGTAGAATAGTAAGGAGCCTGAGAAACAAATTAGAAAGGGCAGTCTGAGATCCTGTGAAACATAAATATTCTTACAACCTCTTTTCATGACATAAAAAAATTTCATATAATTGAACCATATGGGAAGACCAAGTGTAATTAGGAAATGAAGACAGACTTGAAAGTGAAAACTACATGTGGGGACTAAGAAGCTCAATGCCCTACAGTCATTTTAAACTTTTATTTTTCTCTGGTTTCACAACAGAAGATTATGATACTCTGTTTCATTGTAAAATTTGCTTATCCCTAAGTTGGTACATACGTGTCAAAGAAGAAAGAAAAGAATAGCACCTTTATCACAGGAGCTTTGAAAGACAAACACACACACACACACACACACACACACACACACAAACACACACATACCACATACCTGTAAGAAAGCCTGGCTTTAGATGCTTTGTATAAAGAAGCCATGAACCACAAAGGAAGATCATCAAAGTGGGATTTACATGGAAGACATTTTCCCTCACTCATCCTCTTGTCTTGCACTGTCCCCAAATATATTAACAATTTAAAGAGGGCAAGACAAAAGGAAAGCTCAGCCTTCTTTCTTAGGAAGGTTCTCTCTGAGCTGGGTAAGGGAAGGGTATGGTCTCTGTTAGAAAATGGTTTAGGCTAAATGTAAGATAGATCCTTAAAGTGAACTGTCTGTACTCAAAAGAAACTAGGAAACAATGGAATCTGTACATATTGGGAATGAAAATGGAAAATTAACATTATATGTCCGAAAGAGACAGATTTTCTCAGCAGCATTTTGGAGAAAATTGAATTAGAATGCACTAATAACACCAACAGCAAGCCTGAGCCAGGTTTAGGATCCCAGAAGCTGCCCTATTGAGGACTGTGGGAATAAAAGATGCTCCCACAAGTGCTTGATGCATGGTCTGGAGTTGCGTATGAAGATTTTCATCTGAGCTCCTGTGCAGGGATTTCTAATGCACCGTCACATGGTATTAGAATGATGAAGTAAGGAAGAAATAATGGCCTTTTGTGTTGCTAAAAAAGAAAACCTTATTGTATAAGGCAATTTCCAAAATTTATGCATAATTACATTTCTATAGTTTCCGATTGAAATCTAGTAGCAGTATGAACATGTGATATTGTCAAAAAATTCTACAAATTAAAAATAGTAATGAGCATAATTACCTTAGACATTTTACATCTAAATTAACACATAAATCAGACAGAGGTAAACACAATACAAATTAATTAATATGAAGGTTGTACCTTTAAATCAGTGATATAGGGAAATTTTGAAAAGAAAGAAAATAAAGAAAACCAGAATAACAACAGAAAAAAATAGCAACAGAAAAGATTTTGTCAGATTTCTTCTTTTATTTTGTGATAAGCAGAGTTACAAATTTGATACTTAGAAAAAATTGGAAGAATTATCTATTAATCAACAGGTCTTAGTATGCTTCTGGGTGCCTTTAAATGGACAGCAATGAAGTTTTCTTTATGGTATATTTCTGTATTTAGTATCCTCTGGACACTTCTGGAATCTACTAGAGTCAAGGTAATACTAATTTGACAAAAATTAATTTTCAAAATATAATTGAAAGCTATAGAAATGTCCTGTGATTTATGACTTTCTGTTCCAGTATGACATGTTTCTTCATTAATTCAAGTCTCTTGACTTTCTTGCCAACATTCCTTTCAAAACTAAAAGTTGACACAATTACTGACATCTGTTTTTTTTTTTTTTTTTTTTTTTTTTTTTCATAAGATCCTTGGCATTTGGATGAAGAGCTCAGCATTAAAATTATCTAGAGAGGCTGTGAGGAGCATTGTGTGCTCTTGTATAGGACCTGGGCCTGGTCCCTAGCACCTACATGGTGGCTAACAAGTGTCTGAAACTCCAGTTCTAGGGGATCCAATGTCTTTTTCTGGCCTCCACGGGTGTTTCACACCTGCAGCACGTGGAGGAAAAACACTTATACGTATGAAATAAAAATAAATAAACCAAAAATAATGAAAACTATGTAGAATTTCTGGATGTGTATATTACACCATGTGTAAGAAACTGCTTTAATCTCCTTCTGTGGTATTACATGTTCTTAGGGATGAACATTTCTGTAATATAGAACAAAAATACATTTTGGTTTCATTGAGATTTTGTGAATTGTATTGTTTTTATATCCCTGAGTGCCTTTGAATTTAAGTTTTGTTAGTTTTATTGATTCTTGTTATTATGAATGCCATGTTTGCAAATCCACCCACTTTCTGTAGCACTTATTGCTAGTTCCAAATCAATATTCACGATCTTTTGTGCTTAGAGCAGTGAAAAACTTGAACTATCCAAAGCAGATGTTCCAAATGAGTGAGAACAAAGGGAGGCAACATTTGCATATTGTTTTTGCCCTTATATAATAACGAAGTGTTCTTTCGCCATCTACTCAGTACCAAGTTATTGTGGCTCAAACATGGGGCTAAAGTATTGTTTATATTATAACAGACAAAAAGCATCATGCCGTGCATTTCTAATAGAAAGCATTTTAGACAAGCTTTGTTCAGCATGGGTTATAGGGCTTTGAACTTGAGTTCAATCTTCAAAAACTACTTATATGGTACATCCAACAAAAGGAAAAGAACATGCGCCAGCTGACCTTCACATGAAATTACTATGTGAAGTGTCAAACTACTCTCTTTGGCATGTTCTGAGGCTATGGAAAAGATGAGAAAGTAACCAAATACACAGTGGTGAACATCATTGTGTGGCTGTAAAACGGCAATGTACAGTCATGTTATCCAGGGTCAGCAAACTGTCACATCTTTCTGGGCTGCATCAAACCCACAAGGAATGTAGAATCTGCAGATTGGAGGCTGTGAACAAATTTAAAAACACCTATTGAGCGTTTCACAGGAAACTATTTATGTGGAAGAGTAGACTTTGGATGCTGGTGTAATTCTTATTTTACAAATGTGTTATAAGTAGAATCCTTCAGCAACCCATCCTTACATATCTTACTGGAAATTTGGCTCAATATTCACTAATTTTGTGTTTACAGAGACTACAGATTTCAGCCCAATTCAACATGAAAAGCGCAGCGTTCTTCTTAGTTCTCAGCAACATGACTGACCATAAGAATTCTGTATGCTGTTCATGTCTACAGAGGAAACAATGCTTACTTTACAGTGTGGTTATTTGTAATTAAAGATCCTAGAGCCCTTTTCCTACACAGTGTATTCCAAACCTCACTGAAATTCCATCATCCTAGCCATATTGTTTAGAACAGCTACAGATTTCCATAGTGCATGTCTGTATTTAACTCGTTTAATGCTTCCTCATTTACAGTGTGTTCCCCAAGAGATTACAAAATACTTTACAAAAGCTATATGACATTGTTGCCTGCTTATAAATAACAGAGTACTGAAGATGCCCATCCTTTATTCCTAAGAAACCTTACAGCAGCTGTAGGTGAGGGATGTTATTTCAGCATTTACATGGTTATTAGGACTACAAAGAATTAGACATAGAGATTTTTCTTCTGGCCACTTTCCTACTTAATTCATAGAGGTATGAAAATGCAAACAGTTGAATGACTTCAGGACTAAATGTGCTATGTCAGTGATTCTCAAATTGTGGTCCTTGGATCTCAGTGGACCAGTGAAACCATTTCAGAAAGCCCAAGAGGTCTATTAAAAATATTAGCAATAAGATGGTTTTTGCCTTGTTCACTCTTAACATTTGCAGTAATCAAGACAAAAATATTTGGTTCAATTTCTAAACTTTTATAGGAATAGAGGCAAAGGCAATGTGTCTTTTATGATAAAAAGAAGGTAAGCATAGTGGCTTTACTTCATTCTAATGTGTGACATTGTCTAGAATAAAAATACTTTTCAAAGTATTTAAATTACAAACTAATCTAGAAGCTTTTATTTTTTTTTTCAAAAGAATGTCTGACAGAGAAACCATGGATATTCAATCTTGGGATGAAACATAAAAAATAAGTCATTTACCTCAAGCCAAATACATAACACTTATTATCAATGATGACAGATCACACTTCTTATTAATGATATACATCATTTAGACTTTGAAGTAAAAATTAGTACATTCAAGAACTTGTATTCTTCACTGTGATCTTAATAGCTTCCCATATCTTTAAAGCTATTTCTGAAACAAGTTATAATATGATGTTTTTCATATTAAAAATGAAATGCCACAACATTTTCAAAAGCAAGAGCTGAAATCTAGTAGAGCACAAATACTAATTTTTGTGGCTTCAGAGTCCACATTGCAGTTTACATTGAAGAATCTACCACTTGCAAAGTTTTAAGGTAGTGTCAGGGTATCCTTAATATCTGAAAAAGCTACAGAATGCTAACTGAATGTATATGTTTAGACATTATCAGAGTAGATATCTTTTTAAGTGTAGAAATATTTTATTAATTCAAAAATTTCATACATACAACATATGTTGATCATACTCAGACCCCCTCCCCTGCCTCCACCCTCACCTTTCCATCCCCCACTCCACCCTGCTCCCATCCCAGACTTCATGACCTCTGTTAACCTATCTTACACAACGCATCTGAACTGGGCACCTGACAAATCCTATCTCTTCAGAATGTCCATGTTCTATAATTCTTACACGGATGGGCCAAAGTAAGAGCCCATCTTTCCTATTTACATGGTTTTGGGTCAGAATGCAATCAGGTTTCTTCAAATGGAGTTATCACACTTGTTTTCAGTTTCTCTTGCACACACCATAAGATTGTCAAGTAGGGATTTCTCTCTTCTTCAATAAGAAACGCTTGAGTTTCCTCTACAAAATCAGTGGTTTACAGCCTCAGTACTTGCAGGTTCCATTTTGGCTGTTTCTGAGCCGCAATCAGCACAGTTATCCATCAACTGTGGTCCAAGGCATTCTTCAACAGGTTGATTTTCCACCCGGTTTTACTGTGAGTAACAGCAGAGGCTAGGTCCTCACAGCAGGCGCCAGCTAGCTCATAGACCTCCAACCTGATTCTCTGAGCGGTATTTAGGATGCTTCCGAGCTTCACATCCTTGTCCTCAAGTTTATTTTCTGTACTCTGTAGATTTCTCACTTCTCACGTTCTTCTTGCTGTTGAAGACTGCAGTTAGGTCTTGAAAGCCACTGGATGATGATGATGATGATGATGATGATGATGATGATGATGGTGATGATGACTGGGCCAACCATGGGTTTGCTGTTCAGTACCCAGGCCAGTCCTTGACAGGAGAGGTACACTCAGGTGTGACATGGTGGGGTGGTGGTGACCCCCAACTGCTCCAGCTCCCTGGCCCTCTCGCTTGAACTCGGTGGGGGCTGTGTTCCTCTTGGCTCTTCAGTTATTTTCCCTCGTCCTTGTCAAGTCATGAGTTCAGGATCATGAGAGCAACATAGACCTGCCAAGATTATTAATGAAATAAAGAGGTCGAGTCGTGTTAGAAGTCTCTGTGCCAAGAGCCACCAACCTCACCACCAGGTCTCCGGTGCTCGCCTCTGTGTAGTTGCCATCTCAGCTCTTCAATTGTTTTCTTTTTTACTTGCCAAGTCCTGCGTTCAGAATTTTTAAATCAATATAGGAACATTTATAATAAGGAAAACATTCATTCTGTGTGATAAATTTCCTCACATTGTCCAGTGTGCGCACACACACTCAACTTCTGGGAAGCTAGCCCCTGGGGTGCCTCATTCTGCAGCCATCTTTTTTCTTAATCCAGAGTAGAGATTTTTTAAGGTGGGTGGTGAAACGGTAATAGAGAGCTGAGCAGTAAACTGTCATGGGAGGAATGGGAACCAGCCCCAAGTGGCAGGGGGCAATAGTGAAGAACAACAAAGTTCAATGACACATATGTATGAAAATGCCATAATGAAATCCAGTAATTTATAAGGTAATCTAATAAATTAAATCTAATAAATTAAAAAACTACATTGCGACAGATTTAATTTAAAGACAGGTATGAGAACACATCCTTCTTTCCTTATGCTAGGTATTTTAAAATATTGTAATATATTTATTTAGAAAAGTTAGTGTTGATTTCAGTATTGAATATATTAATATCTATAATATTTTTGCCTTCAAAGAGTACTTAAGAGTTTTTATTTTAATTTCAGTGCATTAAATGTTGATAGCACAAGCAAGTAATAATAAAATAAGAATACTGAGGCCAAAAGAATTTAGTTACTGGACAGTATATTGAAAATATCTCAATAATCTGAAATTTCCACATACTGACTCCTAAAATTATTTTTTAATGTGATATTCATCACATCTGTACTTTTTCTACAAAAATCATCTAAAGAGCTAAACATGTTTTATTTTGATATTGACCTATAGTCCTTCTGTGTGGAGGAGGACCACAAATCATAGTCATTCTTTTACTGAGGAACAGAAGACATTACTCTGCCACAAGGAACATGGCAAATATTTGAGAACAAGAAGATAATCTCATACATTAGACATTATTTTTCACATTTTATAAATAAGAAAACTGAGATAATGATTTTAGGTAGGTTATCAGTACACAAAGTTTTAATAAATTATGGAACTGGGCTGCAAACCCAAGTGCTCTGGTTCAAAAACAATACTTTGATTCAAAAATTGGATATAATTATGTTCAGGAAAGGTTACCTATCAACTTAAAAGATTTTTTAATGTGTTTTTCATATGATCTGTTGTCCAAACCTGTGTTACTTTTCTTTTAAATGCTAAGCTCGTTGGGATGCATGAGGTATTTTAAATTTGGGTCAGTCCCAAGTGAACTGAGATGTGTAGTAAACTGAGAGGCAATAACTTTAAAACTCCATGTTATTATGTAGTTTCTGAATGTTTTAGAAGTCTGAGTAATGAACACTGATCAAGTGAACAGAGAGCCTTCAACTGCAAAGTGCACGATATGATGCTGTCTGAGGCAATGTGAGTTGTTCTTTGATAGCTACTGTAAGTAGAAAGTATTAATGTTTGTAGTGTTTCTGAAGATTGTCTCTAAAATCTGTTCCACTTTTGTACATTTTAGCTACCACTTGGAATAACAAATACTCCTCGGGAAGCCTGAATCATAGGTCTAAAACTTTAATCACTAGAGTAAAATGAATAATAAAACTTACACTGAAACTGATTAGTATGAAAATTTAAAAGAACAGGATTGCTAGACCTGAGATTATGCAGATATTGTCTTACATGCTTAATGATGGAATTTATAAATGTAGCAGAGTATATAAACTATAAAACTTTATCAATTTGAAATGTCTGTTCATGTACTAGAAATCTCTAGGGGCTTTGATTTGTGAAATATTATACAATAGCTAGTCTTTCATTTTCTGGCCCTGCTTTTCCTTATAAGGTTCTCATTGGTTTACACCTAACATTTGAATTTAGAAAACCTACAGATAAATCATAAATTCCTTCCAGATAAGTAGCCATACATTCTGAACAAAAGGAGAGAAATCATATAAAATTTGATATTATTTGTGTCATTGTTTTATGTACTATCATGCCTTTTAATCAATAAAATGGCCAGTTTAAATTGAAAAAATGAAAATTATACAATTTTCAGTGTTTATGAAAGTGCAGTTAAATGCCTATTCTTAAATCTTTCTGGTGAAACTAAATTGACACAAATTTTGTGGAACATGGGGTTTTCAATAAAAGAGCAAGAATTTATATATGTTCCTAACATAAAGATCAAGGTAATTATCTTTTGATACACCAATTTATTTTCACTTATCTGTCACTACTATGTGTAATACTGGAAAACTAGCAACAATAAAGGGAGGTTGTGTTGGTTTGAATGAGTACCCTTCATAGGCTCCGAGTATTTGGACGCTTGGTCTACAGTTCATGGTGCTGTCTGTGGAGGGCCATGGAACCTTTAGGAGGTGTGGCCATGCTGGAGGAGACTTGTCACTGGGGCTACTTGGGAGATCATTACGTTTGCATTGTTGTTACAGAAAACTTGAAAGAAAGAAAGGAAAGCTATTTCTTTATTTTGCTTTTTTGTTTGTTGGCTTCTGATTTCAGAGTCTAAGGTACAGTACCCATGTGCATCATGGAAGAAATGTGTGACAAGAAACAGGGAGCCAGACATGGACTAGGCTCAGACTCAAAGGTCTGCCTATAACATGCTATCTCTGCTAATAAGAATCTCTCTCCCTCTCTCTATAAGTGTACAGGTTCAAAAGACTCTCTCATTGAGCAGGACCTCACTGATTATATAGACTACATGACCGTAACATTCCAGGGATCTGTCTGTATCAGTTCCAGGGATGGGATTACACACGCTGGCCATACAGTTCACATTTGTAACATGGGTTCTAGAGATCTAACTGAGGTTCTCATTCTTGAACATCAAGCACTTTCCCAACTGAACTATGTTCCCAGTTCAGATCCTTTCTCTTAAAGGGTTTACAGCTTTCAAAATAGTGCACCCAGATGGGGAACAAAATTTAAACATGAGTCTGTGTAGGACATTCCAGAGTCAATAAACTACAGTTTCCCATGAAATTTTAATTTTTTGTTGTAAAGCTTGCAGATTTGTTAAGCAACAGAGAACAATTACAATTTTAAAAAGTAAAAGAGTATAAACGTGTAGGAAATTGCTAAGAAAACTGATGTATTTTGTTTGCTTTCCAAAACTGTAGTTATTTTCAATATTCTGTGAAATTTTTCTTGCAGTTAATGAAATAATTAAATATTTATTAAAGAAAAAGACAGAAAGTTTAGGTTTACTGGTAGAATGTTAATTCTTTAGAAGATGTAGTTAAACCTATTCACTGTCATTCCCTAAGTATCTTTAAATAGACAGAAAATTATTTGTTTGTTGTTATTGATTTACATAATGAACACAATCTTAGCACTCATATCAGTTAGGAACAGTGTTTCTTAAGACGAATGATTGTCTTGCAAAAATACTGTAACTCCAGCTAAATGAATTATATAGCAGGGAGATAGATAGATTAGACAGATGATAGATAGATAGATACACAGATCAAAAAAGTAAGTGTCAAGGACCCAAGAAAAGTAATTGTCTGTGAGAAGTTTCTTCGTTCATTCTTCATTCTGAAATAATGTCCGAGGTAAAGTAGGAACCTCTGGTGATTGTTTACTGACAACAGTAATTTTACCTCACAGTCATTTATGTGCTTATATTTCTCCTGTTTGTGTCACATATTATAATATATTGAAGTTTTGAGAATGTAGGATCATGATGTTCTTATTACAAAAATTTCAGACTAGCAACTACAATGCTTAGGTAGGCATGGACTATGACAGTGAACAAATTATTAAACATATATTTGCACTCATATTTTATAATGACAGTAAGTACAGAGGTTGAGAGAACAGTCCCTAGAAAAAAGTACTGATGTTAGATCCAGCTAGTACTCTGTGACCTATGAAGCATTACTTAAATGCCTTTTACCTCAATTGTTTCAAGAGTAATGACAAGTGGAAAATTATGTGACCTGCTTTTGGAGTTATGACAATTACATGAATTATTTCTTACACAGTGGAGTAGAGCCTGGTCCATGGCACATTTACTTAGTATTTTGAAAGAAGTTCTTCAATAAGAGACTGTAATGATTATATTTCCTCTATAGCTTAGAGAAATACATAAGCACTTGGTAACATGGGCATAATTTGTTGCCAGCCCTGCTGTTGTGTGGAGGGATGTAGAAGATAAACATGTGTGGAGCTAATCATCAAGAGGTCTGGTGTAAGGGAAATGTACTGTGAACAAATGTTTACTGATGAATTTACAATTAGTGAGATAAAATTTATGAGTGCTCTGGAATATCATTTAAGAGCTTTTGGAAAAGAAGGCTTTCATGGGGTTCCCAAGCACTATGATGATAAACACATTTGGATAAAAACAAAAGCAGGTCTCTCCATCTTTACAAATAATATAACTTAAAAAAAAATTTTCCTCTTTCCTATTTAGATAATTGATGAAAAGAATGCTTTTGAAATACTTAAATAACATTTTAATTCAAAACTAGAAAGCATTTTACTAACTACCAATTTTTACTGATACTAACATCAAACAGAAAATTTACAAAAAGTAAAATTAAACTACTTGAATCTTTGTTAAATGTTGATGGCAAATGAATGTTACCATTTACTCTTTCATTTTTGTATTTTTTAAAAATAAGTATATTTTAAGTACTCAAAAATAATATACTTCTTCCATCTTTTGACTGTCTGAAGGACCTCTCAGTTAACAGAGAGAATGATTTCACTCTCCTATGTATTATCTCAACACAGGCTGTTGAGAAGAACATCTTAGTTGAAGAGCCTGGCAGTTTTAGGTGCAGCATTTGTTCATTCCACAGAAATTCATCACACATATAATATAATACGACTAGCCTTATACAGCCCTATCCAATGATAGTTTACAAAGTTGGCAAGGTAGTGCTGTTACTGATATGGATGTGGAACAAGAGGAGGAAAAAGAAGAGGAAAGGAGAATACAGAGTCAAGATAACACTGAAAGAAATTAAATCTACTTAGGCTAAGAATCATCCTGAAAGCAAAATTTAGAATAGTTGCCAAGGAATCGTTAAAAAGATTATTTCTGTCTCAGAAGTTGACAGAAAAAGGATGTTTGTGTGATACCTAACTTGTTTTCCCCTTTACATTCAGACATATTAACAATGCACTATTTCAGGAAACACTTTTAATGTACAGCTGCATACACTAGAGGTAACTCCATAATACCGTCTTTGCTCACTCATCATTTGACTATTAACATGGTGTTATCAAAACACAATGACATAAGCTCTGTCCCAAGGAATTCTGATGCTATGTTAGCTGATAAAAAATATAGCTAATAAAATGTTAGCTGTATCTCCTTTGTGACATCAAGGTTAGGATACTTTGTGATTCCTTGTTAAACTCAGACTCCTGTTAAAGATTCCTAAGCAGAATCTTAGGAACCAAGGCAGATGTTCTGAAGTAGGCTTTGAAGCAAGTTTAGTTTTTCATGTTTCAGTGGCCACTATTACCCGCCTCTGCAGTCACATTTCAACATCTAGTATTGTAGCTGATGTTGCTTTTCATCCATGGTCCACAATACTTCTTAGATATTGTTTTTTTTTTCCTTTTTACTCTCTGAATTTACCAGGGGAATCCCTGTAATCCAAATAAAATATATAAACTGCTGCCCCTATTTTGGATACTAATCTTCAGCCCTGACTCTTTCACTTTGTTTATCTTTGATACTCTTTCCATATTTAAAACCATCACAATATTAGCAAGAGAGTCTGCCATTCTGGTATTTATGTTCTTTGCTCAAGGGCTTTCTCAGTTTAAATCTCACCTCCTTTTAGGACATTCATCTCTGTCCTATCTCTTCTTATCAGATCATCCACATCACTAGCTATCATCTCCATCAGTATGACATAAATAGAAATTCCACCTTAATCTTTCTTACCAGTGTTTAATGGAAGAAAAAAGTTGTTGAAGTAGGCATTATCAATTCTTGATGTACTCTTACCCTAAGGTCATAGGCCCCGAACATATCATGAAACATTTTCTTCTGTTTTATCACACCCAAATTATTCACCTTTGGTGCATACTGTGTTTTATTCTCATATTCTCAAGGAACATTTTTATAAGTAGAAATGAACCCAAATGAAATGGAGTTGGCTTTTAAGATAGACCACTACAAATGACCATTGATTTATTTTACTAATGCTTTGATATTATGTGTGGTGTTTAGCAGTGTGAAGTAGCCTCAATCTTTAATTGACGCTTGTGGTTGGACCACAGTAAAACTGTGCATGAACCTTGGGTTTTCTTATTTCCCAGGCTTTAATGTGAGCAACTTCCTGTTCCTACATTCAATGATTCTTCAGAAATCACCAGAATGTGGCACATTTCTTCTAAAATAACATAGTTTGCTAACATTTAGCTTCTGGTAAAAAGACAGAAACCAGTTTACTTCTGCCTGTAGATTCTCTAGACACACATTTTTTATCATGTCACTGTACCTCTGGAGTAGGAGACTGAAAATAATAACTTAGACATCTTTTTATAGTGTACTTTTTGAAAGAATTTTTTTAAAGCAACAACACCCATCATGGTTTTTGTTTTGGGGTTTTTCTTTTTTCTTATTTTTCATCTTGTACTAAAAGAAGCAGGTAATGTAATTACCTAAGGTTATTAAACAAAGCAAACAAACAAAATAGTATAAAATTTGACTTCGTGCTATGTGTCTTCCAAATAACAACAATCAAATTAATTGTATCAGAGTACTGGAAATGCCCATATGACCAGAAAGCTCATTTTCACTTCTTATAGTTTGAAAATGAATTTGACTGTTGGTTTTGTTCATTTCTTTCTACCTCTCTTCTCTTTTAACTTGGAATGTTGAAAACAAAGATGATAAAAATGCTTGAGTTTTCAGTTGGAAGAGGAAGTGTATCTATATGAGCTCTGTTCTTTTAATGTCATATAAAGGGGGATTCCTGACCTCAAAGGAACAAGTGATGAATATCAAATACCAGGCTGAAGATATAAGGGCTATTGTTCATTTTTCTGAGTCAAAGAAAGATTGCGCAGCCTTCCTTTATAGAGGCTTTGAGTGAGAATTTAAATACCAAGAAAGACATCATGTTATCTTCTATGACTCCTTCTCTTCAAAGATCAATTTTTTTTTAATATTTTTAGGATTGAAAATTAAATGGGGACAGTGTGTCTTCTCACAGGATAATAACATATTTCTTGAAATTTCCTTTCCAATGTAATACCAATGTAATACCAACAATGGTATTACAGTCCCTGCTTCAGTAACGAAAGCTGAAGGAGTAATGATCAGCAGGTAAGGGAGACTGTGACAGGCTTCATACAACATTGATCTCCAATACTGGGGAACTCTGGAAAATGAGTTCTCTTCATGTGATGAAAAATAACTCAGACTTGATTTTCCTATAGATAATATCAATTGGAAGTGATTATTTTGACCCAAGGATTAAGTGGATCAGTACTTTAGATGTTTCCATCTAGTGGGAGGGGAGAAACGGTTGAGAAGGACTGAGAGAGCTAGTGGCTAAAAGCTGGAATATTAGGATATCATCTGGAAGAAAATATCTCTAACTTCAAATTGTGACAGAATGAATGTTTGGCTAGGTTTGGTTTCAACATCATCTCCTTATTGTCTTTTTAAGTCCAAAGTGGTAATGATTCAAAAGTGATATTTTAACTATGAATTATTTTAATTTTAATATATTAAAATATTTAAAATTTCATTTTATTAATTTTCTTATATTTATTATATTTATTTCCCTGCAGTCTCCTTTATAAAGGGTTAATAATTTGTTATGCAGTTTTTTTAAGGTTAGTAACAAAATTCTTGTTTTATATAAATTCTTCTACACCAATTCTACTTGAATTATAAATTTAAGTTGCTATACCTTGGTTATAAAAAAAGACTCTAAAACTAACTTAGGCTCTATGAAACAATATTATAGGTCTAAGGTAAGCATACTAAGTTTGACAATATTCATTTGGGTTGAAATGATATAGTATCTAAATACTCTAAATTATTTAATTGCACATAGGGAAGTATTTTAAATTCTAAAACTACTTAGTATAACAGTAATGCTTTCACTAGCTTTTATCACAAATGCTGAATAACTCAGTGTTCAATCCATTTTTATGAAGTCTTCTAACATTGTTTTATCTAGAATAAAAGGAAAACTGATAGTTAATGCTCAGATAAGATTTCTTGCTAACAGTATTGTTTAAGAAAAACTTCATGTATTACAAAAAGTTCCTTCTTTATTCTTTTTCCTTTTTTAACTATTCAACATAAACCAATTTTTAGTACCACTTCATTTAAAATTATTTAAAAATCTTTTCATGATTTGGGTAATTTGCCATGATCATAAATTTTGGAAGGTACTTCAGATTTTTCACTCAAGAATGAAGTTTCTCTATATTCTTTTCCTGTTTACTTTTTCATGCTCAGTAAGAAAATTTAATTGCTTTCCAGTAATTTCAAAGCCATGCTTAGTTATTGACCTTATGCCTTTCCAGTGAAGAGTTTCTCTAATGAAAATGCCAGAGAACACATACCTCCCAATTAATCAATATTTATATTCCCATTGAGTTGTGTTAGCTTCCTTTCTTTACATTTTGTCGGCCCAGGAAATTAAAATATTTGTCAGAACTAATTTTTCACTGATGAAAACCTTTTAAATGGGAAAAAAGTATCACTTTGTACCAAATCTGTGAAGAAAAATATCTTCTTTGCCTGCTAAAATTTGAAATAATATCAATTGAAAATTATGAATTAACTAATTTTCTAGCTACTTATTAAAAGTGGAAGTTAAATTTTAAAAGAAGCAATAAGACTAGTGTTTGAATGTCTTGTGCATATTATACTCATCTTTGTTGTTTTCAGGCAAAGCATCACATTATAAAACTTTATTAAAGAAATGATTATATACTCATGTACAAACTGAGGAATACACAAGCAAAGACTTCATTCAAGACTTATTCATATTATGAGACACTGAAATTATGATGGTGTAAGAAAGTGAATGTTCTCTGAAAACAAATGGACTCAAACTCGAAAATCTTAGATTTTATTATCCACTGTCATTTGATGAAATAGGTTCAGTCAAGCTTTCTGATTTCACATCCTCTCTTTACTCCTTGCTCCTGCAGAATCTCTGTGAAGTTCTCTATAATAACACCTTTTGAACTTAAAGCCTAAATAGCAACTGCCATTCTTCTGATTTCTTTTACTAAATAATTCATTCATAAACATCATATGCTCTTAACAACTTTTTACTTTGGGTGCTAATTTTATATGTATAGATATTATTATATGTATAATTTGTTATTATAGACTAATATGATTCCCTCTGCTGTTTTATACTAGCTAGGCATTATTTTTCCTTTCTCTCTCTCTCTCTCTCTCGATCCCTGTGTAACCCTCCCACCCTTCCTTCCCCATTTACAGTGTCTCTGTTTCCCCATTTCTTCCTTTATACTACCAGTCTCTTGTGGCCCCTTCTCCTGAACTCCTTCTTTCCCTTTATCCCCACAGTTCTTTTTATAGCCCCTCCTCCCGACTCCCACTTAATAATCCCCTTTTGTCTGTTTCTCCCTAGTAACACCTCTTAGATTTTTCTCTCTCAGGTTCTTTCTTCACCTTCACCTCGCTGGTTCCTTTCCATTTTCCTGGTTCCTGCAGTTACATCAAGATACATACTCACTTCTAATGTTTGGTGCTAAGATCCATAAATGAGGGAGAACATATGTCATTAGTTTTCTGAGTCTGTGTTACTTCACTTCGCATAACAGTCTCCAGTTCCATTCATTTTCCTGCAGATTTCATGATTTTGTCTTTCTTAACCACTGAGTAGAACGTCATTGTGTAAATATACCACATTTTCATTATCCCCTCATCAGTTGTGGGACACTTAGGGTTGCTTCTATCTCTTAGCTGTTGTGAAAAGAGCAGCAACAAACATAAATGTACAAGTATCTCTGCAATAGGATGAGTCCTTTGGGTGTATGCCAAGGAGTGGTATAACTGGTTAAAATGATAGATTCATTTTTTTTAGTTTAAGAATTCTCTATATTGCTTTCCATAGGGGATGCAGGAGTTTATAATCCCACCAGCAGTGAATGAGTGTTCCTCTTTCTCCACATCCTTTCCAGGATTTGGTATCATTATTCTCTTGATGTCAGCCAGTCTGACTGGGGTAAGGTGAAATCTTAAAATAGTTTTAATTTGCATTTCCCTAATTGTTAATGATGGTCAACACTTTTTACAATATTTCTTAGCCATCTGTATTTTTTCTTTTGAGACTCTGCCTATTCTGTCAGATACAATGGCAACTCCTGCTTATTTCTTAGTACCATTTGCTTGGAATATTTTTTCCATCTTTTCACCTTAACGTAGTGCCTGTCCTTGAAGGTGATGTGGGATTTTTTTTGGAGAAAAAATATGGATTTTTTTTTTTCTTAATGCGTTCAACTTCTCTGTGTCTTTTGACTAGGGAGTTCAGTCCATTGGTATTTGAAGTTATTATTGAAAGATGTGTATTAGTTCCTTTCATGTTTCTGTTTGCATTCTTGGTCTAACTTTATGGCTCCCAGTTTGTAGCTTTATTTAGTTTCTTACTGTTGCCCTTTGGGTATAATTGTTCTTTTCTTCAACCCTTTGTATTGCTTCAAGCATTCTCTGAAGGGCAAGGTTTTCTAGACATGAATTCTTTCAAACTACTCATTCTGTGGAAGATTTTTCTTTCCCCTTCAACTATAATAGATTTTTGCTGGGTAAAGTATTCTAGCTTGGCATCTATGCTCATTCAGAAATGGGAATACTTTGGTCCAGGGCCCTTCTGACTTTCATACTTGAAAAGTCAGCTGTAATTTTGGTGGGTTTTCCTCTCTATGTGACTTGTTTTGCTTTTGCAGCTTTCAGTATTATTTTTTTGTTCTGTACACTTAGTGTTTTTACTGTGATATGCATGGGGAGTTTCTTTTCTGCTCCTGTCTATTTGGTGTTCTGTGTACTTCTTGTATTTGGATGGGTATGTCTTTCCTTGATTGGGAGAAACTTTTCTCTATAATCTTGTTGAAGATCTGGTCCATGCCAGTATCCTGAGATTCTTCTTCTTCCTCTGTGTCTATGTGCCTAAATTTGGTCTCTTCATGGTTTCCTACAATTCTTGCATATTCTATTCCTGTGTTTTAAAAATTTTTTTCATAATCTTTGCTTGAGTGCTCTAATTCTTCAACTTTATCATGAAGTCTTGATATTCTGTGTTCCATTTCATTCATTCTATTGATGAGGCTTTCTCTCATCGTTTCAAATTGTCTTATTGAGTTTTTCTCTTCTTCATTCAGTCTGAGGTGGCTTTAATATTTCTATTTCTTTTTTAATTCAGTCAGAAGTTTATCCCAGTCTCATTTTACTTTGATTTGAGTGTTCTTTAAATTCACTGAATTCTTTGATCATGTTTCTGATTATTCTTTTAAACTCTGTGTCCTGGATTATCTCTATGGGGTTCTCATTGTAGAACTCTTCTATAGGCCTGGTGATGTTTGGTAGGGACATATTATTTGAGTTTTTCATATTATTATTTTTTTCACTGTGATCGTGGCATGTGGATTTCTTTTGTTGTTTGTGATTTTGATGTGATACTCAAGCCTCCCTTTGTTGAGTTAAAGTCTGATTCTATTTGTGTACTTGTGTCTTTTTTTTTTTTTTTTTATTGAGTATGAAAAGGATGAAAAGCTGGTTGATGAAGGCTTCAGGTTCTCTCTTTTGATTTTATATTGGAGGGACCAGATGCCTCTAGTTCAGCTGCTCAGAAGTTTCCTCAAAGGTAGAAGTTAGGTGAGATCAGATGCTCTGAGGCTCTCTCTTAAGGTCTGGTCCCCTCTAGCCAGCAGGCACTTTGGGAAGATTGCCAGGGAGAGGTTGAATTCAGGCTCTCTCCGGCAGTCTTCAAAGGTCTGGGCCACTGCTAAAAGGCACAGAAACCTTGCGTTGCTGAGATGGAGGGGCTGCAGAAGGTACCAATGTAGGTTAATGGGCACGATGCGATTTGCAGAGCTCACAACCTGGTTAGGCTGAGGTAAAACGGTAGTCTGGAGATCTGAGGGGTCTAAGAGCAAGCCATGTGCCTGTGCACAAGGCTAGAAGGAGAACAGGATGTGGGGGCAGGAGAGAATGGATTTGTTCAGGTGATAGGGAGTGGAAAGGTGGTGTATGGTGGTCTTACCAGGGAAGAAGCTTGCTCAGAGGACTACAAGGCAGGTTGAGGAAGGGACAGCCAGGGTAGATGGCTGGTCTGGGGTGGGTAGAGGTAAGTTGGTAGTGGGAACAGCCTGTGAAGGCGCTAAGAAAATAAACTGAAAATTTAAGTTGATCTGAGTCCAGGTGATCAAAATGCTGTATGTGGGTCTGGACTAAGAGGGTAGTCCAGAGATCTTGGGTGCTAAGAGCAAGAGCGGCCTGAGCCCAAGGCTAGCAGAACAGGATGTGGGGGTGGGGAGAATGTGTTTTCCAGTCATGGAAGGTTTGCTAGATTTTCTCAAATGTTTCTTCATTTTCTCTATACCTTCTGGAAATTATATAAAGATTAATATTTTGCTATTTTTCATTAGTTTTGGTTCTTTGGAAGATGTCTGTAGAATCTGTAGTCCACCGTTATTCAAGAAGCCACTCATGTCTACCAATTTTACAAACATCACTCAGTGAATTTGTTGTTGAGACCCATATTTATTAGTTCTGCTGGATATTGAGAAAAAAAGTCCTATTTGTTATACTCTCAAAAGTATAAATTATTAAGGAAGAGAATAGAAATAAGAGTATCATTTTTGTAAGTGAAAAATCATAAAAGCATATATAATTTTGAAAGATATGTATCCATACATTGAGTAGTAATTTTGATAAGAAATATTTGTATCCAGATTATGGTAAATACATAAATATAAAATGAAATTTTGTTATGTTTTTAGAAAAAGTTTTAAAAACATAAATCATAGTTTGAGTTCCCTAATTGAACGTATAATGTATTTTCAAATTTTACTTGACAACAAGCAGGTAAAAATCCATCAGCTTTTAATTATTGCAAATATAAGAAAATATATGTTTACTTTAGATATTACTTTAATAATTCTTTTATCAACATTTAAAATGTGTTTTATCAGTATACATGCACAATATGAACCTATAAAATGCCAAACTGAATTTACCCATTGTTTCCTTTTGAAAACCTAGATTTTCTATCCCCCAAAGTGTTCCTTCAGAGCATCTTGTTGACTATTTTAAAATAATTCTTGTGGTTGAACTTGTTCCAGAGTTTCAGGAAACTGCTCCATAATCCCACAATTCATTTTTTGCCTGTAGCTGGAAAATTGCCATGGGTGTTCAACTCAATTTCCTTCATCTTTATAAAAATGTCTGTTCAATGTAAGGATATTTCATATTTATCTTAATAAATTTACTCGATTTTTATTCCTTTTTCACCAACGTGTGTGTCAAAATAAGTGTATCTTAGTACCTTTTAAAATGTATAAGCCAAAATGCAACATGAAAAAATCTAATTCATGTTACTAGGTGATTTTTTAAAATATCATATTTTATTCATATTTTTATGTGTATGAGAGCATTGCCTGCACATATGTAAGTGAACCCGTATTACACAGTGCCCTCGGAGGTCAGAGAGAGTATCAAATCCCCTGGAACTGGAGTTAGGGATGGTTGCTAGCCACCGTGTATGTTCTGACCAGTGTCTTCTGCAAGAGCAGCCAGTGCTCTCTTAACTGCTGAACCATCCTTCCAGCTGCCTTAGGTGTTTTTTGTTGTTGTTTTGTTTTTAATGTTACAATGAAATAATGCTTTTTTTGTTTGCTTGGAATCTGTTGTTTGGGCTAGAGAGATGGCTGAATGCTAGACCATTTTACACAATATATGGTTGGTTTGGATTTGATCCCCAACACTGCCAATAAATTACTTCATGATGCTTAGTTTGCTTAGTTGATGCTTAGAACAGACATATTACTAAGACAGTTATTCATATTATTTGTGGGAATGAAAAGATACAAATCAGAAAGAGTTCAGTGAGATTTAGTAAGAGTCAATTTCTTATTGTAGCTATAAAAATCACTTAAAATATCTCACACTGAATAACAGACTCCATTATTGTAATGAAAGATTATAAATAACTTTTATGGCTATATTTATTTGAAGCTGTATTTATTTGGCCAGACTCACGATAAACTTTTTTTGAGAAAAATCTTAGTTTGAGTATGGAGCTGATTCAGAATATGCTGTTTGACATTATAACTACCTAGGGTATTTACTTTTTTATAAATTAAATTTTTGATTATATTAGTATTTTATATGAGTGTTGTATATACAGTATTTCAAATTTATATAATTTACCTGCTTGTAGAGCTTTGAAAATAAGTGTGAATTTTATTTAACTTTTCATTTGAATTAGTTTTTATTTTTGACTTATCACTGATTTGGTTGAAGACAAAGGGCATGTTTTTATACATGTAGAAGATTATGCACTTTTAGAATATATTTATTACCCAGGCCCATGAGTCTTCCTGAGAACAGTTATAAAATCTGAAATGGTTAACTCTAGTGTTGAAAGATTTCATCTTCATTGGCAGAAATTAAAGTGCATTGCTCTCCTTTAATCTAATCTGTTTTTTAAAATAAGAACTAACTAAAATTATTAAGAAGAGAATGTTTGACATTCTACATACATTAGGAAGCCCTGTCAATTTTTTGAAGGTGTTTTTCTAGACTACATGACATATGCAAAATACCTGTTATAAATAATCTGGATCTTTTAGAATTTAAAGTCAACTATCCAATTTGAAATGCATACTCAATGTAGGCCATCTATGTTTTAATGCTGAAAATACATTTCCAATTAACTTAATTAACTGAAAAACTGTCACTGCTAGGATTGTATTGGCATAGCTAAACTCTCAGAAATATGCAATTATTCTTCCTAGATTCTCAGGTGTCTTGAAATCTGCCTATTTTTATGCTTAGAAGGTAGTTAAAAATATCAATACTAAAAAAAATTTACAGTTGGGGAGAAACATCGTCATCCTAGTCCATGTTAACTGTAAGATCAGATGAATGGGCATCTTATTTTCAATGTGAATAATTTTGAATATGCTCGTGATACAGGAAAAGGAAATGACTAGGAAATATGTGGGTGCAGGCAGCTGAGACTCCTTTCTTTAATGACTTCATGTAGAGAAAAATGGCCGCAGTTTCTGTACTAGGCTCAAGGAAATACCTAGATTGCATCTTAGTGTTCCTTCAAAAAGTACATGCAGGAAGTGCAGTGTCTCTACTTTAAAGCTCGAAGTTAAAAGAATTTAAATATGAATGCAAGTACTTCAATGAAAGACTACAAAAATTTCACATACCATTAAATGAAAATTTTGTAGTCCTATTTATGGCTTAATACAATCTCTATTGTAAGAGAAATAAAATAATATGAATACAGAAAATGAGATGTGAAATAGATAATAAATGGCAAATATTACTTTTTACTTCATCTCTCTATAAAATATTTCAGTGTGGAAAATCCTTTTATCTTTTTCTTTCCTGCTTAGTTTAAAATTTTCTAACAAAATATTGACTGCTGATTATTAATAGAAACCTAAATATAATTGATATTTATAATAAACACTAATGTTTCTTTAATTTTTCAATTTTATAATAGTGGCTCAATATTTACACCATATTCTTCCATTAGAAAAATGAATAAAACATAATTGTAGATAGTTGGTGAAGACTTAAGGGGACTATGAGATCACAGTGACCAAAAAGAATTCATGTTTAAGGATTAGAAGAGAATCCGTGAATAGTCTGCATATTCAAGATAAAGTACTCAAATAAATTAAAACAAAGTCAAAATAAATGGAATCATTAGTGAAATGTGCTAGATGTAAAGCATTTAATTTGATTTAATGGAGAGTCCAGATATTTCTCAGGATATTGGTTTTGTAAATGAGAAAATTGACAATATTATGCTAACATTCTTATCCAGTGGACATGTATTTCAGATATATTTCAGCATGTGTATTACAATATGTGCCTCTCAGCCAGGCAGTACTGGTCTAAATAATTCTCCATTCATATCATTCTTCAATTAAGCTGAATAAAACATGAATGACACCATAACTACCTGATTCAATGAGCAAACTGATTATTGACTTTATCATATGAATAAGACTCATTGGAATAGGGGTTTTATGGCTGTTTCTTATCCATGAGGCTTGTCAATGTTTAGAATTTGGCACTTAATTTTCTCAAGATTTTCCAAAGAGAGTTACCTTATAGTTTATAAATATAAATTATGTTTAAAACTGGGGACATGTTCTGCATAGATAATCATTATTATTGTTGTTGTTGTTTTCTCTTAGCCTACTTCCTCTGTTTAAAACTCTATGCTTGCTGTCAATCAGCCTGTTAAAGCAAGCTGGATAAAGTCCTATAAAACTAGGCCACCAAGGTAGCAAAGCACAGCTCTCTCCCTGAGAGGAAGAGCACTGAAAGTGCAAGGAGAGAGGACTTGGGTACCATCCTGTTTGCTTCCAAGCTGTCTGCTTTGCTCAAAGTCTTCCTGTGAAGCTGTGAAGCCCCCAAACACATTATTACATGTCCACTGTTATCTTAGGTTTTCATAATTAGAAAAGGTATTTTTAATGACAGAAAAGTAAACAAGTAAAAAAAAATTCTCAGCAGTAATACTCCCTATAAAACTGCAGCTTCACTTGTATTCTACATAAATGTTTAGTTAAAAAAAAAGTATCCTTGCAAATAAACATTAATTTTTCCATTGAATCACTGAATATTTATATTCAAATAAATTCATCTTCATCATCTTATCTCTGTGTTTCCTAAAATTCCAGTATTTAATTTAGCAGTAATTATATATGATATTTTCTTGAAAGCTCAAATTTCCACTTCTTAAGAAAATTATTATTATTATTATTATTATTATTATTAAGTCTTTTTGAGACATGGTCTCCCTGTATCTCCAACTGGCCTGGAACTCGCTATGTACACTAGGCTGGCATTGAACTCATAGAGAATCGCCTGCCTCTGCCTCCTGAGTGCTGGGATGAAAGGTGTGCACCACCATGCCCAGCTATAAGTAAATTATTTTTTATGAAGCACATCACAATCTTAAACGTTTTCATTTTCACAATCAAATTCATACGTAGCAATGAGGCAAAGAGATAAACTAAATTATGTTCAAAATAATTTGATGTATAATATTTTCTTGTCACACCATGCCTTCTATGGATTTTTCTTTTTAAAAAGATGTTATTACATTTATTTAGTGTGTTCATGTGTGTGTGATGATGTAGAGTGTGTGGACATCCGTGTTGAAGTCATAGGACATCTTGAAGGAGCTGATTCTGTCCTTCTACCAGGTGGATCCCGGGGTTTGAACTCATGCTGTCGGGCATGATAACAAGCCCCTTTATCTGCTGAGACACCTCACTATCCGTCATTTATTTTCATAGAGCTATAGCCCTAATCTCTTGCATTAAATCAAAGAGATGTTAAGAAGAGTCAAACCCTTTAAAATTTTGGTAGGGATAAAAACATTACATACAGAAGAGTCATTGTCATTGTCATTATTCATTGGATAGGAGTCATCTACCGGAACATGGGAAACCTACAACTGACCACATTCTGCTAAAATAAGGATTCTACCCCTCAGCAATGACTGGTGCCTGGAGACCTTCTACATTATTTATGCTAGAATTTTGACTGACATGATCTTGAGTAGATCTTGTACAGGCAACACTGCTACCGTTCAATCGTGACTGAGATCAACATGTCATCTCCAAGAGACAGCATTTCCTGGCTCTTTTCCCTATCCACTGCCTCTTGCATTATTTCCACTTCTGCAATAATTACTGAACCTTGATAGGGGACAAACAATATTGATATCCTATTTAGGGCTGAGCACACAAGTCTCTTTATTCTCAGTACTTTGACCAGTGATACATCTCTCTGTTGACTGGTGCTTACTGCAAAAAGAAGTTTCTCTGACTAAGACTGATGGCAACAAATGTCTGTTAGTGGTGGGAGCTAGATCAAGGATGGAAAACTGACTTAAAATTTGTTGAGTACAACATAATTTGATATTTTTCCACCTTATTTATATTAACATACATTTAAAACATTAAATTGAAAAGAGAAACAAATGCTTTTCTTAAATGTCTAAGGGATCTCTGGAGCAAAAAACAATTTGAAGGCTTTACTATTCAGTTTTAATTTACTGTCAATAACAGTACATTTCTGTACCTTACTCCTAGCTCACTCTTATCCTCCATCCTCTTTCATTATCTATGTGTATTTATAGCATATAAAATGTGTTGCTGATTAAACTAATAAGATAAAGGAGTAACAGATTACTTTCAGGTAAAAAGAGACTCAGCAAATTTCACCTTTGTGAAACTTAGGGCATTCAATAATTCACATATTGTAAATATATAATGGGTTTTAAAATTAGATCTTAAACTAACTGGCTTTAATTTTGTAACCTACAGGATAAAACTGCAGACTTAATAATGAACCTTATTAATCCAATAATGTCATTTTCAAAGTGGGTGTGTCAGTTCCCACAAACCAGCAAATATGTAGAATAAAGTAATTATTCTCAGAATGTGTTTGTACATAGATATGGTTTAAATGGAATTATAGCAATAGAAGTAACAATGCTCTCCCAAGAGCCATGAACTATCTAACAAAAATCCTTTCCTTCCTCGGGGAAGGAAAACTTTCCTGTGAGTTGTTGGTCAGAGGAGTCCAAGAGAATCTCAAAACAATAGAAGTGATTGCCTTTGCGCTGGTTTGTCACGCAAAAGTGGAAGTAAGATCCTGTTGCTGAAGACACCACACACTTCAGACACAGGACTTGGAGGGATTGAGCTGTAACTGGCCTGGAAGCCTCCCCCTTTAGAACTGTCATTCGTAGTACCAGAAGTTATGATACAAGTTCCCAAAGTAGAAAAACAAGCAGTAGTCCAATCCAGCTGTAAAACCTGTGAACCACAACAATGCGTTTCCTGGCAAAATATCCCCAATATGTAATCGAGGCATTTTTATCTTGAGTCTAACTAACACTCAATAGGAGGGGAGTCATACCTGATACTGTAAAGCTAGCATTGGACACTGTAAACCCAGCCAACTGTACATAGCTAGGGAGGCCACAGACCCTAAAAGAACCCAATACTGCCATTTTCCTAACCATTATAATGTCTAATGGTATTCTAAATACTTATCTTTAGGTCCGCAGGTAAGTACAGCTATCATGTTTCCCAAAAAAGCTTCCTTTTCCTTTTTTGCAGCAGATGAAAGCTAATAGACAGATCCACATCTAGTCAAAATGCTGAGGAAACAAACAAACAAACAAACAAAAAAGGGACAACGGAGATATCAGACCCAATTAGTACGTCTACAACATTACCCCTATGCCTAAGACTCAGTCAACATAGTGGAAGTGGGTGAGGGGGCGGGGGGGGGTGCTGTAAGAGCCAAACAACCAGGATACCAGCTACAATATAGTGTTTTCTAAGTATGACAGAAATTCTGCACCAGTGAAAGTACAACAGTATTGTTACAAAAAACAAGACCCGAGTAACAACACACAACCAACATGCTGATGTGTAATTAAGGAGCTACAGGTAATCAGTGGCTGCTGAGAAGAGTCAGTTTTCTCCAGGAAAGAGCCCCTTAACAGACAATACAACTCCAAGTGGTTAGCCTTAGCAATTGTACACATAAACACCACTAAATAGTCTCAGGTTTTATATATATATATAATTAATATGCATATAATATATATTTAATATAAACATAATACATAAGGAAATATATATACTTAAATATTTTAGTTTAATTATATTTAATTAAATGTATTTAAATGTAATATATTATATATAAGCATATAAATATATATCTAAATATACGTAATATATTGTTTATATTATATAATTATATCACTAATAATTAAATAAGACATTATGAAATTGAAAGAGTGAAGGATCATAGAAGTATTTGGAAAGGGAGAGGAGGGGGTGGAAATGATGCAAGTATTATACACGTGTCTGAGATTCTCACAAAAAAATTTTAAATGCATTAAATAAGTAATTGATTTTATTCACATCTTTAAAGCATGCTTTAAAAATCCAGTCTTTGTATTACAAGGCATCAACCAAGAAAACAACTTGAACTTTATTTCTCCTATCAGAACTATTCAGTTCAATATAATATTGACATAAATGTAATATGGAATACTTCTTCCCAACATCATTTTCAGTAAATTTATACATTTCTTTTACATTTATTTATTTATTTGTTTGTTTGTTTGTTGTTTGTGTGTATGTGTGTGCCCGCATGTGTGCAAAGGAACACTTTAATTCAGGCTATTGCAGGAGTTGGTTCTCTCCTCCCATTACTTAGGTCCTGGAGATTGAACTCAGGTTGTCAGGCATAGTGACAAGTGCCTTTACTCACCGAGCCCTCTTAGCAGCCCTAACATTTATATTTTATACAAATAAGTTGGAATAGACTTTGAGTTTTTTTTATTAGAATTTACATAGTTTGTTCAAAGAAAGTAAAACCAACTTTCCTGTAAAATACTTTTTCATCTCCAGGCTTAATACTAGGTAGATATTCACTTCCCTTCTGGGTTCATCTTTGAAGCATGCTCAGTCAGGATATATGTCAGTCCGAAGAAAAGCTTCAATTGCTTGTATGTGGGCCAGATGCTCATACAAGGCATACCTTTCCAAGGGGCTATGTGTGATGACATGAGTTAGCTTATAATTTCAAACTCAGTGAAAAGCGATCAATATATGTCTCAACCCTGAAAGCCTTCTAATCTTAAGTATACAAAGGCACTCTGAGATTTCTATACATAAAAAAATTATCTCCTTCTTCAATATCATCTCAATTGATATTCTTCTTTGCTTTGTGCAAGATAGGCAGCTAGTTTGCTGCCGTTGTTAATTAGTTATAAAATACCATAAGTAGGGATGGAAAGAAAGTTCAGAGGTGAGTGTTTGATGCTTTTGAAGAGAACCTGAGTTCAGTTCCTAGCATCTGTGTTGGGTCTCTCACAATTGCCTATAATTCAAGCTCCATAATATCTGACACCCTCTTCTAATCACTTAAGGCACTTGCACTCACATAAATACACACACACACACACACACACACACACACACAAAAGAAAATAAATATAAAATAAAATTTAAACATATAACTACACTGTATAGTTCAAAAGCTATTAATGACTTCCTGTTGGCTTAACGATAAAATTTGTATAATTATCAAGTCCTGGGTAACAAAGTTCATGAAATGTACCAGTAAACAGCACCCTTCTTCCAAGCATGCTTTTAATAAAATTGAAAAACAGAAAAAGATATTAGGCATGTAATTCTAGGACCAAATGGGCTGAGGCAGGAGGATTGTCAAAGGTCAGCCGGGGTTTTAAAGTGAAAATATTACTCAAAACAAAAAGAGAGAAAAAGAAGAAAGAATGTTATCAGTTTTAGGCTAAGATACGACTTTGAGTAATGTTAAAGAATCTGGCATATATGAAGGGAAAAACAGAAATAACAGGGAGGGAGGGAAGGTTAGAGTGGAGAAAGGAGAGAGGGAGTGATAACTAAGTGTTTTAGAAGGCATTATGGGAACCTTCTACCTCAAAGCATCAAAAGAGCTTTACCCCACACAGGGAATTATGCTCCTCCCAGAAGTCATAGGTTGCCAAATAAAAATCCCAGTGCTAGATGTGGGCTACCTCCATTAGGTTTTTAGTCATAGGTGTCCTGGACAGCCCCAAAACAATACAAGCTATTTTCATAGCTCCTGGTTGCTGAACAGAACTTAACAAGAAGACCCGGTTGCTGAAGACACAACAAGCACTGGTTGCAGTACATGGAGAAATCCATGTTAGTACCTGTTAGTGCCACGTAGATAACCGCAACGTTTCCTCCCTGCTGGCTAGCTCTAATGGTTCTGAAGTGGGAAAAAAATCATCAGCAGTCTTACTCAGCAGTGATCCCTGTGAACTACAATAATGGCCAGATGGGAAAGATATGCCCAAGGTGCTGTAGTGGCCCGAATATTATCAAGGTAACTAAGTACTTTCTGATTGGACTATTCCACAAGAGGAAACATACTCCTGGTACTAATATAGACAAGAACTCACGATTTGGGAGCCCACGGGCCCATGTGAGAACCTGCTACTATTATTCTGCTCAGAAGACATAATATCAAACTGCCCTCTACGTTCCTATTTCTCCATCAATATATAAATCAGTTCTCAGACATCGTCAGTGAAGTTTCTTTGTGCAGTGAATGGCTGCTAACAAGGAAACCCAGAACTGGCCAAAGTACAGAGAATAAGTATCAATGGAGTATTCAGCCGCAAATGTGACATGTATATCACCACGCCCCCCAAAACTCAGGTACCACTGTAGAAGAGGGGCCAGGGAGATGGTAAGAACCAGAAGCTTGGAAGGACTGGAGTAAAACAGCATTTCTTAACATGACAGGATCACTGCACTCATGAACTTAGGATGTCTTATAGCCTGCACAAGACCTGCACAAGATCAAGCCAGACAACAATGAACAAAGGGTGGAGGAGCAGCTCACAAACACCCACCCTCAAGGAGCTATTGGCAGTTGATGGCTTCAGGAGAGGAAGAGTCAGTTTTATTTAAGGGTATTATCTCTGGTATTTCTATCACAGTCCAGAGGAGGGGTCCCATACCCAGAAGTACATCAACACCACAAACTGGACTTGATGGATTATTAAAAATAAAAGAGATCATGAAGTTGATGGGGTTAGGGAAGTGGGAATGGATCTGAGAGGAATTAGGAGAGGAGTGGGGGGTGAACATCATCCTATGAAATTCTCAAAGAATTAATAGCATTTTTAAAAAGAATCTGAGACCGCAACTGGCCAATTTTTAAAGAATAAGAGAATGCAGAGTGTGTATGTGGTCCTGGATAGAACTCCCATATTAAACCTCACCCACCCATTGAAGAAGAGATGGAAAGATTGTAAGACCCAGGGCTGGTTCGTGAACATAGGGGAGCAGAGATGTTCAGGCCACTAGAAGCTTGCACATGTGAACTTGTGGAAATGGTGACACCGAGCACAGGTCCTCTGCCAATTCCCTCCGACAGGGACCCAGAGTGGAGCAAGAGAAATGGGTGGCAGGCCAGCACTAGACTATGAACATTTGGAGACTGATTGCTCTTCTGTAAGGAGAGCAGGCCTTACTTATGATCTCTAGGTAGACTGACTAGACTCCAGGGATAAATTTGCACCAAAGGACGGGGTAGGACTTAGCATGTATGGTGGAATGCATGAAATACGATGAGGAGTTGTGGGGGACATGGATCGGAGAGGGGTCCTAAATTTGATTGTATAAATTGTATAAAATCTCACTTAAAAATTAAAAAAGAATCTGATAGACCTACCAAACATAAACAGAATGCTCTGAAAATCCAAATCAAATGACATCAAAATAAGCACATAATTTAACATATTTTAAGGTAACAATTCACATCTCATATTTGTTGCAACTGTAACATGTTTCTATGCTCACAGGAGATTTACCATAAACTTACACAGTCCTTTAAATTCATGCTGTACTGTTGTTCTAGTCAAGTATTCTTGAGTAGTTACTGAGCTAAAAGCATTATTCTTTTAGAGGAAAAATGACCAAAATCTTAGTTCTTTGTTCTGTAACTACTGAGCAAGAGGAACACACAAAAAATACAAAACCTGTGCATGACATTTAAATATGTTATAGATGAATGGGAAGCTATGGCAGTGGGAGGGAGGAAAGGCACTTAACATTTTGTTCAACATCATATCCTATTCTAAAGAAATAGAATTTGTGCTGGGCGTACACTCCGTTTTCAAGTTGGTGCTTAGCATGTGTGAGCCCCTGGATTCAGCAATCAGAAGAGGAACAAAACAGAGCAGAGTATCAGAGTTTTGTCTTGATTAGCCAAACACAAAAGACAGTCACATTGTTTATTAAAATAATGACACTGTGAAAATGTCATCTCCAGACATATTCTGAAATTAAACTTTATGACATTCCATCAGATCATAAAGTATAACTTTCAATATTTTCCCTTATGCAATAATATTAGATTATGATGGTTTCTTTAAAATGGGACCTTTGCTAGAAAAGCAAAAACAGGAGTTTAATAAAAACCATATTTTTAAAGTACTATTACAAACTTTGGTATGATAGGGGTTGAAGAGATGGCCCACTGGCTGTTCTTCCAGAGGACCCAGGTTTGGTTCCTGGATCTCAAGGGTCTGTAACTCCAGTTCCAGGAGATCAACGCCCTCTGCTGACCTATGTGGCCATTGCACAATACCGGCGCACTTAGATACATGAAGCAAAACACTCATACACATAAAATTTAAAAACAGTAAATAAAATATTTTTTAAAGTTTGGTATGATAGAAAAATTTGTTTTGGCCAGTTTAGAGAATGTTCGCAGTATTCTCCTTTAGAATCAGAGACATTTTGAGATGCAGAACTTGTTCAAAAGCATACACTGTCTAGTGCTTTAGCCACCAGCCCTTGGTGAAGACTGGGTGCATGAAAAACTGGCTGGTACAAAGAAGGAACAGAATTTCCATCTCTCTCAGTCAACTTAAATTAAAATGGCCACATCTTAACTTTACCTATCATTTGATCACACAGTTCCAGAACCCATTTCTGAGTACTAGTGGAAGTGGAGCGAGGTAGTGAGGCCAGAAGTGGCAGATCCAGCTGAGAGTGAGCTGAAAGATAAGTGTGACCATAAATCATTAAAGAAATCAGTTTAATATGATAACTATTGATTATAAAACTAGTATTAGGATCTACACTATATCTTGTGACTTGTTTAGTGTCAGTTTTCTAAGCCTGATATTGACTGATTTACATATGTTAAACCATTTCCACATCTCTATGATGAAGCCAACTTGATCATAGTAGATAATCTTTTGATGTGTTCTTGCATTCAGTTTGAGAATATTTTATTGAGGAAATTTAAGTCTATGTTTATCAGAGAGATTAGTCTGTAGTTTTCTTTTTTTGTTAGATCTTTGTCTGGTTTTAATATTGGAGTAATACTGGCCTAATAGAAGGAATTCAGAAATCCTTCTTCATTTTCTAGTTTATGGAATAATATCAAGAGCATTGGAATTAGTTCTTTGAAGGCTTAGTAGAATTCTATTCTATATCTGTCTGATCATGGGCTCTTTTTATTTGGGAGATTTTTTTCATTACTATATATCTCACTGATTGTTATGTGTCTTTGATTTAATTTATTAGGCCTTATATATCTAGAAATTAATCTCTTTCTTTTAGATGTTTTATTTAGTGGAATATAGGTTATTAATGTATGTCTTTATGATTTTTTGAAAGATTTTCTCTGGGTCTGTTGTAATGTCTCCCTTTTCATCTCTATGCTTGTCTATTTGGGCCCTCTCTCTTTCTTTCATTTGGTTATTTGGCTAACAATTTGTCCATCTTTTCAAAGAACCAACTCTTAATTTCCTTTATTCTCTGTATGGTTTTCTTTACTTCTATTTCCTTAATTTCAGCCTTGATTCTACTGACCTCTCATGTCTACTCTTTCTAGGTATTATTTGTTCTTGGTTTTCAAAGGCTTTCAGGTGAGTTGTATATGTATATGAAATGTTTCAAATTTTTAGTGTAGGTACTTAATGCTGTAAATTTTCCTCTTAAGACTGCCTTCATTGTGTCCCAAGGGTTTTGTTATGTTGTATTCTCATTTCCATTCAATTCTGGGGATTTTTTAAAATCTCCTTTCTGATTTCTCCCACCAAACAATTTTTGTTCAGTACATGTTGTTTAGCTTCCATGATTTATGTATATTTTTTCATTTTTATTGTTGTTGATATCTAGCTTTTTCCCCTTCAGATAGGATACAAGATATAATTTCAGTTTTTGTAAATTTGTGGAAGTTTGCTGTATGTTCTAACACATGGTCAATTTTGGAGAAAGTTTTCATGGGCTGCTGAGAAAAAAGTGGTGTTTTGAAGGAATGTTCTTTAGATATCTGTAAAGTCCATTTGACTTAAGGTGTCATTCAATTCCAGAGTTTCTCTGTTTAGTTTTTCTCTGGTTGACCTGCCTATTGGTGACATTGGCATGTAGAAGTCAACCACTATCACTATTTTGGAGTCGATTAAGATTTTAGTGCCAGTAAAATGCTGTTTTTTTAATTGGATGCTTTTATGTGAGATGCATGTGTGTAGGATTATAATATCTTCTTGTTGGATTTTTCCTTTGATGAACATAAAGTGACCATCCCTGTCTTTTCTGACTAGTTTTATATGATGTATATTTCCTTGCATATTAAAATAGCTAAACCTGCATATTTCTTTGTTTCATTTGCTTGGAATACTTTTTTCCAATTTTACCCTAAGGGGATGTCAATCATTGTTGGTGAGGTGCATTTCTTGGAGGCAGAAAATTAATGAATCCGGTTTTCCAATTCAATCAGTCTTGTCTCTTTACTTGGGGGTTGAGACTATTGATGTTGGGGTTACTGTTGAGTAGTGTTTATTCATTTCTGCTATGTTGGTATTGTAGTAATATTTTCTTAGACCTCTTTTGGTTGACTGTTCTGGAGTAATTTATTTATTCCTTGTGCCCTCTTGAGAGTGTTTAATCTTTTCTGATGAAGTATCCCATTGAATATTCTCTACAGATCTGGTTTTGCAGACATAAATTCCTAAAACCTGTTTTTCATCATAGGAAGTTTTTCTTTCTTCTTTAATTACATCTGATAGCTATGATAGGTATAGTAATTTGACTGAAATCTGTGTTCTTTCAAAACTTGTATGACATTATTTGATGCCTTCTGACTCTCATAGTCTCCAATGAAATGTCTCCTGTTCTTCTGATGGGCCTGCCTTTATATATGTCTTGATCTTTCCACAGCTTTCAATATCTTTTCTTTGTTCAGTACACTTAGTGTTTTGACTACTATACGATATGGGGAGTTTCTTTTGTGGTCTTGTCTACTCAGTGCTCTGTATCTCCTCTTGTATCTTGTTAGATATATCTTTTCCTAGGTTTACGATTTTTTTTTTCTATTCTTTTATTAAAAATATTTTCTGTACTTTGGCCTGGATTTCTTTTCCTCATTTTACTCCTATGATCCATAAATTTGGTCTTTTTTTCAGTGTCCCAGAGGTCTTCTGTAATCCATTCCCAGCTTATTTTAGATTTGGCATTTTCTTTGATAGAGCAACGTGTTTCCCAGGCTTGTCTAGGATCTCATACCCTCTGTTCCATTTCTTCCTCCACTTAATTTTTGCTTTTCTCCCTTTATGTTTTCTTGTTATTTGTTTGGATTCCTGAGTTTATGATTTCAAGTTTTATTTCATACTAGGTTTTCTTCAGAATTCTATCACTTTAATGAATCCTCGTTTTATGTCGATGTTGTTTTAGTTATTTCATTCAACTGTTAGTATTTTCATGTTCTTCATTCAGTTTCTGACTCTTGTCCTCCTTGAATTCCTTGCACATAGTTATAAATGATAATTTGAAATAAGTGTCTTATGCATCCACTTCGTTGTCCTCGGGAAACATTATGATGGGTTGTTAATTTCCATATTAACTGTATTTTCTTGGTTATTCATGTTGTTTGTGTTTTTTCAATGAAAATGAATCTGTTCTACATAAGGAAACTTCTTTCACTATACAGATGTAATATTTATAAAAAGACAGGGAGGAAACACACAATCCTCTGATGTCTCCCAAGAATATTATGTTCACAGGCTAAGAACAACATCTGCAAAATAAGGATCAGTTACCACTGCCTTTATGTATTATATTGATTTATTATATCTGATGTGATAAAGGACATTCTTTGATTTTTTTTAACATGGATTTGTGTATAACTGTGTATAACAATTATGTAAACAATGTCAATACTGAATAGAACTTTGTGTTTCCTGAAGAAATAATTTTAAAATCATTAAAAATCATTTTTCCCAATGAATTATTTTAGTATGCAGCCTAACATCACAAGGCAGATAAGTAATATAATACAATAATTATATATTATATATAATTATGTATAACACTATAATTATGATCATTCTGCTAATGCTATGTATCTTTCCCCTAATGGTAAAATTTAAATATTTTTAACTGATGTGAATTCTCTAATTTAACATGAATTAAAAGGAAATATATTAAGTCAATGGCTATGAGAGTAAGTTAAAGGATGCAGGGAGAAATACTATTCTCTGGAAGTTTCATAATTGGATTTGATACCTTTTAATTGATTTTAAGTATATGCCATAGATTGAATTAGACCCAGAATTCTGAATTGAGTTTTAGGCTGCTGTTGAATTGATAATAGACCAGTCATATTAAAGGCAAAGCTCCTCTTTTTATTTTTTATATTTTGGTCTTTTTGAGACAGGGTCTCCTTATAGCCCTAGCTGTCCTGGAACTCCCTCTGTAGACCAGACTGGGCCTTGAACTCACAGAGACCTGCCTGCCTCTGCCTTCTGAGTGCTGGGATTAAAGGTGTATGGAGAGATTTTTAGACAGATGAGAGTAAATAAACTCCATGGATCTTGTCAGGGAAAACTCAGAAGTCTTTATACTTTATTTTTGTGTTTCATCTTCCATTAAGTTGGAACATTCTAAAAGGTGCCCCTCCCACAGGCTTGTTATGAGGCTTACATAAGTTTAATAATTCTAAACCTTAGAATAGTGCCAATGTATGTGCACAGCATAAATATTACCTATTTAGATTTAATTGTATTGGACAAGAGCACAACTGACACCTAAAAATTATCTAGTACTTCTAGAAAGAAAGTATACCAAAGGGCAAAAATGAAAGCTTAACAAGAAAACCTAGCTGGCAAACACCCTAGCTTGCTTCTTCTAAGAAGCAAGAGACACAAGAGGAACTTTGTATGTTTCATTTAATAACTTATGTCTTCACCAATGACTCAAGATTCTCAAAAGTTACAGCCAGAGTCAATAAGTGCTTGTTGAATTGAACAGAGAGGCTTTATCATAACTTAGAAAAATTAAATGTCTGGTTGTAACTAAACAGTTATAATTGTGTAACTTAATAAAAGCAGGACTTAAATCTATTTTGTATAAGATTATTATTACCAAGATTAGAAAATGAATCTTTATGAATTAGATAACATGCAGGTACAAAAAAAAACTAAAAAATGTCTTGCTTATGGACAGAATAAAGAGAAGATTGCATTCAGTAATTCACCTGCAATGAGAAAAACATGGTAAGAAATGGCTAAAAAATCTAAGGAGACTTTTATACTAAGCTTTAGGAATTTTCATTATATGAGGAACTCTATCAGTGTGACACTGAGCTCATCAAAATGTGAGTCTATCACTTTGCACTTTTCCAGTCTGGATAAAGATCACCAACGGGAATGATTTTTGTTGAAGAACTACAAAGAAAGTAAAGTGTTTACCACCTTGTATCTTCATGGATAGCTCAGTTTTGGATGACACAGAATGTCATTTCTAGAGTTCAGAATGTCTCCACCTAGTGACACCAGCTTGCTTCTCACAGGAGATGTCTGCTTTATATAATATCACAACTTGCGGATCTATGATGATTTTTTAGTGGGACAATATTCGTTTGAAGGGAGCATATAAGATTAGTTAATAGGTATACACAGGAAAGAAGTTACTACAGTCTTGTGATTCTAGTTATTTGAATACGATTCTCAAGACAAAGAAACTTTCTTGAATCACTCTGCTTTCTCTCTTGCTTCAATGTTCTTTTTCCTTGAGACCACATAATTTTTGTATTATCGTAAATGACTGTGATATGATGAAGATTGATTTGCAATATTGACTTGCAGCTAAACTCATATTTATTTTTTAGCCCAGGATTTGTAAGATAAGTAGAAATACTGTCTCCAAATATTTTTCTATTTAAAACAATTTTATGTGTTATTAACAAAGTTGAACAGATCCTAAGCCCAATATCAGATGTCAGGATTCTATAATTCTATAAAATATGAAGTTTCCTGGATTTTGAAGAATACAAGTCAGTATGTGTTCAATATACAGCACATATACCTTACCAGGTTAACTCTTTCCATACATTTGGTTTCCCATATAAACATGCCTGTAATAGCACAGTACATAGATGAGAACTGGGTGGGCAAACCAAGGTAGAAGGCAGGAGTACTGTTTATTTGGCATAATCAATGGAACATGAACTAATGTTTGACCTATAAACATTGTAAAAGTTCACTTCCAGAAGAATGCCCATTGATGCATTTATTTTGAAATCATTGGAGCATTTTTATGTCTTTAAACCATAAAATCAAAAATGAAAATTCAAATAAGTTTAACAGAGGAGTAAATTCAAGGTAACTGGAAATATAAAAATGTAATAATTTGCAGGCAATATACTCATACACATAAAAAAATAAAACTTTAAAAATAAATACAAAATAAAACTGTAAAAATATAATGATATTTTTTCCTCATGAAGAGCATGAATAAAAAGCCATTACTCATGAAATGCAATGAAATTATATATAGAGAGACACAGCCTATAAAAAAAAATTCCAAAAGAAACTGGAAGGCTCTTCCCTAAAGTTACCACTAGTGTTGGTTCCTACAGAAATTTTGACATATTACTAAACAGGAATTCCAAAGGAAACTGATTTTTTCCTCTAATTAAAATAAATCTACAAAGCATGGTCCAAAGGGTTTATAATTACTTTAAATAACTACTTCCATTACTAAATCTCTGATAATAAATTTAAATTATTTTTATATTAATTAGTACAGAATTTAAACTAGCAGTATATGTAATGAAAATAAAGCACATCTATAAGTTTCCATGAAAAGATGAATTATCTAATACTATAGAAAATCAATATCAATCTGCTGTGGTGGTACACACCTTTAATTCTAGCACTCAGGATGGAAAGGCAGGAGGATCTCTGAGTTCAAGGCCAACTGGATCTACATGGCAAGTTCTAGGACAGCTGGGACTACAGGGAGTTCTCTAATACCCTGCCTCAAAAATACCCCCCCAAAATCAATATTAATAAAAATACTCCCAAAAATCAATATTAATAAAACTATGTAGACATAATGACTGGAAAATTAATTTGCATATATTTTGCATATACCTAGTAACAGGTAGATATATATTTATTGTATATGATCATAAATTTTAAGGTTTTTAAGAAAAATTAATACAAAAATTAAAGGAAGTGCTTTTTTTCTTTACTCAAGCTTGCATACTGTTTTATATTAATTTGTTTTATGTCACTTTTGCTAGATGAATAAGCACCCAACATATGCCCTTGACAAAAATGAGTAGTCAAAATTTTTCATAAAATCAAAATTTAGATAATAGAGGCTAAATGGAGGTATATGTGACAAGATTCTCTATTGTTGGGATGAGTTTAAAAGACAGGCATGCATTCAATGCTAATACTTATAGCTACCTATTGTGTTGATTTTTTAATCACATTTGATTTTCATATTAGTATATTTCTTTTTGTACTCTCAATGAATGCTTATTAAAAGAATATTATTGACTTAGACCTTATGTGTTATGAATGGCTGAGCTGCTAGCATATTCAGGTGCATATTCAGGGCAGGGGGATCATATGATCCATTTCTGAAAGTTTAATGGCATGTATGCATTATTCAGTAACCTCGTTATATTTAATTCTTTTGACTATTAAATAAAGTTATCTTTTATTACAACATGCTATTTGTACCCTGGTTCTTTTATTAGTATTAACTAATATAAAATATCCAGAAGCAAGAAAATATAAAACCCAGTATAAATTAATGATGAGTTATAAGATTTATAACAATGAGTAAACACCAAGTTCGGCAGCTGAGTTAACAGATGGCCAATAAAGCACTGGAATGCCTGAAACAGAAACATACGGGGAGACAGTAGGAGGTAGTGATTTGGTGTCTGATAACCCAGGCTAGCAGTTACAGTAGAACCTTGGACTTTATTTTTCTGCTAGAAATGCTACAGATGGAAATTATTTATCAATAAATAATATTTCCTATTACAGTCTCTGAAACATGCTTAACTGTTTCTTTGAGGGGCAGAATTTATTGCAAGAGATTCTGAAAATAACCTTATTTAAAAATAACGAAGGAAGGCAAATGGCTAAGAAGGAAATGATCCTCTCTTTGATAGCTAAATTGAAGAACTGATGTAATTCATCACTAAATTTACTGATGAATATAGGACCACCCTTTTATAGTTACTTCTGAAATGCAAATCTAGTATTCATTAGTCTTGGCATATTTTCTGAAGATTTTAACCCTACTTCAAAGCCTGCATTCTAGCTCCAATTAAGGTTTTGAATAAACTGTGAACATTGTTATACACCAACATTATAACTACCCTGAACAAAATAAAAGCTGACTCTTAAAATAAGTTTTTAAGAGTAGACCAGACACTAGTTCTAGCTCTCTAATACAGTCCTGTATCCCAGGGAACCATGCTAATATATCTCTCTTATCCCTTCAACCAGTATAGATAAAATTGTCTGTGTACTCACCCTGTGTCCATAGAACCAACTAGGGAAACCCAGTTTCTCTTTTTGCATCCTTAGGCCACATCCCTAATTAAATCAAAATGATTTCTCCAGCCTCTTGGGGGAAGTACAAAGTTTAAATCTAGCTCCACCCTGGTACCTCCTTCATCCAAGGTCACCTTTCTTCCGCACACCACATTTTTCAGTGGGTGCGTATGATGCTAGCTGAGCTTTGATATGTTAATTCTCAAATACAGCCACATTCATCCATTATCTTTTTAGGTGGAGTACCAAACTCAGGTTGCCTAGGAGACACAATTAGTCATTAGACCAAAGAGCATGATTTTGCTGGGGTTAATTAAAAGTCCTTAGTCCAGATTATGTCTATTAATAAAACTCATTCCTACAATAAAATAATCAAATTGCACTTTGATGATCATATTCTATGTGTCCTATAATCTTAAAATACTACATTCATTCTCTTTTTGTATTTCTCTCAGTCCACATGATTCCACACTACATTATGCACATGCAAACAATACTTTAAAGAATATATTCCACAGAAGTGACAGTGTGTCAGGAAAAATAGCTAATGATGTGGAACCCTCCTCCCTTCTCCCTTTCCTTAGCCCCATGCCCTTTAGGTTAACTGCTCTTTCTCAGTTCTGTAAAATGCTTGGCTTTAGATTAACAGGACTCCAACTGCTGTGACTCCATTTTGCCTACTTCAAGCAGTTGCAAGCCTCTGGCTACAAGGACTGAGGGAAAGGGAACAAGCCCAGGCATGTTAAGAAAAGCAGGACCCTGCAGTGAACTTGACTAGCAGTCAGCACATTCCTTTACCCTGAGGACAGTCCCCACCAATAAGAAACCTGTTAGCCGGCCTCCAATCAATTTAAATTATTTTGGCGTGTGCGGGCTCCCCTGACCAATCATAATGTGCCACTGTAATGCCTCTCCTCTCCTCTCCTTGTCTGTAAATCAATAAAAGGCCCACACCCTTTAGGATTGAGGCTCTCAACATGGATCCACTGATTTGGTGAGGTCTGAGAGTCTGAGCTTAAGTTTGAATAAAGGCTCTTTGTTTTTGCATACACTCTGGATTCCTTGGTGGTATTTAGGGAGTCTGTTCTCTGGGCATTACAGTGACATCTAGGATATAAACCTTATCTGTATTTTGCACTTCTGAAATAGTCTTCAATTTCTCTTCTTCCTCATCTTGAGCTATTAAGGATGATAAGAAAGTCATCCCAAAGAAGGACCAAAAAGCGCTGAAATTAAATAGTACTTATTTAACTACCAATGAAATAAGATTGTGGAAACAGCATTTCTGGGAACGCCTTCTGACACAAAGAAAACTTATTGAACCCTATAATCAAAGTTAATCTTAAGTTTTCAGATATTTTAACAATATTTCATCTCGTTTATGAAGGAAACAAGCTTCCTAGGCCTTGGGTTATTTTTATAACCTAAACATATTGCTTTAATACATCAAGACCTTTTTCCTTGTACCAACCCAGAATAAATGTGTGTGTGTGTGTGTGTGTGTGTGTGTGTGTGTGTGTGTTGTGAAATACAAAGCACTGAAAGGAGCAAATATTATTGGAAGTAATGAATTGCCTCTTTTGATGTTGCGAACCACAGTCCCCAAAACTAACCAAAGGAATACATTAGGTGTTCAAGTTCCTGCTCTGCCACTCACTGAACCAAATCTTAATGAACCAGAACAAAATCCGTAGATATCTTCAAAGCAAGTCAATTTCTGTAAACATACCTGAAAGATAAGACTGAGTGTCTGGAGGAGCCGGTGGAAATTTTATGATATTCTGTTTTTTTATTTCTTAGCACCTGCTCTTCTGCACAAAAACTATATTTCCCCATTGAAAGTAATATAAGCAGTCCATCAGTTACTTTATTCTCATTAAAAGATGGCAGATTCGTTATATTGCTATGCAGAATATAAAAGGTTAGGAAATATGAATACTCTTTGAATATGATAAACTATGATTACATAAAAAGAGTACATAATTACCATTAAATACAAGTTCTATTATCTCTAGCTGTGTACTTGATTACAATTGTTTTATCTAGACCCATTCAGCATATCTCATTATTTACAAGCACTCTGTTCCTATAGGCATGTTTTCTTATGCTATGTAACTTTGGCCTTCCTGTATCTGCTTCCCTCATTATTCTATTGTTCAGCTTAGAGGAGAAGCAGCAACATACTCCAAGACACTTCCAAGGTCTAAGCTTTTATTGTTAGAAACAATCTAATTTACAGGGTAAAGTTTACTAGTTGTCTCATGAAGTATTACGGTTTCTTCCTTTGGAAGTGTGAAGAGCTCCTAAGGGCCACAGTTGAAAGTCATTCCCAATTAACAGACATGATTGCATTATCTGGTGAAACATTTTTCCTTGCAAGTTTGTATACTCCCCTACATAAAGCTCACAGGTATTCATATAGTAATCATGCAGGTCTTATGCAAGTCAGTTTGTAAGGTAGCTTTCTCTTCCAAACACAGTTTTCAAACATTTGTGTTCTGTCCATAAGACTGACGTTACTTTACAGTGAACACTGATTTAAGGTATGTAGCATTCTATGAGACAGCTCCCCACACTACTTTGCTTCTCAACTGACTCTGTAACCACCTATGAGAACAATTTCATTCTGTTATGCTACCTGATTCTTAGTGTTGGGGTGTGGAACTAATGGGTATGATGATATAATTGTCAAAAAAAACTTTTTCCTCAAATTATTTCCTGGAATCTGAGACAAGATTATGTCACATCCATTGCCAACTAAGATTTATTTGACTTTCAGGCAGTGATAATGTTAGAATTGTGACCAGCTAAAACTAAACCAGTGAGAAAGAGCATTCCCTAATGGGTTCTTAGTCTCAATCATAAGAGAATTTGTTAATGGACCCAAAAGTAAGCTTTAGGACAATTTTACTAGAATTTAAAGAAAATCCTCAGGGCAGGCCAGCTGGGAATTTCAGTAGCTGCCTTGGGGAAGAGACTGGAGGGAGAAGGAAAGAGGCCATGAAGCCATACAGGTTTAGAGCTTGCATGGAGATCAGACACATGACTGACTGTCAGCCACATGGCTGACTGTCAGCCACATGGCTAGGAGAAGGAAGCTTTAAAGAAAAAGTAAAGAAATATAGGATGCTGCTGTAGCCCAAAGCATTACAGAATGCATGTTTAGAAAAGGAACACAAAGAAGAAAAGGAGAGGTTATGCTTTTCTGAATTCTTCAGAAAAGTGGGCAGACTTAGAGAGATCTACATGTTCATGAGCAGGTCCAGAAACATTGCCCTGGGAGGTGGGATTCCAGACAGGAAAAGTCAGTTCTCATTAACACACTCAGTATTCTGCCTATCTAGTTAGTATAAGTTAAGGTGAACCCTCCTTCTAGGAGTGGTCCTATGATCAGGTGGTTGACCAGTGAAACTGGAAATGTGGGTCTCTTAACAGATAAACTAGAGGGTTGATAGTCTATCCCAGTTTATTTTCTTTGAGCCATTTGCTATCTAACAAAACCAGTCTCAGCTGTATCTGGTTTTATGAGAAGACATTTTTACTCATCCAAGAAAAAGGGTCCAGCTAATTCAGCCTCCAACTGGATGGTCAAGATGGTTCCATTTATATTGATTAGTGTTACATTCTACTACTGACAAATTTGGTGGTTGTAACCACATCAACCATGGTGAGAAGTCCCCAGCTGTGCTGTCCTGGTTTCATAGCTGCTTTCCCATTAACAAGCAGGTGGATAACTGAAACAAGAGAAAGATGGACATCTGTATTATTTGAAATATTTTTATTTATTAATTTTAAATTTTGTGTGTATGAGTATATTGCCTATATGTAAATGCATCTGTTTCTTTCAGTGCCCATGGAAATCAGAAGAGGGTATTGGATCCTCTGGAACTGGTGCTATGTTGTTATGGATCAATGTTAGCTGCCATCTGGGTGCTGGGAATTGAACCCAGATCCTCTGCTCTTGCAACCAGTGTTTTTAACCATTGAGCCATCTCTCCAGCCCCCATGCAGATGTATTACTGATAGACTCATATGTATAGTATCCCTCTCTGGTAGATTACATGAGACATTAAATTATAGATATCTTTATCTGATCTCTTTGTCAATAATCTTTTAAGCTTGTTCTGTAAGGCCTTCATCAGATGTCCAATCCATAATATGTTGCTCGTTGATTAACTTGGGCCCATACTGGAGGAATGTTTTTTCACTAACTGATGTTCAGGACCACCTGTGTGGTAAAGAAGGAACTTCTAGCTGGTACTATCTTATAAATTCTTAATCTAGGCTTACATATTTTTCTTCCTTTATGAATTGTTAACAACGCAGTCCCCATGGAATTATAAGTTTAAGGGACAGAACTAGTCACAGGCATCCCACAGAGAAAAAAATCATGAAGCTTGATATCTCAACCTCACCTGTCTCTTATTCTTAATATCTTGCCAGTACCTTACCTATCAGGCATCAATAGCAGGGGGGCCCAGTGTGCGTAAAGAGGCCAGCAATGGAGAACACTGAGGAGGCTGGAGATGATAGTCAAGCACAAGGCTCAAACATAAATGTTTAACACTACTGTCCTCAACTATGACTCTTAATTTCATAACTTAAGATTCTTTAGTATATGTGAGATGACCCAATTTATTCTCACTTTCAATCCAATATTATTTAATTGAACATTAAGTTTTTAAATTTAACTCATTAAAAAAAATTTAATGGGTATGAAATTTTTGGATTTAAGTTCTTCCTAGGATGAGTCCTTACCTGATATTGACATCAGGCTTAGGAAGCTGAGGCTAAACAGGTCCCAGGATATAAAGGAGAAACTATTATTAGTTTTCTACTAAATACTTATATTAAACTGACTCATAATGATCTAACATTAAATTCAGAGTTTAATGCATCTCTCAAATCTCACCAGAGATATCTCCTTATGCATCAGATTGCAGTTAACACAGAAATCTACTGAATATTTAAAAGGATAATTGAAAATGTTTAAAAAATAGTTTATTTCCAAGATGAATTCATAACAAGTCATCAACTATTACTTGTTTGAACTTTTTGTGACAAGCACTAGTAAGTTTGGGGCAGTATCCCACATTTTATTCAGTTTCATAAAATAAATGTTAGGTTCAGGACTTGCTTTCAAAAATAATGACTGTTTCTACTACTAGATGTGTGGCCCAGTGTTCTTTTCTTTGTCTACTAAAGGCAAATATTTTTGCAAGCTAATCCAGTCATTCCTGTGATAATATATTGAAACCTATAGCTTATCATGACTTATCTTAGGATCAATTCATAATAAATTATTTATTTTCAGAGAGCTTCTCTATCATGGCCATTTTTCTACTTGGAATATCCTTTCTAAGGAGGCTTCTCAAAACATCTCCAGTCAAAACTGGTACTTTTGATTATAAAGAATTCAGATATTTTCTCTCTCTCTCTTTCCTCTTCTCTCAACTTTCAGCATTGTAGCCAAAAGTAGAGCTATGATATTTCCTCTTTAAAGCTGAAATTAAAGCTATTACTATAGCCATTACATAATGAGGAAATTCATTCTCAATGCAGAAGGAAATATTTTCATATTCCATTATTATTTTATTGCATTAGTGAACACTTTAAAGTTGAGCCAATTGTTTCCAGGAAACATTTGTGATGGTAGCATGTACCAAACTGTCTCTTACTGTGCATAAGTAGTGTGGCATTAATGAATTTGTAAAGTGTTTTGTAAGGATGATCGTAATTGAAAAGATGTGTCTTTAATCACATGTAAGAATTTGTTTTTCTATAAAAATTATCCCAGAATCTTTCTGCTTGTCCATGTCCAACTTCCGAGTATTCCGTTACCTATAAGTTATAAAGCTGTGGGGAAATTTCCTGAAAGAGCAAACCATAATTACTCTTTTGCAATTTTATTTTTGAGAATTTCATACATGAATATTGTGTTCACGTTATTCCCAGCCCTCCCAGTCTCCACCAGCTCCTCTCATGTTCCCGCATTCCCCCTCAGTTTCTTGCCCTCTACTTAAATTTTTTAGATATATAAATATAAATATAAATATAAATGCACTAACTACATTTAGCTGTACTTGGGATTAGATAGCTCTTCCCTGGAGAAAACTGATTCCCTCCATAGCATTCATTGATTGTGTGTAGCTCTTCATTTGGAGGTGAGCCTCTGTGAAATTTGTGCCATTCAAACCATAATTCTTATGTGCTCTCTTCTTGATTTGTCATCCTATGTACTTGAAGATCTTTGCTTTCTTCTGAGAAGTGCACCAGACAATAAAAACCTTCTTATTGATAGGCCATCATCCACTAAAATTGCTCTCTACTTGTCACTGTAAAACACTAGTGATATTTACTTCAGTAAAGCCAAGTTTTTGGTTAATGGTTGAAATTGCATTATTAGGTAATATTAAACTGATTTTCAGCAAATGAATAATGTAGTAGAAAATAGAGGATTGAGGGATCATTGCTAATCTTCACTGGTCTATATGCATTACTTAACTTTTATATTTTATAAAAATTATCCATCATTATTTTTATGACAGTATAATATGAGCCTTGTCCTAATCATGACACACTCTTCTGTGTCAACATTTTACAGACTATTTTGTTTTCATATATGGATACCACACAGCTTATTTAGTATTTTCTGTATATAAAAATAACATTTATGAGATGATGTATTTGCATACACAAATACCTGTCTAATTTTGCTACTTTAATAACCTATGCAGGTAAATTGGTGAGAAGATTTATCTATATTTGTTTTCTCAGAGGAATATATATTTAAAAAATTCCTCAGCCATTCTCAAATCCTGAATGAACTGTTAGGATAATTAGAAGAAGTGGTTTTTGTGGAATATGAATGGTTCAAGGAATAGACATTTGTCTGCAACAGAGTGACCTGAGCTGTGTGTGTGGTGTTAACTCTAGTCTACTTTGCAAGCATGTTCTGTGTGTCTTTTCTTTTAATGGAGAGAGAAACTTCAGAGAAAATCTATACCTGTGATTTGAGAATGAAAGGTCAAAGTGTGGGGTCAGAATGGGCAGGAACCAGAGCCACTTTTGTTCTTCTTCACTTTAAAGCCTTCTGCATGTTAATGCGTCATACTTTAGGGCATCACTTTCAGATCATAAACTCACATATTCATTATATATAATATGATGCTTAAGGCTAATTATTGCTTCTGCAATAAACACGCCAAAGCAATAATATACCAACTCACCTCTACCTAATAAAAATTGCCTTTGTTAAACTTGGGTCCTTTAGAATGGAAAAAAGAGAGATGTTGACAGTTGTGGTCTTGATGCAGAGATACAGCACAGGAGTTGGCATGGGGTCCCCGTTTCTGATTGTACTGCAAACAGGTGTATGACTGAGAAGACAGAAAAAGCATTGTCTTTGTAACACTGATTTATTAGTAAGAGATTACGAATATGTAAACATGAAAAAGACTTAAGTCAAGATTTGGAATGTACTATAACTCATACTGGAAGTTACAGAAGTGAGTGAGGGGTGCGGATTTCAAAAGCACAGGATTTAACAACAGTGGATTTGACAGTGGGGAAGTAATTTGGTAGAGTATGTTTTTGAAAGTATGATATATAGGATAATGTTTAGGTTTTTATTTAATATTTTGTTTTTAACAGTATGCTTCATATATCAATATGTTCTTTAACAGAATAAAGCATCTGTGTTAAAGCATATATATTTTTCTTCAAGCGGTTTCCTGGGTTTAATAAGATCTGTCTCTCCTTTTTCAAATAGTCATCACACATGTTGTAATTCTGAAAATAGGAGAATATCCATAATGCAAAGTACATGAGCAGATAATGATATGTGGTGATTATTTTGAAAGGTCAGTTGCTTTGTTGACCTTTTGGTGCTCCTTTATGAGAGTTCAAAGACTAAAGAGAATATTCTTTGTATTTTAAAAGTATATTCATAAAAGTATGTTCATAAAATGGTTCTCCATTATATATTACTAGGTTTATAATTTTATTTAAAATTGAGCTAACATTATCATTTTAAATGATTTTGCCATAACAAAAATGGAAATGACATCACATATATATTAGTTACTTTCTGTAGTCTAACCCAGTCTTGGAATCAGGACATTGCATACTTCCCTCAACGATGAAGAAACTACAGTAGATTTAGTTGCCTTCCCTGCAAAGCATAGAGCATGAGCATGCTGACTGAGGTGCCTGTCAGTAGAGATGAGTCACATAAATATTTTATGACAATTCATTTTGAATTTTTCATTTGGCTGTAGAGAAATGCATTTTGTGGATATGTGGGTGGTCTTTTTAAGCCGTGTGGAGGACAGGAATCAATGGTAGCAGTAGTTGCTATTTAAAGATTCGGCATGCCAGAGGTAACCACACAGCCCAACTGTTTATTCTTCCTCACATCCTATTTGTGCTATTTATAGGAACAAAACTTCTCTTTTTCTAGCAAGATACATTCCTCCATACATGAGCCACAAAAAGAAAGGGGCAGATTCCACAGTTTAAAAGAACACTTAGCATTCATTCCTTGCTGCAGAAGCTGAGAAACAGGAAAGGCTTGCTCAAACACACACTACACACTGAAGTATCAAATATGCATTTATGAGCATTGATTACATAAAAATGCATTGAACTTTGTTGAGGAAACACAAAATCAGAATGAGTCTGCTCTTTATTCCCCACTAAGAAACTGAATGAATAGAGGTAGCTACTATATGTACCTCCAATCAGACCCCGAGATAAGGACACTGTTAATGGCAATGTTAAGTTTACTGCTTTCAAACACTAGAGCCTGATTCAATTACTCCTATTATACTGGCAAAAGAAACTACGTAAGCCTAAAAGAAAATTATCATTCCTTTGAAAATGTTGGAAAAATAAATATATTCATGTGCTTTAGGTTGACGCTCACAATCTAAGATGTGATGATTGAGCCTCTTATCTTCCCTATGTAGAATAAAATTTTAATTCTACCCATTGTTAAACATGAAAGATTATGTTGATCATAATAACTCTCTCTGAAATTTCAGTTATAGAGGTTGATGGGGTTCAAAACATGTGTCCTCAAATCTATCTATTAAGCAGACTGAGTGTTTTGATCTGAAAGCACCCCAGAAGCAGCACATTCCCGAAGCACTCTCTGACCTCACCTCCCACACTACTGTCTACACAAGCTAGGTCAAAAATGTGCACTCAACACAGTGCCACTATGAAAGAACATTTCTACCACGAGAAACTGGGAGTCAACATTGCAAAAAAAATCTGTGCAAACTTACTTATCTTTGATGAGAGCTCCAATATATTGCCCAGTCAATGCCTGGCAGTTGTTGTCAAAAACCTCACTGGCTTTGTCTTGTGCATACCCACAACAACCTATGAGATGCTTTATAAGTCTGTGGGGTTAACAAATTCTTTGGGTCTTCATTTTCCTTCTCAAGACCTTAGTGAACACGTGCAAGAAATTCATATGTTTTTCTCTTGTTAGTATTTTTTTATGTTTGTTTCATTCTTAGACTACATCCAGGACCTAAGAGGGTAAAAGGAGGTTTTACTCCCCTATAAGGACAATATAATGTTGATGCAGAATTGCTTTCTCAGCTTATAAAAAAATTAAGCTTTTTAGCACAAGTTTTTTGACAGTTTTTAAAAATATTTTTATTGTGCTTTGGTTCATTACATACAACACTTCTTAAACAAATTTTGACCCCCCTCCACATCCCCACACAATGGATCACATCTATTCTGCCATATGTGTTAAATCCCATCCACTCAAGAATTTTCCCCAGATGAGTTGACTCCCATTGAGAGGACTTTAAGTCCAATTGGATATCTAATTGTTGATTACCCCCCAAATAACAGAATCATTACTGCACCAATAGAGGTAGTGTGCTTTGCTGGTCATTGTAGTTATTAGGTTTTTAGTGTTCAATTGAACCACTGATTAATTTTCTCCCTTAGATGCTTGCATACTATCCTCTAGAACTGTGAGAACTAGTCTTCAGGTAGAAAGCTTGCAGATCAGTTCCAGCTCCATTGTTCCAAGTCCTATGACTGAAGCATATCCTGTCATCAGCAGTGGGGTCTTACCTTCGATTTCTGGGAGATAATCAGGGGCTCTGGTAATCCCCTGTGTTATTTTGAGAGTCTATTGGACTCCTCTGACCAGCCACTCAGAGGGAGGGCTCTCCTGCCTGGCATTGTACTACTCCTTGATATTCAGGCCCCAGGTATACAAGTAGAGGTATATTTCTCAGGGGGTTCCCAAGCCAACACAATTCCCTGTCTTCACATGTCACCCATTTTCCATTCATCTCTCCTCTCTCTTACCCCACCCAACCTCCCTCCTCTCTCCCCAGGCCACGTACCACCATGATCACCCACGCCCCAAATAACACCAATCTACCGTAAACCCGCTCTCCAGAGTTCCCTCCTCCCCTCTCCACGGTCCCCCGCTGCATGTCCCACTCCTCCCCTTCCCAGCCAAACACTTCCACTCTCCCATGGTAAGATTTGTTCCTTACTAGCCCTCTCTTTTGGAATTTTTCTTTCTCTTTACCTCCATTGTTCCTTTCCATTTCTTGGCTCCTGCTGTTACATCAGGATATATACCAACGTATGAGGGATTGGTATTCCAATCGGCAAATGAGGGAGAACATATGTCACTTGCTTTTTTGAGGTTTTGTTCCTTCACTTACTATAAAAGTTTCTAGTTCCATCCATTTACCTGTAAATTTCATAATTTCATCTTTTCTATGCTGAATAGAATCTCATTGTGTAAATGTACAACATTTTCATTTTCCACTTGACAGTTCAGGATATTTAGGTTGTTTCCATTACTTACTATGTGAAAAAAGCAACAACAAACATGGATGCACAGATATCTCTACAGTAGGATGAGTCCTTTGAGTTATGACAATGAGTGGTATAAGCAGATCATATGATAGATTCACTTTTAAAGAGTTCTCCACACTGCTTTCCATAAGAGTTGCAGGAGTTTACACTCCCACAGCAGTGAATGAATGTTCCCCTTCCTCCACATCCTCCCCAGCATTTGGTGTCTTTTGTTCTCTTAATCTAGCCAGTTGGACTGAGATACAATGGAACCCTAAAGGGTTTTTTATCAGCATTTTTCTAATTACTAAAGATGTTAAGCACTTTTTAAGGTGTTTCTTAGCTATTTTTATTGTTTGAAAACTCTCTGTTCAGATCCATAGCCCATCTTTTTATTAGGTAATTTATTTTCTCATTTCTTTGATTTTGAGTTCTTTGTATTTTCTGGATATTAATCCTTTATCAGACACGTAGTATGTGAAAATTTTCTCCCGCTGAGTGTGTTTCCTCTTCACTTCCTTGGATTTTTTTGCTGTACAAAAGCTTTGTAGTTTAATGAGGTCCCACTTATTGATTGTTGACCTTAATGCCTAAGCAGTTGATGTTCAATTTAGAAAGTCCTTTCCTAAGCCTCTGCCTTGGAGGGTACTGCCTATTTTTATTCTATCATTTTCAGAGATTCAGGTTTTATATTGAGATCTTTGATCCATTTGGAGTTGACTCTTGTGCATCATAAAAGATAAGGGTTCAAGTTCATTCTTCTACACATGGAGATCCAATTTTGCCAGCATCATTTATTGAAGATTCTGTCTTTCTTTCATTATGTGTTCTTTGGACCTTTGTCAAATATCAGGTGGTTGAAATTATATGTGGTTATATTTGTGTCTTCTGCTGTGTTCTATTGATCTACATGTCTATTTATGTGCCAACATCATGTTGTTTTTATGACTATAGCTCCATAATATAATCTGAGATCTGGGATGGTGATCCTCCTGCATTGTACTTTTTGCCCAAGATTTCTTTGGATATCCAGGGTCTTTTGTGATTCCATATGACTTTTAGGATAATTTTTTCTAGCTTTGTGAAGAGTGCCTGGAGTATTTTGATTTCCGTTGCATTGAATCTGTAGAATACTTTTGGTAAGATGCTCGTTTCCACAATAATTCATGATCATAGTAGGTTCTTCCATCACCTGGTGTCCCCCTGAATCACTTTCTTTAAATATTTAAAATTTTCATTTTAGCAATCTTTAATGTTTTTAGTTAAGTTTATTCCTAAATATTTTTCAAGGTTATTGAGAATGGGAGGGTTTCCACAAATACTTTTTCTGATTGCTTCTTTTTGGTACATAGACATTTTTCATAAGTTGATTTTTTAACCTGCCACTCTACTGAAAATATTAATCATTTCTAGGAGTTTTCTGGTAGAAATTTTGGTATCTCTTATTTATCAAAAAAGAATGGAGATAGTGGACAGCCTTGTCTGATTCCTGATTTTAATGGGAATGCTTCCACTTTTTCTCTATGTAGAATGACACTGGCTATGGGTTTGTTGTATACAGTTTTAAATATGTTGAGGTATGTTCCTTCCATTCTAATTCCTTCTAAACTTTTAACATGAATGCATGTTGGATTTTGTCAAAGGCCTTTTCTGCATCTATTGAGATGACCATGCGATTTGTGTCTTTAAGTCCATTTCTATGTTTTATTACATTTATTGACTTAAGTGTATTGAACCATCCCGCCATCTCTGAATAAAGCCAAGTTGATCATGGTGGACAGTTTTTTTTGATGTGTGTCTATATTGTGATTTGCAAGTTTTGTTGAGAATCTTTCCATGGATTTTCACTAAGGATATGGGCCTATAGTTTTCTTTGGTTGTTGTGTCGGTGCATGATTTTGCTATTGGAGTGATACTGGCTTCATAGAATGAGTGGAGAATATGTGGAGAAGAAATTCTTAATCTTCCTTGCTTTTATAAAGATATAATAATAAGTATGTTGAGGTACCAAAAGTTTAAATTGGCTTTGAAAAGGTAACTTATTCTAGTCACATTTTCAAATACCAATTGGGTATTCATACTGTTCATTAATGTACTGAACAATTTGACCAAGAATCTCTAGATTTGTGCTTTATGTTGTTTAATTAACAAATATTAAGATTATATAATATTTTTTAATACAGGTTCTCCCTGTAGTGCCCAGATGACCTGGAACCCATTATGTAAACTAAACTGGCTTGGATTTCACAGAAATGCACCTGTCTCTGCCTTCCACCTTTGCCCAACATTCATACCACATGTTTATATTTAGACAATAGCATAGATTGTTTTTGATCTGTAAAGAGCAATTTAGAATATTTTAGCATTAAATGTAAATAACAGACTGCATAATTTAAGACATGAGCTTATTCATTTCATTATGTGTATGTTTGTATGCATGTATATAAGTACCTCTGTTTGTCTTACAGCTGTTATTTCAAGAAATCAAGAAGGGCCAGGCGAAATGGGAAAGGCTGTGCTGATTCCAAAAGATGAACAAGAGAAAATGAAAGAGCTGTTTAAAATCAATCAGTTTAATCTCATGGCGAGTGACTTGATTGCCCTTAACAGAAGCCTGCCAGATGTGAGATTAGAAGGGTAAGTTTACATGTATCTACAAACTTGCACATTATTAAACACCACTTTTCAGTATCTCTGCTAATGATGTTAATTGCTGAATAAAATAATTTTGACTGCTTATGAATATCAATAATTTGCCTTGTCTGCATATACTGAGAAATATGAACTATATTATTTTAGACAAAGGAAAATATGTTAGTTGAAAAGACTGCAGATTACATAGGCCTAATGGGTTAGTAATTGATAATATCTTCCTTGTTTTACATTCTTTAACTTGCCAAATACTGAAGAAATATGATCTTTTGTAAATTATCTTCATGCCTTCATGGGACAGACCATCTATTTCATTTTGAATTATATATTCACCAACATAAAAATACCCAATTGTTTGCATACTTCACTGAACCTTTGAAATTATTCACTATGGGACCGGGGCTATTGTCCAGTGGTGAAACACTTGTCTAGTATACTCAATGCCCTGAGTTCAACCCTCAGCACCACAAATAATTATCTGTTATCATTTCTAGCATTAAGTTTACTTATAATCGGGTTGCTCAATTCCCAACAATGGGAGTTAAATTAAATTAGAAGTAATACTTCATGAAAAAATGATGTTGAAGATTCAACTTTTATGTTATTTACTGTAAGTTATGCTCTTTATAGTTAAACATATTTTCAATGGCTATAATAAACATCATCGGGATCGCCGGCAATAATGTTGAATGGTATTTTTGTCACCATGTAGTCTTTGTCAAACTCTTAGCCACTGCAGAGGATATATTCTGAAATTTTACAAAGTTATCAAGTCTTCTAATATGCTTCAGGTAGCACTTTTATGTAAGTTGTTTAGGTACATAATGATATTCTTTATATATAGAAAAAGATTAATGAAAAAGTTTGTAACTAATAATAGACTATGTTTCGTTAATATACTGTGATATTTACATCACATTTACTATATGTATGCTTGTTTTCCATTTCTGGTATATTTTCAGTAATTCCAAAACCTTACTGAGTTTCTAAGATTAGTAATTATTACAAAATTAATTTGGTAGAAGAATGACTCTAAGGTCTCATATCTCTAGACTGTTTTGAAATGACTCAGGAAAACTATAACCTAGGCATGTGGAATGTGTCTGAAATTCCATCATTTGTGAAGCCTAATTGGGATGATCCTGGGTTTGAAAATAGCTTGGAGCTACCTAGAGAATTCCAGGTCAACATGTACTTGGGGTGGGGAGAAAAATCACAAATAATTACTTGTTGTCATTTTTTAATATATATTTTATTGAATTGTTGTATATTTCATACAGAATGTCTCAATCAATCTCAATCATATTTACACTGCCTTCTCTGTGGTCTCCTCCTCCATGGAGCGGCTGTTGTGCACCAGCGGTTCCAGAGAGCAGAGAGCAAACAAACAGGGCCTCAGGTGGCCCAGAGCACAACGGGAAAGAACTCCTGGGAGCCTGTCAGTTGTCAGCTCGTGTATTAAATCAAGGCAGGGGTTTATATAGCGAGGCCTATCTGGCCATTACTGAAGGTGGAGAAGTTCAAGGCGGGGCCGTTCTTAGGCGGGAAGAATGCAAGGCTGATGTGGTTTGCAGGGTGGGGAAAGGGAAACTTAAGAATTAAGGAACAGGGAAAGGAAACCTGAGACTGCTAACAAACCCAACTGTGATGAACTTTCGCAAGCAGGCACAACTGAAGTCATGAGGATTGCAGTTACTTGACTCAGCAGAGTGTTGTTCAGCATCATCTTAATAAAAGAACATGAAATGCAAATTACACACATAAGATAATCTCTCCCTTAGTTATTTTCAATAGTCCTTAATTGGGAACAGGGATTGATTGACAAGAGTCAGAACATTTGATAAAGAGATTGTCTCACTTGATATTCCTAAACCTTTTGAAGCCATGGGTAGTTGGCAGTGAGTACCCAAGATCAAGCAGGACCAAGCTGACAGAAGTTTCTACCTTCACCAGTGTCTAAACCTGAGATCCTCTCTGGCTGTACCTGATGTGACCAGAGGCCTGAAAGCTTACACCTCAGTTAGTTTGTCTATTCATGGCAACAGCACCTTAAAGTTTTAATAAGTACTCTTTTTCTGTTATATTTTTATAATACAGATCAGGGCTAATAATTATATAAATTAGGAAACATATTTTGATTTTGCTTTCCTGTGGCTGAATCTTTATTCTTTTAAATATTTTTAACCCTTTTTAAAAAGTTGTGACTTATATATTCAAATTTTATTCTATTCAGAGTGGTTTCTTTTAAAGTGTGCTCTCAGTCTGTCTGAATCAGAAAAACCATATTTACCATATATAATTTTGAATTAAATACCCAGAATATAAATAATAAGGAATACAGAAAACAGTGATACTTAAAAGAGCCTGGAAAGAGTTGACATGAAAACACTTTATTTTTGGTCTGTCCAGGACACTGTACCTAGAAAGTGAAAAGCAGTGGAGTTTAGGGAATGAGCGGCAAGAACAAAAGCAAGCTTGGAGCAGCTGAGTATTAGAGAGAGAAACACTCTATTTCACAGAAAAATGGGCTTTGGATCACAATTCAAAGAGGCAGGAATTAAAACCAGTGAAGATCACATCTTACGACTCCCACCCAAGCATGCTATTCTGTTTTCCTCCCATTGCTGTAGTTATGCCCTGGTAGTAGCTTGTCTTTTGTGAGGTTTGGCCCTGGAGTACTGCAATTTCACATGAACTTCCCAGGTTTAGCCATCACAAAACTTCAGCTCACTTTGTACCTAGCTAGTCTTGGAGGCCTATGGTTGGAAAAACTTTTAAGTTCCTTTTAGAAACTGACAAATATATTATGTAAAACAATGTAAGAATTCAAAATAGTCACTTTTAGAAATCAGCAAATATACCATATAAAAATGTTAAAATTCAAAATAATTTCCCTTAAAAACAGGTAAATATGTCATGGAAGCAATACCAGAACCTAAAATATTTCCCTATAAAAACCGGTAAATGGATAAAACAATGTAAAGTCTTTAACAGTCATTTTAAGAACCAGTAAATATACCGTAAGAAGTTAGAATACTGATATTGCTTTCCTAGTTTGACATAAAAATGTATCAACCTTATTACAAAAGACTGTGTGAGAATCTCTTGCCTTTATATGATCCCATCAAGAATCCAAGATGAAAACCAAAACAAAAACATAAATTGCAACAGAATTAGAACATATGATTAAATGCCTACAGTTCAGGGAATTTCCAGGTTGTCAAGATCTCCTAGAGTTCTGTAGAACCACTAAATTCCTGGGTGTCTCCATTTTGAATTATGCCATGTGGTTGGATCAAAATGGTGGTAAGGTCAAACAGGTCACCGTTATTTTGAAAATTTTACTGTCCAAAATGGCAGCCAAGACATGTGACTGTCCCCATACTGGTGATGTAATCACCCAAAATGGAGACCAGACTACATGGCTGCCTCTCTCCTAGTAAGGTCACCAGCCATGATGAGGACCAAGCACATGGTAAAATGTGCCACATGATAAAATTGAGCCCATCCTCCACAAGGATACAAGCCCTGTGGGAAACCCTTTTTACTTTTTAGAAAGCACCTAGTTAAATGGTAGTATCCTCAGATATGTAGAGTCCAGATGAAAGAGCAAAGCAAAGGAACCCCTGGTATCAGACCAAGGACTGGGGTCCCCGAACCTCACCGCAGTGCAATGGTGAATGTGAAGCAGTGTCTTTTGGATCTCTTCTTTCCTAGACACTATTTATTGCTGGGGAAAAAACTCAAAAAAGGCAGCAGAAGGAATGAGAAGCTATGTCAGTACACAGGTTCTTGGACTGTTGCTCTGAGAGCATACATCTCCCCAGACAATGTGTGTGACTCTCCTTGTTCACTAAAATTTAAAATGTTTAGATCTATTAAAAAGCAGCTATTTTGGGACCACATATTCTAAGCACTGTTTGTTTGGTGCTCCCAGATGACTGAGATCCAAATCTGAGCCCCTCTAACTGTTCTTTTTCCCACCTGTGAAGAGAGCCATGGTGAAGAAAAAGCCGAAGGAAAGAAACTGTTTGAATTTTTTTTTTCTTTTCTTTGAGAAGCAAGGTATTTACAGCCTCAATATGCCCTGAGGCCACAACAAGCTCAATAATGGAGCTCACTCCCTCACCTGTTTAAGCAGCTTTTGAGGAGGGCCCTGAGGCCCGGGTCTGCGTCTCCCTCTGGTGAGATGTATTGTCCGTGATAGAAAGAAGAGGAGAGAAACATGCAACACGGGAAGAACATTCCTAGGAAGGCGTCTGGGAGATTCAATCCAGTATATACACCCGAGACTGTCTGCAAATTTAAGAGGCTGGAGACCACTCTTAAGAGCATTTGTCTGGTCGTTGCATTACCGGGTTTTTTGATTGGAGACAGCGAGACACCCAGTCAGTTAGCTGGGGTCTGGTCAGAGGATGTGAGGTCTTTGGCTAATATCAGAGATTAGCCCTAGTCAAAAAGTGTCAGTTTCCCTTCTGCCAGAACCTGTCCCTTGTGACAGTGCAAACTGAAAGTAAAAGAGGAAGAAACTGTTGCCAATACTTAGAGTGGGATGGCAGGACAGATACCTATGTCCTTCCGGGGGAGCACTCACCCTTCTGTGCATCCTGGAGTGTTGCTGATCCTCAGGGCAGGATGGCCAAGGCTTACCAGTCATGTCCCTCCGGAGGGGAGTACTTGTCCTTCCCCTGTGCATCCCGGAGGAGTCCCATCCAGCCCCACTAGTTGTCGGTCTCTTCCCACTCCTGTCCTGCAGGGAACTTGGGAAACTGTGCTCCTGCGCTGATTGCAGGGACCCAGGTGGCAGGAAGGCCAGCAGCTGAATGGGTCCTCGAGTGGTGGCGAGTATGGTAGGAAAGAGCTCTCAGGAGACTGTCAGTGGACAGCTCTTCTACTGAAATTAAAGCAGGGGTTTATATAGGGAGGCCTGTCTGGCCGTTACTGAAGGTGGGAAAGTTCAAGGTGGGGCCTTTCTTAGGTGGGAAGATCACAGGGCTGTTGAGCTGACAGAGTTGGGGAAGGGAAAATTAATCAGGAATTAATAAACAGGGAAACGAAACCTAAGTCCTGGCTTTGGCCTGTGGTGATCCTTATGGGACCTGGGTCATAGCCTCAAGGCAGAGCAGGCAGGACACCTGCCATCCCTTCAGGGTCTCTGGGGTCACACTGCCCACTCAATACCTTTATGTGGTGTCCAGGAATACATTCTACACCAGCACCTTCCAACTGGAATCCATCTGTTCTTGCATCTGTATTAAAGTCTATTGTGTCAACTTAGTGTCCCCAAGTGACCTCAGTGCAGGTTCATTCACTGACGTCTAATCAGCCTAACCAGGGTCCCTCAAATTAGCAAGACTATCTCATCCTTACCCAACAGCAATCAGTTGCCAATATTTCTTAAGTAAATATTACCCATTTCGCCAATGCCACGATGGGTTTTTGTGTTCTTGAATTTGCATGGATCTTGAGTATGACAAAACGATTGCTGTAGGTTCATATGAGCAGGGTGGTTTAGGCATTTTTGTAGTTCAGCAAATACTTTGAATATTAAATTTGTTACAAATTTCTAAACATACTTTATATATACATATGTATATATGCACACACATTTACATTTTAAACACTAGTATGAATCATATTTTCAAAATAATTTTGTACATTTTAGACATGATTATTGTGTTACAGTGCTGTGTGTATTTGTTTCATAAGCCTTGGTGTGAAAAATATGTAAATATAATATTCATGTATGTACATTAGGAAAACTAGGTAATCACTTTCAATTTTAAAATTAAGTACTCATAGGAGAAATCTAAATAAATACTCCCTGTTTATAGAGGTAAAAGATGAAATAAAAATTATTCATTTGAAGATAAATTTGATGAGGCATTTGGATACATTGGTGTTAAGTTCTGGAATGTCCACCCAGAGGTGAACTAAATATTTATATTACATTATTTAATATACTTAATTTATCAATATGTGATCGATATTTATAAATTATACTAAATTATTCAGATAATAATAATTGTCATCACTCAAAAACTACGTTATTTATGTATTTTCAGTGTAATTACAGCTGGAAGACTGTTATTTAATTTCTAAGTAATTTTAGTTATTATTTTTACTTTATATGGATGAGTGCTATGCCTGCATGTTTAAGTGCACCACGTAAATGGAGAGTCTACAGAGGCAAAAAGAGGGTGTCAATCCCTTGGAACTGGAGTTACAGACAGTTATTAGCTGTCATGTAGGTGCTGGGAATCAAACCTGGGTCCTCTGGAAGAATAGTGAGTGCTCTTAACCACTGAACCATCTTTCCAGCCCTGTTATTTTCTTGACGATATCTGAGATCCTTTTTACAATCTGTATATATGTATATATGTAAATGGAATTACCAACAACTGTAAGCAAACTGCTTTTTTAACCATCCTTCACAAAAAGAAAATACCCAAATTACTAAATGTCCTAGAATCTCATTCAGATTTTGTTAAAATCATTAAACTGGGTGAGGCTAGGCCTTGAGGATTTGTTTCTCATCAATCAGAAAGTTTCACAAGTTTATAGTATTTGTATTTTTATAAGCATAGCAATTAAATACTTTTATAGCTTGAGAGCAAATAACTAGATGTTATTTTTTTTTCAATCTAATTTTTCCTGTGAAAATTTGTGGTAGGGGAAAGAGGGTGTCAGAAGGAGAGAGAGCAGGAGAGTGAGAGAGACTGAGAGAAACTAAAGAGACCTATTAGGATATATTAAATAGATTATTTTAATCATCCACTCCCTGGAAATTATAACAAGAAAGAAGCAACAAAATGTGGGGAATACAAAACAAATATAATTTGAGAGAAGGCTTAGCTCCAAGACGGCAGCCTCCACCTGCATCATATTGTCTTCCTGCGTGGGCGTGGCTGGCCAGACCCACGATGCAATGGAAGCCCATTTTGTGAGAAGCACCAAGGGAAAGATACTCTGCGACACACTGCAGGCTGTCCTCATTGAAATGCCTATGATGGCTATGCATTTTCTGTAGAATACACTCTATCACTATAGAGTCTGGGCCATTGCCTTTAGGTACCGGAGAATGCAGAGGAAAATGCCCAGAGGCTGACTAGGAAACCAGGTTAGTTACTGGCCCACTCAGAACTGTGCAGTGTGCACAAGAACCTCCAGCAAAACCACCCTCCACTGCTGGTAGGTGATGTGCTGCAATGCGGAATGTTGGTAGGCATCTGCTGAGAGGATCCTATGCACCAGCCCTACCCAAAATGATCCCTAGCAAACTCTGAGAAAACTGCAGCGTTCCTGGAGTTGTTCACTACCATACCTTGAGAATGCAAGCATCATGCAGATGGGTCGAATGGTGGCCAAGGATAAGGACCACTGGGTCAGGCTCTTCTCCTAGTTCTGTAGCAAAACTGTCAATGAGGAAGAAATTATCCGCTAACACCTGGGTGACAAATTAAAAAGCCAGCTGGAACTTCTTCAAAGGCTATTCACAGAGACCCTTTGTGAGGAGGCACTCAGCCAGCAGTCTACTCCAAAAGGATTCCATCCTCACTTTTCTCTGTGAACCCAGTGCAGAGCCTCCTTTCCAGAAAGCAACTTCCTTTTGCATGTCACCTCCCTGGAGGATACTAAGCCAAACTAGGAAATCTGTATCAGCTACTTAGACTGCTTTCAGTGGGAGTTAAGCTGTCACAGCCTACCACAAGATCCTCAGGGGAAACTGTCAGTTCCTACCCCAGATGCCTGGTAGAGCTTGGCAAACCCAATGTGACCCCGGAGGAGAAGGAGCCAGGGGAGCTTGAAGATGCAGAGCTAGGAGATGAGATAACTTGCCTAGAGGGGGCCAGCTGATAACTGATGTATGATGCTACCTTGCCTAGAGGGGGGCCAGCTCCAGACTCTGCTGGGAAAGGAGGTCTTTCTCCCACAAACATGGTTTGAGAAACCCAGCACCCACTGCCTACATTCTCCCCTCTGGCCTTCTGCTGTAGGACAGGACTGCTGGACCTGAGCTCCATCTGTCTCGCCAGCCTGCGTGAGCACTGCTTCTGACCTACATAGACCTTGTGCCATCACCGAACCTTACAGACCTTGCCTTCCTTGCATTACAACAGTGCATTACTCCACTGTTGGAGTGTGACTGAAACCAGGCTCTAGCCTGGACAGTATATTCCCCCTTGGCCCCTTGACCCACACTCACCCATTTACCTGAAGCTTGATCCTCTTCAACTGGCTTTTGATTTGAAGGGGGACGACAGAACAGCAAATAGAGAGCAGACTGAGCTCCATAGAGCCAAAAGAGGTGGCACGATGCTTGTCTTTTTCGTACTGCCCACCCACAGCTTGGTTGCTACTTGCCAGTGAGAGTTTGCTGGGATTGCTGCACTGTTCTGCAGAACACGGGGCAGGTAGAGACTAATTTGTTCCCTGGACTCTAGAACCTCTGTACCTTGTGTCTTACCTCTCAGATCCAGACATAGTGGCTCACTTTGTGCTAGACAGGACACTTGAAGATGAGCCATCACTTTGTTCCTTCCTTGGAACAGATGAGTATCTCTGACTTGGGGGCGGGGGCACCATGAAAATTTAAACCACAACTCCCAGTTTCTGCCTTCCTACCTGTCTGCTCCAAGGCCTGCACACCACTTTACTGGGAGCACCCAGGGAGGACAGGCTCCTGAACCACAGAGTCCTTTCTGGGATCATGGACATGGGGTGGTCGCCGGCAGTTGGCTGATTATGGTGCAGTGTGCTAAAGTGAGCATGACATCAGTCTCAGGTAACTCCTTTGAAAAGGTGGACCAGACAGGGTAGCACTTCTAGGAGGGGGCACATGAACAGGACCGTCACTAGTCATTGTGCTGAAATTCAGGAAAGGGTCTCTCTTCTAATGCCAGGTTGCTGTCTTCTGGTACATCTTACTGTCACACTTCCATCCAGAGATGCCTGCCGGAGAAGGCACAGGTGTGGAGGCTCATCTCCAATTACTGAGAGGAAGGGAATCTAGCCATTAGTTGTCCCCTTAAGGAAGTTCATGTAAAACCTTAAGTTTTGATTTTAAAAAATTCTTGTTACTTAAGATGCTTTTGAAAGAGATGCTAAGGAGGGAAATTGAGAACAAGTTTAAAATTTTTAAAATCTAAGTTTTTTGAACATTTAGAGTATAATTTACTTTAACATTTGTTTCTGAGCAGTTATCTTTATTCCTAACTTTTGTTTACTTATTTAATTTTTGAATAATGAATCATTTAGTTTAAGTATGTCTTATCCTTGGGGTTTATATGGGAAATGGTATAGATACCTGAACTTCCCAAAATAAGGAAGAAGAGCTAAAAATTTTAGATACACGAGCAAGACTATTTATTATTGTTGTTATTATTACTATTATTGTTATTATTATTAGTAGTAGCAGTAGTAGTAGTATTTGTTTGGGACACTTGTCACAGAGAAAGCAGTTAATAAGTGTCTTTAGACAGCTCCAGCATATAATTTAGAGAATTTAGAACATAGAAAACAATAACACCTAAAAGAACTTAGAAAAAAAGATGATTATCAGAATGCTTGATTTCTTTAAATTACATGCCATTTTAACTGGAAAATGAATTTAAAAAACATCATCATTATGCAGAAATAAAGCAAGCAGATAGCCAAGGAGTTTCAAGGAAGGAAAGGATAATCTAACACATAGAAAAACAAGTTTAAAGACACAGGGCAAAAAAAGCTAACTTTGTTAGCTTTTACAGCCATCAAGCGCTACACATCCATTATCTAAGCTACTTTCTTCCATCTTGTTTAGACCCAGGGAAAGGAGCTCAAGAAAGCGAGAATTAGTGGAGGAGGTGCATGGGGTTCAACAATATCTGCTTTTTTGGAAGTACTTCTTGTTTCTCCTGATACAGCTGGATATCTAATTTGGTTTTAAAAAGTTAAATGTTTCAGCCTAACCATTTATAATCAGTAGCATAATCAGTAACTGGCATTTTTCCAAGATTCTGAGTCAAGTGTCCCATGGTTTGGATACAAAATAAAATATTTCTGAATAACTTTGAAAGGTTCACAAATATGTTTGATAATGCTTCAGTTCAAAGCTATTTAAGTAAATTTATTAATTGCCATGCATGTGCACAAGTTTCAGGAGTTAAAGAACAAGTGAAACTCGTTCTTTCTCATAGTGAATGGGAATGGGAAAGTGAAAGTTCTGAGCACATTCCTTGCAGCTTGGGCATGGTGAAGAAGGAGACCAAAGGAAAAGGTGAATAAAGAGTTACAGTGCCTGTGCTTGGTGTCAGATCATTTACCCTTGTGTGTGCCTGAGAACTGAAAGTCATTTCCCTTTTCCACAGGACTTCTCCAGGCAGAGTTAGGACTCTGGCATGAACTATCAAGGAAAGCTTTGACTTGATGTGGTACAACTGACGCTGGGTGGCTGTGCCACTGGGTGGCTGTGCTGCTCACTATTTCCCTTCTTTAGGGACCTAAGCTACTGATCTGTGAATTCAGATTAGAGAGCCTCTTCCTCACCAGAGGCACCACAATTTTCTCTTTCTAAATCACATTATTGCAGCAATACTTATAAAAATTACCAGCCAGACTGTTAGGATTCATAAGATAAAGAGCAGACCTCTACTGCCAAGAACCTGCTCTAAAATATGCCTTTCAGAACTGTGCTCCCTGGCAAGGCTTCACTCATTCTTTTTTTTTAATAGTATCTCCAGAGTGAGATGGGGAAGCAGAAGTCAGGACCTGCCTTTATTTTATCAGGGAATCTTAACCTTTGATCCCTAGGCCTAGACTTACACACTTAGAAGGGAGGATTGCTCTTGTTTGCAATGTGAAAAGCATACTGCTCCCAGTGCTTTGATACTTAAAGCATGCACATGCACGTTCACACTATAGTTTACACTACCTTGGGTGGAGTACAAGGAGAGATACTGATGAATTTAGGTCATATGCCCAGATTACAAAACAAGCACATGACTCAGAGAACTTATGTACGTATGGAGTAGTTTTCAGTTGGCAGCTTAGATAAAAGTATTTAGTCCAGATAATGTTCACATTGTAAAAGTCATTCCTACATATACATACACATAATTAAAACTAAACTAAAATTTTTTAAATGAAATGTAACAAGCAAGTTGAATGCATAGTAAGAACTTATATAACTTCTTTTGATAATTTACAAAGCTGGTAAATGCTACTACGTTTCTAGGAAAGATAATGCTAGAAATATAACTGATAAGTGGATATGTAATTAATTTACAAACATTAAAAGGAAATATATGTGTATTATTTCATTCTTTTGTATTGATAAAATCCTAGAGATTTCTTTTTATTGTTTTTGAATGTTGTATACACATACAATGTGTTATCACTCCACACTCATTCTCTCAGCTCAAGCTTCTTCCCTTTGCTCCCCTCTAGTATTTCCTCCTAAATTCAAGATCTTTTACCTTTAAAACCCGTAGAGTCCCCTGAATTCTATCAGAATGAATATGGGTGTAGGACCATCTACTGGAATGTGGATAGCCACTAGAGAGCCACATCCCTAAAAGAAACAGATGGTTGTCCAGCATTTATTAGATGCCAATGGTTCCTAAGCTAAGAGTGGGACTTCATGAGGCCTCCCGGATCCATGCTGGAATTTTGACTGTCTTGATCTTGGGTGGGTCTTGTGCATGCTGTCACATTTGCTGGGAGTTCACACGCACAGCTGCTCTGTTGTGTTCTGCACACTGTTCCATTGTCATCATCTACCGCCTGTGGCTCTTGCAATCTTTCTCCCCTCTCTTCTACAGTGATTCCTGCACTTTAGGAGAAGAGGTATGACAAAAATGTCCCATTGAGGGCTGCGCACTCTGTATTCTCTTATTCACTATAGTGTGACCAATGATGGCTCTCTTTGTTAGTCCCTATTTACTACGAAAAGAAGCTTCTCTGAGGAGTGCTAAGAAACACACTAACCTATGGGAATAAGAAGTCACTGGACATCAGTTTAATATTACATCAGTTTGGCAGAATAATAATAGTAGGTTCTCCCCTAGGGTCTGTTGACCTATGTAGTCACATGTTCTTGGTCTCAGCAATGGTTCCAGTCACAAGTTTTATCTTGTGAAGTGGATCCTAAATCCAATCAGAAAGAAGTTGGTTACTCCCATAACATTAATGTCAGTATTCCATCAGTGGGTAGTTCCTACCAGACCAGCAGTTATTGCAGCTTGCAGATGTCACTTTTGGATATAGTAGATGATTATTGAAGAAGCTTCTTAAAATACACATGTATATAAAAACAGTTTAAACATAGTTACCATAAAGTGGCTGGGGAGTGGAGTGTAGACAATGCTGCCTGCCCCCGTACACCACAGGTTACCAAATGAAAAACCAATATCAGGAATGTGTTACCTCTCTTGAAATTATTGATTAGTACACTCCCATTTACCTCCAAACATTGCAATCTACTATCATTGCTCTTCCTTACCCTTCAGGACTTGATGGTGAGACCCTATTGCTAAATATACCACATACTTGAGTCAAAGAAAATGAATAAATCAATCTGGACCAACCTGAAAGCTTCATCCCCACTGGCTAGTTTCCATAGTGCTGGAATGTGATAGTCACTCTACCAGAGGTGAAAAGTTTCTCAGTATTTTTTGGAAACAATGTTTGAATTGCATTTCTACAAGAACCATCAAAGCCCTGTTTTGTTTACTAAGACCTTTCGGTAACCAATGTTATTGTATGTCACTAGGGTCTTCGGGAATTAGAGAAAACATTAAGACTATGATTGTAATCAGTGGGCTGGTAACAGGATTGTGTTTCACCGTGTGCACAATAAACAAGAGAACACAGGAGAAGTTTTCTAGACATGGAGCCAAAACATGTATCTTTGAGACCTGACTCTTTCTCTGGTCCTACCTCCCAGCAACTCATTAATTTATTAAGATCCAAATTATGCCCACCGAATCAGACCAGACAATCAATCCCTCGGCCAAGCAGAAACCCACTGTTGTTTAACTAATATTGGATAGCCTCAAGAACAACTAAATAATAGAAGTGGGCAAACAATAGAAGGAATTACTTAAATAAAAACCAATTATGACTTTTTGTGACCATATCTATAATTAGAAAAATGATGAAGAACACAGTTGCCTCAAGTTCTTAGTAATATATATGCAAAATATTTTCAATTCTATAAATATTGTATCATTTTTTCTGTGGAATTATCTTATGCCCTGTAGTTCCTTTTTTGAGTGAAAGAAAAAAAAAATAAGCAACTAGATTCTTGTACTCTTAGGAATTCTTTTAGAATCAAAGTTAACAGTAATTAATGAATGACTGTTTCTTGAAAAGCCAGAGGCAATTAAAACAAAATGCCTTTGAATTTACATATAAGCATACATATAGTAACACTTCAAACACTGGTATTGAGTCATTTGAAGGTTATAATGCAGCTGGAATTTAAGTATATTTCATCAGGAAAAAATAAGGCAATAGGAAATTAATTTCAGTTATTTGCATATTAGACAAAATAGCTTCTTTTTACTTCTGTAAACTTGCAAGTTGAAAAAGAGAAAAAGACTCTAGTAGATTGATATTATTAGTGGAAGAAGAGGTTTTGCATACACATGTTTAATAACTTGCTCTCAAAGGATAAAGTTCTTATATTTACTATGTAAAATAGACATAAAACATAGTATATATTTTTCTGTTCTCCATCTCAAGAGTACCTATCTACGCAAATTAATTGCCATTTCAATAAATTAAAATATGATGAATGTAGCATTAATTGTACAAAGGAGAAATAGAAAATGAGAATATTAATTGGATTTCTGATCTCTGTTCCACATCTTTTCTTTTTAATTTGAGAATTAGTATATTTCATACGCTGTTAAAAACTTTGCCCATAAAAATAATAATGACTATTCTACCACTGTGATTTAGGTGCTCATGTGTGGAATTAATTTTATTACTCAAATTATAAACTCTTCTCCTCATTCCTCTCCCGCTCTCCAGTCTTTCTGTATGCGTGGGAATAATAATGCTATTACCCTATAAGTGTTTTTTTTTCAAATGAGTGAACACTATGAAGCCTTTTTAGCCATGTTTGGGGAGGAACATTTAAGTAGTACTATACACTGCACAGCCTCATTTGCAATGGGCTTCCTTTCTACTGTCTCCTGATATAAGGCAATTTTGTATTTCTTACGAACTTTTAATGATAATTCTAGTAAGACATGTAACATTAAACCATCTTAGCTACTTTTTAAAATTTTTTTGTCTTTTTGAGATAGGTCTCCCTGTAGCCTCAACAGGCCTAGAACTCACTTTATAGACCAGGCTGGCCTCTAACTCACAGAGCTCCACCCGCCTCTGCCACCCAAATGCAGGCATTAGAAGTGTGCACCACCACACCTCACTACTCATCTTAGCTACTTTTAAATGTGAAGCTTAGTATTAGGGAGCTTAACTTAGGGTTCAAATCTGTTGTCTCTAAATCTTAGTTTTATCATAAATTTTAAGCTGAACATAAGTGAGAAAAAAGCAGCCTCAGGAAAATTTCGCTGCTTTCTCCCGTCTCCTTAAACACCTTATCAAGGTACCCTCCACCTTGAATCTCGAATACCAGGAAGGTAAAAACAGTCTTTTTTCTTTCTTTTTTTTGGGGTGGGCACAGGATCTCATGTACACTAAGATGGCCTCAAATTTGTAATGTAACCAAAAACTGGCCTTGAACTCCTGATCCCCCGCCTCAACTCAACAAGGGCTGGCATTAGACTTGTGTTCTACCACGCCTGGCTTTATTTCTTGACTGCAGTTAGCCATCAAGGTATGATTTTAATTGAATGTCCTTGCTAATTAGATGATATTAAATAAGTTTCCTTGTTCTTTAACCATTTGGATATTTTTCTCTAAAGTGCCAATTGAAATTTCCTCATTTTAAAATTGGGTCACTAAGCTGTATGTGTTCATTATATTCTGGTTATTAATTTTGTAAAGATAGAAAATTCAAAAATATATTCTACCAGTGTGTAAATTCCCATTTCACTCTGTTGATTATAGATTTTAAAACACAACCTTTTTTTTTCATTTTGGCATAGACCTACAGTATAACTTTTTATTTCTACATGTTTTATGCCTCATATTTAAGAATTTATTGCTGAATCAAAGGAAAAAAATTGCTGTTTGTTTCTCTTTCCAGAGTTTTATAGTTTTAAGCTTTTTGATTTTTGCTCTTGTGAATTTTGTTTTTGTTGTTGCTTATTTCATAACTGGTTTCTTTTTATATTTATTTTGAAACAGAATTGCTCTACATTGCCAGGCTGACCTCAAATTTCACATTCTCCTACCTTAACCTCCTGGGTGTTGGTATTGTTGGCATATACCACAATGTTCTTGTTCTAGATTTTAGGTTTAGGTTGTTGATATATTTTAACAATGACTTTTTTATACACTGAAAGCTAAGAGTCTAATTTTACTCTTTTGTGTATAATTATCCAATTTTATCCAAACTGTGTATTGAAAAAGAACTGTGTCTACCAATATAACTTGACATTCTTTTAAAAAATTATTTGATTATTTATAGATGAGTGGATTTATGGACTCTATATTCTGTTTTGTAAATATTTCTATCTTTATGCTAGTATGACACTGATTTCTGGAGATTTGTCATAAAATTTGAAATCAATAAATGTGAGACATCCAAATTAGTTTTCTGAATCTTTTCAAATGATAATACTTTCTTCCTATATTTGGTACCTATATTTTCATTTTTCAGTTCCTAACTTATCTTTATATTTAATATCTTTTGTACCCAGTGTATTGGCTCCCCCTTTTAATTCCAGAACTCAGGAGGCAGAGCTGCCTAGCCTACGTTGTGAATTCTAGACCAGCCAGGCTACTGTGTGAGACTCTGTCTCAGAGAGAGAAAGAAAAAAACTTTCATAATTTATATTTTTAACATTTTTCAAGATCTAATTATTACATAAAATCCAAGAAATAGAATGGAATCTCTAATATCTGAAATTTAGGGACTGAAGAGATATCTCAGTCACTAAACGCACTGACTACTGCAGAGGACTGGAGTTTGGTTCCCAGTACCCACAATCTTCCCTAACTCCAATTCCAGGAATCCAAAACTTTTTTCCGGTCTCTGTGGGCATTGCACATGCAGGTGAATTCATATACATGTGGACAAAAGATTCACATAAAATAAAAGCAAATATAACAAAAATAGATAAATAATACCTACAAGCTAGTGGTACCGATTTATAACAGCAACAGGGTATGGAGCTGAAGTGAAAGACAGCTTTCTGGGAATTATGTTCAGAACTGGGTTTTAGGAGATATATGCATATGAAACCAGACTAATGGGAATAAGGAAAGCTTTCTAAACAAACCAGGGCCAGTTAAACTAGCTGTTAAAAATACTGGTTATAAGTACACTTGGATATGTCTCCTGGCCAGGAGGTCATTTCTGTATGAAGTTTACCAAATATATACAATCTGCTCTATGAATCGCATTTCTGTTTTCATACTTCCTCATTTAGGTGTAAAAGGTGCTTTTGTTTTTCTATTATATTTACTGGTAGTGATAATCATTACAAATTAGCAGTTTTAATGGTGATATTTCCATCCATTCTTAGACTATGTCCTCCCAGTTTCCCTTCCTTTTCATTCTCTTCATCCCATCTTCCCCAAGACTCCTTCCCCTTCCCTAGAAGTTTATCTCCTATTTTCAGGTAATCTTTTATGTCCCCTCATTTTCATTCTTGATAGAAGCATACAACAATTTTCTTTCCATTTTGCTGATTTCAATCAACATGGTGATTTCTACTTTCCTATATTTTTCCTGGAATTGACATAATTTCATTCTTCTTTATGTCTCAGTAAATCTCTGTTATGTATGAGTGCCATATATTTTGTGTAATTTAAAAAAAAATTGTGTAGTTCATACAGAACATCTCAGTCAATCTTAATCACTTTAATACCCTCTTCTCCGCTGGCACCCTCCCATAGCATCGCCAACGAAATTCATACCTCTGTCATTTGTGTTAATGCCTATTAGGTAAAGTTACTGTCCCCTGACTTTCCTCAGTGAATGTTCATCCACTGAAGTCTCATCAGCCTGATTAGAGTCCTTTGCTCTAAGAAGATCAGCTCTTCCTCATCTAGCAGTAATCACCTGACTATATTTCTTCAGCTAAGATTGGGGTCTACTGCCCATTTCCCCAGTTTTATGCCGGGTTCTGTCTGCTTGAGTTTGCATGGGTTTTGTGCATGCATGCTGACACCACATTTGTAAGCTCACATGAGCAAGGACCCTGGTGCCTGTAGGACTCTATTTCAAAATGGTCATGCACCTCCTCCTTAGCTCTTACAATCTTTGTGCCCCACCTTCTGCAATGGTCCATGAGCCCTGGGTGGGTGGAGTTTAATATAGGAGTCTTGTCCAAAAACTCACATTCTGCAGACTCTTACTCTCTACTCCTTTCCCATTTGTGACCTTTGTGCTCCTGATCCTCTGTTGCATAAAGGAGTTTTATTAATGAGAATTGAGAGATTTATTATTGTCCTCTTTACCCATTATTTTCTGTAAGCCTTAGATGTAGAGGTTGCATTACAGAGCTGCCACTTAGGTTTGGGCAATTCATAGACAATGTAGGTGGGTGACCATTTGTGGTACTCTGTAATAGTCTCCCTCTGGTGTAAAAGTGATGAGTGGTGACTGGCATACTGGTCTATAAATATAAGGATACATATTTTGCATGTAATAAGAAATTATATTAGTCTAGGGATGTGACAGTCTTGGGATTTTCTCTAAGAACTATGACCTCTCCAGCCATGTGTATTTGGCTATGTTTACAGCACCACACATTGAGTGGGTTGTATAGACTTTAAGTTCAATTAGTTAGCTGTTGATTGCCCTCAAGATAAAAGTTCCACTACTGCATCAAAGTTGTATGTTGTCCAGACATTGATGTGGTTATCTATTAATCTGTTGATAGACTTCTAGATAGCTTCCATGTTGTAACAGCTGTATGTGGTCATTCAGGGGATAGCTGAGCTCATTCTCTTGAGACAAGCACATACTTGACTGTCTAGAAAAGAATGAAGACTGAAAACATGAATAAAGAGACAGAAACTACTTGTAAATTGTTGCCTTTATTTTCTGAGCTTTTGGGGTCCTATCCAGGCCATCATTGTACATATACCTATGTCTTTAAATGTTTCTAAAAGTTTTTCATATTTGCCTATTAGCATAGGTATTAAAATGCATTCAGATTTCTAATAAATTTTATTCCCCATATTTTGTTACATGTGATTTGTGTAGAAAATTTTCATCTACTTAATTCCCCTTTAAAATAAGAACTTCTATCACTAGAAGACAAAAACCTTGAGATTTACACCACTCATGTAGAGTGAGTGCTTATGAGCATGACAAAAAACAAATCAATGAATATATTCATCCATTAATAATGGAAGTATTTTAATGAAAATGAGAACTTTTAAAATATAAAAGGAAATGTGATATTTAAAAGCAGAGGATGAAGATTATTAGAGAACACAAAACATGGTATGTCTCAGCCAGAAATCACTGGAGTTTTTGTAGGAAAATAATTCAAGTAGAATGGAATGTTGTAATTAGAGGATATGGAAGTTTCTAAAATACACAAAAAATTTTATTTACATATGTCATGGTAAGTCATAAATGAACAAATTAGAGTAAAAATGTGGAAAAAATAGAAATGACATTTAAGAAATTATATTTGCTGGGCATGGTGCTAAAAGCCTTTAATCCTAGAACTAGGGAGGCAAAAGCAGGAAGATTTTTGTGAGATCCCAGCCAGTCTGGGATGGTTTATATAAAAAGTTCCAGGCCAGCTGATGCTACGTAGTGAGGACATGTATATACAAAATCCAAAGAACAAGAAAGAGGAGGAGGAAAAGGAAGAGGAGGAGGAGAAGGAAGAGGAAGAGATATTGCTATAGTATTATGTGAATTATCATAGAAGCTGGAATATAAGTAGATTCTCTATTGCCTGTTTTCCTGGTCCAAAGATTAGTAAGACCTCTGGCAGCATAGTGGCCTTAGATTCATAGATCATAGTAATAAGATAATGGCAAAGAATAAACACCAAATTCAAGAGAACTAATGGAGGGGTGGGCTTATGGTTTCAAATTGTATATATGTGTGCTTGTGCATGTGGGTGTGCCTATGTGCAAGCATGTGTGTTAAATAGAAAACAGTTACTTTGCAAGAGAAGAAAAACCAAAGGAGCTATAACTCTTATGTTTCATGCTGAGTGACTGAAAGATGTGTGATGTATATTTGTTGGTTTTCATAAGCGTTAACATACATACCCAGAAAAACATATAAATACCACTTTCGATATGGTGATAAAATTGACTTTGCACATAGGAAGCACATAAAATTGAAGCATTTTGGAAATAATTATTGTTATTCTTATAAGCCAATTTTTTGCTAGCTGTATGAAAATTATACTAATTCCAAATTAAATAGAAAAGATATATAAAAGAGATCAGAAATTCAATTAGCGTTCTCATTTTCTACTTCTCCATTGTATAATCAGTGCTGCATTTATCATTATTGCCTTAGCAGAATCATATAGTATATCATGGGAAATCATTCTGAGATTCTAGTGTTTGAATGCTGGTCCTTTGCAAATTGTTCTTTGTGATTAAAATGTTTTGTTGTTGTTGTTTTCCTTTTCTTTAAAAAAAAAATTTAATTGAACTTTTGTACATTTCATACAGCAGTTCTTAATGAAATTTAGACCCCTGTCCTCATCCAACCCTCTGCGAACTTCATGCATTCAGCCATACATGTTAAGTCATATCTAGTCAAGAATTTGTACCCAGATGTCCCCTGGTGCAAATTCGTTTACTGGAGACTAGTCAGCCTGCCCAGAGATGGTAAGTAAGGCATACTCTCTTTCTCACCCAGTAATAATTAATCTCCAATTGCTCCACTCAAGGCTGGCCTGCCACCCATTTCTCTTGCTCCACTCTGGGCCCTTGTCTGATTGAGTCAGCGTGGATCCTGTGCTCGATGACACCACTGCCTCAAGTCCACATGTGTAAGTTTCCAGTGGCCTGAAAGCATTTCCTTCGCTGTGTTCATGAACCAGCCCTGGATCTTACCATCTTTCCACCCCTCCTTCCACAATGGTCCCTGAGCCATGGATGGGAGAGGTTTAATACAGGAGTCCTATGCAGGGACACACACTCTGCAGATTTATTCTTTAAAACTTGGCCAGTTTTGTCCTTCTGTGTGCATCATGCTCTGTGATGTAAGGAAGCTTCACTAGTGAGAATTGAGGGATGCACTATTTTTCTCTCTACCGCTCATTCCACTGTGTTCCATGAGCCTTTGTTATAGCAGTTCAACTGTAGATTTGTCACATAGGACTGGGTATCTCTCATACATATGTTCTCTGTGTCTGACCAGTTGTGGAATACTACAGTAGCCTACATATGTTGTGAAAATAAGCTTTTTCTTCATGAGTGGTGTTTGGTATATTTGTCTATAAATATAAAGGATCCATATTTAGCAAGTAGTAGGAAATTTTATTTGTCTAGAGATGTGACAGAGATAGAGATTTCTCTAGAATCTATGACCACTCCACCCATGTGTATGTGGCTGTGTTTACAGTGCCACGCATGTGTTCATGCCCGTTGAGAGGGCTTTAAGTCCAATTATAGAGCTGTTGATTACCTTTCCCTGCTTCTCCCAGATAACAGTGCCACTATTGCATCAATAGAAGTAGTTTGCCATGCTGGTTATTGTAGTTATTAGTCTTTAGGGCTGGGTTGGTCCATTGATTGATTTTCTCCCTTAGCAGCTACATATTATCATCTAGCCTTATGAAAGCTTAACTTCAGGTAGAAGGGTTTCAGGTCAGTTCTTACTCTATTGCTCCAGGACCTATATCTGAGTCTTGTCTTCAGCAGTAGGGTCTTATCTTCTAGTTCTGGGAGATAACCAAGAGCTCTGGAAAAAAATTGTTTTATTTATTTTTTCTAATTACATAAAATATCTAAAAACTAAGTATGGTTTTGTAGTAAGCAAAGATTCATTCAACTTAAGACAGCAAATAGCTGTGTTATTGCCTATTGACATTTTCTGTGCTTATTTCAGTGTCTTAAGGGATGGCTATGTTGTTCTAATGCCAACATACAATATTTTTTCACTGTGGAAGAACTGTATTTCACAGTTACAAAATTTAACCTGTGATTGTAAAATATAGATTTATGGATAGGAGACATTGACATATTCCTTAAAATTCTTACTGTAGTTCATAATTAATATTCTCAGAAGCATGAAATGTCTCCCTATAGAATCCAGTATATGTTTTCTGCTATGTAAATGAGAAAATTTTTATTTGGGCTTTGAGATTTAACTTTTAATATCTTGAAATTGCTTTGTAAATTTATCGACACGAAGTATAGTGAAAAAACTACACTACACTTGCATATTCTAAGTCCAGCAGAAAATATATGATGATTTAAATTTTATGAGAGATATGTAGTACCATAAATATATTTCCACAAAATCATGCATTGTATTAGTTTGCTTTCCATTGCTGTGATAGACACACTGACCAAGCAAACTTATAAAAGGAAGAGTTTATTTACCTTATGGTTCTGGAGGGGCAAGAGTCCAATCACAGTGGGGAGGCATGGCAGCAGAGGTGGCTAGAGCAGGTGCAGAAGCTAAGCACTCACACCTTCAAGCAGGCACAGGAAGAAGATCCAGACAGGCTTAAAAACTCTCTAAGCCTGCCCCCAGTGACATGCTTCCTTCAGCATGGTCAGACCTTCTGAGACCTCCCAGAACAGTGCCACTAACTTGGACAAAATGTCCCTCTACTTACAGCCTATGGGAGACATTCTCATTCAAACCACTATAGTCATTTCTATTTCTATCGTGTCAGTTTTCATCATGTCTCAGCACTTGGGGCCAACCCAAGTGGTTGGGGGTGAGTAGACGCAGAGTCAAGCCACAGACTCCGGGAGTTGGACAGGAAGCAGCCCAAGCACATGGCACTGCAAACTCGTTTACTGAATAGGTGCACAAGCTCTTATAGGTCTAGATAGCCAATGACCTTACGGGGTGGGGTTTCAAATACAGCCAATAGTAAGTTTGTCCCTGGGCAGGCAGGTTCTTTCCAGGTGCTAGTCAAGATTAGCCAGAGCAGAACGCCACACCCACAGGAGCCATTCCTCTATTCCTCCTAGTGGGTGGCCTTAGGCTAGGCCCACCTTACATTATGCCCAACATACCCTCCTTTTTGTTTTTATTAATTGAGTGACCCTGGGAGGCATGATTCTTTGCCATGCCATTGTTGGCCCCAGGCCCTTAGGGATCACCTTAGGTGACGGTGCCTTAGGTTGCCCTGGCCCCCAAGCTCTTACCTGTCATTGGCTATCCGCCATTCTGGTGAAACAACCTAAGGGGTTCATCTTTTCTGACGGTGCCTGACTTAGGTTGTTGCCTCTGTAGACATCAGAGTCTTACCTGTCATTAGTTACCTGCCGTTCTGGTGAAATAACCCAATGGATGATACTTATTGCTCAGGAGGGTAATTAGGATGGCATGGGAGGTTTGCAGGAAGGCTCCTGTGGTGTGTGCAAGGGTTCTTGTCACAGAATACTTTTGTGACCTGTAGCAGACTCAGAAAGAATCGAGACTTGTATTATGTATTGTATTAAGTATTATGAAGAAGGTGTTGTTATTAAGTGGTCAGTTTGTAATCAAGAAGGCCACAGCAAAATGCTCGAAGTTACCAAATCAAGGAGCAAAAAAATGGCTGAGCATCAGCCCTAGTCAGTATTGGGAGTGGAAGCATGAACAATAAGATGAAGGGGGTGTGGTTATGGATCCAGTGGTTCCGCAGTGGTGGGGGCATCTGCTGCATTTGCAGGTGTATCTGTAGCAGGTTAGACATTTCTGGCAGGTACCCAGATAGGGAAGGATGACGTTTCTGGAAAGATACAAGCATACCCTCGACCCTGTGTTAAGAGTGGATGAGATACCTTCCATTCATTTGTGAGAGGGTCTCTCCAGCGATCAAGAGGCAGAGGGGTTATGGCCAGCTGAGATCTCCAATGTTTATAGGCTGGAGAGAGTCCTGCTTCATCAAAGGTAAGAAAATTAAGGGTGAAGAGAGCTTTGACCAAGGTCAGATGGGGATCCCTGGGTATCATTGCAGTTTTCTGCTTCATAATTAGTTCCTTGAGGGTTTGATTTGTCCTTTCCACTATGGCTTGGCCCTGAGGGTTATAGGGGATGCCCGTAGAGTGTTTAATCCCCCAGGATTTTATGAAAAACTTGAATTATGCAGATGTATATGCTGGGCCATTATCTGTCTTAATCACCCAGGGTACACCCATGACCAGCATAGCAGTTTTTGTTGCCTTAATGGAATGGGATGCCTTCTCACTGGAAAGGGCGATAGCAAGACAAATTTGGAGTAAGTATCCACTATAACATGGACATATTTAAGATTGCCAATAGAGGGTATATGGGTGACATCCATTTGCTAGATGGCATTTGGCGTAAGGCCTCTAGGATTAATTCCCTGTGGTTGCAGTGGGCCTAAAGGGGCCAAAGGAGCACAGGCCTTACATGTACAGATTAGGTGCTTACATTGGCTAAGAGAAAGCTCTGGGTAGAGGACATGCAGATTAGAGGGGGAAAGATGAAATCTTTGGTGTAATCGTCTAGCTTGTTCTAGAAGTGGCAAGGAAGTGACAGCAATAAATTTGTCTACCTGTGCATTCCCATCAGGGATCAAGCCAGGGCAGACCTTTGCGTGAGTGTACATGCTCAATGAACTAGGGATGCTGTCTATTTTCCATCAACATTTTTATGTTGTTTATGACAATATCTATTGGCTTATGAGAGGGCCTGGGGTTAGCCAAGGGGAGTGTCCTTGCCATTTGGACAGCGTAACTGCTGTCAGAGAAAATATTGACAGGTTCCTGTTGACAGAGTTTTAGGACTCTGAGAATAGCATAAAGTTCACCTAATTGGACTGAATGAGGGTTGGCAAACTTAAGAGCCTTGTCTGGCTGGTTGGTTTTTTTAATAATCAATCCGTAACAATGTTTATTAGCATCTGTAAAGGCCGAGACTGCCATGGGAATAGGTTGACTGGAGGGTGAAGAATAGAGATTGGTCTTTAGGGATAGGACAGCAATTGATTGAAGTAATTTGTGAGCAGGGAAGTGGTTGTCTATATCATTAGGGAAACCTGCCACCAGGATATGAAAGAGGTGGACATCCCTGAAAAGGGACTGGAGTTCAGTCATGGATATTGGTAGAATTATTTTGGAGGGCTCTATGTTGTAAATTTTATTTGTGTAATTATGGGTTTTGATAGCCAGGAGGAGTATTGCCTCCAGTTTGGTGGTGAGTTTGTGGGTCTGTGACCAGGAGGGGTAGACCCAATAAAGGGGGGCTTGTTTTTGCCAAATGACTCCTAGGGGAGATTTCTCTGTCCAAAGGATTAAGTTCTGGACTCTGAGAGTTGGGTCATATCTTGCTAGGGTAATAGAAAAGAGTTGGTGAGAAATTTCTTGTAAGAGTTCCTTTGCTTGATTGGTCAAAGGGATTTTCTGGGAAGGGCTATCTGAGGTTTTAAGGAGGTCAAGAAGGGGAAGGACTTTGGCTGGAGGAATGGGCAGAAAGGGTTTAAACCAATTAATTTGGCCACAGAGTTTTTGGAGGTCATTGAGAGAGTACTTATCCTTTACTAGAAGGTTTGGAGTGAGGGGGTGATTATCAGTAGAAATTTTAAACCCTAAAAACCCAAAAGGGGGAACAGTTTGAATGTTTTCCCTTGGCTATAGTTAAACCTAGTTTTTTAAGGTCCTCAGGAAGTATTTTGAGGAGATCCAGGAGAACCGCTTGTGAGGGGTGAGTGATTAAAAGGTCATCCATGTAATGTATTATGAGGCATTTTGATCTGATTTTCTCCGTGGCAGTTGTCATCTCCGTGACAGATGGATGGGCTATTTTTCATGCCCTGAGGAAGGACTTTCCATTGATATCTCTTAGCTGGGACATTGTGATTAGGTTCCCAGACAGTAAAGGCAAAGGAAGGCCTGTCCTTGGCCACCAGGGGGATAAAGAAAAGTCAGTCTTTAATGTCTAATATGACTATATGATGTTTGATAGGAATGGCTCCAGGGTGGGGGAGGCCAGTTTGAAAGGAAACCATCTTTATCATATGTTTGTTGACCTGGCGAAAGTCCTGAAGTAATCTGTACTTATTATTTTTCTTTGTGATAAAAAAGATGGGGGAATTATAGGGACTGATAGAGGGCTCAATATGGCCAAGATCAAGCTGTTCTTGCACAAGGGATTTGAGGATGGTCAGTTTAGGTTCTAAAATAGGCCACTGTTCGACCCATATGGGGTCTGAAGTATCCTACTCAAGGCTCATGGGAGGAACAGAAGGTTGAACAGTGGCCTCTAGAACTGGGGCATGCAACAGAGTGTCAGATGGCTTATTGGGGTTGGATTGCCTTGAGAGGCCAGTGGTGTCATCGTAAAAGGACTTATCATCCGTAGTGATAACTACACCCATAGTTGTAAGGATGCCTCTTCCCCATAGGGTATTAGGGATATTAGCCATCAGAGGGTAAAATTCTCCTGTGTTGCCATCATAATCCTCCCAGGTGACTGGTCTCCTAACCTTCTAGTGGGCTGTTGTCCACCAAAACCCTGGGTGTTAGGTCCATGCTTATATACCCAGTTGGTCATACAGAGTGCATCATTAGCAGAGATAATAGTAGCATCTGCATCTGTGTCCACAATGCCCTTAAATTCAGTGCCATCCAAAGAAACCAAAATATGTGGAGTATGATCATAAACCGGGAGAGCCCATCTTATTTTAGGAGAGTGTTCTCTTATGGGCGGGGCTGAGGGTTGCTCCCGGGGGGGCGGGTTAAAGGTGTATTATTGGCAGATTTAATTTTGCAATCTCTGGCCCAATGATAACCTATATGACATTTAGGGCAAGGGGTCTTGGGCTTCAAATGTTTTAAAGGTGTATTATTGGCAGATTTAATTTTGCAATCTCTGGCCCAATGATAACCTTTATGACATTTAGGGCAAGGGGTCTTGGGCTTTAAATTGGACCTTTTAGGTGGCTGAAAGGTAGATTTCTGGCCAAGTGCTAAGGTCTGGGTGGAGGCTGCTAGGACTTCAAAGGGGGCAGTTACAGGATTAATATCTTTGGTGGCCACAATCCACTTATGGAGTTCCTCATTGCACACAGCAGCAATAGCATTATGAGCCGCCATGATGGCCCCCTCCCAGGCCAGTTGTTTGACTAATGCATCCCTGGCAGGGCCAGGTAAGGTGCAGGGGTCACAGATTCTGGCACTTGTGAAAGGAAAAACGTGAAACCTTCAGATGGACCTTGGACTAAATTATGGAAAAATGTATCTGGTTTTGTGAGAGGCAGGCCTTAAGTACTTGAAGTGACAAAGATTTAACTTATCAAAGAAGGCCTACATGCCCACCTTAGCTTGTGTCAGGGGGTCTGTATAGGGGCCTTTACCAAGGAGCATGTCCAGGGAAACCTGAATACCCAATTGGAGATTTTTGCATACCTGTGTTTCAGCCATATCACTGTAGGCTGCTTTCCATTGAAGGAACTTGGATAGGGAAAGAACTGCTTTAAGGAGTGAGTACCAATCATAATAAGTCTGAAGGTGGGTGGCCCACTGTAAAAGAACCTGTTCAAAATATGGAGAATTCACACCGGACTCCTGAGCCACTTGGCAAATGAGAGCCAGGTCAGAGAGGGAAGTGGGACACCAGGGCCTAACTACTGCATCTGGTCCTACATTAACAGAGCAAGTTGAAAGAGGTGGTTGGGTGGTAGGACTTACCCAGTGTGGAGCAGGCAGAGAGGTTGGTAGGACACACCCAGGGCAGCGTGGGTGCGGTGAGTGAGGCTCTGTCCAAGGGCTAATTGTCCGGCTGCTTCTGCCTGACGCATTTCATCAGCAGCATTACACCATGGCAACCAGCTCCGGGATGGCTGGGAAGGCCTGGTTGAGGAAGGTGACTGAGGGGGGCGGGCGGGGTCTAACTGAGGAAGGCATGGGTGTTGCTTCATCCTTAACAATTGGAAATTTTTCGTCCTTTGTGACAAAGATGAGACTCGAGGTCAATTTTTGTCCCTCTTTATAACCTTCATTATAGGTATTAATAACTTCCTCAACTGATGAACCTTTAAGACTGGCAATTATAGCAAAGAGAATAGGGAAAAATGAGATGGGAGGAGGATGTCCCTCATAAACTTCACTCCTCCTGAGAAAGAGAACATGGGACCAAATAGAGGCATCCCAAAGATTTTCAGAGCTAATCCATGGGGCCAGGACAAAGGTTTCATTCCAAAGGTGTTAAAATCTTTTTGTATTACTTTCAAGCGGTGCTGTAAAAGCAGGACTCTAATTGCTTACAGCTGTGGCATTTCCTGGTGGGAGGAGAAACTATTCATAATGGCCGAATGATGCTAATGAAGTAAAAACTCAAGGCCGCTATAATCAGAACACAAGCCAAATGGTCAATACCAGAGCCCAAAGAGACAAGTAGCCAGCGTGTTGGGGGCCCAGCTGCCCCGTGACCCACTGGGAGACTTCCATGGATTTCCACTCCAGCCTCTGGAGTTCCCTGAGCTGAACCCACAAAAAAACTGTCCTGAAGATTTTAGCCAGTTTTTAAAAGCCAGGCAGGGTCAATTAACATATGAAAGTTCCTTGCTGGAAAGCTGCCTCTCCTCTCTGGGAGGGGTGGGGGTTTTAAACCTGCTGAGCCTAGAGGGCAGACTCAGCCCTCCGTGGCTTATGTTGAGTAGTAGCCCAGTCTGCAGGAGCGAGCTGGGGCAGTTTAAAATCAAAGATGGGAAAACCAGCCTTCCCCAGGCTGATTACCCACATGATATCTCCTCTGGAAAGGCTTAGCTAAAAGCTTTACCTCAGTTCCCAAAATCTAGAGGGCATTAAACCCTCACTTGATTCCAGCTGGGTGAACTAAAAAAGGAGGGGCCAACATGGATCTCAGGGACCATGAGGCAGTATGTGCTTCCTTCAGGGTAGAGAGACAAACACAGAAAGGGAAACAAAAGAAGAGGATCCTTGCCCATCCACGAGGATTGAATCGCACAAAAAAACCCAAACCGAACTGGGGTCTACTCACCGAGGGGGTCAGGGTCCCTGTTCCAAGTGCCAGTTATAGTCGTTTCTGCTTCCATCGTGTCAGTTTCTGTCGAGTCGCACCACTCGGGGCCAGCCCAAGTGGTTGGGGGTGAGTAGACACAGAGGCAAGCCACAGACTCCAGGAGTTGGATGGGAAGTAGCCCCAGCACATGGCACTGCAAACTCGTTTACTGAATAGGTGCACAAGCTCTTATAGGTCTGGATAGCCAATGACCTTATGGGGTGGGGTCCCAAATACAGCCAATAGTAAGTCTGTCCCCAGGTAGGCAGGTACTTTCCAGATGTTGGTCTCACTATTAGCCAGAGCAGAACGCCACACCCACAGGAGCCATTCCTCTATTCCTCCTAGCAGGTGGCCTAGCTAAACCCACCTTACATTATGCCCAACAAATCACTGCTTGTATTTTATTCATAGTGTCTTATTTCATTTTTACCTCTGAGGAAAAGGATTCTTTCTGTTCATTTCATTTGTGGGTGATGACACATATAGGAGAACTTTACTAAGATGTCATAGAAAGCTACCAATATTGTTAATTTTCTAAGATAGGTATACTGTCTAAAACTCAAGTGGAAATAACCCAGTATACAAGAGTTCTATTACCAGGCAATGTAAGATGACTTGACATATACAACAGAATCTTATTGATAAAATATAAAATTCAGATTTTTACAAATACTGATCTGGTGCCTTACCCCCACAAGAATCTGAGAAATTTAAAATTAAGTTTCACATGGTTCCTGTCCTAAATAAACCTATATCCATTAAATAGAGGTTAGGGGGAGATTCTTCTTTCCCCATAATTTAATCCGATGAATTAAGTTAATAAAAATGAAAAATATCACTCGGAGTCGATATTTATTGAACTTCTATTGTGAGCACTTGCATATGCACATAAACTATTCTTAATCAGCTTAGCCACATTGTTGCATGTAATTTTCAACAAAAACACCATGAGGTGTATCTTATTTTACTGTGGTAGTTATAGATTAGGCAATGTTCTCTGAGGATAACAGACTTCTCCAAGGCTGATAACATTGGAATCCATGCAGGTTAATTTCAAGTTTATGTTCACACAAAGGAATATAAAAAGGGAAAAGACAATCAAGATGTATGAATTTCTCTCTTGAATAATATAGATCCAAAGGTGGAAACAGATTCTTAGTGGGAGCAAGAATGAGAAAATGAAGAAAGTAAGTGTCAGGTTCTGGGTTCGAGAGATGCAGCAGATCGAAGGGACCAGACTCCGCTGGCAGCTAACAGGACCCGGCTGTATTGAGAGAAGACCAGATGGGACTAGCTCCTCCGCACCCAGGAGTGTAGAAACGCTAGCCCTCCTTGGAGGCTAGCCTCCCCGAAGAGATGGGGGCGGCTAGCCCCCTTACCCCCATCTTGGGGCTGGGGCTCCGGGGAACCGGGCTGGCGTGAGTCTCAAAAGCCCCGCGCAGCAGCAGCAGCAGCACGTTGTCCAAGTCCTCAAAGCCTTAAAAACCTTCAGTCCCCTCCTGGCTTTTAGGGGAGGGGGGTTGCCATGACATCTGATTGATGTTTAAGGCAAGCTTCTGGCCAGGAAGTAGCCCCTTTTCAGAGCTGTTCTCGAATTCCTTGAGTCCTGAATCTTATCTGCCAAGGAAGCCCAGTGTCCTTTGGAATTTGGGGTCTGGAGTTTTTATCTGAGGTATTTGCAAGGTTTAGATCTCTGAGAGGTTGTAAAAGGTCCGTCTTTCGTCATTCCTCTTTTGCAAACTCTGGCTCCAGATTTCTTCCTGAGTCTGAAACTGTTGGGGGTTTCATTCACACCTTACAGTAAGATGACTGTATACCTTGTGGAAAACACCAAGTATGCTCTAATGCATTCATATCGGAACTGTTCAGACTGATGCTGAGTTGACTTTGCTTGAATTCTTCAGCACTGCTCTGCAGCAGCCACGACGTTGTCCATCACTTGATGTTCCCCTACCTGAGCTCTTCTCCACTTTATCGTCATTTCACACTTTCAGTGTTGCATCTACCTGTTCTGCCTCATTTTCAGTCTTCACTCTGAGCTCTGAACTTTCTTTTTCCCTGACAAAAATGTAAAGTAGAAGAAAACTCACACTGCTCTCAGCACCCACCCACCCATTCCGAGTGTGTGACCCTGTTGTCTACCTTCCGCCCTGCTGCCACAGATGCCTGGTCCCTGCTTCTCAGTATAACCCACACATCCTCTAAGTCCGTTTTTTCTCAGCTGCTTGGACTTGCTCTTCCAACATTCCTGCCTACCTCTTGCAATTATCCATTCTTTTCTCTCTTCTAATTATTTCAAACAACATGCACACGTGCTGCATATTCCAACTTCAGAGGAAACCACTAACAGAATATGCCTCTTTTTATAGATGTTCACATATATTTTTAACTTCAAAACTGCTCTTGAGAAAAATGGATATCCCCATTACCACTTCAGTTTAATCGCACTTCATAGTTGCTTGTTTTCCCATTACACGGTCGGCCACGTTCTTCTTGTCAAAAGTTACTAGCAATCCCTACATGAATGTGCTGAATGATGAACTCCTATGTTCATAAATGCAATGGTCACTGATAAGCACTCACATCTCTTGATACGTCATCTAAATCTTCCAGTCAATTATTATTGATACTTTTAACCAAACATTTCTGCTTGATTCTAAGTCATTATGGTGTCCTGATTTTCTCCTACTTTAGTGTTAACTCTTTTGCTATTTGCTAATGTCTTTTCAATGCTTGAGAATTTCATATACACCTCAGATGTGCTTTGATAAAAGCCACCCACAATCTCCTCCTCCCCAACTTTTTTCCTATTCTTAACTCTAATTCTCCCTCCCAACCTTATGTGCTCTTATTTTAAACCCACTGAGTCCACTTAATGCCACCTGACTTTGCATGGGTGTAGAGCCATATACTGGAGCATGGACAGCCTCTTAGGGGCCAAATTCTTGATCAACACTGACTGTCCTCTCCACAGCAACTGTCAATGCCAATACTGCTAGGGGTTAGACTTTGTGATCTCCTCCACCATCTATGCTGGAATTTGGCTGGCTTGTTCTTGTGGAAGTCTTGTGTATGCAGTCACTGTTCCTGTGAATTGATATGTAGAAAGACCTTGTCATATCCAGAAAACAGTTTCACTGGAGTCATACACTGTCTCTGGCTCTTACAATTTTTCTGCCTCAACTTCCAAGATGATTCTCAAGCCTTATGGGTGGGGGTGTGATATAGATATCCCATTTAGAGATGAGCATTCAGCAATCTCTTATCCTCTGCAAACTGAGCAGCTGTGGATCTCTGAATTAATCTCCATCTACTGCAAAAAAAAAAAATCAAAACCTCCAATGAGAGTTGAGGAATGCATAAATTTATGCATATAAAGATAAACTAAGGTGGGGAGTTGAATACTATCACCATTTCACAGAATAAAGTAGCAAATTCTACTTTGGAACATATAATAGGCCAGCCATGGGTTCTTGATCCAATTAATAATATCAAGTATGAATTATACCTTGTGGAGTTGAGGGCTCTGCTTTTTAGTCCTACCTCTTACATCTAGGTATTGACCCAAGAATAAGGCCTTCACACTGGTTGCTTTCTGCAAGCATTTATTCTTCTGGTAATTTCATACAGTTTCTTTTTGATAATTTTGGTATGATTTTTGTCAATGTGCACTTTACTTTGACTTTGTTTTCTTACAGCACTCTTGATATCTTTGCATGAGTATTTAATGTTCTTTTAAAATGTAACATGCCTGAAACTGAGCACCATAAAATCCCCATAAAAAACTCCTTTCCTCATAAAATTCATCTACCTAGAAATATAATATTTGTTTTTCTACTTGCTCAAGCCAAACCATGGAGCCTCATTTCACTGCTCTTATAACCACCATCTCACTCAAAGCTAATTCAACAATGTCTATTGCTACCAATATTCTTTATTCGAATCACTGCAGAACATTACTGCTTTTAAAATGTTGTTTGATTTTCTTGAATTATTATTTTTTTGTTTTGTTTTGTTTCTATTTGTTATCCTCATCCCTGGGGAATGATGACTGTATAACTTGAAGTAGCCCAAGAAAACAGGGAAGTAGAAAGGGACCAGGGGAATGGGGATAGAAGGAGCTTTAAATGGGGGAAGAGGAGGACACAGGTGCTGTGAAGGCAGAGAGGGAAAGGACTGTAATACAGGGGGAGAGATAAATAACACTAAAGATATATATTTCAAATGGAGTTATACCACAGTAGGTCACAATTCTCCCCCAAGAGACATTGCCTAAAAAAACCCTACTGACAAACATGGGAAATGTTTCTTTGAGATGTTGATCAGGATATTGATCAGGAGAGTGTGAAGAAACTCACAAAACAAATTTTAGGTTACTTCCATTGCCCTTGATTGCCTCCCAGAGCTTGAAAACCCTATTGCTGAGGACACCATACACTTCAGACACAGATCTCAGAGGAATCGAGCTGCAACTGACATGGAAGTCTCTTCTCTGAGGTGCTCTTATAGTATAGGAAGATACTATGCAAACTGTCAAGAGAGAAAAGCAACCAATAGCCCTATCCAAATGTCAAGTCTATAGACCAAGACTATGTGAGGCTAACAAGGTACCCCAAATGGTGCAATCATGGTACTTTTAACTTGTGAGTAATCAGCAACATTATAACCAAATCTAAAGCCCACTCAATAGGAGGGTATTTATATGAATGACTGGCACTGTAAATCTAGCCAACTACCCATGGCTAGAAAGGTCATGAACCCAAGTGGAGAATCTACTACTGCCATTTCTCTAAACCTGTAACTGTATTCCAAATACTCATACCCACAGTTAGGTGGTAAATCATTATACCCACAGTTAAGTGTAGCTCTGATCCCTAATTAAAGCTTCTTTCTGCAACACATGGAGATTATTACAGATACACACCTAGTCAAAATACAGAGAATAAGTGAGCATGGAGGGCCCAGTCCCAACTAACACATCTATAATGATATCCCTACACCTAAGGCTCAAGGAATATTGGGGAAGAGGAGTGGAAAGATTCTAAGAACAGGGGACCAGGACACACACTTGTTGTGAGAATACCTACTAGACATGAAAGGGAAGCTGCACCCATGAAATCTCTAGAGTATGTTTGCCTAATAATATATCCATAATGACCACACAGGCAATATGTCAACAATGATGGGGGAAATTTCATAAAGTCTCATTTCTGATAAAATCTATAGGTAATCAATGGCTTCTGAGAGAGAATTAGTTTACTTCCCAGACAAGTCCCCTAGTAGATTGTGCAATATCAAGTGGCCAGTCCTAACCAAGGGTTTGCACATACAAACCACACTAAATGACTCATTACATATTATAGATAGATAGATAGATAGATAGACAGACAGAGATATGTGTGTTTTTCAATACATGAATTTGATAGGGAGTGGGGAGAGAATGGGATAAGTTGGAGAGAAAGTGAGAAGGTAGGGATGATATAGTATTCCTATATAAATACTAAAAAAATTAAAATATTTATAATTCCTTACATTTTAGTATAAATTTGCTTATTTCTCTTATTCTAGGCATTGATGCACATTGGTACACACCATGGACGTTCAAGGACTTCTTGGCTTTTGTATTTTCTAATCCCTCTGGTTAGGGTAATTCTTAAATATCCATGTTGCATCGAGCATATTATTCACTGTCATCTCCTCTCTAAAGCCTTAGCTGGGTGAACTGAGTAAAATTACACCATCTCATGAATTTTTCATCCTCCTTTCCCTGATGAACTTTTCATTTTTATAGTACTGGCTACCCAACACTGTGTGTTATATATCTTATACTGTTTTACTCTCTGTTTCTTCTGCTAGAACAGAAGTTCACTAAATAAAAGAGGTCATTCCACCTCATCCGCTACTGTGTTAGTCTCTCTATGATGGACATGGAATAAACACTTTTAAGAATTTAAAAATTAATAAAATGATGATGGGTTCTCTGATATATATTTGTTATATATATATATATATATATATATATATAACATGTCTGATGTAGAAGACATGTTAAATAGTCAACCTTGACTTTAATTTTGTAATCAAGAGTTTTTTTTTTTACCAGATTTCAAAGAGACAGACATGATGATTCTCTCGGAGCAGATCAGCATTTTAATTTCTTAAATTGCTTTTTTTTTTTCTCCAATGGGACAGTTTAGCCAAGTGACAAATAAGTAAAAACAGAAGCTGGAAATAATCTAATGTTGGACATTAAGACAAAGTGCTCAATAAAAGAGCTTAGAAAAACTGCAATAGTCAGAATTTAGCCATGGATAAGAAAATAGCAACAAATTATTAAAATTAAAATTGGGAGGGTTCTTAACTTTCATTCTTTGATCAGCTGTAGGTCCCTTCACTTTGTTAAGGATTTACTTAGCTTCTGCTCTTGGCCCCCTCTGCAATTCTCAATAATTCTTAAAAAAATAAGCGACATGATTCTAACTCTACAATGAAGGAAACTGAGGAGCGAAGCGATGCTGTTGTTTGCACTGAAGAACTGTGTCACATTTCTTTCTTAGTTTTTTCTAAGCTTACTGAAAGTTTTCTCACTAGGTGTAATATAATTTATCTACAAATTTCCAGTTATTTTAAGCTATTCAAAAAATCTCATTTTTAGATAGTAAATGATGCAGTGTAAGTTTTTTTTGTCTTGCATTGTATTATATACACAGATAAAAATATAGTCCCATGTGCACACTTCTAAGAACGTTGCTTAATATACAGATGCAATTTGAATGATCAACCCGTGAAGAAATAGGTAAGAAGCCCCACCTTAACTATTACCAGCTAATCATTAAGAGGGTGATGCTAGATAGGTTGACCAGGCTCCAGTGGGTGAACTCACACTGATGACATCTGGGGAGGCAAACTTGACTCAATAGCCCTTTACATGTATGAGCGAATGCATGCAATCTGATACAGTGTAAGTTGTGATCTGTATGACTTGGCCATGATATTTGCCATTGTACCATCTCTCCATATTTTCACTGTAGTAGCAAGTGTTTTGAGACTTCGTCAAGTTTCAAACTATATGTGATGATTTCCCTACTGAATTCCTTCACTCTCCCTACTCAGTTCCTGTTTCCTACAATAGAACATCGAGAAACTTGCTTTTGGGACTCCCTTGCCTTAGCCAACAGCCCCATAAAGACTTTCTTAGAGGTGCTGAATCCAGCTACTTTGTGCCATGTCCATATGCTTTAAGGAATTCATAAGTAAGTGCTCAAATTGAACCTTGAAGTACATTCTCTATATACTAACTTTTTCCACCCCAATTTTCTTTTAAATGTTATCTCTCTATAAATCCAAACACTGAGAAAAATCCATCCTGATGTTTCCCAGTTATGTCTGTTTTATACCCCCAAACATCATTTTAGGCTATAATTTCAAAGCCATTAAAGCATTCTTACAAAAGATGTCCTTTACTATTTTCTCTGAAAAATAGATAATCTTGATCCATGTTGTCTATTTGAAGAGTAAAATGTAACTATATTAAAGTAGACAATACCACCACATACCCAGTTCTTGGAACTCCATACTTCAGAACCTTATTTTCTCCAATGGAGACTGAAGAGGGGTGGGAGTAACAATCACAGTGTCCGTCTGTCTTTCCAGCAGCTTCTTTAGAACTTGAGTTATCACTAGCTAACCTTAATTTTGAGACTTGATAGAATTCTAGGAAAATGTGTCATTCTTATTTCAATATATCTTATCTGTATGTCTTTGCTATCATACAGTATACAATCCACGGTCAGGGTTTGAACTTGGCTCTCACTCCTGGGTTGGATATCACCTGATAACCTCAGTTTTTTGAGAGAGGCAAGGAAAGTGAAATATTCATGGGATGAAGAACTACTAAGAACATGGAGATCATACAAGTACACACTAAGTAAGTTTTCAAAACGTTGTAGTTTAATTGGTTAAGAGAGTATTAAATCCTAGGATCCAGGGAACAGGCATTTTGTGTTTAAATAAAATTCAACTCTAATGTATATTTCTGAATGTAAGCAATCTAAAGGCATATGTGAAATGTAACCAGAAGGAAGACTGGAATAGTGTCTGGAATAGAAATGATAATAAATGTGAGTCCTACATTAGTACCACTCAGGGCAGTCCAGAGCTGGTATGCATTTTGGAGAGATTGGGCCATGACAAAGCAGAAGTCATCAGCTGAGTGTGGGAGACAGATAGTATGAATATCAAATAAAGAAACATGGAATGTAGGGGATTGTAACTAGAGTAGAATTGGGCATTAAGCAAAAATTAGACATTCCTTGTAAGGATTTGGAGACTTTAAGATGTGGTGAGGCCTTTAAAGGTTTACTGCCTTTCCTAATGAGTATGTTGCAACAAAAATGATACTTGTAAAATCATTTTTAATATTTTTATCATAGACTTTCATTATAACCCAAAAGAATGCGTTATGAAAAAGATAAGGAGTTGACAAAACTAAGAGAGACAACTGTATTTTTCTTTTTAAAATTTTGTTGTTTTTTTCTCTGCAAACATAATTGGTCCATACCAGAAAAAATAACAACAAAAATAGCCGAATGTAGAGTCACAAAGCTCTGTTTTTTAAAATAAAGAATTAGAAGTACATGAAGTATTATTATCTCTATGTGGATAAATATCTGTTTAACTACTAACTTTTTGTGTCATGAACAATTCTAAAATGACATGCTTTAAAAAGATTCATGGTACTTTCCATAAGGAGTCTTTATCACCTGAGGACCAAGTTAGCTGTAAGGATTTTTAACAGAAACAAATAATTGCAACTGTGTGCTGAATAGACTGTATCACCAAGCCACCATCCTCAAAATAGGAGGATGAAGGTGTGGTTGGTGTCCATGAGATGCACAGGATTCAGACAGAACCAGGACATGGGTGAATCTATCTCAGAAAGCTTGCTTTGCTTCACATACATTTTAAAAATAAGATACAGCATAAATACAGCTAGTCTTCCTACTAAGGTAAATATACTTTCTTGATTTAACATGCATGTAATGTTCCTCCGCTTATAAAGAATGTTGGTGGAGAGATTAAATCCAGTAACAACATGTTTCCTTACTTACTATAATTAAAAAGCACTGTTAGTTAGTTATATAGTCATGAAAATCATAACGATCATGATCAATGTCTTGATTTGGTGGCATTTTAAAATACATCATTGCGGTTCACATTTTTGTATATTTATAGGAGTATTTTATAAACAACAATTAAAATGATAACTATCATGTATATTTGTTTCATTCAACACTCGTGTTATCAGATGTCTGTGCTGTCCTGATCAAGACTGCAGTTGTGCTAAAGGAGACAATACTAAATATCTGAGTTCCTCAGAGGTATTTTTAGAAAGGACATAACTCTGTCCTAGCTTACATTCTTTGAGTACAAGAGTTTTCCTCTCTTCTACCTATTGGCTTGCCCATCCATGCTGTGAGACCTGTATGATCATCCAACAGACTTACACTCAACATAAACTGCATAGATGACTGTATGTCCCTTTGTGACTATTGTTCACTCACAGTTGTTTCCATGCTTTAACAACTATCTGGCAGTCATAAGTGCAGGAAGTAAATATAAGTTAATATTGTAAAGAATAAGGTATTATACCTGGAAATTAACAGAAATATTCAAATTAAGTGAAGACACATAGAAATATATAAAACATTTTTCTAAATCACAGTGAACACAGATTGAGAATATTGATTTAAGTTCTACTTTGCTATCAGCTAACTATGTCCCTAATTGCACAACAGTGACATTTCATAGCTCATAGTGTTTATTTATAATAGCACTGGTCCTACCTTATTCTCTAGTCCTCCCTAATATAATGAATGGCTTTCTTAAGTTGTGAATAATTCCTGTTGAAGATCAATGTTCCATGTATTACCAAATTATACAAGACCTTTGTGTCTTTACTAAATTACAAACTCTGGAATACTTTGGAAACCTTCTTGTAGCTATCAATACAGATAGTGTAGCAATTACGTAGAATCATTCTACATTCATGGCACAAAAAAATTCTCAGAACTGGTAATAGAAAAAAAAATCATTAAATCCAGTAATATATGATATTTTTATTGTGATAATAAAACTGAAACACCTTCAAAATAGCACAAAGGTGTCCTATGGGTAAATTTTGATTTAAATATAATTGAAATATACATGGAACATTACATTTCTGTGTGACATGAATTAAATTTGGGATTGAGTGCTGGATTAAGTACTTAAAATACATATTTGTATTCAGCAACTAGATATAGTTTTATCAAAAAGTAAATGTAAATTCCCACTATGTAAAGAGAAATATATGTTCTAAAATACACATAAAGACCTAAATTTGGTATTCAGTGAAACAATATACAGATATGTGAGTGTATATATATATATATATATATATGTGTGTGTGTGTGTGTGTGTATATGTATATATATGGATTTTTTTCAAGAGAGAACTTTATTGACTAAACAGAAATTTGTTTTGTTAGAAGTTTAATTTGTCTATTCTCAATCTATCTTGATTTATCTCAATTCTCAAGCATGCCTGCTGTCTCAGAAAATTCTAAATGAGACTCCCCAGGAGAAAAACATGAAAACAGAGCCCCCCCTGAAAAAAAAACTATTTCTCACCTTTGCAAGCCAATGTTAGTGTAAAAGAAGAATATCAGAATAGCCAAAGGAAGAGAAAGAAACAATTCTGCAGGCATCAATTAGATGTTTGAAAAAATCAAAAGTCATTTTGGAGATTTGTGCTTCCTTCTCATTTCCTCAAACTGAAACAGTCAATAAATTAAAGTTACCCTGCTTGAGTTTGTGTGAGTTCCTTTTCCATTTTGGATTATTTTAATTCATTAATTCTTTTTTCATTTTTCACAATTTAGCTAGTATTGCAATTTTCAGAAATTAAAGATTAGCTGAGACATGTTCATTATATTGCTAAAATAAAGTCAGTTTTATAAGGATCAAATAATTTGAGTATTGTATTATTTTAAGATATAATTGAATGCTTTCTGAGACTTAGTTATTTCTGTTTGGTTTTCTGTTTTTAGTGCTTATGTTTCAGTTTAGTGTTTAATTGTTGGAACGCAACTTACCAGGGTAATATAAAACATAGGTTCTTGTTCCTCACAGATAATTTGTAGGATATTTCTGATATTTCCATTAGATGAAGAGAGGGTATAACAGAAGATTTATTAAAAGACACTATTCTCCTCAGCTAGGAAACTGAAATTAAACCTGGATCATGGCTCCAAGCTGAGAAGAAAATTACACTATGAGAAAGGCTGTTATTAGTAGGACTCACTAGAAAAGGTATCTCTGGGTCAAACTCCACAGGTGCCAGAAGATTTCCAATTGATTATGAGCTCAAGAGGATACTCAACCGAGGCAATTTTTTGCTTGGGATCTTTGTGTATAGAGTGGTTATTAGTGAAGGTCTTTGTGAGGTTTAGATGTCATGACCTGGGTTTTGTTAAACTGGTCAATTTCTCCTTAAATCTCTTACGTCAAAAAAACAGCTTTGTTTTTGTTCTGCAAGAGCAGACTGGAGGAACTCAACAAATTCACTAAGTACATATTGTTAGGGCCTGCCGGGTTCCAGGAAATGAGCCAATTCAGTGACTGCAAATGTGAGTAAGATAAATTGTGAAATTTACATTCTGCTTGAGAGAACGTAATAAATACACAAGAAGTAGTTTGTACAATAGGAACAGCAACACTGATCTGTTTCTGGAATAGACACATAGCATTCTAAAAATTTATACCTTCCTAAATTATTGGATATAGAGATTTTTACTGAGCATGCAGGGATTAAAGATCTTTTAGGATTTAGTGTAAACATCAGAAAGGCTATATTTTTATTTTTTATTTTATAATTTTATTTTTCATTGAATTTCTGTGATTTTCACATATGGTTTAATGGCATTTAGATCCCCTCCCCTACCTGCACCTCTCCTTGCTGCCCCCACCAAATTAAATATGTACATGTACATGTAACAAAGTTTATATAGTCTGATTTGTGTCCCCATGTAAATGTCCTTCAGTGTAGGACCATCCACTGAGCCCACCAAACATTCCATCCTTGTGAGACAGTCTTTCTGCCTCCCAGCGGTAATTAATTGTCAAAAATTCCTTAGATTCGGTTTGGATTTCTTTCCCACTTCCCCATGTCTATCCTGGCATTTTGTCTGGTTTGGGCTTATAGAATTTGTGCATGCTGTTACCATTGCTGTGATTTCATATGAGTAACTGACCAGCTCTCTGGAAGTTATGTCACTTGGAGTTAAACATCTCACAGAGACTTATTTCTGTGTTTAACCAGTTCTTGAAATCTGTAATAGTCTCCATCTGTTGCAAACAAAAACTTCTTTGATGAGGGTTGAGAGGTCCATTTGTCTTCATATACTAGGAGACATATTTAGAAAAATGTAAGATATGACACTGGTTCCGGGGTGTGGCAAAAGCAGGTTTTTCTATAGGATCTATGACCTCTTCAACCATGTGTCTTTGGCTATGTTTACAATACCACACCATGAGATCTCTTTCACTAAGTGATCCTTAATCTCAATTAGATAGATGTTGATTAATCACCAAAATTAAAGTGTCACGACTGTAGCAATAGTGATAGTTTGCTGGGCCAGTCACTGCTGCTTATTAAGCTTTATCCTCCTGAAAAAAATGCACATACAATAAATATACAAGTGTATGTGTATAGCTGAAGGCTATATAACAAAACAGTTCTAGGCAGGGAAAATTTCCCTTCAAGTTTTTGGTCAGGTTAATCCAAAAAACTCCCAAAATAACAGAGGTTATTTCCACAGCCCTTGATTCATCCCAGAACTTAAAGTAAGACCCCATTGATGAAGACAGGGAATACTTTGGACATAGGACTTAGAGCAATTAAGTTAGAACGAACCTGGGAGTCTCTTTCCGGAAGACTCACTCTCATGTTATCAGATGATATTATACAGATTGTGAAGGGAGAAAACTAATCAATGATTCAACTGTAAAGGCTGTTTTTGAAAGGCAGCCCATTTCTTTAAATGAGGGATTGAAGATTATTGGGACAAAAACATGTATCTATACATGTCATCTAAAGCAGCTGCTTTTCCTTTTATGCTCTCCCCAGTTCTCTTCTACATGCCCTTGCCCCAAAGTGAGGAGTGGGTGATGAGCATTAGTGGAGCGCCATGGTTAGCCAGAACAGAGTCAGAATGCTGCGGGCAGCCACATGCTGAGAAGGCTGTCAAAACATGTACATTTAAGAAGGGCAACCACAATGGCACCCTGGGCAAAGCAGGGTGACTTATGCAGATCAAGATGGTCAGTTCTATGAGAAGTGACTCATAGGAACATGTCAGTTCTGGATCAGATAAGGAAGGCATCCTTGTAGGAGATCATCCCAGAATGGAGTGTGTTGTAAGACACTCCTTTCTCAGTTGAGTTTTTAGTCAAAAGGGATATTTTAAAGTTCAAAATGTCTTCCTGGCTTTATTCTCTTTCATCCACCCATTTTCATTTCCTTTTGCTAGTTAAAAGAAAGGAACTGAGGTAAGAAATATTTGAAATTGAACTTCTTTGGGATTTTGATGGATTCATTTAAACAAACTTACCAAAGACTAGAGAACTTTATTCTCAAATGGTCCTTAATATGTAATAAAACTCTCACAGGGAGGAATGATACGTGTTACACTCGTGCTGTGTGATCTCAAATTCCGCTCACCTTCCACTACCCACATAGACAGCACTTTCATGTAACATAAAACATATCCTTAAAGCAATGCTGAGAATTTTTGTGTCTTTAATTTATAAATTGGATTTATACATTAAATCTCTACTGACCATCAAAAACACTTTGAGTTGCCAACATCAGTAGATTCCAGTTTACAGATGGGAAATGCACAATTCCAAGAGGTTAACTGGCTTGTCTAGGTAATACAGTTAAGAATTAGAACAGACAGGCAGATCCCAAGCTTAGCTTCCCTAGCTCCAGAGTAAGTGCTTTGTCTACTTTGAACACACTAAGGTACTTGACTTTGCAATAGAACCCCTGGAAATCTGATTAAGGCAGGCATCAGTGAAGTGCTAAACTGTTTCTCAGCTTCACAGCTTGTTTCATCAGCTATTTCAAGACTGTTCCATTTGAGAGGGCTGTGTCTCTGCCCTGCTGTGAATTACTAATGATACAAGCCATTTTGGAAGGTGATGGAAAATGGTAGGTTATTTTAACTGTTATGACTTTCTTGTTATTAATTACTTTCTCTCACTTTCTGTCCTAACACTTTTTTGTTCAGAAGACATATATGTAGTCACCACCAAGATGTAATAGCCACAGTCATACAGAGAACACATGAACACATTTTAAGGTAGATAAAATGATCTTTACTGTTCTCGACCTGGAGTTTTAAGATCAAATATGAATATAGATTTCTGATAAACTGAGATTTTAGCTAACTTTGCCAAATGCAAACAGGTCCTCCCCCACCACTACCATTGCATAGAGAAGATCATTTCATATGATCCTTTTTCAGTAAAAATAGTCTTTGAATATCAGTACATGTAATTCAATTCTAATGAGCTTGCAACTTACAGTTTCCTTGATTTGTTATCTTTGAAAAGAGATTTTAAGATGTATTTACATTGTGTTACCATAGTCCCTTCACTAGTTGTCTGGAAGGTCCAAGTGTAGTCAGTTTGTTAGTATCAATCCTATTAGTGTGGTATGGGATGGGCACACAGATACAATCAGTCCCAATTGGGTAAGCATTGCTATTGTAGTGTACCATACCTGTGAGTCCACATATAAAACTGATAGCAACATTCAGGGTCAGTCAGCAAGAGAACCAAGTGACATCGAAGGTATTGCTATTAGTAAGGAAGAAAGATGAAGGCAATGATTTTCCAACTTTGCATACAGTTTCATGAAAATGACAGAAAGCATTTTATGAACTAGGCATATGTGAAGTTTGAAACATGGGTATTAGCTTGTCTAGAATAAGATTTGCTAGTCTAAGGAACTTCACCAGTTAGGTAAGCTTAGGATTCTTTGTCTGTACTTTGAAAATATAATCTTATTTCTTTTCCTCCATGTCAGAAAACATAAGAAACTTGACCTTTGGATCACTAACTTTTTAGAATTGTGATAGGAAAAGAAAACCGAAGCTTCTTAACAGTACTAAGCAGTCGTGAAGTGGAGCCTATGTTTTGTCTTTCATTTTTCACTACTGTCAGAGAATCACCAACTTTATTTTCCTATGTATCTATTAGCACAATGAAGTTAGTGCTGTGCTGGGGATCTGAGGGGAATCTGCTGTCAGTTTTACTATATTGCTTTCCATATATTCTACCAGAAAGCCACTGCATATTAAGAAGAGATCTATCATAAGTTTTTAAGAAAACTTGTCCTGGTAGTTTTTCACTTTAATATGAAAGAGGTTGGACAGATGGCAGAAATGAAAACTACTTGGAGGAAATATTGCAAGCCAGTGGGATTCTTTAGCAGCAATTTGCAATAGGAATGGTGTTTTTACCCAGAGTTTCATAAATTCTTAGCCTTAAAAATGACATGATATCTTTGAGATATCTAGTAAACTCTATGCATTTATTCTCAGAATAAAACTTTTAATTTAAAACAAAATTTAAAAACCTAAAAAGATATATAGTCACTGAAATATTTCAAAGTTAAGTTTTAGATCCAGTATATTAGGTGCTACAATATTGTTTCTGTCTTAAGGATTTCTAATAAGATTCATAATTTCAAAATAGCATAGATAAGCATAGATGATAAACCTGGATGCCCACAACTATAATGTACTTATGAGAATATCTGTGATTTCTGCAGTGATAAAATACTGGGTATTGCAATGCCATGGTTCACTGCCTGTCTTTATAATTAAATCTTGTCTCTAAGTTAGAAATTAATGAAGTATTTTTAAACTTTCCATCCATGGACTCTTGAAATATAAATATTTGAACCCTTTTGTAGTGGTAGATTAAAGGACAAAACCCATCCCTATGTTAATGATTCATCTGATCAGTTGAGAGACTCATAATAAACTTAAACCTGTATACCTAAATTATGGACAAACTGTAAAAGAAATAGAATATCACCTATTTTGTACTAGAATCCATGGTTATTTGTTATGAAAATCTTTGCTTCTGGCAATTCAGTGTGACTCAAGAGTGTGTTTGTTCGTGTTCTAAAAGAGCATATAATTCAACTAAGTAAAAACTAAAACAAACAAAACAAAACAAAACAAAACAAAACAAAAAACGCTTTAAGAAGTCTTGTTATACAAAGAATGGGGAAGCGGTTGCTTTGTCTTAAGATGCAAGGCATTATGGCTATTGTTATAAATGCCGCATAGGAACAGGCCTCTGACTGACCTTTTGCTCACTGTGGTTTTGTTATGGCTACTGTGCTGCTCCTGTGCCTCTCAAAATGCTTGTTTTAAAGTGTTCATAATATTTAACATATCAATTTAAGTGAAGGAAAAACTTCCTCACAAAAATGACCAGTAGCTTAACTTGATCTAAAAGCTCTTTTACATCAAATTTATGGTTCTGATTATCTTATTAGCATTCCATGAATCATAGGACAGGCACGGAACAGCAGCATCTTCAGCTGCCTGGGACGACTGTTATACATCCAAACTCATGTCACTTTCATATTCTGAGTTACTGAGTCATAATTTGAGGAGAATATAGCTAAAGTAATTAGTCTTTAAGAAATATAGGTCTTCATTTTGTTATCTTGGAGGGGGACATGTGGTATGCTCATGGTGAGGCCTAGGGAGGAGATATGCTCTAAGCAGTCTTCATGTTGTTCCTTTCTGAGGCAGGATCTCTTACTGAGCTGGGAGCTAGAGTGGCTCCCAGCAAGCCAAGTCATCTTCCTGTCTCTGCCACCCTAAAACTGCTGGGATTATAGGTGTTCCTGAGACCACCTGGCTTTGATGTGGTGCTTGGAGCTTGAACTGAGATTCTCATGCTTGAGCTACAGGTGCTTTTTCCCACTAAATCATCTCTCCAACCCCAGATACAGATTATTTTATATGACAATAAGAACTTGAATTAGTTGTCAATACTTAAATAGTAAAATGTATCACATTAAATAATTCAGTGTATTAATTTCAAGAGAAAGGGAAAAACAAAACCAGAAGATCCCCCCTGGTACATTCAAATAAATAGATATAAACTCTCAAACCACAAAAAAAGATAGCTGCTAAGTGCAGGAAAGCAGTCTCAAAGGGTCACAGATTGTACAGATTCCAAGTGCAGGACATTTAAGAGAAGGCAAACCGATGGGGTCAACAGACAGATCAGTGGTTTCCAGGAGTGGAGGTTGGTTCAGGACGTATGAATAGGTAAAGCAATAAAGGTTTTGATGGCAATGAGCGCTCTTCATAATACAGCACTAGAAGAGATACCACTAGACAGGTAGAAACTCACAGAGTGATCAAGACCAAGAATAAATCTAAATGTAGACTGTAGATTTTATTTAATAGCACAATTAGCTTTATTATTATAAAGATATGCCACAAGTTTTAGAAATAGAGAAACTACAGCAGAAAAAGATAAAACGGAAACGGGATAGGCTTAAATCTCTCATTTCAGATAATCCTGAGGCACAGGAGGATCCAGAAACATTAAAATAGACGTTTTGCGTAATAGCACTCCACAGCTAAGTCGCTGATTTGTCAAGAGCCAAGAACACGATTATTCGCCTCTATGACAAAGTTGCCCTTGTAAGAATTTAATTTATGGCTGTGTGTGGTGGCGCATGCATTTCGACCTAGCACAGGGGAGGCAGAGGCAAGCAGATCTCTAAGGTCAATGCTGCCTATGTTCCAAGTCGATCACAGCTTTTAAAAAATTGACTTACATAGTCTAGGCCTCCAACCTTTCGTTCCTCGAGTAATCTGAAATCAAGATTTTAGAACTGAATTGTCATTCGTTCATTCTCTGGTGAGGATTGCAAATATCTCACTGGAGAACTCCCAGTAACTCCCACTGTTACCATATCTTGAGTTCCTATCCATCCTTCCGTACCAATACCTGTGAATATTCCTGCAAACGGCCAGGCACTATGCAAGTGCTTTATATGATCTATTTACTGCTTATTCCGTCTTTGTATGAGCTAGATGCTGAGATAACGCAGCAAATTCCTGCAGGCACAATGTAGTAAACAGAAGGGGAGAGAGGCAGCAGCTCCTGTCTACTGTCCTTCCAGCCTCCAAAGCAGTAGTCAGAATCTCCAGGCTATTTCTCTCTCTCTCTCTCTCTCTCTCTCTCTCTCTCTCTCTCTCTCTCTCTCTCTCTCTTCATTCTCTCTCTCTCGCTCTTTCTCTCTCTCTTGTTTCTATTGCAAGCATGCATGATGCATGTGCCCCAGAAAGTACATGGACTTCAGAGGACAACTTCCCCAGTGCTTAATAGAATTAATTTCAAATGTGAAGTTCCTTGCTTAAGAGTGTACATTAGGGACTTAGGTTTCTTTATCTCTTTTTCCTATGAGATAGTAAATATTCAATGGGTTCATTGAACAAATAGATGACAAAATATGTGAGTGAATGAAACCTCATGTGATATTTACATATAATACTTTTCTGCAATGGTTTATTTTATAATACATTATGCAAAGAGAAATATGGGAAATTGTATATTCGACTTAGCTTCTTACTGATGCTGAATTTAAACCTCAAGCTGTGCACAGTGTTTTCCAAATAAGAAAGCTGGATGTGGTCACTCATGAGCATAATCTTATCACTCAAAAAACTGAGGGGGGAGAATAGTCATGAGTTCAAGCCAATACCAGCTGAAAAATGAATGAATGCAAAGGCAGCCTGTACTGCATAGCATAACAATGTCCTATGAGACGGAAAGCGAGAGAGAGAGAGAGAGAGAGAGAGAGAGAGAAAGGTGAAAGCAAAAGGGAAAATAACAACAAAGTGACAAGGTGGGCCTGGGGGCCATCTGCTTTAGGGCAGAATAAGTTTTGCAAAGTTGTAGATTTTAAGATTAAAGAATTTTTTATTAACATTGGTTATAAAATAGAATGCTTTATGTTTGCCTTCTTTATTATGAAACAGCCCATAAAGAAATACTAGATGCCAACTTTTAAGGGCTTTTCTTTTCATCTGACATTTATAACTAAGATATATAAGCTATATTTCCTTATCCAGGAAAAGCAGTTTTTGAAGAAAGGACATTTAAGTGTCAGAATTTTTGATTTGGGGATCATTTTCCTTAAAATCTTGAAAAGAATGCTTTGAGCTAACTTTTACATGATTCTGTAGTTACTTAACTGGATATCCAGCCAGATGCTTTGAGAGGCAGATGTTTGAACGCACATTTCTCAGACCCTGACATCAAGTGCATTTTATTGTGTGGTTGATTTGAAAACAAATTCCACAGTAAATTTTACAGAAATATGTTGCTTAGTTTGTAATGCGATTTACATACTCAGCACGAAACCAGTTTATGATGGTGTCATCAAGTTATTTAAACCAACCCAAACACACATCATACAGATGGCATCGAAGGAATTAGTGCCTGAAAAATAATTTGTGGCATCTGTGGCTTTTTCATAATCACTTCGGTATTTTGTGTCTTTTGTTCAGTGATTTTTAAAGCTATTTCAAAATCTATGCAGAGTGATAGCATCAAAAACATTGATTTACTGAGTGGTAGAAACAAAAATTGATTGTAGATAATATTGTTTTTTAATTTTCCATTATTTTAACATAACTAGTATGTTAAATATGTTATTCCTTTCTATGAATTTTAGAGTTATTTGTTTAGGCAAATCAACAAAGCATTTTTTTTTGTTTGTCAAGACAAAGTCTCACTACATAGCTAGTCCTTACTGGCCCGGAAGTCTCTATGTAGACCTTCAACTCACAGAAAGATAGTTCACTGGGATTAAAGGTGCCTCCCACCATCTCCTTCCAAAGCACTTATTTAGAAAATATATATCATATTGATTGTGTAAATGTATTTATTTACTCTGTGTGTGCATGTGTGTGTGTGTGGTGTGTGTGTATGTGTGTGTGTACACATATGTACCATGAGAGATGTGTCATGGAGATGTCAAAAGATGGCAAACAATAATTTGTTCTCTTCTTCCATCATTTGAGTCCTGAGGTTCAAATTCAGGTCTTCAGTCTAGGTTGTAAGTACCTTCACCCATTGAAACATCTTGCCAGCTCGTCATATTGCTTTTAAAACTAACATTACACATTCTGAATGAACAATACATATTTGTATAAGCTACAAGTATCCGTTGAAAGAAATAGATTTTTCTGATTGTAGACCTTCTATTTGTTTATACATATTGGAAATCAAACCCATGGTCATGCACATACTAGGGCATACTCTACCACTGGCATACATCCCTAGCACAGTCCCTGATTATGAGTGTAATTTATCCATTTTGAAAGGTATTTTAAAATCTATAACTACATATAAAGATTTAAAAAAAAATCACTACCCCAACTATACATAGTTAAGTATGTGCTTTTTATACTTATAAACCACATATTCTGAAAAATATCTACATACAAGTATCTATATTTGCTTATCAAAATGAGAAAAATCATGTACTACACGCAGATTTTATGGCTAGGTGAGTTTTGAATCTTATCTATTTACTTAAGTTAATAATTACATTCAGTGTTAATAACTGTATATCTTCATCTTCGTGATAAAAAGCTGGAAATGCATTTTTGGAACTATTTAATAATTCTTGTATATTTTATTTTTTATTATTTTGCTGGCCATATTTATAAAATTGTTTATTGTCAATAATATTTTGAAGGTGGGTTTGGTGGCAAAAGCCATTAAACCCAGTATTTGGAAGGCAGAGACAGGCAGATCTCTGTGAGATCCAGGCTAGCTTGGTCTACATAGCAAGTTTGAGGCCAGCTGGGGCTACAGGAAGACCCTATTTCAAAAAGACCAAAACAACAACAACAAAAAAACCACTTTTGAGTGTTAAATTTTAAAACTTGGTTCAGAGTTTAAAAGGGAACTAGCAAAATATGTAGGCAACACTTGAATTAAAAATATTCTGTCCTTGAAAACAATTATTCCTGAGCTTTGATACCAGTAAGCAATCGTGTAAAGCTCATGTCATAACTACATGATTTCTCCCATTTACATTAAAGCTCTAGAGAGTTCTTTAATAAAATAATTATCTCATATTTCTTATTACTTGATTTAAATTGAATATATGCCTTTCTAAAACATTTCATTAAAATTTGAAGATGAATCAATGTCATTTTGGTTTTCTAAAACAGCAGATTTCCACAGCATGAAATACATTCTTTTAAGTTTTAACTACAATAAGCTGAAAATACTTAATGAATATCTGAAATAAAAGTAGAAATAAATAATTTTCTTATTTGGTCTAGGATAATTACAAGTTACATTTACATGTCTCTTAAGGATTGCCAATGGTAATTTTCTTTTCTCTAAAAATTACATTGCAAATAAATACTTATTACCAGTATTTCTCACTTTAGTTTCTTATTACCTAAGGATAATTTAGTGTCAAACAAAATCCACTAACTCATTATTTCTTTTTAAAGTATTATTTTATTCTGTGTGTATGAATATACTGCCTGCATGTAAGTGTACCCATGTTGTACAATGCCCATGGAGGTCAGAAGATGACATCAGATCCCCTAGAACTGGAGTTACAGACAGTGGTCAGTCACTATGTGGGTTCTGGGAACTGAACCCGGGTCTACTACAAGAGTGGTGAGTGCTCGTAACCAGTGAGCCATCTCTCCAGCACCTAAGTCATGATCACTAAGGAGCCTCTTCAGACTTTCACTTTTCATTCATATATTATTGGTCATCAGTTATCTGTTCTCCCTTAAAGACTCTTTAACCTTGGAATTTAATACAAATAATGACAGTACTGATAACATAAGTGAAATTGTGACTGATATTTAGAAAAGTGTAATAGAATTACAGACACTATCCTGACCATTACATATGCTAGGGCTGTTTAAGGTCAAAATTTATTGTTTGGCATTCTTCACAGCCACCTTGGCATGAATATAAAGCTAGTACTGACCCAAGAAATGTCCAGCCCCCCAGCACTGGCAAAGTTAGAAGCTAAATGTCAGTCCTCTGAAGTCCTGGCTTGTTAGGTGGTCACACGTAGCTGAGGCTACCTTTGAACTCTGGACAATTCCCTTGCCTCAGCCCATTCAGTGCTGGGATTAGAGACTATAACTTTATTTGTAATATGCAGTTGTACTGGGGCCTATTTTCTCCATTTGCCTGGATCCTTGAAGTGAAAGCTGAGGTTTTCTTTTGAGCTCTTATGTTTTTTTTTTTTGTTGTTTAAAAAAAAATTGTTAGTATTGCTTTCTTTAAGAAATAACATGATTACATCGAAAGACTTTGCCTAGGTTGGTATATTTGGAAGGAGAGTGAATGGCAAACTCCATTATAGGAATAGTGATAAATTTCACATTCTTGTTGAAGCTTGGTAGTGCAATATTTTCAGTAAGCAATATTTAAAAATTATAGTAGACATATAGAATTTCTAATTTATAGTCTAAGATATAATTAGATAATTGTAGTTTGGGCATTATATGAATTTAGTTATTACAGTACTTTTTCTTTAACTTTCCAGACTGTGATTTTTAATCTCTAGAAATTAAATTAGGGCATCAGTGAAAGCACACTAGGGCTGAAGAAAGGTAACAGAAAAATAATGGAAAACCTCTTGGTGCCTGGGAATGGGAGAGGTCCAGCATCGAGGCCAGAACCACAGCTAGACCTCAGGGGAGATGGGCAGCCCAGAGAATCGGTACCCCCAAGACTAGAATCGGCAAACGGCAGAGGCCTCCCCTGTCCCCAGCATAAGAGGCAAAGCCTCTGCCGTGCACGCCCTGGGTCCTCTGGGGGAAGGGCTGTGAGGCATGTGGTCACTCTGAGAAGATTGAAATTGCTGCCCCACTTTGGAAGTCCTGTTCTACTCTGCTAAGCCATCAGCCTTCTGCCAGGGAAATGTGGAACTGTGGCTCAGACAGGGGTTCAAAGCTGCAGGCTCATGTGAAGAGGCCATAGCTCCAGCTCATAGGAATGGACCACACTGAAGTTCACAGAAGGGAACCTCATGATCACTTACTCTTTCCATTAATGTAGGCACAAATGCTATAAATATACTTTATTAAAATGTTTTTACATCTTATAATTTTTGTTATTTTATATTTCCTTTTTTTAACTCAAAGCAATTTTTAAAATTTCCTTTTTTGTTTCTTCCCTGACAAATTTGTTTTTCATGGGTGAGATAGTTTTTACATACTTGTAAATTTCTCAGTTTTCTCCTACTGTTGATCTCTAGTATCATATTTCTATTGTACAAAACGATACTGCATTCGTTACTCTCTGCTGCTGTGATAAAATATATGACGAAGAAACTTATAGAAGGAACAGTTTATTTGGCTTATAGTTCCAGAGGAATAAAAGTCCATCATGGCAGGGAGGCATGGTTGGGAAGCATAGTGGTAGCCACAGAAGAAAGCTGAAAGCTCCCAGCTTCCAGCAGACCTAGCAAACAGAGCTAGAACCTGGAAGAAGACAGTTATATACTATCGAAGTCCATCTCCAGTGACATGCTTCCTTCAGTGTGGCTACACCTCCTAAAGGTTCTGTGACCTTCCCTAAACAGTGCCCCCAATTAAGGACCAAGTGTTCAGATATTTGGAGTCTATGAGGGACAACCTCATTCAATCTAGCATAAGTACTTGATATATTTTAGTCTTATTAAATTGGTTAAAACATGTTTTGTGGTGCTAAATATGATCTAGTCTGGAGAATGGTACAAAGGGAATTGAGATGAATAATCAGCTACTCTTGCATGAAGTATTCAACACATGTCTGTTAGGTCCATTTGGTTTATATGGCCAAGTCCCCTTCTTTGTTATCTCTTGCTTATCTGGTAATCTGCATTGTTGAAAGTGGCATGTTAAAATCGTCTATAATTATTGCATTACTGAACCTATCTTGTCAGGTATTGATTTCCTGGTTTTGTTTATGTTTGTGTCAGTTTCTTAAAAAACAACCCACAATGAAGAGTCTGAAACAGTATATTTAAATTTTAATTCGATACCATACTCAAACCTCCTGTCTATTTATAGTTTGAATGGATCTTTTATATATACCTAACTTTACAGCATTATTCATTTTTCACAGGGAAAATGTATGTGGACTACATAATGTCAATTTTCCAAATGAGGTATTTCAAATCATGCCATTTAGAAGATTAACAATAGGAAGAAGTCACATTGGATTATGGCCCCAATCGTAACAGAATATACTTTAATATATTTGTAAAATGTTCAAGGTAAAGGATACATATTTTGAAAATTAAAATTTTTGCCTTACAATCTAGAATTTTTTAAAATTAACAATATCTCTTTTCAATGTTTTTCCTTGAATAACAGAATAATTTTGCCAATCTTCAAGAAAATTACCTGTCAGTCATTATTGTACCTAATAATGGAATTATATGGGAAAACCAGCTATTTTGGCTTACAACTAAGAGAATCTCATGAATGTCCTTTCTACATAACCATCATATTTAAGTTTATATTAGACGTCCTTTTAGTACACTATCTCCATATACTCTCACAGAACATTCAGAAGTTATTTATTGCTCTGTGTGTGTGTGTGTGTGTGTGTGTGTGTATGTGTTGGTTTTTATTGGAAGAGGTGTTTGTAAACAAATTTACTCATCAACATATTCAAATCTCTTAGGTTAATAATTTACCTAATCATTGTAGATGTCAACTCTGAGGTAAAGTTAAATAAAAATATTTTTAGCAAATAGTTGAGAAATAATGTACTGTCTAACTTACATGTCTGTACTTATGAAACTATTTTGTTTAGATAAAGTTGTCAAATCATTTTTCACTAAGAAAATTTTAAAATAAAACAAATTAATTTGATCTTGAGTGTACAAATGAATTTCTTTAGAAAAGTATTTTGCTTATTTTCTTCAATTTATACCAAACATAGAAAAAAAGTAGATTTCAATGAAGTATTATACCATCTCCTCCATATAGCCTCATGTTGTAAAACGTTAATGTAAAAAGTTGAGCTAGGGCGCTTTTCTTTAGTTATCATAAAGCCTGAGTAGAAATAAGAATGATATAATAATACAAAAAATAATTTATAATAATAAGGTCATATCCAAGTGGTCTTACAAAGTTTTTAGCTTTATACAGTTTGCAGAATTGGTTTGAATTCACAAGTACACTACACTACAGAAAACTATGATGGGTGTATGATGAATACTGATTCCTGAGTTAACAGTGCATGCTGCTTGACTGAGAAGTAATGAACCTGCTTCTCTCCTAATAAAACTCTCAACTAGTCTTATGTTTTATGTCAAACACATGATTTCAAGTTATTTTTAAATTAAGCTGGTAATTATTTTAAATATGCAAAGGTGCTTTTGAATTTTGAATTTCAAAAATTTCAGATCTATTTCCAGACTTTCTTATTTAACCATTCTCCAGAAACTTATTGAAGTAGATGAGTTGATGAGTAAGGGAAAGGTCAAAAGAAATGATCTGAATATCTTTGGAAGTTCCAAATGAATAACTCTGAGAGGCCTCCTCAAGAGCAGAATGCTAAATTATTCTGCTAACCTCATGATGATTTTTGGACATATGTCCATACATTATGCATTTTTGGTTAATTAGTTCAAGGGTACACTTATGAGTATATAGGTTTAATCAATCCATCATCCATTTGTGATTACTGTAGTTCATGACTGTATTAGTTTGCTTTTTATTGCTGTGATAAGAAACACTGACCAAGGGAATTTATAAAAGGAAGAGCTTATTTAGCTTACAGTTCCAAAGAGCCAAGAGTCCATTATGGTGGGGAGGCATGGCAGCAGAGGTGGCTATAGTAGGAACAGAAGCTAAGTGCTCACATCCTCAAGCAGGCACAGGAAGCAGAGAGTAACTGGAGACACCATAAGGCTTAAGAACTCTCTCAGCCCACCCCTAGTGACATGCTTCCTCCAACATGGCCACACCCTCTAAGACCTCCCAAAACACTGCCAAAACTGGGGAACAAAACCTCCAGATATTTGGAGCCTATGTGGGACATGCTCATTGAAACCACCACAATCCAATCCCTGGCCCCCATAGGCTTATGACCACATAAAATGCAAAATGTGTTTAGTCCAACCTTAAAAGTTCCTGTAGTCTTCAATACTATTCGAAAGTCCACAGTCCAAAGTCTCTTCCAAGACTCAGGGCAATCTCTCAACTATAAGCCCCTGTAAAATCAAAAGACAAATTACATACTCCCAACATGCAATGGCACTGAATACACATTCCCATTCCAAAAGGGTGGAATAGAGTCATAATGAGGAAATACTGGACCAAAACAAGACCAAAAATTTGAAACCCAAATCCAGTCATTCTAATGTCTGAATTCTGAGACTTTACTTCCAAAGGGCTTAGATGACTCAACTCCTCCAGCTTTGCTTCCTGCAACATGCGGTTCTCTCTTGGGCTGGTACCACTTTCTGTATGCAGGTCTTGGCACATGTGCACGCCCTGGGTCCTCTGCCATCAGGAAAGTCTTCTTGGCATCTCCACTGCCAACCAGGCTTCACCTTCAGAACTTCACAAAATGACAGGACTTCTTGGCCTATCAGGGCCTTCTATGCAGGGACACCCTTGTGCATGCTGCCTGGCTTCAGTGACTCTCTGATACCGTAGAGGAAGAACAAATGACCCTTCACTCTTGCATATTTCTTGCCTCTAAAGCCAGCACCAGGTGAACAACCATTGCTACATTCTACATTTGGCTGCAAGTTTGGGGTGACCCGAGCCTAATTTATCCACTTTCAAAGCTTTTCTCTTCAGTGGTTTTCCAGTAGAAAAACCCAGCAACATTTTCCTCTCCCAAGTTGGAGGCTTAGCTGTGTTTGGTCTTAGAGGCACTCTCTCCATTGTACAAATTTCTAGACCTCTCTTTAATCACTTTAATCTCCTTATCAAAGGGATCCTCGCCTTCAGCACATGCCTTGGTTCCAGTATTAATCTTCCTAGTATTTTTTTTCAAACTATATACTCTGCATTTTTTCTGCCCTATTTGTTGTTTTTCACTGTAGAACTGCATAATATTCATCATTAATAGCCATGCCACCATTTCTCTATGTTAGGCTGCCTTGAAATGTCCTTTGCCAAAGAAATTAGTCCATTGCTTTTCAACTTAGCCCCAGACAAGCTTTTTGGCCATGGGCAGAGTCCAGCCAGATTCTGTCCAAATATCCCAATTGGTGCTCAAGGTCTTATTTTCCTCTGGAAATACAATGTTCTCAGCACTGTTTTTTTTTTTTCCAGATTCCTACCACAATAGTCCATCATGCTCTACTTCCAGCTATCAACTGCTTTTCTAGCCCAGGTTTCCAAAGTCTTCCACAGTCCTCCCAAAGCCCACTGCTTCATAGCCAAAGCCCACTCTCTGGTACAAATTACTGCATTAGTTACTTTTCTGTTGCTGTGATAGAAACACTGAACAAAAGAACATATAAAAATTTATTTAGCTTGTGGTGCCAGAGGGGCAAGAGTCCATCATGGCAGGGAGTCAGGGCTGCAGAGGTGGTTAGTGCAGGAGTAGAAGCTACGTGCTCTCATCTTCAAGTAGGCACAGGAAGCAGAGAATGACTAGAGATCCGACAAGACTTTAGAACTCCCTAAGACTGCCCTTAGTGACATGCTTCCTCCAGCATGGCAACACCTTCTAAGACCCCTTAAAACAGTACCACCAACTGGGGGCAAAACATCCAAATACTTAGAGCCTATTTGGGACATTCTCATTCAAACCACCACAGTGACTCACAAAAGCTGAGCACTGTATTGTTTCCTTGAACAATCACCTATGATCACACTTAGGAAAAAATCTTCCTGGTTCTGCAGAGATAGCTCAGAGACAGAAAGCTTGCTTGGTATGCACTAGGCTATTCTTGGATGGAGGACCCATTAAAGAAATACAAATAACTCACAGTACATATTAAAAATATTAATGACAATTTCAACATTCTAGTAAAAAGTAAATGAATTCTTGTTTCTATGGCATTTTATCATGTTTTCTTGACAATAAGTCATAGAAAACAGCTCATACTTGTTCTGCAGAAGGAATATGTGGTGTCCATCGTTTATGTTGGTATTGATTAGAAATTCCTTATTGGTTTCACAGTAAGTGTATCAGGAAACAAGTGACTCAGTTGGGAATCTGATGTTTTTCTCTGTCTTTCATTTACATTGTTTTCTTTACACTGCTATTCTTCTGTCTCAGGTAGTACAAATTTTCACAAATCGTAGAAAGCTGAACTTCAAAATTTTCATCAGAAGTAAGGACTCACAGACATCCAGAAAGCACATGGAAGCGACTCATTTGTCCAAATGTTGTCATGTGAACATTCTGGGCCATACAGGATAATATGCCACAGACAATTGTACTATGTTCCACTTGGTGTGGACTGAGTATGAGCTCTCAATAGTTCCCAGAACAAACATTTCTTATTCTCATAGAAGAAAAAGTCTGACTATACCAGAGAAATAATGATTAACCTCAGGGATTCATCCTTATACAATTCTTTTAATTATCTCTATAAGAAGTCATTACAAATTATACTTATGAAATATATCCATATTGAATAAATTTAAAAAAACCTATTACTTGTCATGTTAGCCTATGTAGTAAACAAAACACAAAAACATACTGTGACTGTGAACCCAGCTGAAGGTTTACATTCAAATTAGTATTTATTAATATTAAAGCAAGAAAATAAGCATATTAATCTCTTAACCACAAACATTACTTTATAAGTAGCAGACTACTTCAAAATTAGCTGTTGGATGTTCTGTTTATATAAGTATGTAACAAATGGAGTGGGATTTGATTTTTATTTTGTTTATTTTGACATTGTAGGAATGAAACTTACCCTTGGGAAAAAGCACATGAAATTTCTCTCATAATGAAAAGCATTCTGTGATGCTCAAAATAAAGACTTTCATTTTATTCACATTCTTCTGAATGGAAAGTTGTTTAAGTCTCTTATCAACTGTAATATTATTCAATCGATTGTTTACAAAGAATGTAACCAGATTCTTAATGTGAAAAACAGATTTAGTAATCCTCCCTGGTAAAGTGAATTTATTTTAATTAGATGATTAAAGTAAAATTTTGACATTTGTTAGTTATATTTATTTATTACTGTTTATTTTATTTTACTTTATTTTTGACTCAGGGTATCTCTGTAGCTACAGCTGGTCTGAAACTCCCCATGTAGACCAGGCTGGCCTCAGTGTCGCAGAAATCCACCTGCTTTCTCTCCTGATTGCTGGAATTAAAGGTGTGTGCCACTATATTGAGCTAGTTACTTTTATTTATAAAGCTCTATTTTCTGTTCTCCAAACTAGCATATGTAGAAAAAATATAGACATACTATCTTAATCATAAATACAACATTAAAAACTGAAATATTGGATATTGTCATGGACTAAATATTTGTGTCTTCCCCAAATTCACATGTTGAAGTCCTTACCTCTACTGTCATAGTCTTCAGAGATGAGGTTTAAGAGGGAATGAAACTCTTCTTTTGAGATGAGTGCCTTAGAAGAGATACAAGAGAGTGTCTTCACTCCCTAGTAATCCTGCCCTTATTTTACATAAAGAAGCAAGGTCACTAAACACACAGTAGGAGGTTACCTTCTGTAAGCCACTGAGGAGTCCTCACCTGAGTCTGTCCATATTGACATCCTGCTTCCAGGCATTCAATTTCCAGAATTATGAGAATATCATTCTATTCTCATACTTTATTTTGGTGCTCAATGCTACGAGAAATAAAAATAGAGAAAAATAAACTGAGTTAAAATACAAGTAATAGGTCTAACAGTTTCCACCTCAATAAATACCATATCACAAATATATTTTATTGTCATCTTCCCCTACAAAGTCAGAGTCAGGAGAGCATATCTGAATGAGAGGTACTACTGTTTGACCAACATTTGGGAAAATCACCTCATCTCCTAAGAAAGAAAAAATCTGAAATAGAATAGGATTCACATTTCTCCATCTATAACAGTCTTACTGTTTCAACTCTTTTACCATTATTTTTAATATGTAATATATAAAATGCAAGTGGTTATCAAAATCTGTAGAAAGCATAAAATGGAAACATTTTAAAGCAGAAATGTCATATCATAACAGACACCTTATTTGTATCCTTATTTGTGTTTCTTTTCAGTGCCTTGTTCTCACTGAAATTCCCTCAAATGCACCTTAGAGCTATGCTTGCTTGCAGGAGGGCCCATGATGCGAGAGGACTGTAACTCAGTTTTCTGATTTAATAGTGTAGGGTTTATTCAAGCATGAAATTGCCTCCTTCATGTAGTGCAATACCCTTTGCCTGGCAAGTCAAGGCTCAAAAACTTGATGTCTGCTGTGATCACTGCTGTTGACCCAACCAATTGTTGCTAGAATCAGAGTTAAGCTTTTCTGTATGACCCACTGAAGAATATCTCTTCAATGAGTCAAAAGGTGAAAATAAGTGTGTGTTGCTTCTTAGAATAGCTCTATGTGATTCATGCTAGTTTACAAACTATCAAAGGATATTAAAGCACAGATGCAAAATATTATAGGTTTAATTGACTAGAGTATTCTCTCATTAAATATAAACAAGTTGCTTTTAAGAAAACATCTATCAGGTTTAATCATTACAGAGGGAAAAATATCTATCTCATCTGTATCTGTGACTCATCGGCTAAGAAACAACTCAAAGCAATTTGAATGTTTTTCTTCATTAGCCTAGTCAAACACTGTGTGATATTGCTGTTTGCACTGCAACCTTTGAGATCTGAGAATGTAAGTACTGGAAACTTGCAGGATAGTGAGCTCATAAGTACAAATTCTGGCAACCTGGATAATTGTGAAGAGTTTTTACTACTATTAATTTTAAAAATTAAAAAAATAATAGGTGAATCTAATTTTAATAGTATATATTTTAATTAACTTACTGTATTAAACATATTTCAATACTATATATATTTTTGAGTTTTATAATCTTATATTCATGTTGAATATCAAATCTTGGATGTATTTTTTACTTAATAGCATATCTCAGTTTGGAGAAGACGTGTTTTAAGTGCTCAACGTCCCCTAACTACAGACATATCTAGTAGTTTCTCTGAAACCCAGGGTTTTCAAAACTTTAGGGGGACAAAAACTGAAGATACTAGTACCTGAATTCCATCCCCTGAACCCTTGTAAAAATGTGCAATGTGGTGGTATTAGCTTACACTCCTAGTGCTCAGGAGGCAGAGACAGAAGGAGCCCTAGATCCCTAGAGGATCTGGTTTTGATTCCCAGCCACATGGTGGCTAACAACTATCTGTAACTACAGTTCCAGGGGATCTGAATCTTACTTCTGACCTCTGTGGGCACTGTATGACATGGGTGTACTTACATGCATGCAAGCAATACACTCAAACACAGAAAATAAAAATAATAAGTAAAATATTTTTCAAAAATTAAAATATAACATGATATTTATATGGGCAACAGTCAGCCAGATCCATTTGGATCACTCTGAATGTGTAGAGTTATAGGACCAGCACAATAGCTTTATTTATTTTTTTTGACCATTCATCTTCTTTGTATCAGCTATATAGTGGACATGACTGTACTTGAAAGTGTTAAGAAATTGTACTTTGTACTATTGATTGTACTTTGGTGTGTGTGTAAACAAGGTAGAAAATTTGCATTTATCTTAACAAAATATGCTTTTTCGCTTTCCTTCTTAGCTAGCAGGACATCTACCTCTATAAGAGAGTCTAGTAAGCAATTTCTATTTGCTTAGGTTAAGGACATTAAAATGTTCACAAATAATTTTAAAGTTGCTCAAAGGCAGAATTTGAGAGGCAACTTTTTCTAAATATATATTGAAAGTTTTGAGGGTTTTTTTTTTGTTATTTACTTAAGGCTTAGTTGCAGCTTATATAAAATATTAAAATATCTTTGTTGCCAAAAGTTGGTTTGGGTATTTTAGAAACTTTAAAATTCACATTAACAATTCTCAGCAACAGCTTCACAGTAATGAAAGTCAAAAATTGTTGAGTTTTTTGAATTATCTGTAATTTCCATTTCATGAACAGAGGATCTAATGTTGACATTAAAATAGTTAGAGTAAATGTCAGGTGCATTAAAATACTTAGGTTAAAATACTGTGTGTGTGTGTGTGTGTGTGTGTGTGTGTGTGGTGTGTGAATGTATATTTCTCAGCAAACAATTTTAGGAACACATGTATTTTGCTGTGGGTCAAATTAAGATCACTCTGTTCATTTGTATACAATAATAGAAAACACTGTTATCTAAAATCATTATGCAAATAAATTGTACACAGAAGTAGATGGTCTCAAATACTATGTTTGTGCGTGTGATTTTTTTGAACTTCTGATGTATAGTCTCAAATGTAACTCAATTTTCTAGGTGCTGTTTACAATCAGTGTTTGGTGGAACACTGAGTTTGGCTCAGGCATCCAAATCTGTGTCTTTCAGTTGCACATGCAGAATTAGGTCTGAATTATGTTCCTTGGGAAAAAGAAATGGGCCTTCCTTATTTTCTCTAGACAATTTTTTATTCTGTAGTACAATATCCATTCCTAAATATCTGTTGAATGTTAGTTTTTTCCTCCTACATCGTTGTACTAGGATTTCTTCATTATCTTTGATTAGTCACAACTTTTATCCTGCCAGGGACTTACAAAGGTGACCACCCTGTTGCAAGAAACTGCACAGAATTCCCTGTGCCTTAAATATAAACCTGTAGGATAGTTTTTGTTATTAAATTTACCCTCCTCGTTTTTTTGTTTTTTTGTTTTTTTTTTTTTTTTCGAAAAGTTGCTTTCTGTTCTGGTATTTACAGGGACCTAGGTTTCAATCCCAGCTTCCTTTTTGGCTAGCCATGCAGACATAGGAAAATGCCATAATTTTTCCTGTTCCTTATTTTCTCATCTGAGAAATGAGAGTAATAATAGCAGCCTGCTTTAAAGGAAAGTTGTGAATATTGGGTGACTCAAGGGTTGGATGTTAATTTATGTAAACCATACTGAACACTACCTGGCAGTTGCTAAGCAACCAATAGATGCCAGTTATTATCAAGATGAAGGAGAATCTCCCTGCAACAGTGATTCTAGGCTGAATTGCCTAATGAAAGCGTAAAAGTACCAAGATTCTTGAGTTTTAACCTTATCTCAATGAATTAGTATATCTTGAGTGGCAAGTGAAATCAGATATTCCTTAAACAAAATAAAGTTTTGTTCTGACTACAGTAAGACGATATTATCATTCTTACTAGTGGCCAGTTTTGACTTGCTACAAACTAACAGTGTACTAATAGTATCATTTTGTTTTTTCTTGACTCTATTCACCTGGAAGTCTCAAATGAGAAGTAGAACGCCCCTCCCACCGCCTGTAATTTCACATGCTGTTAAAAAAGCATCTTTCCACTAGTTTCAAAGAATGGAGGTGTGAGGGCAGGGGAAATAAGGTGTTTGCGAAAAGCTTAACCACAATGAAGGGAAAGATGCATAAAAGGATGTAAGCAAACTTAATAGACTCCACCCTAAGAGAAAAAATAATTAGAAGGGAAGGGATTGCACAACACAGGCGACAAGAACAGAGAGGGAAGGAGTACTTGGTATTAAAGTTTTAAATGTGGGACGGGGAATTTAGGACAGGAAAGGAAACGTGTGGGTTAGCCAAAACACAGGATATAGGAGGAAGCCTTATGGAAACCCATTAGTTAGCTAAATACATGTATACATACTTATAGATGTATATATTATTTTTTAAGGAGTTTAAGCAGAAGTGTTGTGCATGGATAGACAATATCACTCTGAAAAGACATGGCTTATGAAATGAAAATCTTACTACCAGGAACCTGGTAATATCACCCTACAAGTCACTTGTAGGCCCAATAGGCATCCAAAACAACACAGGCTGTTGGCATTACTCTTGCTTGTACACCTTAACTAGATGATAAGACATTACTGTTGAAGACACCACATACTTTGGTTACAGGACACAAGAGAAATAACTCTTGGACTGACCAGAACACTCTCATTCTGCTGGCTGCTTTACATAGCTTTAGAAGGTGCTATACAGGCTTCTGGGGGGACGTGGTCTTAATGACCCAGCATACTGTAAAACCAGCCTGATCAACCTGCCAGGTAAGTTGTGCTCATTGTGGCAAGATGGTTATTGGAATAATTAACTGCTTTTAGTTTTCCGTTTGTGTGTGTGTGTGTGTGTGTATGTGTTGCCTGCTCTACACGAGGGATGTCTGGTATTGTAAAGCTGGTCAAAACCCATGACTTAGGAAGTCATAGGCCAGTGAGGGAATTTACTGGTGTTCTTTTAGCAGGTATTGGCTAATACATTGACAGAGATTCATAACTGTCTAAAGGGCTGAGCCCAAGTGGTTATGATTACGCAGATGTGGAAGGACCACCTATATCAACCTTACCCCATCCAAGGCTCAGAGAATGTTTCCAAAGAGGGGGTGGAAAGAATGTAAGAGGTGGAGGATGGGGAGGAAAGTCATGACATTCTGAATCCTGGACAGGACATGGGTGTTGAACACACAAGCCCACAGCAGCTGTGATTTCTAGCAGAAGTCCTACACAAGATCAAGCCAGCCAAAATTCTAGCATGAATGTGACCTTGGGATCCCTGTTTTCTACCCCTAACAGAAGAACTATTAGCAGATTGTGATTGTTGAGAGCCGGGGAGTCCCTCTCCTTTGCGGATCCGGCCTCTGTTGGCCCATACCACAGTGATGGTCCCCACACCTATTCACATATAGGCAGCTCTAACTGGACTTAGGGTATTAGTACTAACAATTTTAAAAGGAGCCTTGAAGTCGCGAGGGAACCGGGTTAGGGAGCACCAAGGAGAGTTGGAGCGAGGGAGTGAAGAATGTTGTTTAAAAAATAATAGATTAACAAAATGAGGATACTGTATATTTTTTTCTTTCAAATTTTAGTGAGAAAGAATTTTAAAATAAAAATTTCAAAAATGAACTTTAAAAAATGGGAAGGAACTCCCAGAGAGTTAAAATTTAGCCTTTAAAATATAATGTAGACCAAAAAAAAAAAAAAAATCTCTACTTGGTTGAGAAAGTTGTTATTTCCTGGGGTGGCTAGTAGCTGCTCTCTGAATCACACTCTGCATCTGAGTATCTTCATGTCTGTACTTGGGAGAGTGACGCAGCCTCTTTAGAGTACATTTGCACCAGAATCAGATTAAAGACTTTGGATTTTTTCCCCCAATATTACTATTAGCTATTATTTGTTAAACATTCCCTGGGAGTGAAGTATTGTTTTACAGGATTCATATCATTTATCCCAACAATGCAAAGAATATGAAAACACTGACATCACTGTTTTACCTGCCACTGGCCTATATGCTTAGAAATATTACCGAAGCTACCCTAATCCATACACTTTGTATTTAAAATGGCCAGGGTCCAAGCATTGTAACCTCAGGAGCTGGACTGTCTCTCTTCTTTTTTTCTATCTTTTAAAGGTTCAACTAAAATTGCATAGATCAAACCTTTCACTTTAAAATCTGTCTCACTAGTATATTCTTAATCTTCTGTGCACCTGGACTTCTTCAGGTTTTAGATACTTTAGTCTAAGAATTCTATTTATTGTATTTTGTGTCCTTTCTCTATAATGGATATAACTCATGGCTTCTTCTCTGTGCTCATCAAATTGTACCTCTTCAATTGGAAAAAGCCTAAGGATTTTATTTTACATGGATTTTAGTGGTTCATGTTTTACACCAATAGATATCTACATGCACAATCTAATTTTGTATAGCTAAGCACTTATTATTATATGATTTTGCAATTTCTTCTACCTTACTCTTCCTTCAAAGTAACAGAATCCCAGAAACTCTGGAAGACACTACCTGTCTTCTTGGTAGATCTGTGATTCATATAATATGAATCTACTCAGGTTTGGAACTTAAACACTGATGTCATTTTCTTGCCCATATTAAATTCTTTTGCTGTGGGCAGGAGAGTCTACTCGAACCAAAGGACACCACATATATTTGCTGATCTATTAATTAAGAGAGCTGTTCAGTGTGTGTGTGTGTGTGTGTGTGTGTGTGTGTGTGTGTATCATATCATTATTTCCAGGTATTGGGATCCAAGAGTTTAATAACTGTAAGAGTGGAACCCATTTCTGATAGAAAGACAAAAGTTACTCTTAGAAATAATCGAATATTCAGAGCAATATTATACATAAAGAACATTCAGTTTTTCGATTCGTTTTCTTGCTCTGTAGTCCTGGATTTTGATTAGTTACGACATAAAGTGCCCAAGATGGTACTTCAAGACAAAAAGAAGAACTTGTGCTTGTATTGCAGCAGTTCTCTTATCTGCATTAAAAAAAAAAAAAGCCACAGGCGTTACGCTAAAGACAGAAACATGAAATCCTTAATTAATCATAGATTCAAAGGGAGCATAAAGACAGAAAAAAAACTGTGTATATTAAAAGTCAATTCCTGTTTAAAGGCTTTGATTTAATCAATAGGTAACAATTAATATGTAAATACTGGTTCTATTAATAGGAAGCAACTGCCAGTCATTGTGAGTTCATTTTTTATTATTCTGTAATAAACTTTGTGTTAATTACAAATAAAAGCATGTTTAGTCACATTGTATAGGAAGCTGGACTTTGAGAACAAAATTTGTGGCACTTTAATGTTTTTCATATCTCATACACATATCAAGTTCTTTAAAACTATCATTTTTTTTGCAGCAAAATATTTCCTTTTGTCATTCCCATCACTAAGTGAGCATATGACCAAAGTTTAAACAGTATGGGTTGTTCCTACTATTATTACCTGATTCTTAGTATCATATAATGAATTATTTTATTTCTATCTCAGCTCTTGATGGTCCATCAGTCCAGTTCTGGGGATCCAGCACCCTCTTCTGGCTTCAACAGGCATTGCACCCATGTGGTACACTTGTGCACAAACAGGCAAAACATTCATACACATAAAACAAAGATAAATAAAATAAATCCCCCCCAAAATTTTTAAATTCAATCTTGACTTTTTCTTTTGAGAAATGTTCATGGCCTTTTGTTCTTTGCAATCAGAGAATAGAGCAGGCACATAAAAGAACAGGAAGCTTGAAATTTAATGTGTTTATTTTTTTAAAAGACCTTATCAAATAGCACAAAAGTTTTATTAATTGAATTTTTTATCTGTATGAAATTTACTTCTAAGACAAAGTTTTTAGTGAGAGTTTATAGCTGTGTAACAGTAGAAATTAAGATAAAATATTTCAAAGAATTAATTTTTGTTAATTTATACTTTCTTTTTAGTAGTAAAAAGTAATTGTGATGTTATAATTGTGACTGAGAATTAATTAGGTACATAAAAGCAATGGCTGTAATATTAAAATGTGGGATTTCTGCAACTGGATTTTTTATCTGTTTTTGAATGTATCACTTTTGAATACCAAAGATGAATTTTTGAACCCATTATAATAAAATGTGTATTTGAAGGGACTATTCATCATTATGACTTTCTCGTGAACTAAGAAGAGCTTAGAAAGTAGCATAAAATAAGTACTCTACATGAACTTATTTTACTAAAACATGCTATCTTAATTTAAAAGTATGAGAGAGTTAAACTTCTGTGTCAGAAATGTTGACACAAACAAATCCTGGCATTTTAGGATCATGATTTGGAGGCCATTCTGGGAAATATAGGAAGACACTTTTACTAACAAACAGATTTTTAACAATTATCTTGTGGGACAGTATTAGTTTCTACATTTGTCTCTTTATATAGGTATTAATACCAGATAGTACATGTACAAATCATATACTTGCATTAGCATTTAAGACCTATTTTAATCTCAGCTTGAAAGAATCTTGGTTATCATACATAGAGTTCTCAAAAGTGCTAATAATGCAAGGTTGTAATAATGGAAATGTAGTAATGAAGTTAACACTGTCGTTGGTTAATAAAGACAAGAGAAAGTCTTGCATGAATACTTATCGATGACAGTTTGAGAGAAAAATATTCTCTAGGTGCACTTTGAAAAACTGACATGTCATAGAAGCTTTTTTGTTTTTTTGATTTGTTGGTGTTGCTTGACAGAAATCTAATCAGGTAGGAACCTCTGAGACCAGTGTATCTGTTAGCTGCTTTGTGAAGCCTGGCATGGATGATGATCTCACACCTATTAGCAGTCACGAGGAGAATAACTCTGTAACCACAACTTGTGTGTGTCATCATCCGCCAACTTTATTTGGTGACATTTGATTGTGCCCCACAGATAATTTTCCAAATAGGTTTTGATAATTTTGCTGCTTACGTATATTAAGGCAATCAAACATGGACCATAAAAGATTCTCTTTTCAAAATCTTTGTCTTTGTGGTTTGCTAATGTAAAAGACAATTCTAGATATTTCTCCATGTGTGATTGAGAATTCTTTATTTCTCACTTGGAGTTTAGCATCTAGTTGGGCATATGTGTTCAGAAATATTGATTTGTGTCTGTCAATGCTTTCCATCCAGTTAACCAGAATTCTTTCTCAGTAAGAGTAACTTTGTTGATTGACGGTGGTGTTGTCTGTGGTTTGGCCTTGGCCTTTCAAGATTGAGAGACTCACCTACTTTTCCTACAAATGCTTGCAATTTGCCTCTTTACAGTTCCCATTTACAACTAAGCTACACTGATAACAATGATCTTCATGTACACATTTTGCACATCCTTCATCTTTAGATCTCATTCACACTTATAAAACATGTTCCATTTCTAGGCAGTGTGGAGGTTGCTCTCTTTCTAGCAGGGAAGTCAGACAATATATGTGAAGAATAATACAGATGGGTAAATGGAACATTTAGTATGGAAAATAATACTTCATTTCATGGGAAGGGATTGTGGGCAGAGTCAAGGGGGACCCACTAAACACTATTTTCTCCCTGGTGAAATAGTTTAATTTTTCAGAGAAAACTACTGTTTTTAATGGCCTTGAAAACCAAAATCAACTCTTGGATCAGAATAATCATGATTAGAAGTAGTAGATTTCTGTTATTATTTTTAAAACAGCTATTTATGAGGATCTCTTCATATTTAAGCTTATCACTATGGCTATATTCTTTCTTTAGTCATAATTCAAGGATGCCAAGGTAACGTAAAACAGTATCCACAAGTGATAGAACTCCAGCTGCCGAGATCTTAGGTTTTTTACTCTGTACCTTGTCTACCAATGTTCAATTTCATGACAATGAGGATATTGCATATTGAATCTTTGTTGAAGTTAATCATAGGTATGACCATTATTTTCACCATGATTTCCTGTTGAAAGATACTAAGGAGCTTGTGCCTAGTTAGACTGATTTTCTCTGATGTGTCCAGATAGCTTGAGACCATCTTTCTTGGCCCAGTGATCAATGCCGCAGCATTGTTTCCTTTCTAACTGTGCATCACTTTCACACAGAGAAATCAATGGAGACACATAATCCAGATTTACTCTCAGATATTTTCCTACTGTAGGTCTGGGAAAAGCAAGTAAAACAAGGACTTTATTTTTAATTTACAGACACCAATTATGTACGTTGGTGGGCTTAGTGGGCTAGAAGCCACACAAACTGAGAGACCACAATGTGAAGTTTTGGTACATTTATGCAGTTTCATTTTTCAATTCCTGATACTTGAGTTTTCAGTCATCGTGAACATTTGTCATATTTTTGTGAGGGAAACATACAAAATTATGTTTTCCAGGTCTTTATTATAACATACAATGCTAATTGTAATCCCTAACTATGTAATATAGCACTAGAACATCAAAATAAAAGACTCAAAATCACTCAGGTGACTCTAGTTTTGTCCATGAAACAGGATGTGGAAATCATTAATCTAGATTTCACATTTACTTTAAAAAAAATTTCATCTTGTTTGATGCCACGAGCTTTACTGCCCCCTAAGCAAAGGTATCCTAGAGTTTACTCTTTATTATAATGCAACCTGAGCAGGAGAAGGGGTAAAATACAAAATAATGGAATTCAGTACTCATAACCAGTTTGTCAGTTTTGCCTTGAGCAGCCCTAGCGGAAAATGACATGCGGAAAATAGTGCTTTTAAATTTTTTCTGTGTGTTCACTTTGAATTCCATTTTCATGTTAAACATCTGGGTGGCTTAATAACTTATGAATATTCCACATTAGGAAGCTCTCTATTCACTTCGATTGAAAATCTTACCGTCAAGCTGTCAGAATTGTCCTTCCCAGTTGAAACACAATATTCTGTGAATTGACTTAAGTCACATTATATTTTTTTGACTTTTTAACAGTATGCTTTATATATACATACATAATGCCAATACTTATTTTATTATAAAAGCTCCTCATAGTGATGTAATGCATTTCAAAGACTTGCAATAAAAGCCTTGATGCTACTCCGAGCTCTTTATTCCCAAAGAATTCCTCTGATCTGTTCCCTTTCTGGTTTTTCCTGCATGAGTAAATAACACTTTCTTTTTCTTTCGATGCTTCGGAGAAAACTCCAGGAGCCTTTTCTTGGCAGTTTTGCTTGTTTGTTTGCTGTATGTACGGCATCCTCTGTTTCATCCAGTTCTGCTATGTATCCCTAATTAGCTGTCATCCATGTTCCTCTGACAGGTCACTTCCTTGGCCTGAATTTCCAGTTACTTGCCCACAATCCATTTTCCACAAAGTAATGGAAGAAGACTTTATCAGAATTGTGTGATACTGTCACTTCTTTTGTGTGATTCACCAATACATTATGACCACATTAAGAAAGATTCAATACCTCTACTTTACCTATGAGGTCACCAGCAATATGAATTTTCCCACCTCTTCCTGTGCATCTGTGTGAATGGTCTCCCATTCCTATCACTCAATTTGATCTAGGCACTTTGGCTATGGCTATGTCCTTTCCCTTCAAGATCCTTCTTTCTGAACACTTTACCCAGGACTCCTTTTGACAAAGTGTAAGTTCAAAAATCAGCCACCTCAGATAGTCTTTCTCTAATTGAGCTCAGACACATTGTAGGAACTCAATTCTTCATCTTGTTAATTTACTTCATCGAATTATTTAATGTACCTTAAATTCACATTTAAAAATAATACTTATAAGAACTAGTTTCTCTTAAAGCATAAGATTTTGTCTAACTTGTTCCCATATGCTGAAACCTGTAAAAGAAACTTGGACATGACAGATATAAACGCTCCTTGAGCAAATAAATTAACACTCTTCAAGGTGACGATGACTTCGATTTTTGACTTTGTCATGCTTCTGATCTAAAAATCTTTATATTATGAAGGTATTTAAATATCTTAAAATTCCTGTTTATGATATTCTAACCATTTTAATTTTTTTCTAATTTTGGTCTTAAATTTATCTTCCAGAGAGTTTCCAAAGTCAAATTCCTAAACCTTTAGAGGTTGCTAAGGCATGGCGCCATAAACCTTTAATCGTAATACTCAGGAGGCAGAGGCAAGTTGACCTCTGAGAGATTAAGGCCAGCCTGGTCTACACACTGAGCTCCAGACCAGCTGGGGCTACAGGGAGACCTTGTCTCAAAAAAATCATTTTGAAGATTTTTGCCTTCCAAAATTCACAAGATAAAGTCAAAAGACCTGAAGAAGTTCTCAAGACTTTTGTTACTCCACACCCTCATTTCTGCCTTCATCCTTTCAGCCCCGTAGCTTACCATACTACTGCAGACACTTCCAGTGTTTCCGCATACCTTACTGCTTGGTTATTTATGCCTTTGCCATCTTTATTTTTTTGAGTTTCATCTCAGGTATCAGTCCTCCCAGTTCTGTCTTAGCAATTACAAAATATAGAAGCTGTTAATATTTTACTTATTTTTATTTTATGTGTATGCATGTATTGCCTACATGTATGTAAGTGCACCCATGTAGCATGGTGCCCAAGGAAGTCAGAAGATGTCATCAGATATCCTGGAACAGACAGTTGTCAGCTACCATGTGGTTTCTGAGATTCGAATCCAGGTCCTCTGCAATAGCAGTCAGTAGAAGCTGTTAATATTTTATATACGTTTCTATCCCTGGCGACTAACACAGTGACCAGTATAGGTTCCATATGGGCGAGTTAAGTTAGTGATGTATTGAATGGGTGACTAGCTGGATGGATGGATATATAAGATATTCTCCTACAAATGAGTGGCCATCGAGTGAATACTAATGCATGTTTTCCAATTAAACTACATTTTCTGTGTAGCAGACATTATACATGTTAAGGACTCAACACTGTATTGAGTAGATAACATATCTAAGCAGTTACTGAATATCTAAAAATAATAATATTCACATACTTTGTCTAAAAGGAATTCTTCTTAAAATTTTTATTTTTATATTTTATAGATGTGTTCTCAAATACAGTATCCACTAATCATTTGAGGCTTGAAAGCATGAATAATATAGATAATACCAAATTGTGCTGTAAGCCAAAAGTGTACACTCAATAGAAAACCAATGTAAAATTCCTAGGAACTATTTTACTGAAGAAGTGGCCATCTGGGTATGCCAGTCTGCTCATCTTTCTTGTCTCTGATGTCATGTCCTACTCACGGCTTTATTTCTATCTTCTCACCCTGGTGACTTCATCGGTCATCTGTGTTTTCTCTATCAAAGCTATTCTTCATATATCTACTAGAAACATGGTTAAAAGTTTTTGATCTAAACATAGCACTTTCCTTTCCAAGAGTCTCATCTAATCCTGAACTATGAAGTAGATAAGGACAGAGAAGAGAAGGAATCTGAATGCTGGAAGGGACACGCCGCTGTGTGACTGAACTTCCGCCATCTCTCCACCAATGTACCTTGCGTGCTTCTCCAACTTTTTGCCACATGTTCTAGCACAACTAGTGATGCTTCCCTCTTCTTGTCTCCCTCCCATCCTCTCCATTTGTTTTTGCTCAACTCAAAGATTACCCTCCCCTTAATAATCCATTTCTTTCTATGTTCTTTCTATGCCCAGTGTCATCATGAATCTATTTATCATGTCTCCCATAAAATGGTCTGCAAAGCAGAAATCCTATCTTATTTGGCATGGCTTCTTTGCTTCATCAGAAAAATTAAAATGGCACATTAATTACTTTGTATCAGTACTGAATGGTTTAATACATGTGCCTAGAAAATGATTAGGAATCATAAATGTTAGCTATGTCTTGATTACAATTATAATATACCAGGCATAGCAATTGTCTGTTCTCACACTGCGAACACATTTTAGCCACTGAGTAAATTTAGTGAAATGAATGAATATCAGGAAATCATCTACATTTTGAAACATACAAGAAATACCCATAGAAGAACTGACTTTAGGACTTACAAACTAGAACAAAATTAATGAAGCTCGAGGCCAGCACATTTTAGTTGCCTAGTGATTGCCTCCACCCTGGCAAAAACCTTAGTCACTCGATTAATTTTTCACATTGACTATTTAGTGAGGAGCCATTTTCCACATACTCTTTTTTATAAATGTTTTATTAGTTTTATTTTCGTTTATGAGTGTATTGTCTGCATGTATGTAAGTGCATTTGTGTCATACAGTACCCATGGAAGTCTGAAGAGGGTGTCAGATCCCCTGGAACTAATTACGGATGAATGTTACCCGCCATGTGGGTACTGGGTATTGAACCCAGGTCCTCTGGAAGAGCAACCAGTGTTCTTAACTGCTGAGTCATCTCTCCAGTCCCCCAAATATTCTTTCTGTCCCCTCAATGACCATGGTGAGTTTTAAGTGATGATGGGTAGGACCACAGAAGCATATGAAGTCTTGAAGGATTTTCCAGTGCATCCTCGATGTTCTTTTATGAATTTATTTCCTATATTTTATAATACTCATTTGGTTATTTTCTCTTAAATAATAATTGCCCATGAGATTACTTTAGCAATCCATAAGTATTTTAACACTTTCTGCTAAATTTCCAATTGTATCAAAGTGCAGATATATCATGTAACTGGTAAAAATAGAATTAACAACCAAAAGGTCATTACAGAAAGAACTGTAAACAGGTCAGGGCAAACCTGTATCACCTAACAGTTGACTCTTTCTTTGTGTCTGACATTCATCTTATTATTCAGTGAGCACAATGAATTGTTACTGAACAGATATAGTTTCCAGACTTTTTAGCCATTATTTAGAGGAAAGCAAGACTTTGAGTCAGAATAGGTGTCTGTATAATCCATTATATAAAAATGTAAAGTTACTTAGCATATACATCTCCAAATATAGTAAGATTCTTTGTGAAATTTAATAATGTTAGGCTGTGTTTATTGAAAAATCATTGTTTTTCTAAATGTAATCTTCATGATAAACTGGAAATATCCCTCCTGGAGTGACATGGTATCAGTTCATCAAGACTTAGTCTTGATCTATTGTAACCCATAGTCTGACATCTGAAGTGTTCAGTCATGCTATTTTAGTCAAAACCTGCCCCCTCATGTGTGTGTGTGTGTGTGTGTGTGTGTGTGTGGAGTGTGTGAGTGTGTGTGTGTGTATGTGTGTGATTATTCAAGGTAGAAGAGTTTGAGTCATACATTAGATAAGGATCATATATTTTATTACCTGAAATGACCTCCAACACAGTACTTTCTAATGATTGCTTATTAAAGTTCAACTACCTAATCTCTTTATATATCCTTAACATGGCATACATTACTACTTTTTATTATGAAACCCATGACTATATTAGCCATATAAAGGACTAGAAATGCTTTTTATTTCAAATAATACTCGCTATGTTCTGCTGTAAAAGACTGTACCATTGCATCCCTGTAATGATACTTAAGATCAAAGGGTCAGAAGCTTCAATGTGAGATATAATAACAAGAGTAGGAAGAACTGGTTTTCTCAAAAAAAAAAAAGTCAGTATGTGAAGTTCTGGGAAAAATATATCTGTAAATGAAAGCAAATGATGTTTCTGATGAGATAAATGAAACTAGGAAATCCAATTTAATTAAATCTCAGGGTGTAAAGGAGTTCTGTGGCCTTGGTGGTTGTTGACCTATTTTTTGGTCATAATTCTCCGGAGAGAATGAAATGGAAGCTAAGAATGTTTCTCTCAAGCAAAATGCATGTAGGAGAGTAAATACAAATCAAAAAATACAATTTCAAGGAATAGGACCCAAAAGACGGACCTTGGGTTAATAACTTCTGACTAGGTTTGTAATTTGAGGCCACTTTGCTGAAATGAATTCCATTTCCGCTATTTCTTGCTGATGATTCTTTTCTTCACAGTCATAACATTTTGTATTACCTCTCCACTTGTTGTCTTTTCCTGTAATTTATATATTGCCAGTGTTCAAACTTTTCAATGTTTATCCCCTCTGAAATGTCTTAGAAAGAATCTGTCTTTCAAAATATGTCCTTTATGTCCAGCTGCCTCGTATATTGGGACATTATATGCAAATATTTCAATTTCCTTTAATAAATTATTAATTGAAAAATAGTCATAGTATTTTATGCATTACAATGTAAGGCTATCACATGTACATATAAACAAATAGAATGTGTAGCAACTTAAGTCAAAGTAATGAAGATGGTCACCATCTTAAATACTTTATGTTAAAACCTTTGAAATTTTCACCCTAGAAATACCTAAATATACAGTATTATTTACTGCAGTGAAAACGCTGCGTAACAGAGCTCCTAAATCTTACTTCTGCATAACTGAAATGGTTTTATTCTCTTCTAACCTCCATCTCCCATTTCTCTCCCATTTCCAACCACCTCCCAATCTCAGGTAATCTGCTTCAGGTGTCAAACTCAAAAAGAATCACATATGCCTATGGGCATAGCTGCCCCTTACATTTTCTTCTAATTTTGCTCTTTCATGCCTTATATTTAGCTTTAAATTCATGTTGAATTGATTTTGTATGTGGTGTAAGTTAAGGATTTAATCTTACTCTTCTACATATGTTCATGTATATTTTTCCAAAGGGTATTACTGAACAAACTGTTTTTACCTGCTGGTGTGCTCTTGCCACACTTGAAAACTAAAGAGCCATAATTCAATGGTGGGCTCATTCTCTGTATTTTTCCTTTGGTTGAGGCATGCTTTTTGTGAATTGCCATGCTTCGGTTAGTATAACTTTGTAATGCAGTTTGAACCTAGTGTGGCACATCCATTTTTGTTTTGTCCATTATGTTAGCTATTTATGTCTTTTATGACTCCATAATAATTATGAGGATTTTTTCATATTTCTGTGAAAAATGCCATTAGAATTTTGTTAGGGATCAAAATCAGAAACTCATGTAGAAATTTGAGTGTCATTGCAACCATGTTAGGAGGAGGAGCGGTAAAGTATTAAATCATTAAGAACGATTTATACCTCGTGGTATAGAGTTAGTTATTACAAAAGCAGAAGGCCACTTATGATGGTTCGTATTTCAGCATGTGCTGTCTTTCTCCCATGCTTTCACAAAAGACCCTTGTCAGGTGATGACATCATTCTGTTGTACTCCATAGCCTCAAGATCTGTGAGTCCAAAATAAACCTTTTTTAAATTATTTAGTCCCATAGACTCTTTTGGAGCTATGGGAAATGGACTACGACAAGTAACATGGACTTGTTGCAATATCAGTTGTTCTAATTCATGAGCACTTTTTCCATACCTGCGGTTTTTGTCAGTGTTTCTTAGTTATCAGTGTATGGATCTTTCAACTTCTTACATTTGTGGCTAAGGATTCTTTATTTATTTCAAAGCTATTTATAAGTAGACTGTATTTTTCTGAATTTCTTGTATTTATTGAGTAGAACTGTAACTGACTTTTCATGTTTGTTTTGTATTCTACATCATAAATGGATTTGTTGATTCTAGCAATTTTAGATGGACTCTTTAAATCTAAGTGTAGACTGCATATCGTGAGCAAAGATTGTTTTATTTCTGTATTTCCTATCTGCATGCCTTTTGTCTCCCTTTTGCTCAATGGTTCCAGTACTTTATCATTTTGAACTTGTGTATTTCATACAAAGCATCTCTACCAATTTTAATCACTTTTATACTCCCTTCTTCATTGGCGCCCTTCCACAGTCCTCCTCCCTTCCTACTCCCACAATTCATACACTCTATCATTTGTGTTTACTAAGGCCCCATGTCAAGTTAGTGTTCCTGGACAATCCTCAGTGTAAGTTCATGCACTGAGGTGTAGTCAGCCTGTCCAGAGACCCTAGGTTTAAGATTAGCTCTTCCTCACTCAACAGTGATCAGCTACCTATATTTCTTCAGCTAAGATTGGGGTCTGCTACCCTTTTCCCAATTCCATGCTGGGTTTTTCTCTGCTTGAATTTACATGGGTCTTGAGAATGCCGACACCATTGCTATAGGTTAATAAGAGGAAGGTCTCGGAAGCTTGTAAGACTCTGTTCCCTTATGGTCATGCATCTCCTCCCTGGCTCTTACAATCTTTCCACTCCTTTTTCTGCAAAGGTGCCTGAGCTCAGGGGAGTGAAGTTTAATATAGGAGTCGTGTCCAGGACCAACACTCTGCAGATGCCTAATGTCCTCTCTTTGATGATTTGTGATCTTTGTGTTCCTGGTCCTCTGTTGCATGAGGGAGCCTTATAAACAAAAGTTGAGACATACATCAGTGTCCTCTTTCCCCCTTATTCTGTTGCATGACCCTTAGGTGTAGAGGTTGCATTGTAAATGTGACTCTTAGTCTTGGGAAATTCACAGACAATATCTGTCTATAACCACTTGTAGTAGTCTCTGTCTGGTGCAAAAGAAGTTTCTTTGATGAATGGTGGCTGGGATACTTGACTGTAAATATAAAGATACCTATTTTGCACTGAGTAAAAAGTTACATTAGTCTAGTGATGTGGTAGCTTTGGGGATTTCTCTATGATCAATAACTACTTCAGCCATGTGTATTTGCCTATGAATCCAGTATCACACATGAGTTTCCTCCCACTGAGTGGGCTTTAAGTCTAATTAGGTAGCCAATCATGGCCCCAAAGATAAAAGTGCCACTACTGTACCAGTGTCCAATGCTGTGCCAGTCACTGTTGTGGATATTCAATCATGAAGCTGGTTTTGGGCCACTCATTGATTTTCTCCATTAGCAGCTTGTATAGTGCTTTCCAGAGCTGTGAGAGCTAGTCTTGCAGGGAAGTGACTTCCTGGTCAGTTCCAGCTCTGTTGGTCCAAATCCAGTCTCCATGTCCTGTCTTCAGCATTGGCGTCTTACCTTGAAGATCTGGGAGGCAACCAAGAGCTGTGGCAATAACCTGTATAATTTTGGGAGCCTCTTGGATCACTCTGGTCAACAACTCAAAGGAAGGTTTCTCCTGTCTGATGCTGTTTCTTCATATGTAGCCTTCAGCTATGCACATGAACTCATGTAAAGACATTGTATAAGTAATTTGTCATTAGGTTATTAGAGTAATATGAGTCCTTCTGATATTTTACACTAATTAAGATTATTTATCTCTCCTTTCTCTCTGTCTTCCTGTCTAAACCTTCCTGCATGCTATCTCCATTAAAGTGTTTCCATTTTCCCCTTCTCTCCCTTGGTAATACCAGTCTCTTATAGGTCTACCTTTCTTGAGCCCCTTCTTTCTCTTTATCCCCGTCATTTTTTGAGTCACCTTCCCTCCCCGCTCCCTTTTAAATACCCCATTTTGGCTATTTCTCGCTTAGTAACACCTCTCTCCTACTGTTCTCTCTCAGGTAGATGCCTTCTCTGCCTGGTTCCCTTCCAGTTTCCTGGTTCCTGCAGTTATATCAGGATACATACTCAATTTCAAAGATCTGGAGCTAGGATCCACAAATGAGGGAGAACATATGTTATCGGTTTTCTGAGTCTGTGCTACTTCACTTAGCATACCAGTTTCTAGTTCTGTTCATTTACCTGAAGTTTTCATGATTTCGTCTTTCTTTTCACTTAGTAGAACTCTATTGTGTTAATGTACCACATTTTCATTATCCACTAGTCAACGGAGGCACATTTAGGTTGCTTCCTTCTCTTAATTATGGTGAAAAGAGCAGCAGTGAACATGGTTGTACAAGTATCTCTGCAATGGGATTATTCTTTGGGTACATTTCTTGGAGTGGTATAACTGGGTCAAATAGTAGGTTTATTTTTGGTTTTAAGAGTTCGTCATGCTGCTTTCAGCAGGGTTTGCACGAGTTTACAATCCACCATCGCTGAATGAACACTCCCTTTTCCCCACGTCCTTCTAGCACTTGGTGTCCTTTGTTCCCTTGATCTTAGTCAGTCTGACTGGGGTAAGATGGAATCTTAAAGCAGTTTTAATTTGCATTTCCCTGATGACTAACAATGTTTGGCCACTTTTAAAAATGTTTCTTAACCATTTTTATTTCCTCTTTTGAGAGCTCTCTGCTCAGTTCCTTATCCCATCTTTTAATTGGGTGACTTGTTTTCTTGATTCTTTGTTCTTTGAGTTCTTTATATAGTCAAATATTAAATCTCTGTCAGAAGTGTCGCTGGTGAAGATTTTCTCCCACTCTGTGGGTTTTCTCTTCACTTTCTTCGTTGTCTCTTTTGCTGTACAGAAGCTTTTTAGTTTAATGAGGACCCACTTTTTATTGTTGACCTTAATTCCTGAGCAGCTGAGAGTCCTTTGCTGAACCTATATCCTGTAGGTTACTGCCATTCTTTTCTTCTAATCATAAATTCATCTTGGCCTGTGCCTTTTGTACTTGGGAGGTTTTGTATTACTGTTGCTATTCCCTTTTAGTTATGGTCCTTTTGAAGATGTTGATCTCTTTTTAGTTTAACTTTGGTGATTCCTATGATTTTAGATATACATATGTTTCTTCATGTTTTCAAATTTTACAGAATAAAGGTTTTTAAAGTATTCCCTTATAATGTTCTGTTTTGTTATCTGTGTGATGTTTCCCCTTTAATCTCTAATTTTGTTGATTTGGAGTTGCTCTTTTTTTCTTTTGGTTAACTGGTCAGTCTATATTGTATATCTTTTCAAAGAACCATCTCTTGGATTCATTGATTCATTGTATTGTTTTCTTTGTTTCTATTTCTTTAATTTCTGCTCTGATTTTTGTTATTTCTTCTTGCTTTTTGGGTTAGGTTGCGATTATTCTCTATGTTAAAGTCCTGTAGTGTTGTTTTTATGTAGTTGGGTACACCAGAGTTTGGTACATATATGTTCATGATTCTAATATCTGCTTGTTTAATTGTTCCTTTGATCAGAAGAAAGTGACCTCCTTCATCTCTTCTAATTAGTTTTAGTTTGAAGTATGTTTTGGGAGATAGTAGAATTGTGATCCCTGAATGCTTTTTAGTGCTACTTGCTTAGAATATGTTTTTCATCCTTTCACCTTAAGGTAGTGCCTGTCCTTGAAGGTGAGATGGGTTTCTTGTAGATTTTGTGTCTTGATCCATTCAAGTAGCCTGAGTCTTTTGACTGAGGAGTCCATTGATATTTATAGTTATTATTGAAGATGTATGTTGGTTCCCCTCATTTTAATTTCTGTTTCCATTCTTTGTGTTTCTACATTCAGGCCTTCATTTAGTTTCTTTCTGTTGCTCTTTGGTATAGTCATTCCTTCAGCTCTTTGTATTTTTCTCATATTCTTTGAAGGGCTGGTTTTCTGGACATGAATTCTTACAACCTATTCATAACATGGAAGATTTTTCTTTCCCCTTCAACTATAATACACATTTTTTGCTGGATAAAGTATTCTGGGTTGGCATCTATGGTCATTTATGTACTGGAAATACTTTGGTTCAGGCTCTTGTGGCTTTCATTGTTTGCACTGAAAAGTCAGCTGTAATTCTGAGGGCTGTCTTTTATATGTAACATTGTTTTTCTTTTGCAGCTTTCAATATTCTCTCTTTGTTCCGTACAGTTAATGTTTTCACTGTAATATAGTGTGGAGAGTTTCTTTTCTGATCTTGTCTATTTGATGTTCGTTGTGCTTCTTGTATTTGTATGGGCATGACTTTCCTTAATTTGGGGAAATTTTCTTCTACAGTCCAGTTGAAAATCTGGTCAATACCTTTATCCTGAGAGTCTTCTCCTTCCTCTGTGCCTATGATACATAAGTTTGGTCTTTTCATGATGTCCCACATTTCATGCATATTCCATTCCTGTGAGGTTTTTTTTTTTAATTTTTCATAATCTCTGCTTGATTGGGCCAATTCTTCAACTTTATTCTAGAGCCTTGATATACTGGTTTCCATTTCATTCCTTCTACTGATGATGTTTTCTTCTGTTCTTTCTAATTGGCTTACTGAGTGTTTTACTTCCTTCTTCATTTCAACCTAGTTTTTTCTTTAACATTTCTATCTCTTTGAATTCAGTCAGAAATTTATCTTTTTTTTTTAATTTCTTTGATTTGTTTGTGTGTTCTTTAAATTCATTGCATTCATCCATCATGTTTATGATTATTCTTTTAAATTCTGTGTCCTGACTTATCTCTAGGGGGTTCTCAGTGTAGAACTCTTCTATAGGACTGGTGGTGTTTGGTGAGGGCATATTATTTGACGTTTTTATATTATTATTTTTTCATTGTGCTTTTGGCATGTGGATTTCTTTTGTTGTTTGTGACTGTGGTATGAATTTCAAGTCCTCTTTTGTTAAGTCAAAGACTGATTTAGTTTTATTCTTGATGTGCCCTGATTGTTTTCTTATTAAGTATGAAAAGCTGCTTAGTCAAGGCTTCAGGTTCTCTCTTTTGATTTTATATTGGAGGGACCATTTGGGTCTATTTCAGCCATTTAGGAGTTCCTGCAGAGTCCCAAGTCAAGTACCAATCAGATACTCTCAGGCTTCCTTCTAAGGTCTTGGTCCCTACTAGCCAGCAGGTACAGTAAAACTTGGGAAGCTGCTAGGCAGAGGCTAGATTCAGATGCTCTCAGGCAGGCTGGAAATGTCTGGATTTCTGGTACAGTGCAGGGAGGTCTAGATTTGCAGCAGTGGGAGGGGCTTCAGGTGGTTCCAAGGTGAGGGGATGGGCACAACAGAATTTGGGAAGTCTGTCACCATGAGGGGGTGAGGTTCAGTAAGCCTGGAAATGTGTGGTCCTTTGGCAGAGGACTGCAGGGTCTCATGTTCATATATTTAATTTGTTAGGGGCTCTTTTATTTGAGGAATATATCAGTTTTTATAAACTATTGCTGTTTAGGCACATGTGATACATAAATAATACATATAAAATGTATATTGTATCAAATATTTTTTTGCTATTTTCCTTGCAATGGTAAGAAAGGTTGTGTCTCGATTTGCATATTAAACACAGATGTATGTACTAAACATGCGTGTGTGTGCACGCACTTGCACTTTTGTGTATGCAAACACGTGTGTGACAGGTAGTTAGCTTACTGAAAATAAAGAATAAAATTCTGTTCAGAGATAAAAACATGCCTTGAAGACAGAAAAGTCTGGGCACATTTAAGGAAATCAAGAATAGGCATTTATGCCTATTTTTTTACAAGCCAAATGCATATAGCATACAGCTTACATATGTAGATTTTTGGAAAAAGTGACAGACAATGTAGTTGTCTAATTAGGTGTGGTCTGTATTATGCAGAATCTTAAGTACCCTATTAAGGAATTTGTCTTTCATTTAAATAACATGAGCGAGTCATTTAACAAATTCACACAAGTGATTGAAATGATGACAATTTCAATTTTGAAAGACTGTTTTGAAGTGGTAGAAAAGGAGATTGGAACTGGCAAATACAGTGACAGAGAAACTACTTAGGAGACTATTTTCTTGCAAGATTAAGGAAGGTTTGTGGACTGAACTAGGAAAATCTAGTGAGACAGATCAAGTAGATTAAGTTATATTAGAGAGTAGATTTGAACAGCTGGAGGTGGGAGCAATGTGAGAAACTTCTAGATGAATGTGTAAATGAGCTATTGCTGATGGAGATGCTGAAAATTAGAGGGGTGACAAGTTGGATAGCTCAGTTTGAGATATGCTAATTTTGAGGCACCTCTGAAACATTTAATGAGATACATTAAGCTGATAGCCCAGAGAAGGGATTGGGGCTCAATGTGTGAGTCATCAGCATGCAAATGGTACTTAAATCCATGCTCTTGTTAATTCTTAAATAGAAGCAATGAATGGAGATAAGAATTAGTTAGTCTAGAGGATTGTCAGAGTGAGACCCTGGAAGACTATCCAAAGGAAAACATTAAGGAAGGAGAGTTATAACAGAAGAGGGAGAGTTAATGGGAGAGTGGGAGAGAGAATAGAGGGGGACATGTCGGGAAAACTGAGAAAAAAAGTAAAAAAGTGTTCCTCTATGAAGGATCTACTAAGGCTCCACCAAGTTCAGAAATTACCTGTCAGCTGTGATACTCTATAAATAACGTTATAAGAATATTAGTGACTGAAAAGTTGTATCAACACACACACACACACACACACACACACACTCACACACAAACATGCATGCGAGCACACATATACACATATGCACTGACTTCCTAGCAGAGAAACCATGATGTAGCAGTGGATAACAGCCAGATATCATCTGTCTCAATGTTAGAGGGTAGAATTAGAAGCCACATGTTGAGAGTTCAGCTCCACAGCTTCCCACCCACTTTAGATGCCAATCACAAGCCCCAGGGAGCTTTAGCTGTGCATCTGAATCACTGACTATAAGTGAATGCTCCCATAATCACCTCCTTGGGTTCAGTTAACTTGCCAGAGTGGCTCACAGAACTCAGGAAAGCACTTACTCACAGGGATTGTTTATTACTGAGGATATTACAAAGGATGCAGATGAAGACAGGTGTGGTCTGCAAGGTGCATAAGGACTTGGAAGCTCCATTCCTCCTTTATGGTCAACAATGCTAGACACACCTCCAGGTGTTCAGTTGTCCCAAAGGTCTTATATACCGTGATAATGCCAGTGCCACCGTAGAAAGCACTGTTTTCTTCTGGGATAAAAATGCTTCAGGGAGAACATTTTTTACTGCTTAAGGGCAAAGTGGTTGAGCCTTTGAGAATGGTTTGTGCATGACTAGTTTTATCACTTTCTTGAATGAAAGACATTTAAAGCCACTTGTCATCTTGGCATGGTCACAGGAATTCCAGACCAGTCCCAGTTACATAGTGAGGCCAGCCTGGGCTACATAAGACCATGTCTCAAAATAAAGGAGGCATGAAATCTGGTTGGTGGACTGTGGGGGTGCCGATAGGAGAGAGGTTCTGAAAATGATTAAGATGTATTGTATGAAATGCTCAAAAACTCAATAAAGTATATATTGAGAAAGTAAATAAAACAAAACAGAAATAAAAAAGACTGGCCAAAAAATGAGACTGCATGGAATTTGAAGGAGTCAAAGAGATAAAGAAGTGGCGACAACAACTATAGAGAATTTTGAAGAAGATGGTTGGGGTGGGGTAGAATTTTGAAGGTCACATAATCAAGCAGCCATTCTAAATGTACAGCAAATCCTCTGTCCAGTCCTCCCTTCCTCTTCCTCCTCTTCTTAATCTTCTTCTGTTTCTCTGTTTCCTCTCAACTTTGCTTATCTTCTCTCCTTCTACTGTAGTAGATACTAGAGAAAGCTTAAATGGTTACAGAAGTAATGAAACAAAATGGATACAATGAAGTTGTGGATGAAGGTGCATTCATTCCTTTCATGGTTGTTTAAAATTGTGCTTATTTTTCACAAGCACTTCCAATTTAGATATATGCATTTATTAATTACAAGGAGAGAAAAGGATGTGTCTCAGTATATTATCAAAGTATTCAAAAAGTGTAATATTCATTTGGGAAGTGGAAATCAAAGTGCCATGACTTGAAGATCATTTTCAGGATTGGGCTTAAAGAATAATGAGCATCTTTGCTCTAATGAAGAATTATGCATCTAGGTGGAAAGCCAATTACTTTTGTTTATAATATGTTTGAGGCATTCGAATGGCTTTGCATTTGAAAATAAATGTCACAGAGTAGCAAAATGAAGACTATGGATATGAATTTATAATCCATATTCATAAAGTCAGATCCAACCTAAGAAGGCAGAAAACTAAAAAATAGATAAGAATATTTAGGAAGGTATGAGAAATAAAGAGGAGTGAAACGTCTCGTAGATGTGAAAAGGAGGAAACCAGGCAGAAAGACCATCCACTGAAAACTGTGCCTGAACTAAACCCAGAAAGCCTCTCTGTGCAAGTGGGGAGTCAAAAAAACCCATGTTTTTATAAAAGGCAGACCATATTTCAACAGCCAGTTGAACAAGACCTATGATACTCACTAGTACTCAATCTACGTATACCTAAAGTTATTCCTGCGGTCCAGTTTGTTCATAATTATTTGAAAAAATTCAACAAGTTATCATCTTCATGGAAGTTCTTCCTGTTTTCTTATCCTCAATATTCCTCTTTTGACCATACAAACACCACCTTATTGTCTCATTCAGCTTAAAGGATATTCATTTCTATGAACTTGTTATTTCCTTGTGGCACTGGGATTGAACCTATGTCTTGGTGTATGCCAAGTAAATGCTTTACCACTGAGATAAGCATCAAGACTTTAAGTTCTCCCCAGATATCTGAAGTTTACCTTCCAGCTAGAGTATAGTTACATCATTGCATGCTATGTATTATTGGTAAATTATCATACTACTCATGGATGAATTACACAAGTGAATTCTATCCCAGTGACCTACTGTGCCATTCTGGTACTTTCCAAGGAACAGGCACAAGTGGCTAACCTTCGTTATTTTCTTAAAATCAGTAGTCAATATTTTATCAAACAATTTCCAACCTTTGACTTTATCATCTTTCACCCAATTCGTTTCCTTATTTTTATCTCTGGCTTTCATTATTTATTACACAGCATACTGAAACGTTCTATATGGTGACTATTACCTGGATACCTAGCTATACACTCTGTTTGTGGTGCTATTATTGTATTTGCTTCTAATCCTATGTACATTTTAATTAACACCATGCAAATTATTAAATAGGGAACCTACTATCTCCCTATTACTAGTGTGAGATTAGAGTAGAATAGCTCGTGCTCTTACTTTAAGAGATGGGCTATATGGGATGGATGTGCCCTTATACACAGACTATTACACTGGCCATGCTTCTAGACTTTAAAATGAAATGTAAATAAAGATGTTTCATCGGTGTCTTCACTAAAACTTTCACTTAGGTTCTTGTAGAAAATCATATTTTTCAGAAGTACTGCTAAACAGAATAGAAATTATAACTCCCAAAGTGTCTGATATGTAATTCTATAGCAAAACGTGTAGACATCAGCACAATGATAACTCAAAATTTGACAGCATTTGACACCATTCCTTTTTTTCTCATTTATATTGAATTTTTTGTGAATTTCATATAACATTTTCCTCTATCTGCCCCCCTTAATACCAATTTCATGTACTCTCAAATTTGTGTCTCCAAATTCCTTTTGATTGATGGGTCCATCCACCAAAACCTTGGACCCAGCATCACATTTTTATAGAAAATTGACTCTCCTTTTCCCAGCATGAACTGTTGCCAGTAGTTCCTCAGCTAAGGTTGGGGTTTCTTACCCACTTTCTCATTTCCATGTGGGGATTTCATCTGACCTATATCAAATCCATAGCAATGATGAGCAATTATGCATTTAAAATTTAAGTGGCTTCATTTTGTAAATGATCTAAATAGTTTTTTCTCTTTATTAAAATAAAATTTAATAAGAATAGTCTGTTATAGAATGAACCTTGCCAAGCTGGTATAGAAATAACTGTCAAGATAACCATCTTCAATGGGTTTATCCAGATATGGATTATGAAGAAAGTACAAGATAATTTGCTTATTCTTCTGTCAAACAGATGCTTGTTAGCTGCCATGTGGGTGCTGGAAACCAGACCTGGGAATCTGTAAGATCAGCCAGTGCTCTTTACCACTGAGTCATCTCTTTGACTCTTTTTTTTTTTTAAAACATGGTCTCTCTGCAGCCACAGGTAGCCTGGAACTCGCTGTGTAGACCGGGCATGGGTCTGCCCCCCTAAGTGCTGGTATTACAGGTGTGTGCCATCATTTCTCACAATTTTGAACCTCATGATTCTTGTGTATTTTGAAGACTCTGCTGATTCTCTTATATACACGAAGCTTTAGAAATATCTGTCATAAGAGAAAAAAATTCTCATGATGAATTAATGTTTCAGTGTTATGCAAATTATCCAACAGTAAGATAATCATGACTCTACAATGTGTGTTCGTGGTTTTAAAAGAAAAATCAATTTCTCCCCTAAAATGCTATTTGAAGATGTGCTTTCAAAGTTTTTAAAAAAAACTTTGACTAAGGTCACCCCTTAGTCTAGCTGACAGTATGCAAAGTTTCCATAAGAGGTCTGGGGCAAGAAGGAAGGATATAAAGCTATAGGTGGCAAGAATTCCAGGGAAAAATCAGAAATGTCTAATAAAAGACACCCATCCCATAAGTACGAGCTACAGGGAGGTAAGGACATGTCAGTTTCTAGGATATGAGGACAGCTGATTAGATATCATATGTCAAATACATGTATTTGTGGAACATAAAGACAGCTCCAACTCTTCTGTGGTCATGGAAGCCTGGGGCACTGACTCCATTGGGAGTTCCTTTGCTTAGATGGGATCCCGTTTTCTCTGTATGAAGTAAGTTTCCTGGTAACTTTTTATGTGATTATGGATCGTTATAGTGGTTACTTTTTACTATTCTGACATAATTTCTGACATAAACCCACTGAAGGGATCAAGTACTTGTTTTAGTACATGGGTGCAGAGATGTTCAACAATAATTCTTCGTTCTGATGACTTGGGGCCTGTGGTGATGTAGAACATTATGGCAAAATACATGATGCACCCTGATGAGTTCTAGAATCAGCCATTGTCCAGCTGTGAAGACAAATGCATTCCTTTCTTCAGTCTTCAGTCCCTACTGTCCCTTTACTCAGCCTGTGTTCCTTCTCCCATCTCTTCTATCATAGAAGCAAATATGTGCAGAAGTTGTGCCCTTGCTTAACCAGGAATCTTCCTCTGGATTTTCTTCCTTTTCCTTAATAATCAAGGCTCTAGAATGAAGTCATTGTTAACTTACTTTCTCAGTATGTAATTTGTTACTAGGCCCAGGGTACTGGTCTCTGTCACTCAAGGTCTTACAAAGTTCTTCTCACTAGATTCAGACTCTACCATGTTTGGAATAGCAGATACTTGTAGTCTTTCTCTCACCTGTGCTTCTCAGCACACCTGTGATAAAAATCTCCTTTTCTTCAATATGATCCATGTTTTCTCAGTGCTCTTTCCTGAGATCCTCAAGAGTTCCTCTTTTGTCTCACACATGTTAGGTATCACTTCAAATTTCTGATAACACATTTTCTATATATTATCACCAGCTTTTGAACAAATTATATGTTGGTTATTTTTCACTATCTATATCAATATTTTAATAACCCCAGAGTTCTAGAACAAAATGTTCTATAGCTGAACATAATGTCAGCATAAACCCTAAAAATATTATTTGGACTTAGTTCTTATGTTTATTAATTACCCTGAAAATCTGTATCATTTTCCATTGTTTTGTACCTTTTACCACGTATAATAATTGGTAAGACTGAAAAATCCCCTAAATTTTTCTATGCTTCCCAGACTATTTTTAATAATGATAATAAAATATGATGATGATGATAATGGCTAACATTTATTGAGAGCTCATTATAACACAAGCACTGTGCCAAGTGCTTTATAGTTACTGATTCATTTGATTGTCACAGTATTATTAAGATGTAGACACTGTTAATAATTTCATTTTAAAGGTGAGGAAATTAAGGCCCAAAGTGTCACCTTACTGAGATTTCATTCCAAATAAATGAGAGAATACCTCTTACTCTCCTAAACTTTCTTCATCTCTGTAACTAAGTATAAGTATATTGAGCCGTGTTATTTTAGACAATAACCATTTGAGGCTCACATTAATAGTAAGCTGCACACAATCTGCATGCTCCAGCTCTGCTTCACTGTTTCAAATGTCTCAGAAAGGAGCTACCAAGCTTCTGTGTAGGTTGAAGTCATCACTTATCAGCCCTGTCCTGCTCCTAGCTAAGATGTCTTCCTGTGTCCTTGGATACGACAGCTATGAGAGTAGAGAAACGATCAGAGAGCGGAGAGCTCTGTGTTCTCCGTCCTTCAGTGTGCCATGATCAGTTCCTGTCCCCTTCTAATGTAATGCTACTCTATTCCTATGAAGTGACAATTGCAGTGGGACTTGTGGTTTGCTGAAGTCCTTACTGCTGAAGCCTACAGTGTTGGCATACATGACATTTTTATTTGATCAATTGATTGTTTTTACTGGTGTATTTATTAATTTTATTCTGTTAAGATAGAATTCTGTGTGGCTGAGGCCATGCTAGCACTCTTGGACTGACGATATCAACAATATGACGATATCAGTTTCCGGAGTAGCTGATATTACAAGCAAATTCTACTACACTTAACTCATGGGACACTTAGATGCCTGACACATTGAGAACATTTCTCAGAAAGAAACAAACTAATTTTTCATAAGTAAAGAATAAGAACAGATCTCCTACATATCCACAGAAAATGAGGGGCAGATCAGGTTTTCACAGTTTCATGTTTAAAGTAATGTGAGGTTGGCCTTTATTGCAGTGACAACCTCCCTAGGAGAGCAAGTCTCTTGCAAAGTATTTTCTTCATCTCTCTCCAGAAGAGAAGAAGTGTGAGATGAAATGCCTGGTGCAGAGCCCTAATTCCTAATTCCTACTTCGTGGATATAAGATACCCAGGATACTATAAAAATCACCGTGGTCTTTAGCCATGCACAGTTGCCATTCTGCTATGTTGGCAACTCTCCTCTGTCAGCCCACAGATGGAAAAGCCAGCTTCCTTCAGGAGAAAGCAGCACTAAAAGCACCCTGAATCATGATAAGTGTGAAATAATTCCAATAAATGTATTTTGAATTAAAAAATGATTATTTGGCATTGTCTGGATCAAAATACTCGTTTAAATATAGCAGTAGGTCTATACTGCTGAGTGAGCTGAACAAGCCATGCGCTCTCACGTTTGCATCACGGTGTTCAGGCCCAGCTGCCCCTTTCTGCCGCAGTGAACATAGCAATCATGTTGACTCAACATTCCTTGGGGGACTGTCCCCACATGCTCCTGGAAACATTCTGTCCCTTAGCCACAAACTTAAAAATGGATGTTATACTAGTGAAAACTTAAATGATCAGAAAAAGTTATAAAACACAGAAAGCAGATATTAATAAAAGTATTTAGAGTTCAAAGACAGGAGAACCTGATGACTTAGCACATATTTCAAGTTCATATTCCCTCTCAGCAATTTGCAGCTTATTTCTCTCTAGAATGTAAGCTCTTAAATATTTCTTGAATTTATTTCTTTACTTGAAATCTTAAAATGCATGCAAACAGGTACATATTTGCATACATGCAACGACAGATTTCTAAAGTCTATCTTTTATTTTAATTTGAATATTTTCATTATGAACTTTTGATGGCAGTTCTTAATCTGTTGATGCTATGCACCTGAATTCTTTATTATGAGTTCTATTACTTGGGCGTTAATTACAGTAATAAAACAAGTTATAATATAATAATCAAGACCGAATCAAAGCCAGATCTGTTCAAAGTCAGAAGAACTCTAAGACTTAGTACTTCAGCTTGACAACTGCATTGGTTTTTAGGGAAATGTTTCTTTTGACTATTGGATTGAGGTTGACTTTGTTCTAAACACAGATGTTTAGAAAGTAGTTTGCTGTCACCACGTCAGTTTAGCTAAACAGCAGCAAGTTCCTATGACCTCCTTAACCGTGGGTTTGGAGCTGTGTTTACCGGACTAGATATGAATCTCTTCTGGTGGAGCTGACTTCAAATTGAAGCAAGAATACTTTGTTACCTCCATAACAGTTTTGCCGTTATGCAGCAGTGGGCACATCTTGCCTGGCAAGTTGGTATTAAAGTTCTCGGGGCTCAGACCTGGGTAAGATTGTTGATCCCTTTTCTTCCCTCGCAATCTGCACAGTACTTTCCAGCATTGTAAAAGCTAGTTAACCTGGAGGAAACCTTTACTTCCTTTCAGCTTCATTTCTCTATGTCTTACATCCAAGTTCTATGTTGGTTTAGGCAATAAGGTCTTATCATATAGTTCTGGTAGGTAGCCAAGGGGAATTGCAAGAGCCTTTATCATTTTAAGGACCTCTGAGGCCTCCGTGATCAACAAATCACTCGGAAATATTCAATACCTGGCGTGGGGATTTTTGTTCGTAACGCATGGTTTCTGGGAGTAATATTATTGAGCCAATCCTTTTTTAAGAATTAATTTCTTTTAGTAGTAGGATTGTTTCTGTTTTTTTTTGTCCACCCTTCATTTTGGTTCATTCTCCGTGTGCCTCGCTGTCTTCACCGTCACCCACCCCATCCCTGCTTCAGTCTTTCTGCTCCTCGTATTCCCCCACTCTACGTTCACATCACTGATGTTCAGACACCTCCTTCCTTATGGTGTTCAGTACTTTTCTAGGTGATAGCACTACTCATCTTTTCACTCCTGTTTGAGATTGGGGCACCAGTTGACTTTTCCTTTTAAGAGATCTTCCTACAATAATCTTAAAGAATAATAGAATCACCCAGACTTTCTCCACGAGAGTCTAAATTTCTTTCATAGTTGTATTGGTTCGAGTTTTATCTGTTATATTAAAAACTGTGAAAGGCTTTGGGTGACTGCTTCATGCCAGCCTTTCTGAAAACCCACCATGTTAATTATCTTTCCATTTTACTTTTTTGGTCATTAATCTCTTCATTCCTGCTACTGTTACATAATTCTTAGGTTAATCCCACTGTTCCTAGGAAAGAAAGTGTTGTGTATTTTGTCAACGAATCTTGGGTCTAAAATAAAATATTTAATTTATAAAATAACTAAATTCCTAAAAGAATACTGTAATAAAATCTACAATGGATTTTAGAATATATTGGTCAATGAGAAAGGGCTTTAAAGTATTTCTCTGCTTTTGTTACTAGTATCATGTAGTTTCAGTGAAATTATATCCTGAACAATCACTGTTGTGACAGATAATGAAGGTTTGATATTAAGAAACTCAGAGAAGCAGAGACTATAAAAACAGCATATCCTGAATTATCCTAGTCTTTCCAGTGTTATTTGAATAGTAATGAATTAATTTTGAAATGGTCTTTTTTGGTTTGTATTCTGTTTTTACTGTGCTTAATAAGAAGTGATCTATATAGAGACCTTGTGTTTTATGGGTAAATTTTGACCCAGTAGCCTGTGAATTCCTAGAGAGGAAAAGCCATTTTTAAGGAAATACAAGATCTGTGTTTTTGTCATAGCACAGATGGAATTGAATTATAGTTTATTTCCAAAATTCAGGAGAGCTCCTCCAAATAGAAATAATATAAATCTTACTTGCATAATACTCTGAGTCCGTTTACCCTTTTTAATCTCCTGTAAAGAAAAAAGATTGTTTTTAAACTACTGGAATCATAGGAATAACTATAATGGGTGTATAATGGTCATGTTTTCAATAGAGGTAAGAATGCATGCATCAGTTATTTTGTCTTTTGCTTGACATATTGTCCCAGAAGATGTGTGTGCCCCTTCACTTTACCTCTTTCATCACAATCCAAAGATCCTTGTCAGATCATTTTCACTGTTTTATATGGACTTTCCCTATTCATAAACAGAGAATCCTCAGCAAACTCCCTTCAGGTGTTGATTACACAAATGCTGTTAGAATCATAATGCAGTGACGATGCAGAACATGGACAGCCACAAGCCCTTTTGCTCATGAGAGAGAGCAAACAAAATGGTCGATTAATAGTCAGGGATACTTAGCAGGTCCTTGACTCTACTTGTTACGTCTGTCTCCTTTTTTACCAGTTTCAGCCTTTCTTCCCCAGACCATGTAGTGGATGTTTCTACGGACACAATTTCCAGAAAAGAAACTGGGTTAACTCTGCGGAGTAAATCCCAATTCCAGAAGTTTAACCCACCTGGAAAGTAATAGAAAGGGTTGCAATGAGGAAATAGACTAAACCAACCCAGCATGGTTCTTACACACAGACAATAGGTAAGAAAAAAAAGACTGAGTGAACATATGTTCCCCCTTCAAGCAGGAACTGGTTCAGTAATTCTGAGTTCCTGGAACAGGTTGGTCAGCAAGAGACTCATTATGTGACAATAGGAGACATTGGTGTCAGCAGAAAGAGAAATAAACAGTTTTTATTCTTATTTTTTACAAAAGGATGTAATGACAAAGTGAGAATATGGTTTTAAATATATCTTAAAGCCTCAGAGATTTTTTTTTAAGTCAGTCGAGAACCTTGATTTTATAGAAAGAAATGCTTTACATGATTTTCATTTATTAGATGAATATTATAGCTCTTATTTGTTATTTCAAAATAGAATCGAGAATTTCTTTAGTATGCAAAATAACTGTATGACACAAAAGACATTTAAATAAGGTTCTTTCATATCTTTAAAAAATGATCTTATGTGCCTAGAGAGATGGTTCAGCAGTTAAGAGAGATTGCTGCTCTTCCAGCAATCCAAATTCACTTCTCAGAACCCATGTTTTGTGTTTCACAGCTACCTATATGCCAGATCTAGGAAACCTAAGCTGTTCTTGTCTCCCTTAGCACCTACACCCACATGTGAACATACACACCGACATACACATGAAAATGATTTTTTTTGTTTTGGTCTTTGAGACAAGGTTTCCCTGTAGTCCCAGCTGGCTTAGAACTGGCTATGCAGAACAGGCTGGCATCAATTTTACAAAGATCTGCCTGCCTCCACCTCCTAAGTGCTGGACTAAAGGTGTGCGCTACCATACATGCTTTCAAATAAATTTTTAAAAATTATTTTAAAAGATAAATCTATTACTTTCACAATTGATTTGCTTTTTGTTTTATATAAATTCTTATATGAAAAATTACTTATAAGATTAAATAAACATATGCCATAATTTAAGTACTCCCATGTATAACTATGAACAACATACAAATACTGTGGGGCAGATGCCAAGTCTGTCTGAGAAGGATTATATTTGGTATTTGTTGTCGCTGTATAATTACCAATCAAAATCTGATCTACTTAGCTGAAATTTATTATTTTATTTTTAGCAAGTCATTTGGAAATTATCTCATTACAGGTAGTAATATTTATCATCAAGGATTCTGTCTTCAATAATAATGGCTGTTCTTAAGTAGAGTTACACTGAAGTTAAGAATAGATATATTTAACATTTTAATATTGCTTGCAGTCACTGAGGCATAGTATTTTATGTCACATTTAGCAATAACAATTGAGACTCTGGGCGTATGTGATATATTAATGATGGGAATGCAGGAACTGATATAACAGAAATTGCTTTGACCAGTTATTCAGTGTGATTTAGAAGATGCTCAGTAATAGGTCATTAAAAAAAATCTTATATAAAAGAAAAATTTACATACATTTCCAAATTGACTATATAATGTGATGTACATGGGTATATTTGAACATGTTTTGAATTTTTATGTATGTTAGTAGTATTGGAGGCAGAAACAAAGGGAATAAAAGGAACCTGCTATAAAAGAACACAGAGGCTGTATCATAGAACAATAATTATATGAAGTAAAAAAGAAGATAAGTAGTTGAATCAGGAGGCAAATCCTTTCTTGTGAAATATTGACTATGGTTATCATAATGTTTCATGTCAGTTAGAGATAAGTTTACATAGTCCCACGTGTTTATTAAAACTTAGTAAATGAATAACTAAGATATGCACTTCATTGTATTTAAGTTTTGTATTAAGTAAATAAAAACGAAATAAAACTCAAGCTGTAGCTGCTATCTTGAGAAATTCAGAGAGGAATGTACCAATGCTATGATATTGAAAAAAAGTGTGTATCCAGATGGGCAGAGAGATTTTAATGGAAGGACTTAAAAAATCAAAGAACAAATTCACAGTGGATAATTCATCTTATCAGATGTGAAAACATAAAATTGTATAATCTAAACACTGTGGTAGTGACGCATGAATAACCATATAAATTACTGAAATGAAATGTAAATTGAGGCGATAAAAGCAAGAAAAAAAAAGAAGCTTGCCACATGATTATAATGATATCTTGAATTGTACTTGTTCACATAAGTGCTGCTGTGGCGACTGCTTAAGCAATTTGGAAGGGTTGTATATAAACAGTTTCTTTAGAGGAACAGAACTGACAGAATAAGTATATATTATAGAATTTATTAATAAGTATATATTAAAGAATTTATTAATCAGCTTTACTTCAAAGTTATAACAAGAGCTGAATCTCACCTGAGAGACTGAGAACCTGCTAGCTGTTTGGTCTTGAGCCTGGATGGGTGCTTCAGCAGCTGGAATAGTCCCACAGTGGCATTCTCCCACAGGAGAGGCTGAGATGCCTGTAGTTGCTCGGTCCAAGGGTTGAGTGTCTCAGCAGTCTCAATTTGGTGCCCAAAACCAGAGGACTCCAATGAGCCGCTGATTCTTTGTCAGTGATAGAAGCCTGGAAAGACTGGCTCTAGTTTCAGCAAAGGAGTAAGCAGCAGCAACAAAATAAATCCAGTAGGGAGTGAAAAAGAAGACAAACAAACAAAAGATTTATAATTCTCCTTCTGTCAGGCCCCTTTTTATCTGGAACAATACTAGAAGGTGCCATTCACATTTAAGCTGGGTCTTCCTATATCAATTAAGACAATTCTTCATTTGAGACTTTCTACTCAAGATGATTCTAATTTGTGACATGTTGCCATTAAAACCAACCACCACAGTATGATTAGAGCCATTCCCCTACCTCACAAAAATAATAGGGTCCACATCAATCAACAATCTATGCCGCGCCTGCACGGCCCTGGGTCCGAGTCCCTGCGAGGAGCGGAGAGGCTTGATGAAAGAACTCACACACACACCATGGAAGTTGAGAAGAAGAAGCCTTTACTAACAAATGTCTCTTCCTTTTTATACTGTTTCCATACGTCATTATACAATCTAACAATCCTTGAGGAACGCAGAAGACCAGGGACCACTGACCCAGTGGCCAAAAAAGATAACAACCTCTGTCCTACGTGACAGAGCACCCCATGCCCACCCAGGGACTCAGCACTTCAAGGCATGTTTACTAGGTCATAAAGCAGAGGCAGCACAGACAAGATAGTCTCTGCGAAAGGTGGAAGAATGTTCTGCGATTGCGGTCACTCACAAGTTAATGAACAACTCTTAACCTAAGCAGAATCAGACACCATGGCGCAGTCATGGAGGGCCCGCATACCATCACATAGCCATGGAGGGGGTTTGTGTTGGGAGGCCTAATTCCCCACAAATCTACATTAAAAGTACAATACTAAATTCCTAAAACAGGTGTCATGATACAGAAACAATAAAAGTAAATACTGGTCCATTGAAATACATAAAATAAAAGTCCTCTATATTGCTTGACAATAAGAATGAGGGCTAGGCAAGTTTTGGCACACGTCTTTAATCCCAGCACTCGGGACGCAGAGGCAAGCTGATATCTGAGTTCACGGCCAGCCTGGTCTACATAGTGAGTTCTAGGACAGCTGGAGGCTACAAGGAGATCCTGTTTCAAAAAAAAAGTATGAAATTGTACAGCTGGGAATTCTCACTGGAAGAAAATCAGCATGAAAGGAATCTCTGCAAATCTGTAGAGCATTTCTCATGCTCCTCATAAGACTCTACTCTCCTAGTGAGTTTAAATACCAGCGGCCTGTTCATAAGCGAAGGAAAGACTAAGCATGTAAAATTTACAGGGAGATTATTAAGCAGTTGAATGTTCTTCTAAAATTTAAGGTCTTCTTTAATAAAGGGAGTGTAACTTGAGCTCCAGCGTGGAGAATGTTGTCGGTTCTTAAGGAAACTACCAATATGAGGAGTCTAGAACTAAGAAGGAATGAAGGATGAGGAATCTTTGTTAGATTCCCAGTACTGCTGGAGTTAAAGGTGATAGTAACAGAAGAGGGACCCTGAGGGAAACAGCTATCTGTGTGATCAGGGAATGAAGAGCTGCCACTAAAATCTTAGGGGAAGGAATGCTTTTATTTTGCTCTTTATTGAAGGCAATCCTCAGGATCAAGAATATTCCATAGGTCCTCTGTTCTAATTCCATGTGATAGTGAAAGGATTTGGTGGCAAACATAATGTCAGTATTACCGTTGTGATGACATCCTCAAAGTTATTGCCATAAATCTGGGTCATTAAATGGTTTCATTGTCTAATAGAGGTACAACAACACAATCTCTGAGGAGTTGAGTAAGCTATAAAGAAAATCAGAAGGAAGGAGAGATGTAGAGTCCAAACTCTTGATGAAAATGGTCCGTATTATCTTCATGAACAAATAGAAAGATTCAAACTTATGAAGGCAGTTATGAATGTTTGTTTTAAAGTTATTTTAATTACAGTTTACACATACAATAAATTCATTTTAAAAAATAATAACTATGTGCTTTCAGTATCATGAAAGAGCTATATTAAGAGTTACACAGGAGGAACAATCTCATAATTTCATTTTCCAAAACAACATAGGTCATGACACTTACTTGAATAGTGATGCTTCACTTTTAGAGAGAGTGCCTTACAATAGGAAGAACATAAAGCACAGTTCCAAGTCTTCTTTCTCTCTTTTTTTAATGTCCTGAAAAAGGAAAAAACAAACAAAAAACCCAGGCTATGTTGTGTAACAATTGACACTAAAGGAATAATTCTAATGGAAGTATAAAATCACCATTTACTTGGTAAAATAAGAGCCAAAAATAAGATTCATTTTTTAATGTGGCACAAATGTCATCTGAATGCACTATGTTTAAATCAAGATGAGATCAAGTTAAATCACACTGGGAGTGCTGATCCCACTGCCTGGGATCCTTGGTACACACACCAGTTGTGTGATTGCTTCTGTGACTGCTGTCTGTGCTCCTGCTAGTGTTTGTAGTCCTGAAGCTGAACTTGGTTTCTCCCTCAAACTGGAGATATAGTCATGATGCCACTAAAGCAATGCACCTGGGAATTGCCTAAATTTAGGGGACAAACGAAGGAAGGCTGTAGTTAGACTGAAATAGTATAATCAACACTTGATGTTACAGTCACTCATCCCTACATGTCCTCCAGCCTTTCTGTCACTGAGGAAGTCCATTGTCCTTTTTAACCGCATAGAACTTTACCTCTTCTTGTCTCTCTAAACTCTTTACTCTCTTCTTTAGTCTTTCCTACCTCAGTCCTCCAGACCTCTGGATCTAAGTGAAAGTTCCTGTTATCTCATTCGGATTACTTAATGATTTTTCTATTTTATTAAAGTTAATACCTTCAAGTTGATATCTGTTTCACAACTGAATTACCAAGGAAATTTCCCTCAAGAAGGCATTTTTTTTCTTTTTTCATTTTTACCTGGAGTTAATTGGTAGCATAATAAAACATTTGCTTCCTTTAATGAAAATAGCTTCTGTACTTAAAAGTTTAAATACACAGAGGCTTCCTCAATATAGTCACCTTGGAGTGGCTACATTCTAAAAATGCTTTTACTTGTTTTGTTTTCCTTTTTTCATATTGATGTTAAACTACTGCTTCTGTGAAATACAAACTAAATTAATTAAAAACTGACAAAGAACAATATTATATTGAGGAACCTTATTAGTATTAAAATACTTTATAAAGCAAGTCCTTAATGGCTACCGTTCCTTGTAAAGCCTCAGCATGATTTCAGTGAACACCCTAAGGGAACAGTTGAGCAGTAAATCACAAAACGTCTTTCTTTACCAACAGAATGTGAGTGAACAAAGAAAACATATTCTCTAGATGGATGTTATTTTAATTGATTTTTCTGTATATTTCAAATTAAAATAAGATGACTATGTCAATATGCAATTAAAAATATAGAGGTAATGAACTCTATACATAATTTAAGTGGATACTATATTCTCATACCAACATAAAATCTTTACATGCATTATCCACTTTAACACTCACAATACTGTGTATTAGGTGGTATTGTTTTCCCATTTTACAGCTAACTAACTATATTGCAGAAAATTAAAAATAAAAACAGTCTGACACTGGGTATATACTGCTCATGGTTACTGATCATGAATATTTTTGTTTATCTACTGGATCTTAGATGATAACATCATCTTAGTATATAAGAATTGCTCTCTTTGTATTCGGAGGCCTTAAGTGTTTAAAGACAACAAGTTTTGATGGGCATGTACTGTTTCAGATTTCAAAATCACTATCAGTGATGGTTTGGATGAGAAATGTCCCCCATAGGCTCCAAGTACTTGAACACTTGGCCCCAGTTGACAGTTCTGTTTATAGAGATTTAGGACTTATGGCCTTGCTGGAGAGAGCATGTCACTGAGGACAGGTTTTGAGAGTTCACAGCCTCATCCCAGTTCAAGTTGGTCTTTCTTCTTCCTGTACATTCTTGAAGTTGTATGTGTTGAGCTTTCTGTCATACCTCCCCTACCATGATGGACTCTTACTCATCTGGAACTGAAGACCAAATAAACTCTTCCTTCTACAAATTGCCTTGGTCATGGTGTTTCATCATAGCACCAGAAAAGTAACCAATGTAGAATCTGGTATCAGGAGCAGATTGTTGCTGTGAAGAACCTAACCATGTTAATTTTTTGGATGACTGTGGAAGACTTTTGAAAAACTTGAACTAGAAAAGCTGTTAAATGCAATAAACAGCTCTTAATGGGCTGGGCTAGTAAAGGCCCAGCTCAAAAATGTTCCGAAGGGAGACAGTAACAAAGATTTAAACAGAAACGGGCTGCCTTGCAGCCTAAGAACTTACCTGAGTTTAAATTGAAAGATAATGGACTGATTTTTTGACTGAGGGAATTTCAAGACAGCCTGACATTAAACTGTGGCATGGTTGCTAATCGTGAATATTATGTTTGTCTACAATGAAAAGGGAAAAACGAGACAGAAATACAAACTACAGAACTGGAAGAGATAAAGAACACTAAGGAGCTTAATGTTGCAGCCATGGAGCCAAAACATGCTGTGGAAAAGAGGTTTTCTTTCGTGTGAAGATTGGAGTCACTAAGTAAAGGCCTCCAGCCAGGTATGGTGGCACACACTTTTAATCCCAGCCTCCAGGAGACAGAGAGTCAGGCAATCTCTTTCAAATCAAGGTCAGCATCTTCTATTTAGTTAGTTCCAGGCCAGGTGGTGGGTCTCCTAGGAAGACAGTTTCATAAAAGAAAAAAAATCGAGGCCTCCAGATTTGCACTTGAATAATGAATGAGAAGACTACCAGCAAGAGAAGGCAAGGCTCACCCAGTTAAGATCCCAACTTGTAAGAAGGTCCTAAGGAGTCTTATCTTTCTGGAAAACCACAACTTGTATAAAAGCAACTGCAAGAGTGATCCAAGGTGGCTAAAGTTATCCAAAACAGGCAGCTTAACTTGGTAGCATCACACATGGTGCTGGCTTGAGAGGCATGAAAGATGCAAGGGTTGGGCGTCATTTATTCTTCCCACACTTAGTTGAGGCCAGTCATCATGTAATTAGTGGGGTTGGGGGCTGTGTCCCTATAGAAAGAAGGGCCTGAGAGGTCAAGAGGCCCTGAGAGGCCATAGAATGCGTTGTGAAGCTGAAGCCTGGTTTGTGGTGGAGACTGTAAAATGTTGGAGATGCCAGAGATGTGAGACATCTCCAAAGAGATCTGTGTCTTTCAACCAAAAAAAAAAAATTATGCCATAGGCAGCAAAAGTGGAGGGGCTGAGTCATTTAAGCCCTTTGGAACTAAATTCCCAAACATGAGACATGGAGTGACAAGATTTAGGGTTTTCCCTGATGGGTATTCCCTCACTATGTTCCAATACCTCCATTTTGGAATGGTCATTTGTATTCTGTGCCATTGTGTGTTTGAAATATGTAATTTGGTTTTTGATTTTGCAAGAGCTTGCATTTAAGAGCTTGACTTGTTTCTCGGAAGATGCTTTGGATGTTGGACTTTTGAACGGTGTTGAAACTGTTAAGACTTTTAAATACATACTAAATGAATTTTGCATTATACTATAGCCATGAACATATGGAGGCCAGGGAGTGGAATATTTTTGTTTAAATGTGAAATATCTACCACAGGCTCCACGTATTTGAAAACTTGGTCAGTCAGCAGCTCTATTTGCGGTGTTTTAAGAGATGCAGAGTCGCTGGAGGAGGCATGTCACCGGGGGCAGATTTCGAGAGTTCGTAGCCTAATTCCACTTCCAGCTTGTTCTCTCTGCTTCCTGCACATACTCAAAGATGTGAGTTCCCAGCTTTCTGCTCTGTATCTCCTGCCATGCCTCCCTGATCGTAATGAGCTCTTATCCCTCTGGAACTGTAACACAATAAACTCTTCATTCTATAAATTGTGTTGGTGATGGGGTTTTATCACAATAACAGAAAAGTAACTAGTACACTGTCAGTCTAATACTTACTGTAGAAAGTAAGTTCATATCCAAGTTCTTTCTATTTCCATAAGAAAAAACAAAACAATTTACTATCTGAAGGGAGATGTTTGAGGAGTTTATAGCTTGAATAAATATTTTCTTCAAGTGCTTAAAGCATGGAATGAAGTATTTATATTTATGAAATTAGACCACTATTGTCTTCTTGATAGTCTATGAACTGTAGAGGTCTCAGTTCTCAAAATCAAATGAGATGCTCCACATAAAACACATAGTACAATGTTTACTGTCTAATTAGGGGAAAAATGAGAGCCAATTACAGTCATTTCTCTCCTATGTTTCTTTAGTCAGGTGTGGCTGGTGGGGGAGTGTAGGCTAACTTTGGCTAAATACTAAAAATTTGCTAATCAAGAGACCTATAGGGTAGAATAAGTATTAGGGACAGCACTAGTCAGTCTCAGGAGAAGGAAACAATAAAACTTTGTTAATATATATTTTTCTGAATCTTCAGTTGATTTTTGTTTTCCAAGCACTGAAAGCTAGAAAAACAAATGAGCAAGGCATAGGAAAGAGAAAGAGTTTCAGGAAATAGATTTACAAATCATTCTAATCTAATGCATTATCCTCAAAGATGGATAATAACATAATTCCTCTTTGAACATCCTGGAGCAAATCCAGCATCTCTGAAGCTAGAATCCCTCTTCAGTAGGACATTTGCGATCTGTGTCCAATCTCTATGCTTCAGCTTTATTGTTGTCTTCATGGAGTCAAACTACCTTTTCATATATCACAGTATATATATATATATATATATATATATATATATATATATATATATATATGATTTCATTGAAATCAATGAAATCACAAAGGAAGTTTATGAATGTAGTTTGTTATCATAAAATTCTTAGCTTATACGCTCCACATAAATGTTATAAAGCCAGTTTGGGTCCAATAGCAGATAGGCCCAGGATAAGAAATGAATATACCTACATTTAAAATATAGGTTTTGGAACAGATAGATTAAAAAAAATACTTGATTTACTTAAAATTTCAGTTTGACATAGGAATTTGCTTTTGAAGGATTTGACGCTATGCACATGTAAGTCTATAAAGATATATGCAAAATTAAATGCTGTATTTCACTGTAGAGCTCAAGTTGTTCAATATTATCAAACAGCTATTTTCTCATTGCCTGAGTTTTCTTCACATGGATGGGTGCACTGGAACATGATGAAATTTCTGTCTGTGATTACGGTGATTGAGGAGGAGAATCCACAAGCAATCCTGCAATTTTCACAGCTCTAAAAATTAAGAAATATATAGATAATTTATATTACAGGACTTCACTTTAATTGCTATTGTTCATCTTCTTTGAGACAAAAAATTAAGTAACCACTGGCTCAGTCTGCAGCTATCAGAAAGTCATAAACACCTTAGTGCTGACAGCCTTTGTTTGGGGTCCTTGATAAATTGTGTCTAACTAAACCACTGTGTAATTATGGATCCTTTGTGATTTCACGTTCTCATCTTACAGTCAATTTTTCTTTCATTGATGTATCATGTTGTGTTCTTCAGTAGCTTATCTGAAAACATCAATAAGCCTTTGAAAAGGAGAAAATCAAATTGTAACAGTTTATGTTCCCATAATGTGTGCATAGCCAAGGGAAAGATGGTAAACAGGTAGACAGTATCACATATTCACATGTTGGGGACATTGGAAACAAAAATGTGAACTCATATTCTCTCTTTAGCAATATAGTTGGATTTTTATATATTTTTTTATGTATTTGTAGTGAAAACACAGAAGACTATTCACGAGCAGTGTACATCTAGAGAACCCAAAACATTACAAATCAAGGCATGAATTTCTTACTCTTTAAATTACAATTAGAGAAACAGTGTCAATAAACATTAACTTCATATATTTTATTTTAAAATTTGATATAGGCAAGCGGAAGACTTTATATAAGTTTTTAAAAATTTATTTTATTAATTATTTTTATTTTATGTATATGAGTATATTACCTGTAAATGTGTAAGTGCGCCCGTGTTGTTCAAGTCGGCAGAGGTCGGAAGAAGGAATCAGATCCCCTGAACTGTAGTTATAGATTATTGTTAGCTGCCATGTGGGTGCTGGGAACAAAACCCAGGTCCTCAGGAAGAACAGCGAATGCTCTTAACCACTAAGCCGTCACTCCAGCCCCACATGGTACATGATTTTAAATATCTGCCTTTGAGTGAAATAACATTAGATTCTAGTTCTCACAGGCACTACTTTTGTTTTGTTTTTTGAGACAATGCTTCACTATATAATTCTGGTTGGCCTGGAACCATCTAAACAGACCAGGCAGACCTTGAACTCACTGAGATTTGTCTGCCTCTGCTGATTGAGCACAGTGAATAAAGGCATTGGCTACAATGACTGCCTCACAAAGCAGACATCTTTTAAAATAACATTTTAAATTTATTTTTGAAAATGTCATACATGTATTTAAGATTAGATTTGGATCTAATTCAACCCTCTTCCTCCCTCCAACTCTCCCTAAGAGTCCCCCAGTCAGTCTTCCTGCCAACTTCATATCACCTTTTTAGTATATTAATTGCCTCTGGAGTAAAATTAGTGCTGACTATATATGCATGGGTATGGGATCATCCCCCGTGACATGGGGAGCTTACCAGAGGTTACACCCTCCAAAAAAACATCCCTCTACCCCTTAGGAGCTATTAAAGCGCCAGTGGCTTCTCAGCCAGGGGTGAAGCCTCTGGAGGCCCCGTTCAGGTTGGGATTTTCACTTACATTCTTTCTGTCCCCTCTTCCATGATGCTCCTTGAGCCTTGGATTAAGAAATTGCAAAAAAGAAGCTCTCTGACCAAAGTTGTGAGTGGAACAAATGTGAGCATAAACAAGTGTGAGCGTTACAGAACAACACCAGGAGTCTCTGCCCTAGGACACATCATCTCCTCCCAGTCATGGGCTGTTAACCATGCACAGCACCAGACTTGAAATACCTCCTGTGGAGCAGGTCTCAAATCCAGTCAGTTGCAGTTTGCTGCCCTCTTAGCTGTCATGCCACTATTGTATCAGTGAGCGCATCTTGCCTGGCAACTCAGTATTATAGCATGCAAGATACAGTGCTGGGCAAATCACTGATGACTTTCCCTCCAGCAATCTGTGTAGCGCCTTCCAGAACTAGGAAAACTAGCCAGAAGGGAAAGAATTTTCTGATCAAATTGAGATTGATTTCCCAAAGACTTTCAACCAAAGTGTGTGGTGTCTTCAACATCAGGCTTTCACCATGTAGCTATGGTAGGAACAAAAGCAAAACTTTTAATGCCTAATATAGATGTTTTTAGTCCTCACACCCTTGATTGTACTCAAGACATTTTAGTCAACATATATATGACTAAAACCTGTAAAACCCATTTTTCAAGTTTGTAGAGTGATTCAAACATTCATTCAATAATCATGGTCACAGATATAGATTTACAGTATTCAAAGGAAATATATTTAATTTACTTACTAGTATTATATAAACTCAGGATGTCACAACACAGTATTTATATGAAATGCTGCCATGGTCAACCTTAGAAGTTCCCTGAAATACCAGATTTCACACCCTTGCTTTAAATAAAGGACATGAATTTCTACAGTTGCTTTGAACTATTATCCTTAAAGTTAACTATACTCAAAAGGAATATTTCCAACATCTAGCATTGGGATTTTTATTAGATAGTCTAGGCTTTTGTTGGGAGCATGATAACCCATGTGACATAACTCCATTAGAACCATGTGTGCATATGTACAAATACATGTGTACAAATATATATCATATATATATTTTATGTGCATGTGTAAAATAATATGTGCTAGGGGGATTCTAAAATGGTGCATCTATGATGGAAATAAGTGTGGAGAATTCTCAAAACCTAAAAGTAGATCAACCATATGAGCCAAAGTGTAACACATGGGCATATACCCAAAAGACTTGATACCTTATGTCAGAGATATTGCTCAGCCATCTTCATTGATGCTCTTTTCATAATAGCTAAGATATTGAAACAATTTAAATGTTTTCCAGCTGATGAATAATGATAATGTGGTACATATGCAGAAATGAATTCTATTCTGTCATAAAGAAACATGAAATTTGTATGTAAATAAATGGAAACATTATACTTTCTGAGGTAACCCAGACCCAGAAAGACAAAACTTGCCTATCCTCTCATAATGAAAGATCCTGGCCCTGAATCTCTGTAAGTGTACATGTAACTGTAGGAGCCAGGAAACTAGAAAAAGATCACGTGGGGAGAAACATGAAGGGACTCTAGGGAGGGGGCTAGAAGGACACAGGTGCTGTCAAGGGGGCACTTTAATGGGAGAAACGGAAGGGAAGATAATACTTTCAGAGAAGGAAGAAGGAGCAATCACAATAAGGATGTTTAAGAAAAACAAAGGGAAATGGTTATTTTTATTTCACATAGAAATAAGTGAGTATAATTCTATGACTATTTAAATAAATTAATTTCCTTGTTTTTTTCTGATTGGCAATAGAATTTAGCAATATTTTCCAATTAATATTTATTTATTCATCTTTCTGAGACTGGTTCTCCTTGTAGTCCCAGCTGGCCTGGATCTCACTATGTAGACCAGCTGCCCTTGAACTCATAGAGATCTGTTGGCCTCTGCCTCCCAGGGGCTAGGATTAATGTGCCATCATGTGCCACCACACCTGGTCCTCCAACTAACATTTAAAAATGGGATATAACCTGTAAGATAGTATGAGGCAGAAATAATTACTCTTACAATTAGAGTATGACAAGCTGATTTATTTCATTGTCTTTTTATTTTACTTTCATACTTTTGAACTAGTTACATTGTTGAGATGCATTTTGTGAAAACCAAGCATGTAACTTAAGCAGCTCTAAAAGCTTTTCCAATTCAGGTACATGGAGGCCCTGAGCTTCATTCTATTGTATAATTGAAATAATGTACTCCACATATTTTAAGTAAGTTCTATGATATTAACTTCTTTAGTTTTACTATGTAAAAGACTTAGAAACTGAAGAAGAAGGTGGTAAAATTATTTTTCTAATATCAAAAAGAACATATAATTTTTCATGAATCAGGCAGAGGAGATTCTTGCCCTAGCCCTAACTATTCATTTCATTATTTAAATGTGTAACTAAATTTTGTTCCTATTGGCACCTTGTTTGTTTTATTAATTGGAAAACCAATAAGTAAAATCTCTGCCAGCTTAGATAACTAATATTTTAATAACTACTGTGCTAAATACAAATTCTGTTGTGTTCATCTCTTTCAGGATGTATATATTTTAGTTTTTCAAGTCTGAAATTGAGTAAGTTTTAGAATCTGCAATTCATTGTGATCAGGATCTGCCAGCTGGCTGAAATACACATGCAAATTTCTTAATCTTATGAGTATGGTCATTTAGCGATTACTTCAAGGAAGTTACATGCAATGAACTCTTTACACTACATGTACTGAGTAGAATTATAAATTAACATTCTTCATAAATTTCACAGTATTACTCAGTATTAGAAAAATTATCATCTAACAAGAAAAGGAGCGAATAGAAGTAAAAGTTAAATTTTATGTGTGATGAAGTAAAAAGTTGGAGAAATGTCTACAGTTCTGTGTTTTGCAAGTCATCAAATGAGCGATTTATATTGCCTTGCTTCTTATATCAACCAGGGGCCAGCAATGTTGACATCTCCAAGGATCTCATTAGCAATGCAGAATCTTGGGCTCAGCCCAGATCTACTGAATGAGAAACTGCATTTTAATAAGATTCCTATATAATTCATTGGAGCCTTAATGTTTCAAAAGCACTTTATACAAAGTCTCTGAAAAACTACCAAAGAAGCTACTCACAGATGAAAATTTTACATATTTTATTTTCTGAGATATAAGCTCCGAGTTTTCCTCTTATATACCAAACAGCACAAGTTAAATTAGAGATTTGTTCCAGCCCTCAGTCAGGATCCATTGGAAGAGAAGTCTGTTTTCTTTAGGGGTGTGACTCCTGGCAGGTTGACCAGACTCCAAGTGACAGACTCACACCCAAGAATATTTTGGAAACACAGATTAGACTAGATAAGCATTTTAAAAAGGAAAATAATAATAGAAGACCTAAAACCTGTCATGGAGAGTAAATTGGACATATAGATGGGGAAGAGGATTTGAACATGAGCAAAATATATTGTATGAAATTCTCAAATCAAAAAGGTATTTTTTAAACTGGAGAATAGCTCTCAGAAGAGGTGAAGGGTACACTAAAACAAGAAATCAATATGACTCATTCATAAACATGACAATTTCATAGAAACATATGTCTAAGACTTAAAAGCTTTTTCTGTAGTTTTATTGCACTATTAAATAAATTGTAATGATGAGAACATTGTGCTGCAGTTCATTTGGCAACGCCACTTTTCTTCAGTGACATGAAATCATGATGCATCCTGCCGTAGGTGAAAACGATCTTGATGAAATACAAACAATACAAGTTCCGGTTGGCACATCCAATTAGAAACTATGGAAGTCATGACTCTTATCCACATAAATCTGTGCATTTGAGATCACTGAACAAACCGACACAGGAATACATATCTATTGGCAATTTTATTTAAAAAATCTTGTCAGTCAAATGACTTTTTTTTCAGTTTTATTAAAGTACACTTGACAAATAAATTTGTATGATTTAGAATATGAGTTGATGCTTTTGTATATATAAAAATTCTGAAATAATTACCATAATCAAGCTAACATCCATCTCTTCATCTTGCTTTCATTTTCACTGGTAAAATTTAAGATTAAATCTCTTCACAAACATCAATGCAAGGCAATATACTAGGTCAGATTGCCGAGATTACATGCCATGATCACAATGCATTGCTGAAATGTGCACCCCACACCACTGAAACCGTGTCTCCTGACTATTGGCAATTTATGTAAAAGTCAGAGAAAAAACAATATTAGCTGCATTTTATTTTTATGCTACACTGAATCAGACAATGGCTATATAGTACATGCATTAATAGTTCATTATATAATGAATAAATACAATGAATATAGAATAACATCTGTGAGTGCTTGTTTATTTTTGCTGAATTTTTGCAATTTTCATACAATATAATTTGATGAACTTTAGATTCCCTGCCTGATCCCCACCTCCCCTTTTTGACCCTTGCCCAATTTAATATACTCCGTTATGTATACAGTCAGGCCAATAGAATCTAATTCATGATTCCAAATGTCCTTCACGGTGGCCAATCCAGTGGAGCCTGGTGTCTTAAGAATTCTCTCTGTGAGGCTGGGCGTTCAGCCCCACTTCCCACCCCTAAGTTTGAACCGATTGAGCAGATAGAGAATGCTCTCCTAGAGAAATTGAATTATTCTGGGTTACTTACAAAGGATTCATCCCTAGGGAGAGAGATGGAGATTTTGTATGGTGGAGCCTGCATTTTGATCATAAGTCCCCCCAATGTCTGGGACACGCACCAAGGATGGATGCCCTGGCGTGCCAATCTCTCTCCTTTCCAGCTTTCCCTGCGTTTCCACTAGACCTCCCCCCTTAAGTCATTGGTTAGTTGGATGTCAATCACATTTGGAGGCCTGTCTCTTGAAGCAGAGAAGAAATTGTAGATTTATCTGACACCTGATTAACCTAGCAACAGTTCCATGCTTGAAAGAGACTGCCTCTGCCCCTTCCCGTAGACATCTGCTGTCACAATATCCTTAGGTACTGTTGGAGCATCTTACTCTCTTCCAAATGTCTATGCTGGGATTGTTTTCTGGTTTGAGCTTGCATGGAACTTAAGCATACTGTCACCATTGCTGGGAGTTCATATGAGTAAATGACTAGCTGTCTGGAGAACTCTGTTTCCTTGTGTTCATCCATTTCCTCTGGCTCTTACAATCATTCTAACCCTCCCTTTTCTACGATGATCCCTGAGCCTTGGGAGCAGATTTTGATGTAGGTGTCCTAGTCAGAGATTAGCAACCTGCAGCCTCCGATTCTCTGCACATTGGTCAGTTGTGGGTTTCTGTGTTAATCATCACTTATTGCATAAGGAAACCTCTCTAGTGAGAGTTAAGAGATGCATTAATCTATATGTATAACAATAAGTTTAATATGATAACTATGAGGTAGAAAACTAGTATAAGTCTCTCCCCAATGTTCTGTGACCTGTTTAGCTTCAGATTCCTAAACCTGATATCAATAAGTATGAGTTTCATCCTACAAAGTGAACACTAAATATAATTAAATGACACAAGTCCATGCAGACTCAATAGACAAAACCCAGCACAGAACAGAAGAAATGAGTAGCAGACCCCAAACTTAGCTAAGGAACTATTGACAACTGTTTACTGCTGGGTGAAGGAGAGTTGATCCTCTTCAAAGGAATGACTAGATAGACTGGATGGAATCCAGTGGTTGAACTTGCACCGAAGGACATCTGAGTACATAGGCCTTAGCATATGTAACAGAATGAATGAAATCCAGTGGGATTGGGGATATGGGGTGGCCTGAAAATGGGGGAGGGTTCTAAATATGATTAAGAGTTTTTGTATGAAATGCACAAAAATTCAATTAAAATATACATTAAAAAAAGAAGAAGAAAAAAAAGAGTGGTTGGTTAGTCCTGTATATCTGTACCAGTATTGTGCCAATGGGCATATCTTGCCAGGACACTTATTACTGCAGATTATGGGATTCACAGCTGAATAAGGATAATGATTATTTTTTTCCTTCTAGTAGCTTACACAGCACCTCGAAGGCTGTCCAATAGAAATGAGGTGCTGAAGTCAGCACTGGGTTGATTTTTCCTTGTTTGTTCTACAGCACATATGTATAGTGACTTCAGCAATAGGGTCTTACTATTCAGTTCTTGTGGGACAGTATAGGAGCAATGGCCAGTATTATTGTTTGAGGGTATATGGGACCTCTGGTCAACAGCTTCTAGAAAGTGTGGTAGAATGCAGTGATAGGAAAAGGGAAAGAGGAACCTTAAACTGGTAATTGTTAAATACGATAAGGAAGGGCATGTCAGAGCAGAGGAATAGCAAAGCCTTGAGAAAAAGCCATATGGAAACTTATCACTATAGAAGCTTCATGAAATATATATGTATACATTATAAAGAGAGCTTAAAAGGAGTTATCCTATGACCAGGGACATTCCCCAGATATCATAGGTTAATGAAAACAAAACAAAAAAAAAACAAAAAAAACAAAACCTCAGTGCCAGCTTGAGCAGTGTTTTTAAACTACAAAAATAAGTTTGATAGAAATAAGGTATGGGACCTACAAACAGCTCTACTACTTTTATTGCTTTTGTTATTGATGTTTACTCACTGTGCCGATGGCTGGGCAGGAGCTCACTGTCCAGTGTAGCCTAGGCTAACCTCCAACTCATGGCAATCTCCACTACTTCCAAAATGCCGGGATCGATTAGAGTCATGATCCACTATACTCAGCTGTTCTTATTTTTTTATTATTTATATTACATCCATAATGTCTTAGTTGACAGAGTTACAAACACAAAATCTTGATTTTGTTCTGGGTTACTTACAAAGGATTCATCCCCAGGGAGAGAGAGACAGAGATTTTGTACTGTGGAGCCTGCATACTCTCCTCACCTTGTTTGACCAAAACTGTGTGATAATGGTCAAAATATCATGTTTTGCATTTGGCCTGCTACAGGTGATGGGAGTTTTTGATGAGCAAAGAGTAGAGGGTTGAAGAAAGTGATCAAAAGAACACTTCTTGTCTCCCGAGGTGGAGATGGCTTTCTCAGTTCACTTAGTGACGAACTGCCTGGAGATACTGGTGAAAAAATGCAGAAATACAAAGAAGTTCTTTTAATCCTGCTATGGTACTGGGGTGGAGACAGCTATGAACTCATCGGATTTTGTTTTCCTTACATGCACAGTATCTTTTGTATTGTGACGCTTAATGGATATTTACTTTCAAATAATTTGATGCATAATAAATGATATCCTTGAAGTATAATGACTTTCTTAACTGATGCTATTGTAGTACTCTTTAACGAGTAAATGATATTTCAGATTGTCAGTGTTTTTTTCAATTTGTTCAAATTTTATATGATATATTTAGATCATATTTAGACCTCCTTTCCAATGTATTCCCCTTTTAATACCCTGTCCTCGATTTTATGCACTCAATTTTGCTAACACCTCTCAAGTCAAATTTTAGGTTGTTTTAAAGGAGGATTAAAATCTCAGTAGGCAGATATTCAGTTCCATTTGATTGTGTGCCGTTATCTCTGGATATTTTTCAATTGCTTTCAAAAGAAACTAATTTTAACAATACTGTATCGTGTAGTGTATTAGATTGTCATAAATGGCAGGAGGTATCGTATTCATTTTATTTTATGGAAATATTTTAATTTTCTACCTCTTTGGGGTATTTTACATTATAAATAGCCCAAGGTGAATAAACTTCTATTTCTGCTCCAGAAGCCCTATGACACTTTTCATAGTCTATAATCATCAAAATTTAAAATTACATGACACAGATGTCTGAAGGCTGACAAGTTGACAGAATACATGACTGACTGCATATTAAATTTAGGGATGTCTACTTAGAGCACTGCACAAACTGTTTATCCAAACATACTTTCTGGAACTCGTTTTTAAGTTAAGATCTGGCCTTTTTTTTTGATTTATGAGTACATTTAAAATATTTTATCAAAACAACATGATCTAAAATTAATGACAGTTTTCATGTGTCTCCTTACTGATTCAGGAGCCCCTAAGGCCACCGGCAATACAGAATTTCAGGCTCCCTCCTAGAACTGGAAAATGAGATCTGTGTTTTAACAAATCCTCAGGTGGTATCTGTGTACATTAAGGTTTGGAAAGTACTGGTAGCCAATTTCCTTCCCTTACTTCAAGGATATCAGAAGATTGTAGAAAGCCAGCCAGGGTCCTAAACTTTCCTTGAGAGTAGACATGTTTTATAGAATTCTCAAGTGGAGTAGAAGGCATATATAATTACATTTTAGAAAAGAAAAGTAATATCTTAAAGTGCTTTAAAGCTCTGTGGATTCATGTCTATTTATGTTCTTTACAACTTTCTGAGTTTTGAGTCTCTTCTTGAAAAACACAAAATAAAAACTATATATACTATATGAATTTGTCTGTGTTTGTTGTATGTGGTGTTTTTAATCTGACAATCTGAGAATATTAATTTAGTTTCCTTAGTTTTTTTTAGACTTATGGAAATCATGCTGCTTTGTTCCCTGCAGGAGTTAAAATAAAATATTAGTAATTATGCATATTTAACTTACAAAAGGATGAGTGATTACAAAGAACACTTATAAAGGAAAATTATTACAGATATTCATAAAATATCTCCTTGCTTAGGGACTTGTAAGTCTGAAGTTGTATTATTATATTTCTCCTTATGATGATCAGGAAGAAGAATGGATTTATTAGCATCACTCTTCTTTGCTTTTTCCCAGATGCAAGACAAAAGTCTATCCTGATGAGCTTCCAAACACAAGTGTGGTGATTGTGTTCCATAATGAAGCTTGGAGCACTCTGCTTAGAACTGTTTATAGTGTTATAAACCGTTCTCCACACTACTTACTCTCTGAGGTCATCTTAGTGGACGATGCCAGTGAAAGAGGTACGTAGTTTGTTTCTTATACCTCTAGGTAGAAAGTGCTCTTATAATCAGAGGGTAGCTGGGAATGATCTACATTCTGCTTTGCAATTAGCCACCCATAAAATGTATACATATCACATATTCTTATATATATTTAATATATAATATACCCTATTAATGTCAATCCCAGGAAAACCTAACTAATTCTTTCAGTTTTGTTTATATCATACTTGGCTCTTCCTAACCTCAGAAATCAACCAAAATTGTTTTAAAAATAATTTATTTTTCTTAATTAGATCATACTCAGGATTCATATTATAACTTGATATACACCACTAGCTGATGAAATCTCTATTAGTTTACTTTAATATATATATATATATATATATATATATATATATATGAATGAATGGACTGGAGACCATTTCTCCTTCTTGCATTTTCATACCTGACATATCTCTATTCTGTTCTAAAACAATTGCAAATATTCCTCATAAGTTCTCATTCTATATTACAGATTTTCTCAAGTTGACATTAGAGAACTACGTGAAAAATTTAGAAGTGCCGGTAAAAATTATCAGGATGGAGGAGCGCTCTGGGTTAATACGTGCCCGTCTGAGAGGAGCAGCTGCTTCAAAAGGACAGGTCATAACTTTCCTGGATGCACACTGTGAGTGCACCTTAGGATGGTTGGAACCCTTGCTGGCGAGAATAAAGGAAGACAGGTAGGAAGCTGGCACTTTGCTGGCAAAAGTCAAAACTGACAATGTGACTGCAGCTTCAACTGTCCATTACAATTCCTCTTCCAAGGTTTATTTCAAATGTCTTAAAAAACACAGTTTTTTCTCACTATTTAATACTAAAGATTGACTTATTCATGTTGAACACTGCTATTTAAGAAATAATCAAATGATTCAAGAAAATGTGTTGGTTAATAGGTAAAGAAAATCTATTCAATCTGGTAAAGTATAATATGTTATAGGCAATTTGCTGTCCTCACAACCATGCTATGAGGGAGGTATTGCATATGTTCCGACATAGCCTGCTCATGCTATTGGAGCTGGAGGGAACAATTTAGTTTCTCATTTCCTCATCATTGTTATTTTTAGGCCATTTGGTGCCCTCTGACAACAGTGTAGCTGAAATTCTCCTTGAGGATCTTGAACAGATACACACACACACACACACACACACACACACACACACACACACGTACGCACACACACACAAAACTCACTGAAATAAAATCATAGTTAAAAAACAAGCAAAAAAGAGAGCTGGAGAGACGGCTTAGTGGTTAAGAACACTGATTGTTCTTGCAGAGGACCTGGGTTCAAACCTCAGCCCCCACATGGCAGCTAACAACTGTCCAGTAACTCCACTTCTTGGAGATCCAATGCCCTCTTCTGTCCTCCGAGGGTGCTGCACAACAAGGGTGCACTAACACACCTGTGCATAGCACACACACACATAAAATAAAAATAAAGACAAGCAAAAAGAACAGATATCACTGTTTGACAATGTTCTCTCTACATACAAATTGTTAAACTTGGAAAGCTGACCTCTTTATCGAGATGAAGACCCCTCACACATACTGCAATGCTTGCTATGACATGTTGGCATTTTGTAGCTGCTCATAAATACTGATGATAAATTAGTATAATTTCTTACTACCTGATAAAGACGACTAATAATGAATGCTCTCTGCTGTGATAAATCATTTCAGAACACCTTGTTTGCATAGTTGTTCATGCGCAGTGGAAATGTCCAGAATTAAAGTTTTTAATTAGACACTCAAGTCAAGGGCCACTTAGACTGAGCAAGTTCAGCCACATCACATACATGGCAGAAGTTGGTATCTGCCATGAAGAGTGATGAAGGCTGTCAGTAAAATGAACAACAGCAGTTCAAGAAAGCAGTGGGAACCTCTTAGTGGACTGGATAGCATTTTGTATATTGTACTTAGCCCACAGGAGAGTAAGATGAAGTAAAATGACCTTAGAGCATCTCAAATGCATTTTATGGCAACTTTTTGTACATTATGCTGTTCTTCTAAACATCTGTTTTATATTCATCTTAAGTTTTTAATATGTTTCATTATAACCATGTATAAACAATTTGTTTTTATTCTAACAATGCCTTTGCATCATAAGCATATATATTGAGCCCTTTTCTTTTGTCCTGATTATACATTTTAACATTGTCATAACTAGGCAAGAAAATCTGCTCAAGATTATTATATCTAATATCTCCTCCCTAAAAGTTAGATTATTAAATCCAATGACAAAAGGAAGATAATGACGGTTGTGTTCAGATTCACCCAGAAGTTTTTCCAAGGCTAAATGAACACTATTGATTTCAGAGGACTTCAGGCTTTAGCCAGTTGTGTGGAATATAAGGCTCATTTGACAGAGTGGCAGTGATAATGCTGTTATGAAATCAGGTGCAATTGAATCTTTGCTTTCTTTTCACTCCTATGGGTGATTTGGAAGCCTATGAGTCTAAACACAGGCTCTGGCCCTCAGAATTAGCTATAAGTAATGCCACCTTGAGCAGATTTGAACATTTTCTTGTGGGGATGAATGAAGTTTGGCCCTATAGTGAGTCAGTAGAGCTATGAGAGATCAAAGAGGAAAGGCACCATGATATGGATAAAAGGAAGAGCTAACGAAATCCTCACATGGAATATTCTCACCCCAAATAAACTGCTATTAAGAAGGTGAAGCCTCCTGATTTCCCTTTTACTTAAAAAAAAAAAAAAAAACCAAAACAGGATAAAAAGCCAAGACTGAAGACCTTTCCCTATTTTAGAGTATCACCTGGTTTGAGACAACTCTAGACTCTTTAATATTTTGATATTTTTCTTTATTTTACGTGTTTTTGTGTTTTGCCTACATGTATGTAAGTGTATCTATGTCCTGCCATGTCCACCAAGGGCAGAAGAGGGCACTGGTTCCCCTGACTGGAGTTGCAGGTGATTGTTAGTCACCTTGTGGGTGTTGTGAACTACACTTAGGTCATCTGTAAGAGCAGCCATCTCTTAACCATTAAGCTATATTTCTAGCCCCCAACTATAAACACTTATTCAAGGACACTTCATGGATAACCCTTGATGGAAATTTACTTGTATTGATATATCATAATTTTAATTGACTTTTTTTTCTTAAAAGACATTTTCTCTATGACAAATCTTCATGAATTCTTTAAACTAACTTCCTCTATTTGAAATGCAAACCACCAAATCTAATTTCCTCTCATCTATTCTCCCTCCCTGCATGCTATTGCTTTCCAGAGGGTTATAGCTAAAATGATGCATAATATCAAAGTGACTCGACTAATCATGCTGTGGGTGGAGATTTATGAAAAATAGACCATGTTCATCCTGCTGAGTTAGTACTTAGAATGCATTTGAAAATCAGCTTGAAGGTCAATTAGAATATTTGATTAGATTCCACATGATAGCGTAAGTTAAATGGAAAGGAGGAAGGTGTCAAAAGAAATGGTATTATAGAAAAATAGGGTAAAATAAGGGCATATTTAAATCATAAAATAATTTAATGTTATCATATCACCTTGAATCAATTTGAAGAATCTAGTGTAGCATTTCAGTTATCATTTATATATAAAATGGCTTTAATTTTTCTGCAGGAAAACTGTTGTATGCCCTATCATTGACGTCATTAGTGATGATACCTTTGAATACATGGCTGGGTCAGATATGACTTACGGTGGTTTTAACTGGAAACTGAATTTCAGATGGTATCCTGTTCCTCAAAGAGAAATGGATAGGAGGAAAGGAGACAGAACATTACCTGTCAGGTATGTAGATTGTAACTTCCATGAAGTAGTATGTAAATTCTGATATTAACCAAAAGATATTATACACTTTGGTGTCAATTTTTGTCTTCTAAGGTACATACTTATTATACAAATGACTATATAAGATTATATAAGATGGTTATAGAAGAATAACAATAGTGAATATGCTTAAAACTAGCATGGGCAAACTTAAACACTGATAGAAATGCCAGGTATTTTTGGAAGCTTTTGTATTCTTATATCAAAGTATACATAAAGTGAAATTTCTACAGGACACAAATTATTTGATAACCCAAGTAAATGCATATAATAACGAACAAATACCTTATAATAGAAGTGTTCTCACTGAAATCTCAAAAATGTTTTGATGAATATTCTAAATTTCTCACATTTGAGGGGCTTTCTTTAACTATCATAGAATTAGTCACTTCAAAATTTATAATATACTAACACATATGAATGCCTTTGGTTGTTCCATATTAAATAACCTCTTAATTTGAAATATTTAGTAGTAAAACATCTTGTTTTTTTTTAATTCATCCTTATTTTTCTAGAAACTTTAATCATTTTATTAACACAAAAAGAACTCTTTTCCAGTAACTCTTACCGGTAACCAAAACTTTGTTTCAAAAAAAAAAAAATTAAGGAAATATCTTGTTTTAGCAAATCATCACAGAAATATGCCATCCTTCTAAAACAATGTTCACACAAGCCAAGATCTAAACAAGAATGCCCAGCAGCTTTTGGGGGGAGTTACTACTTAATTATATAATAAATTTAAATTAAAAAAAATCACTGGCTGATGGAAGAGACAGCTCTAACTGTGTTATTTAACAATTAAATATTCAGAGTTGTTAACATTTTTTGGAGCCAATACTACTTCAAAGAGAAAAATTAAATGTTGCACTTAACATTTGCATAGGATATTTTAATGCTTAGGTATATAATTTCACAAAATTTAAATGTTTTATAATCTTCACATCTACCCATTCTTACCGATCCTTGTCTTTAACAACCTGAGAAAACACAATAACTTTTAGATTTATTATAAATCCTCTTTTCCCAGATCTTAGTTTTATTTGATGTAGGTGATTTTTCAACTCAACTACCATGTGAAAAGTATTAAAACACTTTGCAAATACACTTAGATTTGTTAACAAATTTATTCATTTGAAAATGAAGTTCATAGGAATGTGCGTTTGTACTCATTAAAAATACATTAGCAAAGGCATGCTTTATTTAGCTTTATTTTCCCAGATTGGAAATGTAGATAATTAAAGTAACCAATACTCATAGTAAGAATTGACTGAGCTCATTCATAAAAGTAAACAGCAAACTAGGAAGGAAAATGAACTAAAACAAAAGATGAGTCATCTAACTTGCTATATTTTAGCCACAGTCTGTGGGGTTTCATTGAAGAAGTACATAAAATTGGACAATCACTGTGTATTTATTTGCCTCAGTGACTGAACATCATTTCATTTTCTAAAATATTTAAAGAGCTGGAGCAAAATGAAAGGAGAAATCTCAGTGTCTGTTGAAGTTTCTAGATTCTTATGGCAAAAGGTTAATTAATTCACTGGTTCTGTTGTCACAGCCTGCAGGTAATTTTCATCAGCATAGCTGCAATGTGAACTTTGTACTTGTAATCTATTACTTGAAGATGTGATAATTTTTCTCACATTCATACAAACAGATAAATCATTCTAGGTGTTGAAGACAGATTTTTTTCCCACTTGATTAACAGAGCTCTGAATAGCTAAAGTGATTAAAATGAGGTTGAGATTTTAGTTTTTTTAGTGGAATGCTTGATTTCAAATGTCACTTATGACAGAACATTGCAGTCTTCATAATTGGCTAGTCATCATTTAAAAATACAGGCATACATCAGCAACCACAGAGCACCAGCTTGAACTTGTGACCCAAACTCAATCCAATCTGCCTTAAAAGTAAAGCATGAAATGATGATACCATTCTGTTAGAAACTTCTGGTCATGTATGCAGGGAGTTTTGAACTTAAGGCTATGGAATAGCATTATTCTAATTCTGAATATGTAGTTTTCTTTAATCAGCATGATTCCTTTGCATCATAGGACATACCAGCTGGCTGGGCAGCAATAAAGCAACCAGAATATTAAGCTAAAGAGCATAAAGCGTGTTTTCTATATCAAACATATTGCTTGTATGAGTTTTATTTGCATTAATAGTGTTTCATTTAGAAAATTAATGACATTTTAAAAATATGATCATTGATATAAAAATTTGAGGCTTCTAGCTATTGAGAATTCAAGTAATATTGTTAAAATGACTCAGGATTCCTCCCTGTCAGCATTCCAGCAAGAGAGATAGAAACTAGCCATGTAGAAGAGCCACGAGAGATAAGTCTTGTCTCTTTAACTCCTACAATTGTGCTTCTGACTCTAAGCCTGAGGGTCAGTGGCCACTGATAATCTTTTTTGCACGTGGAGAAATATTTTTAGGAACTCTGCCTCAAACAAAGTTGAGCGAAATATATTTATTGCAATTGGTTGACATCACAATAACTATGGTTATAATCTTTTAAATTTGTGACTTTCAACCTAGAGGCTAGTACCTGGATAATGCCTACATTTGAAGCTCACTAAACACATCAGTCTGTATGAACCATATATATTACTATATTACATACTATAATAGACTCAGTAACAAAATTACCTGTAAGGATGATAACTCTATTAAGAACTGTCTTAGTTTCATTCTGTTGCTGTGTTAAAATACACTGACAAAAGCAACTTAGAAGAGAAAGGGTTTGTTATAGCTCTCAATTTTAGGTGACAGTCCATCATTGCAAAGAATTCAAGATAAACAGAACTTAAAACTGATACACACAACAGATCCACAGTGAAGAGCAGAGAGAAATGAATGCATACATGATTCTCAGCTGGTCTTCTCTGCTAGTATACAGACCAGGGCCACAAACTGGGGGCCGGAGGGGATGGTACTGCCCACTTTTAACCTTGTGTCTTTCCACATCAATTAAGACAAATAAGGCAAGAGCTGGAGAGGTGACTCAGCAGTTAAGAACACTTCCTGTTGCTCCTGCAGAGGACCCAGGTTTGGTTCCCAGCACACACAGGGCAGCTGACAACCTTCTGTAACTCCAGTAACTTCCAGGGGATCTGACACCCTTTGGGGGAGTCCCTGGGCATGTGCACACAGGCCAGCTTACGTGCAGAAAAAACCTTCATACACATGCAATAAAAAAATAAATTAATCAAAAGAAAAAAGAGACAAAGAAGACAGTTCCTCACAGACATGCACACAGGCCATTTCAATGTATACAAATTCTCACTGTGACACTTTTCCTAGATAATTCTAGGCTATATCACGGTGACAATATTAGTCATCACAGTGATGTATTATGCATTTTCTTCCAGAACAAAAATTTGAGGCAATTTGATTTAGCTACTGGGATGAGTTTGAGTCAGTTGGCAAATGCACATGTATGTACCCTGCTAGGCAATATGCTGACTTTTGCACATATAAAATGCATATAGCAATCATTGCTATTGACTATCTGGCATTGGTCTTATGCATGTTAGACGAAACAAGAGCAAGGTCAGAATACGCAGATGGAATGCAGATTCATGAATGTTAAGTTTCTACTGGAGTGGTGTGTACTTCTGGATAAGTCTGGATGAAATCTTACTGATTGCTAACACTTTTACTAACACTCTATAAGTGACCTCAATAAATAGATGTAAAGATACTCATGTCCACTTTAATTTCTCACTAATTAAAGTAGATCGCTTTTTTAGAGAACTCCTGGTTACTTTTCAAGTCTTTTTAACTTTTTACTTTCCACATCTTACTTGCATTTGGTTGTTCTTAATAATCTTAATGTGACTTCTTTCATTCTTGCACCTGTTAAGCATATTCTAAAAGTAAAACAGGCTTAGATATTCATTAATCCTTGCTATCGTAGTGAATCACATACCTAGATGTAATTATCAGCTTTTATTCATAGCAAACTTTACTTACTTTTAGATCCATTTTTTAATTAACATCTGTCTGATCTCATACATTACTTTTCATTTAATTATAATTAAGAATGTCTAAAGAATATCGAATCATTTTAATGACGTGATGAATAATGTCTTGGATTATAACTGCCCTTATCATGGTGTGGGAGAAGCAACTTTGAAGCTAGCTTTGGGGAGGAATCTAGTTTGATTTCAAGATAATCCTATTGGAAAACTGCCTAATTTCTTTACCCCAAAAGTGAAAATCGTTTACTCTGCCTTGTTCAAATTATGTAAAATATCAAAGTGATACAAATTATCAAATGAGAAATACCCTTGACAGGAGCCTAAAACACCAGGAAGCACAAGACCCACAGGCACCACACTACCTTTACTGTTTTGTAATACATCTCCTACTAAAGAATTTCTTCAAATGAAATCCTTGTAATTTCAATCTGTTAAACTATTTCAACAGTATTTACCTATGTCACTAAAGATGTTGGTGTTTGGTTCTTTTTCCAAAGGAAAATTTTACTGGTTATTAATTTCTCAATTATTCAGTTTTTCCATTATGTTTTGTATCCAAAATTGAGTGAATTTTTGTTTGTCTGTTTTCTGTTTTGTTTTGTTAGCAGGCCTACTTTACCTTTGTTTGGCCATGAACTTGATGTGTAGCTAAGGATGACCTTGAGCTTCTGACTCTCTTGCCTCTGCTTTCCCAGTCCTGGGATTCCAGTTAGACTGTTTTTTTTGTTTGTTTGTTTGTTTGTTTTTTGAGGTGCTGGAGCTTGAACTCAGGGCTTTGTACATACTAAAGAAGCATTGAACCAACTCATCTACATCCCCACACCTAAAATATAACTTGATTGAAAAAATTTGTTTTCATTTATTCTTTTTTCTTTTTCAGTGCTCAGGATAGAATCCAGGCCTTATAAATGCTAAGCAAACATTGTCTCACTTAACTGCACCTTCAACCTTTTCATTCCACTTTATGTATTTGAAAACAATTGTTCACAACACTTTCTTCATGTGTTACAGCCTATGAGTTTTGTAATTCTTCCCCCTCTAAAGTCATCACATACTCCATGTGTAATATGTTCATCAAACTTATCTACTAGGTCTTCCACCAGATATTTCTCAGTCTAACTAAAATACTTTAATTTTGAGGAAAAAAAAGATAAGGGCAAAGTCTGTAATTTTCTTATGCAGCAACAACAGTAGGCATTGCTCAACATGAGTGCACTTACACACATGCAGGCAGTACATCAATACACATAAAAAATATAAATAAATTATTTTTTAATTTAAAAAAAAGACAGCACAGGAAATGTCCACAGTCTGAGAAGAATAAATATTCTGAAATAAAAGGGTGAAATTGACTGTTGACCTTTTCAATTTCTTGTGTCCTCATGTCCTTTCCAAAGATTAAAACATTCCCTCTCAGATAGAATCTTTGCATTTCTATATTTTACAGAAAGAACCTACATTATTCCCTAATGATTTAGGTAATATTTCACAAGACTTTCCTTATGGTCTGTTGATATGTCAATAAAAGAGGAATGGTATATGTTTTCAGATTGATCCATTACATAATTGAATTTTATTTACTGAATAAAGCTATCCTGTTAGTAAAAAAAATGCTTTCAGTATGTCTGATGCTGGTTTCCACCATTGCTTATTTTGATTCTTCTTAAATATTAAATGAAAACAAACATAACAAAAAAACTGAGGCCAACTCTTAAGCACCCTATTGGTGATGAATAACTTGTCAAATTATTATTATTACATAAAAAATAATAGTTTAGGGAAAAGGGGAAAAACAAAATTCCTCTTTAGTAGAAGTAGGGTCCTTAAGTACAGGATAAAGTATTTGACTTCTATACTTGTTAATAAGTGGATTCTTTGGCAACAGAACAAGTACTTTGCCCACAGTAAGCAGAGCTCTTTGTTTTAACCTTTAAAATATCACTGAAACTGTGATTTATATGCTCTGAGAATCTGAGTAAGTTTCCTCACTCAGTATCTAAGCCCATATAAACGATTCAGTTAACTGTTTTCTGCAGAGAAAAATACATCTTAATACCCAAATCTGTACTCAAATGATTGCTGTGGTGTGCAGTATTCCCCTGGATTTTTCTTTTTTCCTATAGAAAAATTTAAATCACATTCAACATTTAATATCCATTGTTTCAAGAGAAAAACCCTGTATTTTACTTCCTTTTGTCTTCTGAATGCAATGGAGAGAATCCGAAAGGATGGAGAGAAATAGCATGCAGTTTCCATTGATTTCTGAGACTGTAAAATACTAAAGAAAATGGAGTCATGATATTTAATGACTTCATAAAATAAACATTTAACTGAGGAACTATTAGTAATTGATGGCTTCTGGGTTATGGAGAGTCAGTCTCCTTTAGGGGTGTGCTAATAGGTTTGCCACACTTCAAACCAACATCCAAAACTATTTGGAGGAAAAAAAATTAGACTCAATATGTCTTAAGAAATTATGAAGAACATGAGGTGAGGCTGGGATGGGGAGGTGGGTTGGGTCTGAGAAGAGAAAGGGGAGGGTTCTGAATATTATCAAAATGTATTGTAAGAAATTCTCAAATAGTTAATAAATTGTTATAAAAACATTTGAGGATTTCAGCACTACTTACCTTAAATTTGTGCAAATAAAAATAAGAATACTTCATCCTGTTTATATCAATTTATAATAACTGAGGCATGCCATTAAAGCATACTTAAAATTAAGAATCTAAAATTTATGATATTTTAAAATTAAAAATATTAGCCTAGAGGATTCTTTTAAAGGAAACACGTAATGAGTAGTTAGGAAGGTGTTTGAGTGCAGATGGAAGACATGAGAAAACAGATTAGGAGTCAGCCTCATCACTAAGAGCATATGATGAATGACCTACAAAACTAAAGAGCACCGAAGAGAAAGGAGTCCAAGGAAGACCCTTGGAAAGGCTGCAATTAAGACAAGACGTCGTAATTATTAAGTGAATGCACCCATAAAAAATTACAATGCTGTATTTTACTCAAGTGATGGATGCTAATCTAAGCACGTGTCCAAAATCAAGTTGCAGCCAGATAAAGAAAGAAGGGTTATCAGTGAGAATCATAGAACCAACAGTCAAGTCAGTAGAGCAAAGCCCCGGTACAACAACCAGGCGTGAGCTAGAGTGGAAGGAATTTTAAGCAGGCAGGCTGATGAACTGTGCTACCTGCTTTCAGAGGGAGACGTTAAGAAAAGGCTGCTTGAGTTCAGAATCAATGGGAATCTTTCAGAAAGAAATTATTGCAGAGGTGGGAGCCAGTTCTGGCTTCCACTTAGAAGGTCAAAAGGAGTTGAGGGAGAAAGTATGCAGAAAGTATCCTTTCAATAAGGAAGCAAGAAATATAAGTCCCCATATGAATGAGCTGTGAGATGGGGTGAAGATTCATTTTGGTTTAGGGTAATTTTGACTGAGGAGGTTTTGTAAGCTCAAGGGGACCATCTAGAAATCCAAGACACGAAACATAAATGTAGCAGTAAGCGATCAATGGGCTGAAAGTAGTCAGGAGAGGCAGCTGAGAGCATTTCATGAATGTCAGCCTATAATAACAAGAATTCCCTCTGGCCCAAAGGAAAGAGAGGGTATAGGAGAAGATTCATAAACTTATTCAAGGACAGCTTGAGGGAGCTCACGTTTCATTATTGGGGGAGTTTGGATTGTGTGCGTTGCTTTACTTTTCAGGTACATGAGAAGCATCAAAAACATAAAAAATAATTCAATTTGAAAATAAGACAGATGGCTGCTGGAGATGGCTCAGGGTTAAGAGCAATGGCTGCTCTTGCAGAAGACCCTGGTTCGAATAAAGCACTAGCATGGTGGCTGACCACGGTTCTAACTCCAGTTCCAGAGGATCTGACTCCCTCTTCTGACTTGCGTGGGCATTGCATGACACATGTGCACCTACCTACATGCAAGCAAAACACTCATAGATCTAAAATAAAAATATTAAATAAAACATTTTTAAAAGAAAATGAGATAGATGAACAAATAAGTATAGACGAAAGCATAGTTTGTGAACTAAGCAGGTAGTCTGTAGGTTGGACTTGGATAAGTAGTTGGCCTCATCTATTATTTTTCCAAGGATTCTCTATGTCTTAGTATCAGAAGGAGAGGAAGTAAAACTGTAAATTTATTCAGACACTAGACTTATAGAAAGAGAACTGGCTCAAAACAAGGGCAGACAACCAGTAGTTTTTTATTTGTGTGGTAAAGCACTGTAGAAGGCCTAGAAGGACAAGGGAAAAGCTCCCAAAGGAAGTGACTCCTGATATAAACAGGAGAGGTTACAAATGGGCATTATTGTTCAAGAAGCCTATTTCAGAGATATTTTAGTGAATAATCCATAAAGAGGGTTTATATATGGGAGCCAACGTTAACTGAAGGTCACTTAAGCATTTTGTTTGACTGTGTACTATCAGATGACATTAATAGCAAAGGTACGTAGCTAACCTTATTCATGGTTTATTAGATGCCGAGTGCTGTGCTGAGTGCTTTCCTTCCATTAACTCAGTTCATCGTCACTGACCTATGCAATATAAAGTGATCACAGTCACTAGGATGATCATTACCCACCCACATCACATTGATTGCTATAGTTAATAGTTTCCATACTGTGTCCTTGAAAAGCAAGTAATTCAGTTATTCAATGATAACCAATCTTTTACATTTTCTAGGTATTCTGAACACTGAAGGTATAGAGCTCACTAGGCATATTAGGAGCAGTTAACTTAGAATGAACATGTTCTGCAACATGGGCTATGTTTATAGGAACTGAATATTGTATAGTCGCTAAACTATCTGAGCAAGTTAATTGATAACGTTATGCATTATCAAGTCTCTCTGAGAGTTTCTGTCTTCAGGAGATAGGAGATTTTTTTTTTAAGAACAGTAATTCTGATTTTAGTGTTTGCTACTTTTCAAATGTAAGGGTTGAGTCACCCTTGTATTATATATAGTTTGTTTTTAACTATTTTATATTTTCCACATACTTATAGGAATGATGACCTACTATATGTTGAAATTTAATACATGTACTTAAGGTGTGTTAGTACTTTATCAGGAGCAGAAAAGTAGATGTGCTCTCTGAACTAATCATTAAAAATGCATCACTTAACATTCTCAAACATTTGGTTGCATTATGATAGGATAATTACAGTAATTTTTGTTGCTAATTTTATTAAATAGACTCTGTTGCACCATAATATCTTATATAATTATTTCCAAAGAGTTCCAAAACCCCAATCAGGTGAGGTCATGGCTACTTTGTAATTACCATCTGTTTAGTTTTGTTAGAGTTCCTCATTATAACTCAGAAGGTCAATGATACTGTTCATGATAGGAACCCAGCAAGACTGGAAGGGATAAAACAGCTCTGAGACTAAGCAAGGCTCTGCTGCTGCAGCTGATGGACAATTTATTACATGATAAATCAGTGAGAGCACTGGGAGAAACAGAGAAATTTGCAAGATGGTTGATGTCCAAGTACAATATGAAATGGTAGTCTTACAACAAACAACACCTTTTAATGAGAACACATTTGTAAAACCTTTAGCAAAGGAGGATATAATTTCTAGAAAACCAAGGATTTTGTTAGTTTTTTTTTTCAATCTCACAGAATGAAAGCGTGTGCATTCCATGTCAAAATTACTTGCTCAGTGCTTTCTTCTATGTCAGAAAATTAGAATCAGCAGGGAACTCTCCACATTATCTGTTGATACCCTCCTGAGCTCAGGAGACTCTCAGTCTCCATGCAGGTTGTAACCAAGCTTGATTATCATTTTTGAAAGATACCTCTTGGGTAGCTCTGGTGGTTCATGCCTTCAACCCCAGCTTTAGGAGCAGACAATTGGGAGATCCAGGTTCAGTTGAGAGACAAACTGAGACTATGCCTCAAATTAATTAAATGAATCTTAAGAAAGAAAGAGACCTCAGATGCTGGTAGTGTTCAATGGAGGCAGGAAGTACTGCACTGAGGTACCATCTAAACTTCCTCACTGCCAGTATGTTGTTTTTTCAGTTCGTAATATTTTCTTTCAATTTAATTTCCTGCTTCATGTATAGTAAGACTGCTGTAAATGTAGCTCACACATTAACCATTATATGTAATTACGTATTTCAAATTGATTAAAATTTTGAAAATTTAACATAAGATATTTTTAGTTCCTATAGAAAACTTTTGAACATGAAAACCAAACACACATTTATTCCTAGGAGAAAAAGTTTTAGACTACATGCCCAAAATTCTTCTAAACCTCTAATTCGTACAAGGCATTTGCATGTATCATTAAGGTCAAAAGAGTAATCCTTTCCTTTAATTAGGTAAAGAGAAATAAATAATTAGATGCAAAGCTCCTTTGTTTAAAATACTTTTGTAATTATCCTTATATTGCCAATAACATTAGCAGCTATACTTTCCTATTAGGCAGTGGATTTTCATGGCGACAGCATGTTCTCAGGGTCTTAAAATTCATATTGAAATGATTGTAATTCTGTGGCCAACTTTGTGACCTGCTAATCTCTTTAAGGATCAATTAAGGGAAGTGGCCTCCGCTCCTTCTGCCATCGGGGATGTGGCAGTCCCAGTTTAAGTGGCAGTGTTTCTTCTATGCTTCCATCTGATCACCTGTAAGAGAAACAGAGTAATTTAAGTTTTACAGAACAAAGTAAAATGCAATTTTAATATTTGAAATCCTTTCACATCTTCACATTGTGTTTCCAGCTTGAACTTTTGAGGAATATTTTTATATTTAAGATGTCAAAAAATATTTGCTGTAGTATCATTAAACTCCACACATTGTTTTCAAAGATATTCTTTTCTTTTTGTTTTGTTTTCAACTAGGACCCCTACTATGGCTGGTGGCCTATTTTCTATTGACAGAAACTACTTTGAAGAGATAGGAACTTACGATGCAGGAATGGATATCTGGGGTGGAGAGAATCTTGAAATGTCTTTTAGGGTAATTGCATTTTTCTTTATTTTTAAACTCTGAACTTAGAATTCTGTAGCATGCACATATTAAACCCAGTAATTTACTGTCACGTTTTTTTTTTTTTCTAAGTGATGCGTTTTCCAATCAGTTGGTCATTTTGGTGCTTATTTAAAATCTTTGTTAGAGTCCTATTGCATGCAAATTGACTGTTAAATTTGGGATTATATATATTTTACACTTTAAAAAATAATTTTTTATTCACAGTAAAAATGTTAGGGTTTTTTACTTACTGAAGCAGAGTGGCTTAGTTTTTTGAATGAAATATTACTCCACAAAGTTAGTTTGTGTTTCTTAACTGAAATTTGGAGGTGTTTATAGATTGAAACTGCAAGTGCTGCCTGAGCTTGTTCTCAAGTAGCTTTAAAGCAACAGTGCTCAAAGAATTCTGATCATTTAGGAAGTGCAGGGACTTCTCGCAACCAAAGACATTACTGTCTGATGAGTTAGTTTGAAAAATAAAAATTTACCTAATAAAAGAACTTTCAAATAAATGAGAAGTGAAGACTACGTTTCTGTGGAAGTTGTTTGATATTTTTACAGTTAAAATTGGAAAGACAGGTGAAATTTTTGATTCTAAGAAATAGAAAAGAGGCCTCATGCTTTTATTTTAACCACATATATTATTTTTAGATAAACTGTTTAAGTAAAATCATTTATTCCTTCCTAAAATTTAATGTTAAATGTTTACAAACCTTATTTTTGACCAAATTACCAAATTAATTTAAAAGTCTATAGTAGCTGAAGTTATTTTGGACTTTGAATTGAAAGTTTGTTTTCCATTAAAATGTGTAAATATGTATGTATATCTATACACACACAATGGTATGTAAAAAGTTGTTAAATTTTGAGAATAAAAGCATCAAATTTTAAAATGTAAAACTGAGTTTGAGATAGCCTTAGCTGTTTCAGAACCACTAGAGTGGTCGTTTTATGCTGCACCTTTGTCTTCAAGCCAGGTGTCTATAATAAGCACTAATGGAATTTATTATTTCCATGTGTATTTATACTCTGACCTAACTTGCAAAACAAAAGCCAGAACCATACACAGAACCATCTCCTTGGTATCAAGTCTATGTAGAAACTTTGAAGATATTTAGAGATCTAACCTTGTAAAGATCTCAAAATGACAGAAACAAGAAACGACCAGAAAGGAAAAACAAAAACAAATCAAAACAAGCAAACAAAAACATGAAAGGAAAAAAGAAAAATATCTATATACAGAAAAGTAATAACGAGAGTCTTTACTGATTCATTCACAAAGATTCTTTGGGTAGTATGCTGAGATCCTATAAGAAAAACATTGCAACATTCCTATTACCTGCTTTCTGGTTGGCTATCTTCTTTTTTTCTGTTTCCTTTTTTTTGTTTGTTTGTTTTTAAATTTTTCACTTCTCTCTCTATCTATTAAACTTGATTCTGTGCCAGTCGACTCCGGTACTTTGATCAGATAGCTTCCATATTTGAGGGACATTTCTCAATTACCACATGGAATGTTGTGTTAAAAAATAACTAAATGGTAACATGATGACTAAGGCAGGCCTGATCAGGAAGTACAGTAAAAGTATAAACGTGGATCATGTGTACAGGTCATGCAGATAGCAGGGTGTTGAAGAAGGGTGGCTCACCTCCCTAAGGATTATCAGATATCTAGATAATGACTAAGGATTCTATGATTGGCTACTTAGGAGGATTAAAAGTTAAGTGTTCAGCCAGGTGTAGTCATGCACGCCTTTAATCCCAGCACTTAGAAGCCAGAAGCAGGTGGATCTCTGTGAGTTCAAGGCCAGCCTGGTCTACATAGTGAATTCTAGGCCAGCTGAGGCTACCGGGAGACCCTGTTTCAAAAACGACCAAATAAAAATAAAAGTGTTCATGAGTGAGTGACTGTTTTTCAAATGTTTTGGAGCACATTATTGCTTTAAGTTTCTTCATCTTTCCTTAGATTTTTCTCATGGGAATATGTTATGATTTATAATTTCAGGCATTCCATAGTTAGCATATATTTTTGATATAACATTTTCAAGTGTTGGGACTACAAAGATGAATAAGGCATGATGCTAAAGGAATCACAGTGCTGAAAGACAGGGGTGTAGATGTTCTAAATTAAAAATAGGTGATGCTGTCTTTTACACCTTTGCATAAGATTTTCTTGTTTCTGTCATGTGATAATAGGCAAACCCCTTCCCCTCATCTGGAAAGGTGGCTATCATCGCAAAGTTTGTGTGGGTTTTGTAGCTGTGGTGTTCTTACTGGTGTAAGTTAAAAGGGTAGAAATGTCCAGAATTTGAAAAATATTAGAATTCTAGAAAAACAAAGAAATTTTAACCAAAACAGAGAATTGCATTGATTTTTTTTAAAAAAATTGTTTCCTTTTTAGCAGTATAACTGTCTCTGGTGCTAAGGGAAATGTAGGAACTTCTAGACTTTAGCTGCTTTGCTAAAGATTTTTAACTCCACAGAAAAAAATACTTCTACTTGCACACATTAGGTTTAAATGCATTGTCAGAGGCTTAAAAGATACATTAAGTCCCATAACAAACAGTTTTGCTGTAGTATAATAGTGTACAGTTCAGTATATATAGTAACTGATAAGCAAGATGAGTGAACATTGAACCCAGCATCCTGAGACTACACCTTGTGCTATTAACTATCAAGGCACTATAACTTGATCCATCTTCTCTAACGTAGTGAACTGCAAAGTTAATGGTGTTATCAAGAGAAAGGATGAAGTTAGCATGCACCTGCACTCTGCTTCCTCATTTCTGACACAGGAGTTTCTTCTGTAAAATTATCTTCCTTTATAGGTTGTGCCCTCTGGTCACAGGCTGTATGTATCCAGAGATAGAGAATAGCTACAGGTCTAGCTCTTCTATAAAAACTTAGTTTCAAATATACCTTCTCATTAAATAAAATAAACAATTGAAATATCATGAATCCTAAGAACACTATATGAACATAAATGAATTAATGAAATCAGTACTTATTATGTTCAATCAATGATGGTTATATAATACTGAAAGATGAAACTATATTCTTGTGAAGTGTTTATTTTAGATACACTAAACTAATAAAATTTATTAATATATTACTCATTAGTGTCTAAGAGATAAACCAAGGAAGAGATGATAAATATGATCTGTTAAATGTTGGAGTGTGACAAGGGGTTGGGATTTGAGAGAGAGAGGGCTAAGAAAGGAATACTCAAAAAAAAAAAAAACAATTGATGATGAAATGAAAATGAACTGTGAATTAAGGTGTCATCTGTCTTCAAATAATATTCTTGTTACCAACTTATTAGCATTAGCGTTGCCCACAATACATTGACAGTCAAAGTCCTTGTATTTCATAAGCACAAGAAGCATCAGTACTAACGTAAAGAGCAGTGCTCCCAAAGGTACAGATCATTTTGCTCATTTTAAAATGGAGATTAATTGTTGAATTGCTTGAGATGAGTTTTTAAAATAAGTTCTAAGGAAATAAAATGTGAGACACCTGCCCCAAAGTCAAGATAAACTAATACTCACAGCTTTGGGCTGGGAGTAAAACAACTTCAGCTCTGGCACCATCTTTGGGAGCAAGAATGATCAAGCAGTGTATCGCCAGGGTTTTTGGTTTGTCCACCTCTAGGATGGGCAAGATAGAACAGTTCTTCATAAGTTTGGGGGACAAAAATGGATGAGACAGGGGGCGCATAAACAGCATCTCTTCACAGTGAGGGTGATAAGTTTTGCAGATTTGAGCAAATCACAACATTCTTAAGCACCATTTAATAAGAAAAAATTCTTACCCCTGAAACCCAGCCTCGAGCTGGAGTAGGTCATCTGTGACCACACTCAGGGGCTGTTTCCATACTCAAAAGCGTATTTGTACAACAGAAATTGGACTCAGTGGGGAAACAAATAAAAAGCACAAAACTGGATAGGTAGGGGCATGGCGATGGGTCTGAGGGAGTTGCTGGAAGGGGAAATATGATCAAATGTATTTGTATGAAACTCAAATAATTTAATAAAACTATGTTTTAAAGTTTGGCTTTGAGAGAATGCACACAAGAAGTTTGTCAGTATCTGAATATGCAACATGCACATGAAGTGTCTTGAAAATCTCTCCCGAAGCACTTAGGATGGAAGAAATAATAAGGATGAAGCAGAAGTGAGTGGATCATAAAAGAGTAAAATTTTAAAGAAAAGTGTTGAAAACAAAATCCATTTTCTTAAGAAAATCAATTTAAAAATGTAAATTTCTTTCCAAACTTGGTAGAAACAGAAAAATGATAAACAGTATCAATTCTAGGAATTATTAATGAAGCCATTACTATGGATTCTCCAAATATTTACAAGACTATGTAAAAACAATATGTCAGCATTATGCAATAACACTGGTACCTTGATAAGATGGGCAGTTTCCTGAAAAGACAAACTACCAAAGTGCACTGGAAGTCAGGAGAGTAATTCTATATCTTGCAAACAAACCGAATGCGAAACTTAAAGAACATTTTTCAGACAGGAACTCTACAGCCAGATAAGATCACAGGGGAATTCTGTGAAAGAGCTTCTATATGACTAAATAAATATCAAGACTAACATCTCCAGAAAGTTAAAAAGGAGATTTTATTTCTCAACTTACCTTATAAAACCAGTATTTCTCAGATACAACATTTAACTGACCCATTACGATAATTGAACACTATAAACCAATGTCCTTTGTGAACAGTTTTTATTAGAATTTTAAGAATTTCATACAATGTTTTTTGATCATTTTCAGACCTTCTTTTCTATCTGCACCCCCATTGATACCTCCACCGTTTACAATGTCCTCTTATTTTTTAAGGCCTATCAAAACTAATTTGTGTTTCCAAATGCCCTTCAGTATAGGTCCATCCCCTTGAACTTGGTCAACCTATACAGCATCACACCCTTAAAGGAAACTATTCTCCCTCTCCCAGCAACTATTCTTTGACAATACTTCGGTAGCTAGTGTTGGGGACTTTTATCCACCTCCACCCCAAGTATGTTCAGAATAAATCTCACCTGAGCTGACATAAGTCTTGTGCACGCTGTCACAAATGCTCTGAATTCATATGCATAACTGCTCTGTTGTTTGGAAAACACTATTTTTCACCATTTCTGGCTCTTACAATCTTTCCTACCCCTGTTCTATAATGATCCCTGACCTTGGGAGGCAAAGGGTTAATATAAGCATTCCCATCTAGGCTTGAGAATTCCCCAGTCTCCTATTCTCTGCAAGTTGAACGGTTGTTGGTCTCTGATCATCATTATTTGCTACAAGAAGTTTCTCTGGTTAGAGGTGAGAGATACATTAATGTATGTGCATATTGATAAGTCTATTTAATACTGTGTCCATTTAACAGTATGATAGTAGTAGATTCTTTCTATGGCTTTGTTTAGCCACGGGCTCCTAGGCCTGATATCAGTGCCAGGCATGGGCTCCATCTTGCGAGGTGGGCCTTAAGTCCAATCACAAAAGGGTTGGTTTCTTCAGTGACATTGATGCCACTACTGCACAAGCGGGCATATCTTGCCAGGACAGTTGTTATCATAACTTAGAGGATTCACAACCGAGCAAGATTTTTGATTAAGTTTTTCCTCTAGTAGCATACATAGCACCTTCCAGCCCTCTGAAAGTTAGCCAGTAGATATGCATCCATGAAGTCAGTAAAAGTAGGAGTTCTCCTGTTTCTTCTATGGCTCATGTGTGCAGTTTCATATTCAGCAACAGAGGGTTACTATCAAGCTGAGTGGGTAACCAAGGGCTAGGGCAATAGTTGATGTTTTCTAAGGGTCTATGAGACCTCTGGTCAACAGCTACAAAAAAGAAAGTCCATTCCCTGCATCTGACTATTTATCTGCCAGCCTGTGGTGTCTGGTAGGGCACTCTTCTCCAATTATAAGGTAACTCCATTTAAACTCTGTTGTAATAGTATGTATATACTTTAAGGAGTTTCTATAGTGATAGGTTTTCATAGACTTTTTCAAAAGGATCTCAGTGTTAGTTATTGGGGGATCTTCCTTTCTTCCTGCTTGTGTCCTGGCCTCCTGTTGTCCACCCAATTTAACCCTTCCTATCTCCTTATGCCCTTTCCTCCTTTATATCACTGCATTCTATCTGCCCTCTGATAAAGCTCCTTAATAGTTTCTTGCCTTTATGGATTTTCTAATTGAAACATGTACATCCTTCTTTATTTTCTAGATCTTAGCTATTCTGACTGGAAAAAGATGAAATCTGAAAATAGTTTTAATTTGTTTTTCCGAGATTGATAAAGATGTGGAAAAATTTTTAAAAATATTTTCCCTGATTTTTAATTGGCTTGTTGATGTTTTGATGCTTAGTTTTTATTAGTCCATTGTATATTCTAGATACTAACTCTCTGATATAGCTATAGCTGGTAAAGCTTTTATTTTGCATTCTGTATGCTACCTCTTCACTTGAATGATGCACAGAAACATTTTAGCTTCATGAGCTCCAGTTTGTCAGTTGTACTTATACCTTGTGCTATCAAACTCCTGTTCAGAAAGTCTTTTCCTGTGTCCATAAGTTTCATCGTTTCCGTACTTTGTCCCCTGTCAGAATCTGTGCATTATGTGTTACGCTGAGGAACTTCTTCAATTTCAAGTGAGTTTTGTGCAGAGGAAGATAGGGATTTAGTTTCTTAGATTCCTTTGTATGAACCTATCCAATCTGACCAGCACCATTTGTAAAATATTCTGTCTCTTCTCTAACGTGTATTTTTGACCCTCTTTTCAAAAATCAGGTAGCTGTGTGTGGACTTAGACCTGGGACCTCGGTTCTGTTCCATCGACCCATGTGTCTGCATTTATGCCAGTACTGTGCTGATTTGATTACTGTAGCTCTGTAGTATAATTTGAGATCACCGATGATGACTCTTCCAGCTCTTCATCTAGTGTTCAGGATTGTTTTGATTCTTCTGGATATTTTGTATTTCCATATGAAATTTGAGAACTTGAAAAGTTTTTTTCTGTGCAAAATTGTTTTGAAATTTTAATGGTAATGCACTGATTCTATAGATTGTTTCTGGTAAGATGGCAATTTTCACAATGTTAATCATATCTATTCAGAAGCATGGGAAATCTTTCCAGTTTCTGATATTTGCTTCAATTTCTTTCATCAATGTCTTAAAATTTTACTGTATAGGTCTATCAATTCCATGATTAGATTTATTCTAAAATATTTTATGGGGAATGGAGAGATGGCTAAGTGGTTAAGAGCACTGAGTATTCTTACAGAGGACCTGGGTTTGATTCCAAGCACCCATATGGCAGTTAACCATCCATAATTCCAGTTCCAGAGGATCTGAATCAGTCTTCTGACCACTGTGGGCATTGCACAACACAGGTACACTTACATACATGTAGATAGTACACTCATACATACTAAATACAAATTAAGAAATGAAATAACAAAATGGAATATTTAATGGTTTCTAGGCTATCATGAATGGGATTATTTCCAAGGTTTCTTTCTTAGTATGTTTGTTGCTAGTGTATAGGAAGGCTACTGATTTTTGTGTGTTAATTTTATACTCTGCTTCTTTGCCAGATGTGTTTATTAGCTCTGGGATTTTTCTGTGGCGTCTTTATGGTAGTCTGTATATACTTACATCATCTCCAGATAGTGATGCTTTGGCATCTTCCTTCCCAGTTATTATTGCCTGTGTCTCCTTCACTTTCTTATCATTCTGCCTAAAATTTCAAGCACTATTTTTAGCAGGAATGGAGAAAGTAGATATCCTTGTCTCATTCCTCATTTTAGTGGAAATGTTTTGAGTTTCATTGTGATGTTGACTATGAGCTTACTGTGTCTACCTTTACTATGCTGAGATATGTGTACTGTATCCCTAGATTCCCCATGAGTTTTATCAGGAATGGATGTTGGATTTCTGTGTTTAATGAGATGATTATACGATTTGTATTATAATTGCATTTATGTGATAGATTACATTTATTGATGAATGTATGTTGAACCATTCCTACATCTCTGGGATGAAGCCAACTTAGTCATAGTGGGATAGTCTTTTACATATGTTTGTGCACTTGGTTTGCAAGTATTTTATTGAGATTTTAATCTCTATGTTCATCAGAGAAACTAGCCCATAATTTTACTTTTTGTTTGATCTTTAGCTGATTTTAGAATAAGGGTAATACTGACTTCATGAAACGAATTTGGAAGTTGAATATAAAGTTTTAAAAAATACTTAATAAAATTTTAACTGTAAAGTCTCAAACAATAAATCCCTAAGTGATAGTCATTAGAGAAATACAAGATTGATTGAATGTCTAAAAATAAGTCAATATAAATTACCATGTTAACAAATTACAAAAGAAAAATTGAATCATGTGTACATAATCGAGAATGACTTTAATAAAAAAATCAAATTGCACTCCTGATTTAAAGAAGAGAAAAAGAGGATAAAAAGATTGAGCAAATTGATTATTTAAGAGAATTTCTTAATTTGATAAGGACTATATGAGAAAATCTAAACACATTTAGCACTAACAGATGGAATACAGGAGCTAAGAAGATTATTTCTCAGTTGTTAAAGCTCTTGCTAGGCAAGAATGACTACATCCCCAGAAGCCCACCTGCATCTGGGATGAACGAGACAGCAAGCCCAGAATTCCAGCCACAGAAATCAGTAGTGGCTAGCAAGACTGATCATATCCCTGGAGCTTTGAGTTGCCTGAGATCCCTTGCTTTAATACATAACATTTAAGAGCAATGAAGGATGATTCCCACTGAAAACCAAGGACCTCAACATGCACACACATATATGTGAGGATTCATGCATACACATAGGCCACACACACATGAAAGCATGCATATAAGCATACATTCATACCACATATACATGATAAGTGGAAAAACAGTGGCCGGAGAGCTGCTCAGTGATTAAGAGCACTTGCTGTCTTACAGAGCATGTGGTTCAGTTCACAGCATCCAAATATCATCTGACAGCCTCCCTTAACTCCAGTTCCAGTGGATTCAACCTCTTTTTCTGGTCTCTAATGACACTGCACACACCTAATATATGTACATGCATGCAGACAAAACACTCATAAATATAAAATAATCTCTGAGAAATGGAAAAAAGAAGAAAAAAATTGAATGTTTCTTCTGTTAGAAAGATGAGGAAAAGATTGGGTTTGCATTCTTAATCTATTTCAGTTTATAGTGGACTTTTATAGTGCAATAATGATATTGTAACCAATGTCACCCAAACTGGAAAGGAAAAGAAGACTGTCATTCTAGATGACAAAATTGTCTCAAAATCTCACACAATTTACAAAGTCCTATTAAAAGCGATCTTATCAAGGTTTCAGAATTCAAAAACAATGTAAGAGAGTTAGTTACATCTCCACATAGTACCCAGTTTAATCAAATTGAAATAATTATATAAAATACAATAAAAGTGTGATAAAGTGATTAATATGACAATAATAAAACTGTAGTATCCTAATGGGAGAAAGTAAATCCTAAATAAATGAAGAATATACCCTATTTATTAGCTGACAGCCTACATATATTAGGAAGATACCTCCATTCATCAACACTAAACAAAACTCTTGGGGATTTTCTTACTAGAATTTGACAAGCTAATTATAATATCCATTTGAAGATACAAGGAATGTAAAATGTTTAAAAATGTTTGGTAAAGCAAAAGCTGAAAAACTAATAATACTATTTTCTATATGTATTGAAAGTTATAGTAATTAAGAACATAGAATTGGCATTAAAAACAAACAATGGTATTCTCAATAAATTATCTTTTAACACAGAAAATACATGTGGAAAACAAAACTATTTCCATCCATAACTCAAGGCATAAAAATGTAGATCAATTAATTCAAAATGAAAGCCTAAAATTCTACAAAAGCTGAAAAAAATGGGTTTGGGTAAATATTGGACAAATAGTACTTTGAGACTATTATGTATTATTATTGATGCCCTTGATAATAAGCTTTTTGTTGACAATTGATCATATATTTTACAGAGAAGAATTTACTTTAAATGTCTCAAATTCTTTTTCCTCACAAATCACAATGTAAACAGCAATACATTTACTTGGTGAATATAATCAAGAAAAATGCCTTCTTGTATGAAATTGAATTTTCTTTCGGTTGTACAAGCAATAAATTTGAAAGAAATGACTGAACACAATAAATAGCAGAAAAAAGAAACACTTGGGTTACAGTAAACATTATGATGAAGGAGCTCAAAAAATTTATCAATATGGAGGAATTACAGTTTCTGTATAGTTTTACAGTATTACAAGAAACCAGAAAATTTCCTAGGACTATCTATCCAATTTAAATTTTGACAAGTGGAAGTCAGTCATAATAACTTGTGAGATGAAAAACAATTAGACAAAAGTCTATCTAAATAAGATCTAGTAGAATTCTTTGCCTTTTTATAAACTTAATTCTTGCAAATCTGACAAAAATACATTATCTGTCAATTTTAAAGACTTAGCTGAGTTTTTTTCTTACTTGAATAGTCATAGAAACTAAAATGTGGGAGACATCTTTTGTTTAACTGAACTTAATATATTCATGTATTATTTAGAATTTTGATAGATGTGGTTTCATTAAAGAAACTGCACTAATGTTAATATAGAGATTTATTAGTCACAGTTTTAATAAAGCTAAGAGATGATAAACCAAGGCCATAATGTATATATAATTTCCATAAAGAGTATAAACCAATACCGATGATCTGATCCAGCAAACAACCCCTTGGTTGCCTATTAAGTACAGACTAAATCTAAAGCACATTGCAGGGATGGAGTTCTTAGTTTCTATGATCACAGGTTTCCTTCTTTCCTCTCTCCCTTTCCCCTTCCTCAGTCTGTTCCTCTCTCCCTGCCTCCATCTTTTTCTTCTTTTTTTAAATTGTTTTCTTATTTTCTGTTGTGTTTTTGGACAGGATGTCACTGGGTATCTCAGGCTAGTCTAGATTCCTCAGGAGTCACCTCCTGACTGATGGGATCATGGCTGGGAGCTACCATGTCTGAATTTACATTTAGATTTTCTGATATTTGGTTGACCCCTCTAGACTGTTTAAACAACTGTCTTTATTCAAAGAGGGATTTATTTCATTTAAATCATAGAGAATTATATTCTGTCTGAGGAGTAACTGAGACAGTGGATAGAGAGCTTCTAAAGAATGTGACATCTGTCGTACATTTTTAAAAATCTCTGAGTGAATAATGAATACCAGAAAATAAATTTATTTGCTTTAATAAAACTCTATGTATCCAAAACAAAGATGTTACTGTTTTATTTTTAGTGGTGATATTAAAGTATTACTTCATATGCTCCCATGGGAAAAAAAGCAAATGATCATGGAGATTATTCAGACTTTAAAATGATATCAACAAATGTTTATATAACTTGCATTGCTTCTTAAATTATAATAGATTAAAGTTTCAAATTATATTTGTTAATTAAAATATTTGGTTCGCAAAACAAGAAAAGGAGAAAAGAGTTGTTAGACAGACTTTATGTTATACTTTGCAAGTATACTATGAGATATGTTCATATTTCATACTCACTAAAAATTGAGATACACTAAAAATCCCTTAAGATATTAAAATTATAAAAACTGAAGAGATGACTTGGTGTTTAGTAACAACTGCTGCTCTTCCAGAGGACCTGGCTTTAATTCCCAGCATCCATATAGTGGCTACCAACCATCCATAACTCCAGTTCCAGGGGATCTGACACCCTTTTCTGACCTCTGCAGGGTATTGCACACACATGGTGAACTTACATACACACAAGCAAAACATTCATACACTTAAAAAGATATTAAAATTGTGAAAACACATGAGCAAATCATCCAAAACAAGTCAATTAATAATAAAGTGAAAATCATGATTGCTTGAAGTAGAATAGCAGTAAAATGTGCTGAGCAACATCGACTAAGCACAAATATGATTTCAGTGATTCTAACAGACAAAATGAAAATGACAACCATAGAAGCAATAAGAAGACATTGACTCTCCATGTTTTTTTAAAAGAAATAGGATGTAAAAGACAGTACCTTAAGGGACAAAGCAGTGTCTTAGAATGTGTTCGGATAAATATAAACTAATGTCCTCTATGGGTGCCTGTTTTCTATGATGTTATAAAAATAGATAATCCAAATTCATTGTTTTTAGTGATTTTATCTAAAAAGGGCAAATATATTAATGAACACAGAATATAATTTATACCTCATCACTTCTTAAATATAAGTTTGGGGAATAAAGTTCAGCTTAACTGTTAAGTTAATCCACATTTGAAGTACCTTACTATTCTTTCTTATTGCTAAAACTGAAATTTACATACCAGAGATTTTAGCATTTATGTATACATCAGTTATGAGGTATGAAAGTCATGATGTCCACTTATTATCCTGTCCAAATACATTAGCTTTTCACAGGTTTTTTTTTTACAGTGTACCTTGTGGGTAATGTTATTCATTAAAATACACTTGGACACAGCTGTTTGAAATGTGCTCAAATTATGAATTATCTATATATTTTGGGTGACATTGTTTGTTATCTGTGTATTCCATAATAAATGATAAATGAAACATATCTCTTAGAATTAAACAAACAAACCAAAAGATCCATAAAGGTGAAATCCTACCATTTGTTAAGATTGAGAATGTAGAAAACTTGACAACCTTAAATATTTTGATAGTTGGATTATGTGACATTTAAACTCAGTGCTGAAGAACCAGTTGTACTGAATAGTAAGAAGGAATAGTATGCACAAAATACCACATACAGGTGTGCATAGGGTGTGTGTAGTTAACTTCTTGCACTAATAACCCTTATTACTTTTTAATGATCTAATTTATCTAGTAAGTCCTTTCCTATGGAATTTTAAGCATTCCATATTTATGAAGTTGAAAAAATACTAATCTAATGTTAAACAAGTTCTAAGTGTCATGCATGAGTTTATTATGCTCATCGCTGTATTTTCCTCTCTATATAAATAATATATGTAAATTTATGGCATGTGAGACAACATTAGTATGGAAATTTAATATTCATGGAGACCTAGACTATAAGTTTCTAGTGCTAACTGCTGTAGAGGATATATTTATCCATATACTGTTAGATAAAATGATTAGAGTATTAGAGATCTCTTTGCAAATGAATGTTGAATGGTACTGACAAGATATCCTATAACAAGGGAGTGGGACTAGAATAGTCAGAGGAATAATGGACTATAGAAACCTAAAAGACGTAAAGCATAGGCAAAAAGAAATAAATGTAATTAAGATATTATAAAATAGATTTTAGTTTTTTACAATTTCCATTTTCCAAATATTTTAGTTTCCATTAATTTCTCACAGAGATGAGCATTATTTTAAAGGATTTATTCAGAAATGTACACCAGAAATAGATTTTGATATGTGAATCTAAGTGAGGAAGTTTTCATTCTACCTTTTGTTATGTATAATTTATTGATCCTAGAATTTCATACAATGTATTTTGATAACATTCAGACTCCCTCCCTCTTCTCCAATCTCTCCACATAAAGCCTTCCCCTATTTCATATCTTCTAGTTCTATCTATCTATCTATCTATCTATCTATCTATCTATCTATCTATCATCTATCATCTATCATTGTATTCTAAAAGCCTATTAATTCCAACCGTCTTTTCCCATGCTCCTGGGTGTGTGGACCCATGCCCTTGGAGCTGGGTCAACCTACCAGGCTTCACATCAGTAAGAGAAAAAAAAGGACTCAATTTTCCAGCATCCAGTTGCCCACATATCTTCAGCAAGGGCTTAGGCTTCCTGCAGCCCCAAAGTTGGCCACTGTGTGGCTTGGTTTTCCACAAGTCTTGTGCATGCTTTCCTAAACACTATGAGTTCATATGTACAACTATCCTACAGTTCCCTTATATCAATTTACTTTCTTTCTGCCTCCTCTTCTATGATGATCCTCGAGTCTTGGGAAGATAAAGTGCAGCATAGGCTTCTCACTTAGGTATGAGCATTCAGTGATCTCTTGTTTTTTTCTGTTAATAGTTTTCGGGCTTCTGGTTCAATTTCTATCTGCAATAAGAAGACAATTCTTTGTTGAGAACTGAGAGATTTACTAATCTACAGTTATATCTCATTGACCAATGGAATAAAATCAAAGATCCAAATTTAAGTCCACACACTTAAAGTCATCTAGTCTTTGACAAAGGGGCCAAAAAATACACAGTGAACAAAAGACAGTGTCTTCAACAAATGGCGCTAATTAAACTGGATAGCTGCATACAGAATAAAAGTAGAACCTTGTTTCATACCCTGGACATAACTGAACTGTAAATGGATCAAGGACCTCAACATAAGACTGATACCTTGAATTTGATAGAGGAGACAGTAGGGAATACACTAGAACCTATAGGAATTGTAAAACTTTATGAACAGAACCAACATAGCACAACCATTGGGACCAACAATTGATAAATCGGTCCTTATGAGCTAAAAAGCTTCAGTGTTTCAAAGGACACCATCATTTGAGTCAAGAGGCAACTTACAGGATGGAAAAAAATCCTTATAAGCTATACATTTAATATACAAGGAGTATCTGGAATATACAATGAACTAAAAAAAATTAAACATCAGAAAAACAAAAAAGTAACCAACCTGTTTAAAATTAAAGCAAGAAACTAAGCAGAGAGTTCTCAGATGATGAAATAGAAATGGCTGAGGAATCTTTTGAAAAATGCTCAACATCTTTAGCCACCATGGAAATGCTGTGACCATACCCTAATGGCTAAGATCAGAAAGCAAATGATGACAAATGCCAGGGGGATTCGGGGAACAGGGAATGATCATTCACTGCTGGTGGGGATGCAAACTGATGTAACGACTAGGGAAAATAAAGTGGAGATTCCTCAGAAAGCTAAAAATCAGTCTCCCACATGATCTGCCATATCATTCTTGGGCATATACCCAATGGACTCTGTATCCTATTACAGATTTACCTATTCGTCCATGTTCATTGATGCCCTTACCACAATAGCCTGGAAATGGAAACAACCTAGTTGTCCTTCAACCAGTCAATGGATAATGAAAGTATGGTGCATTTACACAGTGGAGTATTATTAAACTGTCAAGTAAAATGAAAATAAGAATTTAACAGATAAGTGAGTGGAACTGAAAACAATCATCTTAAGTGAGGGAAGCCAAATCTAGAAAGGCAAACATCATATCTTTTCTTTAAGTGAATGCTACCTTCCAATCTTTAGATAGGTGTGTTTCAACTGTAAAACTTTCTTAGCAATTTGGAAATGAATAAGGTGCTGTGGTGGATGGTTCATGGAAGAGGAGATAGAATGCAGTGATGTAAATGGGAAAGGGAGATAGTAAACAGGATGGGTCGGGAATGGGATGTTAAGGCAGAAGAGAGATTACAAGTAGCAGGAGCTAACACTAAAAACCTTTGAAAAAGGCACATGGAAGCCTATCAGGAAAGCTTATCTCGATATTTACGTATACGACGATTTTACACAAATACTGTTATTGATCTATTATACATACATTGTATATAAAAATTTTAAAGCTGTTAACCTATAAGAGGATACAGTGGCCTTAATAGACTGTCAAATTAAAGAATAATTCCAGGACTGGGTGCCCTCTTTAAGAGCTGTTGTCCAGAAAGATCACATAGATCCTGAAAAAATGTTGGCTATTGACATTGTACTTAGTTGCCCAACAGAGCTGGACCATAAGACCCTATTGCTGAAGACACTACCTTTCTGAGTCAGAACAAATGAGGATAAATCAAGCTGGTACTGACCTTGAAGCTACATCTCTACTGGCTAACTTTCATAGCAGTAGAAGGTGCATGACAGAGAAAGGTTGCCCAACTGTGAACACTGCAGGTTACAGTGGTAACTGCCTTGAAAAAATATGTGCAATGGTGCAATACTGGCATGATTATTATTGGAGTCACCAATCACATTCTAATTTGCTTTAAGGCCCTCTTCACAACAGGGAGTCCATATTTGACACTGCTCTCAGGGCAAGAACCTATACCTAGACAAATTATAGGCCACAGAGGAGAACCTACTAATATCATTCTGCTAAATAAACATAATATTAAACTGACACACAACGACCTGTTGTTATATTGGTCTACCTCTTGAATGATTCCATTGAATGGATATAAATGTACATAAGAGAAAGTAAACTATTATGTTATGAACTGACAAAACTCTTTTGGAAATTTTATTTAATAACAGAGAGCTATTTCAAATATATGCAGCAAAATGTTTTCATATTTAACAATAAGCCAGGAATGCCTGACTCTTTAGCTTATTTAACACATTAAGAAATCAAAAGTCTTATTAGAAACAAAATCTATGTCATCTACGGGGAATAGATTTTTTATGGCATTCTGATCTTTTCTGTTCTTTGTGGATATTCTCCACATTAAAATGGGTGTTTTAATGGTTAAAAGTCCTTCTGATCTTCCTGATCCCAAATACAAAGTATTTCAATTTAGCAAGAAAAGGAGCTTTTATTTAAAATTTAATAATACAGAGCTTTTAACAGAGGTTAATCTGAACAGAATTAACACATAGAAATGCATGACACATGCTCTTTTCACCAAATTTTCATACAGTTTTCCATTCTTCCATTATATGTGTTTAATCAAATAAAATTGAGTTAAGAATTTATACAATTACCTGCTGATTTACATTTGATGTGAAACATTCTTATTATGAAATGCTGTTTCTCTTTACATCTAAATATGTGCTGGGATGAATTAAATTTGAACTGTTTTAGAAATGAAGTTTTAATTTCTCTTATAAGAAAGTTTATGAAAATATTTTACAAAAACCCTTAATATGTTCATAATCATATATGCTGTTATAGCATTTTCTTAATAAGACAACCTTTACATTGGATTCAGGTGAAAATTCTGAATAATTTTGATCAGGGCATTTACTCTTTATCTCAAAAACATGTGGAGAATATGGGGACATATAGCATCTCTCCTTAGAGTTTATGCATTTGGGAGATGAAAACAATGAATGAGGAATCCTCATAATTACCCTATTAATTTTACAGACATTTCCTATTAGAAAAAAAATGAGGCAAATCATAGCAAATGTGAAGAGTGTGTGCTGAAAAATTATACTTAGAGTGTCAGGGAACCTCTATAGGGTATTTGAGCCAAGACAGAAATGATGGGAATAATCCACCTGCACAAGGCTTGCAAGAGGCTGTTCATGACAGAGCACATAGTACATGCAAAAGACTTTTGCAAGTCATGAAAGTTACCTGAATTCCCTCATGAAAAATCTGCAAAATCAGAGCAACCAAAAGTCTTTGAGGAGAGTGAGACACAACTCATTCTGTCAGAAAAATATTTTAATTGACTGATTTATTTAGCAGTTAATATACGCTTTACTATGTACTAAACACTGTCCCAAGCACAAGAGTTATAGAAATGTATAGAAATGTGTCAAACAGTCTTATATTTTCATATTAATTTAGAGTATGCTTTATACAAATTGTCATAATAGAGTCCAGCATCTATTAAACATATCAGGTACTTTTTCTCCCACTATTGCTTATCTTGAATATATCTTGTACTGTCCACTTTATATTTCAGATCACCTCTGAAACAGCAGCTAAGTGCTAACTTTCTAATTAACCAATATAGTTATAACCTAAACCTCTGAATATGCCTACAAGATATATCTTCTGGATTTCAATTAGTGTTAAGACATTTAGGATAAATTGCACAAAATATTACAATTCTAGGTACCTTCAGAATATGCATACATGTTCAAAGGGGGAACGATTGCTGTAGTCTCAAATGATAGAGAAATGATTTATAAATCTGAAAACTGAGCACTGGCAAGATTTCTGTACATACAAAGTGCTTGCCATGCAAACCTGGAGACCTGAATCCAATCCCTAGATTGCATGTAAAATGGAAAGAGAAATCCAACTGCACAAAGTTCTTCTCTGAACTACATAAGTACATTGTGGCCTTTGTGCCTACACACATACACCATGCATTTAAACACATGCTAACAATAAATAAATGTTATTTAAGGTTCAGTTGTCTAGTCCTGTAGAGAACTTAAGAAAGCAGGGGGTGGGAGGCATAGACATCTGAAATCTCCATTTAGGCTTTTTAGTTATGGGCTCATTCTTAGTTTTGTGAGCTGTAGCTGAGCTAATACCTGAACCCAGGGCTGGGGCGAAGGATCAATGAGTGAGTGATAGAACTTGTTGCTAAAACACAATGACCTGAGAGCAGATCTCCCCATAAAAAGTCAGGTATGATCTCACACCTGTATAACCCCAGCACGGGAGAGAAAGAGACAGGAGGATCACCTCAGGTTTGCCTAAGAGAAAACGGCATGCTTAAGCTTCAGTGAAACACCCTGTCTCAAGGGAATAAGGTGGACAACAGTAAAAGGGGATCCCAGACTTGCACCTTTGGCACCCCTGCATGATACAACATGCGCGTGCGCGCGCGCGCGCGCGAGTGAATTATCACTAAATTATATAAGCATTGTGAAGAACTAGCATTTAACTGACGGAGTAAATAAGTGTATATTACAACTCAGGAGAATGAGCTTAATAAATTTATAATACCTGTGTACGAATTTTACAGAATTTCTAGGACAGAGTTCCCACACAGTTCCTTCCATGTATAAGCATTTGGTGAGGAAACTGACTGATAGCCAAAATTAATGCGTTCAAAATTGAATCCATGTACTTTTTATTAAAGAGCCAAATTTAAATCTCTATGGTAACTGCTGCAGTAAATGTGCAGCATCTTAAGCTGTGATTACAGTGCCACTCTTACTGATGTCTGTCTTAGTGCGTGACTACCAACTCTGTCACTGTTGTTCTAGTCAACCAGAAATGCAGCTAAAAAAGAAACTAATTATGCAATTGATTTAAATAAGACTCAACAATTTTAGTAATAACAGATTCTAGGGACTAGTAGTGACTCTGAGGTGTATGATAACACTGAGGGAGACTTTGATCTACCTTCCAAATTGACTGTTAAGAACCAATGAAACAGTGACTAAGGATCATGGGAAAACTAAATGTAGCTTTTAAACAGGTTTTTAATTACCCTTGAAAATGATCAACTTCACACTTTCATCGCATCTAAAAATCTCAACTTGATGGATTAAAGATTCTAAAATGATTTTATAAATTTTCAAACTAACCACTAATTTATACTAGAAATATGCTAAAGTTGGTGGGGAAATTGATGTGGAGTTGCCAAGTTTCCTCTTGTGCCCTCATGCTATTCCTTGATATGAAAAGCTGTCACTGTACTCCGATAGGAGTGGTTTTTAATACATTTTCCAATTTTTAATTACTTTAAACAACATTTGATCCTTGCTCTACACCTTTTCTCTACTTTAATCAATCAGTTACATTCTACATGTATGCTTTTTGTATTTGTGATTTTTATTCTGTATTTTAATTGGCCAATCTACTTAACAGTCTATTTCTTAACTAGTCTAGCAAAGTTTAAGAATGTTTGAAAAATCATCAGAATGTTTAGAACTGTTGGAATAAGAGATTTTAATAAACAGTTTAATTAGAATATGCACTGCACTAATCCCATAATGACATTTCAGTTAAATGATTAGGAATGCTGAAAGGTGACCATTTCTCTAACTCTATAGAAGTCCCCAAGAACTGCAAACTTTATCAGATTTGGCAAATAGAATGGGAACTGTAGACTCCTTAAGGTCATGCTAAGTTAAAGATGTAGCTGGGGAAGTTAGAAATCATGTTGCAAAGCTGAGAAAAGTGTAAGGAAGGTGACAGAGTTGAGAATTAGTTCTACAGACTTTATAATTAAATGAGCATCTGAAAATGGATGTGTTTGCCAAGAGAGAAAATGGGAGAAGCAGAAGAGCGAGGCATGTCCTTAAGTAGCACCCACATCTAGGGGTGGGAGAAGGAACAGAAACTGAAGGCAAAGTCAAGGTTGTCAGAGAAGAACAAATATAATGTCTCAAAAACTTAGAAAGTTTTGGTAATTGTCAACAGTGTCAAATGCTGCAGAGAAGTAAGAAAGTAAGAATAAGAATAATGAAAGCTCATAAAAGACTGCAGGAGCAGCTTAGAATGATGGATTCAAGATTCTGGTAAATAAAATAAGGTAATTGGATTTTGAATATATGTAGGGGAAGGAAAACATTTTAAAAGAAGTTTATCAGCAAATAAGAAAGAAAACACAAAACAACTTAAGGGGTAAATATGATCAAAGTAATTATTTTATATTTTCTATTCTCTTAGCATAGCAGAACAAAAAATAAAATATAAACTGATAGTAAATATTAAAATATTGTTATATTGGAAGAGTATGGATAACTGACTAAAATGCCTACAAGTATTGGAAGACTGCTATGAAAGTAATAAAGTACTCTGGGCACCACTTCATAGTTGGCAAGACAGTTTCATATTCATTATTTTACTATAGCCTTAACAGAACACTATGAGTTCTTATGACTTTATTCCATAGCTGAACAGTTTGAGCCTTCAAAGAAAATGTCATTCAGCTAGAAGTTGGTAGTGTTGAATACCAAAATCTTGTCTGTTGATTCCAAGTCTAATTCTCATGTACTCTGAGTTCAGAAAGCCAAGGGCATGTTATAGCATAGTGAGAAGAGAAGAACAATAAACACCTCCTGAAGGAAGGAAGAGGAAACTAACGCAATTTGAGACATTTCACAGTAGAAATGAATCCAAAGTCATGTCAACCCTTCTTAAGCTCAAGAAAAATGGAAGAGAAAAGATTTTCTCCAGAGAAAATAGAGTTGACTATTTGGCTTGATAAGAGGAGAAGATTTGGGGTTAATCACAGCTTCTTCAGAAAATGTTTGGACACATATGGGTGTTCTTGTTCTTTAAACATTTTTAAATGTTAAAAGGATATCTTCTGGCTATAAGTAAAGAGAAGAGGAAATGTTTTTACTGTCATCTAAGTTTCATGTTGGGACGAATAAACTTTCGATTCTACTATGACTGATCACTGAGCAGAGGAACACACTAAATGCTGCCAGTTAATAGTTTTCTTTCTTTTTTATTATCTTTTTCTTTTTTATGTGCCTGGCATTAAAAACAGGACCCTACTCATGTTGGGGACATTAATGTCACTAAGGCACATCTTCAGTTTTCTCAAGGTTACTGACTAACTCTGTTCTAAGTATGCAATATATCAAAATTCACTCTACTCATTTCTATTTTATCAAAACTGTCAGTATTACTATATAATCCCCATTCATAATTAATTTTATGGGTGTTTTAATGACCAGTAGAGGTGTGGATATTTTGTATTTCATATGTGTCTTACTAAAAATATTACAAAAAGCTAGCTGTATGATGTGTTTTGGAAGAGAATTGTTATGTTTCCCTGTAAGAATATACTTATCAGAAGTAAACCTGATTTCTTTCTATAAAATTGTTTCAGGTATTTGACAATAAAGGTATAGCTAATTAAAATGTGTGACAGAGAATCCTGGCCATGTGTAGAATAGGCTTGGGGTGAATGAGTCCCTCTTCAAACAGTCCCTCTCTTGAAGTCATGGAAGACAGTTCTTCAGCTGTCAAATGCAAACAGATGAGTAGACTTTGATACGTTCAAATCTACCCTTCACAATTCAACTAGCCTATGAGGTACTTGAAGACAGAGTCATGTTTTATTATTCTTTCTCTGTACCCTGAAGCCCAGCATAGTACTTGACATAAAGTCAAAGGCCAGTGTGTATTTGCTGAATAAATACCAGCCAAGGCCTGAGAGAAAATACTGGAGAAGAGAGAAGTCATTCCCAGCCTTCAGATCCATTACCATGCTTTATGTTGGAAAAGCACTTGACTGCTTTACAAGCTATTGAGGAAATAGCATTTAAACTAAAATGGAACAACTGAAGTATAGAGAGAATTTAGAGATCGAGGAACTGAATAACTGCAGTGTGACTTTTCTGAGGTACCAGATTTTTTTCCTATCCGAGTTCTTTCTGTATATTCCTGGCATCTGTAAAAGAGCAAGAGATGTCACACAATGCAGCTGGGTACCCAGGTGGTCTACTGAAATTCAAAGGGGACTGTTTGGCTTGAATTCTAGGGCAGCCTCATGCAGCTGTCATGAGCTGCTCTGTAGTAAAAGCAGCAGATGTTATTGATATTCGACAGGCGGTCATATCATCAGGTACAGAAGGGTTCCAACATAAAACACCAAATATCTGACCTGAATATCATTTCATAAATCACAGACACTGTCCCCCAGTGTTTCTTCACATGAACATACATTTTTTAATTCATATGTATTCATGAGGTTAACTATAAAATAAGGGAACTGGCTTTTGTTTTTTATATATTCTCTTAAATATACTAATAATATTTCCAAAACTTCTTGAATTTATTATGCTTTATAATTATTGATTATTGGAAATGGGAAAGTAACTTCTTGCTTTCATTTTCATGAATTATTTGCCTAGAGCTAGCTGTCTGTGCAATAAAAAAAGGATTGCTATTTTATAAATATGAAAAGCTAATCACTAATGTTTTTAGATTGGGAACACCATATAGTGCATGAAATGCTCAGCATCCAGAAGATTATTTCATGTTCTTCGTGCCGTCCCCACTCTTTTCATACATTTTATTTTAGAGGAAGACGGAAAATTTGCCATAACACAGTCATAGGCATGGGTTGTCCTGTTGATCTAAGGGAGAGATGAGTTTTCTAAAGCACCAGCAGCCGTAATAAGCATAGAAAAATGACATGTAACAATTCTCCAAGCGCCAGAAGATGCAATGGCCATGGGTGGTGATTTTAAAGGTCAAGAAACTGCAGGAACAGAAGGTTGAAACGCAAAAGTGTCTCTAGCACATACATTATAAAATTTTGACTTGTGCATATTGGATATCTGCACATGCGTTTGAATTGTAGGAAATAGATATTTAAGTGGAGTGGAAGAAAGGAAAGACTCCATCCACGCCACTACAAATCTACGGTACATCTGGGCCCCTCTGAGCCATGCACATCCAATCTGATTTCAAAGTAATTGTTTACTTCAGTACTATACTCAGAAGAAAACATGCCTATACACTCTGTTTTTCTATTTCGTTCTTTCCTTTTCCTTTCCTAGCTTTCCTCTATCTACCAACCAGTAGTCAGGCCAGTGACAAAGCAAATAGAGAAATGACAGTGGAGCCTGTTTAGAATAAGCATATTTAAAATAAAAAAATTAGTATGTCCTTTAGAAATATTAGTATATATCATTTTTAAAATAGATTATTGGAATTTACTAATATTAGTTGGTATGTTAAGGTAAGATATACTGGAGAAGTGAAAATATTTGATAACTACATATTTTAGAAGAAAACTGACAGAATATGTCAGGGCTTCTTAGACCACTTGTGACCCATTCTTTCCTGAGAATCTTTTACATGATTTCATATATATATATGTATATATATATATATATATATATAAAGGGAATACAAACCAAACATTTTTTGAAAGTTAGTAATAAATAAATTCAATTAAAATTTTTTGTATACACATAATTTTGCCATTTATTAAAAGCAAAACCAAATTTGCATATAAATGAGGTCAATGTGCTTGTTTATATTTTTTACACAAATAATTAAATTGGAGATTAGTTTTTGATAGTTCAGGCTGTAGAAAATCTTCAACATTTTTCAGAATTGATCAGTGTGTTAATTTTATAAATGTCAGTGCTAAGAACACTCCTTCACATAAATGCACAGTATAAAATGCCCCAAGTGTATTTAGGACCATTTCAGAAATTACTGAAAATCCTCCCTTAATCCCAAGCCAAAATTCAGGTAGTTATTTTTTATGAGACTCTGGTCAGCAACTCAAAAAGCAATTTTAACCAGCATTCTGATGTAATAAAATTCAAAGCTGTACTAAGTTGATATTTACATGCTGAGCAATAATGGTATGAAAATATTGTCTTTGTCTTCCTCAGTTAAACTGTTAAGCTTCTTTGAAGAGCAGAAAGCTTTGCATGAAAGGTAAAAACATTGCAATTCTTTACAGACAAAATTATCAAGAGTCGGTTATTTCTAGCAGCTTGCTGTGGCATCGTGTCGCAGGAGGCATGCCCAATGCATAGCACCATGTTGTCTGTGCAGAACTAAAGATAGTAGTGTTCTGTATTGCAATACAGGTGAGCATTGCCAGATATGCCTAGTATTCAGCACACACTTAATTCTGAATTAATTTTTGGTCACTGCATTCAGAAACCTTACTATTGCCAAACTTGTTGAGCTCCCCATATTTGATTATACTAATTTTATGAGGGGTGGTGAACCACGGTTAATAAGCTGTGGGATGTGTGGCATGCTGCCTGTTAAACTCAGCACTATCTGTGTTTATGCCAATTACCTTAGTATATGTCTATGGCTTGAAATTTTCTTCTTGCAGAACAAAAGTGCCTTTTTTGTTTCCTTGATTTCATTTTGTCCCTCTGATTGTTCCTATGTATATAGCCTGTACTTGCCTGAATTCACCTTCAAAGTGCTGGGTTTACAGAGATGCATCTCCATGTTCAGTGATTTCACTAATTATATAAAAATTGTGACCTATCTAAAGCAAGAAATTCATCACATGAAGGGGAAATGTATCTATCAGAAGGAGTTGATAATAGCATCTTTTCACACTTTCTTACATTTTTATGTGCTTGTGGAGGTCAGAAGCCAGCCTTGGTTTTCAGTCATCAGAAGCCATCCACCTTGTTCTTTGGGACAGGCTTCATTGTCCTGGATCTTGCTGAGTATGGTTGACTAGCCAGCCCCTGTCATTTGCTTGTATCGGCCTCCCTGGCACTAACGTTATAAGTGTATGCCACCACACCCTTCTTTTTTACCCAGTTTTTGAGAATCAAACTCGGGTCCTCATGCCAGTGTGGCAAGCGTTTACAGACTGAGTCATCTCCCCAAAGGCCCTCAAATGATACTTTCATCACATTCTATTACAACTGAAATAAAATTAGCCTACTGAAATCCGAATATGTTGTTTCCAATTTTGAAGGGTTTTATCTTATGCATCTAAATATGGTCTAAATAAAAGCAGTTAATAGATTAATGGAACCAAAAATATTTTTAGAAACTTTATGCATTTTCAACCTTACTTCTTCTTCTACTAATTCTGAGTTTTCTAATTATGCTCAAGATTCAGTATCTTGTTTCAAATTCATTTCATTTTGTGTCTATTTCAAAACCCAGATCCAGTGTTCTAAATTTAAATATAATGCTTTCATTGTTTTCCATACGTATAAATATTTGCAAAGAAAATATATTCCCCTGCGCTCAGTTATAGCGCTCAGGGGTACAGTGCTTGAATAGCCTGTACAGGGCTCTGGGTATGATCCACAGCACCAGAAAACTAATTGAAGCATTAAATTTTGGAGGATCAAGCACTGGGTAAATTCCTTAGACATGCTAAATCATTCTGGGACCCCTGGAAACTGGCAGCTAAAAACCACAGCAGTTTGACAGAGACAAATCTCCAGCTCACAATTTTATCACCACACCACAATACGTTCCCATACCGAGATCTCACGGCACATGCCTGAGATCCAGGGCTGAGGAGGCAGAAGGATCCCAAGTTTGGCCAGTCTGGGTGTGGTGGTTTGAATGGGATGGGCTTTGAGTTCTTAAAGCCTTGCCCCATTTTTTCTGCTTCCTGCGCCCACTTGAAGATGTGAGCACTCAGCTTTTTGCTCCGGTTGCCTCTGCCCCCATGACTCCCTGCCATGACAGACTCATCTTTTTGGAACGTTAAGCCCAATAAACTCATCTTTCTTAATTATGGTTTTTATTTAGAGTTACAAAAATGTAACTAATACAGTGGTCTGAAAGGCAAGCGTGGGTCTCAAACAAGGAAACAAACAAGTACACCAGAAAGTATGACCACCCCAATGACCCTTTCAAATTACATGAATCCACCAAGAATGTGAAAAGTACAACAAGTCAACCAAAGAAGCAAAACAGCATCTCCCAGTCAAAATACTTGTGAAGAGCAACTGCCAGCGTTGATTCCAAGAAAGAAGCAAACATTCCTACTGAATACTCCCACACAGCAAAGGCGTGGGAACAGAGGCTTTACTCTTCTTGGTGTTTTGCCAGTTTCTCGAGCATCATCCTGCTGTAAGGTTCCCAGTGGAGGCTTTAGTAAAGTTTGTTTCAACCATATGAATTAAGGATTTGCTGTCATTTTATTTCAGTGTGTGTGTGGAGGTGAGGGCGGGTGACAATAAATATAAATCAAGCAGCTGCATCAGTTTGACACAACTATAAAACTGGAAACAACAATATCTCTCAAACTCAAATTTATAAATTTTAACATATGACATTTAGTTTTATTATTTATTTTATTGAAGCAAGGTTTCATATTGTAGTCCACAGCTGGCCTGAAACCCAGTAGACATGAAAGCTGAGTTTGAATTTGTAACTATCCTCCTGCCTCAACCTCCTGAGTATTAAGATTACAGACATGAAACACTACAACCAGCTGTATATAAATTTCATGAACTTTAATTAAAATATCACTGTGGTAGGTGCCAAAAAATACATGAAAAAAGATAATGTATGTTAGTTAATTATCTCTTGGCAGTGGCAAGAAAATCAAGTAGATAATCAAATGAGCAATGGACATTTCATATTTTGATTAACAATTTCTACATCATCAAGAGGCTCTTTTAACCAATATCTGGAAACAAAGACAAGTAACTAGCTTAAACTTTCTATGGATAAAGAACTGTTTATATTTTATACGTGGTCAAATTTACTTAAGAGAAACAAAATATGTACATGTTAATCTGTTGGAAGCCCAGAAAAGAACAATCAAATTTTCTCTGTGATACAAAATATTCTGAACATAACCTGCTCGTGTGCATGGGACACAATGTTTTCTTCCATTTATTCTGTTTGTTCAGCCCTTATAAAATAATTTAAGATAACATAATGTTTTTTAATTCGTAGCTAATTGACTATTCTTTTCAACTCATGACTGTGTGCCTAAATTCCTATATTTTTTAAAAAGCAAGCCTCAGTGTCAGTATGTCAACAAAAATGCTAACTAATATACAAGAAATCATCTCAGCTACCCCGTATCAACTGTCAGGAACTCATCATAGGCTTCCAGATAGTTTCTATGGTTACTCTTTTGGCCTTGAAGGCTAGCATAGTTTTCAAAGTTCACACTGTGACAGTGACAATATAATATTTGTTTGTGGTTGAGAATATAGCTCAGTTGGTACAATACTTGCCTGCCATATATAAGATCCTGGGTTCAACTCCCATAATTGCCTAAAGCAGGCTTCACGGTACAAATCTCTAATCTCAGCACTCAGGAGATGAGACAAAAGGGTCAGAAACTCAAAGTCAGCCTCAGCTACACAGTAAGTCTGAGGACAAACTGAGCTACAAGTAACGCTATCTCAACAAAAAAAGAGAACATTTGTATTTGTTTGATTCATAGCGAATGCTCTTAATTTATTTCTTGTTGGTCTCAAAATCATGTTCTTTTTGCGACAACGTCCAGATAGCTGGGATTAACAGAGGCATGTCACCATGCCTAGAACTCAAATTATTATTATTAGGATTACTACACCTTCCTTCCTTCCTTTCTTTGATACATTTCTCCATTTCCTTGTAAAATCTTAAAGAAGGAATCCTAGGAGAAATTTTCAAGGTAGTCATACTCCACGCAATTTGGACTATTTATTTATGTATTTTGCAAGAATGATATAATTGTCTCATATTATCCTAGAGTCTAAGAATGTGGCAATTTTTGGTCCACATTTGATCTGTTATAAGTTTTATATTTCTATGAACTTAGTATTGTTACTACCTCAAATCAGCCCTAGTAATGTATATTGTTATATATTCTTACCTTTATTTTTTCATTTCAATAAAAATTTGAGGGAGAAACTTTGCTTAAAACAAATGTACTGTGAACATTTATAAATACATTTTCTGAGTGCAGATGGCTGATGGGGAAATACCTTATTCCAGTAGACACTCATCATGAGCCAATATTCACTGAGCTATGGAACAGTTGTTACTATCTAATAGACACATTTAAGATCTGCCTAATATAAAGAGTCCAAATCAAGTGCAGATTTCCCTTTTACCTTGTAAATGAGCAACAATTAGTGGGCATTTTATGTCTGTATGAATATATACAAATTATCATCGTAGTTAGAAAGATAGAAGAAAAATCATCACTTACTTGTATCCCAACTTTGCCTATTAAAGGAGAAAGACAGAAATCATTAGAATCACATTATTTCAGAATTCTCTGTTCTGTGTGCATGTTCAGGCTATAGAGGGAAAAATGTTTATCCTTTCTTCACCAATCATCAGGTGAAGTGACTGATACTCCTGATACAAAAGACAGATAACCTAAGTAATTTTTTTTTAATTTATAAGCAAACTGCTGTATGAGAAGGGAATTTTCATGACTGAAAACCCAAAGATCCATAGAATGGTAAATGGTATGCATTTTCATTTTTGCCATCATTAAAAAATGAATAATCATGAAGTATGATTGGTCTAAAATGGATGATCTAATACAACAAAAAGGGGTTTTAAAACTGGAAGGATGTAGCTAGGCTTACTTGCTCTGATTCTTCTTATCCTCAGGTCATGGAGAAAGGCCCCTTTGATATGAGGTCCTATGACAGATTTTTGGGTTATGTAGGTCAGAGAATTCTTTTATTTCCATATTTCAGGTGAGAAAGATGGGAGGAGACCAAAGTGGCAGTTTGGTTTCTGCAGCTTTTTCAAATGCCGACATGACATATTTTGGTGGTCTTATGTTCTGATCTCTAATACTGATACAGAACCCATAACACAAGCCATGATTGACTCAAGAAGTGACAAGAGTGGATATAAAGAACCCTGGACATCTCAACTCAACATCACAGTGCAAATCCATATTTGCAATAAAAAAGGAAATAGCTCTGAGAATGGAGCTGTCAATCACGGATTTATAGAAAACTCCTTGTACAGTCTGAATTTCATATGCCGTATACTTGATGCTCAGAAGGAGAGCCTTTTGCAATGCTAAAGCATGTCATCTAAGTGAAATTATGTGGCTTACTGCCTGGAAAGGTTTCTGTTTTACTCAAACGTTTTATTGCTTAAGCACACCAAGCTGACATGCTTTTTCTTCCCCCCAGGCCCATGTTGACAGTAGATCTGAAATATAGATGGTCAAGTGTTTGTAGATACTCTTCCTCACTCAAGTCAAAGAAGGGACTAGAGAATGCCTGGTCATTTCCAATGTGTTAGAGGATATCTGTCTGTCTTTGACTCTATATAGATCCACCTGTTCTACTAGCAGGGGATCGTGTGACTGCCTTCCACGCACAGTTCCATTGTTTTTAAAACTGTGCTCTGCTTTGGATCCTGCTTCCCTGGTTTGGAGGGGTCTTTGGAGAGGATGAGCTTAGCCTTTCTCTCATGCCAGACAGTTTTAAACATCATTTTTGCTAAACAGTCATAGCTAGGCTATACATCATTCCCTTTTTTCCACATACCTTGCTCCATAGGGCTCAGAACCCACTGAAGTCTTAGTTGAAGCTAGAAGCAATTCACGTCACTGCGATTTTAGATCTGTCTACTCTGCATAGAGAAGCTATAGCATCAGCCCCTAAGCCCTGTCTCAGGAATCTCTAGCTTAGGAGCAATCTTCATTTCATTAGAGGTAGTTTCCCCTCTGCTTTATGATTACATAAGAATGTTCTGAACACATTTTCTCTGTTCACATAGCAGCATTGGGAGAGCCCAACTGTTTGCTAATCAGTAAGGGTCTATCTGAGAGGGATGAGTTAGCTTCTCCTTCACTCACTAAACCGTACTCCTTGGCTTGAGAAGAAGGAGGATTTTCAACCTAGTTCCTGGAAAAGGAGGGAAACCCCTTTACCATTAATCTGCATTCCTCATAATAATCACAAGGCCTTATGTTCCCTCTCTTCACTATGTTTTTGTTATCTCTTGCTTTCTGAATTCCAATCTCCTTTAAGAAAGGCTTGGTTATCCTGACAGTGCTGAGCACTTTGCTAAATCATGCTTTTTAAGGAAAAAGAGCTTAGTGTGAGTTTGCATAAATAGATATGTTAATAGCACTTGACAAGTTAATGTATCTCTCAACAACCTTGTTTGTGGTGAACCATGTACCATTTCTAATTTTGTTGTGTTATACTTCCCCTATACAGAGCATTCTGTTTCCAAGAGCTAGAACGGCATCCTTTTGACAAAATCATTTTCCTTAATCTGATATTTAAGAAATACTTCACAAAATGTAACTTGTATTCATCCCAAAATATGCCTATCTCATTCTCCTAGGAATATACTTTTTCATGTTAAGCTTCGTAGCTAGTGTTGTTCATTTACCCATTTAGTCAAGATACAGCAAACTGCCTTGTTTCCTCAACGATATTCATAGCAATACTGTTCTTTTACCTTTCAGAGTCTATAGTCAAGGAAGCAAAAATTATAAAGATATAGACAAATTACATTTTGATAACTAATGATGAAAGTAACTAGGGTTTTAATTAGAGGAAAGTCACTGGGTGACTGCTGTTAAATATAGAAATTAAAGAAACATTCTCTTTAAAATTTGTTTCATTTTTAATTGTATGTGTGTCTGTCTGTCTGTCTGTCTTTGTGGAGGTATATGCATGTGCATGTTTGTGCGGATGACTGATAAAGCAAGCTTCCCAACATGAGTATTAGGAAATCAATTTCTCAATGCTGAGAAACAAACTCAGGTCTTCTGCAAGAGTAGTACATGCTCTTAACTGCTGAGGCATATCTCCAGCCACAAGTAAACCTCTCTTATGGGATGATGTTTTAGCTAAGAATAAGGAAGAAGCCACTAAGGGGGGAGGCAATTGCAATGTAGGTACAGGGTAAATGGTATGGAGGTTTTGGTGTGTGATAAAATATGTAATGTAATTCTAGAAGAAAGCAGAGAGCTAATATCACCATGCTATCAATAGAGGGAAAGAATTACGTCACATCTTAGAGAAACTGTGAAAGGATTTTGTTTATATTTACAGTTCAGTGACAAACCACTGAGAGATTCTAAGCAGTAAAGCAAAATGTAACGATTAAATATTAAAAAGACCCTTCTGGTTCTCAGAACAAAATAAATTCTAAGAGAAAACAGAAAATAGTTGAAGAGGCAGGACAATTAAGGAAGTACTGCAAAACCAGAAATGGAGATTGGGGCAATGATGGTGGTGTTGGAAACAGAGAAAGATAGTGTCATGCACTGATTCATGCTCTCCCAAGGCTTGTATGTTGAAGGGCTAAAACACCATAGGACTGCATGTGGAGACTGGGCTTGTAAGGAGTTGAAAAAATTAAATGACTTCATGAGGGTTGAACTTAATCCATAAGAACTGTGGATCTTCTACAATGAGGAAACACAAAAGAGCTTTCTATGTATGTATTGTAAGGACACAGTAAGCAGGTGGCCATCTATAACCCTGGAAGAATGCCTGTATAAGAAGGTGATCATGAGATGCCATGGTGGTAGGTGTCCCAACATTTTGACATTGAAAGCAAATTTCTGTTATTGAAATCATCATTTAGCCCAGGTCTCTGATTTTGTAATGGCATCCTGAACAGGTGAACAGTCAATGAATAATTTACAGATTGCACACTTAGTGTCTGTTGGTTGGTTGCATGCATAAAAAAGAAAAGAGAAATCAATAATGAAAACAAGCTCTGTTTTACTTATACCCAGCAATAGAATAAATGAGACCACCTAGAAAGGTGTGAAAAGAGATACAGACCAACATTTAAATAGTGACATAGAATGAAGAAAAGGAGAAGACAAAAATAAAGTTCACTAGATCAAAGGAAATGGTTGTTGCTTTTACCATCCTTATGTAAGGGAGTTGCAGAAATAAGCCTCATTTCACAACGAAGAGAAGAGAATAATTAATGGAAATAAACACAAGTACTGGCATATATCTGTAAAATATATTTTATGAACCAGGCATGGTGGCACAAGCCTTTAATCCCACACTCTGGAGGCAGAGACAAGTGGCTTTCTGTGCATTCTAGACCAGTCTGGTCTACACAACGAGTTCAAATTCCAGGACAGCTGGGACTACAGGGAAATCCTGTCTGAAGCCACCCCCCCACATACGTGTGTGTGTGTGTATGTGTGTGTGTGTGTGTAATGTCATTTTACAAAGATGTAAAAAATGAGCCATGTGGCATATAACTGCAGAACAAATTTTAATTTTTGTGTGTGTTTTATAAAATTTTGCGTTTGCTATGGCTTTTTAAGATGCACAATTTTAGGTCATAATATGTAAATATAGGAATAATCTAGTAGCGGAAAATAACTGATATTTCAGAATTAACAGGGAGATGGTGACATTAAGATATGAGGAATGTGATAGAGACTGATTCAAAAGCTTTGAGATGAGGCTTTTTCCAATATTTTCAACTCGTAACTGATTAAATACTGTTTAAGATCTTATAGATATTGGTGGTCAACTGTATGCACCCATACATAGTCAATGATAGTAGTATAATCATTTGCTGCACAAACAAATTTTACTGAAATAAACAATTGTGGAGACGTTTATGTAATACCTACCTGTAAACTCCACAACAAATGTATGACTATCAAGACATAGCATGGCACATTTTCCAAGAGTTCATTGTTGTAAAAGAATTCTTTAAATTTTTTTTTACTTGAGTTGCTTATAATGCAATACAGTTAATTGTTTAGTATAACATGCTTTAAGTATGTAGTAACCCAATACTAAATCCTGCCACAGAATACCCTAAAAAAATGATCTTGAAGCATAGGTTACATAGAGTATGTAGATGGATTATCTTAGTAAAAGAAACAACATGCTACGATATAAGAAATGGAATATTAATGGCTGGGGCTGGATAAGTCTCTAAAATCCCAAATGGGTGGCGTTTAATTGATATTTCTTCAAGTAAGTTTAGGTTTTGACATTGGATATCAATATCCACAAATTTACTCATTTGTAGCTGATTTCAGATACCAAATACCTATTAAATAGTAATTAGGTAACTACTAGAAACTGTAAATCATATCATCTAATACAATGGCATGAATAAAATTACATCTTACCTTCTTGATTTCAGTACTGTAAATATTTATGTAGACCATCTTCTGAGTTAGTATTCTTTACAAAATTTAGTTATCCTATTTGGAAATGTCATGTCTATCCAATATTTCTTGAAAAGTGTAACATCTGAAGATTTGGCCTAAGCTTCAGTCACATGCCAGATGATATCAACGAATTATTTACATGGAGGTTATATGGATATTCTTCTTCTTCCCAGATATGGCAATGTGGAGGTTCCTTGGAGATTGTGACTTGCTCTCACGTTGGCCATGTCTTTCGGAAGGCAACGCCGTACACTTTCCCTGGTGGTACTGGTCATGTCATTAATAAGAACAACAGGAGACTGGCAGAAGTTTGGATGGATGAATTTAAAGATTTCTTCTATATCATATCCCCAGGTATGTAAGTCTGACTTTTTCCTTTCCATAGAGGCAAACATAAAATTTTTAAGAGGCTAAATGTACCTGGCATGGTGGCACATGCCTTTAATCCAGCACTCAGGAGTAGGGGCAGGCAGATCTCTGTGAGTTCAAGACCAGCCTGGTCCTAGTGAGTTCCAGGCCAGCTGGGGCTACAGGAAGGCCCTGTCTCAAAAAAACAAAAAAAACAAACAAAACAAAACAAAATAAATATGCTGAATGTCACTACTAATCTAAGAGCCTAAATGAAATGTAATGTCTTACCAGAATATTACTGAAAATTGTGTATGTGAAAGTTGCATTATATAGCATATCTCATCTAAAATGAAAAAGACTATCTAAAACACATTTTAAAAACTCTCCTCATTTCTCTTTCCTTTTTCTTTACCCAAATGAATAAAGCAATACAGATGCTCAAATGGAATATTTATTACCTGGAAAGAAATTAAAATGTCTTCAAACAGATATTTTATATAGGACTATGGTTTTAAATGGCATAGTAAACTGTCAATAAATTTAAGTGAAGAAACAATATTGAACTGTGAAATTTTCTCTCCATTAGTTACACATAGCCAGATATGTAGAAACACATATAAATGAGGTCTGTAACTGGGTTTTGTTTATATTTTTCAACATTTCCTAAATTTTATCAACTTACACATATTAACCCTTTGAATCTTTTTAAAAGAGAAAAGCATTGATACAATTCAATTCATTAGTGGTAAGATTTGGCGGGATTATTTATGACTTCATTATGATTTTCCAGATTTGATCCAAAAGCCATATTACAGATTTCCAGGAAAAGGAAAAAATAATGAAAGATTGAAACAAAAATAAAATAGCAAAAAATTGAGTAGGAGGATGGGGAGTTCAAGGCTAGCTGGTCTCATTAAAAACAAACAAAACAGTAATTACAAGAAAAAAGATAAAGTTTGACTTCAGGGGCTGAAGAGAGGCTCAGTGGTTAGGAGCACTGGCTACTCTGGCAGGAAATCCAGGTTCAATTCCCAGCACTCACATGGTGACTAACAACAATTTATAACTCCAATTCCAGGGGATCTTACAGCCTCTTCTGACTTCCACGGGTTCTTCATGACACAGGTGCAACTACCTACATGTGGGCAATACCCTCAAACACATAAAATAAAAATAATAAACAAAATATTCTTTTAAAGTTTGCCATCAAGATGTCAACATGCAGATGTCAAGAATAAAGAAAAAATTAAAAGAAATTTGATTATATTGACAAAATAAATGTGTTCTAGTTTTGTTACTGTCTATATGGGTTTCATGGTATTCATTGCTATTATTATGTAACCTACAAAAACAACAAAAATCCAAACCTACATATTTCTGTAATATGTAGCTTAGAAAAAGCACTTTGAATTCTCAGTAACATTCTCTGATTTTTGAAGGAATATATAATGCAGTTAAGCTCCAGTATAATAAACGAGTATCTACAAAGGCAGTACTAGCCTTCTTATTAAGATCCAGAATTCTAGATCAGAAAGAAAAAGTCCTTGAATGCATTTGTGTGCGATTAGAAGGACCTTTTCATACTTCTTTTTCAAGCCCCATTCTATGAAAAAAGCTATTGCAAAGAACAGTACTTCATGAATAGAAGTATTACTTTTCACAGTAGAAACTCAGTCCAGATGTTCGCAGAGTTCAACAGAACGTATAAAATTTGTAGGAAAGCAGTGACATTTACATAACCTTTCCATTTTCTTTTGATGATATTTCTTGAATGTAAATCATTACTTAAAGAAATATATGTTCAAATATGAATACAGAAGTAACGGAGGGAAAAATGTGTTGCAGAGGAACTGCATCCAGCTTGCGTTAGGAATGAAAATGACTGAGATGCATCACAACTATGTGCAATGTATTCATTCATAATGAAGAGTATTTGTGGAAGATGATATTAGAGTAGGCCCAGGGGACTTTCCCCTTCTCCCTCTGAAAGTTTACTGACTGGAATGATCTGACAGACGGACTGGATAGAAGATAAGGTAGACAGATTTATTAATGTGTAAATGGAGGAAAATCTCAAGCAGGGTGGGGGAATCACAGAATCCTGTCACTGGAAGGCCCAAGTAGCCTGAGTAACCATTTTTCTATGTGATATACAGAAAGTAGAGCTTGGAGGGGACAGTAAATGGTTTTCAGAGGAGGACATGGACCATATACAGTAACTTAGGACAATACTCATTTGGCCCACAGAATAAGATGGATTGATTGTTAATATCTTGTAGGACTGAAAGGGATGACAGTACAGAATGACAGGCTTATTGCTGTTGCCCCAGGAGTGTTTCTTTCTGAGATATGAGTTCATTTACTGAAGGTTCAAGGAAAGACTCTGAGGCGTTTGTTTCTTCTTTGTGAGGTTGTGACTTCTGAGTTCCTGCAGATTCGGGAACTTTGGAAAAAGCTTGTCCCTGTGTGGTGGGCAGGAAAGGGCAACTAGAGAACATATTAGACAAATCTGACTCTGAGTTTATTTTTAGACCTTTTGATTTCCTGTACATCAAATTCCTTGGCATCAAAAATGCATTATTTGTGGGAAATTGTTCTTTGAGCCTTAATATTAGACTTTCACATAATTTTTAACTGAATGAAAAAGGTAGATACATGACACAACTATTTCTTAGCTAGAAAGAAATGCACTGAAACAACACAACCAGCCTCAGAGTTTAACATGAAATTTCTAGCTAAACTGAAGAGTGCAGAATAGTCTGTAAGTCACAATGTGAGTATTTTACATCATAGTAATTAATACTTGAAAGGTTTATTTCTGTTACACAGGCTCTTTTCAGTCCATAAGTGTACCTTGAAAGGAAATTCCAAGAATGTACTAAAAACACCGGAAGTCCTTTTACACTTGAGCTCTCTGCAATCCTGAAATAGGGGATCTACCTGATTTGGGGTGAGCACAGAGGGAAACTGAAATCATAAAACAATAATCTGCTTCTTAATCGAAAAGGAAGAATAAAATTAGGTCATAAAGTAGATCTGGATGACTACGAACAAATCTACCTCTAGGCATGTTATAAATCACCCCAAATCAGACAGAGGATAGAGCCAGTATACCAGGACTCTGTCATTTTATGATTAAAAAAAATAGTGGTTATTTAATTAAGCTATAGATTCTGATGAATTCTGCAGCTCAAAAGTCAAAATCATGAAATTCTTTATCTTCTTGAATTGAATGAGTCTCTGATTTTGATATAATCTTTGATTCCTTCAAATATACTCAATAAAATATCACCTTCCCACTTTTGTGGTTAGCTATAAGATCTTTCTTCCTTTGCTATCAGCATATTCTCACTCTCAGAAAGTGTTCTCCTTCTAGTCTGGTACGGTGATGGTTACTTTTGAACTATCAACTATGCATACATAACCTAGAATCACCTGGGAAGGGAGTGCTGACTGAAGAACTGTCTACATCTACTTGGCCTGTGGACATGTCCCTGGGGCATCTCAACTGTTAATTGATGAGAATGATCGATCCAGTCCTCAGAAGTCTTGAACTACAGAAGCAAGGAGAAAGCAGGCAGGCACCCGAGCCTTCACACATTTATTTCTCTGTGCTTTTTGACTGTGAATATGATATGACTAGGTGACTTGTCTTCTCCGAGGTGCTGTAACCTGGAACGATGGGTCTATAAATCTTTTCCTCTCCAAAGTTGATTTTGTAGGGATAGTTTGTCATGGCAACAGAAATGAAACTAATGTAGAGACCATGGATAACCCATTGCTAACACTTAAAACATTGTATTAGCTTTTATTGTTTATTTCTATATCCAAAGTCATTCAAAAAATTCATATTCCTAATGCTAGCAAATTTCCTATTACTCTGTAGAGCTTCAAAATTAGTGTTTGAAGAATTAGAAGAATTAACAAATTAATAAATAGTTTATGGGAGCCATTTTATTTTTCTTTCTGTTGACTTATCCATAGATGTAAGACTTACACCAGAGAATCTCTTCACCAAATTATGGCCAATGAGAAAGATGCCTCTGTCCCTTCTCTCTGATTCAGCCTTAGTTAAGCACCCACAGAGAAAAGAAAGGAGAGAAGAAAGTCTCACTGCCTTACCTGTATGCCTCAGGCTTTATAATTTTGAAATAATTATAGATGAACACTACTATATAATCCTATTCTCCACAACTCATGCAAAAATTTAAAAGACATGATTAGGGCAGATATGAAAACTAACAGCAAGCACAGCATAATAAAAATTTCACAGATATACAAACCAAAGTTAATTTTACACCTGCTTGTTTTTATTTTTGTAATAAGTCCTAATTTATTTAGTGTTCATTCAATGGAGATTTAAGAACAGCTACACATGTAAGTTACATTATCTGATTATTTTCATATTTATTGTGTGTCCTCATTGTCCTGTCCTTCACTCATTAACATTTGACTATTTTGCAAGTAATGGCATTATCAATTATGTCTCCTAACCCTGAACATTATATAAAAGAGAAGTAGTATCCTTTTAAAGCAGTGTTGAAGAACAGATTTTAGCATTTCTTTAGCATGTTTTCTGGCTGTCGTTTTTAAGGATGTCAATACTCTAGCATCATGGATTTTAAAGTCCATAGGCCCTTAAGGCCTGAGGCAATTTTTACTAGTAATTGGGCTGTTTCAGCTGGAGCCAATCTGATTATCCCAGCAAATCCTTTCACATAAAGTGAGGTAAGCAGAAATCACTTTTTGCAGAGCACCCCATTATAAATGACACATATTCTTCCTGTTGGACACAAGTATAAAAATTAAGAATGTGAAAAACCAGTGTAGTCATAATTCCAGATAATGGCAATGGTTGTTGTTTTATAAATATTGATTTTCTTTCTTTGGGGAGGTGGATTTCTAGCAGTCTGTCAACAGGCATGGTGATTGGAGGCAGCTGTCCTGATGCCACCCCTGGATTCTTCTCGATGATAGTTTGTGATCTGGCTTTATGCAGAAGTAAATGCTAAGTGAAGGATAAGGCATTTCCGAATGTAACTCCAAAGGTATTTGTGTGTAACTCGGAAAACAGCTTTTCTTCTTGGCCATTATTATTGTAGTAGTCAGATTTGAATTCCTAGTAAAAAGAAGCCCCATATAATCCTGACACTTCTGACAGTTTAACTCCCTATTTGTTTATCCTTAAAAAAAAAAAAAATAGGAAAAACAGCTTGCCAAAGGCCTATTTGAGCTTTATCACAAAGCTATTGTTGAAGTTTATGGCGTACATTCATTTCTATCTCTTGAAATCTGGATTTATAAAATGAAGATGTTTTCAGCATGCCGATTTTTAAGGAAGTTGTAATATCTGATAATTAGCCTTTTGAATATAGAGCCAGTTTTTCTCTGGAAGTCATGAAAATGTGATTTCAGGTTGATATTCTAACCACAGGTTTGATGTCTGCAGCAAAATGTACAGGAGGAAGATTTTCTTTAATAATCTAAGGACATTCGTTTTTGGTTGGCTTAACATGAATCCATCTGTAAAGGGGGCAGGCAGCATTTCTGAAAGGAAAGTACCTTCATATACATGAATTTTGATTTTTTATTGTTTAATAAATGCATTTCAGCACCAACAACTCTGATAGATCATTGAGTGCATCTGACATGACGAGGAAGACATTCTAAGTCATTTCACTGTGCTCTAGTTTAATAACACAAATTCATTTATCATTGTGATATCTAAAGAAGCTAAATATTGAAATAAAAATGACAGCTGCATTCCATGATGATGTAATGGGCAGACAACTCCTTTTCCTTGCTTCAACTAATTAAAATAGTTTTGAATTCTTCTTCTTCTTTCAAATTTGAGGAAGATTTTATTAGAATTTAAAAGAAAAATATCCCAAGGCAGGCAAGCTGTAAATTTCAGTAGCTTGCCCACAGGAGGAGAACGGAGATGGAAAAAAATGGAAAATAGCCTTGTTTGCTCGCCATTTGAGCAGGCATGGAGGTCAGGAAGGAGCAGTCACAAACAGAGCGGAGGGAGACTTCAGAGGAAGAGTAACACAGCGCTAAGTATCAGAAAAACATACTTAGGTTCTGGCCAGCATCCCAGCCAAACCAAATCAAACTAAACACAACACAAAAGGCAGACACGTGGCACATGCAGGTTATACCCCATGGTGGGTCACAGGCTGGGGTGGGGAAAGATCTAGAAAGGAAAAGCACATTATCTCATACATGGAACAATTAGAACAATTATTCCTCCTATCTACTTAGCATGGCTTAAGGAGGTTCATAGGCCAGGTGATTGGCCCAGGCAACTGGAATATCAGCACAGGCCAGAGATGCTGTATTCTAGACTAGAAGACTGTGTCTTGAAGTGCCTTTGCTGTGCTACAATTCCCTTCTCTGAAGAGACAACCCTAGAGTCATTTAGGAGCTATTCAGGGATCAGAGCCCCCTAACATTTCTGACCTCTGCAAAAGATGAGGCTTCTAAGAGACCCAAGGATGTTTCTGGATTTTAGCCAAAAAGCAAACTGGTTACTTTTCTTTTGGGGTATTATTACCCTAAATTATCTAGCCAATGATAGGCATTAGATCAGTCTTGTGCTTCAGTACTTTGTTGATGTTTATGGGTATCTGTGTTTTTGTAACTGTAATACTCTGTACTTGGCCATCTGTGATGCATCACTGCCCAGTGTTCTGCCAGAAAGGAGGGAGTGCAGACTCTGTTAAGCATTTTCCTTTCCCTTGGAGTACTGAACTTCATACATCATCACATTTAAGTAGTTTTAAGTGGAACGTAAGATTTAGTGCTTAGACCATGCTGTACACAGCGTTAAGAATTTAAAAGGACACTACTGTGACATGCTGGCATTTGACTGGATTCCTGCTTCTTATAGATACATTCAATTCATCACACTCTTGTTCATATCCTCACCCAGGAAGCCTGACTACCCTGATGAGGCAGTGTCTCCAAGCTGCCCTACATCTTCCTGGCCTTTAAAGCCGCAGGAGACCTTTCTGAGCCCCTGGCCTATGTTTACAGACCCAAGCATGGCCCAAAGGACCTGCTGAAACCAGCTAGACTATTGTTCAGCCTTCCTTCCCATACATTCATTTCTAGCTCTCCACACACCTGCCATGGGAAACAACATTCAAGTCCACAAGCTCAGCATGCCCGCTACTGATTTAGGGTTTTTTGTTTGTTTGTTTGTTTGTTTGTTTGTTTGTGGGTTTTTTTTTAAAATATGCCTAACACACCATTTGAAGAATTGATGAATCTTTTACTTCTGCATAAAATTATACCTGAAATTTCCTTATCATCTATTTCAGGTTATCAAACATGCCTCATTCTCCCTGAACTCCAACAGCTCCCTATGCTTCCATACCGTAGAATTCATGAATTTTAGAAATGTCTTTCTCCCCTAGACTATATGAATAACAGGACAATGACTGCTTGCCTTTTTGTTTGGTCTTCTATTTTAGATTTCATGAACTCAAAACCATTAATTTTTCTATGTCTACTTTATTGCATATGTCACAGGCAAACAAAATATCTGGCTCCCAATCCCTGACTCTGTGTCCTTCAAATCCTTTCCCCATGAAGTTTCCATCATAAATATAAAAATATCTTTAAATATAATTGAAACTCTCTGGCATCTTTTCTTCAGGCATAAAAATGTGCCTAGTACTATCACACATATTCACAGCAACTCATTGCTTCATTATTCAGCAAGAGAGTAAATCTTACATAAATTTAACCCATATGTCTGATCATACAAATAATCTCCTACATGAGGCAGATTCCAATGGTTCACTACTACAAAAATTATAGAAACATATGTATGACAGCATCTTCGTGAATTTGACAGGTCTTTCCTAAAACATATGCCACCATTCAAATGAGAGTTCTGAGGACAGACCATCGAGTTAAAGTCCTGACCACACTTACCCTTCTGTGCTTCATCTCTCTGCACAGTTTCCTTACTGTACAAAGGAAGCTTAAAGTAAATAACCTTCCATACAAGGTTTAAAGAGATTTAAATAAGATACGTAAGTGCTTACAATATGCCTGCAGAACAGTAACACTTATGCATACTGTTCACAGAAGTACATTTGCTGGAGTGAATGTGTACATTGTGTTTGGGTAGATGTTGTCAAAAACCTTAAAAATTGTCTTAAAATGTTTAGTGTGGGCTCCATGGCATCCTCTCAGCTCTCTGGTCTCACTTCCTCTTGTGCCTTGCTGCCTACAGAGCTCTCTCATTGTTCCTCTTGTTTTTTTCTCAGGAATGAACATTTTTTTCTTTTGATTTTGTTGACATTTTAATCCATTTCGTGAAAAGAATATTTCGCCTTTTTACTCCTATCCTTGATTCATTTTGCTTGGGGTGTTTTGTTCTTTTGATAAATTCATAAAGCTTTATGTATTTTGGCAATTAATCCCTCATCTGCTATATATAAGTTGCTAAGCATTTTCCCTCAGATGTTTACATATTTTACAACTGATTCATAAAACAGTGTTTAAAAATAATTTATGTGCTGAAGTAATATATATATATGTATATATATATAGTAACCTTCATAATTTCCTTGGTTTATATTTTTTAAATCATATACTCACCCAATCCTAACACATTGCAAGTTCCTAAGAATTATTCCCTGAATAACTTAGGCTTTATTTTCTTGATATCTATGCTTCATTTTTTTTTAAATACAGTCAGTGATTTATCAGGACAATAAACATGAAAAGAATATCAAGATGTTCTTCTTGTGAATGCTGTTTTATGCCTAAAATATCATCCATTCATAAAGATATAATCTATAACTGCTATACTTTTCAATATATTAAAGTGATTGTATCTTTTCCCATTATATGAGTTCTTCCCAAATACCTTGAATTGTACTCATGATGCATAACACTAACCAGCTGATGATATAAATAATATTTAATGAAAATTATAGAAACTTTATATATGAAGTTGCAGAACAGAACCATGCAACTTCAGAACTTTTAATCAATAATCACATAATTATTCCCTCAAAATAATTTTATCATTATCAGATCTGGGAAGTTTCCAACTATATCTGGAGTATCACTTATGTTCTAGTAAAGATTGACTGACAGAATATTAAGTACTTTTTAGAGTTCAAATAACAAAATTGTTCAGAGCTCTACATGTTCTCAAGCTGTGTATAGCTCTAGTTCTGTTACCTTTGTGTACAGAACAAATGTAGTATTCTGAAGTTTCCAGTAAATAAGTTCTCCCTCAGTTGTATTGGAAAGGTCAAGATTAATTTTAATTTTCTTAAAGGTGGTTGAACTAGTCAAGGTAGGAAATTTTAAAATTTTAAAGTTTGTGTGAATGATCATGAGCACTTGTGCAAAATGCATGAGTTTTTGGGCAGGAGACAGCTGAAAGTTTTATTTGATGTAAGAGGATTAAATATGAATCAAATATAACTGGTGTGCATGCAGAGAAGCTTTATCATAACTACTTTCATCTTGCCAGTTCTTGTTCAGCGTGCCCCAATTTTATTATTTAATTCTAGCATAACTAAAAGTGAACAGCTTAAGAGTTGTACAGTTAATCACTTTAAATTTCCAATTTTGAGTCTGAGCAGAATTGAACACATCACTCTGACGCTGGGCAGCTGTCATTTACATAGAGTCGTTAGTGTTCAGGCAGGTTCCAGATTCCAACTTCCCATTTCTAGTACTCTCAGGCTATCGCCAACTTTAGTTCTTCCTAGTAAATCACATTTGATTCTAGATTATATTTTTGTCCTATTTAAGCTAAAATATGACTTCAATTCTGGATGATCCAGTTACATAAATTCTTAACAATGTGGACAAATTCAGTGTTAAAATTTTAACTCCAAGGATTGGAATATCTAGTCTTTTCTGGGTCTGATAATGTTACAACATAGACTAAACTCCACCACAGTGCTAAACTTGAGCTACGACAGTTGCTTCCAAAGCAAAACAAAACACACAAAAACCAACCGCACACTTTCCCACTAGCATGCATATTCTTAGTGTCAAAATATTTCACAGCACTAATAATGCACATTCCTGTACATGCAGATCTCCAGTTACATATTCATTTAAATTATTTATAGAATATTTGATACCTTTATTGAATTGAATAGGCAAGTCTTCAGTGGAAAAATGCAGGACAGTAGATACAGGGTGGGAAGAAAAAGACACATCAGGGGTGTGAATTAAGAGTTTTGCCAGGGGAAGAGGAAATTGTTTTCACAGACATTTGGACTGATTAACAAATAGGCCTCTTGCATACTTTTATCAGCAGAATTGTAAGTGTGGAATTGTCGTTGCTGGAGTTGACAGCCACTAGGTTGGTAACCTCTAGCTACGAACATGATGTGAAAGCTCCACCTTAGATTCCATGAGTGAATACATATGGAGTAGTCATTAATATAGTCAGTGACATATATACTAGTTTATATACATAAAGAAAATTATAGCAATTAAATGTTTCCAACAGTTAGATATTTCTAATTTATGAGATGACATAAGAAAAGGATAAATTCTGTTCTCATTATTGAGAGCTATTCTTTCACAATCACTATTTTTAAAGCCAGGCTTGGTGGCACAAATGTACAATCTCAAAATTTGGAGGTCGAACAAGGAAGACAGCCAAGCTTGCATAGTAAGGTCAAGTGTGAGCTGCATACTGAGGCCTTCTCTAAAAGTAGGTTGGAAAGCAGGAGTAAAAGGATGAAATTAAGAGGACGAATTGTCATTACTAAATTGTCATTGCTAAATTAGTTTCTTCAAACCATTGTGGTAAGTTTTTACTACTTTATAAATGATATACATTTAGTACAACTTCTCTGTTTAAAAAACAGTAACATCTTTTCCTGCTCATTTTTGTTAGCTCTTTGAGAATTTCATACGTGTATTTGGATCATATTTATCCCTACCACTATTTCTACCCACCCAACTTTGTGCCCTTTTTTGTTTTATTTCTTTTGTACCCACTGAGCCCAATTTGTCTGCCCGTATTCTCTTGGGTATGTGGCCATTCGGTGGAGTTTGGTCGACCTATCAGAGCCACACTCAAAACAAAACAAAAATGACCTCCATCTCCCAGCAACTATCAGTTTCCAATAACTCCTCAGGTAGAGGTATGACATCATACCCGTGTCCCCACTGCATGCCAAGATTTTGTGTGGCTTGAGCTTGCCTGGGTCTTTTGCATACTGTCACAACTGTTGTGGGGTCATAGCACATTTCCTGTTGTGTCCTAAAAACTGTTTCCCAGTACTCATCCCCGACCACTGGCTCTTGCAAAAGCCCACACTCCTTTCTTCCACAATGAATCTTGAACCTTGAAAAGAAATAGTATTATATAGGTGTCCCATTTAGGGCTGCACATTCTGCAATCTCTTATTCTCTGCACCTTGACTAGTTGTGGGTCTCAGTGTTCATCATCATCTACTTCTAAAACAAACTGTCCTATGAGGACTTTATTAATTTCTTTTTAAAAGGCAGCCTTTCTGGTGAGGGCTGTAATAAAATTTAAAACTATGACAAATTAGGGACTTTGTACAACTTAACAGTTTAGGAAATTCTATTTCAGTATATTTAATTAAGTATGTTTCAATTGAAAAATCTTACTGAAGTCAAGAATATACAAATCTCAAGTGCCTGAATAAGATTTCAATTGATCAAAATGAAGACTAGATTCCATATAACTATATGAAACCAGCCTTTGATCAGTGTCATACAGACAAGGTAAAAAAAAGTGGGGTTCTATTTGGAAATAAGATATTAGAGACTAGAGTGTTTTCACTAACAAAAGTTTTTACAGGGAAGAACTTTGGCATTTTGTACAGATTCAGAAAAAAGAAATTCTAAAAAGACATTTTTATATTTCAGATCAGTAAACTTTCTAGAACTATAATGTACAGATTTTCAATGGCATGAACTTACTAGACATTTATCTTCTAGGAATGATGTAGAGAAAATGGATCAAGAGTTTGGATGTGATTTCTTATCATACTTTCTTTTTCCAAAACCCTGCTATCATGAATACATAACATTGATGGGTATAAATATCCCATATTTGTTGTAATAACCCCAGTGGTTAAAATGAGAGGAAATGGATTTCATTCTGCATGATAAATTCTAATAAACATGGAAATGGAGAAGCCCTGAGGAACCTGACCCTACATCTGTGCTTCCGGGAAAAAGTTTGAGTTTCTACCTATTGTCTGGGAAAAACTCCTAACACCATCTCCCTTTATGATCAGCAGTGTCTTGATTAGATCAGTCAGTTACATGGTGATTCTACTTATAGACATTCTGTATACTGTTCACGGAAGTGAATATGACTGGAAAGTAATCAGTGGACTGACAGTTTCAGTAATCATTCTGTCTGTGGAGAGAGAAGATGATTCTTACTGAGGTAAAGTATTGTTCCACTTAATTCTCAGGAAAAAGCTGAGCTAAATTTAAGTTTTAGGAAATTGGTTTGTATATCATTTCTCCAGGTCAGTGACTTGACTTTCTTGAAACTTTCTAAAAATGCTTATTCTGAAAATACTGGCCAAAAGGGTTAATAAATTTAGACATAGTTATCTCTTTGGAGATAAAATTATATCACTACCCTTTTGGAAATATATTTTCATGCATCTCTTTAAAAACCTACATGATTGACATTTCTAACTATAAGATAATAAAAAACCAAGTTTTATATGGAATACTAATGATCTAAGTTTAAATTTTCTGACACCTCAAAGTATCTTCAAAGAGTTCTATGAAAATTTTTTAATATTTTTACCAAAATCATTTTGACACCTAATGAATATTACAAATCAGTTTAATCCCTAGTATATCTTTAGATAGAATGCAGAATTGATGGGGAGTCATTTGACACACTTAGTCACAGGATGTGGAAATTTAAGGATGACTGGAAACCATCAGATTAAAATATGACCCCCCCAAAAAAACTAAAAGTCAGGCCAATATTAGGGAGTTCAGCAACTAAGTGAGTCACCCGTTGTCTATTCATGGACTGCATGTTTCTCCTTATCTGTCTCTCATCTTTGTATGTACCCATCTATGAGTCCATCAGTCATCAATCCTCTATTCAGTCATAATTTATCTATCATATGATCATCATACCATGACATAACTAAGATTCATGAAATATTTATTTTACTGATTTACAAATTCTAACTATTTCTTCTTACCACCTATTTAAAATTTAAGAATCATTTAAGTACATTGAAAAGTGAAAATTCAAGTTAAGTAACACATCTTATTTAAATTATTTACATTTGGGATTATAACTATAGACTGTGATGAAATCAGAGAATCCAAGAGGTAAAAAGTACATGAACGAATTTAGATAGAGCTTTGTAAGTGAAAGCTTTTGTTTTGCATTTGAAAGTATAAAAAAAAGAATACAGGTGCATAATTCATGTAAATGGCTATTCAAATCACTGTAGAATAGCACACCAAATGTGGCTGAACTGATGCCATTCCTATCAGTGATAATTCCTTAATAATGAGATTCTATTTTAAATTAAGTATTGTCTTTGTGATACTTTACTTAAAAATATCAATTAAGCAGAATTATTTCAAAATAAAAATAATATTAGGCTACAGATGATATTATTCCATTCAGTAAGTTTGATTCATTTTTGTTATAGTTAGGTCACCTTGGCATCTTTTTGTAAACAATAATTTAAATTTTCATTTCTAAAACTGTGTATGGGTATTTGATTTCTTAGCTATCAGATACAAAAGCTATACTAGAGAAAGATTAAGCCAAGTGTTGATATGTCCATTTCATTTAAGATTAGAAATACATAATTTATTGACATTAGAAAAATAAATTGTATTTATTTGCCTGCATAAGAATGATTCAGGAAATAAGGCTGGAGAGATGGATCAGTGTTAAGAGCTCTAGTTGCTTTTGTGGAGGACCCAGGTTTGATTCTCAGCATCCACATGGTGGCCAACAACCTTCCATAACTCCAGTTCCAGTGAATCTGATGCCCTCTTCCAACCTCTACAGGTATTGCACAACACAGGGACACAAATATATGAAAGCAATACACTCATACACATAAAATAAAAATAAAAATATTAAAACATACACTGAGTATTGCAATCTGATTTCTGATTGCTTAATAGATAGTACTTTTCAGCAATGTTAAAAATGCTTTACCTCAATTCTATTAGAAGGAAAGTCAATAAAATTCTGTTATGGTTTCCACTAAAACACTGGTTTGTAAGCACTTTGTACTATACAGTCTCTGTACTGCCTTGACCCTGTCATTCATTCTCACAGCATCCATTGGCCCCTAAATTTTTAAATTACATTTTCTTCTCATCTATATTTATACTTGCCAAATAATTGCACTGCCAGTGGACATTGGAATGTTCATGTGTTCAGCAGAGAGTATACATGTGAGATGATATCAAGTAGAACTGTTTTAAGAGAAATAGGTTTTATTGTTGAACAGTTTTATGTAATGTCAGACTAAGCTATTGTTTTTGTGAATACTACATACCAGTAACTGAAAACTTACATTATGCAGTAGTTGTTTCCGCGTTAAATTTTTTTCCTGCTGAACAGATAAAGCATAGACTCTGGCCATACTTATCCTGTTAATAATGGTCTGCCGTTAATCTAGTCTCCATCTTTAATATTGAACATGCCAAGAGCAAACAGGAAGCTGAGAAGCTGATGCGAACGGGTTGGTTAACAATGAGTGAGACTTTCTCTTCCATTTCCGTCTATTTTTACAGTCTCCATGTTTTGTGTATTTTAGAGAAGGGGGCAGGGAAGAAAACAGCGATGTGGCAGGCTGTTTGTCAGGATTCTCAGTGTACATTCTGAAGGGACGTCAGCCAGCAATGTTCATTTGTGTTTGTGCGCATACAGAACTGTGTTCTTGCTGAATACTAGTCAAGAGACTGGCTGTGTTAGAGCAGTTGCACATGCCGGACGAGGCGTGAGAGCAAGAACCCAAACAGAAACAAGTGTCTTGGAGTTGAGGAGGGCAAATTAATGGACTATTGAATATAGCGGTACCCTTGTTGGAAAGGAAACTGACTCAGTGTGGAAAACATTTTCTGAGTTTATAGTAAGACTATTATCTTTGTTCATTAGTCTATAGTTTTGTTTTTGACATGTTGTCTTTAAAAATGTTGGTTTATAAGTTTTTATTATTTGTTTGGGGTCTAATTTTTTTGCTACTACTTCACAAATTATCCACAAATTCAGTGGCTTGTTCCAAGCTGGTATAGTTACATAGAAATTCTACAGACCAGGAGTGGAGGCAGAATGCAGCCAGGTGATCTCTCTGACAAAATTTGGTGTATTGTTCTTCCTTATTTCCTCTAAAGTCTGAGCATAAGAGTCTTTTGATGGTTTTCAGCTGGCATACAGTCTAGTCTAGGTTGTCAATGATGGCTGCCTTCTTGTCTGTCATAGGATGTGATGACTGAAAGGCTTGAACTACAATTGTCATCTAAAGTGCTAACCTCTGACAATAACAGAGTGATATCAGGGCACTGCAGTAGATTTGAAGGGAGCTACCTTTCCCCTGTGCACATCTTTCTAGGATCTTGACAGAAGCTTGTATTAGAGAAACTTGAAATGACTCAGAGTAAGAGACTGATTTTAGACCCCATGTCTCACAAGGAGGAGTAGAAAAGATTTGAGACCATCTTGATCACCCATAATTTCCCCCTCACTTCAGGTACAGAGAGGTTAACATACATTGTAGCTGGAGGTACAATAATGTTTTTCCTCCTTAAATAGTTTACGTGTTTCTTTATTGCTTGTTTTTATCTCCAGCACAGGCAGCCATTGAGGTTTGTTTCTGTTTAATATTTTACTGAAAAATGTTTATGTTTAGGGTTATTTTAATTGACCTAAACAATACTGGATCTTATATCTCATGTTTCTTTTCTAACACTCAGTGACTGTGCAGTAGAGATTCGCTCTTGTTCTACATATATGGGCTACAAAACAGTCAGTGATGAAAATGCACTGTATTTCAGCTATGCACCCTTGATGAGATGGCTACCCAGACTAGCTCAAACTTCCTATTGCCATTAATATTTTGGTTCTTCAACAAATAATGTCAGATATTTATAGCATGAAAATACTTCCCAAGTTATGAGCTACATACACAGGCTCATCTAAGACTGGAGGAGGAAGAGCATTCCTGAGTCACAGAATCATATTAGATGGTTTCACAGTGTCCTCCTAAGTATCCTCTCACAGGTGCCTTCAACTCTTTCTATGACGTTCTTTATTAAGTTTTTATTTGAGTTTTTATTTTACTTTGAATATGCTCTACCTAGTTAAAAACAAAGACAATACAATAAAGTCAATATTGAGAAATCTTAGCCCATTGCTACTTAGTCCATCCACTTTCCACATCTCCTTTTAAATTCTTCTGTTTCCTCACAATGGAAAATTAATTTTCATGGGGTTATTATGTTTTTCACATTTGGTTAATGCTTTTAAAGTTTTAGTTATTTCTGTATTTAACATTTCTGTCTTTCTCTCACTATTATTATTTGATATATTTACCTTATTCTCAACTATGACTTGTTCTTATTATCTCTGAAATCACATACCGAGGATGCAATTTTGTTTATTATATTCCTAATATATTTTCATCTTCATCTTCCAGAATATATTGAGGAATATGATATGTGGAGATTTTGTATATTTATGCTGTGTATTTTTATATTTTAGTTATTATTTTTATTTTACTTGTGTGAATATCTTGCGTGCATGTATGCAAATGTACCTATGTCATGAAATGCCTGCAGAGCCCAGAAGAAGTCCATCAAATCCTTTTGAACTGGAGTTACAGATAGTTTTTAGCCACCATGTGGGTGCTGGAAATTGAACCTGGTTCCTCTGCAGTAGCAGTGAGTACTCTTACCTGCTAAAGTCATCTCTACAACACCCTACACTATATATTAAAATAACTAATTTTGAGATGTTTTGTGAAAATCCTGGCAAGTGTTGCCACAATGTCTTCTATGCAGCATTAGTCTGTGAGGATAAGATAGACTGGTTTGCATAAGAATTCCAGTGTCTTCCTGAGAGAAGAAAATTCCAGATTTAATGACAATCTAAGGTGACTGCAAAACTGATGGTGGGTTGTTGAGAAAGTAGTAAGGATCAGTGGACCAGTGCCATTTTTAAGAAGGAAAGATGGGAGCAATGCAATTACTCTGGTGCACACTGAAGCAAGAGACCACCAGCAGCACTAGGTGCTGGCTGTTCCCAGTGGTAGTGTGGTCACTTGGCGCTGAGCAAGTGATCCAGTAATGGAGAGACAGTATCTTAGTCCAATTCATGATCTGGTCGTAGGATACAGAAACACCAGCAGTAATGGGTATTTTCCAGAGAATATACTCAACTTTATCCGTGAGATGCTTCACCTTTTAAAAAGAGAGACTTGTTTTCTTTTCTGGTTATGGGAAATCTGTGTGAATCATACTGTTCTATGCTCACTAGTCACGTCTAGACACATCACCCATCGCAGATCCACTGGATCACTGTCTGCATTTTATAAGATCTCTGGGTGATTGCTATTCACACAGAAATTTGAGAAACACTCTACTGTGGTAAGAATTGGTTGTTCTCATTTTTAATTTTTCTGGTTGGCTGTGTTGTTGCCTCTGTGGCCCTGCCTGCTAACTGACAAACAGATTTTTCCAAGGTTGAATCTATTAAGTTCAAAATCACTAAGCTTCATAATATTACTACATGCAAAATGGATTTTTAAAGAGACTTTTTAACTTTGAATGTCAGATCAAAAACAAATATTTAAATGCATGTATGTCCCGTTTAATATTTGGTATTGACATAGTTACAATACATCATTGTTTTTATTAAATTAGAATTTAATTAGGAGTGATATTTTTTATTTGCTTATATATAATAAAAATTCTCTCTCAGGAGAATCAATAACCCCTCTACCAGGGTCAGTGTAAATATTGATTTAAACTAACCCCATAAGTTTACATAAATATTTTTATCCAGTTCTAAACCAATATGGTGATGTATACCTTTAATCCTAGCACTTGGGAAGCAAAGGCCAGTGAATCTCTGTGAGTTAGAGGCCAGCCTGGTCTACCTAGGAAGTTCCAGGACAGCAGGAACAACATAGTGAGACCCTGTTTAAAAAATAAAATTTCAGTACCTTTTGGAAAAAACAAGAGCTGTTCCTGATCTCTCTGCTCTACTAAGCCAGCATTTAGATGGTCTTTTATATTTATAACAGATAAAAATAGAGGCTAGTATTTTAACTTTAGATGAGAACTGAAGTTAACATAAAATTTAGATTATGTAGATTAAAATTTCAGGGAACTGAGAGTACATTTTAGACCCAAAGTTCTAGCATGTCTATCAGGCTTTTTATTGCTTTCATTTGATATACCCTCTGCTTTATAAATGCTAATCATCCCCTGATCTAAAAACTGGCCTCATTAGATTAACATCGTCTCTGTTATGATCCCTGTTGAAGCACTGAATCAAAGGCAGGTTAAGTGTTGGAGGGGACTAAGACAGATACTTTCTGGAAGATATTTCTTATTGGTCATACTTGGGCTCAGATCCATATGACATGATATGTACTTTTATTTTTATGAGTGGTGGATGAGAACACACTCTAATTTCAGTGATACATTCTAAAGCCTTTCCAGAACTTACATAAGTATCCTTAGTTGACAATATCATAACATTCAAAATTAAATTGTTGCTACAGAGGTACAAAGAATGTATTCTTTGTATTTTCTATCAAAGTACTGTATTAGATAAGTTAAGGGATATGTTTCTAACAATTCATTTCTCTGTGTATTTATAGTCTGTGATATGACCAAATTAGACCACCAGAGAGCTGTATGTTTGAGCCTATCATTTTGGCAGAATTGTCCTTTCTAAATTCCCTCTTGGATTTTGTCCTATAATCAGTCACCAAGCTGCGTGACCACTCCATTAATCTCAGGACTACAGAGGCAGAAGCAGGAGGACCTCTGTGAGTTGGAGACGGTCTGGTCTACAAAGCAAGTCACAAGACAGCAAGGGCTACAGAGTGAGACTCTGTCTTAAAAGACAAACAAACTTACTAACCAAACTAAGAAACGGTCACCAGATGTCATACAATACAAACGTTTATGCAGTTTGCTTTTCTTTTTTTTAATGTGTACTTTATTTTCCTACTTTATGCCATGTTTACATCATCTTTATTTTATGTTATTTTGTGTTATATGTTTATATGTATACTTATAATATGGGCATAGGGGATTATTGATCAATTAAAATCAGAATTTACATGATTAAATGTACCTTAGAAACAACATTACAGTAGATATATATGAATTCAGAAAGCTGTTTAAAGCCAGTTACCAAGTGTAACTTGAAAAGCCCTAGAAGCCTCTTTTTTTTTCCACACCATCTTGACTCTCCCTGTTGGAGGTGAGGGCTGTCTTGAATAATGCTGTAAGTATTCTGTTGATGTTTTATTTGTTTTGTTTCATTTGGTTTGATTTGGAGACAGGGTCTTCCTGTAGCTCCAGCTAGCCTAGAACTCACAATGTACACCTGGATGAGCTCAGTGTCACAGAGATCTGTCTGCCTCTGCTTCCCCAGTACTGAGACTGAATGCATGTTCCAATATGCTCTGCTGTTTTCCTTACTGATTTTATCCTATTTTTATTTTATTTCCCTGATTTGGACCTTGTTCACATCTGAGGTTATTTTATATGTGTTCATATGGAACTTCTGTCTCAAAATAGTGGGTCTGATATTCATCTAACTGATTGATTTTTGCTGCTGCATAAAGTCTGGTATATACCTGTATAATATATTCATCCCTACCAATTGCATTTATAAGTAGTAAAAATATCTATATTTATATCTGTAATTGTTTTTCTCCAAACATCTGTGATTGCTAGAGATGCCCTTGTGGCCCTTTCTTTGACTTTTGCTGGTGTACTGCTGCACGACGTCCTCAGGGCTTGGTAGTGAAGTGTGTGGTCCAGGGACCAGAATCATCAGCATCTTTGACAACTAATGCTTGCTCAGTCAAAATCTGCATTTCAGTATATCTTTTTAACAACTATTATAATTTTAAAATAATCTCTGAGGAACTGATACAATATCGATATTGATGTCACAAGGTAATTCTCTGTGTTTTCTCAAGTTCATGTGTCAGTTTTTAATATTAGCCTGTGATGATCTGAGTGAGAATTCTCCCCATTTGTTTCAAGTATTGAACAGCTGATCAAATTACTGACGCTGTTTGCTGTTTGTGGACGTTCAGGAGGCGTGGCCTTGGTGGAGAAATCATGAAATCATATACTGGAGGCAGGTTTTAAAAGCCCATAGCCACATCCAATTTCGAGTTTGTCTTTCTGCCTCCTCTGCATGCTTGAAAATGGGATCCTCAACTTTGTGCTCTCCGTGCCTCCTGCCATGCCTCCCCTCCACGATGGGCTATCATCACTCTGGAACCATAGACGCAATAAACTTTTCCTTCTGTGAGCTTCCTTGATTATGGTGTTTTATCAAAGCAACAGAAAAATTACTAATACAATAGCCCTAAAGCTCCAACATTTTTACAGGCAATAGAACTGTCAGGCATTAAAGACGGTATAACAAGTCAAGGAGTGCTATAACTAGGTCAAATGGTAGATTCATTTTTATTTTTTTAACAGTTCACCACACTGTTTTCCATAGGGTTGTACATTTTTATAATCCCACCAGCAATAAATGACCCCTTGTTCCATGCCAGAGGACACTAAAGAATCTCTCAACTCTCATTAAAGAAGCTCCCTCATGCAACAGAGGGCCAGGAACACTAATGTCACAAAAGGCCAAACCATGGACTCAAGGAGTCCACAGAGTGTGCGCTCTTCTTCACCCACCCACGGCTCAGAAAGCACTGTGGAAGAGGGGTCAGAAAGGTTGTGATGAGCCAATGAGGAGGTGTGTAACCATATGGAAATAGAATCCTACAAGCTCCTGTGACCGTGCTCATATGAACCTACAATAGTGGTGTTGGCATGCTCAAGACTCATGCAAATTCAGGAAGACAAAAACCCAGCACGGAACCGGGGAAATGGGCAGCAAATCCCAATCTTTCCTGAAGAAATATCGGCAATTGATTGCTGATGGGTGAGAATGGGCTTATCTTCTTGAAACGACACTTTCACTGAGGAACATTTCACTGAGGATACTAACTTGACACAACAGACCTTAAAAGAGATGAAAGAATGTATGAGTTTCTAGGCGGGTCTATGATGGAGTCCCAGTAGGGGAGGGGGCGTAAAGATGATTAAGATCGATTGAGATGTTCTGCATGAAGCACAAAATGATTAAATAAAAATTTTTCCTTAAATTTTAAAAAAATAGTATACCATGGAGAACTATCAAAGTGTTATTGTGTTTTTCTCACTGTGCATACTGTACATAAGTGCAACTTACATTTATAAATGTATCTGTGCACTCCAGAATGGCTCATAAAATTGTGTGCCAAGGTTTTGGCCATCCATCAATATTTCTTTTCCTTTAAAAACCATGATCACAATGTTTTTTATAATCTTTATTCTACTTCTTTGATGACTGTAAGCTTGAAAATATTTCTACATTTTGTCATTTCCAAATTTATTCTCTTCATGAGGTTATTGACTAGCTGAAATTCCTATTTTAATATAGTAAAAAATTAACACTTTAAAGTATTCAAAATTTTGTTTTGTATTTTGATGTTGGCCACCTAGGTCTCATGTTTTGGGCAATAGATGCCTCAGTAAAGTTCACATGATTACAGTTGCTACTCTCTCCTTTTCTAGCCAGTGTGTTTCCAGGAGAAGAATATGAATAATAAAACATGCCCAGAAGTGAAACACACATAGGTTATACTGTAGTGAAGAAGCTTACATGTACCTGTCTCACCCTGGAACTCAGTCAGAAGAAACATTTTTGAAGCATTCCTTGAATGCATTCACTAAGCCACTAGAAAGCAGTGAGTGTCAGAGAGAGTGGGGCTGGAAGGCAATCCATTCATTCAAATACTTGGAGTTGAGATCAATCAGATTTATAATGCCTCCTTCCATACCTGAGGAGGAGAGAATGACAAAAGCATGAACGAATGGGAAAGTGTTCTCATCGTCCTCACCTGCTGGCGAAAGCTAAATAAGGTGAAATATAAGGACTGAAGATCACCAAACTTCAGCTTGTGTGAGTCTTGGCTTCATAATATTTCTCCCTGCTCCTGTATATCCAGTTATACTGATTTAGCTGTTGAGCTCCCCTTGCTTCCAGAAATTTCTGAAAATGATCTTAGTAGGAACTTAAGTTCTCTTTTCAGACCACCTTATACCTGAGGTCAAATATTCAGAATTTCTCATAATCTCCATTTCATCTTGGCTTCCTGCTGTGATGTCCACTTTAATTTATTCTAAAACTATATAGATTCAAATAAAAATGAAAAAATAATTATTGCCTAAAGTTTACCAGTAAAATCTTCTCTATACTAAATTCTTATTGCCATTTTGTATTTCTGTTCCTTTATAATAATGTAAATTCAAAGGCCTTATAATGTATCTTTTCATGAATAAATATTTTTCTAATTTCTTCCAGGAGAGAGGTAAGGATAAATAATGGCATGTAAGAGGAGACTGCAGTTAATTCACATGCCTAGACATTTTGCTTTTCACATTATAAATATTATGAAGACTTAAATGATCTTTATAGCTTCTAAATATTGCCTTTTTAACATTCCCTTTATAATATTATGTCTTTTTCTTATTAAAATGCAATATAAGATAAACTTTTAATCAAGGCTTTGGCTATACATGAAACAGAAAAATAATTGCTTGTAGCTGAAAAAGAAGAAAGTGTGTGGCAGTAGGTTATTATCTACTTAAATAATCTATGCTCGAAAGTTTCTCTTTTAAAATGTCCCTTTATTTCTGGTACTTAACATTCTTTTCGAATCAAATGGCTCTTGTAGAATTTTAATGAAAAAAAAAATTCTGAGGAGGTAGTTGTTGTGTAGGAATAAACCTAGATAAAAACCTCTTTTCCTCCAGAGAAACTCAGCAAACAACAGAATGTCTGAAGGAAGTTAAGCAGAAAGTTTGAAGTGAGGTTGACCACAGGATGCTCTAAATTTAGAAAGGTAAACAGCAGAATGTCTAATAGGAGATAAACAACAGGATGTTCTAAATCTAGAAAGCTAAACACCAAGGTTGACTAAAGAAAAGTAAGCGAGGGGATGATTTGAGGGTGAAACAGTCCGTCTACAGGGAAGCTCCTTAAGCCCTGGAAGTGAACAATGCTACAGCTTCAGGAAGTCCCTGAAGTTGACCAGTTTCACTAGGTTTCTCCCTCCCCAAGCATAGAGAAGTCATGAGAACTGCTGAAATGCTCTCTGGCCAGCCGACTCACCTGAGTAAGAAAACAAGCTGAGCAGCTTGGAAGAGGCTCAGACCAACCAAGCTGCCCAGAAGCGGCAGAGATCAGCTGAGCCACCTAAACAAACTGAAACCAGCCGAGCTTCCTGGAAGAGCCTCAGACTGATAGAGCTTCCTGGAAGAACACTGGGGTGGGTTTTCAGTGATGCCACTGTTTGTGAATCATTTCTGTCACTGCACGTAACCCCTCACCTGCGTTGCCTGTAAGGAACGCCGATAAAACTCACTTCATCAAGTTGAACTTTGGTGCTATTCTTACTTTGTTCTGTCATTGGTTCCTTATCTGGGGGTGAGTACAGAGTTTGTTCAAGTCTCCCCAGGAATAGTTTCACACAACAATACTTCAAAGAGAAGTGAACTATTAGATAACATCTAAATTTGACCAAGTATTGTTTATGTACTGTACTGTTTATTTACCCTGAATGACGCACATCTTCATCAGCCACCAGGGGATCTGGCCATGAGGGTGTCTGTCTCAGAATAGGGAGTACTAATTAGAAATTACGTTTATTTTTCCTCTAAAGCCATAAACATGTAGCTGTTTGAAATAAACAGCTGCTTCTCACTGCAGATGAGGCTGGTAATGTGTTATTTGTGCAAGACATGGAATTCTGGAGGCAATCCTCATTAGAAAATACATTTGACTGGTTTGAACAATTTTATCAGCAAATGTGCTTTCTCAAGATGATCTATTTCAGGCTTGAATGTGATTGTCCTGGGCAAAATAATGCTTTTTATTTTATAGAAAAATATTTGACATTTTCTTAAGCTGAGTATTTAATATCCCTTGCTTCTCACATTTGTGTTGTGCGCTAGAATCATTTGGGTTTGGTGCTGTACAGATGCTTTTATCTTTTATTTTTTTTATTTGAAAAAAGAAATGCACTTAGAGTTCCTTTTCAATGATTGTGTTTTTGTCAATCTTCTCTCAGGGTTACTACATTTGTACCCCTAAGTTTGCATTTACAAATATATATTTACATATTTCTTTAAATCCATTGGAAGGTTTTTAAAATATACATATTTTTAATTGGATCATTGTGTATTTCATACAGAACATTTCAATAAGTCTTAACCATCTTTATTCCCGCTTCCCCACCAGCACCCTCTCATAGGCCCCATCTGGAATCCAAACATTCTTTCATCTGTGTTAAGGTCTATTGTGTCAAATTAGTGTCTCCAAATGTTCCTCAGCTGAAATTCATCCAGTGAGGTCTAGTCAGCCTACCTGAGGTCCCTCGCTTTGGAAAGACTTCCTCATCCTCACCCTATAGTAATCGGTTGTTAATATTTTTTAAGCAAGGTTGGGGTCTGCTACCCATTTCCCCAGTTTCATGTAGGATTTTCATTTGCTTGAGTCTGCACGAGTCTTGAGCAGGCCAAGATCATTGCTGTAGTTTCATATGACAGGGTCCCAAGAACTTGTAGGAGTCTACTTCATATGGTCACACACCTCCTTGCTGACTCTTACAGTCTTTCTGCTACCTCTTCCTCAATGGTCCCTGGGCCCAGCGTGAGTGAAACTTAATGTAGAAACCTTGTCCAAGGAACCTTAGTCATACTGTACAGATTCCTAATCTCCATGCTTTAGCCATTTGTGACCTTTTGTGTTACTGGCCTTTGTTGCATGAGGGAGCTTCATTAATGAGAACTGAGAGATTCATTAGTGTCCTCTTCACCCCCTGTTCTATATTGTGAGGACCTTGGGTATACAAGTTGCATTGTAGACGTGCCGCTTAGGCATGGGCAATTCACAGACAATGTGTGTGTGGTACTCTGTAGTAGTCTCCATCTGGTACAAAACAAGCTTCTTTGACAAGTGGCGACTGAAATACTTAATTGTAAATCAAAGGATGCTTATTTTGCATTTAGTAAGAAGTTATATTAGCCTTGGGATGTGACAGCCTTGGGAATTTCTCTAAGATCTATGACCTCTTCAGCCATGTGTTTTTGGCTATGATTGCAGTATCACACATGAATTTCCTCTCATTGTGTGGGCTGTAAGACCAATTAGTTAGCCATCAATTGGCCCTAAGATAAAAGTGCCACTACTGCACCAGTGTCCAATGCTTTGCCAGTGATTGATGTGGTTATTTGGTCATGAGGCTGGTGTTGGGCCACAGATTGATGTTCTCCCTTGGGTACTTGTATAAGTATTCTCCAGAGCTATGGGAGCTAGCCTTCAGGGGATGTGGATTCCAGGTCAGTTCCAGCTCCATTGTTCCAATTCTGGTCTCTATGTCCTGTCTTCAGTAATAGAGTCTTACCTTCAAGTTCTGGGTGACAATCAAGGAAACAGCCTGTGTAATTTTGGGAGTTTCTTAGACCACCCTGGCCAACAATTAAAAGGAAAGTTTCTCCTGTCTGTTAATATTTCTTGTTATGTAGCTTCAACTAGCCATATGGACTCATGTAGAGATATTGTATGTGGAATTTGTCATTAAGTTATTAGACTAATATGATTCCCTCTGGTGTTTTACACTTGCAGACATTTATTTCTCTCTGTCTCTCTCTCTTTTTTCTCTCTCTCCCCCCAACCCGACCTCCACGCCTTCCCCATTTAAAGAGTCCCCACTTTCCCCATTTCTCCCTTAATAATACCAGTGTCTTATGACCCCTCGACCTCCTTCTTCCCTTTATCTCCATAGTTCCGTGTATACCCCTCCTCCCTTCCATTCAAGTATTACCCTTTAATTGGAAGCTTTTTAAGAGAAAGAACTTGGATTTATTTGTGTCTTTATCTAATTCTCACAACAAATACTGCAAACAGCTGAACATTGAATAAACAAGTGGTAAATGAATCGGAAAACAAGCAAAAGTAATATTAACATGTTCAAACACATTTGTATACTGTCAATTTCTCATTTATTTCTAACCTTCAATATTGTCCAGGATTTAAAATTGCTTTAGGCCTATAGAAAGGATAAAGGGACTAATAATGCTTATTAAGAAAGGCTGAAGGAAAACAAACTTTAGGGTGTCATCGGATACATACATGAATGTTGTATAATAAGTTCTGACACTGTTTTCTACAGATTTTGAGCTTAGATACTTGGTACATTACTGCAGCCAGAATGTTCGGAGCTTGATTTTTTTAAAGAATAGTTCTCCAGTTTTGGTAAATGCTTGAATCTCAGTAAATCATTTCAGCAATTCATCTGTAATGTGAGCATAATAAATTTTCCCAGAGTTATCTAGCAGAAAATCTTTCTATATGTAGCCAATTGAAATATCAATAAGATATAATATATCCTTTATAGCATTCCTGTTCATGACTTGAAAAGAAAATATATTTAAATGTAACATTCTACACTTGTCTATAAACTGAGACTCAAATTAGTAAGTAGATAGGACTCTGCAGCATGCCTTAGTCATTCCTCTAGTTGTTTATCTAGTTGATCTATCGCCAGAACTGAAGAAGCAGTTTTCTCTGTCCTCAAAACTTTCTCATAGCTATGAACAATGCCTCCCTTTTCCAGAGCCATCTTAGTGGCATGCTATGTTGAAATCAGACCGCTTTATAAAGTTATATTAAATCAAGACTAAAGACAATTGTTGGCAACAAAAATTAAAAGTGAAAACAGTTTACTCAGATGTATGTTTGAGCCACTTGAATAAATTCTGTGACAACATAAGAGCCACAAAGTTGTTTGCTGCATCCTTCAGATGCCTCCCCACATAGCACATCTTTTTCTTCGCTCATTACAAGCACAGTTAATCGCTCCATTCCCAGTGATTCTGAAGGATTGCTTAAGCCTGGATTTCATTTGTATTTTTAAATTCTATTTATTTATTGTTTTTGTATGTGTATGAGTATTTTGCCTGTGTATATGTAATTGGAAGGCTACAGAGGGAGTCAGTGTCCCTGGAACTAGATTTACAGAAGTTGGTTGGCAGCTATGTGAGTGCTGAGAACCGAACCCAGGTCCCTTGGAAGAATAGCCAGTACTCTTCACCACTTAGTCATCTCTCCAACCCTAAACCTGAATTTTAAATTCCACACTGCTTTGAAATGATCCATTCACAAGCCTGTCTTCCCCTAAAATGAATACATTTTTGGACATTCTTTTCCTTTTTGTCTTGCCATGATTTTCCTAGCTCTGCAGCTGTGACTCAGCAGAGCCTCTGAAAGCACTCCACCTTTTATTATGTGTTTATTCATTTATTTATTATTTTTGTATGTGTATTATTTTTGCATGTATGTAAGCACACCCACATAGTACATTACCCGTGGAGGCCAGAAATGGATGTGGATCCCGTGGAACTGGAGTTATGGATGATTGTAGCTGCCATATAGGTACAAGAGCAGTCAGTGCTCTTAACTGCTGAACCATCTCTCTAGTTCAGAAAGCCTCAATTTTTTAAAACAATGGGACCTTTAAGTTTTAGGATTAAAGATCCTTTAGAACTAAATATTTTTCAGTAAGAAGAAAGGATGAGTAAGACACAGAACAAAGAATACCCACATGACCTTATATTTTTGAAACCTTGGTAATAATGGAATAGTGTTTCCGTGGTTCATAATGATTCAGAGCAAATGAGAGTTTTTCACTCATTGCACTGTTGCTCTGTATTCAAGTGGGAACATTTACAGATGGTAAAAAATGACTCAACAATTGGCCATTTCAGAAAAGGGTCTTGGCAATCAGTATAGAGCTGAATATCCTTGGTGTTTGGCAGTGTAATGACTCAGCTATGTAACAGGAAATGATGTGAGAGAAATGTAGAATTTCTTTGTCTAGAAAGTAGAAATCTCCTCAGCCTCTGAAAAGGAGACAAAACATATATATCAGTATAAAAGTAAAACAAGGACTTTAGAATTTTCTGTGACATTATTTTAAATAGTTGGATAGGGCCAAAAAGTGGAAAACCCTAGATGGGAGAATAGTATACAACTCTATTCATTTGGCAACGAATTTTAGCTATGATGAGATGCACATGAATTGCAATTTTTGCTGTTGAATCTGAATCAACTTGTTTGTTTTCTTCAACAAATGCTACAGGGAAAGATCATACCAACAATCCCCATTAACTTATACAAAGAGAAGAATACATCCAAGCAAACACCAGGCGAAGAATCGAAATGCAGTCCAAAATAAGACATAGCACAAAAACTACATAACAGCTTGCAGCAAAGCTTCTAGAAATGATTTTAGAAGGTCAGAGTAGTCTTCTGAGGGCAATGACTTCTGAGCTGAGTGGAAGTTAGCTAGAAAAAAGGAAGAATTGTCAGGAAAAGTGGCTTTTTGACAGAATGATTAGAGCTTATCCCTGCAGAGAGTTAACAGAGCTTATGATATTGTCCAGGGACTGGGGAAAAATTTAATACAGCTAGAAGAGTTTAGAGCAGCATGGAATTCATCTCAACAGGCAACAGCTGGCCAGGGAAGGACACGAATGGAAAGTGAATCGCACTGGCTCTTCTGTAGTAGAAGAATCTGAGGAGGGAGAAGGTGGGAAGTTTCAAAATGCTTTATTTTAAACCAAATACAAGTCTTGATGTTCCAAAACTGTGACCCAGCGATAATGTGAGGCATGCAAAGTCTGGGGATGTTTCTGGAAGTGGAAACAACAAAATGCAATGACAGCTTGAAAGTTGAATGAAGAGAGGAAAGAGGTGTAAGCAGACATTTCCTGACGAAAGGAAGTGGAGATACACAGTAACTTCAGTACCTTTCCCTGCAACGAGGACCTCACACAGAAAAGCCTGAGCTCTGTGGCTTCTCGTGCTAGACAAGAAGGATTTCAAATCAACATCAGTTATTCACCATTACTTGATGAGTCATCTTTAAAGTGAATTTTTTTTCTGGTACTGAGAATGGTTTGGGTTCAAATTCTGTTTGAAGATTTTTTATTGATTCCTTTTTCTTCTCTTTCTTTGTTTACATCAATGAATTATCCTGGTAAATGTCCTAAGAGTCATAATAAACTTACGGTGTGTGAAATGCTATTGTATTCTGCCATTTTCTATTGGGCAAGAAGAGTTATCACTGCAACAGTGAAATGAGATTTCAAACACTTCTGAGGTTAGCTTAGAGAATCATATCTCTAACATTAGGGGGATGAAAAGGCATCCTTTCTCTTTATTAAAGCAGAGGAAATCTAATGGGGATCTTCTTGAATTTCATTTGTAAGGAAATAGAATTGAATGTTTAAACATCTTGTGCAATAGAAGGGAAAAGAAATGTCCATGAGGAAACATAACAATAAGAGATCAAAAGCAAGATAAATGACTGGCTGTGTGAGTGACAGCCTGTACATAATGAACTCAGCTGCCTGGGAAGCTCTGCAAGTTACTGCAATTGTAGAAACAGCCCCTTTGATATTATCTGCCATGATCAGAATCCCAGCAAAGATATTAGGTTATTTTCATTTGTTAAAACAAAAGCTTACTTTCAAATAAAGTATCAGCTGCCATTTGCAAGATTTGGTAGGACAATTCACTTTCTCCTCTCATAGGAAAAAAATGTTCATTTTAATTTGTCTTAGAGGAGGAATGAGTGTTAATTGCTTTCATAATGGTGGCAAATGCTCATTTAGAACTATTGTTAGTCATGCCCAACAATGATATTTTAAAACATAGTCAACATTTCTTTTGTGGTTAAACAGAGGAATAAAGAGTTCATTGCTACTTCAAGCGAGTTTGAATTTAATATAATATGAAACAGAAGGGAAAGAAAGATGATGCCATCAGAAATACATTTGCATGGTTGAAGATTGCAAAAGTCTTTCTTTTCATCAGTGATTTTAGTCACCAAATTGCAAATGTTAAATATCATTATTTCAAGTACAATAATTGAATTGTTCCTTACTTTCAAAGATAAACATTTTTAGATAAAACAGTTATATTTAATGCAAAAAATTATTGTGTTTATACACAAAAACAACGTGTTCTTCTTTGATAATATTTCTTATGTCATACAATGATTTCTTTGTCTATGTTGAAAAGAGTCACATAGTGACTCTGTATTAAACTAATTAAGTTAAATTAAACTGACTGCCTGAGGAAAACAGGGGAATTTACAAATCCAGGCCCTGAAGTCACAAGTGATGCCCTCAGACCAGAACATTCTTTAGTTGGGGTAATTTCACTCAAAGAACCTCTTTCATTCGGCACCAAAAGTTTCTTGTATAAACAGAATATTCCATTCAAATGTGATTTTTGTTTAAAGAGTTCTTTTAGAATTTAATTTCTACTTCAGAAATCCAAGACAGTTTCCTTTATCTAAGCAAACAATAGGAATACAAGTTTTTTTATGTAACTATAACAAGAAATCGAAAATTGTCAAATTTATTTTCTGAGTAAAGGCCTTTGGTTGAATTATAACTAGACACTTGGTAGTTTAAAATTTAATTTTAATATTCCAGTACATATTAGTTAGGAGAGCTACAGTGAAATTACTTCATTTAATGTGGCACTCTTCTTGAAGTAGGGCATCTTACCACAAGGAATATTTTGGAACTCACCTGGGTAAGTCTCTGGGACAAAATTCCAGATTTGCTTAGTATGTGAACCTTCTTTTCAAATATTGTGAATGAATTTTAAGCAAAAATCTAATATTTTTCTACAAATATTAGTGAATTAGACTAATTTTATATAGTTAAAATATTTGTTTATTAAAATGTGTGTCACTATTAATTGACCCGTGATGAGCTTCACAGCCTGTGGTGGCCTACACAGTAAATATTCCGATTAAAGCCAAAGTTCAAGTTAAATTGCTACTATTTTAAATGTAAAGTAGTGATATATATTAGCATTAATTCAACATGAATAGATACTATAATGTCAGACCAGAAGCTTTAAAATATGTTTTTGTTTATGGCAAAGTATTACATGTTCACAGTAGAAACTTTAAGAAAATGTCTATGATAGATAAATTACTTTGTTTATAAGTTGTAAACTAGAAGGAAGTAAAGTGAGACTTCTAGTTGTATTTATAATTGTTTTTAACAGAAGATATGAAGATAATATTGTAAAAATTAGCTGACTTCATTATACCTGTATATTGGGTACATAGTATATTTTCACTGCTTTTGAAATATTTTAAAATTTAAAATGAAATCTTTTGAAACATCTATAAACCCACCACATTGGAACTTCTAGTGCTTAGGCTTCTAAACTCAGTTGTATAAATATCCAAATATGCAATTTTTTTATAAGTATGAAATTATTCATTTTGATTTTTTTTGAACACTGTATTAGACATAGGTCACATTATATATGTCCATATGTCCATAAATACATATGCATTATCTTCAATATCACATTATTCAATTAGACATTTTGTGCCTGTTTTTTATCACAAGAAAGGTAGTTATGGCTATTTTGTTATAAATACTACCTATCAATTAAACAGAATAACCAATGTAAAAGGATTTAGCTACTGCATAGGTGAAAAGTCTCATACTGGTATCAAGAATACACAATAGATGCCTAAGGAGGCAGAGTGGGCCCAACCTACTGCAAAAATGCAGGTGAGAGAAAATAACAGAAGATACAGAAGGAGAGAACCAAGAGTGTGCTCGGGTAGAGAGGATGTGTGCAATGAAAAATGTGAAGAATTAAGGATGGATCATTATTAATTTGGAGAAGCAGAAGGAACAGTGGTCATTAATGGAGACGGAGAGTATGAGAACAGGCCTAGAAGGAAACGTGTGAGCTTGGTTTCGATCATGTTCAGTTTGAGATGTAGTTTTGTTTTCTGGGTGAAGGTATTGCTGTATGAATTTAGAGTTTAAGCAAAATGTCTGGGATAAGGACATATGTTTGGGACTCATCAACCTGTCAATGACTTTAAGGTCAGAACACAGGATGAGCTCACCAAGAAAATGGACAGAAAAACCAAGGAAGAAAAATAAACATCTAGTAAGCTTTGAGAATTAAGGTAATTCAGAGATATTCATTTAAATGTCAAATAACCTCTCAAGAAGTTGTCAAGTTATTAAGTCAGCAATAAGGAAGACAAGTATGCATTAAATATTAATCTTGAAAATTAAATAAATCACTCATATTTTACCACAATGATTTTTTATACCAAAGTTTGGCAAACACTAGCTATGGGAAGAAAAAATCAGTTTGATATCTTCATTTTACAGCCTGTGAACTAAGAATGGTTGAAAAATACCAGAATATTACAGGACAAATGAGAATTCTATGAAATTATGATTCTGCTGTTTGATGAAATTTTTATTACGACCCAAACATGTTCATATGTTTATGTAATAGAAGTGTTGAATAACTATTTTTTATTGCTTTGGGAACCAAACCCATGGCCTCTTAGATGCTAGACAAACACTACCACCAAAGAATGTCCCTACCCCTCATAGCTGGACTAAAGCATTATATATGTGTGTCTGTGTGTGTATATAGATTAAAGATACAATTCCTTCAAAGCTTACTTATTTATTATGTTTTGTTTTTCAATATTTTTATTAATTATCTGAGAGTTTCATACAATGTGTTTGATCATATTAATAACCCCCCACAACAACTCATCTCAGATTCAGCCCCATCTCACTGCCCATCCAGCTTCAGTCTTCTTTTGTATTTTAAAGCCCATCTCATCCAATTTATGGTGCCCAAATATTATTGAATGTGGGCCATCTATTGACATAGTCCAACCCCCAAGGGATCACACCCTTCAAGAAAACTCAATCTCCATCTTCCAGCAGCTATCAATTGTTAACAGCTCCTCAGATAAGAGACAGGATTCCTGCCCACCCCTACCTTTTCATGCTGGGATTTTTGTCTGTTCTTGCTTATACGTACTGTCACAATCTCAGTGTGTTCATATGTGCAACTGTTCTGTTGCGTCTGGTAAACGCTGTGTCCTCGTAGTCAGCCACCACATGCAAGTTTTCCTCCCCCTCTTTAACAGTGATCCCTGAGGCTTGGGGAGACTGGTATGATATAGGTCTCTCCTTTAGGGCTAAGCACACAGAAGGCTCTTATTCTCTGCATGCTGATCTGTTATATGTCTATGCGTGAAATTACATCTACTTCAAGAAGAAACTTTTCTGGTTAGAGTTGACAGATGCACTAATCTGTGGGTAATAAGTCATTGGGAGTTGGTTTAGTACTATGTCCACTTAGCAGAATAACAGCAATAAGTTCTACTCAAGGGTCTATGACCGTTTTGTTAAATGGACCTTAAATCCAGTTGGAACTTGTTTGGTTACTCCCATAACATTCATGCAGTTATCACACTAGTGGGCATAACTTACCAGACCAGTAGATATTTTAGCTTGAATGGGCAAGATTCAAGATTGCTTTTCTCTTATGGTTGTTGGCATAGTACCTTCCAAAAGTATGAAATTCAGTACTGCCTTGATTTTTCCACTTTTCTATGACTCAAGTATGTAATATTTTCAGCAATGTGGTCTTGCCATTGAGTTCTGATGACCAAGGGCAATGGCACTTATCTGTAATGTCTGGAGATCTATACTATTAGGACATTCTGGTCAAAAGCTCTAAAAGAGGTGACAGATTCTTTGCACTATGCTTTCTATTTGCTAGTTTGTGGTCTTCGGGAGGGACATTGTACCCCTATTATAGAATGACTCCATTGAAACTCTTTGTATACATGTATGTTTATATAGGAAGCTTCTACAGTAGTAGGTTTCCATGTGACTTTTTCAAAACACCTTTAGTATTAGTTAATGCTCACCACACTCCCCCATCTACTCTGCTCCCCATCCCCACCCCTTTAACCCTTTTGTTCCACTGTTAGCCTTTCCCCCTTTATATCAATGCATTTTGTCTGCCTTTTCCTGAAAGCCCTACCCATGACACATAATTAGTTTCCTGTGGGTTTTCCAAATGAAACATACATACCAAAAGATTCAAGCTAGCATCCACATATGAGAGAGAACATGTGATGTTTGTCTTTCTGGGTCTGAGGCAAACTCAATCAGGATGAATGCTTCCTGTGACATTTATTTATCTGCTAAACTTATAATTTTCTTTTTCTTATTGTATGATTAATATTCATTTGTATGAGTGAATCTTGTTTTCATTATCTATTCAAAAGTTTATGGACATCAAGGTAATTTACATTTCCTAACTATTTTAAACAAAGCAGCTTGGATGAGCAATTATCTCTACAGTAGGATATTGGGTCCTTTGGTTGTATACACAAGACTGGCATAGCTGGACAATGTGGCAGATTTCTTTAGAAGTTTTTGAGGAGCCTCCACAATCATTTTCATAGTGACCATACAGTCACTATGCACTCAGTCACACTAACAGTGAATAAGTGTTCCCTTTTCCTCACATCCATGACATAATTTCTCCTCAATTTCTTGTGCATTCTGTTTTGTTGGGTTCTGGTGAGATGGCTCAATCTTTAGGAACAGTAGCTGCCCTTGCTGAGGACCAGGGTTCAATTCCAAGCACCCATATGGCAGCTAGCAACCAGCCATAACTTCTGTTCCAGGGGAATCCAACACCCTGTTCTGACTTTCACAGGCACTGCATTACGCGAATATACTTACAAACCTATAGGCAATAATGCACTTGTGCACATAAAATAAAAATAATAAATAAAATATTTTAAGAAGTGCACTATCAAAAATGAAATCTTTGATTTGCATTTCTCTGAAAGCCAAAGATACTGAACATAGTTTTTAAGTATTTCTCATTTCATTCTCAGTTTTTCTTTTGAGAATACTCTTGCTAGTTCCTTGCCCCCAACTTTAAATTGAAATATTTTTCTTTATTTTATTGAAATTTGGATAATTTGATATAATGTATTTTAGTCATATTCCTGCCTCCTCTCCTGTTTCCTCTCCCACCCTAATACCCTTTTCTGACTGTATATCCTCTATTATTTTTCTTAAGACCTATCAAATAAATTTTCATCCCCAAATGTCCTTCAGTGTGGACTGAATCATGATCAACCTACCCAGGATCAGACCCTTAAAGAAAGCTGACTCTCCTTCTTCCAGCAACTATCACTTTCCAATAATTCCTCCGCTAGGGTTGGGACTTCTTATCCAGGTCATCACCCACTATGCTGAGAATTAGTTTATCTGGAGCTTATATAAGTCTTGTGCATGCAGTCATTCTTGCTGTGCTTTCATGTGAGTGGTTGCCCCGCTGTCTGGAACGAACTACTTATAGTCATCCACCACCTCTGGCTCTTACAATCTTTCTGCCTCCTCTTCTGCAATGATCTATGGGATGCAAGGGTTTGATATAGGTGTCCTATTCAGGGACTAGCACTCTGTTGTCTCTTATTCTCTGCAAGTTGAACAATTGTGGGTCTAAGTGTTAATGACCATCTGCTGCAAGAATGAATCTCTCAATTCTCACCAGAGCAGTTTCTTCTCATTACCAATGGGTTGTTTGTTTTCTTGATGCTTAATTATTTGAGTTCTTTGTATATTCTAGATACCAACCCCCCTGTCAGAGAAATAGGTAGTAAAGATTTTTTTATCCTCTTCTTAGACTGCTTTTTAGTTTCATGTGCTCCCATTTGTCAAGTGTTGGTCCTAATGAATGTGTTATAAAGTCTTGTTTAGAACTTTCCTATATCCATAAGTTCCACTGTAGTTCTTTCTGTTACCTTTCTTAAGATACTTGGGCTATTTATCTTGTGAAGGCTAAGGAGTTGACCAATAACTGAAATTATATACATTTACTTGTTCATAAAACCACAATACAAAAAGGGCTTCAATAGATTATTGTTTAAATAAAATAATAAATGACTATTGATAAGAAGAATTTTTTAAATCAGCCTAAAAATGAAGTTTTTCTCTGCAGGATATCAATAGCAATTTTATTCCAAAACAGGAAGCTGAGTGTAGTGGCACACGCCTTTAACCCCAGCACTTGGTAGGCTGAAGCAGGTATATCTCTGTGAGATCAAGACCAACTGGGGCTACGGAGAGAACCAGTCTCAAAAATCAAAACCAAATCAAAAGGAATATATTTGAGTATTCTTGACTAATCTCTGAAATTTACCTGAAGTCAAATACTAAACAATAACCATGGTCTTGTCTTTTGTTACATCTTGGAAAGCATTCTTTTGACTTGAATGAACGTTGCCTATAATGCAATCTTGGAAATCTTACATCTTCCCGCTTATCTTTTGCCAATTCCTGACTTCAGCAGTGATATTCACAGTGAATCAAGATCACACCTAATTACTGAAATAATTAGAAAGAGATAGGAACCCTCCCAGGTATTTTAGTTGCATGAAATGATATAATAGATTATAAAAATATTTTGCAAAACGTACTTTTATGGGCTATTCAGGATTAGGAAGATAGCTGCTCAGACTGTTTTTGCTTTGACTAATTGAACCCCTGAGAAGGACACTTTGCATTTTGAGAAGATACGTGATTCTGTCACTTGAGACTATTTATAGATAGAATATTTCAGTGAGTGGGAACTTAGTGACTTGGAAATAGGAATAAATCTCAATATTAACATTCTTTTCTCCTTCCTTGTTAGTCTAATGACCTAGGGCTTGATAAAATATGATTTGAGGAAGGATTGTTATATATTGTCTTTACAGTTTCTTTTCATTAATAGCCTCATTTTTTTAAAAAAAATTCTGTTTTTAAAACACAGAAGACTTGTTTGAAAATTGTATCATCACATGGTACAAATTTATAAAAGTTAAAGGGTTCTGCAAACTGATCCTGCAAAACTCACAAATAAAGGGATTCCTTGGCTTGTTGACTGGCCTGACAGACTTTTCACAAACGATTTTGTTGCAATTTCTTTCATCCTCTTATCTTTGAACTAGCAAATTATCTTCTGACAGTGTTAAAGGACAAACATCTGAATTTTTCTGTAAAAACAGTCCTCAGTTGACATCAATACTTTCACAAAGGAATAAAATAAAACCAGTTCAATATTAGTTTCGCATTTATAGTGAAAATTTGTAGGAGTGGATTTATATCCAAATCTATTATCTCATTTAATCTGATAAAATATAAAATGGAAGTATTATGTATATTTTTCATATGAAACATCCAGCTTAAAATGGTAGAAAAATGTCTGTTGCTCCATAAATAAAAAATCATAGAAGTTCTGGGACTGTGGCTCAGTAGTAGAGCACTTACTTAGACCATGTAGGCCAAGGATCTAGTCAACAGAAACAAGGTTGGAAATCTGATAATAATCCCAAGGCCTGGGATCAAGAAACAGATGTTCCTCTGAGGTCATCAATAACTAATTGCATAAACCACGCAGTGGTTTAATGACGTCCCATGTTCCTTGACCTGAGGATTTTCCTCCCAGAAGAAATAGCTGTGTCTAGTGATATTTCTGCTCAAAACAATAATCTGTAATGATGACACTATTCTCTGATTCTACACTGTTCATTATAGTAGTTACTAGCTATATGATACTGTGAGCACTGAAGTATCCCAAGAACAACTAAGCAACTGAATTTATAAGTTTTAACTTTGATTTTTAACTCACATTAAATTTAAATTTATTTGTGCAACAGCTCTAGAACAGAGCCATCCTAAAATCGAATTTCTGAGGCCCACTGAGAAATACTTAACACACTCTGCAAGTCATTACAGAACTTCAGTGTTGGGTGGGATCTTCATCTAGCCTGCCATAGAAACTCTCAGAGACTACTCCTAACTATTAATGTCATCTCAGGAGAATGCCTCATTTCAGTGTCAAAGCTTTCAAGTGTGAATTTCCTAACAGTATTCTCTTAGCTTGTTTTGCAATCTCTGAAGCCCTTTACCACTGTTCTCAGTGATCTCACAACTGGGAAAGTTTAAGAAGACTTCATTTGCGCAGGTTCACACTCCTCTCTGGGCATTCACTCCATCCAAGTTATTTAAGACTCTAGCTGGAACTTTTCTTTACAGTAGCACATTAACATTTTTCTTTATTTCTTGCACTTTTATATTTAGATCCAGTTCAGAATCGTGGAAAATGTAAACATGGTCACAATACTCAGGTTTAAACCTTCTTTACTCCAGAAAATTTTACTCTCAGAAAATCAGATAATCTTCAGTATCAGAATCCTCATTTGCAAAAGGGAAGTGATAGGCAGCAGGAACTTGAAGGGTCTGGTCACATTGCTTCTGACTCAACTCACTTCCACCCTTTTAAATGGTTCAGAACCCCAGTGCAACGAATGGTGCCACTCCCTTTAGGGATGGATCTTCTCACCTAAGTTAATCTACTCAAGGTAATTCTTCCCATGCTTGTTCAGAGCCTTGTCCCTTTGGTGATTCTAGATTCTGTCAGTTGACAACCATCACATAGGCACATGATGAAAATCCTAATAACAGTAATTCTGAAATGGATCCGTATGAGAAAGTGAGGCTGGCCAAGCTGTGCTTTATGTGATTTTGATCACAATAATACAGACTTGCATTGCATCCCTCTTTTAAAATGTGGACAAATTCCAGATCAATTGCTTGTGACCTGGAAGCTTTCTCCCTGAAGACCAAGTCTCAGAGTATCAGAGGATACTATGCAAGCTGCTAAGGGAGAAAATTAATCAATGGTCCAACCAAGCTGTAAAGCCTATTAGCCACAATGACAACAAGCAGGGCATATTATCCTATTGGTGCAGTAGTGACATTTTTATCTTGTGGGTGAACAACAGCTATCTAATTGGACTCAAAGCCCTGTCAATGGGAGGGAACTCAGGTATGTAATAAACACAGCCAAGGGACATCTGGGGACACAAACTTGACCTGGTAGGTGTTAACATTTGTAACAGAATATAAAAAATCAGGCCCAGGAGTTATGGGAGGTCATAGATATATTATATGAAAAGATATATTATATGAAAAGCACAAAAATCAATAAAAATTGCTTAATAAAGAAAAAGACAAAGGCTCATCACTTTAGTTGTATCTCTATCTGCTTCCCCTTAATCAGGCTACAATCCTGCCACAAACTGCTATTTCCCGTTTCACACCCTAAATGATTTCCCAGTAACTTGAGAGTAGAAAGAACCTACTCTAAAGAATGGCTTCCCAAACAGTTTCTTTATCACATTTGTTATGTAAGGGCACTTTTAATATATTCACCTCCAGTTTAGTAGCAATCATAGTGCTTAATGGTTTCACAGTGTTAAAATGTGCCCTCTTTGTTTGTTTTAGTCAGAGTCTGAGTCAAGAATGAAGAAACACACACACATCCTTGGGTTTCCTTGCATACTCTGAAGCACCTTTGGAAAACAGTGTGCATTCCTCCCTCCAGAAGCATTGACCCTGAAGTCTGTCATATTCATAACAAAGCCACAGCATCTATTTCATGTTTGGGCCTGGCTTGTCTCTGACGTACTGTGCATCGCCTCCTTCCTGTGCATCACAGCAGGTGAATCTGTTTGAGGAAGTCCCAATACCATTTTAGAGTAGACAGTAGGAAATGCTTCACAAAGCAGTCCCTGACACTTTTATTCTGCAAAGTCCTGGAAATGCACTTGAATAGCTGGCTCTCTGGAGTCCTCACATTATTCAGAGGTGAGCATTAAGGATGAAAGAGCACAGTCAAAATTAAACAAAGCCTTTCTAGAGTTTTTGCAGGGTCATAGATATGAAAGCCTAAGGAATTCCTTCAGATAATCTTTTCTTTCTATATTTTTTCATTAGCTTTTTAGAATTGAATGGCAAACTTTACAATTAATTCTGCTGTAACTCATTTATCAAAATTACTATATCATTTAAGAGTAATTTAACAACTCATACATACCAAAATATAAATCTAGAGAGCACCAAGAATGTCCTAATATTGACCATATAGCATTTATTAGTAAATAGGGTTGTATAATCCAAGAGGTATAAAGAGTCTAAGGTCTACGTGTTTCAGTATCATCATTTGTAATTTAGACACATAAATCATGCAGCAAGTAGTTTGCTCTTTGCCAGTGATGAAGCGGTGTGTGTGTGTGTGTGTGTGTGTGTGTGTGTGTGTGTTTGTGTATGGTGGAAATTGGTGCATGCTAAGGATACAAAATTTGAAGCTGAAGAGGCAGGATATTTGCGTTTTAACTTTTTTTATTATTATTTTAGTTTTATGTGTATGAGTATATTGTCTGTATGTATGTGAGTATACCTGTGTCATGCAATGCTGTGGAGGTCTGAAGAGGGCTTTGGATTCCCCTGAAACTGCAGTTAAGGAAGGTGTTTGGCTGCCATGAGGATGCTGGTAATTGAACTCCGCCCTCTGCAAGAACAGCCAGTGTTATTAACCACAGAGTCATCTCTAACTTGATATTTATATTTTTGCATATAATGAAAATTCTCATTAGGAGCTCTAGATTTTGTCATAAAGAACATTGGAGGTATTGAAGTTTTAAACATGTAGATGAGAAAAGCAGTTACTTATTAATCAATCTAAAGTCCTTGAATACCTTTCTGAAATGGTGCCATTAAACTTGAGTTTCTCGTTTTGAAAGAACTCAGATTCACAAAACTGAAAAATTTCATTTAAAGACATCAATTAACTTTATAACATTCTTCTAGTACTGTTTCATAGAAGTTTACAATAGTAAGCTTATATAGGGGAATGGGAAAAATAGATCCAATATATTTTTATATATTATATATACATATTTTATATATAATATATATTTATATATTTTATATATTTTATGAGTTCACTCAGTTATTTCTACATAAATAAATATCCTATAAGAATCTCTATAACAAGGAAGAATATAGATTCTAAATTCTTGATCGATAAAACAAGTGGTTTTATTCATCCATAAAAATAATAAAGTAATTGTATTAATCAACCACAGATTATAAAACTTCACTATTATTTTCATTTTTCTTTGAACCAAACCATTGAATAATTGAACCATTATTTTTATATTTATGCCTATGAATGTATTGCCTGCATGTATGTAAGTGCACCTGTATCATGCAGTGCTTTCCAAGGTCAGAAGAAGGTGTTAGATTCCCCATGAACTGGAGTCACAGATGGTTGTTAGCCACCATGTGGGTGCTCAGAATCAAACCCAGGTCCTCTGCAAGAGCATTCAATGCTTTTAAGCACTGAACCATCTCTCTAGCCCCATCCCCACTGCTAAATCAGCCTGCTTTCCTATGTGCATGTAAACTACAAAGTGAGCCATGAGCATACCAGTGTGCCTGGTTTCCACTATCTCAGCCCTGCCTGTTTCCTGTCTAGGCCTGTTTCTTTCTAAGCTGGAGTCAAGGTTGGTACCTGTACTGGTTTCATTTCTGTTGCTGTGATAATAAAATATGCTGACAAAGACAACTTAGGGTAGAAAAGATTTGTTTTAGTTAACAGTTCCTACAATCTACTACTGCAGGGAAGACAGAGGGGCAGAAGTTTGAGACAGCTGGCCACATCACATTCACAGTCAAGAGCAGAAAGAGCAATGATACATGCGTGCTCTCTTCCTTACTTGCTTGTCTCAACATGATTTCTCCACTGATTTTGTCTAGGACACCTTGCCCAGGGATGTTGTCACCTATAGTGGGCTGGGTCTTCACACGTCAGTAACTCAGGTTATCCCCCACAGACAACCCACAGGCCAACCCAATGTAGGAAATCCCTCATTCAATCTCCTTTCCCACCTGATTCTATGTTAAGTGATGTTGGAAATTAAAACTAACTGTTACAGTGCCTTTACAACTTGTTTTTGCGTTATGGTAGACAAAACAAGTGCTAACTTCTACAAATCTGCACATAACTGAAATACAGAGTAGAATCATAATCAATCATGCCACATTTATCGTTTGCTGATACTGTTAGAAAAGTTCAAAGTGCTGTCCATGCATTACCTCACTGAAGGCTCATGTTCAAAAGGCAGGTACTTTTATGACTATTACATTACAAATGAGAAATCTGAGGCTCTGAGAGGCCAAAGGACATCCAGAGTCATCCACAGAGGAAGCGGCAGAGTAGAGCTTAAAGTGAATCCCAGTCATTCTGGCTCCACTGCTCGTGTACTTGCCAGCACTGCGTTTGCTGTTTCTGAGGTCAGTATTATAGAGAAAGATTTTCAACACCACTGACAGTATGTAAATTTCCTACATCCCCACTAAGGCAGGAGTTTTCCAAGCGCCTTTTATGTGCTGTTCGTGGCTAGTGTCTTCACTTTCTCTCCTCTGCTTTAGCCTTCTCAAACCTCTTTAGCCTATTCTTGTTTGGGAACTTGGCAAGTCCAGAGCCACGAACGTGGGAGCATCAAGAATATCCTCCTCTTGGAAGCGTCAAGTTCGTCTCCTGCTAGCTAGTTTCCTGTCAATCTTTTTCTGTGGTTCTCTGAAGTCTGTTTGTATGACAGTTACTAGAGAGTGGACTGCTAAGCTTTGTTTCTGACTGCTATTACCTGCTTTACAACTGCTCAGTCATAGAGTAGACTCATTTATCAGTGAGTCTAATTTAGTGATAAATATTTAGTGATAAATCTATCCATTATTTTCTGTGAACTGTTTTTTAAAATATTTATTTTATTATTTTTATTTTGTATCTATGAGTGTTACATCTGCATGCAAACAAGTGCACCCGTGTGGTGCAGTGCTCAAAAAGGCCAGAACAATGCATTGGGTTCCCTGGAGCTGAATTTATGGACTATTGTTAGCAGTATGTAGGTGCTGGGAACTGAACCCATCTCCTCTGAAAAGCAGTCATTTGACTTAACCACTGAGCAATCTTTCCTGTCCTCTGGACTGATTTTAAATTTATAAATCACTTGAAGCTTTAGTCCCTGTGCACATGACACTGGAAAAACGCAGCATAGCTTTGCACCTGTACCTGACCTTATCCATTTCCTCTTCTCAAGCTCAGATAGCATGGCATATAGATATATTTATAAGTTACAAAATATTTTCAGTTTTGTCATCCACTTAATTTTTGTAACAACTTAGTTGAAGATCATTGAATGATCATAAAAAGAAATGGAGACTTGTTTTGTTCAAATAATATTTATTAATATCACATAACTTTGTTTATATCTATAGATATTTTATGACAATAAACTATTTCTTATGATTCATGTCATTAAATACTCAATATATGAGTTCTAAAAGTTTGATCATAGTTGTTCCTAGTACACTACATGTGAGAAGGTCACACATCATTCTGCAATTGTGGTATTTGCCAAAGTAAAATGAAGCAAGTCATCTGTAGACTTCCTCTTTCTTCGAAAGCACAGGATTCCAATAGACAGATGTCCTGAAGGTGACAGTTGGCACAGTGCAAACCCACCTCAGCTTATTACTTCTAGAACTCTAAAAGCTATGTTCTTATCCACTTAGCTTTGTGTCGATGTTCATATCTAATTCCATCTACATTGTTATATGTCCAGTTTGAGGAAGCCAGCTGAAATTTTATGCAGATGTATAAAGCCCAGTATTAACTGATGTATCCCTAATGCAGGGCCAGATGTTTAGTAGCTGCTATTACTGGTTAATAAATCTTCATCAGCCAAATTGATAAACTAAAGAAGCTACTTAATCAGGTACTACCCATTAGATACTTTATTCATATTCAGTTTTTATTATAATAGATAATTTCCTGTATATTGTCAAATATAACAACTTGAAACTAGGGATTACTAAACTCTCTTCTGTCTGAGATTCCTCTCACAAAATTAGCTACCTCTTGTTACCTTGTCATTAATTTTCTGAAAGTAGATAAAGTGATAAACCCTTCAGTGAAGGACTACAACTTGGGCACAGTTTTATTTAAAAAATGTTCAAGTGTATTTAGTGATTTATTTTATGAGTACTTCTTACTACCACTGAAAATTATTAAGACTCTCAAGTTTTTCTTCCTAAATGTGGTGAACTACGATTATACTTTAATGCAGTTCAAAAATTACATTTAACATGAAATAAAAGGTTTGTTTTTATAAATACCCTTTCATTGTGTCCATGATCAGAGATGCATGAAAAATACCACAAAAATAATATACCTGCTAAGTTTAAAGAAGCCAGCATGTGCCTCTAGGCTCCTTTTCAGGATGATAATAGAAAATCTAAACGGTTTCCAAGACATAGTTGGGCAATGAGATGTTTAAGGAGGGAAAATAACATTTATTATCTTTATTATTATCAAGTCAACTATAACAACTAATATACAATACTGAGCAAACATTTTCCATGTTGAAGTTAAAAAAAGGTTTTAATATTTGTAGAGACATGTTATCTCATATATATTTTTAATGCCCAGAGTGATATTAACTTTCTCCTCTTCTATCTGGATAAAAAGTGCATTTTCTCCAAAGTTTTATTTTGAATATTTTAAACAGACAGCAAATTTGATGGAACTTTATAGAGAACAATTATGTACTCACCACCTATATTCTAATAGTCAGAAGCTATATAATTGCTTTATCACACATGCACCATATGCATTTTTTATTATTTTTATTTTATGTGTATTAGTGTATTTCCTATATGAAATTTCCATGGAGGTTATAAGAGGGCATCAGATCCCCTGGAAATGGAGCTACAGACAGTTGGTAGCTGACATGTGGGTGCTGGCAACTGAACCCAGGTCCTCTGCAAAAGCAGTCACTGCTGAGCCATCTCTCCAGCCTCCAGCATGTACACTTACATCTGTTATTAAATTTTATTTTAATGCATTCATTTCAAAGCAAATTGAATATCAGAGCATTTTTCCATAAATACTTAAGCATCTAGTGCAGCAACTAGAGTCAATATTTGCAATAGAGGTTTCTTGAGATAAAGTTTACATGCTATAAAAAATAAACATCTTAAATGCACATTTGCTGAGTTTTGGCAAATTCGTGGAAGTGTGAGGCCATGATTACTCAAAAACCAACACATTACCAGCCCTAGAGAAATGTCCCCCCTTCCCTTACCTCTCAGTTCCAACCACTGGAAGACAAAAATAACTCTTACATTTTTGCCACGTATGTTAGTAAATACTATTTTTAGAAGGTTGCATAGTTGGAAACATATAGTAAAAACTCTACAGCCTAACTTCTCTCAGTCTATCACACTTTGTGATTCATTGCATGTAACAGTTCTCATCTTTTATTGCAAATGTCATTACACAAATATACTGTCTTTTTAATTACTTCAACATTACTATCCACACACGGTCAGGCTTTTTGTTACTTTTTGCATTAATAGAGTATTAAAGAAATATGCTATAGCCTAAACATTTCTGTAGAAGAGAAAAATCTCTCAAAAAATTTAATAAAATGTAATTTATCATTTTATATTAATTTTGTGTGCATTGTGTATGATTACTCTATTATTTTAGACAATGTTAATATCGTATTAGGCAAACATAATTTACAATTGTGGTTGCACTGCTTAAAATTTATCTTTAAAAAGTATATTTCGGGTTTAGTAACAATGCTTCAAATGTATGCAGTATATTGCAATGGAGTACCTCCTTACATTTTCATTTATGTAGATGAACATAAGTAAGCATCTCCATATATGAACATAAATATGCTTAAACCTGTTTCATATAGTAATATAAAATATAAAGCATATCTACAAGTTAATAAATGATTACAAACCTGTTAAAAGCAAGTGGTTCTTTATCCTTATTCCTGATATTTGTAATTGATAACCTTAGTTTAAGTGTGATAATGACTTCCCACAGCATGTACAGATAGCTTTTAGCTTGAGAGAATGCATAAAGAGGTACTTTTCTATGAACTACCAAGGCAGAATTATTCACTTAACAATGTTCTAATATGTTAGATAGAATGTTCTGGGTCGAATTGTTTTGATAATGGACTATAAGGTCGTTCTTTCCCTGTGACTACTGTACCAGGGTGGGAATTTGAAATTTTGCTAAGGAATTATAAAAGTCTGTCTTGTCATTCTTCCTACCATGTGTTCTTACTGGGAATAGAATTTCTCATTTGCTGTTAAGTTTCCCTTGAATTTAAAATGGTTTCAGACTTCAGCTTTAGATCATTTAGATATTATATTACTCACTAAATCACTGACAAACACAATTTCTGATGATTTTTCTTTGAAACTCATTCTGTCCCTGTTTGGGAGACAACCTTCTCAAATCACCTAAAATCTGTTTATTTTTCAGGGAAGTTACCTCTTAATTTTCTGTTAATTTGATGCTATCAAGCAGTTAAATTTAAAACTAACTGTTTTAAGTAGAATTTTCTTAAAACTATGGAGAAAAGCAAAACTGTTAATGAGTCTCAGATGGATTACTCTAATTTTCTAAACTCAGTCTAAGCTTGTGTGTTTTCACATAAGATTCTGAAAATTGCAAGTATTCAATTTTCAGATTTTGAATTTTAGTTATGAGAAATCTAGTTTTATGAAGGAAGGACTTTTTAAATCAGTTCTTTACATCAATATAGCAATCAAGTAATAGATGAGAAATAAATTATCTTTTAAAAATTTACAAGGTAACTCTCAGGGAGTATTTTAGTGCATCTCACATCTCAAGTAAAATGCGTTATCACATATTAAATTGTACTGGTTAGGATAACTCACTGCTAGTGTATCTTTTGCTAAATAACCTCTCCTTAATTTCATATATCTAGTATATTTTATTAGGCCAAACCTTGGTATTAATATACTTAATGTTTTTATTACTCTTGATATGTACTAATCTATATGTGTTTATTTTTCTTTAAGTTGATTTCAGATCTCACAGTTTAGCTGAGCTTTAAATTGTGAAACTATAAATTTGTGTATTTTGTAATTTTCAAAAGTGCATTAGCTATTAATATGTAAACTGATATTCAGGTCCACTTATATCCACATGACTTCTACCAAATTAGATGCTGCATATATCCTTGGGTATTAAAAGCTTTTGATTTTCTAATATGGTATATTTAAATAGGAATATTTAACATCATTTGTTTTTATTAACATGGTGCTTGATTAAAATGAATCATTATCAGAACTCAAGTGACACTTGAAAATGACTATTTTATTGATATACACATAGGTTGAAGATCTGTCTTTTAATTGCTTTGATAAGTCCTGGTTCTGATGTAGTTCTGGGTATCATTCTCTAAGACCAAATTGACTGCTTCATAATATGCATGTTATGGAAAAGTTAATAGCACATACATGGTAATTAACTGGTGTACAAGTAACATATGGTTATAGGAATGTGGTAGTTTTGGAACATAAAGTCTTCAAACCTGGGTAATTGCGGGGGTCAGGGAAAGATGCTTGTTTACTGCCCCATCTCAAGACCCTTCGTGCTCCAAAGGTTTCTGCAATCAACCTCAGTGTTTTATATTCACATTGCAAGAGCTTTTAGCAGTCATTTGATGTTTTCATTTCCACTATATTCCCTCCTTTTCATCAACATAATCCTTTATGTTTATTCTAGAGGAAATCCTTGATAGTCTTGGTGAGAATTACCTGAAGTCTGATGGTCTCTACCTGGTTTTTGATAAATTTAGTAAGAAAGATCTTAACAAGAGAGCTCATAGAAGCATGACTATTGGTTCTGTTAGTGGACTAGCCAGGGTCCCTAAGTGTTCAAGGTATTCTTTTATAAAGACTTGTTTCCCCTTTCTCTGGCTTTTATTCTTTTAGTAATTGAGAATGTAAGCCCTAGGGGTCACTCAGGTTTTTGGGTCTGACTTACCTTTTAACAAGTCCATTTGTGTGAGGATAAGTCATGAGGTCCTGCTGACCACGGATTTGGCTTGTACGCACGGAGGACAGTTTTCCTCTCTTTTGACACTCCTCTTTATAGACTGGAAACCAGTTTAAGTCCCTCTGGTGAGGTCTCCATGACTTCCCTGAACAAGAGGACAGGTGACTCATCACAGTTATAGGGCATTTTGAAAGATGCTCCATAGTCCTCTGGGACTTAGTCTACCCTGGAATTCAAGGAACAAAAACTGTCCCTTTAAGTCCCTTTTGGTCAGATTAATATGGACTTTTAAGTATGGTTATTAAACATCCAAGAAGGTCAGTTACACCAGTCTGATACCTTTAATTACTGTATAAAATGTAGATAAGGCTTAAACAAAAACTGAAATATTCTTGAATAAACATTGACTGGAAGAGATTTAACATCACAGGCAAAGTAGGCAGAGCCCAGGAAAGAGATTTAAAACAAATTTTGTTTAGGTCTGTCTCAAATGAAGGCGGTCCCACTACAAACAGGTACAGTCTCCTTTCTTTCCCAATCCCCCACACCCTGATTTATAGTTTTTCAGAAGGAAGGGAGGGGCCATATAACATACCTATAGACAGGAAATAAGCTGATTAGGATTCAGACCAAGCTCACCAAAACTGTTTCCTTTTGAATTGTATACATGTGGTTCAAGGAGGTAAAACCTAGCTTCTCTTGAGTCAAATTACCTTGTTACGGGGAAAAGAAAGTACCAAAAATCACACGAATAACACAGTATCAAAAACAAAATATACAATGTTTGTTATTAAACATGCATAAATTCAATGATGCTAAATTATGAATTAAGCATAATGAAAGATTAACATTAAATACTAAATAATATAAAATAATTGGCATCAGGTATGTTGGTGCATGTCTGCAGTCCCCAAACTGTGGAGGACTATAATTCTGAAGCCAACCCAGAATGCATAGTGGTAATTTATCACCAAAAAAAACTATGACAAGATGCTATTATAAAAGCTATATAAATATAGTTTTTTTTTCCAAAATACCCAATTTTGCTGTATTCGCACTCTTCTTATAGAACTCTTGATCTATGAAAGACCTGTCTCAATAAAATTCCCCCCAAACCAAAATACATTTCACTTGAGGAACACCATGTGATCTTGTCCTTTATCCTTCACATACACACATGCATGTACATGACCCAGCACACACATGCACATAAACACAAATACATACGTATTTAGGTATACACAAAAATCATTCACACTCCTTTTCAAAATAAGTTCCTTTTTGCTAATTTGATTCATATATTTTCAAGATCACTGAATAAGGTGCTTGCCCATTTTTGTGCTTAATTTCTGTTTTCATACACTGACATTACTTTGCAAATATTAGCAAGTGTAATCTCTAGTATTTTCAGTTCACAAGAAGCCACACTGAATGAAATGCGTGCCTTGCGTTCATGGTACTGAGAATTTATTCACTCTCCAAAATTCACTACAAACAGAACCTGTTTTCAGTTGCTTCCTTGTTTCAATCTGCATTTCTTATCTGAGTAACTGTAATAAAACAAGACAAAATAAATTTTGATGGGCAATTTCAATCCAACCCATCTGTTCCACTTTGCTGGAAAGCAGAAGCCTGTTTATCTGTCCCACAGCTTGTAGGGAAGTGTAAATATAAAATACGATGATGGAAAAAAAACAAGGTGTTTCATTTAGTTTTGCTTCTATCACTGTTCTTTAGACTTCTCTTCCTCTTCCTTTCCCTGAGAAGCTAAAGCCACATTGACCAGGGGAGAATGTTCAGGTTGCTTGGATAAGGGCAGGTTTCCTATTCAAAGTGATCTTGAAAAACAATGTCAGTGTGGCAAGTCCAAAATATACTCTATTGTGGAGAACTGAGGTTCAGACATTAGAGTGACTGGAGCAAAGAAATAAAGTGAGAGAGTAAGCCAAGAGTGAGCAGGTGGGTAGAAATCAGATTAGTAGCAGAGCTGATCACGGTCCAGGGAATAAAACTGCTGCTTATCGCCGTGATATGGTGACCTCTTAATGAATGGAGAGCTCCTGGGATGGAAAGATCATGCAAATGTTGACACTGACCTTAGAACTTGAGAACTAATTTGAGGCAAAGGTGAAACAGCTCTTTAATTTCCTAGACACATTCTGCAGATCTGCTTCATTTGAATAAAATACAAAGTACTGTGATCTGATCTGCAGGTCACCAGTTCATTTTCTAATATGGCCTTGTACATCTTATATTTTATTTGAATGTAAACATAATTACTGGGCAGTAAATAACGATTTTCCTTACCTAGTGATTACATAGTGCATGCTGAGGATAGAGATGTATCGATCTGCATAAACCTTCCTTAAAATGGAGACATGGGTATGTAAAGGTTTACTCAAAATCAATATGAAGCAGATTTCTGCTCCCAAACAAAGCGAACTGTAAGTTCGAATGCCTATTTTCTTTAACTCAATGTGGTAGGATGCTGTCTAAGGCAATCTGTTACAGCGGACTGACTGAAAACATAGCCCTTGATCTCATAAAAATGCAAAGTGTTGCGAAAGAAACCTGTTTTAATGAGTGTAGATAAAAATGTCCTTTATAGGGGCCATACTGTGTCTCTGAAAATGCACTTAATTAAAGCAAATTTCTGGGGGAAAAAAAGATGGTGAAAAGAATGATGATTTCATTCTTCTGAGTTACCCAGTATTACTGCCTGGCCATCTTCCTGGATGGGGTATTTGCAGATCTCCCCACACGCATCTGCCACAGTAGTTTAATCAATTGTGCCTTCCTCTGAATACAACAGTGCTGACTGAATGGCTTCAGTTAAACAAAGATCATTAACATTTAGTTCCTTGTTTATGGCTCTTGCTTACAATGTAAAGAAAATGATGGGACACTTACAGGTCATTGGCTCTGTGTTCAGGCTTCTTTGCTTTGATATGAATACTATCTATTCATGCTCCTGCCTATTAGGTAATAGACAAGTAGGTCTCTGACCAACACACTTGCTAATCAGATCTTTGTTATTTGAAATGGTAAAGTAGTACAGGATGCTTTTAAAGGCTATGCATAAACTGTGTTTCACCCTAAAAAGGGTTGCTATATTGTCAAAATAAAGGAAAAATGTTCTGAAATGGTTGTAAGTTTTTGTTTTTCTACAGAAAATACTTGCAGAAGGTTGTGCTTACAATGACATTTACATGTTTACAATGACAGAGATTTGTCACAGTGTACATATGTGACTGGGAGTGTGGCCCCCAAAGTCTGTCATCAAAAGTGAATTTGGTTAATAAACCATTGAGCATATATTTTGCACCAATTATTATGGTGCACAATGGAAAAAGAAACACAAAAGAAGGTTCCTATTTTCAAAGAATGCAGATTGGTATGGGACCATATACTCATCATTTCTGTAAGAGCCTTATACAAGATCTTTGAGGACAACAGGCAGGATTATTCTATCTGACTATACTATGGTATTTGAGTTGGACCCAAAGGATGCATCACACTTTTCAATAATGGGAAAGTAGATAGAATTTTTTAAACTTTATGAAAATTAAGATCTAAGGCATAATTCAGAAGCATGTGTTATGTGAACTAATTGGAGTTTGGATACGTTTTGGGGGAGCAGATATAGAGGTTTGAAGACATAGAATATTCTTATATATTATATATATTAGATATAATATATGTTCAGACCAAAATATGTACCAAAATTCCTTATTTGCTTTCTTCCAATTATATATATATATATAAGATTTTATTTAGGTAGGTAGATTAGGCCCATAATCTCAGCAACTGGTAAGTTTTGACAGATAGGTCATAAGTTTGAAGCAGTCTGGGTTACATAGTTTATATACATGATAATACATGTGTCCTTCAAACTTTCAGACAAAGGTTACCTAAATTAGAATATTTTCATTTTGATGATGACCAAATATTTGATTTTGGCTAAACTATTATTCTTTCTGGAACATAACTGAATGGTTTACAATATAATTTTGGCTATAATGTTTTTTGGAGTGATTGTTTAGATTTTGTAAAAGATTTAGTATAGATTTTTTTCGTTTTAAGTCCAAACTCTATTAAATATTAGTTGTGTAAAACTTTTCATTTCATTATAATAAAAAACCCTCTGTAATCTTCAACTTTCTATTATATTAATAAAATATGAAATAGCACCTACCCAATATGATTACATGAAGTGGTCAACATTGTTCACAGAATGTCTGTTTTCATTATGATTGGCGAGAGAAAATAGCCTCTCGGTTTCTTGACCTTTGACTGGAGAACATCGGCATTAGTATCACATTGGAAGATGCAACACTCAGCTTGCTTTCCACATTATAGACCTCAGTCTTAGACAATGAGTCCTAGTACTTGAATTTTATGTCTGGCTTGCCTAAAATTCAACGTTTAACTTCTGACACTCTTTTTCAGAACTTACTTACTTTGAGAAAGTAATTCAACCCATTTCTTAACTAACAATTGGCTGCTATATACAACTGAATCTGTTCACAGCTCTGGGTAGGGGATGATACTACTACTCAGGTAGGTACATGGACTCCATGAAGACTAAGGTGTCATTTCAGATACAGGCAGCACAGAGTAAACAAAAACAAAAACAAAAACAACCCTGTTTTTCACCCTTTCATCATGAATTACAGTGTTCTTATAATACTTTTGTGGTATGACGTAGAATAGGACAAGATCCTCAACATGAATACCTCTGTGTCGTTGCTCATCCTCCCTCTCCTCTGTCCCTCACTGTTTCTCCATGTGAGCCAATTCAACATACTGGAGAGTGATGGAAAGTGACAAAGAAAGTTCTCTTTTATCCCATTCTACACTAGCCAGCCCCCATCGGCCTAAAAGCTCTTCCCCAAAGCCAGAGGGAATTTGATGAAGGAAAGAAAGGAGATAGAGATAAATCCTGGTAAGTCCAGCCCTGCAGAGTTTTGAGCTGAAAAACTTAGTTAGTTACTATTTTAAGCAGGAGGCTGATTTTCTTCTGTAGTAAAAGCTAAGTGCTACATTTAGTAATGAATAAATCATCTTTAAAATATTGCCCACAGGGGACCATAGCTTTTATGATAATGAGGGAATTCTGTCCCTCTTTCCCCACCCTCTTTTTCCTGTGTAGAGACCATGGTTCAATAATTAAGGTCAACATTTAAACCTCTTTAAACTATTACATTTTTAGATTGAATTTTCTTAATAGCAGACTTAAGTCACAGGTAAACATTCTAATTCATTGTTGAGGAGCCAAATTTCTTTATTCAATATTTAAAGTTTCCTTGTTCTCTGCTAATTTAATTTCCATTTTACCTTAAATTACTCATATCTTCTAGGCTTAAGTATAATGGAAGCTTGTTTATTTCACTCAATATTATGAACCTCTGTCTCTAGCAGTTGGAGTAAAAGCAAATCAGTTTGCTAAACCAGATATGTGCTTGTCCAACCAGGTCAGAGTGATCTAAATCATTACTCTTTAGACCTCCTTATCTTCCTATTATGGCTTAGATTGTCCTGAGGTTTGGTTTGCCTCCAGCCATGCAGTAGCATTTGTTTTATTTTTCAAAAGCCGTGTCCTGTTCTTTTAATCTATGGATTTCTGTGAAGGGCTTAGTGAGGAATCTCTCGGCTATTGTACTCCCTTTCAATCCATCAGCTAATTACTTGACCTTTTCTTTAAAAAGTGCAATTTTGTTGCAATCACTTTTCTGCATACTCTGACCCATTATGGTAATGAAAGAAAATTAAGCCATTCTCCAAAATATGAAAAAAACGCAAAGAGAGGTGTGAGGAAATGAAATGGTTATGTGTATAGTCTGAAATTTAAATATGGGCAGATTCTTTGTCTCTAGGGAGTTTTTATGTGAAGCTCTTTTAGCAATAGACATAAAAGATAAAGACTTGAGTTAAACAGCAGTGTTGAATTGACTCCCCAGACCTACGCCTTCCACATGTTTATGCAATTATGTTTTTAAGTCAATGTCTTTGTTCATCTGAAAATATCACCCTAGTGCTTTATCTCATCTACAAAGGAACAACAGTCAAGCACTTATCAGTGGGTTGGTACATGCATTTCAACACTGGCAAAACCATCAGCAGAAACTAATAAGGAAGAGGGACTGAAGAGAGAAATAGTCTCAATCATCTACCTTTCAATAATTCTTTTGATATATGGAACATTAAAAAAACTATCATTTTTCAGCTGCAGATTGCATGAGCTAAAAAATCATACAGATTATGCATTGTGTGGAATTCAATGTAAAGTACATTATATTGAACAAAGAACAATGTAATAATGTATCCTTATGGAATTCAAATTATGTCATAATACCTATTTATGTGGGAATAATATTTTATTGAAAGACAAAGAAATAATTTGTAAGTTGTAAGTGCAGAAAGATTATTTCTAATTTTAACCTTACAGAATTAAAATTGAAATCAATTTTCAATTACCCCTCCTTCAGTGAGTGTAATAATACAGCTTCCTGTTGGCAGGAGACATTTAATCAAACTTTATAAAGCATTAACATGTCATTCAATATCACTTAAACTGCTTGAGAAATCATCAAAATCTGATGATTAAGGGGGATTCTAATTCCCAAGGAATTCTGTCAAGATTAAGGACAAGGTGATGACAATTAGGGAGTGCAGCAAGTGAATCTGCTTAGAAGTGCATCCACTCGAATAAAAATCGAAACTTGATCTCACTTAAAATGTTGAGAAAATGTTTTTCCTGCTTTCCCTTGATGCATTCTAGGGTCTGTTCTTGGGTCCTTTTCTTCAGCTGGTAAGGTCTGTAGTCACAGCACACAGCCAAGGTACATTGAAGTGGAAGAGACACATAGCAAAAAGAGAGACAAAGTCTTTCCAAGAGGTGGGACCCAGAGCTGGAGTACCAGTACCACGCCCCACTTGGAGAGTCTGGGCTTTTATGTTCTATAGGGTTTGAGCTGGGGCAGGACTGGGCTCCCCTTTACCCTTTGGATTGGACAGGGTAGGATGCATGATACTGATTGCTTCACTCATATGAAAGCAGGAACCGATTCTGTAGAGCAAATGCAGATAATTTGAAATTCTGAGTGCACCAGAGTGCACCTGTCCGCAGTGGGTGGGGAAACCAAAAGTCACTCGAAAAGAACCAACTTTGGGCAAGAACCTGGAAATGGGGCATTTGAATGAAAGTGAAAGTTATTGGAACACAGCTGAATCTAGTCTGGAACCACCTTTCCTGACTATCTGCTTAATTTAAAACTATCTCTGTATAGTCGTGTCAGTTACCATCGTTGTCTCACCACTTGGGGCCAGCCTGAGTGGACTTTGGGGGGCCAGCCTGAGGGATTGGGGGTGAGTAGACAGAGAGTCAAGCCGCAGACTCTTGGAGTTGGACGGGAAGCAGGCCAAGCATGTGGCACTGCGAACTCGTTTACTGAATAGGTGCACAAGCTCTTACAGGTCTGGAGAGCCAATGACCTTATGGGGTGGGGTCCCAAATACAGCCAATAGTAAGTTTGTCCCCAGGTAGGCAGGTACTTTCCAGATGCTGGTCTCACAACTAGCCAGAGCAGAACGACACACCCACAGGAGCCATTCCTCTATTCCTCCTAGCAGGTGGCCTGGCTAGGCCCACCTTGCATTATGTCCAACATATCCTCCTTTTTGTTTTAAATGTTTTTGTTTTGTTTTCTAGCCAAAAAAGAAACTGGTCACTTTTCCTTGGAGTCTTTTTATGCTAAACTGCCTAACTAAATTCTATCTCCTATTCTTATCACATCACCCTCTGAAGAGGCATCCCAATTGCCGATAGGGAATTGGGGTGATGACCACTCTGACTTCTTCAAAAGCTGAAAAATGGACGTAGATTGTGGCAATGGGAGTACACCGTCAGTGAGTCTATCTAAAAGACCCCTGAATTGCATAACTGTTAAAGGCAAGAGTAGTTAGCATTATACATTCTAGATAGGAAATCAGAAAAGTCAGAACAAGGAAAATTTTAAATGTCCATGTTAAAGTCCATTAGAATTTTTTGCTTAGGACTTCCAAGAACATTCATTTGTTGGGTTCCTCCTTGTTTTTCTTTTGGTTGCCAAGACTGGACTTGAGAGTTTTGAAGTCAGGATCTGTTTTCAGGCACTTTGATCTAGAACCAATGTAAGTTCCCTCTTAAATGGCTTCTAGACAGGGAAAGATAAGAAATTGGCCAACATTTAATGGTTAGGTTACAACAATGGTGGGCTTGACTTTCTTGAAAGCAGGTTTGCACTGCAGTGTTGAAGTAGGAATCCTTGGTTATGCTTTCCTGTTGGATGTTTAAGATAATATAATTTGCCCAAATAAATCAATTCATTTTATTTTTAAGGTCAGTTGTGCATCTGTTCCTCTGGGGTGTCACATGGGCTTTGAAGGAGCCCCTTGGCTCCCTAGGCCTTTGTTTTACCAGTTCCATCTATGTGAAGATAAGTCAGAAGGTCTTGCTAAACCATAGCTTCACTCAGAAGCATCAAGGAAACATTTTCCTGTGCTGACTCTCCTCTTTGCAGAGTGGACTCTCGTTCAAATCCTTCTAGTGGGGTCTCCATGACCTCCCTAAACAGGAAGACAGGTGGCTCATTACAGTTACAGGACATTTTGAGAGATTTCCCATAGTCCCCTGGAACTTACTTGACCTTGGAGGGCAAGAGACAAAAAATTGTCCCTTCAAGTCCCTCTGATCAGATTACTTTAGGCCTCGAAATATGATTGTTGAACACCCAAGAAGGTTCCACCAGCCTAGCATTTTTAATTAATGTATGCTATGCAGTTAAAGCTTGGGCATAAAACAAACATTTTTGAATAAACCTTGACTAGACATATATACTCAAACCTTACAGACCTTTTCATTTTTAAATTATCTCCATTCCTATGAGATGTAATAACATTAAAAAATTACATACAGCTGACTGGAAGGATTGGCTGGATACTTAGGTAGGTACTGCTAAGACATGAAGATGGCAGTTATTTATGGCTCAGATGAGTACTAAAAGAACATGGAATGCAAATTGCAAACATAAAGTAATGGATTAATATCACCCCTGTATATATTGTACTTTATAAGTTTATAGTTCAAGCTTATGGAAAACACAAAAACCATAAACCTGGCTTTAGATAACACATTATCAAATTGAAGTTTACAATCTTTTAACATAATTACTAACTGAGGAATTTTAGGCATATATTGTTATCTATTTTCTCCAAGAATTGTGAATTGTCTTAGTGACTTTTTGTTGCTGTGAGAATAGAGAATTCCATGAACTACTTTTGTTATAGACATTTTATATCATAAGATAAATAATAACCTCTGTTGAAATTAGTTTATCCCTTAGTCATTCATAACAACACACAGCTGTTTGTGTTGTTTAAAGCTATTCATGAGAGATGTAAGTGGGAATTGAACTCACAGCCTTAGGTATGTCAGGCAAGCACCAAACCACTGAGGTACATCCTCAGCCCAGCAAAGTGAAAGCAAAAAAGATAAGTAGTTGTTGTGCTTTTGCCCAGGGCAAGGCAGGTAATAAAAGCCTGTGACCATAGGTTTTTGATGTTGGAGCCTCTAGTCTGTGGGGCCAGACGCAAGCAAACACGAGCAGCTGATGGAGGAACCTCAGGGGCACAGCCAGGAGTGGCATGATCTAACTTTACTTTAGAGCTTTATTTTAGAGGGGATCAGACAAAAGGGGAAATATCAAAGGTCCTAGAATACAAAAGTCAAAGTCTGAAATAAAGTCAAATCTTAAGCAAAAGGATGAAACTGTTGCTGGAGCATCTAGGGAGGGCGGGTTGGATGAAACTCCACCCAAGGGCTAAGAGAAGCCCAAGCATACAAAGTCAATGCCGGTTTTTCAGCGCACATTGAGGGAGGGGCCGGTGTCCTTCTATCCTTAAAGACAAACTACAGGGAAACCGCCTGCAGCTGTGGAGCTATCTGATGGGAAGGGACATCCTTTATTACCATACAGGCCAAAGTGGCCTTCATTAGAAAACAGAGAGACATTTTGTGGATTTCCACTCCAGTCTATGGAGTTCCATGACCAGAACACATCAAAAAAACTGCCCAGAAGTTTTGTGCCAGTTTCTAAGTCCTTGCTGGCATAGGGCAAGCTGCCTCTCTGCTCCAGGAGAGGCGGGGCTTTTAAAACAGCTGAGCCTTGAGGGCAATCTCAACTCTGCTGCCTCTCCTCTTGTTTTGTGTGGTAGCCTGGTCCACAGGAGAGAGCTGGGGCAGTTTTAAATCAGATTTGGGAGAGTTAAGACCAAAAAAGCTTATACCGTGTGTCTTCCGGAAAGGCTTAGCTGGATAGCTTTGCCTGGGTTCTGAAATTAGGAGGTTTAAGTCCTCAAGTGATTTAGCTGGGGGTGAACCAAGAAAGGGAGGGGCCAAGACGATCTAAGAGAACTTCAGGTGGCATGTGCTTCCATAGGAATAGGAAAAAAATGGAGGGGATACTTGCCCATCCACAAGGATCGAATCATACACAAAACCGAACTGAACCAGGGTCTACTCACTGAGGGAGTCAGGGTCCCTGTCAAGCACCAGTTATAGTTATGTCAGTTACCATCGTGTCCCACCACTTGGGGCCAGTCTGAGGGGTTGTAGGTGAGTAGATGCAGAGTCAAGCCACAGACTTCATGAGTTGGATGGGAAGCAGGCCAAGTGCGTGGCACAGCCCACTAGCATGGCACAGCAAGCTCGTTTATTGAATAGATGCACAAGCTCCTATAGGTCTGGATAGCCAATGACTTTATGGGGTGGGGTCCCAAATATAGCCAATAGTAAGTTTGTCCCCAGGTAGGCAGGTACTTTCCAGATGTTGGTCTCACAACTAGCCAGAGCAGAACCTCACACCCACAGGAGCCATTCCTCTATTCCTCCTAGCAGGTGGCCTAGCTGGGCCCACCTTGCATTTTGCCCAACACCCCTGTTCTTCATTCACCCTTTCACGTGATGGGGAAGGGATGTCAGTCCCCTTGCCTATGTCCTGCTAACACGGATGGTGGCTCATGACAGCAGTTGGTGTGGGCATGGGAGACATCCAGCTAGAAGGCAGTGGACAAGAACTTGCCCCAGAGCTACTTGCTGATGTGTATGTTGGTTTTCAAGAAGCCTGGATTAAAAACTTGCTCCCAGGTGGTTTCCTTTAACATGAGAGTATTTGGAAGCAGGAAGGATGAGAACTTCCATTTGGAAATGGGCATAGTGCTCCCTGTAGTCTTGATATGCAAAAGATTATCCTCGACAGAAGAAATACAGCACTTATTAGACAGGCAGCAAGGAGAATTTTACCTGAGTTTTACCAGGAGTTAGAATTTTAAGGAAATAGATCTCTAAGCCAGCCAAAAAGATCGTGTATAGGCTTTATATCCACTTATGTCTCAACGCATTCCATCCGCCCCAGCTTACTACTTTCTCTAGTTGGGGAATCACTCACTACCTCTTGGTCTGCCATTAATTTAAGGGGCTTATCAGTTTCCAGTTTAACTCTAGAAGAAAGACAAATTGTTCAGAGATTCTGACCTCATGAGGAACTGAGAAGTCCAAGGTTACCTTGAGAGTTTCCTCTATATCCTTGTTTAGGTAGGTTTGATTGAGGGTTGGGAATTTCAGGTCCCTTACAAGTTGCTCAGTACACCTTATCCTGGTTTTATTTGTGACTCTAGTAAAAGTTTTACAGTCAAAGTCAGTAAGTAGCACCCTTTCATTTTTATTTTCTTCCCAACAATAACACTTTTGACCCATATTCCATACACAATATTCAATGTGGATGGAAACCTGAGGACAAATTTGGATTCCATCTGGATTCCATTCTTGTTTAGGGCAGAACCAGACATCGTGATGTAGTTTGCAACTGGAGAGACAAAAGCAGAAGACAAATTACAGTAATTGGTTCTTTCCTTGAGGCCATTAGTCTTGGTGGCAAACACCTTATCCCACTGAGTCATCTCACTGCTTCCTAGGTATTATTTTTTAAACAGTTCTGAGCCTTTTTTTTCTATAATTATTTCTTAGCAAGTTTGCTATAGGTATATAGAAAAACTACATATTTGTATAGATTGAAATTGTAGATAGTCTTTTCTGAAACGGTTTAATGGACTTAAAAGTTTTCTAATAGTGTCTTTATGGGCTTTTAAGAACAGGATTATTATCATCTGTAAAAAATAGATAGTTTTACCTCTTTTATTTTTTAATTATCTTTTATTGAGCTTTTGTACATTTCATACAAAAATTCTTAATCAAATTTACACCTGCACAGCATCCATGCACCTGCACATTGCCCTCGTCCCCCTGCTGGACCTCATGCATCCTTCCATATATGTTAAGTCCTATCTGGTCAAGCATTTGTTCCCAGATGTCTTTGGGTGAAAGTTCATACACTGGAGTCGAGTCAGCCTGTCCAGAGAGCTTCCTCACCTAGCAGTAATCAGTCTCCAACAGCTCCTAGGCTAGGTCAGATCTGCTACCCATTCCCCACACTCCACCCTGGGCGCTTGTCTGATTGAATTGGCAAAGGTCTTGTGCTGAAAGTCACCACTGCCTCAAGTTCACATGTACAAGCTTCCAGTGGCCTGGAAGCCTGTTTCCCTATGATCATGGACCAACCCTGGGTTTTACAATCTTTCTACCCCTCTTTCCAATGCTGTTTGAACTGTGAATAAATGACGTTTAATATAGGAGTCTTATCCAGAGACACACACTCTGCAGTCTCTTCTTAACACCTACTGAGTTATGGCCTTCTATGTACATCACACTCTATTGTATAAGGAAGCTTCTCTAGTGAATGTTGAAGAATGCATTAGTTTTCTCTCTACCCCCTGTTCTGCACTGTTCCTCAGGTAGAGAGGTTACACTGTAGATAAGTCACCTAAGAATAGGCATCTCTCAGAAGTATATTCTCTGTGTGTGACCAGTTGTGGAACTCTACAGTTGCTTCTACCTGTTGCAAAAAGAAGCTTCTTTGATGAGTGCTGTGTGGTATACTTTGCTGTACATATAAGGATTCATATTTAACATGTGTAAGAAATTTCATTTGTCTAGAGATACGACAGAGGTAGGGTTTTCTCTAGAATCTGTGACCTCTCCAGCCATGTGTGTTTGGCTGTATTTATAGTGTCACTACTGAGTTCACTCCCATTGAGGGGGCTTTAATTCCAATTAGATAACTATTGATCCCCCTTCAAATTACAGTGCCACTATCCACCAATAGAGGTATTTACTGTGATAGATAGAAACAGAGAGAGAGAGAGAGAGCACTCCCAAATTCTTTCTACAAATACCAAAACCAGGTGAAGACACAATGGAAAAGAAAATCATAGACCCATATCCTTCATGAACATATATGCAAAGATTCTCAGCAAAATACTAAAAAACCACATATACATCAAAAAGATCATCCACCATGATCAAGTCAGCTTTATTCAAGAGATGTGGGGATGGTTCAATCTATGTAAGCTAATAAATCATATATATGGACATAAAGAAAAAAATCATATGATCATTTCACTAGATTCAGAAAGGTCTTTGAGAAAATTCGTCAGGAATTCATTTTAAAAGTGCTAGAGGGAATTGGATTGGAGGGAACATACATCAACATAATTAAAGTTATATACAACAAATATCTTTCTAAATGGAGAAAAATTGGAAGCATTCCCATTGCAATCAGGAACCAGACAAGGCTGTCCACTATCTCCACTTCTTTTCACTGTAGTGTTTGAAACTCTTGGTGGGGGGGCAATAAGACAAAAAAAGAAAAAAGGAAATTAAAGGATATCTAATTAGAAAGAAAGAGGTCAAATTCTCAGTATTTGGAGATGATATGATATTTATTATTCATAAGAGATCCCCAAAATTGCACTATAAAACGGTTAGAAATGATTAAGACTTTCAGTAAAGTTACAAAATTAACTTACAAAAATCATTAGCCTTTCTATACAAATAACAAACAATCAGAAAAAGCATTTAAAGAAGCCTTCCAATTCACAATAATCTCAAACAATAATTAATTTTTTTAAAAAATAAATAAATTTAATCTAATTTAATTAAAAAATATTTAAGAATAAACCTAATCAAAGACACTATAGAGCTCTACAATTAAAATTTTAAATCTTTAAACAAAGATATAGAGGAAGATACTAGGAGATGGAAAGACCTATCATGTTTATGGATTGGTAGAATTATTATTGTGAAAATGAACACCTTATCTAAAGCAATCTATAGATTCAATGCAATGCCAATCAAAATACTCACAACATTCTTCACAGAACTAGAAGAAAGTCATCCTAAAATTCAAATGAAATCACAAAGACTCCAGATATCCAAAGCAATCATGGACAAAAAGAACAATGCTGAGGAGATCACCATAACAGATCTCAGATTATATTATAGAGCTATAGTCATAAAAAAAGGGTGGTATTGGCACAAAAATAGACATGTAGATCAATGGAACACAAGAGAAGACCCAAACGTGAGTACATGTATTTCAACCACCTGGTGGTTTGACAAAGGTGTCAAGAAAATACAGTGGAGGAAAGACAGCATCTTCAGCAAATGGTGCTGGCAAAACTGGATCTCTGCCTGTAGAAGAATGAAATTGGACCCTTATTTTTCACCCTGCACAAAAGTTCACTCTAAATGGATCAAAGACCTCAAATATAAAACCTGAAATTCTAAATAGGACTTCAGTTACCCAGGCATTAAAGTCAACGATCCATAAGTGGAACGTCATTGAACTACAAAACTTCTGTATAGCAAAAACAATAACAAAACAACAACAGAAGTGATGAAGAAACTCACTATGTGATAGAAAATCTTTACCTGCTACACATCCAACAGAGGATTTAATATCCAGAATATATGAATAACTCAATAAACAAAGAAACAAGAAAATAAACAACCCAATAAAGAGATGGGCTGTGGACTTGAAAATAGATTTCTCAAAGGAAGAACTAAAAATGGCTTGGAAATACCTTAAAAAGTGGTCAGTGGCCTTACTAATTAGAGAACTGCAGCTAAAACTACTTTACATTTCCATCTTACCCCAGTCAGATAGGCTAAGATAAAGAGAACAAAAGACAGCAGATGCTGGAGAGGATGTGGAGAATGGGGAACACTCATTCACTGCTCCTGGGAATGCAAACTTGAGCAACCACTATGGAAGTCAGCATGAAGAACTCTCAAAAACCTAAAAATGAATCTACAGTATGATCCATTTATGCTACTCCCAGAGGACGCACCCTACTATAGAGCGTCCTGTACATCCATGTTTGCTGCTGCTCTTTTCACAATAGCTGTGAAATGGAAACAACCTAAATGTCCTTCAACTGATGAATGGATAATGAAAATGCAGCACATTTACACAACAGAGTTCTACTCAGTAGTTAGAAAAGATAAAATTATAAAATTTGCAGGTAAATGGAGGGAACCGGATTATGTGCTATGTGTTCTACTAAGTGAAGTAACACAAACTCAAAACAGCAAGCAAGATAGGTTCTCCTTCATTTGTAGATTGTAACACTAATCACTTATATGTGGGTATATAACCTGATGTAAGCGTCAGGAAAATGGAAAGGAAACTTGGAGGAAAATGGAAAGAAAGAGCCCAAAACAAGGGACTTAGTAGGGAACAGATGTTACCGGGAGGAAACTGGGGGAAATGGGAGTGCTGGGCAGAGAGGGGAGGAAGAAAGGACCATGGTGTTGTGGAAGAGGGAACTCAGAAGAGGGGCGATGGTAGGGGTAATGGGAGTGCAGCTTTTACTTTCAAAAATTCTTTTTGTACCGCCTTCTTATGCTAAGGTTTAGCTAATAGTCCAAGCAATATTTTGAGCAAAAGTATAATGAGCAGAACCTCTGGATTGTTTCTAGCTTTAGAGTAAATGCTTTCAGTTTTCTCCCATTTTACATAATGGTGGCTTTGGGTTTATGGTATTTAATCTGTATCATGTAGACTGAAGTTCATTCTGTTCTTAGTTTCTTCAGTGCTTTTATCTCGAAAAAAAAATGTTGAACTTTCGCAAAGCCTTTTCCACATCTATTGGAAAAATCATGTGATTTTTGTCTTGAGTCTATTTATGTTCTGAATTATATTTCTTGACTTACTTATGTTGAACTATCCTAGAATGAAGTCAGCTGGATCATGAAATATGACAGTTTCAATGCGTTGTTAAAATCAGTTTGAGAATGTCTTAGTGTGTGTGTGTGTGTGTGTGTGTGTGTGTGTGTGTGTGTGTTTCCTTACCTGGTCTTGGTATCTGGGTATACTGACTTTATGGAACAAGTTGGTAGTGTTCCTTTCCTTTCTATTTTTTGCAATATTTTAACAAGCCTTATTGGTTGATTCTTCTGAAATCTTTGAATAAATTCTTCACTGAATCCATATTGGCTTGTGCTCATTTTGGGGAGTGGGAGAATCTTTATTACTGATTCAATTTTGTTGCTTATTATAGGCCTTTCTAAATAGTGTGTATATTTTTGATTCAGTATTGCTAAGTTATACGTATCTAGAAATTCATCCACTTCCTGATGTGTTTTTAGTTTTTTTTAACATAAATTTTTCAGAGTTTATCATAAAGATGTTCAGAATTTCATCGTTACATGTACTGAGACCCATTTCATCTCTATTTTTATTAATCTCTCTCCCTCTTCCTCCTTTTCTCTGTCTCTTTCTCTCTGTCTCTGTCCGTCTCCCTCTGTGTGTGTATGTGTTTGTATGAATGTGTGTGTGTGTGTATGAATGTGTGTGTGTGGATGGATGTGTGTGTGCGTATGTGTGTGTCTCCATCTGTGCCAACATGTTTTGTGTTTTTGTTATTGCTGTTGCTGTTGTACTGCAGATAAAGCTGAGGCCTCTCACTTGCTTTTCAAGTGCTCTACTACTGAACTGTATCCCCAGACATCGTGCTTTTTACTTGTGGAGTCACCTTCTCACAGAATTGGGCAAGCAGTTTAGAACTCATTGTGTAGCCCAGGCAGCACTTGACAGTACAGGTTTCTCCTCTCAGGCTCATAAGCATATTGTGATACAAGCCTACAGTCCCTGACTCTTTTCTCTTTCTCCTTCGAATAGTTTGGCTAAGCATTTGCTGTTTTATTTATTTTCCAAAAAATGTTTTTTTTTGTTTATCTGATCATTTGTGTTATTTGTTCTTCTTTATGCTAATTTATACTCTGATATGATTATTTCTTTCCACTTGATATCAGGTTTGGCTTATTTTTTTCTGAGACATTGAGATACATCAATAACTTATTTGTTATTCTCCAAGTTTTTTTTTAAATAAAACCATTCACAGCCACAAGCTTTCATCTTGTCACTGCCTTTGCTGTGTCCCAAATTTCCAAATAAGTTGTGTTCATTTTCATTTGCTGCTAGGATTTTTTCCTCTTATCATCCTTCCTGTTTTATTCAATGGTTTCTGGATTATTCAGGAGCACTATGCTCAGTCCCCATATATTTCTATATCTTCTGGGGACCGATATTTTATTTAACTATTATCTGATCTGATACAAGGAGTGCTGTTTATATTTTTTTATATTTTTAAGACTTTCCTTATGGCTTATGGTATGTATATTTTAGAGAAAGTTCCCTAGGCTTCTGAGAAGAATATTATTCAGCAACCTTTGGGTGGAATTCTCTACAGATATCTGTGGAGTCCATTTGATCTATGGTTTAACTTTGATACATTCTTGTCGGTTATTTTGTTTGGATTGTCTGTCTATAATTAAGAATGAAATAGTTACGCTACCTACTATTGCTGTGTCTGGAGTTATCTGTTATCTGGAGTTAACAGGTTTATATCTTCTTGCTGATTCTTCTCTTTTGTACTATGAACTGATCTTCTATAACTCTTTTGACTAATTTGGGCCTAATGTCTACTTTGTCAGATATGAATATAGCTACTTCTGCTTGTTTAAGGCTTCCCCTTGCTGGGTATATAATTTTCCATCCTTTATTTTTCTGTTTTGCCAGTTAGGTGTGTTTATTGTTGAGAACAAACACTCTTGACCTTTTTAGTTCAGTCAGTTAGTCAACATCTTTTAACTGGATAATTAAGACAATTTACATTCAGGGTTTTTATTGAAAGAGGCTTGTTGATTATTATAATTTTGTTATATATCCTGGTTGAGTCAGCTTTGTTACTTCTTTTCATTCTCCTCTATGCTTATTTCTGTTTTGTTGCTTTTCTGAATTGGACATGATTGATTCTTCCTTACTTTTCCTCTGCTTATCTATTCCTTACCTGAATGTTATTCTTTCTTATGATCTTTTGATAATACTGTTTCTTCCTCTTCTGTGTGTATAATTCCTTTAACTAACTTCTAAAACTGGCAGCTGTGGATTGCTTTTGTTTGTGCTTGTTTAAAAGCATATTTTTCACCATTAATTTTAAAAGATACATCTTCTAAGAATGATAAAATTAGTTAATACTTACTTTCAAAACTTTACATATATCATCTCACACTTTTCCGACTTTCAAGTTGCCGAAGAAAGATCAGGTGACACTCTCATATTTGTGTTTGTAAAATCAGTTAGCATTTTTGTCTCGCAGCTTTTAGTACTGTTACTTTGCTTTACAGACTTGGAATTTTCTTGTTGATCTTGAGAGATAACTAGGTTGGCAACGCGCCTGCTCTTCAAGCATGATAATCTGAGTTCAAATACACAGCACTACATACAGCCTTGCCTTTTCATGTTCCCTGTGTTCCTGTGTTGTATTTGGAAAACGTATTTGTCTGGGTAGCTCCTCTAATTGGCAGGGTGATCTTCTTAGAGAGCAGCCTACTCTTGACGGCTCAATCCCAGTACTACTCAGAAAGGAGAAGAAACACCACCGCCACAAGGTACAGAAATACAATGAAAACTTATTAAAGCCAATGACTATACCACAGATGACCAAAGATACAGAGCATACTTCAGAATAAAAAACTATTTAGAGTAAGTGTAAAAATAGTAAAGGAATGAAATAGAGGGAAAGGGCAAGAGAAGAAGTGAGAGAAAAATGTTTTGAAGAGAGAGAAACAATATGATTACCCAACAAAGAAAAAGTTGTGAACAAACTTAGACAAATGTAAAAGAGAAAACAAAATTAGCAAGTTTTAAAGTAAAATACTACTAAAAGAATGGTAAAAAATTAAAAATGTGATACACAAAGACAAAGAGCAGCTTCTTTTGGAGTGCCAAGGCTGGACTCTGTGATCAGAGGCAGGAGTGGATCAGTTTTCTCTTCTCCCATTTAGATTGTTACTACCTGGGCTGGACAAATGTCTGGTATCTACAAAACTGTCTTCACTTTAGTAGCTTTCTTCCTATGTGTGCCATGAGTGTTTACCAGTCACGTTTACCTATGTGACCTGTAGGCCTGGCATTTCTCCTACATTCTTGATGCCAGTTTATACATCCTTGGGAGGATAACAGTTGAACCAAGGGGCATCTCCTGAGTGCTTTAGAAGTAGAGAGAATAAACACATAACTGAGCTCTGTATAGGTGGATCTGTCTCCCTGTTTCAAAATCTGATTCCTATTAAGCATCCTTCTAGAGAGATGAGGACATGGAAGTCAGATACTCCACTGAAGTTTTGTATTTGCCATTTTTTATGAGACATTGAACTCTGCAGCAGACAGGTATTTTAAGAGGATGGGCCACCTGTTAATCTTAGACTCAAAGCCATTAGGCTCTGCAGTTATTGTCAAGTGATGGGCTCAGCTCCTAGACACTAGGGGAAAAGATACTGCCAAAACAACACTATGTAGCTGGGCTTTTTGCTACCAGAATGGCTAGCCACATCTGCCACATTTTCCCCCCTACAATTTCTTCCTGCAGCTGTTTCTCACCCTGAGGGAGTAGAAGGTTAACCCCACATATCCTGACTTCTGATTGCTCCTTATTATTCATTATCAGACTCCTAGTGTAGTTGAGTCTTAGGTAATAGATTTCATCTCAAGATAGTGCCCAATCACAGGCTTCTGAAACTGTGGACAGTGTAAGATGAAGTTCCTGTCTTGATTCATTGTCAGATAGATTTGAGACTTGTGAGGACTGAGAGCAGAGCTGCCTGCCTGCTTTCACCCAGGCTGTGAGGGGAACCTTTTGGAGGTGGCTTCACTCCCTGTCCCACACCTGCGGAACTCCGACTGGAGCTATAAGCAATTTGCACTTGTTTTTTCTGTGCTCGCCATCTGTTTCTCTGCACTTTTCAGCTATCTTATCACCTTATTTGTGATTTATCTCTTTGGAATAGAGTCTATTCTTTGATATTCTGACTTTTCGTACTGTATACATCACCTGTAAACAACTTCTAATGTGCTCTCTTGCTCAAGAAGCCTAAAAGTACTGTTTTCTCATGATAAATTTAATTAATGAAATTTGATCCATTTTCACCCACGACATAGCAGTATCATCCTATGCTTATAATATGCTTGCATTGATATTCTGCAAACATATAACTAAATGCCACTTAGTAGTTTGGAAATTACTAATCTACTTCAGCACTCATTAATTCATATATGTAATGCAGAACTTTACTTAAGGAGATTTCCCAGTTCTTCTCTACTGCTTTCATTCCACATGAGTAAAAATTAACTTCCTGGAGGCTCTATTTAATCATTCATAAGAGTTTCTAAACACCCTCACCAAATATGTTTAATTAGCCTGTTTGGATATAATAATAGACATATTTTCCTTTAAGCAAGTCATAGTTAATTACTGGATATAATTAGTCTTTGTGCAAATCTTCCCATCCATAACCTTAAGTTTAAAGATACAAGGGAACACAAATATATCACTATCAAAGCCTAGAGAGAAATATTTTGCTCTGTTTATAAATTGGTAATATTTTTAAAGAGAAAAGGCTAAACTTTGAACTTATGTTAAAATATACCATTTATATCAGCAAAAGATCATTAATTTATATTATTTATTTTTGCACTGTCCTTATTCATACCAAGTTCTTAGAAAGGAATGGGCAAGTCTTCTCAATAAAATTAATATTCAATTTATTTAAAGTTTATCTGTTTATCTACAAAGGAATATCCACCATTGTGACTAAGTCATCCTATTGATGGACTGAGACATCATTTTGACCAAAATTTCCACAAAAGATTCCTTATCAGTCTTTATTAGAGCCGATAAGATAACCATAGCTTTACTATTGTCTGCATTCTATTCTATACAGTCTTTCTTTATTAAATGATAAACTTTATAAAAAAGAAATCACCCTTTGTAGCCACATCTTTTAAAGGATGTCTTCAATGTAAAGAGCCATGAGTACTTCCCTCTAGAGAAAACTAACCTAACATCAGTCTGATGAAGAGACGTGGACTTGTACCCATTAGTGTGAAGTCGATATGATTGACCATCATCAAGTGCTTTTATCCTTCCAATGGCGTCCTTAAGAAATAAACATCACTGATGATAAATAAAGCCTGATGATTTGTTCCTATAATTAATCTTAATTAATAATACATTAAATATTTTTTCTGATTCTGTACACATGTATCATTTAATATTGATTTGTGCCAAAATCATTAGGAAATAATTTGTGGCATATCACAGCCAAGGTTATTATTTTCTTTATTTTTCTTCTACACAAATCCTCAAGATTGTCCCAGATATAGGGATGAGATCATCTGATATTCAAGTTGAAAACAAAATTATAGCTCTTCCCTGCTTCAAACACATTTTAGAAATTATACATTGTCTAAATATATAGTTGAAAAATACTATATATGCATATATATTTACATGCAATCTTTGTGTGTGCATGTCTCCTAATCTATGGGCTTTCTCTTAAATTCAATTGATTGCTTCCTTTGCTATGCAGATGATTTTTAGTTTAATGACCTGGCCCATTTTCCAATTGTTCATCCTAAATTCCTGAGCAAATGAAGTCAATTTACAAAGTCCTTTCCTGCACCTATCTTCTATAGGGTACTGCGTATGTTTTTTATCCCCTCAAATTTTCAGTAATTTAGTTTTCACATTTAAGTCTTTGATCCATTTGAGCTTGATTTTTGTGCCGGGTGATAGCTTTCTTCTATGTGAGGAGATCCACTTTTTCTAGAGCCCTGTGCTGAAGGCCCTGTCTTTCCTCCAATGTGTATTTTTGGCATCTTTGTCAAATATCAGTTGGTTATAGTTATGTGCACTCAGGTTTGGGTCTTCTATATTGTTCCATTGCTATAGTTGCCTGCTTTTGTATCAGTATCATGCTGTTTTGTAATTACTGTAGCTCTGTAATATAGTTTGAATTTTGGTATCATAAGCCCTCGAGCTTTGCTCATTCTGCTCAGGATTGCTTTGGCTATACAGGGTCTTTTGTGTTTCCAAATGCATTTCAGGGTGACATTTTCTATTTCTGAGAAAAATGCCATGAGAATTATTATGGAGGTTGTATTGAATCTGATTGAAGAAGACAGCTATTTCAATGCCCTCTCTGATTACAGTGCCTAGAAGTGAGTTAAAGAAGTACTTATCAGAAAAGGAGGTCAAATGATGCCTTTTTGCAGGCGACAGAAGATTATACCTAAGAGATGCCAAAAATTCCACCAGAAAACTCCTAGAATTGATTAACACTTTCAGTAAAGTATCAAGTTATAAAATTAATGTACAAAAATCAGGAGTCTTTCTATACACCAATAACAAGCAACTGGATAAAGAGTACATGGAAACCCTCCCATTCACAATAGCCTCAAAAACAAATCTCAGAATACACCTGACCAATGAAAATCTTTAAATTTTACATCTTTAAAGAAAGACATTGATAAGGACACTAGAAGATGGAAGGACCTCCCATGTTCATGGATTAGAAGAATTAATATTGTGAAAATGACTATCCTATGAAAAGCAATATATAGATTCAATGCAATCCCAATCCAAATCCCTATAGCATTCTTTATAGAATTAGATAAAAAGATCTAAATTCATATGGAAGCCTAAAAGACCCCAGATAGCCAAAGCAACCCTGAACACAAAGAGCAATGCAGGGGGGTTATTATACCAGATTTCAAACTATATTACAGAGCTATAGTCATAAAAACAGAATGGTACTGACACAAAAATCAACCCGTAGACCAATGGAATATATTAAAGATTCAAAAATAAGAACACACAATTTCAGTCACCTAATATTTGACAAAGGGGCCAAAAACACTCACTGGAGGAAAAATAGCATCTTCAGCAAATGGTGCTGGCAAAACTATCTCCATCTGTAGAAGAATGAACCTAGATCCTTATTTTTCACCTTGTACAAAAGTTAACTTCAAATGGCTCAAAGACCCAATTGTGAAACCTGAAACTCTAAAAATGCTAAAAGAAAACTTTGGCAGTAATCTACAAGACATAGATGTAGGAAAGGTCTTTCTAAATCAGATAGCACTTGCTCAGGGATTAAAGTCAGTAATCAACAAGTGAGACCTCATTGTAGCTTCTGTACAGCAAAAGAAACAACCAAAGAAATGAAGAGAAAACACACAAAATGGGAGAAAAGCTTCACCAGTGACACATCTGACAGAGGTTTAACATCCAGAACATATAAAGAACTCAAAAAACAAAGAATCTAGAAAACAAGTGACTGAATTAAAAGATGGGCCATGGATGTGAGCAGAGTTCTCAAAAGAAGAAATAAAGATGACTGAGAAGCTCCCTTATACATCAAAGTGCCTGGGGCACAAAAGGTCACAAATGGCTAAATCATGGAGATTATAAATCTGCAGAGTGTGAGTCCCTTGACAAGACTCCTATATTAAGTCTCACTCACCCAGGGCTCAGGGTCCATTGCAGAAGAGGGGGCTGAAAATTTTTAACAGCCAGTAAGGAGGTACGTGACCATATGGTAATAGAATCCTACAGGCTCCTGGGACCCTGCTCATATGAACCTACAGCAATGGTGTTGGCATGCTCAAGACCCAATGCAGACTCAAACAGACAAAAACCCAGCACGGCACTGGGGAAATGGGCAGCAGACCCCAACCTTTGCTAAAGAAATGTTGACAACTGATTACTGTTAGATGTGAATGGACTGGTCTTCCTACAGTGAGGGACTCTGGGAAGGCTGACAAGACTTCAGTGGACGAACCTGCACTGAGTTCATTTGGGGACACTAACTTGACACAATAGACCTTAACACTGATGAATAAAGTGTTTGTATTCTAGTTGGGGGGCTATGGACGGTTCCAATTGGGAAAGGGGTATTAAAATGATTGAGATATATTAAGATCCTCTGTATGAAATACACAATGATTCAGTAAAAATATTTAATTTAAAAAAGAGTATAAAATAATGACATCAGGGATGGAGAGATGACTCAGTGGTTAAAAATTCTGGCTGCTCTTATGGAGGACTCAGGTTCATTTCCCAGCACCAACATGCTGGCTAATAACCATTCATGACTCCATTGCCAGGAAATCCAATTCCTTCTGCTGACCTTGGTGGGCACTGAACAACACGGGTACACATACAGGCTTGTAGTCAGTGCCCTCGTACAGGTACACATACAGGCATGCAGTCAGTGCCCTCATAGTTTTAAAGTTTTTCTTTTAATTTGTCATTCCCATATTTTGAAATGACCCATGCTCACATGATTCTTACTGAAGATTCAAATATGCAGATACAGATTCTACTGTAGCTTTAAATTTTAAGACTGCATTGTTGATCTTCTCAATTCCTGTACTACCGAAACAAGAGCACCAAATGTGTATGATCTCTGGAATATTGTCACGTGACACAGGAATCAAGGATTATCTGAAGGCTAGCAATTTATGGAAGGAAATCAGTGAAACTTTAAAATACTTGTCATATAAAATGAGGAACTGGATAAAAAACAAAATTTAGAAGAGAAATATTATGATCTTTGATATTAGAAATGACCATAATATTTTCAGTGTTTTAGTTGATTTAAAAATGACTGATGTGTTTCAAAAGGCCCATAATACAGAAGGGAAAACTTGGGTTTGGGCCAGGAATGAATTCTGAGAGATGAGAGTTTTTCCTGGACAAAACATTTCTTTATAATTCCAATGAATTCACATAGATTAAGAGAAAATCCAGTGGATAAGTTTTATGAAATATGAAATATGATATCTTGGATCTAATAATCAAAGTTAACTTCACAGATTTGCTGTCATAAATTATTGATACTTCTTTGTAATATGAATCTTACATGAATATTCTTTTACCTTAATATTTGACTATGAGCTGTCTCTCATAGGAAATTAGACAGTCAAAAGTCAGGGTTCATTAGACAAAATTGGTCTTGACCTAGAGATTCTTGAGATACTGGCAAACTTTGGGAGAGTAGAAGAGATCTAAACCAATCTTTCTCTTAATGAATCATGCAGCCTACTTACCTGGGATAAAGAGCGTTCCTCTATGGAAGCTATCAAGGTAGATGCTCTCTAAAATTGCCATCCTTAATAGTAGAGCACAATGAACAGACTTAACCATCAAATTATTATCTATTCAGAGGAAGGAGTTGATCTTGTATGGACAGTCCGAACCTCCTAGCTTGGGAGATGGATTTATCAGCTTCAAACCTTATTTCTTGCCATTATATTATTAACGAATGACAAATTAGTTAATTCATCTGTGCATCAGTTTTCTCATTATTAAAATGGGGGTGTCACCTACATCATGCAGTACAGGTATAAGACCTATGGCAGATGAAACTCAGTGATGTTTACTCTTGCAATTCTTACCTAAGTCTAACATTCTCCAAAATTGTAACTTTCTGGTGTTTGACGGGAGGTGCTTGGGAGCAACAAGATCCTGTTAAGGCAAATTTGAAGTTGGATCTTGTTGGTTTTCTTCAGGAGTTGTTGGCGAATATTGCCTTGCATTTTAGAACTGTAGAGCATCTGGTAGAGACTATGAGTCCACCAAGTGTATTTCCTTGAGGATTGTACTTAATATATTCAAAACACAATGCTTCCTTAGGGCTCTCTAAAAACACCTGAGATATAATTTTAGGCTGACAGTAGACATCTGGTTGCATCTCAAAGGGACTTTGGGAGAGTGGTATGACACCTTGAAAAGAGCATGGGCTTTGTGAAAACCCTGGATCAAGACCTGCTCACTGCCATGCAGACTTGAGTAAGATTGCATATAGGAACTTCAGTTTTCTCACCTGAAAGGAGATGAGAATGTGTATGCCTAGGTTTGTGGAAATGCAAATGAATAATCTATGTAACAATTGTATCTACTGACTGCTACCTTTCAGAAAAGTCAGAACATCAGAGACATCTTCCTCCTCATTTTCAGATGGCTGATACCGTGTAACCTCACATTTCTCCTCTAAATCACTGGGATAGTTCACCAATGTGGGATATATGTTCCTTTGAAAATGCCACTTGGAGCACTGAATATTAATTATGTCTTCCAGGTGTTTATTAGTCAATGGGAGTATACGACTATGTGCCAGGCAGTCTTCAAACCGCTGGAGAGGCCATAGTGATCAAGCCTAGTGCAGCTCTTGTGGACTTTAAAATTTGTAGCTAGATGAAGAACTGACAAATGAGAAATAAATAGTAAAATCTTAAAAGCAGGCAAGTGCTATTAAAAAAAACGGACTAGGGTTAAAAAATATTGGAAAAGGATGGCTGGTTTGAGATTGAATTGTTCAGGAAGGCTCCTCTTAAAAGGTGGCATTTGAAGTGATGTAATTACTTTTAGAGTGTCTAAGGAAAAATATATTGTTAGTGTAAAGTCATAAGATATGGCTATGCTTGACATTTCTGAGGAGAGAAAATGTGTATTAATCTGCTCACACTACCATAACAGGTTTCATGGGCATGGTGGTTTAAATAACAGAATTTATTCTTCACTGATTTAATGCTAGGAATTCGAAGACAGGAGTGTTCGATGTAGATTTTAGTCACAGGAAACTTCTCCTGTTTGTAGTCTTTTATGAAGCATCTATAGAGACAAAGAAGGAGAGGAAGAGAGAAAGGGAGAGGGAAAGGAAAATATTAGTTTAAATTCCTACTAAGCTTCTTGGGAGATCTCCTTAATTCTTACCCGATCAGACTGAACTAGCAGTACTCAGATATCCTAACACACATGGTAGATTTTAGAAATTTTAAAGCCACTAGTCCTACAGTATTAAAGTTCTGCTTGTAAGATTACATTTACCTTTAATTTCCTCCTAGGTGTCCTAAATATAATCATATTGGAGGCTGGAGTTCCAACATATGAATTAGGAAGAGGCACAGAGCAGCTAAGAAGGTGTAATTTACGAGAAAGGGATTGATACAAGATGAGACTAGAAAGGTGGAGACAAACTCATCATTCAAAGTCATCTAGCATATTCTAAGGACTTGGGTGGTGCTTACCCACACCGAGAGTGGGTCTTCCCTGCCTAGTCCACTAGATTTAAATGATAGTCTTCTCTAAATGCATCCTCAGGCATACCTGGAAAAATGATTTTTCTAGCTTTATAGGGATTCCCTCATGCTGCGAGTGGATACACAAAATTAACTTTTGTAGAATACGAGCAAGAATCAAGCTAGAAGAGTACTTCACAGTCAAGAGTAGAACTTGAAGGATGACACCAGTGGGACAGTGGCACATGAGAGTCTATATGTTGTAAAACAGAGCCAACAGGTTGTGTGGTAGAGTGGGAAGAAGAGAATCTTACAGGAAATAAAAGCACGAACCCTTCTAAACACTGGGTTTTAGCTACTGGTTGTTTGGAAGTATCACTTGCTGAAATGGGGAGGGTTAAAAGAAAAGCACTTCAGGATGTGGGTGCTAAATTCAGAGCTTTAAAAATAGATTTATAGTGTTGTCTTCATAGATATTTGCGCACGGCTGTCAAATAGACACTTGACCTTGCAAATATTCTGTCAAGTCAGATCAATGTTAGCAAAGTGAAAAGTGAATTACCTATGTGAATAGTATTTAGATCTACTGAAATAAAAGTGATCACCTAGGGAGAGAATTTACATTGATACAAAAACATCTCAGCATTGGACCTCACGGCACAGCACATAGAAGGACTGTGTTATTAAAATTTCTCTTTGGGAGAGGCAGACCAACTTAACAACCCTCCCCCACTTGCAACCCAAAACTCTCCTCAGGCCACTCACAGTTAGACAAATTCTAGCTAGTCTATTTGGGATTACTAACAGCGCAGTGGGTAAGGGTTACTTAGAGAGCATGGGCGCCCACCCTCCCCTCCACAAGTTACATTAGTAAATCCACAAGGCTTGGATCTTGCGACTTCTTGGTGGACAGATCCAAATTGTCCATGGGGGAGGGGAAAAAAGGGCCCAGTTTAAACACTTTTAGCCCCTCCTCTTCTCACATCCAAGGCCAATGGACAGGGTGGGTGGGGCATAGGACTTTCCCAGCTCCTCTTTCTGCTCAAGGTGATCCTGGGTGATACCACTCGGGGAGGTGTGTTTGTCCACAGCTCGGCAGGCTTTTCCCTCGGAGAATCAATCCACTCTACAGACTAACTAAGAGGAGACACTAGCAAAGTGAATCTGGGGTGACTGTGGAGACAAAAGCAGTGGAGTGATGTTGTGGAAGCCAAGACGGAAGAAGCAGGCAAGAAGGAAACAGTGCCTTGTGAAATGCTGCTGAAAAGGCAAGCGAAGGCGTCCGAAGCGAGTGTTGAAACTGGTAGCATGGAATTTATTCGCAGCTGTTTTTTATTTAAATGGAATTTCACTGAAGCATTGTCGATTAAAGACATCTAAGATTATTAGTTGGAAACCTTTTTTATTTTTATTTTTTTTAACCTGCCCATTTTAGAGTGTCCTGTGAAATTACAGGACATTACCATCCCCTGTTCCCATAGCAGTCTAACCACATAGCCTCTGTATGAAGCAAGGAGAGGAGCTTAGCGATATTTCTGAAGTACGGGCCATTTTAAAAGCATCCTCCTTGCGATTCCATTATATTAGAATTGAGAAACATGGAGAAGCAACACTACAGATGTTAATTCCGTGTATGTGAAGCAGCCTGAATAAGTAACGCGTGCTAAAGAAGCTATTCATTTATTACTGCTGACTTTGACTGCAATTTGGTAAGAAATACTACAAAATATTTGAGAAGCAGCCAGTATAAAGGGAAGAACCCCGGGATTCAGATGAGAAGGAAACAGAAACAGGAGAGCAACGTCAATGAGGTAAGAAGAGCCTCCTTGTGATTTTCGGGATCGTGTCTTCTGTTCCCAGGGACAGGCATTTGTGTTTTCCACATCAAGAAGAATTAGTCTTGCCTGATTTGTAACCTAATCCTGAGTAGGGAAAAAAAAAAGGTGAATGAAGTTCCTGATTTTCCTTAAAAGTGTGTTTCAAAAACATCCTTGAAAACTGTTCTCAATTGTGAGTATCTTTTATATTCTTAAGAATCATAAAAGGGGAGGGGCTGGGAAAATGGCTCAGCAGTTCAGACCACTGGCAATCCTTACAGAAGCCCTGAGTTTGGTTCCCAGCACCTACATGTCAGCCAACAATTGTCCTTAACTCAAGTTCCAGGGCATCTGACACATCTTGTGGCCTCCTCGGGCACTGGTCTCATGTGGTGTATTTATATGCAAACAAAACAGTCATACACATAAAAATAATGAACATATAAAAAATTTAAAAATAATTATAAAAGTATTTCTTATAAATATTTGTATCTTAATTAAATCTTAATTTTCCCCAGAAACATTAGCATTTGGGGCCATGTTAGTTTAGAGCTCAGGCAAAAACTTACAGATACATACAGCAATTCCATGATTTATTAAATGTGGATGAATGATCAGAGAGTGTTCCAGAATTTAAGGGCACCAGTTTCCAAGCTTATATACAATATAAGGAAATACATAACAAAATGGACATTTATTGCCAAATAACATTGCATTTAGTAAGTAATTGTAACGTATTTGAAAGGAAGAGAAGAGTTTATCAACACTGGAGAATATACAAGACTACTTTTTGGTGACTATTCCAGAGAACTCTGAAGTTACTAAATTTGGTGACATTTGAAAAGTAAATCCTTTTAGAGATTTTAAGGATATTATTTGAGTTTGTAGAAAATGTATGGCTTAATTCAAAATTTCCAAGATTTTATGAAAATTGAGTGAGTTTTATTGTCATACCAATTTGAAGTTCATCTAGTTTGTGAATAGAATGGAACTTCTTCAGACTTGCAACCCACTGGTCAAGTTCTGAAGTAAGAATCCTTCTGCACTGCTAATTTATTAGTGTGGGTACAAATTGGTCCTTGAAGCCCTGTTAAGAAAGAGGTTTACAAGTTATGACAAAATTCATACAAATGTACATGCACAAACGTATTCATTGGGGTTTCACGTGTCATACTGTTGAGTTCCGTGGGACTTGAACCCCCGTCACTTCAACCCGACGCCTTGCCCTGGGACTTGAACCCAATGGCACCAGGGCTTCGGGACTCGAACCCTCAATGGCCGCCTGCTCCGGGACTTGAGCCCAAAGGCAGGGCCAAGAAGACCAACGCCAGATGCAAAAGCAAGAGGTTTTTATTAAAGCACTTGTACAAGCGGGCGCCCTGCTTCGGGATACAGTAGCGCGCCTGCTTACAGTGGCCTGTCTACTTTTAAAGCTAAAAACTGCAGGCGGAGAATTCCAGAGCCATTGTTACTTTCTGAGAACTTACAGTTTCAGGGGAAACAAAGCAAAGCGGGTGGGGTGGAAACAGTTTACAGCTTACAGCAATAGGTTACAGGTGCTCCAGGTGATCTTATCACAAGATTTCTCAAGCGTGCTCTTATACATTCTATGGTTTTAGAAGTTTCCCATTGTCTTAGGCAGTTTCATGTCTCAAGCAGTTTCACTTCCTTGAGGGGGCACACAGTACATTTCCACAGTATTTTAAACTCCATTTTATTTCTCAATACCATAGGAGTTGAAATGTGCCAACAACATGAGTCCATACAACTAAATCCTTTGTAAGCAGTTAGTAGAGGTTACAAGTCCAACTATACAAAAGATCTATATGTCTTGGTGGAGCCAGTAGTCAGTTCTGAGAACACAGGGGTTTTAAAAATAAACTCTACCTAATCATGAACTCAGGAATAGAAATCTCAGAGATTTGACTCAGCCAGCTTTCAGCTAACCACCAAACTTTGTTTTACTTTCTGGTTTTCCTCCTACCTTGGAACTGTTTCTGTGGGCCTTTCTCCCACTCACAGGTTGTGTTTCCCTGAGCTTGTGTGCCTTCACTTGACCCACTGACCAATCAAAATTCCACACATATATCCAAATTGACCAACTGGATTCATCCCAACCAAATGACTTTAGTGGCCATTGAATTTCTGAGACCCTGGTTCCCTGATCCATGCCCACTAAGAGCCAAAAATGACTCTGCCATTTTCAAAGAACCTCCTAACAAGGAGACTTATAAAAACAGATAGTGAACAAAAATAATTCTATCGCTTCGTAGTAAAGTTTCAGCACCTAATATGAATTACCAGGTTTTGATACTGAGTCCAAGACAACGTTGAAGAATGACACTAGCAAGAAACAAGAAGAAAGCACTGAAATTGGCCACTTTTGCCACCTAATTAAATATTAAGAATGCTGTGACTAAACTGAGTATTACATAAATATACCTCTTTTCACTGAGTTATCAATTTGCATTGCAGTAGAATTCTATTCCTTTACTACTGGATTTAAAATGTTCACATCGCTGTCACTCAAAATAATTTTCAAAGTCAGAACTTTGACAGATTTTCTTCCAGTTTGGACCTTTAAATTAATAGAATAAACAATTTCGAAAAATCTATTTTCTATTGATAATCATATACACAACAGGTACATAGGTGTAGAGATGCAGTTTTCCTAAAAAAAATATTATGCGCTTGCTTGCTTGCTGCCAAGGATGGCAACCTGAGTTCCATCCCAGGGACTGGCATGGTGGAAGGAGATATATGTACATGCGTTTTGAGTTATTTCAAGAAGTTTTGAAAGTCCTAATTATAAAGTTATGCAGAGCTTTGCAATTTGTTTTGCTTGGTTTTCTATGTTCAAGGTAGATTATGTACATATATCATTTTGCTCTCAAAAATTATTAGACTAAAGTTAGTTACAAACTGTGCTGCAGTTCCGTAAAGCTTTCGTGAGTTCCTCTTTCAGGCTTGTCAGCCCTGTTGGTCCACCAGTAGCAACTGCTGCAGCATTTATTCCTTCCTCCTCTCCCAGCTTCCTCTTTTCTTAACTCCTATACAGTCTAGTAATAGCCTGTGACTGGCAGATTCGACCCTCCATTTTAAAAACTGGGAATACGATTTCATTGTACTTCTGAAAGCCATTTAGATTTGAAGTAAGTTTCTAACATTGTAAATATCGTCTAAATGTTTTACCCCGGTCTCTGTCTGTGGACAATGGATGGATTATTTACACACATACTATTAACCTGGAAAAGTTGCAGTAGCTGTTGTTTTTCAAATCTTAATTAAGCCAACTGCCTTTGTGTCCTTAAAAGCATATGGGGAAATGGTTAAATGAGTTTTCAGTGAAATGTGAGCTGATGCCTCTGCTTTGTACAGGGAAATGGATGAGCAGTTAAGCAGTTAGGAGCCATTAGCAGAGACAAGGCTCTAAATTAAACTTAACTATTAACTTGAGAACTAAGAAACCAGGGACGAGATATCCATTACCCAATTATAATGCAATTCAGTGGATTGTATTTGATGTTGATTCCACAGCTTGCTATCCTAGTGAGGGAGGTCACCACCACACAAAATGCTTCATTTGTTCAACTTGTAAACACAGAGGCCATTCACCTGCCCTTTTTAAAGAGAAGTGTATTTTTTCTGGAAAAAGTGTTGATTCAATACAGAAGTTGATGTCCCTGGATAAGACTCTTATATTAAACCTCACCCATGCATGGTTCAGGGACCATTGAACAAGAGGATGCAGCAGAAAGATCTTAAGAGCCAGGGTTGGTACATGAACACAAGGAAGCAAGAGACTTTCAGGCCTCTGGGAACTTGCTCATATGAACTTTCAGCAATCATGACAGCATGACAAGACTCACATTGACTCAATCAGACAAAAACCCAACATAGTGTTAGAGAGCAAATAGCTATTTAGCTGGGATAGACAATAAATTCTCTAGAATCTGTTGAAAGACCCACATTTCCAGTTTCACTGGTCAATCACCTGATCATAGGACCACCCTTAGGAAGGTGGGTTCACTTTAAGTTATACTATATAAATGGGTGGAATACTGAGTGTGTTAATAAGGCAGTGAACTTTTCCTGCCTGGAATCCCGCCTCCCAGTGCAGTTCTTCTGGACCCGGCCACAGACATGTAGCTCTCCGTAAGTCTGCCTGCTTTTCTGAATTCTTCAGAAAAGTGTAATCTTTCCTTCTCTTCTTCACATCCCTTTTCTAAACATGCTTTCTCTAAGGCTTTGGGCTGCCCTAGCATCTCGTATTTCTCTACTTTTTCTCTAAAGCTTCTTCTCCCAGCCATGTGGCTGCCAGTCCACCATGTGTCTGACCTCCATGCAGGCTCTAAACCTGCACAACTTTTTGGCTTCTTTTCTTCTCCCTCCATTCTCTTCCTCCAGGCAGCTGCTGAGATCCCCAGCTTGCCTGCCTTGAGGATTTTTCTTCAAATTCCAATAAAATTGTCCTAAAGCTTCCGATTGGGTCCATTCTTAAATTCTTTTATGAATGAGACTAAGAACCCACTAGGGGACGATCTCATTTCACCCTGTTTCAATAGAATGGAGGAAATGGGCAGTAGGTCCCAACCTTAGTGGAGGAACTATTAGCATTGGATTACTGCTGGATGAGAGAGAGCTGATCTTTAACGGAGTGACTCTAGATAGGTTGACTAGATGTCAGTGAATGAACTTGCACTGAGGGACATCTGAGTACAAATGCTTGACCAGATAAGCCTTAAGGTTTATGACAGAATGCATGAAATTCGGTGGGGATGGGGGAGGGTTACGGGGGAGGGGTACAGCGGGGAGAGAAGCATGTCTAAATGTGATTAATATTTATTTTATGAAATGCACAAAAACTCAATTAAAATATACATTAAGAAAGAAATGTCCAAAATATTGCTCATCGAGTCTCCAGAACTAAACTTTGAACTACCTTTGTTTTAAATATCTTTCAAAGAGATAATGTTCTAAGTAAGTAATCTAACAGAATAAGTATCGATGTAATCCAGAGTAATAATCAGATTTGATCCATGATTTAGAATAGAGTCATTCTCTTCAGGAGAGTCAAAGTCAGGAGAAGCTCTGGGTGTTCTCAGATGGACTGCTCAAGACTGAAGAGAAGGCGGGGATGACCAGCCAGGGAGCAAGAGAGCAGCTGCACAGGGGGAAAAGGAGTCAGAGAGGCTGTGCACCGCAGTCCTCCTGAAAGATCTGGACTCTGCTACTCTGCTCTTCCCAAGAGGGTCTAATTTAGAATGTCTTTCTCTGCTCATCCTGAGTTTACTTGCAAAGAACTGTAATGGACAGAAACAGATGGGCCATTAGCTTAGGGAATTTATCTCTGAGAAAGGGCAAGAGGAACATGGACACTAATGCAGGAAGGCAGACAAACTGCAGCTACCAAGACCCCGGCTTCAGGGGTCAATCAACACGTTCTTCTCTTTCCACTGCTCCTCATAGGGGTCAAAACAGCTTGACTTTGATAGTGCAATTTTCAAACCACTTATAAAGCAGGTAAATGTGGTCTTTCTGTTAATCTCTCAGGAGAACATTTTTTTCCCCTAGCTATTTCAAGCTGCTCTGTTCTAAGAGGAGCAAGTTCAACTGCATGGTTTTGAAGCAGTTTCCTATTAAAAAGGAAAGGTTTCCATCTACTGGTTTCTTTGTGTAATTAAAGAGAATAAGAGTTGACATTAGATTTGGTGCCCCTTTAGAGATGTTATAATTCTTTTAAAATACATGTTATTGGAAAAGTCTACTCATTACCAAACAGATTTAGATTTTTCAGAATATAAAATATCACCCTAGGGAGAAAAAAAATATATATATACATCTTGCTTTTCTTTTCTCCTGTACAGATTAGAATGGGTCATATGAAACAGGTAAATACTATAAGTGCTTATTATTAAAACTCATGGTAAAGATAATTTACCTGTAATATTAGAGAGGGTGAAACAATATAGTGTGTTTCTTTCTTCAATTCTGTCTTTTCAAAAATCTATTTGTTTTTTTTTTTGGCAAATATCAACTTCATTAGAGTCCTCATGTTTTGAGTTATCTTCTGGCTTATATCTACAATTGGATGATTAAAAAAGATCAGGGGTCTTCTGGGTGTTTTCAAATTAGACCATATAAGTAAAATTTGCAATAACACATGTGATATATATCTTTACTATAATCCTCACTAAGTTCAAAGAGCAGATGCATGTTTCTCTAACAGTTGAGTTAAAAGTTTAATGCTTACGGTTTTATTTAAAGTCAATTATGTTAATAGAATGACTAGTGAACAGAATGACTGATGTACATGCAGTAAACATCTTGGTTCTGTATGTTTCTTAGCTGACATCAAAATTCTGTTGGATGTTCTATACAGCACGTTAACACGATTAAGGTATGAAAGTTAGCATTATCCATGTAATCTTGACAGGAATTTTAGTTTATGATTATACTTTATACTCACAGATATCCAGGAAAATATTATCTGTCGGGTTTTCATGATCCTGTAAGATTATCTTAAAGGAATAACCCTAAGAATTATCTCCCAAACTACATCAAATGACTAATGATTCCTATGAGCCTGTTGTAACTTCTCTAATTTCTTCCTTTATAAATGAGCATATATATATATATGTATATCTATCTATCTGTCTGTCTGTCTATCTGTCTATATGTCTGCCTGTCTGTCTATACATATTCACAGCTAGGAAACTTACAGCAGAATTCTGTTAGTTAAGGCTGCTTGGGGAACTTATATTGCATGCCCTTAACTGCACAAGCAGAAATTTTAAAAGATCCTCCCAGTCTGTATGTTCTTGTGACTATATCAAAGGGTTTCCAAAAATAGTTCTTTTAAAAGATAAGGAAATGTTTTGCTCTGTATAACAATGCAAATATTGTATATACAAATACATGTTACTTTGGTACGTATATGCAACCAATACTAAATTGTAAAAGACAGTATGAGAGCCTGTGGGTGACTTTTCCTGTGAAGATATGAACAAATGTCTACCCAACCCAGACAGAGCAACTACAACAGACCCAAGAAATGATTGCAGGAATATCCAGCTTCGAAAGCCAGTGAGTGTACTGGGGTGATCACAGGAGCCTGGGTATCTCAAGGGCACTTGCATCACCAAAAAGCTCATTGTGGCCTGGATAATGTCTCATGAGATAGATCTGTGTCACTGGCATTCCCTGCATGAGTTTCTGGACCTTCAACAATTCTGTTTGCTCACCCAACAATTGTTTGCTGCTTGTATAATATAACCTTAGGGATGGCTTTGGAAGTTTCTGTCCTCCAAGCGATGTTTGTTCAGAGGAAATTGACACTCAACTCTCTATCCTTTCTCAGGCTCTTAAATTTTCTCCTAGCTCCTCTTCTTCAGTGTCTGCTGAGCCATAGAGGGGATGATATAAATGTCTGATAATTTTCCACAAGTTGTGGTTGAGTGTTAGGCGACCTTGCGACACCAATAGCCCCTTGCTCTCGTGAGACTGACCTCTTACCAGTCTCTCTGGTACACTTCAAACTGCAAGAAAGGACATTCCTTCCATGACCAATTGAGACTGACATTAAAAGTGGCCAATAAGCTGCATGATGCTTAGAAGTGAGTTTGACTGGCATATCACATCCACTACACATAGCAATAGTAGTTTCTTTCCTCTGGCCAGTGACCTCCACGGTGACAGACTTTTGTCCTAGGTTACAGTACCAGACCTGACTATCTCTTTGGAATGGGCCTTAAGTTCTGTGGGGAAGCTGTTAGTTGTATCCATAGTAGTCATGAAACTATTTTGCCAGTGTGTGCATCTTGCCTGGCATGTTGGGACTGCAGCCCACAGGGTTCATTGCTGATCAGGACTTTCTGACAATTCTCCTGAGTAGTTCATAAGTACCTTCTAGCTCTATGAAAGCCAGCCAGTAAGGAGAGTGTGTTCAGCTTGATCTCAGCTTTATTTTTCCATTTATTGCAACCAAAGCATGAGGTATCTTCAGCAACAGGCTCTTGCCATCCAGTTCTGCATACAATCATCAACAGTGGCAATAACCTTTATTACTTTGGTGCTGCTAGGTCCTATCTGACAACAGCTCATAGGCAGATGAGTCTCTGGCAATGGGACCACTATATGACTTGTATCTCCTTTTCCAAATCTGTCTCTGTCTCTCCCTCTCTCTGTGTCTCTGTCTTTATCTTGCTCTGTCTCTGCCTCTCTCTCTCTCGCCATCTCCCTCTCGTTAAAGCTGATTTGGATTTTGTTAGTGATACTTGATCAAGTGTTCTTAAGGTAACTCATTTCTGTTCATTCGACACCAATATTCTCTCATATATTCATGTACTAAGAAGACTGTTTGATTTAAAATTAATTAATTATAGCTTTAATAGTTGAAATATAGATTTGTATATATTTACAATGCACAATATGATATCTATATAATATATATTAAAATAACTGAACCTATCTAATTCACATATGCATTACCTCATATACTTATCATTTGGAAAATGAGGACACACATGTCCATTCAGTGTTTTTAAAAAAATTTATTATTTCTTTTTATTTTATGTGTATTGCCTGCATGCATATAAGTGTATCTGTGATATGCAATGCCTGCAGAGGTTAGAAGAGGGCATCAGATCCCCTGGAACTGGAGTTATGGATGGTTGTTAGCCACCATGTAGGTACTGGGAACCAAATCTGGGTCCTCTGCAAGAGTAGCCAGTGCTCACAACCCTGGAGCCACCTCTCCAGCCCCTACTCAAGTGTTTTTAAATGTGATCACCAGGTTTTGCAATACATTCCTCTAATGCGTTATTCCCATCTCACTGAACGTTTCCATTTGTTGATCAGTGTCTCTCTATTGTCTGCTTTCCCTTCCCTAGGCTGTCCCTTGACTTGAGTGCCTGTTTCATTTGTTACACATAAACTCCTTAGTCTGATGCAATCCTTACATCTGCTTTTACTTTGTTTCCTGTTCTCTTTAAGGTTATACCAAAAACTCATCACCCAGACTTATATTTTCCTCTATCAGCTTCATTTCTTTGTCTGGATATGTTTTTAAGACAAGGTCTCATGTAGCCCAGGCTTGCCTTAAATCTGTCTGTGTAGCCAAGACTGACTGGATTCTTGATCCTCTTATCTCTACCTGCAAAGGGTTCAGGTTACAGTCATGTGCCACCATGTCTGATTCATAGTGTTAAGTTTCTCTCAATGAAATGATTTGAGTTGATTTTTTTTAACATGGATTGACATAAGGCTAGACATGTGGATATACAGTGTTTTCAGCAGCATTTATTGAAAAAGCTGTCCTTTATCCATTGTCTTTCTCGATTATGTAGTAGCTCTATTCATGTCTCGATTGGCCGCATTGTTGAGTTGGTCAGTTTGCTTATTTTTATGCCTGCTCCAGGCATTTTCACTACTTAGAAGAGCTGTGCATTACATTTTAAACTCAGGTGGTATGATGCCACCAACGTTGTGCTTTTAAGTAAAATTAATTACATTTATTTAGTATTTTATTTATGTATGTGTGTGCACATGCACACCATGGTACCTGTGTAGAGGTCAGAGGACAACTTGTAGAATTCAGTTCTCTTTTCTACCATGTGTGTTCTAGGAATGGAACTCAGGTCATCAGAATGGGAGGCAAGCACGTTTACTCACAGAGCCATCTCACCAGTTTCATCTTTGTTCTTTTTTGCTACATTTTTCTTTGGCTTTGAGGTTGTCTGGTTTGATACAAATTTATAAAAAGTTCTTTAAGGAATGCCATTTGTGTTTTGATGTTTGCGATTCAATGACACTGTAGATGAGTTTAGATTGTGTGAACATTTAACCAATCTGTATTAATTTTCAGTCCAATAATATTGGATATCCTTCAACTAACTTGTGTCTCTTTCAAGTTTTTATTATTTTAAAAGATTATAGGTATATGTGTATGTGCGTCTGTGTGGGGGTATATTTATGTGACGTCAGGTGCCAGAGGAGTTGAAAAGAGTGTTGGAGTCCATGGAGATGGAATTATGGGCAATTGCTCCAGCTCAGTCATCAATTTCTTTCACCAATGTTCTATACCTTTCAATGTAGAGGTTGTTCACGGCCTTTGTTAAATTTATTCCTCATTGTGTTAGTTTCATATCGATTTTAAATGGGAGATTCCTCTTGATTTCTTATTCAGACACTTCGTTTTTAGTGTGTAAAAATGTTACTCATTTTTATATTGACTTTGACATTCTGTAATTTACACAACAGTACAAACATTAAGGACTACATTAAAGGTTTACATTAAGAACTATGTACTAAAAGACTGAAGGAAGGGCCAGTGCAATGACTCAGCTGGTAAGGTGCTTAATGTGCACACATGACAACTTGAGTTCAATCTCTGGAATCCATATAAATGTTAAAAGATAGAACCAACTCCTCAAAGTTATCTATATACCACCACATACATGTCATGGCACATACACCCCTCCACATACACATCATACACAGAGAATAATAATTAAAAAAATACAGACTAAGAGATCTAAGAGATTAAAATTATTGGGTTCCATGAAAATGTTAGTATAATACAACTTGAAAGATTATAGCAACATCTATTTTCATTGCTATAACAAAATAACAGAGAGAAGTGATTCAAGGGAGAATATGCTCATTTGATTTTGTGGCTTCAAAACAGAGAGGAGAGGCAAGGCTCTGTCCATCATAGAAGATTCTTTGTATGCGGCTATACTCGGGGCATGGAACACGTTGCATGAACACTGCCAGACCCCACCTCCTAAAGACTCTACAATGCCCCAAAATAATTACAAACAGTTCATAACTATTGCATGAATTTCATGTTAAATCTATGCTTAAAGTACTTGAAAATTGACTTAAAATTTTACTAGTCTAAGGGCTGGAGAGATGGCTCAGCACTTAAGAGCACTGGCTGCTCTTCCGGAGGATCTGGTTAGATTCCCAGCAGCCATATTACAGCTAACAACTGTTCCGTACCTACGGTTCTAGAGGAATCTGACACCACTTTCTGATCTCTACAGGCATTGCATGACATCAGTGCACTTACATACATGCAGAAAATGCACTCATACACACAAAAATAAAAATAATAAATAGAATATTCTTGCAAAATTACTAATCTAGTACATAGAATATAATTAAACTAAAATCTATTTCTATGTGCATGTAAAACTTCAACAAGGACAAATAATGATATAGTCTATTATTAGGTTATGAAATGTTCTACTGAAATATATATATATATATATATATATATATATATAAAACTGAAAGAGATATTTGTAGATTTGTAGATTTGCCTTTCTCTTCAACTGTTCATTGCCCTTTTTGGACTCAATGTGTTTAAATTACATGAAAAGGAGTCCTTGATCATCTTGAGAAAAATACAATGTTCCAAAAGAAAGAAAGAGAAAGAAAGAAAGAAAGAAAGAAAGAAAGAAAGAGGGAGGGAAGGAAGGGACAGAGGGAGGGAGGGAGGGAGGGAGGGAGGAAGGAAGGAAGGAAAGACAGAAAGAAAGGAAGGAAGGAAAAGAAGCATGTTAGAATTCTCTGTAGAACAGAAAATTGGACTGTTATTCAGGAGAATATTTAGCATCAATAGCACAGCTGATGTAGCTGGCATGATTTCATCATGACTGAATATTGACTTTAGGAATTATAGAGACCTTTTTCACACCAAACAGTGTTAAATGTGATTTGTGAACTGCATCTTATGGATGCTGTAAATAAACTTTGCACTGTTTTCAATATTAATTTTTTGGCAGTGCTGGAAAAAGATAAATACTATATTGAAAACCCAGAAGCAAAATGTCACTTGACCATTCTTAAAAAGAATAAGTCAAACTTGTGCTTATTGAAATTTTGTCACATTTTTACCATAGTAACAGTGCACGGTGTCCCCAGGGTGACTAATGAGACTTCTGTAACCTTTCCAGCTCACTCATTCATGGTAGCTTAGGACAGATGGGAAAAATCGGTTGACAGTAGAGGCCATGAATAAATTTTACAATTGTTTGCTCAGAGCACAATCAGCATGTTCATTGTGAGCAGTTATAAAAAAAAATCTCATTTCTACTATTCATAATGCTTTGTCTTAATTGAGACTGTGAATATGGAATTTGTGTTCTTTGTGAAAGGGTAGTAGTGTGTGTCAGATCACTTCGATGCACAAAGTATAGGCAGGAGGAAGGCCAATTGTGTAAGGCATGCAGTTTTGGTTTCATTTTTATTAGGACTTTGGGGTTAGAAAAATCTTTGGATTGAGACTGCAAATGGTGCCTGCAGGAACACAACTGTGAGAAATCTGGAAAGTGATGTATGGTGCCTTTCTCACTGAAAGGGCATCTGGGCCAGGGTAATGGTTGAATTCTCACACCATTCATCTGAGGCTCCACAGGAATACACAGGCTCAGAGAGTAAGAAGCTCATTGTTTTGTCGGTAATGATGTGCTTCTTGAAACTCACATTCATGTTGAAATAATAAACACAAGTAGTAACAGGTAGTAATGTCGCATGTACATTTGCATCATGTATTGATTACATGTTGTACTTTTTAATTTACTCACTCATATATGTCTTCTTGATATAAGGTCTTCTTGTAGCTCCCGCTGGCCTATAATTTACCATGTAGACCAGGCTGGCCTTCATCTTACAAAGATCCACCTGCCTCTGCCTTCTGAGTCCTGAGATTAAAGGTGGCTTAAATACCTACATATTTATATCTATGTTTTATTTATAATATACAGATATCTGATATATCATCTGAATGAGGTTTCTCCCATAGGTACAATTATTTGAACACTTGGGCCCAATTGAAGATACTGTTTGCTGAGGTTTAGTTGGTGTGGCCTTTTTGGAGGAGGTACATCACTGTGGATGGACTTTGAGAGTATAAAGTTTGTCCATTTCAAGTATGTCTTTCTCTGTTTCCTGTGCCTGAGAGATGATGTGAGTCCTTAGATTTCTGCCCCATCTGCTTCTCCTTCATGATGGACTCTAATCACTCTGGAACCATAAGCCAAATAAATTCTTCCTTCTATAAGTTGCCTGCATTGTGGTATTCAGTTATAGCAACAGAAAACATAACTAATACAGATGTTGGTACTAGAGAGGAAACTGTTGCTGTGAATAATATGGATTTTGGCAGAATGTGGAAGACTTTGGGAATTTTCACTAGAAAAGTGGTTGAATGCTATAAGCAGAGTTTAATGGGCCATTCTAATGGAGGCCAGTCTTACTCCAGATGTTCCAGATGACGGAAACAAGGACTTAAATAGCAGCTAGGATATTTTGGCAGACTCTGTCTGCTGTTTGCCAGAGGTCTAAGAAGTAATCAACTAATTTCTTTTGCAGAGGAAATTTCAAGGCATTCTAACATGAAATCATTGGTGTGGTTAATACTGGTGAATTATTATGCAGAATTGCAATGGAAAAGAGCAAGTGGTACAGAAAGGAATACAAAATGTACAGTTTAAATTGAAAAAGAACACTAGATAACTTGATAATGTTGGCGTGAAGGCATATGCTGAAGGAGAGGCTCCTTTTGATAAGGAAATTAGAACCATTAAGGAGAGGTTTCCAGATTTTTGTTTGCACAATGGAAAGAATACCCTCAAGGCAAAATCCATTCCGTTAACTTCCCAAACTGTAAAACGAAAAGGCTTAAGGAGTTTTCTGCTCCTAAAAATGCTCAACATATAAAAGCACTATAAAATATTCCTCAAGCAGGCTAAGATCGATCCCAATTTGGCAGCCAGATTGGCAGGGTCGTTTACATGGTGAAGCCTTAGAGGTGTAAATGATGCAAGAGTTAGAGGGTTGTGCAGCTTTGCTGGAGGAAGCACCTCCCTGGGGGTGGGCTTTGAGAGTACACAGCTTGCCCACTTCCAGTCTGTCTCTGTCTACTTCCTGTGCCTCTGTGAAGATGTGAGAGCGCAGTTTTCTGCTCTGGCTGCCTCATCCAGTGATGTACTGTTATACCTCTGGAATTGTAAACCAAATAAACTCCTCCTTCTGTAAGTTGCACAGTGTTTATATAGCAATAGAAAATAACTAATGCAAGATAGAAATCCAAATATATTCAATTTATCTTCAAAAATATTAAACAGAATCTCTAAGATGCAGTTGTGTGTATTTATATTCAAGCATGATTTATATACACATACATGAAACAGAATGAGAAAGAATGAAACCAAGAAAAAAAGGCAAGAGACAAAGTGTCAAAATACTTCCACTAACATTGATATATATATATATATATATATATATATATATATATATATTTGGAATTTCATATATCACTATGATATTTATATTGTTTCCACGCCTTCCAGTCTTCCTTCAAACCCTTCCCACCCAGGCCCCCAAGTCTCTTTCAATTTCCTGGCCTCTTCTTTGATTTTATACATATGTATGTGTGTGTGTCTGTGTGTGTGTGTGTGTGTAGTGTGTGTATGTGTATGCAAGTGTGTGTAATATTTTGTACCCATTTAGTGTGCTTCTGTGTACAGAGTTTAGGGCTGACCACTTGAGGTTCGATAACCCATGGGGAGCTCATCCCTGGGGAATGCTGATTCTCCTTCCCTCAGCAGCTAGTAGCTCTTCTTCCAGAAGCAGGATCTTGTGAAATTTCTCCCATCGTGTTGGGCATCTCAACTGGTGTTGTCATTCTTCTGCTCTTGTTCAGGCAGTGACGTTGTAGAGATTTCATGACACAGCTTCTGGGTCATGTCTGAAGACACTGTGCAGCAGCCAATGTCCTGCTGCTCTGGCCCATGTCATCTTTCCTCCCACCCAGTTTTCCCTGAGCCTTCAGTATAAGAGTGTATTGGAGACTAACATTTGAACACTCGGATCTGAATTAAATATAATTATCAATAATCAAATGTGTTCATTTTTCCTAACCTGTTCACGGTTTAATTAAAGTAGTAGAAACATGCTAATAGAAAAATTTGAAAAACATACAAAGAGTATTTTTTTCTACAAAAGTTTTTCTCTAATGGGATTATTTGTAAGTAACTAATGATTTTGTCTGATTAAGCATAGAAAATACAAGAAATAATAATACAATATGAAAGGTATGTTTCTCAAAACATTTTTAAGAGAGAATCTTTCAAATTCTGGAAAAGAGTAAATGAGAGTTTACTTATTCACAACGTACTTTAATACAAAATTCTGAAATGTTCTTTAGTAAAGATATCCACTCAAAATTATTTTCTTCATTCCTTCCTTTAAATTATGAATTTTGATTGGTCCAAAATAGATTGACAAAAGAGCTTTATATTTGGAGACAGACTTTTTTGAACATGTACTGGTATATGTGTTTTTATCCAGTATCATTATACCTGCTGTCAATATGGTTGACAGTATACATGCTTAAAATGATATTTTCTCAGATTTTCATCTTAAAATTTTTTTCTTGATGCTTACTAAATTTTATCAGAATGTATCAAAGGAAGGTTTATTATTCATGGTGTCAATATTAGTGGATGGCAGAAAACAAATTGTAGGTGTCTGTGTAATTACTTTTAAAAAATCTATTAGCTATGATTGGTGACTTAGTATTCCCTAATTTGACAATGGTTAAGTGCATGCTGTAGAGCTATAAAAACAAATCAAAACAAACAAAACCAGAAAACCAAATAAAAAAGGGGGACAGGGAAAAATAAGTTTAAAGCTCAAGAAACTAGAAGGCTCAGAACAGGTTAATGACACAGAACTATTTTAAGGTTGTTGGCCTGGGAGTTCCCTGGAGAGTCCACAGTGAAAGGCTGAAGGAGCTGCTGGATTACAGGCATGTAGACAACAGCAGACACACAGACCTCTCAAGAAGAACAGAGCTGCATGTGCTGGTGACATTTCCATCCATATTCCCAGCCTACTGCATGGCTCCACACACATCTGAGCATGTCTTTCTTTTCAATTTGTCATTCTTCTTGTCAATCATCTCCAGAAACACATTTATAGGTACAAACAGAAGTGTGATTTTTAATGTCTTAAGCATCTCTCAATTCCATCAAATTGACAATCCAGATTATTTTAAAAAATTCAGATTTATGAAAAAATTCCAATCAGGTTGCACTTAATTGTTCATTAACTTAGACATTAATGAGTTACCAACACCATAGCTGGATAATGATTCAAAAAAGGATAATAAGTTGTGGATGCTCAGGCAGTGACAAGAACAGCATGACTCTTCCCCAAAAGACATTTTAAGATGCCATTGATTATTAAGATAATGTGTCATAAAACTGAAGAAACAGGTATATCTAACATTCCACTGAACAAGTTATATATAGGACAAAATTTGTGAGGCACGTTATGGATACATTTTGGTTGCTCAGTCAACTGTGCACTGAAATCTCAAAGCTAGCATAAATTGTAAAGCAAAGAGAGTAACCTCTAATCATATAACATATCATTAGTGATTATTTATTTCTATGGATTCTAATGTGTCTAAAGATTTTAAACTATCACATTAATCTGTCAAGGCATAACTTTCCAAGTGGGTTATATTCTTTAAGGAATAATTACCATGTTTTATAACACCGCTCAGAGAAAAATTTTCTGTAGAAATTTTTCTATAGAAAATCTGCTCATCCAGTAGAATATTAAAAACATAAATTTTGATGTTAAAAAAGTGAGTGCTTTCTAACCCTTTCATTAAAAGTATTTTAATAGTTATTGTCATTTCCTAAGTTAACTTCAGTGATCTATTTAACTATTCAAAGGCTACATTTCATTCCAAAATAAATAAGAAACAACAGGAAACCAAAGGAATATTACAGAGAGTTAATGAAAAATTTACCACATAAATTAAGTGTCTTACGTAATATTACTGGACATGCCATAGATAAATGGATGAATGTTTGTCTTATTCCAAAATACTCTGAGGTGTGTAAGTCCTAAATTGATATGCTGTAATTGATAGAATATTGAAAACATCATCAATTGAGTAGATAACAGTGTTTGGAAGATAAAAACAGATCTGTTACTAAGGATAAGCACTCCTTTTTTCTCTTGAGTTAATACAGGAAATAATTCCTGAGGTACTTTTTCTTGTCAAACAAAATAAAACAAAACAAAAAATAATCACGTGATGAGATTTTACAGGACTCAAGATGATACAAAATGGTGATACATTGATAGGTTTGGAATATTTTTACTGAGTTGAAGTGAAAACAATAGTATAACGCCAAATATTCACTCAGATTTTATAGACATGAGAATGATGTCTACATATACAGACGAATCTTATACAATTGATTTGGGATAAACTTTACAACACATTCAAATTGTTTCAGTTACAGAGTTGTATCATTTTCCTCAATTAAAGTACACTGAGCCAGGTGTGATAGAGCAAACTTTTTTTTTCTGTTTTGGGTTTATTTTTTGCATACTTTTATTGAATTTTTGTGTATTTTGTATAGAACATCTTAATCATTCTTAATCATCTTTAAACCCCCTTCCTCCTTGGCATCCTCCCATACCAACCCCTCACTGGAATTCATAGATTCTGTCAATTGTGTTAATGCCAATTGTGTCAAATTCGTGTCCCCAGACATCAGTCAGTACAGGTTCATCCACTAGAGCCTAGTCAACCTATCTAGAGCCCTTTAAGGAGATCAGCTCTTCCTCACCTAGCAGTCATCAGCTGTGAGCAATTCTTCACCTAAGATTGGGATCTGATGCCCATTTACAGTTCTGTGCTGGGTTTTTGTCCACATGAGTTTGCATGGGTCTTGAGCATGCTGACGCCATTGCTGTAGGTTCATATGAGCAAGGTCCCAGGGGCCTGTAAGATTCTATTTTTATATGGTCATGCAGCTCCTCCCTGGCTCTTAAAATCTTCCTGACCCCTCTTCTGCAATGGTCTCTGAGCCCTGGTGTGTGGAGTTTAATATGAGTCCAAGGACCCACAGTCTGCAGACTCAGTGTACTCTCTACATTTTGACCTTTTGTGTTGCTGACCCTTTGTTGCATGAGGGGGCTTCACTGATGAGAATTAAATGCATTAATATTTTCTTTACCTGTTGTTTTATGTTCCTGAGCCTTAGGTGTACACATTCCATTCATGATGTGTACTTAAGCATGGGCAATTCACAGACAATGTATATATGTGACCAGTTGTGGAACTGTATAATAATCTCTGTTGCAAAAGAAGCTTCTTTGATGAGTGGTGACTGGGATACTTGTCTGTAAATATGATGATCCATATTTTGCACATAGTAAGGAGTTTTTTTTTTTTTTTGTCTAGAGATATGACAGCCCTAGGGTTTCTTAAAATATCTATGACCTCTTAAGCCATGTGTATTTGACTATGGTTACAGTCCATACATGAGTTTCTTTCCGTTGAGTAGGCTTTAAGTCCAATTAGGTAGCTGTTTATTATCCCCAAGATAAAATTGTCACTACTGCACCAATGTCATTTGCTGTGCTTGTCATTGATGTTGTTATTAGGCCTTGAACCTAGGCTTGGACCATAAATTGATGTTCTACATTAGCAGCTTGCATAGTGCTCTCAAAATCTAGGAAAGCCAGCCTTCAGGTGAAGTGGTTTCCAGCTCAGGTCTAGTTCCATTGGTAGAGCACACTTGTAATGGCAGATTTGGTATGCTGAAACAAGAGAATCACAAGTAGAAGGCCATCCTGGGCTACACAGCAAAACACAGCTCATAAAAGTTAAAGGAAATTGAAACATTTGAATATTTTGAATGTTATCATGCTTACAGAAGAAACAACATAGTAAAAACCAGAAGGAACATAATTGAAAAAATACTAAAATAACTTTTAGTAATTGAATTAATATCAAGAGAATATCATTTGATGTGACAAAAGATACACCTGGGCAATTTAATATCTTAGTATATCAAAAACATTTGTGAACATGACATCAAGAAGAGAAAAAACAGAGAGATTCTATTTTACAAAAAGTACCTAACATTTATTATTTACTGTATATGCCAAAATCCTTATATCTTGAGTTCTTATAATTCAAATAAAAATGTATAGACACTTCAGTGGCAAAGTGGTTAAAGAGAAAGAATGAGATGGCATATTATTATTATTTTAAATTTCTTTTCATTTATTTTCTATGTTTATATGTATGTGCACCACAGCATGCTTGTGGAAGTCAAAGAACATTATGGGAGCCAGTTCTCTTTCCCCACCATGTGAGTCCCAGGAATCAAACTCAGGTCTTCAGGCTTGGTGGGAAGCACCTTTACCAGCTAAGCCATCTTGCTGGACCTCATAATTACTTAAACTATGTCATCATTATCTATCTCCATGTCAAAATAAAAGTGGTCAGCTAAAGAATGAATTAAAATAGTGCACATTTTGAAAGCAAATTGGTTTCTTACACTGTTTGTGTGTCTAGTCCTCGCATAGTATCATTTCAGATTGCATCTATCTGGGGCTTGCTGCAACAGCAAAGTCCACAAATGCTGAATTCCCTCATAGAAGATGACGCAGAATTCTCATATAACTTAGGCCCATTCTTCCCTGTACTCTTGATAATCTCTAGATAATTTGTAATGTCTAATATAATTGTATACTCTGTGAATAGTGTTAGACTATGTTGTTCAGGAAAGAATGAGAAAAACACTGTACATATTGATTCTGTACAGAACATTTTTGCAAATATTATTTATCTGTGGTTCCCAGATATTTCAAGTCTAAGACCATTGGACATAGAAACTGACTGAATTTTTAAAGGCTTAAAGTCAGTGTATGAACTTTCAGAATATTTTGTTTCTAGAAATTATTCTTATGAAATTATCAAGGTTATCATAAAAATTGCACAAAATATTTGTTGATAATGTCTCCACATGCAGGAGCATTTGGAAAACACAAGTTAAAATTCATAGACTTCAAAAAAACTAATAAGAATGAACATAAAGTCAGTAAGGGAAGGGGCAATAATTTGGGGTAAAGGTAAGGGAATGGTCTGAATATGATCAAAATACATTATATGAAGTACTGAAAGGATCAGTACAAATATTTTTAAAAGAATTAATTTTTCAAAACATTATTTATTGAAATTATCTTCACTTCAAGGCTAAAATGGAAAAAGTTCCCAAAATATGCATATACCTATTTTCTCATAGAAATAAATTATTTTTTATACAATAAAAAAAAAAACCTCTGAAAATCCCAAAACATCAACATCTCAAAGAGGTGACTCAGAAATAACCTTATTATTTAATTATAGTGTGCTGTTTAAATAAATATTGTGACTTGGGACCAGAGATGGCTCAGCAGTTAGGAGCACTAGCTGCTCTTGCACAAGACTGGGGTTTGAAAAGCGGCACCCACATGGCAGTTAACAATCAGCTGTAACCCCAGTTCCAGGGGATCCAACACCCACTTTGGACTCTGTGGGCACTGCATGACAGGGTGCACTTACATACCTGCAACAAAACAATCACACATAATAATTAAATTAATTAATAGATAGATAAATAAATAGACAAATAAATATTGTGACTAACATAAAATGGATTCCTATAGAGGCACTAAAAATCCAAAACTAGAGTATAGTGTGAAGATAAAGTATAAAAATATGGCTAGAATTCATCAGTTCAAGCTCTATACATGTTGAAATGTCACATGGAACCCCATTCCTTTATATGATTGATACAGAGTAATCAAAACATTTTAGTTTACAAACATCATTCTATACACAAAAATGTTTTTTATAGTCATAGAAGAGTTTATTTACTTGGAAAAGTGATCATACCATATGATTTTCCTAAAAGCATATGTCCAAATCCATACATATTATGAAGCAGTTTTTGTAAGAAAAAATGTTAATTATTCATATATAAAGTGTCCGAAATCATTACTGTAACATAATGACTGACATATTACAGATGATTTTAAAGATGTCATGTTTATTTGTTTTAGTATTATTTGAAATGAATACATACTTAAAAAATCATTTTAAGGAAACAAGGACAATTAAAATATAGTTGATAAGCAAACCATTTTTTTTTTAAATTTGGAAAAAAAATAACAGAACAAAAAACATGATGCAATTACGCAGATAACTTTGTATGCACTATTCCCTTTGCATTTCAGACAGCTTAAACACATTCTGTCTGCCCAAGCTGAAGACTGACCCTGAAGCTCCTGATTTACAAACCTCTCTTAGAGATGGCAGATTTTATAGTGCGTTTGCCTCAACTCATACCAAATTGACCTTTAGTTGAAAAGGCTACTGTACACATTCATGTTTTTCATTTCTCATTCCTCTTTAACCAAGCAGTTGGAGATGAGATCTTTATTAACAAATTGAATTGAAGTTTGGGATAATTATCTATGGAATTCAGCCTCAAGACCTGCTCAAACTTTCGACTATGAATATGAGGCAGAGATAAATAAATAGAGTTCGCTGATACTTGGTTCTTCTGTATGCATAGTAGATTTTATACTATGTGAAATCCATTATCTGTGTTGGACTAAAATTGCAGTAAGGACAGAAAGTGATAAACATATAATCAGTATGTGTTATTAGCTGGGAAGGACAATCAGTCTGTTATTATAGTTGGCCTGTGAGGTCTTGAGAGTTCAGGAGCCTGAGATATTCAAGTGCAAATAATTGAAGTATACATTCAGTAGTGGATTAAACAAGAGACTTTAAAGCAAGCAAGAATTTCTATCAATCTGCTAACCATCTGATAAAATATAGTATTAGATATTATAAAGTAGAATAATCATCAATAGGCTTTAAAATGCCTTTTATTATTATTTTCACACCTGAGTAGACGGTGCATATCTTTATTCATAAAGCTTCTGAGGGCAATTGCTCAAAGTAAATATAACAGTATTTGTGTGAAAGTAATAAAATATCATAAAACTAAATTCTTCCTTTAAGCTGTGTAACTGCTCTACTCCTTTCCTGAATTCATTGTTAATGGGACCTCACTTTTCTCTTTTAAGTAGCAAAGAGAGAATGCTGTTTTTATTTTTCTGTTTTCTTTTTCCTTTCAGTTTTTGTTGTTTCATTTGTTTTCCTTTTAATAGGTTATATTAATAGTATTATATGATACTTGTATTTTGTTAACATTTCTCTATTTTTGTGAACTAGATACACCATTGATCATTTAGGCATTGCCTATTTGAGGAAAATCACTTCCCCTTTCTCACCTTTAAGTTATTATGCAAAATATATTTACATGTATAAAATCCCAAAGTTTAACATTGAATCAGGCCATTTTTGTCTTGTCATTTTGATAACAGAGAACCAAAACTCTGATACTAAGTGTCTACTAAGTAAGAATACTGAAGATAATTATGGTCTTCCATCTAACACTTATTAAAATTTAAACCATAATTGCTCTAAGTATATGAATTTAATACTAATATTTAATATATTTAAAAATGATGAAGGACAAACTATTAATAAAATATACCAACCAATAACTTTTTTCATTTACCTATTAATAAAACTTTCAGGCCTAGAGTTAATTAAAATAGTTCCATTTTAACTCATTGTAAATTTTTATCTGATTGTCAAAGCTTTTTCCTCCTTGAAAGACTTGACTTAAATCCTGGTTTATAAATTGTCTTTGTAAAAGTATTACTGCATTGACTCCCTCAGTGGCAGCTTTCCTACCTGTCTGAATCTATTTTTACCATAGCATGTGTTTTTCTGAATCCATTACTGTTCTTCATGTGTCTCTCCAATAAACAGTAATCTCTACAAATGGTCTATTCCCCACTCTCTTTTTTTCCTCTCTCTCTTATCATATATGTAAATACATATATGTATGCATATATGTGGATTTAGTTTATCACTGAATTCATGATGTATTCTAGTTTGCTTTTCAATTGCTGACCACAACAACTTGAGAGTAAAAGATTTATTTGACTTACATCTCCTGGGCCACAGTTCATCACGGAGGGAGTGCATGGTAGGAATTCAAGGCAGGAACCTGGAAGTAGGAAATGAAGCACCGGTCATGGAGGAATGAACCGGCTTGCTCTCCGGCTTGTGTTCAACCTGCTTTCTTATACAATACCAGACAACCTTCCCAGGTGTGGTACTACCCACAGTGGGCTGGCCCTCCCACAGTACTTGACAATCAAGAAAATGCCCCACAGACATGGTTACAGGCCAGGTCAATGGAGGCAATTCCCCAGTTGAGGCTCCCTTAACCCTAGTGTGTCAATTGAAACTAAAGTTATCCAGTATGTGATGTCACTGTCTTAGACCTTCTCTGTACAGTATCTTTGGAATCTCCAATATTAATTCATCATCATAGCTACGTACCAATTCCAGAGAAAATGGAGCTTCAGATTCTTGTAGTCCCAACTGCTTTTCCCAGTATATGCTTTTATTTGCTTGACTGCTTCACAGACCCTTTGATCTGGTTGTTAGTTTGAGAAATTGTACATTTTTCGTTACCTTAAATGCGACTTAAAATCAGGTCTGAACAACATACCCTGGGACTTGTAAGAAATATAAATTTGAGACTAGACAGATGGTTCAGTGGTTAAGAGAGTTGACTGCTCTTGCAGTTTGATACACAACACCTACATGGTGGCTAACAACCATCTTTAATTTCAGTTGCAAGGAATCTGACACCCTCTTCTGACCTCCACAGGCATTGCACAACAGAGATGCACTTACACACATGCAGGCAATATACGCCTATACATAAAATTAAAATAATAAATAAAATATTTTTTAAAAAGAAATACAAACTCCCAGGTCTTAACCCAGACTACCAGAATCAGCATTACATTTTTAACATGATTCTTTGATGATGTAATTTTAGACTCTGTTCCTAGATGGACCTAAAAGGATGAGGAGAGAAATAAGAGCTGACCCAACTAAACTGAAAATCAAAGATGAATGGAATCTTAAAGAAAGTCCATGTTTTTTCCGAAGTACAGAATAGATGTTAAACATGCAAGAAAGAGCTATTATTTACTATAATATGTGCTATGTATTAGCAATTATTATATACTGAGTATTATTATATTAGGCCTTTTGCAGGCAATATTTAGTATTCACAAATATCCTATATTGCCATGGGAACTTTTAGAACTAAACAGATAAAATGATTGACTGAGAATTCTTAATGGCAATGAGAAAATTAGGCTCTAATGTAATATCAAGTACTAATGAGTGTGAAGGAGAAAAGCTGAGCTAGGGAAATAGAACACATCAGTGACGATGTGAGGGAATGAACAAATTAGCTAAGAGCAAAATGAACCTGGAGATGTAAACTTTGAGCAAAGACCTGTATCAAATAAAGACCCTCTCATGAAAGTCCGGGAATAATATTCCAGACTGAAAGAAAGAGATCTACAGAGCTGTGAGTTGGGAATAAGTTTAGTACTTCTGAAGAAGAGCAAAGACAAAAAAGAAATCCATTATGATTCCAATGATGAATTCAGAGAAATAGACAAGAGGGATTCTGTGATGAATATGAGGCAATGTTAAGAGATATTCAACTATTCTTAGCACAATGGATAATCACTGGCAGTTTTTGAGCTAAGAAGTAATATTATTTGATTTGTACTTAAAGTGCATTGTCGGAGGCACAGGAAGTAGTGAATAAAGACTGATGGACAAATTTAAGATCCTGGGAATTAATTAGTAGGTTAATGCAATGGCACAAACTACAGTATTTTGCATTTCTAAAGTTAACATAGTGAATCAGGACAAAGCCTATTTCAGAGCCGAAAGGGGTTGCTAGAGGAGGCAGAGAACCGCCATGGAGTTTTTCTCAGTAATCTCTGTTGTTCTCCACTAACCACACTTCCTTAAATCCAGTGTAAGCAATTAGTGCTTTCTATGAGCTATTGTTAAATGTTATGCAAATAAATCTTCAAACCTACCTTCTAGTTAGAAAAGCACTCAGAAAACTCTTTTAGGAAATTAAATTCTAGAACCAAGACTACCAAATCATAATGTTATATAAAAAGGAGAACAAGGAGTTGGAGAGATGGCTCAGTGGTTAAGAACACTGGCTGCTCTTGCAGAAGATCTTAGTTAGATTCCCGGGCACCCACATGGCATCTAACAACTGTCCATAACTCCAGTTTCAGGGAATCCAATGCTCTCTTCTGGTCACCATGGACATTGTGTGACACAGATGCACTTATATATTCCCCGGCAAAAATACATACATATAAAATAATTATAATAAATATTTTTTTAAAGAAAACATTTTTTTTTAAATAGGAGAACCCTAGGTCGATAAATCTACAAGGTAAGAATATTGATATTAAGTAAATCATTCAGGTTAAATTCAAATACCTCAAAAACTTCTTGTGAGAATACAATACTTTTTTCTCCCCCTCTGGTATTTTTGCATATAATTTTGAAGGCTAAGCTTTAAACAGTTTTAAATGCTATAACTTTTAAGACAATAAGTAAAGAATAAGATTATTTTGAGTTCCATCTCTGCATTCCAGGTTGGAAGTTCTAGGACTTGTTAGCAAATACTTGTGGGTTTTTTTTGTGTGTGTGTGTGTGTGTTTTTGTTTGTTTTTAAAAAAGGATCTTGTTTTCTTTTTTTTTTTAACCAAACACCAGCTAAGATATGTTTTCTTTTAGATGAAAATACTTTTGCTGCGAGTGCCATCAGAATGCTTCTACCAATGCTAAAGCATTTAATTTTGAAATAAGGATTCTCAAGAGACAAAGGAGGTGGGGGAAGGAGATAGTGGAGTTGGAGAATGCTACTACTTTCGAACACAGCGACCTAAGGGTGGGCTTAGTCACAGACCCTGGACTGACAAAACACTGAATGTTCCTGACTTTCCACTGACTATCTGGCTTTGCTTCTTTGTTGGGATACAATAGCCTAAATACTATTTTTTTTTTCTGTGCCAGTATTTGATCTGTTGATGCAAAGGTGTAACTCTCACTCAAAGTGGATAAGAGATAGTTTATTCTGGAGACAAATATGAGTGACCATGGTCAGGAACACAGATTCAGGTTACTTTCTATTACATGCTCCAGCATAGTAACAGTTGCATTACCATTTTATAGTAACAAAATAAAGAAAATTCATAAATCAAGATACTTTTCAAATACATTGGGGGAGACATTCAGTAGGCAGGTCTACTTACAGGTCTCAGACGCTATCTGATGAGAGTCTTAACTTTTTGATTGGCAGGGACCTGTTTCTTTTGTTAATACATTTTGTCAGTCACAAAAATGTTAAGGCAGAAACAGAATTAGATAATGGGTGTCTGTTTAAGGTTAAACAGGGCCTTAGGTAAAATGTACATAGACAGTGGGTAAGGGGTTGAGATAAAAAACCAACACCATGTGGATGGAATAGCAAGACATTTTACTTCTGAACCGCAAGGCTGCTACAGTGAACCCTAATCATACTTAAAAAGAGGCTTTTATCAGGTTTCGGGAGCAGAGACTGGTTACAATTTGCAACATCCAATAAGAATTAAGCATTTCACCAAGTTTCCTGTGTGCACCTTTCTAACCAAAACAGACCAGGGGGTTATCTATTTGCACATGCCCCTCCCAGATCAGAATATCACATGGGGTGTGGTCAGTCCTGTTTTGGAACTCTCATGGTCATTCCTTTCTGGGTGTGCCAGTAGGAGGCGTTGGGCAAAGGTCAAGCTTTGAAGTCTGGACAAACCACCAACGAAAGTCTTTATCCAATTTCCTAGACCATGACACGATGGATTTGCACCATTCCAAACTCTCTAGTCATTGAAGCTCTGGTCAGTTGGTTAACCTTGCAGTAAGTTCATTTCAAGATGCAGTATTTTCTGGGAACTTTTTCCTTTACAGATCCCCTTGCTTTATACAGGGAAAAACAGAGTCTCAGTTTTTTAATGTTTTCTTAATATGTTACATTTACTCCATTAGGTGGAACAATGTTCTTGATTATTTTAATAATAATCATCCTATTATACATCACATGCAAATAGCATGTCATATACAAAGGACAAAAGAAAAGAAAAGTAAGATCCTGATCATGATGGTTAAATAGTTTTGATATGATTCAGGAATTTCTTATTGGCCTTACCAGCTAATTAGTCCTTGCTCCTGAAGGCTGCTATCTCATCTACAACTGAACCTCATCTGTATCAGATTCTAGGAACAAACCTTCCTAGCTACAGCATGGGAATAAATAATATGTGGTCCTGTATGCACAAAATGTGATGCTTGGACAACAGGGGGATCTGTGAAGGAAAAAGTTCCCAGAAAATCCTGCATCTTGGAATGAACTTGCAAGGCTGACCAACAGATCAGCACTTCAATGACTGGAGAGTTTGAAATGTTGCAAATGCACAGCCTATGGACACTGTATCTTAGGCCTTGTTTAACCATAAACAGCCACCCCTTACCTACCTCTGTTCCTCCTTAACATTTTTGTGACTGACAAAATGTGTTAACAAAAGAAAGAGTTCCCCACCAATCTAAAAGCCAAAAGTGTCTTCTGATAGCATCTGAAGCCTCCAAGTAGACCTGCCTACTACATGTCTCCACCAATGTATTTGAAAAGTGTCATTTATGATGTTTTCTTTTTGCTGTTGTTGTTCTGTTACTATAAAACTTCAATGCAGCTGTTACTGTGCTGGAACACGAAATTGGGGGTAACCTGAATCTGTCTTGCTGAGCCATCGTCATTCATATTTATCTCCAGAATAAACTATCTCTTATCCCCTTTGAAGCGAGAGTTATGCTTTTTCATCCACACATACTTACTGGCCTTCAGTGAATCAATTATTGTAATATTTACAAAATAATCTAAGAAATAATTGCTATCTTGTCATAGTTATTTAACCAGAGCAGTCAAATATTCATAATATTGAAAATTAATGAGAAAATTGTGCTACTGTTTATACATGGTTTATACAGAAGTTAGTAGCATTTTTTTTGTTTGTTATTTCTCAAAGAAATGAATACTTTAATTTCAGACATTCTATCTGAACTAAAATTAAATGATTTTAGCAAATTCATGTGACTATATTCTTGTCAATTGTTTATGCTAGTTTCTTAACGCTATTAATTTACTAACTTTTCCAAGGCCTCAAGATGATATATCTCATGAAGTCAACAGAAAAAAAAATCAATAAATAATAAACAAAATCTATAGTAAACTTAGAAGTATAAGAAGAAAAATAAAGTATGTGTAGTCCATTATGAAGATCATATTTACATAAATTTCTCATAAGATCTGCTGATGGAGAATAAATTACCCTATTGAGAAAATATAAGCATTAAAAAAGCATTGAAATGTTTAAGAAGGAACAGGCACATTACATAGTTGAGTTAAGCTTTGATTATATGATACTAAATTAACATCAGTTTATATTTAGCTGATTATTTTTTCAACCCATGAATTACAAGTACTTTGCAGTAAATATTTGGATTTCAAAAGTCACAAGCTATGAAAGAACTGCCTTTCTTATATCTATTTAATATACTAATTGGATGGTAGATAGAAATTGAGTGTGGTAGCAGCTGTACATGCAATTGAGTTTCATGGAATTTTAATTATACAGAAAACTGGGAGCAAAGTAAACAGATTGGATTAGTGTGAAAATAGCACAAACTGATTTGTGTTTCTCTGGAACATTCCAGGTGTTGTCAAAGTGGATTATGGAGATGTGTCAGTCAGAAAAACTCTAAGGGAAAATCTGAAGTGTAAGCCTTTCTCTTGGTACCTGGAGAACATCTATCCGGACTCCCAGATCCCAAGACGTTATTACTCACTTGGTGAGGTATGAATTATTTATTTTGGTTAACTTATATTTTACAAATGGAGCAATTTCTAAAGAGCTTAATATTTTTTCATGTTGTGAGTAAAATACTGTGAAGGTTTTAAATAGATCTATTTTAAATAACTGCTCATATTCTTTTTAAGAACCGTGAAGATCTTCAACTTGAGAAATTGTAAAGTCGGGGGAAATTTAACTACTGAACAAAAAGTCATATTTTCTTGTTTTTCTACCAACAGACTTGAATAATTTGGCCATACGAACTTATACTGTTAGTGTTTTTCTCTGGTTCCAAAGAGCTTTTTACTTTCCTGAGAGTTGTAACTATTAATACATATTACACTGAAAACAAAACCGATAATTTAAAACTTTAACCATTAAAATAATGTTGCCGTAATTTTTTAGACTTTCATGCAATGTATTTTGATCATATTCATACCAATGCCTCTGTTTCCTCTCCAACCTCCTTTCCATGCCAGCTTCATGTCCTCTTTTTAAAAACCGGGGTAACTCATTGACTCCAATTTGTGCAAGCGATGGAGCCCAGTGCACTTAAATAAAATTGACTTTTACTCCCTCAGAAGCTGCCAACTGTCCAGATTTCCTCAGTTAGAAATGGGGCTAATGATCACCTTCCCATTCCATGCTAGAACAATGCCTTACTTGGTCAGGTACAGATCTTGCACATGGAATTATAGAATTTTATGATATAATAATATGTTTTTGAATAATTAAAATATATTTTCCAAAATAAAATGTAATAGTGAAAAGGTTGTCATCAACTACATTGTATAAATTACACTATATGTCTGGATTAATAGGAGAAATAAATTTTTCCAGTTGCGCCAGTATTCAGCTTATTGCAACAGCCTCTGAAAATTGAGAGGGGTTAGAGAGATGGCTCAGCAGTTAAGAACACTTGCTGTTCTTCCAGAGGAAGAATTCACATGGTGGCTAGTAATCATCTGAAGTCTAGTTCCAGGGGATTGGACACCCTCTTCTGGCGTCTACATGCATGCATGTATGAAGTGCGTTCGCATACATGCAGGCAAAATATTCATGCACATAAAATAAATAAAAATGAATGTTTTTAAAACAAGAAAAAGAAAATTTTGTCTTGGATCTTAGTGTTTTTATAAAATTTTTTAGCGTTGGGACTGCACCCTTCATTTCCAATATATTTACATAACTTAGGTATACACAATTGGCTTTGTCATAATTATATAAATGCACATAATAATTATTCAGCTGCTCAAAACATGAATTCTTTTCCTTACATGTATGTTCCATATGGGTAGGTTACCACTTATTGTTGGATCAGTTTCTGAATTAAAAACTAATTTAATATTGGTTGTGATAAAAGTATTTTGACTGCAATAATATAATTTTTTAGAAAGTAATTATTGCCTAAGTATTATTTTAGGTTTTAATTGCCATTTTTATAGGTCATAATTATAAATATCTGGCAGTTTCTAAGATTCAACCTAGTATATTGTTTGGACATCCATCTTACTACTTATGACCTTACAGAAAGAAAGCAAGGAAAGAAAAAATTAGTCAAACTGAATGGCATTCTAGCTGGTTTATTTGTGATAACTATTTTAAGTGCCTTCCCAATGCACCATGGGTCAGTGTTCTTCTCTCTAGTTAACTGTGTCAATCTCTCTGCATTTCAATTTCCATGTATTTAATCTGAATTTTGTAGTGAAAAGTTGTATGTGTAAGAGCATTGACCACATTTTAGATTTATGACTTTAGTCATGGAGTGGTGCAGGTTTGAGTTTGTTTTGACGAGGAAGGTACACTAGCTGATGTTTTGTAATATATAATATGCCCGTGTTAACACTTATCTCAGAGATTTATATGCAGAATATATGAAAGTAATTTTAAAAATAGAACATTATTATAATCCACTGACAGTCTTCAATAAAATACTTAATATTCCCATTCTCTTCTTGATAATGAGTCTCACTTTACCCTTTTAAGAGAGCAGTATTTTTATTCATGTTATAAAGTAGCTCTCTGACTCTTCTTGTTGAAAAAACAAGATAAGATTGCACAGCCTTCTTTTCAATAAAGGAGGTTGATTAGTGGCTATAACAAATGGTTACAATGAGCAAGGACTTTTGAGAAACTCAGTGGGCCACCAGGGTTCTCCTGAGAAAGACTTGATGACTACTTGATAAACAAACTTGATCTTTATTTCCAAATTTAAATTCTAATTTTATATCAAGAAAATCTAATTGACTTTCTTTTAAAGTACAATATGATTTAGTTAAATTCTTCTCATCAACCTATGAATTTTGAATTAGTTATCTTGTATAATGGGTCAGGTGTTCATACTTTATAAAAATAATTTGTAAAAACTTTCAAATAAGAGGTTTTGTCTTTCAGAGTATTTGAAACATGCATAGAAAAGATAGCTTCGTCTACTGGAAAAATCCCTAGATCAAACGTCAGTTAGAGTAAGGCTCAAATCTAGGACTCACAGTTTCCAAACTGATTGGAGTAGGCAGAGTTATGATAAAGATCTAGACAGAGTGCCTGTTTACAGTGCCTGTAAAGAAACAGGAGCAGCCCCAGTAACTACACTGATTTCAGTTTCATGGTTACTTACTGTGTTAAAATTGTTCAAGGAATTTCACATGAATTAGAATGTAAATTTATGTTTTTAATATAATTTTGGCATTTTAAAAATATAAACAAAGTTAAATAGAATAAGTTTTACATAATTTCTTATATAAATTTAATGTTTTAAAATGACAACTCTTCCCTGATCTCGCCTTTCCTATTATCTACTGCTTAATAAAGAAACTGTTGTGTAGAAATTTGTGTTATTTCCTTAGAGGTCATATAGGTGGTTAACTATTGGCGTAGGGATTCAAATATCTGCCAGTCCAGCACTATGGCACTGTTGCTCACTCTGCTGTTAGAACTCATAGAAACAAAATCATTTATTTTATTACATTTTATTTAATAAAAATGCCTTTATTGAATAAGAACTTAAGCTGATACTGAGGATGCAAAGTCAAACTAAAGAAGAACTTACTATAAAGTCATCATGCCCAAACTGAGAGGGTACATTAGGAGGTAATCAAACAGGGAAAGAAAATCAGTAGAAATTAAAGGTATGTGAGGAACATGAGGTCTGCGCCATGCTATGAACAGTTTTCAATAATCCCAATAAACTTAAACATCTATGAGATAGTTTAAGTTTTGAACTTCCTGAGATATTAATGAACTGTAGTTTTTCATTTTAAATTCAGGTCCCACAGAAATGCAACACAGCATTTGTTTCCATGGAAATAAAAGGCCAAATTAACCAAACTCCTGTCCTCAGTTCCATTTTTTTTTAATGTTGAATACATAATTTAAGATAAACACCTTGATAATGAGCTAGTGTTAAACTGCTAATAGATAACAATTAAGATTTAAAGCTTTTTTGTTCTTACTGCCTGTCATAAATTTCTACCTACAGGAAGGTTTTCTGTCTAATAGAATTTCTAAGTTGTTTCAGATATACAAGTTACTTGTTATCAAAAGATCAAATTATTTATTTTTAATATATTCACATGTATTTCTTGCTTAAATTCAATTGACTTTTTTTTAGTATTTACTATTTTCATAATCCTGTTTTGTAAAATGTCTATATATTTAATGTTTTAAATTCATAAAAGAAAGTATCAATTTTTCTTTCTAGATTCTTATGTTCTGTTTGAAGATATAGAGGCACATATGATATTCAGTTTCTATGTGATCATATATCAAAACCAAAATCAGTATTATTCATCAGAAACATTATTGATGTCACATAGTTCTATCTTAATATCTTATGTTTACATGTTTTTCAGATAATTGACATATTACTTTAACCAGGCCCCAAATTATCTGCCATTTCCTATGAGAAGTTAAAAGCTGTGCAATTGCTTTGAACTAAAACCTTTAAGTAACTTAATGAAGCATGTGTCATTTAGACTCAGTAAGCAGATCATAATGGAATAAGTAGCTGGAGCTCTTTGCAGCATTAAATTCTCTGTTAACTAGCCCTTTAGCTTATGTAGATTTGATGTGACAGGTTCTGATCTTTTGCATATGAAGACTAATTCAAATACAAGATTGAAAGAAATGACATTCTGAAATAGAATGCTTTGGCCCAAATTTTTAAGCTTTGACAGAGTAGCATATTTGAAAAAAAAAAAATGATTGTGAGCATATGGAACAAAGGACTGTCAGAGGGCAAATGGAGGAAGAACAGGATGCTGGAGCCAAGTGATTTAACTCTTGTACTTAAAATCGACATTTGCATGCAGCCTGGAGAGGTTTTGACATTGGTCTGTGCACTTTGTGTCATGCAGGTGACCTCAGCACTTCCTTTTCATCTTAGAGCCTTTAACCATAGCAGCTAGTTAATGTCCTTGGACAAATGGTGTTGTGTTTCTTAAATAGTTTTGAAGAGCAAATTTAAATACACAAAAATAGACATCTATAAAGCTGCAGGGATTATGGATAAAATCAGTTACCAAGGAGTGTAGAAGCTAAAATGCTTAAAGGTTTTCCATCCCTGTTAATCAGGTTTATTTATAGATTCCCAGTCTTCTTGACCTTTCCATAGGATAATCAGTTAGAAATCCTCATTTTTAGGTCAAACACACAAATGTGGGCATTCTATGTCCATCTTTTAATTCCAAATTCTTGGAGATCCAGAAGCTAATTTTCATCTCAGGATGAATGAGCGTGCATAGCTATAGGCAAAATACATTACTCTTCATTAGATGTTAGCTCTAAGGGAAGTGGGGCTGGGTGACATGCGAGCAAAAGCTATAAACAAAATGAGCTATTTTAGTCCCTGAAACCATAATTTGTTTAAGTATATATTTCTGAAAATTATTATGAAATTCCATTTGATTTTATTAAAGACATATTGACATTCTTCAATAAACTATATGCCAATTTGGCATCTAAGTAATGTTGGCTTGGACTTGGTAAATATATAAATTTCATATTCAGCTCTCTGATTCGTTTACAAATTGGTATGTAGGTGTATCCACAAACCACTCATGTCACAGAATACTTATATTAAGCTATAGACTCAGTATAATATTTGACATATGTGAAGTAATAATCAGATATTATGCAATTAAAGAATAAATGTGGAGTCATAAAAATTTTCAAAAAATATAGTTTAAAAATAGATCTTATAGTTTTAATAAGACCTATTTAATATGTCTTATATTTTACTTTTAGAATAGATTTTTGAAGCGTAAAGACTGATGGGAAGTATACGCTTCTATTTTAGAACTGGAGTTCTCTCTGCTCCTGGCTTTTATAATCCCAGTAGACGAAGTGAAAACTAATAAACAAATCATCTAAATAGTAAGAAATGGAACTAAGGAGGCTGCTGGTATGCTGAAGAAATTCAAAAAAAGGCTTGCTGGTTTCAAACATCAAAATTCAATTGGGAAAAATATTCTCATTTATATTTTTGAGATTTTTTTTTCCGGCCAATAAAAGATTATGAGTAAACAAAGCAACCTCAGAGCGGGCAACCAGTTAGAGTTAAAACTATCTACATGTTACGCCATGTAATCAACGCTCTATCAGAGCATAGAAAATGAGCTAACGAATTCCTAGACTTCCAAATTACCAGACTGCTCTGGTTATTTTGATACAGGCCATAGAACAGACTGTATAAGGAATTTCTAATGGGTAAAGTTCTTTTGTGGTTGATTGCCTGGATTTTTTTTTCAGGATTGATACTAGTAAGGGGATCAAAACATTTTCTGAAATTGCACCTCTTTTCTTAAACAATATTCTTTAGGAGTATATATTTGACTGTGATCTCAAGCTGCTGCTGATATAAAAGTACAATTCCCATCTCAAAGGGGTGAAGGATAGTTTATTCTTTAGCCAAATATGAGTGGTCATGGCCAGGAATACATACTCAGGTTACCGCCAATTCCATGTTCCAACACAGTAACAGTTTCATGAAGTTTTTATGGTCACAGAACAAAGAAAGTCACAAATTAAGACACTTCAGATATACTTGTGGAGACATCTGAGATGTGCGGTATACCACAGTGGGGGAGAATTCTGCTAATTGGCCTTATATGTTATCTTAGAAGCATCTTGGCTCTTGGGTTGGTGGAAGCTAATGGTCTTCTAAGTTAATACATTCCAAAAGATTAGTCACAGGACCTGTTAGTCACAGGATGTTAAATCAGACACAGGGGTAGGCAAAGGATTGGCATAATCAAAGATGGTCCAAGAGAAATGATAATCAGGCTCTGGATCTGCAGCATTCCACCTCCGCATAATCATTGAAGCTCTAATCAGTCAATCAGTCTTGCAGAAAGTTCAGTTTGAAGATGCAATGTTTTTTGTTGGTGTTTTTTTGTTGTTGTTTGTTTTTGGTTTTGTTTTCTGGGAACTTCTGTTCATGCTGTTCTTAGGTTTCTGTTTTAAAAATCACACAACATGGTTCTAAAGATATTTATCCTTTGGATCTCAAAAAAATGAGATACATAATTCAAGCTTTCCTGTGTGGCATTATTTCATGATATGCATTAAAATTTGCATATTGAGGATTTCTAGAAAACACTAGAGACCATTTTTATATTTTGAAGAAATTCACAAATAACCACAGAATTGGGCTCAGTGATATGAGAACAATCCAGTATACATAACCTTCCTTCTAGGTGTGGAAGACTTAAAAAAAAAATCTGGATATCATAGGTCTAATGACAGAAACTTTCAAGAATCCTAGAGCAGATATGCTCTTTTTTAAAGGAGGCCATAGACTGCCCCGTTAATTACACTGTTCTCCATCCTCCTTGTCTCTTATGCCATTGTGGCTCACTTATCAGTCTACTTTCTGATGTGCAGTATGCACTTCATTTCTAGTTTTCCAGATTTTAAAGTTACATTTATTCATTTAATCGTGTGTGTGTGTGTGTGTGTGTGTGTGTAAACATCGCAGGAGTCTGTTTTCTCCTCCTACCATGTGGATCTCGGGACTGAACTCAGGTCTTTAGCCTTGGCAACAAGGGCATTTACCCGTTTAGCCATCTTGACAGGCCTGCTTCTTGTCCTTATGGCCTGGTTTCTCAATTCTGTTTGTGGGCTTCTTTCACAGGGATCATGTTCCACATGTTATAACAATTTTCTGGATGACCTCTGGTTATCACTGTTCATTTAGAACTCTTCCCTTGCTTGTTCCTTCCAGGCTTTTTTTTTATAATAAACGTCGATTGCTTACCTGAAAGCTGGTACTGGCAATTCCCAGATTCACTTTACTATTTTCACTACCTGTGAAAACTACTTAACTATATCTCAATATTTTAATCTCATTCATATTAGGTACATGATGGTAAATCTTGAGTTTTTTACTTGATTAAACTGAAACATCCCGAGGAGATCACTAAATACCTCTTGGTAGTCTATGAGGGTCTTTCCCTCATAGAATTATATGAGAAGGAAACAATTTCCCTGAATTGGAGGTGAGATGTACCTTCTCGTAGGCTAAAATAATAAAAGATGGAAAAAAAAGAGATAAAAGAGGACTGCAGTGCAGGCATATCTACTCACTCCTCCCTCTCTCTCTCTCTCTCTCTCTCTCTCTCTCTCTCTCTCTCTCCCCCTCTCCCCCTCTCTCTTTTCCTCCCTTGCTTCCTCCTCTCTCTGCTTCCTGGATGACATGGTGTGAGCTCCCCTGTTCTTGCACCTCTGCTCCACCACTTACGGACTAAAACCCTAAAACCACTGAAACTATCTGCCAAATCTTCCCTCATTAAAGCCTTTCTGCTTAGGTATTTCATCAAAATGACAAAAACAAATGGAAAAAGAAACTAACATAGTAGGTCATATGTTGGCGCGCATAAATAGTTCCTACTGTTGCGGTGATGGTGATGCTAGTGTAAGCTAGTAGGATTTAGCTTAGGCTGAAGTGAGTATCCACAGGCCCCAAACTGATGACATCTTTAAAGAACTGTCTGAGCTCATTCTGACAAGTTTTCTAAACCATCTAGCCTTGTCATTTTCTGTTCTCGCAGCTTCAGTATCTAGCCTCCTTGGTCAGACTTAATTTGATTTCCTATAAAATAGCCCCTGGATTTGCTACATTCTAAAGGATGTGTGATGTGACTATTCTAGAAACTAAATCCGTGATAAGTAGATAAGTAGAGTTCTTGGTTGCAACATGTCAAAAATGGGACACTTAGGACAGGCTGGTATTAATAAAGCAAGTATTTTATTGAGTTCTTGGCAAATAGTACGAGTGTTAGGTCTTTTCGAATTCTACCCTAAACATAAAGGACACTGGGACACACAATGAGAGAAAGGAAGAAAGGAAGGAAGGAAGGAAGGAAGGAAGGAAGGAAGGAAGGAAGGAAGACAGACACATGATCTATAATCCTAAAATAGAAATCCATTAAAAATTTAAGGATAGAAAAGGAAAAATATTGAGTTATGAAGAAATTTTAAACTCTTAGATCAAAAGTGATAGGCCTAGAAGATAAACAATATCCAAAATAATATTTCTTAAATTGGAAAATAAACTTAATGAAATAAAATGAATATTAATAAAAGTAATTCAAGGAAATGTTAATGAAATAAAATTGAGCTATATTATGAAATGAATCAGTATACAACTTATTTTCCATAAAAAGAAACATTAAAATATTTTGTAACAAAACTGCTACCCTTTGAGGAATTAAATAAGTTTGACATCCAGGTACTTCATTCTTGTAAAATGAGGGGAAACAAACAAGACTGTCATCAGACTTTTCAAAAGCATCCCTTAATACTGGGAGTGAATCAATAGCATTTTATATTTAATCAAAGCCATATATTGCCAGTCAAGGACATCAGAGTCACTAAATTGACTTTCAAGTACCACTGAGATTGTATTCAACATATAAAACTCAGAATTTGTTTTTCAGTAAATAGAAACACCTTTTGTTTACTTGCTTCTGCCCACATTTTGGAGATTTTTTGAGATCTATTTTCTCTGCCCATTTATATCCAAGATATCAGAAACTCCTACTAGCTCTAGTGGAAAAAAAAAATCATGAATTACCTCTCTGCCTCCATTAGAATTATTCTTTCCCCAGAATCTATTCTTCTTGGCATGATGGCAAAAGGCTCTTTACTTGTTTCCCGTGTCCAGTCTATTCTCATAAGGTAGATAAGGAATTGCTGTGCATGCTTAGACTAAAACAAGTCTTAGATACTTCTTTTGCCTGATTCTTGCTCATTGTTTCATGGCCACAATAGCCAATATATTATATCAGATTTCTGTAACTGTCTGGGACAGGGGGAGTCTTTTGCTATTCTGTCTGGATTGCTCTTACACAGAAGGAAATATGATTTCTATTTCACTTAATTAAGATGTCTTTTCATGTAGATCTTCTTAAAATCATCTTTCCTGGTTCCCTTTTCAAGCTAGTTCCCCTCAGGGCTGGAGAGATGGCTCAGTAGTTAAGAGTACTGGCTGCTCTTGCAGAGGACCAGGATTCAGGTCCCAGCTCCCACATGGCAGCTGACAACCTTCCATAGCTCTAGTTCCAGGGGATCTGATACCCTCTTCTGACCTCTGTGGGCATTGCATGACCTGGGTGCACTTACATACATGCGAACAGCATACTCATACACATGAAAAGCAAAAGCACTCCTCTGGCACTTGGCCTACCTTTTCTCTGTTTACATATTTTCATATGAAAGGGAATTTATTTTGAAGACTTGTGACTATAAACTCCATTTATTTCGAAAACATGTCTTAGTTTTTTTTCCAATGTATATTTTTATTCAATTTTTGCAGATTTTGTACAGTACATCTTAATCATATTTAAACCCCAGCCTGCCTGCAATCCCCGTCCCCCCCCCCCCCCCGCCGCCAGACAGTCTACCCACAGGATTTCATGCACTCTGTCATACATGCTATGGCCTATCGAATCAAGTTTGTGTCCCCAGATGTCTCTCGGTGTGAGGTATGCTTTACGTCTTTTTTTCATGAGATTTTTAATCTTTGGTAATATCACAAGTCTCTTTGTGCTGCTTTTTTCCTTCTAAACTGTGAACTCCAGAGAAAAAGGACTGTGCTTCTTTAGCACATTTTCGTGTCATCTTACAGCAAATAGTACAAAACATGAAAAATGAACTCTCTCAGTGTTTCTCGATTGAATTACTGAATTCATAAATGTGTAACAGACCAAAGTACAGTTTATCTGTAATAGACAACAGATTGACAGTAGGTTTTTACTTAGAATAAAATATTTGAAAGCATTCTTAAATTCTGTGCCTAATTTATCAGAATAGGATGTATGAACACCTAGAGAATGCCATTTTAAAATACTGCTATTAAAGTATGCAAATATGTGGCAAATAGGCTTGAGATTTCTATTGTGCACCCAAGACTTCAAAACTTACAAGCATCTTGTCCTACAACCCTACAATTACTAACCAGAATCTATTTAATTATCATGTATCATGCAGAGATCTATCTTTTATGACAGGTTAACAAGAAATATGATGGAGAGATTTTTAAAAACTCAACTGTATGTTCTATGATATACTGAACTATGTCTAGTACACACAGACCGGTTTATTGCACAAACCATCAACAGGCTTCATATTGTCCAGATACCATTCTTGAAAAATCATTTTCTTATGTACTTGGTTCTGAGATAACTTAAATTCACTTGAGAATACAGTTCAATTCTGTCCCACCAGTGAAGTTTGCTTCTGGAAGCCTAGATGCTTTTCCTGCAATACTCACAGTATTTTATGTCCTGTTCAATGGATTGCTGCTCAGATTTATTGATGAAAGTGTCTATAATTTTGAACTAAATTCAAAATTTCTGAAACAGGGCTCAGAAATTCACACCTACTGTGATATTCACTGCTGAAACTTCCTCTTGGGGACCCGAAGGAAGAGCAAAGACTTTTCCCAATTCCTAGGAAGGAATACTTGATCATGATGTTCAGAAGACAAGATAACTGGATTGTATAAACCTCATCTGTTCTCTGTGTTTCTATGAAACTTCTCTAATTTTATTCATTCTTCAAATATGGAGACATTTGAACCCACTGCACAGATAACTATGTAAAAGTATCTAGGTAATTTTTTGGAGTGTACAATGTAAAGGTAGAGGCAGGAGGACCTCTATGAGATTCAGGCCTGGTCTACATAGCAGTTTCCATGCCAGCTAAGGATGCCCTGTCTCAAAAATACCAAAAGAAAAAATGTCATACAAAAGCCAGAACCGTAGAAGCTTTCAAAAACTATACATGCATACATCTGCACATGTACAGAGTTTAAAAGCAGGGCATGGTGGCACACACTCAGGAAGAAGAGGCAGAGAGATCTCTGTGAAATCAAAGTCAAGTCTGCTCTACACAGTGATTCTAGACCAGCTGTGAATACAGGGGAGACCTGTCTCTAAAAATAAAAACAAAACAGTAAAAAGTTTGCATAGAGATCTCATAGTAGAGGTACAATTCACCATAGGCAAGCAAATAAAAAACTCAACATCTCAAAGCCAGGACTGTACTTCTCTTGGAGTTGCTGAGACATCCGTCTCACAGTCCTCCCCCAGGCCTCAGTGCTGTGCAGTTGGGGTTGGAAAGACTGTAAGAACCAGAGGTGACAGACAAATTCAACTAAACAGTGTTTTGGGAACACAACAGGTCAGTTGCACAGAACGACGCACAAAACATTCACAAGCCCAAGGCTGACAAAACCGCAGCGTGGAGAAGGAGGTGGACACAAAACCCAATCCTAGCGGAGGAACTTCTGCCAAGAGTTAGTTTCTGGGTGAGGGAAAGTAAATTTTCTTTAAGAATGTGACACTACATATGTTGACCATGCTCCAGGGATCTACCCACAGAAAGAATATTTGGGGACCACAAGTTGGGCTGGATAGGCTTTTAAAAAATATAGAAAAGAAAATGGAGGAGTTTGATCTAAAGGGGGTGGCACTTGATTTAGTAATTTTAACATTTTTAATCTAAAGTAATGATTTTTTAAATTACATAGGCTTAAATGTCTATGAAGTTCATGTTAATCATAGCACTAATGCAGTGTTGATTATAAACCAGTAACTTGGTTCTGAGCTTGGCAGTTTAATCTTGCTTTTGAGGAATTTATAAGATGAAATTGTATTGAGCTTCTAACAACATTTTCCAGGATCAAACACTGCATTAAATTTAACAGTAGAAGGTATATGAATATATCTTAGTCACAGAAATAAACAATGCAATTAATTTTATTAATAAATAAGATAAAACAAGTACTACAGCAATCTAATAAAAACAAGTACAATTTTTTAATCAATTTGTTTTCATTTCCTTACATATTGTACTGTAGTAATTGGAGAATGAGATGGGAAGCATTTGTAAATCGTACTGATAAAGGTTTTTGTATAGACCCTTTCTCCTCTGGTAGATTAAATGCTAATTTCAATGGTAATACTGTTCAAATTCATTTCAGGAAGAGTTTAGAACTAAGTTTAAGTCTATGAATAGATAGAAGAATATATATTTAAAACATGTTCCTGGAGGAATTTCTGTACAAACTTGCATTTAATTAACATTCTCCCATTCATAACAATGATTTAGCTATTCAAATTATATTTACTCTTCCATTTTTTTATGTTTTCTTTAGATAAGAAATGTTGAAACGAATCAATGTTTAGACAACATGGGCCGCAAAGAAAATGAAAAAGTGGGCATATTCAACTGTCACGGCATGGGAGGCAACCAGGTAAACCCTCCTTTGTCATCAATCCATACTGTGGGGGTAAATACTATTAACACGGGAGGGTATGGTTCATGATAGCAATTAAGTCTTTAGTAAGTGAATGGGTGTTCAGACCATCAGCTAATTTGTGTATTTTATTGACCCATGTATCTTTCTTATAATTTTTTTATTGATTTCGTACTATGTATTTTTATCACATCAGACCCCCTTTCCCCTTCTAACTCCCTCCCAATTCCATGTCCTTCATTATTATCTGTCCTTTTATTTGTTTATCTAATTTTTTTTTGAAGACCTAGTAGATCTAATCTGTGCCTCCAAAGTACTCCTGGGTGTGGGTCTAGGCCCTGGAGTCTGGTCAGCCTACCAGCATCCCACCTGTAAGGAATATTGCTTTTCCCTCTCCTAGAATTCATCATTTGCCAATTGATTGTCAGCTATGACTGGGATTTCTTGCTCACTTCTCCCATCCATGCAAGACCCATTTGGCTTGAGTTTGCAGAGGTCTTAAACATGCTGTCATAAGTACTGTGGATTCACATGTACAGTTAACCTGTGGTGTGCCAACCACAGTTTCTATGTATTTATCTACTATCTCTGACATTTAAAATCTTTCTTCCCCCTTTTCACAATGATCCCTGTGACTTTGGCAGGAGAAGGTGCAATATAAATGTCCCATTTAGGTCTGAGCCCTCCGTGGTTTCTATTTTCTGCACACTGACCAATTTACAGATTTCTGTGTTTCATTGCAGTCAGCTGTGGGAACCACCTTCTCTGGTGAGAGTTAGGGGATGTACTAATCTATGAATATAAATCAACTTATTGTGAGTCAGTTTAACATTATGTCTATTTAGTAGAATGATAGTAATTGGTCTTGTAGGCTCCTGCCCTGATAACTCCCTGCTTTGAAGCAGGCCTTAAATCCAATTAGAAGATGGTTGGTTACTCCCATAATATTCCTGCCACTACTGCACCATTGGGTATATTTTACCAAACCAGTTGCCACTACAGTTCACAAGGATCACAGCAGGGCAAGGTTGGTGTAAATCTACATCTCTGCTGGTAGCTCTATAGCACTAGACGCTGTTATGCAAGTTATTGTCTCAAGTACCAAGAGACCACAATGTACAATTAAATAAAATTTCAAAACTTTTGATGAAACTACATTTGACAAGGACAGTCAACATATTAGAACACTGCATTTTATCCCAATGAGTAAATAAGCACTATACTTTGCTCTGCTTCTTACTGAACAAGAAAACATCTCAGCAACAGTAATATTTTCTCTGCATTAATTATTCTATATTTCTTTTGCAAATTCTGTGTGTAGAAGAATGTATGAGTGTTTGAAGTTCAATAAAATTGTGTAGCGCATGAGTCAGCACCGGAGGCAGATTATAAATCTAGGACAACTCTTTTAAGTGGCAGTTCAGTTAACTATCAGAATCTTACCGGAGCACAAAGAGGATTCTTATGTTCTGTTTGAGCACTGAAAAGTGGCTCCGGGAGAACCCACAAGATTCTGCTTGTTTGTGAGTATCGGGACTGTTGCGGTCCTGCTACCATGGCTGCTTTGGAATTCCTGAGAACTGTAATCACAGTGCTGAGTTTGATATAGCTGAGGGAGGATCCACAGACAAGCTGTCTCCAGAGGTTGAGTGGAACAGCAGCAATGAGTTCTGTGAATGTGGTAACAACATTTCTAGGCAGATTGATTTAAGATTGCTGTGCTATTCCGTCCAGCAGGTGTCAACGTTCTGCACAATGATATATATTGACTCTAGTATTATAAAACAAGGAGAAAATGAGCCTTGTTGAATTTTGAACCATATTTTATACAGGGGCTTGCATGATACAGTCGAGGAAATGAAAAGAAATTTTCTCCCTTAAAGAAACAAAACAAAAATATTAAACTCCTAATTAGAGAGTCTCAAAGTTTTAATTCAAGTAGTATAATATTTAAAATCAAGTTTTCAAATTATAGCATTTGTGAAAATGGTATTATTGAAAAAGAAGATATAGAAGTAGCAATTTAGGCAAACAATAACAAAGTATCAAGAATGGCTCAGCTTATTTTTTGATTCACAATGAAGGCAAGAGGCCTTTACTGCCAAAACTCAGAGTAGTTCTGATAATTTCATCTGGAAACTGGGGAAAGCCAAACTATCAAAAGACTAAATATATAGACAATTAACTTTCTTCTGTCATCAGAATTTGAAAGTGGCCATTGGTGGACATTTGTTTTGGCCATTGATAATACATCTAAGAAGTCAGAAATCTATGGCTTTCCATCTTTATCACTGACTGTGAGCATCTGCTGTTGAGAAGGTGTAGCTGAAGCACTAGGATTCACTTCTGCTTTCATCCCAGGAGGAATTGAGGGCAGGGAGGAACTGCAGCACCCTTGTCTGGTCTTTCATTAGGAAAAAGCAAATCTTCTTAAAAGATAACTGTACATTATGCATGCTTCCTTGTTCAGAAATATGTTACCTGGACACCCAAAGCTCAAGAAAATCTCTGAATATTTTGCCTCAGTGTCCATGTGCTGTTCCTTACAGGTCACTGCTCATGGATATTGGATAAAGATTTGCAAGTCACCTACGCAATCTCCCTCAGTAGGTTATAGGGGAAAATCAGTTAAGTGTCTGTACCATGATGAAATACAGAATTCAAAAAGAAACATTACTTATGATATAATTCTAGTTATAAAGGAGATTGAGATGAGAGAGCAAGGTCACCAGATAAATTACCCACAAACATTCATTAAGTTGACAAATTTAGGTTAAAAAGGATAAACAGAGATTTGAATTTGTCAAAATGATGTCATACACCTGGATCACAATGACACTATTAGTCTTCAAGTTTTGAAATGCAGACATTAGTCATCCCACTCTGTTATAAAGTTCTTGTTGGAAGGGGCATATGTGTCATGTACATCTTCATCTCTGGCAGCTGGTGTTATGTGTGGGATATAAGAGATACAAGATATATAAGATATAAATGGTAGTCAAGGATAGAGATGAAAAGCTGCATGGTCAGAATATTACAGCTGTGCCTTACTGTCAAGTGGAGATTCCTGAGGATTTACTTGAAAATTTGTGCATGTGTGTGTGATTGTAACCAAATCATAGAGATTAAAACATAAACAAAAAGGGGCTCGAGAGATGGCTTAGCGATTAAGAGCACTGGCTTCTCTTGCAGAGGACCAGGATTTGATTCCCAGCATCCACATGGCTGCTGACAACTGTCTGTAATTCCAGTTCCAGGGAACCTGATGCCCTCTTCTGACTTTTGTGGCCATTGCACAATAGGTGTCCACCTAACTATATGCAGGCCATACATACCCTCATGCATGTCAAAACCAAAACCAAAACAACATTGCTATTCTATAGTCTTTACATTATTAAGTTAATGACAAGTTAGGAATTAAAACCAAAATATTTCTGCTTACATAAATCCTTATTAATATGCATAAATATACATGTATAATTATTTTGGGAGCCCTTTTACCTATAAAGTGATCAATATAAACAACTAGCTTGTTGTTTGATATTTAGTTACCTACAGCATATAAAAAATATTTCCTTAATTTTTTCCCTGAAGAAAAATAAATTTCCTAATCTATTGAGTGTCTAGACACTCAGTGCCTCTAATTATTCTCTTAGTCAGTCTGAGCTCAGATATCTAGCTTTTAACTTTTAAAAATGAAAAAAAAAAAAAAACAAAAACCAAGGAATCAATTCTCAAAAGCAAGATAAAGATGCTGAACTGTCTTTTGTATTGTTCAGCTGAAAGCAGGGAATCTTCTCTACTTTACTCTAAAAAGCACATATTGTGAAAATTTTAAACCATGATATAGAACTCTACTATGACAGCTTCTGCCTTGATGAAATAAACTATTTCTAAGATAATTAATAGGGACATATTCCTCTTGCTCATTTTAAGAAAGGAGCAGATTTTAAGATTTTATTCAGAGTTATCCTTTCTGTTTTTATGTTTTATTCTTTTATGTTGCCATGGAAACAACATCTATTTTTATGGCTATCTAGATACAAATTCGTACAGCTACCCCCAGACCATAGGGATATCCATTCTCCTTCTGGATTTTATACAAAAGTGACAATAAAGGCAAATATTATTTTTAATCCAGTTGCATTTCTGCCGCATGTGTGCGTATATATGCATACGTGCTCAAATATGTTTATTTAAGAAAAGGTCTCATGTAACCCAGGGTGATATTGAGCTATGAATGTAGCTGAGGATAGCCTTGAACTGATTTTCCTGCTGACAGCTCCTATGTGCTGGGATTGCAGGCTCTTGCCACATGACTATCTTCACTCAGCTGCATCTCAGAAAAGAAAAAAAAGAATTTTATTTGTTTACAAAGATGTGTTAACTATTTTTTTGCACAAGACTTTTGATATTTAAGATTATCTGATATTTTCAAATTTGCGAACAAAACCAGTTTTGCTATTCCATTTTCCCCTTGTAGATGGACACCACTGTAGTCTGTTCTCGTTTGCACACCCTCTGCTCTTTCCATCCCCTTTCCCTCACTTACTGGTCTTCTTCCTCTGAGACATTCCCCTCCTTCCACTTTAGTGACACTTACCTTATCTTTCAGTCTCTTGTTCTCCATACCCATGTTTTGAAACTCATTCTTCCCCTCAGTAGAATCTGTAACTCATTCTTCCCCTCAGTAGAATCTGTAACTCATTCTTTCCCTCAGTAGAATCTGTAACTCATCCTTCCTCTCAGTAGAATCTGTTCTCCTCTCTTGTGCTACCTATGCACATATGTATTATGCACGTATATATGTAAATGTAGTTCCATTCACTAGAGGAAATACTCAATACTTGTCTCTAAGAGTCTGAAGTATTGCTTAATGTGAGTTGAAGCTCCATTTAGTATCCTCTATGTGCCGCTTTTTCTTCATCCATTCATCTCTGGGTGGGCATCTAAGTGGCCTCTATATCTTGGCTACTGTGAATAGTGCAGCAACAAACATAGATATGCAGTATCTCTTTGGCAAACTGACTTGGACTCCTTCAGATATATACCCAGGAGTGTTACAGCAAGATAATGTTTTTGATAGGATTTCTATAGAGGCTACACAAGTTTGTATCCCCACCAGCAGTATACAACAAGTTCTCTTTCTCCACATTTTCACTAGCATTTTTTGTCTTCGGTCTGACAGCAATTCTAACTGAGGTGAGAGGGAATCTCAGTGAAGCTCTAATTTGCTTTTCTTTTGATGGCTGATGCTGTTGAACACATTCAAATATTTACTGGCTATTTTTATTTCTTCCTTTAAGAATTGTCTATTCCAGAACCCATTGTTAAATATCGTTTTTGAGAATTTCATACATGAATATTGTATTTACATTATTTCTGTCCTTCACACTCACTCTCCAACTTCTCCCGTGTCACCCCTGACTCCCTCATCATTTCCTGTTCTCATCTTTATTATTGATACATGTAGATAATGCATATATATATAATGGAAGGCCTATTTAATGGTACCCATATATGCTTAATGACTCCCAATTGGGATTAGATGCATTCAGCAGCTCTGGGAAGCAGTTAGTCACTATGGCAATAGCCTATAGTATTTTGGAAATCTCTGGGACTGTTCAGACCAGAAAAATCAAAGGGAGGTTCTCTTTGCCTGCCACTGTGATACGCATTCATTCGCATATTTATTGTATATGATTTTTTTCAGTAGGCTTATGAAATAATACATTTCCCTTTGGTTTTACAAACTTCATAAGCATTATTTATCTTTCTTTCCAAACTCTCCCCCCAGAATATCTCTTCTTCTCCCTCCCCAGTTAAAGTAGCCCCTGTTTCTCCCATTTCCTGTGTCTGTGTCTTACTATCCTCCTCTCTCTAGCTCCTTCTTCCTATCTCCCCCATATGATTCGTTTCTAATTTCCTGACTCCGGGAGTTACCTCGGAATATTTACTTACATCTAAGGATTTGGAGCTAAGATCCAAAAATGAGAAAGAACATGAATAGATTATTTTTATGAATCTCATTTACATCACTTACTATAACAGTTTCTAGTTCCATCCTTTAACCTGCAAATTTCATGATCTCGTTTTTATTTACTGATGAATAGAACTACATTATGTACATGACCACATTTTCATCTTATGCATTCAGCAGGTTAGGGACACCTATGTTGTTTTCATCTCCTAGCTTCTGTGAAAAGCGGTAAGCAGCAAGTGTCTCTGTAGTAGGATATCCACTTCTTTGGGGATATCATTTAATCACTTAAAAATGATATTAAAATTTTCATAGATTTCTTATGTCTGGATGAGTTGTGAGGTGGCCAATTTTCTCTTTTCATCAGAAAGAACAATTCATTAAGTAGTAATTACCTGTGTCAGGCATGCTGCAACTATTTCTCTTACATTTTCTTCATATTTTCAAAAATAGACTTTAAATGACTTATGTATTCCAAACAAAGTTTGCCCATATCATTTCATTTGGTGTCAAATAATGCTGTTATTTTTAGTTGTTTTGTTGTGTTTTTTTACATTTAGGTCTTTATTTACTTTTTGTATGTTGTATGTGTATGCATGTGCTCGTGCATGTGCCACCATGTAGAAGTCAGAAGATAATTGTGGGGAGTTAGATCATTCCTTCCAACATGTGGATCTCAGAACACAAACTGAGATTGTCAGGGTTGGCAGCAAGTACATTTAACCACTGAGTCCTTATTCAGGCAAATACTGTTATTTTTTAATGAGGTGCTTTTAAATTATATTTACACTATCTTAATGGAGACAATATCAAAATTGGCATGTGATTCTCAGTCTTGCTGTGTGTTTGTGTATGTGTATGCATATATATATTCAAATATTGATGCTAAATTTTACCTTAAAATTTCATAAAATGAAATTATATTTAAGTTCAAACAAATTTAATGTAGCATTTATGTAATGGTCATTTTGCCATGAAATCAAGCATTAATATAAAATTTAATACTGACTGTTTACCTTTGAATTATAACACACATTTAATGATAAAGGAAAAATAAATCCGTCCCCATACACAGCATACCTTCTTGTAAAGACAAGTGCATACAGTGATGGAAAAATACTCACATCTTAGAAAATCTGTTTGTATTTTTCTTTCTCTCTAGAGCCACTCACTTGGAGAGAGCTATAATACTGATGGGAACATTCCAAGTAACTTATTGTAGTGAATGGTTCTGACCCATTTTTTCAGGATAGTAAGCCTAGAGGGAAGATGATGCAAGCTAGTCAGTTCTTAAAACCTCATTTTTCACCAAGGTCAAGAAGAGATCAATTATCATCTACACTTTCATACACATGTTTCCTCTTACTCAAAAATTTGTTTATACTTCAGAGGAATATGACTTTATAGAAAGTATACTACAGATTTGTGAATAAACCAATACTTTTCTTTTTTTATTATTGACCTTCAAAAAGCTTTATTATTTTAGGAATGCATTCTAATGTGCTCACAGATTGTAACGAATACACTCATTGAGCAGAATAAAGTTTGCTTTTCTATAAGCACTATAATTACTTAGAAGCATTTGAAAAGTAATTTGGTCCCCTTTCAAGGAGTTTGCACAGTGGAATGAAAACTTACCAGGGATTTCACAAAGTAAATTTGCAAGTGAAATGAAATGGCTCCTGAGGAAAGATGGAACATCTACCATTCATTAAATGTTTAAATGAGTTGGATATATGCAAGCAAAAAGAAAGCAGAATTATCATAATTTCTATAAAAAGAGGAATTTTTCCAAAAGCCTTTTAATATCTATAGTGCTTGGCAGGGGAGAACTTCTCTCTCTCCCTTTTTATTTGCCTTATGGAAGAGTGTCTCAGCTTGTTTGGCTGCTGGAGCACAAATAGAGATGGCGATGGCTTAGAAATAGCAAAAATTCATCACTTGTTCTGCAGGAGCAGAAGTCTAAGATCGAGGCCTCAACAAATAAGATCCTGCTTCACAGATGACTCGACCATCTTGGCTGTGAGTCTACATATGCTGGAAGGGGATTGCTAGGGATTGCTAGATCTCTGAGATCTATTTTATAAGGATACTTGTTATCCGAATGATGACAGAGTCTCTCATGACATAATCAACTTCTGAAGATACCATCTTCTAATTAAATTACAATGGAGATTATATGACAAATTAATTGTAAATTGAGGAAGCAGGGACACAAATATTCAGACCGTAGCAAATAGTAAATTGTCTCTGTAAGGTCTGGGTTCAAGAGACACAGCAGACAAATGGACCAGAGCAATGGGAGTTAACAGGGCCTGTTTAACAAGGGCATAGGATTGGCTTCCCAGTCCGGAAAAGGAAAAGAGAAGACCAGCTGGGACTAACTTCTCCGCACTTAGGAGTGGAGAAATGCTAGCCCTCCTGGGGCTAGCCTCCCCAAGGAGATGGGGGACACTAGCCCCATCATCTTGGGGACTCGGGCTGGAGTGCCTGGCTTAACTTCTTCAGATCCAGGGTGGAGTGCTGGGGGAAGGAGGTTGGGGCCTCCTTCAGTCACACCTTACAGTCTCAATTATTTTTCCATGGAAAAAACCTGGCCATCCAGTCCATAATATACACTCTGGGTAGTATATGTCATTAGTATGGAAAGTCATCTAAAGAAACAAGAATTTCACATTGGCCTGACTGATTTGTCAAAGCAAGAATTAATTTCATTTCAAGTAAATTTCAAGAGGGCCTGCTGTCTTGGCGTGAGCAAAGTCTCCTGTAGTCCTGAGTGAGACTTGTATCACCACGTTATTGTGTTTATTCTTGACTCTTCACATTTTCTTTTCCTAAGAAATTGATTCTTTATCATCTTATCTATTGATTCAAACTGGCTAGTGCATACTTCTAACTGAATGGAGAGACACCTGCGCTGTGTCTGTAAGTGCCTCGCTCTTCAACCCGTGCCTTTTGCCCTATAATCCCTCCGGTACCCTTTTATGTTTTTCTTTCTTGTTCATTCATTAATTCTGATCCACTGCACCTGGAGAGGAAGCCCTGTAAATTCTTCCTACTACTCCTTTTCACTTCCTTTTTTTCTTTTTTTTTTCCCCACTATTGGTTATACTTTCCAAGTCTGCACCTTGCTTGTTTCAACTATGCACAACTACAGCACTTTTGAGTGTAGATTCTGTGACCTCCTGTCTCTGGGAACCTGCCTTTGACTGCACTCACTGTAATTAGATAATAAAGTGATGACTTCTTGCAAATTTATGACTGCTAAGTGTAAAAGTATACAGACTCCTAACTCTAAAAGCATAAAGAACCATCAAAAGAATCTTAAATTGTTAATATATTTTGTACCAGTTAAGTTCTATCCAACATTCCCCCTTATTTCCTCTCTGAATTTTATCTTATTGCACACATTTGCACAGACTTGGCTGTATCAGCTCTATTGACACTGACTGGACTTTTTAAGGTGTTGTTATTGTTAGTTGTTGATTTTTTTTACTTTTTATATATCAATTTGAGATGACTTTACCAAATTTACTGACCTGTAAATTCCATTCCTTTGGTCCCATTTAAAAACTAACCTCAAAAAATTAAACCCATCATCTCTCCCTAATGTATTTGTCCTGCTTTTCAACACAGATAGATTTCCATTCATTTGATATCACAGTAGCAACATTTTTTTCATAGTTATGATTTATTAATATATAATTCTCATAATGTATCTTGTGCTCTTTAAACCCTTTAATGTCATTTAGTTTTGAGTATCTATTATGTCTCCAAAATGAAAATGTAATAACTTCTTCCCTTAAAAGTTCAGAAATTTCAAAATTATTCAGGATCTTATTAATGTTGCAAAAATGACTCCAAAACTCAAGGCAAACCATGTAAAGGAAAATAACCTGTCTGGATGATGAAAATGACCCCTGAAAATGTTAACATAAGGGCTGTGGTTACCGAAAAATGACCCAACAAGACAAGGAACCTGTGAGTGTTGTATGACCACAATGACTTTATAGATTTACATCATTGTGTCAGGCTGGAGAGGCTGTCCTAGGTTATTCAGTCAATCTGAGCAAATCGAGGGTCATGGTTTGCCTGTACAGGAAAGCAGAAGGCTTCATATACTTGTCTACAGAGCTTGTCATTCTATGACATTACACTATAAATCCAGATGCCACCAGAAGCTGGAATCAAGAAGATTCTTCCGTGGAAACCTTGGAGAGCTGTTGTACCCACTGGGGTCTCGGTATCTACTTAGGCAAACATATGTTTTGGACTTTTGGTCTCCTATCTGAAATGTGAGAGCATGTATTGATGTGTTTTTAACCTACCAAGTTTTTGGTCATTTATTTTAGCCTTTGTAGGAATCTGACGTAGGGACTCACAGAGAAAATATCAGAAATCATCAAACTCAGTATTTGTAAACATTCTACTCATTAGAAGAGAGCTCTAAGACACTTTCTTTCTCAAGGCTAGAAACATCAGTTTATCTTGTCACTTCAGGAAATTAGATGACTGACTAAACTTTACTGATTATGTTTTATAAAGTTTATTCATTTATTAGTGTGTGTACTTGCACAGGATGGTAGACTGTGGGAATGCGGGCTTGTGTGTCATAGCACTCTGAATGTCAGAAACAACTATGTGGTGTGTCAGTTCTCTCCACCAAACTCAGGTCCCCAGGATTTCATAGTAAGTTTCTTTATTCACCAAGCCATCTCATCAACCTGACAATTCATATTTTAATCAGAAAGTTTGTCTCTGAAAAGTCCATTTGTTTAATTTAAATTTTTTATTGACTATGTGTGTATTTCACACAGAACACCTCAATGGACCTTAATCATTTTTATACCCCCTTCCTCACTGGCACCTCCCATAGCCCTCCCTCACCCCAGAATTCATACACTTTGTCATTTGTGTTAAGGCCTATGTGTCCAGGAAGTGTCTCTAGACATTCTTCATTGAAAGTTCAACCTCTGGGGTCTAGTCAGCCTGTCCAGCGTTCCTTGCTTTGAGATTAGCTCTTCCTCAACCAAGAGTAATCAGTTGCCAATATTTCTTCAGCAAAGGTTGGATTCTGTTGGCCATTTCTCCAGTTGCATTCTGGGTTTTTGTTGGCATGAGTGTGCATGGGTCTTGACCGTGCTGACATCGTTGGTGTATGGTCATATGAGCAGGGTCCTGGGAGCTTGTAGGATTCTAGTTCCATATAGTCATGAACCTCCTTTAAAGTCCATTTTTAACTCACATATTTGTATGGTCTTCAATATATTAATAGTTATTATAATAAATAATTTTGTCCATAGCCCTAAGTTCTACATTAATAGGAAGAAAAAATAAAAGAACTAAAAGTGAATCTTTAAAATATTAAGTTGCAATAGCTCCTCATTTAATAGTTAATATGACCTACATAAGAAGGTTAAAATTGGTTTCAGATTCCTTTTAAAAATCTTAATTCAACAACCTAGTGAACAACAAGTAGCACTTTATTTTTATTTGAGTAAATCATAGTACTTATACTCGAGGAACAGCACTGTAATTTTGCAATTGATCAAATTTTACAGGGAGGATCCAGGGTTGTAATTTTGTGGTAGAGTCCTTGCCTAGTGTATCTTAAAGCCCTGTGATTGATCCTCAGCATGGAAACAAAAAAACATGTAGAAACGTCACCTTGTCGAATTCTGTCCCTTTTGCTGCTCCGGCCATTCCACCGAATTCTGCTTTGTACTTTTCCTCAGAAATGTTGTCCAGATTGTGAGATTTTTATTTCCTCTAAAGTTTACTAAGAAATATTCAACAGTATAGGTTGTTTTCAGATTTATTTTCTTTTAAATATAAATGCTATTTTATTATTTCTTCACCATGGTAGTATCAGTGACATATTTTTATTGCTTTTTAAATTAGCACTTTAAAATACATTTCATTATATTATTTTTCACATTTTCATATATTGGATTTCCTGCCCCCACTTGTCCTTCCTCCAAATAGCATTTCTTCCCTGCTTTACACACACACACACACACACACACACACACACACACACAAACACATATCACACACACACACATTCACTTGTGCATATAATCTAGATGTATCTTATGAGAGAAAATATGAGATGGAAAAATGTCAACAAATTTCTTTGAAACCCTGTTTTCTTTTACATAAGCTGTAACTTTGTACTTTCTACTTTTTGATTCCTTGTATCAGTAGTAGAAAAACACCAGTTTTTTAAAAGTTTGATTATTCCTGATGTTGAGATTATAAAAAGTTCATCTGAATTTTGATAAGTAGAGCAGTGTATGGGAGAGGGAAAGCAGGCCACAAGAGGAGAATCAGAGTAATCTGGGAGCAGACTATCTGAGGAGCTCTCAGGAAATGATTCATGAGAGAGTGTGCCAGAACTTACAGTGGAGCAAGAGAAATATTCTACAGATTAACTGATTTATTAAAGTGCATCATCTTGGTTGACATGATCTTTAAAGGGATGAAATTAAATTACTTCATTATAATAAGACATAAACTAAAGTGATATCTAGTCTTCTGGAGAAAATGTATATACCTTTATGTTGATTTGATTTCGGAGATTACCAGAATGTTTTGAAAAAATCTCTTTTACAGAGTGAAATATCACCCTCCCTTCTGGAGGAAAAAAAAAGACCATTAGCCTAATTTAATAAACTTCTTCCACTATACACATATTCTCAAATGTACATATACCTACTGTACGTCACACTCTCAATAAGCTTTTCCTGCCAGTAACTGTTAGGTGAAAAGATATATACTAATCAAAATGGTTTGCTACTAGAAGAAACGACTCTTTCGTGCCAATGATACCTCTACTGAAATTCCCATTACGCCCATATTGTAGTGTGAGTTGGTTTTGTGAAGTTACTTATATTCTGTAAATTCTTTAAGGACTGATGATAAATTATTATTCCTGGAAATCAGTAAATATAATCAGGAGGAAGCTAATATATATTTTAGAACACTTAAGACTGTTAGATGAGCAGGTACTCCCCAATCCTGTGCGTGCCATATAATATAGCATTCACAGGAAATAGAATGGCTTTTTATCATCAGAATTCTACTAACTGCTTTGAACATACGCCCATTTCTACACAACTCTTTTATTGTTTATAAGACAAACATTTTATTGCTTTAGATATATAAATCAGGATATTAAATCCGTGTATATCCCAGGCTGCTATTTATCATATATAATTATATATTTTGTATATAATTACTGTTTAAACTATGTATAGAATGATTCATGGCAAAGTGAATAGGTAGTTGATGTATTTAGTATTATTAGGGAACAAACACTAGAGATTATGTAGATAACTTGTCCCAAGTGTAACAGCATCAGTACTAGAACGGGATCTTGTTTTTCTTCAAAAGTTTGAGTTTTCGTGAAATGAATACTGCCACAAGATAAGGCTTAGTGGAAGAACTGGTAAAATGTATTTTATCTGAGCATTCCATTATGAGCAAGATATAAAATGTATAGATTCAATATGTTTTTTAAAATGTATTTTTTCCTGGTTACAACATTTTTAAAGAGAGACATCTTGAAGTTTATTTTCCATGAAAAGAATATCTCTTTTTGGCATATTTTACTTTAGGAAATATCCAGACTATTGTCTTAGGAAAATTTGATGAACAAGTGTTCTCTAATCTTATGAATGCCACAAATATTTCGTTTGAAAAGGAAATAGGAATTTTCCCATATTCTCGTTTAGCATTGCTCATAAGACTCATTGCTTCTGTTTCCTAAACTGCATAACATAGAGCGTGGACATAATCGTATAACTGACTTGTCTAGTTTTCCCTAGGAATCTATATGAAGCCTAGTTTTATTGTCCGAAGTAATTTAGATTTTTCTTTTTGTGAAAATATAAATACAGTAGTTTCACATTCACTGAGTGCTACTGATATCTTACCAGGAAATCTCCTATATGCCTATTCCTCCCATCAAGAAACAAACTCATTAGCAAATCATCTACAGAACATTGTTTTTAAAGAGTTAATGCAAGAAACTGTTAAGTTAGATAGACTCATCTACGTATGAGGCTAATCTTGAGTGTTTCAGGAAGGATAGGAGACTATATCTCTCACTGTCCCTCTGTACCTGCCCAACCCCTCGGATTTTGTTTCTCTCCCTCTCTGTCTCCTGCTGCTTGCCTACATGTGTGAATGGTATGAGAAAGGAGATTTCCCTACTTATAGTAGAAGAGATGAAGAGATAGATGAATAATCACAAGATTTATAAAGTATCTGTTCCATAATGTGATTAGTCTTTAACCCACATTGCTTGCCCTATATTTTATTGCAAAAGTATATTTTTTATGCTCCAAATACCCCATGCTATGCCTTAATTGAATTCCACATTTCATCATACCCTGTAGCATCACACCATATTTGAAATGACCCAGTTTGGCAAAGAGGTGAGAATTCTTGAGTGGCAAATCCCCCTTTGCTTTCACAGATGACCCTTCTCTTTGTCTTCAGTATCTAATCCCCTAAGTGTGCACCCCTTCCAGTTCCAATGTTTTTTGTATGTGTGTTGGATAACAAAAGCATCGAGAATATGATTTCTGAAAATCTGGTTTTGTGACAGGACACAGATTGGTAAAGCTGGATTAACAAGTTGTTTTGGAGAAATCTTTCAAAACCATGTAAAAATTTTGAGCGAAGAGTCAGTTATCAAAAACTAATGATTAAAGAAAAAACTCACTAACTGAAAATATACTGCACACCTGATATGACTCTACAATATATTAGCGTCAAGAAAAAGAAAATGTCTAGTTAAACTCAAGGAAATTGCTTATATACAATAAAGTTGATTGAAGATGATTCTCATTAAACAGTAGTCCTTCCTGTGATTATACATAAGAGAGATTTTTCCTGGACTAGATATTAAGAATTGTTTGTCTCCAAAGAAGCTGGTTTACTTTCACCTTAATGACTCTATAAATTATGTCAGTGTTAAAATGTCTTAGTGTATACATGATCCTCCAAGAGGAAATGAAAAGTATTCAATGGAGAAATGATTTTATCTGGTTCATACCTTTTATTTAACTACCATTGTTCATGTAAATGAGGTTTCCCTATTTTTCTTTTGTTTACATATCCAGATACAAACACCTGTACATGCCCAATACCTTCACATACACACATAGATGTATATTTATATACATATAGGTAGATATTCTGTTTAAATAACAGATTAAAATAAAAATAAGTAAATAGCCACATAGTTACCCTGCTGAGCCTTACTGGGAAGAAGAAAGAATCTTTTTACAAAATAGTTCTTAATAATGCTTCCCAAGAGGCATTCAGAACAAGGTCAGACAAAGACCAGAGTCTAAAAGGAGTCACAAAGCTGCGAGAGAGAAAACAATGCAGTATGTGAAACAAGAGTAAGGTTACTGGCAGGAACTGAATTGAACGCCTGGAATGGGGGAGTAGAAGATTAAGTTTTGCAAGCAGAGGACTAAAGATTATGAAGAATATAAATGTTGGAAGAGAATTTTGATTTAAGGGAACAAAAAAAAGCAAAGAGCTGTCAGTGTAACTGTTGTCAAAGGAAAACTTGTAACTTATTTGTAATAAATCTCATGAAAACACTTGGGCATGCACTCTTGTTATTAAAAATGACATAGTGAATATAGCCAAAATGAAAAAGGCTTTTTATTCTTGTTACCTAGTGCCCAAGTATAATTTCACAGCAAGCAGGGACAGACCATAGAACTTCTTTTCCAATTCATTTCTTTTATTCTTTCATCAAAAGGTTTGAGCCAACACAAAGCAAGACACTACATGTGGTATGTAAGGAAATGATAGCTTTCCAGTGCAGGAAAAAGGCTTCACTGGGTTGCCATGGAAACATTCTAGTGTCCATTCTAATGGAAATTTTAAATTTTCTAATGAAAATTTGCCGGTTAGCTATCATTCCATTGCAAGTTTGTAGTTATAGTTCCCTAAGAAGATTGAGATGTTTAATTTATTTAAAATATAAATGGGGACTGGTGAGATGGCTCAGTGTTAAGAGCACTGACTGCTCTTCCAGAGGACCCATTTGTGATTCCCAACACCCACATGGTGACTCACAACCATTTGTAACTCCAGTTTCGGGGTACTTGACACTCTTGAACTTGATCTCTGTGGGCATTGTGTGACACGAGTGCACTTATATACACGCAGTACACTCATACACATAAAATAAAAAAATAAGAAATAAAATACTTTTTAAAAAACAAAATGGGTGCATATGGTTGTAGTATTCCAAAGCTTTTTGTTTTAAACAAGAACTTCAGAGCTGCATCATAGGATCACTGTAGCATCTTTGAATTACGCAAAAAGTATTAAGAGGTTGTCATACCAGTCAGTGCTCAGTCTTAGACCTCCACAGTAGCAACAGCATGTGCTCTCCCATTTCTGGGTAGCAGAAGTTTTCATGTTCCAATTCCAATCAAACTACTAAGGAGACTTTGGTTTTCAACTCGTTTGGTTACTTAAACAAAGGAATAAAAATCTGTATTTTTAAAATGTAGAAACCAAGGGAGAAGGTGGCGGTAACTAGACAGTTGAGAAACATGAGGAACAACTGCCTGGGTTTGTGATTCAGCTTTTGCATCGAGTCATGTTGGCACCACTTACCTTTGGTGCGACAGTGAGAACAACACTGCTCCTTTGTGGTCTTCCTCCTCCAAACACGTAGCCCAAGCTAACTGTGAGGCAAACATTAGACAACTCCAAGTCGAGGGATGTTCTATAAAATGCCTGGCAAGTACTCCTCAACACTCTTAAAATCATCAAAAGGAAGCATGAATGTCTATGACCCACAGCAGAATACAGTGATAAAATGCCCTTACCTCCTCCAGTCTGGATCTTCCTTGGAATCATATCTTGATCAGGAATCCAAAGTAAAAGAACATTGTTTCTAGCATTAAGTAATGCTAAATATCCTACACAAACCAGAAATCTTTAGGTTGGAACCACCTAGAAATTTTAGTATTATTTGCATCCAGTGAAGTGAGGTAATAGTTGAGAAGTTAGCATTTTAGATCATGTCTAAACTGAAGAACAGTATACCTTTGCAGATATGAGGTGTCTGTAACTAATATATAGTAAGCGTATATATTTGTCATTCAAATGTTGCAATTTGCCTTTTGAGATTTTCATATTTAATACGTTTATACAATTGTATGTTACATGTTTGTTTTGGAAAATGGCTTATGATCAGAAAGTCCTTTATAATGTGTTATAAAAATCCCAGTAAGACTATCTTTACAAGCATAACATAGATTTTTTAACCATTAGTTTGCAAGCGTTAAACACTAGAGCAAATAGTTGATCTACATGTCATATATAGAATTGCTGATGTGTATATATTATATTTACATGCACACACACACACACACATATATATATATATATATATATATATATACACACACACACACACACACACACACAGAGAGACTTTAAAGAATATGTTTTGCTGTGCAATGGTCCTAACCCATGATAGAATCCTTAAAAGAAAGCATATAAGCATATATTTATGCTATCCAGGACTTAGGACATCCCATCCACGGGTTCACTTTTCTTCTGCAATTTACATGTTTAACATCTAGTTCCTCAAAGAATTTATACTTAAGAGATAATAGACCTGGGAAAACACTGGAAAGAATATTATCAAGAAAGAAATAATTTGGTCAACCTGGTCCACATACCAAGGTTCATGGCAGCCTGGGGTACATAGCAAGGCCATGTTTCAAAAAAGAAATAATGATAATAATATCAGTAACAGTGATGAAGATGATTATTGCAGATTACAGCAATGGGGCTGGAGAGATGACTCATCAGTTAAGAGCACTAGCTGCTCTTGCACGGGACCTGGGTTCAATTCCCAGCACCTACATGGCAGCTAACAACTATGTGATGCCCTTTTCTGACCTCTGCTGGCATTACATGGCACAGATGTAGTTACATGCATGCAAGCAGTACACTCATACACATAAAAATTTAAATAATGAAATTATTTTAAATATATTAAATTAAATTTAAAATATTTAAAATATTTAAAAATTTTAAATAATTATTAGAACAAAAACTCAGAACTGAGTTTCAGGCAGTTTAAATAGTAGGGACAATTTTTTCACTCATAGATGCTGGTGTAATGAATTCAACCTTATATTGAAATCAAATGTGGTTTTGATAAGGCCCCATACTTTTAACATGGTCAAAGGTATCCACTGAGTAAACTGATGAATGAACACTGGGTGAGTGGGAGGGCAGCATGGGGAAGAGCACTGCATGTGGAGTCTAGTTTCTCATGTTCCCTTTCTGCTCATGCTCTCTATGCTTATTTTCTATTGCCACATGATAAATTACTACAAATTTACCACCTCAAAACCACACAAAATTATAATCTCACAATTCTAAGTGTCAAGAATTTCAGTGTAATGTCCCTGATTTCTTTCCATGTCTCTCATCTGAAATCATGATGAAGGTCAAAGCTATGATTGCATCTAAGGATTAGAGTCCTTTCTTGTTTCCCAGTTGTCAAAATCCTCCCTTGCAGTCATAGGACTGACTCCATCTTCTTTGTTTTGTAACTCACTGTCAGTGGCTATACTTAACAGCCAGAGACTGCCTTCAGCTCCCTGCCACATAGACCTCTCCCAAACAGTGACATCATCCTCATGCATGAGAATCTCTTCCGTTGGCTGTATGAAATCTTATGTAACATTTACATAACTCAGTCCTAGAGTAGCTTTTCTATCATAGCCATAGTCTCACACTCAAGGGAAGGGGTTTATGTAGGGCAGTACACCAGAGCATAGGATCCTTGGGCCATCTGCACACTGTACTGCATCCACAATAAGGCAACATCTGCACATGCAAGGATACCTGGTGGATGTAGTTTGAAAGGGATTCACAAATAGACAGAAATTTCCTACTTACATTCTTTGATGCCCAATAACAGAATTTGATGTTTATATATTTGATTTTAAAACTTATGCACTTCCTTTAAAACTTATAGTGGAATAAGGTATTAAGAATGCTTAAGTTTTATTAGTAAGATGTAACAATGAAGAAGAAAGAAATTATGAATGTTACTCATCATTTGTTAGAGTTTTAATGTATGCTGATTATAGTATTAATATATACTTTTGTTCTACAAAGTGAACTCAAGAAAAATTATTTTCATTTTAGTTCAGTAAGTATTAGATTAATATTACTCTTTTCTTAGAATAGTTTGCAAAGAGATTCAACATGTAGGAATGTCACTGGGGAATAAGTTTTACAAAAGCATCACTTGGCAATGAGAAAATTTAAGGTAGAATGTAGCCAATTATTTTATGCCTGAATATTGCATAAACTGTTAATATTGCATAACTGTTAATATTCAGTATTTTGGGAGGTCTTCCTATGTTTAAAGTTTACATGAATTGCCTTATGAGATCTTTAAAAAGCTCTAGAAACATAAGGCATTCTATACCATCTCCAAAGCTAGACAAACAAACAAACAAAAACCCAAGGTTTTTCAAACCCTCACAATAGCTCTAGTTCTGGAAAGTAGTGGATCTCAATCCACTGAGCATCTATAATTTTCAAACCCACTCCTTACATATTATCCAGCTCAAAACATATACAGACATAAGCTGAGTGTGGTGGAGTAGGTCTTTCATTTCTGCACTTGGGAGTGAGAAGAAGCCATCTCTCTGAGTTCAAGACCAGTCTGATCTACATAACAAGTTCCAGACCAGCTAGAGATACACACACAGAGACACACACAGACAGACAGACAGACACACACACACACACACACACACACACACAAATAGAAGATAGGAATAGAATACCAATCTGTCTGTAATACGTTGACATTAAGCCCTCTGTGAAGCATAGTCACAAAGCACTAAATGATGAAAATAAAGAAGGATTGCCTTTTCCTTGGCAAAGTGGAGTGGGAAGGATCCTGCACATAACCCTATCAGGGGTGGAAGAATGAGCTGGTTTGCTGAGCATGAAGGAGCAACACATCCCTATGTGATTCACTGGTATAAGAAGAGAAGAGTTAAGATTTCGTAGATAATGCTGCAAACATTGAACTTGATAAACACACCCATATCCTGCTTTTATGTGTGTAGGTATGTGATGCTTGCAGAATCCAGAAATCACCCTGGCTTATCATTTGTCAGGAGCCATTAACCATGGTTTATTTTTTAAATATTTTATTACTTTTATTTTAGATGTATGAGTGTATTACCTGTATGTATGTAAGTGCACCCATGTTGTTCTATGCCTACAGAGATCAGAAAAGGGTGTCAAATTCCCCTGGAACCGGAGTTAAAATTGTTAAGCATTTATGTGGGTATCGGAAGCTGAATGTGGGTCCTTTGCAAGTGCAGCCAGTGTTCTTAGTCGCTGAGCCGTCTCTCTAGCCCTTGACCATGGTTTTTGAGACAAGGTCTGTAACTGGAACCTGGAACCAGCACACAGATTTAGCAAGCCTTGTTGGTCAGTGAGCTCCAGGGGTCCCTCTCTCTGTCTTTCCAGTTTTTGGATTACAAATTGGTGCCGTTACACCTGGCTTTTATGTGGGTTCTGGGGATCAAATAGGCCTTCATGCTGAAACAGCAAGTATTTGACTGACTGAGAGACTACCCAGCACTAGGGCCCGTTTTCAGTAACAAAGTGTTAGAACAACGAGTGGTAAGAGACTGTAGGCGTTAAGTGCTTCAAGCACCGCCTAGAATCTCAAGTAGTTGCTGCATACGTCTCACCCTCCTCTAAGCAAACCAATGAGCGGACAGTTTATAAACGAAGTTTGAAACCAATTAGGGCTTAGGAAAAGGCACTGCCTGGGCACTGCTGAGAAGCTCCAATCCATCTATGCATCCCTCCTGCTTCAAGATAGTCAGAAATAATGGAGATGGAGTGTATTTTAAGAAATAAATTACGTCTAGCTAAAAGTTTAATTTTTGTTGCTATTTTTTTCTTTTTATTTTACTATAATTTCTCCGGAAATAAATTTACAGACTGAAAGAGAAAAAAACTTATAATGTAGGTATTTTTGTCCTATAGTGTATCCTTCCGGATGTTTATCAAAATAACTGCACTAAAGAGTTAGGTGTCTGAAGAGAATTCCCAAAAGGTCTAAGTAAATACAATTCTAAGGATCACAAAAAGGAAGGTTTAAAAGTTAAAAAATAAGCTAAACATAGCAAAGGCACAACTTTTTATAATAAAGCTGAATAACATATACTGTAGTCAGTTTGAATGCACACTAAATGTTTTGTGTTTATTCAAAATGTTTCTGTCAAATTTTGATTAATAAAAATTGAACAAAACGAAATACATACCCACCAATCTAGCTACCTATTATTTAGCTAATATAAAAAGAAGTCCTGTGGCCAAACAGGGCCAGCAGAGGGCGCTCAGCTCCTGAGCCATTGGTGAAGGCCTTGTACAAGCATCCTTGAGCCGGATTCTTACTCTGCAGCTTGCACTGATAGAACCTGATTTCCCTTCAGAGGCTTATGCTACAGACTGAAGTGGGAAGGGAGACTGACTTTTAACAGGGATGAGATGAAAAACATGTCTTCAGAAAAGTACTCCAATATATATCTCCCCATCCATGTCTTGGGCCTGATGCTATTTAAAAAATAAACTCAGTCTTTCATCATGTGAAATAAAAACATTAAAAGAATTCAGAATAATTTAGGTCATTCTCCTAACTTTTTGAAAATTGTTAAAATATTGTTTAAATTTTAAATACTCGAAAAATCACGAAATGACTTTGAGCACACGTCCCCAAAGGAGCAAAATTTTGAACAAATGATTTACTTAAAAGAATAATGAAATATGCTTATCGTTTCTGAAATAACTTGAGAGTGAAAGGTATTAAGGTTGGAATCATCAGCCATTCTAGGTATATTATACTCATTTAAGTACATCACTTCAGAAATTCAAGTCAGTCTGAGCCAAATAATGTATACCTAAAGTCAAGTAAAGTACCTCCCTATAGAAACAACAACAACAACATCATTGAGGATAAGTTTAAATAGAAAATTATCATGAAGATGAAGAATTCTATGTTTTTGAACAAAATAGCTACTAGCTGTTATTCGTTTTCAGCACAGACACTAAAATTCAATTCATGTGAAATCTAAAAATCATGCTTCAGATGGGGGATGTGCTCCAACATAAATGCTTTGTTATCACACACAAGGCCCCATATTCAATCTCTGTAAAACAGGGGTACTAACCTAGGAGGTCTAGGGAATTGCAAGTGTGATTCACTGTGGGTGGGTCTCCATCTCCAGAAGGGCTGTTGTGCTCCAGCCATGCCAGAGAATGGAGGACAATCGAACAGGACCTCAGGTGGCTCAGAGCTCGCACGGAGGAGTTCCCTCCCTGGAGACTACGTTGGTAGGTAGTTTGGTTATTAGAGCCAGCTTATATAGGGAGGCCTCTTGACCGTTACAGAAGGCGGGAAAGTTAGAGGTGGGGTTTTGGGGTAAAGGGTGGGAAGGCTGTGGAAGTTCAGGAATGAGGAAACGAAACCCAAAAACCTGGTTCTGATCTGGGGTGGGGGAAAGGAAGATTCATATCACATCAGACAGAGCAGGTCAGACACCTGCCATGCCTTTAGGGTATCTGGAGTTGCTTTGCCTTGCTCAATACCCAGATCCCCACAATTCACAAAACTGGAAAATACAACCAACTATTCAGGAAAGACAAAAGACCCAGATGAAGAAGGGGAATCAAGAAAAAGTAACAACATCATGAAACAAAGGAGCAGCTCCCTGTTAGATGAGAGAGGCCCGGGAGCTGGGAATCCACCCGGTAGGCATGAGTCAGTTTCTTACAGGGTCATTGGACTCTCCTGTTCCCTCTTCGCTTATTGCCCCTGCTTGAGTAACAGTTCCTGGGTGGACTCTTCTTTCTCTACACTTCCAGCCACAATATCCCTTAGCCCCGCCCCCACTTTCCTGCGGCTCTACCTATATCCTTTCTCACTCTACTACTAGAGGAATTAGTTAGCTAATTAGCTAATTAAATCAGACTCATGTGTAAAGTATAGAATGACACTTTGGAAAACTGATTCCATGCCTTTGAGATCCTTCAGAATCAGGAGCACAGGACCTGAAGTTTTCTGGGGCCACTGTAGCAAACTGCCACAAGAGAGTGTGTCTTAAAGCAGCAGAACATTGTGGTCACGGAGCTGAAGTCTGGAATCCAGGTGGTAGGCATGCCTCTCTCTCTGAAACAGAGGGGAGACGTACTCCTGTCTCCCACCAGCTTCGGCCCCGGCCTCAGTCCTGACTAGCTTGCACATGCTTCACTACATGCTCCCTTCACCCAGGGAGGCAGAAAAGAACATCCAGTCACTCCAGATGGGCACAGTTACACCAGACTCAGATTTGGTGAGAGCAATGCATTTACTGGACTTTCTTACAGAGCATGATGAGGAGTGGGTTATCTGCAAACAGCTGTTATCACCTCAAAAGCCTCACTAACACATGGGTGGTGACATCTTGGAAACTGTATGTATCGTGGCATCCTGCCTTCAGTCAACCTGTCACTTTTTATATACTCTAGCATCTCACAGACTCCATTGCAGCTGGGGGAGGGAACAATAGCTGGAATCCCAGGCAAGGCTCTCCTGTAGCATCATCGCCATCACCATAGACCTGCCTACTACTGTATTGTTCTTCTCTAGTTGCCATGGCTACAGGAGCCAAGTCCAAGTAGGGCATGTTGTTAGGACCAAAGGAAAAAAAAACACCATAGTCATTCCAGTCTCTGCCTAAATTTTAACAAGGGTAACTTTCTCTTGGCATTTCTCACTTCTAAAGACACCAGACAATTTGGATTAAGGGCCCCTTGGACACTGATATGATCGCATCTTAACAACTGATTACACATTTAATTATCATAGAATGCTTTGGATTCTGAGGAACATGAGATAAAGACAACATATCATTTAGTGTGATACAATTCAATGCATAGTAGGATGCTTAAAAATGTGGAGAAAAGTGTAAGGTTTTTTTTTTTCAGAGAAGGCAGCTGTCCTCCCTGTAGAGAGATAAAACAGTTAGATGCTTGTAAAATATGCATTGCTTTCCTTGTTAGCACATGGTACAGAGTAATCAGGCCTGGGAATCTCTGAAAAGAGGTATATTCTTCCCGAGTAAGGAGTTTTTAATCTCTGCCCGCAGGGAGACCAGGAATGAGTTAGAAAGCTTGAATGACATCTCTCCTATGACTTGACTGTCAGTCTGTAGGAACTGGGGGTAGGTGGAGGCAGTGGAAATGTGTGGAGGTTGACAGAGCTAAGACAGAAAAATACAGAGCTCAAGTTCCGATTTCCACCCTGGCCTGTCCAGAACATTCTTCCCTGTGGATTTACTACTAGTTCAGTTATATAATTAATTAAGACAATTACTGCCTTTTTAAAGTTTCTGTTTTTAGGGGGGATACAAATACTTATCTTGATGATTCCTTTTCCTGTCCTTTTGGCTAATTAAATTTTTTCATAAATAAAATGGGCATGAAAAAGTAAGGAAGATAGGAAATTTATTTCTGCATGTTATACATGAAGTCTATGGTATATAAAATAAAATTAATATCACATACTTCTCAAATACCTATATTGCTCAGAAGACTAAGCTTTGCAGAGAATATTGCTTTTTACTGGCAACCTGAGAAGGATCCTGGTTGCAGCAAGGATTGAAGCTTCTTCCACACTTTTAAATTTTCCATTATGCAGAGGCAATCTTTTAAAAAATATTTTTATAATTTATCCTTTGAAAAATTTTATGTTTCTTTGCAATACTTTGGTCATAGTCCCATCCCATTCCCTTGTCTTATCTCCCTGGGATTCCATCACTGCTCCTTCCTCCTAACACACACCCCTGCTGGCTTTCATTTCTTTATTTTTCTATAAAAGATCCCTGAATTCAATTAATGTTGTTTGTGTATATTTAAGTGTGGCATCATTATTACATCAAGGACAGTTTACTGGTGGCTGTAGTCCTGAAGAAATTAACTCTCCTTCCCCAAGCAGCCATTACCTACAAACAGCGAGGGATGTGATCTCAGAGGCCCTTACCCCTGCTGCAGTGTTGATGGTCTTGTGTAAATAACTGCAAATTGAGTTTATGACTGTGATGACCACTGCCCAGAAGACAGTGTTTCACAGCCTCCTTCCCATCCCTGACTCTTGCATGCTTTCCATCCCCTCCTCCACCATGCTCCATGAGCCTTGAGGATTGTGCTATAATATAGATGTCTTATGTAGGTCTGAGCACTAAGTGATCACTTATTCTCAGATGCTTCTTTTCAGCTGAGGACCAAGTCAAGAACAGCACTAATCTATGGGTATTAAACATAAATATTTAGAGAGTAGTTTTACAAAATGTCCATTTAGAAAATGTAAATAGTAGGTTCATCCTTGAAGCTATGATCTCCCCAACTTTGGACCAGATCTACAGTGCCAGGCATGAATTTCCTCCTGTGAGTGGGTCTCAAATCCAGTTAGAAAGTAGTTAGTTTTCCCCACATCATTCATGTCACTATTGCTTTAGTGGGTACATCTTACCTGGCAGCTCAGTACTGTAGCACACATGCTCTACTGCTGGATAAGACTAGCGCCCTCTGTTGTACTTCCAGCCCTATGAAAGCTAACCAACAAGGGGAATGTTTTCAGTTGGTTCTCATTTTCTCTATGTCCTGCAAAGTGTGTGATGTCTTCAACAATAGGGCCATACTATCAAGTTCTGATCAAGAACAATGGCAGTAGCCCATTTGTTTGGGGGACCTCTGAGGCTTCCCTGACCAGTCTCTCATAGGGAGGCATCCCACTCCTGGCACTAGGATTTTCCTTTAACTGCACATGGCTTCTGGCAGTGGTGTTAACCACCTTACAGGGACTCCATTTAAACTGTTACATTTTAAATTATATTTTGTTAGTTTATAAGGTAATGGGTTTCTGTAAGTCTCTTCTTAGTTCTGGTTAACCCTTTCCTACCTTCTCTTCTGTCCTATATAAAATATTGCCAATGCAATTTTGACTAGATGGTTGCCAGATTTTTTTTTCTTTCACTTGTACCATGAAGTGAACTTAGACCCCCAGGTTCTCTACCACTGTCCTGCATCCTCCAGCTATGTGATCTATTTTTTTTTAAAGATGAAGTTATTCAAGGTTGTAGATTAGGGTTCCAGTTTTATTAGTTAGGACTGAACTGACCTCCTCAGAGTTCCTGGGAAAACAAAAAACCCTGAGATAACCTTTCTAAGAATACTTGCTCTGACTCGCAAATTAAAAAGACAAACCCATGAAAGAATGAACCATGCTGATCATAGCCAAAAGGAGAAAACAAAGTTTATAATTATGCTTGTAATAACCTTCATGAAATTCTAATAGTCAATGTTATAAATAAGTTATTCACACTAAATATCAAATTAAAAAAATACAGTTTCAATTTGAGTTTCCAGTGAGCACATGATTTGCCTTGGCATTTGCTGGATTTTTTTTAATTGATCAGTGGTGTCAAGATTAGCCCAAATCATAGAAGATAAACATGTGACTATAAGTCTATATATAATGAGATTTGGAAAATGTAATTCTACTATCTTTAAAAGCCTGCTGGTGATATTTTTAAAAATTTAGTAATGTTCTTAAACTTCTAAATAAAAATAAAAAGATTATTTCCAGAGTCAGGCAGTAAGGTGAAAGACAAGAGCAGTCCTTGATGGAATTCATGCTGTCTGTAAGCTTCAGTTTTAATTAACAGGTGTGAGATTCATCAAGCAAGTATCACATAGGGAATGCAGTACCAGCACATAAGAGTTAGTAACAACGCCGCTTGCGTCAAGACTTCACTACATTTTCTAAGGCAGAGGACATTCTCATATTTTGCAGTTTACCAAAAAGACATAGAGATGGTGCAGTTTTCTTGGCTTGCACAGCAGACAGAATTTAAAAGATATTTATTTCATATGGAAACATCTGTGGACAGCTCTCCTAGACTGTGACTTTTGTATAAAGTAGATATTTTATTATCTGAATTATATATTTTCAGGTGTTTTCCTATACTGCTGACAAGGAAATTCGAACTGATGATTTGTGCTTAGATGTATCCAGACTCAATGGGCCTGTGATCATGTTAAAATGCCACCACATGAGAGGAAACCAGCTATGGGAATATGATGCTGAGGTAAAGTATTTTCTAACTTACTCGTTTTTAAATACTTAAGTCCAGGTATTTCTATCAAAAAACAATTAACTGTAATTTTAGAATTGTTATTCATATAATGATATTACAATGCCTTTCACATAAATTGTTTTTTTCCAAGCTAGTTCATCACTGTAAAACATGAATAATAATTTTATGTGTTTAAAATTTTTGAACTTCTAGTACATTTTAATGTAAATTCAGCAATTTATGGTTCACAAATACATATATATGTGAAGATATGAATATAGCGCACTGTTGAAGGAAATTTATATTTGAAATTTCATTCCATTGTATTATTTAATATATTTGTTTGTCAACCTAAAATTTAAAAGATCTAATAAGACTAACAAGATTTGTTTTTCTTTTAAAGAATGTTGCAAGTGGTCCTTTACTATTTACCATACTGAATACTTAGGATTTAATAAACTAAGTAGGTGTGTTGTTTGTTAATCAGCCTCTTCTCAACATAGACTCCTTTCTGATGACAAAGAGGAGGGAACAACGAAACCATGGGTGGGAATTTAGGCAGCGAGTGTGTAAAATCCATTCCAGCCATCAGATGGAGCTAAAAAAAAAGAAATGTTTCTCTTCATGAAGACAGGTCTCATAAAATAGCTTTGTTTCTTTCACTTCTTCTGGCTTAAGAGAACAGGTGGTTATTTGGGTCATGTGTCTGACATAATTAAATGGTCAGTGGTATATTCACAAGAAGAGTTAAACTTTGTTCTTACAAGATAAAAATATAATAGAGAGAAACAAGTCCTACAGGTGCAGAACTCCACAGGAGTCTGTAATATTTGGTAGAAGAAACACTCTGAACCCAGGAGTTGGCATTGCTGTTACTGTTCCCATCTTAACAAGGTTTTCTAAAATACAATGTGAATACTGTTTTAATTTGTTTGACTTTGGAGTTTGTTAAGTTGAACAACAGAGAAACCATGAATTATTACAGGATTTGAAAGGATGAGTAAGATTCATTTAAGGCCTAAATTTGATGTTACCAGATTCTGGGGATACCAAATCTTATTTTGGGCCTTAGAGACAAACACCTTGAATCCTCACATGATCTACTAATGTGTTCTCTTCTGTCTTTTCTGCCCTTTCTATTACTTTATTCATCTGGCTACCATTGTTTTCCTGAACTATTGTTTATTATCCCCATCCTTTTTATGTGAAGTCTACGGAAGCCCATCCCCTCCAAAATTCAAGTGTAAAGGTCTGGACCCTAGCTCAGACGCCACCTCTTCTGTGTGGCCGAGTACAGACAAGTGTACATAGAAACTAGGAACCCTGCCAGGAACATTTATTTTTAAATGAAAAATTTTGCTTTTGTTACTTAGTTTCTCCTAAGAATGGGGAACTTTACTGAGTTTATCCTTAAATTAAGGAAATATACCACAGATTTATTAAGAAAGGAGCATGAGCACACAACAGTTAGTCTCTAAATTTTTCTGCCAAAGCCTCTAGACTCATAATTAAAATTCCTCCATTTTGAAAATACTGTTGATAATTAAGTGTATTAATTTTTATTTCCTATCAGTAACATGATTATTGAATACTAAGTAATTTTTAGAGAAAAATGAAAAAATGTAATTTTACGTAAAATAGTTTTTATATAAATATGTTCTTGTGTAATTTATCCTTTTGCGATATTTCATAACACTACAGTATTTTGAGACACACTAGTTTTGTTTTGAGAGTATCCCTAAAATGCTTATAAAATGTCATAAATGTAAAGAAATTTCATTTCAAATAAGTAATCTCATTTTTAAAATTGTGTCCCAGCTTTTAATTTAATTCATATGTTTCTGCTTTCAAATTTAAATTCTGATGTTCTACTTATAGAATGATGTTATTACCAAATTTAAAAAAAATGAATGTCAGGCTGGTGAGATGGGTCAGTGGAGTAAGGTGCTTACTGTGTAAGCCTGAGCGTCTGAGTCCAAACCCTGGAACTCATGAGGATGAAAGGAGAGAACCAACTGCATAGAGTTGTCCTTTGGTCTCCACAAGTGTGTGGTGACACACACACACACAAAAAAAAAAGAATAAAATTTTCTAAAATGTGTATGTCATAATATAGAGAATCATATGAAAATGGAACAATTTCAGGAATCATGCACTTTTCTTTTTGAAAATTTATTTTTTTATTTTCTATATATGTGAGTGTTAAGCCTACATGTGTGTAAGTGCACCCCTGCCATGCCACGTCCACAGGGGACAAAGAAGGTTGTCAGATTCCCTGAACTGGAGTTGTGGATGGTGGTTAGCCACCATGTGGGTGCTGAGATTCCAAGCTGGGTCTTCTGCCAGAACACCAGTGTTCTTAATTGCTTAGTCATCTCTCCAGCCCCCATGACTTTCTTTTTAAAAATTTATTATGTTTTGTGGTAACCAAAAAAGATATATATATAGCTTTTTTTCAGAAACTGAAACACTTTTTATGACTCTCCAGTCCCATAAATAGGGAGTTTTTAAACAACACAGTTTGCCATGCCATCCTTTTCTGTCTGACCTATCTTGTTTGGTTTGCTGGGAACATGGGCATCTTTATCAACATTGGGAGGTATCCTCTTGGTCTATGACTACAACTAAATTGTTCAAACATTTCAGTGCCATGGAATGTCTATTGCCTAAAAATCAAACCAAAGGAGGGGGTGGTGAATTTCATGCCACGGGGAAATTTTTAACATTACTTTTAAATAAATATGTTGTTTATGAATTTTCTTTTATTCACCTTGCTTTTATGGTGTTTGAACATCATGACTGTGCTCTAATCTATTTGAATTTACATTTTCCTGCAATATGTGCACCTAATCACATTTCTTTTTGAACATCCAGGCAGCTACAACAGTGTGAGAATCTAATTTTAGATCTGAGCACTTACACTCAACAAACACTATGCAACAAAGGAAAAAAAGGAGCAAAATATGAGGCTAAAAATAAATCTTGTTTTTCATGTGACTGAGCAAGTCGGCTGAGGAGGCATTTGTTGTGAATTCTTTATTTGTCTATGTGAAGTGATGCTCAGAGACCCACAGTACGTGGCATTTTTCAGTAGGTAAATGTGTTGGACTGGAATTTCCTGAAATTACAGAGGCTTATATAAACCAAACTTAACCAACCTCTTTTATTTACCTTTATCAGAAGGCAGGTAAATGGGAATATAATTTCAAGGTAAGTGACTTATAAATACAGGGTAGCCGTGCTCTCATGTAGAATTTCTAATAAATAGTAGATCAGTTTATCTTTCATAGTTTATCTCATTAGTGCCGTTTCCACTGACCCACAGCTTTGATTTCTTATTAGAACGAGCCAATAGAAATTTCAGTAGATTAGTGCTGCTTTGGACACCTTTTCTCAGCTTTTAAATTGAGTTTTAGAATACTTTTCTTCTACTGACTGCATAGTTTACATTGTCAAATCATCATTAATATATTAAATTTTAGCCGATTGTTATTGGCATCTGTTCAACAGAGAAAACCTGGGACTTGTTTAAATTAAGTATCTTTAATAGTATGAAATTAGATTTACAGGTAAGAACATGACTTCATTGTTCTTATTTTAAATTTTTAGTACATCAATTCATCTTCCCAAAATCAGCTATGCAGTCTGTTTATGTGTTCATTAAAATATCAGGTTGTTTTCCTTGGTGTTTTTAAAACAAATATGCTATTATAGCACTGTTTTTTATTTTGGTACTGAAATTGTTTCCCTAGTCTGATTTCAGTTGCTTTAAGTAGGAATTATTGTTTGGAGGGTAGATTTAGAAGTAATGTATCATATCATAGAAACCAAAACTTACAAATATGTCATTACAGAAATCATTAATTCTCATATATCTTTAAATAGTATAATAAAAATTCTATACATAGTTTGAAATAATAATCTTATACTTTAGATGAGAATGATTAAGTAATGCTATTTTACAAATAAAAAATAATATTAGCTTTGGACTCATACAACACTTATTCTATCATTAATATTTTAAATCCCATGGGAAGAGTATGTCAGTAAACTGCATGTCAGTTAGCATGGCACACTGCCTCCGAAACTGAGTTGAAATGACAGCCCCTTAATGAGTCATTCTCGAAGGTTGACAAAGGACTGACATGGTTAATGAAGAACTTTGAAAGAAAAAAAATTGAACATTGAAAGTAAAAATAAGCAAGTTCTTGAATAAACATCATAGAAATGTTGATGGTTCATGAAAAACTTTTACTGTTAACTGAAGTAACATTGAAAATACATACAGAAACACTTCACCTCTTTTCCTTTATGTCTGTCTTTTTTTTTAAGCTATCAATAAGGCAAAAAATGCTTAGCAATACAAAATCCTGTGAAGCACAGTGACTCTGAGCCCACAGCTATCCTAGACATGGAGCAGCACCTGCTCCATGTGAATTATGTTAAGACTTTATACCTTTGACTTTGTAATTCTTCTAAGAGTCGATTAGAAAGAAATGACTACAGTTGTGACAGAAGTTTGGAGATGTCTATGACAGCCTTACTTGCAGTGACCCTGAGTCACAACAACAGACATTCATCTCAAAGAAAAACTAAAATTAATTCTGACAAATCTATTTCATGAAACCATTTTGATTTTTGCAGTAATATTAAGATTATTTTAATTATAAGAAAGATTCCCAAAGAATAATTGAAAGAAGTATTTTTAACTTGATGATTTAAAACATATACATATGAAATAATTATTGGAAATGCATGAAATGTTAATTATTTTCTAATGTAACCAAAAGATTTAGAAAAATCTTATTTTGCTTTCAAATAAAACTAAATAATTTTGTATGTTTTTGAAAATAAAAAAGTAAATTTTATGTGGATCGAATTGAGATTTCTATTCTTTTCTTGATTTGTGGTTTTGTAAAAAGTACTTTCTAGTATAAGACTTCTTGATTTTTTGTCATCACTATATGTACACTTTTTGAAGATTGTGAATATATGTATTGTGTCCATTCTACACAGCATTTTTCTTGGCTCTGATTTCTTAACCAAAATTATTTTTGCTTTTGTTTTATGACATAAATAACCTTATATTTTAGTTTTTCTTTTTAATGGTACCCAAAATTCACAATTCCTAACATAGAGGTCTTTTACCTTAACATGACATTTACCAGAAAAAGATCAGAGCAATAAGAAAAGTCAGTTAAGCAAAGGATCACATTTCCCTGCACAGTAGAGACATATTTATTTAAACAGTACAGATATATTTACATTTAGTTAAGGAAACTCATCAAACCATGTCATCGACAAGATCATTTTATAGGTAAGATGCCATGCTTTTTAACACAATGGTTTCATCTTTCTAAGTCACTATATACCATTTTACTGAGAAAATAATCCCTGGAAGGGTAATTCCAATGATTGTGTCCATTAAACTGCCTAAGAGCTGGAGTCAACTTTAACTGGATTTAGGTTTTGCACTAGTCTATCATGAAATACTTCAATCTATAATGCTGTTTAGTAAGTCCTCTGGGCTCCCCCTAGGATTGATGATGTAAGCAGCTGGCCTATGAATTTTTGGAGCTTATTCTGGGAAATAGATCCAGCCAAATATGTAATTAGTCATTATCTCTTGAGGGAATTTGATTAATAATTGATATTTTTCTATTCTTTCCCTTCATTGATTTTGTAATTAACAACCAGTGACTGTGTCTATGCATGTGTGGGGTCTTTAGAAACTCCTCTAGCCCCATTAGAACTTGAATCCAAATCATCTGAAGGTTCTTCCTTAGTGTCTGTTCAAGTTCAAGGCAAAAGAATGAGGACACTATTGACAGGAAAAGAAAATTCTGAATTAATCAACTATTTTTAACATCTACTCATTAAACAACACGTTTGGCACTAAAAAGAATTTTGTTAAAAGATTATGAGAACAAAATTCGTTCTTTACAAAATAAAGTATTGTCACAAATGTTGCATCACCTGATCTCAAAGCTCTCCTTCATTGTCTCTGTCTTAAATCCAGCTGTTTCTACTGAGTAGAGTTTATACTGAAGCCGTCAGGAAGGCTGCCATTCACAGCTTCATGGATGCAATCATTGTGACATATGTCTCCCATCCTTTTCCTGTAGAAATTGCATGTTGTCCACGATGATTGATATATTATTGCTTTTGTACTAGATTTTGTCATTATTCATTATTTTCTTTGTCAAACAGACCCACACTCTTCATATAATCACCCAGTTCTGCCTTTCAATAAGCAAAGTGGCTGATGGCTCCCAGCATCCTATTGTGGAAACCTGTAATGACAGCGCTTTGCAAAAATGGCGACTAAGAAATTATACAAGAGCAGAAGTTTTCAGAAATATTTTCGGAAACCTTACTGATTACTTTCTGTAATAATTTGTAGAGCTTTCTGTTTCAGACTTTACTGGCTTTATTAGCTTCAGTACTTTGTTATTAAAATCTAAAAACTTAAGAAAAAATGTTATGGAGTTAGTATTATGTCTGTTATTTCTTAGCTACTCATTAATTTGGAGACAATATTTTAAGTAGTATTTACTTGCTTTTTAACAAGAGTTATTTTCCAGTTTTTATTTCAAATACAGTTGGTTGAATATATTGTGACATATTATCTTCTTTTCTAAGCCTAACTCTAATGATGTCTACATGAAAACAGATTTTGTCTCAAAGGTGAAAACACGACTAAAACAAATTAAAAATGAATGATTTCAGAACTTATTTAAATTTGGAAAATAATTTGGAAATTATTTAATTTTCTTAAGTTTTATTAAGATGGTTCTACTGTTTACAGATATAATATATATCTTATAGATCATCATTATTTTAATCTGAGACACTAAGCAAGTCTATTACTATTGACAAAATAATTCCAACAGCTTATAAAAAAAAAAACCTGTATCTGAGTATTTCTTTGTGATTTGTTAGGTGATATAGTGACAAAACCTTCAAAATGGTTCACTTTATTTTTCACTTGTATAATTTGTGACTATCTTATCAGTAAACCACAAAATGAGTCATTATTAAGTACAATAACAGTGCAAATAAGAGTATTTCCCAATTGTTGGGTTTTAGGAAATTTTTAATCAAATAATTAAGTGATTTTACTTTTTCAGTCCTGATTGTGGACCTACCTGGTTCAGGTAAACTAGCTAAAGGTTTTGGTAGAGGACACAGTTGAACTTTTATACTTGTGACCCAGTTAAGAACAAGAGCTCAGAGAGCAGAAAGCAACGGGAAATACAAGGTGGAAAAATTGCAGTAGTCCAGGCCTTTGCATGAAGAGGACTTGAAACAAGGCAACTGTTTAGGAAACAGTGATTGTTTCCTAAAGCCACCATATGTACAGTGCCCAACAAGGTTTTAGGCTTAACTGAATATTTAATTTCTTGAGTTTATCATAGAATTCTAGAGTAGACACCATAGCTTGCGACTCTAAGCAGGAAATCTTGCAGCTGTTCACACAGCAGTCTTTAAGTCTTCCGGAAGCTTCCACAGGTTGTGTCCTGATATCAAGTTATGAGATCTGCACCAGGCGGAAGTCGAAAACATCGTGTTGAATGTCGTTCTCACAGAGGATGAACAGCACCTTGACGGGGCATGCCAAGATACGAGTCCCTGTACTTCGAGAAGCCCACATTTGGATTTCCATCAGGCATTCAGACATGCTTTTCCGACACAGAGACAGTTGTCAATTATAGGTCCTTTTGCCTAAAAATGTAGCTAACCGTTTAAACCTTTTTGTTGTTGTTGTTGTTGTTTACCAAGAACCCAGTGTTCATTGAATAACACTCAAATGTTTAAACAGAAAGGGAAGGGGGATTCTTTAGCATTTGTTAAAAATAAAACTCAGTATTTCATGACAAGGAGTCAGATTCTTTATAATGATTTGGGTGGCTTGCTTCAGTATTCGTAGCTAGTAAAAGAAGGAAGAAGAATGTGCATTCAGGGCTGAGTCTGAAGTGTCTGAATTTCTACTGTGCTACAGAAATACAGTGTGTTTTGCTTCCTCGTTTGTTACTTTTGCAGCAGTGGGATTTGCCTACAAATTATTTTCTTCTGAAGGAACTATGCATTTATTAGGAAGAACAACACTAGAAATTTTCATCTTACATTACGTGTGTCATTATCAATTTATTCACTGTAGTGCTTTAAAAATACCTTTCTTCTAACCAGAAATAAACTAACTGATCAAAACATTGAATTATTGTGATAAGTGATCAGGGTACAATAAAGTGATGACAGTACATTCCAGTATAGGTCAATGGCCAGTAGCATGATATATGTGGAAATCCTATTTTTAGGTCTATTAGAATTGTACAATGATCAGTGCTTTTTTAAAGGAGAAAGTCTGCACAAACTAACACAAGGTCATGACAGAATGATGATTTTTATATGCTGCTGTTGCCCTTTCCTAAAACTGCTTTTTAAGGAATAGTATTGTTTTTGTTTAACTTTGTGTCTTTTTTTCAAACTGCCTTATAGTTGAATTTCCTTGCATAATAACAAATCAACGATCTTCTTGCTATCTTTGGCAATTTATTTTTTTGCTTTATTTTTTCACTAAAACTGACTTGATTCCTCGTATTGAAAAAGCAGCAGCTTGGGCCTCCATCTTGATATCAGCTTCATTCCTGATAGCCTCACCTTTTAATTTCCTGCTTGTGTCTGAGAGGTGTCTCTCACCCAGCTGTTCTCTATTATATCTTGGTCACAGCAGTGAATTGCAGGGTAAATAACAGGTGTTTCTCTGTATCTTTATCACTTATATATTCCCCTATATATTATCTGGAGTGAAAATGTGAAATAAATAAAGAGAAAAGATTTTACCTACTTTTAATTTTGGTAATTTGCAGCAATGTATTTGGGATAGTGCTTTTGTGATGTACCTGCAGATCATCTCTCAGACATGCGAGCCCATTTAGGTGGAGAGATATTTCTACAAAACATTTCTAGGCATTGCCATGAAATTTGAAAAAAAAATGTAATTAACAGGCTGAAAGCTTATTGACTTAAAATGTCTAATAATGTGAAGCTCAAGCCTGTGTCTTCCAAAGCAAATAGGGCATTTATGGATAAGCTGTGTAACTTAACACAATGCAATGATTATAACTGTGAAGGCAATAGACTGGCCTGTAATGTGGCATTTAGAAACATACAATCATCATTCTTTCATTTTAAAAACTTTTATTGAATTTTGCAACTTTCATACAACATAATTTGATGGCATTTAGAGCCTCTCCCTTATCTGCATTATCTGCACCTTCCCATATTGCCCCATGTCCAATTTAATATGCTGTATAATATATATATATGTATGTATATATATTTATAAAGACCTATAGAGTCTAATTTGTGTCCCAAATGTCCTTCAGTGTGGATCCATTCAGTGGAGCCTGGGTAACCCACCAAGAACTCCATCTTTGAAAGATACTGCTTCTTTCCCTCCCGGCAGCCGTTGGTTACCAAAAGCTCCTTAGATTGGGGTGGGGTTTCCTACCTACTTTTAATGTCTATGGTGGGATTTTGTCTGGCTTGAGCTTATGTGAGGAATGATCCTTAAGCTTTGGGAGGTAAAAGTTTGATATAGGTGTCCTATTCATAGACAAGCACTCTGTAGTCTCTTGTTCACTGCATATTGGCCTCTTGTGAATCTCTATGTTAATCACCTCCTGATTTATAAAACAAACAAACAAAAACCCACAAAGCACAAAAAAGTTCTCTGGTGAGAGCTGAGAGTTGTATTATCCGTAAGGTATAGCAGTAACTCAGCCAATCAGTTTAATAATCATTTAGTAGAGAGCTGGGTTTAGGCTCTCCCTTATACCCAGTAACCTCTATAGCTTCAGATTCATTAGCCTAATGTCAATGTCAGATATGTGCCTTAAATTCAATTAGAGTATGTGTTTTTTTTTTTTTTCCACAAGTGGGTATATCTTTCCACGTCAGTTGTTGTTTACGTGTACCAGATTCACAACTTGGTAAGGTTGATGATTTTTTTTTACTTCTGGTAGCATTTCCACCACCTTCCAGCACTATGGAAGCTATGGAGATGAGGCTTTCAAGTCAGTATTAACCTGATTTCTCCTTGTTTGTTCTATAGCTCATATATTTAGGTTCTTTAGCAATACGGCTTTTCTATCCAGTTTTCATGGGAAATCAAGAGCAGGGGCAGTGGCCAATAATGTTTGAGGATCTATGGGACCCCTAGTCAATAGCTTCTAGAGAGGGGTCCATTCTGGCATTGCATTTCCTTGCTTTTATTTAATAGTGATAAAAAGTGCAGACCAAAAGGTGGTGAACATAGCATAAAATGAGAGACTGTCTCTGACTGTAATAATCACTGATCTACAGTCAAAGTCTCAGATGAAATTGTTTAGTATTTCAAAATGGGGGCAGCTCTAGTAGTTGTGTTCATTTGGATCACTGCTGTGATACCTATTTAGTGTTCATCAAGTAGTTAATGAATAACACAGGACTAGAAAATGAAGCTTCTACATAAGTTTGTTAATATTTATAGCCCTCAACTGGAGTCCCAGCTCATGAGTAGCCTATTAATAAAAAAAACCTGAACTTTCAACAACCCACAACAATGGTCAGCCAAGTTCTTTAACCGTCTTCATATAAAAGTGTATTAGACAATGACAACTCTTAAACGGTCAGAGTTGAATAAACAATGTAGAGATGTCTGTACACAGTTCCTTTTAGAAACATAGCATATTAATGTACTTTAAATATGACAAACGATTGGTTAAGAGGAGATTTAGTCTAATGTCCTTGGTAGAGTTACTAATTTTGGGTTATTTTTTACAGAAACTCACTTTGAGACATGTTAACAGTAACCAGTGTCTTGATGAACCTTCTGAGGAAGACAAAATGGTGCCTACCATGCAGGACTGTGGTGGAAGCAGATCCCAGCAGTGGTTGCTGAGGAATATGACCTTGGGGGCATGAAGACCACGTACCCCAAAATGTGAAAGTGTCCACACTTTTGTTTATTCATTATATCTGTTTGGGGAGAATATTAACTTTGATGAAATAAAAGTTTTAAAAATAGTTTTAGTATTCTAAAACACAGTTGTTTATAATTCATTTTTAGGAATGTTTATTTCCCTACTAAAATTTGTATCTGATTGCAGAAGCACATAGATTATAAATAGTGGCAAACTGTTATTAAACATTGGAACAATTTAGAAAAAAGAACCCTTTTGTTTGTTTAAAAAAAATTAATTGACCTTCTGTCACAGGGTCACTGGGGATTTGTTTATTTTGTGTTGTGATAGTGATTGAAAGAAAGACAATGTAAATGCCTTATAAATTTCTTGATTATGAAATACTACCATTGCTTTATAAATTACTCTTTCTACAATAGCTTCATGGAACTATGCTGAATTTCTATGTCAACAATTAGAACACGTATTCAATTATTTATGGGCATTGAATTCATCACAGAAAATGTTAGGTGTCAAATTTTGTACCAGGAAAACAAGATTGTTAGAAACTGAATTTTTAGAATACAAAATCATCGTGCTAAATAAAAGAAAGAATGTAAAAATTCAGTTGAAATAAAAACTTTAAATCAACTGAAATAAGAAGCTAGCCAAATACCGAGGTGGACAGGGATAAACTGCAACAATCACTGTAAGAGAATCTTTGTTCTCGGCACTGGCTGAGGACAATCTTGCTCTGAGATGCTGCGGAACCTACACTGGGTGCTGCTGTCTGTCCTCGTGCACCCAACTGGACCTTTGACCTTCACTCTGAAGACAATGATTTATTACTTACACAGTACAGAATTGTAGTAGGTAAAGGGTCACATTTTAGACTTCACTTTAGTTATCATTTATGGATTTTAGTTTAGCCAATATTGCCATTGTAAGTTTATTTTTTATAGAAAGTACTTAGGTATCAATTTATTCCATGCTATAGGAATCTAACATTCATCCCCAGGAAACAAAACCCAAGACATTTTAACATGATATTAATTAAACTGCTGGGCATGGTTTTGACATAAACCATGGCTCAGTCATAATTAGGGTGATTTCATGTATTATTTTCATCTTAAAGCCACTTTTGTTCAAAATGCATGAGCAGCAGAAGAAAAAACATCTGTCAATGGGATATTCATTTGCATTTGGTAACAATTTTCAATGACAGTGCAATACTCTTTATCTACATACCTAGCATCTAAAAGAAATCTGACAATGGAGTGAGGATGGAAGAAGATTCTTCTGGAGCAGAAATTCTATTCTTTTGACCCTTTATTTTAAAGTCTCTTCTAAAGAAGTATTCATTGTTTTAGTTCTCTCTCTCTCTCTCTCTCTCTCACACACACACACACACAACTTTATACTTAAGAGGAAATCTCTCTGAAAACCAGTAAAGCATTAAGTTATTTTTGCAGGTGGCCTTCCTTTCCCATTCGCTCTATATGTTTACAATTTTGAGAAGATAATTCTATAACTTGGAACTTTTCAGATTTGCTACTTAAAGTGCATGCATCCTTTTCTCCAAGACCACTGGAGATTACTGGTTTTCCTTAAATTCTGGGCAAAAGATTGAATATCAGAGCATCCTTTTCTGAGGGTAAGCTGTAATTGATAATAAACCTAACAGGAACCTATGACTCTAAATAGATAATAATTCACTATCTTAAACTGAACATAGTCTCAGAAATCAGCGGAGGCCTGACGAAACACCATTTTCCATGTTTTCTCTTTTTTACCTCCATTTTCTTTTTGTTTGGACCAAAATAGTGTAAAGCATTCTAATACAGCATTTTTTTTCCTTAAGCTTGAAAACATAGTCTCAAGGGTTTGTTTATACAGTATTTAAAGATTATTTTTCATTTGGCAATCCAAATGAATATTACAGAGAAAGTGGACAATGACAATTTTTAAGTGTAACTACTTCATAGAAACTGAATTTGAAGCACTTCAATGCATTTTACATGTTATTTATATTTATTGTTATGCTCACAGTGAAGACAAATGAGAACCTGTAACTGCTTGCTTAGCACTAGAGAAGAACTTTCAGAGAATTTTGAGATGATTGGATATTCCATCATAGTGTCTAATGAGTAAAATACGACATACAGCTGAGGATAACTTAGTGTGCCCCCTTACAAAACTATAAGCTTACTTAAAACATCATTAGAAGAGATTTTTGCCACATTATTTTGTAATTCAATTGCATTGTTATAGACTATGAACTTTGTAGGAGACAATATTGTGTTACAATGTCAAAATGTTAGACACACTTATGAGTCTAACACACCAAAAAAATCACTTGATGCTGTCTTTGACATATAATCAGAAACCAATCATTTGCACATATCCACTGTATGTCACTACTTTTGACCTTTCAATAATATGCAATTTGCATGCACTTTGGCAATCCTTAGTACAACATTATAATTTTTCCTTGATATATCACTAATGGAAATTCTGCTACATATGAATTTGTATATTTACATGCACATAATCATTCAGTTGAATTTCGTCTTTATCTAGTGGCCTTCAAGGTAGATCTTGATGACATTTCTCTACACATACAAAAACACACACTACAGAAGTATATGCACACCCTTCCTACATATGAATGGGTACACATACCTAGCCTTCACAAATGTACGTGTACACACACATATGTGTGTGTATATATGTATAGAGAGAGAAGAGAGAAAGGTGAAGAGAGTTAAAGAAGGAGCAATCCCATGTTTCATATTTCTTACCATTTTGTTTTTTCCTTACACTACACTGTCTCTCAAACGAGTTTCTGCCTTAGTGATGATTCTATCTGACCCACAAAGGTCATTCATTGAGTTTCTTTGGGTGTCTGTTCAACTATTATCTCTTAACTTAAGCGAACTCTCATCCTACCTGAAATCTCTAGCTTCTTTTCATTTGCTTCCATCTTCCCACCCCAGATCCCTTCACAGCTTGGAAATATTAATCTTTTAATTTTGTATATTTTTCAGTGCCAGGTTTTGAAGCTAGGACCTCATATGTGCTAGATAAACACTCTGCCACTGAGCTACATGGTCAGTCACATAAATCCCTTTTAAAGTCAGAGTCTTGTTTTGTTTACTGGGTATCTCAACCTATTGCATAGTTCTTGGCACATACTAAACACACTTTTTGAATCAATGAATGTTATGGTGTGTGTTAAGTGGCATTCTTTTGTATTTCTCTGTATTTAAAATTTTCGTGTCAACTAATACCTTTACACATAATTTTCATAGGTTTTTTTCTCCAAATGGTGATTTTCTTTCTAGTATCCTTCATATTAAGTATGGACTATATGTTCTTCTATATGTTAAAGTTTCCCGCCTTATAGAAATAAAATATGATATTTTATAAAAATGCTGCTATATGATATAAGTTGCTTCATTCAACTAGAAATAGTTTTAGTTTCAGTTCTTTTGGTTGTGTCCAATTGCCACCAAAAAGGCTAAGATTTTGACTTGTAGAGAGCAGGCATGTACATTCTTTAAAAAAAATCATATGTATTTTCATGTTTTCAAAATGGCTATAGGAAGTTTATTTTCAAAGCACAAATATATGAACAAAAAAGCTTACAGTAACTTAAAACATTATGTGTTCTGTCATTAATTTCTCTGCTTACCAATGATGAAGTAGAGTCCCAGCCACGTAGTGCAGTTATTCAAAGCTCATGCAGTGACAAACCTGGCTGCCATGGCCCCGCCTCATGCTGTTGCCAAAAATATTATATGAGGGTATGATAATTTTAAAAATGTCTTCAGTTAAAGCTCTGTCTTTAAATACATTCCTCACAGTATTTAATTTTTTATTTTTTTCATATGAAATAAAATTGGTTCTATAAAATAATAATGCAGGAACTAGGTGAAGACCTACAATACAAAATGAAGAGATTACCTGAAAACAGCGTGATTATAGAAGACTAGACCATCCTAGCGTCCCGGGTTTCAGGAGAGGAAAGGAAACAAAGCCAAGTGTCTTCAGTAATACCTTATAAATCCCATCTCTTCTATTTTCTTTGTAATGTTCGTAAAGGTAAAAGAAAGGTTGACCTATAGCTTGCATGGAGAATTAGACCATCTGTTGTTGTGACCATTGGGTAATTTCTCCATTTTGCAGCTTTGAAAACTGCAGGTAAACAGCAAATACTTCCAGGCTTCCCAGTGTATCTCTGATATAAAATAACACACAAACTTAATTTTCTCCATGGCAGTTAGAAACAGCTTAGTAAATAAAAGAAAGTAAGTAAAGGCAGGGAAATAAACTACAAAAGAAAAATAGCAAAGCTGATTTGTAACAGTTGAGTGAGAAATTAGGAATACAGTAGAAACTGCTTCAGAAAACCAGAATATTGGCTGCCCCCATGGTTTATACTTTTCAGGAAATAATCATCTACAATGCAACCATTGCATTTGCATCTTATTTATGAAAGCAAATCTAGCTTCAGAACTTAAAACATGACACATTATTAAATTTCAAGTATACTGATTGCACAAGCAAGAAGGATTTAAGAAACTGAAGACCTTAAGGCATGTTTCACTGACGATGCGCTGTCATTATGTATAACCGACATCTTCACATCTTAAGAAAATTTCCATTTTAACTGGGCAGCGAATTTCCAATTGTCTCACAGTAGACTGTGTTTCAAGGTTGAGCCTCTGCCCACCAGTACTTCAGATAAGGGGTCGATCCACTCAGCTGTTCTGTCCAATACAAGCGCATCTGGTTTGGCTACACGGTGTTCGAACTGTTATCAAGTGTGAGCTACTGAACGAAGCTAAGTTGTCAGAGGAGCACCAGCAATTTGTTGAAATTACTTTGTGCAAATTTGTGCCCAACTTTTCTTTTATACTGTTCGATAAATTCTTAAGGAAATGGTCATTTTTTTAAAAACCCCTCTGAGAAAGTAGTGGTGGCAGACAGTCTTCTGTCACCATTCTCAAGATAACGACCACCTCTGCGATAATTGTGCCATCCCTATATACAGTTTTCTCTTTATTGCTTTATTTTCATTTTTAGTGAGGGAGAGCAAATCATTCTGCTGGAGTGAATCAGAGGGAAAGAGAAATTAGACAATTTAGGCTATATCTGCAACATATTTTCAAAAATGGTATTATCATCTTGAATTCTTGGTTCCCGCTGTTCTTTCAGCTAAGAATAGCACAGGGAAAAACAGCAATGGATGGGCATGGGGTTTGCTTTGAGGGGAGTGGGGAGCTTCTGTTTAGGAAATCAGTGTAGTTACAGCTAGAGAATGTTATTTGAAAATGTTTAGAAGTGCTTGACACATAGTTCTTCAACATCTTAAAGTTAAATTGTGCATACGGAAGTAAACATTTTAAAGACTGTATTCATTACTAAATGGTATAATTGTTCTTCTGTTATAAATTTAAATATTTATACATTTTTGTAGAATTAAAGTATGCCAATTTAGTTTTACTTTGGTATATGTTGTCTTTTTTCAAAATAAATTTTGGTAGTATTTCAAATAGATAACTTTGGTAGATCCTGCTTGTGTTCTAATTTTTAGACTAATGAGTGATTATCAACGGTCATTTCTTAATCACAAGAAAGTCTTATGCTCCAGTATAATTTTACACAAAATTAGGTAAAATAGAAACATTGAAATGCTATGAAAGTATTTATTATTACTTTTTCTTATGAGATGGTTGGAGAATGATTCTTTCTGCTTTATGAAAATGATTGAGAAAGGTTAAAATATCTTCAAAGACATAAGAAAACTTATTTTTTTCAGAATCATGTATATCATACCTTAATTTATTGATTCTGAGGCTGCAATACTGAAAAATAGTCTGAGTGGTGGATGGTAGACAGAGGCCTTTGAGCAGCAGTGTTTCTCCAGACCATCATTGTGTGTGGAGGGTGAGAATCCAGGCAAAAATATAAAGGACCACCCAATTTGTTAACCTAATAGAAAAGACAAAGAAAAGAGAGAGGGATAAAAAGAAGGGGGAAGAAAAGAAGGGAGGAAGGAAGGAAGAAAGGAAGAAGGGAAGGAAACAGAAAGGAAGGAAATAGACTAAGTGAAAAGAGAGGGAAGAATGTTTCCCATTGTTATCTATTTTCATAGTCTCCCTTTGAAACATGCCAGCAGAGTAGCAGGATTCAGGGGTTCACCGACTGGCGCCCATGATGATTACCTCAGGACGTTTTGCAAAAATTAAGCAAATATAAAGTACACTGTCTAGATTGTACATATAGAAAGTCCCTTCTTAGGTTTTATACCCACGTAATATAAAACTCTGCACCCAACTCTGTGGCTCTCTTTTCCCATCCTTTTGAGTAAGAGCATAGCCTTGCATTTCCAGCCATAACTGGAAACTTATTTTAGCTGAATTAATCAGCACCCCCATATTAAAAATTTTGACCGATCTTTAAATTACCCTACCTTGCTTTTCTCAGCACCTGACAGAAACAGTGTGAATGCTCCTGATTAAAGGCTGCCCTCTCCTCTTCACCAGAGGGAGAACTCCATCTACTTACTCTTTTTCAGGGTAATGACCTTCTTTTCTATATGACCTAGGATATTGATTACTACTCTCCACCCTGGCCAACACAAAGAGTAGCTAATAGAAGACTGAATTGATTTAGTCAGAAATCCCATTAACAATTTTGTGAAGTAAAAACTTAGACAAACATGTAATCATCTGAAATATGCATTAAAGATTTCTCTGTAACATGAGATACACATGGATTTGGTGCAATAAGGATCCTTCATCTCCTACATGCTAACTTAGGTGACATGAAAATTTTCAGATCAATGTGCCAATCATAGAAGTTAGCATTGTAAAATAGCATTCACTGAGATTAATAGGACCCATGGTTTCGTGTTCTGAAGCTGCTGCCTGGATTTCTCTGCACACATGATGAACTTTTGCCTTCAAATATGACCTAAAATCCAATTGAATATGCATATTTATATATATGAATAAAGGGTTGTATGTAGAAACATTTCAACGGTATCTATATTGGCTAAAATAGGTAACGAGCTAATCCTGCCTCCCCCCTCACACACACACTTAACTCTTCAGAACTCTGACTCCATTAACCAGTGGACCATCACCCCTTCCAGTGCATCTGTTTTTTCTTAGGTTTCTCAGTGGCTCACTTTGTGCAGTTTCAATTCATAGACTTGCTGACCACCCCAACTCTTTCTGTTGTATTGCTCAGGAAGCAGCTGTTGGTCCTCTTCTCTATCTGTATTCAATCATTGGTGACCTTACCTAGAAGAATAGATTTTATTTTAATTATTAATTTTTTTAAATAGTGACAAATTTCACTTTATTTTTGAGGCTCAGTAGTACAGTTTTGTCAGTAAATAATACTCAAAAATTATAGAAGACATATAGAATTGCAACTTTACATTCTAAGATATAATAGAAGTATAGATTTTAAGAGTCCTGAGTCACTTATAGCTAACAAATGACTCTTCCCAATTTAGAACTTCTTGGTGTTCAACTAACTTCTTGGTATCTCTACTTGGATGACTAATGGACACTTCAATTTAGAATGACTCAAATTGGACTTCATGTGTTCTCTTACAGATGTTCAACTTAACTTAGTTCATTTCCTGCAGTGAGAGCAGAATACTTTATGTTGGTTTATACATAATTAATAAAGGATGATTTGCTTCAGTTCTAGAGATTAGGAAGGCCATGAACATGAAATTGGCATGTTTCAAAGTCCTTTCTGCCTGGTTATTCCATGCTGGAAGGCAGAAAAATAAACAAGAATAAGATCAAGACAGTAAAGGTGGGATATTTGTATTTTATTTTTTTAAAAACCTAGTTGCCTAATAACTAACTTACCCCTGGGATAACAGCATTAATCTACTCATCAGAGCAGAAACCTCATAGCCTAAATACCTCTTATTAGGAACCAACTCTCATCATTGTTGCAATGGGGATGGAATTTTCAGGACCTGACCTTTAAGAGAAACATTGAAACCATGGTAAATCTGAACAGATTTTCCAACTGAGTTGGCAACAACTCCTTTTGGAGTTTCTTCTTGTAAAAATCTTAGTTTCATGGACACCTCTCCACGAGACAATCATACTGATTCCACCTTCACCATGTGCCCTAATCTCCTTTCATTGCACCTATGTTCTACTATGCCACCTTCTGAGTGACTCCAGTGAGCTTCTGTCTCCTAGCAGATAATGCCTTCACCTCCTCCATTTTATTCTCTATCTGATAGCCCAGATATGCCCCTGTTCTGCTCAACACATTCCAATGGCTTCATGTCTTGAAAAAAGTAAAAGTTCAGGTCCTTAAAGGAACTTAAAAGGCTTCTCTTTACTTGGCTCAAACTAAGTCTGTTTTCACCATGGTGATTCCTAATTCATCTCAATCTCTGTCCTCTTTGACATTTCAATGAACAAAGTAGCCATGCTTTTAATTTAGAAACTCTTCCTAGAGTAACTATTCCTGTGTATACTCATGATAATGCATTTACCTAGACTGAAATTTAAATCTCAGTAGAGAACCCCCCCATTCCCCCCCCCCCCCCGCACACAGACATCTACCCTTTTCTGTAATCTTTCTCCCAACTCTTCTTTAGATAGTCTCATCTGCACTTCAGGTCCCGAAAAATTTGTTTCCTAGTACTATTTTCTGCTCACTTACTATCCATTTTAATAATTTGTCATGTTTACAGCCTAGTTGCTGTGTTTGTTATTTTTTTGTTGCTGTGATAGAAAACCATGACCAAGACAACTTAAAAAAGGAAGAGTTTATTTTGGCTTAGGATTCCAGACTGATGAGTCCATCATGGAGGAACACAGGATAGGAGGCAGCAGGAGCAGAAAGCTGAGGGTTCAGGACTTCAGTCATGCACAAGAAACAAAGAGAGAAACTGCAAGTGGGATAAGAACCTGAGCTCTCAAAGCATCCCTTGCCCCCCAGTGACAGACATCCTGCAAGGTGACACTACTAAACCTCCCCAAACAGCGCCATCACCTGAGGACAATAGCTCAAATAGTTGTAGCCTGTGTGGGACATTCTCATTCAATCTGTTCACAGTTGTTTATTACCAGTCTCTGTTAATGTCCATTCCTACCAAGAAGCCACCACTTTAATACAAGGTGACCAGAAAAGGCAGTAGTGACACATGACAGTAATCTAGAAGATTTGGCTACATCCCAGTTGAGTGTAGATGAACTTGCTTTCCACCCTCTGCTAGTGCATGGTGAGAACAGAACTTGCAAGTTTTTCTCTTGTTCTTCATGTTGGTACATTTTAACCATCTCTTTATCTTTACCTGTGCTCCTACTAAAATAATTATACTGTCTTTCTTCATGGTAAAGCTATTAATTTTTAATGGACCGAATACATTTGGAACTTGAGACAACTCCAAGAGTGTATGAGTACTGGAGTAATTAAATTTGATATAACCCAGATGGGCATTTTTCTGTAATAGGAGCCTGGTCTTTTGTGATAGAATAATGAAATGTTAGCATGCCAAGACAGCTGGAGTTGTGATCAACCTCTGAATAATAAAATAATATTTTAAATCAATGACAAATCTTATGTGTGCAAATCTGTTATAATTTCTTTCTAAAGCTTATTTCTGAAAGCTATATACATTTTGCATTTATTCCTGATATATGCATTTAAAAACGTATAATATGAATTTATGCACTGCAAATTCACAATACTAAAAATAAATTTTTGCTTGTATGCCCTAAGGTTCATCATTTATGTGCAACAATCTCAGGACAAGAATGGGGAAACAAGCTTTTCTCTTCAAAATTTCTCAGATACGAAATGGTATCAGTCCTCTGCTATGACAGTCTTTGATCTCCCATCTGCTATTAGTAGGTCCATGAGGAGCTAACCATTGTATTCTGTAGGAAGAGGTGAGAGTGTGGGTTCTTGTTAGCTGTGTTGTTATGGCAGACTCTGAAGATCTAAGCACAGATGCTTGTATCTGACTGATCTGTTTCAATAAAAATCAGTCCACAGAAGAGACAAGTCTGCTAGGAAAACACTCAGATCAGGTTTACTTACCTCATCTACAGTTTTGTCCCACAATTAAATTGCAGTGAGAAGAATATTGATCGATTTTGAAGTCATGTGACTTTGGTTGCCATCTCATAATGAGCCCTGTACCAGCTGAGTTAAAGTTTCCTGGCCCCCTGAGGCTAACAATGCCCACTCCAGCAGACCTTGAAAGGCTCCTAGGAGAATTTCATGATTTACATACAGGACCTGTTAGATGTATAACTGCATTTTCATTTGAATCAGGCATGTTCAGTTTTTGATTCCTTCATGTATAAGAATAACTGACACAAAGAGTGTTTATAAGGGATATGAAATGTCCCACAATGCCTTGTTTTTGTCTGCCTTTCTATTTCCACTATGTATAGGTATTAGATTCTGTTTTACATGATAAAACAGACTAAAAGAATCTGGATTTTGTTACTGAGATTCCAGAGGAAAATTTAAACTAGAACAGCTTGTGGCAGGTACACTCTGGATCTTAGGTTCTTTATGGAAAAAGCTCTTCAAATAAGCTTTTAATAAGGTGGCATTGTAAAGTCACCAAAGTACACACATAATGCAAATATTTTCCCTCATCATACTCCACCATGAGCTGTGCTAATCCACAGTGCTGGGTTTTATAGAGAAATAGTATGCAAGGTTTACCAGCACTATTTGTTGTTGGCACTTTATTTTTCAAAGCTCAAATTAATGCTCAATCCAGAATCATTGTGCAACTTACTCTAAAAGCTGAAGTTGCCTATAAGTGAACCTAAAAACATCAGTACTTATCAAGGACTGAAAATAAGAAAAATTTATTTTCCCTGCTGTTACTTAGTATACCTCCTAATATTTTTTAGTTTGTAACCTATTCACAGAAAAAATAACCAAGTCAGAAACATTTGCCAACACACAAATAGTATTTCTTAGGTACAGTTTGTGCCTCTAAAATTCCTATTCAGTTTTGGTGAAAAAGCTCCATTCTCTTATAAGAATAAAAGCTTGATTTGTAGTACTCTGAAATGCTTCCAGAAGGTTCAGTATAAAAGCACTTTTTATTTAGGCTAGTGATGGCAATATGCTTGTGGGAGAGTTTGTTGTGCTGTGGATTATTATTTAAACAGGAAGCATCAATTATTACATGAGCACTATCTAATATCAGCATCTAAAATTAGAGGAAGATGAAGAGAGCCATCTGTTTTCATGTTTAATAATTCAATTCAGATCGACTAATTGAGTCATAATTTTCAAAAAACAAAGGGACCCAACAAAAGAGTACAAACTATCTTCACTGTATATTTACTTCACAGCCCGAATGTTTCAAATCTACTTTCCATCTTCTGTGTCACTCTGTTCTCTCCACACATATGCTGAGTACAGAATTAGAAAGGTGATATATTTTTTACCTTTCCTCAAAGTTTGCAAGATCTGAAGCCAGGGAAATCTGGCCTAAGGGAAAATAAATTGAAAAGTGAGAGATTTTTTAAAAAATGAAATTCTAATTAATCTCAGTGACAAAAATATTGCGATTATTGAAATCATGTGCATAGCCTATCAAAGATTGCCCTTGGCTAACATGATGTACCAAAATGAAGCAGGGTATATTAGCATAAATCCTTATGTTATATTTCATGTAAGAGAATATAGTTTGACAAAAGTTAGGATTTTTTTCCAAATTAAAACTCTTGACAAACATGTAATGAAACAAATCCTGTTTCTGATTAATGTTCTGAGACCAGATTGCTGCTTGACTATAACAGATCAGATGGTTAGACAGCTAGAAAGGCTCCAACATTTATTATGATATTGACTTATTTTGTGATTTGTTGCCTATTATTTCTATAATTTTTAATTGCTCCAAGTACAAAGTCCTCCAGGTAAAGCTTAATAGTACCCATGAAGATTCTTCACATTCTACTTGGCTAGAAATTTCAATCCTGAACCTTTTACAACTACAGAAAACCTGTTCAAACAATGTGGTGCAATGCAAAGGACAATGTTGAAATGACCAAATGAGTCACTTGACAATTCTGCAGTACTGATGAAGCACCACAAAGCAAATACTTTTATGCTCAAACCCCAGTCACTCATTTTCTTTCTCTCCTCTTCTGTATACAATGCCCACTCGAAAGGAAGGACTTTGGTTTCCTAAAGGGAACCAAAATGATTTAATCATGAAACTCATTGTCTCAAACATAGTGATTATTTCAGAGAGATTGTGGAAGTCAGGCCAATCAGATTTCTTACGTATAACTTCTTTCTATAAAACTGATGAAAAAATTGTCATATCTTATGAGAGTTAATTAAAGATTATGTTATAAGTATGAGAAGAAAATAATGAAAATAAAAGAGGTAGTTAATAAATTTATGTCCCTGTTTCTAAGTGTAGTTCTCTCTTCATTTTTTCCCAAGTCTTAATAATACATTCCTCTGTAGCTTAAACTGTACCAACTTTGAGATTTAGGCATAGATGAAAGCATAATAGCTTATCAGCAATTTAACATACACCAACTTGTTTTAGCATCTCAATAATGTAAATAAAAATGCATAATACATTCCTTGTAAAATTGCAATCTGTTCAGGCACCTGAACTGTAGTCAATAGAAATGAGTTTCTTCCTATCACACTCTAGTTTTTAACACACCAGAACAAAACAGAATATGCAACAGAAACATTATATACTCAGTTGAAAAGTTGACACTGACCAGTAATAAATGACTAATATTTTTGCTTCAATTTTCAATATTTTATTTAAGTAAAAAATAAGTGACCCTTGCTTACAGAATTCTTCTTAACTAAAATTAGTTTTCATATTTTTAAAATGAAAGCAAAAATACCTATATTAGCTGCTTCTCAAGTGTAGTAACAAAGTGGGGAGACTGTGCTTACTAAATAGTTTCTATGGCACAATGATTAGATACTCTTATCATACCTATTTATAGCCCCAAATTATAAATGTTTTAGTTAATGCCATCGGTCAAGAAATAAAATTAGATTTCCAAATGTACAACGTATTTTAAGAAATTATTTTTAATGTATATTTTATCAAGTGTTTTTGCATTTAATATAATAGATTTTAATAAAATTTAGACCTGATTCCTAATCCTGTCCCCTCCATAGCCCCCTCATCAAATTTCATGCATTCTGTCACAAAGTTAAGTAGTATCAGGTCAAGCATTTGTATACAGATGTATCTCCATGCAAGTTCATCTACTGGAGTCTAGTCAGCCTATCTAGAGTCACTCCCTTAAAGAAGATGAACTCTCTCTCACCACACAGTTATCAGTTGCCAATAGTTCCTTGGCAAAGAATGGGGCCTGCTGCCCAGTTCCCCAGTCCTAGGATGTATTCTGTCTGTTTGAGTCAGCATGGGTCTTGTGCATGCTGACACCACTTCTGCAGAGTTCATACGAGTGAGTTCTCAGCGGTCTGAAAGTCTCTGTTTCCTGACACTGATGCACCAACCCTGACTCTTATAGTCTTTCCTCCCCTTCTTCCATGGTCCCTGAGCTGTGGGGGGTGAAGTTTAATATAGGAATCCTGGAAAAATTGTTTTTAAGGGCAGGTCACAGCCAGAAGTACATTTTATCAACTACTGACAAGCAATGTGATTTGGTATGAAAGATGACAGGACCCACTTTGAAAGGAAAATGCTAATTTATATTCATTAAAACTGAATATTTTCATCACATTCTGACTTCACTTAAGCATAGATACTTTATGGATTAAAGATAAATATTTCATGAGTTATTTTAAGAGTTTATCATTATTAAATATTGATATCATGAAAACATCAAAATTATTACCACCAATAAAATTCTTCTTGTGACATCTCAAAATATGCTCAATTTCTTTTATATTTAGTGTAATGGTATATAATGTAATATTGAAGTAATGTAATATTATTTAGTACAATGACTTTGAGAGGTTCATGGTACTGATCAGGGGTTAAGTAATGAAACAAAAATAGTTTTGTCTTTAAAAGAATAGAAAATCTCTAAGACAATTTCACAGATGTGAAAAGCAATGAACAAAGGTTTCTGTGGCTGGTGTTTGTGGCCGATACTTAAACTCTTGACTTGTAACAGCTGTAACAGGTGGACCTAAAGTTAACTTACAGTATCTCACATTATAAAAGTATGTTTTTTAATTATTTATTACTTTAATTTTATGTGTATGAATGTATTGACTGCATGTGAGTAGGTGCACTCATGTTATGCACTGCCCGCAGAGGTCAGAAGACAGTGTTGCTTCCCTTGGAACTGGAGTTATGGTTATTCACTGCCGTGCTGCGAATTAAACCCAGGTCCTCTGCAAAAGCAGCCAGTGTCCTTAACCACTGATCCATTTCTCCAGCTCCTGTAAAAGTATTCTTAAATTTCTTGACTGAAGGAAAACACTTAAAAATTACTCAACTGTTGTGTAAATTGACTGTACCCATGGGCCTAAGTTGGTGGGCGTGTGTATGAGAGAGAGAGAGAGAGAGACAGAGAGAGAGAGAGAGAGAGAGAGAGAGAGAGAGAGAGAGGGAGAGATTCCTGCATGAAATATAAATAAACAACAGGCAACACACATTCTTGGAATCAGACTAAAAATACCCCACTTGCCTTGGACTTGTGCGAAAGGTATGGGACTCAGAGTGAGGAAATCTGAATTGCTTTGTTTTCAGCCAAACCTCTAACTTCAGCAGACAAGTCCTGAAGGACATGTCATTTACATATGTGCAGAAAAGTAGATCGGGAAAAGCAGTGATTCTTGTCATGAACATTTCCTGCTGGAGTTGGTTCAGGCATGCTGCTTTCCAAAGTAGCCATCTTCTCCCAACTGGCCTTCATCTTATTAGTCATCTTCACTTCCCCCAATTTCTTCACATTTCTAGCATCGCAGACCCTCTTACACTGTAGCCCATTTTCTTTTAAAAACCTAAATGTTGTTTCACACTCTCAGATTTCTCCATAATACAGTCTTCTTCCTCTATGGACACCCTTATGATTGCAATCATAAATGTCGATAAGACATGTTAAAAGAAGAAGACTTTATTTCCAGATGTGTCTTCCCATTCCTACTGATTCTTATTTAGAAACATATTCTTTTCTTATAGACAAAGGTCCACTAATATTTCTTAGGGTTAAGACTTTAATATGGTAAGATGAAGACGAGAGTTATCTCATTCACTCTTCATTTTGAAAGAAAAGTATGTGTGGATACAAGAAAGAAAGAGGCATGAATTTGGTAGTAATAATTAATACCTATTCCTCATAAATAAAAAGGGTCCTGATCAAGGTATTGATTTTATTTTTGGTGGAAGTTTGTATGAATTGCTATGAAAGTACTCACTTTTCTTCCAAACTGTCTATTATTCTGTCCTTGAAAGTCTCCTCCTAAAGTCACTCAAGGATTTGGGTTAAATACATGGTCACATTTTCATTCAGGTGACATTTTTTTTGGCTGCTAATGACCAAGGAGTATCTCATTTTCCCTAGTGTGTCTTGCAAGAGTAGTCCCATTTTCTGTGTGTTCTTTGCCATGAAGTGTTACATTATAATAATAAAACACCATGCACAAAGATTACCAAAACTCCACCCACTTAAAAAAATAGATTTATTAGCATGTTATGCCAAAGGATAATGCATATTCTGACAGATTCTGTGGTTTCTCAAATGAAAGAAGTTGGTAAGAGAGAATGGAAAACTTTGTGAGCATTAGGAAGCAAGAGATGTCACACATAAAGTTATGAATCATGAAGGTACAATTAAGGATCTATATGAGGTTTGTTATGACAGTAACATAAGCTTATGTGGGGGTAAACAAGAATAAGAAATAAGTATGAAATGAGCTGTCTTAGAAAGCATGCATGCCTGAGAAGGATTCAGAACTTTTTGTTGTAAACCAAAGCCACACTACTGCAGGATTACAAACACGTTCCTGATAAGAATCATATTTGCATTTTGGATATGCTTCTTTAAAATCAGGTGGGAAGATAAAATTGAAGGCTTGAAAGTTTTGCAATGATTCTGACTGGAATGGATTAAACCTTGAACTACAGATAAGACTTTAGGTTTGATTCTCTTTATATCAGATGTGAAGTTGTGCGACTTCATAGGTGACAGGGATAAAATACTAGAAAGAATCCAAGTAACTAGATTTCAAAATAAATTGACAATTGATACACTTTGACCGGCCTTCCTAAACTGCTCAGCTCCTGAAGTATGGGGAAGTGAGACATTAACCACAGCTGGTCTGAGGAAAGGAGAAATCCTGCCCCAGGGATTGCTGCCATTGACGGCCTAACTGGTAACAAGTTTGCAATTCTTTTTCCAAAAACAAGTCCTCTGGAAATTGGTTCACCTTGTTCATGAAAAATATATTACATATGAAAAATTCAGTGGAAACCAGCAGAAATTCCTGATGCTGCTATAAAGTGACAGATAGTTAAGGTTGGAAAGCTGACAATCAGTGTATTCTTAAATGAAAATTTATGTGGAATTGGTCCATGAGAGCTTCAAAATCAAGATGAATCAGTTTTTCACTTGAAAGAACTCTTTGTCATAGAGTAAGAAACAGTGTGAGTTATAGGAGGTCTCCAGAGACTCAACTGAAAAAGAACTCAACTCTGGTTTTAAAAAGATTTGAACAGCGTAGATCACTGTTTTCTGTGGCATTTGATATAGTCATAAAAATTTTATGGCTCTTAACAAATCAATAATAGTTTTTTTTTAAACCCAGTCTTGCGGATTTTTATTCAATTAAGACTGATATATTTTCTCATCAAAGTATGTAGCACACAGTACTGCAGATTGAATATTCTAATGTAGTTTTCTATTTTGTGATTGCTTCTTTTCTGTGTAATACATATTGTAATTTCAAAACATATAAAAGTTGTTTAATTTTTACCACATAACTTATAGTCCACACAAGCATTAGCCTAAAAATCTTTGATTAAATGAGGCTTATCTAAAGGAAAGAAAATTTTCTTCCTCAAACTGAATCTGCATCAAAAAATGAAAACACATATTTTAAAAATTCATATTTTATCACAAAGCTATGCAAAGAGTGAACTATAGCAAAGGAAGCAAAAAATAAGCTTAATCATAGCAGCATTATCTATGTACCAAATCATTTTGTAAGGCAAAACTTTTTGCACAAATAAAACAAAGATAATATCCATCCATAGGAAGCAGGAATATGACACAGCTATAAAAACTAATAAAGTGGACACAGCAGGGCAATTGCAGATATGAACTGTCAGTGCTTGTGATAGCATACACAAAACATGTGCACCCCCAAGCCAGACCAAAACCCAGCATGGATGGTGAGGTGGACAAGAGCCCCCAGCACTAGCTGAGGATCTGTTGGTTAATGACGGTTGCTGGGAGGACAGTCAGTTTTCTTTAAGGGCATTGCAATGGAAAGGAAGACCTATTCCAGGAGATGAATCAATACCAATGAGCATTTGAGTAACACAAATTAGGCTCAATGGAACTTTACAAAAGAAAAATAGTAATGGAGCACATGAACTCAAGAAGGCAGTAAGGTGGTCGATAGGGGAGGGAGCTTGAATATGGACACATTCTATTTTACTGATTCTCAAAGAACTGTAAGACTCAAGGAACAAAGACAACTTACTAGTCTCAGGAAACCGAAATTTACAGGATTCACAAGACCCCTCTGGAAGGTTATAAAAGCAGTAAACAATTCTGCCAAGACTTTCTCAAATGGCAGACTTGCTTTCACGTGGTACAGGAAACTCCAGGGATGCAGCTTTCATGAGTCATCACCCAGGCTGGGGAAGACTTTTTGGTGACACATCTGTCTTTCAGTTATCCAAGTCCCTGTACATAACCCCTCACCTATAGTCCTGTAAGCAACTGCAATATATTGAATAGTTTACTAAGGTAGGCTTGGGTAGAAACTTTTCTTTGGGCTGTCTTGGGTGAATAGATGTTTGTTAACATCTCCAGAAGAGAAGGAACACAAGTGTCTCACAGACACATTGCTACAGAAAAGGGTCAAGTTGCAGAAAAATATCAGATTGTTTTCCAGGAATTGTTCGAGTCTCAAATGGAACATGTATAGTGTACATTCCTTCTTGTTCTAAATTTGGGAGACTTTATGATGGCATCATCTCACAAATGGAAAGATACAATACTTCAAAATCGTGTTATAAATGGTGACTTGGCATCTGCCAGTCCTCAGATTGACTACTTTCAACCACATATTCATCATGTGATGCTTAATACTTTATTTTCACATTAACTATATATAATTGCAATGTGTTCTCCAAACTACCTTTGGTTTTACATCATACTTTATTCTTTTTGATATCTACATATACATCCCTCTGACCAAGAAACTCACAGCAAGTGCCACAGTGCATCTGTGTTAGTGAAATTCACTCATCTTACCATAAAGTAACTTGCCTATTAGAAGGATAAATCAGCTTTTAGACATTTTGGTTATGAAATCTAATTTTTGGTCACACATTGCAGGGTTTCAGTCATTTACAAAATAATACACTCTAAACAAGTGGCTTCTGTATGCTATGGGTTTTCTCATTTTCCAGAATTTATAGATCTGCAAGTCATAGTCCCTGAGTGAGAGTAATTACTCTATAAACCCCCAAATCAGTAGTTGCTTCCAATACTGGAAACACTGGATTCTTCTGGAGAAGACATCTTAGATTGTGGAGAGAGATCATGTGACCAGGTCCAGAGTAAAGTACTTTAAACTGGAATGAATGTGAAGAGGAAGGTGTACTATCATTGATTAATCCAAAATATGGGCTGCTGCTATACTGAAATTATGAAAAGTAGATCTGAGTTAGGAAGGTATTTCAGGATACTTAGATCTCCTTTATACTTCCTTGAAGTCAGTAGAAACTAGAATGATTCACTAGAGACAGCCTTTCTAATGGTGAAAAACTTAATAAGATCTAAGGTGCCACATCAGGTCATCAGGTAAAGAACTATAGCTCAGCAATGGAAGTTACAGTAGATAGTGATAAATAAAAATCATTAACAGTCAATTTTCAAAGTAAAGAAGGAGTATAATCATCACAAATATGAATACATGTGGGGGGACATTTAAATTACAAATAAGTCTTATTCCTCTTGATGCATGTAAGCAATCTTTTCTTACTCCTACTTCCTATCATGAATGTATCCATAGCGCCAAGTCAATATCGTAATATTTAAGCTATTGAATTTAAAAGAGGAGATATGATTCAGTAGAAAGAACAAGTATTAACCAAACATAGATAAAAGATTGTATTGTGTACATGTATATGTACTGCATATGTATCATTTTACAGTGAGTGTAGTAAGTATACATATAAAAATAATTTATAAGACATACCAGGGTATAAGATTGATGTACTTAGCCAGCCTAGAAATAATTCAAATGTCTTGAAGAAACGCAATACTTTGACCCAAAGATATTGTGATGGCTAATTCTAGATGTCAATTTGACTGGATCTTGGATTAGCTGAAATGAGAGAGATTTTCTTGATTGAATCATCTGAAGCTGGAAGACCTAGCTGAAATGCAACTGTTATCTTCTGATGGCAGCCTGTATAAAGGGCTGTGGCGGGAGGGAGCTTGACGCTGTGTGCCTTGTCTTCTCCCTCACTGGTGAGTTTGTCTTGCTGCTGTGACCAGCTTCTTAGGATTCCGACCTAGACTGAAGACTAATCTCCAGGAGTCTATCAGGCCAGCCTGGGACTGCAGAGACAACCAGCCCTGTGGACTGAGCAACTACCGAATTCTCAGTCTCTCCGGTGTGGTGCAGCATTGTTGGGACTACTTAGGTTCCACCCTGTAAACTAATCTAATACCTCTTCATTTTACGGATTATGTTTCTTTAGAGAATCCTGACTAGTACAGATGTATTAGACTAAAACAAATGCACAGATTGACTGTTACTGGGCAAAATTAGCCTTCATGAAACAGTGAATAGTTTTATTTTAAAATGATATAATACATAAGCTATTTATATATTATTATAAGTAAAGTAGATATAATTATGCTCATTTCATTCATAATCTGAAATTTTTAGAATGAGGTATCTATTTTAAAAATAAAATTAAGTTTTATACATTAAATAAAATTTAATGTTAAGTGAAATATCAGTGGAAACTCATGATTTATTGTATTTATAAAATGCATATATATTTTTAACTCTGTATCCTGAAAAGTTCTAGAAGCAAAGAGTAGCCCTATGGTTCAGGCTGGCATCTTTAAATCCAACTTTTTTATGAAAGTCTTGGGATAGGATTCCTTGAACAAATGGTTAATTCATAATCTGGGGCAGGACAAGCATAAGAGATGTGTCATGCAGTCATAGCCAAAAGTGGACCCATTTTGGATCCTGTTGTTATTAACCAACTACTTTCTTAATTAAATTAAATGTGGTCATTATAATACTATTTTCTAATCTGTTAATGGTGCAATCTCTGAAGGGTTTTATTATTATTATTACTATTAATATTAATTTTATGTGCATTAGTGTTTTGTTTGCATGTAAGTAAGTGCTCCTGGGTCATACAAATTCCCCTAGAAGCCAGAAGAGGTCATCAGATTCTCAGGAACTGAAGTTATATAAAGTTGTTAGATGTCATGTGGATGCTGGGAACTGTCCCTGGGTCCCCTGCAAGAGCAGCTAATGTTCTCAACTGCTGAGCTTTGTTTCCATCCCCTTTCTGAATTACTTATAGATAAAATTATGTGATATTCTGAGCTTGTATTAAAGTACTCTAGAAGACCAAAATGTCCTGAGAGATTGGTTAAATCATAACAACAGTTTCTTTCTGTAGAAGTTGAGTTGTAGGCATATGGGAGATTGTTTAACCTCTGGATTTCTACATGTATTTGTAAATGTCCATGATAAAAATACACACATCATAAAGTACTGTTTTGTTTCTAACAAAATTTAAAGTAGACTTATTATTTTAAGGGAAAATTGTATGCTGAATTATTGGTGAAGAAATAGTTTAGGGGCAGCAGCCTATTTAAGGCTTTTAGAAAACCTCCAAATAGTGACTGATTCACATAAATTATAACCAACGATAAATAAAACCAACCAAGAAATGTGGAATTTTAGGATTTTCTCAAACTCATTTAACTTTAAATAATTATAGAATATCCAGACTATCTATCTATCTATCTATCTATCTATCATCTCCATATAGTCTATATAGATATATATATCTATAGGATGCCCAGGCTAGCTTCAATCTCACTCTTTCATTCAGACTGATTTTGGAACCTATGTTCTTCTTGCCTTTAACCTCTGGATAGCTGGGATTAAAGCCCTGTGTGACTAGAAATTCCACCTTCATACCTATACTATTCAATCCACCTGAAAGTTTTGTGTTTAATGAACTGACAATTAATTAATTAATTAATTAATTATACTAAGAGAAATTAGAGATCAGAAAGTTGTCTTGGGACTAAGAGGTCAAGGAATTAGAATTTAAAAAAAGACAACTGCACAAACATACCCATAGGACCTGTCAACTTTCACCCCACCATGTTTGGGAAAATCCATCTTCCAGTACTTGGCCTCCCATTGCATATCCTTAGGGGATATTAATGGCTGGCAAACAGCAGCATGCTGTGCCTGATTATTCAGGTCATTATTTCTTTCTCTAAAGTTTACAACAGGGAATATTTTTCAAGACATTTCTAAAGGTCATTTGGAACCTTCTTGAAACTAAGAAAATAATGAGATGCCTAGAAATGCTGGAACAGTTCCTTTAAAATTCACAGCTGAAAATACAAAACGCCTCTGTGTACATGTCCTTATCAAGACAGTCTTCATTTCTGGAAGAGGTGATCTGTCTGCAAGGAAGCAATATACCTGAAAGTGAATAAGTTCAGTAGGATAAGTACCTAAGTTCTCAGATTTTATTTATGATGTTAAACACCTTTTCTTTAGTATTATTGCACATTTTTAGTAATGTATGTTCATTCTTGCCCCAAACAATTTCCACTAATTAAAAGAGTTAGTAAAAATCCTCACCCCAGTGCAAATATTGATCTACACTCAATTGGACCCTTAAATGTGCCTCATTTCCCCCATTAGATAACAGAACCAATCAGGCATAGTGGTTCATATCTACTGCAGTACCAGCACTTGGAAGGCTGAGGCAGGAGGTTTTCTGCCAGTCTGGTCTTGCAAAGTGAGACTCTATCTCAAATAATAATAGTGATAAAAATAATAATTAGATAGTGGTCAAATTTAAATAATGAAATCAGCAGTGATGATTTTGACAAAAGGACTGATATTGGTTAACCAGAGTGACTGGTTAACAGGCTACCATTTGGGAATTAGAGTTATTGTTTTAGCTTAGGAACAAGTGAGCTGGTGATATTTCCTGCTTATAAACAAAAATAAAGTACTTACTGCGGAAGATTATAGTTACTAAGATAAAAAGCTCGCTTAGTAAGTTTGACGCTAATAAAAATAATCTCAAAGCAAACCATTCCCCAGAGAATGTAAGGAGGATAAAACCAGAAAACATAATGGTTGTCATGAGTTACAGAGATTTTGAGCTGAGCTCTTCTTTACAGAAGTCACAAATAGCCCTTGGAGAGCTGAAGTTATTTTCTCAAAGCAGTTGCCACCAACACTGGTACTTGAACCCAAGTTACACTTTTGCCCAAGTAAGTGAGGTAGAAAACCAGTCAAATGAAATTCCATGGCTACCTTCTTTTATCACACATAAATTCTAGTCTGAAAACACACGGAGAGTCCATTCTTTTCCTTTTTGATTTGCATTTCTTCTTTCTCTTTAATTTTCTCTTCATGCCATTTCCAATTGCATAGAAGTGCAACCAGTAAAAAAGAGTCTTGGCAGGGCATTTAGACCCAGGTGAGCGCAAGCTTATAAGGACCAGTAAATACTTAGTAGAGTTTTATTCACTGTGTGCAACAGGGAAGTTTCGACTGACTGGAGCGTTCTCTACATTAAGATAAAGTGGACTGGATGTAAATAACGGCTTGCGATGGAGGAGAGATGGTTTCACATAACTTTGTATGTGTAATATTATTTGAATTGCTACAACTCTCGAAGGCAATTATAAATAATAAAGGAAAAACTTGAGAGCTAAAGTAATTTATGAAAATTGCACGAGCAATAAATGATTGAGTCAGAACTTCAGTCCAAACGCTAGACTCCAGAACAGTGTTCCTAACAATATTCTCTGCCAGATCTGAAAATTATTCCACTTCAACCACTAATGGATCCAATTACAGTTAATTAGTCAATGTTTCATTTTTTGTTAACAGTTTCAACCTTAGCAGATATTTTATTGTAACACCTAAGAAGTAAATATTACTTGTGGGAGTTTTAGTTCATTTGTCTTGGAGTGGAAGTTGATTCCATGGAAATGGAATTCATCTGATTCCTTCACAAATCATACTGATTTTATCATACATTAGGCCTGAGATACAGGGAAAGGAAAAGAAATGCATAGAGATAAGCTAAACGATAAAGATTATATCCTCTGTTCCATGATGAGAGGATTTTCATGAGTGGAAGCTAAACATGGTAACTTTATGATTTAAGAGAAGAAAACAAGGTAGTTGTTCACATGCAAACGATGAGGAACAATTTCTAGGAAACACCAAGTGCTGGGGCTCTGAGGTAGAGGACCTCATGTCTTCTACAGAGACTGCAGTAGCAGAAGAGCAAATTATTTTGGAGGTATTGACTTCCTTTTTTGAAGATTTATTTTCATTTTAAATTGTGTGTGTGTGTGTGTGTGTGTGTGTGTGTGTGTGTGTGTGTTTAGAGGAGTCCAGTTGTCAGCAGAGGCTAGAACAGGTCATCAGATTCCCTTGGAGCTACAACTACAGGTGGTTGTGGACAGCTTTCTGGGAACTGAACTGAACGAGTCCTCTGGTAGAACAGCACACACTCTTAAACACTAAGCCCTTTCTTCAGTCACTGAAGGTATTAACTGATTAATTGAGAAACATTTCTCTGGGGATAATGAGTGGGACAAAACAGAATGTCTTTCTTCCCTTATCTCTCAGGGGAACATTATGCCCACTTGTATATCTTTTTGTTTCCTGAACTAATAATGAAAAGGTCAAGGAAATGTTTTAAAACTCTGCTGCATACTTATTAGAAATGTCTACAGCACTTGTTAAGGAATGGGAACAAAATTAATAAACAATATTAGTTTCCAGAACAAAAACATAGGGATGTGCTTTTAAAGGTTTTTTTTTTCTTTCCCTCAAGAGAAATCCTAATTTTGGAGGTGAAAAGGAATCTCCCTATTAGCCATCAAATGGCAAATAGCAGTAGGCTGGACACTGATTTCTGTCTCATTCTTCTAACATGGTGTAGCTATCTTTCATCAAAATCAGAAGTGAGCATCTTCTTGTCTTTGTAATCTCCACATAAATTTGATTGAGGAAAAGAGCTGCTTCCTTAAAAAAGTGTATATACTTCGATATAAGCATATAATCACATTAATTTTAGAGAACTGCTGTGTTAGTTTTCTTTGTTCTGTTCTAAAGCAATCCATGTAATTATACTTAACCAAAGCTTCCTGGGAAAAGTGACTCATATTCAAATATGTCTCCACTTTCAAAGCTCAGCAGGAAGAGTGGTTATGACCCCCTACCTTCTAGATAGTGAAAGAACTTACAGTTCTCTCTGTCAGCCCTTTGGCATAGTTCCATTGTTAATTTAGTCTTTATATTAATAAATAACCTTTAGGACATGAAAACAGATTTATTTGCTATGATTCGGTGCTTTAGGAAGCCTTAATATAAAGGAAAATATTTCTAAAACAGCATATGTCATTCAAAATGCTTTTACCTTTAACATAATCTGAGCAGAGGGCAGACATCTCACAATTGTTGAATGAATAGATGAATCCCGTTCAATACAATGGTTCAAAAGTATTCTATCAAAACGCAATTAAAACTAATTAAAATCAAGATGTTTTCTAAATGGAACAGTTAGGCATAGGCAGAGAAATGTGCACTGAATGCAGAGATGATCCACAGACCACAAGTTCATGAAAGTTGGAGCATTCTCCAATTAACTGCTTTATTTAGTACCTTTCTTGAAGTCAACCCATGTGTCAGCATTATGTGTATGGCCCTTATAAGTTATAACTATTGGGTGGCAACATCGATATTACCTAAATAGAAATTGTTCAATTATGAATCACTGTTTTGGGGACAATATTAACCGCAAAATATCACCAATAACACTGGATAATTAATCTTTTGGAAGTTAGAAAAGGCTTATACTGGGGATGGAAAGATGGCTCTGTGGTTAGAGCACTTACTGCTCTTGCAGAGGACCTGGGTTTGATTCCCAGGATCCACATGGTGGTTAACAACTATCCATAATTCCAGCTCCAGGGAATCTGGAGCCCTCTTTTGACCTCTGTGTGCATTGCACAACACTGGCAGACATACACACATTCAGGCAATACATTTATACAAAAAATAAAAATAAAATAGAAAACAATGGTTATATTTAAGGCACTGTATAGGATATAAAGAAATACAAGGTGAGGATAGAAATCCCCACAGTGGGCTATGATGAAAGCAAATGCTCTTTTATTACAGGTACAAAAATGGGGTTCAGGAATGTAAACTATTTAATATAAATAGCAAGAAACTAAACAAGACATTAATATAGATGCACATTTCCTTTTAATTATTCTCCTCTGAGTCACACAGAAGACAACATATGGTAAGTACTCATCATTATGGGAACTGAAGAACAGAGAAATCGGTAGGTGTCATGGCATTATGTATGCCTCACCTGAGATGCTAGTGAATGAATGACACAGTCACAACCCTAATCCTTGAAGCAGTCTTCCTTTGGTTTGAATCACTGAGTTAGCACCCTTAGAATCTTAACTTCCATTTGCCTATATGGCTTAATGGTGGCTTCTATTTTTCAGTCTCCAAATTCACTGAATAGATAGGATGTTGGTTTGCAGTAAAGTCTTGAACTGAGACCCAAGGGATCAGATTAAAAATCAAGTCATTCTGTTTGGTCCACATCACCAAATAGAAAGTTGGTTATTATCTGGCTTGAGAAAAAAACCAAATCAGCCCAGTTTCCTTTGGGATGATAATGAATGCTTTCTCACTCTCCCTCTCGTCCTCTCTCTCTCTCTCTCTCTCTCTCTCTCTCTCTCTCTAACACACACACACACACACGCATGTGCAATTCGAAATAAACTGATGTTGAATAATTTTATTTTTTAGCTTTTTTGTTGTTTCGTTTCTTTGTTCCTGCCTTACATGGAAATTAACTCTGAAATGATCAGTATACTTCTGGTTACTTGGTTCTGCTTTTTCAAACCATTATCTGTGCATAAAACCAAATCATTTCTATTCAGCCCATCAGAATGCTTATTCCTTGCTATGGAGTAAAGTATTACCTGATGATAGAATCCAAAATAAAATCAAGTAAATCTTTCAATGCCTGTGACTCCTGTCCTCTCAGTACACAAGGTCTTATCCTGTCATTAAAGAACCTGTGGACTTCAGCTACTGAGTGAGAAATTTTAAGATGAAATCTTACAAGTATTTCTCATGCTTTTGTCCTATAAACAATCTTGTGTTTATATTTTCAGATGCAAAGAACAAATTGTGCTCTTTCATTGATCACACAAGAGCATGGTGTGCAGTATGTGGAAGACAAAACTTACAGAAGAATGCTTCATGATCTTCAGAACATTCTTAAGGTTTACTAATAACTCCAATGGCAAGCTGAAACTATGGTTTCAAATGCCCTTGAGGATATTCATTAAAAGGCCCAGAAATGGGGGTGGACTTTGCTCTGTTTTTATTCCTTTCTGAGAATTCTTTGATGTTTTTCACAGAAGAAAGTGCCAGAAGTGATGACAATACTAACTACACTTTTCTAGTTTATTTATTTATTTATACCCAGGGGTTGTTATATTAATCTTTTTCTAGAGAAAGTTAAACATATCAGAGAAGAGTGAATTCCCACATGGATATTCCATCCAAGACTGGAATCCCAGAGGCCTTCATGAAGGAGTTGTGTTGGCTTATCTTCTGAATTACTTCATGGTATCTGGTAAGATGAATGCATTGAAGAATGCTGAATGCTATGCATAGTGCCATGGTGGACTTCTCCTGGGAAGACACGAACAAATGTCTATGTACACTAGACAAACACCAATGAAAAACCAAAGAAAAAATACTACTCAGGTCTATCTGAGTGATCCAGTGAGTTTTCTGGGCTAGTTACATACGGGTGAGGGTTACTCTACAGGAGCACAGATGAGTGACATTACTGAGAAGTCCACAGTATCATGGATGACAACTCAACATAACTGCATTCCTGTAGTATCTTACATAACTTGCAGACAGATGGACAGGGAGGAAAGTCTCCTCTCCTAGGTAGTTATTACTTATATAATCTAGAAAAGGGGTCTTGTGATCCTCTGAAGTGTCAGATACTTCTTGAGAGTTGTGTGCTATTGACCTTCTGAGTCATAACAAGCCTACCTCCAGAATGAAATGTCTGAATTTGGAGGAGTTGTTAAACATTTCTGATCTATTTGAGCTTTTAAATCAAAGAAAAAAAGTATGCAGAGAATTTACTTCCTATCTTAGCAAGAAAAATCTACCTTTGAAAATGAAGTTATTAAGAGGTATAAGTATATTAAGTATGTCCTGAAGATATGACTACTTCAGACACAGGACTTGGAGAAATGGAGCTGGAACTGACCTGAAATTCTTCTTTGGGAATACTAGCTTTCATAGTTCTAGAGGATACTATACAATCTGATAAGGGAGAAAAATCAATCAATGATTCAAACCCAGCTGTAAAGTCTAATGATCACAATGACTGGCACAGCAAATTATCTCTATTGGTTCAGTAGTGAGACTTTTATCTAGGGGGTAATCAATAGCTATCTAATTGGACTTAAAGCCCTCTCAGTGGGAGGGAATCTTCATGTGTGGCACTGTAAATATAGCCAAATACACATGGATAGAGAGATCATAGATCCCAGAGAAAACCCTATCTGTCATATCTCTAGACAAAAGAAATTTCTTTCTGCATGCTAGATATGGATCCTTATATTTACAGACAAGTATATTGTAATACACTCATCAGAGAAGCTACTTTTTGTGGGAATTAGAGAAATGGCTCTCTGGTTAATAACACTGGCTGCTCATGAAATTCTTAGGACCCATGTGGTAGCTAACAACTGTCTGTAACTCAAGTTTCAGCGGAATCTGACACCCTCTTCTGACGTCTGCAGACATTGCACAGCATGGATGATTGTATACATGCAAGCAATACATTCATACAAAACATAAAATAATTATAATCAATAAAAAGAAGCTTTTATTTGCAACAGATGGAGGCTAATCACAGAGTTCCACAACTGATCACACACAAAAAATACATGTCTCACAGCTCCAAGCGATACATCTACAGTGGAGCCTCTACATTTAAGACTCATAGAACATAGCAGAACAATGGGGAGAGAGAACACTAAGACATCCCTCAATTTTCAACAGTGAAACTTCCTCATATAAAAGAGTGTGATGCACACAGAAAGCCACAGCTGGCTATGTTTTAGGGAATAATGATGCTAGGTGCTTGTCCCTGGATAGTCTTCCCACACTAAACCTCACCCACTCATGGTCCATGGATAATTACGGAAGAGGGAGCAGAACGATTCCAAGAATCAGGGTTGGTGCATGAACATAAAGGAAACAGAGGCTCTCAGGCATCTGGGAACTTGCAGCAATGGTTTACAGCATGCACAAGACCCATGACGACTCAGACAAAAACCCAGCATAGAGCAGGGGAATTGGGGAATAGGCCTCAACCCTGGCCAAAGAACTATCACCAGAAGATTATAGTGGGGTGATTCTAGTTATGGTGACAAGATTCTACTGAATTAACTTATGCTGAGGGACATCTGGGTAAAAATGCATGACCTGATAGGAGTTAACATATTTGACAAAATACCTGAAATCTGGTGTGGGAGGGACTATGGGGGACAAGAAGCGGGGTAGGTAGTCTGAATTTGATTACATATAATATATGTAATGCACAAAAGCTCAATAAAAGTTGGGGAAAATAAGTCCAGGACCACTAATCATAAGAGAACTGCTAATTGAAAACATAATGAGATCATCTCACTCCATATGAATGAGGAATAGGAATTATTAAAGAACCGTAGATAAAAAGCACTAGCAAGGAGTGGAGAAGTCAGTCCCTTTGCATTGTTACTGGGAATATAAATTAGATAGCCATTATAGAGAATAGAAGATTTTTTTCAAAAGATTAAAAATTGCCATCCTATATGATCTGGCAGTTCTTCTAAAGAGACTATGATGTCAGAGTAAAAGGAGACATTTTCACCACTGTGATTATCACAGTATTATTCACAATAGAATGGAGTCACCCACGTGTCCATTGACTGATGAGCGGATAAAGAACATGTGGCAGAAAAACAAGAAAAAATAAATCAAGAAAGCAATGTGGAAGAGAAAAATAACAAAATCCCTTATTGTAGGCGAGAATGTATAGCAGAGAACAAATGACCTTCTCAGTGTTGCGGAGTAAGTCAGTCGTGTGAGAGAGGAAAAGATTCCTACTGTTGTCTACACATTTTTAGAATTTCCCTTTCCCACTTCTGCTTCTCCTACGTGGCAGTAACGCATTAACAGCTGTTAAAATCGAAGGCTAAGAATACTTCAAATCTTACTACACACTTACAAGGCTCTTCTGTTACCACATGTAATGCAATAAAAGATAATAAATAATGGTGGTTACTGCGCATTCAGGATCTATATAATTCTTAGACCAGAGCCCTGTGCAATGAGAGACTTCTCCTAAGACTTGACTACAGGGAAAAAAATCCTTTGTTTATTAAACAAGTTTTGATTGTGAATAATATTCCTAAAATCCTGACTACTACCTTAACATTTCATTATTCTCTATCTTTGTAACTATGATCTTTTATGTGGCTATGATTGCAAAACTCATACTGTGGCATAAGATCAAAATGTTTCTTTTGTCATAGACATTTTCTTTCTTTCAAAGTGCAGAAGTCTGTTATTTAGTCATTTTGGTTGAATTACATTCTTTTGGCCTTTTTAGCTGCTTTAAGTCAGTAAGAGCTCTCTCCTGCTTAGGAATTTTGTGTTTACTCCCTAGTTAATATCACGTTCCACTATAAATGCTTCACCCTTCACCTTTTTATTTCAGGGAATTTTTCTTCATTAGCAATTCGTATTGGCTACTGTGGTGGTTTCATTAATGTTCAGTTATCCACTAAACTGTATTTTTATTCACGTTTGGACTGTGTTTTGTTGACTCACAAATATTCCCCCCGTGCCTTGTACTTCTAAGCACCAAGTACACATCCAACAAATATTTGATTAATAAACATTTGGTTTTTATTATAATAATAAAATGGCTCCTGGATTCACCAGGAACAATGTATTGAATGCTCATCTTGAGAGACATAGTCTTATATTGTAGTTCTGTCTTAATGATACTTCTAATCAATAAAAATCTCCACTCTTTCATCCCAAGATCAATGTCTTATTTTGGGCAGATGCATCCTTCTCTCATTTATAGTTGTACTCAACAGAGGATGCACTGAAGAATCAAAAAGTCAAGCTGGGGATTGGCTCGGAAAAATAAACTTAATGGATCTCTTAAGTTTCCTTGTGAATTTGATGTGTAAAGTCTACCCTACACAGCCTGGTTCTTCCAGAGTTAATCTGCTTACTTCCCAATGGCAAGAAGGTCAATGACAGTCCAGGCATTAATATCTGAGAAGTCATAGGCTGTATAAAGGAGTGTCCGATAATCATACACTAAAACTAATTTCTTAAACCTGGTTTAGTTTCTTATTTATTTGAGTACTTTAATTATAGTGTGTCATAATTCTGCTGACTTGACATTCCTTCACTCGGGATGTTGGGAGTAAAGCAGAATTTTTAAAATTCATTTTTTAGGCTTTCCTAAATGGTGCCTTTGTGTCTTCAGATGCTTCTGCAAGCCTCCACATCACAGTGTCTTAATCCTATTCTGCTCCACCTTTTAGTTGGAGAAATTTTACTATTGCCCTGCTCAACATAGGTAAGCAATCTCTGTGGCCAGGGATTCTGTCTCTCTTTCTCTGTGCCTGTAGTGAAAGTGCTAGAACAGCATTGATTTTCATGCGGGGATGGGAATAAAGTTCATTATAATTTCTTTGTGTATTTTAAATTTATATGTGATGCATGTTTGTGTACCCATGTAGATCACACTAGTTGACCCCTGAGCTTCCAGATACTGCACCTAACCTCACTTGGGTTCTGGGAATTCAAACTCAGATCCTCATGCATGGGAGGCTAGCACTTTATGTCCTGTGCTAGTTCTCTAACCTTTTCCTCAAACTATTTGACATATCTTCCTACCTGGAATAGGAACCATCCTGGATTTGGTCCATACTCATACTTAGGCATTCATATCTACAGACAACCAGTGCCAGATGCACTGTCCTACACAGACCGATGCCTTGCCAACGGCCTTTCCCCAGTTTTCTTCCTTCTACAAACAGGTATGGGATGGAATTAAAATGGAGAAAATTGACACCTAATTGACCTCATTATAGCTTATCTTGATATCTTCTTACTGCAGACAGCAGTAAGATTACCAGGGATGCTCTTAAAATAGACCGATTTTATCCTTGCCACCTTCTTGCCTTCTTATGAGAGTTAGGGTATTCTTTGAGTTCCGTTGCTGAACAGTGTGCCCATGCATCATTCTGACACTCAAATATCTTCATATCATGTCTTATATTTCAAAAGCAAAGATACATTTGCTTAGGTCTTTGACATATTAAGTGTGATTCTGATGTTAACAATTTGCAACAATCATGAGAATTTGTATTGCCGTGAGATATTTCCATTGGAAACATTTAGTAGGCAAATGAATTTCAGATTGATGAATGTTTTAGAGAAACCGCCCTGCTCATTGCTTCTAGATATATAACTTCTTTGAATTCTGTTTTCCTCATTTCCACTTGTACAACATTTAGATCATAAGAAAAGGAGGTTAATAACTACAAGATCAAAAAATTAAAAATTTGAAACTGGGAATCATACTTTTAAAGAAAATGTTAGAGTCATTCAGTACAAACAGAGAAGCAAGTCCATTTTAAGTAACAATTAAAGAAGCAAATATTTTGTTAACTGTCAATCCTTATTAATAATTTAAGTTTGAGACAAATTTTTCCTTTATTTGTTTAAACTTTTCTCATATATGTGCATAATTGTATTACGATTTATTGCCACTTGAATGTCTATCACAGATATCCCTGATGAGGTTCCTGTTTGCTCTTGTGATGAGGTTTTTGTGTTCTAGGAGTGTGAGCTCTGTGATAGGATACTCATTTTCCATCAGAAGGGGAATTTTCTCTTGCACTATTGGGCTTACCACTAAAAAAGATGTTTCAGATAGAACTATGTAGTATGTCACTGTACTCATCAACCTGAAATGCTTTCCCACTGCTTAAGATAGCATTTGTCTGGAAATCAAATTTATTCACCCCTGATACGCATCTATTATGTTCACAAGTAAATGCACAGAGTCAGCTTTCATACGTTTCATGTGTTTTCCACATGAAACACACTCTTGGGGACTTGTTATTCAGGGAATGGGCACTCTCAATGCTATGTACACCAGAAACCTTGCAGACCAGATGAATCAGAATGGCAAAGCCTCAATAACTTTTATTACAATTGATCAGTTTTCTTTAGAGATAATCATAAAGTGTAAATATACTATTCTATTGCTGAACAGAAGCAGCGCAGGGCATACTGAGACATTCAGTTACTTAGTTTAACCAAGAGACTTGACTATGACGTAGGTATTCAGATATGTATATTTTAAAATAGTTTGTAAATGTGTATATTTACTCACTTATTTGTTTGTTTGTTTATTCATTTATTTAGCTAGTTTTTTTTGTTTTGTTTTTGTTTTTGTTTTTGTTTTTTGAGACAGAGTCTCCCTGTAGCATCAGCAGACCTGGAACTCACTATGTGGATTCCTAGAGATTCGTTTACATCTGCCTTCCCAGTTCTGGGATTGAAAGCATGTGCCACCATGCCCGGCCCTCAAATATGTTATATATTAATGAAAACTGGAAATGTAAAAGTAAATATTTTATATGTTCTAAAATATGTTAGCATGGCAATAAAGTAAGCTGAATCTGAAGTGAGATGACAAGAATTTTGTCTTGTTTTCTCTAGTTACTACTAATCTGGATTTTGAAAAACACTTCTTTTTTTTTTATCTCAGAAAAAGGTTTAGATGCCACTGTGATTTGGTTATGGATTGAGTCTTCTGTAGGCTTGTTTCCCTGTGAATAAAGTCAATATTAGGAGTTAGTAAAAATGTTAAGAAAGGTCTGGCGATATGACTTTGGGTCTGACAGCTTTTTGGCAGTTCTTGTGAAGGATTATTGTAAAATTCTGAACCGGTACCCACTTTAGGACTTCTGACTTCTGGTCTAGATACTAGACCCACAATTACATGATGTGCATCATCTGAGACTCTTTCCAGAGGTCCAACATTTGGGGCCACCTGAGTGTGAACTTTCAGCTTACAAAATGTGAGCTCAGTAAGCCTCTTTCCTTCAGGTAAACCCCATCTTGGCTGTGTTATTAACGTAATGAAAAGCTAATTAATACATAAGGCCTAAATTGCTCATAGTTGAATAGTTTGTATGAAGTTAAATCAAAAGATGTAAATAAAACCTATTTAAACACATAAAAAACTGAAAAATTAAATAGAAAGTAAGAAAAAATTGCAAGGTCAGTCATCCAGTATATGACCCACAAAATGGAGTTGTCAGAAGTTTCTACAGAAAATATTTGATTCCACATTTCATGTTTACAGTAGGTGTGGTGGCACAGGATTTTAATCCAAGCACTCTGGAGACAGAGGCAGGTAGATCTATGTGAGGTAAAGATCAGCCTGGTCTACATAGGGAGTTCCAAGCCAGATGGGACTATATAAAGACCCTGTCTCAAAACAAGAACAACAACAAAACAACATAAAAGGAGGTTGTTTATAGATATGACAAAAAGACATCTACTATTTAATAAAACTGGCAAGAAGCTAGGGAAATTTTTGTATACATTCAAAGGGATAGAAAAAAATATACATGAAGGTTTTCTAAAGTAAGTGCTCTCAGAAGAGGGAGGTCAGGGACTACTGTAAAGATGATAGTTTTCAGTGTTTGGGCAAGCTGTGGGAGCATTAAGGCTGTGTTCATCAGTTAAACCTTAGAATTTTCAAAGGAAACAGGCCAAGAACTATAATGAAAATTAAAAAACAAAACAAAAACAAAACCTTTAAATCCTGTGCTGGACCAACTAAATCTACAGATTACAGTCTAGTGATCCAAACACCAATGATTTTAAAAGTCCCTGGGACAACTAGAATATGGTGTGTTACATGTTGAGATGGCTAGTTTTAATTGTCAACTTGACAATTCTTGACATATTCTAGACATAGTCTAGAATCAGCTTGGAAGAGAGTCTCAATGACTGATGGTCAACATTGGGTTGGCCTGTGGGCATATTTTTGGAGGATTGTTTTAAATGGGACAACTGATATAGAAAGACCCTGAATCCTGTGAGTGACACCACTCTCTAGGCACGTGGTCCTGAACCATATAAGAGTATAGATAGATATCAGGCTGAGCTCAACATATAGTTAGCATAAATCCACTCATTTTTCTCTGTTCTTGACTGTGGATGTGATGTGACTTTCTGTCTCACAGTCTTTTCTCTTATTTCCTAGTGATGATGGACTACAACCTTTTACATAGTTTGCTTGTTCTCAGGGTATCATATCATAGAATAGAAATGAAACTAGAGCATCTAGAGCATGTGTGTTTAGATCTGTCCACAACATCACACTCTCAACTCTCCCGCCTGAGCTATGAGGACACACTGCCCTTCAATGTTGCACTGTCAATGTCCCTCTTAATTGCCTATTGGCTGGATGATGGCAGTATCATTTCAGTTTGGATGATGGTATAATCTGAGTGTTTAGTCATATGACTGGAGGGAAGATATTTTCAGTTTATAGATTCTCCCATTTTGTTTATTCAATGACAAATTCAGGGATAGGAGGCTCTCCAGAGATTCAGGAAATATATTGTTATTGGTCAAAGAAAAGGTGAGTTTTTCCATGTCAGCTAAGTGGTTCTTTGAGAAGAAATGTGAAGCAACACTGACCAAAAATATGTAAGAGAAATATCTTAGAGGGCTATTAGACAATATTTCCCCCTGTGAGAAATCTTGCTTCTTTCTTCTTCCTTTTGCTCAATATAATAGCATCTAGGAGCCAAGAGTAAGGAAACCATCTTGAAATAAGGAGGCAGCAAGTCAAATGATGAAAGGTCAAACCCTGAAGATAGTAGAGAGCTAAAAAGTGAGAGGAGCAGGTACTGAGGAGATGGTTGTACTTCCAAGCTTATTGCAGAAGTATTCAAAATAGTGAAGATAAGGAATCAGCCTATTTGTTCAGTGTTTGTGGAAAGGAAAAAGAAAATATGATACTCATATACAAGTGCTATTCAACCACAAAAATAAAATCTTGTCATTTGTGACCAAATGGGGTGAACTGGCGGGTACAAAGTAAATTTCAGGCATAGAAAGAAACACAGTTCTCATGAACTTTAATGCTCAAGTAAAATTGTGGTTAAAAGACCATGAGAAGGGTGATGAGGGGGAAATGGAGAAACCATGGTTAGTGGATATGGGGAAGATTTGGCTAGAAAGAATGGCTTTTTATGTTCTATAACAAAACAGGATAGCTGTGGTTGATGACAGTTAACTAAGTATTTCAAAGTAGACAAGTACAAGGATTTGATGTTCCCAAGAAAAAGCAATGATATATATTTGAAACACTGTATATGCAAATTAGTATGATCTGATTATTAAATGTTTTACATATTTATTAAAATATCACACTGTACTCTATAAATATGTACAATCATTGTGTGTCAACTAAAACTATTTCAAAAAGCCCAGGACTTTATTGAGAGCATGATCCTTTAGGTTTACTTTATGTGTGAGATATAACTAATCTAATATTAGGTAATAATTATTGTATTTGGAACAGAAAACATTCTCCGTTGTAATATTTTCTAACATCATGAGCAAAGGCAATCTTAGGAGCTATTACAGAAATCATCAGTAAGAAAAAAAGGGAGAGGTTATTCTGTGTCTTGGCTTATAGTCAGAACTTGCTCCTCTTCCATGACATAGAAGTCTTAAAGATTTCCTGTTTTGAAATATTTGCTCAGTGTCTTCCTTCCATATTAGACTGTGACTTTCTGACATGTTAGGGCTATGTGATATCTATCTTGAAGTCCCCTGTACTCAATTTCATTCTTTACAAGTGCTGCTTGCCCAGTAAGTGTTGAAGGAAGGGAAGTTAAGTGTGAGGTCAGTAGCTGAGTGATTTATGAAGCGTTGGATGATGTGTGAGTTGAATCAAGTTCTTCGTAGAGATAAGATTGCTGGTAGTATAAAACACATATCCAAAATAAAAGAGTGTTCTGTGAAATAAAGTAAAAGTGTATCCTTAAATTGATTTTTACACTATTTGCCATTAAATCACCAACAGTTCAATTACTAGGTGTAGGTTACTAATTTACCCAGAATTTGGCAGGATTAAATTTTTAAAAATCACTTAAAGTTTGAATTCCTCAAGTATAAACATCTTGTATTATTCACTGAAATGGTACTCTTTTTCGAATTTATTGGAGTTTGCGTTTCAAAGTAGTCCGTGTCTTAAGATATCATGTGAAACTATTGACCATGGCTTAATCTCTCTCACCTCACTAACAGAAACACCACATCCGTTTGGCACACTTGCTCTGCAAAGGACAGTTATGTGCATCATAGTGTAGTTAAAAATAATTCTCTCTGTTTGGAATTCTGGATGAGCAGGAACCTTATTTGTCCCCTGAGCCACAACATTTCAGAAGTGTTAACTTCCACTCAAGGGAGCTAACATGCTGAAATACATTTCAATACCAAATATTTCCCCCACTGCTAAAGATGATTCAGACTCATATAAGAAAGGAGATTATCTACTAGGGGTGTGAATTCAAGTGGTTCTCCTTTGCTAAAGTCATATGAATTCTTATTTTGCATTGTAACTTGATTGAATTTAGAGTTTTCAGGTATTTATCTCAAGAAGCAGGAAAGCCATGTAGCTTTTTGATTTGAGGGAGGACATTGTTGATATCATCCATTACATGTTACTTGCCATTCAAGTTGAAAAATATAGATATTTTACTAAAAGCAAAGAGTATTTAATTAAAGGTTAATATTAAAGGAAGTATTTAATCAATTAAATTATGATATTACAGTACTCTCTATCTATCTGATCTTGTCCAAAGGAAAGAAGAAGCCATTTTAGACTGGACTGGAAACAGCTTTATATTTCACTACTAAAATCAGTTGTTATCTATAAACAGATTCCTAGAATTTGTTCTCTCAGAGAATGTTATTTCATGCCAAGTCCTTCAGGAAGTCTCAGGAAGGCTCTCTCCAGTCATCACTCATACACTTGGCAGCTCAAACACTATAGACCACTACGGGCTCTAGTGCCTCATTCCTGCGTAATTCTCTAGGTAGGGCTCAAGTGAGTGCTTCTTTATCTTTCTTGAGACTAAAAATGCATTCTTATTTCTCAGAGAATTTATTTTCACCTTTCTGTGTTCTCTCAAACACATAAGGATAATTCTTATTCTAGTTTCCTTATAATTTTTTTGCTAAACCACTGTGGTCAAAAGCAAGTTAGGGAGAAAGAAAAGGGTTCATTTGGCTTTTAAGATTCATTTCATCATTGTGGGAAACAAAGGCAGGAACCTCAAAGCAAGAGCAGTAGCAGAGACCACAGAGGAATGCTGCTTACTGACCTGCTTCCCCTGGCTTATTCAGCTAGTTTTATTATTATAATCCTGCCCAGGGATGGAATCACCCATTGTGGACCAGGCCCTTTTATATCAATTGGCAATCAAGAAAACTGCCCTGAAGACAATTTCAATGGAGGTACTTTCTCAATTGGGGTTCCTTCCTGTCCTAATTTTCATTCTGTTGTTAGGATGAACAACTTGGGGAGGAAGACGGCTTATTTCATCTTATAATTCCCAGTTCAAATTTGATCATGGGGATAAGTCAGGGTAGGAACCCAAGTCAGGAACCTGGAGTTAGGAACTGAAGCACAGACCACAAAGAAACACTGCTTACTGGCTTGCTCCTTTCTACTTCCTCTCGGAAGCTTTCTTGTACAATTCAGGACCTCCTGCTCAGGGACAGTACTAACTGGGCCCTCCTACAGCTGTTAACAAGAAAATGTTCCATAGACGTGCTCACAGGCTAATCTGATGGAGGAACTTCCTTGATTGAGGTTCCATCTTCCTAGGTGTGTCAAGTTGATAACTAAACCTGTGACCACACCCCCACGGATTAAAAAATATACTAAAATTCAAAAGATAAAAAATTATATATCCAGTAAGAAGATGCCCCAAACAAGCAGGAGTAGCTATACTTGTATGTTCCAAAGTAACTGTAATCCAAAAGTAGTCAGAAAAGATAAACTACATACTAACAAAGGGCATCAAGGGCAAGAGTTAAAATATATAGTTCATTGATTTAAATAAATAGCCATTTGCTTTTAACTTTTGTATGTCGCCTGACATTCTGTGACCGTTAGATAATGCTTGCAGTACACATGACTAAACTCAGTAGAACTCTAGCCTCCACCTACTTCAGAGGTAAGAATGTTAAAAAACATGAAACCTATAGAAATATTTCCCTTTATGCTAGAGCTATTCTACCTAATGCTATCAATGTATTTGTTGAATTAATGATTTTTTTTTACTGTTTTAGTTTTTTTTTATTATATAAAGTTGCATAATCCCTTTCACCTTGGGGACATGTCATTCATAGTAACTTGATTTCTGAATCCCTGGGCCATGATTCACTAATATTTAGCTTAGAAAGGACCATTTTTTCACATTTCCTTTAAAACGAATTTGTTACATTATATCAATAATAACAAAATTCAATATTGCTAATTAGAAAAATGCATATTAAAAGTATAAAAAGCATTTGAGTATTCTGAGAAACCAACAAAATGACAGAAATTAAAAGACTTGCTATCTTTTTGTGTTTTCCTCAGTCTCTTCCAGGATTTAAAGTTTTTACAGAAATAGGATGTTAATGTATTTTGTTAGGTTTATCCCTAAGTTGTTTTTTTTTTTTTTGAGGCTACTGTGAATGGAAGTGTTTCCTGAAATCTTTCTCTGATGACTTATTCTTTATCTATAAAAAGGCTACTGATTTTTGTTGATTGATTGTTTAACCCGCCACATTGCTTAAAGTGTTGATCATTTCTTCAAGTTTTTGTTGTAATTTTTAGTATCTCTCATATCATCTGCAAATAAGGATAATTGGAGTTCTTTTTCAATTAATGCCTCTTTAACACTCTTCTCTTGTCCTATTGCTCTAGCTAGAGTTTCAAGCACTATATTGAAAAGAAGTCAGCAGACAGCCTTGTCTGTTTTCTCATTTTAATGGAATTGCTTCAAGTTTTTCTCCATTTTATAATGATGTTGACTGTGGGTTTGTTGTATATATCCTTAATTATGCTAAGATATGTCCCACCCATTCTAATTGTTTCTAAGACATTTATCCTGAATGCATGTTGGATTTTGTCAAAGATGTTTTCTGCATCTATTGAGATGATCATGTGATTTTTGTCCTTAAATTCATTCATATGATTTATTAAGTTTATTGATGTATATATTGAGCCATCCCATCATCTTTGGAATAAAGCCTATTTGATCATGGTGAATGATCATTTTTCAGATTTTTTTATTGAGCTTTGAGATGATCATGTGATTTTTGTCCTTAAATTCATTCATATGATTTATTAAGTTTATTGATGTATATATTGAGCCATCCCATGATCTTTGGAATAAAGCCTATTTGATCATGGTGAATGATCATTTTTCAGATTTTTTTATTGAGCTTTTGTAATTTCATACTACAATTCTCAATCAAGGTCAGTCTCCCTCTCCCATCCATGACTCCCAACCAGAACCCATGCATTCCACCACAACAAGCAAGCCCTATCCAGTTAAACACCTTTACCCAGACATCCCTCAGTGCAAACCCATCCACTGGAGTCCACTCAGCCCATACAGAGATGCCAAGTATGGTATACCTTCCCCCACCCAGTAGCAACCAGTTTCCAACATTTCTCAGTCTAGGTCTGGCCCACCACGCATTTCTATCCTCCCGTCAGAGTCTTTGTTAAATTGAGCTGGCGTGGGTCCTGTGTTCCATGCTACCATTGCCACAAGTTTACATGTGTAAGCTTCCCGTGGCCTGAAAGCCTCTCCTATGTTCATGACCCAGCCTTGGCTCCATGCAGTCTTTCTGCCCCATCTTCTGCAATGGTCCCTGAGCTGTGGGTGGATGACATACAATATAGGAGTCCTATCCAGCAATATACACTCTGCAGTCTCTTATTCTTTAAAACTTGGCCAGTTGTGACCCACTTTGCATCACACTCTGTTGTATCAGGAAGTTTCACTAGTGAGGACTGAGGGATGCAGTCCCACCCATGAGTTCACTCTCACAGTAGGGCTCACCAACTCCAACTAGGTAGCAGTTGATTACCGCCCCCACCAGACAACAATGCCACTACTGCAACAATGGAGGTATCTCCCTGTGCTTGTTGTCATAACTGTCATGGTTATTAGACTTTACGGCTCAGCTGGATATCTGACCTGTCCTCTCCTTTAACAGTTTGTATATTCTTACCTAGGATTAAGAGAGCCAAATTTCAAGTAGAAGGCTTCTTGGCCAGCCCGTGCTCCACTGCTCCAAGTCTTCTATCTGAAGTATGTCCTGTCTTCAGCAACAGGGTCTCATCTATTAATTCTAGGGGATAACCAAGATCCTCCACAATAGCCTGTGTCATTTTGAGTGTATACTGGACCACTCCCACCTATTCCTCTAAGGGAGGCTTCCTCTGTCTGGCACTGTGTACCTTGCCAAACAGACCCAGGCATTACAGGCACCAATGATTAAAAGCTCTCTGTGCATTTCTCATGGGCTTACTGGGGCATCACGTTTCTCTCTGGTTCCCCTGGCCCTGCAAGACTCATTCCTCTCTACTGTTCTTCCTCTTATCTGACCTCCCTCCACCCTCCCCAGTCACCAGACCCCCATTATCGCTGTTCTCCCCTCAGTAACTCCTGCCTCCTAACCCCTCTCCTGACCACCCACTTCCACCCACTTCCATGGCCCCTTGCAAGACCTCTCTCCTCTTGTCTCAACCAGACATTACCACCTTCCCCCGGTAACATCTGTTCCCTACTACCCGCTGCCCTTTTCAGGTTCTTTCCTTTCCTTTACCTCTGGGTGTCCTTTCCATTTTCCTGGCTCCTGGTGTTACATCAAGCTATATACTAACATAAAGGCTTGGTGCTAAAATTCACAAGAGAGGGAGACCATACATGGCTTGTTAATCTGCATTTGTGTTGCTTCCTTTAGTATGACACTCTCTAGTTCCATCCATTTACATTTCATATTTTCATCTGTTCTTACTGCTGTGTAGAACTCCATGTAAATGTACCACATATTCATTATTCATTTGTTACTTAAGGGACATTTAGGTTGTTTACATTTCTTAGCTATTCTGTAGAGAACAGCACAGATGCACAGGTATCTCTACAATAGGATGAGTCCTTTGGGTATTTGCCTAGGAGTGGTGAAACTGGATCATATGGTAGATTCATTTTTAGTTTTTAAGTATCTTCCACACTGCTTTCCACAGTTGTTGCATGAGTTGCACTCCCACCAGCAGTGAATGAGTGTTTGCTTTTCTCCACATCCTCTTCAGCATTTGGAGTCATTCATTCTCTTGATCTTAGTCAGTCTGACTGGGGTAAGATGGAATCTTAAAGTGGTTTTTATCTGTACTTCTGAAATTACTAAGGATGTTGGGCACTTTTTAAGGTGTTTCATAGCCATTTTTATTTCTTCATTTGAAAACTCTCTGTTCAGGTCTATAGCCCATCTTTTTTGTTGAGTTGTTTATTTTCTTGTTTCTTTGTTTTATGAGTTCTTTGTATATTCTGGATATTAACGTTCTATTGGATGTGAGGTTGGTAAAGATTTTCTCCCACTCAGTGGATTTCCTCTTCCCTTCCATAGTTGTTTCTTTTGCTATATAGAAGCTTTGTTGTTTAATGAGGTCCCTCAATGCCTAAGCAGCTTATGTTCAACATAGAAAGTCCTCCAACCTATATCTTGGAGGTTACTGCCTATGTTTTCTTCTAGCCGTTTCAGAGTTTCAGGTTTTATATTGAAGTCTTTGATCCATTTGGAGCTGACCTTTGCATATGGTGAAAGATAAGGGTCCAATTTCAGTGAATGATCTTTTTGATGTGTGTATATGATTTGCAAGTATTTTATTGAGAATCTTGGCATAGATGCTCATTAGATATATGAGCTTATGGTTTACTCTTTTGTTGTGTCTTGCTGTAGTATGGGTATTAAAGTAATACTGGCAATATAGAAGGAATTTGGGAGTTCTCCTCTGTTTCTATCTTTCTGAATAAGTTAAGTAGTACTGGTTGTAAATCTTTAAATGTCGTTAGAATTCTGCTGTGAATCAATCTGGGCCTCGGCTCTTTTTAGTTGAGAGGTTTTGTATTACTCTTTTTTTTTTCTTTCTTATTTGTTATAAGTCTGTAAGCTGTTGATCTCTTCTTGGTTTAATTTTAGTGGTTTCCATGAATTTATAAATTTATAGATTTCTTTCAGGTTTTCAAATTTAACAGAGTGCAGCTTTTAACAGTATTCCCTTATAATGTTTTGGATCCTTTTGTTGTCTGTTGTGACGTTTCTCCTATTTTCTCTGATTTTGTTGATTTGGATTTGCTCTTTCTTTTGATTAACTGAGCTAATGGTCTGTCTATCTTTTCAAAGAACCAGTTTGAGTCCACTGATTCTTTGTATTGTTTTCTTTGTTTCTGTTTGATTAATTCATGATATGATTTCTGTTATTTTTTTCTAGTGTTCTAGCCTTGGGTTTGGTTTCTTATTACTTTTCCACAGTCTTGAGTTGTACAACTAAGTCATTTATTTGTGTTCTTTATGAATTTTTAATGTAGGTGCTTAGAGTTATAAACTTTATTCTTAGGACTGCTTTCATTGTGCCTCAGAGGATTTGTGGTGACTTAGATATGCTTAGAAATTAACGTACTGTCTCATTTTTCCAGTATTTAAAGTATTGGCAGAGTCTAAAGGGAATCTCCACTCTCATTTTTATAAAAGAAATCTTTCTCTATCTTCCCACCTTGTGCACTACAGGGTTTTCAAGCCCGCAGGGAAAGGGTCCTGGAAGGGGCCTCACTGTTTCTATTTTCCTTGTTTCTACCTAGTTCCATGTCATGTTCATCAAAGTTGCAAAAAATATTTGGATAACTCTCTTTTGACTGCTTTCTAAATTTATCTTTTGTGTTCTCTGTGATACCCACTCTTTGTTTGGGGTGATTCTGTGGTTTCTTCTATGGCCATCCCCATTTCTACTGTTGCCTTCAGTAGTACTCTTTCTCTTTGAAGGTGACAGTTTCTCACTGGATGCTTGTGCCTTCTCTCTCCACACCTGGCATTCATGGAAAAATACTCTGCACTAGGTAGATCTAACACGTGATCAGGACTTGTGTAGAGGGTTTCTTTAAAAATACTTAGTACTAATATCACTTTTACAGGTGTTCCATCTAAGTCTTATGAAAAAAATCACCTCTTTTCCTACCAGGTAGAAAAGTGGTTTGTTTCTATTAAGAATTCTTGTCTCTCTTTACCATAAGGACATCATCAGCCAAACAAAGTATGACCTTAAGAAACTGTTTCCAGACAGTGCTTGTTTTGGACGCCAAAGTTCAAAGAACACAGTCTAGGTTTTTCAGAGTGTTTGTTAAGGCGTCTCTGAACTGGACTAAAGGAGCTACTAATCTCTGCCTTCTCTGAACAGAAGAGCAATGAGAAAAATAGGACACTCTCAGTACAGACAAAGTAACTTTTCTGCTCATGGTCCTGAGCTTTGCTTATCATCTCCTGGAGACTGAGAAGAGGCTTGTGTTGAACATTGCTTAAAATATCATAGTTCTTTGGTACATTTTCTTTCTAGTTTAACTTATCTTAAAGTCCCAAACACTACCTTCTACTAAAAATAATGGTTCATAGAAAATGTGGCTGAAAACAGAAAGGAATGATTTGCTAAAAATTTGTCCTAAAATAATATAGGCTATTGCCAAATCCATTAACTTGAAGGTAAGACCCTATTATTGAAAACACAATATATATTTGGACAGTAGACTTGGAGCAGTTATGCTGGAAGCCTCCTTCCAGAAGACTAGTTGTTACAGCATCAGAAAGTACTATGGGAACTTGTCAAGGGAGAAAACCTATCAATGAATGATCCTAACCAGCAGTAAAACCTAAAAACAATGGCCCAGCAATTTACCTCTATTGGTTCAATGGTGGCATTGATTGCTGTGGAGCAATTAATAGCTATATAATTAAATGTATGGCCTGCACAATAGGAGGTAATTCATGCATAGTAATATAAAAATAGGGACGTACACATGGTTAGAGATGTCATAGACCGTAGAGTAGAACCTAATTTGATCAATTTCCTCAACCAACATCATTTCTCACTATATTCTCAATATGTAACCTTATACTCACAGACAAGTGTAGTTCTTACCCCTCATCAAAGAAGCTTCATTTTGCAGTAGATAGGGACTATTAAATTCCAGAACTGCATTCTAAAAATGCAGAGAACAAGTGACTGTGGAGTTCCTAGTCCCATGAGATCCATCTGCAGTGCAAGTTCTACACTTCAGTCTCAGGGAACATCATGGACGATGTGACAGAAAGATTTTAACAGCCCAAAGAACAAGACATCTGCTTCTAGATAATTTATTCTAGACATGATAGAGAATCTAAACCCATCTACAGTAATCTCTACAGTAGACCAACAAGTCCTGAATAATAACAAAACCAGTTGACATTCTAATGTGGCTGGGGGAAGATGAAGAGCTGCAGGCAATTAATGGATGCTGATGGAGGGAGAATTAGTTTTCTCCAGGGACTAGTTCCTAATCCCAAGTAGACTGCCCTAAACACGTGTACACATGAGCACCACTAAACCAACTCATTGCATTTATAAAGACATATATATTTATAAACATATTACATATACATAAAAATAATAGTCAAAGAAGAGGAAATGCGGGCAAAAGAGGAGTTGGAAGGGGATTGGGAGGTATGGAAATTATGTAAATATAATACTTATATATGAAATTCTCAAACAAATGTATATTAAAAATGTTTCATTGTGGCTATAGGTCCTAGCAAAGAAGCAATGAAATTTTATCAGAGCCAAATTGAAGAAAAAGTTTTCTTTGTAAAATCTTAGAATTGGTGAAAAAGTATTATATGCAGATTCTGGAACAAATATTTATCTCAAGGAGAGAGAGGAGAAAAATGGATGTGGGTGGAATGTGTTCCGATGAGTGCTAATTTAACTATTATGTTCTTGATTGAAAGGAGGAATGAATCCATTGTTTTAATTTTCAGACTAATCTTGAATAGTGGGGACTTCATCTTGAAAGTTAAATCCAAAATGACAATTTTGCTTACTCTATTAATATCTCTTTACAAAGCATTAACTAGTACAATAATAATCATTATTATAACTAAGAATATTCATTTTTATGTTATTTTAGGTAATAGGTATAAAGTTACCATATAAAATTTATATATCTTTTAGATATTACCTGTAATTGGAAGAAACAATCAAATATCTCAAAGCCATTATATATATATATATATATATATGTAATATTTGATAAACTCAGCAAATGGAATAAATTATCATGGATAAATATTTGCTTGTAATTACTTTAAAACATAATGAATTCTCCTGCCTTGATTACACATTGCAGAAACAATATCTAATGATGTTATACATAACAAATAGGTAAGGTTTGACTTCTTCCCTTCAAGTCTGCTAACATAAAAGCTGTGACTTCATTGCCAGTTGAGAAAACAGTGTTTCTAGTTAAATTACTAGGAACTCTTCATTTTCTATTTGTAGAAGCCACTTCTCATTCGCCTAACACAAAGAGGATAGCATAGATGCTGACGTACATGACTCCCAAACTGTATATTTGTTGTATAATTTCCATAGGTTAATTATAATGATGGTAATTCCAATAGTTCTGACCCACTACATGATATATTTTAATGTTACTTTATATAGAAGTGAACTGAGACACATGGTTACTAAGCAAGTCACTGGTAACAGCAAATGTTCATACCTGAATCTGGCATGCAGTCAGCATGGGCACCCCTTTTCCTCTAATCTTACATATATCATATGGTTTTTGAATTGACTTGACCAATGTATACATATGAACACATGCAAAATTTACTCAGTGTTTAAATGGTGTTTTAAAGTCAAAATATCAATCTTGACTTTTTGGTTGGATATCTGTTAAATTAAATGGATGCAATTGTTAATTATTATATGATTTAGTTCTTCGAATTTTCTGCAGAATCTAGACCAAAACACTGAATCTTACAGTTTTGTTTCTACTCGCATCTTTCACTCTTTCTTTGAATGTTCATCTCCAACCTCCCTCACATCATAGTTTTCAGGGTTTGTCTGTTCTTTATATAACTCATTATACTTTCAAAACTGAAAAAATATTTTATCAACTTTAACTTGTCAATCATGCTTTCATTTCAAAGAGTTTCAGCTAATAAACTACCTTTCAGTCCTTTCATTTTTAATTAGAAATATAGACACCTTTAAATATGTGTAAGCATTTTTAAGAATGCCCAGATTCTTGAAATCATATCAAGTTGAAAAAATATTGTTTGTGGTTTAATTGACAAGATAAAAAGGAGGCCAGAAGGACTTGTTTAAAAGATAACCTCTTCAGAAATGGAGTTAAACCTGACTTCTTCCAAAGACTTTGTGTGTCATGACCAGGGAACAAGACACTAATGACAACTTTACCAAAGCATTTCTTCCAAGAAATTCTCAGTCAGGAAAATAATATTATAAAATAGTAAACCTTGGGAAATTCTTAGAAAAATATTTTTTGAAGAAAATAATATCCTCACTTGAGCCACAGCCAACTTGACCGAGAAGTTTGAAATAATGCTTGAAACCCACCCCCCAAATCCAATATCTTTATAGGACTTCCTTCAGCTGAGATACTGTTAAGACTATCAAGGTGTTGCCACTCATTTTGAAATAACTGTAATGAGCTCTATTTTGCTACATTAGTGGGTTATAGTACTGGTCTTGAGTAGGGGGAGTAGGCAACTGACAGTTCTAAACTTCTGTTACTAAGTAGGAAAGTTTCTGTAATTTTTTTCTGATGCTGTCCTGTTATAGCACAGATTACCTCATTACCTCCCCACTCTCCGTTCTCTTCTGCCATCCTCCTAGTCTTCAGAAACATACAGTTCATCTCATCCATGCTCCAGCACCATCCATTAAGCATCCTATGTCTAAAGCTATTCACATGTGTTTATGAACATACCTACTATAGACTGCAATATCTACTTAGAATACTTTCCCATCTCTGATTTATATTTCTAGAAACTATATTTCTGATATATTGTTTCAAGTTAGGTAATTTAAGTAATCATTTCTAGTAAATTATTTCAGTAACAGGTATCAAGTGAATCTCTGAATGTACGTATTTCTCCTTCTCCCAATCCAGTTTCTTCTGCATGTGTTCATTTCATTTCCAACCAAAACAATAGCAGAAACAGGCCTTACAGTCCGCCCATGCCATTCCACAGTAAATGACTTGCCTGGTATAATTCCTATCTCCTATTTACAAGAGTTCTGTGGAAACTTCCCAAATCTAACTTAGAAAATAATAAATTACTTTATAGTGATCTATTACATCTGTAGATTTCAAGCCAGTGTGCACTCCTGACTGAGATGTGTAAAAACATTGTGATTGATTGCTTATGCCTTTATACTCTCTGAGGATCAAAATTACTGGCAAAAATAACTCAAAGTTATCATTGCTATTGGCCTAAAGTTATTATCAATTAAAGAACAAGTTTTAAGAAATTAAACACTTTCTTTCATGTGAAAAACAAAAAAATTACACAAAGATCTTTGGTTTAATTATATTAATATTATATTTTTGGTTTATAAGAACAAATGTGGTATTTAGAGATAAAAATGGATTATAGTGTATGGGGCCTGAATTTGAAAAAAATAGTAAAAAATATTTACAGATTTTATTTCCTAAAATGTATGTATTTATACAGGATATACTGTTACTCCAACTAAAAGTTAATCTAGAGAACAATTATAGCCATGATATGTAATAAAGTCTACAAATAATAATATGAACATTCAAATGTAAATTGAACAAAATGAATAAATTAAAAAAATAAAATATACAAGGGGCTGGAGAGATGACTCAGTGGTTAAGAGCACTGACTGCTCTTACAGAGGACCTGGGTTCGATTCCCAGCACACACATGGTGGTAAACAACCATATGTACTCTAGTTCCAGGGGATCTGATGCCTTCTACTGACCGATGTGGGCATTGTATGACATAGGTGCACTCACACACATGCAGACAATAAATAGACTTGGACATATAAAACAAAATAAAAATTAATTTAAATACATGCAGCCAATAATACTATGAAAACTTTTAACTTATGAAAGGGTTTAAGAAATTTAAAACATCAGTGACAGGCATCTTTTGTTGGTAAAATATTTGAAGTCAAATTGTGCCATGGTAAAGGTTCAACTGATGCTACTTTTTATTTTAATGTGCAGTGAGCAATGTCAAATATCAGTTATTAAAAAAAACTTTCTTTAAGTTAACATACAAAGTAATGGATTTCATTACGTTTTTGTACATTGTTTATGTTTATCCCAGTTTCTTCCTTCGTGTCCCTCTTCCATGCTCCCTGGCTTTCATTCTGACACTAGCCACCTTCGCTTTCACGTTACATACATTCCTTTTTCCCAACTTTTTTCTCTCCACATCATTAAGATTCCTTTTTTCTTCCCATGTTCTGCATTCTAGTCTCTTCATGGCATACACATACACATACATGCATACATACAAACATACATATCACATACAAAAGATAATGTGGCATTTACTGAGTCCTTATGATTACCTAATGATTTCCAGTTCCACCTATTTTCCTTGGATTGTTGTGACTATAGTTTTCTTTAACTCTGAATAAAATTTCATTGACATCTGGCAAGACTCTTTTTTGATTGCACAGTAAGATATATGGAGCTGATTTAATTCTTCTCTACATGTGTATAGCAAGTTTTCTAAACTTTGCTGGTTGAAGAGGCATTTCCCAATGTGTCTCAGTGACATCTCTGTCAAATATTAGGTACCTCTAACAGTGTAACTTCGTATATAGGTTTTCTGTCCCATTGGTCTACATCTAAAACACTATTTTGGTTATATGACTTGGTAACAAATACAGATGTGTCTTATTGAAAAAATGAGCATTTTATTAGTATGCTTTAATCTTCGATTTTCTGATTAATTTTAGGTTGAAGCTTACTTTGTGAGATATCATAATAGCTAAATTTCCCTCATTCTAGCTACATTAGTTTGGTCAGTTGATTTCCATTCTTGGACTCTCAAGTTGTGAGTGTTTTTTTTTTTTTTTTTACCTCAGAAAGGATGTTTTTTGATTCAGGCAACTAATCTCTATCAGATTCAGGTGTATTTTTAGAGTTTTTTTTTTTAATTTAGGAAGCCAATCTGCATCATTTAAGTGGTGATTTGAGGCCATTTGAATTCTAGATTATTATTGGTTGAGATTTGCTATTTATTTTTGTTATTATTCTAGTTGTGTGAGTTATTTTTAATTCAGCACTTCTCCTATCAGTGGTAAAGGCTTGCTAATTTACTGTGGTAAGCATCTCATCTTTTGTCATCTATTCCTGTCTTATAATTTATTCTTTGCTTGGCTCTAATGGATGAGACTCTGACCTCTTCCTATGTGAATAGTGCTCCTTTGGTTGTGATGAGCTGCTTCAGTTCTGCTGGACTTGAGATTTCCCTGAGAACCAATATGCAATATAAATTAAAGAGACTATCAAAACAAAGTCATTTTCAATATATGTTTCTGCAGTAAGAGATACCAGCATAGAGAAAAAGCAAAAATGCCCAGCATGTTGATTTGGTACAAGACAGTGGTTTCTAAAATCCATGATCAGGAGAATTTCCTGTTCTCTTTTCCCCAGGGGTTGACTCTGTAGAGTTACAATCTTTATGGTCTTCAAGCCTAAGCTCCCACCCAAATTCCCCATCCTGTTGGTTTAGGATGCAAAACCTTATCTAATGACTATTCTGGGGTTGGAGCATATGCCCTTTTATGATTCTGAGCTCAGTCACTCCACATTCTGTTTCCCATGGCTAATGGTTATCTCATAACTCAAACTGCATTTAGTACAATCTCAAAATCCAACATAGTCTTTATCAGTCTCAAACTGTTCAAAAGTCCAAAGTTCAAAGTTCCTCTTGAGATGAAAGGAAATCTCTTTAACTAAGTTCCTGGAAAATAAAAAAAAAACAAATCACCTACCTTCAACATACAATGGCACAGCATATACATTCCCTGGATGTACGTATACATCCCAACACCCAGGAGGGCTCGAGTCCTCCACTTTGGCTTTCTGAAATATGCGTCTCTGTCTTGGAGTGGTTTCACTCCTGTATGCAGCTTTCCTTGGCAGATATTTCATAGCTCTGAGATCTCCAACAATCCAGGTTTCACTTTCAGAGCTTTAGACAATGTTATCCTATGGTCTTTTTGCCCTTTAGGGCCTTCTCATAGTGACTTCAGTAGTAGAACATAATGTTGTTTGCATTCAGTGTTTCTCTGAAGCCAGAGAGGAAGACTTCAGGCTTCCCTCACTCTTTCATCTATTATGTCTCCAAGCCAGTATCCCGTGTGTGACACTGTCAAGTTTGCCTGGCATCTTGGGATAGACTCATGCTCCCTTAAATTGTATTTGTAGTAGCTTTTGTATACTGTGGTTTTCGGGGTGAAGAAAACCACTCAAATTCTCTTTAACAAGTTGGAAGCTTAGCTAGTTGGGGTTTTGCCCTGTGAGTATCCTTCCCATAGTTCCCCCCCGGAAGGGTGCCTTGTCTTAATATTGCTTATCTTATTAATTACAGCCTCTCTTCCAGCACACACCTTGACTGCAACATTAAAAAGCTAGTGTTTTTTTTTTCTCTCCAAAGTATACATTTTGTATTTCTTTCAACCCCAGTTGCTCTTTTTCATTGGAGACCCAAATAAGCATCAGGAACAACAAACACATCACAGAGTCAATGCTATGGTGTATAGAAACTTCATCCATCAAAGAAATTAGTTCATTGCTTTTCAATTTAGCCTCAGCCAAGTTCTTAAAACATGGAAGGCAGCCAGATTCTTGGCCCAAACATCCTATGAATGGCCTCTAGCCCAGATGCTATTTAAACTCTTGCTTCCGCCTCTCTCTGAAACACCTTTAGCTTGTCCTCTACTTGAATGTCCCATTAAGCTCTGTTTACAACATGGTTACAACTCTGTTAACCACTTCTATAGTCCAAAGTTCCGAAGTCTTCCATGTTTCTCCAACAAGAGAAACATAGGCTCATCACAGCAACACCAGGCCCCTAGTCCTGACTTCTGTATTAGTTACTTTTCTGTTGTTGTAATAAAATATCATGACCAAGGCAGTTTATAGGAGAAAGAGTTTATTTGAGCTTACAGTTCTAGAAGACAAGTCCACAATTGTGGGGGAAGCATGGCAGCAGGAAGTGGAGCAGGAGTCTGCATGGTTACACATCTCTTGGGAAAGATGTGTCTCCAAGTTTTTACTTTTCCTTATTTTAGCACATTTTGTTTATTTGTTTTAATTTTTTCTGCGAGTTCTCTTGAAGATCTGTCTTCAGTTGGATTTGTATTTATCAGTATCATTTAGGTGGGGAACCAATTGTAGTAACAGATTAAACCCCCCACCCCCACCTTTTAATTTGTCTCATGGGAGTTTTAGTGATAATTTGCTATAGAAAACACTAGTATAAATCATCATTTTTGTCTCTGATAAAATTTAAATATTTCCCTAGAACATTAATTGTGAAAATTTTACTTTATTGATTTTTTAAAAGAAATAATAGCATTGCCTATTAAACTATAATGAATGAGACATGGTCTCAGAATCATGCACCAGGCCTCCAGAAAGGAAGAGTGTACCATATAAGGCCTTAGAAAGAGATAGTACATCTGGTCCCAGGCTATTCCTCTAGTATACCAGTGCTAAGAACAGTGGCTTGATCTAGGGAATTGGATTTTCTGAATGAATTGAATAAGATGTATTTTGAGTAGGCCATTTACTCTTTAAACCTTTCTGGAAGACTGGAGGCACCAGGCACATTGAAGGTCAAATTGTACTCCAAGGACCCAGGAAATTCCCTGAATGACTGATACCTTGAAGTCTGGGTCTGTTGTCACTTTGTGTACTCTTAGGCATTCCAAACCTCATAATAATTTTATTTAAGTGAGACTTTATTATCTCTAGTGCCTTTCTGTTTGACAAGAAAAGGCTTTAACCAACTTGGTAAAATTATCCATCTTAATAAAAGATAAATCTAGGACCCTTGACATAGGTGGAGATCAACTGCCAATCATCTGGGTATTTTATCTCTTATTTTATATTCCTGAACTATTTGGAGGATGACCTCTAGTAGACCCTCTCCAATAACTATTACCTTAGTTAAATGGAGTTTTACCTCCCTAGATATTATAGTTAGTGGAGACAATTTTTTTCCTTTGAAATGATTCATGCAGCTGTGAATGGTCATGGATTGCAACTAATCATCTTTGACAGTTTTGGGTACAGCCATCTGTCGGGGTAGATTTACAGAATTTCTCTCTGCCTCAAGGAACATGGGACCAAGAATGTAACTGACACAGATGAAACCAATAGAGTCAACTACTTTCCACCAAACAGTGACTTAGGGGGAAAGGTCCATAGGGAAAGTAGAAAAAGCTGGGTAGGAGCCATGGGCCAGGTGCTGTGGGTCTCCAGCTTAGGTGTGTGTGTGTGTCTGTCTCTCCACAGGGATGAATTCTTTGTAAGCAACCTGGAATAAACTGGTTTCTCCAATTTGAGAGCATTCTCCATTTGCTCAATGGGTTCAAACCTGGGGGTAGGGTGGAGCTGAACACCTGGCCTTACTGTGAGAGGAGAATTCATAGGACACATCTTTTTGGGCCTCTTCTATGTCATGGATGGTATAGCCTCCTTGTGGGGAGGAGGGTATCTTTGCATAGAAGGGGAAATATCCCTTTGGATCTAAATGAGGCAGCCTTAGCAACAGCATCTACTAGGTGTTAAACAAGGATACTGAATCTCCTCACTTTCAGTGACTTGGCAGTGAAGACTACCATCTCTTCTGGGAGGTGAACTGATTTTGATGTACCTACATTTTCCTTTGATGTTTTATGGAGGTCTCAGAGGTTGTGAATGTCCTCCCTTCCTTCCGGATATCCTCCTAAGTGTGCATACCAGATAAGCATATTTTGAGATGGTGTAAATACTTATCCTTTTTTCTTTTTTCACTAAGGATAAAAGCCCTAGTCAGGGCTATCAGTTCTGCTAATTGGTTGCTCGTACTTAGCAGGAGGTAGTTGGACTAAGAATCTGGCATTATGTTACAGCAGAGATTCTGCCTCATGAAATCCACATGAACAAATGAGCTCCCATCTGTTAAACAACTGGATGTTAGGGTCTTCCAGCAGTTGGTCATTCAGATCAGGACTACTGGCATAAGTTTCTAGCAGGATTTCTTATGACTGATTAAGACTTTCCTGGGGCTAGAGATGGCTCAGTAGTTAAGATGGCTACTCTTGCAGAGGATCTGGGGTTGATTCCTAGCACTTAAATGGTAGCTAACAGTTCCAGGAGAATCCAGTATCCTCTTCTGACTGCTGCAGGCATTCATTGCATGACATGGGTGCACCTAAATGCAGTCAGGCAAAACACTCATACACATAAAATAAAAAATAAAAATATTAAAAAAAGAATTTCCCTTTCAGGAAATAGGAAAATAGATTGAGAAAGAACATTAAAGATCACCTATGGGCCTTCCGTAAGAACAGCATTATATTTTGTCATCCTGCTCTTAGACAACCATAAATGCACCCCTTGAATTGAGTAGTCCCTCAGTGTCATGCTCCCAAGAATAGGTTTAGTAAAGAGCTTCCTAAAAGGCTGGCACATCCCTCCCCTAACCTTATGGGACTTTGGACCTGGAGAAAAGGGCAGCATGGAGAACCAAGTTTGCAACGTTACCTGTGTTTGCTTGAGTTGTGCTTATGCTGTCCTGGAAAAGATCCTGGGGCCTTCCAGTGAAGGGGAGAGGTTTGGTCTTGTGCTTGTAGGGTTCTGTAGGCATATTAATCTCAAGTGACTGCCTTGACAATCAGGGCAGAGAACAGATGTAGGCGAGGGAGACTCTTCATAGCTCTTTCTTGTGACATTGTTTACAGAAATACCTAGTTGTCCATAGAAAAGGCATGCTCTGGAGGGAGGGTTTTTGGAATGGGTCCTCCTTAAGTAACTCTCATAGAAACAAGGAATTTGTGGTGCCATGTACCTTTTTTCCTTTTCTTTCTCCTGGTTGTAGCATACTGAGGCACTAGTTTGCCAGTGATTCCAGATTCTTGTCTGGTTCAGTCACCAGCTTCTATAATTTTCTATAGATATCTGGTGCTGGTTGGGTCAGACTTGACTTTTAGGAGGAGGAGCTTTCATCCAAAGTCTGTAGAATCTCATTAGGATGCTTTCTAATGCCCTTTTCAGTCTCTAAAGAAAAATAATAGGGGATTGCTTTTCTCCTTGGCAGACAGAAGGCAACTGAGAACAGCTGAGGTGTTTAACCTTTGTTCACCTTAAACCTTCTATTTTTTCAAATTGTTTCCTATCCATTTTGCCATGGAGGTTAGTGATACCCCACTGAGGGTGAGTCAAAGGAAATGCTTGGGCCTCCAGGGGAATCTGTGTCTGCCTGCCTTGGCTTTGCGCCATTGAGAGTAACCAACGCACTTTCCATTACCTTCGGCTTCTCCACTGAGTTCAGGTTCTAATTTAAGAGAAATGTGATGTCCTTCCAGCCCAGACTAAAGAGACCATTTGGTGTAAGAAGGCCTGAAGATATCAGTTAAGATTTTTGGGACATTGCCTAAATCATTTTTAATATCCTTAACTTTTGTTAAGAAAAATGTTTGATGAGTATAAATGGACCCAAACATTTCTGCTACTTCCTGAAGAGGGCATATGTCAGTTGCCTTAGATTGTAGTCAGACTAGCAGTTGTAACTTCTGGTGTCCTCTGGGGTATGGTGAACAGGGCTCTGGAGGGGCCAGATTGATTAAGTCCAGGTAGGGAGACTTAAAAGAAGCTGGAATTGGGGAAGGAACTTCCAGCACCATGGTGACAGAGCTAGTTATGGAGTCCTGGATCCTTAGAGATTGGGTACTTAGGCATAAAGAACAGCTAAAGTATAGGGGTCCAGTTGTCAATAACTGGCCAGCTCTGGGTGGTCCTTAAGTAAAGTTCCCCATCCTTTTAAAGAACTGGTCTAATTGAAAAATAGTAATATAATTAAGACTCCCTTAGGATGGTTATTTTTCATTATTACTCAAGGGATATAGGAGCCATGCTTAAACTGTAGAAAAAATTAAGGATTTTCTCTGACAGAGTGTGGGGATCTTGTTTTGTCCAGTGCTTGAGAAGACAGCCTAGTGGTGACTTTACAGGGAAACTTGCAGCCAGCTTCTTTTATCTTAGATGAGATGGAGTAGAAACTAGGGAACTCTTGTGCTGGCATTGTCCTTCTCATTCACTCATTCCCCAAATATTCTCTAGGAGCATCTTCAGAATTTTAAATGGCAACAGTTAGTGCAATTTAACCTGTCCAAGGGAGAAGTCAAAGAACATTTCACCAAGAGGATATTATAATGGAACATATATGCACCAAACTCAGGTTTAGCCAATTTCATAAAAACAATTCTAAGGGACTACAGGACATGGACTAACCCAATTCAGTAGCAGTAGGGAACTTCAATACACCACTATGTCCAATAGACAGGTCAACTAGCAAAGAATAAACAGAGAGACATCTGAATTAAATGATACCATACATCAAAGAAATCTAACAGATATCTACCAAATATTTAACTCAAGCACAAAAGAATACACTTTCTATTCAGTAGCCCATGGAAGTTTTTCTAAAATCGACCACATATTGGGACATAAGGCAAACCTCAACAAATACAAAAAATTGAAATAATTCCATGAATTTTTTTGAGAACACAACACAATAAAGTTTAAAATAAACACCAAAAGAAATTCTAGTAACTACAGAAATGCATAGAGATTAAAAACATATTTCTGGATGATGAATGTGTCAAAGTAGAATTTAAGAAAGAAATAATAATATTCCTGACACTAAATGAAAAGTCTAATACAACACAAAAAAATCTCTGGGACACTTTAAAAGCAGCCTTAAATAGGAAGTATATAGCTCTACATTTCTACATTTTAAAAACAAAAACAAAAACAAAAAACAGAAAGAGCACAAATAAATGCCCTAATAGCACAACTCAAGATTTTGGAAAGGCAGTAACAAACCAAACCTAAACCCAGAAGAAGAGAAGAAATAATGAAAATCAGAGCAGAAATCAATGAAATAGAAACAAAGGAAACAATACAAAGAATCAATGAATCTAAGAGCTGGATCTTTGAGAAGATTAACAAGATAAACCAACCCTTAGCTCAGTTAACCAAAAGAAAGAGCAAATCTAAATTAACAAAATCAGAGATGAAAGGGGAAACATCATAGAAGACATCAAAAAATATCCAGAACATTATAAGGGAATAATAAAAAACCTGTACTCCACTAACTTTGAGATTTTGAAAGAAATGGATGAATTTCTAAATTCATGGACACCTCCAAAGTGAAACTGAGGCTGAGAAGAGATCAACAGCTTAACTAGGCCTATAACAAATAAGGAAATTGAAACAGTAATACAAAGACTCCTGACTACAAAAACACCAAGCACAGATGGATTCACATCAAATTCTATTAGACATTTAAGGAAGATCTACAATCAATATTTCTTAAATTATTCAAAAAGATAGATACAGAAGAATTCCCAAACTCCTTCTACGAAGCCACTATTCACTAATATCAAAACAAGGTAAAAACAGAAGAAGAAAACAACACTATAAGCTCATTTCCTTAATGAACATAGATGCAAATATTCTCAGCAAAATATTTGCAAAGCACATACTGACACATACCTAAAAGATCATCCACTATTATCAAGTTGGTTTTATTCCAGAGATGCAAGGATGGTTCAATCTATATAAGTCAGTAAAAGTAATAAGTCATACTAATGGGTTTACAGACAAAAATCACATGGTCATCTCAATAGAAAAGTTCTATTACAAAAATCCAATATGTATTTATGCTAAAATTCCTGGAAGGAATTAGACTGGAGGAAACATACGTCAACATTTTAAAGTTATATACAACAAACCTATGGCCAACATCATTCTAAATGGAGAAAAACTGGAAGCATTCCCATTAAAATCAGGAACCAGAAAAGACTGTCCACTATCTCCACTCCTTTTTAATAGGATTCTTGAACTTCTTACAAGAGCAATAAGAGGAAGATATTAAAGGAGTACTAATTGGAAAAGAAGGAGCCAAATTATTTCCTATTTGTAGATGGTGTGTTATTATACATTACAGTTCTCAAAAATTCCAACGGAAAACTAGAAATGATTAACACTCTCAGTAAAATATTAGGTTACAAAAGAAATTTACATAAATTAACAGCATTTTTATATTTAAAAATATTAAGCTATCAGTCAAATAATTAATGGAAAAAGTCCCATTCACATTAGCCCCAATAGAATAAAATATATAGGAACAAACCTGACCAAACACATTAATGATCTCTACAACGAAAAATAATTTAAATCTTTGAAAGAAGAGATTGAGGAAGACACCAAAAGACAGAAAGATCTTTCCTGCTCATAGATTTGTAGAATTGATATTGAGAAAGTAACTATCCTACCAAAAGCAATCTATAGTTTCAATGTAATATAAATCAAAATTCCCATGACATTCTTTGCAGAATTAGAATAAAAAAACTCCTAAAATTCACATGGAATCACAAAATACCCTGGATCATTTAAGCAATCCTGAGCACAAAGGGCAATGATGGGGGCTTACCGTATCAGATCTCAAACTATATTACAGAGCTTTACTCATAAATATAGAATGGTACTTACAGAAAAACAGACACATAGATTAATGGGTCACAGTAGAAGATCTAAACATGAGTGCATGCAATTTCAGGCAGCTGATACTTGGCAAAGATGCCAAGAACACAAACTGAAGGAAAGACAGTGTTCAACAAATGGTGCTGGCAAAACTGGATCTGCACATGTAGAAGAATGAAATTAAACCATATATATATATATATATATATACATATATGCCAACTCCTAATGTATCAAAGACCTCAACATAAAACCTGAAACTCTGAAACTGTTATAAGAAAATATAGGCAGTGCTGTATAAGATATAGGTGCATGAGAAAACTTTCTAAATTGGACTTCAGTTGTTAAGGATTTGAGGTCAACTATCAACAAGTGGGACCTGATTAAACTATGAAGCTTCTGTACAGCAAAAGTAATAACCAAGGAAGTGAACAAGAAAATGACAGAGGAGCAGAAAAATCTTCACTACATACAAATCTGATAGAGGATTAATATCCAGAATCTATAAAGAACTCAGAAAACAAAGAATCAAGGAAATAAATGACCCTCTTAAAAGATGGGCTATGGATCTGAACAGAGAATATTCTAAAGAAGAAATAAATGTGACTAAGAAGCACTTTAAAAAGTATGCAAAATTCTTGTAAGAGGGAAATGCAAATCTTTAAGATTTCATCTTGTTCCATCCGATTGACTAAGATAAAGAGAACAAATGCTGCCAAATGCCAGTGTGAATGTGGGGAAAGAGGAACTCTCATTCACTGCTGGTAGGATTGCAAAGCCTTGTAACTACTATGGAATGCAGCGTGGAGAGTTCTTTAAAAACTAAAAATAAAAGTACCATATGATACAGTTATTACACTCCTGAGTATATATCTAAAACACTCCTCCTACTGCAAATATACTTGTACATTAATTTTGTTTATGCTATTAGTTCCACAAGAACTAATAAATGTAAGCCACCTATCTGTCTCTCTGCTAATGAATGAATATGTCATACATTTACAAAATGGAGTTCTACTCAGGGGTAAAGAAAAATGAAATCATGAAATTTTCAAGTAAATGTATGGAACTAGAAACTGTCATAAGGAGTGAAGTAATACAGAACCAGATAAACAAAGATGTATGTTCTCCCTCATTTGAGGATCTTAGCTGAAAATCTTTATATGTGAGTACATATCCTGTTGTAACTGTAGAAGCCAGATAACTGGAAAGAAACTATGGAGTTAAAGGGAAAATAGGAGCTTGAGAGAGAGAGGCATAGCAGGAGACAGGTGTTTCAAAGTGCGGAATGAGTAAATGATGGTATTTAACTGGAAGGGAGTAGGGAGAATTATAAGTAACCATTGAGGTAAAGGGGAAGAAGGAACTCAACAGAAGTTCAATCATAAGAGACAGATTTAATCAAGGGGGAAATGGTGAAAATGGTGGAACTTTGACTGGGTAGGGAGGAGAGGAGTTAGTGAGGGAGAGAGACAGAGGAGACATAAATGATGCTAGCTGGTGTGAAAAACCAGAGGGAACCGCATTAATTCAAAAGCCTCCTGAAAAATACCTATATGAGTTCATGTGTATAGCTGAAGGATATAACAAGAATACACTGTCAGACAAGGGAAACCTCCCTTTGAGTTATTGGTCAGGGTAGTCCAAGAGACTCCCAAAACTACATAGACTTCATAGGTTATTGCCATAGCCCTTCATTATCTCCCAGAACTTAAAAGTAAGACTCTATTGTTGAAGATAGGACATACTTTGGACATAAGACAGAGTGATGGAGCTGGAACTGACCTGGAAATCTCCTACCTGAAGACTAGCTCTCATTGTTTGAAGCACACTATGCATGCTGCTAAGGGAGAAAAACAATCAATGCTCCAACTCTATCTTTAAAGCCCAAAAACCACAACGATGACCATCACAGAAAATATATTAGTGGCACTTTTATCTTGGAGGTAATTAACAGCTACCTAATTGAACTTAAAACCCACTTAATGAGGGGGAACTCATGTGGCACTGTAAATTTAGTCAAATACACAGGGATGGAGAGGTTTCAGTTCTTAGAGAAACCTGTAACTCTGTCACATCCCTAGACAAACCTAATTTCTTACTATATGCTAAATATGGATCCTTATATCTATAGACAAGTATGCCAGTCACCACACATCAAAGAAGTTTCTTTAGCAGCAGATGGAGACTATTACAGAGTGCTAGAACTGGTCACACACAGAGAAAAAGTGTCTGTGAGATGTCCGACCCTAAGTCATACATCTACAATGAAACTTCTACACTTGTAGAAGGCTCATGGAGTATAGTGGAAGAAGGAATAGAGAGAATACTAATGCATCTCTCAGTTCCCATTAGCAGTTTTCTCATGCAACAAAGATCAATGAATACAAAAAGTTGCAACTGGCCAAAGTGTAAAGAATAAGAGACTGCAAAGTGTGGGTCTCTGGACAGGACTCTTATGTTAAACTCAACCCACTCTGGCATCAAGAGCCATTAGCAAAGAGGGGCAGAATTCTTGTATAAGCCAGGGGAGGAGGTACATGACCATAAAAACAGAGTTTTTACAGGTTCCTGGGACTTTGCTCGTATGCTCAATCAGACAAAACTCAGCATATGTTGGGGAAAGGGAAGAAAGCCACATCTTTGATGAGAAACTATTGGCAGCTCAGTACTGCTGGTGGAGAGTTGATCTTCTTTAAGGGAATGGTACTAAACAGACTGAACAGGCTCCAGTGGGTGAACTCACATACTGAGGAACATCTGGTTACACAAATTTGACTTGGTAGGCCCTGACATGTATGACAAAACACATGAAGTCATGTGGGTAGCCTATGGGGAGTGCAGACAGAAGCAGGGGCTAAATATGATTACAAGGTAGCATATAAAATCACCAAAATAAAATAAAAATGTTTAAAAAGAAAAAGAAATGACCACAATCTTATGGACCCTAAGGATAAAAAATTCCCTCCGTGAAAAATGAGGACTATCTGCCAGAAGCCTGCTAACCACTGAAGTAACAATGTCCTCCTTCCATAGGAAGTCCTTCAGGCGGGCACAATAACCAACAAAAAGATCGACTGAGAAAGTGGTGGACAATGCTGAAACGAAGTACGGGGAGTGGAGGAGATCTGTGTCACTGCCTCCTCCTTCCCTACCCTGGGGCATCCATCCCAGGGTAGATTCTTCTTTCCTGCTCTTCTCTGCTGCATCATTTCCTGACACCCAGGAGCTGCCATCTTAGGGAACCTGTTCTCAACAGAAGTGTTCAGAACACTCGGACGTGTTCAGCTCAGTGTTTTCTTTTGGAGTACTGGATATACTGGTGTAAGTCAGGAGAGCTTGTTCAGCACACTGCCCTTTTGTTCATGCTCATGCAGGCAGAGGAGGCTGTAATTCCTTTTCAAGGTAGTCACTCCAGGGAACGGTTGTTGAATCCAAGGTTCATGATGCTGTAACATAGTTCTGCCTCATCTGTACAGCCTGCACTGCTCATCTCTCTACCTACCATGTAACCATGAATCTGCTGGTTGCTTCTCTGTGGCCTGGTTGGTCTACTTCCAACTGGCTGTTCTATGGCAGGTGTGCCTAGGAAGTGAGAGCACCTAATTAGCTCTGTGAAGGAAGTGTCCTGCAAAGGACCATGTCTTCCACGCAACCATCTAAAAGCCTGATTAACTGATCAGAACTGAATTGATATAAGGAAATTGGAATACTTTCAAGTCCAGAGAAAAGCTATCTTAGGGCATCTTATTGCTGTCTTCTACTCATGCTACAACATCTTTGTGACCATTTATAAATCTTTTAGAATATATAAACACACCCTTAGTTTCCAATGGGCCAAGGATCCTTCAACACAATATCTGAAGTCTGTAGCAGAGTTTCCCTGCTTTGGTGTAAACTGCCATGAACACATTTAAAGCCCTTTGATTTATGATATTCTCTATTGTGTTGCTATAAAAACTTCATCCAACTGTTTCCTTATTGGAACATGAAATTTGTGGTAATCCAAATCTGTGTTCCTGGGCCATGGTCACTCATGCTTGGCTCCAGAATAAACTCACGTATCCTCTTTGAGGTGAAAATTGTGTTTACACATCAATAGCACTTACTGTTGATCTCCCACTGGGGGACAAGGAGTGTGGGACTGAGCACCAGTTGGAAGCCACTTTTCACTGCTCCTGTGTGTAGAATAACTCACTTAGCCTTATTTCCTTTTTCTTCCACACTTTTTTTAAATAGCAATAGAGTTCAATTTTCCTTAACTTTTCTGCTTCACAAGTCATACAAGGGCAGCATCTAATCTGCAGTCTTATTCAGAATTCACAGAATCTGACACCAAGATATTATTATTAATAGAATAGTTTGTTACCAAACAAGATGTTTAGTAATGTATTAATTTCTGAAAATGAAAGTATGTATTGATAGATAAGCAGGGAGAGATAACTGACAGATTATACATGGATAATCATCTGAAGAATTCTTACTAAAATATGGAAGGGCAGGCATATTGTGGGGACAGTGATAAGAACAGGAGATAGAAAGTGGTTAGGACGTTTTAGGGGCAGGACCTCCAAAGTGAACAGTTCTAATCCTTGTCCATTGTTCTTTCTTGTCCTTGGGAAAAGGTAGTTCTGGTTCCTGATTTGTGCTCTCCTTAGGTATCTTGCCCTAAATGCTTGAAAGCTCTCCTGGAAGACATTCCTGAAACAAAGAGAAAGGACATGAACACTACATGCATGGGTCAAACTGGAATAACCACCTCCCTGTGCCCTCACTCCAATTTCTGCCATCGGTTCTAAAATTTCCCCAGTTGAGCAGCTCGATGCCATCCCTGCTTTGCAGAAGCTCTGTCTTCTTTCTTTCTCTTAAGCTCTCACCCATGCATCTATAATAAAATTTTTCTTTCCAAAACTCACCTCTGTGATTTGTGTATATCATTCTTTGAATTCAAGAGACAAGAACCCATGGGCCACTGACAATGGAGAAGCTTTGTGTGACTGTGAACTTCCTAATTCCTGAGTTAAATACTCTCCAAAGCAATAAAGAAACCCTTTGTGGAATATAAAGTTCCTACATCTTCTCAATTTCAATTAAAAAAATATTTTATTTCGCCGGGTCTGGTGATGCAGGCCTTTAATTCCAGTACGTGGGAGGCAGTCAGGTGAATATCTTTAAGACTGAGGACAACCTGGTCTACATAGTGAGTTTCAGGCCAACTGAGACTGCAGGAAGTCCTTGTCTCAAAAAGCTTTATTAAATGAAATCAAGCCAAACCAAATCAACTAGAAAAATCAAGCCAAACCAAACAAAACCAACCTGATAACAAAATTATTTTATCTAAATGAGCCAGTAAATTTTTTTATCAAAGAGGACATTTTATATTAAAAGTAAACTAATGTGGCACCCTTTTCTGATGATGTTTATTTCATACTGCTATTGTATACGCTTATGAGTTATTTGTGTGATAGGTGTCATTTGTACTACTCCAGTCTCTTCATTTTGCACGTAGTCCTGCCCCTTTGAAGAAGCAGAAACATTGATTATTATTGCACACGAGGATTTCTTTTTTAAAACTTTCATGAATATCTTTTATTTACTTATTTTGTTTATTCTTTCAATTTATATTTTTTGATTATGTGTGTATTTCATTTAATATGTCCTATTGACATTTGGACCTTCTCCCCTATCTATACCGCCCCATAGGCCCTCCACCAGAAATGATGCATTCTGTCATATATGTTAAGGCTTATCAAGTCCAGTTTTTGTACGCAGATATCCCTCTGTGTGAGTTCATCCACTGGAGTTCAATCAGGGTATCTAGAGTCACTCTCCCAAAGAATATCAACTCTCCCTCGCCCAGCAGTGACCAGCTACCAATAGTTCCTCAGCTAATGCTGACGCTTCTTAGGATAAAAGTGTCATGACTACTCCAACAGAGATAGTTTGTTGTGCCAATCATTATTGTGGTTGTTAGGCTTTACTGCTGAGGTTGGACCCTTGATTGATTTTCTCTCTTAGCAGAGAAATCACTGCTGGTGAGATTGTAAGCAGGTGCAATGACCATGTAAAGCAGTGTGCAGAACTCTTAAAAAACTAAAAATACAGCAGGGCAGGCATGGTAGTACATGGCTTCAGTCCCAGTGTTCAAGGGACAGAGGCATGTGGGTCATTGTGAGGTAGAGGCTATCCTGTTCTACATAGAGTGTTCTAAGCCACCTGTGGCTCCAGGGAAACCCTGTCTCAAAAAGATTAAAACAACAACAACAATAAGCAAACAACAACAAAAAAGAACAAAAAAACCTAAAAACCTAAAAATAAATCTATAAGATCTAGCTATTTTGAAATATTTTATTATTTTTATTTTTTGTGTCTGAGTGTATTGTCTACATGTATGTATACTCATATTGTGCAAAGCCAGTGGAGGTCAGAATACGTGTCAGATCCCTTGGAACTGGAGTTTGAACAGTAATCCACCCTGTGGTTGCTGGGAATTGAACCTGGGTCTTCTTCAAGGACCGTCAGTGCTCTTAACTCTCCAGCCCCATATGACCCAGTCAAACTGCTCACTGGCAAATACTCAAAGGACTCATCCTATATACTTATGCAGCCATTTTGTTGCTGCTCTTTTCACAATAGCTAAGAAATGGAAGCAACCTAAATGTCCTCCAACTGATGAACAGATTACGTTGTACATTTCCAGAATGGAGTTCTACTTAGGGGTAAAGAAAGATGAAATCATGAAAATTTCAGGTAAATGTATGGAACTAGAAACTGTCACTGAGTGAAGTAACAGAAAAACAAAGATGTATGTTCTCCTTCATTTGTGGGTCTTAGCAGCAAATCTTTATATGTGAGTACATATCCTGATGTAACCACAGGAAGTAGGAAAATGGAAAGGAACCATGGGGGTCAAGGGAAAGAAAGCACCTGAGAGAGGAGGATAATAAGAAACAGGTGTCACCAAGGAGGAAATGGGAAAAATGGGGGCATTGGGAAGAGAGGCGAGAAGGCCATATAAGGAGGCATGAGGACAAAGTAGAAAATGGAACTTGAGAGAGGAGAGACAACAGTAAACAGTTATCCCAAGGGGGAAGTGGAGAAAATTCCGGTGCTTTAACTGGGGAGGGAAGAGGGAGGGAGGGAGGGAGGGAGAGAGAGAGAGAGAGAGAGAGAGAGAGAGAGAGAGAGAGAGAGAGATACCTGTACGCCTCCTCTGTGAAGATACGTGGGTTTCTAACAGCCCCACAGTATGATAAGGTAGAAAATGGGAACAGGGCCTGATTCTCTTTCCAGATATCTATTTTGTGTAGGTAGCTGTGGTATTTACACAACTCTGGAGAAAAGGCCAAAGTGTCAGAAAAAGACATGGAAACTTATCTTTCTTTCTTAAATCTACTAGAATTTCAATCTTGTTTATATAATTCTACTCCTTTCAAGTTCTTCCTGAGGACACAATCAAAACTATTATTCTATCAGTGCATCGTGTCACATCCATAGTGATATCTAAATTGCTTCCATGTCTTGTCAAGGAAGCTAGACAGCTTGATTTTCTTGCACAGAAAGTCCTTATAAGCAGATGTCCAACAGGAGATTTGGCTTGTATTTCAAGTATTCACCTTGTCATCTCTATGAACTCAGATAAGTCACAGAAACTCTGAGGCTCAGTATTCTATTGTAGAAGCTCTGTAATGTTAATACCTTTTAGTAGAGCTACTGTGAGTTTTGAATAGGAATGCAATGGTACTTATCACAGTGACTGTGAAGGACTATAAATCAGACAGATCTCTGGAAAGAGGCCAGACACAGAAAAGAGGCTCTAGATAAATTATTGTATCTTCCACTTGACTATTTAAAATTGTCAAATTTAGGATTCTTCTTCCTTTCTCTAACATAAGTCTTGGTGGGCTTGCTTCTCCACTGGAGGGAACTATTAAGTGAGACATTAAAATTTCCAGTGGGAAGGCTTCTGTGTTGGGAACAAATCAGTTTCCCTGTCTTTGTCTGTATCATCCAGTCCCCTGAGATAGCCCAAATCCTCCAATTATGGGGAAGAAAGGGAATTTATCCCATTCTCAACATATAAGAGCCCTGACAGTCTGGGAAGACATAGGTATCACTTTAGTCCTCTCCCCACTCTGAGAAGTCTGTCTCTTTGTGTCTTTGTGTGCTTTTGTGTGTGTGCCCATATGTTTACATGCACACACTTTGCTTTCAATAAACTTAACTAAGTTCTGAGACCTTGTTTTTCCTATCTTTTCATTGTTTAAATCAGTAGAAAAAAAGAATCTGTCCCTAAATCTCTATGTGATAATATCTTGATGGCATAATCTATATATAGAAACACTCAGAATTTTGACTCTTGTGGTTTAGATATAATATTAATATATCAAGATTCATATTATTCAACTTACACTGTGCTTATAAAATTTACTATGTACACAGGTCTTTAGGAATCTTTTAAAACTACATATTTTGATTTTTTAGCTTGATGAAGGACCTCAGATTTGCATTTCTGTCTTCAATGTGATACTAATGCTGTTGGTCTGAGGCCCACACCCTGAGAAACAAAAGTTTACAGAACATTAACAACCAGCTCTTGTGTGTGTGTGTGTGTGTGTGTGTGTGTGTGTGTGTGTGTTGGGGGAAGGGAGGTTCATGTGCTTGCAATTTGCTTAAGCCTAAAAGTAGTGTCTAAAATCCTACATAAAAGAGATGTTTCTTTAGATTAATTTATTATTCCTAAAATGTCAACATCAGAGCAATATCCATAGACATTTTCATTTTGTCAAATGAGCTAATTTTCAATAATACATAATCCCCCAAATCTAATTTCTCATACTAAGAAGCGAGGGGGGATAAAAAGCCCTACTCAGATGTTTATTACTGCCTTATTTCTCAGAAAACCCAGGTTTACAGGCAGCCTTAATATAATTCCTAAAATTTAATTTACATCGACTGTGTGTTTCCTGAAACAAACCCTGGTTCACAGAACAGTGCTCTTCTGTCCAGTGTCAGCTTTCCTCCTCATCAACTCAACCAGGGGCCTGTGTGTGGCAGCTCCAGGAAGTTGGAGAAGCAGAGTACACCCATCTCCCTGCTTTCACTGCATTATGCTCCTCAGAATAACTTTACAGCTTTCTGACTCTTCTTTCAGGGGAGCTCTGTAGCCACAGTAAGGGTCTTGTGACTGGTGTAAAGATTCAGTATGCCTCTGGCATTTGGAAGTTGTTTACATAGTGTGTTTTTAGCAGATTATATACAGCACAATATACAGATGTTAAGTTCTCAGCATTATACCTCCGGGAAGACCTGTGAGTATTTTTAAGATGTGGTACTATACACTAAAAGTTAGCTGAAGAGTAGTGGAAAAGTCAAGGGTGATGATCATTCTTAAAGAATGAAGGGGCGCTACCACCTTACATTAACCACCCCAGAGAAGGTAAGCATACATTAATTAAATCTGCATATGATACTAAACAATCTTCATTGTTGACTGTTAACTCTAATGATGGGCAATCCTTTCATAAAAGAGACTCTACTTGGAAAGTGAGGTCAATAATTTCTACAGGAGATATTAAAAAATAAAATATGGGGGAGGGGGTGCAAGACCATATCAAAATAGTTTCTTACAGTCTCCAAGAACCTTGCTCATATGAACCTACAGCAATGGTGTCAACATGCACAAGACCCATGCAAACCCAAGCAGACAAAAACCCAGCACAGAACTCAACCTTAGTCGAAGATTGGCAACTGATTACTGCTGGATGAGGAACAGCTGATCTTCTTAAAGAGAGGGATTCTAGATAGGCTGGCTATATCTCAGTGGATGAGGGATGTTTGAGGACACTAACTTGACTCAGTAGGCCTTAACAGCAATGACAGAATGAATAAAAATCCAGTGAGGATAGGGGGACTATGTGAGGGTACCAATGGGGGAAGGGAGGAAAAAGATAATTAAGATGCTCTGTATGAAATACACATAAATTCAATAAAGATTAAAATAGTATATTACTATCTTGGAATAAAAGAAATAATTATAAATCCTCTATCTTCTATGAGCTATTAAGAAATGTTCTTATGGGAAAAAAACTCTGAAATTTTTCATTAATTAAAGGAAAGTATTAATAGCTATCACTAACATTTTGTTTTGGCTTTTCCAGATTATTTTCCCTTATCTACAGTACACAAAGTACCATGTTGCCAAATGGACGTGTTGTTCTAGTTTTAAATGTTTAAATGTCAGCTTCATCGTGTTTTCTGAAATCTGGGGCCACAGCAGACAAGGAGCAGGTGCCTATGAAGGAGAATCTGATCTAAGATGCTGGGTTTCTGGTGGCAGTGTATCCACATACAAGATTTCAAATAGCTGTAAAGAAAGCAGCTAGTCAAAGTCAGCACAAAGGGAACATGCATCGAGGAAATAAAGAAAGTGCATTTTCATCAATGCTGCATTAGTTATGAATAAAATATAATCTCCTCAAAGGATTCAACAATCACAAGTGAGCCATAGAAATACTTTGCAAGAAAGATAAATACTTAATTCTCCTACTTTATTTGTGGTAATTCCCACATTAAAATGATTATATCCAAAACTTGATGCAAAATATCCATAACATGAAACTTGCCATTTTAACAATCTTCTCTGTGTAGTTAATTCTGTAGCATTAACCACATTTGCATTGCTGTGCAGCATTGTTTACAACAGAAAACTGAAATTCTATATCCTCTAAAACTCCTTGCTTCCCGCCTCAGCTCATGCCCATCTCTACTTTAAGCGCTCCATTTAAAGGGAGTCCCATGATCATTATTTTATGACTGCCTTATTTCATCTACCATTTTCAAGTTTATCTGTGTTGTGGAACGCTTCTAAATACCCTTCCTTCTTGAGGCAGAGTACTGTTCTGTAACAAGGATACACATTTTCTTTATCCATTTTCCCAGAAATGGACACAGGCTGCATCTATCATTGAATTCTTATCAATGCTGCAATGATTGTGAATATAATTTGTGCTTTCAAATTCCTTTAGACATATACCTGCGTATAAAGTTGCTTGATTATACGGTCAGTTCTGTTTTTAAGTTTCTTGTGGTATTGCCTGGCCTTTTAGTTTTTTAAAGAGAGCTGTAGCATTTTTCATTTTCTGCAGAATTCAGGTATTCTAATTTCTCTAAAATGTTGTGAATATTTGTTTTGTTTCTGATAATAGCTTCTTTTACCTAGTTTTTTTTAAAAAAAAAAAAAAACAGTATTTTCTTATAGCTGAGGTTGGCTTTAATCTCTTGTTTCTCCTACCTTAGCCTCCTGAGCCTACCAAGACGGCTGGGGCTACAGGCTTGACTTTTTTACCTATTTCTGAGAATTTTTAAGTTTACACTGGGAAAAAGCACTGTTACTAGAAAATATATTAGTTTATGCTTCAATTTCTGTATGGGAAACCTGTTAATAAAATAAGCTGGTAGACTGATTGACAAAAGTAAAATTCTAACTAGTTTTCTTTGAATACAAATATAAATTTTCCTGAAAATTATTGGATGACAGAAAACACTCTTTCTGGTACCTGGTATCTCAGTTGCTACTCTAGCTGCTCTTACAAAATACTGTGATCAAAGGAGTTTACAGAAGGAAGGAAGGGTTCGTTTTGGCTCACAGTTCTAGGTTATAGTCCATCATGATGGGAAAGTCATAGCATCAGGAGCCTGAGGCAGTTGGACGTCAGAAGCAGAGAGTGGGAGATGTTTGTGCATGGCTCACTTCCTCCTTTTTACGCACTTGGAGATACCAGCTCAGAGAATGGTGTGGTTCACCAGTAGGTGTGTCTTCCCACCACAATTAAACTAACCAAGATTATCTCCCACAGACAAGCCCAGAGACCTGCTTCCCAGGTGTTTAGGTGTTTCTAGATCTCATTAAGTTAACAGTTTTGATTAACCATTAGATCTCACGCCCTCTATCAGATATTTACTTGATTTCTGGAAAACTCTGCCTTCTGTATTATTGTAAAGGAATCCATAGATGATAAAGCAGTGAAATGGGGCATATGATGATCAGCATTGTTTTCTCACTGACTGGACAGCTCTATTGAATCTACCAAAAATATTGCAGATAGATCTTTCTGTCAGTCTTGAAGGTGTGTGATTAAGTATTTTTCTGTTTTTAAGAAAAAAATTCAGAGCTGGAGAGACAGCTCAGCAGTAACTCCAGTTCCAGTGATTCCACATTTTCTTCTGGCATTAGAGGGCATTGCATGGCATGAGTGCACTTACATATATGTAGGCAATACACTCATATACATAAAATAAAAAGAAATAATTCAATAAAAGAAAAAATTCAAAGGAAAATTTACCTAAAGGAAAGGACCTCTGTCATATGTTTTACTGTATTCCAAACAGAAATGAAAGATCAACAAAAAATGTAATAATACAGTAACTTGATAAGATCTATTTCAGTTCTGTCTGTTATTACATTGCACAGAGCACAGAGTGCTCCTAGCCTCCCAGTTGCTTGGCAGTCTCTTTCTTCTCTTTCTTTCAGGGCCCTTCATGATACTCACAAGATAGTACAAGTATTTTTAACTAGTACACTTATCAGTTCAAATTATTTCAACTTTTAGAGAGGAATATTAGGGAGTGACATTGTTAGATTGCCAAACACAAAAAAACCCTTATCTTCTTCAGTGGTGATGAACCACTTCAGCTGATGTGAGTTGATTGTTGACCACAGGGCATAAAGGAAAGAATAAGAATCAAATGGAAAGTTTGAAACAGAATGATGTTCAATGCACTCATGTGTATTGTAAGAGTATTGAACTGTTCAGTTCCTTTTCACAATTAAGAAGGTTCAAAAAGTCTAGAGTTTTGCTATGTATCTAAAATTGATATTTAACATGATTTACCTGATTTATGGTCTTACTTTCTATCTTTTCAAAGCAGTGTAAAATTATAGTCTTCTAGTTTTGTCTGCAATTGGATCAACATATGTAGAGCATGTGGGATTATTGAATAATACACTTTGCTGGGCCAACAGCCTCAATGCCAGCCTAATTGTTCCAAGTAGTGTTTTGTTCCTTAATGAAGATTCCACAATGCAATTGTTGTAGAAACATAATGATTACTTTAGGACAGATGGCAAAGTGGCAAGATGGGGAATTTGTCCATATAATTCTAAATGAATCCTGAGTCTGATGAAGAATGTGTTTGAATGAATACTCCAGGAGGAGTATTTATAGAGCTTGGAATCACCCACTTATTGCCTGAAGCTTCTTCTTTCACTTAAATAATGTATTCTTTGGGCTGTAGGTATAAAACAGTGAATGGCATTGTTAATCTCGAGTCTTAAGAATTGAATTTGTTCCTCTGTTTCTCCTCTAAAATCTGAAATGTAAAGAAAAGTAAACCTGAAAGTCAGGATAAATATATGTGAAAAAAATAAAGCGTGAATGGTTCTCAACTATTTGGATTGCTTAGATTAAATATGGATAGCCACATTTTTTGACTTGATATTTATTTCCATTGCTTTAGATCTATGCCTAAATATAATTTATGGATTCTTCCAGAACATGCTTCCATGGAATTATAGCACACACACACACACACACACACACACACACACACACACACACATCTTAATAAAGGAAATACTTGGTATGCAAAATCAAAATCTAATTTCTAATTGACTTATTATTCTTCGAGTAAAAATTTGCCTTTAGGCTATATCAGCTCCTCTAATAGAATATATAATAGGATTGAAGTTTTCCTAAAATAACCTTAACACACCCAATCAAGCACTAAGGAAATTAAATATTGATTATAGCAAGAAGTTTTAATCTAAACTCAGCAAAGGTAATGAAATTTTATGTAAAATTATATATGACACAAAATTAATACACATTTTTGCTTTTCTTCTAAAAATGCCTTTTACAATAATGTAATTGTCAGAAAAGGATTATGTAATTCACTCAGATAAAGTTCTGTTTCTTAGTATGTATGATGTTATGATGAACATAATTTTCAAATACTCTGTGTGATTGTTCTGAGTGTCTCCAGTGGACAGATGCAAATCCATATGGACATTCATTGTCTCACTGATGTAGCACATGTATTCAGATTTCTGTCAGCCTCTCTTGCTCTTAGGTGTGGATAATACTTATGTTTGACTTCAGCAGTTTCTTGTGCTGCCTATAGTCCTCTTTGTCCAGTCATGCATGATAATCTACTATAATCCATTTTCTAGCAATCATTCATCTTTGAACATGTTTGGAAGATCACTAAGTATTATACAAAGTGATCCACAAATTTTAAGTGAATGTAATTAATGGACTGGAAAAGCAATTACAAATCAATCTTATCTTCAGAAATCAATATTAGGTTAGAGAGGGTGCTGGAGGGATTTAGACTGAGGGATATATATCTAAATTTCATCTGGCAGTATGAGGAACGATAATTATAGGGAGATAAAGTCAGAGACAAAAGTGAGAGAATTAAAGAAACCCCATGTGTTTACACTGAATCCTACCCTGAGGGCTTAAGTGAGACATGTCCCAGCTGTGTCAAATAATGAAAGATGTCCAATACATACTGTAAGGTTCGGTTTGACTTGAGACCTGACAGAAACAAACTAGAGACTCTGGCATGGGTGTGGCGGGACCAGTTTATTAAAGGGAGCAGGGCTAGCCTTCAGACTTGGGAGTGGAGCGACTGGCAGTCATTTGCGGCTTGGTAGGGTTTTTGGAGGGGAGCTGAGTAGTTTAATGATGTGGACTGGTAGGTGATGTCAGGAGGTTAGACAACATGTTATCCGTGTAGTTATGGAGCAGTAGTAACAGTGGCTATCAGTCCCCTCCCGAAGACTGTGAAATCTGGAATGCTTAGCTGGAGTCACCAAGGTGTCTATCAGTCCTCTTCTGCAGATAGCAATTGTTTCCTGGAATGTTTAACAGCTGGGGGGTGGTGGAGGGAGAGGATATTACTCTTTAGTGACACATACGAATGAGAAAATAATTATTTGGGGAATTTAAAAAAATTAGGTTCCTGATCAATGAGACTATTTCTAGCTTGCCTTTTTCAATAATACAAAAGATTGCTTTAAGAACAATATGAGAGGCTGGGGAAATGACTCCATGGTTAAGAATACATGTTGCTCATGAAAAAGACTGGAGCTTAGTTCCCAGCACCCATGCCTGGTGGCTCACAACCACCTGTAACTCCAATTCCAAGAAATTCAGTGCCTCTGGGCAATATTCATAGATGCACTGAAGTGCATATAACAACCGCACACATAGAATTAAAAATGGAAATAAATCTTTTGTTAAAAAGAGCAATATGAATTTTATGTTATTGATTGGTTTTATTTTCATTTTAAATGAGATGTCTATTCTGGTTTTGATTACATATTCTGATCTGTAAATAAAGTAAGTGTTATAAACTCATTCGGGGAGATATAAAAATACATCATTATTTTCCAGGAATATGTTTCTATTTCACTTTGTTCATAAGAATAAAGTAATCATTGGATGAAGATGGCCTGGGAGAGGGTCATTATATTAGGAGAGGCAGCTGCTTTGACTGTGGAATGTTGTGTCAGGGGCAGCCTGACACCTGGTACACTGACTGCTGGGTCTTGAAGTCTTGAGTTTTCTCCCACACTGCAGCATTTGCTACTGAAGCTGGATTAAGTATCTGCTTAAGTATAACCGGATCTTAGTAAGTAACTAAAGAAAAGATATAGTGACTCAGTATTAGTTCAGGAAAGAGGATATTAGACATATGTGATATGAAAGTGAAAGGGGGAATGTCTTTAGGCAGGGTTAAGGTGGGGGCAAAGCCTGAGGAGATGGACGAGAAGAGGGACTGGAGGATTAGGGGGAGTGCCAACCAAAACCAAGTAGGTCTAAAGGGCCCGAAAGAGATCTATTACTTTACATGCTAATGATAATAGTAATAATAAAAAAAGCAAATATGGCCTTGAGAGATAGTTCAGCAGGGAAGAGGGCTTACTGCTTTTCCAGAGGATGGGAATAGGATTCCCAGCACTCACATAGAGCAGCTCAACTGCATGTAACTCCAGCTCTGAGGTATCCAGCATCCTTTTTTGGCCTCCATGGGAACCAGGACTCATGCACACATCTGCACAAAGAGATACATAAGATTTTTAAAAAGCTTAAAAATAAAACATTTATGTCTGACACTTCAGTGAATGAATGTTATACATTTTTTTGAAGACACACTTTAGAAGAGAGACTCTCATTTGAAGAATCACCTTGATCAGGTTGGCCTGTGGGCATGTCTCGGGGGCATGTTCTTGATTGCTAACTGATGTAGGAATGCCTAGCTCACTTTGGCCTATACCTTCCCTAGGCAGGTGGGTCTGGCCTATTTAAGGAAGCTAGCTGTATGTGAGCCTGGAGCAAGCCAGAAAGCAGCACTCTTCTGTGGGTTTAGCTCTGCCTCCGAGTTCCTGCCATGAGTCCCTCATTAGGAACTGTAACCTGTAAGATGAAATAAATCCTCCCTAAGTTGCTTTTGGTCATGGTCATGGTGTTTATCACAGCAACAGAAAAGCAAACTAGGATAATCAGAAAACTTGTGATCCTCTGTGCTTGCTGAAGACAAATGCCTTTTTCTCTCAAATCTACTGTGAGACCCTCAAGTAGGTCATGGCATTGACACTCAGGAACAGCTTGAGCCCCTGTAAACTTGAGACTCCAGAAAGTTTAAAAGTTAGGTGCTTTCACACTGAGTCTATAATAATTCATCAGCTGCATTTTATACTATTTCTTTGAGGACTGACAACCAATGCAAGTCTCCTTGTGTGATTTCTACACAGGAAGCTGTGCTTGTCTGTATTCATCTGCTTATCTCTCCTGTTTAAGGGGCAGAAGTTTCCCTTGATATCTCAATTCTCTGATACATGTATAAATATTTAATGATTTTCTATTGTGGGTTTGGTAGTGATAAAGTCAAATGCTTTACATATCAGAATGAGATATTTTAGAATTTTGAGACTACTTTCTCATATTAGTTTCTACATTAATTACATAGTAGTGAAACATCCCTCATGCATAATTTCTTTAAACTTGTTAAGGATGCTATTTTGGCCATGAAAATTGAAATCAGGGCCTCAAAGATGCTAAACACATGCTCTACAGTGAGCTGCATCCTATCTCCTAATGTGTTTAGATTTATTATGACACAGAATAAAATATGGCTTTGCAGTCTTTCGATATTATTGCCATCTTTTGTCTTTTCTATTGATTGTTATAAGAATATTGATATGTCCAAGTATAATTATGAATTGATTTTTTCCATTGAAATTCTATTATATTTAATTGATGTGTTTTGTGCTTACTTATTAAGTAAACTACTGAATTTAGATATTGTTTATTTTAGCTGTGGGTAGGAATATAAAGTGTATGCATATTATGAGAGCAGTGGGATATTTTGATGTATTTATACAGTGTGTATATTTAAATAAAGTTAAACTTTACTAACTAAAAAAAGTTACTTTTCTTTCATTTTCAAGATTCAAAGTTATTCTTTATCTTTGACTTGAATAAGACCTTCCTTCCTTTAATATGTTACTTTGCCTAAGGTTATTTTAGGTCGCCATTGTTTGCAAATGCCATTTCCTTTATCTCTAATCCACCCTACACCCCAAATTTGTAATTGTTTCCTACTAGTTCTGAACTAGTTCTCAAATTACATACTTTTTACTAAATACCACAATGTACAAAGAATGTTTGCTAGGTCCCAACTGTTCTTGATTCCCTGTTTGACAGTACCATTGTTACAGGAAACAGGTATAGAACTAGTCACACACAGAGAAGGCACCAAGAGATTTATGTGGAGAAATCAGAAATGAGGAAAGCTTACTCATGCAGACAGACTGGAGTGGAATTTCCTCCCAAAGAACTGAAGTCCCCAGTTTAATTCCTTCACAGCTTTCCTAAGTCTCCCAGCATTATTCTTTGACTGTTATAACATTGGTGGGTTTAAGTTACAGCCTACTCATCACTAGGACAAGTGTTTATGTGTCTTAAGACCACCAAAAGAAATTCCTTCTGAGTGCATGTTTGCAGAGGCAGATATTCATGAAACCACTATAAGGTGATTACTATGTCCTAAAGCACTAAAATCAGTCATAAAGCAATATTACACACAAGCAAATGTGGCATTATATACGTGGTTATGTTTTTTTCATTTTATTCCCACCTTTTGATACGTGTTTATATCGTCTTAAGAATCAACAACTAAAGATCTATTTTATTTAAATACTGAACCTCCTTGATCCTCCTGTCCAATCTCTGCCTGATAGTGTTACAGTGCCATGGCCCCTGGGACTTAGATGTTCCCACTCAGACTTAGATGTTCCAAATCAGCCAAATTTATTTAACTGGGACAGTGACTGCAATCTCAGGGCTGAGAATTAGAGAGCACAGCACATCGAGATGGGATTGCAGGCAGGAAAATCTCATCACCTCACTAAGTATTACTCCCAACTATTTAGTATAACTTAAAGTGAACCTGCCTCCCTATGGGTGGTCCTATGACCAAATGATTGATTAGTGAAATTGGAAAGGTAGGTTATTTTTTAACAGATAGACTGGAGATTGTTTAGTCTATTCCAGTTAATTTTCTGGAACTATTTGCCACTCTAACAATATGCAGATCCAGACGTCAGAAACATTTATAATTTTACTGCTTCTAAGTGAGAAGAAATGAAACCAGTCAAATAGCAGAGGAGACAGGGTCCGAAGAAGAGTGCCACTATGAGGATTGACAGTGGGCCTGCAAGTGGTATGAGCCATGGGGGAGTGAGGACCAGAAGGTCCAGGAGGACATCAGGGCCCCCTTACGCTTCTGTGTCCAATCCTGTAGGTCATGGATTCTACCCTGAACTATTCCAGATTGGTTTACACAAAGACACCATTCATCATGCAAGGAACAAGACAAGCATAGACCTCTTCTCTTTACCATTAGTATACCAAGTCCCCTCATATTTTATAAAATTATGGCAGCTAATGAGTTGAATTGGTTTTGTACTAGAACCACTGATCCTGAAACTCCTTGAAGGTCTCCATTAAATTATTGGGTGAGATGTTTAAATAAACTTAATTTGCTTATTGGCTGCACTTGGAGCTCCTAGGGCTGTGCCTGAAGTGATTCCTAGTCCAAGTCCAACTAGGAGAGGTAGCAGCATGGGCACTCTTTGGCTTTTGAAGGAGTACTGGGTTACTTAAAGGCAAGGGGAATCTTTCTAATATCCATTTGTGTAACTGAGCTATAGTGCTGGCCAAAGTCTATACATTAATATGAATCTATAAATTTCCCATCTCCCTTCATTGATCCCCAAGGTTATTTTGAGGGGAGGGAAATATACAAAACAAAATATTATAAGAGAGGAGCTTAATTCCTACTCAGGGCGAGCTTCTCACCCATTGAGAGAGCCAAAGGCCTCTCTAGGTCTAGCGAAATTGGATCTCCTGGAAAAATTGACTCAAGGCCTGTTCTAAAATTAAGTTTATATGTTCAACTTTCCCTGAACTTTGTGGATGATTTGCCATGTGCAAGTTCCATTTAATCTATAGGCCTTTGCTAATCCTCATGTGAGCTCAGCTGTGAAGGTAGGTCCATTGTTTGACTGGATTGAGGCTGTTTCTCCATTTTCAGCTAATTTTTACAGCAGTAGTAACTCAAAGTGCCAGTCTCTTCTAGGGGAGTGGGCACTTAAAGGGTTTCCCAATCAATGCCCCAGAATATGTCAGGAAACTGAGGCATGGGAACAATCATGCACAGAGTAAACACCAAGAGACTCACATGGAGATCTTGGAAAGTTTATTCACATAGGCAGCCTCTAGTATAACTTCCTCCCAAAGAACTTGAGCCCCTCAGTTCAGTCACTGAATTATTCTTTAGCTGCTATAGCACTGGTGGGTTTAAGTTTCAGCTTATGTGAGTACCAGCAAGGGTGCGTACATGCTCTAACACGACAGAAAGGGACTTCCTTCTGCAGGCATGTTTACACAGGGAGGTATTTAGGGAAGAGTCTAGAAATTTTATAACAGAGTTTATTACAATTACCTTACCAAACAAGGTGGTTTCAGATCGATTTTCTACTAGATAACTGTGGCATTCGTTTCTCATGATGGTTTTCTCCATTTTAGCTCTGATTACTTTTTCAATACAAATTTTAGTAAGCATTTATAAAACCATGATAGTCACTTTGTCCTAAAGCATAAAAATCAGTCATAAAACAATATTAGAAACACACAAATGAAGTTTATGAATGTATTTACATGGGCAAATTTCTTTCCTGCTTCACCATAACATGTGACTTCCTTCACTTATTTATTATACTTGACCTTATACTCACACTGACTTGATGGTTTGAGTAATTGCTATCTTCATCTACTAGGCAGGAAGTTCCAGGACATATGTTTCTTATTTATCATTTCCCCTCACCTGGTAGTATAACCAATTCTTTGAAGAAATGAGAGAGGGAATGGACAGGTGTTAGTAAATTTTCTGAAGCTAATGAATATTTTTATAGTGAATAAAGGGAAATAACAAAAATAAATTTTACAGAATAATGGTATCCCAACTGTTAGGATTCATCATACCTATCCTATGTTTGGTTTTCTTTTAAAATTCTCATTAAAAGGGGAAAAGGGAACATGTTGCTGTGCACACTATATGTAAGTGTTAGTAGGAACTAGTCCTCTTTTGATGTAGGTGCTTCATTACTAGGAAAGGTTCTTAATAAACTGAGAAATTCCATTCAGTTACAGTACCTTTTCCCTTTGTCTCCTGTAGGGAACACAGAAGGGACTGTTGCTGAATGTGACGACTTGCAAATGTGCTATAATCTGGACCTTTTGACAATGACATAACTTAGTCTCCTGCTAGATTACTTTTATCTCCACAGCTGGAAATATGTTTCTGATTCTAGAGTGAAATCTCTTTTTTTTGTTCTACATTATCAAAATATGCTCCAAATTAAACTGAAGATATATGTCCAATGAAAATTAAATTCAAGATTCTAATTTACACACTATGCTAATGGTTCTTCCTAACTAAATTAATGAGGTAAAATTGTGCTGCTTGGTCTGTGAAGGGTGCTTTGAGACACCATGAATGCAGGCACTGACAGTGAGCCCAGCCTGGCTCCTTCTAGACAAAGAAGTATCTGTGAGCACTGGGTAACTGCTCAACATGTGTATTCCCTGAAAAGTTTGAACATCATGGTACCACAGTCTCCTACCGTTGTCTGTTAATGTTCGGAACGATTAAATGTTGCTCAAGAATTTGTTAAAGATAAAATCTTCTGGCACAGATTCTTCTTTGGTTGATTTAAAGAGCACGCCCATAATGCTGATGCAGATGTCCTGTGGATAAGCCTGGAGAACACTGGCCGAGAGGATAACTTCCCAGATCCTCAGAATACACACAATGGGAGCAGTGATTGTGGAAATCCCTAGCCTAACATTTACCTGCTTTTCTTTCTTCCAGCCTACTTTATAGTGACTGACAGGGATAGTAAGCTTAATACTTAGGGTACTGAGGATACTTTTATGGCTTACCATTTTCTTTATACTTTTTCTTCTGTTTTGACTGCCCTTCAACACCTCAATATTTCTAACTAGTTTTAAAAGCACTTCATAAACATCAACAGCTCTTTAATCAAGACTCCAGCTAGGCATGTTGGCTCATGCCTGTAATCAAAGTGCTTAGAAGGTAGAGGTAGGAGAATGAGAGTTCAAAATCATCCTCAACTATCTAGTGAGTTTGGGACCAGGCTGTCCTGTATGAGATACTGACACAAGAAATAATAAAAAAAAATGTAGTTAAAAAATTAAACCAAGTCTCATGCCCTTCCCTGTGCACACCTATTCCTATTATATGCCATATGGCAAAGATGGAAAATTGTCAGAAAGTTTACTGCCCTCTGCATAGGTGTCATTAGTTGGTCATGATTTTAACTCAACTTCAAATTCTTCAAAAAACTTTCCAGAGACTCCCATTTACCTATTGGGTATGGTAAATGACACCTATTGACCACTCTATCTATTAGATACTTTAATGTTATTATTATAGCACCTATTGTATTCTTTGGGACTCTTTAGTTGACGTGCGTGTTTCTTACAAGACAAGATAGGAATTTTGCTTTATTAACTATTAGCTTCTATCCCAGTGCTGAAAGAAAGTAGACCAACAATGAAGGTATAATTAATGAATGCATAACTGAGTAATATTACATTTTGAGGAAAATGATATATAGATGTAGATCTTGATAGATCTATAAAAAGATCCCTTTTTATATTCAAAAATTTTAGAAATACTTTTCCCTTTTATTCAGATTATAGGTACGAAACAAATATGTTTCCTTAAGGACAAGAGACTGAAGCAAATTAGCTTAAGAAGTAGTTTCAGGTCAGGTATAATAGGGAACATCTTAATATCTGCATGTGGGAAGTAGAGGCAGGTGGATTACTATGAGTTAGAGGCTAAACCAAGCTACATGTGAAGTCTTAGGCCAACCGTTGCTGCTTAGTGAGACTCTATCTAAAAATGAAAGAAACAAGCAAATACAAACCCCAAACCAAAACAAAGCAAAGAAAAATAAATAGTTTCATTATAGTGTTTGAATGCTATGAAGATTTCTGCCTCAATTTTTTTCTGTTGATGTAACAAAAGCAACTTATGAGAATGAAAGACTGACTTGCCTTATACATTCAGGCTATAATCAACCTATCATTGAGGGAGGCAGGGCAGAAACTGAAGCAGAAACATGGAGGGATGATGTTTATGGGCTTACTCACTGGCTCACAATCAGCTAGCTTCCTGACTCAGCCTGGCTCCTCTTGCCTAGGGATGGTGCCACCCACAGTGGACTGGGCATTTCCACATCAATTATTAATCAAGAGAGTTTCTTAAAGACATGAACACAGGCCAATCTGTTCAAGGAGATTCTCCAACTGAGGTTCTTTCTTCCCAGGTGAATCTAGGATGTGTCAAATTGACATTAAAAACTAATCTGGATAATTGCTAAACCAAGATAAATACCACTGAATCTTTCTTACTGTGGCTTGAGAAAGAATGAGAAACTGTGCCATACATGATACTGAGAGTTAAGAGATAAAAAAAAAAAGGCTATGATTCTTCTTTCTTAATTCCTACTTGTTATTGGCAAATGTGCTTTACTGAATATCCTGTAAGTTTTTGATTTTTAATATGTGAGGATTTCACCCTGATTTCCTGCCTTTACAGAGCTTTAATAATGCTAAATCCCTTTAAGGAATCAAGATAAAATTGTATTGGAATGACACTGATAAAAGCATGAAAAAAGAAATATAAGGAAGAAATTTTCATAGCGGAATAGAAGGCACTCACAAACATATTCTAAGTAGAAGCATTAAAATTTCCAAAGGCCTTGTTTTTAGCAAAAAAACATTAACAGTATGTAAATTTATTTAACAAATATCCTCCAAATAGCACAAAATGAAATAGATTTGCTGAAGAGATCTGTTTGTTTAATAAGTGATTTTCTAATAAGTAGTTAATGTTGGTATAAAAATATAACAAGTGGCTATCTGAGCTCTTTAAACACTGTCTCAGAATCCAGTAAATATTTGGTTAAAGAATTACCTAACAAGAAAGGTGTGGCATATTAACTGGAATATTCATTTGTGTGATTTATTGCTAAAAATATGTTGTAAGTTTTCCTAAAAAATCCAAAGATTTATTGTGGAGATTTTATTGTTGTTTTAATTTTTAAAAAGGCCTCTTTGTTGACTACCGAATCTGACCTTTTTTCTCAAATCACTACATTCAATGTTTAACAAAACTCTGAGCTAAACATGAATGTTGAGACCTCTATACTTAATTCAAAACAACATAGATAAAGGTAGATTCATTGTGAAATGCTCTTCTTCTTTGCTTGTTTTTTAAAAATAATTATTTTAGAGTCACATCTACCAGGCTTAGCTAGTCAGAACTCGAATACTCAGCTGCCATTTCCTGAACTGGAACTAGGCCTTTTTCCACTGCTCCAGGGCTCACAATTAACCTGAAAGAGAGAACACACAGAATAGGTTGACGTCTTACCACTTGGTACTAGTTCCATTGTGCTGCCAGGGTGCTTCTGACTAACCTGGCTGGAACCATCAGATCCCTTAAATAAAAAAATCAAAAGTGAGGACCTGAAGCACAGACCAACTAACTACTCATAACTGATCAGCAGCCAAACTACAACAATGTTAAAAACAGATTCAAACTTCAAAAAGCAGGCTAGAAATTCACATCAGACACAAAAACAACAAAGGAAGTGCATATCTGCAGGTCAGTATGAAAACACAATATGAAAAAGCAAGACAGTATATTCCCACCAAATACCACTAGTCACCTAAGAGTGTTCTAAAATGAGAACTATGCAGAGGAACCTCAGAACACAGGACTTAAAAGATCTATCATAAATATGATCAAAGAATTCAAGGATCTTATAGAACACACAGAAACAACTCAAAGAAGGCAAAAAGAGTAAATGGAAATGGAAAAACTGCCTGAGTAAATGGAAAAACAAACAAACACATGTATGGCTGAATTTAATGAGAAAAATAAGGATGTCAAAAGTAAATTCATGAAAAGGAGATATAAATATTGAAGAACACTAAGGTGAAACGAAGATAGGAATGAAAAACTCAATATGGAGATGTAAAATGAGAGGAGAAACCCTCACTAGCAGAATGAGTCTAAAAGAAAACATTACGTACATCAAGATTAGAAGATAGAGTTGAAGCATTGGACTTCTCAAGAAATGAATATGAAATAAAAAACAGGAATGGAATAAACAGGAAACGTGGAACACAGTGAAAAGACCACATTATACATTATAGGCAAAGAGAGAGGAGAAACCTCTGAGATGACCTGCAATGGGATTAGATCTTCAACAGGATTACAGAAGAAAACTTCACTACCTTAAAGAAAGACATTCCCTTACAGGCAGAAGAAGCACATAAAACACCAAAAATAGAGCAACAGAATGAAACTCCTCACAAATTACCATGGTAAAACACTAATTTTACAGAACAAAGAGAGGGCACTGAAAGATACCAGAGAAAAACCCGCAAATTTCATACAAAAGAGAATTCATAAGAATTACAGCTAATATTTCAGTGCAAACTACAAAAGTCAGAAAAGTCTGGAGCAAAGTAGATGCCAACCCACAATAATTTACCCAGCAAAACTGTCTCTCATAGTCAAAAGGAGAAATAAAAACGTTTTGTGATAGAAGGAGGATGAAAGAATTCAAGTCCACCAAAGCAGCTACACATGAAGAATCAAAGCCAGCAAAAAGTGAAAGCAGAATGGCCAAACCTGAGAGACCAGAGACAGAGAATTAGTGAGGAATAATTCCAGAAAACAAAATAGGACTAAGAACAAAGTCTGAAAATAAAATGTCCATAGCCAAAGCACATCTTCCAGTAATAACTTTAAATTAATCACTTTAACTCCCCAGTCGAAAGACACAGGCTAAGTGATTGGATTAAGAATCAAAATCCCTATCATTGTTGTCTACATACTGATAGTACCTTCAAGGATAATCGACACCTTAGGGTTAAAAGATAGAAAAAATATAGTAGTCAAGAGTACTAAGAAGCAGGCAGGCATTGTTCCTTTAATATCTGACAAAATGTTCAATAACCTGAAACTGATTAGAAGTAAAGAAGGTCACTTTATTATGACCAAAGGAACAATCAACCAAGAAGACACTACAATAATTAATATATTTACAACAAATTCTCAAATACACAATTTTCATAAATAGAGTACTACTGGACTTCAAGACACAGACAAACCCTAATTTGATAATAATAGGTGAATTCAATAACTTATTTTCTCCAATAGACCAGCACATGTAGACAAAGAATAAACAGACAATAGAATTAAATGATAGCATACATCAAATGAACCTAACAGACATCTACAGAATATTCTACCCAAGCATCAAAGAATACACATTCTATTCAGCAGCCAATGGAAGATTTTCCAAAAGAAACCACATACTTGGGCACAAAACACAACTCCAAAAATAGAAACAAAAATAAAATAATTCCATGTATTCTATCAACCCACAATGAAATAAATGTTAAAATCAACAGTAAAAGATACTCTAGTAACTACATGAACTCATGAAAAATAAACAACACAATCCTGAAAATGAATGTGTCAAAGAAGAAATCAAGAGAGAAATAAACATATTACTGGAACTAAATGAAAACAATAAGGCAACAGGACAAAAATACTGGACCCTTTAAAGGCAGTCCTAATGGGACACTTATAGCTCTAAATACCTACATTCCAGTTTATTTTTAACGCACAAATAAATGACTGAATAATATAGCTCAGGATTCTGGAAAAGGAAGACCAAACCCTACCCAAACACAAGAGATGGGATGAAATAATAAATATATGAATTAGATGAAAAAGAATTCAGTAAAAAGAATCAATAAATCTAAGAGCTGGTTCTTAGAAAAGATAAAGCTTAACATGGTGCTGTACGCCTTTAATCCCCGCATGCAGGAGGCAGAGGCAGGTGAATCTCTGAGAGATCTAGGCTAGCCTGGTCTACATAATGAGTTCCAGGCCATCTGGAGCTATGAGGGTACCTTCTCTCAAAAAGACCAAAAGCGAGAGAGAGAAAGAGAGAAATAAAGAAAAGATAAAGAAGAGAGACAGATTCTTAGCCCAGATACCGAAAAAATAAAGGAGAAATAACAGAGAAAGCGCCAAATCAGCAAAAATCACAAAAATCACAAAGGGTGAAACATCACAACAGAAACCAAAACGAACCATAATATTATAAAGGAATACTTTAAAACCTATACTCTAAACTTAAAAGTCTAAAGGAAATGAACAAACTTCTAAATTCAATGAACCCAGCGTATGTAATCCACGAAGAGATCAACAACTTAAAGACATTCATAACAAATAAGGAAATTAAAACATTCCTACAGATTCCAGACTGAAAAAAGCCCACGTTCAGATGATTTCACAGCAGAATTTTACCAGACATTCAAAGACCACAGAGCTGAAAGATCTCTGGTGAATCCTGAAGGGAGCAAAAGGCCTGGATCTCTCAGTTGGAGGTGTCCCTGCTAGGGACTGGACAGGGCTCTGGGAGGCAGAAGGGCCAGCAGGAAATGACAGTCCCTGGCAAGCACAGCTGAGCTTTAAAGAGGTTACTCCATGGGGCCAGCAAGCAGTCTGAAGATAACCTACCTGAACTGAGTCTCCTGGCCACATGGGGAATCTGGAGAGTGCCTGTGGTCAAGTGATGGGCACCTGGAGAGCCTCCAAGGGAGAGGGGAGGGGCCAATGTTTGAATTTTATATTCTTTGCTGGTTGTTCATCTTCCTTATATGCTACTTTTTTTTCAAAGCCCAGACAAATGCAGGAGTTCATGCATTTAACTCCTGGCTAACCCATTCCAGTAATGAACATAGAGAAGAGACCGATCAGAAGTTAATCTTATGATACTGTTTATTATATGTATGCTAGTTTTTTTCTGTAGTATAATAAACGCTTCTTGAAATATGATTGTTTGCTTATGAATTTGTTATTTCCATGATTGAGAATTTATACCTCTTTTCGAAGGCACTCAGAAATTACTTGTTGATTGTTTATTGTAAGTAGGTGAACCTGAAGACCTTCCTTCTTTTCAAAATGCATATCATATTTTTTAAAAAAATGAATAAAACTATCTGGTCAGATAAAAAGTGAAATGCTTTTCCTTAATCTATGCTTTTGTAAGAAGTTCTTAAATAAGTAACCACTAATAATTGAACATGTGAAAAATAAATTTACTAAGTAGATTGTAATTATGTGGCATGATGTCTGTTTCAGATGTATATGGAAAACAATGATTATATTTTTGGTACTTGCAACTGAAAAAAAGATATACATTTTAATTCATGTCTTCAAAAAGATCAGGTACCATGATAAGATTAGATTTGAGAGACATCTCATAGGAGAATCTCCATGACAGGTAAACATAGAGGAGCTGTAGAAGGTGGGGACAGTGAGAGGAGAGCCTCCTATTCTGAAACATTCTACCTCTTGGGAAAGAACGATAGAGGATTAGGTCAAAGAACGCCCAAATTATAGGACACTTCTGAGGACACGCTGGCAGTCTAATAGAAAATACTGAAGAAAAAGAGCTGTAAGTGACAGGATTTCCATGTTGTAGGAATGGGCCTGCATAACCATCCCAGCTTAACCCAGCTAGAAGCTGCTTCCTCCAAGCATGGCCTGACAGTGATGCTGAGACTGATCTAAGAAAGCAGCAGTTGATGGTCAAGTCGGTGTTCCTTGCAAGTTATCTTCAGCAGAAAGCTAGCATCAGGAACAGCAACTTCTACCTTAGACAACTCAAAATAAACATAGATTCAAGAGAAGAGAAGATAGCTGACACATACTGATGTATCAGTGTTGATGTATTGAATAGTAATAAAAATGTGTCCACCTCTAAGCCAATACACAGGCTGATTACTCTTACTTAAATTTCTTTCTGTTTGAGAATCCTGCCTTCAATATGCTTTAATATCTCCATATCTTGAAGGATCAATGTTACATCACCTAACAGGTCAGCTTTCTTGAGATTCAGAAAGCAAAAGTTAAGTGGCCACCTTTATTCTCTGAAAGTCCATTTCATAATGGCAGGACCAAACAGCCACAGAGAGAAAAGTTCCAACATGCTCTAACTTTATTTCATTTGATGACCTGCTTCAGTATAGCTGTTGGTCACCTACAGCATATTTTGGGACCAAGTGTGGTCCCAAGCCCAATTCCAGACATCTGGTTGAATGCACAAAGCAACATATCCTGGAAAGGATTCTAGCAGCTCACATTTCTATCTCAGTGGCTGAACTTGCTGGGTTTTGAGTTTGGTAGAGTCTCTTCTGATCCTTCTGCTCCCCTTTTCAAATCTCCTTGCCCAATGCAGGGATGTAGTTTGATTTCTTTTTCAGAAAGATTTATTTTTATTTAAGTGAATATGTATGTGTTTCTGTGTGTGCATGCACACTGCCTGTAGAGACATGATGAGTGTGTTGATCTCCTGGATTTGTAGCTACAGGAGACTGTGGGTAAACCAAACTATGTGCTAGAATTTGAACCAAGGGCTTCTGCAAGAGGAGCAAACCTTTTTAACAGCCAAGTTAGCATTCAGCTCCTAAAGCCTGATTTCTATAGAATATCTTGTGCCACAGTCACTAGAGTTCTGTTTCCAAAATTATTCCCTCTTCTCTATATTATGATGTCTTTTTAAAACTAGGAAACTGGTTTTAAATATATTGAAATGCAACACTTAAGATGGTAAGACCATGAGTTGTAGATAAAATTACATCTGCTATTATCCATTTCCATGATGGGAAATTGGTGAGTAGTTAATGACTTGCCCTCACATCAGACTAGAAAAGAAAAAGTCAAGTGTAGTCAGCGCACTGTAAGAACACAGCAAGCAGAGCAGTAAATGATAATCAATTGCATGGGATGATGGACTGATGGCTGGTATCTGCCAGCTGTCTTCTTGGTTAGAGTTCCCTCCATGAAATTCTTGCCATATAAATAAGCATAGTCTGATTGATGTTTGATTCTAGGCGGGGCTAAATTTAGAGTGGTCTCTTTGTGATACTTGATCATCATGGTTAATTTGATTTACAATATTCAGATACATCGTTCTCCCACCCATGATTTGGCCAAAAAGAGCTGGTCTGGGCTTTTTGTTTTGTTTTATGGTGCTACCTGGGACAGTTTGTGGATAGAATTTTCATTGGGAAAATTCCATGGTAGAAATCTATCTTTTCCTCTTCTTATCTTTCAATTAGGGCCTTTGCTTCACATTCTCCATAGAATTCTATTTTCTAGGGGTTTAAGGAGATATAAATGTAAAACAATAAGAGGTGTATTGTCAAAACTGTTTAGTAGCTACAATGTCTGTGTAAAAACTAAATAGCCTATCATGAAGACAATTATCAATTCATTTAAAGAATAAGTCTCAGTATTTAAGAGCCCTGAGACTTCTTGTGGAAGACTTGGTTTGATTCCCAGCACTCACATGGTAGCTAACAACTGTCCATAAACCTGGTTCCTTCAGATCCGATACCATCTTCTGACTTCTGTGGGTGCACAACATGGTTGCACTTACATACATGTAGACAATACACTCATACACATATAATAAAATATGTTTTTAAAACAGAATTAGTCTCTAAGCTGGGACCATTGGCCTGTAATTACAGCCCCAACTACTGAAGAATGAGAGGAATGATTAAGCATAGGATTTTGGGATTTGGGGATTCTGAGACCAGCCTGAACAAAATAGTGAGAACTTGTATCTTAAAACTGAAAGAAAAGGGGCTGGAGAGATAGCTCTGTAATTTACAGTATGTACTGCTCCTGCATAGGACCCCAGTTCAATTCCCAGCACCCATATATGGTGCCTCATAACTGCCTGTGACTCCTGTTCCAGCAGGATCTAGTTTCTGCAAGTACCTGCACACTCACATGTTCTCTCTTTCTTTCTCTCTCTCTGAAATAAAGAAAGAGAACATAAAACAAAAGAATATATAATCACACCAAAGTCATTTAACTGACTTTGACAATTGTACTATTGACAGACTTTCAATAATTTGATACATTAAGATGTACTTTTGTTGTTATTATGTCCAGCAGAGGCACAGGACAATTTGATCGATAGCATCACTAAGGTTCCTAGGGAAATAGAGACTGTAGCATCATGTGGCTGTGCTGTTAGTAACATGCAATCTAGTGGAAGAGACATCTGAGAGGCTGAGCTCTGACCATTCTATACTATGTCTCAGAATGGAGATACACTGCATATTAATAATACATATTCCTTATCCTAGTGACTATCTTGACTAGCATGACCTTATCTACCAATAGAGAGAGAAGTGTGAGACAGAAAATGCATGCCTAATGAGGTTACTCATTCTGCTATAGGAAAGGAACAAATAGAAAATCCAGGAGATACTTTAGCAAAACTTCAAGTGAGTCCTAGGAAAGCATAGAATAAATCTTGGAAAAGTTCAAATGACACAAGTGATTTGAATTGGCCCATCAACTATTTTTTATGGTTTCGTACAGTTTGCAGAACAGTGAAGCAATTTCCAAAGGACATGCTGAACATCAGTGAACAATCCCAGATATCTTGGTGGATGATGGGCAGAAGTGATGATGAAGAGCTACAGTCTAAGTGCCTACAAGGAAAGACTCTTATAGGGCAAGATAGGAGTAAGAATGGAGATTTAAATCACAGGATGGTGGAAGGATTTCAAAGGCATATTGCAGGAAGTTACCTCAAGGGTCTAGAAATGCCTAGCAGATTCTAGAATATTAGATTCCTAATAAAACTTCAATGATAAAAAGAGTTTGGTAACTATATAGATGGAATCAGAGAGTGCTAACAGAAATGTTTATATACATGAAAATTTCACATATGGTCTTAGCTAAGATTGCCTTCTGGGTTGTAGCCTTATGCCCTTAGGCATAATTTCCTTCAATCAGCAGCTAAGTCAGATTGACATAGGTAGTCTCAGTCCCAGGAACTGAGTCATGCTGACAAAAGTGATTTGAAATATTACAAGAAAAGATACAAGGGAGATTAACAGGATTCAGCTGTGAATTGACTGCAGCTGTTGAGGGAGTCCAAATTGATTCTAAGACTGAGAAAATCTGGAACTTAGGACATAAAAGAATACTTTCTGAGAAGAGTTTCTGATAAATATTGATGATAGATATGGCCTAGAGAAATTATATGGCATGATTTTTACAGAAGATGAAACTGAAAATTTAGTATGAAGTATTGACAGTTGATATATTATGCATGAATCATTACAGAAAGAAAACAGGGAACTAGAGAGATGTCTCAGCAATTAAGAGCACTGGATGTTCTTGCAGAGGACCCTGGTAAAATTCCCAGCACCCACATGGTGGCTAACAACCATCCATAGCTCCAGTTCCAGGGTGTCCAACACCCTCTTCTGGAATGGCATAGGTACACTTATGCACAGGCAGGCAACACTCATCCACACGAAATAAAAATATGAAAAAAGAAGGAAAGCAGTGGGGCTGACAGTAGAGAATCACAGCTTGAAAGTCATCTGAGGTAGCCAGAGTAGTTAGTAGAAAAACTCGAAATCATGACAGTAAATGAAAGTACGTAAGTGGGGAGGGTTAGTATTGTGGAAACTGCATGACAAGTAGATTTAAAAGCACAGAATCAAGGAACTAAGTGCTTGTTTATAATGAATACTTAGAGTCTTCATGAAATAGTAAACTGAGATAAAGGATCTCTATTTTAGATAAGATTCTACCAGTGATTTCTGGCAAAGCTGAGATTTAAGGCAAATGTTACATATTGCCTGGCTGCAATATCATACTGGCTGGCCATTGGCCTTTCATGTAGGTGAGACTGCATTTAGTCTAAGCACTTAGAGAGAGATATAGAAGAGTAGTTTTGGTCTGAAGGAAGTCACTATAAAGTATCACAAAAGTGACTGTGCTTACTTCAGGCCTGGCCTGGAACTGTGGGTAGGAGTGAGGAATAGATGGGGATGGAAGAGATAGAGATAGGGGCTTGTGGGCAGAGAGAGAGAGAGAGAGGAGAAAGAGAGAGATAGAGAGAGAGAGAGAGAGAGAGAGAGAGAGAGAAAGAGAGAGAGACACTATTCCCATAGACGACAGGGGTGGTTATTAAGAGCTTATATGTGTTATATTTGGGGACTTCTACTGAATTGTTATATATTTTTATAAGACCATAGAGTTTGTACTTCATATTTTTAGAATACCTTAGTTTTATTTTTCTGGATTTTATTGTTGAAGAGCCTGTCACAAAAGAACCAACCTTAAAAAGGTCAAACCTATTAAAAAGCAGTCTTTGCGATATTTCCTTGTTCATCCTTTATTCATTTCATTCTAATTTTGAATTGTTAATTGGAAATAATCTTCAAAGTCAAAGGCCCACTTATACTTGAAGACAAACTCTCCTTGTGACAGTAGAGAGCTCACTGTCAGTCTGTTAGGGCATATCCTTACTAAGCGTGAGGGAGGACAACAAGACTTTTAGCTTTGCTGACAACAGAACAACTCATCAGTTCTCTCTGTTACTGATAAGAATTCCTTTGCCCTCCCATGATTGTAATAATGACCCTATCTCTTACTGTGAGATATTACCAACCCAAAAAATCTGCTTTCCCTGCAGGTAAAGGGCAAGGTATAATGCACCTAAAGGTTTTCTGTGTAAATTTACATTTTCTCTGCCCAGGACCACACATCTGTTTTCAGTCAGATTCATCCTTTTTAGTAGCCATTGTTCTTAGTGTCCAACAAATCTGGGACAGGAAATTATTTGGGGACTGAACTGCTGGGGCCACATCCCAGATCACATAAAAGCAAAAGTCATTCATAGGAACAGCCACAGTATCAAATAGAAACTTTGAAGGCATAGTTAAATTTAAAAATCGAACTAGAGATTCATAGCATCTGATAGGAAAGAGCCCAGTCCACCTCAGTCAAAAGTTCCATCTGCTTCACCTCTTCCAAAAAAGGGATCATAAAGTAGTCTGCCACTAGCCAATTTGATTTTGTAATTCTATTTCTTTGTTTCTATCATTAAAAAATTATTTTTCTGTCATGCTCAGATCAACACTCATTCCATCACAGAATGAAATCCTGCTTGACTCCAGGGTTGCAATTACACCCTACTGGAACTTTAAATTTGTTATAATTTTGTCTTAGGACATTTAGTCATCTTTCTATGCCTCATTTCCTTCAATTGTAAGATGGAGTTAATGGAAGCTATCCTACAAGTGAGTATTGAATATGATGACTTTTCTGAATTCCTTAACATATTATTTAAAAATATTAAATAGCTTAACCAAATCTTCAAATAAAATAAAAGGTAGGATTTGGATTTTCAATTCAGCTAAATATATTTCTTCCCCATTAAAATGATGCCTGACCCATAAATTTGATTGGGTTTCATGGCTACTTTCCTGTGCTCAAAAAGCTCTGTTACATCCTCTGGAATCTGTCAAGTTAATCAGACTGTTTTCCTGGTACTTCTTTAGTGAAATATAGTTAAAGAGAGAAAAGAATCATCTAAAGAACATGTACTATTCAGGAACCTGCAGTGTATGCTAAATGCATAGTAAATGTTAGCAGAGTAAAATTTACACTGAAAGAGAAATCATATAAGATTCGTAAGAACAAACAGGTTTTCCTAAGAGGAGATGAGAGCTGGAATTTGAAGGATTGATCAAAGTGGGTAAGGATAAGAAGAATGAAAAAGAAGAGAAAGCATACTACAAGCAGAAACTAGACACAAGAGCTTCTAGGTTTGGGGATAATGCAAAACTGGCTGTTGGAATGATGCAGATGACAGTGCGTGAACTGATAATGGTAAATGTATCAAAAGAGAGAAGTCGTCAAATAAGGTAGAGCTAGAGGCTAAGCATTTCCATGAAGATCTTTGCATCCTTATATTAATATTTTATTTTTGACCAAACTTTTTGGAAAATGCTCCTTGACCGGATATTTATTAATTAGTTAAGATTTTTCCTTTCTTCTGTTTCAGTAGAAATAGAATTTATCTCTCCACCTTTTGTTTGCAATCAAAGCAGGAATCAAAATGTAGACTTAAAGTTCTCTTAGAACATATAAAAACTAGGAAAGTTGTATGCAAGAGAATTCCTGGCACAGCAAATAATTCATTAAACATTTAAAAAATGAATGGATCTATTTGTATGTAATACTTCATGATGTGAAGATGAGACTACGTCTTGAGTCACCTCTGCACATATGATTCTGTTTTCATAGCCATGGAGGAAACTCTTTTATTGACATGAGGCTGACATTCTCTGGGTTTGGGCAAAGCTGTGGGCTGTGTATGCTCTGCTAGACATTTGCAGAATTGTCTTTGTAAATGTGATACACAGCACACACACACGCACACACACACACACACACACACACACACACACACACACAAAGATGGCTCAGCCATTAAGAGTGCACCCACATGGTAGCTAACAATTGTCTGCAATTTCAGTTCTAGGGAATTTGACACCTTCTTCTGACCTCCATGTGCACTGCATGACATGTGTGCACTTACACACACGCAGACAATACACCCAAAATAAAAATAAATAAAAGTGAAAAAAATTCAGTTAACAAAAGCAATATTTTATAATAATTAGAAAATTATTAATATGCAATATTTCATGGTGTGAAGATGAGACTACATCTTGTATTACCTCTGCAGGTATGATTCTGTTTTCATAGCCATGGAGGAAAGTCTTTTATTAACATGAGGCTGACACTCCCTGGGTTTGGGGCAAAGCTGTGGGCTACGTATACTCTGCTAGGCATTTACAGAGTTATCTTTGTAAATGTGATAGGCAGTACACAAAAGAACCATAGATGTTGCATCATCAGATAATACTAGACACCCCTCTAATCCTGCACACTCCCTGCTCTCTACCATGCTCTACAACTATTTAACAAGCTCACTATTTAACAGATCAAATAATCATGTAGAATATTTTTGAAAGACTGGTAAATGTGCATAAGAATTCTGTAGTTGAAGCTCACGAGTATTTTTCCTTTTAAATCTCTAATTTTAGAGGTTTGTCACTTAGCTATAAAAATACTGCTATAGTTTAGAACTTGTACATGAACTCAGTAGAGACAAGATGGTCACATAAGTTTTGTGCTTCTTTTTAAAACAAGCTATTTGGACTAGTTCTTACTTTCAAAAACTGAGCTAAAATTGGAGGTTGTCATTTTTATACTTATTCTCACAGTTATAAAAATGGTTTCAGTTAATTGAGGAAAACTATTTTAGGTCACTACACTGTTATGTGGAGGGAAATATATTTAGTAGAATTTGGGACTATGACTTTTTAATGTTAAATTTTTTAACAAGAGTCATAAGTTGTTGATTGACTATAAATGTACTTATTTATTCATTTTTATGTTGCATCACTGTATTTTCTTGAGGCAGGGTCAAACCATCTAGTCTAGGCTGGCCCTGAACTCACTGCTTAGCTCTGGCTGGTTTCAAACTTGTGATCCTACTGTCTCTACCTGGCAAGTGTTGGGATTAAAGACATACATACCATGCCTGACTTGATTATTTCTTGTGAATGGATATTTAGGACCATTTTGGAGTCATTGACTCCTTTCAAAATTCACATCAATGATACACTATTTTTTGAGAGAAAAGAATCCATGAGTTTTATTAGGGTTACATACAGTTTTGTGGGTAGCTTATTGGTGGCTATCTCAGGCTCATGATCTCATCATTTCATGACAAAACATCAGTGGGCCCAATCTTGGGACGGTCATTACCTATGTGTAATCACAACTGCTGAGTCTTCAAGAAGGTAAGGATTGTGTCTGGATAACATCATTCAGCAGCAAGGAAGAGGCAGGTTGATGGTTCATGAAGGATACAGAGCAGCAGTGACACACTGAGCTCTTAACTGTGCAGTTCACGCAGATCTGGGGATAAACACAAAGGAGACACACAGGAAGATGGGGCAGGAGGGAAGATGGCTATGTGTTTCTTCTTCAGAAAGGTACCTTATTTCTTACCAATGTTAAGCACCTCAAGCTCCTTGGGAGCACCTTCTCAGTCATTTTTGCCTGTTTAGGGCCCTTGCAACCTTGATCAGAATTCTGGATGAGAAGGTGGTCATGTTGATCTAATGTTTGTTCATTCCCACTGCCAGTGTCATCTTGAGCATTGTTTTCTTGCCCTCTGAGCCCCAGCTTCCTTATTTTTAACTGCTGTGTGACTCACTGTGTAGATTGGTTATGGGATCAATGGTATCTGTGACAGAGAAAGGCTCAGTCTTCATAATTCTCAAATCAGGGTATAACTCAAGTTTGTAACATGAAAGTTTCTTGTTTTTAAGGATTGGACAACATTTATAAATAATATTATCATTGATGCTTTGAAAATTTCATACAATATATTTTGATTATATTCATCTCGCCCCTCCATCTCCTCGAGGATGGACCCCATCATTACCTTCCTTCCACAATTTTGCATGTAGTATAGAGCCCTGATCTTCCTTGAGCACTTGCTGTGTTCTGTGAAGTGTATCTAAACACTGAAGGTCATTGTGACCATGAGCAGAAGAAGACATGACATGCAAATGTTTGCCAAAAGATGAAGTGTCCACATGAAAAAACAGGAGCAAAGTGAGCAGCCACTGGATCCAGGGTCATCCTATTCAACGTTTCTCTATTTTTCTTTTATTCCTAGTGGGTTATTTAAATTCATAAAATATATTTTGATTTTATTTAGACCCTTCCTCTAACTGCACTCTCCTTATACCCTCCCCTCTTGGTTTCTTGCATTCTGCCATTTGTATAAGGCCTATTCAGCCAAGTCTGTGTCCCCAGATATTCTTCAGTGTGCATTCATCACTAGATCCTGGTTAACCTACCACGTGTCACACCATTAAAGAAAACAAACAGTCCCCCTCCAAGTAGTTATTGGCTGCCAATAGATTCTCAGTTAAGGTTGGGGTTTCTTGTCAATTTCTGCACTTCTATGCTGGAACTTTTTCTGCCTTAAGCATGCAAGGGTATTGTTCATGCTGCTTTAATTGCCATTCATATGAGAAAATTCCCAGTCACGTGGAAAACTGTTCCCTTATGGACATCAACTTACCTTGATTTTTACAATCATCTGATCCCTCTTCCATATGGGTCCCTGAGCTTTGGGCAGCAGAGGTTTGATATAGGTATCCTATTCAGAGATAAGCACGTTATAGTCTTTTATTCTCTGTACTTTGGCCACTTGTGCCTTTCTGAGTTAATCACCATCTGTTATATGTGGAAACTTTGCTGGTGAGAGTTGAATTCATTGTAGGTTTATCTGTATAGCTAGGTTTATTCCTGGAGTTTTTGATGCTATTGTTAAAGGGAGAGTTTCCTTGATCTAGTGACTTACGTAAATTGATTTTGAATGCTGCCACTTTCCTAAAAATGTCGATCATTTCTAGAAGTTTTCTCTTTGAATTTTTGGATTTTCTTTTGAATAATTTCATATTATCTGAAAAATAAGGATAATTTGGCCTCTTATTTTCAAATGAGTATTCCCATCATTGCCTTCTAGTATCTTATTTTTCTAGCAAGATTTTTAAATTAGAAAGGAGTGGGGATAGTGAATATCCTTGTCTTGTTACAGATTTTACTGAAAATGCTTGAGTTATTATTCCTTTAGAATGATGTTGGCTGTGGGTTTGCTATATATAACATTGATTAGGTTGAGGAACTTTTCTTACAGCCCAGTTCTCTCTAAGATTCATATCATGAATGCATGCTGGATTTTGTCGAAGATCTCTTCTGAATCTATTAAAATGATCTTGTGGGTTTTGTCATTAAATCTACTTATATGATTTACTGTGTTTGTTGATTTATGTAATTTTTAGCAATCCCTGCATTTCTGGAATAAAGTCAAGTTCATCACAGTGAATAATTTTTGTGACATGTGTCTGTATCAGATTTTTAAGTATTTTATTGAGAATTTTTGTATCTATGTTCATAAGAGTTTTTGTTTCTGGTTGTGTCTTTATCTGTATTTGTTATTAGAGTGATACTGACGTCACAGAAGAAATTTGAAGGTATAACTCTGTTTCTATCTTTTTAAATAATTTAAGTAGTATTGGTTGTAGATCTTCACTGAAGATCTGATAAAATTTTATAGTGAATCCATCCGGACCTGGGCATTTTTAAGTTGAGGGAGCTTTGTATTATTGTTTAAATTTATTTATTTGTTAGTGGTGTTGAAATTTTTGCATTCTTTCTGGTCTCACTGAATTAGGGATTCATTCATTTCTTTCAGATTTTCTAATTTAATGAAGAGTAGGTTTTAAACATATTCCCTTATACAGTTCTGGATCACTTTGGTGTCTGTTGTGGTATTTACTTTCTGTGGTCTCTGATTTTGTTGATTTGGATTTGTTCCTTCCTTTGGTTAGCTGGGCTAAGTGCCTGTCATATTTATGTATTCTAAGCATTGGCTCTTAGATTCATTGATTCCTGATATTCTTTTCTTTGTTTCTATGACATTGGTTTCTACTCTTGTTTTTATCATTTTTTCTTGTTGTCTATGTTTTGGTTTGGTTTGTACTTCTTTTTCCAGATTCTTGAGCTGCCATTTATTTATGTTTTTAATTTATTTTTCTAAATGTAGATACTTAAGCTATAAACTTTCCTCTTAGGACTGTTTTATATTTGTCCCAAATGTTTTGTTGTGTTTTGTTACCTTTTGCACTTAATTCCAGAAATACTTTATTTTGCTCTTGGTTTCCTCAGTGACCCATCCATCATTCAGGAGTGTGTTGATTTATCTCCACGATTTTATGTAGTAACTAAAGCTTCTTTTCTGTTGATTTTAAGCTTTTTTGCATTGTGTTCCAGGAGAATGAATGGAATTATTTCAGTGAATTTTTAAAATTTGTTGAGGTGTGTATTTCATACAGAGCATCTCAATCAATCTTAATTGTCTTTATACCCTCTTCTCCATAGACCCACACTGGAATTCATGCATTCTGCCATTGTGTGAAGGCCTATTGTGTCAGTTTTGGATCCCTAGATGTTTCTCGGTGCAAAATCATTTGCTGAGATCTAGTCAGTCTACCCAGAGTCCCTTACTTAAAGAGGATCATCTCTTCCTCACCCAGTAGTAATCTCTTGCCAATATTTCACATCTAAGATAGAACGCTGCTGCCCAGTTTCCCAGTTCTATGCTGGAATATTGTCTGCTTGAGTTTGCATGGGTCTTGTGCAGCCTGACACCACTGGTGTAGGCTCATATGAGTAGAGGACCAGGAGCTTGTAGGATTCTATTTCCATATGGTCATGTACCTCCTCCCTGGATCTTAAAAATCTCTGTATTCCCTTTTCTGCAGTGGTTCCTGAGCCCTGGTGGGTGAAGTTTAATAAAGAGTCTTGTCCAATGACCAGCATTCTGCAGACTATGCTTTGGCCATTTGTGACCTTTTATGTTCCACACCCTCTGTTGCATGAAGGGACTTCATTAATAATGCATAATAAATGAGAGATTCGTTAGTGTCCTATATATCCTTTGTTCTATGTTCCGTGAACCTTAGGTGTAGAGGTTGTATTATAGGTGTGCCACTTAGATTGGGTAATTCACATACAATGTTTATGTGTGACCAGTTGTGACACTCTGTAATAGTCTCCTTCTGGACTCAAGAGAAGCTTCTTTGATGAGTCGTTACTGAGATATTTGTCTGTAAATATAAGGATATATATTTTGCACATAGTAAGAAATTACGTTAGTCTAGGGATGTGATAGTCTTGGGGTTTTCTATACTATCTATGACCTCTCCAGAATGTGTATTTGGCTATGTTTACGGTACCACCCATGAGTTTCCTCCCATTAAATAGGCTTTTAGTTCAATTAGATAGCTGTTAATTACTCCCGAGATAAAAGTGCCACGACTATACCAATGTCTTATGTTGTGCTGGTCAATGATGTGGTTATTAGGCCTTGAAACTGGTATTGGACCATTAATTGGTGTTCTTTCTTAACAACTTGTGTAGTTCTCTCCAGAACTATGAAAGCTAGCCTTCAGGGAGAGTGGTTTCCAGGTCAGTTCCACCTCCATTGCTCCAACTTCTGTGTTGGAAGTATGTTCTGTCTTCAGTAATAGGGTCTTACCTTCAGTTCTGTGATTCAATTAAGGACTGTGGCAATAGCCTGTGTAATTTGGGGAGTCTTTTGGACTACTCTGCTGAACAACTCAAAGGAAGGTTTTTCCTGTCTGGCATTGTTTCTTCTTATCTATCCTTCAGCTCTACACATGGACACAAGTATAGATATTATATGTATAATTTGTCATTAGGTCGTTAGACAAATATGATTCACTCTGGTTCTTTACAAGCATTATTTATCTCTCCTTTCTATCTTCATGTCTAAGCCTGCCTCACTGCCTTCCCAATTTATAGTGTCTCCATGTTTTCTATTTCTCCCTTGATAATACCAATCTTCTATGGTCCCACCTCTCTTGAGCTCCTTCTTTTCCTTTATCCCTTTTATTGTAAAGGAATTTTGAATACCCACATTTTATCTATTTCTCCGTTACTAACACCTATTTTCTATTGTTCTTCTCTCTTAGGTTCCTTCTTTCGAATCTGTGCTACTTCACTTACCATAACAGTTTCTAGTTCTGTTTACCTGAAAATGACATGATTTTTTTTTTTTACCACTGAGTAGAACTCCATTTTGTAATTGTCCCACATTTTCATTATCCACTCATCAGTTGAAGGACAGTTATGTTGCTTCCACCTCTTAGCTATTGTGAAAAACAGCAAACCCAAACATGGATGTCCAAGTATATCTGCAATAAGATGAGTCCTTTGAGTATATGCCACGGAGTAGTATAACTGGGTCAAATGCTAAGTTTATTTAGTTTTTTTTAATATTTCATTTATTAATTTAATTTTACATGTATGAGTGTATTGTCTGCATGCATGTAAGTGAATCTATGTCATGCAATTCCCATGGAGGTCTGAAAAAGACATTGGATGCCCTGAGACTGGAGTTATAGACTGCTTTTAGCTGAAATGTGGGTGCTGGGATATGAACGAAGAGCCTCTGTAAGAACAGTCTGAAGTTTTAACCACCGAACCATCTCTCCAGCCCCTCATATTTAGTTTTTTTAAGAGTTCTTCACACTGTTTTCAATAGGGGTTGCATGAGTTTGCAATTCACCAGCAGTAATGTGGGTTCCTCTTTCCACACATCCTCTCCAGCATTTGGTATAATTTATTCTCTTGATCTTGGCCAGTCTGATGGGGGTAACATGAAATCTTAAAGTGATTTTAATTTGTATTTGCCTAATTACTAATGATGTTGAACACTTTTAAAGATGTTTCTTAGCCATTTTTATTTAGTCCTTTGAGAACTCTCTGCTCAAATCCTTAGCCCATCTTTTAATTGGGTCATTTATTTTCCCAATTCTTTGTTTTTTGAGTTCTTTCTATATTCTGGGTGTTAAACCTCTGTCAGATGGTGAAGATTTTCTGCCACTCTTCCTTTTCTCTTCACTTCCTTTTGTGTGTGTGTGTGTGTGTGTGTGTGTGTGTGTGTGTGTGTGTATGGAAGTTTTTTTTAATTAAATGAGATTCTACTTGTTAATTATTAGTCTTAATTCCTGAGCAACTGATGTCAAATTTAGAAAGTCATTTCCTACACTGATATCTTGTAGGTTACTGCCAGTGTTTTCTTCTAACAGTTTCAGAGTTTGAGGTTTCACATTGAGGTCTTTGATATATTTGGAGTTGACTTTCTTGCAAGGTGATAGATAAGGTTATAGTTTCATTTTTCTACCGGTTCATTTGATCTATGGTATTGTGTAATTCAGATGTCTCTCATTTAGTCTTTGCCTGGTTGCCCTGTCTAATGGAGACAATGGGCTATTAAAATCTCCTACTATTAATGAGTTGGGATTAATTTGTGTCTTAAAATCCTATCGTACTCTTTTTATAAATTTGAGTGCAGCAGAGTTTGCTTCATATATGTTCATGATTGTAATATCTTCTTGGTTAATTGTTTCTTTGATCAGAATGATTGTAATATCTTCTTGGTTAATTGTTCCTTTGATCAGTCTTTATCTCTTCTGATTAGTTTTAGGTTGAAGTATATTTTGTCAGATACTAGAATGGCAGCTACTGTTTATTTCTTAGTAGCATTTGCTCAAAATAATATTTTTTCCATCCTGTCACCTTAAGGTAGTGCCCGTCCTTGAAGGTCAGATGGGTTTCTTGTAGACAACAAAAAGATTTTTGTTTCTTATTCCATTCAACTAGCCTGTGTCATTTGACTGGGGAGTTCAGGCCATTGTTATTTAAAGTTATTATTGAATTGTCTCTTTATTCTGTACACTTAGTGATTTTATTATGGTATGCCATGGGGAGTTTTTCTTTCTTTCTTTTTTGTCTTGTCTATTTGATGTTCTATGTGATTTTTGTATGTGTATTTGCATGTCTTTCCTTAATTTGGGGAAAATTTCTTCTATAATTCTGTTGAAGATCTGTTCAATGCCATTATTCTGATATTCTTCTCCTTCCTCTATGCCTATGATATGTAAATTTGGACTTTTCATGGTGTCCCACATTTCCTATATATTCCATTCCTTTGTTTTTAAAAAAATTCTCATAATCTTTGCTTGAGTGCTCAACTATTCAATTTTATCATCCAAATTGACAGTCTTGATATTCTGTTTTCCATTTCATTTATTTGAATGGTGAGGCATTCTCTTGTTCTTTCAAATTGGTTTACTATTTTACTTCCTTGTTCATTTCAGCAAAAGTTTTCTTCAATATTTCTATCATTTGTGAATTCAGGGAGATTATCTCTGCCTTTTAGTTATTTGATTTGTTTGTTTGCATATTCTTTAAATTCTTTGAATTCTTTGATCATATTTATGATTATTCTAAATTCTCTGTACTAGGTTATCTTTAGCGGATTCTCACTGTTGAACTCTTCTATAGGACTGGTGATGTTGGGTGGGAACACATTATTTGGGTTTTCATATTATTAGTTTTTCATTGTGATTTGGCATGTGGATTTCTTTTGTTGTTTGTGATTCTGAGGTGAGACTCAAGCCTTCCTCTGTTGAGTTGATGTCTGACTCTGTTTGTATACTTGGTACACCTTGGTTGTTTTCTTTTTGAGTTTTAAAAGTGGAATGGTCACAGCTTCAGGTTTTTTTCTTTTGATTCTTTATTGGAAGAACCACAGAGCTCTAGCCCAGCGATTTAGAAGTTCCCACAGAGGCCTGAGTCAGGCAAGCACCACTTGCTTTCCACCTTCCTCTAAGATCTGGTCGCCTCCAGCTAACAGGCACAGTGCAATTTGGGAGACCTGCTATATAGAGCCTGGATTCAGGAGTTTTCAGGCAGTCTGCAAAATTCTGCAACACTACAAAAGGGCAGAGAAGTTTAACCCTGCAGAAGTGAGATGGAATGCAGATGATCCCAATATAGGGGCATGGACAGGCAAGAATGGAGAACTATCGGCCACAGGGAGCTAAAAGGACAGTCCAGAGATCTAGGGTGCTAAGAGAAAAGCTGTGTTCAAGGCTAGAAGGAGAACAGGATGTGGAAGTCAGGAAAATTGGAGTTGCTCAGGTTTGTAGGGAGTCAAGACTCGTGACCAGGGTTGTGTAGGTTATTCTTAAGATGTCCATTAAGTCCACTTGATGTGTTATTAACTTTTTCAGATATTTCTCTATTCTTTGGCCACATAACTTATCTCTTGGAGAAAGTGGGTATTGAAGTCACTTACTATTACTGAGTAGGGATTAATCTGTGTCTTGAATTCCAGTAGTACTCTTAATGTGAAAATAATTGCACTAGAGATTGATGAATATATTTTCATTGTTATAATGTCTTCTTGGTTGATTATTCCATCAATCAAAATGATTAAGCCTCTGTGTCTTCTGATTGATTCCAGTTTGAAGTTTATTTTGTCAGATATTAGAATGTAATGACTATATCTTAGTGACATTTGCTTAGAATATTGGTTTCTATCCTTTTCTGTAGATGGTACTTCTCCTTGAAGATATGATCAGTTTCTTGTAGACTGCAAAGGGAAGAAGGATTTTGCTTCTTAATCCATTCAACTACCCTGTGTCTTTTGACTGGGTGTTGAGGCCATTTATATTCAAATTTATTATCCAAATAGGTGTGTCTTGGTTACTGTCATTTTATCTTCTGCTTTTGTTCTTAGTCCTTTTTTTTCCCCCATAATTATATCTTCATTTTCATTTTCACTGTAGCCTCTTGGGTATGGTCACAACTTTTTTCAGTCTTTTATTGTTCTATAAGTATTCTCTATAGGACTTCTTGGTGGACATGAATTCTTTCAGACTCTTTTTACCATGGAAAGCTTTTATTTCTGCTCTGACTATGATAGGCAGTTTTGCTGGATAAATTATTCTGGCTTTGCAGCTATGATTAATTAGAACTCAGAATACTGTGTTCCAGGTTCTTCTAGTCCTTATATTCTGTTTTCCATTTGATTCATTCTCCTAATGAGACTTCCCTTTTTCTTTTCAAATTGACTTATTGAAGTTTTAATTACATTTTAATTTCAACCCAAATTTTCTTCAATAATTCTAGATCCTTCTTGAATTTACTTTTCAAATCCTGAATTGTCTTTGTCATATCATTCAGCCATTATTTATATTTTCTTGAACTTCAGTCAGAAGTTTGTTCCTCCTATCCTTTTCGAGTTCTTTGTGCATTCTCTAAAACACTAGAAATCTTCGATCATGACTGCTATTTTAATTTCTGTGTCTCCAGGTTCCTTTGGTTAACTCTCATTATAAACTTCTTCTAAAGGACTTGTGGGATTTGTGGGAACATATCTTGGTTTTTCAGATTATGTGTGGTTCTTTCTTTTTGATCTGGGTATGTGATCTTCTTTTGTTATGATGGGAAATTTTACCCTACCTTTGTTGAGATGAAGTTTGGTTCTGATTTTTTTGCTGTTATGCCTTGATTTCATTCTGATCAGTTCGAATAGTTCCTTGGTCTGTGCTTCAGGTTTTACTTTTGAAGTTTTATTGGAGGAACCTGATACTTGCAGGGAAGTTAGTAAAGAGTTCTCCATCAGCTTCAATGAGCTTAGTTGCTATGGCAGCTATACGCATGTATTCAGACTCACTACGCAGGGTAGATAGGAGTCCTGGAGTACTGTGAATTGGGGTTAGTCCCAAAGTAATGTGATGGCTATGAAATGTCAGTGTGTTCTGACTAACTTACCAAGGTAGTAGGGAGCTCTCTGGCAGCATAATTGGTACTAGTCTCAAAGAGGGAAGATGGCAACTGAGTCTGTGAGTTTAATTAGCTAAGGAGGTTACATATGATACACATTAATTTCATTCTATTTTTAATCCTCAGAAGTTTACATTGACAACATAGTATTAAAATATGAGTTCTCTGCTATAACAAATTGTTTTTCAAAAGTAAAATATCAACGTTAACTCATTGTATAACTATATACACAATGGAATCATAGTTAACTATCAAAAATAGTGAAATTTTCCTATCTTCGAGAATATAGAAGGAAGGAGAGAGAGTGAGAGTAGCAAGGTAGACACAGATAGGTAGAGCATCATTTTGTTCATGTGTGGAACCTAAAATAATACTCTCTTGAAACCTCAGTACCTAAATCTTGAAAGAGTTAAAGGGAGGGAGGATCAGTAGGTACTAAGTTACAGTGACATAGCGAAAAGTTCATTTTGCTATTGTCTAGCAAGATGACTGAAAATACCAGTAATGAATTCTGTGTTTGCAATAGCTAAGATCATTATTTAAAAATTTTCACTACAAAGAATTTATGTTTAAGGGGATATATTTCACCAATTTTAAACACTTCAAATGTATATAAACATCATGGCTGCACTATCATTCTATGTAATCATTATATTTTAACTGAAGTTCAAATTTATTTTACAGAAAAATGTGATAAGTGTCTTATCAATAAATTTTAGATATTGGCCATTTGTTAATAGATAGTACTTACTTTTAAAAGTCTATTAACCTTTAAATTACTTGCTAAAAGTTTGTATTACATTTTCAGGTATAAAGAAGGTAAGATAAATATTATTTTCATTTTACAGCAAGAACAATTAAAATCTTCACAAAACGTGCATCTTTTTATTCTGCTGCTCTTGCTTTTCTCAGGTATCTTGATATCATGCTGTGTTTCTGGATGAATAAACACACACACACACACACACACACACACACCCTATTGATTAAGCTCTTTCTGGCAAGAAGTTGTTCTTGCTTACTTTGCCCACAGCTCTGAGGTCAACTGAGAACTGATGCTTTTCTGAGTAAGTGAGAGTAATATCTTGTGTCCATTGCAGTCAGGAAGTGGAGGGGGTCCCTGACTGCTCCATCTTTGCCCTCTATTCCAGGTTTTGTTTAAGCTTGTTTTATGGAAAATATTCAGACACTAAACTCTTTTCATGTTCTCCCCTTCCTTACCAAATTTCTGTCAGCTTCCAAATGACCTGATTATTCAGTGAACACAAAAGCGTGCATCAGTTTGAGATTGTGGCTTTGTTTTTCTGCATATAGTTGGTAAGACTGCAGTGGTGGTTGTTATAGTAACCCGTTCTCCCCAACAGAAGAGGAGGTATGGGAATTTGCTAATATTTAAGGTTTAATAGAAAGAAAAAAAGTTCCTAGATTTCACATTTCAATAGGAGATGCTTTTAGGGAAATTGCTAATTTTTAATATCTATTTTTAAATAAAGGAAAATTTTCCTGTGGACGCTATCTATTAATGCCCCCGAATTAATGAGGATAAATTCAGCCTCCAGAAAGCATTTTAATTTATTTATGTAAAATGCTGTGAGTTTTTTTTTTTGTGTGATTCAGCTAACTTTGATTCCTCTGTGCTCCTTTAAGTAACCCCTCACTTATACTTCCCTAAGTAACCCAAATAACATCATGGTTACTATGTTGGATTTTGGTGATATCACATTTGGTCTATCATTAGTTCCCTAACTAGACATTTGTTCATACCACCTCAACGGTAGATAGCAATGTACAATGTCTTAGTTACCTTACTCATTGATGATACAAAATGCCTGACAAGAGCAATTTGAAGAAGGGAGGCTGATTTATTTGAAGAGTACAAACCATTTAGCAGAGTTATAGCAGTAGGTTCATACTTGAGGCTTGTGATCTCCCCAACCATGGGTCCTTGGCCAGATTTGCAGTACCAAACATGCATTAACTCCTGTGGAGTGAGCCTTAAATCCAATCAGAAAGCAGATACCTCCCCCATAGCATTCACATCACTATTGCCCACACTGGCATATGTTGTCATGTCATCCACAGAGTTTTCTACTGAGTAAGACTGTGGATGACAGTTTGCCCCCCAGTGGCCTGCATACCACCAGTAATGCCATAGCTACCTAGCAGTGAGTTTGTTTCCAGGTCAGGAGGAATGGTTTCTTCATGTTATATAAATAATGTGTATAATATTTTCAGTAATATTTTCTTAACAACAAGTTCTGGTGAGCATCCAAGATCACTGACAACAGACTGTTGTTTCAGGGTTCCCTGGGAAACTTCTGGTTAACAACTCATGGGGAGGTATCCTACATTTGGCATTTACATTTTATTTGGCATCCCACAGCTTCTGGGATAAGAATAATCCCCTTTGTAGGGCAATTGCAATTAAATTATTTTATATACATAAATACATATATGTATATATAAAACTTACAAAATAGGTTTCCATGATGGCTTTTATCAAACTACCTGCGACCAGTCTTTGTCCTACCCACTTATACTTCACTTAAAAGTCCCTCTCCTTTCTTCCACTTTCCCCTCCATATCTTATGTATTCCTCTTATATCTCACGTGTTTGTCTACTTTCCATTAAGATCAACATTTCTACTCTCCAGAATCCTCCAGGCATATTTATAAAATTTCAGTGCTAAGATCCAAGTGTGAGTGAGAGTGTGTGACATTTATCTTCCTAGATCTGAGTAACTCACTCAGTGTAATGCATTTCATTTCCATCCATTTATCTGCAAATTTCATAACTACCTTTTTCTCTACAGCTGAATAATAGTCCAAGGCTATAACCTGATGTGTACTCCTTACTTTTTCTTCTAGAAGATTCAGAGTTTTGGGTCATATGTTATTGTTTGATCCATTTGGAATTTATTTGTGTGCAGTGTGAAAGAGAAGGATCAATTTTCATTCTCCTAGGCCCACAGATGTGTGGGAAATTCCATATCTTCCAGGAGCTCTAGTGGTAACTGAGAAACCAGGTTGGTGACCAGATCTGAGTCTGGATTAGGCCCAGGGTTATGGAAAGTTCCACAACTCACAGGGAAATCTGTATACCAATGTAGGAGGGCTTACGTGACATAGGAAAATACTTGACTTTGAAATATTACATTTTCATTATCCATTGAACAGTTGGTGGACAGTTAGGTTATTTCCATTTTCTAGCTATGTGAATAGAGAGCATCTACAAACATGAATGAGCATATACATATGTATCAGAACAGGATCCCTTTAATATATGCAAAGGAGTGGTATACTTGGGACATACTGTATATTTGTTTCTGAATTTTGAGGAGCTATGGCATTGATTTCCATAGTGGCTGCATTGCACCAGTTTTCCCTCTCACCAAGAGTACATGGGGATTCCTCGGCCACATTTGTTCGCTTTTGTTCTCTTATTCTTAATCAATCTGACAGGGATAAGATGAAATCTCAGGGCGGTTTTCCTGTGCATTTTCTGACAGTCAAGGAGAGAAAGCTATATAAAGATATTTCTTAGGCATTTGTATTTCTTCTGAAACATCTCTGCTCAGTTCAATAGTGTTTTAAATTGGGTTGTTTGTTTCCTTAATGTTATTTTTTCTGAGGTCCTTGATTATTCTAGACAATAATGCTCTGTCAGATGTATGGCTGACAAAGATATTTTCCCCATTTGATAAGTTGTCACTTCAGTTAATTAATTGTTTCCTTTGCAATACAGAAGCCTCTTAGTTGAAGGAAGTCTCAATTGTTATTTAAAGTTCTTATTTCCTGGGTGATCAAAATCATACTAGGGAAGTCCTTACTCAAGCCTATAACCTGATGTGTACTCCCTACTTTTTCTTCTAGAAGCTTCAGAGTTTTGGGTCATATGTTATTGTTTGAGCCATTTGGAATTTATTTGCGTGCAGTGTGAAAGAGAAGGATCAATTTTCATTGTCCCAGGCCCACAGATATGTGGGAAATTCCAAATCTTCCAGGAGATCTAATGGTAACTGAGAAACCAGGTTGGTGACCAGATCTGACTGTAGGTAAGGCCCAGGAGTGTGGAAATTTCCACAACTCACAGGGAAATCTGTATACCAAGGTAGGAGGGCTTAGATGATATAGGAAAGTACGTGACTTTGAGGGACCTTCAAGACAGTCAGGCCCTAAATATCAGTACTACAAGAAGGAAAGGACACTTAAGACTTAACTATCCACCAAATAGCTCACAAAGCACCACTAAAAGTAAAAAGAAAGTTGACTAGAATTTGAAAGATAAAACATACACAAAAAAAGAAAACCTCAACCAATGCAGTAACTCCGGAAACCATATGGAAAACCAGGACAATATTTTCTACAATCACTAACTCCATTATAATTGCATTTATTGAAAGTGACTTACAAGAGTAGTGAATTGTTCAAAAGAATGATTGTAATCATTTTAAAACAATTGAGGAAGGCATGGATACACTCTAAAAGAACAAAAATAACAGAGATGAAGAAAAGGAGGAAGTCAGTTCAAGATATGAAAGTACAGCTAAAGTTGCTGAAGAGAACCCAACTAAAATTGTGTTGGAGGTGGAAACTTCATTAATCCAAAGAACATTCTTAGTAAATGGCCTCAGCAATAGAATGGACCATGTGGAAAAGACAGAATCAAAGACAAAAGACAAGGTAGAAGGAATGCATCACTCTGTAAAGTTAATGATAAATTTTAAAAGAAGTAAGACCAGAAAGAGCAAGAGTTGTGGGACTCCACTGAAAGATCTAATCTGGACTGTGGGCATAGAAGAAAGAAGAACACCACAGCAAAGGCATAGAGAATAATCTTTCAGGAAAAATCATAGAAAAAAAGTTTCTCAAGCCTATAGGAAGGGATGCCCATCCAGAACTTCAAGTAGCTGGGACCAGAAAAATAACTCTTCATGATATTACAGGTAAAACATTAAAAAATAGGAGCTGGAGAGATGGCTCAGTGGTTAAAAGCAATGACTACTCTTTCAGAGGACCTGGATTTGATTCCCAGAACCCACATGACAACTAGCAACTGTTCATAACTCCAGTTCCAAGGGAAGTGAATACCCATTTCTAACCTACATGGGCATTGCATGACACAGGTGGACTTATACACATACAGGCAATACAATCATACATATAAAAGAAAAATAACAAACAAAATTTTTTAAAGTCACACACTGAGTAAAGATAGGCTATTAAAATCTTCAGGAAAGAAAGGTCAAGCCAAGTAAAATGGTAGGTTCTTCAGAATAGCACACTATTATTCAAAAGAAACTTCTAAGCTAGAAAACTCTGGAAAGGTACTTTCTATGTTCCGAATACAGTTGTCAACCCCAAATATTATACCAGGAAAGCAATTAGAATTGAAGGAAAACCAAGATTTTCCATAAGAAAAACAAATTAAATGGAATTATGACAAATAAGTCAATTCTGTAGAGAACAGTTGAAAGAATACTTTCAGACAACACATAGGGATAAGCATACCCAAGAGTTCACAGTGAAGAAATAAAAAATTCCAGAAATTAGCCAAAAGAGGTCTGATAAAATACCACAAAACAAATAAATAAAATGACAAGAATTAATACACATTCTTCAATAATAGCTCTGACTATCAATAATTTCAATTTTCCAACTGACACAATTTGCTAGATTAGATTAGAAAATAAGATTCATCTTTTTTGTTTTCATGAAACACACCTCTCCATAAAAGAAAAACACCACCATATGGTAAAAGAATTTGAAAGATATTCCAAGCAAATGGAACTAATGAAAAAGCAGATGTAGCTACTCTAATATCTGAGAAAGTGGACTTTAATCCAAACTGCCAGAAGAGATAAAGAGGGTCACCTCATGCTCATTAGGGGAGCAATCCACTAAGAGGATGCAACCATTCTAAACATCTATGCACCAAACCTAGGTGTATCTAATTTCATAAAAGAAATAAAATTATATATATAACCGCAGATTAACTTCGATACAGTAATAGTGGTGACTTCAATGCTCCATTCTCTCTAACGGATAAATCATACTGAAAAAAGTAAACAACAAGTATTTGGAGCTAACTAACACCATAAATCAAGTGAACCTAATACACATCTACAGAACATTCCAAAAAACATTTTCTAAAATGAACTACATATTAAGGCACAAAGCAACTCTCAACAAGTAAATGAAAGTTGATAAAGCAACCTACATTCCATTAAACCACAAAGGAACAAAGGTGGATATCAACAGAAACTACTAAAGAGCATAGACACATGGAAACAAAACAACACATTTTAAAATGAAAATTGGGTCAAGGGAGAAATCAAAAGGGAAATTAAATAATTCCTGAACTGAATGAAAATCAAAACACAGCATTTCAAATCTACAAAAAAACAATAAAGGCATTCCTAAGAGGGAATACCACAAGTACCTACTAAGTAAAACATTTAATAGATCTAAAATTAATAATTTAACAATGCTTCTGAAATCCTTGGAAAAATGAAAACAAGCAATTTTCCAAAACAACACATGGGAAGAAATAATAACTATCATGGCTGAAACTGATGAACGAGAAATAAAGAAAATAAGGAGATGACTGGCAAACCATTAGCCAGTTTCGCCAAAGTAAGGGAAATAAAATATATAAATTCCTAGAATTTGAGATGAAAAAGGGAGGCATTACAACAGACACTTAGAAATTTAGAGAATCATAAGGCTATACTTTAAAATTCTGTATTCTAATAAACCCCAAAATATAAAAGAAATGAAAATTTCTAGGGAGATATGACCTACAAAATTTAAAGAAAGTTGAAGAAAATAATTTAAAGTAATTTGTTATTGCTATTTTATTATATTATTTCTTAAAATATTTTTATTTTATGTTTATGAGTGTATGTAACACCCATGGAGGTTAAAAGAGGGTGTCAGATCCCCTGGAACTGGAGTTATGCACATTGTCTGTTACCATGAGGGTGCTGGGAACAAAACCTGAATCCTCTGTAAGAGCAGCCAGTGCTCCAACCTCTTCAACAAATTTATGACAAGCAATGAAATAGCAGCTGTGATTAAAAATCTCCAAAGTAGATATTGTAAAATTTACAGTTGGGTAAGGGTGATGATTATTTTTTTCTTCTTGTAGCATGCAAAGCACATTCCAGCACTACAGTCAGCATCAGCTTGATTTTTCATTGTTTATTCTACAGCTCATGTATATAATGTCTGGAGACTGGATTCAGATCAATGGAGTTGCAACTGCCCAGGAAACCACTTCCCTTGAAGGTTAACCCTCATGGCTCTGGAGAACACTCTACAAGTATTCAAGGGAGAACATCAATCAACAACAGCTTCATGACCAAATAACCACATCAATGAGTGACACAGCATCCAACACTGGACCAATCAACAGCTACCTAACTGGTCTTAGAGCCCCACTCAGTGTGAGGAAACTCATGTGTGGTACTGTAATCATAGCCAAATACACATGGAGAAATGGAGAAAACCCAAACCTTGGCTAAGAAATATTGGCAACTGATTACTGTTGGATGAGGATTGGTTTGTCTTCCTAATGCAAGGGACTCTGGATAGGCTAACTGGATCTCAGTAGATGAATCTGCACTGAGGCCACTTGGGGACACTAACTTGACACAGTAGATCTTAACATAAATTAAAGAAGGTATGGATTCCAGTTAGGGAACTCTGGGGATGGTGGGAACCAATGAGGAAAGAGATATGAAGATGATTAAGATTGATTAAGATGTTCTGTATGAAACACACATCGATTCAATAAAAAATGTATTTTAAAAAAAGTATACTTACTGCACCAGTAGAGATAGTTTCCTGTGCCAGCCTTTTTGGTTATTAGACTTTGAAACTGGATTGAAGTACTGATTGTGTTTATCCCTCAGCAGCATACATAGTATCTTCTAGAGCTATGAGAGCCGGTTTTTAGGGAAGGGATTTCCAGGTGAGTTCCAATTCAATTGCTCTAAGTCCTGTGTCAGAAATATGTCCTCTCTTCAGCAGTAGGGACTTACCTGCAAGTTCTGGGAGATAATCAAGGATTGCTGCAATAACCTGGTTATTTTTGGAGTCTCTTGGATAACCCTGTTCAACACTCTAAGGGAGGTTTCTTCTGTCTGACACTGTGTTCCTTGATACACAGTCTTCAGGTACACTCCTGTTCAGATCTGCAACCTAAGCTTTATTTGTCTCTCCTCTCTCTCCCTTTCTAGCCTCCCCCTCTTCCTCAGTTTAAGTGACCTCGTTTTTCCCATTTTCCCCTTGACAATGCCTTTCTCCTCTCCCTTCCCCCGTTCTTGGATTCTTTCTTCCTCTTTACTCCTATGGCTCTTGTGTGTCTTTCCCACCTCCTTTCCTAGCTGAATAACGCTATTGTTCCCATTTCTGCTGTGCTGTACTTCCTTTCCATTTTCCGGGCTTCTGCTGTTATATCAGGGTATATACTCACATACAAGTGATTGGTGCTAAGAGCCACAAATGATGGAGAACATACTTTATTTGTTTTCTGAGTCTGTGCTACTTCACTTAGCATAGCATTTTATAGTTCCACTCATTTACCTGCAAATTTCATATTTCCTTACTACTGAGTAGGACTCCATTGTGTAAATGCTCCACAGTTTCATTATCCATTTGTCGGTGGAGGGACATTAGATTCTTTCCATTCCTTAGCTATTGTGAAAAGAGCAGCAACAACTATGGATATACAAAATGATTCCTTTGCCTTTTTGTTTTTGTTTATTGACTCGAAGTATAAAGTTTCTTGTGGAGTCTCTTGGGAAAAAAAACAGATTTTTTAATTGTTCTCTCTCTCTCTCTCTCTCTCTCTCTGTGTGTGTGTGTGTGTGTCTGTCTGTCCTTTCCTATGTGCTTTATTTTGTATAGTATGTCTATTCCTTTTTCTGTTTTAAATCAGTTAGTTTGGATTTATAAGCCTTCTCCTATCCCTTTTAAATTCCACATGATGTTTTCCTTCTTTCTTCCCCCAAATGAATATTTGATGCACAGGCCATTATAAAAATTCAGTATTTTAGAGTAGCTGTTCCTTAGATGAAAGAAGGTCTGAGGAAGCTTCCTCCTTTGTCAAAGTCCTCCCTATGGTGTAGAGTTTTACTCAGAGTATTTTGGAAATCAGGTTTAGTAATTCTCCAATATTGTTGAATGAAATACTTAATGGGTCAAATGAACTTCAAAAAGAGTGTTAGTTTTGTTGTCCTATAGTTATTGAGGTGTTTTAAATTTTTAATTGACCTTTGTAAAACATATGAACTACCTCAGACCAAGAGTAATTGCCATGTGACCTTGGAAACTTTTCCTATGATGGGCAACATTATTGTTAACAAATTAAATTATGTACCGAGCTTATATAATAATATCCTGACCAACTGTTTTTTTTTCCTTTATTTTCTTTTATACAGCATGCTAAGGCAAAGATGAGTGATGAACAGAGCTGATTATTCTTTTGTGAATATTTAAAGTACCTAAGTGAGAAATTTGCAGCTTGAAATAGAAAACAAACAAATGCAATCAAAGTTCTCCTAGCAACAAATGCTCAAACCATTGTGTTCTCTTGTAAGCTGTGGCAGTGTGGAAGTGAGATTCTGGGTACATGCATGGCACGGAGCGACAGCTAGCCTTGTCATTTAGAAATGCCCCTCTGCATCATGCCTTTCTCCTCTTTCATCTCTCTCTGATCCTGTTCCATTCTTCCCATGTCAATGTGTTTCATAGTTTGTAATCCTATTCTTTTACTCTGATCATTTTGCTCAATAACATTCAATTTCGTTTGTCATGGATTTTGGATTTTGTTGGGAACAGAGAGAAGCCAGGAATTATAATAAATCAATCTTAGCTACAGCAGCTGCAGCTTCTGGGATCATGGGCATACAAATTAGTATACCAGAGTATTCTGTTGAAAGAATATGCTGTTGAAAAACTAATTATTAACTGGGATTCAAAAATGTGAAATTTTACACAGTAATGGGGTGATGTGATAATGCTTTGACATATGTATACATTGACTTGGGTGGTGCATATCTATCTACTTAAACATTATTTCTTTATGGCAAAATATTCTAAATAATTTCTTCTAGCTTTATAAAATGAATGAGATGTTACCTATGGTCACACTACTGTGCAGTAGCACATGGAGCTTCTTACTCCATTCTAACGGTAACTTCACATCTCTTAATCAATCTTTCACTGCCCTTTGCTTCCTTCTTTATGCCCCACTGGTAACCACTTTGTCAACTTTTGCAAGTTGTTTTTTTTTTTTTTTTTTCTATTCCACATGAATGGGCACATATACTGTTTTAACATATATGTGCAAAAAGATTTGATATTGGTATAATAAATGTTTATTATCTTTGTTTTGCTAATATGCATTATGTGAGAAATCAAATAATTCTGCATTTTTCTTTCATTCATTTTCTTTATTAATTAACTGAAATATATCTTATTATACCCACTTCAGAACTGAAGAAAAAATCAGAAGTAATACCTTGGTGAAGGCAGGAAAATGAGTGAAAATGGAAAAAGTAAGTAAAACTGAACTCTAAAAACAGGTTACATGCATTTCCAGTTTCTTTTTTTTCTTTTTTCTTTTCTTTTTTTTGACTAATGCAATAACAGTCATAATTACTAGTGAATTCTGGAAAAGATTTTAAAACTAAATAATACATAATACATTGAGATATGTTCTAGGAATGCTAGTGCAAACAATGTGGACTGACTTGGATAATATGTTTGTTTCTTTTCCAAGTACCATGAAAGTGTTGGAAAAAATGTTATCATGAGAATAACTTTATGATAGCGCTGGCAAGCTCGAAAGCTATCACTAGCAAACTAGAGTAGACAGGAATTCAGAGAGTGACAAAAGTGATGCTAAGAACTTGAGTGAAACTCATGGGTACCCCAGATCCCTCATTCTCAGAGGAGAGTGTGAAAACCTCCCGAAGTATCAATGGCTATGGTATTTCTAGTGCCGGAGACAGTGAGGGTCAAACAAAGGAAACGGCCATGAGTCAGACTTTTGCATTTATTATATCGTTCTCCGATTAAATCTGCATAGGCAGTTCTTCAAATGAGGAGGATACTAGTGCCAAGCTTGCAGAGCTGACCAGGGGTCCCAAGAGTCAGAGCCCTGAGAACCACCAGTAGCTCTCTATACTGGAAGGACAAGACCTGTCACGGAAGAAAAGGTGTCCTGGTGGCAAACTTCGCTCCTCCTTGCGGAGCCATTGGATTTACTGTTCTTCTGAGACTGCACAGTCCTTCATGTACAAACTATACTACTCATGGTTAGCTCCTCCCCAGTTCGATATCTTAGAGAGTGTCATATTCCCAGGCAAGAGTTTTGAGAAAATCCTTGGAACACAACCCCCTTTATTATTCTCTACCACCAATTTGTTTGTAAAATTATTTTATTTATTTCCTTCATTTTTGTGTGTATGAATTTGTTGCCTGAATATAGGTAAGTGTACCCATGTTGTGCAATCCTCGTGGACTACAGAAGAGGGTATCAGGGCAGAACTCCTGGGAAATGGAGTTATGGACTGTTGTTAGCCGTCATATGGGTCCTCTGCAAGAGCAACTAGTGCTCTTAACCACTGAGACATTTCTCCAGACCTACAAGTTAAATATTAAAATAAAATACTTTGCTGAATTTACAGATTTTAGAATTGCCCAGAAAGCATAATATAGGTAAGTTTATATTCTTAAAAATAAATATTTAGAGAATATGATAACTTAAGAAGCTGAAATAAATGCAGGTAAATATATGGAAAGCATAAAAGCAAGACAGAATGACTTAAAATAAATTAGAAAGTTTTTATTCTAGAGAAGGAAAAATTAACAAAATTTCAGTAAATCTGAGTGTCACAAGATGAGGGTTGCCACTACAGAATATCACCAACTCTTGACTTAAAAACACATTTATTTTTCTCATGGTAGATGATAGAAATCTAAAATCAAGATGTGGCAGGTTTCTCTCATGGCCCCTCTTGGCTTGTAGGTGGTGAGCACCTTAATGACCTGCTTGGGTCTTTCCTTGCCCTCATTCATCTAATGTCTTCTGGAGGGGCTCATTTTCTCTTTAGATTTGGCACACCCTGATGACCTCATTTTCTTTTAATTATCCCACTTAAAGTTTAGGACTTCAGTATATACAAGGATATAATTCGGTCCTTAACATACCACCACAAGTATTAGAAAGCTATATTAGGCACAATAAATAAATGAATTCAAATTATACACATCTTGAAAAAGCATCTTCATGAAATTTATATTGAAATTTATATTGAAATTTTAAAAAAATTATTAATGAAATTTTGAAAAATTATTTTCAAAAAATTTTCAGAAAATATAAGGTGTTGATTTATGAGGTTGTATAAAGCTTGCATCCTCTCTTAATCCTAAAATGTGTAAATGGTAGTCAAATGAAACTCCCATCACAATGATATGCATAGGATCAATAGACATTGGCACTATGAAATAATACACAGACTCTTACTCCTAGGAAAGAGTAAGAACAGTTTCTCAAGCACAGTCCATCAGGACTGTGTCACTGAGTCCATGCAGAAAAAGAATATTAAATGAAAACGCAAGATAATTTAAAATAATTTCCCATATTCCAAGTATACATTTGTGTGATCCAGCTGAGTACATACATAGACATAGCGACAGACATAGCACATCCATGTAGTTCTTCTAAAAGTGTCAGTGAGAGCTAGCATTTCAGATCAGCATCAGCAAGAAGGAGTTAAAATTGAGTCAAATCCTTAGGACTAATTTCTGAAAATTAAATTAATAACTTTGCTTTTAATTTTCAGGTGCTTTTCAAAACCAGTCATCTGCTTTTGAAAAAATGTTCCTAACATTTCTAATTGGTAGGTAATGTTTCATTTATATTCAAGCTAAAATATCATTTTTTAACTGAGTCTTTAAGGCTCTTTAGTAATTGCCTTTGAAACACTGTTCAATAGATCCACAGATTTCAAAATAAGTTAACTAACATTTATATATTAGAGCACTAATATGTAAAAGTTAATTCACTAGAATGTATAAATAAATCTGCATGTTTAGAGATCTGTGGGTAGAATGAAACATATGTTAAAAGGCTTATTTATACATGTCTGAATACTTAAATTAATTGTGTTACAATGTGGAAACAAAAATTAGCAAAATGTTGATCATAGATAAATCTGCTCTCTATATATCAGACTGTAATCTTACAAAACTGGAAACCATATTATTTCTGCAAAGTAGGTTGCTGTAGATGACTGCTGGTCCATTGTTAGGATCCAGCTAGCAGAGACTTCAGGCTCCTGAGGGATCAGTGTGCACCTCCTAGCTGCCTACTGTTTACTCTGGGGCATTCATTCCATAGTACAGAGAGCTGTGTGGCAGCCTCCAAGACCCGCAGTGCTTAACACAGCTTTCCTTCTAATGATTTTATAACCATATCTTCTAGTAAGTGTTCCTTGAATGAAATAACTATGAATAGAATAATTTCTGTTCCCCAGCCTGGAGTGCTATAATGTGAGGTACAAAAAAATCTGAAGAACTTAGGAAGGTTGCAGAAGGCATTTATGAAATCTGAATTAGCTATGAAATGTAATGTTGTAATGCAGATCTTGACATATAAATGCTTATTAAATACTAGCAACTGCTATTCATTCCCATTTTTTGGTGAACAATAGTAACATTATAATAATCATTACGAGGAGGTTTTGATAGTTTTAGGAGGTATAATAATCCAAATAACTAACTCCCTGTATATGGGAGTTCTTCTGTTTCTTTTATTATTTAAGTATTCTGAGCTTGGACAAACTACTACATTCTTGTCTGAAGCCTTTATAATTTTGTTAGGAAACTATGTTTCCGTTTGGCATGCAAATTTTGTGAAATGAGAGTTCCAATGTATCATCTTAAAATAGCTCTAAAAGAGAAGTTGTTCTTGGAAATCTATTTACCAAGAACATATTATTCTTAATAGTCGTTTCAGGAAGGGGAATTTGTAATTGATATTTCTTGAAAAAACCTTGAAAGCCTTAGACAAACTTGAAGTCCTTAAATTATGAGCTTTACTTATTTCCCACATTTTTATGGGTCAATTTTATCTATGCTATATGTAGATTATATGGAAGCCAAATGATTATTCCATGATTACTAAGAAAAAAGTAGTGATTGCATGTTTGGTATGAGATGATGCCTGAGTAAAAATAAATGAACTACAATGTCATTTTCTGTGTCAATGGGATACATGTAGGTTATTTAGCTCATAGGATTTTTTTCAGGAGGAAATCTTCTTTTAAACTGAGTATTATCTTTCTAAAATATGTATTCCATACCAACAGATCTTTTCCAGATCCACAAAGTTTATAAATTCAGAAATATATATTATACTCATTAACCTCAAGTGTTACAAAAGTTCTACTGAGCAACTGATTCCTTTAAAAATATCATGACTTATTTTTTAAATAGCTCTGGATATATCACAAAAGCTCCTTGAGAAATATACACTTTAAAACACAATGATTGTATGCATGTCTGTTCATATATCTCTGTGTGTTTGTGATATGCCTCTAAATAGAAGATAATTCAGAAAATAAAAGCAAGTGAATTTTACTTCTTAAATTTTTATAACAACTATTCTTGAATTTTTTCACATTTTGGTGATGAAACCTTGGCACAGAGACTGAGAATTGATATTACAAAAATGTCTTACACTGATTCACACAGACTAAACCAGCTGCATTGTTTCCCTGTGCTTATTCTCGTGATAGTGGTGCAAATGTCAGGCTATAATTTCCTGGATAAATTTGAAAAATCAATTATTTTATTAGTGTTTTATAAGTCTTAATTTTTAACTTGATAAAATGCAAATAACTCTGTAATGCAGACCTTGGAAACTAAAATACAAGAAACCTAAATGCACACACCCAAGCAGCCCATTCTTAAGAAGGCATAGTCCATTCCTAGGTGACATTATGGATTACATGAGGCCCAGGTTAGAAAACAAATCTGTTACCAAGAAATCCTATATTCTGAGCAGGTCTCTCTGAAGAACCCTTTTCTTCTGATTTGGACAGTTGTGGCCTTTTGTGTGCACTGTCCTCTGTTGCATGAGGAAACTCTGCTGTTGAGAGTTGAAAGATGCCTTAATATTCTCTCTACGCCTTTTCCACTATGTTCTGTGAGCCTTAAGCGCAGAGGTTCCATTGTAGATGTGTCACTTGGGGCTGGGAACCTCACAGGCACTTATCCTCTGTGTGTGATGAGAATTTTGTAATAGCCTCCATTATTTTCCAAAAAGAAGCTTTGATGAGTGGTGATGAGTATGCTTACCTGTAGTTATAAGGATCCTTATTTAGAATACAGTAGGAAATCGTATTTGTCTAGGGATGTAATAGATCTAGAGTTTTCTGTAGACACTATGACCTCTCCAGCTGTGTATATTTGGCTTTGATAAGAGTGCCACACAGGAGTTCTTTCCCATTGAGATGGGGATTTAAGTCCAATTAAATGGCTGTTGGTTAACCCCTAAATAAAAGTGTCGCTAATGTACTGATATAGTTTACTCTGCTAGTCATTGTTGTGGTTATTAGGTTTTGAAACTGTGGACTATTGATTAATTTTCTCCCTTAGCAGCTTGCCAAGTATCCTCCAAAAGTATGGGAGCTAGTCTTCAGGAAAGGTAATTTCCAAACCAGTCCCATTGCTCCAAATCCTGTGTCAGAAGTATCTCCTATCTTCAGCAATAGGGCCTTACCTTCAAGTTCTGGGAGGTAATCAAGGGATGTCTCAATAGTCCTGTGATTTTGGGACTCCCTCACTACCCTGACCAACAACTCTAAGTGAGGTTTTCTGAACTGAAAATAAAATGAGAAAAATGGAAAGAAAAATAGTAGAAAATCATGCACAGTATAAGCATTGGGCAAAAGTAATTTGAGAATTGTTATTAATAACAATTCTACCTTTACCCTAGCACCATTTTGTTAAAGTTACATTTACTTTTCATTTGTTTGGTGTTTTTAGTCAGTATGGAATTGGTATGGGGCATTATGGGAGTTAGATGAGGGGGGAAGACTGAGCAGGACAGCCAAGGAAGCAACTGAGGAACACTTAAATTAGTCAATTGCATGCCAACCATATTCTCTAGAGCCTGGCTGTGTAATAGCACCCAACTTCTTCCCGATGATCAGGATCAGATACTCACAGCAGGAAGGTGACTTCTCTTCTTGCTTAGTAGTCCCTTGACATGAAATTCCTAGATATTTAGATGGAAATTACATAATCCAGTGCAAATTTTACCAAATCTCTGGCAGAAGCCTTTCCCAGCAGAGACATTCCTTGTTTTATTAGAAGTTAAAGGAATGTTCCAAAGACTTTTCAAACCCATGATCTTTAGAGAAAAGAAATGGACTTTTTTTGAAGATGTGACTGCTCATGAAATTATACCTAATACGGACTATATACCCACTTTGTGAGAACCTGGCATGTAATCAAGGTTTAAGTGCACTGAAATAAGATTCAGTATTTTAAAGAGTAGCATGGCAGTTTTGACTACCAATTTTTGTTTAAAATTTTCATCCTCCCTCCTATATTCTCTCTCGCTCAATAGACTTGTTTTCTTTCATCCTTTTCTATTCATTATGACCCCAGACTTACATTCTCCTGTTCTTTCCCTTCCTTTCACAAATAAGGGAGCTTCCCTCAGGAAATGAGTTTATGTGGAGTAGTGTTTGTGGAACATGAGGAAGCTGCTAGCACCTAAGGAGTATGCAAGCCCCACTCCTCTAAAATGGTAGAGTTACATTTGTGGAACAGTGATGAGTTGTTTGCATCTGAGAAGTGTGTATCATCCACTCTCTTAACACTCCTGTAAAGGACTGAGATGCTTACATGGCCATATATTCTATACTTTATATTGTTAATTTGGGGAATGACACATTTCTATTCCAGAATTTTAAAAGTAAGATTTGTAACTTTAAAAACCTTATGCTATCGCCATATTGATGAATTGGCTGAGAGTGTGGTTCTAAAAAGAGTAAACCTGATACTATATTTAGAATTTAAATCTTTTATGGAAAGGTATTTCATTTCTAATGTTTTCTTAAAAACAGAGTGATAATTCTTTCTTTTTACTCTGATATGATTTTATAAAGTATTTCACAAACAGACTATATCTCTAAATCTATTTGTATTTGCACCTCTTTATCCAGGAGTTGCATGAGAAAATACTAATTAAAATGATCATTAGTGTTCAATAAGCTAACAAAGAACATGTAAAAAGCATTACTGAAAAAGCTTTCATTTCTTCCAATCATGGTGTAACCCAGCCCAACTTCAAATGTGACAATTCATATTTCTTATACAAATGATTTGAGATTTAAGAAAAAAAAGAATGTTTGGAAGCCTTGATTCTGCTATTTTTATTGCCTTGAAAACAGCTTTAAACATTATTTGTTGTCTAAACACAGAAATATTAACCAAGCACTTAATATCATAATTCTTCCCCATTTTCTGTAATAAATTTTTCTTTTTCATATTAGTATAAAATCTTTCACAGACAAAAAAGAAATTAAAGGAAATGGAGCTGTTTAGGGCATAGTGCCCAATTTTTAATATTTCAATTCAATCTTCAACTCTAAAAGGCTTTGTTTTACATTTTTATAAACTGAGTGATTCACAAGAGTCTTAAACAATAATGCTTAAGATAAGTATTTCTGGTAATTAAAATTATTATTAATATTGAATTTAGACTTTAAACACCTTGAGACTTTAAATATAAACACAACATTTGTGGATATTGAAAAAGAAAAATACAATTTATGCTTTCGGTACAAGATCACTTACAGATTTAGCAATACTTCTTTATTTTAAAGTCTTATTGAATTTCCTGGGAAACCAGAGCCAGTGGTAACTTTACTACTACTAACATGTACAAGACAGGGCAATAAAACTCCTTGTACATGATACTTCCCTAACATTTGCCTTTTTCAGAAGGATGCTGTCCTGGATAGTTTCAGTTGTCAGCTTGACACACTGGGAGGAGGAAACATCAACTGGCTAGTTTCATCCATCAGACTTGTTTGTGGACATATCTGTTAGGCATTTCCTTGATTTTAGAGTCATGTTGGAGGACCTAGCTCACCGTGGGTGGTATCACCCCAGTCAAGATAGTCCTGTATTTTATAAGAAAGCAGGCTGAGCATATATATCAGAGGAGCAAGTCAGTTAGCAGCATTTCCCCATGGTCTCTAATTCAACTTCTGGTTCCAGGTTTCGGCCTTGAGTTCCTGTGTTGACTTCCTTCAGTGATTGTTGTCATTTGGGAGAGTAAGATACAGTAAACCCTTTCCTCTCCAAGTTGCTTTTGCTCATAGGGTTTTATAACAGTGATAGAATTCTAACTAGGATAGATGCTAATAAGAAGGTACTTAAATGAGACACAAGAAGCCTGAGGTCCACTGTGAGTCACCAGTTCGCTGGCAAGGCTCAGGATGATGGTTAGTTAAGGGAGCTGAGGTAGTAGGGAAGCACCAGGAAATATTTCTTTATAGTAGTCTGGAATATAGAAACAGGGAGGAATTCTACAGCGACCCCACCCCCAACCTCCCTGCTAATGGAAACTGACCTTGCAAGGGTGCTGGCAGCACTCATTACTTACTGACCAATCACGTTCCTGAGAGGGACCCAATGCTGAATGCTTGTTGAATACTCCATAAATACTCCATAAGAGAAGAGAAGCTTCCCTTTTGGTTAACCCCTCTTGAGCTCTAGGAAGTTTAGCCTTCTGAACATTCTTTTGTCTTTTTAAATAAATTTTTAATTGTGTGTGTGTGTGTGTGTGTGTGTGCGCGTGCTTATCTTTAGGTCTCTGTAGATGACAGAAGACAGTGTAGAATGCCTTGGAACCGGAGTTGCAGGTGTCTGTGAGCTACCCAACATGGAGGTTGAAAACTCAACTCAGGTCTTCTGGAGGAATGGCAAGTGGTCTTTACTGTTATGCTAACTGTCCAACCCCAGAACTCTCACACGCATTCTTAATGAGTGTCCCTGAAATACAGTATCAACAAGGCAATGTTCAAGGATGAAATGCCTGATGCCAGAGCTCAAGAACTTCACTGTCTTTGTGCTGTCCGTACATGAAAGGAGGCTTGAGACCCTGTATGTCTTACTATTCCCGAGCCTCTGCTTAACACAGTATCATCTATCTGTGCTGGCTTTACACATGAGAAACAGCTTCAAGGTACCTGTTTCTGAAGAAGGAAAGTGATTTATTGGATATTTTGAGACTCCCCCAGTCCATCGTGAAAGAAGAAATGACTTTGGGGTGAATTGTAAGCTGAATAACTAAACTTTTGTTCTAAAATCTTTTTTTCTTGAAGGAGCAACAGTGTGGGATTAGTATGATGTTTTAATCATTCTACAGGATTATCTGTCCTAAAAAAAACACAAAATAACAGAAGATAAATGCTTCTTCAAATTAAAACTGGAAGACAATGTTTGTTAGTAATACTGACTGGTGCTTGGGATGTCCTCCCAAATATTCTCCAAGCTAAAGAAAAGGCAGAGGAAGGGGGGATAATAGAGACCAAACACATATAGGCAGAGAGGTACCCATTCAATAGGCTAGTATTAAAATAAAGGTACTAACAGATTGTTGTAAACAAATATAATTTATTGTGTGATATTTGAAGCCAAGGCATGATAAGTTGCTAGGAGTTATTATATATCCAAGTCTGAGTACCAGTGGATTGCCAGATGACTCAGCAATAAAGGCACTTGTCCTCAAGCCTAAGGACCTGATTTTGATCCAGACTCACATGGTAGGAGGGGAAAAATGCTAACTTCTGACCTATACAACCTATATACATTTGCTGTGGCATATGTGCATTTATGTGCACATAAACAAATAAATATGATAAAACCTTTAAGTTAATTTCAGATATGCTTAAATTATAACCTTGCTATGTAATGAGTTATAATATTGCATAATTATATAAATATTCTTCCTAAGAAAAGAAATGGTATCTTTATCCCAGAAATACAGAAGCTGTCATTTTTAATTTATATTCCTCAAGAAAGCTATTATAGATTTACTTTTCTCTTTTGCTTTCTATGTCCTTTCAGTTTTTGATATGAATATCTCTGGCTCCCTATAATGAGTCTGAATGCGTTCCTCTTCTTTTTCTTTCCTGGGATAGTTAGGTGAACATTGTTGTTAGCTTTCCTTTAGTTTATCAATGAATCATTTTTGTTCTAGTATTTACTTTGTTGTGAAATTCATGTTGCTACGTAAACGTCATTACTTGTTACTAATCAGTTTAAGTTTTCTATTTCATTTTGTTTTATTTCTGGTAGACTGCATATGCCTAGAAATTTATCCATTTCTTGCAGATTTTCTAATGTATCGAATATAAGTTTTCAAATATTCCATACCGATACTCCAGATTCCTGTAATGTCAGTTGTGTCTTTTGTCATGTCTTCTCATACTTTCTTCCTATCACAGTTTGGCTAAATATTTGTTGATCTTATGCATTTTGTGAAAAATCTAACTCTTCATTTATTCTTTTTATGTAATGTTCTTTTAATCTCTAGTTTATTAATAATAGCTCTGATCTCCTTCATTGTTTACTTCCAGTAGTTTACAGTTTTGGTTTATTCTTGTTTCTCTAAGATCTTAATGTCCTTCATTTGGTTATTTATTTGACATCTCTCTGATTTTTTATTTGTTTGCTTCTTGTTTGTATTTTGGTTTGTTTGTTTTTGACAGGGTCTTCCTAGTTAAAACCTGCCAGGAACTCACTATGTGGAACAGGCTGGCCTAGAGCTGACAGAGATGTCCCCTAATTATATCTCCTGAGGCATATATTTAATGGCAAACACCACCATGCCCACCTTTTCTGATTTTTAAAGGTAGGCACTTGATGCTAAACTCCCCCTCTTAAAACTGCCTTTGGTGTATGCAACAAACTATAAGTTGTATTTTAACTTTCATTTGATTACAGGAAGTTTTGCTCTTCAGTATCTAATGATCATTCAAGAATATGTTGGTCAGTCTCCCATGTGTCATGCAGTTGCTTTTGCTGTTAATTTCTAGTTTCATTTCATTAGGATCTGATATGGTGTGAGAAACCATTCTCTGTTTCTTATATTTAGGAACAGAATAGTTTTGTGTGCTGAACCATGCTATGACTCTGGGAAAATTTAGTGTGTTGCCTAGCACAATATGCATTCTTCAGCTCTGAATGGAGTATTTTGTACATGACTGTTAAATCCTTTCGGTCTACTGTGTAATTTAACTCTGATTTTTGTTGTTGCTTTTTGTCTGTATGACGTATCTGTCAGAGAGCCACTCACTATTATTGCACTTGAAGACTTTCTGTTCTTTATTATTTTTTAAAATTTCTTTTTCTTTGGTCTTTTTGAGACAGAGTCTTCTGTAGCCTCAGATGGCCTAGAACTCACAGAGATAGGCCTGCCTCTGCTTCCAGAGTGCTGGGATTAAAGGTGTGTACCACCACATGTGGTTTGAGGACTTTCTGCTCTTTATACCCAGCACTGTTCCTTACATAAAAAATTGTCTCGGTATGGCAATATTTGGTGCTTATGTATTTATTATTATTTTCTCTTCTTGAAATATCATTCTCTTATTAAGGTGTGTTGCCTTTCTTCGTTTCTTCTAACTAATTTTGACTTAGTACCTGCTGTTTCGAGTGTGCCAATTGATGCTTGGTACTAGATTCCAGTTCCTTGGAATATTTCATCTTTCAGTTTTAGTCTGTCTATGTTTTTGCTGTGTGGTGTGTTTCTTTTAGGCAACATATAGTTAGATCGTTTTTGAAAATGTAATCTATCAGTCTATGTATTTTGATTTCAGAATTATGACCAAAACGGTCATATATCCAGGGAAATAAATGGAAAGCATATCGCAGTTCCTCTCTTTATACTAATATGTGATGCTTTGTGACTTCTCATTTGCTTATCTACTGTTCTACTGAGATTTGCTTTTCCCTGGGCTCTTGTGGCTGTGTTTCATTTCCTTTTCTGTGTGCAACATGCACAATACTGGATCTGTGGTTGTGAATTGCTTATTTCATACTTGTCTTGGAATCTCTTTTTTCTCCTGTAATTTGGAAGGATAACTTCAGGATTTGCTAATCTATCTGGGTAGTTATTTTCTTTGGATATTTAAGTTTTTTATTGACATAATTCTGGTTAGAAATCTGCTCCTTTTTGATGTGGTGATTTTAATAGTGAGTTGGTGCTCCTATGGCTTTCAATAATCTTATTTTTTACTCTTTGCATTTTATCTATTTTAATGCAAAGGACTCTATGATTCTAAATATGTTCTGTACCTATATTTCATTTCCATTGCACTGAAAATCTTGGTTCCTAACAATATTATTATACTTTTATAACTATTTATTTTCTTTACATTACAATATATAGAATGTATTAGAATAACTTCAAAGCTACAATGATCACAAGGTAGTAGACACTATACCTCTTTTGTTTGATAAAGTTATCTTTAATGTTACTATAAAATTTTAACTTGGTTCTTAATATATTTGTAACTAAGAATGTACAATGTGCACTTGCCAACAAATCTCTTAAATTAATGTTTGCCCATCTGTGCTAATGTGAAAAAGATGAAAAACAACCAGTATAAATTTCTATTCATTTTAACATTTTCATTTTCCATTTATATAATTTTACATTTGTGAATACATGCTATATAGCAAAATCTTGTCAAGTTTCACATTCAGAGTAGTCTTTTCCCATTCTTTTTTCTACTACATTCTTTCTTCTGATTTCCATATTATCAATTTTGTTTATAACTCCAGCATTTCTTTAAAAAATAGACTGATGTGTCTATATATTGCATTATTAGTTTATATTTATTTTATTAGAACATGTCACTAATAAATGAAAGCTATTTCTTGCATTTTTGAAATGCAAAATGTCGAATTTACTACATAGTTTCCTAGAAAGTAAATAAAAATAAATGATTATTGTTGCTCTTTTCATTGCAGTAATGTGAAGAGCATAGCTTTAAATACATCGGATTCTGCATTTTTACCTCAGTTACCACCATCGAAATCTTTTCTCACTGTACCCTGTTCACATAGCCTCAAAAGGTTGAATTTCATTGCTTTGGTGAAATGAAAAAGAACAGGTGAGCATGTGTAAAAGAAAGTCTGCCGTATTAAAGTTCTTATTCCATTTACCATTCAACAACTGACATCTTATTACTCTCGTGTAGAGACTAACTGGCTTCATTAAAGCTTAAACAAGAGTTTCAAAATTTTCTATAGACCTATCATTGATTAGTCAAAACAAGGAAAAGAAAATTAGCCTTACTCTGTTAAACATTAGCATCCGAGAAAATTACTTAATAACTCTACATCAAAAATTTAATTTACATAATCAAAGTATGGCAGCATTCCATGTGCTTTTCATTTACATTTTTCCACTCTCATTATAGGAATTAAATAAAATTGATATGATTAGACTCGATTCAATTTGCAGTCAAATTTCAAAAATGAAAGAAAACATTTTTTCAATATTTGAAATTATCTTTAAAGATATAACAGTTGTTTTAAACCAGTTAAGCTCAGAAACTCAGGCATTATGTTTTCAAATACTTTTGTTTTTCACTTTTTATAAAAGTATGTAGGTTATTTCTTTAGTGAATTTAATTTACCTTACCCACTTTTACATGTATTAAGAAACCAATTGATATTCAGAGCTTGTCATAATTTAGCCAAGCAGTATATAGACAAAAAATCATACATTTTGTATCAATAATTAAATTTTATATGAGTTAAATATTAATCAAAAATTAACCCAAATAATACTTGTAAGATATGAATATCATTTAATTTTTTATTTATTTGAAATTTGTTCTAAGGATTGATATTTTGCTATATATAATTTAATGTCCTATCTAATAAGTACAAATAAGTAAATAATCACACAGCTTCTCTGATCAGGTACTCAAATTCAAGTTAGTTTGTTCTGCGTCTTCCCTTTAACATTCAAGGTTAGAGCTATAAACTTTCAAAATAGCTAGCTATACAGTGTGTGCTTAAGAAATGATGATGATTAGAGTTTGAATCAGAATGTCCTGTACAGGTTCATATGCCACATACTTTATCTCCAGTTTTTAGGAGATAGGGCATGACTGGCTGAAGCAGGTAACTATGTTGGTCTGTCTGAAAGCTGTGCTCTCCTATGTGAACAAGACATCCAACATCCCCCAGAATGCTCAGAACTACTATGGCTGTCATTCTTTCCCCACCATGATGTGTCCACCTTTGAAGGTATGAAGCAAGATACAATTTTCTTCCTTAATTTGTGCATTATATTTTTCACATCAATGAGGAAAATAACCAATATACTAAAGGTTTTCATCCTTTCCAAACACTTAAAATAAAGTTTGATTTAATATAATGTAAGAATATTTTTAGGCAAGGTCTTCCTATGTAGCTATGTTGGTCCAGAACTCAGAATATAGTGCAGATGGACCTTAAATTCTTGATGCCACTGCATCGGCCTTCAAATTACTTAGGTTCTAGTCATGCACCACCATTTTAAGCTACTTCCTAATAGTAAATATCATGGAATATGGATTTATTTAGACTTTATAAAGAATATCTGTGTTTATTACCGAGTGAGATTCAAATAGTTGGTAATTTGAATATGCAGTGCTTCAATGTTTAAAAATATGGGAATGCAATTGTGGAAAATAAACTATTTAGGAAAACTTTTGTCCTTTCCTCTGTGCTTTACAACACTCACCACTGGGAGAAAATATTTATTGAGCAATAAAGCTCTCTGCCAAGTATTATTAAACAGGGCACAGCCTATAATTGTTTTCTTTCTTTAGCTTGTTGTTTAGGTTGGACTTACTTCTGAAGACAAAGCCATGTTTTTAATCCACAAACAAAAGTCCTCCACTTTCTGAACACTGCATACAGTAATCTGTATTGGCATCCCACATGAATTTATTAGCAACCAAGTATATGCATTATCATAGAAGCAATTTGTACCCTCTAAGTATGGATAAATAGCTGTTCTGAAAACCCATATATATGGTTTCTTGTTTTGAAGTCTTGTTACTTTTTATTGCTATTCAGCACGTTCTCCTCTCATCCCTGAGTCTTTTAGGCTCTGTTTCCTAGCTGAAGGTTAGGAGGCAAGAATATAGACACTGTGTTTTTTCTATCAGACAGTTTCATTATGGTTTGTACTATTTTATTTATTATTTTTATTTTATGTGTGTTAGCATATTGTCTGCATTTGTATAAGTGAACCTGTATTGTGCAATACCCATGGAGGTCAGAAGAGGGTGTTGGGTTCCGTGGAACTGAAATTAGGCATGCCTTTTAGCCACCATGTGGGAGCTGGAAACTGAACTTAGGTCTTCTGCAGTCGCAGCCAGTGCTCTTAATGGCTGAGCCCTCTCAGGCTCCCCACCCCACCCCCACCTTATTCCTATTCTTATCCTTATTCTTAAGGTGTGTGTGGGCTGAGGTTGTGACGTCTTTCAATCTATGTTTAGAAACGTTTTGACTTTTAAAGACCCACACACAGAAGGTTGAACACAGACATTATTAATATGTTATATTACTTTCTAAATTTTGGTAATAGCAGGTGGCATAAATTTAAATGTACACTTAACTATACCATAAATTATATAGAGATAATATTTTCCAAATTTGCATTATAGGAAATATTTGGCTGTAAGCTATCATTTAATATATCCATGTGACAATTAAAAATCTCAATCCCAAGTCTTCAGATTTTCTTGTTTAGTCGTTTGACAGCACATATCATAAAAAATATTGCAGATTTTATTCTTAGCTGCTTTAAATAAATAATATTTGAACTACAAATGTATTGAGGAAAATAGTTTCTTGGTAATTTCTGATAAAATAAAGATAACCATAAGATAATATTTTCATTATGTTCTTTCAATTTGTAATAAAAATAAAGCAGTTGGTGTTATGTGAATATATCAGCTATCATACTTCTAGGCTCTAAAAATTTCCATGAAAAGAAACTGTCTCAGCATAATTCCTCACATTCTGGGAGCTATTGCAAATATTTTAGGTTTGGCGTAGGTCTACAATCAGCAGAACAATTAATAATGAATCAGAGACTTCTGGTTTCAGATCGGAGAGGTAACAACTTAGAAGTCATTAATCCTTTTAAGTAAAAAAAAAAATTGAACAAATTTTAAATTAGACTTATTGAATCCATCAGAACTGTAAAACAAGTAAAACTATAACCTTGCTATTGAACATGGATGGGGTATTTAAAGGAAGTCACAGTTGAGATTTGTTTGTTTGCAGCTTCTGGGTGATACAGTAATAATGCTCTTTATTTTTCTGAATTGAAATACTTTGACATTTGGGACTTGGGCTGATCTTGGAGACATTGCTTCTCTCATGGCCAGCCAAGTCCTAGAGATAGTCACAACTCAAATGGCAGGAGTATACTTCTCAGTGCAACCACTAGGCCCAGAATGTACTGCTCAACATTGCCTCTGCTGGATTCATTCTTGGCTGATATCCACTTGCCCTGCTCATTCATACCCGGATGCAAAGGGAAAGTGCATTTACCCCAAAGTCCACAGAAATTATTCTCACAATTTAACCATACAATTACTTCCTTTTTCTTTCTTCTTATCCCCAAAATAAAAGCTGTCAATCAGTTTTCTCTGTCTTCCTTATTCCCATGTCCTCTGACCATGGTCCTTCCTTATTGTTTTGAACACGCTTGCCAGAAACAGAGAAGAGCACATTTGTGTATTTCCAAAATACCAGAATTTATTCAATAACAAAGAATTCACAAGTGGCTGCATTGACAGCAAGTTCTAATGGTCCATATTCTAATACTCATTGCTACCCTAACTCTCATGTTATACATCACACCGCATACTATAAACGTATCTAAATGTTTCTTTACATGTATATGGATCACAGAAAGAATTCAAGTTAAAGAGGCTGGGGGAGAGTTTGAGAGGCTTCAGAAGTAGAGTGAGAAAGTGTTTGTATTGTTGAGATAATGAAGCAGTCCCCTTTCTGTTCACAGGAGTAAGCCATTTATTAGTCTGTGCTAGATGGGTGGTGCCAGATAGATGGTGAAGTTTCTTGGTCCATATGGGTTCTGTGGTCAGCAGTCTCCTTCAAAATGAAGTCAAAAGTTGTCTGTAAAATGGAGTCTCTTAGGGCAAGGCCGCTTGAAAACCACTGCTTTATTCAGTGTGGAAAACCTTAGAGAAGGACATAGCCTCAAGGCTCATTTCATCTGCTGCCCCCCATTCTAAACCCCAGGACTAGCTAGAATTATCCATTTAGGAACTGTAACTACCATTGCTTTATGTGGGAACTGTTTCCAGATTTATTTGTCCTGCTGAATATAAATATATTATTATGTTTATTTGGTATATATTAAATATATGCTTTAATATAATATTACCTATGTATATTAAAACATTGTTCTTTAAAAATAAGCCACAAGTAGCTAGAAGACTTTAAATAGAAAATTTTATAAATGATGAGGAGGAGAAGGATTATATGGATTGGATTGAGAGTTAGAATCTACTTGTAGCTCCCATCTTGGATGTTTTTTTTCTGGAGAAATCACATCAGTCTCTCATGGTGAAGAGACAAAAATGATCCCTTAGCAGATCCGCCAGTGGAAAAGCTATTTTGAAATGGGGCAAGGTATTCACCTTAATAAAGTTCTATTTTCCATAATGAAATCCAGTGTTGTGAAGGACAGTTCTCTAATTCTGTTATAGTTTTCATGTCTCACCAGTGCAGGGCTTGAAAAGAAGAGAAAACAAAGAAACATAAACATGTGTGAAGGTCACCATATTAGGACACAAACACACTGAAAGAGCTAGGTCAAACCAGAAAAATGCTTCCTTTCTCCATTACCTTTCCATTGCACAAAGTACTGTAAAAATTGTCTAAGTTGTTGCTAAAGAGCTGCTGACACATACTGTATCTGAATGGAACTTAAGGAAAGTGCAAGACAAAAGGAGAGGTAAAAACAAAGGAACCCACAGCTATAGCAAATGTTTGCCTATCTACCCAGCAAATTAATGCAAAACTCCACTCCAGAAGCCCATTGACTTAGTTACAATTATCAAATACACTTAATCACATTTTCAATTAAAAAAATTGTGAGTCACTTTAGAATTTGAAAAAATGGAGTTTTATAACAAGAAGAAAGTAGGATAGAGACCAAATTAATCCCACAGTAAATTTTCAAATATAATTTTAATACTATGAGCTCTAATAGGGAAAGTCAATAGCACATAGTTAATAAGAATGAAAAGCTGGAAACTCAAAGGAGGAAAAGGAAATGCCAGCATTACTGTGCCTTCATTTTAGAGAAGAAACAGAAGAGTGGATAAATTAAGTATGGTGACTGAGGTTGCATATCCTGGAAACAGTTCTAAAGTCAAACCCAGGCCCTGACTTCACAGAAAGTGATCTTAATGGCAGTGACAATGATTTTCAAATATAAGTTTGCATCACATTCACTGAAGGGCTTGTGAAATCACAGATCTTTGCCTTTCCAAGAGTTAAAGCTAGAGTGTGGCCTGTGACATTCCATTTCTAACAGTTCTTCAGGTAATCTTGAATTTGCTGGTCCAGTCACTGTACTCTGAGAGTCACTTGACTATGCTACGTATTGCCTCTCTATATTTTCTAAACTTTAGGTAATATAGGAATGTTTAAAATTGCCTTGGTGGGGGTAGGACATTACCAAAATGAATAATATAGCTTGAGAAACCCTAATTAACTTCTTTCTTTGGTTTTTAGAGAGAAAGTCTCCCCAGAAGGCCTGGAACTCACTATGTAGGCCAGAATGGCCTTGAGCTCACAGAGATCCACCTGCCCCTGCCATCTGAGTGCTCAGTTTAAAGGTGTGCTCCACCATACCTGGCTGAGAGACACTAATGTCTTAAAGCAACCTTCTAAAATTAAAATATTTTGATTCTCACATCACTTACACATACCTACACACAGATACAAAAATACATATAATTAAACACATATTTAGTTATTATATAATTTTATATTAATAACTACTATATAATAAAAATATTTTGAAATGTTTTGGAGCATACTCAAACTTAATGTTTCCATCAGTAATCCTTTTTCTAGGACTCTGTTCCAGCTGCTCATAATTTGAGGATTATTCAAGAAAAAAATACATAATTTTATAAATATTTGATTTAATAAAAACATTATTTTCTGACAAGAAAATTCTAGGGTACATAACCCTTTTGCTAGAAGTATGAAATACTGGCTGTCTTGCTTATGTTCATTATTAATTACTTGAATTCCCTGTAAAAGACCACACAACTTTGTGCCTCCTTCATATGGTATCTCAGCAGTCATGATCTCCTACCTGAACCAGAAGAGAAGCTGCAGTCACTTGGTGATGCTTCCATGAGGCCTATGGCTTTCTTCTTACTAAAAAGGAGGAAATAAAAGGGGAACTCTGACAGCAGTCCATTAATCACAAATCCCTGCAAAAGTGATACTTAATCTCCTATTCCCATTAATAGACTCAGGTGCCTTGGGGGCTTAACATTTTCCTACTAGTTTAATAAGGAGAAAAAGACTAAAGCAGAGGCAAAATGCCTAATTGCAAAGCTAGCAGCTCAGGCAGTGTTGCTTAAAGGAGGAAACTCAAAAACAAAAGGAGACAAGGTAGCGTTTTCTCATCAGCCATGCCGACAAGCTGTCTACAGAGGGAATTAAAAGCAATGACATTAGCCATTTAGAGGCAGAGGCAGCAGGATTGCTATGAGGTAGAAGCTAGTGTGGCCTGCACAGTCTGTTTCAGTTCATTCTGTGCCACAAAATGAGACACTGTCTTAACTTAAAAGTCCCAGACCAAAGCCATCCAGTCATTTTAATGTTTGGATTAATTAGTACTTGTGTGTCCAGTTAAAAACCTGGTGAAATTTCAGGCAATAGAATGTTTGTTTCTCTCTGTTAAACAAAGCCAAGGATTTTACTAAAACATGCCATTGATCACTTACTACAAATACACAAAAGAAGGACAGAGCTTCTCTGGTTTTGTTAAAGCATGTAGTTTCCAGCTCAGGAAATCATTAAGCTTTACTGATTCAGATGTTTCATAAGCATTTGAAGATATGAATTTTTCAGTAGAAAATGAGTCAAATACATGTGTGAAAATTTAAAGAATATGTGACTTTTAAATTTTTTTCTAGTTGTATTTATAAATTAAATGAGTATCTATTACACTTGAAGTATCATACTCTGATAGTTGCTCTTGATTCTTTAATTTGTTTCCAACATAAACAGTACTTTCAAAATAGCATAAATTAAGTAGAAAATATAAAGTTATACAACATAAATCAAATCTTGCACATCAACTAAAATCATTTTTAAACAACTTTATCAGTAATAATGTCCTATGTAAATGAATAAAATGATACATATTTAATTTCACAGACAGGTTATGAGTAAACAAGCAAAAAACAGCAAAACCTTCACTAGCTAACATCTCAGATTTCCCCATTTAGACAGCTAGGCTTGGATAGTGGGCAATCAGAGATAACCATTGTCTATTAAACTGTTAATGATTAAGTCTGTGTCACTTAATGAGTTCATTCACACAGGAGAGTCTGAGAAACATAACTTCTGGGCTAAGTAGAAATTAAGAGAACTTGCAGTTTTGTTTAATATCGTCAGATTGCTCCATAAAGAGGTTTCCTCAGCACCAAGTTATATGAACTTCCGTTGTTCACTCTCCAGCCAACCGTTGTCACTGTCAAGGCATACAGCAATTTTTTTACTCTTTCCTTATAAAGGGGATTGGGCAGTCACTTCTCTCTCCAGGCCTAATGGAAGACAGGTTAGTAAGAGAAAAAACCGAAGGTGTATTTAAGAAGTTTTATGTAACAGAGGCTTTCAGGTTGAAGACAAAAAGGTTTAGGATATTTTACCCATTTGATGAGCTGTGTAGAAATTTGGCTGGATAAAATGGTGTGCTGTGATAGTAACAGACTAAGTGGGAAGGCGCAGAAGTTCTAACTTTCACTTGTTTCTTAGCTCCTCCGTGCAGAATTCCCAAACACTGGATATAAAGTAGGACTTTGTGAAATGAGGTTCTTGGTTCTGGGGATCTGTTATTAGAAAAGGAAGATCAGAGAGTCCCTTTACACTTAGCCCCAAGACAGAAAGATAGGGGAGTGTACAGTAATATTTCCACGCTTTATTTTCATGTTTGCAATGGGAAAAATGAGTATGGGTTTCTATAGCCTGCCCCAGGGAAGAGAAATCTTGTGTGTGTGTGAGTGTGAGTGTGCTTGCACATGTGCAGGTGCATAAGATCAATCTGGATGTTCCTCAGGTGGCGTCCATCTTGGTTTTGTGACAGGGTCTCACTTTAGCCTGGATCTGACCTAGTAAACTAAACAGCGCAGCAAGCTCCTGGATCCACCTGTTCCCTCTTCAGCAGTTCTGGGATCCATCACAAACACACATCAGCATTCCTGGGCTTTTCAGGAGGGAGTAAGGGATTGAACTCAGTCCTCCTGCTTGTGTGGCAAGCTCTTTACCAAATGAGTGACAACGGTTTATTTTTCTTAAAAAGTTACTACTTAGTCCATGCTTTGCTTTAGAAGGTGGTTTCTGAATCCTTTTTTTTTTTTTCCTGACATCTTTTTCTTCACGCCATACAATTGTTATCCCTTTGTCTGTGGGTGATTTGAAACTGTTTACTCTAGTATATGACATTGTTTTTTTATATATTTATTTTAAAATTTTGGAACTTGGACTCAAACATAGGGCCTTGCATATAATAGATAAAAGCTCTACCACTGAGACAGTTCCCTATTCATTTCTACTTCAGTTTAAACAAAGTAAAATTATTCTACTTGAATTTTGATTTCAATAATTTTACCCGTATTTTAATTACTCTGTTGTAACATAACCCATGTTTAACATAATATAGTAAATTTCTAAGTATATAATTTGGTAAGTGGTTTTATAAAATCTTGAGTAACCTCCCATTTTATTTGAAATTTAGTTCTGAGTTTTAATATAAAGGATATTTAATGTACTTTAGGAAAGAATTTTTTAAAAAATGGCAAGACATCTTAAGTGTTTTGCATGGAAGAGCTTTTGTACTATGAAAAATAATTTAAATTCACAGATAAATAAACTACAGTCTTGATACTTTATTATTTGGGTTTTATCAAAAGGAAGTAAATCAACCTTGAGATATATTTCATCCATTTTTGTGGTAAGATGAATCTTATCAAGGTGATCATATCTTGACTATTCTTTATAAATATTTACATACAACTAATATTTCTCTTGTAACAATGACTAATCATGTATCATCTACTTCTGATTGTATGAATGATTTAAGGAACAATGAATTCCTTTACATGACTGAAGATGTGAATATTTGAGAATTGAAAATTGTTGAATGAAGAACCTGTGAATAGGAGAGATTAGATAGTATTTTTAATGCTTAAACTGTAGGTGAATAAATACACACACACACACACACACACACACAAACACACACAAACATGCCATATTGGTTTTATTTACTCTACAGAAAGTTAACTTCTGTTTAAAAGTTATTCTTATTCTTGATAATAAAGAAACGTGGGAAAGCAAATTCGTTCAAGTGTCACACTAGCTCATAAGCAGCAAAGACTTTGAGCATTATTAGAGTGAAATATATTTATCATTGGAATATAAGTATATTTACAAATGTAAAAATGTGTTTTGGTTGAGACTGATACAAAGTTTTCAACTCAGAAACAATAAAATGGCACATGTAATCTACATTATATTCTCTCCTTTTTGTGAAACGACAATTCAAACTCATTTGTGTAATGTACGATTCATCTCACGGCGGTAATCATAGCGCTTATCTTCAGAGAAGCCATTATGAGAGCCCCAAGGCACCCGAACTAGGAGCAGAGCCATGCTGGAAATAAGTGGTAGCACTTTGCAGAAGGTAGTGAGATGAATCTGCTATACACGTTGTCGGCAGGAAATCTGGCATTCGAACCTGGCGCAGTGCTTCCTTAAATGAAAGAAAATACTTCAAAAGTGAGTATGTTTTGTTAGAACCAGCGTCTTCAAGGGCAGGTGAAACTTGATGTTTTTGTTTTATGTTCACACTTTCCTCCCTTGATACGGAAATACCCTTGTTCTTCCAATGGTTGAGAAGTATCTTTGCTTTATACATAATAAGTGTAAACATTTTAAAATTTTATATGTATTAAAATTATTTTTGTATCCCTATATAAAATTGAATGGTTGTGAAGTACTTCATCTCAACATGATTTATTTCCATGTTAATCAACACTGAAGCTCCGTGTACGTTTTTTCTCTTGAAATATCATGGCAATGAGTTTTCTTCCATTATTATGTACCCAAAATAATTTTTAAACAAGCATATTCCTGAGACAAAGAAAATGACCACAAAAAATTTTGTAGACATTTCTAATTTTCTTCCCAAATGCTTATGTGAATTTATGAAGTAATTTAATAAAGATGAATTTTTCCCATATCAGATCAATATTCTCAATCCCCATGATAACTTTTGCTGTGTTCACATTTCTTTTTAAATTATAAAGTTCCTTGATTTAACAAAATAATGTATATTTAGTACTTTGATCTTATAATACAGATTTTTTTCTTGACAAATTTCTAGAAAAGTTTCTTGTCAAAAATTTTTGTCTAAATAGGCAATTTTTGAAGGAAGACAAGAATAGCTTTAAAACACCCCTAAAGCTACATTGTGATTTATCAAAAAAAAATCAGTTATTAGAGGGAAACATTGCCATAACAATTAAAAGAGGTGATTTTTAGTTGTCTGGTTATGAGAATTTGATATGGCAACTATGTAGGATAGCTTTTGAAACATTATACAATACTGAAGTTTAATTAATCCTTCAAGAAATTCAGAAATTAAGAAGAATTTATGTTCATTGAATATAATTAATATATAAATAAATATCAGGCAAAAAGACTAAAATAATTTTAAGACCAGAGTACCTCCTGAGCTTTTAAATTGGAATATTTATAATAACAGAAATTGCACTCTAACCTGAGTATACTGCACAGTAAGCACATGTGACAGAGGCTTTCTAAATGTGTCCCTATTTTACTTTCCAAACCACTTTACATTTTTAAAGCATGAGATATGAATACATGCTTCTATAATATACTTTCACTTTAAGTTTTGGGGAATTAGTCATAACAACTTGATGCACTGAAAGAAGTCATAATTGCAAGTTGTTACACATGAACGAGTCACTAAATTATTTTATGTAGGATTGTTTTATTAAACTTTCAAATTATTTGAGTTAAAATGGAATGTGTTGAATATACTCTATTTTCATAAAATATAAAAATATATTTTAGAAATATAATGCTAAATAGGAATATCCAAACAATATACGAAATAAAATTATAGTCCTGGGGTTTGAAAAAATGGCTCAGTAATTAGGAGCCCATGATGCTCTTACAGAGGACCTGGATTAAGTTCCAGAACTGACATGTCAGTCATCATCTGTAATGCTGCTCCAGGGATGTTATCTCCCCAGTGTGGTCTCAGTGGGCACTACACACATGCAGTGCACTTACATACACATAAGCAAAACACTCATGCACATAAAATAAGGTAAAATAGCAACTTAAATAAGCCTTATCTAATTTTCTTCTGTTAATTTTTAAAAAATTCCCACTCTTATCCATTTGTTCTGTATACTTGTGTTTTATACTAACAAATATGGGGTTTTAGTATTTTTTCAATTTTAATTTCAATATGCTCAAGGAATATTTAATTAGTAGTACATATATATATATATTAATATATATGTATTGTTTTACAGGGCATTTAGATTTTTGTTTATTACTTTATGCAATTTTAATCTTATGGATATTGTATAGTTTGTAGAAGTTTCTATATAGCATATACAAACTTGGGCATGGCTTATATATTTCTTCAACCTTACATTATTACAAACTTCTGTTTCACATATTTTGAACTTATTTTACTAATTCCACGGTGCTATATATTACTCATGAGCTGAATCTGCTCTTTTAGTGATTAGTAATATTCTAGGTTATTAATTATATTTTTATGTAATTATAATAGAGATTGTATAACTAGAAAGTCTGAATAGTTTTACTTATCAATGTAACTATATAAATATTCATTTGGATGGCTTGCAAATGTTCTACTCCTATTTTCTCCATTAATATATATGTATGTTTCTTTCTCACAGAATATGTTTCTATAATATAAATTAAATACATAGGTCTTTGAATATTTGCTGTCTCTTTCTGTTCACCTGAGAATACATTAATAGTTGATTGAATCTAACTTAATTGATCCATCTAATTCTCGGCTCCTTGCAGTGTCTTTGCCTTTTGAATTGTTTTTCATGAAATTGATTATTTAATATTCTTTTCTATTTGGATTGTAGACATTATTATTTATCATTTCTCCTCTTATTTTATTAGTTTTCAGTTAAAATGAAAATGCCTATTATTACCTCATGACAGGCAGTACTTTTAACTCCTCTCAGATACAAGTGTCTCCAGTTACTTTAAGAACATTAAATTCCTTCTCAATAATTTAAAGACACATTCTGGCTGTTGAAGCACTGCTGTTGTGGACATATTTTGGAGATACTTTTCACCTCCCTAGACGTTTGGGTGCTGCGATGATTTTCCTGGATCTGATCCAGTCAGTAAACACTTTAAAATTCATATTTTTTCTGGTGGTGAAAGAGAAGACAATGAGATTCAAAGTATGAAAATGAAGTTGCATTTTTATTATTAATTTTAAGGTGAGAGGCCCCACATGACAGGGAACGATATGATATCAATAACCTTGATAGTGATAGCCTTCAGGGAAATAGCGGTCTCACTCATGCAACTTCAAGAAAAAGAATGATGACAGTAATCTAAATGATCTTAGAAATGGATCCTTTCTTCCTCACTTGGTAATGATTTTCAGTATACAATGATTACCTTTTTATCTTCTTTTTAATGATAATATCCAGTGGTTTCTTAAAGTTCCTTTCTTGATGATTGTCAGCAGACCCATCCTTTGGCAGACCTTGAACCAATCAATTGTCCTATCTAAGTGTTGTCTAAGTCTACAAACCACAACAAGAACTGGTCCAACAGACTATCTCTGATGGTGCATTAGTGACATTTTTATCTTGGGGTAATCAACAACTGTTTAATTGGACTTAAGGCCTGCTCAATATGAGGAAACGCATGCATGGAAATTTCAACATAACTAAATGCACATTTGAAGGGGACACAGATCCTAGAGAAGAACCTACTACTTTCACTTTCTACACCACTATAATTTCCCCCTGTATTCTAAATACATATCCTTATATTCACAGACAGGTATACCTCTCAACACCCATCAAAAACGTCTTTTCGGAACAGACGGAAACTATTAGAAACATCCACAACTGGACTAAATGCAGAGAATAAATGACTAAAAGATAGCCAGTTTTAAGGGATAAATCTATAATGCAGCCTCTACACTTAATGCTGAGGAAGCATCACAGATGATGGGGCAGAAATATTGTAATAGCCAGAGGGACAAGAAGCCTGATGTAGTTAATACATCCTTAACAAATTTCACGCACCCATGATATCTCCACAGTATTGTGGACTAACAAGACCTGCATCATAAAACCAGTTGACATGCCAAAATTAATGATGGAAATTTCACTGGATCTCACCTCTAGATAAAGAGCTACAGGCAATCCGTGGATGTTTTGGGAGAGAGAATCAGCTTTCTCCAGGGAGGCTATCTCTCCCTATCGATCCCTGAGAGAGCAGCCCTAAGCACCTGTATGCATGAGCTCCCTTAAATGGACTCAATGTATTGCACGTGGAGGGTGCATGGGTGGAATTGGTAGGCTCTGGGAGGGGTGGAAATGATGTATAAATGCAATGCTCATGTATGAATTTAGAAAAATTAAAAATTGCATTAAAATAATTAAAAAATGAAAAAACATTGAATATATTTTACCATTTATTTCTTTTAAAATGTTTTATTAGCATATATTAATTATATATAATAGTTTTATTATGCAGTTTCATACATGTATGTATTTCATTACTATTCATCCAGTTTTCCTCTTTTGACTCCTCCCCTCCTGTAGCAGATATCATGTAGATCAGGCTGATCCTTAACTTCTGATCCTTCTGCCTCCACTTCCCAAGTGCTAAGTTTGCCAATGTGTACCACCGTGCCTGGTTCTCTCTGGTGCTGGGCATGAAACCCAGGGCTTCCCACGTGTGAGACAAGCACACTACCAACTGAGATTAATCCTCCAGATCTATCTTTTCTTTATTCTTTAGAAAATATTTATAATAATAATATGGGGTTGGAGAGATGGCTCAGTAGTTAAGAGCACTCTCTGTTTTTGCAGAGGACCTGGATTCAATTCCCAGCATCCATATGGTGGCTTAAAAATCATCTTTAACTACAGTTCCAGGGGAATCCAAGACCTTCTTTTGACCTCTGATGATGTTGCATGACTTACATACATTCAGACACTACACTGATACACACAAAATAAGAAAAATAAGTAAAATATTAAATATTTATAATAATAATAATCAGTGTGAGTGTGCACGCACGCCTTTGCACACTTGTGCATGCCATGATATGTTTAAGAGAGGCATATGACACAGCATGTATGTAGAAGCCAAAGCACAAATTCATGGAGGTGGTTCTCTCCTTCAACATTTACATGAATTCCAGGGATTAAACTCAGGTCACCAGTCTTGTGTAACAAGCGCCTTTATCAATTGAACCATCTTGTCTTCCTTTTATGCTTGATCTTCCTTTAATTTGACATAAAATTTCAGTTTAAAATTATTTTCCTCAACATTTAATTTTTCTTGAGATGTAGATTATCAATCAAATACTTTGCCTTTAAAGTAAATTTTCTAAATATCTTTTATGTTTTATGTCTTCTTAAACATTACCGTCTTCAGTTTCATAATGATGACTCAAATATGAATCTGTGTCAACTTAGTTCCAGTTGGCTGTTTTAAAATTATAAACAATACTTTTCTTTCTGTAAAATTACTGACCATTATATTTTCAAAGTTTCTTTTCATGTTATACTACTTCAACTTAATATTTACTGTAAATGTTTGAATTACAGTGAACTTTATCTATTCTTCTGTTTGTTAACCTGACTCATCATTTCCATTTTTTTCTTTATGATGTCTTTCCAAAGACTTGTGTAATCAATATATAAATAGCTAACTGTTGTTTTAGTGTGATATGCTGCATTACTTGTGATATTTATGAATATTTCTTTTGATAATTTAAAGTGTAAATATACAGTTTCTAATTTAAATAATACATTTCCAATCTCAATTATTTTTCTTGATTCTCAAAGTTTTTCATATTTAAAGAAAAAATATTGCTATTATTTCTTGAGAATCTGGGCATATATCTTAATTAGCAGACTTCCTTTTGATACACATAGTGACATTTACAAAGATTAGGGCAAGATCACACATTTGAGACATGATTGTCCAAGCTCTTCTTTCATTCAGCTTTTCCTGTTTTTTTTCAATTTGGTATTGTCTCATCTACTACGTGTCTATGATAGGTATGAATTTCCTAAACAGTAAGAGACTTATTCTTCACATAGTGTTATTTTTTTAAAGTTTTATTTACTTATGGGTATGAATGTCAGTTTACCAGTTTATACATATTGATATCAGTTAAGATTTTTATTGCAGAATAACTATAGTAATTTGGCAAAGTTTAATACCCTTGCAGTTATGTAATTACTAGCTGCTAGGATTTAGAAGATATATTCAAATGTCTAAGTAATTCCATCTACTCTTAAAATATTTTCATTTAAGTAGGCTATCATTGGGTAGGTGCAGTTAATTCCACTGATGCACGATGTATTTCAGAACAGTAAACACATCCAGATGCAGTTACATGTGCACACACTGATTCAGTGTTAGCATGAAACAGCTACTGCTGATAAAAATTTGCATCATCATCTTTTCTATTATTCAACTTGCTAAGGTTAGCTTTCCTTCTGGATTTTGTTTCTGTAGCATTATTCTTTTTGTTTATATTTATTCCTATCTGTTTCATATGTGCTCCTGATGAGAATAAAAGAATCCACAAAACAAGAAAATGCTGATTTCTAAAAGGCGATACAGGCGTGTTTCCTAGACTACAAGCACAGTCTTGGCAGCCTTGTTACCTGTGCTAAACTTATCTATAGATGCCAGGGGCTTCAAATATATTTTAAGTGACTTCTTTGGTTAGTGAGTCAGGTTTCCTAGGAACAGAGACTAAAAATAGATGTTTGTGTGCATGAAGGGATTTAAAATACTAGGCCTGATTGCAAGCAAAACTTCTAAGGTATAGCTAAGGAGCTGGCAGGGGTGTGAGAAAAAAACACCCCAACTACACTTGCCTAGGTGAGTCTAGGCACTGGAATTTGTAACCTCTGATAGTCTGCCAGTGAATATACACATGGCTGTGTAATGTTAAGGCACTGTCAGAGAAGTGCCTCCAATTATCCAAATGTGATCCTCTGGAGAAGTTGCTAGTGTAAACCTTGAGGAACACTTGTGCTCCTGAGAGATGCCACACTGAACAAGCACAAATATTCTGGAGAATGGTCTCCTGTTTGGAGAGAGACATGAACAAATGTCTATTCACTCCAGATAACTGATGACAGACAAAAGAAAGGATACCATCAAAATTCAACTTACAGGACTGTGGCTGAGGGGTTACATGCAGAAGAAATGACTCAAAGTCAGCTGCATCACCAAAAGCACACCACAACTATTTAGTTATCTACTTCTTAGAGCATCTGGCTGACTACTCTCCTTTATAATATTTTCTTTATGAGTTTTCTTCCTAGATGGAAGGTTTTATCATAGAGGAAATTGTAACATAACAGATGAGCATATTGAACATGACCATAGTTAATAATCAACATCATGCTATACAGCTTTTATGCCCTTGAAAGACTGTCCTCTACATGAATTAATGTTTACAGCAAACACTTATTTGTCATATTTTTATAATATGCAGTGATATTCTTTTACTATGTTAAAATTATAAGAAATTCACAGAACTACATGCATTCAAATTTTACAAGAATGATTCTTACTCTATAAATGGGCTCAACAATTACATATAAAAATCAAAAATTATTTGAAGATTCACATACCAAATGATGTCACTAATAAGACTAATGAAATCAGATTACCAAATAGACTTGCCAACTATTTACAAAAAAAAAATAAAAAAGATTTTCCAAATCTTTCTTGGACTGTATTTCTAAGCCCACCTCTGTTGGGACGGTTATGACTGAGTTGTATACAATTGAATCTCCATTGAAATGTAACAACTAGGCTTAGCTAGTGGAAATCTCAGATCTGATTTGCAGATTGTTTCTCTGGGGGCTGATAAGATACTATGCCTTGGGTGACCTTGGGTGGTATGTGTTCAAGACGGCATCACCTGTGGCACAATGAGTTCTTGAATCATTTGCTAGATCATGGCCCTTCCTTGCATCGGAGAAGATATTAAATGTGCAAGATATCAACCTCAGTCATTTGAATCTAGTGAAATTTCAGAGTTTATTAAATATAGTAACTATAATAGTGTTGTATTATTTAAATATACACAATGCCCACCTTCAGGAATGCTTGGTTATTAAAATTATTAAAGCATTTTGAAATACATGTATTTAAATAGCATGTAAATATAAGTGCTAAAAGGTGGATTAAAATGTACTCACCTTCTGTCATTATTGAAATGTCTATCCAAATTTTAAATTTTTGTGTTCAAATGTAGTGTGTATGTATATGTGTGTGTATATATGTGTATGTATATATCATTCAGGTTCATATGCCAGTGTGTGTGTACATATATGGAAGTTAGACGTCAATCTCAGTGTGGAAACATTCCTCTGTCACTGTCGACCTTACTCTTCGAGACAGGGTCTGTCACCCTGAGCCTAGAGTGCTGAGATGGACTACAATGGTTGTCCAGTAAGCACCATAGAGTCTTCTCCCTCTATGTCCCATCCTCCTGTCTTATTGCCTTCATGCCCCCAGTCTCATCCTACCTTGTTCAGTCACCAGTGTCAGGGTTACAAACATGCACTACCATGCCTGTATTTTATGTAGGTATAGGAAATTTTTAACTTAAATTCTCATGCTTTTGCACTAAGCACTTGACCTACTGACCCATCTCTCAAGTCCCAGATTTTTATTGATTTATTTATTTTGTTTTTATGTGTCTAAGTGTTTTACTTAGTGTATGTAAATGCACATGTGCATGCAATGGCCACAGAGGCCAGAAGAAGGCACTGGATATCCTAGAAGTAGAGTTATAGGTGATTGTTAACTGACGCGTGGGTGCAGGGTACCGAACACGCATCTTCTGCAAGAACAGTAAATGCTTTTAGCCCCAGAGCCATTTCATCAGCCCCCAATTCAAGATTTTTACTTATAGTAAATACTAGTGATTAATATTCTGAATTAAAATTTTCCTTAGTCTTATATTTTCTCTCTAATGTTTAAAATAATTTCTGGAATTCAAGAAAATATGAAATGGGGATGGAGAGATGACTCAGCACTTAGGGTCACCGGCGGCTCTTGCAGAGGATCCAGGTTAAGTTTCCAACATCCATATGGCAGCTAATTGTCCGTAGCTCTAGGTCCAAGGGAATCTGGAGGTCACTCCATGGGCACTGCTCAGTGAAGGTACACTTATATACAGGCAGGCAATACACTCATACACATAAAATACAGATAATAAATAACATTTTAAAAAGAAAACATGAAGTAATTTTAGGAACTAATAAATAGAGAGAGATTTTAATAATAACTGAATTGTTTTTCCCAAGAATGATTGTTAGGTTTTATAAACTGATCTATGCTTGGGTTTCCTTTTATGTTATAGACCATTATGATGTCTATACAAATAATGTGTTTCTCTCTTCTCAGCTTCTGTTCCCAAGCTTCAAACCAGCTCCTCAGGGATAAATGTTTAAAAAAATGCTCATTTTGCCAGCTACAAACTTGATTATAATGAACTCATTCAGCATTTTAGGTAACCTTTATCTGGCATGATTAAAGGAAAGAAATTCAGCTATACACGGTGTTTATATGATCAATCATCAAACTGCAATTATTTTTAAGAATATGACTCTCTAGAAATATATCAAACAAGGAAGACTCACTGGCAATTTAACAGCATTCATTACCACATTATCTACATTTTCCAGATAATTTTCATCAAAGAGCAAGGCATGAGATATAATTCAGTGATGTTTTTATAAAGAGAAAATAAAAATGAAGATTTATGTTTTATTTGCTTTTCTTGCTACCTTAGGAATAAATGTGCAGCTTGTGGTTGGTTGTGGCCCATGGAGAAGGTGACAGCAGTAAAACTGAAATCCTACCTTTTGGCATCACATGGATGGAATCAGGGTTCCAAGTTAAATGAGAGAAGCCAGGCATGGAATAACAAGCACTAAAGCATCTTGCTTGCACAGAACACCTAAGGAAGTTGTTTCGATACAAGTTGAGAATCCACTGGTGATTCACAGAGAGATAAGGGGATTGAGGGATGGAGAGGTGATGCTTAATGGATACTACAGTGCAGTTGGTTAGGAACAAGTTGCTCTGGTGTAATATTGAACACTAGAGAAGCTCTTGACAATAATGGACTATAAATTTCAAAATGCTAGAGAAAAGAAAAATAAATTCCAAGTTTTCACTGTAAAGAAATCACATGTGTTTGAAGAGATTGGTGTAACTTCGTTTCAACATGATACTTTGGGTACATGTTTTGAAACACCATGTTTCCTCATTAATAGAACTATGCTTTATGTTTTTATATACCACAAAAATGCTAATTTAAGAAATTTTTCTGCTACAGAATTGTAGCCAGATAAATACATAGTAGGTTGACTTTGTTCGAGATAATTTTTATGAGATATTTTCTTCCATGTGAACAAGCTTATGAGTCTAGCTTCTTGGTCATTTTTTAGTACAATTTTATTTAATATAAAAAATTACAATGCTATTACATGAGTTATTGTGTCTTAAAATTGAACATTATTTTAGAAGTAAACACAATAATCCCTTCCTTCCTATCTTGGCTATTGTCTCTGTAGTAACATAGTTATGCTCATAATTATTGCTGCTTAGACATTGTGTATGGTGCTCTGGAAAGCAGTATATGTTTTATTTTGAAAGGTCAAAGCATTTCTACTCAACACTGATTTTATTTTATTTTTTTAAGCACTAGGTATGAAATAGTCTAATTCTGAACTATTCATAAACCCCTTTCCAAGAGTATATTTAATTCAAAAGATTGTAGGAAAACACTCTCACATTCTAAATATATTTAAATACATTTCTCATGTTTAAATATGAGTTTGATGACTTGGATTATTTCTTCAAAGTCCATTATAATAATTCTTCCTTTGGTGGAATAGTTCTAAAATTTTATATAATTGAATTTTTTTACTTTGTAAAATAATGATGTTGGCTTTATTGCTCTGCTTGTGAATCATATGAAAATAATCTCTGAATGTTTCCCAGAGACCTATATGCAATCAGGCACTAATTTACATATTCTTTATGAACACAATTATTGAGATGTATAAAATAAACAAAATCATATCTATAATTGGTTTTTATTACATTGGTGATAGGGTTCAGAGTGTACTTTTGTTAATTTAAACTTTTAAAAAAATTCAAGTGTGTCAAAATTAGAAGATTGTTAAACTGAGAATGAAAAATTTGCATCACCATTCAGGTCCAAGTTGCATTTGTTCTCTGAAGTTGAATACTACATTTTTCAATAACAAGAGATACTGCTCAATTGTCTCTTGATTTTTGAACCCATTAATTCAAAGGCAGCTATGAGATTTAGTATATTTTGGATATGAATGAAAGATTAGGTCCTAAGTCTCTTGACAATTTGAGGGGGAGTTCTGTGCGGAACCCTTGATCACCTATAACCATATTTTTATTTATGTAAAATTCAGATATGGGGAACTAACTCAAGATGTGAAAGATGCAGGGATATTCAGGACCAAAGAACAAAGTTGCTTATATTTAATGTTTGCCAAGCTTTGGAGTAGGTATTTCATGTACAATATTTTGCAGAACCATAATAACCCTGTGAATTAACAATTATTTTTCCTTTTGTATGAGGTATCATCTTCATGAGTTATTACTAGGAAGTGCAAAGAGAAAGATGGATTCTAATGGATTGATTTAGTGTCTACCTTGTCTGTCTCTTTACTTAGAGACCTCCAAGAAGCTCAGCTCTGCTACAAGTATGATGCAACATGCATGTATTTTCAGAACTTATGAAGCTGACACTGGTGTATCACCAGGTTGAGGCCAGCCTGATCCGCACAGTGAGACCCTTTTTCTCAAACAGTAAAGAACCTACTCTGGAGGAAAATCTCACCTCCCTTGAGTACTCTTAAACTATTTGCTTTTGAAACAAATGATGGGAAAAAGATCATTTCAGCAAAACGTTATAGGAACATTGACAGACTGAGGACCATATTTCCTTGTGAAGATATTTGCCAGTAGGAAGTTTCAAAATTAATAACTAGAAATAAACAAACCAGTTTAAACTGGATGAATCAGGAGGTTGCCCTGTATGCAACTTTGAAGTGCAGTTTCCCCTAGTCATTGGCACCTCAAAGAGCAGATTGCTCATAATAGAAAGACCAAGGCCATAGGTGCATTGCAAGGTTTTACAGATAGGTGGGCTTACCTAAGAATACCTATACAAGTAAGTATACTTAGCCGAGTTTTTTTGCAAACCAATGGTGCAAATGATTTCAGGATCATCCTGAGTGAGAGCAGTCTCAGCCCATTCGTACACCCGTTCCTGCATGTTAAGCTAAAGCCTAGGGAAAGCTGACACCATGTTGTCCTGTGTTAGAGAATGTCACTTTTCTAATTTTATGAGTATTATTTGAGATGTTTAGATATATTCTGAATTCAAAAATAGTATCAGAGAAATTGTTTTCATTTTCTTAGTGACTTCTGACTCTACTGACATGGTTGATATAGCAATTGTACTAACAGGCAAACGTTAGCGTTGTCGCCTGTATAAAAAACAGAGAGACCATTCCAAGAAATTGTCTGTTTTACAGCAAGCATTATGAAGCATTATGACATCTTGGAAACACTGTAAAAGTATCATTGTGACCTCATGAGGATTAATGACATCACAATGAAGCATTATGACATCTACGAACCATTGTGATGTAAGCATTGTGACATCATGAAGATTATGACTTCACAATGGAGCATTATGATATCTCAGAAACATTACAAAAGTATCATTGTCACATCATGAGGAATAATGATTTCACAATGAAGCATTATGACATCTCAGAACACTATAAAAGAATCATTGTGACATCATGAAAATTCATGATGTCACAATGGAGCACTATGACATCTCCAAACCATTGGAATGCAAAGATTGTTATATCATGAAGATTATGATTTCACAATCAAGCATTATGACATCTTGGAAAAAGTATAAAAGTATCATTGTGACATCATGAAGATTATGATTTCACAATCAAGCATTATGACATCTTGGAAACAGTATAAAAGTATCATTGTGACATCATGAAGATTATGACTTCAGAATGGAGCATTATGCCATCTACGAAACAGTGTGAGGAAAGCATTGTAACATCATGAAGTTTATGGCTTCACAATGGAGCATTATGCCATCTACGAAACAGTGTGAGGAAAGCATTGTAACATCATGAAGTTTATGGCTTCACAATGGAGCATTATGACATCTTGGAAACAGTACAAAAGAATCATTGTCACATAATGAGATTTAATGACTTCACAATGAAGCATTACAACATCTCAGAAAAACAATAAATGTATCATTATGACATCATGAGAATTAATGACTTCACAATGACAGCTTTGAACAATTGTGTTGCAAGCATTGTGACATCATGAAGATTATGACATCACTATGGAGCATTATGACATCTCTGGAACACTATAAAAGTATCATTGTGATATCATGAGGATTCATGACATCACAATGGAGCATTATGACATATAAAAACCATTGTGATGCAAGCATTGTGACATCATGAAGATTATATCAACACAATAGACTATTATGACATCTTGGAAAAATAATAAATGTATCATTGTGGCATAAAGAGGATTAATGACTTCACAATGGAGCATTATGACATCTACAAGCCATTGTGATGTAAGCATTGTGACATCTTGAAGATTATATCTTCACAATGGATCATTATGGGATTTCTGAAAAACAATAAATGTATAATCGTGACATCATGAGGTTTGATGAATTCACAATGGAGCATTATAACATCTGAAAAACACTATAAAAGTACATTGTGACATCATGAGGATTCATGACATCGCAATGGAGCGTTATGACACTTATGTATGAATCCTTTTGATTCAAGTATTGTGACATCAGGAAGATTATGACCTCAAAATGGAGCATTATGACATCTACGAACCATTGTGATGCAAGCAGTGTGACAAAATGAAGATTAATGGCTTCACAATGAAGAATATGACATCTCGGAACCACTATAAAGGAATCATTGTGATATCATGTGGATTCATGACGTCACAATAGAGCATTATGACATCTCAGAAACACTGTAAAAGTAATATTGTGACATCATGAGGATTAATGACTTCACAATGGAGTATGATCTCATCTATGAAACGTTGTGATGCATTGTGACATCATGAAGATTATGTCCTCAAAATGGAGCATTATGACATCTATGAACCATTGAAATGAAAGCATTGTAACATCATGAAGATTATGACTTCACAATGTAGCATTACGATATCTCGGAAACACTACAAAAGTATCATTGTTCCATCATGGGGATTAATGACTTCACAATGGAGCATTGTAACAACTCGGAAACACTATAAAAGAATTATTGTGAAAGCATGAGAATTAATGATGTCACAATGGAGCATTATAACATCTCCTAACCATTGGAATGCAAGGATTGTTATATCATGAAGATTATGATTTCACAATCAAGCATTATGACATCTTGGAAACAGTATAAAAGTATCATTGTGACATCCTGAAGATTATGACTTCAGAATGGAGCATTATGCCATCTAGGAAACAGTGTGAGGCAAGCATTATAAAATCATGAAGGTTATGGCTTCAAAATAGAGCATTATAACATCTTGGAAACAATACAAAAGAATCATTGTCAAACAATGAGATTTAATGACTTCAAAATGAAGCATTTAACATCTCAGAAAAACTATAAATGTATCATTGTGACATCATGAGAATTAATGATTTCACAATGGAGCATAATGACATCATTGAAAAATTGTGTTGCAAGCATTGCGACATCATGAAGATTATGACCTCACAGTGGAGCATTATGACATCTATGAAGCATTGTGATGCAAGCATTGTAACATCATGAAGATTATGACCTCACAATGGAGGATTATGACATCTCAAAATTAATATTAAAGCATCATTGTGACATCATGAGGATTAACGACTTCACAATGGAGCATTATGACATCTACAAACCATTCTGATGCAAGCAATATGACATTATAAGGATTAATGACTTCAAAATGAAGCATTATGACATCTCAGAAAAACAATAAATGTATCATTATGAGATCATGAGAATTAGTGACTTCACAACTGAGCATATTGACATCTTTGAAAAATTGTGTTGCAAGCACTGTTACATCATGAAGATTATGACCTAACAATGGAGTATTATGAAATCTCAGAATCACTATAAAAGTATCATTGTCACACCATGAGGATTAATGACTTCACAATAGAGCATGATGATATTTACGAACCATTGTGTTGCAAGCATTGTGACGTCATGAAGATTATGATGTCATAATGGAGCATTATGACATCTCTGAAACACTATAAAAGCATCATTGTGAAATCATGAGGATTCATGACATCACAATGGAGCATTATGACATATAAAAACCATTGTGATGCAAGCATTGGGACATCATGAAGATTATGTGTTTACAATAGAGCATTATGACATGTCGGAAAAATAATAAATGTATCATTGTGACATCATGAAGATTATGAATTCACAATGGAGAACTATGACATCTACGAACCATTGTGATGCAAGCAATGTGACATTATGAAGATTAATGACTTCACAATGAAGCATTGTGACATCTTGGAAACACTATAAAAGAATCATTGTGACATCATGTAAATTAATGATGTCACAATGGAGCATTATGAAAACTCCAAAGCACTGGAATGCAGGCATTGTTATATCATGAAGATTACGACTTCACAATGAAGCATTATGACATCTTGGAAACAGTATAAATGTGTCATTCTGACATCATGAAGATTATGGCTTCAGAATGGAGCATTAGGCCATCTAAGAAACAGTGTGAGGCAAGCATTGTAACGTCATGAAGTTTATGGCTTCACAATGGAGCATTATGACATCTCAGAAACAGTAGAAAAGAATCATTGTCACATAATGAAATTTAATGACTTCACAATGAAGCATTATAACATATCGGAAAAACAATAAATGTATCATTGTGACATCATGAGAATTAATGACTTCACAATGGAGCATAATGTCATCTTTGAACAATTGTGTTGCAAGCATTGTGACATCATGAAGATAATGACCTCATAATGGAGCATTATGACATCTATGAACCATTGTGATGCAAGCATTGTGACATCATGAAGATTATGACCTCACAATGGAGAATTATGACATCTAGGAATCACTATTAAAGTATCATTGTGACATCATGTGGATTAATGACTTCACAATGGAGCATTATGACATCTAAAAACCATTGTGATACAAGCAATATGACATTATGAGGATTAATAACTTCACAACGAAGCATTATGACATCTACAAACCAGTAAGATGCAAGCATTGTGACATCATGAAGATTATATCATCACAATGAAGTATTATGACATCTTGGAAAAAATGATAAATGTATCATTGTGACATCAAGAGGATTAATGACTTCCCAATGGAGCATGATGACATCTATGAACCATTGTGTTGCAAGCATTGTGACATCATGAAATTATGACATCACCATGGAGCATTATGACATGTCTGAAACACTATAAAAATATCATTGTGAAACCATGAGGATTCATGACATCACAATTGAGCATTTTGACATCTGAAAACCATTGTAATGCAAGCATTGGGACATCATGAAGATTATGTGTTTACAATAGAGCATTATGACATCTCTGAAAAATAATAAATGTATCACTGTGACATCATGAGGATTAATGACATCACAATGGAGCACTATGAAATCTATGAACCATTGTGATGCAAGCAATGTGACATTATGAGGATTAACGACTTCACAATAAAGCATTATGACATCTCAGAAACACTATAAAAGAATCATTGTGACATCATGTAAATTAATGATGTCACAATGGAGCATTATGAAAACTCCAAAGCACTGGAATGCAAGCATTGTTATATAATGAAGATTATGACATCATAATTGAGCATTATGACATCTTGGAAACAGTATAAAAGTATCATTGTGACATCATAAAGATTATGATATCACAATGGAGCATTATGTCATCTACGAACCATTGTGATGCAAGCATTGTGACATCATGGAGATTTTGACTTCACAGTGGAGCATTATGACATCTAGGAATCACTGTAAAAGTATCATTGTGACATCATGAGGATTAAAGACTACTCAAATGAGCATTATGACATCTACGAACCTTTGCGATGCAAGCAATGTGCCATCATGAGGATTAATGACTTCACAATGGATCATTATGACATCTATGAACCATTGTGATGCAAGCATTGTGACAAAATGAAGATTAATGACTTCACAATGGAGCATTATGTCATCTATGAACCATTGTGATGCAAGCATGGTGACTTTATGAAGATTAGGATGTCACAATGGAGCATTATGACATCTCAGAAACCATATAAAAGTATCATTGTGACATCATAAAAATTATGACTTCATACATCTCAGAAACACTAAAAAAGTATCATTGTCACATAATGAGTATTAATAAGTTCAGAATGGAGCATTATAACATTTCAAAACACTATAAAATTATCATTGTGATATCATGAGAATTAATGACTTGACAATGGAGCATTATAACCTCTGGGAAAAATAATAAGTGTATCATTGTGACATCATCAGGATTAGTGACTTCACAATGGGGCATTATGATATCTATGAACCATTGTGATGCAAGCATGATGACATCATGAATATTATGACTTCACATTGGAGCATTATGACATCTACAAAGCATTGTGATGCAAGTATTGTGACATCATTAAGATTATGACTCCATAATCGAGCATTATGACATATATGAACCAGTGTAATGCAAGCATTGTGACATCATGAGGATTAATATCTTCACAGTGAAGTATTATGACATCTCGGAAACACTATAAAAGTATCATTGTGACATCATGATAATTAATGACGTTGTAATGGAGGATTATGACATCTACAAACCCTTGTGATGCACGCATTATGACATCATTAGGATGTCCTTCATATTTAGCCCTTCATATTTTAAAGGAAAAAGTCATTGCATTCTATTATATTTCTTTATATTATATATTCTATTATTTCTATTAATTATAATTAATATTAATTAATTTTATAATAATATATAATAAATAATATAAATAACATAATTAACATTAATATAATATTTATTATATTCTATTATTTCTATTATATTTCATTATATTATATTATATTACACATTCATTCATTCAGTCATTCATTTAGTCTCAAAATGCAGAACTGTAACTTACTCTCAGTCTGTTTTCTGTTTTTTTGTAGATTAATAGTGATTCCTAACTAGTTCAGTCCACTTGAAAGTCATTTCCATTTCATTGGCAAAATGATTGTCTTTTTCAATCTGACATTCCCTTGCAGAGATTTTAAATTAAGTACCAGAAAATAAATCAGTCATGCAGTTATTAGCAAAAAGATTTGATACCACAATATATCAAGAACTTAGTAAAGATCAAATGCTTCAAATAGTGTGTAATAAAGTCAGTACTTCAAATAGTGAACGCCTTTCAGTGATGTACATATTCACTTCACTACATAGATGTCAGTGTAATGCTTATTAATATGTGTAAATGGTGACTGGAGACTTTTGCTAAAGTAGCAAGTGATCATTACCTGTAGATGTCTCCATTATAATAGTTCCCTACTGACTGTCAATCTGATATTTACCTATACTGGCTTGAGCTGAAAAGTACTGTATTAGTGTACAGGATTTTTTGTGAGCTCAAGCGGATTGTAATTTATAAATCCACTGGGCTATAGCATGTCAGATAGTAACAGACCAAAAGAGAGAGATTAGTTTCCAACCAACTGCCACTTAAGAAACAGAGGGAGAGTAAGGAAAACAGCCTTGGGGAAATTCTGTTCCAAACCCTCACAAGTAACAGCAACAACATCAACAATTAAAACACAGAACATTGTTTTTTTGTAAAGAACATTAGACTCTAAGAAGCTACCAGGCTTTGTTAGAAATTTCTTAATGTATATCTGTAGCTCTAATAATACTGCTTACTGTATAAATGGTGAAGCCTTACTATTTACTCAGTTGTTCACTTTTATATTCGTTTATGTATTCCTTTATTCATTCATGAATAAATGTGTCAAACACTAGTCACTGGAATGAGACATAAAAGATAGGCACAGATTACCAAAAATAAATTGTTTTAAATTACATGTATCTCAATTGGTGGGAATCATATATAGTTAAGTCATAGTAGATAAAGCTTTCAAATGCTGAGTTCTATGAATAGCTTCATTAAATATGTTTGTAAACACCTGTTCTCAGGCATTAAATTGTACATCATTAGATGGACACTGTTTTTAATTTTTTATTTATTATTCTTATTTTGTGTGAATGAGTGTATTGCTTGCACCTGTGTTAAGTGCACTCATATCATGCAATGCATGTGGAAGTCAGAAGAGGGCGTCGAATCCCCTAGTACTGGAGTTACGAATAATTGTCAGCTATCATGTGAGTGGGAATCGAACACCTGGGTTTTCTGCAAGAGCAGTCAGTGCCCTTAACCACTGAGCAATCTCTCCAAGCCTATATACTGTTTTGAACATACTGTTATCATTTCAGTAAAGCCCTGGGTAAAAGGCTTGGTTTCCAGGATGAGACATATACAGCAGATGCTATAAATAGTGGTGGGAATTTTAAGAGGAGAAATTCTGTTGGTGGTCTTTAGGGACCTTGATAGGGACTGTGGATCCCATCCCTGTATCTTCTCGCTTGATTTCTTGGCATAAGATAAGCACCTCTCTGTCATGTATTACTGTCATCCATGCTGAATTGATGCAGGTCCAAAGCAACAGGAGCACTAATTATGCACTGGACCCTCCAAACCTATGATCCAAACTAAAACTTCTCTCTTAATCAAATGACTATCTCAGACATATTGTGATGGAACACCAACTGTATGTATAGACAGTTAAAATAAGCACCACATGACATCACTCATATCCATGATTCTCAAAGCATGGTTTTGCAGCACTGTGCATGTAAAATGGATATTACTTTCTTTGCACTAGTGTCAGGAGCATATTAATGCTTATTAAAAGCAAATGATTCTGTTTTCAGAAGACAGAATGTTATGTGACTTCAAAATCTCTTAGTCTATCATATCTTCTGCATCATTATAATACTTTTGGAGCATTCTAACTTTTATTATTGTCAAGTTATTATTTTCTAGTTCTCAATTTTCCTGAACTCTTCTCATATTTCCCCCAATATGTTGAACTCGCTGCACATTCAGATCTTCGAGTGTGAAATCTATGTTCCCCTAATTCTCCCAAGTGCCAGAATAGATAAGCAATAAGTTTTAGTCAAGGGCTTTACAGTTATGCCATCTATTCGAATCAAAAAATATATATTTTAAAAGAACATCCCTGTTCCTAAACATGATTCAAATACAGCTCAAGGGAAATTAGAAAGCAATAGCTGATACAGTTATCAGAGATTCAGAGGCTATGTGTATTTACCTCTCTATTTCCTAAGCAATGATCTATGTCAAGTGTCATTTGATATTTTTATTTTATTGCATAAAAATCTTCAACAGTCATTCTCAAGATTTTTGTGTCTTCCGATGCATTCTGTTTGAAAATAGAATGACTTTAATAAAATTCTATATTGCTCTTCAAAATTAATGAAACAAAATTTAATTTTCCTTTTACCCACCTCAAGAATGTCAGTTAAATTAAATCATATATAAATTTTCTTTTAGTTTTTGACTTGTGAATTAGTTACTAAACAGTCTTTTACAATTAATCATATCAATGTCCCTTCATAACTTACAATGCCCAATGCATTGCCCTTCTATAGATTAGTCAATTCCTGCCATCATCCAGGGCTGCTGGAGTAACTGTAAGCAAGATGATATCAAGTTAAGAACTCAGTGTGCCAGAACAGTTCTCTGAAAAGTAAATTAACTCCATTCTTGGCTTTCTTGCCAAAATATCAAGTTTCTAATAATTTGCCTCTTCCTTTTCCCTGAGTATAAGGGTTAGTTCAGGAATGTGTGCTGTGCTTCAGGGGCTCCCCTGAATGCTGTGCTTTTACTTGGATAATCTAAAATAATAAACATCTTTTTATGTTTTCTTAATTTTTTAAAAAATTTAATCATTGTGTGTTTCATACAGAACATCTCATTCAATGTAATCATCTTTATACCTCTTCCCCACCACACTCCCAGAGCCCCCCAACTGGAATCCATACATTCTTTCACCTGTGTTAAGGTCTGTTGTATCAAGCTAGTGTCCCCAAATGTTCATCAGTGAAAGCATCCTCTGAGATGTTAGCCTATCCAGAGTCCCTTGCTTTAAGAAGATTAGTTCATCCTCACCCAACAGTAATCAGTTGATAATATTTCTTTAGAAAAGATTAGGGACTGCTGCCCATTTCCTCAGTTCCATGCTAGGTATTTATTGCGTAAAAGCAAAGAGCAGTCTTCTCTCTGATATGAGGGATGGATCTCGGCCTGACTGACAACAGAGTAGCCAATAGCTTAAGGGAAACGCAGGGGAGGCTGGGAGGAGGCGGAACCAACATGGCTGCTATTCGGAGGGAGGGAGGGGGACTGTACCCACACCGGAAGAAAAATGCCTCGGCCACCAGGCCCACGTGGAAAGCCGAACCTAGGAGACAGCTTGCCAAGCTGCCGCCATCTTCAAGACCATGTGAGTGCCACGAACTGAAAGACTGGTGCATGGCTGTCGCAAACATTGGGGTGGGGCCGCCTGCAGGCGCAGACTGGGGCAGATGAGCCCTGTGTACATAGTTTGTAACCTTGTATAGAATAAACCTTTCTAAATAGAAAAACAGTTCCTGTTTTATCCAGCTGGATGAACCAGATTCCACCCGATAAGGCATGGAAAATAAATTTATGCAACAGTATTTGTATGCTTGAGTTTGCATGGGTCTTGAGCATGCCAACACCATTGCTGTAGGTTCATATAAACAAGGTTCTAGAAGCTTGTAGGATTCTATTTTCATATGGTCATGCACCTTCTCACTGGTTCTTACAATTGTTCTTCCCCCTCCTCTGCAATGGTCCCTGAACCCTGGGTGAATGAAACTTAAAATAGGCGTCCTGTCCAGGGATCCACTCTAAAGACTCCTAATCTCCATGCTTTGAACATCTGTGACCTTTTTGTTACTGGCCCTCTGTTGTATGAGAGAACTTCATTAATGAGAGTTGAGAGATTCAATAGTGTCCTCTTTACTCTTTTTTCTATGTTGCATGAGCCTTGAGCATAGAGGATGTATTGTAGCTATTGCCATTTAGGTGCAGGTAATTCAGACAGTGGTGCTCTGTAGAGTCTCCATCTGGTGCAAAAGAAGCTTCTTTGATGAGTGGTGACTGGGATACTTGACTGTAAATACAAGGATACATATTTTGCACTTAATAAGAAGTGACATTATCCTAGGGATATGGCAGCCTTAGGGATTTCTCTATGACCTCTCCAGCTATGTATATTTGTTTATTATTACAGTACCACACATGAGTTTTTTCCCATTGAGTGGGCTTTAAGAACAATTAGGTAGCCGTTGATTGATCCCAAGGTGAAAGTGTCACTACTGCACCAGTGTCACACTCGGTGCTAGTCTTTGATGTAGTTATTCGGTCATGTTGGGCCATTGATTAATGTTCTTCCTTAGCTGCTTACATTGCTCTCCAGATCTATGAGTGCTAGCCTTTAGGGGAAGTGGCTTCCAGGTCTGTCCCAACTCTATTGCTCGAAATTCAGTTTCTGAAGGATGTCCTGTTTCTGCAACTGGACCAACAACTCTAAGGAAGGTTTCTCCTGTCTGTCACTGTTTTTTGTTATGCAGCCTTCAGCTATGCACATGGACTTATGTAGAGACAGTGTGTGTGGAATTTGTCATTAGGTTTTTAGACTAATATGGTTCCCTCTGGTGTTTTACACTAGCTAGACATTATTCATATCTCTGCTCTCTCTCTCTCCCTGCCTAAACCTCCCTCCATGACTTCATCATTTAAAGTGTCACCATTGTTCCATCTCTTCCTTAATAATACCAGTCAAATAAGCTTTTGAATGCCTAGCTTTATTTGCCTCTAAAGAGGACAAATAATTATTTTAGGCATTGAGTAATGCAGGACTCAAGTAATTATTCTTATAGAAAACATTTTATTATTTTCATTTTATATGTGAGTGTATTTATCACCTGCATGTACATAAGTGCACGTCCTGTGGCGGTAAGAGGAGGTTGTAGGATCCCCTGGAACTGGAATTATTGACTGTTGTTAGATACTATGGGAGTGCTGAGGACTGAACACAGGTCCTCTTCAAGAGCACCCAGTATTGTTAATCACTGAATCATCTCTCTAGCCCCAATTCTTGAGTTTTCTGAATAAATATGTTTAAAACAGGAATGGAGAGTTGCAGTTTTGAATCTAATTGAATATAATTATTGTATGGTTTCTCTTTTTCCTTACATATTTTAGCTTTTTGTCAGTGTGTGTTTTCTCTACTGTTACCTGGTATCTACTTTGGCTGTTACAGTTCATTATGTCTTAATGATCCACATGAAATGACTGTGGGAATTGGAAAGACTACAAAATAAAGAAAGAAAAAGGATAAAAACGCATTCACTCCTCAATTGCTTAACTATGTCAAAAATTCTTCCTTCTAGTACCAACATAATTTGAAAAGCTAGCTATTCATGAAATCAGGTTTATCTGGTAACTCATTAGTTGAAAGAGGACTTTTACAACAGCTGAAATCATTTTTTAAAAGATGGGAAAAAAGCCTTCAGCTCAAAAAAATAAAACTAATGACATAGCTGAGAACCAACAAATGGAAATTTTGTGAGCATGTTAATGGTCTTTTCCAGAGATATCATGACACAGCATGGTAGAATCAAATAATATTTTAATGAGTCTAAAACTGTATACTCAATTATATCAATGCTACAGGAGAATAAAAATTCCAGTATATTTACCTGTCATATCCAAGTCCCAGAATCAGTACATTTCTAAATCAGGAGGTTGTTAGGAACCCTGCTTCCCGAAGACCTTGTACATATTCTGTCCTGCACTTGTATTTGAAGACCATTTCTTGTATGTAGTTTTGAAGTCTTCTGAGAATATCGTTTATCCATCGATCTTTTTTTCATCCCCAAAATTTAATGTTCTGTATTGGAAATGCAACAGTACACAACAAAAAGAAAGGTCATCTTACCTCAAGCAGTTGACATTTTAATGAGGAAAAACCCAACACTTCCATATAAAGAAGGATAGAAATAACTTTAGACATTAAAAAATATCCAGGTGCTTTTATAGCTAACTTGTCAGGACAAAGTCTCTTCCAGAAAAATGAATCTGAGCTCAGTTCTGGTTGATGGAGATCATGAGCCAGGTGAGGAAGCAGCTGTGAGAGGGCCAAAGGTGAGGAAATCTCCAGGACCTCACCTCCTGGCTGGTATGAGGCAGAAGCAGAAAGCAGGAGCCAGGAGGAAAAGCGTCTCATCGATCGTGGATTTCCTGTTTGCATTGTCTGTTTTACAAGTAAAATTATAATAAAGAATTTTATTCTAAGGAAATATAGGATCTCATTTTATATTTCCAAGATCCTGAATGAACAGAGACTAAACTAGTCAGTTGCTGATTCACCATTGTGATTCTTTCTTAGATTTGTATCTGTTTCAGAGACAGCATTGGTGGTAATATAGTCATTTATAAAATCCTATTTCAGGTAAAAAAAAAATTGAGGTTCTTCCTTTTTGCTATATTTCAATAAATCATCCTTTGTCTCTGACATTTTGTAAAATAAACTGGAGCAGCTTTCTCCTAACCACACAGGAGCCAGTTTCTCACATCTCTAGCTACCCGTCATTCCTACTGCATCGTTAGTTACACCCAGAGAGTTTATAGCATATAAGTACAGAGTTTTAAGAGGGATAAGGGCATGAATCCAAGCATGAATGATCACATTTGATTTTAAAAATAAAACGCATGTGAATTTAATAGAGTAAATACTTTAATGGTGCTGACAGTGGCAGTAAATAAGAATGAGTAACCTGACATTTCCAGACACAGACAGAAATGTGTACGTTAATTTTCAGGCACTTAATGAACAACTTCTGAGCATAAAGTTTATCATACTGTGTTGTGTTCTACAAAGCTAACGATAAGAGTTGGGAGAAAGATTGAAAGAGCAACAAAACAAGAGACTAAAAGAACGAAAATGTGCTGGAAATCTTTAATGTAATGCACTGTCATATTTACCACTCAAAGAAGTCTTTTTAGAATGACTGCCCTGTCTGCTGGAGTGTGGCTCAGTAGAAAGAACACTTTCTAACATGTTCTAGGCCCTGTGATTGCTTCAGTCTAAAGTTGATCCCTGCTCAATTCTTCTTCCTGTGCTTACCATTGTGCTGTTCTCTGTTGCCTGCATGATAAATAAATAAATAAAGCCCATCCCTATTGAACCAAGATGATTCTCAGCTCAGATACAAAAACTACTGTTTTTATATCTTTATTTCTTTGCAATGGTGAGGGAAATTTACTAGGTGTTATCAGCTGTTTCCTTCTTCCTATCACATTGGCCAGCATTGAACGCATGCTGTGTAAGGAGAGGAGTAAGAGATGCACATCCTTGACTTTGACTCACCCTCTCTTGAAATGCATGGCCTTCCAGTCGCTGAAGAAGTCAAAAGTTCTGTTTGGAGGGGCAGAGGAGCACGCAGCGACGCCCTATATATATGTAGACAGTCATTACCTTCCACTCATGCAGTACACAGCTTCTTGGTTTTAAATGTTTTGAAAGTCAATAGAAAACGGTTGAGCAATGTCTTGAGTATGTAAAACAATAAGAAAACTTTATTTGAAAAGTATTATTCTTATAAAGAGAATGTCAAAGGGTTTCCATTTACCTCATCATTCTAATAATCCTCTTTTGTTTTTCCACAAATCATATCTGACTGCCTTTCTTCTCTGAATGTCCAAAATAATTTATGTTAACTTGACAGGGTATCAAAAATGATTGAAATGATTGCAATGTGCTTCCTGTAGGTGTGGGGACTTTATGTGCCTTTTGTTCTTTGCTCTTCCAGAATCAGTTCTTGCCCTCCTGCTCTGTGGTGTGGCTTCTCCGCCTGTCTGAACACAAGTGACATTTTATATGTAAAGCCAGAGTGAAGTGCCTTTAATCATTTCTTTTAAAATATTTTTCACTAATAATTCCATTTTCCCATGAAGTATAAACTCACATTATTCTTTTCTAGAGACAAGCTGTCTTTTTCACTTTATAAAATCTTACTTAGTTTTTGACTTGTAATGAGCTTCTTTACATGAATCTTCATTCCCATCATGTTTATTTCTAATCTGGCCTTACTGTTTACTGGAACAGATCACTAAACAGTGCTAAGGGCTGACTGAGACTTGGAGAAGGCAGGAACTGGCTCTGGGTCATAGCAGGAACACATGTAATGTGAAAGTAGCAGGGAAAAGTATGGGTAGAAATGCTTAAGGGGGGATGAAAGGGAGAAATGGCATGGGAAGGGATGGACAGGATGATCAGCTAAAAGTCCAGGGTGTGTGAAATAGTGGTATGGTAACCTACTCTTTTGTGAGCTAATTAAAATCTGATTAAAAAATAAGAGTTTGAATTGAGTGGATAATACTACATACAGAAGATAAGGGTTGTTAAATGAAAATCCCAGTTCCAGGTACTACACAGTTCCATAGGAGTTATTGATAAGGGAGGCCTCATGGGCCCCGAAGAATAGAGGCTATTTACATTGCTCTTGATTGTTTACTAGAATTAGATTCCAAGACCCTGCTGCAGAAAACACCACACACTTTGTTTCCAAGATACAGAGAAATCAAGTTAGAACTTATCTAGAGATTTCCTCCCTGCTTTTTGGCTTTCATAGTGCTAGAAGGTGCTATGTAGGTTTTCAGGATGTGGAGATCATATATGGTCTCATCCTACTTCATACACTGCAAGCTATAATACCAACTTGCTTCGCCATATGAGAACACTACTGCAATAATGGCATGATTATTAGAGGTATGATAAACTGCTTTCCATTAAACTTGGTCAAAAATCCCATGGCTGGGGCAATCATAGGCCCTAAGGGGGAAACTTCTACTCTTGATTGGCTAAATGAAGTGAGATGCCAAACTACCTGTGAAATATTTATGTTTATATCATAGATTAGTGCTGCTCTCAGCCTTGTTCACAGAAGTTTCTGTTTGAAATAGATAATAGCCAATACAAATTCATGAATGGTCAAAATGCTGATAATTAATAATGACTGAGTGCTGAGCCCTAAAAATGGCATGTCTGTAGTATAACCTGTCTAAGGATCAGGGACTATCACAGAAGAGGAGCCAGAAAAAAATCTAAGATCTGGAAGACGAGGGGAGTATGCAGTGACACTGTCTTCTGGACATGCTGTGATGTGTTACTCATGAACTCACAGCAGTTATGGTTTCCTGCAAGACGAGGCCCCTCCACATTCCTTCGTGGCTGGGAACAGGAAGTGTTACTTCTTCCTGAGGAACTATTGGCAATGGTTGCTAAGAAAGAAGGAGACTTTTTTTTTTTAGTTGTATAGCCACTGGTAACTTGATCATGTTTCAGTAAATAGCGTCATATCCATGTTCATGCAAACAAACCTAATAAAACTATGTAGATTACAGCAATAGTAGTAAACAGAAAACAAGAATTGGGACTTCCTGGGAAGAACGTGACCAGTGGGAATTGAAGGAACTGAAAGATGGTAATATGGATGATATTGACCAAAAGCATTGTGTACATGTCTGACATTGTCAATGATTTCAAAAGGTGATATTTATTCAAAGACTAACCAATAAAATAAAAAAGAATAAACAGTAAATTAAGATTATTTTTATTTAAAAATTTAAAACCACATAAGGATCTGAGGTACAACTATTTGTAATAAGAAGGCATAGAGAACTCAGTAAAACATGATTATAAACTATGAAGCTTATAAACATTAACAAACATTGAAAAGTAAAAATTATAATTAGGAAAAAAGTCTCATTTCTTTATCAAAATTATGGGTACTGTAACAGAACAAGCTCCAGCGCTCAAGTCAGATGATGCCCCTAAGGTGCTCGGTGATGGTACAAACCCTTTTCAGGCTCACCGTGGCTAGCGTTTATGTTTGTAAATATATAATCTTGAGGTATATATCATGACCTCCTCCAACTACAAGAATCTCTACTTAATTCAACAGATTCTGTTTTTTTTTAATTTTTTATTTTTACTGGTAGATATGAAGTTGTTAATGCTTGTACATGGAGATAAGATCTAAAGCACTGACCTGTAGTTGTATTTCAGGAGAAATCTATAGGAGGCAATTTTGGAAGGAAAGATATATCTAAATATATTAAATTTAATCATTTTTCACTGTTAACTTTAGATGGCAGAGGCATAGATATGAAGGAAGGTACAAAGAAAAATGCCTAATGCAAAGTATATGAGAATTCATATAGGGAAAGTTAGCTCAATTATGTCCCTTTTCTGCCATTAAAAACCACAAAATGGCAAGATTTATATTAAGATTTGTATTTGTAAGTAATAGGAATGAGCTCTGGACAGTTAAATGAAGTTGACCTATATGAAGGACTTATATTAAGCAGGGAGATTTTGGAGAATGGACTAGAGTTAATGGCTTCTAAGAGGCTTAAAAGCAATGAAAAAATGGAATTTCAAAGCTGGGAGAGATGCAAACGTGAGTCACAAGGCATGATGAACTCGTTAGTTATGGCCTACTGAGATAAACATTCTTCTTGCTTCAGAGAGTCAACAGTCAATGTTCATGAAGAGAGAACTGGCTATCACCACAGCAGGAAACGGGCCCAGATACCCTGAGTCAAGAGAGGAAGAATGTCATACTTTAGTATTCTCAGTGTCAGTTGTTTACTCCATCCAAGATGGAGGAAAAGGAAACAATAACTTCCTTAATAAAAAAAGGGAAGTGATGTTATGGGGAAGACAAGGGTCCTTGGAAGATAGAATTTGACTGATGTTTATTATTCAGTAAACCAGTGAGCATAAATTAATGTCTCATTAAGTTTAAAATTAGGAATTCAAAATAATGATAACAGTAGACAACACATAACTCCAGAGATTCGAAAGTTCTAGGTGATTTTTAAATAGTAATTTTTTGTTCTTCTAGACATTTATATAATACATATTGATAATCCACCTATCACTACCTCCCTCCAATCTCCCCATTGCCTTCCACCTTCCTACGTTTGTGTTTACTTTGTTATTGTTATCAATAAATCCTTCACTCAACATTTTGTGTATTTTATTGAATTTCTGTACAGTTAATATGCAACATCCTAATCATCTTTATACTCTCTTCCCTATCAACTCCCTCCCATAGACCACCCCCCACTGGATTTCACACTGGATTAAGTCCTGTTGAGTAGTTAGTGTCCTCAGACATCCTACAATGCACATTCACTCAGTGGAGTCTAATCAGCCTATCTGGAATCACTCCCTTAAAGAAAATCAACTCCTCCTCAACCAGTAGTATTCAGCTGCCCAATAATTCTCCAGCTACTATTAGAGCCTGCCGTCCATTTCCACAGTTCTGTGCTGGGTTGTTGTCTGCTTGAGTTTGCATGAATCTTGTGCATGCTGAAACTGTTGCTGTAGGTTCATATGAGCAAGTTCTGTTTCCTTATGGTCATGCAATTCCTCCCCTGGCTCTTAGAATATTTCTTCCCCCTTCCACAATGGTCCCTGAACCCTGGATGGGTGAAATTTAATATGACTTCTGTTCAAGGACCTATCCTCTGCAAACTCTTCTTCAAGAGGCCATTTGTGCCCTCTTTTGTTCCCGGCCCTCTGTGGCATGAGGGAGCTTTGTTGACGACAGTGAGTAGATGCAATAGGGTATTCTCTCTACCCTTTATTCCACTAGTCTTAGGTGTTGAGGGTCTATTGTAGATGTGTCACTTAGGGTTGGGTCTTTCACAGACTCTTGATCTTTATGCGTGACCAGCTTTGAAATCTGTAATAGTCTCTGGCTGTTGCAAAAGAAGCTTTTTAGATTAGTGGTGACTGGAATATTTGTAAATATAAAGATCCTTATTTAGCACATAGTAAGAATTACATTTGTCTAGGAATGTGACAGCCTTAGGGTTTCTCTAAAATCGATGACCTCCTCAATCATGTATATTTGACTGTTTACAGTATCACACATGAGTTCCCTCACATTGAGTGGGCTTTAGGTCCAATTAGATAGCTGTTGATAACCTCCAAGATAAAATTGCCACTACTATCCCAATATAATTTGCTGTGCCAGTCATTGTTCTGGTTATTAGGCCTGAAGGTTGATGTTGGATCACCAGTTCACAGTCTCCCTTAGCAATTTGCATAGTGTTCTCCAATAGAATGAGAACTAGCCCTCAGGAAATTGGCTTTCAGGCCAGCTCCAGCCCTATTGCTCTAAGTCCTGTGTCCCAAGTATGCTCTGTATTCAACAACACGGTCTTACTTTCAAGTTCTGGGAGCAATCAAAAAGTCAGTGACAATAGGCTGTGTAATTTAGTGAGTATTTTGGTCTACCTTGGCCAGCAACCCGAGGAGTGGTTTCTTCTATCTGGCATTGTTTCTTGTTATATAGCCTTCAGCTAAACACATAGACTCATGTAGAGATATTTTATGTGTAAATTTTCAGTCAGTTTTTGAACCAATATGTTTCCCTCTAGTTTTCTCCCCAGCTAGACATTATTTATGTCTCCTCTTTCTAGACAGGGACAGAGTTAGTTGAGAAAAAATTTTATAAAAGAAAAACATATACTTAGTAATAAGGAAATCCTATAGAAAGGGAAAGAATAAAATTCATTCAAATATATTTTTCTTCAACAAACAAGAATGGAAAACTTTTTAATGATTTATGCACATTTTATAAGATCACTGTAGAAGGTAAATAGATTTCTCAAGAACTCCATAATATTTTAGACCTAAAAAGTACTGACTAAAAAGCGTAACATGAAAATTATTTAGATGCTTTATTTTAGTCTTGACTTTAGTCTTTTAGATCATGATCCAGTAGATTAACAAGCATGCATGTTACTTGAGTCTGGATCTGACTTACTTCCCACATGGCTCACTATCCCTGCGCACGAACATTAGCTTTTCTGCAGCTTACTTTTGCTCATATGGAAAACATGTTTAACAATAGTTGTGCTTTCCTCAAAGTGAGGGACTATGTAAATTCATATCTTTAAGCAACATATAAATATAAAACTAATATTACTTAAATATTCTTCTTTGACATATCTGTTTACTGTTTCTTTCTTTAATATGAAGCTTAATATTATTAAGCTTCACAGTTAGTGGGTGCCTATTACAGGTGAAAATTCAGTCAGTATTCAAAGTGAAAAAATGGGTTTAAAATTGGATTTATTATATTAATTTCCACCACTACTACGTTCTTGGGAAGGTAGTAGTAGTAGTACTGTTCAGATCATAGTTTCTTAAGCTGATTTTCTGCTAATGCTATTTGACTTCCAGTACTATACCTCTGTTAATGGCTAGATTACAAAAACAAATGAAAATTAACTTAGTCATTAGTTTGTGAAAAATGAGAATTCCTACTAGAATTTTGTACATTTAATTTGTACATTTAATTCTGTACATAAATTCTGTACATTTAATTTTGTCTTATTCCTGTCAAAATACAAGTTACTAATTTATCATCCTGAGGTGATCAACAATACAGAAATCTCTACGTGCACAATCGAATTTGGAATGAGAAATGTAAGTGAATGAACTGATTCAAAATTATCCCACACTTAAGATGATTATGAAAGAAGACTTCACCAGCTTTTTGTTGGTTTATTCAATTTACTTCTTCCTTGAGTATTGTTTTTTTTAATATATTTATGTTGGACAATGCAAAACTTTGATACAAATATGTACTCAGGAGTATTCAAAACAAATCAATTGTCATCATCTCATTTGCTTATCATTTTACTGGGCTGAGGTATTTGAAATTTATGAGGTTTATTATTTTGAAATACATAGTTTATTACTATCCTCTGAGACACCATGGTATGTGATAGATCTCAAAACTATTTCTGGAAGCAGAGTAAATATAGGATTCTTTCTATACATTAGTTCCATTTAGCTCTCCCTCTCTCCCACACTTATTTATAACTTATTTATAACACCCTTTTTATATCTTTCCTACGAGTTTGACTTTTCTCACATTGCACATATGAGGGAAAACATGCATTGTTATTTTATGGCTGTTTTTTGCACTTAGAAAAATGTTCTTCACGACTGTGTAAATGATAAGGTACATTCTTATTCAGGTTTGAATGATATTTCATTATGTAATTATGCAACATTTTCTATTTAGTCTTCTTTGAGGCACACAGCTTGATTTCATATTTTCTCCATTATTAATAATGCTATAATAAATATTAGAGTACTCATTTTCTACGGTATATGAATTTCAATTGTATTGAATACAAAGCACTGATATTGCTATCTCTATAGGTGGCTTGTCTTGTAATTCAGGAAGAAACTACAAGCAATAAATATTTTTCTAAAATACCTGTACTACTCTAAACTCCCAGCAATAATGCCCAGCACTCTCCTTTGTCCACATCTCATCAATACTTGTTACCTCTCATTTTTGGTAATGTGTATTCTAACAAGCATGAAAGGGCACCTCATTGGAGTTTTAATGTGCATTTTCTAATAATTATTGAAGATGATAATTTTCCTTGAACATTTGGTTCATTCCTGTCTTCTCAGGTTATCAAATTGGGCCCCTCCATATTCTTGCTACTGAATTCTTTTAGTCTCCTGCATGTTATGTATTTATTTATTTAAAATATTTTCATTGATTCTTGAGAATTTCATACCATCTATTCTGATCATATATAGACATGCTCCTCCTTCACCTACCCCAACTGGTTGTTCTCTATTATTTTTTAAAAGTCCTATCAAGTCTAATTTTTATTTACCAAATATTCTTTCATATAGAACCATCCCCTGTAGCCTGGTCAACCTACCAGGCACCAAACCTTTAAAGAAGAAGGACTCTCCCACTCCCAGATTCTGTCAATTGCCAATTGATCTTCAGCCAGAGTTGGAACTTTTAGTAAATCTCCCCTACTGTACAATGGGATTTTGTCTGGCTTGAGCATGCTATCACTATTGCTATGAGTTCTTATGTACAGTATTTCTGCTGTCTGTGGAAGATGGTTTCTTTGAATTCATCTGTAGATCTTTCTGTTTCCTCTTTCACAATGATCCCTGAGTTTTGGGTGGAGAAGGTGTCATATAGGTGTCCCATGTAGGGCTAAGAACTCCCCAATCTCTTATTCTCTGGCCAGTTGTGAGTCTATCTTTAATCTCCATCTACTGCAAGAAGAAGTTTCTCTGGTAAGAGATAAGAAATGCATTAGTCTATAGGGTGAGCATTTTTGCTGTAGGGGACATGGATGCCACCCACTCAGACCTGCATTCTCATTCTCTATGACTTATCCAGAAGACTGAGAATAGTATTACAACATTGCCTTCAAGAAGGAATTTTCTCTCTTACTATTTAGAAAGAAATTTAACATTAGTGAGGTTGAGACCATCAGAGTGACTACTTACCAGAATACTAGAATACAATTAAAGTATGGATCCTCACCTGGACCTGTGACCTGTATAGCCACAGTTTCTGGACCCTGATAAAAGTGTCAGTTAGAGGCTTCATCTTGCAAAATTGACCATAAAGGATTCACAAAATGGTTGTTTAGTCCCATAACATTTATGCCACTATTGCACCAGAGGGCATATCTTGCCAGGACAGATATTATTATGATTATGATAGCTCACAGCTGGGTAAGGTTAAATTGCTTTTTCTCTTCTGAGAGCATGCATAGCACTTTCCAGCATTATGGAATCTAAGAAGTTGATGTAAAGATTAAAAGTAAGTATCAGTTTGATTTTTCCATATGTATTTTAAGTCTTAACATATGTAATATCTTCAGCAAATGAATTTACTGTGATGTGCTGCAGGACAACCAAGAGCAATGGCAGCATCCAATATTGTTTGAGGGTGTAGCAAACAACAACTACAAAAGAGGTTGTCTATTCCTGTCCCTGAGCTTCTTATTTTACTTGGTATCTGGAAGAAACATTGTCTCCCATTATAGGGTAACTCCATTTAAAGTTTTTAGACCAAACAAGTACATGTATTTTTGAGAAACTTCTATACTGGTAGACTTCCATCTGACTTTTTCGAAAGTTCTTTTAAGTATTAGATAGCCCTCCCCAAATTCCTTCCTCTACACTGCCCTCTGATCCCCTACTCAACTTAACACTTCCTATTTCATTATTCTTCTTACCCCCTCATATCAGTCCATTCTCTCTCACCTCTAAAAATCTTGTCCCTGATTAGTTTCCTAATATTCATAGATTTTCTATTGAAATGTAAAAAGTTAAAAAATTAAAAGCTAGCGTTCACATATAAGAGAATTCATGTGACATTTGTCTTTCTGGGTCTGGGTTACCTCACTCAAGATGATTGTTTCCAGATCATCTATTGACCTAAGAATTTAATTTTTCTTAATATCTGAATAATATTACATTGTATAAATGTACCATATTTTCATCATTTATTCAGCAGTTGATGGACATCAAAGTTGTTTCCATAGCCTGACTTTAAGGAATAGAACAATAATCAACATGAAATAACAGGTATCTTTCTAGGATGATATAGAGTCCTTTGAGTATATGCCCAAGAATGAAATGTCTGCATCTTGTGGTAGACCTATTTCTAGCATTTTGAGGATCCCCCACACTGATTTACATAGTGGGTGTATCAGTTTGCATTCCCACCAGCAGTGCATACGTGTCCTTCTTTCCCCACATCTCCACCAGCAATCGCCATCCTTACTTTTTGGGTTTTAATTATTCTAACTGGAGTATGATGAAACTCAAAGTAATTTTATTTTTCATTTCCATGGTGGCTAAAATGATGAGTATTTTGCAAAATATTTCTCAGTCATTTGAGAAATTCATCTTTTGAGAAATCTGTTTAATTCCATGTCCCAAGTTTTAATTGGATTGTTTAATTTTTTTATGTTTAGTTTTTAATGTTGTTTGTAAATTCTATATGCTAATCTTCTGTATAATAGGTAAAGATTTTTTTCTATAGACTGTCATTTCACTATTTCCTTTGTTACACAGAAATATTCTAGGATGAGGTAGATCCAGTTGTCAATTGTTGGTCTTACTGCCTGTCCTATTAAGAAAGTCCTTTTCTGTGTCTGTTAGTTGAAAAGTACTCCCTGCTTTCTCCTCTATCAGATTCTGGTTATCAAATCTTACGTTGAGGTCTTTGATTCATTTGGAGTTGAGTTTTGTACAAGGTGAAAGACTGGGACCCAGTTTCATTCTTCTACATGTAACGATGCAGTTTGGTCACCGCTGTTTGTTGAAGATTACTGTCTTTTCTGTAATGTGTATTTTTGGTCTCTTTGTCAAAAATAAGGTAACTGTGAGTGTGTGGACTTTAATATGAGTCCCCAAGTCTGTGGCACTGAGCAATGTGCCTATTTTTATTCTAAAATCATGCAGTTTCATTACTAAAACTCTGTAGTATATTTAAAATGTAAAATGATGTTGCCCTCTCTTCTTGTTTTTATTATTTTGTTTTTTTATTATCCTGTGTGTGTGTGTGTGTGTGTGTGTGTGTATAGTCCAATAAGAAATCTGAGATCATTTTCCCCGTTTTTGCCAAGAATTGCATGTGGAATTGTAACAGGGATTGTGTTGAATATACAGAGAACTTTGGATAGAATGGTCATTTTCACTACATTAATACTAGGCATCCATGGTAATGGGTGACCTTTCAGAGTATTTTCACTAGCCCTCTGATAAACCAGACTCAAAAATTACAAAGTTCCTTTGGGTCTGAAGTAAGACAAAAGTGATTTGGTGAAATGAACCTTTTGACTTGAAGGATGTGGAGATTTAGTCATTAATGTTTCTAGGTTTTTTAAAAATAAAATTAAATGACTAATTATCACATTGACACAAATTATTTAGATGTACATTTTTATTTTACTTATTTAAGTAATTCAAAAAAATAAAAAAAATTAATTTAGTTTTATTTTTACATTTTATGTCTAAGAATATTTTGTCTGCGTGTATGTAAGAGCACCAAGTGTGTACAACTTCTGCAAAATGTGGAAGAGGGCATTGGATCCCCTGGAACTGGTGTTATCAACATTTTTTGGTTTTTACATGAGTACTAGAAGATGAACCTGAGTCCACTGAGCCATCTTTCAAACTCCCGACATTACATTTTTAAATACAAGAGTACAAAGAATTAGTTTATGTTAAAAGTTTATGTAAGCTTTATATTTTCATTTTAAATATCTTTACCTGCTTTCGGTTGAAAAGAAGTATTAATTTCACTCATTTCCACTTTTTTAAAAGTTCATTTGATGCTGAAAACAATACAGTATTCTTTTTTTCCCATCAAGTTGGAGTATCTGAATAACCTCATGACTAAAGTGTGTAGTGTTCAATATCAATATTGATAAGCTTGATCTTCTTACTAAAATATAGTTTTCTGTTGATAAAAATCTGGTAGATTTCCAATAAAGCTCAGGACCACACTGAAAAACAGATATTTTCTTGATTTTTGAATTCCACTAATATTTATAACCCATTTGGGCAGCTGGTTACCTGAGATGTAGCTTTCAGTTCAGCCTTGCTCTCAGCTGAAACCCATCTTATCAACAGTGTTCTGACTCAATCAGTGTGTAGCCTTGCCCTCCTGCATCTTTGTCTAAGCCATGGTGGCAAGTACTTTCAGTAATACTTCATTGTACCACCCACAGCCTGTGAAACTGCTGTTGTTGTCAGTGAATGGATGGGGGAAAATAAGGTGGATAACCACTTACCTTGTGACACCAAGCACTTTCTTGTGACACAGTGATCACTTAGTGGCTATACTTATTATTTCAGTGTAAACAATACTGTACTGATTCATTCTCCAAGGCAACTATGTAATATGACTTTTTACCTAAAGCTTAGAGGAGATATGCACTGATTCCATTTCTTATGTGATTAGATTGCTTTGTACATTTATTGCTAATGTTGGGTGTTTTAAACATTATTCTATCTCTGTTTTTAGCTGAGTGGGCATGGATTCCGTTAACTCAGTCTCCTCTTCACAGACTTCAGCATGGCTTTGTAATCTTCCACCTAATTGACTTAATTTCCATTTCCATAGAAAGTTGACATATTCAATTATAATGATTCTCTATGGCATGACAATAGAAAAACCTCTATAGACTCATGAACTATTCAGTAAGAGCATGTACGAATGAAATGTCATATTTCATGACAAGAATAGTGTTGTGACACAATTACTGGTCTCTGCCAAACTTCCGTGATGAAGTTTCTATAGTTATATATTCATCATGCTTAGAATATGTGTTAATTCACCTCATTAACCAGTCTGTCCAAAGTAACAGAACTAATAGAACAGGTAGGTAGGTAGAAAAGTAGACAGAGAAATGTGGAAGATAGATACGATAAGTGGTTGGTTCACAAGACTGTAGCAGCTTAGAAGTGCCAGAACCTGCCATCCCTGAGTTGAAGGCAAGGGTCCTGTGGTACAATTTAAGTTCAAATCCAAACCTTTGAGAATCCAGTAATCCAACAACTTCCATTCCGAAGTCACAGGCCTGAGAATAGAGAGGCTGTTAGCATACATTCTGGAGTCTTACAGGTCAAAATCCAGGAGAGCTGAGATCTGTGCTCAGGAGAAGACGGTTGTCCCAGGTTAAATGATGTCGAAATTGACCCTGCATCTGCCTTGCTCTCATCAGGCTCCCAGTAGATTGGGTGATGCCCACAGGAATTGGTCAGGGTGATCTTCTTTACTGAATATGTCAGTGCATGGAGATCTCTTGAAAATCCTCCCAGATATTCCAAAATATTTTTTCCCTGTTATCTTTGTCTCCTCCAGACTATACATGTTGTCAAAGAAAATCACCCAGCACCATGTCCTGTCTGTCCATACTTTACGTTCTCTTATCTGGATAACTTGAAGAGAAAACTAAAAATTAAATATTTTGGAAGAAACAGCATTCTAAATTAAGATACACCTGTGTTTGAAACCTGTTACTAGCAAGTTTTCTTAACTTTTATGGAACAGATTCTTCCATGTGGAATTATTCTGAGGATGTGCTACCACTGATGTGTTTAAAGTGTCAGGTTGAGTTTCAGAAACTGGGGCTCTCTTCTTAGGAGTACAGTACTGGGAAGTGACTGCTTTCCTCTGATGAAGCATGTGTGTGTTCTAGACTCCCTGCTGATTATAAGTCACACAGGCATGAACAGCACATGAAGTGGAAGCTCCAGAGCTGTTACTCGGTTTCAGGGTGAGCCTAGGGGGATGAGTGCTCTGTCACACTGCAGAAGGGGATGAGCACTCTGTCACACTCTGTACAGATATTCACAGTCCTTTTGAATATTTATATTTTATAATTATTTTAAAAATACATATTGATCCACAGGGTGTGGTGGTGCACACTTTTAATCCCAGGACTTGGGAGGCAGAAGCAGGAGGATCTCTGTGAGTTCAAGTCCAGCCTTGTCTACATAATGAGTTCCAGGCCAGCTGGGACTATGGGAGAATCTGTCTCAGAAAAAAAAAAAAAAGACCAAAAAATACATATTGATCCACAAGTTATTTTCACCTTAGAATTTATTTATAATTATTTTTTTCCTGTGAAGAAACTTTCAGCAATATTCAATAAAATTTACAACGATGATGATAAAAATGGAGTTAGAAGGTCACATCCAAGAAATATAGCAAATTATTAATGTTTCAAATGTAAACAAGTGTTCTTTATATATACATGATAGTACTCGTAAACCAAGTTATTGCTTTTGGTGTTATTTCCACAGATGATATAAGAAAACCTTCACATCAACCAACCTTAGAAACGCTGTAGATGACATAATTCACAGTAACATCCATGACAACTTTGTGACAAAATCAAAACAAATTCAACATGGAGATTCATTTCGAAAACATAACTGCAGTTAAAGATACAGCAGGCCTTTACAATGCAGTGAAAGTTATCCTAAGGAACTTTGAATAATGTGATCCAGGCAAATGTCTTTCTGGTGGTCTAGGTAAGTTAAAGCTCCAGATAAGAAAACATTCAGGGTAGTGGATGGAATATGGAAAGAATTTCCTTGTAGAGCATATTACTTGAATCTCACGCCCATCAGCTAAGATTTTGACAGTGGGTGATCTGACGCGAACTAATGATCTACAGTGCTGACTGAGCAGAACATGTGGTCTTTCTGACTCGTTATTAGGAATGTCCCAAAGTAAAGCCACTGTTTTCTCTTCATTAAATAATTCCCTATTTCCATGGAAAAGATCTAAGTCTGCCCCAAAGGCATGTTTGGTCATTAGACGTTTCTTCATTGCTTCTCTGTATTTTTCTCACTTTCATCACTATGTAGGATCAAAATAAAAGCCTTGATTTTCTCCCTTGTAATTCCATGAGCATCTCCAGCTGAACTCATGTGCCTCTGACCTTCACTGATTATCTGGGTTCTTTTCCATCAAAAGGTAGAGTTTGCATTATTTAACTCATCAACTTCCAACATTTCTAATGATAATATTATCTACATCTCAAGGATTGCTTAAACCAGTTCAGTCCAGGACAAGCCTCTGCCTTTTACTTCCATCTCACTGCTTATGAGCTCTTCAAGGTTCAATTTGGTGTCCTAACCATTTTGCTATTCTCTAGCAGATGGATAGGTGACTTGCTTGTATTTGTGGTGCCTTGCCATCTTGATACATGAAAGCCAGTGTCTCTTAGCCTGAGCTTCTTCCAGGGATAAAGCTGCTTTTCTCATAGCTCTTCATGCCTAGGTCCCTTCTTTCCAACCTGAGTCCAGCCATCAACTGATGATTTATAAAAGCTGACATGGAGTTAGTGTAAATCTCTTATTCTTGGTGTGATATCATTATGAGGCACAATTTTAACTCCCAGAATTCAATACTTCAATTAGTAACCTCAATACAACTGGATAAATTATGACCCTTTATTGGTTTTATCTCTCTCCTGTCTCACTTCCCTCTTCCTGTACCCAGGTGCTTTCTAAAATCAATTTGCAAGGAAATAACTTGCAATCAAATCCTTATTTTGGTTTGATTTAGGGAAATGTTGAAAAAATTCCACACACTCATTTCTGAACCTATTACATAGTCAGAACATTGTGTTTGTTGAGTGATGAATAAAAATGAGGAAGTTTTAAAACCATGAATCTCACCATTTACTTGAATATATGAGAGTTTAACTTGTATTTTAAGGTTTTAAATGACTCAGACACTTTCTGCCATGCTTTTCGCTAAATTCGGAATCATGTCTACACAGCATTCAACTTAAACTTAGATTGTCATGGCTATAAGCTGCTTTACCATGTCAGCATTCCTTCATTCTGGTATTTTCCAGACTGTAAACTTTTCAGAAGAACAAAGCTTAGGAATGGTCCACAGACAGCAGACTCTTAAAGCATGCCCAGTGTGTACGCTGGGATGGTCCACAGATAGAGGCTTAAAGCATGCCCAGAGTGTGCATAGGAGTGTCCCAGAGATAGCAAACCATTAAAGAAAAAGCATGTGCAGTGTGTGCACAGGGATGGTTCAAAGGTAGCAGATGTTTACACATGGTGTGGGAAGGGATAGTTACAGAAGGCATTTAAAGCATGCACAGTGCATTCATAAGGATAGTTAGCAGATAGCAAATGTGTACAAGAATAAAGTTAGCTCTGTCTTCAAAACATATCCTGATGATAATAATAATTGTTAAGTGATGACAGCATTGATATTCTCCTAAATAAATAAAGCAAACAACAAAATAAATCCAGTAAATCCTAGTCATAGAAGACTCATCTATGCTTAGAAAAGTTCTTTTTGGATTCCTTTATCATTTTTCAGATATCTGAGGCCATTTTACCCTTTAATTTTTTTGTAAGGGCTTTTTGTCTATACCAATTTTTCAGTGATTCAAAGGAAAGTTATATGTCATCTCAGTCTTTTGAATCTGAAGATGTTTTTTCTTCTGACTTCCAGTGTCTGTCCAGCAGAGGGAGCATTGTGTCATCCAGAACTGCCATAGCCATGCTTACCCTTTCAGCAGATGTTCCCTGTCTAAAGCGGAGAACAGAGATGTAAAGCAAACTGCTGGTGAAGTTGGGAGAGCTAACTCACTTATCTCATCATATCTCAACATGAATCTGCTTTAATGGTCTGTTCTTACTATCGATGCATTGAAGATTCCTCTAGAAAAGGGAAATCATTTCTAGAAAAGAAACACCGTGGGACATTGCAACTGAGGGACCTGTCTGATCCCTTGGGTTGGACCGCAGCAGCAATGAGTGTGAAGTTAGAAAGTATGAGTCTGAAGGGGACACTGGGTCGATCCTAACTCTCTAGGGTCTTTGCTGTGTGACTTCAGTCAGGTATTCCTTTTCTTAAAAATGGAAACGACCCACCATACCATCTCTCCAGCTCTCTTGCTGTTTCTTTATGTGTCTGAGGCAGCAATAGAATTATTGTTCCATCAATCAGTAGCATGGAGATATCTTCTTTTAAATTCAGTGAACATAACATCATATATTCTCCTAATGTCTCCGGCAGAAAAAAAGATATTGTTGAGTTTTCTCATTATCTTTAGGTGAGGAAAGAAGATAAATGAGGAAGAACAAGTGAGGGGCAAGGTAATAAGCACTTAAAAATGGGAATCATTTCTACCTCATAGTGTAGCCACAGTATTAAATTTGTATAAAATGACTGATTAAAGTTATTTACCATGAGGTGAAGAAACAGCAAGTTAATATCAACTTCAATGTAAATGCAGAAAAAATAGAATTACAAGAGGAAGGAAAGTCTAAGGAGGATATGAAATGATAGCTACTGAATCTTGGAATGATAGCTATCCAGTGTGCCCCTCACAGGTGCTGCAGGACGCTGAAAGAGGTCACCAAAGGAAGCAGAGAAGTGGTATGTAAGTCAAGCTCTGGCTCCTTTGCAGTGTTAACCGGCTTGATTTTTACCAGACACTTCTTTCTTTCTAGGTCTGGGGGTTTCAAGAAGAGAATGATATAGCTAACCTTAATGCTCAACTATCTTCAAGTCGATTTTTAGAGCTTATAAAGCACACACACAAAGATGCCAGCAAAGACATGAGAATCCTTGCAATCAAAGGCAGCAAGGTGGCTGGCAGGCAAGGTCAACTGGACTGCCGTTACTGATACCAGTCTCACTTTAGCCCTGTTTGCTTACATGCCAGGCCGTGTAGATAATGCATCCACTCCTTCCCTCCGTGTTATCTCTGTCCATTCTCCCTTTCTGTCTTTCAGGAGCAGAACCGATATGCTTTGTATTTCTTGGAAGTATATCTAGAGCTGCCTAAGGTCAGAGGTATCAAAGTTAAAATCATTTACACCTTTTGCATTTGATTCCTTTCGTTTTCTTTCCCTATCCCTCTGATTTCTTATCCCACCCTTGAAAATCAACTATATTTCATTCCATAGTCCACTGCATTTAAGCTGTATTTCCCCCCTCAGTTTCATGCATGTATATCGAAGGGTTGTTGCTGTGGCAACCTTCTGGGAGAAAGCTTTTGTGCTTTTCTATTACTATATATTAAGGTAGATTATAGCAGAGGGAGTCATTTTTAAAGCAGAAAGAAATTTAAACAAACATATCTGAAAAATTTAAAGCACCAGGAATCTGAGTGTTAAAATATTCTGAAATTGAATCATCATTTACAAATGATATTAGTGTTATTACTCTTTGTGCTCATTTTTACCTTGATTTTGGAAAACCACTTCCATTTTTTTATGTGTGTCCTTTTACCCTAGAGTGCACAACTAACATCTGGTGCAATTGTTCTCAAGTGCATTTCTCAATGTGTGCCACAGTGAATGTCTCTGTTTTCTTTTGCTTTCAATAAATATTAATATATGTTTTTTTCTCCTCTGAATTAGTCTTTGTGGGAGAAGAATATACTCACCTATCAAAGGTGAATAGGACCCTCTACTAGGTGAATTTGTCATGTCTCAGAGCTATAGAAATCTGTGATTTCTAAATGTGAGTCTTGGGTGGGTATCAAGTAAAGCGACAGTATAGCCTTCTGTTCTGTCCTTGTTTCCTTCATTCATAGCTTCTGTTTGTGATTAAGCTTGCTCTTCCACCAACTGCATCTATGGCACAGTGCATGTGAGCACCCCCCCCACACACACATATACACTTGAATAATTTCAAAGTACAATAAGAAATTTACATACTACTTTCAGAGAGGAATGTTGAAGTTTATTGTAAGTCACTTGCAACTCATGGCTTATTTTCCAAGGTTCTCCAACATCCTTTCAGTACACATTTAAGAATATTTATTTATTTATTTATTTATTTATTTATTTATTTATTTATGTAAGTGTTTTGTTTGCATGCACATAAGTGTACCAGCTGCGTGTAATACCTTGCAACAAACAGAAAAAGTTGTTGGATCCCCTGAAACTGGAGTTTATGGGCAACTGTTACTTATCAAGTAGGTGCTGGAATTGAACTGGGGACCTCTGGAAGAACAGCAAGTACTATTGTTTGAGCCATGTCTCCAGTCCAATAGTCCAATAGTTAAAAAAACATTGTTTATTTCATGTGTATAGCTTTTTGCCTGCATGCATGTAAGTGGATTGATATGGAACATCGTCTACAAAGGCCAGAAGAAAGCATTTGATCCCCTGGAAGTAGAGTTACAGAGAATTGTTAGCTGGATGCCATAGGTTGGCAGGAGAAATGAAATCCTGAGAGTTGTACTCTTACCTTATCTGTGTACCTTGGTATATGCTCACACCTGTCTGTACACACACACACACACACACACACATACACACTCACACTCATACACACACAGAAAAATAAATGCAATTTAAAGTAATTTTATGATATATTAGTGAATATATTTTGCTGTCCACAGCCTAAATAAACTAGAAGTCACAAATAATTCACAGTATGATTCAGTAACAGTTTTTTTCCCATGGAATCAAATTTGTTTTCAATTTGTTTGTCCATGTGTGAATAAAACTAGTTAACAGGCATGGTGGCACATGCCATTACTCCCAGTATTCTGGAGGCAGAGGCAGATGAATCTCTGTTACATTGAGGCCAGCCTGGTCTACATAGTGAGTTTCTGGCCAGCTGTGACTTCAGGGAAACCCTATCTCAAAAACAAAACAAAACAACAACAACCTGCCCCCCAAATCTAATAGCTTATTTCTCATTTTTATTATTCTGATTTTTAAAAGATTCTTTAAAAGTGGCATCTACAAAATATGTCAATATAATACTTAGAATTTTTAACTTCATGAAAATTAAGTTACATATTTAATGATAATAAGTAGCTGTTTCCCCCTATTGCTGGGTTTTTAATCCCGTAACAGAAATCAGAATCAATACAATGGGAGTTTAAAAGCTGTATGGGGACATTCTCTTAATGAGCCAGTATGTATCTTTGAAAGACACTAATTCTAAAATTTCCTCCTAATTACTTTAATTATTTCTTAAAATTGATATTCAAACCACTTTCTTCTAAATTAATTCCATTGAACACACTGAAATAAAAGTCACCAGGAAAACACATCTTTGACACAACATGGGTTTGATGAGTAATAATGAAGTAAATTCTAAATTCACAAAGGTTCTTATGAAAACTAAAATGCACAGTTGATTGACATCAGGCTTATAATCGGAAGCCTTACATTAATCTAATGTCAGATACTTGAAACATCTGATTTTATGTTCTGTATTTTCTCTCCTTTTTCTTCCATGATAGTTTTAAGTTGTGCATCAAATTTCCTGTCTAAAACACAGATTTCTACATTTTCAGTTAATAGTCATGAAATTTATATTGAAAGTTCTAGCTTTCTAATTTTTAAATGTTTTTAGCTGATAGTTTAGAGAAAAATATTACTAAGATTAACTAATAGGGTTGATCTAGGTGTGTTATTTTCATATATGCTTCTTTGATAAGCATATTAAAACAGAAAAAATAAACAATAAAATTATATGAAATATTAATTTCCATAAATTCATAGGATTCACTAAGAAATCACATAATCCAGCCTAACTGTTCAAAAGAACCAAGAGCAGCCTGAGCCCAATTCACCTTGTAATCATTTCACAGAGCTCCCAACTAGAATGTTTCATATTTGTCAATCTAGTTGCTGATCATTTTTCTTCTTTTTATTGAATTTTTGAAAATCTCATGTATTTTTGTCATAAGCCCCTCTCCCCTATTTCTATTCCTCTATAGTCCCTTGTCCCCAGATTTCATGTACTCTGTCATATAATATGTTAAGACCTATCAAACGAAATTTGTGACTGGAGCCTAGCTATTCTATCTAGCATTAGATCAACTTTGATATCAAGACAAAAGATGAAGTTTCCCATATCAAATTAAAATTTCATAATCCAAGACAGTCTAGACAGTAAAGACCCAATCTAGATGCTGAAGACCCAGTCCAAATGGCAGACTTGGGCTAGATGATAAAGACTCAATCTCGTTGGTAAAGACCTAGGCTAAGTAGTAGACAGTGAAATAAAAAAAAAAAGAAATGAAAGGTGAATGAAGAGATTTAAATGGTAAATGAAGAAATGAATATAAGAAGTTTATACTTCTTCAAGGTCTTGAAGTATTGCTTATGTTATTGTTACATGAAAACCAACAGGATACCAATTTGTACATAAAGCATAATATACATTGTAAAAGGGAAGAAAGAAATGTACTCTGTACTGTTCTTTTGTTTTATGTTTTTCTGACTTTAAAATTTTTGTGAAAAATAAGATAAGATCCTAAATATAAAAAATTCCAGAGAGATAAGATAAAGGAACATTTCAAATAAAAATACCCTAAGAATAAAATACGATGACAGATTTTTTTGAAGTTATAGCATTATCTTTTATACCTAAGGGAGCGATCAGGTTTAATTTTAGTCTCAATGTATTTTCAAAGTGACAGACATCTCCTATTTATAAATAAATTCTGGAACCTGCTTTCTAAAATGATCTAATTAGTGCATTCATTCTCTATTCTCTCAGAACACAAAACAGTTGATAAATCTGATTTTTAAGTTGGATGTTTCATAATGTTTAACTTAACCTTTTGATCCAATAGTGTACTCAAAATTGACTTTTCTTGTTAATTTTATTATGAGATATGTAGCTTCAGATGTGCTTGTATGGATCTCAGGAATCTTAAATTTTCTGGCTCAGGGAAGATCAATATTTGAAGACAGCTTGAATAGTCACAATTAATTAAATTCATACTTACTCCAGGAAAAGCAATCTTTCTTTTATTTTTTTAAATTTTTATTTTATTTATTTAATTTATTTTTTTTTAAGATGTGATCTCATTGTAGCCAGGGTGTAATTCACTTTGAAGACCAGGCTGGCCTCAATCTCATTGCAAATTGCCAGTCTCTGTCTCCTGCATGTAGGATTAAAGGTGTGTACCACCACACCAAACACAATCATACATTTGTGTGCTCTTACCTAGACTTCTACTTTTGGTAAAAATCATCCTCTGAAATGCCTTATTTTTTTGTGCAGCATATTATGAAATTGCTTCAGATATTTTCACCCATTGAGCTACTTATTAGAGGATGAAGTTGTAGGAAACATTTAATAATAACCCCAAATACAGAAATTCTATATTGAAACATTTTTATTTTTATTAGTTTTAATTATGTCTGTGTGTATGTATGAATATGTGCTCTTGAGTGCAGGTACCCAAAGAGGTCAGAAAATTGGATTCCACTGGGTCTGTAGTTACAGGAGGTTGGAAGCCACCTGATATAAGTCCTGGGAATTGGACTTGGGATCTCTGGAAACGAAGCAAGTACTGTTAATCACTAAGCCAACTCTCCAGCCCTGAAAAGTGATATTGTAATGAAAATCACATCTTAAAACATAAAATAAAGCATTAAAGACATTTACGAATAGAAAATACTAAAAAACTAAAGAACGGTACCTATTTACTCTAGTCCTATATTTATTATATAATTTTTGAAAGCAAAGAAAAAATAATTTATAAGATTTTACTAAAGGAAAAATTAAAGTGAAAGACTAAATATTTTCTTCAGGCCAAGAAATTATATTTTGAAGAAGATTGCTGAAAATCTTTTTAAACTTAGAGTAACAAAATCAGAAAAGTAAAAACACATTCAAATGCTCATAATCTAGAAAACCATACCAAACTAACTGGAAGAATAACAAACAACAGGAGCTGGGGAGGCAGCTTGGGGATAAGAGTACTTGCTGTACTCATGAAAGCCTGAATTCAGATCCCAGAACCCCTGTAAAAAGATGGGCCTGGTCATCTATTTCTGTAACACCAGTGCTATGGGAAGCAGAGAAAGGAGGACCTCTGTGTCTTGCTGGCCGCAGCCTGGGTCCAGCTTCAGAGACAGACTCTGGGGTTAGGGAGTAGACAGAGAGTAAAGTAGAAGGACACAGGTCTTCCTCCCCTAGCTTATGCACATGCTATATATTTAGTCTTCTGCACCTACATGTGCTTGTGTACATGTCACATACACACACACACACACATATGCAGGGCTCCCCCGAGGGTCTCAGCTCCTGTCCAGCAGGTCAGCTCTCAGAGGACTTCCCACACTGCGGGGGCTGGGGAAAGGTGAGTGTGCTGTCAGCCCGCTCCCCAGCCTCCAGGCCCAGAGACAATCAGATGGGACAGGGAGTTTAGTCAAGCAGGGAGTTACATATTATCTTATAAAGGCAAAAACAACAAGTCCCTGCTTGACTAAATTCCCTGGTGGTCTAGTGGTTAGGATTCAGGCACTCACCCTCCCCCACCTCCCCACTCCCCCCATGTGGGAAGTCCTCCAGGAGCTACCCTGTATATACCCACATACCAACACATACTTACACATAATTAACATAAATACAACATAAGTAAACAGTAAAGCTTAATTTTTGTGTGTCTGAACATTTTGGAGTCATTAACAAATGAGAGAATGGAATAAATTCTGTCCAGATTTTTCAAAATGCACTCTTCCTTTCATTGTATCCCCCCAAATTCTAGACTTTTAAAGCAAATATAGCATCCGTCAATACCTCTCCCCTTCAATCCATTCTTTCATTTGTATATCCATCCATGCCAGTATCAAGTGTATACCTTATACCATATATATATATATATATATATATATATATATGTGTGTGTGTGTGTGTGTGTGTGTGTGTGTATGTATAATATTGCTATTCAAAGGAATGGGAATGGAATGTTCTTTATATTAGTTACATTTCTCACGGCTGGGACAAACTAATTGGTAAAAACAACTTAAGGTAGGTTTTCTTTTGGCTCACAGTTTGAAGGTACAGCCCATACGTGGTTGGAAAGTCATGAACACAGGAGCATGTATCAGCTGTGGTACGGCATCTGCAGTCAGGAAGCAGAGAGAAATGCTGGTGCTCAGCCTCTTTTCTCATTTAGTCTGGGACCCCACTGGTGCTTTGCCCATTTCCAGGACAGATCTTTGCTCCTCAGTTAATCCTTCTGGATTAATTTTGTCTGGAGAATACCCTCAGACAAAACTAGAGGTATATTTCCCTGGTGACTTTAGTCCAGTCAAGCCAGTAATGAAGATTAACAATCAGAAGTGATGTGCACCCCTTCAGAGTCCATTCCTCTAGGTATGGTGATGGCCACTCTGTGGCTCTTTCTGATTTTCTTCTTACAGAAATAATTGCTTGTTTTCATAGAAGATTAGTGTAATAACACAACTTTGATACAGATTAATGTTTTTGAGGTAATTATTCAAAAGAATGAGTGATTTACTCATGCTTTTTTTTTTGTTTAACTACATCTAAGATAAAGGACCTTAGCCTTTCTATGAGTTTTAAAGTTGAAAGTTGTCAATTGTGATTTATTTTCTGTTTTTATCATTAACTATTGTACTTAATATTAAAAACAAACAAAACTTCAAATACTGCTATGTTCTATGTGGCAGGGTAGTGGTGGAAACAAAGAAGGGCAGCCTGCTATCTGATAATAAAATGTTATACACAAGACAGTTTATTATTAAAAAAAGCCTGGGACCAGGAGGCCCCTGTTCCCTAGAACAAAGAGTCTCTAATTTCCAAGTTTTTACTCACAGGGTTGGAGTGTTATAAGCGGGTACTCAGAAACAAAGGAATGCAGTTCAAAGCAAGGTTCCCTATAGGAACTCAGGAAACAATTAGCCTCAAAGTGTGGTCTTTTTGCAATGTGCAGAGCAAATGCTCATTCACACAACAGTATAAATAAGGGATGGTTGTTGCTTTATCTAATCTGAACAGAAGCAACACTGCACTTCAGACCCTGCATTGAATACATGCCTGTGTGGCTCTGCCATCACAGACACTATTAGCTCCTGGTGACTCTGCACGTGTAGTAAAGAGTGCTTTCTTCAGGGTTCATACAGAGCAGTTGTCTTTAACATCTTTGTCTTCTTTATTTGCTATAAGAAAATGGCCATGGTAATTTTTGTTTGAAGGACTCTCTTGTGACTTGTATTGATTAGTCCGATTCTGCTGACTGCCCTGAAAAGGAAAAGCACAGCTGCAACCACAATGAGAAAAGCAGTAAGAACAATGTCCTGATCTTTGAACCACGTTCAAGGATTAAAAGCCTTAATTCCAGTCATAACATTTGCAATTATTTGGTCATTAGAAGTGTCTAGTCACAGTCTCCAGTGGATGAAATTGCACCAAAGGACATCTGTCTACAAATGCTTGAGTGAATGGAACTTAGCATGTATGGTAGAATACATGAGGACTGGTGGGAGGTCATGGATGGAGGAGAGGGTCTAAAATTGATCAAGAATTGCTTTTGTAAAGTAAAAAAGCTCAATAAAAATAATTTTAAAACAAAACAATAAAAATTAAAAAAGAAGTGCCTAGTCACATACAGCTCAGTTGTTTAATATCTTTTTGTAGAGCTAAGAGAGCCAAAACAGCAGTACACTTTCCCTGTGTTCCCAAAATGTGAGCCTTAACTTTATTCCAATCATAATCACTATTGTTATACTTAGACGGGTAATAAAGAGCTGAAGGGATGACTCAGTGGTTAAGAGCATGGGCTGCTCTTGCAGAGGACCCTCCCAGAACCCACGTGACAATAAACAATCATTTGTAACTATAGATTCCGGATGTCCCAAGGCCCTCTTCTGAGCTCTGTGGGTATTGCACTGCATGGGGGCATTTACATAGATGCAGGCAACACACTCATACACATAAAATAAAAATAATAAATAAAATATTTTCAAAGAGGGGTAACACAGTACATGGTACCATGGTACTGAGAAGGGAGTTCCATCTGGATAGAGAAGCTCTGTAATTTCTTTATCCATACAAAACACTGTTTTTTAAACTCTCTAACTTATCTGGAAATGTCAAATCTATGTTTTGCTGAGCATTCCAGAACTGAAAAGAATTTTGAACTATATTGCTTATAAAAGTATGAGTCTTAATCTCCAGAGACAGGGTCACAGCTGATATGCCCACAGATGTAAATATTCCAATAACAGAAAACATTACACCAGTAATTAAACTTATTATCCATTTTTCTCTTTGTAATACATTTGGAAATAAAGAATGTGGAATTTGTAAGGGGGGTTTGTTTCCATTGTTTAGTAACATTTATAGATATGTAAATAACTAGATTTACAAACTGTAGTAGGCTGATACATAAGCATGATTGATTGATTTTTGTTACCCTAATTAACACAATGAGGTAGCTAACAGTTTACATCTTTAATACAATACAATTGAGTATTGAGTAGTGGTATTGTGTAGGATCTGAATATTATTTGCCAACATAAGCATATAGGGAGCAACTACACAAGCCTGACCTCCACAGTTTCTATTAAAAATAGCGCTTATTTCCCCTATTATTAATACAAATGCAACATCTTTTTCAAAGGTTTATGTTTTGTAAGGCAGCAGCCAACTTCCATTGACTACTTTGTAAGGGCCCATATTTCTGTCTCAAATGTACTTCAGATAAATCGCCAACATACCAATGTACTGTTCTATAGGAGACAGCCTCCAACTGGGAATCATCATTCTGAGTAATGTTATGTTGGAATAGAGCTTGATTAGCTGATGACATGGGCTCTCCATGTTGTCCCGAATCTATTAGGGTTTTCTGTTATTTTGTTAGACAGTCAGGAATGGGTGAAATTAGTTACCTCCACCCCCTTACAATGCTTACTACTTATAGAAAATGTCTTCTTCTTTAGGATTCAAAAATAGACAAACTTGAGGTCTTACCCCCAAACATCAGGGAAATGCAACACCATTTTTAGTAAAGCAGAAAGGCATATAAGTTGTTTGTCCCGTTATAGAAGGTGTCTTCTGCGTGCATATCTGGCATGCCATGAAGTTTTGGATGCAAGAGAAATTGAGTGCCATGTATATACCCTAGTGGAGGCTTATTCACTTGCATCATGACTCTTAATAATGGGGTCCTTGGAATAAAAGTCCAATATTATTCCTCCTCCAACATCAGTTACCAAAAGGGTGATGATGGCAGAGGTGACAATGAGTAGATTTGGAGCATAAGTCATGCATCAGCTGGTCTTCCTCTATGGCACTATTTGACACACATGCCAGGAACGTGGGAAGGTATATCTACATTATGGGGAAATCACAAGCAAACCCTTGAGCCCATGTTTAATTACATTATCATGACCTTTCCACTCACCCTTTTCAGATGTTTTCCAGTACAACAGTGAGGAGTAACAAGGAGTGCATAAAACTGGGGAAGTGGCCAGGAGGTCACAACTTTGACAAAGAAGTATTGGCAGCTGACCACTGTTGGAAAGGGAGAGTTGATCTTTAAGTGGGTGAGCTAGACAAGCTCATCAACGTCCAGTGGATGAACTCACACCAAGGGACATCTGGGTGCACAAACTTGATTCAATAGCCTTAATATATCACAAAATGCATGAAGTCCTGATGGTAGGCTATGGGGGGGATGCAAATAGGGTGAGGGGTCTAAGAGGTATTGTAAGAAATTAAATTAAATTATATTCAGGAAAAGTTTTATCTCCTGGGTGATGGTTGTGCTGGGAGTGCCGTATTTTAAAGCTATGTAGCTATTTCTTCTCCTGATTAATTGGTTGTTTCTGAAAAAATCTGTTAGTGCATTAGGAATGGGAGTTATGGGAGAAAATACTTATAAAGGAAAAAACAGAATTTCATATGGAGAGAAGTGAAAGGAAACTTGTATCCAATAAACCAGCAAAAGTAACCTGCCTTTTTTTGAGAGCTGTAAAAGAAAATTGAAATTACCTTGAGATATGGAAAGACAAATAATATCAAGGACAAGATCTGGATAAATAATTTCAAGGTCTTATCCAGTGAGTTGGATGGTATTGGTTTAGTTCTGCTGAATAAGAACAATTATTTTTTGTTGATTTGGGATAAAAAAGATTTTATTTAGGTTTATTGAGTAAAAATAACTATTTTTAAATTAAAAAGGGAGTTAATCACCCAATTGCTGCTTTAAGAGAAATGAGAGTATCAAAAACAAACAAAAGATAAATTTACAAGTAAGTTGTCTTTGTCTTAAAGTCAGCTTCTGGCTGGAATAACTATAATGCAGGAGGCATTATAAGTATCTTCTTTAAATATTTCCATGCAAGAGGAAGACACATTTGGAATTCCAAGGAAAGGTTGAAGCCAAACTTATATTGCTTAAAATCTGTAGAAAAGAACTTAATACTATTATTATTATTACTACTATTATTTTAGAACAGATAATGGTATGACATTAAATGAAAAAAAAAGAAGGTGTCACATTATATCCAAGATAGCTGCATGATACATTAGTTAAATTTTGTCTAGGATTAACTGTAAGTAAAACTTTTTAAATGATGTTTGTACAATTCTTAAAAGCATTTAGGCTTGTATCTTTAGCAGAGGTAGCTAATAAGATAGTATCCACAAAATGAAATATATAAGTATTAGAGGATCTTAAAAATAAACTATGTTACCTTATCTATCTAATATTGTCAGAATATGGGGCTACTGATAATGTTTTGGGGTACATTTTCATTTTAAAATGTGACAAAGGTGTCTAATTATTGGAAACAGGCCCCCAACTGGCAAATTTTTAAGAACAAACTTTTAAAAAAACATTTTATTGTTTTTATTTCTTATGTGTATGATTGTATTGACTACCTGGATGCATGAACCTGTGCTATGTGATGCCCGCAGAGGTCAGAAAAGTTGTCAGATTCCCTGGAACTGTAGTCACAGATGGCTGTTAGCTGCCAGGAGGGTGCATGGAACTGAAGCCAGGGCCTCTGAAAGAGCAGCCAGTGCTCTCAACTGCTGAGCCAAGTCTCCTGCCCCAAGAAAATCATTTAAATCCATGATAATAGCATAGTTTTGAGGAACCACAGTAGGGGCACAAACCCCACGTATGGTGATTAAGCATCCAGTTCCATCAGTTTGGTATTTTTAAGAACTATGTAATATTTAGTAAAACCTAAATGCTCTCAAATAAACCTTGATCATATATTTTATTTTAAGTCAATCCTTATAATTGTTAACAAGAATAGATCAATAATTCAAATAGAAATATGATTGAACTTTGATGAGAAATTTTAAGATTATATATATTATTTTAAGTTTTAACATTTATGTATCTAAACTATCTAAATTAAGTTTATATCATATATAGCCATTTTACTTTTTCAAAAATGTTTAGCCATTTTAATATTTATATTTAATTATTTTTATAAAAATGTTTCCTTCTTAAAAATTAACATATTTTCTTACTAACACAAGACATATATTAACAAATAACATTTATCATTGGTTGTGATAACTTATTTGATAGAGGTACTAAACAGTGTCTATCCACTTCTCATATGGTTTTAATGATAATATAATGCTTGAGTTTATTAAAATTAAAAATAAAACAATTGTTCCAGTTACGTTAGAGCTGTAATCTCTTGGAGTAGCTAAGTATAAGCCATAATAAGAATTTAACGTATATAATCTAAACCAATAGCATTTGGACAGTAAAAGAAACATTTTATAGTCCAATGTGAGTTATCTAAGATTAAACTGAAATCTTTTCTAATGGAATTCCATAATTTTGGAGATTAAATTTTTTCTATTGTATCTAAAATGATAATTTCTTATTACATCAAAAGAAATAAGTGCATTTTTTGTTATCCTGGACTAAGTGAGTAGTTAGCCTACCTTTTAAAAATATTTTTAGGGCAGGACAAGATTAGGGATGGATACCTTTCTCCTGTACTCAAACTTTAGTGATTTACAGTGATTCCTATCCAAGTAGACTGTTGGTAAAACAGAGCATCTCAGAAACTACTGGAACTATAACATCTTTATATCATGAAATAAGTAATAGTAACTTCTGTTGGAAACATTTCATCTATTCTCTGGTCTTAAGTGCATAATATCTTTATTACAGCAGTTACATTTTTTTTTCCTCCTAATCTCTGAATTAAGTGGCTAGCCTGTCCCAGGAGCTTTCAGAGGAAATTTTGAGGTAGCATGCTTGGATCTAAATGAAGAGGGTCAAATCCCATCTCCAGAGGCAGCTTTTTAGTGAGTTTATACAACACAGAACAATTTGCCAATAGACAAAAAGGCATTTGTTTCTCTTTAAAGTTGAACCTAGTGGTCTGCATTGCTTTTAATGTTTCTTATAGCCTATATAGATATTTCCAAATTAGTCTTATAATAATTTGATGGGTTTTGCATTGGAAAGAGAATTGACAAAACTCAGAACACAATTTTGAAGGGCCAGTCTCTCTTACCTCTTAATTTTATAAGACCTTGAGTACATCATGGCAGTTAGAATCCATAATCAGGGAGAATCAAGCTAACAAATGTATATACCTTTACTCTTGTTAGTTTGAGTTTCTCCATAGCTGGTTTTGAGGTGACCAGATAAAATTTAGATCCATAATTAGTTTTGTCTGTCAGACCGTTTGAAAAACTTAAAGTATTTCTTCTCTTATTTTGATATTTTCCATTAGAAGCTATTTTTTATTTGTTAACTTAACTTTAAACCAGGCTTGAATGTATAAAACCACTAGACCTCTATCTATCTATCTTCTATCTATCTATCTATCTATCTATCCATCTGTCACCTGTTTATTTCTCTAACTATCCACTTATTTATTTATTCAGGTTTCTTCTTGGCAAAAATCTGATGAATCAACCAATCCTTCCCATCAAGGGTAGTTTTAGCTGTTTATATGTCCATTACAACAGATTGTCATGGAGATTCTTAAGGGTTTTCATGCTACAGCATTCCTTAGCAGGAGGCAATTTATCTTGATTATTATTAATGAAAGTCTAGTTTGAGGGGAAGACAAAGACATAACCTTAGTTTTTCTTCCCACAAAGTTTCCAAAACACATTTAACTAATATCTACATAGAAAAAAACAGAAGCAGAAAGATAAGTCCCAGTCAAATAGTTCTGATTCAGATTTTCTCCTTCTCTATCCCAGCATTCTGGGTTTACAGAACCTTCCTTTGGAAAACATGGATTATGTGTAGGCATAGCTTCTAACATTCCTCCATTTTAGATACTGACACCTGAACTCATGACTGTTTTAACATCCGTTTAAAATTTTGAATATAGTGTTTAGTTTCTTGAGAATGATTCTGCTACATTGTAATCCTGGTTTACTTAATTTAAGGTTTACTTGTTACTCACTGTCTGGACTGTAAGGAACAAAGATACATATTCACCATCTATAGTTTCCTTTCTCCACTTCAGTTTCTCTGTTTCATTTTCTCCATCATAACAGACCTTTTCTTCCTGCCCAACAGATGGTTAATACTCTGATACACTGAGTAGTGGTGGACACAAAGAGGGGCATCTGCTAAAAAATATCACACACAACCATTTAATATTGAAGAAAGCTGGAGACTAGGGGCCTCCCCTCCCTAGAACAAAGAGTGCTGAGTCTCTTGCGTCCAAGGTTTTATTATCTGTAATTTAGGCTGTGTCTTTATTTACTGTCTAGCCTGGGTCTTCCACACACTTTTGAGGACATAAAGCAAAATCTTCCAACTTATTTTTTTCTGTTTTCTTTACATAAGTAAATTTCAGCCTGTAATATTCAAACCAAAAGAATAATATTAACCCCTAGTTAAGTAATAAATGGTTTTCAAGGTCAAATAACCGTGATATGAACTCTGACTTTTTCTGACTGCTGGTTGGGACAAACCACCTAATTCTTGTTTCTCAATCTTTTCACTTGAATAATACTATTTATATTAGTAATAATATTTATATTACTTAACTGTGTGGGGCTTATGTTATTTCAAATTCTTCCTTGTAATTTTGTTTGTAGAGTGAGCATGAGACACTTCCACTCTTTCTCTCTCTCTCTCTCTCTCTCAGTCTGTCTTCTGTGTGTGTGTGTGTGTCCTTCTTGCAGTTCAACTAGCATTTCAATCACTTGGAAACTTTGGTGGGATTTTAGATAACCATCTCCCTGTCCTTGTGCCATCAGCAGGGTTTGTGACTGGACATGTTTGAGGTGAGGTTAATGAATTTGGAAAATTTACATTTCTAACAAGTTCCCAAGATGTGATGGTGATGGTCTGGGTTCCCCTACCCACAACGAGAATCTCTGGGCAGAATTGCTTATGGGTTAATAAAGGAGGAACACATGGTGCCTAATTTGATCTCTTGCTTCTGAATCATCACCAATAATAAAATCACTGATTTTTCCCTCTGCTGCAGATACAATTTAATTTTATCTTTAGATTTAGTGTTTTTATTTGGTTTTGGTGTTTTGATGTACTGGAAGACATTTTAATAAATGCTAAGGATAAATGTTAAAATTTAATAAGTCTTATCACTATATTAATTAGAAACTTTTATATTACTCTACAAAATTACAGCATATTAAGAAAGCTAATATGTCCTTTCTGAAATTAAGTTCATTATTTTAAGTCTGTTTATTTAGTCCAGATAATATGTACTAAAAATTAATGCTGATAAATGACAGATATTTTGTCAATTTTTCCCTTATCAATCTCACTTAGTTTATGCCTTTGATTGTATTTTCTACATTTAGAAGTAAAATTACTGATTTACTAAATGGCAACTCCGAAATTACACCTGTGCTTTTTTTTTTTTTTCATTCTAGTTCTGATGTTTTCCTTCATTACAGAATAGGCACTGTGATAGAAGTCCATATAAAAACTGTATATGGACAATTCCATGAAAATTCAAAACCAACATGGCTGCCTGGAATCATAGGAGTCACAGAAAGGAAACAGAGAAATGCTACTGCATTTGCTTTCTGTCTGTCTCATCACACTTAACTCCTCACTTCACAGGTTATCACACTACCAAGCTTTCTTTCAGGTTTCTCTTATTGTACAGACTGAAATATGAAAATCATTGCTCAGTGATTTGTCATTGACTATATGACTTCTAAAATCTCAAAAAATCCTATGAACTGGCAGGGTAGGATGGTACATGCCTGTAATCCCTGCACTTGGAAGCAGAGGCAAGCTGATCTCTGTAAGTTTGAGCCCAACCTGGTCTATGTAGTAAGTTCCAGACCAGCCAGAGCTACATAGTGAAACCATGCTACAAAACAAAATAGAACCCCAACAAACAAACAAAAACCATGTGGACAGTGTTTATAGAAGATGTATCTACATAAAAGGACTGATTCTTTTTCTTTTCTTTCCTTCTCAAACAGCACTGGAACCTTCTCAGATGGTTGAGCCATGTCCTATGAGAGAGATAGCAGCATCTAAGCAGATGTGATTGTGAAAACTGTCTTCATTTCTTTTGGTCTCCTGTGGATATGGTTCAAGGTCTGTGGCAGAGCTGCTTCTCCTCTTTCTGGCAGAGTCAGTGTAGAAATCCGTTTTCTAACCTCCGCCACCCATCCCCTCATCGTTTTTTTTTGTTTTTTTTTGTTTTTTTTTTTGCTTTGAGGTATCTATTGTATAAGCATGTCATTCTCTTTTCTAGCAAAACTTATATAAAAAGATTTTCTCAGAAAATATATTAACTGAAGGTGGAAATTGGACTCAATAAGTTATGAGAAGATAACATTAAGGATGGGATTTCTGAACTTGTTTTGACTGCTACATGGGCTTTTCAAGGTTTAATGGTAAGTGCTATATCTTAAGTTCTTGGGAGTTTTACTATTAAGCTTTAAGAAAACATGATTTTTATTTACTGATAAAAGATTGATTTTGTTACTCAAAGGTCGATTCATTCTGCTTTCTGAGCATATTTTACTTCTCAGCTCCAGCAGGAAGTTGAAAACTGGATAGTATTCCTCCTCGTGGCGAGTTGGCAAGAATCCCTTCACTTGATGGGAGGCATGCTAGCAGTGGAAAGGAAGTGTTTTCATTCACATCCTTGCAAATGAAATCTTCCCTTACTCTTTCAGGATAGTTCTTTTTGATTATATAATTAGTGGCAAGCTAGTCCTTAAAATACATTAACTGTGGTCTTGGTTAGATGCACGGATTGCATTTAAGCTGCAACCTGGATGCCTTTAGTGGTGACTGTGTTGCTTAGTCCTGTCTCCTCTGGGAACTTCCTTCTTTCTGTCTTTTGTGCTATGCAGTGTTGGCTACTTTACTAAGACTTACAGACTGAGTTTTCTTGGGTTACAGAATAACCATTAATGACTTGTTTAATTAATTTTTCCTAGGAATGTTTCAAATTAGACATTGAAACATCCAGATCTTTTCTTTTGCACATTTTCTGAACTAATTCCAAATATAAAATTCAGTTATTAGATCTTCATAACTTCCTATAAATTAAGAGATTAATTACATGCAAATGACTGGAATATTTTAGCCTTTTCATGTATAAATACAGTAGCATGATTAGAGGATAAAATAAAGTTTATAATTGGACACTGTAGTGTTTTATTATTGTTTCATGCTGTGTCACTTTAATGCGTCATCCGTCATGAGGTCTCTTTATTCTCTTCTTCCTTAGTGCTACTAGCTTTTATTTTATTTATTTATTGTATATTTTTATTGAATTTTTGCGTACTTCATACACAATATCTCGATCATTTTTACACCCCTCCTTTGTCCTCATGCTCCCATAGCCCTCCACCAGATTTCATACATTCTGTCAGTTACATGAAAGCCTATTGAGTCAAGTTAGTGCCACACAGATGTCCCGTGGTACAAGTTTAGCCACTGGATCTAGTCAGCTTATGTAGATTCTCTCCATTAAAGAAGGTAGATTCTCCCTCACCCAACAGTAATCATCTGCCAATAGTTCTTTGGCTAAGGTTGGAGCTTGCTGCCCATATCCCCAGATCTATGCTGGGTTTTTGTGTGCTTAAGTTTGCACGGGGCTTGTCCACGCTGACACCATTGCTGTAGAGTCATATGAGTAAAGTCCCAGGAACCTGTAAGACTCTGTTTGCATATGGTCATGCACTTCCTCTCCTGGCTCTTACCATCTTTCTTCCCCCTCTTCTGTAATGCTCCCTGAGTTTTGGGTGGGTGAATTTTAATACAGGAGTCCTGTCCAAGAACCAGCATTCTCTACGCTCTGGCCGTTTGTGGCCTTTCGTGATCATTACCTTCTGTTGCATGAGGGAGTTTGTTGACGAGAGTTGAGAGATGCGTTAGTATCTTCACCTTGGCAATATGCATAAACTGTTTCCACCTTTGTCAGAAAATCAGAGGTTGTCTCTGAATAACAGTTAAAAAATAGTTAATATGTATAGTGGCTTAATTTGCAATCTGTGAAACCAGACTGAACTCTGTTATCACCTATGACACATCTTTATCTATTAATAGTTATATCACAGGATAATTTGTTTCTATACCTTATAATTCACTTTTCAAAAACTGAATACAGCCTGACGTGTTGGTGTATGCTTTTACTTCCACCATTTGGGGGATCAGAGGTAGGTGGTGAATCACTTTGAGATTGAGGCCAGCCTGGTGTATGTAGAGAGTCCTATGGAAACTCTAAAGTACAGAGAGACCCTGTCTCAAACAAACAAACAAACAAACAGATAGACAAACAAACAAAAACCCAAACAATAACAAAGAAACCACAAAAAAGCAAAAAAAAAATTATCATCTTACTACATAATACTCGTGATATTTGAATGTATTAGTACATTCAATGTTTACATTATTACAGACATTATTATTATAACTATAATAATTATTATTTTTCATCCGGAATACTTAGTCTACATTTTCCCACTTCTTTTTCTTACTGAAAGAGTTTAAAATACGCAAGCCTGCTTCTTGCACACTATGGAATTTTACAGCTTTATTTCAGAAAAGATTCCCATGGGAACATGAATTTCATTCAGAAATGTCTCATGATAAGAATTTGGGTTCTATTTCCATCTAGTTAACTTCATTAAATCTGTTGGCTCTACACAAAATTCCATATTCTCATGACCCATACAAAGCCTCCTGATACGTGTGCCAAAACTTTTAAGGAAGAAGAGGCAAACTGACCTGTTGGGCTTAATGCAGAGTGGGCCTAGCCAGTCCACCTGCCAGGAGGAATGAGGGAATGGCTCCTGTGGGTGTGGTGCTCCACGCCGGTTGGAGGGAACCTGAGCCACCTGGGAACAAACTGTGATTGGCTGTAGTCAGGACCCCACTTCATAAGGCTGTTGGCTAACAAGACCTATAAGACTCTGCTCTTTCTTGAATAAATGAGTTTGCAGCAGACCACCACTGCTGGATTTCCACTCAACAACTGGGGTCGGTGTCTTGACTCCGCTCCTATTCGCCCCTCACCACTGCGGAGACCCTTCGGTCCCCCTTGGGCTGGCCCTGAGTGCTGGGACCCCCAACACTGACCCTTTAAAAGAATCGTATTATTACAGAGATGCAAAACTGCAGCAAGTAATACTTGGCTAAAAACCATCTGTTACGAAGTTTGGAAGCTGAGTATCTCTGTGTTAGACAAAGTGTGTGTAAGCATCCTGTGAAATGTTTCTTACACAGGATGCTGACAGGCATCTGTGTTTAGGTAAAGGCAAGTTTGCCTCTGCATTTGAACAATTCCAAAACATTATTCTTTTGCTTAAAAAATTTTATTCTGAGTAGAAAAAAATTCTAATACAGCGTAAGAGAGGAAAATAAACACATAGCGATTTATGTCTCTTTACTGGAATTATTTCAGCCCTTATTTTACTACATGTACACCATGTATAATTTTAGCTTTGGAATAAAAGTTTGTTTATTAGAAATGAGTTTGTGACTCTTTTTCCTTTGTAGAATTGCCAAAAACTATTCAAAATCTAGATCGTTCCTGAGAAAGCATGCCTCATAGTGGCGGAGAGAAACTGCAGCTAGGTCCTACCAATTTTCACTCAAGCTCTATGATGTCCAAGCACTGTTAGCTGCTCTGGGAAGTTGATGGTTGTACCTGTGTTCTTTATTTTTCAAAGTGTTTATGATTTCAGAACAGTCTTTGTCTCTGAAAACACAATTAGTATTCATAAGTGGGCAATGCAGAAAAGTCATGAAAATATACCGCTTTAACATAGGGCAAGAGGAATCTAATTCTATTAAAAGTAGTTAATAAGTAGTTAATAAATTAATAAGTTAAAATAGTCACTAAAAGGAGGTTTTAAGAGCAACTACATAACTAGATACTGGGAAGTGAATAATGGTCAAGAGCTTTGAGAAGAAGAAAGACATGTATTACTTTACTGAGCCAAGATGAAGATGGCAAGCTGGGAGAAAAGTGAGTCCAGAAATCTGAAAGAACTACAGCAGAACAAGATAAGCTCAGACAAGAAATGGAAAATAAAAGCATAGAATAGTTTTGTTAGATGTCATGTTCTTAAATATAATTAAAAAACACAACATAGATTCATGCAAGAATTATCAGAACTACTTTAAATGGAAAAGACCTCTACCTGGCCTTCCCAGATCTGGTCAGGATGAGTTGATGATCTATCAATTTTATCTTCCACTCTGGCTTCCCTTATTAGCAACAAGTAGTTGCTATCAGCAATTAGAGTTGTATGCATGAGAAGAGCGATAGAGAAAGCCAACTATTTCCTAATCATGAAAACAAAAGCTCACTTCAGTCTAAGGCATCTGCTCATTCCTGGTTGAATAGTAGTTTCTAGAAAAAGGACATTTTGTTCCTTGGCGTGGAGAACAGGACTTTCATAACTTGCTCAGAATAATAAGGAATTACTGAAGATGATACACCAAGGCTGAAAATGTTATCAATAACATGAGCTGAATTGGGAAGGGCTACATACATAGATGAAGTACTGACTGAGATGGGCATTACGAAGAGTTTGTAGGTGAGCAGGCTGGAGTCCCTACCCATTGGACAGAATGTCACAATTTAAATTCCCAAGCAATTACTAAAATTTAGGCAAGTTGGTATGTAGTTCATAGATTATGTAAACTATTTTTCTTAAGAAATAACTTTAAATATATACTTATTATTGAATGTCAATATGGTTTTATGTTGGAAAATAACATCATGGGGTCATATTAGTTTTCTCATAACAGACCTTAGGCATCTGTACAGTGTCTATCATTTGTTAAACACTTTCTCAATCCTATGTATTTTATAAGGCCTTTTTTTACAAGAATTATCACCATTGAACCTCTTCCAGTATAGTAGATATTCAACTTTGCATAAGATCATATACCATTGATATATCCTGGGATCAGGTCCATATACTAAGCACAACAAATAAGGGTCTATGCTCATCTGAAAGAATCCTTCTGTGTTAGTTTTTCATTATTGTGATAAATATTGAAGAAAACAGCTTAAGCAGAAAATAAATTGATTGCAGGTCATGATTTTAAAAGTTTCTGCCTAAAACATCCAGGACTTCTTGTGTTGAACCTAAAGCAAGTCAGAATAGCATGGTGACAGGAGTGCTCTGCAGCAGCTGTTCATGTCATGGTAATCATGAAGCTGAAATTGATCCAGTCAGGAGTCAAGTCAGCATATACATTGCAAGAACCTTCCCATAGTGACCCACTTCCACAGTGACCAGATTAGCTTAAAAACAGTCCAACATTAAAGAGTATCACTTAATAAGTTTATCTCATATGCATATACTCAAAACCAATTTGGAAATAGCTAACATGGATATGGTTCTACATATCCAATAGATGTCTTTTTGTTGAAGGTACACATAACTCAAAATAAAAAATAGCCCTGCCTCTAAAAGTTTCCATCATTTCTCATTAACATCATCAATGTTTGACTATCCCAGAACTCTCATGAGCCACTTATTTCCCAATGATTGCATACAATGGCCACCTGTGAAGCAAGCAGTCAGTTCGTGAATATTTCAAGGAAGACATATCCAAACCATAATGGTGACCATCATTCATGAACATTGTCATACACCGTTACCTAACTACAGAAGAGTTTTAATGCTAGGTGAGTTACCAGGTATCTTAGTCAATGGTAGACGTTCACATAATTAAGATGTAACTCCAATGGAATAAAGAAGGTTTTTTGGAGCTTATGAGAAATCACTGATTTGTAAGTATGGAATTTAGAGTGTAGCTCCTTTGTATTTGAAGTCAATAGTTGCCAAAACACTTAGTTTAGTTAATTTGTTGTCCCAAAATCCTCTACTGAGATTCTGACACTGCCAAAGGAGTAAATTTTGTAAGGCGTTTTAGAGACATCAATAAAATAATTATAAAATTATGTGTAATACAGTAAAAGAGACAATCTATAAATGTCATAACATCTTCTTAAAGGCAAGTAAATGATGAGCTTTTTGTCATGCTGCATGCAAGAGCCACATATTTAAAGGTTCATTCCCAGAGTATGAGATTCAGTGTGGCTATTAAGAACAAAGAATCAAGTATAATGAGGAATTGGTTTTAAAGGTATTAAAGTACAAAACTTAAAAACATTAAAAAAATCAATCAGAGAAGAATACAATACATGGTTTGTTTTTCACATATAATGATAGAATATGAAAATATGAGTAAAGTTATTTGCTGAAATTAAAGCCAATGCCACGTTCTTGCTGAAGACATACTTTTTCTGTCATTTCTCATTTAAGGATAGACTACAAGTGTATGCTGTATAGAATTATTATATGAACAAGGAAACAGAATGTAGGAATACATACTAATGACAGTTACTAGAAGCAAACTGAAATGTATGTTCACAATGGTGACAACTATATTTTTAGAGACTGCCTAGAACCAAACTCCATTTTAGTTCTTACTGGTGACCCAACTGTCTAGACATACTGTTCGGTCTCTGCAGGTCCCGAGAGCAGCAGGAATAAGGGTAACATCTATGGTGCCTAGTGCCCATTTACAACATTGCTAGAGGGTTTCTGTTAGAAATATTGTACCAGAGGTTTTGTACTCATCATTTTACGAATGAAAATATGTATTTTAAAATCCCTTTATACAGAAATACTGGAACTGGAGAAATTGGTAACAGACAGCAACTTTTGCTTAAGAAATATTGGCAAATGATTACTGCTGGGTGAGGATGAGCTGGTCTTCTTAAAGTGAAGGACTCTGGGTAGGCCTCAGTGGATGAACCTGTGCTGAGTTCATTTGGGGACACTAATTAGACACAACAGACCTTACTATAGGTGAAAGAATGTATGGATTGGGGGACTCTGAGGTTGCCTTCGGTGAAGAGGGTATAAAGATGATTAAGATTGATTGTGATATTCTGCATGAAATGATTCAATAAATATTTAAATTTAAAAAGGTCCAAACACTTGTAGCCTATTAAGGATACTTTCATTTAAATTTCACAAGTTTACTTCTATGATTTTCGTTCTTTTCCATTGATCTGATTTTATGGCCATGATATGTTATTTTAACTACTGTAACCTACTAGAATATATTGAAGTCTGTTAGTTTAATCGATTTTGCTTTTTTTCTTTTTTACTGATTGCTTTTATTATTTGAGTTTTTTGCGACTCCTATGAATTTGATGATTGTTTTCTAACACGTTTTGCAATTTTTATTATATTTCAGTAAGCATAATGACACTGAAAAATATTTCTAGCTATAAAAATTTTAAACCATATTTTCATTATTTGAGAATTTCGTACTATTAATTTTGATTGAATTCACTGTGATCTCATTCCAAATTCCCCCCTACCTCTCTACTGTCACATTTTCACATCCTCTTTTTTAAAATTTAAGTTCATTGAGTTCAATTTGTGCTGCCTAAAGCTTTCTGACTCTTTGATGCAAGCCATTTGTGTTTTGACAGGATGCTCACTAAATCTGTAGATGGCTCAGTATATGGACATTTTAGCAATATTGATTCTTCCAATTCACGAAAATGAATTCTGCCTACAGGATGAGGAAAATGCAGAGCAGACATTTCCCGACTTGAGCTTTTGCTGAGACTACATAAGTGGTAGACACTGAATTACAGTCCATTGATGACTATAAGCAAGAAGCTTGGAGGCCAGATGTGGTGTTGCCCCATTAATCCCAGCAATCCGGAGACAGAGGCAGGAGGATCTCCGTCAGTTAGAGGTCTCCACTAATTCTAGGTCTTTCAGGACTACATGGAGAAAACCTTTCTTGAAAAAAATGCGATGAAGAAGGAAGGAAGGAAGGAAGGAAGGAAGGAAGGAAGGAAGGAAGGAAGGAAGGAAGGAAGGAAGGAAGGAAAGAGAGAGAGTGAGAGAAAGAAAGAAAATTCGTGATTACCCATGAGACCTAAGGAAGTCATGGAATCAGTATGTGCAGTTTTAAGCTGCTAGGCAGGTGGTAATGAATTGTATGGGATAGAAAGCAAGTATAGTCTGTAATTATACCTTTCAGCTCCTTGCTGGCATAGCTCTGCCCTTGCTGGTGTGCTATACTGCAAATTCTACCCTCCCTGGGTATTCCCAATGCCACCTTATGTCTGAATAAGATGTAAAGACAATCAGCTCTGCTGTGATTCCACTTAACTATCATGCATACCAAAACTTGCTTCCAGAGAGGAAACGGAGACACATACAGAACTCATGTCTTTGTTCTTTTTTTAATATATGTTCTTTTTTGTATATAATATTTAAGAATCTTTATTTCATGATTTTGTTTCAGTCATGTTTTTCATTTTCAATTGTTTTGTTATTTTTTCTTTCTCTTTAAATGAAATTTTTGAGAATTTTATACTATGTTTTGATCATATTTAGCTCTCTCCTTTATCTACACCCCGACCTTTACTACTTTCTGCTGAACTTCATATACTTTCCATATATGTATAATAGTTTTTTTTTTAATTTAGTGAATTTTTGTGATTTTCTTACAATATAATTTGATGGTATTTAGACCCCCCAAATACAACCTCCCCCAACTGCTCCCTGTTCAGTTCAACACACTCCACTATGTACAATACAGCCTTTAGAGTCTGATTTGTCTTTCCACATGTTCCTCGGGGGTGAATCCATCATTGGAGTCTGGTCAACATATCAAGAACTACATCTCTGTGAGACACTGTCTCCCTTCCCCCAGCCCCCAAGCAGTCATCAGTTGCCAAAAGTTCTTTATGTTGGGGTTTGAATTTATGATCCACTTCTTAATGTCTGTGCTTGGATTTTGTCTGGCTTGAGCTTTCATGGGACCTGTACATGCTGTCACCATTGCTGTAACTTAATATGAGTAACTGACCAGTTGTTTGGAAAGCTCTGTGTCCTTGTGGTCATTCACTTAACTCTGGCTTCCGCCTCCTCTTCTTCAATGATCTCTGAACCCTGGGAGGCAAAAGTGTGAAACAGTTGTCCTATTCAGAGATAAGCACTCTGAAGCCTCTTGTTCTCTGCATTTTGGGCATTTGTGAGTATCTGTACAAAATATGGATCTTTATATTTACAGAAACGTTTCCCAGTCACCACTCATCACAGAAGCTTCTTTTGCAACAGACAGAAACTATTACAGAGTTCTACAACTGGTCATATACAGAGGTTGCCTGTGAATTGCCCAAGCCTAAGTGACACATCTATAATGTAATCTCCTAAGGCTTATGGAACATAGTGGAACAGGGGTAGAGAGAACACTAATGCATCTCTCAGACTTCATCAATGAAGCTTCCTCATGCTACAGAATGCCAGGAGCACAGAAGGACACAAATAGCCAAAGCATAGAGAACAAGAGCCTGCAGAGTGCGGGTTCTTGACAGGACTTCTATAGTCGATTTCACTCACCATGGGACCACTGTGGAAGAAGGGGTGGAAAAATTGCAGGCCCTGAGGAGAAGGTACCTGACCAAATGGAAATAGTACTACATACACCTGGTAAGAACCTACAGCGATGGTGTCAGCATGCACAAGACCCATGCCAAATCAAGCAGAATAATACTTCACATAGCACTGTGGAAGTGAAAAACAGGTGCGAATCTTAGCCGAAGAAGTATTGGCAGGTGATTACTGCTGGTTGAAGAAGAACTGATGTTCTTAAAAGAAGGGACTTTTAACAGAATGGCTAGGTATCAGTTCATGCACTTGTAGTGAAGGACATCTGGGGACACTGACTTGACTTGATAGATCTTAACACAAATGATAGAATGCTTAAATTCTAATGGGGGGACACTATGGGATGGTGGTATAAAGATGATTAAGATACTCTGTAAGAAATACACAAACATCAATCAAATTTTTATTTAAAAATAACTTCAAGAAACAAAACAAAAATTGTTTATAGGACTGGAGGGATGACTCAATGGTTCAGAGCAATTGCTTCTCTTGCAGAGGACCCAAGTTTAGTTCCCAAAGCCTACATGGTGGCTAGCAACTATCCTTAACTCCAGTTTCAGAGGCTACAACATACTCTTCTGACTTCTGCTGGCATAGCATGCACAGGTGCACTTACATACATTCAGGCAAGACACTCAAACATACAAAATTAAAATAAATAAATAAATTTAAATAGTTATTTAAGAATCTTTCCCATTTTTTGATGATATTACTGTTGTAAAATCTGACTACTCCTTTACATCAAGTAGAACCTATGTACATGACTGAGTATAAATTCTCAGAATATTAAATGGATATTTTTGCCTTACTGTTTTGAAGAAAGTATTTTCTTCCTTCCATTTAACCTGCTGATAGTTCAGCCATCACTTTCTGTGGGTGTTTCTTTAAAGACACTGTCCTTTAAAATCCACTTTAAAAAAGAATCTTTCTTTGACATGTTTTTCAGTGATTTTACTGTGATGCTCTAAGTGTGATTTTCTTATCCATTTCTTTATGGGTGCAATAGTTCTTAAAGCCTTCATCATCATGACATGTCATGTCATGTCATGTCTATCATCATTCTGGGTAAAGTATTAGCCATTATCAGTTATGTGTGTTTCTAACCTTATTTTTTTCTCCTTTTTTTCAGGGAAGTGGGTTATACGTGTACTAGACTTTGCACCAAGTCACATGACTCTTGGTCTGGTTTTGTTTTCCTTTGACTTCTGTCTTTTTGTCTCCTTAGACATCATTACGGATATTTTATTCTTATCCATATTCCTATATATTTATTATTTTTATTTTATGTGTATGGATGTATTGCCTGTATTTATATAACTTCACCTTTGTTGTGCCATGCCCATGGAAGTCAGAAGAGGTTGCTGGATGCCCTGGAAATGGAGTTATGAATTGTTGTTAGCTACCTTGTAGGTGCTGATAACTGAACCCAGGTCCTCTGCAAGAGGAGCCAGTGATCTTAACCGATGAGCCATTTCTCTAGTCCGTCTCATCTATATTCTATCTCATCAATTCTTTTAGTTGACTTCAATTCACTGCTAAATCAATACTTTAACATATTAGTTTGGGGTACTGTTTTGTCTACTCAATAAGTCTTCATTTGATCATACTTTAATGATCAATGCAATTGTTGGCAACCTAAAATATAGGAATTAATAGTGGGAATGTACATTTAATTCCAGAACAGTTGCAAGGCAAAAATGTATCCTGAAAAAAGATGGCAAAGAGAAAGCTTTGGAATGGAAGAGATTCCTGTTTTAGAAAGATATCTTTCTAGACATTATTATTTCTGTGAGAAAAAGTTACCGATATTTGAGGGAAAGAACAGTTCGAATGCCTTAGGGTGATAATAGATAAACTTAAGTAAAATGAAAATATGTCTAATCATTTACAGAAAGCTTTTCTTCCCCTATTTTCCCTTACACTTTTAACAAACCAACTAATAAACAAGAATCCTCCGCTGCTTTGGTCTTTAAAATTTCCATGTATCATACTGAATATAGAACTGCCGAAGATAATACCTCCATGAAAGAAGTTAGCTAAAATTGCCCAAGAGATGAGTCTTCTAGAATACATATAATCCTTGTCTTTTATTCTCTTGGACACACTATGCTATTAGACATGATGCTGCCCTGTAAACGTGTTCTAGTGCCCATCCACAATGCTTATGTGCTTGTGTGTGTTTCTTTCTCTTGCTTTTTCATCACTGTTTCCCAACAGGACTGTGAATGTGAAAGCTGGAAAAGATGGCAGGGGTGCTTGCAGGAATAGTTTTTATCCAGTGGTTATTTGATAAATAAATGTCTGTTTCTGTTACCCCACTCCTTGCCTGCAATAAATTTAAGACATGCTATACGATGCCTATTAAGTTCAACCTAGAAACTTCACTCAGAGGTAAGTGACATAATGATACACATTTTATCAGAGTTCCTTCTTTTCCTTTTTAAAAAAAATCTCCAGTATTCTAGTAAAATGGTTTGGGGGAAAATTGTTCCCTCAAAATTACTTGTACTTGGTAAGGCTTCTTGGGATCTGTTTCCATTTCTTTTTTTTTTTTTTTCTGTGAGTCTTTTAGTTTGACTGAGAAATATTTTACAGGAAGAATTACATAAAAATTGTAAATGATAGTATTTTACTTCAAAGATAATTTTTTAAATTACTAAGCTTGTAATTTTCAAGTAGTTTGAAAAGTACCTCCACTTCTTAGCAGAAGAGTTGTCCACATTATCTAGTGACTCATTACTAGAACTTATTTTCTTCTTTTGTCGTCATCTGTAACATATCTCCTATTCTGTAAGGATTTTAGAGCGCACACCAATTTCTGTTCTTTAAAATTCATTGAAAAGGTTCCTTGACTATGTCAGCTGTTCAGACACTTGGCTTTGCTTTTGCAGTGACTATTCTCCACTCTGATCTACTGCTTACTCTGCTGTCTTACCTACATCTTGTCATTTTTAATAACTGTTTTTCAATCTCAGACCAAGTTCTCCTCTCTTTGTAGTTTATTGGCTGTGTAACTCCTGCTTAACCTTTAATATCTTGCTTGTTGGTTCTTCCTTATTTCCCAGACCTCTAAGTACTGTCATTTCTGAGTTCACTGTCCTCATTTCTATCTATACACATTCTCATCTTGATGAATTCATCTCAGTTTCCTCAACGCACAGAAAAGGGGGTGGGAGGGTGGTCAGAGCAAGTCGATTAAATTGTTGACAACCAAGAAGCTGAGAATTAATGCTGGAGATGTAGGTTTAATTCCAGACCAGTTGCAAGGCCAAAAATGTGCCCGGGAAAGAAATGGAAAAGGAAGAGAAGTCTTGAAACCGGAGAGATTCCCTATATTACAAAGATATCTTTCTAGACACTGTTGTTTCTATGAGGAGAAGTTGTTGATATTGAAGGACATGAGCTGTCAGAATGCATTACGGATCGAGTAAATGGAATTAAATAAAATGATTTTTTTTCTAATTATTTACAAAAAAAAACCACATTGCTTCCTATACTGCTACTTTGTTAACAAACTAATACGCAAGAATATTCTGTAGTTTTGGTACTAGAAAGTACCAGTATCAACTTGAAAACACAATTTGCAATTGTGAAAATGAGTGTTTCACCATAATCTTTTCTTAATAATATTTTAAACATCTTTGGTTTATTTTTTATTTATTTTGATTTTATTTGGTAGATGAGTTGTTAAAACAGGGAATCTTATTATTCAGGCTGGCTGTGTAATCGAGATTGACTTTGAAGTCCTGATTCTCCTGCCTTCACTTTCCAAATTCTGAGATTACAGGTGTGTGTCACTAGACCCAATATGTGCAGTGCTTGGTTTTGAAACTAGGGTCTTGTGCACACTCTGTGGGTTTTCCTCCAACTGAGCCACATCCCAGGATTTTTTTTTTAACTTTAAAACAAAACCTCATAGAGTTTCTCCTCGTTTTTAAATTAATTGTTCTTTCCTGGCAATTGGTTTTGTCCAACTTTATTTTCAAGTGGTCAGTGAAAATGTGCTGTGAAATTTTCCTCTGAAGGTTCCTAGCATGCTACCCCTGCACTAATCCTCTATCGACCATCCTTGAAAATATCTCAGTCTCCGGTAAATGCCTCCAAGTGTCCTTGGGCAGAGAGTTCTAATTGTTAGAAAATGTCTCCTTATGCTGAGCTTAAATCAGTTTCCTGGTTATGGGCATCGATTGATTCCACTTCTGTCTTCTGAAACGGTGCCAGTAATTCTAACCTACTCTAGGGAAAATATGCTTTTACTCTTGTGACAGAAGATTTAAAATAAGCTTTCTAGATGTACATATCTATTTTATCCTCAACTTTAATATGAAGAATAAAGCATTTACTTAAAATGCTAAGACTATTTTTATTCATATTAGAATTCGAATTTTACTATAATTCAAATTATTAATTGATATTTATTATAAATAAATTATTTGGGGACTGGCGAGAAGGTTCAGTGGTTAAAAGCACTGGCTGCTCTTTCAGAGGACTTGGGTTCAATTCCCAGTACCCTTGCATAAAATAAAAATAAATGAAATATTTTAAAAATTGGATGAATTCCCTAAGTAAATATATCTTTCTATTTTTAAACTTAAATTAAAAATTACATATAGCTATGCATTAGAAGTATTTCAAAGTATTCTCTATTATTAATTATGATTATTATGTTACTCTGTGTTATAAACTTCCAATTTCTAAAAATAAAGTCTTTGCTTATTTTCATTTTTGCACTTTAAAAGCATGCTTGAATTATTATTATTTCCTTTTAGCTCTATAAAAGAGAAATGCTTTGTGGTCTACTAACCTAAATGTCAGCCTACCAGCAGAGCCTGTGGAGAGCACTGGATAACAAGCCCAACTTACTAAGCATAATTTTCTCATTGCTAAGCTTTCCTTTCTCAAATATTATTAGGTGCAGTTCCCCAAATTACTAAATTACCAAGAGGGTCATAAGTTACATCTGAAGTATTTCTCTCCAGTTTAGAGGTTTGTTGTTCACTTGATTTTTGCTCTGTATTCTACTAAAAGTATAAGAAAATCTGAACTGAAAATATCTATTCTATAAATAAAATATTTGGCAGCTTTGTGAATTTGTTTTTTTTAAATGAGTGTATTGTTTTAGCTACACATTTTTACAGTTTTCTGAGTTTTAATAACCGGAGAGTCTGCAAATTTGCTTAATGTAGCATGGTGACTTTAGTTCTTAATTCTCTAGGCTGTTAATTCATATTTGAAATTTAAGAAAATTTTTCTTCCCACAAATAGATGAAACCCTAACAGGAGAGGAGAAAAGACAGAACCCTAAAATTACATCCTGTAGTAGTTCACATTTTAAGGACAAAAGTGTTTTTCATGCTAGAGGTGACAGAATGAACAACCATTACTGTCAGTCTTACACTAGAATTATTAGGTGGGAAGGACCAGTTTCCTCTACCATTTTGCTCCTCTTTACAAGTTGGAAGAAAAGTGAACATATTAACAGAGAAAGAGAATTTTGTGTTTTTCACAAAGCAGCTAATACTTTACAGAAAAATGGATAAAACCAGTATTTAATAAGTATATGATTATAATAAAGTAGGCATGAGTACATGTAGTTCTGTAGAAAATTATTATATCCGTTATAAGACAAAAAATACAAGGCTAAAGTATTGCACATTTACACTGGAGTCATATAATGAACTGGAGTTACAGTTTCAGCACAAGGTAAATTTAAGTTTATACTTGTGGCATTTTCTATTCAACCATGTTGATGCTGTAAGATGACACTAGATAGTCAAATTAGAAATGTACAAAACAGGAGCTCAGATGATAAAAGTCATAGAATACTGAGTAAATTGTCTGACATTCTTCTAAACAGCTATAACATTATATATGTTGTTCCAGTTTGCTTCTCTGCTGCTGTGATAAACACCACGAGTAAAAGCAGTTTAGAGAAGAAAATGCTTTATTTCATGTTATGGCTTACAATTCATTTTTAAAGGAAACCAAGGCAGGAACTCAAGGCAGGTACATGAAGCAGACATCATGGTAGAACACTGCATACTAGTAGCTTGCTCCCAACTGACTTGCTCAGCACCATTCTTATACAGCCCAGCCCCACCTCCCCAGGGATGGCACTGTGCACAGTAGACTGAGCCCTCCTTCTTCAATTAGCAATTCAGGAAATGCCTTGTGGACATGTCACAGGCTAATCTGATGGAAGTAACCACACATTTGAAATTCCCTCTTCTCCTGTATATTTTGGTTTGGGTCAAGTTGATATAAAATAACCAGCACAAATGTTTAGTGTGTTATACTGACACCAAATGATTGGATATAGAATTAAAATGGTTTATTTCAATGATTTTTTGGATTGGATGGGATGATGTGCACGTTCACTGCATAACTAACAGATCATAAATTGGATAAAAGAAAGGCTTGCAGTTATGAGTAAAGAATGAGAAGTATCATAGCTTTCCCATCCACCTTTTCTTTAATAAGACAATACTATTCTATATAACACAGTATATATCTCTCTCTCTCTTTCTCTGTCTCTCCTCTCTCTTGCACTCTCATACAAATCCTTAAATTAAAGTCTGTAGAGCTTGACTCCTTGTGGCACAAATATAAGTAATAGACTCAAGAAAAAAAAAATGTGTGCATGTTGTGTGAGAGATAGATTGTGAGAAAACATGTTACAAATAAGTTAATCAGAGTATTTATAGGAAAATTATAACTAAACTTCATATTCAGTGTGGTAGAGAGTTCAACCTTAAGTTTGTGTGACCACATATATATTTAAAATTCATAGTAATTTTCCTAAAGCCATATAGATATGAACTCTCTAGTGCTGTTTTAGATCATTATTTAAAATGCTTAGAGCTGTTGTGGCATGAGTAGTCATGACATGGGTCAATTGTTTTCTTTTTCAAGTGTCGTTCCATTTGACTACCTCTGCCACAATGTGTTGCTGATGAAATCTTTGATATGGAGGGCATTTCTTCCAACATTTGAGATCTTTGAAACAAATTGGACGATCCTTGAAAAGAGTTCTTTTACCATCACATGCAAACTGTGCAGTGCCAAATGATAATTGCACATGAAAATCAATTTTTGAAATTTATCTTTCTTCCTTTAAGAGCTATTTTTTGAATACACACACCCAGCAAGCATTCTATATCTGTACAATAGCTTGAGCAATTGACTATTTTCTTGGTTTAATGATTTCCTAGAATTCTTCCAGATTCCAAATGTGAGTGCTGGTGTGGTTTTGTCTCAGGCCAGGGTATCTTGGGATCAAATAGAGGAATGAAATGAACTTGGTTCACTCTATTCCATGAATCCCACAGTATTACAGTTATAGAACCCATAAAGACGACTTTAGTCACCTTTAACATTGTACTAAAGCAAACACTGATCCTTTAGCATAGCTTCTCCGTTCATTCTGGGAAAAGAGCAGTTTCTTGAGATGATAAATGTGATGCGAGCTATTTTTATTTGTACCAAGAAATGCAGGTAAACACTAACCAAAGACAGCACTAAAAATAACAGGAATTCTCATTCAATTTTGTTGATATTTAGACATTTTATTGTTTGGAGTAAACATAACAGGATCATTGCTACATATATTACATATGGATTTAAATAATTATTTTTCTTCTTTTGGAGACAAAGTCATGATAGTTCATTCAGTCTGGCTTTAACTCCTGAACTGAAATCATCCTCCTGCCTCAAACTCTGGAGGTCTTATAATAAAAGCACATATCTAGCTTAAAGCACTCTTTAATTCTAGATTTTTCTGTAGAAAAATTTTGTTGTTTATTTACCACCTATCTGCCTATTTATCTACCATCTATAGATAATTCAACAATCATAGGTCATCTTAAAATAATTTAAATAGCCTGTATACTATACTATAGCCTAAGTTAATTATTTAAAAGAACACAAGTTGAATATTGTCTTAGTGGACAAAACACCCTCAAAATGCTTAAGATATGGTTTTAGTAGCAAGTCTGCATTACGTCATAATACAATGATGTTAAAAACTTATCTAATAGGTACAGACATTGTTATTACATTCAGAGACGCTAAGGAAAACGTAGAGGTCTAATGGATTGGTCAAGTTTATATACAAGGAAGCAGAATGTCTACAGCAACAGATTATGTTTTGCATTCCAAGCCTTTGTGTTTAAGCCTGAAAATATAAAATGGGATAGCAGTGTTTAGCCTTCTTACCACTCTGAATAATCTTTTGGGTTCAGTTTCCTGTATAAAGAAAATCTTAAAAGGGCTGAGTTAAAATATCTGTTTATACTCTCACTTCTGGGCCATCTCCACTGGCACTTCTGACACTTCTGAGGTTTCCCAGGTCCAAAAATTTTGCCTCCTCAACTGCGTAAATTTCAGTTTTTATAAGATTGTTTGTTTTGTTGAGGGAAATTTTGTTTCTGGGCAAATGTACTGTCTCAATTTCTAAATGCAATATATTTAAAATGACCACAGCAAGGTGATCTTAAATTAAAAATATAAAAAGTCTGTCTGAGAAGATAAGACATAAATATTTCACCAAGCACCATTGCTGCATTGCTTTAAGAGTCACCTGAAATGAATTAATCACCCAATCAGAATACTGGTAATTTTATATTCCTATTTGGGGCAGATCTAATTTGAACACATACTCATATTTTACTCATCAGGTTAGCAAATATTTAATTGACCCAACACTATTAAATGCAACACATCTATTATTAAAAGAATGCAAATATGCATACTTTTCAGTATAAAGGGAAAATTCTAGCAAATAATATTGTCATGAATTCTGCAAATAACTAATCATTTTAGCATCTTTTGAGTATCTGTTGTTAAAATAGGACAAAAATTAGAGTAAATGAGAACATGATTCTGAAAATCCAATCTTCATTTAGTTGCGTGGAAATGTTCTTTTTTATATAAATTTCCACTAGCTGTTATGTAATGTGACATATATTTGACCTGAATTTCAAATTTTAAGCATGTTATTATGAATATTAATGTGAACATTGTTAAAACTTACCAAAATGTGTAACATGGGAAAAATGAAACGGTGGTCTGACTAGATATTAGCTTACTAGTTGACTGCAACAAATAAGGCACAAATGTTGGACTGTTTTATTTGTGATATAAATCTTCAAGGAGATTACCAACCAATAGAAGAGGAAATAAAAGGCACAGCTCAAATTATTTTCATATCATATTAGTCCATCACTAATGTTGCTGGAGCTGTGAGACTCCAAGGTCTAGCAGACTAACTAGGAGAAACAGAAAGGGAAAAATATCTTCTTTCAGTAAATATTAGAGATTATGTCTCTTTGGTTAGAAATTTTGTCTTGTTAATAAGACACCCCTTTTGCATTTGGCCCTGTCTTCTCTAAGGTTTACTATAATGAGGAGGGAGCTGTTTGTACATATTCAGTAAATATACATTTTACATGTATTGAAAATTGTACAACATGGTTCCGAAACTCCCACTGAAGATAACCTTAGAATGTAGAGGATGTGTTTATTACTGAAGTCCTTGTCCTTTATTTCTAAAGACTATCTTAAGCTTATTCTTATGTAGAACAGAATACTGACCTTACACAGCATCCCATTCTTCATATATGGTCACTATTTATCATTTTGATCTTACGATTTTTCTGGTTCTTTTGGTTCCATTGAATCTATGCCCGGATATTCTAGGCACTCTTCTGTGGGGAATAAACATTCACTATTTTACATCAAATCTATTTCTCTTTCTCAGGAATCTGTTGTCTTCCCACATTAGCAGCCCATGGCCTTCCTTCTTCACTTTATGCCCATCATCTAAAATTACCACCTAATCCAGAAATGCTCTGGATTCCTGTGTTCTTAAAGAAAAGTGAACTGGCATATGGTAGGAGATTAATAGTTTTGGATTTGAAACTGAAAAACATTGTTCTGAAAGCAGCAAGCAAAATTGGCATTGATTTGAGAGTTGGTTTTTCATGTGCAAGTCCCTGAATTCAAAGCCCAGTATTGAAAGATGTGTATGCGTATGTTTGTGTGTGTGAAGAATTTGTTTTCATATATGGGGACCTACATATTTAGTAAGCAACTTTGATACATAATTTTTATTTATTTTAAAAAAGATTATTCCAGATACCCTAATATGTTATTTGTGATAATGAACATTCTAATTAAATATTGAGAACTTGAATCACCTTAGCTGTGTTTAATTATGATAACTGTTCCCAATCTGACCACTGCCCATTTAAACTCACACTAACAGTATTTGAGAGCATCTATTATTTCACATCCTTAGTAAACTTATCTGCTGTTTCCTTTTTACAGCAGGGGCAGTATATCATCCTTGCTTTGATTAGAATTTCTATGGCATACAGAATAGTTTTTCATTTGCTGCTTTTCTAGTTTCAGGACTGAGCCTACACTGATATCTTCCAATCACTGACCTGCCTAAATCTGTAAACATGATTTCATAGCATTTCTAACCATGGGAAGAGCTAATCTAGAAATCACAAGGTAGTCTTGCAACAGAACAGAAACTGGGAGGTCATAGCCAGAGTTAATGCGTTGTGTTCATTCTTCCTCTTTGAGAATGTTATTGCCATTTCATCAAGTAAGGAAATACAATGAAATACCTGAAAGAAACAATGTAAAACCTAAAGAATTTGTTTTAGCTCTTGGTTTCAATGATTTTAGTTAGTACATGCTCAGCTTACCCAATTACTATGGGGCCACGGTAAGGCAGAACATCAGCGGGGGAAACAGGTGGCAGAACAAAGCTGCTCAACTCATGTCAGACTGGAAAGAAGATAAAGACAGATAGGAAGGGATCTGGGACAAAATACACAATTAACAGGCCTGCCTCCAGTGGTCTATCCCCTCTAATGGTATTTCAACTCTCATTAGCCCATCGAGCTATGAATGTGCCCGTGGATCACCCCATTAATGAAGTTGATATCCTCAAGACATAATCTCCTCTCAACAGCACCATGGGGTAGGAATCTAAACTTTCAGCACAGGAATTTTGTGGGCCATTTGTTATCCTGATCACAACACAGGTCATTACTTGGTGATTACATCAATCTAATTCTGCTTCTATTATAGTTAGCTAGTTGTATGACTGTCATCTGGTTTACATTAATAACAGTCTCAAAATCTCACAATACACTTTTAGGGGCTGAAAAATACACAGTAGAGCTTTGCCCATTTTATACATTCAGTAATTTTATACTGAATAATTGAACATTGAGATTGGAAGAAAGTTTTTCAACCTGTATATATTAATATTATGTGTCCCTGATTTTACTTTACCAAACTTATTTCATTTAGAATTAAAACTCAGAGGTACTGATTTCTAAAATGGTACACAAGGAATAGATTTCTTTTTCTTCTGTACTATTTTTCTTCATTCCTTTCTCTTACTCTCATCTTCTTTCCTTCTTTCTTTATCTTATTTTTTTAAGACAAGGTCTTACTATGTACTGGCTGGTCTGAAACTCATCATATAAATCAGACTGACTTAAACTCATAAGTGGGATTAAAAGCATGTACTATGATACACAACTAGGATCGTATTTCATAATGCTGAAATGATAGTTTTCAGAGCATGGAATCCACAAGGAAAGAGGCTGTACAATAAAGAGAAAATACACTTCTAGTAATTTCTTTTCTGAACAAATTTTGCTGATAGAATTTGAATTTGCCATTTCTGTTGCTACATTATGCTAGAAATAGCTGGGATGTTGTGTTTATACCCTTTAATCATTTCTAATAAATATGCTCACAAAATGTCATTCAAGCAAACAGTGCAACTCAGATGAGTCTTTTTACTGAGAAGAGGACAACTTAAGATGACTAATTGGTTAGAGATATATGTATAAGAATATTTTATTAAAATTTTTGTTGAGTGTGTGTATATTTCATACAGAACATCTCAACAAACGTTAATCATTTTTATACCTCCTATCCAACTGGCACACTCCCATAACTCCTCCCCTGGAATTCATCCATATCATTAATCTTAAGGCTTAAAGTGTCAGTTTAGTGTCCCCAGACATTCCTCAGTGCAAGTTCATACACTGAGGTCTGGTCACCCTTGCTAGAGAGCCTTGCTTTAGGAAGATCAACTATTCCTCATCCAGCAGTAATCAGTTGTCAATATTTCTTCACCTAGGATTAGGGTCTGCTGTCCATTTCCCCAGTTCAATGAGAGGTTTTTGTCTTCTTGAGTTTGTATGGGTCCTGATTATGCTGACAACATTGGTTTAGGTTCATATGAACAGGGTCCTAGGAGCTTGTGGGGTTCTATTTCCATATGGTCATGCATTTCCTCCCTAACTCTTCTAATCTTTCTTCTCTGTCTGCGGCAATGGTCCCTGAGCCTTGGGTTTATGAAGTTTAATGTAGGAGTCCTTTTTCAGGACCAGAATTTGACATCTCTTAATCTCTACACTATGGCCATTTATGATGTGTTCCTGGCCCCCATTCTATGAGAGTGCTTCATTAATGAGAATTGAGAGATTCATTAGTGTCCTATTTACCCCTTGGTTTCTATTCCTGAGCCTTAGGCATAGAGGTTGCATTGTAGATTGCCATTTATGCTTGGGCAATTCACAGACAATGTCTATGTGTAAACAGTTTGGGTACTCTGTAATTTTCTTCATTTTCTGCTTAAGTGCTATGGTTCTGTTTAAGCTGTTGATTTTTCACTGATTTAGATTCAGTGATTTCCATAATTCTAGATATACATCCATTTTTTAAGGTTTTCAAATTTAATAAGGTGTGTATGTTTTAAGTACTCCCATATAATGTTCTGGATCTTTCTCTTGTCTGTTGTGACATTTCCCCTGTCATCTCTTTGTTAATTTGGAGTGGTTCTTTCTTTCTTTTTGGTTAACTGGGATAAAGGTCCATCTATCTTGTTTATCTTTTCAAAGAATCTGCTCTTAGATTCATGGACTATTGTACTGTTCTCTGATTCCAGTTCATTAATTTCTGCTCTGACTTTTGTTATTTCTTCTTGTCTGCTTGGTTTGGACATTTCCTGTTGCCTTTCAGGAGTCTTGAGTTACAACATTAAATCATTTATTTGTGTTCTTTCTGACTTTTTAAGGTAGGTACTTAGAGCTATAAACTTCCTTCTTAAGATAGCTTTTAATATGTCCCAGAGGTTTTGTTGTATTGTTTTGTCCTTTTTGCTTAATTTGACGAATACTTTTATTTCTTAATTTCTCTTTTGACCTGTTCATCATTCAGGGGTGTGTTGCTTAATCTCCATGAATTCATGTAGTTACTAGTATTTATCCAGGTGTTGCTTTTAAGTTTTATTGCATTGTAGAATGCATGCAATTATTTTAATTTTTGTATTTCTTGAGGGTTCTTTTGAATCTCATTATGTGGTAGATTTTGGACAAAGTTCTATGGGGTGCCAAATAGAAAGTATATTTTTTAGCCTTTGTGTGGAATATTCGGTAGATGTCTATAAGGTCCATTTGATGTATGGTACCATTTAATTCAAATGTTTTTCTATTTATTCTTTGTCCAGTTTTCTTTTCTAATGGAAGCAGTGTGATAATGAAATCCCCTACTGTTAGTGAGTTGGGATTAATCTGCATCTTAAAGTCCTGTAGTACTGTTTTTATGAAATTGGGTCCACCAGAATTTGGTGCATGTATGTTCATGATTGTAATGTCATCTTGGTTAATTGCTCCTTTGATCAGAAGGAAGTGACCCCCTTTATCTTTTATGAATAATTTTAGTTTAAAGTCTGTTTTATCACATATCAGAATGGCAATTCCTGTTAGTTTCTTAGTGTCATTTTCTTGGGACAGTTTTTTCTATCCTTTAACCTTAAGGTAGTTCCTGGTCTTAAATGTGGGATGAGTTTCTTGTAAGCAATGAAAAGGTGAAATTTGTTTATTGATCCATTCAACTAGCATGTGTGTTTTGACTAGGGAGTTCAATCTACTGATATTTAAAGTTATTTAAAGATGTATATTTGCTTCCAACATTTTAATTTCTGTTTGCATTTTTGGTCTAACTTTGTTTTTTCACAATTATGTACCTTCATTTAGCTTTTGTCTGCTGCCCCTTGTGTATAGTAGTTTGTTTTTTTTTTCTGTTGTTTCAAGAATTTTCTGAAGTGCTAGCTTTGTGGACACAAATTCTTGGAGCCTATTCATATGGTGGAAGATTTTTCTTTCCCCTTCAATTATGATTGACATTCTTGCTAGGTAAAGTATTATTGGTTGACATCTATGGTCTTTTAGAAGTGGGAATACTTTGGTCCAGGCTCTTCTGGGTTTCATAGTTTGCATTGAAAAGTCAGCTGTAATTCTGATTTTTTTTTCTTTATATGTGACTTGTATTTTTTTTTTTCTTTTACAGCTTTCAGCATCATCTCTTTGCTCTACACACTTAGTGGTTTTTATATGATATGCCAGGGGGAGTTTCTTTTCTGGTCCTATCTATTTGATCTTCTATGTGCTTTTTCTATTTGTATGGACATGTCTTTCCTTAATTTCGGGAAATTTTCTTCTACAATATGAATGAAGACCTGGTTAATACCATTATCCTGAGATTCTCTTCCTTCCTCTAGGCCTATGATGTGTAAATTTGTTCTTTTCATTGTGTCCCACATATCTTGCATATTACATTTCTGTGTTTTTGTTTTTTTGTTTTGTTTTGTTTTGTTTTTTGTTAAATTATAGTATTTGCTTGAGCAGTCCAATTCTTCAAATGTATCGTCAGTATTGATATTCCGTGTTTTATTTCATTGATTCTATTGGTGAGGCTTTCTCCTGTCATTTCAAATTGGCTTGAGTGTTTCACTTCTTCATTTCAGCCTGAATTTTCTTCAGTATTTCTATCTCTCTTGTGAAATCAGTCAGAAGTTTATCCTTATCTTCTTTTTGTTCTTTGTTTTTTTTGTGTGTGTGTTCTTTAAAATCATTGAATTTTTCATCATGTTTAGGATTGTTCTTTTAAAGTCTCTGTACTGCGTTGTACCTGTGGGGTTCTGGTAGACACTTTCTACAGCACTGGTGGATTTGATGGGGATATAATATTTGGGTTTCTCATATTATTATTTTTTTCATTGTGATTTCAGCATGTGGATTTCTTTTGTTGTTTGTGTTTCTGGTGTGAGACTCAAGCCTTCGTTTGTTGAATTGAAGTTTGATTCTGTGTGTATACTTCATGTGCCTTTGTTGCTTTCTTATTGGATATGAAAAGCTGGCTGCTCTATGCTTCAGGTTCTTTCTTTTGATTTTATATTCGGGGGACGAAATGGCTTTATTTCAGCTACTCAAGAGGTCCTGCAGAGGCGGGAATCAGATGCTCTCAAGTTTCCGCCTAAGGTCTGTGTTCCTCTATCCAGCAGGAATAGTACAGTTTAAGAAGCTTGCTAGGCAGAAGCTGGATTCAGGCATTCTTAGGCAGTCTGCAAAGATCTTGGCCCTTTCTAAAGTTAGAGATGCCTACCTTGTAGCAGTGGGAGGGGAGGAAGATTTTTCCAACATAGGGGGATGGGCAAGCCAGGATTTAGATAGCTCACCACCAAAGGGATCTGGGGTGCTAAGAGCAAATGTGGGCCTGTGCCAAGAATAAGATGTGGGGTTGGGCAAATTGGGTTTGCTCAGGCTATAGGGGAGTCAATGTGCAATGGGTGGGGCAAAAACTTTAATTATACCTTAAATTGCTGCTCTGAGTCTCCAAATGGAACCTCCAAATAAATTGTTCTTTTATAGACATCGGTTCAATGAAAATGTAATTAAATATGTTGACCTAAAGGGCTTCATAACACACCACACATGTTATTTCAGATGTTATTTTAAAAATATAAATGGACAAAAAAAAGAAGTTTCACATTATATTTTCAGCACCATAATTATTGTCATTCAGTGCTGTAAAGCTTTAATGCAGGGGAACTCATCAGTGAATATGACTCAGTTTGATCTGAAAGTCCTTGAGAGGAGGAGAACTTACTGCAGATGGTTGCTCATCTGCATCTCTTAATTACAGTGTATGTTCACACTCTAATAAACCTAAAAATATATAAAGACCAACAGAGTCAGTCTTCTGAATAAGCAGTAACTAATGAACATCTGGAAATTCCTACATGGCTTATAATTGGGTAGATAATTTCTAGATCAGCCAGTGAAGCAATAGCTGTTAATTTCTTCATGTACTTCATGCACATATGCCAGTCTTACCTAGGCAATTAAAAATCAGTGGGTCCTTTCAAAACATGTATTTGGGCAAACTATAATATTCTGTACTTCTAAATAAGCCTACATGTATGAAGGTATGCTTCTTAGAGATGGGCAAACTGTTTAGTTGATGAGTGACTGGAATTATTGATAAAAGGATTCTAGGTCAAGCAGACTAGTTAGTGAGATGTTAGGTTTCATTCATATTCTTCCTATAGCTTAACCAGGCCTCAGAGAAAAGAAAGACTTGGACAAAGGGATTTAGGATAAGCCTCATTTCTAAGGACACCTCACTTCCAATTGCTCTTTTAATGTAGGTACACGTAACATTCTGTGGTCTTTGTATAAAATGTCTTACAAAAGTAATTCATTAATAAGCATTACAGTCTTAAAAATAATGGTGTCTAAACTTGCTATTCACCTGGGTTTCTGGACTCCTGACTTGCTGATCAGAGTTGTACTGTTTTCACTTGTTTAAGATTTTTCAATTGCCATCAGTGTTTTGTTTGTTTTTTTTTTTTTTTTAGTATGACATTATGGTACTATGGAAAAAAAAGTGTTCTAGTGCTCTTCTTGAAAAGATGAAAATGACGTTTCCACAGAAACAAGTCCTTCGTCATTCTAAAACTCGAGTTTGCACCTGTGACGTCACACATATTACACATGTGTTCTGTCACCGAACTGTGTTCCCAATCCTGAATGCAAACTTTTCAACCTTGAGAACACATTTGGTTCCTTTTACATAAGGAAAAGGCAGAACATAGAATCCTCAATAATTAGAGATTAAGTATGGACCACCATCCTTTTCTGGATGTAGAGCCTTAGGTATTAACATCAGCAATGATATTTTGTTCCTACAGAATAGTTCATAATAACCAAGATACAAGAAAATTTTAACTTTTTATCTATGAATAGCTCAATAGATTTTGCTATGGAGAGAGTGGAATACCAATTAGGTCTCAAAACAATATAATTCCATTTGCAACAATGTGGATAACTAGGAGTATGTTATGGTAAGAGTCCTGGTTTCATTTCTGTTGTTATCGTAAAACGCCTTGACAAAAACTTAGAAGAGAAAGAGTTTGCTTGCCTTACAATTCCAGATTACACTCACAATTCTGGGGAACTCAGGGCAGGAGCTTGAAGTAGCTGGTTATATCACATCCACAGAGAAAAATAGAGGCAGGCATGCTTCATCCTCAGCAAGCACCTCAGCCACAGGGAGTGCTGTTCATATTCAGGTTGGAACTTCCAGCATCAGTCATGTTGATTGGCTCCTTCTGGGGCATTCTCTGAGCCAGGTTTTTAAGTTTGTCACTACTTTCCAGTAGCCCAGGGAGGATTTATTCTTCTTTGTAGAAAAAATTTTGCTTAAGTTTTGTATACTTAATATAATTATTTTGATCATATTTTGAGCTCTTTTGATCTGCACTCCTCTTAATGCTCCATTCCAAACTTCATGACTGTGTTAGAAGTCAAATCTGTGTCCCCAAGTGCCCTTTGGTGTGGGTCCATCCACTGGATCCTAGTTAACGTATCTGCCATCACATCCTTAAAGAAGACCAACTCTCCCTCTCCCAGCAGCTATTGGTCACCAATAATTCCTCAGCTATAGTTGGAGCTTCTTATTCCCTTCCCCTCTTTCAAGCTGGAATTTCATTCTAGCTTGGGCTTATATGGATCTTGTGCATGCTGTCAACATTGCTGAGTGTTCATATGAGTAACTTCTCAGCTCTCTGAAAAATTCCTGTGGTCATTCACCACATAATAGCTCTTACAAACTTTCTGTCCCCTTTTCGTTAATGGTCTCTGAGCCTTGGGTAGCAAAGGCTTGAAGTAGGTGTCCTATTCAGTGATAAGCACTCAGCAGTTCAGCAATGTATCCCTGTAGGTGCAGGAGTGGCATATTTATCTTGAGAGTAATCAGCAGCTATCTAATTGGACTTAAGGCCCACTCAATGGGAGGGAATATGTGTGATACTGTGAAAAAAAAAACAAATATGTGGCTGCAGAGGTCATAGAGCTGAAAGAAAAACTTACTTGTTTGTCACACAAAATCAGAGCAACAAAAATTTTAGTGTATTTAAAATATCTATCCTATGATTTACAGACTTTACTTCTCATAACTCACCAAAGAAACTATATTTCGCAAAAGATGGAGACAATTAGAAAGCTCCACAAGTGATCAAATGCAGAGAATAAGTATCTGTGAGGTGCCCAGCCCTAAGTGACACATCTATAATTCAAGCTCTACACTTAAGACTCAGGAAAATTTGTTCTTTTCATGGTCTCATATTTCCTTCAAATTCCATTTCTGTGCTTTTAAAAATTATTCATAATCTTTGCTTGAGTGCTCCATTTCTTCAGCTTTATGGGCCAGTCTCCTTATTTTGTTTACTTTTCATTCATTCTGTTGGCTAGGCTTTCTCCTGTCATTTAAAATTGGCTTAGTGAGGTTTTCACTTCCTTCATCTCACCATGAGTTTTCTTTAATATTTCACTTTTGTGACTTCAGTCAGAAGTTTATCCCTATCTTCTTTTATTTCTTTGTCTGTTCTTTAAATTCACTAAATTCTTTGATCATGTTTATGATTGTTCTTTGAAACTCTTGAGTTATCTCTATGTGCTCTTTTATAAAACTGTTCTATAGAACTGGTAATGTTTGGTGGAGGTATATGATTTGGGTTTTATAGATTATTATTTTTTCGGCTGTGATCTTTGCATGTGGATTTCTTTTCTTTTCTTGTTAGTGATTGATGTGATACTCAAGCCTTCCTTTGTTCAGTTGAAGTCCAATTCTGTTGTGAGTCACTTGATATAACTTGTTATTTTTCATATTGGGCATAAATAACATGTTGGTAAAGGCTTCACATTCTCTCTATTGATTTCATATTGGAGGGATCAGATGAGTCTAGTCCAGCTGCTCCCGAGTTCCTTCAGAGACACAGGTTAGGCGAGAACAGATGCTCTCAGGCTCTCTCTTAAGGCCTCTGTCCCTCTAGCCAGCAAGCACAGCACAATTTTGGAGAATTCCTAGGCAGAACCTGAATTCAGGTTTTCTCACACTGTCTTCATAGGTTTAGACCCCCTACAGAAAGGCACAGAAGCCTAGCTTTGCTGCAGTGCGAAGGGCTCCAGGGACAGCAGTGTAGGGGGATGGGCATGGCGGATTTGGAGCGCTCACAGTCCACCAAAGGAAAGGGGGTAGTGCAGAGATCTGGGGACTAAGTGTAAGAGTGCGCCTGGGACCAAGGCTAGATGGAGGATAGGATGTAGGGTAGGGGAGTTTACAGTTGCTGGGGTGGTATGGCAATGCAGACACAGTGGGCAGGATCAGATTTACCAGGGAAGAACACTAGTCTCTGGAATCCAAGGCAAGTCGCGATGGGGACAGCCTGTGAAGGCTTGACAAACAACTGAAAAAACTGAGATGATCTGAGTACAGGGAATGGGGTTGCAGTGGGCAGGTCTGGACTAAAGAGGATAGTCCAAGGATCTGGCTTGGTAAGAGAAAAAGCAAACTTGTGCCCAAAGCTTAAGGGTAGAAGACAGGGGAGGAGGGAGTTGTGGGTGGGAAGTGAACAAGTCCAGACTTAACCAGGGAAAAAGACTACTCACAGAAATCCAAGACAAGACGACATGGGGGACAGCCTGGCTAGATGGCTGGTCTGAGTGAGATGAGGACTGCTCGGTGTGGGAACAACCCGTGAAGGCTCTTACCAGACTGAAAAGTTGAGCTGGTCTGAGTACCAAATTCAAGCTGCAGTGGATAGGTCCGGGCTAAGTGATTAGTCTAGAGATCTGGGGTGCTAAGAGCAAGAGCAGGCCTGTGCCCAAGGCTAGAAGAAGAGCAGGATGTAGGCAGGGAGCAGGGAGAGGAGTTGAGCTGAGAGTGGAAATGCAGTGGGTAGCCTCATATTTACCAGGGAAGAAGGCTGCTCACCTCACCAAAATCTAAGGCCAGTTGTGGGAGGGGACAGCCAAGGAAATGGCTGATAACAGGAACACAATGGCAAGTCGGGGGTGGGGCTAGCCTGTGAAGGCGCAAACCAACTAGACTGCAAAATGAAGCTGGTCTGAGTAAAATGCAGTGGGTGGGTCGGCATTAAGAGAGTAGTCTAGCAATCTGGGGTACTAAGAAAAGCAGGCCTGTCTGGAAGGCAAGAAAAGGTCTTTATTATTATAAAGGTACTATTAAATTGCATGAGCTATTTTGGAATGTACGCCCATAGTGCTACGAGCATGTACTTGGACTTAACCACATTCTAACTAACTTTGTATAAGAGCAAGCTCAACCTACTTGTGTAGAAACTATCCAGTGTAGAACAGAATATCATATTAACTATAGTCCCTCTGCTGTATTTTATAGAGAGATACTTACTTGTCTTACATTATTGCTGATTTGTATCTTTTGATCTACATCCCACAATTTCCAACAACTTCATTCTCATCCCTGGCAATCATCATCTATTCTGTTTCTATTTGAGTCTATTAAAAATAGAGAATTTCTCTTTCCTATCTGATTTCTTTTACTTAGTGTGAGTGTTAGGTTTGTCAACTTCATAGAACCTGGAATTATCTGGGAAGAGAGTTTCAAAAATAGCTTATTTAAATCAGAATGGCCTATAAGCATTTCTGTTGGGAGTTGTCTTTATTTGAGTTTTATAAATTGACTTTGTAACCTGCCACTTCAGTGAAAGTTTGGGTCATTTCTAGCACTTTTCTCATTGAATTTTTGGGATCTCTTAAATATAATATTATATCATCTGCTAATAGTGATAATTTGATCTCTTCTTTTCCAAGTAGGACTCCTTTAAGTTCCTTCTCTTGTTTTATTGCTCTAGCAAGAGTTTCAAGCAGTATATTGAAACAGAGTAGGGATGGTAGACGGCCTTGTCTGGTACCTGATTTTAATGGGACAGCTTCCAGTTTTTCTCCATTTAGAATTATGTTAATTGTTGGGTTGTTGTATATTGCTTTAATTATGTTGAGAAATGTTTCCTTCTAGCTAATTCCCTAGGAATTTTCACATGAATGCATGTTGGATTTTGTCAAAGGGTTTTTCTGTTCATCTCTATTGAGATGATTATGTGATTTTTGTCTTTGTGTTCATTTATATGACTTAATAAATTTATTGACTTACATATATTGAACCATCCCTGCATCTCTGGTATCATGATGGATGATTATACTGATGTGTGTCTGTAGGCAGTTTATGATTATTTTGTTCAGAATCTTTGTGTCTATGCTCATTAAGGATATGGACCTATAGTTTTCTTTTTGGTTGTGTCTTTAACTGGTTTTGGTCTTAGAGTGATAATGACTTTAGAGGAGTTTTAGAGTTTTCCATGTTTCATGTTGACTTTAATTTTTATTTCACTTTGGTCGGATAGGATACATGGAGTTATGTAAAAATTTCTATATTTGTTGAAATTTGAGTCCCAGAATATAGTCTATTTTAGAGAAACTTCCCTGGACTATTGAGTGAGTAAAGATACATTCTATGCTGTTTGGGTTGGATATTCTGTAAATAATTGTTAGGTCTATTTCTTTTATGGATTTGTTTAATTCCAATTTTTCTCTGTTTATATTTTATTGAATTGACTGCCTTTTGGACACAGTCTAATATTGAAATCACCTACTACATTTAGTTAGATTAGTCTGTCTTAAAATACAGTAGTTTTTTGTTAAATTGAATGCACTGAGTTTTATGAGAATATTTTAGAATTGTAATGTCTTCTTGTTTAAATTTTCATTTGATCAGAATGAAATGTCTTTATTTACCTGTTAGTCAAATATTAGGATATCAATGGATGCCTGGGTTTTTTTTTTTTTCCTGGTTCTAGTTGCTTGGATTTATCTTCTCTATTCTTTCATGCTAACGTCATTCCTATGTTTGAAGATAAGATGAGTTTCATGTAGACAAAAAGATGGATTTTGTTTTTAAAGTGTCTTTTGATTGGGAAGATGAGGTTATTAATATTTAAAGTTGTTATTGAAAGGTATATATCCATTGGTGTCTTTTTTTCTGTTTGTATTATTAGGCTTCTTTTATGCCTCTGTAATTATATCTTCATTTGATTTCTTTCTGGAGCACATTGGCTATGCTTATTCCTCTCTTCAGTCCAACGCATTATTCCCGGTACTGTTTGTAGGGCTGGCTTGATGGACCTGAATTCTTTTAGTGTGTTTTTATCATGGAAAGCTTTTCTTTCTCTTTAAGATATGGTAGTTAGTTTTGCTGAAGTGTCAGTTGTATCTGTAATATTTTAGAACTTGGAATACATTGTTCCAGACTCTCGTACTTTTAAAATTTTTACCGAGAAGTCAGCTGTTATTCTGATATGTTTTCCTTTTTATGTGACTTGTGGCTTTTCCTCGAAGTTTTCAATACTCTATCTTAATTATGTATGCTTAGTGTTTTAAATGTAATATGCCATGGAGTACAGGGTTGTTTTCTGGTCCTTTCTGGAGTTCTGAGTGCTTCTTCTGTTTGTTCAAACATGTCTTTCCTTAATATGAGAAAACTTTCATCTATAATCCTATTGAAGATCTAATGGCATTTGCCTGGGATTCATCTTTTTCTTCTATGCCCGTAATTCGTAGGTTTGATCTTTTCATTGTGTTTCAAAGTTCCTGCTTATTAATTTCAAGTTTTTAAAAATTATCCTTTTTTTTAATCAACTATTTGAATTCTTCCACTTTATCTTCAAGTCCCATTACTCTGTCTTCTACTGGATCCATTCTACTGGTTAGGTTTTCCTGAGTTTTATTTGGGTTTGAATTTTCAGCTCTATATTCATTTTAGTTTGAGTTTTATGTGGTATTTTTTATCTATTTGATTCGGGCTTCAAATACTGTGTTTTTGTAATTTCATTCAGTAGTTTGTGGTTTTTTGAACTTCAATTAGGATTTTATTTCTCTCCCTTTAAGTTCATTCAGGTATTTGCCTGTATCCTCTGAATTCGGTGAATTTCTTTGATTCTGTCTGTAACTGTTATTGTAAATTCTGTGTCCTGAGTTTTATATAGCTAATTTCCATTGGCGAATATGATTATAGGACTGTTTTTCTTCTTCTTTTTATAGGGTGTGGTTTGCATATTGTTTGATCTTTCATGTTGTTTGTTTTACAGTGTGGACTTCTTCCATTGGTTGTATGTCTCATGTGAGATTCTAGTTTGCCCATGCTGCGTCGAAGTTTGGTTCTGTGTATTCCTCTTACCTAACTTGATTTATTTCTGGTGAGGTAGGAAAAATGAATGGGTGAGTCACTCAGTTATTCAATGTCGATTATATATTAGGGAGACTCGGGTGATTCCAATTAGTTGATAACTGGTGTAATGCAGTGAGTTTAAGGATCATGTAACATTGCTTTGGTAAAGTCCTATAAAGTCCCTGGTGTGGAGCCCAGTTGTTCCTGGGAATGGAAAGGCAGCACAGGGTAAGAGGCAAGCGCATGAATGTGGCTCCTGGCTGGGCCTGGGTGTGGAGGGCAGCACAGGTCCAGTCCCCTGGGTGGGAATCAACAAAGAAGCTTGCAGATTTGGAACCCCATTGACCTGGGCTAAGAGAGGTTACCATTGGAGCTTCTCTTAAGGGTATTGTGGATTGATGGTAAAGGGGTGAGGGTCCTGAGTCAGACTACACAGGAGACATTGTAAACGTGGCTCCTTTCTGGGTTTAGGCCTGGAGGCTCATGTTTATATTTTTCCCAAGAATGTGGATAATATCAAAATAAATGTTGTGTACAGTACTCAACTCAAAACTGAAGGGAACACAGGGGGGATGAATACAATCAAAATATGTTGTGTAAGCATTAGGAAATTCCCAAACAGTTAGGAAAGATAGTATGTTAAAATTTTGGAATTGCCAGTTTTTTGTATGTAAAAATGTTTAAAAAATTTATTTTTCACTATCATGTATCAATGATTTTTCCCAAGTAGACAACTTATAGAGTCTCATTAGTTTTGATGTAATAGATGCTATATAGACAAAACAAGTCTTTTACTTAAAAATTAGCAACTCTATTTCCATACTTTAGATTATTAGTAATTATGAATTTGAATTTGTTTATTATTAGTCACCTGTTTCCTAATCTTCCAACTCTATTTGCTAGGAAATAAAAAAAAATATTTGGCATTCTTTTGTTTAGAAATGGAGTTTTGTTTCTTTCACTACATGTGATCATCATTTGGTACTTTATCAGAGATTTCTTTCTCATCCTGAATTTTATAATTATATTAATTTTTATTACATTAAAATTTTATTTATTTGGAGGAAGTTGTATTTGCTATGGGGCACATGTGAGGGTAATTTACAGAGGTCAGCTCTTTTCACGATATGCATTCTGGGGAATGAAGCTGAGATTATAATGCTTTACAGTTGGTTCCTCTACTCACTGAGCTCTCTTGCTGTTGTGCTAAGTTTGTTTTTGTCTTATTTTAAATATTCTTTTTGCAAAGTAAAAGCAAATTTTAGCCACTTACATTTTGGCATTTTGGATTTTACGTTCCAAATATAATTGGTTTCTATAATTATTTAAACTTTCCTGAGAAAATGGTGCCCCTCTTCTTTCCCACATTTAAAATTGTGTGTATAGAGGCTGGAATTATTTATTTTCTTCTATCCCATGGGTCCCAAGTTTTGAACTCAGGTTTTGGGGCTTGGCATTAAATACTACTACTACCTGCTGAGCCATCCTGCCAGCTCCCAAACAGGCAAAGGTATTTCCCTTTAGATTTATGAAACGGAAATACATTTTTTTCCTTATGAGTTTTAGTTCTACAATGCATTAAGGTTGTTCTTGTATTGTGTCTCTCTAAAATTCACTTTGGAAACCTTTAAACTTTAAAAAAAGTCAGAATATGGCTATATTAGGAAAGAAGGCTTTTAAAAACGTAATTAATGCTGAATGAAGTAAATTCCATTATAGAGGGGTGTTCTTTATCTCATATTACTGGTACCCAGCTAAGAAAGAAAAGACACTGGAAAGAAGCTACATGAATGCAAAAGTTTTATGTGAGGACAGAAGAAGAAGAAAGCAGACTACAAGGAGGGATCACCTCAGTAGAAGCCAGATGAGGAAACCTTGATTTTGGGGTCTTTAATCCTACTAAACTGTGAGAAAATAAAATCACAATAAACTACTCAGTCTCTGACTTGTTATGCAAGACTTAGCAAATTGAAACAACTCTACAAATTTTATTAAGATTCTTGCTGGCATTGGGGCTGGAGAGATGGCTGAGGAGTTGAGTATTAGCTGCTCTTTCAGAAGACCTGGGTAATTCCCAGCACCCACACAGCAGCTAACAAGAATCTGTTACTCCACTTCCAGAGGAACTGAGACCTTCTTCTGACCTGGCAGGACATGGGTACACTTACATGCATGCAGGAAATACACCTATACACATAAAATAAAAATAATAAATATATATTTTAAAAGATTCTTGCTGGCATTAAAGTCAGATGTGCAAGATTACTATGCGTTTGGATAAACCAAAATGACATCTAAACAGTCTAGCCATTTTTATCCAGTTAAAGGAGTTTACAGGCAAAGCTTAAGTACTGTGAAAATATTTCCAGTTAAAGGAGTTTACTGATTTATAAAGTGAATATACTGGTACGTTTTCTTTTAGTTGCGTTTTATATGAAAATTCATAATAAGCAAGCTCAGTTGAGTGGTTCCGTGATTGACATACAAACTTTGTTACATTTCAACTTCTAAACAAGTAAAATTATCAAGCATTATAAAGGAACCACCGGATACCAAATGGAATGTATTACTACAACAAAATAAAATCGTTCTCAAGTGTATTTTGCTTCAATTCATTCTTCTTACTAAGAAAATTGTCTACTCCAAAATACCTTTAGTAAGGTAGAATATTGTTAAAATCCTTTTTAAACAAGTTCTCCAGCTCATTCCAAGTGCTTGAGAATAACACAGGGTTCTGGTAGCTTGATGGTGTCTCATTTTCAGCGTCCCTCTGGCTCCTCACTGTTCTCCGGCCCTTGCGCCTGGCCTGCTTGGCACTTCCGTTGCTCTTCTGTTTGACTCCCTCTCAGCCGCTTCAGGCTTTCATTGTCCAGTGGCCGAGACTGTGGACTCCATAGCTAGATGGCATAGATTTAAATCCTATTTTGTCACTTATTAGTAGATTCGCTTCTGTTTCATCTTTCTCCTCTGTACTTGATTAAGTTGATATCAAAATTATTATCCTAATATTATTAACTTAATAAATAATTCAGTACTTGTAAAGAGAGTACAATCTCGGCTATTAAGTACTCAGCTGAGTGTTAATTTTCAATTTGCGACACTAGAATCTTTGATTTGGGGAAAATATTCCTGAACTCTTCCACTGCGTTTAACATGTTCATATTCATAACACACTATTTTAAAATGGATATGATCGATAGAACTATATATTATTATGGCTTTAAACACTGAAATAATTTTTATTAATTGATTCTTTGACAATTTCATACATGTATATAATACTTTCTCATCCCTCCAGACTCTTAAATGTAAAATCATCAGGAAATAACTTTCCAATATGAAATAATATAGGGCTTATTAGCATGACTTGAAAAATATAAAAGAGGAGATGGAGAGAAGATGGTTGAGAGCACCGACTGCTCTTGCAGAGGACCCAGGTTCCATTCCCAGCACCCACGTGGCAGCCAACAACCGTTCATAACTCCAGTTCCAGGTAATCTGATGCTCTATTCTGACCTTCATGAGAATTGCATGACACAAGTACACCTACCTACATCAAGTAATACACTGTACACATAAAATTTTTAAAAATTGAAAAAGAAAAATATAAAAAATTAAACACAATTATTATATTATCAAAAGATGACTACTGATAATGTAATTCTTTATAAATTTCGATATATCATTTTGATTCTATCTTTAATTTTTCATTAGAAATGATAATGTTAATCTTTTATGCAATATTCCCATCTTTTCATAAACCTATTATGAAAATATAATAGATTCATAATTGTTTACTTAACTATTTTTTCTTGTTTATTATTTTTTATTTATCAAATTTGTTAGATTGTAACAAAAACCTCAATGGATATCTTTCTATATGTATTTTGCTTTTGAATAGAGAAATATCTCCTAGATTATATTAACTGAACAACTGAATTTCTCACTCAAAGACTGTGGACATTATAAATCCCTGAAGTATATTGTTGCATTTATTTCTAAGTATTATACATTAGCATAGATTAAAACTGTACATTTACATCCATGTGAAGACATCAAGAGTTAAATCTATTTAAAACCATAAATGTACTAAATAATAACAAATTTAATAATTATAAATTTGTAACTACATAACATATCCTTTTAAAGGTAGATATTAAGGGTTAGCAAAAATGACAACTAACACATTACTGAACATCAATTGTTCTTTGTAAATTGGACAGGAGGGTAAAGAAAGTCAGAAGTCAAAAGGAAGAGAATAGCATGCTCCCTAGGAAGGACATCTGACTGCCCAGGTAGATCTTATTATAGTGTAGCTCTTCTTTCCTTCCTCGTGATTGAATATTAAATATAATGCAAAGATAATAAGATTGTGGAAGACAACTCAATCAAATGTATTCACAAAGAGGTAATACATAAAGTATCTGAATATCAAATGGCCAGTGATCAATAAGAATAAAGATATTATTCACTGAAACAGGAAATTCTACATAAGGAGCCAAATTATTGTGAATCATTGCCAGGTAGTTACAAATTTAAAAAAATGGAAAATTGATTGCCATACTTCTGTGACTTGCATTACTGAGTCATGAATAGGATGTGTCCTTCACTATTCTGACACACATCTGTATGGTCCCTGTGATTCTGTTCCTGTAGCACTCTGCACTTCAGTTACATGCAGAGAAATTCATTTTAATTCATTCATTAAAAATGCATTCTCATTTTAGGCTTGTCAAAGTTTACAAAGCTAAATAGTTAATATCTGAAAAGCATTCTGTCTTTAGTAAAATTGATGATGATGACATCGAAATAATAATAATATCAGCCTATTTGAGGTTTCGTGCTTCCATCCTTTGTACATTATATTTATAGATTATTCAATTGTTATAATCTTGTTTTCTATGTACAAAAGTTCATAAGCAGAATAAATGTTAGGTGCTTTACATTGGTCTCAAATGTTTGAAGAAGAAAAAGTCTATGATATTAAAATTTTTTCTGATTATCAACAAAATTGAGAAGTTATAAAAATATATATCTTTTTGAATAATAGGACATGAAGTCTCTATAGGTAAGACCATTTATCATTTGCCCTGTTGATAAAGTAAGACAACTTCTCTTTTTGGAACTCTTTTGTTCCAGAAAAAAATGTGGTATCATGAATGAATCCAGGACTCACTCTATCTTAGGCATCTGTATCAGAACCAGAACAAACAGCTTTTCTGTCACTCAGTTTTTTCGCTTTTCCTCTGACTTGAGTGAATGCAGTAGATTTATCTTCTCACTGTTTTATAATTTTTTGTTTCCAGGTTGTTGTTTCTGATAATCTTGCCGACCTGTCCCACACATCTCTGCAGTGGAAAGCTAAGTGCAGATGCAAGTCATTACCCTGCTGTCAGCGTACACCCCATAATATTTGAAAAACAGGACAGTGTTTTCACTTCATTAACTTTACAGACCATTTTTCTTTTTTTTTTTCTCTTTGACTTTTGACTTTAGGAAAGAATATTACTGTTGCTCAATATAACAAAGAGTACCCTTTTCTTCTTAAAATTTCAAAATATTGACAATGATGGTTTGTCAAGAAAAAGGTTATGGCTGATTCACTGCATCGAATTTCTCTCTTGTCTTTTTTCTTTGTTCTTGTTTCTTGGAACTCGAGAACAGTTTTACCGCAGATGATTTCCTACTGTCATTTATTGCTAATACCACTTCTGTTTATCCTTATTCTGATAAAAGTTCAGCTGATTTTTCAAAATTATGCACTCTAATTCTGATTAAAGTGCAGAAGCTTAATCTATAAGAACTTTTGAAGTGGAGCATCCTGATAGTTGCTGGACAGTGGAAATTTTGTGGGATAATTTCTCAGGATCAATGGGTCTTAGCTCATTTCCTAGAGATTATTTGCACATCTTCCTGTTATCAATTCTTTGAAAATATGCAGGACAACTGAGTCAATACATTAGTGTACAACACATAGTACTGGTGTGTGTGAATGAGTTCACAGTACTGTGTTCACTGAGAGAGACAATTGTATGAACATGCTATTTCCCTCCACTGGTACAGGAGGATTTTTCTTCCATGTTAATTGGAAGCATTTAATGTATTTTAATATAACTGACAATTTGCAATCAGCTTAATTATCTATTTGTTGACTTGCTATTCTAATTAGTAGGCCTTAAATTGCAAATAACATAAAGCCAAAATTGTAACTGACTTTGGAAAATAAAGGAAATTTTCGGATTAAGTGCACTTAATTGGAGAAAGGGAAGGGTAAAGTTCATGTATAATTTCATCAGGGTTTATTTTATCTGAAGAGACCCAGCTCTGAACCTTACAGCTCTGCAAGTCTTCATACACTGGCTTATCCTTATGAAGACGTCATAAAATAACTGCAACATCCCTGGGCCCTATATCAGTATATGATTTCATCTACTGGTGAGGAGCATAGCAATAGTTCACTAACCTTGAAATTTAATGTTGCTGGGTAGCTGAGAATGAATATGCCCCTGAACCCATTAACGAGGCCAAAGGAACAGTATGTATTAAGCCAGTGTCACATTCCCCACACCAGACTCCTGGAGTCTGTCCAGGTTATAAAATAACACCTGAAGCTGGAAACATTGGAATTTCTCAATGAAAACCAGAGACTGTTGCAAAAGGATGAAAGGAAAGTGGATAATGAAGATATTGTCGAGAAAGAGAGATTATAGGTGCTTTTAAAACTTCCCATGGCATGCTGCGAAACAACAACAAAATCATCTTCAGTGCTCAAACTCTGATGTCCTGTTCTGTAAGGAAAGTCTGATATTATTGCGAGAGATATTTTAGCTGTTCCTTGTGGTGTGAGAGAGTGGGTGTCAAAGAGAAGTGCAGCAGGGAGGCAGACTGAAGAAAAGCTTGGACAGTTTCCCAGCTCTCCTGAGTCAGGTCTTCACAGTATGGCTTCATTAATCTCTCTGAAGTAATTTCTCAGAACATCAGATACACATTCAAATGTTAGCACAAAAATACATTTCAAAGTGAAATAGGAATTCTTTTAATGCTATGTATCATCTTGGATCAACCATATCTCTTTGATAAGATATACCTATTCCTCGTGATCTAACCAATCCTATAATTATACAGATCCAGAAGAGATATTAAAATATTTAACAGTTGCCATCTCATGAGCTTCTGCCAATAACAACGTTCCCAGTGAGGTAGAAAGAGGGACTGCCAGCTACTATCACCAACCTGTAAGCTGTAGATGTACATAGCCCTGTAAACGTCCTCTACATGGAACTATGGATTGAGCACAGTGAAGTTTTAAGGTATAAAAACAATTTAATTTGAAATTCTAGTGGGAAAAGTGGTTAGTAAGTGACTTGATACATGTGAGTAGGACATTGTTCTTTTGGCCTTTAATTATTCTGGAGCCACCAACTCTCATCATTGCTCTTTATGTCTGGTCTGAATTTTTCTATTGCAGCTTTGTAAAAAGAATCATTATCAAATACACTTTTTGGCTTGGTAGAATAGGCAAAGCATTTCTCTTGTAGTTATAACCAATTCCCTTTCTTTGTTTTATTTTGCCTCTGTTGCTCTTATGTTACTAATCTGCTAATAGCCATGCCTTTGGTTGTTGTCTTGGTCCAGGTTTTGGCTACTATATCAGAATACCATGGCTGGCTCCTTTGTACTGAACAGAAACTTGCTTCCTGGTTCTGGAGGCTGTGATGTTGAAACCTGAGAGACCAGAAAGCTGTGAGGACCCTCTGCCACATCACTCCATGGAAGGAGAGCTGAGTGGACATGAAGGAGAAACAAGAAGGGCACAGATTCGCCGTGGATTAGGAACTGTTCCTATGACGATGAAGCAACGACATTAATCCATTCCTGAAGACAGAGCTTTCATGGCTTAATTACCCTTTAAAAGATAATCTCTCTTGGTGTTTGTACAATGGCAATTAAATTTCATCATGAGTTTGAGAGAAATGAATGTGCAAGTTTTAGCAATTGCAGCCCATCCTGCAGCTGTTTGTGTAGATTCACAGCTCTGCCTTCTTCACATCCAGTTTACAGTCCATATCTCAGATGTGCTGTATATGTATTGTTCCTTTTGTTGAGAAATTTAGTTTTACCTAGAAAGGTGCCACTGGTGACCTCTGAAAGCTCTGGGTGATGATTTTCCTCCAGTTATCCATAGATTTCTTGCTAGTCACTACTTTCAGATTTACCACTGAAATAAAGTCTATGTCAAAAAGCAGTGTTCTTGGTAGATAAAAGCACGTGAATACATACTATTATATACTCTAAGATATCAAAAGTAAATTATGATGTCATATGGAGGCATAGTTATATCTTAATAAATCTTATCAAAATGGTGCTTGACTTTGTCACTAGGAAGTGTTTCTTAACTTTGACTTCTCTTAAGTTATGAGTGAAATAGAAGGCAGAAAAATAACTGTAATGAAGAATTTTTAATTATTTTCATTGATTGCCTTTTCTGCACTAAATCTAGTAAGCGTGGTTAAGAAACGGATGACCCCTGAATAAGTGCATGCGCGTCCTCTTCCCTCTACACCCTTACACTTTCTTCCAAATTTTGAATCAATTCTTAGCTCTTAAATTCTATGTCCTCTGGCACATTTAAGTGCTGTCATTGGAGAAGAAAAAAAAAGGATTGAATTTATGAGTTTAATGGTCACTGACAAGTCTCTTTTGTATACAAGACATAGGTAATCCAGATACATTTCAAACTGCAATGCAAAGAGTGGAATTGGAGACTTGATCTCTTTCAGTTAAGAACAGTCTCTTCTTTCTGTCTGCACAAGCTAGTAGGACATTGGTGGCCAACTCTCACTCACACTCTAACAGATGCACCCAGTCAATCAGTTGGTATTTTCCTGTGAGTTCCATCTTTGAATATAACATAAAGCCATCAAGAGAATTAGAACCAACAGTACATATGTATATATTATAAATAGTATTATATCTTAAAAGTATGAAATGTATGCATGCAATGCTTCACATCCACAAGTTTTAAATATGTGTTCATCCAGCACCTCTGGCCCTTATAATCTTCCCAGCCCCTCTTCCACAATGATCCCTGAGCCTTGGGGCAGAGGTTTGAAATAGGTGTCCTATTTGGGGATATGTACTCTGCAGCCTCTTGTTCTCTACATGTTGGGAAGCTTAGGGTTTCAGTTTCTGTGTTAATCATCATCTGCTGCATAAAGAAACTTCTCTGAGAATTGTGAGATGATTTATAATGATTATAATAATAAGTCATTAAGAGTCAGTTTAATATAATAACCATATAGTAGGAAACTAGTATTAATTTCTCCCTTATGTCTTGTGTGATCTGTGTAGCATCCAATTCCTATGTCTGATATTAATATCAGGATATCCATTCTAGGAAGTGGACCTTAAATCAAAAAGTGGTTGATTACTCCCATAATCTTGTGCTAGTGTTGCATCAGTTAGCAAACCTTGCCAGGCCATTTTTTATTGTAATTCATAAGATTCACAGCTGGGTAAGGATGATGATTAGCTTTTCCTTCTGGTAGTTTGCAAAGCACCTTCTGATGCTGCAAATGCTAACCAGTGGAGATGAGACTCAGAGGTAAGGCGCTGAAATCAGTGCCAGGTTGATTTCTCCTTGTTTGTTCTACAGCTCATGTATATAGTATCTTCAACAACGGAGTCTTATCATCAAGTTCTTGTGAGTAACCAAGAGCAGGTGCAAAAGCTAGTACTGTTTTAGGGCCGATGGGACCTCTGGTCAACAACTTCAAGAGATGAAGCCTCATTCTTGGCATTGAGTTTTCTTTGATTATTTTTAAATTAGTCTATCATATCTAGTGTGAGTGGGTCTCCATAAAGGAGGAGATTGGGGGCGGAGAGGTCTGGCTATTGAGCAAGGCAAGCAACCCCGGATACTCTGAAGGGATGGCAGGTGTCTGGCCTGCTCTTCCTGATGTGATAACCTGGCCCCAGGGAGCCACTGTAGATATGAATCTTCCTTTTCCCCACCCCAGACCAGAACCAGGTATTTTGGTTTCGTTTCCTCATTCCTAAACTTCCACAGCCTTCCCATCCTTTATCCCAAAACCCCACCTTTAACTTTCCAGCCTTCTGTAACAGTCTCTATATAAACCCCTGCCTTGGCTTTAATAACCGAACTACCCACTGATGTAGTATTCTGGGAGCTCCTCCTCCCGACACACTCTGAGCCACTTGAGGACCTGTTCAATCGTCCTCCATTCTCTGGCATGGCTGGAGCACAACAGCCATGCTGGAGATGGAGACCGACCCACAATCTAGGAAGGAAAATGTATAACATGAGACTGTTATAGGCTAACTGCTTTTCATATATTTTTATGATGTATATGTATATACTTCAGAAGCTTCTATAGTGGTAAGCTCCATATGGCTATGTCTAAAGACTTTTAGAGTTACTCATCCTTCCCCACAATATATGTACATCTGTAATTATCTATGTCTAGATGTCTATTGTTGAAATATATTAGTATCTACCTATAGATCTCTCTGATATACATATGTATATACATGTTATATACATACATGGAGAGAGAGAGAGAGAGATTTACTTTTAAAAATTGTCTCATATGACTATGGAGATTTGGTGAGTCCAAATCTCCAGAGTGGGGACCTGCAGAGTGAATACACAGGAAATTGCAGCTGAATAACAGAGGTAGACTGTTGGTATACAAGGAGCCAACATTCCAGATGAGGTTCATAGCCAGATGCTGAAGTACTGTCTTGTCCAGGGGAGACCAGTATTTTGTTCTATATGAACCTTTATTTGATGGGTTGAGGCTCTCTCAAATGGAGGCAACTTATCACTTTAAAGACAAATTGCATTCAAAAACACTCTTTAAGAAATATTCATGCTGCTTGACTAAATATCTGTGTTCTGGGCCACAGCTAAGTTAACAAAATTAAGTATTAATCTTTGTACTCTTTCCTTCTCATAACTTTTGAATAAACTGTTTTAACTTAACTATTGTAACTAAGTCTAATATGTAATAGTGCAACCCATGATTACATCATTGAATTTATATAAATGATACAAGCCAACAGAATCAGGAATCATAGGAATCATACCTTCTTCTAAGACACCAATCAATCACTTTTATACAGTAAAATTTAGAAGTAGCATGTCTGTCTCCTGAACAACCTGCTCATCTGGAAGACCTCACTGTTTTCATGGACTTTTTGTTTACAGCATGCTGAAAAACAATATGGTTACTTTCTGCTATCAGCATTTTATGGGAATCTCAATGTCTTGAGCCAAAATTTTCTTTAGAGTGTGTATATAACCCAGAAAAATTCACATAACCTATTATTTATTTATATTGATTTGCAATAGGACATCATATACAATACCTGTTTAATGTGGCACTGGAAAAGTTACCTTACCTAAGCTGCTCTCTCATTGCTTCATTTCCAAAATTTAATTAGATGAAGGGTAAACCTTTGAGTCATTTAGCACATTATCTTGAAGAATAAAGATGTAAATGAGAGGAAGCTGTCTTCACATTTGGTGCAGTGAATTATAGAGTTCAATTATAAAAGTATTTCTAAAATCATTTCCTTTAGACCTCACTTCTTTGAAATATTAGTTCAGTCATCAAAAAGTTCTGTTAATGCATTATGCTATACTACTTTACTGAGTCATAATACGTATTAAAGACGATTAATGACCCCGAGCACTAAAGGAAAAGATTGTTTCATTTCTTTTTCTAAAACATTTCATTTCAAACTTGATTTTTTCTGGAGTCATATTTTTTTTGTTTTACATTATTTACATTTACATTATTCTCCTTAGACATAGTTTAGGAGATGCTACTTCCAAAGATCCTTCTGTAATCATTAATTCATTCAATAATAACCACTAGAACTGATATTTCTGTAGATGATATAGCATATTCTGAAATTGCAAAATATGAACTGAAATATTTCCTATTCTGATGGGACCCACAGGTTAGAATTTTGAGGAACAAAAATGGATACTTGTAATACTATGATCTAGAGGTTTAATCAGAGTTCAGTGTGGCTTTTATTTCCATATGGTCATGCAGATCCTCACCGGCCCTTACAGTCTTTCTGTCTCTTCTGTAATGGTCCCTGAGCCTTTCGTGAGTGAAACTTTAATATATGTCTTGTCCAGGGACCCACACTCTGAAGATTCCTAATCTCCATGATTTAGCCATTTGTGACCCACCCTGCTAAAATGAACCTGCAGCAATTATTTGACATGCTCAAGACCCATGCAAACTCAAGCAGACAAAAACTCAGCATGGCACTGGAGAAATGGATAGCAGACCCCAACCTTTGCTGAAGAAATGTTGGCAACTGATTACTGCTGAGTGATGATAAGCTAGTCTTCCTAAAGCGAGGGACTCTGGGTAGGCTGAATAGACCTCAATGGATGAACCTTCACTGAGGTCACTTGGGGACACTAACTTGACACAAAAACTTTAACATAGTTGAAAGAATGTGTGGATTTCAGTTGGGAGGTCATTGATAGGTGCCTGTGGGGAAAGGGATATAAAGATAATTAAGACTGATTGAGATGTTCTGTATGAAACACAGAATGATTCAAATATATATATTTAGTTCAGTGTGGCATAAGGACATTTGTCTTTCAGGTAAGTGTGAGGCACTAAATATAAGAATGGTTTTAGAATACTATATTTCAGCTGTAGAGCAGAATTTGGAAATAAGCAACTAAAATATGTGTTCAGAAGTTCTCTTAGAAGGAACATGGAAGAGACAGTAGAATAGAAAGCCTGGTTTGAGAAAGAATGCTTGGGAAGCTAAAGCGGTATTTCAAAGAAGTGATCCTGAGTGCTAACTAAGGCAATTGCAGTGAAATGGGAGAATATTCAGACAGAGTGGAGAGACATTTGAGAAAAGTCTGTCAAAGGAAGACAAGCTGGTGAATTTGGGAAGAGAAGGGAGATAGCAGAATATGAAAAAATTACTCAAATTTCTACCTCAGAAAACAGATTAGACAGAGATTTTGATAACATCTCAGAGAGAAAAAAGGAGCAATATTTCTTGGGAAAAGAGGCATTGATTTCTAACTTGAACCCACAAACCTTAATAAACTTGTAGGGCAAAAGACACACATCCAATTAGAATCAAAATATGATAATGAAATTCAAAAGAGCTAAGAACTGACCAGATAGATTTAGAGGACAAGACCTGGAGATAATTGAATTCATGAGTGAGGCCAAGTGCACAGCACACTGATTGAGAAAGAAACAGAAACAAGACCATAGCCAAGCTACAGAGTTTAGGGGGAAGCAAAAGCCAACAGTTTCAAACATAAAGGGAGACCAGGAAAGAATCCAGTTCTGGGTGGCGGTGAAGGGAGAGTGAGCTTCACAGCTGCAGACACTGTCCTTTCCTCATGCACTTTCTTAGTCTGCTCCATTGCTCAGTTACTTAGAAGCATCTTTAGACATTTTAAATGGCTTTCAGTTTACGTTGCAATTTACCAATTGGAAATGTACAATTAGCTAATGGACCTTCTATCTGATGGTTTCATTTCTCCTTTAGTTCTCCAATCCACTTGTATTTGGATTTTTCAAATGCTACATATAGGTGTAAGTTAATTACCTTTGCCAGGCCCAATCAATTTCTTAATCTCAGATATGTGCCACCTCACAGTGATTTTGCATCAACTGTTCTTTCTTATATATTCTCATGCATAGTTCCAGCCTCAGGAACTATTGTCCAGGCCAAACACGGACTCATGCTTCCTACCTAAGGCTTGGTATGGGGGAGGGACCCTCATTATTCTTAATTGTTTAACAATATATGTTTCAGAGGTGTTTTCTGTAATTAGTGTTCTTGAGGCACATGGCTGGATTAGTGACAAATGAGCTGGACCCAAGGATTTGATTTACTGTCTTCTGATCTGAGATAGAGTTTTGAAAAAAGTTTTGTTTTTACCGTCTTTCTGAATTTTAAGGATCCATTTTATTTAGACCCACATCCAGCCCTCCATAAAGCCCCTACCAGACCTCATGCAATTTGTTATTACATTCAGTCCTATCCTGTCAAACATTTGTACCCAGATGTCCTTCGGTACAAGTTCATCTACTGGCGTTTAATCACTCGCTCTAGAATCACTCCCTTGAAGATCTCTCCCTCACCCAGCAGCAATCAGTTGTCAATAGTTCTATGTCAGTCTGGTCTACATACTGAGTCTAAAGCCAGCTAGCGCCACAGAAAGGCCCTGTCTCAAAATAAAAATAAATTATAGAAACTTAAGTTATATTAAAACAATGGTAATAAAAACTGATTAAAATATTTAATTTTATATATTATTTTTATTCATGTGCATTTGAATGTGTCTGTGTGAGTGTGTGTGCACTTGCATGTGAGTGCCTTAAGAGGGACGAAAAGGGTGCCAGATACCCTGGAGCTGGAGTTACAGGAGGTTGTGATGTGCTTGACATGGATGTTAAGAATTGAGCTTGAGTCCTCTGGGAGAGCAGAAAGCAGTCTTCACTGCTGAATCATCTCTCTAGCCCCCTTTTCTGCCTCTCTGAATGTGGTCTTCAGAGGTAGAGCTGTCAAAAACAAAATGCAGTCTTCAACTTTTGATGGTCTAATGAGATTTTTCACTTTACAGTGGTATAGAAAGTAATATTCAGTGAGTGGGAACTGTACTGTAAATTCCAAATTTTGATGTCTTCCATGGGTAGTAATATGTGGTGGTGTTAACCTTTGATTCTAGGGAATGACAGTGACCTGAAGCCTTGTCATCCTGTAAGTAAACAATTGATTCTCTACAATAGATTATTGCTAAGCTAATGCTTGATAAGCTAGCTGAATCAAACACATTTTGAACTATAATATTTTCAACTCATGATGGATTTATCTTATATAGCCTTGCTGTATAAAGGGAAGATATATGATACATTCTTTTATACTCAGTTGATTTTCTCGCCTCGTTTCCTTCACTGTTGTTCAGAATTATGCTCTCTAATAAAAGCTATCTCATGAGCCATTGCTTCAGAATCTATTTTCTATGGATCTAAAATAGAGACTTTATTCTATAATAACATATCTTTTATTAATAATTCATGTGTTTCTCATTGGTCTCCAATTCATTTGTTGAGTAATAAGTTATTAGGTAGGTTTCTGGGGTACATGCCATCTAGTTGATGCCTCTTTGATTTACTTATTATAGTTATAGAACACATTTTGCTACCAGATAGACCAATTATCTACATAGCCCTTATTTTATAGGGAAGGAAAATTTCCTAAGCAAGGAATGAAAGTAAAACTGAGAAAGATTCATGGAAATAAAGAAAACAAATTTATGTAATAGCTGTTTGTCCAGACACAACAACTTCCAGAACAAGGGAAGACTTTAAGTCCAGGAACATGTGAAATTGATGCTGTCAGGATAATATCATCCAGGGTTGTAAGAACTGGTTAACTCTATCTGTCCACCAATTTAAAGAATAAAAAGTCAGAAAAATCTGGATTTCAGCATTCAGTAAGATTTTATTGAGTGTAAAAGTACACACACACAGAGGGAGAGAGAGAGGGAGAGAGGAAGAGAGAGAAAGAGACAGAGAGAAGCAGAGGAAGAGACCAATAGAGCAATTCTCTGAATGGGGAGGGGCCTGAGATGGTGTCTGAATCTGCTCAGAGGGTCAAGAACATGCTTGGGAATGAGATGAGTTCTCTTTCTTTCTCAGAATTGGCTGGTTACAGCTCTCACAAAAAATTGGGTAATCCAGACAAAGACAAAGAATGTGATTGGTTCCTGCCAAAGGAATCTTCAGTGAGCAAGTTGAAAGTTATCCTAAACAGCTCTGTCCAGGGGCAGGGATGGAGAAGTGCGGCGGGGGGGCACTAAGTCTTTGTTTTGAAAAGGGAGAGGAACCAGGAATTGGCTTTCTTAAATATTTAATTCAAATCTATAGCTCTATAACTAATTGATAATTTATGGAACTCAGCAAGATCTATTTGTTTAGATTCCTTTATGCATTTGCTGAGAGTCCTTTCCCATCATTGAGTAGATCTTCTCACATGAATATCACTAAGAAATGGGAAAGGAAAAAGTTCTAGGACACTCTCAGATTTTATGGTTTTCTTCTGTGTGGAAGAATTCTAGTTTCTGACTAACACGAGGAAGGGAAGAACTAATTGATATGCTTCATGGGAACAAGAAAGAGCAAGAGGTTAGTAAGCCTTCTTGATTGTATGGTTTTCTTAAATTCCTTTGCCTTTCCTTGCTCAGTATTCTGGGGGTGGTGCTTGTAATCTCAATACTCTATGGGCTGAAAGAGGAGCGGGGTGATAGTCAACTTTCAGGAATGTCTGGCTGATGGGGTTGGATAAACGGCATGTACACGAGTTTTTTCACAAGATGACAGACATTTACAGACTACTGACACTGACCTTTGGTGGGCTAGCTATCTTTGATTGAACAGACTGTTTCTTGTAGCAAGATTTCAAAGCCATGAACAATATAGTAGTTATTAATTCCTTCTACTTTTGAGTACTAGTAAGAAATTATGAAATTGACTCAATTAACATTATTCTATTAGACACTTTTGCCTGGATGCAAAATTGTGTTTCTTTATGATTAAAATTCTATATCTAGAGTCTTTGTAAGGAATTCACAGATTACTATGTCTTCTTAACAGCTGCTCAAAGGGGACGAGGACAAACACAGAATACACTGGAACTTTTGATCTGGGTCTAGTACAGCTTGTAGTATGCTGGAAAAGGTCCTGGATCATACCTGAAAAGAGTGAAGAGTGAATCATGTGTGGATGGGAGGCCAGGGAAGTCAGGGAAAAGGGGTTTCATGGGGAGTACGCCATGCTGCTGGCCAAAGTATTTGTGAGGAGTGGATCTAAGATACTTCAGGACGGACTCTTGCATGCTTCTGTTAGCAAAGGAAAGAAGGTGAGAGATAAGATGAACTTGAATGCAGGAAGCAGAAATGTAACTATTCCATCTGGTAGGAATGGATATGTTCTGGAAACTCTGTGTTCTCCTCTTTGGACATCAGACTACTGAAAGATTGGACCGAAGATATTAGAATTTCCCCACAAATATCCTGATAAGAAAGGAATTAGCTGACCCACAGAACAAGAGGTTTCCCCACACCTTGAGAGACTTTGTAGTTAGGCATATCTCTCCATTTCTATTTAAACTGTACCCTGGGGGAACTGGAAAGAAGCCTCAGCAGTTAAGAGCACTCATTGCTCTGGCAGAGGAGGAATTCAATTCCCAGCACCCAGGCTGGGTGGCTCACATCTCCTCAATGCCCTCTTCTTGACTTCATAAGCACTTGTACACAAGTGTGCACACACATGCACATAAATAAATGTAATTCATCTTTAAAAATACATCCTACCTCTGTGTAGGACCCCGAAGACAGACTTGGGGAGTTGCTGGAAACTTTGTCCTTCCCATTGTGGCCACATTAGATAAATATCCTTTGTCTGCTTTTGTTAGTTTTACTTCTTTAATTGGCTTTTTGAGGATGAGTGGTTAAACCTGATAACAGAATTTGGAGCTCAGGAGCAGCGACCAGCTGCAATTGCAGGGCACAAGAAGGGGTATTTTAAAGGTGCTCAGAAAAAAGAGTCAAAACATCTTCAAAATGAAAAAAAAAATCTATAAAAGAGGCTAATTCCCTTGAGGTTCAAGTCCTTTAAATGCTCTTACTTCATGAATATGAGACAGTGAGATGCAGGCTCTGATGGATGCTGAGAGCAGGGCACTTAGGAACTGCTGAGGCAGATCAAGGTTGCTCAGGAGGAGACCCTGCCTGAGAGCTGAAGGTCACTTCTGAAGGGCACCTGCAAGTCTGCCTGACTGTCCAGTTCTGATGACTAAGAATATCATAATAAAAATGGATATTTCCCTGAAGAGAACAAATCTAGTCACCTTCAACTCTGGGTCAGGCCAGAAGCAGACTCTTTTTCATCTCAGGAACCTAGCACCTTTTACTGCTATTCGCTCATCTGTCATGCATGTGGGGCTACCACCATTATTAGCCAAGGCCGATGGCTGTGCCTGAAGAAATCAGTTCTTAGTGATTCTAATGAGAATAAGAGGTAGAAATTAGCTAGGTGGGTTAGGGTAAAAAGATCCCAAAGTGTCAAGATTCTGTGGGCAGTCCAGTCTTGCCTAAGACCAAAAGTATCTAAATCAAAAATGTTTCTGGTTTTGACAAGGCCAGAGGCTAGTGATACCAGGAGGAGGGTGTGGTTTTTCTTTAGTTCTTTTCCCTAAAGGAGTACCTGTAAGATGTGACCAGAGTGTCCCTCCCTACTTCCAGGACAGACACCTTGGTGACTCCATGCAGACTCTGAGAGCCCACTGACATCTGAGAAAGGAACTGCTTTTACAACTTCTTGAATAGGTAAAATTCCCAGCCCAAAATCCACAAACAGCTGTAAAAACAGATTCCTCCCTGGCAAAAAGTTTACCTTAAACATCCATCACATGTCATGGGAACCCCCTCCCATAAAAAGGCCAGCTAGGCAGTGGCTAGAGGCTTATGGCTTATCACCCTCTCTCAGGGAGTTAGCCTCTCGCACTCTCCCCTAGGAAGCTTCTCCATCCAGATCCATCCTGATCTGGAGCCAGGCAGGTCAACCTGGTTTCCTGGAGCCCCCAAGATGAGGGGGCTAGTCTCCCCCATCTCCCTGGGGAGGCTGGAGGGGAGGGGGAGAGAAGGGGGAGAAGGGGGGCAGGGCTAGCATTTCTCCACTCCTTACTGCTGTGGAGAAGCTAGTCCCAGCTGGTTCTCTCTTAATAAACCAGTCCTGTTAGTTCCTGTTTGTGGTCGCTTTGTCTGCTGGACTCTCGAACCCAGACCTGACAGTACTCAATACCTGGAAACCATAGTGAGCATGTGAACCCAAACCATGATGAGCCTGTAAACCTGGAATGGGAACTGATCTGATGAACTCCTTTCCACTGCTCTTCTTCTATACACTAAAGCCTTATTTCCTCCACAGCTGTGAGGCTGGGTGGTACCTCATTCCTGGGGACTGCTCTTGTGGAACAGGAGCTCTGCCTCTTTCCTCTCTAAGCTCCCTTACAATAAAATACTTCCATCTAAAACCCACCTTCTGTAGCCAGTGAATTTCTGGATTCTTCAAATCCAAGAGACTGGAACCCAAAAGCCTCTGGCTTGGGATGACTTTAGTGCCTCTTAGTTTCTGGAACACAAACCTCTCAAGTTAAGCACAACAGAGCCAAGAAAGCTCCGTCATTCTCAAAGACACCTGGATACCCCCATACCATTTCCAAAGTATGCTAGCTTTCTAAACAGTGCTAAGCTCAGTGATTCCACAGTAACTTTTGATCTGTATTGCTACTGCAACAAAGTACCAGTATTCCACACATTCAATTACCTGGGATGCAGTCAGACAAGAAGAGGTCACAATGCATGGCAGCACTGTCTGCTGAATGGCTGAAAAGTTCCAGAAGGGGGATAGTAGAGAATGCAAATGAGCAAAGGAGGGAATGTGGCCACTTCTTTTCTTGGAACTTAGTGAAGATTATATAACCTATTCTATACGGATGACTTCTTTTATGTTGCCTCTTTATCCCAAAATTAATTTTCTTTTTTTAAATGTGCAGATCCCATCATCCATTAAGTGTTTTGTAAGAATCTTCTGCTGACTACTCATTACTGTAATTCGAGGTCTGATCATGTAATAGCCTTGATTATTTTCTTTTTCCTGCAGAAACTCATAAGAGAAGAGAAGGGACCACAAAGCAGGAAACTCTATCGCTAGCTTGCCAGGCATTCTGGATTCTCCCTGAGGAACTAAATATGGAGTTGTCTATCCTTGGCACAGTGTGCTCTGCCCATGGCATTCCTCTACCCCTCCTGAAACTGAAATTAAAGCATCCTTTGTGTACCCTGATGATTCTGAAATCAAACATTTTCAAAACAACCTTCCTCCTTTTGGTGCAATGCTCGTCTACAGTGGGACCATGCCACCCATGGTCATCTTTTTAAAAATAGAAGTATTAATGACACAGGCATTTAAATTTTTAATTAGAATCCCTCCAACCCTTTCCTGCACCCGCACATTTGTAAGATTTGTGTATTATATTAGACCATTAGTGTCTGGATGAGAGACATTTTATGTGATGACAACATATGGCAGATTGCTCACCCCTCAGTGACTAAGGCTTGCTGCTGGTTTCTTTGATTTATTCCTTCTTCTCTTTGAAGGACTGACTTTAGTATTTTGTGATCCCTCAGCCTTCAACCATTTCAGCTTTGTCAACTCTGTGCCATCCTTCATGCAAATATAGAAAAATTCTAGAAGTGGACATAGCTCTGGAAGGTGTTATTTCACCCCTACTCCATGATGTATGACATCCCAAATAAGGGACCTACAACAGACCAAAATAAGGATACCATCTGAGTCCAATTTTTGAAACAAAGTTTTGTTTTGTTTTTTATTAGGGCAGAATACAGGCAGGTCAGCAGGCTGAAGAATTTCATTTCCTGGCAAGTTTGAACCTCTTCCAGGTCTCTGCTTCTTCCAGTCAGTTGGTCTGGTGTAGAATTCACTTCACTATTTCTTACTGTTTATGTAAACTCGGGGATGGGAAGACCTAATGCATTTGGTCTGTTGGAGTTGCTTACTTCCTGAGTCTTAGAGAGCCTCCCTTAGAACTTTCTGAGTCTCCAAGGATGGACTGTTTTACCTTCCTTTTGAGCATCCTATGTCTTAGCCAGTTTGTCTTCCAAGATAGAACACTAAATCTCAGAGGAAACTGCTATACTCGGTTACCCTTCCATCTCATGTGTTAAATTTCCAGAAGTGATAGAATTTGCCCCTGAGACCCTGGTGTTCTCAGGGTTCACTTGGTGGGCTGTGGTAGGGTTTTGCCCACAGCCTGGCCTCGACAGCAGCTCTGCCTTTATTTTTTTTCACCCTCAGAAACTTTCTTTTTAGAAGAATTCTGACAATTTTATTCATTTTCAGCTCAAGTTTTAGGAGTTGCTAAGGTCAAGTTATTTGACACTGGTTGCTATAGCACCAACTTTGGTATTAGTGCTGTCAATCTCAAATTCTTACAAATTGATAGTAACAGGCAATTTTGAAGAATACACTTTCAGGATAAAATTTTCCAGTCTCATAATAGTTTCAAAACCCTAATTTATTACTTTTAAGCATCGTTATGTGGAAAGTGAAATTCTCTTGTTCTAAAATTTGTGTATGAAGATGTTTTTCAGACACTATGTGTCTGTGTGTGTGCATATGTGTGTTTGATATAAGTTTTTGGTTATTTTGAGGCATAAATTGAATTTACAACTTTTTATACATTTGAAAATAGTGTATAACTGAAGTATCAATGACAGTTTTTGAAACAGTACAGTTATTTTGTCTTTAAATAGCATTAGTTTAAATGTAACCTTGTTACATTAGGTGGGTTTAGTTTCTGAAGTCATTATTTGAAATTCTCTGTGAGAATTACTAGATTATTATTTATAGCTTTTTAAATACCCTGGCTTGCCCTTATTTCTGAATCTCTAAATGGTCTTTTCCAGTTATGGCACTGTGTAACCCGCACAGAGCACACGGAAGGTTAACGATGAAAGGCTGACTTGGTGCAGTGGCTAGTCTCTTTGACATGGTAAGAAATATTGTTTTCAATGAATTTTTTAAATTAAATCAGTATTATAGTCAAAGTTATCTTGGAGCCTTGCTTCCCTCTTAGAACTACCTGAACAAGGTTTGAGTTTATGACCTTATGCAAAGCAGTGTAAGAAATTTGAGTATTTGTTTTTATTTAAATATCTATCGTTGAGCTCTTGTACTGTCCTAGCCTCTTTTGCCTTGTCAAGGGGAATCCATTGTCTAGGGAATCATGAGACTGAGTCCCATGGAAGGACTGCCCAACTCCATGTTATGCTGATGGCTGAGCTATTTTTTCTTTATGTTCTTTCTTCCTTGCAGTAATAACATGCAGCTCTCGAGGTCTCCTCCCTGAGGATCCTGTGTCCAACCTCAAATGTGTTAGCATTTGAAAGTTTCAGTTCCTGGGATGAACTAGGTGGGACAAATCTCTCAGTATTCAGCTCAAGAAAGCCTTTAGGAAGAATTTTTGTTGTCATTTTGCTTTTACTTGTAAATTTGTTGTTGAGTATGGGTGAGAATCACTTTTATTGGACTGCTAAGCACTCAATTCTTATCACCCCCCAAAAGCAAGTCTTTCCTGGGAGGTGAGACAAGGGATGATTGGGTTTTCCCATCAATGGGGAAAGGCATCATAAGTAGAAGTAAGTGGATATGCCCATTAAGAAAGACCAGAGAGAGGCTGGAGAGATGGCACAGTGGTTACGAGCACCAGCTTGTGAGGGCACTTATATATATGCAAACATTACACTCATACACATAAAATAAAAATAATAAATAAAAAGAAATACAAAAAAGAAATGAAGTATGGGGTGACTTCAGAAACAGACAGCATTAGGAAAGTAATTGTGGCAGAGCATGTGGAGTAAACCACAAATATTTGTTATATCTATTGAGCTGAGGACAAAAATCAGAAGTTCCAATCTACAAACCCAAATTTATAAAGGAAAAAGATGAGATGGCTCAGTGGTTAAGAGCACTGACTGCTCTTGTAGAGGACCTGGGTTCGATTCTCAGCAACCACATGGTTGCTAACAACTCACCTTCTTGGGCATTGTACAACACAGGTGCACTTACACTCATGCAAGCGATACACCCATATGTATACAATAAATAAATAAACAAAATATTTTTTTTAAAAGGAGAAGGAAACATTAGAAATCTTCTAAATTTAGGTACAGCTTTTATTATATTTCTCTGGTTATAAAATCATCTGTGGCCTCATTACTAAAATAAATTTTCTATAGTTTTAAAGAGATAATTAGAGATAATGTTTAATTTATTTTTAACTGACCCTGAAAATACTTTATGGCAGATCTTAGGGTCTATCTCGTATTTAAATGCTTTTCTACAGTCCTTCCATAGAGCTACCCCACAGGGAAAACAGAAACTTCTAACTCATTTTAATAATGAAAGCATTCCAAGCACTGGGAGTTCACAGACTTGTCTAAGATCACATATCCAGGAACTGTAAAGCAATGATTTGTACTCCAAAAATCATTGAGTGTCATCAGGGGTCCCTATCAAGATCTTAAATGTCATTTTGTTTCATTATCTCTCTGTGTGAATATCTATGTGTGTTCATTTGTATGCTTGTGTGCATGTTCCTATGAGTACACACGTGCAAGTGCCTCTACATGCATATACACACATGTGCATATGTACCCGTGCACACAGTCTACACACACACACACACACACACACAACAGGTACACACACATTCAAACCTAGAGAAGAATATTTGATAGAGGAAATTCAGTGACTCTTATTAACTATTAAGCGTTTTGCATTAAATATTTAGACTAACTTTTTTTTCAGAAGAATTATAGTAATACTTACTGTGCCTGTCACTGTTTAATAGGTGTAATTAAGTGGTACAATTTAAGTGAATTCCCAGGCTGCTACACTGTTCTTCATCTATCTTCCCTGTAACAATTGATATGAGCCCTTTTATAGTCATAGAAACAGTCTTGTCATTCATTTGTGTTGTCAAGAAGAATAAATAATCACTACTTGACATTTTGACACAAGAGTTTTTTCAGTGGTGCCTGTATCCTGACATTGATGGAGAATGTGAGGACATCACATCAGCTGCAACTCCAGCCTCACAGGTTGCCAAATTGGACATGCAATTGACTGACAGCTGCATTTGGAGCGTGACCTTCCTCTGTCTCCTTCTGATGGTTACCTACCTCTTTGTTTTCACTAAGATAATTATGCAGAAAGGACTTGCTGTCTACACACATTTAAAGTTAATTCATTAGTTGGTAACTTCACAGCATGTTTTTATTCTTTTTTTTATCTTTCAGCTTGATGTAAAACAGAAAAAATACAGACATGTAAAAGTAGAACTGTAGAATTGTTACTTGTGTATATAATAGAGTTCTAATATATATTCATTATTTTTAATGAATACATTCACTTCATTTTTAAATCATCTCAGCTTTGTTTGGAGAACTGATTTTCAATTAGTACACAGTAGAAAGGGAAGAGTAGTTTAAGCTTAATATCTGGGGTCACAGTAAATAGACAGATGAACTCTATGCTATAGGTGAAACATGTATAACATACTTTCTGATCAATTTTGAACAATAATTGCTGCTTATTCAACTTAAATTTATGTTGCCTAAGTATACTCTTTGCAAGCTAGACGAGGGCCTACATGACCAGAAGGCGGAGAGTTTTAATGCGTTCCCATTCAACCCCTTCCTGGCCTTTTCTGTGGCTTCTTAGTGAATCCTGAGCATGATTAGTGAACCCTGGTTGGTCACCAAATTGAGCAAATATGTGTTGCTCCATCATGGGCTGAACTTGAAAAAGATTTATTTTCCAAAGTTAAAAAAAAAAAAACTATTATGAAGTTTCCTCGTGGAAAAAGGAAGAAACTGTGCACAAAGATGTGTAAAAATTACATCATAGTTTCTAATAATTTTTTCTTATTCTTGCAATTCTCTTCACCCTACTGTCTTCAGACAATCATGGTGTGGAAAACAAATGGCCAATGTGGCTGTTTCCTGCTTGGCTTTCTTCTTGTGGATACGCAGTGATGTCTTTTCCACTGGTTTATAGTCATTGATATATTGATATAAAATCATTTAAATTTTTGTGCATCCCATCCTCTGTCTTCCCTTCCTTCTTTGTTCCTTCCTTTTCTTCTTTCTTCTCTTTCTTAATTCAGAAAACATGATGCAGAGTAGTGAAAAGAGTTATGAAAATAGAACTTTTATATACTTGTCTAAAGAAATCATTATCAACGAATAATGAAAAACAGTCCTGGGTTTTATAATTAGTGGTGCCGGATTCCCCCTTTCATGTTCATTATTTATACTGTGTGGGTGGTAAGACTGTGGGTGGAAGATTCTCCAGTTACCGAAAGTTTATGTCCATGTATACTAGGCTCTGGTGACGCGTCAGAGATTAGCCAGCCTTTGCTTATCCCAATATTCTGTTTGGTATTACCAGAAATGCCTGTCAGGAGTCAGGATGGGAGACTGATGGAGATCCTGTAGGTGACACTTCATAGGGAAGTTCCTCGCTATTGGGAGTGCAGTTCCCAAACAGCAATGTTTCACAATCCCAGCTGTGCTGTCAGAATGAACAGAGGGAACTTTTGAAAAATTTTCATGCTTTAGCTGTACTCTTGCAGTCTGTGTAATGGATCAGGAGTGAAGCCCAAAGGTGATGTTAATGCATAGCTCAGCTCAGAGCTGTAAACATGACAGTTTCATTTCAGAAAATTGTATTCATGACACTCCCTTTTCTCTCTAACCTAGATTATCTGTCATAAAACTGTCGGCTGCTAGCCCTCACCCCTTGTCTCTCAGCATCATTTCTGAACTTCCTCTGTCTCCATCCTTGTCCTAGTTTCCCTTTATTCCTTTATTACCTCTCTGTCTCTTCCATGTAGCCTAAAGGATGCTAAAGGCACTTCAGTTGAGAGTTTAGACTCATACCTGACTTCAAAACTAACATCCAAATATCCCTGAGCTACCTCACTCCCACTGTCAAAAGGTTTCCTGTGGTTTTACCAAAATGAAACTGAAGAAGTATGCATAAATTTAGCATTAGTTTGTTAAATTATGAAAGTATTTATGGGTGTTCATAAGAAAACTTCTGAAGAAAACACTAATAAATTCCATATCTTTACTCTGGTAGCTAAAAATGTAAGCTGCTGGGTCTGCTAGTCAGAAGAGTTTGCACTTTGGCTGGAGTGAGTGTAGTCGGATGACAGCCTCTTGCTATAACACTCTTCCAGATTTGATGCAATACTAGGATGTGCTCAGGACGAGCTCTTCCAAGGGCAGATTCCAATCAGTGACAGCTCAATGGCCTGTGAGGACCAGGATCTCTGTGTCTAGTGTCAGTAATTTTTGTTTCAGAGCTCCTATCTTGTTTGTTAAAATTTTATCTAATTTACATCATGGTTTGGATTTCTATTCAATTCTGCCAATCCACTTGTCCTTTTATGGGCTTATTAGTACATTTGTCATTACTATTATTAAATGTTTCAGGCCATAAACATTAGAAATAAAATATGTTTGTTTACGTCGCAGTTCTGGAGACATTAGGGAGGGCCTGTATTTTTGGAGAACTTTCTGGCTGACTATGTTCCCAGGTGGTGCAGGGCATCACATGGGAAAAAACAAGAATTCACACAGAATGATGAGTTTAGATCCTCGGATTGATCACTCTTCTTCTTTAGTCAAGAGTTTAATAATGAGAACCGAACCCTGATGACTTTATCTAATCCTACTCACCTCCCAATGGACTGGCCTCTAAAATCACCATAGCATGTTACCTTTTTAACATCTCACAATGGAAATTAAATTTCAATAGAAGCAATGTGGGGACACAGTCAAAGCTCATTCAACCCAGAACACAAGGCATGGGATCTGTAGCACAGCTGAAGATTCTCCTTCATCCTGTTCCCTCCATTTCCAGATGTTACAGGCCTTGTGTTCTAGGGAACACTCACCCTAACTTTTAGTGCTTTTCACCCAGATAAACGTAACTGACACAATCTGTCTCAAACTCTTAGATATGTTATGTCACAAACATACACCACTATTTTTTATTACTGAGTGATAATTGCTATCTTTTCTACATACACTAATAGACAATTTATCATCTTCAAAATGTTCTTTGTATCTTTTGTATTAATATATGTTTGTACTCTTCTATAGTATGCTGTATTAAGTACTTGCCTGTTGCTAAACTAAACTACTTGACAAAAACAATTTAAAGAAAAGGATTTGTTTTGGTTCATGGGTCCAGGGTGTAGATCATCATGGTGGGAAAACCATGGTGGCAGGTATGTGAGGTAGCAGGTCACATTGCCTGGACATCCAGAAGGCAGAGAGCGAGGAATGTTGGGCTCAGCTGTTTTCTTTCTATTTAGTCCAGGACTTCAGCCATGGAATGGTGTTGTCGCACTTAGAGTTTGTCTTTCAACTTCAATTAACTTAATTCCTCACAGACATTGTCAGAGGTTAACCTAATCTATATCACCCCACTGGCATGTCTAAAGACTTGTCTCCTATGTCATTTTAGACCTTGTCTTGTTGAAAAACAATGTCAACCATCATATATGGGTATAAATTACTTCCTAGTTTTTCTTGCCTCTTGGGGTCATGAAAACTTTGTTTTGGGGGGTTCTAAAATAGGTTGAATTGATATAAGCTAATGGTGAACAAAATGTGCTTTTAGTAAGATAGGATTTTGGGAATTCTCATTAGGTAGCATAGTGTGTCCTTAAGGGACATGTTCTGATTGCTGATACAGCACAGAATAAGACTATTGCTGCAAATATTGTGGTTATTGTGTCTTTGGCAAGCTGTCTTCACTTGTCACCTGCACAAGCCATATATTGGTATAATGACAGGTAGAGGGTGCATTCAGTTTCAGCATTTGTTGTACTGAAGTAAGCAACGTTCTTGTCCTTATTTTAGCATCTGGAACTCCACTGGTGCTCTGGTGGGCAACCCTGCAAAGTACTGACAAGGGTGAAGAGAGAAAATGGTTAATTTTGATTTTTATGTCTTCCAAATGTACCTTTATGTCTTTTAAAACAATTATGTATTTTTTTAATTGATGGGTTTCCAGAAGACTATTTAAGAGTCTTTGTTCCTTCATGAACCAGAGTACTCTAAGGCATAGCTCTGCAGTGAAGAGAAGGTTCAGTCAGGAAAGCCTTCCTAATAAATGGCCTCCCAGTGACAATGGCTTATTGCCTTTCTCTGAATCCTCAGGCAGAGGCCAGGTTTTGAGCCAAGATTAAAGGCTGCCTGAGTCATCTGCCATGGTCTGACCAGGCCTCTGTTCCCAAGTCTGTGCAATCAAATCTCAAACTGATTTCTCTTTTTCAGTTTTCTCTTCTTTTTTTGGCAAGAGAGAAAATAACTTCAGTATTCTTTTTTAGGAGAGTGAGAAAAAGGAACACCATTCTACTTCTCAAAATTGCATATAGAATTTCAAAAAGTGACCTCTTCCCAGATATAGCAGGACTTATGGGGGCAATGGGAACATGCTGCCGTTTGAAGCTTGGAAGCTTTAGAACCCCAGGCCTGTCATTCCTTCACTGTTCTTTTGGAGAAGTTGAAGAGCAAATTTCCTAATAAGAATGTAAAACAGTGTTATCTTGGAATAATTAGTACTCTTGGCAAGCCAACTGTCACGTGGTGTGTCACGATATCAGTACATGAATGATGAGATCAACTCCAGGTGTGTTGAGATGCTCAAAGCGTTGCTTTTGTCACAGTTGGCCGATTAAGTCATTTTTAGAATCTGGACTTCTCAGGGGCAGAGGTTTGATCTTTTATATTAGATACACACTTTTCCTCACAGTGTTCAGTTACATAATAGGATAAGTGAATGTTCAAAGTCATGCTTTTTTAGTATAAAATACAAAATCCTATCTTTCATTTTTGAAGTTATACTTATTCATGATATTACTTATTTTGGACCTAGCAATAAGACATTGCCAAAAGTACTTTCCAGGCAGAATATGTAACTAGCTCTTATCAGAATTCACTGTTAAATATAGCTTTGCTACCCCGTCTCCATGAACTCCTGGCTCGTTTGTTTATAATCTACTTCTCTGCCACCTTGTCTTTAAATGTAGGTTCTAAAGGATTCGGCATTCTACAGTAATAGTTTTCTGGATTTCCCAGACTTTTGCAGCTTGGTCTGAAATTGTGTGTCTCTCCCTCTTTGATGCATTCTGCCCACAGTATTTACACTCAGTACATCCAACAACACCTGATTCTGTGGCCTTCTGTCATCTGTTCTCCACACATAGTGCCTGGCCTCAGCACCATGGGGCTGGCTTCCCTCCAGAGTCTCATCATGGAAGCAGCTGTTCTCACAAGGAGACAAGTGTTTGCTTCATCTGGAAATACTTTCAAGGAGTTGAACTCAATGACACAAAGATGTCAAAGCCTCAGTTATAGGTAACGTATGACACAATGGCACTGTGAGAAATGTTAAACTTTCAGGCACTACTGTGTCTCTAAAAAATATAGAAACCTTGAAAGTAAACTAGGGCAGACTGAAATACCTGCTCCCCTGTCTTTCTAGTTAGGGACTAGAAATACTAACCTTAAGGTGTCCAACATGTTGCATTAAAATGGGCTGTTAATGAAGGTTAGTTCGTTAAAGCTCATTAAGTATTTAGCTCATATGAGACTAGGATGTACCAATGCAGTACTAAGAGTGTCAGAATAACAGCAGATGGGTACTCAGAGGATGTTTCCTTCTGTAGAGGGATTCTTAGTGAACTGTAGTCTTAACATAAGTTGTAATGTTATACACATCATATTGCAAATCTAAAGAAATGAGCATACAGGGAGAGGATAGATTGTCAGTGGGTGGATTAGGGGAAGTGCTATGCAAGAAGTGACCACTGAATAGAATGTGATGACAGTCTTTAATGCCTCACATGCTAGTGTCTGTGATGAAGACTTGATAAAGATAGGAAAAAGATGACCTAAGTAATGAGAAATAACATGGGTTAATACAAACATGAGTTTATAGAGTTAATATAGGACATATTTGGGGGACTGCTAACAGATGACCACAGGAGAGCCCACACTAAAGGGAAAGCAGGAAATAATTTGGTAGGCTAGGTTAGACAATATTTTGGTGCACTTTGGATCTCAACATCAATGAGAAATGTGGTCATTTGAGGAGAGACCCCAGTTCTGAGAGAGGTGTCTTAGAGTACTCTCTAGCTTCACTGGCAGGGGACAGTAGACCACACACATTTCAGGGACACATTTCTTGAGTTCACATCTCAGTTTCCATGCATCTGTACATGATCATGAGCAATCATTTGCTCTTTCTAGACTCCATCTGCTCGTTTTGTAAAAAAAGAGAGGATTCGACTGGACCAAGGCTTTATTCAATTTAAAACCTCTTTTAACCTGAGAAACTTTTACACAACACTGGATAAACAGGTGCATAAAAATATGCATACAAACTAAATGTTTACAAGTAACAAATCGAAACAAATTTATTTAAGACAATTTGTTATATATAAAATTATGCCTCTTATTAAATATGAAAGCAAATTTGCATACAAAATAGTCATGCTTATTTATTATTGCATAAATGATTACATCTGGCTTAATATTAATACTGCATTATGTACAGCATATTCGATATTTTTAACTATTGATAAATATTTTGATTTTATAATTGCCAACTCTGAGGATATCTATATCTCCATATATATAGAGAGAGAGAGAGAGAAAGAGAGAGAGAGAGAGATGAGAGAGAGAGAGAGTTCAAAATGCCAGCAGAAAGTTGTATTTATTTTTTATTGCAGTGATAAAACACAAGACGAAAGCAAGTTATGGACGAGCTTATTTGTTCCAGACTTCAGAGGGAAACGGTGGGGAGAGAAGCAGCCAAGAGCAGGAGTGGTGGTACGAAAAGGAAGCTGAGGGTTCCCCTGCGGCTTGAGTAGCTCCACCGCTTCCCTGCACTCGATCCCCATCCCTGTCTGGTATTTGTCTCCCCTCCTGACCTGCCTGCCCCAGATCTGTCTGCCACCCTGCTAGGTCCGATCCTGCCCACTGGGCCTTGATTCCCGGCAGCCTGACAGCTCCACATCTTCCCCGCACTCCGTCCCATTCCAGCCCGGCCCACTCCTTCTTTTTCCACCCCAGACCTTCTGACTACCTCTTACTCTAGACGTGCTCACTGAATCCTGACCACTTGCACCCAGAATATGTCAATTCTCCAACTTCCTTTATTTGACCCTCCGCAGGCTGTTCCCAGCCCCATCTTGCCCTTGGCCCCCGACCTGATTTCTTGACCACAAACCTGCCTACTAACCAACCAGCTTCCTATTACCCAGTGAGAATCTGAGGTACAAACTAACTTTTCATACCTGAGCAAAAAGCAATCAAAGCACGTGAACAATATAAACAGAACCAAATTTCAGCTACACAAATGCAGAATAGAATTTAATATTGGATACACAAGCAAAAAAGACATCCATATGCCCAAACGGCAATGCAGAAACACAAATGATATAGAAAACAAAAACTATGTCTGCAACAAAACCCATCAGTCCTATAGAAATTTACTACAATAAGAATCACCGCAGGAACCCAGGCTGCATAATTTAAAAGAACAATCATAAACACAATCGAACAACTTAAAGAATATACCGACAAACAAATCAAAGTATTCAAAGAGGACAGGCATAAACTTGTGACAGAAGCTCAAGGAAACACAAATATGTGGATGAATTAAATAACAGAAACAATTCAGTACTTGAAAAGTAAATCCACAAAAGAGCTAGAAGTATTAAAAAATAAACCCAAGCTGAAATGAAGTTGGAATTGTTGACTCGACAAGTTAATTTGAAATGACAGGCAAAAGTCTCACAAGCAAAGACAATTAAATGGAAAACAGAATATCAAGACTAGATGAATAAGCTGAAGAAATGGACTCCTCCAGCAAAGACTATAAAAAAATTGAAAAATAAACAGGAATGGAATACACAGGAAATATGGGACATCATGAAAAGACCAATCTATGTATCGTAGGTACACAGGAAGAAGAATCTCAGGTCAATAGCACTGACCAGATCTTCAGAAATACAAAAGAAAATTTCCCTAAATTAAGGAAAGACATACTTATACAGGTACAAGAAGCACATAGAACACCAATTGGACAAGACCAGAATAGAAACTCCCCTTTGTATATCATAGTAAAAACATTAAATATATAGAACAAAGAGAGGGTATTGAAAACTACTAGAGAAACCCAAGCTACACATAAAGGACAATCCATCAGAATTACAATTGCAACTGTTTTTTCGGTGCAAACTACTAAAGCTATAAGAGCCTGGACTGAAGGATTCCGCATTTAAGTGTCCATGTATTCCAACTCAGAATACTTTACCCAGGAAAACTATCTATTGTAGTTGATAGGTAATGGGAAATTTTCCGTGACACAAATAGGATGACAGAATTCATGTCCATCAAACCAGCCCTACAGAGAATACTTGAAGGAATACAAAGGACTGAAGATAGAAACGATTATACTAAAGAGTTTACAGAAAGAAAACAAAGGAAGGTGTAATTATGGAAACACAAAATAGGACCAAGAAAACAAACAGATTAAAAATGACAGTAACCAATACATATTTTTAAACGATTACTCTAAGAATCGGTAGCCTTGACATCCCAGTCAAAAGACACAGGCTTGTGGAACAGAGTAAGAAAAAAAATTCATCTTTTTGTTGTCTTCAAGAAACTCACCTCACCTTTGAGTATAGGCCATAAGTTAGGGTAAAAGGATGGGAAAATAATATTCCAAACAAATGGCACTAAGAAACAAACAGGTTTTCCATTCTAATATCTGACAAAATAGACTTCAAGTTTAAAGTAATTGGAAGAGAAAAAGGTCACTTTATTTCAGACAAAGAAACAACTGACTAAGAATATACTATAATCATGAACATACATGCACAAAACTCTGGTATACCCTATTTCATAAAAACTATACTACAGGACTATAAAACACAGATTAGCACCAACTCAGTAATAGTAGGTGTCTTCAAAACCCCATTATCTCTAATAGACAGGTCAAATAGACAAAGAACAAACAGAGAGACATCTGAATTATATGGCATCTTACATTAAACGGACCTAACAGCCACCTATAGACTATTCCACCCAAGCACCAAAGAATACACTTTCTACTCAGCAACCCGTGCAAATTTGTCTGAAACTGACCACTTCTGGGACACAAAACAAACCTCAACATAAACAAAAATTTGTTCCATGCATCCTATCATACTACAGTGCAATAAAGCCTATAATCCACAGTAAAAGGAACAAACCCAAGGAGATTAAACAACTCACTGAATGATAAATGGGTCAATTTAGAAATTAAAAAAGAAATAACTATTTCTGAAAGTAAATGAAAAGGATAATATAATGCAACAAACATTCTGGAACACTTAAATGCAGTCCTAAGGTGAAAGTTTAGAGCTCTAAGTGCCTACATAAAAGTCCAAAATCCCAAATACAAATGACTTAACAGTGCAACTCAAATTCTGGAAATGCAAGAACAAACTAAACCTAAACTAAGTAGAAGAGAAGAAACTGAAAAAAGCTGATCAGAAATTAATGAAACAGAAACTAAGAAAACAATACAAAGAGTCAATCTAAGAGCTAGTTCCTTGAAGTTAAACAACAAAGACTTAACCAAGTTAACCAAAAGAAAGAAAGAGCAACTACAAAATAACAAAATCAGAGATGAAGGAAGAAACATTACAACAGATGCCAAAAGATATAGAAAAGTATAAAGGAATATTTTAAAAACCAATACTCTATTAAATTTGAAAATCTGAAATAGATTAATTTCTATATTCATGGAAACTACCAAAGTTAAATCAAGAAGAGATCAGCAACTTAAACAGAAACATATCAAATAAAGAAACTGAAACACAAACAAAATCCTCCCAACTAAAAAGAAACCAGGCCCAGATGGAGTCACAGCAGAATTCTACCAGATATTAAAAGATATACAGCTAAAACTTCTTAAATTACTCAATGATATGGAAAAAGCAGAACTCCAAAACCTTTTATATGAAGTCAATATCACTCTATTACCAAAACCAGGTAAAGACACAACAAAAAAAGAAAACTATATCTTTAATGAACATATATGTAAAGATTCTTGACAAAATACTCATAATCCACATAAAAATGCACATCCAAAAGATCATACACCATGAAGAAGTTGACTCTATTCCAGACATACAGAGATGGTTAAATATATGCAAATTAATAAATGTAATAAATCATATAAATGTACTTAAATACAAAAATCACATGATCATCTCGATAGTTGCAGAAAAGACCTATGACAAAATTCAACATGCATTCATGTTAAAAGTACTAGAGGGAATTGGACCTGAGGGAACATGTTTCATTACTATTAATGCTATTATACAAAAAACCCACAGCCAGCATCATTCTAAGTGAAGAATATCTGGACCCATTCCCATTAAAATCAGTAACCAGAAAAGCTGTCTACTATATCCACTTCTGTTCAATGTACTGCTTGAAGCTATTGCTAGAGAAATAAGATAAGTTAATTAAAGGAGTCCTAATTGGAAAAGAATTGATCAAATTATCACTCTTTGCTGATGATATTATCTGTAAGAGATCCCCAAAATTCTGTCAGAGACACTGTTAGAAATGATCAATATTTTCAGTGACAGGCTACAAAATCAACTTTAAAAAATCAGTAGCCTTTCTATATACCTATAACAAGGCATCAGAGAATTTACATGGAAATCATCCCATTCACAGTAGGTTCAAAAAGAAATATCTAGGAATAAAAAAACCAAATAGATTAAAGATATGCATAGTGAAAAATCTAAGTCTTTTAAGAAACTGTTAGAAGGAGACACCCAGATGTGAAGAGACCTACCATGCTTATTTTCACCGTGCTTGTGAAAATGACAATCTTATCAAAAGCAATCTATAGATTCAATGCAATGCCAAGCAAACTTCACTTGGTATTCTTACAGAGCCTTAAAATACCATCCTAAAATTCATATGGAATCACAAAAAAATCCCTGCATAGCCAAAACAATCTTTGGCAAAAAGAGCAATGCTTGGGGAGAGGGAATCACCAAACCAGATCTTAAACTGCATCACCAAGCTATAGTCATAAAAACATCATAGTATTGGCATGAAACAGACACACAAATCAATGAAACACAATAGAAGACAAAAGCATGAGTGCATATAATTTCAACAACCTGATATTTGACAAAGATTTCAAGAACACACAGTGTAGGAAAGGCTGCATCTTCAACAAGTGGTGCTGGTAAAACTGAAACTCCACCTGTATAAAAATGAAATTGAACCCTTATGTTTCACCCTACCAAAAAAGTCAACTCCAAATGGATCAAAGACCTCATTACGAAACCCGTAACTCTGAAACTTCAAGAAGAAAGCATTGGCAATACCCTCCAAGGTATAGGTGTAGAAAAGGACTTTCTAAATTGGACATCAGTTGCTCAGGCATTAAGATCAACAGTCAACAAGTGGGACCTCATTAAAATAAAATTTTCTGTTAAAGAACAGTAATAACCAAGGAAGTAAAGAGGGAACCCACTTAGAGGAAGAAAAATCTTCACTTGTTACACATCCAACAGAGGATTAATATCCAGAATATACAAAGGACTCTAAAAACAAAGACATAAGAAAATAAACGACCCACTAAAGAGATGAGCTTGGGGCTTGAAAAAAGAGTTCACAACAGAAGAAATAAAAATGGCTAAAGAACACCTTAAAAACTGTTCAGCATCTCTAGTAATTAGAGAAATGCATATCAAGACCATCTTATCGCAGTCAGACTAGCTAAACTCATGGGAAAAAAAAGACACCAAATGCTGGCAAAGTTGTGGAGAAAGGAGAACCCTCATTCACTGCTGGTGGGAATGCAAACCACCATAGTGCAACCACTATGGAAAGCAGTGTGGAGAACTCTTTAAAAACTCAACGCGAATCAACCATATGACCCTATTATACCACTCTTTGGCATATACACAAAGGACTCCTCCTACTGCAGAAATAGTAGTACCTCCATGTTTGTTGCTGTTCTTTTCACGATAGCTAAAATATGGAAACAACCTAAACATCACTCAACTAATGAATGGATTATGAAAATATGGTGCACTTGCACAATGGAGTTCTACTCAGTGTTAAGGAAATAGGAAACTATGAAATTTGCAGGTCAGTAGATGGAACTAGAAGTTGCTAAACTAAATAACACCGACTGAGAAAAGCAAGTGATGTTTGTTCTCCCTCAGTTGAAGATCTCAGCACCAATCCCTTAAATGCGAGTATATATCTTTATGTAACAGTAGGAGCCAAGAAAATGGAAAAGAATCACAGATGTAATGGGAACAAAAGAGCCTGAGAGAGGAGGATAGTAGGAATCAGATATTACTAAGGGGGAATTGGAAAAATGAATGTATTCAACTGGGAAGGGAATGGGGGAGGGAGGATAATAATAGAAAACAGGTATTATCAAGGGAAAAATGGGGGAAGTGGATGCACTTAAAGCTGGGAGGGAAGGAGATTAGACAGGGAGAGAGAAAGGAGAGATAAATAAAGCTTAGATTGGGTTAAAAACCAGAGGAAAATGTATTAACTCAAAGATCCTGAAAAATACACATACAATATCTGATTATGAGTGCATGCATGTAACTGAAGACTATATAACAAGGAACACAGTGCCAAGGAAGAGAAATATTTCTTTCAGTTGTTGGTCAGGATAGCTCAAGAGACTCCCCAAATAGTGCAGGATATTGTCACAGCCCTTGATTGCCTCCCAGAACTTGAAGCTAAGACCCTATTGCTCAAGACAGGTGCTATTTTAGACATAGGACTTGTAGCAGTGGAGCTGGACCAGATCTGGAATCCTTCTCCCTAAAGACTAGTTCTCATCATTCTAGAGAACACTATGCAAGCTGCTAAGGGAGAAAAATCGATCAATGGTCCAACCCAGCCCTAAAACCTAATAACTACAACTGCAAAATATCTCTATTGATGCAGTAGTAGTACTTTTATCTAGAGGGTAATCAACAGCCATCTAATAAAATTTAAAAGGCATCTTGATGGGAGGGCTCTCTTGGGTGGACAATATGAACAGAGACAAATACACATGACTGGAGAGGTCATAGGATCTATGACCCTAGAGAAAACTCTATCTTTGCAGTATCTCTAGACAAGTGAAATTTCTTACTATATGCTAAATATGGGTGCTTATGTTCACAGACAAGCATACCATATACCATTCATCAAAGAAGCTTCTTTTCACAACAGATGGAGGTGCCTACAGAGTTCTATAACTGGTCACACATAGAGAATACATGCCTGGGAAATGCCCAGTCCTGTGTGACACATCTACAATAGAATCTTTACACATAAGGCTCATGGAACACACTTGAATAGGGGATAGAGAGAATACTAATGCATCCCTCAACTCTCATCAGTGAAGCTTCCTCAAACAACAGATGCAAAGCATACAAAAGGCCACTACTGGCTAAGTTTTATAGAATAAGAGACTGTAGAGTGCATGTCCCTGTGTAGGACTCCTATTTTAAACCTCAACCACCCATGGCTCAGGGACCACTGCAAACGATAAGATTGTAAGATCCAGAGGTGATGCATGACCTTAAGGAGAGCTTACATCTTTAACAGCATACACAAGAATGAGAGAACAAACTGAAAGTTGGGCAAGACCACTCTCCAAATCCACCCCGGGTGATTGTTTTCCTTTCAAGAAGCTGCACTCTCTAAAGGAAGCTCTCCAACAGCACCAACATTTCTCCAGGACATTTCTCATTCAGACCTGCAGGATGGATAGCATATGCAATATTGTATAAATTGATCGATATTTTGATTCTATGATCGTCAGTGCTGTTTAATGTCATTTCAGAAATGGTTGGAAATCCTGTTCTACTCTCAAGCAAAATTTCATTTAAGGATTCTTTTTTCTTTTTAATGAACTTCAAGGCAGTAACTCACATAGCAAATTTTAAAATCAGATATTCTAGCACAATATAATACAAAGTTACATGAATTTTATACTTACATGCTCAGGGATAATGGTGGAAAATATTAAAATTCTTTGTTTTCTGTTATTAAACCATTATGATTCTCTTTGAGCAGAAACCTGTGTCAAACAATGTCATGCACGATATAAAATGGTGTAGCATATGAGCTGAGGTGTCACAGGCGAGCTTCATCATACATGTGTGTTCAGAACCAGTGACTACACTAAAGCCATGTCACACAAATGAGTGCTTCTAGAAAGACTTATAGTCACTGAGCATTTCATTTTGAAAAAAAAAAAGTTTTGATTGTTGGACATTCAGAAATCTTTTATTTTTGCCAATTTTTACAACTAGCCCCTCACATTCAGTTATATGACCCCCATATGGGGTTGCATCCAACTGTTTAAGAACCTGAAAACCAGAAGAAAACTTTTTAAAAGATTTATTTGTGTGTGCATGTGTGTGTGTGTGCACGTGTGGTATATATGTATGTTGGTGCAGGTGCCTGCAGATAACAGAGGTACTGGATTCTCTGGAGATACAGTTGGTTGTGAGCCATCCCACAAGAGTCCTGGGAAGCAAACTTGGATATTCTGCAAGAAGAATATGCTTTCTTAACCACTGAACCATTTCTTCTGCCTTAGCCCAAATCTTTAAAATAAAAGATCATTTGTTTATAAATCTGGTTGTTGCTTTTTCATGGGAAAACATATCTTATTTTTTAAAGGGCTATATAAAATGTTGAAAATGTAAATAACTAAATAATTCTTTGTCTTTTCCTAATATTAAAGTATTGATTCTAAGCACTAGTATCTATAATTGTTTAAAGGAAAGAAAGACTGAATGAAGGCAAGAGGATCATTTAAGTTTGGGCCTAAAATGAAGTGCAAGCCTAAAGAAGCATTGGTGGTATTTAAAAAATGATCAAAATCAGAAGGACTTAGAATCAATAGAATATCAACTATAAAACTAACAAGCATAGAAAATTTTCTTTATAGGTTTAAATGTTATTTTGTATGAATTCCTGTAAGCGACCCCGTTTGTTAATGACTAGATTCTGACTTACTCAGAGTTTTAAACATACTCAGAGTATGCATATGGTAAAGTTGCTGATGTCTTAAACTGACACCGGAGATAATATAATAATAATATTGTTGACCAAATAAGCGGCAGCTGCTCATCTAGGCATTAGAAACACCAATGAACAAAAGACCACAATCCTTGCTCTTTTAGAGCCTGTGTTATGATGTTGGTCATGGAAGGAGAAGGACATTGACCCGCTGAAGTAAACAGCAGCTAGAAAAAATTATCAGAAAAAGAACCTGCCTGATGACTAGGGAGGGCCTGTGAGACAAGAGACTTCTTGTAGGATAACACACTTAGGCTGAGAACCTAAAATTTCAGGAGCCAGAAACACTGGTTAGTGACAAGAAGACTACAGACAGAGGAAGAGGGCAGTGGAGTGGTCCAGGAATGACTGTGTTCCGGGAACTGAAAGAAGGTAGCCTGCCAGGGACATAGCTGAGGAAAGTAGCCAGAGAAGAGATGAGACTGTGTTAGTTCACAGTATGATTCCAACTGGAAAAGCTCATTCATAATCTTTTTGGCTTTGTTAAAACTTTGGAGCCTTGGGGCTGGAGTGATGGCTCAGCAGTTAGGAGCACTGGCCATACTTGCAGAGGACCCCAACTCAATCACCAGCACCCACATGGCAGCAAACAACTGTCTGTAACTTCAGTTCTAGCTTCTGACCTCTATAGGGATTGCACGACTCAGGTGCACCTACGTACATGCAGGCTTTTCACGCCTACTCATAAAATAAAAATAAAGAAAATATCTTAAAAACTCTGTAGCCTATTATATCCTTCAAAGGAGAAATGAATAAAGCATAACTTTTCTCTCTGTCTCTGTCTCTCTCTGTCTCTCTCTCTCTCTCATGTCATCACCGGGAAAATGTAAAACTCCCATTTTTTGAAGGAGAAAATTGGATTTCAAAGATTTCCACTTACTTGCTCAAGGTTATAGACCTTGTAAATGTCAAGGCCAGGATTCAAACCAGGCCTCATGGTTCCAAGATCAGAAGAGATTTTGTTTTTGATAGTGTCACTTCCCCTTCCTAGGCAATCAAGGAAGAATAAGTTGCTAACCTCTTATAAGAGACCTGCAGAGAAGCTGTAACTGGGGCTAGATGCTTTAAATAAATGCAGGTGAACTTGTGCTCTGTTCCTGGATGACAAGCTGGCACCTCCTCTTGGCTTGGAGGTTTGCAGGAGGGAGTCAGGGTCATTGTGTACTGGGCAAGAACTGATGAGCAATTATATGCTTACTTTCCCTTGCATAGGAGTCTTACACCAACCCTGTGCTTTCATAACACGACTTGATGACTTTTCATCAAAATCAACTTTGTGTATCTGGACTGCATGGAATATGTGCCATAAGATTACATGGCACTTTCAAACGAACATGAAATGCAGTGAACAGGCTGAAATTTACTCAGAGGCGTTATATCAGCTGTTTCTGCACTTTGCCCCTCCATTAAGTTAACAGCCAGGCTGAGGCCATTGAAATCCAGCCCCTTTTACTCAATTACAGCCACGCATTAACTCTGATATTCTGAACCTTTCAAATAGAGCCATTTTAGGAAAGGATGGAGAGCGTCCCTTTAGTATGGACCCTCATTAGAGTTCCCAGTCTCAGATCCTTCTGCTTTTGCAACTTTTGGTTGTGAATATGTCTGTCTAGGAACTGGGTCTCTGTTTATGTTGCATGCCTGAATCCTAGCATTCGCTTAAGTGAGAGCCCTACATACAGAGACATATTGTACTCGCGGAGAACAGCATTTGTTGCTTGCTGGGGGCTTTCTGGCGGATGCTGGAGGGCGAGGAAAGAGAGTTGGCTGGCGTTTGGGAGCAGATTTAGAGCTGCTTCTCATTGGAGGGGCTCGCTTTCCTGAGCTGCCAGACACTGCGGGCTCAACTGAAGCGCGGAGGTGCAATTCAGGCTGGTGGAGCAGCGGGGGAAGGCAAGGACAGGCGGGCTAGTGCGGCTCTGCAGCTGATCTCACGCACCAGCACACAAACCTCATTCCCGCTGCCTCTGCCTGCGCTTCGCTTTGCATCCTACACCTGGGCAACCAACGCGCGAACCAGGAGTAGGAGATCCAGTGACGGAAGATGCAAAAGATTTCTATCCTGAGGTACAGGAAAAGCTGGAACAGCACCAGCGTTTAACCTGAAAGTCTGACCTGCAGGCCAAGGCTCAAATCTCGGTTCAGCAGCATAGCTGGCGCCTTGGAAGAGGGCACCTCCCGCCCAGGCACCCCAGGGTCCCGCGCCCAAGTCATCTCTTCTTGGCTCCCCAGAATCTTCAGGAGGGGCCGGTGTGGGTCCCCAGGGAGGTGCGGAACCTGAGGCACCTGCATCGACTCCCATCGTGGAACACCAGGAAAAGTAGGAAGGAGGCAAGCCACCCTGAGCGCCGGGTGCGAGGCCGAGCTGCCGCCTTCGCTCGCTGCGCCGCCGCCTGCCCTCCCCAGCTGGGTGAGTGGCCCGGCTTTGCTCGCTGGTCGGAGCGCGGGGGTGGCCTGCCGGTCCCCGAGGGTCCTTCCCAGGGGACCGGTGGCGAGCGCGGAAACTCAGCCGCCGGCGCAGGGCAGGCGGACAGGTCTCTGGAGTCCGGGTCCGGGGATTCAGCGCCCAGAGGGCATTGGTAGGGGGCGTTGCACCACTGCCCAGCAGACATGCCTCTGGGCGGGATTTTGGCCAAAAGATAGGAGGCGGGGGCCGCACCGGAGCCAGGAGCCCTCCCTTGGGGCGGGAGATCCGGGCTCAGCGGGGAGGGGGGGAGGGTCTGGTCCTGGCAGGTAGCGCAGTTTACCAGGCTGGGGAGTTGGCAGGTGGGGTGGGACTTGCTTGTCAGACTCATTAATTTTAGCCAGCCAGTTTAGGGGTGCTGCAAGATAGTCGTGGGGTGGGGTGCTGTGGAAAGGTGAGAGGTGGCCCGGGATGCCGGTGGTGGGGGGAGAAAAGAGAAGCCTCCAAAAGCTTGGAGACAAAATTGTACTTGGGTTCCTGCACCTTGCATCTCTCCTGCCTTGAGTGCAGGAGAACACTTTGGTTTTAACGTTGCGCTGGGAAAGGAAACCTCCGTCCCCGGGGAGGAGAGGCTTCTGCAGGGGCAGCGACCACAGCTACCTGCAGGGTGCGCCCCCCCACCCCGGCGCCTGTTTTCGTCCCCTCCTCTCCAGCTCTCGTCCCCTTCCCCCACCTCCTCATTGGTGCTGGCTTGCAGCGCTCGGCTCTTGCTCCTCCACTTCGCGTTTGAATCTGGCTCGTCCCTCCGTATTATGTCTGCACTCCGAAGGAAATTTGGGGACGACTACCAGGTAGTGACCACCTCCTCCAGCGGCTCGGGCTTGCAGCCCCAGGGGCCAGGGCAGGGCCCACAGCAGCAGCTTGTCCCCAAGAAGAAGCGGCAGCGGTTCGTGGACAAGAACGGCCGGTGCAATGTGCAGCACGGCAACCTGGGCAGCGAGACCAGTCGCTACCTCTCGGACCTCTTCACCACGCTGGTGGACCTCAAGTGGCGTTGGAACCTCTTCATCTTCATCCTCACCTACACCGTGGCCTGGCTCTTCATGGCGTCCATGTGGTGGGTGATCGCTTATACCCGGGGCGACCTGAACAAAGCCCACGTCGGCAACTACACTCCCTGCGTGGCCAATGTCTATAACTTCCCCTCTGCCTTCCTCTTCTTCATCGAGACCGAGGCCACCATCGGCTACGGCTACCGATACATCACCGACAAGTGCCCCGAGGGCATCATCCTTTTCCTCTTCCAGTCTATACTGGGATCCATCGTGGACGCCTTCCTCATTGGCTGCATGTTCATCAAGATGTCCCAGCCAAAGAAGCGCGCCGAGACCCTCATGTTTAGTGAGCACGCGGTGATCTCCATGAGGGACGGAAAACTCACGCTCATGTTCCGGGTGGGCAACCTGCGCAACAGCCACATGGTCTCCGCGCAGATCCGCTGCAAGCTGCTCAAAGTAAGTGCTACCTTTCCCTTCCCTACCCAGCAAGTGCTACTGGCAATCCAGAGATTTACTCACCTGAGAACCACTCAGCCATCTCCCGGTTTTCCCATTCACCACAGGTAAACTTCCGGGGGCGGGAGGAGGTGGAAAAGAGATCAGGGACTGGGTTGAAAGTGAAACTGCCAGTTCTGTTTGTCCTCCTAGCTCTTTGCTCTGGTTTCTCTTCACCACTTTGGATGCCCTCGGTGCTCTCTCTGGAATGGTGTGGGCTTCTGGAGCTTTGAGGGAGATTGTTCTGTGTTTGTCTTCCTGAGGCTTTGCTCCTGAGAGCGCATTTGATTTGTTGCCCATACACTACTTCCCTAAACTCCAGACACTAAAGCTTTTCTTTGAAGAGTTTGGTGCTCAACTTCCTCACCTTTACCTTTGGGTTTGAGTTTGGTGTATTTTTTCTCCCCCTCCCTCATGATATCAGCAGGTAGATTACTCTACAAGACACAGTCAGTTTATCTCTGCGCGTGGTCATCTTTTTAACACACAGCTCCAAGGCGCCATTAATAATTTTCAAGACACTAGGTCCGATTTTTAAAAATTTTTATTTTAGAGAAGTAGTCTGTGAAAGCTTGAGTGCTTTTCCTGTGGAGCCTCTTGTTAATTTTATTCTTAATTGCCTGTTTCTATGAAGCTTTTTGTCAATTATAAATTTCACTTGAAGCTTTTCAGCATCCATTAAAGACGATTGCTTTCCTACTAAGTGGTGTAAATGTTAAAATAAACTGCACATAAAGTAATTATTAAGGCAAGGTCCTTCTAGTCGTTAGAGGGCACCACCACAAACAAGAGGACTCCCCCTGTTCTCTCATCAATTAGAGCCAAAGGATGGGGGATTAAAGCCTGTTCTGTCTCCAGGTGTCACAATTGATTTTTTTTCCTCTCTTGAGGGATTTGCTTGAGTGTTTTTTTTTTAATGTTCATAAATTGAAACTGATAACCTCAAATGAATAGTTCATAATTGAAAACGATTTATGTGGGATTATATAAAGAACCAGAGCCAGATTCAGAACTCAATACTAATAAAATGACAATCTGATAACTAAATTGAGGTAAAATTTTGCCTTTGAAATTTCAGTTTGCGCCATTCAAGTACATATTTTATACAACCTCAAGTTAGTGAGTAATTAAAAGTGATCTCACGGGATTAAAAACTAGTTTTGCTCTCCTGTCATTTTCATTATTTATTCATAAGATCTTAACAGTTCTTGAACAAGTTGCAGAGCTTGAATTACAGCTGCACATGTGTCCCGTCTCTTCATGTCATATGAGTATTTACTAGTCTATATCAGTAAAAGGGAAAAATCTTGTATCAGAATGTAAAATTTTCAGCCTTGTTCTGATGTACATTTTCATAAGGATAGCTATGAATAACTCATTTGAATTGATTATGTTTCTACAATAAACTTCCACTTCATACACTTCTTGCGTTTTAGCTTAGTGTTTTGTTTTAGAGACCACTACTTGAATTAAATGCATTGCTAGATCTAGCTGAGTATTTGCATTCGTCATGCTTCTTGCAGTGGTAATTGTTGTGTGTGCTTGTTTCTATGCACAGACTGAATGCATCTTCTGTTTTATGAAGTTAGGCCTACTGGACGGAAGAGCACTTTGACTGTTAGAACGGTGCCAAAGTGTTTGTCAAGGCATCCATGCATATGAGTCACTTTCAGACTCTTATTGAAGAGTAGTTTCCCATATATATTAGACTTCAAAGGCTATTTATTGTTCTGCAAGTTTTCAAACTGGTATGTTTAATAGGCAACATATTTTGGATGTTTTAGAAATTATCAAATTTTATTTGAACAAATCCAAGATATGATTAAGCTTAATGCTTATTCGTTCCATACATATGCCATGAATCTGAGGTACTAAGTCTCCACAGTGGTGTATATTACTATTATTATATTTCTATATAATGCCATATATTATACCTACCATAATAGTGTCTGGACTGCAGAAATAAAATATTTAAAATGTTGAAAAATTTGGAGCAAGGTGCTATATTAACACAAGGTGATAAAACAACATCTAATTCAAGTAAGAGTAGCTGTCGTACACTGTCTTTGTGATTTATTAGTAAGACATCAGTCCTGAAAGTAAAAATGACTAGCATATGATCTTAATTTTATATTTAAAGAAAAGTATAGGGAAATTCTCCATTGTATTTTGTAAGAAAATAGGTTGATAAGCTGTAGGTTTTCCAGCAAACTACTTAATGTAGTTTGTTTTGGTAGCCATGGTAATTATAATGAATTTTTATACTTTTTGTAATTTTCTTAGGCTTCATTGAAAAGAAATCATGTTTTATTAAGGAACTAATAACATTCAGCTAGACTAGAAGAGATGTTTGCCTTTAATAAGTTGTTTCTATTTTCTGTTAGAAACTGTTGAAGTGACCTAAAACAGTCAACTATGTTATGGGAGAAAAGCTATACCCAAACCCGAAATGAAATTCTGCTATTGATTTTATACATTCTTACTAAATATCATTTCATATATTCAATTTCTGATCTTAAATGACATTTAAACTCATAAATACAATTTTTATGTGCCTTCAATACAGAATATATAGTTTTTTATGTCTGTAAGAAACTATATTATTTAATCATAAAATGGTAATTATATATATTTTTTCTTTGAATTTGGTAGCAACATTTTTCTACTATTATTTTCTTATTTGCTGAATTTTTAGTATAAATGTAAAGATTTATTTAATCATTATAAAGTAGTTTTCATTACTGGGAATAGATTGAGAACAGGGTTCTTATGATCATATTTGTTAGTATTAAGTTTCCAATAAAGTTATTTGTAATTTCCAAACTTCTGACGGAAATGATTTAGCTTTTCTGAATAATTTCAATTTTTCATTTTACTTATACGAAAAAACAATTGTTAAACTCTGTCCCTGACTTTCCAGATTGGAAACACTGAAATTTCTTTGAGTTACTATATTTAACTCCAGCTTCAAGCCTGGAGAGGTCAGTCAGAAAAACAGTAAATTACATGAAAAAAATTGGAATGTAGAGGTATAATTTGACATTATTCTTAAACATTCTACAACCGATTATAAATAATTATAAATTGAGCTACAGAAAAGTATTTTAAGATACATTTTCTCAATATTTCTCTGTCTCATCTTTAGACTAATTTTTACTTAGTTATTAATTTATTTTACTTGCCTTTTTATCAACTTGAAGTAGAGAGATTAAGTAACACAGTGGCTCTGCTAATTTAATGTACTGTCCTTAAGAACTTAATAAAAATGTTTGAGTTAGGGAGTTGAAATATGTGTCTGAGTGCTGGAAGATATTAATTTAATGTGAGGAAGGAGGATTTGGAAATCTTACCTTTCCCTTCCTCTCAGTTGAACACTAATGATTGTTTTTATTAGGGGAAAAATGAAGTGATTGTTCATTCACTGCTCAAAAATTTACACTTTTATTACCAAAACACTGCCTATATACCCAGGGAACCCTTTTTAAATATAAATAAAAAGTCAACTCATTATATCCACACTTAAAAAAAGATATAGATGAATTTTTTTCATGAAAACATATGCTTATTTCTCCATATTTCATTAACTGATAGTGGTCTGCACCTTTCTTTCTGGAGCGGTCATCCATAAAGCTTTTCACTTCTGTGTATTGAAAGATAATAGAATGCACTGGTTTCCTCTTCTAATATCATGTATATTGTCTGTGAACTCTCTTCTTCTTTTCTACATTTATGTGGATATTTAAAGTGAGATGCTATGTGGTTTCTGTGATAGAAATTTGATCATGCTCAGTTGCAATAGAAAAAAAATATGTAGTCTGCAATGTCATTAAGCTCTTCACTGTCTTCATAGTGCTCGGAAACTAAAACCTTATGCAATCCTGACAAACTCCTTCACTGAGTTATAGCCTAGCCCAAACTTGATTATCATCATTACTATTTTTTGACATTCTAGAATTTCTAACCCAGAGCCTAGCCACATACTAGGAAGATATCACTGAGCTATATCCCAAGCCTTCTCCTAACATTTCACTAATATTAATCAAAATAGTTCTTGGACCATAAAATTCTTGGATTTTTCTCATCTATTTATTGGTTTATCTCAATCTCATATCTTTCATTTAAATGTGATTGTGTGTTTCACTCCCTTTAAACTTATTTCGCACGACTGACTTTTTTCACTAATTAATCTTGATTAAACTTTCTTTTATCCACTAATGTAGTTATGTACCTTCTTTTTAATAACATCAGTCCTTAAATGAATATATATGAACATGATCAAAACTTTCAGTCAAAACATTCAAGCAGTCTGAAACGGTATCTCAAAACCGTATATGTCAGGGGCGAGGTTACATATTGTTTGGTGGATTTTAAAATGGATTCATCATAGTCCTACCCCCTCAAAACCCCAATAGACTTGAACATAATATCTTGGCTTTGCTTTATCACAGAAGTACAGTTCTCTAATAAGTTCAGATCCTGGGTTCTTCCAACAGTCTATAATTATTATGCCGTTTTCCACTAGTAGTCATTTTTTTTTTTTTGGTTTTTATTTTTAATACTGTTCTTAAAAAGTAGAGGGGTGCCTTGTACTCAGAAAACAAAGTATAAGCAGAAATAAGGGACCTAAAGACCCACAAATAAACAGCAGTAGGTAAGAACAAATGATAAAAAGAAAGCAGGAAAAATTATTTGAGGGATTGGAAGGTGTTTGTTGAGAAGGAGATGAATGTGCAAATAGGGTAGAAGTCCTGCCCATGGTTATTATAAATCCCACAAAAGGCCCTCAGGGAGTTACAGAGTTGCTCTTTTGATTGAATAGTACAAAAGCCTCACATAATCTATTACAAGATAAATTACATTCCATTGTAAATAAGGCACATTTCTTTCATAAAATGAACATTTTATGGATTAATTAGCTTAGCATTATAATTCTTGCTTTTAGACTTGGTACTTGATCATTCTGTCAATTCTACCAAGCATGAAATGTCAGACTTAAAGAGCGCAAATACATGTGCAACGTGACAGCAGACAGTCCATATAAAATTCTAGGTCTTTTCTTGCTCACTTGAATCTTACTGCTCATGGCAAAGGCATTGTCACAATGGCTTTGAGTCAAGAAGTGAAGCTCATTTTTCATATTAGAACTTGCTGTCTGGCTGATTTTCTACTCTTAGCTTCTGGGTATTACTCTGACATAACTCTACAAACTTTACTTCTGATTCTGGCATATACTCAGCATATATAAGCACACAATTGTGATATGGCACATTTAAAGAAGAACTGTGAAATCCCAGGTAAGGTAATAAGGGATTGCAGGACAGAGTGTGTTCCCCTCTCCGTCTTATTCTCTTTTCTTTATCACTGGCTTTATAGGAACTTGCCAGCTGATGATTGTGGGAGGTGGAAGTTTTGGATCAGGTCTAAGTATATGATAGAATAAGGTAATGATGAGTAGACATTTTATTCCAAATTCCTGTGCCTGACTACAAACTAGAACAGAATGCAGTTACAGGTCAGAGATGAAGAGAAGATAGGAAATGTGTGGGCTGAGTGAGTGAATTGCGGTTCATGGGAATTCTAGATACTTGGCCACCTAGATACTTTGCCTGGAAGGACAAAGGTCAAATGCCAGGCTGCTTCTGCTAGGGCAGTGATAAATACGTGTCCAAGATATGTGTTTGTATGCAAGTACTTGCTTGTGTGTGTGTAGCTGTGTGTGTGTACGTGTGCGTTTGTGTGTGTGTGCATGTGGTGTATGAGTATACGAGTGTATGTATATGCATGTGGGTGTGTATGTGTGTGTGTATGTGTGTTTGTGTGGGGGTATGTGTATGTATGTGTGTGTGTGTGCGTGGGTGTGTTTAAAAACCCTCAGTTGTCTTTTGTCTGCCATACTGAAAGACAAAACTATTTGTCTAAATGTGCCAAAGCATGATGGTTTCTTCTGGGCCTAAATAATTTGTGACTCTTTTTCCATCTATATTCAAAAGTGCACATGAATATCTTGTAGGAATTTTGGAATCCAAGGGGACCTGAAGTCAATTGACAATAATTGCTTCTTTGAAATTCATACATATCATTTCATAGTGAAGCAAAAACCTAAAGATCCATTCAGAGATCCTTTTTCATGAAATGCAAATTATGTAAAATTAAGATATTTATTAAATAGTATGTTTTTATTATAAGTAATTGCTTAGAAGTTATTGTCACATTCTACATTGTACAAAATCATTTAAAAATCCATGTTCAACTGATGATTTTGAGACAAAAAATAAAAACCAATTTTAAGCTTTAGATGTTTTTAATCTTTCCAAATATTTTTTTTCAGTACAGATAATTAGCAAGCTTTGGCCTGTGGGGGAGGAGGGATTTTTATTCTTTTTCTATGATTTCATAAAATTGGAATTCAATATTATATGGTAACCATTCTCTGATCTGCATTTCATCAAGTTATATTTAAACATTTTAAGAATGACCACTTTTCCATTTATTGTCTTTCCTCCATTTGCTTATGCATATATTATTGTACATTTTTTTTGAGAATTACTTGATTGTTTCACAAAATAGATGTCAACTGTTGCTACCAGCTTTTGGAAATTTAAATATTTTACTACATCCCTCTGAATTTTTCAGAACTGTTTTGTATTTAAATAATTTGAGTTGTTTTCTATTCAGACCATATTTTTTCATATTTTGATCTAGGAAAAAGTCATGGTTTTGTGTTCCCTTTGACATTAGAACATTTGTAGAGCTGTACCAGTAACAAGCAGTGCTATTAATAGAAGCCTTCTTCATACTTTTATTTTGTTAATTTTGCTATGGAAAATCTGTGAAAATATATCAGCAATAGGAGGTCATATTCAGAAATATAGAAACTTATTGTGAAATGTGTTTGCTCATGAAACTGCCCACTACTGTGGAATGTGTGTGCTTATGAAACTGTCCAGTACTGTAGAATGTGTGTGCTTATGAAACTATCTACTACTGTGGAATGTGTGTGCTTATGAAACTGTCAGGTAGTCATCTGCAGTTTTCTGCAATCTCAGAAGTATTTAGCTGAGCACTGATAACACCACTTGGCTCTAACCAGCAGTTCAGACTTCAAAGAGTTTCAGCCTTCCAGGCACCCTCTATCATTTTTGGCCTACACCAAAGCCTTCTATCTAATTCCAGTTATTGATAGACTTCTCAGTCTATTACTGAGTCTAAAAGACAAACAAAAAGCAGAGAAGTGAATATATTTATAGTTGAAATATCTGATAGACTATATTAAAAGATGAGGACGTGGATGATAAAATTGTGCATTTAGAGTATCTCCATTAAATAATTGCTAAGTTATATAGTGTCTGCTGAAAAGCTAGAAAATACATATCTGTGGATTATCAGTATTCTTAAAATTATAGAAGCAAGGGAGGCATCTTTCAAAGAAATTAAATCATTAAAGCTTCTCTATGGTGTCACACAGCAGAGAGATGCAGACTGGATGTAGAGTGCCCAGGAGTAGGTTGTAGGGATAAAATTACGTAAGATCATTTTGAGTATAATGAACAAAGTAAAAAAAATGAAGGCATGTTGACACTGAATGGAATAGATCTGCGAAAATTAATCAAACTTACCTATATTTTAACAGACTACTTTGTTAAAAACTAAAATATTTCTTATTCAAGCCATACAATCTCCTGATAGTTTGCCTGTGTTTAGGCCACTTCTTTTTCTTGCTTACTGAAAGATTATGGAACATTAGGTTATTCTGTTATATTATCATATAATTATTGTTTATAATTAAATATTAAAATACAATTAAATGTTATATAATTATTAATTTTAATCATATTAATATAATTACATTATGTTAAATCACACTGTTCTATTGTAATGACTTACTCTAAAGCCTTTTAGGGTTAGCCACAGATATGAATAACAAATACATTCAAAGGAAGGAAAATTTTAGTATTGATATATACATATGATAATTAGCAGAAAATTATCTCTGGGGGAATAACTGCTAAAATAAGAATGGCAAATTGAGAATTTAAAGATTAATTGTCTGCAGTGGCATACATTGCATAGAAAGAGAACTTAGAATCCAGTAAGAGTCAAATTTTGTTCATTAATTGTAGAGTTCAGAATATCACCTTGTGTTTATACAGCACCTGTTTCTTCCAAGGTGGGAAAAATGGCATTGAATCGTTTCTATTTATTCTTGTTTTTGTTATATGAATTGATTGCCAATACAACTGGGAAGTGGGGAGGATTTTGGTTTCATCTGTACATTACTAATTGGGAGTACACTGAAAATACAGGTAGCATGCAAAATGTCTTCAAACAGGTATTTTTCATGCTGCCTTGACAATGTCCGATTTTCTCTAGTATTGCTTGCTAGAGCTGCTATTTGGCTATTGCATTACCAGGTTTTTCCACAGATCAGAACAATTTATCAGGAAACATTTCTCCCTCTTCCCAACCTCTCACAGTCACTTTTCTCCCTTCTCTTCTGTGTTTGTTTTAAACAGCCCACAAAGCGGAAGAGAAAAGTGGTCTCAATGGTTTCACTGGACTTTCTTCTATACAAATAAATTCCAGAGTAACACTGATTACAATGTAGACTCTGAAATGAATTAATTCCGCTTTTAAAGTTCCCTGTATCTATGACTGCCATAATACAGCACCAGTGATTTGAAAGTCATCATCTGTGTCACCTGGAGACACATGTTACTACACCACTTCTCAGAATCCAGACTTATTTACTAAATTGTATTCTTTACAATTCTGAAAATAAGACTTTTGTTTCAAATGACTATTTCATTGGGCAGACTGGTGTTACAGATTTTTTTTGTTTATTAAATTCACTGACAACGTATCCTTAAATATATCAGATTCTTCAAAGCCCAATTTGACAATTGAAATAGCCCTCCCTCACTAACACCTTCTTTTTGCATCTAGCTATCCAACTATTATTTTGCCAATACTACTTCTAAGGTCAATCTAAATGTTTTCTTGTATGATTATTATATATAATATATTAAACAAAAGGAAGGAGGAAAAAGATAAGTTAGCTTTCATTTTGTGTTGATCTTCACTTTTATTTATAGTTAGAATGTAACCAATATTTTTAATTTGCTTTAGAATGGTTGTGCTGAAACTGAACACTATGACTGTATGAGTTTTTCAAAGTTATATTTGCCAAATATAGATTTCTAAAATTTATCTAAAGAAAGTGCAGTTTAGCACACTTTTGGCAATGTTTTGAAATTCATAACTAGAAGACCAAACAGTTATAATGCAGTTTCTTATTATTTGGGATTCAAAAGCAATGAACCCTAGGAGCATCTGTTTATTACTGAGCTCTAGTGTATGTAACACAGAGTAGTCTGGTAGTGTCTTCACTCTTCTACTTTATATCCATTCCTAGAAAAACAAATTACTCATTTTGCTTTTTGAGAAAGAAAAAAAAATTGTCAACCTTTTTCAGCCTCCCAAACTGCAGGAGAACTGCACATTTATTCACTTGATAAGGAAAGAGATATCTGGCTTGCAGTCAGCTATGATGCAGTGATTTATGTCAAGCACTAGCACATGCACACTCAGTTCCACAGTTTGTGCTAACAGCCATTGTTGGACCAGGCATTTCTCCAAAGCTCAGGAGTTAGGGGATGGTAATTATAGCAAGTTGTTTATTATAAATAATGTATGCATGTTCTGCATGAGCTACATGGGATTTCAGCCCATTTGCTAGAACATAGTTGCATAACGATTTGTTTGAATTTCGTTGCAGATGATTGATAGTGCAGAATGTTGGCAATAATGTCGATTACTGTTGAGCTGCCTTGAAATTTTCGGTGCAAGTGGTGATTTCTTCTCTTTTTCTGTGTGCTTGTCTAGTCTCGGCAGACACCTGAGGGTGAGTTCCTCCCCCTTGACCAACTTGAACTGGATGTAGGTTTTAGTACAGGGGCAGATCAACTTTTTCTTGTGTCCCCTCTCACAATATGTCACGTGATCGATGCCAAAAGCCCCTTTTATGACCTATCCCAGCGAAGCATGCAAACCGAACAGTTCGAGATTGTCGTCATCCTAGAAGGCATTGTGGAAACCACTGGTGAGTAAAACCATAGATATGTCGTCAAGTTTCATCTTCGGAATTATGTGTTGTGGACCAATCCTGCATGAATTGGTCTTTGGTTTTAGTTTGCAGTCGTGAAAATAAAGAAAAGTTGCTTAACATCTTTGTAGCACAAAACTGATACTGTGAAAATTAAGATTTGTGTTTGGGTGGTTACCTTTCTAATCCCGCACAAGAATTCCAGCTGAAACTTAACCGAGATGATGTCTTTGGAAAGATTCTGCTGTTCTATTTTTATAACAGCTAAGGTTTACTACAATTATGATTTTTTTCTTTAAATTTTTAAAGTTGAAAAATCTTCAAAGTAATTAGTCAGCAATCTGAAGTCAATATGCATAGTCTTGACTTGGCAGTGTTGACATGGAGCATCATTGATAAAACTTTGATATCTACTCCATGGTACCTCATTGAAAAAATTTCTTGTGTGTTTGTGTGTGTGTGTGTAAGCACACATGAGCAAAATTTTTAGTTCAAAGCAGATCAAAAATTTTCACCAGCTTTGAATCTTGACCACAGCTGTCTTTTAAAAACCTAACTTTTCTCGTTGTGTTTCTTCCTATCTGAGGTTAGTTGTATGCTGAATGTTAGTCCTTAAGAGACATATAACATTGTAATGCTCTAAATATAATTTGCTACTTTCGAAGGAGAGTTCAGTAGGCAAAGAAAAGAAACAATAAATTCAATTCTATTATTCAGGTTCCAAACTTTGCCCAGTTATGCTTGGAGCCATTTGGGCATTTGAGAGTAATGATATATCGCTATCTGCAAAATTATATATGTACATAAGTATATGTCTATATGTACATCTTGAGTTTTACATTTTCTATGGGTAATAAAGAAGGAAGTCATAGTTGAGGTATTATTTTTTTCAATAGCTTCTTAATACTGAAATGCTAATTGTTAAGTATAAAGTATAGCAGTACTAGAACTAACAAAGTCAGGAATATAAATTCACATTTCATACTAAGACCTTTCATTACATAGTACTGATTTTGGTTCGAGGACCAGGCAGGCCACTGTCATCTTTCATATCTGTCACATAATGCCTGTTTGAAAATTAGCCAAGGTATTGATTGTCTGTAATCTTCTTCTTTCTTTTTAAAGTGATGATCATGTAATAACCACATCAAAACTGCTTTATACTATAATTTTTGTTGTTAAATCTTAGCTTAAATTAAGACTTAAATGTCTGTAATCTTCTTCTTTCTTTTTAAAGTGATGATCATGTAATAACCACATCAAAACTGCTTTATACTATAATTTTTGTTGTTAAATCTTAGCTTAAATTAAGACTTAAAAATAGTAACAAAGATTTGTAAAATCAAACTATGTCTGATATTTGATTTCTATGAATCTTTTTATGATTTAGATTCTACATTCAGCTTTAATCTTCAATATTGTCTTAAAAATAGTAACAAAGATTTGTAAAATCAAACTATGTCTGATATTTGATTTCTATGAATCTTTTTATGATTTAGATTCTACATTCAGCTTTAATCTTCAATATTGTCAGTATTTTCAATGAAACCAATTTAAATTTCATTAATTATTTTTTACTTTCTTATTTTTTGAGATCAAAGTCTCACTATATAACCCTGGCTGTCCTGGAGCTCAATATGTAGACCAGGTCGGCTTCTAACTCACATAGATCCATTTATCTCCGCCTCCCAAGTGGGATTAAAGGCATGTGCTACCATGCCTGACTTAAATTTAGTTTACATGTCAATTATATATATATATATATATATATATAATTTATCAAAATAATAATGTACTATTAGAATTTTAACTACAGATGTCCTTGTGTTTTAATTATTTTATAGCTTTTCTTCTGTATTTCTGATTACAGTTCATTATTATTCTAACCATTCACATAAGTCGATTTTTTTCTTAGGTCTATTTATTTATGTAGTTATCTACCCATTCATCTATGCATATTTTCCCAGGAACATTGTGTATTTTTTAACAGTTAAAACACTTCCTTATAAAATCAGATTAAAGACTAAATGCTTTCTTAGTCTTATTTTGTGTGTGTTTTTAAAGATTTATTTTATTTTTAATGATAAGGATCTGTGAGTATATGCCGTGTGTGTGTGTGTGTGTGTGTGTGTGCGTGTGTATTTACACATGTATGCAAGTGTGCATGTTTCCCCAAAGGCCAGAAAGATGTGTCAGATCCCTTGGAGCTGGAGTTACAGGCAGTTTTGAACCTTCAAACTTTGGTGTTGGGAACCAAATTTGGATCATCTGCAGGAGATGTCCATGTTTTTAACCTCTCAGCCATCTCTCCAGCCTTTATTTTTTTATTTCTTGACCTTAATAAGTGTGAAGAATACACACCAGGGGCTCAGTAGGTCAGTTGCATTTGATGTTGATGTTTTCTTTTTCTTTAACTCTTTGGAGAAGCAGGTGTATTTATGTGTGCATGGAATGATCTTTTTGTTGTTTCTACATGAACATCTTAAGGGAATATTGAAACAGGTTGCTCTGTAATTTTTGCTGCGTTCCAGAGTCACAATTAGTAAATAGTGCCCTACATAAGGTCAAATGGAATTTTTTGTAGCATGAATTATTCATTACTATTATTGATTTTATTTTAACAGCATTTCTTCCCACTTGTATTTTCTCTTCCTTTTTCAATTATTAGTTAACTGGCACTGAATATTTTACACAAGTAACATGAAACTTGGCTAAAGACAGCTTTTTTATTTAGAGACTTCCTTTTATGGGGAAGAGTGTAAAGTCTGATTCTCCTTTTATCTCTTAATTAAGTAAAATACAAAGAAAACTATTGCCTATAACATATCAAATCTATTTTATAAAAAATTCATCTGACATTTTTACTTGTATAATACCCTATTTAATTAAACCCCACCCTTTTAAAACTCGACAAAACCTGTTTTCAGCCCCCATGCTTCATCTTGATAAAAATAACACATTTTATGTCCATTTGATTATTTTAATTTTTACTGAGCTCTAGTTAGATTCATATGTATGGTTTCCTCTCGTGCCCTCTTCTACAGTAAAGTTTTCTTTCTCATAATATTTATTGCTTTAAATAATACAGATAGGGTCACTTGGGATTGTATGAAGCAAGCGTAATATTTTACTTCTCAAGTGTTCTGATACAAAGCCTTGTGTATAAACTTGTAATTGTTAGAGCTGTTCAACCCATTAGGAATTAAGATTCAGGATTTTTTACCATTAGTTTTGAGTATATGTTGCATACTTGGAAGCATTTGAGATATTAGAGCTCTAACGGTGATCTAGACATAATCCCATTCCTCTTAGGGTTTCTATTTTAAATTGAAAACATGGACTATAAAAAATAAATAAGCCAAATGTTATCGTGTGTCAGGAATTCAGTAAAATAAGAAAAAGAAATAAGCCAGTGGAGGTGCAAAACGTTGGAGGTTACTTTAGGCTTATGTTCAGGGAATGGGCTTCTAGGAGGTGACACTCCAGCTTGTTTGCTCTGGAGGCAGGGCATGACAGGCCCTGAGGAACAGCTGGTGCAAATGCCTGAGTGGGGAGCAAGCTTGATTTATTCTGGGAATCAATAGAAAGCAGAGGTGGTTGGAGCAGAGCTGGCAATGTGGAGTGTGAGATGAGAAGGTAGAGACGAGGACGGCCTTCTCTCACTGCTGAAGACACCAACAGTAAGTATCGCAATTTCTTCATAAAACAGAGTAATAAGTTAGTAATCTCATGTAGTTTATTTAGAAGTTAGTAATTCTAATGCACTGGAAATGTGTACAGTTCCAGATAGTTGCCACTTGCGCGCTATAATTCCCCCTCTGCCCTTCTATCCTTGCTCCCGTACATTACTGGTCACTCCAAGGCACTCCCTTCTTAAGAATTCTTTAATCTTGTTTAGTTTTTGAGCCTTCCAACTCTTATTGTCTCAGCATGAATGATGAGAAATTAGAGGCTTTCTGATTTCCATGAGAACTTCAGTTTTCAGGGTAGGGCAACCATGTCACTCCTTCCCCGCTTTCCGTGGAATTACCCAGAGATCAGACTCAGAGATCAGACTCAGAGATCAGACTCAGGGATCAGACTCAGGGATCATTGCTCTCCGTGATTCAAATGAGCCAGGCTTTGATGCGGCCATTCGCCTGGCATCATCAATAACCTTTGCGTCCTTGCTCATGCAGCAAATTCCTGAGGTAGGCTGTACGTCTGACTCTTGCTCTCTTTGCTGCTTCTCCCAGGAGAGAGAGCACTGCTGGAGGCAAACAAAGTACTGCAGATTTGGCTCATTAGAACTGGATGCTTTCAAACTTCAATCTGGTTTCTGCTGCTGTTTGGCAGTCTTTTTAATTGTCTTCTCTGTACTCTCAGGCTCACTCCCTATGGGATCTATTTTAGACCTTTCTCTCTCTCCATGCCCCAGTCCCAGCTGTCCCATCTCTTCCTTGGCGCCTCATCTAACCACCTAGTCTATAAAAACAACGCGATGCTTTTGTACGTCACTCTTCACCGTTATGCTCCTTCTCTTCTGGTATTTGTGGAGAAGGCTATCTTTTTTCTTTATTCTTTTTCCCAAACTGTCTTTTTCCTTTTACAAATAGTTATGCTGTCTTCTCTTTTATTGAGCCAGTTTCACACTCTGTAGCCAAAACTGGCTTTGAGCTCAAGGCAGTCTTTCTGCTTAGGCTTTCTGAGCACTGGTATAACCTCATGAATCACCTCACCTGGGTTTGTTATGTTTCTTAAGCATTGCCTCCCACTACGAGTGCAGAGTGCATCAAGTTCAGTTCCTGCCTGTCCTCTGTCTTCCCCTTGGTTCCTTTTTCTCTGCTATAAAATATTCTCAATTCTTTCTTCATGGGGAATGTCCCATTAACTCCGAAGGTTAGCCCTCACCCCCACCCCGCGTTCAGAGACCTAGATTATCACCTCTCTTTCTCTTTTCTTCCTGTTATTTTTTAGTTTTTCCTTATCCCTTGGTAGTCCTTTTGACTTTAGACACTTGTAGTTGTTTGTGTGTTTGTTTGTTTGTTTGTTTTTAGGCAACTAGAGTTCACAAGCACACTGTTCTACTTTCTGTCTCCAGCTGGGAACCCTCCCTCCCTTCATCCATGATCTTGTATTTGCTGTTAATTCCACACCTTTTATTTTTCCTACCTGGATGTTGCCATTTTAATTCAGATTTCCCTTATCCAAATGCCATGCCACCATCATATCCTCAAATCATAACACATTTTGTTTTAGAATATTTTATAGCAGAGAAGAAAGAACCAAAGGGAAGATATTTTATCACAGCCACCTTTGCTCCTTTATATCCAACTCCTTTGTTCATTGTACAAATACATCTTGGGTACCTGTTATAAGCTAAAATTTCTAGGCCCTAGAGAACCCATTAATTAGAAATACAAAATTCCTGCTCATGTGGATAATTATATGTGAAGAAAACATACACAGACTGAAACCCATCAACTGGAATATTAGAAAGTGCCAAGTGTTATAACAACAGGAAATCATGGCAGGAGAGACTAGGATGCAGGGAAGCGAGGGAAGACTGCAGTGAGCAGGTGAGAGTTGAGCAAAAGCTCAGGGCAAGTAACTCAGATGGGGTGTTTCTGGGTAGAGGTGCCAGCAGGTGTGACTGTTCCCAGGCAGCAAGGTAACAGACTACTTCTATTCTGTCTGTATTGTTATTGCCTACCTTCTCTCCTATTTGAGCCCACATGAAGGTACTAATAATTCACACCTGCTCAGAAGAGGATTTAGTACCTATATGACCACCCAGCTCATTTGATGAAGGCACTACGTTCATGATGTGCTCATGCCAGGGGAAAAAAAAAAACCTCTAAGGATAGTTCTGTCAAAAAGCACACATCATTTTTCTAGAGAAAACTAGACTGTGGCTCTCTCATGTACTGGTACTCACTTTTATCTATTGTCTACAGCTGTTCTGTTTTTCGTTGTTTTCTGTCTTCTCGCTCAAGAGTACAAGAGCTGCCATAGGCATTGCATCTTTCCTGAGTCCGTGGTCCATAGTTTTCTTTAGTGGCTCATTAAAGTTATTTTGCAATTCAAGGGCTATTGCTTAAATCCTCATTAAAAAAATAATAGTCCAATATGCAAAAGTAGAAACTTAGTATTAATTTCAATTATATGCTAAGACCTGTTGGCTATCTGTTCAAGTGTTTGTGTTCAGATATTTTACTGTGCTCTATGCTGTTTTATAGCTAGCTTTATTACATTATCCATTCTTACTGCCTTTCATGTCAAGTCATAATGCTGCATCATTAGATTTGATGGCTCTATTATATGCTAACATATGCCCATCTTAAATTTTTCTACATAGCCTTTAACTTAGAGCCTTTAAATATTTCCTTTTCAACAAGATAAACACTGTAATAGTTGATAGTTTAAATTTATTCAGTATCAAATTTAATATTTTTAAATAAGCTGCTAGAGATGAAATTCATGGCAAACAAATTTATAAATTTTCTAGTTTTTGTTTCATTTTTAGTTATTGCTTTTTGTAATTATTACGCAGAGGTGGGGATTGAACCCAGGTTCTTACTCTCACAATAAGACTGAAATTATTCTCTCTGCCTGCTCTCCGTGTCTTTTATTTTACAAATTGTTAGTTTACATGCTTTTTGCCATTTGCAGCTCTTTTCATGAGTAAATTGTTTGTATAATTAGCAAGACAATATCCCCAGGAGTCTTAATCCTTTTTAATATTTTTCTGTAAATATGAGTAGTTTGTATTTAAGTATTCCAATAAACTAAAAATGTTCATTAGAGGAGGACTTTTTCCAAGGTCCATTGTTTTATAGGTTATAGATTTCAGAAACGGTAAATTCCAAGAAATATGCCTGATTTGTTGGTTTTATTTTTAACTGATTTTGGTAGCCTTCTTTTTATAAGTTCTTTTTTCTGAGTCATGAATTGTTTCTTATAGGCTATCAGTCAATAAATGCTTATGAAGTAACCCATGCTATGTTAGGTTCAAGGGTACGTACGGGTTGCCAAAGAAGATAGTCCATCGTTCAGAGGCAGAAAGGAGTTGAGGTAAATTCAATATTAGCACTATGTGCTCAAGTAAATGTAAGCCAGGATAGAACAGAAGAATGGAAGAATAGTCCCTGGATTTGCTGTAAGAGCTTTAAATTTTCCTCTGAAAGGACTAGAGAGATGGCTCAGTGGTTAAGAGCACTGGATGCTCTAGCAGAATCCTGGGATAGATTCTTAGATTCTTAGCACCCACATGGCAGCTAACAACCATTGGTAACCCCAGTTCTGGGGGGGTGGATCGGATGCCCTATTCTTGCCTTTGGAGCCATTGTGCACATATGCAGGCTCATACACATAAAATAAAACCAGGCAAACAAATGAATGAATGGATAAAGGGTCCTCTGGAGTACCTGGCTGTTGTTGAGGTGAAGCTGAGTCTTTTGTCATAGATGCAGCACCTGTGAACAGTGGAGGTTCATTTTGCTTTTGGGCATCACAGATAATTTGGGTGCTAAGAGAAGTGTAAGCTGACTGAGCTGAACGTGAGCCTACACTGATCCTTGGTAATAGTTTGGAAACAATGAAGCTGTGAAAGGTGTTAAGTACCTGCATGCTAGAAAGATCCCTCTGGCAGCAGGTGGAAAATGGATTTAGTGGAGTTGAGAATGACCACAGAGCACTCATTTGACTGGTACAACAGGTCAGAACAGACGTAAATGAGTCCTGTTTGAAGCTGTGTGGTTAAGGCAACTGTGTGTCTGTTGGAAGTAATGAAAAAGGCCCAGGGTTTCAAAGCTCTTACTTGTGATTAAACAGGACTGCGGGTGCTTCCCACTGACGTTCCACTAGCTACTAAATAAACTGTGAATAATAAATATAACAGTATGAACAAGTCATTGACACTTCTCCTTACCCTTGAAAACTACTAGACATTTTCTAAAGGAATAAACCACAGAGCAATGTCTCACCTCTGTGTAACTGAGGTGATCCTATACTTTTGTTCTCCCAATGATTTTGCAGTATTTATCTTTGGTAATTGCTGTCATTCACTACCCCTCCATCATCTCTCTGGTAATAATGATCAGCAAACTGCATTGGGTGTCATAAATAAGATAACTCTGACCTGACCCCTGGGAAATTTACTTATTTTCCTAATTGCACTTTCCAAATCACCAGCCTTTGAGCGACTTAACACTCTTTGTCTGTACCTAAGGCTTAGTTTCTTATAAGGTAAAAGTCAGTGATATGTGGCTCTGTATGGATTTGAAGTCTCAAAGTAGTCCATCCCCAGTGACTTTCAGAGTTACATATTCACTAAAGATTTCTTGTTCTTACTTGTGATTATATAATTTTTAGAAATATCAATAATTGAATGAATCAAAATAAAACACAAATTTCAGGGCCTTAGGATTCCCTAAGCATTTTTTTTTTAGTTTATTTCTAAGCAAAATTTTATCTCATCATTTTCTTTTGATGGGGGTATGGTAGAAATGCTTCAGTTAAAAAAAAAATACTAGGGCTGAATAGAAGGCTTAACAAAGGTCAAGAGAACTGTTTGCTCTTACAAAGGACTGGATTCCCAGGTTGGAGTCCCAGCACCCACATGGTAGCTAACAACCATTATTAACTTCAGTTCTTGGGGATCTGATGCCCTTTTTTGGCCTTCATGGGCATCACATGCATGGATGTACTTAACATACAAGCAGGCTAAACAGTCATACACATAAAAATAAATAAATGAAAAATTAAAAAGCCCACCGAAATAAATGTTGAAACATGGAGAAGGGTGACTCCTACCATAGCAGCTTACAACTAAAGACTTTCTGGAATGTGGGATTTCAGTGATGAAGACAGAAAAGGTCTGAACAAACTGGGATGGCGGTTCTAGCTCCTCAGCAGCTGAGATTGTTAGCTCGGCCTTCCTAAATGCCAGCTTCTATTTCACTGAAGTCTGTTTCATTGGTAATGGTACAGATTTTTCACATTTGTTCTTTCTGTCTTCTACCATTTCACTTTGTCTACATTTATCAACATTAGGGTCTCAAACTAAATAATGAAGATATTTTTACCTTGGTACTATTTTTCATTGCTGCCTTTTATTATTAATGCAATCTTTAGCATCTTTGAGTGGAGGCTTCTCATTTCTTGTGCAGGAGGCTGGTATGGGTAAATTTTTGGCTGAGAAGTTGAGGTACAGTTGATTGTGTGCTTGTTGCAATCTGATCAGAAGCTACTATGAGTACATTAAGTTTGGAAACATTATGGATAATCTATTTAATTCTCAAATGTAGGTACCAAGAAATTAGAATTTCAGAAAAGTGGTTTTGTTTAAAATATTTATTGAGCAAGCTCCTCAACCTCGATGTCATTTTCCTAATGTATTGTGTGTTTATGTGTATGCTCAGGCATGTGAGTATGTACCACTATGCACCTGTGGACATCAGAGAAGAACTTTTTTTTTTTTTTTTTTTTTTTTTTTTTTTTGTGAGCTTGTTCTGTTACTCCGTCATGTGGGACTTGGAGAGTTAACCAAAGTCATCGATTTTGGTGTCAAGCACCTTCACTTACTGAGATATCTTCCTCACCCATCAATTGTAAATTTTTATTTGTATGTGAATGTGTGTGTGTGTGTGTGTGTGTGTGTGTGTGTGTGTGTGTGAATAGGTTTGCATGAGGTGTCTGGAGCTATGGAAGTTGGGAACATGGGATGCATGTGGAGGTCAGAAGACAGTTTTGTGAATTCTGTTCTCTCATGTCTTTAAATGGGTTCTGGAAATTGAGCTCATGTCCCAGCCTTGGGCAGAAAGTGCTTTATCTACTAAGCCATCCTATTGGCGTTCAGTTACAGTATACATTGAATTAACTTTCCACATTGCCACTTTAAAAGTGAAAAAGAATATCTCTCTTTAAGCTTGTGCAGTCTTCAGAAGTGGAGCTTGTGTTGATTCAGACTGTCCTGATCAGCGTAGTTAAACGCAAATTAATGTAGGAAGGAAACAGTGAAAACCAGGAGTATGAATTAAAATGCATTGCTGTTCATCACCCAGACTATGAACAAGATGTGATATCGACTGTGGAACATCGTGTGAAGATGTAATATAAATGCCAAACAAGGTTGCTGGTGCCACTCACTGATGGAGACTTGCTGTACATTCATCAGATCCAGAACTTGGAGTGCATTTGTTTAGTGATGCACAGGAGGAATCAGCATTATGCTGATGGCAAAGTTCAAAAGATAATTTTCATTTCACATTAAGACAAATATTGGCTATTAGTAATGAATGCTAAACCATGTTTGGCCTTTCTTTTCCTAGGAGAAATGTGCAGGGATAGGAAGATTAAATAGAACAAACCTTTAAATAGAAAATGATAATGAGTGGATGAGAATTGAGATTCAGATGGAGTGTATTCAGCTTGACAAATAAGGATTCTAAGCCCAATTTGACATTGCATCACTTTGATTAATTTTTACCTTATTTTTATGCCCTAGGCTGTATCTGAGAAAGAGCTAAGATCTGTGACCTACTCAGCTCATAGCAGAGACATTAACACCAAGAGTCAAGTGGGAAATCAGTATTACTATATTAATGCTACTGTTGAGGCAGATGAAGTAATATGGAGCTATTTTGTAAATTGTAACATCTTAATATTTACTGAATGGCAAAGCAGCATCAAAGCACTGAATAGAGTCTTTATGGGAAAGAGTGACTAGGAAAGAAAGGAACACTATCAATTCTGTTCTATTTCAAAGATACCTTAACTTTGATTTTAATTCTGATTCCCTCAGAAACCTATGACTAGCTTCAGTTTTTGCTTGCCTCAGAGAAGAGCTATGTCTAGACCATCACAGAGAGATTATTAGATCTCCAGCCTTTTGAAAACAGAACTTCTTCTTCTTCCTTACATTACTGTCAAGCAATTTCCTATGTATTTCTAAGTTAATTTTGAATATAATTTTTTCCATTCTCTTGTTTAATTTCATTTTCATTTTTTATTTCTTGTCTAATTTGGAAACTGTTCTATCTGTTTTCAGAGTCCATTGTTAGCCTCATGTAGTACCAGGTATCTTTGGCCGTGTATTCCCATTAAATGCAGGGAATTTTGCTGCATTAGGGACTAAGCTTTTTGTCCAATACACACAAGTGAGAGGGGGTAACTGTGGGAGGGAAGAGTGCAGTGTGGCTTGAAGATGAGGGAATGTTTGGACTGTGCACTGAGCATATGTGTCTGTTTATGGATGGCCTCATAGCACTTATTTTTATACTTTTCTGCACAAAGAGTTTACTCTCTGACTCATGCTCCTGATTCAGCAGTTCCCTAGAAATGCCTTCAATCTTTCTGAATTTGGAAACACTACTTTGAGACTGTAGAAGGAAAACGATATAGTCTCTTTGTACATGTATCTGTTTTTATTTAAATTAGCATTGCTTGCTCCAAAAATATTATCTTTTTTTTTTTAATTTCTGTTTTTGCTTTGTTGTATATTTTCCTGGTGCCTTTTCTTTCAACTCTATTTCACTCCATCTAATTTTACACATTACCCACAAAACATTTTAGACTTATAAGACAGTGTATTCATTTATTTATTGTGCTAATACTTTGTAGCTATAAGTTGTAGAATGATAATATGCATACTAATGAAGAAGTTAGGTATATTGTTTTTAAGACGACTTTACTAAAATTGAGGATAGGTTTTGGTCTCAAACATTTGATGTCTTCTGTGTTTCAGTACTTGAATGGTTTGTGATAGCTTTCTATCACTGTGATAAATTCCTAAGATAATTCAATTTATTTAAAAATAAGGTTATTTCAGGTCATGGTTTCATACTGCATTCCACAGTTCCTCTGGTTCCTTCACGTTGGGCCTGTGACAAGGTGTCTCTCCTCGTGTTGGCTAAGGAGCAGAGAGACAGAGGGCAAGGGCCATTGCATCAATACCTACTTTCATATGCCTGATTTACCTAACTTTCTCCAACTAGACCTTACCACCTCACAATATACCATCAGCCACAGACCAAGCCTGCAACACATGAGATTTTCCAGCGTATTTAATTTTCAAATCATAGCATGGTTTTAATTCAGTTACTGAATTTTGTTTAAGTTCAGTGGAACAAGCTGAGTTTAGTTTCTTTTACAAATGTATTTGAAATGCCACTTAGAGACTACAAAGAAGCTTTACAGAGTCACCTGTAGTCCATGTTCTACTAGATCAATAGTTCAGATGTCAGTAAAAACATGGTAATTTACTTGAGTTGATCGGATAATTGTACCTATACAATATGGCCTTTCCCTGGCTAGATATGGTTGGCAAAATCTGATAGACCACTTTCAGTTTTGAGGAAGCATATTTCTTATTTCCCTTTTCTCCTGCTGGATGGGTGTCTAACTGAATCTAAGAAGTTGAGAGGAAAACAATAAAAGGTGTCTTTATGAGTTTTGACTTTTTATTTGTTTCCTAATTGAATAGTTGACTTAGTGTTGGGGGTCCCAGCACTCAGGGCCAGCCTAAGGGGGATCGAAGGATCTCCACCATAGGGGAGGGGGCGAGCAGGCGCAGAGTCAATACGCAGACTCCGGGAGTTGAGCGGAAAGTCGGCAGTGGCTTTAGTCTGCTGCAAACTCATTTATTCAAGAAAGAGCAGAGTATCGTAGTATATCGGTCTTGTTAGACAATAGCCTTATGGGGTGGGGTCCTGACCACAGCCAATTGCAGTTTGTTCCCAGGTGGGTTAGGTTCTCTCCAGGTGCTGGGCAGAAACTGGCCTCACAACCAACCGGTGTGGAGCACCACACCCACGAGAGCCATTCCTCCATTCCTCCTGGCAGGCGGCCTAGCTAGGCCCACCCTGCATTATGCCCAACGTATCCCCCTTTTTGTTTTTATTAGCTGTTTTTTTAGCCAAAAAGGAAACTGGCTACTATTCCTTGGGGTCTTTTTACCGTAATCTACCTAAGCAAACACTGGGTGCTGAGGATCTTTGGCGGTCTGCTTGAGAACGTTCTCTCCCGCCACGTATATCCCAGCCAGCCCTTAGTATGGAGTGGTGACCTGTGTGTGCTTCCTTTTACTTGGGGATCATGCAGAGACCTTAACATCTGAAGAAAGGACTGCACATGTTAGCCACAGAACCTCCCCCAGGTATCAGGACCAAGTGGACGACTTGTGAGCTCAAATATTAGGTGGACCAAACACATCTTATGAGAAAGGTGTTTTCAATCTGGAAGTTATTATTCCTGAAAGGTATCCATTTGAACCTCCACAGATCAGATTTCTAACGCCAATCTATCATCCAAACACTGATTCTGGTGGAAGGCTTTGTCTTGATGTTCTCAAATTGCCACCAAAAGGTGCGTGGAGACCATCCCTAACATTGCTACTAATTGACCTCTATTCAGTTGCTCATGGCAGAGACCAACCCTGATGACCCACTGATGGCTGACATTTCCTCAGAGTTTAAATATAATAAGACAGCTTTTCTCAAGAATGCCAGGCAGTAGACAGAGAAACTGGCTTCACAACCAACAGGTGTGGAGCACCACACCCACGGGAGCCATTCCTCCATTCCTCCTGGCACGTGGCTTAGCTAGGCCCACCCTGCATTATGTCCAACAACTTAGAATGATAGAGTTATAAAGACAAAATGCACCTTAGTGTAATCTTTCTATTTTGCAGAAGTGGAAACTATGATTTAATGAATAAAAGCTTGTTGATCTCAAAGTCTTTGATGGGATAGGCTAGAACATGTTTGTATAATTTTTGTCTTAACAAATATTCTTATTACTGACAATGTTATTTTTACTTACATATATGTCTTGCTTGCTTACTTTAAATAATTAAAGATAATATAGAGAGCATATTTCATTAAAGCATGTCAATGACATTTGCCACTTGCTCTTTCTAGATTTCTGTGCTGCTTCATAGGAAAGTAAGATGGCCTCATGTTGAGTAGACATGTACATAAACGTCTGGACTGTAGTTCACATATTCTCAAACCTTTTATTATGCTAAAATCTACCTCTTCTCTCGTAATATTCTAGAGGCTTTATCTCATTTTTTTTGTTGCCTCTTTTTTTAATCTTATGTGTTTGGTTTCTGAAAGCACTGGGACAAATATACCACCTTTTCTGGAATTTAGTCCTTGCAGAGTTGTTTGGATTTCCTGGAGCCAAATGTGGTGCACGATATTTCAGGTTACTGGACATGTTGGATATTAAAAGGAATTTAGACTATTGTAGTTGAGATAATTTTCCATGCAGTGATTAAAAGCATAGACTCTGGAGATTAATCTTTTGGTTTAATCTCTGTGGTTTGTGTTATTTGTGTGATTTTAGAGCAGATGATTTGGTACTTCCCTTTGACTTGGTGTCCTCATAAATGGTATCCTAATAAATGAAGGGAGATATCATATGGTTGCAGTTTCCCTTTAGAGGATAGGAAAGGATGAATTTAACAATGGTAAAATGAGATTGTATGGTTGTTATGATCGGCATATTGCTACTTTAGGACATCTTAATTAGTAATAATTGTTATACTCATCAATAAAACGTTTAACATGGGGCTATCCACAAAGTTCAGCAATTAAGACACTTGCTGCTTTTCAGACGACCAGAGTCTCCTTCTCAGCACCCACATCTGTGGCTCACAACTGCCTGTGACTCCAGCTCCAGAGAGTCCACCACCCTCCTCTGGCCTCTGAGAACATTAGTATTCAGGTACACATACACACATACACATAAATAAATAATAAAATAAATCTTAAAAATTATTATAATAATACTTTAAGTCTAGTTTTGAAGTCTAGGAACACGTTAACACTTGTAATATATACTAATCTTCTTGAAAATTATATGAAACTACATTACATTTACAGCATTTTAGAAATGAGTACCAAAGTTAAAGTTTTCCTTAATTTTAGCATACTTTTACATAGAAGTATAGGATTAGTGTAATTAAGGAAAAGTAAATTTAGACTAATTCCTGGTTGAGAGACGTATAATATATGTTCAGTGTAATATATACATTTACAGTTAGGTTTGCCAGCAAGCACATCATAGAATCACTTCACTCTCCTATTTGTTTTAACTGCGACAAGACATGATAAAGTACCAAAAGAAGTAAAGGAGTTTCCATTTATCTGATTAATCATGGTCATTTAGGGATTTTCAAATGTTGCTTGACTGCAATAGACAGTATGCATAATACTGCTCTTAGACTTATTTTATCAACACATGTATGGTTAGCTTGTAATCGCTCCAGTGACTTCTTTGTCCATATTTTTCACAGAGACTGTATCAGTGCTTTTCAGTTGCTTAATCATTATACAAACCACCACCAGTGAGAGAGTAGGGCTGCTCCTGATGTTTGAGGACATTAACCTCCAGGAGTTCTCATTACTAGTGAAAAGCAGAGACCGAGGACTAGAGGTCATAAAGCAGAGCACTACGGACTCTATAAACCAGGTTTGCAAAATGACATGAATAAGAATAACATTTTATTATGAAGCAAACTCTGAGGATATAATTTTAAGTCAGAATGAACCCATTCAAGAAGCTTGATTTATCCTTTCAATGCCCCCCCCTTTTTTCCTAAATAATATTGCCTGAATTAGGACTGCATTTAGTTTCAAAATGTAGAAAACCCAGCACAGCTAGTTTAGTTCTCATTTATAATGAGATATTCAAATACAGGTACTAAGGCTGACCCAGCTGCTAACAGATGGCATTAATGAGCCCCAGTACTGCCTGCTTTTGCTTGCTTTGGCATATATTTTTTTAATTCTGAGATCTAGAGGTGGCTGCTTCATCCTCAGAATGATTAACTTTCTCCTAGACTGGTTTTATAGTTTATAAAGAAAAGGACTTTTCCTAGGAAAATCGGTTTCCATTATATTGGTTGAAGCTACCTCCTTCCTCCCCGAGCTCCCAACCAGATGAGGTTTAGGATCTCAATATTTTTATCTGTACATATTTTCTTAGACTAAGTAAAGGTTCATTTTTCTTAGTAAGGAATAATGGGAAATGGGAAGGAATAATCTCACATAGCAAAATGAAATCTTTCTTCAGTCAGGTTTTAAAAGTTATGCTGAAGACATAAAATGAAAAAAAATATTATTTTATATTAAAAATTTCTAGCTTAGTAGTTAAAGAAATCTAATGAAATGAAAGAGCTTTATATTTTGTTTTAGTACCTAATTTAAGTAGAAAAGGTTGGTAATAGAGAGGATTGGTTATTGCACCTACTTGTATAAGGGATGTGGATTTTTGGACTGATGTCTTGTTAGTATGAAATAAGAACAGTAGGTACAAACAAAAAAAAAGATAAAAAAAAGAAAAACAATAAAAAACAAGCCAACATCTACTTTTTCTTGACTGATCAATCTATTTTGTATAAATAAATATTAAATCAGATGTACAATATTTTAGGAGTATCAAATTTGACTATATAATTGAATGTGCTTTTATTCTTAACAGATATAATTTGAATCTCATCAAAGATTGCCATTAGTATATGGCTCATAGCCATAATATGTATTTTGGGAATTTTTTTAGACATTTTGAAAAGAAAAAATTACGTTTGTGAATGTATTGCCTGCATGTGTGTCAGCGCACTGTGTCGTGTTGTGAGATGCCCGAGGAGCTCAGAAAAGAGTGTGGGGTTCCTTGGAACTGGGGTTAAGGAAAATTGCTAAACACCATGTGGGTACTGGGAATTGAATCTGCAAGAGCAATCAGTGCTCTTATGTGCTGAACCGTCTCTCCAAACCCCATATATGTATATAATATATATTATCACACTTTGTAAATGTGCCAAGAATTGAAATAACATGTAAAAATAATTTAGCAGATTTTTTTCTCCAAAAAGACTACATTTCATTTAAATGCTATGCTATGGCACTAATACACGTTTTATAGAATAATAAATAGCATGTAAAGTAGTGAGTCCGAAAGGATTCTAAGGATTTGAGGTCAAGGTGGTCTATTCAGAGGAATTGTCCCTTCACTAAACTTTTAAATTATAATAGAATATTCACAACACCAAGAGCAAAGTCCTGATGCAATGATAAATTCTGGTATGAGTCAAGTCATTGCATTTACATTCTATGTGAGGCAAAATGAGAAATGGGGTGACTAGATCTTGAAGATACTCAATTACTTTCTTTAGGATTAGCAGAATTCAGGAGAGTTGCAGAAACTAAATTTTATATAGTGAAAATTGTCTGCTAAACTCTCTATCTTCAGGTGCCCCTCTTCCTTGAACTGTTTGCCAGAGTGTCTGTCCTGTGAAAGAGAGCTTATTTAGTCAATTCAAGGATAGTCCTATTCTTAAAACACATGTGAAATAGAAGAAATAAGCCAAATAATTTCTTTAATAATATTTTAAATGTCATTAGTACTGTTTTTTTTTTAAAAAAACAAAATGATGTTGTGTAATGTTATCTGATAGGCTTGTTGTTAATGAGGTTACCTTTTCCAGTAGGTGAACAAATCTTCTGGAGGGAATCAAAGGAAAACTTTTGTCTGATGTTACTTTTTCCAAAGAACCAGTTTTATTCATGATTTTTTTTTCCTACTTGAGACAATTCCTGGGTCACCTTGATTATTATTTTTTGGTAAATAGCATTTTTCAAACAAATGCCTTTGCTTTGACCTATCTTGGGGAGTAATAAAAAAGACACTACAGTGTTCTACCCTAAGAAAAATAAGAAAGGCAGCAAGATATCAGTTGTAGTGTGAAGCAAGAGGCCAAACTGTCAAAAACAAACCCTTCCGTACACTTACAAAGAGCAGACACAGTTTCATAGTAAAATGTGCCTTTTATATGTAACAGTCAATTTGAACTTTGGCCTGTGTTATATAAGTTTGGAAAAATAAAAGAAATGATAATAAAAAGGGAGGATATACAATTTAGTATTTACTATTTTCATGTCATAAAACTGAGTTTACAGAGGTAAAGATTAGTAAAGACAATTTTTTACCCTTTGATTATCTATACATGCAGTTATAAAATTTCTGAGTCCTGTGCATCCAAAGAAAATTTTGTGTCAATGTAATTTGTCATTTCATAATTAGAATAATCCTAGCTTTTCTGTTTCTTAATTCTTTCTTTTCCTCATAACATTGAGCATATTTTTTAACCCACTAGTGTTTGAGTAGATAAAAGTTAATTGTGGACTTCAGTAATTTTTTTGAAAATATATATTAAAATACCTTACAGGGTCCTATTTTGGAATAGGATTCAAGCACTGTGTGGCCCAGTCTGTGTTCTTTACTTTGTATCACCACTTGACTTGCTTGACTTGACGTCTTGCATGGTCAAATTGTCATGCTGGCATCTGAGTGGCTCATTAGCTGTTCATTTCTGCTTTCTTTGCATTGTTTTGCTTACTGCCCATCAAAATTCAATGTGTAGCACTAGGCCTGTTGAAAACAATCTGCAGAGAACTCATTCAAAGGCATGCATTATTTACAGATCACTTGGAAGTACTAGGGATTAATCAAGGATGAAAAGATCAAAAACACAATTATCTTTTATCAATGATTTATTTCAAAAGTGGAAAGTAAATCAGATTATTCTAGATTCTCGGAAACAGGGACCAATTCTGACTTGTAGATGACTTGTAAAAGCTGTCAAACAAAAAACTTTATTCCTAATTTCTATTCAACATACCAGCATGTATATGTTTTATTTTGTAAAACTTCTTTTATATAGACTCAGAGATTAAACCATTCCAATTTGCCTATGTAAGAACTCATTTTGAGTGTTGAAATAGATTCTATCTCTAGAGCATTCTGTTTTAAAGCTAAAATATCTGTATACCTAGTTCTCAATTGTCAACATTCTATATTACTAATTCCCTTTTATGCTATATTAATTCTAGCTTTTGTGAGAAATATTAGATTCCCACCATCTAAAAAACAAATCTCCAATATTTTTGTTTTCAATGAGAAATGCTAAGTGTCTGTAATAGATGACAAATTGTCAACTGTTTTTATTTGACCTTGAAAAGCAAAATTATGTTTTCCCAGTAAGACTAAAGAAAATATAAAACATTTTAATGAATTTTACATTAGGCACTTTTCAGTGGAGGGAGATTGCAGTCAGTGCTGTTGGTCTGCAATGGCAATAGCACCTGTATTATGGGAACCTTATCAAAATTCGGTTTCCCTGAAATTAAAGTTAAAGCTCTGAGATTGAAGAGATGCACTGCCCAGTGTTCATACCATAAGCAGATGTTGACGCATGCCTGTGAGACTTTTAAGAAGATGGAAAAAGTGGATGGATCAGTGATTATTAGTACCCTGTTCTCCACTGGGAAGGATATTAAAGAATTGTTAATGTAAAATGTGTCAGTCTGCTAGGAAATTTTTTGGCTTGAGATGTTTCTATTCCTGTTCTATAAAATTTGAAGAACAGAAATCCCAGTGTGCAATCTTAGAGATACTGATATTGTTTGGTAACAGTAAGTGAAGACCCAAGTTTTGTAAACCTGAAATTTATACAGATAAATTTACATAAAGAGAACTACCTCTATGTTAGTTTGGTAAAATTTCCAAACTTTCACATGTAAACCTATTTCTAAAGGGCTTGTAAGATCTTGGTAAAATTCCATGCAATAGACTTTGAGATGTAAGCATCTATGTTTCCTGTCAATCCTTCTATTGTAAACTGTTATTTGTTAATTTCAGTGACATAGAAATTTGCAGATGTCTGAGAAGACTCATTATAGGAATATAGAAGAGCTAATGATAATTTCCTATGGTAGTCATGTCTTATTTTGCCTTAAACTAATTGCCTAAGTGAAGTTTTCAGGCTTTATAGATTCTCAGGGAAATATTGCACAATAGGGCAGTTTCCTGGTAGATAGAGAGTGCTGTAACATTAAGAAGAGATGAGAGTGTTCTCCACAATCATGATCTATAAAGAAAGACAATACAGCCATAGCTCTCTTCATCTTCACTGTCTTCAGAGAACGTGAATTAGTCAAGCATGAAAAAATTGTGAGCCACCTAAACCACACAAAGCAAAAATCAACCACTTGAAGTTGGAGCTGGCCTGTAATCACAGCTCTGGGGAGCCTGATGCAGGAAGATTTAGAGTTCAAGACCACAAACCCAGCAGTTACCACATATTTATCACATGAAAGACCTACCTCTGGAGATTACTAGAATGGAGACAAGACATCTAGACTGCTTCCAACAATACATTTCAACCCCATTTCCATCAATCCTCACCTCTCCTGCCTCTTCCAACTCTGCATGATCTAGGAAATGGGAAGACAATAAGGGAGGAGATGGAGAGAGTGCAAGGTCAGATCACGAACCCCTACTGATAAGGAGTGAAAAGATGTGGACTTGAAATGAAATTCAAGCTTACTTTCGGATAGCACTGAATTTGGCATTAAAATGAGGAAGGAATAGGTTGTTCTACACCTTAAGGCTCCCTGAAAGAACTAAAGGTCAGAGTGTTGAGGGCTATAGATTCAGCACAATGAGCTGAAAGAGAAGATGGAGAAAAGGAAGCCATTTGTTTCTTTCCACATTAAGTTCAGACTGCTCAGTAAGAAGTCTAGTTTAGATTCCATCAAGTAATACCATGACCTTGACTGGCTGTACTTCATAGTCCCCATTTCCAGGTCACTGACGTGAACATCTCAGTCTGCCCTTATTAACATAAATCACCTGAAATAAGACAGCATACAAGCCACGAATGAATTTAATTGTGTTGTGGATTTCCTCCAAATCTGAAGGGAAGCATGTGCACCAGTGAAACCCAGCATTATTCTGTTTCCATCGGTTCTATTTTATGCAGCTATTATACAATATGCAAACTGGGTAGTCTGTAAATAAGAGGTTTGGTTCCTGGCTTTGAAGGTTGGGAAATCCAAGGGAATGACTGTGGACAGTTAAGCAGATCTGGGTGAGATGCAGAAAGCAGGTAGCACTGGTGTCACTCCTACTCGTGATAGTCCATTCATTCTTGTGAGTCCATTCATGAGAGCACAGCCCTGACTGACTCTATTCTTTTTATTGTTTAAAGATATTTAGGATATTTTTGAACATATTGTAATTTTTAAATTAACATACTAGCACTTGGTTTATCATGACATTTTCATTCCTGTGCACCATTGTATTTTGTTCTCAGTTATTCTCCTACCTGCTTCACCCAGTCCCATCCCTCCTCCCTCAGCCGGTTCCCCTATTTCTTCCAGTTAGCCTTGCTTCTGCTTTTCTGGAGTAGGTAACCCATTGCTTCCTCTGTTTCTCATCTCGCTGAACATCTCTTTTTCCATTTCCATTATCCCCTTCCTATTTTCAAGACCTAAACATATATATCTATAGATGTATTTGTATCTCTCTCTCTCTCTCTCTCTCTCTCTCTCTATATATATATATATATATATATATATATAATTTTAATATTATGTTTTGTATCTGAGAGAAAACATTCTGGATTAGGAGACTTTTTTTATTTTACATAATGTTTTGGATTCCTGTTATATTCATTGTCCTATAAATATTATCATTTCATTTTTACTTATAGCTGCCTAAAATTACATTGTTATATGCATATCCCATTTTTCTTCTCCATTCATCTACTGACAGACGTCTATACACTGACACTGGTTCCATTTCTTGGCTACTTTGAGTAGCTCAGATATAAAAATGGATATGCAAGCATATCTGTGTTATGTTTACTTAGAGTTCTTTGCATACTCAGAAGTGTTGTAACTGGGTCATAAGGTAGTTTTCTAAAAAAAAAATGTGTGTGAATATGGTGTATTTGTTTGGTGTATTTCCATATGTGTGTCTATTCTGGTGCATGAAAATAGAGACCAGAAGAGGACTTGGATGTCCTCTATTATTTTGCATTTTATTCGCCTGAGACATGGTTCCCCACTGGATGTCAAGCAAAGATGGCAGCTAGACTGCCGAAGGGTCAGATCTTCCTGTCTCTGTCCCTCGCTATACCGGAGTTACAGGAAATGTACCCAACTTTTTACCTGGGCGCTGCTATCCAAACTAACTCTTGTCCACATGCTTGCACAGCAAGCGCTGTAACTAACTGAACCGTTTCTCCAACCCTCATAAGTTACTTTATTTTCAGTTTTGTGAGGATCCTCCGTACAGATTTTCATCATGGTTACACAAGGACATTCCCATGTACACAGAATAGGATTTATTCTTTTCCCACCTTCTGTCCAGTCTTTGTTGTCATTTGTTTTCCTGATGATAATCATTATTTCTGGGGTGAGGTAAATCTTGAAGCAGTTTTAATTTGTGCTTCCCTGATGGCTAAGGATTTAAAACTCTTTTCAAATATTTATTGCCTATTTGAATTTCTTCTTTTGAGGACTGTCTACAGCATGTCCATTTACTTATTTAGTTAGTTTCTAGTGTTTAACTTTTCAGATCTTTATATTTCATTGGTATTAATACCCTGTGTAATGGGCATTAGTCATGTGTAATGGGCAAATAAATTTTCCCTTTCTGTGGGCAGTCTCCTTACTCTGGTAATTGCTTTCTTTGCTATGCAGAAGCTTCTTAATTTCATGTAATCCTTTTGTCAATCCTGAGGATTATTTTCTGTGGTACTGGAGTCTTTTTGAGAAAATACTAGCCTATCTTGAAATATGTTTTCCTCTAGTAGTTTCAAGGTATTATGCCTTACATTAAGTTCTTGATCCATATCAAAATTCTAATGACATTCTCCACAGAACAAGGGAAAAATCTTAAAGTTAATTTGGAAGTACAAAAATCATTTAATAGTTAAAGCAATCTTTAAAAAAATTGCAATATTGGATCCATTACAGTATGTGATCTCAAATTATATTACAGAGACATCATAAGGACAATAACATGGTACTGGAGGAGAAAAAAAGCACTCTAGACTGATGGAATAGAAGAGACAGCCCCAAAAAACACTTACATGGATGCAGCAACTTATTTTTAAAAACAATTTATTTTTAATTACATGTTAGTAGGTTTGTGTGTGGATGTGGGCACATGAATGCAAGTGCCTGCAGAGGCCAGAGGCATCAGCTCTCTCTGGAGCTGGAGTTACAAGTGATGGTGAGACATGTGATGTGGGTGCTGAGTACCCAACTTGGGACTTCTGCAAGAACAGAATGTGCTTTTAAAAAGTGAACCATCTTTCCAGCCCAACAGCAACTTATTGGCAAAGTTGGCAAATACGTTGGTGAAAAGGTAAAAGGTAGCTTCATTTTTAACCTAATCTTTTTATTAATTAATTTAAGAGATTTATACAATGTATGCTGACTATCTACTTCCACTAACCCTTTTCAGAAATACCTCCTCTCCCACAAATCCTCTCAGTTCCATGTAGCTTTTTAAAAATATTTTATTATTTTTTTATGTGTATGAGTGTATTACCTGTATGTGTGTCAGTGCATCCATGTTGTGCAATGCCCACAGAGGTCAGAAGAAGGCATCAGGATCCCCTATGACTGGGGTTATTGGCAGTTGTTAGATGCCTTGTGGGAGCTGGGATCAGGATCCCCTATGACTGGGGTTATGGGCAGTTGTTAGATGCCTTGTGGGAGCTGGGAATCGAACCCCGGTCCTCTGCAAGAGTAATCTGTGCCCTTAACTGATAGGTCAGCTCTCCATGCCCTCTTTTTAATTTTCTTTTTCTTTTTTTTTTTTTTTAAAGTAACCACCCAATTTGTTTCTCCATACTCATGGGTGTAGAGTCATCCACTGGAGCTTGTTCAGTCAATCAGGGGTCCCTTACATAAAGAAATTTGACTTTTCCTTCTCCAGATGCCATCAACTGTCAATTACTCCTTTGTTGGGGGGTTATCTTTCAGGTAATGAATTGGGAAAAGTGCATAAAATTTTACAGAGAGTACTCAGACTAGCACTTTATATGATGCCTGTCAAAAATGCCTTAACAGAAGTGGTAGTTTTCCTCTGCTTTTATTTTATTACTTGGGAAATAACTCAGTATTTTCATGTTATTCAGCTGACTATTATGAGATTGTGTCATCCTTCTTATTTATGTGTAAAAGAAATATGGATCAGTGAAATATAGAAAAGGAAAATACTAGCTGATGACAAGAAAGTCTCATGATCAATTTACCTCCGAACGAGACTGAATGGTGATGGATGGTAAAGGGCTTGTAGATTGGAGTAGAAGCTGAAACGGATCAAGTCTTCTTAGCACTTTTACTGAACTTTTCTTCTGAAGAGTCCCTCTAACTGTAGTTTGCTTTTACTCATGTATTAGAAAGGGGGAGAAGAACAATATTAGAGACAGTCTCTACTGACTCATATTCCATGGCCAGAAATGAAAGCATTTTCTGTGAAACACTGAATAATAACCGAACTGCATTATATTGGAGCTTCTTACATGAACCATCAATAGAAGTACCTACTCTTTCCACATACTTTACTATAAAGCAAGTGACTAGTGATTATTTTTCATTTCATTTCTTGTGAAATCTAGTATTGCTTCTGATAGTGAGGGAGTTAGACAAAGGATAATAATCATGATTTTCATTAGCTAACAGATTTTTGTACAAAGCTGAATGGATTCAGCAAATCACAAGCTCTCTGTTTATATAAAAGTCAGATTTTTGGTATACATAGTTCAATCATCACAGAATTGAAAGAAAGCAATGACAAATCAATCATTATTATACTTATGGATTTAACTGTACATAACACAGTCCCTTCAGAGACTGTTCTCTAGGAAACACAGTAGGATTTAGTGTATAGATTATGTGGTACCTGAGGTTTTAAATGATCTTGATATATATGTTTGTGAACACTTACATAACTTGGAAATACAGCTTCTACGCTTATCTTGATCAGTGAGATTTGACAATACCAGGCTTAAATCCCAGCGGGAGGAGCATTCATCCCCTACACCTGTGCACCTGCTTTCCAGGTCCCGGATCTCCCCAGTGTTCCTCGTGTATCACTGTTACCTGCTTTGCTCACTGTTTGGATTTGCTTCCTTTTCTCTGGGAACTGGGGTCATGGTCTGGAATTACACTTTCTGAGCCTTCCTGTTGTGAAACACATATTGTAGCTGAAGGCTCTCAAATCTGAAAAGTCAAAAATATTTTCTGATAAAGGTGAAAATCTAATGAATGTAAATCCAAATTTAACGTTCTTAAATAAGCATGAACTAGGTTTTAATAATGGATATTTACAGTGATGAACTATAAATTTTCCATGTAATAATGCTAATTATAGATTTAAGAAAAAATTAATTCTTCATTTGAGGTACCAGTTTTAATCTCCATGTGCTTGTCAGTGTATTGTTAAAACTGAGGGAGAGATTTCCTTATTGTTTTTCTTCAACTCTACACTGTGATTGGAAACTATTTTTAGTAGTAGCTTCTGTTATTATTTTCCTGCTTAATCATATGTTCCCTGTTGTTGCCAATGATTAAAAAACTGCCTCCTGGTTTCTTGGAAACTTGTTCAATACAGATTTTACATCACATCCCACAAAGCAGTATGTTCATTTTTGTTAAGAGAATTTTGGTATTGTAACTGCTTGATGGAGGCCATTCTTCATTGGGAAGACGCTTTTGTTTTCTCATCAATTTTCCATTGCTGTTGTGGTGGCTGATGCTTCTTTAGAGAGAAATTATAGAACTCTGATGTCACGCCCTAGATGAGACTTTCCAGTTTTAGCATCTGTCCCCTTGGCACTTTTCCTGGTGTTGACAGTTGGGTAAGAAGACACCCCTGGGTTTTATGGAGTCCTCCTGCTGCAGATGGTAAGCATTTGCTTTTAAAGAGTCTGTTTTAGCACCGACCCTTTTTAATCTCCTTTCTATATATTTTTGGTGAACATTTTATATAATAAAAATATCCTCACATATAAAATAAGTATAAAATCATTTAATGTGGTACATGCTAAATGAAATCAGAACCACAGATTTTTCATTGGTCGAATCTGCCACTTTGGACCCTATATTTGACTTGCCTGACAGTAAATAAGGTACATACAAAGCACTTGGATAATATCCCTTGAGATTTTGTCTTGAACATTAAATAGCTGAATATTTTATTCCCTACAAGCAAATTTAGTCTATGTATTTGGAGGGTACTACATCAGTACTTTCTGAGAAGCACAGCTTTTATAAAAACTTAGGACAAACTAACATTTATGTTCTATGTTATTTTAAGTGACTTTTTAATGTGCTGGTTAAGCCTGCCAACACTTTTTAAAGTTGACCCCTGCTATCATAATTTATCTATGCTAAGTAACTTTATCAAAGGCATACAGCAAGTCAATGGTACATTTTTTTGTATGAACTCTTGCAGCCTAACTCTCAGGTATAGTCTAGTAACCTGTGTGCCACATGATTTGATTATCTTCAGGACAGACTAGTGACCCTTGTGTTGGATGACTTTAAATGAATCATTCCCTCTCTGTCTTTGTCTCTCTGTTTATGTCTCTGCCCCTCTCTTGGGACATTGCATTTCTAAGTTGCAAGTTTGATCTAAATTTGCTTGTACACATATGTATAACATCAATAGAAAACCAGTCTTATAGTACACCTGCATGTAGCCCATTTGTGTTACTCTAATACAATACAGTGAACTGTGCATCTTATAAAAAGTGAAAATATCTGTTCACAATTCTGGTGGAAGGAAATACCAAAAGGAAAGTGAGACACTGCCACATGTGATGACGGCTAAGGGTGCCACTACTGGTTCATGGATGTTGCATTTTTGCTCTGTCCTCAAAGTAAAGTGGGAAGCTGTCTTCTCTAGCTCTCTCTTCCCCTCTTCTTTCCTCATCTCCCCTCCCCCATCCTGTGCTCCAGGAAATGGAGCACACTGCACAAAGGCTATACCAATATCCCTGTTCTCCTTTGGGGTCACTACTCAGTGCATTAGGGTTCTGTGCTTCTGACTCAGTTATTCTCCATAGATTGTTGACAAAGGTTTCAGAACACGAAATTTGAATTTTATTTATTTGGAAAACAATTATAGTGAACATAGGAAGGAGGGAGGGTCACAAGGTTTTAAAGTTACATGAGTAAATTAAGAGGCACTAAAAACTCTTTCACTCACATGTTTTCTTATACAACCTTCTGGAAAATCAATTGTGAAATATATTCCCTAAATTGTTATATCATAAAACATGCACAATATATTTATCTAGATGGGAAATAATAGTACATGCTTTGTATCTAGAAACAAAATCTATCTGCCTCTTTTGAAGTAGAGAGACTTCTAACAATTATTATTGTTATTATTGCTTCCTATTATTGCTCCTGAAAGAATAGGAAACCCCACTACATTGTTTCTGTACAAGTGGTACCCATCAAAATTGAAGTACTATTTCAGTGAGAAAATTATTTTAGAGTTTTACTTTATTATGAAGTGGAATAGAAGTCAGTATTGTACTTACCGTAAGAATTATACTTTTGATCCATTAGATGCCTCTACCTCTATTTGAGTAAATAACAATGGCATTAGATATTTGGTTAATGGTTCTTGTGTTATTATTTTTAACCAGAAAAGAACTTCAGGAGATATAACTATATAATTTTGGAAAGGATAATTGCTAAAGTTGAATGTGATAATCTATGTCATTTTAAATATTTTTGTATATGTATTTATAAGGCCTTTAACATAATTTTTTACATGAATTTCTTCATTTATATTTTTTGAGTGAGTGTACACACACACGCATGCTTGTATGCCATGGTTTGAGAGTGTGGAGGGGTGGACAGAGAACAACTTTCAGGAGTTGAATCTCTTCTTCTATCATGTAAGTTCCAGGGTTTGAACTCAGGTCATTAGACTTGGAGGTTACTGCCCTTATTTGCTGAGCCTCACTTGGAGGTTAATACCCATCTTGCTAACCTAATAAGGTCTATTTTTCAGAAGACAGACAGCATACAGGAGTTTTCATGGCTAGGGATCCATTTGGCAGAGTGATATTAATCTCTTTTCTATCCATGTACCAAGAAAGGAGAAATAGTTCATCATTAGTGTGTCCAAAATTTGAGTCCGTCATACAATGCATGTAAGCAACTTAACATTCCATGCAGACTACAGATGATTTTTAAATCAACAGATAACATTAAACAAAGGCAATTTCTCAATCGGTCATTGAAGTGAAAAAAGAAAGCATGGACCTAGAATCAGTAGAATTTCCCCCAAAAGAACAGTAATTTGATGGGTGATATCTGTTTACTAGGATATGAGAAGCAGGGAATTTTCAGAAATATCATGAGATTCCAGAGCCCGAGGCAGGAAAGTAGCCTGTCTGTGGATGAAATCACATGGGTAATTTTCACCAAGTCCAAAGGTTTTCAACATTTGTGTCCTAGACCAGATATGGCCCTCTCCTCCATGACTCCAGTGAAAGCGCAGAGATTGCTAGAGGCACCTGTCTCTGCCTCCTACTTTGGAATCGAATACATGGCTAAGTTAGAGATCTTGCCCACCAGTTTTTGTCAAGAAAATGTAGCTCAGATCAGCTTAATTTAAAAATCATAAAACAGAACTTTTATTCTACTCAAAAACCATTCTGGGGCAAAATTTATACTTATTCTACTCACACTTAGTTTTTAGTTTTCATTATTTAAGGTTTTAAATTTACTTTTATTTTATATCTATGAGTGTTTTTCCCTGTATGTATGTAAGTGCACAAATGTTATGCAATGCAAGAAGAAGGCATTGCATCCCCTGAAAATGGAGTTACAGATGGTTGTTAGCTGCCAAGTGGGTGCTAAAGACCAAACCTGCGTCCTTTGTACAAGCAATCAGTGCTCTCAACCAGCCTCTCTCCTTTCCTTTAAGTGTAACCTACTTGTGCATCAATATCAAATCATCTGAGTGCTTTTTTCCCCATTTTCTTTTTCCCGTGCTTGAAATACAGTAAAATGAAAGTGTGCTGTCATTATCATGTGATGATTCAGACTCACTCTTCTTTAAATGAGTTTCCAGTTTGTTCTGGAGTGTGCTCTCATCTAGTGAGAGAACTTGAAGGGCAATTCTGTACAGCATTTCCATCTTGCTTATTGCCCCCCCCAAGTGCTTTATATCCCAAATCATCCTAAAACAGTGCACCTAGTTAAAAAGAGCTGGGAGCGAATTTAAAGCCATCAAGTCATAAATTGAAAAATTGCTTGGAGACATGTAATTTTCTTCACTCATGGACCTTAGAAAAGTAAAATAAGCAATAACTTACATTCTCCAGCAAGTATTGAGTAAAACCCAATTTAAAGGGGATACACACACACACACACACACACACACACACATCCAGCTTGGTTTTATCCTTTAAAATATTTTTATTAAATTTTTGTATATTTCATACACAACCTCTTCATTTCTACATCCCTATCCACATCGAACCCTCCCGTATCCTCCCCACTGAACTCCATGCACTCTGTCCTTTATGTTAAGGCCTATTTAGTCAAGTTGGTGTCCCCAGAGGTCCTTCAGTGCAAGTTCCTCCACTGGTTTCTAGTCAGCCTATTTACAGTCATTCCCTTGAAGATCAGCTCTTCCTCACCCAATAGTAATCAGCTGCCCAGTTGTCTTTTGGTTAAAATTTGGGCCTGCTGCCCATTTCTACCATTTAATGCTAGGCTTTATATGCTTGACTTTTCATTATAACTGTCAGTGAGAATGCTGAAAAACATGCTAGGAAAGGTTTTTTTTTTTTCAGATAAACTTGGAGATATTTGATCATTTTGCCACAGATACAGACATATTCATGTTATCTAGGTTATTCTCTCAATTGCCAGTGAAAAGTGAAATGGTTTGCAAAGCACTTTGCAGGTGTCAGCTGACCATATTCTTAGTAGTTGAGAACCATTAATATTTCATTCTGCTGCACCAGCAGTAACCATTCTCTGGTGATTCTTAGGTTACTGAATGTACTGCATGGTGAGAATCACTGCTTTTACTTTTGGTTGGGACAGGCACCGGCAGGGCAAATTGTATTAGCAAAAAGTCAAGCTGCTGCTCTTATAGAAACTATTGATTTCCTGTAAGTTATCATGTAGGAGTTTAGCCACTGAACATAAAATAGTAGATTTAATGATAAATTGGAGACTTTGGAAATGTATTTATTTGATACCAACTGACCCTCTAAATTAATTAAAGCTTTCTTGGAAATCTGCAATTATAGAAGTCTCTTCTTGACATATTTTTTTTCAAAATTTTCATCAATGTTTCTTAATGGTTCAGGAAGTTAAGTTAGATTGTCACCCAGGAGGATGGTGTCTAAACCTCTGCTAATCTCACATTCAGCAAGTATGTTGTGCATGGATGAGTAGAACCAATTTTAGTTACATGTGATTGTTGGATAGATATCTCAAAACTGATGAATTTTCTGAGCATGTAGTTCATTTTATAGAGTTGTAACTCAGGGCATTTTATCTTTTGCTTACCTTCATTTAAAAACACACTCTGACAGTAGATTTTGCATTTAGATTTGACTTTGGTGTGTAAGACACCTTCCATTTTACTCATTTCTCTTGTTTGGAGAGGAAGCCAATGCATATGAGGAAGATGTAGCATATTGATCACTCAATAAACATCCAACCACCTTTTTTGTATGAATACAAAACTGAAAATTATGCTTAAATCAATTCATTTTCTGTAAATGTCTTAAGTATAAAAATGTAGTGTGTAGCACTGAGAATAAAAAGTTAAGATGCTGTCTTTACCATCACTCCATTCCCATTGATTTGTGTGAAAGAGACCTGTAAGCATGATGTGCAAACGTAAGTAAAGCATGTGCTTAGGGAAGAGTGTCTTGATGTGTAATTAGAGCACATGTATGTGTTGTTGCTATGACTAATCTCATGGATTAAAAAGGTTTCTGTATCTACAGGATTTGGTTATAAATTTTGCTAATTTGTGACAGTCCTACATTACTATTCATTGCTGATGCAATTAGAATATCTAAACTAAACAAGTCTTCAGTTAATACAATATATGTCTTCTATGGAGCTTTAAAAAACACAATAAAATTTTCTATTATTTGACAAAATGACAAAATGGTAACTTAATTAAAAAGCTAATTAGAACTCCCTTTCTATAACTTACTCTGAGTTCTTATATGGCAGTTATGCTATTTGAGGGGACAAGTCCTGAACTTCAGGAAAATTTCTTTGCTCCATGTCAGCTTAGGACAGAGACACAGACAAAGGCATAGATTTCCACCATCACCTGGAAGTGTGGACTCACCGTCAGCTCATGAGTTGTGTGTGTCCACGATAGAACTTTTAAGCATTGGATCTACTTCTGTATGTAGTTTTTATTCGTCCTTGCAGAATTGTTATTGACCAAAGGCTTTAGCTACCTTTGTCTCTACTGAAACTTCTTATTTCATAGACCATGAACTGAATGAAAAATGTGTAAATTGTGTACCTAGAGCAACAGCAGAAATTCTTACAGTTGCTTTTGTTTTCCAGTCAAAAATATTTCACCTTTTTGTCAATGATAATCATTTTTCTTTGAAATAAACTTTGAAGATTTATATCATAGGAATTGGATAAAAGTTAAACTCTGTGTATGGTCGTTATAATGGCAACAATGTTTAAATCCATTTTTTTTCTTTGAACATTATGGTTCTAAGAATTCATTTTCCTGTTATTTTCTATAACTTTTGAAATTTTTGTTTATTGAATTTTTCTCATGTTTTTAACATACACTTTAAATTTTCTTCAGAAAAGTATTAGTCCTAAGATAAAGATGTCCCAAAGTTCCACCTGAAGCACTGGCTCCCCACCCCCTCTCACTACCTAACTCCTGTATCACTGTATCACTCAAGGGCCTTATAACAAGATTATCAACCCTTTAAACAAGGCAGTTGGCAAGCAGCAGCAACAACAAAAATATTGTTGGATGTTTCAGCCATACTACAATTTTTTAAAATATTTAATTCATCAATTTTATTTCAGGTTTATAAGTGTATTGCCTGCATGTGTGGAAATGTATCTATGTAGTGCATCCCAGTAGGTCAGATTATGGTGGGCATCAGATGCCCCTTGAACTGGAGTTATGAACAGTCATTAGCTGCTGGGTTCTCTGCAAGAACCTAGTCATCTCTTCAGCTCCAACCACTTGTTTTCCTAATTAATTTTTCATTACATGTAAAAATACTTTTCAATTTAAGTACTTTTTTTAATTTATTGAGCTAAGATATCAAGAACTTTATTTTATCTGTTAAAAAATGTGACATTTCAAGCTAAGCTTTCAAAATGTTTGAACTTTTTTTATCATTATTTTTTATGTGCATGATGTATCCATGAGTTTTGGTGCATGCATGTTATGGTATGTGTGTGGACGTCAGAGGATAACTTTTGGGAGCTGGTTCTCTCCTTTCACTGTGTGTTCCTGGAATTGACCTCAGGTTGTCAGGCTTGTGTGACAAGTTCTTCAACCTGATGAGCCATTTCACTGGCCTCAAGTTAGGTTGTTTTACTTAATGATATCTCATTAATTGCTCTCCAAAAAACTGCGTATCTTTATGCTCTATATTCATTTTGCAATAAAAATTTATTATGCATGCTTTTCTTCCTATTTATTAAAGTTGTCTAAGAGATTGAAAGTGTAAAGTGGTCTTAGATTGTATGAAATGAGATTATGAAATTTTGTCATTATTAAAAAAAATTACTATTGGTTTGTGAGACCTGCCTTAATTAAAGTACATAGACTTGGTAGCTTAAAGAACAGAAAGTTACTTTCTCACAACCCAGGCAGAAGTTCAAGATCAGAGTTGGGATGAGCATGGGTTTCTTTCGAGGCCTCCCTTCTTGGTTTGTAGATGTTAGTCTTGTATCTCCTCATAGACTTCCTTCTGCATCTACTTGCCTTCTCATCTCTATGTCAGTCTACTTGATAATAATTAGGAATATAGCAATTGCATCCCTAAGACATAAGGTGATAGAACGGTTGAGATCCTGTTAAATTATTATAAGTCTGACTAAATAAAAGAAGCTCCTGATAATGTGAGTAGCTACAGAATGATTTTCTTTCCTTTTCTAAAAATGTTTTATTATTTTTACTTAATTGCCCACATGTATGTAAGTGCACCTGTATATCAGAGGACACTGAGTTCCCCTGGAACTGGAGTAACAGACCATTGTTAACTGCCATGTAGGTGTTGGGAATAGAGGCCTGGTCCTCTTCAAGAGCAGCCAATCCTCTTAACTGCTGAGTCACCTCTCCAACCTTCACAGGCTGAATTTCTGACTTACTAAAACATCAACAAATTAAAAAGACATGTGATAGAAAGAAAATGTGAAAACATATAATGCCTAATATATCCAATAGTGATAACCAGCATGAATAAGATTAGTAGAATGAATCAACATTAAGTAGTCTTTGTGTGCTAGTCATTATTTAAAGACAGTATCCTACTCCAGTAGTATCATTAACCTTGGACACAGACTCTAATTCTCCCAGATTAGACACTAATTTTGTCTCATGATTTATATAATGGTGATCATTGTTTTGTTAGTATCAAAATGTTTCTTGTAATGGATGATAAGGGTATCATTTTGTGGGCAAACACCAATCATTTCCCATTGCTTTCAGGACAAGGGGTACCAGTTATAGTATGGGCCAAGCTTTTTAAAAACAGCATGTCACATTGACTTGTTAAAATTGTGTTGACACCACCATTAGGAAAAATGACTCTTTTATTTCTTTACTTTGCCTTACCCATATTGCATATTGGAGGAAATCATCTTAATTATATCATTTGTTTCAAATTTGAACCACCAGATAAAATAAATACTTCTATTCTTGAAAAATTTAATTTCAACAAAATATGTGTTTTAGATATATTCTGTCTGATAAGTTTTGGTCCAGAGTTTACATTTTTTTAAATCCATGTTAATGACCTTCAATTACTAGTTTTAAAGTATTATTCAGTTGATTTTTCTCTGCAAACTGTATTTTTTTGTCATTTTTATGACATTGACTTACTATTTTGCCTAAGCAAACTTACATTGACTTTATTACATTTATTTTTACTTTTGTTGTTGAGGAAAGGTTGCACACTGTAGCTCAGGCTGGCCTTAACTCATTGTGTATCCCAGGCTGTGCTTAAACTCCCAGTACTTTTTCTTGAGTACTGATTGTTGATTCCTGGGACAATAGGTATGAACTACTATATCCATCTTTAAGTTTCCTTTAAAAAGTCAAGCTTGAAACTCTCAAACTGTAAAACAAATGAATAAAAACAATATTCAACACCTCAAACTGATTATATTAAGATAATTTTATATTTAGAGAAATGCTGAATGATTAGAGCTCTTATTTAATTTTCCTCTAATTTCTTTTAATGCTAATATATTTCAAAACATTAACTAACTAAGTCTTTACCATAAACCTTACTTATATTTTACAATTTTACCATTAAATATCTTTTTGTAAGTTAAGCTGTCTACAATTTTGGACTTACAGAAAAATTTCAAAGATTAATGGAATTCCTTATATTACCAGTTTTTATCATGGTTAAGTATTGACTGTTGTCAGATAGTGTTTCTGTACCCCAGGCTGGAGAGATAGCTCAGAGGTTTCTTCTGGACTCTTCTGCTTTACCCACACATAGTGTTCCTGCATCCATGAACCAAAACACTCATACATATAAAATAAAAATAAATAAATGAAAAAAACTCTGCACCTACTGAATAGTCAATCCTTTATTTATTTTATTTGCTATTTTTATTTTATGTGCATGAGTGTATTGCCTGCATGTGTGTAAATGCACCCATGCTGTAAAATGCCTGCCGAGCTCAAAAGAGGGTGTTCAGTTTCCCTGGAACTGGAGTTATGGATGATTGGTGTTAGCTGTCATGAGGGTGTTGGGAATTGAACTCGGGTCCTCTGTAAGAACAGCCTGTGCTCATAACCACTGAACCATCTCAGTAACCCTGCTCCAATTAATTTTTACAATGAATTCAGAAGGCTTTTGAAAATATAATTAACCTACCAGTCATTCATAAATTTAAATAGTCTTTCAATAATAATACATGGAATACTGTTCATTTATATTTTGGTTAATTTGAATATGAAACTATTTTATTTAGGTATGTTGCTGTAAGGAATGTTATTCTACACATCTTTGTATTCAACTAGTACACAATATAGTTGACAAGTTTGTCATTATTATAGGCACATGAAACACCTTGAAAACTTTTACCTATATGAAACAATTTATGTAAGATATATTATTTCTACCTAATGTATCATGAAATGTACCCACAAAGATATTTGAATATGGAATTTTCTTCAAGTAGATTTTAATTGAAAATATATTTATTTATTACTTTGATATTTTGGAGAACAGGTGATCTGTAGCCCAGCCTGGCCTAGCACTCATGTATAGTTCAAAGAGGTGAACTTCTCCTGTCTCCACATACAAATATAATTTTTCTACCTAAAATGACACTATTCAAATTTCCTAAGTTTTAAATTAAATTACATGTTATTGAGATTTGGTGCATTTCACACAATCGTTTTTTATTAAATTTAGACCCTCCCCCATTAAGACCCCCACAAACCCACCACCGGACCTGATGCATTCAGTCATATATGTTATCTATTTGGTGAAATATTTGTACCCAAATATATTTCTGCATAAGTTTATTCAGTGGATTCTAGTCAGCCTATCTAGAGATCTTAAGACTTATTCTCCCTTACTCAGCAGTAATCAGTTGTCAACAATTGCCAGGCTACAGCGGGCCTACCACCCATCTCCCCTGCTCCATGCCATGCCCCTGTCTGACTTAGAGGACACAGTATTGTGAAGAATACCACAATTGCCACAAGTTCGTTTTTGCATGAGTTTTTTTCATGTATGTTTATCAAGGAACTTGAAAACTACCTAACGTCAAATTTGCTTATCTGAAGTTGTCTGTGACTCTGTTAGTTTTGTAGTTTCTGAGGGACTTCTAGAAGCACCCCTTCTTTAAATCTTCCCCCATCAGTTTTCCTTAAGAGATTTTCAAAGATTTTATTCTTCTCCATTGTATGTGTCCTCTTTTGTCGTTGATTTCTAATAAACTTCTTTTTTCTGTTTGTCTTGAGGATGATTTACTATATTTTCTTAGTTTTTTGATAAGAAAGCTTACATTAATAGTATTGATTCCTGAATTTAATTACATTCAGGTTCTATATATTCATTCAAAGGTTTTTCAAGTCGGCATTTTGGGGATAATTTGTTGCTAAGTTTCCAATTATTTGAATATTTTAGTAAACAGTGTATTTTGTGATTTGCAAACACTTTTTTTTTCTGCCTGCAGAATCGCAATAATTTTGCAACATGTTACCAGGCTTTTTTTTCCTGATCTTGTACATAATTTTATGCTCAAAAACATTATGAAAACAAAGAGTTACTTTAATCAAAAAGATCTCATTCATATCTGTGCAAATTCAGTTTTAATTTTCCTTGACATTGAATAGAGGTTAATATGTTCCTTGTTCCCTCATTTATGTGTTTATAAGTGAAGTAACACAAACTAAATGCAGAATTGTGGCAAATAATTTTATGCAAAGGCTAGTGTGCTATGGATAGCCTTGATTTGGTTCTGTATTATATGTCTCTCTGATATTAGATGAAATTTCCTTGAAATTCTTCAAGAAATTGAGCATAAGTAATGTAGATATAATGACCTGAGCAATGGTAATACAAATCTATTTTTACATGACATTTCTTCCACAGCATTTGCTGTTAGGTCATATTTTGGACATTTTATTTTCTGGGGTTCATCTTTTCTGTCTTCAGCATCTTTATGACACAGTTCCTGGATAGTCAATCATATGCATATCTTCATTTAAGATTCTGTTGCATGCATAAATATTACAGATATTAGATCAAGCCTTCTTACAGTCTTACATTATCATATTTTCAATCTTTTATATATAAACAATAGAAATTGATGCAAATATCAAAGGAAGTTATTAACCAGGAATGTGAAAATAGTAAATATTATGCAAAATAATTGCTTTTCATATATATAGAGTTCTAGCTAAAGCCAATCATCTCACAAATATTTTATTTTTTCAAAACAGTGTTATTATACTCTCATGCTCTAATACGCCTTTGCCAATTTATGACTTGTATAGATGATACACTGAAGGGCAAATGAATTAATAATTAGTGCAGTGGAAGTCTACATATTAGGAATCTATAAAACTTGTGCTATGAACAGATATAGCTTCACAGTGCCATTGTCATGGTAAGAGCTGTATGCTATAAGAAAGCTAAATGCTTTCTTGTCGGCTTTAATGTTCAAAATGAAAGTATTTCCTTAAATTTTGGTGTTCAATAAATTATATTAGAAAAAAGAATATTTTTGAGATTAAATTGAAGTCTATTGAGGTTAGAGAGAGCAGGTCTGCTCTTGTAATAGACCTGGGTTCCATTCTCGTCCCCTGCATGATGGCTAACAACCTTCTGTAATCCCTGTTTCAGGAGAATACTACACCTTTTTCTGACCTCTGGGAGCACTGCACATTGGCAGGCAATGCATTCATACACATAAACTAAAAATAATGAATAAAATATTAAAATATTTTAAATCTGTTCTAAGGTTTTAAATTATCTTGAGAACATTATAAAACATACCTATACCTATCATGTATATTTCCATGTGAAAATGATGCAAAATAATGATAATAACTTATCACCATTAGAAATAAATTAATAATGAATTTTTAAAATCCTTACTGTCAAGGCAATTCGAAGCAATTATGGTTTTTTTGTAACGGGGTAACACATTAGGAAATGAAACATTGTGAATCAAGAGTATAAAGCAATACATGCTTGAACATGACAAAATGTTCTATACACTCTTTTTTTAGCATTTTCTAGATGAACAACTTGGGAAAGCTGCTGATTTTATATTTGTGAGCAGTATGGCAGTATAAGTGAAATGGATATTTTGGGGAGGAAGATTTAGTATTGCAACAGCTGGTTCAGGCTGTTCCCTTATCAGAAATAGTGCTTCTAGACTATCAAAAGTAGAAATAGGACCTTAAAATACAATTTTCACTCAACCAAGAAAACTCTTTGCTCGTTTTCCTTCCTTGAATTCCTTTCTATAGCTCTTAACGCTGCATATGTGCACATTTTGGTTTTTTTTTTCTCCATATGAAATCTTGTTAGCTAGTACAAACTGGAAATATAATTATAATGCTTTGCCCAGTTTTGTCAACTTATTTTTTAATCTCTGACTTTGAAAGTATTTTAGTGTTTTCAAGTTGACACAGCTAAAACTACAGTAGATGATTTACAAATAATATAAATTTATTCTTATGGCTCTGAAAGATTTCAAGGTCAAAGAAGTAATGGATTTGGTGTCTGATGAGAGATCCCTGTTTCAAAGATAGAAAATTTGTTGCTGTGTCCTCAAGTGGCCTCAACGGCCACAGAACTTCCTGGAGGTGGCTTCTTGTTAAGGGAACCAATTTTACTCATGAAATGGACATGGTTATGTAATTATCTCTTAATGCTATCACACTGTTTATTAGTTTCCCACATAGAAATGTTGGGCAAATATATTCGGGTCATAGCACATGGCATCTTTAAGCATTCTATGCTTAATGTTTTGAAAATATTCAACACTTCAAATTCATTGAACATAATCTCTGCGAAATAAGGCCTTATAGTTCAAACATTTCCTAAATCTATTAGTAGATATTTTCCTTGAACAATGCTTCCTATGTTTAAGCTAAGTGAATTTGCCTGCAAACTCAGAAGTTCAGAGTAAGAGACTGATGAGATGACTTTGGTAAAGGTGCTTGCTATCAAGCCTGGTGACCGAAGTGTGCTCTCAGAGACCCACATGATGGAAGAAGATAGGTGACTGAACAAAATTTTCTTCTGACCTCCCAACACTTTCCATGGCAAAATAAATACATAAATGTGAATGAAAAGGAAGTCCAAAGTAAAATTAATTTTTTGTTGCATGTACAGCATTCTGATTAGCAACACTGTTCATAATTTATACTAGGCATTGATTTTAGACGAGTGGTATATTAAATGCAACTAAATACAGATGAAGAAAATTAAAGCACAGGACATGGTTATGTAAGTGCTATGTTTAGTCAGATATGCTTACCTATGAATACTGGATGTCCCTGGAGAAACTACATGCTTTACGTGAGATGTGATTGAGGGAGAAAGCTTCTTTTACTGATTTGAAGCAAATGTGGGTCCCTTTATTGGATTAAATATTAAACTGAGTGTATAGGAGGACAGTCAGAGACCCAGTTTTAAGAAAACTGTACTTCTAAAGAATTTGTCAGGACAGCTCTATTTTAGATTTTCCTTCAAGGCATATTTACTGATTTTTAAGTTTGCAGCTTATCCTGCTGATTGGACTCTTGGGTTTGCCCCAGAGGTCTCTTACAGCATAAAAACAAGTTTCATAAGCAAAGAAATAACACAGTTGGTGGAAATTTTGCTTTTGCTGACTTAGGAGCAGATGATGCTCCTAATCTTTCCATTAAATATCCATTTGGCATCTCCTTATTATAGGCAACCTAGAGGAAGTCTCATGCTGTGAAGCACAGGACCATGGCAGTGAACTGAACCTTGCAGTAAATTCCCAGTGCTGGGACAAGGATGTTAGTTAGAACTGGACATCTTCTTCTGTCCTCCCTGGCCATTGCTCAGCTTGGGTGCACTTACATACATGCAGGAATATCTCTCACACTCATCATAGAAAAAGCAATTGGCATGGGATGGAGGGATGGTTCAGTGGTTAAGAACACTAACTGCCCTTGAAGAAGACCTGGCTTCAATTCCCAGCATCCACATGGCGGCTAACAACTGTCTGTAACTGAAGTTCAAGAGGACCTGACACCCTTTTCTAACCTCTATGGGCATTGCACAATATGGCTGCACTTACACACATGCAGGCAGTACACACATACACATAAAATAAAAATAATAAATAATTTCAAAAGAAAATAAAATCTAATAACATACATATGTGTGTATGAAATGTTACTGTGAAATTCGTTAATTTGCATTTTAACTATAAAATGGTTATAAAGGTAAAACAAAGAAAAAAATCATCCTTCAGGAGATCTTCTGGACAGTTTTGGGGAGATTTCTACCCTACTGAGAATGGTCTGCTCATTCTCCATATTTAATTTCTCCAAGCCTCACTTTCTGCATCCTAGAAGGGAAATTTCAAGGCTTTGAAAAGCAGTTGTAATGATAAAAGGAAATCTGTTTTATTAAATTTGTAACTCTGGTATTCATACTTCTGATGGTCTATTTTGTAATAATTTTACCAGTTACTAAATTTAAATATGTTAGGATGTAACTTTTAAAATATTCTTTAACTGCTACTTTCACAGTGAAGTTGGTCTCTCCTCGTGAATACCTAGTACACCTGAGAAGTTCACAGGACAGCAAGAAGAAATGATTGATATCACTGACTTCTTTCTCACTGAGATTTCCTCTGTGCCCATTAGCCCATGCCCTGTTCAAGTGGTTCTACACTCCCTAGCATCTTGCAAAGTGCAGTATTTCTGAAGCTAAAGCCTAAGCTCTTCAGCATCTTCTTAATGGACACAATAATATTTGTACTTTACACAATGCTCACGTGGTGATCTTATATAGCTATTTGTTCATGTACTTTGGGAACATAGAGTGGCATGTAGCATCCATATGTAAGAAGCAGAGAGTTAAATTAGTTGCTTAGTTTGGGGGAGTGTTCTGTACCACTGTTTCTAGATAGCATTATACGGCTTGATTGCAGAGTCCAGTGATGAACAGAAGGATTTCTCAAAGGAACTGAGTGTGCTGGAAATTTGTATATTGGAGATAATGAGTTTAAATTCTGGACTAGCTTCTAGATGTCAAAATTGCACAACAGGCATCTCCGTGTTTGGCCTGTTTTTTTCTCCTTTAAAAATGAAGATATTTAAAAGTTTGAAGAGCATCAAGTGACAATATTACACACTGAACTATCATATACAAATAGATATTTAATAAATAGAACATCCTATCTTATTCTGTCCTCTGCTTTGTAACTGACAAACTATAACTCATAGGAACAATTTGTAAAAGATTGGATGGTGTTTATCATAGCCAGTCACAGATAAGATAAAGATGGTGCCTGTGTATCCCCTGTGACTAATCCAAAGTTATCACTCAAAGCACAAGATATTCTTTAACCTCAGTTGTGATGTAAATATTCATTGTTGGTGCACTGAATCACTGAGTTGTTTATAGACATGAAATGTTTGACAATCTCAGCTACATTCTGGGCAAATATAAATATTTTTGCTAAGACTAATGAAAATAATCATTTATGAGAAAACTAAAGGGCAAAAATATCTCTGATAATAAAACAACTCCCCAATCTTTTATCTTTGGGTTTTCAGTTTGATCAGATATGTTTGCTTAACCTCAGAATCCCACAGCTGCCCAGTGTTAGGCAAAACATGGCCATCTAATGGTAGTGTAGGACTCCGCACAGGTCACTTGCTTTTCTTGAGCTGCTGCATTCCATAGCAGGATATGAAGTTGGATATTATATATAGCCCAGTGTTTGCTTGAATAATCAAAATAACAGCTATTCGTTCTTTGACCCTGGGAGTAATTTAGAAAGAATCATCATTTTATTTCATTATTATTATTATTATTATTGTATTTGTCTTCAAAAGCTTCTAACTATATAAGCCTGCTCTTGGTTCCTAATGCTGTCACGATGTAGGTGTTTAAAAATATTTGCGCATGTTGTTCGTTTGACCAAAAGGACACATGGAATCTACACAGTCTTGCAAATACACTGGCGCACACAGCTCTGCCTGCTTAAATTCTCTGCTGCTTTAGAGCAAATTTTCTCAAGCTGTGTAGCACTAGTGTTTTGAGTCAAGTAATGTGTTGAGGGAAGTAATTGGAGGTCCCCTACCATCCACATTCACTGCAGTTCCCTTCCTCAGTTTTGACAACAAAATAACTGGCAGGTGTCTTGAGGAGGACAAACTTACTCTTTTTTTAAGAGAGCCACTGCTTTACAGCTTACTGAAAATATTGGTAAGGGAAAGCATCCCTTGTCCGCCAGATAAGCTTTGTTCCTTTCACCCTTTATTAGTTCTTAAGGAAGTCCAGTCTATTGATCCAGGGACCCTCCTTCATGCTCCTACTTACACAAAAATTAATTAAAGAATGGAGTTCTTCAAAGAACTTATCTTTCATTTAGCAGGCTTGACAAATACTTTGAAAAGATTTTGATATGGAAGCCACATACATGTGTTTGGTAGGAACTATTTTGAATTTTATTCTTTCCTAAGACTAGCCATATGCAGTTGGCTGCTCACTCTCACTGCTGAGCAACTGCAGCACCTGGCCGCTCCCAGTGATACAGAATCAGGAGGGTAAACAACAGATATTCTATGGTGCACCGGGTTGTAGGGCTGATAAGCTCCAGGAAGTTAAGTGTGGTAAATGCATCTTTCACTTCTGATACATTAAGACGTTGGCTTGTCAGGTGAAACCGCATTGTAAGTGGAGAAGCATCCATATGTTTTACACTAATTTCTCTGGATAAAATATAAAGACCAGGAATGAAGTAATGCTTTCTGCTATGTTCCCAACAGTATGCCTGGCACCAAGCATATTGCCTTGCATGTAATCACATTCAGTGTACACTTGCAGGCTTAGTTGTCTTTGAATTTATTTCTGCTTATTTCCAACTACAAAATTACTCTTTTGAAAATCAGTGAATCTTTGTAACCATCAGATTCTTAACACTGAACTTTATTTCTTTGATCATTTCAGCCTTTAGCCTGTAGCCAGCAATCTGGTGACGTTCAGGGGAAGACAAATACAGTGACATTTGCTATATATCCTGGTAGCTGCTCATTCCTGTTAGTTCCGTGTCAACATTAGACCACATTATATTGCTTTTCATGATGTCACGTCTTTTTAAAGATATGTTATTGACAATTGTCATTATTAAGGAAACACACACTAAGAAAACTCAAAGCAGAACAGAGAATGAGTTGTTGATATCCAGTTTAATTCTAATATTTAAGAAATGATGTCAAAGGCACCATTTGTTAGAATTTAGCTGTTTAGTGATAAGCAGATAGTAGTTATGATAATAATAAACTGTTATTATTGTTTCAGGTATAGGAATAAGAAAATATTATTGCATAAGTAGGCAAAGAAAGTCTAGTACCTCTGCGCTAGCTAATTTAACCATCTAATTCTAAAAGATGTTCTTTTGTAGATATTATATTCCAGTTCCTTAGGTAACCAACCTAATGTGTTTCACTTTAATAAATTTATGATATGATATTTCATCTTAATATATAAAAATATATTGTAATAAATTTAAGAGAGTGATAAATTGAAAGTTTTCTTCTGCCACAGTGATAAAGTTCATTCAATAAAATGAGACTGATTTTAGAGGAGTCTCTAGGTTACCCAAAATACTTAGAAGAAATTTAAAGACAAATGATGCATACTTTATATTCCTCCAAAGGCTCTTGGGTGTCATTCCATCCCTTATAGCCTGGGGTACCCACTGGGCATCATACCCTTAAAGAAAATGGACTCTCCCTCTCCCAGAAGCTGTCATTTGTCAATAAATCCTCATCTATGGCTGGGGCTTCTTCCCAGTTCCCCACCCACAGTGGCTCTTTGTCTGGCTTGGGCTTGAACAGCTCTTGGATATGCTATAATAAGTGCTGTGGTATCATATATGCAACTACTCTTTTGTGTCCAGACAACACGGTAACCTTATATTCATCTGCCATCTCTGGCTCTTACAGTGGAACACAAATTAGATTTGATTGTCCTTTAAAAAATAAAAATAATAATAGAGTGCATGTAGTTGGGACACAGTAGCATGACGGGGTGCAGTTATGGGAGGGGATCTGAATATGATCAAAGTATATTATATGAACTCAGAGAAACAATCAACATGTTAAAATGTATAAAAGTTACTTATTCATACTTTTGATTTTATATTGTCTGTCTATTAAGGCAGAAGTATTATCAGAGAGCTCTAGATGCTAAAACTTCTCAGTTTATCCAACAGAGGGTTTTACAGTATGCACAGCTTATTAATATCTTTGGATGCTGGATAAGAGTTTTGTGGGAATTATGTGTATATATATATATATATATATGTATATATATGTATAGGTATATATATTCAACTAATTGCTTTGTTATACCACTACCACAAATCTTTTCAGGTTTTACTTCTTCAATACCTAACTCAATTGTGCCAGACATTCCACAGATGAAATTATTAAATCAAATTTATTTCAGCTAGAATTCTAAATTCTATTTAATTGCTTCAATATTCTTTACTTTCCAATAGACTTTTTATATGATTCTAACATCATATGATTAAAAGTACTGCTACTAAGATAGATGAAATGGATACATTATGTATTTTTATCTATTTATTTTGAGGCAGAATTTTACCGTGTAGCCCCAGTTTGTCTAGAACTCACTGTGTTCATGATCCTGGCCTTGGTTTCATGGAGCCCCACCTGCCTTGGCTTCCTAAGAACTGGGATTAAAGCTATGCCATCATGACCTTCCCCAGTTATCTATAGTTATTAATAATCTTTGCTTATTGGCATCATTGCTCCATTATTTTTTTGAAACAATGCCTCACTGTAGCCCCAACTGGCCTGAAGCTCACTATGTAGACTTGGTTGGCCTAGATCTAATAGAGATCTACCTGTCTCTGTCTCTGCCTCTGCCTCCTGAATGTTGGCATTAAAAGCAAGCAACACCAGGCCTTTCTCCATTGATTTAATGAAGACTTAAATTCAGACTTTTAAAAGTATTTATTGCATCATTGTGTAGTTCATACGGAACATATTAATAAATCTTAATCACCTTTATACTCTCTTCCCCACTGGCACATCCCATAGCGCCCCGACTGGAATCCATACATACTTTCATCCGTGTTGAGGTCTGATGTAATGGCAGGAACCAGGAAAATGAAAAGGAACCAGGGAGGTAAAGGAAAAGAAAGAACCTAAGAGAGAAGATTAGTAGGAGACAGGTGTTACTAAGGAGGAATAGATTAAAGGGGAAGAGGAAGGGAGGGTTATACAAGGACCTATGGGAATAAAGGGAATGGAGGAGCTCAAGGAGGTGGGGCATAGGAGTCTGGTATGATCAAGGGAGAAATGTGGACGCTTGAATGGAGAAGGTATGGAGGGAAGGTTACGCAGAGAGAGAGAGAGAGAGAGAGAGAGAGAGAGAACAGATAAATAATGCCTAATAATGTCTAGCTAGGTTAAAACACCAGAGGGAATCATAAAAAGCATCTGGAAATAAGTGAACAAGACATATTCTCTGTGTTTAAGATATATTGTAATACTCCAAATATTTATATATAAAAAGAAACTATGATACTAGATGAAATACTGGATGGTTGTATTTTAGACAGTTAGTGTGGTTTTGTCAACACTAACGATTGGTATTAATGGAAGTCTATGAATTGGGTGTTTCTGTATGTAAAGGGAAAATGGTGAGTGAACAGAATATTGCAAACTGGACAATAGGGTTGAGGGTAATATATTCCAGTAGTTATATACATTTGACCATGCATCAAGCCGTTGTCTACTATAGTAAATATCCAATATATCTAACAGAATTGGAATCCTTAATGCATTTAGTAGAAAAGGGTTGGTAGTCAAGTAGACTCTAGAAACAAGGTGATACTATTGTTAGACAGCAGGACACACCTTATGATGGGTACACAAATTGAATTCCTCCAGTCTGTTGCAAAGAGTTGTTGATAGTAAAAAGTAAGTGCTACTCAAGTAATTAGTTATGGTCTTGGAAGGATAAGAGTATGACGTCATACAAAAGGGGATTTGCTAGGAAATGTCAGGTAATGTGTTAGCTTGCATCCTTTTTTGAATTAAATGGAAAAACTACATAGGGTCATGGATACTGAGCCTTATTTTTGTTAGAACTAATTTTGGAGATGAAAATGAAGTAAAATAATTGATTTAACAAGATGGCTCAGCTGGTAAACGTACTTGCCACCTGGTCTGACATGTGGAGTTTGATCCCTCAGACTCACCCCACGTGGTGGAAGGAGAGAACGGACTTTTGAGAATTATACTTTGATCTTCACACACTCACCATGACATGCACATATGTGTGCGTGCACACACAGAAACATAACAAATGTAAAAATGTCTATTTTTATTTAGTTTTTGTGCACTTCATGCAAAACATCTTAATCATCTTTATACTTCTCCCCTGTTTTGAATCCTCCCCATAGCATACTTCACTAGATTTCATGAACTCTGCCATGTGTGTTTAGGCCATCGAATAAAGTTAGCCTATTCAGATATCCCTCAGTGTAATTTCATCCACTCGGGTCGTCAGCCTATCTGGAGTCTCTCCCTTAAAGAAAATCAATTCTCCATCACCCAACATTAGTCATTTCCCAGTAGTTCTTCAGTTAATATTGGGGTCTCTGCACACTGCTCCAGTTCTATCCGTGATGTGTTTTTGTCTGCTTGGTGGGCATGGGTCTTGTGCATGCTGACACCACTGCTCTAGGTTCATATGAGACAAGTCATAACAGCCTGTATGACACTGTTCCTGTATGGTCATGCACTCCTCCCCTGGCTTTACAATCTTTCTGCCCACCTCTTCCACAATGGTAACTGAGGTTTGAGTGGGTGAAATTCAATATAGAAGCCCTGTACAGGGACCCACACTCTGCAGACTGTTACCCTCTATGTTTTGGCTGTTTGTGGTCTTTTGTGTTCATTTGGGAGTAATTGTTGCTTGAGGTAGTTTTGTTGATAAGAGATGTGAGATGCATCAGTGTTCTCTCTACCCCATGTTTCACCAGTGTTCTGTGAGTCTTAAGTGTAGAAGTTTCATTGTAGATGCGTCACTTATGGTTGGGCATTTCACAGCCATTTATTCTCAGTTTGTGACAAGTTGTGGAACTCTGTAATAATCTCTGTTGCAAAAGTGTCTTTGGTTAGTGGTGAATGGTATATTTGTCTGTAAATTAAAGAATTCATATTTAGTACTTAGTAAGAAATTACATTTGTCTAGGGATGTGACCACCTTAAGGTTTCCTCAATGATCTAAAACCTCTCCACACATGTGTATTCGGCTATGCTTACAGTACCACACACAAGTTCTTTGCAACCGAGTAGGCTTTAAGTCCAATTAAGTAACTGGAGAAAAATTTTTAATGAAACAAAAGCATAGTAGTTTCTCGTCTCTGTTGTCTTTCAGTTCATTTCATACTATTGGAATATAAAACAATTTTAACTTACTAAAATTATTTAATAGTCATACATGATTTATAATTCTTTGGATCTACTCTGCCTCCCCTTCCCTCCCTGCAAATTCCTACACTATGCCCCCAAGTATTCATTCCAAACTGCATGTTCTCCCTCTCTTTTTATCACTGGCCTTCAATTATTTTAATACATTAAGTCTTGGCATTTAATAGGTAAACACGTCCTTGCATGTTGCCACTCAGAATCTTACCATGGCACTACTTTCTGTTTCATAATTTGCTCAGATTTGTAACAAAATTCGAACTGTAAATTAGTGTACATGCCATGGCTAAAATTGACATACCTTTCCATCAAGGATCTTTGCTAGACAAAATTGGGATATGATTCTGAACACAGAACTTGTGTGATCAATGGCACTGTTCGTCTATTAGGTGCATAGGGATTAGGGAGAGCTTTCTTGATCTAGTAATCAAGTATGTGTTTGCAATAATTATTTTTTTTACCTTGTGTAGATCTGTTATGCAGACAAAATTGACCATGTCAAGAACCAGTGTGCCCAAGTCATATGAAGCTATGCATCAATTAATGCTTTTCTAATTCCACATTCTTATCACTATTATCCAGTACTTTAATGTGCATTAAATAATTGAGTCACCTCTCTTTTTTGGTTGCACATTTTTCATTGTGTGCTTTTGGAAAATTTGAAGGGTTTTTAAATTGATTGTCTAATACTCATACTTGAGAACATATTTTAATATGTAAATTGAAAATACTAAATACATTTATGTAGTTAATCTTATATGTTAAATTTCTTGAATACATTGTCAGAGAATGACATTATAAATACAAATTCATTAGTCTTCAACTATTTTTATACTTATTATACAGCTATTTACACTGCGAACACATAATAACCTGCCATGTTTTTTAAGAATCAATTTTTCTTCAGGGAAAATATTCTGAGTCACGGTATTCAATAGGCTTCAAAGAAGGCCGTCAGATTTTGTTATGGCATGATAAGTTGATATTTTCAAGGAGGGATATCATGCTCATATTTAAAGTTTTAAATTGCATAATATTTTAATTACTTATAAGCAGACTGGATATCATTGGACAGTGATCATTTATTTCTGGCATGTCATTTTTTAAAATAACATGTATCCTGAAAATGAAAGAGCTCACTGATCTGGACTAATTCCCTACAGAAAATTTTGTACAGTAGATTTAGTTCCCTGAAACACATGGAAGGTTCCTTCCATGGCTGCAAACACTGTTTTTTTTTTCATCTTCAAGACATGTCTTGTGACCATACTTGGATAAGGAACGTTGTGTTTACTTATCTCCTGATCACCTGCATTGCTTCTGTATTTTGCCATAGTAATTAATGATCATATTGTAATACAACATAATGCAATGTATGTATGTTATGTTCTCCATAAACTCCAACAATGTGAGAATCCAAGAAAGAAAATTAATTGACATGGTGTTTTATAACCAAAAGCAATAGATGTAAATTCTCATAATATCCTTGTCTGTGTTTAAGGTTTTTTTAAATTAATTTTTATGGGAAATAGTTACAGTCTTGAATAATGAAAAGTTTCCATTGGTTCAGTGACTGTCAGCAGTAATACTTTCATGAAATGTTGAAATCAGTTAAGAATTCCAAATTAACAGTTGAAAGAACCCAAGCCCATCACTCACTCTTCAGCTTTAATCTCTGTGTATGTGCAGCAGTCCTAAAATTCAAAAAGAGAAAGTTTAAATTCTGAATATTACAGAAAAGCAGAAAAGGCAAATGCAAGTTTACTTGTTAAAAAGTCCTGATTACTCCTAGTAGGCCATTTACATCTTTCCATCTTGTCAAATGAAGTAGACACCATGTCAGAACTCAAAAAAATGAAACCATGTACTTATCTCTAGATCCTCTTTTATAACTTGATCATTGAATTTTATTTTTGCTAGCCTCTCTTATTAAAACAAATAATTTCCTTCTTAATAAAATATATTGAAGCCTGCAGAACATTTGGAATTACATAGTTTTCAACTGAACAAAATTTTGTTTTTCCACGTGGTATTGGAGATAGAATCTGAGCTATACCTCTAACAGAATCATTTTAAAGAGAAGATGTTGGGTTGCTGGGTTTTATGTAGGAACCAGTATTTATGAGAATAGAGTTTTGCTGAATGACTCATCCCTGTGACTCATGTCAGACTCTTCCACTGCAGTGTTGTTTGCTGTAAAGAACTGAGCATCTATATTTTTTCTATCGGATGTTTCTTTATATATACAATGCATACATTACTTTTTACTTTCCTAAACGTTACCAACTGCTAAAAACATAAAAGACTGAATTTACAACACATTTGCTAAAACTTTAAAGATTGAATTTACAAGACAGTTTTGGGGGTAAGTTGACATAAAAATAGAATCAGACAGTTACACTTGATTGCACATTCCTGTAATCCCAGCACTCAGGAGACTGAGGTAGAAAAACTGGGAGTTTAAGGCCCATCTGCTCTACCTAAGGAGACCCTGTCACAAAAAGTCAAAGAAAAAACAAAACCAATGCTACCACTTCAAAACCAAGGACATAAAGATGAAATGGCAAACGATGTATCTCACTGATTGTATAAACTGAATTCAGAACATATTTCAATTCCTATGAGTGTTATTCAGTACCTACTATTCATAGTCACAGTAACTTATCATGTGTGTTTTTAGAAATTACAGGACTTCTCTACCTAAACACTTGGGCTAAATAGTTACATAAAACATTGTAAGGGCAAGTTTTATACCAGAGCAATCTTAGGAGATGGAGAAAAAAATGAGGTATTCGTAAACTCAACTTTACTTATGACAGAGGAAAAAATTCTTCTAAAATACTAAACTTGTATTTTCATATTTTTCAAGTTATTAGTAACATATTTAATTTACATAGCCTGAAGGAGTTTGACTACTTATTAGAAGCATGAATAGTATTGAAAAGCTGAGGAAGGGACAAGAACAAAACCAGCTGTTTGCAAGACTGACTCATGACAAGGACAGAATAACAAAAATCAGTTTACCTGTAAATGAATTAATTATCAAAATATTTAATTAAATTGACTGTATTTGGATCTAAGGAACACAGTGATTTTATGTTTCTCGTTGAAATTCATTACTTATTAAAACCTGTTTTCATATTTGAAATGTTTACATATCTAATTAAGAAACATTACTATGTAACTGTGTCTCTGGAATATGATCTACTAAGGACTCATAACTACTTTAATTTTACTGTTCTTGTTTAGCTTTCTGTTGCTGCCATAAGCATCATGACCAAAGAAACTTGGGGATGAAGGGTTTATTTCATCTTACATATTAGAGTCCATTGAGGGAAGCCAAGGCAGGAACTCAAACTTCAGCTTGAAGCAGAAACCATGGAGGAGCACTGCTTACTGACCCATCCTTCAAGTTCATGCTTAGTCAGCGTTTTCACACAACCCAAGCCAACCTTCCCAGGGATGATAAAGCCCACAGTGGGATGTGCCCTCCTACATCAATTTGTAGTCAAGAAAATGGACCTCAGGAATGCCAGAGGGCAATCTGATGAAGGTGATTATTCAATTGGATTTCCCTCTTCCCAAATGTCTCTAGTATGTTGACAATAAAATCTAACCAGTACACATGAAGATATAGAGCTACATATTCAGTTAAAATTGCTTTTGTTAAATCATGATTATCCAGAGAAAAATGACAGTGCTAGACACTCAGCAATGCTTTAGAAGATGAATAAATTCATCTTTGTTGTTTTATTTTCATGATTTTAGGAATCTGTTGACAATTAATAGAATCTCCCTCCACATTCACAGAAAATAATTTAAATCAAGTGGTACAATGATTTCATGTCACTTGATTTCAAACTATTCTATGAAAATTTTGTGCCTCTTAAGTTTTCCTGAAGGCTCTTCAACCAACTTTTGGTTTAAGAAAGGGAGGGTAGGAAAGAACTCTAACCAGAAAGAAAATTTGATGCACCCAAGTTTTCTGCTAGATCACAAGCCTACAATAAATTCAGCCAAAAGCCTCTTTTAAACTATCTGTGTACTTTATGTAAGAAGGGCCTATTCAAGCATGCAGGTTGAGTGTGAAAATCTTGTGATTTTCATGTTATCACATTATACTCTACGGCTTCATGAGTATAGTACATGTGATATATATGTGTATGTGTGTCTCAAATGTAATAAAATATTCTTTCAATTTTCCCTTTTTAAATGAACACTATGTGCTTTTCTAAGTTTATAGAGCTTGGCTTTGTTTCCTGTCAAAAATTGCTGATCCCATCCAAACCATATAGCTATTAAAGGTCCTAGATTCTTGATTTTCTGTCAAAGAGTTATCTTTTATTTCTACCTTCCATTGGAAAAGGATATTGGATCCCCTGGAACTGGAGTTACAAATTCTTAGCTGCCATGTAGGTGCCGGGAACTGAACCTGGCTTTTCTGCAAGAGCAGGCAGTGCTCTTAACCTCTAGTTATCTCCCCATCCTCTATAATTTAGTTAAGTGCTAAAGATTTTAGGTAGGTTTAATAATTTTTACTGATAGAACAAATTTTGAAAAAAGTAAGCATATTAAACTATTCAACAATATTTTTTGTTCTCTTACTAAAACATAATTAGTGTTCAGTTATAGCTCTAATTTGAAGCTCTTATCAAATTTATAGTGAAGTAAGATTATTTGAAGGTCAAAACAAAACAGCAGATAATTTATCTTTTAGAACTATATTTATGAGCAAATGACATGACATAACTGTTGAATGCATCAGTTTACAGCAACTGGGGTTATCTGAACAAGACCTGCACAAGATCAAGCCACTTAACATTCGGACAGGAGGGAGGAGGAGCGCCTAAGGCCTTATCCTTATTGAAGGAACTGTTCTCTGTGATAGATGCTGATGGAGGGACAGTCATTCTCCTTTGGGAATGTGGGCCCTAATAGGTTGTTCACACCTCAGTGAATGGTCACATACATATGTGAATATGGGCAGCACTAAGAGGACTCTGGGATTATTAAAAATATGTTATTTATTAATTTCATTATACTTTATGTGTTTAAGTGTAATGCCTGCATGTCTGCAAGGACACTCATGACTTGCATTGAACATGGCTATCAGAAAAGGGTGTTGGAGCCCCTGGAAATTACAGAGGGTTGTTAGTAGCCATGTGGGTGCTGGAAATCAAACCTAGGTTCTCTGAAAGAGCAGTTAGTGCTCTGAACTGCTAAGCGGCTCTCAAACCCCAAGGGGATTAATAAAAACAACAACAAAAAAGAGGAAACCATGAAGTTGGGATGGCGATGGCGTAGGGAGAGCACTAGTGTGCGTTGGAGAGAAGTAGGGGTGCATGAATATAATCAATAAACATTGTATAAATGTATGGGGCTTTCAAAGAATAACAAATATTATTAAAAATCAATACAAGACAATTCAAAAACAAATGATAGATTTCACTTTGGTATTGTTTACCTAGTAAATTGATATTTTAAGGACAGAAAATATTTTCCTACAGTAAGAGCATGTTGTTTTGGGAATTGAAATAGGCTTTTTTCCAACTTTGATCCTATTACAGTATAATAAGATTTGTCCTAGTGTAAGACATGGGTGGTTTTCTATTAGGACAATTAAACATTAATGTAAACAATACAATAGCTTTGAGAGCTGAGATAATTATATTAAAGTATCCTTATTTTTAATTTAATCAATTTGCATGCATGTACCTCTTTGGGAAAATAAAATCTTCCCATGAAATTCCAATTGAAACGGCATATTTAGTCTCCCTTTACTTGCTTGGTTTTGGTTAGAGATTAGTTATATATATATATATATACATATATATATGTATATATATATAATTATATATATAATTTTTCTCTTATACTCAGAGTAGAAATTATAGTTTTGGGTCTGGGTTAGCTGCTGTTAGGGATTAAAAGTTTGTGTTCTTAGGCAACTTGGTTAGTATAATGCCTTTGATTTTGATCTCGTGCTCTGTGAAAGAGAGGTAAGTATGCATATCTCATTTGAGGTGTCATGGAATTAAATATGTCTGCATTTCATGGGAAATGTTGGCAAACATTAGTGTCTCCTAATATTTAACCATATGTTGTGTTCTTAAATTAAAAAAATATTGCTAATTTGATATTGTTTTCTATTATTTTTAAAAAATGTATTTATCTATTTTATTTATTTGTTTGATTGTTTGTTTAATGTGTATGAGTGTTATGTGTGCCTATGTGTGAGTACACCCTTGTTATACAGTGCTGTCAGAGAACAGAAAAGAGTATTGGATACCCTGGAATGTGCTAACCACTATGTGGGTGCTGAGATAAAATCCTAGGTCTTCTGAAAGAACAGTCTGTGCTCTTAACCACTGAACCATTTCTCTATTCCTTTTAAAAATTATTTATTTATTTATTATTTTATATGTATGAGTGTTATGCCTGTCTGTGTGTGTGAGTGCACCATTGTCATGCAGTCGCTTTCTATTCTTACCTGACAGAAACTAAACCATAGCACATTGACTGTTCACAGCATTGTATAGTTTTGACACTAAGTGAATGCAGAATTATTTGAGATGTTTAACTGTACTGGTTTGGAATATTTCATTTGGACCTAGAGTAAGGTTTTATATATGTTATTGAATGGAATTATGGAAACGAGACCACATGAGATGGTGCTCAGAAACCTGCTGTTTCTCTCTAACTTGAGAGCTCCCAATGGTCACCCAATCAATTCAAATTCTTGGTGACATATCAGACCAGTTTGCAGTGATGGTGTGACAGTTGTGTAACATGTTAGAAGACATTTCCCCAAGTCCCATTTCTGATGTTTTGATCTCCCCTCTGCTCATCTACCTTAGGATTGTGATATGTTCAAATTTCACATTGATGTCCTCCAAATATTCCTTTCTTTACTATTGTAAATTTTAAAAAAACAATTTTATAAATACTGATTTATTCTTTTATTTCAGAAACACTTATTCTCAGTGAACTCCAGCTATGAATTATATTTATTCAATGATGAAGATTTAGAATTTGTCATTCCAGGAATAAAATTGTAGACAGACAGGAAGAGAAAGGTTAGACTAGAAAAAGGAAGAGAGGAAAGGAGAGGAAGGAACTTTGTATTCATGAAAGAGAAGGCAAAACAGAGAAAGGCGTGAGAGCACAACTTCTCTGTTCTGGGTCCTGTGTCCAGTCCTTCATACAAATCATATAGGAATTTTATGTTTGTCATATCTTTATGTTGTGATATATTCTTTTTACACTGTACACATATTTTGCTATATATATATATGTAAATATTTATATATATATATATAAATTGTTCAGTTTACCTCTGTAAACAAAAGTATTGAGTAATTTTTGAATAGCAACGAAATGATGATCCCTTCTATGGTAAGAATGATACTCCACCACAAGATACTCACGTTTTTTTCCCACAGTCTTTAGAAGCCTACAACATTAATTGTATATTGATGACAAATTAAAAGGAGGCAGGAAAATGGCAGCCAGTTCAACAGCTGACCTTAAAATAGGGAAACTATCCCTAGTAAGTGGGTAGGGATGCCTAAATGTAGGAAAAAAGTTCAATATTAGAATAATGAGAATTGAGAATGAGAACAACTGGCTACTGCTGGCTTTGAAGGTGGAATGGGCCTTCAGCAGGGGTGAACACAGTCTTCAGAATGTAGAGAGGTCAAGAAATGGCCTCTCCACTACAGTCTCCACAAAGGAATGCCCGCCACTCAACACCTTGACATTAGTCCATGAGATTTATAGCCTATTTCTGATTTACAGAAAAAAATCAGACAGGACTTTTTCTTTAAATTACTGGGGTAAATTTTTATTGCCAGAATAAATAAATTCTCTACCTCTACAACATGGATGAGCCCTATGAGTATAACTTTTTGTTGAGTTTTTATAATTTTCGTACAGTATAATTTGATGATATTTAGATCTGCTCCCCTACCCACATCTCCCATTATTTCCCCTGGCCAAATTTAATGTATTCTATTATATGTCTAATATATGTATATAAAATCTATCTATCTATCTTTCTATTTATCATCTAGCTATCTATCTAGCCTACAGTGTTAATTTATGTCCCCAAATGTTCTTAAGTGTATTATTATTATTTTTGAGACATGTTCTCTCTGTAACCACAACTTGCCTGGAACTCCAAACCAGACTGACCTTGATCTGACTTCCTCTGCCTCCCCAATGCTGGGATTAAAGTCATATACCACCACACAAGGCTTTTATGAGTATTTATGAACAAAACTTTTAAATGGAATCCCTTTGGATTCAATTACATAAAAATTGCAAGTAATATATTAACACTAAAGTGTTGTAGCCTTTCCAAAGCCTTTTGAAGCCATATTAGAATTCTGTAGTACACAAGCTCTTGGTTTCTGGTGTATCTACATTTGTACTACTTATAAAACAGATATCACAGGGAAAAATAAGTACTCAGATAGTTCTTTGCCTGAAAAATTTCGTACTTTATTCAGAATATGTAATGAATATAAAGGTTAAGTTATCAATATGGAAAGTCAGTTATTTTTAATTTATCTTCTTATGTTTAATATGCACTTTGAAAGATATCATCAAAACTTTAATAAATTAAATTACATTAATTTGTTGCCTCACTTAGATCAGGCTAAGAATTAGTGAACTGTTTTTTCTACCAGGAATCATGTTTAATGGTTTTGAGTCCTGAGAAATGTCCTCATCATTTAAGTTGGTAAATAATATTTTGCTCATTTTAATCTGTTGCTTTGATAATTTAATTCATTGATGATACTGAAATATGAGTATATGTTTAACTTTAGGTATTTTAGTTGCTTTATCTTGTCTATGCACATAATGATCGCTGGATAAAATGACTTAAAGAAGCATTATAATCCTTGAAAGTAAGAATTATGGAACAAGAATTCCTAGTCAAATTTGGTTTTGATACTTGAGTGAATTAAAAATCAAGACAGTGGTTAAATTCTTCATACTTTTTGTGTTTTGGTTACTTTTTTATAAAATAAGGTTGATAATAGTGACTATTTTATAGATATATTGAAATGACTAAATACATTAATATATTTATAGTCATCAGTCCATAGTAGGTGATAAATACCAGTTATAATTATCTATGCAAATGTATAATTGAAAATGAGTTGGGCATACAATTTAAACTAGTGTGAGATATAGCATAATAGTGGCATACACATTCATATTGCTAAAAAAGAGACAAACTCATTGAACATGCAACATGAATTTTAATCAGATGATCAAGGTAAAATGAAATGATAAAGTATCTTCCAATAAATCCATGTCCTCAACTGCCTGTCTGGTATCATGAGGAAAACTAATACAATGTTCTATAGACTCTGCCTTGTTGAAAGATTTGGAAGAAATATAGAATCATATCATAGCACTGTACTCAGACAGAAGCTACAGAATCCAGACCTTGCTTTTTTATGTTTTCGTTTGTCCATTGATGGAAAGGAAGAATAGGGGCTGCAATTAAATCACTTAAGACAAACTTTAATTTTTCCTTTGGGATAGAGTTGTACATTTAACTAATAAAATAGTGTTTTTATGTTACTTTAATGAGGAAATGCCTAGAGTAAATATTGGGGCAACCAAAAGTGGCTTAGGCTTTAATAAAGGTGAGAAAGTCAAGATGCATTTTATGCGCTTTAGATTTTCTTTTAGTGAGCTTTTCTGATTTATCTTTTCCTTGTCTGTTGCATCCTTCATTTCTCTAGTTACAAGACTGAGATAAGGACAAATGATGCATCCTTTTATATGGCTTATGATAAGAGGAACATTCTCTGGCATGTGTGTGTGTGTGTGTGTGTGTGTCCGTGTGTCCAAAACACATTTTAACTGCTTTATTAATAGTAACTTCTTAAATCTTGACAAAACCCCTCATTTCATATAAGAGGAAGTAAGACAGAAGACATTTAGTACCTTGCCCAAGGTGGCTTAGCTTGGTCCTAGAGTCAAACACCTAGAGTGACTTCTCTTCGGCCACCTGTACTCAGAAGATATTATTTCCTCTCTGTGCAAAGAAATCGATGTTGCCATTCCTATCATTTTATTTTTAAACACGTAATTTAATTCCTATGTACAATACCCTCTTATAATGTGCTCAAATCACTGGTATTATTAATCAGGTTATACACAATGAAACACTTCTTGAACACATGTCATAACATCATGATTCATGAAAGCACAGTAGAAGAGCACAGTCTCCGTGTTTTATAAACTTTGAATAAAAATCCAATTTTTAAAATTTTCTTGATGAAAGACAAAATTTGAAGGTTATAATATGCCACATTTAGTTCTGAAGGCAGCTTTTATGAGTACTTGTCAATCATTGTGACAAGAGTCAATTTGGTGTGACAATTCATAATGTTTGTTATCCAAGATTTTCCAAACAATATTTAACATTTAAGATTCTTATGGATCATAGAAACATTATTTGTGAATTTTCAAAACTGTATATAATTTATATTTGCATTATCTACATAAGCAAAATATAGTTATTATATGAAAGAGAAAAGAAAAACCTCTGAGGAAAAAGTACATGTAGCTTTTATAATAGAGGTTGATCGAGGGAAAGCAACTTAGTTAAGTTAGGGAGTTTAATACCCTGTGATTTATGGTTTGAGGACACAGCCACTTGGGAGCTGTCCACATTGAACTGGATTTTATGTATACATTACTATATGTGAGTTTGGGCACATTATGCAACTTCGCTTTGTTTCCCAGTTACTAAAGTAACACTCCAAAGTTACTGTTGCAGAATAATTGGGATGACAAACTGATTTAGTTAACAAAGCATTAAACAGTACCTACAGCATGCTATGTGCTCAATAACAGCTTTTTTGGTAATGATAGTGGTTATAGTTATGAGGAGGGAGAAAAGAAGAAGATGAGGAAGAGGGCTTATTTAGTTGTGGTCCAATAGGCTAAACAGTAGATAAAGGGTCGCCTCATATAAATATTTTTTTTCAAACAACTTGTTCTTGAATGGGGAATACATAATGATTAAATAAAATCTATAATTTCATGTAACAGTAAAAATGTGGTAAAGTTGTGATACTTTGCTGAAAGAATAATAGATCATGATTCTCATAGTTCAAGAGGCTCCTAGACTAAGCCGAGGATCTGTGAGTTATGTTCCCCCAAGCTTCCTTCTCGCTGTACTCTAGGGTGATCATTCCTTTCTACACACATCGCTGGTGTTTCTTTCTGTATCCAAATTGTCTGAGGAGCTCATTCAGATTGGATTGGAACCTATGCTAAGAGGCTGATTTTAGCCCAATTAGCAGTTGAAGGCTCCTATCTCCAACTGCTATTATAATCTTAAGTATTGGGAGTTAGGAGTCCAGCAAATGGATGTGGGGATCACAAATTAACCTATGATTTTATATAAATATTGAACTTAGATCCTCACACATATTAACAAACCCTCTATGGCTATTATATTACTATCCAATAATTGTCTTTTTGTAGTAAATTAATTTCAGACCTGTTATGAAACGTCAGGTATTACTCGAAAATATCGTTTCAAAATTTAAATCTTTAAGTTAAAGGATATCTATCTTTTAGAATTCCTGTTATGACATGAGCCTTCTCATGTTAGGAAACGGCTCTACCACCACTTTTTTGTCAGGCTGAGGCTACTGTACAAGGTTTCACATCTGATGGGAATATTTGCAGTAGGGCTTTAACTTCGTCCTTGTAGAAATGAAATGTGTATTAGAAAAAATAGTGTTTTGTTTTTACTTCTCTTAATTCTAATGAAAATATTACCTTATTTTGAGACGTGCAGGAAGAAATTGGAAACACTTAACTTTAGATATGCCTGAGAAACAAGAGGGCAGTGTAGGCTAGACATTGCCTGCAAAAATAAGAACTAAAATTCATAAATATTTCACTTGTTTCTAAGTCATTACAGATCAGACATGAGAAACATGTTTTAGGATCAATGATTTCGACCCATCAAAGCTATATGATTGACAGTTGGATATCAGACATCACTCATGTAAATAATGAAGTGTCATTTCCCATGCTGTTTTTAGTTAGATTTCTTCTTAATACATCATGTTATTCAATTCTGCACTTAGGACTACATATTTAATTGAATATATATGTATTACAAGTTTTCTTGTTAAGACAAAAACCTATTAAAACATTTTCTCAAGACATCATATATTGCTGTACAAAGCTGATACAGGGGTTATCATAAAAATAATTCATTATAGCAAGCTCAGGTAAATCAAGAAATATTGTATACCGATTTGTTTGCTCGAGTAGTTACCAGAAGTGGAATCTAAAATGTCCTTAAAGAAAAATCCAAGTAGAAAACGATTATAGATTGTGTTTCCATGTCTATATGTCGAGGGGCAAATGTAAATCAGATAATATTAATTTACGGATTCCAAGTGAACTGGGTGTATGACTTGGGCAAAGTTTGAGATGACAACTGTTACTGCATAATGCTTATTGGTGTGTTTGTTGAATCTTTAAAGGCATATATTTTGTAGCTTAAAAAACGTGTCCAGGGAGAAGACATCAAAAGGAGAAAGATCCCTGACAGCCTCGGCCCTAGTCCTCTCTAGCCAGAGTTCCCTGTGTCCCACATTCTGGGATTAGAGTTTGTCCCGCAAGTGATGCCCTCCAGCCTGTGCAGGGGACTCTTGAATGAGATGGACCTGCAAGCAGCAGGCCTGGCTGGGGCGGGGCAGTCCTTTGAAGCAGTCTTCCAAGGTATTACCTGTCCTGTTCCTTTGCTGGCTCTGCTCTGTGCCTGCACCGACAGCCTTACCCTCGAGACAGCTCGACTGGCTGAGGGAGCCAGGTAAGAACTGCAGGCTTTGCCGCCTCTGCATCACCCCCCCCCAAGATCTACTTCCTTGCGTTCCACTGCTCCCCTTTGTCTCCAGGTCCCTCAGCTCTCCGGCCTCACTGGAGGTCCACAACTATTCTTCCTCCTCCTTACTAATAATGAGAACCGCACATCAGCCAGTGAATCTCTCCTCCACCTCATGGTGGAAGGGGACATCCAGACCCCCCACAACCCAAAGAGAAACCCCTTGAAAGCAGTTTGGGGCCTGAAGTCAGGATGGGAAGGGCTGGAGCCCCACAGGACCAGATAACCTAACAGGGTCAGTGCACCAAGATCAAGCTGGTTTGCTTTGTCTTTGTGAGTTTTGTTTTGTTTTCTTAAACAATCAGCAGTGGGATTTGTTTTTAGCCCCAGTCTTGGCTATGAAGCAGGGGTTTCTTGTATAGGATAAGCTAGAGTACGGCGTGGCAGTGCTGTGGATATTTTTTCCCCCTCTTTGATAATTATCTTTTGTAAAAGTCAGGTTTGTTGCACACTTGTCACCCCAACACTCGGGAAGCCCTGTCAAAAGGATCACGATTTTGAAGCCAGCCTGGTCTACATTAGAAAAAAGAGAATGTTGTTGTTTAAGAAAAATTGAGTGAATTTTTAAATCCAAAATCTGTGCGTGAGATGGAAGCTTGAGCTCTCCTCATGTTACAGTTAATCTAAGGACCTCGCAGGAGGAGGAATCCCCACTAGTAATTAGGCCATGCTTTTAAAGAAAAAAAATTGTTCTCTAACCAGGATTATAACAAAAGTTTAAATAGTATTTCTGAGTTGAACGTCGTTGGTGCAGATATGTATATAACATATTTTATTTTTACAATGGTCGTCTCACCACTCTCACCCCTTTTATAATCAGTATCTGTCTTCCCAAAACCACACCTGCCTTCTCACCTGTGGTCTCTTAATCTAACAATTGTATTACTACCATTAAAGGATGTAGTTATTTTTAAAAAAGCATCGATTTAAAATTGGATAAAAAGTATATTGAAAAGGAAAAAAAAATTGTTAAGAAATGGAGGAAAGCACCTTTTTATATTGTGTTGCTAAGTTAGGTTCTAACTCATATTCCTTGCATTTTCTAAACATAGAGTTTAATTGACACGGCTTTATCTTCTTATTTCACTTACAGCTCCATCTCACTAATGGCCCTTTCTCCTGGAGTGGGGGATGATTTTTATGACTTGATTGCTCTTTTCATCATATTTTTTTTAAAATAAAACTTTTCAAGATTGTCAAAGTATCTTAACCATGCTGGGCAGGACCACTGATCAGTTCCAGCTGTGCCCATCATCTGTTTTCTTCTTCATCTATGGTTCTTGGTGCAGTATCTTAGGCGTCCTTGTCAAACCTCACCAGAACAAGAGCAAATGAATCTGTTCCGAGCACTGTGTGCTGTTTATTTCTTCCTGAATTGTTCTCTTTTCTCAAACTCTTTTGCCAGTTGTTGCATGAAAAAGCCATCTCCAGGTGGACTTAGATGTTTCTGTTAGACTGTGGCATAACATATACATACTCCGTAGTCTACAGTTCAAGTTTTCTAGCCAAATCTGTGTCCTGTTCTGTTTATTTCCAGCTTGATTTTCCTTCTAACTAAAATGCAGCTTCTTCCTTCGCTGACTTTTGAAATTCTGTAGTCATCTCAAATATTCCTGGTGTTGTCCAAGAAAATGAGATTCAGTATGATTTTATTATAATTTACCCATTCTTGTAATAAAATTCAACATAAACTTGTGTTTGGTAGAAAAATGCCTCAGTGTTAAGAAAGGAATATATATTCACATCCGTTTCTTTAGTTGGAAAATTTAAGAACTGGAGTGGCTAACATGCCACAAGTGCATGACAACTAAGATGCGTGGGACTTGGGCCTCAAATTGAAGATCTAATACGTAGGGAAGGATACCTAAAGAAATAGTGAAAATCATAAGCCTACTGTATCTAAGGACTATATTGACACAATAGGTGAATACAATCTAGACGAATATTCCTTATCCAACATATGCAACTGCGAAAATGAAAATTCTGAGAGGCTATTATAAAGAAATTAGCAAATTTTAATCACAATGATTATATCTAGTTCCTTTTGGATAGATAGGGTTTTGTCTAAATATATCTCTTGAGCTAAGCAAATGGCCCCAGTGCACATCATGGACTGCATGTTCCAGAGTTGGACCAACACACTGCTGTACTATGCTGCTATATGTAAATGTAGTGTCCTCCTTATACAGAAGATACCTTTTAATGTGTACAGCTTTCCAGTGTCTAAGCAGGTCCCTTTTTCTTATATTATTTTAAACTTTCTACTTCCTATCTGCTAGCAAAAGAAGTCTTTTAAAGAAATATTGATGGACAAGTTTGTTATGGTTTATAATGTTTATTATGAATTTGGTGTTTGTATGGTCACATTCTTCCTATTTTTTATAACACTGAATCCAATTATATTTGTTTCCTGCTATTAATATCTCTAATGTTTTTAGGTCAGATTACCAAATATTAGTATCTGCGATTTTGGTTGAAAGGTGTGAGGAACTGCTAGTAATTATATTTGACAGGTTACTTTTAAAGAAACAAAATATTGTTATGCAATAAAAATGAAAAGGAATTTTAGAAGAAAGATGATTCTCAAAATTTGCAATAGCATGGGCAGAATGGGGCAAACAGTTGGAGAAAGTTATGATAGTTCTAAAAAGACTATGTTACCTGCACTAAATTCATAGTGATTCTCAATGCCTGAGTGTAGTTTTAGGGTTTGACCAACTTTATCATTGGTTAAGAATTTATATAGATTCCTTAGAAGGATTCCATAACTTTAGATTTGTTGAAATTACAATGATTTAATGGCTGATATTTTTCTTAGCAGAATAATATTGCAAGAAGAAAAGCTAAGGATGTTTGAGCATTGGATTTCTTTCTAACCAACAGGCCCAGAATTTTCCATGTACCTAGGGCATAATAGTAATCAGGCTAAACTTAAAGAAGACAGTAGCCACAGGGGAAATTAAACCAAGTATCTCTGAATTCGCCCTGCTTCTTGGAGTATCATGGGGCTTATATATGAGGAAAAACACTGAGGATATTTATTTTATCTATAAATCTGAATTGCATAAATTTGCTTTATAGAAGGCTTTATTAGGATTAGGAGAGTAAACCCATCTTCATAACTAGTTTCTTCTATTGAAGACTCTGCATTTGTGCCTTTAATATGTTTAAAAGAATAGAGGTTAGAAATCAACTCCGATTACTGAGATAATGTATGCTAAGTGCCTTGAGATATACAAAACATTGTTCAAATGTTAGATATTATTAGATTATTAAAAAACAAATGTTTCCCGGCAAGACAAAAACACAACCATAAAGTATGTTGAGAATTTAAATTAATTTCCTTTATTCTCTGTCTTCTGTTCTCACATTACACACACACACACACACACACACACACACTCATACACACACAAAATAACTTCTATTTTCACACAGGTATTCCAAATTCTCATATATTGTCTAAAATGTTTATCATTAAGCAAATAAATGTCTAATATTTTTATTAAAATACCCAATTAACAAAATCTTTGGTAATTAAAAATGAAGACGTAGAGGAAGGAAGACCTTGTGAAGGACAAATGATGAGAAAAAAAAGGATTTCCCACCTGGAGTCTTTAGGAAAGACTAAAGGAATACAAAAGACATGTTAATGTCACCTAGAATACTGTAATAGGAATGCTACTAAGAATGTTTTATAATGTTTGAGAAACCCCCAAACCTTAAGTCTTACTTATAATAAGTGGTGATTTTATAACCTTTTGGAGATATGGAGGGCAAGTGTGATGTCTCATAGGTTCCATCTTCACTGTGGCTCATTATCTTGGTACTTTCGCAAATGATAAACAGATGACAGGCACAATCTTAGCAGGTAACCAGTAAGAGCACAGCTTTCAAGACAAGTTGACTTAATTATTCAAACTGATTAAGATTACTAAAATGTTACCCTAGGATATGCATTTTCACATAGCTAATACAATAATGTGCAGAACAGACTTTAAACTTTAGCAAATCATACTCTGAAAGATTAAATTACTAGGGAAATAGAGAAGGAGACAAAAAAATAGGTAGGCTCTTTGACAGGTGTGATGATTTCCTAGTTAGATTGTTGTATGTAGTCCAACTAAGTCCTCCACTTGCTGTTTGAAATAACTGGAGGAGGCATTTCAGATTAATGATAGGGGCAGTAGAAGATAAGCTGACCACATTCCTTCTTCCCTCTTGGAATTTCTGGATTTGGACTCTTGTCTCGTGAGTAGAGGGTGGAGCTTAGAGGAAGAGGGGGAAACACAGGGACAAGAGCAGGGAAGACAGAAGCCCACTTTGCTGCAGGCCTGTGATTTCTCTTAGTCCTGCCTGAGTTAGAGTAGGGTGGAAATTTTAACTAGTTAAGATTAAAATCTTAATTACTCAAAATGTATGAGAACTGCTTATTGGTTAAAGGGTATGTCCTAAATTCAGTTGTGGCCAAAGAAAGATGGATACTCCAAAGTTGATTATGGAATGATTTAGAATTGAAAACATGAGTGACTTTCTTATACATTGTTGGGACTACAGTCAAGGTTGCTTTGAAAAGTGTTAGTACTTTATTCCATTGGATCCCCATGGGTTGAATTTATTTGTAGTCACCGACGAATGTTAAACAAAGAGAGAATATCCAACCTGTGCAAGCTGTGTGAGGTCATTCAGCTTGCAGGGGCTAAAATGATTAGGCCAAATTTTGAAACTAGATGCCCTGATTCCTACAAATACAGCATTTTTTTCCACATGGATAGGTTTCAGAACTGGTACATAATGACCATGGAGAACAGAGAGAAGGCTGCTGGGAGGAAAGTTCTATGACTGTCTATGACCATATCCTCTGGCCATGCCTGATCTTGTTTGAGACACAGGGTACGGGAGTTCAAACAAACATGTGGCAGCTAGAACATCAAAGCAGAGACAAGAATACCTGTACTACTAATCTACAGAGACAGTCAACTTTTGACACAGCCAAAGGTCCTACTTCAAGCAGAAAATGCCTACATCCAAGTGTTTAATCATCAGAATGCTCAAAAGAACATTAGAGACCCAGGAAATAAATTTCCTACGTTCACTCAAGAAAGATATAATAAAAATCTTTTGACTGGCTGGGTTTTAGATTAGGCCTAGGATTGCATTAGTCAGCAAGCAAGCAAGAGCCCGTGTCCTCATGCATCCTTTTTGGGAAGTGAGGTAGAAGTGGGTGGTTGGTCTTTTCACCGCTTTCATATTCCTAGTTCTGAGCATATGACTTCCCAATTTTGGGTAAATGCAAAGAAATTTTCAGATGTGCTAAAAGACAGTCACCCTGGCCCTTTTTTCTCTTGCTTGTTTTTTATTTCTAGTATGTTGCAATGGCAAGGCCTTCACTCTTCCTTTGACTTCCCCTTATCAAGTGTTCTCAATAGTGAGTCAGTGCATTCCTGGGATGTGCTCAGACCTCCACTTGTTGACACAGTCCCAGAGCAGGAGCATCCTGATGTCTTGCTGTCCTACTCCCCTGCTTCCTCAGACATGTACACATGCCAGCTGCACCCAGCACTCAGGGCTTTCCCTGGGGTATTTCTTTCTTATGTCTTTGACCTTGTGTGTTTCCTACTACCAAGTCTCTTCCCTTCTCCCTCTCCTTGTGTATCTCCCTGTCCGTGTCCCTGCCTCTCTCTTCCCCAAATCATCCTCGATCAAAAAGAATCTTTACTTTTGTCTGTTTCTATCAAGGCCAAAGGCAGAGCCATATGGCATCACAGAAACATTGCCCTTCTTTATTGTTCTTTGTTTTAGTTAGTTATATTTTTAAGTAATAAACGACTATTGTCTTTAAAATTATTAACTTAGTTTCCAGTGTTATCAACTATATACTTCAATATCTTCGAGGAATGACTTTCTGAACAAACTTAACTGTCATGGATATAAATAAACACTCCAGAGGCAGAAAAGTGATTGCAAAAATCCTAATAAAGATTTCTAACATGAATCTTTAGAAATGAATTGAAAACTTGTTTTCTAAAGCAGTTTTTAAATGAAAGCTGAGTTGTTTTAATGATACATTAGAAGGACTTCCTTAAAATTTACAGTTTATGGAGATAATAAACAGCTACAGAATATATATATATATATATATATATGTGTGTGTGTGTGTGTGTGTGTGTCTTTTCTCACTATATATGCTTTTTCTCACTATAATAAAATATTTGGGACAATCAAATTTTTAAATGTAAAGGTTTGTTTAGGTTACGGATTTGGGTCATCTTACATAGACCTATTATTTTCAAGGGTCCCTGGTGGGAGTACAGATGGCATTGGTAAGGATTACAGGTAGAGACAAACTGCCTGCATTAATCAAGGAAACAAAGCAAGGACGATGAGCTGTCCCTCATAGTCCTCTTCATGGGCACATTCTTGATGGCCCCAGGTCCTCCCACAAGGCCCAACCTCACAAGATTATTGCCACATCAAAAAAGTGCTAAACTGGGGGCCACACTTTCAAGTCATGGACCAAATTATAGTAGACTGCCTCAAGGCTTCCATTGGAAAACTGCTAAGCACATGTATCATTGGGGGAAAAAAAGACTTCAAGATTAGAAGAAATAAATGAAAAACACATGAACCTAGGTCCTAAGAATGACATTTGGAAGATTGTTTTGCATTGTAATTTCTAGAAGGCAGTCTAGTAAGAACAGTTCTATGTCCTGTTCCTCTTTTCTCATTGGAATATATTCACTGATGATATTAAATTTTTTGAGTAATCAAAGGCACATGGGTAGATGCTATCAAGCTCGTGCTTTTGCTTATCTTCTTTTGAGGAAAGACAGGTTCTGCAGGCACTTACCAGAGGGAAAAAAGGCCACCACCTACATCTTTTAATACCTTTTCAAATGTGCATGTGTGTGTGTGTGTGTGTGTGTGTGTGTGTGACATCCAGATTATACTTGCTTAGAAAGTGTGATTGCTTGAGCTTTTTGATTACATGGTCCAAAATCTTTTTCTTCTTCTTTTGTTTTAAAAGTCATGTACATAAAAAGGAAAAACTATTTTCATAGACTTTCATCTGTAGTTTAAAGCATATAAACTTGCAAAACATTAGGCTAAACAAAGATTTGCAATAGAAAGATTTTGTTTAGAGATATGTATTTTTTTCTGTTTGTCTCTGTCTGTCTGTCTGTCTGTTTTTCTCTCTCTCTTACACACATAACACACAAACATGCAAATTGTGCTGCATTGTTTCCAGAGCCTGTGGACTGACCTTTAAGATATATTTTTGTCAGCTGGGCAGCCATTACGGGGAGCCTTGCATTTGATAAACACTTGCTGGCTGAACGCATAAATGAGTGAATACTATCCAAAGAAACAAGTGTGGATTGGATGTATGTAATTGGATTTAATGCCTCTAGGCACTTGTACAGCAGAATCTGAGCCCAAACATTATGGTAATTTCTTCCCTTGCAGCAAACACCTTGCTATTTTCAGGCTGCTGAGTGCTCATGTTCAGCACTGTAATGTGGAGGTGTCTGGAAACTCCTCAAACCCATCCCTGAGGGGAGCTTGACTCTGCTGAATGGGGAGCTGACATTTCAAATCTACTTGAAGACTAGAATTAATATATTCTATAATTTTAAGTCTTGGTCTATTGAGTAGTAATTTCTGTTCTTTGTTGTTAACACACTGTTAATATGAAGTTGTTTGGTCAGATGAAAGTCATATTTTATTGTCAGTTATCTTTGATGTTTTAATTCCTCTAGAAGAAATGCTTTGACATTAGAAACTTTAGTTCTTATTCAGTATTTCCTTTCAATGTTCTTTAAAATATATCTGCCAAGAAAACATAATTCACCTTTTGAAAAATGTTAACATTTTCAAATTTAGGAAAAACTACCTTGCCAACAGTGTTATTTCAAAAGTTTGATTCGTCATGCTATGTTCAGTCTATTTTTAAGGATTTTCCAAATTGAATTTTGAGGTTGGTGCTTGTTCCAAGTTGGAGTCGTGTGCAATATGTTTCAGTATGAGTGAGTGGAGGAGAGAAAGAGATCCAGGAATAAACACAACCAGAGGAGTGCTCACAGTATAATCTCTCTCTTAGTTTCTCCACCAAAGGGGCTAAACCTGTCATCATGCCCTCAAAGTCACAATGAATCTCATTTATCAACAACTGAAACTATTACTTTAGATAAATATTTTCATTTATGTAGGGTACTAAATATGCTTGAATAATAGAAGAATAATCTGGCTCCTCATTATTCTGAATCAAAGGTAATTTAGTGCTCAGCTATACTGAAATGCATGTGTAGTGTTTATTGCATAGGTATTCAGTGGCTATCACTGAGGCACAGAACAACCATGCTGTGTCGTCTGGCTCCTTCCGATCCTAGACTACCCATCATGCTACACCAGGCACTGCATAGTTATAGTTCTAAAAAGAGGGTAACATAAGATTTCAGCAATGAGGAAAGTCAGAGACATGAGGGATTCAGGTTTGTCATTCTAAGGGAGAGATACCGCACAGGAACTGAAGAAGCTTCATCAATAGAGATCATCTTCCTATAACACATGCAATTACATTGGAACAGTCTGAATTAAACTCTTCCATTTGGACATGGAAAAATTTAAGCAGTCACAGTCTTCTTCTGCCTTCTTTATGTAGCCTAGACTTTCAATTTAGCAAATGTCTATACTGTTTTGAACTGCTACATCTATGTTGCTTGATCAGAGTAGTATCACTGAGTAAATAATTTTAGTCAACAGAATAAATCTTTACTAGATTAGCTTCAGATATATGCTGTAAAACTATGTATTGATTTGATCTCTGTTAAATCGTTTCAGTCTCATATTTCTTTTATTTATATTTTAAGGAAACATGTTTCACTTTTCAATGGCTTGACTCATAACTTCAAGAGAAAATTTATGTTATATAAAATTGGGGATTGCAACTTTAAATCTCTAGTTATCATCAATAAAAACAAATATTAAGGCAAATGATCTTTTTGGAGCTGAAATTATATTTCACTATCTCTATTATATATGCACTGTATATTATATATTACATATGCATTTTAGATTGCTAGATAATTTTCATTTAGGGGAATTCAGTACTAAAATAATTTATTATGTTTAATTTTTCTATTATAATAATATCTTTATTGTATATTTTATAACTGTTTCATACCACTGAAACTTTTATTTCTCCTTTAAAAATGTTCACATGTAACTTTGTCCTATTTAAGAATATTCAAGTATTTTTAGTTTGTGGTTACTGTTATTCAATATTCTTGATTCAATCAAAGGTTAAAATATTTTTTAGCTGACTTTTTAAAATATTTCAAATAAATTTGTATCTTTAAGTGATAGCGATTACATATATTTATAAGCTACACTGTGACATTTAAATATATGAATACAATGTCACTTAGAAGTTTATCAGTTCTTTGTACAAAGGACATTCACAATCCTCTCTGCCAACTGTTTTGTAAGGTTCCATTGACTGTTGTCACACATAGTTTTACGTCTGGCCATTCTTCCCATCCCACTTCATCCTGTCTCCACTCTTTCCTTCTTACACCATTCCTAGGCCCTGGTAACCACAATTATCTCCTCTTATTCCTTGAGGTCAACTGAAAAAAATCTTTCTCATAATACTTCATGCTGATTTTGTACTTCATTGTGCAAATGAAATGAATTGTGAACAGCACTTATGTGTGGGTTAAAAGCAAGACTGTGAGACCTGAAAGGACACCTGTGTTCTTTATCCCACGCTAAATCAGTGTAGACCCATAAGCATCACTGCATAGCAAGGAAAGATTTAGAGAATTAGATTTCTGCCTGAGCAATTGGATTCTTTAGAATTGAATTTCCCCAATAGAGCATGAATAACAGTAAGTAACTCAGAAATGGGCCCCTTTGAAATATCCACAGGCTGATTCACAATGCCCTGAGTATAGCGATTTTTACTGGGTTACTTTTTTTTTTCATTGTTTTCTTCCAACTAGCACACTCAAAAAATCCTAAGTAATTGATTGAAAAACAAACTATGCTGATAGTCCTAACAGAGGCTGTGTTGCAGTGGTAAATTACATGATCAGGAGGTTATCTGAGGTACTGAAGGAATTGAAACCATTCTTTGAAGTGGCAAAATTTATTTACAATAGAAGACTCATTCTGGAGATATTTTCTGAAAGAAATGGCATGCTAGATAGGAATTCTGAAATTCTGTGGGTGTAAAGCATTACTTTTTACCGAGAGTTAAAAGTAAAGTTTTCCAATTATTTTGTTCAGAAAAAGTTTAAGTATTCCAATTACTTGCCTTCATATTTTCTACTGGTAATTTTGTTGAAATATTGACAAAACTCTATTTTTTAAAGAAAGAACCGCTTTTGAGGTGATGCCTTTTGGCCATGGCTTATCTGAGGGTTCTGAGTCATCTGCTTCCATATGATACAGGGAAAGATGTCCGCATCTGAAAACAACTCAGAAGTCTATGTTGCCTATAAAATTTTGTGTTACTAAACTTAAATCATAATTTAAAGTGCCCTTTATGACAATACTTTTGAAGAAATGATGTTATGAATCAGATTTGAATCAGAGACTGTGGAGAGCTTTCAAAGGGTTCCCAGCCTATTAGCTTATTAATTTTTTTTCTGACTCCCAAGTTTTCAATTTGGAAAAGTAGTTGAGTCACTGAATATATTGATTAGAAGAAGAAAAGAAAAACCTTCACTTGTGTAGGACAGAAATGTCTTCAAAAATACTTAATTCACATTCTGTGTTCATAATTGTGAGGCCAGTCTGCTGAAATTTAAGATTATCACTTCCTGAATTGTTCTTACAACACACAAAGCAATAGACTTAGAAATGCCTCTAGGAGGTGTTCGGCAAAGGCTGTGTTTGGAAGAGAGTCCCAAAGCTGATGTTCAGACCCCTGCATGCTACTGTCTATCTCTTCCTCATGTCACTTAGCATTTACCACAAGATAAGACACAGTTCCTGCCTAGTATTTTAGGTGCTTGTCAAAAAAAGCACTGCCATTTTTCTGGCACCTACGTATTTCAGATTCATTCTGTAGAGCAGCCTTTGAGTATTTTGCTATTTTTAGCATTGAGATATTAATGTTTGATCGGGTTTCATAAAGTTCACTTGAGCCTTAAATTAAGTAAATGTTTTAAGAAGCTTTTTATTGACACAAAATAATATATTGACATTTATTTACAAAATTAACATGATACCTGTAAACAAAATACACAAAGAATCAGAACTACCTTTTCCTCAAGCATCATGCTTCACAGATCAGTGTGCTCTCGTGTGTTTATGTGTATGAATATTATGCCAGTATGTATATTAAGTGCACCTGTGCCAGGTTGTACCCATGAATGCCATGGATGCTCCAGAGAGCATCCAATCCTCTGGAACTAGAGTTTACCACCATGGGGTGCTGGAATTTGAACCCTGGTCTTCTGCAAGGACAGCAAGTGCTCTTAACAGCTGAGCTACCTCTCCAACTCACATAGTTTTTAAGACAAGCACACATTGTATAGTCCAGGCTGGTCGCAAACTTATGATCCTCTTGTTTCACTTCCCAAGTACTGGGATTATAGATGTGTGTCACAATGTCCAGTTCTCAATATTCTATGTTTTATGTAATGTGTGATGGTTTATTTAGCCATTCCCCTTAGCTTTAATATCCAAGTTATCACTATTATTTATGAAAATAGTATATGGCATGAGATTAACTCTCAATATATGTTAAGGGTAGAATGCAATGTTACTTATAGACACAATGTTGTAAAACATATCTGTAGAATGTAATCATCTTATATACTTGCAGTTTTATACCTGTTAAGTAGCTTGCCATTTCTTCCTGCTGCATTCTCTGACAACAAGGCCAGTATTTACAAACCATGTAAATTGCCCATAGATAAATGGATGGTGCAAAACATGCTGCACACTTTCATCTGAGTCTTATTTAAAAAGATGAAAATTATGCCAAATGTTACAGAACAGGTGAACTGTAAGGACATTATGCTAAGTGCAATTGCCTGGTCACAGGAGGAAATCTCCACATGAATCATTTATCCTCATGTTTAGGTTTCAGTATTCACAAATTCTATTATATTTCATTAATATATCCAAACCAGAAATTATACTATATGAAATTTTGTGTGTTTTATTCAGGAACAAGGCTAGTCTTGCATTAGTGTTTTATTTCTGTCAGAAATATCTTGCATGTTCTTCCACAGCATTTCATCCAGATAAGTCTTTACAAGCAACTTGCGCTGTTCTCTGAAAGAAGAGAAAGTGTTGAGATTTGGTTTTAAAATAATGTACTGAATTTTAGCTGCATTTGGGAAAAGCTGACATATTCAAAATATTGGATCATTTGTACAGGACTCTTTTAAGTTTAGCCACATGTCACATTTTGCATTGTTACCAGCAGGAATGCTGTGAATGAGAAGAGATATTGTGTGTAGGTGTGTATATGTGTACATGCATGTGCACATATATGTGTGCATGTCTATACATGTTTGTATGTATGTGCATCTGTTTCTATGTGTGTGTGTGTGTGTGTGTGTGTGGTGGGAGAGTTGAATATATAAAATTCTAATTCTGTGGGGATTGCATATATTGTCAGACTACACAGTCAAAACAAATAGAACCTTAAGATTTCAAAATACTTCATGGAAAAATGTAGAGAAGAGAAGAAAGCCTGACAGGGACAAATACCAGTTGTGGAGAAGCCAATGATTTGACCAATTCCAGGTTGTTTCAAAGGTTATGCACATCAGTGTCAACTACTCCTTCATCATTTCCTTGAAGAGCTCAACCTGGACCAATGGCCACCACAGCCATTTTTAGACTTACAAGAAACACTCACTTCCTACTTGATCCCAGTCTTCCGAACCAAAATCTTTCTGGGTCTTCTCTGAAAATACTTGCTGAAGCTCACAGTTTCCTCCTGCATGTCCCCTGTTTCCACCTCTTCTGGTGTGCTTCACCCTTCATTAAATAGATTGACAGCACCTGCCATTGCTCTCTATTCTTTGGGTTTATTCCGCCATCCCAGATGGAGCTTCTATTCATCATAGTATAAATTATACAGTTAGTACATGAGAAAATATTAAGTGCAATGTGTAAATACGAGTTCGGTGACATGGAGCTGGGGAGAGGAATGTAATGTTCAATAGAAAAGTCAGGACACAGTCAATGGGAAGGTGACATCTGTGTTGTCTTGAAAGAGGTTGGGGAAATTAGACTTGCAAGTTTCTGGCCTTGTTGGACTCAACACTAAAATGTATGTTCTTACAATCCTTAAAATTCAAAAATAGATGTATGCTTGCTCATTTGCATTATTTTCATTGCTTACTTTGGCCTGTAGGTTTAGATTCATCTCAGTCCCAGCTCTAGAGGATTTACTCTTAAAATTTTTGATGAACTGAGGATATAGCTCCATGATATACTAACTAATTCCCAGCACCACATACACATGAACATACATAACCACATGTGTACACATACCACATACATGTCTTTGAATAGAGTTTAGATTCCTCTAGTTTTATTAGATAGTCTATAAAATCAAGCAAAGCAAAGGCAAGTTCGGTTTCTTTTCATTTTCGAATTGTATGAGAATATGATTGTAACTAGAGAAGCAAGATGTTTGACCGGTCCTAAACGCTAATACATGTTTGTTTAATGGTAAAATGAATAGTTAGATTTTCACACGTCTCCTTCCCCATGGCAGTCACATTTCCTGCACCTTTTCTTTTGGTACTTTACTTCTAATGTTTTCAGAGCACTTACTCTGCTTTCTGTCGTGAGAAAATAGTGAGGTAGAGGTCTCATTGTCAAGACATATACGGAATTGAAGATGTCCTGTGGTACAAAGATTAATATGAAATTCGAGCTAAAGAGGAATACAAAATGAGTCAATGCATGAATGTGAATAACAGTGTTTGAGTCAAGCAAATTATGACATTTTAATATCAATTTTATATTAAAAGAAAAGCATACAAAAGGTTATAAAATCCAATCGTTTGATGCTTTGAGTATTTCAATGCATACTATTTTAGATATTCCAGATTATTTTGGTCTTTAAATACTGAATTTATCTGTAAAATTACAAAAAAACAATACCCGTTTCAAAAGCATATTTTCCTTATGGTGAAACAAAATACTTGGAAAGCAGCAAAGCGCAGTCTGCGAGCTCTTTGGATGGATGTCAGTCCACACTTACTCCAGGCTGCAGCTCCAAGAGATATCCGCATGGAAATAGTGAGGAGGTTTCAAATTCACTGATGCTCACATTCAAACCATTATTCCTAAGATGTTGTCATTTGCTTTTCTTAGTAATCACCCAGAATTTCATTAATTTTTGCCTTTGTTCACATTTCTAAAATTTATTTATTTCCAGATTGCTTCTCACATATCTCACAGTGTAATGTGAACATGTGGTCAAGTGAGTAGAATACTTTCTTTGATACATGGTCTCAAATTCACTACCTAGCTGAGATAACTGACAATCCCTAAATCTTCCAATCCTTCTGCCTCCATTCCATGAATCCTGAAATTTTAGGCATGTGCCACCGTACATTCACCATAATCTTATCATAATTCTTCTATGGGTTTTACTTATCAAATAATATCTGATTTAATATGCTACAAGAAAGTCACGGGAATTGCTGTTTGCATAGCTTCCTACTGTGTGAAGTAGGTCTTACTGATAGTCACTGAATAATAATAATAGTACAAAATGGGAAGGCATAAAGAGGTTGCAAGTTTTCATCACAAAATATGCTAGTCCTATTCGAAGCTATGCTCCCAACTGAAAGATCAGCATGTATTTGCTTGTTTCTGATTCTATCAAGCACTTAACATATTAATTTATCATAAAACAGTTATGCACTATGACTTTCCAATATTAACATTTTAGTGTTTCTGTATTTCAAAGTGAGACTCTGGGTTGTTGTGAATCTCCAAGTTACAAATGGGTTACGTTCCACAGTTTCATTTTAAACTTATATGATATAAAGTAAGAATTAAAAAGACAACTTAAAATTAAACTTTAAGAGACTGGAGAGACGATTCATTGGTTAAGAGCACTGGTTGCTCTTGTAGAAGACCCGGGTTTGGTTCCCAGCCCCCACATGGTGGCTAACAACTGTCTGTAACTCCAGGTCCATGTGATCCAGTGCCTTCTTCTTACCTCTGCAGGCACTACCTGACATAGGTGAACTTATGCATATGCATACAGTATACTCATACACATAAAATAAAATGTTTTTAATTTAAACGTTAATTTGAAAAAGTCAAATATATCTTGAAGAGTATAAGTATATAGTTTATATGAAACAAGAATGGGGTAGAAGTTTTGATGTTTTAGTACAAAGCAAATCAAACCCTCAAAACTTGAGCTCTTTCTCTCATAAGTTTAGACATTAACTAGAAAATGGTATGGAAGCAAAAAATCACAATCTGTATAAGAGTTGAACATGAGATAAAGTCACAGTGAAGTGAATTACATGTGCAGATGCACAGTCCCAGACCCAAGAAACTAAAGAAACAAGAAAGAGAGAGATATAATCAGGGGAAAGTGATTTCCTTTAGTGTTAATAAGGGAAAGCCATTACTCTGGTTGGAGAAATACTCTGAGTGCTTGGACAGCAATGCAGACCTTGGTGAGAGGTAATCAACTTCAGGCAAAGATGATGAAATCTCCTGATGTTGAACTCATACACTGAGTATCCTTAAGTCTTTTTCTTCCTTTGTGTTCCAGAAAACATTTCAATAACGCTTTGAAATGATGTGAAAGTGTCCTTCTTTTTCTTCATGATTAATTATTGAATCAAACTACAGGGATAATTGCAAAGTTGGCATAACATGAAGTATAATTTGGAGCAAAGGAACTGAAAGGCTGTATTTTTACTTTGAAAAGTTTTGTGATGGAGAATTTTGAAACTTTTCAATTAAAGATTTATGACTTCTTAACTTTAATATTTAATAAGAAACCATTATCCTTTAACTTTTTTATTCAAATGATAAACTATAGCATGTGCAACATGGACTTGTTATGGTTAATTTACTAAATTGTTTTAAGAATATGTATATATCATCTGTATATTACAAAATATAGTGAGTAGATATTTCAAATTTCTACAGCTTTATTATTAAGACAGATTCTCATACTTTGATAAACTTCCTATTTAGCAAGTAATAAAAAATTACTAAATTTGAATATGAGAAACATAGTAGGTAAAATGAAAAGTGTTCTACTGTTCTTAAATTATGTCAACATGGAGCTGGAGAGATGACTCAGTGACTCAGTGGTTAAGAACACTGGTTGTTCTTGCAGAGGACCCCAGTTAGACTCCCAGCCACCCATAGAGCCTAAAGCATCCATAACTCCAGTTCCAGTTGATGAGATGCCCTCTTCTTACCTCTGTAGAAACTTCATGACATGGTGCGTTTATATAAAGCAGTCAATACACTCATATACATAAAATAAAAAGTAATAAATAAAATTGTGTCAATATTTACAGAGATGTGAAATAATGGGTAAAATTATGTTCTGTATCCATAGTGTTGAATCAAAATATTTGCCTAACTTCTATATAATATCACTTTAATCATCCTATGAAAATTCATTCAAACTTTTCTTTGTTCAAAATAATGAAGAGATGGTTGAATGGAACATGCTTATATCCCATTTTAAATACATGTTGTATCTTTCAAGAATTAGAAGATTCCATGATTTTATTTTATCTCCTTCAAAACTGACAAATTAGTCCATTATATGGAAGGTAGAATGGAAAACACAAAACCCTTGGATCATGCTTAGAGAATTTAATTATAGACTAGCTGGCAGAAAGTGCTTCCCAAGTACAACAAGAACAATATGATGGAACTTAGACAGATTAGACAGATAGTACGAAGCAGTGGGTTTCGTTGACAAGTGACGGACCTAAGGCGTAAGTTAGGGCATCATATTTTTTTCAAGTGTTAAACATTATGTAACAAAAGACAATGAAAGAAAATTCCTTTCCCACTGGGAACAGCAATGAGATTCTCATACTCTGGTTACCTTGACTTATTAGTAGGTGAAAACGATCTGCTTAGTTGCTTGTTTGACCAGCTAGAAAATCTACTTTATATCAGAAAACAATAAGCATTTTGATTTATCATACCCACCAAGAATATACAGGGTGCTCAGAGCCCTAGAAGGCTACCTACGGAAAACTAAAAAATATCATTGACCCTAATTGTTCTTAACTGAACGTAAATTCCATTGTGAGTATGCTACTCCACAGGTCACAGTATGAACCTTTAAAATCATTTCTTTTAAATTTAAAATTTTTATGTTTATAAGCGTTTTGCCTACAAGTATATAAGCACACCTTTGTTATATAGTACTCACAGAGGTCAGAAGCAGGCATCAGATTCACCAGAACTGGAGTTAAGGATAGTTTCCATGTGGGTGCTGGGAACAGAACTGGCATCCTCTGCAAGAGCAGTAAGTGCTCTTAACTGCTGAGCCACTTCTCTAGCCTCACAATATGAATCTTATCAACAATTTATCTTTAAAATATTTAATTAATACTATCATCATGATTCCATGAAACAGAATCCAACCATGTCCCCAGAGTGCAATCTCTTTAATAAATTCTATTTACAACAGCATATACTAGTGAAAGGCATATAACTTTCTCATTCATTGTTTTTCTTTGACATGCCCTCTTGTGCAGGGGAGCTAATCCAGATATAGCACAATGTATGATGTATTAAAGTTTTCTCAGGCTCCACTGTGCCTTCAAAACAGGGGATCAATAATATTCCACAAGAGTTCTTCTGGTCAGTGAGTTAAGGCACACATGTATGTCTTAGGTATTCAGTGTGGTATAATTGATAACTTCATCTGTGGGTGGCTCGCATTGTAAAACAACCATCTAAGGAGTGCAGAGAGCATGAACTCATTTGTATTTCCTGGGAGCTCATTTCAAAGACATCTTCACAGTCACCAAAGGCATCATAACCCATTAGTAGTGTTTTTTTCAAAACTTAAGAGTTTTTATGACTACTGATAAATACAAATTATAGTAAGCTTGAAGAAAACTTGTTAACGTTTGGCTTCTATAGATATATTATTGTTCTAGTGTTTATGTACTCTTGGAAATAAAATCTTAATATCAATTGTTTACATCAAGTGGGTCCTACATTACTTAGAGGACACTTTCAGGTTTAGACAGTGCCTCTAGTGTGGAATTCAGGCTGCTGGTAAACCTTAGTAACCTGTACTCAGATGAGCCTGTGTCTTTGAAAAGGCTGCCTGGGAACAATCAGTCTTACCTATTACATTTGTCTCTATACCGTGTGTCATTTGGCATGTACCCATCTCATGTAATGACCCAATACTGCAGATGGAATGGGAAGACATACAAAGGTGATGGCAAGCCTTTTGGTTTAGAGCTATAGGAACTGGTATGGCCACTTAATCGTTCTGACTGTCTACTTGGTAAAGTTTGAGAGAGCAATAAACAAGTCTTGATTACTATCAATTCATGGAGGATCAAAGACCTAGGAGCCTTTTGTGTTTAAGCTCCCTGTTGCTCTTTGTGAGAGTAGCACTTGGATGGTTTTCTTTGTGACCAAAGATCCAGGTTTGACTCTTAAAGACAAATGATAATTTAAGTCTCTCCTTGCCCAATCTTTCCTGTTTTCAGAGGCATTCCCTCATGTCCTGGATGTTAGAGATGTTACTTTCAAACTCTAGTAACTTTAGATTCAATTTTTTTCCCAGTCATCACTTACATGAACCTGGACCTTTCATGTGTAGTATCATAAGCAAAAAGAATGAGCTTCTTAAATTTAATTTATTGTATTGTATTATTTTTACCACATTGCTCTATGTAGACCTCTGTCATATACAAAGAAAGCAGTATGTTGAGCAGTGTTCATTGTCTTTATGACTAGTGAAAGGCATATAACTTTCTCATTCATTGTTTTTATTTGACATGCCCTTTTGTGCAGGGGAGCTAATCCAGATATAGCACAATCCAACAAGAGTGTAGGAAGCTACAAAATAGTTGAATGTGAATCTATTAGGCCAGAGTATGGCCAGGCTGCTGTCACCTGCCTTGTCTACCTACCAGGCTAGCCTAAAGATACTGTCAGGGATAATAAGAAATCACTGTAGCTAATAGTAACTATGGTAGGATAGAATCTTAACCTTTTGAAACAGGTCAGTATAACTTCTCCACCCAGTCATGTAGGTCTTCATCCGAGAGATCGATCAGCATTGCCACATTCAGGGATTAAACAGCTTTTGCTGTACTGTGAATCAAGAATAGGGAAGGGAGTTTGTAAGAAACCTTTGTTGGTTGCCAGGAATGGTGGCCAACTCTCAGCACTTGGAAAGTAGAGGCAGATCAATCACAAGTGTAAGGTCATCACCTGCTACATAGCTAGTTCTAGGTTAACTTGGAATACATGAAACCCTGCCTCAAAGAAAAATAACAAAATCAATAAAAGTTACCTTTGTCTGCATGTTACTTTTATTTATAATCCTATATTGATTGTATGAAATAGTGGGTTTCATCTTGACATTTCATATACATATGGAAGATAGTATGTATCTAAGAGTCGATGCCTTTCCTTAATGGTTCTAGCATTTAAGAATGAAATGGAACATGCAAAGCCCATTGAATCCCTTATCTATTGACCCACACTGTCTGGTGATATTTGAGACCAAAGTCACACTATTTTCATACATTAATTGTTCTGAAAAGCCAGAAGCTTGAGATGGTTTAGTTTTATGACCCACAATGATTTAATTGGTTTGGAGAAATAACATTTTCTCACACACACATATGTGTGTGTGTGTGTGAGACAGAGAGACACAGAGAGAGACTTCCAAGCTTATTCCCTGGATACAATCAACCCAGAGAGCTAAGGGAAGCTCTGGCTGACCATGGATCGGTGTCATCTGTCAGAACAGGGAGAGAAAGAAGCCTGTGACCCTTCATGAATCACCCTCTTTTTTCTCCAGCCCTCTTCATTCAGATAAGTGAGAACCAATTAGAACAATTTTCTTAATAAGCTGAGAGATTATAACTCTCTTTCAATAGGCAGAAGACAAGGAAGAAGAGAAATGATCTCAGATACATTGCTCTGAAAATGCCTAGGCTAGCTGGTTAATTAAATAAAATAATAAGGTTAATTACAAATTTGAGCAGCAACATGAATTGTGTAAAGTAATTATCATAAACACTGGTACAAGGCAGAGACTAAGTATTGTGGGATGGAACCAACAGACATGAGCTTGTTGTTCTGCTCTACAGGTCCCAGTACGGAAAGCCCTGCTCTGAATATTACTTTATTCATCAGTTGTCTACCAGAAGCAGAGGGATCTTTTGTACCTGTTAAGTCATGAATTTTAATTATCTTTTTTTTAGGACAGGGTCTCATTCTGTAGCTCAGGATTGCTTGGGACTGACTGTGAAGTCCAAGCTGGCTTCCTGTGGGAAGACATTAAATTTGGGCCCAATACCTGATTATTTATGAATTTTAAAATGTAATTTAAAGCAATATTGAGCTGGAGATATATGGTAGAATGCTTGCCAAACAAATGCATGGCCATAGACTCAATACACACCACCAAGAATAATAAAAAATAAATCAACTTCTGCTGTGTACTCATAAGGATCAGCAGTATGCTTAGATCTCCACAGTGAGTTTTGGGAGACCCCAATACAGATTGACCCCACACTGTGTTGGTACATGGATTTTTACATTCTGAATTAAGATTTATCTGTAAATAGCAATATATATTTAATTCTCACATCTTAAACTCTTTATAACATTAAAAGCATATGCATATGCATATTTGTGTGTATGCCAATATATAGATGTAGAGCTGATGGATATAATCATACATACATACCCATATTAATTTTACTTACAGTTTCCTTCTTTACTTTATTATAAAATGTGAGAGGTATTTATTGTTTTAGGAGCCAAAGTGCTGCTTAAAGGGAGTTTGTCTATATTATGATCCTGTAAGAAAAGCATAGAAGGTAAAGACTCATTGAAAATCATATGGTACTTGATAGGATATGACAAGGGATTATTATTAAAGTGATCTATCAAAATGAAGATATCCGTTCAATACTTAAAATGGTAACATTACAAGAATATTTACAGTAATTAATAAAAATAGAGAACTAAGAAACAGATATAACATGTCTTAAACCTGACATTTCACATCAATTTTATTGTGTTAAAACAGCTATTAAATAGTCCTAAAATAATTGGTTTACCGTTTGAAAAATATGTTTAAATATACCAAAATTCAGATTAATTAATAAAACATTGTCCATATTAGCTAGAAATAGATTTTTGTGTATTTTTAGTTTTGATAATTTCATGCATGAACACTGTACATCACATATTCCCTACCCTCTCACCTTTCTAACTCTTCACATGCCCTCCACTCTTTCTGAGATACAGTGAATATTTAAATGATTTAAAAGAGACTAGGGTAACCAGAGAGATGGCACAATAATTGAACACAAGCTGCTCTTGCAGAGGACCTGAGTTCAGTTCCTAGCAACCATCTCTAGTGAGTCAACCATCTCCAGGAGATTTGGTACCTCTGGCCTTCATGGGCACCCATATTCTTGTGTACATAGGTACACAACGACATGTAATTATAATTAAATGTGAAATAAAATTACAAAAATAGGCTTGAGAGATGACTAAGCATTTAAGAGTTCTGGCTGCTCTTGCAGAAGCCCTGGGTTTGGTTACCTGCTCCCACAAACAGCTTACTCCAGATCTAGGGGATCCAATGACTTCCTCTAGCCTTTGCAGGCCTTACAAGACATGGGTATACTGACATACCTGCAAGCAAAACACTCATACACATAAAAGTAAAATAAATAGAATAAAAAATAAAAGTGACTATTTCTTAGACAAATAAAAAGAAATTTAATGATGATCAATATCTAATTACATAGGGCTTTCTTTCCTGCCAAATGCTTTGGTCTCAAAATCTTGTAAAACTTCCTTAGAATGAAAATGTTTCATTTGTAAAATTTCTTGAGAGCTCTTTCACAAGTTCAGGTTAAAGATTATTTGGGAGCATGCTGTCGTGTTGTCTCATTCAATGTTGCTCCTATTCTCTCTCCCAGAGCAAAAATAGGATGGGCAGCTTGAATTATTCTGTGTGGGATAAAAGCTGGGAAACTTGCTGCTTTTATAATATATCATGTATTTTATATCTAAAAATATGCATTGTGAGGAAAGGCCAGAGGATTATTATTCAAAACTTATTTTAAAGAGTGAAAAGTTGTAGTGTATGAACTTTGTTTTCTACCACATTTTTGCTTTTTAAAATTTGTATTTATTTGCGTACATGTATGTATGCGTGAGTTTGTGTTTGTGTATGTACAGGAAGTGTGTGTACATGGCACCTGCAGGTGTAGGTCAATGGACAACTTGCCAGAGTCAAGTTGTTCTCCTTCCACCATATGGGTTCTGGATATAGAACTCCGCTTTGGTGTCAAACACCCTTCCCCACTGAGCCATCTCTCCAGTACTCTCATTAACTCCTAAACCTCCTGAAATATGTGGCCAGCAGAGAGATAGACTTAGTCGATGCCTTATGACAGCTTATATTAAATGTCATAGAGATGACAGAGTGGTTGGCCCAAAGTATTCCCATATACATTTGTAGCCATATTCCAGCAAAGTACTTCCTCAAGAAAACATGTACTTAGGGAGCCAGTTTTTACTTAATGTTATATTACTCAATAATTCGTTGTAGATAAAAAGCTGTGTCCTGTCATGCTCATGAGTCCTATCCACTGCACCTGTGCTATAGTCCTACTACCATGTGTCACTGCAAGACTTCATCGTAAAGAAATGCCAAAACATATTTTGGTGTGTTCATAAAGCATTCCATTAAACTAACTACAGAAGAAGCATTCCAGGTATAAAATAGAGATCAGCTGTACTCCACTGGATTTTATCATAGGTCTGGAAGACAGAGTCTAACCCCTATTCTGCCTTCTTTTTAGGGCAAAATATCCTTAAAGCCTCGTGTGTATTCCTGTGTTCTCCACTCTTAATTCTTAGACAAAGGAAAAGTCCCACTTAACATTCTTTCCTACCAATTAGTGATAACTAAATTCATTTATATAAGAGGAATATGTACCAAATACAAAATAACTTGGAATAATTTAGAATGTTTATGATCTATTTTAAGAGTACTGCAAAAATTACTGGGTGGCATTTATTTAGCAATCTAATAAATGCTTCGTTACTATTATGCAAAAAGAATTCATTATTTTGGATACTACCATAATCGTAAAACTCTTCACATTTATCTCTAAAATTAACACAATTCATAGAAAATAAAAAGAAAGACAAAGAATCATTTATATCAAGTACATTTTGACAAACTGCATTACTATGGTGTGAACACAGATCAAGTCTAATTCTTTACATGAAAAAAGGAATTCTGCAAAAAATCATATATACATATATATATGCATATATATATATATATATATATACAATTTGTAATTCTAAAAGTCATTAGAACACTGATCTCCAAGATTTCCTTGAGTACCATTGTGAGTTCATATTGTTTCATTGTAAAAACTGCAAGCATATGTACTTTCTAAAGCTATTTCATATATCTCTTAGGGCATTGATTTATTTGAAGACAGTAATTCTGTTTTTTTAAATCAATCCACTTCTTTTAAATTAAAGAAATGAAATATATACTTTTTTTTTCTTTTCTTATCTTTATAGTTATACATCAGTATTGGGACTTAATGTAGGCTTTTCAAACATTTGCTTTATTTGGGGGCCGGAGAGATGGTTCAGAGCTTAAGAGTGCCAGATACTCTTTCAGAGGACCCAGGTTTGGTTCTCAGTACCCACATGGAAGCTAACAATCATCCATAACTTCAGTTCCAAGAGAATCCAACGCCCTTTTCTAACCATCTTGGACATTGTAAAACATAGGTACACTTACATACATGTAGGCAATACACTGATATAGTTAAAATAACAGTAATAAATATTAAGGTTGCTTTATTCATTTTGTTTTTCTCTAACCTGGAGAAGAAATATGAGAAGTTCACCAATAATTGCTTTTCTAGGTCAGAGGTCAAACTACCTGTAACGTTGTTTTTCCATGTGTTCCATTTAGACTGATGCTGCTCTCTTATGCCTTTGATTAAGCTCACATCTCCAAGTGAGTGTGAACATTATTCTTGTTTTCAGATGCAGGAAGTGATATAGGTAAGATTAATTTATCAATCCAGGCTGTATAAGCAGTAAGCAGCTATAAGTCATACCTGTAATCAGTCTGATGGCTGGTGAATTCAAATGTTTAGTAATCAATATGCTGCTTTTGTCCTAACATATCTGTACTAATGAGTATCTTTCTTCTTGGTACAAGGTTCTTTCTAAGTGCCAACTTCAGAATATCTTTGAAGCCTCCACTTAAAGAACTAGTAAATATTAATCCACTCCCCAAGACTCCCCAATATAAAGGTTATAATTCTTGAGCCCCTGAGTTCTGCTCTACGCATTGCCAAACTTTTATTCCATAAACCCTGTCTTGGTTGAGAGAGGACGCTCTGTCCCCTGAATATTCGTACTTGTTATTTTACAGGAATTACTTTAACTAGGACTGAAAGTTTAAGGGTTAGACTTTCTTTACTATATTTTGCCTTCTTCTGGAATTTGGGTAAAACATGGGTTTTAGATATATATATCAGCCTTGCAGTTTGAAGGATAATATGTTTTACTTTTTGTGATTTTTATCATGTACTCATAAAATATGAAATAAAACGTTCGTACTTTTACTATCATATGGTGAGCTGAATCAAACATTAAACATAGAGCCCGAAATATATAACTAATATTTCTGATTTTGAAAATGAATTTTTATTGCCTATGGACAAAATGTTCAGAGCATGTGAGGTCTTAGATAACATCAACTTCTATCTTCCTCATAAAAAGTAAAGCATTATACTTCTATGGCATACTTAGGTAAGTACACTACCACAATATCATAATATCATACTCTAAAACTAAGTTTTCTTGCTTAAGAAATTAGTCAAGACTTGCAATCTTTTCAAATGTGTGTAGCAATCATTTGATCAGGATGTTTGAATATTATCTTTCAGTTCTTTTCATTCTCCTTCAGCAAAGAAGCTTAGGCTCTGGTCTCATCATTTTCTCCTATCTTATTACATCAGAGATCTGTTGATAATTGTCAATACTTACAACATTTAAAGGATTAGCTTACTTCTTAAAAACACCCCAATTTTAATGTTTTTCTTTTATTAAACAGACTTGTTTGACTTTGGACATAAAACTAAAAAAAAATAATTTTGACAACTGCATTCCCAGGGGATAACTGTTGTGTTTTAAAATATCTGTACTTCCAAAAATCAGACTTCTGCCTTACAATGCTCAGAAATCAGTGTGGAGGAGTGTAAGAGCCAGAGGAGGTAGAAGACCAAACGGGAGCAGAGTTCTCCCGGAAGCTTGTCAATTACTGACATGAACTCACAGCAATGGTGACAGCAGGGACAAGTACCATGTAAACACAAGCCAGACACTATCCCAGCATAGATGTGAACATATATATATGTTCCCCAGAGGGGAATCTTCCAGGGGAAGATAGAAAAACGGTACAGTTATGGGAGGGCAATCTAAATATGATAAAAATATTGTATGAAATTTGAAAAAGTTCAATAAAATCAGCTATATTAATAGTAAAAGTAATAGTAATAGTAACTGTTAAGTATGGTTTTTAATACAAAATATTATAATAATTATACAATTTTGAAAACATAAGAAAAAGGGGCAAAGATATTAACATATGAAGGAAATTTCCTTATATGAAGTTGGTAAAAATTATTTTTCTTATCTTTCAAACTTTTATAATTATTTCAGTACAATATTTTCAGAGGTTTTTCTTTCAATTGAAAATTTGTCATTGGGCTTGTTTTCATTTCATGAAAGGGAGTTCTTGAGCTCATGACTGTAAGTATGTAAGACACTTTATAGAAGCATCAGGACACAGGCCAGGCTCTGTATTTATCTCGGGTTGGACTCATAAGTACAGCTGCTCCAGTCTTCAGCAGTCAAGCATATATATAATTTGAGTTTCTTACTTTGTTTTAATTTATTTTCAATATGTGTTGCCTTTAAAACCCATTTCCTTACAAATTATTCTTCTGTAACTTCTCAGCTTCGTGCACACAGCCTGTTTTGAATATATCAGTCCTTAAAAGAAAACATACAAGATTAGTAATTCAGCTGCATAGGAATCTTGAAGACATACAAAAATCTTAATAGCTACCCCAGCTCTAAAAATCCCACATTGACAAATCATAATAGCAATCAGGATCTGACATCTTTTGTTCAGTTCTTTATTTTCCTCATTTAAAATGCAGTATGCAGCAATGTCGATTGTGTGATCAGCTTTTAGTAATGTCCTGGTTTGTAACATATTTATAGATTTATCACAGATTTATTCCCATGTTCACTGGAAAGAATCAGTGAGACACATTGATGGGAAATGAGTGGTTTACCCCAGCACAGACCTGGCGGTGCTTGTGGTCAGCTATAACTGAAGTATCCTGTAATATTATTACTAGAGGGATGGACAGTCCTGACTGGCTACTTTGTACTTTATATTTGTATCCACCTGTTCCTTTTCCTTTCTTTTCCCTTTTAAACTTTAAAATACGTTATTTATTATTTTATGTGTTTGAATGTATTTTCTGCATGTATATAAATGCACCTGTGTGGTGCAATGCTCATGGATGTCATGAGAGGCCGTGGCACCCCCTGGAACTGGAATCAGGAGCCTTTGTTACCATGTGGGTGCCAGGACGCAAACCCAGGTTGTTTGCAAGAGCAACCAGTGATGTTAACTGCTGAGCCATCACTCCAGCCCATTCTTTCTTAAACTTTTAAAATAGAATGCAGCATCTTTAATGAAGATATCTTTAATTTCCACTTAATTTCTTGACTCTAAATTGATAGGAACTAACATTCATGCAAAAATACTTAGAGACCCTAGTCAAGAGTATTTACTCAGACTGAATGTGAATCACTGAATAAGTCTGTAAATGTTTTCCTACTTTTGTCTTTCTTCTAGTTCTACCGGACTATGTGAGCAGGTTCCTTTCTAGGTCTATGATTCTGTACTTAATCGTCATTGAATTATTCCTTGCCTGTCAGTCAAACTGCACTCCTTGATGCTGCCCACATGTGCTGGGATTGTGTTCATTCACATTTCCTGTCCTTTTGTGGAAACCTTGCTTAAAATATTATTTATTAGTTTATTAGTTGTGTGTGTGTGTGTGTGTGTGTGTGTGTGTGTGTTTAGGAGATGTGCATGTGTGCCCTGACATGCATGTGAGGGTCTGACAACAGCTTGAGGGATTTGGTTCTCTCCTTCTACCATGTAGGTTCTGTGGATTGTATTCAGGATGTTAAGCTTGGCAGCAAGTGCCTATGCACACTGAACTAATTCCCCAACCCAGAAACCATGTTCTAACAGATTTTTCATGTTTTCTTTGTGTACTTAAAAAAAAACACATTTGCTTATCAGGGAAGTATTTCTTGCAATACAATGAATAAACTGTTGTTTATAGTATTAAAGGGAATATTTATTGATAGGACTTAACCAAAATGTTTTTCATTGTCAAAATTTTATTTTTGTTTATATTTGTGAATGTGTGCAGCGAGAGTGAGTCTTTGCCGAGTACATGTGTGTTTCTGCCCAGTGGAGACTTGAAGACGGGGTCAGATCCTCCAGATCTGGAGTTACAGGTGTTTGTGAGCTGCCCAGTGTGGCTGCTGGGATCCAAACTCGGGTCCTTCAAAGGAACACTTAACTGCTGAGCGCACTCTCAGCCCTTTGATCAAAGTTTAAAAAATAAAGCTGTAGTCTCTTAAAAATAGCTCCTACATTAAGTGTGAATGTCCTTAATTAAGAAGTAGAAAGAGCCTGGGAATGTAGCTCTGTAGCAGACTCCTTTCCTAGCAAACTCAGCCTTCAGAAGCAAAACAAAAAACCAACAACAACAACAACAACAACAAAAAACAATAAAAGTGTTTCAGTGTTTAGTTTTAGTTTTGACTTCTTTTACACTTTTCCTTTCAGGTAGCACACATTTAGGAATGTGGCCTATGTTTCACAAATTTTGCTTTATGTATAAATGAGATCCCAAAACTAAAGGAGGCCATTTTGTAATTGGAAATAAAAATCTACCTACAAAGCCTGTTCAAATATGTGAACATTTAAAATACGAGGCACTAACAACTAACTGTAGTAAGTTGTGTACATGGTGATCACTAAATATAAATAATTATGTTTAATGATATTTAGCCTCATTCTGTATGGCATTGGGTATAAAACAATATGTTGAAAATTCTGAATATATCAGTCGATGACAAAAATAGCACTATTAAACTCTCAATTTCTGGACTGATGAGATATCTGTTATTAAAGACCCTTGCCTGAGTCTGTTCCCTGGAACGAACCCACATGTTTGAAAGTGAAGGAGAGAACAGACTCCCACAAGTTGTCCTATAACCTCTCCACCTACGCTGTGACACATATATGCACACACTCGCGATAAGTAAATAAATTTAATCATAAAAATAAAATTAAAATAAACTCAATTTCTCTAAGATCGTAGAAGAAACAAATTTCTCTGGGATGATGTTTTCATGCAAGTATTATTGTGCTGTAGCAATGTTCTGAAATGTGTACTGAAAATGCAGCTCAGAGTTAACCTTTTTATCCTTATTGCAATTGCTCATTGACCTTTATGTTAGTCACTAAGGTAGTTTGATTTCCAAAGGATAAAGCCCTGTGAATGATACTAAACAGCTCAAAACTTTGTTTTTATTCTCTGACAAGTCATTCAGGCCCAAAGAATTGTATCATAGATGTGCCAGTCTTCAGTTATAAAAGTGATTTATGTGTAGATACAGAATACTATAGTCATTTTAGTGAACTAATTGCATTCCAGAAACAATCTTCTTTTCTTCCCTTGATAATAAGAACCTATGTTTAGTTTTCTTTCCATTAATTCGTATTCCTTTTTCACTCTAATAATAGGCAGCAATCTTCAGCTTAATCATGATAAGCAGTCTCAAATCACTTTATCTCATCGTGGTGTTGGATAAACACTTCTGATTTAAATTTCAATAATTCTATATTAGCAGTGCTGTTATGAATCTTAGATGTCTGATGGAAAATCTGAACTGGCATTTCTTAGTAATTATTGGTTTCGTTGAGGTTTATGTAGGAGCTGCATTCAGCTGTGTGCCAGAAATCCAAGCCCCAGAGAGCAAGCCAAGCCAAGCTTGCATGATCACTGCTGTTCACCTATTAGATATGTCATAAAAATGAAATTAAAATCTCTCTGGTGAGTGATGAAATTGTCTAAAATCTCATAGAATTTTAGAATCATGGAAATGTAAAGATAAGAGAGTTAAATTAGATTATCTAACCAGATTCCCACCCCTGTACTTCTCTAGAGGGACTGTTCTTTTAATGCCACTTTTGATTATTTGGTCTAGCTATTGAAATGACTTGCTCCATAAGACTTCTATACCTCCCCCAGGAGAACTTTCCCTGCTCTAATAGATTTCATTGTTGGAAAGTGACTCTTAACTGCTAAATCTTTTCCTGCCTTAATTTCATGTAGTTTTCTGGTTTCAACCTTTGTTTGATATGCTTCTGTTTCTATAACTTAAATAAAACTCAGTTATAAAATAAGAACTGCATTTAATTTACACTGAGATGAAAAATATGGGCAAGGAAAATTTATGAAAGGTAAAATGTGGTTATCCAAACTCATATTTGTTAATCAAGAAATTTTAGTTGATGTCTTGCATAACTGCAATAACCATTCATATATTGTTATATCTACTTAACTGCATATTAAAATCATGAACAACACTTGATCATTCAAGGGCAACATATATGTGAACTCTTTATAGGAAACAAAGGTCATGACAAATAGTCTCTTGACAAGTGTCAGGAAGCTGAATACGTTTTAATCATACCATGGATCTTTTCATTCTCCAGTCTCCAGTTGTGAAGAACAGCATATATTCAGTCTCTGAAATATTTTCAAAGCTTGTGTTTGTGTTGGATGACTGTTAATTTTGGCAGTGCAGTCTCATCCAAGCAAATACATAGTGAAACTAGATTTATTTGCACACATTTGACCCTAGAGCATTAAGTTGCATTGCACTCATATGACCATTAGTGATATTAACTGCTGCATGTGCAGAGCAGAAATCTGTGTCACCATTCTTTATTTTGATTTGGTAGTCATTTGGCATCAGACATTTTCATAGCGTTTTACATGTAGTATTTCTGTTATGTCTCAGAATCCCAAGTTCTATTGATATCCTCCTTTAAACAATGAGAGAACTGAATCTCAAACAGTATCTCATGAGAGCCACGTTTAATAAAAATCAAATTGCTAACACAAACTTGCTTTTCGCCTCACTGCTATGCTAGTAGTCTATGCTCGTCTTCAAGGAAGAAAGTAATTACCTTTGTACATTATTAGACACTTTTCTACTCATTTTCTAATCAATTACCATATTCCTAACATAGCAAATTAGGCAATCTGAGGCTATGAGATCTATCTTCTTCAGTCCATACTATATATAAGGAAATTTTAAATTCTCTGAAAGTATAAGTTGTAGAAAATTGATATATTTGACATCTGGTTGATTTTGCTAGAATCAAATGATCAACTACCTACGACGACTACTACTACTACTACTACTACTTCTATTACTACTACTGTATCTGAACTTTAGTTGCAAGCATAATCTTTAAATCATTTTTAAAGAATCCTTCAAGACTCAATGTAAGAGGGGGGATTATCAACACCAAGAGGATTATCACCTGATACTATGGTTTCAAACAACATATAGCGATGGAAAAAGTCTGAATAAAGGCTGATTTGGATCATAATTTTATACTACTTGTCTAGGCAACCAAGTTATAGAATATAATTTTTAGTAACTTTTTTATAGTTTTGTAATGTCAGCTAATATCAATGAAAAGAAAATCAAAGCCTTTTTTTCTGAAGAATCTGGTCAAATAATTTCATCACAACATTATAACAAAGACAATTTCTCTATTAATTTTCTAAATAATATAATTTTATTTTCTGATCATAGTACCATTGTTATAACCTGGCTGAATTAAGAAATCTAGTGCTGAATTCATTTCTTCATTTCCCTGCTTTTCTTAATACTTTCTGTTTACAGTTATATAAATTGGAAATAATATATGTGGGGTATGTTATATTTTTGGTGCTCCTCACCATTATTAAATTTTTGATTAGATGATTTTAGAATGATTTAAGCAAGAGTAAATTACTAAAGAATTTCAGAATAGCCTTGAATCTGAGCCCTTCTGTTAACATTTTACTTAGTTATTAGTGCAATGATCAAAGTCCCAAAATTACCATCAGTTAAAATACTATTAACTGACAACTAATAATAGCTAACTTCTTTTGGCTCACTTGAATTTTCACTAGTGTCTGCCTTTTCCTCCATAAACTTTTGTTTCTTCATACTAGGATACAGTCCAAATTCCCATTTGATGTATACAGATCAGTTTTCCACATGATGTCAATGAATTATTTATGAGACCATATAACCAATGTATAAGCTGGTCTATATCCTAAATTTATCCTGCTATTCCCACCTTATTCACTCAGTATGCACCTTAATTTTAATTATTAGAAGACAGGACATAGAGTTTTATTGAGTTTAGCTTCCTTATTTGGGAAAAAAGAAGTGCTTCAAAGATTATGCTGCATACTTAATGTTGTAGCACCTGAGATAATGAGTGTTTGCTTGTCCCATTTTGGCGAGGAGCTGAAGTTGGAGGATTTGGGTTACAGCCAGCTTGTTGTGTTTTGAATTTCCATATCCAATCTTTCCCTTAGTATTCATCAATAATCATTGCCTGGTTCACTTATTTCACAGGAAACACAAAATGCTAGTGATGTTTTCATTTTATTGTTTCTTTTAAAATTCATCTGAACTACTCTTTATGGCAAAACTGTCCTGAATAGCTAGATTTTTTTAGTTACCATGAATTATAGTTTTCTCTCTTTCATTACTACATTTTAGTGTGAAAGGTGACACATTGCTAAGCCACTACAAACAAGGGACTTGATATGCTTGCTCTCTTTTATTAAGTAATCCATCCCTATACACACACACACACACACACATATATATATATATATATATATATATATATATATATATATATATATATGTTAAGGTATCATTATGAGTTTCTGAGTTTTATAACCTCAAGGTTTCTGATAATTGCAATATCTTTTCATGTTGAAATTCTGTCTCTCTTATCAGTACCAAAAAACGAAAAAAGACTTCTCTTCCTTTTGCACACAGTCACACTGTATTCTGATGACTTCCTTATTGTCCACGGTAAATTATGAGTCTCATCTTGTATAATTAATTTATTTCTACTTCGGTGTGTTTTTAGTTTATTTATATTTTATTGAATTTTTGAAATGTTTATACAATACAGTGTGATGGTGTTTGGATCTCCTCCCCTCCCCATCACTGCCTCCCCTTATTACCCCCACCCCAATTTAGTGTATAGGGGTCTGAAGGGTCTAGTTTGTGTATCTAGATGTACTTCAATGTGGGTCTGTACATTGGAACTTGGTTAACCTACCAAGAATTCCATGCTTAAAAAGAGACTGTCTCTGACTCTCCCTGGCAGCCATCTGTTGACATAATTTCCTTATGTCGTTTTAGATCTTTTTATCCACTTTCTCATGTCTCTGCTAGGATGTATTCTGGTTAGAGCTTGCCTGAGACCTGAGTTTGCTGTCACTGTTGCTATGAGTATATATGAGTAACTGACCAGCTGTCTGGAAAACTCTGTCCCTTGTGAGCATCCACTACCAATCTTATCACGTTTCTACCGCCTCTTCCACAATGATCCATGAGCCTTGGGAGGCAAAAATTTGATATAGGTGTCCTATTCAGAGTTAAGTGGTCTGTAACCTCTTGTTCTCTACATGATGGCCAGTTGTGCATTTCTGTGTTAATCACTATCTGTTGTATAAGGAAATTTCTTTGGTGATAATTGTGAGATGTATTAATCTATGACTACAACTATAAATCATTAGGAATCAGCTTAATATAATAACTGTTTAGTAGAAAACAACTATTAGATTTTCCTCTATGTCCTGTGACCTGGTTAGCCTCTGTTCCTAAGCCTGATGCAAATGTCAGGTATGTGATCCATTCTATGAAGCAGAGCTTAAATCCAATTAAAGAGTGGTCGGTTATTCCCATAGTCTTCGTGACACTCTTGTACCAGTGGGCATATCTTGCCAGGCCAGTTGTTATTGCAGTTCACAGGACTCACAATTGTGTAAGGATGATGATTTTTTTTTCCTTTCAGTAGCTTGCATACTCCCCTTCCAGCACTATGAACACTGGCCAGCAGAGATGGGGCTATCAAGTCAGTACCATCTTGATTTCTACTTGCTTGACCTACAGCTATGTACTACAGTATGTAGTGTTTTCAGCAATAGGGTCTTAACATCCAGTTCTGGGAGTAAATAAGAACAAGGGCAGGGACCAGTGTTTTTGAGGATCTGTGGGACCCCTGGTGGACAGCTTCAACGGAGAGGGTCCACTGCTGCCATTTAGGTGTTTTAGTTTTCATTGGCCTATGATGTCTGGAAAGGCTGATATTCCCTGTTTTAGGCTAACTCTCTTTTCATGATGCGTATGTATATTCCTTAAGAAGCTTCCACAGTGGCAGGTTCCCATGATGCTTTTTCTAAAAGCCTTTACTGTTACTTATCCCTCCTCATCTCCCTCGTCTCACCTGCCCTCCCCTTACCCACCCACTTAAACTTCCTTAGTCTTATTTTCCCCTCTTCTCCTTTATGTCACTGCATTCTACTACTCTTCCAAGAATGTCTCCATGACCATTTATTAGTATCTTGCCCTCTCTGAACTTTCAGTTTCAAACATGCACATTTAAGATTTCAAAACTAGTACCCATCTATAAGAAAGAACATGCAATATTTGTCCTTTTGTGCCTGGGTTCTCTCGATCACGATGATTGTTTTCAGTTCTATCCATTTTCCTGCAAATTTCTTTTTTTCTAAGAGCTGAACCTTATTTCATTGTGTATATGTGCCACACCTTCATTATCTATTCATCAGCTGTTGGACATCTAGATTGTTTCCAATTTCTGGCTATTATGTAACTGGTAACAATGAACATTTCTGGTTGCAGATTTCTAATGAACCAGCTTTCAAAAAATTCCAAGTTCCATTCTTTTTCTTTTGGTAACAATTGTATTGAGAGATTATAGCTTGGGCTCAAAACAGATAAAATTTCTTTACTGAAATACGCTGTTTTCATGGGGAGATCTTCAGTAATCAGCCTGTCAGTCTCCAGCTTCTGGGCTTGTAACACTTATATTCTCCAATTACAGCACACAGCAAACATAGTAATGGTTTCCACAAAAACACTAAAACAAAAAGTGCAGTGTGAGATTTTTCTGAATCCACTAATTAATTTTATAGTATACGTGTAGATATTTTCAAATGAACTTGAGCAGATTTCCAAATGTCAGGGTGTGATAAATCATATGTACTTTATCATTGAATATTTTTTATATGTAAAATCAAAATTGAAATAATAAAGGAGGTATTCATAATGCTTTCACTTCTTTTCTGTATGCCTCATCATCATCCAGAACCACTGGGGCATTTGAGCAATCATATTTGACCTCCAGGAACATTTACATTCATTTTATTCATTTTCTGTCACCAGAAATAAAGGATCAGTGTGGTATATACTAGAAGAATTAAATAAAATTCATTTATTCATTCATTATTACAGAGAACACACATAGCCCCAGTTTGATTTGGGTTCAGTGTCAAAACAGACTGAATTTAGTTTGGTCAACGCAACTGATAGATCATGCAGAGATTTCTGTATCCTTTGTTGCAATAATGAAAAGCAGAGTATTTGAAGCAGAGCTGAATTCAGTCAAAAGAATAAAGTTCCAATTGAGTCATAGAGATACAGTTAGTTTAATTAGCCTGCCAGTACATAGTTGTTTATATATGTTTTAACTTGCTCAAGGCAACAGAAATATTTTTCATAAAATATCAGCAATTTAGATCACAATACACTGAAAATGTTGGATAAAATAATGTGGCAGAGTCCACAGAAACTCAGTATATAATGCTAGGGTTACACATGATTTTAGCTTGAGCAAATACTACTTGAATATTGTAATTTTTAAGTAAAATTTGAAACTGAATATTTAATGAAAACAAAGTACATATACAATTATTAATCATTTCCAGTTAATATATAGTGTATTTACATCATACTGACAGGCTGATATTAGCAACTTATTGATGTGTGAGATATTTTAACATGAAGTAATCATCGTTATAAATGATAATATTCCATTTTAGCTATAGAGAATAATTACAGATATTTCTAAAACTTGTGTTGTTATCATTACAAAGTATGATGTTTAAAACCAAACATGGTGGCACACGCCTTTAATTCCAGCACTTGGGAGGCAGAGGTGGATTTCTGTGAGATCAAAGCCAGTCTGGTCTACATAGTGATTTCCACACAGGCTGGGGCTACAGGGGACTCTGTCCAAAAAGAAAACATAATCATCAATCAGACATTTGATATTTCAAGTTGACCTTCAGTCTCTTACTTCTGTAAATCAATACACATTTCTAAATAGTAATTAAAGCAAAAGACTGTGGCAAAGTAACTAATAGTTAATGTTGAATAATGTTGAATAAAGAACTAGGATATTATAGAGGAAAAACATAGAGGAATCAAAAAAGGTAAAGCGATCCGATGTGCTCCCCCTACATGCCGCTCCTCTCCCTAGCATTCAGCCAATGATCAAAGTCCAGCAATAGTTCATGGTTTTATTTACTCAGTCTTTTCCCCGTCAGCCAAAAGATATTTTCCACCATGTGGCAGGAAAACAGATTTTAAAGCCTATATATCTCAAGTATAATTTCCTTTCTAAAATTTTCCTGACTATTTGGGCATATTGATTTCTTCATATCTTTTATTGCTATCCTCAATTTTATATATTTTTTTTCTAAATTCTAAGCTCACATCACATGGTGGCTCCTTTTAAACTACTCATGACTTACTCAACTTACTTAATATTAGTTGACTTCTTTTTCTGATTTTTGAAAATCTTTAAACACACTTCTCTTCCCTTTTTAAAAATATTTTATTTATCATTTTATTTTATGTGTATGAATGTATTGCCTGTATGTATGTAAGTTCATCTGTGTACAGTGTCCTCAGAGGTCAGAAGAGGGTGTTGGATGCCCTGGAACTGGAGATATGGACTAATTTTAGTTGCCATATGGGTGCTGGGAATCGAACCCAGGGTCTCTGTAAGAACAGTTCATACTCTTAACCACTGAGCCATCTCTCCAGTCCCCGCATTTTTTAAAATAATATTTTTATTGATTCTTTGAGAATTACATACACTGTGTTTTGATCATATTCAGATGCATTCTGCTACCTACTGCACTGTCACGTCTGCCCCAGGCTCTGTGCCCCATCTCTTCCGTCACTTCATTAGGGTCTATGGAATCGTATCTGTGCCCCATTTTTGCCTCTTTCTCCTAAATTCTGGGATTAAAGTACTGACCCACCATGCCCAGCAAGAGTGCTTAATTTTAAATCATATGTTATAATAGTAAATATGCACATTTTCACCAATGAGAACCAGAATGTAGACTCCAACTACAAGAAATGGGTGTAGCTGAAACCAGATTAATAGTTAAATAACCAGAATGTGGCTTCTATGAAAATCACACTCATAAGTAATCTCACAGAGAGTCTTCTAGGCCAAAGTGACCACTCTGAACACAGAAATGCATAAAGAAATATGAAGTCTTAATTGAAAAATATTCATGTACATTATTTGGTGCTTTAGTGAAATGCATTTTGTAAGAGATCTTTACTGGGGAAATTAATCCATAAGGAATATAATCAACCTTTCTTTTTTGGGAGGTGGTTGAAATTCTTGCCTATTTATTCCCCTAAAGTTCATTTGGTTTAGTTTGTTCCCATGTTTCCTCATGACATGGTCACTGTATACTTATTTGATGCCTCTCCATTTCTCTTTTTTTAGTAGGTTGTATCTTTTCTGATTTTTTTTGTTGTTGTTCATGTCATTCTAGTTGATGTTCTGGCTTCCATTCTAAGAGAACTCAGCCTAAAAGAGGCTTCCTTCTGAATAGCTGTTCTTTTTTTTTTCTTTTCTTTTTTCTTTTCATTTTTCATTGGTACTGGGGATTTTTACCAGGTCCTCATGCAAACTAAATACTCTATCATTGAAATATAGCTCCAGATCATTTATTACTTCTTATTTTGAGACAAGGTTTGTTAAGTTGTACAGGACAGTCATGAATTCACTGTTTCCCAGGTTGGCATTGAATGTTTGAGTCTACTGCCTCAGCCTGATGAGTAGAAGAGATTACAGACAATGTGTCCACATTATCCTTTATCATCCTCTATTCACCTTCCTTGACTCTCAAGGACCAGTGATGTCCTTGTGACATTTGTGTTCAGTGATACTTGGAATGGAATTGATCAGATATTGCTAAAATACCATTTTAAAAAGTCTACTCTTTGTGACGCTCTAAGGTATGTAAGAATGGGGCCAAGCATGTTTGGCTCATTCACTCCCCTTTAGTGCTCCAACAATGACTAATGTTTTAATTAAGGAATATATTAATGGCCTCAGTAAAAATATCTGGAGAAATGTTAGCTCACAAGACTCAGTCTTCAGAAGAATGTCACTCCTAGACACCTCCCATGATTTCTAGTCTTCTTTGATTATTATTATTACATATAACATATTTTATATAGAATGCAATGAGTACATTTAGTTGTACTCGTGTTTACATGTGTTTATGGCTGTCAACTTTGGATTATATAACTTCTTGGGAAGCTACTCCCTGGAGAAAACTGATTCTCCCTCCCTCAGCAATCTTTGATTGCCTTAGCTCTTCATCTGGAGGTGTGACCCATTGATCATCAAAAAAAAGAGAATTCAGATATCCCAGAATTCAAGCCATTAGTGGTCATTCCTTACAAACAAGTTTCACTTTACATGACATAGCATCAAAAACACAGAGTATAACAATATTACTAGTCACAAGATCAGAAATAAAATGCAAACTTTTAAAAGTAATTTCTTTTTTTTTTTTTCCTTTTTTGAGACAGGGTCTCCCTGTAACCCAAACTGACATGGAACTCACTATGTAGAACAGGATGACCTTGAACTCATAGAGATAGACCTGACTCTGCTTCCTGAGTGCTGGGATTAATGGCATACACCACCATATCTGGAATAAAAAATAATTTCTTAATATTAATGTTTATCTGACATGTGCTGGCTCTTTCCTCCTTTCTTATTAGCACATCCTATTCTCTAGCTAATACTCTTGTCAGAACAAGTCCTATGCTTCTTCTAGGTTAATACATAGGTTAATACTTCTGCCTAAATTTTCTTTTCATTTCTACATACTCACAGATTAAAATAAACCTATCTTTAAACCAACTGATATCCCCTTTGACATGTAGAGAAAACCTAATTCTTATAATCCAGGTTCTTCAGGTGTAGTTTTGAAATTATTATAATTAGACTTATTTTTAAAAGTTGTGTGTGTTGCTTTTTCTATTTCAATGAAAGAAGTACTTGAAACTCCATTCGGGATATACATGGAAAACTCAATCACTCTCCTTTGGCTTAGTGCTTAACTTAGAAATGTCCCCCAAGTTCTTTGTAGAGTGCTGCTTTTTTCCTCACTTAGTTCAACATTTATTCTGCTATATAACCTGCCTTAAGTTCATGAGTTTATTTTTACTTGGCAAGTATGAAAATAGTTCCCTTTTGAGAGGCAACCCTTTCTTCAAACATTAAGTATAGAGTCCTCCAAACATCTAAGTACCACAGCTAGTTGCCAATGAGGGACACAGAATGGTGACAGGGTAGAGGAATAAAACAGCTTAAGATAGACTTATATAGGTTCATTTTATAAATGTTCAGAAATGTATCAATGTTCTTCAAATGTGTGTTTTATTTTTTTATTTAAAGCCATGTACTGTCTTAGCCCTATCGGTCATATTGTGTCCTAATCCAGTGTATCTTAATAGGCTTCATTTACATGAGTATGCTATGGGAATATCATTCACAATATAAACTAAACAAGCAAGACTGTGTTTGTTTTTTGAGTAGGTTCTCTCTGTAGCCTCAGATGGTCTAGATCTGATTATGTACATGATCTCATAGAGATCTGACTGCCTCTGCTCCAAAATGCTGAGATTAAAGTTGTGCTCCACTAAGTTAAAATAAGCAATTTTATTTGCCACTGTCTTTCAGTGATTATAATGTGTTGAAAGAACAATATATTAGCTCAGATTATATTAAGTATATGTAGAGTCTGCCTGTCACATTTGTGTTCATGTTAGATGACAAAAACGAAAAACAAAGAACAAAACACTACACCTCAGTGTGTTCTGAACTTGATTTCCTTCATATTCTTTACCTCCATAGACAATGGGTGACACGTTTGCAATTTGCGTTATAATTATGCTAAAATGTAACCATAGGATGCAATGAAAAATCCATATCACAGTGGCTTGAATGACCCCAGCCCAGTCTGACTCCCCGATGCATGAGTAAGGAAGGCAGGACATGGTGGGGACTTCCAAGTACTGGGAAGAGGAGTGTTGAGCTGGAAGTTTCCAATAATTTAGGATCATCAATTTGCTGGGCTTGGGTTGTAATGACATTTTTTATTGATAAATTGGTTAAGACTTTTCAGTTCAGAATATTTGACATAACTATTATACATATCACAACCAAAGTAGAGAGATGTCAGTGTGTGAGTAGCAATTACAACACTAGGCCCTTAGTTCAGGCTAAACAGAAGCACTGCAGTTTGATGTAAAGCACAGGTTTGGACATAATCATCTCTTCTCCTGGCTATGCCACTGAACTGTGCTCTTTCTGCTGGTCTCCTGTTTTGTATTCTTCTGCCTAGGATGCATAAAACACTCTAGCTATTCAAACTCCCTAACTTTGCTCTCTGTTGTTAATAGATTGAAAGACAAAATATTAGGCTGAATTTTTCAAACAAGAAATAGAAAAATAGACTATAATTAGTCAACTTACCATATGAACCTGTGTGCGATACCAGGCATTCACATTTATATTTAATATGTTCTTATACATTTAGGTCTGTGGTCAAAGCAAAATCTTTAAACAGCTCAGTGGTGAATGTTTCATTGTACCTACTGTACCATCCTCATTCTGTCTCTTGAAAATAGGTGATAGGACCTCAAAATAGGTATATCCAAGGACTGAAACCCAAATATTATTTTTAAATGAAAGCAGAGAATGAGACAGATGGCTGTTTCCTTCGTATATTCTAATGGCATCTAGACTGTTAATTAAAATGAGAGGTAACTCAGAATCTTCTCAAACTGTTCAGAGAATTAAATTTGTCTTGATAACTTTGAAATGATGACAGATTTCTCTCACTAAATAAAAAAAGAGTAGGGGTTGGAGAGATGGCTCAGCAGTTAAGAGCTAGGGACTGGATGCTCTTGCTGAGGGCCTGAGTTTGATTCACAGCACCCACATGGTGGCCAACAATGTAGGTGACTCCAATTTCTGAGAAATCCAATACATTTTTCCCAAATCGGCAGGCATTGTATGACACAGGTGCACTTGCAAACCTGCAGACAATGCACTGATACATACAAAAAATATAAATAAAATACTTTCAAACAAAGATTAGACTTTGTTTCTGTAGTCTCATTGATCCTCTCTACCTACTTCACCGAACTCTGCTGACAGCACCTGCATACTGAATTGTGTCAAAAAGGAGGGGAAACGAATGTGGCTGGCATATATAGAGGGGTAACTCCCTTATCTCACTTTCCCTCTGTAGCACAAGTGAGAATTTTAAACTATTTATTTGTTTGTTTATTTATTTATTTTTGTGTGCTTAATTGTTTTGTCTGCATGTGTGTAAGTGTACCATAAGCAAGCAATGCCTATTGAAGCCACAAGAGGATATCAGCTTCCCTGCAACCAGACTTATGGATGGTTGCTAGCTTCTATGAGGGTGGGAGAACTGAACCTGGGTCCTCAGGAAGAGATGCTAGTGTTCTTCACTGCTGAGGAATCTCTTTAGTCCCACAAGTGAGTACTTCCTGAAACTTCTCCAGCTTAAATAAGCCTAGATTTCATAGTTACCTTGTATCAAGAACATGTTTTACCTTTTATCTGTGCCCTTACTAAAATAATTTCCTTCTCCGGTTTGGTCTCATTATCTTTGAAAAACAGTAATGAATTATGCCCATATTTAAGCAGTCCATATTGATTATAAGAAAGTTAGTAGCTTTCATTAAAACTATATTTTCGTATCACCAAATCACTGTAAGTTTGTTGATGCTCAGAAAAGAGCATTGAAATAACTGTCACATTAATGCACATCATGTATTTCAAACTTAATATATTTGATCTGATTAGCTGGCTGGAACCCAGTCAGTGCTCTGTCAGCAGATCCAGAGTAAAACAAAGAGGCTGTAATTAATGAAATTAATGCCAGATATAGAAACTTGAAACTTGAGGTGACACTTCGGTCATAACAATTCATTCGAGCTTAGCAGAATGCAGACAGTAATTGCTCTTAGTTTAAAGGCACATGATTAGATAGCATGATTATTTTCCTCATGCTACTGAAGCCTATGGGTGTTGTCAAGGATGCTGCTTCAAAATGGCCAGATAACTGTTGATAGGGGAGCCCAGAAAATGAAGGAGTATGATTTAACTTACTGTTTTTATCTTCCCTTTCTTAGGAAATTTATACATGAAATTTGAAAGTAAGTCCTCACTTAAACGCAATCAATTGTCAATTCCTATGAACTTTGTCTCTTGCATATCATTTTGATCCCCCCAACGGCTACTTTTGGTCAGTGTTTTTACTCGTTTCGCACGTAACTTGATCAGATTTTTTCTACAGGGCAGCAGGAGTGATTTCCAGAACTCTAGGACACTGGGCCATAACCTTTGACAAAACACCTCTTTCACCCCCTGCTGAGGGCAGTAACAGGGGTGTTCAGCTGAAAAGTATGTCTCTGCTGGATACAATGCAGGACACTTATCTGAGAGAGGTTTTCAGAAGTCAAAGAAACTGGGAAGTTCCAATCCTTTACAATAGAACTTTTGTATGAGGCAACGTTAATTTCTGAAAGCAAACATTAGCATTTTAATAGTGTTAATAACAGCCAGTATTTACTGAATAAGTCTTGAGAGAGAAAATGGGATATCCTGAAAAATTTTTAGGTCACAATAAATTGTCACATCTTCTTGTTCAAAGCTGTGCCAAGGGACTAGACTGAAGTAGCAGGGTGATGCCAGGTGAAGACCAGCGCACGGTGGGTCATCTGTGTGAATGCGAAGTCCAAATGAGGGGGCGCAGGAGAGGCCTGCAATGGTGTCCGTAATGTGTATTCTTTTTCCAGTGCTTATAAATACTAACACCAGAGAATTACTAAACAGTACCCTCCAAATCCCTGACAGACATTTCTCATCAAGCATGCCTTCCTTACCAGAGAGAGGCTTGCTTTGCTCCCTTTATTCTTTCTGTGGGAGAAAAATGTAGTGATGGATGCTTAACATCCTCTGTGCGATCTCCTTAAGCAATAAATAAATAAATAAATATATAAAATTACAAAATTAAAAGTTGAAAATGGAAATTATTCGTGTTAATGTGAATCCTTGAGACTTGAATTTCATGACTAAATGTTAATTTCAACTCTGGTCAATTAAAGTTTTGAAAGTTTATTTCCTTTTCTCTCAGAAAAATAGTTTATGCACATTTACCTTTGTCTGATGGCAATTAGGACATTTCTCCATTAAGAGTCTAGCCTAGTCTTACAAGAATCTGACACTTGAATCTCACGTAGTACGACTTTTTTAGTAAGGTCTACATCTCGTCATTTATTACTTTGTATGCTAAGAAAAATGTGTTATCTGGGGAAGAAATAGATCAACACGGAAGTTATAACAGCATGTGAGTAACACGGAGTTCTCAGCATCAGAGGGAAGGGCTTGCTGAGAGCATCAATGATGTAGGAAATTCCGTTACAGGGATGGACAGGTTATTGTCAGAACATAAGCAGAGTGATTGCAACATCAAACTGAAATACATGTGAAGTCATAAGATGTCAAAACAAATAAATTATCTCACTCCTTCTTACAGTTTTTGTTCGAAAAATCATACAAAATAAATTTTAAAGCTATTCAAAGTGATGATGCTTAAATGAAATTTTGGTGGGTCAATGTAATTTTCCCACTTTTTCAAGGAACTCACCAAATCCAGATGGGAAAGAAAGTGCCTCTGTATACCAGAAAAAAAAAATAGGGATTTCAGAATGTATGAAACTGTAGTTCCTGATACTGAACCACTCAAAAATTATTGAAAAATATTGTGGATGTGTGCGGCAAAAGAAAATCCTTTCTAAAAAAAATGTTTTTACAAATAATAAATCCTACGTGGATATCTGGTCAGGAATTTGAATTGGAATAGACCAGGTAGGTTAACTCATCTGGTCTTCCACTGTGCCTCCCTTCCAAGCCAAGTCTTCATTGTTTTATTTTTTAATTAACATTTGAATATTGGGAAGTTTTATATATCACTTGTCTTAATATCATTTTACAATATGGGTAATACTACTCAAAAATGTTAAAACATTCATCAAAGATACATATGGTGAAATTTCCTCAAAAAGTTAGCAGTTCATTTGAGAATTTTGCCTCTAGACTTAGGTTCTCTACATTAACAAAATGCTTGCAGACAGATCATTTTTCATTTCACAGTTTGGAAGAAAATTTGGGCTGCCTTAGGAATTGAGCTACATTTTAGCATAAACGTACAGTTGGGTTACCATTTCTCTTCTGAGAATGGCAAGTTAAGGAATTATCTGTATCTCAAATCTCATACACTCAACATTTATATATCTTTGCATTTGTAAGTAATCTATTTTTCATGAAACTGAGATAAAATAATATCAAAAAAATTGAGAAACTATGCAGTTTAGAAAACTTATAATAGTTTGACTTGGCTTTTGTCTTGACATAAAAATGAAATGTCTTCATAAGACTTGTATGTGCATGTTACCCCTGTACATTCAATTTCTCTTAAAATATATGTGTTAAAATATCATGTATTTATGATTATAACTGTGATGTGGCATTTTCACACTCAAAGTAAAATCTCCATTAGAAGCTGATTTCATCAAATTATAGGGAATTTATTTTTCACTTAGCATCTAAAAATAGCATAGCAGCAAAATTAGAATAAAAATTCTCTGACCTTTTATTGCAAAGCATAGAACCAGAGCAACTGCTGAATTGCAATATTTGCTCAGGCTTTACTCTGAGCCTACAAGCAAACAAAGGGTAGTTGAAGTTCTGCCAAAGGAGATGTTAAAAAATAGCTGTGGTTGGTGATTGGAAAAGATGTGGCAATCTATATAAAAAGTAAGAGTCATGAGCCAGGGGAAAACAAGTTTTAAACTGTCAGGTAAAAATAGATGCACTGCATTTCATCGGGCGCTCAATTCTATTATATGAAGGACAGGAATTTCATCAAAATTCAATACAAACGATGTGTTCAAGTTAATAAAAATGCCATCGTATTAGTTTGGTATATGATTTAATGACTAATTCTAAATAATTTAACTCATACATCTTTACATATATATCCACCTATGTATGGTTTCATACTCATATAGGGGAAATATAAAATTTTATCATCTAGTGTGATACATATGTACTATTCATAATGATAATGGCTATCTATAATTTATTTTTATATTCTATCTGTTTGCTTCTCAAACATATAAGAAGCATTCAGAATATATGTTTCTGGGTCTATTTTTGAGTTCATGAGAAAAATAAATTATTTTTTCTTCAAAGTGTAGAAATTAACATAAATTAAAATATTATAGATATTTGGACTAGAGAGATAGTTCAATGGTTAACACCACTGGCTGCTCTTCCCAAGTTCAGTTTCTACCCACATGGAGGCTAACAACCATCCCTAATTCAATGTACACTAGAACCTACACAATTTTATGAACTCCCTGGGCATTGCAGATCATGGGAACACTTATACCCAAGGAGACAATGCACTTATAGACATAAAATAATTACTTTATTTATGTCTAAATAAAAATAATTATAGATATTTATTTCATTAATCATTATATCCCTTTCACTTTCGTTAGTGACTTTCCTTTAGCAGTGTTAAAATAGGCTGGTGTTGAATATAGGAATCTGTATTATTGAGAATCAACTTGTCCACTAGTATTTTTAGCCCCATTGCCACTCCTTATTTTGTCCATCCCTTCTTCAGGATGGCTTGAGCATCAAATTCCAGGCAGAGTATGGGGAATTAGGCTGATAAAGTAGCTAAGAGCACTCTTAGGAAGTTTAATTAATTTGTTTGTTTGTTAATTCAATATTTATGGGGCATGCTATAGCATGTGTTTGGAGATCAAAGGACAATCTACTGGAGTCAGTTTCCTCTGTCTACCATGTGAGTACCAGGGATGGAACCCAAGTGGTCAATCAGGCTTGGTGGCAGGTACATTACTCACTGAGCTGTCTGAAATGTATCTTTTGTTACAAGAAATTGACAAATAGGACCTGAATCTGAACTTCAGATGCATCTGGCTTTGCTTTTACAAAAGTTTATTCTCCAATCCAGTATACTGTTTGCTCACAAAGTCAGTAAGGACTGGTTCTAAAATTGCTGTTCATCTTCAAGAGTAGCTTTAAAAATGAAAAATTCAACTTGAGAGGCTTGATATTTCAGTCATTGCCGTAGCACTTTGTAAGTTAGTACCTAAAGAATTCTTGGCAGAAGGTGGATGATCAATAAGTTAATACAATTTGCATGTGGTGACTGAAGTTATTGTTTGTATCATCAAGATACATAAAGTGTCCTGTGAATGAGAAATGTGTATGCGTGTGCTGGCACGGACTTGTGTGAAAATTGATGATATTCAAAACTACTAAACTAAAACATCAAAATTAGTGAAGAAATCATAGAGTTAAATGTATTTGCTTTGTGATTTGGATATTAAAAAATCATCAACAGGAAAGGGTGTGAATGAAAAACTGTCATTCACTGAAGAAACCTGGACCAAGAGAGAAAAGAAGTTTCTACCCACTGGGACAGCTATAGCAGAACTGCATGAGAGTTAAAAGTTCTGGCTTTGGAAATGAAGGACCTACATCCTGACTCCAGCTATCTCATTATCTGTGACTTTGGATGATATATATCCTGTTATCTTTATAATTCATACATATAATGAAAAGATAATTTTTCAGAGGCACTGGAGACAAATACATAATATACATAAAACGTTTTATGATATGGCACATAGCTTTTTATATAGCCTTTTACAGTTAGCAGATATTTTGTTAAGTGTTTTTAACTTAGAACTATATTTGCAAGGAGAGATGGAAGATTTACTAGAAGATATTTTATTTGATTATTTTATATGAGCTTTGTCTTATAAGACATGACATTCTAAAGCAAAGTTTTACAAGTAGCTTTGAAACTGGAGATGAATTTCAGCATTTAATTATAGTAATTTGGATGTAACATTTAGAAATATTTGACCTGTATGTTATTGCTTCAGGCAGTATTTTGAAAGGCTTTTTTTCTTCCTTTTGTCTAGGGCCAGTAAACTGTTCCCCCAAATAATTAATTGTCAATGTCACCTAAAAGACACTCTGTGTTTAAGCTACAAATTTGCTACTTTTGTCTTTGGAAAATAATCTTTTTTTCCTGTCTGTCTTATGAGTTATTCTTAAACAGTAACTAGATACACTGCAGCTAAACACTGCACATATTTTGGAAAATAAAACAAGCCTTGTTAGGGAATAAACAACAGTATATGTCTAGATTCATTTTGATTCTAAGTATGACCTTGTTAGGAAACAAGTTTTTATAGGTACCGAGAAGACCAAGCTGAAAATAGGTGAACTGTGAACGGATCATTTCCATTGTGAAAATAAATTTAGCAATTTTTGTAATAATTCCCTAAGTAGTGAATGCAAAAAGCTGGCAACAGTGTGTTGTCAACATCGAAGAAAAGTAAATTATGCATGGGGAAAGTGGGTGCTACTTTAGTTAAGTTACAGTTGGGCAGGTTGACAGTGGTACTTGACTTAGTTCCTAACGAGTGTGATAATATGTGCTTCCTCCAGTCTTGGATGAATAAAGTTCCTGACAGCGATGAACAAAGTAAAAAATTGTTTTATTTGCTTTGACTGTTTTCTGAGAATAGAGATGATTATTAAAGATTATATAAAATAAATCTTGACTGACCTTTCAATTAATTGGAACTGCGATAGCATTAATAATAATTTCTTCCGGGACTAGAGACATGGCTTAGCAGTTAAAAACACTGGCTACTCTTGCAGAGGACCCAGGTTCGATTCCCAGAACCCACATGGCATCTAACAACATCTGTTACTCAGATTCCAGGGGAATCTAATGCCATCCACAGGCATTGTACAACACAAGTTCACTTACATGTAGGCAATACATTTGTACACGTAAATGTAAAAATAATAAATAGAATAGAAAAAATTACTTTCAATAACCCCATTTCTATTATTTAATAGCTAAAATGAAAGACCCATAAATAGACCATAACATTTAGTGCTACATTAAACTTGGGAATTACACCTTACTGCCATTTACTACCATTCAGATTTTATAGAAGTTAAGATACAGGTGGATTAAATAGCATATTCATGATCTTACTAATAATGGGTGGTTCAAACACAAACAATTTCCACGTTGTATCTGGAGACCTTGTTCTTTCGTTTAATATTGTACTCCTTATCCTCTGTATGGTCAGCATGGGCTATGCATATTAGATATCTATGCAAATTACCCTAAGCATCTGCACTGAAAATCTGTTCCATAACCTAGAAATTTGTTCCGTTACAAATATTAAGAAAAGATGGTTTCATTTCATGAGGTCTTATTTGACAGTTGTTGGTCTATCTTAACGCCTGCCTATTGGGGTCCTATTCAGAAAGTCCTTACCTATGCCTGTAAGTTCCTGTGTATTCCTTAATTTCTTTATTAGATTCAGGATAGTTGATCTTATATTTAGGTTCTTGATCTCTTAGAAGTTAAGATTTCGTTCTTCTACGTGTAGCGGTTCAGTTTGACAGGCAACATGTGTTGAACATGCTGTCTTTTCTCCAGTGTGTACTTTTGTTCCCTTTGTCAAAAATCAAGTGGCTGTAAGTTAATGAACTTAAAATCTGGTTCCTTAGTTCTACTCATTCATCAATCTTTCTGTTTTTGTGGCAATACCTTGCTGCTTTCATTAGTACAGCTTTGTAGTATAATTTGGAATCAGAGATGTTGGTGCCTCCAGCAGTTACTTTATTATGCAGGATTGTTTCAGTTCTCCTGGTTTTTGTGTGTGTGTTTCATAGTAAATCTTCGATTTTATTTTCAATTTCTGTGAAAAACTATCTTGGTATTTTGATGGCGACTGTGTTGAATTTGCAGATGAATTTTTCTAGGATGGACAATTTCACAGTACTTATTAATTTTACCCATCAATGAGCATGAACTCACAGTGCTTGTGATACATACACAAGTCTTGTTCAAGCCCACGACAGTCAAAAACCCAGCATGGAAGAGGAAGGTGAGCAAGAAACCCCAGCCCTAGGAGAGGATCTGTTGGCAACCTATAGCTGCTGGGAGAGGGAGAGTCAGTCTTCTTTAAGGGTGTGATATATAATGGGTTGACTAGACTCACAGGAATGGACCCACATGCAAGGGGATTCAAGGGGCAGAAATTATTTGATAGGCCTTTAAAAAAGCAAAAGTAATAATAGAGGACTTGAAATTGAGAGGAAGGTTGTAGAGTGGGGGTCATTTGCGGGGAGGTGTTATGGAATCTGATCAAAATAGATTGTATGGAATTCTAAAAGTGTCAATAAAATATTTTAAAATATATTTTGTCATAGTTTGAGAAGTTAGAACCCTAATGTGTATTTGAAAGATATTTTGCTAAATTTCTCTTTGAAGTTTTGTTTGCTATCAAACCTAATTAGAATTTTCTTCTTTAATATATTTAAACAACTGTTTGACATCATTTGAGAAAAAAATAGCAAACTTATGTGTGAGACACATTGTAAGAACACATGGTTGTAAATAATGGAGGACAATATAGAGTTGAACGTATGCCTGAATCTTCTACTCCTCACTGGAACACAGTTTTGGCAGGATATGTTGATCTATTTGAAAACCGCAGTTTCTGGAAGTGATTTTTGTATTTTTAATGACTTTGCAGCCCATATCGCATGAGAGGATGATGCCAATGACCTTCGTACTACCGAGCAGCAGAGCATACTGCATCTTTATGTTTTATAAACAAGATTTAAAATATCATGAGCTTTTTTGGAAAGTTTATATCTTAAATTTGGGTTCCCCTCAAAGCAACACAACAGAGAACATGACAAGAATGCTGAGTGAGCCCCACAGCTATTCTATCCCAGGGCGTGGGAGAAATGTTGGAAGTTCTTTAGGGAAGAAACAGCAGTAGATCTTATTCAATAATCTCCAAAGCAATATGCAGGCTGACTTGGAAATTATTTTATGATATACATACAGTGTGCCCTGAACACTTAGCTTTTAGCTCATAGAGTTATAAAAATAACTGCCAGTTTGAAGAAAAAATAGACATGATCAATTTAAGGAAGAAAGATAATGTGATTTTTAGTTAAAAATGTTGAATTTTATGTGTATCAGTGTGTATATGAGAATGAATTTGTAGTCACATGGCCTGGACAGAGGGACACTGCAGGAATAAAATGACTACTGTGTATTATGTCTGAAGTCTAAACTCATTTCCTAAATTTCACCTGATCCTCACAGTATCCATGTGAAATCAACAGGGTTGGCCTCGGTTTACAAAGAAGACTCAAAGTTTAGTAAATTTTCTCAAAGTTACACACTAAGTATCAACTGAGCTGAGAATCATTGATGTTAAATGAAACTGGCATTAAAAATCTATCATTCATCTATTGTACAAGTGGCCTCTAAGGCTGATGTGACTGGTTTCTTCAGACTCTAGAATACAAACTGTGATTATGCTGTGTAATCGCCTCTGTTCATGTCACTATTTCCTACTTAAAAGTTTTGTTTATCTGAGGCAATGAACAGCATATAACTTACCTAATCGATAAACTATAATCTCTGTACGCACAGGTATATATGTATGTGGTAGAGTTAACACTTAATTCTGTGATCATATTCTGGCACTTCTGATTAAGAATTGCATGACTTGTAAGACATAGATTTAGGGTTTGGTGTCCATTGTGGTCTCTGGGCTTAATTCTGCTGATGACTTTCTACTTTTGAAATTCTCCAAGGTCCAGTACTCTTCCTAATATGGACTTAATAAAATACAATACACAACATTTCTGTGATGCGGTAGCACAATATTTGGCATACGGATTCTCATATTTTCTACATGGTGTATAAACACAAAAGTAATTGCAATATTGAATATTTATTCAGATATATATATATATATATATATATATATATATATATATCATGAGGTTATCTTCATAGACCAAAGGCATAAGAAACACTATTGTTTTAATTCTTAAAGAATAAAGAAACTGAGAATCAGGCCGGGCATGGTGGCACATGCCTTTAATCCCAGCCCTTTGGAGGCAGAGGCAGGCAGATCTCTATGAATTCAAGACCAGCATGGTCTATCTATATAGTGAGTTTCAGGCCAGCTGGGGTTTCAGAGACCCTGTCTCAAAAAGCTAACAAACAAACATACAAAAACATGAGAATCTGTATAGCAATACCATTCTCATCCCCTTAAAGTCAAACAAGACATGTGGTAGAACCATGATACGGCACCAAGGTTTGGAAGCATGAGAATCATCACTCCATGGGTCTGTACAAAGTGTCTGGTGTTGGTCTTCAAAGCAATGGCCATTTTCCTTATGCTTCACTTATCTTTATCATAGCAATTTGGATTACCTGGACCCTAAAATTAGAGATTTAATATTTTGTGCACAAAACATTAACCACATGCACTGATACTCTCTCTTTTCTTTCTTTCTTTCTTTATTTCTCTTTCTTTCTTTCTTTCTTTCTTTCTTTCTTTCTTTCTTTCTTTCTTTCTTTCTTTCTTTCTTTCTTTCTTTCATTACACAGTGGTTGCTAGAGAGCCAGGGCATCATAGGGATTCAGAACACAACTTTCTCAGTACAGTTTCTTGACATCAAATTTCAGCTCCACCATCTCTTTATGATTATACTACTTGGTGCATTGTGATTCAGTTTCTTTTTAAGAATCTGGGAAAGAGGTGACAGTATTTTTCTCACCAACAATAGTATGGTGGGGATTAATGTAATCCAAAAAGTGCATAGATAGTTTATATAGCTATTTGGCATATATTCCTCTACGTGTATTATTAGTACATGGTATAACTGAAAGTGATTTCATTTTATTATGCTAGAAAATGAATGCTAAATTAAAAATCAAAATTATGTCTACAAGATTTCCTAGGACACCACGTGACACAGGTTATCTCTACTGCCTACTTTTGATTAGTTTCCTGTGGGAAACTGTAAGTCATGCCAAAGAACTAGGGGTAACATAAATAGAGAAAATAAATCTTGTAAAATTTTACTTCTCAGAAACAGGATTTTATTAATATGAGGTGCTGCAGCATCTATAATATAAGCAGATATTTAAATGTTTCTTCATGTTAAGATGTCTTTGAATATTGTTAATATGATACTTTTTGTATAATGTTCAGTGAGAAAGAAATTAGGGGTTTTATTCTATATAAAATTAAATATTTTCTCCATACAATAAACTGACATTTGTGAAGCAGCAACTTCACAGAATTGACAAGGAAGTGAATTTGGCCTCCACAGCTAACTATCGAATTATCCTAAAGGTCTCTAGACCTCCATTACCTTTTTAAAACTAGAGATAAGTGTGTGTGTGTTGCTTGGACAGTGCTAAAAAGTGACTGCAATTCCTGTCCTTGGATGGTAATCATCTGTATCTCCTGTTATTCCTGAAACTTTGTGATAATGAGTAAGTGAAACAGGGAATGTTTAATATATTGGTAGTATAGAAAACCAATTTCAAAGCCATTGAATACCAACAACTGATTTAGATACTTTTAAAATATTTTAAAAACATTGGTGGCGATAAGAAAGTGAGTATGAAGATGAATAAATACACAAAATTTCCGTAAAAATTAAAAAATGATTCTAAAAATTACATTACTCATATTTTCACCTTTAAGGGTTTTTCAATATTTCTTTCCCCTTGCCCAACATGGCAGGAGAGACTTGGCAGTAGCAATTGGGTTTCCTTTAAAAAGCTCTCAGTGAATAAGACTCAGAGTTGATCATGACATCATGCTAATGATGCCAATAAGTGTGTCTGGCACACTGCCATCCCTCTCTGCTGTTCCTCTCATGCTTCTGTAAGCACCCAGGTATCAGGCATTGCCTAACACAATCAGAGTGTTAAAACCTTATCTCACTTCAGGATCTTGTTAATTTGAAATTAATAAATGAATAATGATGTGTAAACATTATCTATGAAATGACAGAAAAATACCCAAGTCTTCAATCTTTGGATAGACAATGAGCTAAGCCTACTCTTAACTGAGAGCCTACCTCTTTTAACAAGTGATCCTAAAATGGTGTTCCAAAAATTAAAATGCAAATTTCAATTGAGAAGCTTTAAAGTAGATATAATTATGTTTTCTAAGAATATGTATGTATTCTAACATTTTTCTTTCTTGAATGTTTTATCTTTTTAATTCTTTTTCTAATTCAAATTATTTAAAAATAAACCATGCTTAGATTCATGCTTAAAGATAGCAACTGAATTAAAGTAAATGCAGGTGAACACCATTATTCAAAGGGTACTATGTAATTGCACCTCTCAGCTGGCAAGATGACTGTTTGCATGTTGTAACCAGAATCCAGACTGGAACAAATGTGGTGAAAATCAACACGCGCTCGTCTCTGTGGAAACTGGCAAAGGAGCAGATGCTGCTACTGGAAATAGCTAGGACTTCTGTGTCTTCAGATGAAAAACATTTTGTGAAAAAAGAAAAAAAAAAGATTTGTTCCATGCATTGATTCACAGATGAAAGGGCATATTTTATTGTTTAACTGGCTTTGTTGCAGTACCAGTGTTTCTATTTGAAATGCTTGAGGTAATTCAGAACAACCTCTTTGACATTTCTAGTTCCTTAATCATGCATTTACCTTATCTCAAGTTCATATCTTCAACCTAATTCAATATTCATTAGAAGAATAGATTATGGTTACATTTTGGTTGTAAATGGCAAAGGTTGGTATAATTGCACATCTTTAATTAAACTAACTCAGCAGCTTTCTATTGTTTCTCTTGGCAGAGATGGGGTCTGAGTCACTCACACAATGTGGACATGATATGCTTAAAAATGACATAACCCCAGAATGTAAGGCAGGAATTGGTTGGAAGGAGAGTCTAAAGTGAAAAAGGATAGTACGAGAGAACATTCTCCGCCCGATGGTGGCCATTTTATGTCAACATGTTGTGAACAGAAGATAAATAATAAAACAAACAGAAAAGATTGCTACATTGGAGACCTCCACTAGATGTTTCAGTGTTCTCTTACTGTTGGAAACAACTGAACAAATCTCATGGCTTAAATTCACTTTAAATCAATGTGCACTAGTGTTTTTAGCAATCATGCGACAAAATTTCAAAGCTACCTCACATTCATAATGCTGGCTTATTTTGACCACGTGGAGTCTGCAGAACTCTTATTTATAGTGAAATTATAATGGACCTGTGTTTTTGTTTCTTTGTGTTTTTATTTTAAATATTTTATTTATTATTTTTATTATTTATATGAGTATATTACCTGCATGTTTGTCAGTATTCCCATGTCATGCAATGCTTGTGGAGGTCCGAAGAGAGTATCTGATCCCCTGGAATTGGAGTTAGAAATGATTGTAAGTTGCCATGTGCGTGATGGAAACCAAACCTCAGTCCTCTGCAAGAGCAGCCAAGGCTCTTAACTGCTGAGTCATCTGTCCAGCTCTTTTTTACAGGATTTTATAATTAAAACGAGGTTGTAGGGGAAATGTTACCATTTATACATAAATATGCTTATGATATATTGTTCAATTTAAAATATACAGGAGAATTTATGCATGTATAGATAATGGTTGCTTTGTAAGAGAAATTAAAAGAAATGTCAATATTATTTGTGGTAGCATTTAGTGCTTTAGTAAGTAAAAACACGGAGTATTTTATTTCTTCTGAATTGCATTATTTCTCTTCAAATTTTCCCAAGTAAAAACCAGTGAATGTGTCATTAAAATCATTCCTTTATCTTTGCTAATGAAATAAATATCTAGCATACTCATTTTAATTTTTTTTATTTTATTGTGTGTGTATGAGTTCATTGCTTATATGTTCTACAGTGCTTGCAGAGGTCAGAAGAGAGCATCTGATCCCCTGAAACAGGAGCTTGTGGGTGCTGGGAATTGAACCCAGGTCCTCTGCAAGAGCAGCCAGGATAGCTAACATTTCCTTATGAACTTTCTAGTAAGAGTGATGAAAAATTTTGGAATACAAAACAATAATCTGTTAGTGTCTGTAAAAGCTAGAGTTAACTACTTAAAATAGCTTTACATATACATATACATAAACATATACATACCTAGTGGACTGTTCTTTATTAAAAACAGGTATTCTATTGTTGCCATGCAAGTACCATGGCAGGTTAAAGTCATGATTATTGGATTTAGGCTTTTTAAAAAATATTTTATTTCTTATTTTTACTTTAATGTATAAGTGTACTGCTTGCATATGTGTGTGTGTGTGTGTGTGTGTGTGTGTGTGCAACAGTATTGATCACTGCCCACTAAGGTCAGAAGCGGATGTTGGAATCCCTGTAACTGGAGTTAAAGAGGCCACTATGTGGGTACTGGGTCCTCTGCAAGAACAGTCTTAACTGCTGAACCATCTCTCCAGCATCAGATTTGGGCTTTTTTAAAAATGTTTATTTATTTATTTATTTAATTTTATATGTATTTGGGCCCAGTTCTTACAGTGCTCAAGGGGACCAGAAGAAGGTATCCTATCCCTTTTAACTGCAGTTATGGATAGTTGTTAATTATTCCTTTATTCAAACTTTGCTGGGCTTTAAAACAGCAGAAATCACTTATGTGATGAGTGGCATTGAAATGGGGGAAATAAGAATGATGTCATTTGTTTTGATTCCCCATAATTCTAAAGGGACAATGATCAATTCTATAACCTGCATATTAAAATGTAAAATATAGGCTGCTTTGAACCTAACAGGAGATGTTTGACGGCAAAGCTGGAAGAAAACTAAACTTTACTACTCACAAAAATCCATACTGTGGCTGAAATGTGATGAAGATTTTAATTTGTTCACCCATACTCAAAGAATGAATATTCAGAGGTTGATTGATTAGAGAGTAACGCTAAATAAGTAGCTTTTGAAGAGAACAAAATTGAGTACATCAAAGTAGAGTGGGCAAAGTATATTTAAGGAATGGTTTTATACTTGATAATTACATCCAGAAATTCTTAGAGTAGAAATGGAAATAGTCATACTAAAAGGCAGACCAAGATTAACAAATTTACAACCATAATTTACTACGTTAGCAAAATTTCACCCTGACTGTTTTAGGTTGAAAGGGATTGAACCACCAGTGAGTTGCCATTATCCAGCATGGAGATAACTTTCCATTTTATATGTTTAAAAAATATTTGGAGAGACATCTTGGAGTCTTGGTGCCTCCTCTTGCTTGTTATCACTCACTAAAGAGAAAAACCCATATGCAGTAATCAGTTAATTATATATGCTGATTTGATGGTATGTTCTAGTTCTCTCATATGCTCATGGCATGAGGCTTTGATTTGTTCCTTAAGAGACAAATGAATCAGTTGTGTAACTCTTTACAGTTTGGATTCAAATTCAGATTTATTTGTCATATCACATTGGTTCTTAAATGATGGAAAGGACTGCGTATTTTCTCCTCCAACATTTTCATCTATACATGTGTTATGAAGTTATTTTATGCATTTTTCAGTTTTGGTTTATGTATAAGGAACAATGAATCATGTGAATCTCAGCAGTGTCTACATCTTGTGTTTTCATTTGGAAAAAGTATAAGCAGCACAACTTTGACATACAGTATGCTGTTGTACTATTAAGTCTAATCATAAATCAGTACAGAATAGTCTTTACTGGCTTTTCATGTGCTTCCATCATGCATTATTCATCAAAGTTTTTCTTTCTGCTTGTAGGGATGACTTGTCAGGCTCGAACATCGTACACTGAAGATGAAGTCCTTTGGGGTCATCGTTTTTTCCCTGTAATTTCTTTAGAGGAAGGATTCTTTAAAGTTGATTACTCTCAGTTCCATGCAACATTTGAAGTCCCCACCCCTCCGTACAGTGTGAAAGAACAGGAGGAAATGCTCCTCATGTCCTCCCCTTTAATAGCACCAGCCATAACCAACAGCAAAGAGAGACACAATTCTGTGGAATGCTTAGATGGACTAGAAGACATTAGCACAAAACTTCCATCTAAGCTGCAGAAAATCACTGGAAGAGAAGACTTTCCCAAAAAACTCTTGAGGATGAGTTCTACGACTTCAGAAAAAGCCTATAGCTTGGGCGATTTGCCCATGAAACTTCAACGAATAAGTTCAGTTCCTGGAAACTCTGAAGAAAAACTGGTATCTAAAACCACCAAGATGTTATCTGATCCCATAAGCCAGTCTGTGGCGGATTTGCCACCAAAGCTTCAAAAAATAGCTGGAGGACCTGCCAGGATGGAAGGGAATCTTCCAGCTAAATTAAGAAAAATGAACTCAGACCGCTTCACATAACAAAGCACCCCATTAGGCATTATTTAATGTTTTGATTTAGTACTAGTACAATATTTGGCTGATGAGATAATCCTCCCTATGAATCTGAGAGTTATATCCCCCACAGTCCAACAGCATATTTGACAACTCTCCATTGGCAAGTATTGTTACTGTTCAGAACACAAAAGTTATGAAGGGAGGACATCATAAGGAAGTTAATAATGGGCATGTATTATCACATCAAGCATGCAATAATGTGCAAATTTGCATTTAGTTTTATGGCATGATTTATATATGGCATATTTATATTGTATATTCTGGAAAAATATATAAATATATATTTGAGGTGGAGATAATCTCCCTATCATTTCTAATATACGTATTAAGCCAAACATGAGTGATAGCTTTCAGGGCACTAAAATTATACACACATCATACACACATACCCTCATACATACATATATATAAAATATACACATGCAAAAACATACATATATATCTGATAAAATTGTGATGTTTTGTTCAAATTTGTAGTTCTTGTGCATGTTTACTTTACTAGGCTAAGAAGGCTGCTGACATTGATTATTAATACCAAATATTTTAGCCTTAAATTATTTGTCATTTAAAAATCTGATTTAATGTTTTCTGCTGTTAAGGTCATGGAAGATTTTAATTGTACTTTATCATGAAAGAGTTACAGAAATTCATGGTATCCGTGGCATTGCAGAGGTATCATCAATATGTGTTTCATTTGTAAATTTTAGAGAATTCCAGTACATGATATACACAGCATTGAATTTTTCTTATGATTTTTAAAGTTGCTAGAACTGGGGGGTAAATAAAAGTTGATTAATTTAATGATTATTCTTTTCTTAGCCTAACTAATAACTAGAAGTTGGCTTTGTACACAATCTAATAAAAATATGGGCTCTGAACAAATGCTGAATCACTGGAATAATCAGTAGCCAGGTTATATTTGAATATGTCAGAATCAGTAGGAAATTTACAGGGTAAATGACCCTTGTTTCAAAATGAGTAGATTGCAATCTTTTCTTTTTCTGTAACTTCTGTCCACTATAAAATTTAATAATTTATCTTTCAGAAGACATGACAGCACAATGAAGCAGATGATAAATAGTTATGATCAAAATATGTATGTCTGTGTCTCTTTCTATGCTGCTCTCTTGTTTATGAGTTTGTTGTGAAAGGGCAGATTTTTTTTTTCTTATCCCAGGCCTGTCACTCGCGATTCATAACAGACCTGAGAAAAATTAAAATCAGATGAATCGGCAGTGTTTTGCACTCAGGAATTTTTTATTTTGTTTCGATGTTGAGCATTTGTTTAACTGATGCCTTGGGTCCCTGGCCTCTTGAAATGATTTTAACAGTAATATTTTTCTAGCCCCAACATGTTTTATTCATGACTCACAGTCTGGAGTCAAACTTTGATTGGTAGGGCACCTTCAAGAAAAGGTTTCAAAAGTGGATTTAAAAAAAAAAATCTAGAACTTCTTCTATTCCAAATATCAGAGGTTTTCCTATAAATATTTTTTGGGGGGTGGTCGTATTGCAATCTAAGTCTGGCCAGAGTTAGCTCACTTCTCATTACTACGTAAACTGATGGCTGGCTTGGAGGCACAGAACTCCTTATTTTCATTTTTATCAATTCTATCTTGATTTTCTTAGAGCGAATAATTATGTCAACTCTGTCATCCACTATAATAAAATATCTTCTGGCTACCTCTGTATCAACCAAATTCTGTAGGTGCAAACATATACCAGGGAATGGGTACTGGAAAAATGATCGACTTTGGCATCTATCCACTGTGTACAGAGCAGTTGCCCCACCACTTGATGACCAAATGTTCTTAATTGCCAGATGAACGAAAAGAAATAATAGAAGTCAGAGAAAGGGGCCAGGGGGGTGTGCTGTATTTCTTAACAGTGGAAGAAACTGTATAGATCATTTAGTCCAACACCTTAAACCTATACAGAGCCATAATATTCTTTGGAGAGTCATTTTAATTTGTTTTTGGTACTATGAAGAAGAACCAAAAACAGACTCTCTAAATGTAATCATTTATTTAGCAAAATTTTTGCATGCCTTCTATGTCCTAGGTGGTCTTTTTTTTTTTTTTCAGTTTAGTTCCTGGGAATTTCGATATGACTAAGTCAGAGGTGACTACTTAAACTAAACACCGTGTATTCACAGTAGAGTGTGGAGGAGACAGAAACAAACACAAATGAGACAGTACCCTGTATTCAACATTTCAGTTAAGAGAATAAAAACAAAGTAACAGTGAAAAATGGGTAGCTGTGTAACAACGGATTATATTAGAGAAAGGGACACTTAAGAAGTTGGCTAGCCTTAGGCCTAAGACCTAAGTGATAAGAAAGTGCCACTGTTTCCAAAAAAATCCAAGAGAACTGTACAATTTTATCTTTTCCGCACAAACGTGGGAACCGTGTGATTCTGCATGTACCTGCAGTTTAGTCCCTACTTCCAGGTTGATCATAGGAACCGGTCTTCCCAGGAAAATAGCAGTTTATACCTGTTGTACTTGTGTAATTATTAGTAAGCCCCTCTTTGAGTCCTATAATGTCCTGGTTTGGATGATATATGGTAAAGTTTTTGTTGAAACTAACAAAATTAGGAAGTCTAATATATTTGGAAAAATAAAGAATTGCTTTTCTTCTCCTTTTCCTGATCTTCTTTTTGTCATAAACCATTTTGAATAAAATCATCTCAGTATCACATCTTTCAGACTCAAGAACTCCTTATTAAAGTAGTTATAACTATATACATGGCATGTTGCTCATGCTTCAGAAAATTCTGCATTTTATTGAATGAATGAAAAAATAAAACAAATTCCAATACTTTCAATTCAAGAAATTTTAAGAGCTTGAATAAAATTACTGAATGTCAATTTAAGTCAATATAATTGTCAGAGCTCCAGTGTTGTGACTATCAGAAAAGAAAACATCCTATGATCATTGCACCAGACAAGTCTACCTAATAACTGGAAACCAGATTTATACCATTTTATGGTATAACTCTTGCTGTAATAAAATATCTCACTATTTATCGAGATTTAAACAAATCAATTAATTGGTAATGCTTATCTTCAATTTAAAAATATATTAATCTCAAAAATGTAAGCAAACTTTGTAAATATATATATAAGTAAGCCTAAGGATTTTTATGATGAATTTTTATGAAAAAATTCTTATACTCTTTTCAAATTATTCATATATGGCTTTAAATTTTATCAAAAGTGTTTTACATATTATTGACTTACTGAAAACCATTTCATCTGGATTCGAAGAGTTCATTATTTCAATTGGATGAAGAAGACTCATGGAGAAAGTGATTTATTCTACTTACATTATAAAGTATCTTGCCATTGCCTACTGTGAAGACAGTAAATCCAGACTGTGCAGTACGTCTCTGAGGTCTATTGCACAATTTTGCTGGGTGTACATTGAACATATTTAAATTATTTTTAAACTAATCACATTTTCTGGCATGTAATCTATAATTATTTAAAAATATAATGATAATTGGTTTATAAAAATACAAGCTGTTTTATCCAGTACTGCAAGTTCAGTTTCATAAAAACTACATTAAACTTTTGAAACATGGTTGGATTTAATTCTAAAGCATTCCTATCATTTCTCCGCTTCCCAGCAGTCAGTGATTCACCTTTATGATAAGACTCTTAACTGCCTAAAGATAATGACTTCATCCACAGCAAGGTGTTGTTTGTAAATTACTTCTTTCGGCAACACGAATTTTGAACCTAATAATATTGAACCTGAGACCTGTGTTTCTTGGAAGAAGGTTCATGAATAATTCACCCCATACAGTATGAGTGTTTTAAAAGCCGTGGTAAGTAAAACGGGGAAAGTACAGTTGGTTGCATTTGTTTAAATATCAAATAATCTTTCAATAAATATTTAAATCTTTCACTGGAATTTGCTTCATAGAATTAAATATGCCCCTAATCTGAAATCATAGGAATTCTATGATATATAATGCTCCCTATTCTTAGGGTCATCACAGAATTAATTTGTTTAAAAATGTTAAAAAGTAACATTGCTCCAATTTCTGGTCTTATAGTTTCAATGAGAAAGATTTTAAGTAAATAATAGTATTGTCATTGTTTTTCCACAGTTACTGTGGATTTTTTGTTTGTTTGTTTCTGTAAAGTTTGCCTTTTTCTGTTCTATCTTTTTCCCTCTCTCTCTCTTTTTCTCTCTATTTGTCCACTTCTTAAACAACTCAGTCTCAGACTCCCTCAGCCTTCTCTGTGCTGATATTACAGGTATGTACCATGGAACCAGGCTCAAATTAATTTCCTACCTCCTTCTCCCCCTCCTCTCCTCCCCTTCTCTTCCCATCTTCACATCTAGTACTCTTCCTTGTCTCCCTCGCTTGCCTGTCTTCTGTTCTCTACCTTTCCTCCATCTCTTACTTCTATAATGCTTCTTTTATATCCTTCGGTTTCAACTGTGCTTGCAACTGGTCTGATCCAAGAGATTTGGCATGGTAGGTAAGTGCTCTACCACTAGGTTACTTTGCCAACCAACTTTTCAGAAATTGTAACTGTTTCAAAGAAATGTAGGCTTTGTATGATCTTTTGATTGTATAGGGAATAAATACAAATAGAACAAATACATTCTCTTTTATAAAACAAACAAACAACCAAACAAAATAGAAAGAAATATCCGCACTCCTACCTGGCTCTCATAAGCAAGGAATGTGTTGATTATTTCGATGGTGATTATGAACATTACTTGAATCCTTGAATCAACTTTATATTGTAGAAATGTCCTCATTTTGCACTTGAAACTGATTTTCAGTGAGTCTGGTGTTTTATTGTCTTTGTTGTTCTGTTTGTTTTGTTTTGTTTTGTTTGTAATTAAACATGAGGTGTAATCCCTTGCTTCTAGTGAGTATGAATTCTATAGAGAATCTTTCTTTTTAAACACAGAATGCCTCCGACCATAGCCATGCATGAACATACGTATTCAGTAATTATGTGCAATGGTTTCAAAGCTTCTGGAAGATTTGCAGTGGTGCTTATGGTTCTTATCACTGTGATCTGGAGAATGGGTAAGTGGGAAGTGACAGAAGTAAAGTAGTAGGTGTGGCCAGGATTGTGTAGTGCCAAAAACAAATCCAGAAACAAGTAAAATGAAGGAAGAATCCTTTAGAGAATTCTTTAAAAGGTTCATAGATAATTAGGCAACTGAGAAAAAGTAAAATCATACCTAAGCTAAAAGTCAGGAATCTATTAGGTACTTTATAAACAATTGTAACATATCTCAAGTAAGCATGAAATTTCCTCAAAATCATCTATCTATGATTTATATGTTATAAAAGACAGAGTAACATTTTAACATATTTACTTCATATAATACTTCATACTTATATAGAAATAACATGTGATGGAATCAGTCTCATTTATTTCAAAAATACTTTTCTCAATTCTTCCTTCTCTCTTCAGAAGTCATTTTGTGTGGAAATTTCCAGGTATATTTCCTATGATTCTTGGGCATATTTGTTTATGTGTATGTGTAAATGTATATGTTGTGAGTGCACATAACTTAGAAATATATATATATATATAAATATTTAATATTATGTTAGCCATTTGCCATAAAGATATTTATATCTTTATGATATTGATAATTAACTGATTAATATTAACATACTATATGTATATACATAATTGTAACTTTATTTTGATTTTTCTGCCTTTTCTTGGCTAACTTGGCTTTTATCTTTTTTAAATATTTCACTTTTGCTGTTTATAAAAGTTATTAATAACTTTTAAAATGTAAGATTGCATGAATGAACTAAGAAATTATAATTTAATTAATATATCTACCCACCTTTCAAACAATACAAGGAACTTGAACTATATTAAAATTCTGCTGAATCTTTTTTTGATATTTTTATATAGGATTACATTTTTTCAAATACCCTAACAAAATTTTTTTCCAGATATAGTAGTATAAACTTGTAATCCCAGCACTTAGGAGACAAATACAGAAAGATCATAAATTCAGTCTTCATCATTCCGTTTGACTTATGTTCCTCCTTCATGGGTTCTGCATTTTCTTCTTCCAAGATTTGCTCTTTGTTTTACCATAAAACAAAGTGTTTATAAAACAAAGTTTCCAAGTGTTAGGGAAAGAAAATATTGACTCACTATCTGAGACATTATATAAATTTAAACAAACTAATCTTTTTGTACATAATTAATAGTTTGAACTCTTGGGGAAATAATTTTCCTTCTGAACTTCATTGACATTATTACCTCATTTTTCAAGTTCCTGACAATATTTTTCAGAGTCTAATGACCTTTTAAATTGTAATAGGGCAGTTGCACATATGTACTCACTGTGGTTATGACAGCATACACAAAACCAGGGAAAGCTCAACCAGACAAAATTCCAGCACAGAGAGGCTCCTGTCAATCTAGATTCTCACGTTCCTCAAGAATTTTTAATTATTTCCCTTTTCTTCTTTTGTAAACATTAAAAAAAACATTTTATTTATCATTTTTATTTTATGTGTATTCCCTTTATCGGTGTAAGTGCACCTGCTTAGTGCAATGCCTGCATAGGTCAGATTGGGCATTGGATCTCCAGGAGCTGTAGTTACAGATCATTCATTGTCCATCACTATGTGTGTCCTTGGAATCAAACCTGGGTCCTCTGCGAGAGCAACCAGTGCTCTTCACTGCAGAGTCATCTCTCCAGCCCCATAAAGTTATTTCTCATTTAGTTTTCTTCTCTTTCTTCATTTCTCCTTCCTGTGGTGTTGCTTATCAGTAGACTGAACCTACTGAACTTCCTCTCTAGAAGTTTCATGTTTCTTCCTGTATTGGTATCTCTGTATTTTTACTGCCTTTCTTGTGTAATCACTTGGTTTCATCCTCTGTGGATTTCATTAATCTTTATATTTCACTTCAGCTCATTCACATTTGGACATTGTCACATTTTTCTGTACTACTTTCAGGTTTTAAGAACTTGTTTTGAGACATCTGGACAGAAATGATTGAGCAGATAATACTTAACATAAACCATAGGACTCCTGAAATCTGGTGTGTAGACTCGGGGCCAAGGAATGGAAACGGGGGTCTAAATTTGAATAAGATGTATTATATGAAATGCACAGAAACTCCATAAAAATATTAAAAATGAGAAAAGAACTTTTTTGGCTTTAAACTTTTTTATTTCTATTTTACTAATATTTTTTATTAACAAAAACAAACCCACTATTGTTATTCTGTTAAATAGATATAGTACTAAACCAACTCCCATAAGATTATCACTATTCCTACACATTATTGCAGCTCTCAACCCTCATCAGAGAAGTTTCTTCTAGCAGTAGATGAAGTTTGAAGTACAGATTCACAAGTTTTCAATCTGTAGACCATAAAAGACAGTGGAGGACTCATTCCTAAATGGGACATCTATATCACACCTCACACCCAAAGCTTAGAGTTCATCATTGGGGTGGGATTATAAGACCCAGAGGTAGTTAATTACTTCAATGAAACTGAGTTTTCTAAAGTTTACTGTACAGTTAGCTCATAGTGGTTGTAAAAGCATGTATAAGACCTTCTCAGTTAAAGCCAGAAAACAAAAAACTGGAGCATGGAAAAGGGAAAGCCTCATGAAGTTCCCTTTAGCTGAGGAACTATTGGTATTGGTAATTAATAGTTGTTGGGAGGACAGTCATTTTTCTTTAAGATCTGTCCCTAGTAGACGGACCATTGAGCCGTATTTGAGGAGAGTATTTGGGGAGCACAAGTTAGTCTTCATGGGCTTTTAAAACAAAGAGGACACAAAGTTGGTAGCAGGGAGGTCAGATGGATTTTGGAGGAGTTGTGTAACTATAGTGAATATGATCAAAGTACATTGCATGTTTTCATTAATTAATTAATTTATTTTTACATTTTTAATGTATTTATTTTTGTTTCTTTGTTGGGACAGTGTCTCCCTGTAGTGAAAGCTGACAACAAGGAAGAAAAGAAAAAACTCATTGTGGGAGAAAATCTTCATTAGCAACATATCTGACAGAGGTTTAACATCCAGAATATATAAAGAACTACCCTCCACCAACAAAAGATTGATGAAAACAAGTGACCCAATTAAAAGATGGGCCAAGGATCTAAACAACGAGTTCTCAAAAGAAATAAATATGACTAAAAACATCCTAAAAAGTGTTCAAGATCGTTAGTAATTGGGGAAATGCAAATTAAAACCACTTTAAGATTTCATCTTACCCCAGTCAGACTGGCTAAGATCAAGAGAACAAAGGCAGACGAGATGGAGAGAAAGGAGAACCCTCATTCACTGCTGGTGGAACTACAAAATCATACAACCCCGACAGAAAGCAGTGTGAAGCACTGTTTAAAAACTAAAAAAATGAACCTACCATTTAACCCTTCACATACACCCAAAGACTCATCCTATTACGGAGATAGTTGTACATCCATGTTTGAGGCTGCTCTTTTCACAATAGCTAAGAGATGGAAACAACCTAAGTGTGAATATGTGGTGCATTTATATAGTGGAGTTCTCTAGCTGTCCAGAAGCATTTTAATTTAATGAGGTCCCAATTATTGATTCTTGACTTTAAATCCTGAGCAACTGCCGTCCAATTTAGAAAGTCCCTTCCTACTCTAATGTCTTATAGGATACTGTCAATGTTTTCTTCCAACAATTGCAGAGTATCTTTTCATATTTAAGTCTTTGATTCATTTGGAGTTGATTTTGTGCAATGTGAACCATACGGGTCGAGTTTCATTCATCCACAGGAACAGATCCAATTTTGCCAGCACCTTTCGCTGAAGATGCTGTCTTCAGTGAGTGTTCTTGGATGCTTTGTCAAATACCAGGTGGCCTAAATTATCTTTATTCGTGCTTGGGTCTTTAATTGTGTTCCATTGATTTACTGGACTTTTTTTGTGCCACTTCCATGCATTTTTATAACTATAGCTCCATAATACAGTTTGAAATCTAGTAGAATAATTCCTACAACATTGCTTTTGTGCTCAGGGTTGCTTTGGCTTATCTGGTGTCTTTTATGCTTCCATATGAACTTTAGGATAATTTTTTTTCTAATTCTGTGAAGAATGTCATGTGGATTTTGATTGGCATGACATTGAATCAATAAATGGCTTTTGGTATGATGGTCATTTTCACAATATTAATTCGTCAACTCCATGAGTTAGGAAAGTCCTTCCTTATCCTAGTGTCTTTCTCAAGCTCTTTCTTTTAAGGATTTAATTTTTTCTTGGTAGAGATCGTTAAATTTGGGGATAAGTATATTTCGAGATTTTTTTTTGAGGCTATTGTGAATGGAGGGTTTGTATGTATTCTTTCTCCAAATGCTTGTTATTTGTATATAGAAAGGTTACAGATTTTTGTAAATTAATTTTGTAACTTTCCAATTTACCGAAAGTGTTAATCATTACTAGGAGTTTTCTGGTAGAATTTCTGGCATCTCTTAGGTATAATATCATGTCATCTGCAACAAGTGATAAACTGAGATATTTTCTAATGAGTATTCCTTTAACTTCATTTTCTTGATTTACTGCTCTTGCAAGAGTTAGAAGAACTATATTAATAAAGGAGATGAGATAGGGGACAGACTTGACTGATTCCAGATTTTAATTGACATGTTTCCATTTTTTCTCCATTTAGAGTGCTGTGGATTTGTAGCATAGAGCTTTAATTATAATGAGGTATGTACCCTTCAGTCCAGTTCCCTCTAGGACTTTTAACATAAATTCTTGTTGAATTTTGATTCCTGGGTTATCTCTATGGGGTTCTCATTGTAGAACTCTTTATAGGACTGGAGATGTTCAGTGGGGACATATTATTTGGGTTTTTCCTATTATTAATTTTTCTTTGTGATCTTGACATGATTTCTTTTGCTACTTATGATTATGGTGTGATACTCAAGCCTTCCTCTGTTGAGATGAAGTCTGATTCTGTGTACACATGATGTGCCTCTGCTGTTTTCTTATTGAGTATGAAAACCTGGTTGGCCAAGACCTCAGGTTCTCTCTTTTGATTTTATATTGGAGGTACCAGATAACTCTAGTCCAGCTACTCTGGAGTTCCCACAGAGGCACATGTCAGGAGAGAATCAGATGCCCTCAGGCTCTCTCCTAAGTTCTGGACCCCTCTAATGAGCAGGCACAGCACAATTTGGAAAACTTGCAAGGCAGAAGCTGTATTAAGGCGTCCTCGGGCAGTCTGCAAAGGTCTGGGACCGAACTGGAGGACACAGAAGCCTCATGCTGCAGCAGTGGGTTGCAGATGTTCCCAATGGTGGTGGTGTGGGGATGCGCACAATGTGATTTGGAGAGCTCACTGCCAGGCAGAGCTAAGAGGATTGTCCAGAGATCTGGGAGTCTGAAAGCCGAAGTGAGTCTGTTCCCGAGGCTGGAAGAAGAACATGATGTGGGGTCGGGGGATATTGGAGTTGCTCAGGCAGTAGGGGAGTTGAGGTGTAGCGGCATTATCAGGTTTACGAGGGAAGAAGGCTGGTCTCCGGAATCCAAAGCCAGTTGGGGATGGGGACAGTGAGCGTAGAAAGCTGATTTCAAGAGTCTAAGGGCAAGGTGGGGGTGAGGACACCCCGAGAAGGATCTAAGGAACTAGACTGAAAATTTGAGCTACTCTGAGTAGAGGAGATCAGGATGCAATGGGCAGGTGTGGACTTGTAACAGGCTTGTCCAGAGATGTGGGGTGTTAAGAGCAGAAGTGAGTCTGTGCCCAAGGCCAGTAGAACAGGCTCAACAACAAAGTTTTATGTTAACCAAGAGCAATGGCGATAGCCACTTATATTTTGGCATCCGTGGGACTCCCCACTGGCCGACGTCTCCAAAAGAGGTTACCTATCCCTGCCACTGAGCTCTTTATTTGTTAGCATTTGGTGTTTTTTAGGGATATTCACCCATTTTATAGAGAAACACCGCTTAAAATATTTTCTGTATTTATAGTGTAGGACGTTTTTTACGATAGTAGGTTTCCATAGGACTTGTACAAAGGCTTTTATTGTTAGCTGTTCCTTCCAGTATTCCCTCCTTTACTCTGCCCTCCCATCCCCACTCATTTAATTCTTTGCACTCCATTATTCCTCGTCCTCCCTCCCTATCACTACATTCTAACTACCCTTTCTTGTCAGTCACTTGTCCCCATGGCTCCTGGTTCTATGGATTTTCCAAACAAAATACATGTATCTAAAAATGCAAAGCTAGCATCCACAACTGAGAGAAAACATAAGCGTTTATTTTCCTGAATTACCGTAGAATGATTGTATCCAGTGGCATCCATTTACCTGAAAATTACATAATTTTGTTTTTCTTTTTTCCCCACTTTTATTTATTTTTATTTTACGTGTATGAGTGCATCGCCTGCATGTTTGTAAATGGCTCCGTGTCAAACAATGCTCATGGAGGTCAGAAGGGGGCGTCGGATTCCCTGGAACCGGTGTTATGTACTGTTAGCCCCCGTGTGGAGTCTAGGATCCAAACCCAAGTCCTTGCAAGAGACACCAGTGTTTTTAACCACTGATCCATCTCTCCAGCCCCAATTTTGTTTTCCTTAACAGATGTTTAATATTCCACAATTCCACATATGAGAGAAAATATACATCTTTCTTTTTCTGGGTCTGGATTATATTAGTATAATTGTCACACACTATATCCATTTACCTGCAAATTTCATAGTTTTATTTTTCTTAAAATCTAAATGATATTCTACTGTATAAATGTGCCACATTTTTATTATTCATTCATGAGTTGATGGACACTCTCTCTCTTTCCATTTCCTGGCTGCTGTGACTAGAGTAGTAATGAACATGGATGAGCAGGTATCTACTAAGTAGGATATAGAGTCCTTCAGGTGCATGCTGAGGGTAGCACATTTGAATCATATGAGATATTTGTTTCTAGATTGCTGAGGAATCTCCATACTGATTTCCATAGCGGGCCACACCACAGTGAATAAGGATTCCACTTCCTGCACATCCAACGTAGCATTTTTTGTCATTTGTTTGTTTGTTTATTTTAGTCATTGTGACTGGAGTAAAATGAAATCTCAAAGTAGTTTTGGTTTATATTTTCCTGATGGCTAAGGATGTTGAACATTAAAAAAAAAACAAAAACAGCCATTTGTACTTCATCTTTTGAGAACTTTCTGTTTGGATCTTTGCTTCACTCTTTAATATACTTTTTTGTACTCTTGATGTTAATTTAAGGCTTCTTTATTTATTATAAATACTAAACCTCTGTCAGATGTATACTTGGTAAAGACTTTTTCTCGTTCTTTATGATCTTTTATACTTGAATGATTGTGTCCTCTACTTTTTAGTTTTATATGGTCACATTTTTCAATTTTTTTTTGTCTTAATGCCTGCATTATTAGGGTCCTACTCAGAAAGCCTTTCCTTTGCTTATGAGTTTGAGAGTCTTCCTTAATTTCTCCCTGTCAGATTCAGGTATCAAGCTGGTCTTATGTTGAGGTCCTTGATTCATTTGTAGTTGAGTTCTGTACAGGGTTATAGATAAAGATCTTCTTTCCTTCTTCTACATGTAGTTATCTAGTTCAACCAGCATCTTTTTTGAAAGAGCTGTTCAAAGTAATGTATTTTCTACAATGTCTATTTTTGGCCTCTTTGTCAATAATTAGGTGTCTTTAGGCCACAAACTTATACCTGGATCCTCAATTCTATTCCATGACCAATGTGCCTGTTTTCATGCCATATGATGCCATTTTATTATTATAACTCTGAAGTATAATTTAAAATCAGAGATGGTGATTCCTCTAGCAGTTCTTTTATTGCTTGGGATGTTTTCACTCTCCTGGATTGTATGTGTCTCCTTATAAAATTTAAGAACTTCTTTTCAATTTCCGTGAAGAATCACAACAGAATTTTAATGGGGATCGTATTGAGTCTGTATATTTTTTGATAGGATGGTCATTTTTATATTGACCCTGCAGATTCCTATGCATGTGGGGTCTTTCCATCTGGTATATTCCTCCACTTCTTTCTTCAGTGTCTCAAAGTGTTTAGTCTTGATTTCTAAGGCTTAGCTCTCTCAAATTATTAAGATTTTTACTTTTGCACAAGATAGCATTTTATTGCCCTGTTGATCACCCTCCATTTTTTACATTCTTTCTCCCACTTCTTCTAGATGTTCCCCAAGCTTAGTTCCTGCACTCATGAGCCTACAGTAGTTATGGTTACCTGCACATGTCCTTCACAAGATCAAGCTAGTAAAAATTCCGGCATAGGTCTAAGAGAGTCTCAAGAGATCCCACCCTCAGTTGAGCAGCTGTAGACAGTTAATATCTGCTGATGGAGAGAAACCAAATTTCTTTGTTGTTGTGGCCCTTGGTAGATTGGTCAAGCTTCACACCCATGTGCACATGTAAATCACTAATTGGACTTTGTGGGAAATAAAAAAGGAAAGAACATAATGTCAAGAGAGCAAGGGGCATGTTTGTATGGTACACAGGGAAAGATGAAGAAAGAAATCAGTGAGTGCGTATGATTAAAAATGTGTTTAAATGCATGAAAATCTATGAATAATTAAAATGTCAATAAAATATACATCGAGAATAATATTTGCAGAAGGATTAGATAAAAACCATTATATTCCATTTATATTTATTTATATTTCACTTTGAACAAAATGTACCTTTGTAGGATCTATAGTGTTTTTATAATATATCATATATTTAGTCACATAAATGACTCAAATTTACTATCTTAAATTTTCTGTAGTCAGAAATCCAAAGTAAATTTCTCCAGTATGTTAACAGGCCTGAGTTCTTTTCTGGAAGGTGTATGAGAGAATCCATGTTTCATTTTCTGCGTCTTTGTCCCTGCTGTGGCTTGTTGGCCCCTGCTGTGGCTGGTTGCCCCAGTTCTCCTGTTGTCACAGTGAGCTCCAGGGTCTCCCTCTGTCTTTCTTCCACAGTCATGTGTACTGTGACTTGCTTCTATTTTCTGTTCCACTTCAAGGAAATGTATTGACTATAAGATGGAAAAACCCAAGACAATTTCTTCTTTGGTTTCTTATCTGCATAAAATACACTATAAATACTATATAAATAATATCTTATATGAATATATCTAAATAGTATAAATACTATATTTGATAAGTATGAAAGTTGTGACTTAGATAATTTTATAAATATATGCCATATTTTTGATCCAGATGATCAGTGAAGGATATGTATGCAAAGGTTGTCTATGAGTAGTTTGATCAAAGTTTAAGATCCCCTGGTTAAATTAAGTGATAAGACCAAAATGTGTCACATTTGGATGTGATTTTATATTTATAAATGAAAGTTGCTACTGTACCTCCAATCATATATCTTCAATGAAAAGAGGACTTGTGAATTTTTATTATTTTAATGGATTTCTTTCTTCATAAAATCTCCTGTGTAAATGATTATCTTCTACTATCAAACTTTTCCTCCTCTCTCTCCTCACTGCTGAAATCCCTCTTTAGTTCCAAAAGCTTTATTATGTAAAAAGGAAATACAAGTGAAGAAAGGTAAATTATTTAAAGGTTCATATTATTGTAATCCTGTGTAAATTTGATGTCATTTGCTCCCTTTTTTCAGTATACATGAAATGTATTGTGTGGAATTGAATTCTATTCCATTCTGAGATTCATATCATACGATACCTTTTCCAATATATATATTGATATCCACTAATTAAGTCTCTCATCTATCCATACATTTTTAAAATATGAAGCACATGTATAATGTCAGCCACTTGCCATTGTAAGCTACTTACAAATTGTACTCAATTATCAAGTAGATTTCACTTTGGAAATATTTAATAAATTTAGGTCTAAACTATGATGAGAATTTACAGTATTTTAAAGAAAGTGTTAATCATAAACTTTTGACTTCTGGATACATAACTTTTGATAGCACAAGTTCAGAGGAATGAAGCTGCTTGGGGAAGTAAATGTGATGCTTGATCATTATAAAGGTTACTTGGCCTTGTATGGAACCACAAAGTTGTTTATATTGAGCATGTAATGGGAACTATGAATGATCTGAATTCATACCAATATTATGACATTCTGAGCCCATTCATTATTCTAGAGTCAGTCTTGCAGATTTTATTTATTGTCTTCATTATACAGCCATTCATTTAAAATTGTTGGGTATTCCTTTTTTATGGGTGAAGAACTTATTTGAAAATGATGGTTTTAATTTGTCCCCATTATAGTGTGGACACCATCTGCTGTCCATTAACATGTGATTTCTGTGTAATCAAGTTCAAGTGAAAATCAAATGCAGAGATGAAACCACAGGATGAGTCATTTAATGTAGATCTCTAAATCAGTAATTAATAGTTTGATCAATTCTGTTTGCCAATTACAGGACATGAAGTTAATAAATATAAAAAAGAGTAAGAAATTCAAAACATGTTATAGATGGCCAATGAGTAGTGAAAATACAATGTTCTAAATGCTTTAAAACAAAACTGCACAGTGCCCTACAGAAAACCTGAGGAATAGGTTGATCCAGCTGATGGTGGATGTGTGTTTGGGGGAGGACAGCAAAAGTCGGAAGAGGTTTTTAAATGATTGATAATAAAAGCTACTGGAATTATGTTATAACATCTTTGAAGAAATTGTCTAGTGAAAAAGGATACGAATATGCATGTAAAGATTAATAGAATTTGAAAGGCATATTACATTTTGCAAATGTAAATAGTTCTAAAAATACAAAATCAAGTGGGAAAAGTGGGTTCATATGGGACATAAATGAATCAGAAAGTAGCATTTTGCTCATAGAGAAAAATAAATAAAAAAAAACATTGCTTGCATAGTCCAATGGTATCGGAAATATTTTAAAGATTAGGGACAAGAGATACATTTCTATGAAATCTACTCTGTTTTCATATAAGAAGGAGGAAATACATGATTTTCATTTCATTGAGAACTATTTTTCATTAAACTCTATTTGTAGATTACATATTTCAAGAAAGTCTAACTTCAGAGTTTAATGCCGCTTGAATGAGGTAAAATTATTGAAATCAATATTTTTACAATTACCAGGTAAGATCAAAAGAGTAAAATAATTTTATGTTTTCTCTTATTTAAGAAAACATAAAGGCAACAATTCTCCAAGGAAAAGTCAATAATTTTAGTTATTTTTAAATCATGTAAGATTTTCATGAAAATTTCTCTTTCTTCATTCATTGTACTAAAGTACTTTGCTAGAACCATTCCCAAAGGAAAATGTCTGAAAGTTTCTTTCTTTTCTGAATGCATTAATAAAAGATACTGGATCTGATTAAAAGAAAAGTAGTAAAATGTGAACTGTAAAGAAGTAAAGATTAAAAATGGAAATTGGGGGCTGGAAAGATGACTCAGCCCAAATTAAGAGCACTGGCTGCTCTTGCAGATGACCTGGGTTCAGTTCCCAGTACCACATGGAGACTAACAGTGGTCTGTAACACCAGTTCCTGACTGTAATGTCTCCTCCTCACCTTCTCAGACAGTGTACTTACACTTACAGGTGCACTTACATACATGCAGGTAATACACTAACACATAGAAGACAAAAAATAATAAATAAAATATTTGAAAATGGAAATTCTGGTATTGGGGTTCTTTGCTCATCATGAGGTAATTTTTCATTAGGTATGTGTTTCAGACAACTAAATCCTACTCATCTTTAACCTGAAATGGAATTGTAAAAGTGAAATACTTAAGTGTTGACATATAACTCTGAGACATACTAAATAACTTTTTTATATGTTTCATTGGAATTTAATAAAGATTAACTGGTCAAATTGCTACACTTTTAGTGTTTTATTTGTGTTTAGAATGTATACATGCCCATGTATGTTCATATATGCATGCAGGTGTGTATGAGCATAAGTGTGGAAAGTCGACATTGGGTATCTTCCTCCGTCATTCCCAACCTTATTTTTTGAGAAACAGTCACTCACTGTTTCTGGCACCCATGAATTTGGTTGAAATGGCTGGACAGCAAGTTCCAATGATTAACCTTTCTCTGCCTCCCTAGTGCTGAAATTATAGGCTGTCTCCACCACAGTGGTATTTGTTGGTCTGTCTGTCTGTCTATCTATCTATCTATCTATCTATCTATCTATCTATCTATCTATCTATCATCTATCTATTATTTATTCCTCTCTGTGTGTGTGCATGTGCGTGTGTGTGTGTGTATGTGTGTGTGTGTGTGTGTGTGTGTGTGTGTGTGTGTGGTATATGTGAATGTGTTGGGGTACATGTACAGAGGTGAGATTAGGGCATTATATGTCATTCTTTGTCACTTTATACCTTTAGTCTTTGAGGCACAAACTCTCCTTGACTTTAGAGCTCATGTTTTTGACTAGGCTGACATGCAGTATTCCCCAGACAGCTTTTCTGTATTCCCTACAACACTAATATTACAAGCATGTACAAGACCATGCAGTTTGTTACACGTGCTGGGGATTCAAACTCATGTTCTCATGATTTCCCAGTCAGTCTTCCTTAACCACTGAACTTTGTAGTACCAGTAGAGGATTTTTATGTAAATAGTAGAGATACAATCTCAGTCGTTGTGTTTGCATGGCCAGCAGTTTATCAACTGGGCCATCTTCTCAAGCCCTTTCAAAAGTAGTTCAGTTAATTAGTTCATTAATTCATTAATTTTGCACAGTTAATACACACATGCCAAGGTATGCATATTGATGTCAGAGTACAGTTTGCATAAGTTGGTTCTTTGATTCCATCACATATGGCCCTGTGTTAAACTCACATTATAAGGCTTGACAGCAAGCGAAATGTGAGCCATCTTGCCAGTCCCTCAGCCCTTTTGTGCTTTTCAAATTAATTTTTAATTTGCAGCATTTTTGCGTGTGTAGTACTGAGCATCAAGCTTAGAGACCGTTTGTCATGCTAGGTAAGCACTGTACCAGTGAACAACATCACCAGCTTAAATCACTAGATAAGACCCAGGAATTGAACCTGGGTCCTCTGCAAATGGACCCTTGTCATGTAATGTCCACAGAGGTCAGAAGAAGGTGTCAGAGTCCCCTGGAAATGGAGTTACAGATCGTTGGTAGCTGCTTTGTGGGTGCTGGGAATTGAACCTGGGTCCTCTGCAAAAGCAGCCAGTGCTCTCGACCATTGAGCCATCACTCCAGTCTTATTGTTGAACATATTTAAATAATGTCATTTAAAATATATCTCCAATAACGTATGATCTGTAGATAAAACTAATTGCAATCACAATAATCCTTACTCATTCAATACTGGCGATCTTAAAGCTTTTGGGTGAAATGATATTACCACAGATTTTCTGATTCAAATGTATCCAGTTCCCTAGGAAATAATTTGAACAATGTTTCAAAAAGAGAAAAAACATAAAATCGATAAGATAACAGATGAACGAGTAGACAGATATTAGAAGCATACCAGTAATACAGAAAAGAAAATGGCTTATGAACGAAAAAGGAAAATGTAAATAGAAGTTTCATTAAGAAGCAGAATGTTTGGGGTTCTGATCACCCTGACAGTCTTGACAGTAACTCTAGGAAGGAGGGTTTCAATAATGTACAGACATCATGAACAGAGGTGGCTGACAAGGCTGATAAAATGAGCACATAAATCTCTGGCCAGCCAATCAATTTTTAGTTTTCATTGTAATCTCTTTCAGGACTCAGCAGCAGGATTTGTTTTCAATTCTGAGTTTATACGAAGCCAAATTCTTTTATATGTTTTTGCATCATGTAAAAATTATTATTTGACATTATCATAGCAACTATTAGGGTGTTCTTTTGTGCACGGTGTAGTACCATATTGTCTTCCCTTATAATATTCAAGGGCGTTTAATTGTTACTCACATGGTAGAAGTGAAGATATTGACAACAGACCTGTCAAGTAGTCAAGCAATTCAGGAAGGTCAGTGCTCAAGGACTACAGCAAATGCATGCTGCAAGAAAAAGAGAAATGCCCAAAGCAAACACCAATAATTCCTCGTTGTAGTTATATAATAAACTTGGGAATACATGCAATAAGCAAAGCAGAGGAGTAACATTCATAATGTGTAGAATGTAATAAATTCTTTGCAGAAATCTGAAGGATGAAAGGCAGAACATACTGAATGCAGACAGAAATCCTGGATGATGTTGATCTAAAGTAAGAAAGAGGTCATAGAAATTCTCCAGGAAAAGAAAATTCTAGTAAATTGGAATTGTCTCAAATCAGGAACATGCTTAATAACTTGCTATCAATAAATAAAAAGGACTTGCACACCAGCCCAGGAAAATTTAGTCACATGAAGATTTACTTCCACAGAATGAAAAAGTTTGAATAGACTGTGGCATTGATCTGATTTACATTTTAACATATCACACAGCTACTGTCTTGCATACAGATGGATAAAGAGAAAGCTATTGAGGTAGACCAGTGAAACCGCTGTGCAGCAACCACACAAACAAAAAATACTGACAAGCGAGGCTGGAGAGACAGTTCATCTGTTCATGGCACTAACTGCTGTTGCAGAAGACCTGGATTGGGCTTGGGACCCATATGGCAGCTAACAACTGTCTAAAACTCAAAGTTCCAGAATTTTTGACATCGTTTGACCTCAATGGGTATTGTATGACATGGATTCACTTACATAAATGCAGGCAATATATCACATACACATAAAATAAAACTAGTAAATGCAATATTTTTGTAAGGGAGCTAGTTGTGGCTTAGCAAGGACTGTTTGTCGTCTAGACTTTGGAAGATAGCCAACTACTTTCAGACAGACTATAGCTGCCTTTATAGTATAATCATATTTTGGATTATTTGTTTGTTTGTTTGATACACAGCTTCCCTGTACCTCAAGCTGACCTGGAACCCACTATGCAGACCAGGCTGGCCAAAATCCTGCAGTGATCCACCTGCCTCTTACTTCAGACTAAAGGTGTGTACCACCAGGCTATGCATGCCTTTATAATTTTAACACAGAGCATGACAAATATAATTTGGCATATATATTTTATGGATCTAGAACATCCAAAAAACCATCTAAATGCTAAGTGTCAAATAATACTAGGTCACAAAGCCAGTAAGGAAAAAAAAATTAAAAAACTTTTGCAAGGAAGATTGGCAAGGGAGATAGGTGTATGTGTATGTTGGGGGGAGGTAATTAAATTCATCAAATAAAAGTAATTCAAGTCTTAAAGGACAAAATATTCACAACAATTATCAGGTATTGGTGGCAAACGCTGATTTCACACGTGATTTTCCTATTCGCCGAGCTGTTCATAGATATTCAGAAATTGGACAATCAAATCAGGATTTTTTTTTTTTGTCCTTCACAAGCATTCAAGAAAGGCTCAATGTCTCATTTATTTGGGTAAAAGGAATTAGTTGCGGAAGATGTGAGCTTGACAGGAAGTCTTATTGCTTTATTTTGATTTACCTGAAGGAGCCGATCTCTGGCATGGTTTCTGGCACTGCTCACTTCAGCTGGAAGAATTTGTGACTGATGTTTGAGGGTGTTCTCTTTCTCTTTCTTCTCTCACTCTTCTCTCACTCTCTTTCTACTCTTTTTTTCTGTCCCTCTTCTTATGCTTCCCAATGGCCAGAACATTTGAAATATTCTGTGCCACAATAGTTCTAGAAATTGAGGTCAACTCACATTGAATTGAAGCTTCTGAAACTATTAGCCAGATGCTTTTTTCCTCCTTTTTCTATTTTATTGGGAGATATTTTCCACTGTAATGAAATTGTAATTTACAGGTTAAGGTGTAATAATTAACATTAATACACCATACCTCACCTGATGCTAACTGAACTCCCAATATAAAACTATGAAATTAACCTCCGACCTTAGGCTTACTATGCTACAGATTTTTGAGTGATTTGGACTTTGACCTGGGCACAGATAGCCTGTCCCTTCAGTCTTGCTGAACTATGAAATGTGCTACTCACCAGAAAGGGAGCCTTTTGTTATAATTTCTCAGTCATGAGGGAAATTTCCTCTGATGTACACTTTTATTATTTTTCCTTTTCTGTTATTTGCCCAAAATAATTCTATGCCTAAACTTTTGAAACAATGTCATATACTCCATGCCCTCCATAAGAAATTAATATTCCCATCATCAAATTCATTTCAGTGGTTTATGAAAGAAACAGGTGCTATATCAGTAATATCCTCAAACTTAAAGTAATCAAATATTAGCTTTTATAATAATTACTTAATATAGTCATATACAAGAAATGAGTTTAAGCAAGAACCAGTAAGTATTGGATGCTCAGGACTCTACAGTGATAAACTCAGATAGCAAGATTAATAAACACCTCAATTGCTCTCCATGAAAGATTTTAGTTAATCACAGGTGTCTGAGCTCAATAACTAGAAGAAAAAGTTAGAAATTGAAGGCTAAGTTATCTTCTAAAACAGAAACAATATGCAATTGCATCTCAAAATAATGTTTAATTAGAGGAGCTTCTGAGGATGCGATGATCAATCTGACGATCAATATGAATGCCACAGAGTCCATTACTTTTATTTATAATTATTTTCAGAATACCAAATTTATTAAAGATAAAGAGAATCTATATACATTAAAAATTCATATTTAATTTAAAAATAAATGATTTGTCCTTTTGCAAACAATCGCCTAAATATAATTATTATGAAATTGGACATGAACTTTGGGTCTTAATGTATTTAGCTGGTATGTCATTTTTCATATATGCATTCATATTATAAAACTCAGAATTGGCAAACCTCAATATAGGAAGGTATGTATATAATAAGGCTTTTCTTGTTGAGTTACTTTATTGTCATTGGTAGAGGCAAAAATAGATAGATGATACATAAATAGATAGATGATAGAAAGACAGATAAATGATAGATTATAGATAGATGATAGATAAGATGATAGATAGATAGATGATAGATAGATAGATTTTAGATCAAGATTAGTGCAGACTAAGTTTTGGTCAGTAGGCATTTACTGTTAACCTCTTCATTTGACCTAACATTCTTATGACCTTAACAAGTACACCAAGTTGCACAGACTTCTAGACTCTACCCACTCTACAGGTAAGGATGTACAAAAGATATCATCTATGTAAGAGATTTCTAGGCTTTTGTGTAATCTATCAACTCTGTGAATCTATTTATTCTCTTTTCCTTTGTAACTACCAAATCTCACATAACCTCTTTCACTGTGGACAAGTTCTTGGGAGCATGTCATTCAGGGTAAGGATCCATGATCCTAGGATATATTTCCCATATCTACTTCAGAATGAAGCATTAAAATTCTTTAAAGCAGCATTGTTATTTTAAACTGACAGCTTCTTTCTTACAGTTTCTTACTTTGGTCTCATTCTTTCTTTGTCTTCTTACTCCTTCTCTTTGGAAAGATAGTGTTTACATTTGGCCATTGTATGCTAGTAGCTTGAAACTTTCATTTTAGTTTTAAATGATTCACAGACAAGAATTTCTGAATCTCAGGAAAATCTGCACTTTGACTTTTCAGCAATATTGGAACTGCTCAGATATAGAGAGTTTTGTGGAGAAGGACTGAATGCATTTTGTAGTGAAAAAAATGCATGAGCCTTTGGATTTCATAGTTGGAATACTATAGTTTCAGTCTTAAGATCCTGCAGAGTGTTGTGTGTCGAATGCTTGGTCAGCATGGAACTGAGCTATGAGGTGACCCTGGAAATACTAGCATGTCAGCTTAATTAACAATAAACAACTGGAGGTACCTCTTTGGAGGATGTAATGAGCGTGCTCTCTCTCTCTCCTCTCTCTCTTTTTCTCTCTCAATCTCTCTCCTTCTAGGATGGCTAGAACATCAGTGAACGATTTGATCCTAATTATAGTTCCAGAAATTGTGGTGACTATGAACTAAAATCTCTGAAACTAGAATCAAATATCTTTCCTTCCCCTCGTAAGCTGTCTTCTCAGGCCTTTGTCACAGCATGGGACAGTGACAAACATCCAACTAGTGATACTAGAGATTCTGCGAGTCAGAAAACAAATGTAGCAATACTATACCCATGGTGACATAACTTCCTAATCTTATGAGCGCTATGCAGGTTTATGACCTTAGCACTATTATTAATTGACTTAGACAAAGAATGCCATAATTCACTATTGTTTTCCAGAATTCTATAGTTATGTCTTAGTAGCATTTATTTGTTCATGTATTGAAATATATTGCATTCAGAATTATATCAAAAGTATCTGTATAATGGTTAGAATGGCAAACCTTTTAAGTGAAAGACAAAGCAGTTTCTAGAATTAACACAGTAGACAATCCGTAAAGGTGTCAGTGGGTTTTAATCCAGTGGGTTTTAATAGCAAAAGGTAAACTTTGAGATGAGTGATTTGCTAGAAAGTAAATGAGGAAACTTGGTTTCAAATACAACACACATCATTTTTGGACTATCATTTTGCTTTCTCAGGTGAATTAAATCAAGTCCATTACTCTTATACAACCAAGTCCATTACTCTTATACATTAATATTTAACATAGTGTAAATAAAACTGTTATGGACTTTGATAGTTGAAAAAGAAAATGGTTTGTAAACTTGATGAATCAGAATCTTAAAATAGGTCTTGAAAAGCTTTGGTGAACGATGAGTTCCATTTTGCTATAAAGACCAAATTGAAATTATTTTATATAACTAATACCTCTTTAGCTTTGGAATTGCTTCCAGGCATTCTAATTCTTTTGTGGCTAAAATGTAACAGCAACAGAATAAGCGAATCTACTGAATGATTGGCTATTAAACAAAATATAGCACCATGGTATGTTTCCTAAGAGACAGAGATCAATATAGCAAACATATGTAAATGAAAGTGATAGTTCAGATAGTCTTGGGGGACACATTAAAAATGGGCTAAATGGATTTTTAAGCCCTAAGACATTATAAAACACTATGAAGATACAAACAATAGGAACTATACCAAAGATCACGAGAGATGAGAAAAATAAAAATGTTTTGAAAAGAAAAGTTAATGACCTAAGATATTGAGAATGTTATAAATATAATGGAGTATTTTCAAACACTTTGAACAATTGTTTGAAAAATTGTTTAAAATAATTAAAAATATTGGATATGATATATTCATTATTGGGGACTTGACAGTTAACTCAAATTTAAGAACACTTGACCCTTGCCCAAGGACCCAAGTTCAGTTCTCAGTGCCCATGTCAAGTGGCTCAAAACTGCCTGTAACTCTGATATCATGGGCTCTGCTCTGCTACTCATTTATTGCTTCTACAAATACATGCACACGGGTGCCCTCTCCATACACATGAAAAAGCTTGGTTATTGTTTTAGCAAACAAATAACTTACATGGAAATTTTACTTTGGTTTGTGATTCTGGTGATGCCCCTTGCTTTTGCACTGTTGCGCGGTAGAAGGGCGAGGCAGTGTAAAGCTGCTTACCGCATGACAGCCTGGAAGCAGCAAGAGCAGGGAAAGAAGCAAGAGTTCAGGAGCCAAGTTCTCATTCTGTGTTTGTGTCCTCAGTGTGACTCGCTGAGTTTAATTACAGTTGCTTGCACGTGTGTTACTGAGAGGTTATTTAGTGGAGCCTGGGAAACTTACCAGTGATTCTATCACTGAAGAAAATGACCCTCCCTCTCTCAAGGTGGGTTTTTGTGATCCAGTTACTCCTCAAAGTCACCATCCATTGGAGACCAAGCCTTCAATAAATGATCTTTTGGGGGACATTTCAGATCTAAAGTATAATAATAAAAATTAATGACATTTACATAGAGTATAATATCGCTCTCTTTTTTTACATGTATAAATGTAGTGTTTATGTTTATGTAATAATTTATATTTATAGAATATTTAATATTTACACTTATAGAAACACATATATCCAGATATAAGAGCTATAATGTTATTTGCCAACCTGAATTACCACTCTCCTCACAAGACAAGGAACGAGGAGGCTCCATACATTGTTAGCAGAAGTACATCTCCTATAAGGTCTCTTTTGTCCCAGCTTGAAGGTACACAGTGCACTACTGTTGTTGCTGGTGCATCAAACCGGAATTCAGAAGATACTGTTATTTTGAAATATAACTAGAATATCCACACACATCCTCTGTGACAAGAAGCAAGTGTGAATGAGTTTCAAATTTAAAAATTCATAGAATTTGCCTTGTGGTCACAGCACCATATACTAAGAAATATACAAAAACTAATAAGAAATAAGATATATTTAAAAGAATAAAGCCAAGCATGATGATGCATGCCTTTCATCTCCACACATATAAGGCAGAGTCAGGGAGATCTCTGTGAGTTCAAGGGCAGTCTCACATATAGTGAATTCCAAACCAACCAGCACTAAAAAGAAAGGCTCAGTCTTTAAGTAAGTAAAAAGTAACTAATCAAAACAAAGTAAAAAAGGAATAAAAAAATATTAGCTGGGCATGGTTGTGCATGACTTTAATCCCAGTTCTCTAGAGGCAAAGACAGATGGATCTCTGTGACTTCTTCAAGTCCAGCCGGGTCTACATAGCAAATTCTAGTCCATTTGAAACCTCAAGGAGACCCCGTCTCAAAGAACAACAAAAAATAATACTGGAAAACAGATAGTATTAAGTGAAACAATAGCAGAACAATTAAACCAAACTATTAAAATTGAAAATATTAAAAGAAAAGAATTAATGGTTTGAAATGTCTTAAGAATTGCACGAAATAACACAATAAAGCAAAAGAAAACAACATTTATGAAATAATAGAGAATGTAACATGAATTAATTAATCAGAAAGAAAATTGGAATTTCCAAACAAATGAGGCAAAGTGGGCAAGGGCTTTAAAAAAAATAACACAATAAAATATTAGTAATAACTAGATTAGTACTGATACAAGCTACAACCAATTAAACCATAAATCAGAGAAAATCAATGTGTTACCAGAAAACATAGTAATTAGCCAAGGCAGGTGTATGAATTTAGGGAAATTTTAACGTGTCTCACATTATAGAGATTGAACCTATGAGGACAAATTTATGGCAAAGAATGGGTTATGATTTATTAGTGAACAAATTTTAACCAAAGACCATATAATAAAATGTTCAGATGTTTAAAAAACTTCTCAAAATTAGAAAATGAAGCACAAGGACCAAATTAATATCTGAGAGTCACATAATCATAATATCAATACCTGAATAGGAGATTTTATGAATAAAAGTTATATTCCAATTCTACTCCTACACAGAAGAAAAGACGTCTCCTGAGTCACAGATCATCACTCAGTGAGCCCAAGGCAGGAACTCAGGGAGAAACCTGGACGTATAATCTGAGGCACAGGACATGGAGGAACGCTGCCTACTGGCTTGCTGCCCTGACCCATGCTCAGTCTGCTTTCTTACACAATAAAGGAAAAGTTGCCCAGGGGTGACGCTGCCCATAGTGGGTCTGGGCCTTCCCACATTACTCAGCAATCAAGAAGACTGGACAAATACGGCCACAGGCTAGTCCAATGGAAGACATTTTCCAAAAAGGGGTTTTCTCAAGCCAGATGTGTCAAGTTGACACTAAAGCTATTCAGCATAAATGTCATCAAGAATAGCAAGTCCATTAAAATAAATCTAATAAAAGGGAAGACTTAGAAAGTTAAAAAAACATTATTAACATTGAAGAAAGCACAGATTGACTGAGCTGTAAGTCATGTTCCAGCATTTGGAGACTATATTGTAGTGAATGAAACTCTTTAAGACAAAGTTCAGAATTTGATACTGACCAGGAGTTAACTTCGTTTTTACTTAAGATTTTTTTGATGTACTTAAAATTGGTTTAAATGTTGTTTATATACTTTATGTATTACCTATTTATGTTTATATTTTAGTATTTAATGCTTCTTCAATAATTTCTGAAGAAGTTTTTTTATTAAACATTGCTTTTGATTACGAATGTTCTGAACTGCGTGTAAAGGTAAGTTTCTTATACCTTCTGGTAGAGAGGTGTGTGTTTTGGAAATAAGTAATGATGCTTTCATTCCAATGTTTAAATTAGTTTGTTGTGTTTGTTAATGAAGAAAACAAATTGTAGTTCAAAATTTTTAGTTTTTATGTTTTACTTCTGTATCTTATGTATTTTAACAATTTACATCAACAACAATCTCAAGTTTAGAAATAAAAGAAAAGATATCAAGTATTTTTTCATCTAATTTTATCAAATTCTGACTGTAATACTAATGAGTAGTCAAAATTTTATGTCACTAGGAAGATTCATCAGAAATTTAGAACTAAATCCAGTCTTATTTCATTATTTAGGAATGTAGAAGACAATGGAAAACATTGAAGGCAAAACAGTTTTGGAGAAAGAATGTTTTCATGATCCAGATTTGACATAGTAATATGGTCTAATAACTAACTCTAAGAAATTATTTCTTAATAAGGCTTGGCAGTAATAAAAATCAAGTTGATTTTCATTAAGCAATCATGCTTAGATTTTTAGATAATTAATTGCTCCAAACATTTAATTATTACAATTATTGTATCACTATTAACAGATTTATTAATCATCCCAGTGCTTAGAAATGCAGTTGATAAAATTCATATTTATGAATCATGAAAATAATGACCAGCATATTGAATAAAAGACTCAATACCCACCAAAACTGTTATATTTTATAGGTTTTGCAATGTTGAACACATTCTTTCTGAGTGAGAGAACAAGAGAAAATGATCTCATATCATTACATGAAATTAACAGAAGTCTTCCAAGCTTTGCCAGCACAGTAACAGAAGAAATATATTTGAGTATAAAAATTACAGTCATTTATTGACTCTCCTCCAAATTACCTAACATTATAATTTGTCAGTGCTATGTTTTAGGACTCTGATACTCAAAAAAGAATAAAATATATTCCCTATCTCCAAATGCTTTTACAGATAACTACCTTACCTATGTTGACACATAGAGGGTAAGCAAACAAGTTCCTGATCATTTATTTACTCCATGTCTTCCACCAAAAATGTCTGTAGGTGTTACCACTAATGGATAATCAGCTATATTTTGTTGTCCCTATTTGCAATGTCATAGATTTTATTCATATCTTTAACTAGAACTTTAACTCATGTTCCTAAGTTAATACCTAAATCACCAAATATGCAATAATAAGTTTATTGAAAAGACGGATTTTTATATAAACTTAAGTGTATGTTTTTAGAGTGGCATTTCCCAGATATAAAGCAGATCTTTTTTAGTATCTTCCAGGAATTATAATTTCCTTTTAACCATACTTTTAAATTACTTTTATGATATGTGATCAAGATACATAAATCTAATATCCCATAGAAGCAAAATCTTGGCAATTAGAACTTTTTAGACAAATTAATATACCCTTTTATCCTAATTTCAGTGGTAGCACAGCCCTCAGGATTTACATTGCAAGTTCAACTTCTATATCCATCTTTATTAAGCAGAAAACAAAAATGCATAACTTAAATGGAAAAAATATTCAGTCCCCCAAAATGTAGAAAATATATTTCCTTAGGTAAAAACTTGTTGAAAAATAGAGTTGTTGTCATGTACAGATCTCAGAAGTACTATTAATAACTATCCACTTTGCTATCAAAAATATCTGACCAAAATTGTAAAGGAAAAATCCTTGATTTCCTTCATGTTTACTGAAATTTCAGTTCATTGTAGCAAGGAAGGTGAGATGATGTGGAACATCCCATATCATGGCAGTCAGGAGGGAAAAAGACACGATCCTGAGCTTGTGGACTCCGTTATTTTACCCAATTTTTTCAGTGGGCTAGTGTCATCTCATTCACCTTGAACGCACTCAGAAATATGCTGTTCAAATCTAGGTAATGCTCAGTCCAGTTAACTTGGCAATCAACACTAACTATAGCTGAGATATGTCTGATTCACTTACACACTGAACAACTACACCGCCAACCCCCCCCCGCGCCCCCGCCACGCTGGATTGCCTGAATGTTGTCATGTATGTTAAGGCCTCTAGAATCAAGGAGGGGGGACACAAATGTGATTAAGATGTATTAAGTACAGTTAAATTCAACAAAAATATATATTACAAAACAAAAGGATCATGAGTAACTATAACTGAAATAATTTCTAAGGCATAATATCACATAACACGATTTCTGTTCTTTCAAAGAGGATGTTGTGTGTTAAACATGAAATTTGCTTTTTAACAATTTTTAAAGATAAAACCTACACAAATATAATTAGTCATTGCAATTTTTAGTTTAATGGCATTTTATAAATATACGAAGTAGTAGAACAACCGCTATATTTTAATGCTGACCATTTCTGCATTCCCCAGGTTCTTCATTTCCATTGCAGGGAACACAGTCATCTGCTCCAGATGAAGTTACCCCTGACCTCTTTTACTCACTACTGGTGTTCCTTTCTCTGGACTTTAAATATTCACAGAATTATAATATATGAATTTGGTGGCCCATTATAATTTTTGATGTATTATCTATCATAGTATTTTCCCTCATTTTTATTATACTAAGTTTTATTTGGATAATTAGGTTACATTTTTTAAAAGTCTGAGTTAGAAATATTTTCTCCCATTCTGATTTGCTTTTTCTTTCTCCAATGATGTCTTTTAAACAGAAATGTTTTAAATTTCTATGAAGGGTAAATTATTATTATTTTCCATTGGATCATAAGGTGGCATCATATTTTATAAATCTTAAACTTGGGTTTAGGTAGCTCAGTAGTAAAAGTGTGTACTGCACTTGTATGGAATATGAGTTTGTTTCCCAGCACCCATGTTGGGTGTCTCACAAGCATTTGTAACATTTATAGGGTATCTGACACTCAGACTTCTATGGAAACCTCCATTCACATGCACCTACCTACCTACCTACCTACCTACACACACACACACGTGCATGTGTGTGCACCCACACACATGCACAATTAAAATAAGACTTAAAAATAAAATATTAAACTCAAAATCAGAATTAATTCTATTTTCTTAGAAAAAGATTTCTTTTTTTTCACATTGAGGTTTCTCAGCCACTAAAATTAGCTTTTGCTTATGGTGTGAAATAGGGATAAACATCTGTGCATGGATATTTAACACTCCAAGCAGTGCTTACTGAAAATGTTAACACTGAATTGCCTTGGCCCTTTTATGAAAACTCAAAATACCACAAATGTAAGTGTTTACTGTTGTATGATCCAGTCTTTTCCATTGATTGGCAAATGCATTTCATAATCAGATTTTTCAGATTATGATAGGTTTTAATTTATCAAGTGTTCAAATTGAGAAAATAATTTTGCACAAAGCATAGAGATGGTACCATCATTTAAACCTATACAACTTATAATAGCAAAAGAAAGAGTGCTATGGTTGAAATGAATTGCTATTAAAGTATAACAAATTAATAAATAATATAAATATAAGTATGATTTTCAAATTTTGATGCACAAGGAGAATACCTATTTAGCAGAAAATAAAATCTAATATAATGTATGAAAATGAGTTACCAACCCAAAAGACTAAACAGATATGGTTGCTACAATATCAATAAAATGAAAAGAATCAGTATTCTTCCAGAAAAGGAATATTTTATTAGAATGTTAAGCTGTGTAACTGGAACAGAAAATAAAACGAAAATGGTTTTTACACAATTGGCTAAATTTTTAGGGTAAATAATAAGGGGAGCATATCAATTTTATTGAATTAGGTAGTTTTATTAGCCTCATGTTTGGTTTATAATTTTTTCTAATTTTTTGAATGTATGTTTTCTTTGAATTGCATTTGCTCCTAGTCACCAAATGTGTTAGTTTCTTTTGTGCTCCTAGGTGACCACACTATCTGACAGAGGTCATTTAAAGGAAGAAGGACACATTTTGGCACACAGTTTTAGAGTTTCTATTCATCTCAGCAGGAAAAGCATTGTAGGATGGCTCCACCTATACTGGCAAGGCTGTGAGGTAGAGCCACTGTTCACCTTGTAATATGTCAGGAGCAGCTCAGGCCAGAACCTTGTTCAGGACAAACACCTGAATTTCAGGTTTAGTGACTCGCTTCTGTTAAATAGGCCCCATATCCTACAGGTTTTCCATCCTGAGTTCTGTGGTCTTCCTTATTCTCTATAGAAAGGAATGTTTGAATTTAGAGAAAATATCCTCACGAAACTCCTCCTTTCCCCTGTACCTTATATATCACCTCCTCTGTCTTCAGCTATGTTCCACTTGGCTTAGGATGTTGGGATACTGATGCATGATTATTTGTTGACATTTATAGTTTAAGTTTGTCTCATTATGCCCTAGTCAAACAGTTATTGTTAAAGTTTTAACCTATCATCCGTATCTGTGATAACTACCACCCACTACAAAAGAAGAAGCTTCATTCCATGAGTGAGGTTAACAGCGGCATTAGCCAAACATAAATTTTTGTTCTAACAGAACCAAATATGAGTTCCCAACTGTGGAGTGGGCCTCAGATCCAATCAGAAGACAGTTGGTTGCTTCCATGTCCCTGTGCAAATACCTTATCAGTAGGCACATCTTGCTTGGCATATTGTTAGTGCAGTAAGTAAGGTCCATAATGATATGATTGTAAGTGACAATTCTTTCCCAACAGTTGTCAAAATGTCTTCTAGCACTAAAAAACAAAACAAAACAAAAAACAAACAAACAAAACAGCTATTGGCAGTGATGAGGGAGGCGCTGAAGGTAGCTTCCAGCTCAGTCCCAACTTGATTTCTCCATGCCCTTCAACTAACATATTACAATAAGATCTTTTCCTCCATGCAACCAAGAACAGTGGCAAAAGCTTATATCATATACAGAGACTCAGGTTTTTCTTGGTCAGCAACTTGAGAGCTAATACACCCCTAGCACACGGGTTTTTATTCAATAGCCTTACAGGCAACTAGGAATCTGACTCAGTAGATAGAAGTGCTTGCTCTGCAAGCATGAAGCCCTGAGTTTGAATCAACACTACATATGTTTTGAGCATGGTTGTGCATTGCTGAAACTCTGAAATTCTGAGGCAGAGACCGGTAAAACCTGTGAGCTCGCTGGCCAGCTAGCTAGATGAAACTGATGCATTTCCTTTTCTCATGTTAATTTTTCTGTTAGTTCTAAGTTTTTGTATCCCAGGATGGGTAAAAGTCTGTTTGTGTTGTGTCTTTTGGGGTCTGTCCAGTTGGTAGAAATGGTACACTGAAACGCATCTCCTCCACCCTTTTTCTACCTTCCCTGCCAAATCAGAGGTTGAGGAGGATATTATGTCTTTTTTCCATTGCAATTAATCTCTTAGGTGGGCCAGTTCACTCTCAGTAGATGCCTCTGCCTCATTTTGCACGTCTGAGCATCCACAGCAGAGGCCATGCAAGTATTGCCATAGTTCCCTTGACGTACCCCATGCACGTGTTATTTTCTCGGACTGCAATATATTTTCTAGATTCATAAATCATTTGGGGGATGTCAGTGTGCACACACGTCAGAGTACATTTATTAGGATGAAGTGTAACTCCAACATACTTAGTGGAAGATGGCCACCCTGGGCTACCCAAATGACACTACACAGTCAGAAGTTTCAGCCTTGGTTGCCTATCATGAATCATATATGAACCACACAATTGCTCCCACATGAGTAAGGCACTCCACCCTATAATGCATGGACAACATAAACCATATGTAGAACATCTCTTCTGAAGTTCCACCCTCAAACAGATTAGCCTCAGTTGTATATTATATCCATTCACAGAACAATTGTCTCTTTTCAACACATTTTTAGTATTACCTGTCTCTGTGAATATGATAATTCTGAAGCTCTTTAAAGCCGAGATGTGAACTAATGTCTATTCACCTCAGTTAGGACACCAATGACAGACTAAAGAAACAATTCCCACCACAAACATCTTGGTGAACCAGAGTTTGGGAGCTGCTTTTGAAATCATCATGAAGAATTATTTACAGGAGCATGGGTAACCCCAAGAAGTTGTGCCACAAAAGATCCCACCTCAGTCTGGGAAGATCGATCATTAGGGCTCCCCGAACTGTCCTCATGCCGCTCAGTCAGAGTTTTCTATCCTCCAGAAATTGTTTACTGCTTGTACTTATGTTACCCTGGTAAGAGTCACACAAATTTTAGAAATATTGGAATCATCCTGGATCTCATATATTTTGTGAATTGTATTAGTCTTGTGTATCCCTACTGTTTACCAGAGTGGTTATTTCAATTTGTGGTAAGCATATTAACCTTATTGGGTAATACACCTTAACATTTAGGAAACAAGAATTGAGTGTCAGCAGTACAGATTTCACACAATAGCTCAGATTTATTGCACCCTAAAGAGAAATTAGTAGGCACACGATCTTGTGGAAGTTTTCCTCAATGGTAGACTTTACATACTTAATGATTTGGCTAACTTATAATCTTCCATTTGTTGCATCTTCTGTTACTACATTTCATTTTTATTTTATAGATTATATTTTATAATATTAGATACAATATATTTATAAAGTGAGTACTCTTGAGAAGTTCCTATATGAATATTGTATTTTCATTGCTTCTGTCCCTCCCAGGCCCTTCCTCGCTACATTTCTCACCTTTTGATGAACTCACTCCTAAACCTCACACTTCTATCACTTCTACAATCACAACTTTCTTCTTCTCTTGGTTTTCCTACTGTGCCCAGACTGTAAGTCACTCAGATTCAGTTGTTAAAGGATATTGTTGCCATATATTCGGATCCCCTTTACACATCAGCCCCTGGCAATAAACAAAGAAGTAACAAATGGACAATACATCTCTCTGTTCCCAGAGCAAAGATAACACTGCTAGTATTATATTTTTATCTGTACAAAGAAATACAAAGGGCCAAGGTAGGACCTCAAAAAATAATTTATAAAGACATCAGTATTAACTGATTTTTCCCAAATATATTAGCACATGGCATGACTTCAACATAGGAATCCATAGGCGATGACTCCGAAAAACGTCCAGGAGTGTTTTTCAAGAGCATTCAGAGCTGGGCACTGAATTATAAAATATGATCCTTTACTGACCATGGTGAAAATCTTTTGAGAGCTCCTAACAATGAGCTTCCACTGCGAGAGGAACAACAGGAACGTTTATTCACCAGTCATAGTATTGTCATATTTTAGAGTTGTTAAAAAAGTTAATATTTTTGAACTTGAGTAAAATTAGTTTTTTTTTCTCTTTCTTCTATTTTTTCTTCTCTAACTATTTTGGAATTTTTGCCATAGTTTAATAAACTGTGCTAGCAGTGAATATAGCCTTCCTTCCTTTTATGCATAAGTCACAGAGATTAACTGATATGGTAGCTGGTGTGGGGAGGAATTGTTATGTAACAAATTGTACTATATCAGCTTATAATCATCAGCACTTGTGTTGGCATTGTAGTAAAGCTGTAACTGTGAGGATAGTAGATTTTTGTTCATCAAAAGAAAAAAATTATTTCCACACCTCACTGTGTCAATAAAAAGAAAAGATAAGTGAGTATTCTAAATATAGACTTCATAAGACAGCTATCAATAGCTTGGTCTCCAAATCAATGTCTCTGATTAAGTTAAAATGGGTTCACTTTTTCCAAGACAAGGTAATAATAACTGATTTGTTACTATTTTTAAAATTTATACATATGTCACATTATTTTGAGAGCTTAATAGTTTTTCTAGATGGGGTGAACCATCCCTTATTAAATATATATATTTATCATTTATTATATATATATATATATATATATATATATATATATATATATATACTTTTTTTTAAACCCTCAAGAACCTTATGCCCTTATCTGGCTCCAAAATAGAAAGAAATGCCATTTCTCTGCCTTAACTATGTCCAAGTCAGAGTTTGGCAGTTTGTTACTGTATTCATCTAAATCCCACAGTCCCTGAAGTATTCAGATTTTCTCATTCTCTTCTTTCCCTAAGGGCAAACTCAAATACAAATAGAGCTCACCCTTCATCTCGCTCCTGTGTTCTCTTGACTACAGTGGTGCTTTCTCCATCTGACCCTGCTTAAAGTCTTGTGCATTTACCAACCTCTGTGCCTTACCTGTGTCTTCTCTTTTAGCCGTATTTGAATGACTATCGAATACAAAAACTAAAAGAACCAACTTTCATTTCTGTTATACCAAAAAAAGTATCAGAATATCTTAATACATAATCCCAGAGCTGTGTATTAGATTTACTTCTGGTTTTTAAGGAAATCATCTTGGTGTTATCAAAGATGCTACTTTTTTATTTATTCTTCTTCTTGATTAAGGATTAATTCACTATTTTGAGGGAAGGAACCTTTGTAGAGATACTTTTATTTCTATACTTATTTGAAAATTTGTAATAACAAATGTAGCAACCTTTGAAAGACTTAAAGATATATGATATTAAGAGGTATTTAAATGATATTTTGTTAAGATCAACTCAAGAAAATCATCAGAATCTGTTATCTTGTGTGTATGTGCAGATACTTGTGAACGTTTGTGTATCACAGATACTTAATTCCATTTAGACTTTCATTATTGCAGAGAATAATATAGTAGAACATTCATATGTTTCTCAACACAGAAAAGAGGAACAAGTAATATTAATAATCTAAATATAAAAATCTAAAATAAAAACTTAAAATACCTACTCAGTGAGTCCTTGCTTATTAGCAAGTCCCAGGTATTTCCTACGTATAAAGAAGTTTTATGAACACAGTTGTAATATACTAACAGGCCAAACTTGTGTAGTGCTCTGTGTTCTAGTGAGATAAATGTTCATTTCACCCGTTTGTCATTTGTGTTCTGAGAGTTTTTTGAGCCTGTAAGAGTCTCTTATGAACAACCTTTTGTTTGAAGCTTGAAGATCTTCTCTCGGGTCTCAAGCACAAGTTCACTGCACTAACAGGGAAATTACTTTCCAAGAAAAGAGTATACATATTCTGCACCCATTTCTAACTTCCCCCAACACCTATACAAAATCCTTCTATTTTTGTAGTTTTTTAAACTTAATATTACAATAAAAGATAAGAAGATATACAGAAAGAAAGAAAAAAAAAAGAAGGAAAGTAGATAAGAAAGAAATAGAATGAAATAATCAGCACTTCTTACAGTAAATCATAATGGACTGAACAAATATTCTTCAGACAAACCTGAAGGTAACCTGATTTAAAACTTCATATCATTGTATACTCAGCTATAAAAGGACGCAATATGTTTGTCATATGTTTGAAAACATAGTCCTCTAAAGCTACTCAGGCTGATGCAATCTGTGCTCCTTTACATGTTTTGTGTATGTGATCTGTGTATGTAACTTCCATTTACATCTTTTTGTCCATGAAATGAAGATAAGCATAGTATTAATGTATATGTGAATCTATGAAATTTTAAAAGTTTCCAAATCTGCAAAGCAGTAGATACTATGTAACTATTAAAAATATTGCTTATTAAAGTTAACCAAGGTACATTAAATAATATTGATGCTATTTAGTTAATAACTGTGACCATAACCTTCACTGCTTGTAAGGGCTTCATACAAATGCCATGTGAACCAGAGGCATCTGCTTATAGGAAAAGTAGGCAATGTATCGAATTTCCCCAGATCCTCGCATGTTGAAAAAATCACATGGATTGAACAGCATTAGGATAGCCATTAGTGAGTTCCATTAGAATGTAAGTGGGTCCCAAGGCATGTATGTGCTCATATACTCCACAAGTACTCGCTGTGCTCTTAGTAGGTCCTGTGACCACTCCAGAACACTGGAACATAATGAAGGTGACTGCTTTCATTCAAGGAGAAGCAAGATGAAATGGAGAGTGGAAAAGTGATTGTCAGTGGGCCTGCAGCAGGGAGCTGGGAGGGGGATGATGATAAGTATCTGTAGAGTCAGCATTATAGAGGAGCAACTGGCTTGGTATGCTAGTTGCTCAGCAGGGTAACTAGAGATATGATAATGTACTCTGTATTTTAGAAATACAGAGGAAAACATTTTGAATGTTTGAACCATAAAGAAAAGATAAATGTTTGAAGTAAAGCTATACTGGTCTTGAATTAAATATTGCACATTGTATACATGCTTTGAAACACCACGTGTCATTATACACATATGTGTATAATTTTTTATTTTAATATACTCATCAAAATTTTAAATTGATATAAACAAAAAGGAAATATTTTGTTAGAGTGATAAGAATATTCTTTAAAAGACTAAATGGGGAACTGGAGAGATGGATGAGCAGTTAAGAGGACTGGCTGCTCTTACAAAGGGTTTGGTTCCCAGCACCCATGTGACAGATAATAAGCATTCTAACTCCAGTTCAAGGCGATCTGATGCACTTTTTAGACCTCCATGGGCATTGCCTATTCAAGTGAACTTACAGACATGTATGTAATATATTCATACACACAAAATGAAAATATAATAAATAAAATGTTTTCAAAAAGACCAAATAGGTGCTGTTGATAATGCAATGTACATGGTGAGGTCTGAAATATCTGAAGATGATTTTAAGCTGCTACTTGGATGTTATACAGAATATAACAATAAGATACTATTTTGATATTAAATTACAATATAACAATAAGATATTATTTGGAATTATATGCACTGCCATAGAAAAGTGAACTCAAACTAAGAGCTGAAAAAGGAAAACTTTTCTGATAAATTTCATGTTGAGTATTTTAGAGAAATGGGAGATAAGTGGGAAGACAGTGTTACTAGTGTGATATATACTTTTGAAATCACAATAAATCACAACTCTGCAGGTTAAATTTGGAGTTATGGATTATGGGAATGAGGCCCTGTACACCATGCATTTAAACATGAGACTTTGTCTTGCAGATAATACTAAGTGGGGCAATTTTGAGCAAAGACATAATGTGATGTTATTTGTTTGATGAATCTTCCTGACAGGAATGATGCATAGAATGAAACAGAAACTGGGAGGCAGCAAGTCAACTCTTGGTTGCTCAGGAAATGAATGAGCTCACTATTTGGGGCGGGGGGCGGATGCTGGTAAAATGGAAGGGGGAAAATTCAAATTATAGAGAAATATGAGAATTTTGGGGGTTGTAATTGCTTCAGTTATGGAATATGTACACATACGTAAGAACCACATTTACATTTCTAGCTGACAGATACCAGTGTGGGCTGATGTAAAGAACTATCTTCCTTTACTGTCTAATCTGAAACATTCAATACTAAGGATTGTCTTTTCTTTAAAAGGTCATTTCAAAGATGTAAAGAATGGTCTGTACAAAGAAAATTACTATCTGACATTTCTCTGTCACAACAAATTGATGCCATTTATCACACTTATCACATGAAAATGTATCTCAATAGCAATATCTTAGAAGAATGAACTTTATGAGCATATTTGTGTCAAGAAGGTTAAGGAGTCTAAAAGCAATTGGTCCTGTTGCAGGCTTGTGGAAGGTCAGACAGTGAATGAAATACAGATAGACATATGCCATGAGATGGTAAGAACAAAATGAGAGCAGAAGGTATAGTAAAACAACGGCATTAAGAGGCAAATGAGGATTTCACAGCTCAATGTTTTACTACTTTGAATTTACTATGAAGCAAAGTAAATAGCTGACCATAAAAATAATAGTAAAAAATATGCTTAACATAAAATATTTGGATATTATGTAATGCTAAAATCAAAAATATGTTTTAATCTGTGCTATTTATAATGTGCGATGAACAATAGGCAATCCCATAGAATGTAAGTATGCTATGAATCAAGCTGCCATTGGCATCAGAAGCTCTTACCAACCTTATTTACATTATCATTTAAAATATTTATTATTGTTATTTTATGTGTATGAGTGCATTGCCTGTATATATGTAATTGCATCCATGTCATGCAGTGCCCATCCCATGGAGATCAGAAAACAGTGTCAGATCCCCTCGAAGTGGAGTTACAGGTGGATGTTAACTGCCATGTGGGTTCTAGGAATCAAACCTGGGTTCTCTACAAGAGCAGTCAGTGTTCTTAACCACTAATCCATCTCTCCAGACCCCTGTTTTCATTTTCTACTAATTTCATCACCACATAGAATACAAGGACGTTAAGCTACATTCTTTCCTCAGGACTCAACCACTTTCTTGCATTAACTTAGACTATATAGACTGTTTATATATTCTTCTTTTATAATTTTTTAAATGCACTACTACATGCAAGAAAATATTAAGGCACAATTTACTGAAAAATTTTAGTAAGTTTTGGTATGCATATTCTATTAAATTCAGAATATTGCTTAACTTTTATTGCTTCAGAATACCTGACTAGGGTAAGATGAAATTTAAGAGTAGGTTTTTATTGTTTTGTTTCTCAGATAGTGCCTTCCAGTAGCTCCAGCTATTCTGAAGCTCAGTATGTAGACCAGGCTGGCCTTAACTTCACAGAGATCCACCTGTCTCTGCCTCCCAAGTGCTGGGATTAAAGGCTTGTGCCACCACACTGTCTCAAAATAGTTTCATTTTGCATTACCTTGATGGCTAAAGGTGTTAAATGCTTTTTAAAAACATTACTCAGTCATTTGTGTTTCTTTTGATAATGCTCCATTTATTTTTTGCCCCAGCTTTTAATTAGGTTGCTTTTAATGCTAATTTGCTTTTGTTCTTTGTATAGCTAAATATTTATTGTCATTTGATGAATGCTTGGAGAGTCAGTTTTCTTACTGATGTGCTACCAGGTAAGTTGACCAGACTCCAAGGCATAAAGCCATACTCAAGAACACTTGGGAAACACAGAGTAGATAGGCTTTAAAAAATTACAAATAATAATAGAGGGCATGAGGTTGGTGAGTAGTAAGGTGGGGGCTGGATAAGGGGCAGGGCATCTGAATACAAAAAGTGTGTATTGAATGAAATGCCTTTTTTACATTTATTTATTATTTTTATGTGTATGGGTATATTGCTTCCATATAGGTAGGTGCATCTGCTTCGTGCAATGCTGGCAGAAGTCAGAAAAGGCATCAGGTCCTCTGAAATTGGAGGGAAGGGTGGTTGCTAGCCACCATGTGGGTTTGGGGTACTGAACCTTGGTTGTCTACAAGAGCAGTCAGTGATCTTAACTTTTGAGCCCTCTCTCCAGGCCATGTTCTTTTTTAATTAAAAAAGTTCAGCAGTATTTGTCAAAGGCGTGTTTGTAAAGTTCTCACATATTAATAAGTTCCAAATAGGACTGAGAGATGAAGAGCAGACACAGTTCTTTTGTGTGCATTCATTAGCTTTGTAAATTAGTAGTGAGCTGAACTGCACAAAAGTCATGTAGACTCCTTTAGTTACTCAAGAAAAAGTTATCCATATCCTTGAAATGGATTGTTAAAAGCCATAAAGTTTACATGAGATAGGTAAAAGAACTTGAAGACTTTCCCTTGGTCCAGCAAATATATCATCAGAAAAAAACATGTACAAAACAATAAGGACATAGATATAAGAAAGGCAGGATACCTCCCTTAAAGAACTCATGGACCAGTAGGTGGATGAGGCTATGAATTACCTCATCATAATTCATTGTGTCAAATGAAATCATCCATGAAGGATTTAGTCATTGAATAAGTGTGCTGCTTCAATCACTACACATGATTTTGCTAATAATTATCACAAAACATATACAAGACAATTTTTTTTGCTTTTTCCAAATAAGGAAGGAATATTAGCAAGATAACAATTTGTTAACATGTTACTGAAGTTAGGACTAGCTTTGTGCTAGCTAGCTTGGCTTACACAGTTATGAACTATAGGTCAGATTCTGCTTTCTGAAATCACATTTTTAAAGCATTAAGAAATAAAAGCTACTTACATACATTAAATACGTTTTCTAGGATTATTTAAATAATCTCTATAGGATCTATGTACTAAGGCAAACTGTATTTATACAAAATCTCATGTCTTTCAGTAAGCACCACAAGCCCTATATCTGCTCATAGACGTCTTTAGTAAGAATAAGAGGACAAGTGCAAACTGAATCAGTATGCACAATGACTGAATTAAAAAATTCATTTCCATAAAAATGGTCAGAAAGTCAGTGATACAGTTCCACTTGGACAGTTTCACAGAGAGTTTCAATCATCATCATTTATACAAACTTTGGATTTCTAAACTACTTATTTAATGTAAAATTCCTGCAAACAGCATATTTTAGGTTGTGTTTTAAATCAGTTTATTTGATTACTAGCTTTCTTATGTATAGCATTTAATTTCAACAGACAAAAAATATAAAACTTGCATGTATTCATGAAATACCAAATGATGTTTACATTGATATCTTTTTAAGTCTATCATTGGCTTTTATTTCAATGCGAAATAAAATCATTGCTATCCAATTTTACTTTTGTTTAAAAAGTATTAGAAGTTTATATTTTATTTATTTCCATTTGAAATTATTTTAATTTATTGCATATTTTAATTGCCAGCTTTTACTTTTTTATTTTTAATTGTACTGAATAGTTGTGTATTTCATACAGAAAGTCTCAATCCATCTTAATAATCTTTATACTCGCTTCCGCACAGGCACCACATAGCCTCCCAAATGGAATCCGTACATTCCGTCATCTATGTTAAGACCTATTGTGTCAAGTTAGTGTGCCCTGATGTTCCTCAGTGGGCGTTCATCCACTGAGGTCTAGTCACCCTACAAGTCCTTTGCTTTAAGAGTAGCTCTTCCTACCCACCAGTTATTAGCTGCCAATATTTCTTCAACAAAGATTTGGATCTGTTGCCCATTTCCCCAACTCCACATAGGGTTTTTGTGTGCTTGAAATTCCATAGGTCTCGAGCATGCTGACACCATCGCTGTAGGTTCACATGAGCAGGGTCCCAGGAGTTTGTAGGATTCTTTTTCCATATGGCCACACACCTAATCCCTGGCTCTTGTGATATTTTCACAATATCTTCTGGAATAGTCCCTGAGCTCTGGGTAAGTGAAGCTTAATACAGGAGTCCTTTCCAGGGACCCACACTCTGCAGACTCCAAATCTCCATACTTTGGTCATTTGTGACATTTTGTGTTCCTGGCCCTCTGTTACATGAGGGAACCTCATTAATGAGAGTTGAGAAATCCATTTGTGTCCTCTTTACCTCTTGTTGTATGTTGCCTGAGGTTAGATATAGATGCATTGTAGATGTCCCACCTAGGCATGGGTAATTCACAGACGGTGTCTGTATATGACCAGTTGTGCTACTCTGTAGTAGTCTCCGTTTAGTGAAAAAGAAGCATATTTGATGACTGATAACTGAGATACTTAACTAAATACAAGGGCGTATATTTTCCACTTAGTAAGAAGTCGCATTGGTCTAGGGATGTGGCAGCCCTGGGGATTTCTCTAGGATGTGTGACCTCTTCAGCCGTGTTTTTAGCTGTGATTACAGTACTGCACTCCTCCCACTGAGTGGGCTTTAAGACCAATTAGGTAGTCGTTTATTGCCCCCAGGATAAAAAGTGCCACTACTTACCATTGTTGTGTGCTGTGTCAGTCATTCATGTGGTTATTTGGTTATGAAGCTGGTTGCGTCATCCATTGATGTTCTTCCTTAACCAGAAACTGTTACTTTAAATGAAGTAACACGGATTCAGGTGAACAAAAATGATGCATGTTCCCCTCATTTGTGGAGCCTAGCACCAAATCTTTATATATGAGTATGTATCCCGATGTAACTGCAGGATCTAGGAAAAGGGAAATGAACCAAGGATATAAAGGGAAAGAAAGAACCTGTGAGAGAATAGTTGGGGACAGATGTTACCAAGGGAGAAACAGATAAAAGGGTGTATTTCAATGGGAGTGGGAGGGGGGTGTTTACAAGGAAGTATGAGGATAAAGGGAAAGAAGGAGCTCAAGAAAGGTAGGAGTCTGGTATTATCAAGGGGGAAATGGGGAAATGGGGACACTAAATGGGGAAAGTATGAAGGGAGGGTTAGACAGGGAGAGAGAGAGAGAGCTTGAGAGAGAGGAGAGAGATGAACAATGCCTAGCTAAGGTAAAACACGAGAGGGAATCATATTAGTCTAACAACCTAATGACAAAGTCCACGCACAGCATCTCCACATGAGTCCACGTGCACAGCTGAAGGCTACATAGCAAGAAACAGCGCCACACAGAAGAAGCATTCCTTTGAGTTGTTGGCCAGGGTAGCCTAAGAGACTGCCCAAATTGCACAGGCTATTGCCACAGCCCCTGATTGCTCCTCTCCCTAACTCTTCCCAGATCCACCTCTACATCTCATCCTCTCAACTCCATGTCTTCATTTTTGTAATTTAATAATGCATCCAGTCCAGTTGCACTGCCCATATACTCCTGGGTGCGGGTCTGTCCACTGGAGCATGGTCTAAATTCCAGAGGCATACCCTAAAGAAACTTGGCTCTCCCTCTCCAAGAAGACATTACTTTTCCATAGGTCTTCAGTTAAAGATGAGGGTTCATTACTCTCATTCCACTTTGATTTCTATAGTCCCCTGCTTTTGAACTTTTAAATATAGTTTCATCGAAAATTTTCAAACCTCATGCAATATATTTTGATTATATTTAGCTCACCTCTATATCTGTACCACAATTTCTACCCCTCATATTTCTATATTCAGATATGAGCTATATTAGATGATAATTTTTTATATATATAAAGGCCTGTAGCTTCAGGCTTGTATTCCTAAATGCCCTTTCATATGGGTTCATCCCCTGGAGCCTGGTCAACCTACTGACTCTCACACATAACGAGACTGACTCTTCCCGTGTCAGCCGTCATCCATTGCCAAAAGCTTTTTATTTGTTCCTCAAGTAAGGTTGGGGTTGTTTATTTACTTCCCTATGTTTATGCTGGCTTTTTGTCTGTCTTGAGCTTACATGTGCTTGCTTGTGCTGTCACCACATGATATACATGCGAATTCATATGTATAACTTAACAGCTGTCTGGAAAACTCTGTTTCCTTGTGGTCATACATTTCCTCTGTCTCTTCTAGCCTTTCTGTCCCCTCTTCTGCAATGAGCCTTTGGAAGGCAAATCTTTATAACATTTGAATTTGCATTGATAATTATATGTTCAACAACATGTATATTATCCAATTTATATTTTGTCTTTTTAAAGAATTCATAATTTTCAAAAAAGCCAAAGTTTTATTTATTTGCTTTGTATTACCACATATACACACAAAATCTGTGCTATATAAAACTATATAAACATGGTTAACTGTGTGATTGTTAAAATATATCTAATCATTTTACAGTGTTTCCCTTGACCTGTGTCCTACGAAGGACATATAGTGATGTTAAATCCACTTGAAACTTCAAAACCTGTGTGGAAGTTGTATTAGGGATGTACAGAAACTCATATACCCTTGACAGAGTGCTCCTCCATTGAGGATTGCTATCGATGCTCTTTGTCTAAGGCTACAGATCTGAAGGGAAACACATGAGGTTGTGAAGGGAGGAAAGGACTTGAGCCTCACCCAGCAAATAAGTCAAGTCAACCTTAGTGATCATTGTGGTTGCAGAGATTATATCAAAAGTGGAAAGGAAATACTAGGGTGAGCAATTTTAAACAGGGATGCATGTAGATGGGAGAGGGTTCCAAACTAAGGATGCATGAAAAAAAATGAGAAAACCTGATTCCTGTGAACTAATTGAAAAATAAAAGTAACAAATATATATGAATGAAGTAACAGTGTGTGGGAGGATAAAGTTGCTTTCATAAGCCATAGGTTGTTAAATGAAAATTTCAGTGTAAGAGGTGTGCTACCTTTCTACAAATTATTGGAAAGGGAGACTACTAAGGACCTCCAAATAACACAAAGAATTGATTATCATTGCAGTTCAACCTAGATGGTAAGCCCATTGGAATTACAGGTTAGGGAAAAATCAAACTAGAACCTAAATGTGCTTCTTGTTTATGAGTTATTCCTTACAGTTCCTGAAGTTGCTATATAGCATGCTGGGGAAGAAGAATCTCCAGTAGTCCTACCCATCTCCACAGCAACCCTGCATGTCACAGTACTGATCCACTAGACAACATGTGTGTTGTAACAGTTACAGGTTTATAATAGGGATAATCAACCACTTTCTGATTGAGATTGAGGCATGCCTAAAAGGTAATTCACATCTCATATTGTACAGGTAAAATGCATGGCTAGGGAGGTCATGCACCATAGTGAAGAAGATATTGCTGCTATTTTGCTAAGTGGACATGATGTGCCCATCAAATTGTTGACTAAAATATTGTGTTTACCACTATAGATTAGGGCTGGTGTCAGCTTTGGTCATAGGAGCTTCTTTTGCAGTGGGCAATGGTAACTGCAAAGCTTCATAACTGGTTTAAGTGTTGAGAGCACGATTCAACTGAATGCTCAGTCTTAAATGGAACATATATATCACATCCTCCAATACTCAAGGAATAACAGAAGAAAGGGCCAACACAATTTAAGAGCCAGAACACTGGGTCTCTGAGTGTTATGGAATATCGTTTATTGTTCTTGTTTCTGCTGTTGGTGTTTTGTTTTGTTTTCTGTGGGTGTCCTTTTTTCATGTTTTTTTTAAGGTGGGGTCTCCATAATGCCCCAGCTGGCCAAGAACTTGATACAAGGCTGGCCTCCATTTCACAGAGATCTGCCTATCTTGTCTTCCAAGTGCTCAGATTAAAAATGTGCCGGATCATGTCCAGGTGGAATACCGCTAATGGTTTCTGAGGAAGGAAGAGACATTTTCTTCAACGTTGTAGCCATAGATCATATGATGATGCTTTTACAGATAAACTTCTCACTCATTTTCTTGTAAGCATCCCTAATGAAACCCATGAACCTCATCCTGAAAGCTCTCTTCTCACCTACAATCCTGTGCTTCCACCTCCACCATTAAAACATAAGAAGAAAATTTAACAAATGATTTGTGAAAAAAAATTCTTGTCTCTTACATTGCCAGGGTAAAGATGTTATATTCATATATCAAATCTAATTGAAGTACTTAGTGCTAGTCTGATGCTTGAATGAGGGATGATGCAGGCTGTTTATTTAATTTCCCCAGTGATCTACCTTTGCTATTTTTTGCTTGAAGAACCATGACTACCACACTGAGTTTATTGCTATCTTCGATTTATTACAGACCATAGCCAATCACAGTGAGCTTTTTAATTCTTTTTTCTCTATTCTGTCTTCATGAATATGTTCTTTGTGAATAGCTAAAGTCTCTATTGGTGTTCACTTTTTCTCTGTCTGTCTGTCTGTCTTTTGTCTACCACATCTCATGTAAACAAGAATATCACACTTGGACAGGAAGAAATGTGATATGTGATTTGAAGATCACAGTGAAAAATTGGGAGTTGAAGTTAAGTAAAACATCATATATATTATATATATATATAGTATATATATATATAAAATTTGGGAACTTCTGCAAGAAAATCTACAAATATTGTGAAAAAATTAAAGATCTATATAATGAATACTTACTGATTGGAAGTAAAATACGTTGAGATATAAAATTCTCTCCAAAATCATGAAGAAAACCAATGTAATCTTAATAGAAATCTCAGCAGTTTTTTGATGGAAACTGGCTACAATCTTTACATGTAAATACAGCACAACTGACAAAATGATTTTTAAAAAGAAGAAATAACTCTGAGAACAGGGACTAGTAGATATTAAGACTTCCTAGGACTGAAGACATCTTCTGAAAAATAACAATGGAGGGAAATAAAGTCAGCAGTGTTGCTTTAGAACAAAAACATAAACATCAGTGAATGAAAAGAATACAATACAGAAATAATAACAGAAATAAATATATACATACCTTAATCTGTTGCTCTTTACAGTGTCACTAAGGTAATTCAAAGGGGGGGAAGATTAATCTTTAGAACAGCATAGTAATACATCAGCTCTCATTTTCAGAAAAGATAAAATACTCTTTTCATTATATAAAATTTACTTAAATGGCAAGTTCCTAAATTTAAACAAAAATTATAATATAAAAATTTATCACTGCTTGGGTTATGCAAATATTTTTATTAAAAAAGATATGAACCATAAATAGAAAATTTCACCAAAATCATCTTCTCTTAAAAATATTCCATAAAAAAATAAGTAAGTGCTAGATTGGAAAAACATCTATCACATAAATGATTCCAATCTATATTAAATGATCGTATAACTCAACCATGAGAAGAGAATTGATCAGATATTTTTTTATGTCTGTCAGAGACTGAGGCAAGGAGACCTTACTTTGAAGTCAGCATGATCTGTGCATCAAGATCTTATCTAAAAAACCTAACAACAAAAAATAAAACAAAAGAGCAAACCAATAACAACCCAGTAAGAATAAAATATCCCCTTTATGACTGTCTACGCTGACACAAAAACATGGAAAGATAGAAATGAGCTCATGAAAAGATGCTGAGTAGTTAGCAAGGAAATACAATTTGAACTTATAATAAGAAAACAGTATTTAATTTGTTTTAAAAATTCTAAAACTTTGTAAAATCATATGGCAACTGGAGCTCCTCTGACACTGATGAGAATTCGTATGTGTATTCTGGAACACAGATTGGCAGTTTCTTATAGCGTTAATTACACATAGAATACATGAATTAACAATTGCCCTTCCAGCTATTTATCCAAGACACTTAATATTACATATCTATGTAAAAAATTCTTCACAAAAAATTATGAAAATTTTATTCATAAATGTTCTATACTAGAAAAATGCCTGTAAACATGTTAATGTCTGAACAAAATTGAGGTACGACTGCATACTTGACATATTTTAAAGGGAATAAATTACTGATATAAAACAATATGGACAGCTCACTGAAGCATTTTTCAAAGGGAAAGAAGCCATGTTTACCAGAGAAATTGCTTATGCTATCATACATATGAGATTTTAGAAATAGATCACTGCTACCAATTTTTTATGATCTAAATATGCATTGTGTCTTGTTTTTAATACCTTATACATTCCACAAATATATAAATCCATATTCTCTAAAATGTGATTTTTCAACATATTTAAATCTTATTTCTTATTCATATATATGCCTTAAAATACATTAGACTAAACATAACTTTTAAAATTGAAAAAAGATAGCTTTTAAAATTGCATGATCATTTTCAGTATAAGGTTGGTATATCATTCCTTTCTATTTTTTTCTACTAACAGTTGTCAGTGTTATTTCCTATTGAAGAATTTTTACTAAAATTGTGGGTATAATTCTTGTCGTTAGAGAGATAATGTCCCTAACAGTTGTGTTTGTTAATTTAGCTTTTTATACTGTCAAATTTAACATGATGTAATGAATAATCAGTCATAAATGCTTTCAGATGGTAATTCTGTATATTTGTTATTTAAATTTTGACATCATTATTGGAATTCCCACAACACAAAGATCAGAATTCTTTTACTCTTTCCCACTAAAATGTACAAAACAAAATGCCTACTTAAAACTTAGTGTTTGTTCTAAAATCTAATTTACTTCAAATTATTTTCTACTTTTTATCTGTCTATAATATTTAAACTCATGCATGAAAATTAATATAAAATTAACTAAACAAATAAGAATAAAGTCTTATTTATTCTTCTTATCATGAAGGAAGTTGGTTGGAACTCTTCCACAAACCCTTCGTATTAACGGCAATATGCACACCAAAATTAAAACCGCAGGAGAACCGTCTCTCCACATGCATCTGAAAATGTTGAGGTGATGCCAAAGCCCAGTGAACTGTGTTTCCTGACTTGGCTACACCTATATTCATTTGGATGCCTTTTCCCTAGGAATGTTTAATAGAAAATCTTGCTGAACTTTTAATTCACATCTATGATGAGTACTTCACTTATTCGGAGGAAGTTATTACTCCTAAATGTTGGATTTGTCCATTCAATGCAGGATTTCTTATCTTTTACCATTTCCATTTTCATGCATTTTATAATTCTTTAGGGAACTCTCCTTTAGCCTCTCTAATAACATTTAAATTCGTAGGTATATCTGTATTCGAGATAGCTTAAACATTTGGAATATAATTTTAAAGTTATGACATCTAAGTGATTGTCTCTGATACATGAAATTGTGTCAGTTTTTGTAGATGCATTTTGTAGTTATGGTTGAAAACATTGCTCAAACTTCCTATGAATTTTCATGATATTCTTGTTAAATCTTTCTGTATATAAAATATGTCATCTATAAATAATCATAGTTTTGTTTTTCTTTTCAATATTTAAATCTCACTTTTTAAAACTGGTGAATCACTGTGACAAAAATACTGTCTTGATTTAGTTTTAAAAGCATATATCTTTCTAGGAATCAATACATGCTTTAAAATTACTTTTATCATGCAGTCCATAATACTTCAAGACATCTTGTGTCTTCAGTGTGCTGTGTTTATTTCTAACATTGTATTTGCTATGAGGAAGAGTAACTTACACAGCAAATGGAGGACTATGGCTTGATGACAGAGGTCAAGGTATGAAATATTTTAAAACTTCAGAAAACTTATTTATTCATTTCAAGGATAGTGATAGTCCTATGGACACAAGCTTAGTGGCTCTTTGGGCTTCAAATCCATAAGTTTTTTATCAAGCATTCTTGAAATTCATGTGAATAAAAATGTGAAAATAAAATCTTATCTACTTTCATTCAACATTTTATCTGTGATAGTATTTAATAAAAATTTAAAATACAAAAATAGCTGTCTTGAAAAAATTAGTGTCATGTTATACAATAGTTTTCTATTACGTAAAATTCATTATTGAAGAGCATTATGTTGATGTTCAGTTTCTGAAGGGTTGTTTCTACTTTAAGGAACATTTTACTGGACACATTACATCAATTCTTCCTCTGGGATATCTATTAATGGTGAAATTGCCAGATCCTACAGATAACAGGCTGTTTGAATGTCTGGCTTTTTAATTTATTTATTCTTCAGTAATGTCATACATCTCTACTGTCAGCTTTTTCAAGTGTATGGAACAATTTAAAGTCGAACAAGGAACGTGTGAGAGTGATATACGTTCATCTTTGACCTTAACATGGCATCAGAGGTTCATTTTAATGAGAACCTTTGTAGATTGGTGTCTGATATTCCCTTGCTTTTTCCTTTTTGTCAATTCACATGCTGGCATGCACCTCAATAGAAGAGTGCTTGTTAATACGCCCTCATGGCTAATGAATGAGTCTGCATATATTGCACATGAATTCCACAAGGTTGCATGGCTGTATATGCTGATGTATATCTCATATCTGTCCTGTGACTGTTTTCCTATTTGATAATCAGAAATTGAGGTTTTTGTTTTGTTTTGTTTTATGGTTAATGCTTTCCAGATCTTGTTTAAAAGAAGTAACTTAGACTGGTATGGTGGCATACATCCTTAATCCTCGCACACCAGAGTCAGAGGCAGGAGGATCACTATGAGATCAAGGTCAGCCTGATCTACATAATGAGTTTCAAGCCAGCTGGAGCTACAAAGAAACACTTGTCTCAACCTCCCCCCAAAATAAATAAAAACAAGTAACTTTAGGTTACTGACCCAAGGTCATTGGTATATTTTATCATATATTTTCTGTCAAATACTTGCTTACCATTTTTACATTCATCCTAATATGAATCAAAATTAGTATTTATTCATAGTTTGAAGTAACTTTTAAAAAATTGTTTAATCATACTTGTACTGTTGGTCTTTGTTTTGAAAAAAACTATTCTTTCCCACATTGAATAGCAGTTTGATTTTCTGATCATAAATCAAGTCACTGTAAATGTTTGGATCTATATATGCATTCCTTTCTGATCCAACAATTTACTTTAGTTTTCTAAACTTGTGCCAAAATCACTCTCTCTTAAGCAAGATTGGAAAATATTAATGTCTCCTATGGAACCCTTCACTGTTGTTATTCTTACCTTTCTCAAATATTTTTCTTGTTTTCTAAATTATGATTACGGTATTTTTCTCTTTCATGAATGCTTACAAAGAGCTCTTGTTTCATTAACATAATTTTTATCATTTTTCTATTTCAATTATTTCTGTAATTATCATTATTCTCCTTTCATATATCACATGAGTTTTCTATTGCTAGCATTAAAGCAATTACACATTTCAGGACTCTTGAGCTTCACAATTTCTCAGTTCTATAGGAGAGTAGTCTGGGTAAGCCCATTGTTCCCTCTCTTCTTGAATTCACCAGATCAGAATCAGGGTTTTGACTCATCTAGAATGGTCTTAGGGATTTTGGGGATGTGCTTCTAAGCCCATTCAAATGTTGAAGGACTTGTTTTTGAGTGACTTTCTGACTGAGGTTTTTCTTCATCTTGCTGTCAGACTGTCTGTTCTGAATGCTGTCTACATTCACCAAACTGCCCTTCAATGTTGAAAGTACAGTTCAACCTCACAACTTTCCTCTCCTAAAATCTGTCTGACTTCTCCTATCACCACATCTCATTATTTTTTAGCTAGTTCTCTATATTCAGGCATTCAGATCTCCAGAACCACATATTGTAAAATGTTTGTAAAATGAACTATATATTTGTAGAGAAATTACAGAGGATACCTGGGCCTCTATCTGCAAGAATTTATTGAGTGGAGCATGGGAGAAGATTTAAGGTGACGGTAATATTGACCTGGGTTATACTAGTAAGTAAAAATAGTGTTGGTTTGACAAAACTGATAAATTATATTTTCAGAATGGACATATATGTTTCTTTAACGTTTACTTCAAAAGTGTGATTTCCAGTTTAGATGAACAATGTTCAGTTATTTGTTTTGAGAGATGTTGCAGAACATCCTGGGAAAGAAAGAGCATCATAGTAGTCTGTAACTTTGTCATACCCAGATTTAATTCATTATATTTTAGATAGAAATGTTGTTAAAAAGAGCAAAAGTGTTTCCATACTACAAAACAGAAGTATTAGCACTGAAGAAGAAAAATGTAATGTCAATGAGAACTCAGCAGAAGTTCAAAGTTCTGAGAGTAACAAGTTTATACTGGCTTCTGCACTTGCTGCAGCTTTCTATCTAACTGTACATTTGGGACTTTTCCTCCTCTGAATAACTGGCTTTTATGCTTTAAAAAATCACGTAACATTTTCAAAAACCAAAATAGCCTTTGAGAGCACAAATGTTGAGTCTTATATATTCAGAGACATGTTCTTTATTTTGTGTTCATTAGAATATTCATAGGGAGCACAACCAATAGCAGATTTTGCCCCAGTCACTAAAATATCATGTTTTAAAATGATTTTTTTAGTATCAATGAACTTAATGCATTCAGTGTTCCAACACTCTGTGATCTAGTTTCGTTTCTGTTGCTGTAATGATGCACTCTGAGTAAAAGCAGTCCGGGGAGGAAGGGTTTTGTTTCTGTTTGGTTTGGTTTTGTCTGTTTTTTTGCTAACTCTCCCAGGTCAGAACCAATCACTGAGCAAAGTCAGCATAGACACAGACAGGAATGGCAGGGAAGGCAGTTTGCTGGCTTCCTTTCTGACTCACTCAAGGACTCATGCTCTGGAAGATTTCCTGTATAGTCTAGTTCCACTGCCATAAAGATGGTCCCTCCCAAAGTAGACTGGATTCTCCCACATCAATTGTCCATCAAATTAGTCTCTCACAAACAAGACCACAGGGCAATCTGATCTGGGCAATTTGTCTGTGGAGATGCTGCTTCAGACGACTCTAGGCTGTGTCAAGTTGACAGCTGAAGCTAAGTGAAACACATTTTGAATGGATTATGATCAATTTTATTTTTAATTTATAAAATTAGAGAAATGCTTACATATTACAACAATTTCTCATTTTAATGTTTTAAGCATAAAGGTCATGTACATTATGTGCTTTAATATTGTTGTACAAACATGATCACTATTTTCAGAAGGTTTTTTTTAATTTCCTAATTGAATTTTGGTATCCATTACTTGATAATTTGGGATCCCTTCTTCTTCCAATCATGACCATTTAACTTTATCTATAATTTGTCTATTCTAAGCAGTTCATGTAAATGAAGCCATCTAAGATTGGTCATTTTCTGACTTGCTTATTTCAGTTTACAAGTGTCCTCAAGTTTCAGGCATACTGAATTGTATGTGTGTAGAACTTGCTATTTGACTTAGGCTGAACTGTCTTCCTTACATTTATTCATTCAGCCACTGATGAAGTTGAAGTCTCTTGCTTCTATTTGACTCCCTTGAATATTCTTCTATGGTTCTGGGCACACAAATATCTAGCCTGTTCCTTCTTTATATTCTTGTAAATATATACACTTTACTGACAAGTATTGTAGAATCATGTAGAATCTTCTGTTTAAAATTCTGAGAAAGTAGACAGTGTTTTCCCCAGTATTGCACAACTTTACATTTTCAAGAGCAATTCATCAAGCTTCTCAGCCTCCTTCCCAACAAAGTTATTGTCTAAGAATTTTCCAAACTTCCTATTATTGTTAGCGTGGAGAGCTAGAATGCTATCATTTTGACCTGCATGGACTTAATGATTAATGGTTTGATATTCTTTTCATGTGCTTGTTAGCCATTTGTATATTTTCTTTTTGTCTCTTTTTATTTTATTTTTTATGTGTATTTTATGAGTGTATTGCTTGTATGTATGTAAGTGCACCTGTGTTATGCAATACCCACGGAGATCAGAAGAGGGTGACAAATACCCTGAAACTGGAGTTATGGACAGTTATCAGCCACCACTGGGAACCCAAACCTTGGCCCTCTTCAAGAATAGCCAGTCCTCTTAACCACTGAGTCACCTCTCTAGCCCCAAGAATTGTCTCTTGAAGTCCTTTCACCATCTTTATATCAGGTTGCTCTTGTTATTGTTGGATTACTTTAATATACTCTGGGCATTAAACTTTTACCTGTATATGATTTTAAAATACATTATTTAATTCTATGATTTTCAATCTGTAAATATGCTAATGCACAAAACTTCATTTTGATGAAACAATATTTTTTTTCTTTTATTTCTTTCATCACTTATGTTCTTGGTGTAATGTCTACCATGCTTAGTCAAAATAACTCAGAGATGGAAGCAATCTGAGTGTCCAACAACGCAATGCCCAATGAAGGAACAAAGAAAACATTCACATGTGTATAACTGAATTTCATTCTACATTGAAAAGAATGAAATACTGCCATTTGCAACCTCGTACATGGAATGGAAATCATTATGTTAAGTAACATCAGTGAATCACAGAATGACAATTACCACATGAGCCCCCTTAGATGTCGAATATGTAATACTGACTTCTTAGATGCTGGGAATAGAATGATGGTTATCAAGATCTGTGGAGAGGAGTCAGGAAAGGTGGTAAGAAGAAGTTAATAAGTTGCAGTTTGATAGAACTAAAAAGTTTTGTTGTGCTATATCACAGTGATGAGCATATGCACAGTGAAAATGTACTCTGTTTTTGAAAGCTGGACAGAAGTATACTGAATGCTTTCACCAGAAAGAAATGAGTAATGTTTGAAGAGGCTGATATCTTTAACCTGATTTGACCATTAATATATCATATACAAGTTCAAAACATCACACTACCCCAATAATATCTATATTTTTCATGTTTTGTGTACTGGTTAAAATAAATCAATTTTAAATGTTTTTTAACTGTTTAAAATAATAAAATATTGGGCGCAAAGCCTAAAAGTTACCACTGGATAGTACTGTCCTTCGCTTCTGTGTGTTTTTCTCCCAGCTGATGATTCAACTTACCTCATTAGCATACATCTGTTGAATTAGTTTTGCTTCTAATTAATGTCATCTCCAGTGAAAACTTCCTATACTTAAATAGAGCAAGGCACAAAAAAAGCCCATAAATCTGACTTAAATGGGACACCTATATTGCAACTTCTCCAAAGACTTGAGGATCATTGTGGAAGAGGGGACAGACAGACATACAGATAGACTATAAGAACTGGAAATGGTAAATGAAAACAAGGAAAAATGTATTGTTTGGGAACCACAGGGTAGTTTTAAATATGAGCCCACAATAATTATGACAGCATGTATAAGAGTTGTGCAAATCCAAATAAGATAGGAGTCCAGCATGGATAGGGGAGGTGAACAAGAAGCCTCAGCCTTAGTTGAGAATCTATCAGCAACTAATGGATTCTGAGAGAAGAGTCACTTTTCCTTATGGATGTGATGCCTGGTAATTTGGCCGTACTCCAGGATATGTACTCATTCCCAAAAGCACTTGGGAGGCACAAATTGGAATTGATAGGACTTTCATCAACAAAAATTAAGTAAATAAGCAAAATGAAAAACAGATAATAATGGAGGACAAGGAATCAGGGACAGGTTAGTGGGGAGAGTCTAGGGAGGGGGAGGGAGGTCTGAATGTGATCGATATGCATTGTATCTGATTCTGGAATTGATGAAAAGGTTATATACAATAAAAATTGAAAATATTTCAAGTTAAAATTTAAAGCCAAGCACAAAACACCATATCTTGTTAGGAGGCAGCATGAAAGTGCTTTGAAATGACAGGGGGCCTAATGCTACTTCAGCTGGGTACGCACTGTGTCAGTGCTGACTTCCTGAACTTCAACCTGATGGGCCAGATCAAGCCTCTTTCATGATGTAATAGTAAGGATGGAAATAATAGAGAGAGAAGAGTTTGCTTCGCATTTGTTTTCTAATCTCATAAGCAGGACAATGGGAAGATGACCTTCTTTTCTAATCTTATAAACAAGACAATGAGAAGATGATCTTCTTGCCCCTAGGCTTCCCACTTCTATAATCTTCTTTCCAGTATTGAGCCCAATCTCCCATTTACAAAACAAAAATATATAAAACATGGTTTTACTGAAGATTAATATATTTTTTCTTTACAAAATCACCAATTACTTAAGAAAGTAAAACGTGATTTAAACAAAGATAAAATGGCAGCACTTTCACTGAAAGGCATCTTAGGTGTTTGACACTTAAGAAAATTTTGATTTAGAAACAAAAATTGTTATAATCAGCAACAATTAGCAATGTAACAAATATGCTTTTGGTAACTTGTCATCAATCAAATATTATGGAAGAGTTTATTTAAAATCATGTCTTCAAGACCACTTTCTCATTTGGGGTGCTCAAATCCTAATACCACATCCCAATATGTTGGACATTTTAGTTTGTGTATTCATTTCTACCATGATCACAGACAAAATTATCTTATATCAACTTCTTTTTAAATTTTATTTTATTTTTATCAATTTCAAACTTATATAAATTTATTATCAAATGCTCTATTATCTTCTTTTAATCCCTCCCACTCCTGTTGACACTCTTATGGCTTCCACATAATCTCCTTCCTACTTTCATGTCTTTATGTTGTGTGCCAGTCACGGCTGCTGTTCATTATGATTGCCACAGCCACACCATATCCAGAAGACAGCATTTCATAGCGCTATCCCTCATCCTCCAGCTCTTATAGTCTTTCCATTCCCTTTTCTGTGATGCTCCCCAGGTCTTGTAGGGGGCGATAAATTTGCCCTATTTAGTTGAGGATTCCTCAGCCCTATATTTTTAGCCCTTTGATCATTTATGAGTCTCTGCCCTCTGATCAAATAGACTTCTCTGGTTAAGACTAAGGGCTGCACCAGTCTGTTAGTATAAACCTGCTTAGCAGGCAGGTGCACTTGATACTGCTTATCCAGGAGGAGGCTTCCAGCTCAATTCCAGTTTGATTTTTTTGAGTCATGTATCCAAAGTGTGTGTTGCCTTTGACAACAGGGCACACCAGCTTCTTAACTTATCAGTGACAACATGTGCTTATTAAAAGCATCTTCTCACTCCTTAGACTCCTCCTTTCCTGTTCGCTCATCTTCTGCTAACTGATAGTTAATGTTTTATTTTGTTGGTATTTAAGTACCTTTGAAGTTATAATTAGTGCCTTATTTCTTCTCTCATTCACTTTTTAAAAATGTGCACTGCCTCTCTGTTTTAAAATATTAAAATAATAGTGCTCCAGAAAGTATTTCTCTCTGTCATCTGCATTCATTTTAATTTTATATTAGTGAGGTAATTAGCAGTATGCTATTTCCTCAGTTTTAGCAAAGTCTTCCTAACCTTGTCTATACTGTGGATGTGAAATGTTACAGAGATTTATTAGCATGTTGGTTAGATAACTGCAGTTCTTTACCACATGCTAGGATTTAATTACAATCTTTAATGTCACTTTCTTGAGTGCTCCTACTAATCTGAGTCATTCCTTTGCTTACAGCATTGCCCATTTCAAACTTCAAACTTCATATTATTTACAATATAGCACTGATCATTTCCAGAGATTTTATAAACAGTTATACTACCCCACAACTTGTCAAAACAACATCCTCCTTCTAGAAGTTTTAAAATTTTTGTTCTAGAGCAATTATTCCCTTCTATTCCCATTGTCATTGGAAATTTGCTATTTATAGATTTGTTCTTTATGTGTAAGGATACTTTGGGGTCAGGAGGATTTCTGACTGAATGAAGGTCAGGCATCTCTGTGAGTATTTCCTTCAGGAAGAACTCATGAAAATAACTTCTCAACTCTTCCAAAGTCCAAGTGTTTTCTCTTAAAATGGATATAACAGTGATGACTTAGACACTTTGATTTTTTCTAATTATGTGTAGTTGGACCTGAATACAAACAAGATCAAAGACAAATATGTTCTTGGGTCAGACTGGAGGGATCATGCAAACAAGTGGAACTAACGAGTGAACAGCTTTCCTTCACTGTTCCAGTCTTGAGTTCCTGCACTGACATCTATGAATCATGAAATCTGACCTGGAAGTACAAGCCAGTCAACTCTTTCCTCCAGAGGATGGTTTTTGTCAAATTGTTTTATCACAGGAACAGAAATGCAAACTTAAACAATTAGATTCTGCAGTTGTGGTTTTTCAAGGTAGGCAAGGATGACATTCTACATGCAAGATACTTAGTTTGTGAACAATGGAGCATGAGAAAAACCTAAACAAAAAGAAGAGAAAAGAAGACAGCAGGACAGGCAATTTTTCTTGTTTTTAAAAATCAGAAAAGGGAAAGATACTGAAAAAAAAAAAACAGGAACACAAATTTTAAACAGATTTGCTTCAAGAATTTAGGTGATCCACTTTGAAGATGAGAGTTCAAGCCTGAGAGAAATGAAGAGATGTCTTACAAAATCTGGGCATTATTTTTTGGAGAGAAACATCAGTCTTTGTTGACTATAAAATTCCTAATAAGAACAAAAGTTACAATCCATAATAAAGCAATAAGCTAGCTGACTATATGAAAAACAAATAAAGACCTTGCACTTTGGCCAGCAGGCAAGTTAATAAGCACAAAGCAAGATTACTGGAAACCTCTGAGCAGAATCTAGAAATCTGAGCAGTCTTATCCACATGGCATAGACTATGTCAGGTTGCAGATCTTTAGTGTTAGTACCGAACACAGGAGCCTGTCTCTGAATCCCACTTGTTCATGCAACAGATTTTCAAACATTGTGCAGTATCATCTTCTTTTCGTTCATATAATGATGTTAAGAAAGATAAGATGGGTAATTTGCCTTGTACCTTTTACAAATTTTGAAAGTTCACTTGATTGTGGTTTTATGATTCTTTTAGCCTTGGTTTATTGTGTCATGCTATCAATAGATTATACTTTTCCTTTTAATTTCTTTATTACAAATGCAAAAATCAATTCACAGTTATGTAGGATATAGAAGATATAGAAACTTGACACCTCCTCTCATCATGCACCAAGGACGCTATATAAAGGTAAAGTTTAAGGGGAATTGACACAAATAACCCTTTCCTCTGTCATAGTCTTTTATCTTGTTTTCTCCCTTTCATACCACACTAAACCACAAGCAGAAGTCTCAGAAAATCTGTAACACTAAAGAATTGTTTCCTCGCTTATGTTCTAAGATTCAATCTGATTCAACAAGGTAAAGCCAGTCATCCAAGATAGTTTTTTCTTGATAACTCACAAACACCCATAAAACAGCCCAAACCAGTCGGATTAGTATAAAAGTTAACAGGGCATTACTGACCTGTAAGTCATGATTTTATTGTGTGTATCGTGTGTAGCTATTATTCAATGTTATAAGCAGTGTTTAAGAACAGTGTTGTTAACAAAATGGGGTTATTATAGATATTGGTAACATGAAATTGAAGTTAAAATTGAAAAGAATTATTACAGAGAAATAAGTTACAAGAGAAAAACATTTCATGTAATAATACACTTTCAAGATACATAATTTGAGGGGCTACAGAGATGGGGCTCAGTGTTTAAGAGCTCTGACTGCTTTTGCAGAGAACTGAGGTTCAGTCCCAAGCACCGAAATCATGGCTAGCAATTATCTGTAACTTCATTTACAGAATCTGTTACCTCCTCTGGTCTTTGTGGGCATTGCATATGCGGGTGAATTTACATGTGGGCAAAGCATTCATACACACAAAATAAAAATTAGAAAACATGATATCTGAGTGTTTGCCTTTAATATATCAATGTATGTTTATGAGAAAAAAAGGAAAATGTAGTTAGAAAGACTAATAGTGTGGTAAAGCCAATAAACTTTTTTAAAAGTCCAGTTGTCACAGCTAGTGAAAGAACTCACACAGTGAACTTTTCAAAGAGTTCTTCCCTTGAATACAACCCGCATCAAGACTGATGTTTAAAAACAGCTTGAATTTTATAGGCAAAGAGTAGCAAAACTACTTTAATAAAGCTCATTCCTGCTGTTCCTGATGATGGTACCGCCTGCAATGTTGTACAGCTTCTCTGTGAACCAAACGGCTGTGGTTTTAATCCATAGTCATTATAGCACTGAGCTTTTAAAGTCCTAGAGATGCAGAGCTTATAACTAAGAAACACAACAGAAAGCAGTTTCAACTGGGAATTCTGTTGTCTTTATGTTCTCCAGCTAATACTGTCTAATTGATCAGCAAGTAGGAAAAAAAAATCCTTGTTTCTATCAAAGAATATTTTAAAAATAGGTGTTTGTGGATTGAGATTTGAGTTTTCTATTATAAATGCTAATGGTAGGTGTTTAAGTGAACATGGTTTTCCCAATAGCCTGTTAGCAGGCTGCAAGAAATTTTCAAACCAACCAGTAGAAATTCTAATTTTCCTTGTTGGGAGAAAGTCCTAATGGGTCATAATTGAGCTGACCAAAATACATAGCATTTTTTGCCTTGGCATTTGAATCAGTCATTCACGTAGTATTTCTTTATATATATTTTATCTTTATATATATATATATATATGTGTGTGTATATATATATATAGTTCAACTAATATGACTTTATTATCTATCACAGATGACATATTCACCACTTATACAATCTAATGATGGATCAATTAACATATTACTTTTATCATATGCCATGTGTTTTAATATTCTATCAAGAATTAGATTCTGTATTTCAATATAAGAAATGCTTTGAAGGACGAACAATGACACACATGCTTACCTTTTTTGATATCTTCAACTATACACCAACAATACCAATTTAGTGTATTCAATATTTAGATTGCTTTAACATGTAAGACTTTAAAAAAGTAATCATTTTTGTGACAATGATAGATTCATAATTTATTATTCATGCAATAAATATATGAATATGCTATCCAAAATCTTTAGCAACCAGAGAAACACAAATTGAAATTACAAGGAAGCCCTGCAGATGCTTAGCTGCAATTCTAACACGTGGGAGGTACAGACAGGAGAATCATATGTCTGAGGTCAGTCTAGCAGCATAGCAAGTTTGAGGTTGACGTGGGCTACACAGGACTCTGTCTCAATAACACCTGTCTCCACAAAAACAACGAGATATTCATACAATTTAAATGGCTATCTTTAAAATAAATGCTGGAAAGTTGTGGGTAAAAAGCAATTGTCATATTCTATTAGTGAGAATGTAAAGTATTACCATAATGGAAAACATCATGGAAATTCTTCCAAAAACTAAACATATAGTAGCATATTTACCCCATCCCACTTCTGGGGATAGATTCAGAAATAAAATTTACACATCAAAGAGACACCTGTTCTCTCATATTTATTGACAGTAACCAAAACAAAGAGTCAGTATTGATGTCCACCAACAGATAACTAAATAGGCAATAAAAAAGAATGACACATCTACAAAATGGAAAAGTATTCAGCCATACAGAAGAATGAATTCTTGTGAGTTGTAGAGCAGTGAATAGAAGTGTAGGTTATTACTTTAGTGAAATTAGCCAGTATTAAAAATCAAGTACAAGCTCTTCTTATTTGTGGAAACGGGGGTGGGGATATTTGGAGAACAGTAAGAAAAAAGGGCTTAATTTGATGTTCATACTGTATGGATGTTTTACAGATGCACACTGAAAACACTGATATATATTAATAAAAAAATACAGAAAACAATTTACTAGCCCCTTGGAATTTCCTTACAGGCATATTCTGTATTTTCTGAAAAATAGATAGACTGCTGTGTTATATGGAGTATGTTTTTGTTTACCCAGAGTACAATTTATTTAATTTTAAACCTCATGTATATTAATTACTCAACTTATTTAGAATTAAAAAAAAAATTTAACACCTAGAGCTGTCATGGTGGCACATACTTTTAATCCATCACTCAGGAGGCTGAGGCAGGCTGATGTCTATGAGAGCTGCTGAGACCAGATCATGTGTGCCAGGGCTGGGGTAGCTGTGAGAAGACCTTGAGAGACCATTGTGTGAAGCTGTGAAACTGAAGCCTGGATTGCACCAGACACCCAAGATGTTGGAGACATCAGAACCATGAGACATCTGCCAAGGAAAGTGCATACAGGAAACGTAACCAGCCAAAAGAGGAATGTATGTTACAGGAAGCAATGCTGGAGGGATAGCGCCATTTAAGATCTTTGGAACTAAGTCCCATACACCAGACATGGTGCGTCAGGATTTAGTATGTGCCATGATGACTTGTGGCCTTGTTTTTGTCAAATATTTCCTCGGTATGGTCTCATTCGTCCATTTTGGAACAAGAAAATATATTCTGTGACATTCTATATTAGAAGTATGTAATTTGTTTTCTGACTTTACAGGTCATGGTATTTTATCACATAAAAAAGAAAATAACTAACACAATATATAATGAAAAATATATTTTCATAAGTTGAAATGTATTTGTCTCTTGAATAGAAGTGAAAATTTAAATTTCATCAAATTTCAATTCTGGAGCATTTATGGAATATGAATCTCAATCACAAAGTTGTGATTCTGTTACTGCATACCTCAGAAATATCCAAAATTCCCAACAGAAAGAAATATGTTGAATTTTCAAAACAATTAAATGTAGCTTTTATTACTTCCTTAAAAAGACGTTCAGTGATAACCAATATCAATTACTCCAGGTCAGATGGCAAGAGTTCTGTTAATCTGTAAGGTAAAAAGCTATGAACTTAGACTAACGAGGTACCTGCTTTATGGCTCACCTTCAAAATAAGGGTAAAATAACACTGGCCATGTGAGGTTATTATACAAATTAAATTAGTCAAGGTGTAGAGTGAAGTTTAAAGTAGACTTGGTTTTCATTAGCATTGCATGGGTGTTCCTTCTTACCATTGTTTATTTAAATTAAGTGTTTTACATATTTCTATAGAAGATGAACCTCAATTTGTGTTCAGTGAGTAATTGTAGAAAGCAGATAGGTATCACTTTCAATCTGAATATTTTGATGACTTTCTATTATTTATTACCTAACAGGATCCAATTATTTTTGACACTTACATGACTTTTGCAGTTATTTGATTTTATGATATGATGTTCTACAAAGAACTTCTACCCAAATCAATTTGATAATGTCACAAAGCAAAAATAAATGTTTTCTCAGAAAATGAACTGTTTCACATATTATTTTGCCTTTCCTGAATGTCCCTCTAATTTACCTATTTCTTTCCTTATATCTGATAATAGACTTGCCTTAAATTTTTCTGTACTTGATTAAACAGCAGGTATTTTCTGTGTCATAAGGTTTTCCTTATGTGGTATTTAAGTCACATGTTTCCATAGTGTTGAGCATAAGTTATATTTCACTAATATGTTATTTCTAAATGTCATTTCATTGATAATAAATAAAAATTAATCTCAAGAGTTTTTTCAATATTTTAAAAGTAAATAATACTTTAAAATATCATTTTAAGGAATGGTAAAGTTATTCAGAAGTTTACCTTAGAAGCCGGGTGTGGTGATACAGCACTTGGGTGGCAGACGCTGGCCAGTCTCTGTGAGATTGAAGCCAGCCTGTTCTACACAGTGACCTCCAGGTCATCTGGGGTTACAGGTATACTGTCTAAATATTTTTTTTAATTTTAAAAATTAAATCTTATTAGTCCAAAAACCTACTGACAAATTACACATACAGTATTTGTACCTGAGTCCATGTGTATAGTTGAAGGCTACATAACAGCAAACAGTGCTACACAGAAGAAACCTTCCTTTGAGTTGTTGGCCAGGGTAGTCCAAGAGGCTCCCCAAATTACACAGGCTATTGCCACAACTCTTGATTGCCTCCAAGGACTTAAAGATAAGACCCTATTGCTGAAGGTAGGAGATACTTCAGATACACTATTTGGAGCAATGGAGCTGTAAGTCACGTCCCCTGAGTGCTAGTTCTCATAGCTTTGACGAGCACTATGCAAGCTTCAAAGGGAGAATATCAATCCACGATCTAACCTCAGCTTCAAAGCCTAATAACCACATCAATAATGGGCACAGCAAACAAAATTTGTGCAGTAGTGGCAGTTATATCTTGTGGGTAATCAACAGCTACCAAATTGGTCGTAAATCCCACTCAATGGGAAGAAACTCAAGTGTGGTACTATAAACATATACACATATATATGGTTGGAGATGTCACAAAGCTTAGAGAAAAGGCCAAGGCTATCACATCCCTAGACAATTGTGATTTCTTTCTCTGTGCAAAATATGAATCCTTATATTTATGGACAAGTATCCTAGTCGCCACTAACAAAAGGAGTTCATTTTGCAACAGAGACTATTACAGAGGCTACAGCCGGGCACACACAGACACTGTTTATGAATTGTTAACGCCGAAGTGGCACATCTACAATGAATCCTCCACACCCATGGCTCAGGGGACATAGGACTAGGGGTAAAGAGGACATTAATACATCTCTCTGCTCTCATCAATGAAGCTCCCTCATTCAACAGAGGGCCATTAACACAAAAGATTACAAATGACCAAAGCAGAAAGTGAGAGCCTGTAGCGTTTGGATCCTCAGCCGGGATTTTTATACTAAAGTTTACTCACCCAGGTCTTAGGGATCATTGCAGAGGAGGGGTGGAAAGACGGTAAGAGCTGGAGAGTAGTTGCGTGACCATATGGAAAGAAGAGTCCTATAAGTTCATGGGACCTTGCTCACATGAATCTACCAACAATGTCATCTTGCACAAAATCTATGCAAACTCAAACAGGCAATATCCAAGAACAGAACTGCAGGAATGAGCAATAAGCACCAACCTTAGCCGAAGAATTATTGTCAGTTTATTACTACTAGATGTGGAAGACTGATCTACTTAAAAGGAGGGACTCTAGATAGGCTGACTAGACCCCAGTGGATGAACTTGCATTGAGAGATGTCTGGGGGCACTAACCTGACAGGAAAGGTCTTAACACAAATAACATAATATATGAATTCCACTGGGAGGCTATGGAAGTGTGCCAATGGGGAAGTGGATAAAAAGAGAATTAAGTTTGATGATGATGTTATGTATGAAATACATGTAAATTCAATAAAAATATATACCTTATATAAAACTATAGATATATCATCGCACACATTACTTTAGAAGAAAATCATAATAAATAACAACAAATTTTCTTCCAAATTACCTCATGATGATAATAGTAATTTGGATAATAATTTCACTATAGGTATAATATTGATAGAGTGAATAATTCCAGTTTAAAACTTGCAACTTCACAAAGTGTGATGAAAGGACTTTGGTGTAAGAAATTTAATAGAAGCATATGGAAACTACAACACTGTAATAAATTTAATGCTGATCACAGTGACTAACATTTCTTAGCTGGATTTGTCTTCTTCTATTTCAATTTAATGAAGAAAAAAGAGAAAGCAGTGTGCTCTTGACATTCTGTTCTCTTTTTGGGACACAATACTGACTGTGAAAGCAAAAACAAGTTGCATGTTGAATGGACAAAGTGAAGTCCATTAAATTGGAATCTCATTGGTGTTCGAGGAGCAGTAAATTCTAATGACAACAGAATTCCTGTTCTTTCCTTCTGTTCTTTGAAATAACACCTTCAGAGTGAAGATGAACTGAACCAGGGGTAACAAATAAGTATCCCTCCTCTCCCAGCAAATGTTCATATGCAGAAGGACAACAACATGTCTATGATTCTGGAATCTTACTTCAATATATGGAAAAACTATGAACTTTAAGTTCTGGAGATATTATAAAACATTTTGAGGCCTGGTTTTTCACTAGTAGAAGTTCCGTTTCATCATGGAATTGAGAGAGAGAGAAGAGAGAGAGAGAGAGAGAGAGAGAGAGAGAAACAGAAAGTCACAGAAAGAGACAGAGACAGAGGCAGAGAATATTACTTCACTGTCACTCATCCCTTTGTCACCCTACTGCTGCTTCTGACCTCCCATACAGGCCCTTCCTTCTGCTTAAATGTCACATGTATCTCGTTATTCTCGCCTTTTCTTGTTTTTGACCTCTTTTAAGAGTATTTTCTTGACTTCCCTCTCATGATCTCCTTTCTACTTTCAAAAATTATGCATATGTATTCCATACATGCTCATGAATGCACAAACACACACACACACACACATTTAAATCTAGAGGATAGTCTGAATTAGACAGAAAACAGCCCACATTTGTCGTTTTGAATTAATTTATGTCACTTAACATAATTATCTCCAGTTGAATACATTTTCCTATAAATGTATATTTTCATGTTTCTTTTAAATAACCTAAGTATCATAAGCCACAATACTGATGATAAGAATACATGGGTTCTAGTACTGAGCATGCAGTACTTAATTCTTAGTTTTGTCTAATACTGTTCTACATAATGGTGAAACTGAAGGCCCAAAGGTATTCAGAAATACATGACCAAACTACTAAATTGCAACAGTTGAGTATCCTTTGGGTCTGTTAGCATCACAGATCTCAACACAGCAGGCAACACAGTGAAAGCCATGAAAATTAATGACAAGACTAGGACACAATTAGGCAACATTTATTATATCTGGAATGGAGTGATTCAAGTATTTTACAATCATGGTATGCAGCCTTGAGAATAAAAATAGGGAAAAAAAAACAGAAAATTCTTATTTGTCTGGTATTTTATAGAATACCCAAATTAAAGATAATATACAGTATTGGCAGTCCATTATAGAATTATACCACAGAGAAAAACACAACAAAATCATTTCATCGATTAACTCAATAGACAGAGCCACATAAGAGAATGTGCGTCTGAATCTTGGTTCTGCCACCAACCTGGATGGTCCTGGGAAGTCATACAACATATCTATGCATCCCCTTTCTCATTTCTATAATGGGTATGGCAATAAAAATAGCATCATCTTCAAAGGTCACTTAATGTGTAGGTGAATTAAGGTCTGTAAAACACTAATAATGTATCTTGGTCTTATGAGCATGCACTGTTTCCATGTTATTAACAAGTGAGTAAAAAGTAAGATCCTGTTCAGAAGGGAATAATTCAATAAGGTGGTGTGTGGGTCAGAATTACAGTAAAATTTTAAAAATTAAATGTATTCATGTGTGTGTGTGTGTGTGTGTGTGTGTGTGTGTTTATGAGTGACACAGCACGCTTGTAAATGTCAGAGGACACTTTTTTTGAGTCAGTTCTCTCCTTCCAGCATATGGGACCCAGAGAGTGAACTCAGATCATCAGGTTTGACAGCAAGTACTTTTACTGCTAAGCCACCTTGTTAGTTCTATAATAAACTTTATAAAGTTATATAATGCAAGATTTCTCAGACTTTGGAAAGCTGAGGAACTACAGGATCTACCCCTCCTCTTTGATCCTTTAACTTTCTTCCTTTATTTGATCTTCTTTATTGTAAGATTATCTTTGATTTTTAACACATTTATCTCAGCATGTGGTACTGAAAATATAGTTTGTTTTTATGAAAATTAATTTTAAGACGTGTCTAGTGTTAATTAATGTCTGTGTGCTTGGTTTTATTTCTGACACTTGTAGATGATGTCAAAAGTTAACTACTGCTGAAAACACTCAAGCAGCGAGACCCATTGTCATTCTTTCTCTGTTTTCCAGAGACGCTTTATTTGCATTCATGCTCATTAGTTTCTGCACCATATTGAAAATTCTTTGAAACAATTTTTATATAATTTTCCTTATTTTCTTTTATGATTCCACATTATGATCTGCATCATTTAAACCGGGTATAAATAAAGCAACTGTTCTGAACAGAGCAGACAAAGGAAGTGGTTGCCTAGCAACAGAAATCACAGAACAGATCCTGAACTCCTACTCAGATGGAAGCTTCATACCCCGCTCAGTGGTAAAAGCATTCTGAGTATCCATGCTCTCCGTGCATGCCCCTCACACGGGGAGCAGAGTCAGCTCTGGATCCTGCTATTAAATGGAATTGGAAATTCATAAGCTTCGCTAGCGTTGCATCACTTCTTTGAAATTCATGAGTTTCTATATTACAGATGATGAATAAGTTACATGCCTGGCATGTTTATTCTTTTGTTTTAGAGCTCAGTGAATATGTACCTGAGAATTATTCTGAATGCTCATGGGGTGGCCATATGGGCTGAGTTGCAGATTCAAATGCATCTGAATCTGTGAAAAATCCAAAGCAAGCACTGGGACATCTAGAGACCAAGACAGCTTGATTCCCCATACTGGGGATGATCTTGCTATCATTCTGGGAATTGTATATGGGGGTTTGTGAGCAAATAGCAGCTAATTAAGATTTTATCTCACATCATCATTTCTGTGTCAGGGAATAGTAGTATTTAAGAATATTTTCAAATAGACTTTGAAATTGGGTCTTATAGGCCTCAGTTTAATTTTTTTCAAAAATTAGTATAAAGTCAGTAATAATTTTATGTTATTTTTAATTTTTTAAGATTTGAATCTAAACTTTTAAAAATTTTATTCCTACATAAAATTGAAATAATCTTACTTTCCTTCTCATATAATATTATTATTCATCTTTGCAAGCCCACCTGCATTTCAGAAATTTACATGGTTGGTAGTATTTTTCAGTGCCTACTATTTATCCAGTTATATTTTATGGACAAGCCATGTTTTTGTCATCGATGGAATCAGTAGGGCGGCTCATGAACATATTCTGAGAAGGCAGGATGGATCAGTCTACAACACCTTTCTCAGTGGGCACATGAAATCTAACTCAAGTCCTAACCTTAATGAAATTGGATAGAAATATATCATCATTGCTTGTAAGAGGAAAGGATGGAACACCACAGCCACATAAGAGATAATTAAACAGGCATCACTACCTTCACAGAGGTGAGAAAGGATACAAGAAGACAAGTGTGTGCATTTGCAGACAAACACCAAGAACCAAGCTAAGGAGCCACACGATAATGCTTAGTGGGGGTTGTCTACACAGGTATCAGGGAAATGGAATGAATTTCTGGCTGAAAATATATTCTGTATCTCCAAAGGATTGTTTTCAAGATTTTAGAGTCAAGCGAATCAACAAGTTAACCAATGCATTTCAGTAATTTTCCTCAAGGGTTACTGCTTTCATAGAAAAAAGGCATATAAATGGGAGTGGCAATGTCTGATAAGTGCAAGGAAAGAGATGAATTCTAGCATATTGCACATTCAAAGGAGGTATGGACTAATAGCTGCAAGAGACACTTGCATCAGAGTAGGTTTGGTTCAGACATGATTTTTTCTGCTGTTACAAGGACTTAAAAGCTGATTCTGCTAAAAAAAAAAAAACACTGATTTGCTAAAAGACTCCCATTAGGGCTTGGAAAATAACAAAAAATGGGATAAAAGCCTAATATCTCTGGTTCCACTTAATATTTCTCTCCTTATTTTTGGTCAGAGTCCTGCTCTCTAGGTAGGCATGTTAATCACTCAAGTAGTATCTAACAAATGGTAACATCTAAATGATCTTTTTCTATCAAAAAGAAAAACTGAGGTATTTTACCATAAGTCTTTAAAACCTACTTTTCCATACCTTTGCAAGAGTCCTGGATTCATCTGGGAATGCAAGAACAGCAAAGCCTCATAAACAGATCACACCATCCTGTGATCATCACCAAGCAGGAGCAGGCATCTCATGGAAAAGGGATAACGCCAGTAAGCTGTAAGAAAGTCCTGTAGCCATATTGATGAATCATCACTGAGAAAACTATCAACCAGACCATACTTTGATCAATATAGCATGAGGCATTTTTATTAATATATTCTGTCCCTACCTTGGTTCCACCACTATTTAGACCTAGACTTCAGGTCAGTACCCCAAAGACTGGTCATAATATTTGAATTTGACTTCTCATAATGTGTACTTTGAGTAAAGATAACTTTTCCTGATTTTTCATCATTATTTTCTATCATTTCTTGTGGTCAGTGGCCAGAGTTTACATATTAGAAACCCCTAAAGCTGAGTCACTGACCTTGTACCTCTGTTACTCTATCCGTGTTAAAAGAATGCCATTCAGCATGCAGATGAGGAACTTCTTGGAACACCTCTACAGAAATTCATTATCCACTGCACAGCAGTCTGCTTTTCAAGGATGTCTTTGCACATTCCTTGGAGTTCTGTCAATGAACTATTATTTCTCACCTGCTCAAATCAAGATGAGTTTGATGCCTGTCTGCTCTGAGCTATTGCCTTTTATCCTCTCTTATCTAAATGCATACATTTTTCCCAAAGTTCTCTTTAAGTAAATTGGATTCTTTTCTCTACATATCTACAATAACTGCACAAATGTAATACAGAATGTGAAGACATTCAATTAAGTGTTCTTTTTAGTTCTGTGATACTATTCACAGTTTCAAACTTCCTGTGAAATGAAAACATACTTATACCTAGATAGAAAAACTTCCTGGAATTGGCCAAAGTGCTAATTATTTGTTTGCCTCTCACCTCTCTAATTTGTTGTGGTGGAAGGAATGTGGTTGATATAGAGTTTCATGGCAGGTAGGTGGCTCTGCACACAAATGCATGCAAGCTGTGTTTATATAAGTCAGAATTCTGATGGATTTCAGAGTCATCTGCATGCATTTATGCCTTCCATATTGCTAAGAATGCAGAGTTCATTTGGGCTGAATGTAAGGACATTCCCTATTCAGAACTGTCTTCTGCATGAAATGTAAAATTAGAAGACTCCAGAGGCTCTTTGGTTTTATTAGAAGTTAAAATTAAGATCAGTTACTGTGAGCCTCTTCAGATAGTTTCAAAACAATATTCTTTCCTGAAGGGAAGTTGGATGAGAAGAAAGAGCACAGAACACTGAAGACTTAGAAATTCCATTATAACTACATCACTTGCCAGAAAGCCTCATTAGGTCATTGAGGGGTGAAGACCTTAGTCTTCTCTGTTTAAAAATTAGTGTAATACATACATAATTAAAGAAGTTTAGCAAAAGTGATGGGAATAGCACATACTAAGCCTGCAACAGTACACCATCTCATTAGTTTATGTTTTGTTTTGAATTTATCAACCTTTTTTCTTCATGGGAGTTTGGAGGTTTAAGCTTATGTGTCAATTAATAGTTATTTCTGAATTTAAGCATTTAGTGTTGCTTTATGTGATTTCACAAAAAATTACCCAGTGAAATGTTTCAAATGTGGGCTCTAGAAATGTCTTCTGTTGTGGATCTGGAATTCTGAGTGTCTTTTACTAATTTCTATGTCTTCCCTTTCATGATTGGCTAGTAGGATTTATTTAGGACTATATAGTCATCTTAATTCTGAAAATCATTGTATACACATAGCTATATCACAGACAGTTAGATTTTAGAAAAGTCTCTCCTGCAATGTATATAGAGGCTATTAACATACAAAAAGTAAAATTCCACATATAACGCTGTTAGAGGTGTGTCTCCAGGGTTTCAACATGGCTCTTCAGTCACATTACATATGTCCATTTGTTTATTTACCATTTTACATTACTATTTATCATTTGTTTATTGAAAGTTGATAATAGTTCACACAATCTTGTATCTGTCAGTTTTTATGTTACCAAGCATGGAGATTTTTGATTTTCCATATTATTTCACACATTCACATAAATATAAATATATTTTACACATACTGTTCCTCAATTCTGTCTAAAATGATTCTTGAGAAAGAACTTTAGTAGGACATTTACTGTTATGTTTTCTGATTTTCTCTGCTAGGAGAATTAAAATTGGGGAAACGATGACCAATGTATATGATTCAGCTAGTGAAAGTAATGTTTGTCTGTGTCTGTTGATTTTTTGTTATAAAATAAGAAATACATTAAATCACACCCAGGATACACAACTGCCAACCTAGCATTCCTTTCACTTTCTTTAATAAGAGACAATATTTAATAAAGACTAGATTTCAAAAGTTAGTTCCACAGCTCTGGGTTTCATTTTTCCTCAAGCTAAATGTATTATATATCAGATATTCATATAATTCAAATCCAGTCAGTGGATGAAGTTGAAAAACGAACAATTATATTTTATAGTACTTTAAGTAGGTTATGTGCTATTTTGTTGAAGTAATTGATTCTATTTATGAAGGATGAAGTTGAAGTGCCAGAAGCTGCAGGATTTTTTTTTCCTTTATGAAGTCAGAGCTTCCAAACATGTATCTAGAAACATTTGGTCTCTGAAGAGTTATATTGTTATTAATTCTTTGAGAATTTCTTACCATGTACTTTAGTCATATTAACTCCCCATTCTTTACATTGACTCTTCCCAAATCCACTCCCACCTTTCCTCCCCATCCCAGCTTGAAGTCGTCATCTATTTTTAGTTAATTAATTTTAAAATACCTCACTCAAGAGTTTCTATTTTTATTTTAATTTGCTTTTATTTTCTTATTTTATTTTTGTGAGACAGGGTCTTCTTGCAGGCCCAGCTGGCCTGGAACTTCCTATGCAGATCAAGCTACTTAGAAAGATTCACCTGTCTCTGCCTCTTAAGTGTTGAATTAAAGGTGGGCATTCCCAAGCCTGGAAAGTTTCTGTTACTCAACAGCATACTTATTCATGTTTGGCTGGGAAAAAGATGTTCAGAGAAATGTAAACAGTCTATAAAGATAAAGAGGTCATTTTGATGAGTGACATATGAAATATCTATTGAGGAAGTTAAGTTTTTTCTGTTTCTAAGTGCTCACAAATGAGAAAATTCACAAGAAGTGGCCTATAAGCCATATAATCATAATCAACCAGGAAATGTGATGCAGTCCTCAATATAAACTACCAAACTCCTTGGGCTAAAATCCATTAAGGTGGGTTCTCAGGAATCTAACATTGCCCAAACTTCAAATATGTGAATGAAAATGTGGGAACAGCTGTTACCTGCTACCTGCTTCCACTGTGACATGATTCCAGCACTTTATTCTCTAGGGTGCTGGTCAGTCATACACAGTGCCCAGATACTGAAATCTTTGTAGCACAGAGAAAGAATCTTTGAAAGAAGAAAACATAGTTTGGCTCAGTAGAGTCATTCAGAAGTACAAAAAGTTTACATAAGACACAGATGCGGTCTCCCCGTGATGACGCTTAGATGAACATTCTTAATAAAGTGATTTCCTTGTATGTGTGGTCAGCGTTGTTGTCACAGTTAAATAAGAAGTGTATGCATGGCTTTGAGGCCAGAATCAAAATTCATACTTTTAAAAATATTTTTCCTTAAAAACACATAGCCAATCAACTGAAGATTTTCCAGCATGTATGCAGATAATATAATACCATGTTATTCCACATAAATATGAGTCACAAATGTAAATCACATATATAATTTCAAATTTTCTATTAGCCACATTATAAGAGGGAGCAAAGATAGTGGTATAAATTTAATAGTCCGTTTTAATGTAGAATATCCAAGTTAGCAGTTTAAGATCTAACAGTACACAAATTATTAGTGTTATAATTCACATTTTTATTTAATCTTATATTTTAAAACATAATATACATTATGTAAGACTAATACAAGTCAATTTTAATTAAGCACATATCAAAAATTAAATAACTTCCTTTATCTAGAAGTCACCTTAATGTGCACTGCAAGGTCTAAAAGAAATGTAAGAGTTATTTTCGAATCTTGTGATTGTCACTTACATGCCTGGTGATGCCTCATGAATTGCCAGACTTTTGAAAAGTGGTATTCTTATGTTAAAGAATGTAACTATAGAACAAGGGATAAAGAAGACACTAATAACGTTCTTAACTCTTTTTAATGAAACTCATGCATCCAACAAAGGACCAGTAACAGTAACACAAAAGGTCACAAATGACTAAACCATGGAGATTAGGATTCTGCAGAGCTTGGGTTCCTGGACAGAAATTATATGTTAAGTCTCACTCACCTTGGGCTTAGAAACCATTGCAGAAGATAGGACAGAAACATCATAAGAGCCAATGAGGAGGTGCATGACCATATGGTAATTGAATCCTACAAGCTCGAGGGACCCTGCTCATTTGAACCTATAGCAATGGTGTCAGCATGCACAAGACCCAATATAAACTCAAGCTGACAAAAAAACAGCATGGCACTGAGGAAACCCCAAACTTTGCCTAAGAAATATTGGCAGCTGTGAGGATGAGCTAGCATTCCTAAAAATGCGGACTCCAGGTAGGCTGACTAGACATCAGTAGATAAACCTGCACTGAGGCCAGTTGAGGACACTGACTTAACACAATAGACCTTAACACAGATGAAAAAAATGTATGAATTCCAGTTGGGGGTTATGGGGAGGTGCTGTCAGGGAAAGGGATATAAAGATGATTAAGACTGATTGAGATGTTCTGTATGAAACACACAATGATTCAATAAAAATATTTTTTTAAATAATAAAAATAAAATATTATTTTGGAAAATGTAACTCAGGAAAAATGTTTAATATAGATTTTATTGTGCTATATCCATGATTCTTCAATCTTTAAAATGTCAGTTATGCATACACATGTATGCTCATATATTAAATCATAAATTTCATTCTCATTCATATCTAATAAAAAGAGTATATGGAAGTGTTCTTTGGCTGGTACAGAAATGTTTCTAATCCTAATAAATGGAATTTTCATATTTGTTTTGATGTGGCATGAAGTGCCTTTCTGCTCCCAGAATGTGGGTTAAACGTTACAGGAAAACATCATCCACTGCACCCTGTTCATACTACCTACCTGGTCTTTGGAATGAGAGGAAGGAGACTGGTTGGTAGTGAAACACTGGCAGCTTAGGGATGTGTTAAACTTACAGATTCATGGACATTATTACTCTATCGTATGTGATAAACTCACCTGGCAATATCATTACGGAAAATATCTTCCAACTTGGCCCCAGCAGCTTGAAGTTTATCAAGTGTCTTTGGGTTCCTCTGGCCAGAATGAAATGTGATGTTATTCCGAAAACCATTTCTGAGTTCACTTGCTGTGCTCTAAACATGAGATTGTTCTGAATAATGGGGTAGAAGCTATGTTTAATGTGTTCTCTGATAGTACCGTGTTCAATACAGTCCATATTCCCAAATGAAATGATAATGAGGTACTTAGCATTTCTTTAGAGGGTTAATGTAAAAAGAGAAGAGTGCGTTTTAATGCTGATTTATTCCTTTGGAGTACTGCAGTGTAGCAAAAAATGTACAAGATGAAATATTAAAGGAGATTTAATCAGATTACTTATAGATTTAATTATTCATGCACTGCAAAGCGAGAATGTGAGACCAACACAGCCTGTAAAATATTTGCATGAAGGATTAAAGACACTTTGTTGAAAGTAAAACAAAGAACTGAATATAGCAAAGCCCACATCCCACTATTTTTCACTTCTTTTTCTCTTCTCCGTGAATTATTTTCCAGAAATGTCTACCAGATGATTCTCTGGAAAACGTCTTTTTAAAGTTCATTTTCCCTTTCTTCAGCTGATCCAGTTTGAAATTGTTGGAGATGCTAATTATTAACACTATACATTCAGATTCTTCAGCATGCTACTCCCGAGAGTCAGATGATGTCTGGTACCACTGTGGGGTTGTGCAAAGGAGAGTTCACATTAAGCATTTACTTTCCTCAAAGTTTATACCAACCAGAAATTATAACTAAGGGATTCCTAGGGGATATATCTAAAGTGATCCAGTCACTAATTGTTAGAAGAAGAGTCTATTATGGAAACACACCTGAAGTTATATAGAGCACAGATACTACTTTTGGCAAATAATTCTGTCATCTTCACTCTTCAAGGAAAACAATATTGAAAACAAAACATTTCTAGAACAATACCTTACAGTCCTTTAGTCTGACTGTCATGAAGAGAAATTTGTGCATGTATAATTTGAGTAATACATAAAAACTGAAGAATAGAATTGTGTCCCTAATTCTCGGGCAGCCAAGAAATGGGTATCTTTGACCTGACAGGGAATAGGCTAAGCTGAAGATGTTATAAATGAGATGGATTTTCTAGAATAATTTAGCTGTTTCTTAAATGAACACAATGATTGAAAGTTTAAAGAAGAAGGACCACATGGAGGAAACAGCTCACAGTGAACTTCAGGATTTTAAGAGATAATGGGGATAGTTACAATTATAAGAAACTGATGGAGGACAGACCCTGACAGAAACTTGTCACTCATTTAAATTAGGTAATGGGGGCTGAAGAGATTGTTCAGAAGTTAAGAGCAAGGGCTGCTCTTGCAAAGGACCCACCCATGTACAGTTCCCAGCACCCATATGGTGGCTAACAGCCTTCCATAACTTCAGTTCTGGGGTATCCAGTGCCCTCTTCTGATTTCCATGGGTACTATACATAAAATAAAATAAAAAAATTTTGAAATTACACAATTAGCACAGTGACTTTTGCTGTGCTCAAATTTTATGCCTCTGTCCTTCCATCCAGTCACTGCCTGGGCCGTGGTAGTGATAGAATCAGGGCCTTGGAGAAATTGTTAGTTAAAGCCTGCGTAGAATATCTTGTGTCCATGTAAGCAGGTCTCTGAGAGAATTCTAATTGCTTCAAGTGTGGGAAGTCAGTGAGAAAATGGACCATGAGGAAGTAAATCTAGAGCTTTTGGCTCTTGGACTTTCTAGTCTCCACAGCTGTTAAGCATTAGATTCCTATTCCTTCTAAACTTATTATAATACTGTGTTATAGCCACTGGAAAGAACCAAGACCACACCTCTCTCGGAAAAGAACATTTTGTTAAGCAGTTTGCAGATGGTGATCAATGGAGACCTGGAAGAGTGTAGGATTAGACAGATGTGAGAGAAGAGATGGCTACAAGCAAAAGAAATATAACATAAAGTAGGAAAAGAGGTGCATTGCAGAGATCTGGGGACGGGATCACTGATAAAACAGTATCTGGATATATGTGGGAATTCAGAGATAACAAGTAATTGAAGGGCATTCCCATGTTTGAAATTTGTTAAACTGGGTGGCTACGTGTTCTCCAACCAAAATAATGTATGAGAAGCTGCTGTTAAAGTTAATATTCTAATTTGTGTACAAATCTTTTTTTAACCTTGAAGTAGCCTTAATTAATTAATTAACTAATTTAAACAATTTATTGAATCATTGTGTGTTTCATACAAAACATCTAAATCAATCTTAATCATTTTGTATCCCTTTCCCTGACAGCACCTCCCCACCAGCAACACCTCTATAATGCCCCACCTGGAATCTATACATTCTTCAGTCTATGTTAAGGTCTATTGTGTCAAGTTAGTGTGTACAAATGTTACGACAGACAGAATCTGAGGTACATATTTATGCAATTATAAAGTTTGAGAACGAAAGTTGTACTGCAAATCTGTTTGCTTTTGCTGTATTCTGTATTATTCTATGATATTGTTCAGCATACATCTAAACTGGTCTTTGTTCAAGGTTGAAACTCATTTTACCCCTTTCCAACTTCCTGTGATTTGCTGCATATTTAAATGTCTTATTTTTATTAGAATTTTTTAAATGCTGGCCTAAAATAAGGTATGTAAATGAAAATATTAGAGAAATGGAATCCAGGTAATTTGACGGAGCTATTGAAAGGTTGCTGGGACTAGAAATAAAGTTGTAATTCATTTTGGTGATTATCTATAGACTGCCAGAAGCCATTACAGCATGTAGGTCAAAGAGCTAACTAGATTCTAAACTACAGTATCTAGTTTAGAATTGATCAAACAACAGAAACAGAGAGATAGCCTTGTCATCGAATCTAATCGATTTGAGCAGTATTTTTGCTAGTCTTTCCTCCTTTTGGAAAGGGAGATGAACTAACATGCTGGTTGAAAGAAAAAAACTTCTGTAACTGCTTAGTGCATGAATCCATCTGTGCTTCACAGGAAATGTCTTATCTCAAAGTGAATAGGTGGAATATATGCTGAGGAGCATGGATTTACGATGACGCTAGAGGCAAAATTAGAAAGAATCAAGGTTTATCATTAGCATCCAACTTGCATCCACCTCAGAATTTTTCAAGTCACACTGCCTGTCCTCCTGCCTCAAACCTCCAGTCAGGCAGTATTGTTCTTTATTTTCTCCATCTTGGTTATCAAAGACTTCTCTTCGGAAGATATTGAATTCTCTCCTTCACACTACAGTTACATTTAAGGTTTAAAGTGTTAATCCTTTCTGTTAGAAAAGCTTTTTCTTGAGGCATAGGAGTTAAATGTTCACAGGAATGGGGCTGCAAGGTGCCAACAAAGAAGGCAAGTTATGAGAAGACAGCTCCTGTCATCTCTTGGGTCTGATTACCATTCTATGAGCCTGTTAATCTGCAGAACTGCAAAAGAGATACTCCTTTTACCTGTCCAACTTGGCATCTAGAACAAAACAAAGCATGCTGAAAGTACTTCAGATGCCCAGACTGGCTGCTGCTCCCTGCTGCCTACCAGACTGCAGTGATCAAGGAGGATGCTCCAGGTCAGCTCTCTTTCCTGTGTTTTGTTTAATTTTGTTTGTTTTATTTTTTTAGCATGTCTAGTGGCTCAAAATGTTTTCCCATCTTCCTTGAACTTTTTACCATATTCTCTCACTTGGGATTCTCTCCTTCAAGTCTGTTTTCACTTTTCATCCATGTACTCTTAAATCTTTTATTAGTAAAGACCACAATGAATGCTTAATATTCTTCAATGTTCATCTTCCAAAAGTTGTCCTCTGACCTCCACATATGCACAGTGGCACACACCTGCCAAAACAACATAACAAACCATACACACACACACACACACACACACACACAAAATGTAATTTTTAATTGTTTTAAAACTTTAAATCTCAGATTTATTTTTCCTGTTTTCAGAGAAAATATTCATAAAACTTTATCTTAAAATTCTTATAACTTAGATTTAGAAAACTGAAAACTGTTAAGAAGCACTGTAAATAAAAAACTTTAAGGGAAGAAGCAATTGAAACATGCATAAATAAGATAATTGAAGTACATATTTTTTCTATCAGCATTTAAGGAATGCATCAATCTACTTTCCTAAGTTGATTGAACTTAGTATATGTGACTTCAAAATTCTTAGTAATTTACCAATGTATGACTGAAAGAACAGAAACATGTGCATTATTCAATAAACTAACTCAAAAAGATTAAACAGGAGAGGGCTTTTACGCAAACTTTGGTTCTTAAAGAATTTCCATAGTAAAAGCATGCCTTGTGAATATCTTAAAATCAGAGAAGAGATATTTGTTTAAAGCATGTTAAAGCACTCCTGGTGACAAAGGTTTTGTTCTTCCTTAAAGATATTTTTGTTTTCCTTCAAAAACTCAAAGATTCCAGAACTAGAGAGATGGTTCATGGAGTAAGAGCCCCTGCTGAACAATCATGAGGGTCTGAGTTCAGATCCCAGCACCAACATAAAAGCTGACCATGGCCACATGTACACCTATTAAAAATGTGGGGTGGATACAGGAGGGTCACTGCAATTTGTTGACCACCAGCCTTGCTCCAGGTTCACTGGGAGACTCTTTCAAAGCAGTAAGGTTAAGAAAGAGAGCAGTACATCCAATTTCTTCTAGCTTCTAAACAAGTGCAGATACATACCTCCCACATGAGTGCAGCACACACACACACACAATTAATAATAATAATAATAGTAGTAGTAGTAGTAGCAGTAGCAGTAATGGTAGTAGTAGTAGTAATAGTAGTCATAGTAGTAACATTTACAATATTTTAACATGAAACGAAGCCCATGATGCTGGGAGGAGCATGATCAATTTCGTATGGCCAGGAAACCTGACATAACTTATCTTAATTGAAGAATTTTTATGTCAAAGCCAGATTGTCTCCAGTTCCCAAACAAGTGATTGATTCCTGAGGATTCTATAAAAGCTACTTTCTCTCTGTGGATCATTAGCAGAGCAGTGCGTAGACTTATTCAAGGAAGGGCTTGCCAAGGAGTTAGGGAAAAATGATCATCTTCCCACCCAGATCTACCCCTCTTATAGAAGGAGTGATAAATCAGAAACAGAGATAATGCATCAAAATTGTAAAGCCTTCTTCAGGAGGTGCTACTGCTTTGGGAGTAACAGCTTTGGACAAACATGTCAAAGCTGCTTGGTTTTTCAGGGGGTCCAGCCTCTCAGAAAGCAGTTTCCAGATGATTAAGAAGTTGGTGACATGTTTAAAGGATTTTGACTGGAAAAAAACTTAGTGGAAGTACTATATACAGTAGTGTTAACAGGCTTACAGACACCCACCAGGGACAGGGAGATACCTAGGGAGCAAAAACAGCAGAGAGGCCTTTCTCTGCCAAGTGCTAGAAAAGCAAAGGGCATGTAATCCATTGGAATCTAGATCTAGGGGAGAAGAGTAGCCCTTCAGTCACTGTGATCATTCAGAGATGTAGCCACTCTCTTATCCATGGAGGAGAACTACAGAGAAAGAACCCAACCACGCTGTATCTTTCTGATTTCCCACGAATGTCTCTCTCATTGACTGAATCCCACTGAAACTCTTCCAGTGAAAGAGCAAAAGTGATGCAGACCACAGAGGTTAGCCTCTGCAATGACAAAGCATGACACAGGCTGAGAATGTTGGTTTATGTGTGCTAATGATAAAAAAAGAATAAGAGGAGGCTGCAGAGATGGCTCAGCAGTTAAGAGCAGGGGCTGCTCTTGCAGAAGATCCAGGTTCAATTCCCAGCTCCCACATGGTGGCTAACAACTGTCTGTTACTCCAGTTCCAAGGGAATCTGATGCCCTCTTCTGACCTCCATTGCCATCACACACACAGGTGCACTTACACACATGCAGGTAATAAATTAATACACACAAATTTAAATAAACAAATAAACAAAATAATTAAAAAAAATAACAGAATACCATTTTGCATCACTGATAATCTGTTTCTAGAAGCTTGGGACGAAGTAAAGCTGAAAACATGCTTGGTAGCAGGAGAATTGAGAAGGAGTAAAGGGATTTTAACCCATGCGTTTTCTTTGTAATTATAAAAACACAAAATTACTTATTTTCATTAGTGCTAAAATTAACTTTCTAGGCATTACCAAGGTAGAAAAGAAAAATATTGCTATGTAAAGTTAAATGAATGTGCTATAAAATTCCCCTGTTGAATATGTTCTTTTGTTGACCATAATTATTATTCAACCACAATTAATTAATGCTTTTATTTTCTCAAAAATTTTTCAATAATAATAGTAATAATAATAACTAGTATTCATAAGTATATTCCAGGAATCAGAGGATTTTATATGTATGTAATAATTGCAACTATCCAATCACTCAGGTTGCCAGGGTTAGAACTCTTCATCTTCAACTTTCTGGTGGGCTTTCCTAACCAGTACCATAGTAGTAACACTACTATGTATGTAGCAGTAGTCAATTGTGATGAAAGCATACTGAAAGCTAACTAAACTGTTCAAGGTCATAGAGCTGCTAAAAGAAAAAGTCAAATTTGAAGAGATTAACACATCTAAGATTACATCCATCCTTCTTTAAAGGTGATATCTGAGCTTACATTACTATTGTGGGGAAAGTAAATATGTAAAATGTGACTGAAAAATGAAAAGTCTTCTAGGTAAATGGAATAGTGAATACAATCTGTAGGTTGTTAGCACTAGAAAGGGAAGGAAGATACTGAAGACAGGAAAGCCAGGACTGGTGACTATCTTGCTTATGGTATTTACATCATACCACACTGTGCTGAATGGTTCCACATTGGCATTTAATCTTTATTATCATATGAATAGCATCTTATTGTTTGATTTAATTTTAAATAAAGCAATTGTCAACCGACCCCATGTAATTACTAATTAAGGCTATCAGTAAGTCTAGCATAAAGATCCCTGCCTCAGCCATTCTGGCTAGTTTAACAGTGGCTCAGCTACTCAGACGTTGATCTTTCTTTGATTCTGTGATTTATAAGTTTTCTCTTCAGTCATTTATCCCTTCATCCAATTTTAAAACTTCAATAATGATTTTTAATGTTGTTTTATTAGCTTTTGATTTGATTTTCCTAGTTCACATTTTACATTTCTTATGGTGTTTAGGTCTTTATCATAACTCTTTGTTTTTTCTGGTAGACTGAATGACATAAATATTTTAATATCTTTTGTTGCCCAAGATGACTTTGAATTTTTTTAAGTTTATAAAGTAATTTGGAATTTCTCATATGAATGATATCCCTCAAGATCAAACAAACCTCAGTTGTCTGTATTTGTAGAAAAAAGAAATAAAAATTTTGGACTGGGATGTCTCTCAGTGGGCAAGTGCTTGCTAACGGTGGTGAAAGTGAGACTGATATTTTAGTGCCGCCCTTCCTGAAACAAAAGCAGAGGGAGATGCTATTGATGTATGATATTACAATTCATGGTGTAGACATTTGTCCTTGTCCCAGGCTAGTGCTTACTCCACTTACTGTGGATATGGATAACGGGGCTTCTTTGCCTCAGTGTCCCCAGTTTCACAGTGAAGAATGGGGTTTTATGGGATATTGCCAACCGAAATGTTTCCTTGCAAACAATTATTTAACACATCCACTTAATTAGTGCTTATTGAGTACATGTTTTGTCAAATAATTTTCTATATTACAACACCAATGAGAAAACAGGTATTTCACTGAGTGAAGTCTTGCACTTCTCAGGCATCATGTTTATTTTGGACTGCATGGTTAACAATTTACAAGTTAAAAAGTTTTGGATTTTTGCATTTTTATTTTAAAATTGAGAACTGGTATTAATTCCAAAATGCAGCTTCTTCTTGAATCACTAGAACATCATTTTATTCATTTTAACTTGATCTTTATTACTGGGTGCCTTTTGTACCTTTTTTTATTCCTTGTTGGTATTGATCAGTGTTATTTTTAAGGATGTATTTATTTTAAATTATCTGTCTGTGTGTGTGTCTGTGTGGTAAGTTCATGTGAACGTGGACGACCCCATATTTCATAAACCTGGAGTTCCAGGTGATTGTGAGCCATGTGACATGGATATTTGGAACTAAATTCTGGTTTTCTGAAAGAGCAGTACATAGTTTTAACCATCTCTCTAGGCTTTTTGTTTTATTTATTCTGTTACAGAGATTGCTTTGTTGATAACCTGAGGAAAAGAAGTACATTTTATACTTTTTGGAAGATGCTATACTTCTAAAGCATGGGAGTCCTGCTTTTCCTTATCTGTAGTTTTTCTCCCTCAGTATTTCTCAGGTGGCGTCTGACACAAGGCTAAGTACAGAGCATGAATTCATTGCTCTGATTCTCAGGCCCCACTAACCATGCTTACTTAAGGCTGTGTTGTCAGAGTGACTTCTTTACAGAGCAGTGTCAAATGCATCAGCCTAGGTGATGTTCTCATAGTTATAGCAAACTTAGTAGTGACTACATTTAATTAATCTTGTTTTGATGAACTCATATTTTCCAGTTCTGTTAATGGTTTAATAGCACTTTTAAGGGTTCACTTGGGGGAGAAGTTATTTACTAGGTTTGTGACTACTCTTGTTTTCTTGTTTTAAGGTGTCTTTTGGGGGGTTGAGAACTGAATAAGAGCGCTGGCTGCTCTTACAGAAGACCTCGGTTTGAATCCCAGGCCCAATACGGAGGCAGACAACTGTCCACAACTCCGTTTCCAGGGTATCTGACAACCCTCTTCTGGACTCTGCGGCCCCTCCAGACTGTTGTGATTTAGTATGTGTTTCTTGTTATTTGCTTTGAAAGCATTTACTGTAACATTCGTATAAACTGGAAGAGAGAAAATCAGTAACCGGAACTTTGCTTTCTGTCTTAATTGCCGTTTCTCCCTCATCTTTCTACCTCCAGAGCGTTTCGGCTATGATTTTGAAAATATGACTTTGTATTAATTTAGTCATTGCTTGCCTATTAATCTTGCATTTGTTAACATATTTTGGAAGCTGAACTCATGTTGCTCTGATCAATCATGACTTCATTTTTTTCATCCGTGAATGTAATGTTTTGGTTTTATGTTTAATTGTACTTGTGAATTCACTTAAAAATTGGTACCTGCTAACATCTTTAAAATAGGAGTAACAATCTGATGTTTTGAAGAGAATATGGAATGTAGATGTATACAGCCTTTCTAAAAAACATATGGAGTTACTTCATGATGTACAATCAAATACAGAAAGGCTTGAATAGGGCTTATAAATCATAACCCTAGGCAAAATATGATAATTATGTCTGCCATCCAAATCCAGCACTTCTTTTTGAGTTAGCAAATCTATGTGTGTTAAACCAATGGCGAATATTTGGAATTCCTTAAAGTGGCTTATAAAACATTCATAAGTGTTCTCAATAATTCAGGTCAATAGGTAGGAAGTAATACTATTTCAAAGCCCAGAGAAGATAAAATGATCTTTATGTTATAAAAGCATCTTTCACTCAGAACAGATGAGAGTGTTTTGTCAGGTGAAATAGCACTTTAAGATGTAGTGGAATTTCTGTCCACTCAAGGCAGAACTGCGATCTATAGTTATAAAATCTTATACACTATCTACCCTTTACTAATCATCTTTAGAAATATGTTTTCAGATGAACATTAAAATAGTGATTGCATTTATAAGGAACTGATTTTTATGTAGACTACATACTGTTAGTTAATGGGCATGACAAGTATTGCTGCATATTACAAAGAAAACAAATATGATCAAGCAAATGAGTGTTTGTTCTCCACAGAAATTATGTTTCTGATCATAAATTCATGAGTGGATATTTCATCTCTGATATTATCAGCATATTAAATAAGGGCTGTTATAAAGGTCTACACACAAGCTCAAGCTTGGTCCACAACCCAACACGCCAACACAGTGGATGGAGGGAGAGTGGCTACAAGGAGAGGTAGGAGGGGCTTCTTATAGGTTTTAGACAAAGGGAGGAGGGGGATTTGCTGTGTTCACCCCAGGTTAATCACTTTCTTTTGGTTTGTTATTTACATATTTTGTGTGGAATGCTAGAGATATTTAATACAGACTCCCATTTACCCTTTGTCAAGGCACCCAAAGATACTTTGGTGCCTTCACACATACTTCAAGTTATCCAAAAAAGGTAATGCGCATACTCAGTACTGAAGTCATCAAGCTAAAGGATCTTGTGATGCTATCTCTAGAACCCATTTTTCTGGACCAGCATACCTGGATACAGTAAGTAAGTAGCTAAGGCATTGTGGACAGATTTCACAGGGATATTTGCTCTTAAGTTCTGTATATTCATAGATTTGTCTGTATAATATTGCATCTTCTTAAAAATCTTGAACTTTAGAGACATTTAAACAAAATTTTGAGCTTTTAATCAACATAGATAAAATAATACATAATGTACCTTCCAACACAACCCATTCCCTTACTGAAACAGTAACTGCTGTGCCCACGTCACAGAATCCCCTCAAAAGACCACCAAGGAGGATAAATCTGATGCAACCGCACGAGGATCTTTATTTGCAAGCTCAAGCTTGGTCCACAACCCAACACGCCAACACAGTGGATGGAGGGAGAGTGGCTGCGAGGAGAGGTAGGAGGGGCTTCTTATAGGTTTTAGACAAAGGGAGGAGGGGGATTTGCTGTGTTCACCCCAGGTTGATCACAAAAGCCCGTGGGCACCAACTATGTCTTTAAATTGATTGGTTATGAACACCAGAAATGGGTTGAGGGAGCATGGGGTCTCTCATTGGTGAGAGTCACCTTTAGGGCAGAGGAATGTGCTGGCCATTACCTAAGTACACTGCAGGCTTCTGTTTATACTTTATTACATCTTACTGTCTCCAGGCTTGCCTAACATGCCTGGGCCTGTCTCTCTTTGTACACAGAGCCTGAGACCTGTAATAGTCCAGGTGGAATGAGGGATATTTTGTGGTTTTTCTTAGGCCTTGTCCTCACATAATAGACAAAGTTGCTTAGAAATTAATCATCAGAGAGTGAAGGAAGACAGTCTCTTAAGTAATTGAAAGCACACACTTTGAACCTCATGAGTGTTTAGTTAATTCTCTTAAGTTACCACTACATGGCATAGAGAAGGAACAAGCAGATAAAACTCTGAAGAATAAGAGTAGAGCTGATAGAAAGATAGTTCATACAAAAGAGCACATTAGGGACATATTCTAAGAAGGAAATTCAAGAATCCCAGTCAGAAGTTGAGAACTGATCACTGAATACATGTGAGAAATTTACTTAAGGTGACAGTGTAAACTTTCCAAAAGCAGATAGAAAATGGTAGTGTAAGATGTGACTGAAGAAAAACTCCCCAGCAGTTCAGGACTCAGGAGGACTGACAGATACCTTGGGGACTCCAGCCAAACTTCCAGAATTTACAAGCATCTGTGAAAAGGGACTGCAGCTCCTTAACACCCATAAGAAAAGCTTCCTGAGAAAATAAGCTTCCTGACACCAATTATGGGCTGGTTTTTGTTACTTACCTTCCCCTCATTTAAAAAGAATAACAAGCAGCCTAGGGGTTGCTAGCTCCCTCATTCCCAACCTGGGAGGCTATCCTCATGCCTTAATAAATGTTGTCCTATTAATTCCCAAACTGGAGTCTCTCATTTGTTTCTGCTGGGTCTCACACACTCTGAACCAAACCGAAACTTAACTGTTGCAGATAGAACTTTATGGCAGGCTTGGAATAGAACCTGCTTCCAACAACCGTATTGAAAAACCACAACATTCACAGAACATAGGGTAGAGCACTCATGGAGATCTGGTCTCAGAATAATGATTCTCTCTGAACTGGACACTAGTTTTTGAGCCACTAAATCTCAAAAAATTTAAACTTTTTCCAATAAGCTTAACATTAACCAAGAAAGAAATTAAAGAATATTCGTAGAAATACAAACATATTCAAAATTAAACAAAGTAATATTAACAATTTCAGGGAGCCAAAAAAAGTTTACCAAAGGAGAGAAGAATCAGAGAAAATATAAATTACAATGGTGTGAAAACCGAGCTATTACTAATGAGAACACAATTGCTGGGAAATGCTATAAAAATATGAATTATAAAGAAAGTGATCTATTTTGTATCACAGTTGTGAAGACTGACACCAACCATCCGTGGCCTGGATTGCACTGGCCCTAGGATGAAGCACTAAATTGTAGTGGGAGCAGAAGGTGAAGCAAAAACTGCTCAATTGTGGGCCTGAAAAGAGGAAGAAGAAGGGGACAGACTCCCACAACACATCCCCAGAGCCTTTCTCACAATCATCCAAAATAACATGTATTTTAGATAGCTGAGCAATTATGGTCCTTTTTTTTCCTACCTTGCAAAAACAGTGATATTTTTTAAACAACGAAGACAGGAATGAAATGGTCAAGAAATCTCTTACGTACAGATGTATACTAATACTAAGTACTATTGATTCATTTCAATTGTCACCAAGTGATGCAGTTCTAATACTCAAAACACTGCATCCCGTCTCACCAGAATTAAATAATTAAATTAAAGCCAGAGTGTTCCTGAGGCCCACACATCATCATGTGTGCTCTCTCCAGTTCTTTTATTTCATTTCCCGACACGACAGCTGCATTGGCCTAGCAAGAACATGTGCAAGTGCTTCTTGTAATGTGTGACTGAAGGAAGCCACGCCCCAGCCATTCCAGGACTCAGGACTGACAAGACACCTTGGCAACTGCAGCCAAACGTCCAGAGAATTCACAAGCATCTCTGAAAAGGGACTGACTTGCAGCTTCCTGACAAGATAAGTTTCCTGATACCAGGTCTTAACTGTCTCCTCTGAACATTAATCAGATGTTATGGGGATCCCCTCCCCATCAAAAGACCTGGGGAGGCTAGGCTAGGCTAGCTTCCTCATCCCCCAACCTGCAGAAGCTAAGTCCGGCTAGCTTCCTCATTTCCCAAGCCTGGTGCCCCAAGATGAGCAAGCTAGTCTCCTAATCTCCCTGGAGAAGCTAGCCCTGGCTAGCTTCCTCAGTTCCCGACCTGGGGAGGCAAGGCCTGGGCTGTTTTCTTCATTTCCCGAGACATGGGAACACCAGTCAGGTCCCCCAAGATGAAAGGTTAGCCTCATTTCCCGACCTAGGGAGGCTAGGCCTGGGCCAGTTTCCTCATCTCCTGAGACCTGGGGAGGCTAGCCCCCAAGATGAGTGGGCCAGCCTCCTCACTCAGGAAGATTTGTAACTAAATCTTACATCTGGGGCCCACAAACAAACCTTACTTGGCTCACCTCGGTCTCGTGAACCAGATCTTACACCAGATGTAAGGTTTGGTTCCATGAGATCCAGCAGAAATGGACAAGAGACTCTGAAGAGAGGTTAACTGGACTGGTTTATTATTAATGGAACTGGGTTAGCCTCCCCAGATTGGGAAATGATGAAACAAACTGGGGTTAGCCTCCTCAGGTCAGGAGTGAGGAAACTAGCCCACTCATCCCAGGCCCTGGAGGGAATATAAGTACTAGATAGAGAGAAGCAACTGGTACATAGCAATCTATTGTGAGATGAGCAATAACAACCTGAGTTAGAAAAACTATACAGGGGTGCCCAGGGCAGGAAGGGACAGGGAAATGCTCTATTTCAGAGAAAACAGTTTAGATCACAAAGAAAGGCAGTAATTAAGGCCAGTGAAGGATGCATTCCAAGGCCTTGGCCAACAGGGTGAGTACTGTCAGGGTCATCTCAGAGAATTCAGGAAGAGGTGGAGTAGCCCTGGGGGGTGTGGGGAGGCCTATTGACTCCCAACATGGAGAACTGCTAAGGGTGTGTCTTACCCTGAGTAGGAAAGGGAGGATAGACAGATGTGGCCCCCTATGAAGAAGAGGCCTTTTGGCCACTGTGGCAGTAGCTCTGGTTTCCTCCGTTATGGTGCATGGTCAATCCTTGGTGGCCAGGCGGATGAGTTCTCTCAGTGAAGAAAATCTGAGGGTGGTGTAGTCACATTAGATGGGGCAGGGTGGCCTGAGAGGCAGCGAGAAAAGACACAGGTTAGGGTGCTTTGGTCTATGGGCCTGGTAGGACTCCAGGCCCTGTGACTAAAGAGGAGACGAGAAATATTAGAGGACATGAAATCTACATGGGTGAGCGAGTGAGGCAGCTGATGCCTGAGAGAGAGAGAGAGACACAGAGAGAGAGAGAGAGAGCGCTGGAGGGAGAGGCACAGAGAGTGTTCCGGAGGCGGAGGGAAAGGCTAGGCTTACCAGAGGAGCTTCTGGGGCCTGCAGGCAAGTGGAGGCCCAAGTTAGAGCACTTTGGTCTGAGAGTCTGGTAGGAGCCAAACCCCGTGGACGTGTTGCGGGCCTCGTGGTCTTCAAAGAGCTCATATGAGGAGACAGAATCCAGGCATGAAATCAACAGGGGTCCTGAGCAGGCAAGTGAGCGAGCCAGTCACCACTCAGAAATGGGAGAGTGAGAGAAAGAGAGACAGAGAGAGACAGAAAAAGAAATAAGGCAGAGGGTGAGAGAATGGAAGCCTGGTACCTCCATGTCAGTGGGGCAGCCAGTCCTGCCGGAGTGAACCGTGCCCGGTCATGAACTGAACCTGGGGTATTCACTTCGGATTTCGGCACCATTTGTAAAGTTTGGATTAAAAACCTGTATCCCACAGTTATTCTGCTACTGTGCCTGGTCCGGGGTGGGCTGCTGAGTCTCTGCTTCCATGTTTTGGTACCAGATCTAAGATTTGGTTTGCGAGACCCAGGTGAGCCAAGTAAGGTTTGGTTGGTGAGACTCGTAAAATTTGGTTCAGTGCAAAACCCAATAGAAATGGACGAGAGACTCCACATAGGAGTTAACTCAACTAGTTTATTACTAAAGGCACTGAGCTAGCTCCTCAGGTCACGAGTGAGGAAGCTGGCCTGCTCATCTTGGGGCATGGGGCTAGCCTCCCCAGGTCTCAGGAGATGAGGAAACTAGCAAAGCCTAGCTACCCAGTAGACTTTTTTATGGGGAGGGGATCCCCATAACATTTGATTGATGTTCAGAAGAGATAGTTAACACCTGGTATCAGGAAGCTTATCTTGTCCGGAAGCTGCAAGTCAGTCCCTTTTCACAGATGCTTGGAATTCTGGAAGTTTGGCTGGAGTTGCCAAGGTGTCTGTCAGTCCTCCTGAGTCCCGCAACTGTTGGGGGATTTCTTTTCAGTCACACCTTACACTCCTCACCCAACAGATATCAGTTGCCAATATTTCTTAAGCAAAGTTTGGGGTCTGCTACCCATTTCCCCAGTGCCATGCTGGGTTTATGTCTGCTTGAGTTCGCATGGGTCTTGAGCATGCCAAAACTATTGCAGGATGTGAGCAGGGTCCCCGGAGCTTGTAGGATTCTATTTCCATATGATCACGCACCTCCTCATTGGCTCCTAAAATCTTTCTGCCCCATCTTCTGCAATGGTCCCTGAGCCCTAGATGAGTGAAACTTAATAGAAGACTCCTATGTAGGGACCCACAATCTGCAGATTCCTAAACTCCATGATTTACCTATCTGTGACCTTTTGTGCTACTGGCCATTTGCTGCATGTGGGAGCTTCATTAATGAGAGTTGAGAGATTCATTAGTGAATTCATTACTCCTTGTTCTATACTGCATGAGCCTTGGGTATAGAAGCTGCATTGTAGATGTGCCACTTAGGCATGGGCCATTCACAGATAATGTCTGTGTGTGACCAGTTATGGTACTCTGTATTAGTCTCTACCTCATGCAAAAGAAGCTTATTTGATGAGTGGTGAATGGGATACTTAACTGTAAATGTAAGGATACATATTTTGCATTTAGTAAGAAGTTAGATCAGTCTAGGGTTGTGAGAGCTTTGCAGATTTTTCTGAGATCTATGGACTCCTCAGGCATGTGTATTTGGCTATGAGTACAGTACCACACACACAGACACGAGTTTTTCTTCTATTGGGTGGGCTCTAAGACCAATTAGGTAGCTGTTGATTGGACCCAAGATAAAACCGCAACTACTGAACCAGTGCCCAATGTTGTGCCAATCTTTGATTGCTTATTTGTCATGAATCTGGTGTTCTCCCTTTGCTACTTGCATAGTGCCTTCTAGAAAAGTGTCTTCCCTCTCAGTTCCAGCTCCATTTGACCTCCCTGGTGGTCTTTTGAGAGGATTTTATAACCTGGGCACAGAACCTTGAGCCTTTATTGTGGGGTGAGACGATTCACTATAGATGTTCTTTCAAGGGCTAAGCAGTCAGTCTCTCATTCTCAGTTCTTTGACCAGTTATGCATCTCTCCATTGACTGCGGCCTACTGCCTACTGACACCTATGCCTATTTAGGTGTCAGCAAACAACCAACAACTAAACTGACCCCATTCTTGGAAGATGTGACAGTAAACTGTAGCTACCAGAACTGCACCTGATGCTAGGAATACATTCTTTCTGATGTCTTGAATGGATGTTGTCTTCTGAACTGTGAAATTTACACAATTAGTACCAATGAGCACTACCTGTATGGCTAAGGGTTCAAATTTCAGTGAAACAAACTGCATGACTCAACACATTTCAAGTTACCCTCCTAAATGAATGTTGTTACATGGAAGTTATATATAACTTGCTAGGTAATGCAGCCTATGGGAGCTACTTGTAAAACAATTCAGTGTTATTTGAAGAAATGACTGGTGTCGCATAATTTTAAAATGACTATATCTGAAATATAAAAATAAAACATTGCAAAATAGAAAGAAACGTTCATACAAGCTTTGAATTAAAGAAACTAGAAAGTGTAAGAATATATTCAAAGCCACATTGATCCACATTGACATTGTTTTGAAATTTGTATTACATAGAAACAGAGAAAAGGGGCCTTGACATAATCTGATATTTTGATAGCTATCCATTTGTAAAGATTGGAGTATATTGCATATTCATAGTGATACGTGAAATATATTTATTTGAACATTGTTTTGGAAACTAATATGCTAAAGGCTTAAGGAAATAAATACTATGTGAAATTCAGAAAGCTTTTTTTAACTTTTTATTTTTAATTTTTACAGCTGAGAGTCGCAAGGAAAATTGTAGTTCACTCTTAATTATAGAGTTGCAAAAGGAGTGCTGTAATTAGAGCTGTGAAAATTGTCTGGCGACAAATTCTCTTTGTAGCTTCAAGGAGTGAAAAGTCCTATTGATAGTATTTGATTTGAGTTTCAACACACACCACCAAAGGAATACAGTAACTTCTTAATATTTCTGCGACACTTTGAGTGTGACAACTGCTGACTGTTATCATTTGAGTATGTGGCAGCCATTTTTAAATATCCAGGCTTGCTGATATAATAGCTTACCATCTTTCTTCTATATCTGGAGGTTTACACAGAATATTAGAGAGAAGTTCAGGATACAAAGATGAAATAAATTTTAAGGTCGAAGTTATAACCTCAAGTTTCTCTATAAATGAAAAATATCCATGTATAAATAATAGACATTAGATGATCTATTAGCTTTCACTGGATCCAATTCTCCCTTTTCGATAAAGGGATTATTTAAACTCAGCAAGACAAATGACTATTTCATGGCCTTTAGAATCTACTTACCTGAATGCATGTCTGCTCAAATTCAGAAAAAGCTGACAGTGTTAGTGCAAGTTACAAGGCTCCAGGACATTGCAGTCATTAAGGTCTCTGTAAATGGCCACAGTACGTTTTAATGATGAGCATTACTTTCTTAACACATTGGAGATCATTACAGTTTCACTGTAGCTAGTGCTAAGCACTTCACAAGATGTCTGAATGTTAACAAGAAATTGCATGGAAAAAGTCCTTGGGTACTTTGATGTTAGCTGGTGTTATCTTTAATGAGAAAAGAATCTGTATCCTGATCTCTAGAAACAGTGGGTCAATTAAGCAAAACTTGAGAAATGAGACGACAGATGAAATTTGGACATTAAAATTGAATTCTGTGATCAAGTGTTCCTGATTTTATTAATTTCAAATCCAATATGTAGAAATACGTCTTTAATATTTCTTATAAAAAAGCAATTCATTAGAAGGACCCTTGAAATAAAATAATTGAAAAGATTGGTCTATTAATAGTGATGTTTTCTTGACATTTTCTGTTGTGTTCATATGTAATAGGAAATAAATAAAGCATTTGAAAGAATATAGTATGGAAGATATATTGGACGATCTACTTTTAGATGTGGGCATGTTGATCAGATTTAGAGGTGTGAGTTCTGATTCATCAAGCTGCAGTACTGATGTCTTTGGGATTCTCCCTTTTCCTTGTAATGCAAGTAGGAGAAAATGCCGACCAGAGTCTCATGAAACTCTATAGATGTAAACTTTGCTTTGGCCAGACTCTAAAGTCAGAAAGTGGGCTTGTTGTTTGTTTGTTTGTTTGTTTCTGAATAATGTTCAGGAAACAAAATAATGAAACCATATTTGTTTTATATTAAATTAACCAATGTTTTATTTAAAATAATATATAACTAAATATTTTGTCTAAATGGTTTTATTTTCTGAATCAATGAGATATATACTTTAAAAAAATAAAATACTATTACATTTTTAGACAAAGAGGCAAAAGAGAGACACACATGGTCAGGTTTTTCAGAGCAATTTTCTATAGTACTTAGTTTTCTCTTTACGGTGTTCAAATATATCACAAGAAGCAATTTAACAGAGGAAGGGCTTTTCTGGGTTATTGTTTGAAGGGATCATTCCATCACAGTGGGGAAAGACACTTTGTCATGAGCAGGAGGCATGCTGGCTACATTGCATCTGTACTCTGGAACAGAGTAAGAACACAAATAGAAGTCTTTCTATAAAACATCAAGACCCACCCTAGTGACTCACTTCCTCCAGCAAGACCCCAACACCTAAAGATTCCACAATTTTCTCAAGTAGTAGTATCACAAGATAGGGACTACAGGGAACATTTCACATTCAAACCACATCATTCCATCCCTGGGCTTCATTAGGTCATGGTCATCTCTCTCTCTCTCTCTCTCTCTCTCTCTCTCTCTCTCTCTCTCTCCTCTAATTTTATGAATGTGAATGCATGGTCTGTGTGTATGGAAGTGTACCTATATCATGAAATGCCCTCAGAGGTCATAGGAGGGTATCAAATCCCCTGAAACTGGAGTTAAGGACAGTTGTTAGCTGCCATATGGGTGCTAGAAATTGAACCCAGATCTTCCACCAACAGCCAGTACTCTTAACCATTTCTCCATCCCCTAGGCCATTACTTTTGAACACAATCTCATTGGCATCCTCAGGACATAGACACATGGTGGCCATGTTCTTAGTCATAATGTTTTAAGAACAACATAATTTAGGCCATTTGTCCATAGTCTTCTTCCTCCTCTGAAACCTCTATGCCTCCTCTTTCCACACAATTCCTCCTCAGCATTCTAAACTTCCACCAGAATGGCCATTAAACTGCTTATGGCAAGTTAGGGCTTCTTTCGCCTGTAGCAACAAAGGCTTCCACATTCTTCCCACAAAACCCTCAGTTCCCAAGACTTGGGAATGAGATCTTCAGGTTTATCACAGCAACAAGCCTACTTGAGGACTATATTTCTGTATTAGTTGCTTTTCTCATTGCTGTGACCAAATACCTTATAAAAAACAATTTAATCAAAGGATAATTTAATCCTGGATTATAATTTGAGGGGAATACATCATGGGAGGAGGGGAATGGTGGCAAGAGCAAGAGATGAGCATCCATAATCAGGAAGCAAAGTAATAACAGGAATAGGCATATGCTATAAGATACCAAATCCCTCCCCCATGATCCACATCTTTCAGCAAGGCTCCAGTTCCTCAAGGTTCCATAACCTTACCAATCAACCCTATTAACTAAGGAACAAGTTTTCAGACACATGAGCCTGTAAGGGGAGATTTCACATTCAACCACAACAGCTTTCTACATTTCTAATAGAAATAGTTATGAATGACTTGAAATATAAAATGGGCATGAGATACCTAGGATACATACATTATTTCATTTGCTTTGAATACTACTTATATTGGAATTTTAACTTTGTTAATTTTTTTCTCCACAGTGTTCTTCCTGTTCCCAAACATTTCCCAAACTGTAAGCACCCCCACAATTATTTCCCAGAATTCATTCTTTGTTTTTGTTTATTTGTTGGTACTGTTTATTTGTTCTTGTCATTTTTGAGACAGGGTGTCCCTGTAGAAACAGTTGTCTGGAACTCTTTATGTAGACCAAGCCTGCCCCAATCACCCAAAGATCTAGCTGCCTGCCTCTGCCTCCTGAGAGTTGGGATTAAAAGTATGTACCAGAATGGCTGGTTTCTTTTATTTCTTCACTTACTTAATCTTTTGTTTCCTGTTGCTCTGTTTCATGTAAGGTATCTGGAAGTCATTTGAATTGACGAGAAAAAAATCACACTCTTGATCCCACAAACCTAAGCTTTTGGTAGTTTATTCCCTGGCTTGTGAAGTTCGATGTTCAAAGCACTTTAGAGCCTTTTTTATTCAAAGTTGTATTCAGTCTCATTTTACTATTTGGGCTATTTTCACATTTGGCTTATCTAACAAGGGGGTGGGTGGGGGTGGGGGGGTGTTATGCTTTGGATTCTCATTATTTTCTGTCCTCAGCAAGCTGCAGACCAACTAACTCATCTTCTCACCTCTGCGGTCTGTAACACCTTTTTAAAATCAACAAGAGTAGGAAATAAATTGTGACATTTTCTCAGTCACTTGTGAAGATATACACTCAGTAGGGTCTTTGTATTTCTGCCAGTCTATCCCAGGCAGTTGTTTTCCCAAATGTTTGCCAACATGTAAGAGAATTTTCAGCTTTCCTGTTGGCTGAGGCTGGGTCCTTGCCTTCCAGTATCTGGCAATCTAGCCAATTTCATGACTTACTTATCCAGTGTTAGTCCTACAGATTTAGCATAATTTTATCTGTGTTTCTCCTGCAAAGGAGCAATTATTATCACTTTTTCCTTGTTTTAAAGTTTTACCAATGAAAATTGGAGTTATATATATTTTTTAAAGTTTTAAAAGTTTTTACATATGTGTTTGAAAAATTTCATAGAATTTCCCGATGATTTTATTTTCTATTATTTTTTTCGCTTAGAAATGTGACTATAAAAGTAATTTTAAACGATATTATAGGGGGTTTTGACACTTGTTCTTAAATTTCTTTTTTTACTTGTAAAAAATTTTCTTTTCTTTCATTCTTCATAAAATAGACATAAAAATTAATTCATATAAAATGAAATTTGGATTTTTTGAATCATTCAGTTATAAGACAAGTTGTTTTCATGTCATTCAAGCAAGAAACATGAAATGACTTTAAAAAAAAAAACTATCCAGTTAGGTCACTGAAGATGGTTTTATAAAACACGTCTTATAGAGAAGTGACAAACCATCAAAAATGAAATAGAATTAGTTGACAGAATAAAATAATAGAAAATGTAATTTTGTTTTTAATCTCAATTATCACAAATTAATCACCTATAATTGCTCCACAAACTAAAGATTTTATAACTGAGAAATCCAGATGCAGTGTAGTGATGTTTCAGAGATGTTTGAAGCACCCTCATCTGTGGCAGGAAGGATCAGCTGGTCAGGGCTGCCTGGGGTGCATAAAGAGCTCTGTTCTGAAACTCCACACGCTAGGTCTGTGGCTCAGTAGTAGAGTACTAATCAAGCATGTTCTGAATTGAATTTATTCTCCAGCACTGCACTTCCAAGCACCAGATTGGAAGTGCTTATTTTGTTAAAAATAAATTAATGTTTAGACTCCCCTCCCTACCTGCACCCTCCTTTCCATAGCCCCACAGAGTTCATGTGCTCTGCTGTGTATATCAAGGTCTGTCAAGTCAAATTTGTGTCTCCAAATATGATTCTTTGTCTTTTTGTATTTTTAATTGACTTTTTGCAAATTTCATATGTTTTGATTCTATTAAATACCCTCCCCTGTACCACACCTTATTATCGCCCATCTAACTTCATGGCCTTAAAATATATTCTATGAAATTCACAAAAATTCACTTAAAAGAAAAAAAAGACCTACTATGCTTCATATTTTTCATTATTTTTGCCTTCCTATCGTTTGATTTAACAGTTTCAATTTCAAAGAATTGAGATGACCTCCATGATGATCTGAATAACAGAAAGAAATTATTTTTCTTAGCATAATTAATAAATGTCATGCATTAAAAATGAAATTGAATGTAAAAAATTAAGAAAGCATTAGTAATCTGTTCAGTTGAAGGTTATTGGAATTTAATGAATGAGAGATAGTTAATATTAATGCCTAAATCATAAGTCAAAAGGAGAACTGCTATTAACAAAAAGAAAATGAGAGAGAAATTCAACAGAATGAGGAAAATATTATGAAACAGTACCTAGTGCCATTCACCAAAATTTCTGTGACATTTTGACATTCAGATAATTTCCAATCTGTCATTTTCCCTTTTTTTCAGTGCTCCTGGCCCACAGGGAAGCCTCTTGTCCTTGGTTTCCACAATATGTGCACAATCCTAAATGCTGCTCTCAAGATTACAAGGTAAAAAAATGTATGCCTTTTGTTAACAAAAAGTGAATAGCCTTGTTCCAGGCATGCCTGCAGTTCCTTTCATCACTAGTTCTGTTTCACAAATGGGAATTTTAGTTTGCACTATTACAAATCTGAACTTTAAACAAATTCTTGGACTTGTGGTTAATGTCTATTACCTCAGTTGACTATATGACATGTCTAAAACTAACCTAACTTTTCCAGAAGTACTGCCCACAATAAAGCTCTAACAAAGACATTATAAGTGTATAACTAGCCTAACAAACTTTTTTATGCATTGTTAAATGCTATCTAGAATCAATTTATTGATCACTTTTTAAAAACTATTTTTATTCTCAGGACATGTTTTCTTGATCTTCTTCCAGACTCATTGGACCCACTGATGTTAAAGGAAAATGAGATATCTGACTGAACCACATTTTTAGTAAAACTTTCACAAAACAAAGAAAACGCACTTCAATAGTCTTGACATGAATATAAGCTTCAGTTGTTATTTGTCCTTTTTTGACCATGAAGCATGGTTTTTCAAAGTAATGTCCACAGTTTCTGCCTCCAACATTCTCGGTAATTTGTCTGAATTTGCTAAATGCAACTTCACCATTCTGCAGACCAGCAGTCCCACCTTAACCATTCTTATTATCTTTATTGTTGTCATTACTTTAGATAGTATACAAATTAGTGAGTTCCTCATTATTTACATTTAATTTTACTATTCTTGGTGTTTTTACATATGATGTGTTTGTGCTTATACATGTATGCAACTATGGGTACAAATGTGCTATGAAGTGAGCATAGAAGAGAAAAATTCCTGGTCTTGTTCCTCTCCTTCCCCTTGTTGAGAGGGACTCTTGTTTTCTGCCTAGTATGTCAGCCTAATTGGCCTGCAAGCTTCCAGCAATTCTTCTGTCTCTGCTCCTCATCTTGGCATAGGATCATTGAGTTTATAGAAATATGAGCTATCATACACAATGTTACATGTTCTGGGTATTCAAACTAAGGTCCTCACCTGTATTTACATGGCAAGTAATTTGCCAACGGAACCACCTCCCTACCTAAGAGTAAGTTTCATTATCAAATGTAAATTTTGCTTTTGTAGAGTGTTTTTAAGCAAGTGATTAATTTCTTTCATATACCTATAGATTACAATATCTTGGTAGTTGTGAAATATTTTATTTAACTTGTAGAGATGATGTTGGTATAATTAATTAGTTTCCTTTAATTAATCTGGGCATATTGGTGTTAGGAATCATAATGTCTTTAACTGCAGTGCTTTTCAAATTTACCCACATATTTATTATTGATGATGCTTTCCTTTTGTTCTTAACTCTCTAAATTGCTCTCTCATGTAATCCTCTTTCTGAGTGACTAACATTAAGTATTCTTTTTTATTAAATTTACTATTTTTGTATGATGTGTATGGCTGTATTATCTGCATGTGTGTAAATGCGCCAGTGCTATGCAGTGCCCACGGAGATCAAAAGAGACATCAGATCCCCTAGAACTGGAGTTATGGATAGTTGTTAGTTGCTATGTTGGTTCTGGAATTGATCCTGGGTCTTTTGCAAAAGCAGTCAGTGCTTATAACTGGTGAGCCATATCTCCAGTTCCAGGGATTTTTTTCGGAGAATCTTATAGTTCAAATAGACACTAACTGATAAAATAATAGCAATGCATTCTGTCAAATTTCAAAAATATTCTATGATATTTGAAATATTCATCAAAGATATCAATATGAGATCTATAGATTTTTTCAGATGACTTATTAGAAATGTAGTACATCTATATGAGTTTATTACAAGAATTCTTATTTTCTTAATAGAGGCTAAAAAATCTTAATCACACTTTTAAGACAAGTTAAAATTAGAAAAATTCTGTACATATTTAAAAACACAGTTTTAAACAACTATGTTCACTTTAAAAATAAGTGTAACAGGAGAGAAGGCTCATTGATTAAGTACACTAGCTGCTCTTGCAGAGAACCCAGTTTTGATTCCCAGCACCCACATGGCAGTTAACAACCATCTGTAAATCCAGTTCCAAGGGAATCTGATGCCCTTTTCTGACCTCCATAGGCAATGCAGGACATGGGTGCACTTACAGGCAATACACTCATACACATAAAATAAACATAAAAATAAATAAAAAACATATGAAAATAAATACAAAAGAAAAAATATAAATGTGAAAAAAGGAATGGAATCTTTTCATTTTCAGAAATGTGAATGGAACGAGAAGGCAGTGTTTCAAATACAGAAAGTTAGGCACAGAAAGTAAATACCACCTAGGTCTTACTTATATTTAGAAACTGAAATATTTTTTCTGTTAGAAGTAGAGAGTATTAGTTATGGGTGGTCAAGGTACAGGAGGACAGAGAGAAGATGGTTAAATGACATAGGGTACAATTAGAAAGAATAACTTGTAATGATTTTTAGTACAATGAGATAACTATCATTGACAAAACTTAGTTCTCTATGTGTTGTTAGAGAAGGTTTTGAATGCTGCTAACACAGTGTGATATAATTGAGTTGACTGGCTCTATCTCTTTTCCTAATATAATTATTATATACCCTGCCTACAGTGAACTATTACTCTGTAATCATAAATGTATATGACGTTGTATATATCAATAAAAATAGAGTCGATTTTGGGGTGAGTGTGATGTATGTGTGTGGGTGTGTGTGTGTATATATGTGTAAGGGGGTTTATGTGCTGATGGATATAGAGAGACCAATGGAAAGTATGTGATGTTCACCTATTCTGATTGTGTGCTTTACTCCTTTGAGGCAAGGTTTCTCAGTAAATCTAGAGCTCAAATTTTTCAGCTTACTAGCGCTCAACAAGATCAAGATTCCCCATCTCTCTTCATCCACATTGCCAGGGTAATAGGTACATGTAAGACCAGATCTTTTTTTTTTTTAACATGGCTAATATAATCTTAACTCAGGCCCTTATGGTTGTGTAGCAAGGGCTCTTAACCACTCACTTATTTTTCTGGCTTCAAAATATAATTGATTTAAATTAAAAGCTATGATAGAAATGGCATGCATGTATGTGTACATGTGTATCTTAGTATCTATTATCATTTGTGTATTGGTACTCATGTGTATGTAGGTATGCATACATACTTCTGGATATGTGTATAGAGGCCTGAAGTCAATCTTGAGTGTCATCCTCTTTAGTTACTATTCATCAACATTTGCGAGACAGGGTATCTCAGGGGTCTGGAATTTGCCAATTAGGCTAGAATAGTTGGGTATTGAGCTTCTAGGATCCACATTCTGTGCCTTTCCAGCCCTGGAATTGCAAGAATGTGCTACCATGACTGGCTTTTTTTACATATTAGTCTGTGGATCAAACTCAGATCTTTATAGTTGTGGGGCAAGCACTTTATGAACTGAAGTACATCCACAGGTCAAAATAGAAACTTTTAGAAAGTAAACTTTATGTCTTACATGATATTTTAAAAGAAAGAAACAATTAAAATTCCAGCAACTTACTTTGTGTATATCAAAATGTTGATTATAAACTTTATATTACTAGCAAATGTCTCAGAATATCTAATACAATATAGAAAGAGAAAAAAAATGGAGTTCTGATAAATAATGCTTGAATAAAGAACTTGCTATGAACCTTAAATAATTAAAAGTGGACTCAAACATATCTTTAGTAATCAAGATATGAACCATTACAATCAATGTATCCTTTGCCAATGACTCCCTTTGCTGGGATTCAGAATGCTTTAGTGGATCAGATTTGCAGCAGACCACCAAACAGTGACATTTTTTTTTCCCTGCAAGCTTCTCTTTGGGAAATATTTGAGCTTCTCGTTTCAACCACTTTGCTGGTCATTTCTGGTTGCCATATACAAGTCACTTTTCATTACACATTTCAATCTTGTCTGGAAATGGTTCCATGTTGTTGTTGTTGTGTAGAATAAAAGAGGATGAAGGTTCAAAACAATAATTTAAAAATGAGGGTATTTTTGCCATCAGCTCATGTGACACCACACTTTCTTACTTAGCTTTTTCATTTTTCAAATTTGCATCAAATGCCAAATGACCATTGAAGAGCCCAAAGTTCTCTTTTTAATTTTTAAAAATTTAATTGTTGTGTATTTCATGCAGAACATCTCAATCAATCTTAATCATCTTTATACCTACTTCCCCACCAGCACCTCCCATAGTATTCCCACTGGAATTTATACATTCTTTCATCATATAGCATTCTTTAGCAAATTCTTGTGTAGTTATGTGAGGATTAGCTTCAATGACTATTCTCTGTTGTTATCAATTTTCAATGTGAGCCACTGTGCCCCTCATCTTCAAGACTCTCATCTCCTTAACAAAATTTCTTCAACAACCTCTGCACTGTACCTTCATTAGCAGTTACATGTCCAGATACGTTGTTAATGCTGTCACTAATTTATGATACTTTTTTTATTTATAAAAATTTAATTCTCAGAGCTGTAGAGATGGCTCAGCAGTTAAAAGTACTGTCTATTCTTGCTGAGGACACCGGTTCAGTTCACAGAACCAATATGGCAGCTAACACCATATGTAACTCCAGTTCCAGAGGATCTGACACACTCTTCTGACCTCCATGAGCACTGCTTGACATGAGTGCACTTATACTTGCGTGGGCAATTATAGTTGTGTTCATTTCCATCGTGTCTCACCACTTGGGGCTGGCCCGAGGGGTTGAGGGTGAGTAGATGCAGAATCAAGCCACAGACTCCGGTAGTTGGACAGGAAGCAGCCCGAGTGTGTGGTACTGCAAACTCCTATGTGGAATAGGTTCACAAGCTCTTATAGGTCTGGATAGCCAATGATCTTATGGGGTGGGGTCTCAAATACAGCCAATAGAAAGTTTGTCTCCAGGTAGGTGGGTTCTTTCTAGGTGCTGGTCTCACAATTAGCCAGAGGAGAACGCCACACCCACAGGAGCCATTCCTCCATTCCTCCCAGTGGGTGGCCTTAGGCTAGGCCCACCTTACATTATGCCCAACATATTATCTTTTTTGTTTTTATTAATTGAGTGACCCTGGGAGGCATGATTCTTTGCCATGCCATTGTTGACCCCAGGCCCTAAGGGATCACCTTAGGTGACGGTGCCTGTCTTAGGTCGCCCTGGCCACCAGGGTCTTATGCGTCATTGGCTACCCACCATCCTGGTGAATTAACCTAAGGGGTTCACCTTTGCTGGCAGTGCCTGCCTTAGGTTTCCTCGGCCCCCGAGATCTTACCTGTAATTGGCCATCCGCTGTTCTGGTGAAACAACCCGAGGGGTCCACCTTTGCTGGAGGTGCCTGTCTTAGGTTGCCTCAGTAGGCATCAGAGTCTTACCTGTCATTGGCTACCTGCTGTTCTGGTGAAATAACCCAGTGGGTGATACTTGTCTCTCAGTAGGGTAATTAGGATGGCATGGGAGGTTTGCAGGAAGGCTCCTGTGGTGTGTGCAAGGGCTCTTGTCACAGAATGCTTTTGTGACCTGTAGCAGACTCAGAAAGAATCGAGAATAGTTAATCCAGTGGTTTCGTGGTGATGGGGGCATCTGCTGCATTTGCAGGTGCATCTGTGGCAGGTTTGACATTTCTGGCAGGTACCCAGACAGGGGAGGATGAAGTTTATGGAAAGATACAAGCATACCCTCGCCCCTGTGTTAAGAGTGGGTGAGGTCCCTTCCATTCATTTGTGAGAGGGTCTCTCCAGCGAACAAGGGGCAGGGGGGTAATGGCCGGCTGAGATCTCCAATGTTTATAGGCTGGAGAGAGTCCTGCTTCATCAAAGGTAAGAAAATTAAGGGTGAAGAGAGCTTCTATTAAGGTCAGATGGGGATTCCTGGGTATCATTGCAGTTTTCTGCTTCATAATGAGTTTCTTGAGGGTTCTGTTAGTCCTCTCCACTATGGCTTGGCCCTGAGGGTTATAGGGGAAGCCAGTGAAGTGTTTAATCCCCCAGGATTTTATGAAAAACTTGAATTGGGCAGATGTATATGCTGGGCCATTATCTGTCTTAATCTCCCAGGGTACACCCATGACCAGCATAGCAGTTTTTGTGTCAGGCACCAGTTATAGTTGTGTTCATTTCCATTGTGTCTCACCACTCGGGGCAGCCTGAGGGGTTGAGGGTGAGAAGATGTAGAGTCAAGCCACAGACTCCGGGAATTGGACGGGAAGCAGCCCAAGTGCGAGGCACTGCAAACACATTTATTGAATAGGTGCAAAAGCTCCTATAGGCCTGGATAGCCAATGACCTTATGGGATGGGGTCCCAAATACAGCCAATAGTAAGTTTGTCCCCATGTAGGCAGGTACTTTCCAGATGCTGGTCTCACAACTAGCCAGAGCAGAATGCTACACCCACAGAAGCCATGCCTATATTCCTCCTAGCAGGTGGCCTGGCTAGACCCACCTTGCGTTATGCCTAACAGATTTCCAAAAGACACATTTGATTAGGGATGATTACCTATCTTATAGAAATAAAACAATATCTCGAGAAACTTGATGCATGAAACTACCTCTGACCAGCAGACCATGACAGACACCATCTTTCCAAGCTGGGTTGACCCATTTGCCTAGAATTACTACAGCCAAACTTGTAACTGTCATGCTCCACAAGAAAGGGGGGATGAGAGAGTTAGCCACACTTCCCAATCAACCAGTTGACTGTAGTTGCCCAAGGGAGAGGAGCTAAAGTTATATTAAGCTGAAGAAGTAATGGGGAAGCTCTCTCACCATTTGGTGTGGCCCTGGAGAAGTCAAGAACCATGCCTGAATGAAGACTTTCTATTGAGGACTTAGGAGGGGAGCACCCACACTCCTGAAAGTGAATTTTAACCCACTGTTCTGTAAGTAAGCCCAGTAAACTCACTGGTTTTCCAAACTGTAGTTTGATGAAATTGTACCTTGGCTTGTTTTTTTCTCAGTGAGGCAAGGCATTCAGCCCCACCCCTCCAGGTTCAGAATGACTAAGCCAACAACACATGATCTCCAGGCAGGGAAAAAAGTTTATTGGTGTTACTTACAAAGGGGATTATTGACAAAAAGAGCAGGTCAGGCTGTACACTTTCATCAGAAACATGCCATTCCCAAACCCCGTCAAGATGGTGACCTGCCTCTCAAACCCAGCCCCTTCCCAGAACTCCCTGCTTCCTTCTTAGGCCAGTGTCCTCATTCCCTGGTTGGTTGGGAAGTGGTTGATTCTATTGCCTTTTTCCTCTGTTAATCAGGTTCCTCAATGTCTTGAACTCCTCACTGCCTCCACCACAGCATTTGAATTGATCATTTGGATCAATCAGGTGCTTCCACGTGTGTGTCCACTGAGCCACAATGAAACTTTGTGTAAATTGACACCACAGACAGATGCAGTTCGCACCTCCCAGAAGTAATTTTAGCTACAAACTTAACAATAAAAACTTGAAAGAAAGCTGGTGTATTCGTCAGGATTCTTTAGATTAAGTGAAACAATAGAATGATTAGCTATAGGTATATTTATTTATCAATCTATCAATCATCTATCTATCCATAAGGATTTATTAAATCTCATCAACTTATCTAATATAGTCAAATCTATCCAAAAAAACTGCTGCAAACTCATGAGCTTGAGAAACTGATAGTTGCTCTGTCTTTGAGGCTGGATGCCTTAGTATCTGAAGTAGTTATACAATAGCTGTCTCACAAGGATGAGGCCATTAATCTAGTAATTGCTCAGGTCATGAGAAGGAGTACCTCAGCAGTCTAAAGCCAAAGACAAGGAGCATTGAAAGCCTAGAAAAGCTGATTCTGATATCACTGAAGAAATCAGCAACAACAACAAAGTAAATTAACATGAAAATGAGAGGAAAGGCCATGGAACAAAAGGTGAATGATATTATTTCTTTTCTATCTTTTAAAAAATCTGGTGTCAGATCTCTGGACTGCATTCTTAGTTCAGACCTTCCCACTGCATCCTGATCCCCTGTACTCAGACCACCTCAATTTTTCAGTCTAGTTTGCTAGAATCTTCACAGGCTGTCCCTATCTCAAATTACCTATGCATTTCTGAGGCCAGCCCTCTACCCTAGCATTCCCCACCCAAACTTGCCTTAGATTCCAGAGAAGAGCCTTATTTCATGGTTAATCTGATCCTGCCCACTGCATCTTCACTCCCCATAGAAGAGTTCAACAAGAACCCCATAGAGATCAGTCAGGACACAGAGTTTAAAAGAACAATCATAAACATGATCAAAGAATTCAATTAATTTGAAGAACACACAAACAAAGAACTAAAATATGATAGGGACAAAGTTCTGACAGAATTCACAAAAGAACAAGAAATATTAAAGAAAAATTAGGCTGAAATGAAGAAGGAAGCGAAAAACTCAATAACCAAATTTGAAACAAAAGGAGAATGCCTCACTAATAGAATGAATTAAATTGAAAACAGAATATCAAGAATGGAAAATAAAGTTGAAGAATTGGAGTACTCAAGCAAAGATTACAAAAAATTTAAAACACACACACACACACACAGGAATGGAATAGGCAGGAAATATGGAACAACATGAAACTATCAAATTTATACACCCTAGGTATACAGGAAGGAGAAGACTCACAGGATAATGGTATTGGTGTTGACCAGATCTTCAACAGTATTGTAGAAGAAAATTTCCCAAACATAAGGAAAGACACCCATAAAAATTCAATAAATATATAGAAAACCAAATAGACAGGGCTAGGAAAGAAACTCCCCATGACATATCATAGGAAAAACACTAAAAGTACAGAACAAAGAAAGAATACTGAAAGCTACAAAAGAAAACAACTCACATAGCAAAGAAAACCAATCAGAATTACACGTGAATTTTCAGTGCAAACTATGCCAGAAAAGCTTGGACTAAGTATTCCCTGTTCTAAATGACCAGAGATGCCAATCTAGAATAATTTACTAATCAAAAATGTTTATTAGGGTTGAAGGAGAAAGAAAAATCATCCATGACATAAATAGGCTGAAAGAATTCATGTCCAGAAAACCAACCCTTCAGGAACACTTAAAGATATACAAAGAGCTGAAGAAAGGAATGAATATACCTAAGGGGCAATGAAGGTAAAACCATGGAACCACATGGCTACCCCAAGAATGCAAACAGAACTTATAATGAGGGAAATCAATATATGTATACTTCAATAATAAATTTAAAAATCAATGGCCTGAACTCTCTAGTCAAAAGACACAGGCTAGTTGAATATGTCAAGAAAGAAAATTCATCCTTTTGTTGTTTGCAAGAAACTCATCTTACCTTCAAGGACATGTACTACCTTAGGGCAAAACTGGATCTCTACCTGTAGAAGAAAGAAATAGACCCTTATCTTTCATGTTGCACAAAAGTCAACTCCAAATGGATCAAAGACATTGATGTGAAACCTGAAACTCTGAAACTGTTAGAAGAAAACATTGCCAGTAATCTACATGATGCAGGTATTGGAAAGGACATTCTAAATCAGACATCAATTGCTCATGAATTGAGGTCAATAATTAATGAGAGCAGTTTCATTCAGTTAAACAGTTTCTGTACAGCAAAAGAAACAACAAAGAAAGTGAAGAGAAAACCCACAGTAGAGAGAAAACCTTCCCCACCAATACAACTGTCAGAGGTTTAACATTCAGAATATATAAAGAACTCAAAAAGCAAAGAATCAAGAAAACAAGTGACCCAATTAAAAGATGGGCTAAGAATCTGATCAGAGAATTCCCAAAGGAAGAAATAAAATGGCGCTGAATCATCTTTAGAAGTGCACAACATTAGTAATAATTAGAGAAATGCAAATTTAAACCACTTTACTATTTCATATTACCCATGTCAGAGGCTAAGTTCAAGAGAACAAATGATAGTAAATGATGGAGATCACGTGGAGAAATAGGAATGCTCATTCACTGATGGTGATACTGCAATCTCATGCAACCCCTGTGGAAAGCAGTGTGGAAAACTTAAAAAACTACAAATGAACCTACCATTTGGCCTTATTATACCACTCCTTAGCATGTATCCAAAGGAATCATCCTATTGGAGAGATACTTGTTCATTAATGTTTGTTGCTGCTATTTTCACAGTTCCTAAGGAATAAAAGCGACCTAAGCTTCCCTCAACTGATGCATGGGTAATGAAAATATGGTCCATTTACAGAGTGGAGCTTTACTCAGTGGGAAGGAAAGACTCAATCATGAAATTTGTAGGCAAAGGGATGGAAATAGAAACTGTTATGATAGGTGAAGTAACACAGACTCAGAAAAACAAGTGACATATGTTCTCTCTCATTTGTGGATCCTAGGACCAAACCCTTATATGTGATCATGTATCTTGATGTAACTGCAGGAACCAGGGAAATGGAAAGGAACCAGAGAGGTAAAGGGAAAGAAGAAACCTGAGAGAAAAGAATAGTAGTAGACAGGTGTTACTAAGGTAGAAATAGGTGAAATGGTGGCATCGAAATACTAGGGAGGAGAGTTGTACAAGGAACTAAGGGGATATAAAGGGAAAGAAGGAGCCCAAGAGAGGTGGGACCATAGGAGAGTCGTATTACCAAGGGAGAAATGGAGAAAATGGGGGCACTTTAAATGAGGAAGGCATGAAGGGAAGGTAGGTAGGGAGGGAAAGATCTGAGACATAAATAATGCCTAGTTAGTGTAACACACTAGAGGGAATCATATTAGTCTAACAACCTAGTGACAAATTCCACATACAATATCTCTATGTGCATAGCCTAAGGCTACATGACAAGAAACAGTACCAGACAGGAGAAACCTTCCTTAGAGTTGTTGACTGGGGTGGTCCAAGAGACTCCCCAAATTACACAGGCTATTGCCACAGCCCCTGATTGCCTTCCAGAGCTTGTGAGACCCTATTGCTGAAACAGGCCATATTTCAAAGACCACATTTGGAGCAATGGAACTGTAACTGACCTGGAACCCACATCCCCTGAAGGCTAGCTCTCATAGCTCTGGAGAGCACTATGCAAACAACTAAAGAAGAACTTGAATCAATGGTCCGACACCATCTTCATGTCCAGCTAACCACATCAATTATTGGCATAGCAAATGACACTGTTGCAGTACTGGCACTTATATTTGGGGACAACCAGTGGTTACTGAATTAGTCTTAGATCTCATTCAATGGGAGGAAACATGTGTAGTACTGTAATCATAGCCCTATACACATGACTGCAGAGGTCATAGATCTTAGAGAAATTCCCAATGCTGTCACAACTCTAGGCTCATGTAACTTCTTACTAAGTGCAAAATATGTATCCTTATATTTACAATCAAGTATCCCAGTCACCACTCATCAAAGAAGCTTCACTAATGATTCTACCAACTCTCATTAATGAAGCTCCCTCATGCAATGGAGGGCCAGTAACACAAAAGGTCACACACAAACAAAGTATAGAGATTAGGAGTCTGCAGAGTGTAGGTCCCTAGACAGGACTCATGTATTTAGTCCTGGGCTAAGGGACCATTATGGAATAGGGGGCAAAAAGATTGTAAGAGGCAGTGAGGAGGTGCATGACCAAATGAAAACTGAATCTTACAAACTCTTGGGATCCTGCTCATATAAACCTACAGCAATAGTGTCAGCATGCTCAAGACCCATGCAAACTCAAGCAGACAAAAGCCCAGCATGGAACTGAGGAAATGGATAGCAGATCCCTTTCTTTGCTGAAGAAATATTGGCAACTGATTACTGTAGGGTGAAGATGAGCTAAACTTCTTCAAGCAAGGAACTCTGGATAGGCTGAATAGACATCAGTGGATAAACTGGCACTGAGGAAGTTTGGGCACATTAACATGAAACTATAGACCTTAACACAGATGAATGAATGTATGGATTCCAGTTGGGGAACTATAGAGGTGTGCCAGTGGGGAAGGATATATAAAGATGATTAAGATTGGGTGAGATTTCTGTTTAAAATACACAAAGATTCAATTGAAAAACATTTTTCAAAAAAATCTGGGGTGCTTCTATAGTATGCTGCCTGTATTTGAGGTGAGTGTTTCCACATGAATAAAAAGCAACAAGAATATTCCTCAATTGAGGATCCCTGCTTGGGTGATTCTAAATTGTGGAAATTGAAATTTAATACCAGGCATCAGAGCTGGGAGATAGCTTAGTCTCTAAACTGCTTGCCTTACCAACATGAAAGCTTGAGATTGAGCTCCAAATTCATAAAAAGCTTGACATAATAGTACACACTTGTAATCTAAGAGGTGGATAGTGGAGACAGGTAAACACTAGGTCTGCCTATCTTGTATACATGTTGAACTTTGGTCACTGAAACACCTTTGTCAAAAAGTAAGGTAGATAGTGCCAAAGGAATGATACCTGGAGTTTCCCTCTGACCTTCACGTGAACATGATATACTTTCATATGCAACCTCCACACACATAATCATGGCAGAATATGTGCCATCAAAAGATACCTCTTCAAGCCAAATACATAATGGAAAATAAATATAAAATAATCTTTCATGTGCCATTAAGAACTGAAAATTGAACACAGAACAATGCAGTTATGAAAAGTGTACTGTTCTAACAAGAGACATTGCCAGATATTGGGCATAATGCAGGGTGGGCCTGGCTAGGCCATCTGCCAGGAGTCTGTGTGTTGACTCTGTGCCTGTTCACCGCCCCACCACGGTGGAGCTTCTTCAGTTCCCTTTGGGCTGGCCCTGAGTGCTGGGACCCCCAACATACTGACGTCTGGAACAGGGACTCTGCCCCCTCAGCACTGGAGAGATGGCCCCAGTCTAACTGTCCACGAGTAGACCCCCAGTGTTTTGTGTGCTGTCAGTCCTCAAGAGCAGAGGAGGACCTCCTCCCATTTACCCTTTTCCGTTTCCCTACCCCAAAGGAAGCACACACCGCCAGACGGGTTTAGAAGCCTGTGTTGGTCCCTCCATTTTGGTTAGTCCAGGCCAGAATCAAATGAGGGTTTAATACCCTCTAGATTTTGGGAACCTGGGTGAAGCTATTAGCTAAAACTTATCCGGAGGAAACATTGTGTGGGTAATCGGACTGGGGAAGTTCAGTTTTCCCATCTTTGATTTAAAACTGCTCCAGCTCACTCCTGTGTGTGGGGCTACGGCCACAGGACCAAGTGGGACTCTAGTACCACCCTTTAGGCTCAGCTGGTTTGGTGAGTATTAGCTGTGAAACTTTGAAAGGGCTCAAGTAGGCATGCACCTTTCAAATGTTAATTGCCCCTGCCTGGCTTTAACTGCAGTGCTTTTAAAAATTGAAGCATACCTGAGAGACTTTTTAGGTGCTGCCTGCAGGACTCTCAGAGGCTGGAATGGAGATCTGAGGGGTTCTCCCACTGGAACTTGGGGCAGTTTGGCCCCCAGCATTCTGTCTGTATGTCTCAGTGGATCCCAATGTTGGCCATTTTGGCCTGTATGGTAATGAAAAATCTCCCCTCCCAGCTGGTAACTCCACAGCTGTAAGCACTTGGGGTCCCCCTGCCCCCCAGCAGCTTATTTTTAAGGAAAAAAAAAAGAGGCTAGAATGACACCATCCCCTCCCCCAATGTGTGCTGGGAAACCAGCACACCCTTTCCATGCTTGGGCTTCTCTTAGCCCTTGGGGTGAGTTTCATCCAACACCGCCCCAACCCCAGACGTTCAGGTAACAGTTTGGTCCCCTTGTTTAAGATTTGATTTTACTTCGGTCATTGACTTTTTGCATTCTAGGACCTTCGTTACCGCCCCCTTTGCTTAATCAGGCTTTTGTTAATTACTCATGGTTATGTTCCTTAATTACCAGGTAGATCATATAAATTCCACCAGCTCCACATGCCTTACCCTGGGGTACCTTGCTTTCCTCAGCAACTACTTAATAGGATTTCAGCTTTTTTTACTTTGCAGTTTGCTAGGCTGGGAAAATAGCTCCCTGGTAGGATGCTTGCCTAGCATAAGTAAGGTTGTGAGTTTGATTTCCACCTACATCTCCTAAGCATGCCATTTAAACAATGCAAGCACAACTGATCTTTTCCCAATCAGACAGCTGTGTCCTGTCCTAACAGCACCTGGTATTATCTGTACTATTGTGTTTTGTTACTTAGCAGAGTTGATAGCAACAGAAATTATTGTGAAAGACAAGTGTTTTCATTCCTGCTAGTAGTGACTGAACTCACAGCTCTTCTGTCCCATGTAAACCACTGAGTTAAAGAGAAAAAAGTGGTGTGTGTGTGTGTGTGTGTGTGTGTGTGTGTGTGAGTGTGTGTAAATCATATGGGTAACACTGAGAAGTTGACTCTGGAGCAGGGATTGGCCATCCCACTTCAGACTCAAGTCAAGATTCTTGTGCAGGCTCAGATTCAGGCTGGCCACCTGAATCTGTGACAGGAAAAAGGGAGAACAAAACAGCCTCAGAGTAAGGACACTGTGCTGGTGCGAACAACTAAGGGATAAACTAATTTCAGCAGAGGTTATTATTCATCTAATGGTCACACCAACAGAAAAGTCACCAATATAATTCACAGTTCTTGGAGAAGATAGAAAACTCTGCCTAAAATTCCTCAGTTAGTAATTATGCTAGAGATTATAAACTTCAATTTGATAATTTGATAAGGTGTTTCTATGTTCCTGTTGCTTCTCTCTTCCTAGTATTAACACTTCCTCAAGACCTAAAGCAAGGTTAACTCTAGTGCTTTAAAAAGCTTTATATATTATAGATTTTCTTTGGTGACTTGGTGGAAAGTTACTTAGAAACCCTAGAGGCCTTATGCCAAATGTCATCTGGCAAATGGATGTCGCCCATATACCATTTATTTGGCAGACTTAAAAATGTCCATATCATCATGGACACCTATGCTAAATTTGTTTTCACTATTGCCTTTCAGGTAAGAAGGCATTGCATGCTATTAGGGCAACAAAAACCGCTATATTGGTCATGGATGTACCCTGGGCAATTAAGACAGACAATGCTCCGGCATATACATTGCTCAATTCAAGTTTTTTGTACAATCCTAGGGAATTAAATACTGCACAGGCATCCCCTATAATCCTCAGCATCAAGCTATAGTGGAGAGGACTAATAGAACCCTCAAGGAATTCATTATGAAGCAGAAAACTGCAATGACACCCAGGTACCACCACTTAACCATGGTGGAAGCTCTTTTCACTCTTAATTTTCTTACCTTTGATGAAGCAGGACTCGCTCCAGCCTCCACCAGCCACTACCCCCTTGCCCTTTGTCTGTTGGAGAGATCCTCTCACAAGTGAATGGAAGGGACCTCACCCACTTTTAACACAGGGTCGATGATATGCTTTGGTTTTCCAGAAACCTCTTCCTCACCAACTGGATACCTGCCAGAAATGTCAAGCCTGCTATGGATGTATTTGTTGGCACAGAGGATCCCTCCACTACCATAGAATTGCCAGATCCATAAGCAGACCCCCTCCTTTAACTCTGATAATTTATGTGCAGCAATGCCCTACCCAGTCATCCTAGGTGATTGAAGATCTGGGTCAATAAGTTATGGCATGTGAGGGATGAGAAAAAATTGTGTATATGTAATCTTAAGGTTTCTGGCTTGGTGGTTGGGTGCTTTGTAGAACAAAGTGTGTGTCTGGTTGGGATTTGTTCAGGAATGTTTGGATTTTGCCAGCATTTTGGGTGCATGTCTCAGTGGATTCTAACAATGAACACGGATTGCTCAATAACTCCATCTCAGAGGAGGGAGTGAATAATTTAGCTGTATAGCATATGGTGATTGGAGGTGCTGGATTGGTAGAACTAACCTTCTTGGGTGTTTAGCAATCATATTTAGAGGCCCATACTAATTTGGTCAGAGGGATTTAAAGGGACAAATTTTTGTCTTTTGCCCTCTAAGGTCAACAAAATTCCAGGGGATTAGGAGGTGTCTTGCAAAATGTCTTGTAACTGTGATGAGTCACCTGTCCTCCTGTTCAGGGAGGTCATGGAGACCCCACTAAAAGGACTCAAACCAGTGTCCAGTCTGTGAAGAAGAAAGCCAGCACAGGAAAATGTCTCCTTAAATTAATGCTTCTAATTGAAGCTATGGTCTAGCAAGACATTCTGACTTATCTTCACACAGGTGTAATTGGTAATAGAAAGGCATAGGGAGCCAGGGGCTTCTTCTAAGCCCATGTGTTCCCCCTGAGGAACAGATGTTCAACTGACCTTAAAAGGAAAAATAAGTTGATTTATTTGGGCCAATTTTACGATCTTAAACAGCCAGCAGGAAAGTATAATCAAAGATTCCATCTTCAACATTGTGATGGATGCCTTTTGTCAAGATAGTCAAGCCCACTGTTGTTCTGACCTAACCATTGAATAATTTATTTTCTTTTTCTCTCTAGAAACCATTTAGGAGAGAACTTGCGTTGGTTCTGACTATTCCAACAAGTTATCAAAGTTCCTGAGGGCAAGCCCTGACTTCAGAAAGCTCAAGACCAGTTTTGGCAACCAGGAGAGAAACAAGGAGGAAACTACATTTAAAATTTTTCCCTGTTTTGACTTTTCTGGTTTCCTATCTCTCTGACTACACTTGCCTTATTTTTTCACATCTCCGGGCATCAATTAAGGACTTTTGTTTTCCCCCTACAGCTAATAGTTATGCAATTTAGGGGTCTTTTAGACAGACTCACTGATGGTGTATTCCATGCCACAATCTATGTCCCCTTTCAGCTTTCGAAGAAGCTAGAGCGGTCATCTCCCCAATTCCTTATTGGCAGTTGGGGTGACCTCTTCATAGGGTGATGTGGTAAGAACAGGAGGTAAAATTTGGTTAGGCAGATTAGGATAAATAGACCCCAAGGAAAGGTAGCCAGTTTCCTTCTTGGCTAAAAATCAATACAATTAATAAAAACAAAAAGGGGGATATGTTGGGCATAATGCAGGGTGGGCCTAGCTAGACCACCTGCCAAGAGGAATGAAGGGAATGGCTCTTGTGGGTGGGTGTGGTGCTCCACACCGGTTGGTTGTGAAGCCAATTTCTGCCCAGCACCTGGAGGGAATGTGATCTACCTGGGAACAAATGCGATTTGCTGTAGTCAGGACCCCACTCCATGAGGCTATTGGCTAACAAGACCTATAAGACTCTCTGCTCTTTCTTGAATAAATGAGTTTGCAGGAGATTACCCTTCTGGCTTTCTGCTCATCTCCTGGAGTCAGTGTCTTGACTCTGTGCCTACTCGCCCCCTCGCCATGGTGGAGACCCTTTGGTCCCCCTCGGGCTGGCCCTGAGTGCTGGGACCCCCAACAGCCAGTGGGAAAGAATACATGTTTATTAGATCAAATCTACCTCTGCTTTGTTCTCAGTTTTCTTATGGAGCTAGGGGTTCTTTAAAATATAACATATTATCCAACATGGAAAGTAAATCTTATGTTTTGAAACTGGTTTGTTAGATTTTGTACCTTTTTTTAGTTATCTGCATAAAGAGATGCTTACCAGTCTGATACACTGTTAGTAATAAATGATCACTAGTAATTTTAATGATGTGCCATGTGTCTGATACATGTAAAATTATCATATCAAAAGTGTATTTCATGCTGCTTGTTCTGTCACTAACTCTATACTGTTCACAAGAAGCACAACCTAAGAAGTACATATATCTAAGTCTTCCCAGTTTTCCACACACTATGTGATTTCAATAGAATTCTCTGTAAGATCAGTTTTAATGATTATTGCTGTGATTTCTTGAATTACTCAAATGATTCCAGAATTCAGACCGATAATCTAAATATTTTATGGAAAACATATTTCATTAAAAACTAGAAACAAACACATATTGAGGATCATTGTATATCATATGGAACCTCAGCTGTGATTGAGCTCCTGTTAATCCAGTCACTTAGAAATTGGAAGTTGTTCTTTGTAAAATTTCTAAAAATTTCACAAGGAGCATACATCTGGGTACTTCAAGATCAAGTTATTCATGTTTTAAAAATGGGAAGCAAACTTAAAAAATTATTATTCTCTTATCAAACCACCAATGTTTGCTACATGTTTTATCTAGACTATGGGCTGCCAATTAAAAAAACTTTGGTATATATTTACATGCAGCTATTAATTCATTATGTATTTCTATCCATATACATCTAATTATATAAGTAACTTTAGGTCAGTATCTAAGTTTCATTTCCATATTTTTTTATGATATTCAAAAATGAGAGTCAAAATTTTTAGAAAAGTGATAACAGTTCAATGATCTTCTTTTCATCTGTTGGAACTCCTTTGGGGGTGTGCAATCACTGTCTGCCTCCTCCTCCCCTGGTCCCTAGGGCAAACCAAGATATGACTTCACCAAATTGAACTCTGGAAAACCAATGAGTTTATTGGGCTTACTTACAGAGCAATGAATAAGGGTTTTCTTACAGCAATGTGCATGCACTGGAAATTAATCATGCAAATATGGATAATGGTTTTTCCCATAGGTGCCAAGAATGGTGAGAGACTCTCCCCTATTCTTCCCCAGCCTATATACTCTAAGCCCTCCTCTCAGGCCACTTGCAATTAGTACAAAATTGCTCATCATCGGTTGGTTGGAAGGTGTGAATACTCTCTCAGATGAGAGGTCTCTGACTCCCATTGCCTCTTCCCTTCAGAGGCATGAACAGTCAATAAGCCCAGCTTTGATGATCTTATGCAAGAAGGGCACAGTCAAGCCTGTAAAGATGGAGTCTCAGAAGAAAGTCATATATACCATATACAACAGCATCCTAAATAATACTTATCATAATTTAAAATATATATCTTAGGGCCAGATGTGATGGCATTTGCCAGCATTCACGATATCAGGATATTATATATATGGGGTGAACGGTTGGCTCAGCAGTTAAGAGTGGGTACTACTCTTCCAAAGGACTTGAGGTCATTTCCCAACAACATCAGGTGACTCACAAAGTTCTGTAGTCCCAGGTCCTGGGAGAGCCTACTCCTCTAACTTTTATGAGCCTCTGTGGGGACTGGGTATATTATAAAAGGTATTGAGCAAAGCCAAGTGATCTCGGATACCCTGAAGGGACGGTAGGAGTCTGGCCTGCTCTGCCTGATGCCATAACCTGGCCCCAGGAAGCCACTGTAGATACGAATCTTCTTTTCCCCCACAAAGATCACCCCAGACCAGAACCAGGTTTGGGGGTTTCATTTCCTCGTTCCTAATTTCCATGTCAGCCCTACAACCTTCCCATCTTTACCTGAAGACCCCACCTTTAACTTTCCCACCTTCTGTAACAGCCAGAAAGGCCTCCCTATATAATCCCTGCCTTGGTTTTTATAACTGAAATGCCCACTGACACAGTATCTCAGGAGCTCCTCCTGCCGCACTCTGAACCACCTGAGGCCCTGTTTGATCATCCTCCATTCTCTGGGATGGCTGGAGCACAACAGCCGTGCTGGAGATGGAGAGCCACCAACAGGCATCTGCATTCATATGCATATTTGCACACACACATACACATAATAATAAAAATAAAATCATAGGAAAGTTTTCTAAAAGTAAAAGAAATTCTGATGTGCTTATATTGCTGAATATAATAATAAGAAAAGTATATAACATATCATTTGTATTATATGATCATTCAGAAGTATGACTCTATTAATGTTATTACATCATTCAGTTGTGTGGGAAAAACATAAGTTTAAAATAAAAGCTTCATATATGTGCACATATGTAAATTATGGGTTACTTGAGAAGAGAGCAGAAGCTTAGGTCTATTTGTAAGAGAGAAAGAAATTTGAAGGACTTTGCTTGATAGACTTTCTCTAAATTTCTATATTTAGAATATTCTACAATTAGCATACATTAATGTACAAAATTTTTCATACTATAATAATGGAAGAGTAATAAAAAGAGTACACTAATTCATGAAGTTATCAAGCAATTACTAGTCCTTTCCTCCACTTGTTTTAACATTTTAAAATATTATTTATAATCTGAAATGTTGTCTTTTCAAGGGCTGTCCTTTGAGATCATTTATTTGAGCAGTGTGCTTCCTCATCTAAATTATGAAATTAGATTTTAATGAAATTCTTCTTAGGATTAATCTGTGTCATCTTTGCAGATACATTTGATCAATATGACACTCTGGCCTCATCTTCATTTCAACAGCAGCTTATGTGTTCCCTAAGTGGGGAAGTTTCCACTTCCCTTCTGATACAGGTGCTTACGTATTCAAATAGATGTACCTGCGTTTAATTCATTCATGTCTGACAATGCCTACTAAGTCGACATAGGCCATGCTAGGGTGAATCTCAAATAATTGCAACTAGTAGAATAGAAGAAGGTTTAGCTGTCATCATTTGAATTTTCCTTCTGATCCTTTATCATTGCCTCTCATCATGTCAAGCATGCGAAATGAATAATAGCTCCCATCTGTGACATTCAGTGGCTTGTGAAATTCTAAGGCTGATTTAAGAGTGAGGCTGTTGGCCTACATCCCATATGTTATTCTGTGTTTCACAATAATAACACTGGCTTATCATTTTTCAACCTCATACAAGATTTCATCTTACCGCTTCTGTGCCATATGGAGACCATAATTATGCACATTTTCATTTTAATTCCAATTTTCAACTATGAATTTTATGAATATTTTGAAGGATGTGCTCATTTAATTTACAAGTATGTTCCAAATATTAGTAAAACCCACATTTAAAGTGATTTTAATAATGCTAGACACATTTTAAGTGTCTCAGGTGAGGCTATTTGAATAAAGTTGGCATACTTTTGTTTCAGAGAAACTAACCACAAACCAAAAGTTGATTGATCAGTTTTTGGTCCCTGACACTTTGATCCATGGAGTGAGCCAGGATGTTTATCATGTGAATCTCCTGGGGACTGAACACAGTGCTCACCAATGCATCATTATGATGTGAAGAGATAATGAAGCCATATAAGAAATAGAAAACTCAGTTAATTCTGGAATTAAGCTCTAAATGCTTGGCAGGGAATTAATTACTAATGAAGACAGCCAGCACATATCTGTGTCCCTGAATAGTTATAATTTGCTCATCTTCATTTCAACAGCAGCTTATGTGTTCCCTAAGTGGGGAAGTTTCCACTTCCCTTCTGATACAGGTGCTTACGTATTCAAATAGATGCACCTGCGTTTAATTCATTCATGCCTGACAAGGCCTACTAAGTTGACATAGACCATGCTGTGGTGCATATACAAGACACAGTGTTTCTTGTATTAGAATTCTTCGAATCAGCTCTGTCTTTGATCCTCCTATGCCATAAAGCCTATGAACAGTCCTTTGGGTTTCTTTGGTGACTTTCAATGTCTGGCCTCACAAAATGTTTCAGTCCAATCATTTCCTTTAAGCAAGATCTCTCAAGAGTTTTCACGTAGTTGCAGTAGCATCATCCTTCACTGACAGAGACACATGGGCAAACATTTTAATGACAAAGCTGCATTCAAAACAAACATTTAAGTGATTTTCTTCTAATACGATTTGTATAATTTAAAGTTTCATGGATTTTGGAATTTTCTCACATTAATTGACTCATAAGTTTTCCCTTATTTCTTAACATATTTTATAGTGCTGGCGATAGACTAGAATGCAGACTTTTGAGCATGCAGGTACTGGACCATCAAGCCACACACTGGATCTTTTGTTGGTTTTCTTTTCTCTTTCTTTCTTTCATTGTTTGTTTCGTTCTGTTTTACTTGATCCTTGAGTGTTTGAATTAAAGGAATATGCCAGTAGGCCCAGCTAGTTTTATCCTTTAATTTGTTTATTGTCCTGCACTGCTTTGAATTTTCACTACTAAGCTAAAATTCAGTTTCATATCATCCCCAAACAGTTAACTTGATCATATAGTCTTCATATTTAAAAAGAGTATATGCACTTTAAGTTCTAGATAATATAGTATTTATGTGCAAATGTAACACAATTTTTATTTCTAAATTATAAAACCTATGCTGTATTCTGGTGAACTTATCTATAGTAGACTTAGTGGCTATTGTGTTAAAAATATCTTTGCACATGTGTGTATATGCATGTAGGCGTGGTATGCCTATGCCTCTATGTGTTATGCTACATCCATTGCTAGGAAACATTGAGGAACTCATACATCAAAGCACATTGTGAGAAACACTACATTAAGGGTCAACATAAGAGAAAACATTGATAGAAAACAAAGGAAATAATTGATGTTAAGCACTTGCAACACATTCATAGCTGGACATGATACAAAAATTTATTCTTAGTTTTCATAAAACAAAGAAAAAAAGGATCATATTGGATTATAACCTTTTTTCTGAAAGCAGATGCTTACATCCACAGACACAGACATATATATATATATATATATATAGTCACATGGGAAGACAATCTTCATTCAATGTTCTGTGCTCTTACTTTGAATTAAGACTTCTCTTTGACTAAAGTAAAATAAATAAATAAATAATAAAAATACACCCTCAAAATTATAACATACCAGATAGTCCAAATTCAATGACAAAAAAGTGTGAAAAGTTATTTGCTTATATACTTATACAAAAAATGAAAGATTTTGGTAATTATAATTGTCTGAGTTCCCAAGTTTTTAGTTCAAGTTTTATTTATTTGGTTTTTCTTCAGAAATTCTATCTTTTCATTGAATTCTAATCTCATATTTTGAGTTGCTTCAGCTATTTTATTCAACTGTTCTTTTATGTTTTCAGAGTCTTCATTTTTTATTCATATTTTCTATGAATTCCTTGAATATATCTATAATTGTTATTTTGAAATCATTGTCTTCTGCATCTATTAATTTTCCATTCCAAGAAAACATTACAATGAGGGTTCTAATCCCACTAGAACTTCATGGTAAGATTGTATAGCTGAAAATATTACGTACATAAACTGTAGATCAAATAAGCAAAATTCAAACCGGTACTAACTAAACTTTATTTCTACTGGCTAGCTTTCTTAATGCTGGAAGGAGACCTGCATGCTACCTGAGGAGACAATTAATTTTCAGCCTTACCAGCTGTAAATCCGGAGTGTTACAACACCAGCCTTGGCAAGATATGCCCACTGGTACAATAGTTCCAAAAATACAATTTGAGTAACCAATTATTTTCTAACTGAATATAAGGTTTGCTTCATGGAATGAAGCCCATATGTTACACTGATATCAACCAAAGCCTGAGGCTACAGAGATCATAGACTGTTGGGGGTCCCAGCACTCAGGGCCAGCCAGAGGGGGACAGAAGTATCTCCACTGTGGGAAAGGGGTGAGTAGGCGGAGTCAAGACACCAACTCCAGGAATTGAGTCGAAAGCCAGCAGTTGTGGTCTGCTGCAAACTCATTTGTTCAAGAAAGAGCAGAGAGACTTATAGTCTTGTTAGCTAATAGCTTTATGGGGTAGAGTCCTGACTACAGCCAATCACAGCTTGTTTCCAGGTGGATCAGTTTCCCTCCAGGTGCTGGGCAGAAACTGGCCTCACAACCAACCAGTGTGGAGCACCACACCCAGGAGAGCCATTCCTCCATTTCTCCTGGCAGGTGGCCTAGCTAGGCCTACCTTGCATTATGCCCAACAATGGATTATAGGGGAAATCCTATTATTCATCTGAATAGCTAGATTATTAAGATGATGCCTAATGTCTTATTATAACTGTGGAATAATGAACGCATCTCTCAACTCTCACCAAAGTAGCTTCTTTATGTAGTAGATGATGGTGATTAACACAGAAACTTACAACTGGCCAATGTGCATAATACATGAGGTTGCAGAATGCTTATTTCTGATTAGAACATCTGTATCAAATTTTGCCTCCCAAGACTGGGGGATCATTGCAGAAGAGGAAGTGGAAATATTGTAACAGCCAGCGGTAGTTCATGACCATAAGGCAATAAGAGTTTTCTAGACAGCTGATCAGATGCTGTATGACTCACGGCGACAGTGACAGCATGTGCATATACCATGAAAGCTCAAACCAGACAAATATTCCAGCATAATCATGGGAAGTGAATAAGAAATCCCAACCATACCCGAGACAGTGTTGGCAACCAATGCTGCTAGTGTGGGGACAGTTAGTCTCTTTTCATACCTGTGATAGGTTGACCAGGGTCCATGAATGAACCCACACTAAAGGTCATTTAGGAGCAAATTTGACTATATAGGCCCTGAAACACACACACACACACACACACACACATGAGAGTTAGAGACAGAAAGGCAGATAAATAGATGGAGAGAGGGAGAATATATGAAATTGGGTGGGGAACAGTAAGGGTTATTGATATGGGAGGGATATAAAAATACAGTGTATGAAATTCACAATCAATTAAAGAGAATAAATAATTACTTTAAAAATCTAAATATGAAATTCTTATTAACACCAAGTATTCTAATTCTGGATATATGCCTATATGTCCTTCTGGGCATGGACCCAAAGATTCTGTTTCACACTACAGAGATACCAGAACATCCATGTTCACTCCCAGTCTAGTCACAATAGCTTGGAAATAGAAACATCCTTTATGTCCATCATTGATGAACAGATAATGAAAATGTGGCACATATGTACAATAAATTTTATTCAGCAGTAAAAAAGGGGTATTATGAAATCTGGAGGGAGATGAATGAAAGTGGAAGAAATTATACTTGGTCAGATAACTGAGCTCCAGATAGATGGATATTGCATGGTTTCCTTCAGATATAGATCCTAGATTTATCATTATTATTATTATTATTATTATTATTATTATTATTTTGTCTAACTTGTGCCTGTGAAAATCAGGAAACAAGACAGTAACATGGCGTGGGGGGATCAGTGTCTTTGGGAAGCAAGGATCATAGAACATAGGCAAATGCAATGTAGAGTTTGACAATTACTGGAGATGTTAGGTTTAAGCAGGAAGTGAGGGGATTCAGAAGATAAGGGAAAGGGAGTGAGTATTAACCAAAATGAAGAGTATATAAAAATGTTATATGGAAATATACTATTTTGTAACCCAAATAAGGATACAAGAGGATGATTGATGGGCATTGCCAAGTATACCCAGATATCGCTGTTCCTAGAAGCAGTGGGTTACTGAGAAAATTCCAAGTCCAGGTGTGAGTGTGCAAAACCTCATAAGAGTTGGTCAGGGAGGCCCAGGAAGCATCTTAAACAATATAGGTACTTGTCTTGTGTTACTTTTTGCCAGATTTTGTGTGGTTTGTCATATACAATATTATTTGTTCTTCATTCAAACCTTATGTGAAATTAGTATCACTATCTTAGGTAGAAACAGAGTCTGAAGGCAGGTAGCTGCAAAGTGCGTCAGTCTGACAGTATGAACCCAGACCGCCTGAATCCAAAGCAAAGCTCTTAAGCATTTCGTTATGTTTTCTCAATAGTTTGAATGTCAGCCCAAAGTAATGGGATGAAATATAGTCAGGGGTAGACCTACCAGTCTTGTTTGGAAGATAAAGAGAGATTCTGTGTAAGAAGTGATTTGAGTTGAGCTCATGGGAAATAAGGATGAGGTAGGATAAGATCAGAATTTTGAAGCCCCTTTCTGTTTAGCAAAACTACTCTGAGACTTCTTTGAGTTCAAATGAAATTTCCTGTTCTTTCAATCACTTTTTGATTGATTTCTAGGCTAAGATAGAGAACGGAAGCTGCCTTGGTTTAAACGATGGAACATCCACTTCAAGTGATGGACTTAGCTAAAATTATCAGCAGACAAGTTCAATTCACAAAACACTACTACACATAACACAAAGCAAGCTATTAACTCAATTGCTATTTTTACTTGGATACCATTTTGTAATTCCATGATTGCTTCTTAGAGGTCATTGCTGGAAGATTCTGGAATTTTATAATGAGCAAGACTGAAAAAATAGGACTCTGAGAAACTGGCATTTCCTATGGAAGAGATACTGTTTTTACATATTTTCCTACTACAATAATGTAGGAGCTGTGACCTTCCTTTAGAGCCCTGAAGCCAGCATGAGGGAGAGTGCTACAAATACTCCTGATGATTCATTTCCAAAAGGTCTTTAATCTAATAAAACCTAGCCTCATCATCTTCTGCCAATTGCCTTTGACACAGTGGACTTAGTCACTAGTATTATAGACTGTGCTGGATAACTTCAGTTATCAGTTTGACACGCTTGGGTAGAGGAAACCTCACTTTAGGAATTTTTTCCATTAGATAGGCTGTGGTCATGTCTACAGGGCATTTTCTGAATTGTTGAATGATGTGGAGGGCTTAGCCTACTGTGGTTGATGTCATCCCTGGGAAAGTGGACCTTTAGTGCATAAGAAAGTAAGGCTAAACATGGGCCAGAGGAGCAAGTAGGTAAGAAGGACGCCTCCATGGTCCATGCTCCAGATTCCTGCCCTGAGTTCCTGTCTTGGCTTTCCCTACTGATGAACTGTGCTGTAAACCAAATAAAGCCTTTCCTCTCTAAGCTGCTTTTGGTCAAAGTCTTTATCACAGCAATAGAAAGCTAACTAAGTCATAAGCCACACATGTATATATCTACATATGATCATGATCATATACATACATGACTTTATTGTCAAAAGCTATCTTACTAATCATGAGCACTATGAATTTAGAAACAAAATAATTATTTGAATTTATTTTTGGAAAATTGGATATGTAGTCATGGCTAGTTAATTTGCCCAGAATCTAATTACACTCAAAAGTAAGCATCTGTATAAATGCTAATTATTGGAAACAGTGTGAGGAACAAAGAAAAAAAAACAACCAAGGTTCTTGGGTTTTCCAACTGTTTTTATTTGCTAATTTTGGATAAATTAGATAGCAGTATTATTTACATAGATTGAGATTGAAAGCTGATGAAACCAGCTAAATATAGCATCAAATGAAAAGCTTAGATGGGAATTCATTTCTTCTTGGCAATAGCAAGGAGATTTTTTTTACTGTGTACTGTAAAACTAAGGTGATTTTAAATGTTCATTATCAGAATAGGAACTCAGCATAGAGTTACTGAATATATTTATTGGCAGAAAAGACTATTTGAAATGAGATCTCAGGTATAAGCACTCACACTATTAATATGTCATTTCTTTTTGGCCTTGGGGTTATTAAAATTGACTGTCCAACAATGGTAAGAGCCATGGTGACTAATAGTGCCAAACTCCAACTGAATAATAGTCATGATTTTGTTCAGTCATTTTTCAAACCCTTCAGCAGCCTCTTAATTTCAGTGAAATGTCATCTACCAAAGGCGAGATACAAAATTTTCTTAAACAATGGCAATTATAATAGATTCTTGGCAGGTCTGGGCTTACCCCAGGCAAGTCCCTATTGGGAGACCAACCAATTCTAAGCTAAACTGCCCAACTATTATCCAACTCCCTAACTGCCTATAAAGACTGCCTATAAAGACTGCCTGACTTCTGATAATGGCTGCTGTCCCTCTCTGATTCCAAGAAAAGACAGTCTAGCAGTTTATTGTCCCAAATAAATTGCTGTCTACCATGGAGTGTCTTGGTTGGTGGACTTTGCTGCAAGTTTCCATTCAATTAGCAGTTTTTTTTCCTTATCTACCTTGTTAAATACCAAACATATTGCTTTAAATAGTTGACCTATTTGTTTCCCTTGTCCATATTTATTTTTGTCAGTAGATTGTCATTGACTTGTTTTTTAAGAGATAAATTGATTTTAAATATTATGGTGTTATATTATTTTATGTAAATTATTTAATGCTTTAAGTAATATTTTGGATTATAGATGTGAATTTTTCTGTAACAGGGTCTATATTATTTAACCAATTAGTTTCAATTCTTTTGTTATAGATGTCTCACTTTATTTTCTTTATATATAGAACAAAGAAAATGTGAGTACATAAATATAACACTTGCAGGAACAATTATGATTATATTTATCAGTCATGTGTTAAAACTGAATTATGTTACATACAATGACAAAGGCATTCCCAATCAAAGATAAATAGATACATTTCGTATCTAAGTACACAGCTACAACCTATTCGAGATCCCAAACTACTAGACATCTTGATTGGATAGTTTGTTTCACTGTATATGCCCCTGAAGCTACACATACATGTTTGTTTATTTTTCTCAAATTTCCTTATCAAATTTACTGTGTCTGTTTTCATTTCTGTTAGGAATTTCATTTATAGAACTAAATGGTCAGTGTATTTTTAAAAATCAAGGGCTTTCACTTATATTTAAATGGGAAGATGAAGGCCCCAAAATCTTCATTTCATAATAAATGGACTGATAATAGCTCTGTTCAGACTAAACCCAGACCTCCACTGGCACACTACTTTGCTTCTCCACAAGCCACATTTAATGTCATTACATATAAAGGGCAGAACTGGATGACATCTAATTTCTCACGTAGAATAATGGTAATACACAACTGCAATTTGAGTTCTATTTGAACAGAGTAATCAGACAAGAATCAGAAAGCATAAGAGGAATATCTGAGCCATAAAAACTACTGCAATAAATGAACTGGACACTACAGAGATTAAATGAATAACACGAACAGTTTTATTTACCCCATTTCATTAAGGGTAAAATTGCAAACCATTTAATAGAGTTATTTTCAAATCTGCTTCCTTCTTTATAAACTTATTCTCTTAAAAGTAGTAATAAATCAACAGTTTGCTTTTCTGTGATGGCAATTTCTGTCTTGTATAACAAGTGTTTGATATTCTTGAGAATTCTTTGAAGAATGCTTTTTACATTAAAATGAATATTGTTAGTAGCTAGTATGCAATTAAAATCAGTTTTGATTCTTACTAGCACATAGAACAAAATACATTTAGAAACTTTGGTTTTTATCACATTATCAAAATAATAATTCTCTTTTTCCTCATTTTATATAGTTTTTGGCCATAATATAATTTATGTACAGTAAAATCCACCCATCCTGATGTGTAGTCAAGTGCAAATATATGAATATAGTCGTATGAACTCTACCACAATCAAGATCCACATCGTTGCATCAACCTGAAGCATCTCCTATATTCATTTTTAGAAAATACTTTGTAGAATCATATGGTATACAGACATGGGATTTTGCCTTGTTTCCATAATCAACATTTATTCAAGATTAACAAATGCTCTTCCAAGTGTCAATAGTTTACTGATAGTACTCCATGACATAAATATATCATGGAAAGAGAATAAAATATGTGAGAGAATTGGTGAAATTTATGAGTACATGAAGAAGTGCGGATTGAAACCACTTTGATGTTTCATTTTATCCCTCTCAGAATGGCAAAAGTCAACAAACATGCAAAAAATCCAAACAAGTACAAATGCTGGCAAATGTGTGGAGAGTTGAGAAAGAGGAATGCTTACCCACTAGTGAGGGGAATGCAAACTGCTGAATCCACTACAGAACTCAGTGTGGAGATTCTTCAAAAATTAGAGATTGGTCCACAATATGATCCAGCCATGCCACTCTTGGGCATATTCCCAAAGACTCTATGCTCTGCAGCAGATATAACTGATCATCCATGTTCATTACTGTCCTTTTCATAATAGTCAGAAACTGCAAAAACAATGAACAAGAGTGTTCATTAACTGAGGAATGGATAATAAATGTGTGGTACATCATATACAATGGAAAATTTGTCTGCTGATCAAAAGTCAAAATTATGAAATTCAAAGGTAAATGAATGGAACTTTAAACAATCATCCTGACTGATATAACTCAGACTCATAAAGATATCACATTCTCCTAGATGAATGCTAGCTTTGAAATATTAGTTATTCATGTTTCAATTAGAAAATTCAGAGATGGTAAGAAACTAATAAACAGCCAATGGTGGGTGGTGGGAAGGCTTCCAGGGAGGATGGCAGAATGCAGCAATATGAAGGGGAAAGAGAACCACTAGACTAGGAAGGGTTTAAATGAGGAATAGGAGAGAGAGCAGGGCAGAAGGATGTGTATAGGGATTGTGCTGAACAGCTTTAGTGTCAACTTGACACACCTGGGTTGAGGGAGCTTCAGCTGGAGAATTTCTTCTATGGGACTGGCCTACGTGTTCTTTTCTTGATTGTTGAGTGCTGTGGGAGTGCCCAACCCACAGTGGGCAGTCCATCCCTGGGAAGGTCCTTGTTTATTGTATGAGAAAACAAGCTGAAGAGGGGTCAGGGGAGCAAGCCACCAAGCGGAGTTGCTCCATGCCCTGTGCGCCAGCTCCTACCTCTAGGTTCCTGCCCAAAGTTCCTAATTTGGGCTTCTTTAGTGATGAACTGTGACCCTGGAGATGTAAGCAAAATCAACCCTTTACAACCCAAGTTGGTATTGGTCAGAGGGTTTTGTAACAGGCATTGAAGGCAAACCAGAACAGGGTAGGATAAGTAACTCTAAAGGCCTTTTGAAAAAACCATGTGGAAACCATTACAGAAGCTTTTTAAAGTATATACATATATATTATAAAAGGAGACCAGGAGTTACCTTATAATAAGGGCCATTTCTTTTTCTAGATATCACAAGTTAATGAAAATAAAAATCTGGATATGAGGAATGAACTCCCTCTCTAAAAACTGTTGACAAGGGATTCCACAGACCCACAGACAATACTGGCCACTGCTACCCATCACAACTGAATGGTAAGACCGTGTTTCTCCAGGTACTACATACAAGATCTGCAGAAAAAACAAGGTGACATCAATTGACTTCAGATCCTCATCTCTACTGGCTAGTATACATAGTGCTGGAAGACACTATACAAGCTACAAGAAGAGGAAAATAGTATCAACAGTCATCAACCTTATCCAGCAATGAATCTCGTGAACTACAAGAACATCTGGCCTGGCAAGATATGTCTACTGGTGTAAAAGTGGCACAAGTATTACAGGAGTAACCAACCACTATTTAGTTGGACTTAAGGTGCTTGTCATAGAATGGAATCCATACCTGACCTTAACATCAGGTTTAGGACCCTGAGACTAGATAGGTCACAAGACACAGGGGAGAAACTAATATTCATTTTCTTCTAAATGGTTATCCTATTAAACTGACTCTTAATCGCTTATTGTTATACTCAGAGAAGTTACCTTATGCAAGAAATGATGATTGCCACAGAAACCCACTGCTGATCAATGTGCAGAGAACAAAGGGCCACAGAGCAGTAATCCCTGTATAAGACATTTATATCAAACTTTTGTTCCCCATCCCCATGGCAAAGCGATTCATTGCAAAGGATGAGTGGGGAAGACTCTAAGAGCCAGAGGTGGTAGATGACTACAAGGAAACAGAGTTTTATAAAGACCACTGGTCAGTTACTCATATAAACACAGTAATAGTCACAGCATGGAAAAGTCCTATACAAGAGCACACCAGGAAAAATTCCAGAATAGACATCAAGATTGTTGGAAGCCAAAGACAGTCTCCTTCAAGCATGGGACTCTTGATAGGTTAACAAGGCTTAAGATGTTATTTCAGTAGTAGTTTTTTTAAAGATTCTCCTACATTGACAAATGTATTAAAATAGTTCTATGTGGTACAGTTCAATAGGTAATATGATGTTTTGTTTTCAAGGGAAGCCTTATTGAGGTTTTGCATGTGTGTTGCTGTCAAATTTTTCCAGCATCATCTACAACACTGTACTTTCAAGATTCATCAATAGTCTGAGTTAGTGTAATTTATGCACTGTTCTATTTGAACTTCCAGCCCTCCTCTACCTGTCAGTGACCACGACAGTAGTACCTCAGTAAGGGGGTTGAACCTGGAGCTGATTTATTTCATCTATACCTGGATTTGGGCTGGTTTATTCTTGTGTAACTCATAAATGTAACAATAGCTTCTGTTAAATTCATACCTGCAGCAGCCATGCCATGTTCAGAAGTTGGCATTTCACAGAATTCCTCCCAACAATGTGGCTCTTAGAGCCTTCTGCTTCCTATTCTGTGATCTTCTGTGAGACTTGGTAGGTGTGGGGGTAACTATAGATGCTGCCATTTGGGGTTGAGCCTCCACTAATTCTCAGTACTTTAACAAGTTTACATCTCTCCATTGATTCTTATCCTCTGGAAAAAAATAATAATGCTTCTTTGACCAAGGATGAAGGCAGCCCAAATATTTGCCTACAATCATACCATTATGAACCTGCCTGATAGCTAACAACATTTTATGATTTGATATCTTTCTAAACATCCCTATATGTTAAGGTAAAATGCAGGTCACACTAAATATTTTGCCTAAGCTCATTATTAACACATTATTCTATATTTCTATTGCTTGTTTTCATTTGTCTAGGTATCAATATAACTGAAAAGCACAAGTTTATATGAATCTGGTTAATGACCACAGCATTCAACGCTTCTTAAAGTCTAAAATGCTCAAATTGCTGCTGCATCTCAGAGCAGAATTTATTTCCTCTTAGAACTTCACAACAACTGGATGTGCTTTAGCTATTATGGGCTTCTTCCTGGGGGCTTCATTGATTGCTAGGCAATTAAATTGGTCTAGGATTCAGCCTGCTTGTAAAACGAGGTAACACTGAGAAAAACTTTCATTCCTTAAACAGTATAAATTTCTTTTCTTAAATAGATCTACAGTAGAGTAGGACTACAACAAAGTTCCTTATTGGCCTGAAAATAGACCCTGAACCAGTGGACAGGCATTTGAGTAGTATAAAAACACAAAAGAAAACGGACCCCATAGTGTAACTTTTCTGCCAGTGCCTTTTCACCATAGTGGCACATTCCTGAAATCCTAGCTTCAGGGCGACTGAGGTAGCTGAATCTTGATTTCAAGGCCTGCCTAAGCTATAGAGCAAGATAGTATCTCAAGACATCAACAAAAGAAATCATTGTATTTTTACGTACTGGACACAGTATGCAAGGTCTGGTTTTCACATTTTCTTTATATACAGATTCTCCTCAAGGACTCAGTTTCACTCACCTTATTCTTCTCAATTGAATCCTTTCCGTGAACAATTAGCTGCATCAGAGAAACTGACAAGAAGTCACACATTGCCATTATGCTGTCTTTCCATTACATTCATATTGTCATGATTTGGTCAATGACAGACCACAGTGACTGGAAATGTGTGTGTGGTGTAGAGAGGAAGAAAAACACTAGTGGGCACCAAGGAGAAATTCAGCTCTGTTAAGTGTACGTGAAAGGCTGCAGCCTTCTGCTCTTTAACGTCTCACATTTCCAGAAGCAAAAGCCAAGTAGAGGACAAGCAGGACCCCACGTCAATTTCTTAGTTTTCAATATTTCTGTTAGATTCAATATTGTATAACTAAGAAGTAAAGATGAAGTCATCCAGGTATACTGAGAAAAATTCCTTAAATGAAGGTTTTTTTTTTTTAATATACATCACAAAAATATTTTTCTTCTTCTGATTCCATCATATGAAGTTGGTGCATAATTTTTAAAGGGCTCATGCAAATATTTTCAATTCCCATAGAGTTAATTGATTCTATGTCTCCTGACAGTATTACATACACACAGAGTTGTTTGGTATCTGGGAGAAAATAGCTGCCTGAGAGCCTCTTGTTGCTATTTCAGGTCTTGCCTGCTGTTCCAGGATTCATGCCAGCTCAAATCTACTAGCAAATAATGAAGCCTTTTCATGCAGAAACTCTATTTTTATTTTAAAATTTCTCATTATACATTTTCACTAATAATTGTGAAATATTTACAGCAGTACTTTGGACCAAATTACCTGAGGCGAAAGCATTTTGACAGATATTTCTGCATAAGAAGACTTTCTTTTCACGGGAGAAAAAACAACAAAAACCCCAAAGTCTTTCTTGGGAACTAGGTCATTATGTGAATTCCTATAAAAACACAGTTTTTTTTTTTTTAGATTTTTCTGAAAAATGAGTTTAATTCAATAAGCAAATAGAGATATGTATTAATTTAAAAATAAGTATATATCAACTCTGTCAATTGAGCCATCATAATAGAAGCCTATAAGTGTGTGTTCACAAAAATAACCCACTACAATGCCCCTGAATGAAAATAACTAAGGGCTTTGGCCCTAATAAAGCACTTCATGAATATCTGCTTATCATATCAAGAGATTTTAAAATGTTTTGTCATATGAAGATATGTACAGACTTCTGAGATGGTTTTGATCAGATATTGCCATGAAAACACTGCCTAGATAACTTGTAGAAAATAAGATCATTTTCATTATTTATACATCAAACTTTTGCCTTTCAGAAAGCTGATCTCACAGATTGCAAAACCTGCTCTCAAATAATGATTTTTTAAAATCTATGTACGTAAAGTTTACAATTGGTAGGTTTAAATAATTATATTTAACATAGCTATTTAATGCTATTTCATCTGAATATGTAATTTTATTTCATATTTTCTGTTTATTCCAGTTTGTCTTTATGCACATTTTTTTCTCCTTAGATTATTTAAACAGTTTTTTGCATTGTACTTTATATATTTTATGACTATATGTCTTTGTATAGTTTTCCTAAATATTATTGCTCTGAATTAAATTGCATTTAAATCATACTTAATTTTTACATTACAAGTATGCCAAATTCTTATAATGTAGCAATCTAAATAGACACATAGGTCCCTTCACATTGTCCTATGATGTTATTGCTAGCTTACATATTACATAAATATAGATATGGTATCATTTGAAATATTAGTATAAGTTAAAATACTTTTTATTGGAATAGTAGCCAGTTTCCTTTTTGGCTAAAAATCAAAATAATTAATAAAAACAAAAAGGGGATATGTTGGGTATAATGTAGGGTGGGCCTAGCTAGGCCACCTGCCAGGAGGAATGAAGGAATGGCTCTTGTGGATGTGGTGCTCCACACCGGTTGTGGAGCCAGTTTCTGCCCAGCACCTGAAGGGAACCTGATCCACCCGGAAACAAACTGTGATTCGCTGTGGTCGGGTCCCCACCCCATAAGGCTGTTGGCTAAGAAGACCTATAAGAGTCTGTTCTTTCTTGAATAAATGAGTTTGCAGCAGACCACCACTGCTGGCTTTCTGCTCAACTCCCAGAGTCTGTGTGTTGACTCTGGGTCTACTCGCCCCCTTCCCTACAAAGGAGACCCTGCAGTACCCCTTGGGCTGGGCCTGAGTGCTGGGATCCCCAACAACTTTTAAATGTTTGTCTTCATTATTTTTATATCTTCTTTAATTAATTATCAGTGTGTATGCTCTCTTATGCCAAAAACTAAGAAGTCTTATTTAATTTTATAATGTTTAAACAAACTGAATTTATTATAAATGACAGGCACTAAGTTATATGAGAATATTTAAAGATGTAATTTAATTTTGAGTTTGTGATTGAAACTGTTGATGTTGAATTGAAACGTAGACAATTTCCTTTCTTCTCTTTCTGTGAAATAGATGGATTTTGGTTAACATTGGAATCTTTAAAAAGCGATCATATTTCTTCTTTTGGAATAAGTTTAAGCCACAAAGACCTCTAGAATATCACCTTGTCACCACTAACATCATTTCATCCATCATATGCACTCTGTGTAATTTACAGGTACTTGAAAGAAGTGGGAGAATTGACACGATTATCCAAATGCTTAATTGAGCTGAAAAACCAGCATGAAGATTACAGACTCACTATTGATTAGAACTCTGTTCCCTCCTTCTTGTTTTCCTCTTGATCCAGAATGATAGAAACCATCCTTAAACTATCTTAGTCTGTTACTTGGTAACCACTTTGTGTGTTGGTGTCAATATATACTTCAGTGTTCAAGGTTATGCAGTTCAAGATGAAAGATAAAAAAATTAGAAAAACCATCCATTTCAAAATAAATTTATGAACAAAGTCTGCTAAAATACACTGTGCTTATTCAATAAATGCCCAAGGTTAATATACTTAAATTAACAGACTCCAATTTACTCAAGTAAACATTAGTAAGTTTTGTTATTTATTACTGATACATAAAAACATAAATTTGTCCATATCAATGCGATGCATGGACTGCTTCATATATGCATATACTGAATAATTCTTAAATCAGGTTAACCTTCTTTAGAGCCTCAATTATTTATCTTCTCATAGTGATAGCTAAATATGCATTGTTAATAGTTCCCCACCCTTTCCCCTTATCTCTCAGGATTCTGGTGGCATTCTACCATGCATGCCTCCTCACCATGATGGACTCTAGTTTCTCTGGAAATGTGAGCTGGCAGGTACCCTGGGTCAGCTTCTGGTTGTCACTTAGTCAAAGTGAGCTGGGAGTATTGTCCAGCTTTCTCCTGTCCTTGAGACAAATAACAGACAGACAGGACAAGATAATTGTGTGTTTTCATGGACAAGAAAATAACTAATACACCGTGTAAGGCAGTATATGTGACAAGTTTAAATCACCTTTCTTTTTTTTTAAAATTTCTTTATGCTAATTCATGTTTTGGAGATTAAAAATTAGGTTTTTAAAAGATACCTGACTCTTATATTGTCCTTTTGTTGCTGTGTTGCTGTTTGTCATATCTTACAGAGAAATATCAGATCGATGCCATATATTAATGGGCATATTTTGAAATATGAATTTCATAACATTTTGATTTATATTATCACTAAATGTAACCTATCAAGTTACTGGTGTTTATTTATAACTATAGGGTGATATCTCCTATCCAACTATTATTAAAATGTTTCCAGTGTTTGTTATTGTTAATAGATAATGAGATTTCCTTTGTCAGTCCCCTAAGCATCTCCAGGTAGGGATCAAGGACATAGAATACAGTGCAGCATATTGTTAGCAGTCAATTTGCATGTTTTCTGGATAAATAAGTCTTAGCATGTCCAAGAGGAAACAAAGTGGAGACTGAGTATTAAATCAATTGTTGAAATTATGTAATATCTTTGAAGATAAAATATAGAATGTATCTTTCTTATTTCAGGAGTCATGGAAAATCTTGCACATACAACTCCAACAGTCTCTCCAATTAAGAACAAACATCTTCTATTTTTACAGTGTGGGGAAATAAGATGGAAGACACCCTGGGAATCATCTTCAACACTTATGGCAGAGTGAGAGTATTATGAACTTCGCACTGTGTTTGCAGAGTTAGATATACAGCAGAGGAGCAGAAAGGGAGTCAGTCACGGAGCAGAGTACAGAAATTCTTGTTGAAGTGCCAGACAGATAACAAGGGGGAGAAAACAACGGGAAGAGAGAGGGAGAGAGGGAGAGAGAGAGGACAGATTTAAAATCTTTTGCCCTCAATGTGGACTCCGTATCTTCAACAGATATTTGTAATGATTTTCTGAGCATTTCACATTGCCGTGATATCATTATTTTAAAGACAGTGTGCCTTATCTAAAACTGATTGTGTGTTTGTCTCTCTTTCGCTCTATCTCTCTCTATCTCTTCCTTGATCCTGTCTCCCTTTCTCCTCCTTCTCTCCTTCTGAATTTTCTAAGTCTGAATCTATTTGATAGACGTACCATAGAATTTTTGATGAAAATAATTGTTCCTATGAATTCTCATGAATATTTTTATGTGCTTTAGAAAAACACTGTTTTTGAAAATAAATTCATACTTTTTAACAAAATCCTTAATGCCATCTTGACAGAGTATTTGGTTGAGCATCTATGAAGAGAAATAACTGGAAGAATGCAAAGACATCAATTTTCTCAGTAATTAAACGACACAGTATACAAGCTCTGACTTTATGGAAGAGAAATTGATTGTTTTTTTCACAGACCCATTAGCAGACTTTTTATGATCCCTGAAATTTTTCCTCTTCTTCCAGTAACAGAATAAAGTTCTTTCTCTACCCACTGGTCCTCTATGTTCCCTGAGCTCCCACCAGCAAAGTTTTATCATACAATAGAGTGTGATACACACAGTAGGCCACAACTGGCCAAGTCTTAGAGAATAAGAGACTGAAGAGAGAATGTTCCTGGATAGGGCTCCTGTATTAACCCTTACCCTCCTATGGCTCAGGAACCATGGCTGAAGAGGGAGCAAAATGACTGTAATAGCCAGGCGTGGTGTATAAAGGTAAGGAAACAGACTTTCAGGCTTCTGGGAATCTGCTCATATGAACTTGTTACAATGGTGACAGCATGCACAAGACACATACTGATGCAATCAAATGAAATTCCAGGATAGAAATGGGGAAATAGGAAGCAGGCCCCAACTCTTAGTCAGGGAACTATTGGAAGCTGATTACTGCTGAATGAGGGAAAGTAGGTCTTTTTTAAGGGAATGATGTGAGATAGATTGATTATACTGCAGGGGATGAACTTGCACTGAAAAACATCTGGGTAGAACATACATGACATGACAGAATACATAAAATCTGGTAGTGGGGGTCTATGGGTGGCATGGACCTAAAATGCACAAAAACTCAATAAAATATTCATTTAAAAAGATAAAAGTTCTTACAAAGCATGGAGGCACATGCCTTTAGTGCCAGCACTCAGAGGCAGAAGCAGATGGATATCTGTGAGACTGGGGGTCAGTCTGGTCTACACAGTGCGTTCCAAAGGAACTGAGACTACAGGAAAATTCTGTCTCAAAAAAAGAAAAAAAATAGTAAATCAGTTTTTAACAAAACAAATAACTGAAGTAAAAAAGGGAATCAGGCCCATGCTCAATCTTCTTTCTTATACAACACAGGATCAACTGCCCAGGGGTGACACTCCTAGTTGCCTAGGCCCTCCCACATCACTCAATAATCAAGAAAATGACCCAACAACATGGCCACAGAACAGTTCAATGGAGGAAATTCCTCCAGCTAGCTGTGTGAAGTTGACAACTAAAGCTATCCAGCACAACAGGGTGTCAGATACAATGGAAAAAAGGAAGAATGCAACTGTGAGAGCCTTTAAGAAGAATTAAACATAGGAATGCTTTTGCATTGTGATGGAAATAGTTTCTGATGGATTTTGTTTAGTTTTCTTTATTTTCTTTTCCTTTCTTCCCCCTCCTAACATTGGAACGAAAGGTGGTGGTCATGGTGGTGGTGGTGTTTACCATGAAGAAGAAAAGGGGAGGAAGAGAGGGAAGAGATTATAAAACAGTTCAGATTATAACCCAAGAAAGTACAGGCAGCGTGGAGCAGAAAGGGGCATTTGCTGACTTCCTTGAAAAAAACTTACATAACTTCATAGCTTATTTCAAGTTTCATTTTTTGCCTTCTAGTTTTATTTTTCAACCTAAAATCAAACTGACAGCTACAACTAATAGCTAAAAATTAAAAATTCTGTTATCATCAACATCATTGTTCTGACGAGTTTTTCTCTTTCATATCAAATTTAATTTGGCATCGGTAATTTACATATATTTTGATTTTACTTACTTTTCATTCCCAGATTTTATTTATTAAACAACATAAAATTCATAAAATTCTCTTTGTAGGTCATGAAGAATCTAGTCATCAACTAACACAGGAATGTTAATAAGAGTGGATTTGCTCTTTCCCATATGACATCCATTTACACTGTGAAATCCTGGATGTGGAATTCCTTCCATTCAGCATTCCTGCCAATACTCTCTTTATATATTGGCTGTTGTGTTCTTAATGAGATCATACAAATTTGTACATAATAATGAATTACAAATTTATTAATTGGCATTTGGTTTGTTAACAAGAGTCAAATTTGAAACCCACTTTCTATTTATATCATAGTACTGATATTGGATTTTAGCTTGGAATTATGTGACTACATTGGATATTTACCTGGAAAGTAGAATAATCATTTTGATATGATAATATGATACTATATTATACATATAGGTACTGAAAACCCCAGTACCAGGAATGGATTACTATTGGAATGACGTTTTTTAAATAGACTAATGATTTTTAATGAATCCAGGCAGAACCATGTGCTTTTGTGTTTTGTAACCTTGGCACATGGTCTCTTCCCTAGGAAATCACAATTTGATACCCCACCCAAAAAGATAATTAATGAGTGTATGAAAGTATGTATGCTTGAGAATTAACATAAGAAACTGATCTCCATTGAATACAATGGAGGTTGAGAAAAATATTTGATCTAGGTTGAATGAGACATTCTAGAACTAGGGATGAAAAGGCTGGATGGTCTGCTAAAATGAGAGTGAAGTCAAGCTTGTACTTCTCCAACTGAAGCTGGAGAAACCATTTTGAAAATAATTATATTTGACCTGACCAGAGGACACATACTTCCAGTGATAGAGCTCCAATAAGACAGTTCCATCAGGACAGGTCAAGGAGACAGAGATTTCCAAGAGATATCTAGGGAAACAAGTTTCCTCCAAGTTCTGGCTTACTCTTAAAAACTAAATTTAATAGTTAGACTTTATTTATTCAGGTAGTTATAATGGCGGCATAGTAACACCACATTATGGTGCTCCAAATGAGTAAGAAACTGTTTCCTGAACTTATAAGTCAGCAGTCAGGAATGTCCTAAGGAAAAAGGAAATATAGAATATTTCACTCATATGTGTAATTGAGTGACAGGGGAAAGTTTTCCTTGATAGCTTGCGTTCAGTTCAGGTTTTTCTCCATAGCCTGCACCAGAAAACTCATGGATAAACACCTGGAAAAACCCTGAGGAAAAGGGGAATAGTTGAATGTTCACAATCATACTCAGTGTAGTGAAGGACCAGAAGCAGGTTTTTTTGAGAGCTTGCACTGGCACACATTAGCTGTGTTCATTTTCTGTTATTTTCATCCTCTCCTTTATCAGGCCCAAACTGCAAGGCACTGTGCTCAAACTTCTATGTTCTTTTTCATCTATCAAATTCTACTTTGGGCATCTTTTTTCTCATCAATCTTGTACCCATGCATGGCAATTAATGAACTGGAATTACAGCATCATCAAAGCAAATATGTGAACCTTTAAATGTTATTCAGAGATAATTCCCTAGTATTCCAACCATGAGACCCTTAATTAAGAATATTGAGGAAAAAACTTGATGATCAGTTAAGACCTCCCCTGCCTTATTCTCCTGCCTTCCCAGAAGCTTGCTTCCCTGGGGTAAAGGGTGATATCCGAAACAAAGTAGAAGCTTTGTACCTGGTTTGGTGTTTGCTAAGTTGAAAAATGTTGATTCTTTCTGCCCCGAATCTGCAAGCCCCTACCAGCACCGCCGAGACTGGAAACTCAGTATTGCCAGTGTCCTATTGCTGGCTCTGTCATGCCAGAATTTATCCTATGCTCTACCATGTTTACCTACAAATTGTAAATTTAAAAAAGGTCAAAGGGGACGTTCAAGGGGATTTTAATAATGTAGCCCACAAGGAGGTCAAGACTGTCCTTAACTTACAGTCATTATAAATTGGTAGACATACATACATAATAGTTTTAAGGTAAGTTTACAAACTTCATTAAAAAACTTTATAACTGGCACCAGAAGAAGTTTGGCTAAATGTTTGAATATTTTGCATATATTATTACTAATCTCTTTCAGTCTCATAAATTGCAATTTTCTGTTCCCAAAATGACAACATTAAACTCTTCTCAACCGTTTTTAGGATCCTAACTGACTCCAACCTTCCCTCAGAGTTCCCCGTTTGGCTTTGTCTAGCATTGTTGCTTTTCTTAAAGTAGATGAAATTTAAATTCACCTGCCACATTGTGGGAACTCTTTAACTTTTCTTTTAGAGCAATTACAGCTAGAAGCTGAATTTAAAATGGAAATAAGTCTCTCATAAATTATTAAATTTACCTATTTGTTTTTAAAACTCTTTTATCCCTTGCAACAATTACCAGACAATTAACTCCCAATTTAATAATTTTTGAATGGAGGTTGGAGAAATTGTTCAGCTTTTAAGAGTCCTCTGGCTGTTATTGCAGAGGACATGGGTTTGATTTCCCAGCACTCATATGGTGGATAACAACTTGTCTTTACATTTCCAGGGGAGTTGATGCTCTCATCCAACCTCCTAGGGCATTGCACAACAACGGTGTATGTACATACATGCAGACAATGCACTCATATATATAAAATTAAAATAATTAATAAAATATTTAAAAAAATAAGTTTTGAATGGTTATTTCTACCCAATACACCCAAATGAAAATATTTTTCACCCAAATCAACAAAAAATGAATTACTGTTTTTAAGTAGGGCTGATCAAAATCCATCCAATTTACTATACAAGATTTTAATATTATTTAATTTTCTGTATCTTCAAATAATTTTGACTTTCTTTTATAGACAGAAGAAAAGTAACAAATACTTTGCTGGGCTTTTAGGACAAGGTTTCTTTTACTTCTATGTGTAATTTAAATACTTTCAATATAGATATTTTCTTCCATAAATATATATCCCATTTCTGGTGCACTAATAAAAACTCTTTTGCAGATGGAGACAATAAATCATGCAAAGAAACAATTGCATAAGACTGGAATATTGCATTCTCTATAGCTTCTGGAGCAAACACCATCAAGAAGGCAAAACTTTTAGCTGCTATTTCTGCTTTTAGACAATTTTCTGATTACCTTTTTAATTTATAAACCAATTTACACTACATAGCTATCAATGTTTATCTCTGTTTAAAACTTCCTTCAAGTATGAACTCATTCTTTTTATTTCAAATCACTTGATGCCATACAAAATTTTGTGGCCTCCACAGAAAGAAATCATCATAATAACTCTCTAGCTGTCTTGTCAATTATCACAGATACAAACTCAGGAAAGTATGCATCATCAACTTGAAACAAGTCAAATCACAAGTGTTTGTCCCAATGAATGTTGGCAAATGAAAGTAACATAAAAATTCCTTTGGTCTTTATAAATTGGTTTGTGTGTGTGTGTGTGTGTGTGTGTATGTGTGTATGAGTGTGTTGTTTTTAAGATTTTATTTTACTACTGCTCAAACCAAAAACTCTGCATGAGCTGTTTAAAATACAAGTCAGAACAAACAGTTGTTTGCCAATATATGTAAAACTTTTAGCTTTTAAAAGAAAATTAATTTGGGAAGTTCATGTCTGTCATGATATTCCCTACATTAACCCCAGTATAGGACATAAAAAACACCCATTTATAATTTAAAATTTTAATGCATAAACAAAAAGGTACAATTAATCATTCATTGCTCAGGAAACAAATTACACTTTACATTTAAGAATAAATGGTGGTGCATACCTTTAATCCCAGAATTTGGGATGCAGAGGCAGAGGCAGGTGGATCTCTTAAAGATGGAAGTCATCCTGTTCTACATAATGAGTTTCAGGTCCACTGGGGCTATAGGGAGACCATGTCTCAAAAATAAAACAGAACAAAACAACTGAAAAGCTAAAACATCCAATAAACAAAGAAAAAAAGTTCATTAAAATTGTTGCTCTCAATTTTTCCCCTGCCATCTGCTGGAAAAGCATCTTAAAAAGTAAGTTTTTTTCATAATCCATGGTTTCATATAAACCAAGATAAAAATCAGTTTAACTTGGTTTACATTAAACCGTGGACTGGATCTGGTTTCTCATTTGGAACCTTGGCTTTTCACTGTTGCTTTCTCCTATAGGCTTTCTGCGATGACAATAAGACTAGTAAAGCCATGCCAGAAACACCTTGGCAACAGAGACCTTTTCACGAATTTCAGCCACGTGCAAATAGGTGTCATGTTCCCTGTGCCTTTCCTCCAATACTACCCTGCCTGGGCCACCTACTCCAGAGGCCAAAGATGACATCATACTGACCTATGCGGATTCTTCAACACAGTCCATGACTAGCCACCACCAGTGATTCATCTCGACGGATATCTTTCTTCATGTTTAAAATGAAGAAAGGGGGTAGGTGGGAATGTACAGAGTCTGGACTAATGACTTTTAATTAACACCAGCAAGACCATGTGCTCATGTATGTCTTGCTACCTTGGCACTTGATCTCATTTCCCTGGGAACTTTAATTTGGTATTGTGTCATGAAATTTATTTTCCACACCTTAGCAGGTAGGGTGTGGTAAATCTGGCTGAATAAAAACAAATAACGGATCTTCTATTAGAGAGATTGGTTTATTTAGCGCAACTCACAAAGTAATTGTTTATCCACCACCAGCCGCTTTCCTTGGCAAGGTCCGGCACAGTGCCATGGCAGTGCAGGGCTCCTATTCCATTCCCCACCTGAATTTCACTTCCACTCACAGCATTCTTAGGACTGAGGGGACTTGGAACGCTGCCTCGTGAGTCTTGGCCTTCTGCGTGGGCCCGCGGCCAGGGCACCTTTCCTTCTGCATGGCTTTGAGTATTCTCTGTGTCCCTCCCTCGGACTCCTGCCATGTTTCCTCTCCTCTCTCCCCACCTTCCTGCCCCCTTGTTGGTCAGAGGGCGGGACTTGCCTCTAGATGAACCAAGAGTAAAAAAACTCAGACAGAAACGTATATCTACAAAACACTCCACCCCTTTCTCTCTGGAAAACAAACAAAACATAACAACACAACAATTGCCATAAAGGAAACCAGTAACAGACACATAAACTCTGACAAATACAACTGTTTAGACAGAACCTAAGTGGATATTCCATATTCACCTCACAAACAATCACAGTAATGTCTCTACTGGGGCCTATGACTTCCTTCAATACCATCAGGAAATCAGAATCAACCTTTTATTTTTTTTTAATATCAGATATGTGCTTCATCCCTGAAGAACAGGCCTTAAATCCAATTATAAATATGCTGAGGCTGCACATACCAGATGAGCCTCTATTACACCTGTAGAGACATCTGACAGTGAAGCACTCAAGATCTGTCATTAAGCAGAGCTTTTCATGACCATTCTCCCATGGCGGTCTGCATACCACCCTCTAGCACTATGAAGGCCAGCCATTCATTTGTAGAGAGTCTTCAGCTAGGTCCCAGCTAGATCTCTCTTTCCATGCTCTAACCATGTCACATTTTCAGTAACAGGGCCTTACTGTCCACTTCCAGTGTGGAACCAGAGTTATAATGTGGCAGTTGCCTTTTGTTTTGGTAGAAAGGGGCTTCCAAGGCTCCCTTGGCCAACAGCTCATAGGGAGGGTCAACCCATGCCTGGTACTAGAATTGCTAGTTAACAATTATATAAAGTATCCTTTATTCTTTGGCATCTATTGGGCTAGGCCTATAGAGCCTTCTGAATTTCACAGCTATACTTCACCCTTGTACCCTGTATGAGTTACATTCCATTCTTGTGTCTTTAGGTGTACTTGACATCTCTCAACTGGGTTTCACATCTGTAAATCACTCAGAAGTTAACATTACAGTATACACACACAAGGTCTAATATAGCGTGGAAAATTAGCCAGTCCTTTACTGTCTTTAGTTATTGTCAGGAACCCATTTAGTGTCCCAGAGTTCTCACATGGAGCATCAATGCATTCCTTTATCCTTGTTAACTTTATTGGGGCTGGCACAAACTGCTTGGTCCTACATAGGGCCAAGGAGGAATAAAGCTTCTCTTACTCTTGTCGCACCTATTGTTTCCCAGGGCCAGGTAGTTTCTGGATCTGATTCCTGGCCCCAGCTATATATGTGGTCTCTCCCTTGACCACACCTGGCTGTTGGGAGAAGCCCTGGCCAGGCAAACTGTTTCCACCCCTCCAAAAGCCAGTCACAGGGGAGAAATATACCCTGTTTACTCTCAGGAGGTTAGTATCCACCCCTGGGATGATCTTAATTCTCTATGTACCTTTTGTGAACCATTTCTCATGGCCTAAGGCCTCCCAGAAGTGCTTTAGTACTGAATTTGGCTTTTAAATCAATCTTTTCTTTAGGAATTTGGCTAAACACAAGTCTCTCCACATTTGTCTATGAGTAACCCAAACAGACCTCCTTTTCTTTTTTGTCTCCCTTACAAATCTTTTAGGCTGTTCTATTCTTCTACAGACATACTTCACATTCTGGTCCAGGTTGTTTAAATCTGTCAAATCCTCTCCTGCCTTGTAAAGTTGTTATCCCACGAGTGGATCTAGTAGGGACACTAAACCTCAATACCAGTGTCAATGTCCTTCTTCAATGAAATCCCTCCTTAAATCTCTAGTGAACACTGTCATATCTGGTCCAGTGAACAGGCTACCGTATATTGCTTTCCTCATACCCAGTTCTCTTAACAGCACCTGTCCTTGTGTTGTACTCCAGCTTCTGAAATCCATGGGAATCTTTGCTGGTGATGACCATGTGTCTCCAGTGGCTTCACAAGCCAGTTCATCAGAGACTGCTTTCCCTTGTATTGTACCAGGTTATACAAATTAAATCTCAAGGAGGGATGAGTAGTTATGTAACTCAGCTGTCCTACTGCTGCAGCATTCAGATTAATATCATCTGCTCCTCTGTCCCATATTCTCAGGAGCCAGGTGATGACAGGCTCTTTTGCAGCTTGTTTGACTGTTCCCCCCTATTCCAGTAGCTCTAGGGCTGAAAACTCTTTATTCACTAAATCCTTATGTTTGTTAAGGCCTCCATCAGCATGTTGACATTTAGATTTTTTTCTTTTTGTTACAGATCAAACCTGAAAAGCATTTTTAGCTTCTTCTGGGTTGCTTCCTTCCTGTTCATTGTTTCTTTTCTTTTGCAGGTTCTCAGCTGATATACTCTGGGCTTTTGTTTTCCTTTTTATTTATTAGTGAGGTCAGTGGCTAATGTAGGAAAAGCCAGTCTTATTTCCCCTCTCTCATTTTAATCTCTCTCTTAACTCTTCAGTGTCTTTCCAGGTATAACCTCTGTTTGGGATAAGTTTTTTTTTTTTTTTTTTTTTTTTTATCACATATAACAGAGGCCGTGCTGCCTCAGCCATTGCCTGCTGGAGTCTTGGCTTTTTTCCATCCAGTAGAGTTTTCAAAGTCTGCCTCAGACCCTCTGCTGTTTCAGAGTATTGGCATAATTTTGCGGTGAGGCCCACTGGCTCAGTAAATGTGCCACCCCGTGTCAGCCACAAGTGGGTTCCCATCCTGGGATTTCTTCCCCAGACATCGCTGGCTTTGGCAACATTAAGTTAATTAGCCACTTGAGGATCCCTTATAACAGCCATGCCAGAACTCCATTTGTCTGCATTCCCCCTTGTGGGTCTGCTGCAAGCAAAGCTAGTGCTCCTAACTGCTGAGCTAATTATCTGTTTGTGCCAGTCGGATCCTGTTCACAGCACCAATTGTCTCATGAAATTTATTTTCCACGCCTTAGTGGGTGGGGTCTGCTTAATCTGACTGGATAAAATGGAAACTGATCTTCCATTAGAGAGACTGATTTATTTAGGGTGACTCACAAAGTTATTGTTTACCTGTCACCAACTGCCCTTTCCTTGGCAAGCTCCAGTGCAGCGCCATGGGGTTGCAGGGCTCCTATTCTATTCCCGGCCTGAATTTCACTTCCACTCACACGATTCTTAGGACTGTGGGGACTTGGAAAGCTGCCTCCTGAATTTTGGCCTTCTGCATAGGCCCGGGGCCAAGGTACTTTTCCTCCCGCATGGCTTTGAGTATACTCCATGTCTGTCTCCAGGACTCACCGCCATGTTTCCTTGTTCAGGTGATTATAATGTTGGAATAGTAATGCCACAGGTTACCTCTTTTGGAATTGTTGGCCAGATGAGTCATATAGACCCCCCAAATATTGCTGGCTATTGCTCTTAATTACCCTCTAGAACTTGTTGAGACCTTGTTTCTAAAGACTGTACATACTTGAGTCACAGAACAAACAAGGAGAGATCCAACTGGCAATGTTGTGAGCCACAATAATGACTGGCCTGGTAAGATAAGTCCACCCGTGCAATAGTGGCACAAAAGTTACAAGAGTAACCAAACAGTTTTGATTGTATTTAAGACACAATTCCCAAATTGTGATCCATATGTGGCACTGTTATCAGAACCAGCGGCTAGATAGATCATAGACCCTAGCAGAGATTGTACTATTACTGTTCTGTTAAGTAGACATAGTATTACACCAACACCTAATTAAATATCATTGTATTTGTATATTAGTGTATCTCTCAACTCTCCCAATAGATGTTATTAAAAAAGAGACCCAGAACAGGTCAAGGCTCAGAGAATAAGAGACTCCAGAGTGCTCAGTCATAAATGGGAAATGTATATTACCCCTCCTCTTCCCAAGCCTCAGGGATTCTCACAGAATAGGGATGGAAAGATTGTAAGGGGCAGAGGTAGATGATGACTGCAATGAAACGGTGTTTTCCAGACATGACAACATGGTTTGCAAATACGAACTCATAGCAGTTATGACATTATGCACAAGACCTGCTTAAGCCATCAAAATCTGAGCATGGAAAGAGGAGGTGGGCATAAATTCCTACACCTAGCAGTGCAGCTCTTGGGAACTGACAGCTGCTAGGAAATGGAGAGATAGTTTTCTTTAAGTGCATGACCACTGATAGAATGACCACTTTCCAGGGATGGACCCACACCGAAGATTTTTTTGGGGGAAACAAAATTTGGGCTCAGTGAACTTAAAAACAGAAAAGACAAAGTTGGTTGGTTAGGGAGGTGAGGGTGGATCTTAGAAGACATGGGAGAGGGGTTTAATATGATCAAACTATATTGTGTGAAATTCTTGAGATAATAAAATATCATTAAAAAGAAGTATAAATATATCAGATATTTTAGTTACATAATATTTTCACACATACAAACATATTTTATATTCAAAAATAGCCTAATGAAATAAAGAATGCTATGATTATTTCTGTCTTGAGGAGCAGCATGATGAATCTAAGGAACGATGAACAACTTCTTTCAGTAAACGTAATATTTGGTCAGGTGAGAGAAAGAATCAATGGTTTAATTATTCTGGGGTAACGGCTCCAAATTTTACTCTGTTACCCTAAAAGTTGGAAGACAATGATGCTATTTTGATTTATGAGAGATGGAGAGCACTCAGCCCCTTTTTACTCTGCCACTTATTGTCTTGTTACTCTATTGGTTCCAGATACATCTATTCTTTCTGAGAATCTGCATTAGTACTTATGCATAGAATATTCTATTATTTAGTTTGGGTGCTGAATACCATTAATACTCCTGAGAGGAAAATTAGTCACTTGGCCAGCTATGTACCAAGAAGTAAGCTTAGTCTATACAGAATGGAATGTTTTCCAAATGGTGTAATACCAGAATTCTATGAGGATACTCAGACCAGTCTTTAAAACCAGTCAACCAGGAGAATGGAGAATGTGTATATGTATGCATGTGTGTGTTTTCCTAAAAGAGGCAGGGTACAGGCAAATTTTAAGGATGAATACAAAGAAAAAATTTTTGGTTAAGTGAACTGCACATGTAAAATCCACTGAAGTATGAGAAATTATGGTACTCAATAAGTGCTAAAATGGATAAACATAAAGTCTAGAGAGGGTAGTTAGCAAGAGAAAGATGTTAGAATGAGCATTCTGTTTTTGATACTGCAAAAGCATACCTCAGCTGTAGGAGCTGACCCAGAATGTTCCTGTTCCCCAGGAGGCCACTGCATTCCACGTCCAGCAGTTCTGAATCAGCAGCAAAACTGAATGGAGGGATAGAGTACATGAACCAAGCAAGACAATTTATAGACTCGAGTCTTTCCAAAACTCTAGAAAATGAATACTTATTGTCTAATTACAATGAAATATATAATTAGATATTATGAACACAGATTTGCAACAAAATTCTAAATGAATTGGTCACAGACAAGAAGTCTGCATTTTAAACTAGGACATAGCAGGGAGAATGAGAAGATCCACATAATGCAGAGAGTACCAGGTTGTCAAAGTAAAAAATGCATTTGATAAGCTGTGAGAAATACTGTACACCATTTTGTAGTACTGAAAATCTGGAAATGTAATTTATTTTACATAACAGATCTATTCATAAAACCTCTACAGTTAATTAAAATCTGATTAAATCATATTATGATTATATTTGATTTGGTGTTATAATATTTATAAGTATTTCCTTTTAGAAGATAATTGATTTAGAATTTCAATAATGAATCCTTAGTGCATTAGTTTTGTTAACTTGTATTAATTAGTTAATTAGTGTAATTACTAGGTTGACATAAAAGAAGACACACATAATTTATTTAAAAACTATGCACTTAGCCAGGCATGTCTCGTATGCCTTTAATCCCAGCACTTGCGATGGAAAGGCAGGTGGATGGGCAAGAGAAAGATATTAGAACCTGTGAGTTCAAAGCCAACCTGGTCTACATAGAGAGTTCCAGGTCAACTGCAGCTACAGGGAGACCCTGTCTCAAAAAGACAAAACAACAAAAACATTTTTAAAAACCTAAAACTATGCTCTCTGACTTTTAGCTATTAATTTCTTCTTATGTGTATGGTGTATGGGTGGGTGTGTCATAAATGTGTGGTATATGTGTATGATGAATGTGTGGGTGAGGATGCATGCATGTATATATGTATATGTATGTGTGTATGTATGTATGTAGGTATAAAATTCATTAAGTCCACTTAGTGTTGCTTATGTATACTTGTGCTTAGGACTGCCTACTTGGATTAGATAACCTCTTAAGGAGCTACTTCCTGAAAAACACTGATTTTTCTTCCCTCAGCATCTACTGATTGCCTGTAGCTCTTCATCTTGAGCTGAAATTTTCCCCATCCACCTTGGCATATCAACTGCTTTTGTCATTATGAAGATCTTAGACTCATATACTGTGGAAATTTCATCGATACAGATTCTCTAACCTGTCTAAATGCATTAATATGGGTTGGAGAGATGGCTTAACAGTTAAGAGAACTGGCTGCTCTTGCAGAGGACCTGAGTTCAATTCCTAAAACTCATATGGTGGCTAACTACCATCTATATATCCAGTTCCAGAGAAATCTGATGCCCTCTTCTGATCTCTGTGGGCATTATATGACCAACACTTACAAACATGAAGGCAATGCACTCATACACATCAAAGAAAAAATAATATATTTAGGAAAAGTATAATAAAAAATAAAATGCATCAACTCACTGCAGGTGTCTTGTCCCTCTGGATCTGCTCCAGTTCTAACATGCTTCCATGCTTTAAGTGTAGAGGTTACAATGTGCATATATCACTTAGGGATGGGCATCTCACACTTACTTATTCTATTCTCTACATTTGACCAGTTGTGGAACTTTGTAATAGTCTCCATCTGCTGTCAAAAGAAGCTTCTTTGATGAGTAGTGTCCTAGGCATGTTCTATTGCTGCTCTAATCACCTGTATGAAATGAACCTGGGAAGGAAAGGGTTTATTTCACCATACAGTACAGTCAATTATAGAGGAAAGCCAGGGAAGGAGCTCAAGCAGGAGCCTAGTGGCAGAAACTGGAACACACAGACCATGGAGATATATTGCTTACTGGAATGCTCCCCAGACCTGTGCTTAGCCTACTTTCTTATATAACACATTACCACCTTCCCAGGGATGGCACTTCCAATAGTGGGCTAGGCCTTCCCACATCACTCAACAGGTAAGGAAGTGCTCCAACAGCAAGGCCACAGTCCAATGCAATGTATGAAATTCCTCAGTTGGGCTTCCCTCTACTCGGGTATGCCAAGTTGACAACCGCAGGTATCCAGCACAAATGGTGAGAGGTACACTTGACTATAAATATAATGATACAGATTTAGACTACAGTAAGGAATTATTATGGTCTAAGGAGTGACAGAAATAAATTTTTCTCTCAACATGTCCACCATTGTGTACTTGGCTATGTTTATAGCACCACACACACATGAATTCCCTCCCATTTCAGCAGGGCTTAAGTCCAATTACAGTCATTCACTAACCCCAAAATAGAAGAGCTACTACTAATCTGCTGGGCTGGTCATTGTTATGGTTTGCAGACTTTACAGAGGAAAGAGGCATTAATTGGTTTCATCTCTTGACAGCTTGCATAGTATCTTCTGATACTATGAAAGCTTAGTTTTCACTGAGGTGACTTCCATGTCAGTTCCATCTCAGACAAGTCTTGTGTCTGAATTAAGCTTAGTTTTCACTGAGGTGACTTCCATGTCAGTTCCATCTCAGACAAGTCTTGTGTCTGAATTATGTCCTGTCTTCAGCCATAGGGTCTTACCTTCAGGTTCTGGGAGGCAATCAAGGGCTTTGGCAATAGCCTATATTATTTTGGGAGTCTCCTGGACTACTCTGGCGAGCAACTCCTGGGAGGTTTTCCTTGCCTGACACTGCGATTTTTGTAATGCTGCTTCAGTTATACACATGCACTCACATTTGTACTGTGTGTGTATTTTTCAGTAAGTGTATTACATACTACATTTTCTTTGGGATTTTCACACCACCTAATCCTTATTTATGTCTCTTTCATCTCTGTTCCCCTGCCTTCCTTTCTCTCCTCTTTCCTCCAGTTGAAAGTACACCTCTCCATTTTCCCATTTCCTCTTGGTAGCCTCTCTACCAGCCCTCTCTCAAGCTCATCTGCGGAGCCCCCAGCAATGATTTCTTTCCATTTTCCTGGTTCCTGGGGTTATATAAGTTATACAGTTTCATCTAAAGATATGTATCTAGGATGAGAGACAAATGAGGGAGAACATGTGCCCCTTGTTTTTCAGAGTCTGGGTTACCTCACTTAGAATAACAATTCGATCCATTTACTTGCAGATTTCATGATTTCACTTTTCTTTATAGCGGAATAGAGCTCTATTGTATGAATATACCACATTTTCATTATCCATTCATTGGCATTCATATCCTTTAAAAAAATTATGCTTTTCAAACATTGTGAATTGTCACCTTTGAAACAGTCTCTTAATTGGGATTCACAACTGGTCTCTTTCTTTCTGCCAGAGCTTAAATTCTATACTGATATTATATCAAGTCCTGTTTGGGAAAAGTTGTAAATAACAGTAAGTTTTACTCATTTTAAACTTAATATATTAACAGTAAATGCATAGCTAAAATTTAAGGCAATAGATTATACTAGTAGCAGTAGTTTTATTGAAATGGAAACTTACTGATGTCCTCCAGAATATTTATATCAGAATTACTGAAAGAGGCTAGGCATTATAATTTCAAAATGGTCTAAGCTATCTGTCATTTGGAATATGAAAGACTGAAATGCTACTTGCAAATTTGAGTTAGAGTAATGCTGTCTAAAAGTCTTATGTAAGATAATAATGTGCATGCATGGAAACTTCCTTTTTCTTTGTTTTTGTTTATTCTGCCATCTAAGAATATAGCAGAACTTGGCACAATCGTCATTTATTAAAATCTACAGAGCGAATTGATTCCCCTGAAGGGGAAAATGTTTCAAACTGTGTTGCTAATTCCTCTAATGCATGATTTTCAAAATAACATATGACATTCTGTCATTTTGAAGTTAATATGACAGATTTCTTTTTATTATTATATACAGACAAATAATAGTTTGAATTATAAGTGCACATAGATAATTCTAACGTTTTATGTCACAAATGATATGAATTTGTTACAATGTATATATACATATGTATAAATGTATAGATAGATAGATAGATAGATAGATAGATAGATATTGTACCTTGTGGTTTGCTATTTCAAAAACATTCATGTTAGGGTGTAATTGAGTAATCTATTTTTAAAAGCGCATATATACTTTTAAACACAAAAATAAGGTAAAACTGTGTCTGAGGGAATCTCTTTTTCTCCCCATGGGGAAATAATTTTTATTTTTATTTTTTTCACAAATACACTATTTAGGAAAAGCAAGGATAACCAAAAAAAAAGTAACAAAATCCGATATGCAATAAATATGTGATATTTCCCATTAGAATGTGGTGATAGAAAGCTGAAGTTTATAAGCCCCTTTTGCAAATGTAGATGAAATGCATTCAGAATTCACATGAGAAAAAATATTTTCCTCTCTTTCCTTTCCTGAGGGGTGGGGTTCAGGGCCTCATGTAGGTCAAGCTGACCTCAAACTTTATTTGTATTTGAGGATGGACTTGAAATTCTGGCCTTCTTATCTCTATTACCCAAGTGTTGCAATAATAGTCCCTCTACCATTCCTGGTGGGTTTTGTTTGTTTGTTTGTTTTGTTTTGTTTTGTTTTGTTAGTAGTTGTAGTACCCTTTGATGTAATGTTTAAATTTAATTCAAAGGGAACTTCATGATGGATAGTTTGTATGTAACTTTATATTAATATTGCCTCAAGAGATTAAGTAGAATTTATAAATTTCAAACTTTTATTATGCTTACTGTTTACAACAGATTCCATAAATTTTGTTTTATGATATTGTGTTGCATAAATGTTTTGATTGTATTGCCTTCTATGACATGCAATCCAACACATACTTTTGCACTTATAAATTAATATTCTAAACAAATAATATGGTTATTAAATATTCTTGAATCCTAAGCAACAAATCTGTTATTAGTATGTACTAACATTTCTTGAGTACTCTGATCAAGTATTTTAATTTTTATTTATTACAGTTGTTTGTTAAATTTTAGAACTTATAAAAAAGCCATTTTTACCATGTAAAAAACTTAAGAAATGATTTTCCTCATGAAAATGTTGATATCTTGAAATTATAATTAAATATTCAACTAGAAAATGACTTTAAAGAATTAACTACAAGGAAGTATATTATAAGAAATACACAGAAATAGTTCACAAACAGAAATAGATAATATTAAAAATAACTTGCCTATACACTAGCAAATTCATATGCCATCAATCTTTAGAGTAATGCATTCTCATTCCACAAACACAAGCAACTTTTTGCATGAAATAATGCATTAATTAGAAGAGATAGAAGAATTATTGGTTTCTGGGCTGGAGAGATGGTTCAGCAATTGTTCTTGCAGAAGACTGGGAGTTCAAATCCCAGTATCCTGGTGGCTAAGAACCATGTATAACTCCAGTTCCAAGGGATCTGGCATCTTCTGTCATCGGAGGGCATTACAGGATATGAGGGTACTTATAGACATGCAGGCATAACACTCATACATATAAAATAAAAATAAGTAAAGAAATACAAAGTAATTATTAACCCCAAGTTGTCTAAAATATTATGTATTCCTTTTTGTTCCCAGATTCACCTGAAATTATATCAAAGATGCATGGCATGGTATGAGGAACTGTTCGAATTCTTAGAACCAAAATGAAAAACGTCAGGTGTGCAAAGGTTGAGTATGAGCTTGTCATCCTAGCACTGGGGGAGGACTGAGAGAGGCTAATCCCTGAAACTCATTGGTCAGACAGACTTATTGCATTTATGAGTGTCAGGTTTGGTGAAATCTCCTATCAAAAAAGAAAAAATTAAGCTAGAAAATGATGAAGGAAAGACAGCTAATATTGAACTCTGGTCTCCCCATGTATTCCTATGCTCAAGCATAGAAAGACACATACTAATAAATACATATACCATACATACACACCACACCCCTTGATACACACAAGACATATCGCAGACACACACATAAAATTAAAAAAATAAAATTTCCAACTGAACGTATTTGATGATCATTTGTTTTATATTTCTCATTACTAGAATTTAAAAATTAGATGATGTTTATATTGAATTTGGAATTTATAATAAAACACTGCCTGAGGCAAACTATTGAATAGAAAAATATCTTTATGAACTCTGACAGAGTATTAGTATCTAAAATATATAAAATACTAAAAAAACAAACTTAAAAACATTCCAACTTAATTAAAAATTGAGGGAAGCAGCTGAACAGGGAACTCTATAAAGGTGAAATGCTTGAGGAAGGGGATATAAAGGTGATTAAGAGTGATGGAGATGTTCTATATGATATGCACAAAAATTAATTAAAAATCAGGAAAATAAAAAAAAGATGAAATTTATATTCCTGAGGAATAGTATAGAAAATGCTGGATATCTCTAGTTACCAGAAAAATGCAAATTCCCCAAACAGCTAGAAACTGATGTGTCACATCATCCAGCCTTACTACTCTTGGGAATATACACCAAAGATTGGACACGCTGCCACAGAAATACGTGTTCATCCATGTATTTCATAATAGCCAAGAATTGAAACCAATCTAGATGTCCTTCCACTGATGAATGGATAATCAATACATGGTGAATACACAAAATGGAATGTTATTCAGCTCTTAAAAAAATAAATTACATAGCTGGGAAAGGAGGTCTGGGTATGATTAAGATTTATTATATGAAATGTATAAAAATTCATCAAAAATATACATTGAAAATAGTAATTATGAAATCTGCAGGTAAATGGATGGAACTGAAAACAATCATCCTGAGTGAGATAACCCAGATCCAGAAAGACAAATGCCACATGTTCTTTCTTATAGCTAGATCCTATCTTTGAAATGTAAGATATGCATGCTTCAATCTGAAAATTTAGGGGAGTCAGGAACCCAATAAATGCAATGGGGGAGGGGCCTCTTGGGAGGGGAGTAGAATGCAGTGATATACAGGGGTGAAGGGGAATAATAGAGTAGGGAGAATTAAATGTAGTGGAGAATGAGAGGCTGGGGCAGAAAAGGGAGCATGCAGAGGGATAATTAACATTAAAGACCTTAGGAAAAAAAACCACAAAGACACCTACCAGTATAGAAGCATCATATGCATAATATTATGCATTAAATTTGCAAAATAAAGAGAGATTAAAAGGATTACCTTATAACAGGAGAGAATACCCCTACTAGAAATTGTAGACTAACCAAGTAATAGCCCATGTCAGCAAGGGACTTCCTCTTTTGAAGCTGTTGACCAGGGGTGCCATAGATCTTCAAACAATACTGATCATTGTCCTTGCTCTTCACTACCAATCAGAAATTCACGATAAGCATCTATTTCTGAAGATAATATATATATGAACTGTAGGGAAAAAAAAGAGAAATGAAACTGGCACTGATGTCAAAAACTCATCTCTACTGGATAGCTTTCATAGTGTTGGAAGGCGCTATCCATGCTACCAGAGAAGAGCATTAACCAACTCCCTTACGTATCGTATCTCTATCCTGACAAGCTTTCTTTGCACTTACTGGTGCAAAGTAGCCTGAAAGTTAGGGGAGTAACCAACTACTTTCTCATTGGATTTTAGGTCTGTTTCATAGAATGGATCCCATACTTGATACTGGTATCAGGCTTACGATCCTGAAGTTAGACATGTCACAGGACATAAGGAAGAGCCAAATACTACTATTTTGCTAAATGGATGTATTAAACTGATTCCTAATGACTTACTGTTATACCCATAGATCAATACATCTCTCAGCTCTCAGCAGAGAAGCTTCCCTATGCAGCAGATGGTAATAAACAGAGAACCACAACAGATCCATGTGTAGTAAATAAAAGAATGCTGAGTGCTTATCACTGAATAGGGCATCTAGATCAATCAAACTTCTACCGTCCAAGGCTCAGGCATCATAACGGAAGAGGGGAAAGAAAGGTTGTAAGAGCCAGAGGCGGTAGAACACCACAAGGTGTAGGGCTCTGCCCGCCCCCTGCATGTCCTTCTCTCTTAGTGCTAGGCTCTCCACCAAGAGCTGGCCAGATCTTGTCAGTTGTAAAGCTCAAGTAAACAATTTGATTTAAGCTACCCTGACTGCAACTTCCTTTATCCTGTCTGCAACTGTGTGTCATTAATAGAGGATGTCTCCTAAGAACCTGAACTATCACCTTCCTGCAAAGGCCCGCCTCAGGCTTGCTGCCTCTCAATAAAGTCAGTCATTTTCCTTTCCTCCTACCTAGTGTGTGTGTGTGTCTGTGTCTCTGTCTTGTGCGTTTCATTCAATCCACAGCCCTCCGCCCATCCGGACTGGGTCACTAACTTAGCCTGGGCGCTACAACAAAGAAATTGAGTGTTAAAGACAATTGCTCCGTTACTCATAGGAACTCACAGAAATGAAGTTAACATGCAAAAGTTCCACGTAACCTAAAGCCAGAACAAAGCCCAGCATAGACATGGGGAATTAAGAAATGATTATCCTACGTTTTGAAATATTGGCAACCCATGGCTGCTGTTCATATAAGGGTAAGACACTTGGTAGGTTGACCAAGCTCCAGCGGATGGACTCACATGATTCAGAGACACGTATTTGACCCTATATGCCTTACTCTATGTATACATAGGCATATTTATCAATATTGATGTCCATATCCCTATAAATTTCATCAAATTCTACGGGAGTATTAAGAGATCATGCACATAGGGGGTGATTTAAATATTATCAAAATATATTGTATGAGCTTTGCATAAATTCAATTTAAAACTTATAAATATAAACAAAAATACCTTTCAAAACCAAGAAATGTTACAATTACAGTGAGACTTACCTTGTCAGTAATTTCAGGAGAAAAGAGAAGGTGTTTTAATTTTTCATAACGAAGTATAACACTCTTTCTATAAGTTGTTTCCATTCTAACTAATAACTTCCTCACTAGTTACATTTTATAATTTGTGTGAGTCCTTCTTGCAACAATTTTATTCAGGCATGGTCTATTCTAGCTCAGTGTTGAGGGTAATTTTGATGAGAATTCTAATTTGATTTCCTCTTCCTTTTCATCAATTTGGACCACGTCATTCCTGTGGATTTGTTTGTTTTGTTTTGTTCTGCTTTGCATGTGCTTAATTTTTTCCTTTATTTTTCTTTTCTTATGTCAACTTTCTTTTGTTTCTTTTCTTTAAGTTTCTTTCTTTTTCTTCCTTTAAGTTGCGGTCTTTATTTCCTTTGTACTTGGTCCTACCTGTATTTCATAAGTCTTGAAAGTATCACTTGAAATTTTTATTAGTTTTAGAAAACACTGAACTATGAATTCTTAAACTCTATCTTGTCTTCTTCAGTCTCACTTCATTCCTTTGAAGGAAGTACACACATGTATGTAGATATACACATCTGTTTTAAACATCTCTTAGAGTATTTTACATATGCAGAATCATCAATCCATCGCTAGTTATTATTACCATGTGTACATTAACCAAGGGATGTGGCAGACATGGGGTTTTCTCTAAGATCTATGACTTCATCAGCCATGTATATTTGACAGTGTTTACAGTACCACACATTCATTCCCTCCCATTGAGTGGTCCTTTAGTCCAATTAGGTAACTGTTGATTTCCCACAAGATAAAAGAGACACTACTGCACCCTTGTCTTATGCTGTGCCAGTCATTGATGTACTTGTTTGGTCATGACGCTGGTGTTGGGACATCTATTAATGTTCTCCCTTAGCAGCTTGCATAGTGCTCTCCAGAGCTAGTCTTCAGGGAGCTGGCTTCCAGGTCAGTTTCAGTTCCATTGTTCCAAGTCCTGTGTCTGAAGTATGCCCTGTATTTAGAAATAAGTTCTGGGAGGCAATCAAGGGCTGTGGCAATAACTGGTGTAATTTTGGGAATCTCTTGGACTACCCTGGCCAGCAACTCAGTTTCAAATCTACTGAAGTGTCTTTATGAATTTTAGAGTTGAATTCACACTATGAAATTCCTAAATCTTCCTCCATGACTTTATTTTTCGGTAGTCACTTTCCAACTGTTTCCTGAATGAGCTAATAATTTCTCCCAAGATATCATGAGCAGATCATCATCTTCAAGGCACGCTAGAGGCAAAAATAAACTCTCAACTATTATAAACACAATGAATTAGCTGAGTTATAAATAATAGAAAAAAAACTGTTTTTGAGTTAGGGTGTTGGAATAAAGTTTTGTTGACTGGACAAAACCTGATCTTATATTCAAATTATTAAAAATTTTAGAAGAGACAAACTGCCTACCTTCATTTCTTTTTCTTTCTGTCTCTCATTTCTCATAGAAATAACTTCTATGCTTAAAATTTATTTTTCAAATTATTATGTTCTGTTATTATTCCAAATATAATCAACATTTGTAGGTTAAAAGGAAAATCACTATTTCCAATATACTGATTCTGCAGCCTGGTTTCCTTTTTGCTATGAATATGTTACCTCCTCTACTCTTTTCCAACTCCATTTGGAATTAAAAGTGGACATTCTATGCTTCACATTTCAGTGCTCACTAGAGACCTGACCTGTCTTATTAATAGCATTAAGTCCATTAGAGTGACAAACAAAATCCCTTGGCATGGTGAGATCATGGAGAAAACCAATATTTGGTAAAATATGTTTTTTTGTAGTAAAATTTTCACAGGTGAAAAGGAAAAACATAATTGCTACACAAACACAGTGTAAAAGATTTATTGGTGCTTAAAGTATTTTAAAATATAAGACACATAAGAAAATATAAGTTCATGCTTAGGATGCACATAGAGTTTGAAAGTAATAATCCATTCTTGAGAAAAATTTAAAATTCTTTGTTAATCTCATTATAAAATCTGAACTATACTTTTGTCTAATTTATTTCTAGATTTAAAAAATTTGGATGAATCTTTACATTTTGAGGGGAAGCCTTTGCCTAAGATAATTAATACAAAATTTTTAAAATCAAACTTAATTATAACTTGACATCACAGGGAGAGATTATAGGAGGTTTATTTTGGGTTGGGGGAAAGAATACTTTTTTTACACATCATTTGTATTCAGTGCAAATGTGAACAATACAAATGTAGAAGGTAGCTTTCATAAGTAAGGACAACAGACTGATATACAGAGTACTGTTATAGAACAGACTACTAGCTTCTGATTCAAGTTCCACAGAAGCATCATGCTTCATGTGATCCTTTGTGCCTTCCTTCTTGTGTTCATTACAGTCTATGAAACTCACCCAAGTTGTGTGTGGTAATAATTTTCCATTGAAGTAGTTGAATTAATCTACTATGTGAATCATAGATAGTCAGGTTTTATTGTTCTATTTTGACAAAGAAATGTTTCATACTGTTAATGAAAAAAATAATTTTCTTAAAAATATTATTTTACAGTTTTGATAATTTTATAATGGCCAAGGCAGAAACATACTGTAGACTGACCATTTGATATGTGTGTGCTTATTCTACATTTGGTGAAATACAGTGAAGTTAATACACAAAAAATATTCTGCTCTTTTCTCCTTTTCAAGTATATTCTAAGTCATAAAGTAATTTCAAATCAATGAAAAAGAAAATTAAAGTTCATAAAATTCTACCATGTCTATTTTAAGCTTAGCTGTGACTTTTCATAAAAGAAACTTAAGAAGTACAAATGACAAAATGAAATAAATATAAAGTTAAATTAGAATCAACAGAGCTTTTTGTTTCATGTTTAGTAGCAGATTGTTTATGCCCCTTGTGTGGTTCACATACATTAAAAATATCTTCTTAGTTGACGTTCCCTTTAAGGAGTATAAAGAATTACTCTCTGTCTCTTCTATTTTTAATATGAAGTAAATTTTGTTAGCTGTTAGAACAGAAACACCTGCTTGTTTCTTACATCCTCTTGTTTAGAATATCTTTTTCCACCCTTTTATGCTAAAATGGTATCAGTCTCTGTTGGTGAGGTGTGTTTCTGGGTGTCACAAAATTGATGGTTTCTATTTTCGAGCCCAATTAGTTAGTTTGTGCCTTTGTACTGGGGAGTTGAAACCATTAATATCAATATTTACTGACCAATGTTTATTAATTCCTGCTATGTTGGTGCTGTAGGGCTGTTTCCTTAGACCCCTTTGGTTTGACTGTTCTTGGTTAATTCATTCTTTGTGCCCTTTGGAGAGAATTTATCTCTTATCTTCAGACTGAAGTACTACACTGAGTATTCTCTGTAGAGTTTTTGGACAGAAATTACTTAAATCTTTTTATATTATCATTATGATAATTTTAAGAAAATAATAGAAGGCATAAGGGAAAGGTGTGGTGTCTCCCATTCCATGTCTTTGTTTATTCTCTTCAGGCTCACAAATGGATTCTGATTACTACTTGCATTGAATTCCACGAGCAGAGGTCCATTACAGTACCTTTTTGGCTGTAAGGTGAACTCCTTAATAAGAAATAACACTGTACAGAGCAGCACAAGTCTTCAGATGAAGGCCTTACATGTTCTAAAAAAAAATACATGTCAAGATTAAATGCCCACTTTCCAGTAAGAATAAAATAATGTGATTTTCATGATGGAAGTGAACCAATGCAATCTATTTGTGGCACTCCCCTCTTCCCAGTGGTGACATATTAGCCTCTTAGCATTTTTCTGTGCAGCCAGCAGATGAGACACTCATGAGTATTCTTAAATAGGCAGGTTTCTATGTGGATGAGCATGCATGGATAATGTCGATCCTTGCTACCACAGTTGGTTTGTTCAGAAGCTCAGTTATTTTTGACACAGGTAAAACAGAGAGAGATACACTTGTCCATAGACTAACCTATACATATAATTTTTAACTTTTTACTCTTCTCAGGTGACTCTTCAGTGTGGATTCACATGGGTCACAAATATGCTCATGATTTCTGATCATTCATAAAGGTCAACTTTGCTACTTCCTCCCATATTTCATCACCAATTTTCTTATCCTGTTTGTTCCAAGTTCCTGATCATTCGGCTAACCATTCATCACAGTCTATAAATTATAATATAATCTCAAACCCGGTCATTTTTTTCAGGTAAACTGAATAACCATATGCACTGAGTTCCACTTCCTGTGAGGATTTCCTCCAGCAGTATTCTTCAGAGATGTCCCACAGGAGTTAGAGCACTGAAGCTGCCTAATTTTGATCATGCCTGAATACTTTGCAATAATAAACCCTATAATCCAGTCCTAAATCTTCTTGCCTCTTGGTCATAGTTAAGTATCTTTGGAGATATCACTAAAGGCTGTAAGACAGAAGACAACAGCATAAATGTGCATTATGGATATTTATAAAATGTTAAAGCTTGCTCAGAAATTATCACATATAATCTAATTCCATTTTATAATGCAGTGTTGATGTGAGGGTCCAACTGTGTGAACTGACAGAAGAGAGACTACCTAGTTCATGATAGGCAGCTCAGGCTGCGTGGTAATTAGATGGATCATCGTTAAGTGTTGGTCTTTCTTAAAACTTAGTAGAAGAGCAAAAATTGTTCCTGAAAAAGAGAGCAGTGATCTATGCAAAGCATCCCTATGTGCTTCTTACAATTTAAGCAACAATTCTTCTGAATGAAATGGCTGAAGTGGCATAGAAACCAGTACTCATGCCATAGTGTATGGAGCCTTTTCTACTAGTCCCCACTGAAAGTTTATAATGTTTTGAGTGATTCAGCAGACAACTCACATTAAAACTCTCAACTGAGAAATGTGGTGTTCTTCAGATCCAAATAGTCTTAATAATAATTATGCTCTTTCTTCTTTATAAGCTATTTCTTAAAATCATTAATACCTTTGAAATCTTACAAACAAGTGAATTTTAGTCATTTTGATTACTATTCTGTGATATGTAAATGTCTTATCAACCAATCTAGAGACATTTTTATCTTTTGTTCATATAATCTGTCAACACAGTGTCATCAATGCCATAGAGTAATGGACAGTACAATACTGAATGGAAAGAGTTGATCAAGATCTTTTCAAAATAAATAATAACAAAGCAAAGGACAGCTGGTATAATTGTAAAGTGGGATGCCGGAAATGTATTGCTGAAAGCAAACTGCTTCTTGTAAGCTTCAGGAAAATAGAGACAAAAGTATTTGACACATCAGATGATCCATGCCTGATTTGAGGGGATATGTTAATTTGATGAAAAAAATGTCTTGTACAGCAGCTGCATTTGGAGTGAATATCTGAGTAAGTTTATGATAATCCATGATCATTTTCCAAAATTTATCTCTGTTCTTCTGTATAGGTCACAGAGAAAAGCTAACTGGAGGTACTGGGAATCATTTTCCTTACGTCTTTAGATATTTTTGATACTATTAATTTCTGGAATCTATCCAAAAGCATTGTATAGGTTTTTACATGCTATTTTTCTAAATATTAGTAGTTCTAGTGGTTTCCATCTGTTTTCTTTCAATATGATAACCATCATTGCATAGGTCAAATATGGAAAAGAGGCTAACTGTGCACAGGTTATCAGTTTTTTGAATGTGAGGAAAAAGCATATACTCACGCACAGTAAGCACTTATAGTGGATTTATTATTTTGTATACATAGGAACCAAGGGAGAGGGGAAACAAGGATGAAGTATGAGATTGCTCACCGAACAACATATCTGCTGTAGTATATGGTGTCTTGATCCCACATGCCACATTTGCATCCTAGTTGAAGGACACAGAAGGCAGTTGCAGTTATCTGTACAGTTGGATGCACTGAGTTGAATATGGAGGAATGTACTGCTTTATTAGAGAGTTGAGTAAGGCCAAGCATGTGCTGGGTATTTTATTTTCTTCATGAGCAACGAGAACAAGATATTTTAGGCAGTTCTTCCCAATTTCTACTGTATTAACACATTTACAATTTTTATTTGTATTGTGTGGTGTGTGTGTATGCGCGTGTGTGTATAAGTGTGTGCATATGAGCTTCTGGTTGTGGATAACAGAGGCTGTTGAACACTGACCTAGTGTGCCTCAATATCTCTCTATCTTATATTTTGAGAAAGGGTCTCTCAGTGAACTTGAAGCTCATTGATTTTGCTAGCCTGGTTGGTCAATATGCTCCAGACCTCCTATTTCTGCACTCTCTCTGTTCCTCTAGTAATGGAGTGACACACACACTGCATCCATGCCTGGATTTTACCTGTGTGCTGGAGATCAGAACACAGTGTTCATGTTTGCATAGTAGGTACTTTACTAATTTAGTGATACTCCTAGCATTGTATTAAAAGAAGTGGACTTATCCTACTTATGCATATTTATGTGATGAAATTTTATGTTTGCATTCACATACTCATTTGTGGTGAACCTAAGGTAATAATTATACATATCACCTTCATTTTTTATCATTTCCCATGGTTAGTAACATTAAAACCCTCCCATCTGATTATTTTGAGGTACACAATGCATTATTGTTAACAACATTCACAAAAGTATGCTGGAATATGAAAACTTATTGCTCCTATGTAATTTTAACATTATACCAACTGACTAACTTTTCCCTATCCTCTTCCCTCCTGTCTCCCTAGTCCTTGATAACTGTTCTTCTTTCAACTCCTACAAAATCAGCATATTTAAAGTTTCTCATATGAATGAGATTAAGCAGTGTGTGTTTCTATGCCTGACTTATTTCACTTTAATTAATGTCTTCTAGACCCTATGTTATCAATGGCAGGGTTTCATGCTCTCTATGGCTGAATTAGTATTTCACTGAGTCATATGGTGCCATAAAAAGAAAAAGAAAAATGAAAAGACAATCCAAAACAATCTTGAACACAGTGAACAATCTGAAGATAGCATGATGCTTGATAAGAAAGCCGTAATAACAAAACATCATTGTGTTGCCACAAAAAGAGACACCCCGGTGGGCAAGTGACGTGAAGCTGAGAACATAAAATTGACTTTGTGTGTTTAAGGGAAAATGAGTTTTAAAGACAATAATAATGTGCAATGAGAAAAGGCCTCTTCAATAAATATAGTTATACCCTCAAAATGAAGAGTTACAGGCCGTCATTGGCTGCTGTGAGAAGGAGAGTAAGTTTTCTCCAGTGAATAGTCAATCCTATGCGAAGTGGTCAGTTCTAAACATATGTACATATGAGGAAGACTAAATGGACTCAGGTTTTGTGCTTGTGTGTGTGTGTGTGTGTGTGTGTGTGTGTATGTGTGTGTGATGAATTTGAGAGGGATTAGGGAAGGCATGGGGAGAGTTGGATGGAGAGGAGAGACAAAGGTGGAAATGATATAAATACTGTATTCCTGTGTGAAATTCTAAAAAAAAAAAAATTGGTAAAACATAGCTATTTGAAAACTAGTTATGAAAGAGAATGGAATTCTCTTTTTTACCAGTCATAAGAACTCAAACTTCATTAAAGTCATTAATATATGGTCTAAACTATCAAAATATCAGAAGAAAACATAAGGGAAATACTTCAGTACACTGAGCAATGCAAAGATTTTGAATATTAACTCAAAAGCATAGGCAACCAGATATAAACTAGACAAATTATATCATCTCAAATAAAAAGCTTCTCCAGGGAAATGAAAATTAAAACCATAATATTAAACTATCCCAGACCAGTTAGAACAGATACTTGAAAATGACAGATATTAAAGAGGATGAAACGATGCCTTTCAGTTTAAATGTAAATCAGACCATATATCATAAAATAATATAGGGGGTTCTTTCAAAACTAAAAATTGAATTATCTTATTTTCCAGCTTCTTCACTGATGCTGTAGATCCAGGGAAGTCAAATGTTGAGGAAATCTGCACTCCCCTGGGGTGTGCCTTTATTCTCAATTGCTTAGAAGTAAATCAGTCAAATGCCCATCTACAGATGACTGCATAAGACAATGTTGTGTCTGTAGCTCATTTTGAGAACAACATAAAAGAAAGTTGGAGAACTGGGCTTGTTTAGGGCACTCTATAGAAATATTCCACAAGGATTAAAATGGAGTTACACGGGTCTAAGTTTATTATAGTTACATCTTCCTAAACTGTGTAGGCAGAGTTCTGGAACCCATTGGAACAACTGTGAAACCTGCCTAACCTAGAAGCACATGAATTGCTTTCATAGATATCTGCTCTACCTACTGAGATACTACGTTGTTTTGGGTTTCCTGAAATTAGCATTGGTTCAGACCTAATATCAAATTATTTCCTTTTCTCTGATTCACTCACCCTGCTAAAGATAGTAGGATTTTTTTTGGGTGGGAGGGAGGTTGGGAACAAGATTTTGAGTTACCAATTCTTGGGGAAATTTTTTTAGGGCAAGTAAACATCCTTTACCTAGGTGATTAGGGGAACACAGACTGACTTAAATCCAGGAATTGATTTAAGATCCATTACTTTCTGTTTGGAGATTGTCTTAGTTGCTTTTCTGTTGTTGTGGTAAAATACTCTGACCAAGAGAACTCATAAAAGGAAAAGTCATAGAGGGGAGGCACGATGGCAGGAACTGGCAGAGCAGGAGCAGAAAACTGAGTCTCACATCTTCAACCAGGCACAGGAAGCAGAGCAGGACTGGAGATCTGGCAAGGCAACTCTCTAAGCCCCACCCCCACAGATGTGCTGTCTCTAGCTTGACCACACCTTCTAAGACCTCCCAAAACACGACCACCACCTGGGGACAAAATGTCCAAATACAGAGCCTATGGGTGACATTCTCATCAAACCACCTCAGACATGAATGTGCTCCTCCAAGTTAATATACTGGAACTTTTTCCACATTAACATCCTATTTTGAGGTAGGACCTCTGGGATGTAAAGAAACCATGAGGACTTTTCCCTATGGAATAGATTAGTGTCTCATAAAAGAACTGAATTTGAAGTGGATATTGTCTTTTGTTTCTGTTTTGCAAGAGCAGAACACATCGTTTTTCCCCAAAGGAGGGTCCATAAACCAGGCACAATCCTGGAAATAGAGACTGGGCCCTCAGGGGACACCGGGCCTGCTAGTTCTTGAGGCTCATGGAAAACAGCGGAACAAAGTTACAAAGAACACTAATGCATCTCTCAACTCTCACCAGCAAAGTTCCTCATGCAATAGAGTGTGATGCACACAGAAGGTCACAACTGGCCAAAGTGTAGAGAGTAACCACAGAGTGTGTGTCCCTGGGTAGGACTCCTGAATTAAACCTCACAGACCATTGTGGATGAGGGGGCAGAAAGGCAGAAAGATCGTGTAAGAGCCAGGGCTGGTGCATGATCTTACAGAAACGGTATTCCAGGCCTTTGGGAACTGGCTCCTAGGAACCTGCAGCAGTGATGTCAGCTTACATAAGACCCATGCAAACTCAATCAGACAAAAGCCCCGCATAGGACTGGGGAAATGGGCAGCAGGCCCAAACCACAGCCAAAATACTATTGGCATCTGATTACTGTTGGGTGAGGGAGAATTGATTTTCTTTAAGAGAGTGACTATAGATAGACAGAGTAGACTCCAGTGGATAAAACGTGCATGGAGAGGCATTTGGGTACACAAAATATCTCAGTAGACCTTAATATATAAAATCTGACAGAGGGTGCATAGGGTAGTGTGCACAGGGGCGGGATATAAATACTATTAAAATGTATTGCATTAAAAGAACAAAAATTAAATAAACATATACATTGAAAAAATATTATGAATAACTATATAGTCAGAAATACTATAATTTATATAAAATGGACAAATCTTGTGGACCATGCAGTCTACCAAAGTCAGCACAAGACTATGCATATAATCTGAACAAATGACATTATAGAAATGTAAAAATTAATTAGGAAGATTATACAGCAAAATGTAACCAGCCCAGCCAGTTTCTATGATAAATTCCACTAACTAAAAGAAGAGGAAAATTATACAAACAAAACAAAAACAAAATATGACACTCTCCGTGAAAGCTTTTCTTAACATACAGTCATTCTAAAATCAATATCATATGAGATTGCTTTCATCTTACCTTTTTCAATCACAACTCATTGCAGTGGACGTCAGATAGTTAAGGGAAAAAGGATGAGAAGAAAGAAAACCACAGCTGAGTGTATATTCAGAGGATGGAATGAAGAACTCCAAATGGTATGAGTGTAATATAAAATATATTTTTACTCTTTTCCTAAATATGCTAAAATATGTATGCATGCATTTATTAACTAAGTTTTAATGCAAATATAGTATTTTCACACACATACACACACGCACACACATATATATCTATGTATTGAATTGTGCAAAGGATTATCAAATAAATGGAACTATAATGTTTTAAGATACTTATAGCTCATAGGAAAATAAGATGTTAGATTACTAAAACTAAAACTATATTCAATAATTCCTAATAAAACCACTAAAATTACAGTGCAAAGATATATAACTAAGATCAGCAGAGAAACATAATTCTGGATTGCAAGAATTGCTCCATCTTCACATATAGGTAGTTGCAATGAAAAAAAAAAAGCAGACAATATCAGGGGCTTCTTCAAACTCTGACTGCAATTTCATTTCTAAATTTGACTATATGGTCCTATCACATATAAATTTAGGTTTAATAATAAACATGATCTTCTTGTCAGGACATGGAATGTAGTATTAACACTAGTCAGGAAATGTGTCTCCTCAAAAGACTTCACAGGGCAAAATATGCAATCAAGAAGGTTAGCTAAATAATGTGAATAATTCACTACAAAATGGGAATTTTGTTCCCACTTTGTTTTACTGATTAAAAAAAAAGAAACAATGAGAACAACTACTTTAGAATAAATCCAAACAACTGCATTCTATACTGAAGGCACTTCAACCTCTGCTAATTCCAGTGGATACTGACAGTGTCTCTTCCATGTGTATTGTACTAGGATCAAGAAAAATGAACAAGAACAATACTGAAGTCTGAGAATAGGCTTACAATTAAGGTCAATATAGTACCTTTTCATTTAGCAACACTGAACTTTTAGCATGTGAAGTCTGGTTCTACAGATGGTATAGTTTCTCAAATTGTAACTGAAAAATTTCAATGGGATAGTACATAAGTAATTTTTAAAATTTCAAAATAACAATTGTGAATATAAAAGTTGAATGATGATTGCTGTTAATTCGCTTAAAACGAACATTTCATCTTAATATTTAAAATGGTGCTTTTATTGCTAATTTTATAGATCCCATTTAACTCCATTGCTGTAAACTTCAAAACAATACATAATGTCATGAAGGAACAGTGTGTTGTTACATCTCTTTTATTTTACTCATGCACACTTACTAATTTCGTTATAACAATATAAGTTTTAGAACTCAGAGAAGCATCAATTACTGTGATCTTTATTTTGAAATTGTATACTTAATTATTTAATATTATACTTAATTGTATACTTAATTACTTGTATACTTAATTGTGTATTTTGTATCTAATAACTTTTTAAATAACAATAATTTCTTCGAAATTTCTATTAAAATGTAACATATTGAATTTCTTTATGGACTCAGAGGAAACTCTATTAATCTTAAATATTTCATTTTAAACTTTTAGAAATATAAGTCTTTAGAGAACTAATTTGGCTTTCTGGAGGTAATGCTGGTATGAAAACTATCCATTCAGCAGCTTCTGGTAACTCTGCAACTGTAGAATGCAGTTGAACTGCCTGGGAAAACTTTTGAAAGCTGATAAATCCTTCAATTTCCTAGTGTATCTGTGTAAAGTCTAAGTGAAATGTCTAACTGTATTTCTTAGTCAGAGGAATATAGAGGAAGAGACGGGGATGAATAGGAAGAAAGCCTGTCAAAATGTCATGGAATGGGAAGGCACCAGTAGCATGGTGACACACAAGAAGGAAGGTGAAAGGTGACCTCTGGCTTGTCCACAACCGTAATGCTGGCTTGAAAACATGGTTAACAATTTTTTAAATTTCTCCCATTATTTTCTCTTCGCTTTGCCTATATTACACCAGGTTTTATGTTTCTAATTGAAGGTGTTATGACTTTAATTTAGAGTCAGTACAGACAAAATAAATTGATATCTAGACATAAAAAAAAATGAAAAAATAGAGTTCCTTTTGCTCTGGCTTGGTTTATACCCTAAATATAGCCTCCTTTACGTGCTTTCTGTTTTTTCATCTGTGACCTAACTGTGACCTGTACAAGTGATCAAATGTGCATTGTTGTCCTGGGTTACACAAGCCTACATGACTGTTTCTTTGACTTTTTACTGGAGGGAGTCAGCTCTGAAGTTTATTGTTTGAAAACTGAACATGTAATATCTTCCTAATTCTCTTCAAAAGTGGTGGGGAGTGAAATGCTGGGAAAATGACATTAGGAAAAATCTATTTCATTGAAGAAATGTCAAGTACTAGAAGCTAATTTGCGTGATTGTACGTGGGACAGGGAAGAGGAAGGGTCTGAGGAGACTGTGCATTGGAGGAGGATCAGGGAAGCAGGCAGACAAAAGAGATGGGGGAAGAAGAGTCACTGAAGCACTCCCACTTGGCTTGCTTCTCTCTTGCTGTGATAAGCACCTTGGGGAAGAATTTCTTGTAGTTTACAGGTCCCCGGTCATTTATCACTGAGGGCAGGGACTCAAGGCAGGACAGGAACCTGGAGGCAGGAGCTGAGACAGAGACAATGAAGGATGTTGCTTACTGGCTTGCTCCTCTGCTCTGTGCCCAGCTTGCTTTGTCATACAACCCAGGAACACCTGCCCAAAGGTGGTACCAGTCACACTGGGCTAGGTCCCTCCACAGCACTTAACAATCAAGTGGACAAACATGCCTACTGTCTAATTTAATAGAAGAAAATGTACTGAGGAAACTCTTCTCAGATGTGTCAAACTGACAGCTGAATCTATGTAGCACGATTGATCTTTTGTCAACTTGATACACAAATGCATCACTATTAAACATAACCTTTCATTTCTTGTTCCCGAGATCTCATGTTAATATTAATATCACAATATAAAACATAGTAAAAGTTAAAAGCCCACAGCTTTAAAAAATTCAAACAATTTAAAAGTTCAGTTTCTTTTAAAATTCTCTTAACTCTATGCTTCTGTAAAACCCAAAACAAGTTACACACTGTCTTGTCAACAGGAAAGAATTGGGCACATTTAAGTAAAATAAATTCCAGCAATGTAGCTCTGCTTTGGACATCTGTAATTCATTCATGGCCTTCTGGGCTTCTAGAGAGCTTGTGCAGCTCCATTTCTTTGGCTCTGCCATACACAGCCTCAGAGCTTGTTGCCTAGACTCAGGCCAGCATCACACCACACCTGCCTCTGTCCTTTCTGATCATTCCTCAGTCCTGGAATCTCTGCTATATCCTGTGTTCTTCACTGCAACTGAGGTTGTAGCTTCACCGATGATCTCGTGGTCTCACAGGGTGCCAAGTCTCCAAGCTCTCCGTGAGTGCTTCATGCCTGTAAAATCAGTATTACATGGGAGACTCTTACATATTACCAAATCTAGCTTTTAGATTGAGATGAAGGCTTGGCCTTCTCTGGACCACAGCTTCTGTGAACTGAGCTGAGCCTGAGGAAAAACTTCCTAGATGTCACCTTAGTGATGCTGGTCTGAAACAAAGCTGATTCTTTAGTGCCAACTAATCAGCATCCATTGTCCCAATAAAGCAAAGCCCACACTTTGGTGATGCTGATCTCTTGATATTCACTGCTTATTTTTTAGCCCCAGCTTTTTAGAAACCAGAGATTCCCAGCTCTAAATGGCATACACATATCTTTGATAGTCTTTGCTTCCCTTGAAACTTCACAAGCCAGGCTTCCATCATCTCCATTTCTCTGAGGTACAAGCACTGAACAGTTTTCCTAGCCTAGCTGCCAACAGCTTCCACAAATCCTCTCCAAAACAATATAGCCAGATCTGTCACCAAAGTACATCATCTTTCTGGTACAAATTTCTGTTCTATTTTGCTTCTCTTTTTCTGTGATAAAATGCTCTGACAAAAGCAACTTAGAGAGGAAAGGATTTATGTCAGTTTTCAATGCAGTCTTCAGACAAGGAAGCCAGGGCAGGAACCTGGTGACAGCAACTGAAGCAGAGACCATGGACGATGCTGCTTTCTGACTTACTTCTCTGGTCTGTGCCTAGCCTGCTTTGTTATACAGCCTTGAAAGAACTGTCCAGGGTGTCACCATCACAATGGGCTGAGTACCCGCACATCACTCAACAATCAAGAGAATGCCTAACAATCATGCTCACAGCGTTGTCCAATGGAGGAAAGAAATCCAAAACAGGTTCCTTCTTCCCAGGTGTGTCAAATTAATAGCTGAAGCTACCTAGCACAGCACAATCCTTTGTTCAAAGGATTGATAATAACATATACATAAAGCTTTTATGCAAATTAAACAGTATTTTTTTAAAAAAGATGACTGATTTAACCTAATGTAAAAATCATATGAATAATTTATAGATGGCTCATGTCCTTGCAAACATAGAAAGAAACATTTGGAACACAAATTGTTCTTTGCACACCTAAAAACATTGTAGTGCCTTCATAAACATCATAGAAATGCATATTCCCAAGAATGAAGATAGCATAACTAAAGGATTCATGAGATCCCTAGTGATAATGGGACTGAGCATAAGGATTGCACATTGACTTTAATTTTTTGATAGGAGATGTAGTTTGTCTCCATTATAATAAAAATGAATGTGAGCAAACAGACTTAGGAAAATACATCACAGAAATTCAAAAATGTATGTGTGTGTGTGTATGTATTGTGTATTTATGTATGTATGTATAATATAAGACATTGGGTGAGTGTTCTAAGTGGGTGGTGCAAGTAGGGGAGGGAATCTAAATGAAATAAAATGTATTGTACAAAATTTGCAAAAGCTTCATTTAAAAAGGAATGTTTTCAGTAACAATTACCATGAATTTTGGGGCTTTGGTGATTTTATACTTGAATAAACCACAAAGAATCTGTACAATATGTTAAAAATGTGTGAAGCCTAAATGGGAGCACAGTTTCCTGAGATATGTGAAAGAACAATCTCTCAGGCTTCAGGTGTACTCTTGACCTTAAAATGAATGGTAGCAGCAAGACTGTTTCTTTATTCAAGCAGAACTGTAAGACGACTTAGAAAACCAACAAAATGCTACAGAAAAAGGAAAATGCTAGCTCTTCATACTTCTTTATAGGGAAGATTATATTCAGGAGGCAAGTGCAATATAAATTTATGTAATAGAGTGACAGCTATTGCATTTATAATTGACTGACTATAGTGCTCTGATTCTAAGATGGTGATCTTAGGCAAAGTGGAAAAGGCAGGATGGTGACCTCAGGTCTTGGCTTATGGGAGTTATTTTCTTTATACCTCATGTAAACTTGGCTCAAGTGCTCTTGGATTGAATGAGCCTTCCCTTATACCAAGTTCTATGAAACCTGAAATAGGTCAATACAAAGATCTTGGAATGCTTATCAATTATTAAGAACACCATACAGATATGTATGGTGATTAATCTCACCTATTAACTTGTTAAGATCTAGAATCACCAGGACTCTAGAAAATGGGCTTTTGGACAAGCCTGTGGTGGATTATCTTTATTAGATTAATTGAAATGGAAAGCTCCACGCATGGTGAGTATCACCATTTTGGGGGTTGGGATCCTGCTCTTTTGAAAGTGGAGAAAGTTTGCTGAGCACAAGCATTCATTGATCTTTGCTTTCTGACAATGTATGCAATTTTCCAGTTGCTTTAAGTTCCTGCTGCTGTGACTTCTGTAGAACTGTGAGGCGAAAGATATCCTTTATGCCATAAACAGAATTTTTTAGAGTATTTTATTGCAACAACAGGAAAAGAAACCATGAAAATATGCAAATGACATAAAATAAATAATTGCTTTTATGTTTATTGAATTCTTTCAATTTTCATGAAATATAATCTGATAGTATTTAAAACTCCCTTATCTGTGCCTCCCCTTTCTGCCCCAACCCAATTTAGTGTTCTGTGTTTTATATATGTACAATATGGCCTAATAGGTATTATTTGTGCTCCTCAATGTCCTTGAGTGTGGGTACATTCACTGAAGCCTTACTACCTACCAAGAATCCAGACCCTGTAAGAGACTATCCCACACCTAGCCATCAGTTTCAAAAACTTCCTTACTTGTGGATGGTATTTCATATTTACTTCTCAAAGTCTATGTTGGGATTTTTTCTCATCTGAGGGTCCATGGCACTTTTGCATGCTGCCACAATTGCTATGAGTTCATATGAGGATCTGAGCAGCTGTGACAAAACTCTTTCCCTGTGGTCATTCACCACTTCTGGCTCTTGTAATCTTTCCTTTCTCTCTTCTGCAATGATCCCCAAGCCTTGGAAGGTAGAACTTCAAAATAGGTGTGCTATTCATGGAAAAAAACTGTAGCATCTGGTTCTCTGCACATTGGCCAGTTCTAGATTCTGTGACCATCTGCTGCATAAAGAGATTTGCTTGTGATGGTTGAGAGATGCATGTATCTTTATGAGTACAGGTTGCTTTGAAGATGTGTCACTTAGGGCAAAGCGTCTCACACTTATTCTCAGTATTTAGCAGGTTGTGGAACTTTGTAAGAGTCTCCATCTCTTAGGAAAAATAAGCTTATTTGATGATTGGTGAGAAGTACATTTGCCTGTAGATCTGAGGATACGTATTTAGAAAACAATAAGAAATTAAATTTATATAGGAATGTGGTAAAAGTAGGTTCTTCTCTTGGACCTATGACCTCTCCAGTCATGTTTACAGTTTAAATACTGTAAACAGCTATGTTTACTATACCACACATATGGCTCTCTCAGACTGAGTGGAACTTTATTCCAATTAGACAGCTGTTATTACCACCAAGGTAGAAGTGGTACTACTGTACTAACAGTGGTAGTTTTCTGGACCAGTCATTGTTGTTTATTGGGTTTTACAACTGGGTAGGACCAATGATTGATTTTCTTTCTTGGCAGCTTCCACAGTATCCTCTGATAACATTAGAGGTAGTCTTCACAGGGGAAGATTCCAGGTAAGTTCCAGGTGGATTGCACCAAGCCCTGAGACATAAGTACAGTCTGTGGTCAACAACAGAGTTTTACCTCAAAGTTCTTGGACGTAATTATTGCTATGACAAGAGCCTGTTTTATTTTAGAAGTCTCTTGGACTAGCCTGACCAACAACTCAAAGGAGAATTCCCCTGCCTAACACTGAGGGATATCTAACTATCTATCTATCTATCTATCTATCTATCTATCTATCTATCTATCTATGTAGATATCCCTCACCTAACACTTAAAGTTGTATAATTATTGGATGTGCATTTTTTATTAGGATTTTGAATTAATACATTTCCCTCTGAAATTTTACAACATGTATAGATCATTTCTTTATTTCTTCCCATTACCCTCTTCTCTCACGTTCCTTCTTCCTCTTCCTCTTTACCACCATGGTAGAGGTGAAGAAGCTTCTTAGCCTTATTTCTTCATTTGAGAGCTTTCTGTTCAGAGCCATGGTACATGTACTAATCGAGGCATTTGTTTTCCTTATTCTTAGATTTTCAGTTCTTTTTATATTCTGGATATTAATTCTCTTTTGGATGAATAGCTTGTTAAAGTTTTCTCCCACTCTTGGGCCTTCTCTTCACTTGTTTCCCTTGCTGTGCAGAAGATATTTAGATTAATGAGGTCCCACTTGTTGACCCTAGCTGCTGAGCAACACATATCTGATTTAGAAAATCCTTTATTGCACCTATGTCTTGTCACCTAGGTTTTTCTCTATTGAGTTCAGTGTTTCAGGTTTCATGTTGAGGTCTTTGATCCATTTGGAGTTGACATTGTGGAGGGAGATAAGTACGGATCTAATTGCATTCTTCTACATCTGAATTCAATTTTGTTACTAAATAAAAGATGCTGTCTTTCTCCCAATGTGTGTTCTTGACACAGGGTCAAATTTCACATGACTGTAATTGTGTGCATTCATGTTTGTCTTTTATATCTTGTTCCATTGATCTACTTGGCTGTTTTTGTGCCAACATCATGCTGTTTTCATGACTCTAGTTCTGTAGTAGAGTTGGTGTTCAGTTATGGTAATCACCTGTGCTGCTCTTTGTGCTCAGGATTGCTTTGGCTATCCAGGGGCTTTTGTTTTTCCATATGCATTTTTTGGATGAATTTTCCCCTTTCTGTGAAGAATGTCATGAGAATGTTGACTTGAATTGCACTGAATCTGTAAATTGCCTTTGGTAGGATGGTCATTTTCACAGTATTAATATTACCAGTCCATGAACACATTCCATCTACCTGTGTCTTCCGCAGTCTCTCTCTTCAAGGACTTAAAGCTTTCCTTAAAGAACTCTTTAGTATTTTTGGTTAGGTTTATCCCTGAGGGTTTTTTTGAGGCTATTGTGAGAGTGCTTAATTCAAATCTTTCTCTGATTGCTAGATTTTTTTCATAAAAATTCTACTAATTTTGAAAAATTGATTTTGTTTCAGGCTTCTTTGCAGAAAGTGTTGATGTTTCTAAATGTTTTCTCATTGAATTTTTAGAAGCTCATATATAATAAATCATCTGCAAATAAGGATAATTTGACCTCTTGTTTTCCTATTGGTACTTCTTTAATTTCCTTCTCTTCTCTTATTGCTCTAGCTAGAGATTCAAGTGCTATATTGATTTCATTGGGGTAAATAGTTAACAGCCTTATCTGGTTCCTGAATTTAATAGGTATGAATAGTTAAAGCTTTTCTCCATTCAGAAAAGCTTGTCCATATACTTCTAGGACTTTTATAATGAATGCATGTTGGATTTTGTCAAAATCTTTCTCTGAATCTATTAAGACAACTGTGATTTTTATATTTAGGACATTTACATGAATTTATACATTTATTTACTTACATATGTTGAACTATCCCTCCACTGTGGAATAATGGCAAATTGATCATAGTGAACATTCTTTTTGATGTATCTGTATACGATTTGTGAGTATGTTGTTGAGAATATTTACATTGTTGTTCAATAGAGATATGGGCCTCTAGTTTTCTTTTTTGTTGTAACTTTCCCTTATTTTGTATTAGAGTAATATAGGCTTCATAAAAATGAGTTTGTGAGTTCTCCCACTGTTGCTAACTTTCTGGATAATTTAAGTAATATTGGTTGGAGATCTTCTTCAAAGGTCTGTATAATTATGCTGTGAAGGCCTCTGTGCCTAGTCTTTATTTAGTTGGGAGGCTTTGTATTACTGTTTCCATTTCCTTGTGTCCCATGGATCTGTTTAAGCTGTCAGTATCTTTTAGTTTTAACTTCTGTGGTTTCATTGAATTTAGAAATTTGTCCATTTGGTTAATGTTTTCTAAGTTAATGGAGGATAGGTTTCAGAAGTATTCCTTTTTAATGTTCTGAGTCTTTTCTGTGTCTGTTATGATGTTTTTACTTTCAATTCTGATTTTTTTTTTTTGGTTTGGATTTTTATTTCTTTCTTTTGGCTAGTTGGACTAAAGGTCTTTCCTGTTTATTCAAAGAACCAGGTCTCAGATTCATTAAGTCTTTGTATTGTTTTCTGAGGGGCCCCATGATAATAAAGATGGGGCTTAGAGGAAGTACAAAGGGCGTGGCTTGGGTATGACTTGACTTGTTTGACAAAAGTTTAATTGGGTCTTAGAACTTCCTCCCTCGTGGACAGCTTGTGCTATGCTCATTACAGCTTTGGAAGTTCATGTAACCTTAAATGCTCACAGCCTACATGCTGAGTTGACATTTAAGATGATTGGTTGCCTGCCTCCTGCTTTGGAAATCCCCTTGTGATTTTTGCCTTTGTAAGATGCTATGTAATTCCCAATAAAAGAGTTCCTGCTTGACTAAACTCCCTGTCCTGTCTGATTGTCTCTGAGAATGAGAGGCTGAGGAATGTGTGGACAGGGCACTCACCTTTCCTGGGCCCCTGTGTGAGAACCCCTTAGTGAACTGACCTGCTGGACAGGAGCTAAGACCCCTGCCCCCACATCTGGCACCCAATGTGGGGCACAAATAAGCTCGAGAGGCCAAAGAGAATCGGTCAGGGCCATGTGGTTTTCAGGGTGAGTGAGACCCTTAGGTATGGGTAATGCAACACATAAGTCTGAGAACTCAGCACTCAAGGCGCTGAGATACATGCTTAAACTCATGGGCTTGGAGATCTCGAACTCCAATGCCCTAAAAGTGTGGGAGGCAGTGTTACATCTTGCCCCCTGGGTCACTGCCACAAATTTGTTCTATTGGGTCACCTGGTCCCGGGTTGAGCAACTTTCAAGGCAGAGGGAATTACAGCAGGGTATAGATCTGCCGCTAGGGTTCTGTCCTACCATGTCTGCCCTTAAGGCATATTTTCAGCCTGAGGACATTAAGCCCTCAGCACCTGAGACAGGGCCAGAGTCAGTTGAGGGTGACCTGCTCTTTGCCGAGTGGGAGCAATTTGATGAAGAGAGTAGGGAAAAACCGAAAGTAAAACCTTCATTGCCAAATGAGGCGGATGGTGCGACCACTCTCCAAGGAACAGATTGTGGCTTCCCAAGGGGAGGTCTGAATAAAGATGCCCCCCACCAAGTGTTTCCCGCTCTCCCTCGGCCAATTCGGCCAGTTGAGGGACTACGTCACCCTTCTGCCCTGGCCCGGCTTATGGGGATTTTGATCAGGGAGCGAAGCCCAAAACAGTCAGAGTTTCCTGTTGAATCTTAACCCAGGTGGGAATCACCCTGCAGCCTGGTATCCCTGGGAGGCTTAGGATCTTAAAGAGCTTAAAAAGGCAGTGGCTGAGGATGGGCTAATTTGCCCTGGGTGGAGACACAGCTCCAGGACTTGGCTACCACCCTTGTACCACCAAGGACTGGATGGACCTTTCTAAGGCAGTTTTGCCCTTTCCCACATTCATTAAATCGTGTGCCCTATTTAAGGAAGAGTGTTGCATACAAAGGGGGCATGCTTTGGATGTGGCCAGTTAGGGCATTTCAAAAGTGACTGCCCCAGGTGGGAGGGGCGACCAGGCCGCAGGCATCTGGAGGGCAAAGGGGTCCAGGAAATCCCCCTACAACAAACACCCTGCCCTCGCTGCCGCAAGGGATTCCATTGGAAAAAGGACTATAGATCCAAATTTGACATGGAGGGAAAGCCTTTAAACTAGTAATGGGGTGCCCTCCAGCCCCATCAAATCAAGGAGGCCCAGAGCAGGACGTCCAGCTAGCTCCAAGCCTGGAGCCCAGGATGCGGCCAGCCCATAATCCCTCATCCCTCAGCCAATTGGATAGTTCCTATTATCCAGGGACTGAGACCCAAAATGGATATTACCATACAAGCAAAAAATTTATATGTCTGATAGATACAGGAGCAGATAGATCTGTGCCCCGAAAGGAGGAGGTTCCTCATTCTTGGGCCCTGATCCCCAGATTTTGGGAAGGGGAGGGCATACTAAATCAGAGGAGACCAAGGACTGGCTCTGTTGGGAAGCTGCAGATGGGGCAAGAGGTGAAATGCGCCCCCTGGTGTCCCCAGGATTTTCAGCTAATCTCTTAGGGCAAGATATTCTAGGAGAAGCCCAGGCCTATATCACTACTGACCACAAGGCCTTCTATGAGGATGTCCTAGACATGTGAGAGTGTCTCGGTATGGGTCTCCGCCCAGCATGCAATCCCTTTGATTACCGAGGCAAGCCCCTAAAAATGCTTCGGGTTCACCCCCAATCCAAAGGACCACTGCCCCCCAAGTGCCTTCTATCCAATGGACCCATGGTCCACCGGTGTGGGTGGAACAGTGGCTGCTCCCCAAAATAAAATTACAAGCTTTACAAGAAATAGTACAGGAACAGCTACAGTTGGGACACATTCTGGCCTCCCTGAGTCCCTGGAACACCCCAGTCTTTGTTGTAAATAAATCCTCTGGGAAATGGGGAATGTTATAAGACTTGCATAAAATTAATGCTAGGATGACCTTTGTGGGGATCCCCCTCAGGGGGTTGCCCTGGATTCCTGCTATCCCGTCTAATTTATTTTTATTAGTGATTGACATTAAAGATTGCTTTTTTTCTATACCTCTACAACCACAAGATTATGAGATGTTCACCTTCTCAGTGCCCTCTCTCAACTATCAAATGCCTGATAACAGATATGAATGGATGGTCTTACCTCAAGGTATGGCCAATAACCCTGTTTTTTGTCAAAATTATGTAACAGCTGTTTTGACCCAGCAATATAGATGTCCAAAGCTGTTGTTTATGTCTATATGGACAATATTATTTTGAGAGCTCCCAACCCTCAATTATTGGCTACATTACATAAAACTACTAGAAAATGTCTCCAACAGGAAGGATTGCATGTCTCTGCAGATAAGATTCAATCCACACCACCTTTCAAGGTGTTGGGCACCCAACTTTTTATGGAGGGGGTGAGCCCTCTTAAACCCCAGTTAACAGTCTCTAACCCCTTGATCTTAACGGAGCTCCAAAAGTTATTGGGAGAGATAAATTGGTTAAGGCCCTGGATACCAGTGTCTACTGAGGTTCTAGAATCCCTATTTCAACTCCTAATAGGGAGACAGCCATCAGACCTAATTCACCTAACTCCTTCACAGGTGGTGAGTACAATTCAGGAGGCACTAGACCAGGCTAAGTTGGCTTGATATGCCCCAGCTATGCCTTTAAAATTATGGATCCTCCCGGGTGAGACACTAATGACACAGCCCTCTTACAGGGCGGGCAGCCCCTTCAATGGATCCATGCCTCCCTGCCTCCCTGGATCCATGGATGAATTGGCAGACCTGCTAGAGAAGGAAAGAGATTTAGCCCTTAGGCATTATGGCCTTGACCCCCACTGAATTGTTGTTCCTTATCGGCTTAAAGATTTTGAATGGCTAAACAGGAACAATGGTCAAGTGGCATTGGCTTTGGAGGGATTTTGGGGGGACCTAGATTGCTACTATGGACCCTACAAATGGGTGACTTCTTTTCGGGCACTTAGTGGAAGGCACCTCAACTATTTGCCAGAGAACCGCTACAGGGAGCCCCCAATGTTTTCACTGATGGGAGAAAATATGGATCTGCTGTAGTGGTATACTCAAAGGAAACAAATGGGCTGAAACAATTTGTCCACACCTGTGAAAGCTCAACCCAATTTAAAGAACTCATGGCCATTGTATCGGTTCTAAACAAAGTAAATAAATCCAGGAATCTCTTCTCTGACAGTTTATATGTGGTGAATCTCCTCCCAGGGCTCCAAATCCTCATATCCGCTTAGATACAAATCTTATTACACCTTTAATGATCCAGGCATGGACTCTCCTTTTGGACAGAAAAGACCCCATTTTCTTACAACATCTCAGGGACTCAAGGCCTACCTGGGCCCCTATCCCAAGGTAATGCTGAGGCTGATAAAATGGCTTCCACCCTAATCCTATTAACTGGATTGGAGAAAGCCCAGGGCCTACATGATCTTACTCATGTCAGCTGGAGAGGGCTTCATAAAAAATTCCCTCAAATCCCTATCAAGGACTTAAAGAAAATTGTACACACTTGTAAATCTTGCCAACCCTTCCTACAGGTTCCACCACGACAACAACCGGGGTAAATCCCTGGGGCTTGAGGCCCAACCTCCTATGGCAAACAGATGTTACACATTACACACCTTTTGGTAAACTGAAGTACATCTTTGTATCAATTGACACATTCTCACATGCCTGCTGGGAGAAAAAGCTAAACATGATCAATCCCATTTCCTTCAATGTTTTGCCACCTTAGGCCTGCCACAAAAGGTAAATACTGATAATGGGCCATGTTTTATCGGTAAAAGCCTCCAAGATTTTTTCTTCCTCTGGGGAATCCAACACACTATAGGCATCCCTCACAACCCACAGGGACAGGCTATTATAGAGCACAATCACCAAAACAAAAATTCAATTACAAAAACAAAAAGGAGGGATAAATCCTCACCAGCAACTATATACACTATCAATGTTCTTAATTTTCAAAAAAATCAGGTTGAGTCTCGCTTTCAGAAACACTGGGGAAAGCAGGAACAGTGACTGGAGGTACAGGTTCATTGGAAGGATGCTGTTACAGGCCAATGGAGGGGCCCTGACCCTCTGCTCACTATGGGTCGAGGCTTTGGCTGTGGATTCTGATCCTATCTGGGTGCCTGCTAGAAACCTTAAACTCTGTGGCCAGGGGGAAGATGACCCCGACCAACCAGAGTCAACCAGCCCCAAAGATTAACAAGCAAAGAAAACAGGAATGGTGGATATGTAACAGACTCAGCAGGCTTTTCACCAATCCCCAAAGGAAGGGAAAGAGAAAAAAGAAAAAAGACAAAGAGCCTTAGTTATGTCCATGGGTGACCTCACCCTTGAGACAGTATTGTTTTTCTGTCCCCACAGGATAACAAAGGAATGCGAGTGGCCTGGACAATATTGGCAGCAGTGGTGGCGATCGGCATCCTCCTCCTCATTCCGCTGCCTGCTTTAATACTAGAAGATCTGCTGAAAGAGCTCCAAAGACCTAATACATCAGTCAAAGATGGCTTGGCGTCCAGATGGCAGAGGGGTCTCGATCCTCTTGATAATCTGCCTCATCCCGCGATTGGGGGCCAGCTCCCCACATAGCCCAAAAAACATTTAATGGATTGTTTCTAATGCCCTGTCAGGCAAAACTGCTAATGTTACCTTTGGATGCCACCCTCCCAAACCCTGGTTCCCTGATTTGTATGTAGGCCTTTGTGATTTAGCGGATGGACAACGGGATGTGAATAACCAAGACCCCTGGACTGGTTTCACTTTTGGATGAAAACAGCCTTTATGGAGAAGTAATATGCGAAGTCAATATTCTTATGTTTGCCCCCAAAATAAGATTACACTGGACACCTGTGGAGACTCCACTCACTATCTCTGTGCCTCCTGGGACTGAGTGTCCTCGGGGTATGTTTCGTGGGCAGCACTTGTTAAGACTGACCTTATTACAGTCAATAAGACCCCTGTGTCCCACTACTTGGGGTGGGGAGGTTGCCCTCGGAATGCTCGGGCACTGCTTCCTGGATGTACGAAGGCAGAGGGAGGGGAGAGGCTCGGGGACCCTTGTAAGTCAAAAAGTTGTAATCCTATCTGCATATCCTTCACCTTTCTAGGAAAAGACCCCGACGTTGGGACCAATGGTTAAATAGAATGACCTGGGCCTCTGGTTATATATATCTGGTACAGACCCACGACTCTTATTCACACTCCGGGAAAGAGAGAGCCCCCTTGTCTCTATAATAGTGCCTTACAAGGCTCTTCTACCCCTGGCCCCTATCCTGCCTACAATGGCCCCTATTCCAGCTACATTGACTACCAAAAATGTCTCACAGACCCAAGGGCTACCCATAAACTTTACTTCTGTAGTTTCTATGGTTACATCACACCTAACAGTCAACAGGCCCAAACACACTCTCTTCTTACTCTTCTGCAGGAGGCCTTCTTGCTCCTTAACACCTCCAGTCGGGAAAGGACCCAGTCCTGCTGGCTCTGCTGTGGTACTTTGCTCCCATTTTATGAGGGTTTTGCAGTTGTGCGCAATGTTACCTTTTCAATGTCCCCCACACCCTGCTGGTGGGTTTCCCGGGGAACACTTACTTTGCAACAAATTATGGGTAGGGGTTCATGCACAGGACATGCCCCACCATCACATAGACATCTATGTTCTGATTTTATAACTTTTCACAAAGTAATGGATATTTGGTCCCTCCTAATGATGCCTGGTGGTCTTGCTCCACTGGGCTCACTCCCTGTGTCCATACCACTGTGGCAAATTTTTCTAGAGATTTCTGTGTCCTTGTCCAGCTAATGCCCAGGCTTCTCTATCATTTTAATTTTGATTTTCTTAATTGCTACGAGCACACTGCCCTCCACCACAAATAGGAGCTTCGGGTAACAATTACCCTGTCTGCCATTCTTGGTCTCAGATTAATAGGTGCAGGGACAAGCACTGCTTCTCTTGTTACCCACCAGCATGCCTGTACTCAATAAAAGTGCTATTGATTTTGATATTCAAAAAATAGAAACTGTTATCTCTCACCTCCAGGAATCCTTCTCCTCATTGTCTGAAGTAGTCTTACAAAATCACAAGGGCCTAAACCTAATTTTAATGCAGTAGGGGAGACTTTGTGCTGCATTGGGTGAAGAATGCTGCTTTTGCATAGACCACTAGGGCATTGTTAAAGACTCCATGGCTCAGGTCAGGGAAGGATTGGCAAAATGAAAAAAAAGAACGAGAGGCTCAACAGGGATGGTGTGAGTCCTGGTTTCACTCCTCTCCCTGGCTGACCACCCATGTATCCACTTTGCTGGGACCCTTCTCATTTTACTCCTTGTGCTTACTATTGGACCATGTGTGGTTAAGAGGCTTCTCCAATTTATGAAAGAGAACTTAAATACTATCCAACTTTCTATGACACAACCACAGTACCAAAGACTGCTGCAATCTAATGCCACCACCTATAAACACATTTTTACATACCATGATGCTATTGCCCTAAGACATATGTGCCCATGATTGCACCCCTAGGCACCCCCCTTTACCTGGAGGTTGTTTGGGTTCTCTGAAATGGCAGACTACTCTATGGGTAGAGCCACCTCTTATGAGGTGCTCCCTTGGGGTTTGCTTTTATGAAAAGCACTTGAACCCACCTCTTAATAAAAATAAAAAGGGGGACGTGAGGGGCCCCATGATAATAAAGATGGCGCTCAGAGGAAGTACAAAGGGCGTGGCTTGGGTATGACTTGACTTGTTTTGACAAAAGTTTAATTGGGTCTTAGAACTTCCTCCCTCATGGACAGCTTGTGCTATGCTCATTATAGCTATGGAAGGTCACTTAACCTTAAATGCTTACAGCCTGCATGCTGAGCTGACATTTAAGATGATTGGTTGCCTGCCTCCTGCTTTGGAAATCTCCTAATGATTTTTGCCTTTATAAGATACAATGTAAATCCCAATAAAGGAGTTCATGCTTGACTAAACTTCCTGTGGCATCTGATATTGTCTTCAGGACCTGAGGAGGCGGAGCGGGCAGACAGCACACTCACCTTTCCCCGGCCCCCATGTGGGGGAGCTGATCTGCTGAATAGGAGCTAAGACCCCCAGAACCCCCCCACAATTTTCTTTCTTTCATTCTTCTCAGTGGTTTGTTCTCTGATTTTTGTTATTTCTTCTTTTCTGCTGGGTTTGGATTAAGTTTGTTCTTGTCTTCCCAGATTCTGGAGTTATACCATTAAGTCATTTATTTATTTATTTATGTATTTATTTATTTATTTATTCTGATTATTTAATGTGAGATATTAGTTCTATAAATTTTTCTCTTAAAATGGCTTTCAATGTATCTCAGTGGTCTTCTTTCATGTCATTATTTTCATTTAGTTTCAAGAATACTTTTATTTCTTTCTTGATTTCTTCTTTGACCCATTCATCATTCAATAGTATGGTATCTCCAACAGTTTGTCTACTTGCAAAAGCTTCTTTTGCTGTGGATTTTAAGCTTTCCTGTATTTATGTCTCATAGAACGCATAGAATTATTTCATTTTTATTGTGTTTGTTGAGTTTTTTGTACCCCAGTATGTGATCAATTTTAGAGAAACTTCCATAGGCTCCTGAGTAGAATGTGTATTTTTTGGTACTTCTGTGGAATATTCTGTAGATAAGTTTTAGGTTCATTTAATATATGGTAGTCTTTAATTCAAATGTTTCTCTGCTTTTTCTTCATATAGCTGACTTTTCTATTGGAGAAAGTCTAGTAATGAATTCTTTGTCTTTGTCATTTCATTCAGTTCATATCTTTGTTTTTTCTTGAGCCTCAGTCAGAAATTTCCTCTATTCTCTTTGAGTTTTTTAGTTTGTTTCTGTGTTGTTTAAATGTGATGAATTCTTTGATCATGTATATTATTGGTTTTTACAGTTTCTGTTTCCTGGAGTTCCTCAATATAGTAGTTCTCATTGTAGAACACTTCTATAAAACTAATGGGATTTGGTGAGTACATACTATCTTGGTTCCTCCTCCTCCTCCTCCTCCTCCTCCTCCTCCTCCTCCTCCTCCTCCTCCTCCTTCTTCTTCTTCTTCTTCCTCTTCTTCTTCTTCTTCTCCTCCTCCTCCTCCTCCTTAAATTGCCAGTGATCAAATAAACTTATGTGAACGTTTGCATTCTATATTATCATTTGAACACTGGGGGGAAATATTCCTATAAGGTCTTAAAACAACAACTTTCTAATGCATTGGTGTAATTATATTTATGGATGGTATTATGTGAATAATATTGTAGAACAAAATAATAGCTGTTATATGTTAGGAATGTGTTTCTATTGACTAAAAATATCAGGGAAAATACAATATTATAAATAATTTATGTCTATCATAAGAAGATGATGTATAAATAAAAATAGACATACATACTTGAAAATACAGTGTAGAGCAATATAAAAACTACAGAAAGTTAAAAGTGAAAGGAGAATAATTCATTTACTAATAGAAGCATTGATGAATGGTAGAGGGATAAGTGAACACTTTGAGGGGAGAAAATGATATTGGATTTCATGCAAACATTGCGTGCATATATGAATATTAAAGTATTAAAAGAAGGAAAACTTGGCTCAGTCAAAACTGAGTTCAGACTGAAGTAAAATGAAGAAGTATAGTCTATTCTAAATTATGAGTCTTAACAGTCACTCTTTGTAAATTAAGCCTATATGACATAATCAAATAGATGCGTTTGATGGCAAACAGAGGAGATTCAGTGAACAATTGTCTTAGGTGAAAATTAGCATGGGCTTAGAGTTTCTAGGGCATCTTAACTCAATTTCAGAGCTTTTTCTGTTTCAGGGATAGGAAGGCAGTACTGGCATTTAGTGGGTGTCATAGATACAACAAATTCTACTACGTGTAGAATCACTTAAAATAAGAAACAGTTTCATCCCACTCATCCTTCAAATGTCTTGATAGGTATAATTACACACTAGAAATCTATTTAAGACTCATCTTACAAGATGTAAATCCACACATAAAACACTGTTGCCTGGCCTTTATGATACCGAATTTTCTAAAAATAAATTAAATATCTAAATTGAGGAGCAACTATGCAACTATGCTGTATTTTGTTCTCAATTTACAAGAGTATTTGAATATATTAGAAATGATACCACCAGGAGCAGGGAGATGGCTCATCAGGTAAGGTATGAAATCCTGAAATCAAATTCCCACAACCCACATAAAAAGCCCAGATTGGCTGCCTACAAGCAGGTAACTATATCTGTGGGGGTCAGGCAGTTTGGCGGTCATACCAGACTAGCCCCAGACTCAGTGAGAGGTACTGTCTCAAGGCAATAAATGAAAAGCAACAGAATAGAGCAGGACATCTGAAATCCTTTAGTGACCTCTGAATATGCATATGGGTGTGTACACTTTCATATACATGTGCCACATACATGTATACCACGAATGCACATCATGCATAAAATACATGAAAGAAAGGAGAAATTACACCACCAACACAAAACTATTTGCAGATTTAGTTTTCAATGCAGTATTCTTCCAAATGCTATGCTTCTAAATTATATCAACATGAAAATAATTATTAATTCCTGATTTACTATTTCAACATTTAACTATAAGTCACATGTAACAAAAATTATTTACTTGTGTATTTCAAATGGGGTTTTAAATACTGCAACAAATAATAGTTATCAATGTTCCCAAACTGAAAACATTTTTTATTCTTAAGGAATGGAAAATAATAATTGAATAGAATATTTTATAGAGAAATACTCTGATAAAATTGACAAAATAAGATAATATTGCCAAGAAATAAGGAACGTTTGAAAATTCTATAATTTTAATGTGGAAATTGAGCATTAAGTAAGTAAAAGAAACACTGTTTCTTTTCGAATATTTCTGTATATAATTAGAAGACTACATATAGTTAGAAAAGAATATTATGTATATGAACTTCTAGAAGTTACTACAATGAAATTAAGGCACATAGTGTATTCTCTAATTCCACAAGGAATAATTTGTTTTGGTGAACTGATGGCTAATAAATTCTTGTGCTGAACTTTAGTTAGATGTATCATTAATTAGGTAGGAGTATCGTATACCATTATGATCTATTAGCACTTACACATGTTGCTTCTGTTGGAATGAAAGATTGTATTAATGTGTCATTATTTTTAATTTTTAAGACTGGTCATTGTAATTTGAGTATATGTGATAAAGGTTTGGTATCCAGCTTGGGGCTGTTGGAAAATATCAGTTCTTGAATCGGTAAAGCTGATTGGAGGAAGTCAGTTCATTGGGCACATGCTCCTGGCAAGGACTGTGGAGTCACAGCCTTCCTTTTCTTTCACCATGAGGTCAGCAACTTGTTCCAACACATGTTTCAAGTATGGTGCATAGCCCCATCATAAATTCAAAAGCAGTGAGGTCACTGCCCATGAACTAAAAATAACGGAGCCTATATAAGTCTTTTTTCTTTACACATTGATTTATCTCAGGTACTTATTATGTAACAGAACGCTGAGTAACATAATCAAACCTGCTAATTTTTATAAATCATTTGTCTTCTACTTCCAATGTCGGTACTTTCACAAACTGATGGAGAATGATCTCTGACTGGTAAGCAGAAGCAGTGACTGTTATAGTGAGAAAGAAAGCATTAGAATGTTTAAATTTTATAACTCTTCATTTGCATCTTAGAACCCAAAATTCTTAAATACTGGTCATGAGTAGTCCAGATAGTGTTTTGCTATTTTGTTCATTTTTTGAGACAGGGCATTATACAGCCCAGGCTTTCCTCGAACTTGCTGTGGAGCTTCGACTAACCCTGAAATCCTGATGCCTCTGCCTCTGTTCCCAAGTGCTGAGATTACTAACGTGCATGACCATTCCCAACTGATACCATTGTCATTATAAAATTAAGAGTAGGGGCTGGAGAAATGACTCAGCTAGTAAGAAGAGTGAATACTCTCTCAGGCAATTTCCAAAATCCGCATGACTGGGAACAACTGGGGTAACTGTCTGTTACTCCAGTTCCAGGGGATCTGAAACCTACTTCTGGCCTTCTCAGGCATTGCTCAACACTGGTGAACTTACATACATGCAGGCAATATACTCATACATATAAAATAAAAATAATAGAGAAAAATTAAAATTAGGAGTGATATATTAATAGTGGGTTGGTTCAGAAATTGTGAAATGACATTAAGCATAAGATGAACAGCTGTCTTTGATGACAGATGGATTTCTGAAGGAATTGTTTTCAAAAACTGAGTTTGTTATCTAAGACAATTATGTTCTGTTCCCATCAATCACAATTAATATACTGTGAAATCAAGTGACACCTTTCAATTATGGTGGGGTGAGGGAGAATAGATTTTCTTTAAGGGCATGACTCTAGATACGCTGACTAGACTCCAGTGGATGAACCTGCACCGAGGGACGTCCTGATACAAGCGCTTGGCTGCATAGGACTTAACATATATGACAGAATACCTGACATATGGTAGGGGGGTTATGGGAGGCAGGAAGTGGAGAGAAAGCATCTAAATTTGATTATGATGTATTATATGAAATGCATAACAACTCAATTAAGAATTAGAAATACATATATATAAAACTTTTAATATGATCGATCCTAAATCTATAAAATAAGATCAATCATTTTCACAAGCAACGAGGGCTGCCCGTGGCTATCTGCTTTGCATACAGCATGCCCCAAAGAAAGATGCCTTTCATTATACACTGAGTTTATTACACACCAACACATGGCATATGCATTCCATTCACCACATATTCCTTAATCACAGTAATTGCAAAGCAAATTACCATCATCATTCTACACAGGCAGTCTGTATGGTTCAGCCATGATGGTCTTATTGCTGTCCATTCAGAAGGATCCAACAGGTATCAGGTCACAGGAGCCCGCAGCCAGATGGAAAGAAGGCACTGAAGTCCAGGTTCTTGAGAACTGCAGTAGGGTAGGTCTGCCTGACTGTGGGACTTAAGGTCCTCAGCTAAGGTGCAGGACAGTCAACTGTAATTAGAGCCAGAGGAACATCAGAGGTCAAGTAAAGTTGGGAATGGAGTCAGCCTTTGGGAGCAGAGGTCTTAGACCCATCTGGGACTCTGAGTTTGTCCTCTTGGTTTTGTTGATTTTCTAAGTGTTAGAATGCCACCTTAGGTTTGGTTCCTTAGTGATTCTAAGCCAGGAACTTGCTTGCTCCTTACACCTCATTAGCATGTCAGAGTCTAGCATGTTTACTAGTGCTTGCTCTTTACAATCATGATAAAAGACAAGAAACTACTATGATTCAAAATGTCATGAGCTTAAAATTACAGTGTTAATTTAGAGAAACCACAGTATCTTCACAGAAATTAGATAAGGTTGGGATTAATGATACCATTTTTCTCAAAGACTACTAAAATATATTGTAAGTATGATAATTTAGAATCTAATTTAATAATTGCCATATTTGAAATACCATATACTTGATTAGTTAAACATTCATAGGAAGATTTGTTTGCCTTTTTTTGTTTGTTTGGTTTTTTTTGTGTGTGTGTGTGTGTGTGTGTTATTTTGTTTGTTTGTTTTATTAACAAGGTCTCCTTGTAGCCCCAGCAAGTCTGGAACTCACTATGTAGAGACCAAGCTGGTCTGGATCTCAGAGATCTGTCTACCTCTGCCTCCTCAGTGCTGGCATGCTCATCTTTTTACTTTTATTTTAATGAATTTTTATGTGTGTATAAGGTAGAATTTCCCATGTGCATGAAGACTCTCCACCTTATTCCCTTGAGACAAGAACTCCCACTTAACCTTTCGATTGCCATTTTTCAGCTAGGCCAGCAGTCAACAAACACAGAAATCCTCCTGGCTCCAAGCTCCCCAAACAGGGATCATGGACACATACTGTCTGTGGGTTTGTGATGTAATCCCAACACCTTTCCTTCTGAAAATAACTGTAACTCAAGGAATAGAGAGTTGGGAAAGAAAGCAGACTGCTTCTATTTGTAGTAGAACAGACTTAATTTAAGACATACCTATGAAAATTGTTTTAAAATCTCTCTTCTAAGCTATGCCCACTTGACCTGTCTCTTTTTTCTCTGTCATGAGCCAGAGAGCCTTAATTTCCTCATAGAAATCTACAATGGTAAAGATTTCACTGCTCTCACAATCTTAGGACAGCACTTTATGAACCTAAATCTACTAAAGTAATGTTAAAAATTTTAAGGACAAAGTTCAGTCAAATGTTTGCTTAAATTATTTCTTAAAAAGACCATCTTAAGGAACAGAATGTATATCCAGTCAAGGCTTATTCAAGAGTGTTTGGGTTTTTGTCCAAGATTTACACTATAATTAAAAATAACATACTTATATAACTAACATTATTGGATGTTTGATAACCACACTAATCCAGTCAAAGGAACTCAAAGGGAAAGTTTTGTTCTTTGGTCTCCAAGGTCAACTAAGTCCTAGTGGACTATGAGGTATTACAAAATGTCCTGTAATTGTGATGAGTCATCTGTCTTCCTGTTCAGGGAGGCCATGGAGACCTTAGTGGAGGACTCAAACTAGTATTCATTCTATGAAGAGGAAGGTCAGCACAGGAAACATTTCCTTAAATCTTCCAAGTGAAGTCATGGTCTAGTAGGAATTTTGATTTATTCTCACACAGATGGAACAGGTAAAAGGAAAGCCAAAGGAACCAAAGGCTTCCCCCAAGGCCCATGGAACTCCTGAAGATCAGATCCTCAACTGACCTTGAGAAAAATCCTTGGTTATTTGGGCCAAGTGTATGATCCTGAATATCTAAAAGGGAAGAAAAAACAAAAATTAATCAGTATATTTCTTTTAATGTCTTAGAAATGATGCTTTCCAGACATTAGGTTTAAAAGTTCATATGGAAAATTTTTCTCCTTGATAAGAAAAATGCTACTCAGATTAAGACTTAAGATCTTGGCCAGTTCAACATTTCAGTGTCTACCTGCTTGAGAAAGACAAGCCCAATATTATTCTATCTAAAAACTAAATGATAGCTAAATTTCTTTTCATTCCCTATCTAAAGGTATTTGGGAGGACACACACACTGTGACTCTAGCCACCTAACAGTGGTGCCTGAAAGCGAATCCTGAATTTATCACTCTCAGGGTGGTCAAGAGAAAAATGAGGAGAGACCCAATAAATGGATAGTTTTGGAAGCGCTCATTGTGAAATTCTAATCTGCTTTGATTTGGGCATTTAAAATTCACTCTCTTCTGACTTTTATTGGTCTCCTGCCTAAGAATTGTAATGCTTTCTACTCTTGCCTTTATTTCTCCCTCACATCTTCTCCAAGGCACTTAACAAGGACCTTTTCTGTCTGTAGCTAACAGCTGAACACTTTTGGAATCCGTTAGGTATACACACTAAACAGGCACTCCATTCACTACATTCTGAGCTCCTATTCAGCTGGCTGACTTCTCTAGCATGACCAATAACCACGAGCAACCGACCTCCACTGATGTCCACTGAGTTATTTCATCCATGACACAAGTACATTTGAACATCTTTAAGGCTTTCCTGATTTGATTCATTAGGTTTTTCTACTTTGCAGCACTTAGATTTAATATATATGTAATTAAATCATATCTAAATATAACTATTGTTTTATATTTTATTTGCAATTATTTTTACAAGTATCCATAAGCATAAATGATTTTTAGTATGGTAACCCCTTCTTTTAGTAGATTTAATTATTTTGTTGCAAACTCATCTCTCCTCATACAATTCTCTATTTTATATAAATGTCTTCAAATCTTAATGTTTCTCTTAAATATCGAAATATTAAAAATAGAAAAAAGAACCTCATGTTCATTTTATCCTTTAATATACATTAGCACATTTTCATATTAATTCCCTTTCAATTTATTTTTTGGTACTTATATTGAGGTTTTTTATTGAATATGTATATCTTTTAAGTCATGTTGATTTTTTAATGTAATATGTATATTTAGGCAAATAGATTGTACTGATTCCTTTCACTTCAGTAGTTTGGCTTTGTTAGCAATACACCTTTCCTTTCAGATGAGAATATTTACATTCAAAGACTTAGTGGCTCAGTGGATCCAAGAGGGACTGGGTTTCTTCTATTTTTCTTACTCTGAGTTAAAGAAAGAAATGATGTATGTGAGAGAGCTATCTAAGTGTGCAGTTATATATATTTAAAAGTGTTTATGTCAGTAAATGAGGATTAGAATTGTATTACTAATAGCAATTAGAAAATAAGGGGTTAAGCACACTAGGAAGCACACAAAAAATACTCTCGATGTACTGAACTTAATTAATGTATTGCATGAGGGCCAATATCAGGGCTGTGGTCTCTATGCTCCTTCTTACAAACCTATTCTGTTTTTAATTTAGTTTAATTGACATTGAGTAGACTCCACATCTGCCAATGCTATTTTCTAAAGTTAATTATATTACCAATTAGCCACTAGTAGTAACGGAAATTCTCTACTATGAAAATGCTAATATTTCTCTGCCAAGTCATTTACATATTGACAAGCCAGAAGGAGTCCATTCTTCTTTTTCTATTTCTATGAGAAGGATACCCTCCAGAATTCTAACAGCTAGCTCTGTTTTAAGAATTTCGGTGTTTACAATAGTATTTTGTAGCTATAGCTTTTTGATTATTTTTCTTTGACATTCAAAGCTTTCTTTGATGCTCAGAAAGTTCATAATACAAAGTAGGGGATTTCTTCAATAATAATCCTAAGACATGCTTATTTTTATAATCTTATACTTCAGTTTTCACAGCAGGAAATAGTTTAGCTGAAATTTGATGTCAACTTATTCACCAGCATTTCTCAGTCTTTCTGAAAAACTTAGTAGATACCCCTGCTCCTGGAGGCACCTGCCTTTCTTTTTGTTGAATTGAAAACAAGGTGCATTAATCAACTCTTTGAAATCAGTAGTTCTTGAAATTAGAAATTATGAGATATTATCTGATTATTTTTGAAATCTTAAAATTTATATTGCTTTTAATTTAGAATATATTTGTATGTCACCATCATTTTTCTGGTTAACTCTTTCAAATCACTTGATCAATGAAGAAACTACTTTTGTTATAAAGAACTCAAGTTTACAGTGAGAAATAGAGTCTCCCTAAGTGCAAATAATTTCATTAGGGCAAAATATTAATGACATCAAAACAAAATTCACCCCCCCTTTATTCATTATGTATGTGTGTGTACATGTGTCTCTGTGTGTACATATAGTGTATTTTGTATATATAGTTAGTCTAGGTTCAGATTGTCCTCAGTTGTTCCCCATATTAGGAGCTAAAAGAACCAATTAGGCTGACAGATTGGAGAAGAGGGACTGTATGGTATGATGATCCTTGAATACAATGTAGACTCCTACTCTCAGGTAAGCATAGCCCAGAAGGTTTTTAGGTTCTTTCTTTCCTAAAATGGAAAACCATATTTCACAGACAATGGGAGGAGGAGTATATGCACATATGTACATGAATGTCTATGCATGCATATATACACAAAGGGAGAGAGAAAGAAAAATGGGAATTACTTTGAAATCTTGTTTCTCATCACTTTGGGTAGCTCCGTGGAGTAGTTTAGAGGACCTTAGTGTACGAACAGATGGGGCCAATACTCGTCTATGAGTTCCAGAATTTCCCACATCATTTAGGTTGTTATCATGGAAGTTTCCAGTTTAATATTATAATAGATCTTCTCAACCTCCCAGAGAACTTCTGATGATTTACAGACATCATCAGTGACACCCTAGGTGTAGGGTAGTAAAAGTTTGAGCCACTGGGCAGTTGTCCTTAAAATAATCCATAAATATACTTCAGTAAAATTGTTAGTATTCCATTCACAATAAAGTCAGCAACATTGAACCAGGGTACTTAAAACTTATAGGATTAATATAAGCAATAGATTTATATGTTCACTGTACATTCATGATGAATATTGTCATGAAAAGAAGAAAAAGTACACATAGCTCAGAAAGAATTCTGGTGTTCAAGTCATGGTAAAAATTTTGTTAACATTCTATCCCAATAAAAATTAGTTAAACATTAGGCTTCAAAACATTCTGAATTTAGTTCCTCAGGTTTACTATTTTTACTTTTAAAAAATCAAATCATTCAATATATTATTATATTATCATTAATTAGAAAAGAAATAAAAAGGATTCATTAGCTTATTCCCCATTACTTATTATAAATTTCTTATTCCTGAAAAGGAAATGTTCTGAATTAATGTAGGAAAACCGTATAAACAAAGAAAATTAAATTAAGACAAAGAAAATTAACAACTGTTTAGAGATCCCACTAAGGTCATGGGGATGCGGCTGTGGTCAACCATATATTAAAGAAGATTGTAGGGATGTCTCATAATGTTTTACAAATAAAAACAAAGAACATAGCACTTAAAGTAGGCTTTTAAGTTTTACAATGATTTAAAGTTTATAAAATAGATTCAGTATACTATCCTTAATCTTTAAAGATTAAATTTGTACTGTGGTTTGAGAAAAACAAAATAGGATGAAAATGTCACATTATTTAAAGGTAATACAACACACTATGAAGATCTCACAGTGTTGAAGGGAAGAGAAAAACTTGGTCAGGCAGTTTTGAGCAGGCACCTAAAATTGAGCAGTTCTCCTTCTTGTCCTTGACAACCAGTTCTATCTTGGTCAGAGTCCAGAAATGTCCTTGATTCATTCAACAGCTTCTGTCCTGGTCCAGCACAGAAATGCCAAACATGACTTCGGACGCTGGTTCACTTTCTGGTGTCTTATTTTTCTCCTCATACATAGCAATCTATTGGGCACAGCTGCTGAAAGCTATGCAAAATCAGATACTTCATTGGCCTTTAAAGCTGGACCTGAACATCCAGTTCGGCCACCAGGATAGAAGGGAACATGGACACCTCAAGCGTGGGCCAAGTGAACTAACCATCTCACCTTCTCAGGCCTCAGCATTGTAAAGCCTTAATAACCCCTACACAAAGATCCTCAGTGACAACCCTTTCCTGGGACCCATGGTTGCTGTCTGGAACTCTGCTGGTTTTCTTTCTCTCAATTTCTCTTCTACATGAAAAGTCCTTTCTAAAACACACCCATCCATTGTTATGAACTTCATTCTTCAACTTCACAAGACAAGGGGCTTTCACAAGACAAGCCCCCTGATACCCAAGATTCCTGGGCTAAGCTCATTTGAGAGGAGAAAGTCTCCACCATATTCAAGTGCCCCAGCCCCTACTGCCCTTACTTTCCAGATCTCTCTTAGTTTCCAATGTGGGAAACAACTGAGGATAATCTGAACCTAGACTACCTACTATACATACATGATACTGTCAATAGAATACCATGTATCTTACCTTTTCACTAAATTGAAAGACAGGTGTCTTTGAATATTTAGTATTGTATATAGCTTCTAATTTATCCATCCCACATTCTTACCAGTCATTCATATATACATATATATATATATGCATGTATGTATGTTTGTGTGTATTTGATATACATGCATATAAATATATGTATATATATTCATGTAAATAACTAGATGTAAAGTAAATAGTACTACCTGGGACATCCCCTCCTTTCACAGGGTACAGGAATCAAACACAGGTGATCTAGATGAGAAGATGCAAAATAATATTCAGAGCAAAAACCAATAAGGTAAGAAACAGACACCACATATTCACTGAAATACTAATTCAGTAGGTTCAGTGAAGTAGCTTTCCTGTTTTGGTGTAAATCTGTAACCCCAGGATTGGTCAAGGGTGTGGAACGGAGAGAGAAAGACTCCTTGAGTAAGCAGATCACTTTGTCTAAATGAATACATGAAGTCCCAGTTTGGAGAAAGATCTTGCTTCATAAAATAACATGGAGAGCAATTCAATAAGAGCCCTGATGGTTACCCCTGGCCTCCATGCATGTGCATATATGTACATACACATATGTACTTATATGAACAAAAGAAATACTCAAACTACACATATAAATAAAATGCTTTATTTTATAATATAAGAAGAGACATTTGGCACTTACAAATCCATCTTACAATTTGTATAACAGCTTAGATAGATACCATTAGGGAAGAACTATGGCACTCATTTTTTTCCCCAGAACACTGAGGAAACAAACTTGAAAATTTTCACCTATGTATTTAAATCCCATGAACATCTTGTTCGGGACTACTGCATTTGGTCTGTCTTTTTAAACCCAATGTGCTAATTCTTGCATGTTATATAAAGTGAGAAATTTTGATATACTTTTATCAATAGCAGCCACGGACTGTATTATGATTAATATAAGTGATATGTTAGCAAATCATTTGGTAGCATAGATATGGCTACCAAATCACAACATAGTTTAAGATAAATCTGTAGACTCTGTTCAAAAGGTAGATGATCTATTATTGATATCATTATCAAATAATGATTGTGCATTCATAAACAAGTAAGCTACAATTTGGAAACTGCTTTGTGAACTGCTTTCAGTATTCGTGGCTAAATAATATGGATATTTTTGTATCAACTACCAGTGTATATTTATTATTGTTTTATAATTTGGAAATGTGAGCTTAGTAATGAAGAAAATTGTAGCTGGTCGAGATTCACATGGTGGTATTTGTTCTGCTACTGGTTCCCACGGGCTTTCTGCCTGTGACTCTCCTCTGTGGATTTTACTATGTCCACACTCTGCCTTTCTGTCTCTCCACTTTATCACTCCACAGCACTCTGCAGGTTTGCTTACAGTTCACAAACTAAGTAATATTCAATGAGTAGTATGGGATTCTATGACTTTCACACTTCCTGACTGCATAGTACAAATCTGTGCTCTTTTTAAATTGGAAGTCCTAGTAAAAGGGAACAGCTAGGGGAGTTATCTGGAAATCTGAATTTTTAGTAACTACAACTGACTTTTATGATCATGCAAGTTTGAAAAGTATTGCATTATGAAACTTGGCTACATATGAATTATTTGGTATATTAGGAAATTTGGGGCTGCAATGACAGGACCATAAATAAGAATAAATTGGTCTAAGCACCCAAAAGCTTCTTTATTCTAACTTGTGTTATGATTAATCATCTCACTTTACTGATTAACCGTACAGCAATGTATTTTCAGTCTCTTGAATATCTAGTTGTCAAATTATGTCGAGAGTGAGTTCCTTTCTGTCACTTGAGCTGGGTACTGGCTGTGTATAACTCGATGCCCCTCTGATTTTCCCAGTCATGCATATTCATTCTGTGCATCTGCAGTCCCTGGGAGGATTATATTGGAGAAAATATTTCTTGATGGAAAATCAGTTTTTACTAGGAAGAGTACTGTATTGATCTTGATTAAGATTGTGATGCCTATAAGGGGCAGGAGAGATGACTCAGTGCTTAAGATGACAGGCTGCTCTTGCAGAGGACCTAGGTTCTGTTCTCAGTAACCACATGGTGTCTAACAATCATTCTTAACTCCAGTTCCAGGCGGATCTGATGCCCTTTTCTGATCTTCGTGGGTAATGCGTGACTCAGGTGCACTTACACACATGCAGGCTATACACATACTTATACACAAAAATAAAAGTGTTTTAAAAGATAATATGGCGCTTATTAAACACATGGATGAGTACTACTCAAGAGTTCTGTACTGCTGTGCAATGTCTTGAGTGTAAGCTTCCTGTTTCATGGCTGTGTCATTTTCAACTTCTCATCAGTACTCTTCGATACAACTATACCCATGTTACTGAAAGCCACACACATTCATCTGCCCTTGCCCAATATTGCAGCTGTGAGAAAATAAGTGAAAAACAAGCAAAAAGAATCTTTACTCAATAAATAAATTTGGAAGAAATTCATATGTTATTCTCAAACTTTTGACGATTAGAAGAAGAAATGTGACCATCTTTGTTACATTATAAAGAGCAAGTTTTAACTTTATGTTTTAATTTCAAGAGAGAAAAACTTGGTCATTCATTTAAAAACTTGGTCTAGGTGAATAAGAACTAGATTTGATAAAAAATATTCTTATTACTATCTTTCCACACTGTTTTCCTGAGCATTTAGTATGTTTATATTTCATTTATTGTCAAATAAAATGCATCTCTAAGTAGAAACACAGACATATTAATATATGTAGGCCTCATTAAAACAACCTATTTATATATTAACCTAATAAATAGCCTATTTATAGCTTTAATTAAAATATATTTTATTATTTTTGTTTCATGTGTGAGTGTATGCATGAATGTAAGTATACCATGTCGTGCAATGCCCATGGAGCTCAGAAGAGGGAGGCGGATCTCCTGGAACTGAGTTAAGGACGGTTGCTAGCCACCATGTAGGTCCTAAGAACCGAACCTGGATCCCTTGCAAAACAGGCAGTGCTCTTAAGGATGAGCCATCTCTCCAGTCCCTGAATATTTTATCATATATGATAGTACATCTGTGTGTGAAAGATACACACCTTCCATTTTCAAGAGTTAATTTTACAAATTACTTTAAAAGACCACGTTTGAACTTTTGGATCTGGTTGAGGTGGATGGGTACACTCCAGTCCCGACTCCTGAAATAAGTACTACGCAAGAGTAAATTCTGCAACTGTGTGGTCATGTGAGGCTACTAAAGTTTCTTCTCATTAGGCCCAGAAAGCTGAGCATGCAAGTCCTTTGGGGAAGGAGAGTGTAGGAAAATCCCCAATTTTCCATTTTTCCTTTCTTTCCTGTATCATACAGAAAGGAAGATTGAAAAGCTGCACCCTTTCTGGTATGGGGTAGCACTACCAGAAGGTATTGACCTCCGCATGTCTGCTACACAGAGAAAACATGCTGCTTTGTCTGTTCAGAGGCCCTGGGGATTCCTGAGGGCTTAGGTATGGGAGAGAAACCCCCGTACTAATTTCTTTTTTAACTAAGTACTTTGTCCTGAGACCAGATGTCTCAAAAATTGCAAAGCTTTCCAAATACTTCTCTTGTTTTCAGAGTACTATGTGAGCTCCAGCTTACCGAGTAAACCAGGAAGAGAAAAAAATCTGCAAATTGGTTTTGAAGAAGTGGGCCTCCTACAGTGGAGGAAGATTGGTTCTAAAATATGCAGGGCAATCAAATCTGTAGTCACATGTGCTTTTACTTTATAGCCATTTTTATGTTATTAATTTTATCAATCAGCTTGGGAAGTCTTTCCATCATCTAGTGTCTTACTCAGTATTTTTTTTTTTGTCTTAAAGTTTTCATTATAGAGGGTTTTCTTCTACTGGTTGTTTCTTTCTAGACATTTTTTAAAGTAATTTGAATGGGCTATTTTTTCTTAATTTTTTTCTGAGGAACTTATTATTAATAAACAGAAAGCTACTTACATGCTGTCCTGCAACTTTGCTGAAAGTACTTATCAGATCTAATCATTTTATGGTGGTATCTCCAGGGTCTTTTCTGTATAAAATAATAACACACTCCAACAGGAGATAATTTGACTTCCTCCTTTTCTGCTTATAGCTATGTCTTATTGCCTCAACTAAGCCTTTTAGCCCCTTATTAACGAAAAGTGGTGAGAATGTGTACATTTATCCCATTCTAGATTTTAGAGGAAATGCTCTGTTTTGCTATTTAGCATTACTTGTCTATTTATTTGTCATTTATTTTATTGAGATATGTTTTTTTTTCTATTCCCAGCTTAGCTGGGTCTTTTATCATCAAGCGACTTTCATCATCAGTGAAATGTTTCTAATGGCTTTTCTACAACTATTGAGATGATTGTGTGATCTCTATAATTAAGCCTCTTTATATAATTTGTTACATATTACAAATACCTTAATTTATGTACGTGGAATAACCCTACCAACTTTAAGATAAAAAAAAATGGTAACAACATGATTTATTTGATGCAAATTTTTAAAGGGGTTCTAAAACCAGAATTTATTTAGATCTCAAACAATAGGACTGCAAGAAAAGCATTTGTAGAATGAATGTAGGAGAAAAGCCAAGAGACTGTGTAATTGAATAAGTCACTGATTATCATTATCAGTTATGCAAATTTACATACTTGTTAATGTATACACACACACACAGATATATATATATATATCTGTGTGTGTGTGAGAGAGAGAGAGAGAGAGAGCACAGCATGTTTCTCTCTCTCTCCATTTTAATATCAGGGAAAGTTTCGTGAGTGAGTAAATATGTTGCACTAAAAATTTCACCACAACTTCACCATCATTTGTGGAAGAACTTTGTCAGCCTTTAATGCAATTTTGAATTGTCTGTAACTATTTTTCTTAAAAACTTTAACATCCGTGTTCAGCAAAGAAATTGATTTATAAGTTATCTTGATATTATTCAGTTTTAGAATCAGGGTAATGCTGGCTTCTTTCAATGAAAATTGAAATGTTACTTCCTTTACTCTCTTTTGGAACACTTTGAGGATTTTTGGTGAGTTTATCGATCCTATTTGTCTTTTTAGAGAACCAAATGGTTCATTGTTACCATACATTTTCTTTTGCTGTTTCAAAAATTTATGCACTAATCCTTATTATATCACGGAATCTACTGCATTTGGAGTTTTTTTTTTTTTTGAATCTTGAGATCAACATGGGTTTTAAATTTGATATTTCTCTGGTTTCTTGAAGCAAGCCTTTGTAGCTTTAAATTTTCTCTTACAACAGCCCAAGTTACATCACTAAGATCTAGGCAACTCTGCTCTACCACTTACCTGAGTGTGTAGTATTCAATATTTGAGCATTTCATATCTAGATGTTATATATATCCCAAAATGGTTTTCAGTGTGGAATGGGTCCACCACTGTAGCCAGATTCATCCATGAAGAACAACACCCCTTAAAGCAGACTGACTCTCTCTCTCTCCTATTGATTGCCAGTAGTTCCTTAGTTAGTGTTGGAACTTCTTATCCACTTGCCTACTTCATTGCTGGGATTTTTGTGTCACTTGAGCTTACATGGAACTTGTGACTGTTGTTACCATTGCTGAGTGTGGAGTAACTAAAATGCTTTCTGGAAAACTCTATTTCCTTGTGGTCATCAATCACCTCTGATTTTTATAATCTTTCCACTCTCTAACATTGGAAAGTTGTTTATCTTTGTGTTGATCACCAACTGCTTGATGAGGAAGCTTCTCTGGTGAGAGCTGAGAAATGAATTATCTATGAGTATAATCTATAAATAATTAGGAGTCAGTTTAAATTAGACTCCTAGTACTGATAAAAAGTGTTAGGAACAGACTCAACCTTGTGAAGCAGACCTTAAATCCAAATTTTTAAAACGTGGTTGGTCACTCCCATAACATTCGTGCTGCCATTGCACTAGTGGGCATATCTTGCCAGGAGAGTGGTTGTTGTACATATCAGAATTCACAGTCTGGCACAGTTAGTGACTACTTTTCTGATAACATGCTTAGCACATTCAAGCACTATGAAAGCTAGCCAATATAGGTAAAGCTTTGATGTTACTACCAACTTGATTTCTTATCTGTTCTAGAACTCATCTATACAGTGCCTTCAGTAATCTACATATCTGCCCAAATACTGAGCTATTTACTTATGTATCTACTACATAAAAGTGGTACTTCATAATATGTTGCAATAGATTCTAAAAACATGAAATTGTATCAATGTTAAAAATCCAATTATTATGACTGACCTTATTGCTAAAATAAAGAAAAAAACACATATTCATATCACTGATGAACAGAAATTATCTGGGCACATCCAGTATTCACTCATGATAAAATGTCTCAACAATTTAGGAACTGCTTAACCTGAGAACATGTATCAATTAATCACTGTAAGAAGAATACTGCCTGGTGAAAAGCTGAATTATCTTTTAATAATGGAACAAAGCTAAAATATCATTAATTTTTAATTGAATTTTTTGAACAACTCAATCAACAGTAATCAGCTACCAACATTCCTTCAGCAAAGATTGGGGTCTGCTGCTCATTCAAATCCTCAGTTCCATGCTGGGCTTTGTCTGCTTGAGTTTGCATGGGTCTTGAGCATGCAGACACTATTGCTCATGGTTCAGATGAGCTGGGTCCCAGGATCTTGTAGGATTCCATTTCTCTAGAGCCCTGCCCCTCCTCCCTGGTTCTTATGCTCTTTCTGCTCCCTCTTTGACAGTGGTCTCTGAGCCCTGGGTGAGTGAAGTTTAATCTAGGAGTCCTGTCCAGGGACTCACACTCTGCAGACTTCTAATGACCACTCTTTGGCCCCTTTGACCTTTTGTGTCCTTGACCTCTGTTGCATGAGGGAACTTCATTAATGAGAGTTGAGAGATTAATTAATTTCCTCTTTACCCTTTCTTCTATGATGTGCGAGTCTTGGATGTAGAGGTTGGATTATAGATGTACCGCATAGGTATTGGCAATTCACAAGCTATGTGTGTGATCAGCTGTGGTATGCTGTAATAGTCTCCATCTGGTGCAAAAGAAGCTTCTTGATGAGTGATGACTGGGACACGAAACCATAATGGCAAAACTGAATAATTGGTGATTGAAATGGCCAACACTAAGTGCTTTTCAGAATGTAGAATATTGAAACTTCTTGCAAGTCATTTGTGAGAATGTAACATAATATGAAATAGTTAATTACTGTCCTATGGAGTTAGACATACATATATGGTACAATGTAACAAAAAGTAATGCTCTAAGTATTTACATTAGAGAGACAAAATTCTGTACTAGCAATCATATATACAAATGTGCATACACTTACTGGTATTCATTTAGTCGAAATTGGAAGCGATTCTACTTCCTTCAGTTTTGAAAAGATAAACATATGTAATAACTCTCAGAAATAAAATGAATATCTGATATAAATAAGAAACATAACTAAATCTAAAATGTGTTATAGTAAATAGATCAAGAATGAAAATCCTATCATTTGGTATGATTCCATGTATATTTGCATTTGGAAAAATTCAAATCTATGGGGACAGCAAACAAATCAATGTTTACCAATGACTAGGAGTGTTTCTACCAATAGATAATGTGGGGGAGGATCAGAACAAATAAATTATTCTGTATTCTCATTATACTGATAATTGCACGATGGTATGTACTTGTGAAAGTTTACAGAACCTAAAGTTAGAAAATTTAATATTTTATATAAATTGAAAATAAATAAGTTTAGATCTGATGTATTTCTAAACCTCATTATACCAGGAACTCAGTAGGCACACACATAGAGAATAAAATCCAATTATTTGATGTGAATTACTCATTTATTTAGATAATTTTAATTATGGTCAACTTCTCATTAAACAATTACCTATTCATTTTGCTCCAGCCTAAGAAGCAGAAAATATCATTTTATAAAGCATCTATTTATAAACTCATGATTTTTATCTTTAATATTACTCAGGCAATGCTGGATCTAAAAAGTCAAAGTCTATGTTTAAACAAGAATATCCTAGTTCATTTGCTTTTAAAACTTGATATGTTCATAATTTTTTTTTCTTTTTTGAGTCAGGAAATACTGTAGCCAAAGCTGGCCTGAGCTCACTCTATAGACCAGACTGGCCTCAGTCTTACAGCTATCCGTCTGTCCATTGTGCCTTCGGAGTGTTGACATTAAATGTATACACCACCACTTGATTCACACTTGGAACAAGTTAATCCCCCACCCACCCACCAAGGCCCATTTACAAAGTCATTGAGACAGTAGAACATTTCATATATTTTATGAAGGTCATAAATGAAGTAATTCATGGTCTGGAAATTTTTAAATTAAAATATTACAATTTAATTATGCAGCTCATGTTTTCTAGCTCCAAAAGCCACAATGTAAGCTTCATCATGTTTTGTAGAGGAATTAAGGTGATGGCACTAAGCCTGATTGACTTTCACAAGGAAAGAAGAAAATCTGTCAAGAAAACCAATGTACTGTACTGTACTTTTGTTCAAGCCACTTCTCACCAAAATCTCATTTGCTTTTATGCAAGAGCACTATGCTACAATGGGAACAGACTGTGAATTACAGTCACTGATGGCTTATCTACAGATGATTTTAACAAAATTCAAAAAATTGGTGTAGATTAAAAATCCTCACGTTTATGAGCAAAAAAAATCAGTTCTATCCACTCTTTGACAAATTTTTATTCACCAACCTGAGGTCACTGTTAAGACACAGATTTCATCAAGGAAAACTTCAAGTGAAGCACCAGAAGTCAGTGATGAAGCAACACAGACTGAAAAAAAAAAGTTATTTTAAAATAACTTATCGGCAAGATACTTTTTATTCTACTAGATGAATATAGTATTAAATTTGACTTCTAGTGATTTATTCCTATAGATTAGTGGAGTTCTCAACACTTGGCATAGACTATTCTTGCATTAGGAGGCAGTTGTCACAGAGATTTAAAACAGTCAAAGTGCAGAGAATAAGAGACCATGGAGTGCTAGAACCTAAGTGGTCTCCTATATTCCATGTTCTCCTTTCAAGGTTCAGGGATAACTGTGGAAGACGCATCATATAGAATAAAAGAGCCAGAGGCAGCAGATGTATAGGAGCAAACTGTGCTGTCTGACATCACAGGGTAGTTGCCCACATGAACCTACAACATTTATAACAGCATGCACAAGACCTGTGTAAACACAAGTCCCGTAAATAGGGGCCCAACATGAATGGAAGAGATGAGCAGAAAACCTTGGCCCTAGCTCAGAATCTAATGGCAATCGATAGATGGTGGGTGAGGGAGAGAGTTTTCTTTATCGGTGTAACACCTAACCAGGTTGACCTACCAACAACAGGTTGACCAGACTCCAATGGATAGACTAATACCCTAGAGCCTTTAGTAAACAAAAATTAGACTTGATAGAGGAGGAAAGAAGACATCTGAATATGGTCAAAAAACAGTGTATGAAATTCCTAAATCAATAAAAATATTTTAAACATTCTCTTTAGACCACATCAATTTTTCTAAGGTTCTTTCTCTAGATATGTTATAATGATATATCATACATAATACTGAAAAGTTGGTAAGTGGTATTACTCAAATATAAAAATTAGTATTACTGAGAGCATTCAAATATCTTAGCTGGAAGATTTCTTATGTCTTTTTATGAATTTGGATAACACATTCATTCTGTTCAAATAATTTCTCATTCTGTCTTATGTGATTGATTAGCCCATGTTTTAACATATATAAATATATTTAAATAAATTTAGCATAATGTTATGTTTTAGGGAATCATTTGGTTTAGTATATATTTTCCATGAAAATAAGCAACTTCTCTGTAGGAATAAGGGGATTAATTATATTCTATTGAGATTCTGTTAGTCACTTAAAATAGTTTCTTATGAATAAGAAAAGACTTAGTAACCCTAGTTGGGATGCTATATTTATTTAAATAACACATAAGCCTAGGTCAATTTTTGATAAGTTTTCTTTACTCATTTTTTCTTTAATTTGAAGATTCTACATTTTAGTAAAATGTAGCTTCACTAGCTGATCAATTTAAAACTCTTGGCAGGTACACTTTACACTGATGCCCTTTCATGATGTCAAATACAGGACTGGCAGTCATTAGGTACTTGTTAGATATTTGCAAATTTGCAGATATAATTTATTTTCACTTCATGTAAATCCTTTAATTCACTTTAGAAAACATTTTATCTAACACAAATATGATTTGATCTCAGAAATGAATTCAGTATGATCATTAAATATACTTCTATTTATTAAAAATAGATTTCAGTACCGAGTAAAACTTATTTTCACATGAAAGAAAATATGAAAGTCATTAGACTGACATACTTGTTAAAATAATTAAAAATTAAATTTATAAATCCTTTTCAGTATTTCAGTATGGGATTGTCTTAGTGTTTCTCTGTTTCTCTTTGCGTGTGCCTCTGTCTCTCACACACTATGTCTCTTTATAGTCATCACTCAGACAACACATATCAGTTCATTATGCATTCCCACAATACACAGAATTATTTCATCATATGTTCTTGAAAATGTTACACATTTCAACTACATATTAAAATACACTGCATATTAAAAAGTGTATTTTGTTAGTGATGGTCTATGAAATCACTTTAAATACTGAAATGTAACTTCTTTCTTTTATCAGTTTTTCTAATCATTCATTTTTATAACAAATTCCTTTGCAAATTTCATCAATACTTAGTAAATGACTTTTTCAGGTTGTTAGACAGAAACATGCAAACTTACATAAAATCTTCTAAGAAATTATAAATGTGAAGCAATCAATTTATTAATATTTTTCTTCATTTATAGTACACATATAGTAATTTTGGAGGTAAAGGAATAAAAACATAAATATGGAAGTAAAATAAGTATGTTACTACAATTTTGATAGAAAATTATTTCTATTTAATATATTAAATATTTGAAACCTTTCAATTCATGCCAAAATCTGAGTCACAAAACTTGGAGGTCATTAAAATTCAGGAAACAGATTTTAAAAATCCCAGCTCTATGCATTGCAAAGACAAAAAGCACTTCGTATAGAAAGATTCACTGAGAAATACGTAGCCTCACCAAAGCAGTTATCATGCAGTTTTTCAACTAAGAAGAATCTGACATGTGTATTCATGTGTATACTTTCAAGTAAAGAGAGATTTAGTGATTTGGAAAGGGAAGGAGCTAGGCATAAGAAAGAGTAACAGAGAGCATGGTTATGGGCATTGTACATGATCTCCATGTACAAAAATGCCAACATGAAACATCCTTATGTAGTTCATACAAACTAGTGATATCTTAAGTGAACAAAATGAGACACTGAAATGAAATATAGGTAAAACACGGAAAATAATCCCAACTATTTCTATTATGAGTCATATTTTTCCTACATTGGATGAGACATTTTGTGGGTGAAAAAAGAGTTTTATTTGTATTTCAATACTGAGGTCTTTGCTCCACAAGTTTCTGTTTTATCACTCACTTCTCTATTTAAAATAGATGTTTAAATTGTTTAGGAGATATGTCTTGCTTATTTTTCTGTACCTTGAAGTTTCTCTATTCTTCATTATTTCATTGTTCTCACATCATAGAAAGTACTTTATTTCTACTGATTTATTTCTGTTTGGTTGACATTTTTGTTTGTCTAATGTATAGAGTCATTCAAATTTAGAAAATTAATCTTATGGTATGGGTATATTAAATTTATCTTGACTCTTTTAGTAATTTTATTGTATTATTAATTTTAGGGAGCTATTCTATCAATTCTGTTGTATTATTAATCCTAGGAGTATTCTATCAACTCTATTGTATTATTCTTCGGAGGGTCATTTCTTCTTTTACTTCCAAGTCACAATCCATCAAGTCAGGGCAGAAACTCAAGGAAGAGCACAGGCCTATATCCATGAATCAAAGTCTATGATTGAGTTGCTTCCATACCCTTGCTTACTTCATGCATCTCAGACCAACCTGACATGAGCTGTTACTACCCACACACTTCTGGGACAGCCTACATCAACTAGCAATCAAGGAACTGCCTCCACAGAAATATCCATAGGCCATTCTGATAGAGGGGATTCCTTTATCGTGGCTTCCCATGTGGTTATGGAGTGTGCCATGTTGGCAAAAACAACCCAGGACAACTCACCCCTTGTTTACTTGACAACGAAACACATCGGCATTAAACCATCTCCTTTCTTATCTGCACAGTCTTTTGTTATCACGGTATCAAATATAGTACAGCTTTTGAAAGTTCAACAATCTTTAAAATTGTCAACACTTTAATTTCCAATAGTGCTTTCAAAATCCAAAATCAGATAATTGTTGGCTCCTATGAAATGTAAAATATAGTTCAAAGTTTCTTATTTCAAAAGGGAAGAACTGGGGCATTTTTAAATAACTGAAATTAAGCAAATCAAAGCTCAGCAGTGGTACCTCTTGTCCAATATATGGGCTCTCTTGTCATTTTCTGAAGTTCAAACAGCTTGGGTCTCCTTACCTTCAGACTAGCCTCCATAGCACACAAACAGTGTGTTTCACAAGCTCAAGCCAGCCCCACTCTACACTGGCTGCTGTCTTGCTTGTTACTCAGAACTATCGATCATTTTCAATGTTCTTGAGTTTCCACTGCAAGTGAGGCTGCATCTGCAGCAATGGCCATCAGACATCAGCATTGCTGAAGTCAATTCTCTTGGGAAGAAGTTCTTCAGAGTCCACAAGTAGAAGCTCGGAACCAAGAAGACCAAGTCTTCACATTAAGCCAATACCATAACTTGGCAAATAAAATATAGGAGTCTTCCACTTTGTACTGGTTTTAGAATCATGAAAGCTCCAGCACCAAGTGGGTCATATAGAGAACAACTGAGGTACAGCACAATATGGCAGATTCTAATCACTTCTAGTGTAGTTTTGTGTGATAGCATTCAGATGCATATGATTTTTTTTCATTTCTTTTCAAAGACAAAATTACCAGATCTACCTATTTTCAAAATACAGAGATAACATTTTAAAAAAATGGATAGACTTTTAGCCATCACTCAAATATACTTAAGCCAAATAAAAATTGTGTTAGGAAATATTTAGCTTTATTCAGGCCTTCCTATTTTTCTCACCTCAATAATAACTTACTCAGATACTAAAATTGTATTTTTTACAATGTCCAATAATTTTCTTGGATTTATATACAAGTCTGAGTGCTTTTGACAGGAAGAATGCATCACATACCCTTTGGCTTCCTTAAAGGGACTATATTCCTCTATTATAGAGGAGATTCCTGATTTGAAACCATCAAGGATTCAATTTCATTTCTGAAGTGGATGGTATTAAAACTTCCCCAGACTCATTTCACAAAGAAATATCACAGCTGGAAAAACTACTCTTAGGAAACAAATAGTCATAGTATGTGGAAATTTCCCCTGGGATATGTAGGAAATGAAGATGTATTTATATAAGAAGGTCTGTTAGATGTCAGTAAAAGCAGAGGGTCTCTAGTACTTGATCCTCCATCCTTTCACCCTCAACCTCAGCACCAGAGACTCTTCACTCTGATAGACATGGTCAGGAGACAGGTTTTGTCTTCAAATCTGCTTCACCTTTGACAAGACTGATGACTAGAAATTTTCACTTTTATAATTGCTTCCTGCAGAACCTCCATGAATTTAGTCCCAAGAAGAGACAAAAAATATGCCAGGCAGTGGGCGTGTTTTAACCTCTTTTTCTTTACTTTTCTTTGGGTGAATGTGTCTATACCAAGGAAGTGTATCACCCCAAAAGAATAGGACACGGTTCTTCCTTACTCCAGGAGATTAAGCTGTAGATATAACCCTAGTTGAGAGACTATACAAAAAGAAACCTTGGGAGCTCTTGAACGAACTTTATTTGGGACAGAGTCTGGATGATTTCTGATCTAAAAGTATAGTCAAAAGCAGTGGCAATTTCCATGGTAAACAATTTAGAGGCGTCAGTAGCTCCAGAAGAGCAAACTGCCCTCCACACACATTCAACTGAGAAAAAGGATGTACAAAGAATACTACTGGGTCAGTCAAAGTGCTAAAAGCAGACAGTTGTAAAATGCCTCACAGTGGTACCCTATGTTATTTGAATGATTTTAGCATTTTGTTTTTAACCTACATTGCAAAGCTGACTGTAAAAAAAAAAAATCTACATATCTACAAAACTCAACAAACTCCAAATTGGTTAAATGCAAAATGTTGACCCTAGACACAATAGAAAACAATGAAAGCAGAGCCAAATACAAAAAAAAATTAGCATTCTATATAAAGAAATCTCTGCCTGAAACAAATTAGCACAAATTTGGTGGCTTATTATAATATAAATATAATTATTTAACATTGCATTAGTAAGAAGCCTGAAGTAGTCCTGAACTGGCTAAAGTCAACATATCAGAATGGACAGATAATTTCTGGAGAATTGTCTAGCTTCCACCTAGGCTACCTTGTTTTTCTACTATAAAAAATTTTTAATAGAAAATAAAACAATCATAAATGAAGGTATTTTTAAAATACTTTGTTTGGCACACCAGAGCAAATACACAATTTAATATTAAAACTGTGCTTATAAAAAATTTACACTTAAAAAAGTTTTAAATTTTTTTCATATTTATTGCCCTTGTTTCCTGTCTGCACCCCCTGACAGCCCACCCACGGGACTTAATGCATTCTGTCATATATGTTAGGGCCCAAGTCAAGTGTGTTACACAGATGCCCCACCATGTGAGTTCATCTGCTGGAGCCTGTTCAGTCTGTCTACCATCACCCCCTTAAAGATCAACTCTCCCTCACCCAGTAGTGATCAGCTGCCAATAGTTCTTTGCCAAAGTCGTAGCCTCCTGTCCATTTCCCCAGTTCTATGCTATTTTTTGTCTGATTGAGTTTCATGGGTCTTGTGCACGCTGCCACTGTTGCTGTAAGTTCATGTGAGCAAGCTTTGAGGAGCCTACAAGCCTCTGTTCTCTTATGGTGATACATCTCTTCTCCTGGCTCTTACAGTATTTCTGCCCTGCATTCTGCAATGGTCCCTGAAACCTGGATGGGTGAAGTTTAATGTAAGAATCCTGTTCAGTGACCCTTGCCAAAATAAATTGTTTAAGAGACTCTTTTATTTTCTTTTGTGAGGGGTGGGTTTTCTTATTTGTGGTTTTCTCCCTCTGCCTTAGATCAACAATGGTTGTTATCATTCACATCATGCTCAGCTTAATATTACGCCCTTTAAATCCTTATTAGAATTATTTCTCATGAACACATTTGAAGACTAGGATGATGAAAGAAATGTTATTGATATTTTAGACTATAATTGGGTGACAGCACATAAAAATCCAGAAGTTGTGGGTTAATTTTTGTGAGACTTGAAAAATAAAAGTTTGTCATAAAGATTTGTGTGCTGCTATTGCCTTGAATCCAGTTTAGCCATCAAGAGGTTTTTAAGTTTCAATCTAATACAGTTTATTGACTTATAGCATAATATTACTAACATAAAACTTGTGATAGTAAATAATTTTGAAAATAAAGTTCCATAAAGTAAATTGTCTGTTCTAATGCATAAATATGCATGCAATTTAGTAGATTCAGGAAGCTCCTAAAATAAGTCTGTGAAGACTCCAGAGAATCAAAATTAGTTCAAATCTAAGGGGATATACGGGAACATTGCCACACAAAACGATTTTGTAGATTAAATCAATGAGCTGAGATGTTAAATGTCTGTATCACCATGATAACAAATTCTCTGAAGTGACAGACCATAAAAAGAGCTTCTAAAACTTAGTAAGATTTGGAAAAGTTGTGGTTCTTTGTTGTGGAAATGAGTGGAATACAAGATCTGATTTAGACAAAATAAAAAATTTATGTAGGTCTAAAAAGGTATTAGATATTGATAGTAAAGCTTCCATTTTCAGGTTTAGAACCAAAGACATTAAAACGTTCTTTTAGAACCACAACAAATGTTGTGAATGGAGAACGGGTACATAAAGGGAGGGGAGCTTATGGTAAAGCTTGTAAACCACTACCTCTTACAGAAAACTTCAGCAATGGAGAGACTGGTAGCAAAAGAACTTTGGTAATTTTGGGAATTTTTGGCTTATGCTTCAAATCTTCTATGCTTTATATCGTCTTAAACCTATCTGTAGTATTTAATTTCCCCAAAATATTGATGTATAGAACCATTATCTTGGAAACTTACAAAGAAATATTAAACAACAAAATTTTTAACCTTAACTATCTTGAAAAGAGGCCACCTAAAAGGACTTGACAATATAAATATATTGAAGATATATAATCGAATAGATAGATAGGTAGATCTCTATAAAAAGAGAGAGATAAATGTATGATCCAGGAACGAGAATGTGATGGTAAATAATGATTATCAACTGTATTTGCCTGGAAAATCCCTGATGATTTATAAAATACACTTCTGGGTATATCTGTGAACATACTTCTGGAGAGAATTGGCCATTGATTTATTACTGGAATCAGTCTGTTCAGCTTTGTTTTTCACATTTTTAACCTTACCATTTTGAATTTTTTAGGAATTTTATTAATTCATGGAGTCTGAGGATTGAGTCATAAACACATACTTCTCTTCAGCAGTACAACATCAGAACTAGTTTAGATGGCATATATTTGCCTATTCACTAGGACAGAATAATGTTTTATTTCAAACTACTTAGAAGAGAGAGCTCATCACAGTGGGCAACTGGGCTGATGTATAATCACCTTTCAGTTTAGAGCTTTGCACAACATTACTAACTCATTCTAATTATAGCTTTACAGCACCTCATTATGGCCTTGGAAAAATTTTGACAAGAAATATGAGTGAGTAATGTTTTCAGAAAAATATGTGTGAATTTAATGTGTTTATGAATAATAAACTCACAAAGTTGACTGGAGCCTCATATACCAAAAACTTCTCTAAAGAACATTGCTAATGTGGTATTAAAAAATCAAACACTTCAAAAATAATATCATAGGGTCCTCAAAATTGCAAAAACAATTTATTATGTCAACATTTTGCCTATCTCCTTATCTCTAATATATATCATTTATGAATGGAATTCAGAACAACAGAGATACAGAACGGGTTCTGAAATAAATGTGAGATTCCATGTGTAATTAAAACTACTTTTAAGACAGTTTTTCTCTTCCAATTTCTTGCCACTAAGTCTTTGCATGTGTTGAGATTCTTTATTACTATGTCCTTTCTTCAGAGTGTCTTTAGTCGTATGTTTTGATCTAAGCTCTCAGGCTTAAATAAGCCAACAGCAGCACTGCGTAGATGATTAAGAGATTTATAAATTGTAATATGTTTTCTATATGTAATAAATCTTTTATTTATATTTAAATCCTATTTTTATGTACTATGCAATGCTGCCTAATATGCATGTTTAGAAATGTGTTGAGCATGGCTTTTGTTTGATGTGATAAAACACTAAGTCCAAAACACCTTGGAAAGGAAAGGTATATTTGGCTCACAGACTGTAGTCCATTACTGAGGTAAATGAGGGTTAATGCTAAATAAGAAATCTGGAGGTAGGGACTGAACCAAAGACCATGAAAGAATGATTCTTATTAGCTTGCTCAGCTACTTTTCTTATACCATCTAGACCCACCTTCCCAGGAATGACACCACCTACAGTGGATTCGGCTTTCCTACCTCAGTTAACATTAAGAAATGTGAGGCAAGAAATGCCTCACAGAAATGCCCATAGGGCAATCTGATGAAGGAAATCCTCAATTGAGCCCCTGCCCCAGCTGATTCTCACTTAAGTCAAATTGACCAAAACAAAACAGCACAATCGTTCTCTTGTCAATTTGGCGCACAAGCATATCACTTTTAAACCAGACACTTTCCTATCTTGTTAATCCCCAAGATCTTATATCAATATCATGATAAAGAATACATTATAACCTTAAAAGTTCCCCAGTCTTTTAAAAATTCCAAGTTCAAAAGATTAAGTTACCTATAAAATTTCAAAGCCTGTCGACTGTGGGCTCCTTTAAAAAGAAAAATTAACATTGTCTCTTATTTTCAAAAAGGATAAGCCTATCACTCACATAATTTGTTCCCTAGGCTCAAGGCAGCTCCACCATAGATCTCCCACTGGCCTTGCTGGCCATCCCACAGCCCTGTCACCTCCAAAATCCTAGGATCTCCACTGCAACTGAGCTACATATTCACCAATAGCCTCTACTGGACTCTCAGGCTTCAAAGTTTTGGCTGATCTCCAAGAGACACACATTACTACATTCAGATGCTAGCTTTAGCCCCAACTGTACCATAGCTTCTGTGTTTCAACTTTGCAGAAATACCTCCCAGACTTCACCTCACAGATACTGGTCTCTTGTTAACCACAGCTGACTTTTTTCATTCCCAGCCATCCAGCATCAATTTTCTTAGTAAAGAAAGGTTTCCCTTGCACAGATTTTTTATTCATGTATGTCACACAAATGACCCTGACAGAGGCTTTGCTTCCCTCCAAAACTTCACAAGCCAGGCTGCCTACACTGTCTACATTTCTCCCTACATTTTTATCATTCAGGTCCCCTCAGAATTGTTCATTAAGATCTAAGCATACAATGGCTTTTCTAGACCAAAGTTTCAAACACTTTCATAATCTTCTCATAAAACAATATTGTCAGGTCCATCACAGCCGTATACCACACTCCTCGCAACCAACATCTGTCTTAGTTGCTTTTAAGCTGCTGTGATAAAACACTAATTAAAAGTAACTTGTGAAGGGAAAGGTGTATATTTTATGTTTTAGAGTACTTTGTGTACATACATGAAGATGTACTATGTGCATTCTAGCAATTTCACAGAGGCTAGAAGTGTGTGTCAGATATGCTAGGACTGGATTTATAAACCATGGTTAGCTGTCATGTAGCTATTGGGAACCAAACCTAGGTCCTCTGCAAGAATAGTTGGTGTGATTATCCACTGAGTCAACTCTCCTGTCTTGGAAAGCATGTATTTCATATTATGCTTCTAGACAGCAATTTATTGCTAAGGTAAGCCAAGGCAGGAATTCAAGTCAGGAACCTGAGGCAGAAACTGAAGCAGAGGCCATGGAAGAGTGCTATTTGCTGGCTTGCTGACTCTTAGACTTGTTCAGCTACTTTTTTCTATCTTGTCCAGGGCCATCTGCCCAGGAATGGCATTGCCCATGCTGGCTGGGTCTTCCTACTTTAATTAATGGTTTATAAATATCTAATAGACATGTCCAGAGTCCAGTTGAGGAGATTTCTCATTGAAATTCTCTCTTCAGAAGTGACTCTAAGTTCACAAAAACTAAAAAGCACAGGTGTACCAAACAGAATAGCAGGTATTAAAGTAAAAATATATTACTCTGAGTTTTCCATTGATACTTGGTATTTAGAGTAAATTTAGATTTAAAATTAAATTGCCTCATTATTTGATCAATTGATCTTCATGACTTTAAGTTATCTTAATTATATGTTGTCACTAAATTGAAAAAAAAAACACTTCTTAATGTAAAAGATATAAAACTTCCACAGTTTTATACTCTTTACTTCTTCTTAATTTAAGTCATGTCAATGAGCAATATTTTGGAAACTTTTTTCAAAATGGAGAGGATCTTTAGTATATTTAGTGCATTTGTGTTTGAAGTCTTCTTAAACTTTTCAATTGCATTACTTGAACAATTACTTAATAGGAACTGTGGTTAAAACAAAAAAATTTACACTGAACACAGTAACATACACGTACATATATATACATCAGAATTATTTTATATTGTTTACGTGGTGCCCCTGTGAGTATTACTTTTGTTGTTGACCTGTGTAATTTTATCACTGTAGTGCTGTTCTATTGTAGTTTAAAGAAACCTGTATTATCTTGCATATGATATAAGCCCTTATTTAATGTTATATATAAAAGGCTAGAAAATACTTTAATGTGTTTATTCACTTTTTTAGATAAGTATTAATATATAACTTATGTCCATCCAACAAATGTTAACATATAATAATATATAAATTATATATGAATAAATAATAAAAAATTCATATTTGTTCTCTTGATCTTAGCCAGTCTGACTGGAGTAAACTGAATTATTAAAGTGGTTTTGATCTACATTTTGAAAATTATTGAGGAAGTTACACACTTTTTAAGGTCTTTCTTAGCAATTGTTTTTTCCTTTGAGAACTCTGTGTTCAGGTCCTTAGACTTTTAAAATTTGTTTTCTTGTTCTTTGTTTTTTGAGTTGAGTATATATTCTGGATATGAACCCCTTGCCAGATGTGGGTTTCCTCTTCACTACTTTTAGTGTTTCTTTTGCTGTACAGAAATCTTTTAGTCTAATGAGGTCTCCTTTGTCAATTGGTGACCTTAAATCCTGAGAAACTGATACAGAGATCTTTTTCTACACCTATGTCTTGTAGGTTACTGCCTGTGCTTTCTTCTAAGCGTTTCAGAGTGTCAGGTTTCACATTGAAGTAACTGGTCCACTTGGAGTTGACTTTTATGCAGGCTGAAAGACATGGGTCTAATTTCATTCTTCTACAGATGTAGATCCAGTGTGGCCAGCACCATTGGTTGGAGATACTGTCTTTCCTCCAGCATGCATTCATGGTACATTTGTCAAATATCAAATGACTAGAATTGCACTCATGTTTTTGTCCTCTGTATGTTCCACTGATCTATATGTTTGTTTTTGTGCCAGCACCAAGCTATTTTATGACTATAGATCTGTAATAGAGTTTAGATCTGGTATGATAATCCCCTCAGCATTGTTCTTTTTCTCAAGATTGCATTGGCTACCAGGAGTATTTTGCTATTCCATGTAACTTTTAGGACTTTTTTTCTAATTCTGTGAAGAATTTCATGTAGATTGTGATTGACATTGCATTTAACTTATAACTTCCTTTTTTAGGCTGGTCATTTTCAAGACATTAATTCCATTTATCTGTGAGCATGGGATTTCTTTTTTACCTCCTTGTGTATTCCTCAATTTCATTCTTCTAAGATTTAAATTTTTCATGACAGCAATATGTCTTTGGTTAGGTTTATTCTTGGATATTATTTGGAGGCTATTGTGGATGGGAGGGTTTCCTTGAATGCTTTCTACAATTTCTTGCCATTGGTATGTAGAAAGGATACTGAAATTTGTAGATTGATTTTTGTAACCTGCCACATTGCTTAAAGTGTTGATAATTTCTAGAATTTTTCTTGTGGAATTTTTGGGATCTCTTTCTTACAATATCACATTTGCAAATAGGATAATTTGACCTCTTCTTTTTCAATAAGTATTCCTTTAATTTCATTTCCTTTTTTTTTTCCTCTACCAGATCTTCAAGCACTATACTGAAGGAAGCGGAGACAGTGAACAGTCTTGTCTAGTTACTTATTTTAATGGGAATGCTTTCAGTTTTTCTCCATTTATAATAATGTTGGCTGTGGGGCTTTATCTATAGCTTAATTATGTTAAAGTAAGTTCCACCTAGTTCAATTCCCTCTAGGATATTTAACATAAATGTATATTGAATTTTATCTTACAGGTCTTTTCTACATCTATTGAGATGACCATGTTAGTTTTGTCTTTAAATTCATTTATATGATTTATAACATTTATTGACTTATGTATTGAACCATCCCTGCATCTGTGGAGTAAACCCAACTTGATCATGGAGGATGATTTTTTGATGCTTGTATGTATGTGGCTTGTGAGTATTTTACTGAGAATTTTTGACTCTAAATTCATTAAGGATATGGGACTTTAGCTTTCATTTTATTGTGTCTTTATCTGGTTTTCATATTAGAGTAATACTGGCTTCAGAGAAGGAGTTTGGAAGTTCTCTATTTCTATCTTTTTGAATAATTTAAGTAGTATTTGTTGAGGATTTTCATTGAATGGTAAAATTTGGCTGCGATTCCATCTGGGCCTTTTCTTTTTAACTTGGGAGATTTTTTAAATTATACTTTCAATTTATTTATTTGTTATGTGTCTGGTTAAGTTGTTGCTTTCTGCTTTCCTTCTCATTTAGCTTTGGTGGTGGCTTTCATGAATTTAGGAATCTGTCCATTCCACCTCGTTTCCCAGTATGCTTTCTTCCTGTGTGTAGAGATAGCATTGCCAACGTGCCACTTAGTGTTAAGCATCTTGCAGACACTTGTTCTCTGTATTTGAACAATTCTGAAATTCTTTAATAGTCTCCATCTCTTGTTAATAGAAGTTACTTTGATGTGGGATACAAAGTATACTTGTCTGAAGACATGATGCATATTTCGAAAAAGAAAGCAATTGTGTTGGTCTAGGAATGTGACACAGACTTTTCTTTAGGCTCCATGACCTCTTCAGCCATGTGTATTTGGCTATGTTTAAGAGTACCACAAAAGATATTCCATTCCATTGAATGTGTTTAATTGCACTTAGACAGCTGTTGCTTAACAAGATAAGAGTGCCACCACTGTACCAGCAGTGACAGTAGCTGGGCCACTAACTGTTGTTTATTAGGCTTTATAGCTGGGTAAGACCATTGATTGGTTTCTCCCCTGGTAGCTTCTATAATATCCTCTGATACCAGGAGAGTTCTTCAGGGAGTAGGTTTCCAGGTCAGTTCCAGCTTGATTGTTCCAATTCCTTTGTTCAAAGTGTGGCCTGCCTTCATTAATAGGATCTTTCCTTCAAGCTGAAAGAGGCAATGGAAAGCTGTGACACTAGCCTGTGTTCTTTGGAGAGTTTGTTGGACTACCCAGAATAACAACTCTAAAGGAGATTCATCCTGCCTGGCACTGTATTTTTTTGCTATTTAGCTTAAAGGCATACACATACACTTGTATATTTATTGTAAGTGAATATTAAATAGGGGCTTTGAACTAATCCACTTCTTTCTTGATTTTCATTCCATCTGAGCATTATTTATCCGCCCCCCCCGTATAGCCATCCCTACTCCATCCCCAGTTAAAATACCCCCCTTTCTCCATTTTCCCCATAACAATAAGTGTCTTCTTCTTTCTCCTTCACTTGAGCTCCTTCCCCCTCATGTCCATAGTTCCTTTCCATTTTCCTGGTTCCTGAAGCTTGTTCTTTATATAGACTCATATCTAGGAATTTGGAACTAGCCCTACAAATGAGAGAAAACGTATTCTGCTTGTACTTCTGAGTCTGTGTTATTTCATTTAGCATAATAGGCTTCATTCATTTACCCGAAAATTTCATGATTTCATTTTTCTTTACAATTGATCATTTAACACAAGAGATTGTTATCACTTTAGGAGAACCCAACATAACACGTTCTAAAGCACAAAACTTTAATTCAACTCAGTTCATAACCTAAGGTCACTGTCCTCCAGCAGCTGTGTACTGATTCCTCCAGAGACTCGGAGGCAGAAAGTGGTATTCCAAAGCTGGATTTCTGACCTATAAATAATTATAATACAACAACATGTGAGCAAAAAACTCCTCAATGTAATTATTAACTGTTAACCCAACAAACAGCACCTGATGCCTGCTTTTCCCACAGCTCAGTCCTCCTGGCTTTCTAACCATCCCCAAGCTCAAGCTGATGCCAGATGCTGCTCTGCTGAGGTTCACTCCAGCTATCTTTATCAAAGGATTAAAGAAATAAAACTGGAGATTCTAAGTCAATATCTCCAAATAACTGAGATACAGAAATGCCAAAATATGTGAAAAATATTCACATATTTTTCAGTAGTATCAAAAGTTACAGGGTCTATTAAAGTATGCGTGAGGTATAACAGGACACTGTTACCCCATCAACGAAAGCCAATAAATATTAGCATTAAATGTACAAAGAATATTTGTAAGTATAATTTGGAAATTCTTAGGGTTGAAAGTTTATCTTGAAACAAGATAACATAATTTTAACAGTTTCAAAAGTGCTTCCCCATATTTTGCATATTTATTTTGTTTACTTATGGTGACATTCCTATGGCGTCTTACTGCTGTAATGAACAGGAAAAACAACGAATATTGAGAAAACAGAAATATTTTCACAAGATCACATTCATTTTATACGTTTAATTGGATCATAGAATGTTCAAATATTTGTTTCATTTTCCTTAGTGTTTCTATAGATGAACATGTGAATGTGTAGACTAGGCATGCCTGTGGGGAATTTTCTTGATTGTGTTGCTTCAGGATGGCAGACACACCCACTGTACCCGGCACCATTCCCAGTCCTAGATCTTGGCTAACATAAATGAAAAAAGGGAACGAAGCAGCAACATACAATGATTTCTTTCTTTCTACTTCTTGACCCCAGATGCAATGACCAGGTGCATCAAGTTCCTGTTGACTTGGCTTCTTGTCTATGATAGACTGTACCTTGAACACTGAGGCAGAATGAACCTTTTCCCCACCATAAGCTGTATTTTCTCATAGCATCAGGAAAAGACACTGAGGCATAAATTGGTGCCAAGAAGTGGGAGGGGGGCATTGTAATAAACCTATAATATGATTCTTAGGCCTTTGGAACTTTTTTGTGGGTATAGCATGGAAGAGTCCAGCACTTTGTTCTAGAAAAGCCCTTAGCATGCTTGAAGCAGAGGTTAATGGACCACTCTGGTAAGAGCTTTGAGGACTACAGTGCTGAGAGTGAATATCTGAGTCATGGAATTTCAGGGAAGACCTCATGAACTGTACCTAATCCCGGAATTGAATAACTCTGAACCTGAGGCCAGTGGATGATCAAATTCCGGTGCCACCTGCCTATTGTTCACTGCTAAAGTGCCTCCAAATTCTGAAGTTCCAGGGAGTGCATGATACCCACAGATGGTTCATTCCAGAACAGTAATAGCAACAGAGTCTTAAAAGTAAAAAGCTGGTTTTCTTGAATACATCAACCTTAGACTTGATTTTTCTCCAGACTCCAAACACATTTAGAAAAATACCCTCCCCAACTAAACATTGGCCTTCCTAGGTACTAATCTGAGAAATCTCAGGTGTGTGTGTGTGTGTGTGTGTGTGTGTGTGTGTGTGTGTGTGTTTGTATGTGTGTTCAACCTGCAGAAAGCTGTTACTGGCCAGGGGATAAGAAGAACACATGAGTGTCTGCATTCTAGTTGTGTGTAGCTAGTTCATTGGAGTGGAGTCTCAAAAAGTTTTAGACAAAAAATGATAGAAAAACATCATGAAGATGTTTAGGCACAAATGGTAGAAAGTGCTCTGTAGGATATATGCTGTAGGAACGTTGAAAATATTAGCCACCAAGGTTTATACAAGTCTATCCCTCCTGTCTTTAAGTGTTTCTCATGTTTGGGGACCTAATCTACATCTGTACTCATGCAGGTTCTATCACCTTGCTCTCGAAGGCCTTCTTGCCAAGGCTGGGATGTTTTCCAGAGACCTCAGTAGCTCCTCCAATAAGCAAATAGATCCATGTCTGCCTACTCAGCTAACCTCAGAAATTGTTCCTTAGGTATGATTATATGTGTGCTACACATCTGTGCAGTTTTCTGCCCAGAAATAACTTTGTTTACTTATAAAGAAATACCTAATGGTCCCTAGTTCACAAGACTTTTCTACCAAAATACAAATACTAGTCTCAGAAAAAAACTATATTTATATATCTATATATACATGGATATTATATTTATAATTTAGCTACAGATACAATATTACATATTATATTCACATATATCACACATTTATACCATATACACATATATCCATGGATAGGATAGAAAGAAGACAGAATGAAGAATTCTTCCTCTTGATTTACATGTTATTTAATTTTTTTATTAATTTATATGCTTGGATACAGCAATCTAACTATGAAATTAAAATATGGACTAGCCAGGTTTATATTTTCCACTAGATTATATCATTATGATCACCTATATAGCATATCTTATAGTTCCAGCGAGAAGAATTTTGATTATGACAAAATGACATTGGAATTTTAAGTATTGTTAAATCATTATTGACCAAAATTATAAAGTATTTGAGATAATTTATAAAATAATATGTTATTAACATATAATCTGTCTTTAAAGTTCACTAAAAGAAATTCATAACTCATAGCATAAACAGAAAATTGTTCTTGGAATTATTTTACCTAAATGAATTAGTCTTTTTAATTTTAAACATTTTATCACACTTTGCACAGATCTCCGTGACATTAAGTTTTCAAGTATGACTTTTTTACACAGACATATCTAGTGTTTAAAAATCATTGCTATTGTATTCCTTATACATTTTAACTTACCAGTTCAAGCAATAATTAATTGCCAGTTGGTTAAGGAAGAACAAATGAAGAAAATACACAACTAAAAACATACGTTTTACAACTTGTTTTCTTAAAAATGTCTCTACATATTCATTTATGTAAAAGTGGCCACATGCCACCTCTTCTGTTCTAGTTTTTCATTTTGTCCTCTGATCACACATTATGTTCTTTTTCCCCAAGGAGAAAATAGTTTTCTTACTTCAAAAAAGAATCTCCTTGAATCCCAAATTTCACCTCCTCCACAGAGAGTTTCTACGGCAATTGGATGTCCAAATACATACATGATTATACTTGTAAAACATCATCCTCTAACAGAAACTTTTGCATATTCCTACATGTGTGAAAAATTCAGGAGCAAAATAGAGTGTACTTGCGTGGGAACTACAGTGCTGTTGTTAGTTTCTTCTTGTGGTAGCTTATTCTCCATCAAAGCTTGTAACATGATGTTCATTTCCTCAGCTTGAACGAGTGTCAGAAATAATACTCAAAGAAACCTAAAACACCTGATATAACTTGTTTACACTGAAACACCAATTGACCCAATTTTAATGATTTCAAAATAATGCGTTGCTCTGAACAAGGTTGAGAACAGCCCGGGTCTAGTGATATTATATACATATTTAGAAGGGACTTTGAAAGGATGACCATTTAGGAGAAAAAACAATAGCTGCTTCTACAGTAGGGCTAATGACCTCAATATTCATGGACTTTGTGATACAGTTATTATTGGGGCCACTTAAAATAAGCTTTTAGTCTTCTAAATAAAAATTCTAAGAATGTACTCACATATGTTCTGTCTTCAATAATAGGATCTTACCTTCAAGTTATTGTGGGTAACTAAGAGAAGAGGCAATGGCCAGAATTCTTTTAGGGTCTATGGGACCCCTGGTCAACAATTTCAAAAGAGGAGTCCATTCCTGGCAATGGGCTTTTACTTTTTAACCTGTGAGTCTATTAGGTACAACCTTGTGCTGACTTCAAAACCTCATCTCTACTGGGTAGCTTTCATAGTGCTGAAAGGTGCTGTGCATGCTGCTGAAAGAGAAAATTTAGTATGAACCTTACCGAGCAGTGACTCCCGTGAGCCAGAAGAACACCTGACATGGCAAGATATGCTCCCCAGTACAATAGTGATATGAGCATTATAGGAATAATAAACTACCTTCTTATTAGATGTGTGGCCCATGATATAGCATGGTATTAGACCTTGGAATCTGAGACTAGTCCAACCATAGGCCATGGGAGAAAGACGAATATAACCATTTTTCCAAATAGATATGGTATTCAATTGATTTCTACTGATTTATTGCTATACCTGTAGATTAATGCATCTTTCAACTCTCATCAGTGAAGCTCCCTTATACTCAAATGGTGAATAACAGAGAGAGCTTCAACTGACCAAAGTACAGAGAATAAGAGGCTGCCAACTGCTTATCCCTGCATAGGACACCATCATACTTCTCTTTCTCGAGCAAAAGATCCATTTTGGAAGGCGGGGCTGAGATATGTAAGAGCCAAAGGAAGTGAATCACCACAAGGAAACAACATTTTCCAGACACATGGTCTGTTAAATATGAACTTACAGCAGCAATAATGAAACCATGCACAAGTTCCACATAAACTAGAGCCACGCAAATCCTACAACTGACATGGGGAAATGGGTAAGAAACCTGAACCTTACTTGAGGAACTACTGGTAAATAATGTGTGGTGGGAAGCAGAGATTCAGTCTCATATAAGAGGGAGACTCAGTACATAGACCAGGTTTTAGTGGCTCAACCAATACCAAACAAGTTTGACTCTATAGGTACATGTACCTCTATATCTGTACTCTAATAATATCTGGGGACTGGAGAAATGGCTCAGTGGTTAAGTGCACTGGTTGCTCTGGCAGTGGACCTGGTTTTGATTCCCACGACCCACATGATGGCTAACGACAGTCCATAACTCCAGTTCCAGGGTAACTGACACCCTCTTCTGACCTTAGTGGGCATTGTACAACATGGTTGCAACTACCTAGATACAGGCAATACCCTAATACATATAAAATAAAAATAAATAAAATCTGTACATATATATATACATATATATATACATATATATACATATATATATATATATATCATACAAAAATTTGGTGGGGGTGAGTACGGGTAGGTGCAGATATGAGAAGGAATCTAAATATGATGAAAATATATTGCAAAAAGATTATTGAAAATTCAATTAAAATTTTAATTCATGTATTTATGTAATTGATTTATTATTAAATTTTTGTGCATCTCATACAGAATATCTCAATCATTTGTTTTAAACCTATAAATTTGTTTTAAGACACATGGCAGATAGACATATAGCCAGGAATGGAACTTTAGAAAAAGAATAAAGAAGACCAAAGAGGTGGGGATGCTCAGCATGTTAGAGAAAGCATACTTAGAAAAGAGACAGAAAGAAGAAAATAAAAATTTATGCTTTTCTGAATAATAGAAAAGCAAGCAGAGTTATGGAGCTGCAAGACTGTGGTCTACTAACATACTGCTCTATGGGCAAAGATTCTGGGAAATAAAAACACATTATCTTAGTAAAGGAATAATTATTTACCTGTCTCTTTAGCGTGGCTGAAGGTGAACCTATCTTCCTAGGGATGGTTCTTCGGGCCGGTGATGGCCAGACTGGAATGTTAGGTCTTCACTTAGGCCGGAGATTCTGTTCTCTTGAACAGAAGGAGTGTTCTTAATGGAACATTATTGCTACTTTAACCTCTTTGTCAGGATTATAGCATGGATACTCCTTATTATTGTGTACATGATAATATTAGTCATGCTAGTATAATTGAGGGAAATAATGGTCCTTCATATATCTGGGGCTAACACAGTTAACTTTTAATTCTCAGTTTTGTGAGAACTGGTACATTTCATGCTGCTTTGGAGCTCTTGTGGACAACTATTTTCAAATCTGACTCAGTGAGATGGCACCTTAGATTATAACTGCTACTTTCTAGAATGCTAGAGAAAAGTAAGTATGTAATTGAGACCACCGTTGGTCAGCTCTGGGACATTATAGAATTTTGTCACATATATATTTCATCAGCCAGAATTTTATCGTTCTGTACACATTGAAACAAAATACCTGAGGAAGATACTTAGGCACCTCCAACAAGAAGCAATGCAGATACTTTATAATGAATCTCTGCCCAAAAGAATTTCTTTTTATTAAAATTTTATAAAAATATGTCAAGAATAATGTTAAATACAAAAATGTGTCAAGATATTATTATCTGTATTCTCTAGCAAACAAATTATAGTCCAATGATGTAACCAGTAATAAGTTCAGCAAACTTAACTTTATAATTAAAAGATATTATATATCCCATGATCCATTTTAGAACATTTGGCTTAAGGTCTGAAAGTAAGAAACATTAGCAACATACATAGAGTGGATATTTTGATTTAGAGAATTGTATGCCATTTAAAAAATTTAAAATATCTGAGAAAACAGTTCCAACTTACATCCTATTTGATAATATGGGAAAATGTAGGATTCAAACACCCTTCAGATTTTCTTGCAGACGATACTGGTGTTATTACTCTTCTCCGCCTCTGCTTCATTTCTTGAAACTTCATCCCTTTAAACAGTCCGACAGCCCCTTTAATTGCAAATTGCTTTTTCAAATCATTTAATGCGGTACTATTCCTTTAATGAGTAAACAGCTTTCAGTCTATTCCACATGATAAATTTCTCTGGGATTGACGTTGGCCATTTAATCAAGTTTTCAATATTTGTAACATTGTTGCTCCAAATCTTTGACTTGATCTATTATTTCACCTCGGCTATCTTTTCACCTGCCCGCAAAGTTTGTCAAAACACTAATTGCATTCTGTGACCAAAAAGTAGAGGAGGAGTACAACCTGGATCTTTTCCCTTACAAAACCACCGACAGATTGGTTAACAGCTGTTCTTGGGGTCTGTACACATAAGGCAAACTTCAGAACCTTGCCCAGCCCACAGCTCCCCTGTCTGTAGCATGGGAATCATTTCACAATAGGTGACACTTTGAGCAGGGTATAATTAAAGGGCCTGTTTTAGTAAAATTACATCCTGTGTAACACATACTGAAAGACAGAGGCAAGGTAGCAGGGACAGTGTTCAATTTAGGCAGAACAGAGCATGAGCACAGTTGGAGCTTGATGATTTGGCTGTGGTTCAGGAGGTCACATTAAGAAAAATAAATCACCATGTTTCTACAGTGTTTAAGTATCAAGTGGGCCAATGAGATTATTAAAAATATCTTTCTATTCTGATTTAGCTAATTGAGACTGAGGAAGTATAAAACCAGGTCCACAGTACAACAAGCTAGAGGTTATTATTTAGTTTGATTGCCAACATCACCTTTCCAAGATTACTGATATTTGGTTTACAGAGATACAAAATATTGTGAATTAAAAGTGAATCTGACACATATTATTCTGAGCACAGAATTTTTTTGTGTTCATGGGGTGTAATGAGTTTTGGTACAGGTCAGCTTTGAATCATTAGGGTTGCACACTGGATCTTTTTTCTCACAAAACCTCTCAAGTATTCATTATTTGCTTTTATTAAGAAAATATATACTCTCATTTAGATAACAAAATTCAAAAAATTTTTTTTAAATATAGTTAAGGGATGATAGCAATACTGGGCTCCACTTCTAACATGTTTCTAAGCTATTACTCATGTAAATCATCCCATGGGTTTTCAGTCATTTCCTCAACCATCTAATGGTTGTGTTGCCTGCTCTGAACTTTCATCACTGACTACTTCACCGTATTTTGAAACATTCATAAATAAAATAACTTTATGTAAACATTTGAGAACAGAATGAAATCATTATACACAAACATTTTGGAATAGAATGAAATCATTATATATACATGTTTGAGAGTAGAATTTCTGCTTGACAATTCATTAATGAGATTTTCCAGCATTGTCAAATATAATGATAATTCAGTTATTTTCATTGCTTTGGTTTTCCATAACTTGGCTCTACTATATAATACCTATTTAATAAATATTGAGGTCATTTACAATTATAAATATTTAATAAATTTTACTTTACATATATTTTGATGAACATGTATAATCTTTTTTTGGGATATATATATATAATTTCTATTTTATAACATATATGAATGAGAACCTTTAGCAGATACTATCAACTTTCCAAAGGGATTCTAAGAAACTATATTTATTATAATTATATGAGAATTTCATGTCTCACCAATACTCAAATGCCAATATTTGATATTACAGTCATCCTGATAGCATATAATGATACATTTCTTTGTTGTTGTTATCTTACTTTAGTTTATTTTTTGGTAGACTGGTACTTGGGATTGAACCAAAGGCTTCACATATGTTAGGCATTAACATTCCTATTTAACCTGATCCCCAGTGCAATTTCAGTAGTACTTGGAGATTAACAAGTTTGGCAGCTTTTCATACTTTTAGAAATCATTGTTTTATGTGAACTTTCTCCTGGATTATCTCTAGTGATATTGTTTTCCTGCTTTTGTCATTTATATGTGTGTATGATGGAACACCAGCACTTACATATTTTTATTTTTTCAACTAAACATTTTATTTACTATTTGAATATGCATAACATATGTTTGGATTCAACCCATAGCCACTCCCTCTTCTCTAATATTTCTCCAGACCCTCTCTTCATATGCTCTCTAAAGTTCTTGTTTTTTTTTAAATTTACCAACTGAGTCCATTTAGTGCTACCTGTATGTGCACAGTTATGGAACCATCCATTAGAACATCTCAGGGCTCATATCCCTGAAGAAAATATTTTCTCCCATTCTTACTATCCACTAAGTATAAAACAGTTCTCAGATAAGAGTGGGACTTCATGAACATTTATGAATATTAAATAAAATATTTACAAAAATAGTACAGTTATGTCATTACAAGTTGCACGTAAGTGTGGGTTCTCATTCAGACACACATGTAGATGACAAATAGTGAGAAAACCAAAAGTAGTATTTCAAATCAACAGTATCAGCATAGATAATCCAGGAAAAAGATCATGAAAACTTGGGTTCATTCTTTTTGAACATATGATACATGCTTGGATTTTGACTGGCTTGGCTTGTGAAAGTCTTGTGCATGTCGTCTCAGGCACTGTGAGTTCATGTTTGCAATTGTGTTGCCATGTCTGGAAAATAATGTTTTGCTACAAATATTTAGTCCCTCTGATTTTACAGTCTTTCTTCCTCCTCTTCTGTAAATTTCCTAAGTCTTGAAAGGGAGGGAATATGAAATCGATATTCCATTTAGAGCCACACTCTCCAGAGCTTCTTATTCTCTGCACATTGACCAACTGTTGATCTTTGTATTGATCACATCCACTGTAAAAACAAGCTTCTCTGATGGGTGTTGGGAGATGCACTGACTGATGGAGATAAAGATAAAAACTTAAGGTACAGCTTATTAATATAGTCATTAAGCAAAATAATAATAAAAGTATCTCCCAAAGGATTCGTAATTGAGCCAATGACAGAATTTTGATCCAGTTAACAATTTTAAGTATGGGTTCCATCTTGGGATGCAGGTTTCAAATACAATAAAAAAGTGGTAGGTAATTCCTATAACATTCATGCCATGACTGCACCTGTGGGTTTTTCTTGTTATTTTAGCTCATAGGGTTCATAGTTGGCTATGACTGAAGAAAACATTTTACCACCAATAATATGCATTGAAACTCACAGAAAAAATGAAAGTTACCCAGTAGGAATGAAACTTCTAGGTTGATAACAACAGTTGAATGAAAATGAAAACACAATATAACAAAATCTCCAGAACACAATGAAGGCAGTCCTAAGAGGAAAACTTATAGCACTAAGTGCCTACAGTAGATCAAATTACTAACTCAATGATGCACTGATAGTCTTGGAAAAACAATAATAAACAATACCACAATATATTAGGCTGGAGGAGTGAATTTCAGGGCTAAATTAGTGAAAAAGAAGTGAAAACACTGTACAAAGAAGGGTTCACCTGTTTGTAGTTTTTAATTTCCTTCTAGACTTCTTCTTGACTCAGTTATCATTGAGTAGTATGGTAAATAGTCTGCACATGTTTGTGCATTCTCTAAAGTGTCTATTACTATTGATAGTTTTTTTTTCATTAGAGTTAGATAGTAGAACTCTGGTTGTTGGTTTATTTTATTGTTCTCATTAATTATTTTTTTTTATTTTGAGAATTTCATACAACAGTATTTTCTTTGCATTATTTCCATCTGGTCTAGTCTCTCACTAACCCCTTCTATGTCCCTTGTTACCCTGCATCAGTCTTGTCACTCCCAACCAACCACAACTTGAGTCGTATGTGGAGGGAAGGGCTAAGATTAGAGCAGAGTAAGCTGGGAAAGAGATGGGTGCAGGGTGTGCAGTTTGTCTTCTTGGGGGCTGTCAGTGGATTGGTGCTTCTGGTGAAAATGTGAAATTCGCTGGCTGGCCTTAGTAGGAGGATTTGGCTCTGTCTCCTCACAAATGGCTCTGTAAGTAAGCCCAAATAAACTCTGGTTTCCCAAACTGTAATTTGGCAAAATCATACTTTGTTTGCTTTGTTTGTTAGAGAGGTAGGTGGAGCTGAGCAGCTGAGCACAGCTTGTGCCTCACAGAAAGAAATTCTTAAGACATTTTATATATATATATATTTATATATATATATGTATATATCTTTATGGGACAGAAAACCATATCTGTTGCTGCAGTAGTACCATTTCATTCATAGATGAGATCGTAGCTGTCCAGTTTTGTATTCTTATTTAGGGTTGTTTCATGTCCTAATATGTAGTTGATGCTAGAGACCATTACATGGGCTGCTCAAAAGAATGTGTATATGTGTATTCCTTAGTGTTTGAGTAGAATGTTCTATAAATGTCTGTTGGGCCTATTTGATTTATAATGTCACATAAATTCAATGTTTCTGTTTAGTATTTGTCCAGATGACCTGTCTATTAATGAGTGATGTACTGAAATAAATCACTATAACTGTGTTGGGTTAATCTCTAGTTTGGATCTAGTAGTATATCACTTACAAAACTGGGAGTTCCTGTTTAGTGTGTATATATTTGGAGCGGTCATGTTTCTTTTGGTAGATCTTTGATGAGAATTAAGTGTCCCTCCTTATTTCTTCTGACTATTTTTGGATCAAAGTCAATTTTGAAAGATTTGGAATAGATATTCTTGGTTGTTTCTTAGTTCCATTTACTTGGAATATCCATCTTATTTGTGCTGGATAGCTTTAGTTGTCAACTTGACACATCTGTAAAGAAGGAACTTCAATTAGGGAATTGCTTCCATTGGATTGGCCTGTGGCTATGTCTATGGGTCAGTTTTTGATTGTGGGATGATGTAGGAGGGCCCAGTGGGCAATACCACCCCTGGACATGTGATCCTGTGCTGTTAAGAAAGTAGACTGAGCATGGATGAGGGGAGAAAGCCAGTAAGTGGTATACCTCCATGGTCTGTGCTCCAGTTTCCTGCCCAGAGTACCTGCTTTGGCTTCCTTAGTGATGAATTGAGACCTGGGATATGAATGATAAAATAAACCCTTTTGAAGTTGGCTTTTCTCAGGGTGTTTTATTAAAGCAATAGGAAGTAAGACATCAGCCATTTACCTTAACATGGCATCTGTGATGGTGAGGTGTATTTCTCAGAGGCAGCCAAAAAATAGATCCTGTTTTCTAATCTAGTCTGTTAACCTGTGTCTCTTTACTGAGGAAAGGCAAGCAATGGGTATTACTTTATGTAATCTTTGTGTGTGTGCGATGTTTTCTTCTATCTCTTTTAATTAACTGCTCTGGAATTGTCTACTCATTTCTTGTGTCTTCTTGATTATGTTTATGTTTCATGTTCAGACTGAGGTATTCCTTTCAATATGCTCTGTAGAGATGGATTAGCAGTCCAAAATTCCTTTAATAGGCTTTTATCATGGAAAGTTTTATTTCTCCTTCAATTTTAATAGATAGTCTGCTGGGTATGATAACTGCTTTGAACTTGAAATACATCTTACAGACCTTTTTGACTTTATAATTAAGTCAGATGGACCTGGCTTTAGAAATTAATTGACTTTAATTTATTGCATCTTTTAATATCCTCTCTTTATTCTGTATTTTTAATATTTTAAATAAATATGTCCTAAGGAATTTCTTTTCTTGTCCTGTCTATTTGGGTTTCTATAAGCCTTTTGTACCAGGCTGAACATCACCTTCTCTAGTTTTGGAAATTTTCATCTATGATTTTCTTGGAAATATTCTCTAAGTCTTTGATATAATTTTCTTATTTTTTATGATCATAATTAGAAGATTAGGCATTTTTATCATGTCCCAAAATTCTTCCTCTTTCTGTTCATTTTTTTTTTTCAAATTTATCATTGGCCTTTACTGAGTGATCAAATTCCTCTATCTTATTGCCAGCCTTGATTGCCTGATTTCTACATGATCCATTCTATTGATGAGGGTTCTTTTGAAATTTTTATTTGGCTTATTGATTTTTTCATTTCCAGCATCATTTAAGATTTTGTTTTCATTATCAATTCTATTTACATTTTTCTATCTTGGATCGACTTCCTTAATTTCTTTTAAACTTTTCTCATGGAATATGCTTACATTTTCTTTGAATTGTTTGAACATATTCATAATAATTATTTCAAATTCTTTGGCTGGTAATTCATCAAGTCATTGCAAGTGAATATTTTTAAGTTCATACACTATATTTTGATCACATTTAGACCACCTACCCTTCTCTGCCTCCCTCTTATAGCTCACAGTAGCCAAATTTCATGTACTCAGTTATATATACTAAGTCCTATTGAATCAAGTTTTTTCCCAAATGTCCTTTGATGATATTTTAAATAAAAACATATGAATTATCTTTTAATATATTATAGTTTGGCAAACATTAGACATAAATGATATTATACATTTCAACTTTTCTTCACAGAGCTATATAAATCTCATTAAATTTGTAAGTATAAAAGGGGTGAGAGAGGAGAGATAGGTAATCCTTGAATGGTAGAAAAATGTATTATTTTAAAATTCTACTGAAAAATGCACACATAATACATATACGAGTATATATGAATAGCTGAAGGCTACACAAAAAATCATAGTCCCAGGCAGGGAAATCTCCCTTCTAGTTATTGATCTTGGTATTCTAAGAGACCTCCCAAAATATAGAGAATATTGCCACTGCACTTGATGGCTCCCAGAACTTGAAAGACAGGACACAGGACTTGAAGTGACTGAGCTGGAAATGAACTGGAAACCTTCTCCTTTAAGAGTAACTCCCATAGTATCAGAATATGCAAACTGCCAAAGGATAAATCAATCAAATAATCCATCCATCTGTGAAGTCTATGAAACACAGCAATGACTGTCTCAGCAAATATTCTCTCCTTGGACAATAATGGCACTTTTATCTTGTGGTAATCCATAGCTGTCTAATTGTATTTAAGACCTACTCAATGGGAGGGAACTCATAAGTGTTACTATAAGCAGCCAAATACACATAGCTGGAGATATCATAGATTCTAGAAAAACATGTACCCTTATATTTACAGACAAGCATACATCTGTCCACTATCAAAGAAGTTTCTCTTGCAATAGATGGATACTATTACAAAATTCCACAACTGGTCAAATGAAGAGAATAAGGGTGTTTGAAGTGTTCAGACCCAAGTGACACACCTATAATGAAATCTCTACCCTTAAGGCTTATAAAATAGGGTGGAATGGGGACAGAAAGACTATCAATGTATCTTGCAACTCTCATAAGCAAAACTTCACAGTACAACAGATGATAATTAAACCAGAAAGCCAAAACTGCCCAAAGTGCAGAGAATAAGAGACTGCAGAGTGTTCATTCCTGAACAGGACACATTTATCAAACATATGCCACCCAAGGCTCAAGAATCATTGTTGGTGGGGGGAGCACAAAGATTGTAAGAGCCTGGGGTAGTTGATGTCTATAAGGAAACAGTGTTTACCAGACACAGAGGAAATTTCCTATATGGATTTGCAGCAATTTTAACAATATGAACAAGACCCATGCAAGTTCAAGTCAAACAAAACACCAGCACAATAAATGGAAAAGTGGGTAAGAGACCCAAAACTTGAATGTGGAACTACTGACAGTTGGGAAAGGGAGAGTCAGTTGTCTTTAAAGGTGTGATTCTAGATGAGTCAAGTAGGCTGCAGTGGATGGATGTCAATCCTTATTTTACAGTGACTTAAATTATTTCTAAAATACTTAGTTGAGTATTCAAATATAATAAATAATAAATTACAGTTTTTTTTTTCTGAGATGGCTCAGGCATAAAGTAACCTGCCTTCCAAGCATGAGAACCTGAGTTGTAGCTCCAGAACTGATGTAAAGTATTGAACATGTTAACACCTGTCTGCTACCCCTGTACTGTGAGTCATAGTTGTATTCTTAAGATTCATTGGACAGACACTCTAACCAATTTATGAACTTAAATTTCGGTAAGATGTACTCTCAAAAAATTAGTAGTAAAAGTTCCTTTTACTGCCCCAAAGCTTAAGCCATCATTGCTAGCTAGTAAGAACTGTACCACCCTGTTCCCATCAGTTCTCCTTGGTTCATAGCCCTGTCCTACTGAGGCTGCCTGAGAGTGTCTGACTAGCTTGGATGAGTTACCCAAACCCCAGCACACCCAACCCGCTGCTTTGGGATCATCTCCAGTCTCTTCCAGAGTTTCAGCATTCTGTTCTAGCTAGTTAAAACCAACCCATTCTGTTCCTCTAAGTTCTCCATGGCAATGGCCCAGTCCTGCTGAGGTTGCCTGAAAACACCTGTCTAAGCAGGGTAACTTACCTAGATCCCACCACACATCCTTTAGGGATTCTTCAGGACCATCCTTAATCCTTCCTACTACTCCAGAGCTCAAGCATTCTCCACTAGCTAGTAAGAACAAACCTACTCTCCTCCCCTCTGTTCCACTTGGAACTCGCCCTTTCCCACTGAAGGTGCCAGGGAGTGTCAGTAGTCCAAGCAAGTTACCCAAATCCTGCCATGTCCATTCCCTGCTTTGAAATAATCTCCAGTCTCAGTCTTCCAGAGCTCAGTCCTTCTCTGATAGTTAGTAAGAACTTGCCCATTTTGTTTCCATTGAGCATCCTTGGGCCTTGGCCCCATCCTTCTGAGGGTGTCTGAGAACCCATGACTAGAAAGTGTGAGTTATTCAAGTCCAGCTATACCCATCTCCTTGCTGTGGGATCCATCTTTCATCTGTTCCACTGCTCCTGAGCTCAAGACTTCTCTATCTAGTCAGAACCAGCCTATCCTGTTTCCATCAGCTCACATTGGTCCTTGACCTCCCAACTAAACCCAAGCTAAGGGGTTCAGAAGCATAAAAGACTTTCAAAAAAGATTTGCTACCAATACTAGTTAAATTATTCAAAAATACAGGAACAGAGGGGAAACTCACAAACTCCTATGATGCCAGTAATAACCCTAATAGCAAAACTAGGAAAAGGCACAACACACAAAAAAACCCTATAGATCCATATCATTAATAGACTTAGATGTAAAAATTCTCAACAAAATGCTCATAGATTCCATACAAATACACATCAAAAAATCAATCATCCACTACTATTCCAGAGAGATGTAGGGATGGTTCAATATAGATAAGTCAATAAACATTAAATCATATAAATATTCTTAAAGACAAAAATCACATAATCATCTCAATAGACACAAAAAAAGGCCAACACACTTTCATTATAGAAGTTCTATCAAGAGTTGGATTGGATGGAACACACTTCAAAATAATTAAGACTATATATATATATATATATAAAAAACCCACAGCCAATATCATTCTATATAAAGAAAAACCTGAAGCATTCTCATCATAATCAGGCACCAGAGACGGCTGTTCACTATCCCCACGCCTTTTCGATGTAGTACTTGAAACACTAGCAAGAGCAATGAGACAACAAAGGAAAATTAAAGAGTAGAAATGTGAAAAGAAGTGAAATTTTCCCTACTTGCAAAAAACATGATATTACACATAAGAGATCCAAAAAAATTCCACCAGAAAACTTCTAGAAATTATCAACATTTTCAACACGGGGGAGGCCTCTATTCCTCCCTTGCGGAATAAGAATTTGTATTCGGCTCCACTCTATGTAGGGAGTATATAATTAGTTTCTGATTTTACAGGGGTTTACAGTTAAGATATTGTCCTGAATCTTAGAAGAGACTTTGAACAATGGACTTTTGAATAGTGTTGGGACTGATAAAGACTATGGCGATTTTTAAGGTTGGAGTAAACGAATTTTGATTTTTATATGTGTAATAGGTAGGGAATCAGAGGGACCCTATTTCCCCTGCCTCCCATTAGACCACGTGAGAACTAGAACTCTGGGAGAACTCCCTGCTTGTTGTCTAATGTTATGCAAACGTCTTGTGTAAAAGAAGGGTATCTAATCTTATGCAAACATCTAAAGCAAATAACCAGTGTTAATGACCAAGTTTTCTGTGACATGATAAGGGTCTCTAAGCAAACCATAAATACTCCATTTTACAGTAGTGACATTCTATTTTTGAGCAAGCTAAACTGAAAGGGAACTCTATGTTTGCACTTTCTTGTGGTCTTCAAGATTGGCTATAATACCACAGGATGTCTTAGTTGGGGACAAAGGCAATTGTTAAAATGCAAACATCTGCTTCTGTGGACTCATGTGTGGGTTTTTGGTTGGATATTTTTGAGGCTGACCTTTACACACTTTGTATTTGCCTATAAAAGCTGAATCCTACAATGAACCTGCACTGCTTCTCTGAGCACTCAGCAGCCCGGAGTCCAGAGTCGTCAGCCCAGCCATAAATAAAATCCACTTTGCCTTTCATTTGCCTGTGATGACTTCCGATTTGCAGCTTATAAAAATATGATTATGAGCCTACAGGTGCCAAGGAGTGGAATGTGTTGGTTTGAGTGAGAATGTTCCCCATAGGTTTCACGTGTTTGGACATTTGTCTCCAGTGGGTGGCATCACTTTGGAAGGTCTTGTAAGGTGTGGCTGTTCTGTAGAAAGGATATCACTGAAAGCAGTCTCACTTCTTAAGCCTCGCTGGATCTCTAGTCACTCTCTGCTTCCTGTGCCTTCTGGAAGATGTTTGCACTTAACTTCTGCTTCTACTCCAGCCACCTCGGTCATCATTCCCTCCCTCCCCACCCCATGATGAACTCTTGCTTCTTTGGAATCCTAAGTTAAGTAAACAATTCCTTTTTTAAGTTCCCTTGGTCAGTGTTTCTATCACAGCAGCAGAAAAGTAGCACTAGCTATTAATTTAGCAGAGGATTAATATTCAAAATATTAATACAAAGAATTCATTTTAAAGAGTAGCTGGAAAAAATGATCTGTTTAAAAAGTGAGCTAATAATTTGAACAGAGAACTTTAAAAAAAAAGAAAAGAAATAACAATGGCCAAGAAACACTTTAAAAAGTGTTCACTATTCTTAATCAGAGTAATAGAAATGTACTTCAAGATTCCTTCTTACACTAGTCAGAGAAGCTCAGATAAGGAAAGAAGTGACACTGATTGCTGGCATGGATGTAGGGCACCCACACTTGTTGAGATTGAAACTGATGCAACCACTGAGGAAATCACCGTGGAGAACTCTTAAAATGTTTAAAATAGATCTATCATACAGGCCAGTCATATCACTCCTTAGCACCGGACTCATCATACTATGGAGATACTTGCACAATCATGTTTGTTGCTTCTCTTTTCATTATAGCTGAGAAATGGAAGCCAGGCATGGTGGCACATGTCTTTTCTTCCAGCACTCGGGAGGAAGAGTCTGGTAGTGCTATGAGTTCAAAGCCAGCCTGGTCTACATAGTGAGTTCCAGGCCATTTGGGGATATAGGAGATTCTGCCTCAACATAAGATCAAGAAAAAAGAGAGAGAGAAAAAGAAATGGAAACAACCAATGTTAATATCCTCCCAACTGATGAATGGATAATGAAAATGAGAAATATTTACACAACAGAATTCTACTTGGTGGTAAAGAAAAATGAAATCACAAAATTTGCAAGTAACTGGATGTAAGTAGAGATTGTTATACTAAGTGAAGTAACACTGACTCAGAAATATGAGTGACATGTGTTCTCTGAAATTTGTAGATCCTAGCTCCAAATTCATATATATATATATATATATATATATATATATATATATATATATCTTCCTGATGTAACTGCAGGAACCAAGGAACCAGGAAAATACAAAGGAACCACCAGGGGTGAAAATGGAAGAGGGAGCCTGAGAGATGGGGATAGTTGGAGACAGGTGTTGTTATTCAGGAATTAGGGAAAAGGGGAGGATATTTGAACTGAGCAGGTTTATACAAGGGAAGGGAAAAAGAAATAACTATGTTTAGACGGTATGAAAATCCAGATGTATTATTCAAAATACTGTTAAAATGCACATAGAATGAATACATTAGTGCATGTGTATAACTGAAAGCTCCATAAGAAAACACACAGTAGAAACCTCCCTTTGAGTTGCTCGTCAGAATCATCCAAGAGACTACCAAAATAACACAAGCTATTGCCACAGCCCTTGATTGTCTCCCAGACCTGGAAGGTTAGATCCTATTGTAGAAGACAGGAAACACTTTGGGCATAGGATTTGGAGCAATGGAGTTGGAAAATTCCTGGAAGCCACCTTCCTGAAGACTGACTCTCATGGTATTAGAGGTTACTATATGTAAAGTGCCAAAGGAGAAAAACAATCAGTGGTCCTATGCAGCTGTAAAAACCTCATAAACCACAATGACTGACCCAGAAAAATATCACTATTGGTACATTATTGACACTTTTACCTTGGAAATAATGAACAGCTATCTAACTGGATTTAAGGCCTGCACAATGGTATAGAGTTCACGTGTGCTACTGTAAATATAGCCAAATACACATGATTGGAGAGGCCATAGATTCTAGATAAAAAACATGTTTTTTGCCACATTCCTAGAGGAACATAATTTCTTACTTAATTCTGAATATGAAATCACACATTTACTGACAAGCTCACCTTTCACACCTCATCAAACAAACTTCTTGCAACAAATGGAGGCTATTACAGAATCATAGATCTGCTCAAATATAAAAAAATCTGTCTCTAAGATGTTTAACCCTAAGCAACACATCTTCAATGCAACCTGTACACGTAGGATGAAGGTATCCCTCATCTCACCAGAAAAATTTCCTTATGCAATAGATGCTATTTAATACAGAAGCCCCACAATTGGCCACTGTGTAGAGAACAGGAGGCTGCAACATACTTATTTTTGAAAAAAGTACCTATTTCACATCCCTGCCTCCCATGGCTCAGGGATCATTGTGGAAGAGGAGGCAGAGTGTTAGAGCCAGCGTTTTGAATAACCACAAGGAAACATACTCTTCCAAACAGCTGATTAATTACTCATACATGTTGTCAGCAGTGGTGACAGAATGCACAAGTTTTATGGCAATCCAAACCAGAAAAAAAAATCACATCCTAGTTTTTGGGAAATGGTAAGAAATCGTAATCCAACCTAAGGAAATGTATACAACTGATGGCTGCTGAGATGATGACAGACGGTGTCTTACATCGAGACTCTTGCTGGGCACCATGGACCTATTCTGAAGGACATTTGGGGACACAAACCAAACTCTATAGGCCATGTTATATATACATACATGTATACACAATTCTCATATGTATATATATGAGAGTACATTAACTTGTGTGAGGTCAAGTGTAGGGGGTACAGACTATTTTAGGAAAATCGCAAAAATTAAAAAAAAAATTAAAAGAAGTGTAAAAATAGGTGGACAGTAATTAAGACACCCCCACACATATCCACATATGCACAGAAACATATACCCACACAACACATAAATGTATACCACACTCATACACACACAAAATTAAGTGAATAATAAATACATAAGTAATAAACTACAATTATCATGTTATTTAAGATCTGTCATGTCGTTACTCTGTCATGCAACTATGTGCTGAAAGCTTTACATCCAAAATTTCATTTAGTTATTTTGAAATAGGTACATTACATACCTATTTTTCATATAAGAAAATTTAATTTTGATCTGCAAAATGGTTGTTCTACAACAACCTGGTGAAAATATCCAGCAGTAGCCAATTTAGATCAGTTCCATCTGTCCTGTAGAGAATGGGGCTCCAACTCAGGTTAGTTTTTATTTAATAGGGACAGAAATTTTCTCAGAATATAAATTGCTTGTGTTATAAATATATATTTGTCAACTATATTTTCATATTACTCTTTTTAGAATCCATGCTTAATAATATGAACTCCCAAATATAGAAAGAGATTCTTATAAGTCACAAGGGAGTCTGAGTCCAAGGTGCTGGAAATTATTAGTTCAAACCCTGAGTAATAACATTATGTTAGATTTTATATTTTCCATATGTTGAGATTTCCTCCTGATTCTAGACTCTCAGTGTTTTATTACCATGGCAAAGGCTTGGCATTGTGTTAATGTTATCAAAGAGATGTTTATCTCTTTCTCTTTCTTTCAATTCTTTTTTTTTTCTTCCAGGTAAATGTGATGACTTGATCTCTTTTAGGAGTAGGCTTTATCTAAGTGATGTACAACCCAGTAGCATATTCTTTCGCTGTCATTTTTTTAAACCTTCCATCCAGGTGACATGACGTAAATGAAAGTCCTTTCATTACTAAGAAAATAAATAATGTATTCATAGTCTTCATTCTCTAGTGTATTACTTTCCATTGTATGACTATTCCATGTCTTTGGTATTGGTTCTTAGATGGATTTCTAATTCAAATTCCTTCTGCTAGCAAACTAGTGAAAACATTTACACTGCTATTCCTGCTGTACCAGAGAGCATATTATAATGTGTGAATTTTATAGTGTTTTCCTGGATCTATATCAAAGTTATAGGACATTGGGCATCTTCCTATGATGTAAATTTCACTTAAACAAAAGAACTGAATTAAGTAATTGTGTTCATTGGAACTTCAAGACTCTTAGGAACGACAGTTTTCACAGTTTTCAGGTATATTTTTCTTGAAAAATAGTTGCATTATTATTCTCAGCTCTCAAGTTGTCAGTCCTCTATTTTCTACAGTTTTAGTTCTTGCCCCCTCACAGTTTACCTCTCTATCTTCTTGCACACGTTTTGCGATTTAGTGGGATTGGAGGAAGATATAAGGGCTTATGACTTGAACCTGAATCATTGGCAAAATTCTTTCAAGGTATCCCTGAGCATTAGGCTTGTGACTAGGTTTATTACATGGTAACTTGTTGAAACACTCATATGAGAAAGGACAGAGAGGTGACCAGTCATGACAGAGGATTTAACCATACTTTCAAACTGTTTCTGAGTTCCTGAAGTAACTAAGCATGTTTTGAATATATCTTTATTATGATGATGATTTTATATCAGGGTCCTTGGGCTTTTTAAAGTTCCCTGTATGAAGAGCTCAGTCAATTAAATACTTGCCACAGAAGCATGAAGACTCATGTTTGTGGGGTCTCATTAAATGCCTGGTAACAATAAACGGACAGCCAAGATGGCACTAAAGGGAAGTGAAACCTGACCACTCAGGCCAGAGAGATAAACAAGCAGTTCTGAGAAATTGAGTGAGCCAGGGAGAAAACAAAACCTATCCCCCAGACATGATAATGAAGAATTATACATGCTATATGATGATTGGATTATTGATGCCTTTTGTAACCACCCTTTGGAACCCCCTTGCAACTGCCCTTTATGCTGGAAAAGCAAGGCTTGAAAATTTGCAAATATGATAGGACAATAACAAATGGGGAAAGTGGGCTTTGATTGGGGGAGGGGGTATAAAAGAGCATGCTTGAGCTTTGCAAAGCGGAACCTGCGCTTGGGAAGAGAGCTGTAACACTTGCTACAATAAAGATTTGTGACTTCTGCTGAAGACTCCGGCTGCTGTCTCTTCTCGGGTAGATCAGGGGCCCCGGCTTCGCCTGAGGAGTGTCCTGCCCATCAGCCACACTGCGGGTCCGTGCCGCCTAGCAGGCGCAGGGTTATCTGTGGCAGGCCGCACACCTGACTTCTCCTGGCTCCGCTCCTCCGGGTTGGTCACTGGCTGAGGAGTGGTAATCTTAAGGAGGAAAGGGCACGGCCCCTGATTATCTGTGGTGGCATCCTGTGGGAGCCATCAGCCCCCAGGAGGGACTCCCCGCACATGTTCAATCCCCGGAACCCACGTAAAAAGCTGGCCTATGTCATAGGTTTATATGCCCAATGCAAGGGAGACAAGTCAAGTAGATTCCTGAGAATCTTGTTTAATTGGCCAGTATCAGATCCAAAAAAGAGCTTATCACGTAAAGCAAAATGGACAGCATCTGAATCAGAATGATACCCCAGGTATTGTGACCTACAAACACACACACATACATACACACACACACACACACACACACACACACACACACACACACACAAATAATACTCTCTGTATGGTACAGTTACCCCTGGGAGGAAGGGCATATTACCTTTGACAAGGCATTTCATTTGACAAGGCCACACTCTCAGTTATCAAGAAGGCAGTCTTCTAGAAGGAAAGGGCCAGGAGGAGGCAATGAGTTAATTATAAACTCCCATTGAGGAATGCCTACCTTTATGTTCCCCCTGACAGCTGTTTTATTAATTTGATTATATAATATATTTGTACAATAGTTTTGAAGAGTTTCACCAAAAATAGCAGAATTCCGGCATATAAAATGACTGACAAAGGAAAAGTTGGGGTCTGGAAGATGCCTTTATATTCCATGAATTTGTGATAGATGGTTGACTAATAAAAACGTAGAAAGTTTCAGTTGTTATTTCTGTAAAATTGGATAATTCTCAACTTTCAACCTCACCTGGCAATAGGAAAATAAATCCTATGTGATAAAATTTAAAAAGTAACAAACAAACAAAACAAAATATAAAAGATGATGGAATTATGTTGATATGAATATGATAATACAAAAGCAAATAATATTGGAATAAAGAATGCTCCTAATAAATTTGAGCAATATCAGTTTATACATATGCATTGCAAATTCATTCTATAACTAAGAGTAACATCTAATGCTTTGGGCAGTTTTCTTTTAACCACATCTCAAGCTTTAGGATACATTCAGTGACTCAGGTAATTTTACCAGAGAGAGAAATATCCATTTCAGAAAGCAAGCACATTAACACTTTTAGTGTGAGACGACTGCAAATTCATTATTTAGTGCACAAAAACTGAAGGGTTAAAATTTAAAGTGGATTTAACAATAAAAGAAGTTTGACTGAATTCATCTTAGGACACTCAGTATAGTAAATAAAATATGAATGATATTATCCTTCTTGGGAAAATCAACAGAAGTTCAAATTCTTTTCATTCTAACTCTATTTGTTTTCTACATCCACCCAATAAATAGCACAAAGTAGATTAGACTGCAGGAATTTATTTCTTCAAGTCTTAAGGATAAAATGGCAAAATTCATGTTTCACTGGGTTGGCTTCTCCTTCTATGCCTGTAGATAGCCTACCCCTGTGTTCTTACATACCTTTCCTTTTTTCTCGTTTGTCTGGGTGCTCTTTCAGTGGAATTACAGCTCTATCCTTTTGACCACATTTAATTTAATTATCTCCTGGCTCCTAATACAGGCAGCCTCTGGTGGCCAGTGCTTCAACATATGAATCTGAAATAAACAAGTTCAATTGTGACACCAAACCACCTAACAAACTGAATGCTTTCAAGGACTTTTTCAGATTTTTGTCAGCTACAATGAGAAATATGGAAACAGATTCATAGGGATTTACAGTGCAAGAAATAAGGTCAGAAATATGGAAGCAGGCAGTAGTTCCTTGGGATAGATGTGATGCAGGAAGGTGGACAATATAAAGACCAAACAATTGGTGCCTGAACAGAAAAGTGTATACAACTGGTCAACCAAAGGGATGGGCTCCTAACTCATGAGGTGACAGTGGCAACTACTTACTCAGCATTAGAGTGTCCTGTGTCTATCTATTGATCAATATGTAAAGGGCAAAAAAACACTAACTGCTCTTGCAGAGGACCCATATTGGGTCCCCAGCACCCACATGGTAGCTACCAACTGCTAACTCCAGTTTCAGAGGACCTAATGCTCTCTTCCCACTTCTGAAGGTATGTACATATGTGGTACTCTTCTATACATGGATGGAAAAGACTCATACACATAAAATAAAAATAAGTAAGCCCAAGCATACACTAGCGAGAACTTAGTGCTTCCTTCTCTGTTCCTGGAGCACAAGCTAAGCACAAACCACTTGTGTGATATGGCATTCTCAAACTGTCATTCATCTGGTCACAGTATCCCTGCAAGGAGTTCTGCATTTAAGCCTTGCTCTGTGTGGTGAAACCAACTTTAAACTAGAGTTCTGGGTAAATTATTTTAAAATCTTATTTAACAGTTATAAATTCGTATCACTTCTATGCTCTTACCCTTTAGAACTATACAGGCATTTTAATGATATCTTAGATACTTTGTAGTCTATTCAACATTTCCTGTGGTGTGATATGTAATTAGAGGACTGATAGAAGCATACAAGTTTGATTTGATGCATCTTATCTTATATGTTCAGGCATATCAAGTCAAGTTTGTATACCCAGATGCCCTTTAGTGCAAGTTCAACCAATGGTGTCTAGTTTGTCCACCTAGAGTCCCTTAAAGACCAGTCCTCCCTAACCCAGCTGTATCCAGCTGTCCATAGTTCTTCAGGTAAAATTGGGGCCTGCTGCCCATTACCACAGCTCTATTCTGGGTTTTTGTCTGATTGAGTTTGCATGTGTCTTGTGCATGTTGTCACTATTGCTGTAAATTCATAGGAGCAAGTTTCCAGAGGTCTAGAAGAATCTGTTTCCTTAAGTTCATGCACTAATTTGAGTTCTTATTTTCTTTCTGCCTCCACTTCCACAATGGTCCCTGAGCCATGAATGGGAAAAATTTAATATAGGAGCCCTCCTGTCCAGAGACACAATCTCTGTAGTCTCTTACTCGCTACATTTTGGCCAGATGTGGCCTTCTGTGTGCATAGCACCCTGATGTATGAGGAGCTTCACTGGTGAGATTTGAGAGATGTATTAGTAGTCTGTCTATCCCCTGTTGGGCTGTGTTTAACCAGCCTTAAGAGTAGAAGTTACACTGTAGATATATTATTTAGGGCCTGGCCTCTCTCAGACACTTATTCTTTGTGTGATCCATTCTGGAGCTCTGTAATAGACTCCTCCTGTTGCAAAAAGAAGCTTCTTTGATGAATGGTGAATGGTATACTTGTCTGTAAATACAAGGATCCATAATCAGCATATATTAAGAAATTATATTTGTGTAGAGATATGACAAAGGTAGGATTTTCTCTAGGATCTATGACCTATCTAACCATGTGTATTTGGCTATATGTATTTACATGCCATATATGATTTCCCTTCCATTGAGAGGGTTTTACATCTGATTAGATAGCTGTTGATTACCTCCAAGATAAAAGTGTCACTATTGTACTACTATAGTTTGTTGTCATTGCTGTGGTTATTAAAGTTTTGGTTGGATCATTGAATGAATTTTTTTCCCCTTAGCAGCTTGCATAGTATTCTCTAGAACAATGAGCTAATCTTCAAGGGGAGGCTTCCAGGTCAGTTCCAGATCCATTGTTCCACGTCTTGTGTCCAAAATATGTCCTGTCTTTAGCAATATGGTCTTACATAGAAATTATGGAAAGCAATTAAGGGTTGTGGCAATAATCTGTGTTATTTTTAGAATCTCATGGGCTACCTTAACCAACAACTTGAAGGGCGGTTTCTCCTGTCTGGCATTGTATTTCTTCATTTATAGTCTTCAAGTGTATACATGAAGTCATGTTCAGGTATTTTATGTGCATTTTTCAATAGGCTTTGAGTTAATACATTTCCCTCTGGTTTTTCAAACCACCTAAAATATATGCACCCCCGCTCTGTCTCTCCCTATCTAACTCCTCTCTTCCCTCCCCAGTTAAAGTAGCCCCATTTCCCCTAACAATACCTGCCTCCAGTTATGCCCCCTCTCTCGAGATCTTCTTCCCTTTTACCCCCGTGATTACTTGCACATCCTCCTCCCCTCTTCCCAATTTATTACCGCCATTTCCCCCTATTACCCTCTTGGTGACACCTGCTTCCTACAATCTACTTCTCTTAGGCTCTTTCCTTCCCTTCACCTCCAATATAACTTTCTGTTTTCCTGTCTTTTGTAGTTACATCAGGTTGTATGCTCACATATAAGGATTGGGTACAAAGATCCTCAAATAAGGGAGAATATATGACACTCGTTCTGAGTCTGTGCTATTTCACTTAGTAGAACAGTTTCTAGTTCCATCCACCTACCTGCAGATTTCATGATTTGGGTTTTCTTTACCTCTGAGTAGAACTTTATTGTGTAGAAGTACCACATTTTAATTAGCCATTTGTCAATAGAGAGACATTAACATTGTTTTTATTATTAGCTGTTGTGAAAAGGCCAACAACGGAAATGGAGGTAAAAGTGTCTACAGTGGGATGAGTCTCTGGGTACCTGCCAGAGAGTGGTAAAACTGGATCATAGGTTAGGCTCATTTGTAGGTTCATTTAGCCTTAAAACTGGAATTGGGACATCAATTGTTTGTTTGCATGATATATTATGAATCAAGAATTTTGGGAAGTGAAACTTTCCATGTTTTTCTCAGCTAGCCAGCAGGAGCTGAACAATCAACTGTGAATAACAAGATACCAACATCATTGAGGTGAAATCTTCTGGGAAGTATTTCCTGTGGTTCATGGCAAGAAACTGTGGTGCAGAGAGAGCCGAAGTTTTATCTCAAGTTGGAAGCAGGAGTTGTTAATGTGCAAGATTCTCCTACATGGGACTTGTGTTGTATAGGTCATGGAGAGAATCTGAGATTTGACATTTGTGAGGCCAGAAAAAGCCATTGCTAAAGGTGCAATTTCAGATAACCCAGCATATTGAAGATGCCAGGACCATGGGGTGACCACCAAGGGTAGTAGTAGATATGAAGTGGAGTGATCTGCACATATGAAACAATCTCTGTGCTGTGGATGGGGGATCCAGGGCACTGAAGCTTCCAAAGCTGTTTGGCGCCCAGAAGCCTGTGAGTGAATCCTAAATGTCCAGCCTTGGACTACTGTGCTGATCATAGCTTTTGATTAAGTATGCCTTGTTCATCCCTTTTGAAATAAGATAGTACTTGTTTTGAATTTTATAGGAGCCCATAGTTAAGAGAACTTTAAGGGAAAGTATGAACATTTAAAGTGTTTGAATCTTGTTATGTAGCCTTCAGCCATACACATGGGCTCATGTAGATATATTGTATGTGGAATTTGTCATTAGGTTGCTAGACTAATATGAAACAGTGTGTGAAAAGAGAAACCTTCCTTTGAGTTGTTGGCTAGGGTGGTCCAAAAGAATCCCCAAATTACGTGGGTTGTTGCCACAGTCCTTGATTGCCTCCCAGAACTTGAAGCTAAGATCCTATTGGTGAAGGCAGGATATACTTCAGAGTCTGGATTTGGAACAATGGAACTGGAACTGATCAGGAAACCACTTTCATTGAAGGCTATCACTTATACCTCTGGAGAGTACTATACAAGTAGCCAACGGAGAACATCAATCAACGGCCAAAAACCAGCTTCATGACCAAATAACCACAGAAGTGACCAACATTGCTTTCAACACTGGCATGGTAGTGGCACTTTTGTCTTGGGGCCAATCAATGGCTACTTAATTTGTCTTAGCGAGCCCACTCAATGGGAAGAAACTTGTGGTTGTATTGTAATCGTAGCCAAATACACATGACTGAAGATGTCATAGATCTTAGAAAGATCTCTAGAGTTGTCACAATACTAAGCTAATGAAACATTTTACTAAATGAAAAATATTTATCCTTATATTTACAGTCAAGTATCCCAGTCATCAAAGAAGCTTCTTTAACAGCAGATGGAGACTACTACAGATTACTACAGCTGGTCACATACAAACATTTTCTGTGAATTGCCAGTGCCTAAGTGGCACACCTATAATGCAGCTTCTACACCCAAGACTCATGCAATATAGAATAAGGGATAAGGAAGACACTAATGAATCTCTCAGCTCTCATGAATGATACTCCTGCATGCAACAAAGGGCCAGTAACACACAAGGTCACAAATAGCTAAATCATGGAGGTTAGGAATCTGCAGAGTGTGGTCTATCCCTTGCTTGTCTCTTTAACCAGCCCTCTAAAAACTGTATACGGTGATGCAGTCCTTTTTGTTCTTGTTTTGTTTTCAGGGAAAAGGAGAGGAGAGGAGAAGAAAGGAGAGAAAGAAGAGAAGGGAAGAGAGAAGAGAAGAGGAGAAGAGAAGAGAAGAGAAGCAGGTTTAAATTGAGATCCTCCAACATCCTCAAAATTCTGATTTTTTCATTCTTTATATGTCTATTTCTGTCAAATAAACTATTACACCAGATGCTTAGAACTGAATAATGTCAACATGACACAACCCAAGGAAAGAGTGTCAGTACACATCAGGGATAAGGATAAATGAAGCACTCATTAAGATTAATCACAAAATTTAAAATCAAACTAATGCACATGCACTAGAATACTATAATTTTTATGTCTCACAATGCAAAGTACTGGGAAGAATTTTGACTTATTGCAATTACTAATTGTTTGTCTTTCTTGATAGTGAAGGAATGAAAGATTATATTTAGATGAACAAGAAAGAGAGACAGACATGACACGGCAAGCACTGGGCTCAGGCAATATGGATCCAGATCCAACTGTGCTGAACAGTTTTTGTAAACTTTACCCAAACTTGAGTCACCTAAGAATAGGGAACCTAAATTATGTAGTTTCTACCATCAGGCTGTCCTGTGGGCATGGCTGTGGAGTATTTTCTTGATTGCTGATTGATGTAAAGGGATCTAGCCCACTGTGGGTGGTACCATTCCTGGGCTACTGGGACTAGGTAGTGTAAGAAAGGCCACTGAGAAAACCAGGAGAATAAGCCAATAAGCAATCTTCCTGCATTGCTCTGTGCTTCAGATCCTGCCTCCTGGGTCCTGCTTTGAGTTCCTGCCCTGACTTCCCTCAGGATGGATTCTGAACTGAGAGGTGCAAACTGAAATAAACCCATTCTCCTCAATTTGCTGTTGGTTAGGTTTTATCACAACAGAGAGGCAAACAAGGACAGAAACCTGATGGAACAAAATGTGATGCTGTCACTTAGAAAAATCACAAGAACAGTATTTTTGAAAGCTGGTTATATACAACTCAAGCCCAATGGTTTTAATTCTAGTTATATAGAACAAAATGTGAACCTACCTATTTCAAAAGACAAGTCTCAAAATGACCTTTACAGCATCATTTGTAACAGCTAAGCAACAGAATCATTCGAAATAAGAATATCTATTGGAGTGCATTTGAAAACTAAGCATATAATTTTGAAGCATTTGGTGAATGATTGAATAAATGTATAGATAAATGAGTTATTTTAATGTATTAGTACAGTTAAATAATTGTATAATTTCATTTCAATAAGATTGAAAGTAATGTATTGTGTGGAGTGGGAAGAGACTGAAAATGAGAATGGGATGCTCTGTGGGCCTCTAGTAAGATGATGTTCAGTATGTCATACATACTATAAAGTTAGAGTTGATTCAGCTTTGTATACATGGCAATAAGATACTAAAATGAAAATCCATTTTCATACCTAATTGGTTATCTTTGAGTTATATGAGACAGAAATTTGGTTTTAGAACAATTAAGTCATAAAATCTAATTCAATCAGTTTTAAAGATATTTAAACTAATTTTAATTACATGTAGCATGTGTCTATGTGCACAGTGGGAGTGCATGTGCAGGCAAGAGTCATGCTGTCTGTCCCCTTTGTGCAGGAGTTAGAGGTGGTTATTAACTGCCTGATGTAGAGCTATGCAAGAGTATTAAATATACTTAACTGTTGGCCCATCGCTCCAGACTCTATTTCAGTTTATTTTAAATGACAGAATGATATGCACTCGATGTATTTTAGGCTATCTAATGTATGTATTCATTGTGAAACATCTAAAGCAAGTCAATTTTCATATACTTATACTTTATGAGAAAACATAACCTATCCTCCTTGTGAGTTCCATTAGACAATTTATTATCATAATCATGGATACTGTGTTGCATTATGGATAATAATATTCTGTTTTCCAATAGAACCACAGAAATATGGAGCTGGAGAGATGGCTCAGAGGTTAAGAGTGCATACTACTCTTGCAGAGGACCTTAGTACAGTACCCAGGTCACACACTGGTTAGTTCACAGCCTCTTGTAACTCCAGTTCATAGGAGATTAAATTCTTTAGGCCTCCTCTCAGGTCAGCTCCCTTCACCGGCACATACCCAGACACATATATAAATTTACAAAATAAATATAAAATAATTGAGATGTTTGGGGTTTATTTGGCTCCATCATCATTCATTAACTTAGTGGAGACAAATTATGCATATTTTCTACAAAACTTGTAAAGAATAGACTTCTCAGGTGTTTCACAGATATTATCAAATAACTTCTAGAAACCATTTTTTTTTCAATATGTCACTTGGTCTTGACAAAATAGGCACAATTTCCTGTAGTGTTCATACACACCTTTAATCCCAGCACTATGGAGACAGAAGTAGGTGGAAATCTGTGAACTCCAGGCAAGCCTGTTCTACATAGGGAGTTCTAGGCCAGCTGGGGCTACAGAGAGACTCTGTCTCCAAAAAGACCAAAGCAATAGACACAATTAAAGTTTCATAATATGTGTTACATACTTCAAACTGAGATGACTTATACCTTCAATAATGCAGAAGAGATCTAAACTGTCTAGTATGCTGCAGGCTATGAAAATGTAGTACTATGCTTTAATTCACATAAGAAATCAGGATACAAACCATCTACAGCATGAAAGAAAGAAAAATATCTACTGGAGTATATTAGAAAATTAAGCATATAATTTGGAAGTATTCTCCCTTATCTCTAAGTGCAGTGATTGGGGAAAGACATTTTGGATTTACAGGAATTGGGGATATAGTTCAGTGGATTTACAGGGATCGGGGATATAGTTCAGTTGTAACACACTTGGGTAGTAGGAATAAGATATATACCCTCAATCTCCAAAGCACACACAAGAAACTTTCACTGTTGTCCAGGGTGTATGTCAGTGTTAGAACACATGTTAGCTTTTGCTATACCCAACATCAAGTAAATAAATGAATAAACAGTATAGACTGAGGTTTCAATATGATGTTGTGATGCACAGATAGTTGTAGATTATGGAATACAAACATTAATTTGATGTTTAAATGTACATCAATACAATATTTTAAATACATAATACAAATCCAATGAGTTGTCTAATTTAACATAATAGTTAACAATGAGTTGTCTAATTTAACATACATATTTTTGTATATTTTGTTGAATTTCACATTTCATATAAAGCATCTTAATCATCTTTATGCCTGCTTTCCCATTCATGCTTCCATACCCACCTCACCAGATTTCATGCATTCTGTCACGTCCCTAGTTCTATGCTTCTCTTTGCAACATATTTATATTTTTACATTTATTAACTGATTGCTTGAACTATCAGTCTCAGTTTCCTTGATGATGATAACGTCAGTGTGTTATTAGAATAAAACTAATGACAGTGGAAACAATAGTTTAATCATTTTCTTTGTGACTGGATTTTGGGGGATAAATATTAGTTTATTGAGTACTCAATTTCAAAAATATTTTTAAATCTTTTCCTTGTCTGTGATACACAATTAATTAAGAATTCGAGACATACATTTCCCTTGTTTATAAAGCATATGTTTAAAATGCTCCTGGCTGGTTTTAGTCAACACATTTAGAAAGTTATGGCAATATATATATATTTTTTTTGCCTAAAAGATAATGCTTTTCTACTGTTATTTTAAGAACACCATTTTAAGGTTAGAAACCTTTCAAGGTAAGAACTGTTTCCAAGATAAGGCTAAATATATCACAAACAAGTATCAAGAACACTGAAGCGTTAAAAATATGAAAAATGTAATTTTGGAAATGATTCTATAAAAATTTGTCCTGCAGTGAAATGACCAGATGATGAGAAGATGAAGGGGTTCGATTAACAAACGTCAGATATTATTATACGACACAGAGGTTAGATGCTATGATTATGAGTCACCCTGTGACTCAAGTCAAACATTAAAATTTAAATTCAGTTTTCATTACAAATAGGTTGACAGAGCTGGAAAAGAAACATTTTTGTCTATGACATTTCACAAGAAAATATAGGTGGTTCTTATGCACTGTGTGTGTGTGTAGTTCTATTGGTTTGGGCCTAAGATGTAAAGTCCAAGGAAATTAATCAACATCTTATAAAATGTCAAAACTCTGCATAAGGAGTACTATATGTATTTCAGACTTTATTGAAGTTGAATATACAGAAACTATCATAAATCTTTTGATTATTTGTCTGTGAAGATGCTTAAAATAGAAAATTACAGAGCTACAGGGTAAGATCAGAATGACAGATCTGAGTGGAAATATACAACTTTCTATATATTAAAATAATAAATTTTGTTGAGTAATAATCTTAAATAACATTCACAAGTTACAAATTCCAGTACAGACAAGGGGGAGCTCCTAAGGCTCCAACCCTAGGTGGGGAGCTATTGACAATTGATGTCTGCTTGGAGATAAATAGTTACTTTTCTTTTGGAGTGTGGTCACTGGTATATTCCTCATGTTCCAGTGGCTGAATCTGTGTCCATGCACATATCAGTAAATTAGAGAAATAGATGACAAATAAATAAATAAGGGTTATGAACTTGAAAGGAACAGAAGATGGGGCATTAGGAGGAACTGGAAATGGTAGTGAGTGAGGGATGGGTATGATCAAGATACACTGTATAAATCTCTGAAGTTTTCTAGAATAAATGAAAATAAAATTAAGGATTTTGTATGAAGAAAGGCATACAGTTCACACCCCTTGTTATTTGATTTCTTCCACTCAACACAATACTGATTAGATTCAGCATACTGTAAAAACAGAAATTTGCCCAGCTTTATTTCTGTATTTATTTCCACTGTATGTTTGAAAATCCACTCCTTTGTTGAAAAATATTTTTGTTCCTGCGATGTTCTTTTTTTTCTCTACTTTTAGAAGTAAAACTTTCATGAACATTCACAGAGAAGTCTGTCTGTAGACTCTGTTTTTAATTCTCTTAAGTGAATATCTAAGAATAAACTTATTGTCTTCTATAGGTATTACTTACAATAAATGAAAATGTCACACACAAAACACTACCTGATCATGATCACAATAGCTGCTTATTTGCCTAGTTCATTAATTTGATTTTATTTTTGCCAGAGGAGTTTACACATTGATTGATGAGACAGCTTTTAGTTTCCTGATTAAGATGGGTGATAATTCCATGGTCAAACATCCTGTAGATGAGTCTATCCTGGAGAAAGAAATGACACTGTCAGAGTAGGGGAAGGGCTGATGTCTCTTTCTGTGTTTTCGAACACAGAGTTAGGCTCTTTGACTAAGCTAGACTGCATTTGTAGTAGGATGATAGACAAAGTGAATTCCAAATGACTGTATGAACACAGAGGCAGAATCAATATTGTCAGCCTCCATATTTTCTAGAGTTGCCATGGCAATGACCACAGCAGCCAAGTACTAACTTGAGTCCCCCAGGCACAAATGAGATCACAAGGAATACTGATCAGCAGGGACAGATACCCAGCGCCGCAGTCGTGGCACAAGTTCAGCAAATCATAATTAGTGCTGGAAGAAAGAAATATATTTCAAGAAATGTACCCGAGAAAGTTCCAGAAATAATTAGGGAAAAAGTTACTTCTAATGATTGGTATTTGGTGAGCCAGCCTTAGAGGTTCATAATACAGAACTGTGCACATAAAAATTATATGTGTTCTCATTTTTGTTACCACTAATCAAAGATTACTGTAGAAATAGGTTTTCCTTTTTTGATGCCAGTATTTCATTTTTTTCAGAGCTTATAATATACGACCTTACTAATATTAACCTAAAATCAGCAGCATAAACTTTTTAAATAGTTCTGCTGGAATTATTCATCCTTGAAAAGTCTCATAAAATTTGTGATTAATAATCTGTAAAGCTATTCAGTGATAGCCAGGACAGTTAGATGAGACTTTAACAGACTTTACCAGTTTCAAGATTGTTTTCTTTGTAACTAATCTATTGTACTAAGAAAAATAGCAGTACTGTCTAGTGGTCTCTGGTGCTGTTTATTTCCTACAGAAAGGCAATGAAATCTTCCCATGTCTTCCTGGGTTCTAGAATATCTTTCTTCATTTCTCATTTGAGAATTCCAGTAATAATGAACTTCTAGCATTTAAGTGACAATACTGTAGACATTCTAGTTGTAAATTCCAAGCAGGACTTAACCATACTATTACACCCACAAGGTAACTGAAAATAAGTAATTCATTCTCAGGCATATTTGAACTGACATGCTAAATTATAGATGTAGAATGTAAAAAATAACATGGTTCTATCCTTTCTCTTTAAACAGGTATAATTTAATTTTAACTTTGGCTTTTCCACTGTCATAAAAGATAGCCATGACTTAGAATGGTAGTGTATGTTCCATAATTACAAATGGTGCATTTGAAATCACAAAAGTATAACAAAGAGCATCCACCTAAATGTCTCTATAGAGTATAGGTTATCAATGGCCATGCCGCTTTATCTCCCACTTGCAATGTTGAGACTTGAACAGCTAAAAATGATCCTCTAATATCTAGCTTGGAGACAAAGGTATTTTTGACTCAAATTTGAGAACTGGCCAGAATTTTTTTTCAAAGGAAAATTTTCTTTCTAATTGCTACTTGCAAGGAACAATTGTCTACATCTCCAATCAACGTCCACCTCTGTGCTATATTCAAATATGCCTAAATATTCCTCTTTTATTTATACATGCACCTTTTCCCCTCATGTTATACAATCTTCTTAAATGTCAGCCTTTCATTTGGTAATGTAAGGTTGTTGTGCCTTGATCATCTTACTTCTTTAGTAAACCCTATGTTTAATTGGTAGATTATTCTGTATTATGCAGAATTTAATTGCAGTCGTTGGGGACTTGCTGTTCCAAGTAAAGTAAGTTTAGTTTTATATCTGTTTTGTATTGAAAACAGATTGAACATAAAACAGATGGATCATTGTAAAATAGATATAATCATTGATCATATTTCTTAGATACTGTTTAATCCTTTATCTTCTAACTTCAGTTTTCATAAGACATTCAAATTTAGAATTGAAAGAAAGTCTGTCAGTGTTACAGATGGATAATATCAATCATTTCACAGGTACCTAGAACAAAATTCAGTATTAGTGTTAGATACAGAGCCATATGTTTGAAATAAAGGACAATATGAAGAACAGAAAACATCCCCCTGAGTTCCCCATAGAAAGCAGCTAGCATTTGTGTAGTGTTCTTCCTAAAGCACAGTAAAGTAGCTAAAATATCCTGATATCCCATTAACATTATGATTATTTTGACAAGAAATAACATAGCCAGAGAGATTACTTGAATTTGACATGAAAAATAAATGGGTTATGAACCCTAGTGAAATTTGGAAACTTGAAGCTGACAGCTTTTTTAAGCTCAAGTGATGTGGAAAGCACTTCGCAGACTTCCCAACATGCTTCTGCTTTACCTACAAAATCAACAAAGTGTGCCTTCTCATTATAAGAACAGTGCATGACATTGCATGACAGTTTAGGACATGATCTTCTCATGTCATTGCATGTTTGAAAGTAGAGTTACATTGTTCTGGAATGCTGTTGGCAGACCTAGCCTGTTAATACACCCTCAGTCCTAGCATAACTTCTCTTCTACAGCTTTAAAGAAGACAGTCCTTCATTTGCAGATTGTAGCACCAATCCCTTATATCTGAGTATATCTCCTCATGTAGAACCAGGAGCCACATAAACAGAAAGGATACATGGAGGTAAAGGAAAAGAAAGAACCTGAAAGAGGACAATAGTGGGAAACAGATGTTACCTAGGGAGGAGGGAAAGGGTGAGTATTCAGCTGGAAGTCTGGAGGGAAGGACATGTGGGGGATTCGCAAACCTAGGACCCCAGAAGGAACTGGGATGCCCTCTAAACCCCCTGAGAACTGAACATACAGTTTCTAAACATTAGTGCATTTGTATACACAGGGGCTGTTTGGTAAGGGACATAGTGCCAGACAGAAGAGACCTTCCTTTGAGTGGCTGATGAGAGTGGTCAAAGAAACTCTCAAAATAACACAGACTATTGCCAAAGCTCTTGTTTATCTCCTATAACTAAAAGATAAGACCCTATTGCTTAAAACAGGACATATTTCAGTTACCAAACTTGGAGCAATGGAGCAGGAACTGACCAGGAAGCCGTCTCTGAAATTTAGTTCTCGTAATGCTAGATGATAACACGCAAACTGCTAAGGGAGAAAAACTAATCAATGGTCCAACCCATCCCTAAAGCCTAATAACCCTAACAACTGGCACAGCACACTACTTCTATTGGTGTAGTACTGGTACTGTTATCTTTGGGTGTAATCAACAGCTACCTAATTGGACTTAAATGATGTTCAATCATTCATTAATTAAATATTTACAGACAAATAAAAATTAACTTGAGTATGACTCTAAAAGAATTCAGCTCAGAAAATAACTTTGGAAATACAAGTGAAAATATGAAGGTTTAATTAGAAGATTCAAGTATCTATATTAATTAATGATATATACATATTTGGGGTCTAAAGAGATGATTTAGTTTTTGAAAATACTTCCTGCTGTCTTATAGTTCAGATCCTAGCACAAAAGTCAGGCAGTTCATTACCACCAGCAACTTCAGTTCCAGAAAATCTTCTGGCCTCCATGTGGCACATAAACATAAACACACACATATACACACACTCCTTCATGTAAATTAAAGTTACATAAAAGGTAAATAGTTTAACAATTTAATAATTTAATTTACTCCCATTGTTTTGAAAATTAATGTTTTACACTTGTTTTCATATGCATAAGAATTCATTTTAGCTTATATGGTAACAGAAAATTTAGAACAAATAAAACATTTGACAAAATGATATATGTTTCTATTCTTGAAAAACTTAAAAACACCTTTTGTTTTCATAAAAGATATGATTCACACCAATATACTGAATAATATGAGATCAACTCAAGATCATTAAGCCTTCTTTCAAATATAAAGACCATCTGTCATCAAAATAAAGGAGAAAATGTTAACAAAATAATTGCTTTGTGTTAAATTTAGAAAATGCAGTTGACTAACATGATGCATTTTGTATAATTCAGTCCTAACCTGAAACCCAAGAATCCAAGATAAAGAAATCTCCACAGCACCAAGACATATAGAGAGCATATGTGTAATATGTTATGGAACAAAAAAATTATGAGACCTAAAATCAAACACAAATGACAAGAAAAAAAGAGAACAAGGGAAATTCACATTAAAAAAGGTATATCCTTTCATTTCACCAGTAAGTCCCAAGACATCAAGAAAGGATGGAGTTGAAAACAGTAACAGAAGTCTGATAACTTATAGTCCACTGGGGCTTCCTTTTTCAACTCTGCACAAAGCAAGAGAGAAATACTGCCGGCAACAGACTACACAGAGAAATGAAGAATCAGGGGAGGGTGTTACTACTTTTTGGTGTTACTATAGAGAAAGAAAGAGAACTTCAGACTGCATAGGGACAAATCTAAAATATAAGACTCCCTCAAACTGGTAATGGAATTTATCTCACAAGTTTTGAAAATGGAAATTTAGGACAAGAAGCAAATATAAAATTATTGCATCTTTATAGAAATAAATATCATAATACGAACAACTACACCATAAGAACTTCAATCTATGACATAAGCATAGTTTACCCTGTCCGCTCTTTAATGTCAGCCATTAAAACTTCAATCAACAACATCTATTTCCTAGTCCTGGTAGCTCTACTCTTTTGCATGCTTGTGGGCAATTAAATTCGGTGCCATGAAAAACCTAACTTTGTACATGAATTTAGTGAAAAAAAGAGGCTTTTCAATTTTAGACTTCAGTGCTCTGCAATGTCCCCAAAGCACTATTTTCGCACTTTAAATTTTGACTGACAATTCTTATTCTATTTTCCCAAACTTACCTACACCATCTGTATCAACAAAGAGAATAATGGAAGTGAAAAACTGAAGTCTGTTACCTGATATCTACCCTTTTACATATCATGTCTTTTTTTTATTTCATACTGCAAACTCATATCTCAATTATCTATGACATTTTTCACCTGATTTTGAATAATTCAAGTATCTTTGCTTTCTGGCATTCCATGATTGCATTTGTTTTTCATGGGCTCTGTTTGACTTCCTGTGAACAAGATTTCCTCTTAAAATGTTTAAGAGGAAAATCAATCTGACATCTATTTTAGAAAGGAGATAGACTCTGAATGTCAATATCTAAGTATGAAATGCAATTCTTTTAAGTCTTTAGAGTCCATATATGATAAAAATAGTCATTTAATTATGTGAAAAATGGACTATGTCACTCATAGGACAATTAGCATACAATATAAATAATAAATACAGATCTATATATCAGACACTATGCTTAAAATTTCATCTCATATTGATTTTACAGTAAAAAGTCATATAAAATCATAATTGGCATAAGTTAGCAATTTTAAAACCAAATATAATATAAAGGTATGGTTTACAGTATCAAAACATTTATAATTCTGAAACTACTGACTCATTTAAGTGACATTTAAGTCATAAATGTTTTATTTTGATAAAACAGGCTTATGTGTTAACTTTGTAAGAGCTTAAAGAAATATGTGATCACAATATAAATGATATATGTCAATATTTTTATTTATTCTTTTATAGTTTCATAAAGTAAAATATCTAATATATTTTGATCATATTTACCCTCATTACCTTCCCTTAGCCCCTTTACATTCCCAGTGAATCTGTTCTTCCTCCCTACATTTTATATAGTGTTTTTATTCTAATTTTATATAGTGTTTTTGTGACCTACCCAGCTTAATTCAGGTTGCTTTCATGAGCACGGGAGGGAATTATTTACTGGTGCCTGGTCAACTTGCCTGTAGCTATATTACTGAATAAAACTATTATTTCTCCCAGGCAACTAATAGCTGCTAATAACTTCTCACAGAAAAATGGGACCTGGTGAGTCCTTTATCCATGATGGCATGTTAAGGGACCCGATCATGTCAAGTCTTAAGTAGGTACCCATACCTGCTGTAATTTCATGAATACATCAGCAAGGTTAAGTCGACAAGGAACCATTCACTCCTCCTCAACCTCCAACTCTTACATTCTTTCTGCCTCTCTTCTTCAATGATCATTGTGCTTTTGAGGGGATTATATAGATATCTTATTTATTGTTGAGCAACCAAAAACCATTTTTTGTTCAATTGTTGAACAATTATTGTTGTTCAATTGATGTTTTTATTTTCTGTTTTAGATGATATTTCTCTATTTCATATAGAACATCTCAATAAATCTTAAACATTTTTATAGCCTCTTACCCACGGGCACCCCACGCCCTCAGCCTCCCAACTGGAATCCATACATTTCTTCATCTTTGTTAAGGTCTATTGTGTGAAGGTACCTTCCCCAGATGTTCCTCAATGTAAGTTCATCCACTGACGTCTAGTCAGCCTATTCAGAGTCCCTTGCTTTGATATTAGTTCTTCCTTACCCAACAGTAAACTGTTGCCAATCTTTCTTCAGCAATGACAGGGGTCTGCTGCCCATTTCCAAAGTTCCATGCTGGGTTTTTGTCTCTTTGAGTTTGCATGGGTCTTGAGCCTGCTGAAACTATTGCTGTAGGTTCATATGAGCAAGGTTCCAGGAACCTGTAGGATTCTATTTCCATATGGTCACACCCCTCCTCACTGGCTCTTACAAACATTCTGGTCTCTCTTCTTCAGCAAGGGTTCCTGAACCATGAGTGAATAGAGCTTAATGTAGAAGTCCTTTCCAGGGACCCACACTCTGCAGACTCCAAATCTTCAGGCTTTTAGCATTTGTAAGATTTTATGTTGCTAGTCTTCTGTTGCATGAGGGAACTTTATTAATGAGAATTCAGAGATTCATTAGTGTTTTCTTTCCCCCTTGTTCTATGTTACATGAGACTTAGGTGAGTAGGTTACATTACAGATGAGCCATTTAGGCTTTGGCAATTAACAAACAATATCTGTGATACTCTACAGCAGTCTGGTGCAACAGAAGCTTCTTTAATGAGTGGTGAATGGGATACTTGACTGTAAATATAAGGATACATATTTTTCACTTAGTAAGAAGTTATATTAATCTGGAGATATGACAGCCCCGGGGATTTCTCTAAGATCTATGACCTCTTTGGCCATGTGTATTTGGCTATGATTACAGTGCCACACGTGAGTTTTTCCCATTGAGTGTTCTTTAAGTTCAGTTAGGTAGCTCATTGATTGCCTCCTAAATAAAAGTAAAACTACCACACCAGTGTTATATGCTGTGCTGGTATTGATGTTGTTATTTGGTCATGAAGCTAGTGTAAGACCATTGATTTATTTTCTCCCTTTGCAGCTTGCATAGTGCTTTCCCAAGCTGTGAGAGCTAGTCTTCAGGGGAACTGGCTTCCAGGTTAGTTCCAACTCCATTGCTCCAAATCCTGTGTCTGAAGTATGTCCTGTATTCTGCAACAGGTTCTTACCTTTAAGTTCTGGGAAGCAAACAAGGGCTGTGGCAATAGCCTGTGTAATATGAGGAGTTTCTTGGACTACCCTGGCCAACAACTCAAAGGAAGGCTTCTCCTGTCTGGCACTCTTTCTTGTTATGTAGCCTTCAGCTATTCACATGGTCTAATGTAGAGATATTGCATGTGTAATCTCTCATTAGTTTGTTAGACAAATATGATAGTTATTTGCCTCATTTTGACTAGATATGAAACTCCATATTTAATATCACCACCTACAGAAAGAATCTTCTTTGACCAGTGCTGAGACAGTATAACTAATTATGAGTATAAACAAAAGTTATTAAGAACAAGGTAAGACGCTATTGCTGAAGACAGTACACAGTTCAGACACTGACATTTAGAACTCAAGCTGGAAATGACCTGGAAGCCTCATCCCCGAGAACCAGCTCTCACAGGATCAGAAGGGGCTATGTAAGCTGCCAAGAAGAAAAGAAACCAATATTCCTATCCTGTTGTAAAGCGTATGAACCATAACAATGACTCACAGGTAGGATATCCCCAGTGGTACAGTACTGGCATTTTTGTCTTGGTGTTGATTGGACTTAATTAAGGCCCAACTTAATAGAAGGGTATTTATGTAAGATATTGTCATCTTAGCTAAATACTGGTTGCTGGAGATGTCATATAACCTAGAGGAAAACCTACTACCATCATTTTCCTAAACAACTATAATTTCTAATTACATTCTCAATACTTATCCTTATACTTGTAGGTAAGTGTATTTTTCACCACACAGCAAAGAAGTTCCTTTTTGAAACAGATAGAGATTATTACAGAGATTCACAACTGGACATAATTCAGACAATAAATAATGGTGGGGGACCCATCCCCAACTGCTGCATCTACAAGCAACCCCTATACCTTAGGCCCAGGGAACATGAAGGAAGCGGGACACAAAGTTTGTAAGCACTAGAGGACCAGGATGCCTACAGCTAAGTAATGTTTTCTAGACAAGATAGGAAAGTTGAACCTATTTAACCTTAACAATATATTTTCCTGAAAAGATTTGTACAGTGACCACACAAGTTGACATACCAATGTGGATGGGGAAATTTCACAAGGTCATACCCTAGATGAAGAGCTACAGGCAATCAATGGCTGGTGAGAGTGAGAGAATGAGTTTCCTCCATGGATGATCTCCCTGTGCTTAACTTTAAAAACACGAATATATTAACACCAATAAATGGACTCATTGGGGAATATAAGCTATACACCATGAGTTTGAACTGAGTGGTAGAACTTGAAGAGACCTGAAGGGAGAGAAGGAGGGGATCATGGATGATGGAAATGATGTGAAAACAGATTTTGTAGATTAAATACTCAAAAAAGTTTTAACTACAAATGAATTAATAAGGGGCTAGAGAGATGGCTCAGTGATTAAGGGCATTGACTGTTCTTGCAGAAGACCACGGTTCAAATCCATCATCTACATGATCTTAACAATCATCTGTAACTCCAGTTCCAGGGGATCCAATGCACTCATGTGACCTCCACAAGCACTGCATGACAGAGGTGCACTGGAAATATACAGGTATGATACTAATATACATAAAATTAAAATAAAATTTAAAAATAATAAATAATAGCTAGCTTGATATCATATGCATTTAGCAAAATAACACTATAAGTTTCTCCCATAGGGCCTTTGACCTTCCCAACCATGGACTGTAATTCCCTCCTATGGAGTGAGTCTCAGATCTGATAGAAATTGGTCTGGGAGCTTAGTATTATAATTCAGAGTTCACTCACTGACTAGACTGCTGTCCAGCAGTCTGCAAAAGACCATCCAGACATCCTACCTCCTAAATAATACTTCCTAAAATAAAAGTGTGTGGCGTCTTCAGCAAAAGAGTCTTAACATCTAATCCTGGTGGGCAACCAAGGGCAATGACAAAATTCTACCTGTCACTTCTATTACTTCTTAATACTTTGAATGAATTGAATAGTTAATGTAAACGAAGAGTAATTTTAGATACAGGAACTTAGTAACACCCAGACAAAGAATTCAATTTATAGATGAATTGGTGCACAGGAATTTAGGTGACTTCAGCATCTACTCTCATAATGAAAGTAATTACAGAGAAATTTTATGTTTTGATCCTTTTGAGACAGGGTCTCTCTGTAACCCCAGCTGGCCTGGAACTCACTATGTAGATCAAACTGGCCTGGATCTCAGAGATCCTCCTGCCTCTGCCTCCTGAGTGCTGGGATTAAAGGCGTGCACCACCAAGTCTGGCTGGAAAGGATGAATGCTAATGATAGTTCCTTCTCTTCGTATTTAAAACTTTTAAACAACACGATTAAATTTCAAAAACAATGATTAAAATAAATTATTTCAAAATACATTACCTTTACATTTTGAAAAAATTACTGTGGTACTTAAATATATTGTAGACTTTGTAAACCCTATTATTTAATACCCAGTTTGATGGTTTAATTTTGTGTGGTGGTAAATGACTATTTGCATAATAGAATTATACTACTATAATAATATAATTGTAATCATTTTCAATATCATTAATTTGGACTATTGTTTTAAAAGTGATTTTCATTTTGTTATTTTTAATGATTGAAATTAAGACCTTTTTGATAGTCTTCCTTCTTACTTGTGATCAAATCTAAAACTATTTCTGATCAAATCTAAGGCTGTTTCTGACTCAAGGTCTGAACTTATATCTGACTATAAAGTATATATTTATGTGATTCTGTGATGGCTTTTTTCCATATAATCAATTAATGGTATCAGTGATAGTATGTACACATCAATATTAGATTATTTTGTAGTCATGCAAAAATTTCAGGAGGCTGAATCTACTTTATTGTGTCATTATTTGGACATTTTGATCACTCCAGTACTGGAAGATTAATAAACTCGTTTTTGGAGAACTTCATAAATATGTGACAATAGGTTGGTTAAGTAACTAGGAATTCATTTATTTTATACCATGGCAATGATTTTTAACTAACCTGTATAAGCATTATTGTATTAAATAAATCAATGAGGTTAACTACTTCATTGTATTTTTAAATTCTCTTTTCATATTTTTATAATATGCATTACTTCATATGAAATTCCTTATATAAACTTACTAAAATGATAAACAGTATTCATTTATAGAAGACATACAACTTATTAAATAATTATCAACAAAAAAGTCCAGTAAATGAAACACAATTTTATACTCAGAGGTATATGGATGATATCATTGCATTATCAAATAAGGTACTTTATCTGTACACATCAATTTAACGTTCTAGATAAATGTTTCTGAGTCAATTTACTTGTGAATAGCTTTCATGCAACAACAAAAACATATCAAATTTAATGGAAGCAAACATAATAAAGATTACTTTTCAAATTAACACATCCATTCACATGGCAAGTGTTGCTTTCATAAGCTTGAACTAATATGCTCCCCAATTAAGATAGTGTCTGCTCTGGGAACAGTGCTTTGGAGTTGGCCTTCACAACACATGCTGTGTAAAAATTCAATTTTTCTTCTCTTTTCACTTATTTGATCTACTCAAGGGTTGTGGACCCCAATTATAGAAACAAGGCAAGAAGAGTCATAATGTCAACATGTATAAAGGAAATTTTGTTATTGGAAAGAGGGGTGGTAAGATCATAGTGAAACTTAGTTTTACTTTGATTTTTCAGTAATTAAATAGACTTCTTTAATGAGACAAATGCTTAAGAAATACAAATGGCAAATATTTACAGGTGCATATTCTTTCAAAATGCCTGTTACTTATAATCCAGAAAAAAAACATAAAATAGCAAATCAATTAGAAACTTGAGAAACTATAATTATCTACTATCTAGTTCTTAAAGCTATCTTCAAATAAATTTTTTTTAAAAATGAAAGTTCAAAATCACTAGATAATAGCTCAAACCTAGATATAGCTATTGTCAGTAGACTTGTTAACTGGAAAATCCTACTATGTATTAGGGCACATGGACAAAGGACATAAAATTATTTCAACATCTACTTGCACTGATATGTGAAAGCTCTAAGTGTGCTTGCATGTGTAGGTACTAATTTGAAAAGGAGATTGTAGAGTAAAGTAAAGTAGATGTCAGTCACAATTCAATCATTTTTGAAGTAGAAAAGCTTTCCTTCTTGCAGCCATGAGCTTATGGGGGCTGTTTACAATATGGCTTCCCTACAGACCTGGAGACAAACTCCAGGTCAGTCCAAGAGGCTGGGTATGAAACCAATTGAGCTTTTACTCCTGTATTTTCCTGTCAAAAGTTGACTCTTCCTGAAAGGAGAAATCTAAATGATTAAAGAGTCTTTTTTTTTTGTTTTATCATATTATTTCAGATATTCTGAGTTAAATATATACATAAATCTTAATATATATTTATATTCACAAATATATTCTTAGAGATATATACTCATATTTATGTCATTTATGAATACTGCTTGTATTTATATTTCCAAATATAATAGAAACATTTAAAAAATAGTCTTATAAAAGGATCTCAATTGTCTTACAGTACAAATTAGATTTGCTATCATTCAATAATAATCATTTTAATTTTATGATACTCTATGATCTGAAGTTTTTATATTTAATGAAGCAACATTGACATGTCACTTTAAAAGCAATATTTTTAATCATATAAATAACTGGACTTACCTATGAAAGCTTAGACAAATAGTTGTTTCATAATAAATCAATGTCAGTTAAATATACACAAATGAATTTACAGATAATTGAATAATACTTTCCAAAATATAGGAAGTATATGACAATTATCCATGCTAATTAGAAGACTTAGGATGTTATTACTTTGACCAAGTCTTCTGTGTTTTTTCAACCTTAGAAAATCCTATCTAACACTGTTTCTCTTTTTCATTGCCCCTATTTAATAAGCTTTGAAATGGCAGTCTTTTATACCCTAAACTTTAAGTCTTAATTGCTGTTAAGAGCTTATCTGAACTAGTATGTTTTTCAGTTAGGAATTGAACATTGTTAAATGCCTTTATACCCTAAGTTGGCCATAAGAAGAAAAACCTTTCTTTAAAAATTTTAATACAATAAAAATACATCTAGGTCAACCTCAGGGTATAATTAATCCTCACCTTTGGAGTTACAGACCATCATCCAGTGACTTAAATCTTTAAATTCTTAGCAATGAGTTACTAATGGCAACTTTATGGAGTTATTGCATAGAATAAAGGCATCTATATGAAACTTCATTTCCAAAGTCTTTGTGCAATAGCAAAATGAGTCATCCTAAAATATAAGTAAAATTAAAGCAGACACCTGTGTCTTTAAGAAGTTGAAAGCAATGCCTGAGAGATGGTTCATCAGATAGAGGAACTTGCTGCCAAATCTGATGACCTGAATGTGATCCCTAGTATCCACAGTGTAGGAGAGAACTGACTCCTGAAAGTCATCCTCTGATGGCTGCAGTGTATGCATTTACACATACAAAGAACAAATTCTTAAAAATCAATACACAACAAAGGAAAATCAAACATAAACTAGCAAATAAAGCTTTGTATTCATAGCACTTTCATTTTTAAAATTAAATCATGCTATAAAATATTGGCATACATATTTAAAAATTCTTTTGAACAGATTCTTCCTAGTCCCAGTCTGCCTGGAAGTCACTGTGTGGACCAGGCTGGCCTCCATCTATAGAAATCCTTCTGCCTCTGTCTTTTGAGGGACAGCAGAGTCATGGTACTAGCCCCTGTGCTCACAGGGCTTGTGACCTTTGACAAATAATTTAATATCAATAAGTGGTCATATCAACAAGTACAAATTAAGATTAAGATATCAAATATTGAATATTAAAACATTAAAACTAAATATTAACATAGATTTTTTTAAAGTAAATATTTTAATATTCTTTACTCTTGTTGATGTGACCACTCACGGAGATTAAGTTACTTTTCAGAGGTCACAAACATTTTAAGTGCAGGAGCTAGTACAATGACTACTCTTTATGGTGTATCAAAATGTTTTGCTTTTCACAGGGAAACCAGATTGATTTAGAATGCAGAATAGTATTCATACAAATGGAAATATGGCTGGATTCTGTAATCTCATTGTTATAATACTCTATTTTCTTCTCTTAAGTAACAAAGAAAAATGAAGTACCATATCAATTTTAATATGAAATTAAGCCATAACTGTAAATCACAGTGAGAAACACCTGCAAAACACTGTCAACATCTAAACGAATAAGAGGAAATAAAATTTCAGCTCAACCGATCTCTGAAAGGGGAGAAAACTGAAAGTCACGTGACTGACAAGTCCCTTACAACAGTGCGATGTAGTGACACCAAGAAAGCCTTTGAGAAAGGAGAAGCAGCAGGAGCCTGACTTCAACATACAGGATCCTAGAAAGGATGCAAGAGCAAGCACGGCAGTTAGAACAGCTTGCCAAGACCGCAAAGCCGGTAACTGGTAGTGTCAAGATTTGAACCCACATCTCCCAGTTCCAAAACGAGGATATGCTACCTGCGAGATTTTCTGATCTCTGAAGGTGTTGTCCCAATTGACATGGCCCGGGCTTGAATGCCTGCCTGTGACCCGGGCATAATTTTTCACATTTTACAACTTGCATAGGGCTATTTACTCCTTTACTAAAGCTAAGGAGTTTGTTTCCTTCCTTTCTAACTTGGATTTCCCACCTTCACCCTGATCTCTTTCTGACCAGACTACATATTCAAGCACCCCTATTAAAAACAAAAAGAAATGTAAAACAAGAGAAAGCAAGAAGCAAAATCCTTTTCATTCTTTCTCACTTTTAAAGCACATCACCATAAGCATGCCCTCACTCTCTGCGGCTAGTTCCTGCCAGCTCTCATTGTGAGGTTTCTATGTCCTTCTTCTGTGACTTGTCTTCTGTGACTTGTCCTTGCTTTAATTATTTCTACATATAGCAAGATATTACACTAAACATATTCCTGTTCTTCCTTTCTTGACATTTCTTTGTTTTGTCTTACCAACTACTCAGTCAAAATCCATAAACTCCAAAATAATTAGGACTTTGTAATACAGATACACAGACACTGAAAGTTAAATTTCAGTATTTGAATCCCAAATAGGGCTCTTGAGGCCATGATTGATACAAAATTCAAATATTAAAGAAGAAAACTTTTAAAGGTTTTGACATACAAAAACTAAGACCTTGAAGAGCTAGACACGAGTTGAAATAATTTCATTAAAAGAACTAAAGAAAGCTTACCTAATTGTTGAGGAAGAATTGAGACTGCAATGGCTGGGAGTGCAACGGAGGCAGCAGCAAGAAGGGGCAGTGGGGCCTCTGTGGTGGTCGAGTGTGAGGCTAGAGGTGATGGAACCAGCATCCAGAGCCTGCCGGTTCCAGCTCCATGAGATCAGCTGTGATCTTCCCCAGAGTGTTTCAGGGAACTGGAGATCTACATGGGCTAACAGAGTGTAGCACGTGGTTAAGAATGAGGCCTTGGTCTTATTCATTGCTATTTTAATGTGCACCCTATTGTAACTGCCTGAGAAGTTTCCAAAAGTTCTCCAGAAAAGTGAAGGACATATGGCCTAAGGACTTTGCTCTACTGCCTGAAATATTCTGTATACACAGTCTCTTCATCAATATAAATGTGGCTTATTAATATAGGGTTCCCCACAAGACTAGCAGCAAACTTAGAATCAGTGCTTTAAAATATCAGCCTAAGGCCAGGCCTAAATTTTTAGGCCAAAATAATCAGAATCCTCCATTATCAGGAAAGTGATGAAATTCTCTGTGATGTCTGACTAATGTGTATGGTACCTTCAGGAATGGGGTCTCACCATCAAGATCTGGCGGGCAACCAATAGCAAAGATAATGATAAGAGCCTGTATTGTTATGGGAACCTTTGGGGGCCTCCCTGACCAAAAATTTATGGGGAAATTCTCCACATCTGGCACTGGGATTTTTGTTTAGCAATTCATGGATTCTCGGAGGAGTATTTTCAATGGATGGGGGATACCTCCTTTCTTTTATGTTTCATTATATTTATTTTAAAAGTTGACACAAATAGTAGGTTTCCAAATGACTTTTCCATAAATCTTTCCATAAATCTGTGTTGGGTAAAATCTTCGTTCTGTGTCAAGCTTTTTGAGGATCACACACTGATTTCAATAGTAATTGAAGCAGTTTATGTTCCTGCCGACAATTACTTTAGAGTCCCTTTTCTTCACATGCAGTTCCCTGTTCTGACTCCCCCATCCATCCCGGTCCCTGTCCCTGCTCAGCCTTTTCTACTTCCACTCCCCCTTCCATTCTCATTTCCAGTATGTTCTACTATCTCCTCCTTAAGACTTCTAACCTCCCTGTCCTCAAAGGACTCCTTTCTATTTTTCCGTTCTTTACTTCTACTCAAAGTTGAACATACTACTCTAAAAAATGTGTAACTAGGTTTCATAAATAAGGGGGAGCACGGGACATTTATATCTCTGGGCCTGTTCTACCTAAGTATAATATTTTCTAGATTCATCCAATTTCTTGTAACTTTCCTAATTTCTTTCTTCTTAATCATGATTAAAATTCCATTGCACATACGTGCCACATTTCACTGTCAATTTACCCATCAATGGATATCTAGACCATATTATTTCCTCAATATTGTTGAAAGGCCACAATAAATATGGAAACACAGGAAGCTCACGTGTGGTATATAATAGCCTGCCGGGATCGCCGGCAGGTAGGGCAGTGGCGAAACTGGTCCAGCCGGTCTCCTCCAGGGGCTGAGCGGGATGATGAGTGTCGCGACCGGCCCCTCTCCACTCCGGAGGAAAAAAAAAAACCCTCCGAGTCGGGAGTCTGTCTAGCAGGATCTCGTTTATTAACCGTCCCAAAGTAACTTCTATAGGGTAGGGGCGGGGCTAAAAGGGAATGAAGGACCAATCAATCTCTGTAACATAATCTGCAGCTAGGCAAAGTCCATTCTGATAGGCTGTCAGACTCGGGTGAGGCTCTGACAGCTGCATTCTAACGGTTGGTTTGACAGTTGGAAACCGTTAGAAGTCTGGCCGTGGCAAGCCTGCACTAAGGCTGAGTCACGATCGTCCCACGTCAATCTTCAGCTCTCAGTGCGTCGTGTGAGGACACCTGTCAGTGTCGCGAAGTCTGGCCTCAAACTCACAGATCCTCCTGCCTCTGCCTCCTTCAGCAAATTCTACCGGTGTGCGCCACCATCACCGGCCCCCAGCAGCCTGCGAGAGGCCCGGAGCGGGGGCTGGCCGGCGTCGTGCCCTGCCTGGAGCTGCGGGTGCTGGAAAGCAGCCGCCATTTTGCCTGGGGGCCGCATCGCACCTCAGACTCGGCAGCAGCGGCCCAGGAGGGGATGATCCTGCGGGGAGGGGTCAGTTGGGGAAGGTCGGGGCGGCCCGCGGCGGGGGGACGGTTGGCCCCGCGGGGTGGGAGGCCGGCTGGCACGGAGATCAGCAGCCCTGGACGGGGCGATCCTCAAGGGCTCAGGAGTGGGGGGCGGATCGCCAGGGGCAGCCCCGGGAGAGGGCGTTGACCAGGCAGCCGCCTGGGAGAAGGCAATCATTGGCGGCGCCTGCCACGCCTCCATCTCCCAAACTGACAGCTGCAGTCGGCCCCACGGGGAACTGCAAACCCGCCCTTAAAGGGCAGGTCGGAGCTGCAGCAGCCCTTGAGGCCCAACAATAGCCTTTTGAGTTTGTGCTCAGGAGACATGTGTTGGGTCAAATTTTAGTTCTGTGTCAAGCTTTTTGAGGACCACACACTGATTTCAATAGTAACTGAAGCAGTTTATGTTCCTGCCGACAATTAATTTAGAGTCCCCCTTCTTCAGATGCAGGCCAGCTCCTGTTCTCATTTATTTTCTTGATAATATCCAATTGGACTTGAAGAAGATGAAACTTCAAAGGAGTTTAATTTTCATTTTCTGATGGCTAAGGATGCTGAACATCTTTTAAAGGATTGATTAGCCATCAGTGTTCTTCTTTTCAGAACTCTCTGCCCAGGTCTGTGTACCAGTTTATAATTTTAGTAGAAAGGGAATTATTTCTTCTTTGAAGGTCTGGTAGAATTCTGCAGCAAATCCATCTAGACTTGAGCTTTTTTTAGTTTAAAGTTTTAAAACTTACTGTTTTAGTTTCATTACTTGTTACTGGTCTGTTGAAATTATTTATTTCACCTTGGTTTAATTTTTGCGGTGTTATGAATCTATAAATCAATCCTTTTTTTTTTTTTCAGTTTTTCAGGTTAGTGGAATACAAAGTTTAAAGGTATGCTCTCTTGATTTTCTGGATTGTGGTGATATCCATCCCTTTTCATCTCTAATTTTATTAACTGAATTTCCTCCATTCGCTTCAGTTAAATTGGCTAAGTGTTTGCCAACCTTGTTTATCTTCTCAAAGAACCAAATCTTCCTTTCATTGCTTCATTGTGTTATAGTTTTCTTTTGTTATTCATTAGCTTGTAAAATGATTATAGATATTTCTCCCCTTCTACTCAATTGGGTTTGGTTTGTTCTTTTTCTTAGAATGCCTTCAGGTGATTACTTAAATTGTTTATATGAGATCATTTTGATTTTTTTAATGGAAGCACTGAGATCTAAATACTTCCCTTCTAGGCTTTCATCATTGTGTGCCTTAGATTTTGTCATGTTATACCTTCATTTTCAATTCCTTCTATGCTTTAAAAAAAAAACTTCTATATTTCTTCAGTGACTTTGTATGCTTTCCATAATTTCTCTCGCTGTGGTAGGGAGAAATTCTATTGTGATAGAATAGAATGAATTATTTTAATTTTTGAATAATTTTTATATTTGCTTTGTGCCCTAATATGTGATATATTTTAGAGAAAGTTCCATGGGTTCCTGAAAATAATGTGAATTCTGAAATATTTGGGTCAGTTGTTCTATGCATATCTGTTAGGTCAACTTGATATTTGGTATCATTTAAATACAATGTTTCTTTTTTTTTTAATTTGGTTGATCTGATTGTAGAAGTGTAATATTTAAATCACTGACTATTTTTATGTTGAGATTGCTCTATGCTTAGTATACAGTAATGTTTATCTTATGAAAATAAATATTAAGCTTCTAGCCTTGAGCACAGGTCTGCTTTTACTCTTAGCACCCCGGATCTCTGGACTAGCCTCTTACTCCAGACCCAACCATTATGTCCTGAGACCAGCTCATTTTTAAAAGTTTGTTAGAACCTTCACAGGCTGCATCTACCCCCAACTTGATTTTGGACTCATGAGACCAGCCTTCTACCACAGCTGACCTGCCCCCAACTTGCCTGTGATTCCACAGACCACCCTTTTTTCTTGGTAAGTCTCATCCGGAAGACTGTATCTTAACTCCCCAACTGCCTAAGCAGCCCCGATTTCTCCAGTCTCACATTCTGTTCTCCTTCAAGCCTTGGGCACAGACTGTTTTTACTCTAGCACCCCAGATCTCTGGACTACCCTCTTACATCTGCATGGCCATGAGATCTCCAAATCAAACCATAGAACAGAGAAGGAAATTATAGGTGTACCATTTGGAAAAGAAGTAAATTATCCCTTATTGCATATGTTATGATAGGATAGGCAAGAGATGCCAAAAAATCAACCTAAAACCTCCTAGAATTAACACTTTCAGTACAGTGGCAAACTAATTTCTCTATATATCAATAACAAGAAATTGGAGAAAGAGTACATGGAAACCTTCCAATTCACAATAGTCTCAAAAAAAAAAAAAGAACTCAGAGTAAACTTGACCAAATATATTAAAGATCTCTACAGTGAAAATGTTAATTATTTAAAGAAGAAAGATTGAAGAAGACACCAGAAGTTAGAAGGATCTTCCATGCTCATGAATTGGAAGAATTAATATTATGAAAATGACCATCCTACCAAAAGCCATTTATAGATTCAGTGCAATGCCAGTTAAAATCCCCATGACATTCTTCACAGAATTAGAAAAAAAATCCTTTTAAAAATGGAAGTGCAAAAGACCCCATATAGCAAACCTGAGCACAAAGAGTAATGCTGGGGGAATTACTATTATAAGATATCAAAATATATCAGAGATATAATAAAAATAAAACAAAAAAAAATGATACTGGCACAAAAATAGACCTGTAGATCAATGGAAAATAATTGAAATCCAAATCATGACTGCAGGCAGTTTGAATCACTTGATATTTGATAAAGGGTCCAGGAACATACACTGGGGAAAAGACTGCATCTTCAGCAAATGCTTTTGTCAAAACTGTATCTCCACCTATAGAATAATGAAAGTAGACCATTATCTTCTACCTTGTACAAAAGGCAACTCCAAATGGATCAAAGACCTCTATGTGAAACCTGAAACTCTGAACCAATTAGGAGGAAACATTGGCAGTAATCCACAAGATATAGGTACAGGACTTTCTAAATCAGACATCAGTTGGTCTGGAGTTAAGGTCACAAATCAAGAAGTGGGGCCTCATTAAACTAAAAGCTTCTGTATGGCAAAAGAAATACCCAAGGAAATTAGACAAAACCCACAGATTGGGAGAAAATCTTCACAACTGACAGAGGTTTAATATCCAGAGTATATAAAGAACTCAAAAAACAAAGAATCAAGAAAACTAGTGACCCATTTAAAAGAAGGGCTAAGAATCTGAACAGAGAGTTCTTAAAGGAAGAAATAAAAATGGCTAAGAGACATCCTTAAGAATGTTCAACATCTTTAGTAATTAGGTAAATGCAAATTAAAACCCCTTTAAAATTTCATCTTAGTCCAGTCAGACTGTCTTAGATCAAGGGAAAAAAATAATACAAAATGCTAGATAGGTTGTGGAGAAAGGGGAACTCTCATTCACTGCAGATGGAACTGCAAACATGGAACAACCCCAATAGAAAGCACTATGGAGAACTCTTAAAAACTAAAAGTGAACCTACCATTTTACCCAGTTATATCACTTCTTGCATATACCCAAAGAACTATTGCAGAGACACTTGTACATCCATGTTTGTGACTGCTCTTTTCAAATAGCTAAGAGATGGAAGCAACCAAAGTTTCACTCAACTGACTAGTGAATAATAAAAATGTGATATAGTTACACAATGGAGTTCTTCTACTCAGTGATAAAGAAAGACAAAATCATGAGATGCATGGAATTAGAAATTGTTGTACTAAGTGAAGTGACAGACACAGAAAAATAAAGATCATATGTGCTCCCTCATATGTGAATTCTAGCACCAAATACTTATATGTGAGTATGTATCCTGATGTAACTGAACCTGCAGCAATAGTGCTAGCATGTACAAGACCCACGCAAACTCAAGCAGACAAAGCACAGCATAGACTGGGGAAATGGACAGCTGACTCCAATCTTAGATAAAGAAATAGTGGCAACTGATTAGTGCTGGGTGAAGAAAAGCTGGTCTTCCTAAAGTGAGGAACTCTATAGAGGCTGATTAGACCTCAGTAGATAAACTTGCACTGAGAAATGTATGTAGACATTAACTTGACATGACATATTAAGCTTAACAGAAATGATATAAAGTATGATTTCCAGTGGGGATGCTCTGGGAAGGTGCTGGTGGGGAAGTGGATCTAAAGATGATTAAGACTGATTGAGATGTTCTGTATGAAATGCACAATCATTCAATAAAAAATTAAAATGAAAACAAATATTTGTTGTGCAGGGGCCTACTAAGCTGGTTTGCTTTGTTGGCTTTGGGTCTTATATGAATAAGGACATTTTGCAGAGGAGAGCCAGACTGGGCACACAGATGGAACCTATGTATACTCTCAAACTTCAGATGGTGACTGGGAGTTAGGGCTAAATTATGAGTGATTAACTATTTTTTATGACAAACACAAGTTGGGGCCTAAGAATCGGAGGTCTTCCTACAGCAAATGGTGAGTGGGCGCAATGTTTACATTTAAATGTCTTTTTCCTTATTAATGAGCTTAATATTTCCTACAGATATTTTTATCTAGAGCATTTTGTTTGCTAAAGATTATGCTTTTAAATGAAAATTTAAAGCAACCTTAAGCACCATAGTATTCTTGCATACTATCCCTTGTGTTTTTTTCCTTGCAGGTCTTTAAATTGCTTAAGCTGCTTCTATTTAAAATCTGTGATAAATTTGTTAGCAAAACGCCTCTGTGAATTTTCAAGGTTTTTTTTTTTTTTCGGTCTCTGTTTTTGAGATAGGGTGTCTTTCCACAGCCCAAGCGGGCCTGGAATTTGCTATGGAGACCAGGCTGGAAATCTACCTTCTTCTGTCTTCTGAGTGCTGGGATTAAAGACTTGTGCCATTATAATTTTCTTTTTTTGTAAATGACCCATCTCAGAGAACCATGCTTTCAATACAAATGGCAAATATTTGCATACAGTTCTTTAAACACACAAGCTGTGAGAACATGAAAGAAGAGGAGGAGGAAGAGGAAGAGGAGTAGGAAGAGGAAGAGAAGGAAGGGGAGGAGGAGGAGGAGGAGGAGGAGGAGGAGGAGGAGGAGGAGGAGGAGGAGGAGGAGGAGGAGGAAAAGGAAGTGGGAAGCTTAGAAAAGGCAATCAATGATCTCCCAGCCTCATTTCCAGTGTGAAGATACTAACTTTGATGATCCACAGTGTTACTGTTTAAGCATTTTCTTTCTTTCTCTTGCTCACTTGTTACTAATAGAAATTTTCACATGTTCTATTAGCATCTACATGTAAAAGCACTGTGTAGGAAGTTGAAAATATAATACTATGTAAGAATAGATGCTCTCATTAGGTCTCAAAGTTTTAGAGACACTAATTATAATAAATGTGATTATTATACTAAAAGATTATACAGCTTTTTAACAGGAACAGGTAAACCATTAAGAATTATTAATCCGAACATGTGAAAATGACAAAGGAATATAGATATGGAGTTATACACATATCATAGTGTTGCCTTTTCAAAAATAGCATACTTTGAGAAGATGACATTTGAATTGAGATCTTAAGAGTAAGGGGCAATTATTTATTGGAATTAGAAAGATGAAATACCATGGTTAAATGCATCCAGCAGGAGGAGAGGAAGGTATGTTTTTTTAAACTGTAATAGGGAGAGATAGGGGTGGTGGCTCACTATTAAAATCCCAGCACTCAGGACCTCTATGTAACGTGATTGCCAAGAGTTTTGACCAGTCTGTCCTAGGAAGGAAGCTCCAGGCCAACTTGGGTTATGGTGTGAGACTTTATCTCCTAAGGCAAAAACAACAGTGCAGATTAGAATGGGAGATATGCTTTGTCCCACAATGAGGTGGAAGTACACGTGCTTCTGTTAGATACTACAGGGTTCAAAACTAAAGCTTTGCCTTCACACTCAAAACTGATTTTGACATCAAACTTTGGAAATGCTGAGACTTTAGGTAAAGAATTACTAAATTTTGAGTTGCGCACAAGATGGTTATATCAAATTATGCATAATTATGTCCTCATATAATATAAGAATGTGTTTGAAAGCGAGAGTCAGGTTGATAAGGGAGACCATAATGGCTAACGGTGAATGCCAACTTGATTGGATGAAGAAGCAATTAGAATATTCAGTAAAGCACACTTCTAGATATGTCTAGATATGTTTTTACAGAGAAAATTAGCTGTATAGGGAAGGCTTTCCCTGAAGGGAAGCCTACCTAGAGTAAAAGGGGAAGGAAGAATTCAGCTAGCACAGGAATTTTCTGTTTCTCTCTGCTTGCTTTTCAACATTTGATCTTTCTGCTCTTGACATGCCCTCCGTGTGAAAACATAATAAAATTTATGAAACCACAAGCCAATTATTTCTTTCTAAGATTAATTTTGTCAAGGAATAAAAAGTATAAATAATATATCTAATGTGGGGATCTAGGTGATAGAAGGTGGAAATTGAGAGTGTTTTAGAATAAGATGTTGGTAGCAGTGGAAAAAAATATGGAGTCAAATATTTTAAGAAAAAAGTCCAGATTGCCTTGCTAATTGATATAGCACGGTAAGGCTTGAAGTCCAAAAATCACTTATAAGTTTTGTACGTTTAGAAGCAATATGTAAACCAATGTTTAACTTTCACTAAGCTCTCACCTGCTGAACAGACTCTCAGTGTCTGGAGAATTAGCTAAAATAGTTTCATACAATATGGACTCTGTTATACTTTTCCAAGTTATAACTTGAGTCTCTACTGAATTCCGTGTTCTGAATATTGGTTTACCTCAAATATCTCATTTTATGTAATTCTCGTTTTTTTAAAAATTTCTATCCATATAAATAGATTGTGACTCTCTTTGGGAGCCAATTGAATAATAACAATAAAAGAAGGATTTATCACATAAGGCAATTGTTTTATTTACTCATGAATAGAGGATAACTAACACCATGTTCACTTTTTCTCCAACCTTCACTCAGAATCTTATTTCTAACAAACCTCATACACCTAAACTCAAAGTTAAGAACTGACCCCCAACTGAATCCACAGGTCTTAGTTTCTTTTTCTACTGCTGTGATAAAATATCCTGACAAAAGCTACCCAAGGGAGAAAAGGTATGTTTGGCTCACAGCTCCATGTAACCATCTAACACTACTGTGAATTCAAGGCAGCAGGAACTTGAAGCAACTAATTACATTACATCCACAGTCCATAGCAGAAAGCACTGAATTAGTACATACATACTTGTGCTCAGCTCCATTTCTGTGCTTTTTTTTTTTCCTGGAAATCAAACATATGGCCTTTTATATCCTTAGAAAGCATGCTCTGTCCCTTAGTTACATTCCCAGCTCAAATTCTGTACTCATGAAGTGCAAGATCTGCTAAGTAGGGAATTGTGCCACCCACAGTGAGCAAATCTCATCTCAATTAAGGTGAACAAAATAACACACCCAGACATACGCTTATATTATCCCTCATTGAAACTCTCTTCCCACGTGATTCTAGATTATTTCATGTTGATAATTAACCATAATCCCCTTACCATGTCTTGGAGTGGAGGTATTTATGGTTATTCACACTTCCTCCTACATAGCTATCTTTGTTTCTAATCAGACTATGTGATCCTTTACTGTCTTAAACTGCTCTTCCTGATGATTTTTTACATGTTAAACATGATCTTGACTTTGAACCGCTGATTCAGCTGTTTCTTCTGTTGCAATGTAGGGCTGCACCTGCTGCTTCTTAGCCTCATTCATGTTTATTGCCTTCCCTGGACACTATACTAGGTTTCTTCTTGCACTGGTATTTTTTTTATTAAATCCAAGACACTACTGCTTATCTAGTATTATTTATATACTTCTTTACTATATACAATAATAACTGAATATGCTATCTTGGAGACACATGTCCTAATCTTTGACACTTCTTGCATTACATGGTATGCAGCTAATAACCAATTCCAAGACTGCAATTAAACGAATGCAATTAAAAAATATATATATGTATTTATGTATACAAATGTATGCACATACTTTGCACCACAAACATTCATACACATGCATGCAAATGAATTATATATAGAAAGAGATCCATATGTATATGTATTATTCATTATTCTGTATGTATTATGTACATATTTATGAAAAATACTATTCGTGTTTAATTAAATATATTTCCCGTGCAAAAATAGTTGATTAGTTTTAGTTTTATCTACAGAAATACACAAAGAATGCAAGTGGGAATGGAGAGATGGCTCAGTGGTTAAGAGCACTGTCTGCCCTTGCAAAGGACCAAGGTTCAGATCTCAGCACCCACATGGCAACTAACAGTTGTTCCTAATTCTACTTCCAGGGCATCTGATGTCCTCTTCTGACCTCTTCAGACATTGCACGACATGGGTGTACTTACATCCATGCAAGTAATACATTTATACACATAAAACAAAAAATAGGAAATGCGTAATATACTCTATGCAGATCAGTCATCATGTTCCATGAAACATCACACATAACAATGACTTAATATTAGTGGCATATTGTTAAATGTTAATAATAAGCTGTCTAGAGAGGCAAAACTCATTGTTTTATTATTTGCCAATTTCCGTAGAATATTCTCACTGTGCCTGACAGAGATACAGCCATGACCTGAGAATGGAATTTGGAAGAGATGTATGGACCTCACCAAATCCTACATTATTTCTACCATGTAAACACAAAAGACATAAATTTCCTCAAAAATACATACTAAAATGAAACAGAACAAAAAGTAATATCAAATAAAATTTTTAAAAATATTGCAAGCAAGATACAAAATATAAATTGTATGTATATACTCTAGTGAATTGTATGAACAATATTAATAGCATAGATGAACTTCTACCCCAATATCATGTTGCAGTGTAGTTGAAGTACTTTGCCTATGTGATAGAGTGAAAATTATTTCTTAACAAAAAGTAAAAAGGAAAAGCTTTTATTAAATTCAGCTGGCTTTTCAGCAGTGGGTGATACAACAACAGAGTTGTTATATATATATAGTTAATATAGTTATCACTCACAACACAATGCTGAGCAAGAAGATGTATTATCTCACCATTACTGAATCTGAAATGTCTTTGGGGTGAGTAAAACTTCCACTGTAGCCAGCCAGGAGCTCAACCAAGTACTGTCAGCTACCCTGGTCAGCCACCTACAGATGGTATGTTGGCAATTCTGAAGGGGCCATCATGCCAGAATTCTTGTAATAACCATACTTTCGATTTAGAGTGGGTTCCTGATGTAGGATTCATTTGGAACCAGAAAAAAATGCTATTATCAACTATGCTTTGATGCTCACATCACTAAATGTTTATCATGTTAGGTACACATTGTAGTTGCTTTTGTGCATTTGTTACATAAAGAGGATAAACTTCATCCTCTCTCTTTGCCAAATGAATTCCTTACCTACACTGATGATGTGATTTCCTAGTTCTCCGATGTATTCAGCTATTAAAATAGAATAGCAAATGTTGGAAATTTACATAGAAGCCAATCAGCAGTGTTCATTTTTAGAATAACTACGATTCCAAAAAGAGATGCTGGGGAGTTGCAATCTGCCATTTGTGTGTTTGAGAGAAAGACCTACGCATTCAAAAGGGAGAAAGCAGAAATTACGGAACAATCATTCTTTAAATTTTTTGGACAATATAAACATTTTATTTCTGCTTTAGTTTATGGGGAAAAAGCTCCCAAATAATTAAAATCTTTCTGTTGTTTATTGAGTTACAATATTTTTAAGAAAAATGGTTCAACTATAGGGAGCTATCTAATTTAAAGATCTAGGTGATATCAAACTATATTTTTACAGAACATTATCAAGAAATATGAACCAAAATATATTTAACAAGCATTTGGGGAAATAGGAGAACTGGCTTTGGACCTGGATTTAACATTTAATTTGGAGGATATCCCAAGCTATATTCAAGGTTACTTATAAAAAGGAAAACTTTGTCAGAAACTCCTTGGAACCATGAAAACACATGTACTTGTCACAACAGTTTTCTTTATGTTTAGTTCAATTTTATATTTAGATTTAAACACTAAATTTAACTTCTTATACAGTAAGTGTTTTTCCAGATTTAATTAACGTACACTTAAGATTGGAAATCTTAGACGATGTTTTCCTATTTGACTTTTTTCAGGAAACACTGATTGCTTAGAAGCAAATAACATAATTAATTATCTGTGTAGCTTTTAATAAACATATTTAAAGACATTGACTATAACTTCTCTTTAATAGCTTAAGAAGTAAATAGGTAGTAACACCGGCAGAAACATCAGGGTAGGGAAGGGCTTTCGAAAAGTCTTTCAAGAAAAGCAGTGACGACAGAATCAAACAATTTCAAGTCTGTTTTTTCATAACTCTGAAAATGAATGAAAGCTCATAACTGAGGCAACACTTAAGCTAGAAAAATGAATGATTTTGGAAGAGCAGGAGTCTGTTGTATTTTTAACATGGCTTATCCCGCATTCATCACCTGACCACAGTGCTGTTTATACTTGAAAACTAACAGATTCAAAGTGAAAACCAGAGTATCAGGATTTTGAGGAGGTGTAGCAGAGTAGGCTCTCCACAAAGCATCACTACTAGATAACTGTTTTCTACTAACCTGTCAACATTTGCCTGAAAAATCTCCCTTGTAACTCTTGCCTCAATTTGACCAGATTCAGAGTTTATTTAGGTCAGTATTTCACTAACGATATTTGCAAAACACAACTAGCAATAAAAACTTAACATTGCAACTTTATACTGTAACAACATAAATCTGAAAAAATAAAACTCATAAAAATTGTTGAACAGGAAACCTAGAGATAAGAAAACGAGATGGGACTGTGAAAACCTCTGGTGTATTCTTCTAATTTTAAGAAACCACAAACATGCATAAGCCTTTATGTGTACAGTTTCTCAAAAACAAACTGGAAAAATCTCAAAGCTTTAAAAATGACTTTGAGATTGTACATAAATGAAAAAGAGGCAAATCATAAATGTGCCTGTCTAGGCATTGTAAGCTTACCTCACATTGCAAATACTGCTCACAAGCTAGCAGAAATCCAGAGAGGACTTACTGAGTACAAGAACATAAAGGTTTTTCTAATTATTGTTTAGCAAGATAATTAAGATAAAAATATATCACTTATAATGACAAATTAATAAAGAAAATATAATTTTATTTTCTTTTTATTTCTAAAAATATTTTATTATTTTTTATTTCATATGTATGAGTATTATACCTACATGTGTGTGAGTTCACCAGTGCTTGCAGGGAACAGAAGAGGGCATTGCAGTCACTGAAAATGGAGTTATCAGATACTTGTTAGCCTGATAGCTGCCATGTGGGTCCTGGAATTTGAACCTGGATCATCTGCAAGTGCAGCCAGTGCTCTGAACTGCTGAGCCATCTCTCCAGCTGTATATCATATAATTTAAAATAATCATTAAGTAGTTGAAATCAAAAGTGCATAGCAAAAATTGTTTGAAAAATAGAAACATAAGAAATTTTTCAAAGGTAATAAGGTAGTCTGTCTAGACGCTAATGGATGAACTGACACCAAGAGACACCTAGGTACAATTGCTTGACTTGATACACCTTACAATATATGACAGAACGTATCAAATCCTGAGGTGGTAGGCTACAGGAGATACAGATGGGTTATGGAGTCTAAATTTGATTAAGATCTAATATATGAAATCCACAAAAAGTAAAAATTATACATTAAAAACAACATCTGTTGATGACAGTACTACAGATTCAATAATTAATTTAAAAACACAAGATCTGCACAATGTCACTAAGATCTTCAATTGAGAGATAACATAAGATATTTGTTTTTCTGAGTCTGCGTACTTTACTTAGCTAAGTTTCTAGTTCCATCCATTTATTGCAAATTTTGTGATTCTTTCTGTCTTAATCACTGAGTAGAACCCCAATGTATAAATGTACATCATTTTCATTATCCATTCCTCAGTTGAGGGCCAATTAGGTCACTTCCATTTCTTGGATATTGTGAAAAGAATAGCAACAAACCTGGGTATGCATGTATCTCTGCAGTAGGACAAATCCTTTGGGTGTATGACAGGGAGTGGTATAATCAGATTATATTATAGGAACATTTTATTCTTTTAAGATTTTCCACTCTGCTTTCCATAGTGGTTGCATGAGTTTGCATTTCCACCAGCAGTGAATGATTGTTCCTCTTTCCCCACATCATCTCCAGTATTTGGTATCAGTTGTTCTCTTTACCTTAGTCAGTCTGACTGGGGTAAAATGAAATCTTAAAGTTGTTTTAATTTCAATTTCTCTAATTGTTAAGGAAGATGAACAATTTTAAGGTTTCTTAGCTATCTTTATTTCTTTTTTTGAGAACTTGCTGTTCAGATCCACAGTCAGTCTTTTAGTTAGGTCATTTGTTTTCTTGCTTCATTGTTTCTTGAGTTCTTTATATACTCTGGATGTTAAATCTCTGTCAGAAATGTCATTGGTGAAGGCTTTCTCTCAGTATGTGGGTTTTCTTTTCACGTCCTTGGTTTTTACTTTTGCTGTACAGAAGCTTTTTAGTTTAATGAGGTCCCACTTGTCTATTGTTGACCTTAATTCCAGAGCAACTGATGTACAATTTAAAAAGTCCTTTCCTGTGCCTACATCTTGTAGAGCACTGTGCAGGTTCTCTTCTAGCAGCGGCAAAGACTCGGGTTTCAAATGGAGGACTTTTGTCCATTTAGAGTTGATTTTTGAACATGGTGAAAGTTAAGGGTCTTGTTTCATTCTTCTATAAGTGGAGATTCATTTTTGTGAGCACCATTTGTTGAAGATGCTATCTTTTCTTCAGTGTGTGTTCTTGGCATCTTTGTCAAGTATTAGGATACTGAAATTGCATATACTCATAGTTGGGTCTTTAATTACTTTCCATTGGTCTATGTCTGTTTTCATGCTGTTCCTATGACAATAGCTCTGTAATATAATTGAGATTTTAGATGGTAATCCTCCCAGCATTGCTCTTTGTACTAAGGATTGCCTTCGCTATCAGGGTATATTTGTGATTGTATATGAATTTTAGGATTGTTTTTCAATTCTGTGAATAAAGTTATGGAGATTTCTATTGGGATTGCATTGAATTTATAGCTTGACTTTACTAAAATGGTCATTTTTCACAAATTATTTCTCCCAATTCATGAGCATGAGAGGTCCTTCCATCTCCTCATATATTCGTGAATTTCTGTCAATAAAAATTAAAAATTTTTCACTGTCGAGTTTTTTAATGTCAGTGAAGTTTATTCCTAGATATTTTTCTTTTTCTGAGGCAATTGTGAATGTGGGCACTTTTTCCATGTACTCTCTCTTTGATTGCTTGTTACAGGTATATAGAAACACTGCTTATTTTTTTACATTAGTTTTGTAACCCACCATTTTGCTCAAGGTATTAATCATTTATAGTTTTATGCTGTAATTTTGGGGATCTCTTATGTATAATATCACATTTTCTTCAAATAGGAATAACGTGAGCTTTTCTTTTCCACTTAGTGTTCCTTTAATTTCCTTCTCTTGTCTTATTGCTCTAGGAAGCGTTTAAAGCAATATGTTAAAAAAGGAGTGGAGATAGTGGACAGCCTTATCTGGTTCTTGATCTTAGGCATTCTTCTAATTTTTCTCTCTTCAGAATGATGCTGGCTGTGACTTTGTTGTATATATCCCGATTTAACTGCAGGAACCAGGAAAATGTAAAGGAACCAGGGAGGAAAATGAAAAGAAGGAGCCTCATGGAAAGGAACAGTAGGAGACAGGTGTTACCAAATGGGGCAAATGGGTAGAATGGGGGAATTCAAATGTGTAGGGAAGAAGGAGAGTCATACAAGGAACTATGTGAGTAAGAGGGAGGAAGGAGCTAAGAGAAGGGAGCCCATAGGACACGGGTTATCAAGAGTGAATGAGGAAAATATGGGTATTTAACAGGGGTGGGAAGAGAGACCGTCAGACCAGCAGAGAGAAACCGTGGAAATGGCAGCAGGTACCAATCTTAGCAAGTCTGAATACTGCTGGGTTATGGAGAGCTGATATTTTTAATGGAGTGACTCTAACTAGATAAGCTGACTGATCCCCAGTGGATGAACTTGGACAGAGGGATGTCTGAGTACACTAACTTGACTTGATAGGTTTGAACATAAATGCATAAAATCTGGTAGGGGGCTATGGTAAGGTACAGATGGGGGAGGAGATAGAAAGATGATTAACATGTTTTGTATGAAATGCATAAAAATTCAATAAAATATTTTGAATAGAAAAGAAAACAGATGATTATAATGATATTATAAGAATACATATGGAAATTCAACATTGAAAACTCCTTAGACAAAATATAAATGTAGATCTTCATGACCCGAAATGAGCCTAAAACTTCTTAAATGTGACAATGAAATCATAAAGTTCACAATGTTAATAAATAGGAGAGAAGTAATAAATGAACGTCATCAAAACTAAACTCATGTATACCAAAAGACACTATCAAGATAATTAAGAAACTTTGGTCTTAGGACACAGAGAAATCAAGCTGATAATGACCTGGAAGCTTGTTCCACACAGCTAAAAGTTGCTGTGCAGGTTGCAGTGAAAGAAAAGTACTACTCAGCTGTGAATCCTGACTAGTCTGTCAAAATGCATCCACAGATACAATAATGGCATAACTGTTACAGGAGTAATCCACAACTATCTGATTGGTTTTAAGGCTCACTCCAGAAGACAGAACTCACACTTGGCATGATTAACTGAGCCAATAATCTTCAGTTGTCTAGGTTATAGGCCACAGATGAGAATCTACTTATATTATGTTTTTAAATGGATGTAGTATCTAACTGGTCTCTAAATGTTTATCTTTATACCCATAGATTACTCTGGCTATCGACCTTCATCAGAGAAACTTCGGGGTTTTCTTTATTTCGTTTTGTTTACAGTATATGCTTATTACAAAAGCTTACAATTGTTCAAGGATACAGAGAATAAGACCGTGGGGTGTTCATGAAGTCTCACACCTACCAGGGAATCTATTGATGCCTGCTGGTGGAGGGAACCTTAGTTTTCTTCAAGGCTGTGGACCTAGCTAGGTTGCCCATGAGACCCGATTGATGGCACTACACCCATGCACTTTCTGGCAGAACTAATTGGACTGAGTACTTTAAAAAAGGAGTACATGATACTGAGAGGAAGATGTAATGTAGACTCTGGGAGGAGTTGGAGGGAAGACGAAAGGGTGGATTTGATCCATTTAAAATTCTGAATATATGTATGAAATTCTCAAATAATAAATACATGTTTTTAAAGAGAGTGTAGAGATACCAATACATGTGGAAATGCATTTATGAATCATGTAGTTAACGAGAGAATTTTATCTACAATCTACGAGAAATTCGTAAATTCAGTAATAAAAATGTGACTGAATAAAATCTGTGCAAAAATTTGTACACACACAACACATACACAAACACACACCTCTCTGATATGTATCTCCACTGAACACATGAAAAAGCTCACATCATCACGTCACTATGGAAATCTAAACCTAAACCATGAGGAATACTTTTTTCACCTAAGACCTCAATAATAATAATAATAATAATAATAATAATAATAATATATAATATAGACAAGCAATAAGAAGTGTTTAAAAGGATGTGAAACACCTGGAACTTGTAGCACTCCTATGGAGACTTAAAAACGATTCAGTGTTCTTCAAGCAGTTTGCTGGCTTCTTAGTGAATTAAATATAGAATCACATGACTCAGTCAATGCCACTGAAGTGTAGACAGAGAAAATGAATAATGCATGCTTGTGCTAAAATGTGTATTGTAGTGTTTTTTTCATCATTATTCATAGCAGTCATAAAGATGTATCTCAATATCTATCTTCTGATAAGTGGAAAATAGTATGTGGTATATACACAGTGAATAATTACTCAGTCTGGGAAAAGAATTAAATAAATACCTAACATTATATGCTATAATGTGAATGATTATTGATAATTTTATGTTCATAGAAAGAAGTCACATACTGTACACAAGTATATATACATATATATATGTTCAATATTTTTAGAAAATCTTCAGAGCAGGTAAATATTAAAACATAATCTGATTAATGATTCCCAGGGAATAGAGATTGGGGACATTAGTGCTGAGTGCTCATAAATACAGTATTTTTTTTCAATAATGACAATATAATGGAATTTTATATAATGAAGATAGAATGGCTTTGTGAATATATCAGAAATCTATTGAATTATAGATTTCAAAGTGTGAATTCTATAGTATATAAATTTTATTTTAAAATTAAAGGAACCAAAGTATGATACTGCATGCCATTAATTCCAACACTCAGGAGGCAGAGGCAGATGGATCTCTATGAGACTGAGGCCAACCTGGTCTATACACCAAGTTCCAGACAAGTTAGAGCTACAGGGTGACCTTGTCTCAAAAATCAGAAATAGAATTCATTTTGTACAGAAGTGTATTTTATTTTTTAAATTAAACATTGAGGAAAAAGTTTAATCCAGAAATTACATATATTAATACAAAGAAAATAGCCTTGTACAAGGTAATCAATTGTTTATTTGCGCCTGGAGATGCTACACTACAGATTAGAGAAAACTTCGGGGCCAGGCAATATTTGCTATAAATTATGCTTTTATTCTGGGACAAGACATCTACAATTTTTTTCACTCAGTTTCTTTGCCTAGAAACAGATCCTTTATATGAAACTGAATTATTGTACATTTGACATCATTTAATGCACTTAATATGCAATGACTAGTAGGTACATGGATTCCAAGCTGTTATTGGTATTATTAGTTATTGTAGATTTTACCTAAATATTGTAGGACCTGTTTAGGAAGGTCTCTACTGAATTAAATAGAAACATTAAAATACTTAATTTTATCCTCTAAAGCTGGATTTTATGTATGACACAATATTTTGATACTTAAAAGTTGAAGGAAAATGTGCTGTGGTTTTCATTCATTCTCATAATTGAAGAGAACAGAGGCGAGGAAACATGACTAACTTCATTTATAATAGAGACGCTTCATTGCATGAAGGACGTAGCTTGGGGCTCAGGGAACTCTTCTAAATGCTCATGCAAGCTCTTGTTAACAACCTCGATGCATTTCAATGAATTTGCAAAAGTGCAAACTTAGCAAGACATTTGGTGCTGCACATTAGAAGCGAACCTCTCATAGTTAAAATAACTTTTGGAAAAGATTTCTAAACGACATATTTGCATCTTTCACTCTTTTTTGATGAGACATACATTTTTCTCAAATTCCCACTATATTCCTAACTAGATAAAATAGTGAATTGATACCTAGAAGATGTCAATGACTTTTTTCTGAATCAATATACATCAATTTGATCTTCACCTGGAGGCTTGGGACCATGAAAAGACATGAAGAGCATGCAGACAACTGACGGATCTACAGAAATGCAGACTGAAGCCTCAAGTAGTTCTTAAAATGCACTTTTCATATTTCACCATATTGCTGAAAACTTTGACACAGCAGCTTATTGCCCACCTTATGGTGTCCATCTCCTGTGTCTATAACAGCTTTTCATGACAGTATTTACCTGTAGGTCAGTAAATGGAAACAAATATTTGTCAAAATGTTCGGTCAATCCTGTTGTTTTCAGACATTAAAATTTTGCTATTTATTATATATGTTTTCCTTTTATCCATTTGTCATACTTTTCATGATTTTATGAGACTTTTAAGATCTACATGCAATTGTAATGAAGAGACAGGATAAAGAAAGTGTTGTCATAACAATTCATAGTTGAGGCAGTAGAAGTAAATCTTTGTCTTGGTTGAGTGGTTAATGTTCACTCTTGGCAGCATGGTAGAGTGGACACATTTATTGACTGTCAGATGCTAAAATAGCAAATACTATCTGTTTGAATTTTAGGCCTATTTAATCACAGAGCAGATGGTCAAATGTTCCCTCTTTCTCTCCCACCCACACTAGCCAACTTCATAGATTACTGACATTTGAAATAACATCCAAAGCGGCACTCTCTGGTCACATTGAAGTGACAGACAACTCAGATCCTAATTTAGATATCTTAGAAACTGCATTTTGTTTGTTTTGTTCTCCAGTAAAACATCAGAGGTTATTCAACTACTTCCTTAACTTTATCACCTTTTTCTTAGAGAAAAGTGAATACATCCTCAGATGGACCAAATGTGTATAGCACACCTTAATCCCATAATCACTGAATCATAACAGGACACGTGGGCTGAGCCCAGCAGGTCCACTACTTATCCCACCTGGTCTCCATTCAGATTCAGTTTCCAAAGTTCACAGAATGCATCTTTGTGCTAGTAGGCATTCTTTTTAAACCAATGTTTTTTACTGCTAAAACTGGTTTGTTGAATTCAATTTCTGCCACTATTCATCCTAATAAATTATTCTATTATAAATCAACATATTGATATAACAAAATGGAATATAAATGTATGCTTCTTGAATTTATTAACAATATGAAGCTGTTTGTTCTGAGAGCTCACCACGAATTTTTTAAAAATTACATTTCAATATCTCAGAAAAGGTAACATGCCACCTGTAGACAAACAGTGAAATACTGAGTTTCAGTTTTCTTTTCACCTAGAGCTTTATTTCTCTGAGTATTTGTGTCCAGTTATGATATATTTTGTTCCTCATTTCAAGGATATAACACTCCTTCCTTCACTAACTTATGTAGCCAATGCAAAATTCATTGTACATAGTATGTACAAGACAATGTGCTTGATCAAATATAATTTTAATAAAAATTTGATAATCAAAATCTTTTTAGACACCCATAATTTAATAGCTAAGTTTATATAAGGCAGTTTCAAATACTGCTGCAGAAGGAGGATCAAGACTGAGAAGCTCTCACAAAAAGTTTGTAAGTTTGAAAACAAATAATAAAAATTTGATAATCAAAATCTTTTTAGACACCCATAATTTAATAGCTAAGTTTATATAAGGCAGTTTCAAATACTGCTGCAGAAGGAGGATCAAGACTGAGAAGCTCTCACAAAAAGTTTGTAAGTTTGAAAACAAAATGTTGTATTACTGCCATAGATGTTGATTCTCATGGGATGATGCCCAGAGCCTTTTTTTGAGTGGAAAAATGAAAGTTGAAAAATGTGGAGATTGTTTCATGGCTAGAGAGTTTGATTTGGGATGAAAAAGCTAAAGCTGTGCCTGCACACAGCAGCATAAGTGTGATTAATGTCACTGAGTTATATAATTAAATGTTCAAAATGACAAGTTTAGAGTATAATATTTTACCATAATAAGAATAAGCATAATAATTTATTTTCAATGTCAAATACAGTTAGGTATACCTGTATTACAATATTATAATAATGTCAAAATTCATACCTTTGATAAAGAAGCTTGTAATTGCCAATCAAGATATGAAAATCTTACTACAATTGATGTCATTATATAGAAGTCATATAACCAGTTAATAATTCTCAAAAATTCATAAACTTGAAAACAAAGTATGATATTATGGTTATATCTTCCAAGCTAGTGACTCATAAATTGTAAAACTAGTTTTCATACACTCTGTTGTATGAGGAAGCTATGCTGTTGAGAATTGATGGATGTATTAGTATTCTCTCTAAACTCTGTTTTGCTATGTATGTCACAACTTGCTAAGTTTTACAGAATAAGAGACTGTATAATCTGTGCCCTTGGATAGGACTCTTATATTAAACCTCATCCACCATGGCTCAGGGACCGTTGTTGGAAGAGGGGCAGAAAGATTGTGAGACCCAAGGTTGGTTCATGAACATAAGAAAACAGAGATTTTCAGGCCTCTGGGAACTTGCTCTTATAAACTTGCAACAATTGTGACAGCAAGTGCAAGACACATGCTGACTCAATAAGACAAAAACTCAGTATAGAAATGGGGAGATGGGCAGCAGACCCCAAACCTAGCCATTGAACTATTGGCAAATGATTACTGTGGGGTGAGGAAAAGTAGATCTTCTTTATGGGGTGATTCTAAGTAGACTGACTAGACTCCAGTGGATTAAGTTGCACCAAGGACATCTGGATACAAATGCTTGACTGGATGGGACTTTGCATACATGACAGAACACTTGAAATTTGGTAGAGGGGGCACTATAGAGGGTGAGGAAGAAGAAGGAGTCTAAATTTGAGTAAATGTATTCTAGGAGATATATAAGAACTCAATAAAAATGAGGAAAAAAGCTTGCAAAAATTACAATTTAAAAAAGATAGTTTCTAAGCATAGGTTGATAATGTTGCTCCCAGAAGTCATAACTTTTTATATAAAAATTTTAGTATCCAGTGCAGGCCATCTCCCTATAAATTGCTGTTTAGGGATGCCCAAGGTGCCCCTGCCACAAACAACAGAGTTTATTGCCATTGTCCCCACCATAATTAGATGATAAGACTGTTGCTGCAGACAGCACACACTTTGAATACAAGAAATACAAATATCAAACTGGAACTGACCTAAAAGATATGAAAAAGCTTACTACAATTGACATCATTATATAGAATCCATATTACCAGTTAATAACTCTCAAAATATTAAAAACTTGAAAATAAAGTATGATATTATAGTTATACCTTCCAAGCTAGTGATTCACAAAATATAAACCTAGTTTTCATACACTGTTATATGAGGAAATTATGCTGTTGCAAATTGATGACTATATAAGTGTTTACAGTGCTAGAAGGTGCTATACAGGTTGCTGGATAAGAACAGTCATCAAGCTGTTTACCTTTGCAGTGAATTCTGCTTGCTACAATATCAGTTTTCCAGGAAGATATTACAACTGGTACAACAGTGTTATGACTGTTTGGGAGGATACTAACCACTTTTGAATCTTTTGATTTATGGTCTGTTCTACAGGAGAAAGTACATTCCTGATACTATAATTCTTGCCAATAGTCTATGTCTGGGAATCCCATAAACCCTAGTAGGGAATGTACTACTATTGTTTTGCTCAATGGACATGCAGTCAAACTTCCTTCTAACTATTTATGGCTATACGCATAGACTAATGCAACTCTCACCTTGGTCAGAAAAGCTTTTTTATTTTGTTCAAGTGGACAGTAGTTGATGCAAAGGTTGATACGAGTCAAAGTGCTGTGAATAAATGACTTTATTATTCAGCCTTAAGTGGAGCATCACCCTCTTCCAGATCCATGGAACATTTCAGAAGAGGGGTTGAAAGAACGTAGGAGCCAGCGGGTGGGGAGAGGAATTCTGTGAAACATTGTCATCTCACTATGACATGATCATTCCAACTACAAAACACAACAGCTGTGGTTACCTGTATAGACTTGCACATGACTGGGCCCTTCCACATCCCATTGTGGGTGGGGGAGGAGTTCATGAGGCCCCCACCTCTCCTTGAGGAGGTATTGGCAGTTACTTGTTACCAGAAGAAGGGAATTAGTAAGTTGCTCATGGTCTAGTAAAGAACCCCCAGGCAAAAATAAATAAATAAATAAATAAATTAATTAATTAATTAATTAATAAGTGCAAGCTAGTTTTCACATCAAGGACTTTTTTACTGGCATAAACTAAGCCACTGGAGAAATTAAAGATTTCGCTAAACCTAGGTAAATCAGAGTGCAAAAGAAAGCATAAAAACCCTGTTTAAAAAACTTGTAAAGTTTAATGTAGCAGTTTTAATCTAATTATTAGAACATAGAAATGCATTGTGGTAGATAAAAAAGGAGAAAGATGCAATACTGAAATAGTTCCTGCTGATTTCAATCACCTCTCAAACCAGCCACTGTTTTCTAATCTTTTTAAGTAGCCTACATCATTTCAGCACTGGAAGGGATATACCCTCTGTTCAAGGCATTCAGTTGAAATTAAATTCATTTAACAGTTGAAAACAGAAAAGGAAAGAAATACTCATAACATGGCTAAATCACTTCAAATTTTGTCAGTTATAACACCTGGGCATTCTATCTTAAAGACATGTACTATATATCACTGTAGAATACTAAATTCAGCATCTCATATATATTTGCGTATAAATTTAAAAGATGATCGTTTTATTTCTAAAATTTATTCAAGATCTGATTGTCTCTGGGTTTTTTGTTTGCTTGGTTAATTTGGTTTGGTTTAGTAATTATTTGTATTTGCAAAACTACAATCCTAGGGTTGAAGGAAAAGTACCCAAGAAAGAATCAACTTAATAGCCCTCCTCAAGGCTAGAGTTCAGTCTCCAGTCACACATGTATTCTCAGCTCAGAGTGCCCTGTCATTTGGAAAGTCACCTTCTAAGAAAGAGGCTTTCAGGCCTCTGGGAACTTGCTCATATAAACCTGCAGCAACAGGAACAGCATGCACAGACCCATGCTGACTCAATCAGACAAAAACCCACGTAAGAACTGGGGAAATAGGCAGCAGACCTCCCCCTTAGCCAAGGAACTATTGATTACTGATTATTGTGGGGTGAGAGAGAGTTGATCTTTAAGGGAGAGATCCTAAATAGGTTGACTAGACTCCAGTGGATGAACTTGCTCCAAAGGACATCTGGATACACATGATTTGATAGGCCTTAACAAAAATGAAAAGTGTATGAAATCCAGTAGAAGGAAATATGGGGACTTCAGATGGGGAAGAGTCTAAATTTGATGAAGATATATTATTTGAAATGCACAAAAAATCCAATAAAAATATATTAATAAAATGAAAGAAAGAGGCAAGCCACAGACAGACAACATGCACAGAAGCAGGGCAGGGTCTGCACACTAGGACCCATCAGGAAGCCATTCCTAGGCCAAATAGAGTCTCAAGGTAACTATTTAACAACTTTGTATTCCATGTACAGGTCTGAAGCAAAATACTGTCACATCCCTTGCTCTCATGATACAAGAAACACTTCTCTTTGAAATTTCTTCCTAGTACTGTCTCTGAGAAAGGTTGATAGGGTAGTCACTATAAGGCAGAAATACCATATGCAATTTTATCCACCATTGTCAGCAGATATTGAAGAGTGAATTTGGATATCAGGGGCAAAATATTGATTAATAAACCGGTATTTTTTCTTCTTCGGTATTTTGGGATTGATCTTATTGATCTGTCAGACCTCAAATATTTTTTAAATAAAACTTCAAAATCTTGGCTGGAAAATTAATAGTAACTGTCGCTGTAATGGTCTTGGCTCTGTACTCAACAAAAAGAAATGCAGAAATCCGGTAGAAACTTCACATCTTCCCCGGAACCTATGAACCCCTATCCATGCTTTGAATTTATGTATTCAGGCATAACATTTTTTAAAACGTGAAAGGAAAAACAAAGAGTAACATTCTCTCACAAATTGGTCCCATAATTTCATTAAATTATTTGTATTCATTCATGAAAAGTCAATAGCCATCTATAAGTGACCTTGCTGATTGTGATGATCAGAAACCACTAATTTTTCAGTTTTCATGTTATTGATATCATTGATAATGCTGTTGTGGGACAGAGGTATACGTCTTGGTAAAATTTATTTTCTTCTGTTTAAACAAAAAGAAATGGATTTTCAGGAAGACACAATGCTCCCATGATCATGGATTGGTAGAATCAATAGAGTGAAAATGACCATCCTACCAAATGCAATTTACAAATTCAGTGTAATCCCAATCAAAAGCCCAGTGACATTCTTTGCATCCTAAAATTCACAAGAAAACACAAGAGACCCCAGATAGCCAAAACAATCCAAGCTCAAAGAGCAATGCCAGGTGGATTTACATACCAGATTTCAATCTATATTATATAACCACCCTCATAAAAATAGCTTGGTTTTGGCATGAACTTGTATCCAGGCTTACAATCCTAGCTTTAATCCTAGCTAGGATTAAAGGCAGATCCTGTCTCAAAAAGATCAAGACAGTTCAATGAAACAAACAGATTTATAGAACAATGGAGCATAATAAAAGACCCAGACATGAGTACATGCAATTACTGCCACCTGCTATTTGACAAAGGTGCCCAGAACGCAGAGTGGAAGAAAGACAGTCTTCAACAAATAGTGCTGGCAGAATTGCATTTACCTGTAGAAGAATGAATTAGAACCATGTTTATCACCCTGTAGAAAATCAACTCCAAATGAATCAAAGATCTCAGTGTGAAGCCTGAAACACTGAAATTGTTAGATGAATACATAGGCAGTAACCTACAAGATATAGGTGCCAGAAGAGCCTTTCTAAATGGGACAGCAGTCATTCGGGAATTAAGGTAAATAATCAGCAAATAGTACTCATTAAATGAAAAATCTCTGTAGCAAAGAAAATGACCAATGGAGTGAAAGAGGAACCTATAGAGTAGGAGAAAATCTTCTCAAGCTATACATCCCACAGAGGACTCATGTCCAGAACATATAAGGATCTCAAAAAACAAAGTAGCAAAAAAACAAATGAGCCAATTAAAAGATGGGTTATGAGTCTAAACAGAGAGCTCTCCAATGAAGAAATAGCAGCATCTAAGAAACACCTTTAAAAATGTTCAACATCCTAAGAAATTTGGGAAACGCAAATCAAAATTATCTCAAAATTTTATCTAATCCTAGTCTGAATGGTCAAGACAAAAATAAACAACGATATGAAAAGCTGCTGTGGATGTGGGGAAAGGGCACCCGCATTCTTCACTGGTGGGACTGCAGAGCCAGGGTCCTGAAATCTGCAGATATGGACAGAGCTGGAGAATTCCATGCTAAGTGAAGTAACACAAACTCAGAAATACAAGACCCATATGTCTCTCTCGTTTGTAGATTTTAGCTCCAAACCCCTAAATGGGAATATACATTCAGGAGTCAAGAAAATGGAAAGCACTCAAGAGATGGAAGGGTAGTAGAAGGAAGGTAGTAGAAGGAAGGTAGTAGAAGGAAGGAAGTTAAAGAACTGATGAAATATCTAAGAATAGTTGTCTTGGAGCTGCTTAACTCTAAGTGATATGTCTTCAAAACAACTTCTACACATAACATCAATGTATCTTTCAGCTTTCATAAAGTAGTTTCCTTATGTGGCAGATTATTATTAACATAGAAACATAGAAAGGTGCAGAGGACAAGAAGCTACAGAGTCCGGAATGGGACACCTACTTCAAACTTCTGCCTCCCAAGGTTTAGAGATTATTGAGGAGGAGGAGATGATATTATTGTAAGAGCCAGAGATGCTGGATGATCACAAGGAAACAGCATAATCCAAACAGCTAGTCATTTACTCATATGCGCCCTCAAGAATCATGACATCCTGCACAAACCAGATAAAAATCCTGCATAGACAGGGAGAAATGGGGAAAGAATCCCAACCCAACCTAAGAAACTTTGGGGAATTGATGGCTACTGAATTAGGGAAAGACAGTGTCTTGGCTCAGTTGATGGACCCACAATGTCGGACATTTGGGACTAAAATCCAACTCCATAGGCCATATTTAAGAGCACATATATCAGAGTTCATTAAATTGAGTGAGAGCCAGTGGGGGGAGGCGAGGACAGGGGAGGAGCTTCAAATATCATAAAACAATATTTACAAAAATCATAAAATCTCTATACTTTTAAATTTGAAAATCTAAAAGAATAAATGAATTTATAAGTTCATTGAAACTACCAAGAAAAGATCAACAGCTTAGAAAAGACCCATAACAAATATGAAAATCAAAGCAATAATACAAACCTTTTCAAATAAAAGAAGTCCAGGCCCAGATGGATTCACAGTAGAATTCTGCCAGATGTTCAAAGATGACATAGAACCAATACTATGAAAATTATTCAAAAAGCTACAGAGAGAGAACTCCCAAACTCCTTCTATGAAGCCAGTATTATTCTAATATCTAAACAAGGAAAAGCCACAACAACAAAAAAGAAAACTAGAGGTCCATATCCCTAATAAACATGGATGCAAAAATTCTCAGCAAAATAGTCACAAATTGCATAAACACACACACCAAAAAGATCATCTACCATGACCAAGTCAGCTTTATTCTAGAGATGCAGGGATGGATCAATATACATAAACCAATAAATGTACTAAATCACAAAAACTGAATGTAAAAGACAAAAATCACATGATCTCAATAGGCAGAGGAAAAGCTTTTGGCAAAAACATACATGCATGATAAAAGTCATAGGAGGAATTGAACTGGATTGAAAGTACAAAACGTAATTAAAGTTATGTATAACAAAATCACTGCCAACAGCATTCTAAATGGAGAAATATTAAAGAATTCCCATTAAAATCAGGACCAGACAAGGCTGTCTGCTATCTGAACGTTTTCAATATAGTGATTGAAATTCTAACTACAGCAGTAAGAGGAAAGAAGGAAATTAGAGGTGGACTAATTGGAAACGAAGAAGCCAAATTATCTTCAATTGTAGATGATATGATAATACATATAGGAAAATTCCAAAAATTCCAGAGGAAAATTTCTGGAAATAATCAGCACTTTCATCAAAATGGCTAGTTACAAAATCAATGTACAAAAATCAGCAGCCATTCTCTTTACAGATAACAAGCAATTAGAGAAAGAATCTAGGGAAACACATTCACAGCAGTCTTCCCCCCAAAATCAAGGGGTAAATTTAACCAAAGGTATTCATTTCTAATTTTTGATAATAGCAATTCTAATTCATGTTAGGTCTAATGTTATTGTACTTTTGATTTTATTATAATGATTAGCGATGCTGATGACCTTTACCTGTGTGAATTAGCAACTCCCATGTCTTCCTCGAAAACATGTTCATTCAGATCCTGTGTCATTTTTTCAGTTCCATTGTAAATTCTTTAACCCCTGTTAGAGCGGATACTCTTTCATTCACTATTTCATTCACCATTTCAGTCACTATTACTCATCTACCATTCTTTTTACTTCATTTTCTTTTTTCAAATAGAATAAGCAGCACTTGCTTTGAAATTTTTTATTTTTAAACACTATTTTGACCTGACAGCAACAGTACATTAGCTTAGAAACCAAGGGAGGAGTTTCTGTTCATGAGGAAGGTATTTGCTGCAGTAATCTGCTCTTTGAGGCTATTGAATCTACTTTTGTCATCATTTTCATTTGGCACCTGACACTGAAGATAGTTTGGTGAAAGAAAAAAAGAGAACAAGGGAGGGAAGGGAAAGGATAGAAAGGGGAGAGAGGGAGGTTGTTGGGCCTCCACACAGGTCTCACACAGTGGTTCAGAGCACTCCACACAATAGCTGGTGGCTGGGGTGTTATCTAACCAACTGTCACCAACTGTCACAACCCACTTCTAACCAACCGTTTGGAATGCAGCTGTCTGAGCCTCACCCGAGTCTGGTGGCCTATCAAAATGGACTTTGCCTGGCTGCAGCTTACATGACAAAAAAACGATTGGTCCTTCACTCCCTTTTAGCCCCTACCCTATATAAGTCATTCTGTAAGCTTCAATAAACGAGATCCTGCTTGGACAGACTCCCGGCTCGGTGTGGTTTTATTCTCCAGAGTGGAGAGGGTGCGAGTCGTAGACACTCACCATCTTGCTCCGCCCCTGGAGGAGGCCGGCTGGACCAGCTTCTCCACTGCCCTACCTGGCGATCGCAGCAGGGAGGGAAGGGACTGGATCAGAACAGAGCATTAGGGAAGGGAAGCGAGCATGCAGTAAAGAAGGCTAGAAAATGCAGATACTGCATAAAAGATCTTGGTATTATTGTATGGCTATAAGAAGCTAACAATTCAGCCTATATAAAATAAATTCTTTTCCTTTTATCTTTTTTGCCAAAACACACAAATGAAATCACATTTTAAACCCTTCCCATTGCATTTTGGTAACTGTTTAATTCTTTAAAACATTATATGCAGATGTTTAAATAGAATAGAAAAGTTAGAAAGCTATAAAATAAACATTTTTATGTGTTTGAGTATTATGCATGCATGTTTGTGAGGGCACTCATGTTGTGTACTGCCTATGGAAGACAAAAAAGAGTGTCAGATACCCTGGAATTGGGTGTATGGGCTGTTGTTAGCTGCCATATGAGTGCTGGGATTCAAGCTCGGGTCTTCTGCAAGAAGAGTTAATGCTATTAAGCACTGAAAGATCTCTCCAGTTCCAAATGGATAATTTCTGAATGTCTGTAATTCTAGATACAAATAAAAGTATTTATTTCCAGTGAGAAAAATTCTTAGTAAATTTTCACAAGCTTTGAAGGAAAGCTTACCTTAACAAAATATTACCCACAAAGATAACTACTGTATTTAGCCATATTTCAAAACGTATGCCCTTTTATAATGGTAGCTCTTCTGAGAATGGAGACAGGATGATCAGAAATTCAGAGGAAGAAGTTTTCTAAAAACAACAATAAACTAAAAACATATACTATACAGAATTAATAATCCAATTGGAGTTTCCTGGCACTGTCCTAATTTAGATGGGTGAAAATAGAAATGTTTTAGGATATACATGTCTTCCTACAAATTCATTTCTGATATTAGTTTCATATATAGCCCATATCTCTTTGCATTATGCCTTTTGAAAAGTCAATCGTAAAAGGTAGTGGTACCAGACTTCTTTTACTTCATGAAGATGGAAACTTTGCTCTGAAGGATTGCTTCCACCTTTGGTAAGTAATGAAGTTGGCATTCATGTAGCACACATATTGTTAAGTAGGAATACTTACATTACTCATGTGCTTTTTAAAATGAGGGTCCACAGTCATGAAGTAAAATAGAAGCGGAAATTCTTTTTTAGGATACGTAAGTATACTTTCCCTCATTATGAACTCCTTTAGTCAGTTTAGACAGTTTTCCCAATAAATATTCAAACAAAAGTTTTGCTAAGTTCCTTAAAATCTTATATTATGCTTTAAGCTCTGGGAACACATACACACACATTTGTAAAAATTCTGTTTAGTTTCCTTACAATTAATAAAACAAATCCCAGATAGTAAATTCTCATCAGGGAGAATTAGAAATCCCAGGGGGCACTGGCCATGACTGGAATCATTTTTGGTTCCTGTGAGGTATGCTACTAGTATTTACTGGGTAAATTTACTGGCAATGCTTATTGCTCAGGAAATGCTTCAAAACCAAGACTTTTCCTGATTTAAAAGAAATGTTAAGGTTGAGAAACTTTGATCTAAATGTCCTGTTTAAAGTATATTTAGGCCCCCCACCCCCGCTCGCCATAGGCTGAGGCACACTCCAGTTTCTCTGCTTCATATCTCTAGAGTAGCTTCCCAAACCAGACTAGCTAAATCCACTAGCATAATTTTCTAAATCTCTCCTCAGGTGATCCCCACACCTATTCTCCCCTGACTCCTGATCCTCCTGACACAGACCAGTCCTCCTACAACCCTGGTAAGTCAGATCTCCCACACTGCATTTGTATCCCATTACCCTGCAGCCTGAACACTTTCAATCTACCCAACTCCACACTTTATACCTGCTAGCCTTGGGTTCGGGCCTGCTTCCTCTGCCTCAAATTTCTGGACTTGGTTCCTAACCTAGACTAGCTTAATTCTCTAGCCTACATGGTTAAGACCTTCCATAGGTGATCCCCAATCCCACCTTCCCCCAAACTCCTGATCTGCCTGAGACAGACCAGCCCTCTAATTACCCTGACTGACCTGCCTACTACTCTGAAACTACCCAGATCAGCCTATTACCCTGAAAGAATGTGAAGCATACAATAACTAATTTTTCATACCTGAGCAAAAAGCAATCAAGCTACATAAACAATATAAGCATAACCAAAACTCAAATGAAGAAAGGACGAATAGAACTTCCTACAAGACACACAATCAACAACAAATATCCACATGTCCAAATAACAGGATAAAACAACAAAAAATATTAAAACCAAACTAATATGTCCCCAATAAAACCACCAATCATAAAGAAGTGTACTACAAAAAGAATTACAGAGCAGAACCCCAAGTTGCAGAATTTAAAAGAACAATCATAAACATGATCAAAAACATTAAATAAAAAAGACAAACAACTCAAAAAGAGAGAGAAATATTCAATAAGCCAATTGGAAACAACAGGAGAAAAACTTCCCAAGTAGAACAAATGAAACAAAAAGTAGACTATCAAGACTAGATAACAAAGTTGAAGATCTGGACTCCTTAAGCAAAATCTGTGCAAGCGTTTTATAAAAACACAGGAAAGGAATACATAAGAAATGTAGGACAACATGAAAAGACCAAATCTGTGCATCACAGGCATACAGGGAGGAGAAGAATCTCAGTCCAATAGCATTGAACATACCTTCAACAGGATTATCCAAGAAACCTTCTCTGAATTAAGGAATGATTTACCTATAGAGATTCAAGAAACACAGAGAACACCAGTTAGACATGACCAGAACAGAAACTGCCCATAACATATCATAGTAAAAACATTGAATGTATAGAACAGAAAGAGGACATTGAAAGCTGCTAGAGAAAAACAGCAAGTTACCTATAAAGGAAAACACATAAGAATTAGAGTTGACTATTCAATAAAAACCTTGAAAGCCAGAAGAGCCTGGAAAAAAAGTATTCCCAGCTCTAAACAAACATGGATGCCAACCCCAAATACTTTATCTAGCAAAACTATTATGGTTGAAGGAGAATGGAAAGTTTTTCAAGCAGAATTCATGTCCACAGGAATTCATGTCCACATTCCTACAGTAAATAACTGAAGCAATACAAAGGACTGAAAAAGAAATTAGTATTCTCAAGAGTCTACAGAAAGAAAACAAAGAAAGGTATAGTAACAGAAACACAAAGTTGAGCCACAAACACCAAGAAATTAAAGTAACAGTATCTAATACATATTTTTTAATAGTAACACTAAATATTAATGATGTCAACTACTCTGTCAAAAGACACAGGTTTATGGAATGAATAAAGAAAGAAAATCCATTGTTCTGTTGTCTTCAAGGACCCCATCTTATCCTCAAAGTTAGACACTACCTTAGGATGAAAGGATGGAAAAATGTATTCTAAGCAAATGTCTCTAAGAAGCAAACAAGTGTTGCAATTCTAATATATGACAAAATAGATTTCAAATTAAAACTACTCAGAAGACATAAAGAAGGTCACTTCATTCTAATCAAAGGAATAATCAATCAAGACAATATTACAATGATGAACACATATGCACCAAGCTGTGGAGCACCCAATTTTGTAAAAACAGTATTCTAGGACTATAAAACACAGACTAACCCGAACTCAGTAATAGGTGTCTTCAATACACTACTCTATTCAATAGACAACTCAACTACACAAAGACTAAACAGAGACTCATCTAAATATCTAAACTGAATGATATCTTACATTAAATGGACATAATAAAAATCCACAGAACAGTCTACCCATGCATCAAAGAATATTTTCTACTAAGCAACCCATGCAATTTTTTCTAAAATTGACCACATTCTGGAACACAAAATAAATCTCAACTATCCAAAAATTTGAAATAATTTCATAAGACCACAGTGTAACAAAGCTCATAACCAACTGTAAAAGAAGCTCTATTAGCTACTCAAACTCATGGAGATTAAACATTACCCTCCTGAATGATGAATGGGTCAAAGAATATATTAAGGCATAAAGTATTCCTGGAGCTAAATGAAAAAATGAGAGTCCAATACAACAAAACCTCTCAGAGAGCTTAAAAGCACTCCTAATAGGAAAGTTTATAGCTCTTAATGTGTACATTAGAAAAACCGAAAGAGCACTTAAGACTCTGTAAAGGCAAGAAAGAAAGAAAAACCCCAAACCCAGTAGATGAGGAAAAATAATAAAAGTCAGAGTAGAAATTAATGAAATAGAAACAAAAAAAAAAAATGAATAGAAAAAAAATCAATTAATTGAAGAGGTGTTTCTTTGAAAGGTTAAACAAGTGAACATACCCCAGTCCAGTTAGACAAAAGAAAGAAAGAGTAAATCCAAATCAACAAAGTCAGAGGAAAAAAAGGGAAACATCACAACTGACCCCCCCCAAAAAAATCCAGAGCATTGTAAGGGACTACTTTAAAAAAACCTATACTCCATTAAATTTGAAAATCTAAAAGAAATGGATGAACTTCTAAAGTCGCCGACACAACTAAATTTGAAACAGCTTAAACAAACCAATAACAAATAAGGAAACCAAAACATAAATACAAAACCTCCAAACCAAAACAACCCAAGTCCCTAATGGATTCACAGAAAAATTCTACAGGACATTTAAAGAAGATATATAGCTAATGTCATTTAAATTATTCAAAAATATAGAAACAGAAAGAGAATGCCAGCTCCTTCTATGAAGCCAGTATCACTCTAATTATAAAACCAGATGAACACACAATAATAAGAGAAAACTATATGCCCATATCCTTAATGAATATAGATCCAAAGATACTCAAGAAAATACTCACAAACCACATACAGACACATATCACAAAGTTCATTCACTGTGATCATGTTTGATTTACTCCAGAGATGTAGGCATGATTCAATATACATAAGCCAATAAATGTAATAAAACATATACACATACATAAAGAGAAGAAACACATGTTGGTGTCAATAGATGAAGAAAAGGCCTTTAATAAAGCCCAACATGCATTCATGTTAAAAGTACTAGAAGGAACAGAATTAGAGGGACCATACCTCAACATAATTAAAGCTATATACAACAAACACATAGGCAACAACTTTCAAAATGGAGAAAAACCATAAGCATTCCCATTAAAATCAGAAAACAGACAGGGCTATCCACTGTCTACATTCCTTTTCAATATAGTGTTTGAAATTCTTGCAAGAGCAAGTCGACAAGAGAAGGAAATTAAAGGAGTACTAATTGGAAAAGAAGAGGTCAAGTTATTTATATTTGCAGACAATATAATATTATACTTAAGAGATCCCCAAATTCAACAGAAAAGTTTTAGAAGTGATTAGCATTTTCAGGAAAGTGGCACATTACCAAATCAACTCACAAAAATCAGTAGCCTTTCTATATACCAATAATAAGTTATCAGAAAAAAGTACTCAAGGAAATCCTTCCATTCACAATAATCTCAAAAAAGAATAAACCTTATTAAACACATTAAAGGTTTCTATAATGAAAATTTCATATCTTTAAAGAACAAGATAGAGGAAGACACTAGGAGATTTAAAGACCTACTATGTTCATGAATTGATAGAATTAAATTGTGAAAATGACCATCTTACCAAAAGCAATCTGTAGACTCCAATGTAATGCCAATCAAAATACTCATGACATTCTTCACAAAGCTAGAAAAAAATCCTAAAATTTATATGGAATCACAAAAGACCCTGGATAGCCAAAGAAATCTCGGACAAAAAGAACAATACTGGGGGTGTCATCACACCAAATCTCAGCTTATATTATGGAGAGATCTAAAGCAGCACCTCATCTTTCACCCTTCACAAAAGTCAACTCCAAAAGAATCAAGTACCTGGAACTCTGAAACTTCTAGAAGAAACTTAAGCAGTACCCTCCAAGATACAGGCATAGGAAAGGACTTTCTAAATCAGTTATCAGCTGCTCAGGCATTAAGGTCAACAATCAGTAAGTGAGACTTCATTAAGTTGCAAAGCTTCTGTACAGCAAAAGAATCAACCAAGGAAGAGAAGAGGAAACTCACTGAATAGAAGAAAAATTTTAATAGATAAGCACTCGACAAAGGATTACCCTGAATATACAAAGAATTATAAAAACATAGAATCAAGAATGTAAAGGACCCAGTAAAAAGATGGACTATAGACCTGAACAGAGAGTTCACAAATGAAGAAATAAAATGGGTAAGAAACACCTTTAAAAGTGCTCTATATCCTTAGCAATTAGAGAAATGCAGATAAAAACACTTAAGATTTCATCTTACCCTGATCAGACAGGCTGAGGTCAAGAGAATGAAAGACACCAAATACTGGAGAGGATGTGGGGAAAGAACAACACACATTCACTGCTGGTGGGAATGCAAACTCTTGCAACCACTATGGAATGTAATGTGACGAAGTCTCAAAAAAACTGAAAAAGGAATCCATCTTATGATCTAGACCACTTCTAGGCATACACCCAAAGGACTCATCCTATTGTAGGGATAGTTGTACATTTGTGTTTATTGCTGCTCTTTTCACAATAGCTAAGAAATGGAAGCAACCTAAATGTCCCTCAGCTGGGGAATGAACTATGAAAATGTGGTACATTTGCACAATGGAGTTCTACTCAGCAGTGAGAAAAGATGAACCAGTGAATTTTGAAGGTACATGGATGAAACTAGAGAGCATAATATTAAGTGAAGTATCACAAACACAGAGAAGCAAAGCATGTATGTTTTCCCTCATTTGTGAAAGGTAGCATCAATCCCTCATATCTGAGTATAGATCCTGATGCAACACTAGAACTCAAGAAAATTAAAGGATAGATGGAGCTAAAGGAAAAGAAAAAACCCAAAAGGGGAAGAGTAGGAAACAGATGTTTCCTTGGGGAGGATGGGAATGTGGAAATGCTTGGCAAGGAGGAAAAGGGGGAAGGGATATGCAAGGGGCTGTGGTGTTGGTGCAGGGAGAGGGAGTCGAGGGAGGAAATGGAGTGAAGCAGGTGTTATTTGGGGAGGGTGGTGACAATGGGAGTACTGGGACTCGGGAAGGAGGAGGGAGGTCAGATGGGAGGAAAAAGATCAGATGTGAATGAATCTTGGAATGCTCTGGAACCTAAAGGAAATGTGATGCTCCCACACCCCGGAGAAATGCGCAGTGTGTAGACATTAGTGCAAGTGTATATCTGGGAACTGTTTGGCAAGAAACATAGTGCCACACAGAAAAGACTTCCTTTTTATGCTGGTGACAGTGATCCAAGAGACTCTTAAAATAACACAGGCTATTGCCAGAGCTCTTGGTTATCTCCCAGAACCAGAAGATAAGACGCTGCTGCTGAAGACAGGACATACTTGGGTTACAGGAGCAATGGAGCAAGAACCTGAAGTTTAGCTCCCGTAATAGTAACTAATAACATGCAAACTGCTAAGGAAGAAAAGCAACCAATGGTCAAATGCAACCCTAAATAATAACCATAACAACCAGCATAGCACACTACCTCTACTGGTGCAGTATTAGCATTGTCATCTGGGGGGTAATCAACGCTATCTTATTAGAATCAAAGTCCTCTGATCGGGAATGAACTCATGCGTGGCACTGTAGACTCAGCCAAATACACATGCTTGGAGGAGCACAGATCCTACTGAGAACCCATCTCTGTTACATCTCTAGAGAAATGAAGTTTTGTACCATATGCTAAATATGGATCCTTTTATTTACAAACAAGCACACAGTATACCACTCATCAAAGAAGCTTCTTTTTGCAAGAGATGGAGGCTACAGCAGAATTCCCCAACTGGTCTGACATAGAGAATATATGTCTGAGAGATGCCAACTCCTAGGTGACAAATCTACAGTTGAACTTGTACACCTAAGCTTCATGGAACACAAGAGAATGAGGGGTAGAGAGAAAACTAAAGCATCCCTCAACTCCGATCAGCGAAGCTTCCTCAAACAACATAGTGCTACGCGCACAGAAGGCCATAAGTGGCCAAGTTTTAAAAATTAAGAGACTTCAGAGTGTGTATTCCCGAATAGGACTCCTATATTAAACCTCACCCACCAATGATTCAGGGAGGGGTGGAAAGACTGTAAAAGCCAGGACTAGTTCATGTACTCAGGGAAGCAGAGGCTTTTAGGTCACTGGAAGCTTGCACATGTGAACTTGTGGCAATGGAGACATCGAGCACACCTACTCAACAAGGGCCCAGAGTGGAGGGATGGAAACTGGTGATGGCGTAGACCTAGACTGAGAACTACTGCTGGAGACTGATCACTACTGGAAGAGGGAGACTATGCTTTACTTAAGATCTTTAGACAGGCTGACCTGACTCCGTTGAATGAATTTGCACTAAAGAGCATCTGGGTACAAATGGGGAAGGGATCTAAACTAGATTAAGACCTGTTACTTGAAATGTGTAAAACTCAATAAAATATTATTTAAAACAAAACAAGATGAGGAGTAATTTAGGAAGATACCTGATGATGAAATATAGCCTCTATCTATACTCACACACTACATAGGATACACATGGAAACCTCAGTGCATGCATACATCCACACACATGAACACATGCATCAAATACACATCCAAATGTTAAAATTTCTAATTTCTTCTATGTCATTAATTCTATGCCCATAAATGTTGCATATATTTTCCTAAGGTCAATTTTTAAAAATCTTACTGACATATAATTGTAAAGATAATGTATAATTTTCATTAATTACAATATTTTCCTTTCCAAAATACCATCTGATTGAGAGACATACTGAAATAAGTCATAAAAAAAATCCCAGGAGGAAATCTAAAAAGAACAGACTTCCTCTGCCTAAGGAACTAAACAGAATTATTGAAGTGAAGGGGAAGTTTCTATAACTTCACAACTATACTTGAAAACACCATCAATAGCATCCCCATACTTGAAGGCCCTGTGACAAGTAGCATAGACCCAACCAAACTGAATAAATGCAACAAACAATGACATGCAGCATACCTCAAAGAAAACCGAATAATATCAGATAATAAATGCAGCCTAGATTGAAGCTACTTCAGCAATGATATCCTGTGACAATAATGACTCTATTTCAATAGAACAAAGAGCAGAGGAACATTGTGAAAATTATGGGAAACCACAGCAATATTTCCTTTTTGAAATAAAGGCCTAGAAAGCCACTGTCAGATAGTGAGGCATATTTAGTATTATAGGTTTTCCATAATCTCACCTAATCTCCTGGTTTGCCTTTTCATACTGCAAAAGGCAAGGAAACAGATTCACTGATCTCACTGCAACTAAAAGTTCATGTTTTGCGGGAGCCCGCTGGCAGAAATCAAACCGCACCCAAAGCGGGGAGTGAGGATGAGAAAATGTAGAGATAGAGAGAGAGAAAAAAAAATAGGACAGACCCAGGAGGGCTGTCAGTCACACTGAAGCAGCTTGCCTTTATTAAGTCTCCCCTATTTATACCTTGAAGTGAGCAAAACAATGGGTCAGATGTTCAAAAACAACATTAACACAGGCAAAATAACTTAAGATGTGATTGGCTTCCTTCAAAGATCTTCAGGTGACCTCAGTCTTGGGCGTGAAATAAACTTCTCCTCAGGTATAAATCATTTGCATAATGAAAACTCCTGCTTCCAATCAGCACTTCTGTGCACGAGGTAGGTTGATTTCTGCCTAACCCAAAACTAGGGCATAGTTCAAGGCGGGCCAATGGCTCCCGACATGTTTGATTACGTTTAATTCTGAGATATATTCACATATCTGTGTTGGAAACAATTATAGTTGGAAAAGTATACAGGAAGAAAGAAATGGAGGAGAGAGAGAAGGAAGAAGGAGAAGAGGAACAGGAGGTGAAGAAGAAGGTGTTGGAAGATAGTAATGAAGATAGAATCATAGAGGGAGGAGAAAAAGGAGATAAAGACAGTGAGTAAGGGAAGTTGAGAGAGGGTGAGAGAGAATACAAAGAAGGGGAAACAGGCCACGAGGGCAGATCCAAGGGCCAAGTCATCCATTATTCAGGAACCTGTGTATTCAGGAACGTGTGTGGTGACTCTGGTGGTTATTTCTTGGTGTTTAGGCTGAAATATATAGATAATGTGATGGAACTCCATGGTCCTCATTGAAATATCAGCTTTCTCAAACTCAATTTGGGGTGATGGTCAAGTGGAGTGTATATAGCTTAAATGAACGACATGTTACTGTGATTTTACTCAGAGTAGACAAAATGTGGAAACAAACTTAATGATTACCAAGAGCAGGTCACTTAGCTAATTTAAGACATATTATAGCATTTATTTATTTGTGTTCATTAAAATAATGTGCACTCTCATTCACAGTCAAAGAAAGACCTGATGGTTCAAATATTCAGGCGTCCATTCACTTAGCAGATATTTTTTCAACATCTATTGCTTGCTAGGTAATCTGCAAGGCACATATCATGGTAAAATAAAACTATGTATGCCTGTCACACAAATTACATTTGACAAAAATGACATTATTTTAAAAATAATGGCATAGCTTTAAATGAATAATTGCTTCAAAGCTATGATTAACAATGATGTGTCATTGAAAGGTGTATTTTCATACACAGAGAAACTATGTGAAAAGTGTTAAGAGTGGAACTTATAACTTTGTCACCATTGGCATCACTTACACTCTTTTAAACTCATCTGTAAATTTTGTCTGCCATATAATCCACTATTAAAGTCCACTGTTCACAAAGTCAGCTAAAATTCAAAATGACTCTATTAAATGGCTTCTCCTCCAGACGAAGTACTTTAAGTTATTAAAGCTAAGGACGTATCAGAACATCACAACACTTAAGATTATCTTCCCTTAGGAAAAAAAGTCAAGAATGTGGGCATGATATGATGGAACCTGTACTGTTGCTATCAGGCTTAGGTGCCTGCGGCTAGAGATAGGTCACAAGACATAGGGGAGAACCTAATACTAATTTTCTGCTGATTAGTTGTCATATCAAGCTGACACCTAATGGTTTATTGTTACACCCATAGATTAACACATCTTTCAACTCTCTACAGAGAGTATTATTACACAGCAGCTGGTGATTAATACAGAAACCCACAACTGGCTAATGTGCAGAGAACAAGAGCCTTCAGAGTATGTTTCCTTGAATAGAACACCTATAGCAATATTCTGTCTCCTGAGGCTCAGAGATCATTGCAGAAGAAGGAGTGGAATGACTACAAGAGACAGAGGAGGTGGCTGACCACAAAGAAACAGTTTTCCAGATAGTCACTCATAGGAACTCATAGAATGGTGACAGCATGCACAATTCCCATACAAGCTCAAACCTGACAAAAATCCCAACATAGACATAAAAATGTGTGTAAGAAACCCCAACCCAACTTAGGGAAATTGTGGCAACCAAGGACTGCTGAGAAAGGCATAACAGTTTTTTCCAAGGGTAAGATTCTTGGTAGTTTAACTAAATTGACCCACACTGAAAGACATTTGGGTACACAAATTCGACTACACATCCTAAGGAGAGGTGTGGGTAGTGTGGAGATCTAAATATCATCAAATTATTTTGTACAAATATCAAAAATTTCCATAAGATTAAGAATGCTGACATGACCCTAGCAAAAGAAAATAGTGGGTATTTTTTCCTCCTCCAAAAAGTAGGGGATGCGATTGCATTACATGCCAAGTTAGCTATGGCCATCCTAAGTGAGAAGCAGCAGCTATTATAGCCAAGAGCACATTTAGAAGTCACAATGGGCAAACCATTTCTAGAAACCTCTAATAAGAAATTCACTGCCATCACATCCAGAGTTTACAGCATTGAAGACGGTGAATCTGAGGAGCATGAAAACCAGAACAAGGATGAAGATGAGGTAATCATGAGGAAGATGGGCATGAATTTGAACCAACATTTACCAAAGCTAAAAAGGCTGGCTTTACCTCAGATCAGAAACCAGGACGATGAAGATGGTAGTGAAGAGGAAGAAGCAGGAGATAACTCAGAAGAAGCCATGAAGACCACAAAATAGCCAGAGCAAAGAAAAATCCTAAAAAAATTTGTTGCTGTGAACCAAGAAGAATAAGGGTCTGTCAAAGAAGCACCTAGAAAATGAAAGAAGGAGATCACCAATCAGAAAGAAGCTCCTAAAGCCAAGAAACAATGATTTTATCCATGTCACTGAATCTCTGTGCTAGAAATCTGAGGCCTAACAAACTCCTAAATGGCAAACTTTAGATGTCACAGTAAATATTTTTATTTTGGAAATAGCTTTCATTTGTGGATATCAGAATTGAAATGAGTAGAAAACTTGACTTTATGTATTTTGAATCTGTCAAATACTGAAGAAATTCTTGTAAGTCATTGGTTTTAAAAGTCTTTGGCATTGAAATTTGACTAGGAAAAAAATTTTAAAACGCAGAAAGTTTCAGATGCAAAATACTTTGAGCCAAAAAAATCTCCCTTACAGAGTCAATCAGTATGAAATTGAAGAAGTGTTTGAAGGTGCCCTGAAGCTCATATTAGTCAGCAAGGATGAAAAGAATAAAAGGTTGCTCACATGGAAAATAAGCCACATGCTCATGCAGAGAAAACCTTTGAAGAAAAGCAAAGATTAGAAATCAACAGAAAATCTAAAATAGAAAGTTTTAAGTCAAGACCATAGACTAGAACACAGAGTGATGAATGAAACATTCTGAATCTAAAGATCTCTTCTTGCAGCGCTCAGAAGAAACTCTTCAGGAAATACAAGAGAAAGAAGCATTTATCAAAGTGCCCCAGAACCAAACGACAAATCTAAAAGATACGTTTGTAAAATCTGCTGTATATGAAGATGCAGAATAGTTTTAAGCCACTCTAACACTAGTCGAATTAAGAAGAAAGTAATGAGTTTAGAGTTGTGGGAACAGAGAGAAGCACCTAATGCAAGATGGCATTAAAACAAGACTATTTTTCAAGATCTGCTCTGTGTAACACAGAAGCGATTTTAAAGGAATTGCCTAAGGATTCTATTTGTGGAAGGATAGTCATGAGTCTAGAAACTGGAATCCCCTAAAGGTCTGATTTTGTAGATTTTAACAATGTGTATGATGCCAAAATTGCAAAGAAAGTCAACAAATAAGGCAAAACCGATAAGAACATGATTTTCTGTAGATGAACCAACCATAGTGAAAGTAACAAATGGCTTCTGGTAAGTCACTGGACACTGAGCAGGCTTTGGACAACTCACCAGAAAGACCTGGAGAGATTTGGAGGGATAATTTGAAGGGAGCATAAGGGACCAGAAGTCAAAATAAAGACCACACTTGAACAGTTCCTTCTGCGTGTTTTTCTCCTCCCCTATTTGAATGAATATGCTCTTTTTTTTTTATTTTTCTTTTACTTCTGTCAGCAGCTCACTGCAAAGTCTTCTGATGACATTTTATTATACTAGATAGTATTCTCTTCTCCTTTGATATTCACCTAGATCACATTTAAAATGAGATACTTCTAGGTTTTGTCTGATACTAACATAAGCTTTTTAAAGAGTTCAGTGATCAGATAAATAAACAGCTGTTAAGAGTAAAATAGTATACATTTCTGCACTTTACAGAAGAGAATTAGTAGCTTATAATTATTTACTGTTTGACTTTTATCACATTATTAGCTTTTAAAAATTCCATCTTTCCCATTTTTTAAAATTAACTCCAACTCAGTAATATGTTAGTTCAATACCCTACCGTCGCCAATAGATATATCATCTGGACAAAATTAAACAAACATTGGAATTAAATCACATGATAGATCAAACAGACTTAACATATATACAGAGTATTCTCACCAAACACCAAATAATATACATTCTACTGAGCAACCCAAGGAAGTTACTCTGAAATAGAAACCATATCCTGGGACATAAAACAAACCTCAACAAATACAAAATGAAATAACTTTGTGTATCCTCTCTGACCACAATGTGATAAAACTTAAAATCAACAGCAGCACATGTGCTAGTAATTACTTAAACTCACGTAGGTTAAACAACACTTGCTGAATGGATCAAAGAAGAAATCAAGAAAGAAATTTATACCTCTAATTGGATACATAAAGTCAGAAAGAGTACAAATAAATAATATAATGATGCAAATCAAGAATCTGGAAATCAAGACAAACCAAACCTAAATTTAGTAGATGGAAAGAAATAATAAAAATAAGAAATAAAAAAATAAAAATAATCAATTAAATAGGAAGAAATAAAATAATATGGAAAATCATTGAATCTAAGAGGTGGTTCTTTGAAAATTTTGAAAGCTCCTTAGCTCATCAACCAAAGAAAGAAAGAAGAGACCCAAATAAATAGAATTAGAGATGAACATAGAAAAATTGTAACAGACAACATAGAAATTCAGAAAATTATAAACTATTACTTTAATAAACATTTATCCTGGAAATACAGGCATGCTTCAACATATATACCTCAATAGATGTAAAAAATCATATAAATGGTCTTAAAGAAATCACATGAACATATGAGTAGACTGACAAAAGGCAAAAAAGCTTTTGTGGTCTTTTAAAGTATAAGTCTCCCTGTAACCACAGGTGTCTTAGAACTTGCTATGTAGACCACTCTGGCCTTTATCTCACAAGGATCCTCCTGCCTCTACCTCCTGAGTGCTGAGATTAAAGACGTGCCAACACATCCAACCTCAGAAATACCTTTTTGTAGAAGTCACAAACAGAACAGGATGGGAAGCAACAGGCCTTGACATCCTAATCTAGATAACATGGCAAACCCACATAGAAAATCATCCTACATAGAAAATATTCAAAGCAACCCCATTATGATCAGGTATGAGATGCGTTGTCTGCTCTCCTCACACTTAGTACTTGAAGGGCTAAATGGAGAAATAAAATGGGAAATGAAAATTAAGAAGATACAAATAGGAAAAGAATTCAAATTACCCCTATATATAGATGATATGATGCCATACGTAAGTGATCCTAAAAATTCCTCCATAAGGGGATGAAGATGTTCATGTTTAAGAGCACTGGTTCTTCTTACAGAGGACCCAGGTTTTGTTCTCTGTACCCACGTTGCAGCTAACAATCAACTGTAACTCAAGTTATAGGGAATCTGGGCCCTTTGTTAACTTATTTCAGACATTGCACAACAGGGTGCACATACAGGCATTACATTCAGAAACATAAAATTAAAACAATAGAGACTCCTGAAATAACACAGGTTATTGTCAAAGGCCTTGATTATCTCCCAGAACTCGAAGGTAAGATCCTACTGGTGAAGATAGGTCATATTTCTTACATAGCACTTGGAGCAATGGAGCAGGGACTGACCAGGAAGCCTTCTACCTGAGGTTTAAGTCTCATAGTTCTAGAGTACACTATGAAAGTAACTATGGAGAAAATTAACCAATGATCCAATCCAGCCGCAGTGCCTAATAATCACAATTACTGGCACAGGAAACGACCTCCATCGTGCAGTAGTAGCCCTGCTATATGAGGGGTAACCGAAAACTCTCTAATTGGACTTAAAACCCTCTCAATCAGAGTGAACTCATGGGCGGCCCTGTAAAAACAGCAAAATACACATGGTTGGAGAGGTCATAGATGTTAGAGAAAACCCTGTCTCTGTCATATTTCTAGACAAGTGAAATTTCTTACCATATGCTAAATATGGATTCTTATATTTACAGAGAAATACATTATATGAACCACTCATCAAAGAAGCTTCTACAGAGTTTAGCAACTGGTTACAGTCAGAGAATATACATCTGACTGATGTCCAGCCCTAGATGACATATCTACAGTGGAACTTCTACACCTAAGGCTCATGGAACACTGCAGAACAGAGGGTGGAGAGAAAACTAGTTCATCCCTCAACTATTATCAGTGAAGCTTCCTTATACAAGAGAGTGCAATGCACACAGAAGGGCACAAACTGACTACGTTTTAGAGAATAAGAGACTGAAGAGTGTGTCCCTAGATAGGACTCCTGTATTAAACTTCTCCCACCCATGTCTCAGGGAACATTGTGGGAGAAGGAGTGGAAAAACTGTAAGAGCCGGAGTCGGTCCGTGAACGTAGGGCAACAGAGACGTTCAGGCTACCGGAAGCTTGCTCATGTGAACTTGCAGCAATGTGGTATCTGGCACAAGACCCAGGTCGACTCAATCAGGCAAGAGCCCAGAGTGCAGGGAGGGAAATGGGCAGTGGGCTTGTCCTAGCCTGGGAACGGTTGGAGACTGACTACTGCTGGGTGAGGGAGAGTAGACTTTTCTTAAGATCTCTAGATAGACTGACTAGACTCCAGTGGATGAACTTGCACCGAAAGACATCTGGGTACAAATGATTGGCCAGATAGTAGTTAATACATATGGTAGAATTCATGAAGTTTGTGGGGGAAGGACGTGGGTGCATGAATGGGGAAGGAGGTCTAAACATGATTAAGAACGGTTGCATGAAATGCACAAAAACTGAAAACAATTTATACATTCAGTGCAATCCCAATTAAAATATCCATGATATTCTTCTCAGAAATAGAGAAAACCACCTTAAAATTCTCATAGATGCACCAATGACCCTGAATAGACAAAGCAACCCTGAGCAAAAATCTCATTGTTCTAGTGATCAGTATGCAAGCTTTTAAGTAATATTACAGAGCTATCGTGATAAAAACAGCATGGTACTGTGTCCAAAACACCAGTCATGTAGAGGACAGAACAAAACAGAAGATGTAGACGTGAGTTCATCCAATTACAGTCATGTAATTTGTGATAAAAATGCCAAACATGCACAGGAATAAAGACAGCATCTTTAACAAATGATGCTGGGAAAACTTAATGTCCAAATGTAGAAGAAAGTAGACCCATATCTTTAATTCTACAAAAACTTAAATGTATTAGTTTTATAAATAGTACAAAAAAGCTATTCTCTTCCTGAAAATAATTAAAGTATCTATGACCTATTTATAAATCTCCCTTATCCATTCTATAAGACTTGTCCTCAATTCTGCCAACCTTCTGCTTTCATGAGCAGCCTTACTTAATATTTAAAATAGGCATTCCTCTTTATACATGTTCTATAATTATATATTTCTGTTGCTGATGAAATCAAGGTAATGTTACTTCTTAACTGGCAATGGAAAAAAAAGACTTAGCCAAATACAGCTCTGTGCCATGAAAATGCTATTTTTTCCAGTGATAATGATTTGTTGAAATTCTGCAATGTGCAAGAATTGGTGCTAATTAACTAACCCTCATCACAACACAACACCTTAGATTTAAAACAACATGATTTCACACAACAGGAAATTATTGTCCAGAGAGTGTAAATCCCTTGCCTACCATATAAAAGAGTGTAGACTTTATTTGAAAGTTTTAGAGTCAATAATCCATGCTTTTATTCTATCATTTTTATTTAGCAATATCCTCAAAACTGTCTTACAAAATATTGTTCATTTATGAAAGGGATATTAGTAAGGCCTTTTTTCTCTGTTTCAATAGATTTCCACATTTCAATTTAGAACTTAGTTTAACTTCTTATGGTGTGATAAAATTGCATAAACTCACCATGTACATTTTTACACAAGCTGAGTTTAAAGTCTAAATTTAGTTGAAGATGTGGCTCAGTGGCAGAGTGCCTGTCTAGCATGTTCAAGTCCCTGTGTTAGATCCTTAGCATTGCAATAAAATAAAATTCATCCTGAATTTAGTGGATTCTGTTCATGATAATCTTAAACAGGCAGAGAAGTCGTTCTACCATTCACAAAGCTATGTAGCCCTACCTGCTGTAATTCTTCTTGTGTAGTGGTATGTCTTCCTTCCTTAGGGAAGCATTCTTACTTTGCACCGGCTGTTTGATCACATGGCCAGCGGAGCAATCAGCATATAAAGAGGCCTATTATAAAACCTAGGAAGGATGTAATGTAACAGTAACTCTAACAATATCCAAATATTGCCTGTTCTTCTTCAGTAAACAGTTACACAGTCTGTCCCTTGTAACTTCTAAGCAGTTCTATTTTTAATTGCTATGTAGTCCTTATAAAACCATATCCTTTTAAGCAAAGTTTAATGATTGAAAGTTACCACCTTATTAGCCAAGTTACTGATGCTAGATAATTATGTTGTGAAGGTAGTAGCTACACATGAAAGCCTTTCTATTCTCACATACTTAACACTCTTCCCTAATAAAATGATAGATTGTTACTACCCAAATGTTGTTATTCACACTTTGTTTGATAACCAAAACACCCCATAAGAAAGAAAAGAGGTGCTGGGGAGATATGAAGAATTTTAGTGTGAAACATTACACGTTCTTGTTTCTCTGATCTTGGAATAACATTAAATAGACTTTGCAGCTCTGAAGCACAAGCAGCCGTATAAGCTTCAAGTATAATGCACAGACTAGGAAAACCACCGCATATTGAAAAAAAACAGACAGAGACACAAGTCTATCCTTGCCAGTACAGTGACGAATGAGTTATCTGATTTTTGGAACTGCTCTCAAGGATCAAGGTTCATTTTAGATTCCAGGAAACAACATAAGTGAAAGCTTAAGAGGGAGCTTGGGAAGATCCAGAGAAGCATGAGGTAAACTCATAGCAGGAGAGTCAGCACCTTAAAAGTGTGTGTGTTGCTATGAGGAACACACCTCATAGTGTGCCAGGAATTTAATTGAACACCAACTTTGTGAACCAACAACACCCTAGGCTTGTAGACAAGATAAATAAAACCCAGAAATTACACAGTTTCCTGTATTTCACAAAGAAGAATCAAATCTCTAAACGATTACACTATTATTGTTGTTCTATATCTTAAAATATAGACATTAACATATATATATCCATAAAAATCTAGAACACACTTGTTCACCATTTAAATATATCCTCATATTTATGACTGGTAAACCCTCTTCATCTATTTTGGCGTCTATACCTTTAGCATAGTAATACAACTATGAAAAAGATCATCTATTTTATGAAAGACTTGTTGGAAATGTTACTATTTTATTTTTGGTGTACTTGCAGTGGGAGCTCTAATCTTCCCTCTTTTCTAACTCAGTTTCTCTTGGCTCTGCATAACATCTTGCCTACCTTTACACAAATGTTGAACTTTACAGAAGGTCCCAATAAATCTTCATGTACCCTGGTTCCAACATACATGAATGACACTCTAAAATAAACAAAACCACACCTCTCCTTCCATCTTTCATATTACATATAGGTGTGATTTTTTTTCTTCTTGAACTGAGGTCTTTAGCTCAGGCTGCCTTCTAAGTAATGACTTGTGATCTTCCTGTCCGTCACTTTATCTACAAAGACAGGTTATATCATGATTTTTTTTTAATTTTCCAAAGCCTCATTTATTTAAAATATTTTATTGCATTTTATGCATTTGCTATGCTGCATAATAATCAAATTTAGACCCCATTCCTCCTGCACACCCCTATAACTCCCCCCACCAGTTTTCAGGTATTCTGTCATATATGTTAAGTCCTAGCTGGTTAAGCTTTTCTATCCAGATGTCCCTCAGTGCAAGTTCATCCACTGAGGTCTATTCAGCCTATCTAGTATCACTCCCTTAAAGAAGACCTAATCTCCCTCACCCCACAGTAATCATTTGACAATAGATTCTTGGGCAGAGTTGGGGTCGGCTCCTCATTCCCCCCATTCTATGCGGGGTTTTTCTCTGAGTCAGCATGGTTTTTTGAATGCTGTCACTATTGATGCAAGTTCATATGAGCAAGTTCCTAGTGGCCTGAAAGCCTCTGTTTCTTATATTATGATTTAAAAAAAAAACTGGAACAATGGGGATGGTGAGATGGCTCAGTAGTTAAGAGTACTTGCTTTTCTTCTAACAAATATAAATTTAGTTTCCAGAACCAATGTCTGGCAGATGCCTATAACCCAACTCCAGGTGATCTGATACCCTCTTCTGGCCTTTAGGACACACACACACACACACACACAATTAAAAATAATAGAAATAATCTTTTATCAAAAATCCTCAAAACATTTAAAACATCTAATTTCTGTCATACTTCTGCTACTTTGTTAAAATTTGGAAAAGCATACATTCATCAGTGAATCCGTTAAAATAATTTATGCATCTAGGATTAAAAATATGTTAACAATCATGTCTATCATTAATTTATTGTAGTTAACATCAGTAAGAGTAAGCCAGAATTTGTTGAGGATTCCCTCTGTTGGCAGTATTCTGAGTGCCTCGCACACATTGTGATATTTATTTCACTCAGTGGATATATCTCTATTCTTCCTACAGGTCTGCAGCTGGGAATACAGAAGGCATATGTAGGTGCCCCCACACAGACACACACTCACACACACTCATACATACACACACATACACACACTCTTACACACATATTCAATCACATACACACACACTCTGAGACGTGCTCACACAATGACACACATAGTCACATACACACACACACTCATACACATTCTTATGCATACAAACTCAACACATATACAAAATCACAATTTTTTAAAAAGACAGTTCTAACCTGGAGTGGTGGCATATGCTTTTAATTAGAGCACTCAGGAGGCAAAGACAGGTGGGTGTCTGTGAGAAGGTGTCCAGTGGGGTATAAATAGTGAGTTCTAGGCCAGCTGGGATTACAAGGAAACGCTTTCTCAGAAAAACAACCAAAAAATCAGTTTGAAATGAATGAAAACATATTATGTTGCATTATACCATCGCTGTTTTATTGTTTCTCCCATTCTAAGTTCCTACAATAATACCTAGTGAGATATAGGAACTAAAATTTGATTTTATTAAATGCTGTAGTTGTTTATATGATACAAATATACCAAAAAATGCAAAAATGAAAAGATATCGAAGAAAACAATGTAAGAGGTTTAAGAAAATGTATTAACCTCTGAATAATGCATCTATAAACATGTTTATTTTTAGTTAAATTCTATGGATATATTTATCTACAATTTCCTTTTTCAAACAGCCTTAAAAAGTAACAGATTTTATGCATGTTGAAACCTGTAATTAAGGTAGAAAATCATAAAATGTGCAAGAGCAGGTTCACAGTTTCAAATTCTTGTGAAGTGTGATGGAATTTCTAGGGAGATGATGAACTTCCTGAGAAAGGGAAGAAGAAACTGCAAGGAAAGAGCTGCCAAGGACTGCAGAAAACCTCTGGGATGATGGCAAGCAGCCCTAAGCAGCGGGAGTCATCAAGGACTGAGGATGCCCCTTGCCATCCTAAGACCCTCATTTGTGATATAACTCACCAATGAGAAGCTTTTCAAATGCAAAAGTAAAGGAAAATCTCAACATACTGTTACAGCAAATATAACAAAATATGAAATCACATTCAAATAACAAATTATAAAAAATAAATATCAAATGCGTTAAAATATGAAATGATATGTAAAACCTTCTCATGGTGAATTCTGGAAAGAATCAATATCAAAAAAATAAATGAAGACAGAATTTATACTATGATGCTCTAAATTGAAATAAGAGAAATATTTATTTTATGTAAATGTTAATTGAGTTTTTGTGCATCTCATATAATAAATCTTAATCAAATCTATATCCCCTCCTTCATCTGCACCCCCACATAGCCCACCCATGGCTCAGGGGCCATTGAGGAAGAGGGGCTACAAAGATTGTAAAAGCTACAGTTGTTGAATGACCATAAGAAAGCAGGCTTTCAGGCCGCTGAGAACTTGCTTATATGAACTTGCAACAATGATGACAGCATGCACAAGACCTATGAGGGCTCAATCAGACACAAACCCAGCATAGAACTGGAGAGTGGGCAAGAGAAATATTTAATATAAATACTATTTTTAGTCTATGTAAGCTATTTAGCAACAATGAAGTTATTACATTTAAATGTTTAGCTATAACTAGGTGTGGTGGTACACACCTTCAATCCAGCACTCAGGAGGCACAGGCAGGCAGGTCTCTGTGAGGTCGAGGCCAGACTGGTCTACAAATGAGTACCAGACCAGCTGGGGCAACAGGGAGACCTTGTCTCAAAATAAAAAAGGGCAACTATGAAACAAATGGAAACAAAAATGTCAGGATCAATATCTAAAATTCTGAATTCGTCCTGATAAATTTCTAAATTTCCACAGGTTTCTGTCAAAAAATGGCAAAGCAAGTATTTAACAAACAAGTAAAAAAAATAACACAACCCCTAATGAGACCCTTCTTTCAGCTTTATATGAGATAACTGGTGAGTTTCAACCGTTAAGAAACCCACACGATACATTTTTAAGACAAAATAGAATAAATCCACACACAAAAACGATGGTCTTAAGTTATATTCATTTTTGTATTCACTTATAGTTAAAACTTAAAAAATTGTGGTGGCATTTAGGTTAATTTACATCTCAATGGAAATAAGAATTTTTCTTACCATATATTAAAATAGTTCTGGACTAAGAATTGTAGAAATATTCCGAATTAATAAAACTTTAAAAAACCATGTTTCCTTAAATAATTCATAAGCAACATTACTCAAAATGAAAGGTACTTAAAGATACTACGATAAGTGAAAAATAACAGTTACTGGGAGATCTCATTCATATGCAGAGGCTCAGAAATAGAGACCAGAAGCTTCTGCAGGAATCCATAAGGAATATTACTGTGTTATGTTCACCATGTCCTTACACATCTTCTGAAACAATTCCAAAGTATAAAATAGTTCAAATGTATTTATCCATCAATAAATGTTTACCCGCATCAAACGCTTGGTGGACTATCATTCATAATTACGAGTAATGCAGAGGAGTTTCGGATTGTAGTGGGTACAATCACTCACTTGTAGATACTATTAGCAGTTATACTTTTGAAGAAATGAAATGCTCCTTCCTCACTCTAACTTACACAGCAGCTTCTCACTAGTTTTATCCTGCTGCTTGCTCCTGACTGAGTGCTGCTTCCTTATGCAGCAGCATGTTAAGCTGACAGTCTGTGCCAAAACCCATGATTGACTTTCATTTGGTTGAAATCACAAACTGAAACAAACATTTCACTGGTTTTTAACACGTGCTAATAAATCCCTAGATTTTGTTGCTTTATGATCTCTTAATAAGCTGTTGATGCAGCTGTCAGACAGTTTGACGGTCTTCTTAAGCAAAAGAGAACAAAACTTCTGCCTAACAATGTTTTTAGTAGCATATATCCAGTATGTTGGAACACACATTCTGATTTTTTTTCATGTTGAATAAGTATTATTGACCAAGTTACAACTGTTCTGAAGTAGCCACAATGTTACCTTCATGTATAATATCGATCAAACACATTCAGAATGCTCCTGCTTTTCCAGAGAGCTTCTGCTCCATATGACAAAAGAAAACAAGCAAAAGACAAAATCGAGATGAGGAAAAGTGAAAAGCAAAGAATCAAGGGGAACTCGGAGTGAACCTCACTCTCATCCCACTCAGGGTTCGGGCTGCCCATGGCATTTGTTACTCTTCATTCACTGGGCATGTGCCCAGCAATCCAGCAGAGTTCAGGGATGAGGATGCAAAGGATACAGATATAACTACTGTCCAGAGCAGACAGAAAGGGTACAGATATAATGCAGTGTCCAGGGATGAGGACAGAAAGGTGATCTACACAACACACATTTTCTTGGGGACAATATTCTGCACAAAATATTTCTTCCTGTCATATTTAGGAGATCATTCCAAAATTATGTATTTATAATTAAATTAAAGTTAAAAGAATTGTAATCTATTGTACAGTATCACATGATCAGTAAGTGGATTCCGTGTGGATCAGTAAGTGAATTCATATATTTACTGAAGTTCATGTTTTATTAGGAGTTTTAGATTGAGGTGGAAAGCTTAACGTTTTGAAAAATCTATGAGAATGTTGGAAAAATGTCACTGAAGTTATGGAAATTAAGATAAAGAATCGATAGCACCATTTTCTAAATACCTCTGCAAGAAATGGAAATTGGGACCACAAATTTCAAGTAACAAAAATTCATGGAAATTATAGTTCTTTTGTACCATATAAGAGCCTTATGGTCTAGGATAGTTTATGCTGTATGTAATTGTTGGATTTTATTTATCAATCAGTAAGTGCTTGGCTGTATCGATTAATATTTTTAAAACAATGGTATGGGAAAATGCCTTACTTTTGAATGCCTATATGTACAATAAATATTTATTTAAGAAGTTTGCTACATTTTATGTATTAAATACAGAACTAACCATTGAGTCGTAAAATTGAATAAGTTCAAAATCATTAGTTCTCAAGATGTAAACATTTAGAAAAAGATAACAACAAAGAAATGTATTAAAAATAAGAATATAAAAATAAAATAAATGATAACTAAGTTAGATGTACAGAAGAAACAAGAGACTTTGGAAACATGGGGAAAACTAGGTTTTCCCAGATGGGATGGTGGGGAAGAAGCAAAATAGAAATTATTCCCTAGAAAACTTGGTCCATCACCGATTTCTGGACTTCTTGGTTCTTACTATCTCTTGTAAAGAAGGTATTCAGGAAGTCTGTAATTTCTGAATGACACCTCACACAACTTTTAAACAGGCCTCTGATGTTGCCCTATGTGGGACCATTATTTTTGTCAAGGTGATTGCCATGGTTTCTGATCTTCGCATTCACATAGGAAACTTTCTCCTGTACATTCTTCTCATTGCTGATTAAGAGATTCCTAGAAAACCACACCAGCTACGCGGCACCTGTCTCTATAAGAGTGCCATGATGCCAATAGTTACATTCTCAGCAATGAAACCCAAACAACCATTACATGACGTTATCCAAACTTTCATTTTTTTTAAGTGCTGATGGCCCAGGGTGGAGGGCCTTGTGCATATAGTTTGCATTCTACCACTTAACTACACCCGAGTACAGATTTACATTTGTATATGGTTTTTTTTTTGAGATAAGCTCTCATGAGCCCAGTCTTGCAATTCTAATGCAAAGAAAATATATCATTTTGTACACTATGTTTTTCCAAACATACTGTCTTTTTCAGCAATCTCCATCATTTATTCACTCAGTCAACAAGAATGTAGTGACTGTAATACTAGACCAGGTGCTATATTTGGTGTTATGATAGGGAAATGCCATAAAAGGTCTGGGGTCAAAGGAGACAGATGAGTAAACCTAATAACGTAATCCAGCATTTCCAGTTTTATCTTCCTAGACTTTGCAAGATTACCTTTGCATTGAAATGTTTAATGAAACTCTAAGTTAAAATGGAATTCACTTTTATTCTTTCTACTATGACCCTGTGCCTCTGCCTACACCGTTCTTTGCATTTAGTTAGTTCATTCATTTATTCAGCGAGCAGTTTACCCTTTGGTGTGTGCTAGATGTTTCCTGTCTGCCCCCTACTGTTTTACTGCTTGTATTTCATCAGTCTGTAAGACATGAAACATACTGTTTGCTAACCTAAAAATAAGTAAATAATTTAAGTACAACAAGGGACATGATGATTATAAGAACATTAGCTAATAAATCTATGTGCTTCTTATCAGAGCCAGTTTAGATTAAATTGTGCTGTTAAAATATTTTCAGTAAAGTTGGTGTTGGTCACACACTCTCTTCTCTACATGAAATGTCATTTAACATTCTATGTTTCATTTCAGAATTTGCAAATAAAAATTTAGACTGAAAAGTCTTACATGCATGCCAAAGCACATTACAGGAACAGTGCTTCTTTACGACGGTTGATTGGAGAAGAGCTGAAAAATTTAGAAGGAAAACTTTTTACGTGTGGACAAAGATTCATGGTGGATAGAGATAGAAGAGGACTACTGTTTAAATTCTACATATTCATCCAGACAGAAAATCGAGAATTAGTGGAAGATAAGTAATGGTGATAAAGGTCAGATCAGTATTTTGGAAAAAAAGCAAAAGTCACCGTAGGGGTGAATTCTTTGGCAGCTATCAAGCAAAAAAAGAAAAACATGGGCTGAGAAATTCCAATGAGGAATGTGGTGGCACAAGCAAGTCAGTGTACTGGGTGATTTTGCCAAGAAGGTTTTTTAAGTTATAAACCTAAGACATATACATGGCTAGATACATTCCAGCGTTCCACTGTACTTTTAAGATTTTCTTGTTTTACAAGACAGAATATTTTAGTGAAAATATTTACGTATTTAATATTTGTGCTAAATATTTGGAAATGTACTTTTTTGAAGTATAGATTTTCATAAGTACAAAAATTGTAGTTGTGTTTATAAACTGACACATAATTGAAAATAATTAAAATGTCATTTGTGAGGCAGAAGCAGGCGGAGCCTTATGAGACTGAGGCCAACCTGGTCTACATAGTGAATTCCAGGCCAGTTGTGACTACAGAGAGACCCTGTCTCAAAAGAAAAAAAAGTCAGGTATTAGTGGGTTTAAATATTAAAGAAAAAGGGCTGGAGAGATGGCTTAGTGGTTAAGGATACTGGCTGGTCTTGCAGAGGACCTAAGTTTGATTCTTTCAGCAACCACATGGTAGCTAAGAACCAGCAGTTCTTCTTGGAAGAATATCATGTAGTATGCCATCCAGTGCATACTGAATCCAACCAAGAACCAAGAACAACCCCCAACTGTCTCATGCTTCCTTCTCCAGGCAGTCTTCTGATCTTCCTACCAATTCTACACTGACATTTTAACTATCCTTATTCCCATTGTTAGTTGCCTGAGTTCGACAGGAAAATTTCTATTTGGAAACTCCAGCTTTCTCTGGTTGTGGGTTGGAAAGTGTCCATAAGTAGATTAGTAGTTGAATTTTTCCCAAAACCTAGATGGTGGCTCACAATCATCTGAAAACCCAATTCCCGGGGTCTTAGGCCCTCTTCTGGTCAGCACAGGCATATATCTATTGCAAATACATACATGCACTCAAAATACTCATAAAATAAAAGTTAATAATTTCTAAGAGAAAACCTTTAATATGAGTTTACAGGGTTCTTTCTACAACTAGTCTACGCAGACTAAGCCAAGGACAAGGTAGAGAGGAGAAATGTCCAGACTCATGTTTGTTAAGTAACTAGTCTTCGTAAGGCTCTCTACTTAGAAATGAATCACTAACCTGATCTTCAATATCTTATTCTGATTTAATCATCTAGGCTACCATGTTTTGTTACTGTTACTTTTAAACTTTAAATTTTCTGAAACAAATTTGGAGATTACCATTGAAATGTATATTTAATGTTGTCTTTTATTTTCTAGATATTTTATGTCTCAATACATTTCAAAATCAATATATTATTTAAATTAAGGACAATAGGATACCTATCTAGAAGTACAATTAGTTCATCTCTCACTGACTAAGAAAATAGTGTATGAAATTTTAACAATTCTTACCACAGAATGAAAAATAATTTTCTATTGAGTAAAATACTCTATTTAAATTCAAGGTCAGATGCTTTCTACCAAGTGTGAACAGTAAGCAGAGGAAGAGGCATAAGACTAATTTTTATATGGCTCTTTTAGTACCTCTTAGATGATAGGAACAAACACCTTGGCAAAAGAATTCAACCATTCTAAGTATATGCCTTCTGGGAGGCAGGTTATAATAGAATATTATTTGAAAATAAGCATATTAACTGAAACTGACAAAACAGCATATACTAAGTTGTCTTATAAAACCAAGTTTTGATGACATACTTTGTCAATGTATCACAATGTAGTTTAATTTTCTAAATCATGATATCAATTCAGATGTTTACTGATATCTCATGTTGATGTATACAGAAAAAATAGACAATATATTCTGCATTGAGAAATTGTTTGAATTCACTGAGAAGAAAACTAACGTGATACCAATTCTTTCTCCAAAACATGTTTACATTGGTGGATGTGCCTTTGTCTTTAAATATTTCTAACTCTACAATTTCACATAAGCACATGAATCAATATTTTGAATTTTCTTTCCTAAATTTGTCATGTACCTACTTCTCTCTTCTGAGTGAGGGTTTGAAAGGCAAGCATCTTGTGTGCCATAGTGTAGAGGTGAAGGTTGCCTTAAAATAAAAGAACAGGCAGAATAAAAAAATCAATCCAATGCAGTAAGGAGAACTTTAGCAGCTAGCTAGTGGAAAAAAGAGCTAAAAAAGTACAGGCTGGAAAACTCCCCTAAGACAGTAGTACAAGGTATGTATCGGAAATAGAAAGTTCTTTGTAAAATGTCTTTGTAAGAGATATTGGTTAGATAGACAAGTCAAACATGTGCTAGTCATTGGAAAAGGATGTCCTAATCAGAACTACAATGTCTTCAGGAATGTTTCGCTCATCACTTAACAATAGATACTTTATAAAACAGGATATAGCTGCAAAGTCAAAGTATGGGCCCAGAAAGAAGATGGAAAGAAAGGCATTTGAGGGATATCATTATGCTTCATGAGGAAGACTTAGAAATGACGGTTTGCCTGTTAGTAACCAAGAAGATTAGAAATGGAGAAGAAAGTAGGACTGTAGAAGTAAACACTTAATCCTCAGCACTGAGCTTAGGCCAGAAGAGGGTGTGTCTCAGGCTAGCTTGTGCTGAGAGAGAGGATAAAACAGAAAAGCTCCAACTCTCTAACCTTGTTTAAAAATACCTAAATTATATTTACAATTTATAATAATTTAGTATACGGATCTGACATATCAGGAGAGCTTTGTTTACTTCTAAAAAATGCGGCTTTAAAGTTTCGACCATATTAACATATAGACATATATTAACATATATATTTACAATAGATTTTCTTGAATTTCAAATTAGCTAGATAATAAGCGGGCTTCTCAGCTTCTTTTCTCTTGAGACTTATGTTAATACAGATTTCTAATTTGATACTAATATTAATTTCAGTAGCTACCTTGATCGTAACGATTTCCCAGCCGGCTCTTTAACTGCTCCATTTCCACGTCCGCCTGCACAAGCCTGGCCCCTCTTCTCCTCTAAGATGCTGCGTTGAAAGTATTTTTCTCCATCTCTTCAAATCAAAGCAAGAGATTTTTTTTCTTTGTTAAATCTTTTTCTTTAGACAATTTTTGCTTTAGGCCTGAATGCACTGGACTAGCCCAAGTCAAAGTTACATGATTGATTATGAAAAAAGACAAATGTGGGAAACAAACCATAAATTAGTACCTCAAAACATGTTTCTGTCCTTTATATTTGCGGACACCTAAACTCACAGCTCCTGTTTCTTCTTTATTCTGTTGCTAGACTACCCTCCACTTCATGGTGGGCACTGGGTAGGGTGGGGGGATGTCAGAAAAAGTTAGTACATTTTCTTATAGACACCAACAGTCTGATCGCTTAACTCCATATTGACACTAAACCAGTGGAATGCACATACCCAATAGTTTAAGGCCTTGATCCTACAAGATTGTCCCCTTTTTCACCAAAGTTCAGTGAAAACCCAGGTTTTCACCTATGAATCAGATTGACTAGAAGGACCATGATTCTCCCCTCTGGTTCCATTTGCAAGAACATCTGACAGAAATCAAGAAAACATATTACTTAATAGACGACTGGTTCACTATGAAAGGATAAAACTAAAGAGCAGACAAACCACTGAGAGGCAAGGGCAGGCTCTAGGGACAGGGAGTTTCACTTCCCTAGCCTCTTTTAGAACTGTATTCCCCAAGGGCATTTCCTGTTCACCACTGGAAGCTTTCCAAACCCCATGCTTATGGGTTTCTAAGAAGCAGCCCTAATAAGCATGCAGATTACACAACTAGCCAGTGGAGAGAAAGTCAAAGAGATGGAGGGAGATGATGCTGAAAGTTTCTAACCTCTAGTGACAATTCTGTATGTTGTTCCTTTTCCTGGCAGCCCACTTCCCATCCTTCATATACACAAAAATATGCAACTACCACAAGCGCAGGCATGGCTGAGATCTTGTTATGGATGAGAAAATTGTTCATTTCATCATTACTGATTGCATTTACCACTTGGGAAATTCTCAAATTTATAGGACATTTGATACAAGCATGGAAAAAAAAAGATCTAATGTATATCTTTTTATAAATCACAGTTTCATAGTATTTTTTAAAGGAAGGAGAAGGCTTTGACTCCGAAATGAGACAAAACATTCCGTCATACCGTAAGGGCTTTCTAGATGCAAGAAGCTCGCTCTTCCTTTAATTTTCATTTGATTTTTGATATGTCTCTAAGCAATATCAAATATGCCTGTTCCCCAAATATTCTCTTCTGTTTTGCATCCTACACACAATAAATTAATCCCTCAGTCCCTTTTTTGCTCATCAGATCTTATTTGCCTTTCACATATCAGAAAAATCCTCAAGCTACACATCGGTTTATTGATTGCATTTTCCTTTATTCTGTGATTTGTGAGAACCCTTAAATTATTTTTGGATTTTGACATTAATTTTCATCAGTAATGAAATTCCATCTTAATTTCTTAAAAATTCATTTACATTTTGAACTTTGTTGAGATTATAAAAGTATTATTGAAAGACCTTTCCCTTTAAAAAAAAGGGTTAAAATTCATAATAATATAAATGCCTTTTTAGAAGAGGTTTGATGCCTGATTTTTTTTTAATATCTTTTCAGAGGCAAATGTGTTTTTTCTTCATTATAATTAAGGTGATACTTTGGGAGTTTCTATGACTGTACTTTGAAATTTTAGTTATTCATTGCCAAGGAAGTAGAGATAAGTCTTATGTATTCTGGTGTTGGTAACTGGGGACTCTGGTTTCTGTGGAGCACAAGGTAATGAAGAAAAATCCATCAGGGAAGATGGTGCACATGAAAGGAATAGCTATTGCTATGGGTTTTTGTGTGATAGTTGGGGATTAGTTTCGGAAAAACTCAGCTTTCCTCCCACAAATGTCTGATCCTGTGGATCCTGTGGTCTCAGCAGCAACCTGCGGCTGTACCTCTGAGGGAGCTGCATGAGGGCACAGCGCATGCTCCTGTGGTGTCCAATCTCACTTTCCATCCATATTCTCTTCTGAGAGCTGAAAACACATAAACCTGTCTAGCCTGACCTTGTCTTGGCCAATATTTAATTATGCTGTCTGAGACTAACTTGGGGTGTTGTTGAAGATTCTATGAGACTTATTTCCAGGCAAATTCTTCCATTGAACAGACCAGCATATAAACTTACTGTTATTTCCCTACATTTAACCTATTCTTGATTATATTTTTGAAGAACTACTTAATCTATTTAGTCATTTCAGTGAGAAATTTAGAAGAAATCAAATCCAATTTAGGCTGTATTCCAGAAGAAAATATCAGTCCTGAGAAATAGGAAAATGGAGTTTGACAGCACCATTTAGTATCTTCATCATGTCCTAAGAAGAAGTCTCACACAAATACAAATACCAAGTACTTGTCAAGTTGAAATGCACTTTTTCCTACCCCAGTAAAACTCTGTATCATTCAGCACAAATAAATATATACAAAAATAGAAAAGAAAATTAAATAACTTCAAATTCTGTCCCTAATTTACAATCTTTTCCTGTTAAGGAATATAAAAGAAGGCACATTTATGAGATATTTATATTGATTAAATCCAGTACCATATGGTGGACTACTTAGATTTAATAAATTGATTAATGTTCTTTCCTCACAGAATAATTATCAATTAGAGTTAATTTAAAAGTCACCATTTCAGCATACTAATTGGAAAGAAAGCAACAAATATAATTTCTTAAACACTTGAATGTTTTGCTTACATCTGCACTGATGTTGAACTACTGTCCATGTTTTATTGTCTACTGAAGTAAAATTATTGAGACTTGTGATGATTATTTTCCACTCCTACAGTAGGTAACAGTTATTTGATTGCCAAACCATTACTAAATTGCATCTGTATTTTTTATGGCATTTGTCCCTAACATGTACAAACCATCTGTTTCCTGCTTCAACATGACTTGCTGCTTTTATATTATATATCTGTTATTTGCATGTAGGTACAAATGACATTGGTACTAAGAAATTGAAAAATTGATTTGATACCTATTTGCTTATTATTTTAAGTAAATTTTATTTTTCTCTGTGTCATCTAATTGTTCAGAGGAAAATAAAGTTATTTAGCATTTTGGAGATTCACGTGTATAGTTTCTGGTCTTAAAAGCTCATCTTGTTCTTTCACAAAGTGCTTATTACACACAATTTATGGTAGGTACCACCACAAGCAATACACTACAATCAGTTTCATAGTGTTTCATAGATAATAGATTCCAGAAGAGATAAAAATAAAATGTACAGCAGGTATTTAATATTCAGATGTGTTCACAGTGAGAATATAACAGTTGATTTTGGGGTTTAGTAAGGGTTCAGGTGACTGGTGGGGAGAAGGAGAGAAGTTCAGCATAAAAGATGATCGAGTTAAAGAGACAATGTCAGAAGAAATCACTGTATGATATTTTTCTGGAAAAGGGAATAATAATGGTAATAAACAAAGAAAAATGCAACGAGGCTATTTCATTTGAAGCCAGATGTGTATTATATATGAATCTTTGATTACTAAATGTTTGTTATAATCAATATCCCTCTGTTAACATGCACTTTCTACACTGAAAAAGAATATCTCTGTAAATCTTAAGACATAGTTTCCATATGGTTCTGATATTCATAGAACCAAGCAGAAATAGAAGCACATCAAGGGCAAAAGTACTAATATATGAGTACAAATGGAACAAGGAAAGAGAAAAGACTGTCCACCAGTTATTTGACTTTACAGAGAAGTTTATAATGTGGTACATGTTATCTCAACTAAAGCCAAGATTTTGTTGTATAAAAAGCATTGTGATAGATGATAATCATTTAGACAAACTAAACTCATGATTCATATTACAAATAGTAACAAAGTCTAAACTGGTCGTGGATTAACTGAAAACATAGAACCACAAATGTAGCAGAAAATTGCATGAATGATTTTTTTACACCTAGATACTGGAAAATTATTTTCTAATAATTATTAAATATCAAAATGCAATGAAAAGAACATTATTATTAATTAAGTAGTATTAAGTACTCTTCAAATGGCAGTAACTTCTGTAAACAACATGAAAATATAAATGATATGCTAGGAGTGATTATATACAATATGGTGAAACAAATCAAGAGCAAATATTCATAATGGAATACTTAATCAAATAGGTAAAAAAGAACAATGGTCTATTACAAAGACATGAAAAAGACAGGGACACTTTTTTAGATAATATGAAATGACAGTCACTCCATGATAAGAAAAAAGCAGAGTAAACTATAAGAAGGTACAATTCCTCATTTGAGGTCATCAAAATTAAACTGGCAGAATGCTGTTAGAGGGAATGTGGAGAGTTTTACAGTGCAGCATGTTAAATGTACATTTCAATATGTGAACATTTTAACAAGTTTGACTTGTGATTCTGGCAGCCAGAGACCTTAAGCAGTTCATACCCTGATGAACCAGACCACAGTGTCAATATTTTATAAGGTGTTTGTGCCATTAAGACAAGGAAATGAGCCTGGTGTCACATGCCTTTAATCCTAACACTCAGGAGGCAGAGGCAGGTGGATCTCTATGAGATTGATGTCTGTCTGGTCTACATAATGAGTTCCAGTCCAGCTGGAGTTAGAAAGACCCTGTCTCAAAAAGAAAAGGACAAGAAAAATGTATTTCATTAAAGTAGAATGGAGCTGGTAAGAGTTAGTTTAGTGGTTTTTGGTGTTGGTTTTCATTCACTATCTCTGGTGAGTTTGGCTTCAGCTGAGTTATGAAGTAACCAAAGAAAATGAGGTTATCTTAGCCCAGCGGCTTCCACATTGTTTTTTTTTTAATATATCTCTGCCTGTGGCTGATCTCTCAATTATGAAAGATTAGCCAAGGCTAGGGTCTAATTTGCCACTATCATGTTTGGTGTTGCTTTGTCTTGGTATTGAACTCCTAAGCCATTGGTGAAGACATATACATTCTTGCTTTTGTCCTTGCCGTGCAATTAGACCATATATCAGAATTGGTGGCTGATAACCTACTTGAAAACCAAATAATAGACACAGTTCCGGCTTTGTTGAAAGACAGTTTTGACTTTAGGGTAAGAATAAACACTCACAGTGCTGCGCTCAGTTCTCTCCCACCCTGCTCCTCTCCTTCCATAAAATGAGGATAGTTATTTCTGGCTTGAAATGCAGTTGATTTTACTGTTCTGTTTGTATTTGGTACTACTACAGTCTACCTCCAGCTCCTCGTCACTTCTGAGGGATTGTTTTTGAGAGACAATATATCAACATATTTCCAAATGCCATTCTGATGCTCCACACCTTATCAAAGTAATAAAACTGCACATCAAGAAAACAAGTTTGCAGTTAAGACGTAGAAATATCAGCTTCTAACTGTTCTCTTGGTTCACAATCAGAGTTTGTATTTTATCCATTAATGTTTGAATTGCTTTTTTTGAGGCAAGGTTTTCTGAAGCCCCAGTTACCCTGGAACTCACTAAGTAGATCAGGATGACCTGAATCTCACAGAGATCTGCCTGTTGCTGAGTCATAAATGCTCAGATTAAATGTGTGTGCCACTATGTCTAATCAAGTTTTAATTTCCATAGAAATTTTAATTGGTTGCATTTTGTTAGTATTATTCTCTTTATGACCAAAATTGTAATCTACCTGATATGCAGCATTTCTTTAGTGGTCTTTCTTCAAGTCCACAACTATTAGTTTCAAATAAGTTATCAGACACCAATTCTATACTCTCCTTTTATTTATGGAAGAAATAAGCTTACAAATGCAAACACTGATGTTCAGCAGCTGATGACCTACTGGGACAGAAGAGGAATACATACACATAGTATAGGAAGACTATGAGGAACTCACAGTTTAGAGACAAAGAGTAGGCATGAGTACGACTTCACCATACTTCAACAATGAGGTAGATAAATGTGTATATCTGTGCTGTGTATGTATGGGTTTGGAGGGTTGGTGTCCCAAGATCTATCAGTTTTTAAGGCCAGGAAACATGAAATCTAGCATCATACTGTTGCCGCCCTCCTCTACCTGCTTTTCATCATGTGCAGATGCATAGACTCTATCCATGAATACTGGGATCTCAACCAACATCAAATATACTAAAGTCTGGATCTTGAACTTCCCAGGCTTCAGAGCTGTGATAAATGAATGGGCATTGTTCTTCGGTATAGAACTGTGTTATAGATGAAGGCTGTGTTAACTAGAATCTGAAGTAGTTATAAGGATGAAATGGAATCGAACAATTAGACTATTTCAAAGATAATTAAATTAGATGTTATCGGAAAAAGACGCTATCAGAGCTTAAAAGATGCACTTTATAAATAACCTCACTCCAAATTCTTGGTTTCATACTGAGTTTTCAGTACTTCATTGCATAGGAAAACTGTTGAGATCTGAGAATTTGTACGGCTTTATACATTTTTGCAAAATGTTCTAAGTACAATAAAACCATGGATCTGCTCAGGTGGACTTTTTTTTTCTGTGAAAATTGTGTTGCATAAAAGAAAGATCTTATAATTTAAAGGTAATCAGTTTAACAAGAAGAATCTCTTTAATATCTGAACTTCACCTAACCTTGATTTTTAATGGTGTCTTTCAGAAATTGTAGTAGTGAAAAACATAATTATCTAGACTAGAAAAAAATGAACTAGTGGACTTGGAAGTATTAAATGACTTATTATGCCAGGTAAACTTTTATCAATGATGTTTGTACCTCTTTACATTTTAACTTAAAAGTAATCAAGACGGAAAAATTTGTAACAATAAAGAAGTGTATTCTTTTGACTTAGAAAACAATCATCACATCTTAATCAGTAGTAGCTACCAGCTCAGAAACGTACGGAAAGCAGCTATTTTGTGACAGTTTTATGGAGACACAGGAAAAGGAATAGAAAGCACAAATTTGAGCAAGAGTTAGTCTGACAGCTCTACTGTGATGTCTTTTTGTGTATGAGAGAATTTCAGACATGAATACTGAACTGGCATCATTCCCACTCCTCCTTTTCCCCTTCCCTGTGTAACCCATTCTTCCTTGATTTTGTGACTTCCTCTGTACTTATAGTTTCTCTCTCTCTCTCTCTCTCTAGCTCTCTCTCTCTCTCTCTCTCTCTCTCTCTTCCCAAACACACAATGTCTTGACATATTGAGTCCATTTAGTGTTGCTCATATAATATGTGCTTGTGACTATTTAGGGGTTGGATATCAAGAATCTCAACACTAGAGAAAACTCAATCTCTCTCTTTCTCAGAATCCATTGATTGCCTTGTAGCTACTCTTTCAGAGGTGTGAGCTTGTGAGATTTTTCTCATTCACACTGACATAGCATCTGGTGATATCATTATGCAGGTCCTGTTCACAGAATCATATGGTTGAGATTTTATAGGCATAGCTTCCCTCTCAAACCTGGAAGAAGCTATAAATGTCACTATTGTATCATTTCGAATCATTGCTGGCCTGGGTATTGTTGTCATTCCTAGGCTTAATTTTATTGTTGATAGGATATCTTTATCTGTCTGATGTAATTTGAGGACTCTTATGAATCCATATTCTCCAGAATAGAAAAATGTATTCTATTGATGCTTTAAATATAAGTAGCATTTACTTATTTTTATAAATACTGATTATATACTTTTGACAATGTCTTTTTCAGAACTAGATGGTACATATCTGTAATTTCAATATATGAGAGTCTGAAGAAAGATGAGCATGAGAGATGAGCATGAGTTTGAGGCCAGCCTGGACTGCCTAATGTGATCCCTCAAGCATTGTTTATAGCCTTAGTTATGTTTTCTACACAATCCACCAGAATTTTGCTTGTGTTTATTATGTGTTTGGTTGCTGAGCCAGGGTTTCTCCAACTGGCCTAGAACTTGCTCTATAGCCCAGAGTGGCATGGATTTTACCGAGATCCATCTGTCTGCCTCCTGAATTCTGGGGTTGAAGGGTCGCTTAAATTTTCTTACTGCATTGAATTTTAAGAGTACTGAATTTTACTATGTATATATTGACCATTGAAAGATAATTCTTATTTATGGTTCTTTGATCAAATATAGTAAGTTGTAATTTCATACTATTAGCTTATATTTCAATAACAAATGTCAAACGCTTCAGTTTGAAATGTATCCCTCGTTAATTTATAAAGACAATATTTGAGGGACTCTAGACAGGCTACCTAGACCCCAGTGGATGAACTCGCACTGAGAGATGTCTGGGGTCACTAATTTGACATGATAGGTCTTAACACCAGTGACAGAGTGTGTTAATTCCAGGGTAGGGGGTGCTGGAGGGTGTCCGTGGGGATAGGGATTACAAAGATGATTAAGATTGAGATGTTCTACACAAAATTTCAATAAAGTTTACAAAAAAGAGAATTTGAAAGAGGAAAATATAAAATAACAGTATTCCCCATTAGAAGAAATTAGTGTCATAAAAAAACAAATGTTTTGACTGATGGGCTATAGAGCAAACAATTGTAGCAATTTATGATAATATAATTGCAAATTATAGGATATACATGCATAAGAAGAAAAATTTAGCTTAAGGGTATTTTCACTGGCCAAATATAGACAATTTCAATATTAAAACACATAAAAGCAATGGTAAAATGCAACATATTAAATTAAAAGAAAATATTAATCCGGAATGAAAAAGATAAGAGGTAGATTGCCAGACATATGAATGAAAATGCTATTTTATAACAGAATGTCAAGAAATTATAACAAAAATTATTGTTTGACCATTTTCATAGTATTACTTAATGTAGACACAAAGTATTACATATTTAATAGGTTAGTATAATATAATCTTTCATGTTTTTAAAAATCCAGAAGCCTCAAATTGATCTAATAAAGATATTAGAGTTCAAGATATTAGAACATTTGTTCCCCTTCTAATGGGTGAGGCAGAATCTGTGTCTTTTCCTCCAGGTTCTAGAGGCTGCCTGTATTTCTTGCTGTGAAGTTGTTTATCTCCAAAGCCAGTAATATGTCTTGGAATGCTCATCCACCCTCCCCTATTTTTCTACCTCTCACATTTCCACTTGTACTAGCAAATAGCCTTCCCTGACAATAGTGTTCTGTGTCACCTTTTCAGTCACCTGTGAAAACACTGGGGCTTCCCACAGGAGAACTTTCCTTCTTGGCATCTTTGCTCAACGACATCTATAAGATCATGTCATTTTATCACGTAAGTGCGTCTTTCCAGGTTTCAGAGATGAGCAGGTGGCAATATTTTTGAGGTCATTATTTTGTCTGCCATAGAAACATTTTACAAAATACCTTGTTGTGCTTCAAATAAATGGCTCTGATATGACAAAAATAAAATTTGAAGAGAGGTTTGATTCCCAGCACCCACATGGCAACTAACAATCATCTGTAACTCCAGTTCCAGGAGAATCTGACACATTCTGCTGGCCTCTGTGGGCATTGCATCACACAGGTGCACCTACCTACACGCAGGCAATACATTCATACACATAAAAAATTATTGGAAATAATGGGAACAAGAATGTAAAATGTAATTCAGGATCCGTGACCAGAAAATAGTGCTATAAAATGTTATTATAATACTTAACAAGATTGAAAACTTAAACTATGATTAGTATTAATTTAGTAAATAAATAAATGCCCTTGTTAAGAGAAAAGTAAAACATGAAAGTATACAGGAGTAGCTAAGTCAGATTTCTGTCATACATTAATAATGAAAGAACTGACACCAACTACTTACGAACAAAAGGGACATGTGTTAATCTGACAGCTTCAATGGTGCACAGTCTCAGCTCAGGCAGCTACATTGGTTTAACATCAGAAACAGGCAGTAATAGTGAATACTATGGTCATTTAACGACCTAAACTGGAGAAAAGAAAATGATGTAGGGTCAAATTTTGTCTTATATAACAATATTCTCATAAGGAGTACATAAAGAAATATCTCCATTGGGCATATCCTCCACCCCAAATACCTAAAAATCGACCAGAAATCCCATTTCCTCAAGATTACTTCACTTGCCAAAACTACCACCCTGAGAACCAAGCATAAGGGTCATTTCGGGCAATTAAAACCTTAGCAGTATGCACAGAAGTAGTTTGCTACAACCTATTCCCAACAGAATTTAAAGTAATAATTCCCTCAGACCAAATAATAGAAAACACTTAGATAAACAGTAATAATCAGCTAATCTAATTATGAGATCCAAGTGTTGCTTCAAGATTTGAAACTCTTTCCAAATAAAACCATATAAAAAGGATTTTACAAACGATCATTTTTATGACTTTGTCAGCTAAGTCATATGTTATAAGTAGGTATATTAACAAGGCTACACAGACATGGTTTTATAAGTCAACTGAGGGTGACTGGATAAAAATTAAGTTGAAAGTTCTGACAAGAAGAAACTGCATTGATATCCTTCAAGAAAATTGCATTTAAGTATAAGGAGAAGTTATTCAATAGGACTTTAAAGTCAATGATAAATCTTATTTTCTTTATAGACCCAAAGTGTTTTTCAAATGTTTCCAGTAGTGGAGTGATGATTAAAGCAAAAAAAAAAAAAAAATTAAACTTTAGAGTATGTGATAGATCGGAAGAAAATAAGAATGGAATTTGGCAGCTAAGAGAATTTAAAACATGCTAAACGGCTTTCTTGGCATGTTAATTCTGCAATGGTGAGAATTAAAGCTGGGCCATAAGCGGGTGCTGAGGGAAGATATTCAGACCTGTTTTAATAAAGGGATCTATAGGACTTGACAATAGGCAGGATTTAACAAGGCAGTGAGAAGAATCCTAGAAAAATGAGACAGTTTTAATTGATTTTCTGAAGTTTAAGAAACATATAATTAAAATGCTGTAGAGCCAACATGTGAAGACAATTAAATATTTAGCATAGTAAGTCTAAATCATAAGCTAAATAAGAATTTCAGGTGTATTCCAGAACTCAGTAGACACAAAAGGAGTTTCCTTGGGATAGTTATTAGAAAATGCCTTTTGATTCTGGTCTCCTACTCTAACACTGAATGAGGAGTTACCTGATCTTATGGAAACATAGAAATCTAGCATAGTAAGTAAAGAAATCTATTTTAACTTCTTCTATCTCCATATTTACACAGCAGTGAGCTTTCGGTTTACGCACTTTGAAATTTCCATTTCCTTTCAAGATAAAATGGATTTTTCTGTGTATAAATTGTCTCTAATTTTAAAATACACTATTATTTTAAGGCAATGTGACAGATCTATTTCAGTCAATATATCTTTGCAATTTTAGAACCTCTGTGATAATTAACTTTGAAATCTATAAAATCACAAGCAAATTGTCAGCAGCAATTCATTCTGGTAATCTTAAAAAAAGAAAAAGTGTCTTTCATTTTCTTCTTCAGATATGCAAGATAAGGTCTACTGTGAATGGATTCTGCAAAATTGATGTTTAACATTTAGTAATTAAAATTTATTTACACTGGCCTGAAATACACTGCGTACACCAGGTTCACCTCTATCTCACAGAGATCCACCTGCTTCTTCCTCCGAGTGCTGGGATTAAAAGTGTATGTCACCATGTCTGGCAAGAAATTCAGCATTTTACAAAATTCAATCTTCTTTCTCATGCCTTCAATTTCTAACTCTCAGAGTTAGATACTTTTCTAATGGAAAAGTATTCCTTCTCTTCTACATCTTCTCTACCAGCATGCCCACCTGAACCCAATGTGATACACCTAACAGAGGCTTGTGTTTATGTAATACAGCTCTCATCATAAACCAAGGAATTAGCAGGCAATTGCAATGCATTAAATATTACATGAGTTGGAAACCATTTAGAAGTAAAGTCTCTTCTCTTTTTGATTCTGTTACAAATCACCAAAAATATAATGCATCTAAAACCCGCTAGTTATATTCTGATGTTTGTGGAGACCAGTAATTTAAAATCAAGGTATTGGGCTGGGGTATAGCTCACTGGTAGAGTCCTTATCTAGCATGTTTGAGTCTGTGTTTTGATCCCCAGCACTCCCTAAAAGACAAATAAACAAAGTATAATGTCAAAACAAAGTATTAAGATGGCTATGTTTTGGGAGGGTGGAGCACTCAAAAAGAGAGTCGTTTTCCTTATTTTCTAACTTCTAGAGGCTATTTATCATCCTTGCTAATGGTCTTTCCTCCATCTTCAAGCCTATAACTCCAACCTCTGTCCTTTATTCTTACTTCTTGTGCTTTTGATTTTATTTCTTCAACATTTTGATGTCATTTTGATGACATTGGACCCACCCTGACAATCTGGAATCACCTGCCCATCTCAATACCTTTAAGTTGATCATACCATGAAAGGACTTTCACTATGAAAGGTCATCGAAAACTTTCTGAAAATTGGATAGTAGAAATCTTGGGAGGTCATTATTCTGTCTACCAGAAATCATAGAAATAAATGTGTTACCTTGTCTTTCAATTTTTCAGACAGCAGAGATAAGAATAAACTGAATTTTCTGACACTAATAGTTGAAGCTCTATATTTTATTTTGCCTTCCAGATAGTTCTAAAGCCTCAAAATCTGTTAAAATTCCCATTTATAAACTGGAGAAATGGCCTAGTGGGTAAAGTATTTGCCTCAAAAGCATAAGGACTTGAGTTCAAATCATTAGAAAAAGTGTAATGGCATGTAGACAATGTATGCCTTTAATCCCAGTGTGCATACAGTCAGATAAGAGGCAGGGACCAGAGAATCCATGGAAACTCAAGGGGCACCTAGCCTGCTGTGCACAGCAAGAAACAAGGCACCCTGACTCAAACAACTCGGAAGGCACAGACCAACCAATACCCCAAGTTTTTCTCTACATTCACACTGTGCCATCCATGCACAATAACCCCCAGTTCTGTCTGTCTCTCTGTCTCTCGGTCTCTCTCTCTCCCCCTCTCTCTCTCTCTCTCTGTCACACACACATATATAAACACACATACAAGATAAAAAGAAAACAGAAAGAAAAATCATAGTTAACATTAACTTCCAATGTAAGCACCATGCATTATACCTACTTAGTCAAGATTTTGGAGATGTGATCACCAGAAGAATGTCTATTGTACTTCAAAATAATCTGAGCATAGGCCACTTCTCTGATAACCTTGGAAAACTTTTTAGGTTTTAATTTTTTCACTGTCAAATAAACTATGGAGATCTGTGTAGATGGCTCAGAAGTTATGAGTGCTGCCAGCTCTTGCAGAAAACCTGGGTTCAGTTCCCAGCATCCGCATGGCAGATAGCCAACCATGCGTAGCTCTGGTTCCAAGTGACCTGGCAGCCGCTTCTGACTTCTGTGGGTATTACAAGACACAGATGTACTTAAAAACATGAAGGAAAAAACACTCACACATAAAAATAAATAAATAAATAAATAAATAAATAAATAAATAAATAAATAAATGTAGGTTAGAACTGAATTGTTCCATCTGAACTCTCAAACAGAAGACTTACCTTGGTGAGTTCCCTTTGCCATCTAAACTCTCAGACCAGTTTGAGTAATTGTGATCCTTCTCTGCCCCTGTGTTGTGTGGTCCTGAGTTCACATTCCTAAGAATTCCTAGCACCTCAGCATCCAAACTCTCAGGCTTATCTGGGTCACGGGGATCCTTGAACTCTGCGTGCTTCCACAGACTTCCCTGGGTGAATTCCCTCCCTATACCATGTCAGCTCTCACGGCAGATTCGGTTATCAGGACCCTTATCCACCCCGATACCTTTGGTCTTGATTTCCCATTCTTAGAACTTCCCTGTACTCTACTGTCTCAGGTCTGTGCACCCAAGCCCAGGAGCTTCCCTAGCCTAATCTATCATCTAACTTGTTCACCTAGCAGAACTTAGCCCACCACGCTGAACCAAGCCCATATCGAATCAATCCTGGAACCACAATTCAAACATTACATTCATCTCTAGCTGAATTGAGACCATGTCTTTAACCCCATTTGCACATTACATAAAGTGCCCCCCAAACTGAACATCAAGTAGTACTCAACTGGGCCATAACCTGACGTGTCAGGGAAACGGTAAACAAATACATGAGCAAATATTCAACAAAGACAAAATCATTTACCCATATCAAGAAATATCACCACAAAATTCTGGATGCCTAAGTATCATTTAAGAAACACAAACAAACTGAATAATCAAGACAGTATAGACACTGCAAAAATTAGCAACTCCATTAACATGTTTCCAAAGAAGGACAACCTAGTGAGTGTATGAGGCAATGATTCCAAAATAGGAATTATAAATATGTGCAAGGATATGAATGAAAGACCAAATGAAGATCATAAAGACAGGAAACATAAAATTAGAGTTCAATAAAAAGATAGAATCTCTGAAAAAAAACGGAAATAAAACATGAAATCCAATTTCAGGAACTCAAAAAGGACTAGAGGAAAGAAGAAGAAACAAAGTGCAGGAAATGAGACAGATTATCAGATCCTCAGAGACATTTGCAGAACATTCCACCCAGTACCAAAGAATTAACTCAGTAGCCCATGGAACTTCCTTGAAAATAGACCACATATCAGGACAAAAAGCAAGACTCTATAAATTCAGGACGATTTAAATATCATCTTCTGAGGGTCTCTGTCTCCATGGGGTGGTGGTTGTGCGCCAGCCATCCCAGAGAGCGGAGAGAGAAAAAACAGGTCCTCATACCGCCCAGATTGTATGGGCCTGTTCTTCCTCTGTTGTCTTCTAGTCGCTAATATTCATGGGGATTTAGCTGCCAGTAATCAAGTGTCCCGAATGGCTCATAGGAACCAATCGGTTTGCTTCTGACTTCCTTCATTACCCAGTTGGTTCACTGCCACAGCATCAGATTGATCTCATGTTCTTCAATGTCCTAGAACCTCAAGAGCCACACTGAGAGGGGCTCTCATTTCTTTTTAAACAATTTTTTACCTTTACTTATTTGTTTGTGTGGGAAGTTCATAGAGGTTCCATAACTGCACTGGAAAGAGCAATTTACTTCACTGAATCTATTGATTCAAATGCTAATCGAAATCAGAAATACCTGGGAAGCCATATCCTGAAAAAACTATTAAATGCGGGCATCCCATGGCACACACAAGGTGACATGTAAAGTTAATGAATGTGACATTAACAAATGCTGCATGTGACTTCCACAGATGTGCTACATTTACCATCATTTCTGTAGTTCTGCTGTAAGTCAAACATTAGAAATATGAATGTGCAAATGCTTGTTAAGAGAAATTTTGAATCAAAAAGAAAATATCGCTGAGATTGAAAGGTTGAATTAATCTTTAAATAAATAAATAACATCATTTTAAAACAAAAGATATTCTAAAACAGCTGTGGTGGGTGTTGCAATGTCTTTGTCACCTGACATATTCAGGCAGTTGTTGAGTATTACATTCAGGCAGTTGTTGTCAGAGTGAACTAATGTGACCTGAAGAGTTTTAAGTGCTTAAAAGTCTTAGAATAACCTGTGATTTTCTCTATAAATGATTCATATTTTATAGTGTACCCATTTATGATGATACATTCTGGACACTAAAATCAATCAAAACTAGATGAAACAGGCTTGTGTGAATAAAGATACAAATACAGCTTTGATTATAATTTTGTTGCAGTCCAAAAGATATATTCTATAAATCTCCCATGCTTCTTTAATAAGGCTCTCATTGCATCCCAGAGCATTTTTTTGATGATCCTTTATACTGTGAGAGTGTGGTGTGCACAGTCACTGCACACAGCAGTGACTGTATAATCACTTGCCAGTGCTTCTTCCCATTACAAACAACAGAAGTAAAAATTCACCGCCCACTCCAACCTTCTCTTCAGTAGAGTGACACAGATCAGTAAATTTCCAAATAGCTATAGAAAAAGGAGGGAAATCACTAAATCTAGCTTATAAATTAGGTTGTTTCTCTTCCAGGTCTAAGACTGAGGCTGGGAAAACTTGTAAAGTCAAAACACACACACACACACACACACACACACACACACACACATGTTTGTATCAATTTGTTTAGGTTAAAACAAAGCATGTGTGATGATAAGAGACAGGCATGATTTAACAGCTCTCTTTTAACCACATAGTTTAGGACAGTAAAGAGAACAAAAAATAAAAGATAGTATTATATGGTAATTGAGTGTTGACAAAAATCATAATAGAATAAATCAAAAGACTTTCATAAAAACAAAAGGAAAATATTACCCTCTTAATACAGATGCAGCCAAACTACTGGTTTTACTGCTCCAGAAGAAAGAAGATGGCATTAGTAAGCAAAATCTTGCGTACTAACTCACTAAGGTAGAAAGACATATCAATTCTGCAGTGTTGCAGAAGATCAACTGAGCAAAAATATCTGTACACAAATCAAGTATAGAAAAGCACAATCAATAAGGAGAAAGAGGGGCTGGAAAGATGATTCAGAATTGTGGAAGAGTGTTTGCTCCACCGTCATGAGGACTGGAGTTCAGCTGCCAGCACCCACATAACCTCCTCTAATGTCTATAACCGCAGATCTGAGGGAACAAATGTAGAGACAGAAGTTTCACCAATGCCTGCTGGCTTCCAGCCCAGCAAAGAAAATGGGAGTCACAAATGCAGGAACAGACCATGCAGACAGAGTTGTGTGTGGTGGTGCACACCTATAGTTCAGAACCCAGGAGGCAGAGGCCAGTGGTTCTCTGTGGGGCTGAGGACAGCCTTGTTTAAATAGTGAGTTCCAAGCCACTTAGGGCTACAAAGAGACTATCTTAAATACAAACAAAACCAGGAAGAAAGAAACAATAAATAAAGAACAGCCTAAAGGATACCCGCTGCATACACACACATGCACACACACACACACACACACATAAACTTACACACAGGCACATAAATATTTATGTACTTAATTTTTTAATCCTTAAATGAAAAATACAGAAGCTGTAAGTTGAAGTTTTAGACAGAATAAAATATATTCAAAGCAGGAGAAAAAGAGAGAGAATTGATTGATTTCTAGAAAAATGGAAGAAATAGAAAAAAGTTATTGTAAAATGAAGAATGAATTATAAGTCACCCAAGGAAAGTACATGCAAAGTGAATGAGGAGAATCAAAATAAAATAAAATGTAAAGAAGACAGACACAGGAATTCTAAAAGAAAGATGAAAAACTGGCTTTCCTAAGCAATTCATGTCAGTTTTTTCTTATCTATGGCTAAATGAAAGATTTCATGAGTAAGTTTGGCCTAGACCAAAACTCATGAAAATCTCAGGTTTATAAAGGAAAAATGCGATGAAATATAAAGAGGCAAACACAAAAATACTAACAGAATAGTATGGGGTATTTGAAAAGATCTTTTTGAGTATGAAACCTCATGAAAAAATTATTAGAAAGATAATTTACTTATCAATACATATAAAAGAATATCCAACTCCTTCAGAGAATATTTACGTGTCTAATTTGTTGGTTGGTGATTGAACTAAGCTGTACTCTCACATCAATAAATGTATGTTAAATGATTTTAGCACTGTAAATTTAAATGTATGACCATATTCCATTGTCCAAGCTATGTAGAACAGTCCCAGTTCTGTACTGTGGCATAAAATGCAGTACACAATAATGCATCAAAAGAAATTAAGTTGGAGACATCTAGCAAAATTTTAATTCATGTACCCATTTTTGAATGAGTAACCCCACTGCTAAGAAACAGTCTTAAGGATTTGCCTGGTAGCCATATACATACACATATATAATAGGCTATTCTTTGAATTAATAATAGTTGAAAACTGCTGAACATAATTGAACTGGTCATACTTAGAGGAATCTTTGAATTAACTTTAGGATGCCTATACACTGTAGTATTGACTACTGGATAAAAGAAAGAGAATTTCTATAAAATGACTGATAGATGAAAAATATATATATATACTTATCTATGCAAAATTTTCCAATAAGGTTAATCCAGAAATAAAACAGATTAATTATGCAGAGGCTGATATGGGAAAAGGGTAGAAAGAAGGAGAAATGGAATTGTAGAGGTGAGGGGAAGGGGATTCTACAATTAATATAGGTTGTGTATCCCTTGCCCTTGAAAATATGTCTTCCTATTAAATAGTTATAATCAGGCTATTTGCGTGTCTCAGTGGCTAAGAGAGCTTGCTACTCTTACAGACAAATACCATTTGGTTCCCACACCCACATAAGGAGGTTCACAACCACCTGTAACTTCAGCTCCTGGGAACCTGATGTCTTCTACTGTCTTCTGAGTGTACCCAGTGTACAAGTGTGCACACTATAATGCAGACATGCACACATACATATAAATACAAGCAAATAACTGAATCTTATTTAAAACAAATCAAGCTGTGGTGAGAATTTAAAATGGAACACAATGGAAAATAAATCTACCTATATTAAAAATGAATTACTGTACCACACTGGTGTAGCTAAAGAATATTTAACTTTAAAATTTTTAGAAGAATATTTTGCCACGAAGGATTTATAGGCAGTACCTGCTCCAAAAAAAACCCTAATCAGATCTTTAGTTTTCTAAAAAAGAAAGCATTGAGACATGTTTGGTATAGAGTATAGACTTAACAAACTGATAAATGAACAAAAATGATGAACGTGAACATGCAGTATTTTTTAACCTTCATGTTAGCATTTTTCCCCTGAGTATAATTTGTTCCTGCCTCTAAAGGTTTGGTTTGTCACAACTAGAGAGAAGGGATGTTTCTAGAATCTAGAGTGTTCTCCTTCATCCACTGCTAGCCACCCGCAAACATGCCATGTAATCCCTATCAACCAAGAACTATGCAGTTCCAAATGAAAAAAAAGACCACCAGTGACTGTAACTGCTTTAGACCAGGTATGGTTATAATATGTAATACACACTGCTCTGTACCTTACATCTTCAAATATGGCAATGATTATTCAAGAAGGTCCATAAATTAGCAAGCAGATACAAATATTATATAAAATAATTCACATACAACCCAGGAGAGTGATGAAAATTGCACTGATCTTGATACTGCAGGAAAGCAAATCCCTTTCAGCTGTGTCACTGTTTGGGAGAAAATCATTGATAAGTCAGATTCGTTCAATGTCTGCTCAGAGACTTTATGTTATCTTCTTAGAAGATAATATATTTTAAATATAAATTAAAATTCACCACTCTGTTCTTTGTCTGCATTGGATTAACCATATTTCCCTGTGGAAGGCCAGAGTGCAGATTCACTCTTACACTTACAGATGATTTCAGCAAAAGCAGACTGTACCCTTAATGTGTACTTCAGTGTTCCTTCTTCCTACGGCTACAGCATTTAAAATAATACATTATCAACTTTGTATAAAACTCACACTAAGAAATGAGCTTGTAATAGTGTGCTTCAATCAATTCAAGGAAATCTCTATAATTTTGGTTAGGAGTTATGTCTCTCAGAATCTATTTTTATATAATTATGCTATTAAGTATATAGCTAAAGTAGAATATCTGGAATTTATGAAACCGTTATTAGATTTAGAATGTATAGATAGAGCTTGACACTACATTTTAAATCTCTTCTAATACCAGGAAGGCCCGGTTCTCTTCCTAGTGGGATAATTATCTCTCTTCTACCATTTGATCATGCTTGTCAGTCATAGCAAATGGAAGCACTAAATGCATTTTTTAAAGTTTAGGTGCATCTCTATTATCACATATGTCTAGTATGTTATGTGTCATTTTCCTCCGAAGCTATATCACATAGTTTATTGTTCCAAATCATTTTTAAGCAAGAAGTAACTTGGGAGCATTCCTACACACCTTAGTGACATACAGAGTTGAGGGTGCATTCTCCAAGAAAATGTACATTACTGGGTCTTAAATAGATTATTTACTCTTGAGAATAATCCTTTAAAGGGACACAAGGAGTTTTCCAGAAGGACAATATGAAAGAAAAAATATTGACTAAGAACATGCCTTAAAATCTTCCCTGACATCAGAATATTTATTCTAGGATTGTAATTTATAGCCTTTAAGGAATAACAAGGAAGCTTGAAAATGAATGAGTAACTTTCCCCAAATCACAAAGCTAGTGAGTGGGAGGGCTGAGGAAGGAGCAGTGGAGGTCTGCTCCAGAGCCTGTGTTCTGCTCCCACGCGCTGCAGTCTTTGCTGATGGTAATGTTGTTTGGGGGCATTTTTCCTGCCTTTTTAAACTTGAATCTTTGTGAATTACATACAGTATATTTTGATTGTGTGAAGGCTTCCTTCCTCTACCTGCACTCTTCGTGATTTCATGTACTCTGTCATATGTGCTGAAGCCTCGCTCTTCCAATAGTTGTAAATTGTCAATCATTCTTCAACTAAGGACAGAGCTTCTTGCCCACCTCCTCACTTCTGTGCTGGGTTTTGTTTAACTTGAGCTTGCGTGGGTCTTGTGCACGCTACTTTCATGGCTGTAAGCATATATGAGTAACTTCCCAGCAGTCTGGAAAACTGTTTTCTTGTTGTCATCAACCACCTCTGGCTCTTATTTCTGCCAAAACTCTTCCACAATGGTCCCTGAGCCCTGGGTGGCAGTACTTTGGTATTGGTGTCCTATTCAGAGATAAGCTCTCTAAAATCTCTTATTCTCTGCATGTTGATTAGTTGTAGCCTTCTGAGTTAATCACCATCTGTTGCATGAGGAAGTTTCTCTGCCCCCTCTTCCACTATGTTCCCTGAACCTCAAGTATAAAGACTGCATTTTAGATGTCTCACTTAGGACTGGGCACCTCACAGACACTTACTCTCTGTGCTTGCCCAGTTGTGGAAGTTTTTAATAGTATAACAAGAAGCTTATTTGATGAGTAGTTAGAGGAACACTTGTCTGTAAATATAGGGAAATGTATTTAGAATGCAGTGAGAAATTATGTTGGACTAGGAGTGCATCAAAGTAGGTTTTCTCTCAAACAATAAATAAAAAAAACTAAATGTACTTTTCTCAAAATCTATTAAATAAATATGTATATGTAACTTCAGAAAACATGAATTCTTAAAATATAATATTATTATTTTTGTTTTATGTATATGAATGTATTGTCTACATGTATATAAGTGCACTGCTGTCATACAGTGCCTGTGGAGGACAGAAGAGGGCATTGGATCCCCTGGAACTGGAGTTATAGTCTACAGACAGTTGTTAGCCACTATGTGGGTGCTGAGAATCAACCCAGGTCCTCTGCCAGAGCAGCCAATATCATAACTGGTGAACCATCTCTCCAGCCCCTTCTAAAATAACTTTAACTTACAGATAATCTACCAATAGCTGGTCCAATTTTTCTTTGTATAGATTTTTCAGTGGAAAATTTTCATTTCCATTTTATCAGCTATCAGACAGCCATATCAAATATCATTATATCAGTTATCAGACAGCCATATCAAATATCATTATATCAGTTATCAGATAGCCATATCAAATATCATTATATCAGTTATCAGACAGCCATATCAAATATCATTATATCAGTTATCAGACAGCCATATCAAACACAGATGCTTTCTGTGCTCTCTTAATGATACATTTATGATTTAGATTTCACTTTGTAAAAGGTTATTGTCTATGAACTGTGGTTTCTTCAGGAATTGATTCTCACTAAGCATGACCTTTTATGTTTTTCTGTTGTTATGTAAAGCACCATACTAGTAAGAGATTGAACACTGAGGTCAATCACAAATCTACTCAATATAGTCATCAACCAAAAACACACATTTTATTCTAAACATAAAATGATTTGTCTTTTTTCTTCCAGAAGAGAAAGTCTCCGTCTTCTCATGTTATCTTTTCCAGTTTGAGGCTTTAAAAGTAGTGAGATGACTGAGTTTGTAAAAGCTATCACTGTGTAAACCTGATGACTTGAATTCACGGTGGAAGGGTAGAATTTGAACAGATACTCAAAGTTTGTCCTCTGACCACCAAACGTATATTCTGGTACAAGCATACCCACACACATCATACACATCTACTCACAGAAAATAACATGCAAAATATTTGAAAATCACATCATGCAGGTTAAGGTGACAGATAGTGACCATCTATAGTGTTAAGTAGTTGTATAACAGGCAGAAAACTGTATAAGGAAATCTTAGTGCCTTATGTCTCCAATAACAGTATCCTACTAGCAAGGATACTAGGCTCCATGATCTCTTTTTAAAACAAACATATCAAAAAGTCAAGTCCTTTGGAAAGATGTAAGTACCGAAAATTGAACCATGTAATAATATTCACTTGGTCTTCTGGTCACCTATCGGCAGCATCCTACATGAGCTGGGCAGGGTATGAGGTCACTTCAAATCAAAGAAAGATCACAAGAAGGACTTTTGTATGGCTATGTTGTTTTCAAGGTTGAATTTATTTATAAAGCTTAAGCATTCCTCACAATTTGAATACTAATGGACAACAGTACTACACATGGTTCATTGTCTTGGCCACAAAGATGATGCACTGGCTGTATGACAGGAGATTGAATGATACCATATAAATGCTGGTCATTCTAGAAACAGTCCACCATGGATTGAATGATTTTATGGTGATGGACTTCAAGGTTGTGAACTCCATTGTACTCTTGGTTCCAATACTAAGATCCTGTCGATAACTAGGCCAGAATACTGGGTGGTCCTCCTTAGACTTTCTTTTGTGCAGACTGATCTTTTCTGTCTTGGCTTCATAGCCCTCACCTCCAACATAATTCTGATACAGTTTAGATTCATCTAGGAGTATAGTCAACCCTCCATGGAAATGCTGGATATCAAGAGATTGTCTATTCAACCCATTATGTTTGATCACCATCCCATAAAAATTTGGAGCTTGTCAAATATAAGCCTTACCTGAAAAATAAGCTTATAGTTGACAGGATTTTCGGTAGATCTTCTGAGATATGAATATATTTTTAATTTGGGCTTATCTGGACTCCCCCAATTGTCTTTGTCAGATGCACAGACAGTAGTCCTTTGTCAATATTTTCCACATTCTAATAAGGAACATAGACCCTCTCTTCTGTCCTCTAATTACCACTCCCATTCATGCCTCACAATCTTGTAGGAAAAATATCACCTTGTCTCATAGCTCATTTGTTTTTTAAGAGAGAACCAACAAATCATATTCAGTGTCAAACAGATTTCTCTATTGTTATATATTTTTTAGAAAGAGAACTAGTGAAAAATCTCAGCAAGCAGCAAACATAAGAAGAAAAGAACAAAAGTATGTGATGCAATCATGAAAATAATCAACAAGATTTGAACAATCAAGGCAGGAGACGACTATCTGTAAAATGTTTGCTATAGAAGTATGAAAATCTAGTCTGAACCCCACCAAAACTCAAAAAATTCAGGCACATAGATGCATACTTTTGGGTCTCTGCATGGAGGCAACTGGAGCTTGGTGGACAACCAATATAATTTGGTGAGATACAGGCTCAGCAAAAGTCTGTGTCTCAAATTATAAAAGTGACTGAGAAAGATACCTGTATTGAACTCTGGAATTTCTCTTGGTTAGACACAAGATCTATGTCTATCAGTATAAATGTTTAAAAGGCAATTTGACAACATGAACATTTAGCAAAACAATAAGAGCAGATTTTCCCCTAGAATTTATGATCTCTCCAGACACAGACTTTTGACAAGGTTTACAGTACCAGACATGAATAACCTCCTGTGGAGCAGTCCTCATATTTTTTAAGTTATCACCTTTATTGAGTGATCCTTGTGTCTCATCCTTGATTGTCTGTTTTCCACATAATAATTCATTCTATTGGTGAAGCTTTCCATGGATGTTTTCCTTTGACTTGTTGAGTATTTATTCAGCTATTCTGTTACAATTAAATTGGCTTTCTTATTTCATTCAGTTCTTTCTGTTTCTTTATTATGTATAATTTATTGAGATTTTACGCATTTCATACAAATATTTCTTAATCATATTTAGACCACTGATCCATCTGTACTCCCCATAGTTCTCCCTCCTACAAGACTTAATACATTCTGTCATGTATGTTATCTAGTCAAGTATTTATACCCAGATGTCCCTTAACACAGGCTATCTTTACAGTCCTTGATTACCTCCCAGAACTTGAAGGTAAGAGATAAAATCTGATTCCTGAAGACAGGACATTATTTAGACCCAAGACTTGGAGCAATGCAGCTGGAATTGATTTAGGAGTCTCCTCTCTGAAGTTTAGTTCTAAAAGTTCTAGAGGATACTATGCAAGCTGCTAAGTAAGAAAATCAATCAGTGGTTCAAGCACAGCTTCAAAGCCTAATAACCACAACAATGACCAGCAGAACAAAGTATAGTTTTGCAATAGTCTCACTTTTACTAGGGGGTAATCAACATTTATCTAATTGGACTTGAAGTCCCTCTGTTCTCTGAAGTTCACTCATGACTTCTTTGAGTTGTCTGGACAAAGTTATAATTCTTTTGAATTCTTTGTAAGGAAGTACTTCCAAGTCACTTTTGTTGGGAGCTAGTGTGGCAGGATTATTAGTTTTTGGAGAAAACATGTCTTGCTTTTTCATGTTGTTTTTCTTTCTTCAGTAAGAGGTACACATTTAGAGTTAGCTTGTTTTTTGAGTTTTCCTTCTTTTCTATTGTTTGAGCCACCTTTATTCTTTCAGTGGAGGTTTTTTAAAATGTTCAGGAGTGACTAAGTCATTATAGAATGAATATGTTTCCCCCTGTGGGTTTTGTATCAAGGTCACAAACTCTATTCCTAGTCTTCATCTGAGCACCAACTACTGTCCTGGGTCAACTCTGGTTTCCAGACTGTACCCTCCCTGGGTACACAGACTTTGATGCAAGTTGAGGATTTCCCTACCTCTGAGTGTTTCACTCTGTATTAGTTACAGCCTTTGTCCTAGGCCTTCAGCATCTTCCAAAAACACAGACTCCTTACTTTTATTGTTGACATTTTTGCCAAGAACATTTTTTGGGGCTTGCTGTTACATACTAAGTCTGTGTCCTTGAACATTACTTTCAGGTTTTTTTCATAATCAAAATGAATCTTCATAACACTTTTGAAACAATATGAAACACTGTCTAATGTAACAGTCAAAGCAGAACACTTCTCTTTCAACTTATCACCACTTCTTGATACCTTTCTTTATGCTTTCTTCAGCTCCTAGTTCTTGATGAATTTCTATTTGCATGCTCAGTGAACTTCTCCATTCTCTATCTTTGAATCAAGCTAAACTCTATTTTCACCTCTAATTAAACAGTGTTCTCTAGAGGTTCACAAACTTGCGGCTTCCAACTCACTATTCTGTCTAAACCTATCTCTCAACAGCCTCTCCTGCTCATCCGATTTTCTTTTTTTATGTTTTCAACTTTTGAGAATGGCACGATGGTGCTGTGACTGCATCATCTGTACATTGTTCTTTCCCTTCACCCACTCTTCCCACATTTCCACACTCCTGCTCCACTTGCTGACCCCTTCTTCAATTATTATAGTTACATATGTACACATGACTGTATATAAACACACACACACACACACACACACACACACACACACACAAACCACACAGCCTACTGAGTCCATTTAGTGGTCATCAAATATTTTCATTTGAATCTTCGGAGCACTGAAATCACCTACTGCTGAGCTCATTCTAATGCAGCAGTTATATAGCTTCTCTCAGCTTATGGTATAAGGAATCTAGTCTAAATCGTTTCCCATGACCCATATTTTGCCTTTAGGATTTGTGCAAATTCTACCATTTCAAATCCATGTGGGTAACTTGACCAAAATATGAGTAGCAATAAATACAAAACTCAGCGAATGTAGTTTGGATTGGTAGTTTTCACAGCAAGGCAAGAAAATGAAAGTGAAATTAAGGTGGGAAGAATTTTCCAGGTGGCTTATGCTTTAATGCTAAGAAAACACCGTTATTATAAACATAGCTACGAGTATAGTTCAGCTGTTTTACTCAGATCTGGGGATGGTACAATTTTTACATTAACTTAGGTGAATGCCTTATAAGACAGCGACTTTGGAATTTCTATTTTCCTAAAATGAGCATTTTCCGAAAGACATTAATAGTTGAATAAAGAAGAAAATCTAGCCAGTGGCCCCCAAGTTCATAGACCTTGACTCCTGGATTAATTGCACCACTGACTTTGTTCATTCAGCTTGAAGACCACATAACAAGAGACTTCTCTACAGTCATAATCACATAGCCAGTCTTTGTAACAAATTTCCTCATATGCATGTATGTATTACCTATGCTTCTGTTTCTTTGGTGGGTACTAATTGACTAGATATGCTATTGTTACCACATTCTTCACAATGAGAGACTTAGGTATCAATGTTAGGTAAATTATTAGAAGTTGTTGATTTATATTTTTGGTGCTATCATTTTAGAACTGCAAATTTGTGTCTAAAGTCTTTCCCTCAGTAAGATAGAAGAATTTAGAAACAAGTATTTCTCAGTACCCTCTTTGTCCTTAATTAGTCCCAGTAATTTGCCAAATATTTAGAACCAACATGCTCAAGAAAAACAAGGGATTGATTTTTTTTCTGCGATTTAAGTAGTCTCATCTACTGTGTGTGTATGTTTGTGTCTGTGTGTGTGTGTGTGTGTGTGTGTGTGTGTATGTGAGTGTAAGAGAAAGAAAGAGGCAGAGGAGTGGAAAAAGGGAGGAGGGAGGAGGAGAATAGATGAGAACACACTGTGTTCCATATCTTATTTATAGGGTAGTATGAGAATGACTGAAGATATTTAGTCTGACTATAAAGAGAAATTATAGCGATACCCCAAGACAGACAGAATTAGGGGCAACCATCATTCAACCACAGGACTAATTATCTCCAGATATTCTATATCATGGAAAAATATGCTTCTTCTGTTGATAATACTTAGTCAAGCATTCCCTTATTTCTGGTTGGAAACATTCTGGGATCTTCAGCGGCAGCTCTGACTCTGCATTCTGCCATCTAATACCCTGTTACAGACATCATTAAGAACACTGCAAAGTCAGATTGCATTTGCATCATGCACGGATGTGTGGGTGTGTATTTAATGCACTATTCTCTAAGCTTCAACTTCCTCAACTAAATAACAATTATGATAGTCAAATTTTATTATCACAGTAATCTTCCCTTCACTTTACTACGTTTACTATATTTTTATGAATTGAATTTCAAATATCTCTTTCCAACCGTGTGACCACTGGACTATGTATTTATAGCTACTTTTACACATGCATATATTAATGTTACATTGCTTTGAAACTTTTTCTATGTATATATTGGAAAATGAGACATTTACATTTTTTATTTGAATTGTGTGTGAGTGTATCATCTATATGCATGTAAATGCATGGTGTGCATGCACTGTCTATAGAAGCAAGAAGAGAGTGTTGGATCCCCTGGAATTGGAGATACATATGGCTACCAGCAGCCATGTAGGTGTTGGGATTCAAACATGGATTTTCTGCAAGAGTGGCAAGTGCTCTCAACTTAGAATCCGTCTCTCTAGTCCTTAAGGAAACTTTTTTAAAGTGTCGTCAGATTATGAAAGCTTAATTGAAAGGGCACAACTGGAAATTTTCTAAGTCTTACTGGAAAAATGAATCTAAGTAGGGGCAGGTAGGTATGTGACCTGCCAACTAGCTTTGAAACCAAGACAGCGTCTTGTGAAGAGAGGTACATTTTTTGCTTTTTTCTTTAAAGTATAAATCAAATATTAGAGATTTTAATGCTGACATAAATGAATTCATTAAATTATACTGTGCATGATTACACTGACATAATTCAAGAATGAAAGCCTTAATTCATTTCAGTTCTTATGATAATAGCTGCTTGACCCCTTCTTTACACTCTAATCAGTTGTGAACTTTGCTGGCAAAAAAATGTATCAAGTAACTGGGTGTCTTTGGTTATTTTCACCTCAAAAATTATATATTTATATTATACATAATGTATAATTTGTTATGTCCTGTTTTATCATAAATTATAAATGGTTAAAGACAATTTTTTTCTTTTTTAGTTTAATGAACAAAAATTCTGATTTCCTACATATGTTTTCTATTAAGATCGCCTCAGCTCGTAAGTTATAGGATTAGCCTTTTCTTTTCATTATACCTCTATCAAAAGAGTTGTCAGAACCTTAATTTTACCTTCCAGATCACCTGATAATTTCTTCCCTCCTTGCCTGAATAGTCATTCTTTCGTAGAACACTCATCTGCTGGGGCTGCCACACAGCTCCTGCCTGGCCTCCCTTACTTACACTACACCTCTGAATTAGGCTTCTCTGCCTCATCTTACATCTCTCGAAAGTCTGAATTAACTTGCAGCTTCAGTGCTTATAAAAATTTTAGAATCTTTCAAGTACTGAGCAAATAAATTCTAGTCAGCTTAACAGACGACTTCAACCTGAAACAACCTCTTTTTCCTCTAAAACTGTATGATATATGCCAGAGGAACTCTGCACACAGTACCTTCTTTGATAGCAATGAACTCTTCCAAATTCATAAGGATTAAGTTCCAGAATGGCTAAGCTATCAATGTAATGTTTTCATATACAAACTCAACTTTTAGCATAGTGTAATCAATCCTCACTCAAAGGTTGTTTGAATGAATTAACTGATAATAAACAGTAGAAACAATTTCTTGAAAAATTGCTTGGTAAGTTATAACTGAGCCACTATGTCATAGGAGAGTAGATTTATACAAATAAACTATAAATTTAGTGAGAAAAGTAGAGGAGTGTGGGCAAAATGACAACTTTTATTTTGACATGGTCTCCCTAGTCTCAGCCTGCCTAGCACTCTCTATGTCGACCAAGCTGGCCCCAGTCTCACAGAGATTCACCTGCCTCTGCCTTCCAAGGGCTGGGATTAAGGGTGTGCACCACCATGCCCAACGTAATAGTACATTTCTAGTTGTAACATCTAGTTTTCTTTTCTTCATGACAGCAGGGTCTCCAGCTGCTAGAGCTCAAATAAATGTGAAGACTCACTAGTGGCTCTTATGTGGTGAAGCTGTCAGAGGAATCTATCTTTTCAGCAAGAGGCAGAAACATAATACATTTCTTGACCACCTGGAAATCATTAAAGTACCTTAAATGTAGTTATTTTTAAAATTGCTTCACTCTTTCTCTCTGTGGGATTGGTGACTCGTGGAATTTTCTGCAGAACTATTTTCTCCTCTACTATTTGTCCACCCATTGAAACATAAATTTTTGTTTTGCTTTATTTTTTTTTACAGTCTCATGTCATTTAGGCAGGGTTCTAACTCACTATGTAGACGAGGATTATTTTATCTCCCTAGACCCCCTGCCTCTACCTCCCATGTTCTCGAATCATAAGGATATGCTACCATCACATCCAACTTAAAGTTAAATTTTACTATCATTTCAAAACAAAGTATTTTTATAAAAACAAGTCATAAAATTCTAACTATTGATTTCAACAGCCATTTCTGCCATCTAACTTGTGGCCCACAATGTGATGCTGGTGACTTCATCAGTCTTCCTGAATTTATTTCTACTTTTAGAGCCACTTAATTTCACAGTTCTTTATAGCTATAATCCCTTTGCTGAGTTTTATTAGGGTTTGAAAGGTTGTTCTGTTTCATTTCATTGTTTGGTTTTTGTCATTTATGAAGCAGGGTCCCATGTAGGTCAGTTTGCCCTTGAGTCTCTATGAGGCAAAGGCTGGCTTTGAGATTCTTATCTGCATCTTCCTTCCAATGCTAAGATTATGGGGAAGAGTCATCATACCCAGCGTTCTTTGTGACATTCTTTGTTTCATTGTCAGAAAGGAGAGGAGTGACCACCAAGCTCACATCAACCTGGAAGAATATGTCTCTTCCACTCCTGTTTCTGGTTTCCTATTAAGTATCTCCAGTAAGATGCTTCCCAAAATCACAGCAGTGATACTTCTTGAAATTTATCGCTCAGCTTTTGCAGAATTGAGAAAACATGAAGTGTTCCTGGAAGGATGGTGTTATAATCTAGTGCCTGCAAGTGATGTCCATACCCCTTTCAATGCCAATGTTAGAAGCCTGAGCATTTTCCATATCTGACTTCTTGGTCCATGCACACAGAGACAACAGAAGTTGACAACTGCACTGCTAAATGTTTTCTACATCCATGTAAACTTCTCAGTCCTAGAAAATTCCATTCTTTGCCTGGGTTATTTGCATACTTTTCTTATACTTGTTTCTTATTCTTCACACTAACATTAGTGCACTGCCATGAGTTCTAAATTAATATCCACCACCTCCTCATTTTAATTTTATATTCAAAATAAAATCCTAACTGCCACATAAAGACATCCTGTGGGTTGGAAAGAAGATTCAGTAGTTAAGAGTACCCGGCTGTTCTTGGAGAAGATCCGAGTTCAAATCCTAGCACCCAAATGGCAGTTAACAACTGTTTGTACCTCTAGTTCCAGGTAATCTGAAGCCCTCTTCTGTCCTCCATGGGCAATGCAACATAAATAAATAAATAAATAAATAAATAAATAAATAAATAAATAAATAAATATTAACATCTTATTGTATTACCCAATTTTTCAAAAAACCTTTGCTTATTTTTTATTCATGTCTATATAGGTATGTGTGAATGCATTTATGGGTATGTGTGAGTATACCGGCTTATGTTAGGGTATGTGCCTGGAGTTGAATGTTTCTCACCTAGAGTGGAAACAAACAAAACCTCAGTGATCCTGTTTCCACACTCTTTGGAGCTGGAGCTTACAGGCATGTTTTCTGGGACCCCTGTCTTTTTACATGGGTACTGAGATCTAAACGCCAATCTGATTGATGACACACAATGAATTCTTAACCCAAGACTCATTTCTCTAGTCCGTCACCTGTTAATCTTCCTGTTTCTCCTCCTCTCTCCTTTGACTCTAATTAATAGTCATGACTTACTTTAATTTTTTCATGATGATTTACTTTTGGGTCCTTTGTTTCCTTTGTTAATTGTTTCTTTAAATATCTGATTTCTTAATCTATCTGTGAGAAATATAAATATCCACTCAGGAATAATGTCTCTAGCATTTTCTTAAATGTCCTAGACATAGTCTAATGTACTCCTCTGATAGTTTCAATTACATTTACATTCTGTTTTTACTCTAATGAAATCTTATATAATATTACATCATACTATTCGATGTAATTTCAAATCTCTCTCCCATAATTTCTAGATACAATGACCAATTTCAGTGAAGGTCAGTTTCTGGTAAATAGGATGAATGGAATGTAATTTACTGACCCGTGCAGAAAATAATATTGGAAATTATTGAAGATATTTTATCTAATGGAAAGACAGGCAAAGTGTCTGTAACCCCATTTTATTCTCCACTCACCTCAGCACACTTGCATCAGTGATCTCTTGCTACTAGCTCAGTGCAATGGAATGCGGACCCCTGCAAGCTCTCGTGATTAATAAAATCTGCACTAAATCTGGTTACTCCCTTTTTCCATTGCTAAGTATGCATTATCCAGTGGATAATTATTTATTTATCAGTAACATTTTAACTTTGTATTCAAATGTTGATTTTATAGAACAATGTGTTTCAATATGACATTTTCTTTTTCTGTCTATAAAGGAAATATTATTTTACATATTTCTGGTCACGTGGTAGAATCTAATTCTGAAACCACAGAAATGATACCGAAAGGTTATGGAACCAAAAAGTAAAAAAAAAAAAAAAAAAAAAAGAAATCATGCACAGAGCTCAGATACTCAATTACATATTGTATGTTGCTTAAGGATGACTGGGTTTTCTCGGGATCCCCTGTTCCCCTTAGTCCCTTACCTGCTGCTTTGATTTCTGACCTTTCAGTTTCCTACTTCATTATGCTTAGGATATGAATCATTCCCTTGTTAAGCCCATCCACACTTCACTGTAAGGAAATGGAAAAAAAAAAAGCATGATGTATAGAGAGTCCAGTATTATCTATGATTATAGGCAACCACACACACACACACACACACACACACACACACACACATATATATATATATATATATATATATATATATATATATATTCCTATATATTCCTAACTTCCTGAACAGAAATGAAGTAGTGAAGTCAAAAGCAGGGATAGGGACGTTGTTCTATCAGAACCCTAACTTACATGGAGCTTCACACTGGAGGGAGATCATCTTCAGGAAGCACGATTCTGCATGCATGGTCATTTCAACTAAGTGTATAATGTATTTTTTCTTCTTTATTTTAGGATATTTTCTTGGCTTGTCTTTTGGAGTTAAGTCTTAATCACAGATGTTTGTCAAAGAGAGGAAACTTGCTCTTCTGACTTATACTCCATTACCCAAATGATGTCAAGCAAAAGAAAGAAGAGGCCTTGAGAGAAAGAAACATGCTATGAATGGATTAAATCATCTACTGTACAGATACCAACCTTCCATTTGGGGTTCACTGCCCCTACAGTGATTAAAATGTTTAGTACAAAGTGACAAAGGAATCTTGACTACTCTTCTGTGGTCTTTAAATAATGCATCAATAGTGTTTTACTCTATTACATTAGAAAACACCATCCAGATGAAAGGAAATTTCTGTTGCAACAAAGAGAATGATTTGACATGCAGAGTCTGTTCTTCACTTTCCCTTAGGAGCTGTGGGAATGTTATCCACCTGGTCAGAGTAGAACTGCTAAAAGAAATATTATCTCAAATGAAGTTGAATGGATTCACTGATTTTTAATTTTCTCACATACTTAAATATGAAGGCAAAATTTAATAAATTCAATTAAATGGACTCAGTAGGTTGTGTGTGTATACACACATATAACTAACAATTATAATTAAAGAAGAAGAGGTCATAAATACAGAGGAAATGGAAGGAGACATGGAAGAAGCTGAAGGAGGGGAGGGAAGGGTAGAAATGACGTAACACTCATGTAGGAAATCCTTAAAAAAGGTAATTTTAAAAAAAAGAAAAATGGGGATGGAGAGATGACTTGGCAGTTAAGGAGACTAGTTGATCTTGCAGAACGCCTGAGTGTGATTCCCTGCGCCTACCTGGTGGCTAATAATCCTTAACTTCCACCATAACTCCAGTTCTGGAAATTCCGGAAATTCAGTGTTGCCTTCTGTCCTCCTTGGGCACTGCAGGACACGGGTGCACTTGCACACAAGCAGGCATAATGAACACGTAAAATAAAAATAAAATAAATTAACAAAGAATAGTTTAAAAAATGAAGATGGCTTGTAGGTGGATTATAGTTCAGATTTAGGGCACTTGCCTTGCACGTGTCCTGAGTTTGTTCCCTAGCCACTAAAGGGAAAATATAGGCTTAGTTGCCTAAAATTATATACTACAGGAGACTTGAAATATCTGGGTGTCATAGATTTTTTCCCAGTTGAGTTACCATTGTTATTTATTTATTTATTTATTTGGGTATGAGTGTAGAATATCTGTGTGTGTGGCATGTGTGCATGTGTATGTTCGGATTAACATATGAGACTGAAGGATATTTGGTGTCCTCCTCCATTGCACTCCACCTTATTCGTTTTAAATGGTGTCTCTCAGTTAAGCTGGAGCTACATTTGCGGTCAGCAAGCCCCAGCAACCCGCCTGTGTCCCTGGACCCTCAGCACTGGTGTTACAGGCACATGGGTCCACCTAGGGCTTCTTTTAGGCAGTCAGTGGGCTATAAACTCATGTCCTCATACTTGAGCAGCAAGTGTTCTTACCCAATGAGCCATCTCTCCAGTCCCTCATCACAATATAATATGAATATCTCTCTCTCTCTCTCTCTCTCTCTCTCTCTCTCTCTCTCTCTCTGTCTATCATCTATCTACCTATCTACATAGTTTCGGGAAATTTCACACATTAGTATCATATTTCCAACCCTCCTAGTCCCTTCTCCAGTCATTCTATATTCTCCTCCACTCTCATTCAATTTCTTGTCCATTGATTTGATCACCTTCATCGTTATTTTTTAAATATTTTAAGGAGTTTTCATACATTTCATACAATAGTTATGAGTCAAATTTGGTCCCCTTTCCCCATTCATGCCCTCTGCCACCAGACCTTATATATTCCATCATACTTGTGAAGTCCCATCTGGTCAAGCATTTGTAGTCAGATGTCCTTCAGTGCAAGTTCATCCACTGGAGTCTAGTCAGATTATCTAGAGATGTTAAGGAAGATCTGCCCTCCCTCACCCAGCAGTAATCACTCTCCAACAGTTCACAGACTAAGACTGGTCTATCACCCATTTCACTTGCTCTCCTCTGAGCCCTTGTCTGACTGAGTTGGCAAAGGTCTCATGCTGAAACCACCACTGTCACTGCCCAAGTTCATATGAGCAAGCTTCCAGTGGCTGGAAAGCCTCTGTTTCCCAAGTTAATGGACCAACCCTGGCTCTTCCAATCTTTCCACCCCCTCTTCCAAAATGGTCCCCAAACCATGGGTGGGAGAAGTTTAATATAGGAATCTTATGCAAGGACATGCATTCTTCAGCCAACATTCGCATATGGAGGACTCTTGTGCTTTTTCTCATATTTTATTCACTTAGCAAAGTGGAAAATTGTGTGTGTGGTGGAAGGGAGAGAGAAAAGGTAAAAGTAAAGACAGACACACAGACACACAGAACAACTGAGATAGATATAGAGAGAAACTATCTATGACCAAATGGGTTTTATATTCATGAAACATGATATTTGAATGACCTCCTTATTAAATCACAAAGTTTATTCTGATTTTGGATATAAGATTATTTTGAGTCCAATAATCTTCACTATCTTCCCATGTATGTACAGCTATTTAGATGCATTTTAACACTATGGTATAATCATACTTGCAAAGAGAATGTCTTACACATTTTTTGTTTCAGTGGTGAGCTGATTCCGAGATGCTACTCCAGATACAAGTGCCGTTTATTGAAAAGTGTTTAAATCTCCATTTTACAAACAAGAAAAAGTCTCTCCACAAAATATATTTGCAATATAGCTGCTATAATAGATATGACAAAATGATCAGTTTCCTGAATACCGCATTTGCTTCTAATTTTCTCCTAATCCATGTGGCTAAAATAAATATAACCAATGATTTTTATGTTCTAGTTTATTAATCATATATCTATCTTATGACTACTGACTCAAATAAGAATAATATTATACAACATAGAAAAATATTTTCTAGACATTTTTCAAATTGAACACAGAAGCTTTGAAAGAATAACTTTGTTTAAAGTCCTCTAAAACACAGACTGCATAACAAAATCTCTTGGTTTCTATGTGAGGCTTCATGTCTAGAGGAATATTAACTGAAATACTATATCGGTATTAAAATTTCAAGGGGAGGATTGAAAAGATAAATGGTTCCTTAATGTCTCTGATAGAAACCAGCAAACTGGACAATCTCTAAGAAAGAGCCTTGTTATAAATCAAGTTTACACAGGGAAAATGTTTACCTCCTTTGTAACTCCCTTTCAAAACTATATTACTTCCCTATTCTCAAAAAAAAAACATTGATAATTACCCCCACAAAGAATTGTAAATTTTCACCCTTGGTGGGGGCTTTGGAAAACATTTATGCAGGAGTTTTGTACTGAAATTATTGAGTATAAAATTCAAAGTACAGAAAACAAACATTATGTAGTCATTTTCATAATGATATGAACTTTGTCACTAGATGCTGACTTTAAAAGTCATAAAGTGTATTATGTGTTGAAATATGTAGAGTATAAGAATATAAATATGAAAATGATAGATGTTAGATAATGATGATAGATAGATGATGGACAGAAAGAATAGATAGATAGATAGATAGATAGATAGATAGATAGATGATAGATAGATGATAGATAGAGGTTCTCAAACCATAATCTAAGCTTGATCATGAGTAGGAAAGTTCTGCAATAAACATTGATAAGTTTATATGCTCAAAGCTTTGTTGGATCAAAGTACATTTTCATGGAGTTGTAAATTGTCTTAAGACAGAGGTGATTCAAAATGAATACAACAAATTCACTGTTGAAAGAGAGCAGAAATATTTAAAAGGTTTCTTAAAACCTGTTCACTTTACACTCTTAATTCTGAGTACTGACCATATCATTTATAACTCTGAAAGAATTTAATGAAATAATATAAGACAAAGTAAATTTGACAGAAATAAATACAAAGAAAGAAAATTGTAAAGTTTTACAATTATTTACATGTGAGAATATTTAAAGATAAAGCTAAGGAAGGTAAATATCAATAAAAATAACAAATGATCATTTCAACTATTTTCTGTAAACTGTTGACTACATTTTCCCTCTTACTGGAAATGAAGTCTGCCTCACAGTTAAGTTTAGGTTTCATCATGTGACTTACAGGGTAGTGGAAAGTGATGGTGTTCAGATGAATAGAGCCCATTTTGGATTGTGCTTTGTAATATGATCATGTGCCAGGAAAGGAATATGTTCTGAGTGCCCTGGATATTAGAGTGCAATGTGTAAGGAAGGTTAATAGTTGCTGGATCAAGGAGGATGAGATAAATATAAACCAACCACAGTCCACATTTAAAACCTAAAGCTCTTTGCCCAGACCCCAGAGAGCTCAAACAAATACAGTCAACCCCAAATCCAAAAGCATGACAATAAATTATTATTCTTTCATCCTAAAATAATGTGCTTATAAAGATCTAGAAAGAAAAATTAACATTTAGCATCCAGAAATATCTTCCTCTAGAGAAAATACAGTATTGAGATTTCACGTACAAAATTATTTTTGTTCCACTTTTATATAATTTTTGTCCACTATAACATAACTCATACCTGAGTTTCACCACTATGTCAAGGCGTCTTGATTTTTACACAGAAATAAAACAATAACTACAGGAAGCTAATGGGTTTGCATAATGACAAGCTGTTCTTCTCCAATGGAGTTTAGATTCTTCATGGTAATGTGTCTTTGTATTATAAGAGTAATCAGCCCTTGTACTAATATTTATGAATAACTGATTGAATAAAATGCAGCACTAGACTGGCAGACTGTCATAGTGATAATGAGCACTTGCTACTCTTGCTGAAGCCACTGTTCAAGTTACCAGACCCACATGGTGGTTAATAACCATCTGTTACTCCAATCTCTAGGGATCTGGTACCTTCTCTGTCCTCTGTAGCAGCCAGACATGCACATGGTGCACATACATACATGCAGACAAAACATTCACACACATAAAGATAAATAAATGTTTAAAAATGCAGTACTTTAGGAATGTGTATAAAAGATTAAAAACAGTCAGAAATGAAAGGGCAGTAAGTACAAATCCACCATTTATTCATGGTTTCCTTAAAATTCTGTTTCATCAGGTACAGTTCTGACATAGAAAAAAAGCTATTGAATATAATGGTCAGAGAAGTAAAACCAAGTAAAACTCACTTAGTCAGAAAACAGTGTACTTTCTTCCTAAATTGAACCTTTTTAGATGAAATACAAAGAAAGTGGAATGGCTATCTTCTAATCAAATACAAAGAGATTTTCTTGCCTTTAACACACATTGCCTGATATTTTGAGTTACATCCCGTAACTAAAACCAATTGGAATGAGCTGTAATTCTCAACAACCTGTCTTCCACATAAATTTGGGGAATGTCTTGGTTTAATAAAGCTAACTGGTCTCTGTGGGAAATACAAAGTTATGTGCTGTAGAGGGTTGCTCTCAGTGTAGTAGGTTTGTCTGAGATATCAGTAATATGTGAAATAAATATATATTAATCATACGTGAGGTCATTCCTACAGTCCACATGATAGACTGTATTACAAGGACCTATATGAAGTCAGATTGTTGGGGCTCATATTGCACTTATCAAAAAAATAAAAGTATCTGTAAGGATTAGCATTGCATATAAGACTAAAAGTAAATATCTGAACTTGTAAAATAATTTAAATCCTTATTGTAAGAATGAAGAGTGTATTAAATAATTATGGAAAAGCTATTTTTGCTTACATGACACAAAATTATGCATTAACAAAGCTGACATAAGAAATAATTCAGAATTTAAATTCATTTCTAAACAATAGGTTACCTGGCCTCTACTCTATCCATAAAGACAATGACTATAATCTTAGAGGAAGTAAAAGAAACATAGCAACAAAGGCAGGTTATTAGATTGCAAAGCCTTAAACATGCTACAGAAAGTAGAGGATTCACAGTGTGTGTGTGCTTGTGTTGGAGGACTGAGATTCAGGCTAGAATGGTCCTGCTCTGTGGTAGAATGAATCAAGGAAGTTGAAAGTGGCATCTACATATAATGATGTGAGTATGTATACATTACATATTTTATTCATTTTTTCAATCTTATTCAAGGAACAAACAAAAAATAGGTTAATAGCAAAAGCCTATGATTTGGAGCACATTCAATAGTGGCAGGACAAAACCCTGAGTGTAAAACTGGCTCTGTCTGTAGTGGTTTTAAATAGGACTCAAGAGGAAACTTGAACAAGGAAGAAAACTACTGAGAGCCATGGAATAACCAATAAATTTAGAGGCCAAATTAGTCCTGAGAAATGAAAAATTCCCAGCAGCAATAAATAGAGGAAGAGCGTGGGCTGAAAATGTCCTATATACACTCCTGCAGAGAAAAAGGGGATTAATGCTGCTTTTTCATGTATGGGTTAGTGGATCATTCTCTCTTGTCAAAATAGATGATTCTCTGTAAAAATGTTATAACACAATTTTACTACAAGAATAGATTTTAAAGTTATTAGTTCAGCTGAGTGAGATGGGAGCACCTACTTTTAATGCTCAGTGCAGTGCTCAAATCTAATGTGTATTTTGAGAAAATTCCAAGCCATTACCAAGAAATAAGAGGTGAAAATTGAATGCCTATCTTAGAATAAAAAATAAGTTGGTGTTCATTCAATGATAATATCAACAAATATTCATTGAGCTTCTATTACATGAAAATAACCTTAAATGATAAATTTATATCAACTGTGCTACTTCTGTGAACCATCAACCTTCCTGTGTTTCTTACAACATTCCTTAGGATGTTGGAAGAAGCACAATCAAGACTTGCATTAATTAAAAACAACAGGGTTGGCGTGAAGTTTGGTTAGGAAGCATTTTAGTCAAAAGGCATAGTTGTGAGAAAATTCTCATCTGAGAACACCCATCTCTAGTATCAAGTGTGATAAGGAAAGGATTGATCTATGTTTTCACATCCTAGTTACCATCTTGGCCCTTGGTAAATCTTTCAGAGTGACAAAATAGTAATCAACTCAAAAGCAGTGTTCAATTTTTTTTCAACACTATTGCAAGAGATAGGCACAGACCAGACTCCTGACAAATCCTTGAAGCTGAATGACTAAAACCCAAGATTACTATGTAAGAGATTCAAGAGAAGAAGCCCAAATGAGAGTCAGGAAAGAAAGGTTTGGTTATTTTGACTGTAATTAATGGGTATGGAGAGATGGCTCAGTGGACAAAATAACTGGCTGCTATTGCAGAGGACCTAGGTTCAATTTTACATGGCAGTTAAGAACCATCCATAATTCCAGTTCCAGGGGAATCCAACATCCTTTTCTGACCTCTGCTAGCATTGCACCATATGAGTGCAATTACATACATAAATTAAAATGTAATGATAACTTGATGCTGTCTGTCACTGATTTAACTGGAGATTGCCTCTGTTGCTTTGTTACAGTGTTTAGGTAGGCAGAGAAAACCCTGGGTTAGACAACATTTCCTCAGTGCCATAGGCCTCATAATCCATGATAAGGACAGAGAGAGAGAGAAGTGATTTCCATTTTCCCAAGCTCTCAAGACCACTATCTTTATTTTCTGCAGGACTAAATACAAGTTTGTATCATCCTTGGAAAAACTGGACTCATTTATGAAAAGTTTTATTCTGAATTTTCATTTTAGCACTATTATACCCTTGAGGACATATAATTGAACACTTTAGATACTTCTGCTACATTTCAGTTCATTTAACTTGATTATAAAATATGATGTTCAGACTCAATTTTTAAAGCACTATACAATTTTCGTACTATAGTCCTTAAGAAATCAAAAAAATAATGCCCCAATTCACAAGTATATCCAAATTCCAGTTGTTATTTTAATGGAAAGAGAGAAGAATTTGGAAAACTTTTGAGTTAACTTTGTAGGACAGAGAGAATAATACATCACAAGTTGTGTGGACTAAACAAGAAAAAAAAAATATTTGGCAATTTGGTTGGCAGAAGGTTGAAAGCAAGGCATGTGCACAGACTGGCTCCTGTGTGGCAGTCCTGGCCTAAGGAGGTGCTTTCAGTTCCGTTGGTTTCTGGCAACCCTGACAGGTGATGTCATGATTCTAGTCTTTGTCCTCATCATCACAATGCATAGTACATGGGAAACTTTGTCTTCACCTGGATATTTTTTTCCAATAACTAGACTCAGGCTTAATTAATTACATTTGTGAGGCACCTATTTATCAATAGGTTCTGAGGTGATGGAGTTAGGACATCAGTGTACCTTCTTCAGGGAGGCACAATTCAGTCCATAACAACTGACATTAATAATACAATTTCCTAAATCTGCCACTGTAATTGGTTAATGACAAATAAGGGAAATATTCCACACAAAGGATTTCATATCTCACTAAATAATAAAGCATTTGGTAGTTCAGGAGACCAGGTAAAAATTTTATGTTACTTATCCTCACATTTGTTAATGGTAATTAAAGATTGTGCCCTGGTGTTTCACCACCTAAAGTGGTCTTACACAGGCATGATTTGGTAGTTGGGATGCTGAACTAAACTAGGAATTGGGACGTGTGATTTTTCTCTGTTTTGTAATTTATTTATCAAAGCAAATGAGGGAAACTCAAGATTCATAGATTATTTTGAAATGCTATTTAATACATCGGAAGCAAAGCAGGATCAGCATCTCACAATTGAGGATAGACTTTAGTAACTTTGATGTTGCTGTGATAAATGATGCACTGACATGGGGTTTGAAAATAACAAATAACCTCTTTTTAAATGAAGACTTTATGTATGATACTATATGACCTCAAACTTGTTGTAGAATAAGAGCTGGAATATTTTGTTTAATGGTTTCTAGGCCCTATTATTTAGAAATTTTATCAGAATATCTAATACATTGTGTAATTTTGAGAATTTTTTAAATTTTGCTGTTTGAATTATTTAATGATATGAATAACTCACTATCTTGACACTAGGACATAATTTCTCAGAAATTGCAATATTATTTGAAATTCTTACAAAATGAGAAACTCTACTTATGAATTAATACTTAATATAATTAGTATCATAAAGATTCTACAGAACTAATTTGGCAATTAATGATAATCATAAATTATCATATTTTAGACATATGTTTAAATATTTGCCATTTTATATTTTCTCTGTTTCAGGTCAAAACTTTTTAATGAGCATTACTGGAGTCTGAAAAGTTGAAGTTATAGGGATTTAGTGAGTTATGGAAAATAACCATAGACATGTCACTCTATAATTTACCTCAAATTCGGCTAACCCATGTTATGAACTATTCCAAAGTATGGTACATCTACAGGGGATATAAAACTGTAGCATTTAAATGTATGTCTTGACAAAGAGAAAAAATTTGCTTCACATCACTAGGTTCTTATGTTTTCTTTATTATTATTCAAGCTAGATCATAGATGAACAAGAGAAAACTATATTTATATAAATATATAAATACAATTTCCATTATATATGATGATTGACAACATTTGATGAGTGAAGTTCAGGCACTTGCTAAGACTTTGTGTGACTTATCTCACAGCCCTGGAAGTAAATACTATCGTTAACGCCCACTTATAGATAAAGAAATTGAAGTACAGTGTAATTTGATTTGTATCATAGAACTAAAAGACTTAGTAGGTAATAGAAAAGATTTTATGAGACTGGTGACATTGTGGAGACTGCTCAGTTGGCCCACTTGCCACACAATCATGAGGACCTGAATTTAATTCTCAGCACTCAGATTAAAGGCTGAATGTGGCGGTTAGTGTTTATAACCCTAGTGCAATTGGAGGTAAAGATCTGCCGATCTGCGGTTGCCGGCCAGCTGATTGAAAGGAATCAGTGAGCTCAAGATCAAGATAGTGAACTTCTATCTCACAAAACAGACTGGAGAGCAGTAGATGAAGACACCCAACGTTGACCTATGGCCTCCACATGCATGCATGCATGAGCACACACACACACACACACACACACACACACACACAAACACACACACACAAGTCTGACTAGTTCCAGGGCCTACTTATATATGTATTAAATTTTTGGTCATTCTATATGTTAAAAAAGGAAAAAACAGAACCACTAAAAGTTATTTCACACATACACTACTACCAAGAAGATAAAAATTTCAAAATATGAAAATGTAAATTATTAGAAAAATGTGGAAGTCACATACTATAATAAATTTATACTATAATAAACCCCAAAATGTTTTGGCTTTATATAATAAGTTTGAAGATAAGCAAAATATTTTCAAATTCTGCTTTTGAGAATTTTCCACAGAGAAGTTCCTTCTATTTATATATTCCAACAGACATGTTTAAGAATATTGATGGCCATTATATCAGTGCACATCCAAAATATTCCATTATCCACTAAAATTCAAGTGAATTCTGCATCTAGGATTGTAATGTGGATCCTGTTATTAGCTTCTCCTTTCTTGGAAATTCATGAATGAAACCATAAAGCATGCATCATTAATATTCTTATGTCTGGAATTCCTGACTTGGTATGTTTTTGAGCTCATTCATATTATTGTATATGTAAGTAATTTCATTTAATTTCTGAGTTGTGTTCATTGTATTTCCATTTTCTCCAACTAATACACAGATCCTGGTGTCTCTGGACCTTCTCAGGGAAACAACATCAGTGCACATGTGTCTCCTGTTGCAGGCCAGTGCCAGGACTGCTGGAAAGTCATTGTCCACTTAAAAATACAACAGGAAACATAATTACTAATGAACAACCCTCCAAGTGGACTCATAGAACAAAATAAAAATATATAAAGAGTGAGAAAACGCTGAAAATAAAAAACCCAAGACATGTCTATCCCAACAAATGCGTATGTAATACACAGCAACAGAACTCAGAGAGTATGAGACAATGGCTCACTTGACACATCCGTGGTCTCACATTTTCCTGTGACAGAAGCCAAAGATGCTGACATAGCATAAGTGTCAGGAAATAATTCAAAATCTTATTTTTCAAAAAAGAACCAATAACCACTGTACTGATGTCTCAAATAAGCAGATGAATGAAGTCAATTCAGGAGCTAGAGAAAAGTTATCAAAGAGAAGAAAACGGTCATTAATGTCGGGAGAATTTAAAAAAAAATCAGGAAAAAAATTCAAGAACATAGAGATACTGAAAAACAACTGAACAAGATCCTTGATATGAAGAACAAATCTGTCAAAAGTGGAAGTGGAGGACAAAGGCGGAGGACAAAGTCGAGACAGTAGTAAGTTCATAAATATGTAAAGAAAAAAAACACAACCAACTGTACCATAAAATATGGAATATATTCATGAAACCAAACATAAGATTTCATGGGGCATTATAAGGTGCTGATATAAAGTAGAAAAGCATAGACAATTCTTTCAATAAAATTACAGCCTTCAAATCACCAAATATGGAGAAGGAAATGGAGATCTGAACACAAAATGCATTTAGAATACTAAAACGGTAGGGTCATTGAAAAATACAAAACAAAATAAAAGCAAAGATACAAAACAGTACCACACACACACACACACACACATAACAAAACATATAAAATTGCAAGAGCAAAACGCCAACTAACACACAAAGAATTATTAGACTAACTTCATAACTTTCATCAGAAATCCTAAAAACCAGAAAAACATGGAACAGAACGTTTCAGCCCCGAAAGTATATTACTGTCAACCAAACCAAGACTGTTTTACCCAGCAAAGTGATCTGCTAAAACTCCTGAAGAAATGAGAACACTTAAAAAAATGTTATGAAAATTCATGACAACCAAGTCAGCACTGAAGAAAATTTCAAAGAAATACTATATATGGACAAAGAAAAAGGATAATCTCCTCCATAGAAAAAAAGGAAAGTTTGTATTTCTGAGAGTCAACTAAATAGAGCCAAAAAACATGAAAAGGTAAAAATATCCAGGAAGGAAGGACGGTAGGTTGTCAGGACCAACATAATCAACCATAGCCAAACAGCAAACCCCCAATATTAGCGAAGAAAGAAGAGAAATACAAATAATCCAACCAACCAGAACATCAACCAACAAAATCAGAAAATAGGAAAGGCTTCCTAATTCTAATCTTAAATTCAAATGACCTCAACAAGCCACTTAAAAATGAAGATTAACTGACTTGCCACAAGTTCTGTGGAAGACAGAATGGAGCCAGACTTGCCAGAAGCCTGCAGTATGTCAGAGGCTAGATATAAAGAGCTCTAGTAGACTGTGAAAACGAGTGGTGGCATGTGGTGATAATCACCACTTCCTATACTTTTTAAAGTCTGCTGTAATGTTTAGTTTTTATTGTTGGTTTGACAAAATATTCAATCACTCGGGAAGAAGAGTTTCAATAAGAGACTGTCTAGATCAGGTTGGCTCCTTGGGATGTGTGGCGGGAATAATCATGTTATCTTATGTCTTATCTTTCTTATTTGATTATGTTAACTGAGTTGGGAAGATCTTTCCATTGTGTCATCATTCTCCAGGAAGGCGCTTCTGAACTGTATAAAAATAAGAAAATGCTGGACATGATAGGAGAGACCTTTAATCACAGCACTTGTGATAAAAAGAGACAAGAGGCAGGTTAACGTCTCTCAATGCATGGTCAGTCTGCACTATGTAAGGATTCAAGGCTAGCCAGGGATACAGAGTGAGACCATGTATGGCAAAATAGAGAAAGTGAGCTGAGCATCCAAACATGCATGCATTCATTAAGCTCTGTTCCTGATTCGGGGTGATATGACCAGCTTCCCTAACTCTGTGATGTCCAGTCTATGATGGACATCATTAACTTGGAAGCATAATCTGTAATAAAACCTTCCTTCTCTCCTGCTCCCCCTCCCAAAAGACCCCCACAAGATTCATTTATCTTTTTTTTTTCTTCCACAGAATCCACTTAGCAAGCAAGGCATCTAAAAATTGTACTCCAGAGGCAAAGGCAGGTAAATCTCTGTGAGACCAAGACTAAATTGGTCTACATTGTGAGTTCCAGGCCAGCTGGAGCTATAAGAAACCAAGTCTCAAAAAAGTTATAAAAATTATAAACATTTAGGCACTGAATTTTGGAGCTCACAATTTCATAAAACAAGTTCCAAATGATGAAATTATCATAAGGGTCCTATCACAACTGAAAGAAGGACTAGTGGGATACTTCAGTGTCCCATGAGCCTAACGACAAACTTCAAGGTTCTGCAGGTAAAAAATAAGAAACTAGATTCAAACCCAAGAAGTGACTAGATAGTAAAGAAATGGGAAATATAAAGGTAATCAATCCAAGTGTTTTATAATTAAAAAACATTAATAAGATTGACAAAACTCATAGCCAAATAAATTAAGAATGACTCAAAATATTAAAATTAGAAAGTGAGGGGGAGACTATATAATAGACTCCAATGAATGTCAGAAGAAAATTAGAGAATATTCTGCAAACACATACAAGAGATTGGAAATCCTAAATGAAATGGGTAAATTTCTAAACTCACATTGCCTATCAAAATTAAATCAAGAAGCTAAATAAAACAGATGCACATCAAGGGACAAGACTGAAGGATTCATTAAATTCTTTCCACAAAGAAAATCCCTGGACTAGATGGACTCACTGATGAATTCTACTAAGCTTTTAGGAAGATCTGACACCAGCATTTCTCAACATATTTCACAAAATAGAAAGGGAATGAACACTATCAATTCAAGAAAACTAGAATTAACCAGCAACAAAATATGATAACGATATTTTTAAGAAGAAGTGGACATACAAAAAGTTGAAAGGGAGAGAAAGAGAGTTGAAAATGATGAAAATAAAGTACTCATGCATGAAATTCTCAAAAATACAGAGAGTTAAAATTAAAAAAGCAAACCACCTGCCAAATTCCTTAGGGATCATAGATGCAGATGTTATCAAGAAGCCTAACTCAAGAACACATTAGGAAGACCACCCACCATGATCCAGGTGTTTTAACCCAAAAGATGCAGCAATGATTCAATATATACAAATTAAATACAAGTAACATACCATGAAAATAGACCTAAAGACTGAAATCGCATGATGATCTTGATAGATGCAGAGAAGGGTTGACAAGGTTCACCAAGTCTTCTTTCTAAAGGGCATGCAGAAATTAGGAACAGAACCTACCTCAGCACAATGATATTTATATACAACAGCCAATAATAGCAAAAATTATACTAAGTAAGAGGGAAATAAGAGCATTTTCCATAGAATATGAAACAATAAAGAATGCTTCATCTCTTTAACTTTATTCAATATAGATTTTATAGTCTTAGCTAAAGCAACAAGGCAAGGAAAAGATAAAAATGGATTCCAATAGGAGAGAAAAAATCCAAATTACAGCCAATGCAGATAAGATGGATCTGCATTTAGAGTTCCCCAAAGACTCTTGTCAAGAAACAATCGCATTAACCTCTACAAGTAAAGTTGCAGAATGCAAAATACAACATAAAAACACTAGTCTATTTTATGTGGAACAAGTTTTCTGAGAAAGCAATTATGGAAAATATTCCATTCACCAAAGCTTAATTTTTTTAAGTACTTGGGTTGGATATGCGGCCCAGGCAGTAACATGCTTACTACAGAATCATGAGAACCTGAGATTGGATCCATATCTATGCAAAAGTTCACATGAAGCAAAGTGTGCCTGTAGTCCTGTTCTTGTGAGGAAGAGAGGTGCATATACATCCCTAAATATCAGGACCCATCCTTCCTAGTAAATTCAGAGAATACCAGTTTCAGCAAGAAACACTATATCAAAAATATTTTGTTATGAAGAATAGAGGAAGATACCTGATATCTACCTCTGCTGTTCTTATACCTGAACACACACTCGCACGCACACACACACACACACACACACACACACATGTGTAAACTATACATTATAGACAAACAAGAGAGGGGAGAGAGATAGAAAGAAAGAAAGAACCAAGGAAATGAAAGAGAGAGAGAAAGAGAAAGAAGGAACTAATCTCTTAATAACCCTAACCAAATGCTTGAAACGCCTCTACAAGGTAAATTTTAAGAAAAGAGAATTGAATAGCATACTAGAGAATGGAAAGATTTTCCACGTTCCTAGACTGGCAGAATTGATACTATAAAAACTATTTTGCTACAAAAAAGTATTCCACATATTAAATGCAATACCCACTAAAATTCCAATAGCATACTTCACAAAACTAGAAAAGGCAATCCCAGAATTGAGACGGAAACAAGAAATAGACAGCCAAAGCCTTCCTAAACAAAATAAAACCCCAAAGTCTAGAGGTATCACTGTACTGACCTGAAATTATACTACAGAGCCTTAGTGACAATGAGTATGTGGTGCATTCACAAAATAGGTAAGAGACCCCTGCACAGAATGGAGGACCCAGAAGCAGACCCACACAGCTATGCCTCTGAACATTTGACAAAAATGTCAAAAACATACTCTGAATAAAAACATACTCTGAATAAAAACATAGTGTGCTCAGTGAATGGTATTGTCAAACTGGATACTCCCCTAGAGAAAAATGACATTATTTTAAAATGAAGATATAGGCATAAGAGAAGACTTTCTGAATAGAACTCAGGTAGCACAGGAAATAACCCTCAGTTGACAGATGGGAGTACATGAAATTATGAATTTCAGCACAATAAAGGAAACTATCACCCAGATTGAACACACATCCAAAGGAACGGGAAAATATATTTCCCAGATGGATGTCAGACAGGGTCTCAACGTCTAGAATTTACAGAGATTTGAAAATATTAAGTACTAAAAAGCACGGGCCAGCAAAATGACTCAGTGGTGAAAGCACTTGCCACACAAAACTGATTGCCTGAATTTGATCCCTGGATCACACATTGAAGACAACTAGCCCCTAAAAGCTGTTTACTGACCTCTGAATGCATGCCCACAATAGCTTCATGAAGCACACACAAACACACACACACACACACACACACACACACTCACACACATACACACCACACGTACATGCAAACTTTGTTATAATAAATGGCAAAATGAAAATTTTAAGAAATAACCACCTAAACACCTGTAACTGCCTATCAATAAACAAGCCAATGAACTGAACAGATAATTCTCAAGGGAAGGAGAAATGAAAATATATCTTTAAAGTAATCGACACCATTAGTCAAATGATGAATGCAAATATAAACTACTTTGAATTTCCATCTCACCCTGGTTGGAATGAATATCATAAAGAGAGAGGGAGGCGGGTAAATCCTGGCAAGAAAGTAACTAAGGAGGAACCACCTTCCCAGGTCCACTGCTGCAGGGTTATAAATTAATGCAGCCACTATGGAAATAAGTTTGGAGCGTACTCAAAGTTTAAAAATAGAAGGAACCTATGACCTGGCAATGCAATGCTCATCAGATCCTATCACGGGGTTAGATGCATGTCCATGTGTATTCCTGTTCTGTTCACAACAGCAAGGAGATAAAACCACCACCGGAGATACCCATTAACATGTGGTGGATAATGAAAATGTGTTGCATATACAAAATGGAAGTCTATTCAGTCATAGAGAAAAATTAAATAAGAAGTTTTGCCAGAAAAGAGTGTGTGTATCTGAAAAGGTATTTCATTAAATGGGATAACCCAAACTCAGAAAGACAAATAGCTCATGCTCCTTTCATAGTGAATCCTAGGTGTCATTTTTATATATGTGAATGTATGTGGCTGTGAATGTATGTATAGATGATCAAAGTAGAAGAGGGACTTGACTGAGAGAAAAGGATTCGATCAATGGGAGGGGAAACACACACAGGAGACAGGAAAGCGGAAGGGGAATACTGGTGGTAGAAGGGGACTAAGGCGTCAGAGGAATGGGAGACAAGGGAGGGGAAGGAAGAGCAACAAAACCAAGCATGCATGAGAGTGTCTTAATTAAACCCAGCAATTATAAGGATAAAACACCTTCACAGCTGTGAGAGCTTATTTTCATAACTTTGAAGATTTGTCAGTCTCTCTGGGCATTTGCAGCAAATCTTTTTAAGAGAAGCATAAGGTTTTTCAAAACAATTTTCTTTCATTAATTCCATGTAAGTCAGCTAGGAACCTGTGGAGAATAATGCTGGATAATATTTTATGAAGGTTAAAAATACTCATTATTTTCACTGAAATGAAAAAGCACATTTTAACAAAAGAAAGGAAGTGAATCCAGCCAGTAATGTAGCTTAATCCTTCATTTTCAAGTGGGAAATCTACGGCAGAGCATCTTCAGTTTAGCTGACATCTGAATCACATACGGCCATAGCTCACAAGTTGCAGCTCCAACCCATAAAATGCCTGCTTCAGAAGTGCTGGACTTTGAGTGAGAATTTAAATGCCAAGCACACAGATGTTACTTATATTGCTGATGCTTGAGACCAAGGTGCTGGTCAGCAGGGTATGTGTGAATGGTCCTCTTCTTAATCAGAAAAGTTGTACATTTTCCTGATGATCAACCACTGTTTCCAGTAAGGTTGCATTCTTAACCACTTCCAATACACCATGCTCATGGTGCTCTTTTGCTATTTTAGAAACCATAATAGTAAGACCTTTATTTCCACTGAATAGGAAAATATATTATGGGCTAGAATTCTCACTATGGCAACAAATATCACTCAATTAATTGGCCAAATTTTATTTAAAATTAAAAAGCTGAAATTCACCTTTTGAAATTTAGTTTAAAAACATGAAACATTAGACTTGAATAAGGATAAAATCATAAAATGACTTTCAAACATAGCATGCACACCCACAACCACATTCCCTTTCACATAATTACAATAGCTGTACAGAAAGTTCTAACATAAGTCTTACTGAAAATCTTAAAAGTAAAAAAAAAATTCCTTTTGCTTAGTATTACACAGTAAATCTAAAATTCAAAATCTATGATAACATTGCCATCTAATGGGTAATTCACAAAAATTGTAGATTTCATAATTATGCAGTTACTGTCCAAATTTTGCCTGGAATCCAGAGAAGAGTCTTAGACCTAAAAATTGGCATAAATTAAGATAATCATTTTTCTGCAATGGAAATAATGATATAATGAACTATAAACTAATGAGTTTGCCATTTTCTTCCTTTAATTTACAATAGCATGACTATTTCCATTTCCAGAAAAGAGAGGAAAACATATTTCTACTCTTTGGTATATGATTTCTAGAAATTTTATGGGCTATAATTGTGTATGATAATAAAATCCATAGAATTGTAAAATATAAATGAGAGGAATTATAAGAAATAGGAAGAAGGAGTTTAAAAGAAAAAGATTTTGTCCAGAAATTGGATTAAGATACAAAGAAAGCAGTGACTGTGTTAAAGTAAAAACACACTATGTGCAGGACAACACACATGAGGAGCAGGTAGATATGATTCACTTGCACAAACATGCCAATGTTCCAAACTTTTTCAAAACTAAGATTTGTGATAAGATGATCCTTAGGGAACCTACTTGGTTTACTATTCATAATTTTTTTTTTCTGAATCACAAGTCCCTTCTTAATGAAGATAAAAGTTAGTTCCAGCTGGAAAACTCTATGGAAGTTAAACCTATAATTCAGCATTTATCCAGTGGATGGACTCACCCTGAAGGGCCCTTGGGGATACAAATTTGACTTGAGATTTTATAAATACACACATACACACACACACACACAATATGAAATAGATGTAATAAATCAGGCCAAAATGCAAATAGGAAGGGGGTCTAAATATGATCAAAATATTACATGATGTACACAAAAATTGAAAAAAAACTTTCTCAGAGATTTTCTAATTCCTTTCCAAGGCAAGTCTTTTGAAAATATTGTATTTTTATTATTCACAAGCATAAATTGCATGTAATATATTTTTGTAAATTTATATTTTAATGTAGTACTCTCCCAATCAAGAGATAGTCACAGTAAGAACACACAGGATATAAATTCTTTCAAATATTCATCTCTTCATCTCTTTTTTTACATACTTTCCAACATCAACAATATCCTGGCTTTTGACAAAGATGCCAAAAATATTTATTGTTGATAACACATCATCTTCCACAAATAGTGCTGGAAATGCTGGATTTCAACATGCAAAATATTTAAATTGATTTTGCCTCTCACCCTGCCTAAAACCCAAGACCAAATGGATCAAAGACCTCAACCTAAGACCTAAAATCCTGAAAGTTCTAGAGAAAAGTGTGAAGAGTATTCTTTAAGTTATAGCCCCAGGGTAGCAATTTCTGAATTAGATTCTGTAGCTAAGAAAATAAGACCCACAACCAGTAAGTGGTATTTTATGAAATTAAAAAGCTTCTGTTCAGCAAAGAAAGTACAAAACTGGTGACTAGGCAGCCCATAGTTTGGAAGAAAGTCTTTGCCAGTAATTTTTCTGGCAGAATATTTGTATCTACAATACGAAAAGAGTTCAAAGAAAACACAGTAAATATTAAGAAACTAACCTAACAACTTCATTAGACAAGGTTCCAGAGTGGTGTGACAGAAATGGGCGTCAGGTTGGCCCTAGCCTGACAACAGTTAGAAACTAATTATGGCTGAGTGAAGGTCCTTAAGATCTCTAGATAGGCTGAATGGACCTCAGTGGATGAACTTACACTGGAGGACATCTGGGTAAAATGCTTGACCAGATGGGACTTAACATGCATGGCAGAATATATGAGGCCTGGCTGGGGAGAATGTTGGGGGAGGAGTCTAACTTTGATTAAAATCTGTTGTATGAAATGTACAAAAGCTCAATTAAAATCATTTTTAAAAATTGGGCTGTAGAAGAGAACAGAAAATTATCAAAGAAATGCAACTAGCTAGGATCAGTTTTTAAAAGTGACCAACATCTTAAGCAATCAGGGACATGAAATGCAAATTACACTAATTTAAGATTCCATCCTATCCCAGTTGAATGGCCATCATCAGGATTAAAAATGGCAAATGCAGGCATGAGTGTGGTTAAAGGGGAGCTCCTATCCCCACTGGTGAGTGTAAGCTCGTAAAGTCACTTGGAAATCATTCTGGAAGACTAAACCTAGAACTGCTATATGACCCATCCATACCACCTTAGGAATGTATCCAACAGACTTTGCATATTGTTACAGAGATATTTGCACATACATGTACTTGACTGCACTATTTACAATATCTAGGAAATGGGATCAATGTAGATGTTCACTGAGATGAATAGATAAGAAAAAGGTGAGACATACATGGAATTGAATGGAATAATAATTGTAAAGATAAATAAAATATGACATTTCTAGGTAAATGGATAGAACTGGAAAAATTATTCTAAGAGAGGAAATTAGGCATGGGAGGATGGATGCTCTATGTTCTCTCTTTTATGCAAATCCTAACTTCAAATCTTTTGGTCTTTTTTGTGTGTTTAACTTGGAGTATTGGTGAAAGCTAGGAAAGAAGAAAGGAATCTTGGTGGTGATATTAGGGTAAAGAAAAATGGCACATTACAGATAAAATGAAAGTACAGTGGTAGAATACTGGGGCTGAAAATCTTAAGCAGAGAGGGGCACAGGAATATGGTAGAAATTAAAGGATAGAGATGAGAACTACCCAATGTAATGGAATATGAAGAGCTTTATGAAAGCCAGTCTCCCAACACAATTTTAAAAAATAATTGGGAAGCTTTCAGCATTTTTTTCTCTGCACATTAAGCACTAGTGGGTCTCTGTGTTCACCATCTGAAGAAACGTCTTTGGTGAGAATTAAAAGATGAACTAAGTGATTATGAGTCAGTTTAATATTATCTCTCTTTAGCAGAATAATTGTAGTAGCAGATTCCCATGTATACACTGTGACCTGTCTAGGCATGGTTTCTTGGTCTTGATAATAGGGTCATATATGGACTCCCTATTGTGAAGCAGGTCTTAAATCTATTGAGAAGGTGGTTGATTATTCCTGTAATATTTGAGTCACTTCTGTACCAGTGGATGTATTTTGCCAAGCCAGTTGTTATTGTTGTTCATAGTTGGGTAAAGTTGATGATTACCATTCTTGGCAAGTAATATGAACAGCACCTACTACTAGTATGAAAGCTAGTCAGCAGAGATTTAGCTTCAAGGTCAATACCAGCTTGATATCTCCCTGTTTGTTTTGTAACTCAGATATGTAGTGTTTTCAGTAATAGGGTCTTGCTGTCAAGTTCTGGTGGGTAACCAAGTACAGTAACAATAATTAGTATTATTAGAAGATCTACGAGAATACTTTGGTGGTCAACAACTCCAAAAGAGGGAGTCTACTCCTAGCATTGAGATTTTCATTTGCTAGTTTGTTGCTGCCTATTAGAGCCACCGAACCCCTGTTGTAATGTACTAAGTTTAAACTCTTTTTTTTATATTGTATGTGTCAAATTGGAAGAAATTTGTATAATAGGATTCCATAAAACTCTTTCAAAAGGCCTTTAACATTAGTTATCCCTTCTATGACATTCTCTTCTGCCCTACCCTCCCATTCTGTACCCCGTGAAACCAATCCTATACATTCTTCCTGTTTTTCACTTATATCACTGCATGCCATCACTCCCTCCCTTGAGCCACCTCATGGTCCCCATACTTTCCTGAATCCTAAGATTGTGGAGTGTTCTACCCTAAATAGGGAACATATATCACACTCTCTCCTCCTAAGGCTCAGAGACCATTGACAAAGAGAGGAGAGAAAGATTGTAAGAGCTAGGGGATGTAGATGAATAATACAAGGAAACTATTATCTGAACACCACTTGGTAGTTGCATGGTATGTAGTGTGAATCTATAGCATTTATGCAATCATGCACAAGACCTGTGAAAGCCCAAGCCTGACAGAGGCACAGGATGGGGAGGCGGGCAGAAAGTCACATCTTAGCTGAGCATCTATTGACAATTGACAGAAGGTGGGAGAGGGAGAGTCAGTTTCCTTACTGGTAGGTTGACCAGAATCCAAAGGATAGATACATAGGAAAGAGCATTTGGAAAGCACAGATTAGACTTAAGAGGGTTTCTTAAAAAGACCGGCAATCATAGAGGATATGAAGTCAGTCATAATAAAGTGAGGATAGAGGGAGAATTCTAAATGTGATCAAAATATGAAATTATGGAATAAATAAAAAGTTTAACTAAATAAATAATAATAGGAGGGACAGAATGTATGTGCAGTGAGAGTTAAAGATTAGTTGAGGGTGAGCATGGGGGACAGTAGAGAGCAGGTTTTAGTGGGTGGGTTAGCCAGAACTAAGGAGCTATGAAATGGAAACCCAGGAGTTAGTAAGTTAATTTCAAAATGCAACTTAATTGTAAAAAAAAGAGAGAGGGTTTGAATGTATCTATCCTACATGGGTGGACCATGTTGCTCCAAGAAAACATGGACTTTTAAATAAAAATCCCAGTTCAAGGCATAGGTACATCCTTAAGTGTTATTGGCCAGGAAGAGCTCATAGGTCTCCAAAACAACAAGGCCTTTGTTGCCTTTGTTAACCCTCCATACCTATATAGTAATATCCTATTGCTGAAAACATCTAACACTTTGGCAGAAAGACTTAGAAAAATCAACCATGAAACTTCTCTGATAGTCAGCTCTCATAGGGCCAGGAGATGCTGTGTAGGCTTCTGGGGGAGAAGAGATAAACTGCTGAAAATAAGAAACTGGTGCTGAACCCTGAACAGGACACCTATTCACCACCTTATATCTCACCAACCTCCATTTTCAGCTCCCAGACTGGAGATATCTGAGATGCAACATCCAAAAGAATGTAGGAACAGAGCATGGGGAAGAGTCCTATGATGGCTGTCTTCTGGACATGAAATGACTAGTATATTCCTATACTCCCAGCAGCTGTAGTTACCCACACAAGAACAAGCCAATCAAAGTTCCAGCATAGATAAGCTAAAAGAGCTCCTGTTCCAACTTTTATTAAGTAGCTATTGGCAGTCAGTAGTTGCACATGGAGGAAGAATCATTCTCTTTGAAGGATGTGGTGACTGGTATTTTCCTATGTGCCAGTAAATGCCACACACTCAGGCATAAACCGACAGCACTTATCTGGACATAGAGGATAAAAACAAAAGGACATGAGGTTTCAAGAAGACAGGTAGAAGGAATATGGGGCAAGACAGAGGAGGGGAATGGGGTTAGGCATGGCCACATTTCATTCTAACCCTTTATGAAAGTCTCAAGAATTAAGTAAAAGCTAAATAGATGAATTTTAAGGAGTGGGTCTGTGTCCTCATTGATTTATTTGGATATACTCTAATCACCATTTTGAATTCTTTGTTTAATATTTCATCTAATTTATTGTCATTGGAAAATGCTTCTGTGGGGTTATTCATTTTGAAAGCATCATGCTACCTTGGTTTTTCCATATCTTTATGTTGGAATTGTGCCTCTGTGGTTAGGTCACTGGTAGGATGTAATCAAACATTCTTTCAGTAGTAATGTTTATAATGTTCAAGAGGAACTGGGTTGCAGAAGTGGGGTTGATGTGTGATTTTCATCAGATTAGTGTGCTAGACTCCTGGGTTAAACCCCATGAGTACTGCAAGGCTCATAGAATATTGTCTGCCAAAACCATCACTATCAAAGGATTGGCTCACTATGAAGATTCAGTAAGAGTCAAATTTAAAAAATGACCCCTTAAGAAACAACCATTATAGAAAACAGTGAAAACAATATGTCCCCTAATATCTTGGATACTGTGGCTATGAATGGAGAGGAAGAAAACAAACAGAACAAACTAACAAATACGATTTGGTTAATGGAAGAGAAATTATAAAGGGAAATATGAACAGATGGGGAGACAATCAGAACAAGCAGTTGATAAATGAGCCCTTTTGAATTTATGGTAAGAAGAAAAGAGAGGTAAATACATAAATCTGGTAACTTGAAACAGTCCCAACTCACAGGAAGCTGACACAGAGATCGTTCATATCACACCTGCCAATGTTTGGTGAAATCTTATGAAAATGAAATGAAAAATTAAGAATAGGAAAAGAAGAGAAAAAGAAGAGAAAAGGGGGGAAGAAGAACACAGGACAGGACCTGGAGTGAAAGTCCTTGGCCAAGATGGTGCCCAGCTGCCTGTCACCTATCCTAGGAACAAGATGGCTCTGAGACCAACTTCTACTCTGAAGGCCCTTTAAGTTTCATCATTGGTTGAGCTAATGTGGATAGCAGTACAAGGAATATGGAAACGCAGTATACCTTAAATGCACGTATTTCACATACTTTAGATACATATTCAGTAGAGGAACAGCTTCTATATATTTTAGTTCTACTTTAGCATCATGAATTTCCATACTGTTTTCTATAGTAGCTCTACTTACCTTCACATTAAAATTATAAAGTGATTTCTTTATTCTCTACTTTACTTCCAATATTTATCTTTCAGCTTTTTATAAGCAAAGAAAGACATATTTTGACTAATGGTTTGAAAGAATATATCCCTTCATGCCACGGAAGGTGTACTGAAATTCATGGCTGCTGAAACATATGATTGAGAAAGTGTTTATTTCTCTGGAGCTTAATGCATGGAACACATGCTATTGTTTATAATCTAGTGTCCATTACTCTCTAGAACCTTAGTACAAGTTCCTGTGATCTCATATATTTGCATTTTACATGCATGGAAACCAGAATCATTTCAACAATGCCAAATTCTACTTAATCAGATGAGAGGTGAAAGCTTGACTATTTCCCTGATGGTTTGTCATCAACCAACAGGGAGTTTTATGTTTCTTCAAGACTGAGATGAAGGAAGAATTATAGCAAACAAGCAATTGAAATTCACACTCACTTCTACTTTATATTTATCAAAATGCTTTACAAAGACAAGTACACATATTCTGTTTTATAAAACAATTCCTCAATCTAGCCAACATCCAAGTGGAAAAGTACATTCTACTCTTAAAAAGAAGGAGTTATAGGGCCACACTACTTTTAAAAGAAATGGGTGAAATATGGAAGCCATTTTGTAATCAGGCTGCCATACTGTTCATTAATCTGTGCTATGTAATTTATTATATTCACCATGGTATATTATCAGCACACTGAATCCTACCAAGGCATATGAGAAATTCAAATATTTGCTAAATAAATGTATATAAAATTCTACCACATTGTAAGGATTGTGTTTATATGGAAAATAACATTCATTGTTTTGATCACTATTTATTCTCAACTGACTCCAGAATACTTTCAAGAAAATGGAGATTCAAAAGCTAAATCTTTTATTTTGTATTTTATTTTTTTGAAAAAAGGCTCAGTTTTGTAAAAAGAGAATATAAGAAATGCGTGAGTTAAGAAAATCAGAGAACTTGAGTAGTACTGATTTTGGGAGATGATTCTTCTTTAGGGACAGTGAAAAATTACTTTTGACTTCTTCTGGGACTCATTCAAAATTTCAAGTGTCTTAGGGTCCTGTTGAGCAGCAGCAATTAGCTTTCTACATTCTGATTCATTTCCTTTGCAGCTTCCAAATAAGAGATTAAAAGTAAATTTTGAGTGTTTTGACAATAAGTCGTTCACTTTAATACTTTTACATTTTCAGTTCATTAACAAAGTGCTTTAGATATGTTCTAGATTGTTAGTGCCAAAATGAATCACTAGGAGTAGGCAGCAATTAAAGAGCAAAATGCCACCTAGTTAGTCATATCAGTTACAATGAATTTCCCTGTTTACCTCAAAGAATATTCACTCAGTCACTATTGTGTATCCTTATGGAACGTGTCAGCTTTCAACTGTCAGTGAAAATTTGCTATTTTTGATCGGGATTTTTTTTCATGAAAATATATTAGTTGAGATTCTCCAACACAAATTCAGATTGTTACAGAGATGGCTAATATGGTCCCAAATATTGACATGGTGCTAGATTAATATATTTTATATTTGATTACTTCATACATTTTTGTGAGGATTTAGAGGTTTTATTGACATCTGGTTTTATTTAATGCTAGTGTTTCTTTGTTAAGGTTTTTTACTGAATACTGTCCAAATTAAACACACAAAAGTATCGCTTAACAGTAAGATCCACATATGAGTGAGACACATGATGCTTGTCTTTCTGAGTATGGATTACTTCATTTGATATAATGTTTTCCAGTTCCATCCAGTCACTGAAATGTCATGATTTTTTTTATTTACAACTGAATAAAATTCCACTGTATATAGGTATCACACTTTCATTGTCTACTCATCATTGAGTGACAGCTATTTCTATGTTACAGGTATGTGAACAGAGCAGCTATGAACATGGATGAGCATGTCTGTGCAGTAGGAATCGAGTCTTTGGATATACGCCCAGGAGGCATAGTTGATATGGTCATATGATAGATATGTTTCTAATTTTCTGAGGAAACAGCACATTGATTTCTGCAGTAGATACACTGGTTTGCACTCCCACCAACAATGGATGAATATTTTTCATTTTTCATATCTTCACTAGCACTTGCTCTCCTCGACTTTCTTAATTTTAGTCATTCTACTGGGGTAGGATGAAATATTAAAGTAATTTTAACTTACACGTTCTTGAAAGTTGAGAATAGTGAACACTTTTACCAATATTTATTGGCCATTTGTAGTTCTTTTGAGAACCCTCTGATCAGTTCCATGAACCAGGATTTTTAGGCGGAAGGGAGTAGGGTCATCTTCTTCCAACCAGTGACCTAGAACCTACTGTGTAGCCCAAGCTGCTGTACTTCTCACAGGATCTACCTCCCTTTCCATGCCCAGTGCTGGGATCAAAGACATGATTGTACCATCATGCCTGACCCAGACCACTTTTTAATTTGATTTTTTTCTTGGTAGTTAGATTTTTAGTTCTTTGCATATTCTAGATACCAATGCTCTGTCATATGTACAGCTGTCAAAGACATTTCCCCAATCTCTTTACTGCCTCTTCAAGTAAATTAACATTTTCTTTTGCAGTACATTAAAAAAAAAACTCTTTGATATCCTACTAGTTGATTGTGTGCCACGTACACACACTGGAAGAAAGACAGCATCTTTAACAAATGGTTTTAGTAAAACTGGTTCTCCACCTACATGTAAAAGAAAGAAATTGTATCCTTATCTTTCACCCTAAACAAAAGCCAACTACAAATGGATCAAAGACCTCAATATGAAATCTGAAACTATGAGAAGAAAACATAGACAGTACCATACAAAAGGTATAGGTCTAGGAAAGGACTTTCTAAATAGGATATCAGTTGCTTAGTCATTAATGGTAACAACCAATAAGTAGGATTTCATTAGTCTAGAAAGGTAAAAAGCTTCTGAAGCAAAAGAAACAACTAAGGAAGTAAAGAAGAGACCAACTGAGAGGTAGAAATCATCACCTGCTACACATTTGATTGAGGATTAATATCCAGAATATACAAAGGACTCAAATAACTAAGAAACAATAAAATAAATGAACAAACAAAAAGACTGGCTAAGTACCTGAACAGAAACTTCTCAAACAAAGAAATCAAAATGGCTAAGAAACATATTAAAAAGTGTACATCCTTAATAATTACAGAATTGCAGATCAAAACTTCTTTAAGATTTCATCTTACCCCAATGAGACTGGCTAAGACCAAGAGAACAAACACCAAATCTGGGTGAGGATATGGAGAAAAGGAAGTGTTCATTCACTACAGGTGGGATTGCAAACTCATGCAATCACTATTGAAATCAGTGTGGAGAACTCCTAAAATCTAAAAATGTATCTACCTTATGACCCTAGGTATATACCCAAGGGACTCTTCTTACTGTAGAGTTACTTGCACATCCATGTTTGTTGCTATTCTTTCCCCAATAGCTAAGAAATGGAAACAACATAAATTTTCCTCAAGTGATGACTGGAAAATGAAAACGTGATGCATTTACACAATTTAGTCCTACTCAGTAATAAGAAAAGAGGAAATCATGAAACTCACAGGTAAGTGAATGGAACTTGAAATTGTTACACTAAGTGAAGTAATAGATGCAGAAAACAAGCAGTGTCTGTTCTCCCTCATTTGTGAATCTTAGCACCATTCCCTTATATGTGAGTATATATCCTGACTTGATAGCAGAATCCAGGAAAAATGAGAGGAACCATGGAGGAAAGGGAACAAATGAGTCTGAGGGAGGGGGATAGTGGTAACAGATTATAAAGAAAGAACCCAAGATAGGGGCTATAATAGGAAAGAAGTATTATCAACAGGAAAATGTGGCACATTAACTGGGGAGGGAGGAGGGAGATAAGACAGGGAGAGTGAGAGGAGAGATAAATTAATCTTTGGTGATGTAAAAAGCTAGAAGGAACTGCACTGCCTTTAAAAATCCTGAGAAAATATACATATAATATCTGAAAATGAGTGCCTGTGTATAACTCAAGACTGTATGTCAAGAAATACAGTGCTAGATGGGAGAAACCTCCCTTCGAGTTGTCGATAAGTATAGTCCAAGAGACTCCTCAAATAACAAAGGCTATTGCCACAGTCCCTGATTACCTCCCATAACTTTAAGGTAAGACCCTATTGTTTAAGACAGGACTTGGAACAATGGAGCTGAAATTGACCTGGAAGCGTCCTTCTGGCAGACTAACTCTCATGGTTCTACGGGATACTATTGAAGCTGCTATCGGAGAAAATAAATCAATGGTTCAACCCAACTGTAAAGCCTAGTAAATACAATCACTGGCACAGCAAACTAACTCTATTGGTTTAGTAGTGACACTTTTATCTAGGGGGTAATCAATAGCTTTTTAATCGGACTTAAATGCCTCTTAATGGAAGGAAACTCATGGGTGGCATTGCAAATATAGCCCAATACACATTGCTGGAGAAGTCATAGATTCTAGAGAAAAACTTCTCTCTCTCATATCTCTAGGGTAATGAAATTTCTTACTGTATACTAAATATGGATCCTTATTTTATTTATTATTTTTATTTTGTGTTTATGGGTGTATTGCCTGAGTGTAAATAGGTGCATTCGCGTGTCATACAAAGCTCTCAGAGGTCAGATGAGGGCATAGAGTTTTCCAGAATTGGAGTTACAGATGGTTCTTAGCTGCCATTTGGATGCTGAGAATCCAACCCTGTTTCTCTGCAAGAGCAACTAGTGCTCTTAACAGCTGAGGCAATTCACCAGCCATTGAGCCTTATATTTACAGACAAATATACCATAAACCTTTGATCAGATTAGCTTCTTTTTGCAAAAGATGAAGGCTATTACAGAGTTCCATAAATGCTCACATCAGAGAATATATCTCAGAGATTCTCAGGCCTAAATGACACATCTACAGTGGAACCTAACCACCTAAGACCACAAGTGGAAAGCTTTAGAGAATAAAAGACTCCAGAGTATGTGTCCCCGGATAGATTCCTTTATTAAACCTCACCTATCCATGGCTCAAGGACATGGCTCAAGAGGCAGAAGGGGTAGGAAGGAGATTGTAAGAGACAGAAATGGTCCATTAACTTAATGAAACAGAGATTTTCAGGCCTCTGGATACTTGTCATTTGAACTCAGAGCAATGGTGACTACACAGCGACTCAGTCAAAAAAAAAAAAATACAGCATAGAACTCAGGAAATGGGCAGCAGGTCCCAATCTTAGCTCCAGCACACATCCAAGATGGAGACCCATGGGCACCCTGCCCACATCTCCTACCCAGCTCTTTCTACTTTCCCGCTGGACCCTCCCCCCTAAGTCACTAGTTGGTTGAGAAGTAGTTGACTCTATTGTCTTCATCTGTGTCAATCACATTCTTGGGGGCATGTTCCTTGAGGAAGAGAGAATCTGTAAATTTTCCCTGACACCCCACCCCTTTTCTCTCTGGCTTTTACAAAACTTTCCACCATCCTCTTCCGCCATAGTCCCTGAGCCTCAAGACAAGGGGTTTGAGAGGGAGTAACGGTTGTAGGATATTGTTCTTTCCACTGTGGCATGGATTATTATCTGGCTTCAGTGACACTCCTTCTACTATAAAAACACAACTATAAAAACAACAACAACAACAGCAAAAGTAATATCCATACAAATATTGAATTACATAACCTCTAGGCATAAACACAAATGCGTAGGCAGTACCTAAGTAGGTGCATCATATTCATCTTGCAAACAATTACAGTAGCTTCATTATGGGGGGTATAACCCCCCATCACCACTGGGGGTTGACTTTTTTTTGCTAATATCAGATGTGTGTGTGCCCTCCCTGAAGAGCGGGTCCTAAATCCAATTATAAAATGTCTCTATTACACATGTATAGACCTCTTGTTTGGCATCTGGCAGTGAAGCACACAAGATCTGTCATTAGGCAGAGCTTTTCAGGACCATTCATTCTCCCATAGTGGTCTGCATAGCGCCCTCTAGCACTATGAAGACCAGCCATCCAATTGCAGGGAGTTTCCAGCTCCATCCCAGCTAGATCCCTCTTTTCCTTGCTCAAACCATGCCACCTCTACAGTAATAGGGCCTTACTGTCCACTTCCTGTGTGCAACCAGCATTATAATGTGACAATTGCCTTTTTTGTAGAAGGGGACTTCCAAGGCTCCCCTGGCCAGCAGTTCACAGGGGGAGCAACCCATGCCTGGTACCAGAATTGCTAATTAACAATTATATAAAGTATCATTTTACTCTTTGGCATCTATAGGCCTAGGTCAATAGGGTTCTGCATAATTTCACAGCTATACTTCACTCTTGTACTCTGTATGAGTTACATTCCATCTTTGTTTCATCAGGTGAACTTGAAATCTCTCAACTGGGTTTCACATCGGTAAAACACTCTGAAGTTAATGTTATATACATACACGACATCTAACATAGTGTGGAAAATTCCTTTCCATTTGTATCAGCTGTTTTTTCAACAGATCCATGTTGGGTATAATGTCATGTAACTTAGTCAGTCCTTTACTATCTTTAGTTATCATCTGGAATCCATTTAGTGTTCTGGAGTTCTCACATGGAGCCTCCTACATCCCTTTATCCTTGATAACCTCATTGGTGCTGATCCAAACTGCTTGGTCCTACATAGGGCCAAGGAGGAATAAGGCTTCTCTTGCACCTGTTGCACTGTTGTCTCCCAGGGCCAGGCAGATTCTGGGTCCGATCGCTGGCTCTAGCCACACCTGGGAGAGGCCCTGGCTGGGCAAACTGTCTCCACCCTTCAAATAGCCATTCACAGGGGAGAAGTGCACCCTGTTCACTCTGAGGGGGCTTTTATACACCCATGGGATAATTTTTATCATCTGTGTACCTTTTGGGAACTGCTTCTCAGGGCATAAAGCCTCCTAGAGGCACCTTAGCACGGAATTTGGCTTTTTATCAATCATTTCTTTAGGAACTTGGGCCAGACACAAGTCTTGCCACATTTGTCTATAAGTAACCCAAGCAGACTTTCTTTTCTGTTTTCTCTCTTTTATATATCTTTTAGATTGGTCTATTCTTCTACAGACATACTTTACATACTGATCTAGATTGCTTAAATCTGTCAAAGCCTCACCTGCCTTGTAAACTTCTTGTCTCACTAGGGAACTTAGCAGAGGCACTAAACCTCCATACCAATTTCAAGGTTCTTATTCAATGAAGCCCTTCATTAAATCTCTAGTGAACACAGTCGTATCTGGTCCTGTGAAACCGGAACCATACATTGCTTTCTTCACAACCAGTTCTCTCAGTAGTCCCTGTCCCACTTTATTGTTCTCCAGCTCCAGACATTCATGAAACCTCCACTGGTGATAACCAAGTATCTCTAAAGGCTCACACAAGTCAGTCCAACAGAGACTGCTCCCCCTTGTACTGCCTCAGGTTAAGTAGCCTAAATCTCAAGGAGGGGTGAGCTGTTATGTTGCTCAGCTGTCCTGCCTCTACAACACTGAAAATAATCTCATCTTCTCCCATGTCCCACAGCCTTACAAGTCAGGTAGTTAAGGGCCCCTTCATGGTTTGTTTGAGCGTCTTTCCTAGCTCCAGCAGCTCTAAGGCCCAGAATGCTTTATTCACTAAATTCTCCTGCTTATTGAGGCCTCTATCAGCATGCTGACATCTGGATGTTTCCTTTTTGTGTATTACAGGTTGAACCTGAGGCGCACTTTTAGCTCCTTCTGGGTTGCTCCCTCCCTCATTGCTCCCTGATTCTTCCCAGGGGTTCCAGGTCCTAGGGTCCCAGGATGGGTCTTGTGTTATTAACCTGACCTGGGTTTTCATCCCTTTTTGACTTCTAGCTGTAAAAAGCGAAAGGCTAAAACTTCTATGTCCTTTCTCTCTTTTATCCAATTTGCTAGCAAGGTCAGAGGCTAGTATTGAAGAAGCAAGCCCCATATCTTTCTCTCAATCTAATTCGTCTTTCACACTTTGAATCTCTTCCTGGGCTACAACCTCAGCCTGAGACTGCCACCCCAGTATTTGCCCCACTGATCTCATCTACTTAGGTAAATTCATCTTAGTTACATATTTCACTATAAACCACACTATCCCTGCAATGACCATGACACACACCAGTCCTATGGGATAGTCCACCATGTCAAAATTTCCTCTGCCCACACTCTTTCCTTTGCTGGTCCCCACATTAGTGACAGCCACATAACTCCTTTTCCAGGAAGCATTTTCTGTTTTGTCAATCTGTCCTGCTCAACTACACCATTGTGTCTTATGAATTCTTCTCTCACAGTGAGGCCAGAAGTTCAGTCCTACCCCACCCCCAGGTTTGAACCCATTGAGTGAACTGAGAATGCTCTCCAATTAGAGAAATTTGTTTATTCCAGGTTACTTACAAAGGATTCATTCCTGAGGAGAGAGACAGAAATTTCCTGTGGGAGAGCCACCATTCTGATCAGAAGTCCATCAGAAAAAAAATTCATAAATTTAGGCAGATCACACAATTTTATATAGGATGATAAATGGTAATTTCTGGAAGGCATGGTCTATTAGAAATATATTACTTTAGACTTTTCTAATATTTACTTACAAAATATGTTCTCAGTTTTCAAAATTTCACATTATTCATTGAATCATTTTTGAATTGCCAAATTGGAAAAATTATATCTGAATTTTATTGCAAGAAATGAAATTTCAAATCTGATTTTAAAAAAAAATTTAAATGGGCAAGTTACAAAGAAGGTATTTTCTCCTTCAAAGGAATTTTAAGATAAAAATCCAGTTTGGGGATGGAGCAATTACTCATTTAATAGAGTGTTTGTCTGGTATGCATCATGAAGTCCTCATCTTACCACCTACCACTTCATAATTGCAGTTAGTGGTTCACCCAAGAGACTAAGAACAGAAAACAGGCAAATAGACCACTGTTGATATACATTTTAGGTAGAGTGTATATCAGTTTTCTGAAGTCTCTAGAACTGGCAGCTTCCCCTGAGGGAATTCTCCAGCCCTAGTACAGAGAGGCCAATTTGTATTAACTCTTAATTGAGGAAACAAAGATGAGGTTTTTTGTTTGTTTATTTGTTTGTTTTACAAGAAAGCCTCTAGTTATTGACTGGTGGCTTTCAGGATAATTCATAGTTTCTCATCTCTATCTAGGATCAGAGGAGTGACTCACATCTCTTCCTATAATTTCAGATTCTTGTTTTTCAAGGTGTTGGTTATGAGGGAGTAGGTCAACTCCAATGACCTCAAGCCTGCTATTAGCTAAGTACTTAACAAAAATGTAAAAGTAACAGAAAATGATTTAAAGAAAAGAAGAGGATAAGAGTACTCTAGGCACCAAGTTGTCTTGGAAACAGTTTTATCATATTGTAAAGTAAAAAATAGCAAATTAAAAAACTAATAATAAGCTATGTTAGTTCAGGGTCATAAAATAATTTATCATCAGAAATAGAACACATGTTATATTTAAAATAAATTACAGTAGTTATAGAAAAAATATAGTAGAGACCTTATTTATTCATGCATACATATTTTAAGGTCCTAGTATTTTTTCTTAAAAGTCAAAGTCTTTAGAATGCTCAAAGCAATGCAAAATTTGTGACATAATAACAAAATAATGATGAAATTTAAGGCATAATGAATTCTTCACCTTTGAAAAGGACAAATCTCAACACTAAGGTTTAAAATAAACCATTGTTAATTCTTTCACAAGTCATAGGGGGAAGAGAGAAATGATTTTGTAGTATCATCTGGGTTAGAGCTCCCTCCAGTGGCTTTATTAAGAAATTCTAGTATTCTCTAGTAGAAGTCCTGGTAACTTTATGACTCCACAAAACTTTTTTGCTTTACAAATAAAATATGAAAACTTCAATACCCTGAGTGATATTGAAGTGGGACATTTAAGTATATTTTGTACACCTGTAAAATGTTAAACCAGGATATTTAGAATAATATGAAGTTCTTTTTTAACTGCTTTTAATTTATGTGCATGAGTATATTGCCTGCATGTATGTTAAGTGCACCCATGTCGTGCAATGCCTGCAGAGGTCAGAAGAGGACTTCAGATCCCCTGGAATTGGAGTTAAGATGATTGTTAGCTGCCATGTGAGTGCTGGTAATTGAACCTCGGTCCTCTGCAAGAGCAGCCATTGTTCTTAACTGCTATGCCATCTATCCAGCCCCAAGTAGTCTCTTGTTCGGTAGGAAAGGTTTTTGGTTTGTTTGGTTGGTTTTTTTGATTGTTTCAGTTTGGTTTTTCATTTGAGGCAGGGGGTGATTTGGTTTGGGGATGTTGTTTTGTTTTTTTAAGGCAGAGTCTACCTGCATCCCTAGCTGGCTTAGAACTTGCTATGTAGATCAGTCTGGTGTTGATCTCACAAACACCTACCTGCCTGTCTCAAGCCTTATGAGCGATGAGATTAAAGATGTGAACCTGTGGGAAGGTTTTAAGGTAGAACTTATCTTCCTAGTTAATGCAAAGAGGTGGCCTGAAAAGGTGGAGTCAGACATGTCCTGGTATCAGTGATGGCCTTGATTGTTACAGTAGTATAAAAATACATCACTAATGAGCTACTGCATTTACCAAGAGGTTCAAAAAGATTAAGGACTACCACCATAAAGGACTTTTATGGGCTAAGGTAGGCTGTAGATCTGGAGTAATATGGGAACTTAAAAGTATAATTGGGGGAAGAGTAACCCAAGACTGTTAAGCCTCCTGTGTGAGTTTAGTGAGAGTTTTTTGATATTTAGAACATAAGCACCCTGAGCATCTCTGCTCTCTCCCTGCACCTGCTTGCCTGTCTATACTTGATCCCCAGCAGGCACCTGTTCTTTCCACCCCAGATCTCTGGACTGCCCTCTTAGTACAAACGCAGTCATTGCGTGCTGATGCCTTGAACCCAGACTAGCTCAATTCTCTAGCTCAATTTGTTAGACCCACCATCAGTTGTCCCCACCCTCACCTTGCTCTTGGCTTCCTGATCTGTCTGCCACAGAACTGCCTACTATTCTGAGGAGTACTGTATACCACTCGTTAAAGAAGCTTCTTTTGCCACATATGAAGGTTATTACAGACAGAAGGCTACAAACAGAGAATGTATGCCTCAGAGATGCCCAGCCCTAACTGACACATCTACAAAGGAACCTCGACACCTAAGGTTTATCAAACACAGCAGAATCCAGGTATCAAGAGAATATTAATACACCCCTAAACTTTCACCAATGAAGCTTCCTCATACAACAAAGTATGATGCACACAGTAGGCCACAATTGGCCAAGTTTTAGAGAATAAGAAACTAGAGAGTGGTATGTCCCTGAACAGGTCTCCTACATTAAACCTCACCTACCCATGACTCAGGAATCATTGTGAGGTGGAAAGATTGAAAGAGCCAGGCTTGGTACATGAACAAAAGGAAACAGAGGCTTTCAGGCATAGTAACTTGCACATAAGAACTTATAGTGATGGTGACAGGGTGCACAAAACCCATGTAGACTGAGACAAAAATCCAGCATAGAACTGGGAAATGACCAGCAGGCCCCAACATTAGCCCAGGATCTATTGGCAGCTGATTACTGTGGGTCTAGAAGGAATAGATCTTTAAGGGAGTGACTCTGGACTGACTAGACTCCAGTGATCCACGTGCACATAGGGACATCTGGGTGCAAATGCTTGACCAGATAGTACTTAATATGTATGGCAAAATGTGTGAAATCCAGTGAGGGGGGCAACAGAGGATGTTGCTGGGGAACAGGTGTCTACATATTAAAATCTATCATATTAAATGCACAAAAACTCGATAAAATATTTTTTAAAGAAAGAGGGAAAAAGAATTAGAATATATAGGATGCCAAGCTATGTGGATGGAATACTTATTTTGAATGTCTCACTTACTTCTGGGATGATATTTAAAGCAAAAGCTGGACTAGTCAGACTGTAGGGATCCACGGAAGGCTAGGTCAAGATTTAATGTGCTCTGTGAGGAGAAAGGTTACCTCTGAAGACCTTTCTGTCCCAGAGGGGTTGGACTCTATCCACACAGTAAAAATATCCGCTAAAATTGAAATCACTAAACTAACTCCATTTTGCGCTAGCTGATTTTTGCTTTACCCTGTGTTGTTTTGCCCAGCCATTCCCACTGCAGCCAGCCAGGCAGAATGTCTCACACATACGTTTCAGGAAGCACATTGTTTCTACGATTCTAGAAAACTTACAAGTAGCCAGGCAGCACATTCTCCCTTCCGGCTACACCTGCATCTCCATGGAACCCCTTGTTTGTGCAGTTCTGAGAAATTTGTTTTATCTTTGTCAAAACTTTTAGTTAACTGAAAAACTCTATGTTAACTGACCTGCCCCAGGTCTGATGTAACTGTGGAAACTGGGTTTGCCCCTGACATGACACAATTAATGTTTTAAGCTTTATAAACCCTGCCCTGATTCTCCCCCAGGTTGTGAGTTCTCTTGGACATGAGCCCCATCTCTGACCACCAGATAACTACCTAGCAAAAAAAAGACTCCTAATTTGATTATGACTATGTTGTGTTTCTCTGTGAGGTCTTGCTCAGTGTTACAGAACGAGTAGATATTTGAGTCTCTTGCATGTGAGTAAACTCTACTGACCAAACTTTCCGAACATGGTTCCTCTACACTGGACAGTTTTTAAAATGGGAGGGACTCAGAAGGCTCCTCTAGTTTGTGCCTGACAACAGGTAAGACAGGCTTTTCAAATGGACCACAAAGCCTGAAGAATTCCTGTGACTGTGAAGAGAGGTTTGGTTATAGTCTGAAAGGTTTAGCCTCCAAATATGGGGCCTGGTGAAAATTGTTAAGGTTCTTCCATTGGGAGGATCCAGGGAGAAATATCTTGTTTTCTGGATTTCACAATGTCTGATTTAAATCAGACCTGATTTAAAGCCTCTTGAATTTTCTGGGAGTATATTGAGGATGAGGAATTAAGTTAACCTGGGATAAGAGCTGAATTACCTATTTGTCCTATTGATTGATTAGCTTATTAACCAGAGAAATGTTAGAATGTTCCATGTGGTGGGCATTGTAATGCATAAAGGTGACTTGACTTGGAATGAGATGGCTTCTAGCAGAGAAGAAGCCATGGACAAGCTTAGTAGAGGTGTTATGGGTGGTGAAAAGACCCCTTTCTTTCCAAATGGCTCAATGAAACATGTAGGCCAAATCTTTGCAAATAGTAAGTCTCATTCTTGTCCCCCAGATCAAGAGCATTAATAACAGAAATTCAGCTTTGGGGGCTGATATTGAATCAATTGAAGGTGATCCCAAGTCTATGACCTTTTTGGGGTCCATTATTGCATTCCCCCCAAAAATCTGTGTTCTGTCACTATAAAATGGCTTTCATCTGTCAAGTGGGTAGCCTCAGGTTGGAAAAATAGGGATTTTTTTTCTAAATATAGTATATCACTCATGGTAAAAACAATTGTCTATTGACATGCTGTGGATACCTTAGGGTTAGGATCTATCAGTCATGCAGTGGGCTTTATTCCTTGACAATGTTGTATAGTCCTGTTTTTAAGGGACAAGTTTTATATGAGCACATTCTTTTATCTGAGGGCAGTGAAAGCTCCATTAATTTAAGTTTCAAGGCATGGGGAAGTATGTAAACTGAGCTCCTCTGTCACTGAATTAATTTAGATATCTTCACCACCAAGTCTCCAATGCCCTGGGGCAAGAGGACCAGCCTCATGCTGGTACAACTAATGCCTTGAACAGATAAGTAAGTAATAGGCACTGGAAGAGCCCTAGACTATAGAATAAGCTTCCAGTGCTACTTCCTTTCACTCAGTAGCTACAGAGAAAATGGTGGAATAAAATCAGAGAGCGATAATGCTGCAGTGGAGGTTAGTGGCTGTTTTAGAAAGTCTAGGCCCCTTGCTATTTTAGAATTCCAGTTTAATGGCTCATTTACTGGTCCCTTTAAGGGCTCATAAAGAGGTTTAGCTCTAAGGCTGAACTGAGGAATCCAAACTGCAAACACCTGCCATTCCCAAGAAGATTTTATGACAGAGGTCCCCATAATTAAAATACAATCCTTATGATGACTGGAAATTCTATGTCCCTGGGGCTAAGGAAGATTTGGAGTTACCAAATAGAAGTCTTTTAACCACATAAGGATAGCGGTTGAGGACTGAGAACAGTATTGTAATCTGTTTCTCTAGGCTGTTCATTAGTCACCATGGGGTTTGATTGAAAAATATCCTATTTACATCATATATTTGAACACTTGGTCCGCAGTTGGTGGTGCTGTTTGGGGAGGTTCTGAAACCTTTAGATGGTGTGACCATATTGGAGGAAGCAGTTCATTGGAGGCATCCTTGAGAGTACATAACCCCACTTGTGGTTGCTCTCTCTGCCATGTTTCCCTGCCATGATAGACTCTGAAACTTTAAACCAAAATTATCCCTTCCTTCTAAAAATTGCCCTGTTCATGGTATTTTATCATAACAACAAGAAAAATAACTAATATCATCACCCACACACTGAATACTCCCGGGGGAAAATTTAAGATAGAAGATAGCTTTGGATAGGGTCTAGTCAAAGAGGTAAGGAACTCACCTGACAACTATAAAGACAATCTGTGTGAACTGGTGAGTAGCCAGGGAAGAGAAACCCTGCATTTGAAGACAAATAAGAGCTGTGAGTCTAGATGGATGGGAGTATGAAATAAAGCATCTAAATCTTCAGGTCTAATACTAATACTATTACCCAGGAGGTGTTACAGACTGTCTGGACCAAGAGGGTGTGAAGATGTCATCTATTGGGTGGATGAGAACTGAAACCTTATTTATAGCTCTCAAGTCTAGGAATAACATTCTTACAGCATCCATCTGACTTATTTACTGACAAAAAAAAAAAAAGATGTTGCATGGAAAGTAATTGGGTCATATTAGGCAAGTAGCCAGAAATTTGTCAATGAAAGTGGCATAAGCTTTTCCATGCCTCAGGTTTTAAAGAATAGTAGGGATTTTAGTGAGACTCATCTGAGTCCATAAGCATAATTGTGACAGGACTGGCTGTTACTAAGTGTTCATAAATGGTTATATCTTATACTTTAGGAAAGGCGAAGCTTGCTGGATGACAGAAAGACCTATACCAAAGACTAGAGAAGTTCTTTAGGATTCCAGACAGCTGTGGTTCATTAATGTACAAGAAGCATGGTGTTACGAGTGACAAAATTGCATCTGGAGCCTCAGAGATCCTTAACAGGTCTGAAATTTAGACATGATACCACTACCTAGAAAAGAAATGGGGAGGGGGTAGTTAGAATCAGAAAAGAACAAATGAAAGGTATTTGTGTCTATCATAAAGTTGTTCCAATTTAGTTTCTGTAACTGTGATAGAAACATCCCGACAATAAACCTAAGGAAGAAAAGGTTTATATTAGATCACAATCACTGTGGGGAAGTCAAGCCAACAGGTTGAAATAGTTAGTTTCACATAGGAGTGGAAAGCAGAGAGAAACAAATGCATGCCAGATTGCCAGAGCCCGCCGGCAGAAATCAAACCATACCTGAAACAGGGAGTGAGGATTGAGAAATATATATATATATAATAAATATATGCATCATAAATATATCATAAATATATATATATATATATATATATCAATGTCTCCCAGTCATTAAAGGAAAGAGACCTCCTCCTCATTGAAATTCTCATAGTTCAGACAAAAGTAAAGAACATTTGTTCTTTTTCAGGTTTGACCTGAGCCGGAGGCTGGTCTCCCCACAGAAGGGAAAGAAGGACACTTTTGCTTCCACAGGGCCTCCACTTTGCAAATTAGACATAGCCCTGGGAGAAACCAATAGTCCAGTAACCTTGGGCTATCTCAGCTGAAATGCTCTCTTGACCACAATGGTAGCAAGAAATAGTCAGTTGACCTAAGGTTGAGTTGTTTACCTTTGATGGAGAGGGTGGCTCCCACACTGGGGTCTAGGAATTCCTTAGATAGGCAAGGAGGAGTCTGTGGTGTCTGCCACCAATTGTGCTCATCTCTTGTCCCTTTTATCCTTGTGTGGACTCTGTGCATTGAGGTTTTCTCCTAGTTATTAAAGACCATAACGTTTGGGTCTAATAAAGTAGACAAGAGAATCTGGAGTCCATGATCAAGTTTTTCCAGCTATTTTCCTTATCCAGAGAAGCTTGGCTTATAAAATGTAGACCCCAGATGGGTTGGCTTTATGTTTCTCAGGGTCACAGTTAGTCTACTTGCACACGATTTCAGTTAGCCTAGCTTGAAAAAGAGCAATGTTTTAGGAAGCTCCCTCTGTTATTTCCCATAAATGATTATGCTTAATGATTTTAATAACAGCCATTTTCATTCCGTCTGATAGACAACTAATCATATGTTCTCAGTGACTCATTCCTCTCTATTTCCTGCATCGATGGCCTGACCTATTATGAACAGCAACACTTCATGTCAGTCACAACAACACAGCCTGACAATTTGATACTCATCTTCCCCGTTTCCTAAACACCAAGTACAAGAATTTTCCACACATGTGTAATTGGTGATCAAGATAGCATAGATGTTATGCTAAGTTAGGTTAGAAACTATAGGAAGCCTTTGACATTAATGAAGATGGAGGGGTGTGGCTATGTGACCTTCCTTTAGATCGCATCTGAGACAAGTCAGCATGGAGAGGAGGACATGTACTGAGGGCAGATCCAGCTTCTGTTACCCACCTTTCAAAGGTGAGGATGTTTTCCATTGGAGAGTGAACAGATCTGAACTGCTCTTTGAGTTCTTTCTATGAAGTTCATAGCAAATGTGACAGACAGAGTATGATCTCACCTGATCAGAGAGCAAGGAGAGAGGATGAAGAGAAATAGAAGTGAAATTACAAAGGGGAAGTAGAAACCAAGCCATTAAGAGGAGGGGTGGCTACTGATGGAGAAAATGCAAAGGATAGAGCATTAAGGATGTCCTCTGGAGCTGAGTTTAGGGGATAGTCCCCTCCTTCATAATGAATGACTTGTAAAACTAAGATTGTAATGTCCAAGAATCTAATGCAGCAGATACAGCATCACTGTAGCAGCCAAGGGTGCTGTAACAGAGACATGAAGAATTGGACATACAGAATCTGAGTCCTTTCGTAAATTATGAAAAAGAGGTCCAACTGCAGGTCAGAGCTCCAGCTCAGTGTTTCCTTAGGTGGCCAGCATTCTTGGAACACAGCGGTATAAAAGTCAAATTTGGTTACAAAGGAAGATAAATTCTTTAATATTTATTTTTGAGCATCTGAGAATCAAACTTAGACTAGTTTTGAGGATATATCCTAAATCTGAGTCACAGAGGACTTGGGATGTGAGTTGTGGGTCATCAGAGATAATACACTTGCCCTGAAAATGTTTTTTAGTGTATTACATCTCACTATGAGGAGTGAGACCAAGGCACACCAAAAAGTCTTAACAGGATTATGCACTAAGCTGGGATGTTCTCTAAGAATGGAGAATCTCCCAATTCATGGAGAGGAAACCTAGTTTCACTCTGTAGGCAGATCCATGCTGTTGGTCAGGATGGACGAAACTTCTTAGAAAGGATGCTCACAACTGAAAACTGGGCACAAATCAGCAGTGAAACAAATGAGATTAGAGAAGACAAAAATGTGCTTGCCTGCAGGTCTCTTATAGTAGGGAGTCTGGGCAAGAAAATGGCAGGAGCAAGCATAGAGTCACACATTCTGTTCCCTCCCACTTTGAAGAGTGACCACGAGTGACAGGAGAAGCAGGGAGGGGAAGTGAGGGAGTCTGTCCATGCATGAATGCACTCAGGATGAGCGGGGTGCTTCCTAGAAGGAAGAAAACCAGCTCTTACCCTTGTAGACTACGGTAGTCCACCCTTCCCTGTCTGTTATCTTCAGGGTCTAACAAGGTGTTTTCCTGGACAGGATTCATCAATTGCATACAGAAAGTATGTCTTTCTTTAAGAGGTCAAACCTAGCTTAGTTCATTTGCTGATGGGTGACAATAAAATAGACATACATACAGCCTGGAGGGCTTTGATCTCACTGGGAACCACTCCTAGCCAGGGGTCTTCAGATGCCACAAGCTGCTCAATTGACCATCAAAACCATCACAGTGAAGAGGTCAAGCAAGGAGGCGAAAGGAGAGTTTTCTTACCAGGCCACTCAGATGTAGTTCAGAGGCACTAGAGAGAAGGCTCAGTGGTTAAGAGTACGGGTTGCTCTTCCAGAGAAACTGGGTTTGGTCCCCAGCACCCTACAGCTAATAAACATTTGTAACTGAAGTTGCAGGGTACCTAATGGCCTTGGCTGGCTTCTACAGGCACTGCATGCACATGGTATGCTTACATACATGCAGGCAAAACATTCATAAACTTAAAATAGAAAGGGTTTTAAACGTAGTTATAGGAACAAACCCAGTATGTGAAGGTAAAAGTATTTACCAAACTAGGAGTTATTTTCTAATAGTTTGTACAGGGTATGCAAGTTAGTGGGTCAAAGTTCAAGCAGTTAGGGCTGATTGTCAGAGTGGGGATTTTATTTTTTTATTTTTTGAACTCATTTTTATTAGGTATTTTGTATCTACAGAGAGTAATGTAGAAGACAGAAACAATTTCTTACAGAGTAAAATGGATCACTCTGAAGGAATGCAAGTTGACAGTAGCTAAAAAGACTGGTATGCTGATTTACATTTTAGGCAGGCATGGACTACATATTTGTTCTTTTCCATAAAGTCTCCTACTATTTAGTAATAAGTTCTGCACCGCTTGAAGCAAGTTTGGATAATTAGCAATATTAATGATGCCCTGGGCCATTTATGCTGTCATGTCTTCTCCAGGACCAGAGATATTACTCAGGTCCAATTTCTCTGATCAGAACCATTCTTGTCCTTAGTTTTACAAAGTGTTAATTATGAAAGGATAGTAGTATCCCTAACGTTCTTCAAATCTGCGAATATCTAACAAGCATTCTTACCAAGAGAGGCAACCCAGCATCAATACTAGCAGATTGAGGCACTCACCATGGATTTTTCAAAAATATTTATCATCCTTAAAATCCCAGAGACAACTCCTTTAGTAATGAACAGCTTCCAGCTAGAGAACTCAACTCACTTAAATATGAAGCACCTGGTGAGATGGCTAATCTAGTTGAGGAATGAAAATGCTAATCTCAAAACAGCTATCACCTGTCAAAAATTGCTAACCTTATTTCAAGGTGTGAAAAGCTGAGTTGGAAAGGCTCCCACTGATTAAAATAATCAAAACACTAAGATTCAATAAGAATGACAAAATGGATTGTAACGCATCAAATGTTTAAATATATGAGCCCGAAATATTTAATAATAAATGATGAGCTTCAGAATGTAATAATTGATCTCTCACCTTGAAAGCTGAGGTATACCAGCAAGAAATCAAACTTACTCATCCTTTTCTTCAAGATAATATTAACAAGTAACCAAATAAAAGTGCATCTTCATAAAAAATAAATCATTGAATTGAAATGTCTCAATTTTATGACAATTCTCATAGTGAATTTAAATATGGACATTAAAACTCTACATTACAACTAATTTCATTTCTAGTATTACAAACTTAAAGTGTACAGACATTTTGAGTTTCCTATAGTCTTACTCAACAGAATCTTTAGTTTGACAGATAAATAAAATCCAAATTTGAATAAACTCTACACCCAGTTTCTTACTTCCAGAAAGTACAAAAGGCAGGGGATTTTGTTGAAGGGCACTGTGAATGTGCAACCAGTGAAATCCAGCTTGTGGGAAGCCAAGCTGCATGTGTGGTCTTCCAGAGATAAACTGCAAGATGAAGACAGAAAACGTTGATGGCTTGATCCGTACACATTAAATAATATTTGTTAAATTGTATTTTTCTGTGTGTGTGTGTGTGTGTGTGTATGTGTGTGTGCATGTGCATGTGTATGTCAGTGTCTTTGCCCATGAATGGGAACACTGAGGTTAAACGTTTTGTCTTCCTCCTTACTCCCCACATTTTAAAATTTCTAACAATTTATTCATTATTATAAGTATGTATGTGATGCGGAGGGTATGTATGTATGTCACAACATTGTATGGAGGTTAGAGAACATCTTTAAGTTTGGTTCTCTCATTGCACCTTTTTGGGGGGTTCTAGGGATCAAACTTGTCATTAGCCACATCACCTGGTGGCAACTGAACTGTCACCAGTTCAAACTAATTTTAATAGTTTTTAAAATTATATGTGTATGCTTGGGGAGAGAGCTTGTTCATATTTGAGTGAAGGTTCCCACAAAGTCCAGAAGAGGATGCTGGATCCCCTGGAGCTAGAGTTATAGGTGGCTCTACTTGGAACCAAACTAACCTACTACAAGAGTACTATGCACTCTTAAGAGCTGTGCTATCTCTCCAGAACCTCCACCTTATTATTGAGACAGGGTCTGTCACTAATCATGGGGCTTACCAATTGGCTAGACTGACCAACAAGCTCTGGGGACCTGCCTGTCTCTACACCCTCCTCTCCAGTGGTGATGTTATCAATATAAACTTCAGCACCACCTTTTGCTTGGACTATGTGGGGAAATCTTGTTGAGAAAGGTGGGGGAGGGACCTGGGGAGGTGGTTCAGTATCACAAGCATGATCACCTGGGTTTAGACTCATGTAAAAGCAGGACTGGGAGTACCTCACTGCAACTGCCATGCTAAGGGTGTGAAGACAAGTGGACACCTGGAGACCATTGATCAGCCAGCCTAGACGAATCTATCAGCTTCATGTCTAGCATAGCTGAACCAGTGAGCTTCAGGGTTCAAAAAGAGACCAATCCCCCAAAATAAGACACCCAACAATGACCCGTGGATTCCACTCCCCATGCCGCCACTATGCATACACAATTGCACAGGTACATACACATGAACAAATACATAGTACATACACATGCATCTTACTGACCCCCTAATTTCAACGTTTTAAGAATTTTACTTTTATTTTATATATATTATTATTATTATTTTATTTTGTGTGTATAAGTGTACTGTCTGCATGTGTGTAAGTGCACCCACGTTGTGCAATGCCTGCAGACATCAAAAGAGGGTCTTAGACAGTTGTTAGCCTCCATGTGGATGCTGGGAAATGAATCTGGATCCTCCGAAAGAACAGCCAGTGCTCTAACCTACTGAGCTATCTCTCCAGCCCGAGAATTTTACTTTATTTTAAAGAAGTTTTCATGGCAATAAATTAGAAAATTTAAATGTCTAGTCCTTTATCTTACATAATTTCAGACCTGTTTGCATTCGATATTTAGCAAACCATCGTTCATTTAATACATGAGTATTTCTTACATTGAATTTAAAATTCAACATACCAGATTTCATTTCTTCTAATTGCTTCTAATATTTTAAAGTCTTTTTATCTTACATTTTTATTTTTAATATAATAATTCAGTGAAATTTAGTTCAGTCAAGTATCTTAAATTCCTATTAAAATACTGCATTATTATGAAAGGGTAAAGAGATCATTAATAAATAGTCCCTGGCTTTAATCATCTTATAAGCCAAGATGATGAACAAGAATAATAGAAAAATTACTATCACAGAACTGAAAATCAGATGTATATAAACATTTTAATATGTGAAAAAAATCACACCTATTAGGGAATAAAAACTTTAATGATTTTTTTATTCTTTAAAGTTCCATACATTTATACAATTTATATTGATCATATTCATCCAACACCACCTCCGTCCTTCTCCCCCAGTATCCACCCCATCTCCCTCCAAGCTTCATTTGCTATTTTTTTTATATTTTTGTTATTAATAACCCCTCGAATCCCAGTTTGTGCTGCAATGGGAGTGTGGCCATCCACTGGGGCATGAGCAAACTATTAGTCATCATAACCCCAGGGAAAGTGAACCTCCTTCTCTCAATCGCCATCAGCTGCCAATCACTAATCTCTTAAGGGTGGGGCCTTGGGATTTTGACTGGCTTGATCTTGAGTAAGTCATGTACAAGTATCGCTGCTGTGAGCTGATATATGTAATAGCTATTTTATTCCAGAAGTCAACATTTCACCATGGTCCTCCCCATCCACAGGTTCTTACATATTTCTACTCCCTCTTCCAAGAAGTTCCCTGAGCCTTGGATGGTAGGAGATTGACCCATCCACAGCTGAGTACTCAGAGTTATTTATAATTGGCATTCAGACCAGTTATGAGACTCTGTCTAGGGAATAATATTTAAGTAAGGTAATTTGAAGGCATGGATAAGAAGAATAATAGTAAGAAGCACATGAATAAAAATTAAATAAATTTTAGCTATGGCATAATACAGTATTTAAACTTAAAAGACTATGCTGTTAACAGAAAATGGTGTTTGAAAGCTACATTATGAGACATTATTTTTATGTTAAGTAATTAATTTTTTCAAAAACCCAACTACATCATTACATAGGTGAATGTCATGGGCTACATGCTAGTAAGCTGGGAATAGGACAGAAAGAGAAAAAAATAAGATAATTGTAGCATTGAAATCAATCCTATGATACAAGGAATCATAAAGATTTAAGAGGAAATACATTTTTAAAAAAAAAAATTCTGTCTTGCCAAGCCTGGTGGTACAGCCCTATAAAACAAGCTCTAAGACAGCCCAGAAGACAGGAGGAGTGTGAATCATGAGTTCCAGGCCATCCTGGGCTATATGGTTTAATCTCAAGGAAAAAGATTAATGTCCCTTAGCTTTGATTTGAGTTTGAACTGTGGAGAGTAAATGGACAAAGCAATCATTTTCAATTCATATTTGTCATTCATTAAATTCTTACTCGCTTTTACATTGTCAACATATTTACAGCTTCATATGTAAGCAGAAACATAGGAAATGCCGTGTTTTGTGCCTGACTTTCTTTACTTAATTAACCTTATGTTTGTGAGACTCCCCTGTTAGGACATGCAACTACAGTTTGTTTCTTCTGATGGATGCCTTTAGGCATTCTACCACTGCCCATTCTTTGGAACAAAGACAGATGCCGCAATAGACATTCCTTAATGTCTTGTTACATATTTTTATGAGTATATGTTGAGTATAAGCTTGGGAGTATAACCCTGGATGAAAATTGTATGTGGTCTTAACTTTATTTGATAATACCAGAATATTACCCAAATATGTCAGTTTATCTTCTCACCAGATCATATGAGTACTCAGTACTCTTCACTGAATCAGGTATTCCTGATAGCTTTGCCTTTCCTGTCTTTAAAATATTTTTCAGAGACAAGGTCTCACTATGCAGCACTAGCTGGCCTGGAACTAGCTATGTAGACCAGGTTGGGTTCAAACATCAAGAAAACTGCCTGCCTCTGCCTCCTGAGTGCCACCACACCTGTTTAGTTTCGTCATTCTCTTTTATTCCATTTTCACATATCACCACTAGACTCTCAGTGTTAGCCTTGTACCTGTGTTTGACTATTAATACTGTGATTTGGCACTGCTTATTTGGTGGATTTTAGGAATTTGAATTCCTTATTTGAGTCATAGTTGTTTCACGAATATCTTTCTCACAAAGAGGAAAAAAATCTAGTAAGAAATTGGGTATGATAAAATTAACCCTGTTAGAAATTAAAATGAACCCTTTTGAAAGGTCTCAGGTGATAAGGCAGAGGTGACTTAAATCTTTGCAGAGAAGGCAAGGAAAGAGTCATCAGGAGATAAGAGTTAGGACATAAGTGTTATTTTTCATAAAGATGAAAACAAGAAAGATCCCACAGGCAGACTTTGTAATATAAACGTATTGATTAACTTAATGTTAAATGACCTCTGTCTTATCATACAGGAAACTGGTATGTTGTCTGTTAGTGCTGAACTCTTCCTAGTGTTTAAGACCCTAGGCAAACAGAATTCTTTCTCTATTGCTGTATCTGTCAGGGAAAATTTAATTTCTTCCCAGTTTCTTTCTCTAAAATCTAGTTGTTCTGTCTTTCAGTAGCTGTAAATCTCGTCCTTCCCAAGGCAGTCTCTTTATTCAGCTGCTTTATTTGGCTGCTCCCCAGAGCTCTGTCAAATGCTTGATCACCTCTAAAGTTCTTGGAGAGGCAAACATTTATAAACTATTGAATAATTTCCTCCAGTAAAGAAATTCCTTCCAACATGGATTTGGTCAACACATTCTGTCTTCCAACCATCATTTTCACTGATTTAGGGAGCAAATATCTTGTGAAATTACTTGTGCCTTACTCAATAGGTTCTTCAAACTCTGCAAAAATAAACAGCATTAAACTCAAATATGTGTACATAACTTATCTGTCCCTCATTGTTTATGAAGCGACAGTCTGTAGAATAGACAGCAAAGAAAATTATGAAACATGGACCATTATGTTCTTGAATTAAAATTGATGTTTCAAATTTAGATTATAGTGACATAACTAGAGGAATTTTTCTTGTCTTTTCAGTTTTTTCTTTTCAATAGTTTGATGTTAAATCTAATTTTAAAAGTGTAGGATTGAAAAAACAAAAGAAAAATGCTTTGTTAAAACACCCAAATGAGAGAGTCTCAGAGAATTGGTACTTTTGAAAGCTTAACTTATAAAGTCCCAGAAAGAATTAAGGAGAGGACTTAGGGTCTGGATATTTTTCCCGGTAATTGTAGATGTAATAGCACTCTCACCAGTCTCCTTGACATAACTTAAGAATATAAAATTCAGATATAGTAGGCCTCAGTTCCTAAGCCCCAATTGTATCTCTTTTATAGAAATTTTGTGCATTTCATATAGAACATCTTAATCTTAATCATATTTATGCCCCCTTCCCTTATTAAGGCAACGTCTCTCACCTCTCTGAAGGCTCTTTAATATCTTGACTCTATAGGCCTTAACATATATGACAGAAGGCAACACTAATGCGATACACACAGCTGTCTCCCCTTGTGTAAGTACCCAGAGCTCCAGGTGTTAAAGGGCAAAAGAACAGTAGAGGCACTGCAAGGTACCTAGCAAAGCCCTGATGTTTCCATGGAAATGTCAGGATGCTCAGTGTGGTTTGTGAAACATCTTCAAGTTGTGGATCTGGACAGGTTTCCGTTGTGATTTCCTGGCACATCATGGAACCATTATTCTCCAAAACCTATGAGTTGGGAAAATGCTTGAAAGTTCTTCCTGGAAAAATTACACAGACTTAGTTGCCATACAAAACAAAGGATAAATTAAGTATCTGGAGAAGATACTGCCCTTCAGCTGTATGTAATACTGGACAGGAATTCAGATAATTGGAAAACTATGGACATGGGTGGGAACTAACAAGCACTGAACTGAGGATCCCAACAACAAGAAGTCCAAAGAGGACTGACTGTGTGGAGATCAATATTAACAGGGCCACAGACTCTGGACAATTGAATAATGACACCTCCCACAAACAAAAGTGCTAAGCAGTTTCTTGTCCGTCATCATCCTGCAGTGGTCATGAGAGTATGTAGAAACCATCAATAATCACACCTACAACTATGACTTGGGTTATTATGGGCCCCAGTGTCAGTATGTGGTCCAGTGTGACCCCCTGGAGGCCTCAGAGCTGGGAACCATAGGCTGTACTCAGTCTTTGGGAGACTTCAGCATCTGTTCATAGTGTGCCTTCAACTGCTCTAAGGAAACAGAACTAGTCGGGATTGAAGAAACACACTGTGGACCATACGGAAACTGGTCATTTCTAAAGCCAACATGTCAAGTGATTCAGTGCATGCCTCTAACAGCACCTGACTTGGGAATCACTGAATGCTCACACACGCTGGCCAACTTCACTTTTACATCTGCTTGTTCTTTCAACTGCTTAGAAGAAACTGTCTTAAATTGGGAAGAAGACAACTGTATGTCGGTCGTCTGTAACCTGGTCTAGACCTGTTCTAATAGGTCAAAAAACAGGCAGAAATTTCTCAATGATCAAAGAAAACAACTAACCCTCCCCCCCGATTCCAGTGGCTGTCATGGTTACTACCTTCTGTGGATTGGCATTTCATTTGGCTGGCAAGGTGATTAAAAAAAAGAAAAGAAATCTGAGGAAAGGATGGATGATCCATAGTAATTCATCCTCTGTGAAATGAAATTCATGAGGTACTAAAAAAAAATCATTGGGAAATAACTTCAAGTCCTCCGTGAAGAGTCTTGCATAGTGGCATCCCTCCATCAAGGATGAAGCATATTTCCTTCCTTCTGCACATCTGGAAGAATTTCCACATAACCAACAGCTCCTTTAAACTGTTCCCATTTACCTTTATCATCATAATCCCAGCCCATAATTATTTTTTGACATAGCTCAGTATTTCATTATCTTTTCTGTGGAAGAAAAATTAAGACCATCATGGGAAAGGGGTTACTGTGGAATAGAAGGATATCTGGCTTTGTTCTTTCCCAACTCATATTTCCAGTTTCAATTCAGTATTGTACTTGATGACAAACACAGTTAAAATTTGATACACGTGTAATTGAAAGCTCAGTTTCCTTGTGTATAATCCATAAACGATTGTAAAATTGATGAACTCTTTGCTTTGGATGTCCAGAGAATTAGTGTGACTCAAATTGGAAAATTCCCACTTGTGCTGTAGCCCTACTCTCTACATGTGGAAGCTATTGGAGCTGATCATATTCTTCTGCTTCTGGGTCGCCTCTTCTCAGTTGGCTGCTCCCACACAAAGCATCTCATAAGCACCAAATAAAATTTTGAGAAAAATTGTCTGCACTGAGTTTTAGTTTTGAAATTTTTCTTATGTTATGATTAGAGCCTTCTAGATTCACTGAAGTCAATGCTTTTCTTATTACTACTAATTGCTAATAAAGACCACCACTGCCATGCTGAAAAAAAATGTAGTACTGAAATACATGCTTCAAATATAGGAAAGTATGTAGGCTTGTAGATGGAAATGTGTACATTGTATGATTTGTTGAAAGGGAAATTTATCCAGGAAATGTTCATTTTGAATATTTGATACCACGATAGTAAACAAAAGTAAATTAGCAGATTTTAACCTTAGGAAAGTATTTGGCTTTAACATTTTAGAGCTTGTGATATAATATCAGAGCCATGCCTGTCATCCTATCTTTCTGGAAGACGATGTAGGAGAATAACGATTTTGAGACCAGCCTGGCCTATTTACTGAAGCAGTGTCGCAAATTGCATACACATAAACAGATACTTGTGAAGGGGCTTCAGAGATATTTTTCAAGACCGAGTAGTCAGGATCAATTCAATTGTTTATTCTTGGAACCACGTGGAGTGGGCAGCAGCTCTACCACCACCTAACAATCTGATGAAATAGTCTAACGATGTTATCTAATTAAATGACATATGTTTTCATCCAACACCTAATTCTTTCATTTTTAACAGTTTTCAAAGTGGATTTTAGTTTGTCAACAGAAAAACAATAAAGTGTCTGTTTATTCTGAATGCTTCATTTGGGTAACGAAATCGGCACAGTGTTCTAATAGATATACCAGTGTCCAGATAGTACAGTTGAATTCTTATTTTCTGCAAAAAAAAAAAAAAAGAAAATTAACACATATTGAAATCCTAACCAGGCCTGGTAGCATGAACCTGTAATCCCATGACTTGGGAGGTAGAGTCAGGAGGATATCAGGAGTTGTGGACCCTTCTTGGCTACATAGAGAATGTGGAGCTATATGAGACTCTATACCAAAAAGAACAAAGAAAAAGATGTTTGCATTTAGCATACTCTTCAGCTAGACTTGATGTTGCAAAATTCAAAACAGCATTGTGGGCTCCTTAGTATATCCTGCTCTTCCAACTGGTATTTTCTGCTAATTGTTTCTGGCTTGTGAGGGAGATACTGTATGTGGAGAAATGGAGCATTTAGAATCACCTGTAAGACAAACTTCTGGTCAGACTGTGGTAACATGTCACAGAAGTTTAACTGAAGGCCTGCCTTCAATGTGTGTTGCACCATTCTAGGAGCTGGGATCCTGAACTAGATGAAAAGGAGAAAGTGATTGGACCACACGCATTCCCCTGATTCCTGACTGTATTCCTGATACAATGGGACCAGCTGAGCTCCTTTCCAGCTGCCTTAAGCTAGGGCTGCTCTGATTGCATTCCACACTTTCTCCACCATGTTGGACCATGTCAAAAGACTAGAAGCAATTCACAAAGAGTAATCCAAAGTTCAGACTATGATTCGTAGCCCAACCTCAGAAGAAACCTCTGGGAAGTTGCCCAAGCTTTGTGACCTAATCAGAACTGTCACATTGATGACTGACCAAACCAACATTAACCTTGCAAAAGGACCACCTAGGGTTATAGCATTCATCTGAGATCTCAGGAAGGACATCACAAGCGTTAAGACTGACACCAACAATCAGACTAGATCAAATTCATTGTCTGTAATCCAATATAGCTCTCACTCTCTATATTTATTCATCTGTTATTTAATGTCCAGCATCAATTAAATAAATCAACTCTTGTCCTGTTTTGTTCTCACTCATTCTCTCCTCCTCATTCTTTCTCTTTTTTTCTGCTCTATTTCCACTGTCATTTCCCTTTAACAAGTTTGCTTAAAGCACATCGGTGGCCTATTTGTGACATCTCAGTGTTGTAACCTGCTGAAACCAGGGCTGGATTTAGGTAACCTCGCTCTTTTCACTTCACCATTAATGAAAACTGCCTCATCCCCTTCCTTGCCCTTAATGTTTCCTCATCTATTTATTGTTCTCTCCTCAGCATGTTTTTAATTTACTTTGCTTTATGTATATGAATGTATTGCCTGCATGCATGTAAGTGCACCCATGTCCTGTAATACCCGTGAGTGTCAGAAGGTGTTGGATCCCATGGATCTGGTGTTACAGATAGTTGTTAGCCATATGTGGGGGCTGGGATTTGAATCCAGGTCTTTTACACAAGCAACCAGTGCTCTTAAGTGATGAACCATCCTTCCAGCCCCTCTTCTCAGCTTTCTCCCAGCCTAATACTAATAATCAGTCTTATTCTGCCTCTTCGGTTTTTGTTTTGTTTCTGTTTTTTTCTTTCTGGTCACACCCTCAGTAACTAAAATAATAATGCACACAAAACTATCATACTTCCTTAAATGATTGGAGTTTTAAGAAAGTATTGTTTACCATTTAACTAGTGTTGTATTTTAATTATGGTCCTAACATTTTATACTGACTGTATTTGTAGACATCCAGAAGAAGACTAGATAGGAGAAGAGTCAAAACATGAGTTAAAAATGTTTAAAGAAATTGAGGCTGGAGAGATGGCTCAATGGGTTTGATTCATAGCACCCACATGGTGGCTAACAACCATCTGTAATCCCAGAGGATCAGAACCCTCTTCTGACCACCACACGGGTGAACTTACATACATGCAGGCAATACATTTACACACATAAAATAAAATAAAATAATAAAATAAATTAACGAATGTTTAAAGAAACGAAAGAGGGTATAAATAAACTCATTAATTTTAAGAGAACACAAAGAAACAGATGAATAAAATGATGAAGCTACTGCAGGATCTTAAAGTAGAATTCAATAAAGAATTAGAGATACTGAAGAAAGATCAAACTGAAATACTGAAAGTTAAAAATTCAACATCTTTAATGGTACAATTCTAGAATCTGGAAAGGCAAAAAAAAAAAAAATCCAAAGCAACCGATGATAAGAAATAACAAAAATAAACAGATCATAAATCAGTGAAATAGAAACAAAGAAAAAATAGGAAGAATCAATGAATCTACAAGCCGGCTCTTTGAAAAGATGAACAAGATAGACAGACCCTAACTTAGCTCAACTAACCAAAAGAAAGAAAGGACCAATCCACATCAACAAAATCACAGACTAAAAGAGAAATAACACCATAGACACCAAAAAGTTCCAGCATATTATAGGCGGATACTTTACAAACGTATACTCTATTAAATTCAAAAAGCTAAATAAAAGAAATGGATAGATTTCTCAACTCATGGAAAACACAAAAATTTAAAAGTTAAATTAAAGGAAGATCAATAGCCTAAAAAGACCCATAACAAATAAGAAAATCATAATAGAACTACAAAATCTCCCAATAAAAGTAGTCAGTGTCAAGATATATTCACAGCGGAATTCTACCAGACCTCCAAAGAAGATTTATAATCAATACTAAGGACATTATTCAAAAAGATAGAAACAGAGGGAGAACTTTCAAACTCCTTCTTTGAAGCCAGTATTACTCTAATGGAAACAGTATAAGACACAGACACACAGACACACACACATACACACAAAAGAAAGAGGGCATTTGAGTAGGAAAGAAGGAGGGAAGGACATACAGGAACCGTGGGGTGAAGGCTAAGAAAGAACTCAAGAAAGGGGAATAATAGGAGACAGGTATTATCAGGGAGAAAATGGGGAAGATGGGGTACTTTAACTTGGAAGGGAGGAGGAAGGTTAGACAGGGAGAATGAGAGATAAAGTTTAGATGGTGTGAAAAAACAGAGAGAAATGTGTTAACTCGAAATTTCTCTGAAAAAGGAATTTCTCACATAACACATGAACCTGAATGCATGTGTATAGTATCACTGAAAGCTATAACAGGAAACACAATGCCAGACAGGAGAAGCTTCACTTTGATGTTAGTCATTGTAGTCCAAGACACTTCCCAGTTTACACATGCTGTGGCCATGACCCTAATTAATTCCCAGAACTTGAAGGTAAGATCTTATTGCTGAAAACAGGACATATTTAAGACACAGGACTTGAAGCAATGGCACGGGACTTAGCCTGGAAGCTTCCTCCCTGAATATTAGCTCTCATACTTCTAGAGGTCTATGTGAGCTGCTAAGGAAGAAAATCAATCGGTGTTCCAACTGCAGCTTCAAAGTCTAATAACCACAACAATCACCAGTGCAACACATTATAGCAGTGCAGTACAGGCACTTTTATCTAAGGGGTAATCAACAGTTATATAGCTGTACTTAAAGTCCTCTCAAAGAGGGGCATTTCATGGGTGGCATTGTAAACATAGCCAAATACACATCTTTGGAGAGGTCATAGATTCTGGAGAAAATCCTGCCTCTGTCATATTTCTAGACAAAGGTAATTTGTTACTCTATTCTAAATGTGGATCCTTATATTTCCAGACAAGTGTACCTCTCACCACTCATCAAAAAAGCTTTCATTTTTTTGTAACAGATAGAGATTATTACTGAGTTCCACAACCGGTCTGAGAATCTATGTCTGAGAGATGCCCAGAGCCCTAAGTGACACAGATTTCCTGGAACTTCTACAACTAAGGCTCATGGAACACAGTAGAACAGTGTTCCCCCAACACTCAACAATGAAGCTTCCTCATACAACAAAGTGAAATACACACAGAAGGCCACAAATGGTAAAGGTGTAGAGAATAAAAGACTGCAGCGTATGTGTACCTGGAGAGGACTCCTCTATTATCTCCCCCTGCCATGACTTAGGGACCATCGTAGAAGAGGAGCTAGAAAGATTGGAAGAGGCTGGTTGGTGCATGAACATAAGGAAATAGAATCTTTCAAGCTTCTAGAACTTGCAGCAAGGGTGACAGCATGCACAAAACCCAATTAGACTCAACTCAATTAGACAAAATCCTAAAATAGAATAGGGGGAAAGGGGCGGCAGACCCCAACCTTAGCCAAGGATCTACTGGAATCTGATTACTGCAGGGTGAGAGAGAGTTGATCTTCTTTATGGGAGTGACTCTGGATAGGCTGACTAGACTCCAGTGGATGAATGTGCACCAAGGGACGTCTTGTACAAATGCTTGACCAGATAGGTTTTAACAAATATAACAGAATGTGTGATTCCATGGGGGCTGGGCTCTGGAGGGATGTGATAAGGGAGGGCATCTAAATTTGAGTAAGGTCTATCCTATGAAATGCACAAAAAATAAAAAAAAATATAAAGAATAAAATTTAAATAATCTATATCTAAAAAGTATTAGCAGTGCAACATAAGGCCTTGGAAAAACAATAAACCATAACCACAAGCAGAAGATGGAAAAATAATAATGAACATCAGGGAAAAATTAATAAAATTTAAATTAAAAATGCAAAGAGTCAATGAAAAGAAATGTTGAGTTTTTGAAAAGATAAAAAAGTCATCAACCACCAGACAAACAATCAAAAGAAAGACTATCAAATCAATTCAAAAGAAGATCCAATATATAAAATTAGAGATGAAAAGGGACACATTACAACTGATACCAATAAAATTCAGAACATTTTTTAAAAATGTCCATTAGGATAGACCTTAAATTGTTTATTTTACTAAACTGGAAAACCTAAAAGAAACAAATGAATTTTTAGAAACATTTGGCCTTGGAAAACTAAACCATGATTAGACAAACACTCTAAACAAATCTATAACAAAAAGGGAGATTGAAGTTGCATTAAATCCCCCAACTAAAAACAGTGTGCATTGCTGCTCTGTTCACAGTAGCTAGGAATCAACCTAGACATTCATTGGCTGATAAATAGATAAGGAAAATATGCCAGATGTACACAGTGGAATCCTACTCAGCTCTAAGGAAAAATGAATCATGAAATTCAGGTAAATGGATGAAACTGAAAACATATACAGAGTGTAGTACCCAGGACCAGAAAGGTAAACTCAGTCTCTTCCCTCTCATATGTCGATCCTAGTTTCTACTGTTTGGCTTTGTATGTTTAACTTGGAGTATGTGTGGAAGCCAGGAAAATGAAAAGGGACTACTGAGGGTGGGGGATGCATTAAGTTAAATGGGATTGAAGAACATAGGTGAAATCACTGTAGGGAGGGAGAACACTAGGGGAGGAAGGTGGGAGATGTGGCAAGTGAAGGAGCGGCGGGGAGTTAAGCAAAATAAGCTTATAGAAACCCATATAGAAACCTACTATCTTGCACCTCATTTAAAAATCATAGTTGGAAGGAATACAACATGCGATAGGAAAGAAGGGGTAACAGTATTGGGGCTTGAAGATTTAAGGAAGTTTATGGAGTAAAAGAGTGCTTAGGAGGAGAGTTGGTGAGGAGTAGGTTAATAAAAACTAAATATATACTAAAAAGCAAAAGTAACTGCAGAGAGCTGAAACTGTGGAAGACAAAAGCTGGAGTCTAAAGCAGCTACAAGCCCTGACTGCAGGAACAGTGCCAGAGAGCTGCCGACAACTGCTACCTCCCACTGCCAACCGCCAAGGGCATTAACAGATCAGACTGCTGAAACCCACATCTTGGACTGTAAACATCAGGGAACTCCATTTGAAAGGAGCAAAAGAGCTGTCAGCCAGTTGACAACAGTGCCACATTAAAAACACTTTAGAAATGATCTCCATGATGCCCACAGTCAATTCGCCAGCTGATCCCTGTGAAAAACCGCATCTCAGAAAATGACAGCTATCTAATAGAAACTCAAAGACAAAATATTCCTCATTTATGTGGAAGGACAGGTCAACATCATTTTAGGCATGTGGCATGGAACCATTGGTCTGGCTAGTGTATGCTAATGGTATTAGTTCTCATTTGTGCTGTAAAAACAAAACTGTATTACTATACTGTCTGGTTCCAAGGATGTGCTTGCTCTTTAACTTTTTGTCACAATACAATTCAAAGAAATTAGTCTATTTAAATTTAAATTTATTTATTTATTTATTTATTTATTTTTATGTATATGGTTGTTATGCCTGTATGTTTTTAAGTGAACGTGTTCATGTCATGGTGCAAAAGACAGAGAGGGCCTGGATCCTGTAACTGGAGTTATGGGTGGTTGTTGTCCCATCACGTGGTTGCCGGGAAACAACCCGAATCTTCCGCAAGGACAGCAAGTGCTCTTAACCACTGAGCCATCTCTCCAGCCCCTCTATTTCACATTTTCATCAAATCTGTTGGTTAACCAACACCCTTCTCTTTGGAGAAGAACAAGAATTGGCAGATATGTTAAAGACTTTGCTTGGAAATGTACTCTTAAAAAGTGTGAAATAAGTTATGAAAAAAAATCATCCAGATAATACATTAATAATACTATCAGAGGCCCATTGATTTGTCATCTGCCAGGAAAACTTTCTACAATGATGAATAGTTATTTTATTTTCTGTTTTCACACCCAGCAAAGGAACATAATGCATGCAGGCTTCTTTATGTTTTAGGAACAACCTATACTGTGTGCAGACATCTTTGTGTAATTGATATGTTATGAGTTGTTGCTAGTTTTTAGGGGATTTAGAGCAGAAAGTACTATCTAGTTAGTCCAAACTGCAGTGAAGCAGCATTAGTGTTTTGGCCCATAGGAGCTATCAGTCCTTCTTATACAAGTATTTAATATTTTATTTATTGTTTTTATTTTATGTGTATGAGTGTTTTAACTGCCTGTATCCAAGCATAGCTGTGTGTGTAGTTCCCACAGAGGTCAGAAGAGGCCATCACGTTTCCCTGGAATTGGAATTACTGACAGCTTTTAGTACCATGTAGTGCTGGGATTCAAACCTGGATCCTCTGCAGGAGCAGCCAGTGCTCCCAACCCCTGAGCCATCTCTCCAGTCCTGTACTACAGTGTGAAAAGATATGTGGAGTTCATGTCCGGCCCAAAAGAGAATCACCTGAAATTATGAGGTCTGATTATGCCATTTTCAGTAGAAGACAGTCTAGGGTTAAAAATAGCCACTAGCAGGACTGGAGAATGACTCAGTGGTTAAGGGCACTGGCTGTTCCTGCAGAGGGCTGGGGTTTGATGCCTAGCACCCACATGGCAGCTAACAATCATCCATAACTTCATTTCCAAGGGAATTTGATGCTCTCTTCTGACCTTGGCAGGCACTGCACAACATGGGTGCATTTATATACATGCATCCAATACACTCATACACACAAAATAAACATAATGAATAAATTATTTAAAAAATAGCCACTAGCAAGTTATTGATAGAGACACAGACTTTGATCCTAAACATCAATTGATCATGAAAGTATAACTGTAATTCATGAGATAGTATCTTCTAAATCCAACTAATTATGGTGTTTGATGGGCTGTACTCAGTGAAGAACAAGACCAAAGTGATACATTGGAAATTAGGTACAAGACCAGTCAAAGTATAAATAATAATAATATACAATATAGTTTTGAATTTCTGACACTCATGCTATTCAATATTGTTTCAGTAGTTCCCTTTGAACTTACCTATTGCTATATGAGCTGGGAATATTTATTACCAATAGAAAATGACTAGGAGGTCCTAATTTTCTTCAAAGATGACTTGACTTAACGTATGGTCCATGACAAAGGTAAGGTGCTTTTACAGCTTAGAACAATTCATGGTGTCCTGGATACAAAGCAGTGAGAAAAGTCCTCCAACAAGACAGAACTTTACTGTTGCACTAACTAGTAGCTTTTTATAGAAAGAAATAGGATTTTAGATCAGAATATGCAGACTTGTGGGAAAGAAGAAACAAATCAGAAGCTTTTCTACTTCTCTGCAAATGGAAAATTATTAGAAAAAGTACTGAAATTCTTAGTAGGAATCATATATATATATATATATATATATATGTATACAGATAAGGAATGGGACAAACTGTCAAGATCTTTATTCTAAAAAGAAAAGTCTAATCCATTATGAATGAAGGCATTGGGTTGACTTACCTGAGCACCAGGATCCTGGAGGTACCACTGTCAGGGTCTTGCAGAGGGATCCAGATTTGAGGGACTGTGCCCATAATTTCGTAAATCATAAATGCAATATTAGTAAGGCATGTGGTGATATATATATATTACCCTTGGATACTCTGTTTCATCAAAAACTGAAATAGAGCCACAAGAACATAGAAAGAGCTTTTGGTAATATATCCAAGAAAACTACTTGGAATTTTATATTGATCAGATACTTTATCATAATTTAAAAAGGAAGGGCATACTGGGTTGACAGTGTTTTTATCAATGTATTGTAAACACTAAATGACAATCTTAGCTTCTAAAATCTGACAGGTGTAGATTAATCTGAGTCCACTTTTGTAAATATAGTCAAGCACTCTCTAATCAATGGGAGGACCTTTGCTCATTCAAATGCAGTGTTCTTGTGGCACATATAACATGTGTATCTCAGTGACTAGAAGGTAAGCTGAACTGAAAGGATTACAGGCTGTAAACCAGTTTTAGCAACATACTATCTTAAAAAATGCACAGCAGAACAAAATTTAAAAGCCTGTATTCCTGAGACCATTACCCCAAGAGCTCCAACATGAAGTGGAATTTAAAACAATAGATCAAGGTATTAAAAACACCAGGACTTCAGATTCTCTCAGACTGTGTATTCCTAGTCAGATTACATTCCACGACTGGCTTTTATTCGTGTGTGAATTTATAAACACATATCTATAATAAACCTATTATTTTTGTCTGAATACTTAAACTCAACAGAGGTTTAAATTCTCATGTTGTATAATGTGGCAGCAGTTTAAACTAACATTCAACATTCTGTAGCATGAATAAATGACAATGTTTTCTGCCTTGGTTGAAATTTTGAATAATTTTCAGTTTGTACCTATTAGAAATGATATTTAGATGAGAATTCATTTATGCCATTTGCTCTAGATATCCATGCATGAATTTATATTTTATATATATGTATATATACATATATATCACAAATCGATAAAATATATAGCTGTATGTTTTATGACTCAGAGAATGTGTATTTGTTTTGCTGTAGTAAATGCTACTGAAGAGAATTTCAAAGATGTTATAGAAATCCTCACTACTACATGCCAGAGCAACACAAGGGACTGTGCCTTTCTCCGTCCTTCCTGGTGTCTGTAATGATGTTGTTTCACCGCTCTGCTGTGCAATGCCTGCACTGCTGCTCTCATTTCATAGGTTGCCTTTATTAACGATTTTAAAAACATTATGCACAACCTGGACACGTAACTGTTGCTAACTGCATGTGTCATGTATACATATCTTTTCTTAGTCTGAAGTCTGCCTTGCACTCGGGTAGCAATATATTGAAAAATAGCTTTTTTTGTTGTTGTTGTTATTTACCTGATGGTAAGTGGGGTTTGTGCCTTTAATAATTTCTTCAGTTTATGAAGGACTTTTTTTTTCTGGGAGCTTTCCTTACATCCTTTAAATATTTGAATATTGAGTGCTTTTGAATTTGATGCTTTATTTGGTGTGAGAGAGGTTTAAGATTCACTATTTTCATATGCATGTTTAATGGACTCTGACCACTTATACACTAAAGAACTCCTCACTATCATGTACATGTAGTCCTATTTCTTCCCTCTCTCCCGTTCCACTGGCCTTTTTTCTTTACTTGTACCTGTTTCAAGTTCTCTAAATTATTGCAATTTATATCTTAATATTTGGCAATATAAGTCCTGAACTGAAGCATATATTAACTAAGGCAAAATGTTAAACAGATGGATTTGAAATAAGAGATATACCTCATTTAATTTTGAACTTTCAGAGATTTAACAGCAAATTAGCATTAGAGGTAAAATCTATTCAACAATGAAAATGGTATTCCTTGATAATATGAATAAGAAGTAAGGCAATGGTGTTTCTCCCCATAGGTGCTTAGAGTATTGACTGAAATACCGAAAACATTTTTCTGCATACTTAGAGAAGTAAAAAAAAAAAATCAATGAATTATTCAAAGGTCAGAAACGACAAAGGAAAAATGACAGTGGCCAACTCACTTCTGTAAAATTTAGCTTGGGAATAATGTTTGTCAGTAGTCAGTCTATCAGTCCCTGAAGCTTAAAGTCTGGAGTTTAAGCCTAAAGGGTATCTTAGGAGAAAGGAGATAAAGCCTGGAGGTAAGGATGACAGGATTTCTTATTAGGGATGTTTCCATGGTACCTATTGGCATTGTCTGTATATGTGTTGGTAAAAACACCAAGCTAAATAAGTAACTACAGAGAGAGAGAGAGAGCAAAGAAGAGAGAGAACTTTGAATGTCTTTTCTGAACTGCCCTAATTTCATCTATTTCAATTATTTGTTTTTTAGTAGTGACTTGTAATCATGCGTTATACTCTGACTGTAAGTCCTTTGGAGGATAAATACATTACAAATAATCTTAATTATATAAATCAGTATCTTGTGATACCAGGTACTTAATGTAGCTTAGACAGGAGGACAATCAGTTTAAAGCAAGCATGAACAAGATAACAAGAACGTGTCTCAGTTAAAAGAAAAACAAAAAAGAAATACAAAGAAAAGAAAATTTGGGGGGTGGGAGTGAGGACTGGTTTCTGCTCAGTAGCAGAAAGCTTACCTAATATTTGTACAGTTCTGGTTCAATCTTCAGTACAGGAAGAAAAGATGAGAAGAAAGGGGTGAAGTGGGAAGGGAAAGAAGAAAGAAACTCACTTGAGAATATATTTCTTTGTTGAAAGGAAAATGTCTGTCAGTTCAGATAAATGTGGGTATTTTCAGTTACATCTGTATTAAACATGTCCCATCTAAACCAATACAGAAAAACTCTTTTAAATCTGCTTTCATGAACATGCCATTTGCGCTAATTACTTTATAGTAAATGTAGCTCTTAAATAATTGCTAAACCTTGGGAAATGCTTTCAATAATTGACTCAGTTTTCATAAGCAAAACTTGTGTTATTAAATCTAAATTAAATGCACATTTGAGACACTCAAAGCGTTAGCATACTAAGCATTTTAATAGTGTAATGGAAATAACTCAGAATTAATACCAGAAATAACTCAAACAGTATATTCAAAATTGTTTACCCATTTTTCCCATTTCTGAAAATTCTGTAGAAATTCTCAACATAAATTCTGTCATCTGTAATGAATGTGTTCTTAGTTACTGACATAGCTTACTTAAAATACAGTCTTAAGGTATAAATTTCACCTATGGTGTGTAGGAGGGGCAATGTCCCCTGTTCTACGGTCCATCTCTTTCTACTCTTTATTAAATGCTTTGAGCAGCTTCTATTGGGTAGGTTTCCATATGGCAGTCTCTAAAGACATTTAGTGTTATTTATCCGTTCCATACTCCTCCTTGCCCTCCCACTGGACTCTATTTAACACTTCCTACTCTATTATTACCCTTCAACCTCCCGTTCCAAAAAGTATCCCCGAACCCATGGCCATTTATTAGTTTCTTGACCTCTTTGCATTTTCAAATTGAAATATGCATCTAAGATTTCAAAGCCAGCATCCAGAGAGAACTTGCTATGTGACAGCATGGAGACGTCCCCTGTAGACTCAACCCAGCATAGACGTGGGGAACTGGGTAACCCAGCCCTCCCTGGTGAACTAATGGCACCTGATGGCTACTGGGAAGGAGAGATTCAGCCTTCTTTTAGCGTGAGACTCTTAGTAGGTTTATCATGCTCCAGCAGATGAACCCACACCAAAGGACATTTGGAGACACAAACCTGACTCTATAGGCCTAATGTGTGTGTGTGTGTGTGTGTGTGTAAAATAATTCAGTAATTCAGAGTTAGAATTTTGGAGAGAGTTAGTAAGGGAGAACAGATATAGGAAGAAATCTAAATATTGCCAAAATTATTGGGCAAAATTCTCAAAAATCAATAAAAATAGTCATTAAAAATGTTGTCTGTTAAACATCCGTCAAAAAACAAACAAGGCAGAAGTGAATGAATAATGAATAGTTTGTAATTTCAATTCACTAATGCTGTGTTATGAATCTGAAAAAGACTCCCAATCCCTTGCACTAAAGGAAGGCTTGGTTGCCAGTTGACAGGCCCTTGAGAAATGACTGCATCATGAAAGCTTTTGCTTTATTAGTGCATCGTTCATAGATAGGTTCGTAATTTGACACACTGTTGGAAGGTGAATGAAAGTAAGGGAGTGAAAGCTAAGGGAAGAGAGTGAGTCCTTGGGTCTGCCCTTAGGGCTTGTGTCCTGGTAGACCAGCACCTTCCTCTGCCTCTCTGGCCTTCCAGGTTCCATGGTTAACAGCCTTACTCCACTTGTCCTCCGCTGTATGATACATTGCCTCATCAGAGGCCACACTACAGATTGAAATCAATATTTCTTCTTAATTTGTTTATTTCAGATATTTTTAAATATTTTGTTTTGTGCATTTCATATAATAGGTCTTAATAAATTTAAACCTCCTTCCCCAGCTGGCCCCTCCGTGCATCCCCACTAGATTGCATGCATTCCTTCACATATTTTGTCTTATGTAGTCAAGCTTTTATACCCGGATATCCCTCAGTATGAGTTCATCTACTGGAGTCTAGTCAGCCTATCTAGAGTCTCTCCCTTAATGAAGATCTACTTTCCCTCACCAGTGGTAATCAGTTGCTAACAGTTTTTTTGGCAAGTTTGGGACCTGCCACATATTTCCCTCATTCTATGCTGGTTTTTTCTCTGACTGAGTCAACATGGGTCTTGTGCATGCTGTCACCATTGTTTCAAGTTTATATGAGCAAGTTACCAGTGACCTGAAAATTGTCATTTCCTTATGTTCATGAACAAACCTTGACTCTTACAGTCTGTCAGTCCCCTTATTCTCAATGGTCCCTGAGCCTTGTGTGGGTAGGTTTAATATAGGAGTCCTATCCAGGAACACACGCTCTACAATTTCTTATTTTTTAAAACTTGGCCAGTTGTGGTCTGCTATGTGCATTGCTCTCTGTTGTATGAGGAAGCTGTAGGAAAGAGTTGAGGGATATATTAGTATAGCCTCTGCCTCCTGATCCACTCTGTTCCATTAGTGCAGAGGTTCCATTTCAGATATGTCACTTACGGCTGGCATCTCTGAGACATATATTCTTTGTGTGTGACCAGTTATGGCACTCTATAATGGCATCCATATGTTGCAAAAAGAAGCTTCTTTGATGAGTGGTGCATAGTATACTTGTCTGTAAATATAAGGATCCATATTTAGACTACAATAAGAATTTTATTTGTCTATAGATATGCTAGACATAAGGTTTCCCTTAGGATCTATAACCTCTCCAGGCATGTGTATTTGGCTATACTTAGACTGCCACTCATGCGATTCTTCGCACTGAGAGGGATTTAGGTTCAATTTGATAGCTATTGATTATGCCCTAGGTAAAAATTCTACTACTGCATCAATAGACATAATTTGCTGTACTGGTAGTTTTGGTTATTAGTCTTTAGAGCTGGATTGGATCATTGTTTGGATTTTCACTTAGCAGGTTGCATAGTATCATTTAGAATTATGAGAGCTAGTCTTTGGGACGAAGGCTTCCAGGTCAGTTCTAGCTCCATTGCTTCAAGTCCTGTGTCCCTCAAATTTTGGAGGTAATCAAAGGCTGTGGTAATAAACTTTGTTTGAGGGGGCATCTCTTGGACTACCATGACCAACTATCCAAAGGGAAGTTTCTCGTGCCTGGTATTTTTTTTCTTGTATATTCTTCAGTTATACACATGCACTCATGTTTAGATGTGTGTATATTTTTCAGGAGGTTTCCCTCTGACTTTTTACGCTATCTAAACTTTATGTCTCCTTTCTCCCTGTCTAAAATCCTCCTCCCTTCCCCAATTTAAGTAAACCTATTTCCCGCATTTCCCATTGAAAACACCTCTCTCCTGTTATCGCCCTCTCGAGTTCCTTCCTCTTTACCCCCGTGGATCCTTGCGTGTCCTAACCCTCATGCCTTCTGAGTTGACGACTCCCATTTTCCCCCACTTTTGCCTCAGGAACATCTGTTTCTGACTACACACCTGTCTCTGGCTCTTTCTTTAATTCCATGCTTCCTTTCTATTTTCCTGACTCCTACTGTTATATCAGTGTACATACCCACATATAACAGATTGGTGTTAATATCTGCAAATGTGAGAGAACATACATCACTTGCTTTCCTAAATCTGTGTTACTTCACTAAAAGAGCTTCTAGTTCTATCCATTTACCTGAAAATGTCATAATTTCATCTTTCCTTACCACTGAGTAGAAGTCCATTGTGTGAATCTACCACGTGTTCATCACCATCCTTAGTGGACGGACGTTCACATTGTTTCCATTTCTTAGCTATTGTGAGAAGCACTGCAACAGACACGGACATACAGGTGTCTCTGCAGTAGCATGAGTCCTTTGGGGATATGTCAAGGAGTGGTAGAGCAGGATCATACAGTGGATTCATTTTTAGTTTTTTGAGAGTTCTCCACACTACTTTCCATAGTGGTTGTTTCTGTTTTTTCATTCCAAAAATAATTTTTGTAATTCAAAGTCGAGTATGCATAGCTGGCATTAATTCCCTAAATATCTTTTCCCTTGATAATCTTCATTTCTAATAAAATAAATATCATTGGCTGTATCGCATGCTCTTGTAAATTATACTCGATATAGTGTTAACAAGAAAATGTGGGATGGAGAGATAGCTCAGAGGTTAAGAGCACTGGTTGCTTTTGCAGAGGACTCAGATTCAAATCTGAGCACTCACATGATGGCTAAGAACCTTCTGTAACTCCAGCTCCAAGGACTCTGATGCCCTCTTCTGATTTCTGTAGGCAGTACATCAACTGGGTACACTTATATACATATAGGCAATACACTCGTACACATAAAATAAAATTATAAATAAAATGCTTTAAACAAAAGAATAAAGAAAATGTGTGCCTTGGGGTTAAAGAGCTGTCTCAGGGGTTGGGAGCACTTTTGCTCTGGTGGAGGACCCAGAGCACATGTGGCCACATGGCAGCCAACAACCATGCATAATTCCAGTTCTAAGGGTACTTGAGGCCATCTTCTGATCCACATGGGCATTTCCATGACACTGATGTACTCACAGGTAGACAAAACATTTATTCATATAGAATAAAAATGAAAAGTCAAAAAAATTTAAATTTCTCTTTATGAAAAGGAATTATGTGTGAGAGAGAAGAGAGATAAAGCTAAATAATGCCTAGCTAGTGTAAAACACCAGAGGTAATCATGTTAGTTTAACAACGTAATAACAAATTACACATACAGTGTCTCTACATGAGCCCATGGGCATAGCTGAAAGCTACATAACAAGAAATGGTTCCAGAAAGGAGAAACCTTCCTTTGAGTTGTTGGACTGGGTGATCCAAGAGACTCCAAAATTGCACAGGCTATTGCAACAGGCTTTGATTGCCTCCAAGAGCCAGTGAGGATATGCATGACCATATGGAAATAGAATCCTACAAGCTCTTGGGACCCTGCTCATATGAACCTACAGCAATAGTTTCTGCAGGCTCAAGACCCATACAAACTTAAGCAGACAAAAACCCAGCATGGAACTGGGAAAGCAGGTAGCAGCCGCCAACCTTTGCTCAAGAAATATTGGCAACTGATTACTGTTAGTTGAGGAGGAGCTAGTCTCCCTAGAGTGAGGGACTCTCAGCAGATTGACTAGACCTCACTGGATGAAACTGCAGTAAAGTCATTTGGGAACACTAATTTGACACAATAGGCCCTAACAGAGATGAGAGAATATATGAATTCCAGTTAGGGGGCTATGGGAAGTGCCACTGAGGAAAGGGGTGTAAAGATGATCAAGACTGACTGAGATGATTTGTATGAAACACACAACGATTCAATCAATAAAAATTTAAAATGGAATTGTGTGTCTTACTGAAGAAATGGAGAATGAAAGTGCATTTACAAGTAATATACCTACATTTATAAACATTTGCTTTAATTGTTGCTTTTCTTCTCAAATTTTTCCTTAAATAACCATCTGGCTAGTTTCCTTGTCTCTACCAGGCCTCTAAGAAATTATTTCATCTTTTCTTGATAATTAACCTTAAATTTACAGTTACATAATACTCTTTACATATGATCATTTCTTCCCAATATCATACTATCAAAATAATTATTTAGTATACTCAGAAATTACAAGAGTATGACAGATATATTTCGGGAATATAAATTACGATTTTTCTCTAAATTATAAAATTTGTGAATATATGTACCACAGAGATTATATCTACATTTGTCTCTATATGTACAGATGTAAATATTACAAACATGATACATAGAAGAACGCAGATTTTAGACATTTCTATCAATGGCATATTTTTCTTTACAGATGTTAAGTTCCAAGTCTAATGTTAGTTAAGAATTCTTTGTTTTATATGACTTTCACAATCTTATGAATGAGAAACATTAATATTAGAATTACAATGTCAATAACTTAGATGTAAAAATGTATGACTGTTTAAAATAAATATGAAACAGAAGGAGTACAAAATGCATGTCTAGCTGTAACTCCGTTTTGATGATGTGACAGTGGGGGTATTTCTTCTGCTTGACCTACATAGGTGGTGGGTTGGACTGCAAGGGGACTGTTCGGAAAAGATCGAGCTTCTTCAAATGGTTTATTTTCTTCTTATGACTTTGGCATTTTCATTCCTTGCAACCCACTTGCTGAATTTTCTTCTTTTCATGTCTTCTTTTTCTTCTCTGTACCACTGCTTCATCATCTGATTCCTCTCACCAAAATGTTCTTGTGTGGGATTTGATCAGAGCATTCTGTATGCATATAGGCAAATATATTATGCTTCTATGTTAATAAGAATAATGTTGAAAAAGAAAAGTGGAAATGAAGAATTCCTTATGAAAAGAAACAAAACTAAAAATGAATAGACGAAGAGTTTCTTCCCTTATTTCTGAAGTTTAAAGCGCTGACCTTTTAAACCTAGAAAGAAAGTACAGTTCAGAATGGATTTGTTACTTCCTATAATAAGGAAATGCCTGGAGTTACATTCCCAGGCAATGTATCTGTGTTAGCAATACATTGATGAAGTAATATATACTTTAATATCCTATAGTATCAATGTGGTAGTACTATGCAGAGAGAGTTATTTCCACTTACATATGCAAATATGATTTTAGAATTTTTTTGGAATCTTTCTACGTACTTTAGTCTGAGTTCTGTGAACCCAACTGAATTAATATATGAGACCTGACTACTGGAGTCACTCCCTGGGCTTTGTGGAGATTTGAAGCTCTATCATTAGTGTCCATCTCTGGGTCATTTTCCCGAAAGATTCATCAGGATGAGTTTCTAGGCCCCCATACTCCTAGAGCTGGCGGGACAAGGCCTTGGCCATCTCTGCAGTATAATCTTCCCTTCACTGTTCAAAGAGACCTTCACTGGGATTTCTACTAATATCCCGATGATAGTCATGTAGTACACCTAGCCATTTGGATGACTCTCCTGAGTACCCTGATGAAGTGGAGATCTTAGAAGTCACACCGATTGGGCTTTATAATCTGCTTACCCAGAAGGTTCACCCTAAAGAGATAAAAAACAATTTGCAAGTATGGGATTGATTAAGCATCAGAACTTCTAGAATGTATGCTCTGTAGCCACAAGTTGGTGGCTGGTGACCACCGACCATGACTAAGAATCAAGGAATGGTGAGTCATCCGGAAATAGGGTGAAACAGGCCGTGGAGGTGATGAAGGAATCTATACTTCAAAGAAAAATCTCTGGATGGGCTCATCTAACTAGCTCTTTCAGTCAGCACATCAAAGATGTGGTGCAGCTGTTCTGTAACAAATTTAGATTTGGGAAATGATTGTACACAAATCCAGGGAAATCGTGGAAATGTTGGATGTGGTCTATCTCCAGATACTGAGTATGTTCCACCTGGAGTCCATCCTCCCTGCTTAACTTTGCTTCTTACCTGGGCTGCATCAATCACCTGCACCACATTTTATCACATATCTACGAAGCTGTTTATGTCTTCCCAGAGGAGAAGCAGCAGATTATCTCCCAGTTTTCTTCACAGCAATTCAAACTGGAATGCCTCCTCAAGTCCTATATAGAAATTATCTGCTTCCTACAGGGCCTGGAGGACCAGTTGTGTGTAGGTGCCTAAAGGTCCCCTTGGAGACATTGTAAACTCTCAGAAAGAAACAAGTAGACCATCTGTCTGAGTTCCCAAGTATGAATTCAGTTAAAACCCCTTATTTTGAGACATATCAGACTGACTGACCCATTTAAGTTCATTTCAAGCTCTGTTAGTAAGAGCTGCAGTCACCTTAATAATTCTGGACTTATAACACTGCTGCTCTTGGAGTTCTATGAGCTACCATCCTGCCTACCCTGCATTGCTGCCCCCAGGTAACTGCTTTCTGCTGTAACCAAATCTCCACATCTGTCCTGAATGTCCTTCCATAACACACTGCCAGAATGAGCCAGGTAAGCCTGGAGCTGTACTTTATCTCTCAGGAGAGCTATGACAACCATGGTGCTCCTCAAGGAGACTTGCCCAGCATTGTGATGAACCATTAGGTATCATCTTGTTTGGTAGTAACCACTGTTCTCACTGTGGAAAACAATCTGTCTATATGATGACTAGTCTGTGTGGTTGTTGGATGCCTGCATAGATGGATGCAAGTATCAAAAGATTTCTTCTGGGCCTTGGGAGATGAATATTCAGGCATATATCAGGGGACATAGGACATGTGATTTTAAATTGTTGCTCAATGTGAATGGGTAAGAAAATGATACAGGAGGTTCAGATTGAGAGAGAAAGTTTGACATTGGGAGTTATGGGATCTGTTGATGTGTCAATGGATTCAGAAAGGTGAATTTGAATCTGTACAAGTATATAAGGGGAGGGTATTAGAAAGTAATGGTATAAACATGGGAAATTAGATGATAACTCTCTAGTGATTTACTTCCATGATTAACCAGAAAAGTCAAGATAGTCTTGTGACTGTAGACAAGGAAAAGATACTGATTCATCTCATCTACAAGGTAAAAGCCCAAGAACTTACAGAATCAAAGAAGACTGGAACCATTCCCTTCTATTCTTTGCTTCTCTCTGGGAATATGTTATAGTCTAAGTGTGTGACCAGTCTGTGCCAAATAAATGTATGCAAAGTTGTCAACATTAAAAGAAAAATTAGATACATCATAGATTCCCTGTTCCTAAATCCATAGCTATTCTATGAATGTTATGTATATTATAGGAATTATTTTTCTATAATAATGGCACATTTTCTAAAATAATAATGCCATAGATAATAAAATATATAATTTTACATTATGTTTAATGTTATGCAACAATTTATTATTGATAATTTAATATAATATTTTCCATTTTAATACCATTTTTATAATAATAATGGCAATTGTATAGTCCCCATTTTTGGACATAAGAAATATAAGAATGTATTGAATGAATAAAATATTTAAAACAGAGGAAAGGGGCTTACAACAGATTTCATTCTGCTTTGTCAGAAAATTTGATTACCCAGGAGTGGCCAGTGATGGGACATTGCCGGAGAACGCTGTTCACTTTTAACTGACCTCTTCTCCAGAAAACTTCCATTTAAATTGTGATCTTGTATGAGATTTTGTTTGAGGAAAGTTTTTCAACAACTCAACAACTTTTATGACATTGGGCTGGGGGTTGAAACATCGATCAATTCCCTATAGCATCATATCCTTGGTCTTCTTCCACCTTGGCCCGGGCCCCATACCTTCCCCGCAGGACCTAGCACCACCCTTGACCATTGCAATTGGCATTTATGGAAGGCTAGATCATCAGGAGAGCTTGCCTGCCTTTCACTTCCTCTAGTACATACTTTTCTCTCAAGTCCTGTTTTCCTGTTTTGATTTACTACTCCAATTAAAACAGGAATGGACTCTTAACATTCATATTCTTACCTGTGACTCTTTTCTGGCCCTAACTGAATTTACCATGGATCAACACCTAACTCAGAGTCAAGTCTATTCTAAGTGAACTCCAAGTAGGTGGGATTACATGTCACTGGATGTGAGAAGCACTAGAATAAGTTACTAGAAAAACAGTGTCTCTTCTCCATGCAGACTGAAGCTTTCACCTGTCTCGCTTCTGCTTTGAACAGCTCCAGGATGCCTGTTCAATGTACAATTTAGATTTGCAGAGTTACTATGCACTTCTGCCAGCAGATGGCAGTAAACATCTTGCTTTTAAAAAAAGACACCATATTCTCATTAGCACAAGTTTCACAAGGTACATCCTTACTGCCAAGCACAGAATAAATCCATTGAAAAAAAATGCCATAACTGTTCAATAAATGAATGAGCGCATTGCATAGCTCTGAAAATGACAGGAAAATTGCCGCAGATGAAATAATGTGAATGATTCTAAATTTAATATTAAGATAAAAATATATATGCTTAATTTTTTGAATCGTTATTTCAGTCCCTCTTCCTTCTCCTGTGAAAGCCTGAAATCCTTCTATATCTATACCTTGGCAAAATATTCTAAGAAGTGAGAAGCTGGCACATGTTGGCATGGATACCTAACATCCACACCGTTTTCCTGACAAGTTATTAACAGAAATGTTTCACTGAAGCTGATGGGCTTTACTTTCCTGAAGAAGCGTTTCCTGCCAAAATATTTCTTTTCTGTAACAGGGCCAGCTGCAATGGTCGCTCACAGTTCTTTCTTCAGACTTCTGTGCTTCCTTTATTCAGCTAGACAGAAATTACAGAATTTGCTTTTAAAAATCATTCAAGATTTAATAAGCACTCTCCTTAGTTTTTTTTTTTCTTTTCCTATTATGCTTATCCCAATTTAATCAGTTCTCATTGCTTAAGTCATTTCTTAAAAGGATTTTAAATGGGCAAGCCTTGTAATCTTTTTCACTTTCCACACGGTTCATTAGTTGTGGGTAGACTGTTCTGTGATGTGTGAGCCTCTTACCAATCAACCCACTTGTTCATTTAGATGGGGGCATGGTAACAGGGAAACATTGTCACCTAGTTACTTTGTGTGTGTGCGCGCGTGTGTGTGTGTGTGTGTGTGTGTGTACATGTGTAGTGCATGTGTATCTGTGGTGCATGCTAGTAAGTATGGGCACATGCACATTTGGAGGTCAGAGGACTTTGAGCACCTTCTTCTAGAACTTTTTGCCTTATTCCTTTGAGACAGGATGTCTCATCAAGTTGGAAGACTGCTGTTTTTTCTAGGCTGTCTGGCCAATGAACATCCAGAATCTGCCTGTCTCTGCCCCGGCAGTGCTAAGGTTACATGCACATGCAGTCATGGCTAGCTTTTTACATGGGTGCTGAGGATTTGAACACTGGTTTTCATGTTTGCTGAGCAAGCACTATTACTTACTGAGCCATCTTCCCAGACCATTTAGTTATTTTGAAATGCCTCCTAAAAGACTCCCTTTTTTCAGAAATGTATGTAAAATCAGAGAAATTCAAGAAAGATAAAGCCACTAAAGCCATCTTCCCAGAAATCTCCCATTTAATATGATTTTAACTAAATTCAGATATGTAATGTATTTACTTTTAAACAGGATTACTGTGTAATCTTTATACATATTGGTATATTTTATATCTCTGTGTTTATATGTCAATATTTTTCCATTTTCAAAATAGGGAAATATGCATACAGCATAGTAACAATAATTATGGTGTAGTAATTTCATGAAGAATAGAACTGTATATGATATTTACATTTTGAACATGATCTGAGATTTCTTTCTTTTTAAGTATTTTCTTTATTATTTTAATTTTACTTTACATTTGCTTGCATGTATGTAAGTGTGCCCATGTTTTACAAGAGCCCATGGAGGTCAGAAGAGGGCATCAGATCCCTGGAATCGAGCTACATATGGTTGTTAGCTGCCATGTGGATGTTAGGAACTGAACCCGGGTCCTCTGCAAGAACAGCCAGTGTTCTTAACCAATGAGCAGTCTCTCTAGTTCCAAACTGAGCTTCCTTGATGAATACAGAGACATACTTATAGGTACATGAAAAAAATGCAAATTAGAAAAAAATAGCTAGCTATATCCAGAAAAACTACACGTTTTTTTAAAGTTAAAGACTGTGTTATGTTCACACAGAAAATGAATAGCTTAAGGTGAAAAGATTTATAATAAAAGCACAATACTGTTACAAAGTACCTGAAAGACCAACTTGTTTGTTTGTTATAGTTTAAGAATAATTTCAATTTGATATTGGAGTTACAGTCATTTAAAGACAAACATTGTGCTTTAACTTAAAAGTCATTCTTTGATATGAGTACAAAAAATGAAATAATCAATAAAGTATTTTATGTTTAATTGTTCTAATCAACTGATAATTACAGGTCGTTGTAGGTCTTCCTTAATCTTTAGAGAGTAACAAATACTATAACCAAGAAACCTGAAGTAATTTTATGTCTGAAAAGTCCCAGGGGTTGAGAATAGTCCATTGAACAGGTGTAGAGAAATAAAGATAGGCTGTTCCTTAACTAAGACAGTGGAGATTACACAGAAGTGCGTGCTTGTACCCATGAATGCATGCTAAATATCCTGCTCTAAGGTGGAAAGTAACAAGTAGAGAAAGTAAACTTTTGCATGAGGAAAAAATTCGTTAGCTGAGGTTGAAGATTTTTTAATTAATATTTTATTTGATGTACAGCATAATGGATTTCACTCTGACATTTTCATCACAAATATATATCTTTAGACTTTACTCATATTCACAGATTTTCCCACATACATACCTCTTCATCCACTGTTCCACCAGTAAAATTCTTCCCTGTAATGGTTAGGAAGACCCATTCTAAATGTGGGCACTGCCCTTCCATGGGCTGGAGTCCTGGATTGAATAAAAAGGAAAAAGTGGGTTAATCATCATCACTTGTCTCTCTTCTTCTTGACTGTAGATGCAGCGTGAACAGCTGCCTCATACTCCTGCTCCATACCCTACCTGCTCTGACCTACCCAAAGTGTGGGCCACCATCTTCTTCCCTTCCTACCTCCCCCCCTCCCTCCCTCCCTCTGTCCCTTCTTACCTTCCTTTCTTATCTCTACGGTAGGATGAGTCCTTTGGGTATATGCCAAGGAGTAGTTTAAATCGATCATATTAGAGACTCATTTTTAATTTTTTAAAGAGTTCTCCATACAGATTTCCATAGCAGTTGCACATGCAATCCCACCAGCCGTGGATGAGCAGTCCCCTTTCACCACAACCTTGGAAGCACTAGGTGTCATTTGTTCTCTTGATCATAGCCATTCTGACTGCAGAAAGAAACCTTAAAATGGTTATGATTTACATTACCTTAATTACTAAGGATGCTGAACACTTTTTAAAGTGCTTCTTTGTCATTTTTAATTCTTGGTGAGCTTTCTGTTCAGGTTTAGTCCATCTTTATATTGGGTCATTTGTTTTCTTTTCTTTGCTTTCTGAATTCATTTTATATTCTAGATATTAATCCTCTTCCACATGGACAGCTGGTGAAGGTTTTCTCCCACTCATGGGGTTTCCTCTCTACTACATTGGTTAAATCCTTTGAGATACAGAAACTTTTTAGTTTAATGAGGGCCTACCAGTCAATTGCTAACTTCAGTTCCTGAACCATTGATATCAATTTGGGAAATCCTTTACCATACCTATACTTATAAGGTACTGCCTAGGTTTTCTTCTTAGAGTTTCAGAGTTCACATTCAGGTCTTTGATCCATTTTGACTTGACTTTTGTGTGTGTGTGGGGGTGGTATATAAGGATTTAATTTCATTCTCCTGCATGTGAAGATCCAATTTTGCAACACCATTTATTGAAGATGCTGTCTTTCCTCCAGTGTGTGTTCTTTTCACCTTTGTCAAATGTCAGGTGGCTTAAATTGCATGCACTCATGTTTGGATTTTCTATTTTGTTCCGTTGATCTTCAAGATCATTCTGTGCCAATATCATGCAGTTTTTATGACTGTAATATGTTTTGAGTTCTGGTATGGCAATCTACCCACCACTGTTCTTTGTTTTCAGGGCAACTTTGACTATTCAGGGTCTTTTATAATTTCATATGAATTTTAAGAATTTTTTTTTTCTAATTTTGTGAACTAACCTGGGGATTTTCATTGACATTGCTTTCGATCTATAAATTTCTTTTGTAGTATGATCATTTTCACAAAATTAATTCTACCAGTCCATGAACACAGGAGATCTTTCAGTGCCCTGTGTTTTCCTCAATCTCTTCAAAGTTTTAAAATTTTCATTATAGAAGTCTTTAATGTCCTTGGTTAAGTTTATTCCTAGGTATTTTTTGAAGCTATTATGAATGGAAAGGTTTACACTACTCTTTCTCTGACTGCTGATAATTGGTATAAATAAAGGCTGGTGATTTTTGTAAATTAATTTTGTAAGATGCCACTTTGCTGAAAGTGTTGATCATTTCTAGAAGTTTTCTAGTAGGGTTTTTGATATATCTTGTATATAATATAGCATCTGCAAATAGGAATAATTTGATCTCTTCTTTTCCAATTAGTACTCATTTAATTTCCTTCTTTTGTTATTGCTTTAGCAAGAGTTACAAGCACTGTTATTGAAAAGGAGGGGGATAGTGGACAACATTGTCTTGTTTCTGATTTTAATGGAAAATTTTCCAGCTTTTCCCTCTTTAGAATGATGCTGGTTTGTTGTATATCGTGTTCATAATGTCTATATATGCTCCCGCCATTAAAATTCCCTTTAGAATTTTAGCATAAATCCATGTTGAATTTTGCCAATCAACTTTTTCTGCATTTATTGAGATGATTGTAGCATTTTTTGTCTTTAATTACATTTATATGATTTATTACATTAACTTTCATCTATTGAAACATCATTGCATCTTGGAATAAAGTTGACTTGATCAGGGTGAATGATCTTTTTGAGGTGTGCCTATACACAGTTTGCAATTATTTTGTTAAGAATTTCAGCATCTATGATTATTAAAGGTATGGGTTTTTTGCTTTCTTTTACTGTTTCTTTTGTTGGTTTGGTTTTAAAGTAATACTGGCTTCATAGAAGGACTTTGGGAGTTCTTCTGTTTCTATATATTTTAAAAAATATTTTAAGTAGTACTGATTGCAGATCTTCTTTAAAGTTAATTCAGTCAATTCATCTGGACCTGTTTTGTTGTTTTTGCTGTTGTTTTCCAATCAGGAGTCTTTGTACTGCTGTTTCTATTTCCTGATTTGTTAATGGGGCTTTTTAAATTCATGATCTCTTCTGCTTTAGCTTTGCTGGATCTATTGAATTCAGAAATTCATTCATTTAGATTTTCAAATTTGAGAGAGTATGGGTTTTTTAGGTATTCCCTTGTAAAGTTCTGTATCTTTTTATTGTCTGTTGTCATGTTTCCCCCTTCCTCTCTGATTTTGTTGTTTAGGAGTTTTCCTTTCTTTCTTTTGGTTAACCAGCTCTGAGACTCATTGATTCTTTGTGTTGCTTTTTGGTTTTGTTTCTTTCTTTTTTAATCATTTCTTCTCTGGTTTTTATTATTCCTTTCATATGCTGGGTTTGGGTTTTGTTTATTGTTGATTTGCCAGATTCTTGAGATGTATCATTAGTTATTTATATATGCCCTTTCTGAGTTTTTAATGTAGGCACTTAGAGTTCTCAATCTCCCTCTTAGGACAGCTTTTAATGTATCCCAGAAATTTTGTTGTGTTATCATTTTCATTGAGTTCCAGGAGTACTTTCATTTCTTTCTTGATTTCCTCTTTGACCTATCATTCTACTATTCATCATTCTGGAGTATATTGTTCAACCTCCATGAGTTCATGCAATTGCTGGGATCTCTTTTGCTGTTGATTTTAAGTTTTATTGCATTGTGGTGGTGTTTGTTGAGGTCTGTTTTGTACACCAGTATGTGGTTGAATTTAGACAAACCTTCATGGGTTTCTGAATAGGATGTGTAATCTTTAGTGGAATATTTTGTAGATGTCTGTGAAGTTCATTTGATGCACGGTATTCTTTAATTTGGATGTTTCTCTATTTATTCTTTGACCTGATGATGTGTCTATTGGAGAAAGTGGGGTACTGAAGTCACCTACCGTTACTGTTTGTGGCTAATCTGTATCAAAGTTCAATAGTACTTATTTTTATGAAAATGGATGTACAAAAGTTTGATGCATAGATATTCATGAGAGTTATGTCTTCCTGATCAATTAATCTCTTGATTAGAATCTTGAGCCCTTTTTATCTCCTCACTTTTAACTTGAAGTCATATTGTCAGATATTAGAATAGTAACTTTTGCTTGTTTTTCAGTGGCAGTTACTTGGAATATTTTTTCCTTCTTTCATCCTAAGTTGGTACCTTTCCTTGGAGATAAGATGAGTTTCATGCAGACAACAAATAGATGGATTTTGTTTATTAATCCATTCAACTAGTCTCAGTCTTTGACTGGGGAGTTGAGGCCATTGATGTTTAAAGTTATTATCGAAAGCTGTAGATTGGTCAAAGTCATTTTATTTTCTGTTTGTGTTCTTAGTCTTATTTTTTGTTTCTGTATTTTATATCTTCATTTGTTTTCTTTCTCTAACCTTTTGAATATGATAATTTCTAGTTTCTGTCTTTTGTATTGCTTATAGTAAGAATGGTTTGTTAAATATAAATTATTTAAGTCTATTTGTATTATGGAAGATTATTCTTTCCCCTTTGATTATGATAGATAGTTTTTCTGGGTAAAGTATTCTTTTTGACATGTATGGTCATTTAGAACTGGAAATATTTTTTCCCAGGTTTTCCTGGGTTTCATACTTTGCCTTGCAAAGTCATCTGTAATTGTGATGGGTTTTCCTTTTAATGCAACTTGTTTTTTCAAACAGCTTTCAGTACCCTCTTTTGGTTCTGTACATTTTGTGTTTTTACTATGATATGCCATGGAGGGTTTCTGGTCTGGTCCTAATTGTTGTTCTTCGTGTTTTTTGTATTTGTATAGGTATGTCTTTTCTTAATTTAGGGAAGTTTTCTTCTATCATCCTTTTAAGGATCTGGTCAGTGCCATTTACCTGAGATTCATCTTCCTATAGATCTATTATATATGGAGTTGATCTTTTCATCCTGTACCAAATGTCCTGCATACTCATTCCTGTGTTATTTTAATTTTTCATAGACTTTGTTCAGAAGTCCTGTTCTTCAACTTTGTCATCCAGTCTTGATATTTTGTCTTTCACTGTTGTTTCAAATTAGCTTATTGAATTTTCAATTACATCATCCTCACTTCCATGTCAGTTTTCTCTAATATTTATTTTCCTTTGGTAAATTCATTTTTCAAGTCCTGAATTTCTTTGTCATTTCATCCAGACTTATATTCATATTTCTTGAGCTTCATTCAGGAGTTTATTCCTATCTTCTTTGAATTCTTTATGTGCTGTTTAAAGTCATTGAATTTTTTCACCACGATTGAGATTGTTCTTCTGAATTCTGGGCCCTACCAGTCCTCTGTGTGGTTCTCATTGTTATTCACTTCTATAGAACTGGGTGACTTTTCATATTACTTGGTTTTTTTTTTTTTTTGGTTTTGTTTTTGCATTGTGGTTGGGCATTTGGATTTCTTTGGCTAGTTGTGTATCTTATATGAAATTCTAGTCTGGCTTTGCTTAGTTCAAGCTTATTTCTGCTTATACTGCTTGTATAGCTTGGTTGTTTTCTGGTTGTGTATGAATAGTATCACTATCAAACGGTCTTTACTTTTGATTTTTTACTGGCAGGACTGGATAGTTCCAGGCTGTCATACTTGTCCAGCAAAAGGCCCAAATCTAATTCAAGATTATGGAGATCCAGTGGCTGAACTCTCACAGGCTGGTCAGGAGGTGTCCGGCAAGTTTATTGAGGGGGTCTAGAGCCAAGACAACGTTTGGGACAGCCTGGGATAGTGCATCAACCCAGAGTAGGAATGGACCCTGGAGAAAGATAATGTAACTGATTCAGGTACAGAGAGATCAAGATGCAGTGGGAGGGGTCTGGGTTAGGAGGTTTGTCTGAAGATCTCAGGTGGGAAGAGCACGAGGGGTGTAGGACCAAGTCTGGAATGGGGCCACCTTGAGGAGAAAGAATGGAACCAAGCAGGATGAAGGAAAATTAAGATCAGTGGATGAGCTCTGATGTACAGGGTAGTCCGGAGATCTCAGTAGGTTGCCTTGGGTCAAGACAGCAGGTGGGGTCTAACTAGCTACGCAGAGTAGGTGTCAGCTCTGAAGCGGGAGAATGTAGCTTGGTTTAGAGAGATCGGAACTCCATGATTTACTTTTTAAAAGCCATTAAAAATTAAATCGAGAGCTGTATGATTTTATTTAACGACTGTTATTTTTTTTAAAAAAAGTTTTTTTCTTCAAAAGAAATGACCGTCTCTTTACTCAGGAGACTGGATTGCAATTTAAAACAGTTAAACCGGTTCAGTAGTCACATCTCTGAAATCCATTAAGCAAATAAGCAAATAAGCAAAGCATGGTCATCTGTATAGACACAAACCTCTGGACGATTTCATGGAGCACCAATCGGTTTAGCCATTTTGAAATCAGTGGTTGCTCATGATTGAGCCACAATGATCGGTGTTGATAGTTGACGTGTTTGCGGGATTGAATTGGCTGTGCTGCAGGTTAGTTTAGCAGCCCGTGTGGGAAGTTTATTCCAGGTAGCAAATCTGTAGAGGCTTTCTTATTGACAATTAGATTTGGAGCAATACAAACAACATTGTCATTCCCATTAGCAACTTTAAATTATCCATTCCTTTACAAGCTTAAGGATGGTGTTTGTTAAACACTACATGTTCTCTTGGAGGAAAAAAGGGGGGAGGGGGGCTTTCTGTTTGGATTGAATGGTCATTTTGATTAGAGCACTGGTGTTTACCTGTTTAAAGCAATTACAGAAAACACACATTCTGCTGCAGATATTGTAGTCTTGCCACTCAAAGAATCAGTGTGACCTTCAAGACGAAAAACATGAAATAAAAAAGAGGAAAAACAGATTTGATATGAGAACCAAAGACCACCAAGTTATTGGTACTTTAAAATTAATGTCCAAAACTCTATAATCTTCTTCTGACAATCCACCCCTCTTCATCTGAGAAGAACTTCATACAAACATCCACTTCCCCGCCATATAGGAAGCTAGTGTACACATGATTTGGAAAAGTAGTAGGTATTTTATTTTCTCCTCTGTTGTAAGTCATGTTGATTTCATCCTGCTGTGAGAGCAGAACCTAAGAGAACTATGTAGTGGAAGGATAAATTTAAAAATTTGAATTCTGCCTTACTTCGAATTTTGCTATTGAAATAAATCATTCCCTGAAACACCCACAAAGCAGCATCGTAGTTTACAGGGTCAAACAATACCTTCTTGTGATGTATTAAATACCTTGCCATCTACAGCACAGCTCACACCTTCAAGCAATTTCTTCAGTTTCTACTAGATGGAGCCAAAGTATAAAAAATATGTTCAATCTAAGGATGTCTCAGCTAAAGTTTGATTAGCATAATAAAGCAATGAGAACTTTAAGAAATTTGAAGCTTATTTTTTCAGCTATGACTGGAACTATTGGGGCTTGGTTGGTGGTTCATCCATATATATTAATTTTTCTGAAAATGTATATATATTTAAACCTCATGTAAAATACCCTAATGAAAGTTTTCTAAATTTTGATGACTAAATTATGTATATTTTCATACATACAAATATGCATGTACTATGTTTTGAAGTCACTAGTCATGCATAAATTTTGAAAATTATAATACAAAAATCTAGCTTACTCAACATTCTTAACTAGTTTTACTTTTTAGGAAAAAAAAGAGTGGCCAGTGAAAGAGATAATGAGTTGTGTTACAAATAAGAGTTGTTTTTTATTTAAAAGACAATGATAAATGTTTAGTGGGACTGTTTTACGTACTCACATACATTTTTATGTTTTAAAAATTGTGTCCTTAACAGATTACTTTATCATCCAAGTTGCAATTAGCTAACAAACTAAACTCTTCTAATTTATATTATTTTTGGCTGATAGAATGATCAGGCAACTTAAAAGAAAATATAAGAAAAATAATAAGAAATTGAAATTAGGATGCCTGGTTTTCTTGTGAATCCTGTTTTAAACCTTTTATTACACAAAAGTAGAGGTGTAAAAAGTCAATCACAAAAATAAATGCTAAAATATTTAAGTAATAAAATTATGAGTCTAGAAATCAAAGGTCTTAATGTCATAACTGATTTCTGTTTGTTGAATTAGTCAAATAGCTCTGTATTAAATTTATTTTATATAAAGTTAGGAAATTTCTGAAAATCTTTGTCCAATGATTGAATCCTGGGTTTATATCAGCAAGAGATATTTTTTAACAAGTATTAATTCATAGTTATCAAATTTATTTGGTTCGTTCTTTCAGCAACTTCTTTTTCTCTGGATATATCAATTCTTTTATCAAATGTAAAACAAAACCCAGTAAAAAACTGAATAATATTGTAGCAAACAAAATCATGATGTACAGTTGCTTCTCTGTGATGCTACTGAACCAATTACATAGTTTAGTAGCATTAAGCTCCCTCTGTAGTGAACAGCAATGTGTGTGGAACACAGGCTCTACTCTACAAAACTGCAGCTAATCAATAATACTGTTTGGTAAAATAACTTGGGTGACATTTTTAAAAACTCACAAAGTTAACGATATTTTGTGCCAATGCATAGGGAAAAAACATCTATGTGTTTTGTTGATCTTTCTACTTTCTAATTGTTTACAACAAGCTTCTATTTTTAGAAAAGTTTAGGTGAGATAACTATAAATTTAGTAGTGAGTAGAAACTACATCAGTAATTGGTGGGAAAATACCATTGTTCTTCCAAATGTCTCAATATATAATTTGCTAGGATTGTAAAATGAGAATTAGACTGCAGAAAATATATGTAAAATACATTCAGAGACAATAATTTTTTATTTTGTGAAAAATTTGTAATATAAACTCACATGTACTAAAGCAAAAAGTAATTTTCACAAAGCCAAAGAAAATGAAAGTAAGAACAGACTATGGTGGTGATGCCATAATCCATCCCACAGGAAGCTCAGGCAGGGAGCAGGGGATGCCTGGCAGGCTGTGCTTTAGACTCAGATTTGGACTCAAGAACTTAAAAAACATTTATTTTTTCTTTAGAAATTGGCAGCTTAGCAAGATAATATCTAATAATACCTTGAACAACTTTACTTCCAAGGCAATTCAAATCTGTTATATAATAGTACATTATCATGCAAAAGTCTTAAGGGTATAAAGCCATTACTGTAACTTTGGATAAAGAATATAGTAAATTCAGCAAATTCATGAAATAAGATAGCTTTGATAGCTTGCTAATAAGGTTCGCTTCTATCTAGAATTAGAAAATCAACCAGCATTTTAAAGAAGAAGGGATGAAAGGAGCACACATGACAAGCAGAAAGAATAAAAAGTGGAAAAATAGATCATTATCTTTAAAAATATTTATTATTTATTTTTAGGTGTGCGTGTGAATTACCTGCATATATTTAAGTTCACCCATGTCATGCAATGCCCACAGAGGTCAGAAGATAGTGTCGCATTCCCCTGGAACTGGAGTCATGGACAGTTGTTAGCTGCCATGTAGGTACTGGGGCTCAAACTCAGGTCCTCTGCAAGAGCAGCCAGTGCTTTTAACCACTGAGCCATCTCTCCAGCAAAAGAGGCATTATTTAAAACATGAAAATCTTTATGCAAACTAATAACAATGAAAATGGCCTTTAAAACTATAAATTTAGACTATTTGCTTTTGTTTTATTTATCATTTTTGAAACTTTTTCACTTAAGTTCATGTAGACTTTTGTCTATGATAAATAATTTTGGCCTAGTCACTCTTTTACTAGTAAGATTGGATTAAAGTTTGTAAACATTGGCAATATGTAGGTACACAGAGTAGAAATATTAAAAGTAATTTATTTCTGTAATATTTAAATGAAAAAAATGGTATTTGTTTTTGTATAGTGCAGTTATTTTGGTGAGGAAGATGAGTAATAAATTGTAAGAGTTCCAGAAATAATACAGTGTAGAGACAATGACCTTTAGTTTATTGAGAAAATATAATTTCAATTCTCAATTTATTCATCACACCAAAGAGAATTCTTACTATCAGTTTATTATCATTGAAAAATGAATATTTTAATTTTTCTACATATAAACTAAACATATATATATATGTTTCCATGGCAGCAGGCAACACCTTTTTATATTTTAAAAAGCTTCTCCACTAAACAGTTGACAACATTTTGGAATATTCACTGAAACTGAGGATTGAAATGTACCATTTATTTTCTTCAAGAAAGAAGAGAGGGGAAAAAAAGGAGAGGAAAATATAATCACTGGTTATTCAATGGGGTGAAGAGGTAGCATGCCATATCTTTATATCATAATTTTTGTCTTTTATTTTCCTTTTGGATGTGTCAACATAAATCCATTAGATCGCAGCTAATATCAAATTCATATGGAGTAACATTTTGAACGCTATGCATTCCTGTCTTGTGTCTTCCCTTCAATTACCTACTGATATTAGACATACTAAAGATATAATCTGCAGAAAATACATTTTTAAAATATGTGGTTAAAAAAAGTGAAAAGAAAATTTTATGTGACCACAAAAACCATTCAGTGGAAAAAATTCACCTTTCTTTGCATTATTTTTAGCAAGTCCATTTAACAAATACTTAAGAATCCCAGAGGTTTATAGTTGAAAAGGATATTAGAAACGATTTTGTCTGTCATTCACTTTCTAAAGGAAACTGAGACCCAAGATGCTGTCTCTTAAATTCAAATCTGTCTAGTTCATTCCTACCAAAGAGAATTCTAAAATCTATTACCACTGATTTCAATTTTTGTTTTTAAATATATTTTTTCCTTAAATTTCATTGAAAAATTGCAATTGAGATACACATAAATGTGAATTCATATTTCTGCCAATAAACTGGCAAGATACTTTCTAGGTTTTGCAGGATCACGTGATAAATACTGAGTGCTATCGTGCAAAATGAATTATGATCTTGGAGAAATTTGACACCCATTAGTCAGAAGAGCTGACTCTATGCCAGAAGCTAAAGGCTGAGAAGGGCTAGAGAGAAAAATATGTAATGAAAATTTGTTTAGCTGTGGTTTTATGAAGACTAGTTTTGAAAAGAAAAGATTAAATAAAAGCTATCCCTTCAGTACAAATGATTTTAAAGATCTATGGAATGAGCAAATATCAGACATTCTTTGAACTCTGGTCACAGAAAGATGAAAATTCACAGAATGTTTTACTATTGAACATGAGCTCCTCACATAAAAATGACCAAAATAGGGGGAGTTCATCTAGTCTGTGTTATCTTGTAGGGGAAATTTATCTCACACTAAAAATTACACCTGGATGTTCTATTACTACATCCTAGAATAGTAAGTTGAAGTGCTGTTTAGTAGCCACAGACTAGCCTCCTAACCTTAACCAAAGCCTAACAGTTAAAAGATCAGTTTGGAATCTCATCACTAGATGGCATTGTTACACTTGAATACAATTTAAATAATACAATGACCAAATGAGCTACTTAAATTAGTAGACAATTATCCTTGCTGTAGTCTTCCTTTCATGTGGTGAAGTTGGTTACTTATAGCCTGCAGGATAGCTCCTATAGGATGCACCACTCCGGCAGGGCTGTTTTTCACAAGCTCTCTCTTCCCAGCTTTCACCTCAATCTGTCATACAGATTTGACACCGCATCGTTCCAACACTACTCAGAAATGACATGTATATAATGTGGAATATTGTGCACATTTACAGCCGGGGCTTTTTCTCTTAAACATTGCCTGCTGTATCTTGGCACCTCTCTTCTGCCTTGCTGAGTGCTCTTCATATATATATATATATATATATATATATATATATATATATATGCCTAAGCCAAACTTTTATCATTATTACTATTGTACAGCTGAACCAAAGGGACAGCATAACTGATCTCTGTCATTTTTTGGTTAGCATTTTCGAGTTTCTACTGAGCTTCCTGTAAGCTAATGAGGGCCACAGGACATTCAGGGCAATGCTAACACATGATATTTTTATGATTCAGTTCCATTAATGCTGCACATTATAAATCAAGTTAAGTGGCATTTCTATTGAAAGAGGTTCTTCTCTACATATTTATTTACTTTCTTAAGATCAACAGACCAGCTCAATAAGCTTAGCAACCCATTTTCCTCCCAAGAATAGGCCCTGGCTTTGTTTTCTTCTGTTATCATCCTCTAGCACTTTTCCTGTTCCAAGCGAAAACTCACTGGGGAAGCAAAATAATTCCATTATAAGTGTTATCACAAATCAATCACAAACTATTTTTAAATGCAAACTGGTCCAAAATACATTGTATGTTGTACCCAGCCCATGCCTACAGTGATGCCACCCAAACCCTGTATGTGATTACAGTGCATCACATTTACATATTTTGGAAGAAGTACAATGCATTGTGGGTGGTGGTTTCTATTTACAAGAAGGGATGCTGGAAATACCCACATCACAATATCATATTTTTGCTTTATTAACATAATAGGGCACAGTTGTTTGGGCAGATTGCAATACAGCTGTGGCGTATACCTCCTAACTGAGATTGCTACTTTGTTCTTTTCAAATCCCAGCTTCCACTGAGGACTTTCCCATGAATCTGGAAATTAACTCTTCATATCCAACAAAGACTTTCTGAACACATATTTTCAATTCCTATTTATAGATCACTGAAACCAAAAACCTAAGCACGGAACAAGATAGACATCTAATTAATTTGATTCATGAGAAACAATTAATGAGGTACATGTAAACATGAACATCATTTTTAAATTGAACAAACTAAAATTACATATAAAAATTTGATTTGACTATACATACGTAGTAAGTATAGAAGTTCTGTAGGAATTTATGAAGTAATATTAGCTGCCTTTAAACTGCTGCCACACCAGGCAAGGAGAAACAGGGAAAAGACTGACTGAGACAGGACTACAATCCTGTTACAGAAAAGAAAAGTGTATTCAAGTAGCTTTGAGTTTCAATACCTGATACTAAGAATTAAAGTGATATGATTACTTAAACATATCAGCTCTTACATAACCTCTTGACAAAATGCCTAGGATAAAGATTTTTTAAGCTTAAATTTGATTATGTCTGTCTACCTTGTAAAATAATGTTGTTAACTTATTCAGAAATCTGTTCCTATATCACACAAGCTTACTAAGATGTTAAAAGCAAAGAACTCTTAGTCTGACCAATATTTTCCAATAATTCTTTTTAGCTTAAGTTCATCTTAAATTCTTTTATGTGGATCCGAGAATCACAGAATAAAATGCTTCTGATTCAGAGTATTATGTATTTCCTGGAACAACACATTTGACTAATGAAACCATGAATGAAGGAGGGGACCGTTTCAGTATAATTTATTTGCATGATTTCATAACTTTAGTAATAGCCTAGAGAATTCTGACATTAAAAATAAAACCCAGTCTTAATTCTTCCAGTTTCTGATATGCTCTTTGATTTAAATTATGTGGCAGAAAATTAAAGTTTTCTAATATATTAAACTAAGAATATCTGAATACTGTTTGATATATTTTATGGTAAAATACATTTTGTTTATAGCATAAATGGAAGCCTACTCTTATAAGAAAAAAAGATACACATTAAGACACTGGTTTATTGAGAGATATTTCTATTGTTCTGCTCTGATCAGCCTAAAGATGTCCTATGGGCCTTGCTTAAGGCTCAGGTTTGTGTATTTTTCACAGGTCTGTCCCTTTATCCTGGATCTCAGTTCGTTCTCCTTCCCTCTGACCACCTCCTTTCTCTGTCTCTCTTTCTGGGCCCCTCAAGCAGTTACAAACACGCACACTCACATGCACTAGCACTAGATGTTTATTCCTACAGCATTGATTCTAAATGTATTGGATTATGCTCAGAAGAAAGGAACATTGCATCAACACTTGTGAGCAGAATTATTTGTATCAATATCATAAGAAAAAATAAAATGACTCAATATAACACAGACCTTTGTCTGAAAAGGTGTATGTGTTATATCATTTGAATCTGTTTAAAATTTTAAGTATAATTTTCAATATTCCTCTCAAAGTAGCGCAAACTAATTTTCTTAAACATAATGATGAATTTGTATCTTTTAAATATGAGAATGCTGGACGTGGTTGATGGTACCTGTCTTTAATCTTAGCACTAGGGAGGCAGAAGCAGGTGGATCTCTGTGAGACTGTGATCAGCCTGGTCTACATAGCAAATTCCAGGCCAGCTGAGGTTACAGGGACATTTTATATATACATACACACACATATATGAGACAGATGTTGAAATAAATAACATAAATCATTCCTTGCACTCTAGTTATGATATTGATAATTTCTAAAATATTAACAAATAAATGTTTGACAGCAAATAATACAATCATCATCTTGTTTGCACTCTGTTTAAAAATTGTCCAGAATAAAATCATGTTCCATAAAACTAATTCAGAAAGATGTAGAAATTTGGTCTCTGTCAGTGAAATTGTAACCTATATATATAAATCTCTTATGAAAATATAAGGGTTCATGTGCAAGTAATACTCAGTTTTTATGTAAATTGCCTTGTTTTTTTTCCATCAAAAATCTAAGTAAGATAGAAATAATCTTTAATTATTAAACTTATGATTTCATTTCACTAAGAATCCTACAATGCATTAATAGTGTTATTGATTTTTATAAAATTAGATCATTTTGAGTTAACACAAAAATCTCTTGAGGGCTCACCGCTGAGAACTAAGGAGTCATTTTGTGGGCACAAATTTCAGAGGGTTTATACCAAAAGTGAAATAATTGTAGGATGAAAATTGTCTTACTGATTTCAGTCATTTATATTAACTATACCATCTCTGGTAAGCTTTTTCACATTTTCCTTACATATAAAATGAAACTTCCAAAAGTTACCTTGACTCTTCTAAAGCATAAGGGAACAAAGAAGTTTTTATAACAATCAATTATGACTTATTCAAAGTAATATCACCTTGCACATTTATCTGGTAAGATAAATATTTCTCATGAATATAAGAATTTGTACTTTGCTTTCAAAATTTGGAAGTCTTTAACAATCAGGACACAATCTGGCAGTTTACAGAGTACCTTCTCTTTCACACCTAAAGAATGTGACATTTTGATAAAAATGGAAAACATTTAGAAACTGAAGTTCCACTAGACAACAGTTAGAGATTTATACAGGTCTTCATGGAAGTAATTGCTAATACTACTGTATTTATGTAGAAAAAGAACTTTCATTGTGGTTTTAACAAGAATGTATACATATATGTATATATATATATGTAAAATCTATCTAAATCTATCTATCATCTACTTATGGAGATATAATAAGCATAGATGCAGGTAAAATCTCATTTCATTAAGAGAGAGAAAACTTCTCTGAAATCAGATATTTATTCTTCATTTTATTTTATTTTAAAAATCAGATATGAAACTAAGCCAAGGACCATCACAGAACTGAAAAATGCATATGTCAACATCATCTTTGAAAACTAGACTTGGCTAGGCACAAGCCCTATTTTAGTCCTCAATTCAGTTTGATGCAGATAACAAGATTAATTCACAGGATTCATTTCAATATTGTCTTTATGTTTAAAAAGCCCATTGATGGTGTCAAAGATTTTGATTAGATAATTTGATCACTTTTCTCAAGCCAGACATAAATCAAATTTGGCGCTAAAACAGAAAATTTTACCGTTCACTATTCAGAACAATCTTCCTATTTCAGGAAATGGCAGTGCTCCAAAGCCCATGTGTACAAATGAAAATTCATAGCATGTTATGGAAACTCCTGTTGTATTTGTGCAATTTACTAATTAGATAGGGTAAGTATCAGCATTGAAATATAATAGTAATAACATTAAAAGGCAAAAGAACCTACTTTTCTCAGTTCATTTCTCTTTATGAATGACATAAAAGCCTGTTTGTACCATAACTACTGTGTGTATCAAATACAAAATAAAACCTTTTAAGTGCAGTGCATATTTAACAAGAGACCACTTTCTGTGTGATAAAGATTCTGATGAAAGAATACTTTAATTAAGATTGGTGATATCTAGAATAAACCAGCTAAATACTCATGTATACAAACTAATTTTTTCTGCAAATCATGCATTATATGATAAAAATACGAAGTCATTTAATTTCATTGGCTCTCAGCATGTTATTTTAAGAAACAATTATCTTTTTTTTTCAGAGTTTTATTCCTACTTTTCAAAGATGCATTTCTTTATTTCCCTTTTCAGAAACCTTGGAAATGAACCCATCATTTAAATATTAAACTATATGTAATTATTCACTGACAAGGTATTAAAATTCTAAAAATAAGTAAATCAGAAAGGAAGAAAGAGATAGGAAGAAAGAAAGAGAGAAAGAAAGAAGGAAAGAAAGAAAAGAAACATATTTGACAGGTTCAAATATTGACTCTCCAGTTACCACAATTACTATTGTGACTATAATTCCCATTAAGCCCTTATTTAACAGGGCATTTTGTTGTTATTTCATATGGACTGTGCCAGACATTGTAATAAGCACTCTACATAAACCTTTTCTCCTACTCTCTTCCTTAACTTATGGAAGACCATCCTGTTCTGACAATTCATTGCAAAGATGTTGAAAACTATGTCTTGGAGAGGCTAAATAGCTTGCTGAACTTAGGTTATTGTTTAAATTCAACTTAAAGTTAATATATCTAATTGTAGAATCTGTCTTCTCAGCTATCCTGATATATACGCACTCTAATTCAATGTCAGCTACTTCTTCTGAGAAACAATTACTGACAGGGATCATGATTATTTAAATATTTGCTAATGACCAATAGTCATAGGTATAGCTTTCAAAGTTGACACTGTTACACTGTTAGCAGTCACATGTGCTGTTTATTTATTGTTTTCCAGTGCTGAACTAAGCATCATGAATGCACAAATTTTACAGCTTTCTAGTTAAGACAGATTTTTCAGGCCAAACTAAAGAAAAATACTTGATTCATTTTCAAAAAGAGATGAAAGAGAATAAATATAAGGGGTGCCTACTGTCTCTCCCAGGTTCCCATGGCAGCATCACAGACTCAAGAGTCATCAGACAGCGAGGGAAGAAGAGACAGAGAATGGGAGGCGCCGAACTTCTTACATGGAATCACCTCAGAAAAAGCAGGGACTAAGGCAGTGAGGTGTGTCTGAAAATTGAAGTAGATACCCTCACTTCTCATCTCCGTACCCCCTAATTTGTTGATCTGGAACATACCTGTCCTCCGTCACATACTCACTATCTCTGTTTTCAGATTCTCCCGCCATGTTGTTCCTGACTTCCTTCCTTCCTTTGCACATATGCAGACACCCCAGGCACACAGATGTGCACATTCTCTCCAGTCTCACCATGCTTTTCCACTGTTTCCTGTTACACAAGCTGAGAAGATCTCTACTATAGTGTTCACGTGTCATTACTACGAAAAGGAAACTCCTTCAGAGAGCCTAGAGACCACAGTTTTAGACTGAATATGTAGACAAAGAGAAAGGAGAGCAAACTCTTTTTGTTTGAATTGGTAAACAATAAATATGTTTATAAGCATCAACACTTTTTTCAGATTTTTTTTAGTTTTAACTCGGTGATAACATAAATTTATAGACACCACCGATCTAGAAACAAATCCTGTAGAAAGTGATTTGAGGCGTTAAGCGCTGATTAAAATACTATACAGTCCAAACAACTCCTTTTGTCAAATGGCTCAGTATCCCAATGCTCACTGAATAAGGCCACAACAGCTAATAGTAGAGAACTCTGCATTTCGCTTCCCAAATGAACTCAGAGGTTCATCTTCAGGGCAGCCCTTCGTTAGTTACATGTAGACTAACTTGGCTTTCCTCTGCTTGGTCTCCAGAAATCAAAGTCTAGATAAGCTAACTGAATCAACAAATCAATAGTCATTTCATACTTATGATTTACATACACATTGCCAATTCTTCCTTTCATTCATGCAATCTCTACTATATCTTGTTATTTTATTTTATAATTAAATAGCAGCATAATGGCAGACACTTAACCAGCTCCACTCTTAAGAAACTTATAAACACAGTTCATTATTTTTTCTGAGTAACCTGGTTATAATAAAAATAAGAGGCCCTGTCTAAAAGTAAAGATTAATTTGCCTCCTGACAAAGAGTCCTTGTTGGGACCTGGGCATCCTTGTATTGGTAAACTGTGGTCAGTTGGTAAATGATTATTCATATAATTTAATGGAGAACATGATTTTTGTAGACATGTATGAGTATAAGGCTTGTATATCAAAGTAACCTGAATTGCTACTTACAATCTTCAAAATAATCAATGTAAAATTAAACCAAATGCTGACTTAGGCACATGAGAAGTCGTATACCCAAATTCTGATGATGCTCACATTTTGGTTCGGGGATAAATAACTAAACCCTGTGTGCCGAAGTGATTACTTAGGTATTACAACTTAATTGATTGGACAGAATATTTGAAGTAACATTTGAACCCTGGGAGAAAAAGAATGAAAGATACTTCTTGAAATTATTTTAAGTATTAATTAACTGTGTTATTAATATTATTTCTCGAATCCCATAACATTGTCAGATTTTCCTCAGTGTCTCATTTCATGGACATGTATTAACATCATCTTCTTAGTAAAAATATAGAATCCAAGACCCTTTCCTAGGCCTCTTAAATGACATTCTTTAATTACACAGAACAGAGGTATGTTTTCTTCGTTTGGTATTAGATTTTAAGCTTTCATTGATACTAGTAGTAGGTTTTGAACATAATAAATGCAATGATTTTCAGTTTTGCCTATCTGTTTGCCTAAGCGTTTATTTTTAGATCTCATTGGAAATGAGTTAAGATCTCTGAAACTTTCCTTTTCCGGGTGTCAAGTAGGTGGGGTTGGATTTGGGAGGAGTTGAGATAAATACGACCAAAATACAGTGTATTAAATTCTCAAAGAATTAATAAGCTTGTAATGTTTTTAATGGGGATCTGTGCTCTCCTCTTCTTCCTTAATATTATTTTCACTTTAAAAAAATCATCAATGTTCTCCTTGGGCAGTTAGCCACCCAGTCTGAGGGAAGGATATTAGGTCCTGTCTACTTGGAAGAAAACAATACTGAATTGCAAGAATGAGGATAGCTATTACTTTCTATGTCCATCATAATTCATATTCATTTTCATAGTATTGATGGGAAGAATAACCGATGGCCTCATCACCATGAGTAAACGTTGTGTGTGATCCACCCTCTGGGAGAAGAGTCTTGGTCATGTAAAACAATGACTAATTAATGCATCTTATAGCCCACTTTGGAACATAAGATGTTTTTCCTTTAGGCAGATAATATTCGTTTGCTGAGTCATGCACTAATAATAGGTATGTTTAATATTGTAATTAGTTTTGCTTCCTCTTCCCTCCCAGGATCTATCATTTGGAAACAGAAGTGGACACTTTGGAAAGACCAAAAGAGAGTATTTTTAAATGTTTTAAATCTATTAATAAATTATAGGAAAGAAAAATTTCTTAAAAGACATAGGTGAATCTATTTATAATCACAGTTATACATAAGCTTTCACAAAGACTAATAATTCAACACACAGTCTGAGAGAGTGTCTTTTTAATTGAATGTAGAAATAAAATAATTCTTATTTATAAAAACTCATGCTAATTTTTTCTTCCATTTTACTTACAGCTTTGAAATTCTCAGTATCACTGAAATAATTAAACACTGAACTTTATATACGTTTGATCAGTAGGGATATACAGTTTGTGTGTTTGTTCCCTTTAAAATGGAAGAATTAAAAAGACGATTTTAGAGATTATTCTGGTTTGGGAAAAGAGAAAGAAGAAAAAACCCTCTAGCTATGTTGTGGGGGATAGAGAGATGACAGGGGGATGGACAATAGGTCTCCAGCCACTTAGCTGACCGAGGCTGAAGTTGCTTGGCTTATCACTGTTAGATAGAGCTGTTAAACAAATGCAATTTACCTTCTACATTCTTCTTCAGTGCCAGTCAGTTGGGTTTCTTTAATCATCTGTGAATTTTGAGAGTCCTTCTGAAACCATTACCAGGATGTGAGAGGTTAATCCCACCTCCTGACCCACAGAGCTGCAGGCCAGACCTTTGGAATTCTAAAAGACAGCAAGGCCTCCTTCTTTCTGATTTAGTTTCACAGACTCCTGGGACATCAATTTTTAAAGGCCCAGTCAACAGATTACAGAAATCATTCAAGTTAAATTTTTATTAGAAAAAAATTACTTCACAAATAACCTTCCCTGTGAAAATGTAAACTTAGACTATTTTTAGCTGGGGGCGGGGGGGGTTGTGGGCAGTAGAAAGGAAAGAATAAAGAATTCTAAGGGTTTTTTGTGTTTTTTTTGTTTTTTTTCAAACTGGATATGTAGCTCCTGATTAAATGGTTTTCCTAGTGGGTCTGTCAAATAATTAGTATCAATTACTATTTCCAAAGGAACCCAAAGCATTACAGATAATTAGCCAGAGCGCTCAGAGAAAGAGTGTCTGTGATGCAACTACTGACAACTCCAGGCACAGCAAACAACCCATAAAACCTTTTCAGTAGTTTTACTTTTTAATTATAATATTGATGCATTTGGGGACTATAGTTCCTAAATTCTGTGTCAAATGTTTGCAAAATATCTTAAAATTAAATATATGAGATTTATTTTGGACCTCATATTAAACTATAGAAGTTACGCCTTAGTGCAGGGAAAGAAGAGTCCCAGGGTATGAGATTTTCTGTTATTTTCAGGGGAAGCGATTTGAGCAGTCCTCCTTCATTCTCCAACACCCCCACTCCCACCCCTGAGATTCCTTAGTTCACAATCGCAGTGTCTGACAATCGCAGTGTCTGACAACAGTTGCTGGTCTTATACTCTTGGGAAATCATAGTTCCAATCTCTAATTGGAGAAATCTTCATTTACTTGGTAAGATGCATATTCAGCTGAAATTTTGTGTGGTTTGGTTTTCCTAATTATGGTTAAAAAAAACACCAAAAAACCCACAATGTTCTGTTGGTATTTGTAAAGCAAGTAATTGGAGTTAGGGTTTTATTTCAACTTTAAGCAAAAATAGAGAAAAAGAACCTCAACAGGTGTCACTAACCACGAGTATCTGTGCTGTCAGAGCCTCATGTGATCTGACACAGCTGCAAGTGAAGCCAGAGGCCTGCAGAACCCTAAACTCGGTTCTTTAAATTAACCTACTTATTGCACATATGTTATATTGTTTGAGAATTCCCTAGAAGTATGAAAATAGATCTGTTCTCAAAAATCAAAATTTCTAGCTTACTATACACACAGTGTTAGAGACTTTGAAAAGAATCCCACCAGCCATGGGAGTTGCACTGAAAATAAAAAGTGAAGTCGTTAAGTCTCTAAACAAGTCTGATTGGTAGGATAAAAAGATATAGATGACACACACAAAATGTTGACAAATACTGAAGCAATAAGGTACAGTGATAGCAGATTCTAAGAATGATCAGGTTTTCCAGTGTCCACCCAAATTATTTCCATGACCATGCTCTCTGACCACCTACTGCTGTCCTGGTCTACTGTACCAAATTTCTAAATAGCAAGAACATTACCAAATGAAAAGCAAATAGATTTGATTTATCTTTTCTTTCCTCTTTATTTCACATACCTCATCCATTCCATTGGTAGACCTTTGATGGATATCTGAGATCCAACTAGTCCTAGCGTCTATGCACTGCCTATTATCTCTCTCTTAGATTATTACATGCTTGGCACTCTACAGTTTGTCCCTAATTCAACAGCTAGAATAGCACACATGATGAAGAACTTGCACTTTATTCTGTAAACAATCGTTGCCATCATGATTATGGTTGAAGAAGGTGAGTGACCAAAACAATGACTGGTCTATAGAAAATTGATTTAAAGGAGACTAAGAAAGAACGTGTGCTTGCTTTAGAAAATTCTCCTAATCTTACTAAATAGTATCGTAAACCAATAAAGTAATCACTGTATCATATTAAATATTTAGAATGAAATATCTTGGGCCTATTAAGTGATGCATATTTACTTTTTTATAAATTTGGGAAAATACTATAAAATCTCCATTTCTATGCAAAAAAATGTTTTAAAAACCCAAGTATCTACCCATATAACAAGGTTCAATGAGTGTTGTGCTCCAATAGTACAATAATTTAAAAGGTAATAGGTTGTAGTTCGTCTGTTCTCCCCATCAATACTAACTAGAAAGAGATGATTGTGCATAATACGCATCTCAAGTTTAGTAAGTAGGTAGGGATCACAATGACAGATTATACCTCCTTCTCAGTTGTGTGCTTTGTGAGATGAAACAGACAGAGGTGAAGGCTGTTCTCCTTGTCCACAGGACTCTCAAAGATAAGAGAGGGCATTGAGCTGTCTGTACACCAGGTGCATTCAAAGGGTGGAATGTGTGTGGTGTTGCCACTGGGCCTTCATTCTATGAGTTACAAAACTAATACAGGAATTCTTCCATTTGTCTTACGACTTTATAGAAATGTTTAACCGCAAATACGAATGTGTTTGTGCACACATGTATGGAGACATGTTTTTGAACATGAACTTCCCATAAATGAGTCTTGATGAAACTCCCTTATCATTCAACTGCTGAACTTGATATTTATCTTTCATGATCGCTTCCTGGCTCTTCAGAAATTAGAGGTAGCACAAAGCCAGAAGTCATGAGAATTTCACTTCTTCAATTCTGCCAACTAATAAGTTGTCACATCTACCCTTTTGTAAGACTAAGGGAAAGTTCATAGGACATAACATGTTATTTCAAATCCTTCACCTAGTCTCACCTTCATTTAGGGTATTCCTGATGTCACTCAGTTCTTAACAAGTTTCAACATTCTTAGCGGTAGACACCTATTTCTATTGAGACTAGAAAGTCATTTCTGGCAGACACATCTGTGAAAAAACTTCTTAAACCTCCCATTTTCCCCTATAATTAGTGTATTTTCCAAGGAAAATATACTCTGAAAAAATCGCCTCTTTTGGCCCTCTTGTCATTTGTAGGAGGTGTTTGATTAAAATAATGAGAAATGGTCTAATCATTCCCATTTCCTTAAAAAATTTACTTCCTTTGCATTTGGTTGAGAAATTTTCAAGTTTTCAAATCTCATTTATCATAGATCACTGTTGAGTTGACATAAATTTCATTAAATTAATCAAATATTTAGAACCACTTTTAGCTGTTCAAACTACATTATAGAATCTGTACTATCTGAGCAGTATAACTTTGTATTAATTTAGTCAGGTCAAAATTATGTTTTATCACATTGGACTAACCTTAATTCACACACATAAGTTTTAATTTTTCCTAAGCTAGATAAGTCAAATCTTAAAAATATTTTCACACCTAGTCCTTCTCCTTTGGCACTATAAGTTGTCTTATACAACTTTTGGAGATTTGAAGGTAGTTTTATATCTTAAAAATGGGGAACAGTACAGGCCTGACACAAGGTAGTTTCACCTCAAGCTTATGTTCCATTTGTGGGATCACCACCAGATCTTCAAGGCACGTAACAAGGGCTGTCATAGTCGGGGAAGTCATGTCCAGTTTGGTAGGAGTTATAAATTGGAGTATTAAGAATGTTGCTATTCCTCTTATCATCCCATTTCAAATCTTTATCAGTTTGCTCTGGCCCAATACCTGGCAGTGTAATTCAGCAGCCTGTAGACAGATTCAAACTTCACATTTGATCATGAGATATTTCCTTCTTGCTGTTTAAATATAAGGGAGTTTTGTTTTCAGAATAGTTATAGAAAATCTGGTGTTCAATGTGCACTTCAACTTGAGCATGTGAATATCTGAGCTTGCCTTTACTTTCTTCAAATTATACAGTTATCCGCAGTTTTCATTACTTAAGACTCTCCTAGGGTTTTATGATAATGGAAACAGCTCAGTAGCAGTTCCCACAAGGACATTCCTGTCTCACTATCTCCATCTTTGCAACCTGTACCTCTGTTGATCATAAAACACAATAGTCAGATGGTACCAAATATACATACTATACATATATATATATATATTATTCTCACTTAGGCAATGCAGATAATATACTGCTCATTAACCACCGAGTCTTCAAACAATTTGCTGAGCCCTTCAAATTCTGTCTTTCAGTCTGATTTATAAATGGACAGGACTTAAGAGATCCTTATGCTGTCACATTTCTCATGGGGCCAACATCTAGTCCTTGGAAAGTACAGACAGGAAGTCCAGATTACCCAACTGTTTTTTCTCTGAGAGATAAGAATTGAGTGATCATTTGCCCTTGACCTTTTCTAACAAGAGTTAGATATCAATACAATCTGTGGTTTCCAAAACCATATGGGACTCAAATAAGGCTGAGAAGTCTCACACAATCCTCTCTGTTAGGACTGAGACAATAACTAAGCACATTCTGTTCCACCTGAGAAAGGGGGATACAAAACTCTTTTTTAACACTCTCAAAAATTTTGCCTACAAATCCTTCATCTGTAATATCTTCATGAAGTTGCCAAGTTCAAGCGCATTTAACCAATTATTGTACATGTTCTTTGAGACTTTTCCTTTTTATCTAGTATCTGCCTTTGGTGTCTGATCATTTGGATCAAAATTTCTTCTTTCACATCCTGTTAGGCTACGAAAGGACCTCACATGCTGAGCAAATAACAGTGACACATTTCTGCTGTAGTAACTTCTCTAAACACGCTCAGCTTCGGTTGTCAATTTTTCTTTCAAAGAGAAGCACAATATGCCAGTTGCATTCTGAGCACAGCAGAGGATAGGAAGCAGGAACCTGGCATTTACAGAGAATATGCCAGATGAAAGGTATTCTGCTAGTTTCCTTTACATAAGAAATCATGAATTCAGAAAACAGTGTGGGAGATGAAGCGTGATTGTTACTGAAATATTTAAAATACTCCTCATCAGTACAGAACAGAGCATCTCTCATGGCCATTTGCTATGGGCCTTTGTTTCTCTTCTCACCTCTTCTGTCAGCTTTATGTTTCTTCTACAAATAAATTAAGCATTGTTTGATCATCCAGCTGAGCTAGGCTATCTGCAATATAGTTCCAACTTTTCAACTGCTGGTGAATAGTACATAGCCTTTCTTTGTTCTTTTAATCAGTTTAAGGATAGATCAGCTACTTTTCTAATTTCTGTGACAAAATCATCGAAGAAGAGCAACTTAAGGAAGAAAGGGATGACTTTGGTTCACAGTTTGGATGTAGAGCCCATCGTGGTGGGGAAGGCATTGCAGTAGCAGCCTAAGACAGTTGGCTGCATTGTGTGCAGAGCTAGGAGACAGAGCAACGCATGCGCGCATTTCAGTTACTTGTTTGGTTTAGGACCTCAGCCCTTGGGATGCTGCTGCTCACATTTGGGGTAGGTCTTCCCACCTTAGCTAATCTATAAACTCCTTCACAGGAGTGTCATGAAGTCTTACTTATTTGTTTACTTTAATACAGTGGACTTGATAGTCAAGATAAACCATCACAGGAGATATCCCACGAATTGCATACAAAATCACTAGTATACTCCTACATAATTGTACTCTTCCACATTCTAAACATATACTTTTCTTTATAGCTAAAACATGGAATAAATTCAGTTTTCATTGGTAGGAAAAAAATTCTACTAAATATATATACTCACTTTTTAAAATAGGTCTTTCATTTTAAATGTGAAATGCTGTTTCCTAGAATTCTACCTCAGATTACCTCTCGTGCAGGCATAGGAACAGTCTATTTTTTAAGGTGCTGTCATTTTCACATATTTATATCATAGATAAATATTATTCAATAAATATGTTTACATATCTATTACTGCCTTTAGTTAGCATTAATATGAAAAGATAGGTTCTTTATTCCTCATTTGTCTGCATGGTTTTCAGTCAGAAAATGAATTAAATTGAGATTCTAAGACAACTGTTGTCCTGCATTATCCTAATTTCAGAGAGTCCACATGACCAGTGTCAAGATGAAGTTTGTGCAAACACCGTATTATTTACAGCAAACTAAATATAATGCCTTGATTTGGCACTGCCTTCTTGATATTTCTCTTGAAAACTGTTACATATGTTTGTTTTGAGTTTCTGCCAAAATAGCAAGATTGTTAAATACCGTTTACGTACTTCTTGTTAAATGCAACAGAGAAATTATAGATTACTTTACCTTAACTTGTATTCGTCAGTCCAGTGGGCACTAATTCATATGGAAACAAATAACATTCAAATTGTATGGAAAAGTTACTATTGCCATAATAAACCCATCGGGACTATATAACATGCTGATACGAGGTTTTATACCTAATCCAACTCTACCCACACTGGTAACTCATTTCTAAATTACACTTAGGATCAAGTGAGGTTGTAATTATGCAGAGGTTGATTATCTAGGTTGTCAGTTATTCAAGGCTTTTGCTTTGCGGCTTCTTCCTGCTGTCCACCTTTCGGACAGTTATCACCTTGTTAGTATTTCTACTCCCTGCTTGTTAGTGAGATTGGCAGGGGAAGAGAAAAGGTGTGAAAACTGAAACCAGTAGATATTATTTGTAAGAATTTCCCATAAAAATTGGTGATGAGTTTGAAGCTAATAACTAAAAATTATGCTAAGGGTATATATATATATATATATATATATATATATATATATATATTACACTTATTTATAGAGAGAGATTTCCAAGATGTAATCCTTGAAAAGTGCAGACATTTTTTCTGATGGACTTTCTAAAAAAATCATTTCAGAAAAAAATCTCTCTGAAGAACTTTATATAATTTACTCAAGTTTAACAACCCAAAATTTTATACTTCACATAATTACATTAGAAAGTATTATAATTTTCTTACCCAAAGAACTATCCAAATACATAATTAAAAATTTATAAAATATGCTTGGTGATTCTTTATTGTTATTACTCTTAATCAAATTAGCTTTTAGATAATTTCACACATGCATGCAATGCATAGTGGCATTTATTATCTTTATTATGATTATTTTTAAGTGTATTGCCTGCATGTATATAAGTGCACTCAGGTTGCACAACGCCCATGGAGGTTAGGAGTTATGGATGGTTGTAGGCACCATATGGGTGCTGAGAACTGAACCCACATCCTCTGCAAGAGCAGCCAGTTCCCTTAAGCACTGAGCCCTCTCCCTAACCCCAGTGCCTCTTTTTAATAGGAAAAAAAATGAATCTGAAAATGTTTCATATCATTTGTTTCACATGTATCAAAAATAGCATATTACATACATTCCAATGTTATACTCTCTCTTTAACTTTCTCCTTAGAGTGAATTTGTATGAAGTTTAAAATGTTTCACTGTCAATTTTTTGTTCCTCTGTGTTTTGTTTTTGAGATAAGTTCCCTCTGTAGCTCCAACTGGCTTGGAATTTGCTATGTAAACCAGGCTGCCCTTGACCTCACAGAGATCTACCCACCTCTGCTTTCCCGGAGTTTGCAGATTAAAGGTATATGCCATCATGTCATGCTTCAGGATCAACTTTTTAAATAAAATGCTTTATTGCTTATTATCATTAAAATTTTAAAAATATTTTATTAATTATTTGAGAGCTGATGCATCAATTTTTAAATGGGTTGTTCATCTGATTTGACATATATTTCAATTGTTCTTCTTCCTGAAATTGTGAAACTAAATGTAAAAACTACTTATTGAACATTCACTTCCAACATTGAACAGCATACTAGATTGGAGGTAAAGGAGTGGGTATTAACACTGATAAAACTCAAGAACAATGATTAGTATGAATGCTGGATTCTTACAAATTCATTCAAAACCTGACACTATTCTCTTTAGGCTCCCTTTTGAAATTGCTAAAGATTCTGATTAGTCCCATTCCTTTCCCTTCCAAAGAAAGTCCCAAATACCATGGCTTATAGTGACTGCATGTCCTTATATCATGGAAATTGATCATTTTAAGCGTCCATGTAATGATACCATACCTATCTAAGTATCATATCATTTCTATCATATGTTTAGTCAAGAAAATGTATCTTTGCTTTCTCTGATAGCAAGAGTTAAAGAACATTTTATTTCTCTGTTTTAGCATGCATTAGTGACTATAATAAGTAAATTGTACATATTTATTTAACACTACGGCCATGAACAGTCTAAATGCTATCGTTCAAGGTGGTAGACACCTTGCTACTTTACTTACCATTTCACAGTGTCTCCGCACTGACCTGCTTTGCAGATGAAGTCCTAATGAAACAACAATGATTTATATCTTAAGTCACTGAAAATTTGTCTTGCTTACTGGTAGATTTCAGTATGTTCACACAATATTATGCACACTCACTTCTGTCACCAACTGTGAGAATGGTGGCCACTGAACTGCTAAAGTTCCTCCACAGATAGTCACCCTCTTTCCCAACATCAACAGCACATTAAGAAGTTTTCCCAAGTCACTCTGTTTTAATGAATTTCTAGAAGGATTCCTGGTATTCATTGTTATGTTTTGTTACATGGAAAAAACACAAATTAAATGAGCCAAAAGAATGGTAAAAAGGGCGGTGTAAATGAGATTTAAAGGCAGAGCTTCCATAGGAGTGAGAATGTCTCGTGTTGCCAGTCTCAATATGTGATGGCACTTAGGGTCCAAAAAAGTTCTACTGGGTTTCAATGTGAGGAGTTCCACTGAGTCTCCTGAGTCCATTCGTAAGTTGACTCAGGCTCTGTGTTCCACTCTTTCAGGCTAAATCACATTTATCATTCTTTGGAAGGCATGAGGTCCCAAGACATACTATGACTGCCTGACTTTGTACAAGATTAAATTCTCCCTTACTCATATAAGTCAATTATGTTCCTGAAAAGCCACTCTACGACTCTTTGTAACAGCAAGGCTTTGACAAGTGATTTGGGGATTTTTATTAGTTTTTGAAACATAATGTTTATAATGTTTCATGCTAAAGAAATAAATGTTTCTTTTCTTTTTTCCCCTTTTCATTCTGTCTCGTAGATGGAACCCAAGGCCTTGGGCAGGCTAAGCAAGCACTTGGACACTGAGCTTTATCTCGAGCCTCAAAATTTTTCTATAGTATGATTAAGAATTCTTAAGTCAGCCTTAAAATTTCGATTAGGATAAACATATAAACGCTTTTTCTCATGGATTTTCATTATGAATTTAACTATAAGCTCAGTATTCATCAACTACTTTTGCTTTCACTAGAACTATTCAGTAATTCTGACTTATACTCCTTGTGTGTGTGTGTGTGTGTGTGTGTGTGTGTGTGTGTCTGTTTACATGGCCAATAAAACTGCTCCTAGTTCTATAACTTCATGGTTTTATGGAGGTCATTTAATGAACACATAATAACTCTCTGAACAAGTGATTATGTCATGACAAGATATCACTTCTAGTCATAGTAAGTAATAAAAGAAGCTATATGTTCTCTTTAAGCAAAGTAAATTGTATAGTGAAATTAAAACTTAAGGAATAAAAATGATCTATTTAGCATACTAGTCAGCTCATTGATAGTATGCATATCATTTTAAAGGTAACTCTTTTTGAAACTACTAGTAGGCACTTAACTAATTTTGATTTCAACATGTCTTAATATCAAAATATGTGCACTAAAAATTATGGACTGTCATTCCTTTTTTTGTGACTATAACTTCCTGTTTCAATACATAAAGGATCTCAAATGGGTTTTACAAACTGGCTAAATGTCCACAAATCCAAATCCAACATGTAGAAGACAGTAGCCAAGTAAGGAAATCTTATTTATACCTCTGTATAATACTGATTTAAATTTTAAGTTAAAGAATTTGACATGTAAACAAAATGTTAGTGTCATTTTATCTGCTTGGAGGGTCAGCAGTTGAGAGATATTAAGTGGAAAATGTAAGTGATAGATACGTTAGCCAATGTGATTAGACTTTTGAAAAACTTTTGTTGTACAACTATTTTTCTTTATTTTTTTAAGCAGGCTGTCATTACATAAGAAAGACTGTACTCAAAATTGCCATTGCTCTGCTTTAGCCACCTTAGTACAGGTCTGAGTGACTATGCACACTTTTGATTTATTTTTAACTAAGTACATGAGCACTGAGCAAAATGAGAAATAATGCCATTATTCATCCGTTCAAAGCAGAATTATTTCAAAAAGAGAACAATAATTGATATTAGAAATGTTCCATATGAGGTTTGGCATGGTAGCACATACCTTTAATCTTATCACTCTGGAGTCAGAGGCAGGTGAATCTCTTTGAAACTGAGGCCAACCTGGTCTATACAATGAGTTCCAAGCCAGCGGATGCTACAGGAGTCCCTGTCTCAAAAAGACCTCCCTGCAACAAAAAAAGGAAGAAATTTTTAGCCTGTACAGTGCTGTAAAATGTACACATTGACTTTTTTCCATGAAATGGTAACGATAATGGAGCTAATAAATTATAAAACTAATGGTTTGATTTTAGACTCAGTAAATCAAGAAATAATTTAAAGTCTGCTATTTAATAACATAAGAATGAAGCTTATATTTAAGAGTTGAAAGGACAGAGATGGGAATTAAAGGAATGTAGGACAATTATTTTTTTTGCTAGCACAAACTTTATGTATTATTTGTTACTTGTAAAATGTTATATAGCTCATGTTAGTCTTTTTATCAAGTAATATATCTTTATCCAAGCCTATTTAAGTATATTTTTAATATATTTATTATGACATATATACAGATACATGCACATACATATATATGCATAAACACAAGTACACATATCTACACATACATGGATGTCCCAAATTATATATAATTTTTTTCTTATGCTGCAAAAATTTGGTGGTTTTGTTTCAAAATTCCTCAAAGGGACTGTCAGCTGCTTTTCAAATTTGTGGAAATGAAAGGTCATCAGGGGTGCAGCCTTCCTTTGTCCTGAGTGGGGTCATCAGTGTGACCCTTTTAGTTATGTAAATATGAGACAAGGAGAGACTTCTTGTCCAGGGATTAGGGTAGAATAGTCCCCCCCCCCCCGCCCAGTGTGGTTTAGCAAAGAACCAACTTTATAAGGAGCTCAGAGTTGGAGACCAAAGCTATTTGCATAATGACTCTGGAGACTTTCTCAGATAGTAACCTGCAAAAAATTGCATTGTCTGGGAAACATAAATTTAGTTGGTGATTTACCTTCAGCACAATAACCGAACAGTCTTGTAGGAGCTGATTTTGTCCCAGTTGATGGCTACTGCTAGAAATTTTTCCAAGTCACCTGCTCTAAGGGATAGAAGACTGAAAATCAAAACAAGCAAAATCATGTGTAACTAAAATGGGCCCTAACTTTGTTGCTCAGTATGGTGTCACAACTGAAAGTTCCAAACTGTAGAACGATGCTATGTTAATGGTAGTAATAAAAGTCACCAATTAATGTGTGCAGCCAAAATCTCAAAAATCTCCCTTACATATCTACAGGAAAAACAGCGCTGTGAAAGATGCATGCTCCAAATTCTCTTCCAGCCTGGAAACCAGAGCCTTGTTACTTCCTAGGACTCACATCTGACCACATCCTCACCCAACTGGACTTGATAAACAGGTCACAAAAGAAGATTTTGAAACTGTACTGGGACACTGTGGGGTACAGAGATTAGATGAAAGAACTGAGGTTACTTTCAATTAACAAAAGAATTTGTAAAAATTATAGAAAATATAACTACCTATATAATCAAAGTTGTTGGTGTAGGTTTCACTACCTACATATGTGAAAACACCTCTCTGTATACCCCATTCCTGTGCCTTTACACTCATTTATTCGATGGCATTTTAGCCACTGACATGCATAGTCATACCTTGACAATTGTTACCAATTCAGAAGTCTGAAATATCTCCAATTAGACCACCCACTCTCCTCTTTTCAATCACAATAGTGAAGCCTAGAGCCTCTCCACTTTCTAGACAAACAAACATACTTTTTTCTTTTGTAAAGAGGCAGGTAATAAATATTTTATGTTGTCTATGGGAGTCTGTTATAACTCTCAACCTTCCATTGTACCAAAAATGCAGCTGTAAACATTTGTAAGTAACTAAACATAGCTGCATTTCAAGAAAATTTCAGTTACAAAATAGATGTTCAGGTTGGTCTGGTTTGGCCTGGGAATCATGATTTGTTAGACTTAGAAAATTACTAAAGTCTTTTCTTTCAAGCCTGGAAGGGGCATATTGTGCTTTCTCTCATATTCCACTGGCCAGAACTCATTCCCCTGGCCCCACTCTGAATGCAGGAACCCAATGATTGATAAATATGTTTCCAGCGTTCCCCAGGGTAGAAAACAGGATGCGAGAACTTGAGACTTTAGCTGGGAAGAGTGACAGCTGCTTGTCCCCACTACAACTCTGCCTCATATCTGTTTGGCCTTTCAAATAATCTCTGGTACTTGTGTAAAAATTTTTTAGGTTAACCTAACAGAAATTAATTAAACCTAATTTCTTCCTAAGATACAAGCCAGGATTTAAATCGCATTTGATGACTTGAACTCAAGGCAACTCCAAAAGCAAAACAAATCAAAACTGTGAAGAGAGTAGAAACTTGCAAACTGATTTAAGAAGACGTAATAAAGGTCTTTTGGATTAAAGTCTTTTACAGGAAGATGCTCAATAAGGAAGCTGACTAATGATTGTTTTATCAAAAAAAAGTTCTTTGAAAAAAGAAATTAAATTTCTCTCTTGTTGAGATCATTATTGCGTCATTTACTAGAGCATGTGTTAAGCCAACCGGCAGGCTTGGTGGCCTGATAAGAAAGTCAAGCAGAGTTCATGGAGGAGAGGTTCCAACCCTGGTCACCTCACACTCTCCTGCACACATCTGGATCCTGAATATATTCATTTGGATCAAAAGATGCTGCTGCTTGAAAGAATCTGCGCTAGCTCCTGAAGAGCCGTCCTAGACGGCTGACATATATTCTAGTGAGGCACTTTCCTGCAAAAATAAAACATCGATGAGAGCTTCTCTCCAAGCACTCATTAAAAGGTAAACTTTCTTGGACTAGGAGTCATGTCAATCATCGTTTTCCTGCACACCCAAAGCTGCCTTTTTCTCTGTTAGAAGCTGTTATCATCTTCAAAGACATATCAAAACAGTGTTTGTTCTGCGCTTTGATTTCACCCACATGGTGAATTCAAAGAAGACTTCAGAGTGGAAAGGCACCATTTCCGATGTCTGAGGGTTTGTCTTTCCATGTCTGTAAACGGATTTAAGTGCCTTACTTCTAATAAAAACCATTGAAATGCAATGAAATTTTGTTTTCATTGAAACGTATCATCTGGGTTTCAAAGTGTGCATGGCTGAGCTATGGTGATCTTAAATACAAAACCCTAAACCTTTATACACTGTTAATACAATGGTAACTCGCCTCAAAGAGTTTCTTTCCTTTTTCATTCTGCCATTGTCAATAAAAACAAACAAATAAAACAAGCTTCTTTTTCAGTGACAGCTTCTAAATATCTGGCACAAATAGACAATTTTTCTTTGGAAAAAGAAAAGTCATTAGGAAGATAATGTTACTTAAGGTCCATTTTGCATTGTGGATATTTGACACCATTCACCGGAGATAAACAGATGCATGCAAAATTTACATATGAAAACCTATCAGATAATGCAAAAATTTGTATGTGAAATGCTTCATTCACTGAATTAGCCTATGGTAATCTCTCATTATATGAAAAAGAAAATGATTACTAAAAATGTCTAAATAAATATTAATGTGCTTATATTGTTTTTAAATAAATAAAATATTTAGAGAGAACCAGATGCAGGGAGAACCACTTAAAGGCACAGTTGCTATTTTGTATTATTGATGTGAAGAGCAAATAGGGAGATGGTAAAAATAAATTCAAATTAAATTTAGTGATAAACTGAAACCCAGGATTTTAAAACTTCTTGTCTGTTTGGATCATATTGTGTTGGAAGAGAAATGTAAGAGAAGGAAAAACTGATAAATAAATTAACACACAGCACTGGAGAAACCTACAGAATTTCCTTGAGAGCAGCTGAGAATGTGTTCTGTGTCCTTCAGGGTCAGAAGGAAAGCAAGCTGACCAGAGACAGTTATTCTGGCTCTTTAAACACACACACACACACACACACACACCAAAGAGAGAGAGAGAGGAGAGAGAGAGGAAATCTGAGTATTTGTACATATTCATTTGCTAGTACCTGATGAGTTTTGGATTTGGTTAAAAAGTTGACTAGTATAAATACCAAACTGTTTTGGACACATTTGCTTCTCAACCTGTTCTTTCAAAAGAAAACTACGTGCTAACTTCAGCAGCATGTACAGCAAAATCGCAAGAATATGGGGAAAATTAGCATATGCTCTGAGAAATGATGGCATGGCAGTTCATTCCATATTTTTAAATAAGTATTTACCTGAGGATATGTTATAAAACATTGTACACGAAAGACTGTTTTATAAGTAAAATCTTGTTATTTGTGAACAACTGTGATAAAATTTTAGATATATATATATATATATATAAAATGCTCTTTGAAATATAGTCTCTCATATAACTCACCAAAAAAAAAAGACATAAATCAAGAGAGAAAGAAGAACAAAGAGCAGCAGCTGGAGAATGGTTAGTTAGGAAATAATGCCGGAAATTTTTTATTAAAAGTCGGAATCTAGTGATGGCTTACGAGATATTGATTTACTCTTCTGTTTACTGTGGTGCTGTTTAGATTTTGTATATAAGGAGAAATGAAGCTGAGCAATTATGGGCACTGGCTGCTCTTGCAGAGGACCCAGGCTCAGTTGCTAGCACTCACAGGGTGGCTACAAATTACAACTCCAGTTCCAGGGGGCCTGACACCTTCCTGGACCCTCCTGACTTCCAAGGGTATTGCTCACTTACTCAGGCAAAACACTCACACTCATAAAATAAAAGCAAAGAAATTAATGAAATATGGAAAAGACCTGTATGTTCTGGTGATTTTAATAAAAGTGGCCCCTACAAGTATTTGAACACTTGGTCTCCAGTTAATGGTGCTGTCTGAGGAAGGTCATGGAAACACGTCACTGGGGGTGGGCTGTGAGAGAGCCACGTCTACATTAGTCTGGCTGTCTTCTTCCTGTGCCTGCTACTGAGCCCTCAGCTTTTTCTTCTGGCTGCCTCCTGACATGCCTTCTTGCCGTGAGGGACTGTGATTTCTCTGGAACCATTAAACCTAATAAACATTTTCTTCACTAAAAGTTGCCTTGGTCATGGTACTTTAACGTAACAACAGAAAAATCACCAGTACTTATGTAAAAATATTTTTAAATGTTTTGTTATTATCTGCCAAATGTACCAAAGTATAGAGAGCATGTAGTGCATCCCTTGAGTTGCTTTCAAGAGCCCATGTCATAAACAACTCCAGGAGAAAGATCATAATGATCTGTGTGGCATATGATTCTATGATGGTGATAAACTTCCAATGCTGATAAGAAGTACTGTGGCATTTCTTACATTCAAGTCTATTCACCACCTCCTCTTTCACCTCTTGTGGATCTAATGTAAATCCACTACTTAGACTCCACCTTGCCTTTGTTTTAATGATAATTTTCTAATGTTTGTGGTGGAGAGGCCTGTACACACACATGCAGCTATGAGAAAAAAAGATTCACTTTTTTTTAGAAGACCACATCTTAAAAAATCATTTTATTTATTTATTTATTTATTTATTTATTGTATAGTTGCTGTTTATTTGTGTGCATGTATGTTCTCCAGGATCAGAGGACAACTTGTGGGAGTCAGAGTTTTCTCCTACCACCATGTAGGTCCTAAGGATCTAATTCAGGTGATCAGGCTTGTCAACAGGTGCCTTAGCCCTCAGAGACACCTCCCAGGTTCAGAAGACTACTCTATACATTCCAAGTTGCTTTCTTTCAGCATTCTTTCTCTTCTAAGAATTTTACCTAAATCCGTTCTGTTTGTTACTTTACTGTGTATGGAAGCACTCTAGGGAATTAAAATATAAGCTAAAGTCTCGACTTGGATTATTCTTCCCAAACGTAAAGCTTTCCTTAACAAGAACTAGTTTATAGAAAACTTGCCAATCCTTGGTTCCTAAATATTAACTGCTGCAAAATTTCATTAATCTATACTAATTGGAGGAAGCTTAGTGACAATTAAGGGGAAAAAATCCGAAAATAGATTATTTTGGAAAGCAATGGAGCTCTGTTATTTCAAGTAGGTACATTAACTCACATTAAACTAACAAAGTGTTATCCAATGTACATCCTTGACTGGACTTAATGGTTTATAATTAGCATATCAATTGTGTGGAAATGGGTCCTTCTGAAGTGCTTGAGGGTTCTTAGAAAGTTTTCTACTAAGTATTTTCAAGGATTCTCTTGCAATCTTATTTACATTATTAATTTACTTTCTCTTCAGAAAAAAGTATTATTCATGCAAAAAAAGAACATTCTTGTTTGTTTCTGTAGAAATACAGAACTACGAGTAAAGAACAAATCATTTAAATTTATTCTTTGCACTCTAGTTATTATATATTATCAAAATTTTGCTATAGTTCCAAATATTTTCCCCATCTGTATAGTCGATTCTTCTGACAGAAAGGAAGTATCTTCTGTGGATTGAGTGCTACTTTCCCTGAAAGAGACAGGGGTGGGAGGGAGAGACAGAGGGAGATGGGGGGGGGGATGGCTTCATCTGTCTTCCTACAATCAATATACACTGCCTGGCAAATAGTAGTTAGGTAAGATATGAGTTTCCAAATCAGACATTTTGAAGAAAAGAAACACATACCTGGATTCTGTCCATCTGACTGTTTTTTTTACAACTGCCTAGTACAGTGCCTGACATTGAATTGTTATATATACAGAAAACTAATTCATTTTCAGCCTGGGAACTGGTAAAAACAAATGTAATTTATTTTGCACCCCACTAGTGCAAGCCTGTGCACCACAGGATGCCAGACAATCTTTACACTTTTCTTCTTATGTTTCATTCAATTAAAAATGAAATCTCAAGTATTTCTAAAATATGATTATAAAGATAAATGTGGCTGATTCTCCACAAGTGAGAGAATGAGATCAAGTAGTTTTCACCTTCAGGAGAAATATCGTGGTTTACATTGTTAACTCTTTGTAGTAAGGCAGAATTGACTTAATTATTTATAGACCTTTCTTAATAAGCTTCTAACATCAATTTGACTCTTTGACAACAGGATACACCATTGCCACGAGATGCCTGTTCTTTGGATTGGATGCATAGTCATTATTTCACTGAGTTTTTCTTAAGTTCTGCATGTTGTTTCTCTCATTCAAACAGCTTTTGCTTCTCTCCTTGTTCACGAATGAGGATTGTTGATTCATGTCTTCTTTCTATTATTTCTGATAAATTTCTGATTACTTGAAGATAAACATATCTCCCTTTACTATACCCTTTGGCAACATATCTTGTTCCTCTAACCATCCTTCAGAGGTCTTCTTTTGCAAACATTTGCTAAATCCTTGTTTTGAATTCTTCCTTTGTCCTTGTTCATTTCTGAACGCATCACCACTGTGTGCACTGCCATGTCTGTGCACAATGACGGATGACAGTCTGATGGCAACAATGCATTTCTTTCTCTTGCTTTCTGATGAATGTGATTATCTGTATCCACAGATTTGTTATTTCTTGTAGTTCCCTGTATTTTCTCTTGATTTATTCTAATTCTCTTCTGTTTGAAACATTTACTTTTAGGTTAACAAATTTACTTATGGAAATACTGATGAATAAATAAGTGTGTGAAATGAATCAGATTGAAAGTATGTATCTCTCTAGCTCTTCTGACTTCTAAACTGTATAAAATATTAACTTTGATCAAATTGTCCATTTTTGTACTTTTTCCTATTTTGAATTTATATGTTAACAACTGATAGAATTAGATGATCCTTATTTAGTTTTTTACAGTCACAAAGCGATTCTTAGCACTTTTTAATAATTCATTGAATGTTTTGCTGTAGGGATGCTGTGCTTTCAAAATCATATAAATCATAATTGAGAGGAGAATGCATGAATTCTAGTCTTTCTGAAAGAAATGTATCCATAGATTGTATAATACAAAGGTGTCATGACAATATGGTACAACAACAATCTCATTGACTATATAATTAAGAGAAAAAAATTACATTTCTTATTTTGTACATTTTACATTTAATTGTTGTACACATTTCAAGGTGAAGTAAAGCTGTGCCAACTAAAACCAGTGAGGGAAAATGGCATTATAATTGATAACTAGTTTTATATTAATATCTAGCCTTCTCCCCCCAAAGCACTGATTTTCATAATATATTGTTACTTTTCTGGAATATATTATAAAACTTCGAGAGCTAGAGATGTAGTTCATAGTAGTGTGCTTGCATTAGGCCTTGGATTAATTTCATCACAATACAATTTACTTTTAGCTAAAAGAAATATTATGAAAACTGAAGCAATATGGTATGATTCTTCCAAGAGATTTCTGGAACTCCTATCACAATGAGACTAACAATACAAAACAGCTAGATAAATCAGCCTGCATTTTAGGATACATATGCAGTCAATGTTCAGATAGCATAACTACTCAAAATTTAGAGAGGAAAGTTTTTTTGTATTTCAGTGAGTATTTAAATTCAAATCTTAAAAATTAAATTCCTAGGGCTGGAGAGCTGGTTCAGTAGTTAAGAGGACCTGGGTTCAGTTCCCAGCACCCACATGGTGGCTAATAACCATGTGTAACTCCAGTTCCAGAGGATCTGGCATCCTTTTCTGACCTCTTCAGACATTGTACCACACAGATGCACTCATACACGTAAAATTAAAAAATAATAATAATAAAACTGAATTCCTTCAAATAATGGTTTTAATCCATCTATACCATAGAAGATCCTTGTCTATGTATCATCTGGATTTTTTTCTTGTAAAGACAGTTTTGTTTTTACAAAAGTAAAATTGTCACTACTATCTTAGTCTGTCCAGGTTTCTACTTATAAAAAGTACCGTAAACCAAGTAACGTATGAACAAAAGACATTTGCTCTTCACAGTCCTGGAGACTAGGAAGCCCATGATGCAGATGCCAGCAGATTTGATGACTACAGGAGTTGCCTGTTCATAATGCCACACTGCTGCCATATTCTGTCATGGTGGAATAGGAAAAAAATATTTCTGGGAGCCCATTATATAGATTCCATTCCTAGGGTCATCACTCATGTGACCTAATCACTTCCTGAAAGACTTCATCTCTTAATACTGTAGATGTGGAGATAAGAATTTTAATTTTTGAGGTGTGGGGAAACAAAGATGTTCATACCCTAGCAATTCTCACATAAACATAAAAGTAACATGCAGAAAATTTTATTCAATCACTTACTTAATGAAGGCATTATTTATCTTTAAAGGTTATTACAAGATTTTTTAAGTAACACATATGAGTGTGCATGCTAAATGCACTAAAATGAATTCTTTAGCACATCAAATAATGTTTTTTTTTCTATAGGGTACAAATTTATATTTTTTAAGACAGGATATCCTACTTACTATATAGACCAGGCTGGCCTGAATCTCACAGAGATTCACCTGCCTCTGCCTCCCAAGTGCTAGGATGTCATGTCACGTCACCATGGGACATGTCACCACACCTGACTTTAACGTCTTTGAATAAAACTTATTATTATTACCATTGTCGGCTTTCTGTCATATAATTTGTAAAATCCTCCAAAAGAGTTTAAACTTTATTTGGTCATCAGAAATATGAACATGATAAAATGCACGTTTATGCAGAATAATGTAATTCTTAGGCAGTAATCGATACTGTGAGCCACTAAAAAGACATGTCATCCTTTCTCCTCCTTCTCTGCTCTTCTCGCTCCAGCTCCCGCTCCAGCTCCTCCTCTTCCTCCTCTTCCTCCTCCTCCTCCTCCTCCTTTTCCTCCTCCTCCTCCTCCTCCTCCTCCTTCTCCTCTTCCTCCTCCTCCTCCTCCTCCTCCTCCTCCTCCTCCTATTCCTATTTCTCCTCCTGTTCCTATTCCTCCTGATCCTCCTGCACCCCCTCCTCTTCCTCCTTCTTTCCTCCTCCTTTCTCTTTCTTTCTCCTCCTCTTTCTTCACCACCTTCCTATTCCTATAACCCTGAAAAGCCTTCCTGACAACAAAATACATCTTCAAACAGCAATGGACACTTTTGTATTTAATGAGCCCACCCACACCACGTTCCGTACAACCTTTACTTTGTCCTTGTGTTTTAAAGCAGACCTCACTTTGTTGCCCAATCTTATATGTAATTCCTTGGGTCAAGTGATTCTCCTGCTCCACCCTTCAAGACACAGGGCCTACAGCTATGTGCCAGTGCGTCCAAGGTAAACGCTTCTGCATTTGATGTCTAAGGAGTGCAGTGTAAAATTTCAGGGCTAGGGATACTTTGTGTTATTCTATTAATGTTTGTTTCTCTGTCTCTCTCTCTCTTTCTCTTTCACTCTCATTTTGCATCGTTTTTGATTCTCACAGTAAACCATGTCAAGCAAATTATTTTATGAATTTCTGTTTCTATTTATTTTTATTTGTTTATATGCTTTTCTATCCAACAAATATCTTTGAATTAAGTTTTGCTTTTTTCTAAACCACCAAGTAGAAGAATGCGTTAATCCCTGCCTTCTGTCTCTTAATTTATGCTATCCAGAAAATGATCACTTAGATCAGACATAAGATCAGTGTTCATAAGTGCATCCGACAAATATCTACTCATTGTGTTCCTTGTTTCCTTTCAGCTTCTATGACCATGCTTCCCCTCTCACCATTTGAACCATTTTAATTCATCAAACTGATCCTCTGCTCACCCATCCCCTAAGTCTGGAAAACAGACTCACAGAAAGAACTTAAGTTTCACGAAATGCAAAGTACATCTCCAGCCCCAGCTTATGATCTTATCCTGTTTTCCTTCTTACTTTACAACGAAGGTCCCTAAACCTTAGAATCTCAGAGATGAACAAACCTAGATGAAAATGTGCATACAGTGTTACCACTAACTGTGATAGTGGTGATTCAATATAACAACCCTCTCTCCTTAAAGATGGCCACATCTTAATTCTCAGAAACTGAGACTGCATTGTTTTACGTGATGTGAGGAACACTGCCTGTGTGCCTCAGGACTCAGAGAGGAGGAGATTAAAAGGAAAAATAACAACAACAAAAATAAATCCTGTCTTTCCTGTGATTTCCAACCAGGTCTAAAAATCAAATTGACACGAAACAAGCAAAAACAGAAGTTTTAATACATTTTTTATATATCAATGAGATTTGTGAAAGAGAATGCAGACCTGAAGATGTGGCCAGAGTAGTTTTTCTACTCATTTTACAAGAAGAAATGAGAATAAGATAAAAGGTTTTGTGCTAAGGAAGGATACTGTGAAGTGACTGCAAGATTTACAAAGAGAAGGTAACCTAAGATAAGGGCTATTTTTGTAAGTTTGTACAGATCCATCTCAACATCACTTCCTTGTCATGAAGTTGCTAATATTTTGAACAACTCCTTACTTTTTGCTGTTCCTCACAAATTACGTAGCTTGTTCTGTACCCAAGATTTATCTGAGTTCCATTTTGTAATACATTCTTTCTTCCTTTGCTTAAAAAAATGTATCAGTGTATCTACTGTACAAGGTAGAGTAACATCATAACATTTTCATTCAACATATCATTTGCGTTGGGCACATTTACTCCCCATTACCCTCTCCTGCTCCACTCCATGGGTAGCCCTTCTTTTCCAAATAAGATATTTTCAAATTTCATGTCATAAAAATGTTTCAGTCTCTATTATGATTCATTGTATATATACACACACAATCTTCTATTCATATTTAAATAGCTTTATTTCAGAAAGGAAAGCACCTTCAATGAGGCTTTTTAAGGAGAACTCGCCAATCCTCCCTTTTCCAGCTCAGGGACTGGGACACTGGAGAAGCATTGCATTGTGCCAACTTGCACAACTTCTGTGAGCTTCTCACACATCTGCTCTTCCATTCCTTTCTCTTTTTCTTCTTTTCAGCCCTCACTGCTTTTTCTTCTGAGTTTGTTTTGTAATAACTGTGTTCTCTATGGTGCTCTCTTTTGCTATGTCAGAGCTGTGTAGGGGCAACAGACCTCCAGCCCTACTGAGTTTCTACCTCAGAATGAGGATGGTACTTCTATATCTATGTAATATGTTTTTGTTACTGCATTAATTATAAAGTACCAAAAACTTTATTGTCACTAAATATGAAAAGAATATTCAGAGATGTTTAAAGCTCTCTTTGTTTATGAGGCAAGCATATTAGTCAGTTCCTAAAATTGTGACATGGCAGGTCCCAGGAATATTATATATATATATATATATATATATATATATATATATATATATTATATATCACATGCTGTTTATATAAAAGTACCAATATGTTGCTTGAGGGCATGTTAACCCCCAAACTCACTTTAGCATTGAATATGAAGAACTACACTTAGCAGAAGAACAACAGATCAAAGAATATATGAGTGAATGAAGGATTTTCAATACGTTACATGCACATTGTGTACAAACACAGCAATTATAACTGTAGCAATAGCATGAAGAACTGGATGGAGTTCTCCCAATGTCTCACAAATCCTATGAATTCTAATAATATGTCTCCCTCTTGGATACCAATGTGTAAGTGGAGTGGAAGATTTTTATCTGTAATTTGACTTCTACTGTAGTTTATGATAGTGGAGGGCCATTGGTTAAAGAGAGAATCAAACTTGAGGAGTCACGCTTTGCAAGAACTTACCTTTCAAAATAATGGCTACAGCAAAGAAAGCCTGAAGGGTAACGGGATAGAGGAGCACCTAGGAATTTTCAATTATCTTTGGTGAATAGATTTTCGTCTGATACTAACCATTTCTATTGTAAAATGCCTGATCACATAAGTGAGTTTGAGAAAAAGGCCAGAGTAGGCCATATGGAAGGGACAAAATTGAAAAAAATAAAATAAAAAAAGATTATAAAAGCCCAGGATGAAAGAGCTCTTCAGAGGAGGTAAGAGTAAGAGAGTTCTCATATTTAAAACACCTTATGCTTTAAAGAGCTTTCTGATCTCATTACATTCTTATTTCCCACACTAGTCAAAGTTTTCACATCTCTTCCAAGTTTGAAGGAGATGTGATTCTGAATAACAGACTTCAGTTTCTATTGCCATGTGCTAAAATCCAGTAACAAGCTGGTTGCAGTGGCTTTCATGGGTAAAATGCACCTCCCACTATTACAATTAAAGGGTTCATATTGGCAATTAGAAAGGATTCTTCTTGGGTAATATTCCCATAGGAACGTAAACAGAAAAGGCTGTTTCATACACATGTCAGGAATAGTGTAATGCTAGACAGCACTTCGCAGACCTTAAAGAAGCTAATCTCATTATAGCTCTCTGAGTTTTATTGCCAGTTACTTTTAAAAGATGAAAACAGAGCTTAGGAAATTTTATGTTTCTCAAAATTCCACTTGAGAAATTGACTTCCTCTTTGAACCAAGATCTGCCTATATCCAAAAAATGAAAAAGTACATATTCAGATTTAATGTCTGAATGGTATTTCCATGCCAATCAAAATTCCCTATGTGAACTCTAATCCTCAGCTCCTGTACCATGTATAGTGAAAGACTTTTGGTGATTTCTTATTAAGATCACAGGAAGGTTATGCTATAGACTCAGACAGAAACTTATTCAAGATGTCATTATTTTGATGATTAGCAAGACACCCACCTATAGATCTTCTGATTCAAAACACAGTGACTTCCCTAATAATTAAAAAAAAATTAAATTATTGCATGATAAGAAAGGGTTAATAAGGAAATTCTTACCTCTGCAGGCCATAGGACATAAGTCGCTAAGAGGGTCTATAGAAATAGAGTTGTTAAAATAGATTTACTCCTTTTAGTAATGAATTTGGCAAGTGTTTGAAAAGTAATTGTATAATATTGAATATTTATAATTAAAAATGGATCTTATATTTTTGAGTTCAAAGTTTGATGTATATTCATATACCAATCTTTATTCATCAGTATTTCAAATTTTTACCATTTCTATTTACAAGTTTTGTGGTGTCCTAGATTTTTAATTTACAAAGCGTAAGTCTTCTTTTATTCTAATAGTGCATTATTACATAAATCGGTACTATAATGAATAAAAGGCCATTTTAATGGTCAGGTTAAAAATTGAAAGATGCTAAATCACACAAAATGCATATATCTATTACAGATGTTAATCAGCCAGGCTGACTTGTTCTGTTTCAACAATGTGTCTTCAAAATGAGAAACGTCGATACTACAAAGAAATGGATTTATATAAACTGTAAGCAATTCATGAATTTTCTTTCAAACATAGTCACAAAGGTTGTTAAAGAGACGGAACTTATTCAAATTTACTCATTTTTTTCACTTTCTTGAGTTTAGTGTGAGAAGAACATCTTTATGCAGGCAACAGGACAGAAGTTGCTTAGAGGGTCTGTAGAAACAGAGTCGAGGTGGAATATTTACTTCTAGAAACATTAGCTGGCAGCAGAGGACCTGTCTCTAAAATAGCTTTTTAGGCAAATGAGAGAACTATGCAAGAAAAGCGTGTGATCCTATAGAAGTCCACTTCTTGCTGTACCCACCCACCCCCCCACACAAAGGGTCTAATTATAAGGGTTTCTTTTTCTTTTTTCTCAATTAACAAAAATATTATTTTTATTTTATGTTTATCACTGTATTGCCTACATGCAAGAGCAACTATGTCATGCAATGCCTGAAGAGGTCAGAAGAGGACATTGAATCCCCTGGCACTGGAGATGTGGATGGTTGTTAGCTGTGGTGTGGACAGTGGGAATTGTACCTGGGTCCTCTGCTAGAGCACCCAGCACATTTATCTACTGAGCCATCTCTCTAGTACCATTTTTCTATTTTTTTCTGCGATTGCCTCTACTTAGTGTTGTAGGGAAAATTGCAGCAGTGTGAAATCCAAGTTTGATTTCTGAGTGTGTTGTCAGGAGAAGGTGCAGAGCAACTTGCCAATACAGGGAAGAAGAGTGAATTATTTTTAGAGAAAGAAGGGTTAGCTAAAGTTTAACTAGTGTTAGAAATAGTTGCTTTAAAAGTTCTTGGAAGAGAAAATGTTATTCTTTATATTGAGAGGTATTGATTATGCAATTTTGCTGTATCATGAACCGAGGAGACTAGGATGATATGCAGCATCCAGTGGGAAGGAACAGGCCTTCTTCTGTCTTCCTAGGATATTTGGGAACTGTATTTGATATATATGATTGCTTGTATTGTAAATGTTTTGAGTTTGTCTTTGTTCCCCATGCTTTTAATATGATTTTCATTTCACATGTATCACTTTTGCAACTGTTTCTACCAATTGATTTTTTTTTCTGTTGAATTTAGGTCAAAAGTCTTTCTGATACTAGCATTTCTGAATGATTTGGGTCTCCATTCTTGAATTTGTTATATCCCTTCAAATATTTTTGATCTTTGTCGTGGTTCACAGTTGCATGAATACAGTCAGTTTGATCCCTTTTTATCATTAAAATTAATGTTATAGTCAAGATGGGATGTTGGGAACACTAGAGAAGATAAAAAAGAAGGCTTGCAGCTCTGTATAAGATATCAAACTAATTAGGAAAGAAGACAGACCTCTAGATAAAGCAACAAAGGCTACCTTGACAAGCTCTGAGCTGGCTCCTACAAAATATGCTCAAGGTACCACACCTTTTTTTCTAATAAACTGAACTTTATGAGAATTTGTACTTTTATATACATTCTTGCATCTAATTATAACATACTAAATTGCAGTTATAGCTTCTAAATAAACCTTTCCCTATTCCAGGATGGAGACGAACTCAGACCATGCCAGAAATGGGTGAGAGGAGGAGAAATGGTCAGTAAGATTTAAGTCAGGATACAAGAGGCTTTCTTTGCCTTTGCCCTTTGGCTCCTGCAGTCTAGCTAACCCTCCAGTTTCCTGGTGATTCTCCTATTTCTATCTTCCCATCTCACTGTACGAGTGCTTCTGGTATTACAGATGCACACTACTGCAGCCTGCTTTATTCATAGGCTCTGGATAGCTGAACTTATGTCATCTAGGTCGTTTGGCAAGATTTTACCCATTGAGGCATCTCCTCAGCCCCAGTTTCTAGATTATTAGAAATGTGATATAGCAATATGAACCATGTAGGAAAATGAAAAAAAGAAGTTTAAATGAGAATTCTCTGATCTTTTAGCTGTGAATATATATATATATATATGTGTGTGTGTGTGTGTGTGTGTGTGTGTGTGTAGTATATATGATAGCCTGTTTTCCTCTTACATTGCATTTATTTTCCCACATGATAAGCAATGTACTCACTCATCATATTTACTGATTCATGAATTGACCTTTTAAATACTTCAGTTAGATCTCCAGTATGGCTTATTATTCAAGATAGTAAATGCATTCATGTTCCTAAACTTGGAGGTACGTTTTCTGTCTTCTTTTTTTTTATTATTATTATTGACCTCACCAAATCATCACCACAGTCTTAAATTCCCTTAGTTTTCTTTCTTTGCATCTGTTGTTCATGTCAGAGTTTATGTATAGCTTCTGTCATAACAGACTGTACCCTCAAACTATGAGTTAAAATGACCTTTCATGCCTCAAGTTTGCTGTTTGTCAGGTATTTTGTCACAGCAATGAGACATGTAACTAGGACACCTCTAAACTCTAAACTTACCTAGCCAACTATATATTAGACCCTTCTACCTAGAAACCAGAAAAGCACCTAAACTTATGTAAAAATGGAAAAAGTCACTTTGTCTTTTGAAAACCAGCCTCCCCAATTAGCCTACTGAAGCTCCTTCCACGTTGCTGATCCAGTAAAATGTTTTGAATCTGTACTTCATTTTTATCTTAAAAAATCAATAGGTATCCTGTGGCCTCTAACTTCCAACTATATCCCCAGTTTCCTGTTCCAGTCATTGACACGATTTGGGCATAAGACCCAACAACTTCCATCTGAACTATTCTAGTAGTGTGGTGCAGGCACCCTATAGTACTTGTTTTCTCCTTCACAGTTGAGACTCTACATAAAAGCCAGTGAGATTCATCCCCACTTTAGATAATAGGGATAACAACAGAAAAACCTATAAACTCTAATCATATGTCTTCTTGATGACCTCCAACTACATTTATACTTCTCTTTTCAGAATGACTTCCGTTACGTTTTTGGTACCAAGCAAAATCTCTTCTAAAACTTTGGATTGATTTCTTTGTTTTTTTACAGAAAAAAATTCCAGATTTGATCACATGTCTGTATCACTTCATTCCTGGACTCCAATAAAATTTAGCTTTTGTTTTCTGAATGAGCAGTTCCTAATCATCATTTTAAAAACTGAAGCATGCATATGATTGGAACTTCTTCTTCCTTCCATTTTTACTTACTAATATAATTATTCTTAAACTTTAATCACTTATTATGATAAATTAATTAGTTATGTTTATTATGTATTTCATGATAACTTAATCTAATTTGCTAAGGACATTTAATACTTATTCATTGAGTGGTTAGATGGTTAACTTCTGTTGTTGGAGTAACAATCTTGAGCACCTTGGAAGGATGGTACTTCTTTCTGTATATAAATTAATATGACATCTGTATTGAGAAACAGTCCCACAGGAAGCCTCTGCAGGAGGGTGATATGCTATCCTCCCCTTTTCAAAGCAATAGTTTCTGGTGGCCTACATGCACTTATGTATTTTTCATCAGTTGAAAACTTTAAATAGATTTACTGAGTACCCAACTGTGAAAAGCACTCTATTTCCTTCCACTGAAATATTGTAAAATAGAAATTTGTGTCCCTATTAATTTTACTGGAATGTGGTTTGAATATAACCAAATTTTTGTCATTTGGAGTTTAACTTAATATGACATAGTTCTATTTATCAAATATATTTTAATAGTCTATTATATTTTATATAGTATATAGTATATTTAATAGACCAGTTAAATGACAGTTTATTCACAATGATTTCTTGTGTGATAGTAACTTAAATGCATTACTTTAAAAGACAATGCAATATAGATTACAGTAACAAGAACAATTTTATTTTGAAAATATTTCTGCTTGTCTATATTCTACTTTTTATTGTGTTTTGTATGGATAGATCTTAAAGTGGATTGATGGGAAATCCTGCTTCAGTTTCAGGAAACAAAATTTAACAGGTTTCTACAAAATTAAAAACAAACTTTAAGGTGAAGTTTATGTTTTAGTTTTGGTGTTTAAGTAGTCTTGGTTAAGAGAAATAAAAGGAACCATGCATAGTGATCCAGGCCTGTAATTTCAGTGCTTGGGAGGTTCAGATAAGAAGCTTGGTAATTCAAGGTCAACCTCAACTACATACTAGGTTAAGGCCCATTTTTGCTACTTCCTGAGACTCTGATCCAAAAATCACAGATTATTTACTATTAATATGCCATGAGGAGTTTCTTCTCAACTCCTATTTGGGGGCTTGTATGTTTCTTGTATCTGTATGTATACATGTTTTCTTAATTTAGGGAAAATTTCTCCTATAGTCCTGTGGAAGATCTGGTCAGTGCCATTGACCTGACATACTTCTATTGGTTCAATAGTAGCATTTTTCCTTGGCAGTAATCAACAATTATCTAACTGAATTTAAGGCCAACTCAATGTTAAGAAATTCATGAGTAGTACTGTAAACAAAGCTATATCCAGATGGATGGAGAGGTCATAGACCTTTGAACAGAACTTACTTCTCTCACTCCCCTAGACCAACATAACATCTTTCTATATATTATGCTTTATCCTAAACATGAATCCTTATATTTACAGATAAGTGTGCCTCTCACTACTCATCAAAAAAGCTTAGTTTTCACAAGATGGAGAATATTATAAAGATCCCCTACTGTTCAAATGCAGAGAATAAATGACTGTGAGGTGTCCAACTTTAAGTGACACATCTACAATGAAACTTCTATACCTAAGTTTTAGGAAACATTGGGAATAATTTAAGAGCCAGAGGGACACCTGCTAATCATTAAGATATGATACAAAAGTTACACCAATGAAATATCCACAATATGGTAGTTTAACAAGATCTGGGTAATAACAAAAACAGCTGACATGCCAAGATGCATGGGTGAAATTTCATGGGGTCCCACATCAAGATGAAGAGCCACAGGCAATCAATGGATGCTGATGGGGGAGAATCAAATTATCTCCTGTGACTAGCTTCTTGAGAGGTTATCTGATCCCAAGTAGGTAGCCCTAAACACAGATACACATGAGCATCACTAAGTGAAGTTAGTGCATTGTATATGTGTATTTATAAATGTATGAGTGTATATGTATCATCAAAGAAGAGGACAAGAAATTCAGAGTAGTAGGAGGAACATAGAAGAATTGGAGAGGGATTTGGAGGGATGGCAATGCAATACTCATGAATGAAATTCTCAAAAATAAAATAAAAACAGGATTAATTATTTAATTAAGTTTAATTAAGATAAATTAAATTAAAAAGCAGGAAAAGGATGTATAGTCCTTAGATATTTTTTGCTAAGTGCATGTATAATATTTATTTCAGCCACTATTACAATAGTTTTATAAATAATGAGCTAGGTAATGTTACTGTTTTGATTTGACAAATGTATGTTATAAGGCAAAGATCAATTATTTGGCTTTTCCAAGACTCCATGAAAAGAAAGGTTTGAATGAAGGAATCTAGTTCCAGAATTTGTTTAATTAAACTTTAAAAATTTTTGTTATTTATTATTTTTATTTTAGGTGTATGAGTGTATTGCCTGCATTTATGTAAGTGGACCCATGTCCTGCAGTCAGAAGGTGAGTCAGAAGGTACCAAATTCTCCTAGACCTGGAATTATGGACAGTTGATAGCTGCTATATTGTTGCTGGGGATTGAACCAGGGTCCTCTGCAATTGCAGCCAGTGCTCTTAACCACTGAGCAACTTCTTAACATTATATTGTGAATCAATGTATATGTGGATGTCACAAGACAATTTATAGGAGCCAATCATCCTTTGCACTATGTCAGTGAAAGGGAACAAACTCAGGCCATCAGGCTTGTCAGAAAGTACCTTTAGTTATTAAGTCATCTCACTGGGCCAACATTTCTATTTATAAGTAGTTCTAGAAAAGTGATAAGAAGTTCCTTAATACCTTATTCTGTAGTGTTAAGCATTTATTATGAATCATTATTAAATATAACCAGGTGACAGAAAATATGCTTTTTTTTGAGTTTCTTAATTTTTCATTCCTTCTTTCTTTTTTCATATGAGTTAAAGGAGTTCTGAATTATACAAATTCTAGAAAATTATTTTCTGAGAGACTCTGATATTTCTGGAACTGAGAATACTACAATGAATAACTTTAAAACTTAGACATAGACTTTAGATTTTAGCTTTAGGTGAGGATGTAAGGAATTGTTAATAAAACCATAACTATGTATGAAGTGAGCTATTTCAAATAACAATAAATTGTTATGAAAACAATAATAGCATTATAGGGATTCACTAGGTTGATGAAGCCCTTATAAAACTTGGCAGATTGTGGCCACAGAATTCTTTCCAATATCATGAAATTTGAGAGGACCTTGAATAATCAGGAGTTAATTATTCTAGTATATTATGAAGAGTATAAAAGCAGAAAAATATGAGTTTAAAAATTCTCCATGAGGTTCCTGGAGAGATAGCTCAGTGATTAAAAGCACTGGCTGCTCTTACAGAGGACCTGGATCCGATTCCTATCACCCACGGGGCAGCTAACAACTATTCTTAACTCCATTTCCAGGGAATCTGACACCCTCTTCTGATATCCGCAGACACTATACAACCTAGGTGCACTTACATACATGCACCCAATACACTCATACACATAAATAAATAAAAGAAAATAAAATAAATTCCCCAAGAAAATTAGGAAGAGGAAGAAAACTATCATGTCTGGAAGAGAATCTGAAGAGGAGGACGGAGGCAGAGAAATATAGAGCTAAATGGAAACCATACTCTGAACTCACATCCAGGTCCATTCCAGATCAGGATGATTACTAATCATTTATTACATGGAGGGAGCCTAAGCCCATTAACTGATATAAAGCTGAATACAACCCATATTTCAGTGCTTGTATAGCTACTGAATACTCAAGTAATTCAAAATCAGAAGGCTAACAATGCAATCTTATAGCAGAAAAAGAAAATTAATAAACCTAAATGAGTTAAGTGATAGAACAATGAGTGAGATGAGTCATGTTTGAGTCATTTATAAGATGTAAAAACACATTAGCAAAGAGTGAGATGAGTTGTAAAGAACATTCAAAAGTTGGAAATTAGTACAAAGTAGAATAGATGTAACCTTAGTACCTGAGACTTCATAGAAACATCAAGGCGTCAAGGAAGCCATTGTCCATCCTGGAAAATGGAGCATGGAGACCTTAGGTTGCTCACTTACTGTAAGTAGAGCAATAGCCTTAACTGCATTTAGGTTGCTTTGACATAACTACTGCTAAAATTTGGAACTGGATAGATACACTGGTACAATATTTGCTAAAAACACTGTGAAAATTCCACTCTGAGTTTTAATGAAAGATTTTATATATACTACTTTTTGCTCAAGTATTTATCTCAAACTAACAACTATCCTTGCTTGACAGTGAGACTGTGTATGGATTTTCATACTGAAAATATCATATGCCCGTTAATGGTAACAGTTTTTAAATCATTTAAAACTAGTGTCAACCCTATTTGTGAAAAATAATAAAAGATGATAGAGAAAAAATTAAGTCAATGTTGTTTGTAGTTAATATGAACACACTTACAAAACCCCAAAGAGTAATCTGACAATGAGTAGAAATAAAGTCAAAGTTTGAAATAGTATCTACTTTCTAAATAACATATGTCATGTACTAAATATTAAACACCAAATTATACACAGAAATTCATATTTTTATAGTAGTAGCAAATACTTATTACTAATATTTAAATAAATACACAGAAACCATTTAGGAAAACAAAAGTTTATAATGCTACTGACAGAATTAAAGGGTCTGAGATTACATGAAGTGTTATATCTACTCTGGACTGGAGAAATATGGTATTTATTAAAGGGGTTCCATAATACTATAAATCAGACAGGAAATTATAAGTAGATTCTAGTGAAAGTATCAAGAATATTTTTGAAAAATATGTCTGCTCTAAAATTGTCATTTTGTAGATGCACCAATATAGCTATGAAGGAAAATATAATTAATCAAGTGGATATAAAACAGTTGTGGTGGTGATTGTACTATTAGAGAAACATGAACTATGATGGTACAATAATAAAAGGTAATTCTAGTACTCCTTTTGTGCAACAGAAGGCAATATTCAGAAAACACTGAAACATAGTTATAAGAAGTTATCTTATGATGAAGATATAATTTCAACATGATTCGTAAGTATTTATTATTACATATGAGTTAAGACGAGACATTTGGTAAAATTTGTCAAGTGTCAATTAGAATATATAAAGTCTAATTATGTCATATTAGAAAGCAAAAATATTCATTTGATAGTGAAGAAATTAGATGGAAAAATATAAAATTCATCAGGCTTGAAGAAAAGTATTCTTGTTTTATATTAATTTTTATTGAATTTCTGTATATTTCACATAGAACATCTTAATCATTTTTATATAACCTTCCACACTGGCACCCTCTCACTGTCCCATCCCCACTGGATTACATGCATTCTGTCATTTGTGTTAAAGCCTATTAAGTCAAGTTAGTGTCCCCAGTGTAAGTTCATCTACTGAGATCTAGTCAGTCTATTTAGAATCCCTCCTTTTAAGATCAGCTCTTCTTCACCCAGCAGTAGTCAGCTGCCAATAGTTCTTTGGCTAAGATTGGGGCTGGCTGCCCATTTCCACAGTTCTGTACTGGGTTTTTGATTGCTTAGGACTAAATAGGACTTGTGAATGCTAACACCATTGCTGTAGGTTCATATGAGCAAGGTCCCAGGAGCCTGTAGGACTCTATTTCCGTATGGTCATTAACCCCGTTCCTGGCTCTTACAATCTTTCCACACTCTCTTCCACAATTTTCCGTAGAACTGGGTGGGTGGAATTCAATATAGGATTCATGTCCAATGATCAACACTTTGCAGACTCTTATTCTCTCTATGTTTTGAGCATATGTTCCCCTTTTGAGTTTTGGACCTCTGTTATATGAGGGAGCTTCATGATGACAGATGAGAGATATGCTAATATTCTTCTCTACTCCTTGTTCCATTATGTTCCCTGAGCTTGAGGTGTAAGTTACATTGATGAAGTGGCACTTAGGGTTGGGCAATTCACAGACAGTCTCTGTGTGTGACCAGTTGTGGAACTCTGTGATAATATTCATCAGTTGTAAAAGCAGTTTCTTTGATAAGTGGTGACTGGGATACTTGTCTACAAATATGAGGATCCATATTTTGCACGTAGTAAGAAATTATATTTGTCTAAGGATGTGACAGGCTTGGGGTTTTCTCTAAAGTTTATGACCTCTCCAACCATGTGTATTTGACTACTTTTGCAGTACCACACATGAGTTTCCTACCATTGAGTAGGCTTTAAGTCTGATTAAGTAGCTGTTGATCACCCCCAAGATAAAATTGCTACTACAACCTCAATATAGTTTGCTGTGCCACTCATTGTTGTGTTTATTAGGTAGTAAAGCTGGGACTGGACCATCAGTTGATATTCTCCCTTCGTAGCTTGCACAGTATCCTCCAAGTGTATGAGAGCTATTCTTCAGGTGGATTCCAGGTCAGTTCCAGCTCCATTGCTCCAAATCCTGTGTCCACAGTATGTCTGTCTTCAGTAATAGCATTTTACCTTCAAGTTCTGGTAGGAAGTCAAGGGCTGTGTCAACACCCTGTGTCATTTCAGGTAGTTGTTGACTACCGTGGTCAACAACTCAAAGGGAAGTTTCTTCTATGGCACTTTTTCTTGTTATTTAGCCTTCAGCTGTACACATACACTCATGTACAGATATTGTATATGTAATTTGTCAGTAGGTTTTTGGATTAATTTGATTCCCTCTTTTTTTTTGTTTTACACTAGCAGGGCATTATTTATCTCTTCCCTCTCTCTCCCTATCTAACTCTCCCTCAGTTTTTTATTTGGCTCTTTATTATCATTCTTAGCAAAATTCTTATATTTTAAAACTGTAAACCATAAAGATCTAATTGCATGTTGTGCTTGTCAGTTGTATGTACAACCATGTGTCTAAGTTTTCTGGTGTAATGTCACTCTCTCACTCTTTGCTTTCCTTCTGAATGGAAACTGTACAAATTCTTTCAGGTTTTTTGGTCATGAAAGTTCACCGATACACTTACATTGATTGTTAATGGCTCTTGAAATACAAAATAAAAAACCCCTGAAGTTCACGTTTCTAACTTCCTGGTAACCTTTGTACATCTGGGAAATGTGTGTAACATGATTTTGATTAATTCTCTGTATCATCAATCCTGTCTTTTGCTACCAATGACATTTATAAGGAAATTTAATTATATAATTTTCCTTCCATGTTGATCTCCGTCAACAATCTCTCAGAGAATGAGCAAAACTGAGCAGAAACTACTTTGTGAATTATTGAATGAGCTTTTCCCATTGTACCTAAAATTTATAAATAAAGAAGGATGCATGTTCATTTCATTTTAGATGAAGCTAAATTTAGCTTAGTTTATATAAGTTTAAATTGCTTAAATCAAATAGAATTCTCTATCATTGTTAAACAAAATCTATGTAAAAATGGATTGAGTTGTAATAGGAATAGTTATTATCAAAAAAGAAATAATGATACAGCTGAAACATACTTATTGATTTCTCTTAATATTTTGATTGAATTTTTGTACATTTTATATAATAGAACTTAGTCAACTTTAGACCCACTCCCCCATTCACACTCCTTTATAGCTTCTCCCCCACTGTATTTCATTCATTCTGTCATATATGGTAAGTCCTATCCAGTCAAGCATTTATACCTAGAGGTCCCTCAGTGCAAGTTCATCCACTGGAGTCTACTCAGTCTATCTAGTGTCATTCCCTTAAAGAAATTCTTTTCTCCCTCACTCAGCAGATATCAGTTGCCAATAGTTCCTCAGTTGGGTTGGGGCTTGCTGCCCATTTCCTTTGTTCTATGTTGGGTTTTTGTCTGATTACGTCAGCATGGGTCTTCTGCATCCTGTCATCACTGTTGAAAGTTCATATGAGCAAGTTCCTAGTGGCCTGAAAGACACTGTTTCCTAAGGTTCATGCACAAACCCTAGCGATTACAATCTTTCCACCCATTCTTCCACAATGGTTCCTCAGCCATGAATGGGTGAGGTTTAAAACTTAATAAAAAGAATGTTTCCTTATGTAGAAAATTCTGGAGTTATAATGGAGTAACAACAGTTTAATAGTTTTTAAATTATGTTATATAAATATGAAAATGTCACATAAATACAAATATATCAAACATAAAGATTCCTCTGTGCCCTATGGTTTTTCTTGGTGAGACATGAACAAAATTCTGCTCATTTTTTATCGTGTTTTGAGCAATGTTTGGGTAGCAGTTGTATAATATTAGCTTTTCATGGGGAGATGTGAAACCGTCATCTATTTGTCTCAGTACCAATACCAGATAAAACCAGATTTTACCAAAATCTAGCTTTAAGTATGGATGGGTATATTGAGTTTATTAAGGAATATGGTGACAGGTTTACTTGTCACATCATGCATGACTCAATGATTTCTGGCTCATAAGAAAACCATATGTAACTTTGGTGATGACTCATGAAAACTACTTTTCTGGAATTCTCTGTCCACGTTATATGTAAGTTGTCCATTTGGAGAGTCTCCATTCCACAGCAATTGTTGCTTCCAGCATCATCTTAGGGAAGGCCTTTTGAAATGTCTTAGGAAACTTCTGATACTTAAGATTTTTGTTTTCTTCTTGAAAACAAAAAAAAACTACCAGGAGGTAGTTTCAATTCAGCTGGCTTTGCTCCACAACACTCTCAGAGGAGACTTTTACTATAATTCTATTGTTTCTCCCTTTAATCATACTCTTTTGTCTACTAGAAGAGATGTCTATTTATATAAAGTATTCAACTATAATTATATAAAAATGATATTTTGAAATATATAACTGAATATACATGAATATATGCATGTAATTTTCTTTTGACAGGGTCTCCTTAGTCCCAGTCTATCTGAAAGTTGCTATGTAGACCAGACTGGCCTTGATCTTGCACAGCTCCACTTGCCTCTGCCTTTTGTAGTATGCATGCATATTTTTATCTGTGTGTTCTACTTAATATTTCTATAATGTTTCTAAATGCATTAGTTGATTCTTATGTTTTAAAGGCTATCAGTGAGTTAACCTCAGACTAGATTTCATCTGAAAAAAAATCCCAAGAGGTAAAAGAATTCATATTAATTTTGAAAGATTTAAGTGGCAAAGTTTCTTATTGTTCAATGCCTTATAAAAGAGTTTTAATTCTACCTATAGTTTCTGATGTAACGATTTAATTAGACTAAGATTATTTTTAAAATTATTCATGCTATTATGTTTTTATTTATGATTATGCTAAAACAAAGGTGAAATACAACATTGCTGAACCTTTGTAGTTGTAGAAGAAGACACAGTTTTGTCATCACACAACTGTTTAAAGAAATAAATTCAAATTGTGAAAGATTTTGGAAGCAGGTGGTAAAAGAAGAAAGACCTGATGTCTTTTCCAGGTGTTTCAACCATCAATCCTCACGTAATAGTTGTGCATCAATTATGCTAAAATTGCAGCTAAGGAAATTTAGCCTTGGAAAACAGCACCTCCTTGTCTGTAGTCAAAAGTTAGAGGGGCTTGGGAGACTGTTCAGTTTTTAAGAATGACTGCTCTTGCAAAGGACCCAGGTTCAGTTCCCAGCACCCACATGCGGACTAACAACCTTTCATAACTCCAATTCCAGGAGATTCACCACCATCTTCTGGCCTCCACAGGCACTGCACAACCCTGGTGCACTTACATACATGTGCACTCATGCACATAAATTAAAAATAATAAATAAAATAGTAAAAAAGTTAGACTTAAAGGTAACCATGGTTTTGTGGATCATGTTTCTTTCTTCTTACATTTCTTCTTGCTTACCATTTCTACTCGTAAAACACATATTTCTATTAGTTTATAATTTCTTTTGGCAATTTTTGAAGGAATGGATTCTTCAGGCAAACACTTTTATGACTGCTACTCCAAACAGATTTAAGATATCAATCAATCTGGCCTATCACTTAGATAATTCTGCAACATGAAACACTGAGAGAAAAAGTCAAAAAGTTCATTTCACCCCTTAAATTTTATGGGAGTCTGGAAAAGCACGATCTGATCATGTTTTATAGAAAACTAGCACTTCTTATACCGTAAATTGGACACAATTCCAAAAGTGCAGAGAACATGAAATATGAAGAAATAATTCTTATGAGAGTTTAGATAATTAAGTTTGTTTGAAGACTAGAATGAATTTAAAGGTACAACATGATAACCTTAACCAAGCACCATAAAAGTAGAGGGTTTTTAATCTTAAAGCTTTTAATTACCTCAAGCATCTATTTTAATAAAAGTATTCGGCATTCTTGCTGCTCCTGGTCTCACATCAGCTCTGCTTATCTAGTTCGATCTTCCCTACACTTTCCCCACCCCAGTCTTGGGTCTAGGCCCTGCTGCTGCACCCACCTGAGAACCCCAGACTAGCCTGGTAAGTACTAGTACCTTAAGCCAGATCTGGCCCACTGTGTTTGAAACACGTTCTGTGAGACTAGCTCCATTCCCTCATCCAGTGCTGTATATACTATATTTAGTTGTTTAGACACTCCCCATGCTATTGTCATCCCCACTTTGGGCCTAGAGCCTCCCCTCTTCAACCCCTGTTTTTTCAATAAGATAGCTCTGGACTAGCCTACAACAAACTGCTCACTGGATTCTCATTATCTTAAATTAGGCCTAGGCCTCTTCACTCTGCTGGAGAGCTCTTGATTAGCTAACTCAGAACTATCGTGTCTCAAGAATAAAAAAAATCAAAAGGGAGAACTTGAAGCACAGACCAACTAACTATTCCTATCCAACCAGAAATCAACCAAGCTATATTAACAATATAAATAAAATCAACTTCAACTAAACAAAGGCAAACTACAATTTCATATCACATACACAACCAACCAAATTAATCTATATACCCAAACCACAACACAAAAATAAAAACAATATGAAAAAAAAGAGACAATGTCCCCACCAAATCCTTCCAGTCCTACAGTAGTATACTGAAATGAGAACAACCTAGAGAAAACCCAGGACTCAGAATTTAAAAGGACAATCATGTAAAAGAATTCAACAATTTAAAGAACACACAAACAATTCAAAGAACTCAAAGAGGTTAAGAATAAACACTTGATTGAAGATCAAGAAAATATGAATATATAGATCAATGAAATGAGAAAGGCAATTCAGTGCATGAAAAGTGAATTAAAAAGGAGACAAAAATATTGAAGAAAACTCAAGTCAAAATTAAGAGGGAATTGAAAATGTCAAAAAGCCAATAGGAGAAAGCCTCACAAGAAGAATGAATAAAATGGAAAACAGAATATCAAGACTGGATGAAAACTCTGAAAAACTGGACAACTCAAGCAAACAATATGAAAAAACCATAGGAATGTAACATGCAGGAAATGTGGAACATCATATAACCACAAGGTCTAAACTTATTCTAGTCAAAAATGAAAGAGAGATCTCTCATGTCAATGGCACTGACCAGATCTTCAACGGGATTATAAAAGAAAACTCTCTAAATTAAGGAAAGACATACTCATACAGATAAAAGAACAAAGAACACCAATTAGACAGGAACAGAACAGAAACTCCCCATAGCGTATCATAGTAAAAACACTAAATGTGCAGAAAGCTGCAAGAGAAAAACAAGTTACATATAAAGAAAACTCCAGAAGAATTGCAACTGACATTGAAAGGTAAAGTATATAAGCCAGAAGAGTCTTCTAAGTACTTGCAAGTTCTAAATGATTATAGATGCCCAGCAAAACTGTCTATGGTAGGTGAAGGGGCAAGAAAAAATTTCCATGATACTAATAGGTTGAAATAATTAATGTCTACCAAACCGGTACTACAGAGAACACTCAAAGCAAAATACTGAAGAAAGAAATTACCATATTCAAGAGGTTACAAAAAGAATAAAATTGAAGATGTAAAGTCCCAGAACACACAAAAAGGCAAAGAGCACAAAGAAAAAATAAAATGACACTAAACAAAACCTCTTTCTGGGTTGGAGTGATGGCTCAATGGTTAAGAACACTGGCTGCTCTTGCAGAACAGTCAGGTTTGATTCTCAGCACACACATGGTGGCTAACAACCATCCATAACTCCACTTCCAGGGGATCTGACACCCTCTTCTGACCTCCACAGACAATGCATGACTTGGGTACACTTACATATAGGCAGGAAACATATTCATACATGCATAATATGAATAATATAAAAAATTTTTAAATTTCTTTCTCTACTAACACTAAATGTCAATGGCCTCAATTCAATGATCTCAAAAGACAAATGCTAGTTTAATAGATTAAAAAAATCAATCTATTTCTTGCCTGTAGAAACTCATCTTACCTTCAAGTATAGGCAAGACCTTAAGGTGGAAGTATCGAAAAAAATATTCCAAGCAAATGAAACTAAGAAGCAGGAGTTGCTATTTTTATATCTGAAAAAATAGGATTCAAGTTCAAATTAATGAGAAAATATAAAGAAGATCACTATATTATGATCCTTGGACCAACTCATAAGATATGAAAAATCATGAACAAATATGCACAGAACTCTCATGCACCTAGTTTCATAAAAACAGTACTACTGGACTACAAGACAGAGATTAACTCCAACTCAGTAGTAATAGGTGACTTCAACACTCCACTTGTTCCAGCAGAAAGGTTAGATGGACACAGAATAAGCTGAGAACCATCTGAATTAAATGATATCATATATCAAATGGACTAAGAGACATCTACTGAATATTCCATTCAGGCATTAAAGAATACGCTTTCTACTGAGCAGGCCATGGAAATTTCTCTAAACTGACCACACACTGAAGCACAAATAAACCCCAACAATTTTTTTAAAAATTGAAGTAATTCCATGCTGTCTGCGCTGGATAGCTTTAACTGTCAACACCTGGGTGAGGAGGGTCTAGAATGGGAAATTGCCTCCAAGAGATTGGCCTGTGGCCATGTCAGTAGGGCATTTTTGTGTGTTCAGTGATGTGGGAGGGTCCAGTTCACCATGGGTGGTACCATTGCCTGGCAGGTGGTCCTGTATTATATAAAAGAACAGGCTGAACAAGGCCCCGGGAGCAAGGCAGGAAGCAGTGTTCCTCCACAGCCTGCGCTTCAGCTCCTGCCTCAGTTTCCTGCCCCGAGTTACTATCTTGCAGTCCATCTGTAATGAACCCTGACCCCAGAGATGTCAATCAAATAAACCTTTTCCTCCACATGTTGGTTTTGGTCAGAGTGTTTTGTCACAGCAGTTGAATGCAAACTAGAACTCTATGAGATCACAATGCAATAAACCTTCAATTCATCAGCAAAAGAAGATCTAGTAACTACATGAACTCAAAGAGATTAAAAAAAGATACTACTGATTGATGAATGAGCAAAAGAAAATTTAATAAATCAATAAAAGTATACCTGGAACTAAATGAAAATGATTATACAAAACAACAATACCTCTGAGACACTTTAAAATTATTCCTAATAGGGAAGTTTTCGGCTCTAAGTGCCTGCATTAATAAATCAGGATGGTTGAGATCAAAAGAACAAATGATACCAAATGCTGGAGAGGATGTGGGGAAAGAGGATCGTACACTCATGAAACCCCTAGGAAAAGCAGTATGGAGAACTCTTAAAAACCTAAAAAGGAACCTAACATACGACTTGGTTATACCACTCCTTGGCACATACCCAAAGGAATTATCTTATTGCAGAGAAACGTTTACATCCATGTTTGTTGCTAGTCTTTTCACAGTACCTAAGAGATGGAAGCAACCTGAGTGTCCCTCAACTGAAGAGTGATAATGAAAATGTAGTACACTTACACAATGGTAAAGAAAGATGAAATCTGCAGGTCAATGGATGGAACTAAAAACTGTTATGCTAAGTGAAGTAACACGGACTCAGAAAAACAATGTATGTTCTCCTTTGTAGGTGGAAACTAGCACCAGATCTTTTTATGCATGCATCCTGACGTAACTGCAGGAACCAGGAAAATGGAAATAACTACGGTGGTAAGGGAAAGAAGGAACCTGAGAGAGAAGAGTGTAGTAGGAGACGTGTGTTACTAAGAGAGAAATAGATAAAATAGGGGTATTGAAATGGGAGGTGGGAAGGAGGTTATAGCAGGAACAATGGGCACAAAGGGAAGGAAGGAGCTCAAGAGAGGTGGGGCCATAGGAGACTGGTATTATCAAGGGAGAAATGGGAAAAAATGGGGACACTTTAAATGGGGAAGGCATGGAAGTCAGATTAGACAGGGAGAGAGAGGAGAGATAAATAATGCCTAGATATGACTCAATGGTTAAGAATACTGGCTACTCTTGCAGAGTACCAGAGTTCAGTTCTCAGCACCCACGTGGCAACCAAAATTCATCTATAACCCCAGTTTCAGAGGACCTGACACCCGCTTCTGACCTTCACAAGCATTGCAAGACCTAGGTGCACTAACATACATGCAAGTAATACACTCATACACATGAAATAAAAATAATAAAAAAAATTTATAAAACAATAGCCAAAATGGAAACAAAATAAATATCCCTCAACTGATGGATGAATAATAAGCATGTGGTACATTTACACAATGTAGTTCTACTAAGAGGTAAGAAAGGTGAAATCATGAAATTTGCATGTAAATGGATGGAACTAGAAAATGTTATACTAAGTGAGGTTACTCAGACAGGGAACAACCAAGGTATGTTACCTCTCATTTGTGAATTAGCTCCAAATCTTTATATGAGAATATATATCCTGATGTAACTTCAGGAATCAGGAAAATGGAAATAAACAGTGGGGTTAAAGAGGAAAAGGAACTTGAGAGATGGGGATAATAGGAGCCTAGTATTATCAGTATAAAATGAGGAAAATGGAGGTACTTTCAAAGGGGAGGGAAGAGGAATGGATTTAGAGGGGGAGAAAGAGGATGGCTAAATAACATGTAGGTTGTATGAAAATCTAAAGGGGAATTTATTAGTTCAAAAGCCTTCTGAATGTCTATACATATATATTTCTCACACACACATATACATATGTGTGTGTGTGTGTGTGTGTGTGTGTGTGTGTGTGTAGTGTCCAACTGGAGAAACCTCCCTTAAAGTTGTTGGTCAGGGTAGTTCAAGAGACTCCCCAAATAATCCATTCCTTGATTGCTTCCCTGACTTTTGACTTTCAAGGTAAGACCCTATGGCTGACGACACGACATTCTTCAGACACAGGACTTGGAGCAATGGCATAGGAACCTATCTGGAAGTCTCCTCCCTGAAGAGTAGTTCTCATAGTTTTAGAGGATGATATGCAAGCTACTGAAGGAGAAAATCAGTCAGTGGTCTAACCCAAGCTTTAAACTTAATAACCACAACAATGATCAGGATAGTAAGCTATCTCTATTGGTTCAGTAGTGATACTTTTGTCTGAGTGATACTCAACAGCTTTAATTTGACTTAAAACCCATTCAGTGGATAGGGACTCATGGCTAGAGAAATTATAAATCCTAGAAGAAAAACCTATGTCAGTAACTTCCCCAGACATACATCATTTCTTACTGTGTGATAGATATGTATCCTTATATTTCCAGACAAGTGTATCCGTCAATCAAAGGAATTTCTTTTGCTACATAGGCAGATTATTACAGAGTTTCACAACTGGATAAACACAGAGAACAAATGTCTATGAGATGACTAGTCCTAATTAACATATCTGAAAGGTAACCTCTATACCTAATTCTCATGGAATATTGCAGAACAGGGGCAGAAAGTATATTAATGCACCTGTAAGCTCTCACCAGTTAAGCTTCCTCAGGCAACAGATGTTGTTCAACATAGAAAATCACAACTGGACTGGAGTGTGTTTTCCTGGACAGGACACCCAGAGCTTAGGGACCATTGATGAAGAGGATGGGAAGACTGTAATAACCAGGAGTGGTCTATGGCCACAATGGAATGGAGTTTTCCAGGTGGCTGGGAACTAGCTCATATAAACTTACAGTAATGATAACAGCATGCACCAGACTCACGAAATCTCAAAGCAGACCAAACCTTAGCATAGAAGCAGGGAAACGGGTAAGAAGCCCCAGTTTTGGCTGAGGAACTATTGGCAGCTGATCCCTGCTGAGTAAAAGGGGAGTTAGCCTTCTTTAAGGAAGTGTTACTAAATAGGTTGAAAGGTTTCAGTGGATGAACTCACAGTAAGGGACATCTGGAAACACAAACTGAACTTGATAGGCCTTAACATGTATCACAGAATGCATGAAATCCATTGGAAGGTTGCTAAGGCCAGGTGCTTGAAAGGAGGGCGGTGGGATCTAAATATGATTAAGATGTATTATGTATTATATGAAATACACAAAAATTCAAAAAAATAGAAAAGAGCAATATTTACTAAAATACATACTTAATATTTGTAAAATAAGCTTTACTGGATGTGCCAAAAACTAATGAATGATACCAAATTGCTTATTTCAAAAATATAATTTGAAAATGCCCTTTCACTCCCAAAGTATGTTTTTATATTTAAATTTTATTTGCATTTTATGTGTATTAGTGTTTTGCCTGCATGAAGGTAAGTGCACCTGTGTATGCAATGGTAACAGAAGCCAGAAGAGAACATCAGATCCCCTAGACCTGGAATTTCAGTTGCTCAGTTGGTCCTGGGTACTGAACCCAGGTCCTCTGTAAATACAGAAAGTGATCTTAACTGCTGAACCATCTCTCCACTGCCTCAAAAAGTTTTTTAAAGACTTCAGTTTGCCTATGCTACGAACAAAACCAGACATTTCACAGAAGCAAATACCTGCATCATATGCATTTGTAGAGCACTGGAAGAAATTTGCATTCCTTAACTAAAGAAAGAAGTCCTTAATACATTATAAAACAATGATAAAGTAGACTTATTTAATGGAAGATGTAAACACAGTGCTTTACAGTGGAAGAGATACTTTGGAACCAACTCTGAACAGAAAGTCAAGTAGACATTCATAACCAAGAAATAAGACAAGTTTCAGGATGCCTAGAGAGGCATTAGAGGTAAGCAGGATTATGACTAAAATGACTTGGCATGGTTGTTGTTGAGGTAGGTCAGGATGGTAAGGCATTGAATAAAGGGGAGGAAGAATTATACCCGGAGTGGAGAATGGGTTGTTTTGATGAAACTGACTCAGCAGTGTTTTTGTTAAAATTGGAATAAGGAAATATGCGCATAGAAGCCTAAAATTGAAGTTTTAGTTGAGAAGATAATTCAGTGGACAGAGACTAGAATTAAGTCAGGGAAGAAAATCCTCACCATCCTAAGGGCCTTGAGCAAACAGAATCTATCTAGCAGTGATGTGGAACAGACACATGGAGTTTCTTAAGGTATCTGATTAGGGACTTGCTGAATAATTACATAGGGAATTTGAGTTCTCTGTAGCAATAATAATAGGTGAGATACTGTTAAATGGCCCATAAGCATGCATCAGTAATAACCAGAAAATTATTAATATCTTTTACAGAATTAGATTGATGAAAACCAAGCTAAAACCAGATCATGTATAGAGATATTTCAATTAGTTTCTTGAGGCAAAGTTATTCCTCACTATGAATAGAAGAAACTGAAAGGAAAATTTCTATTTCATCCATTTTTCATTTATAAGTAAGCATTATATATGTCACTGTGGTGGTTTGAATGAGAATGTCCCCCATAGGCTCTAAGTTTTGTCCCCAGTGTTTTGGGAGGTCTTGGAAGGTATGGCCCTGCTAGAGGAAGCACACCACTGGGGGTGGGATTGGAGAGTTCTTGAGCCTTGCTTGATCTCCAGTCACTCTCTGCTTCCTTCACCTGCTTAAAGATGTGATTGTTTAGCTACTGCATCTACTATAACTACCTTTGCCACCATGCCTCTCTGCCATGATGGACTCTTGGCCTTTGGAACCATAAGCTAAATAAACTCTTCCTTTAATATGTTCCTTTGGTCAGCGTTTCTATCTCAGCACCAGAAAGCAAACTAATACAATCACTATATAATAAAACACAAATACTTTATCAATAATATGTACAAGTGACATGATATATAGGTTGAGCAAAATCATTATCATTTATTGGACATGTCTGGATATAAAATGACCCCACAAAATCTGATGTTGAAGCCTTGGGGACTGAGAAGTAGGTCTATTCTGAGTAATACTGTAATAGATTTGAAGCTTTCATAATAGATTTGAAGGAATGTAGGAAAGCTGGATTGCTATCATAAAAATCTTGAAGTGATAGTAGAGTTTTAATGGATGATTCCAGTTGGAACTCAACAGACTAGAATGAAAATAACAAAGCATGCAGAAAGACTGGTGCCAGGGTTTCAGGAAGAAATGCCAACACTATTTGGAGTTTGACTAGAGGTCATTCATCTTATATTCTAGTAAATGGCTTGCCAGCATTTTTCTCTCTCCCTTGAGAATTTGTGTGTGCCTGGTGAACTAACATGCGGCTGTTAGAGGGCAGGACAGCACTCAGACTGAGACACGGGTATTGCTCACAGCTGTTAGCTAGCATTACAGTGAGTACCGGGAGCAAGAAGAATGCAAAAGCATCAATGACTTGAACTTCACCAACCAATCTTATTTGCTTAGAAATTTTGTCATTTATTTTAAAAACTATTTTATTTATTATTTTTTATTTTATTTGTATGAGTATATTGTTTGTGTGTATGTAAGCGCATCCATATGGTGAACCAGTGGAGGTCAGAGGAGGACATCAGATCCCCTGGAACTGAAGTTACAGATAGTTGTTAGCTGCAACGTGAGTGCTAGGTAACCAAACCCAGGTCCTCTTCAAGAACAGCCAGTGCTCTTAACCACTGAGCTCTCTCTTCCATCCCATGATATTTTGTCATTTCTTAATAAAAGCATTGTAATGCATCTATAACTGTTTTCTGTATTCATTTGAAGTTATTATTGACTATAGAATTCATATTAATTTTTAGAAGATTCAGAAGCAAACACTGGTATCTGGTACTGGAACTATTATGTCCATCTTGCTGGAAGAAAATATTGTTATAGACAAGATAATCTGAATATTAGATAAATGTGAATTTTTTTCACTATACATATCAAAACTGTTCTTATGACTTATTGAGAGTTTTATTACATGAAACTGATTTTCAGAGTTTCGTTTTGGTAGTGCCTGGAATCAAACCTAGGACTTCCTACATGCAAAGCTATATGAAATAGTCTCAACCCAATTTTCAGATTTTCTTAAAAAGGTATTACTAAATTGGATTTTCAAGAGTAGCATGTGTTTGGGAAATGGAATAGTGGTTTTTATAAGAAGACTATCCTTTAAAATCCTTCACATTACTGATAATTCTTTATGCCCAGGTAAACTAATGCTGAAAATTTACAAAAGCTTTGCTGATGTGAACTTCAGTAAAAGAATTATAAGTATTCTGCACCTTCTCAAATAAAAGGATTTACCAGATATTTAGCATTTATAGAGAATTCATCATAAGCCTGAGAAACCTGATGTGAGATTGTAAACAGGAACCAGGAAAATTTAAATCAATAGTGTTGTTTTTTTTTTTTTTTTACTTTTTGTGATTTTCATACAAATATAATTTGATCCCATATCTGCTCCCCCTTTCTAATCCCACCAAATTTCTTTACTCTCATACACACACACACACACACATATATATATATATATATATGTGTGTGTGTGTGTGTGTGTGTGTGTGTGTGTATAAAATCAGTGTTGTGTTATGTTAACATTACTATCAGTTATTTAGGACATTGTTGAGAACCACACTTGCCTCTACAGACCTGCCTGTTCCTTATCCAGGACATTTCAACATAAATGAAGAGATATTTATTTGTTTCATCGGCCTAGTATATCAAACAGCACAAAATGGAACAGAATTAGAAGAAATATGTCTTTTCCATTCCCTGATCTTGTTCTTATTTTCAAAAATTTTCATCATCAACATTTTCATCTTTCCATAAAATTATTATGCATGTATCAGCATAAATATGAAATAACATTTCCATTCCTAACAGTTATCCACACGTGGAGGCAGGCATTCTTTGATAAAATCCAGTTTGAAACATAAAATCACAGCGTTCTAAGCTTTAAAGAATGACATGCTGATAGACAGATACTCTCCACTGTAATCAGAGAAGCCTCTCTTTTCAGTGAATGGTGGTGAAGGCAGAACTTTGTGGCTTCACAAGGTATTGTGAATAAGTCGTCAATGAGTGCATAGCCCTAAACAAGGCAATTCTCCCACCCCTTCTAAGGCTTAGCAAGCATTGCAGAAGAGGGAGTGTGAAGAAAGTAAAAGTTGGAAGATACGGAGAAGGGCTGCAAAATGAAGCCTTCAAGCGTGGCACAGCCTTTGCAACCATGAACTGACAGCAGCTACAGATGCCTGTACTCAGTCTGCACAAGAATGGGCCTGTCAGCGGAATGACTGGAGGAGAGACTCGGTAGGCCCTATTCCTCACTGCTGACTGATTTGCTGCTGATAGATTTGGGTGAGGGGGAAATCACTGCTATTAGTTGTTTCTCCCCTGATGTCCCCACCAGATTGAAGTGGGTAGTTCCAATGCAATGGCTACAGAGATGTTGTTTGTTAAACTAAGTGATCACATAATAGAACTGGGAAAAGTCATGACCTGGGAAAGAGACTGTTGAGGAGAGGCATTGTAGGGATAAGAGGCACATAAAAAAGGTGTGAGGGAGAGAGTAATAGTAATGCTTTATATATGCATGGAATTATCACAGAACAAGCAATAAAACAAGCAATAAAAATGTTGCCTAGCATGGATAAATTGACAGATAATTTTTGATAATGTCAAACTATGTTGCTGCTTCGATGTATGCCATAAATATATAAGTAAAGTATGTATATGGATATTTCAGGATATTTTCTGGCAGAACATTTTATTGAATAGCATAGTTTACTTGAAAAAAAAATAATGACCAAAAATAGGGAGGTAATACAGACTTTAAATGAAATTCTCATTATAATGTTTCTTCTCTAAGAGATAATTTGTTTATAAAATTGAGATCTCTAGATGATCTTTTGAAAAAGAATCTCTAGTGACTATATAAACTTTCAAATATCTTTGACAGATAAGACACAGTAACTGCTATTATATTATGTAAATTTTATGTCAATGGTGAGTAAAAGAACTAGCTTTGTGATCCTAATCAATATTTTTTTTCCTAATCAAGAAAGTAAACCCCTCTTAACATAGATGTAATTACACTGATTGTTAAACCTGAAAGTGTGCACCACACTAGGAGTATTAACCATTTAGAGCTAGTCTACTCAATTCTCACTTAAAAAGTTTGTCTCAGTAAGTTTCTTACTCTCCTGGGTTACAATATGAAAATTAAAACTCAAATCAGATTAAGGCTAGTGCAACTCTCTTCTATAGCATCCTAAGTACTCTATATTATGAGCTTTTAAAGATCAATTACATTTGCTATTTCTTGGCATTAAAAATACAGTGAAACAGCGTATCTCTTCACATTAACGGTCCTGTTATGGATTCTGTTTGCTCTTGCACTGCTGTATTCAATATGTGCATTTACATTTAAGTTAACATCTAGAGTTGGATTAGACGTTTTGGAACATTTTACACTTAGTACTAAAGAGGAGACATTTGATATTTATTCGCACTCTGCTCACCACCAGCAATTTGCAGATCTAAAATCACATCACATTCTGTTTCACATACAGTGGCATTTCTTATGTGTCCTGTCTTCATGTTTTACTATTATTAAACCAACAACACTGAGCCACAGTCTTCCTGGAAATCCAAAAGGAGTTCTATGAAAAGGGGGGGGAGGCTAAAGAATTTCAAATATAGATGTACATCAAATTATGACATTTTAAATATTCTATAATAATAAAAATTTAGAATAAAACCATGCATGGCTCAATATATGCTGTCAATAATAATATTTTGATAAAAACATCACGAAGATACTAAATAGAATTCCATTTCTTTGTGTGAATACTATGTCTATGCCCAAGGTCTTTGTTGGAAAATAAAGTTGATAACTGAATATTATTATGCTTTGTAGGGTTAATAGAAGAATTTAAACCTCGTTATGTCTGAGTCTCTGAGAAGTTTATGAGTGCTGAAAAAAAATCATGACACCAAACCTAATCACGAAAAATACTGTGTTAACAAAGAATATTACTTATAAGGATTCAGTGTCAAGCCAAAGACAAGCATGGAGTACTTGTGCTATCTGGGTGATACAGTGCAGGCCTTACCTTCTCAGCACTGAAGCAGTTAAGGCAGAAGGATCCCTGTATTCCAGGACAAGCTAGACTACATAGCAAGACTATGCTTCCAACAAAACAGAACCAAAGGAAACAAAAACAAATGCAAAGGGAAAGCACCTCTTCTGTATTAATAGCAAACATAAGCCAGAGAGGATGATGTAATGAATATCTACAGTTTTGAGAAAAATAATGATATTTTCTGGTATTATCAGCGTACTGTATCTAACTGTTTGCTCTACAGTGCTATACAGGCTGGTACCTCTCTGTGTCTTCTCACTTATAGCCATTTAGTTTTTAATGTTTTCGATTCATACACTCGTCCTTCAATGTATTTGTTTCTTTCTCTTTAAATAATGGTCTCTATGTTCCATAAGTATCCACTCTTACTTTTTGACAAAATCCTTAAATATATACTGACCTATGTATATTATGTGCTTTTTGTGTCTCTGAGCTTGGTATTCACTTACATTTCATTTTTTCTAGGTTTTTTTCTTTTTGGTGTGTGTGTGTGTGTGTGTGTAAAACAGTATTTTTTGACAGTGTTCATCTGATCCACTGTTGTAGATTATTTTAAAGTTTTTTACACCGTATGTAGTACGGATGATGAACACCTGGATTGCTTCCAGCTCCAAATACCAGTCATTGTTTTGTCGAGTGTCTCTTAGGAATCTTGTATGCCTCAAGGTGATGGTGGTGGTGAGGAACTGTACCATAGGCATATATTCATTTCATTAGCGGTACTAGATTTCTTTCCAAAAGAGTTGTGTTTATTTCTGCCAGTGTATATCCTGAATCTTTCTCTATTTTCATAATTTTTTATCACCTTCTAATTTACAGGTACTCTTTACCCTTAAACTGACCAGTGAGTTTAAATATCAGAATGTTAGAAATTTACATGCCTTTTCTATAAAACTAGATCAGCTCTACTTCAGAATTATGCTCCTCACAAGTCACACCTAAGGCTAGGTGTTAAAATCACAAAGAAAGACATCTGGTACTATCAAACTCCAATATCCCCTCCCTTCTGCCGTCCATAGCTAATCATGAATTAAAAGGTTGTACATCTTTGGGCTCAGCCTACAAGAACAAAGGCAAAGATCTCACACCCCCAGCTGCCTGTTCACTTGTGTGCTTGCTCTCTCCTGCTAGACTGTTGTTGTATATCCTTCAGCAGAAGTCAAAATTGCTTTGTGGAGATATCTCAAATTGTTTGTTTCTACTATCATCTATCTGTCTACTATCTATCTAGTTCTTTGTGTGTGTGTGTGTGTGTGTGTGTGTGTGTTTGTGTGTTAGGCTTCAATATTCCCATCATAGGCTTCAATATTCTCATCATTCCCTATTTCCAATAGCATCATTTTGTTTTTGCTTGATTTTTATTTATTTTAAGTTTCTATCCAGGCAAACTTTCTACTCTAGTAACTACCTAGACTATAACTTTGGTACCATTTAAAAAACTTGCTTCTTTTCTGTTTTCTTACTAATTGGGAATTATTCTGTATCCTGGACTTTTCTTCTGGCATTTCCACACCAATTTACTTCCTGGATTTGTAATTATGTGATTTTGATGTTCTGTGTCCTTCAAAACACAAGCCTTGGGATAGCAGTCAATTCATCCCTTTTCATTTTATCATTTGATGTCACCATTTTCAAATGAGAATTTTTTTCTTTCAATCATGAATCACAACCATCGACCACATGGTTTCTTCTCCTCAGATTATATGTTCGCTTTCACATTTAGGTTTAATCCAAAGAAAGGCACTAACAAATTTATTTTCACACCAAATTGTGATATCTTAAAGTCCTCTATGAAAATATTTGAAATTTCTCATTGCTTGATGATATTAAGTTCCTCAAATATTGTATGAATAATTAGTTATACATATTTTCGCTTTTATTCTGTTTACTTTCCCCTGCATCTATACAGTTTATAGGTAAGTAGGTAAGATTTCATAAACACATATATGACTATATATATATGCTCCTGGTCTTTGTTTATGCACAGCAAAGGCTACCATCATTTTATGGAAGCAGCAAGCTACAAATGGGAACAATTCATTACCAGTCATATACCTAACAGAGGCTTAGTGTATAAAATATAAAAGAACTAAAATAAAACCTAAACACCAAGAAAACAAACCACCAAATTAGAAATTGGGCATGAAATTAAAGAGTTATCAATCGATGAATTAAAAATATCTGAGAATATTTTAAGTGTTTAACATCATCATCCATTAGAAATATAAATAAACATACTTTGAGATTACATTCTCCTATAGTCAGAATGGCTTATAGCCAAGCCAGCAAATGCTAACAGCTATGAAAACAAATAACAATTGCTATCATGAATGTGGAGAAAAGGAATAGCTAATCATGGATGGTAGAACTGCAAACTCGTGTAGCTACTGTGACAATCAGTGCAAAAGCTCCTCAAAGAACTGGAAATATATCCACCACATGATCCAGCTAAGCCACTCTTGCTCTGTCTCTTGCTAGAGATACAGTTGATCATTTGTGTTCATTGCTGCTGTGGTCACAATAACCAGGAAATAAAAACAATACAGAAAACAGAAAGGGCAGGCAAAGTGATAAGGGCTACTATTTTGAAAAGAGAACCAATTCAGTTATTCTCCTTCCCCTTTTTATTCATGCAATCTATTTCCCTTCCCTTGAAATACTGGAACAGTAAGGTTAAATGATTTAAGGATTCAGACAAGGGATTATAAGGAGGGATAACTAACACTTAAAGGTCTTATGCAAATGTACTACTGTAGACATTTCTAAATATATATATAATATATATATATATATATATATACAAAAATGGTTCAAACACAGTTATCTTACAATAGAAGTATATTGCCACTATTAGATACCACAAGCGAGCAACACAGTACCAGAACCATGCTACCACTTTTGGAGTTGTTAGCCAGTGTTGTTACATAGAGGCCCCCCCGCAACATTATAGGTTATTGCTGTTGTTCTTGTTTACCCTCTATAATTTGACAATCAGACCCTATCACTTATCTGGCCAAGATGGTGCACACCTTTAATCCCAGAGGCAGGGCAGGCAAATCACTGTGAGATTGAGGCCAGTATAGTCTCTGTGGCAACAGAAAGATCCTGTCTCAAAAACAGTATATCCCCCAAATAAAACCCTATTCCTGAAGCCACTACATACTTGAATCATAGACTATGGAGAAATAAAGCTGATACAGACCTCAAAGCTTCATTTCTAGATTTCATAGTGCTGGAAAATGCTATTTATGCTATGATATTAGAGGAGAAAAGTCATCACCTACCTTAACCGGCTGGAAACCCTGTGAGCTACAATAATGATGGGCCTGTCACAATATCCATACTGATGCAATAGTGGCAGGACTATTATGGGAATGACAAATACTTCCTGATTATAGTTAAATTCCACTGCTTATGATGAAACTCCTGCCTTGGTACTATTATTGGGGCCAAGAACTTGTGGCTAGATAAATTATAGAACAAAGGGGAGAACATATGACTATTATTTTCTAAAAAAGGACATAGCATTAAACTGACTCTAACCCTAACCTATTAGACATACTGTTGTGATTTACTGTTATATGCATATATGAGTGTATCTCTCAAACTTCATCAGGTAAGCTTCTTTTAGTAACAAATGGCAATTAACATGGAGACCCACAACTTTGGTGTGGACAGCCATAAACTGGACACCTATAATCACCACTACCACCATCCTCCAGCTCAGGGACTGCCTTGAAAGAGGGCGTAGAAGGGATGTAAGAGCAAGAGGCAGTTGATGGCTAATATGAAACAATGTTTTCTTGACACAACAAGAAATTTGCATATGTGAAATCAAAGTGGTTGTGACAACATACACAAAACCTGCACAAGTTCAAACCAGACAAAATTCTTATAGGTAGCAAATTGATGATTTCTATTTTCCAATCCAGTTAGTTAGTCTGTCTTTTTATTGGGGAGTTGAGAGCATTAATATTAAGGATTGCTTATGACCATGTATATTAATTCCTTTTATGTTAGTGTGGTACTGATTTTCAGACCTCTGAATTGGGTGTTCTGAAATTATTTTTTAATTCTTTGTGCTCTCTTGAGAGTATTCAGTTTTCTCTTCAGAGTGAAGTGTTACATTGAGTATTTTCTGTAGAGCTGATTTCATGGAAAGTTTACTTCTGTTTATAGTAGTCTGGTTAGAAATCTGTTTTATCATTACTTGTAAGACATTTGTCCATACCCTCTGGCATTCATAGTCTCCAATTGTTATTCAGATGGGCCTACAATGAGACTTGATCTTTCTTACAGTTTTCAGTACTTTTTCTTTGTTCACTTAGTGCTTTGACTACTGGGGATGTAGGGAATTTCTTTTCTGGATGTGTTGACTTTGTATTCTGTATGCCTCTTATACCATGATAGATATCTCTTTCCCTAGACTTAGGGATTTTTCTTTCTATGATTTTATTAAAAATATTTTCTATATCTTTATCTGTGTTTCTTCTCCTTCCATGCCTATGATTTGTAGGTTTGGTCTTTTTACAGTGTCCCAGAGTTCTGCACATTCCATTCCTGGGTTGTATTAGATGTGACATTTAATTGAAAGACCTACTTTCCCAAGCCTGGCGTCAGGACCTGCTATTCTTTGTTCCACTTCCTCCACTTTCTCTTTGCTTTTGTCCACTAAGAGTTTTCTTTGTATTCCTGAGATTTTTATTTCCATTTGGCTTTTCTTCAGGTATTCTCTTTATTGCATTCTAAATTCATGTTTTAAATTGTTTAACTATTTCACTCAACTGTGATTTCATGGTCTCCATTTGGGTTTGAGTTCCTTGAACATATTTATAATTGCTATTTTAAATCATTGCCTTGTGCATCCGTTCAGTTGTCATATTCTGGAAACATTGAAATGGGGTTGTTAATTTCTATATTGGGCATATTATCTTGGATATTCATGTTCTTTGTGTTTTTTATGTTTTAGATAGAGTATTGTTGAATGGAGAAGTCACAATGCGAAATGGAGTGGGACAGAAGTCAAAGATAAATTTTAAAGCATTTTTTAAAATTTTAATCAAATATCCTTAATTTTCTAAGTTTAAAAAAACAGGAAAAAGGTCAAATGCTGATTCTTGTTCAATAAAGTCTTCTTTAGAAAGGAAAACAACTTTTCTGAAGACAGAAATCTACAGCAGAAACTTACTTAAGAATGCCAAACGAGTTTTCAAAATCTCTTCTTCCACCCTGTGAACTAACAGGATTCTGCTGTGGGCTACATAACCAACCCCAGGCTCTAAGAGACGCCATGCTTCCGTGGCTACAGCATTCATGGGAGAGCTGGAGATTTGAAAGAACTCCATACAGCCGGCCCCTAGTGAATAACTTAACAGTTTAACAGCCTAAAGATTGCTTCTCCCTCCGCATTAAAAAAAATCACTCACTTCTATTTATTTTACTGACAAGGTTCTCCGGTTCTGTTCATATCTAGAATGCTGTGATTTTTTTTTTTTAATGAGACTTCAGCATCTGGACTTGTATGCTGGTGTTTCTTGGTATAGATATGTGAACTTATCTTTGTATGTTTACTGTTTTCCCCAGTTTATGATCCAGGTGAGTAGTGCTTGTTGTTGAATTTTGGCCCCACTGCATATAGGTGTGCAAATGGGATGTAAGAACGATCTCAGTTCAGGTAGAGATAGGTGCAATTTAAGCTATAATTCCAGAATTGACTCTTCAGGGCCCTAGAGGTGGGGCGGTGGCTGCTAGCTGAACAGTGTGTCTAATAGGTTAGGGTGAGAGCACACAGATCTGGAGCACACAGAGCGGAGATGTCAGGCAGCTGAGAAGTCCCAGGAACAGGAGCTTAGAACTTCAAGTCTGGAGCAGGGAAGTAGCCTGAGGATCCAAACTGTCGTGAGAGCTGAGATAGTGGAAGGGATTCACACTGTCTGCCCAAGACTGAAGGGGCAGACCGATCCAGGTTGGGAAAGGGTCCGTGCAACTTGAAAAAAGCCCAAGAACTAAGATGACTGGGTGCTAAGTGAGTTTCAGGAATGGAAGATTAGGACCTCAAGTGTGGGACCAGGAAAGATCCCAGAGATTCAAAGTGGCCTGAGAGCTAAGATGTCAAAGTAGAATCACCCTGCACAGTCCAGAGATATTTTCTTTTAAAAAAAAAAAAAAAGTAAATGTTTAATAATTTGGTGTGATTTTATTTTTAACATTTTATAATAACCAATCATTCAAGAATTTTTTATGCTTTTGATTCTCATTTTAAAATTTATTTATTTTTATGTTTTGTTGATGAATGTTTTGTCTGCATGTATGTAAGAGTATCTTTGTCATGCAATGTTGGTGGAGACCAGAAACAGGTGTCAGATCCCCTGGAACTAGAGTTACCAAATCTTCTTAGCGGCCACATGGACACTGGAAACTGAGCTTAGGTCTTCTGAAAGAGCAATCACTGTTCTTAATCACGGAGTCATCTCTACAGCTTATCATTTAAAAATAGTCCTTGGTGAAAGATTTATTCAAATATTTTGCCAACTTTCATTTTTTATTATTGTGTTTTTGGCATTTTTATATATTTATAATCATAGTCATCAGATATACATCCTTCAATATTCCATGCCAATAAGAAAGAGACTTATATTTTCTATTTTTTTCCTAAACGCAGGGGGGTTTAATTTTTTACCAAGACTTATTTAAAATATTTGTTTTTAAAAGCACACTATTTCTTTCCCTGTTTCCTCCACCCTTCACCCTTTGTCCATTTCTGCCTTTCTCTCATCCTGTCATCCATCCTTCTTTGTCTTTTTCTGGCCATATGATCCATGTAGATTTATAGCTCTACATCTCTGGAGCTATGGTACCACAGCAGTCTCAGACAGTGAATGAATGGGTACATTTACTTCTGCAAATGACATCTAAAGTCCATGATGGCAGACACACTCAACTGGCGTGCAGGACAAGGTTGCCAAACCTGGGCACAATCCAAAGTAAGTAAAACTTTATTTTTCTCTTTTTTTTTCTTTTTAATTGCATCTATTTATATATTTATTGTTTTCTGTATGTACATATGTTTTAATAGCGTGTAGCTTTACAATGTGAGTTAGTAATTTTACATATTGTAACATACAAGTCAAATTTATCCTCCTCCTCCTGCTTCTTCCTTTTTACATATGAATATCCAAATGTCACAATACCATTTATTGAAAAGACCATCTTTCTTTTTTTGAATGGACTTTACATCTTTGTTGAAATCAATTGACCATATGTGTATCAGTTTATCATCCTGTTGTCCAGTGAAGTGTTTTTTAAAATGTCAATTAGATTTAAAGTGTTTGATATAATTTTTGAGGTGTTCTATTTCCTAACTGATTTTCTGTCAACATGTGTAATTGATTAATGAGAGAGAAGTACTGAAGTCCTTAGTAAAAAATGTCAATTTTTCTGACTCTTTTCAGTTCTATCACTTTTGTTTCACATATTTCAAGTATCTGCTATGCAGTGAACAAGTATTTAGGACTTCTATCTCAGGTCTGGAAATTGATTTCTTTACCATTATATAATACTTTTTAAAAATCACTAGTGAATTCCTTTGCTGTGAAATCTTTTTCATGTTATTAATCTAGTCACCATAGCTTTTTCTAGAGGGAATAGGGTTACTTTTTCTATACTTTCACTTGTAGAATATAGGTATTTTTAATCTATTGACTATCTCTGTCCTTCAGTTGAGATGCTTAGTTATTCTGTAATATTTAATATAAATATGAATATTTTCAGATATTAACTTGCCAATGACATTAAATTTGTTTATCCATTCTAAATTTATTTACTCACTTTTGTCCTATATCTGAATCAAATATTTTTATATCTCTCCTTTTTTTAAAGAAAAAAGTTTTGTTTTATTTATCTAATGATTTACAGTAGAAGGACCTTTGACCTTAGCTGGCATTACCTATTTTGGCATATTCACATACTAAGATAGTTTACAATACATTTACAAGTTTTCAACTTACAATTTTTGTTTGTTATTCTTTGTTTTTTCTGGTGTGGAGAGTGGAACCTGAGGCCTTGCAATTGCTAACCATGTGCCAGGGAGCTGTACCACTAGTCTCAAAGGGAATTAAAATGAAACAAAGCAAAGGAAAGTGGACCTATAAACGTGAGTCCATAAATAAAATATGGACAGAGATTAGATTGGTACGTAAAGCTAAAAGATTTATTATGCCATCTCTTTGTGGAAAATATTTTCTGTCCCTTGCTTTACTGAGAGAACTTTTCATTAGCACCATCTCCCTTAGAGTGTGCTGTGGCCCGTGGCCCTTTTCGGGTGCCCTGCTAGTCCCTGGTAGTACACTTCTACTTCCCTTCCATACTATTTGTCATATAGCATGGTAAAAAAAAAAAGCACTGATATTTCCTTTAGTCAATCAAATATCATTTACAATAAAACATTGAAATGTCATTTATAAGTGTCTTCATTTTAGCCATTTTTCAAACATTTTCATTTCTTTGTAGAGAACTTACTTTTACAGTCCTTGTAGAAAAGACATGTTTCTAAGAGATTCTATTAGTTTTTATTAATTCAAATTTGTCATCTTCAGAAGACCCTTTAATGGACTTTGAATTCTAGATTTATAAAAGATGTTTTAAAGGATTTTTTTTAGTCCTTTAAAGATGAAAATAAATGCCTTATGTAAATTTTGATCCAATACATGTTCTAGTTCATGTCTTTGATCCTGTATATATACTGTCTTTTTCTCTCCATGTATTTTAAATTTTTCTTTATTTTGTCTCATCATTTTTAGCATATAAGGTACTTTTCCAATAGAATATACATACAGATTGTAATATGTAGTCTGTGTCAAGTACTTCACAGTGAGAAAAATAATCACAGTGTGACTGAGAAGTACCAAAGAGAAAAGAACATGAGACAGAGGGACCACACCTTCTCAGTTCACTGGAGCTGTCAGCAGCATTTTTGAATAGTGTCTACATAAAATACACTGTCAAGATTTCCACTAACAAGCTGAATCCATCTTTTTCAAATACTTTATTATTTTTATTTTGTGTGTAAATGTGTATAGCCTGAATGAACATAAGTGCCCCAGTGTCATGCAATGTGCACGGAGGGCAGAAGAGAGCATTGGATTCCCCTGGAATTGGAATTACTAACAGTTGTTAGTCACCATGTGGGTGTTGGGATCGAACCCAGGTTCTCTGCAAGATCAGTCAGTGCTCTTACCTCCTGAGTCATCTCTCCAGCCTCTGATAATGTATTTTTGATACTTGGGGATAAATCATGTACTCTGATCACCATCATGATTTATTTTTGTCCTATTTATTCTAACCAGAAGACATAAACTCAATTATGAGAATTATGATTTAAGTTAAAGTGTTTAAGTTTGTAAATTAAATCTCTTCATTAAATCTTGAGTCTAAAAAAGAATCACTTAAGAGAATGAGATTTGCTGCTCAGTCTAGGGGTGTCAGAGAAGGAAACACAGGGTCAGTCAATCTGAATCTTCTGCATGAATTTGAGTGACACTGAGCACGGGCTCCATGCAGGACCACAGTTGCTCTCAAGAGGACAGAGGCTGTGGAAACATGTGGAAGAACTAAAGTCCCAAATTCAGCACATTTTTTGCAATATTTTAATTGAATTTTTGAACTTTTGCTGTTTCTATATAATATATTTTTGATGGTATTAAGGTACCCTCACCTATCCGTAACTCTGTTTACTATCCTCCATCCAATTTAACATACACACACACACACACACACACACACACATGTGTGTGTGTATATATATATGGCCTATAGGGTCTAGTTAGTGTCCTCAAAAGGACTCAGTTTAATAAAATAACTATTTACTACAAAACTAGTATTAGGTTCTCCCCTATGCCCTGTAACCTGTCTAGCCTCAGTTTCCTAAGCCTAATATCAGTGTCAGGCATGGACTCCAAACAATGAAGCAGACCTAAAATCCAAGTAAAACCATTCATAACACTTGTGCCACTATTGCATCAGTGGGAGCATCTGCCAGTCCAGTTATCTTGGTTCACAGGACTCACACCTGGCTAGATCTGTTGATTATTTTTTCCTTCCAATACCATGCATAACAACTTCCAGTACTATACAATCTAGCTAGTAGAGATGAGGCTATGAAGTCAGCACCAGCTGATTTCTTCTTTGTTCTAAAGCTCTTGAAAGTAGTATCTTTAGCAATGGGTCTTACCATGAAGTTCTGGTAAGTAACCAAAAGCAGAAGCAATGCACTCTTTTGTGGGTTGATGGGTCCCCTAGGTAACAGCTTGTAGAGTCCATTCCTGATATTATGGTGTTTATTTTTTTCCGTTACTCTATGATGCCTAGAAAGAGCAATGATCTTCTTATTATAAAGTATTTCCCTTTACTATCTTTCTACAATGTATATGTACATACTTTAAGAAGAATCCATAGTGATAAGTTTCCAGAATTAAAAATAAATAAAAATTAAAAAAAAATAAAAGCCTTTCTCTAAAGGCTTTCAGTATTACTTATCCCTCCTCTACGCTTCCCTCCCATTTCCCACCCTACTTAATGCTTCCTACTCTTCCCCTTTCACCCTTCACATCACTGCATTCTGCCACTCCTCCCAGGAAGCCTCCCCCACATGACCATTTATTAGTTTCTTGACCTTTCATAATTTTTAAACTGAAGCATGCATGTCTAAGATTTCAAAGCAAGCATTTCAGTTATGAGAGAAGCATGTGACATTGTCTTTCTGGGAAGAAACTTTTCTGATTGAATCACAGTTACCTGACCATGAAACTCTCTGTTGGGCATTTTGGAGTATAAAGCGCTCCTAAAAGTTTGTTTATTTATTTATTTATTTATTTATTTATTATTCCCTTACAATGTTCTGAATCTTTTTGTTGTCTGTTGTGATATTTCCCTTTCATCTCTGATTTTGTTGATTTGGAGTTGATCTTTGCTTCTTCTATTTAACTAGCTTAGGGGTCTGTCTATCTCATTTATCTTTTCAAAGAATGAGCTCTTGGATTCATTGATTCTTTGTATTGTCTTCTCTGTGTCTATTCCATTAATTTCTGGTCTGATCTTCGTTGATTCTTCTTGTCTGCTGGGATTGGGTTTCATTTGTTGTTGCCTTCCAAGAGTCTTGATTTGCAATGTTGAGTCATTTATTTGCGGTTGTTGCTAAAATTATTTCTGGAAGGCACAATCTCCCTCCAGCCCCACACTCCTCTCTAGGTCCCTAACAACAAAGTGAGATATAATTTTGCCAAACTACCATTTGCGAAACTAGAGTTTATTTGAACTTACTTGCAGAGCAATTGGCTGTTGGCGGAGGACCTACTGAGGCACACAGCAAATTCTACATTTCTGCAGGAACCCCATGAGTTGCTGCCCACTGTCCAAGATGGCAAAGGGACTAGTCTCCTCTCAACTTCTTCCACTCACACCTTAGTCCCTTCCCCACTTACAACTCAGGTCTCTGCTTGGTTGGGAAGGGTAGCTGACAAACTAGATGGCTGGTCTCCCCTTGATAGAGGCAATTGAGAAGTGGGAAGAGCCTGTGAGGATTCTAAGACTAGAATGAAAACTTGAAGTCATCTGTATACAAGGGGATCAGGACGCAGTGGGTGAGTCTGGACTAACGGTGATAAAAATAAAAGTCCATTATAATCTTTTCAAGAGTGACCTTACCTTTTACATCAGGCACATTCAGGAGATCAATGGTGGATTTTCAAGAATTAAGAAGGTGCTTCACCTGAATGTTTCTAAGGTGTATTGAATAAGTTAGGGTTCTCTACAGGAACAGAACTGAGAAAACGAATAAATGTGTTTTTATGGGAATTTTATTAGATTGTCTGGCAGGATAGAGATTGAGTATTCCAACAAAGACTGTACCACACCAGAGAGGCTGTGAATCCGGTAGTTGTGTAGTCCATAAGGCTGGATCTCAGCATTCTCAGTGTGGTGCTGAAGGCCTGAAGAATTGCTGGAGATTTGCTAGTCTTCAGTCTTCATTGGAATCCGAAGTTGGTTCTACTATCTGTGAAGAAAGGAATACCATGTCTGCAAGAAGAACTTACCAGCTGGAGAAGAGGGCAAGCAGGCAAAAAGTAAAAGTTCCGTTTGCCATGCCCTTTGGTATGGGCTGCCTTCAGAAGGTATTGTTCTCATTTAGAGTAGGTTTTCTGCCTTCAAATTATCCGATTCATAAAGACTCTCTCATTTCAGTTAATCCCAGATCCAGCTGACAACCAACATTAGCCATCACATATCTGAGGTCAGTCTGTACAGTATCCATGTTAATAATAATTTCTTTAAAATCTCTGTTCTGCATGCTTATAGAATTCAATCTAGAAAACAGCTATTTGGCCTCAAGAACATTTGAATGCACTCCCATATTTCTTTAATCTAATTAAGTGGAAATTGGACTTGAGAACCACAAAGAGTAGGTTATATATTGCTGACATTATTACAGCCTTCAAAAGAGGAAATGTAGGGAGAGTTAAGAACTATACTGAGCCATATGACAGACAGTGATTGTTGGGTAAATGCAAATCCTTTTAATGAAATTTCTGAGAACGATATGGCTGCAACAGGGATCTTCGTCAGCCTGTGGCAGATTAGTTCTCTCTCACTGACTGCCTTAAACAGATGCTAGCTGATTAGCAGTGTGTCTCACAGTGTTCCTCTTCACAATGTCTTAAGAATAAAATCGTAATTCAAATGGGGCTCAGCATAAGCATCCAATGACATATTAAGAATGACAGTGTCAGCAGAGAAGAGACAGGAGCAAAGACAGTTCTGCTGCCATCTTTCTGCTTGTCTTGTCTTTTATGGAGCTCAACTCAAGTAAATAAAAATAAGATCCTTGGCTTTTATACAGAAAAGAATTTCAGGAGTAACCAGTATGAAACAAGGTTGTGGTTTACTAAAGATATTTTAATAATAGACTAAGCATAGGGTTAGGAGAGAGATACCTGGAAAGAAAGACACAGCAGAAAGCGTAGGTATCAGTTTCTCACAGAAGAGTCTCACTTCACTGTTTTTACAATAGCTGTATATACAAATTTGTTGGGTTTTGAGACTATTATCTTCAAAGAATTGTTGAGGAACTTAATTGAAATCATTGGGTGGTTCCTGAGAGGTTCCTGAGAAGATTACATACAGTTGATAAGGTAAAACTCTAGATCACAGGGTTGCAGAAAATTATGGTGTTTTCATGGTAAACCAAGTTAATTTTCTTGTTTGAGCATTGCATGAAATGTCTTGGCAAAGGATTGATACAGTATTTAAGTTCGTTCTAGTCAGACCCTAAACTGAGTTCATTGTTATTTTAACATAAAACTTTAAAAAACATTTATTTATTTTTATTTCATGAGTGTATGAGTGTATTGCCTGCATGTGTGTAAGGACATCTGTTTCATGCAGTGCCCTTGGAGTCAGAAGAGGATGTTGCATTCCTAGGAACTGGAATTATGGACAGTTGTAAACTATCATATGGGTGCTGGCAACTGAACCTGGGTTCTCTGCAAGAGCAGTTAATGCTCTTAACTGCTCAGCCATCTCTCCAGCCCCATATAAAACATTTATATATCAAAACTATTATCTCTTTGTTGGAAATATTAAGAGGAAATGTTGGTTGTGCTGGACTCATTCCTTCTCAGCGATAAGCAAATTGAAAAAGACTTGGAATGATCAGTTCATCTCCCTGACCATGTTTTCATAACTTTTCCTGTCTTTTTGTCTTTCTTTGATGGTATAGTAGTTTCAATAAAATTTTATGGCCACCAGTGTTTTTTTTTCTTAATTTCTCCAATTACTAAGGATTTTGAGCACTTTTAAAGTTTTTTTTAACCATATATTTTTTGCGGGGGGGTCTTTTTGAAACTCTTGAGAGAGCAATAAGAAAAGAGAAAGAAGTCAAAGGAAAACTAATTGGAAAAGAGGACAAATTATCAGTATTTGAAAATGATATGATCTCGTACATAAAAGATCCCAAAAATTCCACCAGAAAACTGTTAGAAATTATTAATATTTTTAGTAAAGTGGAAAGTTACAAAATCAACTTAGAAGGATCAGTAGCCTTTCTATATACCAATAACAAGAAACTAGAAAAAAAAATATTCAAGGAAACCCTCCCCATCCACAGTAACCTCAAAAATTATGAATAAACCTAACCAAAGACTTTAAAGATCTCTACAATAAAAATTTTAAATCTTTAAAGAAAGAGATAGAGGGAAACACTAGGAGATGGAAAAACTTAACATGCTAATGAATTGGTAGAATTTATATTGTGAAAATGACCATCTCACCAAAAGCAATCTAGAGATTCTGTATATTGCCAATTAAAATACCTATGACATTCTTCAAAGAACAAGAGAGAAAATTATCCTAAAATTCATATGGAATCACAAAATACCCTGGATATCTAAAGCAATCTTGGGCAAAAAGAGCAATGCTAGGGGGATCACCATACCAGATCTCTGATTATATTACAGAACTAGTCATAAAACCAGAATTCTACAGGCACAAAAATAAACACGTAGATCAATGGAATACAATAGAAGAAACAAACATTAGCCACCTAATATTTGACAAAAGTGCCAAGAACCCACACTGGAGGAAAGACAGCGTCTTCAGTAAATTTGTAGCACTACCTGTAGAAGAAAGAAATTGGATCCTTATCATTTACCAGGCAAAAAGTCAATTCCAAATGAATCAACGACCTCAGTATAAAACCTGAAATTCTGAAACTGCTAGAAGAAAATATAGACAGTACTCTACAAGATATAGATTTAGGAAAGGACTTTCTAAATCAGTCATCATTTACTCAGGTATTAATGTCAACAATGGACAAGTGGGACCTCATTAAGCTACAAAGCTTCTGTACAGCAAAAGAAACAACAAAGAAGTAAAGAGGAAACACACACAGTGGGAGAAAACCCTTACTAGCTATACATCTGACAGAGGATTAATATCCAGCATATACAAAGAACTCAAAAAACAAAGAAGAAAAAATACCTAATGAAAAGATGGACTATAGATATGAACAGAATGAAAAGATGGACTATAGATATGAAAGAAGAAATAAAAATGGCTAGGAAAGGTGGGAGTGGTGGTGCACACCTTTAATCCCAGCACTTGGGACACAGAGGTAAGAGGATCTCTATGAGTTCCAGGCCAGCTGAGGGAAGGAACTGACACAGTGGACAGCCTTGTCTGTTTCCTGATTTTAGTAGGAATGCTTCCAGTTTTTCTCCATTTAGAATGATGTTGGTGGTGGGATAGTTGTACATAGCTTTAGTTATGTTGAGGTATGTTCTTTTCAGTCCATTTCCCTCCAGGACTTTTAACACGAATCCATGCTAAGTTTTGTTAAAGTCTCTCTCTCTGCATCCTTTGAGATGAACATGTGATTTTTGTCTTTAAGTTCCTTTATATGTTGTATTATTTGTATGGATTGACATATATTGAGCCATCCCTGCATCTCTAGAATAAAACCGACTTGATCATGGTGGATGATCTTTTAGACATGTGTGTTCATGTGGTTTGCAGGTATTTTGTTGAGAATCTTTGCCTCTGTGTTCATTAAGTTTTCACTATAGTTTTCTTCTTTGTTGTGTCTTTACCTAGTTTTGGTTTTAGAATAATGTTGGTTTCATAAAATGAATTTGAAATTTCTATAATTGTATCATTGATTTCCAAACTTTGGAGATGAAGAAACTGAGTCAGAAGTTAAATAACTTTCCCAGTATTGTGGAGGGGGTTCATGGCAAAGCTGCAGAAATTTGGCTTTCAGTTTCTTGATTCTTGGCAGCATTTGTCATGTCTCAACCACCAGACATGGAGCAGTTCCCTAGAGCAGTTTAGTAGTTAGCAGTATATTCTGAGAACCTTTCAATAGGATTTCTGTATTTTATTATTGCATCATTTTACAAAAGACAAACAATATTAAGATAGGAAATGAATGTATAGTAAAATTTGTAAAATAATCTTTAGATATCATTAAAATTATAGTTCGAGAATTTATGACTTTAATGTCTTTCTGTGAAAATGTAGACACATAATCACACATTCGTTTTAATCACAGTAGATTATAGCTACGTTAAATTGTTGTTTTAGGGCCATTGCAGAGAGGAACAAACCGTGGTTATGACTGCATGCACAAGGTCTGAAGAACATCAAGCCAGACAAAATTCCAGCAGAGACGGGGGAAAGGCTCAACATGTCCCTTTCAGAGAAGCTATTGGAGATTGATGGCTGCTGGGAGAGGGAGAGCCAATACTTTTACAGGTGTTGCACATGACAGGCTGCCCATGCCTCAGGGAATGGTCCTACACTGATGCACACACTGGCTGTGTTAAGTGGTATCAATGGGTTTAAAAAGGAGGGAGGGAAAGATAGTGGAGAAGGTTGGAATGAGGAGCAGATCTTGTTGAAACACATGATACTCATGTATGAAACTCTCTACCATTAAAAAAATTAAGTTGATGTCTTCAGTTTATAATTGGCATGGGATATAAGCCCATGACAAGTGAAGGGTTTGGGCTTCAGAGACTTTCACTCACCCTTGCATCATCTCATTGATCTATGTCTCAAAGTTATTTTTTATTTTGATTTCTAAGGCTTTCAATTATTTATGTGTGTGTGTGTGTGTGTGTGTGTGTGTGTGCGTGTGTGTGTGATGCCAAATGTGGGCTTACATGTCCAGGATAGTTGAAAACTTGCAGGAATAATTCTTTTTCACTTTGTATGTTCTGGGGATCAAACTCAGGTTGTTAGACTTGGAGACAAGTGACTGACTTCACCCACTGAGCCATCTTCCCAGAACCAATATTTCTTTTTATATAATTAATTCACTAATTTTTGAAAGACAAACAAGTTAAGTTTTATTGAGAAGTAGAGTAACAGCTCCCTGCTGTTCCTTTTAAATAGGAAATGATTTCTTACAATTACTGCTGTATTTCTGAATGCTGGGATATCAATAGCCCCTTAAATATATTTTTCGAACTGGGAAAACAAATTGTTTTTAATTTAGACACGTCAGTTCCACATCATCCATTATTCTACCTTTTTTATTTTGTTGTTTTTGTTTGCATTTAAGTATTCACAAAATGTTGTTTGAATAAAATTTTCATAACAAGGAAAATTATTTCCATATAGGTTGAATTTTAAAATTCTTTTAGAAAAGTATTTTCTCTCTCTCTCTGTCTCTCTGTCTCTGTCTCTCTCTCTTTCTCTCTCTGTGTGTGTGTGTGTGTGTGTGTGTGTGTGTGTGTGTACGTACATGTATACAGGTGTCTGTGGAGAACAGAAGGGGATGTTGAATCCACTGGAGCTGATGAACCAGGTGTTTGTGAACAGCCTTACCTGGACTTTCAGAACCAAACTTCAGTCTTCTGAAAATTAGCAAGTGCTCTTATTGCTGAGCCATCATTACAGCCTGTAAAAAGATTCTGAGGCAATGTTCATTTGCATTTTTTTCTAATTTTCTAATATGAATACTGAAAGTACCATGACTATAGATGCATAGCCTAATAAACCTCTAAACTCCCTCACCAGCGAATGGCCTCCTTTCTGTGAAGTGTAAATCTCAGATCTGTTTTACTTCAAGGTGGAGCTGTGAAACTCACTATAGTCTCTGCTCTATCTATAAACACATCTTTTGGTTTTATTTTAACTTCATAGAAGATCTACTGTACATTTCCCATGTATGATTTTTTAAAATATGGCATATTACAGAAAGCATAAAGCTTGTCTTGGGGAATAATGACACCTATCTTAGTAAATAAACATGATACTTACTCAATTCTGAAGTTTCTAGAAGCTAATTAAGGTGAATTAAAACCAGAATAACATGTTTGATAAATAATGGGATTTCTAAAAAGGAGATCAAAAGTTTCTGAAATTGGAAGTAATTTTCTGAAAATAATTTTTAAATCTATTTAAAAGCTAACAAGCAGTGAAATTAAAGTTGTACTGAATAGCAAAATATAATGTGTCAAAGCAACTATTTTAAGGACTGTTGTCTGCAGTATGACTCAGTCAGATTTGTGCTTTTATCAATAACATATTTATCATATAAGGGGTATTTCATAATAAAGCTGTGTTTTAAAATCTTGTAGTCTTCCAAGAAAATGCTAAAGTGTTGAAATGCTGAAGATCTTTCTGTAATAAATGCAGATGTTATTTAAAAATTTAGTAACCTTTGTTCATATGCTACTGAATTTTATGATCAAGCACATAAAATTTCTTGTTTTTCATCACCAAACAAGAGTTTCAGAATAGTTTTACTATTTTAAAGCTTTACTATCTAATTAATGACATTTAAATATTACAAACGCTTTAGTGTTTTGACACTATTTCATAAAACCAGAAAGGAAAGTAATTGTTTTTTTTCACTGAATTAGTGCGAACTGTTTATACTCAAAAAAGGCAAACACAGAGGAAACATTTTCTTCCAGAATATAATTTCTTCCTATTTTCACATATAAGCCTAAATAATACAAAATTTAAATTTAGTTAAAGATCTGCTGCTCAAGTTCTTGTCATGAGGAAAAGTCATATGAGATTTAAAATACATTTTTCTTATCTCAACATGACAAGTGTTACCTCTATTGATGACCCTGAATAATTATTCTATCACCTCGGTGTTTTAATATTCAAATAAGACATTTACAAAATTGCAACTGGCTTGCTGTGTGACCTGGCGCCATTCACTTAACCTCTCTGTTTCTTGATAGTAATCAGATTAAGATTAATTACACATGCATGCTTTTCTACCATTGAGGGGAAATGAGAGGAATCTGAAAACTAAATTAGTTCTTAAAACCAGTCCTAAACATTAAAAGCATTATTTTAATATGAAATTTTATGAAGTACTATGGGCAGGCTTTTAAATGAAATGATAAGCCTGGAGACTTAAAGTAGTTTAAAATTTAAAAATAAAAGAAAACCAGACTATAACTCCAGTTTTATAACTGACACTGAATAGAAAGTGGAGCAGAGTTAGAGACGATGTCTACTTAAAGTGAAATATATTTTCCAATTTTTAAGTAAGCTTCTGTTCCTAGAATAATGATTTCTTAAATTCTTAGATTCTTTGGAGTGAGAGAAAAACATACTTTTCCTCAAGGAAGTATGGAGCCTCGTAAAGCCATTATTACTAATCTTTTGATTCCTCTGGGGAATCAAGATTTCTGATTTCTAGGCGCTAAATAATTAGCTGTGCCTTGATTAATTCAGCTGTGTAGCTTGGTCCGCGTTTTCTCCATATGAAGAATAAAGGGGAGCTTAGAGAAATGACTTCTAGAAGAAACTTCAAATTAGCATTTTATGATTTATAATCATTGAAAGTCTTCTTATGACCTTTACAATTCTATCCGAGTTTCAAAAATACATATAAGTATAGTACATCAGTTCAAAAATAGGAAATAGATTAAGAACTAGCCCCTACCAGTTCGTATCCAATGTGGAGCAATGTTCACAGGCCCTTCTGGAGACAGAGGAATACACTAGGTTGTGAACATCTCTTGGCCACACATGTGGCAGTCACTCTGCACTAGAGTATTTCTGGTGAAACTTTGGCTTGAGGTCTGGGCTGCAACTGTGATGACAGCCTCTCTGTGGAGTGTGTTTAGGTTTACTATCGCATTGCTGACCTTAGGTGGTTATTTAATTTCTCCAGTGCAGGACTTTGCATTCTTTTCTTACAGTAGTCAGTTGCTTTCAGAACTGAAGCATGGTTCTGGAACGGGCTTCTCTTTTACTACAACATACTGAGCTGCAGGCATACTGTGCTCCTGAACTGGAAGTAAGCACCTGCTTACTTTGTATTTCCAGTACCGTTGTGTTAGGTCTCCCGATTCCCCCTTCCCACTGAACATGAGCTTTCATGATCAGCTGCACACATCTGGTCCAGCTCCTGTCTTTCCTCACCATATGTGCATTCTTAATAAGTTGTTTGTGGCCAGTCAATCATGAACCATTTATAATTTAAGCCATTTATAATTTAAGACTTACCCACATTCCAAAGATTTGACTGTTATTCATGTGCTCCTTCATCTGCTTTTACTTGCAAACTAACCATCATTCGCTACACCAGAAGCAATCATCCACCATCTGTCAATCCGAGACTCGCTTGCTTCGAAAGGGAAGCCTAGTATTTGTAGTATTAGGTATCATAGCGCCTCTCCTCTGACACCTTTCTAGCCCTTCTCCTTTCATTTTACCCACTGTTAACAAACATTCTTGATGATGTTTTCTGTGCTCTGTGACTTGTGTTCTACATAGGTATTTTCAGCCTGACTACGTCTCTGAGAGGAAAGTGGTGTCCTTACATTTACCTTGTCATTTTTAGGCATATCTGAAAGCCATGGGAGTTTGACCAGAAGGAAACAGCAATCATAGCAGGGCTTTCCAGTTTTATTATAAAAAGAACCATCTTGATAACTAGAAGCAATACTTAAGATTACAGAGTTTTACTGTGAAAGAAAGTTTTTACCTTGAAAAGCAATACTATTTTCTTATCCATTAACTTTGTGTTGCATTCACATGGCTTTAGATGAAAAACAGAAATAAGGAAATCCATCATGAAATATACTCTTTTTCTCTCTGTTAAGATGCCACTGTAGGAGTAGCAATAAATATCAAATTAAATGAGAGTTTGTAGAGAGTCTAATCTGTTTCTGATTACTTCAACAATAGTTATTTTAGAACTTTTTAAAAATTATTTATTTATATCTGTTTTATGTATATGAGTTCTTATTACATGTATATAAGTGCACCATGTGACTGCACACCCAGGGAGACCAGAAAAGGACATTGGATCCCTTGGAACTTTAGTTATAGATGGTTGTCAGCTGCCATGTAGGTGCTGGGAAACAAACCTGGGTCCTCTGGGAGAGCAACTTTTAACTATGAGCCATCTCTCCAGACTTAGGAAGAGCTTCTTTGCAAAATGGTGGTAGGGTCCTCTTACATGCTGTCCATTTGGGAAAATGTTGAGGTACCCATGTCTAAAATCAGACATATACTTCACCTTTAAAACTTGCTTTAGGGAACACATCTTTGTCATCTTAATTATGAACACTTGATAAAATGACAGTTTCACCCAAGGCTTTACCCCCACATAGTGAATTAATAAATTCTTTCTCTGAAATACTCTCTTGTACCCTAATTCTTTAGTTTTCATATTCAAGACCACTACCAGAAAGAACTGTGAAAGACTTAATGAGACGTTTACCTGGTCTATGTATTTTATATTTAGCTGATCATATAATGAGGCCAAGGACCTGGAGTGAAGCACCCTAACATTTCACATAATTTTCCACTTCCCCTCTACCTGGTTTTGGTATTTCTTCAGTGTTTTAATTTTTTTTCTGTTTTGAACTTTACCATCATTATCAATAATCCTTATGCTACTGGAAATATCTTGTAAAACCTTATGCTGAAAAATATATTTTCCTTTATTACTGAGTATATTATGATGTCTAATAAACAAAGCAATTTGCTTTTGGTTTGATTTTCTGTGATGCCATAAAGGATTATTTTAATGTTGATTTGTGCACATCTTAGAGCTATATTACAGTAAAGTTATTTTACTTAGATTATTTTAAAATCAAACATGCATGTGTATTTTTATCTCTCTGACAAACATATAACTACTTAGGAATAATCTCATAAAAATATAAAGTATTTTTATTTTATATGTTATACTCTCCAAACACATGAAATATTTATTAACATGTAGCAATTGAAAGATCAGTGTGTTTAAAGAGAAACACACAATATTTCCAGCTTTTCCCCATTTTTTAGATATACTCACATGAAAGGAAATGCTAAGATGTTATAGACAATTTTCGCTTGTTCCCTTAAATATATTTTGTCTTTCTAGGATATATACCTTATTCCATTTTCTTCATTATTTTAGATGACAGCTCAGTCTGTATTCAAAGATAGTTACATGAGTCAAATTATAGGGATGAACAGAATGTCTACAGAATGGCTGTACTATATTATAAACACTATACAAACAAACTACTCATTGGCTTATTTATTTTCAAGAAGCAGCTTAGCTAATTGAAACATAGGAGTCAAGTATAAAAGTGAGCACCGAAGGATGACTATGGAGCAGATACCCAATTTATGTCTATTTTTGAATCAATCAATCAATCAGTCATCAATTAAGTAAATGGGCAATAATGATGATAATAATACCATGTTGCTAAGGATGGCTGGGGATTTGGAGAATGATATAATAAATTGGTCAGTATACTTCAAGAAATCTAAAATCTCTATATCAAAATAAGGAATCATTATTTTGCTCTTATCTCTGGAAAAATAATTCATATCCCCAACAGAAGTCAGTAGAATTAAAAACAAGATAAAATACTCATAAAAGAGTGACAACAAAGTACAACTGCTAATCTTTTCCTGCCCCACTTCCTAGGTAGTTCTATAGACTAATAGCACTCTGTGAAGTAACATGAACTGAAAACCTTTTGTAAGAGTGAGGGAAATAGGCAATCTACTGCATTCATGCTGCTCTGAATAGGATAACACAAAGATATTAAGTCAATTTTTATCCCATTCATAAAGCACTGCAGAAAATTTGCAAACATATCTACTATCAAAATTTCATGGTTCGAAGATGGCAATACTCTTCTTGTTTCCTGATTCAGCATGGAAATCTAATGTTTTCCTTTCCTTGGATGATTTTTGAGATACAATTGAGTGCACAGAATACATTAGAATACATTTGCAACTTAATTCAAGGATTTCTTCTTTGTTTTGGGCACAAATGTCCAGAGACTCTGGAAAAGAAAAAAAAAGAAAAGAAAGAAAGAAGAAAGAAAGAAAGAAAGAAAGAAAGAAAGAAAGAAAGAAAGAAAAAAGAAAAAAATAATGGGAAAGCCGAAGTTCTCATTAGATGGTATGAAGTAGAACAACTGTACAGATATCATTTTTATTTCGGGTTTAATTTATTGTAAAGAAACTTTGTGATAGAAGAGATGGAGAAGTCTTAGATGTCGGTTTACAGTTAAGTACAGAAAAAAATCATTATATGTCAGGAATAGTATTTTGTTCTTAGAAGAAAAACGAGGAGTCCCAGGACAGCTGAGAGAGAAAATTCTGCAATGTGTTCCTGAAATCCTGAGCAGAGGCCTCCAGAGAAGAGAAAACTCCATAGAGATTGCTAACATTGAATTGGCCCCAAATGACAGAGGACACAAAATGCAGACCAAGAAATAATGTTGAAAATGTTCTCAGGTAAATTCTTTCCACCATATGAAATTCAAGTATGAAGAATCAATTCCCCAATGGACAACGCTACAAATTGATTTTCAGGATTCCTCCCAACTGTACATAAATAGAAAAGTGCATGTTAGTAGTTGAAGATGGATTTTTCCAATTGTATTGGGAACTTCTCTATGAATAGAATCACATCATTGGGAACTGTCAGCAAATAAACTGCACAGGAATATTCTAGATTGACATTCAAAGGTCACATAAAACCTTCAGATAATTTCTGTGATATGCTCTTAGAAAATTATGAAAACATAGGATAGCATAAAGTAATAAAACAGTGAATAACCTAAGTTGAACTAAATTTCATTGCTATATCAGTGCAGTCAACAAGCTAGGACTTTCAAAATGTAGCAATTGTACCCTAATATAGATATGTTTGAGCCTTTTAGTAATAAAATTACTCTTTATCTGAAGTGATTGGTGTTTGATGAAAAATTTCAGCTGACTAATAACAGCAAAATTCTTTACAATTTCTAATTACAGGGTTTTAATTTAATTTTTCTGAATTAATTTTTACTTTTCACTCTTTGACTTCTTCTTCTGGCTTACAACTGTGAGGTGGTCAAAAGGCAGGGATGAGAAGCCAAGTAAAGAGGAAGAAGCCACAGGGTATAGATAATCCACAAACAGGCTAATTGGTCCCAAGGTAATTACTGGTGCTTCAGCTCTTCTGCAATTGAAATTCCCAGGAAAATGAAAATACCGTATTTAGGTCTACTCAAATTTCATTTTCAAGAATAGAATCATTAATCACATGGGTTTAAATATTTGATGAATCTCTGAGTTGTACCTACTTTCTAAATGTTTGGATACTGTAATTATCAACAGACCAAACCCCTATTGGAACCCTGAAAACTAGACTAAAAACATCTGTTTTCTCTCTTATTTTCCTTCTTGTTTTATATTCTGTTTTTCATTCATCAGTTGCAAGTTGTATCATCTTGTCCAATCACTGTATAATCATTACATAAAACAGTCTCATCCCTAACAGTATCCTCCTGCAGCATCAAGGACTTAGTGCATGCTCCCAAACAGTCACAGATTGGGTGCATGGCTCGTGACAGGTTTGTTTTGACTCCTAGAGGAAACACAGACAATGCTAAATCATGATCTTTATCTTAAGAAACTAACATTTTAGTAAAAGCAAAAGTTTAGTGAGACATGTAACTACAATGAGCAATTTCAGTCTCTAAGAATTCAAAAGCAAAACACGTTGCCATTAAGAGATATATCACCCTCAGGAGAAGAAAGGGTTATAGAATGTTGCGTTAGGAAAACTGCATTTGATGTGGGCCTCCAAATCTTGTGAAAATTCTGATACACTTGAGAGTGACAGGAAATTAGAATGGAAAAGAACAGAATGGAAAGAAAGACATAAATTGCAGCTCGAAAGTACGGGCATTCTAGCAGACTGGGCAGGGGACTGGTTGAATCACTTCTTTGCAAATGAGTCTTTGGACACAAGTTGAAAAGGCAAATTTATGCTTTGAAGTTCAGTCAGAAAATGATTGGTCTCCAAGTATTTTGCAGAAGAGCAACTGATCTTTGGAAATATTTACCCTAATGCAATGCCTAGTCTTAATAAGGAAATGAGAGTCTCTCTCTCTCTCTCTCTCTCTCTCTCTGTGTGTGTGTGTGTGTGTGTGTGTGTGTGTTGGGGTCTTGGTCAGGAGGGAGACAATTTCAATGATATCTCAAAAATCCAACTGAAAACTGAACCCTGATGGTGGTCATAGTCATAGAAATGATAAAGAACAAACAAATGTAAAAGACACTGCAACTACTTAAGATACGCCACTGAAAGTATAAGCGTATGTTTCTCAGGTAGTGGGAGAATTAAATGAATGCTAATATTTCAAATAAGTTTTGTGAAAATGGGATTCTACTAAATGAAATAGGGAGATCAAAATTAAAATGGTTATAGACGGGGAATTATCTGTAATTATAAATGTCTACTTGAACTGAAATACTGGCACGTATCTTGATTAGTAAATGATGCATGCTTGGGTATCTGGAGAGAAACTGAGATTAGAAAGAATACCGTCGAATGAAAAGTAGATGAATAAATCAAATTAAAAGACAAAAGATACAGCTTTATAATTATGCTGCAGTTTGGAGCTTTGAACAGAAACATGTGACTCACAGATCAGAGAAATAATAGTGACTGTCTCAAAGAAAGTACAGGTAGTACGTAATGCTAGAAACAAATGCAGAGAACCAGCAAACGGTCACCATAGGCTATGTGTCATAGTCGGTAAGGAGGAGAGGAACAAGCACAACAGATCTTACCTGAGAAGAAGTATTCCCTGGAGCTACAGGAACCTGGACTAAATTTACCCTCTAAATTATAACCTAGACTTTAATGTCAAATATTAGTGCTGCTCCTGCACGGCTCTGGGTCTGAGTCTCCTGCGGGGAGTGGCGAGGCTTAATGAAAGAAGACACACACACACGGAAGTTGAGAAGAAGAAGCCTCTACTACAAAATGTCTCTTTTCTTAAATACCATTTTCATGCGTCATTACACAATCAATTCATCTCTGAGGAACGCAGGAGGCTGGGGACCCTCTGGCCCAGTGGTTAGGCAAGATATAGAACACCTCGCCCCTGCCCAGGGTCCAGTAGTAAAAAACTGGTTTACTGGCCCATAAAGCAGAAGCTGCATAGGCAAGATAGTCTTGCGAAAGGAGAAAGAATGTTCTGCAATTGTGATTATCTTAAGAGCAGAACCAGACACCATGGCGCAGTCATGGAGGAGCCGGCATACCATCACGTAGCCATGGAGGGGGGCTGTCCTGGGAGGCCTGATTCCCCATAATTCCCCCTTTTTTGTTTTATCATGGCAAGCCTGTCTTAGGTCAGACAGGTGACCCATTCCTTACCCGTCTTAGGAGGGCCTCCTCTCCTGCCTTAGGTGGTTTGGGTTCCATCCTGTCAGTTGCCCGTCTTGGGCTTTGCCTTGGACTTATTAGAGGGCTTGGCCCGTTTAGGGCGATGGGGCCGAGACCCGGGCTTAGGGGCCGAGGCAACATTTCCAGCTGAGGTACAGGGCCCCCAAGTCTGATTGCGTCCTCCTTGTTCAACATCTAACAATTGTAACCTTTGATAATGCACTTGAATAGAAAGAGAAGTAGCCCTATTCACTTGATTTTTTATATATCGAGTCAATTTTCCAAACAACCAAGGACCAAATGTAACAAGCAATAACAATCCTATTAATGGTCCCAAAATAGAAGACAAAAGGGAAGTAAGCCAACCATTTTCAGCAAACCAGCTCGCAGGCTGAAATCCCATCTCTCTTTTCCTCTTTTCTAATGCTTTTCTAATTTTTTCAGTTCCTTTCTTTGGTGTTTTGGGGCTACATACAACTGTTGAGCTTTTAAATTTAGGCATTGTCCTCTGGAGCGGCAGCCCAATCATCGGTTCCAGTTGGTACTGGGCTCGATCGGAGGGCTTCTTGTAGAGAAGACGTCCTCAAGTCCCCATCTGTTGGCACTACCAAGCACTAACTGGCACAAATCGGGATGAAGTATTGGCCACGGAACGTTCTGTTGAATCGAAGAAAAGGACCAGACGACCTCTCTCGCCTGCGACAAAACCTGGCAGGTGTAGTTCAGCGGCTGGTGTTGCTGGTGCAAAGATGTGCCTCCCGCCGCAGCATGTAGCAGGAAACAGCTCAGGATCCACAGGGCAGCCAAAAGGGAGGTCATTCTTTCCGCTCCTATTTGGGACAAAAGAGAAGTTGCTACTCAGGGGATTTCTCTCCCTGGTTAGGGTTAAGGTGGTTGGTATCGGGCATCTCTTCAACCGGATGCACACATCTCTCCGGCACCCAAATGGGTTTTTCTTTGTCTGGTGGGAAAATGCACACTGCCCCACGTACTCTTGCAAGCAGCGGTGTGGCAGGTTGCCATTGGCCAGTCATAAGATCTTTCCATGTCACGCATCCCAGTTGTTGGGAGAGCTTGTGCCAATGCCTTTCCATGGCTGATTGGCCATTATTATCTATTATTAAAAAAATGAAAATAAAGAGGATCTTGGCAAGCTGAACATTAGGAGAGAGGACATATTCCCCCCTCTTTATTTTACAAAAATATTGTTTTAAGGTAGCATGGGTTCTTTCAACAATGGCTTGACCTGTGGGATTGTGAGGTATCCCAAATGTATGAGAGATGTTATATTCTTTGCAAAATGTAGCAAATTTATGGCTGGCATAGGCAGGTCCATTATCAGTTTTAAGCACTTTAAGGACCCCCCATATAGGCAAAGGCCTGTGTGCAGTGGGAAATATTACTGGATGTCTTTTAAAAAAGGTCAAAAGAAGGCTAGGGGGATAATGACAATCAAATACTGTCCCAGTAGATGTCACAAACAGTGTCCATCCATCAAAACTATTTTGTAAATGTTGTAACTCTTTTTTATTATAAGGTACTAAAATTTCATTAGGAGATTTTCCAATCATCTGAAGGCTAAGTTTAAAGGCCTTCCATAATAACTGTAAAATCAACTCATAATATGGAACCACAACTCTTTTAGGTGAGGCAGACAGGTGGACCCAATATATAGGGCCCTGTTGCCAAAAAACAGCAATAGGAGTAAAATGAGAAGGAAGAACAGCCAGCTGCAGGGGCTGATCATAATCGATCAGCCTTATTCAAGCTCTGAACGAGCAACTGAAGGGCATCCATAGCTTGGAGAGTCAAAATCCGTGGTGAGGTAGGATCAGGATCTCCAGGAAGGAGATCATACAAGGGTTTCAAATCACCTGTTTTGAGAAAAAGGGAGGGGCGAATCCATTGTACATCGCCCAAGAATCTTTGCCAATCATGTAAGGTTTTAAGCTGTGACGTATCAATGCATATTTTCTGGGGTCTCACCCCCTGTGGTTGAAGAATATGACCCAAATATTTATAGGGGGGCTGTATTTGTACCCTTTTAGGGGCCAATACAAGGCCATTGTTTTCCAAATAACCCTGCAGGGCAGCAAAGGCCTGCAGGGCCAAATTTTGATTAGGCGCAGCCAATAAGATGTCATCCATATAATGTGTAATATAGAGGGAAGGGAAATCCCGTCTGAGGGAACACATAGGGTTGAAAATATCCAGAATGTCCCTCTTCATCCCGCCATTTTCTTTTGTGGTCTACCCTGCCCTATACCCTGGAGGGTAGCAGGAGCTGTTTCCCGTGGCCAGGCATCTGGCCAAAAGGCGTCTGAGAGTACTGAGACATCTACCCCTGTATCAAGTATTCCCCTAAAGGGTTTGTCCTCTATACGCAGGGTGAGCTGCACCGGTCTGTCATATCGGCCGTCCAGAAGACTGCCGGGCCGGAGGACCCAAACCCCTCTTTCCCACGTTGTACACGCAGGGCCTTGGATCATAATGTAAAAAGGCAGGAATTAAGACCAGTGAAGGCTGCATCTTACACCTTCCACCCAAGCCATCCATTCCTCTTTACCTCTCATTGCTGTAGCTGTTTCTTGGTAGCATCTCTTGGTTGGCCCTGGAGTACTGTAAATTCCTAGGTGTGGCCATCACAGAGTTCCAGGTCACTTTGTACCTGTTTTATATCTAGTTAGTCTTTGAAGTTCATGGCTAGAAAAACTTTAGATTCCCTTTTAGAAATTGATAAATATATTATGTAAAACAATGTAAGATTTTAAAATACTTACATTTAGAAATCAGTAAATATAACATAGTATATAAAAAATGTTAAAATTCAAAATACTTACCCTTAAAAACATGTAAATGTCACGTAAACAATATTAAAACCAAAATAATTTTCTTTAAAATTAAAGAAAGATATTATATAAACAAATATTAGAATTTAAAATAGTTCTCTATGAAAACCAATAAATGCATAAAACAATATAAAATAATCATTTTAAAAACCAGTAAGTACCATACTAAAAATTAAAATTTTAAATAATTTTCATTAAAAACAGACCAAAATGATATTAAATTGCTGATATTGTCTTCCAAATTTTACATGAAAATGCACTAACATTATTATAAAAGACTGTTAGACTCTCTTGCTTTTCTGTGATCCGGTCAAGAATTCAAAATGTAAACCAAAGCAAAAAATAAATTTCAAAAGGATTAAAACATATGATTCAATGCCTGTATTCTAGAAAATTCCCATATTGTCATGATTCCCTAGAGTTCTGAAGAACCAATAAATTTCCCAGGTGTTGTCATTTTAAACTATGCCATGTGGTTGGATTAAGATGGCAGCAAGGTCAAATAGGTCAACACCATTTTGAATATGTTTGTCCAAGATGGCAGCCAAGTCATGTGACTGTCACCATATTGATGATGTCATCACTCAATGGAAGCCAGATCACATGGTTCCCTCTTTCTTGGTAAGGTCACCAGCCATGATGGTGACTGAACACATGGTAACATGAGCCCTTCCCCCTGCCAGGATACAAACCCTGTGGGATCCATATATCTCACAGATTATATGCTAACAGAAACCCTTTTTACTTTTAGAAAGCACCGGGTTAAAGTAGTACCCTCAGTTTAGAGAGCAAAGCAAAAGAATTCATGGTCTCAAACCAAGGATGAGAGTCCATGTACCTTACCACAGCGCAAAGGTGAATGTGATGAAGTGTCCTCTGGATATCTTCATTCCTAGATACTATGTATTGCTGAGGAAATAACTCAAAAAAGGCAGCAGAAGGAATGGAAAGTTATGTCTAGTACAAAGGTACTTAGGCTGTTGCTCAGAGAGCACATGTCTCCTCAGAGGACCATGTGTGGCTTTCCTTGTTTACTAAGATTTTAAATGCTTAGATCTATTCAAAAAGCAGCTATCTCGGAACCACATTCTCTAAGTACTGTTTGTTTCATGTTCACCAGTGACTGAGGTCCAAATCCCAGGCCCCTCTAACTGTTCTTTCCCATACAAGTGCAGAGAGCCAGGGTGGAGAAAAAACCCAAGTTAAGAAATGGCTTTTTAACTTTTTTTTTTTTCTAACAGGCAAGGCATTTATAGCTTCCATGTGCCCTGGGGCCATAACAAGCTAGATAATGGAGCTCACACGATTAGATTACCTGCTTAGCAGTCTAACTTAGTACACATAGAAAAAATCGCCACATGGCCACCAAATAAGTTATTAAAATTTTGGGGATCCCTTCGTGATTGCCAAACTGAAACGGGGTGAAATGAGAGAGTTTCCTAGAGAGTTCTTAGCCTCATTTATAAAAGAATTTAAAAATGGACCCAATTGGAAGCTTTAGGACAACTTTATTGGAATTTGCAGCTAGAAAGTCATGCAGGTTTAGAGCCTGCATGGAGTCAGACACGTGGCAGACTGGCAACCACATGGCTGGAAGAGGAACTTTAACTTTAGAGAAAAAGTAGAGAAATGTAAGACGCTAGGGCAGCCCAAAGCCTTAAAGAAAGCATGTTTAGTAAAAGGATGTGAAGAAGAGAAGGAAAGATTACACATTTCTGAAGAATTCAGAAAAGCGGGCAGACTTACAGAGAGCGACATGTCTGTGGCCGGGTCCCTGGGGGCCCCCTCCCAATAGGGAGGCTTGCCCGTCTGTTGAACGGCAGGAGGTTCACTTTAAGACGAACCTTTTTCAATCTCTTTTTTAAAAGTTTAATTTCTTCCTCTAATATTTCTTTTTCCTCCTCAAGTTCTCCCTCGCTACCCTCTTTTCCCAAGCCTTCCCACTCAGACAGCGAGGGACAAAGCCCCTTCCCACCTTCAGGGGGCTTGGGAGGTTTTAGTCTCCCTGTGGCTCCATGAGGACAAGCTTCCTCCTCTGATACCAAGGACGTTCTAGCGTTTTGATCCGGAATATCAGTAAACATAGCCTGAGTTTCTGCCACTAGCTGTTGAAGGCTGACCTTGCCTGTAAGGAGGGTGTCTTTTATCAGGCGCCAAAGAGAAAATGTAGACAGGGGAAAAAGTTTGGGACCCTCTGCTTGTAAAAGCTTTTGAAGGTCTCCACTAACAAAAAACCATGGACTAGCCTTTTGTATATTTTTAAAAAATTTTTCCAGGGTGTGGCACTTTACTGCCATTCCCTGTTCTAGAAATCTTTTGAGTTGATGCTGCAGCTATACCTTCCGGGGCTGATGGCCCATACTTACAATACGCTCTTGCTGAGAGGCGTCCCTGTTGGTCGGTAGAGCGACCCCGTCTGTGAATCCCCCCTTGCAGGGTCTCGGTGGGACCCCCAATTGCCGCGCCTGCACGGCTCTGGGTCCGAGTCTCCTGCGGGGAGCGGTGAGACTTAATGAAAGAAGACACACACACACATGGAAGTTGAGAAGAAGAAGCCTTTACTACAAAATGTCTCTTTCCTTAAATACCATTTTCATGTGTCATTACACAATCAATTCATCTCTGAGGAACACAGGAGGCTGGGGACCCTCTGGCCCAGTGGTTAGGCAAAATACAAACACCTTGCCCCTGCCCAGGGTCCTGCAGTAAAAAACCGGTTTACTGGCCCATAAAGCAGAAGCTGCATAGGCAAGATAGTCTTGCGAAAGGTGAAAGAATGTTCCTCAATTGTGATTATCTTAAGAGCAGAACCAGATACCATGGCGCAGTCATGGAGGGGCCAGCATACCATCACGTAGCCATGGAGGCGGGCTGTGCTGGGAGGCCTGATTCCCCACATATTAGGATCAAGATAAAGGTACAGTCAAAATTTAGGCTTAGGGGCTATAAGAGAAATGATGATATTAATGCAAACACAGATGTGAAAATTGCCAAATATTAATATGAACTCTTTTTAGTAAACAAATTCTCATTTCTGTATATTGACAAATTTAGCACTCTTGTTCTGATTTACTCCATATGCACAAGGCCCTGTTTGATCCAAAAAGAGAGGAAAGACAGGAAGGGAAGGAAAAGGAGGGGGAGGCAGGGAGGGAAGGAGTGGGGCAGGGAGAGAGAGAGAGACAGAGAGAGGAGAGAGAGAGAGAAGACTGGGAGACTAGCCTGTGGTTTGATTGATATACACTTGCTCTCACAGTTACTTGTAAAGATATATAAAATACATTTGTTTTGAGGTGACCTAAAATGATTCTATTACATCACATCCCTCAGGATACTGTCAGAGAAATGTATAAAGGACCGTCTTCGTGTCTTCACTTGTGTATATACGTCAACAGGAGGACATGGAATATGTTTCCTCAGAAGTTCAAAGGAAGATATATGCCTAGTTCTTTTCATGTGGAATTTTTCCTGTTGATTTCTCTTCTAAGGACTCTCCTTTAAAAGCACTGTCTACAATTCTGCATTGGAGCAAAATTCAGGAGGTGAATTGTGAACTGTGGCTAAGTTAACAAGGCAACAACACAGACGTGTATATGATACAATCAATGTCCAAGGAGCTATTCCTGGAGACAAAGTGTCCGTGCATCCCTCACATGCACTTATTCCTTTCAGCTGTGATTTTAGAGCTTTACCCTCACATGCTCCTCACACAAACAAATCTGACCTCATGTTTCTGTCTCCCTTTTTCTTGCTACCCCTGTACATGCTGGAAACATTGCCGTTTCACATCACTGATAAGATGTTTGAAGAGTGTTTAGAATATTCTATGTGCCAGCCATTGTTAGGAGAATGAAAACAAGCTGATGGAACACTAAGAAGATCCACAGTAATCATGGTATGCTTGATCTTTGATGTTTAACTGTTGAGTTTTCAAGCCAAGCACTCTTCTTAGCTTCCCTTAAAGGAGCAACCTGTAAAAAATCCAGAGAGACCCTTGTTTAGGTGGTTTGGCAGGTTGACCAAGGATTCAGACTGGAGATAAGTGGCGTCTGCATTGATTCTCAGGTTTCATAGCTTAAGACTTGACTGCTGCCTGTCTACTTCCAACATTTTTTCACTAGAATAAGGTTCTCCGATAAACATCACTAATCATGGTACTACAACTGAACAAATTAAAATATATTAAAAGCAAAATTAATTGGGCAAATACAGATATTTGGTAGTGGTCTTAGGTAAGCAAAATATTTGTGTCTTGATATCTGTATTTTAAAATTAATATTCTTCATAGATGTGAGATGATTGTGGATAATTTATTTCTCAATAATAAAATACTTACAAACCCTAATGACATTCAAATAACCAACCCGTTGTTAATTTAAATAAATTTCATGAATTCATTACTGTTGATTGCCTGTAAAGATACATACCAATGTGTAAATTTATCTTTGATTCTAATAATTTGTCATCTATGTAAAAAAAAATTAGTGACATAAAATTTAGTCTAGAAGGTTTCTCTCTGCTTTCTGCTTTAGCCTCTCTTCTTCAACTGTCAATAGAGTCCAATCTTTTCAAGCACTGTTAGAATTGACATCAGAATCTGAAATTCTCTTTGTCTTAATCCAATATTTGTCTCATTCCCAGTTCTTCCTCTGATTATTTACCTTATTCTTGAGTGTTTTAATTTTTCTATTTGTTTTTTGCCTTTTCTTCTCCCAATGACAGCTCTTGTCTGGGTTTCTCTCACCACATCTGTAATGACAATTCAGCATATACATGTGTAATGCAGGCCATTGCCAACATAAAGATAATGGCTGAGCCACACAGTAAGTGAATCTGAATTTCCAGGTAGTTTCTCTTGACTTTTAAGAGTCTAGGTAGCCACGATGAGTGTCATTTCAAGTTGCCTTGGTTACATCTGAGGTCTGGACAATAATATAAGTTCCTATGTTGGTTACTGCAACTTCAAATTCAATCTCCTGCCTTCCTTTCTCCCTTTCCTATACTTTCCTTGTTTCCTCATATTATAAAGAATGTTACATGACAATCATATGCAGGATTATTTGAACTGTGTTAATGTACCCAACAGAAGGGACAATATTTCAGTTCTCACATGTTATACAGTTAGAATCAAGTCATTAGAGAATTAAGAAAAGGCTTCCTGCTATTTTGCTTAATATAATTCTTATTGTAACTGTATCAAATTTATCATAAATAAAGCTAAGCCAAGCTTTCATGATATAAGACTTTTGATCATGACTTATAGTAAATAATAGAGTGATTTAGTGCATATACTTTAGTGAATGTTAAAACAAAAGATTGTTTGTTGTTTGTTTTTAATTTACAAATTAAATTCATTTTCATGTCCAAAAATAATTGAAAACTTCCATAACTTTGAAGAGACAGATGTAGCAGGTATGTGCAGACAGACATGCAAACATTCTTTCAGTTCTATAAGATATAACTGAGTGAGAAAATACGTAGATAGGAGTTGAAAGGGTTAAATTAAGGAAAAATATTAATTTTCTAATATCTTAGACAATATACACAGTTAAAGAAGATAGGTGAATTCTGAGACTCTAAGCAAGAATAGGTCTTTCTCTACTGAAGGTAAAATAACTTCACATAGCTAGGTATGGTGGCACACATTTTTAGAGCCAGCATTCAGGAGGCAAAGGCCATTGGATCTTTGTGACATGGAGGCCAGTTTGTACTACATAAAGTGTTTCAGGCCAGCTGGGCTGACAGGGAGGTACTGTCTCAAAAAGACCAAGAAAATAAATAGCTTTACTTATAATGTTTATGTGTAGGTAAAATTCACTTGCTGAAAACAAATACCAAGTTTTTAAAATGTTATTCATGTGTGTGTTATATGCGAATACAAGCTCTAATGTGCATGGATGCACATGTGTGTGGGTACATGAACATACATGTGTGTCTGGAAGTCCAATGTTGATATCAGGTGTGTTCATGATTGTGCTCCACCTTGTACACTGAAGTAGGGTCCCCCTCTGAACTTGGATTCTGCAGACTCTGAAAGACAGATGCTCCTCATTAGGGCCTTCACTCCACTCAAACTTCCATAACCTCTTCCCACATTCCTCATTTTCTGAAGACATATTCCAGTTATAACTGAGCCAAAGAGAAAGGTGTAGTCCTCAGCACAACCATTCTTCCAGGATTCTTTATGTATGTGCCTGTGTTTGTAACTGCCTTCTTCCACTCCCCCCCAGTAGTGCTGAACTGGTAAGAGACAAACACAGTGGAAAATAGAGTTGATAGAGAACAGCACATCAAAAAATTTCTGGAGATAGAGAATAAAAAAGACATTAAATGACAGACTAAAATGTCAAATGGTTTGGGACAAGGAATCTTCAATATATAATAGATAATTCTGTTGGAGACTAGAGATCAGCAGTAACTGATAATTATCACAAAGCCCTTGTATGTTCTCAAGTACAAGAAACATCTTAGTTTCAACAAGAATTACTTATACTAACAAGTTAAAAACTATACTAGCAAAATATTTATCTAATTTTTGACACACATTCTGGAGTAAACGATAAACTTAATTTTTCCCACTAATATTTTAATCACATGTTATATCATAAAACATACAGAAATGGAATACAGAAGGCAGTAGAAAATCATACATGACTGCTCTTTCCCTAGTAGTTAGTCTTCCTGTCATTACTACATCCCACTCCAAGAACATGCACAACTAATCCTGGGGAGTATTAAATTAGATATTTGCAAACTTCAGGCTTGAATGCCAAATCTAGTCTTTAATTTGATTTTTGTATGGCTCAGGAGCTAAGAAAGCTTTTTGCACTCTAAAATGGTTGGGGGCAATTTTTTAATTATTTGTAATTTTTGAAGTAAAAAATTATACTAAAATTTTAATTTCAATTTTGAAAAATAAAGTCTTAGATACACGCAGTGCGTTCATTTGTTCATGAACCACCATCTTTGAATGACAAAATAACAATGAATAAACAAACAGTTCTGACAGAGTTAGCCCTGCTTAGAAATTGTTAAATAGTATTGGCTCTTTACAACAAGTTCAGTGACATCTGATTTAGAGAACAAGGGATATATTCATTTATTCTTTCTAATCACAAAGTTATCTTCACATTACAGATATCTATTTTACTGATTAATACAATTCTTTTCTCTCTGTGCCTTGCTGTCTTCTTGTGTCAACCCTCAAATCAGATGAACTTAAATACTGATTATTACAAGATGACTTAGTTGGTAAAGGTGCTTATCACCAAGCCTAATGACTTGAGTTTGATCCCCGGGACCTGCATGGTGGAAAGAGAGTATCAACATCTGACGTCCAAGTGTGTCATTATTCAGGTTTCTTTAATGTTTTACATATTTAGGAAGGTATTGCAATAATAGGGAGATTTAAAGGACTAGAGAATTACGTGATTTACAAATGCACAATGTACTCTGTGAACAGTACATTGCAATTTTGCTGATGAATGTAATGAATTTCTCTCATCTTTCCTTCTGTGCAGAGGAAAGTCTCTTTAGTCACAGGACTTTCCATGATGAATAGCTCTGCTAACGCTGAATTGTAGCTCACATTCAACTACTAGTTGAGAAAGAGTCATAGCCTAAGACTTGCTTTTATATTCCCTTACTTAGAATAGATGTTTTCTTCTTGGAACAGAATTTCTCTTGAATTGGCTAAAAAAGTCATACACTCCATGGAGCCTTCTGTAGAGCCATCTGTGAAGGGAATTAACAGTCTGGAAACCTATTCTGTGATGGAATCCCTGCACTCCACTGCTGGTGGGCAGCACAGACCAGCTGCAATTAACAGATGTGCAAATCTTGTGCTAGTTGCCTATTTTGCTTGTTTGAATTCAAGTGCCATGAGATACCAAATTCAGTTCATAAGACCAAAGATGAAGAAACTAAATTCTCTAAGTTCAATTTTTGTTAAGCATTATATTTTTACAGTAGATTTAAAAAATTTATCCACATTAATAAAGACATTGTTCTGTTAATGATAATATTTATCACATTTGTAGAAATACCTGCAAGAAAGTTACTAGTCAGCAGAATATCAGCTAAAATTACAGTTAGCTTAAAAACTATAAGGCAGTGAGTCAAAAAATTATCTTCAGAAAATCAGACACATTAGATAATTACTTCTCAATACAGTCATAAAAATAATTTTCAATTATGGAGTTCAGACATTAAATATATTAAAACTTTGAGCTTTGCTTCATAACAGTATTATGATTTTTCTTTCCTGCTTTATAATATTCTATCCACTTATTTGAAATTTTCTTTCAAATATACTTAAATATGAGTAGTTTTGGGGATATTAAAATGAATTTTTTTTAAAGTTAGATAGAAAGTACCAAAATAAGTGTTTCTGAACCCAACCTTCCTCAGTCTGCTCTGCACAATCCACAAATTTTCCTTTATTGCAAAAATTCATTCAATTATTATGAAACTTAGATATCTAAATTCTGGAATATACGTCATTCGAATTTGCCCTTAATACATGAAACAAGCAAATTTATAGAACACGACACATTTTTGAGAGCTATTTAATTAATGCCTTTGAAAGAGTAAGTATAATTCCATCATAATGCAAAACTAGAGACACAAACAACTCCATATGAATGGTTAGGAATGCTAAAATCCAACAATGAGTCTTTATTAGAATAATCTCAGATTTATTGGAGTAGATTAGTGTAGGCATAATAGAGCAAAGTCTCATAAACTGCAATGAAAAATCACCTCTAAGCAGCAACTTTATTTTTTATGTTTATTTCATTGAGTTTTTGTGCATTTCATGCAATAGATCTTAATCAAATTTAGACACCCTCCCCCACCACACCCCCCATAAGCCCTCATAAAGGTTCGTGCATTCGGTAATATATATCCAGTAAAGCATTTGTACCAGTTAAGCAGATGTCTTTGAGTGCAAATTCATCCACCAGAGACTAGTCAGCCTACCTAGACTCATTCCATTAAAGAAAGTCAGTTGCCAATAATTTCTCAGCTAAGATTGGGGTCTGCTGCCCATTTCCCCAGTTCTATGCTGAGTTTTTGTCTGCTTGAGACAGCATGGGCCTCGTGCATGCTGTCACTATTTTTACAAGCTCATATGAGCAAATTCCCATTCGCCTGAAAGCCTCTATTTCCTTATGGTCCTGCAGCAACCCTGCCTCTTACAGTCTTTCCATCCCCTCTTCTGCAGTGGTCCCTGTGCCATGGGTAGATAACTTTTAACATAGGAGTCCTATCCAGGGACATGCACTCTGTAGTCTCTTACTCGTTACAGCTTGGTCAGGCAACTGTGTTTTTTAAAGCAAAAATTTTTTGACTTCTTCAACAATCTAATTCAGATTGTGCATATAATTTCGTAATGTACTTCTTTTGCATCTTATGAATGTTACTTACAAATTGTTTACCCAATTGTACTGTTGGCATGTTTGCCATACAAAATTTTTAGTTGTTTTCTAACACTGAGAAGAGCATCATTGCAATTATGATAAAAATTGCATTGAATCTATAGATGACTTTTAGAAATAAAGATACTTTTACCATATAAATTCTACAAATTCAATACAGTAGAAGCGCTCATCATTGTATGGTAATTTCTTTATTCAGTTTCCTGAAGTTTTCTTTGTACAGGTCTTTTGTCCTTGGTGAGGTTTAGTCATAAGTATTTTATTTTCATGGAAACTGTTATGAATGGGATGATTTTCCTAATTTCTTTCTCAGGAAGTTTGTCATTGATATATATATATGAAAACTACTGCATTTCCCTGTTTATTTTAGATCCTACAAACATATTGAAAGTATTCTTTCTAAGTTTTCTTCTAGAGTCTGTAGGGTCTCTTAAATGGAGAGTCATGTTGTCTGTGGATAGGAATAATTTCTTTTTACTTTCCTATTTTTATCTCTTTTATGACTTTTCTCTTGTTGATCTGCTTAAGCACAATATTGAATAAGAGTGGAGACAATGGCATCTTTGTCTCATTCCAGATTTGGGAGGAAATATTTTCAGTTTTTCTCCATTAACCTTAATATGGTTGCATGGTTGTCATATGTAGCTTATATTGTTTTGAGGTATTTTTCGATACTTATTTTATTCAGAACTTTTAGCAGGTTGTGATGTTGGAATTGTCAGATGGCTTTTCTTTATCTATATAGCAATGACTGCCTGATTTCTGTCATTAAGATAATTTGATAAATTTTGTTTCTTGATTTATATATTATGGAACAAATTTACAGCCCTGGGTTAAGAAATACTTGATGATTATGGATGCTATTACTATCTTTTAAAATAAAATTCTAATTTGAAATTTTACAAGTTTCAAACAGTATATTTTCACCATATTTAGATCCATTTCCTATCTGCACAACTTTCCTTCGCACTTGCCAGTTTTCATGTGTTCTGTCATGTATTATCATGACCTAAGGAACCAAGATTTTTATCATCAAATATCCTGTGGTGTGCCTGGTTAACTGGTAGTCACTGAGCATGGCTAACCTATGACACATCACACACTTAAGGAAAACCATCTCCCCATCTTCTGTAGTTGTTGGTTGCCAGTAATTCCTCAGTTAAGGTTGGGGCTTGTTATACACTTACCCATTTCTATGCTTGGATTTTTTTTTGCCTTGAACTTTTGTGGGTCTTGTGTGTGTGTGTATTACCATTGCTGTAAGTTCATATGAACAATGTTCCAGCTGTCTGTAAAACTGTTACCTTTTGGTCATCAAATACCTTTGGATCTTATAATCTTTCTGTCCCCTCTTTTGCAATGGGCTCTGAGCTCTGGTGACAGAGATTTGATATAGATTTTTTTATTGATGTTTTATTTAGGCATAAGCAATCTGAAGTCTGTTCTTCACTTTGACCAGTTTTGACTTTCTGGGAAAATCATCATTTGTTGCAGGAGTAAGCGTCACTGGTGAGAGTTGAGAGATTTATTAATATTTTCAAACCCGTGTATCCTTGTTCCACTATGCCCTCTGTGCCTTAGGAGTAGAGGTTGCTTTGTAAATGTGTCACTTAGGGTTGGGCATCTCATAGATTCTTATTTACATGATTTGACCAGTAGTGGAACTCTGTATTAGTCTCCATCTGTTGCAAAGAACAGCTCCTTAGTGAGTGCTGAGAGGTACACTAGTCTGTAAATATAAGGATACATATTTAAAATATATTAAGAAATTATATTGTTCTAAGGATGTGTCAAAAGCAGGTTCCTCTAAGATCTATGTCCTCTCTAGCCACGTGTATTTGCTTATGTTTACAGTACCGCACAAGTTCAGTAGAAAAATTCCTTCTGGGAGAAATAGACAATGTCCACCTACCTCCTTTTGTTCCTGTGACAAACTGAGGTACAATTTCCCCAAACCACAGTCTAGAAACCAGTGACTTTATTGGACTTACATACCCAGCAATGTGTGAGGGTTTGCTTATGAGTGTGTGGGTGCTCCTCTCCTACGTCCACAATAGAATGTCTTCACCAAAGAGTGGATGATAATGTCCTCACAGTCATACAAAATGATGAGAAAGTGTCCCTTTAGTTTCCTCAGTTTATATCCCTTAGCCCCTCTGCCTCATGCAATAAGGGCCAACTGATTAGTTTGGAGGTGTGGCTGATTATCCCTGTGCCTCCTTTCTTGCTGAGCATAACAGTCAGCAAGCTTAGCTGTAACGACCCTACAAAAGCAGGTATAATCAAGCTGAGGAAGGTGGTGTCTGTCCATGGTCTGTCTGTCAGAGGAAAGTCCTATGCAACCTTTCCTTCCTATTGAGTGTGCCTTAAGTCCAATTAGATAGCTGTTTACTACCACAGAGATAAAAGTGCCACTATTGTAGTGGTAGAGATTATTTGATGGGATACTTATTTTTGTGGTTCATAATCTTTATAACTTAATAGAATCAGTGACTGGGTTTTCTGCATAGTATTTTCCGAAACTATGGGATCTGGTCTTCAAGAGGGAGGTTTACAGATCAAATCCTGCTCAATTGCTCCAAGTCCTATGTCAGTAGTAATAGGGCCTTACCTTCAAGTTCAGAGGGCAATCAAAGCGCTGTGACAATAGCCTATATTATTAGGGGAGTTATTCTGTGATGGCTTTTACCACCAACTGGAATAGAGGTTTCTCCTATTTGACGCTATGTTTGTTAGTTAATTTGTCTTTAGTATATGGAATTCAGCTACATAAAGGCACTCATATATATATATATATATATATATATATATATGTACATACATGAACAATAATGTGTATTTTTCAGTAGGCTTTGGAAATAATGCATTTCCCCATGATTTTTTTACACTACCTCCATCCATCGTCGTCTTTCTCCCCTTGTATAAGTCCCTCCTAGTCCCTCCCTGTATTCTTGTTTTCTCTAATTCCCCCTTGATAACACCGTTTCCTTACCATTCCCCTCTATACAGCTCCTTCTCTTTTCCTCCTGTGGTTTCTTTCCACTTTACTGACCCCTGTAGTTACATCATGGTATATACTCACATCTAAGGGTTTGGAGCTAAGATCCATTGATCATGAATACTGAGACCAAGGTTTTTAAATATATTTTCATTGAATTTTGTACATTTCATACAGTCATCTTAATCCTATTTAGACCTCCTCTCCTATCTGTACTCCATTGCCTCCCCACAGGATTACGTGCATTCTGTCATATATGTTAAGGACTATCGAGTCAAGTTTGTGTACCTAGGTGTCCCTCTGTGTGAGTTCATCCACTGCAGCCTGGTCCAACTACCTAACATCACTCTTTTAAAGAAAATCAGTTCTCCCTCATGAAGCAGTAATCAGCAGTCTATAGTTCCTCAGCTAACTTTGGGGTCTCCTATCCATTTCTCCTGCTCTATGATGGTTTCTGTTTGATTGAGTCTACATGAGTCTGTGCATGCTGTCACCATTGTAAGTTCATATGAGCAAGTTCCCAGAAGCTCGAAAGACTCAGTTTCCTCATGGTCATGAACCACTTCCTGGCTCTTGCAGTCTTTCCACCTCTGCGATGTTCCCTGAGCCCTGGATGGGTGCGGTTTAATATAGAAGTCCTGTTCACTGACCCATACCCTACAGTCTATTATTTGCTACACTTTGGCCAGTTGTAGCCTTCCGTGTTCACCTTCCGTTACATGAGGAAGGTTCAGTGGTGAGTGAGAGTTGAGCATTTCGTTGAGAATGTTTCTGCCTATGCTCAACGGAGAAATTGGTTTGTAGCTTTCTGTTGTAATCTCACCAAATAATCTGTCATTCCTTTTGCATTTGTCACAGCTATTTCTGTATGAATTCTGAGATTTGTTTTCTTGAGATACTCTAGACTTCTCGAAAGTATGGAATGGATTGTATTCTTTAACTTTTAAAATATATATCTGAATGTACTATTGACTCAGCTGTGTATTCTACCCCTGAAATTCATTCTTTTGCATGATCTTGTCTGTTAGCGATAGTTTCCGAGAAGATTTTCACTTGACTTAATCTGTGTTTTATTTTCATTATTTCTGTTTGGTTCTTTTCAGTGTTTCTGTTTCTCACTGGATTTTCCTCTACATTCATAACTTTGGGTATGCACTACTTCACTCTCACATTATAAACTGTCTTGTTGAGGTTTTGTATAGAATTCCAGAGTTCATCCATCTCTTTGTTTAATTAATGTGGTCATTAATTACTTCAGAAGTAGATTTCTATCTCCTTTTTCAGACTTCTCAGCTATGTTGGGGTGTCTTTAGCACTGGTTAGAGGGGAGTTAGGGTGATCATGTGTTGTAGCCTTTTCTCTCCTTTGTGTTTTTCCTGACATTTTGAATATCCATGGGAACTGAAGTTTCTTCAGTTTTAACTTCCTCCTTTCAACTCTACTTGGTTGCTTCTTTTGCTTTGTGGGAGTCCTTTTGAAAGGGATACTTTCATGAAGAAGTATGTCTTCTGCAGCTGTTAGTGGGAAGACACTGTGGTACCTGTACTAATTTATTGAGCGTTTTGGTTTTGCTTAGCATGGGAACCCTTTTGGTATTACACCGGTGTCCTGATTAAGGTACAGAGAGGCTGACACTGGTGTACTGATTAGAGAGAATTTCATAGATTCTTTGGAGGAAAAGTTATTAGCAGTTAAATTATGAAATTAAGAAGGAGTGAAAAAAGGAGGAAAAATGAACTATGCCATAAATTTGAAGCAATGAGTTGGAGGTATGAGACATGGTAGTGGGAATATTTTAGATACAGGTGTGGAAGAATAGATATTTGTAGGTGAAGAATAGTGGTGGACACTCATGGAGTTCTATTTTGGTGATGTAGAGGTTAAAAAAGTATGCATGAACAAATAATAGAAAATTTAGAAAACTATCACTTAAAAATAAATTGTTACACAAAATTACAATAGATACCACAAATCAGAAGAAATAAATAAGAAAAAAGAAACATAAAGGACCATAAAATTATTACATGTAATGAAAACACGTACAAGCCAACTATCCAACCAACCAACCAACAGCAAACAAACAAACAAACAAAAAAAAAAAAAAAACAAAGGAAAATATGTAGAGAAAATGATGGATGAAAATAGGAAATAGGGGACTGGAGAGATGCTCGGCAGTGGAAAGCACTAGCTGTCCTTGCAGAAGACCTGGATTGATAACCCAGCACGCACATGGAGGGACAATCAACCATCAGTAACTCCAGTTCCAAGGGATCCGATGGTTTCTTCTGTCCTCCGTCAGCATTGTACAACACCCGTGCACTTGTATACATGCATGCATCGTGCATAAACAGGAATTAAAAATAAAGCAAAGCCAGGGTTGGCCCATGAACATAGGGAAGCAGAGGCGTTCAGGCCACTGGGAGGTCACACATGTGAACTTGGGGCAATCGTGGCATCAAGCACAAGATCCATGCCAGCTCAGTCAGACAAGGGTTCAGAGTGGAGTGAGGGAAATGGCCCGCAGGCCCGCCTTTCTCTGGGAACTTTCTCTGTTAGAGACTGATTGCTGCTGGGCGAAAGAGAGTAGATCTTACTTAACCATCCCTAGATAAGCCTAACTGGACTCCAGAGGATGAATTTGCCCCGAGGGACGTCTGGCCGCAATTGATTGACTGGCTGGGACTTGACATGTGTGGCAGAACATATGAGGTTCGAGGGAGGTGTGTGACGGGGAGACACGGACACATGGTTTATAGAAGAGGTTTAATTGAGAACTATTGTATGAAGTGTATAAATGTTCAATAAAAATTTAAAAAAATAGAAAATAATAGGATGATAAGTCGATTCTTGTTTACATTTTTTGGTTAATTTTGTTTTTATCAATAGTTCAGAATGAAGTTCTTAGAGCTGCACCTGCCTAAAATTCAGCCACAGCAAAGACTGACACTGACTTATTGACTGATACTTTAGTTGTGGATATAGAACTCTCCTTCCGATTGAGGACCAGACCTGGGCTCAGACCTCATGGGGTCGCCGGGGAGATGGACACTAAGTTAGGGCGGCAGAAATGGAGCTCACTCCTAGGATCCGATGGGCAGAAGTGGAACTTGACCCACAGGGATCTTCTGTCTCTGGAACAAAGCAATAAAGTGAGAGTCAGGTCTTTCTCCCCAAATTCTTTTTTACATGTTGTTTTAAGCCAAATTTGGTGGCTGAGGGAAGAAACAGGAAGAGGCTTAACCTTGAATTTCTATAGTCTATTAATTGATTGGAGTAAGACTATGTTACAAACTAGAATACATTTATAGACTTATTAAAGCATAAACTTGGAAAATTATTAGTTATTATATGTAAAACATCAAAAATACAAAAGAAGCATAAAGGAAGATAATAACATTTGAAAAAGTTGATTATTGCAGAAAATAAACTCCAAGTTAATTTTACTGTTATTCGTGTCATGGAACTAATAAGTATTGGCTAAAAATATTTCAATAATTTTGCACTGTGTAATAAGTAAGAATGAAGACATTTATTGAAAGATATTTCAAAGAAATAACAGAAATGGAAAGAGTGAAAAATAAATAATAAATTTATGTATATATGTGTCTATGTGCAATATATGTCACATATATGAACTAAGATAAAGTATAGCTACCACAGTCATAAATGGAAATAAATTTAGCTCAGATATTAAAGAAAAATTGTTCAAATCTGATGTCAAAATATGTTCTAGGTTATTTTTAAGAAACCAAGTGAAAGAAAAATGATTTACAAACATTAAAATAAATTGATGGTCACTATACACTATAGACAAAAAGACATAATTACAATTTGACTTCATCATTTAAGGTAGAATTCAGGTGAGAAGTATGTGCTACTGATAAAGGCTGTTATTAAAAGAGAAGAGCAACATTAATGTTAGTATGTACATAATACAGAAGTGGAAATTGGAAGAAATACAAAGTCCAGAAATAATGGGCTTAATCAGTACCAGTCTGAGTTGGTGATATGCCTATAAAATAACCGTAAAGCTCATAATACTCATTGAATGAGCCAAATATTAGTACTGCCTAATAATAGGAAGAATGCCTTCCTATTGATAAGACTATGGGAAAGATGTAATCATTGAAGATATGTTTGCCAAAAATAAAATGGCATTTTATTTTTTTAAATGCAAAAAATAATAACATTTTTTTGGTATTACTACCATATAAATAAGAAAGTGATAACAGATTTTTAAATAAGTTCTTTCTGCAAGATGATCACAAAACTGTTTATAAAATAGAGCCGTTGATATTATTGGAAGAGGGCTGCTCAGAGTGTGGAAAGTAGAACATAGATATATAAAATAGATAAACTTGCACCAGAAAGACATCCGGGTAAAAATGCTGGACCAGATGGAACTTAACAAATATATCAGAATACCTGAAATCTGGTGGTGGTGGGGCCTACAGAGAGTGGAGAGAGAAGAAGATGTCTAAATTGGTTTAAGATGTATTAGTGAAATGCACAAAAATTCAATAAAAAATCTGAAAATGAACCTAGAGAAGGGAAATATTGGGGGCAGAAATGTCCAAGGGAAGGTGGGGGGAGACCAAAGGCAGAGGAAAAGGTTTAAGGAAAGTGTAGGAGGTATGAAGAAGCCAGATGGAAACCCACATTCTTGTAACTGAACTAACAAAGAAAAGTTGCATGAGAGATACCTTGCGGCCTGGAAAAAGTTATGGATTATTAAAAGCATCAGTGTCAAGAGTGGGATAACTCCGTGTAAGTGTTGGTCAGAGAGACCCTAGAGGCCTCCAAAACAGTACAGGCTCTTGTCATTCCTATTGATTGTCCAACAGAACTAGATGGTGAAGATATTCTGATTTCTCCTCGTTCTTTTTTGGTTGAAAATTTGCAAAACTTTCATACAATATGTTTTGATCATTTTATCACCTATGTGAATCCCTCTTATGCCTCTCCCACTGGATGTCATGTACTTTCATACATATTAAAATCTATTTAGTCATGTTTGTGTTTCAAATGTCCTTCAGTGTAGGTTCATCCACTGGAGCCTGGTTAACCTATCTAGCAATATGCTCTTAAGGAAAACTGACTCTGGTTTTCCCAACAGTTATCAGGTATAAATACAGTTCCTCAGCTAATGTTGGGACTTCTTACCTACTTCCCCATTCTATGCTGGGATCTTATCTGGCTTGAGCTTACATGGGTTTTGTGCATGCTGTTACCATAGCAATGAATTCCAATGAAGAACCTTGGAGCTGTCTGGAAAACTGTTTCTTTATAGTCAGCCACCAACTCTGGCTCTTACACTCTTTCCACCCCTTTCTTAATGGTCCCTGAGCCTTTGATTACAGAGATTTGACATAGGTGTCCTATTCAGTACTAAGGTCCCTGAAGTCACTTTTGTTCTGCACTTTGGCTCGTTGTGACTTTCTTGGTTAACCACTACCTGTTGCATGAAGAATTTTCACTTGTAAGATATGGGAGATGCATTAACATCCTCCCTCTCCCCTCCCCAATTCTACTGTGTTCCCTCGGCCTTAGGTGTACAGTGCAAATGTGTCAATTAGGGCTCAGCAACTCACAGACATTTATTTTCTGTGTTTGACCAGATGTGGAACTTTGCAATAATCTCTATATCTCTATTTGTTGCAAAAAGAACCTTCTTTGATGAGTTTTGAGAGGTAAACTTGTCTGTAATAGGAATGTGACAAAAGTATGTTTTCCTCTAAGATCAATGACCTCTTCAGTCATATGTATTTGGCTATGTTTACAGCACCACACATGAGTTCTATCCTACTGAGCTGTTCTTAAGTCCAATTAACCAGCTGTAGATTACACCCAAGATGAAAGTGCCACTAGTGAACCAGAAGAGATTATTTGCTTATACGATCATTTTTGTGAACCAGAAGAGATTATTTGCTTGTATGATCATTTTTGTGGTTTCTACACTATACAGCTCAGTGGAATTATTGGTTTTCTCCCTTAGCAATTTGTATAGTATCTTCTGGTACTCTGGGAACTAGTTTTCAGGAAGGAGGTTTTCAGGTCAGTTCCAACTTGATTGCTCTAAATCTTATGTATAAAGTATGTCCTGTCTTCAGTAATATGGCCTTACCTTCAAGTTCTGGTGGGCTATCAAGGGCTGTGGCCATAGCCTGTGTTATTTTTGGAGTCTTTTAGACTTCCCTAACTATTTGAAGAGGGTTCCCCCTGTCTGGCACTTTGTTTTTTGTTAGGGCCTTCAAATGTACACATACACACACACACACACACACACACACACACGCACACCATATTTTTCTGTAGACTTTTGAGCAAATACATTTCCCTTTGGTTTTCACACCAACTAAGCATTATTCTGAATTGATTCCTTTGATTCACAATATAAAGAAACCAAGCTGGAAATGATTAGAAGCCTCCTCTCTGCTGACTAGTTTTCATAGTACTGGAAGGTACTAAATGATTTCTACTGGAGAAAAGGCCTCATCCCAGTCATGAACCCTATAAACTATGATACCAACCTCCCGGGTAAGATGTGTCCACTTATGCAACAGAACAATGACTGTTACCAGAGTAACCAATCACTCTCTGTTGGATTTGAGGCCCACTCTACTGGAAGGGATCCATACCTGGTATTCTAAACCCACTCAAAAGTCCAAATGGGGAGAAGAGGTATAAAATATAGGGATAATTTAGTTGGGTTATTTAGATAAATTGACATAGTCTGGAAGCACCGTCTATGTTTCTTCTTATGGACAATATCATTCTCAGCCTTAGTCATAGAACTTCCTGTTCCAGTGTACTTTGATAAAGCAGAGACTCTGGCTCCACAGAGAATAAGTGATGGTTGGTGTTCAGCCATAAAAGACATTTATACGACCCCCTTCAAGCTCAGAAAATATTGCATATGAGCAAGCAGAAAGATTGCAAGAGTGGGAAGGCAGAGACAAGGACTGCAAAACGCCATCTTCTAGGCAAGACTCGGAAGTTGAAATCATGAACTCTCAACAACTACTGGTGATTCCTGGCTTTGCACAAAATAGTCCCATCAAGGGCTGGGCAATTGTGAAAGAGGGACTCAGTAGCTCCTTCCACACAGTGTTCAACTATTTCCTACAGAGAAATTCAGGGAAAGGAGGAATCCTTGCTTTCAATTTGTGTGCTCACCAATGATTAACAAAGCTCCAAGAAGTAGTTTTGCTCCAGTGGTTCCCCAGATGGCCTTGGTTAAACTAGATGGGTTATACACTAAAATTCAAAGTCATGAGTCTGGGAAAAGAATAGGTCAGGTGGAGCAGGGAGAGTTGGAAGGGATGGAAGGGAGATAAGAGATGTGAAGGGAGTAACTAGAATGCAGTATAAACATGAATGAAATTGTCAAAGAAGTAACTTAACTTAAAAAAACAACAAAGAAGGAGATGAAGAGACTAGTCATTATTTAAAAGCACCAGCTGCTTTTGCAGAAGGTCTAGGTTCAGTTTTGGTACAAACATGGTGGCTAACAACTGTCAGTAATTCCAGTTACAAGGTCTTGGTGCCCTCTTCTGACCTCCATGAGCATTGTACAACATGGCTGCATTTACATACATGCAGGCCCAAAACCCATCCATATAAAATAAAAATAATTAAATTTTAAAAATTAGAAAAGAAAAGAAAAATTAGATAAGTACTTGCTTAGAATATATAAGGCTCTATGTTGGACCCATAATACTATGCCAATAAAAAATACAATAATAAATAAAATTACAACCAAATACTAATAATTTATTAGAAATGTTCAAAATATAAAACTAAAACTTATATGATACCATTAAGTAAATATTCTAAGTACAGTTCTTATTCATCAAAATTTAATATTTTTTGAATTTTAGAAACTCTCATATTTGTAGGCTAGCTAGTAATTCACTGTGTATTCAGGCAGGATTTGAACTTGTGTCACCTTCTGTGGTAGCCTCTTAAGTGGTAGGATTAGAGACCTGTGTGCCCATGTCTTTCTATGATCATTTACTTTGACCATATAAAACATTTCAAATACAGGGATGTATCAATACCAGAGGAAGTAAAAAATATAAACACTTTATCTTTAAAGAAGTAGGAATTTGCCATTTAATATCCTTCCATTGTGGATAATTCAAGAAAATAGATTACCTTACTGGCATAGATTGAGTGTATATTTAGGAATGTTTACATAATCTTAGTGTTTTTTATGTGCTCTGAATCATGATCCTCCCCTTCTAATAGCCTTTGGGAAGATAACTTACTTTAATGGCACAAAATTATTTCCATTTTAAATTAGACCACTTTGGAATATATGTTACTGAAGAAAATATTAAGAAAAAAGTAACATTTTACAAACCTATAACCCCAAAGGATGGTTCCTTTGACTTATAATTAAGACTTTCACAATCAAGTAAGACTTTAGAATGGGTCATTTCTTCTCATACTGTAATTTTCCTGTAAGTCTGCTGTCTTGAACATTTTATCCTTTCTTTAGTTATTAACATGTATACTCTATTTCAACAAGATTAGTTTTCATAGAATATTCACATTTAAAAATATGTTGTTTTTCATTATAATAAGTCTTCAAGATTGTATATAAGCAAATAAAGAACCCAGATAATATACATGCAGGTGTGGTAGCACACACCTTGAATCTCAGAAATGTGAGGCAGAGGCAAGTAGATTTATAAGCTCAAACACAGCCTGATCTACATAGCAAATTTCAGGCTACAATAATAAAAAATCATATATATATATATATATATATATATATGTATATACACACATAATCTTTCCCCCTCTTCATTTAAGAGATTGAAAAATGTTTAATATGATGCTAGGTTTAAAAATCTGGATTATTCAGTTGCCAAAAGAACTCAAATGAATATTTTCTTAGAAAATATAAATACAACAACTTGGTTAAGACATTTGACTTGTTTTATCTGAACAGGGAACATGAGTTAGAGATGCAGAAGTATAAGATCCAGTTAAAGTAACAACAAAACATAAGTCCAGCATACTCTGAGAGTCAGACAAATCCTATACACAGGAGTTGAAAGTATAAGAATATATTGTTTAATTTTATGCATTTTACAAAAATTAATTCATGTATAAATACAGTGTACACATATTAAATTTATTCCCAATGATCAAAAGATTTTTAATTAAAATTCAAATTAGGAGAGTTTATTCATTGGCTGTCTTTTTCTTGCTAATGACTTGAACAAGCTTCCAGGTCATCCTTCCATTGGAGATCAGGGAACTATTTTATTTAATTTTAGTAGCTACTCTCAAGAATCTATGTGCCAAGACATCATGTAATGAAAAAGTAAAAATCAAAATGAAAAAGAATAGCTTACTTTTGTTAATTAAGGGTTCATATGAATTCTTAAAATTAGAAGAGTACTTCTCTTTACAGACTCCAGCTTTGAGTCAGGTACGGTGGTGTGTGTCTCCTCTTGGCGGTAGAGGAGAGATTCTCATACTTGGTCTCAAAAACAACTAATTAATAGACTAATAATTAAAATGCAATAGAGTAAATTTTAATTAGCTGAAGAAATTTCTCTATTTCTATCTTTGTAATTTCTACAAAAAGAAAAGAAATAAAAACAAAGATGATATCAGAAACCAATTCAAAGCCTAATAAAGATATTTCATTATGTTGTTTTATTTTCAAAAATATAAAATAACTAGTGATGCTTAATGTTAGACAATTTTAAATGTCATACTAAGAGAAGTGACAAAATGTAATTCTTATATACTATATGAACATTTCACAACTTTCCATAGTATATAACCTCTTGGTTTCCCCTTAAAGATGGTCATTGATGGGAATACTAAGCTTTTTAGCATTTGAATTGGAATCTTAAAATAGCCATCAGCTGTTGCCAATAATGCTGCAATATGTGGGCAAAATATTCACCATAGAAAAGGACATAATGGTAGTTTTTATATCTCTCTCAGGCAGTACACACAGTTTTGTACAGTCAGACCATCCTCCTCACGATAAATAACACGGAATAATAATCCATGCAGAGGAAAATGGAACACGAAGTTGAAATAAATACTCCTCATCTACTATTCTTCTAGTGCAGTACCATTTAACTTCTTCACAGACAGTAATGCCAGTCGTTGACATTTCAGAAGGGAACTGGGAACACTGTAAACCATTTTCTGATATAAGAAATTATAGTATGCAAACATTGCTTCAGTCTAACAGGGAAATGCTGGTGACTTCAACAGAAAATAAAGCTCATCATAAAGCATGCTCTTACCCTCCTATTAAAAGGAAAGATGCAGGAACTGATTATAGGAAGTTCAAATTCTTCTAAAAACCTGATTCTTTTAGGCTACATTAAATGGATTTTAATCTGCTGTGAAGGAGGCTAACAGTCAGGTGTCCATGATGGAATTGTAAAATTAAACATGTTTTTATCATTTGTAAAAAGTAAAAAGCAGCCAAGTATATGTGTCATATGCAGTCCTAAATAATTTAAACTGTTTTAATAAAGTATATTATAATACAAACACTAGAACAGTAATAATTTCTCACTTAGCATTTATGCCCTTAAGCAAAGTTTAAAAGTATACCTAATTATCAGTATCAGGTAACTGAGGAATATTTAAAGGATACTGTAGATAAAATTACCGGTCCTAAAAAGAAAAATAGAAACTCTTATCACCATTTGTAATTGGTAATGCCAGTGAGTATGTTAAAAAAATAATTTAGAAATTGGATTTATTATTCAAAGTGTGTGTGTTGATGCCCCCCGACACACACATGTGTATTCTACCCTTTTTATGGCAAATCCTCACTTTAAGAGCTGTCAGATGTTTTAGCCAATACAGTTGTTGAAAAGTACGTTTCCACAGTTCAATTTGCTAACTCTGGCCAAAATAATGTGACACTTAAAAAGTGATGTAGTAAATTAATTGACTAAGCACAAGATGTTTCTTCTGTCTGTTCAAGCCATGCTAGGCTGCTGGCAACTGAGAGTATTGTAAAAGTATTCACCAGACTTCTCTTTAGCAATAAGTTTCTTTAGAAAACTCTTGAATCTTTCCTATATATCACAAAATTATTCTGTTTATTTCAGTTACTGATAGGGAATGTCCAAGGTATTTAGATGTAGGAAATTATGATTTTTATGAAAAAGAAATGATGGGCCAGTCCTCTTCGACTCAAAATGTTCATTCAGTAGAGATTAAATTTCTAAGCTTATTTATTCAAAGAAAAATGTCCATCTAGTTCTCTTAAAATTGTTCTCAACAAGTATATATTTTGTTAAAATAACAGGCTGGAGACAGCCCTCTCTACCTACAGATGAGTAATCTTTAAAGAGTTTTACAAAAGACTATGTACATTTTTGAAAGAGTGGTTCAAATTGTTTTCAGTTTATTAACAGAGAGGTAATATTTTTATTTATCATAATAAGACCAAAAATTTTAAGGAGGAGTAAAAGCCCTGCAGCTGACAGGCGGCTGAGCTGTAGCAGGCAGAGTGAGCAGAGAGCTCAGTGTGAAAAGTGGAAGATAATGTGCTCACACACTAATGGGCACTGAACTAGACACAGGCTCATTTTTCACATCATGTCATCTGTAAGGTTTGAATAAAAAGTAATGGCCAGAATGAGCCTGCCTCTACCTCAGACATTATCATTTACCTCCTCAGTTTTATTTGTGTTGACTTGTACAGTCTAAAAAGATGACAGTCTATGGGCCTCTGGATCACTCACAGTGATAATACACAGCACATTACACTGTTGGTGACAGGTTCTGTTCTCCTGGATGGCATATGAAAGGAACGCATCTCTTTCCGTCATTTCAAATGCTATAAACTGACAGAATAAAGAATCTTGCAGAGGGGACATCACAAACCCTGTCTGTTATGATTTTATGAGATAAACTGGAGTTTCTAGGGTATCTTGTTCAGGAAATTAGTGTCAGTCAAACTTTAGTGGTTTTTTTTTTCCTCCCCAAGGGATAAATAGCAGACTCTAAAAAAGTAGCTTTGCCTTATTTCATACAGCAAAATAATCCAAACCTTATGTCTAATCATGAGAAAAAACTATTGTTTTTCTCTCTTTAAAAAGGTAGGTCTTTTTAACCTAAATTGCAATAAACTGCTGATTGGTCCTGCAAGAAAACAATGTCCACCTCAACTAAATCTTTAAATAAATCACTAGCTTGATTGTTTGAAAGAATAATCAGTCCCTTTAAAATCTGAGAAGTTAATTTTTCTGCCGAATTTCTAATTCAATGTACCGTTCAACTATAAATATGCTGAGATTATGATTATTTATTCAATGTTTCATCTTCTTTTTTTTGATTCCACTAACTACTACTAAACTTACAGCAGACTAAATTTAACTGAAGACACCACCAAAATATCACTAAGGTAGATAATAATATGCAGAATTTTATTAATTTATCCTAAACTGAGTACTGTGTAGATTCTCTGTATTTAACATCATTTTAAAACAGTATAGTGTCATAAAAATTTACAGGTACTTGAATTATAATCTGCCAATTGCCGTAGCTTTTCCCCATGTAATTTCAAGTCCTTCTATTATAATAAATGTTCTTTGAATGACTCAAGTTTAAGCAGTTATTTAAGTCAAACTTGCTCATTTATCTTTTTTTGCCAATTTTCATAAAACTTTTGCACTGTAGAAATGGATAGAAATGAATGTCAAAGAATGTTTAAAACACACTTTTAGAAATGATGCTTATTCTCACTTTTATTGTGAGCTTGTTAAAAAGATTAATTTAGTCAAGAAGTTAATCACATAAGTGTATTTTTAATTATGTCTCAGAATTTGTTTTGATCTTAACCTATGAGGAATATTTAAAAAATAAAAGATCATAAGTACTACACAGCAAGACATATGTAATTAAATCAAAAAATGATGATACAGAAGGAATTAAAATTTGCTTCTACTTCTGTGAATGTCTTATCAGTCACTAATTCTTGTTTTGCATAACATTTTTAGAAGAAAATCTAATCATTTAAAATTTAAAAATAGAACTATCAAGCTTATAGATAAAAAATAAAATTTTTCTTTCGTATTATTCACATCAAACATTCCAAAAACATTAGTTTCATTATTATACAGAAAGAGATTTAGAAATTTCTGGGGTCTGGATGAGGATTTGTAATCCCATACCCGCCACTAAGATGTTTTCATTCATATAATCCCATTGACGCCCTGCCACATACTTGCATCATTAAATAATTAGAGGGGTTAGATGACTCAATGAGAACATGTTGTAGTGGGATCTTTCTTAAGGCAAATTTATATTTTTCCAGAACCAACCACAAATATTTTCTCATAGATACACTGTTCACCTACAAGTTCCTCTCCAACCTGGGCTCTTATTTATTTTTTTCTAGTAAGTAATCCTAAGGCTGAACAATGTCTACGCTCATCTCCATGCATTTCATCATGGGTGCTTTATCAGTAGACTACTCTCGTTTTGCAATTTCATCATATTTTCCTCTGCTTATACTGTTTTGTTGGTAACTAAACACCATAACCTGTTTCCATTCTCCCATTTTCTCAGAGAAACCTATGGATAGCAGTGACCACAACCTGAGAGTCAATGAGTACAGAGGGGCCAAAAGAACTACTTTTCAATAACATTCCTAACTCTAGGGTAAGTTTTGTTGATCTTTTACTCTTGCATGTATGTACCTTCACCCTTAGACATACACATTCAACAACTAATGCTGCTTAGAATCTAACGTATCACTGTAACATAATCTATCTGGTTAACCTAGTAAATAACAGTTTAAATAATAAAATTAATAATAATATTAGTAACGCTACACTTCATTTTTCTGATTACAAGCTTTGATAAACTTTACTTCTGAATTGAAAAGAGAAATTAATGAGATTTTTAAGAAACGAATTTCAATAACAGTCATATTCAGGATGTAGAAGTATTTCAAGTGGCAACCTTCTACGACATATGTAGCAATAATAGAATTAAAGATTTTCAAAACCAAGGCCTTGCTTGGTCTGCAAAACGTCCACAAAGCAGAATAATTTTTCAATTGTTTCAAAGTAAATATCTGCCGTACAGAAAAAGGATTCGCTGTACCCTCTAGCAGTCTCCTGCAAATGCAGTGTTCTGAGTGGAGCAGAATCCTGGCTAGTGCTGGATAACAAGGGGTGGAGAGCTCATTCTCTGCATGGGGCTTAATGTAAGTCATCTTTGGCCTTGAAACCAGGTGTTGCTGCCCAACTCTATTAGGCTTCCACCTCATGTCCTTAGACTTACCTCTGCCTTTCTTTGTTCGGTTCTTATCCTTAGTGTGGATGTTGAACTCGCCTCCGAGAACAAGTAAGCCTTTTCCCTTGTAGTCTGCCCACGAATATATCAGGTTAAGGGTGTATCGGCTCCATTCCTGATAAATGCCAGTGTTATCTGGCCCGTTTCTTTTGTGTGCCTCTCAGTTAGATATCAGGGTTAGGACATATGAAATCTTGCATTCTCCATGTCCCTTTTATTTTGGAAGCTTTTGAGAGCTTAACATTTCTGTTTCTTGTTCCGACCAAACCGTTCCCTTCTGAATCCGTTTACTAGTGGCCTCTTGCCTCCTAGAGCAAATCCAGCCTTCCCCTCCTCATCTTCAAGGAACCAACCCATCTCTGCTTCGCTTTTCTGTCGTTCACACTGCCCAAGCTGTCACTGTTATCTGTGATCAATTTAAACCATTCAAACAGATGAAAGTCATAACAACAATTAATCAGGAAGTTAAGTGAGATCAAATTGAGATTCAAACGAAGAATTCTAAAATTACCCCTTTATAAAGAGCTTATAATATTTATTAAGAATATATTGTTTTACAACATCGAAAATTTCCAATTCACCAAGCCTGCTTGCATCCAAACATAAATAAAGTGTGTTATATAGTCAATCACTTAGGCTTAATTTACAGAGATTTTTTTTTAATTTAAAGTTATACGTCAATTTTAAAGTCACTAAGGTAACATGGTCCTGATCTCCTCCTCTTCCTCTCCTTTCCTAATAGATTATCTTAGCTCTTTTTATACTCTACTTGCACTTTATCTTCTATTTCATGAATTAAGCATAGATCCCTTCAAACTTCTCTTAGAAATTCCATTCTGGATTTAAGTAGTTCTAGTTGAGATAGCTTGCCCTTAAATAAAACTGAAATCTCATTAGTAATGTTTGAATGTTGGATTTTATTGTTGCCTCTTGAATTATACAAGCTCTATCTAAATAAGTGTCCACATGTAGATCTTCAGTCTCTTAAAACATTTATTGTATCTTATCTGAGTTATTTAAGTTAACTAATCCTGAGTATTCAAATTATAAAGATATATATATATATATATATATATATATATAATATTTTAAGACTTCTCATGGTGTTACTTTGTGTTCAAAATCCTGCATATTGAAATTCCTCCTAAATATGATACCCACAACTGAATCAGGGAGTCTGGCTTTGCCTTAGTTATAAAGCTAGGCTTGAACTCTGTTGTAATGTTTATACAGGCTACTCACAGACTGAAGAGACATCTCTGTTTCTTCATGTGCTTTCTGCCATGGTTTCAGAACAGGGTCACCAAAGAAAGGCCAGTGTGTCAAAGATATGGTCCTCATCCTCTGCTACTACTGGGATGTGAAAAAATCTTTAAAACTTGAAACCTGGTGAGGGGTGTTAAGGCAATGGAGGTATGTCTTTGAAAGGGATTATGTTTTCTTTACAGGTGGATTTATCTCAGACGTTTTTTACTGATAGCAAACAAACATCTATATTCTACCTCTGTAATCCAGGTATTTTCAAACTAAGAGAAAGGTAATATTGTTAACAATTATCAAATTTTAATCATATAGTTTAATCTACTTTGCACTTTCCAGTCAATATTTCTCATATTCTAGTAACAGATGATTATTTTATAACACTTTAAACTTTATGCCATTTACAAATAGAACATCTAATCTTCATCAAAATCCTTAATAAAAGTTTAGCAAAAATTTTAATTTGAATATTCCACAACCTAGTAATTCAATCAAGAAAATTAGATAACATTCACTCAAAATACTATAAAATAAGTTAGGTGTGGTGGCACATGTGTCTAATCCCAGCAATTGGGAGGCAGAGGCAGGTGTGGATCTCTGTGAGACTGAGGCCAGCCTAGTCTACATAGGGAGTTCCAGTAGGTGAGTTGGGGCTATGAGAAAACACTATCTCAAAAATGCAAAACAAACAAAAAGAAACATCCCTCCCCCAAAGTAGGACATATCAAGGGTCTTAATTTTTATGACTAGTGAAACTTTGCTCCTCACTTATGCAGGCTATGCTAATAGTATAATTGTGCATGTTAGTCTTTATTTTCATATGTAGAATTAATCTTTATAAAGAATGTCAAAGATAAAAAATTAAACATTACCTAATTTCTTTCTCCAAAGAATTTATATTCAAGACTTTAAAAACAGAATTATCTATAAATAGACACTTCTTAAAGCTTCTTCAAACACCCATTATTTTAAAGAGACTCCATCTCATCAGGCTGAAGAAATCACTTTAAGTAACCTTGTAGAAGAGAAAATATACTATTAGTTTAATTGCCAGTTTAAAAGCAAGAACCTATGGGCTCATAATATGTTAGCATTTTGCTGCAGTGTTTCTATTTTTACTTAGTTTACATGTCCCATTCTGTTACTAGCTAATCTATTGGAAAATGCATATATGTAGACCACAGAGCTCAGCACTTTTTGTACCATTTTGAATTGCAGCATTCTCTGTTCCCTGCTAGAGGTATTAAAGCTCAGAAGAAAAATAGATCCAGGTAAAGAAACTCAGACATCCTCCTGAGGTTTCATTTGTGGATCTGGGTGGAGTCACTTCATCTCCTGTCAAGATTTCCTTACTATAAAGTCAACTGCTGATATGTCTCTTCTTTCAGGGGGAATTTTTCAACTTAATGAACGTGCAATGAGCAATTTGTGGATCAAACACACTGGGCAAAAGACTAAACTTTTATTATAGTGGATACTCACAGCCTTATGTAATCTGCCAGTCTAAACCATGTGCTACTTTGGCACATGCCTCACTGAAAATAGCAGACCAGTTTGTAAGCTGGCACATTCTCAGCAGAGCAGATGGACATGCAACAAAATAGCGAGCAAAGAGACCTTGTTTCAACATCACATATGTTTCCTTAGGGCCAGATTCTTGAACAAAGTTGTGTTAGGGATCCTGCTGCAGCTAGGGGAAGATGGCGGTTTCTCCTGTATTTTGACCTCCACCTATTTCTTCCATCTCTGTCTTGGGTTATCTCAATCATACATCCATTGCTTATACTGCAGTATTCATAGTAGAAAGTTAATAGCTCAGATTATCTGAGTTTGGAGCTTGTAACAGCCACAAAGAACTGAGGTTGGATTGTTTTATGAGGAGCTACAGTTATCTACTAACTTGGGCAGCTAGGAGTTTTGTTTTCCCCACTCTTAATAGACTTGCCTTCCAATATATTGTGATCTTATGGTGCTGCAGATGCTGATGCTGAGCCTTTAACTGTCAGTACACTCTAGATGTCATTGATTAACTTCTATGTACAACAGTACATCCCTGAAAGAAACTAAGAGTAGAGACTCATTAACATGTGTAGAATCTCAAATACATCTGTTTTTGTCAAATATTATATTATTGCAATTTATAAGGAGAGGGATATCTGTTACATATATGGCTTCAAGGGCAAGTATATACTTTAATAGCATACTATTAATGGAATAAATAAATAATTAAAATGATGTCTAAAGTGTTTGAAATAATCTGTTAAATAAAAGTTGAATATAAAATTTATTATGTGTATAAATTCCACGTATAAGGAAGCTTTTTGAGAAGTAAATTAAGAATAAAAAGTGGAGTTCTACCTGCACACAGTAAAAAAGGCATTCGATGTTGAAGACACATTTCCCTACTAGAAAACCATGAATACTTTGAAGTTGTGATTACTCGATAGTTGCTTATATTCTTTCTGTGACATCTGATATGGATGTTTTAAATGTATATTATTTTACAATTTACCTGTTGTAAAAGATGCTAGAACTCTATATCTAACACACATGTAATTAATACCTTTTTAAGCTATTGTATAAAAGAACCACGATCTATATTGAACAGTTTTTTATTAGTGAGCATTGTAAATCAGGTAAGACTGATCTTCTTTTTGAAATTTCTTCAATATTGTCACATATGAACAATTGTCCCAGATGGAACTCAGTGTCACTTTTTCAAGTGCCCACCCTTCAAAGTAAAATGATTTATGGAAGTTTAATTGATATTAAATAGAACATGTGGATTAATTTAGAGAGAATTATAATAACATGACCTCTTATCAAAAAGAACAATCATTCTTATTCTTCATTAAAGACTATTACGAGGACTGGAGAGGTGGCTCAGCATTTAGGAACACTGGCTATTCTTGAAGAAGACCTGGGTTTTAATCAAGGAACCCATATGGGAGCTAACAACTGTCTGTGACTCTAGTTCCAGGGAATCTGACGTCCTCTCTGTCCTCTGTGGGCATTATGCAGCATGGGCACATTTACATAAATGCAGAAAATATGTACATATACAAAAAATAAAAATAAGAAATTAGATATAAAATATAGAATATTATGACCTTTCAGTTACATCCTTGTTTAACACCAGTGGAGATTTATTATGTTTTCTTAAATATCTTATCCCTTTGTGATTGAGTGTGCTCCTTCTTGATTATGATCATCATGGATAAATATACTTGACAGTAGAAATTCTATTTCAGTGTATGTTTTAACCTGTCATTATTTGTATATAAGATATATTTATGCTAATTATCTAGGCATCCACTTTACTAAATTCTTTCGTGCTTTGTCAATTTCAGTTTATTCTCACATTTCCTTTTTCAGTAAGTCCATCTTACTAGTTTTCATTCACCTTTAGGCTGTGTGCCATTTATTTCCTTCTCTTGGAGTACTGATTAAGTATTGCTAATAGTATTCAATAATATTAAACAGTTTCCCATTTCTAGCACCTAAATGATGATGTCTTTAGTGTTGTTTGCTAAGCTGGATATTGTTTTTAGATTTAACACTATTTCTGTCCTATGTCAAAATAATCTATTAATAGGTTATTAGAGAATTTTACTTGTCTTCTTGCAATCATTGATTTGGGGTATAAATTTTATGGCTGATCCACCCCTCATTCTTTAAACAAATCTTCACATTTCTCCTTCTTTTCATTGACTTTGGGATGGCAACATGGATTATTTTGATGTATGGTTTGTGGATACAGTGTATTTTTATGTGTAGATTCTTTTTTCTTAATATCTACATCTGATAATTTTCAAAATTTACAGAATAGTTGATTTGTGAATTGACTGATTGAAAATAGAAAATCATCAAGGATTTGCATGAAATAGAACATTGAGAAAAATTTAGTAAAGGTAATTGCAAGTGAAATCTTTAAATCCAAGATCAAGCATAAGTGTTCCTAAAAAGCTATAAAGTTTTAGGAATATTTCTGAACGGATAATAGTAAAAACGTATTTGGCAAAGAACTAGAACTATATAATGTATTTTACATAGAGATATGAGAAATGAAAATATTAAATCAAAGAAAAATTTTTATCTGATTCTATAGTTGTACAGGCAGGGAGGCATCAGGTCAATAAGGAATGGTGTCTTGGGCAATAGGATTTGGGGGATGGCGGACATAAGGAATATCACTCTAACCATCAATAAAAGCATAAATTTCAAAAGACTAGGATATTTTGGTCTTTCTCTACTCAGTCTGTTCTTAAGTTACAATGATTCAAGAAACACAGGCATGCACTTCAAGTATGATTGATACTAACATATATTTGAAATGGTCATTTCAACAAGAAATATAATGGTAAAGGTCTCACTTATAATGATGACATAGTTTTCTATACAAAATAAAAGCAGAAGTACAATCACTGTAGGGACCAGGTATTGAAAGTGTGAGTTGGGGAATACAGCTACCTTGTTATGCATTAGTAGCAAGGCTAGTAAAGAAACATTGATATTCAAAATGCTTGTAGCAATTTCATAGTGTAGTTAACCTAGTTTAATCTAACATCTAAATGTCCATAACTTTTTCTATGTCTTTTAATATCATTTTCTCTAGCAATGGATTTTTTTAGTTATGTAAGTATAAATCTGAGATATATTTTAAAGGGAAAACCAAAATAGTTCTTCATTAATAATATGTTAGAAACGTATGTATCTCATGTAAGATACTCAGTGATTCAGTGATGAATTATAGGATGCTAAGTAAATAAAAAAGACTAGAATTAGAAATAAAATTTCCATGTTTAGAACCATTAAGCTAATAAAAGGCAGGATAGAAATTAGACCAATGGAATTTGAATTAAAACCCACAATATGATAGGAAACTCTTGTCTGGTACTATAATCATAGCCAAATACAAATGGCTGAAGATGTTGTAGATGTATGTATATCATGGAACTCACCAAAGTTAAACCAAGAAGAGGTCAACAGCTTAAACAGACATATACCATATAAGGAAACTGAAGCAGCAATAAAAAACCTCCCAAAAAAAAAAAAAAAAAAAAAAAAGCAGAGACTCAGATGGATTCACAGCAGAATTCTACCACAAATTAAAGATCTCTATCCAATACTGCTTAAATTATTCAATAGATGGAGTACTTCCAAACAACTTCTATAAAGCCAGCATCATTCTAATACCAAAACCAGATAAAGATTCAACCAGAAAAGAAAACTATAGAACCATATCCTTAATGAATCCTCAAAAAAATACTTGCAAACCACATGCAGACACACATCAAAATGATCATTCATTATAAGTAAATCAGCTTTATTCCAGAGAGCTAGGGGTGATTTCATATATGTAAATCAATAAATGTCACAAAGCACATAAATGGACTCAAAGACAAGAATCAAATGGTCATCTCAATAGCTGCAGAAAAAGCCTTTGACAAAATTCAACATGCACTTATGTGAAAAATTCTAGAGGGAATTGGACTAGTCTCTACTCCTTTATAATTCTTGAAACTCTTGCTGGAGCAATAAGAGAAGAAAATTGGAGTACTCATTGGGAAAAAGGAAGTCATATTTTCCCTTTTTGCAGATGATATGATATTAGACCTAGGAGATGGCAAAAATTCCACCAGAAAACTCCTAGAAATGATTAACACTTTCAGTAAAGTGGCAGGTTACAAAATTAATCTGCAAAAATCAGTAGCTTTTCTATTTACCAGTAACAAGCAATTGGAGAAAGCGTACAAGGAGACTCTCCCATTCACAATAGCCTTAAAAAATACTCAGAATAAATCTGATGGAAAACATTAAAGATCTCTACGATGAAAATTTTAGATCTTTAAAGAAAAAGATTCATGAGGACATCATTAGATAGAAAGATCTTCCATGCTCATGGATTAGAAGAATTAATATTGTGAAAATCACCATCCTACCAAAGCAATATACAGATTCAATGCAATGCCAATCAAAATCCCCAATGGCATTCCTTACAAAATCAGAAAAATATTCTAAAATTCACATGGAAGCACAAAATACCCCAGACAGCCAAAGCAACCCTGAGCACAAAGAGCAATGCAGGGGGAATTACTGTATCAGATTTCAAACTATATTACAGAGTCATACTCATAAAAACAGCATGGTATTGATACAAAAACAGACCCATACACCAACGGAATATACTTAAAGACTCAAACATGAGGAATTTGTCTCTATACTTTTCTACTTATAAATAAAATCATAAGGACCATTACTGTTAAAAATTTTGAGTATGTGTCCCCAGTGTTCTTCACCGTGGGTCCATCCACTGAAGCCTTGAAAAAAGTCACGTCTTTGAAAAAGATTGACTCTCTTCTTTCCAGCAACCACTGGTTGCCAATAGATCTTCAGGTCTGGTTGAGATTTCTTATCCACTCTCCTGTGTCTATGCTGATATTTTGTATAGCATGAACATATACAGGACTTGTACATGCTGTCACTTTGGCTGTGAGTTCATATGAGTAACTAAAACTGTCTGTAAATCTGTTTTCCTGTAGTCATCTACCTCCTCTGGCTCTTATAATCTTGTTCCCCAATGATTCCTGAACCTTGAGTGCAGAAGATTGATATGAGTTTCCTAGTCAAAGGTAAGCAGTCTGAATTCTCATTCTTTACACTTTGTCCAGTTGTGGTTCTGTATGTTAATTACTATCTGCTGAATAAGAATGCTTCTCTGGTGAGAGCTGAGAGATGCATTAATATATGGGTATAACAATAAGCCATTAGGAGTCAGTTTAATACTATACCTATTTCACAGAATAATAACATTAGGCTTTTCCCTAATGCAGTGTCATGAATGGATTCCATCTTATGAATTGGTCCTTGTATCCAATCATGAAGTTGTTAGTTACTCCCATAATATCCATGCCACTGTAGCACCCAGTGGGCATATCTTGCCAGGGCAGTCATTGTTGTACCTAGCAGGATTTATAATTGTTTAAGGTTAATGATTACTTTTCCCTTCAGGTAGCATGCATAGGACCTTCTAGAATTATGAAAGTTAGCCAGTAGAGCTGAAGCCTTGAAGTCAGTACTGGCTTGATTTCTCTTTGTGTGTTCTACACCTCATGTATGTAGTGTCTCCAGCAGTAGGGATTTACCATCAATTTCTGTTGAGTAACCCAGAACAGAGGCAGTGACCAGAACTGCTTGACCGTTTGTAAGAAACCTGATTGACAGCTTCAAAAGAGGGAGTCCATTCCTGGCCTTTTCTTTATTAGCCTATGGTGTCTTAGGGGCAATGTCCCCCTATTATAAGGTAATTTCTTTTTAACGTGTATATGTATATACTTTAAGAAACTTAAATAATAGGTTTCCGTATGGCTTTATCTAACGGCCTTTACTGTTGGTTATCCATTTCATCACTGTGTCCTCTGTCCTGCCCTCCAATTACCCCAGTAAACCCTTCTTTTTGTATTATCTTTCTTTACTCCTTTATAGCACTTCATTCTACCACGTGTCCCAAGAAACCTCTCCCCATTTGTGACGTATCAGTTTCCCGATCTTTCTGCATTACTGTTGTGCCTCTAGCATCCAAGAGAACTATGTGCTGCTGGTTTTCTCTCCCAGAAGTGCACACCCCACAGATACCTTTAAAACTCACTTTTTCATTTTGCTTTTACTCAATATAAAATCATATTTCTGAGACTGGGTATTTGATTATCAAATGAGGTAATATATTTATATAATAGTTATCACAAACATATACAAAACAGTTTTCTCATTCCACACTCCCTGATACTACCACTTTTTACTCAAATCCTCTACAGATGTCTGTGATGGAAACTTCTTGAGAACACAGGTGACACCATTTTGTGTGTGGAGAGTTTTGAGACTAGTTTTTCACTCAGATTGTCTCAGTTTTATCCAAGTTGCTTTAGAACCTGAAATTCGTTTCTGGGCTTGATTTTTAATGCCTTCTTTCACCTTCATATTTCATTACAAAATTTCCATGTATTTAAGTAGTAGTTAATGAACTTTTCACTTTAGCAGTTTCTGATATAGAAACTTTAAAGGAAGAACATATAATCCTCATTTTCCAGCACTCAGTTTCTTTTCCTATCTTCCTATGTTTGTAAGGCACGTTTTTCATAATAGGAAACCAGCATTAATATATCATTAATAACTGGTACAGATGTAACTTGTTGTTTTGTAATCTAAGGACTTTATCATAAATTGAAACTGGGTTTGATAAATGCTCATTCTCTTAAAGGACATGTCATGTGAATTATAATGTGCTGAACTGATAACTTTCCCATGTTGAATACCTCACTCTTAGGATGGCCCCATTCTACCAAGTCTAATATTATGCTCTGCTTTTTTTCAGTAATGGATTTTATTTACTACTACTCTCTTGACAGCTTTTGTTTCTAACAAACTTGAGAAACACTATTTTCTTTAATTGTATGATGTTCGAAATCTGGTGTTGTTACATCAGGTAAGTATTATTCTCCTTTATTTTTAGAAGATATTTTATAAAATTGCTTTTATCTGTCCTTTACATATTTATTAGAGCTTTATCACTGCAACATTCAGGCATGGGCATTTCCTTATTGGAAATTTATTAGCTACATTATTATTTTCATTCAAGTTTTTTTCATGTAGGGCCATTGAAGGTGATATGATTTTGCTTCTCAAGAAATTTCATCTGTTTTCAGATATGTCATCAAGTTCCTCAGAGTATTTCTTTATTATATAGTATCACTCATGTCTATAGCCTATATCGATCATTTTACTTCTATTGGAGAAATACAAGAGTGGAATTTCTGGACTTGTACAATGTTCTTCAATTTATGAGAAACTGCAAAATAGTTTATCAAAATAGTTATGTCTTTTGCATCCTTCCCAAGAGCTCATGGCCTTTCCACACTTCTAGTTTTTTTCTGTACTTGAGAAGCATTGCTTTCAACTCTAGCCAAGTAATTTCTATATTATATAATTGCTAAATTATATCTTAACATTATCAGTTTCACATTTTTGTCAACACTTGGTACTCTCTGCCTGCTACAATGTATTTTCTCTAGAAGGGATGTTGAATTTTAAGGGATTTTTACAAATTCTTGAGACTTTTAGGCTTCCATTGTGAATAGTATTTACTAACCTGTTTTTAATTTTTATAACAGTGTTTTAAAAGAATGGCTGATGCTAATCATGATAATGTTGATTTATTATATTATTTTGCTTGTGAAAATATTCTTGACATCTATACCTACTTAAATGATGAAGTTCTCATTTCACTCATATTTTGCTTGATTTTTTCCTCAAATATTATGATAAATACCCATATTGTTCCAATATGCAGTATTATTCCAAGACATTATTAACTGTTTACTCTTCCCAATTCTTATTTAATTATAAATGTGATCATAATGTTTTTTAAAATTCACTATTTTTATGGTATTAGGATTGAATTTAGGGGCCTCAAGTATAAGTCAGTAAGTTCTACACTACTGAGCTCTTTACCAACCCTTTTCATAATTTTTCACTGGCAAGATGTCACAGTGGCTAAAGATGCTTAACACCAAGTCTGGCTGCCTGAGTTCAAGTTCCAGAACCAACATGGTTGAAAAAGAGAATGGTTGCCTGCAAGTTGTGGTATCAGCTCTATACATGCACTCTGGCTCACATGCTCTCCCACAAGCTTAAACATGGGAGAATTAAACTCACTAAACTGTCCAGGTTGACCTTGAGCTCACTTTGTAATTTGAACTTGAGATCCTCTTCCCTCAGCCCCCCTTTTAGCTGGGATTACAGACCTGCTCAATAAGACCTTGCTTCATTTTTCTTTATTCAGTAAAGTGCATTCTCTACTATTGTGTATAAAAATTTAACTGTCTGAGTCCTAGCACTCAAAAATCCTGTTGCTTCAATGTCAATTAAGTTATAAAACACACAATGGTATTAAACTAACTCTCCCTTTTGCTGAGAAAGTTAAGAACTTAGTTTTGCTGAGTCCAAAGATTTTATTGTGATCTGAAAAGCTGTATTAGTTGTTACTTAGTAGAATGTTAAAAAAGCAAAGTTTTTGGTAATTTTTGGAGAAAGTCTCAGGAAGTACTCATTCTTTCTTTCTTTTATTCATTTCAACTTTCTTATTTTGGAGATACTCTTGAATGCAGGCCAAGAAGTGTCAGTCTATTCTCTAATATTCCAATTTAGAATTTACATCTCTTTATACAACTTTAAATTGTTCCGGAGACTGTTTAGGTCATTATCTATGTGAATGCTTCTACCCAGGTCTTATGTGAAGTTAAAGGTTTTGATCATATAAATCCCTTGTGCTTTATTTTATTTTATGTAATTTCTTGCATTTAATGCATGTTTATTCCATTTGCATATTAAATATAATCTTCAGATTTCTCTATTACTTTTATTTCATGAGGCATTAATTTTACCTAAAATCAATTCAGCATCTGATACGTGATAATAAGTGCTGGTTTTTCTATCTTATAAAAAACAGTATCCGTGCTTTGTAGGCTAAGGAGACTACGTAGTTGTGTTAATACACTCTGTTGCACTATATAGTAGAGGGAGGCTGAATGCCTTCTGCTTCCAGCTGAGCTGATGCAGTTGTTTCGCATCCGTGAATGCCAAGGCTTGTTAATGCAGTATGCACTGGAACCCTAGAGTACTCTCCCACTGAGGCCATTGGACACTATGCTTCCCCTCTTCCCAGATATCAGCCACACTGTCTGAGAAAACTCCAGTTTTTATCCTAGCTTTGGCACTGTGGTTGCTGATTGCTCTCATGTAGTACAGAATGACACTAGTTCACAGATTCATGTACCTTCTGGATTTTCACAATTGCTAGTTTATTTATTTTTGTCTCTTTCCTACGGTATTGGAATTTATTGTGCTTTGAACCTAGACCCTTTCTTTAATGTACATAATGAAATGTATCTTTCTTGCAGAAAAAGTAGTTTGTGTAAAGCTTATTCTTCCTATTTTATTAAATACCTTGTTGATAACATACTAACATAGAACTTAAAATATAAGAATTTGGAGCCAGGTTTGGTGGTGCATGCCTTTAATCTAAGCTTAGATTAAGTAGTAGTTAAGTAAGACTCAGTCTACTTTCCCTGAAAAATTTTACTGGGCTCTTCATTCTGGATGTTAGGTGGTCTGTCCTTACCTACCCTAGCCAGCCCACTTAACTCACTTGCTAACAATTATCACATTGTCTGGTTACCCCAACTAAAACTTCTATCATATTGTCAATAGACTATATCTTACTATCTTTTTTCTTTTTTTTTTTTTAACTTAGCTGTTAATTCAACATGTGGAAATTGAGTATTTATCAATGGTAACTATTAGGTGCATATTAATTCATATTTTCTTTGAATTCATGTCTGGCAGGAATATAGGAAAGATGGGCTAGTCTTAGTTTAAAATGTTTTCCATGTTTTTGAAATGTAATAATCAATGCATCACTATACACGTGGTAATCATTTTAAGCTTAAGTTGGCCAAATAATAATTAAAATACATATACTGATTATGAAAAACAATATTTGAGTACTTTCAGGTTAAAAAAGTATGTCCATTAAAATCACTCATAGCTTAAGTGTGCAGGTACATCCTTATCTCACATACACAACATGTGGGCTCATTCTGAAATGTTACCCTTTATTTCTTTATTCCTTAGCATGATGATCAGCTAGGCTGTGATGATCAAACGCATTTGAAATATACTAGTGGCTTGGCATATCTAATTGCTCTTATCTTAAATATTTTTATATTCTAGTATATTCTATAACTTTTCTTCAATAAATGTATTCTCTTTAATTATTTCATAAAAATGGATTAGGTAATGACACTGTGGCAGGTCTTAGGAGATTTAAAAGATATAAGACAAACACCCTTAAAAATCAAAATTTTCTTTTCTTGAAAGACAGGCATTATATTTTCTAATTAGAAGCCATGAATTTAAATTAACGCAGAAACAATAAGTTTCAAAGAATGTGAACATAATGGAACAACTTCTAGTTAAGAAAAATAGCAAATGTAGACACAGACATGGCACATACCCAGCTGAGTTTTAAGAGCAACAACAGCCATAAATGTATTTTAAAAATTGTGTCTATACATCCCCCTATATGGTCATAAAAATGTCCAGGTTAAATGAAAATGTTCCCAATTGAAGTGGACCATTACCCAGTCTTTCCTTTATCAGCATCACATGTGCCGTTCTAAGGTAAACATGCTTCGTACACTTGGAAATTTAGATTTCAAATCTTGACAGCACATGTCCAAAGGTAGAACACCTTAATCAAATTTAAAAATAAAACATCCCAGTGCTGAGCCTGGTTGTAAACCTAAAATTATATAACATACATGTTTTTATGCTTTGTCAATTACATTTGAAATAGGGGACTGTTTGTTTCAGCCCTTCTAAAAATGAGACGAGGACGAGAAAACAACCTATTTCCTTATTAGGATCAGGAGTCAAAGGACTCAGCCAGGAGCCGCAGGCTTCAAGAGCACAGAAGATTAAGACATATATTGGATTCATGATGGAGGGCAGAAAGTTCATTTTCAAAATAAAACAGAATTTTATTCATATTCCTTTTAAAATTCAGATTGCCATTTGCCAGCTGACCTGTGACACCACGCAGTGTATTACATTTTCAATGAGCAGTCTGTCTGGAGCTGCTTGTGGGAGAAATGGCTTCCCGGTTTCTACGTTTGTATTTTTTAAGTAAGATATTGTTGTCAGAATTTTAGATGGTGCAAACAGGGGCAAGGTAACATATTTATTTTTAATAAGGAGGAGATGTAGAATGGTATAGTCATCAGCATTATGCATGGAATAATCCTGTAAAATCACAGCAGCTCAGGTAAAATGTACATGTGGGACAGTCAAAGACAGGAGACCAGCATCTCAATGAGAAAGAAGGGCAGGCCAAAAAAATGAATCTTTATTTAAGAAATAAATACACGTGAATGCCTTTTAAAACAAGTTTTGGTAGAGTGCAAGTCAAGCCAAGGTTTTTTTGTAGTCAGAGACTAGATTTATCCAGCTCACCATCTGTCAAAATTATATTATAGACGACACATATGCATAGATACAAGACCACTGATTTTCATATATATTAAAACCTGAAACTACTGCAGGAAATGAAAACCTACAAACTGTTAAGCCAAAAGGCTTACATCTAGAACTTTTATTCTTCCACCCTGTTTTAAATCTATTCTCTTTTTGACCTGCACTTAGGAAACTTGGAAATACAGAAAACAGTTTACAGTTCAGTAAAATTAAAGATATTTGGGAAATATGCAAATAGAAACTTTTAGGAGACAGAGAGACATAAAGATGGAGAAGAGGTATTCTCTTCCTTTACTTTTGCACCTGCTTCTCTGAATGAACATATCAGAGTTGAAATAGGAGAAATGCATTTAAGATGCAACAGAGGACAGCTTTCATAACAAATAAACAAAGGTGAAATTTGTAAAATAGAGAACCAGCAAGGAAGAGTTGTGTGACTGGCTGAGTTGACTCACACTACAATGCCACCCATACTGATCCAAGCACAGCTTTGTGATGGGTTACTTATATGCTGTCTTTGTTAACATCCCGGGCGAGAAACAAAGAGACACAGATGTAGTAGTTTTGCCCATTTGACTTCATACCATACTTTTAAAGTGGAATTAAATAGAGGAGAAAAGAAACATTCCCCTCATATTTAATTTGAACAAATCAAATGTGTACTTTTTTCATATTAGCCAGAACCATTATTTTGCAGATAAGAAGCATTGGCTACTGAAATAAGTGACTGGATTATAACCCTAGAATTGATTTCCATCTCCTGTTCATATAAATAAAACTTACCATGACTTGTTAAGATATTTGATTCAAGATCTTGTTATTGAGTGGCATAATTAAATTACTTTACTAAAAAAAAAACACAAACAACACATTGTACAAACTATTCACAATGCCAATATTTATTTATATTTTTCAGGTACAAACATTGATAACTTTAATTTAACAACTGTAGAAGTAAATTGAAAGAAATGGATTTCACTTTAAGAATAGCTGTTGTACAAGTAATTTGCATTATATTTTAAAACTCATGACACAAACGGAAGCTTCACATAAATTTCTACTTTCTCAAATGTACTTGCATATTTATCACTCCAAGGACTCTGAATTATGATCCATGAGGTATGAAAGTTCATCTAGGTTCTTAATGGACAATCCTTAAACAGAAGTTCATTCCATTTCATTCTTTATTATATTTTTTCATATTTGAATTTGATAATTGCATTTTCTTTTCATAAAGTGCTAAATGGTCATCAATACTCAGTGTCTGCTTTTTTTGTGAGGATTTGTAGCTAACGGGGAAACTGGAAAAACATTTTATCATAAAATTTTCCCTATTTACTTATTAAAATATTTCTTTGAGTTTGCCTTAATTTTTATAATATTCAAAATGGAAAGAAATAGTTTGATGAAGAAGGAAGAAAGGAAATTAAAAGGAGTAAAAACAGGGTAGAAGTTAGGAAAGGAAAGAAGAAAGAAAAACAAAAATCCTTAAATAAATTGATTTTAAATGCAATAGAAATACTTTGGGATAATTTGATTTGCATGTGCCATATGTCAACTCATACACTTCCCTTCCCCCAAACACTATCAAAAGCCTGAAAAGCCTGATATTCTGGCTTTGTCTAGACCCACATATTACCCAGTCTATCTTAGACCTAGTCTGGAGAACACATTTCATTGCATAACATGGAAAATGACTGTCAAGATTGATGAAATTAGTGTGTTTGGTTATAATGTGCTTGGCACATGCCACTAGAAATGTTTTCTAGTAGCTCACATAGGCATCAAAAAAATTCATGTATTTTCCTATTGACTAATAATAAATTGATCTAGTGAAATAAAAGAAGAAGAAGATTTTCTGATCAGAGACTCAACAAACCGAATCCTGAACAAATAAACAAAAATAGATATCAGAGGTAGCAATACAATGAGATTGAGCTTGCTTCTTCACTGAGCTCACTCTCCCAGAATCCACTGTTATTCTCATCACTCCTTATAAAATACAGAATCCTTAATTGGTCTGTGCTTCTCCAACATGTTTTTAATGAAAACGCAGCACATAACTCTTAGTTTGTTGGCTGCCAGAGCCCAATTTACAAAAGTGGGAGTGCGAGATAAGGAACGAGTACATCTGCAGTGCGGGCTGCGCAATGAATCACACGGTGCCAGAGTTGAGTAGAATATAATTGAGTCCAACATCTCTGAGCACTTTCACCATAATTAATGATAATCTGTAACAGAGGAATCTGAGATTCCAGTTCAGAGAACTGTTTAATTAGGCCAAGTAATGAAAGCAGAAGCAGTACAAGAATATGGCCTGTCTCATGATTAATGATTCATGCTACTGAACACAAAAGTGCCGCACCGTTAACTCTAACGGATGCTGCATCTCTCTGGCATTTACAAAATAGTGAAATGCATGCATTTTTGTATTTTAAAGATGTAACTGGCAGTTTCCTTTTCTGAGCTATTTACATGATAAATATGGTTCCGAAGGTAACTGTCTTCATAGATTCTTTGCTCTGGGGTAGTTAAAGATAAATATGGTGTCTGCCTCCACATCAAAACTAAGGTAAGTGCCATTCTCCAACAAGATAATTAACACTTTCACTTTTTATGTTAACTAACCATTATTTTATATGTACCTTAAGGTTTAAGAACACGTGTCTTTTATTAATCAAATCATGCATATTAATATTTATACTATCATTCATTTGTAAAACAGTAAAAAAAGTGCTTAAATATCAAATGTGAGACTAGAAAAAGAAATCATCTTTGATAGTCATTATGTTGAGAGGTCAAAGTACAGAATGTCCTTTTGCTGTAGAGCAATTTGACCTTGAGCTTACCTTAAAGTACAGGACAAGAAAAAAGACAGGAATAGTTTGCCTGAGGCCTTACCTTACAAAGTAGAAAATTATACAAGTTTCATGCCACTGATTACTTGTCCTTCCAATAAAAATGAATGGTACTTAATCAGAAGGATGCTAGAATTACATGTCACAGAGACAAGGCCCATGGTAAAACAACATACATAACAAGCTACACATACTCTTTAAATAAAAATGATGTCTCTTTTCAGGGGCTGTTGCTGAAGTTTCTGTGTTTCAGCACCCCTGAGAATTCTGATAATGCAAAAGGTAACTTTATCCACTACACAGCCACGAAGTAAGAGAAAAATGTCTCTGGGTCCTTTGGCAAACAGGAAAATGAAGCAAAAAGATGTCTGGGTGCTGGGGTAAACAGAAAAATGCAGCTCAATTCATGTGTGACATTCAGATAACCCTTATGGGCCAAATAATATATAATATCACAGGCAACATAATTAAAAAATTGATAGGAAGAATGGATCCATGTGAATACAGAAAACCTGTAAGAAAAGTAAGGTTTCTTACTTGTACACTCAACTTGCAAAATAGTTCGATCTGCAAAGCATACTTCGTAGAAAAGTGATGACCACAGCATAATGTAAATGGAACAATTTTATGAATCGAAGATATCATATTTTAATTTTTTAATATTTTATTTATTATTTCTTATGGGTGTATTGCGTGCTTGTGTATACGTGCACCCATTCATTCAGTGCCTGCCAAGGTCAGAAGAGAATGTCTGATTCCACTATAACTGGAGTTATGGATGGTTATTAGCTGCCATGTGGGGGCTTGGAATCGAACCTGAGTCCTCTGCAAGAACAGCCAGTGCTACCACTGAGCCATGACTCCAGTTCCTGTTTTAAATTTTTAAATGTGATATATATATATATATATGTGATATACATGCATATATATACATATATATGGTTTAAATGTGATATATATGGTTATATAAACGCATATAATTTTATGTATATATATATGAGTTTTTAAACTCTTATTATATGAACTTTAAAAGTCAAAATTTTCTGTTTGTAAAGAGTACTCTTTGTAATAAAGAAATTTATTTCCCTTTTAAAATATCTAAGCAGATGATTTATACACAGAAGGATATTTATTGCTATAATCATGGGATGTGAAATCATCACAGCTTGTTTACATCATATACGAAACAGCAAATTTCTTTCATAAGTACTTTATCCAAAGAACCCCACAGGTATTCCTTAGCTGGTTTGACTTTTATGTAACATTGTACAAATTATTCCTGACTTAACAGTAGATCAACTTAAGATGTTTTTAAAAATTATGGTAAATGGAAGTGTTTTGACTTGAATTCAATGCATTCTCCATAGGCTATGTGTCTAGGATACTTGGTCCCCAGGTGGTGGCATTGTTTGGGATCTTTACTGATCCCTTAGGGGTTGGGGCCTTGCTGGAGGAAATATGCTACTGGGCATGGGCTTTTGGTGCTACACCTGGGCCTCACTTGCTGTTCTCTTGCTCTGCTTCCTACATGCAGATGTGATGTGATGTGATCAGGCAGCTTTTTGCTCCTGTTGCCATGTCCTCCCTGGGATGATGGACTTTGTAGCCCTGGAAGGTAAGCCAAAGTCTACCTTTCTTCTGTAATTTGATTTTGTCAGGGTATTTTATAACAGAAATGGAAAGGAAAATAATACAGGAATCAACCTGCTTCAGAAAGATTCATAACTTGGGATTTTGAATTATTCTCTTTCCCATGGGCTTGCAATATGAGGTATGCGATCCTGTAATGCTGCTCAGATGCAAAGAGGCAGCTTCCAGTCAGCCACGTGATCATAATGTCAAACAACAGTACTCTCCAGTAGACTGTTTTGCTGGTATATTCTGGATATTGCGTTTTTGCATTTCATCAGGTCTATGAATATTCACCTTTCTGTGTACACCACATATACAACACTTAATTAAATTTGGATCTTGTGATAGTGATTTTGCCCAGCTGTTGGCTATTGTGAGTGACCTGAGCACATTTCTGATAGGCTCTGCTAAGTGATGATGTTTGACAGATTAGATACAGTAAGTACATTTCTCACATTGCAGTCCTAGGGTTTTACAGTTGGTTTCCCAGGATGGAATCTTGTCATGAGTTAAGAATCATTTAGATATTCAGTTTATTTTCAAATCATACTATTACTGGCTACATAAAATTTGGGAACATGACAAAAAGGAAAATAGGCCTTGGAATATATAAAATTCTCAAAAAACATATTAACAATTACTTTATGATGCAAAAAGTAGCCAGGTTTTGATAAATTCTTTCATTTAATTTTTATAGTCCTAAACTAACAATTTTTTCACTATAATCCAAAAAATGTAGAGGAAAAATTGCAACATAGTTTATTACATCATAACAAAAGTCCTATAGTATCTGCTCATATGTGGATTTATTGTTATGCTTCCCCTGTATGCGACTGGAGTTTAAATATGGCTTCAACATGTGATCAAGAAGTCAACTTTCCCTCTTTCTTCACAGCCTCACTCATGAGACCAAGATGGGTGCAGAAGTTTCAACTGTTACAGTCACAATCCAATTGGTTAGAAAAATGAGGAAGAAAAAATTATTTTCCACATCCTTATATAAAACTTTCCTGCGTATGTTGAAAGCTAGCCAGAAGAAACTAGACAATGATAATCGAACCAGGGTAACAGGAATTTAAAACTGGATAGCAATGTACTAACCTGAAAATTAGATGTGCATCACTACAGAAAACTGTAAGAGCTGCCTTTGATAATCTGCTAACATAGAGCTCTATCTATGGCCAAGTGAGTCCCAACAAAGACAACAAAAACACCCATGGGAGACAGGATGACTGTGGTCATGGTGCTGGGAATATAGATGTTCATGCAAAGAAACTGATGGCAAACTCCTATCTCTGTGCATAAATCAACTAGGCCACAAACAAAGGCCTATATGTAAGACCTGAAACTGGAAAAAAAAAATTTTCTGACTAAAGTGGAGTAAAATTACAAGATATTAAAAGAAGATATTGGGAAAATACTAAAATATTTAGATATTAGACAACATTTCTCTGAAAAATTAATTAGAAAAAAAATTAGGGATGAAGGAAAAATGGAAACTACTTAGTATTGAATGAAAATTAAAATACCATACAATAGCATATGGGAGGCAGTTGAATTATTTGAAGAAAGAATTATTAAATTGCTATAATGACAGTCACAAAAATGACTAAATTATTAAATTTTATGCTGTTTAAAAATTATATATGTAATTATATAATGTTTTATATTATAACATAGACAGTATGGCAAATAATTTACATGTAAAATAAATAGATATAATTCATGAAAATATATTCAAAAAAGAATTTTAATAGAACAGAGAACTCAAATTATTCATCTTAGGTTCTGACTTAAGAAAATAGCTAATGATAATTTGAAACAAAAGGAGCAGAAGAAAATAATCAAGGAATGATTAGCTGTTAATGAAACTGAAACCAGAAAATCAACAGAGAACATTAATCAAATAAAAAGCTGACTTTTTCAAAACATCAATAACATTGTTAAACTTGAGCCAGATTAACATAGCAACTAATAAGAGACTGGGAGAGAAACAGATACAGAATATAAACAGAATAGACAGAGATCTCATAGAAAATAACTGATAATGAATCAATAAATATTAAATATTAACAAATTTAAAGCCATAAAATACTTCAAGAAAGGTTTAAAGTCCTTAAAAACACAATTCAAAACTTACTGTATAAAACATAGTCTCAGTTATCAAATTTGTATTTTATAAATTAGCAGGGAAAATCATATAACAAAGGCAAATAAGACTTCATGGGTGGTTTCCCCAAACACAGAAGATGTTAATTTATACATATCTTGCAGAAAATACAATGGTTTCCTATTCATTTTGTGAATCAACATTACTTTGATATCAAAAGAAATTAAATCAACACTCAAAGGGGTAAGGCTAGAGGATTGTGTGCTTGAAGCCAGCTTAACCTACACAGCAAATTGGAAGCCATCATAGAATATCGAGCAAAATCTCAACAGCCAGATGTGTGTGTGTGTGCGTGTGTGTATGTATGTGATACATGTATATATTCAATAAACTATTAGTAAATTGGGTTCAACACTATATCTAAAAAGAAGTAGTTTATCTTGGGAATTTATGTAAAATTAATAATTCAGCACCAATGAAGCTAAATTACCCTCAGATATGGTGTGAAATAGAAATAACCCCCAGAGGCTCATATTTTAATTCTGGGTTCCCAATTTCTGGTTCTATTTTTTGAAGAATGTGGAGCACTTAGGAAGTGGGTCTGGAAAATCTAACAGTATAAATTTTGAGAAATATAAGTGAAGTTAATTCATATGAGAGAGGAATAATGAATCTATGTCATTATTATTTTTCTTAAGACAGGGTCTCACAGTACAGTCCAGACTGACTTGGAACTTGAGATATTCCTGCTTTGGTTTTCTGAACATGGGGATTACAGGTATGTATCACAAAGCACACCTAATCAAAACTGATATGATTGCCTACCAAAATCTTTCAGAGAATCTCTAGAAAGCAAATACAATTAAGTGGTTAAGCAAAGTGATAAGATACAAGGCAACATGTGAATTTTAATTGCACTTGTGTACATGTGCAATGGAAATTAAGAAATTAAGTACATTGAACAATGATACCGTTTAAAAATCTGGGAACTGAAGAGACAACTCAGTGGTTAAAAGCCCTCACTGTTCTTGTAGAGGGCCGAAGCTTGGTTCCCAGCAACCAAGTCAAGTGGCTCAGAATTACCTATAGCTCGTATTCAAGAGGGAACTGATTCTTCTGCTCTGTATGGGCATCTACAACACATGCATATGCACACACACACATACACACAGATAGATAATCAAATTTTTAATCATTAAAAAATAAAATAACTCCAAAATCATGGAATATTTAAGCATAAGTGTAATAAAATCTATGTAGGATTGATAAATAAAAATCTGCGCAACTCCATAAAGGAAATTCATAGAAAATGTAGAGACACGTGTTTATTAGATTCCTTTTAGAAGACTCACTATCAACAAGATAATTCTCTTCTTGTACAAACTTTCTTGGAAAACACAAATAACAGTTTACCTTAGAGAGAGCACTGACAGCAAATTAAAGCAGCGATTCTACCAAAATCCAGATTATGAACCAAAAGTTTACTACATAGCAGACAGAGCAGACAGAACAAAGGTGAGGAGTTACTTATCAGAACTTGGATGACTCAGAGGCAGCTACAGCACCAGAAAAACCACCTCAGCATGAGTGATGGCTACCAATAGCTGCATCCCTGGAGCCTCCGGCACAGTTTGCAGGCACTTGGCCTGTCTGAGCATCTTTTCCCCCTATCATTCTTCCTGCTTTTATAATCTATAAATTTCTGAGTTTTATGAGCTTCCCTTTTCCATCTAGGAGGAAATGTTTCAATTTTGAGGAAATCGTCACACAATACTCCATTCCTTCCTCTAATTTTCACACTCTTTCTGTCGCCTCTTCTCTGCGGTCCCTGACCTATCTTGGAGAAAATGATACAGATGTCTGATTACTTCCCCACATCTATAAATGAGAACTGGTCTACTATGCCATAGCGAGTCACTTATTTTCAGGAGCTTGACAGGTTACAGTGGAGTACACTGCTTATTATAAAAAGGAAATTTTCCTTCATGACCCATGCAGGTTGACAGCAGCAATATTCTATTGGTATAGGCACAAATACTTAGAAGACAATTTGACAGGTGGCCCACCACATTCATTCAACAAAACCATAGCAGTTACTTGCTCACTGAGGTCTATGGCCTCTCCAGCCATAGATTTCATGTCTTTACTTAAAGTACTAGATATAAACTTCCTGTAGTGAGCCTTAAGCCCCATCAGAAAGTTGTAGATTGCCCTCACAGTAGCTGTGTCACCGCTGTACTATTTGATATTTCTTGCCTGGCATTTTAATAGGGTAGCATGCAGAGTACTAGTCAAGCTTTACTGTTGATGACAATTCTTCTCCAGCATCCAGCATAGCATCTTCTGCAACTATGGAAACCAACAGTAGGATTACTGTCCAGTTTCAGAATTATTTCTCCATGTTCTTCAACCAAAGCCATTGTCTTCAGCAATGAGTCTTACCATCTACTTCTGGTATGCAACCAAGAATGCCAATAACCATTCTTATTTGGTGGACTTCTGGGGCCTTCCTGACCAACTACTTATGGGGAAATACTCTATCTGGCACTAGATTTTCTATTTAATAATTATGTGTTTTCTAAAACTGCCTTGTTCATCCATCCCATGGGTTTCTGTGGCATTTAACTTTTTAAAGTGTTAATTCCTCAACCTATACCTTATACTGTTAAAATATAGACAGAAGACTCACTGGACTTGGTTTTCCTTAGTCCAAGTCTGAGCATCAATGTTTATGCAATGAGCACCCCTGCTACTATCAAAACACTGTGTCGGGTGAGACCATAGATAGGCCTCACCTGCTGATAACTTGCAACAAAAGGCGCATAAGAGGCCCAAGGCAGCATCTATACAGGTGAGGCCATATTTGCTTCCTTCACTGACAGGAATAGGCTCTATATAGTGCATAATTTCTCAGTTCCTCGTGGGACTGGTTAATTTTCCACCTGTGTCATCATACCATCAATCTGCCAAGGCTGTAGTGAGGAAGAAACCTCATATGACTGGACAACATGCAGAACAGAGGATACTTTATAGGAATCCTAGTGGTTTCAGCGATTTTCCATCCTGTATTGGCTTTGCTCTAGCCAGACTTAATATGATCCCAATTAGCAGCCCCCTAGTGACACCTCATGGGAGGTGGTGAAGGCATCTCCTTCCTGGTTTCCAAGAGCACTCTGCAGGGAATTGGTTGTCACACAGAAAAGTACCAATGCCTCTGATTCTTATTAAACTGTAGTAGGAATCCATCCTTTCGTATCTTTTGTTCCACTGTGGCTGGCTCAGCACCTGCCAGTGCTCCTTTTTCTGCTAAAGCCAAATGTCTGCATAGTTCCCAAGTATCATGGAAACCATCGCAGGCCAAGTCTCACAAGTCTCACTCTTCTCCATTGCTCTTCATTCAGCCCACATGCTACGTTCTCCTTCTCATTTTCCAGACACATGACATCTGTGTTCATTTGTAATGCTCCAGCCACCCATGTTTGTCTGGTGTCCTTGTTTTTGAAGTCCTGTGTCCTCAGCTACAGGGATGGGCAACATCCATTGCAGCACTTTTTTGTACTTCATTATTGGTTTAATTACTTAGGAGGCTTGGTGGCTTGAAGGGATACTCTACCTACTGAAGCCTGCATAATAGTGGTGTGTGACTCACGTATACCACACGATGGTCCTATATATATACACATCATATTTGTAAGGTTTGATTTTTGTGCCACCTGCAAAAGAAGTTTGTCCAAGAAGTCTTCAATTCACCTTTTAATTGAATAAGGTATCTTCACTTTCACTGAGGTGGATACAGTGATGAGCTATACCTATTCCAGTTATATATTATATATATATATATATATATATATATGTGTGTGTGTGTGTGGGTGGGTGTGTGTGTGTGTGTGTATGTACATATATATGCTGTTTTGTGCTGTACACCAAGATTCTTCCCCTTTCCATGACTAACATGACTAATACTAAGACTGTATGAAGACCATTCACATGAATTGTTGTTTCTATTACTCTGTTCTGTGGCCTGAATTTCTTGTGACTTCTAACATGAAGAAATAATGGTTTACTAAATAACTCTTCAAGTGGTCTTACAAGTATCTTAGTCTGCTCAAATATCTCCTGAGCCTCTTTATTCCCAATCCCACATGGCACTTTTTTTAAAGCAAGAAATACAATGACTGGGCCACATGGGGAAGGTGGGCTAGGAAAGCTTTCTATTCCCCCAGGAGCTTCAGGGACACTCTGCCTGTTTTAGATTTACAGTCATAGGCTGTTGTAGGACTTTCTGAACACTTTGCTCAGGTATCATAGCTACCGTATATGACCATTATGCCCTCAAGAATTTTCCACTGTGTCAGACCCTTGCACGTAACCTGATCTGTTTTCTCATTTTGTTCCTTTAGGTATATCTGTGTGTCTTCCAAATTCTTTCCAAATCTGTAAAAACACACAGAGGATAGCTTTATGTCATCTGTGTAATGAAATAGTTTTAGAAAGATCAGCAAATATAAAAAGTGAGGTCATGAGTGACAATCCAATGAGAAATAGTGACCTTGAGGGTAATCTTGGGGGAAGCACTTTGAAAATACACTGTCATGCTTTCCAAGCAAATGCAAACTGGACTAGAGATTTAAGAGCTAGGAGAATACTAAAATAATCCATTCACAAGGTCAAATACAGCATGAAAAGATCATTTATTCCACCAAAAGAACAATGTTGGGTATAGTACATTGGATTTATAGAACCACCTTATTTAGTTCTCTATAATCCTGGAGTTCCCCAAGAACTGTCTGGCTCCATCAGAAACCATGCTGAATGTTTAAAGGGTTTGAATTAGGCAAATAATTTCTACCCTTTCTAATTCCTTATTCGTTCCTGTCATTTCAGGATAGACTGCAGGCAGTCTGTTCTGTCTGGTATGTAGGGACCCACTTGGAGTAAGTAACCAAAGACTCCCATCATGCCCAGCCATACATGATTACTTTTATAGTTCAGACTTTTAGGCAAAACTCTCTAAGAGTGGTAAGTAAGGTGTTCTTCAGCAGAATTTCCACACCCACAATGTTCTCTTGCAGTGGAAAGATCCTCATCATATTCTCTTGGTGGGGAGGACAATTGCCTAGCACAAGCTTAGTCCTACTTGATTCCCATATCTATCCACAGCTGGCCATTGCCCCTGATGCTTTGGAGATTACCATGAATTAAGGTATGTTTGTCTCCATTATCTCACACATTAGTGGTGTACCAATAAATAAATCTGCAATTCAACATGGGGTCGCCAGTTGCCATGTATGACCCTCACTCACAGGCAACTTCTGCCACCCCGTGGAAGGAGTGTCTGGGTATCTGGGATGGCTTGCACCACAGAAGACTTCCTTTCCTTGTAGCAAGGAGAACAATGGTGATAACCTGAACCTCCCTGTCTTCTGTTTCTCTTATTCTTTTGGTGAAATGCTGGTCAGGGCTTGAAATTTTTCAAAGGCTAATAGCCAAAGTATTTGACTTTCCATCAGTTTGTTTCCTAGAAACTCTGGCTTGACATAAATCATGTCACATTTCCATTTGAGTGACCCAGATACACCCCTTTTCTTGGCTCTTTCTCTTCACTTGATTTCTCTAACACTTTAGGAACCTGATTTACATGTCGGTTTATATCACTTAGATCTGAAAAACAGCCTTTCTTATCTCATAAAGATCATGTTCCACATGGAGCTCAGAAAAACCTCCCTTCCCAGCCCCATGGTTCCCACTGAATCAACCTTTTTCTTAACTCTCCTGTAAATATAATCCTACCAGATCCAGTGAACTGGTCATCACACAGCTTCTCTTGTGCACATTTCCCTCAGTAACAACCATCCCTTGTCTATTGTCTTATAGCTTCTAGTATTTAAAGGCCACTTAGCCAGAGATACTGAGCATCTCTGATATTTGCAATAAGCCTTTCCATCGGGGACATATTTCCCTCACATTGTTTCAGATTATGCAGCCTTTTTCCCAAGGAGGAATGTGTAGTTACATTATTGAATCTCTCTGCTTGCATAGCACCCAGACTGATTCAGCCTGTCTCTGTGTTCCGCAGCATCAGCATCCAAGATGTAAAAGGTTCTTTGACTGCTTGCTTAAGAATCTTTCCCAGCTCAAGTAGTTCAGAGGCAGAATACTCCTGGACCATTATGACGTCTTTCACTGGACCATTTTGCAGGCCTCCGTCTACATGTTGAGTCATGCATTTTTCCCTGCATCTGTATTAGAGGTCCAACCTGAAGTATATCTTCTGTCATCTTTACCTTACTCCCTTCTTCCTCGCTATCTGACTCTTCCCATGGGTTCCAAGCTTTTAGATCCCAGACTGAGCTCTTTAAACACAGGTCTAATTTGAGCCCTCTTTCTCTTTTGGCCCTCCACCTGTCCGAAGCAGTAAGCCAGTACCTCCATTTCACCATCTCTTTTTATCCAACTGACCCAGTAAATCGTAAGGTAACATGGAAGATGCCAGCAGGATGTGACTTTCTTGTTGAAATTCCTTTCTTACATAAAAGGAATTTGGTCAGTCATCTCAGCCCAGCCGTAGTTGCACATCTTATGTGAATCACCAGCAGTCAGAAAACTCCCTCAGCTTACTGACCATCTCATATAATGGTGCACTCTCAGGAACTATAGTGGGTTCTCTAGTCTTTCATGTGTTTTCAGGATGACCATGTATTCATATAGCAGACATTATTCACTAGGGAGGCACACTACTCCACACCATGTAAAAGAAGACCACAACCTTGGGATTCCATCTACAGACATTCAACATCCACATGTCAACTTCCACATGTACATAGCAAGGCCTGTACAAGCACTGCCATAACAGGAAGGCACACAGTACATACCACATGGGGAAGGACTGCCAAGACAGGAATACCCTTGTGGATGCTCCACCCTTAGCTTGCTCAGCCTCAGTTGCATGCCTTGTTCCCCACAGCAAGAATGATACAATTGCTCATCCCAAAGTCATCTGGGGTTTCATCGTGCCCTGTGTTCAGGGACCAATTCTGTTAAATTTTCCAGAGAATATGTGAACAAAGGTCTATTCTCTCCAGATAGGGCATTAATGACAGATCACTGTAATAATTCCACCAAAGTCCAACTTAGCAGTTTGTTGAGCTTACAGAGCATGAGTGAGGGTTTACCGACTGGAGCATAAATGACTCAAAGGCAAGTGCATCAAAAAGCTCACCCCAGTATCAATGATGACTCATGAAAACTGTATCCCAGGAGCTCCTTATACAAATTGTGGCCAGTTTGGCCAGTCTAACAGTTCTTCTTCCCAAGAATCATTATTGCTTTTATAACAATGGCAAGGATCCTTGTGAGGTGTATTAACTTTCTGAGTCTTATCAGCCTCCTTCCTCCCTCCAGGAAGTAATGTTTCTATTCAGAGCAAATCACTACTCAATATCTCCTCAGATAACAGTGTACTATCTCCAATTAGATTATACACTTTTTGAGGGCAAGAGTAATGTAAAATTTATCTTGATAACTTTTTACATAATAGCTATTTAGCAAAATTTGAATTAATTTGGAATACAGGAGCATGATCAGAGCCAAGAAGACATTTATACAATTAGATCACTAATTCAGTGGAACAATCTCATAATCATATACCTGATTTTGATACAAGTTTCATTTACATTTTTAATATGATGGAAGCAGAAATATGAAAGAAAATACAACATGTATGTGTAGTAATTTTTCCTCACATTTTATGATTAAAATGTAATTATCTAATCAGTGGAAACTAGCATAATGAATAAGGTATGTTACACAAATTGTAAATGAATTTAGAATTCAATTAGTACTTCTAAGAGACTAGAGGAGTTTTTACAGCACTGGGTAACATAAGCCGCACCTATAATACAAAAACAATTTTAAATCAGGCTGGAATAAGTTCCATATCTATTTCAAAATATGCTAAACTTTTGAGAAATTAAGTTGGGCTAATTAGTAATTTCTAATATATGAACATTTTATATAACAAAAAACAACTACATTTTTTACAATGTTTACTTCAAATGAATTTATGATTATAAAATGAAATATTATAATTAAGATTATCATTTATTATATTTACTTATGTAATTTATATAGTAATCACTAAAGCAAGGATTCCAAATGTGAATTACAATGTTGTGAAAACAATATTTGTTACTTTATATAATGTTTTTCACTATCAAATTATTTATAGTATTCATATACTAACTGATAACATTCAACAATAGGACTCATATGGGAATATATTCAAGTATTTAGGGAATCTGAAATTTATTGCATGGTATTCCTTCTTGAATTTTCAAAAGCGTATATTTTTATTTTTCAGAATTTCATACATGAGTCCTGCACTTACCTAGTTTCCACAATCACCTCCTCTAAGGCCTAACATGTCCTCCCCTTCTTATTTTTGTGACCTCATCTTTGATTATTAGTTACACATGCATACAATTGCATACATACATATATAATAAAACCCACCGAGTCCATTTAGTGATACTGTGCTTAAGGCTGTTCATTTGGAATTGGACAATTTACTGGAGAAACTGATTCTCCGTTCTCCAGCAGCTATTGATGGCCTGTAGTTCTTCATCTAGAGGTGGGACCCCGTGAAATTTTTTCTGTGACTTTGGCATGTCGACTGGTGTGGACACTGTACAGTTCTTGTTTAGAGAACAATAACGTTGAGGTTTCATGGGTACAGCTTCTCTGTCATAGCCAGAAGACACTGTCTCACAGTACAGCAGACATCCTGGATTTCTGGTTTTTATGGTCTTTCCTCAGGCTTTTCCTCGATGGTCCTTGAGCCTTAGTTGTAGGGGTTGCACTAGCCCCCACCTTTTCCCATCAGTCTCCCACCTCACGATCTTCCCCTCTATTAGTCTTCCGTCTTCAAGTTCATGTATTTTGTTTTGTGAACTAGTAGGTTGACCAGAGTATTGTGTGTAATAAATTCTGCACTATCAAATACTGCCTGGTGGACTTACTGGTGCGTACACAACTGAAGGCAATGCCTCTCCCTCCACTAGAATATGTCAGTAGCTGGTAGTTCAACAAGGAGTTCAGAAATACTTCGGTATGAGTCCTCCCACTGTCAAGCCTTAACTTTTACTGACCCAGTTCACACATGCCCAGCGTAGGCAACCACAGCTGCTGAGTTTGTGATTGCAATGGCTGTATCACGTCCAGCAAATAACATTTTTTGAGCCCTTCTCCCAGTCTACTGGCTCTTACATTCTTCCAGCTCCCTCTTCTGTGAATGTTTCCTGAGTCTTACAGGAGTTGATATAAATACCCTGTTTAGGACTGGACATTCAATCATCCTTTCTCCCAGTACCAGGTCCATGATTCACTACCACTAGTATTTAATTAGCATTTAATTCTGTTCATTTTAAAGGAGGATACAGAAAATACATAAATAATGATATAATTATAGCTATAAATCAATGTGATGAAAAGGAGAAAGCCTCAAGAAATACATTGGTGTACTTAAATTTATTTTGTTGATGTTGTTCTTACCAGGACAGATTTTCATTTGAGAAAACATAAACTTTTCGATAATATTCTTGCTATATACAAAATATCTGATTGAAGGCCAATCATCAATATCCACAAATACATCTAAATGACTTACCTTCATAAGTAACAAATATTCTGAATGGATTTTGATTCATGAGGAGGTGTTTACAAGGAAAGTGAGAGAAATTAGGTGGGGAAACTTGCCAAAGGGCCAGTCTTGTAGCGATCCTAGTATTTTAGCTTGATCTGAACTGAGGATGTTATATTCTCAGTTCTTCAAATATATCTGAGGGTTCTAATAACTGATATCTTGGTAGAGATGATAATAGACTCTTGATCAGTTCCTCCTAACAGCCTATAAACAGTCTCTTAGCAGTCTCTAAAATTGCACTCTTATTTCAATACAAAATAGCAATGTTTTCCTGCACTAAATGTGATCTTTCTAGAAACTGTGATGGATCCTGTTAACTGTCTTGCTCAAAGTGATTCAGTGACTCCCATCTGAGAATAAAACCACACAGCTATGCACTGGTACCTAAGTTCTAACCTGACCACTTCTCAGCAATGCCTAGAGGGTGTTCTCTGTATTTTTCTTTCAGTTTATGACGGTATTTTCCTAGACATGAAAAGTTCCCGTTTTCACATATCCTCAGCCCTTTGCTCATGCTATATTAGTACTTCTCTGACTATGCCCCATACAATAATAGCCCCACCCCTGTATCAAAACCTACTACATAATCCTCACTTTTGTTTTCTGCTTAGCATAATCAGAAAAAGTATTTTTATTTGTATATTATTGCCATAGCTCTAGCTGTTAGAACAGTTTGGTTGCTAAATAACAAACATTAATTTCTCACTCTGCTAGAGCTGTAGAAAACCAAGATCATGTTTAGTACTGGTAGATTTGCTTCCTGATGGGAAGTCTCTGATTCATAGACTGCCATCACCTGACTGAATCTTTACCTGGAGGAATGACATGTTTGGTGTGTTGTTCTTTATTAAAAAAGAGACTGCCATAAGGACCTTTTTTTTTCTAATTTTATCTAAATAAAATTATTTCCTGAATACTATCACACAGACTTTGGGACTTTAGTAGTTTAATTTTGAAGAGGCCCAAATCAGTCTATATCAAATTAATCTAGTTGAAAAATGTATTTCAAATGATGACTATGTATAAAAACCTGTGCGAAGCACTTCATAGGACTTATAATCAAGGAGAAAGATTATTTCTCAGCATCTAATACAATGCCTCAGAAGGCATATACCATTTAGGACTATGGTATGTCTTTAAGGAGAAAGACATTAGTTGAAATTCTAAGTTACAAAAGCAAAACTCTAAGTTAAATTGATCATTTTTCCTCCTCATGGAAAACATCTTAAGATTTTATTATTTTAAATTAAAATAATATTTTTTCATTGAGTTATCAGCTTTTTCATTGAATCATTGTATTTCATACAAAATATCCCAATCAGTCCCAATCATCTTTTTACCCCGTTCCCCACTGGCATGAGCCTTGGGTGTACAGGTTGTACTGTAGATGTGCTGCTTAGGCATGGGTAATTCACGGACACTGTCTATGTGTGACCAGTTTTAGTACTCTGTGGTAATCTCCATCTGGTGCAACATAAGCTTCTTTGTTGTGTGGTGACTGGGATACTTGACTAGATAGATAGATAGATAGATAGATAGATAGATAGATAGATAGATGATACATATTTTGCATTAGCCTAATTAGCCTAGGAGTGTGACCGCCTTGGAGATTTCTGTAAGATCTATGACCTTTCCCACCATGTGTATTAACTTTTGTGCAAGATGAAAGAGAAGGGTCTAGTTTCATTCTACTGCAGGTGGGGAGATCCAGTTTTGCAGCATCTTTCCTCCAATGAATATTCTTAGCCCCTTTGTCTAATATCGAGTGGCTGAAATGGCATGTACATATTTGAGACTTAAATTAAATTCAATTGATCTACAGATCTATTTTTGTGCCAGTACCATGCTGTTTTTATGACTATGGTTCTGTAATATAGTTTGAAATCTGATTATTAATTCCCCACAGCATTGCTCTTTGTGCTCAGGGTTGTTTTGGATAACCAGGGTTTTTTGTGCTTCCATATTAAATTTAGGATTTTTTTTTCTAATTCTGTGAACAATGTCATGAGGATTTTTGATTGAAATTGCATTGAGTCTATATATTCTTTTTAGCAGGGCGTTTATTTTCACAATATTAGTTATTCCAATCCAACAGCGTGAGAGGTTCTTAGATCATCTGGTGTCCTCATGAATCTCTCTTTTTAAAGATCTAAAATTTTCTTGTAGAGATCTCTAATGACTTTGGACAAGCTTATGCTGAGGTTTTTTTTGTTGTTTTTTTGTTTTTTGAGGCTATTATGAATGGGAGGGACTTCTTGTACCTGTTTCTCCAAATTCTTGTTATTGTGTTATTGATGCACTGATTTTTTTTCCAGATTAATTTTATAACATCCCACTTTTCTGAAAGTGTTAATCATTGCCAGGAATTTTCTGGTGGAATTTTTGGCATCTCTTAGGTCTTAATAGCACATCATCTGCAAAAAGGAATAAGTTCACCTCCTTTTTTCCAATGAGTACTCCTTTAACTTCCTTCTCTTGTCTTATTGTTCTAGCAAGAATTTCAAGCACTACATTAAAAATGAGTGGAAATAATGGTCAGCCTTTTCTGGTTCTTGATTTTAATGGGAATACTTCCAGTTTTTCTCCTTTTAGAATGATATTTGTTGTGGGTTTTTTATATATAGATATAATCATGGAGAGGTATGCCTCCTCCAGTCTAATTCCTTCTAATACTTTTAATATAAATGCATGTTGAATTTTGTCAAGGGCCTTTTCTCCATCTATTGAGATGATCATGTGATTTTTGTCTTTGAGTCCTTTTATATGGATTATGATGTTCATTGACTTAAATATAATGAAGCACCCTTTCATCTCTGGAATAAAACCAACTTGATCATGTGAATGATCTTTTTGTTGTATATCTCTAAGTGGTTTGAGAGTATTTTAGTTGAAAATGTTTGCATCTCTGCTTATTAAGATATGGGTCAACAATTTTCTTTTTTGGTATTTTTACCTGATTTTGGCTTCATAGAAGGAATTTGGGAGTTCTCCCTCTGTTTCTATCTTTTTGAATAACTTAAGTACTATTGGATACAGGTCTTCTTTGAATGTCTGGTGTAATTCTGATGTAAACCCATCTGGGCCTTGGCTTTTATTAGTTGGGAGGTTTTATATTAGTGTTTCAATTTTCTTATATATTATGGGTCTGTTTAAGCTGTTGATCTCTTCTTGGTTTAACTTTGGTGATTCACATCATTTAAAGATACATACATTTCTTTAAGGTTTTCAAATTTAATAGCATATAGGTTTGCGAAGTATTCCTTTATAATGTCCTGGATCTTTTTGACGTCTATTATGATGTTTCTCCTTTCATCTCTGATTTTGTTGATTTGTAGTTGCTCTTCCTTTCCTTTGGTTAATTGGGCTAAGGCTCTGTCTCTCTTGTTTATCCTTTCAAAGAACCAACTCTTGGATTCATTGTATTGATTCTTTGTATTGTCTTCTTTGTTTCTATTTCATTCATTTCTGCTATGATTATTTTGTTTAATTCAAGGAATACTTTTATTTCTTTCTTAATTTTCTTTTGACCCTTTCATCATTCAGTAGTATGATGTTTAGTCTTCATGAGCTTATGAAGTTACAACTCTTCTTCTTGTGCTGATTTTAAGCTTTATTTCATTGTAGTCTGATAGACTGCATGGAATTATTTCAAGATTTTTGTATTTGCTGAGGTTTGTTTTGATTCCCAGAATGTGGTTGAACTTGGAGATATTTCCATGGGGTGATGAATTAATTGTGTATTCTTTGGTGGTTGGATAGCATATTTGGTAGGTGTCTGTTAGCTGCATTTGATATATGGTATGGTTTAATTCAGTTGTCTCTCTGTTTATTTTCTGTCCAGTTTACCAATATAATTGAGACAGTGAAGTACTGAAGTCTCCTACTATTGGTAAATTGGGATTAATTTGTGTCTTAAAGTTAAATAGTACTGATTTTATGAAGTTGGGTGCACCAGAGTTTGGTGCATATATGTTTATGATTATAATATCTTCTTGGTTAATTGTTCCTTTGATCAGAATGAAGTGACCCTCTATCTCATCTGATTAGTTCTGAAGTCTAGTTTGTCAGATTTTAGAATGACAACCCCTGCTTGTTTCTTAGTGCCATTTCTTGGGATTATTTTTTCCATCACTTCACCTTAAGGTAGTACTTGTCTTTGAAGGTGAGATGGGTTTCTTGCAAACAAAAAGAATGGGTTTTGTTTCTTAATCCATTTGACCAGCCTGTGTCTTTTGATTGGAGAATTCAGTTCATTAACTTTAAAGTTGTTCTTGAAAGATGTTCCCATATTTTCAATTTCTGTCTGTATTCTTTGTCTAAATTTGTGGTTTTCCAGTTATACCTTTATTTAGTTTCTTTCTGTTGCCTCTTGGGTATAGTCATCCCTTTCTTTAGCTCTTGGTATTGCTTCAAGCATTCCCTGAAGGATTGGTTTTTCTGGATGTGAATTCTTTCAGCCTATTCAGGTTCTGGAAGATTTTTTTTCCCCCTTCAACAATAATTGGCATTTTTGCTGTATAAAGTATTTTAGGTTGTTATCTATGGTCATTTAGACCTGGGAATACTTTGGTCCAGGCCCTTCTGGCTTTCATAGTTTGTTTTGAAAAGTCAGCTGTAATTCTGATGGGGTTTCTTTACATGTGATTTGTTGTTTTTCTTTTGCATCTTTCAGGATTCTCCCTTTATTCTGTATGCTTAGTGTTTTTACTCAGATATACTGTGGGAAGTTTCTCTTCTGGTTCTATTTGGTATTTTATGTGCTTCTTGTATTTGTATGGGCATATCTTTCCTTAATTTTAGGAAACTTTCTTCTACAATCTTGTAGAGAATTTCATCAATACCTTTATCCTGAGATTCTTCTCTTTCCTCTCTGCCCAGGATTCATAAATTTTATCTTTTCATGATTCCTCACAGCTCCTGCTTATTCCATCCTTGTGTTTTCTTCTTTTAATTTTTCATAATCTTTGCTTGAGTTGGCCAGTTCTTCATCATTATTGTTCAATCGCGATATTCTGTTTTCCATTCGTGTGTCATTCTCCTGTGGTTTAAAATTGGCTTGTGGATTTTTCACTTCCTTCTTCATTTCAGCATGTGTTTTATTCAATACTTTTATCTCTTCCTTTAATTCAATCAGAACTTTATCCCTATCTTCTTTTAGTTAGTTGATTTGTTTTCTGTATGTTCTTTAAATTAATTAATTAAATTCTTTGATCATGTTTATGATTGTTCTTTTAAACTCTGTATCCCGGGTTATCTCTATAGGGTTCTCATAGAATTCTTCCATAGGACTGGTGATTTTGATGGGGACATATTATTTGGGGTTTTGATATTTTTTCATGGTGAACTTAGCATGTGGATTACTTTTGATGTTTGTGATTCTGATGTGAGACTCAAGCTTTCCTTTGTTAAGTTGAAATCTGATTCTGTTCGTATACTTGATATGACTTGTTTGTTTTTTTTATTAGGTCTGAAAAGTTGATTGGTCAAAGTTTCAGGTTCTCTGTTTTGATTTTATATTGGAGGGACAAGATGACTGTCATCCAGATGCTTAGAAGTTCCCTCAGAGTCACCATTTAGTTGAGATCATATGCTCTCTGGCTCTCTCTTATGGTCTGGACTCCTCTAGCCAGTAGACATAGCACAATTTGGGAAAATTGCTAGCCAGAGGCTGAATTCAGACTTTCTTGGTAAGTCTGCAAAGGTCTGGACCCTTACAAAAGGGCACAGAAACCTAACACGGCAGCAGTGGGAGAGTCTTCAGAGGGTACCAATGTAGGGGGATAAGAACAGTGGGATTTAGAGAGATCTCAGCCAGGCAGAGGTGAAAGAGTAGTCCAGATATCCAGGGAACTCAGTATAAGTGTGCCTGTGACCAAGGCTAGAAAAACAGTATGAGGTGGGGCAGGGTGAGGAGGGACCTGAGAATGGAGCTGTTCAGTGGAAAGACAATGGGCAGGGTTAGACTAATTAGAGAAGGTTGCTCAAGGAATCCAAGGTAGGGAGTGGAGGGGACAGCCAGGGTAGATGAATGGTTTAGGGTGGGCAGAGGGAAGTTGGGGGTGGAAATAGCCTGTGAAGGCTGTAACAAACTAGGCTGCAAAACTGAGCTGGTATGAATATGAGGGGTAGCTACGGTGCTAAGCGCAAGAGCTGGTCTGTGCCCAAGGCTAGAAGGAGAACAGGATGTGCTTGTGGGTATGCACCTCAGGAGTATTTCTGTTTTGGTTTTGGTTTTTTGAGACAGGGTCTCCCTGTACTCCCATGTAGTCTGGATCACATTTCGTAGACCACGCTGTCCTCTGTCTCACAGAGATATGCCTGCCTCTGTCTCCAGAATGCTGGAATTACAGGTGTGGGTGAGCAAGCCTGGCTTCTCAAGAATATTTTTGTAAAAACCAGCAATGTAGGTGAATTTTCTTAAAAGATTTCAAATAACAAGTGAGCTATACGATGACAGGTAGTGTCACTGTAGACAAAGTTCTCTGAATTCTCACTTTACTCTGGGCAATTAACATATTAAAAGGCTCCTGTAAATAGAGCAGCAGAAAATCAATATGACTTCACTTGTAGTCAAGAAATATAATTCGAATATAGTCTTATATATCTGTCTGGTCATTTTCAAATGCTAAGATTATTTTTAATATATTTGTTTATATTTTCTACTTGAAGAACTGCTAAAATTTTGCTAACTCTAGAACCAAATTCTTAGGTTCATTTATGTTTAAAATGTGTTAAGCTCTGACATTCATATAACTATTTGTCTTATTCTAAACTTTTTCCACATAAATGGATTCACTTTCTGTTGGTATCAGCCTCAAACTTTCATTATGTATTTGATGTTTCAATACATAACCAAGATTTATTGAAATAATTGCTTTCCTTAATATTATCAAATATAATTATTTTCTATTTTCAAAAAGATTAGTTTGGGGAACTATCTCCTTAAAATGGTAATGGATTTAATTTATTAATTATTATAAAAATATAATGTTATCTTTATTATTTGATATCTTATATCTCATGTCACTAAATCAAAAATTATAAAATAGAGGCTTCTCTGGAAATCTCACCAGAGAAACTTCCTTATATAACAGATGATGATTAGCACAGAAATTGGTCAACCTGTAGCAAACAATAGACTGAAGAGAGCTTATCCCTGAAGAGTATACCTATTTCAAAAGTCTGCCACCTACAGCTTCAGGATCATTGAAGACCAGAGTACAGAAAGACTGGAAGAGCCAGACTTGGTGGATAATAACAAGAAAAGAGCATTTTCTAGACACCAGGCAAGTTACTGATATGAACTCACAGCAAGAGTAATAGCGTGCACAAGTCCCATGCACACTCAAACCAGAAAATGTCCCAGCATAGAAATGAAGGACTGGGTAAGAAGCTGCAACCCATACTAAGGAAACTGTGGAAACAGATGGCTGCTGGGAGAGGCAAAGACAGCATCTCTCAACTATGTGATTCTTGGTAGGTTAACCAAGCTCCAGTGAAGGACAATGAAGGACATTTGGAGACACAAATTAGATTCTATATGTGATATATATATATATATAATAACATGATATATATTATATATATATATATAATGGAGTACATTAAATTGTGAAAGGGCAATAAATTAAGGTGAGGGATAGGGGAGGTGGGAACTAGGGAAGATATCTAAATACCATTAAATTATACTGCAGAAAAATTGCAATAATTAAATAAAAATTATAAAATAAGTCATGAATGTCATGATATTATTTTTATAACCATTATAACATTCAAATATTGTCTCCAATTATGAGAATTTATATTGAAAACATTTACTTAACAGTCTAACAATTTAATCAAGTATTACCATCTTATTCTATCAGGTGTTATTCCTTACAGAGATCTAATTATAAACAGTGTTATTGGAGATTATATTTTCACATCCATGGAAATCAGAAGACATTTCTTTTTTAATGGTTTAGATACTTTTTCAAAGACGTTACTGTGTATATAATGAAGACATTAACAGACTCACAGAGTTATTTCTTGAGTTCATTGTCCAATCCATCAACAGATTGAGAATACCTTTACAAATGAAAGAACTATAGTGACATAGAAATTAGTGACAGCCAAGTATTTCAGACTTGCTTATTTGTGATGAGCCACCTTTTGAGTGCTGGGAACTTCTGCAAGAGCAGCAAGTGTTCTAAAGCAGTGAGCCATTTCTCCCCTCTCCTTTATTAGGCTTTTTAAAGTGGGTTCCTGGGGACCGAACTCAGGTAAGTGGTCCAGTTATAGAGGGAAGAATTATTACTCAATGAACCATTTTGTTATCTCAGTACATTTATATTTTAATCAATGTTTATTAATTAAAGCTAATATTAAATGATGCTTGTTAAACTTAAAAATAACACATTACATACACACAATGAAATGCATAGAATTTTCCTTTCTCTAGTGAACAAAATAAAGCCCACCAACTCCTCATTCTGTCTAACCCACGCATGATCATGTATCTGAGATTATTAAAAGAATTGTTGCATAAAAATACGTTCATTTTTTTCTTTAAAATTTTGAGAAATAATTTCAAATTATTCTGCAATAATAAGAATGCCTTATTCTAAAAATTATGTGTCACCAAGGTTGTGTAATGGCAGAGGCATTGCCTCTTATGTGGAGGACAGGAGAGGCCTCTGTTATTTGCAGATTCCAGCCTTGGGAGGACTGATTCTCTGGAACACACCTCCCAACTCACCGGAGACTCATTTGTGATCCTCACTCCATAAGTGGTCCTGGGTATCCAGGCCTTGATTTTGGACCTCCGCCATTACCATACCCTAAGAGGTTTTCCATTACTATTCCAAATCCCCAGTATGCCTTCACCTATTTCCTAATTGAATGTCTAAAGATGTTTTTAAAAAGTCCAGGAAATTAAAAGAAAGAAAAAAAATAGAAAGTACTGTAACAACTAAACTAATATAATCCTCAAATTAAAGATATATACTTATTCTTATCAGAGAATAATTTAATGAAATATAAACAAAAAACTACAAAGTATCAATGAATACAAGAGTGGGTTCTTTGCAAAGATAAACAAGATAGACAAACCTTTGGCCCACTTAACTCAAAGAAAGAAAGAGCAACCCCAAATAAACAAAATCAGAGACTAAAGGAGAAACATCACACAGACTAAGATAATACTTTAAAAACCTATATTCTGTTAAATTTGAAACCTTAAAGAAATTGATGCATATCTGAAATCATGTGAATCACCAAAATTAAACCAAGAAGAGATCAACAGCTTAAACTCAGACCCATAACATATAAGAAAATTGAAACAGTAATACAAAAACTCCTGACCAAAAATAGCTGTGGCCCAGATGGAGTCACAGCAGAATTCTACAGACATTCAAAAAAGAGCTATAGCCAATACTACTTAAATTATTGAAAAAGATAGAAATGGAGGGAAAACCCCCAAACCCCTTCTATGAAGTAAGCATCATTCTAATACCAAGATCAGATAAAAATACAACCAAAACTGAAAACTATAGACTCATATGGAAATAGATGCAAAAATTCTCAACAAAATACAAACTGCATATAGACACACATCAAAAATCATACATCATGATCAAGTCAGCTTTATTACAGAGATGCAGTGATAGTTCTATATACGTGTCAATAAGCATCATAAAGCATATAAATGGACTCAAAGATTAAAAACATCACATGGACATCTCAATGAATGCAGAAAATAACTTTGACAAAATTCAACATGGATTTATGTCAAAAGTACAAGAGAGACTTGGACTGGAGGGAACATACCTGAACACAGTTAAAGCTCTAAACATAAAATCCACAGACGACAACATTTTAAATGGATAAAAATGGGAAGCATTTCAATTAAAATCAGGAACAAGACAAGACTGTCTGCCCCTTTTTAGTATACTACTTGAAACTCTCCCTAGGATAATAAGACACCAGAAGAAAGTTAAAGGAGTACTTATTGGAAAAGAAGTCAAAATGTCCCCTTTTGCAAATGGCATGATATTTTAGACCTAAGAAATGCCAAAAATTCAATCAGAAAACTTCTAGAAATTATTAATATTTTCAGTAAAGCGGCAGGTTACAAAATTAATCTACAAATTCAGGAGACTTTCTACATATGAAAAACAAGCAATTAGAAAAAAAGTACAAAGAAACCATCCCTTTCACAACCACAAAAAGAATTTCAGAATAAACCTCATCAAAGTCATTATTGATCTCTACAATGAATATTTTAGATACTGAAAGAAAGAGTTGATGAGGACACCAGAAGATGGAAGGACCTCCCATGAAAATGGATTGGAAGAATTAATATTCTGAAAATGATCATCCTACCAAAAGCAATGCATGTATTCATTATAATTCCATTCAAAACCATGATATGCTTTACAGAATTAGGACAAAACACCCTAAAATTCATATCAAAGCACAAAAGACCCTGGATAGTCAAGGCAACCCAGAGCACCAAGAACAATGCACCAGTGATCATTAAACCAGATTTCAAACTATATTACAGAGCTACAGTCATAATACAGCATGGTACTGGCACAAAAATAAACCAGTAGACCAACGGAACATAATTGAAGACTCAAACATGAGTACGTGCAATTTCACCCAACAGATATTTAACAAAGTAGCTCAAAACATTCACTGGAGGAAAGACAGCATCTTCAGCAAATGGTACTGGCAAAATGGATCTCCACCTCTAGAAGAATAAAACTAGAGCCTTAACTTACATCTTGCAGAAAATTCAAATCCAAAGGGATCAAAGACTTGATTGTAAAATCTGAAACTGTTAAAAGAAAATGTTTGCAGCACCCTACAAGATATAGGTATAGGAATGGATTTTCTAAATCAGAGAGCAGTTTCTCAAGAATTAAGATCAACAGTCAACAAGTGGGATCTCATTAAACTAAAAAGCTTCTTAACAGCCAAAGTAACAACTAAAGAAGCAAAGGGAAAACCCAGAGAATGTGAGAAAATCTTCATCATTGACACATCTGACAGAGGTTTAGCATCCAGGATATATTTTTAAAAAACTCAATGAATCAAGAAAACAAGTGACCCAATTAAATGATATGCTAAGGATCTGAGCAGAGAACTCTCAAAAGAGAAATAAAGATGGATGAGGAACATCTTAAAAGGTGTTCAGCAACATTAAGAATTAAGGAAATGCAAATTTAAAGCACCTTAAGATTTCATCTTACTTCAGTCAGACTGGCTAAGATCAAGAGAACAAATGATACCAAATATTGGAGAGGATGTGAGGAAAGAGGAACTCTCACTCACTGCTTGTAGGATTGTAAACTCATGCAATGCCTATGGAAAGCAGTGTGGAGAACTCTTAAAATGTTAAAATGAATGTATCATTTGACCCAGTTATAGCACTCCTGGGCACATATCCAAAGGACTCATCCTGTAACAGAGATAATTATACATCCATGTTTGCTGCTGTTCTTTTTACAATAACTCAGTGATGAAAACAACCTACTTGTCCTTCACCTAATGAGTAATAATGAAAATGGGGTACATTTACACAATGGAGTCAATGGAGTTCTACTCAGTGGCAAAGAAAGCCAAAATCATGACATGTTAATGCTAAATGGATGAAACTGGAAACTGTTACGCTAAGTGAAGTAACACGGAATTGGAAAAGCAAACATCTTATATTCCCTCTCAAGTGTGGATCCTAGAACCAAATCCTTATTTGTGAGTATGTATCCTGACATAACTACAGGAACCAGGAAAATGGAAAGGAACCAGGGAGATAAAGAGAGAGAAGGAACCTGAGAGAGAAGAATGATAGAAGACAGTATTACTAGGGGAGAAATAGAGGGAGAGTATTTAAATGTGAGGGGGAAGGAAGAGTCATACAAGTAACTTTTTATAAAGGGAAAGAAGGAGTTCAAGCGAGGTCGGGCCTCAGAAAACTATTATTAACAAGGGAGACATGGCGAAAATGGAACAGCGTGGACTAAAGTTCAGATAACGGGAGAGAGAGAGAGAAGAGATAAATAATGCCTAACTAGTGCAATACACCAGAGGGAATCATATTAGTCTAACAAGTTTAACAACTTGATCTTCATGTGAAACCATGTGCATAGCTGAAGGCTACATAACAAGAAACAGTTCCAGGCAGGAGAAATTTTCATTTGAGTTACTGGCCAGGGTGGTCAAAAGACTCCTAAAATTATGCAGGCTATTGCCACAGCCCTTGATTGCCTCCCATAACTTGAAGGTAAGATTCTAAGTGCTGAAGACAGGACAAACTTTGGGGAATGGATTTGGAACAATGGAGGTGGAACAGACTTGGAAGCCACTTCCCCTGAAGGCTATCTCTCATAGCTCTGGAGACTACTACGTAAGTAGCCAAGGGAGAACATCTATTGATGGCCCAACACTAGCTTCATGACCAAATAACTACAATGATGACTGGCACAGCACTCAGTTCTAGTCCAGTAGTGACACTATAAACTTGGGGCCAATCAACGGCTATCTAATTGTTCTTAGAGCCCAGCCAATGGGAAGAAACTCTGCTGTGTTACTGTAATCATAGCCAAATACACATGGATGCAGAGGTCACAGGTCTTAGAGAAATCCCCAAAGGTGCCACATCCCTAGGTTAAATGCAAAATATGTTTTTTTCATATATACATTCAAGTATCCCAGTCACCCCCTCATTAGAGAAGCTTCTTTTGCACCAGCAGAGATGAGTACAGAAGAACAGAGCTGGTTACACTCAGACATTGTCTGTGAATGGCTCATGCCTAAGTGGCATGTCCACAATGCGACTTCTAAACCCAAGGCTCATGCAATATACAATTAGGGACAGAGAATACACTAATGAATCTCTCAACTGTCATTAATGAAGCTCCTGCATGCAACAAAGGACCAGTAAAACAAAAGGTCACAATGGGTAAATCATGGTGATTAGGATTCTGCAGAGTGTGGGTCCCTGTACAGGACTCATATTAAGTTTCACTCACCCAGGGCTCAGAGACCATTGCTCAGGAGGGGGCAGAACGATTGTAAGAGTCAGTGAGCAGGTGTGTGACTATATGGGAAAATACAAGATCCTGGACCCTGCTCATTTGAACCTACGGCAATTGTTTTGGAATGCTCAAGAGCCACGCAAGCTCAAACAGACAAAAATCCAGAGGAAAAGGGTAGCATACCCACAAGCTTTGCTTAAGGAATATTGGCAACTGATTACTGTGGGGTGAGGATGAGCTAGTCTTCCTCAAGGGAGGGAATCTTGGTAGGCTGACTAGACCTCAGTGGATGAAACTGCACTGAGAAACATTTGGGGACACTAACTTGACACAATAGACCTTAACACAGATTAAAGAATGTAGGAATTCCATCTGAGCGGGCCATGGAAGGAAGCTGATGTGGAAGGAGTTATAAAAATGACTAAGATTGATTGAGATGTTCTATATGAAATACACAATGATTTAATTTTAAAAATTAAGTTATTCTCCACATGCCTTAAAAAGCTGAATAGATTTAAAATGGGAAAATTAAAGGGTCCGTTACCCTGGTCAACCCATTGGTGTGAGGAATTTTGGCAGTCTGTGGGCTAGTGGTGTTCCAATCTTTCAATTTCTCCACACAGTGTCATTTTTAGGTGGGTTCTTTGAGGTCTATGAATTGTATATCCTGTAGCTAACTGCCTTTTGTATATTCCTCTCTGCTGTGGTCTCCTAGGGGCCAATTGTGAGATAGATAATCCCAATTGCAAGTATTTGATGCTAATACTGATAAGTGTCCTTTTAAAATAAAGAACCACTCCCTACCCCCCCAAAAAAGAGAGAATAAAAGGGCAGCTTATTGCTACTAAACTTTCCCATTCTCTGGTCCTAGGCAATGGGACCCTGAATTCTGTCTCAGTCCTGGTTTGTAACTCTGCTGTTTCTGTTCATTAACCTCCTACTATGAGAATTTCAAATGTTTTCTTCTCTACTCAAAAGTTTTCTTAAGTGAGTCAGTTATCAAGACTGTCTGCATTCCAGAGATACAATAAAAAAAATCATTACAGGGGAAGCACTCTGCTCTCGTCTCAATATTTTTGTACACGTAAAAGTTATTCAAATTATTGTTTCTATGGTACAACTAAGCAGAAATCCAATAACTTCAGTAGGTCCGTCTTTATGGCTTTATACTTTGTCTCTCTGACTTTTGTAAGAACTTTCTGCTCTCTGTATCCTTTGCACACTATTCTCTATTAGTTCTTTTGGATCAGTATTTAAACATGCTTAGCTTCACTGGCACAAAGAGATAAGGGAACAAAAGTCTTACTCCCTCTCATATCGATCTAGGTTTCAATTTGTCTGCACCTCTCCGGTCTTTTAAAATTTCTGGAATACAGTCCCTGTATTTACTGATTCAGTTTCTTGCATCCTAATGCTCTGTGTTCAGTTGTTTATTCCCATCACTGAGATTTATGCTCTTGTCCGTGTTGCTGTCCATTTTAATATCAATAAATCCCAAGAACATATTTCAGACCTCATCTTTATTTTTTAGAGGAGTATTTGACATCTTCAGAATTCCACTCTTTCTTTGGTCTCTGGGTCAGAACATTACTGTTGGGTGAATTGTTCCTTGGCCTGCCAAAGATCCCTGCCAGAATGGACCCTGTGCACTTGACCACAGCATAAACAAACTTGACTGACAAAGGAAGATGCCAACTAAGTCAACTATCCCTCCCAACCAACCAGTGACCTGAGTTGTATGTGGGAGGAGGGACTAACGTGTGAGCAGAGGAACCTGGGAGGGGACTAGCCCCTTCCCCATCTTGGGTGACTGGCAGTGGATCACCAGGGTGCCACAGAAATGTAGAATTTTCTGCATGGTCTCAGTAGAGGAATTTCCCTCTTCAGCTTACTGCCCTGTTAGCAAGTCCAAATAAACTCTGATTCCCCAAGCTATAATTTGGTGAAATCATACTTAGAGACGAGGGTGGAATTGAATGCCACTCAAGCCTCACAGAAGAAATTCTTCAGACAATTGGCATAGTGGAGCAGGAAACAACAAAACTGATAATGAGTTTGGGAAATGCCATTATGTTGCTGATACAGGGAAAGAGGTTAGCAACTGAGTGGAAGCTGAGTGAGGGGAGAGTGTGGGCAGAGCATGGCTCATGCAGTGGATCCTGAGGTACTTAACTAAGGTGCGGTCACCAAGGCAGATGATGTCTGTGGAAGCAATCCCAGGATGGCCACCCACTTGTAGATGGTATGGAATGGCATGCCTGCTTGACCAGTGGGTCCCACTGTGTGATTATCGAGATGCTTTGAGAACAATAGATGGTCCAGAACAAACTCTGCACACCCTGGGAGTGATGCGCCAGAAACAAGGGTATCAACAAGCATCTTCAGAGGCAGCCTGGCCACTCCTATGGGTGATAAGAAATATGTCCAAGCAGAGACAGTGGCTCAGAGGGAAACGGAAGACTTAAGAGTGGAATTGGAGCGAGAAAGGGATATGAGGCTGGCTTCTTCAGTACTAGCTTCTGACATTGCTGACGAATTAAATAAAATGGAAAAGTAGATGCAAGATTAATCTGCCATTTTTTATGACTAAGAGGGCAAAAATGAAAGTCCAGAGTAAATCTATAATACAATTTATCCCGTGACCCCCTTAATCAGGAACCCAGAAGAGGAGGTGGATAGTGATGAGGAAGGGAGCTACCCAGGAAAATCTAAAGTCTCCTCTTGGGTTCTACCTGTAATACCAAAAAAGGGGAAGTCAGTGTTTCAGCATGCTGATGGAGACCTTAACAAGCATGAGAGTTTGGCAATCAGAGGATACTCAGCACTGGAGTATCCCTGGAACAAAGGAAGACATTCAAACAAGCAGTAAAGGAGCCCCTCATCACCTACGTGGCTCCTGAGGATATGGGACACAGGAGCAGATAATATTAGTTTAAGTGCAGCAGAAGCAGAAAAGCTGAGATTCCTTCTAGAGATACAGTCTGAATAACCTGAGGCAGAACAGTAGGAATCAGTCTCTGACAGACTGGCATGGATGAGAAGTTAGAGATATTTGGATATCACCAGTGGAGGTTCCTATGGATATCAGGGGCTAGAGGACAATACAACAGGAACAGGCACTCTCCAGAGAACTAGGGATGAGGAAAGCAATGTATAGTGCCTCATTCACTAGATCAGATAGGTCTGTGCTCACTAGAGATTTAATGAAGAACTTGATTGAGCAAGAAACTCAAATTGGTGTGGAGATTTAGAGTCTATCCTAAGTCCCTAGGTGGGGCAGGATATTTACAAGGCTTTGACAAATTTAACGGAGTTAGACCAGCATGTAATGTATTCCTGTGAAAGATTTAAACAACCTTAAAAAGGTATAAAAGAGACAAAGCAGAGAAAGAGATCTGCTTGGGTTATTCAAAGGGAAATGTGGCAAAACTTGTGCCAAGCCCAAGTTACTAAAGAAAAAAAAAATTGACAAAAAGCCAAATTCTGTGTTAAAGATCTTCTGGAAGGCTTTAAAACTTGATGAACAGTTCACAAAATGTATACAAAAGACAAAATCTATCCCAGGGGTGGATAACATCCCCCAGAATAAACAGGGTACATTTCTCTCCTATGAACTGTTATTCAGGAGGTGATGACAGTTGGCCCAGCCAGGGCCTCTCCCAGCAGCCAGATGTGGTCAACGGAGAGACAACAGGTGTGGCTAGAGTTAGGAATTAGATCCAAGGCCAGGTGCATCAGAGGCAAGAGGGGCCTTATTATCCCTTGGCCCTGTGCAAGACCAGGCAGCTTGAGCCAGTCCCAATGAGTTTATCAAGGCTAGCGGAATGCAGGGAGACTCCATGTAAGAACTCCAGGACCTAAATGGATTCAAGAAGATGACTAAAGGTAGCAAAGTAAAAATTAATGCCTCTTTTACATGCCATTGTAGCCAACATGGATCTGTTGAGAAAAGAGTTGATACCAATTGATTAAAGACCTTCCATGCTGTATTAGACCTTGTTATGTTTGATTTAGTATATACTGTTTAGTTTCGAGTCTTTTCCAGATGTGAAACCCATTTGAAAAACATCAAGTACACCTGAAGAAACAAGGATATAATACAAATTCACACAGGGGCCAGGTATAGCTGTAAAATTCTTGAATCTTTATGGTTGGGTAAGGCACAAGTGATATCCACCGTAATGGCTGAGATAAGCGTACAGCAACTGGGCCTATAGATGCCAAAGTGTAAAAGGAAATGTTATGCAGTTGTTAACCGAAAATTCGAGTACCAGGGTTGAGTTGTCCACCTGTGACTTTGAGACCCCTCCATAACAAAGTCCACTGCCACTACTATTGGATACACACTGGAAGCAGATGGTAAAACCCTATTGCTGAAGATGCATTACGTGAGCATGGGAAGGAAAGCTCCTGTAGGACCAAGCTTGAAACTCCCTGCAAATGAATGGCTGCCCTTCATAGTGCCAAAGAGCACTTTGCAGATCACTAGGGAAGACTGGTCCCACAAAGTTCTGCTTAATGATGAACCCTGCTGTGCTCCACTATCAGATTCCAAGGAATATGTTCCTGCTGAGCAACAGTGACTCAACCAGAAAATTTTCAATTGGATTTAAGGCCTTCTCCTCAGGGAGGAGCACCAATCAGGTACTGTAAGAGAGATCGTCCAGTGGTGAGGGGCAGTTTTAGGGCCCAGTAGGGAAGCCATTGTAATTGTTTTGTAAGATGAATGTGATACACATACTTAGGTACCATCCAAACATTGTGTTTATGCCCATAGGTTAAGTTATTATGACAGTCAGTATTTGTGTGGATGTTACTTTTTTGTTATTATTGTGTTTTTATAATAGAAGGAGCATTGCTGAAACCAAAAGATATATTTCATGAAGTAATAGAAAGAATATTGTTCTATACCTTATCCCCCTTTGAAGACTTAGGGATTCTTAACCAACCAAACAGTGACCTGAGTTGTATTTGAGAGAAGGGACTAAAGTTGTAGAGGAGGAAGCTGGGAGAGGACCAGTTCTGTCACCATCTTGGGTGGTTGGCAGCTGATCACTGGGGCCCCACAGAAATGAAGCATTCGCTACATGGCCTTAGTAGAGGAATACCTCCTCCCTGCTAATTACCTTGTAAGTAAGCCCAAATAAACCCTGGCTTCCCAAACTGTAATTTGACAACATCATACTTCATTCACTTTGTTGTGGAGGAGTGTGGGACTAGACTCCACTCTCAAGCCTCACAGAACAAAATCCTTAAATGCTGAGGTTTTTGGTAACGTTGACATCTATTTCATATTCTTCATAGGCACCTTGACTCCCTTACATTATCCCTATACGCTGTTATATTTTAAGTCTGTACTAATCCACTTTTTTTCTTAATTTTTTAATCTTCAGAGATCACTCATACACTGAGTTTCTAGTTCATACGATTATAGTCATCACCCACACAATGATACTTTGGGAAATGAAAGACTACATATTCAATAGCAGAATCATGATATTATAGTGAGTTGCAAATCCTGATCCTCAAGAGATGTTTAACTTGTGTTGATGGCATAGTACTGTACATTGTGTTTGAGCTCATGACAATGCTGATGTAAACTAGCATACTGTGGTGTTATTTCTATAAAAGTATAGCAAAGTTATTGATATGTGTAGTTACTATATTTTGTTTTTTTCTTATTTTCTTGAATGTGTACTTAAAATAAAGTACACTGCACTTTGTGCTTTAAAAAATCCCATAAAACAGTAAGCTATACTATCAATAAAGAAACTCATGCAGACCATGTTTACTTACCTTCTTGATTCTATAATGTTGCTTTCAACTGCTGTGACAAACCACTCTCACCAATATCAACTCAGAGAGGAAAGAGTTTATTTGGCCTACATTTCCTAAATCACAGTTCATCACTTAGGGAACACAAGGTAGGAACTCAGAGCAAGAAGCTGAAGGCAGGAGCTCAAACACAGGCCATAGAAGAACACTGCTTACTGGCTTGTTCCTCTGGCCTATGCTCAGCCTGCTTTCTTATATAATACAGAACAATGGCCCAGGAGTGGCACAGCCCACAGTGGGCTGGGCCTTCCCACAATGCTCAGAAATCAAGAAAATACCTCACAGACACGAACACAGACCAGCCCAATGGAGGCAATTCCCAACCCAGACTCGATCAACCCAGGTGTGTACAGTTTATAACTAAAGCTATCAAGCACATATAGTGTCCCTTGAGTCTGAACCCCAAACAAAATATTTGTACTATATACTCCTCAGTAGCTTTTGTCATTTTTTTCTTGTTCTTCATGTTCAATTTATGATGGAATGAGATATATTTGACTGATAAGCAATAAGTAACACTGATCTCTCACCTTTATCGTCCTTAACCACCATTAATCTTTGTCTATAGAGCAGTCTCAGTATGGTCTCCTACTCACAGCATGAAAAATAGACATCATTTACTTAGGAACATGATGATCAAAATAAATGAATTAATCGGGATTTAAGAGTTTGGTTACTTGAGACCCTTTTTCAAAAAGTCAAAATATAAAAACAAACATACAAACAAAGAAACATCAACCTGTTGAAAATTTAACCTCAAATCCCTGTCTTCTGACCTATTTTTCCACACATTAAATGAGATAAATTACAGATAACCATTATGGTTAGAATTCCTGAAATAATATTTCCTGGTAACTTTCTGACAAAATTGGAAGTGCTTCTAATCTTATATGCCAACAAGTCTCAGAATATAATTATTTCCTACCTATTTCCAATAAATAATGGATGAAGTAAGTCTATACTGTCTGTGAAAGGCAGAACAAGTACCATATATTATACTTGTAACTGTGTGCATTGATTGACAACATTTCTATAAAAACTATACACACAGTTTGCTAGAAATTAATTTTCTTCCTTTTTAAAAAAATAATTTCTCTATTACTTTTTTTAAATGTGTGAATGTATTGCCTGCATGTATGTAAGTGCAGTTATGTTGTGCAATACCTTTGGAGATCTATGCCTGCAGAACCCCTGGAACTGGAGTTACGTACATTTGCTAGCCTGGTAATCAGGCTGAAATATCTCTCCAGACCCCTAGGAATTAATTTTCTAAAAGCTTTTACTTAATGAATTCAACTTTTCCAGGAACAAAGTTGTAAAAACTTTGCTGTAGTTGACTTATTTCTAAAATGTTGAGAAACCAATTTAACAACCATATATTTATAAAAAAAATGCTGTTCAAATACTCAAAATAAAATACGTATATTTTTGTTTCAAATTTTGTTTAACCTCATAAAACTGAATTGATATTTCTTAAGAAAATACTTATATTGCTTTGAATATAAAGTAAGCCAAAAGGGAATCTTGGTCTGAATGTATTTGTTTCTAGGTTTTTCCCATACCATAGGATAGACCTTTTTGATAACTTCTAAAACAGTGACAATATATCTTTTGTGTTCATGTTCTCAAACATTACTTTTTATCCTTTCCTCTGTTTTGATTTTGTGAATTTCTCTACCATAACTTTTGTCTTCACAACACTAGTGTTACACTGATTTTGGAGGAAATAAACAATAATAAATGAGTTCAATTTGCCATGATTAACTGGAAGGCTTAGAAACTTGTTTGTATTGTATTTCTTATTGGCACTGCTATTATCTGTGTGGCTATTTCTACTGTAACTCTTTTACTTTGGTTCTTCTTTGTGAAGTTACCGCAGTTTGTGGTGCACAGCAGGCCTCCAACTTTAAATGGGAGTACTAATAAATGTCCCATGGAATCACAAATACAAGTGTCTTGTTAATAACATGAACAGAAGAGACTGTATGCAAATATGTTACCTGAAGAATTCAGTGTTGAGAATAATAGAAATATAGAATATAAAATAGGATATATATCTTTTATATAGAATAAAGGGCTTGTCAGATTAAAACATTGATTTATTAAAGTATTCCTGTATTTGAAGGTCATTTTGAGGCTTAGTACATTTTATGTTATATGATTTTTAAAAATTAGATTTTAGTTCTTAAATTAAGAAAGAACCTTTTAGGAATCTTAAAATCCCCAGTTGTTTTAATAGCCTTTATTACATAGTGCAATCTCTTTTTAGTTCAGCCTTTTTGAGAATTTTATACATGAGTATTATACTTACACATTTTCCAACCCTCCCCCTCCACCTTTCCACATATCCTCCCATGCTCTCAATTCCCTGACTTCTGCTTATTATTGTTACATAGATAGTTGATGATGAAGATAGATAAATAGATAAGTTGATGTGAAAGGAGCTATGTCATATGAATAAAGATTCTACAACTAGGTTTCCTGGTATCAAAACAAAGTGTTATTGTTTATTGTCTGTGATTTGAGGACAGTTTATATCATTAGGTTCTAGAATATCCACACCAGCAAATAGAGCTAGCAATGCATCAGATTTTTATAAAATTAGAATAAGTTAATTCATATAAATTATTGAGAGTATACATATCACTTAATAAAATATCATGTTGTTATTATTGTTTATCTTCATTATAATTATTGTGGCTGTCAGAATTATACAATTTTCTGTACTTCAGCAAAGACAACTATAATTGGGTTAGTGTGGCTATATAATTTTACTGAAAGTATAGCTATCACTAGACACTACTGCTGGAAACACTCACTTTGGATGCAGGACATAGAGAAAGCAGCCTCTCACTCACTAGGAAATGCCCTCCTAGCGGGCTAGCTTACATAGTTCCAGCATGAGTTATGAAGGGTGATGTTCGAAAAAAGAGACATTAGTGGTCTTAGTTAAAGTAAACCTTGCATGTTAGAACACTGACCTGCTGCCAACATGTATCCAACAGTGAAACAGTGGCAAGCAAGTTATGGAATTTCCCAACTACTTTCTGACTGAGTACGAAGCCTCCTCAACCAGAGGGATTTAGTGGTTGGTGCTGTAAACCTAGTTAAATGTCCATAACCAGGAAGATTATAAACCCTGGGGATGGTGGGAAACCCGTTTTGTTTTGCCAAATAATCATGCTATCAAACTGCATTCTAAATATTTATGTTTGTACTAGATATATTTAGTTGTTGAGGAAGCCACAATTGGGGAATTTTCTCCATTAAACTGGCCTGTGGTCATGTCTGTGAGACTTTTTTTCTTGATTGCTGAGTGATGTGGGAGGGTCCAGTCCACTTTGAGTGATACCATCCATGGCAGGTGGTCCTGTGTTTTTAGAAGGCAACAGGTTGAGACTGGACAAGAGGAGCAAGCCAGCAAGCAGCTTTCCTCTGCTTTCCTGTGCTTTAGCTCCTACCTCTAGCTCCCTGTCCTGAGTTAACCTTCATTGGGCTCCCTCATTGATGAACTGTGACCGGGGAAATGTAAGATAGATAAACCTTTTCCTCCGTAAATTGGTATCAGAGTGTTTTGTCACAGCAGTGGAAAAGCTAAATAGAACAATGTTATTACCGTAAATTGTGCTGTTCTCAACTTGGGATAGATAAGCTTCTTTTCGCAAACGACAGTGGTTGCTATCTCTGACACTCATAACTGGTCAAAGTGTTAAGGATAAATACTTCTGAGTGCTTGGCTATGGATGTGTCACCTGTATCATTCTCCCACCATTTTAAATCTTATACCGAGAATTTATTTACTTGTGTTTTCCACCATGGCATAAAACAGGTTTAAAAAAAAAAACTAAAAATTTTAAAGATCAAAGCATCTGTAATATTATCACATTGTATGAGCAGTTGTTTGCTGGAATCATGATTTGAGCTATGTCAGAAGTTAATAAAGTAGTTACATAAGGTTCTGTCTACTTTTGTACAGATGAGACTCATAATTAGGCTCCATTTAGTTTACAAAATGTCAAGATGATCAAAACTGGAAGCTTTGAAAGACACCTCCCATCATCCATAATTATTAATCAAAATAGCTATTGATTTTGTTAAGTCAATAAATCAAAACCTATAATGCATATTGGTAACTAACAACTACATTATTCAAATGAATGCTTGACATTTTATTAAACCAAGGGCTCTGTTTAGCTATAAGCATTTTTGTGTACAGGAATTATGAATTTGTAAAACAAGGAACATGAATATAGTCATTTTCATAAATGATAAAGGAATAATAAATAAATAAACAAACAACTAAAACTAGTCACCTTAAATGATCATGTTAAATAACTGATTGCCAGTGATATGAGCAAACGTTTGTTTTGGTCAAATAACAATATAGTCACACCTGGACAACTGCCTCATGTTCCTGCTGTCATACCTTCCCCGAAGGATAGCACCCTGAAACAGTGAGCCTCCTTTCTTTAAGTTTCTTTTTCAAATATTTTGTCACAGCAACAAGAAAAGTAACAGAAGCAGAGTTGAACTACAAGACACATAAAATGCCCTTAATAGATATCTACAGAGTATTCCATCCAAAACAAAAAGCATGTTCTTCTCAGCAGCTCACAGAACCTCTAAAATAGACCACATTCAAGGTCACAAATAAATCTCAACAAATACAAGAGAATTAAAATAACCCAATGTCTTATCAGATCTTAGTGAAATAAAACTAGAAATCTACAGTGTGGAAAACTACACAAATAAATGGAAATTGAACAATTAAGAATATCATCATATGTAATACTAATTGAAATGAAGATTAACTTTGGATAGGACAATCTTATTCATTGTATAAATTTAGGCCACGTTCCCACTGTTATAAAAGTGGGTATCTTTGTAGAGATGAGCCATATTATAGAATTAAAAGCTTCAGAACTTATCTGAAGTTTAAGAATGGAAGATGATAATTTGATCCTGGCAAAACCCTATGAAAACTAATTGGGAAAACAATATTCTTGGAAACACTAATGATTGACTAAACTAAGATTAAGTGTAATTTCACACAATTTCTCTTAATTATAGTACTTTAGATTATATTTTATTAGCTTCAGTAGAAAATATGAATAACATAAAGCTATAATAATTATAGCATTTAATAATTAATACAAATAAAATCATTCTACTCATAATATACTGAAATGTCTTAATTTTCTTATTTGTTTAACTGAATACACTGTGAAATTTTGTTTCAGTTTTTTATCATTACTTAATTTCTTCTTTTGCCAAAATGTTTCTTTATATAAAAATTAATCATAATTCAGCTATATCTCATTATTAATAATTATATTTGTTTAACTTTATATTATGCAGAAATGTGGAGATAGAAAGAACTAGAAAAAGCCCATGTATCTCTTTTAATACTTGCCCTAATTTCCCTAAAGAAAAATAAATTGTATAAGAGAATAAATGGGCATTTAAAGTATCTGGGATATCAAAGTTTTTCCTTCTTCATGGTTTTAGCCTGATAGTTTGAACTTGGAGAATATATGTGCTATTATACAATATGAACTTTATGATTTAGACAATTAAGATCAGGTAGTATAAAAATGAGTTTTCTATCTCATTTTCTTCTTGATTAAACCATTTTTAGTCAAGGAGGTATTTGGAAGCCTCTGGTTAATGAAGATTTAATTCTCTCTCTTGTTACTTTGTGAGTGAGAACACAAATAGATTTCTTGGGAAGTGAGATAGTACCACTCAAACCACTTCAATGTTGCTTTTCAGCATTTCTTGAATTTCTGAATGTCCCTACTTGATATCCTTTAGTCTACAAGTGTCAGTTTACCACTGAAAAGAAAGCTACAGAATCAGAAAGTAGCATTAGAATCACCTCTGTTGACGACTGTGTACCAGAAACATGAAAGGAGATAATTCTGCATTCTCTTTGCCCTAGGACCACTTGTAATTCTTATGCAATCTAATATGCAAGCATAATTGCTCTCAGAGTCTGCTTGTATTTTGATCGTACTCAAAGGGGCCACCAGCTTTCTTCCTTTGCAGTTGTACTATGTCTTCAATGCATGGGAGGATCTTACTACCCCAGCATATACTGAGATAATTGTTTTTTTGTAATGCCTTTATCCTTTCTGAGTCATTATAGCACATTAGACTATTTTTACAGTATTAGTGCAAAAAACATCGATATCTTGCAGGGTTTGAAAAGATACTCTGGAAGAATAAGACATCTGTCCTGTTCCTATATTTATTGGTCAAAGTTCTCACTCACTTATGGTTCTATCAATATGAAACTGATGGTTATGTTGAACATTACAGTTGTAGATCTTTGGTTCTCACTAGACCTCTGTGACTACTTGTTCTTAGACCTATATACAAGATCATTTTTGTTATAGGGGAATTTGGGTTTCCTTTTGTAGATTCCTAATTTTGTTGACAAAATAATTTTAAAACTGACTCAGGAGTAAATTCATAGACCATTTTTTATTAGAGTTTGAAAGAGAAACACCAGGATGAGCAAACTGTAAATCTCAGCAGCTGCCTGAAGGATGCTTAGAGTTGGTCAATAACTGAAAAAGAAATACAGGAAAGGAAAAAAAATTGGACTTCTTGAGTTAGAAATCAGAAAAGTACCCAGGCTTAGCAGTGAACTTCTGTGAGCAACTGACCAAGGGGGGTGTTTCTAGGGGTATAATTACACTATCTCCTCAAGGAGCTAACTCTTCTAACCATCTTGGCATGCCTTCAGGGTGAATCAGGTTTCCTGAGGGATGTGTTCTTGGGCAGATGATTGAGAGGTAGATTTGGATTAACTCTTAAGGGAAGGGACAATAATATGTAATGCTATAATTTTATAGCAGATTAAAATGCCATGTTTTCACACAGGGTCAGAAATAGAATTCAGAATCTATTCCTTTGTCCAAAAGGAAATAGCTTTCCTTTAATGGGTAAGCCCTGATTATCTCCACCTTTTCATACAGTATACTAAATCTTAACAAGGGACAATTATGCAACATCCCCCTCTAATTACCAGGGAAAGTTAGAGGTGAGCTCTACTCCCCATGGTCTCTAAGCCTGCTAATGCCTATTTACCTAAGTTAAAATTTAAAATTCTAGGCAATATCTCAATCCAATGAAGAGGGTGCTAACTGTTCCAGCTGCACGTTATGACTTTGCAAGGGTCTGTGTTCTTTTGATCTCTCTCTCTCTCTTTCTCTCTCTCTTCCTCCCCCACCTCTCTCTCATACATGTATGTGGCTTGAACATAGAGATCAGAGGACAACCTCTGCCATCAATCCTTACTTTCCCTGTTATTTGAGACAAGGTCACTTGCTGATTTTTTTCCTGCTCTGTATGTCAGCTTACCTGACACACATGGTTGCAGAGATTGTCCTGTCTCTGCTTCCCATCTCCCCATAGCAGCCTAGCAGTCCAGGTGCCTATATTATGTGTACAGCATTTAAGTGTGTTCTGGGCTTGTGAACTCACATTCTCACATTTCTGCAATAAGCATTTTTACCTGAGCCCTCTCCCCTGTCCATGGACTGCTTGATGACATGCTTGAGTTCAACTCCTAGTCAGGTCTATGTCTAGTAAGCATCTCTTCAACATCCTGAATCAGAAAATCTTTGCCTTTCTTGAGATTTCCATAACATAGCCAGATGTGGTGTTGCATACTTTTAATCCCAGCACCTGGGAGGCTGAGGTAAAGAGATCTCTGTGAGACAGAGGCTAGCCTGGTTTCCACAGTGTTTTCCAGGCCAGCTGGGGCTACAGGAAACCTTTACTTCTTTTATGTCTATTTATATTTTTGATATAAAGTTTTATTATATACAAAATATCATACACAGTTACATTTTTAAAACATATATGCTAATGATCAAATAATTGGGTTAGCATTTCATAAATGTTATAGATAAAATTTTCTTCAATCTTGTTCCAAAGATTGACTGGAGGAAAAGATAGTTTTTCATTTTCTCAGTAGTTTTTCTTTTAATTTTTAATACTATGTTTATTTATTTATGTATTAATTTATGTGGAAATGGCATGTGTATGCTATGATGTGCATGTGGGGTTCTCAGAAATACTTGTAGAAATAAATTCTCTCATTCCAACATGTAGGTACCTAGGATAAAACACAGGTCATCAGGCACCTTTATCTACTGAGCCAGAGCCTTCTTGCCAGCCCAGAAACAAGTATTTCTAAAAGCATTCTCATTAACATTTTTAGAATTTTTTCATATTTTTTTATTAATCCATTTCCTGTTACTATGATAAAATAACTGAGGTGCAATAAATTATAGGGAATCAAGCAAGTGTTATGTTTTATTGATTTTGTTGCTGTTTTTGTTTTTGTTGTTATTTATGGTTTAAGAAGCTGAAATGCAAATAGTATAGCACTGGATCTCTCAAGGCCATCAAACTGTAGTTGGAATATAGTTGAGAAAGGCAGGCCACATAGTGAAATGAAAAGTCACAGAAATTGAATAGGATTTGTCTTCCTCATTTATAACAACTCTGTCCAGTAAAGTAACTTGGTCCATTTCAAGGACAGTGATTCCATAGAGCCACTTATTTTGTACTTTACCCCACCTCTCAGCAGACCCACAGAACCAATTAACAGCATCACACTGAGAAAAACTCTTCTAAGTCATGACCCCTTAGGTGATACGTTCATCTCTAATTTAGAACTATGCTGAAAATAAAGGGAGGACTTGTATTAAGCCAGTATTTCTGATTTTCCTATCACCCCCACCTTTGCCATCTTACAAGGTATCACTAACCAATACTTGAGCTGAGTATAGCTCTGAACCCCTTTTACAAAAGTGTAAATGACAGAGAAGGAGAAAACTGACACAGATATTCTTGCTATAAAGATATAAATGAAAGATATCATGATCTTAAGATCAACAAAGGTAGTACACCTCAAATTGAATAATTTTACTACATCATACACAATATCTACCACATATATTTATTCAACAGTTGTCTAATTGGATTTAAGATCCAGTCAATAGCAGGGAAGTCATAAGTGATACTGTTAATAATGTCAAGTACACATGGTTGGAGAGATCATAAATTCTGGAGAAGAATCTACTTCTGTCTCTCCTGAATAAATGTAGTTTCTTAATATATTCTAAATATATATGGTGCCTTTCACCATCTTCAAAGAAGCTACTTTCTGTAACAGATAGAGACAATTACATAGGCTGAGAATGAATGTCTGTGAGGTACCTGACCTTAAGTGACACATCTGCAATGTAGTTTCTACACTTAAGGCTCAAGAAACAAGATGGAAGAGGGTGTGGGAAAAAGTGTAAGAGCCAGAGGGACAAAACACCTGCTGCTCAGTAATGCATTTTAAACATGATAAGGAAGCTACACCAATGAAATCTCCACAGTGTGGCAGTCTGACAAGATCTGCATAATGACAGTTGAGGGTCCAAGGTGGATGGGAGAACTTTCACAGGGTTCCACCCCAAGATGAAGAGCCACAGGCAATCAGTGGGTGCTGAGTAAGGGAGAATCAGTTTTCCCCAGGGATTCAGTTCCTCCCTGAGAGGATATCTAATACAAAATAGATCGTCTTAATTACAGGTACACATGAGCACCACTAAATAGACTCAGTATGTTATATAAGTAAATATATAAATATATATGTGTGTACGTGTGTGTTATATATTTATAAATGCATGCAGGTATACATAACAATAGTTATCAAAGAAGAGGACACGAAATTGACAAGGAGTTGAGGATTTGAGAAAGGGACATTGGAGGAGTTGAACAGGAACTGGGAAGGACTGAACTAATGCAAAGACAATACACATGTATGATATTTTCAAAAACAAAAAAAAACGAAGTTATATATATACATATATATATATATATATATATATATATATATATATATATTCTGTGTAGCCAGTATAATAAAACATACATAATGAATTAGGGCACAATAATCTGAAGTTTGATGGTAATTGAGGTTTTACAAGAATTTGTTCTAAAATTTACAATAACTGAAATTTGATGACAGTTTGGATGACTCATCAATTGAAATCTGTCTTACTACAAACTAGGTACTTGACTGAAAGTATAATTAAATGGTATACGTAAACATTCATTAGTCAAACCAAAGAGATAAAATATTTATCATAAACAGTACCACATTTCAGCTTCTCATAAAAATAAGCCTTGTGGGCTATCTTCTAGATAATTCAGTATGAAGCCTTTGAACATTTATTCTAACACTTGGAACTGATAAAACTGCATTGTTTTAAATTATGTTGTAATTCAATCTTGAACTGCTGCTGCTTTTATTCTCCTTACTGAAGGAAGTTTCCTTAGGGAGGAAAACTACTCAGCTCACATGTAGGACCAATAACAGACCAAAGAACACATTCCACCAAAGCCTGGTCAAATAATGAGCTTGATTACTAGGGTTGCTTTCAGTAGCATGGGGAATTTTTGAGTGACTAAATCATTGAAGGAATCTCTCTCTCTCTTCCAGAAGCTGGTAACTGCCTAAAAGTTTTGGGGTGGGTAAAGCCCTGTGTGGCCTCCCCCTTAGTAATCATTAGCTGTCCATGCATTCTTGAGGAAGAGTGTGGCCTCATGAACTACTGTACTTCACAAAAGAAGGTTAATGAGCCTAGTCTCATGCATAACTACTTTGGATAACTAGCTGTTGATTGTTCTAAGGTGTAATGGCCATGCCATGTCCTGAAGACAACATCCCAAAACACTCCACCCCTTCCTCAAGCTCTTAAAGTCTTTATACCCCTCCTTTTCGAGTTCTCTGAGACTTGGAGGAGGTGATAATAATGTGATGTATCCCTTACAACTGAACATTCAATAGTCAACTCATCATTTTGATCAGTTATGAGTCTCGGCAGGACCTGTTTCCCACTACAGAATAAAGCTTCTCTGATAAAATATAACAGCAGTGAGGCTGAGAAAATGGTTCAGTGGTTAAGAGAATTAGATCTTCTTCAGAAGACCTGAGTTCCCAGAACCTACATGGTATTCAACAACTGATCATAGCTCCGATTCCTGGAGATCTGATAACTTCTGCCCAAGGACATTGCACATGGGTACACTTACATACTATAAGCAAAACAGTCATACACATACAATAAATAAATCAAAAAATAATGATGGTAGTACTAGTCTATGGACATAAATATAAATATTAAGAAGGCAAAATTATAGCTATCTCGTATATATTTAGCAAAGCAGCTTCTCCACCAGAACCTAGGACATTCTGAGTCATAAGCTTACAGTGCCAGATGTGAATTTCCTTCCATGGAGCTGAACTTCAATTCAATCAGAAAGCAACTGTCTATAGCAGCCATACAACTACTGTATCAGCAGACACATCTTGTCAGCCCTGTTCACATTATAGTACGCAGGGTCCACAGATAAGTAGGTCTGCTTAGGACAATTCTTACCCAGTAACCTATGTAGTATTTTCCAATAGTATGAAAACTACCCATCAAGGAGAAAATTTACAGTTCAATTTCAGCATAATATCTTCTTGTCTTACATGGAAGTGCTTCAGAAATAATTTTACAATCAACAATAGTGACAATAGCCTATATTGCTTCAAAGGATTCAGGGTCCTTTTTGGCCAACAACTTTTTAGATTATACACTGTCTCTAGTTCTGAGATTTTAATTTTACAGCCTTATATCTTCTAGGAGCACATTTTTCTGTAAACAAAAGGTACTTCAATTCAAGCACTTTAAGTGTTGTGTCAACATTTACAAGCAGAAGTTATTAAATACCTTCCTCATCTTCTTGACATGCCTTATCCCATCATAAAGTTCCCAAGAATTCCATACCTGTGCCTAGCTGTTGCACCCCACAGGAAATGATTCCACAAGTCCACCTCTTCAGATGTGCTTGCGCATCTTTCAGTTGCTTTTCTAAATCTATTAAACATTCAGAAGTTAGTATCATCTTGTCTATGAAGTACAACATTTTGCAAAGGGTGGGCAGGATTACTGAATTACCACAACTTAACTTTCCAAGCAAGTACCAGCTGAGCTTAGCAGTCAGCAGCTAAAGGAAAACAAAAGAAAAGTGTTACCAAGGTCTAATTTTAGCATAAAACATTAATAACGATAATTAATTTTTTCTTCAAAAATTCAGTGTTTGGTACAATGACATTTATGAGGTTCAACCTAAGTTTTTAACTTTCTTGTGTACATGGTCCTCTTAGACATAGTGAATTGGGCGTCAAACACTATCTCTGTTACATCTAGTTTCCTAATTAATGCCTATCCTCCTTGTATGTCCTCTAGTGACTAAAATTGATGGGGTGCACAGCCAGCAATAGAGAGACAGCTCTGATGGTTGATTTGAAACAGTCCATCAGGGATATTTGTTTCTCATATTTTGTATAAAAAAAAAAACAAAAACAAAATAGTCAGCAATTTTAAGGGCATTAACTCGATGCATGAAGAATTAAGTGAATCTATAATCTGGAAATGTAGTAACAAAATTATCCTGAATTGAAGATGTTTTGTTTGAAAGTTTTAGAACCCAAGAAATTTTGCAACGCAATGCAAAATTACTAAGAATAGCTAAATGATCTAAGAAAGGAAGAGGAGTTTGGGGTGATACTGAAATCTGTATAACTTAGAAGGCTATGAGAAGAATGTCTTAGCAAATTAATACAACGAAAACACAAGGCTGGAAATATTATGGACACCCATCATCATGGCTTTTGATGCCACAGTAAGCAATTTGGATTTAGTTTTACAAAGGATGCCACTCAACACAATAAATATAAAAGAAAATTATAGATATGTTCAAAGAACTCAAGAAGACATAAACTGGAAACACAAACAAGTGATTCAACAACATAAGAAAGACAATTTAGGACACAAAAATAAAATTCAACAAAGAGACAGAAGCACTTAAGAAAAATGAAGCCAATACATAACTGAAAAATCAGTAAATCTGCAGGGCATGGTGGTGCACACTTTTAATCCCAAGCTGGTCTCAAACTCACAGAGGCAGAGGCAGATCAGCTTAGTGAGTTTCAGGCCACATTGTGAGACTCTGTCTCAAAAATATATCAATAAGTCTAATAAAAGAGGTCAGTGTTAAAGTTCACCAAAAAAATGAATCAAATGGAAGAGAATGTGGATGGGCTTGAAGACTAGGTAGTTTAATTAGATCACTCAGTCAAAGAATGTTTAAAAATCTATGAATGAAATATACAGGAACTTTGGGGCATCATGAAAGACTAAACATATCACAGAAGAAGGAAAGGAAACTGAGGTCAAAGGCACAGAATATTTTCAATAAAATAACAGATTTCCCAAATTGAGGGAAAGAGATTCTCCTGTAGTTTCAAGAGGCATACAGAATGCCAAAAGAAGAGGACCAGAAAATAAATTCCCCACATCATATAATAGTCAAAATACTAAATGTACAGAACAAAGAAAGGGTGTTGGAAACTGCAAGGGAGAAGGACCAAGTCAAATATAAAGACAAGTCCATCTGGATAGCAAGCTGATTTTTCAGTGGAGACTTTGAAAACCAAAAGGGCTGGGATTGGAGTCTTAAAGACTGCAGATTCCAACTCAGATTACTATGTTTAGCAAAACTACCTGTCATAATTAAAGCGAAATAAGAACTTTCTGTTATAAAAATAAGCTGAAAGTACTCAAGACCATCAAGCCCAACATAGAGAGGATACTGGAAGAAAGAAGAGAGAAGAGAAAAGTAAGCATATGAAAGAGGTCACCGAGGAAAAGATAAACAATGTTAGCAGTGGGTAAACAAAAGAGGGCTTAGGAAACAAATACCACAAAATTCATAAAATGACTGGAATCAATATTCATCTTTCAATGATAACTTAAGAAAATACTTCCAAACTGAATTCAGTTTCATATCAAAAACATCATTCCTCATAACATTGAGCTTTGTTTCAGAGATGCAGGAATTTTTCAAGGTAAGTAAAACAACAAATGTGCATCAAATAAATGGACTGAAAGACATAAATCACATGATCAAGATCTGATCCGAGAATTCTCAAAAGAAGAAATGCAAATAGCTAATAAATATTCACCATTAGCCACCAAGAAAATGAAAAATTAAAATTGCACTGACATTCCTTCTCATCCTGATAGTTAGAATGGCTATCATCAAGACAGCAAATGACAGCAAATTTTGCTGAGGATGCATGGGAAAATAACAACAGTCTGTATTGGTAGAAGTATATACTGGTGTAGCCGCTGTGGACATCAGTTTAGAGGTTCCTCAAAAGTCTAAAATTTTAACTACTATTTGATCTAGCTATACCACTCCTGGGCATATATTGAATTAATCTATATTTCACTTTTGAGATACTTACTGATTCATATTTACTGCTGCTCTATTCACAATAGCTATAAAATAGAAACAGAAGTGTAGCAAAAGATGTGTGGATAATAAAAATGTGGTACATACACACAATAGAATTTTATTCAGCGCCACAGAAAATTTAATTATGAAATTTGCAGGTAAACAAATGAAACTAGGAAAAATATACTGTGTAAAGTAACATAGACTTAGAGAGATACATGAGGTAAATGCACGTGTACTCTTTGTCATGTGGACTATAGCTTCAAATCTTCAGATTTGAATGTTTCAGTGAGAGCACTCATAGAAGAAAAGAAGCCACAGAAGTGCAATTGGGGTAAGTTATGCCTTAAAAAGGGGAAATAGCAAAACTTCGATAACATGAAAAACAAGTTTGGAATTTGGGGGAGATAAAAGTTTAAGCAACACAGAATGTGGGGAGAGGAAGTATTAGCCATAACGATGAAAGAACAATATGGAAGCTTACTATGATCTAAGTCAATTAAAAATGTAAGTGGGGGGAGAGAAAGAGAGAGAGAAGAAATAGAAAGAGCATAGGAGGGAGGGAGGGAGAAATGAGAGAGAGAGAAAGAGAGAGAGAGAGAGAGAGAGAGAGAGAGAGAGAGAGAGAATATCCTACATGTCTAGCTAATGCCACTTTTAAGAGTCAAGGATTCAAAGCCTTATGAGTTGTTGGTCTCCAAAACAACATAGGCTCTTGTCACTCTTCTTGGTTGCCTACTAGAACTAGATCATAATGTACTGTTGCTGAAAAGACTGCACACCTTGGTAGCAAGATACAAAGAAATCAACGTGAAGAAGATGGGCTGGGGCTCCCTCATTGATGGCCAGTCTTAATAGTCCCAGAAAGTTCTGTACAGGCTGCTATGGGGAAAATGACAACAATGAACTTACTCAGCTGTGAACCCTATGATCCACTATACCCACTATACCCATTGGTCCAATAGTAGCACAACTGTTGTTGCAGTAATGTACTGTTACCTGATTGATTTTGAGGTCCATTTCAAGAGAGAATTCATCATTAGTTACTGTAAGTCTAGTTAAAAACCATGGTTGAGGGGCTCCTAAATCCTAGGGGTGAATTTGCTATTTTTGTTTAGCTAAATTTCTAAAGCACAAAGCTTCCTTTTAAATATTTACGGTTATATCTACAGACAAATGCTACCTCCTGCCTTAATCATACACAAATGCCACTCCCAGTCCTTATCAGAGAAGCTTCTCTTTGAGATAGTGGGAAATGCTGAGAACCTTGACTGCTCAAGATGTTGAGAATAAGTAGTGATGGTTGAGTGATCATCCCTAAACAAGACATTTATATCACCCCCTCCAAGGATCAGATAATATTGCAGAAGAGGAGGCAGAAAGGTATGTAAGGGCCAATAGACAATAAGGGTTGTGAAAACTTCTCTTCTGGGCATGGCACAGCCATTGCAGTCAAGACTTTATAGCAGATATGACTCTGTAATAAGCCTACAAAACATGGTCCCTATCAAAGTCAATCGTGTATCAAGGAGGAGCTTACAGGCCTTACCTATCCTTGCTGAACTATCGGTAATTGATAGGCTCTAGGAGGTAGGTAGTCATGGTCTTCAATTGTGTACCTACTGAGGAGCATACCAGGTTCCAATGGACATTTCCAAACAAAAAGTCCCACAGATTGTCCTGGTTAAGTTTAGTCGGTTAGTTTTCACATAAACAGAAACACCGTCATGATTATAGGAAGTAGATTTGTAGAGAGGAGGGTTGGAACTACAGGCAGGAGTGAGGTTGCAAAGGATGGGAGGTTACAGTAATCAGAATGCACTTCATGTGTGCATGAAATTGTCAAAGAACAAATTCAATTTTATACAAAAATATTAGTGAGATCCAAGTTGAAGGTGATCTCTGAAGAGAAAGGATAAGTACAGTCTTTAATATTGTTTCATATAATTTTATTTGAACAAAATGGAGTACACACACATGCACACATACACACACACACACACACACACACGACAGGATAACTTGCATCTATAATTCCAGCATTTATACATCAAGATGGGAGGCAGACAGAGGAAAATTGACCAGATGCCCACAGGAGAGCAAGCCTAGAGTACAGAGCACAAAAAATATAATCAGAGGGAATCTGCCTAAACAAGATAGAGGATCAACTCCTGAAAGTTGTTTTCTATCCACACTTATGGCACATGTGTGCCCAGAATCAATCAATTAATCAATCATCCATCAGTCTTGTTCCCCTCACACACAAACAATAAGTTAAAATAAGTAAATATTAAAATTATAAAGGGACTTGATAATAGTCACCTTTTTTTTTCTAACAAAAAAGTAATGGAGAAGAACAAACAATCAACTATTGAAATCATTTGATATTTACCATATACACACACCAATACATACATTATTTTAGGTGAAGGGCAAGGATGCATCATGAAGAATTAAAGCTATGTTTAGGTTACAAGAGGAAAATAAGGCTTACATTTGTTTATTATTCTAAACAACCTGGGATAAGATTAACTTTTTTCATTTATCTATACTTAAACATATTTTTTCTTCATTGGAAATTTTTATTACATTTATCTCCTACTTTTTTCCTCTTAATAAAATTTTTATCTATTATTCTTTTTCATTTCTTTTATTTAATGTTACATCTTATTTCTTTTTTCCCTTTCCTCTTTCCATTACCTTTATATATTGACAATTTTTATTTGTATGTGTGTGCATACATATTCCTCTGTGCATGTTTACTTGTGTGTAGGTGAGTGTGTGTAAATGTAAAAGCAAATGTGTTTGCAGGCCAGAGGTCACTGTTGCAGAGACACAGTCTGAGAACAAAAGAATGGAAGTCAATATACCAAATATATGCTAACCAGAGAAATCAGGAGTAGTTACACTTGAATCTGACATAGAACACACAAGACAAAATTGTCTTGAAGAGAGAAAGGTAACTGCATATTTCTACACAGAGAAAAATCATTGAGAAGATATAACACTTATAAAACACATGCAATAAAATGAGGTTCTCCATTCAATAAATCCAACACTACTGGGTATAACATGACAGCAACATAGAGGAAAAAAATGATAGTGAATGATTTCAATAATCTATTCTAACCAACAAACTGGGAACTTCAGACATGAACTCAACAAAACTCAACAAAAATTTTGGAGTGAAAAAATGGACATGCTAAATGTCTACAGTATATTCCAACCACAGATGTGGAATATATGTTCTTCTTAGTTGCTTCTGGAACATTCTCTGTAATAGAACACATTTTAGGGAAAAAGAAAATATTAGAAAGTTTAGGGCAATCAAAATAATCTCTCACGTCTTGTCAGTAATGGAACAAAACTAGAAATCAAGTGGCTCGAGAGATGGCTCAGCGACTAAGAGCACTGACTGCTCTTACAGCAGCCGCAGGTTTTATTCCCAGGACCCACACGACAGCTAACAATCATCCATAATTCCAGTTCTAGGGAATCTGATGTCTTCTGACCCCGCGGGCATTGCATGACATGGGTGCACTTATGCACAGATGCAATACACTAATACACATAAAATAAAAATAATTAAAAAAACTAGAAATCAATAACAAGAGAGACCACAAAATTATAAATATATCTACAGATACAACAATACACTTTAGAATGATGTACAATTCATTGAAGAAATTTGGGGGAGGATTTAAAATTCCTGCAATCAAATCAAATGAAAACAACTTATCAGAGTCCTTAAAATACAGAAAAAGGATGTATAATTGGAAATTTTATAACTGCGATTGCTTATATTAAAAAGTCTGAAAGATCTCAAATAAATAACCTAAGGATGCAATTAAAGTTTTTTTTTTAATTAGAACCACCACAGTCTAAAATCAGTATATGGAAAGAAATAATAAGAAACAGGTAGATATTAATGAATGGAGACTGAAGAAAACACAAATAGTCAACAACACAGTTGATTTCTTGAAAAATTAATCAAGCACAGTGTTTATTTCCATAAAGGCTCTTGAAGAGTATAAATAAGGCAGGATGTGATACATGCCTATAATCCAGCAATTTAGTCTGAGGGCTGAGGGAGGAGGATTACATGTTCAAGGCCAGCTTGAATTACCCTGTGAGATTGTTTCTCAGAATAAACAATGAGCTACCCACTCTACCCTGTCCTCCTTCTGGCCTTGGGCTAAGGCCTATTCCTGTGCTTCCACCTCAGATCTCAGGACTGACTCCTTTACCCAGACTAGTTTAATCCTTGTACATAGTTTGTGAGACCTTCTACAAGTCGTCCTCTCACTTAATTTCCCTGATCTGACTGACCCGGACAAACCCTCCCACAACCCTGGTAAGTCAGATCCTGTCCACCACGTGTTGATTCCCCTGCAGGCTGAGCATTTCCAGTCTCTCCACCCCCATTCGGCCTGCCTTCTAGCCTTGAGCTCAGATCTACTCCTGTTCTTCCACCTCAGATCTCTGCACCAGCTCCCTAACCAAGACTAGCTTAAACCCTGTGCATAGCTTGTTAGATCCTCCACAGGCTGTCCCTACCTCCATCTTACCCTGGCCTCCTGATCTGCCTAACACGAATGGGCCTGCCTACTAACTAAGTAAGTCAGCTCCCACCCACCGCATCTTGATTCCTCTGTAGACTGAATACCTCCAAGCTGCCTCCCCCCATCACCCTTCTAGCCTTGTGCCTAGGCTGGCTCCTGCTCTTCAATCTCAGCTTCAATCTTCAATTTCTGGATTCCCTCTTAGCCCAGATCTTCCCAGTGCATACTGATCCCTAACACCCAGACAAGGTCAATCATCTGCTTCCTTTGTTAGAACCTTCTCAGGCTGTTACCACCCCCGTCTTGCCTTTGACCCCCGCATCTGCCTACCACAGACAAACCAAATACCCAAACCAGTCTACTGCCCTATAAGAACCTGAAGCACACACCAACTGACTTTCCATAGCTGAGCAAAAAACAACCAAGTTACATCAGTAATATAAACAGAACTAAAATGCAACTAAACAAAGAAAATAGGATTTCCTACTGGATGAATAATACCAAACCCCCTCAATCCATATTCCCAATGACAAAGCAAAAACACAAATAATATGAAAAAAAAAAGAGAGTATGTCCCAAACAAATCCCATCAGCCCTACAAAAGTATACTACAATGAGAATCACCCTGAAGAACCCCACAACACAGAATTTAAAAGAACAATCATAAACATAATCAAAGAACTTAAAGAAAATACACAAACAAATATAGAGGACAGGCATCAATTTGTGACCAAAGCTCAAGAAAATACAAATATGAAGATGAATGAAATAGCGAAAGGAAATTCAGGACTTGAAAGGTGAACTCACAAGAGAGATAGCAATATTGTAGAAAACCCAAGTCAAATGGAAACAACAGAAGAAAGCCTCACTAGTAGAACAAATGGAATGGAAAACAGAATAGACTGGACAACAAAGGTGAAGGACTGGATTCCTTAAGCATATACTATAAAAAATGTTTAAAAGTCCACAGGAATGGAATGCATAGGAAACACCACTTAAACAGGACCAGACCAAAAACATACCACAGCATATCATACTAAAAAATATTAAATGTACAGAAAAAAGAGAGAGTACTGAAAGCTGTTAGAGAAAAACAACAAGTTACATATAAAGGAAAACCCATCAGAATTACAGCTGACTACTCAATGCAAACTATGAAATCAAGAAGAGCCTGGAACAAAGTATTCTGAGTTCTAAATGACCTTGGATGACAACTCTGAATACTTTATTCAGTAACACTATCTATCATAGTCTAAGGGGAATGGAATTTTTTTGACACCAATAGGCTAAAAGAATGCATGTCCACCAAGCAGTCCTACAAAGAATACTTGAAGCAATATGAAGGACCGAAGATAGGAAGGAGTAGACCCAAGAGGTTACAGAAAGACAACAAAGGTATAATAACAGAAACACAAAATGATACAACACAACAAAGCCTCTGGACATGTTAACAGCAGTCCTAAGAGGTGAGTCTAGAGCTCTAAGTGCCTACCTTAAAAATCAGAAAGAGCACATTTAAATGATGTAATAGTACAAATCAAGACTCTTGACAGACAAGAACCAACTGAACCCAAATCTAGTAGAAAAGAAGAAATAATAAGAATCAGAGCAGAAATTAATGAAATAGAAACAAACAGACAAAAATAACAAAGAAATAATACAAAGAACCAGTGATTCTAAGAGCTGGTTCCCTGGACCAAGCTAACAAAAAGTAAGTAAGTCAGTAAGAAAGTAAGTAAGTATGTAAGTAAGTAAGTAAGTAAATAAATAAATAAGAAAGGAAGGAAGGAAGGAAGAAAGAAAGAAAAAAGGAAAGAAAGAAAGAGTAAATCCAAATTAACAAAATCATAGATGAGATACACATCACAGCAGACACCAAAGTTTTAGAGCATTATAAGGCAATACTTAAAAACTTATACTTCATAAAATTTGAAAACTATAATAGAAATAGATGTATTTCTAAATTTATGGAAAACACCAAAGTTAAATTAAGAAGAGATCAACAGCTTAAATAGACCCATAAAAAATAAGGAAATTACAACTGTCATACAAAAGCTCTTGACTAAAAATAAGCCCAGGCACAGATGGATTCACAGCAGAGTTCTATCAGACAATCTAAGATGATCTACAACCAATACTGCTTTAATTATTTAAAAAGATAGAAACAGATAGATAACTCCCAAATTCCTTCTATGAAGCCAGTATCAATCTAATGCCAAAATCAGGTAAAGAAAACAAGAAAAGAAAACTTTAGATCCATATCCCTAACAAACATAGATCCAAAGATTCTCAACAAAATACTCACAAATCACATAAAGATACACATCAAAAAGATCATTCACCATGACCAAATCACATTTATTCCAGAGAAGCAAGGGTGGTTCAATATAGGTAAGTTAATAAATGCAATAAATCTATAAATAAAAACCAGAAGATCAATTTAATATATGCAAAAAAGGTCTCTGACAAAACCTGCCATGCATTCATGGACTGGAAGGATCATACCTCAACATAATTAAAGCTATGTACAACAGCTCTACCACCAATATGGAGAAAACCTGGCAACATTCCCATTGAAATCAGGAACCAAACAAGGCTGTACACTATCTCTACTCCTTTTCAATATAGTACTTGAAATTCTTGCTAGAGAAATAAGACAAGAGAAGGAAATTAAAGTAGTACCATTTGGAAAAGAAAAGGTAAAATTACCACTATTTGCAGATAATATGATATTAAACATGAGAGATCCCCAAAATTCTACCAGAAAATGACTAGAAATGATTAAAACTCCAAGTGACACGTTACAAAATCAACTTACAAAAATTAGTACGTTTTTATACACCAATAACAAGCTATTAGAAGAAGCATTCAAGGAAACTCTCCGCAATAAACTCAAAAACAAAAAAGTCTTGAATAAACCTTACTAAAGACATCAAAGATCTCTACAATAAAAAATTTTAACTCTTTAAAGAAAGACATAGAAGGAGACACCAGGTAGATGATTCTACCATGTTCATAATTGATATAAATAATATTGTGAAAATTATCATCTTACCAAAAGCGATCTGCCGATTCAATACATTGCCAATAAAAATGCCCATAACATTCTTCACAGAGCTAGAAAAAAAAATCCCAAAATTCATACAGAATGGCAAAAGACCCCAAATATCCAAAACAGTCTTGGATCAGTGGGGAGGATCCCCATACCAGATCTTAGACTATAGTCTATTACACAGTCATAAAAATAGCATGGTGCTGCCACCAAAACAGACACTTAGATCTATAGAAAACAATAGGAGCCCAAACACGAGTACACACAATTTCAGTCACCTGATATTTGATAAAAGTGCCACGAACACACAATGGAATAAAAGCAGCATCTTCAGTGAATGGAACTGGCAAAACTGGATCTCTACAGAAGAATGAAATTGGACCCATTTCTTTTATCCTGCAGAATAGTCAACTCCAAATGGATCAAAGACTTCAATATAAAACCTGAAACTCTGAAATTGCTAGAAGCAAATGTAGGCAGTACCATATAATATGTAGGTGTAGTAAAGGACTTCCTATTTTTTTAACACTTCATTTTTGTTATTTTTATTTTTTGTGTATGAATGTACTGCCTGAATGTGTGCAAGTGCACCTGTGTCATATAATGCCCGCAGAGGTCAGAAGAAAGCATCTGATCTTCTGGAACTGAAACTATACATAGTTTGTTAGCTGCCACGTGGGTCCTGGGAATAGAACGTGGCTCCTCTGCAATTTCAGTCAGTGCTCTAAACTGATGAGTCATCTGTACAGTCACAGGACAGGACTTTCTAAATTGGACATCATTAGCTCAGGCATTAAGATCAATAATCAGCAAGTGGGACCTCATTAAACTAAAAAGCTTCTGTACAGCAAAGGAAACAACCAAGGAAGTGAGGAAGGTTCCCACAGAGTAGGAAAAAATTTTCATCTGTTGCACATCTGACATAGGATTAGTATCAAGAGTATACAAAGAACTAGAAAAAAATCAGAGGAAAAAAAAAAGAAAATGAATGACCCAATAAAATGATGGATTATGGATCTGAACAGAGTTCTTAAATGAATAAATAAAAATGGCTAAAACACACCTTAAAATATGCTCTACATCCTTAGTAATTAGAGAAATGAGTTTCAAAACCATTTAAAATTCCATCTTCCCCAGTCAGACTGGAGAACATGAAGAGAACAAATGCGTAGAAAGGGGAACACTCAGTCACTGATAGTGTTAATGCAAACTTGTGCAACCACTTTGGAAAGCAGTTTGGAGAATCTCTAAAACTAACAATGAATCTACTACATGATCTAGTTATACCACTCTCTGGTTATACCCAAAGGACTCATCCTACTGTAGACATATGTGTACGTCCAAGTTTGTTGCTGCTCTTTTCAAATATCTAATAAGTGGAAACAGTGTAAATGTCCTTCAACTGATGATTAGATAATGAAAATGTGGTACATTACACAATGGAGTTCTACTCAGCAGCAAGGGAAGATGAAATTAAGAAATTTGGAGGTAAATGGATGGCACCAGAAACTGTTATACTAAGTGAAATAACACAGACTCAGAAAAGAAAGTGACATATGTTCTTCCTCATTTGGAGGTTGCACTTCTTTGGAGATACTCACTTATATCTGAGTATATATCATGATGTTCCAGAAGGAGCTAGGGAAATAAAAGGGAACACGGAGGTCAGAGGATGGAGGAAGCAGGAAAGAGATAGTGAGGAATGGACTTTACCAAAGGAGAAATGGGCAAAATGGGAGTATTCAACTGGTCTGGGAGAAGGGACAGACACACAAGGATCCCTGGAGTTAAGCGGACAAAGGAACTCAAAATAGTGAGGATAACGGGAGATAGGTATTGTCAAGGAGAAAATGGGACACTTAAACTGAGGAGGGAAAAGGGAGGTAAGAGAGAGATGGAGGCGAGGGAAATAAAACTTAGATATTAAAAAACAAGAGGAAAATTTATTACCACGAAAATCCCCTGAAAAATGCACATCCAATATCTGAACATCAGTACGTGTGTATACCTGAAGGCTGTATAACAAGGAACACAGTGCCAGCCAGGAGAAACCTCCCTTCAAGCTATAGATCAGAGTAGTCTAAGAGACTCCCAGAGTAACACAGGCTATTGACGAAGCCCTTGGTTGCCTCCCAGTATTTGAATGTAAGACCCTAAGACTGAAGACAGGACATACTTCAAACACAGGACTTGAAGGAATGGAGCTGGAACTGACCTGGAGGCTTTCTTCTTGAAGAGTAGCTCTCATAATTCTGGAGGATACAATACAAGCTATGAAAGGAGAAAATCTATCAGTGGCCCATCCCAGGTCAAAAGTCTGGTAACCACAATGACTGGCACAGCAAACTGCTTCTATGGTGGCATAGTGGTAGTACTAATTCCTGGGGGGTAATTAACAGATATTGAATTGGACTTACAAGAGGCACTGCAAATAGAGTCAAATACATGGAACTCATAGATCCAATAGAAAACCCCATTTCTGTCATTTTTATTAAAAAAATGAAATTTCTTATCATATGCTAAATATGAATCCTTATATTTACAAACAAATGTCCCACTAATCAAAGCTTTTTCTACAGACAGAACTACCGCAGAGTTCCACAACTGGTCACAAACAGAGATTATATATCTGAGAGATGCCTTTCATTGAGTGACATATCTACATGGAACCTCTACACCTAAGTCTCACGGAACATAGTGGGACAGGATAGAAGGAATACTAATACAACCCTCTGCTCTCATCAAGGAAAATTGCTCATATAACAAAGTGTAAGGCACACAGAAGGCCACAACTGCTAAGTTTTAGAGAATAGGAGACTGAAGAGTGTATGTCCCTGGATAAATCTCCTATATTAAATCTCACCCACCCATGGCTCAGGAACCATGGCAAAGCGTAAGACCTAGGGTTGGTGCCTGAACATAAGGACACAGAGGCTTACAGGACCCTGTAAATTTGTTATATGAACTTACAACAATGTTGTCAGCATGCACCAGACCTATGCAGACTTCATCAGACAAAATCCCAGCATGCGAGGGGGAAATGGGCAGCAGGCCCCGACACTAGGAACATTGGCAACCGATTACTGTTAAGGGAGAGTAGCTCTTCTTTAAGAGAGTTAGAAATTTAGAGAGACTGACTAGACTTGCACCAAAGGACAACTGGATACAAATGCTTGATCAGATAGAACTTGATATATATAACAGTATGTATGAGTTCTGATGTGGAGCATATGCGGGGGTGGATTGGGTAGAGTGTCTAAATTTGATTTAGAACTATTATATGAAATGCACAAAAGTTAATAAAAATGATTTTTAAAATTAGACAAATGATAGCAAACAAGACAAAAAATCAACAAACAAATACAAAAGAATACATCTGTGTTTGGGAATGAATGAATACTGAGAAATCAGGATGGACATGTTGTAGGCCTTTCTTTTTATGTTTTCCCTGTCTTCTTCCTTTTACTATAAAAAAGTAAATATTCTTCTTTGTTTGTGTGGGTGTGTGTGTATGAGCATGCATGTGTGCACATGTATGGTGAGTATGTACGCACACGTACATGGATACACACGCATGGAGAAGTCAGGGTACATACCTGGTATCCGTCTTGATTAAGTTTTGTCATATTGCCTTGAACAGGCTCTTTCACTGAACTGAAAACTTGCTCTTTCAGTTGGATGGATGTTCAGAAGGCTTCCAGGATCCTTTGTCTTTGCTGTCTAGCTGTGATATTGGAGGAAGGTGCAACAAGGCCTGAATATTTATGTAGGTGCTGAATATTCACACTCAGGTCCTATGCCTTCAGAACAGGTTCTCCTGTCCATTCATCCACCTTTGATCCCCCAAGAAAAAAATATTCTCTGTATTATGACTGCTTCTTAAAAGTCAAATTTAAGATCAAAGTTTAGAATACAACATGCTAACAAATCTAGGTTATTTTATGGTGCTGAATAAATATTTCAGTCTGGCTTCTTCAAAATTTGAAAGTTCTTTAAAATAAAATTGCTATTATAATTTTAAAACAGAATAATAATAGCACAATGTAGTTATGAATAACAATTCATAATATAAAGCTAACTTATGATGTAGTTATACATTTCTGTTATCTAAATGTAGTGTTGATGTTATCTAATATAATGTTTTACTTCCCCATTGAAAGAGAGTGGCTGAGATACATCACTGTTCACTATGTTATTTGTATGGAACTTTGCAATAATTTTTAAAGCTCTGTTCTTATTCTGTAATCTATATTGTGAGCCCTCTGAGAACAACTGGTTCTGGTTATTTCATCCTTTCCTCTGCCCCAAAGTAGTTAATCCTCCCTCCTTTCTGTGTACACACCCGAATTAGTACAAAGACACTTTACACAACTTCTTAAAAAAATCTAAAACATTAATATTTTTGGAATTTTAGATAGCCCTCAGATCATCATAAAGGAACTTTGAGGCATTTGAAAAATCATGTATATCTTAAATATTAATTGGATGGACATTCTAAGCTTTTAAATTTAAACTATCTGTATTTAAGGTTGATCAGATTTTAAGTGGAGAGAGAAAATAAAGTAACTGCTTCCTTCCCTAGTACTAACATGAGCACCAAGGAAGAAATCCTCCAGAGAACAACCCTCAGAATTATGCAAGCATTCCTAATTTTTCCCTGAGTTATCATTTTATGATAATTTTGTAAGCCAAATGAAACAGAACATCTATGAGACAGACTTCTGGATCTACAGGTAAACCAGAAGGCAAAAATAGTAGAGAATATTAATGCAAAAATACACTCGTGTGCGCATACACATAGATACAGTCTGAACACGGAAAGAACAAGAAAGAAGAGTGAAGGGAGAGAGAGATCACACAGGAAAATAGACATGCGACTTATATTTCTCCCAAATCACTATGCTCAGCTATGTTCTATATCTTCAGTATTTATTTATCAAGGACAGTATACCAGGTTACTATTGTTGATTTAAAAAGTTAGTGTACAAACACACACACACACACACACACACACACACACACACAGAGTTGAATAATGTGCACAGACATGAAGGGAACAAGTGAACAGAATGGAGTTGAGACCAGAGAGATCATACTAGAAAGTACACAGTAAGTTTCTTTCGAGATACTAATCATGGAGAGAGATGGCTACTCTTGCGTAGTGGAATCACGAAACATGGGGCTCCTCTCCAGTTTTTCCACACATCTACCTCAGAGTTGTTTGTGGGTTGTCTGTTTCCTAAAGCCTTTGCTGACCCAGAAAATGACTCTCTTAAAGACATTTTCTTGTATTATTTTTTATGACAAGGTAACTTTGAAAGTAAATTTGATTATTCCCTATCATGACTCAAATGATACATATTTTCAAACTCAGTTCCCGTCTACCTTTGTTAGGTTTTATATATGTACTCAAAAGCAAAAACTCAATCTAATGTTCAGGAAAGAAAGAATAACTTCATTTAAAAATATTATCTAAAGAAAAGATTTAAATTTAAACCTTCAGAATAATTTAAAATTTCCAGCTTTCTTAACTTTAATCTCAAATTTGCATCAGTTTTGAACATTAGACCACTTCCTTTGTTTAATAGAGTTTTACACTTCAATAATTAAATTCTGCTCTGGATACGTACCTTATTTGCCATAGGGAATTAAATATCATCTTTAATATTCTTCACATTTCATCTTAGTCAAGTGGCCAAGAAAGAATTCCTTCTTTTGTATATTTATTTAGTTTTCGTATTTAGCATGATGAAAATTGCTTTACTTAGAAATACTCAATGATGTAAATACTGTAAAATTTGAATATTCAGTGAAAAAAATTTCCTATGCTTGTAGAGATAGGCAACTTTTCTCAAATAAACCCCATGCCCAGTCACTGAAACTTACATCTCTACATAACTCACAAAGGCATACATCTTTGTTTCAAATGGCCTTTTACCTTCCCCTTTTTAACAAAGCATGGAGCACAGCACTCTGCCATAGTATGAAGTGCAGCTTTGTGCTGGTGGAGCACTCCTTTATTCCACTCCACTATTACAAGTGCTCATAATCATGCATATTTGTTCAGTTAGGCTGTGCTGCTTCTCTTAAGACTATAAATTCAAATGTTTTCTTCCTCCTCTTGCTCCTTATTCTTTATCAACTACAAAAGTCTTCCTACTTAACTGTAATACTCTTAGCCTATCTCTGGATAGGAGAGGGGTACTGGCCAAGAGGTTGAAGAAGCACCTGGTGATACTGAACAGAATAGAAAGGTGTCAGTTACTAACAGAGAAACTAACAAGGGAGGTACACATAGAAATATTAAGTAGTGACCAGACTACAAGGAACATGAATAGGACAAACAACACTGTGGAAAATGGCAAACTATCAATGGCAGGAGGCATTTTTACCATGGCAAAAATGTCCTCAGTAACAACACACCCTCTCCAGCATGTTACCCTCGAATGTCAGTGCCTCCCCGCATAGTACTACAAGAAGTCCTTATAGTTCCTGCAGTAAACAATATCCAGTCAATATGGAAGTATTTTATAGGTACTAGACTACTTAAGCTATGACATCATAGCTTGCGTTGTCTCTTATAGACTCCAAAGATTAGCTGACAGACAGCAGCTTTTAAACATTTCCATTTGGGCCCACCAGGCCTATTTCTATTGCTTCCCTGGCTTAATTACAGCTGGGAACAGCAATGGTTATTTAAGAGACATGACACTTAATATTGTTCTTTTTCCCAGGAGTCATCCATATTAATACATGCAAAATTTCAGTGTTTCAAGTGCTGGGAATCAAGCTTCAGAAAGATTGCCAATAGAACAGAAAGATCTTCAGCATAAGGACACTGAAAATCCTCTATTCTATAAAAGAAAGAACTCTGGCCAAAGTAAGCTACTGCAAAACTCTGTAAATTAACTGAGGGCTTGCAGTAATCCAGGGGAAAATCTATGAAAACAAAGAACAAACATCACAGTGTGAACACTGAGCATTGTGCAAGTAAGAATAGAGCGATGTGCATGCCAGGACCTTTGCACATGCTCTATGCTCTGATATTCCACTGACCATAAAGTTCTTTGTAAACAAAGAGAGAAGGCTAAGGAAGAGGGCTCAAGTGCCCACCTGAGCTTGGAGGAGGTGTCTCCAAAAGACCACACACTCCTTAGCTAAGACACTGGAAATCTATTTGTTCCAGGCATTGAAGAAAACTCTAAATATTGGTTGGTAATTAAACTAATATAAAACAAAGAAAAAGATGTAACAGAATTAATTCAGGAAAGTATCAAAGCAAGAAGAAACAGCCCCTGAAGAGAACTGAGAATTTACTTCCAAGAACTCTGGAAATATAGTTTCCAAGTAGAAATACACTTAAGAAATAAAGCAGTCAATTCAAAATATCCCAGATTTACAAGACAAATACATTAAATCAGCTGTGGTTGAATGTTGGAAAAAATAGTAGAGCCCATATATAAAGATATAAAGGAAAATGTAAGAATGATGTCTAACAAAATAAAGACTAGAAATACAGAAATGGTAAAAATATGACAAAAAAATCAGAGAGAGCACAAGTAAATGACAACATTGCAACTCAAGACTCTTAAAGGCAGCAACAAATGAAACCAAACCCAGAAGGAAGAAGAAATAACAAAAATCAGAGTAGAAATTAATGAAATAGAACCAAAGAAACAATACAAAGAATCCAAGAGCTGGTTCTCTGAAAAGTTAAGCAAGATAGACCAACCCTTAGCCCAGTTAACCAAAAGAAAGAAAGAGTAAATCCAAATCAGCAAAATTAGGGATGAAATGGGAAACATTACAACAGACAACAAAAAGATCTAGAACATTATAAAACAGTACTTAAAAACATATATTTTATTATATTTGAAATCCTAAAAGAAATGGATGTATATCTAAAATCATGGGAATCAACAAAGATAAACCAAGAAGAGATCAATAAATTAAATAGACACATAACATATAAGGAAATTGAAACAGTAGTATAAACCTCCCAACAATAAAAAAAACCCTAGACCCAGATAAATTACAGCAGAATTCTTACAGACATTTAAAATGATTAATATTATTTAAATTATTCAAAAAGTTAGAAACAGATGAAGAACTCCCAAATTCCTTCTATTAAACCAGAATCACTTTAATAGCAAATCCAGGTAAAGATACAATCAAAAAAGAAAGCTATAGACTCATATCCTTAACGAACATAAATGCAAAAATTCTCAACAAAATATTTATAAACTGCCTATAGGCATGTATCAAAAAGAATGTCCACCATGATCAAGTCTGATTTATTCAAAAGATGTAGGGAGAGTTCAATACATGTAAGACAATACATATCATAAATCATAGAAATGGACTCAACAAAAATCACAAATCATGTCAATACATATAGAAAAGGCCTTTGAGAAAATTCAACACACAGTTGAAAATGTTAAAAGTTCTAGAAGGAATTGGACAGGAGGGAACATACCTAAATATAATTAAAGTTATATACAACAAACCTAGAGCAAACATCATTCTAAATGGAGAAATCTGGAACCAGACAAGGAAATTAATAGACTACTATTTGGAAAAGAAGAGGTCAATTTATCCCTGTTTGCAAATAATACACTATTAGACCTAAGAGATGGCAAAAATTCTACCAGAAAACTCATAGAAATTATTTACATTTTTAGTAATATGGCATGTTATAAAATTATTCTACAAAAATTAGTCACCTTTCTATATGCCAATAACAAGCAATTGGAAAAAGAGGACATGGAAACCCTCCTATGCACAATAGCCTCAAAAAAAGTGGAACAAACCTGACCAAAGACATTAAAAGTCTCTATAATGAAAATTATAAATCTTTAAAGAAAGTGATTGAGGGTTCACCAGAAGATGGAAGGACCTACCATGCTTATGGATTAGAAGAATTAATATTGTGAAAATGGCCATCCTGCCATCCTACCAAAAGCTATATATATATTCAATGAAAACCCAATAAAAATTCCCATGACATTCTTCACAGAATTAGAAAAAAAATCTCAAAATTTATTTGGAAGCGCAAAATGCTCCAAATAGTCAAAGCAACACAGAGCACAAAGACCAATGCAGGATGATTACTAAACAAGTTTTTAACCTACATTACAGAACTATAGTGAAAAAAACAACATGGTACTGGCAAAAAAAAATAGACGTGAAGATCAATGGAAAATAACTGAAGACAAAAACATGAGGAAATACAATTTCAGCCACCTAATATTTGACAAAAGGGCCAAGAATATTCACTGGAGGAAAGACAGCATCTTCAGGAAATGGTGCTGGCAAAACTGGATCTCTACCTGTAGAAGAATGAAACATGACCTTACCTTGCACAATTCACAAAAGTCAACACCGAATGGATCAAAGACCCTCAATTTGAAACCTGAAATTCTGAAACTGTTAAAAGAAAACATTGGCAGTAACCTCTAAGATATACGTGTTGGAAAGGACTTTCTATGTTGGACATAAGTTGCTTAAGAATTAAGGCCAACAATGAACAAGTGGGACCACATTAAACTGAAAAGCTTCTGTACAGCCAAAGAAACAACCAAGGGAGTGAAGAGAAAACCTACAGAGTGAAATAAAATCTTTACCAGTGACACATCTGACAGAGGTTTAACATCCAGAATATATACAAAATCCAAAAAACAAAGAATCAAGAAAACAAGTGAACAAATTAAAAGATGGGCTAAGAGTTCTCAAAAGAAAATTAAAAACATGGCTAAGAAACATGTTAAAAAGTGTTCAACATTGTTAGAAATTAGGAAAATGCAAATTAAAGTGACATTAATTTTTCATCTTCTGGACACAGAATGGCTAAGATTAAGAGAACAAAAGATACCAAATGCTGGAGAGGACATGCAGAAAGGAAAATGCTCATTCACTGCTGGCGGGATTGTAAACTCCTGCTACTAAAAATGTACCTATCATTTGACCCAGTTATACCACTCCTTGGCGTATACCCAAATGACTCATCCTATTGCAGAGATACTTGTACATCAATGTTTGTTGCTGCTCTTTTCACAATAGTTAAGAGATGGAAGCAACTTAAATGTTCTCTTAACTAAGGAGTGGGTAATGAAAACATGGTACATTTATACAATTTAGTTCTATTCTGCCTTTAAGAATAATGAAATCATGAAAATTTCAGGTAAATGGATGGAAACAGAAACTGTTACACTAAGTGAAGTAACACAGACTCAGAAAACCAGATGATGTAAGTCATCCCTCATTTGTGGATCCAGCACCAAATCTTTGTATGTGAGTATATGTCCCGATGCAACTGCAAGAACCAGAAAAGGAACAAGGGAGAAAAAGGGAATAAGGAACCTGAGAAGAAGAATAGTAGGAGACAGGTGTTACTAAGGGAGAAGTAGATAAAATGGGGGTGTTTAAATGAGAGAAAGGAGGAAGGCGTATATAAGGAACTATGAGTGTAAATGGAAAGACGTAGCTCAAGAGAGTTGGGGCCACAGGAGACTGATATTATTAAGGGAGAAATGTGGAAAATGGGGACATTTAAATGAGGAAGGCATGGAGCAAGGTTTGCACAGGGAGAGAGGAGAGATAAATAATTCCTAGCTAATATAAAACAACAGAAGGAATCATATTAATCTAACAACCTAACGACAAATTACACATAAAATATCTCTAAGTGAGCCCTGTGCATAGCTGAAGGGTACATAACATTAAACAGAGCCAGACATTAGAAACCTTCCTTTGAATTGTTGGTCATGGTGGTCCAAGAGACTCCCAAAATTACATAGGCTATTGAGAGAGCCCTTGATTGCCTCCCAGTACTTGAAGGTAAGACCCAGTTGTTAAAGACAGAACATATTGGAGCATACTTTGGACATAGAATTTGGAGCAATAGAGTTGGAACTGATCTGGAAGCCACTCCCCCTAAAGGCTGGTTCTCAGAGCTCTGGAGAGCACTATGCAAGCTGCTAAACAAGAACATCAATTGATGACCCAAGAAAGCTTCATGACAAATAACCACATCCGTGGCCAACACAGCAGCGTATGACACTGTAGCAGTAGTGGTTCTTTGATCTTGGGGGTGATAAATGGCTACCTAGCAGGACTAAAAGCCCGCTCAATGGGGAGAAATTCACGTGTGGTACTACAAACATAACCAAATACACATGACTGAAGAGGTCATTGATCTTAGAGAAATCCCAAGTCTGTCATCCCTAGACTCATGTAACTTCTTACTAAGTGCAAAATATGTATCCTTATATCTACAGTCAAGTATCCCAGTCACAATTTATCAAAGAAGCTTCTTTTTCACCACATTGAGACTACTACAGAGTACTACAACTGGTCACACACAGATATTGTCTATGACTTGTCTAAGACTAAGTACCAAAATCTACAATGCAACTTCTACACCTTAAGGCTCATGAAACAGAACAAGGGGTAAAGATCACACTAATGAATCTCTCAGCTCTGATTAATGAAGCTCTCACATTCAACAGAGGGCCCAAAGCACAAAAGGTGGTCAACGAGTGGCGATTACATGTCTACAAAGTCTGGGTCCCTGAACAGGAGTCTTGTATTAAGGTTCAATCACCCAGGGCTCAGGGACCTCTGTGAAAGAGGGGACAGAAAGATTGCAAGAGTCAAGGAGAAGGTGCATGACAATAGGGAAATAGAATCCTACAAGTTTCTGGGACTCTTCTCATATGAACCTACAGCAATGGTATCAGCATGCTCAGGACCCATGAAAACTCAGACTAAAACCCAGCATGGAACTGAGGAAATGTGCAACAGATTCCAATCTTAGCTGAAATATTGGTAGCTGATTTAGCTGATCACTGTTGAGTGGAGAAGTGTTAATCTTCTTAAAGCAAGGGTCTGACTAGACTTCAGTGGATGAACATACACTGAGGATTATCTGGGAACACTAACTTGACACAACAGGCCTTCACACAAATGACAAAGTATATGAATTCCTTGTGTGAGAGGTGTGGAAATTCCCCATGTGGAAGGGGATATAAAAGTGATTAAGATTGGTTGAGATGTTCTCTGTATAAATATATAAAATTTTAATTAAAAATTGCATAAAAATTAAAAATGAAATTGAGGCAATAATTACAAGAAATTTGAAATGAATATTCTATCTATTTTTACTGTGTAAAAGTATTTCAAAATTCAATGTTTTCGGTCATAAAAATTTATTTCCCCCTTCTGATTCAATAGTTGAGTAGGGATAGAATATTACTGAATTTCTCTATTGATGTGTCTTTTTTTTAAGGATGAAACAATCTTTTCCAATCCATGCTGTTCTCACAGAAGAAATAAAAGAACACAGGAGTTGTGAAAACCATAAAATGACAGTTAAACATCTGCTATGAATTGGAATATTATCATTTCATACTTTCTACTTCATCCAAATTGAAACACATGGTGAAACAGAGTCAGCAATTCTGCCTGCTTCACATGAAGAAGGTTGTATCATGGGTTCAAGGGTTCATACTTCTTTTATAAGATTATAAATGTAAAAAAAAATAATTTTATCAATACTGCTCCAATGACTGATTCCAAGCACTTATATCTCTGCTTTAAATGAACAAAATATCAAAGAACACTCAAATTATCAGGAAAGCATGACACAAGAAAAACTGCACAACAATCTTTACATCAGGTCTTAACATTTTTACAAAGAAAAAAATATAAACTCTCTGAATAAGACATCTGTATCAGTCTTTTGTCACCCAAGGCTCAGGGATTGTTGCAGAAGTGAAGGTGGAAAGATTTTATAAGCCAAAGGTGCTAGATGACCACAAGGAAACAATTATCCAAACATCTGTGAAGTTGCTCATATGAACTTACAGCACTGGTAACAGCATGAACAGAACCAGAAAAAAATCTCTGTTTGTAAGTGGGGAAATGGCTAAGAAGTTCAACCTTAACTGAGGAACTATTGTCAACCCATGTCTACTAGAAGAGGGAGAACTGATTTTCTTCAAGTGAGCAATGCTAGATAGGTTAACCAGCCTCCAGTGAATGAATGCACATCGAAGGACTTTTGAGGACACAAACTTGGCTCCATAGTCCTTAACATATATGAAAGAATACATGAATTTTGGTGGAGGGATAAGAGGGATCTTAATATGATCAAAATATATTGTGTGAAATTCACAAAAATTCAATTAACTAACCAAAAACCATAAACACACAAATCAACTAAAATATTTACCTTTTTATATAGTAAATGAGTATTCCTGGAAGATGACAAAATAACTTTACAAAAACATCATTTGAAGGGGAAACAATAGTAAAAATACATTTATAGTCCACAGTTATTCAGAACACACATGAGAAAAACATTCCAAATGTGCTCTGTGTGATCAGTAATATTCATGATCAACTAGATTAGACTTACAATTATTATGCACACACATTTCTGGATGTGTCTATGTGTGTCCAGAAACAGTTAACTAAAGAAAGAAGATGTGGCCTGGTTATGGTGGCACCACTCATGGGGAACAGGGTTGAATGCAGTAGAGAAAGTGGACTGACCACCAGCATTCATCTCTATCTGGTTCCTGTCTAGAATACAATGTGAACAGCCACTCCGGGCTCCTGCTGTCATGACTTCCCCACCACGATGAACTTAACCCTCAAACTGAGAGGCAAAATAAATCCTTCATTCCTGAAGTTATTTTGTCTTATATTTTATTGCAGCAATGAGTAAAGGAACTGATTTGGTTCCTACACTGAAAATTTGGCAATACTCTTTGGTTAGATGATGTGATTTTCCTTCAAAGGACTAGTTCTCTATTTTCTGTTTCTTCATTTTGGAATTTTATAAATTATCCTTTGTATTAGTTAACCACTTTTGTGGTAGTGTTTCTTTGTTTTCTCCTGGAACTTAACAAAATTTGCACCTTGTTTTCTGCCTATGAAAAACATAGGAGCCCAAATTTACCAAAATGTACCAAAAGGCAGAGTCTTATTTATACAGTTCAAAAGCTCTTTCATCAGCACAACTGACTAAGGCATTTATTCCAAACCCCTTTGCTGCTAGTCAGCTTCACAAATCAATAGACACACCCCAAAAACTCATAAGGCATGCTTCTCTTTGGTGTCTGAATTGATCAGGTTGTTTTGTCCTTTCTGTACACACAAGGAATAAGTTGTTTGAAATATATTAAGCACATGGTAAATAGTTACTAAGTAATTTAATAGTTAACAGAAAATCAGCAATTGTTTACTAATAATTAATTGAAAATAAAGCCTAAACTTTCATTTTTCTAAAACATAACCAGTATTCTCCCTTTTACTTTAATGTATCATATGTTCTTCTACCTTTCATGTTTCCCTCCTTAATGCTTCTTCTGGCCCAACTCATGAGGCCCTTTCTAGTCTCCTGGCTTTTATCAACATTTACACTTATCTGGATATGCATACTTAACAATTATAAACTAGGATCCACATATAAGAAGGAATGTATGTATTTGTAGTTCTGGATTTCCTTAATTAATGAAATGTTTTTCAGTTTCATCCATTTTCCTACAAATTTCTTATTTCAGTTTTTGTGACAGTTAAATAAAATCGCATTGTGTACATTTGTCCCATTTTCTTATCTAGTCAACTGTTGATGGGAATGTAGGCTTAGTGCATGATTTTGCTATTCTGATAAAAGTTTTTCTTACCTATTTCCAAGAGATTATATTGATTCTTTGTTTCAAACCTTAGTTTGCTTCTCTGCTCTCAGGCAAACTTTCAGAGTTCTTCAGAGAAACAGAATCCAGTCTACATAGGTTCAATTACATTTGGAAATTTATTTTTAATAAATTTTGTTCACACAATTATGGAAACTCACAAGATCCAAAATATGCAAGTAGCTAGCTGAAGACCCAAGAAGAGGCAGTTTTGTAAAGCCAGTACACATTGAAAGGCTTTGAAAACAGAACTACTTTACTGGTTTAATTACCAGTCTGAAAAGACAGGAAGCCCAAGAAGAACAAATAATGTTCAAATGTACTAAGCAATGCATATTGTGCATATTAATGGGTTATTTTTTGTACAAACATTTGATCAATAAAATACTAGAAGCCCACCAATACTTGATAGTAAGACCCTACTGCTCAGGTGATCACATGTATTAATCATAGGACATGTATAAATCAAACTGAAACTGAGCTGAACACTTCCTGTTGGCTAACATCCATAGTGCATAAGGTACTCTAAGCAGGCTGCTGAAGAAGAAAATTCATACACAGCTTTACCCAGCTATAAATCCTGTGAGCTACAATAACAGCTAGCCTGGCAAGATGTGTCCTTGATATAATAGTGATGTAAATGCTCTGGAGACTATCAATCACTTTCTGATTGCATTCAGGCCTGTTGCACAGGAGGGCATGCAGGACTGGCACTGTAAGTCATGTTAAGAACTGGTGACTGGGTGACTTTAGGGATGAAACCACTACTAGCATTTTGCCAGATGGACATGTAGACAAATTCTCTTCTAATACTCGTGTTTACAGTCACAGATTATGAGTGCTGTTCTCAGCCTTTGTCAAAGAATCTTATAGTGAATGACAGTTAATACAGAGACTCGAAACTAATCAAAGTGCCCAAAATAAGGGATGGTGGAGTGCTCATTCCTTCCTGAGTCATTTATTTTACCTGTTCCAAGATTCAAGGATATCTTGGAAAGGAGTGCAGAAAAAAATGGAGGAGCTGGAGGAAAGGGAGTGTGCTAGATAGCTTTAGTGTCAACTTGACACACTTGGGTTAAGAGTCTTAATTGGAGGAATGGCCTCCATGGCCAGTTCAATCTGTGGGGTACTTTCTGTATGAATGATGTGCACAATGCCACTTCTTGGCTGATTCTGTATTGTGTAAGAAAGCAGGCTGATCATGGGCCAGGAGAGCAAGCCAATAACCTGCACTTTTCCATGGTGTGTGCGTCAGCTCCTGCCTCTAGGTTCCTGCCCTGAGTTCCTACTTCTGGCTTTCTAAGTGATAAATTTTGACCTGGGAGATGTAAGCCAAATAAACCCTGTTCTCCCCAAGTTGGTATTGGTCAGAGTGGTTTGTCACAGTAATTGAAGGCAAACTGTAACAGGGAGTGTGTATTCCAAGATGTCTTCTGGACATAACATAGCCTTGCACTCATTGTATTAGTTCGTTTTCTATTGCTGTGAGAAAACACTAACCAAATCAACATGGGGAGGAAAAAGTCAGAGTCATAGTCTATCATGGAGGGAAGCCAGGGCAGCAACTCAAGGGAGGAACCTGGAGTCAGGAACTGAAGTAGACACGACGGAGAGACACTGCTACTGACCTGCCTGTGTTCAGACTGCTGTCTTATACAACCCAGGGCCACCTTCTCAGGAGTAATACCGCCCACAATGGGATGGACCGTCAGCAATCAAGAAAATTACCCCACAGCTATGCTCACTGGCCAATCCAAAAGAGAAATTCACTGATTGAGGTTCCCACTTCCCAAGTGTGCAAGGTGACATCTAAAGTTTATCCAGCACATGTATATACTCACTGAAGCTGGATTATCCACACAAGACCCGCTGAAGACTGGACACATTCCATCCTAGAAAGCGGAAGGGCTCGTGAGGCCCCCCACTTTGCTGTTGGACTACTGAATGTTGAAGATGGAGAGCAGGGTGTTCCTTTCATTAGGGGTTTAGCCACTGATAAGTTAGCTGTGCTCCAGTAAGCGGCCGCCCACCCATGTACAGTCAAGAAGCTCTAATTAAATTCAGTGGATCACACAAGCAAGAAATACTGAAAGCATGAGGAGGACCTGTTGGGAAAAAGAAGCATTTCATTAGGAGAAGGAGTGTGGATGAGAGAGGGTACTGAGCGAAAAATGACTAAAATCATTAAAGACATGTATGACACTGTCAGAATTCAAAATAAAAGTTTAAAAATACTATAAAAAAGCAGGGAGATTAATGGCGGGGGAGGGGTCTCCTAAAATAGACCAGGTGGAGTTCATGTGTGGTATAGAAAGTCTCAGTAGTTGGTACAAGTGGATATTATTTAGGTAAAATTAGTAATTCACAGTAATATATTGGATAGATAAGAGATGGAACATTCAGGAGAGTGCTAGAAGACAGCTATCATGCCGGAACAAGGAAGACTGCATGCGTTCTTGCTCAGTGTTGGCAGGACAGAATCCTTATTCTGGGCCATATTATTTGGCAAGCTAGTAAGATGAACAGACAAACTTGAAATGTGCTCCGTAGCTGGAGATGTTGACTGCTCTACGCCTGTGGTAACCCAACCCTGTGCAGTCATAAATGAAAGCTTTGTGTACCCATGATATTCCTTACTTTCCTTATTGCACACTGAGCATCTTTTCCTGAATTTCCTGAATTTTCTGCTCCTAGTTTTCCAGAGAGAGCCACAAAGGAGTCCAGCCCATGTTAGTGATTAGCCCCACCAACCCTGTTTTTCAATTCAAGATTTCTGTATATATTTTTGAGTTCCAAAATCCTGATCTATGAGATTGAATTTAGATAACCAAAAGTTATCCATGAGGAAATTATTTGGGGGCCAAGGATGCTGGAGCTCCTCTCAATGCCCATGGTACCATGCAGGATAAATCAATGTTTGATTTACTGAAGTGTGGTTGTCACTATCACGAGTCTGAACTTAACCTTCCCAATAAATCAATCACATTTCATGACTATTTTTAAATTAACATTTGTATAATGAATCAATCTAGTCTTTATCCCAAAGAATGAACAGAATTTTCTTGGTTCTTGTGTTTTATATAAAGTGGTTCAATTTTAAAGACCCACTCTTAAATAAATTCTGAAAAAGCAGAATTGAAAATAAAACCTTTGCTAATGCAGTATTAATTCAATTTTGTTTTAATTATATATGTATATATTTTGAAAGCTATCCAAGGAAATATTAAAATTGGTTACCTCTAAGTACAAAGATTAAATGTGATTTTAAATTTATTTTCGGTCCTTTGTTGTATTTTGTTCACATTATCCATAATGAACATGTATTGCTTTTATAATCTGAGAAATAAATTTAGAGAGAGTAAAAGGGTTATTCATTGAACAATACATTTGTGGAATAGAATTCACTTGGCCTTAAAGGCATACAAAATTCCCTCCCCAAAGACAGCCTTGAAGCAAATGTATCAGTGCCAACACAGCAACCCCAGACTTCTGTGTAGATTAGTGCCATTGTACAATAACATTACCCTCACAACGACCTGCTCAGTCTCTCGTGGCAACTATTGAATTCTGACTGAGGCCACTCCTGTTCATTCTCTTGCCTACCAGTGTAAGTCACTTGGTCGGGTACAGCTTAATTCTTGACTATGGATTTCCTGAACTCTTCTTATAAAATGGTACAATTACTGCAGGTCATGAACATCAAATGCCACTAACACTTCCAGCTGTGACCACGGAATAGCCTCCCAACAGAAGTACAGCAACATGGTAATAATAATATCCCAGTTGTAGCCACAATCACCGAAATCACTGACAGTGTCAATAATGTATAAACCCCATGGAAACTCAACTGTACTTGCCAAAAGGCATTCATCAATTTCACTGCCTTTTATCTACCATTTAAAATGGTCTGGTTTTAGTGTTAGGGTTTTAAAATAAATGACAAGGGTAAATAGGTCCTGGCTGAATTGCTCACTATCTGCTTTGAATTGCTTCTTTAAATTTTGGGGACATGAAGTTCAGCCTTAACCACTCAAGTACATTCTGTGACCACTTCATGTTAGGTGATGGGATGTGAGCAAAGAGACTTGAGTGTCCAGTGAGGTGAAATTCACTAAGTTCCTTTATAGCTTAAGTTCATTTCAAGCATTGTAAAGGGCACAGGGAGAATATGGGAGAGAGTTGCTTTGATTTCTATAAGTCATTCAGTTTTTAGGAAGATCTAAAAGAATATAAATATGGGAAGACTGAAGACAAAAAATTCTATTTAGTTGCTGATAGGAGCAATAAACTAAATATCACAGTGCCTCAGCTATAGATTTTGCTTGTTTGTTGTGTTTTATTTTTCAAAAGCACCATAGAGAAGACAGAGATATCACTTGGAACATTTGAACAAATGTAAATGACTGTTGCTGAAGACACCAAAAGCTAAAATAAATCAAAAGAACTAATTATTGAAAGTCATATTCTTTTAATATATTTATCTTGTATGGTGTTGTAGCCTCAGAGACAGTAGAGTGGTATCTCTAATATCCCATGAGCAGCTACAACAATGAACATGAGAATGCTGGTATTACTATCGAGAATGAGAATTACTATCATGTGGCTGATGAGATGGTTCAGCAGAGAGTGGCACTTGCTGAGAAGTCTGATCACCTGAGTTCTATATCTGGGATGAGACCTATATGGTCAAAGAATAGAACTGACTCTAAGTGACATCCTCTGACCTCTGCATGTGAGACATCACACTTACATGCCTCCCCAAACATAGAAAATAAATCAATCAGTAAGTAAATAAATAAATAGATGAACAGATAATATTAAAAAGAAATTTGAACTTTGCCTCTTCGGGGTGAGCTTCCCAAATCTCCTTGCTTTGGAACCATTTGTAGTTCCTCCCACTGCCTTAGGGCCAGGCCTCATGGAATACACAAAAATTCAGTAAAAATACATTTTTAATTTTAAATATAAAACTAGTAATAAAATACTATCTCCATACTATCTGTATATTGTTGCAGAGAAACACCCCTCAAATTATGAGAGCACTATGGTTGACAAGCTCAGATTTGGGGATGTGCATGTCTTCAAGTGAGCTTCTTTTCAGAGGGAGTGGACAGCAAGCTTGAGCTAAGTAGATAAGCGTGCGAAAAAGGCAAGGACTTTTCCGTAGACGCAGCAAATAATGAATAAAATATGTAAAAAGCAAAAATAAATATAAGGGTAATTTAACTATTTTTGTGAAATCATTCATTCATTTGATCTCACAGTAACTTACTGTGCAACTTAAATGCCACCCACTGTATCAAGGCTGAGGATTTAGTGGAGAAAGAGATAGATTTTTGACATTTCAGAATTTGACAAGTGCAGTGAAGAAAACTTAGCTCTGCAGTGAAAAAGGTAGAGAGAATAATTCTGACAGCTTAGTCAAACAATACGTCTGTAAGGCGATGGCACTTAAAACCAAAATGAAACATATTCACTTGATAAATGCAGCCTTTATAATTCAGAAAGTAAGTTCCAATGCAATATAAGTGACTTTCAAATACTGAAATTGTGTAGATATGATAGGAAAGTTTGAGAAATCTATTGCAGAAACCAAGACCACTTGATCAAGATACTTATTGAGATAAAAATGAATGAAGATGTAAATTCTGTCAGTATAAGTTTGCCAAAATGTGAGCAGGTAGAAAATCGAAATGTGGTATTGATTGAATCTCTTTTAAAATGAATAGAAATCAAAGCTAAAGAAGTTTTCTCTGTCATTGAATGGAACTAAAACTTTTTTTCAGTTGAAAATTTATATTTTATTTTCATTTTAGATATTTTCCAAGTCCTAGCCATGTCAAATACGTTGCTTTTATTATGTTGTATCAAATAATCTGTCAAGAATATGCAGTTTATTCCATAAAGAAGGAGAATTGCAATCCATTCCCTCCAAAAGCATTTTTATGAATTGTTCAAAACCAAAGATAATAAATAGTCATTGTTCTAGAGCTCAATGATTTTTTTTTCTGTGTACATTAAAATCCTAATATCTGGTGTGATTTAATTATAGGGACTTCCATTGGAACATTTTAAAGACAGCATATTCTAGAATTGCTCCAATTTCAATTCCAAAATGAACTAATTATCCTTTCAGTTTTTGTTGTATTCTCTTGTAGAAAATTTCCTGATATTGTAGCATCAAATCCTGAACACTAGCACATGCAGCAGACTCATTGGGAGAAATAAACTAGAAAGGTATTTCTTACAGAAACTGTGGAAAGAGAAATGAATGTCTTGCAAAATTGAGATTTTTTCTATACGGGAAAATATCAAGAACTGAATAAATTCTCACATAAAATATAAATGAAGTATTTTCCTTATTTATTTACTTATTTATTTAGTACTATGGATTGAATGCCAGGCAAATAGTCTACTACACATATCTCCAAAGATTATAGTTTTTGTGTTCTGAAATTCTTAATATAACCAGTTAGCAAAATAAATCATGCATTTTGGGACTAGTGAGATGGCTCAGTGGTTAAGAGCACCCAGTGCTCTAACAGAGGACCCAGGTTTGATTCCCAACACCTACATGGCAGCTAACAACCGTGTATAACTCCAGTTTCAGGGAGGTTTGACACCTTTCTCTGATTCCATGGGCATTGTACAACACAGGTGCACTTAAACACATGCAGATGATACATTCATGCCCATAAAATAAAAATAAAATAACGAGTTCAGGTAAATACATAGGGAAAATATTTTGGACTACTTTGTAATATCAGGTTGTTACAATGTTTTTATCCAGAACTTCCAACTGAAGAAAAGCATTTATCATAATTTTCTGATATGAACATATTAATGATGAATACAGTTATGGTGAATTAAACTTTCTCTGGCCTGGTTTCACTTCTGAGAGGTGAGGTGACAATCAAGAACAAGGAGCATAGTATGCAGGGAGGTGTAGTCACTTGTCACAGGAAGCCTCGTCTTGTTTCTATCAGTATGGTTCCTTAGATCGTCAGCATGTGCATTTCTTGCATCCTCTGGGCCTCACTTACCTACCTAATGGGAGTCACAGGATTTCTAAATTTAATTCAGTGACATAATTGTTCAAGTACAGTAAAATCCATTATGGTGAGTGAAAAAAATCACTGCCACATATAATTCACTTCCCTTCATTTGATTTCTGGGTTTATCATTTGAAGTATTTTAGCTGGTCAGTATGGTGGACTGAATCTCATTCTGCAGACAGGCCACCTGAATCTGAATCCTTCCTTCCTTAAAAACTACATGTATAATCTTGTATGTTTCTTAATTTCTTCCAATCTCATTTTGGTAGAGTGGAAATTCTAAGTATTGAATGCACATATTGTCTTGGGAATCAGGTAAGTTGCATATGTCCAAATGCTGAAATGTTTCTTGCCACATAGCAAAAGTTCAGTAAACTTGACTGCTTTACTCAAATCTTTCAATAGTTCACTGGTTCTAGCTTTGAAATCACTTTGGAATGATAGCTCTTTTAAAACATCTCTGCCTGCTGTACAGGAAAGATGAAAGTTTATATAAGAATTTCTTGACATCTTTAAACTAAATATTTCAATAGGAAAAATTTTTTAAATATTTTCTACACTCCATTTTTCAAATAATGGAAAAAATTTGAATTGTTTTTACTTTGATCTGTATAATAGACTTTCTTGATTTTGAAAATTATCCAGAAATAAATCTACAGTATAGATTTATACTTTAATATAGAATATAGCTTAAAGATTTGTCTAGAAATAAAACCACTGCATATTTATCTAAATTTATATTACTTAAGGTTTTCCAATTGCTAATAAAAGAATTTTGTTTTCAAAATCCACAATGACAGAAATAGATTCTAAATGACTTTCCCAAGTCATATGCCATATTTCCTACCAACACCACATGATTAATCCTTTAAATAATGCAGCACTTTTGGGCACTGGATTCTTAAAACTAGCAACTTTGTCCAAACACCTTAAATATGTCCTCTTTTATTCTAGCTTTCTTTTCTGACCTGGATCTGGCTGCCAGTGCACATGAAAGAAATTACAAAAGCGTCTCAGTCACCGCGACTCGGGTTCCTTTTGCAGCACAGCATTTGTCATTGCCAAAACAGCAGAGTTTAATTAAGTGTTGTGAGCAGCCTAGTGAGAAACACACTTTAAATTAAACCTCTGTACATGCAGCTATTGGTTCTTTACCTCCTGAACAATCAGCGGGGTGTTAGGCATAAATTCCGTCTCTCAGGGGAAACGCAGCTCCACGCACCTCTAGCAATTCATAAACGATCCTGCTTTCTCAGAACCATATCTTATTAAAGCACATTTAATTATTTCGAAGTTTTAAACACCGATAGATGAAGGGGATAATTAATGTGCCTACCACTAAACATTTTATTTACTCTTGATATATTAATGGTATTATCAAGAAAATATGCTACAGTTTCAGGTTTAACAAAATTACATGGCAAATTATCTTTTGATGCATCAAGCAATTGTTAATATAATAGAATAAATTATTTTAACACCTCAGTAGTAATGGATGGGTAAAAGAATATAAGCATTTTAATTTTTCAGAATGGTTTTGCAATTACACATTTCAAGAGATTCTTAATTTGAGGATACAAGTGTTTAAAATTGTAGAAACAAAAGAACAACTAAGAAGGGTTGTGTTGTTAATTTTCTTATACATAAAGATAAACTACTGGTGAAGTCAGCCATATAGATAAACGTACAATGTTCACATGACAAACAAAATCATTGAATCTTAAAACTAAATTCAGGTACATTTATTCTCAATTAAATTTTCATATTTATAATTTTACTCAAAATGAGAGTTTGGTTTGCACATCTTAAATCTACTCGGTCAAATATAGTGTCACAAAATAATGGTGAATTTGTTCTAAATTGAAGTATCTATCAGATGAAGCAAGAAGTCGGGATAGATGACCACATCCATAAAGTAATCCTGACTTGTTTGACATCATGGGGCAATTTCACACTCTGAAGGATAGGTACTCTCTGTGTGGGCCTGTTCTGCACAGGCAGAGAAAAGACAAAACGGTGGTCTGGTGCTCCCTAGAATTAGACGCATATGCTTATCTGCTCTCCATTAATTAGGCTTGGTTACCTTATCTTTCATGTTCAGCAAATTTCAGTAAACTTAATGCTGTTAAAAACTGGGTATTGATTTGGAAGTTTTTCCTAGAAATTTTAAAGAAAAGTGAAATAGAAAAATAAGGTCACGATCTTTGACAAACTTGTTTTTAACCCATTTCACATAGTTTAGAGATTCCTCTATAAATTCTGACAACAGTGTGAATTTGTTTTGTTTTATAATTCACTACAATTAAGTAAAATAAGTTTCATTTCCCAAGCATTATACCTAACGTTCACCAAATATAATGGAACAAGGGGGCAGCAAGAACAAGAGTACAACTTTCAGTTCTCATCAATGACGTTCCGTCATACAACAGAGGGTCAAGAACACAAAAGGAGGATACAGATGTCCAAAGCATAGGGAATAAGAGTCTGCAGAGTGTGGGTCCCTGAACGGGACTCCTATATTAAACTCCACTCACCCAGAGTTCAGGGACCATTGTGGAAAAAGAGACAAAAAGATTGTCAGAGTCTGGGAGGAGGTGCAAGACAATATGAAAATAGAGTCCTACGGCTCTTGAGACCTTGCTCATACGAACCTACAGCAATGGAGTCAGCATGCACAAGACCCATGCAAACCAAACTCAAACAGACAAAACCCAGCTCAGAACTGTAGAAATGGGCAGCAGCAGAACTCCCGGAGTTCTTTGCTGCATATTGGATCATACTGAAGATCTAAGAGGTGCTATGGACTGCATACAGTGGAGGATGGGGAGCAGCAAGTCACCATAAGTCCTATATCACATGACACTTGTCCCAGTGTGACAGACATCACCATGATGCCTATATTGGTGGATGCATCACTAGGATACTTGAAGCATTACAGTGGCTATACAATACAATGCTTATATCATAAGAATGGTTACATTACCATGATGCCTCTATTACCGTAAAGTCTGTATCACTACAACACCTGTATCACTCTCATGACCGCCTCATTATGATGGCTGTACATTACAATGCCTGCATCGCAGCAATGGCTGGATCTCTATGATGACTGTATAACTGAGATGCCTGTATCACTCTCACAGTTGTATCACTATGATGGCTTTAGTACCATGATGCCTGCATGATACCACTATGATACCTGTATCACTATAATCGTTATATTATTCTGATTCTTGCATTACTGTGATATGTGTATCACTATGATGCCTATACTCTAATGGATGCTTCATTACAATTGCTCTACCACCATAATGGCTGTATTCCTATGATGTCTGTATGATATCTGTATGTCTATAATGCCTGTATCACTGTGATGGCTATGGCATTATGATGCCTGTGTTACTATGGTGCCTTTATCACTATGATGCCTCTATCATTACAATGACTATGTCACTAGGATGCCCATATCACTATGATGGGTTCATTGCTGCCTATGACCAAGATGAATCTCGAGGATATTTGCAATTTAATTATGAAGCGTGTCTAAGATCAAACTTTGTTTCTGGTACTACAGAAAATATAGTAGTATAAATAAAATAAAATTGATAGCTAATTTTATTTTATCTAGGCAATCATTCATTTGAACTCCTTCATTAGATAAATTGTAAAACTTTAAATAGGCCCCAAACATTTATCATTCAGGTAATTTTCCTCTTGACTCTCAACTCTAAATCAGCATTATTCTGTAGTGAAGCGTCCACCCAGACTCACTCTGTAGACCCTTCTGTATTCAGCTTCAAACCTTTCTCGGCTTTCTCTCCATTTCTACTACAGTCTAACCTCCATCTCATGCCGCCACCATGAAGTTTTCTCTGTGTATGTACTACTCAGTTCAGGAGCTGGATGCTGACAGCAGAGTTGAGGAGGCTGCAGCACAGACATCGTCAGGTACGTTTAGGTAGAAAAACTCAGGGGTCAGAAAGGCACAGGTTCTGAAATCAGTCATCCTCAATATATATCTTAAAGAAAACTCAAGTGTTCAGAATAAAAACACAGTGCAGGTATGACCATGTTTAGGATTATTATCTTTGGGAAAAATGCACAATGTTTTTACATAATATGTGATCGAATTTTTTTTTGTATGTAGCAAATTTACATTTCCCCCAATTAAATGGCTAATTCCTAGATACTACAATTGTAAAATATAATGGCTTAAGATTATATCATAAAACAAAAAGAGCAATAATGGAATGGGAGGTGAAGAAACCTATTCCTAAACAATTAGAAGGTACCTATATTTATCAAGCTGTCATCTAATAAGTCAAAACCTATTTCATATCAGGTTTCTTTCACATTTCAAATGTGCTTCCAGCTCTCTAGTCAATCACTTGATGAGCTCATCTAACAAAGGGAATTCTAATATAGAGATGGTTTTCTTTTGTCAGATTCATTTATTACTTTATGATTTTTAAGTAAGAAGGTTTGAGGCTAAATACAGTAAGTTAGTCAGTACTGAGACAGTATAAGTATAAAATGCCAGCTCAAGCTGATACTACAGCATGATCTTCTCCTCCCTGAGATAATTGAAGATAACAGGTCTGTGAGATCTATGCACAAAAGGTATATAAACAGAGATTAACATTCAAAATGTTTCAATAAAAAATAAACTTTAATATATGTTTTACTTTGCAACCTATTTGAGAAGCTCTTTCTTGGACATTCCACTTGACCATCACGTGAAGTTTTCATTCATATATCTATATATACACATTGATTCGATGTTTCCTTTTTTAGAATAATATTCCTGATGATGTATCTTCAAGGTCACTGCAAAACAATAAAAACAAGCATATATTTTTTCTTTATTTGTGTAATAAGAATGCCCTAAATATATTTAAAAGCTGTTGGCATTTTCCACCATTATAAGTACCTTTGTTGTAGTTTTTAAAACTTAAAAACTGTGCTTTCTCAGCAGTATATAGTTATAATTTCCCACACACTTCCCAAGATAGACTTGAAGCAGTGGTCAGCAGCTTCTAACTCATCTGTATAGATCCAAAAACCATCAAGTGGTTCTACCACATTTCAATGCAATCTCTGTCTTTGTTTATATAATTATGAACACATGTATGGAGTATTTTCATTTAACTTTAGAAAGAAAACAAAAGAACTCATCTTAACTTCATTGAAATGGGATACATAGTATGACAAGACAGAAACATGGCCAAAGAAGTTTCAGGTCCTCTTTTTAATATGTGCCTTTTCTAATAGCTCAAAACACATACAAAATACATTTCTTTAACCAGTGAATTATTTTCTGGGTAAAGTTATCTCTAAATTCAGAACAGTAATTATATCTGCTCCATAACATGGAAGGGTCTTGTTTTAATATATGACATTCTTGAGAACACATTCGAGAATACATTTAATCATTCATAATTTTTATCTGATGGCTGTGAAGGGAAGGAAACTTTAATCGTTTAAGTTCCATATAGGCTGTATTATCTGGTTCTCAGGAGAAATTTTTGCTTCTATAATGAATTTTCATACATGATTGACCATTATAATGTTTTTGTTTGATTTGGGTTTTGGTTAGTTTGTTTGTTTTTGACAGAGTCTCCTTAGCCCCAGTCCACCTGGAACTCACTACATAGTCCAGGCTGTCCTCCATCTCAGAGATCAACTGGCCTCTGCCTCGAGAGTGCTGGGATTACAGGCCTGCACCATCACACCCCATGCATGATTGACTATTTTAAATGCAATGAAAAGTATCTGGATGAATAATCTGATTTTCAAGAGCATTACCCTTAAAATGAAAGCTTAGAATTAATTTCCAAAACAAAATGTAACAATTTTTTGTGCATGTTGTATCATTGCTTATTTTCTAAAATGCTATATATTTTCTGTTTATATTTAGAGTTTCTCTATGAAGAAATATCAGAGCTGTTTATCACTCAGATACTGAATACTTTGCTTTTTAGCTACATTTTAAAAACTATAGTCACATATATTTCAAACACAAATATATGTGCATACTGGACTATATTTAATATATAATATATGCTATATGTAGCATATTTAAATAGCATTATAATAACTTTGTATTCAATAAGTACATGGTAAAGAATATTAGGCACACATCTCCAGAGCAGGGATCTGAATAACTCAGTATACAATCATGGGAATTTAATTTTGATGAAATATGGAAAATTCTCTATTAAAGGTATTATAGAAAGATCGTATAAATCAATTCAGTTTCTGCACTTTCCCTGGATCCGTGTGACCTAAGATTTTTCCTAATGAAAGTATAATATGTTTCCTCATGTTGTGTTTCTCGGCCGGCAGTATACTTTTTCTGAACCTGAATCTCAAGAAATTTTGTCTCTCTTTTCTCACATGTACCTTTGCTGTTATCATGAGGATGTGCCCTGGCTAGCCTACTGAAAGAGGACAAAAATATAGCTGAGGAGAATTGAATCATCCTCCTCACCTGACAGCAAATTATCAGCTGACATTTAAACACATGAACAAGTCTAGCTGAGATCAGCAGACCCATTTCCTTTTTCTCCTTTTGCTTTTGTTGCACCTAAGATCTGTGGTTTGTTTATTATGTAGGATTATTTTAACAATGGGTAGGTATTACAATTACTAGAGAATAATAAGCCATTCCTATGTAAAGTAGTATAGGTGAATGAACAGGAAACTACCAGGCTGATCAGAAAGAAGGCAGAGCATTTCAACTATTTTGCGTAATGTATTCAAAGCAAAGGTATTATTTTATTGCCTACTAAGAAGGGTAAACCATGGTAGTCCTGTTTTGCCAGTAAAAAATGTTTACAAATTATAGTAGACACTGCAGGAACCAGGATAATGAAAATGAACCAGGGAGGTAAATGGAAAAAAGGTATCTGAGAGAGAACAGTAGGAGACAGGTGTTACTAATGGAGAAATGGATGGCAGGGTGTATTTAAATGGGAAAGGAGAAGGAGGACTATACAAGGAACTTTGGGGATAAAGAGAAAGAAGGAGCTCAAGAGAGGTGAGACCATAGGAGACTGGTATTATCAAGGGAGAAATGGGGAAAATGGGAAATATTTCAAATGGAGAAGACATGGAGAAACGTTTAGACCAGGATAGAGGAGGAGAAACAAATAATGCCTAGCTAGGGTAAAACAACAGAGGGTTCTATTACTCAAACAACCTAATGACAAATAATATATACAATAACTCTGAAGAACTCTATGTGTATGCTGAAGGCCACATAAGTACATAACAAGAATCAGTGAAGGCAGGAAAAACCTTACCAGGAATTATTGTCCAGGGTAGTTTAAGAGTCTTCCAAAATTACAAAGGCTATTGCCACAACCCTTGACTGCCTCCCACAACTTGAAAGTCAAGACCCTGTTGCTGAAGATGGAACATACCTCAGATATAGGAGTTGGCTCAATGGAGCAGGAACTGACCTGAAAGCCACTTCCTTTGAAGACTAGCTCTCAGAGCTATAGAGAGCACCATGCATGTTGCTAAGGGAGAATGCAGATAGTGACTCAACATCAGCTTCAACATCAAATGACCACATCAATGCCTGGCAAAGCAATGACATCAGTACAGTAGTGACACTTTTATCTTGAGGGCAATCAACAGCTATCTAAATGAACTAAGAACCCACTCAATGGGAGGAAACTCATGTGTGGTACTGTAAACATAGCCTAATACACATGGCTATAGAGGTATAGATCTTAGAGAAAAACCCCAAGAATGACACATCCATAGACTAATATAATTTCTTAGTATGTGCAGAATATGTATTCTTATATTTACATGCAAGTATCCAAGTAACCACTCATCAAAGAAGCTTCTTTTGCACCAGAGACAAGTACAGAGCATCACAGCTTGTCATACACAGACAATGCTTGTGAATTGTCTAGGCCTAACTAGCACATCTAAAATGCAACACCTACACCCCTAAACCTATGAAACATAGAACAAGGGTAAAGAAGCCACTAATGAATCTCTCAGCTTTCATTAATGAAACTCCCTCATGCAACAAAGGGATAGAACACAAAAGGTCAAAAGTGACCATAGAGATTAAGAGTCTGAAGAATGCTGGTCATTGGACAGGACTCCTGTATTAAACTTTAACCATCCAGGGCTCAGGGACCATTGTGGAAGAGAAAGCAGAAAGATTATAAGAGCCAGAGAAGAGGTATGTGACCTTACGGAAATATGGTGCTACAAGCTCCTGGATCCCTGCTCATATAAACCTACAGCAACGGTAGCAGCATGGGTTAGACCCTTACAGACTTAAGCAGGTAAATCCCAGCATATAACTGAGACAATGGACAGCAGATCTCAATCTTACATGAAGAATGCTGGCAACTGATACTGTTGGAAAAGGAAGAGCTAATCTTCCTAAAGCAAGAGACTCTAGATAGGCTGACTGGACTTCAGTGGACAGACTTGCCATGAAGAATGTTTGAGGAAGCTAACTTGATAAATAAGCCTTAACACAGATAAGAGAATACATGGATTGCAGTTGGGGGACTATGAGCTGACACCTCATAGATGATTAAGTTTGATATTCTAGATGAAACACACAAATATTTAATTTAAAAATTATAGTAGACGTGGAATTTCAAATTTATAATCTAAGATCTAATTTTACAAATTTTTATTTTGAGAATTATATCAGTTCAGTTATTACAATACTTTCTATTTTTCTTTTATTTTAACTTACCAGACTGTGATTTTGAAACTTGTCACTGTTCCTATAATGTGAATTTGCCACTCTCTTTCTTTTTCCACATTCTTTAATGATACAAAGTATTTCAATATAATCAAGTTACTTCTTAAAGTAAACAATGCCAATAAAATATTTTTCAAATGGGTAAGAATGTCCAGCTCTATCAGAGGGAATACTGGCAACTGATCACTGCTGGGAAGGAGAAATTTTTTTGTTGTTGTTTAATGGTGAGACTCTTAGTAGACTGACCAGCCTCCAGTGGAGTAATCTGTACCAAAGAGCCTTTGGGAACTCAAACCTGATTTGAGTATAAAAATTTGGTGGGGGATTAGAAAAGGGGTGCAGATATATGAGAAGGTATCTAAATATGATCAAAAGATATTGTATGCAATTCACTAAACAATGAAGAAGTGTAAACAAAAAAGATGTCAAAAGGGATTAAAATTAATTTATTTATGCATTGAGTAGTTGGAAGTAAAGCCTAGATTTATAACAATAGGAAAATAACATTAGAAATTTAAATGATCAATTAATGATGGTAATATAAGGAAAATTTTATGAATGGAAGGAATATAACTAGTTTTTTTCATTTCAGAAATATGAAATTATTACTACCTAAAATTAAGTTTAAAATACATAGAGAAAAATATATTATTATCAGTTATGTAAATGTTGAGGGTTGAAGTGTGAGTATACGTGTATCTGAGTGTGCCTATGTGTGTGTTTATGTGAGTGTATATGTATGTGAGTGTGTGTATGTGTATACATGAGTGTGTATCCTCATGAGCATGTGTGCATGAGAGAGAGAGAGAGCGTGTGTGTGTGTGTGTGTGTGTGTGTGTGTGTGTGTGTGTGTGTGCTGGGGTTGGAGAGTAGACATAACATATTTCTTGTTTGAGGGTTTGAGGGCCTGGAAGCAATGCTACTCTAGACTGTCAATAAGAGTGCCCAGTTCCCTAAAGAACACTACCTGAAAAGGAGGAGGGGATTGGAGCTGGGGAGCAAGATGGTGAGGAAATATGCTAAATGCTCTCAGCGGGTGATCAAGACCAGTCACAATAGTAATAAATCCTTCTGATCTTAAATGCTTTTAAAAATATTTTATTATCTTTATTTTATGTGTGAGTGTATTGCCTGCATGCGTGTAAGTGCACCCTTAATTTGGAAGAGGTCTTCACATCACTTGGAACAGTTACAGTTAGTTTTTAGTCCCCATGGGATGCTGGAAATTGAACCTAGCTCCTCTGCAAGAGAAGTCAGTGCTTTTTTAACCACTGATCCGTCTCTAGTCCCTGATCTTATATGGTTTTGATATGATACCTTGTCTCATATCAAAATGCCAAAACCTTTATTAACCATGAGGAAAAATAAGATTTTAATCGCAATAGATGAAACTCTATAGAGTGGCAAAACAAACTTTCAGTCATTCAAAGCAACTGTCACATCAGAAAAGAGGCTAAAGAGACAAGATTAAGTGTAAATTTTCTAGTGGGTGAGATACTGAGCCAGAAAGAAACGCTGGATAAACTCAGGAAATTTTAATAGCTAATTGATTTAGTTAATAATACTATACGAATAAAATTAGGTTAATTTATTAAAACAACTAAACCTTATCTAAGATAAATGTACTATGGAGAATTAGTAAGGGGTTATATAGAAATGTTTTGCACTATTTTTTCTTCAAACTTAGCGATGCTTCCAATAGTAAAGTCAACTAAAATATTTTTATTTGGATTGTGTCTTAATTTTTAATAAACTATTTTGATTATTATATAATCCATTCAAAATGGCAAGTACTATGTATAGCAAGAAAAGATTCTGTTGCATTTTGAAATCTGTCTGGAACACGAGTTCCTTGAATCTCCAGCCCCAGTTTCTGCATCCACCTGCATCTAAAGGTACCACATCCATGTTGAGATGAATATATTAACTACTAGGGATTTTTTTCTCTTTTATAATGGAGTTAGTGTACTTTATTGACATCCTAAGTATTGTTTGTATAAGTGGAAGAGATATTTATGTACTTTATTTCAAACTATTAAATACAATACTGCAATTTGGAATATTCTTTTAACAAAATATTCATTATTTTATATGGTAATTCTAGATGAATCCTAGGTTTAATAACAGATATCTATTATGGATATAACCTAGCAGTGTGAAGAATTTAAAGGCTGACTGATGTGACTGGAGCAGTTCCTATTCATAAAGCCCTCATGTCTATAGAAGGTCAGAGCTTTAGAAGCTACATTTACTGTAAGCAACCTGAATTATTTACCATAAAAGTCACAGTAGCCATCAGGTGGATAAAAATATTAATTTCATGTAAAAACATGATTGTGGCCATCTGAATACACAACAAATGTAGTCAAGTTTTGTTTAATTAAAATGCAAATGTAGTGTTGACTCATACTATGTCTCTGACCTCAGGAGAATCACTCACACTGTGACAATTGGAGATAATTTTTAAAATCTTTGTTAATTAGGAAGAAATCTTCAGTGGGATCATAAGTTCCAATGCTTCTTAACAAGCAATATACATGTAAACACTCTATAGAGATGGTGAAAAATGATGACTGGGTTTGTGTAAGGCAGTGGTGGTTCCAAAACTCTACATTTCTAAGAATCTGGTGGATTCTGGTGCTGACGTCATACAGCTGCTCACACATGAAATGCAGAGACGTGTGCTGTCAATACAGAGATTTTAGTAGATTGTCGTCAGCCTTGAAGATCTAGCCTGACAGAGCTATCATTTTGTCAACTAATATGACTAAAGAAAGACCCTGACAACAACAACATTGTGCAGAGCAAGGACCTGGAACCTTTAAGAAAAAAAGTGGAGTTCTGTCACTTGCCAAAAGGAGATGATAGATAGATAGATAGATAGATAGATAGATAGATAGATAGATAATAGATAGATAGATGGATAGATGATAAATAGATGATAGAAAGATGATAGATGATAGATAGATAGATGATAGAGGGATGAGAGATGATAAATGATAATAGATAAAAAGAAAGAAAGGGAGACACACACACACACAGAGAGAGAGAGAGAGAGAGAGAGAAATCAACAAGGGACTTTCCACAATAATGTATCCAGAGGGCAAATTGATATACAAATTGTGGTGGACAGGTACAGACTGGGAGACCCTACCCAATGGTCAGACCCAGATGTCGAGGTGAAATAACTGTCTCTATTGGGTTGGCAGTGGAGAGTGCAGAGGGAGGTAGATGTGGGTGACAGAAAAGAATACTACATGGGGCAACTCTGAGAACAACACAGAAGATTATGACATAGTTGACTAAAATGGGAATGAAAATATCCTTTAAAGCAACCAGGTAATTTGCAAAGCTAAACATGAATAAAAGCATGTTGTTATGACGATTATCTCCTTTTCTTGTCTGAATGCTTCCACCAACCCTTCCTTTAAGGACTGCTCTCTAGGATGGCAAGTCCGCTGGTATTTGACTGGCTCTTTATTTTTTTGAGACCTGTAATTAAATGTCCACCCAATCCCTAGTCGTTGTTTTCATGAGTGTGACTGTGCGTGCCTTTACACTTACTTTTATTAGGTCTCCTACTTGCATACAAGCTTCATGACAGTGGGGTTGTTAGGCTTTTCATTACTGACTCCTTGACTTTCAAGGGAAGATGGGCTGAAGTGGCTGCTCCATGTACTTTTGTTGACTAGTGAAGAGCTGATCTATCTGTGGTTTAATAATGAAGAAGCAATATTACAAATGAAGCATCTATGAAATACTGAAATATTTTGACTAATATTCTCCAGTGTATCCATAATATGAGGTTCTTAGTTAATGTATGAGAAACAACCTCAAAACAATTACATCATTTACAATATTTTCCTGTTTTATCTAATGTAAAAGTTTACAAAGCTGGGTGGGAAAGAGCTCTGAGCACCACATATGATAATGGTCTATGACAGAAAGCAAAATATAGACAACATGCACATATACTACAAAAAAAAAATACCTCTTTCCAGAACAAGGGTTTTATATTTAAACAATCACTAGCTTCCGCTAAGCCTAGAGCTAGATCCTGAATGCTCTGCTGAACTTGGGCTTCCTGCTGGGAGCACAGCGGGCCTGCATTGAGAGTGAGAAGGCTGTGAATTTCACAGAAGCAGGAGAGAGTGCTTTGAAATTAACTGCTGTTTGGAAATTGATCTGGTAGCTAATAATCTTCTGTATTTATTGTGATTTATTCTAATTTTAAAGTTTTAACACATCCTCTCAGGAACATAGATGAATTTTGTAGTTGCATAATGCTAGGCCTGGCAACTAAAGTCTTTTTAGTCTTTACCCTCAGAAATGATATATTTTACTTGTTAGGCATATAATATTTTGGGTGGATTTGTTTATTGTTAAAGATGAATAATTAACAAATTCTTCAAGTGCACAAATAAACCCAGAGAAGTGATGCATTCTTTGATTATAATCTTAGACCAACCTGACCATTGTAAATATAATTAGTGACAGATAAGAATTTTTAAATGGAAGAATCTAAAACATACCAAAAAATAACCCTTAAAATCATATCCACTGTTGCTTTTCTGCAAATATGTTTCATTCGTTCTTATCATCTGTTTATAGGTGGCCACAGGTCTTCCAGTTACTTCACTTTTGAATTTTGTTTGCGTACTCATTTTCTAAAATCGCCTTCATATTTGGTGAGAAGTGAGTTAACGTGAAACAACTCTATAAAGCTACAGACTCCCAATTATAAACTTGGCTTCTCACACAGAATGTGTATTTTCAACAATGTGCTGTTAACATTTTCCACTGAAAGGAAATTCTGACCATGATTCCAGGTCAGCCTCTCAAAGGGAGACCTCCGGTTAATATGCTCTGTCTTCAAAGGAAATGGTGGGCAAAGCAAAGAAACAAGTACTTCCAACTCATAAATGTCCAATATAGCTGTTTCAGAAAACAAGACAGGAATGTAATATATTTTTAAACTCTAACCTCTCCGTACTCTTCAGGAAAGCAGCCAGGCCTGAACAGATGAAATATTCCTATAAAAATCACTGTCAAAAATCTGTGTGTTTAGTACCAAGTGGCATGTTTTAATAAACATTTGTTAACTAACTTCAAGGTCAGCCAAACCATGCCACTAACACTAATCTTTAAAATGAAAATGCATTTTGAGAATTTTGTATTGCTCTAATCAGATAGTTCAAACTAACTCAAATATAACCCAGATTTACAGCCTTGTTAAGGATCAAATACTAAGTTGTATAAGTAAATGATGTCAAGAGGAAGATGGGTTCCCTTCTGTCAAACAATGAAGCCTAGGCAACAGATTTTAAAAGTTAATCAAGATAGTGGGTAACATGAATTTATTTTCACTTAGACAAAACAAAAACAAATACTTTTTCAAAAGTCAGTGGAATACAATTTTCATCATTCAGATGGCTTATTTGATAATACAGAGACAGATGTTCAGGATTCTGTTTCTTCAACCAAAAATGTGTACACACTCTGCTTAAATTTTTATATTTAGACGCAAAATTGTTAAAATACAAGTTAATATCTTGAGGCACAAAATTGTTATTACTGTGGTGTTATTTTTGTAAAAATATCTCTCAAAAAAATCCTCAGAATAATCTCCGTTTCCGTTATCTACTGAATGTAGCCAACCACATCAAACTCTAGTGATTGAAACAACAACCATTTATATGTTCATGACATGAAATGCTGGACAGGATCAGCTGGATGGATGGCTGCTTCTGCTTCTGTCTGGTGGGAAGTTATCATCTGAGGACTCTGTCATTGCTGTGTGTTTCCAGATGGCCTGACTTATGAGTCCGCTGGTGAACTTGACAAGGCAGGAGCAATGCCAAAGTCTTGTCCTTATAACTCTGCTACTAAGACAGGCCAGGTTTCATACAAAGTGGCAGCTACATTCCCAGAGTTTGGGTTGAGCCTAGACACTTTAAAGATTTGGAGGTTTAGGCTCAAAGTCCCTCAAAGAAACCTCATCTGGATTCCATTGGCTAAATGTAAAGGCCAGCCTAGATCCTAACTATGGGAGAATATATTTAGTTTTTTAAGAGCAGAATGGAAAAGAACTTGTGGACATGTTAAACTCTTTCTGTTCAGATACAAATGTTCAACAATTTTACTTTGAACCTGGATTATACCATGAGTAAATGGACCAGAGATGAGTGTGATTTACTCTCTATCCAACTCTTGTGATTTACAGTTTTTCAAGAATATAGATGGTTGGGCCTGGAGAAATGGCTCAGTCTTCAAGAGCACTGACTGCTCTTACAGAGGAAACAGGTTCCATCCCCAGCACCCACATGGTGGCTAACAAACATTTATAACTCTCGTTCCAGGGGAATGTGATGCCATTTTATGACCTCCGTGAGAATTGCGTGGCATGGGTGCACTTACATGAAGGCAATGGACTCATACACATAAAATAAAAATAATAATGTTTTTAAAAGAACAAAGATGGCACCTGAGATGTAGACTTCTTGAGAAGAGAATATTTGGGGAGTACTGTAAGCCTAAAAGACAGTATCTAGCCTTTTAATGATCCATATGTTAATCAATCTTCCTTAGAAAGGCTTAATAATAAAATAACTTTTCAAAATGATCATCACAGAAATCTATATTTTAAAATATCCTGAAGTAATATAAAGGGAATTCTTATACATATGTGGAGACCTGGAAAAATGGTACAATTTATTCTGCCTACCTAAACCTTCGGAAGTTCATTTTGAGCCACCTAGACTATATTTTGAGAAGCAATAACTCAAGAAACTAGTCTGTCCAAATATTGGTCCCAGATTACAAGTAATAAAACTAATTAAAATAAATGTGTTTTAACTGGTAGGCGGTGTATTGCTAAAGAGACACTTGAATCTCTTGCAAATCTCATAGACATAAGTCTTCAAATTATTAATTCAGATTTTTGAAACATATTCAGGTAAAATATAGTTATTTTCTAACTCTAAAAACATGAGATTCAGAGAAATGACTAAATTGGTTTTCTGGTTTCAAGAGTATATTATTAACATTTAAATTTTCCTAATTAAGTGTTATCTTAAGGCAAATGCTAAACACATATTTGTAAAATCCACTTGCAAATATTAAGAAAAAATTAGCTCAAGAGATGAAAAACTGTTCCTATCACATGGGTCATTAAGACCAGTACTCTTCCTTTTTATTTACATTATGTAGTATAAATAAGCACAATTCATGGAAGCAATGGAAATTAAATGATTAGTTTTGAAGATATATAATTACATGACATAAAAATTCCTTCAGTTTAAACAGATGTTGTATCCATAAATCCCTCCAGTGGGTATAGGAATCAAAGTAGTCCTAGTTCAGGCCATGTTTGTGACATGCCATATGGGCTGCGACAAGTCCAGAGCAATAAGTCAGAGGATGGAGAATAGATGCTTTAAGTTAGAAATCCTATAACATCAGTGGTTTCCACATCCTCTGGGCTTTGTGGACATTATTATAGCATGTTAATTATCCCAGTGCTTATGTCTATGCTTAAATGGAAAATAGTGGTGTTTCTCCTGTGTTTTAATTTCATTTTAATGAATGATCACCCAAAATGTCTATATTGCCATTCATACTTCATTTGGAAATTAAAATGCAAAACCACCATCACCAAGGAATTTCAATAATTTTATATTCTAGAAATGCTTTATTTAAACATTGTATTTGTAGGTTTTTTTTTTCAAAAAGGCTTAATTCTGTGAAACAAAAAGACTGGATTTCATAACCAGAACAAGCAGATAATAGGTGCTTTCATACATACCAACATAATTAAATGCTGCCCTAAATAGGTTTTCATTTCCAGATCTAATTTTGTGTTAGACCTTGAGCATGACAGTCAAGTTCTTGGGAGAGTTGGGGTTAAAAAACACACATAGCCGTTTACGTGAACCTTAAACAAACTTGCAGCATCATTTTTCTTCAGTCGACTGACATTTTTCTTTATGTTTCGTCAGTTATATCTGAGTGATCAGACAGCCACTACACGTGGTACACCCACCAGGATTATTATCTAGACCAAAGGCCCAAAGCTCATTGTAGCAGGCATGTAATTCTTTACAATGTATGCCACGTTAACTGTGTTGGGTTATCTATTCAACAGCTGACTGAGCTGGGCTCTCAAGCTCTTCTCAACAACCATGTAAGAAGCGATGACAATTGTACTACTTCATAACAGCTGCATGGAACTCTGACACACACTTCACAGCAACCAGTCATCTATATAAACCAATTTCAGGAGCAAAATTGCATGGTGCCTCCACTCTGTTATAAACACAATGATATCCACTCAAAGCTGATAAATGCACTACATTTCTCTGGAGCTTAAAAGAATAAGTTCCTTGCATTTGAGATTTCGTTCCCTCAAATTAAGCCTTTTCTGGGTTTTAGCCATTAATTTAAAACTTTACAAAGAACAAGACAATTTAGGTTTTAAATGTCTATAAAGTTAAAAAATCCAGTATTAACATTTGATCCTCCAACTAAATGTTCTTTACCTTTTTAGTGTGCGTCTCAGACTTTTTCTGATCATTTGAAGCAGAAAGAAAAAGGAAAAAAGGTTTAAAATACTTACCAATGCCATAGCAATTTGCCAATTAATTAGAGTATTTTTCATAGGATTATAGACAATCCAATTCTTCTTATTGAATAAAACATCTATGGCAACCTAGAAACCATTGTTAAAGCTTAAATGTTAACGACTCCATGTTTGGTGAATAATGAAGCTTTGGAAGATAATTAATAATTTTAATAAATTCAAGTAAAATTATTGCGAATATTTAAAAATACATACGGTTACTACAAACACAGATCTTTGAATGGGGCTTAAAAGGACATGGACAAAAAAATTATGCATGTTCATAAAAGAAACCAAAAATTTCCTGTTGGTAAAAGTGGCATAATTATTTTATATATTAGAAACTATGTATCATATATCTGTTCATTTTCTTTATGTTATCATTTATAAGATAACAGAGGAAAAGAATTTTCAGTTAAGAAAATGGCAAATATACCTTAGAGCATATAATTTATTAATATGCTAGGATTTAGGTTCAGTTATTAATTAAACGTGTGCCTACTGGAGTTTACTGCTTATAGAATTGGTAGAGTCATACTATTGTAATATTTGTACTCTGTGATCTTATTGCTTATTACTTTTTTGTTGCCATTGTAAATTAAGCATACTTCCATCTGACTTCTAATGCTTGATAATACTTAATGGTTCTTTTAGGTTCTGATAATGTTTTAGGATGATAAATACTTATTTAAGATGTATAGCACTGTATAAAGTTTCATTTAAGGATATCACTACTTTAAAATAATAGTATGAAGACAAATAATCTAATACATAAAGCTCAATAAGAGTAGGTGATTATCTACCATATGTATTGTTTTGGTTGCATTTCAATTCTGTTTTATGTCTCAGTAAATCTTTCTTTTTACTGTGGTAATTCATCTTCCATGGGGGAATTTCAAAGTATTTGGAAATTAAATTACTTCTATAGAATGATACAAATAATTAGCAGAAGGAGAAAAAAACCTGGTTTCTTACTACTAATTCTGTGTTCTAGCCATTCTACAGTCATGCTCTTCTTAAGGAATTGTTAATGATGAAATCCTGAGACTAAAAATGTGTGCACACTTAATCAATATATAAGAGTAAAATTAAGACCGTAGTTACTTTGCCTTCAAAGCAATTAGAATGTTTCTACTTTAGTAAGCCTCCCTCCCTTAAGAAATAAAATAGGGTCTGAACATATGATCTGTATAGTTCATGTGTAACAATAAATGTTTTATGAATTTTAGATAAGTAACTAGAAGGAATATAATTGATTAGAAAGGATTGAACAAAAGTTATAAAACACACCTTGCTCTTCCCTTTCCAGTGCTCTTAACCATTGAGCCATCTCTCCAGTGACACTATTTATGCATTGAAAATATCGATCTGTTCTGTTTTCTGAGACTCATTTCATATTAGTCAGTATAAGATTATCATTAATACCCATATAGCTTCTTATAGTTGTTTTATTGATTTTTATTTGTTTGAGAAGATGTGATATAGTTCAAAATATATTTTAGTATCTTCATGTTGTGTGGCTGAACAGATTTCACAGTTGTTAAGGACATTGGCTACCCTTGCAGAGGACCTGGGTTTAGTTCCCAGCACCTGCATAGCAGCTATCAACTGTGCTTAACTCCAGTTTCAGGGGTTGTGATGCCCTCTTCTGACCTCCTCTGGCATTGCATGATACAGGTGCACCTATCTATATGCAGGGGCACATAAAATAACAAATACAAAAAGGAAGGAAAGATTTTAATTGGGGAATTTGGTCCCATTTGCTAATATTTTTGATGAGTCTTACACAAATATTCATATACAAAATTCTTAGGATGTTTTTGTTTACTGCTTTTGTTCGGGTCAACTGATTCAATGTTATGACCCAAGAATTTGGGTTTCTTCCCCTTATTGTCTAGTTCATGCAACTTGAACTTTTTAACATTTTATGTATTTGCCCTGTAAAGCCAGTTTGGCTGGCCACTCAATTTAGCATAGCTTTTTTGGTACATTCTCTATTTCTGATATTTTTATTTACTTGTTCTGAGTTCACATTTAAATGTTATTCATTTTTTGTAATTCTGAAGGTTTACTTTAGTAGAGGGTTACTTAACCTGTTATTCATATGTTTCTACTAAATATAAATATTTGGGTATATTTTTCATTGGACATGGTTTTAATTGACTACATAGTTCTGAAATATGTTTATATTACCTCTTTTTTTCTGGATGCTTAAAAATTATTACTTAGGTGTTGTGATTGGCCGAGGAGAGGATCAGGAAATGGTTGTTTCTCATTTCAAGGCAGTGTGCAATGGCCTAAGAGTGTTTGGTTTTGTTCTTAAATTTCACATTCCAGTGTCTCATTTTTTTTTTATATCTTTATATCATATGCCTTTTTAAACTATAGGCTTGGTTTTTATACCATATGAAATAGTTTGCATCAATTTTTATCCTTGTTTTTCACATGAGCGAATCTGAAGTATAAGCCGTCAGTTTTCTTGGATTTATGCAGATGTATCAATATGTATTTTTCATAATCTTTTAAAAGCCAGGTTGATTTTCATTTTATTTCAAACTCTTAACTCCTGATTAGCTTTTCATTGATGTTTTTTGGAGATGAGAGCTTCATTTGCTTTGTTTTGATTGAGGTTTCACAGCATAATAGTCTTTGTCTAGTTCAAAATTGCTGACAACCCAAGACTACCTTTAATTTGAAATTCTGAGTCTTTTGTGCCCTTGTTTTATACTTTTCAAAGTCAAATGCTTCATTTCAACTTTTATCTATCTTTTTATGTCACAGAAAATTTTAATTACATTTATTTATTTACTGTGTGTGTGTGTACATGTGTGTGCAAATGCATGCCATGGAACATGTGCTAGGTCAAAAGATGATTTGCTGGAATGATACTCTCCTATCATGTGGGTTCCAGGGATTGAATTCAGGTGGCAGATGCTTCCAATCACTCTGCCATTTCACTGGCCCAGAAATGTTTTTAGTTGTTATTTTTGTCTAACTTACATCAATATTTTTCAAGACAGTTTCTTTTACCTACCAGTGTCCTTTGTCCTTTCTTAGATATTTCTTTTTAGTGTTTCTTGTGTTAAACCACTTTTTCTGGCTATTCCTATACAGATCTTGTGTTCCTTTCTCTTTCTTACCCACTTTTTGAATGAGTTGTTCAGAGCAGGATGTTTCAGGGCGGCGGCAATGCCGCTTTGAACCTTGGCGTTTTACCTTATCTTTTCACACCACATGCAGAACAAACTTCTTCCAACCACGGTTTCTCTCTGTCAGCTTGCTCCACTGTCATGAACACATTGTGGAAACATTGTTCCTTGTGAAATTCCTGATATCCTTGCTTCTTTTTCATGCCAAGATTGGTGCTGACTACCAGTGTGAGTACACGCATCACATTGGCTAGCTTGTTTGATGAGTCCTTTTGTGGACACACTTTTAGGATAACTCTGCCCTGCCACTCGGTGTTGTATAACCAATCACAGGCTTCTTTTGATGACTTCTTATCTGATTCCAGCTTTCCTTGTGTCCAGTAAAACTTCTTCATAAATTTTACGTGGACACTGGCGTCATCTCCCATTTCATGTGTGAAAGAAGACAAGATTCTGTGTCTTGATTTTTGGCAATCCTTACTTCTTTTAGAAGTAATCCTTAATATTCCTGTGAGTAAATGTTGGACTTATGCACTGGATTACAGGAGGGGCTTGCAATCAAAAATGGTTGCAGCTAAAACCCACAAGCCAGGCAGCTGTTACTGATATAAAAGAAATATTTCTTTTAACCTTTCCATCTTCACATGAAAATGCTTAATACTTGAATCCCATTCCTTCATATTGTAAGCCAATCATTGCTATTAACTAATTTACATAATATATAGAAAGTTCCTGTACTTTGGTAGACTTCAAAACTTACAGAGTCTATCTTGAAGACTGGAACTGTGAAACAGTATGCCAAATAACCACACACCCCCAAAGCATCAGAAATACTCTAATCCTTTCTGATTCAAACATATTTTAAAGTGAATATTTAAATGCTTGTGGGAAAAGTAACATAAATAATTAGTGAAAACAGTGAAATGAAGAAAATTTTCAAAATATTCCTTCTACTCCTAATAAGAAATGTTTAGTGTTATTCTAAGTTTACTTACAGTGGAAAATAGCTCATCGCTCATATCTGAGGCATAAATGTTGTTCTCCCTAATGATTCTGTGCATGGCGTCTGCATAGAGGCATGTGTTCTCAGTAATTTAGGGGATTCTTTTTCCTTCTCCTTTGTAACAGACTATATGATAGCTCTATCTTTCATTAACATACATAAAATAAAATAAATGACTTAAACTTTTTCTTCAACTACATTGTGACTTTTTTTTAAGTTCCCTGGAAACTCTAAAATGTATTTGGCTCCACAACTCTTAGTAAATCCAATTATTTCCACTAAAAAAGAATATTCTAATTTCGATTAAAACCATATGGTTTCGATATTAGAAATTTGGCCCATAATCCATTCTCTCCTACCAATGTGTGCTAATTTACTTTTCAAAACAGGTGATATTTTAAATCCTAAGATATTACAAAAATAGGACACTATTGAATCACACTCTATAAGTTGAAAAAAAGGATGGATAATTTAAAATGAGAAACACAATAAAGTTTGAATACAACCAAAGTAATGTATTTTTATTGCTTATTGTAATATTTTCTCACACAGCAAAATCATTACCATGTATCAAAATGCTAGAAATCATAATTCTGAGGTGCTCCAATATACTCCTACTACATAATATTTTTCCTAGTTATTGCATTAATGACATTTTGCCTCAATACATTTTCTAATGAAGGAATTTCCTTTATATTGGTGAATAATAAAGATTGAATGACAACTTATTTTGCTTAACGAGTGAAAATCTCCATAAGAAGCAAGGTTTTGAAGAACATTTGAAAGATTGTAGCATTTATTGCAGTGTCTGAAAACACTAACTGTACTTGAACTTTGAAGTTCATATTGTCTCTGTTTTGGCCAGAATACACACTGGCTCTGTCATGGGCAGACTCACATAGAGTGGTATGCCCTCCAATGACACAGTACACAGAGACAGAGAAATCTTTCACTGTGAATTCCTTTTTAAAATTAGATTGCTTCCTGAACCTGCTCATATTCCTTATAGCTAATTTTGATCAGTTCTGCTTGCCAGCCTGTACCTGCCAAATTAAACATCCCAGTGAAATGTCTCCTGTACAAAGCAGAAAACTTGGTCTGATCTGGCAGACTTTTGTTCTGTGCCATCTCTCTAACCATGCTACCTAATTAAAGACGATAAAACCTTTACTTAGACAAGATAGGTCAGCTACATGAAAGGAGAAAGGAAATTCAGTCCATTATCATGATCAAATTGGCTTTCAGTTGCTCAGAACCTCATCAACCTATTTTCTCTGCCACTGTCGCATTCTCCTAGGCCTTTGGCATTAGGTACCATCACATCAGCTGCTGGTTTACTTAAGTCAGAGCATATTGCTCTCTTAGATCTTGAACTTCAAATATACAATAAATTTACAGAGCCTTCCAGGGTCTTTCCCTTCCAACAGTTTTCATAAACACAAACGCTTAGAGAAGGTAAGTAAAGAAAAGTGAGTAAAGAATCTTCAACAAATGATCATATTATTATCCAGGAAAACTTTGCATATAAATAAGACTGTCAAGATGCATCAGTTTTGAAAGAATTAGTAATCTGTTCATTCTTGAAAAGCTAGTCATAATACTCATGGTGGAGTGAAAAGTAAATGCCTTCTTCCCTGGGCATACAGATTCTTAAAAACTGATTCATTGTGGTTTTTTACCATTTCTCAGTACTTAGCAACCTATGTGTTCGACACTTACTAATGACATGACAGTCATTAAGCATGCTAATAAAGCTCCTGAAACACAATCTGTTACTGTTCCCATCTCACTCCATTGAGTCCATTTTACTGAAAGTGCTTTAGGAGATGTTTTTAGTATTGCAGTAAATATAGAAAATGTTGATCTTTTTTTCTCCTAAGGATCTAAACAGTCGAAGTTACCAACATGCAAATGTATAACCCTTGACATTCATCATCATTTTACTGTAGCTCTGGAAAAGTGATAGAATATAACAAATTACACAGATATTTAGTTTTAAGTTTTGTTTTTCTAATTATATTAGTTTCTTTTACAACTATCCTCACATTTTAATTATATAATAACCACATATTTATCAAATTCAACTTAGTATAGTATTTGAAGATATAGTTATAAATTTGGGGAGTATTTGAAATATTCACTTGGTAAACTGAGGCAGTGTAAAGGGGTGTAAATCTGAGCAGGTGTTCTATATGTAGACATTTTGAAAGTATAGCTTCTTCCACATTTTCTTATTTTAATGCCACTGATAGATTCAACATATGCATATTATTAAATCAGTCCACCTGCTAATAATTAATTAATAAAATTCATGCTTTTACTCTGAACAAACCTTTCTCAAAAACCTACAAAATAGAGTTGACTTCATTGATAGTTAATTCGTTGTCCATCAAAACACAAGTCTAGTGTTTAATACTGTTAGAATTGTAACCAAGACTACCTTTTCTTAAGAACAGACTCAGGTATTTCATTGTTAAAATATCTAAGACAGTAGCAAAGAAAATGTAGGAACTTAGAAAAGAATAACAAATTGTCACCAAAAACTTCACCATTTTCCTGATTATGCACAAACCTTCTGTGTAATCCAGAATACCTTGAGAACTAATATGCTGGTCACTTAGGAGAGATATATTCAAAGAAACCTGTCAAATCTTTGCAGCATCTGCACTGTTATCCCACTTTCTAAGACCCAAGAAAACTAGGAGACCCTGACTCTCTCCCTCCTCAAATTGGCCCAACATAAATGAATATATCATTTTAATTATTTCTTGCCATTAAAATCTCCAGAGTTATCTTCCACTTTTCTCTTTGCACACAAATTTTCATGCCTTCATGGTCCCACCTCCCATGGTTTATATTCCATTCTCAAGGCAACATCCAAGTCCCTTCAAGAAAGACTCAACTCAGCTATGACCACTGATATCAATGTATCTCAAACAGAATGCTTAATTACTTCATTTTGATACCAATTATGATATTTTAGCTCATTTCCCACATTTTATATTGAGTTTGTGTGCTTTTTTCTTTTGAGTTAGAATAATGCAATCATTTCAGTCAAATGTCCCTGACTATAAGCTAAGCTAGTATGCATTTCACCTTTGAGACTTGACACAAATGAATTACCGTTTTTAGAGCCTTGGTTTCTTCATAATTAAAATAGGAACAGCCATATTTACTCAATATATTTTCATGGAGTTTAAATAATATGGGGATTCTTCATGGTACTTTCTGAGATACTAAGTAATTTATGTTATAGCCATCCCAAAGTCAAGACCTCTGATTTACTCACTCTGATGCATCCATTGCCTAGACCAATAAGTTGTATATATGTCTAACTCATAAGGCTTTATAAAGCTGCCATGAATTCCCAAAGAATATGTATAAATAGTTATTACCATGATCATGAGTAATACAATAACCTAGAAAAGAAAAAAAAAACAGAATAATGTTAAACCATTTGATAGATTTTCTGGAGGAAAAGACAATGGATAATTAATGCATGCCTGTCTTTAAAAGCCTTCATATCACGACAATGATGTCAGACTTACCAGTCATTCAATTGAAGTAATGCTAAACTATAGCTCAAAGAATCCATGCAACATACCTGAGCCATTTCACAGCTAAATGATAAATTGCCTTCCAAGTTCCTCAAAAAATTCTGTTATTTTCCTGTATAAAAAAAAAAGGCACTATTGCATAGACCATGACGTTGAGATGATAGTTAGCAAAAATGTTTAGCAAACTGCAAAAGGAAATGAATTTTGAAGGCAAACTCACCATGATCTTTTGTTCAAGCTTTACTACTTATGAACAAGTAGAACGTTTCTATTACTGCAAATACAGATAATAGTAGCTACCTTACTAAAAAATCAGGAGAAGTTCAGTGATGTTACATAATATCTTTTCAAGTTCATTAATATGTGCATTATTTTATTATAAAGATATACTAGGAATGCCAAAATAGTTATAGCAATGCTGACACTTTAAAGGATCTTCTTAGCTTGTTTTTTCATTTGAATCTAGCTAAAGTGATGGTCTAGTTGATCATGTAGTCTTGAAACTGTTTCATTTGTTCTACCCCGAGAAATTGATGCAAAACACTTCTTCATTATCATCAGTGCCCCAACAGAAGCATCTGAGTCCACTCATTTAAACAAGACAATGAATGTTAGGACATCCTTATTTCAGCACCTAGAAATGTACCCTCTTGATAAAGAAATTGGTTCCCATTAAGAACTGAACATAAGAGGGGTCGCTGAATGCAAAGATTTAGCACCATAGTGAGAGTGAGCATTTCACATTTTAATTTGGTCAGGTGAGCGGTCCCCTGCCAAGTGTACTTTGTAACTACTTAATATTTCCTAGTCATTTGAATATAAATAAGCTTGTCAAGAGAATTTGGATAACTTTTTTATTTTTATTTTTTTAAGCAAGCATGTTTGGCAGGCAGGTTTTCCCAAGATCACCTAGCTTTAATTTTAAATTTCAAAAGCCTCACATTTAATCCCTTGAGCTGGCCTGTACCTTGCACCATCTGTTCCCATGGTTTTGTTATAACAGCGAGCACCTGCAGAGTTTTGCAACATTTCAAGCTGATTGTGGACAAAAATTGAAATAATTATAATTTTCATAAGTAAAGACTTCCATTCAGACAATAAAATCCCATCTAACCTGAATTTTGGAAAACCAATCTTACTTATAATGTGCTTCGTATGGATAAAGGTAATGCATTTCTATTTTGTTTTTGTGGAAGATCGATCTTTCAAAACATACATACAATCAATGTGGAATTGTCACACTCCAACCACATTCAGAAGACTCATTGGATAATCCTAGTTAGCTCTTAGTGCTTAGATTAGAGCTTCTTTCTAAAATTTGAACAAGCACTAGTCATTAGCTAACATCAAAGATAAAGATAGTCTTTCAGTTGTTCAGATTTTTAGATTTTTATATGTTTACGTTAACAGCAATCCGATATTCTTCAGGTTCTATCTTCAAAATTTCTTAGCTCTCAGTAAAATTTAAACATCTATGCATCATATACTAAAAGCAAATGGAGGAACATAAAGTTGGCGCTTTTCATCTTTCTATACCATTAGAGTAGATAAATATTCCATGTAGCTATAAGCCTGAAATTTTAAAGATCAATGTCTTCAAGTAGGTGAATATTTTAGTAGTAAATCGATCATTTACGTGTCACTTGAAAATTAGGCAGAAGAAAGGTAGATAACGATATTTTGGCATTTATATTGCTATCTAGAAAGAAATCTTTCTGAATTGCTAGTGACTAGCTTTTAATACAACACTTTAAAGGTATAATCTTTGTTTGCTGTTTTCCTTTTTATTGGATTTTTATAATTTTAATACAATATGTTTTGATCATATTTAGACCCCATGATTCACATTGTCTTCTAATGTGCTCTATCATAAAATAATATATATAATCTAATATTTAAATAAAGCAGAAAGGGTTAAATGAGGTGTGGAATAGGAGGACAGGGCAGAGGAGGAATTATGGATAATAACCAACATTAAAGGCAATTAGAAAAAGCCATATGGAAACCTACCACAACAGAAGCTTTTTAAAATATATATACGTATACATTATAAAAGGAGATAATTATAACAGGGGGACATTTTCTATACTGGAAACCATAGGATAGCAAAGCAAAAACTCAGTGCCATGAATGAACTTCCTCTTTTGTAGCTGCTGACCAGGGATTCCACAGACCCTCAAACTTTGTTGGCCATTGCCCCTACATTTTGTTAACAACCGAGCTTTGGCACCAGACCTTATTGCGGAAGACACTGCATGTATGAGCTGTACAAAAAACAAAGAGAAATCAAACTGGTGCTGACTTCCAAGCCTCGTCTCTACTGGCTAGTGCTCATCAAGACGGAAGGTGTTATGCATACTACTTGAAGAGAAAATTAATTATTGACCTTATACCGCCATGAATCTTGACAGCTACAACAATAATTGATCGGGCAAGATATGTTCACTGGTGTAATAGTGACATGAATATTATGGGAGTAACCAGCACTTATTAATTGGATTTTAGGTCTGCTTCATAGAATGGAGCCCATGCCTGAAATTGATCTCAGGCCTAAAAATCTGAGTCTAGACAGATCAAAGGGCATGGGGAGGGGCAGGATCCTAATACCAGTTCTGCTAAATAGACATAGTATTTAACTGACTCCTAATGACTTATTGTTATACCCATAGATTAATGCATTTCTCAGTTCTCGCCAGGGAATCCTTCTTACTTATCAGATGGTGATTAACACAGAAACCCACAACTGGCCAATGTGCAGAGTACAAGAGGTGTATGTTCACATTTCATTTCTAAGATTCTTTAAAACATTGATTTCAAATATACTTCATCAACCAGAAGCTAATAATCATCAAATTGATCTGGGTTTTTTTCCCAGATATTCAAAAGGAATCAAATTCTGTAGTATAATTTCAGCAGTTAAGACATGACCTGATCCATGGTATAGAGTTGTGTCTCTCTAACATTGGAGTTATTCTTTAGTGTGTAAAGGACATCACTGAGACAGTGTAACACATGTAAGAATATACGTCATGGCTGCAAAGGCACCTTTGGTCTTGAGGGAGAGCAGTTCACTACCTGAAAGAGAACTGCACAGCTGCCATTACATTACAAATGAATATGGTGCGTTCATATGGATTCCGTCAGGACCTTGTAGGTATTTCTCTCCTGCCTGGTTGTATCATGGAGACAATGCCAATGCCTGCCAGAGTGGAGAAAACTATGGGAGAAGTGACATGCATGAAGAAACAATAGAAGACCAGAAAAGGCTGAACAGATTAAGCAATAATTGGTGATTGAAAACTGTCAACAGCGTTCTGTCCCCCTCCTGGCATCTCCACGCCCATAGCACCCTATTAGTTTCCTAATTTCTAAGGATTTTCCAATTGAAACACACCGATCTAAAGATTTAAAGCTGCCATGTACTTATGAGAAAGGACATGTCTTTTGGGGTTTGGATTGCCTCATTTAGGATGATTGTTTCCAATTCTCTCCATGTACATGTGAATTTCATAACTTTCTTTTTCTTAACAGCTGAATATTCCATTGTACGAGTGTACATACCTTCATTTTCTCCATCAGTTGATGGAGATCTAGAATGTTTCCATTTCCTGGTTATTGTGAATAGGGCAGCAGGGAACATGGATGAAGAGATATCTCTAAACTGGGATAAAGAGCCCTTTAAGTATATGCTCAAGAGTGGTATGGCTGGGGTCATGTGAAAGATCTAGTTTTTGCTTTATGATTAATCTCTACTCTGATTTCCACAGTGGCTGCACTGGTTTGTGCTCATACGAGCAATGAATAAATGTCCCGCTTTCCCCACATTGTAGCCAGCATTTCTTATCCTTTGTGTTTTGAATCTTGGTTATTCCAACTGTAGTAAGACAAAATGAAATAGCAAAGTAGTTTTTAAAAATATTTTCTGTATTACTTTTATTTTATGTGTGTAGTTATATTGTATGCATGGCACCCATGCCTTGTCATGTCAAGCCCAGGGAGTCAGAACAGAGTACTGAATTAACTTGTAACTAGAACTGTGGACAGTTGTTTGCTGCCATGTGGGTACTGGGAATTGAATCCAGGTCTTCTATAAGAAGCAGCCAGTGCTCTTAACTACTGAACTATCTTTCTGCTCCCAACATTATACATTCTAATACTAACTTTCTGACATATTTAGGCAAGTGACAATCATGGATGGGGGAAGTGGGCAGTAACTGATGGATGCTGGGAGAAGAAGATTCAGTTTTCTTTACTGGTATGATATTGAACAGACTAGAAGACCTAGACTCATATACAGGGGCACTTGGAAGGTACAGATTGGAACGGATGGGCCTTAAAGAAAACAAGAAAGGAAGAAAGAAAGAAGAAAGAAAGAAAGAAAGAAAGAAAGAAAGAAAGAAAGAAAGAAAGAAAGAAAGAAAGAAAGGAAGGAAGGAAGGAAGGAAGGAAGGAAGGAAGAAAGAAAGAAAGAAAGAAAGAAAGAAAGAAAGAAAGAAAGAAAAGATAATAATGGAGGACATCAAATCAGATAGATGGTTGTGAGGAGAGTCTGGAGAGCGGAGAATGAGTCAGAAGGTGATCAAAATACATTGTGTGAAATTTTTGAATCAATACAAATTTTTAAAACTTGGGATAAATGTATTTTTATCCCAAGGTTTAAAGAAACTTTTAACAGAATGTGGGAGACAAACACTGGCAATACATGGAAATATTTGAAGGAGTTATTTTGTAGATGAATACATATCCAAAGTCAGAGCAAATAACTTGTGAATTTGAAATTGTAACTACCCTTAATTCACTCGTAAGGCTTGTAGTGCTTAAGGACATTCGTAATACAATAATAGGCAAAATTCTGTATTTTATTTGGAGGTTTATTTGGAAAGCTTTCATTGTCCAACTTTGCTTAATTGTTTTACATATAACTTAATAATCTGAATAACATTTTTTTATTTCATCATTGTATTCGACATCAGTAGACCATGAAGTTCTCTTAAGCTCTTTCTTCTAGCCCTCATATGAAAATTTAAAAAGGATTGTTATTCTATTAGAACTATATTCCCACCAGAGGATAAAAGGAAATAAATATTATTTGCTTGAACAAGTATATTTTGTGCATATCGACTAATGACTATGTCACATGAAAATGTCATTTCTAAAACATTAATCAATGAGTAACAAACTGAAAGGACAGCAGAAGTTCCCTTGCATGAATGAACCAAATTGCAAAAATGTTCGGGAATTGAAAGGCAGAAGACTTAATTTTGATTTTCCATTTAGTAACAGAAAGATTATAGTGGAACTGGAGTTATGGACAGTTGTTAGCTGACATGTGGGAGCTGGGAATTGAACCTGGGTCCAATGCATGAGCGGCCAGCATTCTAAACTGCAGAGTCATCTCTCTGGCCCTTCCTCATTTTTTTAAACTGTAAGTTTCCTGGGAGTGTTTCACTTTATTCTTTATGTTCCTAGAAAATTCTGTAATAACTAAAAATCTGGACATTTAATCTCTTCAATCTTTATTGACTACAATACCAGAAAAATAATAATGATCCTATCTGACAATGAGCTACTCTATACAGTTTGTGTTCTGCCTAAGAGTATGACTAAATAAATGTTTGTGTTTTATATTATAAATGATTGTGCTAAAGTTGATTTTCTCCCAGAATATCTTTACTACAAAATTTTAATTTTAGTTTGTTCACTCTAACTAGGACCAGTGTTAAATGCGCATCTGATATAGAGAGGGTCATTCAAATGCCCTCATTCTATAAAATCTTAATTTTAATTTTTTCACTCTAACTGGGACCTGTGCTAAATGCACATCTGAAGTAGACAAAGTCATGAAGATGCCCTCATTCTTGCTTCACACACTTAGTCATCTTCTGACAGTGCTATTAGAGACCAGCTTACCATTTGTGGCTTTATTTAATAACTAGCTTATGATTCTTCAGAAGTGACACGTTTTCATGTGTGAAGACTGTTAACATTGTTCTCTGAATATTTTACCATTGTGTCCACCATTTTTTAGGTTCCCTGATAATTCTATTTTATGTACTACAGGGCAGTCATTGAGGAAAGATTTAAGGCAGAATGTTCATAAGCACAAGCAAGGAAAATATGTTCCTAGCTACTAAGTAAAGATATAAATTTCTGGCTCTACTGACATTAATTATATAAATTGAAAACATATTTTAAGTATTATGATATCTCTTCATTTTCTTCCATCATAGTCATAAAATACACTTAAAAGAACATGACACTGTTTATTCTACTTCCTGTCTCCATCCATCTTCTTTAAAAATAATTCATCATTCCACATCTTTTTCTGTAGTGTCTCCCTAGATCATTGTCTTTTACCTTCTAAGACTGTTCTTTATAAAACAAAACAAAACAAAACAAACTCCTAGTCCCACTGTGCCACCTACAACCTTCATGTCCTCACCTTTATCCTGCCCGTTGATCATACTACTACTTAGCTATGTATTTACCATAAGTTCCCTAATTTCAAGTTATTTGTGGTGCCATTTTCTAGTTCATTTCATTTCTTTGGATTGTTTCCATGGATGTATAGCTGGTTGCCTTGCTTTGGTTTTATCAAGTTTGACTCTTCCTAAATAAAGATTTGCCTCATGGGACAGAGACACTGAAGTCATTTCCTCTCGATATGTAAACTAGTAGTGGTGTATTTTTGGTGACTGAGATTCAGGCAGTCATCTTGAGAATGTGAAATGCTTATGAATGGAGGATTCATTATCCACTCAGATGAAGGCACATCAAGGCTGACTTTTTACATGATTACAGAGTCATTCCTAAATCCTTCCTGAAATATGACAACTCTATCTTCAGTCTCACATTGTGGAGCATAAGCTGACAAGCTCTGGAAGTCCAGGGCACATTGATAGACGTCAGAATACTGTAGCTCTCCTTCCTGTATATGTCAGTTCTGATCAGTTCTGCACTCTGTGAGTCTAAGTAATGTCAGCTTTTACATTCCAATCTGTCTAGTGTATACCCTGGAATAGAATGACGATACTGTTATGATTATGGTGATAATGATGGTGGTGGTGGTAGTGGTGGGTAAATGTTTTAAAGTTAGGCAAAGCCTGGGAAAATGGCAGATGAAAAACTGGTCAATTAAATAGAATTTAATTTCAATTTTAAATAAGATAATGAGAGAAGATTCAATGCCCCTTTTAAAGACCTACTGTTTAAAGTTTAATGCATTGGGCATGATGAACTCACGTTTCCACTATTGCACAGCACCATAAACAAAAATGAAAAGCAACTTGTTTGAAAGCTGCCACAGCCCTCAAAACTAAGCCCCTATAATGAAGCTTGCATTTCTTGGTTTCCTGTTGAGTTTCCTGGTGTCATCAGTCATGAACATTGAGCAAACCCTTCTTTAAATTCTGATGAATGGAAGTTCATAGGTGAACCATAAATTTTAAAAACTCTGTGCAACAGAGAAGTTGTTCCTACGAACCCACAGCACTTGTGAAAACATGCACAGGAGTTCTTCAAGTCCAAGCCAGACAAAAGCTGAGGGAGGATGTGAGAGGTGGGCAAGAAGTCCCAGCCTTAGCTGAGGAACTATTACTAATTGATAGCTGCTGGGAGAGGGAGAGTCTGATTTCTTTTAGGGTGTGATGCCTATAGGTTGACCAGGTTCCGGAAGATGGGCCCATACCGAAAAGCATGTGAGAATGCAAGTTAGAATTCATCAGTCTTTAAAAAATAATAATATAAAAAATAACTGTAAAAGAGGACATGAGGTCGAGGGGCAGTAATATGGCAAGGGTCGACATGGGAAAGGGGATCTGAGTATCATCAAAGTGCAGGATGAATAATAATATGCTTTTAATCTTAAGGTTAACTGTCTTCTGGAGGATTTTAAAAAAATAAGAAATGAAATATATTTAAAACTCTCATTTCTATTCTGAAACCCGAAAGTTCGAGTTTCCATTATAGTAAAAGAAAACAAAGCTTATTGGAATCAAGATTATTTGACAATTAAATATTTAATTTTTTTTAATTTACTTTTTTCCTTTTCTTTTTTTTTTCAGGTTATGTTCAGGTAAACGTTAAAGAGTAAGTGTAAGGAAGTAAAATTTTTAAGTCATTTGTAAAGCTATTTTAAAATATTAGTCACTTTACCACGCAATTTCTAAAAATATTTTTAAAATTTTTATTACATTTATTTATTTGTGTGTATGTGTGTGATCAGTCTCTTCTGGAGCTAAATTCATGATATATTATTTTACTAACACCTGCAGTCAATAAATGGTCTTTTCTTCATTTTCTTGGATTTTATTTTATACTTAATGAAACACTAAGTTAGCATAAAATGAGAATTAATTTCCACCAGTGGTGACGAGGTCGTCAAACCTTGGCGCTCAGTAGCTTTGAAACGCTATGTTAAAAAGAAAAGAGGAGGTGTTAAATCTCTTGAATATTTACTCCCTGTCACAGGCTATGCTAGATACTGGTTTATTCATCTTTTCATTGCCTCCAATCACATTCAAAGCAATTGAGACTTCTAAAAGTTAAGGAACACTCAACTAGATGATAAGACTTCAAATGTGTTCAGAGCTCTACAAGGAGGTTTCGGAACTTTGAAAGCAAAAGATATCCCTTGTCTGCTTACCTTCTTCTTTGCCTTCCCACTTACAAGCATTCAAACCTCTCACTCCTACAAATTGTGCTCGTCCAGGCGCTGGCGAGACTCTGACCTATCTCCTCTGCCTTCTCTCACCACCGCAGTCGTTTTGAAACGCCGTGTTCGTTTCTGCCACACCGGAAATCTAGGAATTACTGATACCGTTTCATCTGGTTTACTATCTGGGCAGGACTGCTGCCTGTTCATTATTTTCCTCAGCATCATATCACCCCCGCAAGAAGAGTTTCCCCCAACCACCAAGTCTAAATAAAGCCCCGGAGATCTGCTTTCCCTATTCTTTCTCTTGTACTTCACCTTGGTTTGTTTCTCCAAAGCACTTGCTGTCATCTGAGGTCTTTCCCGAATAGAATAAATATTCCAAGCCAAAAATAAAATAAAATAAAAAATAAAACAAATTGGAATCTCTTAATTTATTAGTGAGTAATTAAAGTTTAAATTTTATTGAGTGAAGCAATGGCTGAAGAGCTCTTAGCTGCTCTGTCCTGAGAGCAGACCCCATCCATCTTATCCATTCCATCCTGTCTCACAGTACAAGAACCAATCAAAGACTTTTAAGTCCAAACAAGTTTCATGTTCTTGCATCCTCTTAACAGAGCTACTTTTAAAACAATATTCAGCAATATAATCAAAAGGTAATAAAATAAGTAATACAAATCTTGAAATATAATACTGAAGATAAAAAGACTGGGGCAAATTTTTACTGTGATGAAATTCTATTGACCATAAAATTTTTCTTTAAAACTATATATTGCATTATAGATTGAATATAGAGTACTAAAATTTTAAGAAAATAAATGTTCTTAACCTGAGACTTGAACCATTTATACTCTATGAGTAAAGTTGCCCAAATAAACTCTTATAAATTACTATTAAATGCAATGTTAGCAATAACAACTAAAGAAAGGCATTATTTAAATATATATAAATTCCTTTGATCCTGTGGATTTTCATTTAATAGATGGGTCACACCCCTAATTAATGAGTAAATCAATAGAATTTCCATTAGAAGAGAGGTATAATTATTAATTTTGTGAATTACTTGCAAACACTGCTATAATTTAAAAAACCCAGTTACATTTTAAATGAGTCATAAAATAAGGGGCTATTAAGAATCAGTGTTACATTCAGAGGTTTAAGTAATACTCCCATTTCTAATCAATTTAGAAAATAACAGATTATCTGATTTCTCATAGACTGTGCTCCCAATATTAAGTATAACATTTTAATGTGTGCTTTTACTGATCATTTGTATATACAAAGTTGCTAGTTAAGCAAGTCAGATATCAACTATCAAGATGTGAATTATAAACTTTAGCGTTAGAGACATTAAACAAACACTCTATTTCATTCTGAACTCTGGGATCTGTGTAACACTCCCCCTGTCTCTGTGCAGTGTGACTGTTCTTTACACTGAAATCTTATGAGGACTTGATACCAGTGTGTTTACAGGTTAAGTGCTACAAGTGCTCCTGCTTTATCAGAATTTCCTTAGGATTTATGGAGAGATAAACATTCAAAAGGCTAAGAAAAAATATAAAACTAATGCTTTGTTGTTGTTGGGCTATAAATACTCTATTTTGGTTGGTTATAATGCTACTAAAATCCACAGAACTTAATTTATCTAACCTTCTGATAGTGAATGAACAAAGGTAAAAATAACAGGCTAGTTATAAACTAGTACTATGGTGATGACATTGTGAATTATTTAAAAAGGGCATATTCAATGTGACCATAGAGCCATCAATCATAATAGACATTGATGAGAAGAGAGGTTTCAGTCACTTCCTATCTGCAAGGAGAACAATTCTATCTCACAGGTAGCTATGAAGTGCCGGGTGACCCGATGTCACCCGCATTGTTGCTCTACCCTTTGAACGGAGCGAGTAGATTCTCTCAATATTAGAATCGAATGAGTAAATAAATTCGCAGTTCACTGCCACTCTCCTTCTGAGTGCACACTTCAATTTGTCTAACAATGGAGGGGACAGAAAAGCAGAAATCTCTTAAAGCACGGATGAATTTTTTATGGAATGTTCAAATCCAGCTGCAAAGGATGGGGTTTTAAATGGTAGCAGACCCTCTTCGAGGCACTCCCAAGAGACAAAATCATTGGGAAATATTTTCTGCTGAAGCTATTCCTTTCTATCAACCATCCGTAGCTTTTCTTCTGAAGCTTTGCTTTCACTAAATTATTCCACTGTTTAGTTCACAGTGATCATTGAGATGCCAAATAAAAACATTTATTTTATCTTTATAGACAGACTATAGTTGCATTTTGATGTCACTGCATGGGAACAATGTTTTCAAAAAAGATGCATGTGATATTGCTTGATTGTTCAGCTCATTCAGTAGAAAAATTACAATCACAGGAGCAAAAAATAGGTGGCTAGTTAAGGATGCCAAAACTAATAAATTTAACCTTTTAAATTCAAGTAATTAAATAATTTCATTTGCTATAATCTCTCAGGTTACATTTTCCTATGGGAAGAAATAATAATTCACGCACTGATTTACATTATCTGTAATTTTGAGTATCACTTTTCCCCACAGGAAATTGTTCTACTTAGAAATCACAAAACTACAAAATGTGCACTTTTCCCCATAGGGCTCAGTTTTGTACCTCAGTCCAACATGGTAACATGTTTGTGACATTAACCTAAGAGTGGCATGTTTTTTTTTTTTAAAACAAAGATTCTCTTAAAATTAGAGAATGCACTTAAATAGCCATCCCTTCCTTGCCACCCCGCCCCAGTCCCTGCAGCAATTACGCCACTCACTTAGATCAGAAACGGGAACTGCATTTGCTTTGCATTTTGCATAGCACCGCAGCTGGAAGCGTGTACACTACTCATTTTTATTCTCACTTGCTCAGTAATATATTCTGGAAGTCTATTCATCTCCACATAACCTCCAAAACCACTTTAAAAATGTGTACCACCACTTAATTGTTAATAACAGGTAAATCAAAGGTAAAAGATAACTAATTAATTTTCTAGCTCAGTTTTATTTTACTGTTACTGTTTTGAGAAAATATAACAAAACCCCATTAGTGTTTAAGGTAAGACCATGAAACAGCATAATATAATGCAAGAAAGACATTTAATAGTGTAGAGGAATGTTAAATTACTAATTAACTCCAAGTTCCTGTATAAGAAAGCATAGTAATTTACAGGATTATTGCAATATGCAGCTTGGATTGCCACTAGGGTCAGCTAGGGAGCATTTCTTTCTATTTCCCCCTCTTAGTGTGGTGGTTACTGTAAAAATCTTCTCACATTAAAACGCACTGTCCTACCCACAGTTCATTGCTGCTAATTAGCAGCAGTTGAGATTTTTGCTAGCAGTCATTTTTTCTATGTTAAGCTGCCAAATGTTACCAACTGCTCAAGATTCTCCATGCACAAAGTGTCCAGCTGCCCGGCTTGCACCGCCACGCTCTGCCTTTCAGCTGTTTCCTGTCAACTTTAACACCTGTGCAAAGAAAACACTAATCAAATTATCTGTACTGAGTTTTGTTATCAGAGGGAAGGTTATCAAAAGTGTTCTGGATACTTTAGCCCAGACTTATCCTCCACTGCTAACAAATCACATATACTCGCATACACACACACATAGACACACACACACACACACACACACACACACACACACACACATATCATTTCATCTAAGCTCCCAGTTGAGACCAGTGGCTCTCTGAAACTTAAATCACTCCAATAACTGCTATGTCAAAGCCCAATGTTTTCAGTCTATTTAAACTTTTATTTAAGCAATAAGGCCCAATAAAGTCATCTTTTAGTTTTACGTAAATATATAAGAAGAATGCCATAACTTTGATTAATAATTGATTAAATAAACCATTCCTACATCAAAGACAGGAAGAAGAGCTGTTGGCTGAAAGGCTAGACTATCAAATAGGACTTTGTTGTCTTCAACATTGCTTTAGAACTACAGCATTACAGAGCAAGAAGAACATTAATTTTTGAGGTCTTAAATAATCACATAAAACAAAATTGGCACCCTTTCTCCTTAATTAAACACTAGTAGTGTTAAAACACTATAAATTTAGACATAATCAGGCAGCTAATCATTTCCTGTCTTTTTCATTGGCTTTATGACTAATTTATATTTAACCTTCCTGGGAACCTATGATCAGAATGTACTTTTTAAAGAAACTCAAAGCAATGGTTACTATTGTCTAATTCCTAGGCAAAGGAAATAAGGACTTAAAATGTTTAATATTGAACGATGGTGTATAATGAGTGGCACTGTTTATAAGTTTAAATTTGTAAAACCTCACTTCTTTACTACAGTAATGTAATAGTTGACAATTATGGAACACAATTGTTCAGATTTTCTGTTTATCACAATTTATTAACTGTAATAAAATGATTTCCTGTACAAATATGTGCATATATATATATACACACATATATATCAAGACTGCTGATATATATATATATGTGTGTGTGTGTGTGTGTGTGTGTGTGTGTGTCTGTATGTGTGTCTGTGTGTGTATGTATGTAAGGGGAGAGAGAGATAGAGAGAGAGAGAGAGAGAGAGAGAAGCTAGTTTGAAATGGGCCAGGTTTAGCTTGCATATCTATGTTTGTGATTATTTTCTTTAGATTTTAGTTGAAATCCTTCATTGTTGAATTTACTCTTACATCACTTGTACTTGAAATATGCCAATGGGCTGTAAATTTACCTTTGACGTGAGTATAAGACTCATAGTGCTGACAGGATTGAATCTATTCAAACCATCATCAAAAGTATAGCCCTTGGGTTACACAACTACATTCTGTTTTATGTAACAAAAAATTCCTTCTAGGAATTTCAATCACAATAGTCTAAATCTATATTTGTACAGAAATTACAAAGACTAACAGGGAGGGTGCGTAAAGAGTGTAGAAGGGCGGATTTCAGCACTGTAATTTTATGATTTATGAAACAAATCTGTCATGAAAAAGGAACAATACAAATATTTTTCAATATTCAATCTATCATACCCAAGAGATGAGTAAAAATGTTGCTAACACAGCAAAATTCTCTCCCAGTAGCTATCCAAATTTATCTAACTGAAAGTTTAATGCAATAGGAGGTAGGATGGCATCGTCATAACGACTACCTCTTTTTTCTTCTTCCATCCTATAGGTACATCTGTATTTGGAGACAGTTGGGAAGAAGACTTAGCATCCTCTTTTAAAGTTTTAGCAGCATCCATGATTGTTATAGAAACTGGTATTAAGGTATGCAAAAAAGTTATTTACACACAACAAATTATTCTACTTGTCCAAATGTCTGTTTTACCTTCTTTTTGCAACAAAAACCTTTAAACAATAAGGAATAATTTTGCACAGGATGATGAATCTTGCTGAATATCAATAGCTTAGTGAAAAAATTGGGAGTGCTGATATTTTGACACAGGAAATGGCCAGTGTCCATGAGCTAGTTAGATGACAAGACCTGTCCTTGTTTTTTCAACATCAATTCTTGCATAGGGAAAAGTTGCAGAGAGTAAATTCTTAAAACTGTGGCATAGCTGACTAAGGAGATTGAACTCTTCCTCCTCCAAAATGCACTTACGTTTTTTTACGTTATAAGAATAAATGGTCTATTACAATGAGGACTAGAAAAACTGCCTTATGAAGAAAGACTGAGTTGGAAAGAGGACTAACTGCTGGGAAGAGTGCTTTTATGGAAACAATTACACATCTTTGTAGAACCCTGTTAACAACATCATCTGTTGTCACACACAGGCCTTGAAATCTGACTTTGCTAGATGTTCATGTGAAGGAAATAATTTCCTCTGGGGCACTATTAAAATGTGACATATTATTATTTTATGGGCTTTGAAGGGAAATAGAAAATAATTAAAAATTGCTGTGAAAAAAAGTAAATACATGTGGCATGAAGGGCCCAGAGGCAGCTGAGAGTCTCTGACTGCATTAGCAGCGATGAGAGGTGACTACGCACTGTCTCTGGGGAAAATTCCTTGAAATAAGCTTTGAATCCAGTTCCAAACTCCTCATACAGATCATCTCAATCAATCTTCAACACCTCTATATCCCTTCCTCACTGGCACCCTCCCACAGATTCCCCCCCTCCCCTGGAATTCATACACTCTGTCATGGGAAGTCTACTGTGTCAAGGCAGTGTCCCCAGACATCCCTCAATGGAAGTTCATCCACTGAGTTCTAGTCAGCATACCCAGAGTCCTTCTTTTTAAGAAGATCAGTTCTTCCTCACACCCAACAGTAGTCAGCCACCAATATTTCTTCAGCAAAGATTGGGATCTGCTGCCCATTTCCCCAGTTCCATAATGAGTTTTTGTCTGCTTGAGTTTGCATGAGTCTTGAGCATGCTGACACCATTACTGTAGGTTCATATGCGCCAGGTCCCAGGACCTTGTAGGGTTGTATTTACACATGACCGTGCACCTCCTACCTCGCTTTTACAATCTTTCTGTCCCTTCTTCCACAATGGTCCCTTACCTGGGAGAGTGAAGCTTAATATAGGACCCACACTCTGCAGACTACTAATCTCCACTTTGGGGTCATTTGTGACCTTTTGTGTTCCTGATTGCCTCCCAGAACTTGAAAGGAACATCCCATTGCTGAAGACAGGACATACTTCAGAGACCAGACCTGGAGCAATGGAGCTGGAACTGCCCTGAAAACCACTTACCTTGAAGGTTAGATCCCATAGGTCTGGGGAACACTATACAAGCCCTTAAGGGAGTACATCAATCAATTGCCCAACACCAGGTTCATCACCAAATGACCATATCAATGACCGGCACAGAGTATGACACTCGTGCAGTACTGATACATATTTTTGTACATTGTCAATCACTAATAGTTATTGAGGACATGAAAAGGAGAAATAACCCTGATTTAATACAAATGTTAAATAGCTTTGATAGGCAACATTAAAAGGTGCTTAACAAGGATGATGAGAATGATGTTATCTGTGGTAGCCACTTATGTGGAACTCTAACACTAAACACACTACTCTGTACCAGGCCTCATCTATGTGCTAGAAGGAAAAAGCATTAGCACATTAGACAGTGTTTTTACCTTTCTAGGTTTATAGTCTAGTGAACTGAGAGAAGCACTAAGTAAAACTAAACAAATGATATTTATAATGTAATGAAGTTACATAATTGATTCCCACTTCACTGTGAGAAGAGGCAGAAGGATGGAGTTGTTTATCTATGCTACAGATGTTGATGTATGTAAGGAGGGATTCAACAAGTATGTTCTTTCTACTGCGTAGTGCTACCTTTCAAAAGGACCATGAAAGTAAAAGAAGAAAAAGCCAATGGCATTTTTTTTGAAATTAAAACCTATTGTGCCAATGTAGAAGCCTCTAACTATATTCTCAAAGGAGGTGGCAAGATGGTTCAGACAGAATTTACATTAAACACACTCAAAAGTTTAAGATTACACAGGAACTGGATTCTATCTGGAAAACAGGAGATTAAGTGGAAAGTAGAAGGGAGTAAGAACATGCTAAGATCCTTGTGAGAAGAAAGGGAAGTGATAGCTGAAAAAATTCTTAACTGACTCCTTGCTGCATAATAGCTGCCATTGAATGCCATGTACCGTTGTGTGATGCCTTGGCAATCTGTAATCCATAGACAAATTGAGTATTTCAAGTAAAGGAAAAGCCTAACAGCTGAGTTATAGAAAGATAAATCCGGTCATTGTAAAAGCATATAAGGCTGGAAGGGCAAGAGAGTAGATGTCAGAGTGTCTGGCTAAAGGCCATTTCAGTAATATGAAATTGAGCTGAAGTGATTTTAGTGAAATAGCCAGCACATAAATGTCTCAACAATGTTGTGAATTAGGTTTAACTGCAAAGATGGGTGGTATATCTATAAGAGAGAAAGAGCAAAGAGAGGAACAAAGAAAGGGGGAAAAAGAAAGGAAGAGAGGTAAAGAGAGAAAGAAATTCAGTTGGGAAGAGAGATAGAAAGAGAAACAGTGAGAAACATAATGACAAACTCTGTTCATGATGAAATTCTATAGTTTTTTAAAATTTGTTATATTGTTTTACTTTTTTTATTTGTTTTTTGGATCGTTTTCTGTTTGGGTTATTTTGAAACAAGGTCTTGCAACATAGCCCAGAGCTGGAATTTGTGTCAACACTGTCTCAGCCCTCCAAGTGCTGGCTCTAGGCTGTACCTCTGAGACAGAAGATTTTCTCTGAGAAATCTCTGTTACACTCTCAAGGTCTTGTATTGACTCAGTGACACCGACATCACAAAGGCCCATCACCTTTGCTTAAGAAGTCAACTAATAGTAGTTGTTCATTATATCTACAAAATTGCTTCACAGCCACACCTTATCATTCCTCTTCAGTGGTTCTGATTTTCTGAGCAATGCTCTTTAAAAATCTCTCATGCTGAGCATACTTCCAGAATTTGGATAAATTAGAAAATTTCTCAGTTTTGAAGAAGATAATGCCCTGCAAGGAGGTCAGTGAGACAGATATAAATCTCTGGCAGTGTCTGCTCAAAAATACCAAGGCTGTGTGATGCATCCTCCTTTTTCTGCTGTAGCACTTGAGGTAAGACCTGGAAGAAAAGAAAGAAAGAAGGTGTAAAGAAAGGAACCACTAAGACTTGGAGACAGGAAGACCAAAAGCATGCAACAGCCAGAGCAGAGCAGTGAAAATCTATTAACATTTGGTTTTGAAAAACATTTGATCTGATTTAATTGTTCTATATTGTTTACTGAATAAATTTATATTTAGTACTGAATTAATTAATGTAATCCATTTCCCTGGTTTTAAATACTAAACGTGCATTATCTTTTGTCTCCTTACTTCCTTCCATCATTAGGATGTTAGATTTAGGTCTGGATTTGCTACAGCCACATTATAGACTATTAAGTAACTAATGGAGAGTCTTTTTACACAGTGCATTATTGAAGAACTCATTCTATAGTAACTACAAAAAACCTGCAGAATAGACCATGTCAATTGATCATTTAAAGAGAGTTCTCCCTCCTGATCCCTGTACCCTGCGAATGACACCTGACAAGGCCATTTCTACAACTGTGACTAGGTTAAGGATTTTGAGGTGAAGGAACTAAGATGGACTATCTGGCTGGGTCCTAAATGTCAACATGACTGTATTTACAAGGGAGAAGCAGAAAGAGAAAATCTAGAAGAGGGGAAGCAAGCTGTGTATGAAATACAAATTCAAGTGATATGGCTGTAAGTTCAGAAATGCTGGCAGCCCAGTGGGGGAGTGGGGGAGCCCAGGTAAGGGAAGGAACTTTTCCAGAAGCTATGACAGGAAGAGGGTCCTACCAATGCTTTGATTTGGGTCCAGTGAAACTATTTCCACACTTACAATCCCTAGAATCAGTAGCTTGTTTCAGCAACCAAGGAAGGGTCCAGCATGTTGAAGGGCAGTACTATGATTGCGGCAACACCTACAGGCTGGGAATATTTCTCTGAGGCAGAAAAGAAAAAAAATATCATTTAGATAGCACTGACCTCTAAAATCACTGCTGTGCTTTCTCAGTGGCACTGACGGACTCTGGGAATAGATGTGCATAGAAGGTGCCATAAACATTTTGCGTTTTCTGATTTGAACCTAACAGGCACGCTATTCTGGAAATATTTACAATATACTAAATATGTCATCATGTTTACTTTATGCTAGAGATTTTAAATGATCAACAAAGAAACATATTTGAAGTTATTCAACAGCTTTGATATAAGAAAACGTGATGTGCACACTGACTTTTAAGATAAAAAAACATGACTTGGAATATAGCTCAGTGGTACAGTACTTACTTAGCATGTATGAAGTCCTAAGTTTAATTATTGGCTCCGGAAGAAGAAAATAAAAAAGAAATTTAAAATCCTTAACAAATTTTGAGTTTTGAAATGTATGAACTGAGAAACATGGATAAGAAGTTTAATTGGATCTTGGAAGTTCAAATTATTGCATATGTAATTTGCACAACATTTATGGAGTTGACAGTGATTTATAACGTTACTAAACAAATTATTACATTCTGGTATGTCATCGACTATACGTAAATCGAATATACATATAGTAAAATGCTAATGTGGTGTATGGTCTCACAGTCTTAATTTCAGTCTTTATACCTCAATCAAATCATGGTACCATTTGAACTAGTATACTTGACTTAAGGATGCAAAAATTATTTTCACTAAAGAATGTAGTTAATTTAATGGGCCAGGTATGATGTTGCAAACCTTAATTCCAGCACTGGGGAGGCAGGGGGGTGCAAGGGTAAGCAGATGTCTGTGAGATGGAAGCCATCTTGGTCTGCATAGCTAGGACCAGGCCATCTGATGCTACGAGGAGATTTTGTCTCAAAAATAAACAAAATGGAGGCAGGTGGGAGACATAGCTCAGCGGTTAAGAGCACTGGCCACTCTTGAAGAAGTCCCAGGTTCAGTTCCCAGCACCAACACATGGCTAACAAATATCTGTAGCTCCAGTTCCAGGGGATCCAACACTTTCTCCTGACCTCTGTGAGAACTGCATGACATGGATGCACTTACACGTATGCAATACACTCATACACATAAATCAGAAATAATAAACAAAATCTTTTTAAAGTATGGTTAGGGGGGGAGAGATGGCTCAGTGGTTAAGAGCACTGGCTGCTCTTGCAAAATACCTGCGTTCGAGTCCCTGCACCCATATGACAACTAACAACTGATGGTGACTCCAGTTCCAGGGAATCTGATGCCCTCTTCTGACCCTTGCCAATATTACAGGACACAGGCGCACTTACGTACATGCAGGCAATACATTGATAAAATAATAATAATAATAATAATAATAATAAAATTAAAAGGATGTTAGAAATTTTCTAGAGATTTTATTGTTGTTTCTGAAGGATTACATGTTTAATAATTCTAGCATTGCTCTGATTTCACACATCTGGTTCCTTCGTGTCTTCTTTAAGTAATACCCTCAATTAACTTGAATTTTAATTAAATAGAAGCAATATTGATGAAGAATACATTATAAATCATATACTTGTAAGAAACTCAAAGGACATCGTTGATTACCTGGTCTCACAATTTCCTTTTATGAAGTTGGAATAAGATTCCTGGGTAAAAATAAATTTTGAAAAGATCTATTGTAAGCCACTGGACAAGCCAGTAGAGGAACCCAAATCATCTTATGCCAGCTCTAAGATTGGCCACAAGCTCTAGAATGGCTGCTGTTGTAAGACTTGGCACCAACAAACTCTTTAAATAGTTAAAACAGAAAAGGCAAATAGCAAAACATTGTGAAGGTGATGGAACTCATTTGAAAATTGGTCTAAATTAAAGACAGCTAAAGAGATTATAAGCTTAAAAATTCTCTGAACATATATGCTCACAAAACAATTTTTACATATTTAATTTAGTTTTCCTCCAAATGAATACTGAATCATATGTTAATGCTGTTTAAAGAGTAAGTTGGTGCCAAGTCTTGCAATGGAAACAGTCATCCTGCTTGTCAAATACATATCTTCACTCTTTTTTCACTGTAACATTATTAGCAATAGTCAAGAATGAAAGTAAACAAAGTGTCAATCAATAGAAGAAAGGATGGAAAATATGTGGAACATATGAACAATTGAATACTGTTTAGACTTTAACAATGTGGATGATGCTGGAGGACCGTGAGCTAAGTGAAATAAGCCCAGGCACTAGAAAACAAATAGCACATGACTTTATAGACATGTATTACCTAAGAAAGTCAGACTCACTGTGACAGAGGACACAATTTGAGTGAACAGGATGTGGACAGACAGAATTTAGGGAACTATTTCTCAAAGGATACATTTCAGGTAGACAGAGGAATAAGATCACAAAATCTATATTATATTACCATGACCATAGTTAACAACATATTCTACACTTGAAAATCGTTTAGAGAATAAATTTATTTTCACTCTTGAATATTTTAATACACCCTGAAATCATTCGGTTTGCTTTAATCATCCAGTAAAAATTCATAATTCATCATGGGCATGTATATTCAAAGAGAAATACCAAGTTTGAGCCTTTTATTTGTAAAACCATATCTAAAACCAACTTTCTCATCTGAAACGTGTTTGTGCTTCTGTTTTTGCTGTAATTTCTATTTGCTTTACTGTGAGGACCTAGAACACAAAAAGAAATAGTAAATCTAAGGGCTGTAGTAAAGAGCACTGGCTGCTCTTGAAGAAGATCTAGATTTGGTTCCCAGCATCAATATGGCTGCTAACAACCATCTGTAACTCTAGTTCCATGAGATCAAACATCCTCTTCTGACCTATGTGAGCACTACATGCCACGGGTGCAGACAATTTACTCAGCGCATAAAAAATAAAAATAAAATATTTTTAAAAGAAATAGCAAGTATTCCAGGAGAGGAAGAATACAGAAAGAAAAAAAATGGGATAAGGAAAGGATTCTCCACTCAACGAAAGAGATTTAATGTGAAGAATGACTATATCTATTAAAAACTAGAATTTACTTTTTATTGCCAGACAAAATAATATATCTAGAGGTTACAAGTAAAATAAATACTTAAATAAATGATTAAGGACAGACAGCAATGTAATTTTACTAATAAAAGATGGATGACCTTTAAAATGACTCAGATTCCAAAAATCTGTCACTTTAATTTCTACAATCTGTGTTTTATTCTGCACAGACAAAATAATTAATATATTAGAAACAAGATTAAATTCTAACAGAAACCAGAGCTTGGAGCCAAGAGACCCGGTTTCTTTTTATTATGTGACCTTGAGCAAATCACTTCTTCCTCTTGGGCTTCAGTCCATCTCTTCCAACATGAGGTGAGTCAAAGGTCCCCCATCTTTAACACTTGATGACACTATGATTCCAATTCTTAGCTTCTCTCTCACTGTACTTGACACTTTGTTGACACACTGTCAGAACATTTCACATGTTTCTGAAAGCCATAAAAGAGTACTGTTGAGTCATTAATACAAACTTCCAAGAGCAATGAAAATATCTCTCACTGGATGTTTATTATCTCAACTACATTGATTAATGGGTTCCTCGGTTACAATAAATAGATGATGGACAGACATACAGATAACAAATAGATGATAAATGGATATATAATTAACTGATGATATAACAATATACCTTTAAAATTCAACCAACTGTATGAAGCTTATGTATTATCAGTGATACAAGGATCCACAATAAAGATGTCTTCCTCTAGAGTTTTCTGTGTTTTCCACTGAAAGACATATAGATAAAGCACATTTGGATAGATTTCTGCTTAAATTAAAAAGCAATCATAAATTGATCTATGTGCATAAACATATGTGCATGCATACATCCAAAATAGAGAAAGTTCAGAAAGAAGAGAAAGATGACATACATTGAATACATAGCTACCTAATCAAAAACAACAAAAAGGGAACATTTCAAGTCTTATGCAAATATTTACACATTTATTTTATAGCTTTGTTTTCTTTATGAAATATGGTATGTGTATGTGTGGTGTGTGTATGGGTGTGTGTGTGTATGGGTGTGTGTGTGTGTGTGTGTTTAATTTTCACAGAATAATTGATTGTGTTCGAGGATTTAATCAAAGCATTTTTAGTTAGTATATGCCAGAGAGCACCCAAAACACTCAGGATTTTTCCACTACTGTGTGCTGGTGGAGTTGTATTGGAAGGCATACTTTCAAGTGTCTTTGTTTATTGTTTTTTGGAAACAAAATGGGAGAGCTATCTCTGGTTTTCTTTGGTGATGAACGTAGTCAGAAATCTACCTACCCAGGAAGATACTCTTCCCTGGACCACTTAGCAATCCCTTTTTTTCCAGGGCTCCTGTGTAGAATCAGGCATCCTTTTGTCCTTTCGAGCCTTATTCCACAATCTCCTCTCCCTTTCCAGCATACTTGTATGTTATTTATTCTCACTCATTCAGATTGTGTGAGTTTGCTAGTAGCAATCATATGCTTTCCAAATTGGTGTTGAAAAAAAAATTTTTGCCTTTTTTATAGTATTTCATTTAAAACCCAAACACTTCATTGCAATTAACTTGTTTTTTTCACAAATCAAGCACCACTCACACCAAGGTGGAGGAGATTCACAGTACTGATATCTTAATTGTTTGTATTTCTCACACAAGTGACACCAGCTCACAATGAACCATTTCTGTAATGGAACTTGGTACAGTGCCTAAGCAGGCTGTTCAGCCCACAGCATGGGTCTGGGCAGAGCTGAATTTCCACCTTTAGGATAAGGACAGCATCCCATTTTCTCAGTCTCACAGGTGAATTACTTTATAGTGTGTTTGCAAAGGAAGGAAAATGTATTATTTAACAGCTCTCCAAATCATAGCAAATGAGCTTAAATTTATTAATTGACTTTATCCATTTTACTTTGAAAAAGTAAATAAAGTAAAGCAGAATAAATGAGCCATATAGCTCCAGTCTGCTGAATATTTTAAGCCAAACTGTAAATTAATGAGGTGATTAAGGAAAACTGGTGAAAGGGGGAAAAAAGAGGCCTTAAATACTTAATCTGGATGAACACAATTGTAAACACTTTTTATCCATTGAATGAAATTAAGTATTTTGCTCCACTCTACACTCCTCCCATGAGCACTGCCACCTAGCAGGGAGTCTTTGAGTGACAGTCTTGGTGTCTGAGTGGACCTTTCTCTGACACCTTTTTCAACAGGCCTTCACCTACAATGGGCCTGCAGGACTTGCTCCTCCTGAGGACCCTGTACATATGCCTTCCCTCCCCATCCCATTGTGGGCTAACATGAAGGAGAACAGTCTAGAATAGGAGAGATACATCTCCCATGAAGTACCAGGCCACTTGAAGTGGCAGAGATGTCACTGTCAATCAAGGCAATTTTGTTTTCTTTGTAGCAAATCTACCATAGTTAACTAGAACAATCGTCCCCACTGTAGTTGCCAGGCAATTGGGTCAAGAGATTCAAATCTATGCATTTTGTAAATAATCTCAGGAATAGACACAAGCCTTGCCTAGTTAACTACCCCTTTGTACTCAAAAATATTTTTATATTCAAAAATTCCCACAGGGACAAATAATAATACATACTAAAAAGACTATCACAGCTGCAACTTTAAAATTATATTGTCATTAATGACATTCACTATTAACTTTTTGTCATAAAAACAAAAGCAAAATAAATGCTAATTTTTGCCTAAGAATAGTACCAACAGTGTGTTTTATTAAGAATTAGTTTAGCCTTCCTTCAGGCTGCACATCTCCCCACAAAAGAAAACGTTTGCTGCCTAATGTGGACCTGATGTTGCTGTTTTAGTCAGAAGGTCAAATACTGAATCTGCTGCCAGAGCCAAATTCAGAGAAAATGCATGAAAAACATAGAAAGTAAAACTGTACAATGAGCTATAAATACTCATAAATACATGAAAATTTCTAGTTCATTATGCTCCTGTTTTATGCTTTCTGCCAAAGTCAAAAAAGCACCAACTTCATTTTAAAAGAAATTTACTGTACATTAGGGAGCAAGCCACATGGTGTGCCAAAGCTTTGCCAGTGCTCAGCAGGCCACTAGGCAATGATTGTGGATTTGATCTTGGTTCATCTTATGCAGGTTAGAGATGAACACTGAGTTTTGAATGCAGTGTGACTGTGTGTGTGTGTGTATGTGTGTGTGTGTATGTGTATGTATGTATGTGTATGTGTTTCTACATTCAAAATATTGTATTATCATACTGCCAGAAATTATCTCACCCTTGAAATATAATAGAAAAGTTATCAATAAACTTCCTGATTTTCTCATAAACCACAGAAAGATATCTATTAAGAAAGACCTAGCTTATCTGTAGCAACCATAGTGAATGTGGTTACTTCATGCAAGCTTTGAAACATCAGTTGATATAAGCTTTGAAAAAGTTTTAATCTGAAAGGTTTTTACTTTTAACCTGATGCTTTAATATAACTTCACATATAAAGTACTGTTTTTACTCGAGCATATTAATTTGTTTTTAAATCTGACGATATGGAAACAAACTCACTAATGTAAAAATAAATCTCTTAGTATGAATTGGAAATGTTTTCATTGTAATGTAAATTTAAAGAAAGGCACCAGGTATGTCACATTGATTTTTCATTACTCAGTATGATCTAGAGACCAACAATATTACCAAGCATGGGAGCTTATAACATAGAACAATCAGTCCCTTTCAGAACTTTAAATAACAATCTGTATTTTTAACTGATTCTTACTGTCAATTCTGTGTACATGAGAGTTTGAGAAGCATGGCTACAAAATGGCAGTGTGAGCAGCAAGGAAAGGAACACTAAATACAGAAATGTTTAACAATGCTTAACATCCATCTAATCCTATGAGTACTGTTTGATTTCATGCAAGGTACTAGTCAAAACACCTGCCCCACATATAATCATATGCATTTTAAAGCAAATTTAGGTTTGTCTCTATTATATAAGTTAGATTAAGAAATAATCAGTAATTGGTACATCCCCATGACCTAAAATCTGCAAATTTCCTCTCCAGTGACATTTCAGCTAATTTACCTAAAAGTTTTATTTTATTTCTATCATGTTCATCAATGCAATACAGTAATACTTAAAAGTGAAACCACAAAATCAAACCTTTCATTCATTTCTTAAAGATCTGTGGCCCATGGATACACAGGACCTGTCTTTCTTCCACAGAAATTGCCTTTCTTAGGTCAGGTCGGAAGTCTATTACCATGGCAATGTGCAGAACTTCCTAGGAGGCTACCTGAACTCATACCTGGCCTTGTACAACAAAGATCATTAATCTCCAGGTCTCCAGAGCTGGTTCTTTTGAAGAGCTATAAACACACCTACTGTGTTAGCCTTTCCTGAGATATTTTGAAAGAAATCTGATCTGCAGTGTTCTAGCAGATCAAACAGCCAGATCTAACAGAGTCTGAGTGTGGAGTTCACCCTCTTGCCACATATGAACAACCCACTTGAAAGCTCTACCATCTCTTTAAAAACCATAATTTTAAGAGAAGACTATCAGCTTTTAAATATATCACATACAATATTTATCTGTAAAGTTTATTTATGTGATATATTTTATAGACCATTTCGAGATCAAAATCTATATTTCATTTTCAGATAAAATGCATTTCCCTCAAAAGTATATATAATTTCAGGGATTTCACTGGATTTAAATGGCTATTCTAAGGAATGAAGTAGAAAATCCTAACTTCTTATAATTCACCAAATTCTGTATAACGTTTTCAAGCCCTGTCATGCACTGAAAAAGAAATTTAGCTTACAACATAAAACTAGAGAACATACCTTGTTCCTGCCTTAATAACTACTTTTACCTTCAAAATTGCTGTTTTAATCAATGAAATTTAAATTATTGATGCTATCCATGTTAGCTTAAAAATTAAGCATTCTGGAAAAAAGTAATGATTATTTAATTAAAATTCTTTCTGCAAATAATAATAAAAATGAATGAATTATTTCTTTGATACCTCAAATTTCAAGGTAGATATTCTCTACAAAAGTATTACTTTTGCCCACTGGGACGTCAAAGGAAGTCTAGAAAATGGCATCACAGAGGGGAAAATACAACCGACAATAGACTGGAGTCTCTCCTTGAGAGTTCATTCAAAGGAAGGACAAGAGTGTTCCAACTGGACTCATTACTATCACTGAGTTGGGAAAATCACATGGGCTACAAGTCAGGCAATTTCTCTTATGAGCCTGTTGATTCTAGGCTTATTACTTTGCTTGGGTTAACATAGGTTAGTATCATGTGAAAATTCAAAGTTCAGTACATTGTTGAAACTGAACAGGTCAGAGAAACAACATACTAGTGGGCAAAATGTACTCCAGAGTGTACAGCTGACACAGTCCTTATCTTGAGATGATAGATGAACAAAGGATGATTTCACACTCTAGAAGTAGCTAAGTCCAGGGATGTATTAGTTACTTTTTTGTTGCTGTGATTCAGTATTGTGAGCCAGGGAACTTTTAAGAGTTTATTTGAGCTTACAGTTCCAAAGAGATCAGAGTCTCTCATGGTGGGGAGACACTATGCAAAGAAGTGGCTAGAGCAGAAAGCAGAGTGCTCACATCTTCAAGCAGGCACAGAAAGCAGAGCTCAACCGGAAACCTGGAAAGACTTAGGAACTCTCAAAGTTAACCCCCAATGACACGCTTCCTCCATCATGACAAACCTTTCGAGACCTCCTCAAACACCACCGCCAACTGAGGACAAAATGTTCAAATACTTGGAACCTATGGGGGACATTTCCATGGAAATAATATCAAAACAGAATTTCTGATATGTTTCAGCTAAAAGATAAGCAACATAGATAGGAAGAGAGTGTGCTGTAAAATCTGTCATCAGTACTTACTATTAAACAGTATCTTCTTATTCTACCTTTCACAGAACTTTAAGGTTTGTATGATATTAAATTCAATATTGTAATGAGGCTGATAAAGAAGCTGCTTCAATCTCAGACTATGTCATTAAAAGCACCATGACCAGAAATGAGATACTTCTCAATGAATCTTGAGGAAAACTTGAAAGCATTGACAGTATTGGCTTAAATACTGATGGTAATTACTCAGTGATTAAGAACATGAGAAACTTGAAACTTTGAGCATTGAAGGAAATGCAAATATGCTTTCAAATATTTGAAGAATTGCCAGTAGAATAGAAATTAAAACACTGTGGTTCTACAAGAAATAATAAGGCAAATCAATGAGGGAAATTATAGTGGTGTAATAGAAATGGATTGGACTACTTCACACTGATTAACTTTCTGTCAATGGATCTATGCATGGTAATGCTGGGAAAGGGAACTGAAGGAGTGGTCCTGAGTATCTACATGTGCATTCATTTAGACTTTGTTTACCAGACCAATTTTTCTATTTATATATGTCAACCAATACTTTAGTAGAGTACTCATTTATTTTTTCTTAATGACACTATTAATTAGGCAAAGTAATAAATCTCTAGCTACTATTCCATGTTTGTGATTCATCACAAACTAATTTTTTTCTAATAATTAAGGTTACAATGTGCTTAAGGACACAGTCTCTGCTACTTAGAGAACCTTTTCTTTCCTTTCAATAAAAATCACTGAACTACTTACTATTGTCATACGTCACACTGTTCTTGTCCATCAAGAAAGGATAGCCACAAGATTTACATGCAAAGATGCTACACGTGTTCTTATATCAGTTACTTGTTTTTTGTTTCTGTGATAAAACACCATGACCAAACATTTTACAGAAGCAAAGGTTTGTTTTGGCTTATGGGTCCAGAAGGAGATTTCATAATGGCTGGGGAGGCATGTTGGCAGACAACCAGAACAAGAAGCTCAAAGCTCACATCTTCAATCAAATGGAGAAAAGCAGAGAGTAAACTGGAGTAAGTGTGAGGCTATAAGCTCTCAAAGCCCATCCCCAGTAATACACTTCCTCCAGCAATGTTCTACCTCTTAATGGTGTCATAACCTCAAAAAACAGCACCTTCAACCAGGGAAAAAGTGTTCAAATATTTGAGCCTGTGGGAGATATTTCTCATCCAAATTACTACATGCCATTCCCTGGACACCATAGGCTCATTGTCATATCATAATGAAAAATATAAGTTCAACCTTAAAAGTGCCCACAGTTTTTACAGCATCAAAACTATTCAAAAGTCCAAAGTCTCTTTTGAGACTCAGGTTATCTCTTAATTGTAGCCATCTACAAAGTCAAAAAGCAAATTATACACTTCCAACATACAAAGACACAGAATACATAGCCCCAATTCCAAAGGGAGGAATCAGACAATGGCATGGAACTACTGGACCAGAGCAAGACAGAAACCCAGCGTGGCAGATACCACATCTATGTCTAGTGTCTGGGACTCAGCCCCTGCAGCTTTGCTGCCTGCAATACACATCTCTCTTGTACTGGCTTGACTCCCTGATGCAGCTCTCCTTATAAAATGTCTTGTGGATCTGGTATTTCCAACATCTTATGGTCTCCACTGCAAGACTCCACTTTCTCAGTTTCATGCAGTGGCTTCTCGGAGCTTACTGCCCTCTCAGGCCCTTCACACAGGGACTACTGTGTTGCACATTGTCTGGTCCCCGTGACTCTCTGAAATTACAGAGGAAGAGAGGAAGAATCTTTGTCCCCATCACTATTGCATTTCATGTCTCCAAAGCTAGTACCACATGAATGACATTGCCAAATTCAACTGCCAATTCGGGATGGATCTTTGCTCCTTTTTCCCAGATTAGCAGCAGTTTTCCTTTGTTGAAAGAAATGCTTTCTAAGAGAAAGCAACCCTGATGGCTTACCACTTCCACAAATTAAAAGCTTAGGTGATTTGGACCTTGCCTTGAGTGCACCCTTCCCATTTTTCCTCTGAAGAGTAGGAGGCCTCACATTATGACACTAATGTCTTCAATAATTACATCTATTTTAGCACATGCTTTGATGCAACATTAAGCTCATACTACTCTTTTTCTCTCCAAACTATACATTTTATATTTCTTCTCTACTTGCTCCTTTTCATGGTAGACCTGCATAAGAATTAACAGTAATAACCATTCCACAGACTCAAAGTTATTCTGTATTAAAATTTTCTCTTCCTAAGAAATTAAGGCACTACTTCTCAATTCAGTCTCATGTAAATCCTCAGGATAGGGGCAGGGTCTGTGCCAAAATACTACATGAATGGCCTCTAGCCCAGCTATTGGTAGAGTCTTTGCTCCCCTCTTAAACACATGAGCCAGGCCAATACCATCCAAATTACTCTCAGCACTGCTGTCTTCCATGTTCCCATTAGAACAGTCCACTAAGCTCCCTTACAGTATTCCACAGCTTTTGTAGTATAAAGTTGCAAGGTCTTCCACATTCCTCAGGGACATTTCACAGGTTCTTAAAAGCAATATATCATTTCTTCTGGTACAAACTTCTCTATTAGTTACTTTCTGTTGCTGTGATAAACCAAAATGACCAAAAAGTGATTAACTGAAGAATGCAGTTCCATAATGGAAGGGCATCATGGTGACAAGTGGTTGAAGCAGGAAGTTGAGAGTTCTCATCTTTAACAACATGCAAAGAAAGCAGAAATTGAACCAAAAGGGAGATGAGGTTATAGACTCTCAAAATCATCCTCAGGGATGTATTTCCATCCGCAAGCCTGCACCTCCTGAACTGTTCATAACATCCCCAAACACTTCTACCAACCTTGGATGAAATGTTCAAATATATGTTCCCACAGATGTTTCTTATTCACCACCACAGTCTCTTGGTCTCTCTTGGGAAATGCTTAAGGGAAAGTCACTCAGGCAGACACAATCCAACATTCCCTTCTTTCTTAACCTGCATCCTGCCAAGCTTATTCCAATACCAAGTCCAATTTAATTTTATATCTTTGTTGAATCCATGATTTTTAAATCGTATGCATTTATAATATGCAACACACATCAACACCTGCATAAACTGTAAAATGGTTAATTCAATGAGCAAGTCCATTTCTCAACTAATCTCTGTCTCTCTTTATCTCTCTTTTTGTCTTTCTCTTTCTCTCTCTGTCTCTCTGTCTTTGTCTCTCTCTCTCTTTCTCTTTCTCTCTCTGTGTGATAAAAACAGTTAAAGTACACTCCTATCAAATTTCAAGTACACAATTTTAAAATATAGCTACCATGTTGTAAAATTTATTTCCTGAACTCTTCCTTCCTGTCTAACTTAAATTATCATTGAAACACCTTCCCAGTGATCCTATAGCCTTAGCACCTGGTAACTATCATTCCACTTTCTACTTCTCTAAGTCTGAGGTTTAAGCACTAAATTTAAGTATGGTTTAACTGTATTTGTCTTTTTTTCTTGGTTTATCTCATTTAATATCTTCCAGAGTTGTTCATTGTCACAGCTGTTGGGATTTTCTTCTTCTTAGGACTAAATAGGATCCCATTGCTGGTATTTATTTTATGTGTGCCTTTATCCAACCATGAGCATGGTGGTTGTTTCCAGATGTTGGCTACTGTGAATATGGCTGCAAAGAACATGGGATGGGGATCAGCCTCAGGCACATGCTATCTTTTGGATCATGTGGTACTTTTAGGTCTCATTTTTGAAGCAGCTCCATATCCTTTGTTCCATATTTTCACTCAGGCTTGATCGCTTTTGGCCTTTTCATAGCAGCCATTCTATCTGTGTTTCATCTTACATTTCCTCAATGCTCAGAGATGTTGATGATTTCTTTTTCATATATCTGTCAGTCTTTGGTATAGCTTTTGATTCAAGGTATTTGCTTGTTTTATTTAAAAATCATTTTTTCTTATATTGGGTTATTTGTGTTATTTCTATATTTTAGACATTAATTCCTTACTGAACATAAAAATTACAAATACAATATTTTAATCCACAGAGGCTCTTTTCACTCTGTAGACTGTCTTTGCTGTACAGAATTTTAAATTTTGCAGTATGACATGTTCATTTGTGTCTGCTATGTTCTCATATCTATATCATTATCTATCTGTCTCTCTGCATGTTGTTCTGTCTGTTGTGGCTCTCTCTAGCCAGGCAAAATGTATCAGTCTCTACAATAAAATACTTAGGTATAATGTAAAAAAAAAATTTTATCGAATCATTGTGTGTTTCATACAGAACATCTCAATCAATCTTAACCATCTTCATATCCCTTCCCCACTGGCACCTCCGTAGCCCCCAACCAGAATCCATATATTCCTTCATCTGTGTTAAAGTCTATTGTGTCAAGTTAGTGTCCCCAAATGACCTCTGTGCAGGTTCATCCACTGAGGTCTAGTCAGGCTACCCAGAGTCCCTTGCTTTTGGAAGACTAGCTCATCCTCACCCAACAGTAATCAGTTGCCAGTATTTTATTAAGCAAAGATTGGAGTCTTCTACCCATTTCCTGAGTTCCATCCTGGGTTTTTGCCTGCTTGAGTTTGCATGGGACATGAGCATGCCAAAACCATTGTTGTAGGTTCATATGAGCAGGGCCTCAGGAGCTTGTAGGATTGTAATTCCACATGGTCACTCACCTCCTCACAGACTCTTACAATCTTTCCACAGCCTCTTTCACAATTGTCTCTGAGCCCTGGGTGAGTGAAACTTAATGTATGAGTCATGGACTGAACACTCTGAAGATTCCTAATCTCTATGATTTAGCCCTTTGTGATTTTGTGCTACTGGCCTTTGTTGCTTGACAGAGGTTCACTAATGAGAACTGAGAGATTCATTAGTGACGTCTTTACCCCTTGTTTTATATTGCATGAAACTTGGATGTAGAGACTGAGCTGTAGATGTGCCCCTTAGGCATGGGCAATTCACAGACAATGTCTGTGTGTGACCAGTTGTAGTATTCTGTACTAGTTTGCAGCTGGTACAAAAGAAGCTTCTTTGATGAATGGTGACTGGGATACTTGACTACAAATATATGGATATATATGTTGCATTTAATAAGAAGTTATGTTAGCCTAGGGAAGTGAAAACCTTGGGGATTTCTCTAAGATATATGACCTCTTTAGCCATGTGTATTTGGCTACAATTACAGTACCATACATGAGTTTCCTCCTATTGAGTGGGCTCTAAGACCAATTAGGTAGCTGTTGACTGGCCTCAAGATAAAAGTGCCACTACTGTACCAGTGTCAAATGCTGTGTCATCATCCAGTCATCGATGTGGTTATTTGGAATGGGGAGAAGACAGTGATGGAGTTGCTTAGATGGGAGGGGAGTGGAAAGGCAGTACACAACATCAGACTTACCAAATGAAGAGGGCTGCCTATAAATTTTTAAATGTATAAAAAATATAATAAAACCATAAAATTATGATGCAAGAGTAAAATAAACACTAACCCAATGGAGATATATTCTAAGTCAATAGAAAAGAGTATACATTATCAAAAAATGGTTTCTTCCCAAGTTGATCTATAAAATATCACATCTGAATTAAAATTTATCATTTACTTCTAAAAATAATTCTCCATTTTCTAGGGGAAGACATAAGATCTAGAATACCTAACATACCACTAAAGAGAGAAAAGCTAGATGAGTGGAAATAATGAATCTGCAGAGCCCAGATGATTCTTAAGGCAGTGTAATAGGACTATATAATTGTACATGTATGTCATCATGTATTCACAATGCTCAGAGAGTGTCATGCAGCAAGAGTGAGCTCTATTTCAAATGATGAAATCAGGATTCTAGCAGTAATGGGTCAACAAAGGCTTAACTCTAAGAACTGCACAGCTTTGTTGTGGTTTATTATGTTGATAGTTGAGAAATCTATGCCTAGGTGGGAGCAAAGAGCATATTGGAGCTTTCTCTAATTTCTGCTTAACTTACTATGAACTTACATGCTAAAAAACTGCACAATTCCTATTGTTCCCAGGAAGTGCATAAACATGACTAGGTGCCATTCATCTGGGGTCTGTTCTCCAACTCCATGCCATTTCAGTGTTCCCTATAACGGGAAATCACTGACTTAAATGTTCATGATCTCTATTCGGGGATTAGCCTACACTTACAGAATCAATCAAAACTTTATCAGTTGACTTAGAATTTATCCAACAGACCACTTTCAAAAGTGAGGAGTAGAATTATTTTAAGTCCTGGGAATATTCATAAACATGGTTCTGTAGACTGATTATTACTAGATGGGGGAAAGTAGGCCTTACCTAAAATCTCTAGATAAGCTGAATACACTCAAGTGGATGAATTTGCACTGAAGGACATCTGAGTACAGATGCTTGACTAAACAGGACTTAACGTGCATGATGGGATGCATAAGGTCCGATGGGGGGAGTTGCTGCATAGGGGATGGAGGGTTAAATTTGATTAAGAACTATTGTATGAAATGTACAAAAACTCAATAATTTTTTAAAAACAACAAATAAAAGAAGATCAATAAGGGATAAGGAAGAATCACATAGCCTACAAGAACAGGGAGTTGTAGCATTTCCACATTTACCTCAAAGAGAAACTTAGTGCTTTCTTTTGTAGGAACATCTTAAAGCCTATAGCTATAGAAGAGAGCTTCATAACAGTCTCTTTGTCCTTGGGTGGAAGATAAGGGTTACACTGCTTTATGTACTTTTGTTTTTATCCTCTAGACCCTTTCTGGACTCTTCCCCAATTCAACTACTGTCAAAGAGCAAGTGAGTCTGTATGGTCCCATTCACATCTTTTTCTTCTCCAGGGTCTCCTGACTCTGAAAATGAATAAGTATTCCTGTGAGAGGCATGTCCAGTATGCCACCCTGAACAACTGTGAATGGAACCAACTTATTTTAGATAACAATGTTGTGTCACATGTCAAACTGTTACGGATTCCTGCAGGTTAAGCCTAAACCTAATCTAGTGCTTATTGCCATTGGCTTTTATCTACTAAGTATATCTTGTGCTGTTTCACTTCCAATGGCACCCTTGTAGTTCAATGTTAAAACTTTTTTTTAATCTTGATTATTTCATGGGTCTCTCTTACCTGTCTGGGATCTCCAGTTACGTAAGCAACACTTCGGTGATTTTTTTTTTTGAAGTCTGAAAGTGAAAGCATATTCTTCCCCTGTCTGGAAATTTTCAGGTGATTTTTATTGCTAATATTTTGTATTTCCAGGATAAAATAAAGATGCCTGTTCACAGTCCTGGCTTTCCTTCATTCCTTAATTCTGCTTTCATGTATCCATACCTCCACCTAATTACTTCACATATCCGCCCGTCCATCTTCGGGCCTTTGAACAAATTTTTCTCTTTGCCTTGAATAATTTCTTTGCTCACCTGAGTTCATCCGCTCAATTCCTACTTATATGTCAGATGTGATTAGGAGGGTTTTCTATCATTCCTCAATAAGACAGAGCTGATGTTGTAAGACACATCCCCTGGTGTTACTCTGCTTCCAATTACACTTATCAAAGCTTAGAAACTTGGAATTATTAACTATCAGACTAGCTTTTCAAGTCACAATGACATAAAAGCTTTATATTAGTAACTTTTATATTTTAGTCTAAAGAGAATGGGCACTGAGATATAATGTGTTGGGCTATGTGTGGTTAAATGTATTCTTTGCTAAAGGTTTCAATAGATTAATTTTGTTTCTTTGTTCTGTCTTTTCAGATAAGTCTAACACTTTAAACCAAACCACAACCCAGCAGTTCCTTATTGTATTTCACTTTTTAGTATCCAGTGGAAAAGTAAGATCTTGACCAAGAGGAAAGAACACTAATGATAAGTCAGTGAATCAAATTTCTTCCCATACAGGCTCCAGCCAAGGTCTTCACACTTTTCCTTAGTTCCAAAGCAATATGTAGAGTGCATGCATGCTCAGATGTAGGGTAGAATAGCAGACTCACTGTGTTTATTTCTACACCTGTTTTACATATTACTATAAACCTGGTGATTAAATACAACATAATTTTTTTCTCAACTGTTTCAAAGGTCAGAAGTTTAAAATAAATTTCATTAGTCCAAAGTCAAGGTGACATTAGATCTGTGATTCCCCCGCAACCCCACACATGTGCTCCATGAGCAAAGTCAAGGTTACATTAGACCTGTGATCCCCACCACCACTCTCCACACATATGTTCCATGGAGTTTATGTTCACCTGATAGTTTTAGGTTCTCTTGCTGTGTTCCTAAGAGTAGCTCCTGGTCCTATCCTCCATCTTCAAAGCGGCCAGCAAAGCACTGTGCTTTATGGTTTTCTGTCTCTTAAAATCCTCCCCGCTTCCCTTATTCTAGATGCATGCTTTGGTGTATTTAGAACCCATAGGAGTTATCCAGAATAACATTCTCATCTCAAAATCTTTATTTAATCCATCTGCTAAGTTCCTTTTTTCATTTAAAGTAAGTCACAGCTTAGACCTTAGATATGACTGGGATGCTTTATTCTGTCTATCATACTTAAAAATCGGGGTCCTTTTGGTGTGACCGAAAAGGAGACTGAAAGTAAAGGATGCATACAATCATTGCTTCCTATGTTTAAATTTGTTGTACAAGGTAGTGGTTGTTCTTTTCCAAGCCTAATCAACAGTTATGTGTGTAACCCCATGTGTCAAAGAGAACTGCATTAGAAGAGTAAGAGGTGAAAACTATTAAAGAAAACACATTACTGCAAGACAGTAAACTCTTCTCTCCAACCTCATAGCAGCAATAAACAGAAAATTCTATACATGCCATGCTTATCTATACAAGCCTAGAATGTGTCCAATGTATTCTTATTTATCAAATTCTAGTGTATAATTTTTAGTTTCACCAAATGTAAAATATAAGAAATATTTCTCTTTTTTGGATAAATCTTAAGCAAAACTAGAAATTACTATTTTATCTGACCAAAGAGGGAAAATTCTGTGATTGTGTCAATAATCTAAGATAAGCAAGCCAGAACAAAGTTAAAACTACTTAAACCTTTCAGGAAAACATATATTCTGCCTCAATTAAATAGATAATTGACTTAATTCTCTACTTCATTTACCTAGGGAAGAATTAACCTGAAACCAAGATGTTCCCAATTAAGTGCTCCAATTAATGGAAACCTGGAATTACAATGCACAGAAGTTTAAAGGACACATTTGTATCAATCTATTTAACACTCCTTTAAAATTCTTGACCTGTCTAAATATTCTTATTAAATAATAAAAACATTAACAGTAAGAATGCAGAAATGTTCTCTTTCCTGATGACTGGGAAGAATTTTCTCTCTTTAACAAATGTCATCCAGCTCAGCAATATGTCATTTATACTTTTAAACCTAATTGATTAAAGTAATTTTCCAAAAAATTTCTGATCGCTTAGATGTTCCTGTCTCGGTGTTTTGTACTTCAGTGTTATGTGACTTTGTGCATAGGAATGGCTCCGGTACTCAACATGATGAAATTTAGTGGTTTCTGAGCTCTTCCAGGCAACTGAAAATCTGTAGCAGCATGTGATTGCACTTGCCAGTCTCCTCTTTCCTTCATTTCACCTGGTCTCAGACAAAGACTTCCCCAAGCAATGGTTGAGATACCCTTGTGTCTACAGTTTATTCCTCATTCTAATCTGTATGCTGCCTCAGGAAATGAAGCCTGACCCATTGGAGGTTCAGTTTTTAGACTAATGCCCAATTCTGCTTTTCATTCTTACCATTTCTCATGCAGTTATACAGGAAACTTCTGTTAGCTATTTCTAGTACATATGCTAGGAAAATACTACAAATGATTCCCCTCTAAGAACAGTAAGGAAAGTGATCGGAGGACAGGTTTGAAGTCCACTTCCAAAGAATGTAGCTTGAGTTGATTTTGAGCCAAATAAATAAATAAATAACTTCATATAAGTTTTTAAATCAGTAGAGACTATAGAGAGCTGAGAAAGGTGGTACATGCCTTTAGTCCCAACATTTGGGAGACAAAGACAGGCAGATCTCCATGGGATCAAGGTCAGCATGGTCTGCATAGCAACTTCTAGGCCAGCTGTTGCTACAGGAAGATCCTTTCTCAAAAAAAAAAGGGGACTGGAGTGGTGGCTGAGTGGCTAAGAGCACTGGCTTCTCTTGAAGAGGACCCAGGTTCAATTCCCAGCATCCACATGGGTAGACTAACAAACATTCATACCTCCAGTTCCAGGGGATCCAATGCCTCTTATGACCTCTGTGTGCACTGCATGATTGGGGTGCACTGACATGCACATAGGTAATACATTCATACACATAAAATATAAATGGAAAAATGAATGGAACTATCCATAAAACCTGAAAACCAACTGAAAGAAGAAAGAAGAACTCTATGTAAGTTAGTTTCATGAAACTCATAAGGGGGAAATCACTTTTAAACCAAAGCATTTGGGCACTAAACATCCAACAAAATGTAATTTAAGGTAAAATAAACAATAAAAAATTGGAAAGTCTTCAAAGAATTTCTAAATAAGGTCAATGATCTTGTGATTAGCAATTACATTAGTATTGTTAAAATGAAAATAGGATATGTGTGTGGATTTAAAAAAATTTTATAACATTAGCATAATTAGCAATTACTAAATATTTTCAGCATGGGTTACACATAAGACATTAAATATATGAGTAATATCTCTATCCTATTAAATGTTATTTAAAGTATAAATAAGAATTCACAATTTATATTTTATTTTTAAAGACATACCTTTAAAAAAATTTATTCACTGAGAACACATAGAAACAATCAGACTCAATATCAAAGAATGAATGAGGAAATCCCAAGAATACAGACTATGGTTTCATTATATTTTCCTTAATTATAAAACCAAATCACGAAGAAATTAATTATTTCAGAGCCAAGTCAGGGAAAAACATAAGAGGAACCTAAAATGATTTTGGCATAACAGCAAATAAGGAAACCTCCTTGGGACACACACAAAAAACCAAACATGAATCTTCTTCAGTTTCTTTTTTCAGTGTCTTCAAGTTTTCATTGTAGAGGTCTTTCATTCCTTGGTTAAGTTTATTTCTAGGTTTCTGGTTTTTTGTGGCTACTGTGAATGGGATCTCCCTAGTGTCTTTTCCAGCGTTTGTCACTGGTTCATAGGAAGGCTACTAATTTTGTACATTAATTTGATTTGTCCACAATAGCTAGAATGTAAGAGTATGCTGCTGAAAATACCATTCACTCTAGATGCAGTACACAGAGAAATTAACCTCAACTAACCCAGAAACTCTACCTGCTGGCTAGCATTCATAGTGCTAGATGGGCTAATCAGGCTGCTGCAGGAAGGGGGTGGGCAGGAAGATCATCAGTGGTCTTACTTGCACTGAACCAAGCATGCTAAAATCCTGCCCTACTAAGCAAGCTGTACCTACTAGTACAATAGTGGCAATTCTGCTTATTGAGAGTAACCAGCTGCGCTCTTAATTGGATTTGAAGCCTGTTCTACAGGAAGGAATTCCTGCCTAGTACTCTAAAAGTTGTCAAAACCCTAGGGAAGTCGTCAGTCCAAGGAGGGAGGGGCTCTTTGATATTGTTTTTCTAAATGGTCACGTGGTCAGTTGGTCTTCTAGATATTTATGGTCATAGGTATGGATCTGTGCTGCTCCCAGCCTTGGTCAGAGAAGAATTCTATAGCTGCGAGTAGTGGTGAATGCACTGTCATTAGTGTTCTAAGTCATGAGAATACATAACTGTGAGTGCTCAGCCTTGGGTGAAACATGTATATCAGTCTCCTCCCCAAAGCTTGAAAGAGAGGATCATCGCACTGGAAGAGCCAGAGGCTGAGCAAGAGAGCTATGAAATGTTGGCCTCTGGATATGGTGTGGCTAATGCACACATGAACTCTACACAGCAATGTTTACCTGCACACAAAAGATCATGCCAGTTAAAAACTCCAGCATGGAGTGGTGAGGCGTTCCCTAGGTCCCTCGGCAGCTTAGAGAGGATGACGGCTGCCGGAGAAGAGAGAGTCAATCTTCTTGGTGGAGTCGGGTAGAATGGATGATAACACACTCATGATCATATAAGCTATGCTAACTGGACTCACCAGAATTTTTTGAAAAAGAGGAGGAGGAGGACATGAAAATAGAAAAGGAGATGTAGGTTGTTGGGTACCAGGTGAAATTGGAGGGAGAGTATGGGAAGCGGATATGATTACGATGCACTGTATACGTCCATGAAATTTTCAAAATAATTTTTTTAAAGAAACAGGAAATGGAAGTGGTAGTGGCTGCCTGTAATACCAGTATTTCAGAGTGGGACACAGGTGAATCATGAACTTACCAGTTTCAGACTGCTTGTGCTATAAAATGAAACCTTGTTGAAGGAAGAAATGGGAGAAGAAATGAGAATAAACAGGTTTTCTTTATATTAAAAAGAAAGAGAATAGGAGGGCTGGGGTGATAACTGAAGATTACTTACAGTTCTTCCAAAGAACCCAGGTTCCATTCACAGCACCTACAGGGAGGCTAACAATCATCTGTACCTCCAGTTGCAGAGAATCTGACACTCTTATGGCCATTGTTGGCACTGTATGATATGGGTGCACTTACATACATGCAGGCAAAACATTCATACACATAAAATAAAAATAATAAGTAAAATATTTTTTTAAATCTAAAAAAATAAGAATTTTTTTCTTCATAAGTAACAGAATTTATTTAAATCTTATGATACATAAAACAAATTCATAATGAAATTTATGCTGAGTTGTCATAAAAGTTATGTCATAAACATTATCAGCTTGCTATACTTAAAATTATCAAATTAAGAGAAAAAGGTCAAACTCTTTCTTTGCCTTTCCTATATAAACTCTCTTTAAGATTAATCACATGGTTATTGAGGGTAAAGCCCACTTTATTCCTGAATGTAGCTAATAATGGATATTGAACAGGAATATTCAATCAAATTTTAAAAACATATCTTCTTAAGGAACATTGGTAAATACTGGACATTTTAATCTGTTAGTGTTATAATAAAGGATCAGATTATACTATTAGAAGCCAGAGAACAGTATTTATTATAGAAGAAATTTTGATGAGGCACATGAGTAATAGACAAGATATAAGGAGCACAATATTCCAGTTTTAAGAACTGTCAATATATTGACAACTTTTCCCACCAATGAATGCTCTGATTTACTGTCTTCTCTAAAAGAGTTGAACTTCACAGAATGCCCAAGTACTCATCACTTCATCTATACATTTTCATTGCCTTCTCTAAATTACAAGCACTCATTTAAAAGTTCACATCCATACTATTACCAGACTTAAAATAGAGATAACATACTCTTCAGCTTACCCGGAGTCCCTTGCTTTATGGAGATTAACTCATCCTCATCCAACAGTAATCAGTTGCCAATATTTCTTAAGCAAAAATTGGGATCTGCCACCATTTCTCCAGCTCCATGCTGGGATTTTATCTGCTTGAGTTTGCATGGGTCTTGAACATGTCGACACCATTGTTCTAGGTTCACATGAGCAGGGTCCCAGGAGCTTGTAGGATTCTATTTCCAATGATTCAGCATTGAGGAACATTTGGGGACATTAACTCGACATAATAGAACTTATCACAGATGAAAGAATGTGTGGATTCCAGTTGGGGGTCAATGGAGAGTGTGGGTGGGGAACAGGGTTAAACATGATGAAGATTGATTGAGATAGTCTGTGTGAAACGCAAAACAATTCAATAAAAAAAAAGAAAAAAGAAAGATAACATTCTTAAATTCAAGGCAACGTTCACATTTAGCTGATTGGAATTTCCTTTGGAAAAACATTTAACCTTAGAAAGGAAGGGGAATCTCAGATGAATGACATTGACAAGTTCTACAATAGGATTATAGACGAAAACTTTCATAAATTAAGGAAAGAAATACTCATACAAATACAAAAGGCACACAGAACACCAATTAGACAGGACAAGAAATACAACCCACATAGTAAATCAATAGTAAAACATGAAATTGACAGAACAAAGAGAGAGTACTGAAAGTTGCAAGATGAACAAAAATTACAGATAAAGGAAAACTAATCAGAATTGCAAATTACCTTTAAATACAAGCTTAAAAAAGCCAGAAAAGCCCGGAACAAAACATCCCAAGTTCTAAGTAATTATAGGTGCCAAACCAGAATACACAGAAAAACTGACTATCATAGTTGGAGAAAGAAAAATCTTCCATGCTACAAATAGGTTCAAAGATGTTTTGCCCACCAAACAAGTCCTACAGCTGATACTTTAAGTAATACAGAAGAAAGAAGAAAATAATGACCAGACTCAAAGGATTCAAAAAGAAAAATAATGAATGTATAATTATGGAAACAAAAACTAGGACTAAGAACATAAACAGAAAATAAATGACAGTAACAAACACACATCTTAATATACATCTTTCAGTCATAACTTTAAATACCAATGGCCACAAGCAGACTAGTTGAATGAAATAAGAAACAAAATACAGCTTTATGTTATCTACATGAAACTCATCTTACCTTTAAGGATAGACACCACAAAGCAGGTACATGGCCATATGGAAACAGAATCCTACAAGCTCCTGGGACCCTGCTCATATGAACCTATAGCAATGGTTTCAGCATGTTCAACACTAATGCAAACTCAAACAGATACAATAGATCTTAACACAGATGAAAGAATGTATGGATACCTGTTGGGAGACTATGTAGGGCCTATGTAGTGTAGAAGGGGGTATAAAAATGATTAGGATTCATTGAGATGTTCTGTATGAAATACACAGTTCAGAAAAAAAAAATGGAGATCTGTCTGAACACTGTTCTCTAAAGAAGAAATGAAACTAAGAAATATCTTTAAAAGTGTTCAACATCATTTGTAATTAGGAAAATGTAAATTAAAACAACTTTAAGATTTCATATACTGCAGTAAGAATGGCTAAGATCAAGAAATCAAATACACCAAATGGTTTTAAGAATATGGAGAAAAGGGGAACCCTCATGCACTGTTGGTAGGGTTGCAAACTAATGCAACTACTCTGGAAATCAGTGTGGATATTCTTTAAAATCTAAAAATATATCTACTATGTACTCCAGTGACACTACTCTTTTCCATACACCTAAAGAACTCAGTTTGCTACGACACAGATACTTGATCAACCATGTTTGTCAATGTTCTTTTCACAATAACTAGGAAACAGAAACGGCCTAAATGTCCTTCAAAAGATGATGGGTAATGAGAATGTGGCACATTTACACAGTGGATTTATACTGATTGGTAAAGAAAGACAAAATCACGAAATTTAGGTTATACTAAGTGAAGCAAAACAAACTCAGAAAAACAAGTGATGTATGTTCTCTCTCATTTGTGGATCTCAGCGCCAAGTCTTAGAGGCAGTTATAGATCTTAAAGTTTCTTCAGGAGCCTGGAAAATGGAAAGGACTCATGAAGGTAAACAAGAAAAAGAAGCTAGAAAAAGGAGGATAGGAAGAGATAGGTGTTATCAAAGGGAATGTGGGAATACCTTAACCATGGAGGGAATAGGCAGCACTGTACAGGGAAGAGGAGAGATAATGCGTAGGTGTTGTGAAAACCAAAGGGGATTAGCTCAAAATTCTACTGAAAAATTAACACAGAATATACATATGAGTTCATGTGAATAACTGAAAGCTACACAACGAAAAGCTCATTGCCACGTAGGGGAGCCGCCCTTCCCGATGCTGGTAATACAAGAGACTCACAAAAGAATATAGGCTATTGCCATTGCCCTTGATTGTCTCTAAGAGCTTCAAGATAAGACCCTGTTGCTGAGGGCACAACATATTTTGAACACAGGACTTGGAGCAATCAAGCTGAAACTGATCTAGAAGCTTTGTCCCTGACGATCAGCTCCCTTAGTATCAGATGATACTCTGCGAACTGCCAAGGGAGAAAAACAATCAGTGATCCCACCTAGCTGTGAAGTCTATGAACCACAAGACCAGCCCAGCAAATAATCTCTATTGGTGCAGTAATGGCACTTTTATCTCATGGGTAATCAACACCTTCTAATTGAACTTAAAGCACACTTAATACCAGAGAACCCACTTAGAGAGGTCATAAACCCTACAGAAAAATCTACTTTTGTCCCATCCTTAAATCAGTATTGTTCTTTTTTGCCATTTAATTCATAGCAACCAAAAGAGTTTATCACAGTGTAAAGAACTACTGCTTAGTAGCAATAAGTTTAAGTGAATTCACATTTCCTTTTGATAATTCTTGCAATAACACTAACACATCAAGTAACTCATTGTAGAAACTAGTACATTAATCAACATACTGCTAAATGATCCAAATTTTACTACCTTCACTCCAAATACATTTATTATTTTTTGTTTTCATTTTAACAATACTATGACTTGATAAATTTTACTTGTTTTCATCACATTGAACTACAGTTATTTTCCTGTGTGATATAACATACAGATGCTGCCAAGTTAAATTCCATGTAGTATCAGTTTAGCCGAAATATTGTTAAACAAACCTTTGAAAAACTGAGCATGTTGTTTCCACCAAATGTGTCAATAAATTGAAATATCAATTTCAACAGACATATGTTTTCTATTTCCACAAATAATTGTGGGGGAGTTTAGAATTAACATAGTTCTTATTTAAACTTAAATATTAGTAGATTATCATAAATTCAAATGAGGAATTGGAAAGGAAATTTCCTGATATTACAAGACTACTAGCATTTTATGACTGGCTTTATTTATTTTTAAAAAATCATACTCTCTCACATTAATATACATTTCTACATCATGCTTTTGCCTTGAGAGTGAGAGTAGAACTTTTAAAATTAAATTTATTCAAAAATCATAAAATATTTGTTTTGAATTCCATTATCTGGAGTTCAAATTGAACACAACTAAATAATACATTCTAAACAGTTCTTTAACAACAAGATGCCTGAATGTTATTACTAATCATGAATTTAAACTCTGAAGTACTGTTCATTCACCACTAAGAAGACTGTGGTACATTTATTAGTAAAAGCATCTGTTTCTGAAAGCAGAAAATAAGATATTTGAACATCTAAAACTTCTCCATCTGTCCTTTAAGGCATACATTTATTAATAGCAATAGTTGCTGTCTGGAAATAATCAATAGTGCATTTGATCTTACTAGAAAGTTGTGTATTTCTTTATCTATATTTTTCTATGTTTTCATACAACTGAAAAATTTGCATTTTCATATAAAAACAGATCAAAGAACATTTAGAAAGATCACTTATGATATGCCCATCATAACATAAATGTTGTGAAGACAGAAATGATTCCCATCCTTATAACTATGGAGTTTGAAATACATAGCTGTTCAGATATTACTGTTTATTTGATATTGTAAATACTATTTCTGTTATAAATTGCTTTCTCAGCTGCATATTGCAACTTGGAGCAGACCACTGAGCTGTCCCCTTAAATATTATGACACGGAGAAAATCACGTTGTGCTTTAACCTATCAACAAAGGAGCAAAGCAATTACAGAGCTAAACAGAGTCCGGGAAGACCCAATAAAGACAAATCCAAGAAAATTTGGTGAAAATTCTTAAGGGGCCTTCCAATGTTTAATTTAGGCCTGAGGCATGATTAATATTCTGATTCTAATTCAAAAGACTGAACCACAAAGGTACATCTTTTGGGTATTTTTAATAAGCATAGTACAACACTCTGTGAATTAACAGCTGGTCTAACTGGTATTTTACTTCTTCTTTGCTTACTCAAGTGAAGCAGTTAATATTAGTATAATCATCAAACTAACACTAGTCCAGCAGAGGGACAGATTTCTTTTCTAGTGTTGTGATGTAGAATACAAATTTTTAAACAGAAAAAAATCCATTGCTGTATTAATATTAATCAAACCGTTGTTTTATATCTAACACATATCAGAATAACTCTTAATAAAGAAGAGAAAAAATTTCAAACTTCTATCATTTGGGAAAAAAATAACATTTTCACACTTTTAAAAGAGAGGCAAAAAGTCAAACATGAGAGGAATTTCATTTAATTTAATGGATGTTTACGAAAGTACTGAAAATACTGTAATTAAAATTAATAAATATGGTTTATTAATCTAACTGCTAAAATACAATTACTTCACAATCTTCAAAAACCTGTATGAACTATAATATATGCAATGTAACAAAAATAAAAGCTACATTTTCATACTCAAGAATTATATGTAGACACAGCATTAATTTTTGTAATTGGGGTTATTGGTAGTAAGATTATAATCCGCTTTGCTTTCCAATATTTTGACATGCTCATTGAGATTCAGAATAAGCATCCGTTTTAATAATTGTTAAATAGAAAACCTTCCATGTGTTTGATTTTAAATTTTATTGTATTTTCATAGAAATTATGTTTGAAGAAAAATCGTAATATATTTTTATGATTTTAAGCATGTCATATTTAAATTTTATGACAAATTTCACATAGAAATAACCATTGCAGGTATTATTTTCAAGTCTGGGATTTGTAACCATTATGACTCTATATGATTTTTCCCCAATTTTCAAAATGATACTGCATATACTTTAACATTCTCATTAATAACAATGTATTAGCTTGTGAAACCATTAGCTTTTACATTTATGGAAAAGACAATGGAATGTTTTGTTTTGTTGTTGTTGTTGTTATGGTTCTTTCTTGCTTTGTAGGTTTTTATTGAATTTCTGTGCATTTACTTTAGAATGTCTTACACCCCCTTCTCCACTGGCATCATTCCATAGCATCCCCCAACACTAGAATTCACACATTTTGTCATTTGGGGGATAAGGCCTATCACATCCAGTTAGATAATGGAATGCTTTTGTAAAACATTACTAAATATAAACAAAATTATTACTACTATGTTCTTAGATAAGATCAACATGAAAATATTAAGTTTCATAATTTCATAATGTTCAAATATACTAAGTTGGAGATAACCTGATTGAAATGTTTTTTGGAAATTCTACAGTCAACAATTTTTAAAGTAACCATTAAAAGTAGTTTTAGATAAACTATAATTTAAAATATTCCATTCAAATATAATGCAGGACTTTAAGCAACTTTTCATTTGATTGGTTAGAGATATACATTGTATTAGAGCATTATTTATATGAAGAAGCATTTGCATGTTTTAAAGGTGTCCAGTCTCTTACATGTCTATGAAACAGCAGTAGCATAATTACTGTGATTTCCTCCTTTCTTTCCTAGGGGCACCTCCAATGGAAGCAAATGTACATACACTGTCCACATCAAAACCAAAGACAAACACAGAGCAAAAGTCACGTGGGCTTCAGCCTCACAATCATGGTGGAAATGGAATATCGTTTGGCACATGCACATGCACATGCACTCGCACACTCACTTTCAAGTAGAATATAATGGACAAACTGAAACAATGGTCATTGTGTTCTCAATATGGAAATGTGAATTTTAAAATTCTGTACAACAAAAAAAAAAAAAAAAACTGCACCTGCAACAAATTTTAGATCTGAAGTCATTGATTTGAATTCTCGTTAGTAAACGATCTGTGTCAAAAGTTACCCAGGTCTGTAACCCTGAATGTCAAAAATGTGCGTCAAGACTTGACTGATAAAAGGGCAGATTAAATTACCAACTACTACAAAGGACATTTGGGACTGGCTGTTGAAGAAGTCTTGACATCAAATGTGGCTTTCCTGAAAATAGATAATATGTTTATTGGAGACATGTTCAAGAAAGATTGATTGCAAAGTTTAGAAAAGGAGAAGGACAAGCTAATAATAAAAATCTAAACTAAGCTCCATTTTCCTTAAAAGTACTCCAACAGAAATTCAGCAAGGTGATTAAACATCTCACAGTAATGAACACACATCACATATTAAGAAAAGTGTACTTACTAGCACTGCTTTGTTGAGCACCTTAGAAGTTCCTCATAATTTCAGAACTCTGGCTCTCTAACTATAAAACACCACGTTTGTATTGGGGTAATCTAATTTCTATTACCTATCCTGCTCTAAATCCTACAAGTGCTGTTTTTCTTGACATAAGATTAAGCATTTAAATAGAACCTAAATTCCCCTTGCTACATAAATACTTTAATTTTTCAGTATTATAGGAAAAGAAAGGAATGGGTGGAAGGAATCAAAACGATGTATCTTTTTATATGATTCTGTCCTCTAAGGTCAAGACTCTGGAAAAGATTTTCAGATGGGAATAATTATTTATTCATTGTGACTTCTGAAGAGCATTTACATTTTATCAGTTATTTTAATATTAAGTATCTAGACAGTGGTTTATTGCATACTTAAGACAAATTTTATTTAATCTTCTGAGTGAATTTTTGCTGTAAAGTATTATCTCCTATTTTACTAGTAAGACTGAGAATTCTGTTAAAGAAAATTTACAGGGAAGTTCACAGGAGAACATCTTTTCTTATAGATCATATTTCTATTGGCAGAAACATAGCTGGAAGAGACTCTGAATTGTAGATGTGGAAGTTTCTCAAAGACTATACAGGAATTAGTGTGCTCTTCTTATAAATCTGCCTCATTTTAATACAAGATACTGAGGTCCATGAATGTCTAAGAACACGAAGGCTAGACTGGGAGTACATAAGAAATAAATGAAGATGACTCTCCCCTTTTAGAACTACATTGTCGCCATCTTTATACAGTAATCAGCATTGCTTCTCTCCTCACATTTTTAAGCTACTGTTGACATAAGGTTTTTATGTTTATTAAAATAAATGTCTATTCTAACTATATATACGTTCACTGAGATACATATAATTTGAGACTGGGCTGTTGTTTGTTTTACTGACTACCTTAATCTAGCTGTGTGATGTTTTTATTTGTTGATGCATAAAAATAATGAGATTTAAAATGTAAAGAGTAATAAAATGTATTCAGTGAGCATTTGCATACTAAAATCATCATACATGTAATATCTTTAAAGTGAAAAATACAGTGCTGGCAAGACAGCTATGTGGATAAATGTGCTTGCCACCAAGCCTGACACAAGTTCAGGCCTTGGAATGTACATGACAGGAGAAAAGCAATCCCCACAGGTGGTCCTCTGATGTTCATCTGCATGCCTGGAACTGTATGTATGCACACTCACACATACACCTACATATGCATAATTTAAAAATAAAAATGCAAAAACTATTTAAAGAGAAAAAATTGATTAACATTTTGCTTTAAAAAATTGTATGTTGGCTCTATTTCATTTATGTCTACTAATTAAAATATATAGTTTTTCATCTCATGCTACAGTCAAAGATTATTTGTCAGTGTTTAGTGTTATTGAAAGAAGTAACTCAACACTGATTTGGGCAGGGAATTTTGCTTTAAGTATGGGAGTGTGTGGGGCTGGAGAGATGTTTCAGTGGTTAAGAGTATTTGGTTGCTCTTGCAGGGCCTGGGTTTGTTTCTTCTGGTTTCTGTGGGCATTGTGTGCACATGGTATACTTAAACACATTCAGGTAGAACAGCCATACACATAAAATAAATTATAAAAAGAATGAGAATGTGGTAATTCCAATCTAGGGAAGTCAAACTTACAGGACAATGAATATGCTCAAACAGACAGAATGTGGTCAAGACTTCTCAGGAAATTCTCCTTTTGTTTCAACAATACATGAGGAATCTGAAAACTTTTGTTGCAAAGATCAAAGCCACAATAGAATTTAATATAAATATGTTCCTGGTAGCAGACCCTGGTGGGGTCTGGTGGAGATGGGATGGGAAGGTAACGAAGAAAGGATGACATCCAGGGTCACCAATCCTGGTTCCACAGACTTTCAATCCTCAGGGAGAAGAGGTTTGAAAACAACATAAATGCCATGCATTGAAGAGTTTGTAATTTAAAGAAGAATAAACATTTATTGAAAAGATAAATAGTGAACAGTCATAATACAATTGAGTTAGGTGATATGGAGGCAGAAATTAATAAAACAAAATCTCTCCCCTTTAAGAATGAAAAGGCATCTTCTTTTCCCTTTGGAAATTCACAGTTTAATTGGGAAGGTAGAAATTAGAGCATAATATTGGACTTAGTGCAAAATGGAAAAGTGTCCCAAGCAAGAAAAGAATAAACTTTACCTAAAGGTGTTGCCATCTGAGCAATAGTTTGCCAAAATGAAGAGCATTTCCCAGGAAAAAGACGCAGAAGAACAATCAGAAGAAAGCCAGTATGCCAGTCATGTTGGAAAAGACCAGGGACAATGGAGCACCTGCAAATGCTGATGCTGGAATGAAAATTCCATAGTGGACATCAAAGCCTGAAAATTAAACTTGATGTGATTATTATGCTAGGAAGCAGTAAACTAACTCCTTCTGATCCAAATATCTATTGCAGTAACAATGTATAACAAATTTATGAAATATGTGATACTCTATACTTTGATGTTTAGAAATGAAATCGTGTAACATAATTTATTTTAAAATTTAACAAAATTAAACCAGAAATAAAAGAGATGGTTTTTATCTTTGTACATATGAGTGTGTGTGTGCATGTGTGAGTGCAGGCACACTTGGAAGAAGTTCAAAGGAAAGCCTCCAGTGCTAGTCCTTGCCTTTCAACTCATGTGAGGGAGGGTCTCTTGTTGATCACTGTTGCGTACACCCGATTAAGTGGCCCATAAGCTTCAAAGGATACTTCTTACTCCACCTCCCGTCTTATGGAAAGAGTGCTGGGATTGCAGACAAGCACTATGGATGACCTATCAGAAGTAAAATGATGCATGCTAAAAGAATTTGTGAGTGACACATGGGAGAGAAATTATGATACCATTTGGATACTTCCCTAATAAGTAGAAAGTCTTATACTAATTTGTTTTTCAGATTATCTTTTTCATAAAAGAATAAACTAGTCAATATTCTTTATTATATCTCATAAAAATATACAGAAACATTCTAAACCTGATGATACCTTCCAACCATCTACAACGCACCAGCAATTATTGTGCGTTTTAATAACAAAACTAATTTTAAACAATACCTGGGGACTTTGAAGTTTGGCAACAGTAGATGAGTATGTTTGACTCCCTTTAGATTAAAGGATCATCGCGAAATGGGGGCTGGAATGTTCTTATGTAGACCACGGTGTTTCCTATTTGGCTTCCTTGGGGTTATTTTATTAGTGGAATGATATAGGAGAGATTTTCTTCATGTACAAGAACAACTTTTGTGTCGGTTTTCATTTCCTTTAAAATATGCAATTTCTATTATAATGGATTTTTTAAAAAACAGAATACAAATAGATTTTGCAATTTAATATGTATATTTTAATATTTTATTATATCCAGAGTAGGACAACCATATTCAAAATCAAAGTTATGTAATATATAACACTCAAGAAGGAACCCCCCACAAATATTAGTAATCACCCCATCAATCTTATCCCATTCTCCCCAGCTGACGGCAACAACTACTTTACCTTTTGTTTCTATACATTCATTTATTTGGGGAATTTAATACAAATAAAATTTTATAGATGCGACCATATGTCACAAGATTTTTTTTCATTACATAATGTTTTCAAGGTTCACCCATGCATTTATTGTACCAGGTATCAAAGCTTTATTTTTTGTCAAATAAAATCAATCATTTGTGCGCATACATTACATTTATCTGTCCTTAGATAATTTCCTTATTTCTGATTTTGTATAGATAATGCCTCTGTGAACATTACAGTCTACATTTTTATGCGGTTCTCCCCTGAGGCTTCTCTTATCTCTCTTGAGTCCTCTGTTCTGCCTTTAGTCCCTGTACTGTTCTTCCCTTTGCTGTCAAGTAGTCCCCACATTTCTCTTAATTGCTTTCTATCTAAATCTCCATGGCTGTTTGTTGACAACTCAGGCTTCACCTTTCTTTCCTTCTGTTCCAAAGTCTGTCACTAGGGGGTGCTGGCCTGCTCAACTCCCCAGTGCGACTGTTATCACTCTTGCACAGGTCTCGCAGAAAGAATGGTGGCTCTTAAATTCATCTCAGGGAGCAGATCTCCTTTTCCAGTGAGGTCCTGAGATAGTGAGATGGAAGCTAAAAATACAGCTTTAAGATTTTGAATACTATAATTTTTCCCTGATCCAAAAACTTCTTTCTCTTTGATACTCAATGTATTTTTGAGATCTTTCAGGTTTGGAGGTGAAATATATATTAAAATGTAAAGAACGAAAAATGTTAACAGAAATAACTATTTGAATATTAAATATTTTCAGGTTGCAAGAAACTAAATACATAAATGAATGGAAAAAAAAACAGATTCATGAACTATAAGATATAATTTTCCCTAAGTTGAATTCTCAAATTCAATATAAATGTAAAAACTCAGAATTTTTTGGAAATTTATTAATCTGATTACAAATTTTCATAAAATTTAAATAATCTAAAAGTCAAAAAATTAGAAAAAAGCAACTTTGGAGTACATATAATATAAAGGAACATGAATAAAGACTGTACTTTAGTAAGACAGACTGTCAACTGAACAGAAGAGAGTCTAGAGAAGAAGATATAGTCTGTCAACAGATAGTTTTGAAAGAATTTGATACGCAAGTGAATCTCTATAATACATACACACTCACATTAAATAGAATGGCTAAATGTGAATGCTACAAACACATGGAAAAGCTTTTCAAATTGGAATAGGCAGTGATTTCCTAGGTCCCTCAAACTGGAATTACTAAATGAGGACTATGTAATTTTTACTTGATTAGAATTTAAATATTCTGCACATAGGAAGACATAATTATATAAATTCAAAAAGAATTCAGATATTTTTAAATTAGAAACTGGCAGAAATCTCATATATAGAAAATAACAGTAATGCTTAGCTAAAGTATTACAAAAATAAACTCACTATGGGACTGGAGAGATGACCCAGCTGTTAAGAGCACTAACTGCTCTTGCAGAGAACCTGGGCACAGTTCCCAGCACCCACATAGTGGTTGACAACTGTCCATAACTCCAGTTCCAAGGAATCCAACACATTCCTCTGATCTCAGCAGGCTTTGTGTGACATGGGTGCACATTCAGGCAATGCATATATACTCATAAAATAAAAATAAATAAAATATAAAAAAATAAAAAATCTAACTAAAATTGAGGGAGTGAGCCCTGCCAAGATGGCTGGTTCTTCAGTAAAGGCTCTTGCAGCCAAACCTAGGAACTTAAGTCTGATGCTCAGAACCAACATGAGAAATCCAGCCCTACAAATTGTGCTCTAACCACCCCGACACACATGCCATTGCACTTGCACACCTACACACACAATATGCAATAAAAAAAATCAAAAGAGGGGAGATAATTTGAGCACACATATTTTGGAAAACAATGACATTATATATAAATGATGATATGATGATTACCAAAAGTAATGCTGAATATCAGTATTAATCATTAAAACCACAAAATTTTTCTACAGCCACAAAAAGAGAGCTATAGTTTAAAAGGCATGGAAACCCAACTTCGTAGGAGGCTGAGGCAGGAGAATGGAGAGTTCAAGTACTGCCTGTGATACAGAGTGAGTTTAAGATGAAACTGCATAATTTAGTGAAACTATCTCAAAATTAAAGGTAAGAAGATATTTGGGGGAGAGGAGTGTTAGTAATACTGTACTTTTTAAGTATGTATGAAGCTTTTAGTTTGACCACAACATCAGAAGAGTGGCAAAAGACATCAAGCACCAGCCTCAGTGTTGTGTTAGTAAATTTCACTTCACTGTCACACAATCCCCGATAGGAACAATTTAAGGAAGAAAGATTTATTTTGGCTCACAGTGCTGGAGCAACTCGGTTCATCATGGCAGTAAGTCAAGGCAAAGTTCACAGAAGTGGGAGTGTATGGAGAAGCGTCTCACATCATATTAGACCAGGAAGCATAAAGTGGTGAACTAGTGGCCACGGGCTTCAAACGCCCTGTTTCTGCAAGATGGGCTCCATCTCACAGATTCCAGTCTCCCAAAGTGTTAAAAGATTGGAGTAAGCATTCAAAACTGTGGCCTGTGGAGGATACTTCACACTCAAAGCCTAACAGATGTGGAGTAACTGCAACTCTTCTATATTTCTGATGGAAATATAAAGTGATATAAATACTTTCAAATACAGTCTGGAAGTCTTTTGTACAATTGAATATGTACCAAATTTATTTTCATTTTCAACAATCAAGTTCAATAAAAACAATTAATCCAGACCACTGCACAACAAATTTTAGAACACATTTGATATATTCATAGTAAGAGGACTTCCAATAATAGTATTTTATAAAAATAAATTTAAAATAATGGGTTTTAACTGGGTTTGTGTTGATTTCTGAGTCAGAATCATATTTTTATAACATCACAATGTCTTATGAATGAATCCCTTGATATTTATTCTAAGCATTTAAATAAACACACAAACACACACACACTCACACACACACACCACACACACACACACACACATATATATATATATATATATATATATTCATTTTACCTGTAATTGTTTCTATTAAAATTTAGAAACATTCTTATTTTTACTTTCTTGGTTAGATATTTTATGTTCTCTCCTTTCAGAAAGATATAAACAGCTGCATGTCTATGATGAAATTTCTAAAGGTTGGTCCTGCCTTAAAGTTTATCTGTACACCTCTCCAAAATGCATGATCCCTAAGAGAATTTTATGATCAAGTCTTAATGTGATAACACACCCTTAATACCTGCATTTGGTGGGTAGAAGCTGCAAGATAAGATATGCAAGGTCATCTTAGACCACATAGCCTGTTTGAGGCCAGTCTGAGATATATGAGATCTTCCTCAGGAAAAAAAAGAGAAATCTACGACTAAAATTCAATATGGAAATATTTAAAATAAAAGTACAAACTTTTAATTATATTATCTATTTTTTTTATTATTTTGTGTTCAAGAGTATATTGCCTGCATGTATTTAAGTACACCCATGTCATGCAGTACCTGAGGAGGTCAGATGAGGATGTCAGAGTTAAGGACAGTTGTTACCTGCCATGTGGGTGATGGGAATTAAACACGGGTCCTCAGAAAGACCAGTCGTGCTCTTAACCACTGAGCCATCACTCTAGCCCTGCAAACATATTTTTTTTAAAGTTTCCTTCCCACATACCACATATATTATTGTCATAGATTTAACTGAATGTAATAATAAACAAAAGATTTTAAGGATTAAGCATCCCTAAGAAACCAATTTGTGTAGCTATTACATAGAAATCTTGGATGGTGGTTCTAAGTACTGGGGGAGGTCAACCAGAGGTGAAATTCTGGATCCACATGTACAGGTGAACAAAAGCAAAAGCTCATAGAAAAATTCTGCATCTTCCCGCAAGGCCGAGCAACTGATAAGCTTTTCAATATCTGTGGGGTTTGGAAGGTTGCAAATCCAGAGCCTACTTACAATTTATCTAGTGCTATTTTAACCCCTAAATAGTCACTCATTGCCCACCTGACTTAACATCTTGCTACTAATAGATAAAAATAAACAAATAAATAAACAAACAAAAACACCTTTGGAAATGTTTTAGCTTTACAAAACCCTAACCCCCAACAACCAGAAGACTGAGTGTCACCAGATAGCATCTGCGGCCAAAAGCTGAGATTTCTTTTTTGTTTATCTGCCTACCTTTTTGTTTCTACCAATGTATTTGAAAATGTCTTGATTCGTGACTTTTCTTTGTCTGTTACCATAAAAGTTACAGAAACTACTTCCACACTGGAACACAGGACTTTGGGTACCCTGAATCTGTCTTCCCTGTTGATGGTCACTCATATTTGGCTCTTTGTCCTTTGAGGTGAAAATTGTGCTTTTGCTTCAACATGTGAGTGAAGGTGAAACTTTTAATCCATCTTGTCTTCAGTTTCCTCATCTGGAAAATGTAATACTAATTACACTGATCTCCTTACCAGTATAATAGGTAGGTGAATCAATTCATTAAAAAATCATTTAAGATACCTGAAGCATTCAAAACACTTTTATTTCATGATATGATGGCAAAATTTGAAGAATCAAATTTTGTTTCTAAGACTCTTCCTAAGATGCTGTTTCCATGATATCAATATTCTTTCTAGATTGTTGCCTTTCACTATTAGTTTTATTTATATAGCAAAGGAATATGATTTTATTCTAGTCTACTTAGTGCTTGCTATTGCCCACATTTTTCCTTGCATTATTGTCCAACAAGAGGACTCTAGTTATATGCTATCCATACAAAGCTCCTTTGTGTAATATTAAGATAGAACATTTGCCAAAAGAATAATCTCACTAAGAGGCCAAAGAAATAGGACAACAAATGATTCTTTATGCAGTGATTGCTCTGCAGGCATTCTATGCCTTTGTGCATAATTGAGATTTCCTGACTGGCTTATATCTGTACATTTCTCACGCACATCTATATCCCTCAAAAGCCAAGTCTTTAGCTTCTAGAACTCATTAGAGATCTTTTCTTTTTTCTACACTAATTCTAACTCCAATCCATCCACTGTTCATTTTCAACATAGACCAAATATATCATCATATTTTGAACTCTAGTTATTAGACATAACATTAATGAAACTATAAAAGGAAAATAAAAGGGAGATTTTAGACATGTTCTATATACTCTTTTGATTAAACTGAAGGGTTGGAGGTATAAATTGAAGCAACTGAATCTCTAAATGGAAGAAAGGAGTTTTAAGATGCAGAATTTGAAAAAGTTAGCCTGAAAATTATGTCATCAAAGATTTATTTATAATGTAATTATATTAAGCATTTGTGATCAGAATGATGAAGGATGATGCCTCTTATATTAATTAGAAGATTTAAATCAAGTTCAACTATTTTAGCAGTGCTCATACATTTTGATACCATTTGTAGTGTCCTTATGTTCTTTTCCCATCACTGCTGACTTTCCCTGACACTCTTCTGTCCATGATACACAGGACCACAGAACTGGTGACTACTGAAACCCTAGTGCTATTCAGAAATAATATCCTCAACTTAGCACACAGCTGCCTGATTTCAGACTATCATATTCACACAACATCATATATAAAAAAGCCCTTGTGAGAGGCCCAGTGGGTATAGACTCTCATTGCTAAGCCCATAGACCTAAATTTGCTTCCTGTATCTCACACATTAGAAGAGAGTGAGCTACTCTTGTAAATTGTCCTCTGACTTGTACATATGCACTGTGGTATGTATACACCCACCCATAACAAATAAATAAGTAAATAAATAGCTGTTTCTTCAAATAAAAGCATTTATTTTAATAACTCCTAGTACCTCAACCCAGAAAAAAAAATGTATACTCACTGAAGTTCCTCAAATGGCAGAACATACCTCCATCTCCTTGAATCAGAGCAAATGTGTAGATATCTTTGAGATTTCTGAAAGTATATTACGATCTCCATCTCTAGTAATGTATCCATTTTTCTGGACACATTAGTAAAGTACTTTATTGTAGTACAGGCACTTTAATGTCTATACTCCAGGAAAATAAACATTTAGTAAGAATATAAGCATCTACAATTAATCTTGATTCTTCATATGATCCATTGGCTGTAACAGTGTCGTTTTGTACCACTGAAAAGCCTTGAGATAATGCCTGACTTAATGATGGTAGGAATTTGGATTTTTTTTTTGCATGAGAATGGCATGAAAGCCATATGCTTTCAGTTGTAATTGCAGTCCAGATTTTGAATGCTGATGTCTATCCAGCCTAGCAATGTGCACGGCCACACTCCAGGTGAGGGGCGGGGCCGGAAGCACCAGCTCCAAGTCCTTCAAATAAGCATGATAGTCTCTATGTGCTCTGTTGATATTTCTGTTCAAGTGATACTGGATGCTTTCTTGAATTTTAATATTTTTAAACTTATAGTTCATCAAAATGAGCCCACTGTAATCAAGAAGCATCTGCTTTGACTTTGGGTTTCCTAATTTTGCCAGTGTTTTGTGTATTTTCCCAATACTTCTCTGTTCAACTGCTAAGCGAGCACTGTCAGTAGTATCTGTTAAAGGTTCGCGCGTGTTCATTGTTCCCCATTCCATCAGGCTGCCCCATCTCCTTAGCTTGTCACTCTCTTCCACACCCACGTACTTGCTGCCAGCTCTGAGGCCCTTCATCCATTCTCGAGGTTGAAACTTTCCTTCAATATGCAGATTTGATCAACTTGCTTCTGATTATATTTCATCTTGAAGGTGGTTTACATGTGATTCTGTTAATTTCCAACACGCACACACACCATACACGTGCTCACTTTTCACTTTTTTGTGTGAATAGCAATCTCAAAAAAGCATACTCCAAGAGGTTTCTGTTGCCTGTATGACAAAGTTTATTTACTTCACAGTGAAAATCAGGAATCTTTATAAAATCACTTCTAACTTTGTAGCTTATAGTCTTTGAAATTCTTAGGATGAAGTTGGCTCATTTTCAATCTCTGTACCCTTGGAATACTACTTTTACTGATTTTAAAATGATATTATTTTTTGTTTTGAATAATATCTAATTGCCTTTCAAGATTCTGATCAGCTGCCATCTACTACACTAAACAAAATGATATTTCATGTTCAAATAGCTGCTGAACTGTTTCTGTCTATGTCTAATTACAACTTAAGGGAAAAGAGGATACTATGAAAGTCCCCATGTGCAAAGCACCTGGTATCTCCTAGGAGCTTTTTAAATATATGTGGATGAATTAAGAAATACATGAATTCATGCTTAGCTGTCACCCCTCCGATCATCTAATTCCCCATTTATTTATTCATATCATTTTACGTATATGAGTGTTTTGCCTATATGTATGGAAGTATTCCACATGGATGCTATGCCTGTGGATGCCAGAAAGGGAACTGGAGTTAAAGAAAAGTGTTAGCCACCATGTGGTACTGGGAACTAAACCTAGGTCCTTTGCTAGAGGAGCCGGTGCTCTTAACAGTTAAGCTATCTCTCTAGTTCCCCAGTTCCCCAACTTAGGCAATTCTTAACAACATCTTAACATTCTATCAAACACATGAGAGTGTGAGAGTTGAGTGTACAACTGGTGTAGCACAGCAGCAAAAAATGAATTAACATTTACAATGTAGTGATTGGGAAACAAATGAAAAAGTTTAGGAGATGTACAATCAGATTGGAATAATAGCATTAGCATTGATAACAGTTTCAAAAACTGATTAGACGAGGGTTTTAAATATCTTTATTTATTTTTTATGTATATTTGTGTGTTGCCTGCATGTATGCAAGTGCACCTGTGACATGCAATACCCATGGATGTCAGAAGAGGGTGTCGGGTCCCCTTGACCGCTGAAGTTACAGATGGTTTTTAGCCGCCATGTGGGTGTTGAGATCCAGGTTCGATTCCTAGCACTCACAAGGACTCTAACAACTGTCCATAACTCAAGGGGATCTAATGCCTTCTCCAACCTCTGGTGAAGTATTCCACTGATTAGACCATAAACACTTAATAATCCATTAACTTCCCATAGCTCCATCTCTGGACATTGCTAAATAGGCATAGCATCCAACTTCCTTCTACATACATAGCTCTGTATTCAGATTGCTGCAGCTGACCGTGCTCATTGGAAAAGTGTCTTTATGAAGTGGTTGGCAGTTATTAAGATACTCTTAACTAGTCAAAGTTCGGAGAATGAGTGTCTGGAGAATTCTGCCATAGAAGGGACATGTGCACTTAAGGCTCAGGGAATATGGTGGAATAAGGGGGTGGAAAATTTGTAAGTCAGAGGTCAGAAGGACTGGGAGGAAACCACTTTCAGATGTAAGAACATTGCACTCATGAATTCACAGCAGCTATGGTTTCCTGTAAAAGAAAAACCTGCTCAAGATCAAACCAGTCCGCCTTCTCCTGTAAAACCCCGACTCCTAGCTAAGGGAATAGTGATGGGTGAGGATTTCCAGAGGAGCGAGAATCAGTGTCACCATGCTGCAGTGAGTGTGCCATACACATGTGTGCAAGGGTGAGGCAATGCTAATTGGAATGAATTGTAAAATAACAGAAGACATGAAGTTGAAATTGAGTGGCTGATGGGATGGAGAGGGAAATTTAAAAGCAAATATGACTGAAATACATTGAACACATATATAAAATTCTCAAAGAAATAAAGAAAAATGCAATATTTAAGAAAACAAACACGCATTGTGATGGTTATTGCTGTCAGTCTGCCAGAAGCTAAAGTCACCTGGGAGATACACTTCTGAGCATGCCTGTTGGAAGTTATTTTGATTGCGTTTGATTTTAAGGAAGAAGTGCCACCCTTGTACGCAGTTTTCCTTTCAATCTGCTTCTTAGCCCAGGATGCACTCTGGCTAGTTGACTCAAGCTCTTGCTGCTATGGCTTCTCCAGAGTGAAGGACTGCAACCCAGAACTGGGAGCCAATATAAACCCCTTCTCTCTCAAGTTGCTTTGGTCATAGTATTTATCATACAGTGACAAAAAAGAGACTAAGACACACAAGAACCTCCCTTTAAATATGCTTATGCTTCAAAATGGTTTCACAGTACCTTTTAAACTAGATTTAGATGACACTATGGAATCCAATTGAAAGATCCCACATCTGCTGCAAAATGAATAAAATCAGACTCTACAGTCTGGTGTAGGGCTGGGGGCACCGGGTTCTTGAAATCGTGAAATGGTACAATGTAAACTAAGAAATCACCTGAATGAGTTTGATGGCTATTGTCACCTTTTATATTTTTAATGAAATATGCTCATTGTTCAGACTTCAAAATCATTCGTATTTTTTGTTGCACTATGCTACTTTTCTTTATTTTTGATCGCTGAGCCATCGCATGAGCTTGTGTATTTTAAAATTGTCTACCTTCATTAAAAAGTATTCTTTAAAAGTAATGATCCTTTTTTAAGGAGAAAGCACTTAATGGGTTAAAGAAAACTGGTCCTTTCCACAAGAACAACTACATATATTTTGACAGCACCAAGCAATCTGTTAAAAACATTGCTTACGTTGCCTTTTTTTCAATAAATTATTTTTCAAATGATCAAACTGTGTCATATTATTTGTAATGCTATTAAGAATAATATCTAAAGTACTTAAACTAATTATGCCTATTTTGTAAGATTAATTATCATTAATAATTTAACATATTTTATCATTTAAGTCAGTATCCGTTCTGATCTTTAACTTTAGAGAGTGCACTGTATATGTACCACATAATTAGGGCTTCTGTATCACATAATTAAGGCTAAATACTAGGAAATCAGACTAATGAGACCAAATCAAACTGAATTATTTAAGCTTTTTTCTTTAATTTTAGAGGTAGGATATTTGTAATTAAATACTGATTTCATTTTCTTGAAACTTGCATATGCTGTCTTTGTTTTTAAGCTCCTTGGTGCAAAAGCCTTCAAAATATTTTCTGAGAACTATAGAAAAAACAGCCATTCACATGCCCCAACTGGGGCCAAAATTATAAAGAGAGACAGATAGATACAGACATTCATTTTTCTCCCTCCTGAACACTCATTTCTTGGGATCTTCATAGTGTTTTGGCAGGGCCCCAACAACCTTCCTTCCAACTGGAGGGAACTTGCACATCCTCCTGTGGTTCACATTCCATTCTTCCATCTCTGGCTGCTCTGCTGTGGAATTAACACCATAATGAGCAATGTAATGTAGAAGCTCAATTGTATGAAGACATGTCTTAGAGAAAGGGACTTTTGCATTCTTCTTACTGTAATACTCATTTGTATTATTCTTGTAATCATGTTTTGAACAGAGATTTTTTTAAATGCCTATTATGTGCCAGGATCTGTTCTTACACCACAGTACTACTGGTGAAAGTTTTGGCATAACACTCTGACAAACTGCAAGTTGCATTTCTGAGTATCATTCAATAAACATTCACTGAGTTCTTCCTACCTGGGTTTGGTAAAGTGATAATACATAGTGATAAGCAGAGCAGCAAGAACTTTGTTCACACAGACCTGATTATCCTGTTAGAAAGACATAAATACATAATTTAAGAAATGCATTTTGACAGAAGAAATATAGGGTTGAGTGAAGTGAATATATGGGATTAATGTCTACTAGGCATTAAAGAAGTTTTCCTAAAGGAAATGACAATACTAAGTCCTAAAAAACGATATATTAGGGACATATATTTGCAAACCTAAGGGCTTGCATATATGTCCATGTGTAGACAATGCACACACACAGAAACACACACACACACACGAAGCTATGTAGTTTGTTAAATTTGGATTATAGAAGAATGTTACAGAGGAAACAACATCAATCAAAGCAGGAAGAAAGAGTATACCATAGCATTATACAGATACAGCAACAGATTCTGTGTAATAAGTGTAGAATTAAGTGAGTCTGGAGAGGTGAGTAAGCAATTATGTAAGGGGTTGAAAGTAGATAAACTTCAAAGCATTGATTACAATGTCATTACTATTTTGCTCTGTACCTAGAAGAGGGTATACAACTTAAACAATTATTTTTTATTGTTTAAAAAAATGGACAAGTTTTGTAGTGAACTTTTCTCCATATATTTTTCTTTAAAAGTACATTGAGGGCTGACAAGATGACTCCGCCAACAGAAGCACTTGCCATCAACAGTGATGAGCTGAGTTTGATACCCAGGAACCACATGGCAGAAGGAGAAAACTGACTATCACAAGTTGTTCTCTGACATCCATAAGCATGCTGTGATAGGTATACCCACAGAAATGTGTGTGCACACACATTAAATTAATAATTAATTAACACATAAAATAAAATGTAAAAGGTAGATTGATTTTCCTGCACATTTTCTAAGTGATGATTTCATGCCAAATGACCCGCCCAAGGGAAACATGAACTGGAATCTCTCTAGGTGCTTGTTTGTGTCAATTATGCCATAAGACTCTTCAGCACTATCTCTGCCCACCTTTCTTTATGTAGTGCAAGCTAGGGCACTGTGGGTAGAAGGTCCCATATGGTCATTACTGGTTCTTTCTGTATCTATTTCATGTGGAAGGTGAGTGGAAACTTACTGGATATGTAGATTAACTTTTGTGTCAATTTAATCTCTTACCTTCTTGTTTTATTTTCAACATGACTCCTCTCTGACAAGCCCACCTCAATCACCACACTCACTTTTCTCTTCTTCCTCTATATCTGAACCCATTGCAAGTTAGGTTCAGGCAGCAGTAAACAAAAGTAAAGTATGTCTTCATACAGAAAGCAAGCAGAAAAACACAATATAAGGCTATTCCTGGAGGAAGTTACTAAAATTCTAAACTGAGACAATAGAATGAAAACATAAATAAATTAATTAACAAGGAAGGAAGGAAGGAAGGAAGGAAGGAAGGAAGGAAGGAAGGAAGGAAGGAAGGAAGGAAGGAAGGAAGGAAGGAAGGGAAAGAAAGCAGCTAACCATGAGATTCTTGTTGTGCAGAAGTGCTAATATGGGCCACCAAGCTGGGAAATGGCTGTGCCCAAGGGAAGAAGACTCTATAAGGATTCACTTTTCTCATTGGACAGCAATGAGTAAGGAATGAAGTATAATTTTAGAGGACATAGGGATTCCACTGGTTACTTCATTAATGCATTTCATTATTTCTTACAGTGTTTCACCCAACATCAAAGACATTCACTTTTACAATTCTGTGAAAGCATGCTTAACATCAAATGGATTTGAATAACCTTTTCTGTTTTTACACAACCAAATTGAAGAGACAAACTCTCTATAAACACTTGTATTAGTCAGTCATGAAACTTCAACACAGACACCATTTAACTGATGTGTGACATGCCTCACAGTTGTCAGGGGTTATTTTCTGTTGGGATAGAAGAGTGATTTGAAGTGCAGACCTCCTCCTGGTCAGGTATCTCTCAAACAGCAACTCAATCCCCACAAGTTCTCTCTGCCTCTGGAGGCTATTCTGTACCCTTCCAGTAGCAGCAAGGTCTTGAGGAAGTTAAAAAGTAATTCCTCTTCCTTGAAGAGTTAATAACTCATATATATAACAAGACACACTGACAAGTCCTGACCAGAAAATTTGAAATGTTGGGAAGAATAAAGAAGGATCATTCCTCCTTAACATAAAGAATGACATAAATTAAAACACACATAATTGCTTTACAATATATATTTATCAGAGAAAAATTTAAGCTATCATATTTTGACATGTACTGGCTATTTATGCTCATTTGAAAGTTGTTCATTACCTGGAATTGTTTTTGCTTTCAAAACTGGAACAAAAAAGAAGAAGACATACCACAATATTCATCTTGAGTAGCACAAAATGACATATACAATTTGGACCATGAGACAAATATAATAATACTTTAAAAATGAATCTCTTTTTTTGTTCCAAAGTAGATTTAGAAGAAATTATGAATAGAAGAGATCTTAAACTCAAGTCAAGGAAATAGAGTTCTTCATTCATCACAGAAACAAATAGTACAGAAATGACATAATTTCCCATAATGTTCTTTGATCGAGTCAACATATTTCTCTCATTTTGTTATACAGCCCTTCAACATTTCATATCAGTCCCATCACCTGCCAGTTCATGCTTCGTTATCTTGTTCTTCAGTGTCAGTCAAGGTTGACTTCCCCTTCAATAGTTATTCCAGCCCAGGAATTGTGCATTCCATTTCTAACTCTTATGTGAACCCCAAAAACATTATATATATATAATATCTACACAAAAATATATAATGTATATAATGATACGTTGTTTGTTGAAGATATCATAATGGCTCAATTTCTTCTGTGGAGCCAAGGAGAATTCAAAACTATCTAGAAAAATTTGTCCTTCTACCATTTTACATTTGCTATTGAATTATAAATTTAAAAATAGTATCTGTCTCCAGATTACAGTTCTATAGTGCTCTACTAAAGACTCTCTGTACAATCAAAAACCCTGTGAAGTACTTTTCGAGAATCTCATTGTGGGCAAAACTTGCAAAACAGAATTAACGAATTTCCCAAGTTACAGTCATTATATTGGTCTCCTCAGTATTTTGGCAGACTCACATGTCTGTCAGGCAACAGGACAAGCTTCAAAGGTAAACATTTATATTTCAGAAGTCCATATTCCATTCATTTTATTCCCTATGGGAAAAGGCAATTTTGACAATTTCAAGAAGGATAGCTAGCATAAACCTTCCTATATTTTTCTGATGACATCACCAGTTGCAGATGTAACTTCTATCTGTTCTGTTATATTCACAGTAGTAGGGGCTGGAGAGAGGGCTCAGCAGCTAAGGGCACTGGCTTCTCTTTCAGAGGAACCAGGTTCAGTTCCTAGCACCCACATGATGGCTAACAATTGTTTGTAACTTCAGTTCCAGGGATCCAGTGCCCTCTTCTGGCCTCCTTGCACACTGCATGCACATGGAGCACTTAAATGCATACAGGCAAAACACACCCATAAAATAAACTAATCAATTTAAAAAAAAAAGAAATAGTCACAAAGAAAGCATTAAAGATTGCCAGTTTTAATTTCTCCACTTCAGAGAAACAAAACAAGAGAGGAATCAATTCAATGACTTGATCAAGGTCATTCACACATATTTAAGTTAGCACCAGCACATACACTCAATTTCCTCAGCTCTCTTCTGTACAACATTCAACTAAACTGATGATAATACATACTGTTGCAGTCATCAGTTTTATCACCATTGCTAATTGAAGCAATACTTAGCATTTTAACGTGGGACTATTCCTTTGGCCTCATCATCTCATGCTTCAGTGAACACAGCATAATGGGTACAGACTGTGCCCCACTCAGTGAGGGAGTGGTGCCATTAGAACTGAGTGTCAGAAGTCTTCTCTTTTGATATTTTAATTCTTAACATTTTCAAATACAATTATGTATCAAAGGATGCTCAGAATGACCTGTTTGATCTTTCTACTACCATTGGCTTTTAGAAAGAGGAGGAGGAAAAGGAGGAGGAGGAGAAGGAGGAGAAATGGAATACTCTCAGTTTATTGTCTTGATAAAATGCTGATGCATGCAGTCTTTATACATTTTTTTTACTTTCTTGAGAGAAGAGGAAAATTCTATACCACTCATCAGATTTCCCAAAGGTTAGCCTGTTTATTGCTTGGACAATGAATTAGTTCAAGTTTCATTATAAGCTCAGCAGCCCAAAATGTACAGGACATGTCAAAGCTACATGGAAATACGCTCATCCGGCATGTATTTGCTCATTTGGTTCAGTAGACGTAGTGCACATTCACCTAACTCTCCCCACAACGTGCTATGCAAACATTTCATTGAATTGATTTTTTTCTAACCAGACACTATTCCAACACTGAAACTCCATAGGAAAATGGAAATACAAGAGAAGAATTCTATTTTTAATTTATCCACTCATCTGAATTTGAACTGGAAAAAGAAGCACAACAGAATAGGAGCTTGTGATGGCATTTCTCACAGTTACTGTTGCCTTATACCAGCATTTGCAGATTAGGCATAAAGATTAATTTAGGAACCATTAGTAGAAGAATGTTCAGAAGAACTTGAGCTCAAATTATATCAATGTGTTACTGTTCCAAAATAAACGCATCAGGTGGCATTTAAATGCAGGTGGTTAACCGCTTTATCGGTACGCATATTTAAGCTATTAGAAATATAATTAGAAAAATTAAATTAAGCACACTTAATGTAGATTCTAATTCTAGCAGCACTGTCCTTGGCATTAGGCTATTTATACTGTAAATTATAAAATACCTAAATTACACAGGTTTGTTTCTGAGTGATAGCTGAATGTAGATAATTAAGTTGTTATCCATGACTTCAGTGGTCAACACTGTTATATATCTCTGTCTTATGCCTGTTCCTCCTTCTTGTTTCCACAAATCTCAGGGGAGGCAGATGAATGGCACTTGACTCTACCAGCTACACAGTCGACTGATTAGACACAGCCCTATACCATAGGTACACTCAATTACATGCCTTTCAGAGTCAAGCATTTCCTGAAGCTAAAAGTGTTGAATCTGTTGATTTCACACATTTTATTCTAGGGGAAAACTGTGATCAGACCTATTTTAAACCTTCAGTTTCATTTTACAAGATCCTTTCTTTTGCTTAATATAGGAAGCAAAGCATTTAGTGAAATGTAAGAAATAAATCAATCTGCTCTTAATGATTAAGTCTTTTAGAACTGGACAACTACTTCAATTTTAGCAATCAAGTCATCTGTGTAACAGAAAATGTGACATTAGGTTGAAGGCACACCTTAGTGTCCATTATGAAGCAAGTTCAATTTAATTGTAAGATACCAAATCAAAGAAATTCAAGAAACAAGTAAACTCAAAGCAATCATGTTCTTATTAATTTTCCTCATAATAGCAAGGCCTTTGGTGGCCATCATTCTTGAATTGCTGGTATGTAAATAACTATTCATTGTTGAAGACAAGGTTGCAACAACTTATAACAAGAAATATGGACAGTACATATAAATAGATAATTCTGTAGATCAAGATCCAGCATATTTATAAGGTTAATATACCTATTAACCTAAATGACCCTTATATTGCTTTATCTATTTGTTTCTAAATTTGTGCAGGCAAAGGAATATTAACCTAATTTTAAGTCGAACATAAAGTGGGCATTCATACTTACTTAAATGCATTGTTATAAGATACAACATAACCTAAATTGTTTCCTGCTTATAACTTTTGTTGTGTCTACTACAATTAGAAACACAATGGAGTCATTCCCTCTAATCTTCATACCTTTGGTTTTAGGCAAAACTCCAAGTTCTTGACGTTTTCATTTGAGAATCCTTAAGGAAATGACAAAACTATATCTTTACCACAGGTATAACAAATCTGGAGAGAACTGATAAATCTAGCAAGCGAAACTACTTCTGAACTATCCTGACCAATAGGACAGGAGAGTACTTTGGTCCCTGAACTTTGCAGAAATGCACCAACAAACAGCTAATATCTCGGTTTCTGAACAAGCTAAGGAAAGTACTTCTTTCAATCAGGGAAACTGCTTAATTAAGCTAATTAGGTTAATGGATGATTAAAATAATTCTTTCACTCTTCTCCACAATCCAGCCTCTCCATTCTTAGAACGAAATATCAAATGTTGATATCAAGATTCTTAATGTAATCACAGACCATGTTTCTGTTTAATATTCCACGTCATAATCAAGTCTGATTTCATCTCATTTTCCTTTTTCATATTTAAATAAGAATTGACCATTTCTCGAATACAGAGTTATTTCCCAAATTAAGAAGTGTATGTATCACAAAATAAAAATTATTCTAAAATCAAGTAGATATAAGATATAAATAATAAATATGCTTTAAAATCACTTATTTGAAATATACTAGGTTCATAGCATTTTTCTTTTATTCTAGACTCTGCAAAATAATATTCTATACTGTCCTCTAATTATCCAGTGAGGCATATAGTATTCTATTTCTGCAAAGTAGCAGGATTCAGAGATATTTAGAGACTTGTCCAAGGTCATATGGCTGAGCACAGAGTAGCTGGATTTGTGTATTTCAAAAGAAGCAGTAAATTGTTGGTAAATTGTTTAGAACTTGGTTCATGTTGAAAGTGCAGTATTCCTTCTCTAAATGGGCAAAATGTATTTTGATGGCCTGTAACTTTGCAAAGATTTAGTCAACTAGCAAAACACAGAAATTTGTAAAAATCTATACAAATGAAAATTGAGTGGCAATTTACGTCTTTTGTGTCCTAGTATCCTGAACACATTGTCACTAGCCATCCAAGGTTGCATTTTAATTCAGATGTAAAGTCAAAAATATTGAGTCTTAAGAGAATAGAGATGTTTTGCTATTTACATTTATGACCACAGACGTAAGTAAGTCCTGCCCATCAGTCATCTGACTTCAACCAACCTTTGTCATCCCCCTTCCACTAAGGGGCAATTCAGCAGCACACATGTCACGATAATTAGTGTGCAGCAGCAATTTTCATTAGACCAATGATCTCCAATAAGATTTTCCCAAGGGCTGCATACAGTTATATGTAATAGTTAGGCAGACCACACGTTTATTAGCATACAATTTGCACATGATTTGCATATGCATTTAAGATTGCATTCTATTTCTCTGGATGTTTCTAGCAAGCATAACTATTTCACAATTGAAGGCTATGATTTCTAGTTTGGGGGTATTATTTCATCACACACCTGACCTAGGTGACTTTCGGCAGAATGACTCAGCAAAACCTAGAGAAGCCATAGAGGTAGAAATATTAGAGATGGTGGGGAGGAGTCAACAGAAACCTTTGGAGGGTAGTATTTTACTTACAAGAGCATCCTGTCAGAAATGACTGTCTCTTCATAAGAATGAAATTCTAAATGCACACAGGGTGGACTTATAAGAAATTTCTATCTTCTTGATACTTGGTTCAGTTTTGGGCTTTTTTGTTTGATCATTTGTTTTTCGGACCTCATTGAAGGCTAAATGGCAAATTAGCAGTTATCACATGGGAAATCTGTTACCTGTTAATTCTAAGAGTGTAGTCACATAACAACTTTAACTGAGTTTTCTTCTATACTTAATTGGCATCTGTTTAGAACATTAACTTTAAATGGAGAGTTTTTCACATTCTAAAAGTTATATTTATATGGACCAATCCCACAGCATGAGTGTATTCTGCATATAGATTTCTCTGTGCTTTAGCCTTTTGTTTGGTAGAGGAAAACTTCCTAGGTTGACATAATTTGTGAAGGTAAAAATTGAGAAAAAATTGGAATAGACACACACAAATAGATACATACATAAACACAATAAGGATGTATTTACTGATATATCTTTTAAATATGTTTGCCCTTCTTATTATGAAAAGATTAATTACAACCAGCTCTTCTTATATCTTATTTCAATCTATCCAAATCTACATTTTTATAAGTATGAGACAGTATTTTTATTTATTTGACAGATAAGGATAGATGAATCATAACAATTATACCCTGAAGAATTATAACCACTGTTAAGAAACAATGTGATTCCCTTTAAAAATTTCATTTATTCTTTCCAATTTCTTACAATCAGAATCAAATCATGTGGAAAAATCCTTGAATATCTTGGGCCAGACTAGACTCGGAGAAATGGTCTCGGTCAATGCTACATAACTCTTGGGTTAGAGCCAGGACTTGAATCCATATCCATCTAATTTTCTATTTAACCTTTAAAATCACTATATAATTACATGTATGGTTATAATAAATAGACATTCTCTTCACTGTTGTGAACGAAACAAACTTAAGCAATGTTCACAATCTCGTTCTTTCCGATCAGTTATAATATGGAACTCAGGCGCAAATTCCCTCCTATTGGGTCAGGCTAAATTAGAGAGCTGTCGATTAGCTCCAAGTATAAGTGCCACTATTACGTCCTTAGGGATATTTTGCTAGGTCTATTTTGGTTCCTAGACTTTACACCTTGACAGGATCATTGATTGCTTTTTTCCTTGGCAATTGGCATAGCAACCTCTGATACTGTGAGAGCTAGGCCTCAGGGAGGAGACTTCCAGATCAGTTCCAGCTCCATTTCTCCAGTTTCTCCTATGTCTAAAGTGGGTATGCCTTCAGCAATAGGTTCTTACCATCAGACTCTGGGAGGTAACCAAGGGTTGTGGTATTAACCAAATTGTTTGAGGAATCTCTTTGGCTACTCTGGCCAACAGGTCAAAGGGAGGTTTCCCATACTGGGCAGTAGGATTTCTGTTAGATAGCATATGCTAATAAACACATGCCCATATATTCTATATGTGGTTTTAAGTAAGCTTATTAAGTAATGTGTTGCCCTATGGATTTTTCAAAGATCCTTATTGTTATTAATCTCGCCCTCATCCTTTCCCTGTGTATTGCCCTCCCAACCCTTTTCCCAGCTAAAGCTCCCTCCACCCAATTATTTCCATTTCGCCCTTGAGAGCACCTGTGTCTTACTACGCTCTCTGGAGTGTCCTCTCCTCCCTTCTCTGTGTAGTCCCTTTCTACTTTTCCAGCTTCTGTGGTTACTTTACACCTGGTACTGTAAACATAGCCAAGTACTTGCGGCTTGAGAAGTCTTAGGTCTTAGAGGAGAATTAACTATTGCCATTTCTGTAGTCTAGTTTTTAAATGTATTCTAAAATATTTTCTTGAAATTCACAGATACATGTAGCTCTAATTACTCATCAAAGAAACTTCTATAAATCAACAGAGGGAGACTATCACAAAGGCCTATAATTAGTCAAAATGCACATAAAAGTGACTATGGGTTGCTTAGCCCGACTGACACATCTACAATGCAACCCCTGCACCTAAGTACAGGGAAAATTACAGCAGAAGAAGGAGAGAAACAACTGTAAGAACAAGGGGACCAGGGTACCTGTGGCTAGAGAGTGTCTTCTAGGTCTCACAAGAAAACTGCACCCAGGAAATCTCAAAAGTATGGTTGTCTCAACAAGACCAGAATAGTGAGAACACCAGTTAACATACAAATATAAATGGAGAAAATTTCACAAAGCCCCTCCACTAGGCAAAGAGCTACAGGTAATTAATGGCTGCTGAGAAAGGGAGAATCAGTTTTCTCCGGGCATGAGCATTCTGGTAGGTTATCTAATTGCATGCAGTCACCCCTAAACGTGTGTGTGTGTGTGTGTGTGTGTGTGTGTGTGTGTGTGTGTGGAGAGAGAGAGACAGAGAGAGAGAGAGAGAGAGAGAGAGAGAGAGGATTAAAATGATTTGTAAATGTGGAAAGAGCTGGGAGGAGAAAGGGAGTGTGAATATGATGCAAATACAGCACTCTTGTATTAAGTTCTCAAAATATACAAAGAATTGGAACTGGAGAGATGGCTCAGCAGTTAAAACCATTGACTACTCCTACAGATGACCCAGGCCCATTTCCCAACACCCTCATGGTAGCTAACTATCTGTAACTCTAGTTCCAGCAGGTCCAGGGCCCTCTTCTGGCCTCTGTGGGCACTGCATGACATAGGCGCATTTAATATACACGCAGGCAAAACACTCACACACATAAAATAAAAATTGATTAAGTTAAAATACAATAAAATAAAACGAATTAAAATATTGAACTCATACTTTGGCTAAATATTTAGTTATCATCCTCATCAATACTTAATATAGAGGAGGTATAATAAACACTTTCCCTTTATCTTCTTCATATCAACCACTTCTGTCTTATTTAGAGCATGACTCGGTACCATCAAGAGCTCATATGTTTCAGAAACGTCATTCCGTTTTTAGAGAATCACTGTGCCTAAAATAAGTACATTTCCTGTAAGCGACCTCTCCAATAAGTAAACAAAGGATGAATATGTAAATGCTATTTGAGATCGTTTTCAATGTAGAAGGCAGTTCATGATTTATTAAGTCCATTGCCTGAGTTTTGCTTGTGGGTTTAATTTTTTTTGCTTACAGTAGTGACTGAGATTGAAGCCTAGGCTTTGATCATCACTGATCTAACCCACTTTATTTTTAGTATGATACTACTCAGAAAAAGGGAATCAAGAATAAGAACTAATAAATTTATAATTATTTGAGGTTAAACCTATTACTCAAATTTTTTTTATATTTGAAAAGTGTATTTTTACAAAAGTTTTTGACTGGGCATGGTGGCACACACCTGTGATCCCAGCACTCAGGAGGCAGAAGCAGGCTGCTTGATCTCTGTGAGACCAAGGCCAGCCTGGTCTATGTAGTGAGGTCCAGGTCAACTAGGGATATAAGAAAGCCCGGTTTCAAAAAAAAAAATTCAAAAGAAAAAAAAAACAGTTTTTGCTTTCTATTTTCTTTTCTTTAAAAGTGGCCCCTCCTACTGACTGCGTCTTGGTAGAATTTTCTGAAATATCACTCAAAATCTATATTCCAATTCATTTTCATGGAGTCCAAGTTAAAATGTACACCTGTCTTATTCAACAGCTAGATCTTACTTAATTTACTTCATTTATTGTTATTTATTTACAATAACAAGTGAAAACATCGTAAAGACTAGAAGACAAGTCTTACAGAATTATTTCCTATAAGCACAGAAAACTCATGTAATAAACCTGTACATGTCCTGAACCTCAAGATATTTATAAATATTTACTAAATTACTTAATTAAAACAATGAGTGACACTAAATTATAATGCTATACTAGTGGGCATGGAATGCAAGCATCCTTTTGAAAATGATTCTAAAGTTTAGTTAAGGAAAGCTGGTTGGTAGCTTAAATTCATTGTTTTTCTCTTTTTCAAACATGGTCTCCCTTTAGCCTCAGCTGTCGTATAGCTTGTATGTTGACCAGGCTGGCCTCAGTTTCAAGAGATCTGCCACCTCCGCCTCACATGTGTTGGGATAAGAGACATGCACCTCCACATGCAGTGGTGGCCTAATTCTTAGTGACCTCTACACCTGCTGGCCATGACACTTCATCAATGTACGTCATTGATTATACGGAAAAACAGGCAAGGGCAGCATCAATAATGTTGACTGGAGTAAAACAACTTCAAGTAATGGTATGTACAGTTCATCTGTCCCTGATCAAAAATAAATGACTCATTTTAGAAGTGATGAAAGACATATTTTCCCACAAAAGCTTTCAAAGTTTAGCCAAGGAACAATCCTGCAGTGTAACATATATCTATATAATTCTATTCAATTCCTATCTTTCAGGGCTTTGCCTAAGCTGCACAATGCTATGGGATTTTATGTGCTCCTAAACCAATGTGTAGTAAGTTCAACCTTTTGGCTAACAATTGTGATAATGCCTGAACCCAGAGGACTATCTAATTATAGACTTCCCAGGCAGCAAGGCAGAGAGTGGAAAAAATTTTCTAAGCCAGTTGACTCTATAAGTACTTTGAGCTCTACTTAAGGAATAGATGTTTCCTGGTAGCAAAAGCTCAGTTAATAGTGTTTAAGATTCATTCTGTATTTGTGTTAGTCAATAAGATTTAGCCCTTTTGGTGTTCAACAAAAATGTAATCATAGCAATAGGTCCAAAATTTTCCTTTAGTTACAGAGCTACTTTAATATTCTAAATTTTTGATATTATGACGTACTATGAAAGTAAGTAGAGGACTGCTTAAGCTGGAGGTACAGATCAGAACTTTAAACAAGGCCAAAGCATATTGCCACTTTTCATTTTCACTCATTATTTATGTGCTATTTGCATTGTACTTGCAAAGTCATCCATCCATAATACTCTACAGCCTTTGATACAGTAAAAAGCAAACATCAGACATCAGTTACTCCTAAATTTTTTTCAGATATACTTTTTTTTCAATAAATTCATTTGGAAAAACAACACATTTTAAAAGGCTAATCTCAGGGTTCTATTTCTACATTTGTCAGACTCTATTGCAACTACCTACGAACCTAAGTAATTCATATAAATTTCTTTTCTTTCATTAATATTGAGCAACTGTGAAAAATCATACAAGACTTTCAGAATCTAGATTTTTCACTAGACAAATAGCAAAGAGAAATGATTATTATTCATGATAGCAGTTGGCCTCTTTAGGTACATAGCTATGACTGCAGGTATGTAAATCCACCATGTTTAACTGAGTACATCAGCACTGTAGATTGAATTACCTGCAACTCAGGGATAGAAATAATTAGATTAGAGCTCATTTAAGACCAGGTAGTTCTCTATTAGTAATTGTATTGGGCTATTGAGACACAATCATTAGAGACATAAAATGGTCATTTTGTATATTAGTAGTAAAAGAAAAAATCGTAAACCTTTAAGGAGAATTCATAAAATATGTACTTTTGACTCACAGTTAAAACATTGATTAAACTGCATACTGCAAAAGAGGGCACTAAAGCATCAGAGGCATCACCATGGAGGGCACACCACCAACAACCACCTGAACATTTTATAAGCATCAAGTCAGCAATAAAGAAAGAGACAAGTGACTGTCAAAAACATTTTAGTAAATGCAGATTGAGACACTCCATCAAAGTGGTGAATGTTTCACTAAATGGAAGACTTGAAGCCTAGGAGCCACTGTGAATTTCAAGAGACAGAATATTTGCTTTGATTCTCTGACTCAATTTTTCTTTCAATAGTTTCAGAGATTTTTAGTCAATATGCACATTGCTTTATTTTATATAAGTACTCTTATAATTATTCTTGGGATAAATGTCTAGTTGTTCAGTTTGGTCAAAATCCATATGTTATTTTGTTTTGTTGACAATGTCTCCAAACCTTAGCTTACATTTCATTATGCCTTATCCCTTTAAATTTGTAAAGAAAGGAAGTTGCTTCACATGTGATCTACTACTCAGTCTTCATAACATATTGCTTTGAGTCCTATAGATAGTCTCACCTAAAGCAGAGAACGTTTAAGCAGGAACAGGTACATGGATTTATCCAAAGTCACAATGAGAAGCTCACAGGTCTGAAAATCAAACCCAGATATTCTGGCTCCAGGACCCATGTTCTCAGCACTTTTTTCTTTTGTCACTTTTAAACTGTACTCTAAAATGTGCTAAAAATAATTCACAGTTCTTACTTCTCCTTCAAAGAATCTAAGTCTTTGAATGTTTTAAGTTTTCTCTTGTCTTAAAAGAAAATCAAGTCACAGGAGTTCAGTGACTAGCAGCTTTGTAGATCATTCCCTGACCCGGTATCACAATCCTTCTTCAACTCATCAAGCACAGAACATGACGACATGAGTTAACACAATTAATCACTTTTTAAAGTTACAAAAGATTATTGGGTAATCATTTATTTTTTCCCAAAGATTCCCTGTGCATATATTCATAGAATCAAATGTGGGCTCAAAAAAACATCCTTGTGCAAATGCTTAGGAAAAACTGATTCTTAGCACAGAGGTCTGAAACAGGAATACTACATCTACAAACTACAGAAATATATATATATATATATATATATATATATATCTTGAGCCATAGTCAAAGAGCACTTATAACTCAAACATGAAGCATCTATGAACCATAAAATATAAAGTCATATAATGTAAATGTGAAAAATGACTCAAAGAAAATGCGAGAGAAGAACTAAGGGACCTGTGAAGACTGTATTCACCATCCATACAGAACCCCACTGTTCTCCAGGAGATGAAATATAGTGAAGCATGTCACATCACTCAGAAACTCAGAGAACAGCATCGTACCACTCATTGACCCCTCTTAAAAGCCATCATGGACTTCATCCACAGGTAGACTTAGCAAAGGTTTGCTCTCATTCCAACCACTTACAATCAAGTAACTCTCAAATAATATATTTTTGGATGCATTCGTTCAGGAGACTCATTTATATGGGAGTCACTATTATCCCTAAATTTAGAAAGAAGGAACTTGATGCTCAGATTGAAGACCCTAGTTATGACTGCCACCCTTGCAGTAAATGGGGTGATCAAACTTGTACCTGTCAACTTCATAAAAATGTAAAACTTTTTTTTTACAAATAGAGTAGTTCCTCAGTATCTGTTAAAGATTGGTTCCAGGATTCCTGAGTGATACCTAAATTTTATGCCCTTTATATAAAATGGCAGAATTTGCCTATGTACATGTTCTTGTATACTCTAAATCATTTCTAGATTGCAATGTAAATGCAATGTAGATAGTTGTTTCCCTGTGTTATTATGAGAGTAAAGGCAAAATGGTATGTGTTCAGCACTCACTCAGTTTTTACCTTATTATCTTCAATCATTACTTGACTCTACTCATGTGGAACCCACAGCTACAGAATGCAGACTGTACCAATTTTATACCATGTTTGAAAGGGGTTATGCTTCCCAAGTGCTGCATTCTTTACAACACCAGCAAAGATGGCCTTGTTTATACAGGGGAATTTTGCTCTTTTCTTTCTGTTAAGAATTCCTTTAAGGGATCCTGTAGTAACTGACTTAAGGCCTGTCTCCCTCCTACAGACTTCTCAAAAGTGCATTTTTTTTATGGTTCTCTGCATAGATATTACCCACATCCCATTAATTTTCTCCTGACCTCCAGAGATGCTAGCCAGTGTGCCAGTCCTCTCTCTTTCCTCAGAAAATCGGGACAGTGAGTAGCAGTCCAGGAGACAAATGGGAAGAGAAGAACAGATGATTCTAGAGGTAAATGATTAAAACTAGGTAAGAAAATAACAATATTTGCCGTTTAGATAAGACTTTATAGTTTACAAAGCACATTCACTTTAAGAGTTTATCTTTATAATAAGTCAGTTGAGAGAAAGGAAACTTCGTCTCTGAATTGCTGTGCTATTTAAGATGGCCCGAATTATAAAACCAGAAATTCTGAACTATTCTTACTCATTGCCATCCCATCTCACATCTTCAACCATAAACGTACTTTTGAAAAATATATTTGTTTCATTTTTATTTATCTGGGTCTATGATGGCATCTGCAGAGGCCAGAAGAGGGTGTGGTATCTCCTGAAACTGGAGTTACAGGTGGTTGCAAGCTGACTGCTGTCAAGGCTGAGAACTGAATTAGGATCCTCTGGATGAGCAGCAAGTAGTCCTAACTACTGAACCACCACTCCAACCTCAAATGTACTTTTGCATAGATTATTTAAATATTACTGTATTTCTAAGTATTCGGGCTGAGTAAACTGTTTTGCAGTTTTTAGAAATGATACTGGAAAGGAAGTTGTTTATGTACTCGGTGACTACTACCTGTGGAGGAATATCTCCAATGCCAAATTACTCTGGCAGGAACTTTTTGTACTATCTTGAAGGAAGTTTAGAAAGAGGAGTTCTACTGCATTTAAAGCTGATCCTGTGATCTTTCCACATCACTACAGAGGGCAGCAAGAGACAGCAGACCTCTGCACAACAGAGGAAGTGGTAAAGTTCCTGGAAAACAAGGGGTAGAAGACAAAGTCGTGCTTTAATCACAGCAAATCCTCTTTTGTCTTTATGCTGCTTAAAATTAATCATATCCGAAAACTTTTGTAAGTTAACAGGAAAAAAAAGAGTTAACATGAAAAGGTCCAGAAGAGACTGGATTTTATCAAAAGTCGAGTCTACAATACTTTGTAATTATAGAGGATCAACATTAAACAGTAGATCTTATGATGTTTTGACAAGTGAATATAATCTGTTTTTCCTTAGTATTTTTCTTATTTATTGCTTTCTGTTAACATCTTTGTCTTAACAAGCAAAAACACTCTCTATAAAATATGTATTATTATAAAGTCAGTATTATTTTTAAAATACATCTGTCAAGACTTTTGGTAGGTGACAAGCTATGTTTTATGATACGAAGATTCACCTACAAACTGTTCTGGTCAGAAATGATTATGCACAGCAGTGTACAGGGATGAAGACTGCACTGCTCCCTAGCTTGGCTGTGTGGCCTATGGCTGATTGTGCATGCAAAGGAGGGCAGCAAAGGTCTTATGATCAAAAGGGAAGAAATGACTGACAACACAGTGTTACTTCAAAGGAACTAATGGAATAATTAGTCCCAAAAAGACCAAAAAGACTGAAGAATTCATGATGTCATAAAAAGCAGAGCTACTTAAATTGGATTAGAAAATAAAAATGACATGAACATTGTAAATATTCACAGATCACATCGTTGACGTGTAATGTGCCGTTAAATGATGTCAAATTAAAGGGGAAATTACATGTGTTAGAACTAGAATGAATAAAAAGAAGACATTTAAAGATACATGGTCCTTCAAGTGAAAATTCCTAACATATATTACAAAGACAATCAGCACTCAGACAGTGAAACAGAGTGAATGAAATGTAAAATAAAATATAGTGGTGGGGGACATCTTACCTAAAAACAACTCATTTTTAAATATATTAGACTGCAGTTAGCTTTAGATATCAGACAAGTTATTTGAGGAATTTGCTTCATATGAAACAAATACAAACTTGATAGAAATAAATAACTAATCCTGCCATTCATTCATGCCTTAACCTCTGTCTTCATTACCTCCAAATATTAATCATATGTAAATTTGACATAAAAGAAAAAATATTCTCTATATCTAAGTACATTTACATGTGGTCAGCTTTTTCTTTCTAATTGTAGGTGTTGTTGGAATCATTCTAGTTATCTTTGGATTTGTCTAAACCATATATAAATGATTTTAAAAAGAAGCAAAAATAATGAATGAGGCAGGCACAATTTCCATCCTTCCTTGAGCCTTAAAAGGTATTTTGTTAATAATCATATATGAGGTTAACCCAAAGTCAATACAGAATTCAGGTGCATTCAAAATGCCTGAAAACACTGGAATTGCTTAGTGTCTGTATTAGTTACTTTTCTGATGCTGTGACCAAACACTGACCGAAAGATCTTATAAAAGGAAGAGTTTATTTGAGCTTAAGTTTCCAGGGGAATAGAGTCCACCATAGGCAGGAAGCATGATGGCAAGAGGTGCTAGAGCAGTAGCAGAAAGCAGAGGCTCTCATCTTTAAGTAGACAAAGGAAGCAGAGCATGACTGGAGATCAGCAAGGCTTAAGAACTCTCTAAGCCCGACCCCAGTGAAGTCTTTTCTCCAGCATGACCACACGTCCTAAGAGCTCCCAAAACAACAGCACCAACTGGGGACAAAATGTCCCAGTACTTGGCGCCTATGGGAGACATTCTCATTCAAGCACCCCAGTGTCAAATACAAATGTTAGTAAAGCTATAATTAGATCTTGACACTTTATAGATTTAACAAATACTTAGAAAATGCTAAATGGAAGGTTATTCATTTTGTAATGGTTGTTCTTTCCATTTATCCATTTTCTAGCCAAAATCTTAGTCTTCCATCATATTAAATAGGCAACAACTACATTTCTTAAATCAAACCTCATTCTTAATAGTAGCATCTTGTCCTATAACCTTGGTGGGTCTGGTTGACAATGGAAGGACAGGACAGATGAACAATGGATATCATTTATGCCTATTCAAGTTGATTAATCCTCAAAATGTACTCCAAATCCAGTTGGATGTCTAAGAATTCAAAGTCTCTTTCTAAGATATTTACAAAAGCAATTGTGTTAAGTAAAAAACAAAACAAAACAACTACAGCAACCATACTTTAGCTGGCAATTAAATATTCAAAAGAATGCTTAAACAATAAAAATCATTTCTCTATATAAATTCCAGCATTTTATGAATCATATACACCTGATCAATCTCTTCAAATTGCTCACAAAAGAACAAACTTACACAAGTTGTAGTATATATTTGGCCAGACATGGTTTGCTTGTGATGTTTTGGAAAAATGTTTGCCTTTCCCTTATTTCTATGGAAGTCTAAAAATGAAGAGTTATCTCCTAAAAGGAGAGTAAAGCCCATGAAGCAGTGGAGGTAGAGTTCTAATTTCATGGCAAAAGCTGATTTGAGGCCAGGTCTGTGGTACACATCTTTCATGCCCTCACTCAGGAGGCAGAAGCATGCAACACTCTATGAGTTCAAAGGCAGCCTGCTCTACTTAGTGAGTTTCAGATCAGCCACGGGTACATGGTGGACTGTTTAAAAAATTCTTTCATAGAAAAATATTATGTGTGAATAACTTAATACTGCATCTGTATACACAACTCCCTGGTGTTTTTCCGTCTATGCCTAAGAGAATGCTTCAGTCAGTACTCGATCAGATTTCACCTGAATAAGTTAACAGACAGAGAAAATAGGTTAATTTTCTTCTTATAAGAAAGAATGAAGGAAATCTTCAGTGAACCAGATTCTATAGTAGTCCCTTCAAGGGTGTCATTAGTTTTATTTCTCATAACAATGAAGGATGATGGTAAAAAAATTAGAAAATACAATCCACATTAGTCAGGCCTGCAGCAAATTAGTTGTAAACAATCGCACATCAAGATCATTTAATTGACACCAAAATTAATCCTCCTGCGATTTATTAAAAATCTGTTAATCACTACATATAACAATACATTTCACAAAGAGAAATATTTGCCGAATACAACTTTTTTGATTCTGGAAACTAGCAATTTGTGTAATGTCAGTAGTGTACATAGTATAGAAACTGGAGGCTGCAGGAATACGCATTCGTGTGTTTTATTGTAAATTAGCTGATTATCTTAAGCAAGTCACTTTGCCTTTCTGACACAATGTCCCAGCTGTAGAAAATGGAATACATAACAAAAACACTGCATAAAACTGTTCAGATCTTTGAAATAATTACATGCACAAAAAACTTGAAGCAAAGATTAACACTTAGTATATAAGCTTTATTAATTTAATAAATATCCACAACTAAAAAAAACTTAAATATGTTCAAAAACATATCCAGAGAATGTAAGAATACCATAAAAATGATAACTTGTGGAAATTTTAGAATTTTAACTTTAGGAAGAATACTTCAAGAGAGCATTTGTAGTAAACACTTCGAATATACAGAAAAATATATGAAAATGGGAAAAATGTAAAATGAATGACTGAAGCATCTATGAGATGTTATTTAGAATTAGTGACAGCCTTAAGAAACATTCAGTTCCCAGTACTATGAAGAAAAAAATTCAGATTAAGTTCATACTTCTAAAATGTAAAGTAAGTTGCTTTCTACTACTACTATTATTTTTATAGAACCAACTTTAAGCTTCCAAGTATAAGAATTTAAATATTCTGAAGGAAGTCAGAAGAGGGGTGGATTCTCCTTTCATCTCTCATCCCCAGCAGGATAAGGACAAAGAAGAAAAGAAACTCATTCTCACGGTTAATTTGGGCAAGATGTTGAGAATATTTTAGGGAACCAGAACGTACTCTACCGGTGTAGACGCTTTTGAAGGATTAATAAATCCGCTCTGAAGATTCTCACTGAAAATATGGCAGGTGGGAAGGGTATACATGGCCCGAGGTAAAACCCACGACAAGACAGAGGGTATCTGGATTCTGAATTGGCCCAGGATATGACAAGAGATTGTAAATTTGCCCTTGCAGTCCATAATGTTGTCAGAATCTAATGCAATTCTCTCTGTTACAATTTTCATTAATATTAGACTAACTTTAAGGTAGAAAATGGACTGAATACCAAATATAACCTAGTTTATTGACTGGTTTAGTAGATGCCTTTGTATTTTTGTCAGTATTTCTAAGGCAGTTACAATGATTTCATGATTCATATTACATGAGTTAGTTGTATTAATTTGCAGCACACAGTCATATTTACATTCTTGAATAGATATTGGTTATATAAAAATCTCAAAAACAGACAAGCTTAGTACCTACTAGAATGTTCTTACATTTTATCAAGAAGATAAGCAGTATTTAAATAAAGAAGTGAAGTTCTTTGTCATTGATGATAAAGAAATAAAATGACCCTAGAAATTACATGGTACAAAAACTTAAGAGGGTGAATGTAAAGTTTGTGAAGAAGCAGACAATGGATGGAATGTAGCGTTGTGAGAAGAGCTGAAGCATCTAAGAGCAAAAGGAGTCATAAAGTAAGGACTCTGACCTCTGTTCAAGGTCAGCTTGCTTGATCGGAGATTGTATTGGGCGGAGCAGTAGAGATGAGATCTCACCTTAGTTCTGTGCAATAAAATAACTGGACTTGGCTGAAAAGACCTTATATACTTGCCTATATTTTTTCTTGAAGCAAATGCAGTTTGAAACTATATGTCTCACTGCTTTTGTCTGTACTAACCCTCAAAACCCTCTATTAAAGGAGCTACTTCCTATGTTCCCTGGATGATATTATCTATCGAAGTATACAGAATTGTACTGACACTCAGTTTTAGCTGGATGGTTTTGGACAGATGATGCAAAAACATTGTCGTGTGATATAAAGCCTAATATGTGAAGACAATAGAGAGTTTTAAATTGTATGCTAATTTTAGAGAAACAATCAATTAGATTTCTAGAACAATGAGTCCAATTTTTAAATAAAGCAAAATGTGACAACACCATACACCCTCATCTATCGTGTATTAAAATCTTAACATTTTACTAAGCATCTGAAGAGCCAGGCAGTAGAAACCTTGGCTCTCCAGCTTTCAGCCACCTATTTTATGCAATTGCTGATGTAGGATGACTATAATTTTGGCTGTCATCAGAATGCAACCTCAAATTCAACATTAAGTGTTTAGAAACATGAAATAAATTGATAGCTTTGGCAACCCATGTATTTTATTTATTAACTTTATTTTTCTTTTATATTTATTTTTTGAGATACAATCTCCTAGTATTGTACTCTTGTAAACTATGCAAAGAAGGAAATCAACCACTTTTCCATAGGACTGAGTGATACAAAGTAGCAGGCAGCTGAAAAGTCTTGTTTTTCAATGTGATGTGCTCTGAGTCACAGCTTTATGTACTTCCACATTTAAGTTACACCTCAGATATATTTGGAGAAACAAAAAGGCATTGCTTTTAAATAAAAAAAATCATTTTCTATGATATGAACATAAAGTATATTTTTAAAGATACTATTCTAAATTATTATTTTTTATTTTTGGTATATATATTGATTTTAGAGTTTAAATAAGGAAAAAAATTTTAAAGAAGAAACAAAAATATTTGAACTAAAGAGCAGATATTCTTATATTTAAAAACATAAACTTTGGGGGCTGAAGAGATAGCTCAGTAGTTAAGAGCAAGGGCTGTTTTTGCAGAAGACCTGAGTTCGAATCCCAGGACCAACATGGTACCTAACAGCCTTCCGTAACTCCAGTTCCAAGGGATCATATGCCTTTTTCTGTTCTCTGCGGCCATTGCATGATGCATGTGCACTTACATATATGCAGGCATAAAATAAAAACAGTAATTAATTTTTAAAAAATTTTTAAAAAGAATATAACAGGCAAAATGAGTTATCTTTTCTGTAGTTTATTCTTATTAGCATATACAGAAAATTAATAGCACTTTCTATTCATTCTTTGCATTGTCTAATGTTACATTCATAAATATAATCATGAGGTTAAGATGGATTTTCAGAAGGAATCTTTTTCAGTAAAAGTTTATTTATGGAATAAAACATTAATTACAGTAATACCCTGGGAGTTTAGTTTAGTCTACTGCTGATCTGCGTAATCTGGCATGGCAGTTTGCTGAGTTTCCCTAGCTGCAAGGATTATTGTCATTCACATTTGAAAGCTCATCCTTCCAGGACCTGGACACATAGTCATACTTTTTCTATTGTGGGAAAGACTTTTCTGGGAAAGACTCTTTGCAACAAGCCTTTAAAAAAATGATATTTTATATGACCTTATAATCCAAATTAATCACATGTTTTGAGAAAATTTGGAACTATGTCCTCAGCCTAAAAAGAAACAATGTAATAAGTCCTTCAATGATATGCAATCTTGATGTAACTGATTCTTACAATGTAAGCTGAACGCATAGCTTTAATCTTAAACCATGTTCTGTATTTGTGACCCAATTTTGCCCCACACTTAGTTAGAACAAGGTATGTATGAGATATAACAATGATAATGTTGAAAACAATAATGTCATTGCAAACAGTTTCTCCTCCACAAAAAAGTAACTTGGGGCACAGATTGATGACATCTCTCTGTGACTGGCTTTATGTGCTGTTTTGAGTCAGTAGGGTTAGAAAAACAATTTCTTCCTTTGAAAAACCGTTACCAAAGAGTGTTCATGCCTTTCTGATGCCATGCTTGATATGCTGTTCAACAAATATTAGAGGATGACTTTGTTACACAGTAAAGCAGAATAGCGTAGAGTAGAGTAGATGAAAGATCGCATAGAATGGAGTTCAGTTCTGAGAGAACAGTCTGAGAGGAATCAGAACACCTCACAACAAGATCTATCTAGCCCACTTCTGGTTAAACTACTCCAAGAGTGATGCTCTTGACTCCATGCTTCTAAGTATACCTCAGCATGCCTCCCCAGGATGCCTCCCACAGACTCCCTACTTTCTCCTACTTATTAAGACCCTGGGGCTGGAGAGATGGCTCAGTAGTTAACTGCACAGGCTTGCTCTTACAGAGGACATGGGTTTGGTTCCTAGCACTTACATGGCAGCTAACAATTGCATGTTGTCTGTAACTCCAGTTCTGGGGAACCCAATGTTTTTGTTTTTGTTTTTTTTATTTTGTTTTCTGGCCTCTGTAGGTGCAGTATGACATTGGTGCACCTACATGCATGCAAGCCAAAATAAAATAAATAAATAAATGAAAAGTATTTTAGAAAGGAAAATCTACTTCCAGTGTACGTCACAGACTACTTTGTGACAAGAAGATTTTTGTTTCCTGATATACCTTCTATAATCACTTGCATACAACATATTAGCTCAAATATGTATTAGGTAGATCTTATATTTTTCATAGCTCTACATATGTATCAATATTTTAAAACCCCATCAAGAAATCCATTTTATCAAATTTGTTTCATAATGGTTTCTCTATAAGATCCTAGACCTCAAAATTATAACAAAATTTGATAGTAGTCATATTTAAATATCACTATAAATGTATATTTTATATATTTGTAGCTTTGAGTTATGTGTGTGAATATTTTTAAAAACATTTTAATAATAGGATATGTAGTCTTTACAATATGATTTCTCTGATCTCATTTATCAAATGAAATTTGTCCTTTAAATATAGCATACTTATGTAAGTCCATCCAAAAACATAATTATGACCAAGAAACACAAATTTTACTTATGTGAACAATCCAAAAGAGCTTCCTCTTTCAATAGAATAGCATTTTCAGTATCAAGGAATTAAACCTTTCTTGAATACTTTTGAAATTAAAAAAAGTGAACCAATTCTGTTTTATTCAACAGTGAAGCAGCTCAATGTGTTATTGTAACCTGACTGGTATCCTACTTGTAAAGCACTGGAAATTATTATTTTAAATTATGATGTTAGATTAGATTTTCTGCAGCTTAATATATTGTAATGCAATATAATTGCTAAATGCAAATGAGATGCTGTATGGCTTTTTCATAGAGTTATTCATGAAAGCCAAGCATTTTACATATTACAGTGAAGTGCATGTTATTATGAAACAAATTATAATGAAGCATATTTAGTATGAAGACAAGATACTATTAATGGGTGACAGCATAGTAGTATAGGCGTATAGAAATTCTGCTCCCAATAAGACATTCAACTCTCAAGAGCACTAAATATGCCAGCAATGTAGTACAGTACTTTAGGACTTCCTGCTTCCCTTACTTCACTGAAAGTTAATTTAGTTTCCAAACACTATTCAATGTTCTGTGTCAAAAGAACCAGAGATATTCAAATAATTTCCCAGAAAAATATGGAGAATAAAATTTTGCTTCTCAACTTTTAGGGTAAAAACCTTTTATTTCAATCATCATTTAGTAATTAACACATAAGAAAACCTTGTCTTTTCCAGTGTATGTTAAGTACATGAAGACAATAGTCATTCCTTGTATTTCTGTTTGCTACCCAGAATTTTAGAGGACAGTATAAACTTGAAATCAACTTAGATCTGTGTGTGACACACATATGAAATTGGGAATTAATTTCATTTTATAACAGATAAGTTTCCTTTAACATAGAAAATAAAAGACAACTTCTGAAAACTGCTAAGGAAAGTAATGTGATTAAATGTGTGAAAATTTATTAAGAAAAGTATAAACAGACACACACACACACACACACACACACACACACACACATAACAATGGAATTAAGGCCAATGTTATTTGGGGGTAAAGTTCTAGAAACTCAAACCTTTGGAATAGGGAAGATAACCATGTTATTTTCAGCCAATCACCTTGAATTGTTTGGCCTTACCCAACAAATCTCATCTTCATACAGATTTACAAGAGAGGGTTTTTGGGAGAAGAAGGTGAAGGCACTGAAATTAGTAATATGAATATAAAAACAGCCGACCATGCAAAACGAAACACAAATATACACTTCTTTCTATTTTTAACTTTAGTATTTGTTAAATAAAGCACTATTTAAAAAAATGAAAAGAGCAGAAACATCAGTGGGTTTGTTGCAGAAGAAACCAGTTCAAAAGCAATTCATTATTAATGCCTGAATATTCTTGCTAAACAGTTCTGATTATTTCACAAGAAAGAGGTCAAGGTAGTGGAGAAAGGGATTTAATCAAATAAACTCTCAATCTCTCTCCAAATAGCATTTTCATCCAGCTGCATGTAAATTCATCAGATGACTAGCGTCCAAAAGCACAGGCAAGGGTAATCTGCTATGACTGTTAAAACTTCTATGATATGCCTATTGAATAAAGATTTACAATGGGATGAACCATGCAAGTAACACCAAGTAAGTTTTCTTTTCCCCCTCATAAAATACATGGAATTTCCTCACGCAAAAAATGAGCCAAATATCTTCCATCTCAGAGTCTGGTACTGATTTCCTTAAAAAGTGGTCTTGGTAATGTGTAGGTTCATTTATTGGAATTTTTAGAACTACCCACTCTGTGGTTCAGAAATCAGGAACATGTCTATTCCAGTTACAATCAGGAGAAAACCTTTAGCATCTAAAGAATCAAATGAAAGGCAAAGCTCATATTATTTTTTAATTCTGCAGTTATATTGATTTATTCATATGCAAGATTATAAAATTTGTCAAAAAAAATCTGAGTGCTACATGTTAGCAAGCATATAAATTTGATAATTTATTACTTAAAAGGTAAGTGTGATCTTAATTTCCTTTTTAAAAAGTGAAAAAACTCAATGAGAGTATATCTTTGTACATTTTTATACAGAGGGAAAATCACTGTGCAGTTTATTTTTGTTGGCTTCATTCTCTGTAAAAACTTCATGTATAAATTATAAAAGTTAAGATCATATTTTAAAATACAGCAGTCTTATTCTGAAGATGAGGATGGCTGTAATTCTTTTCTTTTCAAAACTGTACCATTGTGATATATATAACTGCTTCTAGAAATCAAAGACAAAAAGCAGAAGTGGTGATTGATAAAAGTACACAATTTATCTTCAGTAATGAATAATGTTAATGGAGTTTGAAATGGAGTCAGTGTAAGAAGGGGAAAACAGAAATTTAATATCTTCACTATTTGCTTCTCTTGTTGATTTTTTAATTTATAATTTCAAAAATGTATATGATAAAATCTGATAGCACAGTAATGTTTAATTCAATTCACCTGTAATTCAGTAGCCCATGCGGTACATTTCTTTCTCGTTACGCTCATAAAAATCTCTAATATTATATGTATCTTATTTTTATATCTTGCCGATCATACAGCAGTTAATAAATCTCCAGAAAAATTAAGGTGCTCTTTTTGAATCTGCTGGTATTCTTTGCCCTCTTAGCTCTCAGCACCTTGAATCTCCAACACCATTTTACATGAGGACAATTTCTAAAAAGCAAAATAGAACTGTCTAATTAAGGGCTGTGTGATTGGCTAGTTCGTGGTCTCTGTGACAGTTGTGACAAATACACATATTGGCACAGCCCTAACCTCACTTCACAGTTTGCAACACAAAGATGGTATTTTCAGAAATGTGGAGAACGCCCTGATACAAAGCTTCACCTTGTCTGCTGCTATTCCATTTAATTTTTTATTAACTGCCTGAACATATGCCATTCTAGAAGACGGTAATAGTTACAAAATGTCAGCAGAAACATTTAAACTGCTAAAATGTAAATGATTTTATAAATTTGTAATGAAAGGTAATTGTCATGTGGGAAAAGTAACAGAAAAACAGATCTGTGTAAATGTAAAAGTGGTTAAAAATACATCTTATTGGTTGTAGGTAGGAAAACCTAAGTGTATTTTAATGAGTACTGTAAGTAGTATTTAAATAAAATTAGATTCATAATCAGAAAATGTGAATTCTATAATATTTTATTTTCTAACATTATAAAAGTTCATAATAATGACAAGAACTCATAGAACTTTAATGTGCTAAATTCAATAAACAGGACATTAAGATGCTTCTCCTCATTTAAAAAACAAATAAATCAAAGAAACATAATATAAATAAAAGAGTTTTCAGCGTCAGCACAATAGCTTTAAAAGCACAATATTCAAGTATGATTAGTATGTTTCTTGGGTTTCCACTATGATGAAAAACAATTTAGTGATTAATCCCTTCAGCAACACACTGCTGGGTCAGTGCTCTCTGCTATATCAGGGGCAAGAAGATCCAGCGAGGAATTGAGTATTTCCTCAGCCACCACACAGCAAGCACCTTCCAGTTAGGTTTGCGGGCAACCATCTTTAAATGCTTCAGCTGCTCTGCGTGCCCATGACAAGATTTGCAATTCTCTACGTTTATTTACACACCATCACCCCAACTAGACATCACATGGAAGTGCCATGGTCACAGCTGACCCCAGGGTAGTCCCTGTCTCTGCCGATCCAATTTTATCCTGCTCTGCAATTGAACTGCAGTCACACGGTAGAGGATGTGTGCACAGGACTCCTTGCCACAATAAAATTAGCAGAAGCTTGTCAGGGGGCATTTTCCTGTTTTACAGTGACAGACCCTGGACAAATAGGTCTGCTTCCCAGAAATCCATAGAGGTCTGGCTCTCTTGAAATGTATATGAGCCCAGCATGCGTATGCCACAGTGTTCTTGTATGGTAAGCGGGTTACTTGGTAGTTTGAAAACAATGTTAAGCTTCTACACTGTGTTTTCCGGTTCCTCTTCACAGTTTTCAGGGGCTTTAATTGCATATGAATAGACTACTTATTTTTGGTTTGTTGAAAGACCGCTTCTGTTTAGTAATAGTAACTGAGGGAGATTTATTCTTCCTTCAGGGAAAAGAAATGCATCCCAGATCTATTGTATTTTGAAAGCAAAAGTTTAAAGAATTTATCAGTTTCTTTTCAGCTTGACATAAGTAAATAAATTAACAGTCAAAAGTACATGTCCTGGGCACCTTTTGTGGGAATAAAAATTAGTAAATTTTATTAAATAGTAAACGTTTAAAATGTCTTTACAAAAGAATTTGGATCTTTTGTTTAAGGTAAGATGTTAAAAGAACAATGCAGTAAATGGATAAATTCTGCCAGTTGTGGGTAAAATTGTTTTGAAATATAGTATGTTTTGTAATCTAACCTGGAGTAATTTTGTGGGGCGTTTTGTTCAGTGCTTCCATCAAACACTCTCAGAAGCACTGGGATCATTTTATATCCGCTGGAAGACAGAAAGAAATCCAAAACCTAGTTAAATAAATTGTTCATTTATTCCTTCCCTTTTATGCACCAAGATCTACATGTGGTCATTAATTATAAAGAGACTATTATAGCACCATATTTTCATTCAATATGATGTCCTGGTATATATCAAAGAAGTCCCATAATTAAAACAGAAGGGCCACAATGACAATTAAAATTACAATCTATATGGGGAAAGAAAGTACAGTTCTGCAATTTTTCACCCTGTCACTGTCAGCTGTGCAGAATATTCTGGTCACGTATCCTGTAAAGCAGCCTAAACTCTTCTTCACCAATGCAACCTCAAAAGCATTATCAGCACCTAAGCAACAGCCTATGCAAGTATAATTTAATACGAAGCCGCAGTTTGCAAGTAATAGCGTATAAAGTGATATTTAAGTAGTGTTTTAAGCACACTTCTGATGGCTACAGCCGCTTTTCCCTGGTAAATGCGTTTTCCTTTGAGTAGTGATTATGAGTCCTGGGTGAAGAGGTCCTGTGTGCAGGTCTGTCTGTAAGCCTTACTTCCAGCTGCCAATCTTTACTTCACAGTGAAGAAAAAGCCACAGAGCACCTTGTTCTTACTCTTGTATGCTGTCATCCCCTGAGCCTGACAACACAAAATCATTTCCACGTAACACTTTCCTGCTTCTGCCTCTTAAACCTTGAGCCCTGCACATTGTGCATGCGCTTGCACCCTTGGCAACCGGCTCCCGGGAAGCCCCTTCCTTTGAGGCATCAGAGTCTTCCAGCAGATTGTTTTTAACACTTATCTTGGTAAATATCTGCATTAATGGAGTACAAAGCTTTTTGGTAGCAATATGTATTTGCTACAATTTATTGTCTATAAAAGTCACGTTCAGTGAATTATTACTCTCAAAATTGTGTTTTTCTTTATAATAACTTTAAACTGAGTGCTCATATATGAAGCATGCAATGGAGATTGAGAAGGTTTTGTATAATAAAACTGTGACATGGTCATTTTTTCCAGTTTTGCATTACGGAGACACACTCATGCATGGTGCTTTTTAAATTCTTATTATGTGTGAGGTCAGGGGGTCGAATGTCAGAAAGTACTGTTAATTTCACGGGGTTAGGGGAAAGTAAATTCAGAGGGAATACAGATCACTTAGCACAGAAAACCAGCTCCTCTGAAGTTTGGTTTTACATTTGTTAACCATATCCTTCAGCTGATGAACCATTGAGACCATGGTGACATTCCGGTCCCAGATATAATGGCTTGACATGCTGCAGTGAGAGCGGGATTCCGTCGTCCTGCTCCCTGTGCCGGCCTCAGCCTTCCGCTGAATCAATGAAGCACTAAAACTCCACACAACTGGAACTGAACAAAGCATGTTGCCATTTTGGCTGTGATGTTTAAATTATAGAGAAAGCAGTCAGGATGTCTTAAAGTTCAATCTGACAAGAAATGTAAAATATATTTCTGTCTTCATTCTCTGGGAAGGTAGCATCTTACAGTGCACAGTATCATTACCCGGAGTGCTCCTAAAGTGCTTCCTAAGAGAATCTCAAAGACCAAATTCTTTTATGCAGGATTTCCCCGTAATCAGAAAGACCTTAGCAGCAAGCAAAGTTTCCAGGGGAAAACAATATCCTGGGCAATACTGCTTTCTTTGGAGGATCTTCGTACTTGTGACATGCTGGTAACGATAGCCAGGCACACACACACAACGACTCACTACCAACAAGGGCAAGAGGAAACCAAGGCCTGCTTTACGATGATAATAACTGAGTAATGACCAAAATATGTTTCGGAGTGCGGATTTTTGAGCATGCTGAATGTTGATCAAATGGGCATTTTTATTTAACTACACTTCACTGGGCCAGTAGAGACAGATGCTGATGGGTTTGGTTGGGTGGTTTTGTTTTTATTAGTTTTTTTTTTTTTAAACAAGATTTTTCACATTCAAAACTCCAACTGGGCTCAGCTGCCCCCTTATAATTAAATTTTAATGACTTAGGCTGAGCGTTTGTGTTTTGGCAGCATGCTTAATAGTGTTAGCATTTAAACGGTTACAACTCCACTTTGAGGGGAGTGAAGGTTGGTAAAGTTCCTCGAAAGAGGCTCTGCTTTACTGGGATTCTGGAGGATTAAATGGGACAGTCAATGACCGGACATCCAGTGGTAGTAAGTTTGTAAAAGATAAATTAAAACAAATGACATGTACTCTAATAAATTTCACAGTAGTTGAGGGATGCTGCTTTTTGCTTGAGCTATTTCCTTCAGAAATTCTAGTTCTGTGTGCTTTTGTCTGACAAAGTGTCTCTGGCAAATAAATAAAAAAATATGTAAGATTGGTCATAAAATCTCCCCTTCTCACAAAATGGCAAGAGAATGTAAGCTCTGCATTTTAATTTGTTCATTTTTTTTTTCAAAAGAATCATTGTAAACTTTCAAGTGGTATATTGCACTGGGTCCTTTTATTATACTACTAATAATAATGAAAAGAACTTTTTCCTCTCAAATCCCTTTTCCAGAAAGCAGCCTGTTGCCTGAAGTTTTAATCCTTCATTACCAGTTAAAACAAAATCACCAATTAGGCACATGAACACGTCTGTATTAATCTCATTAAGGTGATGGCACCAAAGAAACTGGAACTATTTTTGTGCTTTTACTGTGTTCCTATGGCTTTATCAGGCCCTGTGGTCATATACAAAGACCTCACAGCTCAGTCATTTAGAGTCATCCAGTTGTGGACTGAATGTGGCATTACCATCTATGCCTGGAAATTGCTTTCAGCTTTTAAACTGCACTGACTAGTCTGTAGTTAATCTTAGATCATTCACTCGAAAAAGTAAATGAGCCAGAACGATGCACATTTTTATTTTTTTTTACAAAATAATACATCACAAAACACTTATTTGACCTGCCCAAAAGAGAGATCAGATTCATTTAAGATGCCATAAAGCAGAATTGCGAATTTTTAATTTTCCTTAGTATAGCAAAGAAATCACAGCTAAGTGATGTTTCTTCAGTATACCACTGCTATAAACTCATATGGAACATGGCCACCCTTACTCTACCTGTGATGTGTACTTTTGCTTCCATGTGGCCACATGATACTCTTATTAATGTAAATGTAGAAATGACTGTTTTGGACCTCTAAAGTAATTAGCCATCATCCATGTTTAAAAACGTAAAAGGCACATACTCCAGCCGCTGGAGTTGTCCAGAAAGTTCACAGTCATCATCACCGAAGAATAACCTTAAGAAACGAAATTTAAATTTTTCCTATTTATTTTTACAATTTCTACCCCAGTAATTTCTGTGGACCATTTTACCAGACCCATCATAGCCAACTAGGCTTTAACTTCTACACGATTAATTTTATCATAGTAAAACATTTTAATTTTCCTAAGAATTTTGTCCTGCTTCATGTAAAACAAAAATCATATGGAGGGAAAATGCTAAATGGAGCAAGAAAGAACAAAATATTCCTTAGGTTGAATACATACATCATAACGATTTCAAACACATATCATCTTTGAGAGGAAACCATTGGGTGTTCTGGCTGTGACCCTTCCCCCACTGCCCCACAATGGGAGTATGTGTCTGTTTTGATTTTGGCAGCCACTAATTTTAGGCTTCAAAAACTTGAGCCACCACAAATGAGGTGAGGTCACCTCATAATGCCAGATGGAGGCAAAAAGTTTGGATATTTGAAGGGCTGACCCAGTGAGTCCCATGGTAGATGACATGACGCTAAGGTCAGATATTGGAAAATAAGGTTCATGCTACCCTGTCAGTGGGACCTGAGCAAGCTGCCTGCTTGACAGAGAAGGCGGTGTGTGGTCTAGACCTCAAGAAAAAGGAAGTCAGCCACCCAGAGCAAAAATTACCCTGTCGGCCATCCAAAAAATGATTCTGACATCAGCTTAGGGAGGCAGCAAGAAAATGGTAAAAGAAATGAAAATAAAAAATAAACTACCAGTTAAGATTGTATTTATTTGGAGTCAGTCAAGGGAAATGCAGAAATATATCTCACTGTTGTTGTTGTTTTTTTTTCTTAAGAATATAATTACAAAAACCACTTTGATAACATCTCTTTATTTTTACTAGGTGTGGCAAAAATGTGACTTGATTCCAGATAGGCATTTCTATTTGCCAACTGTTCATCATTGCTTAGATGTGGAATTGCGTGTGTAAATGTGAGTAAAGTGTCAAGATACAGAGAAGTGAAGTACAAATGTATTTCTATTAGAATATTGACTTTAATTTTAACAAAGCCAAATTGTGTTCATTGGTTATACAATTATTTTGCCAACTTTATACCTATTTCATTTGTAAATATTTCTTGGAAAAGGGAATCTGTGATGAAAGCATTCCACCCATTTATACTAAGCCTGTCATTCCTGTCTTGAAAACTTTTTTGAGAGTTTTTGATCTGATTCTTGATTCTGCCTATAACTTGTTAAATAAGCTTGTTAATCTCATCACATTGCATCTTTAAACCAGACCATATGTTTATATTTTTCAGTGTATTTTAGTCATTTAAAGAGACCTAAATTCAAGATTTACCCCCTTTCAAAGAATATGCATAAAGCAAAAGATATACATTTAATATATGTTCATATATATACATATATATATATTCTTAAATACAACCCAAATAAAAGACTACCACTTAAATGTTTCAGAATGCTAGATGATTTTTCCAACTAAAAAACAAACACACATTGTTGTTTATTCTGTAAAATATTCCTTTTTTTAATAGCCTGAACCAAATAATTTCTCATTTTTACAGGCTTCACTTCACTTTTCTCACAGTGAATAAATTGCAACTTATTTCCATGAAATTCACAGATGACACAGATCTTTATTTTGCATAAAGGCATAAAGAAGTGTCTAATATCTTCAATATTCATCTGCTAAGTGGACATTTGCATTGGGTTAGAACGGGAAAAGAGCCCCAACTCTCCCGCAGTGACAGCTGTACAAAGGGATGACATCTGACAGCTGTGACAGTGCTGAAGGGAAACTCAGATGACTCGCAGCATCCATGATCCAATTACAGCACACATCCCTCTGACAGACCCAGCAGCTTGACTCCAGCGTTTGGAAGGACAGTATTGATCTCTTGTCAGAAACCAGTTGCCTGCCTGCAATTGTGTGCTGCTGAACTTTGAAAAGCTATAGTACCCTCTTAAATGATAGGGGCAGTCAGGTTATAGTATTCAGGTACAAAGAGAGGTGCAAAGGGTATCTGCTAAATGCTCTAAACTTGAACAAATCATAACAATATGACAGTCCAATCATACTCAAGGAGCCCAGCTGATCTAGCTGGCTACTGTCTGTGCTAATGGAGAGACAGCTCTTTGTGTTTAGTGGGATGATCTTACTTGATGAAAAGGCCACTGCAATTAGTGCATGCTGGTTGGCTGTGCTGGGTGACAGCAGCATAGATGGTATAATGGCAGCTGCCAATAACCCTAACTTCAAGGAAGCAGACAATTAGGCCTTTGATCCTAACACTGTAAGCCCCTCTACTCCAGACCTCTGCTTGGCTTTTACTGTAAACCTCACAAGGGCAATGTGATACAACTTCCCCAAACAGAAAAACTTGGCCAAGAGGTCAATTACCTTTTCTCCTCTTTCCTTCTGGTCCTGCCTTAAGAGGGGGTGATGAGAGAGAGAGAGAGAGAGAAGAGACTGAGATTTTCTTTCAACTACACTTTAAATGAAACTAATATATGAGCATAGATAGTTCAAAAAACAAAATTTTAAGATAGAGTTTTAAAATAAGATGGCAAACACAAGATGCTAAACCTTAAAACAGAACTATTTAAAGGCAAATGATGGAAAATTTCGGTATATGTACAGAACTGCAGGCTAAAAATTAAAAGAGTCTTAGAATAATTTAATGCTATCTATAATTAAGCTTTATTAAATCAGGATTGGATCAAATAGATAAAATATTTGGAAGATTTACAGCATGTACAAAATTTATGATGTAATTTATTTCAGTACTTTTTATCAAATGGTACCTGAGGAAAAGCAATTAAATAGTAGTAAAAAAGTTTAAATATAGGACCAGTCATGCACATATACACATTATTTCAGTACAGACAAACTTATAATGTAAAAACTTCTTCATCAGCCTTGGATAGTTTATAATGCCATGTGTAGCCTAAAAAACTCAAAAGGTCACATGATATAAAGTTAAATATCTCCTGGAGATAAGCAAAGTGCTAAAGAATAGATTGGTATTAAAAAGGTATGGGAAACAGAGTATCAGAAATAAAAAGAAAGCTGGAAATGTAAAGCATGAAAATATACATTTGGAAGATCTTTAAGAGAGGAACAGATGCAAAGGTGTCTACAATGAAACTGAAAAGGAACCAGTGTTCCTCTGAAAAATAAATTTTAACACCAGTGAAAGATGCTCATGTTGCTCACATGTAAGAAATGCTAATTAAACAGAACATGGTATCATGCAAACCAAGTTGGATGACACAATATTAATGAGAGTGTGGGACCTATGCATTTTTTTTCTAGATGGTAGTTGAAATTATAGTGGCCTTTCATGAGGTTAATTCAGAAATGTTTATTGAAAATCCATATTTCTTTAATCAAAAACATCTTCACTGCATAAAGATTCATTTGCAAGACCACTCATTGCAGCATTGTGTGTAATGAGAAAAAATTAAGCCAAATAGCCAATAAGAGGGAGTACATTAACTATACCATGCCACAGACATAAAACAGAAGAATTTATAGCCAACATAAAGAGTAGATAGATTTGTACAAGTTGATATGAAAATACTTCTAAGATATGGCACAAAATTATCTTATTTATACAAATGCATACAGAAAATCAAATATACAAGTATAAATGCCTGCATATTGCATACATAAGAATATCTAAATTATATCTCTACATATGTTTTATATGTATTAGCATCCCCAGTAATATACAAACAAGAATCTAGTAATAATATATGTCTATTAATGACAGAGATATAAGGAAGATTTTCTTTTAATTTTAAATATGTATTTACTTGTAGATGTATTAATCTAAATTTTATCTGTATTATATTTATTTTTTTGTATGAGTATGAATGGCCACACACTTGTCATGGCACACTTGCAGGTGTCAGAGAACAACCTGTAGGAGTCGATTCACTCCTTCAACCCCGTGGATTCCAGGAATCGGACTCAGGTTTTCCTGCTTGACAGCAAGTGCATTTACCCTAAGTCATCTTGCCAGCATCTAAACTTTATAAAGTAGCAAGCAAAAGGGCTTTCTATTCATAACCCCTAAGTAATAAACATAACAGTATTCCTGACAGCTGTTCATGTGATTGGGTGATATTCTGAGGAAAAAAATGGGCTGCATTTCCTTGAAGTTTGAGGACTTTAAATTGTTACATAGAATCAACATACTCTGAAGTTTTCAAGTTTTAGTAACTAGACATATGTTGTAAGTAAACATTGTGCTAGACTGAAATCACAAAGAGTAATCTTCTTGGCCAAAGAATATTTGGATCTAGTAAGACATACCTAAAAGTAAGAGAAGAATGTAATATAGTTCCTTGTTCCATAAAAGGCACTGTGTTTCAGAGTACAAGTGAGGCTTGGGCATAGTAAGTTATGACAGATTTGCAGAAGAGGCATCACTAGACTGAATTCTTTGGTGGTAAACCTAGTTAGCTCAGTGTGGATAGTCATAGGCCCCAGGATTCATATAGCATAGCAAAAAGCATGAGCCACAAAGAGTGGAGGCACACACAGACAGCTCAAGATGACCAACCTTTAGAAAGAAAGCAGATTATTAGGGAGAGACAGCTCTGCTGAGGAGAGCAGACATTTAAAAAGGAAAACCTGAAAAATAATCAACGAAAGACAGAAATTTTCTGAATTTTTACCTTCTTAAGAGAGTTTAAAAATGCAAGTATCCAGTTGTGCTTTGGGCTCCATGATTAAAGAAGAAGAATCTTGGGATATAATTCTCACCTGCAAAATTAAGCTGTCAGTTTGAATGCAGGACAAGTGTCTGTGATAAAGATTATTACCTAGGAAGTTAGGAAGCATTGATGGGAATTTATAAACACATTTAATGCCATCATTTGTATCCCAAACTGATCCGCCTGCAAAATGTAAGCAGTTCACATCAAAACTCCACCTATGAATTTTTTCTATAATGACAGATGTAAATGAAACACAGGATGCATAATCATACTACGGGTAAGAACCTGCTAGGAGATATTTATTCAATTACTCAATCTTGAAATGATACTCTCTATAGAATCTTATGGAAGAGAAAGTCTATAGACTCTAGTCATCTGATTTTTCAGCAAATGTTATTGTTACTTAAAATTATATGGTTTTTCAAATTCGTAATTATCTAAACAGAATTATTCTGCTCTGAAATTTGGAAAAGGCTGATTCAAGGTTCTTTTGCTTTACAATTTAGACTTGAACTTATTTTCAGCCTTTCTTCAAGTCTTTAGATTCTATTTTCTGACTCTAAAATGCATTAATTTTCATAAATATCACTTTTAATCTATGCACTAAAAGATGAATAATTTTGGCAGTAATAACTGTATATCACTATTAAATACTTCTATATCCCTAATTCTGAAAAAGTAAAAGTGTTTGTAAACTCATTCTAGATCTTATTCAGTGAGTTCTTGGTTTGAAATCATGCTTCTATGGTCTAATTCCATGCATAGACCTCCTGTGGATCATTTAACTTTGTTCTGCTCCATTTCAAGATTTGTGCCCTGAAACCTGTCCATCTCTCAAATATCTGCCACTGATTGTGGGGAAAATAAAGAATGTGTATAGATTCATATTAAACTACTCAAATTAATTAAAGTCACCGCATTTCAATTCTGCAAAAGTTTAAGGGATCTATATACTATGCTGCAAAAGTTTAAGGGATCTATATACTATGCTGCAACTGCAAAACCTTGGTGTTCACAGTGCTCAAAGGCATTACAGTTCTTTTTTCACAGTTAGATACATAAAGAATAATGCAGTTTAGATAAGCAAATATAATAATAGGTGTGTATATCAAAGGTACACACAACTGAAGATTATTTGATGGGAAAGTAAGAAAGATCATATTTTTAAGCTAATTGTGATAATTCTCAATGAGAAATGAAATTCATCAAATTGACTGGGCTTTTTGAGAGGTCATTTTCTTAACAGAATGAGAATAGAAATATGTGTACCAGAAAACAGGAGCATTTTTTGTGTTAATAAATGTGTGCTTTGAGAAGGAGAAGAGACAGTCGGGTTATGTCACTGCTTAATTTTGATGATCTTTCTGAAATCCTTCATTTACTTAAGTCACCTCAAGTTCATAGGAAAAATATGTGTAAGGAGAAATGCTCATCAAAAATAATATTATTTTTCACTATAAGGTTTTGTAATCAAGTACAAACTAAAATCCTATTATAAAAATGGAGTCCTTTATAATGCTAATCTTGAATTATAAAATTTCTCTAATAAAAATAATAATGCTATTAAAGGTATAAGGACCATAGCAAAGTATGTAGTGTCTGCTCCCCCACCCTCAGGACCTTGAACAGCTTGGTTAAGCAAACCTCTTCTTATGAATGTCTCCTGAACTCCCACCTTGTTTCCTGCCTACATTTTTTATTATGCTAGCTTCTGGAGAAAAGACTATGATTCAGGGAATGAACAAAAACCACTTGAAAATTGGCACCCTAAATTTTGTACTCACCATTAACACCATGAAATCCTGTGTAAGCCTAGATATCTCAGTTGGGAAGCAGCTATATTGGTTTTGTTTTGACCAAATATCTGGCGAGAAGGAACTTAAGGAAGGAAGAATTCATTGTGGCTGATAGTTCATGAAGGTGCACGTTCCGTCATGGTTGAAGGAAGACGATGCAGCTGGCAATGTTGCAGTCACAGTCAGAAAGCATCCAGAGATGACTCCTGGTGCTCCACTTTCTTCTCTTTAATATTCAGTCCAACACCCCAGTGCATGGAATGGTGCTGTCCATATTTAGTTTGGGTATTCTTGGCTAATTCTCAAATTAGCCCAATCTAGAAACTCCCTCACAAATATGCCCAGAGGTTTGTATCCTAGGCAAGTCTAGATTCTGTCAAGCATACAATTAGTATTAACCATCACAACAACTCAGGAACCGAAACAAGTCAATGAACGCCCAGCTTCACTTTTTCTTCTTAATCTTGTTGGCTTTGTGAAGCATAGGCTCTGCCATTGACATCCAATGGACATATTGCATCATATAGAACTTACCATGGTCTGATGATGGTTAATTGCCTTGAATGTTCTTCTAGAGCACAAGTAAATATCCTAATAAATGGGTCTTACATGCATTTTGTAATCCATATCTTATGAGAGATACCTTCAAAACAGTTTCTCATTCATGCTAGTAGTTCAAATAGTGTGCTTCTACCTTGACCCCGTTTTTTAGAGTACAACCTCAAGTGTGTATGTGAGCCTACGAAGTCTCTGTGTAGGCAATCAACTTTACTTTGTGAATTTACTGTTTTTTGGTCTTCTCAATGACTGATTCTATGTAAGTGCAAATCAAACTTAAGAGCAATCATCGTTGGACAGGTGACTTGTTCAGATGACAAACTTCAGAGCTAGTCCTGAAGTACTCTGGAAAGACTGTCTCCCCTTCAGATAAAAAGAATCATACTAAGTAACATAGTTAACATTAATTGTTAAGCATAATCTATCATAATTATATATTTTTATACTATGAGCATATTAGCAGTCTAAATCTCATTTAACAACATCTACTGGACATATGCGCAAGCCATTGTATTGTTTTACAAGCACAATCTGTTCTAATCCTGTTCCAATTCCTTTTGTCCAGATTTATACAAGGAAGACAAAGAGCCCTCGTTTTCAACTACAAGTTATTCTGTCTTTCCAACTATTTAAACATTTCAATAAGAATCTTTGTAAGTTACATTTTAAACTATTGTAAATTTGAATTTTTGTGCTTCTAGTTCTTTAACACATCATGTTTACTTACATTGATGCACAGCTATTCTTCTGAAAGCTTAGGAAGTGGTGAGTGATCCCTGGTAACTGATGTCATGTCTGATCAAGCTTCAGAATCAATACTAAACTAGCTTGCAAAATATATGCTCATATATACTGCTCTATTTGTTGTGTGGTTTTTACTTGCTTTCAGCTTATGAAGAGTTGATACAATGAAATCTGCCTATACTAGGTCCTAGGTAATGTCATGACATTGCAGAAACAGCTACACTTCTGCTCTTGGGTTGTTCTAAATTTGATTGGCTTTATAAAGTTACACAGCCATCTTCTTTGGGAAAGACTTTGCATTTCCCATTAATAAACAGTCTTATGACAATCAAACAATACAAATGAAAACATTTTCAGAGCTATTTAATTTTATTATAATAACTACTAGAGCTTTGATTTAATTTTTGGCCAGAAGACAAATCTTATTTTTATTACTTTTAAGTAGAATATTCTTAAAGAGGGTAAAACACTATGCTTTTTTCAAGATAGTAAGAATTTTCTTAACTAGTCATGAAACAAAATTTTCTACAAAGTTTTAGGAAACTTCATACAAAATTCATGTTTGTCAAGCATAATAAACATTTGACTTCAATGAAAGTCTTGTGAGAACTTGCCAAGAGTAGACTTAATAAACAGTGAAAAATGAAGATTTACCAATGTCAAGAAGCCTAGATAAACATGTAATATAATTGTATTTTAAATGGAAAATTGTATGATGTATATAAAACAAATTCAAACTCAAACATTAAAAGAAGACACATGGAAATATCAATAAAAAACTGTGTCTTAGAGTCACTTGAAATAGTAGTTCCTCTTGATACACCTTGTTACAATGTTTGTAATTCTTTATCAGTGTCATTTTTATAAAGACTTTTAAATAATTATAAGTGGGTATAGAAAAGGTGATTTTGTTATTGTCTATCTTTGCTTCCTAGTTAATGCATAAAGTAATACTAATTTAAATGAATATAATAAATATCTTAGTGTTTGAAAATTGGCAGAATTACCTTTATACATTTGTATTCATTTGTTTCAATTTATGAATTACCATCCATGGCCTCTGACTACATGTGCATGATAAAATTATCAGAAAACAAATTATAAATAGTAATCACTGTCCTCTTTCACAGCCACTGAACTTTACCAGTGGCCTGATCCAAGACCCCAGGCCTGAAGGTCAATCAACTTGTCCTCTGTCAGTTCATAAGTCAAAGAAATTTCTACATACAATTCCTTACAAGAAGAATTGCTAACTTGTAGTTTTATAAAGTGTAAAATTAACTGATTGCTATCTGCCAAAACCATAGAACACTTTATTTGTAAAATATAGAAGACAAATATTCTACAGTGGTTTTATCAAAATCATTCCTTAAATTGAGTTCACTTTCTCATGAGTAAATTTACAAATAAATACAATTGAACAATCAATAATTCCTCATCTGAAAGCAAGCTCATTTTGATAGTATCATTTTTAAAAATATATTCATACATCAATCTAATGGCAAATAGCCCAAAACTAAGCATGAATTCTAAATTTCTCATCTATCATGTGTTCCATATTTCAGTTTAGTGACTGGAATTCCGAGAAAATAAAAATGTTGACATAAAAAGAATATTAACTTTTATCCGTAGTATTTGATGGTTATAAATGCATATATGACATATATATTGCTATTTTCATCCATGTGGTTAAGCTCTCTGTAGATTTTAATATCATTAAAAATGTGTTAAGGACTTGTTCATTTAGATCTCCAGTTTCAACAAATATTGAGGAGAAAGATACAGAAACAGAAAGAATAAACGGAGAATCGAAGAAGAAGAAGAAGAAGAAGAAGAAGAAGAAGAAGAAGAGGAGGAGGAGGAGGAGGAGGAGGAGGAGGAGGAGGAGGAGGAGGAGGAGGAGGAAAAGAAAGAACTGATCAACTTCTTGTAAAGTACAAATCAGAATCTTCTGAATTCAGGGAAAACAAATAATGAAGCTGTGAAAGAGCAAAGCGAAACCCAACCTTTGAAAGTGGGGCGTGATATACGCAAGCGAAAAGTTGACGTTTGCTAAATTCGGAATTTTTGAAAAGTCTGCTGAAAGATTATCTATTCCACGGTAAATAAAAACCAAGAGGCTGTAGAGTGACCTGCAGCCTGTATTTGGTAAAACATACAGAAATACTCAATTTTATAGTAACGTGAAAGCCAGGAAATCATATGAAAACCCAGTTCCAACTTTTGTTAGAACTTCAGGCATTTTTAATAATGGTTTAGTCCAATTAGCCCCCGGGGGCAATGATGCATAACATTCTCGTTCTTCTTGGATTCATTAAGCACTCAGTTTCAATCAGTGAGGTAGCTACTCATCCTTCCAGCCAAGTGAACAGTTTTATCTGGATTATACCACATCTGCAACAAAGTTTAATAGTGCTTGTATAATTACATTCTATTTGTTATAATGTAGCTTTTCTGTTCCCAAAATGAAGGTTTTATTTCTTCAACTTACTGTCAAAAAAGGGAACCAACACACTATTGTAGGATTATAATCTGAGACATTCAGGAGGCTGAAGCTGGAGAAGTGTAATCTTGAGGTTAGCTGGGGTTACACAGTGAGACCTTGTGTTCCACAAATTACTGAAGTCTAGATGACAAAGAATTCAAATTCAGGTACTTGGAAAGTTTAATTCCAGAAGAATGATTTATTACTAAAAGCATAATTAATCAAAGTTTAATAAATTACCAAAAAAGTTAAAATATCTTAATAAAACCATTAAAACAAACAAAAAAGATTATTTTTCTTACTGCAAAAAACAAGAAATATTTTTTTAAGAAATTGAAAAATGGTTTCTTGAAAAATTTATTAAATTTCTGAAAGGAGGGCACAAAGATTTTTTTTCTGAATATATAGCTCATACATTTGATTTGAGCTACATATATATTGTATAGAAATATTCTGTGGGTAAATTCTACCTGTTTACATTAAAGGCCAGGTATGGCAGAGTACACCTATAACTCTATCTATCACTTGTGAGATAGAGGCAAGAGGATCAGTTCAAGATTATTCTCACAATATAGTGCATTTCAGGCTAGCCTGGGCTATTGAAGGTCATGTTGAAAGAAAGGAAGAAAGAAAGAAAGAAAGAAAGAAAGAAAGAAAGAAAGAAAGAAAGAAAGAAAGAAAGAAAGAAAGGAAAAGAAAGAGCTAAATCTAGCTGTCATACTCCAGAATATACTTTATTTCTCAAAAAAAAGAGCCAAAAAATGACATAATTGTCATAGTTTCAAAGTAACTTCTCTCAAGAAACCTTAAGCAGCCAAAATGTCATGAACATTCTGAATGCAAACCTTGATAAATACAGATATTTGAAACCTTTGGATAGAATGGTATCTATATAAAAACCTGAAATTCTGAAGCTGTTAGAAGAATACATAGGCAGTAGCCTATAAGATATAGGTGTAGGAAAAGACTTTCTAAATCAGAGAGACCAGTTAATCAGTAACTATGGTCAACAGTCAACAGGCGGGACTTCATTAAACTAAAAAGCTTCTGTACAGCAAAAGAAACAACCAAGGAAGTGAAGAGGAAGCTCACAGAATTTGAGAAAATCTTTACCAGTGATTAGTATACAGAAATATAAAGAACTCAAAAAAGAAAGGATCAAGAAAACAAATGACCCAATAAAAAATGAGTTAAGGACTTAATTCTTAAAAAGTCACTATTTAGCAGGAGCATGAAGATTTTATAGATATATAGAGAGATGATAGATAGATAGATAGATAGATAGATAGATAGATGATGGATAGATAGATTCCAAATTTATTCAATTCTTACTAGGACTTCTTTAATATTAGATAAGAAGATTTCCCCAAGAATTATACTCAATAATATCATTCTAATATATTTCTACTTAAAAAATCAAAATGACAGTAATTATCATAGTAGTATTGACTTAAATATAACAGTTATACCAATAAATTTGTAATTTTAGTATTTTAATATCTCTGACTTGCAGTATTCTTATTGAATTCAGACTCTTCTGTCCTCACACATCTCTGATGACAATGAAATCAGCATGAATATTAGTCATTAATCTAGGAAGTATGTAGCTTATACTGAAATGATTCACACAGGGGAGGGAGAATACAATGTATAACAGCATTGGGACCACATATCAAGAGATCTGAAAGGCAAAAATAGCTCACAAGAGCAAAACTCTACACACTTACCTTTATTTCGCTTTGAGGAAAAACCAAAGAGTTATTTTGTCAGCAGGATTCACTCTAGAAATATATGCTCTGAATTAGATGACCATTGCTCACTATTCAATTATTACTACTTTACAACATTTAAATAAGAGCCAGCAAAAAATTGAATACTATCAGTGTCTTATTTTCATATTGAAAAGAATTTGAGTTTGTCAGACTATAATAAAAATAAAAACGAGTAATATTGAGCTACACATCAAAATGTGACCTATTCTGTATTTGTATCAGTTAACTGTTACTAGGTCACAAAATAACTAAGAACTTAGAGACCTAAACCAATGATAATTTATTATTGCTTAAAATCTGAGGGGTGTGTGTGTGTGTGTGTGTGTGTGTGTGTGTGTGTATTGATTTTTGTAGTATTTCCTGTAACTGTAAAGAAAACTGGCATGGAATTTTCAAGATTCAAGCATTAATTCATTTAAATACTGCTGTGAGTCATTTATTTTTTCCCATGTGGTCTCTCTTCTCTACACTAGAATCAGGAACAAGCATAGATCATAACTCTTGATGGGAAGGAATAAAATGTTATTATTACCCTTTTTATTCTGACCACAGAAATGGCTACATCTCTTTGATGTGTGAATAGTAGATAACAAAACCTTGGTTAATCATTAAGAAAATTGTATTGCAGTCTAGAAGACAATTTCTTATTTTAGCTTGATTCCTCTTTGATTATTGTGCTTTCACACTGCACTGTTTTCCAGTGGACTCTCAACATGCATGCTTCTGAAGGCTCCTTCACACTCTTATGTACTGAGCAAAGGACATAGACACTGAAAAGAGTGAATCTCTTGGAAAGGTAATAAAGGCCTGTACAAAAAGTACAATCTACAAATAAAAAGCATTTTAATCTTTACCAGTTGACAGGTTCAGGAGGAACTTTAAAGTATAAAAGTATTTAATCTGCTTCTGACAATTATCCTGTGAGAGTAAGAGAAAGGTTTTATTATTTCTAGTCAGATTGAATTCAAACATTTAGTGATTGCTCTAAGATTCCATTCCTGATGGTTACCAAGACAAATCTAGAATTTAGTTTCCCTAGACTTAACTGATTATTTCATTGTATTTCTGTGCTAACTAAAGCTCATTTCTTGATCTATGAAAAGTTCAAATAGTATCCTTACAGTATTGTATAGTTTTTTTTCTTATTGTTTGTGATTATGCTTTAGACATTTTGCTATAGGGATAGAGAGTGTGACTTTGTTTGGTTTATCATTAGATATAAATAGAACAAATATGGAGGTACTAGCTATCTAACAAAATTACAATGTTGAGCACAAAGCTTCTATAGACAAAATGAATCCAAAATTACCTTAACATCTATATATCATTATTCGGATCATTTTTACAGTTTAAAAAGTAGCATATTTGGCCCTCAACCCGGCAGGCAGGCACATGTGGTCACCTAGCTCTAGGAACAAGGGCCTAGCAGCTGTTTCAACCAGGAGGCAGTAGAGACCACCTGTATTATGAATTTCTTACAGTGAGGCTCAGCATTCAGCCCCACCCCACCCCCAGGTTTGAACCGACTGAATGGACAGAGAATGCTCTTTTAGAGAAGGTGATTTATTACAGGTTACAAAGGACTCATCCCCGAGGAAGAGGGAAATGGAGGTGTTGTACGGAGTGGGCCGCAATTTTATATGTCCCCTCCAGGACCTCTGGAACCCGTGGGAGAATGGCTCTGCACCCACCTCTGTCCTTCCTAGCCTTCCCTGCGTTTCTGCTAGACCTCCCCCCTTAAGCCATTTGTTAATTGGCTGTCAATCCCATTTGGAAGCCTATCCCTAGCAGCAGAGAGAGAGAAAACCACTTTTCTATGCAACACCACCCCACTATACCAATCCTGGTGCGTCTCTCTTGCTAGATCTGGGGCTGTCATTGCAATGGGCACCCATGGTTTGCCTGCCATCATCATCATCCAGGTGATAAGCTGGGCACAAGTAAGAAAGGACTTGACAAATAAGAATGGAAATTCTGGCTGAAGAGCCATGAAGCTGGAGGTGGTGATTTTTGGACTCAGAAAGATGTTTCATTACTGGCTGCCCTTGTCCTGGGAGGAAGATGTGAAGGCGTAATTATAAAATAAAATAAAATAAAAGTCAACCAGAACCTTGATAATGAAAAACAATAACAACAAAGCATGTGATCCAATCTATTTGTCTCCTTGAACTAAAACTAAAGGTTTTCTCCAATATTGATAGATCCTTCAAGTAAGAAATTCAAGCCAGCAAGCAACTAATGCCATAGCGTGCTGTACAGAAGCGAAAATTCTCTATCCCAAACACAAGTACAATTGTGTGGACAGAGTAAGGAAGACAGGATAATGATGAGAATCATCATAAATTGAAATAGTGACACTCCCCCACCCAAATGAGCCTGGAACTGTGGCGTCTCCTGAACCTGGAGCTGGGGTTCCTTCCCATGAACTTGGAACTGTGTTTCTGTCCTGTCACCCTGGAACTGCGGTTGTCTCTCATGAACCTGGAGTTCAATTCGTCTCTCAAGAGCAGGAGCTGTGGCTTGAACCAGAACTGTAGAACATCCCCCGTCCCCCTCCCCCACCCACCGTGGACCTGGAGCTGTGGTCCTCTCCTGTGAGCTAGAGTTGTGTTTCAGTCCTGAGCTGTGTATAAGATCCTCTCATTACATTGGAGCCAAGTTCTCCTCCTGTGAACCTGATTGGAGCTGTGCCCCTCTCCTATGAGCGGGAGCCCTGGTCCCCTTCTGTGAAACTAGGCTCACTTTTCTCTGGCGGTAGACTGATGGTGGAACAAAGCAGAGCACTTACTAATGTTGGGCAACAAATTCTGTCTTCTCTGAATGATCACACTTCTCCCAGCCCCCTCTCCTCAGTTCCCAGATTGCTCCTGGCAGAGACTTTGCTTCTTAATGCTGAAGACAGCAGAGGCTTCTGTTGTTTGCAGATTCTGGTCTTGGGAGGACCGACTCTCTGGAAAGACCCCCCACATTCCCTGAGGCCCAGCTGTGATCCTCACTCTTCAAGTTATCCTTGGTATCCAGGCCTTGATATTGGAGCTCTCCCATTTTTAGGCACCAACAGGTTTTCTGTTCCTTTTCTATTACTCCCCAATATGGCTTCATCTGTGCCCTAACTGAATTTTCTATGAATAAAAATCACAGTCTGGGAAGTTTAAAAAAAAAAAAAGTACTGCAATAACTAAACATAAAGTTCTCAAACTGAAAATATTTAATTAACTCTTAGAATATAAATTTGGAATTCTATACTAAATACTATAGTCTTTGGATATTGTTTTCTAACAAAAATATACTACCAGGCTTCATCAATCTTGTGAAATTTGTCACTATCGCTGTAAAGTGAGTTTGCCGCTCATTCCCTTTCCACACTCTCCAGCTGCCAATCTAAAACAAATACAAAATTTCATAAAGACTTAGTTCAGAAAGTAAATTACATAAAAATAAGCAAGAAATTTGAAAGAAGTAATATGTTAATTTCAGTATATAATAAAATAATTTATCATTTTATACAATAAACTAAAAAGTTATATTTCAAGACCATAAATCTGGTATTATCTGTTCTATGATCAAATTAGTGCTAGGGGTTGCAATGAACACGTTAAAGTGCTTTGAATATATATGATTAATATTGATTCTTCCAACCTACATCTTTCTACTTCTTTGTGTCCTTTTCAATTTCTTTCACTAATTGCTATGAATTTTATTGTCAGTATTTTTTTAACTCTGGTAAAAATTATCCTTTTAATTTTTGAAGCTTCTGGAAATAGAATGGATTTCTTGATTTCTATTTCAAATAATTTGCTATTGACATATAATATACCTGCTGGCTTTTTGCATATTGAGTTGGTATCCTACTTTGCTGAATTCTCTGGTTACCTATACTGGTTTGTAATGGAAATGATGCCGTGGCATCTGTGAACAGTGACAATTAGACTACTTGTTTTCCCATTTAGATCACCTTTATTTCTTTTTCTTGCCAATTTTCTGTCTAGGACTTCCAACACCATGTTGAAGAAGAGTGCATGTCCTTTCTTTGTCCCAGATATTAGACAACGATCAGTTTTTCCCACATTGAATGTGCAGTTATTGACTTACTGTAAATAACGTTCATTTCAGTTATGTTCTTTGCATGCCTACCTTTCTCTATGAAAGACAATGACCATATTTTTGACCTTTATTCTATTGATATCATTGATTCTCAAATATTGAACCAACTTTGCATTACTGGGTTACTGGGATGAGTCCCACTTGATTATTGTGAATAAACTTTATAATGTATTATATTTCTGTCTTCTAGTATTTTGTTTAGGTTAGGGGCAGCAATATTCATCAAGTATATTGGCCTGTGAGTTGATTTTCTTACTGTCTCTTTATCTGGTTTTTCTAGTGGGATGATTCTAGCTTCATAGATTGTTTGGAAAAATTCCACTCTCTATTATTTATTTTTAAACATTTTAATTTTATTTTTATGTATATGAGCTTATTGTCTGCATGTACATAAGTGCCATGTAATGCCTGCAGAAGTCAGATGAGGGCATCAGATTTCCCTGGAACTAGAGTTATGAATGGTGGTCATTTACCATGTGGGTGATGAAAATCGAACCTGGGTCCTTTGCAAGACCTGCCAGTGTTGAGTCATCTCTCCAGAGCCTCACTATCTTTTATATTTGGTAGAACTGGTATGAGCTCTTCTCTAAACGTTTGGCAGATTGAAGCTGTGAAGACATGTGGTATTGGGATATTTATACAAGAAAAAAATTTATTGTTGATAGTCTCATTATTTATTAATTATCTATTCAGTCTCCTTATAATTCAAACTTACTAAAGTGTAAATACATCAAGAGCTTGTCTCTTTCTCTAAATTATCTAATATGTAGTTTATGTTTTTTCACAATAATTTTGAATGCTCTTTTTAGAGTTCTGCTGCATTACTTGTGATGTGTTCCTTTTCGTTTCTCATCTTATTTGAATCTTCTCTTCGTTATTCAGTCTAACTAAAGGTTTGTAGATTTTGTGTATCTTCACAAAGAATCAAATTTTTGTTTCATTGACCTGTGATTTTGTTTTCTAGTCTTTTCCACTTAGCTCTGCTTTGGTCTTTATTGTTATTTCATTCTATTTCTTTAAGTATCAGTTTGTTCCCATTTTATACTGTCTTCAGATACAGTAGTAAGTTGTTTAATGGAGAGCTCTTTACTTTATGATGTGCCCATTGATTGCTGTAAATTCCTCTTATACAATTCTTACTGCTTCTAGTGGGTTTGGTTTGTTGTGTCTCCATTTTCATTTGTGTGAAAAAAAATGTTAGAAATTTCTTCTTGACTTCTTCCTAGACACACTGAGTGTCCATAACTTAGTTAACTTTCATGGTATTGATTTCTAGTTTCATTGTACTATGCTTTGAAGATTTGATTTGTGACTTACTATATGATCTGCTCTAAAGAATGCTCCATGTTATAATGGAAGAAATATGTATTCAGCACATTTGGTGAACCTTTTTATGGATTCCTGATGAATGCACATGGTATAGGATAGAATTTAACTCTACTTCCTTGCTAATTTTCTGTCTATGTTATCTTTTTTTTGCTGCAAGCAGAATGTTAAAGTCCCAAACTGTGATCTTATTAAACTCTCTCTATCCCTTTAGGTGTACTGATATTTGCCTTATGCATTTGGGTGTTCCCACATCGCTGGCATGTATATTTAGGATTTTTGTTTGCTTTTGCTGAAAAGACTTTTTTCATTATATAATGACCACTGTGACCAGACACACTGTTCTGATGGTAGATGTGCAGATGGAGTAGAAGTCCAATGATATGAACCTTTGTATCCGCCTCTGTCTCTATGGCTGCTTTATAGGCCTTATCCACAGAAACATCTGATCTCCTGAGCTCTTCTGGTAGTTTAGTGAGTGAATAACTATTCAACTTGGTGTGTCCTTTGGAAGAGATCATGAGACGATCTTCCTCAGTCAACATCTTTCTCTGTAACTCCATGATTAAAATATTCTTAATATAACCTATACAAATTAATCAAAAGAATATTTAAATTTTCTGATTTCATCATTGTAGGATTTTTATGATAACTTGTTTAAGATGCAAAATAAGCTGACATTTAAGGCTAAAGAAAATATTTCCCTTAAATTATAAAAAGGATTGAGTTATAACTTGCTATATAGGATATATATCGCTGTTCATTAAAAATATACTAAATAAGTAAATGACTGACAGTGTTAACTATACCTCTACACATTAAAATTTTTTACCTCAATGTAAAAGATGATAATTGAGCCACAGTACAGTGAATGTTTTGGTACAATTGTAAAAAAATAAAAAGATTAATTGTATCCAGATAACTACTAATACAGAAAAAACTTTAATGAACTAACTTGCATATCTCGATATTATGCAGGATCACCTCAGCCTGTCCTCATCCAACAGCTATGCAATATTTTACCATCATACAATTCTCATGACTGTATAAAATGGAAAGTTTGTGTTAATATGCTACAAACCATTTATCCTCAATACGTAATACTTTGTTTTTAAAGTTAAAAGAACAAGTAAAAGTAGATTCTGGAAAAATAATTAAAAAGCACATGTTCTTAACAGTAGAGCAAAAACCTGGACTGTGAGATGGTTCAGCTCTTAAGAGCACTGGCTGCTCTTGCAAAAGACCCAGGTTCAATTCCCAGCACCTAAATGGCTGCTAACAACCATCTGTAACTCCAGTTCCAGGGGAATTCAATTCCCTCTTCTGACCTCCTCAGGAGCTGCATGACACAGGTGCACATACATATCTGCAGACAGTACACTCAGAAACAAAAATAAAAATAATAAAATATTTTAAAACAGTAAGGGAAAACCTAGAATGAGAAAGATGGATGTGATAGTTGAACAAGTATAAGAACAATTTCTGGTGGAATAACCTAAGAGTAAATTACATAAACAAAAAGTGAAAGACGGTGGAAGTGTCAGAGAAATTTCCAACTCTAAAGTAAACTATAGAACAATACAATGAAAGAAAACACACTGTGAGATTAAAGAATTATATATTCCAAAGGAGTTAATGACAAATATAAAATGACAGAAAATATTTAATAAAATTAAGTACTAGTATTCTGAATATTTATTTGCTGAATCATTTAGCTAACAAGAAGTATATATAATAACTTTCATATTTTTATATATTCTTGTATCTGGTACAGATTCCATTGCCAGCAGAGCCTCTGTTATTAACATGAGCCTTCTCAGGGTAACAATTATTATTTTTGCAAAAGATATAAAGAACTGATTTCAAAGCAATCAAGAATGATCAAACTGAGGCAAAAATAGAAGAAGAAGAATCAGAACTCGCATTTGTGCATGTTTTCAGTTAAGGATATTCTCCAGACTTTGTCATCCATGCAGCTAAAACTCACATATAAGTCACATTGCCTGATTTAGGGAAATGGAGATTAGTGGTAAAGACTCACTAAATGGGAAAAAAGTGAAGAGAAGATATTTAAGGGAAGAGATGGTCATAGAAAGAGAAGATGAAACAAAACAAAAACCTCAAATAAACACAACTTCTTTCTTGATCTGACTTCTAGTCATGGATCAGGGTTGAACACGAAGTGTCAGTATCTGGGAAGTTGAAAAAACTGAAAAGTTCTAATTTCTTCCAGATAGAAGATAATTGATTTTTTGTGCCATGTGATGCTGTTTCATATAATGGTTTATACACAGGTTGAAATCTATTATGGGAATCTTTTCAGCATTTTTCTTTTTGCTCAGGATTTCTTAGGCTATCCAGGGCAATCATATGTATTTCCATATGAATTTTAAGATAGATTTCTTTTCTTTTTTTCTATTCCAATGAACAAAGTTACAGGATTTTCATTGGGACTATGTTTAAATTTAAATTTTTTTTTGTCGGCTGGCTGTTTTGACATTAATTTTACAAGTACATAAGAATGACAGTGGGAGGCTTTTCCATCCTCGAGTGTTCCCCTCAACTTCCCTTTTCAGAGATTTTCAAATTTAATTGTTTAGAGTTACACATCCTTCATGTGTAACTCAGTCACCTCAACTATATAACAGATGATGACAAAATCAAGAGACTTTATTGTATTTAAGTGTCTAGTAACCATGACTTACAAATTATTAGACAAAAATACATGTGAATTTCAGTTCAATGAATGTCAATTGAAATCAATCTGGACATAATAATAATATAGATGTAAAACTTAGCCAGTTTAACTGAAAATGGGTACCACTTCTGCTTATGCATCCAAAGGAAATGAAATTAGTGTGTGGGATAAACAACTGCAGTACCATGGTCCTGGCAGCAATGTTCATATTAGCTGAAACATGGACTTAATGGAATATCATTCATTTTTTAAAAAGAATTAAATATCATCATTTTCACTAAAATATATGAAACTAGATACCTTTAAGTCTAATAAATCATACCCAGAAAGACACATACTCTATTTTCTTTCTCACATATAGAAGCAAAAAGTCTGTGTGTAGAACAGTGATTCTAGATGTTTTGAAAGGAGGTAATGAGAAAAGAGGGCTTAGAAATATGATGGGTAATGGATATCAAAGAATTGTAAAATAGATTGTCAAATCAGCTTTCAACTCACCCTTTAAACTGCCTGCAAAAAATTAAATATAATGACATGAAGTATTTTTTTTTCCTGTTGTTCTGTTAAAACACTTTGACAAATGTAACTTAAGGGAGAGTGGGTTTCTTATGGCTTACAGTTCAAGATTATATTTCATCATAGTGGGGAAATAAAGGCAACTGGGCCGTTGCATCTACAGGCAAGAGGCAGAGGGTGATGAGTGCTGTGCTCAGCTCACCTTCTCCTTTTTGGAGTCCAGGACCCTAGCCCATGGAACTGTGTTGCTACAGTGGCCAGGTCTTACTTAGACTCACCTCATTAAACTGATTAAGATAATCCTTCATCTGCATGCACAGAGATTGATCTCCTAGGCTGTACTAGGTCTCCTTAAATTGACAATTGAAATTAACCATCACACAGGGGTACATTAAAAGAAAAAAGAAATATACCCGGAAAAGACTAATCAAATTAATGATAAATCTCAGAAAAAATAGATGTAATAAAATATATTTTGCCAAACATAATGGCAAATATCTATATTCTCAGTATTTGGGAGACTGAGGCAGAAAAATAACCATGTGTTCTGGGCTGGCTTTAGCCTTATATCGAGTACAAGACCAGTTCATGTGCCATAGCAAGACTCTTGTCTCAAAAAAAAAAAACCTAAATAATAATAATAATACCAATATTTTCATTCTAAGTGGAGACTTCACTTAATGATGAAAGAACGAATTCACTAAGGCAAAAGAGTCCTGACAGTATGAATTTGACCACAGAACTTTAAAAAATGAGAAGCAAACCTTAGTAAAGATAGAGGGTTGAGATGATGGCTCAGAGATAAAAACACATGTGCAAGTCTGAGGATCCCCAGCACTCACATAGATTCTGGGAACAGTATCCTGTAATCCTAGCCCTCAGGAGACAAGGAATCCCCTAGGACAAGGTGACTAGCTAGACTAGCAAACCAGCAAGCTCTGTGTTCAGTGAAAGACTTTACCTCAATGTACAATGTGGAGAGTGATCAAAGAAGAGATCAACCTCAGCCTCCAAATGTAAGCACATGCACATAAAGGAGAATGTGCACACAGCTTGCTCACACATGTGAACATGAAGGTACAAATACATGCATACCATTGTGCATACACACACACATACACACACACACACACACACACACACACACATTGGTAAGAGAAAACTTGATAAGAGAACTACACAACTCCATAATTGATGTACATATGTCAACTGTCTTTTGCCAATAACAATCAAAAGGAAAAGGAAACAGAAAGATCAGCAAAAGTACAGACTTGGAAAACCATGTCAACTCTCTTCTTTGTATACTTATGAAATATGACACCACAAACATCAGAAAGAAGGACTTCAGATCAACCTGACATTTACAAAAAAGGAGCATTCATAAAAATAAATCATAACAAAGTCAAATGAAACGAACCGCACAAAGTATATTCTCTGACTCTAACAGAATTGAAATCGAAATCAGTCACAGACAGGTGGAAAATTCCCTAATACCAGAAATTAACAACACATTTCTAAATTATCCATGAGTCAAAAGTTGGTCTCAAGAGAAATTGGAAAATATTTTGAAGTGATTGAAAAGGAAAATAGAACAAAACAAAATTTAGAGCAGACAGCATGGCATTCTAAGTGGAACTTTTAAAATACTTAATGCTTATATTATATAAAAAGTATAAATATTAAAACTTTGAGCTTCTACTTTACAGAAATAGAAAAACAAGTAAATCTCATTTAGCCTAGAGAGAAAACAAAAACAATGTGTATTCCAAGGATACTGAATCCTTTGAGTCACAAAGGGTATTGAAATGGTAAAGACTACTACAAATTGTGCTTTGCCCACTAATTTAACAACATTGATTACAGAAACCAAGTTTTCAAAAGATATAAACTTACTTCAAAAGAAATCGATACCTAGGCAATTCTCTCCTAATTTAAAAAAATAAATCACTAGTAGAAATTTTCTCAGATGGATATGGTAGGGAAAACATGTAATTCCAGCACTTGGGAGTCAGAAAGCGCAGATCTCTATGAGTTCAAGACCACCCTTGTGTATACATGACAAATTCTGTTACAGGTCAACCAGGACTAAATAGTGAGACCCTGTCATATATGGAGAAGCAGGGGAGGGGAAGGGAAGAAAACAGAAAAAGGAAAAGAAACCTTGGAACATCAGCAAAAATATCGCAAAATTAAATGACTTCATTGGCATATTTTACCAAACACACAAGAGTAGAAGTACCACTTTTTTTCATTCTCTTCCTATAAATTAAGAAAAAGGAATCTGTTTGAAAATGTTTTGTGAAGTCAGCTGTGGGAACAAACACCTGTAATCACAACACTCGGAAGACGGAGGCCAGGAGATCTAGAGTTCAAGGTTAGCATGGTTTACATAGTGAGAGTTGGTATCAAGACAAAACAAAATAGAATCAGAAAATCGGCATGACTTGGTTATCATCTCTTGACAAATACTTTGCAAAAAAAAAAAGTACAATAGGCTAATATCACTAAAGCATATAGATACAGATTTCATCAAAAAGAATTAGCAAATAATATCCAAAATACATATGGCCTCCAGTTTCCAATTCTTTTTATTTCATAATAACGAGGAAACAACAGATTTTTAATTTAATATTTTGCAATGCTAGGGATAAAAATTAGCTCCAAAGTCATGCCAAACACTGGCATGTAACCTCATCCCCAGATTTTTTAATTTTCGTGATTTCCTGGGATTGTGATAGATAGAAAAATACTCTCTTGCTATGACGGTTAATATTGTCAACTAAAAAGAATCTGGAATGACCTAGGAGACAAGCCCACAGGCATATCTCTGAAGGGTTCTCTAGCTTAACTGAGGTGAGCAGTTTCACCTTAACTGGAGATGGGAAGATGACTTAGGTGGGGATTCGTGACTGAACAGAAAGCAGAGCACGAGCGCCTGCTTGCTTCCCTGTGCGGTGTGATCAGCTGCCTCGTGCCCCACTGCCCTAACATCCTTACTGTAAAGCACTGTATGCTTGAACTAAACAAAAATAAATCCCCTCTCCCTTACGACGCTTTTATCAGGCTATTTTCTCACAGTCATTTCAGAATTCATTAGAAAATAATTTTTTTGTTACTGTGATAAAGTACTTTGAAAGCAATTTATAGAAGAAATAGTTTATTTGGGCTTACGGTTCCATTAGAGAATCCACAATGGAGCCCGAGGCATGGCAGCAGGTGGCTGAAGCAGGAAGCCGGCTCCTTACATTTTCATCCACACAGAGGAAACAAAAAGTGAGCCAGAAGTTGATGAGGCTGTGAACTCCCCAAGCCTGCCTCCAGTGACCTGCTTGTCCAGCAAGGCCAGAACTCCTAAACAAACGAACTGCATGTTCCAATATGTGAGCCTATGAGGCACAGGACAAAGACACTTTTTGAAGGAAAATATCTGGAAGTCAAATAAACACATGAAAAATGTTCAGACTCTATATTCATTAGGTAAATGTATCTTTTTTAGAGAAGGAAAATAAATTAGTTTCAACAAATGAGGCTTGGACTGCTATATTTGCATGTAGAGACAAAAAGTAACCCTCAATTTATTTCCAAGATAAATAATACCTAAAAATGAATTTGAAGTAGCACAAATTTATCTTAAGCAAACAATTTTTAAAATTTAAAATGCATAGAATATTACAGTTTTACTACTGAGAAATAGAAAAAATTCTTAGGACACAAAAACAGTACTTTAAAACATGGATAATTTGATGAGATCAAGGCAGCCAGTTTGGTCTATAGCATAAATTCTGGGGCGCCCAGGGCTACACAGTGAGACCTTGTCTAAAAAAGCTATACTTTTCATATTTTGTAAGCTATGCATAATCTGGAGTCAATAGTGAGCAGCCCCTCCTTGCACAGTAATGACTTAACAGTGTTGGAACTACTCTGATCATTCCATTCCTGAATGTGTATTCTGAAAATGAATACACCTTCCGGGAGTTTAGAATATGAACTCACAATTTTAGGAAATATGAAAACAAAAACACAAATGAAAATTATGTATATTATGGTCCCATTTTCATCCATTAGGAGGGTCTGAGAGCAAGATTCAGGTAGAAGTCAGACACCCAGGATCCTGATCTCAGTTTATAAAATGTTACTTTCCTTAATGGTGATAATGGCTTTTTAGACTTACTCTAAACCTGAGATATGAAAATAAGTAAACAAAATATCTTTTACTATGTTCAGCAATCAAATATTCAAAGGAGTATAGGAACAAATCAAAAACACATGAAGTATATTTAAGAAGATAAGAAGAAACTGGATGCAAGTTAAGGATCAAAATAAGCAATATTAACAGTATTATCCAGTAAGTAGAACAAAATCCCATTAAGCCACTAAATAACAGGTAAAGAGAAAAACTCTATTGCTCCTCCAACATTTATTGCTAATTTAGTTGGAAGTATTCATTCCTTCACACTGGTGAGACTAGGATTTTTGTAATTTTTATTTTATTTCATTTTCACTGATAAACTTAAAATGTGCACTTGTGGAATGCCATGAGCTATTTCATGAAATCATATTGTGTAATGATCAAATAAAGGTAAACATATATTGCTTCTTAAATGCCATCTCTTTATGGTGAAAACTCAAAATCTTTCACCTGGCCATTTCAGCAGTACATTTTTATTATCTATGGTCATCCTTCTACACAGAGCACAGCAAAATTTCCAACTCCCACCGAGCTGTCACTGGCTCACACTCAATTGTTCTCCATCTCCTCATCTCACCACTGCCCACTGCCTCTGGCAGCCAGCATTCTGCTCCTTGTCTACAGTATCAACTGCTTCTACTTTCTCAGTGAGATCATCTCATTTTCAGTTTTCTGTGTCTGCCTTACATTACTTAACATCATAATCTCCACATCTATCTATGTTCTCAAAAATGGCAAAATTTCATTCTTTTGTATCATAAGAATATTCCATTATGTCTATAACCACATTTTCTTTATCCATGCATGACTTCATGGGCACAGCTTATTTTCATTCTTGGATAACTGTAAACACTGCTGCAATGAACGTGGGAGTGAAGAAGCTTCTTTGACACCCTGATTTCTTTACCTGATACATATCCAGTATGAGAATTGCTGGTTTGCATAATAATTCTATTTAAGATTTGATGAGAGATTTCCTTACTCTTTCCCATAATGGCTGTGTAAAAAAAGAATTTCTTAAAATCGATTTTGATTGATAAAGTATATATCACTGTGAATTACACATAGTATGAGCTAAGTAAATATCAATGAAATCTAGTTAGAAAAGTAGATAGGTCTACATTCATTTAACGAACTTTTTCAATATATTATGCCCTTATAAAGTTTTGGATAAACATTGAAGCAACTTATCCAATCCGTATATTTGGATTACATTTTTGGAGTAACAGATTATCTCTTCACCCATGTAAAAAAGTCAGTACTCCAAACAATATGTCTCTTTTTTTGACGCTTTCCACAGTAGAGTTCCCAAATATTTTACAAGGGAATCCCATAAGAGAAAATGAAACACACATGTCAGAAAATGGGACACCAGGGAACCTACTAGGATATTAGTACATCTGAGTTGCAGTAAATTAAACTAAATGAAGAACAGTCACATAAGGTGCCTTTCCTACTGATTGCATATGAGCAACTATGGATGAACTGCCAAGTCTCACCTAGTCATTTAGCATCAGACCAGAAAGCAGCCATTTATGCACCTTCTCGTAGTGACAATAAAAAACAGTCCGAGTCTGACTATTTCTATAATTTTTTCCTAATATATTCACAGACATAGAATATCTATTATCTTCTATTGATTCTTTTCAACTTACAGATCAGGTCCTGAAACTCCTCATAGCCTCATAGTTTTTAAAACTCAGGAGGCCAAAAGAAGATACTGTTATACTTTTATGGTTCTAATTTGCAATCATTTTTTGTTTTTTATAATCCTATTTCCCTGACTCTCCAAATATTCAATGATTGGAATTTTACTCTTAAACATAAAAAGGTGGATTTAATATACCCTTTCTGAAACATAATGACTAAAGATAGTCACTAAGGCAAGTTTTTTAACCTAGTTACCCAAAGCCAGCAGACAGGGCTACACTAAATTAAGCCTCAGCTGATCTGTTTTTCTTAGGTAACTAACCTTTTACAATTCAGTAGAAGGAAGTGATTGGTTTCAATGGGTAACTTTCAAGCCAACATCACGGTTTTACCTCCTTATACCTAAACATTTTATTCCATTTGAGGTGTGTTACAGTAGACACCATATCAGGGAAAAAATGGTACCTTAATTCATGTGCTGTCTGAAACCCCACAGTTCTGTATACCACATAACCTCTATTCTTCCTGCATATATTCTCATAAATCATATATATGGAAGAATGGGAAGTTTCTTGAATTCTGTGATGAGTGAAGGATAAAATTCTTAGGTTAAGCAAACCCCTTAGTATCAACAAATTGAGCAAGTAATACCACCTATGTAGCTGGGGTTTTCTCAAGATGAGAATGTTAATGTGGGCAATCTAAAGTTCATTTTATGAATAAATATGAAATGTGTTCATTTAAGTAAGATGAAAATAAAATGCTAATATATGAGACTCCTAGTGAAATCATATTCTCTGATTCATCACAAAGTTCCCTGTGTTCTCTTGTGTAGGATGGACACCTACAGAGTGTCTCTAGAATTTCAGTGGGACTCATTTCCTACAACATCACTCTAGGCACGACTAAATGTTCACTTGCCTAGGAAGTGTCACATCTTTGGCCAGTGGCCTATCTCTGCTACACACTGGAGTTTCTGTACCTAGTAACATTTCCTGACTTGGTTGAAAGCATGTATCATGGAGCATGGGGCAACCTGAGTGGCTCTCAAAGGGAAGAAACAATCATTAACAAGGAGATGAACCCTAGTGGAATGAACTTCAACCCTGAAGTTTAAGAGAAAGGAGCTAGCAAGGAACATAAATTTCGGTTTCTTACTGTATTAATCTCATAGTTCTGCTATGAAAGACAACAGAGACTGCATGAGTTAAAAATCCTAAAATGTATTTACTGTTCTGGCCAGAAATCTAAGTTCAAGGTGTGATCATCTTGGCTTCTCCTAAGGCAGTTCTCCAGAGCTCACAGATGGCTACCTTTCCACTACATGTTTCTATAGCTTCCTCTGTGTAGCTGAAGCTCTAGAGTCTCTTCCTTTTCTAAGGACGTCAGTCCTATCAGATCAGGGCATCACCCTTATAACCTTATTTAATTTCCATTACCATTAAAGACTCTAAACCCAAATAGTGTTACATTGGGGATTCAGGTTGTAGCATAAGAATTTAATCCATAACTTCTCTCTCACTCGCCTGGTCTACATTAATCACTGAAGCGTATTTCTTATCCCAGATTTCCCTCCCGCTTTCCCTTTACTGTCTTTCTAAGGCTGTATTTTCTAGAGTATTCCATACCACTAACAGATAAAGTGTGTGTAGACACATTTCTCACACTCTTCCAAAACCAGTAGAGAAAATATTATGGATAACATATAGAAGGTTCAAACAACAGACAAACTTTGGGTCTTGCTCAAGATGTATAAATTTATTTTCAAAGAAATATTAAACTCTTCCAAATAGACTATACAAGAGTATTCAGTGTCATCTAAAAATATGAATATCATACACACACCATTATCTAGCAAAATTTAGATCAGAAATCAGTAAGAAAATGCACTATATAACACATAATACAAATTCCATGAAATCAGAGATAGTTTTCCCCCATTGATATAGCACAGTGGATTAGAATACATAGAAGGTAACAAATATCCAATATTTTAAATGAATTTTTGAATAAGGAGTTACTGTTTATTAAACACATTCAAAACATTCATAAAGTAAATGGAATATAAACACTTCTGAAATATCAAAATAGAAACTCTTCATATCAGTCTTTCAGAGCACAAAGTCATTAGAGGAAAAACATATGCGTCTTAATTTTGTTTTCAAATATATTAAGAAAACCTGAAAATTAATAAACAATGTCAGTTGAAGACCATGAAGAGAAATGGAATCCAAAGAAAGTGGAAGAAAGAAAATAATGAAGACCCATAATCAAACAATCAGTTCTGAACAAAATGAAGTAGCACTTTCATTATAAAATTAATGATTTTTACAAAAATTAGAAGCAAATTTTCTGCAGCTGTGCCTACTCCATCATGAGTCCATTAAAAGCGTCCTTCTTTTCTACTACAATATTCAGTTCTTTCATCTCCTTTGATTCTCTCTTCAGTTCCCATCCTTCTTCTGTCTTCTTTCATCAGCAATGAATATTTGTAAATATTTTTTAACTTTATTCATAAGAACACTTAATATAAAAATTCTAAGAACGTGTTTCTGAGCCTTTTTTTGACTTTTAGATTATAGTTTAACCTGCTGGAGATCTACTGATGTAGGTCAAGTGTGGGTGTTCTATAATTTTTTGATGAAATTATAATATTAACTTCATGTCCCATGTTCCTGGCTTGTTGCCTTCAGAAGTACTTCTTATACTTCTCTTTTTCGTAAGAAAGAATAGAGTTGGTGACTTGCTCTTCTGCAGACTGGAATATTAAGTGAGATAAGACTATGGCAAAGTCTTTTTCACTGGATTGTAATTATATAAAAATAAGAAAAATCTCAACTGTTCATTTTTCACCTACTCTGGCTACAGTGGAAGTTGCATTTTCTTCATTCTTCATGGTGATCATCTGTTAGAGCTCCTGTGTTAAAGCCCATGAACGTATGAAAACTTCTGAAGACTGAGTCCATGAAATGCTTAGAATCTTGCTGTTAGCATCCAGTCATTCATGGAAGGCACTAAGTCTTCATTCTAGACTGTGACTTTGGCGGCTTCTGCGGATGTAAGGAGACCTGAGACGGACTTCTCTCTGCTCACATCTCCTCAGATTTTTTTGACAGCAGTTTGCCCCATGCCCTCAATATTTTTTTATAGGTTCAAGAAAAAGTGTTGGCTTTTACATGTGCCATTGATTTGTTTGTATAAAACATTTCTCATTTTCTAGTGTGGGCACTTAACGCTATGCATTTTCTTTCCTCTTACAACAATTTTCATTGTGCCCCAAGGTTTTGGCATGCTGTGTTTTCATTTTCATTCAATTCTAGGATATTTTTAATTTCCTTCTTGTTCTATTGTGGTCCAATTTTTGCTCAGTAATGTACAGTTTAGCTTCCATGAATATGTGTACTCTTCCCCATATTTATTGTTGCTGATAGCTAGCTTTATTCCTTTGTAGTCTGATAGGATACAAGATGATATTTCAATTTTTGTAAATTTGTGGAGGCTTGCTTAGTGACCTAATGTGTGGTCAATTTTAGAGAAAGTTTCTGTGCTGTGTTTCAGAGGAATGCTCTGTAGATGTTTGTAAAGTCCTTTTAATTTGTGATGTCATTTAACTCTAGAGTTTCTCTGTTTTGCTTTGTCTGGTTGACCTGTCTACTGGTGGACAGTGAGGTATTCCAATCACATATTATCACTATGTTGGAATCAATGTGAGATTTTTAACACTAATACATTTTTTTTCCTTTTTTTTTAAAAAAATTAGTTGCCACTATGTAAAGTGTTTATATATCTTGGATTTTCTTTTTCCTTTTTTTTTTTTTTGGTGGATTTTTCATATAATGAATATGAAGTTACCTTCCCTGACTAGTTTTTTGTTGAAGTCTATTTTGCTGAATATGACAATAGTTATAACTGCTATTTTCTTATTTCTATTTGCTTGCAATATCTTTTACCATCATTTTACCTTAAAATGGTATCAATCATTGTTGGTAAGATGTGTTTCTTGTAGGCAGCAAATTGATAGATCCTATTTGCTAATATAACTGTTAGTTTGTGTCTTTTTAATAACAAGTTAATATTGAGGGTTATTAATGACTAATGTTTATTCATTCCTGTTATGTTGGTGTTGTAGTGATGTTTTCTTAGACCTCTTTTGGTTGACTGTTCTGGAGTAATTTATTCTGTGCCCTCTTGATAGTGTTTAATTTTCTTTTCTGAACAAAGTATTTCATCAAGCATTCTCTGTAGATCTGGTTTTGTATACATAAGCTCCTTAAATCTTTTTTTATCATTGAAAATTTTTCTTTCTCCTTCTATTGCAACTGATGGTTGTGCTGGTATTGTAATCTGCCTGAAATCTGTGTTCTTTCTTGATTTATATGACATTGGTCTAAACCCTTCTGTCTTCATAGTCTCCATTGAAAAGTCAGCTGTTATTCTGATGGGCCTACCTTTACAAGTGATTTGATCTTTCTTTCTCACAGCTTTCAATATCTTTTCTTTATTTTGTACAACTAGTGTTTTCAGTATTATGTGATATGGGGAGTTACCTTTCTGGCCCTGTCTTCTTGGTGTTCTTTATGCCTCTTATACCTTGACAGATATCTCTTTCCCTAGGTTTGAGAAATTTTCTATGATTTTAAAATATTTTCTGTGCCTTTGATCTGGGTTTCTTCTCATTCTTTTATGCCTATGATGCATAGACTTGTTCTTTTTACAGTGTCCCAGAAATCTTGCATACTTCGTTCCTGACTTATTTTAGATCTGACATTTCTTTGAGTGACCTATTTCCCCAAACAGGTCTGCACAATCTGATCATCTCTGTTCCAGTTTCTCCACTTCCTTTTTTCTTCTTTCCTCTAAACTTTTTGTTTGAGTTCTGGGATTTATGATTTCATGCTATATTGCAGATTTGGATTTCTTCAGAGATTCTCTTTATTGAATTCTAATTTTATACTTGAATATTTTTTAATTATTAAAATATTTGTGTTTTTATGATCTTCATTCATTTTTATTCGTATCTTATGTGAATACCTTGAACGTATTTATTATTGCGATTTAAAATTATTGAGATGACTCAAGAGTTAAGAGCACTGACTGCTCTTGCAGAGGACCCAGGTTTAGTACCCATCACCCACCTGGCAACCAACAACCATTCAGTTCCAGGGGATCTGATTCTCTCTACTGACCTCAAGGGGTATTCAGTAACATGGTGCACTTACACACATGAAGGCAATACACTCATACACATAAAATAAAAATGAATGGAATATTTTTAATGAAATTATTGTCTTGTGCATCCGTGGTTGTCATTCTCAGGAAGTGGGATGGGGTGTTAATTTATGTATTAGCCATATTATCTTGGTTATTCATGTTGTTTGCATTTTTTCACTGAGCCCTGAGCATCTGGAATTCTGTGGTAATATTTCTTGATATGAGCCTTAACACATACATGTAACAGTGTACACTGGATTTGACATGGACAGTAAGGGGAGGTGGGAATAAGGGAGGGGACCTAAATACCATCAAATTATATTCTATAGAAATTGTGAAACTTCTAGCTGGAGAGATGGTTTAGCAGTTAAGAACACTGACTGCTTGGGCAGGGGTCCCGGATCCGCTTTCCAGCACCCACATGGCGGCTAACAACCGTCCGTAACTCCAGCTCCAGGGAAATCCAATATCCTCTTTTAACTTCTATGAGTATTGAACGACACAGATACAGTTACTTGCATGCAGGCAATACACTCATACACAAAATAAAAATAATAAATAAAATATTATTAAAAATTTTTCAAAATTCAACAAAAAATGTGTTGGCTGCTCTGGGTCCTTACCTTTCTATATAAATATAAAAGTCAACAAACCAATATTTTCAAAATATCGGTAGTTTTCTAAGTCTCTCTACCAAGTTGCAAAACCTGATATCCTGATACAATCGAGGGTTCCTACACCTTCTGTCCTGAATCACTTTGATTTGATACAAAGTTGTTCTTAATAACTTGTATACAATCTCAGTTATTCTCGTCTAAAATGAGCTTCCACAAAATGAAACTATGTGTTTTACATCCTCAGAAAAGAGAGAAACTGAGGTCACTACTTCGCAGTTTTTCCTCCTTTCCCTTCCTAATATAATTACTACAAACTTTCCCAAGAAGCAGTTTGTTTGGTAAATTAAAGGTAATGTTAATTTTTTTAACATAAATGAAAAGGACAACATTGATGAATTTTCCAAGACTGAGTATGTTATTTTTGACAGCTCACATCTGTTGAGGTGTTCAAAATTCTGCTCACCCTGACAATGAATTTCTATTGAAACATGCAAATGATGATTGAAAATGTTCCAAAGGCTTTTATTTGTAAATAAAAATACTTTATTCATCTCTCCCCTTAATTGGTCACCCCATTTTGAGTCTAATACACTAGTTTTACATAGCACGCCTACTTGTAAATTTTCACATATAACAAGCTGGATTTATGATATTTTTCAATTCGGAAGAAATAACTTTACATGTAGCTGAGTAGTCAACCACCCCTCTCTTCCTGACACCAGAGTGGTGTTTCCACATGCCAGCATAAGGGCTTCTCAAACCACTCTTCAGCGCTCACTTCATTTCATTACCTAAGGGAGACAATTTTTTCAACCTATCACTCAGCATGGGTCTCAAAAGATGATGCATATTCTCTGTTCTAGTAAGTTTTACTTTCATTTTCGTTGGCTTCTGTGGTGGTTTGAATGAGTAATGTCCTCACAGGCTCATGTATTTGAACACTTTAGTCCCAGCGTTGGCAACTGTTTAGAAGATAGAGCCTTGCTGGGGGGGCAGTACATCATTGGGGGCTGGCTTGAAGGTTTGGGAACTGGCCCCATCTTGTGTTTCTCTCTGTCTCTATCTCCCTCTTCCTTCCCCTCCTCCCACCCAAGTCTCTCTACTTTCCATGTGAGTGAAATGTGATTACCCGGTTTCTTACTTCTTCCTCCATCCCTGCCTCTGCATGCCACATCCCTCTACAACTGTAATCCAAAACACACCCTTTTCTCTGCCAAATTGCTTTTACTTATGTTATCACTGCATTGAAAAAAAAACAATTAATATATTTTCCACTTAAAAATTTCTATTCAACATTTTGTTTTTTGTTCTTTACATCTTGAGGAATTCTAGACTTGTGCATATTTCCTTTGAAACAGAAAATATGCAGTTCTCTTCCTGACCTGGTTCCCCCACAGACTTAGCCCTTGCTCTGGTCTTTTTAAATTATTGTTGTTTATTTAGCATATGAATAAACGACTCTCTTTGTGACAGTTTTATACATATAAATCATTTTACTTCCTTTATATTTGCTCCATGCTAGCTTCCTCCATTCCGTCTTCTCCCCATGCTGGTGCCCTTTCTGCTTTCATGTCTCACCTATGCATATGTGTATATAGAAGATAAATAAATAAATAGATAGATGATAGATAGATAGATAGATAGAGATTATAAGAATACAGATCCATATCAGGGAGAAAACATATTTCTTTCTATACATTTAACTTATGAATTTAAATTCAAAATGCCTATATGATAAAAATGTAGTCTTTGTCTTTCTGAAATATCTAGATTATTTGACTAAACATGATATTCTCCAGTTAGATCGTTTTTCCAGCAAATGACACAATTTTGTTGTTATTTATGGCCGACTAGAAACTGTGTTCTGAGTTTTCTTTATTCATCTGTTGATGGACATCTCAGCTGATCCAGTCCTTTGTTTTGTAAATAATACTACAATAAACAAGGATGCTGCCCTGACTTCTCTGTGTCAGTATGCATTTACTCTTTTCTCAAAGGTTTCCTGAGGCTTAAATCTCAAACTCTTCTGCTTAGAAAACATAACAGCTATAGATTTATTTCCACTCTATATGATAGCTTTCTGTGGCATTTTAAGATATAATTCATAATTATAGAATTTATATTATTCCCCTCAATAAGGACTGTAGTTCTTGTAAGGGTGATGAGAAAGCAGTGAGAAGACAGGGATCCATGTTCACAACCCACCAGTGAAATTGTCACCCTTACTTCCTGCTCATCATGTTTTCTTCCTGCAGTACTTTTTAAAAATTGATTTGAATAATAGTTTACTGTACATGCTGCATCTTTCCAATTAATCTTTCAGGGTCCACTTATATACTAAAAATTCCTTGAGGTTTAAATTTGATGTACATTTTTACTGAACTTTCTTTCTAGTGTAGGTTATCTCCTCTTGTTTTCAAAAGATCCATCTATATTTAGCTTTTTTCCCCAAGATTTTCAGTCTGCATATTCAATTTCCTGCTATGTGTGTCAGAGTGGATGTGACCTTGTTTCCAAGCTCCTTCTTTTCTTCTGTTACTCTTTGCAACCTTCCTCTACTACTTATTAGTCAACTGAAATAGTTTTTTCCTTAATTGTTTTCTTCCATCTTTGATTCATTCCACTTTCCCATACCTGATTTATTCTTTGAGTTGCCATACCCCAGTGATCTTCCTCAAACATAAATGAAACCACATATTCCAAATGTTCTCTATTAGCTAAAACTAACCTTGATATCTTAGCATGATGCTCAAAGTACTGAATATCATAATCTAACTTTGACGTTCCACATCCTTCATGAATGCCTTTCCAGACATTTAATGGTTTAAATGTCTACATCTTGGAACTAAGACTATTCTTAATAATGCAAAAACTGATAATGTATCATTTTATTTTGAACTTTTAAGAAAACAGTAGATGAGTTATACATTCTATTATCACTACCAGGAATTTTCTTTCCTTTCATCTCCCTTTTCTCTTAATAGCATCTGGAGATTTCTCTGTCTTTGTTAACCTCTGTTCATCCTCATGAAAGCAAACAATCTCAAACTTTTAACAATAGTGCAGTGTCCACAGTGAGCTCTCTTCCATGCTTATGCCTTAAGTTGTTTTATTTTAATTTGATTGCTGTGTTGTGGTTATTGTGATGGCTCCATATTTCCTTTCTGGGTGTTTGTCAGAACTGATGGTTAAAGTGAAGTAAAGTAGTCAGGTTTGATGGTTCATAGTGTAATTCTAGCACTCAGGACAGAGAGGCAGTATAACTCGACTTTGAGGTCAGCCTTGGCTATGTAGAAAGACCTTGTCTCAAAATAGCAGGCTTTGGGATGTAGTTCAATAGAGAGCAATTGTCTAACAAGCATGTGAAAAAAACAAAACAAAGGAATGTTAACAGTGCAATGTTGGGGAGAGGAAAAAAATTGCAGAGAAATGACTCCTGCCCTAGGCAGCTGGCTTTGTGGTCTGGGGCATGCCAGCTTCCAAGACACTGAGTATATGTGCTGGACCATGTGAGGAACATTATCACACAAGATGAATGTTTTTCTAACCATGGATGGTTCTATCCTGATCTAAAAACTGTGAACTCAGATGTTGCAAGTGAGAAAGAAAAACTCCTGGGAGTCAAGATAGTACTGACGAGGCTGCAGGCACTGGAGAATTGGTGGTGCCAACACCTCTCGGCACAGGTACTTAGAATGTGACTCTTGTTTTATTAAGAACCTTGGTACATCAGTGTGGATCTCAAAATTCTGAACTGAGGACTTGGCAAGTAAGAGGAAAAATAACAAGCGAGCCAACTCTGACAGCATTTTGCCCACCCACCCATGCCCTGATGTTGGGTGATGCCACACTCGATTGACTGTCCACCCATGTACATGACACATCTCTGTGGTATCGGGACACTAGACTCCCTCGGTCACCAAGCTTGAGGCAGGGGGCCAAAGCACAACCAGGAGAGGATTGCCCACAGTGCTGCACCCAGCGCACGTCTTCCTGGGGCCTGGGCCTACCCCAGCCACTGTAGTGTACCTTTAATCATGCCAGTCATCATCATCATATGTTGGCTATCAAGACCTAGCTGCAGTCAGTAAAGCAGTAGGAACCTCAGAAGTCTTCAGATTACAGAAAGCAAGCTAGAGGACCCAGGTGTAAAGCTGTCATATGAAGCTGTGAAACACCCCAAGTGCCACTCAGAGAATCTTGGCTTGGAGGTCCATGAATTAGTTGGTTGGTGCCTGAAGTGAGGACCTAACTTTTCTTTTTCCCACAGTAAAACCCTCTGGAGAATCAAACTGTTGGAGAATGCCTTGGACCACAGTGGGTCATCGTGCTGAGTGAGAACAGGAAAGAGTCAAATTGTAACCTGTATGTACCAGGACTGTGAACAGCTGACTTTGGTGAAGAACTCCAAGCTGTCTGATCACTGATGAAAAGTGAAATCTCTATTTGACAATGAGAAACAGTAAAAGAAACAGAAAACAAATGTGAAAACTCTATTCCAAGAAACCTGAGTGTATTCTGACAGCAAATCACCGATACAGAAAGGACACAGGTTAATCTGTGTATAAGAATTATAGATCATTGACATTCTAATTTGATATGACTATTTTGACACGCTGTGCAGATGTGTTGTGTAAGATGGGTGGGGTTTTGCATATGCTAACAGAGGTCAGGAAGTTGGGGGCAGAGAGTGGAAAGGAGAAGGTTAAGTTGGAGAAGATGGGGGTTGGAATACAATCAAAATGCATCATGTGAAATTCTTGACAAAAAATCTTTAAAGTGCAATGTCAACAATAATAGGCATTATATTTATTTTCCCCATCAAATATTGAGATTCTAAATTAAAAAATAAAAACAAAACTGTAAGCTACTTGAATTTACTTTAACATTCCCAGTTAGACACTGATATGTTTTATGCAGGTGAGATTATTTTGATATACAATTTAGTGGAGCTGAATAAAGTAAGTACCTATAAGTTCACACAGGAAAAGAGAGGGGGAGCTGGAAAAGTCAGTTCCTCTTCAACAATTCTCACCTAACAAAACAAATAAAAGGCTGGGCATTTGATAAAACTTTCTTCATTAATAAAAAATGTATGTGCCCACAGAGTTGAAGGGATTCTATGCTGGCTATGGGGATAAAATTGGGAGGACAATTGCTTTAGTTCTCTTAAATTTAAGAAAATCATTTATCCAGTACAAAATAAATACAAATTAGAGATAAATGAGCAAATTTAAAAGTTTTCAACCTTTGATGCATTACAATTAGAGCATGGAGGAAAAGCATTCAGTAAATAATCCTGCAAATGTATAATTGATGCTAGGGTGAGGCTTCATATAAAGGACCAAAAGAAAAATTAATTCTTGTATGAAAGATACTATACTGCTAAAGCCATTTGGCCTGGTCTGGTGAGTAACACAGAAGGCGGTAGTGTCCAAAGGCATGGCATGGAGCTCTTGTCACTAAACAGAGCCACAGAGTTCCCAGATTGAAAAGGTTGGAGAAATTTCTAGTCACTTGGGAACCAGACTTACTTATTGTTTTAAAATCAAGAATACAAAACCAATCCAAAATTATAAAAGATACAAAACCAAAATATCTATTTCTAGACATTGACCAACACAGCACCTAGCAGGAGTCTTACACTGAAGGGAAGCAAATAGAGTAAACCCATTTTACCCCCAAGAAGAGAGTTTCTTGGGCACAGTTTAAGAGAAAGAACCAAATTCAAAAGCATTGCATGGTGAAGAATTAAGGAAACAGAGCTGAGAATACTGGAACGCTAAAGCAAGCAGAAATCATAGGCAGGAAAAGTTCCAGGGAAGGGCAGAGAGGCTCCAGTCCTCTACTTCGTTCTAGCATAAGAAAATCATCTCCAGAAGCCAGGGAGAAAATGTGGAAAAGGAGAGGGAACAGCAACAACTACAGCTTATGTAGAGTCACTAGTGTTTCATCCCCACTATACATAAAGCAAACACAACACAAGAAAAAAAGCACAAATCCAGAAAAAGAACAAAGTCATGACTGTTGAGAGGAAATTCCTCTATTTGCTTCTGCCAAGGATTATGTGGTTAGAAAGACTATACATTTGTGTCAGAAGAACCATGGCCATTATCTGCACTCAACAAATATTTAGCTATTAATTCTGAAAATTCTAGATGATTGTTTAAAATAAGACTGATACGTGACCAGTACCAAACATTTGAGAAGTAAAATTTAAAATACAAAAATGGGTGGGAGAATTACCCTCAACAAAACCAAATTCATAAGGATGGCAAAGGAAAAGTAAAAACCATCTGTATCAATTACTTTTTTTACAGTGACCAAAGGAAACTTATAAAAGCGAGAGTTTATTTAGCTTACAGTTCCAAATGGGCAAGAGTCCAACACAGCAGGGAGCCATGGCAGCAGAAGGGGCTAGAGTAGATGCAGCAGCTAAACACTCACATCTTCAAGGGGACACAGGAAGCACATACTTCCTGTAGCATGGCCACACCTTCTAAGACCTCCCAAAACAGTGCTACCAGCTGGGAACAAAATGTGCAAATACTTGGAGCTTATTGGGAACATTCTTATTCAAACCATCACATTCCGCTCTCTGGCCCCCATAGGCTCATCACCATATGCAATGTAAAATGCATTTAGTCCAACCTTAAAAGTCCCCAAGTCTTTACCAGTCTCAATACTATTGAAAGTCCACAGCCCAAAGTCTCTTGTGAGACTCAGGCAATCTCTTAACTGTAAGCCCCTGAAAATCAAGAAACAAATTACATACTCCCAACATAAAATTGAACCAAATCCACATTCCCATTCCAAAATGGAGGAATAGAGACATGGTGAGGAAATGCCAGACCAAAGCAAGACTGAAAAACAGCAGGGCAAACACCAAATCCAGTAGCTCCATGTCTGAATTCTGGGACTTTAATTCCAAAGGGCTTAGATGGCTCAATTTCTCCAGCTTTGCTGTGTACAACATACATGTCTCTCGCAGGCTGGTACTACCTCCTGCATGCAGTTCTCCTTGGTAGATGTCTCACAACTCTGACATCATGAACCTCTTCTTGGGGTCTCCACTGCCAAACAGGCTTCATCCTCCTAGCTTCATGAAATGGCCTATCAGGGCCTTTTTTTTTTTTTTTTTTTTTTTAAATCAGGGATGCCCCTGCTGTATGCTGCCTGACTTCAGCAGCTCTCTGAAACTGAGGAGGAAGAAGTGATGACCCCTTCACTTGTATCTTTTATGCCTCTAAAGCCAGCATCAGGTGAATAAAACTGCCAAGTTTGACTGCAAATTTGATGGACCCCAGACTACTTCATCTGCTTCCAAAGCTGTTCAATGGTTTTCTAGTAGAAAACTCTTACAGCATTTTTCTTTTACAAGTTGGAGGTGTAGCTGGGTGTGGTCTTAGAAGCACTCTCTCCACTGTTTAAGTGCAAATCTCTAAGCCTCTCCTTGATCAGTTTAATTTCCTTATCAAAGGAATCCTCTCCTTCAGTATGTGCCTTGGTTCTAAGACCAATTAATCTTCCTGGTGCTCTTTCTCAACCCAAACTATACATTCTGCATTTCTTTCTGCCCCATTTGTTCTTTTTCACTGTAGATCTGCATAATATTCACCATTATTATCCATGTCACCATTTTTACATTAGGTTGGTTGCCTTGAAATGTTCTCTGTCAAAGAAATTAGTTCATTGCTCTTCAACTTAGACACCAGCCAGATTCTTTGCCAATATCCCAATTTCTGTTTAAGTCCTTTTTTGCTTCTGGAACTACTACATTGTTCTCAGCAATACTTTCTTCCAGGCTGCTACTAGAATGATCAGATAAGTTCTGTTTAAGACAATCAACTGCTTTTCTAGCCAAAATTCCCAAAGTCTTCCAAGTTTCTCTGAAAGCCCACATGATCAGATTCTTCACAGCCAACAGCCCACTCTATAGCATCAATTAATGTATTAGTCACTTTTCTATTACTATGATAGAAACACTGACCAAAAGAACTTGTAAAAGGAAGGGTTTATTTAGCTTATTGTTCCAAAAGAGCAAGAGTTCATCACGATGGGGAGGCATGATAGTAGAATGGGCTAGAGTAGGCATAGCACTTAAGTGCTCACATCTTCAAACAGGCACAGAAAGTAGAGATCCAGCAAGGCTTAACAACTTTTTCAGCCCACTCCCTGTGACATGCTTCCTGCAGCATGGCCACACCTTCTAAGACCTCCCAAAACAGCGCCACCAACTGGGAACAAAATGTCCAAATACTTGGAGTCTTTGAGAGACATTCTCATTCAAATCATCACACCATTACAGTGAATTGTGAAGTACTTTGTAATGCATATGTACATGAAAGAATACAAAAATGTTGTAATATTTTTTGGAAACTATACATAACTATGAAAATTCTTATAAATAATTACTTAAAGGCATATTGAATGTAGTTGAGGGTGAAACTACTGAGCTAGAATGCAAAGTAATAGTCTTTGTTAAAATACAAAGTGAATCTCCAGGAGACTGCATATGACAGAACAAGCATCATTAGAGAGGAAAAACAGCAAATACCTCCCCTCCAAAAAGAAAAAGGAAGGAAGGAAGGAAGGAAGGGAGAAAGGGAGGGAGGGACAGAGGGAGACATTTCTAAAACTGAAACAATACAGCAATGCAAAACCAAAATAAGGCTTCCCTGCAGGAGAGTCAGGGTAACCTAAGTTACCTGAAAACCAGGGTTGCTCCTTGCTCACAGGGTTACCTCTGTAACTGCCAGAGGAGCAGTTTACACCTGCTACTAATCCTAATGTCCAGAATAAGAAGCATGTGGGTAGGAAGAAAGAGTTCAATCAAAAGAGTGTACCCCAACATCGTTGAGGGATAAGTAGGTGGGGGGAGTCAAAAAAGGAGAGACACCCCCTCCTCCAAATCTTATAAAAAGCTAACCCAGAGCTCCATCTAAGAACTTCCAGCTCTGCCCTGCCCTCACTCCTATGGGACCCATCATCAGTCCATTGCATTAGAGTTTGTCATAACAAGAGGAGTGTGTGTATGTGTGTGTGTGTGTGTGTGTCTGTGTGTGTATGAGAGAAAGAGAAAAGAGAGAGAGGAGCTGTAAAAAGCTGTAAAAGCAAACTTGAAGTAAAATATGAAGCAAAGAAATGAGAAAATTACAGGCCTGTAATTTTAAAATGTAAGAAAAATAGTATTTCACTACAAAATAAAGTCATTATTTATATATTTCTTCAGTTTTTAGAAAAAGAATAGAACATACTAGACAAGGAATTGGAATGAACAAGTGAACAAGAACTTCACTAGGTGCCACAAATGAACAGTAAATTTTTAGTCTGGGGAAAATTGTAAAAAAAATAATAATAATTTTATAAAAAGGATAAGTATACCAGAACAAGAAATCCAATATAAGAACATATTTTTATTGAGAAGCAGGTGCTGCTGAGTTCAGGTAAGCACTGCCAGGCTGCTGAGAGAAAAAGTGATTCTGAAGTGATATGGTTTCACTTCCTTGGGAAGAGGGGACTGAACCTGGAGATGAACAACATGAAAGTCATTTTATGTGTATTTAAGTATAAAATGGAGAAGTGCAAATATATTTCTATGTAGAGAGAAAGAATTTTTAAAAGGAGAGAAGACAATGGAAACTATATTGAGTTACATGATTGATTCCAATAGAAGTTACATATCTTTGCATATTTCTTATTATGAAAAAAACCCGCTATGTAAGAAACAGGAGCATTATGTGCCTAAAACAACTAGATTTTTGCAACATTATAGTTATTTCTACAAAAAGCCTTTGACATTTTTCAAGTGTAAGACATAATAGTTTTTGATCAAAAAATACAAATTATTTATATGAAATTGTATAAATAGTCCCAAATCTTAAACAAGTACAGAAAGGTGATACTGGTTTCACTTATATATTAATAGTAAAAGAGAGGATAGGAAACAAATCAACAAGTGTTAACATTGCACATAAGATCAACCAAAAAACAGCAAAGAATAAGGAATAGAATTTTCACAAAGTTGTATCTAATTGCATACCATTTAAGGAAAGCAATAAACATGTCTGTAAAATTGCTGCTATAATTCATTAAATCAAATTACATACACATGTAATTGTAGGAAATTATTGAAAAAGGTAAAGTAACACATTTATGATTTTTATTTTAAATTATGTTGCAAAGCTTATTAGTAAAATTATATTTGCCTGCTTTTTTATTGTCTTAGGATGGAAATGCACTCCTGGAATAAAAGAATCGCACTGCTTGGTTAACACAAATTACTTAATATAAGCTGGAATAAACAGGATAGTTCAAAACATGAATTTTCTTTTTTCAATGTGGAAACATGATCTAGAAATCTAAATTGAAAACAGACCAATTTTCTTAAGAAGGACTGAGTCCATTTAAACAGGTTGTCAACAGATCCTAAGACACTTGGCTTTCTGAGCTTACTTTGCTTTTATGTAGAAAAACCAAATTTGAAAACTTCCAGTAGATGTTACAAAACTCTGTTATATTCATCATAATTCAGTCATTTTGCTTTCCTGTGCCTTACAATCAACTACTGCATTCTTTTAGAAATGTAAACTTTAAAGAGACATTAAACTCAAAAACCTTCACTACATATCAGGGGAATAATGGAAATATTGTGATCCGGCGTGCTGTTTTAGACACGTGATTAAAAGTATAAAGTTGAACTAAAAAACAAGCACTGTACATATATTTTCAAATTTCTAGAGGGAGGGGCTGGAGAGATGGCTCAGCAGTTAAGAACAGTGGCTGTTCTTATAGTGGACCTAGGTTTGAATCCGAGCATCCACATGATGACTAACAACTACCCATAACTCCAGTTCCAGGGGATCCAACACTTTCTTCTGTCCTCAGTGAGCATTGCATGACACAGGTACACTTGCATCCATGCACACAATACACAAATAATAAAAATGAAGCAAAAATATTTTCTTGAGGTAGAAGGGTAGTTACAATAAATGATACAATAAAATAACATTGGAGGCGGTATTCATTTTGAAAGTAAGACATAATAGTTGTTCTTCCATTACGGATAGGAGAACCCCAAAACTTTAAATGATCTTACACTGAGCAATTACATCATTGTGGGTGGCACAGTAAGATTCTCCACACTTGGTAATTTCAGCCAAAACAGGACCATATTATAAATTGTGCAGTAGTGGCTTAAAATGTTGACATTAGAGGCAACAGAGCATAGGATTGAAGTAAAGACTTCCTTTATCTGGATACAATTATGAGCAAATAATGAAAATGTGTAAAACATATAATTTTTCACCACTTTTCTTCATCATTTCATTTTTTTTATCTTCTGAGATACTTGGTATGTTCACTTTGTTCTACATTGCTTCCTAATCCTGTTTTATCTTCTGAAATCTCTCTACCTCATCCTTTCTCCCTACTTCGAAACTACTTCTCTCAGAAAAACTTTTTTAGACACACTTTAGATATAAGTTCATTTTACCAATTAATATTTTCAAATTTGATTGATTGATGATATCAGTTATCTGAGGTGCGTATTAAGTACTATGAATTTTGGAAATTCTCAGGTTTAATCAAAATCAATCAATTGATCTGTTTGAATCACTTTATGGCAAATAGTATATGTGTGCATACTGCGCATGTGTATGTGTATAGGTATCTATATCATGAAGTTGTATGTACTATTAGTATCGCTTCATCTATACCACACTAATATGTTATTATATACAATAATACGTGATATAACTACCCAGGTTAAAACAAGACATAGAATGCCCTGTCCTAGTTAGCTTTAACTGCCAACTTGACACAGCCTATATTCTTCTGACTGGAGACCCTCAATTGAGGAATTATCTAGATCAGATTGACTTGTACATGTCTGTCAGGGATTCCTTGATTGTTAATTAATGCAAGAGGGTCCAGTCCACTGTGGGTGATATAATCCCTAAGCAGGTAGGACTGGGCAATATAAAGGCTAACAAATCATGAACCTAAGATCAGCAGGCCATAGAAGTTAGCAAATAGTGATCACCGATAGTTTCTCCTTCAAGCTCCTGCCTTGTGTTCCTGCTCTGACTTCCATTAAAAATCATGTGACCTAGAAGTACAAACAAAATAAACCTTTTTCTCTCCACATTGTCTCTGGTGAGAGTATGTTATGACATTAACAGAACAAAACTAGATCACGTACCTATGAATTAGTTGAATTTTTAGATTTCATCAAAATTTATGATGTATTATAAAGGGCAGTAAAGTATACTTTATAAATTCTTTGTAAAGAAGTTGTAAACTTTTGCACATAGGACCTGCTTTAGTATAACATTTTATAGTCAAACACTAGGAAAAAACCTTCACCCTGTATTTGACCATCACATTTCAAAAAGTATGCAGCTTATATAAAATAATTTCACTCATTTGGGTAACAATATCTGTGGCAAATTTTGTGAAGATTAAAACAAAGGGGTTTTTTAGTAATTTTTATTTTTAAAAGCAAAATTCTCAAGGAGATTTAAAAAAAGGAAATCAAAGCTTGTGCCCAGTAGTAGATAGGGAGGGGAGAGGGGCAGAGGAAGAGACAGGGATGGAAGAAAGAGAGAGGGCAGAGAGAGAGGGAGAGAGAAAGATTTTATACAGAAAAGCCCAAGGAAGAGACACAAAGGCTGATTCTCATTCAAAAGAAGAGGGGAAAGTCAACAAACAGTAAGAACAAGATTGGTGCAAAGCCCTTATGGTGGGAATGGAAGAGGAATTATTCTAGGCAAGAATCTATACTTATGAACTATATATATGACATACAAATATTTTTCTGAGCCCTGATTTTTGTTAAATTACACTATTGCATTTTCCAAGATTGTATACTTCTCATAATATGTTAGATTTCTATGGAAAAAGACACGAAAAACTCAAATGCTGAAAGATTTATTTTGTGCCATTATTCCAGAGTTTACAGGAGACTCAGTCATTGGTCAACTGGCTGTATTACTTCAGACTCATGGAAACAGGAACATGTGATGAAGGAGAGCACTCCTCATGGAGGTCAGATATAGAAGAGCAAAGGTAGGAATAAGTACAGTACCAAAGGTATATCCCCATATCATCAGCTGAGTTTCACTGCCTACTTCACCATCACTTGCCAATATCCCAACAAATTGTAGAACCTTTCTGTGAATTTGTTCACTAATGAGGTCAGAACCTCAATGATCCACTAGAACCTTCCAAGATCCACATCTTAAAAATGGCTGCTTAGAGCCAAGTTACAGAACATGAGGGCATCTCAGATCCAAACTGTCACATAGAATACATGTTTCTGTTGGATAATATCCCATAAGCATTTCTACAATTTACCTAACCAAAATGATATTAATAAAAATATAATTTAAAATAATAATATTCTAGTGACACTTTATTAAATGTTTTCATATAACTTGATCATTCTTAAATTTGGAATCACTGTAAGTTTATGTTGCAATCAGTTTCTGTAAGACTGACCAAAAAGATAAGGGACATTTTAAAGGTTTAAGCTATATTCTCTAAATTTACTGTGCTCTGGCACAGTTGCATTATTTCACAATTCATCAGGTGTTTGGGTTTACTTAATGGCCTGTCCACACTAGGTACTTGAAGGATCTCTGTTCTCTCAAATTTAGTTGAAGAGAAAAAAACATAATCTCAGCATGATTAGGAATACATTCCTTTAAATATTTTTGCTTATTTATACATCATTTATATCTCTATATATTTTCTTTTATGATTTACCTTCAAGCAGAAAGACCTTGCTTCTAGCTCAGGGTGATGTAGATAATTGCCATGGTTATGATATGGACATTCACTTGTCATCTTTATGTTCCTACCATCAAAACTACTAATTTGATTTATATATGTTTACTTTTTTCTATATATACAGGAACTTTTTATTTTTTTAATTTTTGCAAATTTCATGCAATCTATTTTAATTATATTTAGATCCCCTCCCTTATATGCAGAAACCTGTGGAATCAGGACTGTGTCCCCAAACAAATGCCTTTTGGTGTGGGACCTACTAAGAGTCTCACCCTTAAAGGAGATAAATCTCTTCTTTCCAGAAGCCAGACAGTTCTTCTGCGAGGGTTGGGGGGGTTTACCCACTTCCTCAAGATTTTGTCTGACTTGAGCTTACATGAGTCTTGTCCATACTATCAGCACTGCTGTTAGTTAACATGAATAACTTTCTAGAAAACTCTGTTTCCTTGTGGGCATCCACGTCCTCTGATATTTACAGTCTTTTCATCCCCTCTTCCACAGTGATCTCTGAGCCTTGGGAAGCAAAATAAAGATATCCCATTCAAGGATAAGCAGTCTTCAGCCTAGTAGTCTCTGCATGTTGTCCAGTTGTGATTTTCTGTGTTAATCACCACCTGCTGTAAAAGGAATTTTCTCTGCTGAAAGATGAGATTTCCATTAATCAATGGGTATAAACAATAAGAAATTAGAAATCAGCATAATACTATATCTATTTAACAGAATAGTTGTATTAGGCTTTTCCCATTGCCTGTGGGCTCTCTATTCTTAGGCTACTCGGCCTGATAGCATTGTCATATAGGGGCTCCATCCTGTGAAGAGGACCTTAAATCCAATTAGAAAGTAGTTGGTTACTCCTAAAATATTTGTGCCACTATTGCACAATAGGCATGGCTTCCAAGCCAAACTTGTTGTATCTTGCAGGATTCATAGCAGGATTCACACCATCCTGCACTATGAAAGCCTGCTACTAGAGATAAAGTTTGAAGTCAACACCAACTCAATTGCTCCTTGTTTGTTCTACAATTCATGGACATAGTGTCTTCAGAAACAGGATAATACTGTGAAGTTCTGATAGGTAACTAAGAGCAGGGGCAATGATCAGTATTATTTGAGAGTCTATGGGACCCCTTGTAAACACCTTTAAAGGACGGAGTCCATTCCCGGCATTGGGTTTTGCCTTTGCTAGCCTACACAGTCTAGTAGGGGTAATGGCCCCCTGTTATAAGTATATCCTTTTAAATCTCTTTTAATATTATATATGCATATACTTTAAGAAGCTTCTATAGTGGTAAGTTTCCATATAGTTTTTTTTAACGAATCTTTGTATATTTCATGTAGGATTTCTCAATCAATCATAATCATCTGTATGCCCCTTCCCCACTGGCATCCTCCATAGCCCCCCAATAGAAATCCATACATCCTTTCACTTGTGTTAAGATCTACTGTGTCAAGGTAGTGTCCCATAGACTTTTTATAAAAGCTTTTGTTAGCTATTCCTCCCCATACTCCCTCTCCTGCCCCCCTCCCGCCACTTTAACTCCTCCTACTCCATGATTCCCCTTTCCCCCTTTATATCATTTCATTCTCCTTTCCAGGAAGCCTCTCCCCACCCAGGACCATTTATTAATTAATTTTTTTCCTCTTTGGATTTTCAACTTGAGACATGCATATCAAAAATTTCAGAGCTAGCACATCCAGCCATGAGAGAGAACATGAAACTTGTTTTCCTGGATCTATGTTACCTCACTCAAGATGATTGTTTCCAGCTATATCCTGCAAATTTCATATCTAAAAGATGATTTTCATTCCATTGAATATATGTAACACCTTCATTATCCATTTTTCCATTGATAAATGTCTAGGTTATTTCCAATGTAAAGGGCAGCAATGAACACGGATGAACAAGCATGTCTGTGGAAGTGTATAGAATCTTTGGGATCTATGCTAAAAAGTGCTATGGATACCTGGTGTTCGTGGCATACACCTTTAATCCCAGCCCTTAGGAGACAGAGGCAGGTGGATAGCTGTGAGATCAAGACCAGCCTGGTTTGTATAGTGATTTCCAGTCTAGAGCATTATGTGATATGACTGGATCAAATAGTAGATTAGTAGGTAGATTTCCAGCTTTTTGAGTTATTTCCTCTCTGCTTTCTGTAGTGATTGCACCAATTTTCACTCCCAGCACTACATGATAAGAGTTCTCTGAGCCTTAAGTGTATATAGTATATGAATGTACATGTTCATGTATATGCATGTATGTAGAGGCCAGAATTTAATGCTGCGTCTTCTTCAATCACCGCTCACTTTATTTATTTATTTATTTACCTACCTGTTTGTTTATTTATTCATAGACAGAACCTTTCACCAAACTTGGAAGATCACTGATTTGTCTAGACTGGATGGCCAGCAAGCTCCAGGGATCCTCCTGTTTTCTATTATATTTAAGTCAGTTTAAATATATCTCCCCATCTATTATTTCTTCATCATGAAAATATTCAAAATCTCTTATTTTATATTTTTGAAATATGCATTATCATTATTCATATTTACCCTACTATGCAATAGAATCGCAAGACTTCTAACCCTTTCCTAACCGAAGCAGCTGACCACCCTCTCAGCATCCCTCCTGCTCTCCAACTTCTGGTGAGCACCACTCTGTTCTCATCTTCTGTGAGATGAATCTTTTTAGGTTACACATGAGTAAAATCACAAAACTTGACTTTTGTGTCATTATTTCACAGAATACAATGATTTCTATTTGCATCTATGTTGTCACAAATGACAGTTTTTCATCTGTTTATAGAAAAACACTGTTCCGATGTATAGGTGAGCTGCATTTTCTGTATTCCCTCACCTGATAATGGTCACTTAGATTGTTTTTCCTCCCTTGGTGATTATGCTGCCTGGACATGCTGCAGTGGACATGAGGGTACAGATTTCTCAGTGGCTTCCTTTCTACATTTCCTTTTGGTCAGATACTAAGTATGGGGATTGCTGAATATACCACACAGATTTTTTTAAGTGTTTTGTGAATGCTCCATATTGTTTACATAATGGTTTAGTGAATTGGTATTATTTGTTCTCTTGATTTTAGCTAGTCTGGCTAGGGTAAGATGAAATCTTAAAGTGCTTTTTCCCAATTATTAATAGTGTTGAACACTTTTTAAAGATTTTCTCAGCCATCTTTATTCTTCTTTTGCGAACTCTCTGCTCAGATCCTTAGCCCATCTTTTAATAAGGTCACTTTTTGATTCCTTGTTTTTTGAGTTCTTTATATATTCTGGATGTTAAAACTCTATTGGATGTGTCACTGGTGAAGATCCCCCATTCTGTGGGTTTTCTCTTCATTAATTTGGTTGTTTCTTTTGCTATCCAGAAAAAGTTTAGTTTAATGAGGTTCCACTTGTTGATTCCTGACCTTAATTCCTGAGAAACTGCCGTCTGATTTAGAAAGTCCTTTCCTATACCTACTGGACATACTTCTGAGACGAAATTTGAGCAATGGAGCTAGAACTTCCTGGAAGTCACTTTCCCTGAAGGCTACCAGTCATAGCTCTGGAAAGCTCTATGAAAGCAGGCAAAGAGAGAACATCAATTGATGGACCAATACCAGCTTCATGATCAAATAACCAAACTGATGACTGGCACAGCATTCGACCTGGTGCAGCAGTGACACTTTTATCTTGGGTCTAATCAACAGCTCCCTAATTGGTCTTAGAGTCCACTCAATGGGAGGAAACTCATATGTGGTACTATAATTATAAACAAATACACATGGCTGAGGAGGCCATAGATCTTAGAGACATCCCCAGGGCTGTCATATCCCTAGGCTAATGGAACTTCTTACTAAATGCAAAATATTTATCCTTATATTTACAGTCAAGTAGCTCACTCACCACTCATCAAAGAAGATAATTTTGCACTTGCTGATCTTGAAGAGAACCAGGATTCGGTTCCAAGGACCCATGTGGCAGATAACAGCCATCCATAACTCTAATTATAGGAAATCCAATGCCTTCTTCTTGCCGCCATGGGTATTGCATGAACATGGTGCATTCACATACATTCAGGCAAAACACTCGTACACACACAAAAATATAAATCAGTAAAATTACATAATACCCTGTAAACATGTGCAAGTTTTACATATCCATAGAGAAAAGTAATTTAACTTCAAAAATCTTCCATTTATTCTTACTGTGTTCTCTTGGTCATTACTTATTTTGTTTAATATAATAAATTGATATATACTTTATCTAGAGATTTCTTCCTTGAATTATTTTTATGAGGCAGGGTCTCCCTGTAACCCCACCTGGTCTGGAACTCACTATGTAGAGCAGGTTGGTCTTGATCTCACATAGATCTCCATGACTCTGACTCCAAGGAACTGGGATTAAAGACATGCATCATCGTGCCATGCACTGCATCCTTGCATATTTTTTAACTAGATTCTTTTTATTCTGTGAAATTATTGGGGAAATTTATATTGGTAACTTTTTCAAATTTTAAATAATTTACACTTCTGAAAGAAGCCCCGTGTGATTTGTGTTTTATATGATAGGTTTGATTTGTTTGATACTCCATGATCTATTGTACCTGTAATCATAAATTTTTTGACCTATAATTTTCCTTTCTGGCATGTTTCTTTTTTTAATTGCACTTCTACTTACATTTGTGTGTGTGTGTGTGTGTGTGTGTGTGTGTGTGTGTGTTTAAAAATGGTCTCTCTTTGGTTGTATTTAGCATAATTTGTTTATATTTGCTATTAGCTAGTTTGGCGGTGTTTTGTTAAGGTGTGCTTGGTAACACTCTAAATCCTCTACATTCCTTTATGTGTTGATCCTCATGTATGGTTTCAATTACTTTAAGTCTCCCAAGTCCACTCACACTCTCTGCTTTTTCTTGGTCTTATACTGAAAGACACAATTTTGCTTAGAACATGTCAAATATCCTGCATTTTTACATTCCCAATTTATTAATAGGAATGATCTTCATAATATTTTCATATTTTCTTCTTACTCTCCACAGTATTCATTCCCACATCCTTAATTGAAATGTTTATTTGTGCCATCTCTTTTACTTCAATGTGTCTTTCTGGAGATTTGACAATTATATTAGTCTATTCAAGCAACATATTTTATCTTTAATCATGTTAGTTGTTTTGTTTCTTACATCAGTTATTTTTAATTATTTTGGGGTTTTATTTCTTTCATCCTACTATTTATTTGGAATGTTGTTCCTTCCTAGTGTTTGAATGGTATTGCTTAATTCATTTGTCCTAACCCTCTGTACTTTCTTTGGGATATAAATATCTCAGCACTACAAATTTCCCACTCTGAACAACTTTACCTACATCCACTAAAATATTAATTAATTAATCTTTCATTCATTACAATTACTATCTCATTTCATCCTAAGCATTAGGCATTTCAGAGGTTCTTTAAGATCAGGTGTCATTTTCCTAATACCTTTTTTATTTTTAAATTTTCCTGCATCTTTTAAGTAGTTTATCTGAATTTGAAAATCAAGCTCTCTCTCTTTTTCTTTCTCTCTCACTTCTCTCCTGTCTCTTTTCTATGTAGGAAAAGAAATAGACAATTTTAGCAGAGAATTAAAATGCTGGAGGAAGCTGGTAGCTGCAGCACATGCCTATAATATAGTACTTGGGAAGCTGAGGCAGGACAATTGTGAGACTATGGTCATCCTAGGTCACAAAACATGGCTGTGTATTGAAATACTGTACCAAAAATAATAGCAATCAATCAATGATCCAACTCAGTTGTAAACCCTAATAACCACAGCAACGAGTGGCACAGCAATCTCTCTTGGTATAGTGGTAGCACTTTTATCTTGGGGGTAATCAATAACTATCTAATTGGACTTAAAACCTACTCAATAGGAAGGAATTCATGTGAGGTACTATAAACATCGCCAAATATACAAGCCCGGAGAGGTCATAGGTCCTAGAGAAAACTCTACATCTGTCATATCTATAGACAAATGTAAGTTTCTACTGTATACTGAACATGTGTCTTTATATTTGCAGACTAGCATACCTGTCACCACTCATCAAAGTGCTTCTTTTTGCAACAGATGGAGACCATTGCAGAGTTCCACAACTAATCAAACACAGAAAATAAGTGTCTGTGGGATCCCTATCCATAAGTGACACATCTACAATGCAGCCTCTGCACATGGAGCTTGTGGAGCACAGGGGAAAATGGGGTGGAGAAAACACTAATGCATCTTTCATCTCTCACCAGTGAAGCTTCCTCACGCAAGAGCAAAACCATTTTACACAGAAAACTACAACAGTCCAAAATGTAAATAATAAGAGATACAGAGTACATCTCTCTAGATAGGATTCCTATGTTAAACCTCTACCACCAAGGCAGGACCCAGAGACCATTTCAAAAGAGGGAAAGAAAAGACTGTATGTACCAAGAGTGGTGGATGACCACAAAGAATCAGTTTTCCTGGTCACTTGGAAATTGCTCATATGAATTTATAGCAATGGTGACAGCATGCACAAGACCCATGCAAACTCAAACCAGACAAAAGCCTAGCATAGAACTGGGAAAATGAGTAAGAAACCCCTACCTTAGTCAGGACCTAATGGCAGCTGACACTGCTGGGTGAGGGAAAGTTCGTTTTCCTTAAGGGAGTGATACTAGATAGGCTGACGAGGCTCCAGTAGATGAACTCACACTGAGGAACAGGTGGAGACATAACCTTGACCTGTTAGGTATTAACATATATGACAGAATGCATGAAATGGACTATAGGTTGATGCAGACAGGGCAGGGGGATTCTAAACATGATTAAGATATACTATATGAAATGCACAAAAATTCAATATAAAACATGTATTGTAAAAAAAATAACAGCAATGAGCAGCCCAGCAAATTATATCTGTTACTACAATAGAGACCCTTTTATCTTGTGTGTAATCGACAGCTGTCACTCAATAAGAAGGAATTTATAAGTGGATCTGTTAATATATTCAGGTGATCATGACTAAAGATGTCATAGATCCTAGAAGGAGACCTGTTTCTGTCACTTCCTAGACCAGTCTAATTTCTTACCATATTCTAACATATACTATATTTACAGACAAGTGTACTTCTCACCACTTATCAAAGAACCTTCTTTTGGCAACAGAAGGAGACTATTACAAAGTTTTACAACTCATCAAGTACAGAGAAAAGTGACTGGGAGGTACCCAGTCCTAAGAGACTCATCCACAGTACACCCTTTATACTCAAGGCTCAAGAGGAGGGGACAGAAAGAATGTGATAGCAAGAGGGACAGGATACCTACTGTCAGTTAATGTATTCTATACATGGTAGGGAAGCTGTAACAATGAAATTTACACAGTAGGTTGGTCTAGATCTAGATAATGAGGAAAACCAGTTAACATACCAAGGTGGATGAGGGAAATTTCTTAGGTCCTCTTTCAAGATAGAGTTATAGGCATTCAGTAGATGCTGAAGGAATGAGAACTAATTTTCTCTAGAGATTTGATAACTCACAGGTTATCTAAATTTCAACTGGACAGTCCTAAACACAGGTACACATGAGCACTTAATGAACTCAGTGCCATATATATATATATATATATATATATATATATATATATGGAAGAGAGAGAGAGAGGTAGATAAGAGGAGTTGATGTGAGACTGGAAGGGATGGAAATAATGCAGATATACTACTCAGTTTTCAAAAATAAAAATGACAAACCCCCAAAAAATATGTTGGAGGAACCACAGGATGTTTACAAGAGCAAGGTCTCAAAATCAGATATGATGACTTTGACATATCAGAATCTTGAACAAGTGCACAAGTAGGAAGAAGGAACTCATAGGAAGTATAAGCCAGAGATAATTTAGAACTATCAGCTTGGAGAAGAATTTCAAAGCCACAAGAGTTGATGGCATTCTCTAGAGATGAGGTCATAACATTAACAAAAGCCAGGAACCACAATGAGAAATCCCGTACCAGGAGTCAGAACATTTCAAGTTGATAAGAGGATGCTCCTCAGTTGACAAAGTAGAGAAGCAAAGCAATCTGGGAGCTCCAGGGACATTCGAATATAATTTTAGTTTCCTTTTGTTTTTCAAGGAGGAACATACTAGAGTATACTCTGAGGCTGTTAAAACAAAAAAAGTCCTGGGGAATAAAAGTAGTTGAAGACATAAAGGAGATGAAAAGAAATCTAGGAACATAAAACCAAGAGTCTAAATCAAAAGGCCCGACCAGACGAGATATGGCTGCATAGATGAAACAATCAGAATGGTGGTTGTGGTGGTTTTAGAAAATATCACAGGCGCTTTTATTAGGACATTTGGGGACACAAATGAAACTCTGTATGTCCTATATATATACATATATATATATATGTATATATATATATATGAGAATACATTAATAGAGCAGGGGACTGTAGGGGGAAGTACAGACAGGAGCTGGCTCTCAATACCACCAAACTGTATTATAGGGAAACTCACAAAAATTCAATTACAAAATAAACTTTAAAAGTTTCTATTAGTTTCTTACAAAAACAACTGCATACCTGCTCTGTCACCACAACCTTGCTTATGGGTGTTAGCTAAAATAAATAAAATAACTCCAAATAAAGAATATCCATAGTATCCGTGATAGTTTTGTTCCTAGTAGCCTAAAACTAGAAGAGGCCACTTGTCCATCCATAGAAGAAAAGCTAAGCAAACCACAAGGTATCAAGAGTAGTTTTCATAAAAAGAAACAATTTAGTGATATATAAAATAAAGCATCTAAACAAATATTTTGTACAATGAAAGACACTACAAAGTAATACAAATCTGTATTGAGAAAAGTACCTAGAAGCTGGGGAAACAGTTCAGGTGTCTGATCCCCAGCACCATATAAAAACTGAGCATGTAATCTCATCGGCACACGATTAGTCTTGAGGACCAGGAAGTTCAAAGTCATGCTGGTCTACATAGCCAATTTGAAGCCACCCTGGGCTACATGAGATTCTGTTTCCAAAAATGAAAAGCGAAACAAACATACAACAAAGGAACCTGAAACCATCAAACCATCAATCATTATTTTCCTTTGTAAGAGGTACGAGAACACTGACAGAAAGGGACGAGGGAATTTCTCAATTGCGAATAGTGACTTTGTGCTAAACCGCCTTTCATCACCGACACATGGCCTAAACAACTTAAAATTCGGGAATATTTATTTAGGATCATTGTCACAAATGTTTTACCAATGACCAGGGGATTCTACTTGCTTTGGGTTTTGGTGAAACAGAATACTAAGAAGGGCTATACAAAGAAAAGCTGTTCACTTCAGGGAAGCCAGGAAGTGGAGAAAAGGAGAAGGGCTGCAGGCAAGGTCTGCCTGTCAAAGACAGGTCCATAGTGACCACCTCTCCTAACTATGCCCTACCTTCTCAAGCTCCATCAGCTCCTAGGAAAGCCATCACATTCTAACCTCAATCAACAGATTCAGTGATAAAGTCAGAGCTCTCGTGACTGTATTACTTGCCCAAAGCCCCACTTCTAAACACCGCTAGATTAAAAGTCAAGCCTTCAACATATGAGCCTCTTCAGGAACCTTCATCCTAATCATCAGACTTACAAATATATTAATAATGTACTATACAAATGTATGTAGTTATAAGAATTTAGCAAGAATATCATTTGGTATGCAAAATTTACTTACAGAGAAACAGATTAATCCATGAATATTGATTGTCATGTTAAAGCATTTAAGGCACACGGATCATAGTCTTCAATTTCATTAGAAATATGTTTAAAGGGGCAAATATGTGATCAATGGCTGTATGAATACCCACCTTCTATGTTTGAATTTTTGTATGTAAACTATCAGAGAAATAGCCCAAATAGTCTAGGGATATATATCATTATGTGAGTTAGGAGAAGAAAAGTAACTGGAGAGAAAAAGGAAATCAGAACCAATGTTGATGGAAAAAGAAATAATTAGTTAGGCCATTTTAGTGTAATGAGACTCCCAAAATCTAAACTGTAAATCTATAAGACATGACTGAACATTTAGGAGTCACACTTCAGGAACTTGAGTCACATCCCACTCTCCTTACCCAAGAAGGTTGTGCCTGCTAAAAAGCCTATTTTTTTTTAATTTATGAGACAAAAATCATTATATTACTTTTATTTTCAGTGTGTCTGTATTTTTTCAGGTGCTTTATTTATCATAATTTTTGGGATTACAAATCTCAGAAATCAAATTCAAAGAAAATAAGTACAACAAATAAAGGACTTCTTAGCTGATTTATAGGGGGACAGCCTCAAGAACTCCATGACATCACTCACTTTCACACTTTTGCATTTGCATTTATCTTTCTGATGCTCCTCCCCTCTGACAACACAATGCTTTGCATCACTGAATAGTGGTCTCATTCTCTTCCTCCACATGGATCTCTTTAATAGTGGTGCAGAAGAGAAGATAAATTTACACATTCAGACCACTTCAGCTTTGCAACCTCAGAGAGGGGAAAAGACTCTCTTTCCCAACATCCAATTCAAAACCCACGAAATGATCCTAACTGTCATGACTTTAGCTCTTCTTCAAGTTTTACTAAAGGTCAAGTCTAGCTCCTGTTACAGGGCCAGTAACTTCTGAAACAACCAAGCAGCTCTACTTCGATTTGAGATTTCCCAAATGAAGGAGGGAGTGCCACCACGTCTTGACCTACTATTTTGTGACCCAACTACTCATTCAACAAGATTCTTAAGGGCACACTTGGAACATGTTGGACATTTGACGTCATTTCATCAAAAGATCTATTATTCCTCATTCATTCACCTGAACCATGCAAAGATCAAAAAAAAAAAATCATTCTCATATTTACACCAAATGTCTCCTTTCCCATGTCTTTACATTTATTTGAAAGCTAATTTTTACTGTTCTTATTGGGAAATTTCTCTCTTTCTTTCTTAATACATTTAGAATCAAATGCATCTTCGTTTTCTTTGTCCAACTCCCTCTGACAACTAACTCAAGTTGGCAGAGAATGAAAGATATTTAAAGTATGTAGCAATGCTCTTTTGAGAAAAGACATCATTCTTTCCTCTGAGATAGATTTGTAATCCCTGTGAACTGTGCTTTGCTAATCTAGTACAACCTTACCACTTTGCTTCATAAAATATTTGAATTGTCTTTAGAGGGGTATCCTCTAAAGTTCTCATATTGCATTTTCTGTATCAACAAGAAGAAAAGAAAGATGAAAAATGTGGTCATGTCTACTGGAGAAACATTAGTGTGTAGTATCCTGGGAGTTGGCATTATGGATGCTTGGAAACCCAAGCATCTTTTGCCAAAAAGGAATGTATCACATAGGATCAGCGCCTCCACTCCTTAACACCTTCCCTGGATGGAGAAAGAACCACGACACCAAAAGCTAAAAAGAATTTTGTTTTATTTCTTAATGTAATAGGAAATTTTAGAAAAAAAATCTGTCCCCCACAAAGACGAGGAGAAACTGTAAAAGAAAAATGAGTTTAAAAGTAGCATGAACACTCAAAATTTCAATTTCTTGCAAGTGCAGGAATACTTATTTAAAATTTTCTTGTACTTTCAGAAAGAATCAAGATTAAAATGAAGGACACATGATAAGGACAAAAGAGGAAAATCCTCAGCTTTTGTCTAAGCGATGATTGCCATTTGGGACAGGTTCACCTAAAAAGCAGACGGGAAGAGTTATTTATTTGCTTTAGAAAGAATTCCTTAAAAATAATTCTCTAGACATTTCTACTCTGTTAGATATCTAGCAGACACTAGTTAAAAAATAACCCCTGTCTCTAGTTCTTATAAAATATCAGGAAATTTGTGATTACAAATGTGTTCTGCCTAAGAGGCTTCTTCTTGATCATGTATGAGGAGACATATCGATTGGCTTAAGAAGCCTTACACACAGACCTTTTAAAATGAGCTTAGATTTCCACACCTTTGGTTGAAGGAGTTTTATTTTTATCTTTGGTATTACTGTTCTTATTTACAAAGAAAGTATGTTTTAATTATGTTAAATATCAAAACATAAAAGCAATGAGAAAAATGTCTTTATTTCAAATTCTGACTTTTTCTTACACATTCTGTCTCCAGTAGTAGATACAGTGACATATAGACAGGAAAGGCACATGACACCGATAAAGCAAACAAAAATTGAACAAAACACAAGAAAAGGACATTTACAAGGCAGCTGACAAAGCCAGTCACTTCACTTTAAATAATGTAGCAGACTGCAAAACTATAGTAATTACCAGAATTTCATTTTCATTAACTAATAAACCAAGGAAAACAATTTAAGTATCTGAATGTCATTTTTCAAATGAAAATAAACTGTAAACATTTGAATAACATCACAGCAGGGATAATATACCTAAGGAAATCTATTGAAATCTGCCGGTGGATTCATCCTCTTCTATCACATTAAAACTGCAATTGACTGTAAACCTCCCACCACTCTCCACTGAGACTTTAATTGTAAAGATTCCTGTTACATATCATATTAGAATTTAGTTAAAATTGTAGAACACATTATTTCCAATCAGACAGCCAACCATCACTCACAAAGATTTTTAAAAAGGTGATTAATAATTCAGCTCAGATAAGGAAAAGATCTATATTTATACCATCTTCTCAGCCACCATAAACTACCTGACAATTGTTCAGTAATGATGCCCAGTAAATTCTTTAAAATGGTAATTTGTCATTCTGTCACTTCATTTGTGACCTAAAATTCCTCACTTGAGGCATCATCAAATAAATTAATCACTTTCCAGGATCCATTTCTCTGTTCTGCACGTTATTATGCCCGGGCTCTCTTGTGTTTCTCTTCATTTACATATATTTAATGGCTGAGCCGTGGTTCACGATGGCACATAACGCACACATCTCATTACAGGTGAAATATTCTAACTGCCACTATCACTGGGAAAGAAAATAACTCTCCCAATTTAATTTTCCTGATGTAACAAAACCATGATTCTTCACTATGAAATGTTGGTGCCATCCATCAGTCACAATCAATAAAATCATCATCGAAGTACGCCTTCTTCAGCATCTTTCCTTCATCTTGGTATTATTTGAGGAAGGTAATTAAACTCATAATATGTAATGAATGTAAATGAAGTAAAAATCCTCACATTAGTGCTAACTGTGCTTACTTTACAGCTTTGCATTAAAATATTTCCCTACCAACTTACAAATGCATACGATCTGAGTAGGGGCCAGTCACCTGGTAAGACAATATTCATCAATTAATAAAGCTAAATTTTAATTTAAAACTTTCTGTTAAAAAGAAGTATTTTAAATGTCATAATATCAACCATACTTACATTTTTCCCCCAAAATAACATGGAATCTTCCTGTTTGTGTGTGTTCTGCCTTTCTGAAGGTGAGGCCAGTAGCATGGACAACTGTGTCATGTGATAAAATGAGCAATTGTTCCATTTACCTGATCAGGTCTTCTCTGGGCTGCAGGTATCATACCCACGCTGTGTTCTCACAAGGAAGAAATTATCTTGTTGAACCCGCACTCCTGCCCATCTCCACCTAAAGAAGCCTAAAAATGTAGATCAAAGGAGCAGGACATTTCACAGTGATTTGGGAAATAACAGTCAGAACTACCCCCCCCATTGTAAATATTCATCTCAAATTGCTATCATATTATTTTTTTAAAGGTCAATAGGGAGTGTTTTAAAGTAAACTCACGTCACATAAACATGGTCCACGTCTCTGAGTATATTGCGACTTAATTTAGCATTCATTAGCTGCTTCTTCCCACATACTTAGGTGCATTAATTTCTAGGGAATGGTGCCTTCCAGAAGTCCATTTGGAATGAGGATTCCCTTTGTTAACGAATTCATCACCAGAGAATGACAACTTTTCCTTATCTTAGAAGTGGTCCCTGTTTGCATGTTTAAAATAATGCTTGAGAGAGTATCTAAAATAAGAAGTGAAATATTAACTCTACATCTCGGCAGCAAAGAAGAAAGTAGGTGAATATCACTGCTCCACAGAGGAACGACCTAACTACAATATTGACAAACTATCCACACGGTACTACCTTTCTTCCTCATTAATTATCATATAGTTATTTCTAATGGGCGCTTATTTAAGGGGAAAAAAAGACTCTGTGTGCAGTTTTGCATGTGTTTTCATTAACATTGCAGCAGTCTGTTAACCTAAAGCGATACTCCAGTACACAAAACCTGGCCAACTTAGCTGGAAAATAGTAGGTGACCACTTTCTGGAGTTTTTCAAGGTGGGTTGCATCAGAATTTTGAGTGTGTTGTCAGCTAAGACTGAAGGAGGACCTTAGAGTTTGCGTGGCTTTTTCTGTGTGAAAAAAATGTAGATGGTATATTATTAGTTGCCTTTTGGTTGCTGTGATAAAAACCATGACCAAGGTAACTTAGGGAAGAAAGCATTTATTTTGGCTTATGATTCCAGAGAGACGAGTCCATAATGACAAGGAGGCATGAGGACAGGTGGCAGGTCCGGCGACAGGAGGTAAGTATGGGGCAGGAGCTGGAAACTAAGAACTCACATCTTCAGCTACACACGTGAAGCAGAGAGAATGAACTAGAAATGGGACAAGGCAATAAACTCTCGAAGTCTATCCCCGTGACATTCTTCCTCCAGCATGGACACACCTTCTAATGGTTCCATGACCTCCTCACACAGTACCACCAGCTATGAACCAGATACTCAGACACGTGAGCCTATGCAGAACATGTTTTGTCCAAACCACCATGGTGAGAGTGATGTTGAAATGGGCTAAAAATAGTTTCTATGACAATCAAGTGAAAGAGACACTGCTCAGCTCCATAAAAGTAAGTTCGGGGGATAAGGGGTGACTCCTGCATATAGGAACTTGCCACTTGGACTTATGACCTGAGTTCAATTCCCAGAACTCAAAGAATGGAAGAAGAGAACCAATTATTACAAATTGGCCTTTGACCATATATACAAATATATATGTATGGACACACACACCACACACACACACTAAAAAATGTATTTTAAAATTTTTAAAGGGAATAAAAGTGGAATGCAGTAGAATGAATCAGAAGAGTTAAGTCTGATGATCACTGGAATACCTCAAGAAAACTGTTACCAACTAATGCTAAATAAATGTCCGTAGTAAAATAAACATGAGAAAAATAGATAAACTCTTCTGGAAAATAGGAAAGAGAGAGAGAGAGAAATGAGTATTTATGAACTATGAATGAACTATATGAACTTAGCAAAATTGTCACCCTGAATATTTAATGAACTGCAGCATGCTTTAAAGAGAGATGGACGTTGTCAGTAAAGAAAATAGGTGTGGAGGTGAAAAAGCTTTGTGGCATGAACAAAAAGGAAAGAAACATCATCATAAATACAAATGCATTTATTAATTGTGTTAAATATTCCATAGAAACTAGTGATCACTCACCTTGTAGAAGAATGCACAAAAGGCGCTGACCCTTAATGAGGGTGAGAGACATTACTTCACTATTCTTTGCAGAAGAATTCACCCTACCGGTCCTATTTACAATTCTACTAACAAAATCTGCCCAAATTAGATTCCTCATTGTTGAACTTGTAAAAGTCTGGCCAATCCATAACTGATCACAAGAAGAATAAGTGTTTATGAGATGCCTGACCATACGTGACACATCTACAATGGAACCTCTACAGCTAAGTCTCACAGAACATAGTGGAACAAGGGGTAAAGAGAATACTGATGTATCTTTCAAATCTCACCACTGAACCTTCCTCATGCAACAGAAGGTGATGCACACAGAAGGCCACAACTGGCCAAAGTGTAGAAAATAAGAGACTGCTGACTGGGTATCCCTGGATAAGACTCATATCAAACATTACCCACCCAGGTGGGTGGGGACCATTGTGGAAGAGGGCAAGGAAAGATTGTAAGAGCCATGGGGCATGACTATAAGGTAACAGACTCGTCCAGGCTTCTGGGAACTTGCTTATATGAACTTACAGCAATAGTCCAAGACCCTGCAAACTCAATCAGACAAAAACTCAGCATAGGACTAGGCAAATGGGCAGGAGGCCCTAACCTTAGCTGAGGAACTACTGGCAGCAACTCTGGGTGAGGGAGAGTTAATCTTCTTTAAAGTAGTAGCTCTAGATACTCTGAACGGTCTCCAGGAGATAAATTCATACTAAGGGACATCTGGGCACACAAACTTGTCTCTGTCAGCCTTACCATACGTGATAGAATACATTGAATCCTGTAAACAGGCTATGGGTGGGTGGAGATAGAGAGGGGCATCAAAATATGATTAAGATGTATTGTATGGAATGCACAAAAATTTAATTAAAATATACATTAAAGAAAAATAAATAACTAAATAAATGTGCACATTGAGAAATGTACCACAGTAACAGAACAACATATTATTACTACAGTTGGCCACCTTAAATGTTATTTTCCAAAACCACAGGAAATGGGAGACTATAATCAAATCCTAAACTACAGTTGCTAAAATAAGTGCTAGGTGGGCATTTTAAATTAAGTCAACATTTTCATAGAGCATATCTCAGTGAACCCAAGGTAGAAAGCACATTCAAATATCCACCTATAGAGAAAGACCAGTGGTATTTATAGGCTTAAATAAACAGATCTTCTGAAACAACTCATTGATAATTTGGTTCCTTGAGAAGGCAAAGAAAACATGGTAAAGAGGCTCTGAAAAACTGAGTTTGATTCACTGGTTAACTGTGTAATTATGCGTAACTATTTTTCCCCCTTAAGAATCATTTTCATCCTCACCCAACAGTAATCACTTGCCAATATTTCTTCAGCAAAGACTGGGGTCTACCCATTTCCCCAGTTCCATGCTGGGTTTTTGTCTGCTTGAGTTTGCATGGGTCTTGAGCACACCGACACCATTTCTGTAGGTTCATATGAGCAGATTCCCAGGAGCTTGTAGGATTCTGTTTCCATATGATTACACACCTCCTTGCCGGCTCTTACAGTCTTTCTGTCCCCTCTTCCCAATGGTCTCTGTGCCCTGGGTGAGTGAAACTTAATATAAGAGTCCTGTCCAGGGACCCCACACTCTGCAGATTCCTAATCTCCATCATTTAGCCATTTGTGACCTTTTGTGTTACTGGCCCTTTGTTGCATGATGGGGCTTCAAAGCTGACTAGACCTCAGTGGATAGTGGCTAAACCAGCACTGAAGTCATTTGGGGACACTACCTTGACAATATAGACCTTAACACAGATGAAGATGTATGGATTTCAGTTGTGGAACTATTTGAGGAACCAGTGGGGAAACAGGTATAAAGATTCGGATTGATTAAGATGCTCTCTATGAAACACACGATAATTCAATAAAAAAAAATTTTTTTAAAGAATCTTTTTCTTGGTGTTAGAGAGACGGTGTAGTGGTTGAGAGCACTGATTGTTCTTCCAGAGGACCTGAGTTCAAGTCTCAGTACCCATGTGGCAATTAACAACCATACATAACTCTGACTCCAGGGACTCTGACTCCCTGTTCTAGCCTCCACGCACATTGTACGACACAGGTGCACTTAAATAGTGCAGGCGAAACTCTCATATACTTAAAGTAAAAATAAATATTTTTAAAAGGCTATAAGTCTTTTTCTCTTGATCTATAAGACTGAAATTAAAATAAAACAAAGATATTTTACGGAGTAGCTTTTAATATCAGTAAGTAAATAGGTGACGGTGAATTATAAACCTTTAAATATGAAGCTTTTAATATAAAATTTAGGGTTAAACATTTGTGCTGTATCACTTTGCTAATGCCACCTTTATAAATGATCACAAACTGGGTGTCTTAAGTAACAAAATTTTATTTTTCTACATTTCTAGAAGCTAGAATTTCAAGATGAAGGTATCGAGATATCGGCAGGTATAAATCTTCCTGGGGTCTATTTCCTTGGCCCAGCAGCCATCTTTGTGCTGTGTCTTTGTGGGACATTGGGACATTTTTATCTGTGAGTTCACATCCCTGAAGTCTCCTTCACATAAGAATAGCAGTTATTTCATTACGGTCCCACCCCCCTTAATCTCAAATGTCTCTGTTACGCCCTTATCCTCAATTAGTTCTATTGCTGGGGGTGACTTTAAAACATGAATTGGGATCATAACCAGTTTATAACAGGCCTCTATCTAACCCATCAAAAATAAAATGCAGGAAGACTTCCTAGGGTAGCTGTAGAAAACACTATGATGGCTCCCTCATCACGGATTCTGTCTGCTACAGGGAATTTTGAGACTGCGGATCCCTTTCTCTTGAAGTTAGGAAGGGACTGAGCTGTGAGTATACATGAAAATGTGAACTTTTACCATAATGCTTCACAGTGGTCCCTTTCCCTGAGGCAGTGAGCCATACTTCACTTGAGATGAAAATGTCACGTGACAAAAGCAGCCTACAAAGCTGGGTCTGCATCCAAAAGAAAGCTGCCTGGCGTAGTTACTTAAAATTGCAAAAGACTTTGCAGGAATGAGAAATAATTTCTTATTTTGTCATATAATGGTATCAAGCACATCCAGAAGTGATTCCCTGATGAGTTGCATCCTTGCACAATCACTTTAAGTGTAGAAAGAACCTATGGCATGCTCTTACCAAACAATACAGTAAAAATAAGGACAATCAACTCCTTAGACCGATTGCTTCAAATGGCAAAGATGATGGGATGTTATGTTCACGATTCTGTCTTAAATGATTCCTACTAACCAAAATGCAGAGAGACGCTGTTGCTTACCTTGAAGAAGGAAGATACTTTGATATAAACAGCACCCCCCCCCCAAAAAAAAGATGAGGAAAAAACTACTAAAGTCTTGTGCCTGTGAAGTATCACTTCCTCTCTCTCCAGCAAAAAGCTGCACCCTTAGTCTTAAAAATTTCAGTCAACTAAATTTTTCCAGTTGTGTTAATGTGGAAGACACCCCTGCCTATAAGATGGAGCACAGCATCATCAGCCCTTGTTTAAGGCCCTACACAGTATTGAGAAGAATCTAGCAAACTACTCCCAGTCTTCTGATTTCTTACAACTGCAAGGCAATGAAACATATGATTTCAACCAACGAATTGGCAATTATTTACCATCAGTAGTAGAAACCTAATAGAATCACTCAGCCCTCCGGACTATTTGTCTTAATAATGTAATAATCTATGATGACTGACACAGAAAATATATAAAGTAAGCAATAATGCTGACAGCCAAAACAATCAGGTGGATAACTGGTTTAATAATCATAATTAACATGAGTACAGTAGAATGGACTCAGGAAGACGGGTGTTGAACCTAAATGGAGGTAGGCTGCCTTGCTCTCGCTAGCATTTGTGTATACTAGGTGTTGGAGTCAAAACATACTTGAATTTCAATACACCACAATGTTTAGAGGGTTATCAGAAACACCCAATTTCCTAAATAAAATTTACACATAAAAGAATAAATTTAGTGGCTTTGTTTATAGATTAATTATTCAATGCATTGAAATTAAAAGTAGACTCTGTGGTCAGTTCCATCTCTGACCTTTAAATCTGCAACTGCTTACATTGTATACCAGGATGTCAAGTCTCAAGTCTCCCACTTAATATAAAAGGAGCACAAGCTGAAATAAGCATCTCTCCTCTTAAAAAGACTTGACCACATTTAATCTAACATAATCCTTCTCTCTTTCATAATTCTCATAAGGAAATATGTTAAGTAAGGGTTATGTTTGCTAATGCACAGAGTAAATGCCAGATCCAATCCATACATGTAGAAAACTTCACATCCAAGACGCTCAGGTACCCTCACTAAGAACAGACAGATATAGCTGAAATGGTTAAATTCATAATTTTTAGACATGCAAAGAACTAAGGGCTCCAATGCACAGTCAGGGATTGGTTAATGAGTCACAGAATGGAATCTTTAAGCATGGCAAATTCAAAGAGAATCTTGTAACAGGAGTCTTCGTTTTTGTTTGTGGATTTGAGTACTAAATAAAAACATCAGAGACTGTCCTTACTTCAGAAAGAGAGTATCTCAATTGAATTAAATGATAAAGTAAAGTACAATATTTTCTCTACAGTAAATAGAATATCAAAAAATACATTAAGTAAATAAATAGTCTCTTGTGTCCCTTGCCACTGCAATCCATGACAAAAGAGCTCCTGTCTGTCTTTGTGAACTGACTTAGTAACTGGGCATACGCACTGCCTTCCAGGAGAATGTAAATACAGACTTCGTTGACATAATGCATCTTTTTGTTTCTGGTGGATTTCTCTAACAGTTCATTCCAAAGTAGCTCCTTTCCATTCTCTGACATTTCACTGAAAAAGGTACATTGAGGTCTGTAGCTACATTATTGTAACTGAAATGTGCAGAAGGGAGAGGTTGTCCATTTTGAATGATGCTATTGTGGTTCAGATGCACAATGGGTGTGTGGACTTCAGCATTTTCAGCGCAATAGTGTCCAGTAAATATATGAGCCTTGTTCCACCTCTGTATATTTTACTAAATCAGACAGAATGGATTTGACAAGTACAACTCACTCAGTCCAAAGTTTCTTTTCTTTTAGAACTCTCAGTTCTGGAGGAAGAAACCTAAACCTTCAAATACGTTTTCCCTGCTTCCCTTATTGCACAATATAATGACGACTTTTTTGTTTGTTTTTTTTTTTGTTGTTGTTCTTAAATTATTAACATTGCTGTTCACTGTTTTGGTTTCCTTTGGAACTCGGATTCAATGACAATTAGTAGTGCATGTGCATTTGCTCCTCAGTGCTGGGAATTGGACTTTTTCATAGGCACATCCTGTTTTCCGTAATTGGATGTACCACCAAGGAGTAAAACAAAAGATGAAACATCCTTCAAAGGAAGACAAATGGAATTAATATTCCAATTGGGTAATTACAGCCTACCAGGCTAAAAGAGCTCCTTTCCTTTTCAATCCCAAATTGTTGTGCAACATGGCTCTGTTACACTCACAGTCCACTTCCTTACACCACACACAAGAATGCTTTTCAAGCTGGGTTAAAATAATTTCTTCTAATGTTAAGAATGGATAGTTCATTGACTTCACAATTTGGGGGAACAATAAAGGAAATGAACTAATTTTTTTCAGTGTTCTTGAATGCCTGTCTTACTAGATATGTGAACATATTGTTGTCCTTGGATTTTTTTTAATGTCATTCATTCATTTTTAAAACTTTTATGTGTAAGAGCATTTTGCCTTCATGTAGGTAAGTATACCCATGTCATACGTGACTTCCGAAGTCAACAAGGGTGCCAGATCTCCTGGAACTGGAGTTGTTATCTGCCATGTGGTGCTGAGAACTAAGCCCAGATATTCTACAAGGTATAGCCAGTGTCCTTAACTGCTGAGCCATTTTTTCCAGTCCTTGTTCTTGGAAATTTTTAATTGTCAAACACATGCTGCTTCTCAGAAGATCAATAAAGTTTCTGAATACCCCAATCTACTCCCTGAAAAGAACCATTGCTAATAGAATGGTTTACATTTTGCAACCATTTTCTATATGAAAAGAAATATGTTTGTTAGTATAATTTTTATAAAAATTAAGAATATAAATACATTAGTTTCCAATTTGCTCTTTTTCTCTTTTGATAATACCATACCTCTTCATTCATGACATGATGATAGTTTTCTTCTTACAAATATGTGATGCCTACATACACGTTGCAAAATTTTTAAAAATCCTGAATCTTACATTAGAATGGAGTGATCAAGAAAACAGAAGAAGATAATTGGCTGAGATCTGAATAATGTGTCAGTCTTCTCTCCCAAACACTGGATTCAACATGAAAATATACAACTCTGTTCCATGTCTCTGTGACTTCAAATAACTGAGTGTGCCTACACCACTTCAATGTTGTGTTTATACGTGGGTCCCCACCACGAAGAGTAAGGAAATTGCAAGAATGAAGAATAGCCAGGCATAATGCAGGCAGAGTCTATAAAGGTACAGCCATGCCCAAGGAAGTGATGGGAGTTTCTAGGCACATTGATGAGGCTATAAAAGATTTACTTAAAGAGCCTATGAACAAACTTACATTTTCTTTTCTAAGTTAGGTTAACTTTTGTTGTTGTAATCAGTAAAACTGGGCTTCAGATTCTAATTCCCATGTGTACTGTTTTGTTTTTTTTAAGGGACATTGAGATCAAATGTGTCGTATTATACATTTCATCCTTAAGAGATGTATTTTGTCAGTGGTAAATTAGAGAATTATTTTATTCTAAAAACTGATTATTTTCACTTAATCTTTCTGCCACCGTGAGATACTTTCTTCCTATGTGTGCTTAGACAAACCTCTAAGCATATATTTACTGATCCGCTTCTTTGTCTTTTGACCACAATGAATGTTTTTATATTTATTGTTGTTTTTAAATATAGTTAGTATATTTTGAAAATCAAGTAAGACAGAAAAACATTCTCTAACAGTTTCAACTAGCTATAGCCCTTCTTCTAAGTTATTTATGATAGCTCATGTGCACTCTCATATTTATAAACTAGAAAAGCAGAAAATGAGAAAACCATGTTTTTGAAATATGCTCGGCATGTCTCAGGACCATCACCGTGTGGTTCCAAACAAGTCTTTCCTGTAGTCTAAGTTTCTTCATTCTCTGCTAATCAGTTCTCTGAATTTCCATGATACCAATTCCTTCATCAAACTCTCTGTAACATCCAGCATTTTCCTGTATATATGCAAATATGAAGACAGTTAGATAGGAGGACAGGGAAAGAGCATGCTAGGATCAAACAGCTTGGACCTGGAGTGTCATTTCAAGCACAGAATCTTTTAATTTAGATCAAATTCAATTTATCTATTTTTCCACCTTATTTTGATGTCATATGTAAGAATCTGTTGTTAAATCTGAGGCCATAAAGATGCGGTCCTACTTGTTATATGTTTAGCTCTAGCATTTAGATCATTGTTGCTATTTTTAATTTTATTTATTTTTTGAGAATTTCATAACTATTGTATTTTCATCATTTCAATGCCTCCATGTCCCCCCTGCAACTCCTCTGACATCACCTTAACACCTTTCAATTTCTTGTCCTCTTCTTTGATTGCTATTGTTCCAAATACAAAAATAAACTTATAAATAAATAAGTATATATATACATTACATATATATTACATACACACACACATATATATAATACAATGTGTTTATTTAGTTCCACTCCTGTGTACATCTATTTAGGACTCATCACTTGGGACTGGATAGCCTACTAGGGAGCTAAAACTGATTCAGTCTCTCTCTCTCTCTCTGTGTCTCTCTTTCTCTCTCTCTCTCTCTCTTCCTCTCTCCATGCATTAATTCCATGAATCTCTTTATCTTGAGGTGGAATCTTAATAAATTTCCCCAACCACATTGGCATGTCAAGTGACCTCATTGTGTAGATCTCATAATACTATCAGTGTGGAGATTTCATGGGTGTAACTGCCCTAGCATATCTAGAATGAGGTATCTAACAGCAGGTATCTTGTCCCCCTGGTTCTTATGATCTTTTCATCCCCTCTTCTGTGATGTTCCCTGAGCTTTAGGCCTATAGGTTGCATTGTAAATTTATCACTGGGGCTGGGCACCCTACAGTCACTTATTCCCTGCATTTTGACTCATTGTGAAACTTTGTAATAGTTTCCATCTGTTGCAAAAATAAGTTTCTTTGAGAGACGGTGTAAGCCCCCTGTGTCAATGAATGTAAGAATATGGATTTAGAATACAGTCAGAAATCATGTTAGTCTTTGAAAATGATAGAAGTAGGCTCTTCTCTAGGATCTATGACCTCTATAGCTCTGTTCACATGGCTATGTTTACAGTACTACACATGGATTCCTTCCTATTGAGTCAGCTTAGGTCCAATTAAACTGCTGTTGATTATCCACAAGATAAAAATGCTACTACTGCTCCAGTACAGATAACTTGATGAGCCAGTCATTTTTGAGATTCACAGGATTTACAGCTGGATAGGACCATTGATTAGCTTTCTCCCATGGCATCCTGCATAGTACCTTCTTATACTATGAGAGTTACTCTTCAGGATGGAGGCATCCATATAAGTTCCAGCTCAATTGTTTCAAGTCCTGTTTTCAAAGCATGCTGTACCTTCAGTAGCAGAGTCTATTGTGCTACTTTTGAATGTTGAATATATGGTATGACAAGGGTCTAGTTTCATTTATGAGTGTGTGTATATCCAGTTTCTCAATATCATTTTAAGTACAATTATCAATCCATTAAATGATCTTTACCCCTTGTCAGAAATAAGTTAATTATGCAATTTAACTCTATGCTTTCAAGTTTATTCCACTGATATATATGTCTAAGACTAATATTGTATTAATTTAATTAATCTCACGTTATAGTAATTTTTCTGGTCTTTTTGAGACAGAGTCTCATTGTAGCCCCAGCTGACCTGGAATCATTATGGACTTCAGACTAACCTCAGTCTCACAGAGAGAGCTGCTTGCCTCTTAGGTTATAGTAATTTTTGAAGTTGGAATGTATGAGTCCCTCCACATTGCTCTTTCCCAAGACTGTTGTCTTTTCAATAGGCTCAAGATTTGCTCCTACATCAACTTTCTAATTACTTGAGATCACAGATGTGCCAACACATCAGACAGGAAGTGATATCTGTGAAATATTTCCTTAAATATTCTATGATTTTTGGTGGTTATTGTAAGTAAAAATTGTCCTCCTCATTTCATTTTTGTGTATTATGCAAATATACAGAAACACAGTGGATTTTTCATACATCAATTATATTTGTAAACTGCAAAAGCAGAAAATTAGAAAAGCTAAAGAAACCATGTCTTTGAAACGTTACTCTGAGCATTGTATCAGGACCACCATCACTTGGTTCATTTTGTTGAATTCTTTAAAGATTTACTTATTTGTGTGTTTGTATATTCTTTATGGTAATGTATAAATAAGATAATGTCATATGTGAATAATCATGGTTTGGTTTCTCAGTTTAAACTTGGATGCCTTTTGATTTAATGTTCTTAGTCCTCTCTGGCTAGTTCCTATGATGCAATGTTGAAGAGAAATGTGGAATGTAAATTTTTCTCATTCTTTTTCTTAGGAGAAACATTCTAGACTTTCATTTCATGGGTGATGTTAGCTGTGGGGGTTTTGTGCCCATTGTAAGATAAAGAAGATTTCCTTATTTTTCTAAATTTAAATGTTTTATTGTGGAAAAGTGTTGGTTTAATTTTGTCAAAACTTGTTCAAGATATTTTCCTCATGTTGTTTCTAAGATGAACATGTAGTTTTTGTTAATCTATTAACATAGTTTGTTATTATATTAATTGATTTTTTAGGTGTTTAAACAAATTTGTATTTATGAGATAAATCTTTAGTCACAATGTATGTCTTTTTGTTGTTGTTTGTTTGTTTGATTAGGGTTTTGGTTTTTTTGAAACAGGAATTCCTATAGTCTACCTGGCCTGGAATTCACTATGTAGACCAAGCCTCAGTCTCACAGAGATCAATCTGTCTCTACTTCCAGAATGTTGGGATTAAAAGCATATGCCACCACACCTGGATTTGTGTTTTTTCATGTTTTTCTGACCTTATTTGCTAGTGTTTGGTTGAGGATATTTGTATCTATAATCACAGGAGAATTTTGTCTCTAGTGTTCTGTTTCTGGGACATATTTGCCTGAATTTTGTAACTTTGTATCATGGACATACTGGCCTCATAGAAAATTATTGTAACTATCTCTTTTCTGGACATAAAACTGTTCATTTTTTTTTTCCTTCCTTTTACTTACCTTTTGGTTTATTTTTTTCCTTTCTGTCCATTTATTTACATAGAATATAAGGTCATTAATTTGAGTGTTCCTTCTTTTCAAAAAATAAAATCTCCTTTTTTATTATGGTTTGAGAATTTCATACATGTGTATAATATGTTTTGATCATGTCCACTCCCTTTCACTGTCCTCCAGTTCCTCCTGCATCCCCTTCATCACTATTGGATCACAATTTCATGTGTTCTTTTTCTTCAACTGAGTTTATTTAATGCTGCAAGTACATACATTAGTGTAAGGCCATGCACTAGAGCCTGATAGGCCCTCAGTGGTAGCATCCTTGAGGAAAACTGACTCTTCTCCTTGAAGCCAAAAGTTCCTCAACTAGGGGGTGGTACTTGGTGACCTTCTCCGCCTGCTCCGTTCTGGGATTTTGCGTGGCTTAATCTTCCACTATCCTTATGGACACCTACCCCGTTGTGTCTGGAAAGCACTGCTTTGCTGAACCTACCCAACTTCCGACTCTGAAAATCTTTATGTCCCCTCTTCTACAAGGAGGGAGTGTGATATAGATGTCTCACTTAGAGCTAAGCATTCTGAAATCTCATATTCTCTGTGAGTCTCTGTGATAATTGCCATCTACTGCGAAAAGAAGCTTCTCTGATAAGGGTTGAAAGATGTACTGATCTGTGGGTATAAGAATAAGTCATAATCTGTTTCATTCTGGCCATGGATCCTTGACCCCCAACCAGTGCTAGGTATAGATTCCCTTTTGTGAAATGGTTCTTAAAAGCCAGTAAAAAAAAAAAAAGTGGTATGTGACTCCTATAACATTCTTGCACTATTGCACCAATGGGCACATCTTGTCAGGAGGTCATTATTGTACCCTGGGGCTTGTAGCTGGATAAGACTGAAGATTATTTGCTCCATAGCACTATCCAGCCTTATGAAAGTGAGCCAGCAGGGACGAAGCTTCCAGGTCAGTAACAGCTTGTTTTCTCCTTATTCTTTGACTCAAGTATGTGGTGTCTTAGATGAAAACACCTTTTGTGCTCATGGATTGGTAGGATTAATACTTTAAAAATGGCTATCCCACCAAAGCCAATCTTAGTTTAAGCCAAACTTAAACTAAGTTTTACTGCTACAAATTCTCCTGTAAGCCCCATTTAAGGTGCATATCATACATTTTTTTATGGGATAACTTTATTTTTGTTCACAGCAAAACATTTTCTAAACTAATTTTTGTTTTCTTCTTTGATCCATTGGTTATGTAGAAATGTGTTAATTTTCATATATATATTTATGTTTCTCTCATTTATCTTTGAGAATTAGTTCTGATTTCACCCATTGTAGTTCAGAAGCTTACATATTATTAGTTCATTTTTTTAATTTGTTAAGTTTTTATGTTCTAACCTATTGTCCATCTTGAGAGTCACCAGCAGAAGAGTGTGGTATAGAGAAAGAGACAGCAAGATTAACACAAGAAAAGCCAGTTGGCAGAAAAAAGCGGGAAACCCCACTCTACAGAACTAGTTGTACCAAAACAGAGCATGTACAGAAAATCCGTGTGATTTCCAAAGGCTAGAGAAGGTGAGTACTATGTAACCGAGTCCCATGCCAGCTGGGCTACAGAAATTCCAGGTCATGACGCTGGGGCCAAAGGCTTTTGATTTCGATACCATTTCCAGCTCTCTGACCCACTTCCGTTCTCAGGAGTGTCTTTCTTTTCATTAAATTTTGTGTCTTTTTTTCTTTCTTAATTAAACTGCCCTATTCTTTGTTCTGGGACAGGAGACCTGAAAATCTTAGAGGTGCCCTCTGGACTCCAACCAGTAGGTGAGCCTGCCAGGAGGTAAGATCTATGCTGTTTCTCTCTCTTCCTGTCCTCCCTCCTTCCACCCCATCCCCACTCCTCCCCCTCCCCCTTCACTCTCCCCCACCAGTATTTGTTCTCATAGACAGCCAAAATGGTGGTCCTAATAAAAATGATGGTTCGCACATTGCTGCATGGTATCCACATCACCACTGGACCTCCTAGAACCACTACAATCCCAGACTTTCTCGTGCCACTGGCTTTTAAGCCTACTTCCTCTCTTCCTTTCTCTCTGTTTCTTCTTTTTACTTGGTGGTTCATTAGGACAAGAGTAACAGCTTCCAATGAATCCCCACTGCAGGCCCTGTATAATACAAGATTGGAGGCACCTAGTGGGACGTGTGGGCAGATGGTGGACATTGGTATCCTGTGGGTAAAGCTCATTAGGAGAGAGACAGTATTCCACCAAGGTAAAAGAAATAACCTCATAGGTACTTGTATCAAGAGCTAGCATCTTAGTGCTGTGGAAGTTAGCCCTGGAGAGAGAGACCATGTAAGTGAGAGAGGAAAACCTCAGTTAGGGAATGAGTAAGTCCAGAAGAAATAGAAACCCAAAATAGTTTTGTAACTGTCCTGTGGCTACATTCATTCACCCTGGCATGCCTGAGTAGCGATGATAGAAAAGAAGACTAACCCATCAGTTCCACTTGAAGAATCAGAATGAATGAGATGAATGCTCTTCTCCACTCTAAGAATTCTGGTACTTGTCTTTCCACTTAGGATCACCATTAAAAAAAAGAAAGAAAAGAAAATTGCCTTCAATTCCACTGGATTCCCTGCTACAATTCATCCTTAAGAATTAGAGCAAGTTTGATCGAGAGATTCTGAAAATAAAGAAGTTAGTAGTTTATTATAACAGTGTCTGGTCTCAACACAGAATAGATTACATAGAAGGGGTTGGTAAAGGATGATAGTTTAAACTGCGACTCATTCTGAAGCTGGATCGATTTTTTAAGAGTCAAGGAAAAGCAGTCTGAACTGCTTTATATTCAGGCCTTCATGGCACTCTACCAGGACAAGGAGTTATACAAAGAAAAAGGCAAAAGGGAGCCCAGTGCTGTGGGGAATATAAGAAGTGGAGCTTCTATCAGCCATGGACTCCTATGCCTACAACCCTTTCCTTAAAGGAACTGTCCACACTCTGGAGAGAGTTAGGGGACATGTCCTTTTTCAATCATGGATGACAACAACACAAAGAACATCTAGAAAGGTTTTTTGGAGGACTCTTCAACTTTACCAGTAACTTTCAGAGCATACAATTAGCATGTGGTCTTATATGGAGACAGCTGCACTTCCCGCTGGGGAAAGACAATCTGGGAGGAAACTATAAGGCATGCAGATGACTTGTTTGGTCAAAGTCCTTGTATTAGTCAGGGTTCTCTAAGGAACAGAACTGATAGAATATTCAAGGAGATTTAGTAAACTGGTATGCCTCACATGGTCCGGGTAGTACAGCGATGGCAGACAATCCAGCAGTTTCTCACTTCACAAGGCTGAATGGCTTGAAAATCCCAATCTGGCACTGAAGGCCTGGGGGATTCCTGGAGAGCTGTTCATCTCGAGTCTGCATTGGAAGCCCCAAGGAGTTGATTCTAATATCAGGAAAGGAATGCTGCAGTAGCAAGATAGATGATCTTGTCATTAAGAGTGAAAAAAAAAAATAAAGGCAAAAAGCAAAGCTTCCTTCCATGTCCTTTTATCTGGACCCTCACCAGAAACGGCCACCGCATTTGAGGCAGGTCTTTCTGCTTTAAGCAATCAGATCAAGAAAAATCTTTCAGTGAGAACCCAGCCCTTGTGTTTCAGTTGATTGTAATTCCAATCAAGTTGACAACCAAGATTGTTTATCACATACTTTATAACAACTTGTGCAAGCCCTCCGGGATAGAGAACCTACTAATCGGAATTTAAACACCCTAGCAAAGAACCATAGGTAAAGGAGGATGACAGAAAACCTCATTGCAGGGATAGAAAATTTTATGAAGAAATGTGTTAACCCATGACAAGAACTTCTTAAAACTTATTAAAATGTTCTTTATGAGGCTGCTAAATATTTCATAAAATCTTAAAATGCTACCTTTTTCAATAAAACAGTATGTTTTGGATTTGTAAGATGAAACTGACATTAAACTACAAAATTTTTACATTAGATAGATTTTGATAACATTTTCGTTCCAAAGTATATTCTGAGGAAAATTAAAATTTTATTTCATTGAAATTTTTAGATATTTATTTATTATGATGATGATATTTATTTTATGAGTGTATTGCCTCCATTTATGTAAATGCACCCATGTCATGCAATGCCTGAGGAGGTCAGAAGAGAACATCGAATCCCCTAGAGCTAGAGTTACAGCCAGTTGTTAGCTGCCATGTGGGTGCTGGGAACCAAACCCAGACCCTCCACAAGAACACCTCATGTTCTTAATAGCTGAGCCATATCTCCAGCCCCTCATTTCAGGCTTTAAGCAATCACAGGCAATAGAAATATAATAAGACAGGATTGTCGCGCCCACCTCGCCCAGCAAGGAAGACGGGACCCCGGACTCTTCCAAAAGCAGTTTATTCAGGAACCTTGAACAACCTTTTGGCTTTTAACTTTCTAACTTCTTCTTCCCTCTCCTTACTGCTTCTCCTTCTCCTCCCGGGGAAAGCCCGCCACAAAGTTAAATTCCCTCCTGCCAGCCAACCCCAAACTACCACGTGGTGAAAGCAGATAGGCGCACACAGGCGGAAGCAGGGCCAGACCTCAGCCACAGCCAATTATGGAGCTGTTTGCTCCAGAGAGCACCCACCTCGGGATGGTGGGGGGCGGGAGCAGGCGCCATCTTTAAGATGCAGCAATCCGGGGCTCTCTACACAGGACCAGCAACCTGGCTCAGTGGGTAAAGAAAGACATTTGCTACCAGGTCTGACGCCTAAGTGCAATCCCTGGATCTCATATGGTGGAAGGAAAAAACTAACTCCTGAAGTTGCACTCTGATCATCACATGTACACAGTGATACATGCACAACCACATACAAAATAATTTCTTAAAGCAATAAAAAGTAGAAAAAATATCTTTAAAAATAAGACATAAAATTGATTCATGTTCATCAAAATACATCTCAGTAATGTGCATTAAAAATCTTTTTATTGTAGAAATGGAATGATGGCTCAGAAATTAAGAGAGTATACTGCTTTGCAAAGGACTCAGGTTTGGTTCCCAGCCCCCACATCAGTCAGCTCACAACCACCTATTTAACTCCAGCTTCAGGGGGCCTAACATGCATCATAATCATAGTCTCTTCACACTATTCTCTCTTGTTCTCTTCTCATTCTCGAGTTATCCTCTTTCTCTTCCCTATTGGTCCTCTTTCTAGTTTCATATCTGTTTGCGTGAGTGTGCCTGTGTGTGTGTGCCTGTGTGTATGTGCCTGTGTGTGCGTGTGTGTGTGTGTGTACATATGTGTGAAGATAAACTTTGACTTATAGTTGTGACTTTAAAATATAAAAACTGTTGCTTATCTGCCTGTAGTTTTCTTTTTCCAATATTGAGTTTTTCAAGATATTTATCTTGTCTAATTTTTAAAAGTGTTGGTGTTTTGGTAGACTTCTTAGAGCACTATTAATGATCAGGTTAGGCTCTGTATCTTTTTAACAAAAAAAAAAATCAACTTTATGGAGCTAGAGAGATGGCTCAGTGATTAAGAGCATGTTACTCTCACAGAGACCCAGGTTCAGTTCCCAGCACCTATATGGCATCTAACAAACCTTCCTAATTCCAGTTCCAGGGGACTGGACACTCTCTGTAACCTGTGCAGGCACTGCATGGCATGGATGTACTTACATACATCAACCAATAAGCACATAACACATAAAAATAATAAAATATTTTTTAAATTAACTTTATAGCCTTATAGCCCATAAAGAGATGGATAGCTCAGTGGTTAAGTGATTGCTCTTGCAAAGGACCTGGGTTCAATTCCCAGGACCCACATGATGGCTAATAACCATCTGTAACTCCAGTTCAAGGAATCCAGCGCCTTCTTCAGACCTCTGAGGACATTGCATGACACAGGTACACTATATACATGCAGGCAATACACTAATATACATAAAATAAAGATAAAATATTTTAAAAGACAACTTTCTATTGAGTTATATATTTTAAACCACATATTTTCAATGAAGGTTTACTAAATCCTATGGGAAAAGTTAATCAAATTAAAAGTCTAACTTCAAACTGGGAAGTAATACAAAATCTTTGGGCTTATTTTATTTTGTAACCCCACATTATGTATGTATGTATGTGTGTGTATATATATATATATATATATATGCATATTCTAGATGTGTTTGTGTCTTCATAGTGCTAAATTGGTTCAAAATTCATTTTAGTTTATAGTATAATAGGAATTTTCAACTAAAAGCCCTGCTCCAGCTGTAACAGTACAAGGCTGACTGCCTTCCCCAGAACTCTAATTCAAGACACAGAACAGTTGCAAGAGACAAGGAAAGAAAATTTAATATATATGGTCATATTGCAGAAAGACCCAGTAACCCAAGTCTGTCTTTGGGATAAAAACATGAACTTTAAATAAATAATTGGGAGAATGCACAGAGATACAAATCATTTAAGCAGGCTTGGTTAAAATGTTGTCTCCTTGACTAGTTTTTTGATTCTCCTCCTAACGCAGTGATCTATACAAGTCCTTACTGCTTGGGAGACTGGACTGGCTCTCAGGAGATTCTTTTGTGACAAGATGTATCTTTGCCCTCATGGAAAATCGTACTTCTCTGGGCAGGAATTCCAGTTCGGCTTGCTGTTCTGAGGATTGGGAAGATGATTTATCTCTGTGCTTTCAGCTTTACTTGAGTAGTTAGTATGATTACTTTCAAAGGTAATTGAACAGAAAGGAGAAAATAGGACCCAGACAATCCAAGTTAACCTTTTAATTTGGCTGTTGAGATTTTTAAACACAGAAATAAATTTAAAATATTCCAAAAGGCCCAATAGAAAATAATTACAGACACAAGAACAAGCCCAATTGGCATCCTTAGCCCTGAGAAGTAATATATTTCTCTATCTTGCTCTCTCAGGAAAGTGTCAGGCTGAAGAGAAATTACACACAGGCTATGCTTGCCACAGGTATGCGAATCCAGGGTATTGGAAAAGAACTGCCCTCAGCAGAGTTTTACACAACAGAGGGGCAGCACTGATAAGGGAAGAAGTCCTATCCTCTTAAGGGAAGATGGTGGCTCCAGTAGTGGCTACTATTACATACCAGTATTGCCCAGGTTCCCAGTGAAAGCCCCACTTAAACTATGACAACAGGCTACCAAAGTGCCTCAGGTAACTTTTGATATGACAGGTAAAATTGTTATTTTTTTTCCTAATATGGAGGTTGTGTTCCTTGTCGGGACTCCTTACTAAATGAACCTATAATATTAATGGGAAAGCCCAAAAGCTAAAAGAATTATTGTCTTCAACCCCAGCCCTTGGAATTTCCCCGTGTCTGGCCCAATATGACATGGCCTCACTTGAAAGTCACAGAAAATAATAGACCTATAGCACACTTCTCAAGCTAAAATTTGTAACTTGTAAATATCTTGGTTGCTTATAAATAGATACTTTGCTCAGGTATAATATTTTATAAATTTTGTTCAAGCTCTTGTTTACAGCCTGAACAAAACCGTTAAAATAAGACCTCTTATACCTAGAAACGATTAAAAAACTAAGACACTTTAAAATTCTCTTCAAATAAGAAAAAAGGATGTATTAATTTCTTAAATTCCGAGAGAGGCTCTATTAAGAAATAAGTCAATAATTGTAACTTTACCTTATGTTTTGGTTTTCTTCATTATTTTCCTTTTCGCACTGTTGGGACCCAAATTTCCTTTCATCTATTCCACCATTGTTTTCCTGCTTAAAATTGTTCTTTTATTATTTTATTTATTACTTTTATTTTATGCGTATGAGTATATTCCCTACATGTATGTAAGTGCACTTTTGACATACAGTGCCCATGGAGTTCAGAAGAGGATGTGGGATTCCCTGGAACTGAAGTTAATGAGGCTATTAGTTACCGTGGGGGTGCTGGGAATCCAACCCAGATTCTCTGCAAGAGCAACAAGTGCTCTTAACTGCTGAGCCATTCTTTAAAATTGTTCTTTTGTATCTTTCCACACTATAGACTTCAGTTTGTCATTTTTTTTAACAGTCCAATGTATCATACCTCCAAAAATAAACTATGAAAGGTTGGCTCTCCTGGGACAAGCAAGGTCATGGCCTTCCAGGGTCTTGTAATTTCTTGGGTCATTTTTGGCATAATCTTGTTACTCTTGCTTAGACTTTGTATTTTTAATTTTGTAAAATTCATGTCTTCTAAGATATATGAAAATTTCAAACTAACCCTGTAATGCCAGATTCCAGTCAACTCCTACTTCAAGGAGTCTACAGCCTCCTCTCCAACTGATAGATAAAAGAGGGAGAAGTTGTGGTCCCTCTTAGACAGGGGCTATGCAATTCACATTAGAGGAAATTAGAGAAAACTGATTTCACTCTTCAGGTCCCCAAAGAGATTCTTTTGAGAGCAGCTCTCAAGGACAGCAGGTGAGGAAGGTGAGGAGAAGCAGGCGTTAAGATGTTAAGATTAATAAAGCCAGTTGGCAGAGAAGGGCTGGAGTTTCCTACCTGCCCGGGCTGCCTGAAACAAAACAGAGCATGCCCAAGAGAAGCCCTCAGTCTCAGTCTCTGAATGCAGGAGAATGTTTGTGCTCTGTAAAGGACCTGTAAAGGTTCATGATGCTGAGAACCCAGGGCTTTTATTCTGAGACCTGTCCCAGCTCACTAGCCCACATCTGTTTTTTAGAGTGCCACTCTGTTTCTAAATAAACTGTATTTCTGTCACTCTTTATGTGTCAATTGTCCACTCTTTGTTCCAGTATATACGAACCTGTGTCAGCTGGTGTCTTCTGGACTCAGATCTATGCCTATAACATTACTTTTGTACTTAACTATATATTCTACTATAACTTAGGTGGAATGTTTTATACTTGACTGTTAAGTCTCCTTTTCAGTGTTGTTCAAATCTTCGGTTTTCTGCTTATGTAATCTATTTATTATGGAAAGTGGGACACTGAGTTTTCTAATACTGTTGAACTATATATTTCTCCCTCCACTTTTGTTGAATTTTGCTGCTTCTCTGTTTTTTGGCATATGACGTAGATTGTGTATATTTGTTCAATTTTCATGGTGAATTGACCTTTTTTTAACCACAAATATCCTCCTTATGTTTAATGACATTGTTTTAAAGTATATATTATAGGGCACAATACAAATAGACAATTTTTATACCCTATGATTGTTATTTGTGTAATATGTGTTTTTATATTCTTATTACGAAAATTTGTAACTTTGTATTTAAATGTGTATCTTATAGACATGAACTTTTAATCCTGCCTGACATTTGGGCCTTTTGCTTATATTTGCACCTTACTGAAATGATGTGTTTCTACAGCTTCTTCGATTGTCTCTACAGGTGGGAGGGAGGACTGATAATCTCAGTAATTCAAACAAGTTAAGTTACTGTGTCCCTCTAGATGAGAAAGGGCACATGATCAACATCTACTCCCTGACAGAATATTCTAATTCAAATTACCTCATCTTCAAACACAACTTTTCCCTGGTGTTTTGAGGGTTGTCCCTAACTGAGCTTTCTGTGACTGAGTCTCTGAGAAGGTGTTCAAGGCCTGCCTGCTTCTCTTAACTTTGTCCTTCCAATCAGGATACTGTGACTAGGTCCACAGAACATTTCCTTTCTCCTAGGAAGCTTGTCAAGACAATGATGAGGGACAGAATGCGGCCTTCTCCTGGTTTCAGTTTCAGGTTCCCATCACACACTTCTACAACTGTCTCTATTAGGCAGAAAGTTCACTCCTAGTTGGACTGACCAACAGGTCCTCCAATATAGGACATAAAGAATGACAAATAGACCTGAGCAGGGCCTTGAAACAGGGTGCAAAGATAATTATGATTGACTGATGCTCGAAATACAATGCTAGTGATGGTGGTTGACCCAGATGGGCCTTTATAGAATCCTAAAAATGGTTTATAAAGCATAGGTTGATAGTAGCCAAATAACCACATCATATAAAAGTAACTTCCAGTGTTTCCTCACCAGAAGAATGTACACAGAATGCTATTGCCCTTTTCCCTGTAAACTTTCCAACCTTGGGTGTACTTAAACCCTTATATATATTCTTGCATCTTGTATATCTACTGAGAGTGAATTCTGGGTAAAATGGACTTCTGAGAAGAAAGGCATGTTCCTTTCTAAGAAGTTCCCACCTTGGAAGAGCCATGAAGGAGGGGATGCCAGGGAGATGAGGAATATAAGCCCCATACCTGCTAGGGTGAGCTGTTGATGTTTATCAGCCCTGTTTCATTTCCTGAAGTGTGAGTGTTTGCTCCCTTGCTCACTGGGTGTACTCTCTTCACTGCTTGCTCTATATTGTGCCCCATTTGAATTCTTTCCTTTAGGGAAAGACCTAAAGTGAGAACAGGAGAAACTGGAAACCACCCTGAGACTTCCCAGAGGCCTTCCCTGATTCATCTCTCCCCATTCAGGCTGTATCCTGCCTCTGGCTGAATTTCCACAGACTGAACCCCTTTTTTCTGTCGTTTGCAGTGTCTTCACATGATATTGCTTTCCTGAAAGCAATAGCTGACCCGCTCCTGGCACAAGCAATACAATTTCACTGGGTATTAATGACTTGGTTGCTTCTTTGTGGTGAAAAATCCCACCTAGTCTTTTTCTTTTCTCTTTAGCTTTCTCTTGCAGGACTAGGATCTTCTGCTTCTGATCATGACTTTTTTTCATCTGATCACACAGTTGTAGCTTTTAATCTGTCATCTTATTTGGAAATTTCATTTTATATATACTTTAAAGTCAAGACTAGAAAAATGAGTAAAAATATGTATTTATAGCTTTGGTATGTTAACCCTCCTGTTTATCATTTGTGGTCCACTTCATTTATTCCCATGATTTCATGTGACTGGATTCAGCTTCCATCTGTAGTCATTTCCTTAATCCAATACTGCTTCACATTCACCCATCTGCTTCCTTGTATTTTACAATAAGTTACATTTCTATATGCTATAGGTCCAACAATACTATATATACATATGCATATTTCTCAGAGACAGTTTTTCCTTCATTATTTTTCTCTGTATTTTTAGAATGCATAATCTATACTAATCTATCTTCAAGTTTTCTAATTCTTTTCCTATAAGAAAGTTCTTTTCAAGAAATATTTAGTTATTTGAAAGACATGTGGAATAACCATGATAATAAAAAGCAAGATAGATTTCAAAGCAAGTAATTTTATTATACATTAAAAGGTCATTTATAATAAAAGGATGACCATACTAGGTGAAATTTTCATTTCATTTATTGTACTTTCCAACTCCAGAATTTCCTTTTTAAAAATAATTTCTTTCGGCTGATTTTCTCTGATGGGACACTTTTATTGCAGTTTCCTTTCCTTCATTAGCCATGATTTCATTTAGTTCTTTGAATATATTTATAACAACTAGTTTGAAGTATTTATTTATCATAGCCAATTTTTGTTTTATCCTATAAACAATTTCTGTTGTCCATATTTCTTTTATTTTGGGCTTATTCTTATCTATTTCTACATTTCCATACCTTTGCTGGCACCTGAACACTTTAGATAATATAACAATTTTCAGTGTTTTCTCTTCCCTTCCAAGTTTGTTATTATTTTCTTCTTCGTTTCTTGAGGAAATAGTTATAGAATTTAGTGAAGGCTATAAAATGTTGGTCTTCATAAAATAATCAAATTTGTGCTCTTTGAAGATATAGTGCTCAATGTCAATGCTTGAGATTTCTTTGGGTCCCAGAATTCTTTTCTCTGCTATTTCTTCATTTCTTTCCAGAAAAATAGATGTCTATAGTTTATTCTTTATTATCCTGTAACCTAGTCATCCTCTGTCAATTGTTTTTTTGCCAAAACGTCCTCTGTTGTGGAGAGTGCCCTGAGTGAAGCCTGGCTTTTCTCCATTTTGCTGTAAAGGATATTAGCTTATTTAAAGACTGATTTGAAATTCTCCATTCTACAGTTGCTTAAAGGCAAAATCTATAGTCAAGTGTTTGCTGCTGTAGACAGGAGGTTGGGGTACCCCTAAATATGTCACTTGGACTGCAAGCTAGCATCCAAAGAGCAGTGACTAAAGAGAAGGACTGTCACCCAGGTTCCCTAATCTCCCTCAAGACCAGTTCTGCCAAAGTTGAGCACAATTGCTTTCAAATGTTACTAAAATGTCATTATCCAAGAAAGACTAATCTCATATTAGAGAGGAAGAGACTGAAAACTCCCAACAGCACACTTAGAGGCAAGAGGAACTTTGTCACAGGTTCTGCTGATTCTCCCAACTCATTTTCTCCCCTATAAATCATTTACTACCACCCACAAACTTACCTACAGCCCCTCCTTCCCTCTTTGTTTCCTTTAAGCCTCAACCATCTGGCTTTTCTCTAAGTTTCACGTTTTTTATGGCCTCTGTGCGTATGTGCATGGTAAACTTGTACGCCTTTTCTCCTGTTACTCATCTCTTGTTAGTTTGTTTTAGTAGATCCAATCACCCGAACTGGAGATCTTTGAACTTCCTGACAGCCACAATAGCATGCTTGTTTCTAAGTGACACCCACTGTAGCAAGTTAGCTCTGATCAAGAAAGGGACAAAAAAACCCTGATCTTTAGCATGCCTCCTTTGTTCTTGTATATGACTTCCACTCCACAAGACAGCCACTCCAAAGGCTTTGGTGCCAGTCTGTTCAGACACCACTCTAAGTTAGAATCTGTGTCCCAGGAGGGGGCACTGCCAAAAAGAATCTTCTATCTCTTGTCCACACTAGCTGTGATCAAGGCAAAGAATGATGATACCTCAGATGTCCAAGGCAAATAGCCCTCCAAATGGAAGAAGATGGCCCTGTACTCTTGGCTGTCTGGGCTGGAAGATTCTTTCCAGCTGACCTGAGAATAGGAAGGGAAGGCATACACAGATCTTGGGTCATAAATCATCGGACCTTAACAGTTCTCACAGACTTGTGGTTTTTCTTGAACTTGTTTTTTTCATTCACTGCATGAATTTTCCTGAATCTTTAAATTGTTCTCATTTATAATTTTCACCAATTTATTTTGTATATCAGATACTTTCTGGTCCTTGTGAACAAATATTAAACCAGAAACAACTTAAAGGATGAAAGGTTCATGTAGGCATACAGTTTAAGACATGATACAGTCCATGTGAGAGAAAGGATGGCTGGTGGCAGGAGCTTGAAGCAGCTGCTCAGACTGTGTCCACCATCAAGGAGCAGAGAAGGTGAATGGTGCCGCTCAGCTCACTTTCTCTTTTTTATTCGTTCCAGGACACCAGCCTGTGGGATGGTACCACCTATATTCAGGGTGCACGGTGTCGTCCCTCCTTACTCAATGCTTTCTGGGAACACCCTCATAAATACACCCAGAGTGTGTTTCCAAGATGATTCTAAATCTTGTAAAGTTGTCAGCCAAAGTTAAACAGCACAGCTCAGATGTGAGTCCTAGAAGCTCCTTGCACTGTCACACCAGAACTGGGATTCTAATTCTGCCTATTTTAAAGCTGTATATTAAAATCCTAGGGGAGGTCGTTGAGTTATGTCTTCTTTCAAGCACTAATATGCTTCTGAGATATATCCATGCTACTGTATATAGCAATTCCTCTTCTTCTCTCACAAATTCCATGGTAAGAATGTATTATTATTAGTCTTGTCCTCTTGAACATTATTTCTTCATTTTCAGGTTGAAGCTATTAAAATATAAACCCTCTTATCATTCCAATACATTTTTGAAGACAATTAATTATTAAAATGCACCAAAAAATGGAATTAAAGGGTCATACAATATGTTTAGCTTTATTAACATTTGTCAGTTTCTACAGCCTGTAGTTCCAATGCTCTCCCCGGCCTGCAGCAAAGGGGTATTTTAGTTGTGCCATTGCTTGGGTGACGTATGATGCTGTCCAATTGCCTCAGTTTCAGCCCTTCTGCTAATCTTGCAGTGTGTATTTTGTTGTTCTCATAATTTCCATCTCCTCAGTAACTAATGATGCTAACTATCTTTCTACATGTTGACCAAATTAATACATTTTCATTAGGCAGCAATTTGAACTAAATTTTCTTTATTAACAAAAAAATCCATCCTGACTATCTTTTTCTATCTAATCTCTGGGAATTCTTTACACCTCAAATATATATATTGCAAATTTTGTCTAGATTTTTTTACTTCATATTCACTTTCTAAAAGATGTCTTCTGATGAGTAAAATTATTTATCTACATGAAATCTAGACTGACTTTCTTTTATGACTAGTCTAGGGGTATATTTTCAAAGGAACATTTTCCTTTTTTAATATCATAAATATATTGATGTTTACTGGAGTTTTATTAACCACAAACAATAGTTTTACATTTCATACTAATAACTCAATTATCTTAAATAATTATTCACATATAAGCATATTTTAATGTCAGTTTTATCTATCTGGAGGCATAAGTTGTCTAACCACTTATGAAAGAGACTATATTGCCCAATTGAGGACTACACATAGAAGTGGCTATGATCTAGGCAAGATTTGAGCCTATTACCCATGGTACACAGTGTATTAATACTGCGAAATGGTGAGATTTTTAAGAGGTGGTTCCTATAGGGAATGATAAGGTCCCTGAGGGAATCTATCTCAGAAAGGATTAAAGAAGTTCTCAGGGGCCCTGGCTAGTTCTCATGAGCATGTTACTATAACAGAGCAAGACTGAGCCCTTCCAGCTCTGTAGCACCCTTATTGCCATGTCTTCTCACCGTGATGCTTTCTTTCCACCAAGATGCAATGAGACTTTCAGGAGGACTTCCAGAAGTGAGCGTCATGCAGTTTGGACTTCCTGTCTCTACTACTGTGAGCACAATAAGTCTCTCTCCTTTAAAACTTACACAGGTATTTCATTAGTTAACAGAGGCAGAGGGATCCACAGGCCTGTGTCTAAACACTTAGTTGTTTTGTTTTCTTTTCTGTATTCACACTCTTTTAATTACAACATGTTTTGAAATCTGATGGTCTAAAGTCCTCACTTTCTTTTTAATATTGGTATGTCTATTATTTGTATTTTTTGTTCTTCACATTTGCCCATAAAGATTTGCCTAGAATCATGTTTTTAAGTTTTCACTCACAGGCATGCACACGCACACACACACAAAAGTCATCCTCAGAGTGTAAGAAGGAGGTCAAAAAGTTTAAATCAGATTTACTAGTCATAAGTTTAAAAAGATCCAAAGGATAGTAAAAACAAAAATTTAGAAAGCAAGAGTAAAGACTATGCTAAAGGGAAAAAAAGTGCACGAGTGTTTTGCTTTGTTTTGTTTTGCTTTTTGTTGTTGTTGTTTTGGTCCAGTATTCTTATCTGTATAATGATATAGAAGATTTGGGTAAACTAGTTAATGAGCTATTTTTCATTCCCATACATTCAAATCATATTTTAGGGTAAAGAACTCCGGTTCAACAATGTCTTGATGCATCCCCTACACTTTTTTTCATCTCTTAGCTTGGCATGCCTGTTTCAAACTATATTTTAAAAAGCATACATTACAATCCTTCCAGCCCCTTCTTGCAATAGTCCCTGAGACATGGATGAGTAAGGTTTAATATGACACACACTCTGAGGTCTCTTATTCTCTACACCTTAGCCAGGTGTGGCCTTTTGTGTGCATCACTCTCTGTTGTATGAGGAAGTTTTGTTGGTGAGAGTTGAGGGACGTATTAGTATTCTCTATACCTCCTGCTCCACTGTGTTCCCTGAGCCTTAGGTGTAGAGGTTCCGTTGTAGATGTGTCACTTAGGGCTAGGCATCTCACAGACACTTATTTCTGTGTTTGACCAGCTGTGGAACTCTGTAACAGTCTCCATCTGTTACAAGAAGCAGCTTCTTTGATAAGTGGTGAATATTTACTTGTCTGTAAATATAAGCATCCATATTTAGCATACTGTAAGAAGGTACAGCCAGGGTTAGTGCATGATCATAAGGAAACAGAATCTTCCAGTCCTCTTGCTACTTGATCATATGAACTTATAGCAGCGGTGACAGCATGCCCAAGACCCAGGCTAACTCAATCAGGAAAAAAACAAAGCATGGAATTGGGGAAATAAGCAGGAGGCCCCAACTGCAGCAGAAGAACTATTGGTAACGGATTACTTCTAAATGAGGGAAAGTTGATCTTCTTTAAGGAAGTGACTCTAGGTAGGCTACTAGACTCCAGTGGATGAACTAATACCGAGGGACATCTGGATAGACAGACTTAACTCAATAGGTCTGAACATATATGACAGACTTCATGAAATCTGGTGGGGGATTCCAGGGAGGGTACAGACAGGGAAGGGGTCAAAATATGATGAAGATGTATTGTATGAAATGCTAAAAATAATAATTAACAAAATTCATTGAGGAAAAAAAAATAGCTTCTGGAGCCTATAACTGTTCCTTGCTGGTCTGTGCATATGAGTCTTATTTCTCCAGTAAGACTTTCAAAGAGTGAAGTATTTTGAGAATTCTTTCCACCCCTCATGGCTAAGTAACTCTGTGTTTTATGAAATGCTCAGTATATTGAAACATTCAATTAAATGCCTTTCAATTGATTGGCCATTGACTGTCAGCCATGTATGTATTTCCCACCTGGTTTGGGAGTAATATTCAATAAAGACAGATTTATTTTCACATAATTTTATTGTCTTTTAGATTCTTCCTGAGAGTAATGGCTTATTTAGAGAAAAAACTATGGATTGTGAAACGGGGTTACTAAAAGCAATATAAAGTCTTTGAATTGACTTCAGGAAAATAAAAATGCAAAAAAAAAAAAACAATGCCCAGGTGAAACACCTTTGTTTCCCTCTTACCTATGCCATCTTCAGATAATATGCCAAAGGATGCTAAGCACAAGACAGACATATTGTGATTCTCTGTAAACATTAGAGGATACAGCATTGGGCTGCACTGCCTCCACCAGGGCTCCAAGCCGTCAACGTGCAAGTACATTAGAAGCCACACTCAGCAGACTTTGCTGGATCGCTGGCAGCAGCAACATCTGATCGATCTGCATGTTCACCAGCCAAGCTGACTAGTACATCTGTTCTGTGAAGAAACATACATTCTGCCTCTAGTACAATCAGTGTAATTAAAAATTAACATGCATTAATTGTTCGAGCTGATGTAAACAGCTGATGTTCCACTTAGCACTGTCTTCTGTACATATCATTAGGCAAAGCCAAATATTGTTAAGTAAACAGGCAGCGCTTACAAAAAAGAAAGAGAAATAGAAAACTAATTCCAACTAAATAAACTGACACTGTATTATAAGTCAAATTAAAATGATTAAACAGAGCCAGGTAAGGCTCCAGATCTTCAGAGGAAAAACAATAATAAAAGTCGCATTTAATTATTGCAGTCTTCTTTTTTAGTAAATGTAGTTAGTGAGACTCAACCTAAAATAGAGTTGGTGCATGCCTGATACGGAAGGATTTCAGGAGAATAGAAAAAGAACTCTAGGAAGTGTGATTGTGGACTGATTTACAACCGGAACACGCTGTGGTAATGTGTCATTCACCATCACTCCAGTAACTGGCGTTCTCTAGGGAGACCCAAATTTGATGTGTTGTGTTAAAATGATCTGCTCTCTTCTGCTCGGATCCACAGAACTGTCAGAGGGGCTGCCGGAGTTTCAGGCACAGTCTGAAAAGAGATACTTTACCATTTAAGTTATAGCTGATTCATTCTCATTCTCTTTCTCTTTCTCTCTCTCTCTCTCTCTCTTTTCTCTTTATAATGTCACAGCAAAAATGGTTTCTTTATTTTGATTCAAAACTAGGAAAAGAAAAAGGACATCCCTGACATGCGAATCTGTGCAGTGAGGTGCACTCGCAGTGTTAAGTTCGGAGTCTGTTCTGCAGTCATACATCTACACATCGCCTGGAGCACTCAGTTGCTGAGGCCTCAGGCTCTTCCTCTGGTGTTGGCCTGTCACTACCAAGTCCAACATAAAAATCGTGTAAATCTAGGTTCGGAGATGATTTCCTGGGCTATTTTCTCATGAAGCTTGAGGCTCAAAAAGGAAAAAACCTAAATAAATGGGATTTCAGAAAGAAAATAAAAATCACAGAGCACTAGAGTCCAAAATAAAATCAATTTAATTAGAAATCACTGAGGAAACACTGCTATTCACCCTTGTTCAACTTTTTTTTTTCTTTTAAATCTTTTGTCACAATGGTCAAGTTATTGTGAGGAGAATAACTAAAAATTCCTTTAGCAAGTTGGTATCAATGCCGAGACACCAGTAAATTGCGTAGTGATGAACTTGAAACAATGGCTGTGCTGTTCATTCATAATTATGTCAAATTTGACTAAGAACCAAATTACTCCATTATTATGTACATTAAAAGAAATAAAATTGCCAAATCTAGTCATAACAGACAGCATCAGGTGTGTCAGGGATCACAGGGATATACTGTAGCCTATAAAAGTTAAATAAGTCACAGAAATTTATCATGAGGATATGAAAGTTCACTAACGAGCTCATGAAATTTTGTTTGCTACTCAAAAGCCACAGTTAATCTGCCTGATTTAAATATAAGGTTTAATAAATGAGCGATTATAGGCTACTGATTTTGAGAATCAAAATTACACACCTGAAAGATATCATTATTACTGCTCAAGCTCGATACCAACAAAACAATAAGGCTTACTTTTATCCAAAAGCAAAGTTTATTATTCTCTGGCATATTAAAAGTATTTTTCTTCTCATTTTTCAAAAGAAAATCATTCCATTCAAAAGCTTGTTGAATAAACTGTCTTTTACAAAAATAATCTGAAAAATTATGTTCAAGTTAATTACAAGTAAGCATACATTCAATGCAGAGGTTATTAGAAAAAAAATGCCTGCTTCTGATATCATTGGCAATAAATATAAATTATTTCCTTAATTTCTTCAGATACTCAAAAAATATAGATGATCCATGGCCCTTCAAACCTATGAAACCCTCTGAATAGGTATATTCTTGTGGTATTATAGATATGAATGGTTTATATATATATATATATATATATATGTGTGTGTGTGTGTGTGTATATATACATATATATAATTAAGCTAACCTATTAAGTAAAGTTTTCTACTAAAATATTTTTATGTCAATTTTCGTGCCAAGTAATATGCATGTATATTCACATATAAGTATATACACATGTATTGAACATATAACACACACAATTGTAGAAAATTCTTCTTAATTTTTGATCTCTGTGTTTGCATAAAATTTGCTAGAAGAAAAATTGGAAAATATGGAAAGCTCTTTCACTGAAAATCAAGAACAATAAAAGATGCCTCTTCACTATCAAGAAAATGTAGAATGATAAGCATGCAGTTCCTGAAATTAACAATAATGTTTTTTCTGTAGTATTTTATCAGAATCTTATCAATTTTGTGTGTGACCGTGCCCTGGGCCCAAATGTAATGAAGGAAAGTAACTACATATTGACACTTCTATAAGCACAACCAAAAACAAACCTTTCCTCCTCTCAAGTTGATTTTCTTAAGTGTTTTTCATAAGCTCTTCAGGTAGCATATTAGAGTAAAAGTCAAAATTTTCTCTAATACCTATAAAGCATCTCAGCATCCTTGAAGAATTCAGAGATCTTGAGACAACCATCACTCTAGTTCAGAGAAATGGTTAAACACAAGTTTCCCAAACAGTAGAGCTCATTTATGTGTGTACACTCAGAGTAATGTCTGAAAAATAGAACTTGAGATTGAAATGCAACTCTCACTCTTTATCATTCCATCAAAAATTTACTGAATTTAAAAGACATAAAAGAATCAAGTGACTACAGACATGGCTCAGTCGTTAAGGGCACTGGTTGTTCTTCCAGAGGACCCGAATTTGATTCCTAGCACCAATATGGCAGCTAAAAACCGTCTGTGACTCCAGTTCCAGAGGATCCAACACCCTCTTCTGGCCTCTGCTGACATTGCATGCATGTGGTAAACTTCCATGCATGCAGGTAAAACACTCATACACATAAAATAAAAATAATAAATAAAACATTTTAAGTAAAAAGCAATCTATCATGTTTGAGCATGTCTAAAATCTCAGGACTCGGAAAGCTCAAAAAAAAAAAAGGATCATGAGTTCAAGGTTAGCTTTGGTGATATAGTGAGATAGAATTAAAAGGAAAAGAAGTTAATAAAAAGGAAGACAGGAAGGGAGAGAGGGAGGGAGAGAGGGAGAGGGAGGGAGGGAGAAAGAGAGGGAGAGAGAGAGGGAGGGAGGGAGAGAGAAGGAAGAAGGAAGGGGCAAGCAACTACATTCACCTTAGCAAATGAAGCTGGTCTACATCTTACTGTGTCTTTTCTCTTTCTCCTTCCTCTTCTACATTATATAGACCACAGAATTGTTCACAAACTTCCTTATAGCCATCTCCAAGTGAATATTCCATATTCTGTTTCATAAAACGTGATCAAGTTAGTAAACAAAAACTGCCTTAAGATCTTGTCACTAAACCTAACCCGCCCCATTCTCACCACCTCGAAAGGAAAAGTTTCTCCTTTTTCTGAGGACCTATTCTGGCCTCTAGTTTTCCCTCTTTTGAATTTACTGGCCTCTTCTTCTTCAAAGCTACACTTCCGGCAAATGTTATCTGGATGTTTCCAGTCCTCACTTCTTGATTCTTGAGCAGTGGTATGCATTTTCAGAGGAGCAGATACCTAGAAAAGACTAAGTGTGCAGAAGACATGTCTTAGAGGACATGCCTATACGGGAGGAGTAGCAGAAGGTGAGGGGAGCTTCAGATTGCAGTGATAATTACCTATGATGAAAAAGTCAGGGAAAGTCTCCAGCTAGTAACACAGCTCTATTTCAGCTAGGCCAGTGGTGAGGCCTGCACCAAGAGTTATCCAATTACAGAGTCTTCTTGACTTATGCTGTACTCTACTCAGTTGATGGCTGTTGGCAACGCAGGTAAATACGGTTTCTGCCCTGATGTTGGTAAACCGAGAACTGCAATACCTGAAGCCATAATTCAATTACTTTCCTGCAGCTAGAAGTTGAATGGTGCATTCTCTTGGCCATACACACACCGCTCATCCTTGAAATCATGGTCATCAAAGTCACAGATGATAAAACTAGCCAACTGTTTAGTTTTTAATTTTATTACCCTTTCTCCTACATCTGACCACTCCTTCTTCAAACTTATTTTCTTCTGACTCTCTAAACACTTCCAGAATTTTCCTCTTAAATCTTCATGTCTTGTCAGAGTTGTCCTAAGAGAATCACATGTAAAATCCACTTTCTATTGTTTCCAAGATTAGTAAATGTCATTATTGTATACCAGGGTAAATATAAGTGACAAACTGTAAAGCTTAGGATTCTCTCTGATTTTATGTGCTGTGAGAGACTTTTATATCTTGAAAGATCACCATCTGTACTTAATTAGCACTGTACTTACCATTCTGCCCTGTAAGCACCACAAATCCATCCATTCTTTTCTGCACAAGTTCTCCCAAACTACAAGCCAATTCCCTTCTCGCTTGGATTATTGTTAAATCCCTCTTATATTCGTTTCATTGTCATGAGTATTCAGACTGTGGATTGACTGATCTTGCTACATTTAAATCTGATGAATATCAATTTCTTCTTAAAAACCTTATAAAGTTCAACTTCCTTCGTAGTTCATGGAAGTCGCTTTAATACCTAGCCCGACCAACTACTTCAGTCTTGTCTCTGTCAGGTGCCACGTGACTCTGCATCCAAGTCATAACACATTGTTCAGTTGCTCATCCATAAGATGTCCCCTCTTTATACCAATTCATAAACATTTTTTCAGTGGCCACTTGGGAAACCACCCCCAAGTCTTCAAATCCAGATCAGTCTCCTGTTTTTCAAGTCTCGAGAGTATGCTCTTCTATTACCAATATTAGCCTATACTGATTTCCTCTGCTAGCTCCCAGGGCTAATGAACATTAGAATTATATCTCCCCAATATGCATTTTTGCATCATTGTTTCATAAACATCATCTTTTCCTTTCAATTTTTCATCTCACCCATACCAAATATTTGATCTGGAATCTGAACAGTAAAATCAGAGCCCTTCCACTATCATCAGTTATCTGTGAAATCTTGAACTTGTCTCTGTAGCTCACAGTTTCTGGATATGTCCTGCATAACGTCAGTTTTCATCAGGGTAACACTGAATTGCACTAGACTGGATGACCTTTAACATCTATGCTCTCTAATTTCAAAACATGTTACTGTTTTGACTACACACTATTGAGTTGAAACAGGAGACCAGAGTTCAGAGAAACATCACTCAATTATATTAAATAAGTCTTAGTAGAATTTCCTTCTCAGGTATTCTTCTTTTATTAATTCAATACTTGGAAAAAAGTTCTTGAGGTCATTTTATCAGGCTACATACATCCAGCATGTATGCCTCCACTCTCAGATCCTAATTCTTCTCAGTTATTCAGTTTGTCAGTTGGCCATGGTTCTGGAGATCTAATTATAGTGTATTAACCTCTCTGATCTTCAATATTGTCTTCTGTAAAATAGATATGATAACAATATCTTCACACAGTTTTATAAAGAATTAATACGTGAATGTTCCTAACCTAGCAAGTTTTATGCGATGGTGTCAAACATTATTATGGTAATAAAATAGGGACTTTTCTGTTTATCCTGTGCTGGTTCTTGAAGAATTCTTCACTGTTCATAATTACTATGACTTTTCAACTGTTCATTTTTGTTCTAGATCTGTAAATATTTTTCTAGTTTGATATACACCACAAAACTTCTACATTTGTTTAACAACTTTGGGATTTCCTTTTGTCTTTTGAATAAGTCAGGCTTCTTATTACCAAAACAAAGCAAAAACATACCCTAATTCCTTTTGATTTATGTACACTTTCTGTCCCCTGCAGATTTCTCCATATTATACCTCACCATCCTTTCTTTCAGCATCATATGGCTCAAATAAAATATGATGAGTATTTTAGAGAAACAGTCATTTTTGTTCTTTATCTCTATTGTGATGTCCATGATCCAGAGCAATTTAACTCTCTCAAATCCATCATAACTTTAAGGCAGAGAAGGTTTTTCATTATAAACATTTAATAAGGATGACACAGAAAATTTGGGACTCCTGGAAACAAAACGTAAACTTTGCATCTGAAACCTCTTCCCTGCTACTCTGGGGCCCCACAGTGTACAATTCTTCAGGGATAAAGAGTATAAGATTTAACATTTCAAGGGTGAAAAAAAAAGGATTTGTTATATGCTATCCCTTGTTTGGAAAATTATAGAAAATTTCCAGGACACACCAAATATCCTCACTACCTCTTCCTTCTCCCACCTCAGCCTGTCCTTGCTTCCACTGCTGCCCCAGGCAATATGGCATGAAAAGGCTCAGCAAGAAATATTCATTTGTAAAGGAAAAACAAATCATTATAGCAACACTCACTGGTCATTCTGTAGCAAATGTGCAATGTTCAGATTTTATATTTTCCTGAAATAACATGCACATTTTAGGCATGAAATGATGATTGTTTGACTGTGAAACGCTGCACCCAAACACCATGTGGCTTTCAGCGGCATATCATCATATCAAGAACTATTTTTACCCTTTGGCGATCTTTCCTGCTTTGGCTCTAAGAGCTAGTCCATACGGTATTTGTATGTGGCACCAGTGGCAAAGTAGGAAAGATTTCTTCATTTAAACAGCATCACTGTATAGTACCATTTACCAATGATAGCAGAGAATCAAAGTCAGAAATTAAAATAGCCTCCTTCCATTATCAAGTGTCAAGAAATAATGTCATAGTCAGGAGAAAATTAGTAAGAGCAGTAGATGACTTTTTTTTCTTTAAAAATAATTTAAGCACCCCAAGGCTTAGAATAACAGAGTAACAATACATTCAAAATGCCTATTGTACAATCTCCCCTAATGACTCTAAATTCTACTGGCAATAAACTTTGTCCAGCATCTCATTTGATAGAAACAGACAGAAAGCCTCATAACTTCCATGTATTTGCTGCTTTTCAGAAGCCTGGGCAGAAGAAAAGAGCAACTTCTTGAAAGATTTAAGCACATATTGGTCCCCTTCCAGGATGCAGACATGAAACCATATAAGAAATATTTTGAAAAGACAACCAAAATTAGCCAAACTCTTTAAACTTTCAAAATGCTTGGAGCAAAAGTCTGTTTTAGTTTAATCCAAATTAGTTTGCAGACTTAACTAGAAGGAGAAGCTCTAGGAAAATATGAGCTGGCTTAACGTGTGTGTCTTGTCTATAACTACAAAGTTGGCTTTTGTTTCTTGAAGAAACAGATCTGGTTATGGGGTTTTCCAAACCTGTGATGACATCAAAATGCCATGCATGTGATGCCGAACATGGATTCTTATTTTCAAAAATGTAATTTACATCGGAAATAATGCAGATTATGCCAATTCAATAAAATTCCCACCACCCCATCCTCTTAAAGGAAATAATACTGTTAGAAGGATTAACTAAATCTGCATCATTTTATACTCATCTGATAGTCAGTGCTGTTGGACTGGGCAAACAGATGATTGCGAGACTGCAGCATGAGTATTGAGCTCTATTGGGTAAATCTGACGCTCTCTCCTACGTCCCCTTCCAGGTATTTCTTTCAGCACTTTTCTTTATAATAACGTGTTTCAGAGTTTCTATAAACTGAAGCCCAACCTGTCCATGCAACCTAACTTGTTGCATATACGTATTGCACAGAAATTCCATTTTACCAGTTGATTGATTGTTATATCAGAAAAACTAAACTCTTGAACCCCAGTGGGGAAAAATTATAATATTCCATTCTATTTACAACATTTCCACATAAGGAAGAAAACCTACTGGGTTTATTTTCTCCAGGGAGTATACAAATGAAAAAGTAAATTTTGTCAAAATCAATGTTTTTATGTAAAGTGTAAGAATTGTTCTTTTTTTCTGATGTTGCTGAAACCTTATTTCTACTAAGTTTCTCTGAAAAATTATTCACACACTACTTGCTGTTTTAAATTTTTAATTATTTATTTTTATTTTTTGTGTATGTGTGTATGTGTGACGATATCAAAATATAGCGCATGTATGTAAGTGCACGCATGTTATGGAGTGCCCCAGGAGGACAAAGGAGGGTGTCAGATCCCCTGGAACTGGAGTATGCTGCCATGTGGGTGCTGACATTCAATCCAGATCTTCTGTAAGAACAGCATTGCTCTTAATCACTAAGCCATCTCTCTAGCCCCTCCTTTAAATTTTTTATACAAGCTAAAAATAGAAAACTATGCACAGAAATAAGTATATAATGTATGAATGCATAATCGATGTTTACCATTGATGCATTTCTTCCCAGCTGATGCTTCCAGTCAGATAGCTGCCAAACAATTGGACTTGTTTTAAACAGCATAACTGTCCTTTATAGTGTGGATCATATGTTTAAATCTGGATAGAAGAGCAGCTGTAATAACAACAGCTGCTAGTGTTTACAGGTTTATACAAATGAAATCAAACAGCATTCAGATGACCCGATCTTACAGAGTGGAAGCTCATCATCTCACTTTAGAGTCAGTCTACGGCTTAGAGACTGACTTGCGGCTGATCACAGACTAGTACAGGGTAGTCAAGACCTGGGGAAATCCATCTCCCAGAAGTCCATATGTGAGTGACTGTATATTCCCAAACCCTTTTCCTCCTGAACAGGAAGCTAGTCAACAAGCTAAGTTAGCAAAGTGACTTTATCACAATTATCTTCAAGCTCTTGCTCTCTACTACCTTTCTCCTCCACCATCCACATTCTTTATGGGGAAATTGTTATTAAAAATGCAGGGTTGCTTTCAGAAAGGATATTTGCATGATTAGCAAGGCTAATAGAAGTCTGTTTGAGTTACTGTAGCTGATTAACTCTACTGTGGTTGTCAAACAAAAGAAAGAGGCAAGGAATATCAAATAGACAAAAACACCAAAGTTAAGATTATCTGTTTCCCAAGATAAAACATATCAAGATTTCTCTAATGGAAAAAAAAAATGAGTTCTTTAAAAAAAGGACTGTACTTAACGTCGTTTCACTGTGTTATTCAGCTTCATGCTGTGAAGCAACTCACAGTACTTTCATTGTTTACTCACTCGGCTACATGTAAAATGTGTACTTAGGAATGCTTTATAAGAAGATATTCAACAAAGTCTGTCTTATTTAACTGCCCTGATTAGAAAGGACAAGCATTTCATTTTGGCACATTGTGGCCCACTACCTCATTTCATCCTTCTGGAAATATTACTCAGAGTTCAGAAGCCAAGCTTTGAGCGGAGAACAATGTGTGTGTTTATCTTTTTTTTTAAACAAAATTTTGTAAAATACAATAGTGCTGATGAGCAGAGAATCACATAATGTAATGCTTGACTTCATTTGATGGAAACTAGTTTAGGGGCTCAGGAGTGTCTCATGATGTTGCCACAGAATCTGAAAGAGGAAGGAAGGAAAGAAGGAAGAAAGGGAGGGAGGGAGGGAGGGAGGGAAGGAGGGAGGGAGGGGAAAGAAGAAAGAAAGAAAGAAAGAAAGAAAGAAAGAAAGAAAGAAAGAAAGAAAGAAAGAAGAAAGCAAGCTTTAAGACTACAAAAGAAGTAAAGTTTAAATCTACCCTGTAGGAGTTTGGGTCGCCAAAGCACTGGGTGACTAAGTGAGAAAAACTCGAAGAAAATTTCTCTAAGGAGAGCTACTGGTGAGGGGGAGAAAAAAAAAATGCCAGGCAGCCTGAAAACAAACCTGACCTTAATGACAGGCAGATTAAAAATCCAGCTGAAAGCCGCATTGAGTAAAGCTGAAAGTGAAGAAAACAAGAGAAACCTTTAGGCAGTCCTATAAGCTTGTATTTGTTACCAAATAGAAACAGCATATTTGCTTGGTGACCCCTAAAATTTGTTATTGTCCATTTTTGTAATTTCAAGATTTTGTTCTATAAAAAAAGGAAATCTGTTTTCTTGTAATTGTGTCCTATAGCTTTACCGCCTTAACTTTAGGTAAAGAAATTTATGTCTAAACAAATTAAACGACCATTCAATGTCATTTGTTGTCACTGGTTGGAGCTTGTTCTTTCAAGGGACAGATATGGAGCTGGAGTTTAAAGAGGTAATATCCTACTGTCTTCATACAAGCCTTATATTCATGTGTTGACATATTTATGGTTCTGAAATGTGAATATATTTACAACCACTGTTTCATTTAAAGAAACTACCTTCATCTCCTTCCTCGTTCGTTTTACCCTCTCTTACTCACAGTCTAACTTCCTCCCTCAAGCCTCTTGTCAAACGCATTTTGCATCTTACATTATTGACTCAGTTGAATAAATAACTTGGTACTGAATTCTAAATCAATGGCAAAGAGCATTTCTGAACTCTTCTCTTGCTCACTGAGGCCAAGTTCCTGACAGACACAACGAATGAAGTAAGATTTACTTTGGCTCCGTTGAGTGAGACTCTAGAGTGCTCCATAATAGCAAGGAGTGGCAAAGCAGCTTTGTGCAGAGTGAACACAAGACAGAGCTCTCTGCGCATTGGTGCCCAAGCAGGAAGCCAAAAACACTACAGGAAATTCAGAATCTAGGACTACATACCCCAAGGTCCACTCCTGCGACCTAACTCCTCTAGCTAGGTTCCACCTTAAACTAAGAGCCAGAGATGGCATACTCCCGAGATCTACCCCACAGTGACCTAACTCCTCCAGTTAGGCCCCACCATCATTGGAAGGTTTCACAGCGTCCCAAAACATAACCATGGGATAGGGATCATTCACATCTTCAAACCATGAGTCTGTGAGGAACGTTTTATACTCGAAGCCTAACAAAATGTTGTGTGCATATCATGGAAATAGTGGGCTTTCAAGGAAATACCATAAATATAGGTGATAAGGGTTTGTTTTTGTTTGTTTGAAAATTACTTCAATATGCACTATAGAAAGGCTAGCACGCATCTTTCTCAAGGGTAAAGTGTTTGCGTATTTAACTGAGCGTGTGTGCGCACGCGTGGGTGCACACATGTGGGTGCATGCTCCCTAGGAAGTGAACGCTGGGCTTCCCTTGTGCAAGGCAAGCACCTTTCCACTAAGCCATTTTTCCAATCCCACATCTATCACTTTAATGCTGTTTTTATTCATTGAAAACTGCATAAGTTACAGAGAGAGATCATGATCCTTCAAGCCTTGGGCCAGTGCAAAGGCAAATTGAGATCATGACAGTAAGTGGTTCCTGAATTTCACCAGTATAGACAATTCACATTGTGTGAATATTAGATTTGTATAGAAAGCTGCTAAAAAGTTGCTCCATTGAATATGACAAGACCTCATATTCATTAATGGAAACGGATTTCAAAGAAGCAGCTTCAGGAAAAATAATCACCTTCCCTCTTTCTTGAACAAAGACATCATTTTTATTGAAATATCAGTTCTAATTGATGAATCCAAACACTGTTGGTTCAAAAAAAAGTGTAACATTGATATATATTATTTGCAAATTGAAAGCTCTAACCATGAGTTTCTTCAGATTAGGCCTGTGATATTACTTTCATGACCAAGCTTATCTTATTTGATTGCGATATGTTCCAGTAAAGACTGATTTGTCACTTCTCTTCTTTGTAATATGCCAGACAACTCATTCTGCAAACTCTCTTCCAAATGATGCAGTACAGATCTATTAGTGTAATTATCTCATAGGGTCATTTACCACTTTGTAATTGCTCCAGGTTGTGAATGATGAATGAAATGAAGGCCTCTGCAGTGCAAACAGAACCTAGAAAGAATGTGCAGGGAGCTAATTAGGTAACCATCTCATGATAAGAGCCCAGGGACACACAAGACAGAAACATCTCCCAGTGCCCTGCAGTCAAAGGCAACAAACTCTTCCCAAGGAGTTCAAATGCATCCATTGCTAGGTAGAATCCTTTCCTACGTTCAGACTCTCTGATCTCCGTTCCCGGCTTGCACATACCCTCTATTTACTCCATCCTGGGCATTGCTAATGAGATCTGAACAGTCAAAAACCATCTGGTTGTTGTGAGAATTGTTCTATTTATTCATATTAAAGATTAAGGATTCAATCTTTTATTTGAAGAGTGGTGATGAGTTGTTGTATTTGATCAGGTTTCCCTGGCCTTTCTATTGGTCTTCTTTGTTTTGAGTTGGTACTTTGCTCAGCAATGGTGTCAGACTCTGTCATCAGAACTGCAATTTATTGACATAGAATGAAGATTTTATGTTACTTACAGCAAAATCCTTCTTTCTTGGTACAGTAATATCACAGGTAGATAACAAGTTGAGCTCATAAACAATTCTTAATAATTCTGCCCTGTAGCTTCTGTGGATGAAACAAAAATTTCAAGAGTTTGATGGCCTTGGGGTTCTTACTTTCAAATACATTGAATAATTTGACCACATGAACCAGTTCGATGTTTTGTCTTTCTGTTTCCACAATGCACTGCTGAAAACATTTCTTTAATTGCTTGCTGTCCCATTTGGATACAGAAGATTTAATTCCATGAAGTTGCCTATCAAAATGCATAATGTAATCATCTTGAATACCAACAGTGGCAATTGCTTCCTTCTGTTATGATTTGTTTGCTATTTATATAATATTTTCTAGTCATCTTGCTTTCTTCTTGAGCTCAATATAATGTACTTTTATGAACTCAGCCTGTCACTTCCCATTGCCACTGCAGGGCAAAGAAGCAAATTTGACCTTGTGGTTCACTTCCTGCTTTTCCATTTACCAATATTTGTGAGTCATAAGTGTTGCAAATAAAATTTGTTTACATGCTGCAAACAACAGGGTCAAATCCTTAGTGGACACTAACTTGAAAGGCTTGTCTACACTGATTTTTTTTCTGCCTGTCTTCTGATAGACAGACTCTTTGTCTTGATGAATTTTCTATAGATTTCTGACAGTTCACAGCACTAAGCAGTACTTACTGATTTTCATTCCGCAGCACCAGTTTTCCAAATGGAAACGTGGTTTGGTAAATACTGATTGTTAATGATAATAGAATAAATTGATTCTTAAATTATTTTATAATCTAAGTATATGTTTGCTTTAAGGCCTGGTAATATTTCTTTTTTAAATATACATCGGGTAGCTAGCATATGACTGGAAGACAAATAGATCTCCAGGCACATGGGCATATGGGCGGAGAGCAGAAAATTATATCGCTGTCATGGAGCTTGTCCTACAGGTGAAAGATATGCAAGAAAACAGATATACAAGAAGATTCTCAGGTAATTATAAGTATTTGGCATAAAACTAAGAGTGCAATGCGACAGTGAATGCAAATTTAGACAAAGGATTTAAGGAGATATCTCTGAGGATGTGATATTTATGCAAAGATCTGAATGACACAAATGAGCCAGCCGTGATAAAATCTATGGGAAGAGCATTTCAAGTAAAAGGAAGAGTTAGTGAAAAGGTCAAAAGGCAGAAATAAGCTTAGTTCTGTTAGAAGTTCCTAGAAGGTTTTAAGCTTGGAAACTATGTGTACTATGCACAATTTAAAAATATTTCTCATACTGAAACAGAGAGCACTGAAAAATCAGGTATAAACAAGAGGACTGTTAGTTGACTGTTGTAGTCATCCAAGAAGGAGAGGCTGGTGGCTTGAATCACGGAAAGGACAGAGCACAGGTGGGACAGCATGAGTGCAGTGACCCTGGAAGGTATGCTGGAAACAGAACTAACAGGACTTAGGGAAGAGGTGGCAAAACTGCTCACAAAAGGAAAGTAATAAAGGGTGTTTCAAAGGTTTAGGTGACAAAGAAAGAAAGAATGATAGAATCTATTGACAAGGAAAAATAGAGGTGAGTTCTTGCTTTGGGTGAAATGGGAGTAATGACTTGTTTTGGATTTATTTAGACTTGCAGAGTCAGACTAATTTTAGGTATTACTTAACTGTCATGGGGGATACCTAGAGAGCATGTGAAGCATTACTCACTGACTTGTGCATGTGAGTAGATTAAATGGAGAAGATATGTGCATCATGTAGGAAGACATCATTCCATCAACAGCTGCCTTAAGAGAACAAATCCAGTACAATGTAATTGGCCTCTCAGTCCTGGAGTCACCACAGACACTTGTTCTTCAGTCCTGGATGAAAGAACTCCAAGTCTACGCTGGCCTTTGTACTCGAGGACACCTGGCACTCCATCAGGTTCTGCTAAGACTTGAACTGAGCCAAGCCTCCGACATCTCACAGTGTGGGTCTTCCAGATGTCCTGTCATGGGGCTTCTCAGTCTCCACAATCACACAAGTCAATTCCTCTAGCCATCTTCTCTCATATGTGTGTGTTTGTACCAATCTGTCAATCTCTATTCACCTGCAAATGTGTATCCTAATGTTTCTGTGTCTCTGGACAACTGTAATACAGAGCTTTAGAGTTATGCTCTAAGAATGGAAAATTAGCACTAGAGATAAATATGAGATTCACTGAAGCCCTGAGACTAAAAGATTCATGTATACCACTTAAACAGACAGAAAAGATGAAAGGAAGAAGAACCACCAGAAAAGCTTTATAGCTTTAGATGTGAAGCAGCAGAAACCAAGAATAAATACTGGGAAAGAAAGGCAAACAAAATAAGAAATGTGTTACGCTGGTGTCTCTAAAGCCAGCTAGAGAAAAGTATGTAGAGAAAGAAGGAAAGGTTTGTTTCATTAAAAGGTTTATGAGAAGTTAAGAAAATCACAGTCAAGTGACAATTTGACTTAAAAGATGAATTCACTTATGACCTCATTAAGGTCACTTTCAGTAGAGAGATGGGAGACCAAAGCCCAACTAGAATGGGTTGAAAAGAGAATATGTTGTAAGGAAATCATTTTAATGAAGTTTCTTTTTTTTCTAAACTGAAGGGAGACTAGAATTAGTTGAAGAGACTGTAGCTTGAGAGACTTTTGCCATTCAAACTACTGCCTATTTGTATGCTGATAGAAGGCCTCCATTGATGATGTGAAGAGATCCAGAGCTGCCCTTAGCAAAGTCCTAGAGTTGATTATATCACTGGTTTTATCATTTTCATTTATTAAAAGTCATAATAATTTAAATTTCACTTTCATAATGATTCAAAGGCCTCCCTTGAATAGAATAGTTTGACAGTAAAACAAATGTCTGGGATTTTCTGCCCTGTGCACTTTATTTTATTTATGTATTTATGTATTTATTTATGTTATTTATTTGGTGGCATAGGTCTGGTGTCTCTAATGGAGGCAGGGAGAGTGAGTAAAAACTAGAGAGCTTTCCATTATTAAGAAGCATCCTGAGATTTATTCTGGTTCTTAAGTCTATGTCCAGGCTTAATTCACAGAGGGTATCACTGATGACTGCTTAGCTCTAAAGAAAGAACTTAGAGAAGAATTGTCCTTGATTTCTTAGTCCATACCCCAAAGTTTCACATCACAAAGGTTTTAATTCATCTCCTTATCTACTTTACAGAGAGCCATTAAAACAGGGTGATTTGGGTCTGGAGAGATGACTCAGTGATTAAGAGCACTGGCTGCTCTTGCAGAGGAGTGGGTTCAGTCCCCAGCACCCACATGGTGACTAACAACCATCCATAACTCCAGTTCCAGGGGAATCTGACACCTTCTTCTGGCATCCACAGGCATTGCATGACACAGTTGCACGTACATACATGCAGGCAACACACTCACACAACTAAAATGATAATAATAAAGTTTAAAAAAGGCTATGAGGATCTTTAGAGATGAACTAAGTATATTTTGTTTTGTGAGATGAAAAACAAGGATAGAATGTTATTATTTAAAGTGATATATTTGGGTATCAAATATACAAAGGTTGGAGTTGTGATGGTTTATCCTGACTGTCAACTTACTAGAATTTGGATCACTATTAAAATAAACTTGTTCCAGTCTGTGAGGTGGTTTTTAAATTGGATTACACTTAAATGTGGGCAGCATCATACTGTTAGCTAGAGTCTCTGACTGAACGAAAAGAGAAGGCCAGCTGAGCACAAGCATTTAGCTCTCTGCTTCCTGTTTGTGGACACAGTGTGCCTCTTGCCTCACAATCCTGCTGCCCTGACTTCCCTGCCATAATGGACTACACCTCAAAGCATGAATGAAAATAAACCTCTCCTTTCTTACTTGAGAGGCTTTTGTGAGTCATTTTGTGACAAGAAAAGTACTTAGTAGACATGCTTGTATGTTTTATTTTTATTCTTGGTCAGTATTAGATTTTAAAAGAAGGAAAACATAACAACTAAAATTCTATTCGATTATGAATACATATACTTATATGACTTTCTTATTTATCAAACTATCCTAAAGAACTGACTCTAAATACTAACTACAATCACAGATGGCATTAGCCTGTGAGTGAGCAGATCTTCCCCTTATTCAACAGAAAGTGACTCTTCAAAATATTCAGTTTCTATTATGAAGTATTAATAACCATCAAGAGAATACTCACTCATAGGAGTCAGACCAGTTCTATCCTTTACTTCCTGTGTTATTTTGGGCTCATTGCTGATTTCCTGAGCTTCAGTTTGTTCAAATACAAAATTAGTTTCTTAATGTTTATTTCACTGGACTAGTTTAAAATTTGGTGAAATCATTATAAAACACCTAGTATCATATCTGGAAATACGACCCGTGGATGGTAAATGATGAGCACTTTTACTGAGATTCATTTGATTTAATGGAGCCTTAAAACTCATGTTCCCCATATTCCATTTTGTTGAGTTCTAAGTTATAGAATAGCAGGGACCATGCCTTACTTGTGAATCTCTACAGCCTTCTAGATAGACTGTTTGGTACTTAGAAAAGATCTATTTTGAAAGCCTACTGAAGCAAACTGAACTGAATTAGTATTCAGTATTACTTATAAAGAAGAAATAAAAAGTATAACCATTTTTCCATATCACAACTGGTTAACAGGCCACCTTAACACTTTGGTGCTTGAATTGTACAATATGTCTTTGAACCACAGGTCACAGTTTAGATAGATGTTTCTTATTTCACTCAACCTGTACTTTTGCTTCTGAAAACAGGATGGATGGGAGTCCCTAATGGTAGTCACAGGACGCACTGATAGTCAGGACCTCCTGTCGTGCAGGCTGAAATGTAAGCCTGCCCACCAATGAGTATAACAACAGTAAGGAAGGTAAACCAGAGCTCAGATTTCTCTGCCGGAATCTACTCGTATAAATAAATTCTTTATTGATTTCTCTACTTTGTCTCTGGTGCCTTCTCTATGTATGGCAGTTCCCATGCCTTGGTTTTCCATAACAAAATGATAATTGTATTTTAAATTAAAATTATGAGAATCTAGAGTTTAGAGATAGATGATACCAGACAATATCTGGACTTCACTGAAAATAAAACAAGTGATGCAGCGAGATGCTGTAAAGGAAAGGGAACCTAACCTGCCTTCACCCTCAAATATGGATGATGGGCATAGACTGGGTTATCTACTTTTGAATATGTTTAATAATAAATAAGTTGCTGGGAGACAACTATAGTGGTGCACATCTGGAAAGTGGAAGTGGGGCAGGTGATTCAAGAGTTCAAGGTCAACCTTGGCTATACAGTAAATTTAAACCAGCAAGAGCTACAAAAGACTCTTAACTCAAAAATCAAAAGTAAATTAAAATCGAAAAAGCAAACTTCAAAACTAACAGCTCTCCCCACTCAAAGTTGCTGGGGTTTGACTTGTTTCTTAAATTTCTGCTTAGGACTGAAAATCTACCTTAAACTTTCAGAACTTCATCTTGCCAAGACTTACCTGGAGCCTTATTTTTCTTAATCATTTTCCAGACTTCTTCTTTTTTCCTGCTTCAGTGTGGAGCCAAGATTAAGCTATTCCTGGTTTTCTATATTCATCGCTGGTTCTACACTGCTTACTGTCATTGCTGACCATGAGTATATCTTCTTGAGAATGACTAAGATGGATCTGACTTTCTGATCCTACCCTTTGCCTCACAAGCTTGTACTTGACCTTGGATGAGATTATATCCTGGTTCAAAATGCGTGTTGTCCTTTCATGCACTGGGGACCTACTCCTCCCCACTGGTTCCCATTTGATCATATACACTGCATTGTCCTGTGGAGCGTACAGAAGGATACGCATAACATGAAAAGCAGTTATCATCAGATTAAAATGTATTCTCTTTACCTCTGCCATAAGGTGCTACCTTCAGTGTGGATACCTGAAAAACTATGACTGGAACAGAGTTGGAACCAAACTAAATGAGTATCGAACTTTCTGTAAGCCACTTGTTGAGTTGTTTGCTACTGCACCATAACCTAGTCTTAGCTGTTCAATGAACAACTTCTCCAATCAGGACTTGTTAAGGTTTCTTCAGTCCTAGACACAGAGTTACCTGTCTACAGCAATCTACCTCCACAAATTAGCCTTGTTTAGTTTACATACAGAGTGAGTAACAGCATAGTCATCATCACCTTGGATCACTTAACTTGTGGTGCCCAGAACATTAGAGATTAATATATTTGTCTATATTCATAGCTGACAAAATAATGTGATGATTTGTGATATATGTTAAATCTGCAAAATATTGAGTCTGGTTTATCTTCTGTACTTAAATATCTGGAAACAATGGTTAGAATACTGAATAAAAGCAATTCAATTCCAACAGCAGTAAATACTATCTTCTAAATTGTCATCTTTTTAGTACTACCACAGTGATAGTCTATTAAAATGAATAATGTGCTATTTCTGCTCAGGCAAAAATGCCAGCATGAGTTCTGAAAAAAAAAAATGCTCATATCAGTCAAGACAGCCTAGGTAACAAACATCCTCAAAATCTCAGTGACTTGAAACCTGTTAATTTAATTTCACTTCTTGCAAAGTGTTGATCCAGTACCCTCTCAGGAAGCTGTCCTTTTTCAGCAACAGAGTGACCTAAACTCTTTCATTATTTCTGCTCCGTTTTAATGACTTGCTGAAGGAACAGACACTAGAGAACTTTCCTCACAGAACTTTTCATTATCGCTACCTGAAAATCACATGTTCCAGTGGCCAATTAGCCATGTGTTCCTATTGAAAAACTGGCAGGGCTGGCTCTATAGTCTCAGGAAGAAAATACATCTGGAGGAACAGTGGGAGAGTCTATACCATGCTCTTTCCATGTTTTAAATAACATGGAAAAGATTATCTAATAAAATATGTGTATATCAATGGAAATGGTAAAAGGGAATGGTTACACAAGAACTGTATAATGCCTAAGTTCTTGTTTGTACGAAATAATAGGAAAATTGGGATTTTAAAATTAATGTAACAGATGTATTCAGGTTACAGAGTGACATCTCTTACCACTGTATTTCTTTTGATAGAGCAATAGATCAGCAATAGAGGAAAAAGTTGGCAATAATAACAGAAACTACAGCGACACCACTAGTGAACATTCATTGAGTACTTATTTAGTGCTAAGCAGTAAAGAAGTTTAAGGAATTACTGTGTAAAAGATCCCACTCAAAAAGATCTAGCAAGTTGTTACTGACCTAAAATGTATATTTAGAATCTTTGAATAGTAATTAATATAGTCAAAATAGTTTCAAAAGCATGAATGACTGACACCAAGGAATGTACGATCTTAATGATAATATCTCATTCTATATGTTAGTTTTCATATTCCTTTACATTTCCTTTGGTTTGGCAGCAGTTCAAAGATAACATATGTGCATTTCAGTGCTCCAAGTATTTTTGAGTCTGTGCTAACATAAAATGTGCTTTCACCTCACCAACTTTGTGTTATAATGCCAACTGGGAAATATTCTCGTGTGTGTCAATCAGACATAGGGTAGACACTAGAAATCTTAATCCTGTTTTTTGGCATGTGGGTGGGAGGAAGGACTTAAACAAAGAAATCACAAAACTACCCAAGCTTTTATGGAAAATAACAGAAGAGGCCTACAAAATGCAGGACTGTGGAGCAGGGGAGAAGGGATAAATATACATGAGTGATTCTCAAAGTATCAATAAACTTTATTTCACAGAGTTTGGGGTTTAGGAATATTTGTTTCGGCATTTTGAAATGTACCCATACTGTAGGTATGTTACTGTTCTTTCACAACCAGAAAATTTTAATTTATGAATTTGAAGGAAAAACGGAACATCAAAATTTTATTTAAGATTTTATACTTGTAATGTATTACAAAATACTTTAGAGAAAGGTGACAATTACTTTTTAAAGGTATTTCGAGGCAATGTTGACCATGCTTATTGACAGTTGTAAAGAGCAGCAAAGTGTTAGGTCATTGAATTCAACCAGAGTCATGGCCATATTTTCATCAGTTACAGATTCCTCCAGTAACTAGAGTTACTGTACTTACTCACTATGGATTGGGAAGGTTCTCGACACTGAAGCCTGCAAGCATTTATAGAATGAAAATTTGCTATCTGGCCATCATTTCCACGATACAGTATTGGGATCTATATCAGCTTTTTAAGGTTCATTTTCTACCACATCACGTGATTTTTACACAGTCGCATGTAGTCCGCATCTGAACTGAGCGCGTCCTTAGCTTTCTGCTTCTGCATATGCTGGTTTTTCCCACTAATGCCCTTCTTCCGCCTTATTTCCCTGAAAAACTGCCGTCCTTTAAAATTTAGCTTGAGTATCATCTTTAAAATGTTCCATGACTCTCGTAGGAAGATTTTAGCACTTGCTTCTTAAGCTCTTAAAGTCTCCTGTCTGTATGTCCATAGATGCACTTGATTTTTTTTGTTTGTTTAAGAATCTGTCTCCTGCTGAGAAGAGAGCATGATGAGAGTGGAACAAACTCTGTGCTATTCATCTTTGTTTACTTAAGGGATTAAGATAGTGCCTGAAACATAGGTTGCACTAAATAGATGTTTGTTGAATGAATGGCTCAAAACACATGCAGATAATATTTGGTGCCAAGATCATAGCAATCTCCAATAAGATCCAATCTGACATCCCTCAGATTTGCCCAAATAATCAATGCATGACTCAACTTTGCTTTCTTCCCTACAGAATGATGGTCTTCTGTTTACACCTCACAATGCATATAATGGCTTATACTGACTTCATGTGTCAGTAAATCTGACACTACATTGATGTGTTCCATGCATCATCACTACTCTACACATCTATCATTCTAAAATGTTAAAAGTGAAAAAAAAAAAAACGAAGTTCAAATTGTAAAGTAACATGTCCAATGTAGATAGCTCAAAATGGTAGACTAACCCTCAAAGGACTGACCAGATGATACAGATGATAACTGTTCTGCACTGGAAATCTATCGATGATTAGAATATTTTTCAGCCTACAACAAAAATAAAAGAAAATCGTTAATAAGACCGAATGACTGATGTCTAGATAATTCCAGCTGTCTCCGCATCCATAATGTATTTGAAGGTCTTCAATCTATAGATAGAAAGAACCTCCTCCTTTTATTTCTATATTCCTGAACCGTAGAAAAAGAGAAATGTTTCAGTAAACTCAGAGGTCTTCATTTATGCCAACAGTCTAGACAAACAGATCTGTTCTGTTCTGGATATTTATTATTTCCCCCAAGAAGAAACCTCTAAAAATTCTGGGATTTTGTTCATGTTGTTTTTGTCTCAATAAGGAAAACAAAATCGCCTAAATTTTGTGTAACTGATTACTTACCTGAAAATTCCAAATTGTGACTTTGCACATGTTTGCCATTTTAAAAAGGAGGGTCATTTGCATTGAATTTTTATTTTTTTAAAAAATCAAATATGCCCAGTTCATTTTACTTATGGCAAAATATTACTCCTGTGAACCTTAAAAGACCTATGAAATTATGATTTTTGCCTGTATTCACTTGTATAGAAATTGCTTATTTAAGCTTTATCTTTACTTTCATTTGCTAAAATAATGGAACCAATTTATCATTTTTTAAATGAGTAATCCTTTCCTGCTTTCACTCAGAAGATGATTACCAAGTCAATAAAGTGTGTAGTTTATTGAATGCTCTTGGTTTGTAAAATAATACATTTTAAATGCATAATTAAAAGAGATATTCACATTCAAGATGTCCAGAGGCAAATCTCCCTAACTAAAATAGAAGACCTCTCTATAAGTTGGATGGTATAAATCCAACAAAAGGCAGTGTTTGCCAGTGTGGCTATGCTCATGCATGACATGCTTAATGAAATATGCTATTTCTAGTACAAATAATTGCCTTTGTTTTCATCATCTTGCCTGGTGCATCGTAGCAGGCTACAGAATAGTGTGCGTTTTATCCTGATCTACAATCAGACAGTTCATAAAACTCTAATGGAAATGAAGATTTTGCTATTTGAAGTGGTCAAATTTCCATTTTCAAACACATCACAGCTTATAACCACTGATGGCATTTGGGTTTGCTTTTGAGTTTTAGGATAATAGCAAATTATAGAGAAAATCTACCAGTTCTTTGTCAGCTAAACTATGAGAGAAAAGGCCCATTATCTACCTCAAAGAAAAGCAAACCTACATGGTTTTTTAAAATGAAAAAAAATGTATATTTGTTTGTAGCTGTAAGCCATTTGTGAATTTAAGATCATTAGTCTTGCTTAACTGAACAGAGAGTTTGTACAAGTGAATAAAAGCCCTGTCTCTTACCTTTAAATCCACTTAGGACTAAAGAGAAGAACAGGGAAAGCAGCACTGGAGAGCTCTTTTTCCTTCCTATTTCAGTGGTCTGTGATCCATAAAACCTGTCTGTTTAGAACAGTCTGGCCTTAATGGATATGTGTTGATACACAGCTTTGCCTCTCTAAGACTTTTTCTCCTGAATGTTCCCCCCACCCAACTGCCACTGTTCCAAACTAAAACCCCTAAAGGCTCTGCTTTTGACTAAAATCTCACTGCCGTGAATGCCTCCTCAGTTGAAGTTCCTAACCCAGTGACATCATTCATTCAACAAATACTTTTTAATTACCAACTTGAAGACCGTAATCTCTATTCTCCACCCAAGTTGGGAAAGTTTCTAAAGGATTCCTGAATTCTTCATTAAATCCTTACATTTATTGGGAGCTCATTACTTCATTGGGCACCAATTTCCAGAACATTTCCCCATGAGTAAGTTCATACCTAACTGCCTATATCTACATTTATCATTCCATGTTTTGTTTCTTGAGGACATATTGAACTCACTTATAACTTTTAAAGTGATGACTTTTCAAACATTTCAAGAAAAATTTCATGTTTCAGTCCTTCCTTTTATCCAAGTCAAAACATATCTAGCTCTTTCTTCAGTCTCCACTGAGCATACATTCGAATCACTCTGTAATTTTGATCTTCTCTCATTTACATTTCAGGCAACTGATTTTCCTTTTAAAAATAACACACCAATAATAATTCTGCATCTTGAAAGCAATAGTGTTTATAAGAATTTGTACAATTAACATCCAGCTACTCTTAAAATGGGTAAAAGTTTTGGAACAAGTGGTTCCATAGTGAGAAGCAGAAAACATAAGGCCAAGATTCTCCTTTAAATGAAATATGGCATTTCAGACATCGAGCATGAACCAGAGCATGACGCTCCACAGCAATCCCCTCTGTATTTCCACTTAATTTCTAGGCATGACTGTACATTTCATAGGAAATACGTAATCAGGAATAATTGTAGGTATTTCCTACTATTTGTGTGAAATTAAATGCAATAGATTTTAAAATCAAATACATAGGTATAAAAGTATAACCTAGATTTGTTCCTTTTAAATTTGTGTTTTCTTCACAGTCATTCATTCATTTATCCAGGACATGGTTATCTGTATTATTGTCCCAGAGATATACATCTTTGCCTTTTTGTGCTTCATAGTTGTTTGGAGGAAATATTGTGAAACAAAAACAAAGTAAAAATGAAAATAATTGCAATTTGTGTTAACTTAAAGGCAACAGGGTACTGGGACAGAAAATAGCAAGGGATGAAAAACAGAACTTTCAGCAGAGTTTTAATAATAGAGTATAAAGGAATTTACATTTAATCTGAAACCTTAAAACAAGTCACAAGAGACAAATCAAAGAATGATACAAGGAAATCATAGTTCATCCCAAGGAAACAGAGATTAATTTATTTGAGAAAAGACTAAAGATCAGAAATGAATTGTAAGAGTAATGTGGAAGACAACAAGAAGAAATAAATTTGGAGAATGAGGCTGATCCAGATTATTTATACATTTTTTTCCATGTGTTTGAGGAAGCCATCATAACTTATGAGAATAATACAGCCTAAACTTAAATATTATACAAACCACTTCACCTGATGAATGCATAATCGATTTGATGTTAACAGGAGAAGTGAAAAGTCACTAATAAAAATATTGAGCAAGATTAAGATTAGACCACAATTTTGAGAATGAACTCCTAGTTTGAGATGTGTCTGTTGGTTACAATCCTTTGAATATAGCTATTAAACCTGAGGTCTCAAAACTGTAGAACACATACTGCCTGAGTAGTGAAATTATCCTATGAGATCAAAATAGGACAACATGAAATATTGTTTAAATCAGTCTATTAACCTAGTATTGTAGAGCCGGGTGTCGTGAAGCACACACCTGTCCCAGCACACAGGCATCAGAGGCAGGTGGATCTCTGTGAGATTGAGGCCAGCCTGGTCTATACAGCAAATACCAGGTCAGCTGGGATTACATGCACACCCTGTCTCCAAATAACAGAAAACAAAGCCTCAAAACCTAGTTTTGTGGAAAGGTGTACGGAGGAAGTCTGAATATGATCAAAATGCATTTTATCAAATTTTGAAAGCAATAAAAACATAAATAAATATGTTTGAAAATCAACTGGTGAAACTTTTTCTATCTGTTCCATATACATACTTTTGCATCACTATTTGTAGGCAGATTATTATACACATTTCTCAAATTATGTATGATGGGGTTAGTCACAAGTCCATCAAGTTGAAAACTTCGTAAACTGAAATGCATTTGATATGATTAACCTATGAAACATAAATTAGCTAGCCTTTAGTGTCAGCACATTAATAGTCATCAACTGCACAGAGCTCTCTCCACCCAATCCATTTCACACTAAATGTTGACTATCTTATGTAGCTAGCTTAATGAGGACAGTACTGAAAGTGAATGTCAAAATTGTTGTGTGAGTAAAATCTCAAACCGCCTCCAAACAGAAAAATCATAAATGGATCCATCATAATTTAGGAACTGTGTATATGCATATATATATATATACATATATATGTGGGTGATTTAAAAGTAACACATACAAAATAACCCAGTTTTTAATCAGTCTAAACTATGCCCTAATGTCTGTCTTTGCATTCTTCTATGCCATAACACTGGCTTATACCTCCTCTCTCAAATGGACTGACTTCTGCATACTAGTAACTTCATGCATCACCATTAGTAATAACAATTCTTGATTTTGCTTTCTAATTTCCAGTATAAAGTCTTTAGGATAAAAATTATTACAGAAATCTAATCATTGCCAGAATGTTCCCCCTAAATGATTAAGTGATCACCTAATCCTCCACAAATTTAAAAAGAAATATTGTAAAATTAGGAGATCTTAAGTGATATTAGCCAGAATTTAAAACAATACCATTGACAATTGTATAAAAAATTTAAGAATAAAACTAATGAACAATGTCCAAGATATATGTACTGCAAATTATATAATACTGATCAAAAAGAATCCAAACAAATGGACAGATATATCATCACAGACTGGAATGTTGAGCAAGTTCCTAAATGAACTAAAACAATCTTGAACAAGAAAAAAATAAGTGGTAGGAATAAATGACCTAGACATAGATGCCTAAGAGACAATCTTCAGTATCGTGTGGTCAAGACAGAAGGATATAAACTGAGATTAGTGATATGAAATAAAGAAGAAAGGAGTAGACAGACACAGATATGCTAAATTGATTTTCACAAAGGTGAAAGCAGAATACTAGGATAGCTAGCCCTTCAATAAACAAAACTAGACCAACTGGGTATCCACAGTCAAGATGGTGAGCCTCAAATTAAGCCTCCAACTTATGAAATCAACATAAAGGATGATAGATGCAAAACTTGAGAAAAAGACTGATGAAGTAAAAATACTTTAGAATAAATGGGAGAAACCCTTCAGGATTCAGCTATCCAAGAAGCCTCTAGAATAAAAATCAAAATCACAGGTTTTTAGAAAAAAATTAAAAATTGGTCATCATCAAATTTAAAATTTTGCTTTATGAAAGATAGCGTGGAAGAAATGTAAGCCAACTATGACTCATCAACTTAATTCTTGTGTATTTATCTCAAAGAAATTATAACTTTAGTTTACATAAAAATCTGTACCCAAATATTCATAGCAGTTTATTTATAGAAGTTTAGAAGTAGAAAACCCAAACATGTTTGGTAAGTAAACAGTTAAAGAAGATAAAATACATCTACTTGATGGAATGGTACTTAGCAACATATTTGATACATAAAATTTGGATGAATCTGCAGGAATCATGCTGAGTAGAAAACACAAATCCTCAAAGGTTACATATTGCATAATTTCATTTATAAAATATGCTTGTAATGAAAACATTGTGGAATTGGAAAGGGGAGAGAAAGCAGGTATAGCAGCAGAAGGAATACTTTTGGTGATCAGAGGTTTGTATTCTGATCATATCAATGTCAAATTCGGAGTTATGTGAAACTGCTATCATTTTGCAGGGCATTACATTGCAGAATAAAGTTAAACGGTATATGTTACTCTGATATTTCTTATATTGCATGTGAATAGGCAAGTTTCTCAGAGTCACATGTTTAAGAAAATGTATGCTTGTAGCATGTAATTAATATTATCCTTTTAAAGAAATTACCTTAACCAAATAGTCAGAAGATATTCTGTGACAATATCTGGGAAAAACTGACAATCAAACTAAAATAACCAAATAAGAAATAATCAAAATTAAATTTAAAGATATGTGTGTGAAAGAACATCAATGGGCCTATACATACTCTTGTTCTTCTTAAGATGTTTGAGCTTATATTCCCCATGAAAGAACTATGACAGATCAGCAACTTTCTATGAGAAGATCCAAAATTTCTTCCCATAGTTTCAATGTCAACAAAAGATCAGTCATATTTACCTTCCATTTCATAATTACAAACTAAATATTTGAAATTAATAAAATGGTAATCATTAATGTAATAAACATACCTTCTTATCAAGTCAATTAAGTATCATTTCTGCTTCTGTGTATTTTCACTGTATGGGACTTCTTAATTGAGTCTTTATGCCTATCTTTTAGACTACTGACTAATTCATAAGGGTTTGGTACTGCCAATAAACTCAGAAACAGAAATAAAGCTCATAGCAGGGGGAGCTGAAACACAGTAGTAGTCATACTTCAAGCCCTATACAAACATGTATTTTAGAACTACTTTTTAGTAACATAACTATAATGCCGTAGAAAAAATAAATAAATAAATAAACAGGTAGAAAATCTTACACATGATCAACAATAACTTCATGATGAGGAAGACACTTCTATGCATTCATTTCTACATCATGGCAGACAATATGAGTCAGTTACAAGTATCAAAGCCAGGAGTGGCCAAAATATCCTCATGAATACTCTCAAATCCTTACCAAGATGTCAAATTTGACAGTTAAATTAAATGTTTCCCATTCTTATGTGAGGATTATGGAGTTTATATTTTTATTTTTATTTCTCATTCTATTTTTTAACTAATGTAATTTATTAAATTTTAGATCAATATCAGAACTTGCCAAAAATACTTATTCATCATCCAGAAAATATGCCTAATGAGATATTTCTATCAAAATTAAGAGAATAAGTTTTCCATAAAAGAATGTTCTAATATATGTATGTATTATGGAATGATAAAAATCAAGCAAAATAGCATATCTATACTACTTCTTTTTGTTGTTAAATTCTGCTTTCTTAGGGATTTTCAAGTATGTAAAATTAATATATTCTCCATGTGTATCATAGATCTCCAAACTTACTCTTTCTAACTGAACTTTTTTGTTCTTTTACTAAAATCATAGCAGAGCACTTTCCTTTTTTTCTATTTTCTTTTTTATTGAATTTTTGCAATTTTCATACAATATGATTTGATGGATCCCTTTCCTAGCCCCACCTCACTTTAATGCCCTCATGCACAATCTAACTCTTATTATATAGATAGATAGATAGATAGATAGATATAGATATAGATATATACATATAGATATATACATATAAATACACACACACACATAGAGAGAGAGAGAGAGTCTAATTTGTGTTTCCAAATGTCCTTCAGTGTTAGTACATCCACTGGAGCCTGATTAACCTACCAAGAATCCAATGCTTGAGAGACTCTGTCTATGCTTCCCAGCAGTCATCTATTAGTACAGTTTCCTTAGGTGGAGTAGGAACTTAGCCGTTTCCTCATGTGTATGTGGGGATTTTTCCTGGTTTGAGCTTGCATGGATCTTGTGCCTGCTGTCATTATGGTTTTGAGTTCATCTGAGTAACTGACCAACGGTCTAGAAAACTGTTGCCTTGTGGTCGTCCACCATCTCTGGCTTTATAATCTTTCTTTCTGCCCCCTCTTCTGCAATGAGCCCTGAGCCTTGGGAGGCAGAAGTTTGATATACGTGTCCTATTCAGGAGTAAGAGCTTTGCAACCTCCTGTTCTTGGTACGCTGGCCAGTTGTGGGTTTCTATGTTAATTACCATCTGCTTCATAAGGAAACTTCCCAAAGTACTTTCTAGTCCATTCTCAAGTAACTACTAGTCTACTTGCTGTATATCTAAGTTCGATTATTTTTATTCTATATCTAAGTAAGATGAAGCAATGTGTACATGCATTTCTGTGGGAGGTTTAATTCATCCATCATTTTCCTGCAGATTAATCCATGATATTCCATTAACAGTATTTCATAATGTATATTTCCCCATTTTCTTTATTCATTTGTGTGGAAGAATGCAGGTTGACTCCTAGGTGAGTAATGCCTGTGAATAAAGTGTGGAGACTTTTAGAGTTCTGGTATAATTTGAATATTTTGTTTTCTTTTCCTTTGGCTATATAACCAGAAGTAAAATTCCACATGTAAATTTATATTTGTTTTGTTTCTTTGTGTTATTTGCAAAGCATAAGTATAGCTCAAGTCTTGCCACACGATATTTTTTAATTCAATTTATGGGGCTGGAGAGATGGTTAAGACCGTGGACACAGGTTCAACCCCCTAACACTCACATGGAAAGCTAATACCAATTCACGAGTCCAGTTCCAGGGAATCGGATGCCCTCTTCTGGCCTCCATAGGCACAGTACACACTGGAGCACTTACATTCATGCAGAAAAAACACTCGTACACATAAAATAAAAATAAATATTTTTTTAATTCAAGCCATATTCTATAAGTTATAGTGGATTGTAAAACAGTTCCAAAGCTTTAAAGGCATTTTCTGCTTGTGGTGCTAAGTGGTGAACGCCCTATGCAAAGTGCCACAGGAACAAAATTGTTAATTCCACTGCAGAGAATCTGTGCAGACCGGAGGTGACAACAAGCAGCTTCTTTAAAAGCAAAATTAAGTTTTTCAAATTCACCGGGAGAATATTTTAGAAGGAAAAAAATGCATAAATGAGGTTCCATGTGGTGAATTGCCTTACTCCTCTACTCCATTTGGACAGTTCCTGTGGACTGCCAGTACCATCATCCTGCTTAATAAACATGTACCAGGGCTACACCTTGACTGACCGAGAATGGGCTGCTGTGTTGTGTCTTCTGTAAGCACTAGTCAGTGTCAACTCAATAAGCATAGGTCAAGAAATATTTTTGCTAAATTTAATTGAAACATTTAATGATCTGAAGAGACTGTGTGTTTTCAACTAGTGAGTATTGAACTTATAAAGAGACCACTGTTCTTATCACTGATGCTGCTGCTGCTGCTGTCATTACTCTGGTTGCTGTTTTGGATACCTGAAGATGAACAAGAAGCCATAGGTCCTATTGGAACTTTTATCAAAAAGAAAAGCAAGAATTGTCCACTCAGTGATTTTACTGGAGCAGTAAGACAAGCAAAGTTGATTTTATTGGTGCACACTCATGGTATCTTCCCTACTCAATACACTAATGACCAATCACTTGTTAAGGAGGCTACAGATTATAGCATGCAGCCAAGTTGCCATGCTGACAAGCAGTCTATAGGAATTGATCATCTTCTAGGAATCCATCACCTGTCTACCTGCATTGGTATCATCTTACTTCATTTTTATGGGGTGCAAGGACACATAGGTGCTTAAGAAGGAGCAGATCCTGGATTATAATTGCACACTGTGAACCAAGCACTCAGGCTTCAAACATGTATGCTATTTTTCCTAAAAGTCCTAAATCTCAACTTTGTAGTCAAATATATATCTTTTTATAATTGGGTGTTTTTCTCAAGTATCCATGTGTTAAAGTCTTTTTCCACATCTGATGGGGCTATAAGGACTTGGTGGAACCTTTAAAAGAAGGGTCAGGGGAAAGTAACCTGGGAGGTCATTAGGAGAGTAACCTTTAAAGGCATCTAGATAAAGACTTGTCTAAAGAAGAAATACAAACAACAGCTAAATATCTTTAAAAGTGTCCAGCATCCTTAGCATTGGGGAAACACAAATTAAAACTACTTTGAGATTTCATTTTACCCCAGTAAGAATGACTAAGATCAAGAAAACAAGTGAAAACAAATGCTGACCAGGATGTGGAGAAAGGGAGCCCTCAGTTTGTGGTGGGATTGCAAACTGGTTCAGTCAGCTTGGTGCAAGCTCAGAAATCAGTTCTCTAAAACCTAAAAATAGATCTACACATGATCCAGCTATGCCAGCACATATCCAAAAGTTTCAAATCCCTGCTACATAGATGCTTGCTCAGCCACGTTCAGTGCCTCTCTTTTCACAGCAGCTAGGAAAGGAAAACAACATAAATGTCTTTTAACTGGTGAATGATAATGAAAGTGTGCTACATATACACAATGGAAGTCTACCCAGCTACGAGGAAAATGAAATCATGATATTTTCAGGTCAATTAGTATAAGTGGAAAACAGTATACTGAGTGAGCTAAGCCAGACACAGAAAGGCAAAAGCCAAGTTTTCTCACATTTGTGGATCCTAGCTCCAAATCTTTAAATATGAGTTTATAACCTGAAGAATCCACAGAAGTCAGAAACTATACAATGGGACTGTACTTCAAGGAAGGAAGGAAGAACTCTAGAGAGGGGTATGGTAGTGTACAGGTCCTCTCAAGGAGAAACAGAAACAGTGAGACTAAGTAGGGAGGGAAAAGGAAGCTTAATACAGAGGGAGAGAGAATACGGAGATAAATAACACTAACGACATTTGAAAAAGCTGTAGGGACATATCTTATCATCTTATTTTAAAATACACATGTAATATGTGCATATTATATATAAATATATATGTAAATAGAATATACATATGGTCAGGTGCCATGGCACAGGCCTTTACTCCCGACATTCAGGAGGCAGAGTCAGATGGATCTTTATGAGTTCAAGGCCAGCCTGGTCTACATAGCAAGTTCCAGGCCGGTCAGAGCAACATGTTGAAACCCTAGCTAAAATAAAAGTCCAAAATATACATAAATAATATGCATATGTTTATATTTACATACATATATATTTCTAAAATGGAGTTCAACTTAGGGGGTGATAATGTTCCTTCCAAGAGCCATAGACTATGTAATACAAACCCTACTGCCAGGCATGGGAAAACTCCCTTTGAGTTGTTGGTCAGGCAAGTACAAGAGATTCTCAAACAATGCAAGCTATTGTTATTGCCCTAAATTACCTCCCATAACTTGCTCAAGACACCTCACACTTTGAAAACTAACTTGGAAGCAAGAAATCCCTAACTGTACAATAATGACAATTTTATCCTGGGGATAATCCACACCTTAAATATCTCAAGGGGATGGCCCTCTCAAAAGGATGGAATACATGCTTTATAAGGTAAACCTAGCAAATTATGGCTCATGACATCTCTAGCCAACTACCATAGAGGAGAATCTACTACTGCCATTTCGCTAAACCAGTATTAATTCTAAGTGCACTTTCAAAACTTCCTACAACCACAGATAAGTGTAGCTCCCTCCACTCATCAAATAAGCTTCTTTTGACATCAAATGAACACAATTATAGAAACCCAGAACTGCCCAAATGCAAAGAATAAGCAATTACGGGGTGCCCAGCCACGGCTCATAATCTAAAATGCCGCCCCTACACCTAAGGCTTAAGAAACGTTGCAGAAAAGGGGGTGAAAAGGTGATAGAAGCTAGAGGAGCAGGATGCCTCCTGTTACACATTATCCTCTACACATGCCGTGGAAGTCACACACATGAAATTTCAACAACGTCATCGCCTAAACAAGGCCTGCATAATGACATCACCAGTTAACAAGCCCGTGTGGACAGGCAAAATCTCACAAGATCCCACCTTATATGAGGAGCCACAGGCAACCCATGCTTTTGAGAGAGAAAAAATTAGTTTTCTCTAGGAATGAGATCCCTGATAAGTTGTCCGATTCCAAGTGGTCAGCCTTAAACACATGTACATAGGAGCAACACCAAATGAACATACGAGATGTTTTATATATGTGTATGTATACATATATATATATGTGTGTGTGTTATTTAGATGTATACATGTACGCACATGTGTATACATATGTAACAGTAATAGCTAAAGAAAAATGGGTCATAAACTTAGAAGGGCAGGAGTCATAGAAGGAGTTGAAAAGGAAGAAGAAGAGGAGAGAATGGTAAAAATACAGTATTCATAAGAAATTCTCATAAATATAATTTTTTTTTAATTTAAAAACTGGACCTACAGGCTCCGCCCCCCGCCATCCTCCTCTTCCTTTCTTCCTCTCCTTTCTGCCTCTTCACCTTCTCCTTCTGCTCCTGCTCACTTCCCCCTCCTCCTCCTTTCCTTCTTCTTGTCCTTCTTCTCCTTCTATTCTTCACCATCATAAAGGAAGGGACTTTGCTCATCTGCAATGCTCCATTCTTCCTGTTAAAGAGATAGGGCCAAGTGACTGTGAACCAGAATCTCTAAAACTATGGGCCAAATAATGTTTCCTCCAGCTAACTTGCCTTTCTTTAGTGTTTTGTCACAGAAAGGAAAACAGTTATCATATGCCTCAAACTTGAGAGTATCTTCTTTTAATAATACAATTTCGTCTCCCTACCTGACCATTGTATTTATTTTTCTAATTTAAAATAAATATTACTTGGCAGCCTATGTGCCTGTTGAAAAGAAGTATTTGTTTCAATAAAGTTGCAAAGCAGACACAAGTAAAGAAACAACCCCAAAGCAATGTATACCGTTTTTATTAAGGCTTTTTGGGAAACAGTGCTACAATTCCATGTTCATCAGGTTTATAACTACAGACATAGGAGTATCTTTTCTAATGAATAGATGAAAGAACTCAGGAATAAATAACATAGTTTGAAATATGGACCACTCACATCAGCTCTTTTACGTCATTAATGAATGTTGTGCAGGCTAGATGCCATACCTGAAACATTATTGTTAGAGCTCTGGAAGAACTCAGGTTTTAGACCAAAATTTAGATATGTGAGGATCTGCTATTAATGCCCATCTGATAAAAACTGATATTTAAATAAAATATTTGACAGCTAAATTCTTTTTCTATTAAAGACTTTTAATGTGAAATTGCAAACTGAAAAAGAATGCTCAAAAGGTTGCAGAAATTGATGTATGTAAAAATGTCCATCTAAAAATGACACAACCTCAGAACGTTGCTATTTTTTTTAACAAGTATATTCCAAAAGAATATGGCCACATTTCAGGGAGACATTTCTTCTCCCAACACCATGACAAGTGTTGATATCACTAAAAGGAGTCTGAAAATGAATTCAAGCAACATCACTTTTTAAATGTTGGAGAAAGTAAAATGACTAGTGTGGTACGTGATGTAAAGACCTTAGTTTTCACATGTTCTTAACTCAGTTCTCTTAATACTCAAAATAGCTAATGGGCCTAAATGGTCTTCCTCACAAGCTTTTGTTGAAATATCCACACATAAATACATGAAAACACACACATAAATGTATGTATTTCCTAACACAAACAAGTCATTGTATTCATGGTCTCATGAATCTTTTTTGCCTGTTTTGCCTCTGAATATATCTGGATTCCTGCTAAATAATAAGAAAACAACTGTTTGTGGCTAATTCTCCCTTAAGGAGAGTTAGCGGAATGTTCTATGAGTGTTCTGCAAATTCAGGGTGATTTTTTCCAACAGGTCTGTAAATTCTCCTTAAGTTAAGCACTGGCATTTCACTTCTCTTCTGTGAATCACATCAAGCTACCTAATTCCTCACTGTAAAATCAAATATCTTACTGACTTTCTTCTAGCTGAGCCTTCTTGAATAGCCTCTCATATTGAGGATTCAGTGGCTGTGTTCTAAATGAACCCGTTTCACTGGCAGGTGCCTGCTGGTTTTTAGGATTTAAACGGTACCATTACTATCATTTATAAGGATAACATCACAATTAAGAATGTATGAATAATTTAAAATTGAGTAGCGTTCAGTTTCACAGTCTGTCTGCCATGAAGGTTTGAAAGTGCAAGGTCTTTATTTTATTACAAAACACTGGCTGTCTGGGTAAAAGGAGATGAAAAGTTACTAATTTCAGGCTTTACTTCAAACCCTTTAATCTTGCAAATAAGTGCCTTCGGTGAGGACTTTGTTATCTCCTAAAGCCACGCTAGAATTGCTCATGATCTTTGTCTGTTCCCAAGATCCTTACCTTATCCTAGGTGAGCCAAATGAAACAAAGGGGAATGCACTGGAGGAAGTGATTATTTAATAGAGCTTTGCTTTTTAAACCCTAACTTGTGCTCTTAGCAAATATTATGAAACACAATCATTTCACTGCCATAAATAATGCTATATAATTAAAATTCCATTCTGTGGTTGGGAGCAGTGTGATAAACTGTTTTGCGAATTGGTAATTCTATTTATTAAAAACAGAGGCATTAATTTTGACACATTGAATTATAACACAGACAAACAGATCTTGTGTTTTAATTAAATGCTCTATTTGATGAGCTTTTTTGCTCTAAGATTTAATAGCAGATCTAGAATTTGTATGGTATAGAGCAGGGGAACGATCTCAGCAGGGAATATGAGGCTTAGGCCCAGAAGCTCTGTGAGAATTCAAAAGGCACAGACCAGAGCCATGGCCTCCACAGAGCACCCCTTTGTGTCCAGCCCAGGACTGTTGGCTGGTTTAGGGAGGCTTCTCCCAACTCCTTTGCCATCCAGAGGCTCCAGCCAGACTTCTGGTCTAGTAATGTATTACTTATTTTACAATCATAAAACAGCACTGAATATTTTTTAAATAAATAACTAACTACCAAACTGCTTTGAGCTTTCTTTCACATTAAGCTACATTTAATATTCATTTCACTTTTTTTTCTATTAATTAAAAGTAAACCGTGTATTGTATGGTACATTATCCCTCTAACAGCCCCATGTGGAGATCATGAAGTGGAGGACTAATGGTGTAGACTTTAGCATTTAGTTTTAACTGGAATAATTTACATATCTGTGAGAAGAGTCTGAGGCATGTGCAAATAAGCAGAACTTGAGATATCAAGACACTTGCTCAGTTTACTATGGACGGTGGAGCTCTGGGCTGTGCATTTAGTCCATCAGGTAATTTAATGAGACTTACATAGCATCTAATTCTGCAGAAGAGACAAAAGTTATTATTAAGGAGAGGCATGTGGCAGTAAGAAAAATGTGTTTGCTTGTTTTATTTTATTCTATTACCCCAAGTAGCAAAGGTGAGCCTATTCAATGGTCATTAAAGTTTACCTTTATAATTTATCAAAAAGTTCCCACATCAACAGTTTTTTGCTGAAATTTCAAAATTGGAAACATTAAAATTTGATGTAAAATGCCAGATATTTATGGAGCCTTTTTATTAGAAAAATAACTACAGAACTTTAGTCTATGGATTTTTATTAATGTGCAACTCTCTTAAATGAGCAAAAGAAAGTACATTAAGGAAAAGCCATCAACTCTGAAAGTGCACTTTAGCTTCCAATTACCAGACTTTGGGACAAGTTCTAAGGGAGAAGAAATGTTTCTTACAAAACCTGGGAAGTTTAAATAAAAGATCAAAAAAGCATCATTCTCGATGAATGTATCTAGGAATAGTTACACTGTATTATGAATACTATGCAGCTGGTCCTTAGAAGACAGAATATTTTAAGAAAGCACTCTGGTTCCTTGATAAAATTGAAATCAAATGACATCAGGCTGCCATACCAACTGATTTAAGCAATCAGCTCTTAAAATACGCCGAGTTTGAAATATTTTTGTCTGCTAGGAAGTCATTGTAAAGAGAAAGAAGTGCATTGAGGGCTTTGTGTATATGTTCCTGAAGAAAAGTAGAAGCCTCAATTGCCAAGGATGTTTTCCAAATATTCACAATTTCTGGCACCAATGTGGCCAGACAGAAAAGAGAAGTAAGGCTTACCCTGATGGATGATAACACTTTCTTAAATAAGATATCCATATAATTGCAAAGGTTGCTTCGAGAAGATGAAATAGCTTGACATTTATCCTAAAACTTCACTTTCCTTAGCCAAATTGAAGTTAATATTAAAATATTTAGAATTGGCTAAACTGTTGCCGTTCCTTTAAAAAAAATCATAATCTTTGTAACCCAAACCAACAGTAGGAGAGCACAAATGTTCAGAGACACTGCATTTTTACATGGCCTCTTGAGTATTCACACTCCCACAAAGGCTGTCAGACCTGCTAAATGGCATAGCCAAATTTCTCTGAAATCTTTTTATAATACAATGATGCATAAGTGTAAGTCAATGTAGCATTTGACTCTTCAAATACCACAGTAAAAAGTCCTCGAAATATACAACTCACTCTATAGGATGAATCTGAGCCAATTCCATAAAAATATATGTAGCTCTATATATTCTTGTATATTGTAACCCGATGTTAAACTTACACATTTTCCTCCAATGACAACTCATGGTAGAAATTTCTACCTACCTCTATGATGCATCTAGCTTACAATATAAGTTTTGCAATGATTAAGTAGCATAAACCTATAGACTTAAACTCTATAAATGTTAATAGCATATTTCCTCTGTTTTAATTCCAAAGTTACGTGCAAAATATCTAATACATAAAGATAATCAATTTGACTGTGAAAGTCAGAAAGATGTAGAAAATCTTTATTTTGATAAAGTTCTTACATTTCCAATATTTGTTCTTATTTTTGTCAGCTTCCTAATCTACTAGGAGTTTAGCTGCTGGTTAACCTCTAGCATCATTTCTACTGCTTAGAATATTGAATGAATAGAACTTTTCCAGAGCCCCTAGGAAAATTTCAAATAATTTAGCTGCAGGTTGCACTATGACATAAAAGGAAAATTGCTTTGATTAAAACAAGTTATACATAATAATAAATATTTTTAAGAATAGAGATGGTTATTATTTGTGAGAGGTATTTTTTTTCTTTGAATATTAGCAGTTAAGATAAAGGTGCCACACATTTAAAGTTTTTAGAAAGAACCAATAGTGACTTTATTTCCTTATAAGCTCTAAAAAAAAAACTCAGTAACTGATTTAGTACATCTTTTTTATGTTACAATTTTTTTAAAAACTTAACACTTCATAATGTTTTGTGTGTGTGTGTGTGTGTGTTCTTTGCTATTCCAGTAAAACATGTTAATTAATATATTAATGTGGGTCAGTTATATTGCTTATCACTATTAGTTGGTAAAAATGCAAAAGAGTTTTCCAGGAAACTGGATCTTGAATGAAGCTTTTTTCATTCTTTGTCCTTGTCTACATTTCTACCATTATACTTCTTTTGGACAGAAATTAAAGCACAGCTATTCTGCATTAAACTGAGCAGTGACATCACTAGTTAGAACTTTTGATGTCTTTGAATGTACATATATGTGTTCCTGACTCCTCATTATTAGTTTAGACTTTTTAATTCTGGAACAGATTGTGAGTGTCTTTCTGTGATATTCACTGAAATAATTCTGAATTGCCTTCATGGTTAAGAACCATTTCTGACAACTATGACATCAAACTTTCAGGTCCAGGATCATATCATAAGGGAACACCCACTTAATTTTTAATAATGTGCACCATACTAATACTATGTAATGAAACCCTAAAATCTGTGAAGGAAAGATAGATTATCATTCTAGTCATTCAGGACCAAACAGTTGTAATAAAGCAACATATTTAAAATTTCTTACTATATGGAAATTCTTCTACTGAGATGCTGTGATGTTTAATGCTATTTCACTTTTATTTTGTGTCTCTTGGTATTGGAAGGCATATGTAAGTTAAATATATTTCATTCTTCTTTAATCAGAGCAATTTTTTAAAAAATGTCTCCAAGCATGTAAAGGCACTGATGATGCTAAAATCATGGAAATTCAAAAGATAAATCCCTTTCCTATAATAAGAGGGATTTTATGAAGGGGCCATGTGATTATATTGATAATGCTGGCTTGAGACAATAGAATCTGAGTGCTGTGCCATGGGGCCTTGTTCCTCCATATTAATAACAGCCCTCTGAACACACATATTCACTTTCAGATTTTTAAGCAATTAGTTTTCAGATGTCACTAAATAAATGGCATTCATTCCTTAAGCAGGAACCGTACCTGTTAACCATCTCAGCCTATTCGCACTTTAGAACTGGGCTTGATGTGCACAGCATGCTCAAAAACTGTACTCACAGTTCAAATGAGCTGGATTACAGACCATGACCACTGAGACCCTCACATGACAAAGCCTTTGTGTAATTAATATGCAGGGTAAAATGCTCCCTGGACTCCTGCTAAAGCGATTTAAATCATGCACATAAAAAATGTAATCACAAATTTAGCATGGTGGACAGAGTAGTCACACTGGGCTTGATTGCATAGAAGGTTCCAAGTGTGTTTTAAATGTCCTTTAAGATTGAGATTAGGACTTGTACTTACAAGATGCATATTAATCTAAAACTCAACATTTTCCAGTGTGGGTTCACAGTAGGAGAACATTATGGGCAATAGAGGTTCATTCTAATCCCAGTAGGTAATTACACTTTGAAATAATATTCTTTAATTAAATCTTGTTTGCAGTTGATTGATTTAAACACTAAATCTAAAAACCTAAATTTGAGTTTTTATCAATTTTTGATGCTTATTGCACACAACTTGGGCTTTAATTGATGTTTCTGAAGTTTTAAAGCCCTTGTCCATCGTTGAATTTAGTGTAATTATCAACCTCATTCTTTAATACTGTTGATGACTTCCTTGGGAACCATAGTTAAGTTTGAGTCACTTTTACAATTTTAATACAGACCCAAAAGGCATTTAATGTCACAGTGCCAACATTTACATGTAGGATTCTTCTGCCATACTTTTCATAAAAACATAATCTAATCTCATCATTGAAAAACTGACAATGTTACAGTCATAGTTTTAATGTTATACAAGATATAAAAAAGGAAAATAAACACTCAATTCTGGAGTTATGTATGTCATATCAAATTTGAAATGATCTGTCTGCGAACAATAAAAAATATATACCTTCCATGCATTCACAAACAAAAGCTGCCTAAATATTTATATAATTATTTATATGTTACTCATCACTTTTTCATGGTCTTTGATAAACCTGGACGAAACCAGATCCAAAGACTCTTTGTGACCATTTTACTAAAAATTCCTTCAGTGTTCAATAGTCCACAACTCGATACCTGCTATAATTGTTATCAACAGTATTGCTCCTGTCAGCATTGTGAAAGAAGACTGTTCTTGGAGTTAACATTAATCTCTAAATGAATTACAGCCTCGTAAACTTTGGAGCTCTAAAAATTCCTCAGTCTTCTGACATGACTGCTTTCCTGAAAGCAATTTGAAGAAACTTTCTTGCCCTCTGTGATCCACAGTAAAAAACTTTGACAAACATCCTAATCTGTTACATGATATTATCTGCCAGGGATTATCAAAAATCTTGATAATTTGTTGAAAGTTTACAAATTACAATGAGACCATCTTAAAAGGCATCCATATAACCAACTAGTTATGCAGTTTACAGATTTATATCTGAATACACAAAATTAGGCCTGGTGGCCTAAACACTGTGATTTAAAGATGTCGTTCAGCAATGTTTATATTTAAATTCATATGAACAAGAATTGACTTGAGTTCAGCTTTAGCAGAGCCACATAACAGTATCTTACAAATGTAGCTCCGTAAATTACATTCATGATGCTATATTTAATAACTGAAAATTCATATTTTACTACAATTGCATTTGTCACTACCGAAAAACAAACTAGCATGTGGAATGCTTTATTACAATGACTACATTCTTGTGAGAAATGATTAAGTCACTGAAAGAGAAAAGTAAGGCCAAAAGACCACATTCACCATAACGCAAATATAAATCACACATAAATAATACAGGTGTCTTGCAGTAAGCCACATTCCCCTAAAATATAGATTATACATCCTAGGGGCAAATAGTAGCACAACAGACTTGAAATAAATCCCTCAAGCCATGGTGGCCAAAGAAAATCATTTATGTTTTGACAGTTTAATATACTTTTTGGTTATGCATAACAGATGAAAATATTTACACCAATATAAGAGAGTGAAAGAAAAATTAAATCTGACTAATCGACCTGTTCAAAGTATGATTTTTAATTTCGGGGAATTTTTTTGCAACTACTCCAAATAATAAATATGCTTCCTACAATTCAACCGTATCCATTCATTTTTAATTATTTCACAGCAGCTAAAAAATAAAGCAGTCTCTCAAGTCAAAGAGAACTTTCCCTGTTGCACACACATACCCCATCTGGAGAGAAGAGGGCTGCCTGCCAACCCAGAGTGCTGCAGAATGAGATGAAGAGCTCAGGAAGTGGATGTGTGTGCTCCCGCAGAGAAGATCAGGATGGTGGGGGCGGGGCAGATATATTTGCCATGACTTTCACTTCTGTTCTGATTCATTTTTAAAATACATATATGAGCTTCTTTCTTTAAAAAATCATAGAAGGTGTAAGTCAAAAAAGCAGGAACTAGCCTGGAAAATTTCTTTCAGTCCTTCTTCTCTACTAGAATTGATGAGGCATTTGCTACACTCAACAATGGGTTAGGCACTAACATGGGAGAAAATTGGCCATGGGCCAGCTCCCTGACCTTAAAGTGTTAAAAACTCACTGTGATTTTTATCTGACAAATTGAGCATCATCACATACAATCAAACTGACATTACACAGCTCTGTGTGAAATTAGTATACAGCATTACATGAGAAAAAAATAATAAATTTAGTGTACCCCAGTATTTGGTTCTACAGAGAGTTGCTGTTGAAGGTCTATTAGTTTTAGACAGACTTTTGAACACTCTAATACTATAAAGAGTCCCGAGATGGAATAATGCAATCCTGGGATGGGTAAATTAGTGACAAGATGTGTTGTGAGAAATTAAGAACATTGATACTGGAGAGACGGCTCAGCAGTTAAGAGCTCTGGCTGCTTTTGCAGAGGACCTGGGTTTTGTTCCTAGCACCTGCGTGATGGCTAACAACTCTTGTAACTCCAGTGCCAGGGTATCTTATGCCTTCTTCTAGTCTCTGTGGGTATTGCACATATGTGGTGCACTTACATACATGCAGATAAACACTAATATACAGAAAATATAAATAATAAGTTAATAAAATTAAAATTAAATCAACAAAACCTACATCAAGGTTTTGGTTTCTTTGTGTAGAATGCCATTTACATGCAATGTCTGTTTAGTTTATAGTCTATTGCTTTTCAAAAGAATAAAATCTTTGGAAATTTCAGGTGTGTGGAAGATGAGGGTAGAGATGGGGAAGGTATTGGAATATGGTCACAACACATTGTATGAAACTGTTGACGTAATAAAAAAAGAAAATAAACTCTGCAAATGTCTTTGTAAAGTACAGTCAAGAGCTGATGTGGTGGCTCACACATCCCAGCACTCCACTGGTGAATCATTGTTAGATGGAGGGGCAGTCTGAAGCGGTCTATATAGCATGCTCTAGTTCAGCTGGGGCTACATAGTAAGACTCTGCATCAAAAAAAAATAAATTAAGAAAAGCATTCATAAACTGGTCTAGTCTTTTATTGTTGGATCTGTGAATTTCCTTTGCTCCTATCTTCCCTTGTTGACTCATCAAGATTTCTCTTCAAATAAAGTTTATTTATTTATTTTACCAATATTCAGCATGCAAAGATCTTATCACCAAATAACCCATCCATGTGAGAGGTTCTACTTGTCCAACCTATTTTTAGGACATCCTAAATACCTGCCTAAAAGGTCTCTCAACCTCAATTCTAGATCTTCCTTTCCATATCTCCACTCATTATTAGCAACTTTGCTCTTTAACTACGTCTTGTGGCCTCTACATCATGATTGGAACCCTTTATAAAACATAATGTCTATTAGGAAACAAAGATGGGTTAAATTCTGTCTCTTACATAGAAGATGGATCATAAGGTGGAGGCAGGCAGATCTCTGTGAGATTGAGGCCAGCTTGGTCTACAGGGTACATTCCAGGCCCTCTGGGGCTATAGGAAAATCATGTCTCAAAAATAAAAATAAATAAACAAATTAATTGATTAATTAACTAAAGAGAGAGAAAGAAGGAAGGTAAGAGGGAAAAATGGACAAGGGAGCAATGGAGGGAAGGAAGGAGGGAGAAGGAATACCAAAGTGAGTCTCTGTAAGGACATCTGAGGAGGGAGGGAGGGAAGGAGGGATGAGGAAGGAAGGAAAGCAGTGTTCCTTCCAACCTGATCCTTTGACGCATGCAGTTTCCTGAAGTGACCGTCTGCATTCACTTTACCTGGTTCTTCTCCTACCCCACAATCTTCAGTTCAGTCTAATCGCTCTAGTACTCTCATGGCATCACTTAGTTGCTCTTGTTCAGGTCAACACATTTCCAAACCTGATGATCGTATTTGCTGATATTCAATTTCACCAATATGAGCACTTGCCACAGTTGGTCTTTCAGCTTTTATTGAAAATACTTTCTTGTCCTCATTATTTCAATTTTTTTCCCAACTGCACTGATAACCTCTGCGGGTCATCACTTGTTGGATGCCATACTAAGTTCCACATTTTAAGTTTAAAAAGTTAGAAATGACACCTAAAATCTCGCTGTTTTTCCTATATATACCTTCCACCCACTTGAACTCACCCAGTGCCTTAGCTCTACCTACGTAGTAACTTCAAGATGCAGTGTGCATTTTCTAGAACTCTAAGCTCATATACAACTGTTACTTCACTCTCCTTCTTACACTGTGAACCAAGATTAACATTATGCTTTAGTTTTTCAGAACAAAGTTCCTCCTTCTTATACTTGCCTTAAATGCCTACCTCCTGAATGTTTCAAGTCACTAATGTGAAGTCATGTCCTCTTCCTCTACTTCAAAACCAACTGGAGTTCTGCTAATGAATCTCCACCACACTAAAGTCAATGAAGCAGGTTCACTGTCACTAGAGCAAAAAGAGTCTCAACTGTCTGAGCACTGTTCAGAACACAGCCAAAGGACTCCCAAATCCTGGACCAAAATCATTAAGTACGATCGCACTGGATGATATTGTTTCTTGAAGGAATGGGAACAAAGACGAGGCTGTTACGCTGCACACACACACACACACACACACACACACACACACACACCTCCCCCTTATGTCCTGGTATCGAGCTACCTACACTTCTATAGCCAACACTTGAGAGCAAGTGAGCAGGCACAGAAGTGAGTCCAGGCAAGGCCAGGGCAGAACTGTTTAGTGGAACCATGCTCTTCCCCCATTTTTGTGATCTGTGAACCTTCTTGATGTCCTCTCCCATGTTCCTTGTCCACACTCACCATGCTCCATCAACCATTTTCAATGTTTTGAACATTATATATTAAATGCTGCCCTAACGGATCCGATGTCAACACAAACATGCCCACTGCTCATTCTTTTACATTCTTTACACTACCAAATGCCCTTCTGTTCCTACACTTCCAGCTGCAGGATGCTTCTAGCTTTGGAACATCTCCAAGTTTCCCCACCAAGCATCCTCAATAGTGACCAGTGTGGCTTCACCACCATTCATAAGAGATCAACATATCAAAGTGGTTTCATCTCACAAAATACATACAAACGTTTAAGCAGAAAGAGTAATTCTTTTCAGCGATTTTTCGACCTCTAAGAAAATCTGGTACTTTGTCAAAGATAATCAAACTGAACTGGTTAGAAAAAATGAAAAGAAATATTCCAATAGTCATCATAGCATTTTAAAATTTACTTTTTGAGAGATGATGTTTTTATTTTAAATGGACTTAATGACTTTTGGCAGTCAGCCATTCAATAACTAAGCCCCTTTGCTCTTTTGACTCTTTAAATCTTAAAAAAATCATTTTTTCTGATGATATTAATTGATATAAAATAAATCTGTGTTAATCTTGACCTAAAAATGCAATGTTAAGCTGGCATATGACGGTGAACACCTTTAATCCCAGCATTCATGAGCTGAAACAAGAGGATTGAAATTTTAGAGGAGCCTGTAGGTTCCGTAAGGTGACAATGAATCAAAAGAAGAAAGAAAGAAAGAAAGAAAGAAAGAAAGAAAGAAAGAAAGAAAGAAAGAAAGAAAGAAAAGAAAGAAAGAAAGAAAGGGAAGGAAGGAAGGAAGGAAGGAAGAAGAAAGGACAAAGGAAGGACATGAAGAAATAAATCGAAAACATTATTTTTCTTCAGATTTTAAAACATAAAAATATTTTAATAGGCTCCTGATAGTATGAAGAACCCAACTGTTGTGCCTTGGGTGTTCAGGAATCATTCCATCCTCCTGTTCACAGAAAAAGAAAAATTAATGTAGGTTCTGTCCTGGTGGCTGGCGACTCTTCAACACACTGCATTTGTATCTAGCTTGGTCCTCACAGTGCATAATCAGGCAACATATATTTGATTATTTGATACATTTAAATATCACACCCACCCACACATACACAGAGGACTACTGTTCAACTAGGTTATTAGAGAAGCTCAAGTAATCATATTTCTCAAAATAGAAGCAAAATATGTTCCCATTTAATAGGAAAGACTAAGAGACAAAAAGATGGCTCAGTAATTAAGAATCTGCCTGCCCTTGAGAAGGACTCAGGTTTAATTCCCAGCATCTACATGTCTGGTAACACCGGTTATCCAGTTCTAGGATATTGGATACCTCTTCTTCCCTCTGTGGGTAGTAGGTATACATATGGTACACTCACATACATGTAGGTAAAAGATTCACACCATAAAAATAAAATCTTTTTAAAACTGGGAAAGATCTATAGAAACCTTCAATTGATACTAATAAAAAATTTTTTTTTAATTATGCTATTCAGTTTCTTTTTCTTCTTTTACAAATTTCCAAACAGTTTTTCACACACAATTTCTTGTCTGTTTTGCTAAACTTCATTCCAGGTAGGATGTTTAGGCAGTCCAAAATGTCTCAGCAATTCCCTGATGGTGATTCATGTTGCTCCAGCAACCTCTGTCTCTCTTAGAAAGGTAGGAAAATGAATCATAGTCTTCCCTCTATAATGACAGCGGATCCATTCATTCAAATCTACCTATACTCACGGCAAAGCAAATTATTTTAACAGATAAACATAAGAAAGATATTAACTGCTCAATCCTTGAAAAGTTTCACTACTGTTCTCATCATTATTATTCTGCTTATGTGTCTGTTGTGCACATGGTGTGTGTGTGTGTGTGTGTGTGTGTGCATGTGTGCGTTTACAAGTGGGCATATGTATGTGCTGTGTGCACGTGTGCATGTATGTGTGTGTGTATATGTGTGTGTGTGCGTGTGTGTATATGAATGATGCAGGGACACCTGTGCCACAGTGCTTGTGTGGAGTTCAGAGGACAGCTCTCCAGAACGGGTTTTCCCTTCCACCTTGCTGAAGCATGCTCTCCACACTCCATCCAGTCTGGCAGCCCAGTGAGCTTCCTCGCAAATCTGTCTCCATCTCCCATATCAGGGTAGGAGTGCTGATGTATGCTATCATAACTAGCTGTTCACAGAGATACTAGGACTGAATTCAGGTCTTCAGGCTTCAGGTAAGCACTTTCAACTGCTGAGCCATCTTACTGACCCAGGCTCAATAAATTAAAAGGGAAAAGAATGACCATCTGTGGTGCTAGAGATGACTCAGTGGTTAGGAGCACTTGTTACTTACCCAGAGTACCTGCGTTCAGTACCCAACACCCAAATTGGGCAGCTCACAATTGTCTGTACCTACAAATCCAGGTAAACTGATGTCCTCTTACAACCTCCTCGGGCACCTGAACACATGTCTCACACACACACACACACACACACACTAAATAAATAATAAACAATAAATATTGTAAAAGAAATAATCGCATGTCCCAGGGTCTCCATAAGATTCCAGGTGTGATAAGATTCTCCATATCTGCTCCCAACCTGTGAATACTTTACACTCTTTCCTATCAAATCCCCGCTTGTTCTCACTGCATTCACCACACTTTGCCTCTCCATTCCTGTGTTTTCATGACAGGCATTACCCACCCAAGGCTCATACTCTGAAAGTCAAATTCTTGAACTAGCCAATCCTATGATAATCTTAATCGAATCTTGCTTGTGTGGAGTTCAGAGGACAGATCTGAACTCATAGCTCATAGTAGGGGGCCCTCCCTACTATGAAGATTAGTAGCTAATTTTCTTTCATTTTGTCCCTACAGTGACAGTCTCCTGGTGGCTGGACAGCAAAGGTATGCATCCATGAAGTTATTTCAGGAATTTGTGCTTAATTTTTTTTCCAGTATAACTACAACTTCTTCAAAGATTTTCTAACTTGGTGTTCAGATGCTGCTTGTAGGGGTCATTTTAAAGTTTTTGGAAATAATTTCATCCTATAGGAAGAATTTTGAAAACATGCTCAATAAGGAGAGCAGTGGGCTGGGGATGTATCTCAGTGGAAGAGGACCTGCTTAATATGAATGAGGTCTTCCATTCAATACCCAGCACCACAAAAAGAAAAGTAAATACAAATCTAAGGAAGCTGAAGGAAATACTAGAACGTTTGGGGTAAAAGCAGAGAAAAAGGGTCCACTGAAAACAGAAAATCTCCTTAGTATCACTCAGTCCTACTAGCTCCGCAGCCCACTAAATCTTTTCCTGCTAATATTAGCTTTGAACCTAATTTTTAAAATTCTTCTGTTGTGAAAACATTATAATTCAGTGTTTTAAAACATGTTCTCTAGCCAAATATAGTGGTATACTCTATGATCTTAGATACACAACAAGCTAAAGTGGGGGCAGGGGAGGGGTCACTTGACAAGACTTGGCAACATAGAGAAACCTCATTTCAAAAAAACAGGTTTTATAGAAAACCACATGCTACTAAAGAAACTTCTCCAAGATTTAAACTAATGAAAATCTCAATTTCTATCATTGCTGCATAGTGGAAATGGCATCACTATGGTGCCAGTCCTAATCTGGATTCCATGACTCACATAAGGTGAGGTACCACAGATACATCAAAAACATTATAAAATGGAAAGTATTTTGCATTGGAACAACTGACAGGACAAAGTATCTGACAAGAAATGTAAGTCAAAGTTACCCCTGACCTCACTTGTACAAAAAATCTGCATACTTAAGAGTAAACCTCCAACCCTTCTATCACTCAACTTCCCATACTCAAAGCTAGGTACATGCTGTACCACAGCCTCGGAACCAAGTAAGATGGGCAACAGGTAGCATACCCTAGAATGCAAAGGGCCAATGAGCATTCTTTCACATAACAAATTTCTATCTGGTATAGCTGACAGTCACCAGATCTTTGCCAAAGAAGCTGAGTAAGAGACCTTGAAAGAAAGGGAGCAGAAAAATGGGTAGAAAATAGAAACACAGATAATTGTAATGTAAAAATGGGGAAGTATCATTAGAATTTTTAGAATAATAACGAATGCTAACTGTCTTCACAAAATATAAAGACAGAAAACTGTTGAATTCAAAGACAGACAAGTAAGATGGAAGTGGTGAGGCTGAGGCAAGAAGGTGGGGAATTCAAGCCAGCCCAAGTCACTGGTGACACTTTGTTACAAAGACAATTAAAAAACAAATAAGGAAAGAAATAGAGAATAAGGAATGGGTGATGAAAATTATAAAACATACAAAAATAAAATTAAAACTTCCACTAGATGACAGAAATATAGTCTCAAGAAAATATCTTCTTAAGAAAATGGCGTATGAATTTGGATGAGAAAAGATAACTTGAGAGCTCAAACACTGGGTTTCGAGAAAACAGAGACATTATTGTTATTATGCTAGATGAGAGTATTTGGGGCAACACAAAGTATTCTCCATAGGCCTTAAAAAATAGCTGACATGAAGTGGAGGGTGGGCGAGGACGTGGGAGTAGATCTGAGAGGAGATGGGAGAATCTGAATATGGGAAAATACATTGTATTAAATATTCAAAGAATTAGTAAATTTATTATAGAAAAAACAAAAGTCTGTAAGGAATGCTTGAAGAAAGAAGAGTCGCTTTAAAACACAAAATCATAAAAACTTTAATGTTGCATATTAAAATTAAATTCCATTTGTTTCCTGAAAGGGGGGAAAAAAAACATACTCTTTTAGAAGGTATGTGAAGGATGAACAATCAGAAGAATCTCAGACTTCTCAGAAAAACCATTTGAAAATGGACTACCATACGAAGTGAGAGAAGAGATGCTTCACACATGTAAAGCAAACAACTCACCTTCCAAGAATCTTTTAACGGGAAGCTTAGTAGAGTATTTATTCAGTCACATTAAGGAAGTAAAGAAAGAAAACAGAAATTCAGAAGACTGTGGTCATTAGTCTTTATTCTCATCTTGACTCAGTTTGGAATAGCCTAGGAGACTGATGAGGTACATCCATGGTTGTTATCTGTGAGCTTGTTTCCAGAAAGGATAAACTGAGGGAGGAATGTGGGGAGCACCATCCCTATGGCCTGGGAGCCCAGACAGAACAAAAGGAGAAACGAGAGTGCCAGCCACTGTCTGCATTCCCTCCCTCTCTTTCTGTTTACTTGTCATATATTAAATAAACAGAACTTTCCCCACCACAGAGTCCCACTCTCACCATGATTTCTGCCCAAATAAATGGGGCTAACCCTCTGAACCCTCTGAAGCCATGAGTAAAATAAATGTTTCTTCACATTAAGTTGTCTCTGTCAGGTATTTGGTAAAAGCCATTAGAACATAAGTATGAGATAATAATGCTGTCCACATTTGCTAGTAGCAGACCTCAAATGAAAATATTCAAGCACAATTTGACAATGCACCAACCTCTCTAAGAGAAGGAACCAAGGAATGAAGCTGACTGATTAAAAAAATATATATGCATAGAAAACTGAAGGATATGGGAAATTTTAGCTGTGGCTATATAGAAAAATAAGCAATTTTAAAAATAATTATGTCAAGGAAAACGGCACAAAATTATGCAAGAAAGGAGCTACCTTAGCTGGGCTAGTATTATCCATCCATCCCATCTATCCATCTCCCCACAGCCATCGTAGGAAGAGATCTTCGTTCCGAAATGGAAGACAGTGAGAACTCTGGGTTCCTTGTCCAGCGAGAGTTCTGAGGTTCAGTTGGGCCTCCTTCCACCCGGGCTAATCCTTCTCTAGCTGTTGATGGCTGAAAGCATTTAAGGCTCTGATGACCCCTTTAGGAGCATGGTGCTGTTTCAGAAAGTCACTGTTGTCTTTGTTTTCAGCTAAGGCTTCCACCAGCAGCATGTTGTTCCGTCTTTATTACACCTGTGTAAACGTAGCTGAGAACCTTTTACCAGTGCAAGACCAAGGGCTGTTAGACTCAGCTGAGATGAAACTATGTAGTCAAGGACAACCTTGGGCTTTTGATTCTCCTGCCTCAGTGTGTGGTAGAATTACTGGTATGCATCACTGTGTCCAGTATATGTGGTGCTGTGGATCAAATCCAGAGTCTTGTGTATGGTAGGCAAGTACTCTACCACTTGAGCTACTTTTTCAAGTCTTTCTTTTATTGTTTTATATCCTCCAATAAATGTGAACAGAGTTGGGAAAAGTGTATGTGATCACCTGAATTCTCATATGGTGATTTAATTTTGGATGAATAAGTAGTTTCGGCTTTGGATTCCAGGGTTTGCAGAGGTGGAGAGGTAGAATAAATTCTACCGTCATCTACATATGGCAGTTCTTTCTCCACTTAGGCTCAGTCCCATGAGACAAATACCAGGTAGCAACGATCCCCTCACATTGTACTCATACAGTGAGAAAAATGTCGTCCACTATTTCTAGACTCACATGGGATAAAACTGGCACAAAATGAGAAGTAATACACAATGCAAAAGAATGTCTAGAAAATCAAAAGCCTTTTCTTGATGTTTTTCTGGCAACTTAAGAGAAATATGCAAACATCTATTATAGTCATAGTAGACAAGAAAAGGCACCAGTGAGTTCCACACCCAAGTATCTTGACTTGATCATCATGACACTATAATGACTTGGACAAATGAGATAGGGTCCCTTGGCATTGGTTACCATCATACCTTTGTTTATCACAAGATCTCTTTCCTCCATTGAACTACAATCCTTCTGATGAGTTTACTACCATTTCCTTAATTCTGTATGTAATCTTTAATCATTTTGCTTTTTGAAATTCCTAAATGACACTTGATTTTCAAAGGATGATTCTGGAAGAGTATTACAATAGACTATAGCTAGACTTTATAGTCATGACATCCATGGTGAATGTAACAAGGATACAGAGGAGTGATCACAGGCTCCCAGGGACTGCATTATTATTAAGACTACGGTGAAGTTAATGTGTCCCTGACTCCATGGGTGGTGCTATATATAGTAGATGACTTGCCGAATGGACACTACCATCTGCTTATCTAGATAGATACTTGACACATATTGCCCTCCAATTTCCAAGATGCTAACTGGGCTTAGCAGGTACCAGGGAATAGCTGGTGCCCCTTAAATTTGTAGTGTTCAATGTTCAAGGAGTTAATTTTTTTAAATGCTCTCCAGATTTACACATTTTCTCAGAGTAGATCAAAAGAGGGTTTGGGAGTACAAGCCTAAAGTAAATAAGACCAACTGCTGATTTTTCAATTAGGCTATATTTCAGGGATACGCAATTACATATTCCTTTCCTATGCACATCCCCTGTACTTTTTAAACACAGAACAACCCATTATTAGGCTATTAATCACTTTTTTCAATTAATTGCTAGAAAATGACCCAGGTTTTAGTAGTAGTGTTGCAATTGAAAAGCTCTTTGATATTTGGCAAGGTAAAGTTACAAGCAGTAGTGATTTGAGACAGCAAGGCTATTAGCTGCTGTTTAGAATCTCAATTACTCTAAAGATAGATAATTACAAACAAAACAGACTCGCTCTCCTTCATCAGTAAGTGTCTTTTTTCCCCTTTCCTAAATTTATAAGTGATTTTTTTTTCTGTTACTAAACATAATTTCCATGTGAAAAACTGACCTTAACAATGTGAAGCATAGCTACAAGTAAGTAAAAGCTGTGTTTTCATCAGGGAGAATAAATACATTTCCTGCACACTGTTAGTGTTGATTGATTTATTGGCTCTGCATATAGTGCACTATTGTTTTTATACTCTTGGGATATGGAAGCTCCTCAGAAAAGAACTAAATTCTGCTGCATCAATATGACAGTTGAAACCCACCTCTCCCTTCCTCAAATTCAGGGTTCTTTGGAGCTTAAAATAATAAAGAAAAAGAAAATCTCCTTTTGAGGATTGGTTAGAATCAACTGAATGGTGCTGCATCCCGGGGCTTATGGAATGTGTACTTTTACTGCTTTAATGTTCCTGAGAAGTTAATAGTGTGGGGTTTTTTTTCTTTTTAATCATATTCCTTTCATAGTAAAATATTTATTCAAGCAAATGTAAAGTACTTGTCAAAATATGAGAATATGAAATTCCCATTTTTAGGTTTCTTAAACACAGCAGTGATACAAAATATACAGTGATGTGTTTTCCCCCAGGGCTAGTTATTAAATTCATGAAATTATGAAATATGTTTTTGTTTTCTTTTCTTTCTACCTTTTGGTTGCTATATAAATTAGTAAAATAATGAGAGAAGATCCTCAGCTGCACTTGATCTCAACACTGTGCAATCATCTCCATAAAAAGCTATAAGGAAAAACAAATAAAGAAAAAGCACAAATACTGAATATCTACACATTTCTTTAATAGGAATTAGAATCCATGGATTTACTGATGCCTTCAACAGAAATCTCAGTTCAGAAAGTCAAACAAGGGTGAACACAATGTGGGTATACACACCTACCATACTGATGGTCAGAGAGAGAGAATGCACATGTGAGGATCACAGGTTCAAAGTTTCGTACCCAGCCAGCAGGCCTCTAGCCCTCACCGAGTAATTGTGTCTTCTCTTGCTTCAGTCCTACCCTTTATATTGCTGTTCATTTGAATGAATGGGAATAGAATCTAACATACTATTCTACATAAAAATTTAATTCACAGAGAACATTCTCCTTCAAAGGGCACTAGTGTATGATTCACCAAAGCCATCATGTCTGGCCCAGTGTCTATGTAACTCTGTGTGCTGATTACGATCCAATACAGAAAACAGAGAGGAGCTTAAAGACTTTCAAAGGAAATTAATCAAACACACTTTCCTTACTTGCCAAAAAAAAGGTCTGTATAATATCTAGAAAAGAGGTTAATTGGTTTAAGAAAACTCGACTTCTATACTTTCAGTCACTCATATTTTTCAAGTCATCTCTCCATTCTACTCCGTCATAAAGTGGACTTCTACAATATCTGAAATGCTGTCTTTTTCTTAGTAGTCCCTCTCAAGGCAACTCAGCAGAGTGCTTCTTCTAGCTTTAAAGTGGGAAATACTGCTAAGGGATTCACAAATTAAAATCAAGCATAGACAGTTACATAGCCTCCATTTGAAGTAAACAGTTGTAGAATACAGGAATTTTGGGAACAAAATTAATTAGCCAGTATGTTAGGGAAAGCCAGAGCAGAATTTCCTATAAAATAGATAGTTTCTTAAAACAATATTTTCTGAATAATCATCAAAATAGTAGGTGTGGGAACATAAGACAATGTTTAATAATGAGTGTACTATCTACTTAAGATCTTATAACACTGAATGTTAAGACGCATACCTTAATGTTATATTTATGTACATGTAAACATGTACAGTTATACATACATATTATGATCTCTGCTGTCTATACACTTCTTATATAACTTGTAAGTTAATATTTATTCAGTCAATGGAATAAAATGAGTTGATCATAATCCATCATTCTTTTGAGATCTATATTTATTAGACTGATCAGTCTGAAAATATTGTACAGCTTTCCGCCCAAATAAACATTAACAGCCTTGCAGATACAAACGAAAAGCTAATAGATTACCAAAAAACTCTCAATTTGGTTGCCTTCATGCATTCAGAGAAAATCAGAGCACTGCAAAGAACAATTTCTGTTTATGAATTACAGTAAAGTGCCTATACTGTTAACTCCCACTGACAAGTAAATGCTGAAATGTATGGCAGACGTTTGATGATAGATCAATGGCAAGCCAATCTAACATCACTTCATTTCTAGTCTTCCTTTCCTTTCTTTGTAACTGTTCTTGATGAAGCAAATAAATGAGAGAGCAAAAGCCCAAGGTGGTGACAGTTACAAAGCAGCCCACAGAAGCCTGAAGATTAAGGAACAAAAACATGGGATGGCAAAGCAGAACTACTAAAATGATATTTACAGATTTACTTAATCATACATAAGCTAAAGCTTATGCTACTCTAATGATGCAGAATAATATTTAAGTTTTTACATAACCATAATATACAAGGCCCTTTGATATCAAAAATTATTAGTCAGTATATACAGAGACAACAAATATAATTGATTAAGGAAAAGAGCAGAAATTATATTAGATTGAGTAGAGGTAACTCATTACTATCCTTTCCTATGTTTTTGCTTAAAAAAAAATTGAGACAGGAATCTCCCTGTTTTATCTGGTCTGGTCTTGACTCTTCTGGTCCGGTTTTCTGAGTAGCTGGGATTATATATTATAGGTATCACCATACCCAGTTTACCATCGATGTTTTGCCAGAATTTTTGAACAAATACTGTTCCTTGCACATGGATATAAGGAGTCTGGAGTTTCCTCACTCGTTCCATCTGTCCAGTGTGGCTTAGGTACAAGGCTACCTTCATTGTTGTATTCAGAATGAATTGCACTAAGTAAGGAAAAGTGAGCTGTCCCAGAAATTGGAAGGGCCAAGGAAAATACGGTCCAGATGACACACTTATTCTGTAATTATCATCTTTATTCATTAATTTTCTTTTTGTTTGATAAGGGATGCAAGTCAGGTGTTTCTGTCCTCATAATGAAGAATAAAAGAAAGAAGAGAGAGGACAACAAAGAGGAGGAGGAGGAGAGGGGAAAGCTTCAGTATCTTACATAGGGAATGAACACAGATGGACTCTGAGTGGATGACATCTGTACCCACAATCCATTGCCCTGTCTACTCTCCCTTTCAGACCATGTGATTTATGGTTTCTTGTTCTGTTTTGCTGTGGTTTGTTTTGAGCCAGGATTTCCCCCATAACCCTAACTGGCCTGAAACTCCCTGTGTAGATCAGGCTGTCCTGTATCTCACAGAGATCTCCCTTACCTCCCAGGTGGGCCATGTTGAAGGAAAACCTAAGCCCAGGGCAGATTCAAGAACACACAAAATTCTAAAAATTGGAAATGTCAAGGAAAAAAACATTTATTTTCTTTCATTAAATTGCATATACTTTCTTGAGATACTGAGAATGGAAAAATGAGGCTTTGAAAACTCCATTTTAATCACCCGTTTCTTCATTGCAGAGCAAAAGCCTTGTGTACAAACGGCGACTCCTGCCTTCCCAGCATTCAAATGTGTTCTAAAACCCTGTATAAGATCCGATACCCAACTGAGCACTTCCTTTCACTATTAACTCCTTAAACCATGAATATTTAACGCAAACAAAGTTTAAACCCCTGACTCTTTTCACAGTTAGCATCTATAATCCTTTTTTCCAGACTAGGTATTTCTAAATCGTGTTAAATCTTTCATCTTGCTGCTGGTCAATTTCAAGGTTTTTATTGAATCAAATGCAATTTTTTTATACCAACTTTTCTTTTGCTTTTAGACACCCCTGCCTGCTTAGTGAGAGCTTTTCAAATTAGGTTATTCTGATTGTGCTACATTGACTTAGACAGTCCTTACATTTAGGCAACAGTCTCTAGGTGATTCTTATAAAGTTATACACTCATTAATTGGTTAATTGAAATTAGTAATGAAAACTTGATGGCATTATTCTTTTGCATACTTTGGGAAAAGTTTGTATTTTTTCACATTTTTATCAAACAACTTAAACTTGACTTCTACTAATTCTTTAAAAATAATAATGCTAATAAGTCAATAATAGAAAATATATCTGGCAATTGAATATTACATCTTCTTCGGTAAATTATTAGAGGAATACACGAAAAGCAAAATACTTGAACTACAAACTCAGTGCTTCTTATACAGTTTACTGCTCCCATCTTAAATAATTTCATTTGTTGGGAAGTTATAAAAGATCACCTGGCACACTTTGTTATTTATTTCCTTTAAATGGTAAAACCTGAGGAAAGGTAAAGAAGAAGAGCAGTTAACCTCTGGTCACCAAAGGTGCACTTGATCTGTTATTTTGTATTCTATACTCTTCAAAAGAGCAATATAAACAGAATTATTTATGCCCAGCAAAATGTTGCTTAATTACTTATGCACCGCTGTTTGCTTGTATTTTAAGCTCTCTCTACCACCCACAGGCAGACGTTAAACAGCTGCTAAAAGCTAGCTTTAGTCTTGCCTGTTTGAAATTAGCATACTTGAGCTTTGAAAAAACTTTGTTACCAATTTACATATGCATAGAGACTGATATTTAGACTCACCATATGATATGTCCCTCAAGAGCTTTTCTTATTGCCTCCATCCTCAGGTCTCAACCTAGAGACTGTAAATCTAGCAGGTGATTAATTCTATACCCTTGAGAAACTAGCAATTAGCACTTGCAACCAGTAAAAAATTGTCATTTCAAAACCCTGTTTACTATGCCCATGTATTTTCTATGAACTCACGGTTAACTCTAAATAGATGTGTATGGCAATAGATCTGCAGACATTTCTGTCTCTTTATGTAAAATATAATATTGCTACCAGCTAATCAACCTATTAAATATATATAATTGACATTCCTTTTTTAATATAAAATAGCAAACTGTAGCAAGCAGGGAACTACTATACATGATGTTTTATGTTACTAAACCTTAATCAGTTCATTTCAACATGATGACTTTGTAGGGTTTACCTGTTCTGTGTCAGTTCTTATCTCTGATAGCTGAAATTACCGTACTTCCAGATGTTCTTATGCATTATTGAGGTCTTCTGCAGTAGATGCTGGAAAAGGTAAGATAAGGTTTTATTTCTTTGTAGTAGTCACAACACGGAGATCAAAGCCGGCAAAGTGCAGTGCTTAGTATTGAAAACTATGATGAACCTAACATTTATTCTCAAGTGGCAAAGCTATCATAAAAACTGCTCATCAATCTTCAGTTAACCATTTCATGTATAATTTGTCAGCTCAGGAAGGAAAGACGTGGAAAGGTTTAAAACTGCACATTCGACCATACAAAAAGATAATGGGATGAATGCATGCATATAACTTAAGTTTTAAATTGAAAATGTGTCCCATAAGCTCGAACTTGTGAGATAAGAGTGAAAGTAAGAAGAAAATAGAGACATATTAAAATCGTTCTGTAAAAAAACTTGCACTGAACAATTCATTTTGGTCAAGTATAAGAATCTGTTAAAAAAAATTTATCCACACAGCCATACACGTTCACACACATCTATATTTTGGTTCCTGATAAGATCTGCTAGTGCTTTGTAGAGTGCTAACTGAAGTGAAAACAAAGTCATTCCGTTTGCTGAAATGTTTTCAGCTCAGTTCAAGGAAAAGAAGATAGGTGAAAATAGCTAGCACGCATGCTACCCACAGCATGTCAGCATACTATAACCAAACATTTCATTTCAAATTATATGCTACACATTTTATGATTACAAGAACAAAAAGGAAAAAAAAAATGTCATGTGGGCTATCTGGATTTCTAACTTGGGTAACTAACCCTCTGTTACCAGACAGTATTATTTGAAAAATAGACATTAAAAAATCCAGAATACTCATGCAGGAACAGTTTATTGCACTATATTGGACTGGAAAGAACGGTAAATTTTCTTCACCCAGAATGCAAAGTTAGGAGCAAATGCAGAAAAGATTTCCTAGAAAAGAGAAACTGATTTTTCCCACTTGCACAGTCATTAGATAGTCTGCTGGAAAGGCCTGCTAGACTTTCTACTAATTACATCATCGGATGATCATACAGTTCAAATCCGTTTCAGGGCACTCATACACAACTAAATCCCTGCTTCTAATTACTATTTTAGTCTCTTTTTCCTTGTGACACGTTGGTGATAGATCATTATTTTTTCAGCAATTTGTTCGCATTTATATGCAATATAATTGGATCTGATTAATTATTATGATTAATGACTGCAGAATTTCCTTGCAAAGCTATTAATACTGGTAGTATCAAATGAAAGACATGGACAAATTAAAGCCAATGGATTCCTGTTGCTGGTACTTGCAGTACGTAAGGCTGAAGTAACCCTTTGCTGTTCCCCAGCAAACAGAAAGTGACTGCAAACCTGAGCTCTGGAATGGCTCTCAAAAGCTCATAACCTTCCAAGTGCTTGGAAAGATTTTAGCTTTATTTAGGTGCATTGTAATGAGCGATCTGGCAGGTCTGTGTCGAAAAGGAGCACGTAGCATAGTGTTATTGATTTGAAGCAGTAAGAAAATACTTAGCATTAAAAATATGTAGAAAGCTATTAAGAAATAATTGTCTTGAAATATGCTTAATTTCTCCATTTTCCTAGACAAACAAAATATAAGGCACTTAGTTAACTTCTATTAAATGTCAGATTACAAAATTTAAAGGACATATTTATGTAGAGGGTGTTTTGTATTTTAAATTATACTCTGGCTTAGAAGTAGGATATTACATGTAAAAAAAGCAAACACCGACTGAGTAGCTTAGGGGATCGACTTTCCCGTTACCTCTGGGACCTGACTTTAAATCTGGCTTTGAGCAAACTGAAGAAAAATCATTTCAATCTAATGGCAGCAGCAAATAAAAAAATCAGATAGTTTGAGTTCCTTGAAGGTGGCAGCAAGCTTTTTGCTTTATGAAGTGTCCAGATTCTAGACTTTAAAGGAAAGAATTGGATTTTGAGGAAACGTGCTTGATTATAAACTGTAAAATACAAACGATGTTGAAGGTAATTTGCATCTGTCATAAACAGTTCCAGCCCGCTCATAGCATGAGCTTAACAGGGGGCAGGAAAGCTCGAGTCTTGCTGAGAAAATGGATTCATACTGTCTGACCCAGAATTTGTAGCAGTGCCTGCATTAAGGCGAAGATTCGCAAAAAGATTTTACAGGTAGCTTTTTAGTGAAAATCACATGCGGACATCTGATGACGCTCCTTGTGAAAATGCTGGACAATTTATGTTAAAAAAAAACACAAAACAACAACTAAGCAGTGATTTCTAGCAAATCCAATAGACAAATTCAAAGAGGTGGATTTATTTTATACACTTGTAAATTCTTTTTTGATAATTCATTGAAAATTAAATTCACCAAAGGGAAAAAGAAGGTAGACTAAAGAAACCACTGTGCCCAGATACAGAACAAAACACTCAAATTCATCATGCTTCTAGTGCCCCTAGAATAATTCCTTTATTCAAGAGAATGAAATCCTGTAAAGCTTTTACATAATTATCAATATTGATAATATAAAATTCCTAATTCACATTCACACATTTTAAAAGAAAGAAATCTGTTCCATATTAATTATGGAAATAATTAAAACAAAGTCAAGATAATCATTTAAAATCTTCTAACACCTACCAGAATAAGCCATTTGCCTACCAGAGCTTTTAAATAAGCCACTGTCACCATCCCGTTCCCTGGCCGAAAAGCTTTGTATCAATTATTTATAAAAGGATAATGCTAGTTTTTCTTCTGAGAGTAGAAAAACGGGATTAATATGAAGATCAACACTGAAGCCATATTCACATGCTCCTTGTATGCATAAATTATGTTTGTGGCAACTATTTAGAATTAGGACTGGTCTTCCCTCCAGGTGAAACTAGGAAGTGTGAAAGGCAGTTAGGGATCTTGGGAAAGGGTGGTATTTCTTTTCCTGAGTGAGCACTACCACCCAGGAGAGAGAAAGCATACATGCCCCTGATAAACAGTGCTGAGTGCTCACTGCTCTCACAAGAGAAAAGTAATGAAACACTAACAGTGCAATTAATGACATTATTAAATACATCATGTAGGAAACCATTAAGAAACTGGTTTTGAGGCATATTTTGCTGGAAAAATACAACATTAAATCGAAACCACACACCATTCAAACGTAAGGATAGTCCTGAATCCTGTGTGCCTGCCATTAAAATAGATGAGCTGTCTATCACTACAAGACAATGTCCTTCATTACACATAGAAAACTGATTGTGCCTAGTCATTTTAGAATTAATGAGAAAAAAAATCCTAATACATTAACAAGTATACTGCCTTGTAGCAAGCATGTTCAAATATCTGGTATACGTTTCCAGAAAAGTCTTTGAGATAGTTTCCATTATTACAGAAACAGGCTTATATCTGATACATATGACCAAAAGACTCCCTAAAAGAAGCCCATTGAAATGTGAAATAAACTAAATAGCAAATGGTTAACATCATTTATTCCCATGTCACCCCATAGATGATAGCTTACTTCTCAGTTCTTTGTCTAGCCAAAAATCAGTTCAGTGGCAATTTGGTAGGTGAATGAAGAGTAAAGAACGGATTGTTGCAAGCCATGAACAGAAGCAAACCATTTAAATGCCCTGCTTCATCCCAGTGTACTCTCTAAGGTCTACAATACCAGAAACTGCTTCTTGCTATACCACACTCTAAGCCATCTGCTGCTCTTCAATTCTAAAACCAAGATGTTACCCAGACTCAGAAGATTCTAGAAAACCATGATTGAATCTAAGGGCTGTGCAAGGATTAAACACCTTTCCAAGCCATGATTCAGTCAAACTGCTGTGTCAGAGTACAGCACATCCCTTGTAAGCATATCAAGCTTAGGCTCTGGAGTATATACCTGTAATATTGGGTATGGGATAAAGAATAGCTAATGTGTAGACATGTAACTGTGTGCAGACCCTGGATGTAGACATGTAACTGCCCGAAGATATTTGCTGTTTAAGTGAACAGTTAAAGCGAGTAGTGCCTACCTGTTTTCCTGGGTGTGCTTCTTGCCTTGCTTGACCAGTGACAGCTGCATGGTTTTGACAATGGAGCTCTAGAATTCCCCATATATGGTTTTTAAATTCTCTGGCTATGAGTTTTAGTCCTTTTCAATGTGAAAAGGACTTCCATAGTCACTGACTAATGTAAAATTTCAATTCATTTACATCTCAATTTTCTTTCATTCTGACTTTAGCTGATGAGAATTTCCTGGGAGACTATTGGTTTTCATCTGAATCGCCAACACTTTGGCTCATGCTTAAAGCACATCTTTTGAAACTATTCTCTTGCAAGTGAATTAAAACCAAAAACAATCTAAATGCCCTCCTATAGGGAATTGGTTCAGCAACTGATGGCATTTTTATGTGGTAAAATGTGATTAGGTCACTTCGAAGAATAAGCTGACTCTTTGTGCATTGTCAGGAAAACATACACATTGTATATGGCTAATTTTTTTAATACACAATAGAAAACTATGTATAGAATGAGCCCATTTTTTAACTCTTTATTTAGTCAAGTAAGGTGTTTAATAGTAAATATTTTTGGTAATTGGAATAGAGGCAATGTGGAGGAGAAATTCATGATGCAACTTATTTTGTTCTTGGCTATCTTCTCTTATTTTGACATCAATGATACATATGACTTTGTCAGAAAAATTATAACATATAAGTAAACCATAAAATAAACATCTAACTTTTATAGTCTTATTTGTAAATAAAAGTCTCTTGTTGGTTTTTAATTTCAAAATCATATCACACTTCTGAGGTGCACACAGTTTTGGTAAGTAAAACTGTATAGTGGATTTTAGAAATGTTTCCCTCAGTCCGATAATGTAGATCAGTGGTAGAGAGCTCACCGAGAATGTGCAATATGCACAGTTTGAACCCCAGCAAAGAAAATGCACATAATTCCCAAACATTTACTGCTTTTCTTCATTAGTATCATTCATTCATTCATTCCATTTGTTCATTATGAAAATGGTAATTATTTGTGGTCTTGTAGTCTTGCATTTTATTAAAAATAGATTTTTCTGTTTTATTATAATTAATGCAGTCTTGTTTATAAGAATGAATAACAACAGAAGAAGGGGTGTGTGTTCACATGTGCGCACACACATGTGTGTATGTGTTCATGTGCATGCATGTGTTTGCTTTTCTCTTTTGCAATCTCACTTTAGGATGGCAGTATCCTTTGTGCATCTCTTCCATGAAAGATTCCAATGACAAAGTCCTTAAGCTGTCTGGCAACTGTCTGTGACTCTGCTATGCAACATCCACATAGGATACTTTACCTCTCTTGTATTCCACATATGCACAATACATATTCTTGGAATGAAAAGATGTAACCTCAGATGCATTTAGTAAAATCATATTTGTGAGGGATTTAGAATGCCTCAGAAAAAGCCATTCTACGAGTGTTGCATTGATCAACACCAAGACTGCCTATGCAGTGTACAAAGCTGAGTATCAGAACACCAATTTGTGAATTCCATTCTCATCCAAAGTTCTGCTTTAGCTAAGATTTTTTTGAAAATTCCTCATATAAATTGTAGTAGTTGTACAAAAGCTCTCTAACAGCAAATGAAGATTCTTAGTATTATAGAATATCCACTATATTTTTTAAGAGTTAAAATGTTAAAATTCTGAGGTAAAATTTATGCTTGTAAATAAAACAACTGTGAGGATTGAGGAGAGAGTCAGTTTTCTAAGGCTATGTAAGCTCCTTTCCTTTTACATGAATAAAAAGGTGTTATATCTATGCTGTTTAACATGCTTTATTGATTCAAGAATTTTATACAGTGAATTTTGGTGATGTTCAGACGCCCCTCCCTCACCTACACCTACCTTATTACCCTTCCTCCCAACTTCACGTCCTCTATTATTATTTATCTCCATTTTAAGGCCTGTCAAGTCTAATCTACGTTTCCCAGGTTCTCTTAGGTATAGGTCTATCCCTTGGAGTATGGTCAACCTACCAAACATCACCAGTAAGGAAGTGACTCTTCTCCCTCTATCTATCAATTTTCAATAGATGTTCGGCTAGGGGTGGGGCTTCCTGCCCTCTTCTCTCCATGCTGGGCCCCTGTGTGACTTGGGTTTGCACAGGGCTTGTGCATACTGTCATAAATGCCGTGGGTCTGAATTTTTAACTGCTCTGTGGTTTCCAGATAGCACAGTTTCCTTGATTTCATCTACTACCTCCAGCTCTCATGATCTCTCCACCCCACAGCTCTAGACTGATTCCTGAAGCTTGGGATGAGAGGGTGTGATATAGAGGTCCCATTTAATACTGATTACTCCATAGTGTCTTATTGTCTACATGTTGACCATGTTAATCACCATCTGCTACAAAAAGAACTTTGTTTGCTGAGAGTTGGGTGATGTACTAATCTACAGATATAACAGTAAGCCATAACAATGTTATGAGTCAGTTTAATATTCTGTCTGCTTAGCAGAATGATAGTAGTAGGTTCTCCCCTGTGGCCTGTGACCTGTCTAGTCAAAGATTCTTAACCCTGATAACAATATCAGGACTCCATCTTGTGAAGACAAGCTTAAATCCAATTAAAAGGTAGTAACTCCCAGAACATTTGTGAACCCATTGCACCAATGGACTTATTTTGTCAAACCAGCTGTTACTGTAGCTCACAGGGTTCAGAGCTCCTTAAAGCTGATGATTACCTTTTTCTGCCAGTAACATGCATAGCACCTTTTATTAAGGAACTTTTGAAACCTACTATAGAAACTTGTTTTAATATATACACTATAGGGTTTAAATGTAGTTGCCATACAACACAGTTTCAGTGACACGATAGGGTAGCAAATGGAAAGTCAAATGCAAGGAATGAATTTGTTCTCTGGGCATTGTTCTCCAGAGAGCTCTTATGGACCTTCAAACAATAGTGTCTATTGCTACTGCACGTGGTTACCGACAAGAACTTGATGGTAAGACCCTATTGCTGTGGACACTACATACCTTAGTCACAGAACAAACAAGGGGAAATCAAGCTGGCACTGACTTTGAAGCCTTAGCTCTGCTAATTAGCCTTCCTATATATTATTTTTTAAAGCCCAGTAATTGGTTTTTATTTTAAATTTACCCAATATGTAACTAACAACACTGCTTCTGCTTGAGTTTTCAAATCTCGCCTAAGAATTGCTTAATGGAAAGGAAAGATTCATTTTATCTGTTATGCTCCCCAATCTCAAGAAGCATGGAATAGAAGACAGAAACCAAGAATCCGACTCCAAAATACCTTCACTTTCTAATGCTATGCATGAACTTCGGTGTCCTTGATTCAGCATTTTGGATCAGTTTCTAGGAAGGTCATGTGTCTTCCTTTCAGACTTTTCAAAAAGGATTCCCTGCTTCATAGATGTTGTGATAAGTATATTCTGAAATATTCATGGACAGTAAAAATTACATGAAAAAGATCAACAGCAATTTTTAGAGCTAGAAATGTGTTCTCAACTATGTTTGTTTCTGATTTTTTAATGCCCAAAGAAACATATTCAAAAGGAAAAATGTGCATTACAAATTGAACTTTGTTAATCTGATGTTTCAGGTTCAATTATCTATGCATCAGTGGTCAAATCACACTGTTGTCATAGAGTTCTACCAACACTGAGTAGGTGGAAATTACAGGTTAAAATGCAAATCAAGGTAGCTCACCAATGATCATAGCCAGTGATATTTTGCTTTGCCAGCCCACTGTGTGTATCTCAGAAAACAGTACGATTTTTCATTTTCCTGTCAACAGTTGTCCTGGGTTCTAGTTCTACTGCTACAGAAAAAAATTAATTTTTATCACATTCTATTTATTTATCGTGTGCGTGTGGGGGGTGTTGTGTGCAGATTCTTGCCACAGAATGTGTGTGGAAAGAAGAGGACAACTTGTGGGCCTGGAGACATGTTTCAGCAGTTAAGAACACTGGTTGCTCTTACAGAGGACCCACATTCGAATCCCAGCGCACACAGTGGCTAACAATCATTTGTAACTCCAGTTCCACTGATGAAACATTGACCCCACACTTAGAGAAGATATGTAATGCTCTTCCCTCATTGTTCTGCATGTCCAATCCAATTTTCTTTCAAATTATTTTTGTTTTTGTCTTTTATTTGTTATGTTCTTGAGACAAGATCTCAATATGTAATCTGGGCCGACCTGCAACTCACAGAAATCCTCCCACTTCTGTCTCCTATGTGTTGAGATTAAAGGCATGCACCGTTATACCCAGTGGGGAGCCACTGGAGCAAACAACCACATACTGACTTACAGAACAGAAATGTATTTCACATAGTTATAGAGTTTGGAAATCCAAGATTTGATTTGGAAATCCAGAGTTGATTTCTCCTAATATATCTGTCCTTGACTGATAGGTGGCTGTTTTCCATCTGCATCCTCACATGGCCTCTCTATATGGGTAAATATCTCATGTCTCTCTATGTGTGCATATTTCCTCTTCTGAGGGCACCAATCAAATTAAATTAGGATGTATTCATAATTTTAATCATCACTTTAAAGGCATTTTCTCCAAATGTAGCCATGTTCTGAAGTACCAAAACCTAAGACATCTATTTGTAGTACATATTTAGGAGGACACAATTACACTTGCAGGAGCATCACTTGTAATATATACTAAACATCCACTGAGTCTATCAAAGTCATTACTGTGTAGAGGATACCATTTCATCTGAGCACTGCATTATGACATGAATATATTTTACTAGGCAGATGTACTCTCATTTATATTTCACAGAGCCCTCACCTCCCAAAGTCAGTAGTCACTGATGGAGAAGTTGATATTTGACAATGCCTTTCTAGAAAAGAGAAAAGAAGACATCTACTGATAAATGAATGTAACATGGGAGGCGATGCACACCACTGAATATCTTGAGCGTATTGACTGCCGTAGTGGATATTCACGGCTCAAAGGAGTTCAGAAGTCCCTGTTCCGTTTGTTAGCATAGTGCCAGTTTATATTGTATTCAAATTCTTGATAGTCATTATTTTTAAAGTGGTTACATTTATCTACCAAAATTATACAACATAATTACAATTGACGAATCTAGTATCTCATTGTATCTTGTTCTTTCATTTGTATTTATTAAAGTATTATAAAAAAGTATTATTTGTATTTATTAAAGTATTTATAAAAGTCTTTCATTTGTATTTATTTACTTATTTATAGGTGTATGAGTGTATTTCTTGCATGTGTGTAAGTACATCTGTGTTGTGCAAAGCCCAAGAAGGTCAGAAAATGGTGTCAGATCCCCTGGAAGTGGAATTTTGGCAGTTGTTGCCCACCACATGGGTGCTGGGAATTGAATCTGCGTCCTCCACAAGAGCAGGCAGTGCTCTTAACCTCTGAGGATCTCTCCAGTCCAAGTCTTTTAAAAAAACACATTAGAATTATTTTTTGTTGTCTTCCTGATCTGATCTGTGCTTTTAAATTTTTCCTTGAAATTCTTGGCAAGATATGGACTGCAACCTTTATCCACATGATGTGAAGATAATCGGCTGATATCCTCCATAAGCCTGTGCAGCTGTCCTTAATACAAGCATAGGAGTCTCCTTTTGCCAGTTGATTATATATTTCTGTAAACAGAGAACTTGGATAAATTTCTGTATTCTAAGCTGGTAATCTTTCTTCTATGCTCCCACTGCTTTCTGAACTAGTCTCATTAAAGCAATAATCATTTTGATTAATAAGTGCATTTATATTTCTATCTTCACTAACACTCAGAGAAAGTAGCATATTTTTGCTTTTATAATACCTACAATTTGCACACATTATAAATATTTGTGAATTAAATGATGACTTAATAGAAATAATTTAATTTGCCACTTATAGGAAGAAAATAGAAGTTATGAGGATCATTTTATAACGTACGGAACTTTGTAGATTGAAATGGTTTTTTTCTTTATATTAACCTGAACTACTTTTAAGCTTTAAAGAATTTCTAAGCAAATCTTCTTTCCTTAAGAAAATTTATTAAGGGGTTGGAGAGATGACTCAACAGTTAGGAGCACTACAGAAGAACCAAGTTCAAATCCCATCACCCATATAGCAGCTAACAACTGTCCATAAGTCCAGTTCCAGGGCATCCAACACCCTCTTCTGTCCTCCATGGGCACTACATAACACAGGTGTGCTTACATGCAAGCATAACACTCATATATATAAAATAAAAATAAATAAATAAACTTTAAAAGAAAACCACTAGAAATAAATTATTTAAAAATGAATTGTTTAGTCTCACAAAAACAACTTAATGGACAAAGACTGTTACAAATTTTCAAGAAAATTCTAGATTAATAATCCTTTTATGATTCTATTAAATAAAAATATGCATTTATTATGTGTAATGATTTTTTTCCTTTTGTTAGTTTTCTATTTGTGTTTGGAGACAAGATATCACTATGTAACCCAAACTAGCCTCAAACTCATTACCCTCATGTACTGAGATTACAGGCATGTACCATTACATTTGGCTTAGAAATAATGAACTTAGAATGAATAAATTTAAAAGTAACTCCAATACTTTGCAATAATTCTTAATTTTAACTTCAGCATTAGTGATATTTGGAAATTATAACCACTGATCATTACGGTATCGTTGGACAATGTTTTCATTTCTTTCTCTCCCTCCCCCCTTCCATCTCTCCTTCCCTCCCTTCTTACCTCTCTCCTTCCCTCCTTTCCTTTCTCTTGCTTGCTTGCTTGCTGTAGTGTTTGGGATCACACTTAGGCCCTTGCACATGTGTGTAAACACTCTACCTGGAGTTATATTAACAGTCCCGTATTCTTAGAGACTAACTGTGCATACAAAACAACTCAAGAGTTTATGTAAAATCATTAATCCCAACAAAAGCTTGGAGCTGGGCATGGTGGCACATACCTTTAATCCCAGCACTCAGGAGGTAGAGGCAGGAAGATCTCTGTGAAATTGAGGCCAGCCTGGCCTACAAGGCAAGTTCCAGGCCCACTGGGGCACAGGCAGACCCTATCTCAACAAGAAAAATAAAGGAATATCTCTTGGATTTCTGACTCAAAGTCAGACAGTAGTAGACACTTTTGTACCTCTCTGCTGGCCTCTGTGGGTCTCACTCATATTTATATGCACAAGGAGCACAACTCAGCACAAGGAGCAATACAGAACATGCATAAAAAGAAGTCTTTATAAGAAAACACTAGGTAGCCACAATTTTGTTTCCTATGTGGCCAAATCAAGCTATTTCCACACTAAAAATATCACTGTGATTAATTTTCCTGGTTAACTTGCCTAGATTTGGAATCACCTAAGAGGTATGTCTGTAAGGAAGATCCCAGACAGGATTCAGAAGGAAAGATTCATCCTAAATGTAGATGTCACTGTCTCTGAACTGGGACTGGGATCCTGGACTGGAGGAAGGAGAAAGCCAGCTGAGCACAGGCATTCCTAACTCTGCTTTCTGCATGCAGAGGCGCTGGAGCCACTGCTTCTTGAGTCTGCCCAGCACCCGACTCCCTGGGTTCGCTCTCACACCACATTCTCCCCACCATGATGGAGTGCACCCTGACGCATGAGTCGCAATAAATCCTTAATTTGTTTTTGTTAGTTATTTTGTCAGAGCAAAGAGAAAAGAAACTAACACAACACCCTTTAAATTATTATTCGTGGTGTTTATTTTTTTTCCATTTACAAAATGCTGATTCCAAAGAATATGTGATAAAGACATGGAAAGAAAGTTGCTTTAAAAAAAAATCTAGATAAGCCTACTGGATTTCTTGCAATGTCATTTGGAGAGGTTTGGATTGTGGGTGCGTCTCCATCTCCAGTATGGCTGTTGTGCTCCAGCCATGCCAGAGAATGGAGGACGATGGAACGGGACCTCAGGTGGCTCAGAGTGCGGCGGGAGGAGTTCCCTCCCGGGAGACTACGTCGGTGGGTAGTTCAGTTATTAGAGCCAATGCAGGGGCTTATATAGGGGAGCCTCTCTGACCGTTACAGAAGGCGGGAAAGGTGGAGTGTTGGGGTAAAGGCCGGAAGGTTGTGGAAGTTCAGGAACGAGGAAACGAAACCCAAAAACCTGGTTCTGGTCTGGGGTGGGGGAAAGGAAGATTCATATCTACAGTAGCTTCCTGGGGCCAGGTTATCACACAGGCAGAGCAGGTCAGACACCTGCCATCCCTTTAGGGTATCAGGAGTTGCTTGCCTTGCTCAGTAACCAGATCCCCACATCTCCCCCTTTATATATATATATAATGGGGAGGTATATAAGGGCCCAGTAAAGGGAGGAGCCAGGCCATGAGGGGATTGGCAAACCAGGGGGGATAATTTTTAAGTTTTAAGTTTATTTTTGAGTTTATGAAAGGTATAAGTGAGAGAATCTGTAGTCTCTCAGTTAGTTGTTTGTTCTCTAATGTTCCCCTTTTGAAGAGGTAACCCTAAAATCTTTTAGGAATTAGATAAGAGCCCCCAAATACTTTAGACATATTTGGCCTTTGATATAGAGTAGGCTGCTGAAGGACACAAGGACAGTTTTTGGTCTTTTGGGGTCTTTTTACCCTAAACTGCCTAGCCAAATTCTACCTCCTATTCTCATCACACCACCCTCTGAAGAGGTCACCCTAATTGCCAATAGGGAATTGGGGCGCAGACCGCTCTGGCTTCTTCAAGGCTGAATAGGGTCGTAGATTGTGGCAATAGGGGTACCCCTTCAGTGAGTCTACCTAAAAGACCCCTGAATTGCATAACTGTTAGCTGTAGGGGAAAAGAAAGTCCTTGACTGGTCTCTGGAAGATGAAATTAAAATAGTCCAGAACAGAGAAGAGTTCAAATGTCCAATTTAAAGTCCATTAGAATATCTTGCTTAAGGACTTTCAAAGGCTTCCATCTTTTGGGTTCCTCTTTGTTTTTCTTTTTGACTGCCAAGGCTGAACTTGAGAGTCTTGCAATTAGGATTTGTTTTCAGGCACCTTGATAGCTGGAGTAGCTAGAATCAGGGTGAGTTCCCTCCCAAATGACTTCTAGACAGGGAGAGAAAAGAAATCATTTCATTTTGGGGTTAGAACAATGGTGGGCTTGCCTTTCTTGGCCATAGGTATGCACTGCAGTGTTGAGGTAGGCCAAGAATTGAAGTCTTATATCTGAGTGGCATTTTTTTTATTAAGAACAAAATCATTAGTGAGAAATTGTATAAATAACATTTTATATAGACTTAAATCTAATGTCTGGGAAGTGTAATTCCTTATAGTCTTAAAGAAGCATACTAATCATTTTAATTTTTTGGTTATACTTTCCTTTTGGGTGTTTAAGATCATATAATTTGGCCCAAATAAACCAACTTAATTTGATTCTTAAGGTCAGTAGAGTATTTGTTCCTCAGGGGGATCACATGGGCTTGAGGAGCCCCTGGCTCCATAGGCCTTTGTTTTACCAGTTCCATCTATGTGAAGATAAGTCAGAAAGTCTTACTAGACCTTAGTTTCACTTTGAAGCAAATGAAGGAAATGTTTTCCTGTGCTGACCCTCTTCTTTGTAGACTGGACACTGGTTCAAGTCCTTCTGGTGGAGCCTCCACGAACTCCCGGAACAGGAGGACAGGTGACTCATCACATTTACAGGACATTGAGAGATGCCCCATAGTCCCCTGGAACTTAGTTGACCTTGGAGGGCAAGAGACAAAAAATTGTCCCTTTTAGTCCCTCTGACCAGATTAGAGGCCATTAAATATGGTAGTTAGACACCCAAGGAGGTTAGTTCCACCAATACTGAACTATTAATTACTATAGGGTATCAGGAGTTGCTTGCCTTGCTCAGTAACCAGATCCCCACATTGGATTTTATCAGTTGCAGGGTATACTGCAAGCATTTGATTCCAGGTAAACAAGCACAGTTTCCAAATCTGTTTGCTCTGGTTTGCAAGTGGCTTGTCTCATAAGACTCATGTAGAAATTTTATTCTCCTGGAATACTACTGTGAAGCGATGGGGCTTTGCAGAGGCGATCAGGTTATTATAAGGAATCAATGCCCTTCTATCGAAGTAGATTCCTGCCTCCCAGAGCTGCTGCTGCAGAAAAAGCGACTCCAGTTTCTGTCTTCTGCTCATGCTGCCTTGGCCTTCTGCTTTCCGCTGTGAGCTGCCCAACAAGGAGAAGATGCTGGTGGGTTTCCTAGCCCCCAGACCAGTATCCCAAATAAGCATCTTTTTCCCTGTAAATTGTCCACCTCAGATATTTTCTTTTTTTATTGAATTTGTGAATTTCTTTAAAAAAAAATTGTTAGGGTTTTGGCTTTGAGCTGGGGCAAGAGGTGTTTGTTTTTATTCTTGTTTATTTTCTAGTTTTTGGTTTTTGAATTTTTGAGCTGTAGCCCCAGCTGACCTGGAACTCGCTGTGTAGACCAGGCTGACTTCAGTCTCACAAAGGTCTGCCTGCTGAATGCTGGGATTAAATATCCAGCCAGTGGGTATTACAGTAATAAAAATACTATAAGATGTTATTCAAGGCCTGGTGTGGTAACACATGCCTTTTTGGCAAATTTCAGAACACTGCATTTTCATTGTATCTCACAACTTTAATCCCAGGTAGATCCAGGCCAGCCTACTTTACATAGCGATTTCCAGGCCAGCTCAGGCTATAGGAAGACACTTTAAAAAATGTTATTCTTTTTGTTTTCTAGAAACATGAAGTTTCTGTATATTTTAATTTATCACTCTTCTTTGACTTATCACACTGACCCTCAACATTTTATGCATGTGTATCCTCACTATTTCATTGTTCTCTCAAATGTGCAAAATATATTTGTGTGCAAAAATATATCTGTGGAATACTTTTTCTGAAATGGCCAAAAATGATTAAAAAATAAATCACAGTAATACTGACATTATATACGGCATCAAGAGGTAATCTCTCCACTGAAAGAAATACAGAAAGTGCATTTCTGTCTTCTTTTCTTTAATGTGCACATTGTGACATTGAATCTTTGTATGGATGGGATGACATTTTTCTTTAAAGAGAAAAAAATCACAGAAGTGAGAGGTGGGTACTTAAAACTTTGAAATTGAATAAGGCTCCTTTAATAACAGAAAAACAGAATGTATAGAACTAAAAGTGGAGTTGACCTGAAGGAGATAACTATTATACATCATGGCCCTAGCATGAAAAGGAATTAAGATGTATAATTTAGTAGGAATGTGTGTAACCTGCCAGACTGTGCTCCCATTTATAACAATACTCAATCTGCCTGTACTTCACCTAACAATAAGGATAGAAAACAACTAGCAACCCAGAAATCTGCCCCCCAAATGTGCATCATTCTTTTTAAGTCAAAGGCATATAAAATATAACTTAAGAATTATAAAAATAAGTGACTATCTATAATACACTATCTTCCTTTTTGGCAGAACATTATAGACACCAGCACATTATCTTGATTCCAGTAAAACAATTTTCCTACATCTAACGACTTCATATTAGAAAAGAGGTTAGTTGATACTTAACCGTATGTATCTTACATCTAATAGAGTTCAAATATTTGGTGGGTGGTGAAGGAAATATAGGAACCTTTTTTTTTCCTTAATCTAAAAGAATTTTAATTATAATATTAGAAATATTTTGTTTATCATTTTTCAACTTTTCCTGACACCATAAAATGAAAACAGTTCCTGGAAATGAGAAACAGTGAAGACATCAGTTTGAAATGTAATTTAGAAGGGACTAGCAGGAAAGGCAAGAATGAGGTTCATAATCTGTTAGTGCCTTTGCACTGTATTAGCAAAATACCGTATCATCAATCTCCTTTCTTTCTTTGCGTCTGACTCTGCCACCTTCTTGGCTTGCACACCCGGAGGAGCATAATTATAGGCATGTAACATATGCAATGTGACTTTGGAAGTATGGAATTTAAATTACTTCAGTACATAAATCACCCTTAGCCTATAAGTCCATTTTACTGTGCAAATGAGAAGAGACTAGTGCTTGTTTACCATACTTTGGAAAACTTTATAAAAAATAGTACATTGCATAATTATTGGATTTGTGAAAACATGCTTTGATCAAATGAAATGGGCATTTAGTTTGTTCAAAGCTACTTTCCATAATCCATTACACAGCATAAATTTCACATAACTGCTCACATAGCAACTTGTAAATATACCCGTATATTTTCCTTTACTTTAGCATCAAAGAAAAAAGTGATTAAAGATGTAGCATACAAATCTCTTTCGCTTACAGCCTTTGTTTGAGTTAAAAATCTCAAAGAATTAGCCAGAGAAACATATAGTAAGTATATATGTCTGACAGTGTTTCCTTCCCCTTTTCATTAGTCACAAGAGAAACAAAAAATTGGGGTGACTCCTGAACTCTCCAGTTCCACATGATATAAATATGCTAGCCATCTTCCTGAAATCCAAAAAAGACATCTTTTATACTCCAAACACCTAAAGCAAACAGAAGTCCAAACCTCAATCATCCCCTCAAAGTCAAGTAAGGGACACCTTTGGAGTATCATTTTAGCTTAATGATTGTCTTTGAAAAGCAATGCAGTGTTCTTTGGAGGCTGAACAACTGAGGGAGATTAGAGTTCAGGGAAAGGTTCCGTTTATTTCCTTCTACCAATTTAAATGAGAAATGTGGAGGACCTTTGAGATTAACAACCAAATCCAGCTAATGCTTGGCCATCTTTCCCATGCCATTCTGACAGTGCCTATTGCCCTCTGACATTCAGTAGGTATCAGCTCCAGAGAGGCTTTTATTTTCAATCTCAAAGTAGCTATGGAAGCATTAATGAGCTAATGCTATTTTTCTGTACTGAAAAACATTCCACACTTAAGAAAAAACATTCCTTTCTCCAACCAAAGAATTGTTAGTTCTCATTACTTAAATGTAAGTCTCAATTTTGTAAAATGTACCCAAAATTCTCTTGGTTGTTTTGTTGTTGTTGTTTTCTGTTTGAAAATTTCACTTATTTATGATACAATGAGATAAAGTATTCAATGAGATTAAAACATAAAAAGGCTCCAGACCATAGTTTAGCACTACCCAGTGCAGATATAGTGAAAACCACATGTATCATTTCAAATTTCTTATGTTCAATCTCAAAGAGTAAAAGAGCCCAGACAAAATGCATTTTAAATCTTTTATGTAAGCCAGGTATGATGGCACACACCTCTAATCCTTACAAGAGGCAGAGACAGGCAAATCTTTGAGAATCTGAAGTCAGCCTGGTTTACATAGCTTGCTCCAGGTCACCAGGACTGTATAGTGAGACTCTGTCTCTAAAAAAGAATTTATGAAAACTAGCATGAGCAAATGTTATCATCACATAATTCATATATTTTAACAAATTTTAATAAAATATTTTATGCTAATCCTTAGATATTTGATGTGTATTGTACATTTAATCACATCTTGATTTGAGCATAAATTTCATTAGTGATACATAATCTGTATTTAAATTTCTTATTTGAAAGTTTTTCAGCAACTGAATCTAGCAACAGTTTTAAATTTAAATTAATTAAATTAAAATTAAGTTATTTCCACAGTCACATCAGCCACATGTCAATTGTCTAATATCCATATATGGTTAGTAGTTGCCATAATGAACAGACCACAATAAGGAAATAAATAGGACAATTAAAACCTATTAAATGGCTTTATTACCTAATTAACTAATAGCTAACCCTCTTATTTTGTCTGTCTCTGCCATATTTGTAAGTTAATGTTCAGTAGTTATCTAAATTGATACATATCTAAATGCTGTATCCTCATTCACATTTTCATTTCTCAATGAAATGGCAATATCTACCTAAATTTAAGTGAACACTTTTGGAAGTTTATGACATATTTAATATGATTGTCATTGAAAACTCTTAATTCAAAGTGCTTAGAACTCAACCTAAAGCAAGTTGACATTGTTCCCATACCTTAATCATAGACATATAAGAAAATAGAGTAACTGCGACTTATTTATTAAGTAATTATATTATTGGATATTTAAGTATACATTCTTTCTGCATTTTAGGTTTCAAACTCAAAAATTTATTTATTACTTCTTGGTAACTGTGGTGGTTGAGAATGCCCTTAGGCTCTAAGTATTTGGACATTTTGTCTCCAGTGAGGTCTTAGAAGGTGTGGCCATGCTGCAGGAAGCATGTCACTTGGGGGGACGTAGAGAGTTCTTAAGCCTTGCCATATCTCCAGTCACTCTCTGCTTCCTGTGCCTGCTTGAAGATGTGAGCACTTAGCTGCTACATCTACTGTAGCCACCTCTGCTACCATGCCTCCCCTCTACAATGGACTCCTTTCCCTTTGGGACCTTAAGCTAAATAAGCTCTTCCTTTTATAAGTTCCCTTTGTCAGTGTTTCTATCATGACAATGGAAAAGTGACTAATACAGTAGTTGGTACTAGGATCCTGTGGTATTGTTGTGACAGACTTGACCTTGGTGTTTTGTGGAGGATTGTGGAAGCATTTGGAACTTTGGTCTAGAAAAGCCATTTAGTGCTTAAAGTTTGTTGCTGTGGAGCTTAGAATAGTTATGCTAAAAGAGTTGTAGATGATGAAGGCCTGGGATGTGGAGCTTCAAAGGGAAATGGAGACTATCGGGACTGGTTGTGTGATATTTTGAATTGAGAATCTGGGGTTTCTGGACACCTGGACCTGAAGAATCACTGAAGTAAAACTCTTACTTTACTGGGAGAATTGATGCTGGTTGGCTGAGACTGACAACTGGGCTGTAAGTAACAAGAGACCAGCATCATCGAGGTGAAATCTTCTGGGAAGTATTTCCTCATGATCAGTACATAAAAGATGTGGTCCAGAAAGGGCCCAAGCTTCCATCTCAAGCTAGAAGCAGGACTGGATATGCATAAGAGTCTCCAGCATGGTTCTGGTATTGAAAGCATGAAGGGGTCACAGAGAGCAGCTGAGACTTGGCATTGCGAGAGCCCAGGAAAAGCCACTGGTGAAGGTGCAGCCTCAGTTAGAGTGAAGACCCTGGATTGCAGCGATCACGGAAAGAATCAGGTTTTGTCACCAGGCACCAGGAGAGGCCAGCAGAGCCCACTGGTGAAGGCACAGCCTCAATTTCAGTGAAGACCCCAGCTTTTATCGAGACACTAGGACCATGGGACGGCCACCAAGGACAGTAGCAGGTGTGGAATGGAGTCGGCCTGGGCCTGCAGGACGAACTGTGAGTGCTTTGGAAGGCAGAGACAGAGAGGTAGAACTGCCAGAACCCTTTGGAGCCCAGCAGATCATGAATGAATCCCAGATGTCCAGCCTTGAGCTATCTGCTGGACTTAGGGGTTTTGCTTAGTTGTGCCTGATCCTTGAAATAAAACAGTACTTGTTTGGGATTTTACAGGAACCCACAATTAAGAGAGTTTTAAAAGAGATTGTGAACTTTTAAGTGTTTGGATTTTTTAAATTATGGGGCTTTTAAGGTTGTACTGTCTTATGCTGTAACATTAATTTTAACGTATCTTGGGGACAAGAAATGGAAAGGTAGTTTAATAGTGATGTCTTTTGTGTCTCAAGTTGACAGGAGGTTAATTGATCTGAATAGCTTTAGTGTCCACTTGACACAACTGGGTTGAGGGAGCTTCAGTTGGGGAACTGCCTCCATTGGACTGGCCTGTGGCCATGTCTGTGGGATATTTTCTTGATTGTTGAGTGCTACGGGAGGGCCCAGCCCGCTGTGGGCAGTGCCATCCCTGGGAGGGTTGTTGTCTACCGGATAAGAAAGCAGGCTGACCTGAGCCAGAGGAGCAAGCCAGTAAACATCATCCTCCATGGTCTGTGCTTCAGCTCCAGCCCCCAGGTTCCTGCTCTGAGTTTCTACCTTGGGACCCCTCAGTGATGAACTGTGACCTTGGGAGATGTAAGCCAAATAAACAACTTTACTCCCCAAGTTGGTATTAGTCAGAGAATTATGTCACAGAAATGGAGAAACAACCTCGAGCAGTGACATCACAAAGGATGGGATAATAGTGACTGGTAAAAATGCTCTGTCTTAGGTTAACAGAACATCCTCCAGGCATTGCACTAAAATACTTTTCATTCCCTAGTGGACCTTACAAGCCAACCAACCAACCAGTCAACCAACAAACTCTTCACACTAGTTACTGTTACCTTCATTGTACATATATGAGTGTCACCTTCACAGATGTTAGAAGTGTGCTAAAAAGTTGATGTCACAACTACTAAAGTTGCCAAAACTGGGCTTTAAATCTAAATTTGTTTGATTACACAGACATTCATAGGCTATCTCATAACACCATTTTCCATGACTTCCTAGAGGCACACAAATTTTTTAAATGATCATTTCTTTCTATATTTTTACAAATTGACTGAGCATATGACCAGTCTACTGGATAATGAATGCCTTTAGCCATGACTTTGTCCTCTTTGAATTCTGATTTTTGTATAGAAAGCTCTAAAGGCTTATTTAACTAAACTGGACTGAGATATAAGTTAAATTTTTCTGTTATGTATCAATAGTGTTGGTTCAGTAATCATTAAGATTATGGAGCAAATCTTTTTCTTTCTAAGAATTACCATTTTCTGGTATTTGTAATACAAAAATTACTTCACCTTTAAAAATTTCACCTTGGCAACAAAAAATGCATTGTTTCAAGTGTTTAGTACATTGAATTATGATTTATGACAAGATGAAAACAATTAATGGTATTAAGTAGCTCCTTTCCTTCTTGGTTGCCTCAAATAAAAGGTATAGAGACAGAAAAACCATAATTTAAATCATAAAGACAATGCTTTATCTTCTCTGTACTCCTGACACTTTTCTAAACAATGGTCCACTCTTAAAATATAGTTTTAAGGGACTAGAGAGATGGCTTAGTAGTTAAGAGCACTTACTGCTCTGGCAAAGGACCTGGTTTGATTTCCAGAGTCCACATAGTGACTAAAAAGGGTCATTAACTCCAGTTTTAGGGGAATCCAACACCCTCTTCTGACCTCCCCAAATATTGCATGACATGAGTGCACTTACATACATGCAGGTAATATACTCATACACACAAAATAAAAATAATAAAATATTTTTAAATAATAGTAAGAGACTGGAGAGATGGCTCAGTGGGATACTAATAACTCAAGTATTAAGTTCGACAACTGACAAATGGGACCTCATGAAATTAAAAAGTTTCTATACATCAAAGGAAACCATCATTGGAGTGAAGAGGCAACCTACAGAATAGGAAAAAACCTTTATCAGCCATATCTTTGACATAGGGTTAGTATGTAGCACTTACAAAGGACTCAAAAAGTTATACATTAAAAAAATCAGCCCAATTAAAATGTGAGCAAGGAACTGAATAGCAGGTTCAATAATGATAAGGTGCAAATAACTGGAAAATAGTTTTTTAAATGTTCAACACCTTTAGTCATCAGGGAAATGCAAATTAAATCACTTTGGGATTTCATCTTACTCCACTCAGATTGGCTAAGGTAAAAAAACCCAACAACAACAAATTATGGCAGCGATGTGGAGAAAGGGAAACTCACTCACCATTGGTGGGAGGGCATACTTATGCAGCCACTATGGAAATCAGAGTGTAGATTCCTCAAAAATCTAGAAATGGATCTATTATTTGATCCAGCTATACCAGTCTTAAGCATATACCCAAAAGACTCTATATGTTACTACAGAAATACCTGTTCATCCATGTTTATTTTTCCTATACTTTTCTTAATAGACAAGAACTGGAAATGACCTAGATGTCCATCAAGTGATGAATGGAAAATGAAGTTGCCGTACATGTACACAATGGAATATTATTTAACTCTTAAAAAATTATGAAATTTGCAGATAAGTGGATGGAACTGGAAACAATCATCCTGAATGAGGTAACCCAAACCCAGAAAGTCAAGTGTTGCATATTCTTTCTCATAGCTGGAGGCTAGATATGCATGCTTCAATTTGAAAATCCAGAGAAGTCAGGATACCCATAAACTAATAAATAGCCAGTTGGGGCTGCAGAAAGACCCTGTCTCACAAAGAACAATTAATTTAATTAACTAATTAACAAAAAGTCAGAAAAGGACGGAGTTTTCCTGCGAGGACTGGTAGAAGGCAGAGATATGGGGCAAAGGGGGAAGGTGCAGTAGGAGGGGCTAACTGCAGTGGGGACGGCAGAGTCGGGCAGAGAGGAAGGCGGGAAGGAATAACCAACATCGACGGTTAGAAAAAATCATAGGGAAGTTTGCCACTGTGGAAGTATCTTAAAGTATATACAAACACATTACAAATGAGATTATAGGAGTCACCTTATAACATGGTAACTGCAAGACACCATGGACTAACAAAATAAAACCCCAGTGCCAAGAACAGACTTCCTTTCTTGAAGTTGTTGGCCAAGAATTTCATAGTCCCCCAAACAGTACTGGCCATTGTCTCTGTTCTTGGTTACCCACCAGCATGTCATGGTAAGACCCTATTCCTGAAGACACTACATACAAGAGCTTTAGAAAAAACAAGGACACAAATCAACCTAGTAGTGACTATTGGCTAGCTTTCATAGCACTGGAAGGTACTGTGCATGCTACTAAAAAGAAAAGTCATCATCACCCTTCAGCTCTGAATCCTTGAGGATGATAGCAACAACTATCCTGGGCAAGACATGGACACCAGTGCGGTAATGGCACAAATATTATCAGAGTAATCAACCGCTTTCTAATTGGATATAAGGCCCACTTCATAAGATGGAGCCTATAACTGACATTGATATTAGGCCTAGGACCCTGAGGCTAGGCAGTCCACAAGGAATAGAGGAGAGCTTAACACCAGGTTTCTACTAAATATTTTGTAGTATTAAATTGACTCCTAATGACATATTGTTATACCCATAGATTAATGCATCTCTCAACTCTGAGCAGAGAAGTTTCTTTATGCAGCAGATAATGGTTAACACAGAAACCCACAACTGGTCAATATGCACAGAACAAGAGGCTACAGAGTGTTTATCCCTAAATAGGACACTTGCATCAAACTTCTGCCTCTCAGTGCTTAGGGATTATTCCAGAAGATGGGTCAAAAACTTACGATGTGAGAACCAGAGGTAGTGTGATGAGAAGGACATAAAATATTCCAGACAGTTGATCAGTTACTCCTATGAAGTCACAGTGATGGTGACAGCATGCACAAGTCCCATGCAAGCTCAAACCAGAAAAATTCCGAGCATAGACTTTGGAAAGTGGGTAAGACCAACATATCTTACAGAACAAAACTGTGGTGACTGATGGCTGCCAGGGCAGGGCCAGGGGTTGGAGAGTCAGTCTTTTTTTAAGAGTGCGACTCAGTAGATTAACAAACTGCAGTGAATAGATGCACACTAAAGGACATTTAGGGACACAAATTATTATACATAAAATAGAGTACATTAAGTTGGACAGGGACAGTAAGGGAAAGTACAGATAGTGGAGAGGCTCTAAATACCATTAAATTATATTGCATGAAAATCACAGAAATTCAATAAAAATTAAAATAATGATACAATGAATGTGGGCATTAAAATCTAAATGATTAAAAGAGAGAAATTTAGTAACAGCAAGCATGGTTAGAGGCATAGCTGCTTATAGAATTGGAGTCTGAGGTAGCCATCACTGTCAGAGTGAAAGAAAATGGTAAGAAAAATAGACAGACACACACACACACACACACATATGCACACACACACACACTCTTCAGGAAAGGCCTATAATAAGTAAAATAACACACACACTAACAGAGACATATCAGAAAATGTAGAAGCCAACTAATACCTCTGCCTGATAAGCCAGGACAGTTTTAGCAACAGAATAAAGTAGTTTTGAATTGTTCCCTTGAAATAAGATAATCATAACTCCATGCTGATATAAATTATTGAGTATATTGATATTCACAAACTATTCCAAATAGAAATATTTAATCCAAATATATTAAAATATGTAGATTATTCTCTAAAACATGTGGTCAAGAAATGGCCCAGTGAACTAACTAGATAGTTGTCAAAATACAAATGGCATAAAATACTTGAAAAAGTGTTCCACATCCTTACTTATTAGGAAAATGCAAATTATAACTGCTTTGAGATCCATCTCACCACACAGAATGTTATAATCAAGAAAACAAATGACAGAAAATGGTGGTGAGAATGTATAGACTGGAGCCTGTACACACTGCTGATGGAATGTACGCTTGTACAATCACTCTAGATGTCAGTATGAATGTTCCTAAAAAATTAAAAACAGAAACACTGTGTGACCCAGTGGTAACTCCTGGATATATACTTGAAGGGTTCTAAGTCATCAGATTACAGACACATGCACATCCATGTTCATTTTTTCACCATTCACAATACCCAAGACATGGAACCAACCTAGATGTCCATGAACACATGAGATAGAAATTTGTTCCAAAATAAAGAAAAATGAAATCATAATGTTTACAAGAAAATGGATAGAAATAGATATGTTAAATGAAATAAGTCAAATTCAGAAAGACAAATAAATTGCATGTTTTTCCATATATATGGATTCTAGATTTGAATGTCTGTACATGTGCATGTGTGTGTGCATGCATGAGTGCGTGTGTGTGTGTGTCTGTGATAATGGTAGACAGGGAATCATGAAGTGTCATAGAAGATAGCACAGTCCATAAAGTGCTTGTTGAGAAATCATGTGAGTTCGGATTCCCAGGCACCTATGCAAAAAGTCTGGGTGCAGTGGAACTGATCCATAATTGCAGAGCTGGAATTTTTGACAAGAGTATTCCTGGAGACCACTAATCATTCATCCTAGCCTAACTGATGAACCCAAATTTCAGTGGAGACCCTATCTTAAAAAACATAGACTGATCAAGAAAGACACTTGAAGTTGATCACTGGCCTCCACATTCACACATAACCAAGTTAATGTTCAACCAAGCACATACCATACACACAGAAAGACACACACACAGAGAGACATGGATACAAACAGACACATAAAGAAAGATGATTGTGAGAGGGAATCTTAAGAGGAAATAATGGAAAAATAAGGTGGTGGAATAGATGTGACATGAAAGCAAAATTGGAGATTGAAGAAAGGGAGGACATGAACTGCAAATATTTCATTGCTAGTATATTAAAAACAGGTGATTTTGTTATAGTGACCTTGCACTCTGTAAACATGCTGAACTTATGAACCTTAGTAGTTACTTTTTTCAAAAGTTTTTTGGTAGATTTGTCAATTTCATAATAGTGTCTATCAGTCATTCAATGAACTGTGATTTCACTTTTCTAAGATTTTAGTGTGATTTGCTTTATCCACTGCTTAAATGAACTTAGGTAGCTTGATCTAATCTGTTAACTAAATAGGAATTAAGTCATTCCTGAAGTGCCCTATTTTACTTTTGAATTTGTGGGATATACAGTGTTACTTTTTTCTCCATTGATAATTGTAATTCATGTTGTGTCTAACTAATATTTCTCTACTTATATGGATTTTATTGTTTTTTCAATAAAAACTGTTCATTCTATTGATTTTTCTCTATTATTTCCTAACTTATTGCTTTCTTCTGTAAAGTGTGTTGTCTGGGGATTATTTTATTTTTCCTTTTCCACTTTCTTAAGTGAGAATTTAGGTGACTGATTTGAGATCTTTCTTGCTACTTTTTCTAGAAATCTGTTTGTCTGATAATCCGGTACCCCTTCCGTCCTATTTATGTTTTTTTTTTATTGCTACATGATGTATTTTTAGTCTTTTACTACTGCTCCACTTGTGCTTTACACTTCTTTCATGTAGACTACATAGAATAGGTTCTTGCTTTTTCCCACAGACTGACAGACCTTGGCGTTCACTAGAACGTTTAATGCATTTATATACACTAAATTGTTGGCATAGTTGTAATTATGGCTGCATTTTAACACATATCTTTGTTCTGTTTCTTCAAGTCTATATTTCTTGAGTTAGTCAATGAAAAGAACAGAACACCTCCAAAACATATTCATCTACCTAGAATTGTTAGTAAACTACTTTTGGTAAAATATATGATGTTTGAAATAATTTATTTCCAAGTGTTCCTCTAATTTGAGTGTCATAGTTGCTGTGTTATATGAGTGTGTGTTAACATCTAAAATAATGTATGTTGTAATTTTTACTTAGTCATTTTTAGAAAAAGTACAAGAAAATATGCATTGTTTCCGTATTTTCTTTCTTTCTTTCCTTGTCCTCCTCCTCCATACACTTCTCCTCTACATCCTCCTCCTCCTCCCCACTTCTTCTCCCTCCCACCTCCTCCTCTTCCTCTTTCTCCTCCTTTTTATCCTTTGAGTCCTCCTTATCCTCCCAGTCCTCTCTCCTAGTCCTCTATTTTGAAATAGAATTATGCTGCATACCCAGGCTTCATTCAAACTCCCAGTCCTTGCCTCTGTCCTGTGCGGACTGAGACCTGTGCCTTCCAATCCTTCTCATAGAGCCTAGCATCTCATAGATACTAGTTTTCTAACTAGTATCATTTCTTTCAGAATTAAGAGCATTTCTAACAGTTCTGGTTTCTGGAAATAAATTCTTTGAGTTTTAGTTTACCTGAAAATATTGTAACTTTCTCATCATTTCCTAAAGCTTTTGAAATAAGACATAAAATAAATTCATATCTAATATGTTCAAATTTAAGTATTTTCACAGATATAAGTTTTGGATTTTATAGATATCAAGCCAATATTTTTGGTTTTCATAAATTTTAGTAAGAAGCTAGTCACTAAATTATTGTGATTTTCCTTCATAATTGCTTACATTTTTTGTCACTGACAATTTGTAATTTAACTTCCCAGGTTTCCAGATATGAATTTCTTGTTTTTTTTTTATTTTTGGGGAGTCCAGTGAGCAGTTGACTCATGAACATTTTCTTCAAAATGATGGACAGTTTGGGGCTACTTTCCCTTGCTTGTTTCTTGAGCGTTCAGTTGCATGTGTGTCAGGCTGCTCCGTGTGTAACTGCAGGTCTCTTAGGCTCTGTTTTTTTTTCTAAATTGGCTTTTTGCTCTAAATTCCGGCAATGCCCTCTTTCATCCGCTATTTCCACTGTACAATAAGGTCCCATTTCTTTTCATTGATTATGAGTTTCCCTTCTAAACATGCCGTTTTAATAGTTTGCATTTTTGTGTTAAGATTGCTCACCTGTTAATTACAGTTTTAGGAACATATTTAAACTGTATTTGAATTTTCAAAATTTGTGTTGAGCTTTGTAATCCAATTATTCTAACTAGACTCCAGTGGATGAACTTGCCCAGAGGAGCCACCTGGCTAGAAACGCTTGACCAGATAGGACCTCATCTGTTAGTTATCGATGCCATATTTGCCTTCAGTTGTTTGAATACAGTTTCATAATTCTTTGAGCATACTTAAAATTGCTTGTTTGAGGTATTTCTCTGATAATTTTAATATTGGGACCCTCCTTGAATAGGACTCTATTGATTATCTCTTACTGTTTTAAACTGTTTCCTTGTGTATAAATCACACTTTTCTGTTTACTTTAATTTTTGGATTTTGATTTGGGTATTTGCAATTTTTATATAATTTTTGTGGTAATGATAAATTTTATAATAGTCTCCCTAGGTTGTAAGATTTCTGTTCTAATAGGCAGGTGTACCACTCAGATTCGAATGATAACCTATTCCCACTACAGTTTTTCAGCTACTTACACCTGCGTTATGCTTTCCCACTGGACTCTTTACCTTTGAATTTTGATTATTTTACTTGTTTTCAAGAATATACCAGTTTCCAACTACTTTGCTGATTTGACTTCAGAAATATTATGTTCACTCTCCGGATTTCTGCTGACCAAAACATTTAAAATTGAAAAGCGCATTCATTTAAGAAAAAGAGCAGATTTACCTTTTTGATCAATCTTGCTCTAATTTCAAGAATATTTTTCTCTCTTTGCATTCCTTTTGGGTATACCCCAGATCTCTTTTGTACATTAAAAATCTGACTGTCATTCAGGGACTTGGTTGTGTTCATAGAGTTTTACTCATTACTATTTTAGTTTTCATTTATTAATCCTTTTTTAAAAAAAAGTTATGTGTACAAGTGTATTGCCTGCATGTATGTTAGTGCACCCCTATCTAGCAAAGCCCGTAGAGATCAGACGAGAGCATCAGATCCCCTGAAGCTGGAGTTATTGAAGGTTGTTGGCTGTCATGTGGGTGCTAGGAATTGCATGCAGGTCCTCAGCCAGAGTAGACAGTGCTCCTAACCACTGAGCCATATGTCCAGCCCTTTATTATTACTTTGTAAAATCTTTAAGATTTCTATGACTACTTACTTCTGGAATCTCTAACTTATATATCTGTGCTTTTTCAGTTACTGTTTCTGAATCTTCAGTGCTGTTTTCTTGAGCTACAGTCTTAGGCATTAGCCCACATACCTCGTCCAGGAAGCTACAAACATTCTCCAAATATTGTCTGCCATTGGATTCTTTCTACTATCCAGGTACATTTTATGAATATAAATTTGTGAATATAATTTTATTTCTTATGTATTGTGCATAATGTACATACAATATGAAAATGGCATATAAATATGTTTACATATTATTATATCAATAATATTTAGTTATATTCAAATTTCTATATTTACATATATACATTTTCCATGAAGTATATAATTTTTAATATTGGCTATGCATTCATTCAGAAATTCTCACTATTTTTTTCCATCATAGTTAAATATCTGATGCAGTTATTTGTAGAGTTAAAGGGATACATCTAGGTAGGCTAGAGATCTGTTCATTGTTTATAAAATTTAATCTAAATATTTATGATGTTCCTTGAGTGATGAAAATACTATTCTCTCAACCAAATAATAGTAATAAATTTGTGATTTCTTAAATCTAAAGACAGATGTTCAATATTTTAAAGGCAAGCCCTTAATTCTCTTTAAGATTTATTTTTATTTTTAATTATTATGTGAATGTGTGTGTGTGAATGAATACATGTACACATGTACACAGAGATCAACATAGGGTACTGAATCCCCTGGAGCTGGAGTTACAAGTGGTTGTGAGCTCTCTGATATGGGTGTTAGGATCTGTACTTGGGTCTTCTGTAAGAGCAGCAAATACTCTTAACCTCTGAGCCATTTCTAAAGCCTCAGACCCTCAATTCTGATCAGTTTGTTTATAATTGTACTAGTGAGAGTTTTACAGTAATATTAGGAAACTTGATTCAACTTTATATTTGGTCACTATATACTCATATTTCAAGATATTAAAAGCATGTGTTTCCTGATAAAAATTCTGTGAATTCAAAATTTCAGGCAATGAGTAGTTTCTGTGAAACTCAGAATTTTGGAAAAAATATGTACTCCCCCTCTTTATTATAACATATCAACATAAAAATTGAGGAGACATTTGTCAAAACAAAAAGGTATAACAAAATAAGAACCTACACTGTTTCTCCTTGCAAAAGATGAGGGACCACTGGGAAGGAGTTCTTATTCTCCCAGTATTTAATCCAGTTCTTATACACGGAAATATGAGTTCTATGGACAGCATAGGAAAGTCACATTTGAGGAGAATTTGCGATGTGTATCATATAAAGGAATGTAAATTTAAAATTCATTAATCAGTTCCTTATTTTAAGCCTAGAAGAAAGCAAAATAGAATTTTGTTATGTCCAAGGAAAAATAAAACTATTTATTTTTCATCTTCTATAAGAATAAAATTTATATTAAGATGCTTAAAACATTTGTCCTAGTTCTTACACTCAGCCAAGGTTTTTGAATCTTGATTATTTACCTTTATAGTCCTGAGCTTTAACTGACCTATTTTTTGACTGTTGATTTCTTCTCCAGAAGTTTGTTGTATGTTCAATGTGTCTGATGTTTTCACTCCATTTTATGTCCAACTTAGCACGACAGGAGACACTCTCACACCACTCTGTCTCAGAACCAGAACTTAACAAAAGGAGTACGACTCTTCTGTTTCCTTGAAGAAGAAAGAATTGATGATGTAGTGAGCAGATGTTAAGACTATAGATAGAGAGGAAAAATGCATTTATGTATTTCACAAGCCACCAACTTAGACAAATTGTTAAATTCTCTCCACGACATGACAATCTGAATTTTTTCTATTATGAGGGGCAGTGTATGAATGACATCATTGTTGGCAAAGTTGACCACATATCATGGAACTATTTTCAGTTCTAGGAAAAGTATGGAGTCTAGTTATAGATAGGATAATAATTGAAACTGATTATCTGAATCAAGTCATTTGATGAGAAAAATAGTTTATAATTACACTATACAACAAGTGCAGTCCATATTCTGCTATGGAAGACGATCACACAGAGTTTGCTCAATGATAATAACAGAAGAAAAGGAAGCATTGACACAGGCAGAAAAGCAATCCGTCAAGTCAGAGCACTGAAACTGTGCTGATCATAGCAACAAGTGTGCCCACATGCTATGGATTTGCTTTAATATCTGCCTACAATTGTCTCCACCCTGAAAGTCACCAGTACAATACTGTACACTTTTAAAGAACCTGGGTTGGAAGGCAGCAGCAACTAAAGAACAAAATGCAATTTTATTCCAAATATATGTCTTTTATATCTAAATGAAGAACTGCATACTTTAAGCTGCTTTCATCCATTTTATACCCAGAAACACTAAAATTAGGAGATATGGAATGTTACAGGCAAAAATTGATAAGCAGTTTCAAAAAGGCTTAGGAAGATGGTTCAGTGGGTAAGAACACTCATCCTGCAAGCATGAGTGCCTAAGTTTAAATCCCCAGCTCCCATGTAAAACTCCAGACGTAGCTTCATGTACCTGGAGCCACATACAACATTAGGGGCTAGAGACAGGCAGATTCTGAGAGCTCACTAACAAGACAGCCTAGTCAAAATGGCCAGCTTCCAGCTTAGTGAAAGACACTGTTTCAAGGCAATAAGGCAGAGAGCAATGAAGGAAGACTCCTGTGTCTTGCACTGGTCTCAACATTCACATCGCAGGCACACATCCACCCATTCATCTGTGTGTACCACATACACATACAAAGGACATGAAAACACACAAAACTATGGCTTAAAATAGTATTTGTGACATTTCATATGCAATTTTTCTGGATTTCCAAAGTGGATAGTAATAAATAACTTTTCCTCAAACATATTTGTCTTATACCAGATTTCCCATCAACAGAGCTATACATATGCATTCTCTTGTAAGAAATTTGATGAGAAAGTATCTCAGAAGGAACACACTATCTCATTTGGACACTGTATTTAGTTAGATCACACACACACACACACACACACACACACACCACAAACTGACTACTTTGATAACACAAATTAGGACAGAAGTTAGTTAGCCCTAGTTTGTGACAATGTACTCTTTTCAACCCACTTGTCAGATGCTGTGCTATATTAAACCATTCGTCAAGGTATGGTGCCCTGGCATGCTGAGTGTGTGAAAGACATACACTCGTCTCTCTTATATCTAGACCCCTTTTATCCCAGGTGTATAATTAACAGAATGCAGAATTCTTCAAGTTTGCAATGTAGAAACTGAAGTATTACTCTGTATAGAAACTGGTTATAAAAAAATTCTCTGACCTAACTTATCTGATAATATTTGTAATATTTTTTTTCTGAGAAGGACCTTATTCCTACAAGAAAGAAGGAATTCTATAAACAAAGGAACTCTATAAACAAACAGGGACTGGAGAGACCACTGGGTGATTATAAAGCACTGACTTCTTTTGCAAAGGACTGGGTTCTCTTCCTAAAACCCACAAGGCAGCTAACAACAACTGGAACTTCTGTTGCAGGAGAATCCCACATCCTCTTCTGGCTTCTGTGAGGGTGCTTCCAAAGACAACTGAGTCTTAACTGCAAATAAAGTAAGACTGCATCTAAGGGAGGGGCAGGGAGACCCAGCCTGAATGTGGTCAGTACTGTCCAATGCACTGGGGATCTGGATAGAACACACCTAGAGCAAGGAGGAAGCCAACATCTTGGAGAAGCTCAGTTCTTCCTGAGGGTTTCTTTGCCGCTGCCATTGCCCATGGACGTCCCACTCCAGCTTTTACAAGTCTCCCAAAGCAGACTCACCCCAGCCACGCTCCAGGAGCCTTCCACCTGGAGCGAAAGCCATTGCACTGCTACTCACACTCCAGTTATATAAGTCAATCTAATAAGTCCATATCTATTTATTAGATTCTGCTTGTGAATTTTAATAGTTTCCCTGAGCTTTTACCCTTTTGTTTAATCACATTTTTATACGTAGGTCAAATCTTGACCAAACATAAGCATAAAAATAAGCTATTTTCCTTGGGTCTTTGGGTTTTACTTCTGAAGATTCTATAGCCTGTAAAAACTTGATCAAAAAGTGCATTACATTTTCCTCTTATTAACTATCATCCATTATAGGAGTGTTGGTCATTCCCTTAGGATAGGGAGGAAAGGATCACGTCTTTGAACTATACATACTTAATTGTGACCAATGTGTTGCCTGGATTGGAAGTGTACTCATTGGAAGGAGTAATGCCTATATGTCAGATAGCTCCTACTTAATAGAAGAGGAAAATTCTCTAGGAATAAGAAAGAAAGAAGAAAGAAAAAAAAACAGCAGTCATGAGCTATTAGCAACTAACCTTCACAAGAGGTAGAAAAATGACTACAACACCTAATAGTAAGGCATTCTTGTCAGGGCCCTCATCATCACACTCAAACTATAGATTTTCACATAGTATTTAATGCAAGAACTATTTTTTGATGAACTTGAAAGCATACTGTTCTGAGGACATCATGTTTCTGAGCCATACACTCACTGATGCTAAGCTTCAGGAAATCTGCTCCCACTCTGGCAGGAAGATCATAAACTTTCTGTCATTAAATAGTCTCCAGGCAAATAGAACATAAGCTCCTGGGGTAGAAATCTTGACATCTGGGACACTAGCAAAAATAAACTTCAGTTTGTAAGGGCTGAATTTTCATATATGTCAAATCATTGTTATTTGTAAGGTTTTTCTTTATTGACAAGACATATTGGAATCTCAAACTTTTCCTATAAATTGAAAGATTTATGAAAATGTATTGCTTCATGTGTTGAATAAAGTACTTAAAGGTGTTTGAAACAATTCATTCTCAAGGCAAATAATGTGTTCTTTATCTATTAAAACAGTTACAATTTTAACATATATTATAACTTGATAGATTTTTATAAGCTAAAATATTCATAATAGTATTCAGATTTTTCCACTGCATTTATAATTTCTAAAATTTCAAAGACCAATATTAGACTCTACAAAACATCTAAACCATGGAAATTATGAACTAAAACCAAAGATTTTAAAATGTCACATATAACCCAGAAATATAGTTATAACAGTGGTATGAATAATAATATTCAGTACTCATAAATATAACTGCAGTTTTTAAAAGTATATTCTACACCACAACAAAAATGTTTATTTCAGAATGCAAAAACTTAGGGTTATGAAAGAAACTAATATATTCTTTAGTGTAAAATGACAAAAAAAAATTCCCAATATGCTTTGCCTTTTATAAAATATTGACGTTTTATACTCCCAGTTTATTTTTAAAATGATAAATTGTATTTTACCAACATTAAGCATTTCTGAGTTTCAAAGGAGTAAAAACATCATTTTAAAAATATAACAAAAGCTGGGAGAAAACATGATGACAGAATCTTAATCAAATATACTAGCCAGAACATACAGAGCTCTTAAAATGCAATAGGGAAGCAGATAATGTCCAGGGTTTCTGGGTTAGATGATGGACTAGTGGCTGCTTCCACAAGAGCCAGCAAAGGGTTCAGAATAAGAAAACAGCCCCGGCGCCCTCTCCACTTCCCGCTCCTCTCTTCTCATGCATTTAACCTTACTTCTCTTTTTCTCCTCTTCCTTTGTTTCTTTCCTTTATCTCATTCACTTACTATTGTTACACTTACCCTAAATAATGTTTAACTTCGTGGTGGTTTTAGGCTTTGTTGTACCATTATAGGTAATGTGCTATTGGCCAAAGTTGATTTTAAGTGTGTTTCTCATCTTGCATGTTTTGATGTTGCTGTTGCCATAATAATCTGCTTCCTCTTCAGAGTGGTACTAGAGATGGAGCATTCAAGAATAGACTAGTCATTAAGAAGAAACTTTCACAGTACAATCCAGAAGAGATATCCAAAGCAAAGGATGTACACACCACAACACAGAAATGCAAGAAACAAGTGAAAACAAGGCAACAGAACTCCTTCAAAACTCAACTACCAACTTCACAGATACTGAAATAAGTGAAATTCCAGGTAAAGATTCCAAAGGTTTTCTGTGAAAGCATGATCGGTGACCTGAAAGAAGATCCACACAATAGATGAATTCAACATGGACCCTAGAAAGCAAAATCAGCAACACAGAAATCAGGAAAATGGAGATAATTCAGCAAAGAAATTGAGTTTTTGAAACAAAAAATAAAAATAGTGGAAAGGAAAAGCTCAACAAATTAAATAAAAAGTAGAAGACATCATTAATATGCTTCCCCAAGTAGAACAAAGGGCAGAAAACAAAGTTGATCAAACACTGCCATCACATATCAATAAGAAAGATATAATAGACAAACATGATCACAATGTCCAAGGACTCTGTGATATGATCCGATCAAACCTAGGACTGCAAAACATAGAAACGGTGTAGGGAACCCATTCAATGAAATTGTAGCTGAAAATTTCTCAAACCTAGAGATAGAGACATTTAAATATAAGACATTCAGAATTACAAATAAAATGGGTTTGTGTCCCAAAACTAAAATCTTGGCCCATGGGAGAGAAGACATTATTTCTAAAAACTCAATGAAAACGAGAGCATTTCAAGACAACCACAGACTAAGAAAAATTGTGATGATGAACACAGCACTACAGAAGACACTTACAGAGTATTATACACAAGGGAAGTCTATTTACAAGTGCACAGAAAAGAATAATTACCATGAATGTGATGCATGAGCAATGAAGAGTGCTAGAGGACTCCACCATGACTAACACCGTACAAAGAAGATCCCTAAAGCAGATCCCTAAATCTGATAAGAGAGTGAGAAACAGACTAATAATAATCCCCAGGTAGATCAATAACCAACAAAACTATGGAGCTAACAAACCACTCTCAACAATAACTTTAAATGCAAACAGCCTCGACTCATAATTTAGTAGTTGTCATATGTGACCTGATGAAAAAGAACATACAATTATCTATTGTCTCCACCAAACAAAGCTCATTAGCAAAGATGTCCACAAACTGAGAGTCAAAATCCATGGAACAAAAGCTGATAAAGCAGACAGCAAACCAAAACCAGTAACAAGAAACAAAGTCATTACACAGAAATAAAGGGACATTTCATTAAGAAGATAAAACAACCATAAATACAAATGCACCGAATACCAGAATTCCTAATTTTATAAAGCAAACACTAACAGATATAAAATGTCAGATAAGTCCTGACACAATAGTGGGCAACTTCAGTTCTCAACTCTCATCTTTAGATCATACACATGAAAAATTAATGAAATAAATTTCATAGATAGACTATCATACATCAAATGGACTTCACAGATATCTATAGAGTATTCCATCCAACATGAACAGAATATATATTCTTCCCCTGGCTACTAACAGTACTTTCTCTAAAATTCATCAAACAACAGGCCACAAAACAAAACAAGCCTTAATAAACACATAAAATCTGAAATAATCCCTGATATTTTATTAGATCATATTAGAATAAAACTAGAAATCAATAGAAACCACAGAAGCCACAAGAGTACTTGGAGACTGAACAGTATTTTTGAATGAACAGTGGAACATTGAGGAAATCTGGGGAAATTCAATAATTCCTGGAGTCAAAGGAAAATGAAAGCACAACTTGCCAGAACCCTCAGAATACAACTTAGATAGTTTAATAAGGAAACTGTATAATGTATGCTTACATTAAAAATCAGAAGGATGGCACGGGAGATGGCTTGTGGGCAAAATGCTTGCCACACAAGGGAGGATCTGAATTTGGATCTCCAGAACCAATGTCAAAGTCAGACACAGTGGTGTATGTGCCTGTAATCCCAACATTCCTACCGAGAGATGGGAGGATGAGACAGGAAAATCCTCAGAAGCTTAGAGGAGAGCTTACCTGACATACACAGTGGCAAACAAGAGACCTTGTCTTGATGAAGAAGGACCAACACATAAAAACAATCCAAATCCAAAAACAGTACATGGCAGAAGATATAAAGGTCCGTACCTGAATTAATGTAAAAAAGACGAAAAGATAAACACACAGATTCGATCAAAATCATCAAGAGCTCTGACAAATCCCAACCAAACTAAGAAAAGAAAAGAAAAGAAAAATCAGTGATTAATAAAATGAAATCTAGAGGGGCTAGAGAGAGAGCTCAGTAGTTAAGAACACTGACTGCTCCTGCAGAGGACTTGGGATTGATTCCCAGTACTCACATGGAAGCTAAAAACCACCCATAACTAAAGTTCCAGGAGATCCAACATCCTCTTCTGACTTCCATGGGCATTTCACAACATGAGTGCACTTACACACATGCAGACAATATACTCATACACAAAAACACAAAAATAATAAATAAAATGTTTTTAAAAATAAAGTTAGAGCTAGGAAGGGAATGCTACAGTAGACTCCAGTGATCTCCTGAAGATCATTAGAGAATATTCAAAGCTTCCATTCGAAAACCTGGAAAGTGAAAATATGGATAGTCAAATGCATCTGGTCCACTGAAAACAAATCAAGAATATAAAACAACATAACACATCCTTAATAAACAATGAGGTTGAACTAATAATACTTGCTCCTAAAAGAAAGCCCAGGATTGGGTGGATACCCTCCTTAATTCTACCAAACTTTTAAAGAGCAACCACCAATACTTCTCAATTCACTTCACAACACAGAAAGTGAAGGAACACTGTCAGATGCATTCTATGAACAAGTATCACCCTGACACCGAAAGTGGATGAAGATACACACTCAAAAACAAAGTCCTAAAGGAGTTTTCAAGTAAGTCCTAGAAAGCAATTCAACAAGTATCACCAATGAGAAACGCACAAGGAAAACCAGGCCATGAAAATATGCAGAAAATCTTTGGTTGGAGGGAAATGTTATTTAAAATTACAGTAATGTGGGCCTGGAGAGATGGCTCAGCAGTTAAGAGCACTGATTGCTCTTGCAGAGGACCTGGATTCGATTCCGAGCACTCACATAGTGGCTAACAACCGCCGCATAACTCCAGTTCCAATGCATTCTGCAGGCATTGCACAACACGAGTGCACTTACAATCAAGCAATGCACTCATGTACATAAAATAAAAATAATAAAAATTACAGTAATATTAGGGATGCAGCCCAATATAAAGCCCTTTTCTAGCATACTTGAGGCACTGAGGTATGAGAACAGAAAAAAAAAATCCAGATAAAGCCTCATTCCAGACCCATCCTAATGATTAACTAACATTTAAGGAGTAATAAAAAAAAATAATGATGAGCTATTCTGGTGAGAATGTGGATCAGTAATGCTGTGGAGCAAGTGGGACATTCAGGCATTGGTGGGAATAATATGTATATATATATATATATATATATATATATATATATATATATAAATTGGTGGTAATAACATATATGAGATAACACATTTGGAAAACAGGGCTACATTGTCATTACATTAGACATACTCTGACCTTGTAACTCAGCCATCCTGCTCTTAGATGTGAATCAAGTGGAATAAAAACAGAAATTAAGGAAATAGAAAAAAATAAATAAAAAGAAAAAGCAAATCCTGGAGCTGATTCTTGAAAAGACACACAAGATAGACAAACCTTTAGTCCAGTTAGCCAAAAGAAAGAAAGAGACAATCCAAATCAACAAAATCAGAAAAGGAAACATAATAACAGACAAGAAAAGGTCTGGGACATTATAAGGGAATACTATACTCTATTAAATTTGAAAACCTTAAAGAAATGGAGATATATATATATATATATATATATATATATATATATATATATCATGGAAATCATTATTGCTAGGCCAAGAAGAGATCTACAGTTTAAACAGATCCATAACATAGAAGAAAACTGAACCAGTAATACGAAACCTCCAACTAAAAAAGCCCAGGCTCAGATGAATTCACAGCAGCATTCTATCAGAAAATCAAAGAAAACCTATATCCAATACTACTAAAATCATTCAAAAAGGTAGAAACAGAGGGAGAACTCCCAAATTCCTTCTATGAAGCCAGCATCACTCTAATACCATGCCAGGTAAAGATAGAACCAAAAAGAAAACTACAGAACCGTATCCTTAATGAACATAGATACAAAAATTCTCAACAAAATACTTTCAAACCACATACAGACACAATCAAAAAGATCAACCACAATGATTAAGTTGGCTTTAATCCAGATACAGGAATGGTTCTATATATGTAAGACAATAAATGTCACAAAGCATATAAATGGACTCAGAGACAAAAGTCACATTGTCATCCCAATAGATAGAGAAAAGGCCTTTGACAAATGCAAGATGCATTTAATGTTAAATGCCCTAGTAGAAATTGGACTAGAAGAAACATACTCAACATAATTTAAGCTACATGTAACAAACCCACAGACAACATCATTTAAGTGGAGAAAAACTAGAAGCATTCCCATTAAAATCAGGAACCAAACAAGACTGTCCGCTGTCTCCACTCCTTCTGCTAGAGCAGTAAGACAAGAGAAGGAAGTTAATTGGAAAGAAGAGCTCAAATTATACCTTTCTGCAGATGACATGATATTATACCTTAAAGATGTCAAAAAATCCACCAGAGAATTCCTAGAAATGAATAACACTTCTAGTAAAGTGGCAGGTTGCAAAATCAATCTACAAAATTCAGTAACCTTTCTAGATACCAATAACAAGGAATTGGAAAAAGAGTATATGGAAATCCTCCCATTAACAATAGTCTCAAAAAGAAATATCTTGGAGTGAATCTAATCAAAGACATTAAAGATCTCTACAATAGGAATGATAAACATATGTGTCATATCTATTGTTTTATTATCTGTACGAACATAGTCATTTGATTTATTTTTAGTCTTTTCTCCCTTCCCAAGATGTAAAATGCCAAGCATATAACAAACTCTCAATGACAATTTGACTGAATAGAAAAACTGAACAAAAGGTTTCTGAGTACTTTCCAGCCTTAAATGAAATCAGTCTGAAAAGTATGTGTATTCTATAACCAATTTTAAGTCTGTCTTCTATGATTTCTAGGAATTTTATCACCACTCAAGAGAAGAGACACTTGCCTAAAAACTAGGAGCAGTGCCAGGCATAGTGACTCATTGCTGTAATCCCAGCATTCAGGAGCCTGAAGCAGGAAGATTTCACAACTATAAGGGCAGCCCAGCTAGAGAGTGAGAACCTGTCTCAAAAAGAAAAAGAAAAGAATAGTAATGCAACAAATAAGCTATCATTTCTGCAACAACTGACTATAGCTATTGATGTTTATGTATATTTTATCTATTTTTTAATTTTTTATCATTTGAAAACATATATCCATATACAAGATTATTTTAGCACCACCATGCCCATTCCCTCCTTCAAGTCCTCCATATCCCATCACTGCTTTTCACCCTCAAGTGTATGTGCTTCGTTTTAAATCCACTGAGTCTACTTTAGTGCTGCCAGTGTCTGCATGGCTATAGGGCTGTCTACTGAAGCATGCCTCTCAGTGGCTAAAATTAACTCTCCATCCCCCACCAACTGCCTCCTTCTGGGGTGGGACTTTGTGAAACCATTCCCTATTCACGCAGGAATTTTGACTGGCTTGTTCTTGCTCAGGTCTTGTACATGCAGACATAGCTACTGTGAATTCATTTATGCAGTGACCCTGTTATGTCCAGAAATCACTACTTTGCACAGTCATCCACTATCTGTGATTCTGACAGTCTTTTTGCCTTCCCCACCTCCATGATGATCCCTGAGCCTTGGGGAAGGGAATGTAATATAATTGTCACTTTAAAGGTTTCACAATCTCTTATCCTCCGCACATGGACCAGGTGTAGTTCTATGTATTAATTTCTGCAAAAAAAGCATCTCTGATGATGGCTGAGAGATGCACTAATATATCCATATAAAGGTAAGTATTTAGTGGACAATTTAATACTATGTTCATTTAGCAGACTAGTAGCAGCAGGTTTTCCCCTAGGACCTATAACCTACTCAACACGGAATCTTGGTCAGTTAATATTATGCAGCACATGTTTCATCATTTCTAATTTCAACTTACACTACAGAGCCATAGTGAATAAAACCAGCATGATACATACATGCAGAAAAACATACACATTGATCAATGGAATAGAATTGAGAATCCAGATTTAAGCCCATGCTTCTTCAGCCACCTGATTTTTGACAGAAATGCAAAAAAATACACAATAAGAGAAAGACAGTTTCTTCAATAAATGGGTCTGGACAAACTGAATAGTTATATCTAGAAGAATGAAACTAGATCCTTATCTTTTACCCTGCACAAAAATCAACTCCAAACCATCAAGGCCCTGATATCCTAAAAATATTAGAGGAAAAATTAGGGACTATGCCTCAACTTATTGGCACTGGCAAGGACTATGAAATAATAATAATAATAATAATAATAATAATAATATACAAATGGGATCTCATCAAACTTAAAAGCTATTTTATATTGAAGTGTAGCATCAATAAAGTAAAGGGGCAGCCTACAGAAAAAGTCTTTTCAGCTAAACATCTAAAAGAGAGAGATAGTATCTAGAATAAACAAAAAATTAAAAAGAAATAAAATGAAAACAACAACAACAAAAAACACCAACAGTGCCACTACCACCACTAACAACAACAACAACAACAACAACAACAAAAAACCCAAACACCAAGAAAACAAAAAATTAGTAAATAGAGAGCTAACTTAGTGGTTAAGGGCACTGGCTGCTCCTGTAATTCCAGTTCCAGGGGACCCATCTCCCTCGTCTGGCCTCCGTGGGCATTGCAGGACATGGGTGCACTTACGTACATGCAGGCAACACACATACACATAAAATTAAAATAAATAAATAAATAATTTTAACATATTTTAAAAATGAGATACGGAACTAAAACATAGTTCAAAAAAGAAGAAATACAAATGGAGAGATTTGTGTGTGTGTGTGCTTTTTGTGAGACAAGATCTCCATATAGTCCTAACTAGTCAGGAACTAGCTATATAAAAAAGGCTGGTCTCACTTTCACAAAGATCAGCCTGCCTCTGCCTCCCAAGTGCTGGGACTAATGGTATGGACCATCATATCCTTCAAGAGATTATTTTGTAAATGTTAAAAATCCTTAACTATCAGGAAAATGCAAATTAAGAGGACATTGAAATTTCATCTTACCCCAGTCAGAATGGGTCAGATTTTTAAAAACATGATATCATGAATGTTAGGAAAGGTTAATATTTATTCAGTGGTGGTGGGAGTACAATCTAGTGAAAGTCATTGTGGAAATTAGAGTAGAGGTTCCTTAGAAGGCTAACAATAGATCTAAGATCTACCATATAATAGAACTATTTTATTCCTGAGCATATTCCCAATGGATGCTGTATGCTACTACAGAGATACTTGCTCATTCATGTTCACTGCTAGTCACAGTAGCTAAGAAATGGAAAAGGCCTAGTTGTCCATCCGCTGATGAATGAACAATGAAAATGAGATACTGTGTTAGGCATTTTTCTATTACTGTGATAAAACACTTACAGAAGAGTGCATTTTGGCTTACCGTCCCAAAGAGATAAAAATTTATCATGGCAGGGAGGCATGGCAGCAAGGGGCAGGCATGGCAGGAGGAGTGAAAACCTCAGAGTGCATATATTCAACTGTAAACATGAAGCAAAGAGAGGGAACCGGAAGAGGGGTGAGGCCCTGATCTCTCAAAGCCCAGTCCCAGTAGCATATTTCCTCCAGCAAGGCTATACAACGGAATTTTACTCAGCTGTAAAGAAAAATAAAATTTTTAGATAAATTGATGGAACTGGAAGCTGTCTTTCTGAGTGAGACAACCCAGACTCAGAAAAATAGACATCACATGTTCTCTAATATGTGAGTGTTGGCTTTGAATCTTTAGATGCAATTTAAATTTGAGTACTCAGAGAAGTCAGGAAGCTTCATCCCTACTGACTAGCTCTCATAGGGCTGGAAGGTTCTATGTATGCTCTTAAGGGAGAAAAATCATCAGCAGTCTTACCCATATGTGAATCCTGTGATCTAGAATAATGTCTGGCTTGGAAGGCTAGGCCCCGTATTGAAATAGTGGTACAAATGCTATGGGAGTAACACATTTGTATTCTTAGACACAGTTTTAAATAAAAAACTCTTTGTTCTATCAAGCATTGCAGATGAAATGTTGATAATATAATCTGTAACATCAAGTCTGTTCTGTTCTCAAAATAATGTAAAACACATGGATTTATTTAAACTTGGATATCAGAGAATACAGGACGGGTGGCTAAGCATAAACACGAGGCATCAACACTTTAAATGACAAGGAAATCTCTAATGAAAGGGAATTACAGTTTTGTCTTCAGAAATAAGAACACATTTCCCATGCAGAAAGGAAAAGTGAAGATGAGGCTGTTTTCACGTACACCATGATTCCAGAAAAGCATTAAAGAAGGCAGTGTTGAAACCGCTCTAAGAGCCTGTTCCTGTGCAAAAAGGGAGGAATCATGGAAACAGCGGAGAGGGTGGCCAGTGAAAACCTGTCTCTTCACCAAAACGGAAGGAGCTTTCCTCATCACTCTGTAGATACCGACCTCATGTGACTCGTACTGTCCGCCCAGCTTCCGCCTCTTCTAATGAGAATCCTATGTACAATTATAACATTCAGGAGTTGGGTGTAATGTTGAGCCTTAATATGCTCAGCTTGTAATGTTTATATTTTCTTTAAGGTCTTCTTTAGGTTATCTTATTGTCAAAATCATTGAAAGAGATATGTTATAAACCTTCAACAATTGTGGACTGATCTGTTTTAATTTGTCTCTCCTGTTCTGCCTTTATAGACCTGGAGTTAAGTTATAAGTTGCCTACATATTTAGAGCTGCTGAAGCCCTCTGCAGCATTAATGCTTGTCACTTTGAAATGTCCTCCATCATCTTTCATAATTCTCTTGGATTTAAATGTTATAAAAATTGATACAATAAAATATAGTTTTGCCATCCTTTTATTGCAAAATTAAAATGCATATATAACATATCTGGGTCTTATTTTATACTGCATAACAAATTCTTTTACCTGAACTTTTTATTAAAATAATATTATAATTTATACAGTTGGATTTATATATGTTTCATATTTGTTTCTGCTTGCTAATACACTTTTGGGTTTTCCATTTTTCTCTTTGTTTTATGTGAACCATAGCTATTTTCTCTCAGAATTCATTTAAATCCTCCACTGACTTTTTAGTTACAACTTTGTGCATTTTTAATTAACTACTCTAGAGATTTCACTACGCATCTTTCACTAGAGTCTCCATCAAATTAGTTTATTACCTTATAAATAATGTAAGAACTTAACAAAGGCCTGATTCCACTTACTCTCACTTCCTGCATTTACTGATGTTTGGCACCCAGCCTTCCTTCTCTCTATGTGTGCTATGCCTTATATTGAATAATCTTTGTGGCTTTGAAGAGTGAATTTCTTCAAAGTTTCTTACATGTCCATTACATTTCATCTCTCCACTCCCACATCTCCATGTTCTTCTCTATAATACTTGTCTTTAAACTGAATTTTTCCTTCTAGTATTTTCTGTAAGGTGAGTCCACAAGCAATGACTTCTTTGTCATTTTTATCTGTCTTAAAGTGTGTTTCTTATGGTACTGTTTTTCAGTCATCTTATCATTGGATCTAGAATTCTAAACCAGCAATCCTTTATCCTAGCATGTTATTCAATCAAAATTTCCATCTGCTTAGTTGTGTTTAGAAAACAGTCTTCAAGACTAGAGGTATAACTCAGTGCAAGGGGGTTTGCTTACCTTCTATACATTTCCATCAGCACACACACACACACACACACACACACACACACACACACACACACACAGAAGCCTTCAGTCTTGATTGTTCCCTAAACATATTATGTATTTTTGCTCTGTTTGTACTCAGTGTCTTTTTTGTACTTGTTCCTTAGCAATATCTCTATGGTCTACCCAGTGTATCTGCTTTTAATTTGGCCCCCATTTATGGTTTTCCAAACTTCTTGTACATGCAAGTACAGTGCTTTTTATGTTTGTAAGAAATTTATCATAAATATATGATAAATATATCATAAGTATATATCAAATTTAGCTTGGCTCTATCTTTCTTGTACTTTTTGTCCCGTTACAATTTAGAGGATATGGCAGTACTCACTCCCTGCATCACATTGAATTGTCATTGGTTCTTGTGATACAGTCTTCAGTTTGCCAAATAGTTCTTCCACTGTGACCAGTAGTTGTAAGACTCCTCAATTAATATTCTGATTTCTAAAATACGCACACACATTCTCCAAAAATCTAATATTCCACTGAATATTTTCATCATCTTTAATTATGCATAATGTATCTACTTCTGTTGCTTCGGGTTATTCCTCTGCTGATTGCAGCATTCTATCATGTTTCTACTTCTAGTGAATGTTCTCTTCTCTGATATACTGATTCTATTTTCTTATTTTTTCTTTTCCCTTACTTTTTTTAGTGTATGGATGTGCATGTGCCTTAGCATGCATGTAAAAATCAGAGGGTAACTTGTGGAAGTCAGTTCTTTTTCTACCATGAGGCTTCTAGGGACCAAATTCAGGTACTCACTCTTGGGTGCCTTTGCCCACTGAAACATCATTTTTAAAAATTTTTATTGAACTTTTGTGTGTTTTATATAGAACATCTTCATCAACTATACACCCTCTTCCCCACTGGCACCCACCCAAGTTGGATTTTAGGCATCCTGTCATTTGTGTTAAGGCCTATATGTCAACTTAGTAACCCCTCCATCCGTCAGTGCAAGTTCGTCCACTCAGGTCTAGTCAGCCTATCTAGAGTCCTTCTCTTTAAGAAGATCAGCTGTTCCTCACCCAGCAGTAATCACCTGCTCATAATTCTTTGACTAATATTGGGGCCTGCTGTCCATTTCCACAGTTCTGTGCTGGGTTTTTGTCTGGTTGCGTTTGTGCTGGTCTTGTGCCTGCTAACACCATTGCTGTAGATTCATATGAGCAGGGTCCCAGGGACTGCAAGACTCTATTTCCATATGGTCAAGCACCTCCTCCCTGGCTCTTACAATCTTTCTGCCTACTGCTCTGCAATGATTCCTGAGAACTGGGTGGGTAGATTTTAATATAGGAGTCCTGTCCAAAGGCCCACACTCTGCAGACTCTTATTCTGGGTGCTTTGGCCATTTGTGTCCTATTGTGTTCATGGATCTCTGTTATGTGAAGGAGCTTCATTGATGAGAGTTTGGAGATGGATTAGTATCCTCTCGGCCCCTTGTTCTACTATGTTCTGTGAGCTTTAGGTGTAGAGGTTCTATTGTAGATGTGTCACCTAGGATTGGGCATTTCCAGACAATCTCTGTATGTGACCAGCTGTGGAGCTCTGTGATAGTCATCTGCTGCGAGAGAAGCTTCTTTGATGGAAGTGACTTAAACACAAGCCCTCTGCCAAGGTAGCATCTTCTGTTTTTGTCACTCAGGCACAACATGACAAATGCACCCCAAAGGAAAGAGTGACCATGAATTCCATTACACAGGACTAAACTTCTCTATCATAATTATCACTTCCTGTACATTTCTCATGCCATTTAACATACATAATACTATGATTTGTGTTTTCTATAGTTTTCATGGCACACATTTTCTGTAAGAACACACACACATTCACTGTACCCATGCACACACAGGAACACATATACCACACATGCACATACAAAAAAAGGGTAAGCTTTTCCTTAGAATTAATTCAGTTTCAAGAAAAGAGAGTCAATGTTTTTTAGTTTAAAAATCCTTCTCTTTTTAAAGGGAGTATGTTATAAATTGCATTTTTTTATTTCTTTGAAAAATTTAAACTTATTTATCCTAATTTTTTAAATCTTCAGTTTGTTAGATGAAAAATATTCATAAAATATTCTGTAAAAATAGCTCATTCCATGTACGGAAAGATGGTTATAAATCGGATATTCTTTTATTCAATTTAACATAAATTTAGGAAAACATTTTTTTTAAATGTACTTTGGTTTATAGTCTTATTACTCCCCATGAATCATTTTGGGGAATACAAATATTAACACTTGAAACCTAATAAGCAATACTTGTTGGTTGCCAAAAACTATAGATATTTGAAAGGCAATGGAGTAAACTCTCAACCTAATTTGTGCTATTTTACTGAAAATTGTGGGAAATATCTTCCTGGGGAAAGCTCTCTTTTTACACGTGTGCCTTTAACCTCACATTTATTTATGAAAATTAACAAAAATACTTGCCAGTTGTTTTCAACAAACAGCAACTTCTGCTCATCACTTAATCTTGAGGTTTGTTTGCACTACAAAATAAATTCTCTGATATTTCACATTTGCAATTCCTAAACATGATTAAAAACCTAAATATGGTGCGTTGCTGCTGATGATGCACAACTAAGAAAATAACTTAGATTTCTGCAGTAATCTCAGAGGGAAGCCTTTGTTTCTTTCTATGATAATACAGTGCTTAATACCTAGCCAAGTTTTGAGTATGTATAGTACAATTAATGAATATTCTGTTACAGAAGGTAACAAAATATTATCATACCATCAGTTAGTAATGAAAAAGAAATAAAATAAAAATTGTTGATTAAAGGATTTTTTGAAGAACGTCTAACTACTTTCCAAGGTCATCAATCCCAGAGCAATTTTACTCCAAACTGTATTTCTCTGTTTCTTCACGTGTGTGCATTTCATGCATGTGTGCACACATGTGCATGTAAGTCATTTTTAACCTCTGATAGTCTGTACTCATTTAACTCTCTTCTGCTTAACATTACGAGCCTAAACTAACCCATGTGATAGACGTGGTGAAGCAGACATTATATGAACTGTAGTCTGCTTTGGTATGCCATTTAAACTCTGAATGTTTTGTTGTTTTTGTTGCTGTTGTTGTTGTTATCTAAATCTTGTTGGACTTAAAATTATTCAGGTATGGGGCTGGAGAGATGTCTCAGTGGTTAAGAGCTCTGGCTGCTCTTGCTAAGGACCCAAGTTTGATTTCAGCACCCAGATGGTGGCTAACAACCATCCATAGCTCCAGTTCCAGGGGATCCAACCCTGTCTTCTGACTTCCACTACATGACACAGGTGCACTCATATACATGCAGGCAATACATTCATACATATACAATAAAACATAATAAAGAACGTTTTAAAAAGTATCCAGGCAATAATTTTTGTGTTACCTCACTCTTGGCTAGGGTATTTATTACTTTTTGCCTGACCCTCAGTTTCATGTTTTCCCTCAGCCTCAGTCTTCCCACATGATCATAACCTGTTATACCTTTCTCTAAAGATAAACTTTTCATTGATTTCTATCTTCCAATCTCCATGCACCTAGCATCTTTTGATACAGGAGGTTTTACTGACCTTGGAAGGCAGGTCACAGGACATGGTCATGTATAGCATCTCTTTCATACTTTTCAGTCTGCCCTCACTACAAAGACCTAAAGGCATGTTATCCTCTCCACATCTTCCAGGGCCCACCATCACACTGAAATCCCCCATTACAGAAACTTCTCTGTTTTAGCTTCTACTCCAAGGACTTTGAGCTAGTATCAAAATATTATAACATTTCTCTCAGAAAAGTACATCTCATCTCTGAACAGTAATAATGATAATTTTTCTAAGCTGCTGTCATTTGATCTGACAAAACCATTCTTTCAAATAACCTATCTGTAGTTTTTAGAAACAGATTTTTTAAAGTAAAAGCAATCTTTCTCGTGTCTTCTCTTAATTTTGTTAAAATCTTTCTAGATCCCAAACTAAAATACAATACACAAACACATACGCATATATGCATAGACACACACAAAGACATATAACACACACACAAACCATACACAACACACCCACAAATACAACACATACATAGACACACACAACACATATACTCACACACACAAACAAGCATACACAACACACATGGACACACACACACACACACACACACATGCACGTGCGCATGCACACTCTTCAGGATACCCTATATTTGTGTCTCAGAACTGAAGTTCCGTTACAGCAGTCCTGAAGTGCTGTCTTGAGAGTCTAACATACGATTCTGTCATTATGTTTCCAGTTGTTTTGCAGAAAATAAACTCCCGTTCCCTTCTTGACTATAAACAATACTAATAAATCAAATTATGAAAATATTATGCATCGCAATAAGGACTTGGGAAAATATGGCCTAAAAAGCAGTGCCTTTCTAAACCATTGTTTCGAAGCAAATATATTAAAGCATTGAACTCAGTTCACTAGTGATTCAAAAATTATCAGTTTAAAAAGAGAAATAGTATGCAGGCTATATAGTGTATGCTATTTCTACAATGATTTAAAATACTTATTCACCGGTTAGAAAAATTATTTCTAGAAATGTGTCAGTATTTCAAAATAAAATATGCTAGAAACTCCATTGTCAAGAGGAAGAGATATATATTAACAAATAACTTAATGGAAGGAATTAAAACAACTACAGTCCATTAATTTAAACAAAGGTGTGTTAAACTTTGCAATGTACACTTCTGAGGTTACCAGATAAACATAATGCCTTTTTTTCTTAGAAAAACGGCACATATAAATTCACAATATAAAGCTGCATAGGAATCTATAAAAGCTTTGAAACTATCCCTACAAAGCTGCTCTTCCAGATATAGATTGAAAGAATCCATTATTAAAAGAGGGATCAAAACAGGCTGCAATTATGCCCAGTTAATCCCTTCAAAACAGTGTGGTATTTCTTCACCAAAGTAATTATTTGCACAGGAGAGAAAATAACAACCATATAGACCAAATTAAAACTTTACCTTCAGATGCTACCTCAATTGTTATGCAGATTTCATTCTGAACATTCAATGACAAGCAAGATGACAAAAAAATAAGATTATTCTTCACTAATAAAAGTATTCTATCATTATTTATTCTCCCAAATAGCTGGAAAATGGCTCTAACATTTCACATATTTCCTCTCTTATACTGCCATGGACATCTGAGCACACTCCAAGGATGTCTTTAAATACCCATGTATTAAAAGGGTGAGCAAATACATCACGCATCCTTAGAATTTCCGCAGGCTGCACCTGAATGCGTGTGCAAACACACATCAAATGACCACTGCCGTGTACAAACTGCTTGTTTAGGCTTTTTTAAATATGACGATCACATGTTTAAATGTCATGCTGGGATTTAGTTTAACTAAGGTGGCAGGTTTTTAAGATGGAGAATTTATTATGTTGAAATTTTCCAAATGCAAGACACTAAAGGAAAAAAAAATATGTCAACTTTTATTTATTTCCCATATAAATACAGGCAATTTAATTCTTCCCCAAAATACACGCAGATTAGATGAGTTAGACAGTAGTCAATTCATTTTGCATAGGAATGGCTCATTAAAAAAAAACAAGGGCCCTGCATTTGTATTAAGCTCTGATTGGACGGAGCACAAAATGAATTTACAGTGTCACTCAGAGATGCAGCAGGACTAATGAGGGAGGGATGGCGGCGCAGGGTGGGGAAATCCGCGGTGTGTTCATTCATTCCTTCCGCTCATGAAACGGAGGTGTCTCTCATTATGCATATGTCCCAGAGGCATTCTTTAATATTTTAATAAATAACAACATCAGCCCAACAAGAAATTAATGAATAGTATCATTAATAATGAGCTGGAGTCTTGTAGTGATAGGACAGATATTAAATTGAACCACTGTGGTGCTATCTCTAGAGACCTGGGATATTTCCAGTGGCAAACAAGGCGTCTGAATGAAGCAACCACCGCTCTGTGCCAACAGCTTTTACAACAGGTTGGGAGTAATAAAAGAGGATTTTCTGCACGATAAAGTTAAGCCCTAGAAAATCTGCTGGTGTAGATCGGTGTGAAAAGTACTGCCAAACGTGATCCTTAATTAAACTTTAATTAAGATAAAGCTTTTATTTTTTTTCTCTTCCAAGAAAAGTAGCAGCCAAATGGGCCCTGGCTATTTTCTACCAAAATTTAACCTAAAATCATTTTGTATTATATCATAAAATTATGTTCAGATAATATTAAGGTTCTGAGTTAAATCCACCAAATGAGAATATTATTAGGAATAGTTGAAATGGCATAATTCTCCTCCCTATGGTTAGAACATGTGTGCTATGCTGATTGTATGAACAATAAAGGACTTCCCTGTCTCAATCGTATGCTTTCTATTAGTTCCGTATTTAAACCACCTTAAAATATTTTAACTTGGTTTCACAATATTGATACTATTATATATCTTAATATGGATCAATTAAATTTTCAATGACTCCTGAGTTTCAGGATATATTCAAAAGTGAACAAAATTGTTTATAATGTCAACAATTACCATTTTTAAAAACTGTCTCAGACATTGAAAAATATATTTCGTTTGCTCCCCTCTGACTGAATGACTTAACATTAACATGCTATTTTTACAATTGTAATTGTCCTTCTGTGTTTTCATGAACTAAGGTAGAACCATTTGGTTGATGCTTCTTATGTCAGTGACTAAAATAAAAGATTTAAAATATTTATCACTGATTATTTTGTTCAAATAACTTACATGGGATAGGAGTATTGATGTTGTAGAGCTCCAATTTTCTATCTACCTAGTTTTTCCACATTGAAAATTAAAAAGATGGTGTGATTCTAAAATTATACTTACAAAAAGTTGAACATTCCCTTTTAAAACAGAAATTTGATATTTTAATAAGCATAATGTCCACAAGGTCCACACACTGCTGTAATGATCAGTCGTAATTATCCATATGCACACAGGGACAGACTGTGAGTAGTGTGCTCATTAATAGAAAATTTTTCACATAATAATTTTGGAGTGAAGTGGCTTGAACATAGTATACACTAACTTTCTTATATCTTTCAATTCATTACAAATTTTACACAATATGAAATTGATAGATATTACTTATTTAAGTAATAGTTTCTAGATAATTTAGAGTCAATTCTGTTAGGCAAGAACAAAACCTGTCAATGCTAAGTATTTGGGCTGTTACTCACCATGAGGCCTTCAACCATGAAAGGCATGAAGCAATGCAGAACCAACGCAAACCTCCCACATAAGAAAAGTTTCTAAAGGCAACCTACAGTTTTACTTTGATTGTCACATCATTCCTTTTCCTGTGTTGTCTATACAGAATTTAGTAAAGCTTAATAAACACTTCTCCAGTTGTTCAATAGTGGAAATTGGATAAGATGTGTTAACTATAAGAAGAGATATGAAAAATTCTCATTTTCCTGGTAAAGTTCTGTACCACAAAAAGTAGCCTACAATGATGGAGTAGTTCTTGTCAATTACTAGCTTAAAGAACATGACTACTGAGCTTATAGGGCTTCAGGTGTGAAGAAAGTGGAGGACTTGTTAATTCTTCCATAGGCTTGTAAATCCTGACAGGGTGTGGCAAAGGGCAAGATGAGTCAATGAAATCTCAAAAGCTAAGAACCTCAAATTCAGTAAGATGGTAATTATTCATGGCTCTATGTATCTCATTGTATTTGATTCTGAATCAAGTTAATCATGCCTCCTTTTTAAAACATGCCTACACAGATCCCAAGTCAAATAAGCTTATAAATGAGCTCCATTCCAGAGGACTTTGAGTCATTTCCAACTCACAAATTCTGTGCTTTCACAGGAGGAAGCTTAGCTTTCAAACCGAGTTCCATCAAATATTGTTTCAATAAAATCATTTAAACTCAAAACTGAATTAGTCTGTTGAAAGCAAAAAGTTGAGCTAGCAATAAGACTCAATGGAGCATGCATAAAGACCTGAGATCCTTCCCAGGCACAACAAAAACTAGGTGTGGTGGCATACAGTTATAATCCCAGCATTTAGGAGTTGGAGACAAGAGGATCAGAATTTCAGGATCATTATTATCTACGTGAGTTCAGAGCCAGCAAAGGTACATAAGACATTATCTCAAAAAAGATCAAACAAAAGCAAAATATTGAATCTGTGCTGTATCAGATATTGTGATTCCAGTACCGTATCTCTGTTCCTATTATATCGATAAATGCATATTTTGATCATGCAGATGGGATACTACGATTTATACAATATTCCCATAGAATAGAATTAAATATACATATTACTTTCAGTCTCCATCTAGTTGCTGATAATTCATATGGATCATGGGTCAACATGGTTCAACATGGTTCAACATGAGAAACTTATGAGATGTTCGTTACCTAATTATTTATAATAGAAAAATTTGAGGGCTATCAACATATTATAAATGTGAGTGAATTAAGTATAATATACTATATCAAATCAACAGACTATTGAATAGTATTTTAATTACAAAAATCATTTTGGTTTTTAGGAATATCATAAATGCTTACATTTATGTTACAGTTTTCAATTTTCAAATTAAACTCAAAATTAGGACTCAAAATAAGGGAAAAAAGGCATGTATATAAATAGCTATGAAATAATTATTCATAACAATAAAAATTTGAAGTTCAAATGACCACCAGATAAAATATATGTATAAACATACACTTGCATAACCTCATATTAGACTATTATAGAATAATTAAAATTACTTTGCAATGGCACCAGCTCTATAGTTAAATCTGACACTTGTTAGAGTCACTATGAATCCTTTCGTAAAAAGTTAAATAGCAGAGACATTTACCAATATAACACAAAAAGCAGTAAGAATATATTTTAAAAGGTAAACAAAGTCATTATAAATGAGGAATTCATTGTGATCAAATGAAGGGGTATTCATAGATAGATAGATAAAGGCTTTGTTTAAATTCAAAGCTGTATAGCATATTTATTCATTTTATTGAATAATGTAGCTACACAGAGGATGGTGATGAAGGTAAAGATAAATGATAAAAACTATAAAGGCAGATGACAGATGATGGATAGAAGATAGATGATAGACAGACAGATAGATAGATGATAAATAGATAGATAGATTATAAATAAAATATAAAGATTGATGATAGATAGATATGGAAAGATAAATAGATATATACATGATAGTATACAGATACGATAGATGAGGGATGATGACTAGATAGTTAGACTGAAAGGTAGATGATAGATATAGAAGACTAAATGATAGAAGATAGATAAATAGAAGAAAAACAAGATGATGATGATAGATAAAATAACATATAAACAATGAGAAAAAGAAAAAAATATTTTAAATTTTGTCATTCATTGACTATTTTTTAAAAAATAGTTGTCTATTTTTTTCAATATATACTAATTTTTATATAACAATAACACAATACAAAAGCATAAACATAGAGCCTCTGCCCATAAAGCACTAAGCTTAAGACATCCAGTGAACAGGAAATTGCAAGGTGCACAAAGAACTACTTGAGTGGGAAAAAAGATTTCACAGGAAACCCCCCAAATCCCCTCTCCCCAACCTGGCAGTGCCAATCCACTCCTCTCGTTAGATGGAATAGACTCTCAAACAGTTAGCTCTCAGCATTCCTCTTACGCGCTGAAGGAGCCCCCGAGAGCATTAACTCGGCATTTTCAGATGACCATGACTGTGCTCAAACTAGCTCCTGAGTTACAAGACAAAGCTCTCAGGTACATATGCAGAGGGTCCCAGACACCTATGAATAAAGAGAACAGGTAAGTACAGAAACTAAGCTTATTTCTAAAATTTCTTAGGACCTAAATTCATATCTATGTGTATGTACCTTTCACTCTGTCATTTAACTTAACATTGGGTTACACATTTTTATGAACACAAACTTGGCAAACCTCATTTTCCAATCTTTTGTGATAGTCTTTTGTAGAAATAGAATGTCTGAGTCTCATTTTTGGTTTTGTGTTTTTTGAGGCATTAATGTTTGTGCCAGTTTCTTCATCCATAAAATAGGAAACTATTTTTTTTTAAGATTTATAAATTTTTAAAATGTTTATAAGAACAAGTTAGCCTATAAAGTAAAGCAATTTAGGAAAAACAGGTCATCAAACTATAATGAAAAGAACAGCTTATCAAGAAGATGCACCCATGCTAGACATGTCTGAGCCTAAAATACAGAAAAATCCCAAATGTGCAATCACAAGGGTAGCTCTGAGCTCAACTTTTTCTTGAAGCAGATATGAAAATATGAAACTTTTAAGATTTGAAACAATGTTGTCATAAAAGAGGATATTAGTGAAAATAACACAAACAGAACATATGGCTTGTTTCTTAGTAACGAAACAGCTAGCTCAGTGGTTTGCCTTGCCATTAAAAATAGATTCAACTAGAGTACTTTTTAATGGATTCTCTATTTTGAGCCCTTAACTTAGCTGAAGTTTCTTTGTCAGATAATTCTTTATCTTGGAAGAGTGACCTCATGGGAGCACTTTATTAGTTCTAGTATAAAACATTAAAAATATGATAATGAAACTTTTGTGATTCAATTTAACATTACCAAATTTATTTTAAATATGCCTTTCTTAAGCAAAAGAATAGAATAGTATTATAGACTGCTGTTTTTATTTCTATTTGGAGGATGAAAGATTATTCATGTATACATGTGAACTTTTTAAGATAGAACCTTTAAAATATATCTTGATAAATTTAGTAGCAGTAGTAGTAGTAATGTGTGAACTGTTTTTAGAATGGAAAAAGAAACTGGTTGGAACGATGACTTCTGGGAGGAACAGTGGATGGCTGGAAAACAGACTTCAGAGAAAAATTATTATTTACATGACACCTTGTGTCATTTTTAACAACAGTGTGTTTCACTTACTCAAATAATTATCTTCAAAGAATCTACCTCCAAAATGTGCTCATTATTGAAATGTTAGTAACAATAAACAATTTTATATCAAAATATTTTTCTTGGGGTTGGAGAGATGGCATAGCAGTTAAGAATGGTTTCGCTCTTGCAGAGAACCCAAGTTTTGTTTCCAACACCCATTACAGGGAACTCATAACACCTTGTAATTCAAACTATAGAGGATCCGATGCCCTCTTCTGACCTCCACAGGCAACAGCACACATATACACAAATGCACATAAAAATAAAAACTTTTAAATCTTTGAAATATAAATATGATTATTTTCTTTCTTAGCATAAAAGTAACAATAACACAGGATACAACAGGATTCAAATGTTATAAAAAGCATGCATTGAAAATAAATTTCTGTAAATACATTGAGTGTAGTGTACTATGTGTACTAAAATACACTAAAATAAATTATGTGTAATAAAATATTCCAATATTGTGGCTCTTATTTTTCTGAATGTTTATGTACTTCAGACCAAAGATGTAATTTATTAACAACCAAGGAGAAAAATATATTTTAAAGAGAATATTATAGTCATAAGGTAGAACATTAATAGTAGAATTAGAAGAAAAGTAACACATATGAAATAGGTGTTGAAAATAATTCATCAGAGATTTTCAAGCATCAGGAATATTGGAAAAAAAATTTAAAGGGAGGGGCTAGAGAGATGGCATAGTTGTTAAGAGCACCGACTGCTCTTGCAGAGGATCTGGGTTTGGCTCCCAGCACCCACATGGTGGTTAACTACCATCTGTAATTATAGTTGCATGTTATCTTATGCCCTCCTCTGGCCTACATGTGCATTGCACACATATGATACACTTACATACATGCAGGCAATACACTCATACACAAAAAGATAAAAATAAATAAATTTTCATTAAAAGAGTTAGAAAGGGGTCGGAGAGATGGCTCAGTGGTTAACATTACTGACTATTCTTACAGCAAACGTAGGTTGGCTCCCAACACCCACATGGCAGATCATAACTGTCCATAACTCTAGACACACTCTTCTGACCTCCACAGGCAAGCCATGACATGGGTACACTTATACACATGTAGACAATGCACTCATACACATAAAATAAAAAAAAATAAAATATTATTCTAAAGGGGTTGGAAGATTGTGAACTTTGATCTGACCAAATAGCTATCTTCAGTGACAGAGAATTTAAAAGAAGCAGAAGACACTGAGGTGAAAGTAATGACAAGACATGAAGTAAAGATGTTCAGGAGATGCTATGGAGTGTTAAAATTAAGCTTGTAAACAGAACCTCTGGGACAGCTCATGAGGTCTTATTTGAATTGCATCCTACTTCCCCACACTTAAATTCAAGACAAGAATAATAAATACTAAATGAGAAAACCAATGATTGGCTAGCCACAGACTGACATATTACAAATGAATTGGATTACACTATGAATTTGGAAAGTTGTTGTAATAAGGTCTATTTTGAAGAGACTGAAATTTGGCAAGTCATTCTTTGTCCTACAGACTGGAATCCAGGCTTCTGACTGCCAGAACTGTGTGGTGATGCCCCTGTGGAAGACAGGACCAGCTTATCCAAAAAAAATTAGATGCTTTCCAAATGGCTGACAGATGTACATATATTTATCAATTAATGTTGTTTTCTATTTCAAAAGTTCTCTCATTTATTTTTATTTTGCTATTTCAAAATATAAATTGAATTCACACATATTTGAGACTTTGGTCTACTTCATTCTTAAAATACTCTACAAATCATAGCACAAAAATATGTACATTTGAAAGGAATTTTACAATTTCATGAATATTCCCTAATGTAATATTTCTGACCTCCACAGGCTTTGCACAACATAGGTGCACTTACACACATGTAGGCAATACACATAAAATAAAAATAGTATCTCCATTCTTGAAATAGAAGATTTCTCCCTCAATTGAGTTCATTTCTCAACAGCATAGCTAAATCAATGTGGAATGAGAAACAAATAATTTTATCCACACTATATGTTATTATTTTTCTTCTGTTTCTGACAGGAGTGTTTAAAAGTTCTGTTCCCTGTGTATAGTACCAAAAGTGTAAGTAAAAAGTAAATGCACAAAATCATGATTTCTGGAAAAATTAAGGATGAAAAAATTCATATAAACTGAAACCCTCTCAGCATCTGAACAATATATCCACTCAACTCCTTCTTATAGGACGAGATCAAGGTGGAAAAAGCAGATGATGGTTTGGGTTGTGCTGTTGCTGTAGTGATCACTCCAAGATCTCCTTGATAATAAATAATGAAAAGATGTCTAAATATACAAATCAATGCCTATCTGTGTAGCCCTTGGTCTACGGTTTACCAACTGCAACTTCTTTCAACTGTCAATTATCCTCGTACTTCTTGTAGGCAGAGGCATTATTAAATTTGCCTTCTCAAATGAATTTTGGGTTTCTGCATGAATATTTGTGCTTTTTTCAATTCACAGACTGGCTAAACACAGAGTTTGTTGACACTGACAGCTAGTTTTTAAAAGAGGTTTCTACTAGACCTTTGACTTGGGTAAATTCTGCCAGTAAATTCAGCACCCAGAATTGTGTGTGGGCACAAATTGCACCAAAGATTTAGAAACTGTCAGCTCTTCACTTTAAAAATGGGGTCAGATGGCTAATTGGACTGGCAACTGGTCATCTCCTGGCACGATTACCTAACTCCAGCAGAGTTATTTGTATTTGTGATTTTTGGTCCAAAAGAATTAGGCCACAACAGATAGAGACTGATGGAAGTGATCATTCCTTTTTGATCTGCATCTATTCGATCAGCGAAACAATCTCCCTGTCTTCTCCCAGATAGGATGTTTATTTTATTCTAGTAATAAGTATTGGGCAAGTTATTCAACATGCTGATAAATTATAGAGTAAGGAATTGTGTTTTATTGAAGTATATTATTAATTAGTGCCTGATGAAATAGTTAGGTGGCCTTTTCAATTGACAGCTAGGAGTTAAAATTTGAAAGAGCTGTTTATTATAAGGTACAAACAACATCAAGATTCCAACGTAGAGCACACAGGTCTACGCCTCTGTGCACAAGAAGCACTCTCACTCCTGTGACTCTCACGCTGTGAGATACACTGGCCACCAGGTCTTTTTTTGATCGTCTCTTTAGCTCTTCATTTGCTGTGTGAGGAGATGACAGTGAATAGCCCTACATTTCTCTGGTACTACAGGAAAGTGACACAGTCAGTATACAGCAGTCACCTGTCTAAAAGTTAAGTCCAGTTTAAAATACCATTGCTCCTTTTATACCTCTCTGACACAAAACATATTAAGTCTGAAATTGAGGATTAATTCACATACCCTTAAAATATTTTATAATCCTATTAAGACAGTAAATACTCTAGCTTTGTCTGTGCCTACACCACTTGTATGTAGCATATATACCTACACCCATCTAAAGGTGTTGTATCTGTGATGCTGTGTGTTTATACACAATGGAGAATGCTATTTAGGTCTCTAAATGATTTTTTTTTCCCTGCCCTTAATCTGTATTTAATCAGGAAACCATTCTGTAATGAGAAAACTGTTCATTTTAGTCTTTTATGTTTGCGATCCCAAGGTTCCTCCTTAGTGATTACATTTAGTAACTCCCTTTGCCTTCTGAAAGCACAGGCAGTTTTTCCATAATAAAAACTGGATTAGCATGTATCAGGAAGAGACACCACCAGCTGTCACTTTGAAATCAGACCACTCGGTCCTATTTGAGATGACAATGGATAAACCCATAAGTGACAGGCAGTTTTCCTATTTTTATCTGGTAAGTGGTTAATATAGGCTAATACTTTCTATGAATATAATAAAAGCAAAAGAAAGCTACATTTGAATAGACATTATTAGCAGAGAAAAACCAACTATGAGGTCTCATATTAATTTATGCAGTTAGCTGTTATGTTGTCATTAACATGCTCACTCTCTTGCCCAGTCCTGTTGCTATCTACTTGTTTTCTGATTCTTGGTTATATTACACTTTCTGGGAAAATTCAATAATGCACATGTTCAGCAACCAAATCCATAAGGAGTAGGAGTTTAGAAAATACTCTCTTCCCATTTAAGGATCTCTGAAAATTGGGATATTTCAGGGAATTCTCTGAAACCAAAATTAGTAGAGCTCTCCCACTATGTTTATCCTGTTTAGCTAGCAGGTGCTTCTGATAAATCTCAGATATTGCCCCTCCATGATACTGTGCTTGAAGTAAGATGGAGGCTGGAGGAGTAAATGGCACAATGAGAGACTTAGGAAGTACTTATTATTGATAATTGCTGATAATGATCATTAGGAAATTAGAAGATTGTGATACTCTGATATTCATCACTCAGCATAGTCCTAGGGATGTTAATGATAACTGCTGCATTTAAGGCCCTGTGTAGTGTAGCCATTTGGTTTTGTTTTTCTTCTTTCATTTCTTAAATTACAAACAGCACACTGACTTTTCATATATTGGAGGCACACATGGTAAAATATATAATAATAATCCTCTCTGGTTGCTGCTTTTATTTCTTACTTCTCCCCCTCTTCCAACTTCCCAATCTCAGCAATGTTACAGGAATGGCGCCTGCATTTGCATGCTGAGTCATTCTCCTTTTCGAAATGGTGAGACTGGCGCAGGGACAATAGGTAACTTGGGAAAGATACAGACTTCCTAATAGACTCAGGATTTAAACAAAGGCAGTCTACACCCAGCACCAGTATCAAAACCATCAAGATAAGATTTTTAACTGCCTTAACAAGCGAGGTAAAAGTTAAAATTGAATCCCTTGTTACATTTTTAGTATTACCATCAACAGATATTAATTCACAAGAGTAAAATACAAGTTGAAGAGTAGAAATGAGGTAAAGTGTTCAACTAGATGGATTTAGTTCCAGACTAAAAGGCAATGGGCTTTAGATGCTGGTCACATGTTGGACCCATATGCCCAACAGGCACAATAGCAAACAAGAGATATCTGGAGACAATACCCAGAACAGAGAACATCTACATCCAGGCAGTGGAGACACTATGAAGATGAGAGGCCACGTCACTTGACATCACGTAAAGTGCAATGAAGAGACGTTGAGAAAGAGAAAACCCTGTGGAAGCGACGCAAGAAAACAGCAGGGTGACACAAGCCAAGGGACTGAAAGTTCTAAAGCGGAGAGTCAGCAAAAAGTGCCCGTCACTTCTGAGAGAGTCAAGTTAAAATAAAACACTCGTTTAACATTTTGGTACTTTGAAGGTAAACATAAATATTGACAAAGACATTTCAAGAGTTAGTGAAAAGGGTCACGGAGATTTCAAGGGCAGGATGGTTTTATTTATATTATTTTGCAAGGTTTTATTTTCTTTTCACTAAGACAGGAAAGTATCAGGACCAGTAGTCAGGGCAAAGGAAAGGGAGAACAAAACAGCTCGTGCATCTTTTACCCCTAACATCTGGGGACTCTCACTCTGAGAAGGCACTTGACCTCTGAACACCCGGATCTGACCAGTAGTAATGTAGAAGTTGTGTTGAGAAGAATTTCACTGGGGAAATTTTTATTTCATCATGAATATACTTTATTACTAATTATTTTCATTGAAGTTTTGACATTTATATACATTGTATTTTGAAGGCATTTAGATCCCCTCCCCTGTCCACATCTCCCATTGCCTCCCAACAAGTTTAATGTACTCTCTTGTTTGTTTAAAATGGCCTATGGAGTCTGATTTGTGCACCCAAATGTTCTTCAGTGTGGGTCCATCCACTAGGTCCTCCAAGATTCCCATCCCTATAATACACTGTCTTTCCCTCTCCCAGCAGGCATTAGTTGCCACTAATAGTTCCTTAGGTTGGGTTGGTATTTCTTACCCACTTCCCTATTTTGGGATGGTCTAGTTCAAGTTTGCATAGGAACTGTGCATGCTGTTATCATTGCTGGGATTTCATGTGAGTTACTGACCAGCTCTCTGGACGACTCCTTTTCCTTGTGGTCTTCCACCTCCCTCTGACTCTTACAATCTTTTTGCCTCTTCTATAATATTCCCTGACTCTTAGGAGGCAGAGGTGTAAAGTGGTGTCCTATCCGTTGATACATACTCTATGACCTCTTGATCTCTGCACTTTGGCCAATTGGACCTTTCTGTGTTAATCACCATCTGCTGCATAATGAAAATTATCTGGTGAGGGTTGAGAGATGCATTCTTCCTGTGTGTAGAGGTGGCATTAAAGATGTATTACTTAGGGTTAAGCATCTCACAGACAATTATTCTCTGAGTTTAACCAGTTCTGAAACTCTGTGATGGTCTCCATCTATTGCAAAAGAAGCTTCTTTAATAAGGAGGGAAAGCTACACTGGTCTGTAAATATGAGGATGCATATTTAGAATAAAGTAAGAAATGACATTGGTCTGAGGATATGGCAAAAGTAAGTTTTTCTCTAAGATCTATGACCTCTCCGGCCATGTGTATTTAGCTATGATGACAGAATCACAAGTTTGTCTCATTAAGGAGATCTAAATTTCAATTAGACAACTGTTGATCATCCCCAGTATAAAAGCACCAGTATTATACCAATAATGATAGTTTGCTGGGCCAGTCGTTGCAGTTTATTAGGCTTTACAGCTTGGTGGGGCCTTTGATTGGTTTTCTCTCTTGGAAGCTTGCATAGTGTCCTTTGATGCTGAGAGAGCTGGTTCCAACTCAAATGCTTCAAGTTCTGTTTCCAAAGTGCAGCCTGTCTTCCGCAATAAAATCTCATCTTCCGGTTGTAGAGGGAACTCAGTGGCTGTGGCCATAGCCTGTGTTATTTTGGGAGTCTCTTGGACTACCCTGACCAACAACTCGAGGGACGTTTCTCCTGTCTGGCACAGTGTTTCTGTTATATTAACCTTCAGCTGAACACATGCACTCAGACATTTATTGTATGTTTCAATAGGACTTTGAACCGATACATTTCCCTTTGTTTGATTATGAAAAAATTTTTCAAACTAAAAATAACTGACACTCTGAAAAAGGATTAAATAGCAGATAACCACACAATGTTCTGGTAAATATTGTTACCTCTCACTTTCACTTCAGAGAAGTTCTTGGTTATTGCAATTTCTACTGTACTTTGGGGCTACATCACTTTTTAGACCCAGAGACCTAGACCCCAGGCTTCCCGATTTCTTCTTGGGATACATGTGTGATCTTTCCTTAGTTAAAAGGCTGAGGTGGTACAGTAGTCTCTGGTATTTTCCAATCGCAAAAGCTGTCCTCATTTCCTCCAGTCCTGATTGGTGACTGACAGTGGAACTCACGACACTGCCATCCTTTGCTTTAACTCAGCCCCAAATGGTGGGGTTCTTAGCCACTCTGTTTACCTCCTAAATATCAAGAAACGAAGCACTTTCACTTTTATGTTTGTTTTTCATCGTACCAAAGTTTGTAATTTTTATGTTTGTTGTATGACAATGTAAAACATGCATGCGCATACACACATACACATACAAAATTTGTATCTGTATTAAAATGCTATATATGTGATATTGGAAAATGTAATTTTCTAAAACTATTATGTAGAAATATAGAGATATGCCAGGTGAACACAAAATGGTATAATTTACTATACTCATCTTTCAAATTTAAGGTATTAACCTTTAAATCTCAAGGGTTCTAGTAAAGGTTTTAGGCATAAGATATTTTAAGGAAGGAGGGCCGTTCAATGAACAGGATCGCATATACCAAAAATACTATGCTTTTTAGTTAGACAAGAACTACTTAGAGAAGAACTGTCTAAATTTTCGCTTCAATTCTTATTCTGAATTTATGTTTAATTAAGTGGGCCTTTCTGGAGTAGTGAGCACTTTCACATTGAATATCTATTTTAAGAGATCAATAGACAATTTTCCAACCTTCTGCTTTATTACTTATTTCTCTTAGTGTGTGTTAGTTGACCAGTTTCTTTTCAACTACTTCAATGGCTTCCTTCTTTTAAGATTACAGATAAAGTCTTAGTCATTTGCCATTATTTATAACACAAAAAATCATAAATATATTTTCCCTTTCTTATTGTTTCACTCAACTAGGATTGAACATGTTTACAAATGTAAAAAAACCTAATAGTTTATCACAAAGGAGCAAAGATTTTCTTTTCCAAAATCACATATGTATACTCACTGTGGTCCTGTACTTGTGATTCTGCTGTCTATTAATTTGACTCATCACTGAGGTAGACAGTATATCACATCCTGTCTTATAACACTGACATGTAAATTTAAAATATTTTTACTATTTTCTAACTAAGTAATTAAATGCATATAAAAGTATCCTTAGAATTACTAGACACCTGAGAAATTGTTTTTAGGCATTACTTTACAGAAGTACTGTTCACCCCTCCTGTTCCTTGTGAAGAGAGCCTGATTGTGTTTGGTTATGGGACAGTACACGGATAAAAGGAGGTCAGATACTTAGACTCAGTGGCAGAACCCTGATTTATGACAGCCAGTCAGAAGGACTTATTTCCTTAACTATGGTTACTGAAGAATACACACACAGTAGCCCATTTTTATTGGATTGTTTGATTTCCTGCTGTTCTGTGAAGTTTTTGTCTTACCTTTTTATTGAGCTTTTGTACATTTCATACAACAGTTCTTAATCAACTTTAGACCCATCCATGCCCCCCCACACACACACAAGCACACCCAGCTGGACCTCATGCATTCCACTACACGTGTTAAGTCCTTTCCAGTCAAGCATTTGTACCCAAATGTCCTTTGGCACAAATTCTTCCAGCGTACTCCAGTCAGTTTATCTGATGACTGTAAGTAAAATGTACGCTCCCTCACTCAGTAGTGATCTGTCTCTAATAGCTCCCAGGCTAGGGTCAGCCTACTCATTTCCCTTGCTCTATTCTGGGCCCTTGTCTAATTAAGTCGGCATGGATCAGTGTTTAATGCCACCTTTGCTGCAAGTTCACATGTGCAAACTTCCAGTGACCTGCAAGCCTCTATTTTCCTATGTTCACGAACCAATTTTGACTCTTACAATCTTTCTGACCCCTCTTCTGCAATGGTCCCTGTGATGTGGGTAGATGACGATTAATATATAAGTCCTATCCAAGGACACACAATCCACAGACACTTATTCTCTAAAACTTGGTCAGTTGTGGCCTTCTGTGTATATCACACTCTGTTGTAGAAAGAAGTTTCTCTAGTAAGAGTTGAGGGATATACTAGAGGTTCCCATCTAGGACTGGGCATCCCTCTGATGTATTTTTTTGTGTCTAACCAGTTATGGTTATTAGGCTTTACAAATGTGTCAGACTAGTGGTTGATTTTTCTCCCTTACCAACTTGCATAGTATTGTCCTGAATTATGAGAGCTAAACTTCAGGTAGAAGTTTTCCAGGTCCAGTTTCTGTTCCATTACTCCAAGTCCTGTTCCCAAAGTATGTCCTGTCTTCAGCAGTATGTCTTATCTTCAAACTCTAGGAGATAATCGAGAGCTCTGTGTTATTAGGGGAGGCTCTTGTATTACTCTGACCAACCACTTTAAGGGAGGTCTCTCCTGAGGGCACTGTGCTCCTTGCCACACATCCCCTGAGTATACACATACACTAATATTCAGACACTGCATGTACATGTCTCAAGGGGTTCCTTACCAACACTTTTCCCTCTGGTTTCCGCAAGCTCCATTCACCGCTCCTCTCCCCCATCCCTACCTCCTTCCTCCATCCCCTTTCTTAATGCCCCCATTAGCCCCACCCTCCACCCAATAACACCAGCCTTCCACCATCCCCATTCTCCTGAGTTCCCTCCTGCCCCACCACCATGGACCCTTACATGAGTCCTCCCTCTACCACTCCCCGCTGAATACTCCCACCTCCCCCAGGTAACATCTCTTAACTACTCTCCTCCTCTTTCAGGCTTTTTCTTTCCCTTTACCTCCATGTTTCTTTCATTTTCCTGAATCCTGCTGTAACATTAGGATATATACTCCCATATAAGGGACTGGTACTATGATCTACAAATGAAGGAGAACATATGTCACTTGCTTTTCTGAGTTTGTGTTACTTCACTTAGAATAACAATCTCTAGTTCCATCCATTTACCTGCAAACTTCATTATTTTGTCTTTTCTTACTGCTGAGTAAAACTCCATTGTGTAAACATAGCTCTTCAGGGTTTTAAAAAATTCTTTATATATTCTAGATATTAATCTTTTGTCAAATAGAGCAAAAATTTTCCTCCTAGTCTATATGTTGCTTCTTTGCTGAAATTACTGGTTCATTTTCTGTACTTAAGCTTTTTAAACTCGTGACAACTGGCATTCTATCCAGAAAGCCTAGGCCTATATGTTGAAATGTTTTCTGACAGTTTCAGAGCTTGGGGGTTACATTAAGCTTTTCATTCATTTGGAATTGCTTCTTAATAAAGGGTAAGAAATCAAGGTCTGGTTTTCTTCTTTTCTATATAGGATTCCAGTTTTCTCAACACAATTGTTGAAGAAGTGGCCCTCTCTACAATGTGTATTTGAGCCATCTCTGTCAAGCATCAGTACACGAGCTTACATCTGGGCCTTCTGTTCCGTTCAGCTGATCCTCAAGTTTATTTTCTGGCAGGAGCATGAAAGTTTTTCTAGTATAGTCTGTAGTGTAATGTGTGATGAGCATTATTCTTTTTTTTTTTTTTTTTTTAGGATTGCTTTCTATCTGGGGTCTTTTGTGCTTCCTTGTGACTTTTAAGTTTTTATTTTTTGGTCTATGAACAATGGTATTGGAATTTTAATAGAACCACATTGAATCTGTAATTGTTCGGGGTAGTCAAACCAGTTTTACATTATCACTTCTTCAAATTTATGAGCATGGGAAATCATTCCTCTTCTAGTGTCATCAATTACTTCCTTCGGTGTTTTAAATTTTTCATTGTAAAGATCTTTCAATTATTTGGTTAGGTTTATTCCAAAGACGTTTTTGAAGAAATTATGAAGAGGGTTATTTTGTGATTTCTTTCTCTAGATATTCGTTATTGGTGTATAAAAAGGTTACTGATTCTGTATGTGAATTTCTTATACTGCCACTTTACTAAAAATGTCCATAAGCTCTAAGAGTTCGCTGGTGGCACCTTCAGGGTCTCTTGTGAATGGAATCATATCATTTACAAATAAGGATATGTTGAATGTTTCTCTATTTGTATCCCTTTCATTTCTTTGTCTTGTCTTAATTCTCTCAGACTTCTGGTACTGTTTTGAAGAAGGGTAGAGAAAGTAGACACCTTGTCTTACTCCTGATTTTAATGGAAGTGCTTTGAATTTTTTCACCGATTAGTATAAAACAAACAGGCAGTTTTCAAAAAAGTGAAGTTTAAATAGCCAATAAACACATGAAAAATGTTCACCTTCACTAACCATTAGAGAAATATGAATTAAAATTGCATTGGGTCCATCTCATCCCAGTCAGAATGGCAGTCATGAAGGAAACATAACAATAAGTGCTGACAAGGATGTGGGTAAACAGGAGTTCTTATACACTGCTGCTGGGAGTGCAAACCAGCCCAAGAACTGTGAAGGTCTAAAAACTAAAACCAGATCCTCCATAGGATCCACCTATTCCACGTCTAGGTATTTAGTCAAAGAACTTCAAGTCAACACACCACAGAAATACTTGCACATCAATATTTTTTTACAACAATGGAGGTTTGAGCTCTTTCCATTGCCTCCAACTACCCACCAACAAATCAAAATTTGGTGATTTGAATGAGAAATGCCCCCACATATACTCAAAGTCTTGAACATTTGTTCTCCAGGTAATGATCCCATTTAGCAAGGCTATGGAACTTTTAGGAGTTCAGCCTTTCTTGAGGGAGTACATCACTGGAGTCAGGCCTCATCCAACTTCCATTTTGCTTACTCTGCTTCTAACTTGCAGTTGAAGATGTGCACTCTGAGCATCCTGCTGCAGTCACCTGCTGCCACTCTACAGTCCCTATACAGTTCTAATTATGATTACCCACCTAATATACCCGACAAGACTAAAACCACCCCACCCATCCACTAAAACAATCAAAAGCATGGATCTCTTCCTATCTGATGAGAAATCAAACAATCTGCAAAAGAAATAAAAAAGATCCAAACTTCTATTCAACAAATTCAGACTAGAATTCCCTGTCACACACACAAAGCCAAAAACGATCATATGTCCAGGTCACAATGAAAAAATACAAAAAATATGAAAAGCAAAGATAACATGCTCCACTAAATCCCTACAGTCCTATAGAAGTGGCTTACAATAAGAACTACCCAGAGGAACCCTGGGACACTGAATTTAAAAGAACAATTATAAACATGATTTGGGAAATCAAGGACCTTAATGAACACACAGACAACTCAAGGAACTCAAAGAGAAAACTCCTAACTGAAACTCAAAAAAAAATACAAATATACAGCTAATGAAATGACAAATCAGTTCAGAATATGAAGGGTGAATTCATCAAAGAGATAGACATATTGAAAAAAAAAACTGAGATGTGATGGAACTGAAAAACAGAATAAGCCAATTAGGAAAGACAGGAGGAAGTCCTACCAGCAGAATGAATCAAACACAGAACAAACTATAAAGACAATGATAAATTTGGAAAATTGGACAACTCAAGCAAAGAATAACAAAAAAAATTTAAAACACAAGAATGGAATATGCAGAATCTGTGGGACACGAATAATAGGCAACTGTGAAGGAGAAGAATTTCAGGTCAATGGCACTGATCATCTCTTCATCAGGATAAGAGAAGAAACTTCTCTAAATTAAGGAGAGATATAACCAAACATATATAAGAAGCACACAAAACATCAAATAGGATCAGAAAATAAAACATTCATGGTAAAACCACTAAATACACAGAACAGAGAGGGTGCTGAAAGCTGCAAGAGAACACCAACAAATTCCATACAAAGGAAAACACAGCAGAGTAAGAGCTGAATTTCAGTGCAAGCATTAAAAAAACTATAATAGTTAAAGAAGAAAGAGAAATCTTCCATGATATAAGTAAGCTGGAAAAACTTCATGTCCACTAAACAGGACTGGAAGAGAATAGTTGAAGCAATACAAAGGAGTGAATGAAGAAATGGATAACCATGTCCAAATGTCTGGAATGAAAACAAATGAAACTATAACTACAGAAATAGGACTAAGAATACAAAATAGGACTAAGAATACACACAGAAAATAAAATGACATTAACCAATACACATCTTTCAATAATAACTTTAAACAACAATAGTCTTCATTCTCCAAACAAAAGACAAAGGCTAGTTGAATAGATTAAGAAATAAGACCCATCCTTTTGTTTTTACAAGAAGCTCATCTTACCTTCTAGGACAGGTACCACCTTAGAGTGAAAGAATGGAAAGAAAATATTCCAAGCAAAGAGCATGGAGAAACAAGCAAGCCATGCTAGCCTACTATCAGAAAAAAATAAACTTTAAACCAAAATTAATCAGAAGAGGTAAAGAAAGTCACTTCACTCTGATCGAAGGAATCATCATTCATGAAAGCATTACAATCACGAACATTTATGCACAAAACTCTGATGCACACAATTTCATAAATAGAGTACTACTGGACTTTAACATACAGATTAATTCCAACTCAGTAATAGTAGGTGACTTCAATACCCTACTTGTTCCAAGACAGATCATCTAGACAAAGAATAAACAGAAAAACATCTGAATTTAAAATATCACACATCAAATTGACCTATCAAACATCTACAGTTTATTTTACCTAAGCACCAAAGGATAAATGTTCTACTCAGCAGCCCATGGAAGTTTGTCTAAAATAGACCACATACTAGAGCACAAAGCAAACCACAACAAATACAAAAAAAATTGAAGTAATTCTATCAAAACACAAAGCAAAAAAGTTCAAAATCAACAGCAAAAGAAGTTCTAGTAACTAGAACTCATGGAGATTAAACAACACAGTACTGAAAAATGAATGAGTCAAAGAAGAAATCAAGAAAGAAAAAAAAATATTCCAAGAACTAAATGAAAATGAAAACACAAGACAACAAAACCTTTGGGACATATTAAAAGCAGTCCTAAGCAGAAGTTTATAGCTCTAACCACCTTCATTAAAAAATCAGAAAGAGCACAAATAAATAACAACATGGCAACTAAGGAATCTGGAAAAACAGAACAAACCGCAACAAAACCAAGGAAATGAAAACAAAAAATAAAAATCAGTGCAGAAATCAATGAAATAGAAACAAAGAAAACAATACAAAGAATCAACGAATTCAAGAGCAGGTTCTTTAAAAAGATAAACAGACCCTTAGCTTAGTTAACCAAAAGAAGCAAAGAGTAAATATAAATCAGCAATATCAGAGATGAAAAGGGAAACATTAAAAATGACACCAAAGTAATCTAGAGCATTGTAAGAGATAGATAAAACCCCATACTCTGTTAAATTAAAAAATCTAAAAGAAATAGATGAATTTCTGGATTCAATTAAACCATCATAAGCTGAGAAGAGGCCAACAATATACACAGATCCAAAACAATTAAGAATGTTAAAACAGCAATAATAGCCTCCTGATTTAAAAAGGCCCAGGTCCAGATGGATTCACAGAAGAATTCTACTAGACCTTCAAAGAAGATCTACATCCAATAGTGCTTAAATGATTCAAAAAGATAAGAGCAGAGGAAAAACATCCAAACCCCTGCAAAGGCAGCATCATTCTAATCCCAAAATCAGGTAAAGACATAACAAAAAAGAAAAGCAGAAGCCATAGGTGAAAAAATTCTCAATAAAATATTTACAAACCACAAGTAAACACATGGTAAAAAGTTCATCTACCATGATCAAGTTGGCTTTATTCCACAGATGCAGGGATGATTTTATAAACCATGTAATCATGTAATAACTGGAGCTGGAGAGATGGCTCAGTGGTTAAAACCACTGGCTTCTCTTGTAGAGGACCTAGGTTCAATTCCCAAGACCCACATGGTGACTGACAACCATCTGTAACTCCAGTTGCAGAAGATCTGATGCCCTCTTCTGACTTCTGCAGGCATTGCATGACATTGGTACACCTACTTACAGACAAGCATTAAATTCATACACATAAAAATTTTTTAAACGTAATAAATCATAGAAACAGATTAAAGACAAAAATCACATGATCATCTCCACAGAAGCCAAAAATGTCTTTGACAAAAATATAACATGCATTAATGATTAAAAAAAAACTTTAGAGGAAATTGGACTAGAGAAAACATACCTCAACATAATTAAGGTTATATATGACAAATGTATAGTCAACATCATTCTAAATGGAGAAAAACTCGGAATATTCCCATTAAAGTCAGGAACAAGACAAGGCTTTCAACTACCCCTGCTCCTTTTCAAAATAGTCCTTGAAACCCTAGGTAGAGCAATAAGAGAAGGAAATTATAATAAAGGAATGTACTAATTAGAAAAGAATACTAATTGTCTGTATATGTAGATGATATGGTATTTTATATAAAAGATTCCAAAACTTCAACTAGAAAACTCACTAAAGTGACATGATGTAACACCAATTTACAAAATTCACTAGCCTTTCTTTATACCAATAACAAGAAGTCAGAGTAACAGAGCATAGAAACACTCCATTAACAATAGCTTCAAAAATAAAATAAAATATCTAGAAATAAACCTACCCAAAGTTATTAATTATCTCTACAATCAAAATTTTTAAAGTTTGAAGAAAGAGACTGAGAAAGACACAAAGAGATAGAAAGACCTCCCATGTTCGTGGATTAGTAGAATTAATATTGTGAAAAAAAAATCTTACCAAAAGCACCTGGCAGATGCAATGCAAACCTAATAAAAAACCTTATGACATTTTTCACAGAAATAGAAAAATATTATTAAATTCACATGGAAACACAAAAGACCCCAGGTACTCAAAGCATCCTGAGCACAAAGAGCAATGCTGGAGGAATCAACATTTCAGATTTCAAACTATGTTGCAGAGCTATAGCCATAAAAACAGCATGGAACTGGCAGAAACATAGACATGTAGGTCATTGAATCAAAATAGAAGACCCAAATATGAGTTCACAGAAGGACAGCTACCTGATGCTTAACAAAGTGGCCAAGAATATACACTGGAGGAGAGACAGCATCTTCAACAAATGATTTTGGAAAAACTGGAACTCCACCTACAGAAGAATGAAATTAGACCAAATCTGTCACTCTGTTTTAAAAAATAAACTCCATATGGATCAAAGATCTTAATTGAAACCTGAAATGTTCAAACTGTTAGACGAAAACACAGGCAGTTCCCAACAAGATGTAAGTAAAGAATGGCTTCCTAAATTGGATTTCATTAGCTCTGGAATTAAGGTCAACAATGGACAAGTAGGACCACATTAAACTGAAAAGCTTCTTAACAGCAAAGGAAACAATCAACTGAGTGAAGAGGAATCTCACAAAGTAGGAGAGATTCTTTGCCAGCTATATATCTGATAGAGGGTTAATTTCCAGACTATGCAAAGAACTCAAAAAAGAAGAATCAAGAAAACAAATGACCCAGTTAAACAATGGGCTACAGATCTGAACAGAGTTTTCAAAAGTAGAAATAAAAATGAATAAGAAATACCTTTAAAAGTATTTGACATCCTTAGTAATCAGGGAAATTAAACATACTTAAGATTTCATCTTATCCCAATCAGAATGGTTAAGATCAAGAGAACAAATGACAAGAAATGCTAGTAAGGATGTGGGGAAAGGGGATCACTCATTCACTGCAAACTGGTGCAGTCACTGTGGAAATCAGTGTGGAGAACTCTTAAAATCAAAAAGCGGATCTACCATATGATTCAGCTCTATCTTTCCTTGGCATATACACAGAGAACTCAATATCCTATTACAGAGTAAATGGGAGGGTTTGGTGGGCCATTAAGAAGAATGGAATTAATGCGCAGGCCATACTCATGTATGAAATTCCCAAAAAATATATTAAAAGATTAAAAAAATAAAAATAATTAAAATCAGACAACCAAAAATAATTTACAGAACACAGTCTGTAACAAGAGATTACTGAATCTTGAATTGCATAACCAACTGTTGATAATTTGTATGTTTCTGGATCTTGTCCACTATGTAAACCCAAGCAATGGAATAGATTATTGCCACTGAGGGCAGGAGGTATTTTCAACACCTTCTTAAAAAGTGTGTGGAAAAATATGTGAAAAGTGAAGATGACTAGGTAAGCACTTGTGTAATAGCAGACTGTTCTCAGTACTTACAGCCATATGACAGATGTGTTACTGAAACTTTGATCATTTCCTGGGTGGTTTTATTATCCTTAGAAACTTATCACATATATAATGTTAATATAATTGAAGATCTTTGTTTTTAATTTAATTTTAACTTACGTATGTATTTTGTCTGCATATGTGTATATATGTTTATATGTGTGTGTGTGTGTGTGTGTGTGTGTGTGTGTGTGTGTGAGTGTATACCTGGTGCTAGAGCAATAAAATGTTTCTTAGTAGTCACTACTTTTTGACCAAACTATTAACCATAACTAAGTTTTCCTGACTTAGCTTAGAGTTCCATTAACAGTTAACAACCAAAGTCACTGGCAAAAGACAAAGAATTCTTGTAACTAAAAATACTTCTAAAGATTGCAACACTTCTCCAAGATTAGATCTGGCCTTTCTTGATCAGTGTTACTTGGGAAGTATGCATTTTCCCAAACTAAGTTCTTTGAAGGAAAACATTCATTTAAAAAACAGTAAGTTAACACTGGATAGAACATAAATCTAAATGAAACAATTACACCTACAAAAACACAGAATAAAGCAGAGAGCACTCTGGGTGACTTAGGATAGTCAAAGATCCAATCACCGAAGATAAAATAGTAAAATGTTGAAGTTCCTACCCCCGACCAAAATCAGCCTCTCTGTCTTGCTCTCCTTCCTCTCTTCATCTCTCATCTCTCTCTCTCAAAAACCTTTCACCTAGATAATCATTCAATGATAAGACAACCAACTTTACCTAAGAATCAATCAAATATGAAGAAAATATCGGAATGGATGCTTCCCTGATGAATTCCAAGTAAGTCATAATGCTGTAAGCACAGTGTTTATAGGAAAGTGTGAAGTAAAACAGCAATGAGATATTGGTCAAGTCAGGCTGCTACAGCAAAGTCCCCCAAATTGGTGGCTTTACCAACATTTATTTCTCATAGTTCTAGATGGTAGAGTATCCCAGATAAAGACAGTAGAGATTTTGTTCTTGGTGAGAGTCATCTGCCTGGCATGCAGATGAATATCCCAGTGTTCCCTCACAAGGCGAGAGAGGAAGTTCTGATATCTCCTCTTACAAAGTCCATCCTAGGAACACCACTCCTGTGATTACACTTAAACTCATGTCCTCAAAAGTCAGTACATCAGTACCACTCCATTGGGTATTAGGGCTTCAGTGAATGAGTAATTAGGAGACATTGAGTTCATAATGCCACTTGAACAACTAAAATTAAACACACCTGCCATTAAGTATTGAGAATGTGGAGTTCCTGAAACTGAAATACACTCCAGAAATGAAAAATAGTAATAGTTAAAGTTAAGTAAGCATTTACTACACTGACTAAACATCCTCTCAGAGATACTTCCCTAAGAGGAATGAAACATGTTCATACACGGGCATGAACACAAACGTCCCTAAAAGCTTCAGGAGTAATACAGAAAGACTGCCGTCTGTAGTGACTGAGAACAGTGACCGAATCAAGTTTATTCAGTGTAAGTGAACATGTTATACACTAAGTGAAAATAACCCAGAAGTAAAAGACTACATTTTTAAATTTTCATTTATCTGAAATTCTAAAGAAAAGGCGAGAGAAATAAGAACAAACGCTGACTGTGGTTGGGGGCAGGAAGGAACTATCACAGAGAACCACAAGGAAAATTTGGGAGCAGTAGAAATGTTCTGTCTTGGTTGTGATGTAAATTATGCAACCACACATATTTTCAAAATTCAATTCATAATAATGAAATCTGTGGCTTTATTGTATACAAATTACATCAATGAAGCCGCTTGAAAGCAAACGTGCGCGCGCATTGCTTTCTGGGATAGCACAGCTCAACTTTCTTTGCCGCCTCCAACCAAGGCAATAAAGCTATCCTGGGAGCCTTTGAGATTGAGAGCACTTGACTAAAGCAAACTTTGGAAATTGTTCCCATTTTTTAAAACTAACTCAGTCTCACTGAAATGTGTTCTAGGAGCTCTTTGCCTCTGGGGAAAAGAATGGGTGCCGCAGGGACTATTTTTCTTCTGATTGCCAATACAAATTCAAAGGGAATAATTGAGAAAGAGACCAGCGCATGGAGTGCAGGACACTGGACTAGCTGTGGCCCTCGTCCTCGACATTACCCTCAGCTTCAGAACAGATTCGGAAAAGACTATTAGTAGATTTTGAATCCCAGGGTTTTATTTTATTTTTCCCTCTGTCTCTGTTATATGTAAATTCCAATTTTACGTCTTAAAATTAAGAAAGTTACAGCATTTAAAAGTGAATTAACCACAATCTTGTTCTAAAACTCAACTTAAATATTTTTGAGATCTGAATATATTTAGTTATCTCTTTGGTGTCAGGCTTTTGGCAGACTATGAAAAAATAAAACAGTATTGGTACAGCCTATATCATTTTACCGCAGCCAGAAATGTAAGCAAATTTCTGTGACGAACTCTGTCCTTATGTCTCGACAAAGGAGACTTTAATGAATCTCAGATCTTAATCTGAAATTTTAGATGATTAAGAGAAGGAAATCCCATTTGGTATTTTAACTCTTCCTGACGTCACTTCTTTTCCCCCTTCACTGTGCGGAGACAGCCATTTCATTCCTGGTGCAATCTCCTTGCCATGTATGTTGCAGTCTCTGTACCGGGGGAGCTAGGTGCTCAGATTAACAGAGACATGTCAGAGGTACAAAGAGTGCTTTGATCCTCTTGCTACTATCCTTTTTCTGTTCTTACTTGAACATTTTCTATTTTATGCTTTCGTTTTCTTGAATACAGAAATGGTAATATTCACATAATTAAGGCAAATCTTTATATGATGTGTGATAGCCACAAACATATATTAATTTTTTCAATGGTATTCCATCAATTGACATGCTTAAATACCCTCAAGCAGTTTTCATCTACGTTTGAATTTTTCTTACCCTTCTTTATGTATTTTACTTTATATTTTATTTTAACGATATGCTTTGCTTTTTAATGGACCAATCAATGTTCTTTGTTCTTTTAGAATAAAAGAGGACAAATGTCTCTTTTGTAACTACTGGAATATTTTTGTTGTTATTTTTTTGCATAACCTTATTTGGGGAAACTCTAAAGTTATTTCCAAATTGTTTCAATTAATTTCTTTTAACTGGAAAACATGTAAACTTTGGGAATCTTGTGAAAAAGCAGAAATCTGAGCACTAGGAATCAGTGCCTTTTCTCTGATGTATAATCTATGATTTTTAATCTACTCTACAAATCAAAGCATCAAAATGTAAAGAAAAGTCCAGGAGAATGTAATCTTAGTTTCTTGAAAACTAGTAAATTTGTCCTTTTCTTCTGTGTCCATGAAGAAATCCCTATTTGTAGAACGGTTTAGGATCCTCTAGTAATAAGCCTTGGCCTCTTCCAGCTGGTGGAAAAGTTGCCTCACAGGACAAACAATACTTCTTGGTTTGAGAAGAGGGAGAGCTAAAGGCCAAAGGGTAAATTCCACTTGCAGCATACTGCATACTTCTGTGGGCAGAATCAATGCTGGAATGGCCAACAGCCTTTATTCCACCAGACTGGTTTGTTGCTAATGGGATCAGCTTCCTTTAAGGTATGATAGAAAAGTCATTTTGAAAAACTCAATGTATTGATGAATTGCAACAAGTTCCCCATGCTTTGTTGCATTAGGTTTATGATTTCTCTATTCACTTCACAAAAATCTGCTGTGTGAAGTATTGTCTTTGTTTTATTCAGAGTGTAGGAAGAGAAGGAGGGTGTGAAGAAGGAACCTCTGAAAGAGTTTGTTTATAACATTTGTTCTTATTGTTTTGAAGAATTTTTAAGCCATTATGGGAAAGGCCAAAAATAAGGAGAATGGATAATTACGAAGACAATATTTTGAAGAGTCCTTTTGAAACAGAGGTTTTAAAAAAGAAGCCAGTTATAAAGAATGGTCCCAAATCTAGATTTCCAGACTAATTAGATTCTGGAATAAGTTACACACTGAAGCATTCCTCAAAACATTTGGTAACTTTTTGGAATCTCTTTACAGGTGTCTGTACTGGTGAGAACAGGCTGACAGTGAAGACGTATCAATAAGACTTCTCAAGTCAAAGGGAAGAGCATTCTTCTGCTAGCTCTGCTCTTGGGGCGTGTCTTTTACATATCAATTTGGAGAAATAAAACCTTAAGAGCAAATGAGGATTATCAAATGTCATGAAATATATTTTTTAATTCATAGCAACTTTAATTATTATTCTCAATAAGCATCGATGACATTTACTTGTGAAGAGAAAATATTTGGAGCGGTGATTAGCCGGAAGTATTTTCTGGAAAGGCACAAAAACATGTCAGTGGCCGTTATTTATGAGTGGTTTTTCCCCTGCTAATCTAAGTGGAAGAGTAATATTTTGAAATTATTTCCTCCCTAAGTCTGTGTTTGTTCCTCCTCTTCCTCATACAAGTTTTTTTTTTCTGTCACATGATAGGTCTAGCTGTCTTTTTTTCTCTGAGATGTGCTCTCCTTGTACACCCAGCAGTCCTGGAACTCACTCTGTAAACCAGGCATTGATCTCGTAGAGATCCACCTGCTTCTGCTACTGACGTGCTGGAATTAAGAGCATACACCACCATGCCTATCATAGCTGCCATTTAAAAAATCCTATGAGCTGGAGAGTTTGCATAGCAGCAATTGATTTTGTTAGAGATCTAAAGACTAGACACATGAAACACACATTACAACCAGTTTGGTTTCTGGTGGGAACTCTCTTCCAAGATTGCAGACTGCCACCATCTTACCATGCTGGCACATAGCACAGAGAGGTTTCTTGTGTCTTCTTGTAGTGACATGAATTCTACCAGATCAATATCCCATGGTTATGACATCATTTAACTTTAATGTGCTCTCTAAACCAAGTTAAAAGCTTTCTATGTCTTACTGGTAATTAAGTTCAGTTGAATTCTTCATCAGAACTGTATTTCAGATTCTTTCTTCTTTTTAAGCATTTCTCATTTTGTTGCAATTTTTTCTAATAAAAATACAGTGATCTTTATAACAACAATGGATTTCTAATGACCCAAGTTGTGATACTTTATGTGTGTATGTTTGTGTATTTGTGTTTGTGTATGTATTTGTGTTTATGCGAATATGTATGTTTGTGTGTATGTATTTATGTGTATGTGTGTTTGTATGTGTGTGTATTCATGTGTGTTTGTATGTGTGTGTTCATGTGTGTATATGTGTGTTTGTATGTATGTTCATGTGTGTTTGTGTGTGTGTTTATGTGTATGTGTATTTGTATGTATATGTATTCATGTGCGTTTGTATGTATGTGTATGTGTGTTCATGTGTGTTTATAGTGTGTTTGTATGTGTATTTGTATGTGGTTTTGTGTATGTTAGTGTTTATGTGTATGTGTGTTCATGTTTATGTGTGTGTTTTTATGTATGTGTGTTTATGTGGGGGGTGTTTGTGTGTTTGTGTGTATGTGTGTGCGTGTATGTGTGTGTTTTGGGTGGGGACCAAGTGTTGGGGACTAGTTGGAGAACACGGGCAATTAAGATTTGCCACTGAGAACTCTAGGTGAGGTTCTCAGCACCTTCCTCTGTGTCTGCCTCTGCATCTTCCTCTCCTTGTTTCCTAATCGCCACATAGTGAGGAAGTCTCCTCTGTACATCCCGCCTCCCATAAAACTCTGCCTTACTGCATACCGAGTGAGCAATTGGGATCATGGGAACCATGATCCAGCACAGATCTTTTCTCCTTAAAGTTGGTTTTGTCAAGGATTTGTCTCAGCAAAAGAAATCTGACTTTCAGACAAGGGATTCACATTCCCCAAATCCTACCTCCTGTTCCCATTGCATTAGTTATAATTTCAACCTATGAATTTTAATTATGAATTGTAAGAGACAAACATATTTAATGAAGAGAAGAGCTCAAGAAATGGTTTTCATGGATAGGATCGTTTTGTTTTGCTTTTCATTGCTTTGCCTTCTGTTGAAGCAATATTTCCAGTAACGAGGGAAAACTGAGAATATTGTGGAGGAGAGAAAGAGAATTGTTCTATAAATGCTACTGAGTAAGAAAGAGGAAAAGGTCTAGACATTATTATAAGGGAAATTTTAGCTACAGCATGGACAATTTTCACCCAATATCAAGAGAACAGACCAAGTGTATGGGCACAGATAAAGGCAAGTGATTAGATATAGTAATGGACTTCGGAGAATATGTTCTTTAAATTCCTTCATTTCCGCCCCCCCCAAAAAAATGGTGAGAGCTTCCCGAAGCAAATTAGAAATATTAGGAAGCATGGGAGATTTGAGGTTGGAAAGGAACTTGACATTATTATTGAGAAGAATGGAAGAATGAAAGGATCACAAAAAAGTAGGAGTCACACAAGGTCCACTAAAACAGTCATAAAATAGATTAAAACTGAGTGTGATGATGAGACAGGGCAGGAATTGCTAACTTGTGACCCATTGTCAAGGGGCTTGTGACTGGAAATAACCTGACATAATTAGTTGTGTCTGTAATATTATTAAGTATATGCACACATACACGCACACACACACATATTCGTGTGTTAATTTTAAAACATATACAAATAACTCTCTAGATTGAAAAAAAAATCATACTACTAAAAGGTTAGACTCCTTGATTTTACAGAGTAGTTATAAATGTAGAGAACAGGTTCCACTGGAGCCAAGAACATTGAGGAGAAACTTCTGCTTGACCTTGCTGTGATGGTGCAGCCTGTGCTGTAAGGGGGCTGCCTTTCTTGGAACAAAAAGTCAGTCAATATTTGCTAAATAAATGAGTATTCTCACCCCCAAACCTGGGCCATCCACTTTCAGAGATAAATCCTTAAATATATTTAAATTTCTTCTATCAATATTGGTCTTTATAGACTTTTTAAAATCCTCCTTTAGAGTCAATTTTTAATTTTATATTTTATCCAACCATTCATATTTTATAGCATCCATTTCATTCAAATTGTAAAGTCTATTGCTGTAATATTAGGTATAGTATTCCCATAAATATTTAAGCTCTCACCCATATCTTTGACTTTACCCTTCTCTATTCATAATGTTTATCTTTGCACTTTCTTTTTCTATTCAGACTTGCTATGGGTTTGGTTTCATTAGACAGTTCTTTCAAAGAGAAATTTTTAGAATTAACTGTGTAATCTAGTGGTTTCTTTTTCGTATTCTAACCAATCTTTGAATAAATTCAGAGCCAAATTTACCAACAAGCCAAGCATGAGATGTTTACTTTTTATGTTCTTATTTATAAGATAAGGATAAGAATTGCCTACCACATTAATTCTATGGGTATAACAATAACTCATTGGGAGTTAACTTAATACTATATCTGTTTAACATAATAACAATAGTACTAGACTTTCCACTATAGCCTGTGTCCTGTCTAGCCTCAAGTTCGATATTAAAGTCAGACGTGGGCTCCATCTTATGAAGCAGACCTTAATTCGAGTTAGACAGCGATTTCTCACTCCCATCCCTGCCACTGTTCCACCAGACTGCGCATCTTGCCAGACAGGTTCTTGGAGAGGCGTGAAGTATTCACAACTGGGTAAGGTTCATGATTCTCTTCTTGTAACTTATATAGCGTCTTCCAGAACGGTGGAAATGAGTCAATAAAGATGAAGTCTTGAAGTTAGTAGCAGCTTGATGTCTCTTTGATTGTTCTACAGCTCATCTATATGGTATCTTGCCATGGATAGGGTCTTCCCATGAATTTCTGCTGGGTAACCAGAGCAGGGGCAATGGCCAGCATATTGAAATCAGTACATACCTGGAGCTGAATTCTTACTTTGTTACCCTACAGTGTCTAGTAGGGGCAATGTTCCCCCTACTATAAGGTACTCCTTTTAGTCTCTTTATGATGTGTATGAAGATACTTGAAGAAGTTTCTATAGTAGTAGGTTTCCATATGGCTTTCTCTAAAGATCTTCTCCCTAAAGATCCTTATTCTCCCTCCTCTGCCCCCGCCCTCCCATTCCCCGTCCCAATTATCCCTTTTACTCTGTTATTCCCCTTTCCCTGAATTCTACCGCCCCATGAATAAACTGTTATTTTTAAATGTGTCAATAAATAGAATGTGGGGTAATGGGCGATTGCTTTCTGATTCATTTATAATTGTACTATCTAGTGAATATATATTCATATTTTTATACGCTAGAATTTTCTAAAGAATTTCTTGAGTTGATTATTCAATAATCTTGGTGAATGGGCAACTTATATTTAAATACAATGTGTTTTCACTTCTCATTTGATGCAAAAGCATTTATTTTTATACATCTAAATTTGTTTGTTTATAATGAGCAATATTTTTTAAATCCAGCTCATGGTTACTTACTTTTGGTTTCAGTTATTTTGTCTACTGAGAAAAACAGAACTATTGTGCTGATTACACATTGTGCATTTCCTTTATTTACATAACATCTTCATAATCTTATATTATTAATTGAGTAAAGATAACTGTGCTTGCTACAGACGATCTTTATTATGCAATATGCTTTTGTCATAGTCAGTGCTTTTTGTTTCAATTATTTCTGTCAAAAACTAATTTATTGTATAAATAATAGCCTGTAAAGAGTTTTCATTCTTCAGTTTTTACTTTTTCCTATAATTTTGTTTTCTGAAGGATTTTCATATAGTGTGAAAATTTTTAAAAGACAAAACATGAAATCAAGTCAATGTTTAAGCCTTGTTTCTGCATGGATGCTCACCATGTCTTTAAAGTGTTCCATGTTTCCGACATTCTCACTGCGTTTTGCTCTTTTTCTTTCTGTTTGTGGGACTGCTAATTTTCTTTTCTTTATTTGCCTAGGGTTTGGAAGTTATCACTTGACTTTTAGTCTCTGTTAAAATTTTAAACAATGTATTTAAAGTTTAAATGATGATTTCCAAAAATTAACCCTTATCATCTTCTCCTCCTCAATGAGACAAATATAAATACATAGCCATGTTTTCACATGCTCCCCCTTCACAGATCTCAAGAGACTCAGAGCAATAGCTGTAGCTTTAAATTTTAGATACAAGTCTCTTTTTTGTCATCTTTGACCTTTCACTTGGTAAGATATATAGCATTTGCACCTTATTTCCCACTTGGAAGGCTTTATAATCAAACACAGGTATATGCATTCAACATTTTATAATCCTAACATAAAATAAATGTAAAGTAACTCAGTGTGCATTTGTTGGAGAAATACATACGCATATCAATGGAAGAAAATACAGAGTGCAGGTGAAGACTAATAACTGTGTAGACATTTATGAATGTGCATCGTTTTTTCTTTTTATTTATTTATTTTTATTGAATTCCTGTGTATTTCATATAATCATCTCAAGCAATCTTAATCATCTTTACACCCTCTTCCCCACTGGCACCCTTCCATAGTTCCCCCAACTGAAATCTGTACATTTTTCATCTGTGTTAAGATCTATTGTATCAAGTTAGTGACCCCAAATGTTCCTCAGTGCAGGTTCATTCACTGAGGTCTAGTCAGCTTATCCAGAGTCCCTAGCTTTAGGAAGATTAATTCATCCTCACCCAACAGTAATCAGCTGCCAATATTTCATCATTTAAGAAAATTAGATTACTATAAAGACCATGTGATAATTGACCCTATTTGGAAAAACATAAAGACCAACCTCAAATGTGCAGCATATTTACACAATGTTTTCTGTGGTATATTTTAGATAAAGATATGTGATTTGTTTTCAATATAACAAATGAGGGAAACATTGGAACTATTTTAATATTCTGGAATGAAATTCTTAATAAATTACAGTTCTGAAAGCCATAAAACATTGGCTTAGTACCTTTGTACTTCTGACTTTTCAAAGATATTATATTTTATAAAAATGAAAAATAAAAATATTAATACCAATAGTGAGAAAGATCAGAAATAGAAAAATCCTATATTTTTAGGTAAGCGTTTTGAAAGAGAATTAGTTTAAATGATAAAGCTATTCCACTTCTAAGAATCTGTTTTACAGAAATGAATGAATGCATAAGCAAAAAAGAGAATGAAAAGAAATTCATTTCAGCATTGTTGCTCATTGAAGAAAAATATTGTCAGGCAATCTCAAGGACTGTCACTATGGAATGATTAAATAAATTATGATGCATTCATACAATATCCTAGCCAGCAGCTGTTTTTAGATATGTGCATTAAAATCAAACACACTGGAAGTAACTATGTCTAAAACATTACACTACAAATCCTATTGCATAAATATATAATGTGTACTTTCACCCTTTTGTACATGAGAAATATTGACAAAGAAATTCAAAAAGAAGTAGAGAACAGGAGGGAATGCCTGCAGGGAGTACCTGGATATCTGTTGTATACCACACCTAGTTCCATGGTCAAGACACAAGACAGACAAGAGTCCTCCTCTCAAAAATCTCTTCTGCCAGAGACTGACAAAAACCACAAACACACACATGAACAATAAATAACCATGTAAGAATTTTCACACCTAGGAACTGTTCATATACTGAGTGATATGTGGAAAGAGAGGCGGCAGCAGATGATGCAGGCTCAAGGCAGGCTCCATCTGACTGAAGCCTGGGGACAAGCAGCGGCTTGGAGGGAGAGAGCTCAGCAAAAGCTCTGATGAAGAAATGGCTGAGAATTGTGCCTTCTCTAGGGACAAGGAAGACAACCATAGTGACAAATGTCAGCACAGACAGACCCATGAGACCCCAAGTCCCACAGGAAGACATGGTCTCTGTCAACTGTGCCCTGTGGGTTACTGCAACAAGTTTGGATTTTGTTGAGATTATATAGCAAGACAATGATTATAGAGAGCTTTCTCAGGTAGCACAACTTGATCTATGCTTTAAAATGACACATTTACTGCCTCTGTAACTAAAATGAATCATAAGGGACAATAATAGAGCAGAGGACCCATTTTGAAACGTATTATGGTACTTCAAATCAGATTATGGTGGCACCAGCTTTTGTAGAGATGAAGAGAGAAAAACAGGTGTATTATGTATTTAGAATAAACAACAGAGCCCCCTGATACTAGAAACACAAAAAAAATCAAAGAAACTGTCAATGCTTTAGATTTAGCAAGCAGACTAGCTGGGTCACTTTATTAAACAGACGGATAAGGGGACGAGCAGGAAATGAATTTGGAGAAAACAAAAACTCAGTTTTGACCATCTCAAGCTTAAGTAAAAAAAAATAATAATAAACACAGCATTTGTGAGTATTTTAAGCATTTCTTATACATGAATTCACTTTACCCTCACAAGAGTCTTACAACATACTCACAGAATTTTAAACTTTTTCAAATTAATGTTTTCTTTGAATACTTTTTCAAATTAGTACTTTATAATTAAAATGGTTATAAAACGGTGTGTTAACTTGGAAACTTTACTCTTGATTCTATCACTTTAAGTATGTGCTTTTTTAAAAAATATGAATGTTGACAGCTGTAGATAAAGTTCATAAAATACAATACAGTTGAATACTTCTGCTTATAAGTATTAAGGAAATGAATTTTGCATAGTCTTCAAAACCCTGATCCCATGGAGCATGAAAAGGAGGAGATTGATGTCCTGTTTCTCTAAGATCTCTTCATCAGCAGAGATAGCTAAGTGATTATAAACAATACTATCTGACTGATACCCATTTCTAAAATGAAAGTTAGGGGGAAATGAGATATGCTAATATTTAAGTGATTTTGGAGAGATTTATAACTTTAAACATTACTGGATAAAATCTTGACAAACTATGAGTGTCCAGCTTTATTCAGCTCTTAAAAGACAAATATTCTGAGTCTGAGGAGATGGCTCAGCAGTTAAGAATGGGTGCTTCTCTTACAGAGGACCCAGATTCAAGTACTAGCACCCATATAGGCTGGCCTTCAACTAACTGTAAGTCCTGCTTCAGGGAGATAGAACACCTCTGGCGTCAGTGGGCACTTGTACTCACATGAACATACCCACTCACAGACAGACAGATAGAAAGACAGACCCACACACACATATAATTAAAAACAAAATCTCTTTTAAAAGATGGCTATCTGTGTATAAATACATAGGTACTGCATTATTTATTATGTGTTACATATACATATATACATATGTAATTTCAAGTTTTAGTTTGCTCTTTAAAAGCATACTATTCACACATAATGATTCACTCCTGTAATCCTAACACTCAGAAGACTATGACAGGAAGATCACAGGTTCTGAAGCAGCCTAGACTATATGGTAAGACCTCAGAAAATGAGAGAAAGATGGGAAAGAGTGCTTCTCATACTGTTTATATTTATGCAATATCCATATATGTATATCATGAATATTTTACGTATGTGTAAATTATACTTTGTTCTAAAAGCCTACATTTCTCCTACAGCAAAATGGAATACAAAGCATATTTGTTAATAAATCCTAAAGCAGCCCCTTAAAACATAATTCTCTAAGAAGACTGACTATCCATGGTCCAACAACCTACTAGGATGACCTAATGAATTTATTCACTTTGAAGACCTTCACAACAACTAGAGTTTTTCTAAACAAAGAAGGAGAAGAATGCTTCGTTCCTGTGGTGCAGTCTGGGCAATGCTTAGTGAAAAGCACCCTGCCTGCCACTGTTTCCCTCCTTGGTCCATCGACAAATGGACTGAAAAAGCACTATTGTAATCTGAGACATCACCAGACAAAGGACAAATGATACCCTTACAGACAGTACCTCTAGAAATTTCTAATCAACATTTCATAGTTGGAGTAGCAGGTGTCTGAAAGAGCCTCACACAAAATGCCAATGTTTATTCATTTAGAGCCTTGCTGCTTTTAGGAGAAGACTTCAGCTTTGTCCCTCTTCAGTGAAGAGCAAGATCTTACATTTCAGACAGCATTTGACAAAGTTCCACATCAAAGATCAAGGTCTCAGCTGAGAGATTGAGGTCTGGAAAAGGAGGAAGATAGAATGGACATAAATGTACATAAAACGGATTGAATGTTGGCTAAAGGGCAGCGGAGGGTATAGTCATAAATAAAAACTTTTCCTGGTGACAAAAGGTAACTGGAGACATATTATTGGATCAGTGTGAAAATCCCACTTGTTCATTAACTGTTGAGGTAGATTTGACAAGAGAATGGCAAGAAAAATATCTGAGACTACAAATATAGTTATATTGGAGAAATGGAATATAACATTAATTTCTATTTCATAGTAGAATAAAAATACTAAATTAATAATTTTTTTTAAGGATTGTGTCCTATGTTAGTTTGTCAACACGGCCTAGAGTTATTTGAGAAGAAAGCCCTCTGAGTGAGAACTGCCAAATCAGATTGGCCAGTGGGCATGTCTGAGTGGTTGTCTTGATTGATAATTGATACAAGAAAGCCCAGCCCACTGTGGAAAGCACTACTCTCCGGGAAGATGGGCTGCATAAGAAAGATAGCTACGCATGAGCCAATTGCCATATCAAGGTGGCTGAGGGAACTTTCACAAGGTCCCACCTCTAGATGAAGAGCTATAGTCAATTAATGGCTTCTAAAGGAGGGAGACTCAGTGTCTCCAGGGACTAGCTCCTTTCAGGATTACCCCAATTGGTCAGCCATAAATGTGTACACGAAGGCATCACTAAGTGGATTTGGTATTTTATATGTAATGTATATATAAAGTATATGTAGCAATAATAATCAAAGAAGAGGTCATGAAGTTGAGGGGGAGAGGTATGTAAGAGGAGGAAGAGGAAGTAGAAATAATGTATGAAATTCTAATTAAAATGAACCGGGCCATTTGTATGCCATGTTTTCAAAGTATATGTTTGAATGGGTCATGCTGGGGTGAAGAATCAGCTGTGATTAAGAAATTAGCACCACTGAAGTGGAATCTTCTGTGATTCATGGCGATATTAGAAATTTGTTTCTGGGGCTGGAGAGATGATGGCTCAGCAGTTAAGAGCACTGGCTGCTCTTGCAGAAGATCCAGGTTTGAATCCCAGCACCCACATGGCACCTAACAACCACCTGTAACTCCAGTTCCAGGGGACTTTACACCACCCTCTTCAACTTCCATGGCACTGCACCACACGAATGAACTTACACACACGCAGGCATAATACTCGAGCACATAAAATAAAAACAAATAAATAAAGTTTTAGAAATGTGTTTCCTGGGGGGTCAACATGCAGAAACTATGTCTCCAGGGAGCCCAGGCTGTACCACAAGCTGGCAGTCAAATTTAGCAATGTGAATTAATAGTCACCCACAGGATAATGGTTTTGAAGTCTCGAAAGCTGCAAGTCTGAAGGGGTCCTGGGGTTCAGCTGAGGTTTAGCACCCACCATGGGTGAGGGATGGACTCCCTGTGGAAAGGCCAGAAGGAGCCATTAGTGAAGGCACAGCCTCAGGTGCAGTAGGGAACTCAAGATATTAGAGATGTAGGGACTGTGGGACATCCATCAAGGACGATAGCAAATGTGAAGTGAAGCTGGCCTGAACCTAGAAGATAAGCCGTGAGTGCTGCTGGTAGCAGAGCTGAAGAAGTGAAGCTTCCCAATCCTGTTGGAGTCCAGAAAGTCCTGAGTAAGTCCAAGATGCCAGACATCGAGCTACAGGATTTGAATTTAAGCTACAAGAGTTTGGTTATGCTTTCATCTGATTATTCCTATGTCATGGATCTTCCTTTTTGGAATAAAAAAGTATATAAACTGCTTTTGATTCTGCATAAAAGAATTGGAATTATTAAATACCATAGGGCTTTTAACATGTATGTTATTAATTGTTTGAAAAGTTCATACTCCTCCCAACCACACGGCCACCTTCTCCCACCCAACTTCATGTTCTCTTTAATTTTTTTCCCCATCAAGTTCAACATGTGTTTCCCAAATAGTCTAGGGTGCAGAACCTGTTGTGAATTGCTGTTGACTTAACTTTCTCTCACAGCAGCTATCAAATGCCAATAGCTCCCTACTTAGGTGTGGGACTTCCTGTTGACCTCCCACCCCCATGATAGGACTGCGTCTGGCTTGAAATCAGCAGGTTTTCTGCATGCTGTCAAAATGTTTTCCTGATGTCTGGAAAACAATGTTTCCTTGTGATCCAATGCCTCCAGCTCTTAGAATCTTTCCACTGCCTCTTCTGCAACTTCCCTGAGACTTGGGAGATGGAGTATGATATAGATGTCCCACTTAAAGCTGAGCATTCTGAAGTCCCTTGTTTTCTGCACATTGGCCAGTTGTAGATCCCTTTGTTAATAGCCTTCTACTTCAAGAAGAAGTTTCTCTAATCAAAGTTGAGGGATGCACTAATCTATGGTATAGCAAAAGACATTAGGTTAAATACTGTGTCCATTTAGTAGAATATTAGGAGAAGGTTCTCCCCTAGGGCCTGTGACCTACGGAGTCACAGATGCTTGTCCATAATAATGATACCAGGTATGGGCTCCATCTCATGAATTAGGCCTTAATGTTACTCCCATAACATTTGTGCCACTGTTGCACTGCTGGACATTTCTGGCCAGGCCAGTAATTATTGGTAGCTTTCATGATTCACAACTGGGTAAGATTTTTGATTACTGTTCTCCTACAGTAGCCAATATAGCACCTTCCAGTACTATGAAAGCTAGCTAGGAGGGAAGAAGCTTCCAGGTCTGTACCCACTTGTTTTTCTCCATATTCCATAACTTAAGTATGTGTTCAGTAATAGAGTATCACTGCCAAGTTCTGGGAGTTAATCATGAGCAATGACAACAGTCTGTAATGTTGTGGGCTCTATGGAATTCCACGGGCCAATGGAGAGGTAAACCATTCCTGAGGGTCTTCATTTGCTAAGATGATGGGATATTGTCCCAAATTATAGGGCAACTCCATATAAATTATATATCTGTTTTACAGAGTTTCTACAATATTAGGCTTCCATATGGTGTTTTTGTAAAGGCCTTTAGTGCTAGAAATCCCTGCTCACATCATCTTCTCTACCCTATGCACTGGTTCCCCCACCCCATTTAGCACTTCCGGTTCTATTGTTCCTCTTTCTTTACGTCATTGTATCTTATCTCCTTTCCTTCCAAAGTCTTCCTCCACCATGTCCCCTTACTGTTTTCCTAATATCTAGATGTATTATAAATGAAACACAGACATCTAAAGATTCAAAGTTAACATCTACATATAAGAGAAAGCCTGAGGTTTGTCTTTCTGGGTATGGTTTGCCTCACTCAGGATCATTTTTTTTTTCAATTCCATTCATAATTTTATTTTTTTAATCACAGAATAATATTCTACTGTGCAAATGTGCACATCTAGGATGTTTCTGCTTAATGGCTACTGTGAATAGAGCAGCAAGGAACATAGATGAGCAGGTATCTCTGAAGAGGAACAAGGAGTCCTTGGAGTAAATGCCTAAGAGCAACATAGCTGAATCATGCAGGAGATCTGCTTCTAGCATTTTGAGGAACCTCCACACCTTCCATAATTACTGCGCCATTTTGCACTGCCACCAATATTGATTAAGTGCTCTCCTCTCCCCACAGTCCTGTCAGCATTTGTTGTCACCACTGGTTTGGGGGTCATAGCAATTCTGACTGGGATGAGATGAAATCTCATAGTATTCTAATTTGCATATTCATGATGGCTAAAGAAACTGAACAGCTTTTAAGTAACTCTCATTGATTTATACTTTATCTTTTGAGTATTCTCAGTTTATATCCATGGCTTGTTTTTTTCACTGGGTTGGTTATTTTGTGGGTATTTAGTGTCTTGAGTTCTCTGTATATTATAGACACTAATCTTCTGTCTAGTAAATGTTTTTCTCAATATATAGACTGTCTCTTCATTTCAATGACGGTGTCATTTATTATACAGAAGCTTTAACTGTCATGTGGTCCCATTTTTCTATTATTGGTCTCAATTCCTGTGCTATCTGGGCCCTGTTAAAGTTGTCTACTTTATTCTCTGCCAGCTCCAGGGAATCAGGAGTGATCTTGAGGTGATTGATCATTGAGAGTTGATTTGTGCAGGGTGAGAGATATAGGTATTTCATTCTTCAACTATACAATTTGAGCAGCACAATTTTACAAACGTGCTCTTTTCTCCAATGGCTATCTTTTGCCTTTTTATAAAAAAAAAAATCAGGCTCCCATAGACACATGGACTTATATCTGGGGCCTCGATTCTATTCCACTGATTAATGTGTCTGTTTTGTGCCTGTACCATATTGTTTTTATTATTGTATTTTTCTAGTATAATTTAAAATCAAGGATGATGATATCTCTAGCGGTTCTTATATTTCAAGATATGGTTATCCTGGGGATTTATGTGTGTGTGTTTCCACTTGAAATGTGAGATTTCTTTTTCAATTTCTGTGAAGATTTGAATTGGAATTTTTATGAGGATTTTGAATCTACAGATTGCTTTTGGTAAGATAAGCGTTTTTCACAATGCTGATCCTACCAATCCAGGAGCATGGAAAGTCTTTCTATCTTCTGGTATCCTATTTTTTTTAATTTTTAAAAACTGAATCATTGTGTGTTTCATATGGAATATCTCAATCAATCTTACTCATCTTTATATCCCTTTCTCCACTGGCACCCCCATAGCTCTCAACTGGAATCTATACATTCTTTCATTTGTGTTAAGGTCTATTACGTCAAGTTAGTGTCCCCAAGTGACCTCAGTGAAGGTTCATCCATTAAAATCTAGTCAGTCTACCCAGAGTCCTTGGATTTTTCTTCAGTGTCCTGAAGTGTTTTATTATGATAACTCTTCCACTTCCTTAAATTTATTCCAAGATTTTTTTGAGGCTATCATAAATGAGAATGTCTCCCTGATTTCTTTCTCAGTATGTTTGTTGTTGGTATAGAGGAAGAAGAGTGCTGACTTTCCCATGTTACTTTTGTACCCTCCTACTTTGATGAATGTGTTTATCAACTCCAGGAGTTTTCTGTTGGAGTCTTTAGGGTCTTTTATGTATAGATTCATATTGTCTTCAAATAAGGGTACTTTGAGCTCTTCACTTCCAATTTGTATCCCCTTTTTCTCCTTCACTTATTTTATTGCTCTAGCTAAAATTTCAAGCACCTTATTAAACAGAAATGGACAGAGTGGCTATGCTTGTCTTGTTCCTAATCTTAATGCAAATGCTTTGAATTTTTCTCTGTTTAGCACGATGTTGGCTGTGGACTTGTTGTATATGACTGTATTGGTTACTTTTATGTTGCTGTGATAAAACTATGGCCAAGGAAACTTATAGAAGGGAGAGTTTATTTATCCTAGTGCTCCAAAGGGTTGAGTCCATCATGGTGAGAAGGCATAGCCACAGAGGTGTCCGGAACAAGTAGCAGAGAGCTTACATCTTCAAACAGGCATAGGAATTAGAAATAAATTGGGAATGGAAAACAGCTACGAAGTCTCAAGGCCCTCACAGAGACTTCTCCATTAAGGCCGTACCTCCCAAACCTCCCCAAATGAACTAACCATCTAGAGCAAAGAATCTAAATACATGGTGCCTAGGGAGACATTTTCATTTAGACCACAACTGCCTTTATCATATACATATTATATATATATATATGTATATATATATATATATATACATATACCCCTGTATCTATAGATTCTCCATTATTTGTGTCATGAAGAGATGATGGATTTTGTCAAGGCTGCATCTACTGAGATGATCATGTAGTTTCTGTCTTTGAGTCTGTTTATACGATGGATTACATTTATAGATTTGCATATGTTGAACTGTCCCTGTATCTCTGGGATGAAACCAACCTGATCATAGTATATAATCTTTTTGATGTTCTCTTGTATTCCACTTCCAAGGGGTGTACTGAGAATGTTTGCATCTATATTCATCAGAGAATTTGGCCTATAATTTTTTGTTTTGTGGATCTTTGTTTGGTTTCGATATCAGGGTAACAGCGGTTTCATAAAAATCATTTGGTTATATTACTTTCTTTTCTTTTTTACAGTATAATTTGAATGTTGGTATTAGTTCTTTGAAGGTCTGATAAAATTCTGCATTGACTCCATCTGGTCAAGGGCTTTTCACTTGGCGATTTTAAATTACTGCTTCTATCTCGTTGGCTTTTATGGATATATTTAAATTGTTTATTTCTCTATATAATTTTGGTAGATTATGTATATCTATTAGTTCTTCCATTTCTTTTGAAGTTATGATCAACAATTGTCAAATGGGACCACATGAAATAAAAAAAAACTGCTGGAAAGCAAAGGGCAACATTATTCAAGTGAAGAGACAACTTACAGAATTTATCTATACATTTGATGAAAGGATAGTATATAGAACACACAAAGGCCCAAAGGAAAAATAATTAAACATCAAAAGAACAAACAATACGATCAAAAATTTGGCGAAGAGTTAACAGTTCTCAACAAGATGAAATGCAAATGGAGAATTTTTTAATTTTTTGTTTATTTTTAATGAATATTTGTGTATTTCATCTTTATACCCCTCCACCATCTGTACCTTGCAAGTGCATCTACTGGGGTCAAGTCATCCTATCCGGAGTCGCTTCCTTAAAGAAGATCAGCTCTCCCTCACCCAGCAGTAATCAGTTGCCAATAGTTCTTCAGCTGAGATTGCAGTCTGCTGCCCATTTCCCCAGTTCTGTGCTGGGTTTTGTCTGCATGAGTTTGCATGGGTCTTGTGCATGCTAACACCATTGCTGGGTTCAAGTGAGCAGGGTCCAAAGAGCCTGTGAGACTCTTTCCATATGGCTATGCACCTCCACCCCGGCCCTTACAATCTTTTGACCCCATCTTCTGCAATTGTCCCCGAGCCCTGAGTGGGTAAAGTTTAATATAGGAGTCCTGTCCAAGGACCCACACTCTGCAGACTCTTATGTTTTATGCTTTGGCCATTTGTGGCCTTCTGTATTCTTCACCCTCTGTTTCATGAAGGAGTTTCATGGATGAGAGTTGAGAGATGCATTAGTTTTCTCTCCACCCTTTGTTCCACTGTGTTCTGTAAGCCTTAGCTGTAGAGGTTCCATTGCTGATGTGTCACTTAGGGTTGAGCCTTTCACAAACATTTAACCTCTGTGTGTGACCAGTTCTGGAACTCTGTAATCATCTTTGTCTGTTGCAAAAGAAGTTTCTTTGATTGGTGGTGACTATCATACTTGTCTGTAAATATAAGGATCCATATTTATCACATAGTAAAAAATTACTTTTGTCTAAGAATGTAGATTGCCTTTGGGTTTTTCTAAGGTTTATGACCTCTCCAGCCATGTTTATTTGCTAGATTTACAGTACGACATATTAGTTTCCTTCCATTGAGTGGGCTTTAAGTCTAATTAGGTAGCTATTGATTACCCCCAAGATAAAATTTCCACTACTGCTTCAATATAGTTTTCTGTTCCAGTCATCATTTCCCCCGTCCTCTGCCTTATTCAGGGATATGGGACAGTTCCTCTGTATATTTTCATTATTGTGGTTATCAGACCTTAAAGCTGCAGTCGGACCATTGATTGATGTTCTCCCTTAGCATCTTCCACTACCAGAGCTACCCTTCAAGGAGGTTGCTTCCAGGTCAGTTCCAGCTCCACGACTCCATGTCTTGTGTCCAAAGTAAGTCTTGTCTTCAGCAACAGGGTTTTACCTTCAAGTTCTTGGAGGCAATTAAGGGCTGTGGCAATAGCTTGTGTAATTTTGAGAGTCTCTTGCACTACCCTGGTCAAACTCAAAGAGAGGTTTCTCCTATCTGGCACTGTTTCTTGCTATATAGCCTTCAGCTATACACATGGACTCATGTAGAGATATTGTATGTGTGTAATTTTTCAGTGGGTTTTTGAACTAATGCATTTTCCTCTATTTTTTCATACCAACTAAGTATGATGTATCTCTCCTCTCTCTCCCTGTCTAACCCTCCCTTCTCCCATCACAGCTGAGATTCCTCCATTTCTCCCATTTCACCCCGTATAATGAGTGTCTCCAATGGTCCCCCTCTTTTAAGCTCCTTCTTTCCCTTTTCTCCCATGGTTCCTTATAGAACCCTTCTTCCTCTACCTTTTGAATACTCCCATTTTACCCACCTTCCTCTCGGTAATATCTGTCTCCTACTGTACTCTTCTCCCAGGCTCCTTCTTTCCCTTTATCTCCCTGATCTATTTTCTTTCTTTCCATTTCCCTGGATTCTGCAGTTACATCAGGATATATACCCACATACACAGACTTAGTGCTAAGATTCATAAATGAGGGAGAACATATGTCATTTGTTTTTCTGAGCCTGTGTTGCTTCACTCAGTATAACAGTTTCTAGTTACATCCATGTTCCTGCAAATTTTCTGATTTCACCTCTCTCTTTACCACTGAGTCAAACTCCGTTGTGTAAATGTACCACATGCTCATTATTCACTTGGCAGTTGAAGGACACTTAGGTTGCTTTGATTTCTTAGCTCTGGTGAAAAGAGCAGCAATAAACATGGATCTAAAAGTATTTATGCAGTAGGATGCATCATCTGAGTATATGCCAGGGAGTGGTACAACCAGATCATATAGTAGGTTCATCTTTAGTTTCTTAAAAGTTCTCTACACTGCTTTCCATCGGGGTCACACGAGTTTCAATCCCACCAGCAGAGAATGAGGCTTTCCCTGTGCTCACACTCTCCAACATTTGATAACCTTTGTTCTCTTGATCTTAATGGTTGAGATTGTTTTTTTAATGTTCAACATCTTTAGCCATCAGCGAAATGCAAGTTAAAACTACTCTGAAATTTCATCTCACCCCAGTCAGAATGGCTAGGATTGAATAAAGAAATGATGACAAATGCTGATGAGGATGTGGAGAAATGAGAACACTTATTTATACTGGTGGGTGTGAAAACTGGAGTAGCAACTATGAAAATTAGTATAGAGGTTCCTCAAAATGTTAGAAATTGAGCTACCATAATATTTAGGAATCTCATTCTTTGGTATATACCAAAAAGACTATATCTTGCTAAAAAAACACCTACTCATCCATGTTTATTACTGCCGTACTACAATAACCATGTTTATTACTGCCATACTACAATAACCATGTTTATTACTGCCATACTACAATAACCATGTTTATTACTGCCATACTACAATAACCATGTTTATTACTGCCATACTACAATAACCATGTTTATTACTGCCATATTACAATAACCAGAGAAAGGACACAACCTAGATGTCCATCAACTAATGAATAGATTTTAAAAACATAATACATTTACACTATGTCAGATTATTTAACTGTTAAGAAAAATGAGATTATAAAATTTTCAGGTAAATGGATAAAATTGCAAAGAGTGATACTGATTTAGGTAGCCCAGATGCAGAAAGACAAAAGTCACATACTCTCCCTCGTAAGTGGAAGCTCATTTTAAATCTATAGATATGAGATATGAGTATTTCTGTTGAAAGTCTGTATAGGTGAGGAAACTGGTTAGGGGTCATGGGGAGGTTTTCAGAGAAGGGGCGGTAGAATGCAATGATATAACAGGGTGAAGGGAACAACGGAATAGGACGTGTTAAATGGAGCAAGGACTAGAAGGGTAGAGAAGGGACTATGGGAAGTGATAACTAACACTAGGGCCTTTTGAAAAAGTCATATACAAAGCTCTTTTGTTTGGTTAAATTGACTAAAGTTCTGTCAATAATATTAATCTTTTCAAAGAATCAGTTACTTGTATCGTTTATTCTCTGTGTTTTTGTTTGTTTTTTTCGGGACCCTTTCTTTCCTTCCACTCAGTGTAGTATATGAACATACATGTGAATATTTTACATATCAAAGCATCAAAGCGCAGCAAACATCATTTATCCCCTTGCAAACACTGATAGAAATAGTAGCTTTCTCTATGATATTCTAGATCTAAGGCTCAAAGGGCAAAATTCTTCACACCAGAGATACTTCAATAAGGAATGAGAAAAACCCTTGCTTAAGAGCATAGTTCCAAGAGCGATGAAGGCACAGGTTCTTAGCAATTCAGGTCTACTTTTGGCCTTAAAATACATGCCAAGCATCAGGCCGTCTTTTTTTAAGTATTGCTGTAATTTGGCTTAGAAATGTCACAATTAGTGTGTTATGTTCTCTGAGTCTGTGTAGTTTTTCCCATTTCTGTGCTTGTTGATACCCTGCTTTATTTAATTTGGTCAAATAGAATGCAATATGTTATTTCAATTTTCCTGTATTTATTGGGACCTGTTTTATATCCTAATATGGGTCAATCTTGGAGAAATTTCTGTATGCTACTGAGAATAAAGTATATTCTTAAGTGTTTGGATAAAATGTTATGTGAATGTCTGTGAAATCCATTTGACCTATGATGTCATTCAGTTCAGGCTTTCTTTACGTCTTGTCCAGATGGCCCGTCTGTTGGTCAGAATAGGGGTATTTATGTCACCTATTATCACTGTGTTCTGGTCATTTTTAGATCTAATAGTGTTCCTTTTATGAAATTATGTGTGCCATGTGTGATGCACATTTGTTTAGTATTCTCATATCCTCATGGCAGTGTCTTTGCTTTATGGAGAGGTATGTTTCTCAGAAATAGCCAAAAACGAATTCTGCTTTCTAATTCATTGTGTTGTTTTATTGGATAATTGATAGCATTAAAATTGAGCGTTATTACTGATCAATATTTATTCATTGCCATTCTTTTATTGTTTTAGTGGTGTTGCTTTCTAAGACTTCTTTTGGTCAGCTGTCTTGGAATTCTTTAATCCTTGTGTCCTCTTGGTTATGTTTAATCTTCTCTTCACACCAAAGAATTGCTTCTACTATCCTCTGTAGAACTGCCTTAGTAGACATGAATCTGATTTTATCATAGAAAATTGTTGTTATCCTTTGAATATAACTGATAGATAGTTTTTTGGAACTAGTAAACTGGGCTGTTATCTGTGCTCTCTTGTGACTTTCAGGGTATTCCCGGCCACTGAAAAGTCAGCTCTTATTCTGCAGGTCCTGCCTGTATATGTAGCTTGAGCTTTCTCTTCTGCAGCTTTTATCCACTTCAACCCTGATTTTTATTGTATTTCCTATTTACCTTTGGGGATATATATTTTTTGTTCTTGTTTTTCCAAGGTTTTCAGATACCTTATTAAGTTATTAATATGAGATCTATCCAATTGCTTGACATAGACAATTAATGCTAAAACTTCTTCTTAAGATTGCTTCCATTGTGTCCCATAAATTTTAGATTAAAGCCTCAATTGAAGAACTGACTAGATGAGATTGACCTGTAGGCATGTCTGTGGGAGATTGTCTTGATTGTTAATTGATGTATAATAGCCCATTCCTCTATAAATGCCACCATTTTCTGGGCAGATAGTCCTGGATAGCAAAGATAGCCATTCATGAGCCTGGGAGCAAGCCAACAAAGAGTGTTCCTCCATGGTTTCTGCTTCAAATTTTGTTTGATTTTCTGCCTAACTTCCCTCAGTGATGAACCTTGACCTGGAAGTCTGAGCCAAATAAATCCTTTCCATCTCTAAGGTTTTTGTTGTTGCTGCTGTTGTTTTGTTTGTTTCTTTAAATATTTTTTTGGTTTGGCTTTGGTCAGAGTGTTTTGTCACAGCAACAGAAAGAAGCTAAAACAGATTGATTCAGACTAAGCGTACTTGCATTTGAAAAGCTAAACTACATGCTTTTGATATATTTTACCCCTTCCATCTTGCAAAGATTGACAAGCAAGCAAAATATAAAAAGAAGAAAAGGAATTCAAAATGGAGTGTCCATCAAATGGGAATGGAAGCAGAACCTTCCTTGTCAGAGAAGCAGAAAATCAGGGACTTGATCCTCAGCTGTCAATGGGCCCCTCTGTCCTCTAACCTAGCATCTATATTGGATGTCAGGTAAAATACAAGACTCCTGGTTAAATTCGAATTTCACCTTGCATATTTATGGATTATAGCTATATTAAAAGTATTTGTTGCTGGTCAGGAACTCAACTTTATTGTCAATTGTTGCTGCCATTAGCAGCAGTTGGGGGATGGTTGGCTTTCTACGTCTTAAACCCTAACACAGAAACAAAATGGCATTGAAGAATTCTGACACCTTGGCATCCTCTGGGAAGAGTGGAGTACATGAATGTACCGTACTGCAGGAAAGAGACTGTGATGAGACTGAAACCAGGTGGAAGGAATACCACTTAATCAGGCGAGAAGGGTGCGCCTGGCTTCCGTTCTCGTGATACTATCAGAAGTTTACTTTCTTTTCCTCTGTGACTTCTATGCTGTCCAAAATGACATGAATTAAATGTTACACCACTAAGAGGGCATTCTAGGTTTTCTCTTTGACAGACTAACCTGATAGACAGCATCAAACAGGCTCTATTAGGTGCTGAGTCATTGTCGGGATTTGCCTTTTCCGATAATTCTTTTTCCAAAGGAATTATCATACCTCCAGAAATTAACAATAAGCCATCTGGGGAGTGTTTTATTAAAAACACACCATTTTAAGTTTCTCAGAAATTAACTGACAGGCTTCTGATACCTGTTGTATACCATAGGATATTGTCTAAACATCTTTCTGGAAAATGAAAGGTTACATGACAGATCATAAGGACAGATTAAAATTTTCTTCTTCAAGATATCTTCTTCCCTCTGTGTGAGTCAAAATTATCTGTGAGCAACCTAAAAGGAATCATAAGATGGTGAAACATGCGTTTTTAAAATAAACACTTTTTAGACATGCCCAGTTGCTTAAATATACTATGTATCATTATAATGAAGATTCAGGTCTTTTGCTAGCACATGAAGCATAATCATTTCAGCTTATGATGATATGCCCTTCCCTCCCCCATCTTAAGATCTTTTAACATCACCACCTCACAATTTTATGTATATATCCCAATTAAGAGAATATGTTACATTTTATTTTACTATTTTTATCAAAAGTAATTATCTTTAACAAACTCTTTACATTGTTCTGCTCTTTGTATCAGTGATTAATGTATTGTGCCTGCTTCTCCTTGCTGTTAATTGTTTTATACAAGTGGATGCTAATATAAGCAATGAGGTTTTATTAATGTCCCAATCAAATATATTGAAGCAGATATGTGTTAAATACATGAGCGCTTAATAGGTGATCTTTCTTAAAAGAACATTAGGTTTTGAACATTGATCCATATTTATTAATTAATGTCCTTCAAGCTTTGCTGCAAGATGATTAAAATTGTTTATGTTTTATCATATGAAAAAGAACATCTATTAACATATGGATTAATTCACAGTCTATAAATTAAACTGTTCTTATACACAAAAACTTGAATACAGACAAATATGTTGCCTAAAATAAGATTTTGTTCTCAGCTATAATATTTAAATACAATGAAGTTTGTTGAAGACTTAAAAAGACAAAATGCTTGTTAATTATATTGAAATATAGATTGAAGACATATTTCAAATAATTTCAAAGTGTATGCTCAAGAAATGCACCCATATTTAATTTGGTTCAAACTTTAGCTGGAGAAGCTCAGAAACACTACCTGCCCCTGAAAAAAAAAAGATACGGAATAAGAAAAGATACAGAATAAAATGTAAAATGTTAAAGTCATTGAAAATGTGGTGTTAAAACATTGAACAATATTTAACTCCTTCTTGTCTCAACTTTGTTCATGCTTGTAACTTGGAATCTTATTATATTTTGACTATCAAATTGTGTTGCTGTCCGTGGATTAATTAAATCTGGATGATCTATGAAAATTCATTTATTGAGTTAATTTTTTTTCTGTTCTTCTTTAGGAAATTTTTATTTCAAAAATAAAATATAAAGACAGATGCCAGCTTGGGCCAAAACTATTTGCAGTAATCATAAGATATAAATTGTTCCTAGCCATAATAAGCTATGAGTAAAAATCAGTAAGAAAAACAACAAATCATCCTTGGTAGCTTAAAATCCTTAGCTGGGGCCTGAAGAGATGACTCCGCAGTTAAGAGCACCAGCTGTTCTTACACAGGACCCAGGTTTAGCTACCAGCACCCATATGGCAGCTAACATCTGTTCTTAACTACAGGTCTAGGAGATCTAATGTACTTTTCTGACCTCTGCCCACATTGCATGCATGAGTGCACTTACAAACATGTAGACCAAACACACACAGAAAATACAAATAAATAAATCAAAATTTTTAGTTATTAAGAATTTTTAAGTGGTCACACAGAACATCAAAGTAACCATGAGATCTTTCTGATCTAACTAAAGAGGTTTCACACCCACACATGAAATTGGACATAGATACAATTCACAAGTCCCACGTCACTCACATGATTTTGGTGCCCAACCCTCAAGCTGAGGTTGCAGGTATAGAGCTCAGTAACCTTCATATACTCTTTCATATTGTCCAGCTCAGAGAATTAACTAACCCAGTACAGTAACTGTTTGAAGATACTATGCTTCTGTATAATTCTGCACACTATACTGGGCTGCTAAAAAGAAGCCAACTATAAAGACAGGCATCAGTGGGTGTTCTGATCAGCAACCCTAGCCATTTAGTCTTCCAAGCTTTATGCTAGACATGTCATTAAATGAATTATATGTTAATCATTGCCAATTCTGTGACTCCAAGTACACCTTAGCTCCTAGAGTAAAGAGATTTTGCTCTCCCACAATTCATATAGGAAGGTGTAATTTCCTTATTAGGAGAATATATAATAGAAATAAGGTCATATAACAAAAATATTGTTTTCAGCACTAGAACTGCAAAGAAACAGTAAATACACCTACCAAAAATCAACCTTATTGCTGTCACAGAAATGGAAACCAATAATCAAGTCAATGTCTTTCGTATTGCCAAGGCGTCGAAAATGACTTATCAATGACTGTTTGTAAACATGTGTAAACACAGTGCAGAACACCAAACTATTTATACTCCACATTAAAAGTGAATATATCCACAACCTTCTGCATGCATTCTTGGATATTTACTCCAGGTTATTAGTCAAGAACTTTGCACTAGCATGATGTGAAACTGAAAAAGAAAACCCAGAATGTAAGTAGAGAAAATGCTTTTATGACTTAGAGATACAATAGAACCAACAGAGAAACCAACTGCTTCAGTAAAAACTGACACAGAAGTATGTTTACGATGCAATGTTTAAGTTAAAGAATAAAACTTGCAAAGGAGCCTCCACTTGACTCTAGTTTTCTTAACACATATGATTTAGGAAACGGAAGTTTATATCATTATATCTAATTAATTCTGAGATGTGTGATCAGGGAATAGGAACGAAATATGTGAAGTTATAAGATTAGTGTTAAGAAACAGTTCTGATGTACCTGTGTCTCCAGAATAATTACATTTTTAACTAGTTATACTTTCCTCAAATATTCCAGTTTGGCTAAGATGAACATTTTAAGAATAAGGCACCATGGATAGCTACCAGGAAAGAGTATTTCTTGGACACACTGTGGAAATTTCATGGGTGTGGCTTTCCCTGTCATGTCTAGCACATATTAAATGACAGCAGGTGTCTTGTCCCTCTGGCTCTTAAATCTTTCTGTTCCCTCTTCCACAATGTTCGCTGAGGATTAGGTGTAGAAATTGCATTGTAGATGTATCATGTGGGATGAGCATTCCACAGACACTTATTTTTGAGCAGTTGTGGAACTTTGTAATAGTCTCCATCCTATTGCAAGGAGCCTTCTTTGATGAATGATGAAAGCTACACTCATCTGTTTAAAATATTTAGGAGTCTGGAGAGAGGGCTCAGCAGTTAAGAGCACTGAATGTTCTTGCAGAAGACCCAGATTCTATTCCCAGCACTCTTAGGCAGCTAACAACCACTTGTCCCTCTACTTGCATTGGACCACAGGTGTGCACTTACATTCATGAAGCAATACACTCATACACATAAAATAAAAATAATAACTAAAATGTTACAAAATACAGTACATATTTAAAGTATAGTAAGAAATTACGTATGGAAGGTGATCACTGTAGTTCTTCTTTAGAGTCTATGATCTCACAAATCCTGGGTACTTGGCTATGTTTAAAGTATGGTGAATTAATTCCTTCCCATTGAGTGGGTCTTAAGTTCAATTAAACAGTTGTTGATTACTCCCAAGATGAAAGTGCCACTACTGCACCAACAGAGGTAATTTGCTGGGCCACTTATTTTGATTCATAAGCTTTACAGGACCAGGGGATCTGATGCCCTCTTCTGTTCCCCATGGGTACTGCATAACATGGGTGCATTTACCTACATGCAAGCATAGCACTGATACGCATAAAATAAAAATAAGCAAATAAAGATTAAAATGTGATCATGTAGGTCAGTATTCACAAGCATGTCAGTATAAAACCTTACTTTGAGATTTACTTCTATATAAAAGTAGATGAATGATAAATATTTAAAAATATACTGAAAGAAATATTCATGGCAGATTTATAAGTATTTAATTTTTACTTTTACATGTGAATTTTATAATTTTTCTTCAAATAACTTATATTTTATAATAGGTTTTGTTACTCATCTTACAAAAAATATAGGAAAATAATACAAAGATATTTCAGAAAAATTATTGGCTATTTGCAAATCACTTAGCAATATGCCAGCTTTCTACAGGCTTCCCAGTATACATGAGTATTGCAAGGATTCAAGCTGTTTGAAAACATATGTCCTTTTTAAATTTCCATTTTTTGACTCATTTAAGGAATAAAAACTAGGGTATGGAGAAATAACTCAGCAGTTAAGAGTCAGGTTATTCTTGCAGAGGATCCAGGTTCAATTCTCAGTACCCACATGGCAGCTAACAACCATTCAAAACTCCAGTTCCATGGGATCTGATGCCTCCTTCTACTTCTGTGAACACTGCAAGACATAGGTGCACCTACCTACAAGTAGCTTATACACTCATACACATAAAATAAGAATACACAGAATATTAAAAAAGAAGTAAAATTTAATAAAGTTTGAGTTATCCTGTTAAAAAGTCTGTGTATCATACTTTTTTAAAAGAGAAATGTATTATATGACAAATAAATATTTAGCTAATTATTTATTGTAGCCTAAAATATCTACGCATTTACAACTCCAGTGCATATCTTTCATCTACGTTTATCGTTTTTCTTAATCTCACTTGAGTCTAGTAGATTTTCAAAATGTCTCACTTATCTCCTGGATGTTTACTTTCTAATTCAAGATCATATGTAACACGTGTACACATGTACACCATGTAGGAATGTCACAATGCATGCATGTCACAGTGCATGTGTGGAAATCAAATGGCTTTTCAGGAGCCGGTCTCTCCCTCCTTATTTTTAGGAAGGGTCTCTCAGGTTTGCTGATGGGCTGCATTCTCAGCTAGGAGTGGGATTTCATTCCCACCTTCCCTGTCCATGTTAGAGTTTTCTTTGGCTTGAGCCTGTAAAGGTCTTATCCATGCTGTCACAACCTCTGTGAGTTCATGGGTCACCCTACCCTTTTGTGTCTAGAAAACTGTTTCGTTTTAATCCTCCATTGCTTCTGGCTCTTACAGTCTTTCCACCTCTCCTTCTGCAATGATCTGGCTTAATGAAGGCATTCCAGGGAAGGTGCATATAAGAATTCCAGACCTTTATGTTGAAGATTATCAGCCATTGGAGCCCTCTCTACTTTCCAGTCATCTCCTGCCCCTGTCCCTGTTTATATGCATTGTTCTATGGCTTAAGCATGATGTGTCTTCCAAGGTTCACTTGTTATCACCGTGGTCCCCAGTGTGGCAGGACTAAGGTGGTGGATGGAACATGTAAGATGAGAGCAATGAGAGTCTGTGAGAGGGTGGAGATCATGGAAAAGCAAACAGAGAGAGCTGAAGCAGGATAAGCATGAGCTGGTGTAACAAAATGGAATGCAAGCCCAAGAAAACGAGGCCCAGAAAATTACACCCTCCCTCTGCCTCAGCATGCCCAGAACTTCTAGAAATATCCCGTGCAACCCAGCACAGCATTCTGTCAGCACACAAAAGCTCTCAGGTGGTCTTGCGTTCCATACCATTGCGGAGTCTGAGTTATAGAGAGCCTTGCTTCTGGCAAGGTCAACCTCTAATTCATCCCAAACAAGACAATAACTTGCAGAAGAAAGCAGATAGACAGGGATGATAATCAAGGAATTCTTGTGGGAAGGAGTCTACACTCACAGGAATACTTCACCTGCAAGGCACATTGACATAGAGTATGAAAGGAAGAACTCAGAGTCCTCATTTTAGAAAGATGAAAGACCACAAAGAGAACTAAAGTAATCAGATGAATGAAGTAAGAAGATCATTTCAGAACCTAGGCAAGAAAGTCACTAGAGTGTACAAAACACTGAGTATCTTGGAGGAGAAACTCAAAATCATGGAGAAAAATTCATCAAAGAAATTGAGACACTAAGAACAACAAACAGAAGATCTGGAAATAAAAAAAAATCAATCAATCAAATGAGAAAACACAATAGAAACTATAATGGGTAAAGAAAACAAGGTAGAAGAATGAATTTCAGGGATGGAGAACAAAGTCATAATCATAATACATTCAAATATAAATAAAGAAAAAAATTAGTGAATGTAACCAAACTTGCAAAAAGTCAAAATACATTCAAGAAACCAAACTTAAGAATCTATTGGGTACAAGGAGCTGAGACAAATTCAAAAAGCACAGGCAGTTTATTCAATGAAATTACAACAAAATTGGCATTTAAACATAAGAGTAACTCAGAACCCCAAGTAGACATGGCCAGAGAACAAGTTCTCCATGACATATTTACTCAAGATGTCAAAAACACTAAGCAAAAATTTTAAAAAATACTAAAAGTTTTAAGGAAAAAAGACCAAATAAATATTGATGGACAAATAACATTTCAAGACAAAAATTAAGGCAATTCATGATAATCAAGTCAGCACTGCAGGAAATACTTAAAGGAATATCATACGTGAAAGAAGAAGAAAAACAATCTTGTTAATAACACAGGAAACAATACATTCCACAAATGAAGCAGATGAGCAGAGAAGAGATGGGAAGGAATCAATAATGACCAACCCAACAAACCAGTAAACCCATGCTAACAGGGAAGAAGGAAGCCTCTTAGCAACAACCTTAAATGTAAATGACTTCAATTCACTAATTAAAAGACACAGACTAACTGCCTGGATTAAAACCGATAGTGCTATTCTGTTTCCAAGAAACTCGTTTGGCTACAGTGTTCAAATACTAAGAGTCAAAGGGTATAAATCAGTACCGGCTTATTGATCTGGAAGTTTTATCTCTACTGGCTAGATTTCATAATCCTAGAAGCTGCTATGCCTCTAGAGAAGAGAAAAATAATCTTCATCCTTAGTTGTTAACAGTGCTTGCTTCCAGTCTTGAAAAGTTCAATTCCCAAGACCCATATGATAGAAGATAACAAACTTCTACAACCTTCTCTAACCTCCACACGTATGAAGTGATTCTCTCTCTCTGTCTCCCTTCTTCTCTCCCTCTTTCTCGTTCTCACTCTTGCTCTCAATCTTCCCCAGACATGCACATAAATATATGCATTTAAAATTTAAAAACAGAGAAATAACTCAAATAATCTAATGATGTACCTAAAGACTCTAAAACATAATAAGACACTAAACCCAAACCAACAGACAAGAAGTAAGATTAGTACAGAAATTAAAGACTAAAAAGAAGAATATAGAGAATCAAAAAACCAGAGATGTTTCTTTGAAAAGTTTAACAAGATTGGAAAACCCCTAGGAAACCAACAAAAGAGAGACCTAAATTAATAAAAATACAGATGAAAAATGAAGATATTATGATGTTCTAAAAAAATAAGTCAAAAGAGAACTCTGTAAAAATTTACATTCAAAAAGTTGGAAAACATGCAAAAAATGGATACATTTCTAAACTCACATAGCCTACCTACCAAAATTAAATCTAGAAGGTGTAAACAATTTAAAACACCCATAATATGCAATGAGATTGAGGCAGTAATTAAAACTCTCACCACTGGGACTGGAGAGATGGCTCAGGAGTTAAGAACACTGGCTGCTCTTACAGAGGAGCTACTCAGTTCCCAGCACCCACATGGCAACAACCATTCATGACTGCACTTCCAGGGGATCTGATGCCTCCTTCTGGTCTCTGCAGTCATTGCACAACACAGGTGCATTTACATGCAGGTCAGCAAACATTTACATGTAAAGTAAAATTTATGGAATCAAAATATTTCTTTTGAAAGTTTACCACTAAAAAAAGTCAGCACAAGACGGATACAGTACTGAAGTCTACCGGACTTTTAAGGAGAGTCTGCCACCAATACTTCCCAAACTGTTCCACAGTATAGAAAAGGAAGGGTCACCCAAAACACATTCTGTGAATCCAGTATTACCCTGATACCAAAACCAGATAAACCTTGAAAAAAATAAAACTGTAAACTAATTTCCCTGATAAAACATTACTACAAAAAATTATTTATTTTTTAGGTTTCTTGAATTGCTTTTTTATGAATTTCAGACATCTGAATCCTACATAGATCCCTTCCCCTATCTTCATCCCCCAATAGCTGCCTCAACCACTTTCCTATGTTCTATCATGTATGTTAAGGCCTACTGAGCCAATTTTGTATCCCCAAATGCCCCTTAGTGTGATTCCATCCACTGGTGCCTGGTCAATCTATCTAGCATCATTCCCTTAAAGAAAACCAACTCTCCTCTCCCAGTACTCATCAGTTGTCAATAATTTCTCAGCTAAGGTTGGGGTTTCTTATCTATCTCTCTATTTCTATCCCGGGTTTTCGTCTAGTTTGAACTTGCATGGGTCATATACTGCCAATCAGGAGAAATATCCTTTCGTTGATTGGTCAGGGTAGTCCAAGAAACTCCATAATAATTCAGGTTACTGCCACAACCCTTGATTGCCTCCCAGAACTTGAAGTAAGACCCTTCTGCTGAAGACAGAATATAATTCAGACACAGGAGTTGGAGCAATGCAGCTGGAACTGACCTGGAATCCTCCTCTCTGAAGACTAGCTCTAATGGTATCAAAAGATTCTATGCAAGATGTCAAGGGAGAAAAACCAATAAACGATCCTAGCCACCTATAAACTAATAAACAAAAATAACTGGCCCAACAAACTATCTCTATTGGTAGAGTAGTGGCACTTTTATCTTGTGGATAATCAACAGCTGTCTAATTGGTGTTCAGGCCCACTCAGTAGGAGGGAACTCATGTGCGGTACTGTAAAGTAGCAAGGTACACATGGCTGGGAAGGTCATAGATCCTAGGAAAACTTACCTTTCTCATATCCCTAAAACAGTATAATATCTTACTGCAAAATTTCTTAATAAAAACTTGAAAACTAAATTCAAGATTACATCAAGAAGACCATATACCATGGCCAAGTTGGCTTCATTTGAGGGATGCAAGATTGGTTCAAAACACACAAATCAGTAAGTATAATACATTACACAGACATGTTTAAGTATAGAAATCACAAGATCATTTAACTAGATGCAGAAAAGTATTTCATCAAAGTTTAATTTCTCTTCACAAAAAGAGCTGAAGAACTAGGACCAGAAGGAACAGTCATCAACAAGTGAGTATCACATACAGCAATCCTAAATGGAAGGAAACTGAGATCATGTTCTCTAAAATTGGGAATGACACTGGATGCTCATGCTCTCTGCTCTTATTCATGTAGTAATCAAGGTCTTAGAGCAGTAAGGCAAAAAAGGAATTAGTAGGGACCTAAGTTAAAAGGAAAGTAGTTAAGTATCCCTACTTGCAGAGGTCATGATCTTATATTTAAAAGATTCAATAAAAAACTCTTGAAATCAATAAACACTTTTAGCAAAGCACAAAAATACAAAATAAACATACAAAAATCAGTCATTTTTATATACAGCAATAATGGGAATGAAATCAGGAGAAAACTGTTATTCGTAACAACTGGTTTTAAAGGATAATAATAAACCTAACAAATAAGGTGGAAGACCTTTATAATGATAACATTGTAAGACACTGAAGAAACTGAAGATATTGGAAGGTAATTTTTTTTAAAAAAAGACCTTCAAACCTCATAGATTGGTAGAATTAATGTTGTGAATGTGGCTACTCGGCCGAAAATTATTTATAGATTCCATGCAATCTATACCAAAATCCCAATGACATTCTTCACAGAACTACAAAAATATAAACAGAAGGAACCAAAAAGAATGTAAATAACCCAGGCAATCCTAACAAGAGAAAGTAATGCATGAGGCATAATAAATATCTGCTCATAAATTATGTCATAGAGCTATAGTTTCAAAAACAGCATTGTACTGGCACAAAAAATAGAGAGGTGTACCAATGATACAGAAAATACAGGATCCAGAAATAAACCTGCACCACCATAACTCTCTAATTTTTGGCAATGGTGCCAATACCCTACTTCAAAGAAACAACATCCTCTTGAACAAATGATGCTTTTAAAACTGGATGATTACATGTAAAAGAATGAAACTAATCTATCTCTCTCACTCTGTACAAAAATTAGGAAAAACACTTCAAGTTATAGACATAGTCAAGGGCTTTCTAAAAAGGACTCTAATGGCACAGACAAAAGTCCCAAAATTTGACAACTAAAATTACAAGGAATTAAAAGGTTTGTTTGCAAACTATACATCTGATAGCAAATTAATACGTTAATATATAAAGCACTACAAAATCAAATAATAAAAACATCATTCAATCAATAAATAGATTAATGAACTTAATAAGAAGTTGTCAAAGAAAATAGTTAATGATAGTCCAGAGAGATGGCTTAAAGGATAAAAATGCTTGCTGCTAAGCCTGATGAGTTGAATTCAATCCTGAGGACCCACCTGGTAGAACAAGAAAACTGACTCTGGCCAGTTGTCATCTGGTCCCACATACTCACCATGGCAGGCACACAAACACACACACACACACACACACACACAAACACACACACACACGTAAATATAACAATAAAAAGAATTTAAAGGGAAAGGTTAATAAATACTTTTAAGTTTTTAGTATTCTTAGCCATTCTGGAAATGCAAAATTAAACTGCCTTAAGACTCCATCTCATCCCTATCAGAGAGAAAGTCAAATGCTCCTGAGGATGCAGGGAAAAGTGAATGCTTATTCACTGCTGATGGAAATGTAAACTTGCACAACCACTTAAAAAAATCACTATTAATGATTATCGAAATAATAAAAGTAGAACTATCATATGATCCAGCTAGGCTGTTCCTGAGTTTCTAAGTCAACAGACCAGAGAGACACTTAAATCACAGTTCCATGTTTGTTGTTGCATTGTTCACAATAGCTAAGAAGAAATGTCCACCAACAGATAAATTTGTAAAGAAAATGTAGTACATATGTACAATAGAATTTTATGCTATTGTAAAGGAAACTGAAGACAAGACTTTTGAAGAAAAAATGGATGGTACTGGATATCATTATGTTAAGTGCAATGAGACAGACTCATTAAAAAATCCTCATTTTCCCTTATATGTAGGAACATAAAATTATATGTATAGTAGGTACAAAAAAATCAAGAATGTACTTTATATGTGACAATACAGTAGAATCCAAAATGTCTAGGGAACAGAGAACTAGCAAGAGCAGAGAGGGGGAAGGGAGGGGAGGGGAGGGGCAGATGGACAAAAGCTGCTCAAAGTCATTATACTTGTTACTTGTATAAAAATATTCTGAATTAACTCCTTACTGTGTATAATGATTAAATGCAAATAAAAAATTTTAATTGTGGATATGTGTGCCATGCCAATAGAAAGAGAATCATGAGAGGAGAGGAGGCGGAGGGAGAGGAAATAACGGAACATGTGACCATGAACGCAGAAGGGCACCTCGTGGGAAGAAACCGAGAATCAAACAGGGGCGGAGAGGACATTGGGGAGGGAAGTGGGTCAGGGGGATGAATTAGAACAATGCGTGAAAATGCAATCATGAAATGTATCACTTTTCATACAAACGTTAAACATTAACGATAAAAAGAAAGGAAGAAATACTGCCATTAACCCAGGCACCTCAAAAGGACACAGTTTCGTTCCTGGTTAAAACCTTTTGCTAGTTTTTCATGAAGCAGGGATTCATAGCGGGAGGCCAGTCCCTTCAGCACACCTGAAGGACACACTCTGCAGCCTCGCTCGGTCTCAGCTTCTCACTTTATAGCTCATCATACAGGCCTCAAATTAAATAACTTGCTTAGAATATTTGGTCATTATTTCTGTAATCATAAACATATCTCTTCTTACTTGCCCATATATGCTCTAGCATGTAACTTCAATGAAGCAAGGGCTATAACTGCATTTCTAGTACTTGGTGAGAAGCTGGTGTTTAATGAATACACATAGATAAAAAAGAATTGACTATAGGCATTTGTTTTCCGTTACCAGATGTTTTGCTTTGTTTAAATTCAATTTTTAAAAACTAGAGAATGCCAAGCTAAATATTTTGTTGGTTTTGTCTTTTTTAAAAAAGAAATCTTCTTGTTTTCTCTCTACAGATGCTTACAAGCTTAAGATGAAAATGTTAATTATTGTAAAACATATATTTTTACACAAGAAAAAAGCATAGTCATACATATGTGGAGAGTGTATTAGTCATGCAGCGGGGTGGAAACAGACGGCGCATCTACGAGGATTCTGTACTGGTATTTTGTCACCCTGTGAGTGGGTATGGAACAATCACCATGCAACCCTGCAGAGTCAGTCAACAACAGCGGAACCGCTCACTCCTCCCACGAGCCCTTCTCCTATTGGGGTTCCAGTGGTGGCATCCCACTGGAAACCAAAAGACAGAAAGTTTTGATATAGCCCCAGGCAAACCTCTCAGGACACAGAAGAGGGTGTAGGAGAGTAGAGGGTGGTTAAAGAGCAAACCAAGAACACGCAGACAGCTCCAGAAAGAAGTGGGGCAACTGTGGGCATGGACCCATTGCCTGTTTATTGCTTGCTTTTGTTTTCATACTTTGAATCCTCACCAGACTTTTATCAAAACTGTCAGCATAATTTAGAAAGGGGTCGTTGCTTTGATTTTCTTCCAACTGATGCCATAATAACAGCAAAACAATATATGGGTAGAGACACGCCTAAGGTGCATAATTCCCTCAGGCAGTGAGCAAAATGGAAACCTGGGCGTAAATGCCAGAGGAGCCTGAGGACAGGGGGGACAGACAGGGCAAAGACATTGCTCCCCATGAATGCTCAACAATGTGGTTGCCTGCACAAAAACTGCAAAGACCACAGCAGTTGACATAGCCACACGGATGCAGGGAAATTGCACAAGAACCCATCCCTAGATGAAGGGCTGCAGGCAGCCAATGGCTGCTGAAGGAGAAAGAACCACTGGGGTTTTTTTCCTTTGTTTTCATGGATGAAATATCAATCCTAAGGTGTCAGTCATCAACACATGCAATAAGGGCAACACTAATTGGAAAATATGTATGTGTGTATATAGATGATATAGATAGATAGATAGATAGATAGATAGATAGATAGATAGATCAATAGATATAAAGTCATGAATTGTGGAGGGGTGGTGGGGAGAAATGGGAGGGAGGAGTGAAAGGAGGGATAGAAAGGATGCAAATACAGTGTACTCATGTATGATCATGTATGATATTCTCATATTTAAAAAAAAAAAAAGAAACCATCTTCCAAGGAACAAGTTTTTATGGGATGGCCCTGAGGCAATCCTATTTTCCCATCTTAATTATGGCACACTTTCACTGCCAAGAGTGACTATGTGAGATTGTCTCACATTTACCATTGTTATATCAAAATAGACCTTTCTTTTTCATAATGTTTATACTAGTTTAGACCAAAAGTGACTGAAAACATAACAAATGTAAATGTGTAACTATGTTTTATTGATCCAACCCAAATATCAAGCCCATTCATTAAAATTACACATAATTCACCAAATCCATCTCTTCCATCCCCAGGGAAATTCCATGTGCTGCCCAGGATATCTGCACATGCCCTGATGATGGCATTGCTCTGTCTCTTTGCCTTGCTCTTGGTTCTCAATCTCATCCCTTGCTTCTTAGGTCCTTATAATCTTCTTCTTTGGTTTTCCTCAAGCCCATATCTCTACTCATTTCTGGTGCTGAAGGATTTCGCAGCTCTGCTCCAGCCTCACTTTACAGCCCTCTTCCTCTACACAAAGTTCCTTCCCTATGGTAAATGCTGGCGTCTTGTGCTGTTTACTCATAGCACTGTGTGATTGTATTTGCATATTATCAACACTTACAGCTTGAAAGATGCCTTTGCATACAAGTTCAAACCTGTTAAACCTATACCATCATGTGCCCCTGTGTCTAATCCATGAACATATAACACCCCACACACATACACATTTATTAGTTTTATTTTGTTCTTGTCAATGATATTTTTATCATTTTTGGTGTAGTGGTATAGTAATTTATACATTTTTGGTAACATCTTTTGTAACTTATATTCCCCAAAAGTTGGACTTTTTGATGCTATTATAAATGGCTGTCAAAGTTAATTCTTTAATTTCTCATGTTACTGATATACGGAATTGTAACTAATTTCATGTATTGATGTCATATCTACTGACTTTGCTTAATTTGTTAATTCAAATAATTTATTTATTGAATCTTTGGGCTTTCATAATTATACAGTTATGCCATTTGTTAAAAATGACAGTTTTAAATCTGAAGAAACAACCCTTCTACTCATTTTAGCCTACGTGCAGAATTCTTGCCTTAGAGACTGAGTAGATAAGGAGACTCTTAGTCTATCTCCATCTGTGGAGGCATAGGGTACAAAAAATCTGGTTTCCTGAGTCATTATGACATTCGGTTGACGTCATAGAAACAACCTCAGAGCTTGGCCTAGAAGCCTCAAGTTCATAATTTTTCTTGTTTAAGTTTGAAAATTACTTTTCATTTAACAGAAACATTTTAGTTTCATGATTATAATATTGAATAGTGGCAAACACAGAGGCCTACATAAATGCAGTTTAAAAACTGATTTTTCTTTTGCAAAGTAAAAAATCAATAAAAATGGAGCAAAAGACTCCCAAAAAGCAAACAAAATAATTTTTTGTGTTTCCATACAAATTTTAGGATAATTTTTTTCGTTGTTCATACAGAATATCTCAATCAGCCTTAATCAACTTTATAGCCCCTTCCCCATCGGCACCTCCCATAGCCTGCCAACCGGAATCCATACATTCTTTCATCTGTGTTAAGGTCTATTATGTCAAGTTAGCGTCTCCAAATGTTCCGCAGTGCAGGTTCATCCACGGAGGTCTAGTCAGCCTATCCAGAATCCCTCATTCATCTTCACGCAACAGTAATCAGTTGCAAAGATTGGGGTTTGCTGCCCATTGCCCAAGTTCCACACTGCTTTTTTGTCTGCTTGAGCATGCCAAAATGATTGCAGCAGGTTCATATGAGCAGGGTCACGGGAGTTTGTGGGATTCTATTTCTCTGTGGTCATGCACTGCCCCCTGGCTCTTACAATCTTTCGGCTCCCCCCTTCCCCGTCTTCCTCCTCCATATAGGAGTCCTGTCCAGGGACCCACAGTCTGGAGATTCCTCATCTCTGTTCTCTATTTGTGACCTTTTCTGTTACTGGCCCTCTGTTGTATGAGGGAGTTCATTAGTGAGAGCTGAGAGATTCATTAGTTCTCTTTACCCCTGGCTCTATGTTGGGTGAGCCTTGGGTTAGAGGGTGCATTGAAGGCATGGGCAACTCACAGACAATGTCTGTGTGTGACTAGCTGTGGTACTCTGATAGTCTCTGTCTGGCACAACAGAAGCTTCTTTAATGAGTGGTGACTGGGACAGTTGCCTGTATATATAAGGATACATATTTTGTGCTTAGTAAAAAGTTACATCAACCTAGGGATGTGACACCCTTGGGGATTTCTCTAAGATCTATGACCTCCTCAGCCATATAAGCTCTGTTTATAGTACCACACATGAGTTCCCACCCATTGAGCGGATTTTAAATCCAATTAGGTAGCTGTTGATTGCTCCCAAAATAAAAGTGCCACTATTGAGTGCTGTGTTCAGGTCATTGATGTGGTTATTTGGACATGAAGCTGGTGTTGAGTCATGAATTAGTGATCTCCCTCGACTGCTTGCATAGTGTTCTCCAGAACTTGGAGAGGTAGCCTTCAGGGGAAATGGTTTCCAGGTCAATTCCAGCTCCAGTCCTCCAAATTCGGTCTCTGAAGTATGTCCTATTTTCAGCAATAGTTTCTTACCTTCAAGTTCTTGAAGGCAATCAAGGGCTATGGAAATCGCCTGAGTAATTTTGGGAGTCTCTTGGACAGCCAACAACTCAAAGGTAGGTTTCTCCTGTCTGACATTATTTCTTGTTCTGTAGCCTTCAGCTATGCACATGGATTCATGTACAGATATTGTATGTATAACTTGTCATTTGGTTGTTAGATTAATATGATTCCCTCTGGTGTTTTACACTAGTTAAGCATAATCTCTCCTCTTTTTCCCTAATTAACCCTCCCTCCATGCCTTCCCCATTTAAAGTGTCCTGATTTCCCCATTTCTCCCTTGATAATCAGTTTCCTAAGGTCCCACCTCTCTTGAGCTCCTTCTTTCCCTTTATTCCCATAGTTCTTTGTATAACATTCTCTCCCCCCTTCCATTTCAACGCTCCCCTTTTTTATTTATGTCTACATTAGTAACCCCTGTCTCCTACCATTTTTCACTCTCAGGTTCATTCCCTTTACCTCCGGGTCCCTTTTCATTTTCCTGGTTCCTGAAGTTACATCTGGATACCTACTCATATATGAGAGTTTGATGCTAGGATCCACAAATGAGGGAGAACATACATTGTTTATTTGAGTCTGTGTTACTTCACTTAGCATAACAATTTCTAGTTCCATCCATTTACCTGCAAATGCCATGATCTCATCTTTCTTTATCACTGAGCAAAATTCCATTGTGTAAATGTACCACATCTTCATTATCCACTGCTCAGCTGAGGGACGCTTAGATTGCTTCCATCTCTAATTCTAACACAGTGCAAGACTATGTGGAAAATCCTAAGTAAAGAGTTCTCCAGCCAGAACATGAGTGAAGGGTACAGTCAGGGGCAGGAGCGGGTGAAGAAGAGCAAGGAAGGAATAGTGCACATTTTATTGTGTGTGTGTGAGAGGGGAGCAGGGGAGAGAGAAGGTGTGCTAAAACAATCAGAAAGAATCAGAAAGACCATCTGAGGGAGGATGGGAACCAGTGAAAGGAAAGGCATAGGACTGGGGCAGCAGGGTCAGTGATGTACGTGTACAGTGATATATATGTAGGTACATGTATAATGAAGCTCATTACTTTGGTAAAAATTTACCGATACAAAAAAGCAGCAAAACCACAGCCTAGATGCTCAGTTATCTAGCGTGGGCTCCTAATTCTAAAACTAAAATACCAGGAAGTCTTTTTCTACTTTGACTTTTAAAACTGCTCTAAGCTTTATGTAGAAGACTAGACACGTTCATGTGTCTGGAATTCTTAACACTGCCTTCTCCCTCTGAACACGATTTGTTGCCGTTTTCCCGGAGACTGTATTTAGGTTAAAAGGATACTCATAGCTGACAACATCACTGTTGTTTTCCCACAGAACATAAAGTCTGGAGAGTGTTGTTGCAGTGCTGTTGTTGTTTATTATATCACAACAAAGAAAGAAAACCGCTATGAGGGTCTAGCAGACTACCCAGCCCAAGTTCCCTACCAGACTCTGCTTCTGGGTGTTTTCTCTCTCCCACCCTCTTAACAAAGAATGTTAAGATCTTGAGGAGAAAAAAAAAGAGAGACAAGGCTTCTCAGCATTGGTGTCCTTGAATGACTGAACATTTCCAGGCTGAAAAATATGTATTCTATTCAAATTCCAGCTTTGTTTTGTTTTGACATCAAAAGGCATTTGTGTTTTCTAAAGTAAAAATGAAAAATGATAGGACCAGCTTTCTGCCATTTTCTTCTACTAGACAAAGGTTCGCTCTGGAGGGCACGCATGTTTTTTTTTTCCTTCCAAGGATACCATTTTATTTTAGCATAAACAGGAAGCAAGTGTTTTCTGACTGGAAGAAGACATGGCTCAGAGCAGCCTGGTGGTTCCAAGGCTATTTATCTTCTGGATATGTATTCTTTCCTTCCTGGGCTTCCACTCATCCTATGGACTAAGCCAAGAGAGACAGAGAGACAGTAGTTAAGGAAGAAAATGGGATACCACAGAAAGAAAAAATGTAAAATAATCTCAAGTCATCTACTCTCCACAGAGAGTTTATCTGAATTTTCCTGTTTCCTTGTAGCAAATTCAAAATTTGTAGTTTTTTACATCTAAATAATGTTTCTTCAGTTCCTATACTTAAAAGATCAGATTCATACTTTGTTCCACCTTTATATGCAACTGTATAATTTATTCCCAAATATGTCTTTTCATTCAGCCAGTATTATTTATACACAATAACTTTGATTTGGACATTTCATGTATGTACAATGTACTTAGATCACATACATCTGATCACCTTCTCCGAACATGTTATTGCTCACATGTTGCCTGAGACTCTGTCTGCTTCATGCTTTGACTACCAGAACTATTGTTCCTGTCTTTCACCATTCACATGTATCCACCCTGCACATGGTGGTCAGAATAACCTGTGGGAAGCACTGCTGATCTAACATAATCGCAATTTCTGCATTAAATTTCATTTGAAATGCTACATCATCCAAAGACATTTTCTTGAAATATACACTGTAATATATTCGTGTGTTTTTCTCTATAATATTTTGGTACCCAAGTTGTACATTATATGATAAATCACATAGAAAAGATATGTGTGTGTGTGTGTGAATAAAACATAATGAATCCAGATCCATGAGGATTTGATTCTTAAGTTCTTTGTGGACATAAACTTTCGAGGAGATTGTTAATGTGGTGTGTCCTTGGGTTGAAATTTAATCATTTAAATATTAAAAGAAAATATAAAATCATCAAAATTAAGCCTCTCATTTATTCAACAGTCATTCTCATTGGACTTGGAATGTAGCTCAGAGGAGTACTTACCCAGCAAGTGAAAGCTGGATTTGATCCCCAGCACCAATAATAAAAAATATGATTATGATTACATAATAAAAAATATGTATTATTTTTCACCTTTCTTTAAAATGGTCATGTAACATAAAACTATTTCAAGTATAAAGACTGAGAGAAGACATGGAATGCAGTATGTATCAACCATGACAGATCTGCAACTTTGACTTGACTTTCTGAAAAACGGAGTTCACTTGTGCATTATGTGGCACCTGTCCAGAATAAAATCTCAACATCTCTAATTCCTAAAGGCCACAGGAAAGACTGGTTATGGTGACAACTTTCCCCCAGTCCTCCTGTTTCTTCAAAGTCTTTTAAATGCTTGTAAAAGTCACAGTTGTCAACTCTGAAAGAAAAAAAAAAGCTAAAATCAAGAGTATAGTTAGATCATTTATATAGAATGGGGACAACTTTGATTTCAGGAGCACAGCTAAGTCTGAAGTAATCTAGAAGGTACCATAGCAACATTTTTTAAATCTTATCCTATAATCTTTCATTTTAGCAATATCTCCTCAGATTTCTGAAAATACTAACCAGTGCTTATCGTAATTTGAACTTTAATGTATTTCACAGATTAATATTTTTTAAATTTAAAATTTTTAAATTTTAAATCCTACCCTCCTACAATAGATCTATATATCTATATAGAATGATCTATATATACAGATATATAGATCACAATATATAGAATATCAATATTCACTACTTCTCATCTTGCCCTATTAGTATAGAATCATTTAAAGGTTAGCAACCGAAGGGAATTGTACCATTTGGGGTATTTTCATGTATAAAAATTTCCATATATGACTGATAATAGACAGGCTAGTTTATCTCTAAAAGAACTGCAATGACTAGTCAACACATCTGGAGTCCATGTGACCATGGACAGCGACTGAACAAATTGCTTCACCATATTTCTTCCCTCTAGGTTCCCTAGGAAGCAAGATGCATGCATTTGCGCTAAATATTCAAAGTCAATAATTAGAGAAATATTTAGGTTTGATTGAGAGACAGAAAAGTTTGGTTGTATAGGAAAGAGTACTTATAACTAAATAGTCATGTATACACTATTAAAAATATGACAAAGCAAGGTCAAATTCAATGACCACATGCCTGATCCCAATAGTGGTAGCCTTCCTTCTTCTTCAGTAAAAATTCCTTTCAGTTACATGGTTAGAGACGAACATTCTGTGGTAAAGTTAAGCTTTAAGCTGGACATGGGGACAACTTTGATTTCAGGAGCACAGTTAATCTAGAAGTTACCACAGCAACATTCTATAAATCTTCTCCTATAATCTACTCATTTTAGCAGTATCTCCTCAGATTTCTGAAAATGCTAACAAGTGCTTATCATAATTTGAACTTTAATGTACTTCACAGATTAATATTTTTTAAAACATCTGTAATTTATAGAATGATGAGACCTTTGGCAAGTGGTACATCAGACTCGAGTTCAGGACTGTTTATCAACTGAACTTTATTCCCAATAGAATTCTTGCTTAAAACTATGAAATATCTGCTATGGTCTCTCTCTCTCTTCTAAAATCTACTCTCAAAGCTACTTTGCTTTGTTAACTTTCATAGCATGTATTCTCACTACAGCCTTCAACACCTGAAAAATTAGTGCAAGAATTTGACTGATTATAGAGGCTGTTTTCCTTGTTCCACAGCTTGTTCTAAAAGGGATACTCAGCAGAACTTGAATTTTTTTCTTTCATTTTGTGCTGTCTGCATGAGTAATTACCCCCTTGATTTCTGAGATGCAATTGAGTAGCTTCCACATTAGAAAAATCCAAAGATTGATAGACCCATGGCTCCTAAGGGATTAGCTTGCTGCTGTAATTCCACAGAGTAGGTCATTCAAATAGCAACATGCTACAAAGTTTAATTTCTCTTGTTTTTAAAAGCCAGATATTGTTAACAATTCAGTAGGAGCTGGAAAGGTCTTGTGGATCTTTTTCACAAGTGATGATTTACTTCCTATCCTCCTACAATGTGGCGTCCCAGAAGGTGCCTTCAAGATAAATAAAAGACAGATCATACTTTGTTGAGGAATAAAGTTGATGGCAGTTTACCTATGTGCTAATTGCAGTTTTCTAAGTATCTATGCTTATAACTTCACAGCAGGCTAAATTCAACTATATAAACCCTTAGCAGTACTGGAATTATGAAAACACTTCATAACCTATTCAGCAGTGAAGAATTAATTCTTTGACATGAAGTGGTGTCATTGGCTCCGGTAGCCTGTCTTAGTCCACTTGAATTTCCATATCCAAATACTATAGATCAAGGCATGAACAACAGAAATGTATTTTTTCATAGTTCTGGAGTCTGGATGTCTGAGTAAAGTACTATCATATCAGATTCTGGTGAGGACCTTTACCCTGGGCTGTAGACAAGTCTCACTGTGATCTCACAAGGGGAAGAGAGAGAAGTATCTGCTCTCTCCTCCTCTTTCCTAAAGACAATCCCCCTTGGAAGGGCACTAGTTCTATCAGATAAGATTCTCCCCATACAACCGCACCTAACCTTAATCATTCCATAACTGCCCAGTCTACAATCCAGGCATGGGAGAGTTAGAGCTTCAACATGAAGTTGAGAGGGATACTATTCAGTACTTACTACAATGAGAAGAAATGTTAAGATTTAATGATTTTTTCCAAGCATCTCAAGGCTTGAAACTACATAATTCCAAGTTATACCTTGTGTGGAAGCTGAACCTGAATTCAAATTCTACCTTTTTGTTTTCTTTAAAATCAATGAATCTGGTGATCCCTAACATCAGGCAGGTATCTAGCGTATATATTATGCTACAGATAGTGGGAAAGTCATTACACATAGAATTATTGATAGTTAGCAGAAGCAAACTAAATCAGATTTGTTTATTCCCTAGTACTTTTCAAGTTAACTTTTTTGTTATATTTATAAGCTTATTTAATTTGTTGTAGTTGTGCAGGAGAAGGTTTGGTAAGCATTCAATGATTGACCGTTTTATTATAAAATTCTTTTTCAAAATGTCTGAATAATGACAAAAGACCTAACTACCAGAAATATTAAGCCAGGAAATTTATCTAAGCATGATAACTATAATCATAAGTAGTATGAGATATAGTTGCTGTCTGAATAATGTTGGTTTAGTGAAATGCTGTTGAAGTGACTTTTTTTCCATTTCTTTTTACCTTTTATATATAACTAAGCATGGAGCAGTGCAGTAACAAGAAGAAATTCCTAGAGAAATACATGAGTCTAATTTTCAGGTAATCTTATAAAAATGTAATTTTTTTTTCTCCTAGCAACTTCAAAAGTGGACTTTTAGCTTCTAGGTCGAATGCCTCAATGAGCCTTTATTTAAATACTTGCTTCACTCTACTCACGTAGTTGGGAGCATTTACATAGAGTTAAATTTCCTCTTATATTGTTCATTTTTTGCTTTTAAACTAAGTTCTGCTCCACAGTTTAACTGAGAAACAAGATCTTTGTGAATTAGCTACACGTTTAATTAACTGAAATTCCACTTCCCAAGACAAACCACAGAAGCTGTACATATTTAGCAGTGTCTTCTAACCAGCTGCACTAATCTGAGCAGTAACTCTATCATGTAACTGAACATCTGGACACAGCGAGAAAAGAGAATAATAAATAGTTTTACAATTCTGTGGACAGAAGCAGGCAGGTGACATCACAAAACATAAAATTCCACCATCTTTCCTCAATGATTTTAACTTAAAACAGCATTTTTCCTTTTATAACTAGATGTCAAATTAAGTAGAACAAAAATAATTCTTAGAATTCAACTAGAGATAAGATGGTGCGGTTAGAAACTCCCACCACATTTAGAAAAGGTGGAGACACCATTTAGGTCTTCAGAGGTGTCCAGTACTCTAACCATGCCCATTTCATTAAGATGTTATTGAATTAAATTCATCATAGGACTTGTGAGAACTGGTCATTGACTTTCAAAGGCAGTCCTGAAGATGTGTGTGTTTTGTATTTGCATAGAACTTAAGGCAGTAGTTGACGATATTTGTTTTTACTTTGACAGGTATAAGTTGAAGGACTTCTGTACTACTGCCTTTGAGTGTCAAGATTCAAACAATTCTAATATTTATACTCTAAGAGAGAGCAAATTTAGGAATAGTTTTAAAGATATGAAAATAATAAAATTGTCTATATCCAGCAGAAAATTTTCTTTGCAATAGATACGATTCAGACATAATATAGGACAGATTAGATTATCCATACATTTTTCCTCCTATGGGAGTGACATTTCTGGGACACTATCTCATCCTGTTTCTAATACAAACAAGCTTACTAGGCCTTTGGCTCTTTTTGTAAGATAAACATATAGCTTTAATCCCTCATGACCCTTCTTTGTCCCTGACCCAGAATAATGTGTGTGTGTGTGTGTGTGTGTGTGTTGTACAATCATCATCACTGAAAGCAATGAATGAATGAATGTTGTTGGAAGCAATGAATTATTCTATTTGTGTTGCAAACAATAGGTGGGATTAGATTGATAATATCTGTGGTTGTGTGTGCTGTTCTGGGTCAGTAGGGATCAGAAAAGGAAAATCCCCTGATAAGTCAAGTTTCACCCCTTCTTTACTATTTCATGCTGTTTCAATAAATACAGAGCAAGTCCTTGGTTGGAGATCAGGTCTAAGAGAAATCAGAAGGAATAAATGCTCAGAACAGATTGGGCTCAGTCTTGGTTTTAAAGGATGCTAAGCATCAGGGTGGCTCTCTTTGTTCAGGCACCACCATAATATGGCATCTCTTGACCACATCCTAAGAAGAATTAAATCCTCCAAATTCCACACTAAAAATGGAAGATAACCAAGGAGATACAGTGCATATATATAATTTGAGATTAAAATGAACATACCCAAAGCATATAAGCATATTTGAAAACTTTGTTTCTGCAGTTGCAACAGATACTAGGAAAGTGGTTTTTAGACTCTTCCAAGGACACCTAACTCATTCACACTTTCTAGATAATTTGAGGTAAATGTTATAAGACATTTTCATTTAGTAAGTAAGCATAAACCACGGTGCTGGTTTGAATAAGAGACATTCTCAGTAGGGGCAAAGAATGAGCACTTGGCTCCCAGTGGTGCTGTTGTTTGGGGAGGTTTTGAAACTTAGGGAGTGTGGAGAATTGCTCAAGGAAACATGTCACTGGGGGTGGGCTTTGAGGGTTTTTTGCCTAGCCCTACCTCCAGTTCACTCTCTCAGCTTCCTGTGTGATAAAATGTGATCAGTCATCTGTCTGCTCAAGCCAGCTGCTCCTATGTCTTCCTCACCATTATGGACATCTTAGCCCTCTAGCACCAGAAGCCAAAATAAGTTCTTCCTTAAGTGGCCTTTGGTCATGGTATTTTATCACAGTGATAGAAAAGCTACTGATACACCCACCCACTCACGGGACTGCCATGCTATTCTTTAAATACATACATGAGTTATACTCCCTGCTCTTAGCCCCTTGACAAAGCTGCTCTGGGTTTTGGCACAGTCTTCCACCTCTACCAGACTGATGCGCATTTTTATCCTTTCCCTCTTTCAAATTTTGTTCTTGCTTCAACTTGTCAGTAAGATATCCCTGATCCTCCATTTAAAATTTCTGTCTCATATAGTCCATCCCACACACTTGAAATCTCCTCACTTGATTTGGGCTTACTACTATGTTATGATTACTGCAGTTATACTGGTTGGGATAAATATGAACTACTTAAAACTTTCTACACAAATATACAACACACAAATATACAACTTTTCTTATTGCTTATTTATTTGTTATATATTTAAAAAGTATGCCAATTGAATTTATTTTCAGAGTCCTTTTCAAATGTTCTGAAAAAACATATACTTTACATAGCACTCTTTCACTATCCATACTAAATTATCATTTTTGTTGCTATAATCCCTTGGGGAGAAATATTTATAATTTAGTGGACAAGAAAGTGTTCCATATTAATTTTGACTTCTGAAATATTCTGTCCTGCATACCACACATACCCTATATTAATTGTGATGCAATCGAGGATACTTTTCTGACTATATCTTGCTGTATTTTATTGCCACACTATCTCATGACATTTTCTATAGATCATATATTCAGGACTAGATTCTCCTATGAAATCAGGATATACTCATAGTGTGAGGCTATGATGGGTTTCATATACAAGTGGAATATCTCACTTTATAAAATGTAAATCCCCTACATCCCTTCAATAAAAAGTAGCGCCTCACAATTGTACAGCATTTTATTTCACTGGAGCTCACGTAACGGAGTTAGTTTAAATATAACAGAGGTCTTCATTTTTCAGATGAGGAAACTGGGTCTGTAAAATTGTTATGTGTGCTGAGGTTCATTTTCCAGTAAGTGGAAGAACTGGGACCACAGTATGTCTGACATTTAATCCAATGCTATCTTCTTAAATCACCGTGGTCCTTGAATTGTAGCCTAGATCACAAAATTGAATTTGTTTGGGGCTCCATTACCAATCTGCGGTGGGCAACCTGAACCAGCATTCATGAATATTCATTTCTACTTTGTTTTATTCTTTCCTCCCCTACCTTTAAATTTCATCAACCTGATCAGTGGCAGTAATCATCAAGATTTTTGAAAACCTTCTTCCACTCTCATTACACTGGTTGTTTCACAAGCACTACATTTTTTAAACTATGTATCATAAGTCTTAAAAAGAAGAAGGAAAAGCAAGAAGAAGAGGAAAAGGGAGGAGAGAGATTTGTGCACTCAGTCTTCCTACAAGAACGCTAATAAATGAATTGATTGAGTAGATTTCAGGCTTCACAATCCTGTACTATCTAAAGGTACCAAAATGTAAGAATGCTTGGTATCTGTTAGTGAAGAATGAAGTTATTCCTACATTTGCACTCAGAACAGGATTTCTTAAGCATAATATTAAAAAAACCATCATTCACATCCCCCATTCCAGAGGATCTTTTACAGTCCCAAGGGAGTATTCTGTTCATTAAGCAGTAAGCCTGGGGTTATTGGCAAAATTTCCCTAAATCCTTCTACCTCGCTTACTGCTGAAAAGGATCTCTGATAGAGCGCAATTTTTCCACTCCGGTGAACTGCACTATCCTAACAAAAGCACAGATGAAATTTCCTGAGTCTTAACTTGGTTCCTTCTGTGTCTTAGAACCTATAACCTTCCACTCAATTTCATGGTCTAACCTCCTGCTACATCTGGTTCATAAGGGATTAAGAGGATTGAACACAGGCATGTTGATCCCCAAAGGAGCTGAATCTACTTCCTGTATACAGAAATATCTTATTTGTGGTGCTTTGTTTCACAAAGAATCTTTCTTCTTGTATCCTCAAATGAGATAGCAAAACTTTACACACACACACACACAAAAAAAAAAATCTGAACACTAGTTATTAATCTGTTAATTCACAAGTCACCAGGAAATTTGGTTAAATTATTTCAGACTAGCTCGAGCATCACCAGCTTCACCTTCGTGGGGTGGTACTGAGAACCAGAGGTATCTATCCTAGACTCATGCCAAACCTCTCCCACATTACCATGGGAATGATTAGGGAAGGCATTAGTGCTTCTTGGAAATATTGCACCTATAAAAAGGAACTGAGTGAAGAAATAACTCAACATAACAAAACATGCAATAGGGCCAAATACATGTGAGAAATACTGAATGAATTGCATTTTATTTGTGTTTGTACATACATTCACGTGAACACACATGCCAGAACACACATGGAAGTCAGAAGACAACTTCCAGGAGTCAGTTCTATCTTTCCATCATTTGAGATCCCAAGAGACTATGAATACAACCAGGGTTCTTGGGATGACTCTGCTTAGCTCTGCTCCAAGAAATGACAACGGCAAACACAGCACCCAGAATCTTGGAAAAAGAAGCTAGGGGCACCCAATAGGACATTGTCTCTCCTCTGTCTTTCAACCCCATTCTACAAAGACTGCCTTCTCTTAGACCCTTATCTTTATGAGTAGTTGGAGAATTCAGTGTTGTCTATCAGTTTATAAAATCAAGACAACCCCCTACAGGCATGCCCAGAGGTACATTTCTCAAGTGTTTCTAGACCTGGTAAAGTTGGCAATTAACACTAACCATTGCAGATCTGTTACTCTCTTCTGACTCTGTACTCCGGCCTTTACTGAAGTCTTTTGTTGATCATGTTGTCCACTCATCAGTTCAAATTCCCTATTTTTATTCTGTATTTTCCTTTCTTCATCACCAGTAGTATCTGCTGTGTGTTTATTTGGGGACTGAATTTTATTCCCTGATATTGCTCAGAAGCAAATCTCATGAATCACACACATATATCTCATATAAGTGACTTGTGACTTCACTGTAATGAGTCTTAATGATGTTCCTAGATGCCTCTTTTAGCTCTGCAGTGCACAGAGACAAAGCTCACCCACAAAACCAAGGAATATTTTAGCACACTGAAAATGTTGCATCTTTTGACAAATATCTCCAAGGCAATATAGTTTTTTAGAATTTTAATCCTTTTAATAATTTCAACTATAATACATTGAAAGCTAATGTTAAATGGCATTTTAAAAATACTTTCAAAGTATTCTTAACAATTATAATGTGGTTTAATTTGTGTATTAACATACATAAAGAATTTGGAATACCACAAACTTTTCTACAGTAAAGAAGATAATTCAAAACAATTCAGTGATGCGTAAAAACAGACCGTGAACATAAGACAACTTAGCAGCCAGTTTTAATATAATTTTCCCTTTACCAAATACCTCATACAATCTACCTACCATCTCTCATCATAAAAATATAACCAATATTACAATAAATTTTCTTTAAAATGAAGTGTTATGCTTACAGCTTTCACTAAAATTATCCATATAATCTGATAAGAACTCTACATCTTAAATGTTTCATAAAGACAAGTTTGACATTAAAATATTCTTCTTGATTCATAATCTTAAGAATGGAACCAACACTGGGATTCAACAAAAGGTCCTCTAGACTGTTCATTATATTCTCTTTTAATAATAACTCTATTAATTCTTTGAGAATTTCATGCAATGTATTTTTACCATGCTCAAACCCCTTCTCCTGCCTCTTGTAAGATACATCCTGACCTCCCTACTCCCTTAACTTTTTAGTTGTTCTTTTTTTTTAAGCTTATCAAGTTTGTGTTTCAAAAATACTCGTCTATCCCCTTGAGCATGGTCAATCTATAAGGAATCACATCTTTAAAGAAAACTGACTCTCCATTTCCCAGCAGCTATCAGTTGTCAGCAGTTCTTCAGCTCTGGGGTGTTGTCCACCTTCATCCTCCATGCTAGAATTTGGTCTGGCTTGAGTTTACACAGATCTTGTGCATACTGTCATAACCACTGAGAGTTTGTATGCACAAATGCCTTGTTGTGTCTGGAAAGTAGTCATCCACTACCTCTCACTCTTAAAATCTTTCCCCTCCACTCCCCAGCTCCACCTTCCTCAATAATCTCTGTGCCTTGAGGGAATTGCTGCTCTATTCACAATATCCATGAAATGTAAACAACCTAGATGCCCATCAACTGGATAGTGAAACACTGGTACATTTTTTAGGACTGGAGAGATAGCTCAGCAGTTAAGGGCACTGGGTGCTCTTGCAGAGGACCTGAGTTCTCCAGCTCCAGGTGATCTGATGCCCTCTTCTGACCTCCAAAGACATTACACAACACAGGTGCACTTACATACTTGCAGCTAATACATTCATACACATAATGTAAAAATAATAAAGCATTTAAAGAAAAACGAAATGGTACATTTACACAATGCAATGCTATTCAGCTTAAGAAAAATGAAATTATGAAATTTGCAGGTAAATAAATGGGGCTGGAAACAACCATCCTGAATGAGGTAACCCAGACCCAGAAAGATCATATGTGGAGGCTAGCTTTTAATCTTTAGACATATGTGTTTCATTTATAAAAATCACAGAGGACAGGAAACTAATAAAAGATCAATGAGGAAATGGGCTTTCCAAAGATGGGAGATAGGATGCAGTGACATAAAGGGGAAAGGAGGAATTAATGGAACAGTGAGCCTTAAATGGGATGGGGGTTGGGAGGGCAGGGTACAGGAGGGAGTGTGGTGAGTGAGCACTAATTTAAAGACCTCTGAAAAAGCCAAATGGAAATCTACAACTAAAGATGCCTCATCACATAAATGGAGAGAGAGAGTTAAAATGGAGTTACCCTATAGTGGGAGGACAATGCTCCTACCAGGCACCACGGGCAAGTGAATAAAGCACCAAATACCAGGCATGGGTTGCCTTTTTCAGAATTGTTGTCCAGGGGTATCCCAAGGACTCCCAAACATTACTCACTGCTACTGATCTTGGTTACCTTCCAGAACTTCATGGTAAGACCCTGATGATAAAGGCCTTACATAATTGAGTTACAGAACATGGAGAAATCAAGCTGGTCCTGACCATTATATTCGTTTTATTCTTCCTACATACAATGTACAGTGGTATCTGCTGCCAACACAGTTAGAATAGGGGAAGAAAACAGTGAAAACTTAGTTGACATTCATCTTTTATTTTACACATATGTAACAATAACAAAGTTTTTATCATCAGTTACATTCCAAAAGGCTATATATAAAACACAATTTTAGACAATCCAATGGAGGTGGGTAGAATTGAAACAGCTGTGTTTCATTTGACTTCTACTTAAGAACATACTTTAAAACTTGGAAGAGGAATGTGCGCCTGGAGGTGTGTCACATCTCGATCTCAGCACGAAAGGGTGAGACTCCTTCACCGTTCTCTTGGCCCTGGGTTTAGAAAATAGATGCTGTTCCTTGTCATTTTAAGTGTTTTTTTTTTTCTTCCACACCTTTCTGGATATAGAACTCTTCAGAAAATGGATTTTGTTGTCTGAGGCATATCAGCTGTGTCTCTACAAAAGGAATTTTCTTAAATCTGAAGGGACAGAAAACAGTAGGGCCCTAGCTGAGGCATATATCTTTCTTTTCACAAATGATTCTCTTTTTCATATCACAGATAGGCAGTTGACTCTGGATGCTCCAGCTCCAGGACTTTTGATGATTTAGATGTAGTCAAGACATGAGGAGAGAATGTCAAGGGTCCTGCTGAGAGCTTAGATGGAAAAAGCTTTTGAAATCAAGAAGAATCTCTCAGAATGGTAAGAGAGCATATCTAGGTTCATATACAGCAATAGTGTCAGCATGCACAAGACCCATGTAAACTCAAGCAGACAAAAACCCAGCACAGAACTGGGAAAACGGGCAGCAGCCAACCTTAGTCAAGCAACTATTGGCAACTGATTACTGCTGGGTGAGGAAGGTCTGATCTTCTTTAAGGTAATGGCTCTAGGATTCTAAATAGGCTGACTGGATACTAGTGAATGAACTTGCACTGAGACACATCTAGGTACACTAACTTGACTCAGTAGGCCTTAATATGTAAGACAGAAGGCATGAAATCCCAGGGGATGGGTTTTGGGGGAGAAGGGAGTGTAAGGGTTATTAAGATGTTTTGTATTGGATGCTCAAAAATTCAATAAAAAATAAACTATAAAAAGAGATACTATGTCTATTATCCCTGTCATAGTGGTAACCATTCAGATAAGCAGAAAAAACAAAGATTAGATTCCAGACATCAGAGGGCCAGGCTCACAGTTCTCCTTTCTCAAGACTGGCAAGGTATTTGCATATGCTCTAGATTTAAAGGAACAACTCTAAGGCTACCAGTGACAACCAATGAATGCAGTTCTAGAAGGAATGGCTTATTGCCAGTTCTAAAGGAGGCTATTGTCTACCCACTGGGAAAGCTAATTATTACAATAATCAAATTCCAGAGTCAGAAATGGGTTGAAGTTTAAGACGATAAAGTAAAATTCTGTCTCTTAGAACTGAGTTAGTTTGCTAAAACCTGTTATGCATTAAAGTAATCCTTACTGTAGAAATTCTGAAGGAAAGCTTTACCCTCTGAGCCTCAAGATTCAAGCAGAGACGGCAGGAAAAATGAAAATTATAGGAATAGCATGACAAACTACTTCCTTGTGAAACTTAAAGACTTGCATGGCAATTGTGACAATATAGGATGAAATATATCTCACATCTAACTGTTAGGCTAGGAAGCATGTAGTTCCTTCTATGAAAAGATGTAGATACCTTTTTAAAAAAATATGCCAATAAAGAATTCATTGACCACACACTTTCAGACATTCATTGGGCCAGTGTGGTGAAAATATTTCTTAAAAGGAAGGGGCTATTATTTTGTCCTTGAGGATCTCACAATATAAATGGGAAAAGGATAATCTATAAAGCAAGAATTCGGAAACAAAATATCTACTCAAATGGTATCATATGTGGTAAATACTATAAATAAGTGCTATGAACATTCAGAGGAAAAAGACTAGCATAACAGGGAATAGTAAAAGAAATGCTGGTCACAGAGAGATCCTTCTAAATGTATGTTTTCTACTACACTTTCTTCAATAATGCATACAAATTGTCAATATATACAAAATTAAGATTAAAAATTGAAATAACTCTATTGTCTCCATTGGCATCTACAGGGATATGATCTTCTCATATACACTCAGACCCCCACACATGTCCACAAAATAAAAAATAAAATATTTTGGATTTTTTAATTGAAACAAGATTAATTCATCCCATGAACCCACAAACATACAAGCTATTGCCATTGCTCTTGGCTAACCTCAGAACTTGACAGTGAGTCCTACTACTGTGAAGGACACATAGTTGAATCATAAAACACGGAGAAATCAAGCAGGTACTGACGTGGGAGCTCCATTCCCACCGACTATCTCTCATAGTGCTGGAAGGTGGTGTGCATGCTACCGGAGGGAGAAAGTAATCATTAGTGTTAACGAGCTGTGAACATTGTTACCTGAGGTGATGACTGGCATGGCAAGATGTGCTCATCGGTACGATGGCGACATGAATATTATGGACATAATCAAACACTTTCTGGTTAGATTTAAGGGCGCTTCACAAGTTAGAACCCATATCGGGCACCATTACTGGGGCCAAGAACCTGTGGCTAGATAGGTCATAAGCCCTAGGGGAGAACAAATTACTATTATTCTACTAAAGGAATATAGTATTAAAATGAATCCTAATGACATTTCGTTATACCTGTAGATTAGTGCATCCCTCAACCCTCATCAGAAAAACGTCTTGCAGTATAAGGCAGTTATCACAGACACCCACAAATGGTCAACATGCACAGAGTAAGAAACTTCAAACTGTGCATCCCTAAATGAAACATCTATGTCACACCCTGCCCGAAAAGCTCAGGGATCTTCACAGAAGAGGAGGTGGAGAGATTTTCAGAGCCAGCGGTGTTAGACGAATACAATAAAGCAGTATTTTCCAGACAGCAGGGCTGTCGCACATAGGATACACAGCAGTTGTGCTAGCTGTACAAAACCTAGACAAGCTCAAGTCAGACAAAGCCTGATCATGGAGATAGGAGCACAGCATGAGCTTCCACCCTAGCTAAGGAAATGCTAGTATTTGGGACTGGAGAAATGGCTCAGAGGTTAAGGGCACTAGCTGCTCTTGTAGAGGACCTAGGTGCGGATCCCAGCACCCACAAGGTGGCTAAAAAGCTTCCACAGCTCCATTTCCATGGGGATCTGATACCTTATTCTGGCTTCCGTGGGCATTGCATGAGACAGGTGTGCTTGCATACATGCAGGCAATGCACTCATATACATCAAACAAAAATCATCAGTTTCCTCTTCTTGTAGTTGCAGATGGTTATGAGCTGCCATGTGGCTGCTGGTAACTTAATCTGGATTCTCTCAAGAGCAACCACAACTCTTAACCACCGAGCCATCTCTCCAGCCCCGAGCATGTCCTCTTAAAAGGCCCAAAGTCCTCGGACCTCCTTTTTTCTTCTTTTCACTTGAGTAGCACACAAGGAGAGGAAAATCTGCAAAAGACACTCAGCATAATTCTTATCAACCGACATTAACTGCCTGCCCTGAGAATTGAGTCCTTGTTCTCAAAAGCAAATAATAAAAAGTAAATCTCATCACACAGGTTTTTGGGGATTTATAAGTGAGGAAACAGATTAAACAAAATGGCCTTCAAGTCCACAAATTCTGCAAATGCTTCCCAAGATTCAAATATATTGCAAGAATTACTTGACTTTTTCAGAGAAAGTTTGTTCCTGATCTCTACAGTTCAGGAGTCTTCCTTTATTCTCTCTTTATCCACCAACATTTTATCAAATTCAAATTAGTGTCCTTATTTACGTAAGTACATACAAACCTACCTTGTCACTTGCAGTTCAGACAAAGTATTCATGTTATTTTGATAACTGGCAGGTATGATTTTTCGGGATTTATATTTGATATATTAAAGAAATTTACAAAAGATTATCAGCAGATGCATTCTAACAGATTCCCTGTGGAACCAGTTCATCAATAAAATATTCACTCTCCATGTAATATTATAACAAATATAAGATTTTGTTGGCATTACTAAACATCAAAAACATCACTGCCCAAATTATATTATAATATAATAAAATATAATTATATTTTGCTCCAAATCTGCATGTTCTTATGACACATTTAGGCTAATCTAGAGCATATATTTCTCCCAACATGGTTGGTGTGAAGTCATCATACCCACAGAACCACTGTTTCTGGACCAGTTTTATCAGTCTTATCAAAGACAGATTTGCTGCCTGAGGTCCTGTGGTTTCCTTTGTTCTTCCTAGGAAAACTTCCCACAAGTTCTCAATTTCACTATAGAGAAAGGCCTCCTCCTCTTCAATCATCAGCTACCTATGTTGATCTGAAACTAATTTCTTTGTTTTGTAATGCTCATAAAAATCCTAACTGAAAACAAAAACCTTCCAGTTTTTGTCTAGAGATTTCACACTGGCCTACTCAGGCCAGGAAGTTCACTCTAAACACCAATAATGTCCAAATGTAAACTGTCACAACCTGGAAAATAGGAAATGAAAACCACAGAGACAACCTTCTCAGCACACCCTATCCTTTGCAGAATGGCATAGAGCCCAACACAGACAAGACTTTAGATTTTCCAAAAGAATATGAATTCTGGAATTTTATAGAGAAATCTCATAATCTGAAAGAGATGACATTAATCACATTTTTTAAGTACTATGTAAGACAAAAGAAATTCATCTGCTTCCTGGATTAGATGAATTTGGGGCCTCAATTAACTAGAAACGCACTGTAATCTGGATGAAAGGTCATCTCTGACTCTTAAATGCCATTGCACACTTTTGTTCCTATTGCTTTTTCTGTTAGAAAATTATCTTGATTTATTTGTCCTTTTATATTTATGTATTATTTTATTGGTTAACTCATGACTATGTGTAAATTATGGTTAAGGAAGATAATGGTAGCAATTGCTCCTATGGCCTAAAGTAAGAGAAAAGATTACTAAATGGGCAGGACTGAAAATAGGTGTCTGTTCCTCTGACTGGAGGGGAGTTTGTAATGCTTATCAATTGGAAAGCCTGAATTCTTCTCCCAACTGTCATTCATAAATCCAACCAATGGGTTCAAGGAACAAGTCAGCCAGATGTCGATCAAACTTTCTGAGAAGGTTTTTCTCGAGTGGGAAGAGAGTAGATGATGATGGATTCTTCTTCAATAAATGCTTGGAAATGTGACCAAAAGAATAAAGTTATTTTCTGACCCCCATCATAAAAAACTCATCATAAAGGGTAAGTAGAGGCATCATGATGAAAGGATTTTTGAATTTCTTGCATCATATTATGATTCATCTGTAACTCATGAGGTCAAATTGATTCACTCAAGGAAAAATGGGAAAATCTCCATTTAGAGGGAATCATATCTAATATCAAGGGCTGAGAGATACAAAAACAGAAATCTCACACCCACCAAGACACATAAGTAATTGTCAGCCTGTCCATTCATTGCCTGTTATAAAGGAGACAGCCTATACCACTTTCTGGCCAGATCTGACAAACTGTAAGAATTTAATGAAGAATTGTTGCTTCACGAGACAGAAAATATCACACTGATCTCCCTTATAAATAGATTCTAATAGTCTTCATAAATTTTTAAGAAATTAAATTCAATAATCTACAAAAAGATTAATACATTGTGACTAAGTTCTTTGCATCATGGAAATACACAATTTGTTTAATATTGGAAAACCAATGTAATTCATTTTATTAACAGAGCAGAAAAGGTGAAAAACTAAACAATATCTCAATAGATACAGAAAAGTGATCTGATAAAGTTCAACATCATTTCTTCTAAGAATTCTAATGCAACAGAAATAAAGACCTTTTCAGATTTATGAAATCTATTTTTAATTGTAATTCAGTATTTACAGTTAGTATCAGAATTTAAAAATATTTTAAAAAATCTAAATTCTCATTCATAATAGGGTACTGGGTAAATAAAAAATGATATATTCAATCAAGTAATGTCTCTAACAGGTAGGTATAAAAATAGATAGTGAAAAAATATTAAGTGGTTTATAAGATATAGTCCATTTGTACTAGTTGGATTAAGTAGACAACCAGACAAACCTGGGAATAGGGAACCTAACTTGAGAAATTTCCTGCATCAGATTAGCTCACACCAAAACCGGTTTAAACTCCATTTTTGGGAGGGAGTGTAGCATCTTGCTTTGGCCATAGTTTTGCATTTGGTTTCAGTTATCAACTTGGCATACTGGGAAGAAGAGGAAACCTCAACTGGGTAATATCCTCTGTTGCATTGGCCTGTGGGCATGTCTGTAAGGCATTTTCTTGACTGTTGAGTGACGTCAGAGGGCACACTTTGGGTACTGCTACCTCTTTGCAGGTAGTTCTAAGCTGTATGAGAAAGCAGGCTGAGAAAATGGAGAGAGGGCTCGACAGTTAAAAACACTTGCTGTCTCTCCAGAGGACCCAGGTTCTGTTCCCGGCACCCAAATGGTGGTTAACAACTGTCCGTAACTCCAGTTCCAGGGGATCTGATGTCCTCTTCTGGCCTCTGTGCGCTTTGCATGACACAGGTGCACTTATATACATGCAGGCAATACATGTATAAATATAAAATAATTAATCAAAGAAAAAGCAGGCTGAGCCCAGGCCAGAGGAGGCAAGACAGTAAACATTCCTCTATATTCTGTGCCTCAGTTTTTGCCTCCAGGTCCCTGACTTGATTTCCTGCCTTGGCTTTCCTAGATGATGGCCTGTAATTTATGAACTAAGTTAACTCCTCTCCCAAGTTGCTTTACTCAGTGTTTTATCTCAGCAACAGAAAGCAAACTAGAACGTCATTTTACTTCTTGATTTCGAGTAGAGATGCATCTAGATTGATTCCAAAAATAGCCATGACAATAAAAGCAAACCCCTGTCTTACTTGGAGTCAGTTAACTTACAGAATTATCAGTAAATTTCAGAGCACCCAGAGAAGCTCTTTAAGAAAAGTGTTGATCATAAAGCATTTGGGGTAGATCCAAAGAATAATTATGCCCAGTATCACTATTAATTATGCTAATGCACACATAGAATTCTAACTTCTCGAACTTCCTTTTTATTTTTGAAAGGACAGACTATAGAGAGCCAAATCATATAAATTGGTCTCAGGCCAGTGATACTGCTGGGGTACCTGGCAAAAGCAAAGGCCAGACACAGCAGGAAAAGATTTCCTCAAATGCAAGATGTTTTCCTAAGTACAGTATGGCATTTGGGGAGAATTTTTCTAATTGTGTCTCTTTCTCCCTCTAAGTCCACTCTCTACAATGTAAGTACTAGAGGAGTGCTATTTGCGTTACAAAGAAAATACTTTGTACTTCTTAGCTTTGAAACATTGCAACTTAAAACTAGGAAAAAATACTAACCTCATACTTTAAGGCAAGATAATGCTTTTATAAATTATATAAATGGATAGTTACTTAGAATTTTAACATCATGAGTACAATTCTCTAAAAATATACATAGATTATTGAAGAATCTACATAGTTAAATTATGTTATGCAGATGTTTTAGCTTTTATTTTGAAGAAATTATGAGTGTCAAGGGTGAAAATTAAAGAAATGAAATCCCATACTAGGGAATGAGAGTATATATCCAGGCCTTCTGAGTTCAAATCCTGGCCCTGCCACTTCCAACCACGTAGAGATAATTCTTTTTACTCCTGTGATTATTAATCATATATCTACTAAACAGGACTATAGTTAAAAGTATATTTAAAAATCTGAAACAAAATAAATTGACCAGGAAACAAACCAATTCTGGGAAAATATAACAGGCACATTTAAATGTCTAATTCACAAGAAAAAGGGAGGGGACCCCAGAAGATTGGAAAACAAAAGCAGAAATGAAGACACAGCCTAATGCTAAGGCTGATTCTGCTACAGCCATTGAATGGCAAACTGGGGCTGTCAAAGTCAATTGTAGCTGAGTTCAAACTGTATTGCTCATGCAGGGGATGATTATGAGCCATGAGGACAGAAAATACATGCAATTAGAAGTTCTGTGCCATAATTACTGAGCCCCTAAAAGGGTTGAATTGTCACTACAGGGAAAACTTTAAGGTAGAAGTAATTCTGCCCACCCACTCGGGAAAGCAGAAGTGTCTGATCCTGCTTTGGTTCCGAGGGAGAAAAAAACACCTGAGAATCTGAAAACCAAAAATGTGTCTTCTGTATGCTGAGAGTCTAGATGTACACTATATTCACAGTATGGAAAAGCCCAATTTCTCTAGATAAAATGAAAAGTGATAAGAGAAATTTTAAGAACCCAATGTGTTACAAAGCACTGGTAGATGCTAACCTAATGCCTTCAGTCTAGCAAATGTAGTACCAAGAAGTGGGTGATTTATTAATTCAATAAGAATTGTGGTTAAAATATGCACAAAAGCACCAAATGTCAAAGTGATTGAGAAGGAGAGAGGGAGAGAAAGAAGGAGAGAGAGATAATGAACACAGAGATGTTAGATCTTTCCACTAAGAAATTAATATGCTTGATTTATTATGCTAAAAATTAACAATTTGATAGAATAGATTTAGAATAAGACCACGGGAGAGAATTTCTGAAGAAAAAAATTTTAAAAGGTTATTCCTGATAAAGAACTCAATGCTAGATTCAGGGGGCCAATCACTGTTCACCAGGATTCTTGATGATAGATTACATATAAGATTAAAATCTTGTCTTATTAGTAACAATGCAAAACTAGGCAGAAGTACAAATTTCCAGTAGTACTAGAAGAAAGTTTCTGACTCATGAGGCAAGTCTTAGCTATTACTATAATAAAACATTCTAACCAAAAACAACTTGGGGAGGTAAGGGTTTATTTGGATTACACATCCCAATCATAGTTCGTCATTGAGGGAATCCAAAGCAGGAACTCAAGGCAGGAACCAGGAGGCAGAAGCCGAAGCTCAAGCCCCAGGGGAGCGCTGTTTACTGGCTTGCTCCCCTAGCCTATCCTCAACCTGTTTTCTTACACAGCCCAGAACCACCTGCCCAGGAGTGGCACCACACACAGTGGGGTAAGCACTACCACATCACTCAAGAAAATGCCTCACAGACACGCCGACAGGCAGTCTGACAGAGGAAATTCACCAACTGAAGTTCCCTCCCTCCAGGTGTGTCAAGTTGACAACCAAAGCCAGCCACTAAACCATGTTAATTTTAACACACAAACATATAACTTTAAACCATAACCTTCCTTTTTTTGTCTGTCTCCAAGATCTCACATTAATATCATCTTTTAAAACACAGTAAAACTTTAGAAGTCCCATAGTCTTCAAAAATCTATGACTTGAAAGATAAATGTTTCTTTTCAACAATCCAGTCTCTCAATCATGGGCTCCTATAAAATAAAAAATAAGTTACATGCTTTCTTATTTCAAAAGGAAAATAAACAGGCACACCTAGGCAAAACCAAGGTCCAGCAAAGTAATTCAAAGTTGGGTATCAGGGACTCTATCACCATCTTCTGACTAAAGGTCTTGGACAGCTCCAGTTCTCCTACTCTGCCATCCACAGCACACACAGCTTATGGCGCAGACTCAAGCTGGATCCAATCCACACCTGCCACTGCCCTTGGTAGTCACCCCACTGTCTTGACATCTCCAGCACCCGGGGTTAGGAAACTGAGGCTGCACCTTCACCAATGGCCTCTCCTGACCTCACACGGTGCCAAGCCTCAGATTCTCTCCATGGTTCCTTCAGTTCTGCAGCTTTCATGCTGCCAAAATCCGTACCATGTGGGAGACTTTTACACATTGCCAAGTTCAGCTGCCAGGTTGAGATGCAGCCTTGGCCCTAACTGGACCACAGCTTGAGAGTGCTAACCCTGAAGAAATACTTCCCAGAAAGATTAGCTTTAATGATGCTGATTTCTTATTAATCACAACTGACTCTTCAGCCATAGCCAACAAACATCCATTATCCCAGTAAAACACAAAAGGTTTCACCTCCACAGATTGTCAATTCAAAGCATCACACTAACGATCATAAGAGAGTCCTTAAGGGAATCTCAAACTTCCTTCTGAAATTCACACTCCAGTCTTCCATCTTCTCCATTTCTCTCAGCATTCTTTGTTTCCAAGCTCCCTCAAAACAGCCTGTTAAGCTCAGAGGACTCAAGGGTTTTTCTAGCCCAAAGTTCCAAATGCCTCCACAATCCTTCCAAAAGACTACATGGTGAAGTCTGTCATAGTAACACCTTATGATCCTGGTATCAATTTCTGACCTAGTGTATAGTGAATAGTGACTTGTCTCTCTGAGGTTTTTGTTTCCTATTGGTTCATTCCACGGCAAGTCCCGCCCTCTGACCAATAAAGGAAGAGGGAGGCGGGGAGTAAGGAGGAACCAAGATGGCAACTAGTCCCAGAGAGGGGCAGAAATTGTATCCACGGGGGAAGGAAAATGCCCTGGCCCAAGGCCCATGCAAAAGGCCAGAACCAGGAGCCAGCGTGCCAAGCCCCTGCCGTCTTTAGGATCATGTGAGTGCAAGCGAAATATTGGCTGGACACGAACTAAGTGACCTGTGCCCTGCACGGCTGTCACAAGTTCTGTGGGCCTGCCGCCGGTGGTCACAGACTTCACGGGTGTACCCAGCGGCTTTGTAAACTTTGTAAATAAATAAATCTTTCTAAATGGAAGATCAGTTTCCATTTTATCCAGCTGGATTAACCAGATCCCACCCACTAGGCGTGGAGAATAAATTTATGCAACACCTACTTAACTGTAATAAAACACTCTGGTTCCTACCCAGTTGTAAAGCCTACAAACCACAACAGTGACTGACCCAGCAAATCTAAGGCTTTTAAAGGGTTGGTCTTCCTTTAAATGTACTTATCCCCTCAGAAACCCCGCGTGTCCTCAGTAGGGGTATGATTCTTTCTGTCCATTATGATGTTGGTAGCTGCATGAGCATCCTCAAGTGTGTAGTATACAGCCTCCACATATGTGAGGCCTCTTTAGAACATGACAAAACTTCTGCAGAACTTGTCCAAAAGAGGACTGCAAAGAAATCAGTTGAAAAGAAGTTGTACTGACAGCCTGGCCTTTACCTCCTTCCCTCTGTTTTTAGGCATCACAGGGTTCTCCATGCATTACTGAACATTTCTCATGTTTTATCTGGTAGAGGCACAAATCCCACTGGAAATAACCAAAGAAGAAATATCTTCAGTTAAAAAAGAAGACATCTTCATGGAAGACAGAGAGTCACAAGTGTCAGGATATGTTTAGGTCATATATGCAGATGGAAATAAAATGAAGACCTTTCATATCCACCACCAACCACTCTTTTTGTCAGACCTCTTAACATTCCCATTCTGTCTTTCTGTATATTTTGAGCAAATTAACACAGATGTAATTGAATGAGCTCAGTCTTTATCCCTTCCATATTTCTCTGGCTTCCCACTGTGGGGCTGCCTTGCTGATAGTACCACAGAATTCCATCCAGGTTCTGAAAGGGGAACTTACAGCATGGAAGCAGTGGATAGTTTACATATTATGAGGCCAAATGTATCAATGAACTATAAGAGCCAGTGGACCAATCACCCTTCTTTCTTCCCTCCATCCCTCCTTTCCTGGAATGGCCCAGAGATACAGTTATGCATATTTCAGGGTGGAGCAGCACAGGCAACTCGATGCTGTGATCCTGTTTGGAATCAAACTCCTCATCTGAATTGCAACTTTTGTTTCTCAGTCCTATTTGCTGGAATTTTCCTTCCTATACATTAATAGCACATTTGATAATGTTTTGGCTCTGCCATTTGTTACAAATATTTCAAATTAGAGACAAGACCTCTCCTACCCTGACCAGGTCTATTGAATTTTACAACAATATTGGTTACTCTTCCTCCTCACAGTATAGCCTAACTGAGGGGAATGGAAATATACAACTCTAACCCCTTCTAGTTATATTCTTCCACCCTAAGAGGAAAAGAAAACTGAGAAGCAATGGTGGGTTGGGTAGAGGATCACTGAAAGGTAGAAATCCATATCAAGAATATCAAAAGTTTCTCCTTTGCCAGCAGCTCACCACTGAGTCACTAAGGGTGTAGTTACTAATGCTGTTTTTACGCAACACATCATATCCACCTGCCTACAAGAAATCACAAAGCATACTAAAAGGCAAAACAGGTCAATAAAATGGAATAAGAATCAAATCCATAGTCAAAAATGAAAGTAGTGTTGAAATTTTCAGAGAAGTATTTTAAAATATATTTTATTTACAATTTTTATTTTATGTGTATGAGTATATTGCCTGCATGTATGTAAGTGTACTCATGTCTTGCAGTGCCTGTGAAGATCAGAAGAGGGTGTTGGATCCCCTAGAACTGAAGTTACAGAAGGTTGTTATCCATCATATGGGTTCTGGGAACCAAACCCAGGTCCTCTGCTAGAACAGCCAGTGTTCTGAACTTCTAAGCTGTCTCTCTATCCCCCAGAGAAGTAATTTTTTGAATTTTTGTTAATATTCTAAGCAATTTAATGAGAAAAGTTGAAAATAGATGGATAATGTTACAGAGAAATGAAAATCAATAAAGAAAAAAACAAGAAAATCAATGGAGCCTAACTAATGCTTTTTTAATTATCTCAGTTCTCTGAATACCTTCCAGAAAACAGAAGCAGGGGGTAATTCCGAGCCAGAAATTCAGAGGCAGGTCTGAATATGTTCAAATATAACTCATGAAATTCCTTAAAAATATATAATGAATTTATGAAAATTAAAGAACTTACAATAAAGGTCTGTAGCCAAAATAATACCAGTGATAAACTAAAAGCTTTTCTACTAAGATCAGAAACAAAGTGAGGATGGCCCACTTAACTGGCTATGTTCAGGGTTTTATTACAAATCTTAATGAATGCAACATAAGAAAAGGCAGTCAAAAATATGCAAATTACCAAGGAAAAATCAAACTTTTTGTACAAAGCGCGTATTCATCTCTGTAGAAAAATGACAAAGCATTTCCTAGGCCTAATAAATTGTGGCAACATTGCTATACTAAGGATACAGAATAAAAGTTTAATAAACAAGAAATAACTACATATTAACAATGAATGAATAATTTGAAACTCAAAAAAATTATCATTTATATTAGCCTTCCCAGGACAGAAATACAGATTTGAATAAACAAAATGCAATAATTTTATATAAGGAATACTACAAAACTGATGAAAGAAGAAAAACTTTTTTTTCCCATGGAAGATTCAATATTGTTAAGATGTTAGTTCTTCCAAGATGATCAACACATTCAGTGAAGCCACAAGATATTTCTGTGAACACTGTTAAATTAATTATAGAATGTACAGGAAGCAGCAAAAGTTTAGAGTGGCTCATGCAATCATGAAAGAGAAAGCCCAAATCAGAAGAACTATACTATTCAACTTTTAGATTTACTACAAAGCTACTCAAGAGAATGTCACAGGAGGAAAGAACAGAGAAATAAATCAGTAGAACAGAAGAGCTAACCAAGAAAATGATCTACATATATCATCAGCTGATCTTCTTTTTTAAAGTCAGAACAGTCTTGCAAAAGAAATTTTTTTCCAACAAATAGTGCTGAAACAACTCATAATCTACCTGTAAGGAAGTAAGAGAGAAGGAGAATGAGGAAGGGCAGCAGTAGCAGCTAGACTCAGACCTTACATCCTTCAGAAAAATCAACTCAGAATATATCATTAGACTGGTGACTGGTATGTAGCTTCCTGGAGAACACTAGCCTCTCATGTCTAAGGCCCTGTGTTTAGCTGCCTACATTAGAGAAACTAACAAACAAAACCAAATTTTGTAAACCTACATAAAACACAAAACCCCAGAAGACATTAAAGGAAAATATACCCTAGAACACCTTCTGTATGTTAACAGCTTTTAGATATAACTCTAGAGGGTTGAATTGATAAGCTATATTTCATTAAAATGAAATCTTTCTTCTCAGTAAAAGACAATGTCAGCGGAGGAAACAAGCCACAGATCAGGAAAAATATTTGCAAAAGACATGTCTAGTAAATGAATGTTATCCAAAATACAAAAAGAAATCCTAAAACTCAACAAACAGAAAAAAATGACCCGATGTCAAAAGGAACAAAAATCTCAGCAGACACCTGCATAGATCCATCGCCAAAAAGCCTCTGAAAAGATGTTCAATATCCCATGGCATTATGCAAATTAAAATGAGAGCCTCCTTCATAGATAGGCACTAGAACAGCAAACCTCGGCATACCAACATTCAGTGCAGCTAGAAAGAGCACAGAAACTCTCATTCCTCACTGATGGAAAGAAAATGAGCACAGTCATTTTAAAAGACAATTTTGACAATTTGTTACAAATCTACATACTTTTAGCATAAATCCAGCAATGTTTCAGCTTGTTATTACCCAAAGAGTTTAAAACATGCCCACACAGAAACCTTTGCATATGATGTTTATAGAAACCTTATTCATACTTGCCAAAACTTGGAGGCAACCAAGATGTCCTTCAGTAAGCAAGTGGAGAAAAAAACTGTGATACATACGGACAATGAAATATTATTTGGTATTTGAAAGGAGCACATTTTCAAGTCATCAAAAGCATCAAGAAGGCATAAATGAGGATTATTAAATGAAAGAAACCAACCTTTAGGCTACACACTGTGTTTACCACTGTTGGCCTTCTAAGAAAGGCAAAACTGTGCAGACAGTGAGAACAGTGGTCAGCAGAGGGCCAGGGTCTGCAAAGCGGGGAGGGGAAGGAGGCTGAGCACCAATTTTTTTTTAATAGTGAAACTGTCCCACATGGTACTAAATGGTAGTTATGTCAGTGCACATTTGCCAAAATTAATTGAATGCACTCCACTCAGAAGAAGCCATAATGTGATTTGTGAATTTCAGACACTGACAATGAGTCAGGGTAGATTGAGTTTTGACAGGTGAAGCGTTCTCCTGGGAATGCTGGCACCTGTCAGGACAGGCACATGGGAACTCGATAGTTTTCACTTAACATGGCTATAAGCTTAAAACTGCTTCACATAATAAACTTTATTAGCTTAAATTTGTCCAAACTGAGTCTTCTTCTCAGCTAATTTTCTATCTGGAATATCTTCCACCTACACAAATTTGCCTTTCAACTTTCTAGCGCATCTCTGTATGCCCTATAAATGCTGTTGCTTTTTCATGGGAAAGCTTTTACTTCTTCTATTACTGGATTCAAGCATTCTCTTACGGAATTCAGTTCGGTGAACAAAAATGTGTAATGGCAGAGTGTGTGTGAACTTTCATTTGGAGTCAGACAGAAACAAATTCTTTAACTCCTGAATTTACTAGCCTCTAGAAATACAATCATAAATAAAATATTCAGATAGTCTAAGTTGTAAGCCCCTTTGTTATTAAATATCTATAGTAATACTTGCAACATAAGTGCTATATTAATGAGATACTGTATGCAAATATTTAAAAAATCAAACCGTGCCTGATGTGTTATAAGCATTTAACATCAGCTTATATTTCAACAGAATTTGGCTACCACATATTATAATTTGATCTTTGAAATGTCCGAAATTATTCTATTCCAATTGCAACAATCATTTACTTTGGATACAGAAAATATATTTGTCACCCTTCTACTGAAAACTGAATTTCCCAGACTGCATTGTCACCTTGGTGATACCTAAGTCCAGTGACTAGGAAACAATAATAAGAGGTCAAATTATGGGGAAGGGAGCCAGGGAAGAAATGATGAGCTCTCTTTTCTCTCCTCACCCAGCGTAGCTACCAGTAGACACACTCGCGTTCCATGACTCCTGTTCCCCTAGTCCATCTCCCAACAGACAGTCCAAACACCGAGACTCTGGTAACACCACATCTTCCCTGGTCTACAAACCTCCAGTGTGATGGTGTCCCACCGGTAACAAGGGCTTCCTTGCCAACCTGTTTGCTTCCCAGATCTTAAGAATTTTATAATTGGTATCTTATACTAAATTTCCCCACTGTATTATATGGCATACATTGAGTTTTCCTGAAGAAGAACAAGTCAGAATTTCTCCAAATTAGCAATGTGTTTTTCCCTCATACATTGACCAATGGTCTGCGTGGTATTCATTACACTTAGTTTTATAGGTGGCAACTCTCAGAAAGCGAGTAGAAAGAAGAAAGAATTAAAATCATTTCCAGTGCTGAGAACCATTCGATTGAACCCTTTCCTTATCACAAGCAAGGGTGATGGCCATGCCAAGCACCCGTTCCACAGAAAAATAGCTGTATTTTCAGACTGCAGGAACAAAGTATGCCAAGGTGACTTACTCAAATAATAAAAATTTATTTCTTTGCTCTGCTCCATGTCTCTCATAGCTTCTTGTGGTTTGCTGGTTGTCTTTGGCTTGTAAGACCATCACCAAGTTTCTCCTTTCATTCTGACAAGCCATTCTCCCTCTATCCAAATTTCCACTTTCTAAAGAGTAGTGGTCATATTGGATTATGGGTCTGCCCTATCCTCGTATGACCTGATCTTAGTTAATTACATCTTCAATGACCCTATTTCCAAGTAAGGTCATATTGTGAGGAATAGGGGTTATGATTTCAACTTAATAATTTGTGGGGACACAATTCAAACCATAACACAGGGCAGGTGTGTATTGAAAGAACTTAGTTTTTAACATTCTATAAATCCCTCTTTGAACACAGTCTATAAAAATAAAACTCTGCAAGTGTCTTTATGTTCTTTGCAGAACATTTGGAAAAAAGAAAAGAAGGAAATTCGCACGAAATCAAGTCTTCATTCATAACCCTGATGCTAAGTGGGTTTTGAAGATATCAGTTAATGTTTCACTTACATTACAGTGCAGAATGATGTAACTGTATATAATTTATGATGGCTCTTCCAATTAGTTGGATTTCTTAAAAAGTCAGGTCATCCAGAGACAGTCTGGAGGCATATTAATTAGAATCAAGTAAGACAGACTGACATTATATGCCATCACTGTAAAAGGCATAGTAGAATCAGAAAGGAGAGATTTGCTAAAACTGTTACAGAAAGCGAAGACAAGCTATCACGGGAAGAGGGAGAAAAGAAGGCTAGAGTACAAGGAAGCTGGTGCCCTGTGATTCAGGAAAGAAGCAGAGCAAGACATTATTCTGTAAGACAGCCCAGTAAGTAGAAAAAAGACCAGGTATCAACACAGATACAAGCTGCAACCACGTGGAATAAACTGATATATAGACTTCTGAAGCAAACTTCTTAAAAGAAAATATACTTTTTTAATTTAAAAAAATGTATTTTTATCATTTTAATTGTGTGGGGAGGGTGTGTATCTTCATTAGGAGCCTGCAAGGCCAGGAGCATTGGATCTTCCTAGAGCTGGAGATACAGGCAGTTGTGAGCCATCCAATGTGGGTGCTAGGAACCAAATTTAGGTTCTCTGCAAGAGCAGTATAAGCTCTTAACTGAGAAGCCATCTGTCCCAACCCACAAGAAATTACTCTTAATTTTCAGATATTTTGATGAAAGAAGAAAAATATAGGCACTATGTGTGATGAGGTGAATCAAGTTGACTACCATTATCAACTCAAAGCTGATACTTATGGTATACCTACTTGGGAGAAATTATTTTACGGCAGTAAATGCAAATTTTTGCCATATTTTCCTCAAAAAGCTCTGTAATTTTATGTAGCAATGTGAGAGGCTAGGAATCACATGTTTTTAATGTTTCATATTAGCCCCCTAAAGGGGAATTATTGGGTTTGTAGTAATTACTTTGGCTTTAAAATACACAGTTGTCCAATTTTCTCACTATGAAAATGCAAAACTGCTTCTCCTATCATCAATGAGTTTACCATGTCCCATAGTCTCCTTGTCTGAATCATGGGAGAAAACTACTTCCTTGGGAATGCATTGTATCTCCAGGTTCATGAGTCCTTCTAAGAAATAGTGGAAATAATGATTACATTAATGTTGTTATTGGTGGGGAGTGTACACAAGCACATGCATGTTCTTGCTCAAATAATCTACATCAAGAGATTGGAACTTGTGACTCTGAAGACTACAAATTTATATGCTCTTCTTAGCCCCGAGGATCATCTACAGGAAGAAGCAGGTCTTCCCTCGATGATGTTTATCTTAACCTTAATTTTATAACCCGAGGCAGTTTTATATCAAGCAGAACATCTCAGGTCTTAGACAGTAAAGTATAATAAAATTATGAATTCTAATGTAAGTGCACTGCGAAGACCAAAGAAAAGGACAACTTCTATGAATAAAGAATGGGTGTTTAATTGCTAATCCTCAAATAGAAAAATTTGAGGCCAGAAAAAGAATTTAGGTTAAGACAGAGCTCGTCTGCTCTGAAGTTTTAAATGTGTGCATAAGGCCAGCAGGGAGCACGGAACATACAGACACACCTAGGTGCTGATGGAAGAAATATGGGTCTTTACAATGCAGGCAGAGTGTAGGAGCCCGACCTAGTGCTGAAATCCAGTTTGAAGTTTCCCTATACTGGGTACCTTTCTGCTATCCTTACATCTTAGGAGTGGTTTGTAAATGTTACAATCTGGCCTCAGCTGTGCTTTGAAAATTTAGGAAAACTGCCTGAGTCAATGCTTGGGTCACAACAGTACTCAGTAGTGTGTTCATATTCTTCCAGTTGAGGTTAAAGACTGACAACAGCATTTTCTCAGGGGAAGTCAGTTTTCCCAGCACTGCAGGGGAAGAAGGGCTGCAGAGAAGGCAGAAGTTCTACCCATGACTAACAGCACAAAACAGGCAGAAGCAGAACTCTACTGGAGATTCATGGAGGAGCTCATTTTTAAATATCCCTGTTCTTGCAAATCTTCTGGAAGAAAAAAGAAATCTAGGAGGACAGGAGTTTTGGAGGCAAAGGTCTGTTTCTACCCATAAGGGGCAGTCCCTGAGCAAGTAACACAAGTAGCAAGAAATACATTTAGTTTGTGCAGGTAGAAGTGTCTATGCTTCAGATTCTGTTCCTTGTGGAGCATTATGCTACTGAGCTTTGAAAACAAACTAATGTATACTGTTCTTATGAAAGCACTGCCTTTAAAAGTAAAGGTGATGCTTCAGTCATCTTCCTCTGCATGATGAAAATGAAAATCTCTTAGTAATAAAAAATCATCTCCTTTCAGCTAATAACTTCCTTTTCTTCCATTCCCACGTCCCTTCTTCCCATGCACAAACCTTTTAACTAGTTCTGGAAAATGATGAATTTCACCTCCTCTCCCGGCTCGTTCTTTGATAAGCTTGTTAGTGGGTAATGAAATGACCAAAAGGTGAGGAAAAGAAGAAAGGTTAAGAGGCCTGGATAATCAACACACTAATTAATCCCCTCTGACTAATCCTTGATTCATACGGGAACATGGAAAACATCCCCAAATACTAACAGCATTCGGTCTAGATAAACTATTGACATTGTCGCACGGGAAAGAAAAGAAATAACTTTGCTGAAATTATCAAGTCAAATGTACAGTACATTTCTGGTATGAGGAGAGGAAAGAGTTTCAAGTTCTGTCACACATCTTCTAGCAGGATAACAAATAGAAGTAAATTCAGAACAGATAGGTTAAGGGTCATTCAGTCCAGCCTTCTGTCTCCTAACATGGAACATTTTCATTTTACCTCAAAATTGGCAATTTTACCAGAAAAGGTAGCTATTTTGCTGGTAAATACAGGTGGGTCCCATATTTTTCCCAATAAATATGTTCTGTGAAATGAGTGGAGATCAAATATTTTTTAATGAATTGTATGAAATTCTGCTCTTAAAAAATATGTCCTGGTTTCTTGTTTGTAAAGGTAAATGTCAGTGGGGATTAAATAATAGCTTTATAACTTTTTTTAAATGAAGGCAAGCTTGTGGTTAAAAGAAAAACAAACCAAATTAATGCAATATATCTGTTCTGCCTGTGCCCTCCTAAAGTACAGAATAGACTAATTAGAAATGTTATGGCCTGATACATGTGTGCTGTTGACCATCAGGGAGTTCACCATTCTGAACAGAGAATATCAGTGTCACTTGCTCACTGGTAGACCCCATGCTTTCCTCCATGAGTTTCATGTGAGTTAAATGTCTCCTTCATTCAAAGATAATTAGTGGGAAAGCTAGTTTACACCTGCCTGTCCAGTGTCATTCAACTGCAGCATGTGATCCATGGCATACAAGCCATGCCTCAGCTTCTCTGAACCTTTCTCATCCTCCTCCTAGCCCAGTTCTCTCTCTACCTCCTCCCAAGTCTGTATTGTCTGTAATGATGCCTGATAATGTCATCGTATCCCCAAAGGTAATTCACAAAATAATTAAAGTTATAATGAAAATAATACCAATAACAAATCATAATTTCTAAGCTCTTAAGGTAACAGAGACAGTATCCTTAAGACCAATCAGAGTAATCAGCCCATTTGTTTAGGAGAAAAACTCTATCATCAGTCTCTGAGGTCATCAGCCCTTTGAAAGAAAAGTCTTTCCTTGATAACTCAGAATTAACTCAAAATATAGACATGCTGTAGAGATAGCAAAATGATTTTTCTTTTTCATGTCGTTTTTGGTTTATGCATGTATGTTTTCCTAGATCATGTGGAAATTTTTCAGATTAAATTATGTGTACATCTAACTAACCTGATGAACTCATGCAATATATTCCAATGATTAAAAATAATTGTGCGTAACTGTCTTCGCCACAAAAATAATAAAGAGAGAAAGAAAGAAAGGGGGAAGTAAAAAGAGAAGTGGGAAGAGAGAGAAGAAGGAAAACTGACAGGGAATACCAAGTAGAGGCCTTAGCACTCACTGGACTTTTTAATTAAAAAGTGAGAGTTTGTCTTTGCAAAAAATAAAAAATAAAAAGAATCATGACTAATCCTGGGTATAGTGGCACATGCTGGCACTCAGGAGCCAGAAGCAGGCCCATCTCTGTGAGTTCAAGGCCAGCTTGGTCTACATAGCGAGTTCCAGGCCAGCTGGGGCTACTGGGAGACTGTCTCAAAGATAAATGTCATGATTATACTTTTTCTGGGCTTTGATTTTTGTTTTTTTTTTTTTTGTATGCCCTTAAATTTCTGAAAGAACAAAAATATATTCAAGTAGCAGGATGTTTATGATACCTGGTCCAGAAAGAAACAAATTCCATTTGACTACAGAAAAGAAGATACTGAAGTTCTTTCATAGAAAATGTGTTCAAGTCCTCCAAACTATGCAGGAAACCAAATTATTTCTTTATGAAAAAGAAATGGAAGCACAAGAGAGAATGAGAAAACATTTGTCACGCTAGCCTACTCCAGTGCTTTCTGGGACCTATTTATCTCTTACTTATTATGTAGTCTATATAGAGGATGCATCCCCTAAAAGCTGTCGTGTGGCTCTGGGGGATGGTGAAAAGTCATATGCCATGGACTCACAGAGAGAACTGCCTCCCTTTGGAATCAAGAATGGCTCCCCATGGCTGCTCAACCTTAGAAACTTGTAGAGTATCCATGGTCCAGGAACTGCAGAGGTAATTTTGTCCTGGATAGAGCTCAGAAAGGAGCTGTTCTTCACATGCTATTGATCACAGATGGAAATACATCTTCCTTAACTGGGTATGCTGCCCTTTAAAGTCTCCCACTTCAATGGAATAGGACAGATTGAATATTTTTCCATGTTAGTGGGTGGAAGTTTTTCCAGTGCCACCCAGTTGCTCTTTTCTTACAGAAAGCAAAATACAGATTTCCTTTGGGTGCAACAGACATCAAGAAATAAAAAATAGCTGTCTCACATGCAATGCAAAATGACATCCAAAGAAATCACACATCAGAAATCACACATGGCAGAAGTAAGCTTCCTTTTTGAAATATTTTGGCACCTGACATAAGAGCAAAAGAATTGTACCGACCACCTGAAAAATAAAAATTTCTGCTACAAAAAAATAATGATATATCTCTTGCAAACTTGGCCTGAAATGTGGAATGAGAATTACCTGTCCAAATACAATATTTTAGGAAACATATTTCAGTAACTATCAAACTAGGAAGAAGCAATCAGATCTATAAGAACAAATGGTAATTGATCTAAGTACCTATATAATATAAAGTCTGTTTTACTGGAAAAAAAAAAACTAACCAAACCAGGAGCATGTAGATTCAATGCATTATGAATGTTTTCAGAATGAAATACTCATAAAGTTTCCAGGACTTAAGACAATCTCCAGAACAGAGTAAAGTTCCCTTAAATCCTAATTCAAATGGATTCTAATATATTTTATTATATGTATATCCCAATATGGAATTTCAATGGGGTAATCATTTTTTATTTAATCATCATTGGTTCATCTTTAAAATTCCTCAGTGTTTCTTGCAGAGATAATGGAATTCTCCCCCAAAGTTAGGTGATGCCTGGAGGCAGATTAAGGGAAAGACTATATTTCATTTCTTGAAATGGTACATTTTCTATATTTGCTAATCACTAAGGAGCCAAACTTCATATAGGACACCTATATGATATATTAACAAGAGAAGTTCCCTCATCTGTGTATAACTCAATGGAAGCATAACCTACTAGGAAAATTGACTCAGGAACATTGAATAAATTGGTGGGAATGTTGGAGATGATGTTTGAAGTTTGTAACCTGTCAGTCCAACTAAGATCATTCACCATTTTTCTTGCTGAGGTCTATCTTATAACTTTGGGGGGATTTTTTTCTTGATAGCTAGAAAACCAAAAATAATCTTGGGAGACAGAATTTTCTAAATTGTAAGTGTGATGCCATTACATGGTACTTGGTCTTTATCTTGAGATGAGAGAGCACTTTGTTCTATAGCAATCTAATCTTATACAGAAAGTGCAAATAAAATGTTTAAAATTTTTCCTTTGCTTTGTTCTATATGCTGACTGTAGCAAGGGCAGAATGCTATTTTCTCTGCAACTCTTCACTATGGATATAAATACAAAATTAAAAGTTAAAGAAAAGAAAGCATGACTTAAGTTTACTAGTTGCTGACAAGGGTACCTGTTCAAATTCATGGTTGTTGACAAAGGTAACTGTTCAAATTTATGGGACCAGGTATTTTGTCAAAATTTTTGTGACTTCCTCAGATTTTTGTGCATAGCAAGCATGAATAGCTAACCCTAGAGGAGACACTGGTTATATAATGTTTTACCAATGTTCTTATTATTCTATCCCCAAAACATGTATTAAACTTTTACTACATACCAGGTATAAAGATCCTTAAAAGAGACTGGTATAGAAACAACCTAAACAGCAGCACACAGGGGAAGAAGCATAATTCTGCACAGGAGAGATTTTCAAAGATGATCAAAGAGATGCATCTGATTTTTAGACTGTTTCCTGGTAGAACAAAAAAGCAAAGGAAAGGGGGCCTAAAAAGAGAAGAACTGAACAATGGAGAAACGGAAGACAAAGTAATCACATTTTTCTCTTACATGTGGGAAATGATAGATGGAAGCTCCTGGCTCCGGCACACGTGTTCGCTCTCACTTAAGAACATTATGGCTTTCCACTTTCCTACTGACCAACTCCTGAAAGTTGTCGTTTGGCCTCCACATGCTCACAGTAGCACGTGCATGCGCACACACACACGAAATACAAGCAATAATTTAAATGAAAGGATCTAGAGGAAGGTGACTTAGCCTGGTTAGAGAAAAGAGATTCGCTGGGTAATTTTGATGAAGCGTTTGGAGACAAGAGAGGAAAGATCATTAATTTTTACGGCTAGAAAGAAAGCCTTCAAATAGCTGCAAAAAGCGCTGGCACCTGTTCTAGAATAAATAATAATTGCCATAATAGAAGACCATTTTACAAAGTGGTCACATGAATGGGCAAAAGGGAGTCTTCATGAATTCTTTCATAAGTTGAGAACAATTTGAAAGGCTATTAGTCTTTTGGTTTCTTTTTGGTGGGTATTGATGTATCATTTCATCATAAAGCAAGCTCACTAGTAACTTCTAAAATCACCTATTAAGATTCACACCTAGCCAAGCACGTAGCCTCATCCCTATAACCCTAACACACAGGAGGTTGAGGTAGGAAGATTGCTGTGAGTTCAAGGCTAAGCTAAATTACATAACAAGATCTTATCTCATAAAACCAAAGATTGAAGATTTAATCTATATGTAATATATGTTCTCCTTGGATATCCCTGGAACATCACAAATTTTAAACCTAGTATTTGAAAATGCCCTAAAAGGAAACTGTTTATTTAAAGATATCCTGTGAAAAAATATTTGGTCAAGGAAGGATCCTTTTATTTCCTGAATAATTCTCCCGTAATTATAGGTTAGTCACTTTGAATTTTCCTACACTGAATTATGTTTTCTTAAAGGGAATAGATCCTGACTGGCAATGATTTTATGTTGCAAACTGTATATCTTATACCTATTTGAAATTTCACTACAAAATAAATGCAAACATTATTCCAATCACCTATATGCCAAAAATCTCAGGAAATGAAAAAACTTCTCACTACTAAATACATGCTTTCATGAACAGTAAATTAGATATATGTTCTTAAGGAAAAGAATTTAATTATATTCTTTAATTATGCTTTACAGTTTTTCCAGAGCAGCTATGCTGTATCTTACAAAGTCAATGCTTAGCAGTATATTCGTGTGACTTTCCTTCTTTTGTTTTTTCTCCATTTGGCAGAACACACCGTACTATACAGGCATATGTCTGGATATTTAGCTGCGTTGTGCCAGGAGTCCACATGATGCTTAAGACTGTTTAGTTTTAAAAGAATGCATGGATTTTGCATGTGCTGGCACTTTCATATGAGTGACTCCAAAGACTCTATTAGTGACAGAACCTACTTGTCATTTGAAATTTGCAACGAGTTTAAACAAACCACCACAAAATTTATAAATATGTCTTTTTGTTAATGTGATGCAAAAATGGTGATGAGTTTTGGAAGCATGGGGCAGTACATCCATACATAGGGAAACAAGCCTAAGAGTCACGTTTTTGTGACAGTCTTTTGAATATGTCCATGATCTACTCTAAACATGGAGATAACATGAAGCTCAAAATACAGTGTATAACTTTCATGTAAATCGATTGTAAATTCAATCATTATGGAATTTTCATAGCCAATATGAGCACCATTTATAAATAATTTCCTCTGAAGTGAAGGGGCTCTAATGAGAAACCTATTCTTCTGTCACTGGATTTTTAAGAATAGCAACAATTTCTAACATCAAGAACAGTGGTTGCAAGCTGGGCAGGTGGCAGGCGCCTTTGATCTTAGCATGTGGGAAGCAGAGGCAGGCAGATCTCCATGAGATCAAGACCAGTCTGATATACAAAGTGAATTCCAGGACAGTGAGGGCTACAAAGAGACCCTGTCACAAAACAAACAAAAAGAACAGTGTTTTCATGGATCACTGGTAAACTGGATTGTAGGCACCAAATAAGCTATTTCACCTACACTTAAAGGATTGTTCTGTCATTAAACCACTGCCTCTCAAAGTCCTGTGAAATGCCAGGGATCCTGCTACTAATGCAAACACAAGCTGGGATTCAGCAAGTCTGAGTTGGTGGCCTGCCAGCCTGCATTTTTACCAAACATCCATGCAATGTCATTGTTGCTGGTCTGCAGACTGCACTTTGGAAGCAATCATATAAACTGCTTTCAAAACAGAGATCTATTCAGTATCCTACCTTGGATAGGTCAGTTAGCTATTCTACAGGTCATTTTCATACCATTTACTTGGTACAGTTTACAGACCCGCAAGGATGGGTATAGAAACTAAACATGGAAATAATGTATGATAGATTCCAAAGAACTTGATTTGAATTAGAGTTCCCCAATAACCAGATATAGAGTCTCAGTTCACTTAAGACAGCCTTTCATCTTACGGAATGTAGACATGTGTAGCATATATGCCATAGGAATGTTAGGAAAGGAGATAATACATATGAACCAATAGATGTGATCATTCTTTTACATAAATCAACAGAATAAATATTGTGAAAATAATCGTATAATAAAAGCAATCAACAGAATCAATGCAATTCCAATCAAAAGTTCAATGCCACTACTCACAGAAGTGGAAAAAATACTGAATTTCATGTGGAAGAGGACTAAGAATAGCCAAAGAAACCCTGAGTGAAAAAAAGAAGCAATGCTATGGAGTCATAAGGCCTGGTCTTATGACAGAGGTGTAGACAGTAATGGCACAGAAACACATGAGGCCAACACCATAGAATAAAAGGTCCAGAAGTGAACTCACACTGCTCCAACCACCTGATTGTCTGCAAATGTACCAAAGATAAACATTGAGGAAAAGACAGACTCTTCAACAAATGATGCTTGGAAGGAATTCTGTAGAGCCGCATGTAACAAATAGAACTAGCTTTCTATTTCTCACCTAGCACAGAAATCAATTCAAAGACCTCAGTGCAATATCTGAAACTTAAACTGCTGCAGGATAAACTGCCTCAAGATATAAGCATAGGTAAGAACTTTCTGAAAAGGACTCCTGATAGCTCAAGGAAATAATCGCAATAATTGACAATGAGATTGTATGGCATGAAAATGCTTCTACATGGCACAGGAAACAAATCAGTAGCGAGAAGAGAAAGAATTGGAGAAAATCTTTGCTGCTGTAGACAGAGACTAGTATCCAGAAAATAAAAATAACTCAAAAATGTAAACATCAAGAAAACAAAATATCCACTCGGTAAATGGGCAATTAAGTGAATAAACACTTTTCAGAAGCTGAAGTAGACCTGGGATAATAAATATAGGAAAACAATGTTCAACATCTTAAGTGTTGGAGAAACACAAATCAAAATTATACTGAGATTCCATCTCACCCCAGTGAGAATGGCTGTCATTAGAAAAGCAAAAACAATGTATGTTAGCAAGAACGTAGGGGGAAAGGAACTTTATACAGTGCTGGAGGGGAAAAACCAGTGCGGCCACTGTGGCAATAAAACATAGAATTACCTTACAATCCAGTGACACCAGTCTTGGGAATATATCCTAAAGAATCAAAGTCAGCACACCAGTGAGATCTTGCAAATCCACATTTACGGTGGCGCTGTTCATAATAGTCAAGTGATTGAATCAAGTGTGCGTCAACAGATGAATGGATAAATGACATCAAGTATATATTATATATATATATTCAGCTATATAGAACAAAATAGTACTATTTGCAGAAAAATATATGTAACTAGAGGCCATCTATTATGAGAAACAAGTCAGACTTCCACATATATCATGTGTTTTTCTCTTATGTGTGGAACCTAGATCATATATACATACATACAAACTTACATAAATAAGCACTAACACATAATTGACATGTAAGTATGACAAGAACTATTTGGAACAGAAAAAGGACTAATGGGAACGTGACGGGCCCTGACTTAAATGACACTGTCAAGATGAAAACCATCACTTTGTATAATCAGTGCACGTGAATACAAGCTTTTAAAGGAATACAAACATTTATTGCAATTTATACTTGTTTAATCACATTTATTGGACAAGATAAACAGTCACCATTATTGTTCTGTTCCATGTAGTGTGGTGATGCATCATGTGTGTGCCTAAATACTATTCTTCATCTTCTTCCTTTCTTTTGAGTGTTAAAAATCATCAATGTGGGAGCTGAAGAGATAACTCAGCAGCAAAGAGTGCATTCTGATCTTGCAAAAGACCCATGTTTGGTTCCCAGCACCCACTTCAGGCAGCTCACAACCACCCATCTCCAACTGACGTCCTCTTTAGGCTTCAATGGGTACCGCATTCATGTGCACATATACACATAAATAAAAATAAAAAAAATTTTAACCCCAAATGTGGGGGCCAGGGAAATGGTTCAGTATGTGAAGAAACTTGCACCAAATCTAATAATATGAGTTCCTCTGACCTCCACTATATGTGTGTGTTAGAGAGAGAGAGACAGACAGACAGACTACAAGCAGAGAATAAACAGTAATTTTTTAAATCACCAATTTGGAGTTTTGGTATACTAACATATTCAGTGACTCCTCCTGCACCCAAAGATGGCAATGTTGTGTAGAGGAACAGAAAACAGATTCTGGAATCACTATACATATTTCTGAGATTTTTTAAAGCATGCGGATCTACTTTAGAGAAGAATATAGTGAAGGTTTTGAATATGAAATTTTATACCAAGATATCCATGGCAGAGCACTGAAAATTCATGTACCTGCAGTTCAGCAAGGCCTCAGTGTCTGAGAACTCCTGGCCTAGATCACTTTTCTTCCCAGATGTATTCTCACAGGTAACACAAGACCCAAGACCAGGGGCAGGCAATATGACTCAGTAGTTAAGAACACAGTTAAACACCCAGGTCTGGTTCCTAACATGCACCTGGTGATTAACAACCATCCACAACTCCAGTTCCAGAGGATCCAACACCCTCTTCTGACCTCAATAGGCAATGCATACATATGTGCACTTACATACATGCATCTAAAATATTCATACATATAATAAATGTTTTTAAAGACCCACTCAGAAATATCATTTCTATGAAGTTTTTAAGTTCTCTCCCTGTGTCTCTCTCTCTGTCTCTCTCTCTCTTTCTCTCTCTCTCTCTCTCTGTGTGTGTGTGTGTTTCTCCTTATATATTACTTTCATCCTCAGAATTCTTAAGGTAGGATTCTCTTTGTAAGGTACTTTCTTATAAGACCTATATGTGGTATACACATTAAATTCATCTTCTAACTCCCCTGCTAAACAATACACTACATAAAGCAAGAGGTCTTAATGTTCTGTCATCTTTGAGATATTTAGCATTGGTTCATACACAACTAGAACTTGTGCAACTGTTAAACTGAACTATATTGTAATTTCCTAGCCCTTCTATCATTACCGTTGTTGATGAAAGTTTTCAACTAATATTCTCAATATTTATTTGTTATTTATACATACACTTATTAACCATACTTCTATAGCATGTACATACAAAATGTGCAAAATTAGAAGATTAAAGAATATTACATAAAATAGAGCCCCTGGAGCTGGAGAGATGGTTCAGCAGTTAAGAACGCTGGTTGCTCTTGCAGAGGACCTAGCTTCCATTCCCAACACCTACATGGGAGCTAACAACTGTCTATAACTCCAGTTCCAGGTATCACACACCCTCTTCTTACCTCCTCAGGCTTTGTATGACACAGGTGCCCTTACATACATGCAGGCAATACACTCATATACATAAATAAAAATAATAAATAAAATAGTTATTTTAAAAATAAAATTAAATAGACCCCTAATCTTTTCTTTCCAATAAATACTATGTATCTAGAGTCAGATTTTTAAATTTGATTCTGTATGGCTTCTCTATGACTTTTCTCCTGAGTTTAAGAGACAGAAAAAAAGAAAGGGAATATGAATCAGAAGCTTTCATGTTTCCTGACAATTCTATTCATGGTGGAGACAAAGCAGATGTCATGGAGATGGAAACGAAAGGCAGAAGGAGAGACTCAGGAGAACAAAGACGAAAAAGGCTCCTGGGCAGAGTCTCAATGTGGGGAGCAGAAAGTCAGTGGGTTTCGAGGTTTCTGAAGAACTGAGGAACCTCGCTTCTGATAGATGAGTTTTCAGGCATGTAAAGGATGCTTAGATGGTGGATACAGTGTAACTGTTCCCAGCAAACGTCCTCCTAAATCTTGATTGTCATTTCAGTTTCAACCCAAGGATTGGCCTTGGGCATATCAACATTCCTTGAGCAGTCCAAACTTGTGCAACTGTTTTGCACACCAAACAGAGCCCCTCTTTTCCATGATTTGAAGCCCTATTAGCGACTGAAAGGAAATCTAACAGCCAAGCTTCATGAATTTCCAAATTCAAAGAAAGATTTTTGAAAACAAAGATCTTATCTTCACATATAACCTGACGTTTACTTGCCACTGCTATTATTTTGAATTTATTGCATTCTTGCATGGTATTCCTTTGGGATTTATAGTTTAGTTTTATTTTTACCATTTCTTTCAATTATACTTCATAATTCTCCCATTTCTTGTTGTTAGTATTTAGGATGCATCATCTTGTGCATTATTTCCTTGATAAATAAGAAAAGGGGATTAAATTAACTAATCAGAGAATTCATGATCCTTATAAACCAAAGATATTTATCCCTGATTTTATTTTTTAACTTAACATCTCTGACTTAATTTTAATAAGGCAATATTTAATTCAGTTTCTGCTATACAACTTCCAAACACCCAATGAAATGAAAGAAAAGCCATTATTTCCTTGACAAAATTTAAATTGCATTAAATAAAACTTTAAAATCAAAGTAACAAACAGGACTGGTGAGATGATTCAAAAGGAAAAGGCTCAATCCCTAGAACTCACGGAAAGGGGGAAGGAAAGAACTCCACAGAGACGTCCTCTGACCTCCATACCCACAGTGTGATATACATACCTGTTCACACACACATACACATAGTAATATCTTTTAACATAACACATGGTGGTGGAGCCAACTCATGGTAGCCATAAGCAGCTGTCACACACACACTAAATGCCAAGTGGTTAAAGTAATTACTATAAAAATGATTACCATGGAAATAAAATCCTGTTTCATAATTACAAAGAGTTCTCCCTTCCTAGAGAGGCTCTGATATACTGTCCACACTACCGAATGTCTTTGCTAAAAATAAGGCTAAATGTGCTATTCAGTTTACCATTAAGTGAAATAATCTTTCTAAGTGAGATTAACTCTAAAGAAACTAATTATTACTTCAATAGGAAGTAGGAGAGTTACAACGTACTTTAGAAACTTTGAAGATAAATGGATTATTAAATAATTATATTCTGTGGATAGCTTCGGTCATTCATGAATAACTTCCATATAATCCCCTAATCGAACCCTTCAGTACAACTTTATTTTGAATTTGTTCATTGCATACACACTGTATGTATTGCTTATATATTGATTTCCTACAAATTACATAACACAAATAAGGGTTCCCATCTCATAACATAGTGCTGCCTTGTAGCACTTTTTTAAGAATCTGATTTACTAAATCTCTAATAAAACACTATTACTAATTCTTTACTACTTCCACAAGCCCATGGTCATTTAATCTTCCTTAGGCATATAATAAATAAGAAATGGTACAGACCCACATCTTTATATACATCTATTAAAATATTTCTTGAGTTTTTGAGTAACAAAGGCAGATTCATTTCATTAAAGCAGCATATACTCAAAAAATGCAGTAACGCTGGGAAAATGACTCAGTGGGTAAAGTGTCTGTCCCATTAGCATGAGGACCCGAGTCTAATCACCAGAATCCATGTTAAAAAAATACAAATAGAAGCCAGACGTGGCGACTCATGCTTGTAATCCCATCCTTGGGAAACAGACACTAGAGACCCCATGGGGCTGGATGACTAGTCAGTGTAGGCTAATTGGTGAGTTCCAGGCCAATGAGAGACTCTATCTCAAAGATCAAGGTAGATGGCTCTGAGGATCAGAACCCAAGGTTAACATCTGACCTACACACACACATACACACACACACACACACAACACATGCATAAACACCTGCACACACACATGCACCACCACAAATATGGGCATATACATATATATACATATGCATATATACATATATATAAACATATACACATATATCCATACACACAAAATTTGTAATGACAATAGGAATGAAAATATTAGATGTTAATTATCAGGAAAAAAAAGGTAGTAGAAAGGTGACTAATGAATTTTAAAAATAATTTGGTTATCTGAAAGAATAAAAGCTACAGATATCATGACCATTGCTACCTTTTTCCCCTCTTCAGGGGTTACCAAAAGGGTCTTGCCCCTTCTGCTCCATCTCTTAATACCTGCTCACACATGAAGACTACTGTCTAAGAGATTTTTGCCACTACTGTATATATTAAGACTCTTTTAATTCTTTGTATGAAGTCATTTTCTGTAACAGAGGAATAAGAAATTAAGAAAGCTGAATCATTCTAAGAAGTTTAATAATCCATAATCCTTTTCTATGTCTTTGCAGTAATTAATTTCATCTCATATCTTAGTTTATTAGAATAGCATATCACCAGCATAGAATCTCACTCAATTACAAAAATATTCTTTTGTTTTGCTCTGAGGCCTTTTTAGGAATCTTGCATATTATAGAGTGGTTTGTCACATCTATTTCCTAAAGCCAGATATGATTCATCCCAATTAAATTTTGTGGAAAAATAACTTCTAATGGCCTTGATTTCCTTTTTCTCCTGTGAAATCCAGTGTATTTTACCCAGTGATATCTTAGTGCAACATATCTATAAATCACATTGAGAAAAATCTAACCAAATTTGGAAACAAGGTTCAGATTATAGTTAAAACAGAGTGAAAACAAACCTATGGAAGGGCACTGGACTCAGAAAAGTATTGCATTCACAGATCACTTGGATGGATCACATAAACCCCAGGAAGCACAGTTCAGAGACATTTCATGTCCTTTGTCTCACAATAGAATTTGCTAAAACCAGTTCCATTCTGGTTTATATGGGTAAAGTGATTACTACCTGACTGGTTCCATGGTTAATGCAATCAATCACCATAGCTGTCTTTGAGAACGATAACATATAAAAATTCTGTCAAAGAGTTTATCAGAGCTTTACAGTTTGCAAGTTCATTTTATACAGTCCTGGAATAATAGATCCTGTGTAGCCTACAACCAAGCTGACATCAAAGCATAAGCAAAGCCATAGGAATGATATAAATCATGATGTGCTTCTGGATGCTAGTTAAGAACCCTTGATATCCATTCTACTTCAAAACTGGATCTTCTCCAATAGCACTTGACAAATAATGGTTCAAACTGCATTACATCTTGCATTCACTGCCGGAAATAATATACATATAGTAAGACCTCTGCGAAGATAGTATACATAGCTAATTATGTATTTTAAAATACAATGCTAAGATACAGCACACACAACTTCTAGAAAGTACATCCTTAAAATACTTCTGTCTTTTTCCCTCCCCTCTTCCCTTTATTTTCTTTTTTTCCCTTTTTTCCTTATTTCCTTTTCTTATCTTTCCTTCTATCCTATGCCTTCTTTCCTTCCTTTTTTTTTTTTTGAGATAAAGTCATGCTATGTTTTCCAGTCTTGTCTACACTTTTTGACTTGACTAATTCTCTCCTGCCCCGGCCTCCAGAATGGCTGGCTCCTCAAACACATGTCCATATCTGTCTGTAGTTTTGTGAAACAGCGTGCCGTAATCACACTTTTCATACAAAACGAAAGCTATATTATTGGAAGAAATGGCCAACCTAACATCTGGGCACTGCTTTCATGAGCTTACAAACATAATTAACATTATAATGTACAACTATGTGAATAGAAGACTAAGTGCAGAAAAGTACAAATGCCTTTAGCATCCTAGGTAAGCTGGGGAGAAGAAACAATCATAGATTAAAAAAAAAACTCAAGGAACAGGTAAACCTTAACATAGGCCCATGAAAATAGGATGGAATTTAAATCTGAAAAATGAAATGTGAGCCAGAGGCTCCTCTCGTTAAGAAGAATAGGTATTCACAATTATTTACTACCCAGAAACAAAAGTAAAAAGCCCCACCAAAAAGCCTTAAAAACCTTTAGGAAGAGGTAAGAAAACTGCATTTCCTCTCCTGACAGCTTCATTTATTTTCTTCTAGAAAGGAACAATCATTTTCATACTGTGCTAAGCAAATCAGGGCACTAGCTAAATTTCATTAAGAATGAGAACAAAAAGACATGTCTGGATCAAAACCCTAATAAACCATGGATCTAACACATATTCCCCCTGTTTAAAATACATCTCAAACAACATTTCTCTGCAAAGGGTAAAAATTCAACTCAGTAAGACACCACTCCATGTGGAAGGTACCAAAGGGAACAATGCAAAGTCACTGATCTTTTCAAATGCCAAAATATTATAACTCTTAAAAGGTATGTTTGGGAAGAGTTCTTCTATTACCTTCTATAATTAATTTGTTTTTAATCAATTTTGATAAGGATTTGATAAGACTTTACAAAGATTGTCACTTGGTAGAATTGCAATACAGATGCTTCTGATGAGTTATAGATTGTGAAAACTCTCAGCTACCGCATTTACTATTAGATTAAATCCTTAAAGCTAGGAATATTTTATTTTTATTACTTCAATGGTTAATACATAGTTTAATATTTTATCTGGAACCTTAAATGGTATACATTTTATTAAGTCTGGCACAACTGTACAAGTTTTTAGGATATATCAGTATAGAGATTCAAAGGAATTTTCTCAAATTCCTAAAGTTAATATGACTCAGAATTCACACTCCCCAAGGAATTGGATGGTAAGCATTCAGTAAGGGTGTGTTACAACCATCCTGCACAGGCTGTGAAAACGGACAATCAGGATTTAAAGTTGTCCATGTTATATTCTTAAAGGTCTGGGGCATGGTCGTTGGTAGATGTAGGCTCTTTTTCTCTTTTTTTAAGCATTAATGACAAATGGCATTTGTCAGACTCTAATAACTGAAAGCCAGAGTCCTGAAATGATAGTCTGGTTTGATGTGTTCAATGAAAGTTGACACATGTAAAATTCTTTGTACCCCTTAGATGAGCTTTCAAAACTTTATGTAAAATTGAAAGAGTCAAAATGGATGTTCTACATAAGCAACAAAATCTGACCAGGAAGACCACTGCATAGCATCTATCACGTGCTGGTCTTTCCTTGTGTCTCTTCTCTTGAAACATTTCCACAAGTCTAAACTCTTTGTCCTTAAGCAATAAGAATTACTAATTTTGCTTTCTGCAAGTGAATTACTTTGAGAATTTCAGCTGAGCGCTTTGCCTAAACCTCACAGATGGATGTCATATTATTGTTGCCACATTCTTGATTATCATCAAGATACATTGCTGTGATAACTTGAAATCCCTGGCAAATTTAATGGACATTTTATATAGTGCATCTTGGCTTGAAAATGTCAAGCAAAAAGAGTCAGCAACACAGTGTAGCTAACTTTCCCCTGATTGAGAAGACCTGCCAGAGACACGCAGTTCTGACTGCCGGGTCTCTAATCACAAAGCTAAGTGACTCAAGTGTTGTTATCAAACTTATTTCTCCCAAGTACTCAAGTTCCAAAATGACAAATCATAGGGCGACTGTTAGCCTGAAGACACTTCTGTTCTATTATTTAAAATCTGTGTTTTTTTTTAAAGTCTGAGATTTCTATGTGGAAAAAATAATGAACTTTAAGAAATGTCACTTTTACTAACAGAAATTATGGCTTGAACACCTGAATATGAATATTAAATACAAAAAAGTACATTTAAATAATGTTGAGGTTGTGACACAAACTGACAAATGCAGCAAAATTCAAAGGTAAGGGTGACACAGCTCCTTAGCTCACCCTGCTCTGCGGGGGGAAAGGGCACTGGGAGGTGCAGCAGAAGACGGTCTGCCCTTCAGTCTCTGTCTCCTGATTGTGTCAGACTCGGCTTTACCCTTCATATTATTTAACTGGTTTTTGGCATTTGACTCCTCTCTTGCTTAAGAGAATTTTTGGTGTCCATTTATAAATGTCACCTGGAAACCAACATACATTGATAGCGTGTTCTTGAGAGGCCCTTTGGCAAGGAGTATCATTTCTTCAGAGCTTGTGTGTGTGTGTGTGTGTGTGTGTGTGTGTGTTTGTGGGAATTGTTGGAAGATGGGTATTTATCTGACAATATTAAGTATCAGATATAGGACAGAAGGGTAACAAAATCTAATGACTTCACAGCATTTTCTCTGTGTTAAATATTAATTTAAATGCTAACATTGGCTTCTTCAATTCTCAAAAAATATAATCCATGAGGAAGGGGTTTTTTTTGCCATTATTGTCATTGCTGTGCCCATTTGACAGATGAAGAAATGGAGGTACAGTGATCTTGGTCAGAATTGCATAAGTAGTAGCTACCAAGGTCAACATTCAGGCCGGGATTTGAAACAGTCACTTCTTGAGTGTTGTCTCTTTCAGATGACCAACAGAAAGAGAAATAAGTAGAAATTTCACCAAAAGTCAATCAACATGTTATTGAAAAACAACTAAGACACGGCAGAAGCTAATAAAAATACTTTCATCAATCAAGCAGCTATTGCATATTAAGAATTTATAATATGCAAACAATGGTAGCCAAGCATGGTGTTATTAAAATTTCTCTTGGGAGATGCAGACCAACTTAGCCTGCCTCTCTCTCCAGGTCCTACAACAAACACACAAATTTCTCAACTCACAGTTAGGCAAACTCTAGCTAGCTTACTTGGGTTTACTAACAGAGTAGTAGGTGGTAGGTAGTTGGATCCAAATGGCCAATGGGGGAGGAAAAAGAGCTGGTTTCCTGGTGCCCCCCGCCCCGTTTAAATACTTTTAGCCCCTTCTCTTCTCACATCCAAGGCCAATGGACAGGTGGGGAGGGGCATAGGCTTTTCCCAGCTCCTTGTCTTTCTGCGCAAGGTGGCCGTGGGTAATACCACTCGGTCTGGGAGGGTTGTTTGTCCACAGCTCATCAGGCTTTTCCCTGGAGAATCAATTTACTCTACACAGGGGAGTGCAGGCCTTTAAGTCCAGCACTCGGGAGGTGAAGGCAGGCAGATCTCTATAATGTCATGGGTAGCCTGGTCCACATAGGGAGTTGCAGGCCAGCTGAGGCTACGGGAAGAACCTATCCCAAAAAAATAAAAAACTAAAAGAAATAAATATTCACCAAACTCAAAAAAATTAATTATATTTCACTCACCAACACACAGTCTTTTTATGGGGTTATATAATGTAAATAAACAGTTTTCAGGCATTCCCACGAATAACAGAAACCAGGATTCAGGTGGCAAAACACCATACAAATCACTGTCATTGAAGATAATAAATGTGAATTGTAATTTCTTTGTTTGTCACCACCCCTAAGTCTAGGACCAGCCCTTTTCTACCTTGTTCTAACGGGCTCAGAGACCTTTGACCAAATACAACAAAATCATGTGCATCACTTAAGAAGACTTGTAAAAACTGGCTTCAAGCACACTCTCATTTATTTTATTTCTGTTCTCAAGAACAGAAAAGTGGTCCATGGGCTCCTGAGTCTCAGAAGGAAGAGACTCAGGAGAGAATGGCATCTGGCCATGAGAGCATGTTCAGAATGGGCATACCTCATGAGTTACTATTATCATTGCATAAGCAACCTCAGTGCTTCCATTTCAGCATTGATCAGTATCTATTTAGATGCTAAATAGTCCTCTACCCTCAGTTTCTAAATTTATGTATCCAGAGTAATACCTAAGAATTTACATAGAGCAGGTAGATCTCTGTGAGTTCAAAGCCAGCCTGGTCTACATAGAAAGTTCCAGGTCAGCTAGGGTTATAAGAAGACCTTTTATCAAAAAAAAAAAAAAAAAAAAAATTCACATTCTGAACAAGTGATACTGGTGGCACCAATCCAGGACTCTACTTTACTTTTTTTGATAAACACCATAACCAAAAACAACTTAGGGAGGAAAAGCTATATCTGGCTTACAACTCATAGTCCATCAAGGAGAGAAGCTACAGCAGGAACTCAGCACATGAACTTGAGACAGAGACCACAAAGGACTGCTGCTTACTAGCTTGATTCCTTTGGTGTGCTCAGCTTGCTGTCTATACAACCAAGGACCACATGTCTGAGGCAGTACCTCTACAGTGGCATAGACCCTCCCACATCAATCAACAATCAAGAAGATGCCACATGGACAAGCCCACGGCCAATCTGATGAAGGAAATTCCTCAGCTGAGGCTCCCTCTTCTCAGGGTATCAAGTTGACAATCAAGTTTAGCCATCAAATCCAGCAGCCAGAATGAGAGTCCTTGCCCTCGTCTCTCCTGGCTGATGAAGGCATGATGCTCTCACAGTGCTGTTAGTCTGTCAGTTGTATTATCTTCTTTAGAGAGTTTAAACCTAAATATATTTTTCCATAGAGTGATTTTTTTTTACTTATCTTTACTTGAAACCCTCTAACTTGAAATTCCCCAGCCTGGTTCAATGATCTAATATCAAGAGTAATGAAATTATACTTGACACTCTCCAGAAAAAGATTTGTTATCTTCTGTGATCCACACAATTACTCTGAAAGTTGGTAGGGCAGATAAACTTACAATTGAAGAACTCAGTTTCAAATAGTCTGAGACTACCCCCTTTTAAGGTTAATTGACTTTAGATCTCAGATTGGATTCAGATACCTCTGATTTCATACTCTGTTCGTGTCAAAATGCAAAAGATCATAAGAGAGTGTATCTAAGAAGTTTGTGTTTGTGTGTGTGTTTCTCATAATGTTTCTCAAATTGCTATTTACATTTTGCCACAAAACAGCATATGCTGTAAGATTTTTGAAGAGGTGCACAAAATAGCAATATAACATGCTACTGAGGCAAGCTTAGTTTAGCCAATAATAAATTCAGCAATAAGCATCAAGGTACTGAGCAGTGGGGCTTAACTAGGCCTCAATCAATTTAAGTCTCTGATCTCCACAAATGTGTCACCAGGAAGAGGCAACAGTGTTTCATACCAAATTTAAAGTTTTATTATTAAGACAAAATTCTGTATTTCTTTCATGAATACCACCATTCATATATATACCTATAGTAAAATAGAGGAAGGAAATCTTTAAATGTTTCATTGTATAGGAAAAAGTATAAAGATACACACACACACACACACACACACACACATATATATATATAAGATTATTTTACACTTTATTTTTATTTAAATTTTAGTATCAAACATTTAAGACTTATTGTTTTACAGTATAAAATATGGGGCTGGTGGGGCTGGACATAGTTGAACACATCTTTAATCCCAGCACTCAAGAGGCCGGCAAATCTGTATGAGATCAAGGGACAGCATTGTCTACATAGTGAGTTCCAGAACAACTGGGATTACAAGAGGACCCTGTCTCAAAAAAAAAAAAAAAATGGGGCTGATGAGATGTCTTGGGAGGTAAAAGCATTTGTCAAGCAAACTTGTTAGCCTGGGTTTGATATCTGGAACCCTGGTAGAAGAGAACTAATTTCCTAAAGTTGTCCTCTGGTCTCCACATGCAAACCATGGCACATTGATGGCCTCCTACACACACACACACACACACACACACACACACACACAGACACAGACATACATTAATGTATCTGATAAATAAAAGAACTTCCATTGTGAGGGAAAACTGAGACTATGTGCTAGTGTATTAGCTTGCTTTTCTGTTGCTGTGCTAGAAACATTGACCAAAGGAACTTATTAAAGGAAGAGTTTATTTACCTCACAGTTCCAAAGGGGCAAGAGTCCTTCATGGCTGGGAGGCATGGCAGCAGAGGTGGCTAGAGGAGAAGCTAAGCACTCACATCCTCAAGCAGGCGCAGGAAGCTGAGAGTGATTGGAGATCCTGCAGGCAAGACTTAAGAACTCTCTCAGCCCACCCCCAGTGACATGCTTCCTCCAGCATGGCCACACCTTCTAAGAACTCCCAAAACAGTGCTACCGACTGAGGACAACATGTCCCAGTACTTAAAGTTAGTAATAGCTTGGTTAATTATGGCATATACATTCAAAAGATGTGTACATCATATATTTAAACAAGGGCACATTACAAAGTTGTATGCACTGTATGATTCAGTTTATTAAATATGTTTTTGGGGTATTGCTTATATATTGTATATATATGCAACAATTCAATTTGGAGAAAACTCTAGTATGTTTAGGAAATATAAGTAATGATTATCTTACGATAAGGTAATGACATTTGTCTTCTGTGCTATATTTTAAATCTTTTCTAATTTTCTGAAACAATTAAGCTAATTCACAAATTACCAAATTTTAGGAAATGTTGGCAACAACCAAATATAAAATTTATATTATCTATACAATAGATGAAGTAAAATAATGCTATTTCAAAAAATAAAGGCAAGTAAGGATGATGTCATGAGGAATAACAGTAGAAATGCACAATAATTTGTTGTCCAATCTTAGTAAATCATCTAGATCAAGATTTCTTAAAACTATTCCATTCATAACCCCTTGTTTATCAAGTTGTTTTTACATGACCCCACATGTATAGGCACATAAAATGGGCACAGAAATCAAACATCTATGATAATAAATCCTAAATAAATTTACTTTTAAAACATTCTTCTGCATGCCTATAATTTTATCATCCATTAAAGATGAAAGAAAAATTGCATAGTAATGAGATGGATGTGTTTGTTTATTTTCACATAAAGAATTAAATTTTGGCTAAATATTTTTAAATTTTATTGATTCAAGAATTTCACACAATGAATTCTCATTATATTCCGATCTCTCCCATCCCCACCCTCACTCTACTGGAGGTCTTCTACCATCTCTTCTATTAGCCAATGAAAACCTCCATCTTACAGATCCATCTGATCTGGGTGCTGGAGAAATCACATCTCATTAGAGTGTCAGTCATCTAGAATTCTTGCACACAGGTGTGCCAAAATAAGAGCCACTCCCCTTCCTTTGTACATGGTTTGGGTTCAGAATACATCCTTGTAATGATAATTTTCACTCTTAATTTCTGTTTCTCTTACACACTGCTTAGAAATATCAAGTATGGATTTCTCTTTCTCTCCCTGGTTCAAAACGCTCAGTTTTCTTCATGAAAATTAGTTGTTCACAGCCCTGGCATGCAGGTTACATGTTGGCTATTCCCATGCCTCACTTAGCATAATGACCCCACTGTGAACCAAGGCATTCTCCAACAGGGTAAAAGCAGAACCTAGGTTCTCAGAGTAGTCTGTAAATAGCTCCAACCCATCACTCTCAGAGTGGCCACTGGGAAATTTCATAGTTTCACACAACAGTTTTATACCAGTGTCTTCCAGTTTATTTTCTGAAATCTGTAGACCTCTCAGATTACCAATATTGTTGAGGCCAGAGCACTGGGCAATGATGATGGTCAGTCCACCATGGGTGCCACCAGGGTGCGTGAATGAGAAGATTGACTCAGTTCCACTCCTCTGGTAGGTGGGCAGCTAGGTCCAAGCTGTTCTTCCCATCAGTGTGCATAGGTTTCCAGGCTCTGAAAGCAGTGTGGTTGGTCAGGCCAGCCTGGCTCCACTGGTGCCTGTGGGCAATCAGGTCAGCTCTACTTGGAGGGTGTGTGTGAAGGCCAAGCCAATGTGGTTTCCTCATATTGGCTCCCCTACTATTTTCTCTCATACTTGCCAAGTACTGAGTTCAGAATTTTAAGATCAATACAGAGGTGCCTATGGACAGGTAAGTATTCATCTTATGTGATTAGGTTCTTCACATGGCTCATGACATGCATTCAGTCTCTTGGAAGTCAGTGTGCCCAAGACTACCAGGGCATGCTTCATTCTACCACAATTTTCTTCTCTGTCCATATGTCTTGGATGAATATTTGATATTATAAGATGCACTGCATCCTCAGAATTTTTCAGAGTTCGATGATAATTTGCTTTTATAGTCATCATATAAATGCATAGTGTAACATGACAGAAGTATGCTTAGAGACATTTCAGAAGTTATTAGACATTCTAAGCCCAAGGTAAAAATCATTTAACAAAATTTATGAAACTTGAGCCTGATGTGGTGCTCCATGCATACAGGAACACCGCTGGGGAAGCTGAGGCAAGATCAGGAGTTCATTGTGAATTCATTGTGAGTTCAAGTCCATCCATAACAAGAGAAGAGCCTGTTTCAAAAAGTAATTTTTAAATCAAACACAAGTCAGCAACTCAAATATCAGTTCTTAAAAATGAAACATTCTAACATGATACAATCCAGATATGACAATTTGATACATGCTAAGGAATGACATCAGGAAAATATTAAAAGCCTTTGCTATCAATAATTAAACCATTATGCTTCTCTGAGAGTATAGAACTTTGTATGAACAGTAAAAACACTGAAATTTATAACCAACAGTATTTCAAATCTGAGTCGAGGTGTATCAGGTAGCATTCATTAGTGCTCTGTGGTCTGGGGGCAGATGAGAGGTCAAGTGTGCCTGTGTGTGATGCCGCACAGTTGAGCCGTGACAGAAACACAGGATACACTTGATGGCAAATTAATGTATTTTCCTTTTCTTTAAAAAAAAATGCCTTTTTATTTATTTATTTTTATTTCATGTGCATGAGTGTATTTCCTGCATGTATATAGTGTACTCATGTCATGCAATGCCTATGGAGATCAGAAGAGGGTGTTAGATGCCTTGGAACTGGAGTTACAACAGCTATGTGTAGCCATGTGGGTGCTGAGATTCAAACCCAGGTGTTCTGAGAGATGGCTCTTAATCATTGAGCCATCTCTCCAGTTCCAATATTTTGTCTTTTGCAGTCAGAAAACTTTTGCATTTGTCAAGTATTTGCAGACCCTTTTCTGCCCACATTCTGTTACCTGGCCCCCTATGGTATCACAACACACAGTTCTAAAAGCCTAGGTCTAGGAGAGTGCCTGAATCCAGCCCCCACTTGGTGGTGAGCATCTCATATTGCGCCATGCCCAACCCCTTACCTTGGTACCATCTAGTTTCCCACAGCTTCAGGGCTAGATTTTTCTACCCTTTACCAATGTCCCACACATTTCCAGCCTGCCTGAAAGCATCTAAATTCAGCCTCTGCATCCCAAATTGTGCAGTGCCTGCTGGCTAGTAGGGGCCCAAACCTTAGAAGGAAACCTAAGAGTGTCTGATTAGTGCCTGACTTGGGCCTCTGTCGGAACTCCTGAGTAACTGAACTAGAGTCATATGGTCCCTCCAAAAAAAATCAAAAGCAAGAAACTGAAGCCTTGACCAACCAGTTTTTCATATCAAATAAGACAACAACTAACGCACATAAAGAATACAAACAAAATTGGTCTTCAGCTCAACAAAGGAAAACTTGAGAGACATAAAAGAATCACAGAAAACAAAAGAAATCCACATGCCAAAACCACAAAGAAAACAGCATGTCCCCACCAAACACCACCAGTTCTTTAAGAGAATTCTACAATGAGAAACCCTTAGAGATAATCCAGGACACAGAATTTAAAAGAACAATTATAAACATGGTCAAAGAATTCAACAAAGAACACAAAACAAACAAATCAAAGAAGTAAAAGAAGACAGGAAAACACTTCCAACTGAATGCACAAAAGAGCTAGAAATATTTTTTTTAAAAACCTCAGGCTGAAATGATAAAGGAAGTGAAGCACTCAGTAAGCCAATTAGAAATGACAGGGGAAAGCCTCAGCAATACAATGAATGAAATGGGAAATGGAATATCAAGACTGGAGGATAAAGCTGAAAAATTGGACCACTCAAGAACAGATTATGAAAAAAAATTTTAAACACAAGAATGAAATATACAGGAAATATGGGACACCATGAAAAGACCAAATTTACATATCATAGGCATAGAGGAAGGAGAAGAATCTCGGGATAATGGAATTGACCAGGACTTCAACAGGTCTGTAGAATAAAAATCTCCCCAAATTAAGGAAAGACATGACCATACAAATACAAGAAGCACACAGAACACCAAATAGGCAGGACCAGAAAAGAAACTCCCTACACCATATCATAGTGAAAACACTAAACACACAGAACAAAGAGAGAATACTGAAAAAGAAAAACAACAAGCTACATATAAAGGAAAACCCATAAGAATTACAACTGATCTATCAATGCAAACTATGAAAGCCAAAAGAGCCTGGACAGAAGTTCTAAATGACCATAGATGCCAACTAAGAATACTACCCAGCAAAAAAATGCATGTCATAGTTAAAGAGGGAAGAAAAATCTTCCATGACATGAAAAGGCTGAAAGAATTCAAGTCCAGAAAACCAGCCCTCCAGAGAATACTTGAAGCACTGCAAAGAGCTGAAGATGGGAACAGCTATACCCAAGAGACCAAAGAAAAAAACTAAATGAATGCATAAATGTGGAAACACAAAATTAGATCAAGAATGCAAACAGAAATTAAAATGAAGGGAACCAATACATATCTTTCAGTAATAGTTTTAAATAACAAGGGACTGAATTCGCCAGTCAAAAGACACAGGCTAGTTGAATAGATTAAGAAACAAAACTTATATTTTTGTTGTCTGCAAGAAACCAATCTGACCTTCCAGGACAGGCCCTACCTTAGGTGAAAGAATGGGAAAAAATATTCCAAGCAAATAGTACTAAGAAGTAAGCAGGAGTTGTAATTCTAATATCTGACAAAACAGGCTTCAAATTAAAACTAATCAGAAGAGATAAATGGGATCATTTCATTCTTATCAAAGGAACAGTTAAGGAGATATTATAATCATGAACACATATGCACCAAACTCTGGTGCGCCCACCTACATATAAACAATACTACAGGACTTCGAGACACAGATTAAATTCCAACTCACTAATAGTAGGGGACTTCAATACTGCACTATCTCCATTAAACCATTTTACTAGACAAAGAGTAAGCAGAGACATCAGAACTAAGCAACACCATACATCAAATGGACCTAACAGACATCTACCAGATATTCCACCAATCACCAAAGAATATACTTTCTATTCAGCACCCCATAGAACCTTCTACAAAAATCAATGACATACTGGGACCCAAAACAAACCTCAACAAGCACAAAAAAATTAAAATAATTCCATGCAGACTATCAGATCACAATGCAATAAAAGTGAAAATCAACACCAGAAGAAGCCCTAGTAACTACACGAATTGATGGGAATTAAACAACAGACTCTTGACTGATGAATGGGTTAAGAAAGAAATAAAAGCATTCCTTGAACTGAATGAAAAGGACAATATCACCCAACAAAAACTCTGGGACACTTTAAAAGCAGTCCTGAGAGGAAAGTTTATACCCCCAAGGGCCTACATTAAAAAATCAGAAAGAGCACAAATAAATGACTTAGCATTGCAACTCAAGAATCTTGAAAGGCAACAACAAATTAAACCTAAACCCAGAAGACAAAAAGAGATAACAAAAAATCAGAGCGTAAAGTAATAAAATAGAAATGAAAACAATATAAAGAATCAATGAATCCAAGAGCTGGTTCTTTGAAAAGATAAAGAAGATAGATAGACCCTTCTTAGTCCAGTTAACCAAAAGAAAGAAAAAATTAGAAATGAAAGGGAAACATCACAACAGACAACAAAATGATCCAGAACATTACAGGTAAATACTTTAAAAACCAATAATCTATTAAATTTGAAATATAAAAGAAATGGATGTATATCTAAAATCATGGGAACCATTAAAGCTAAACCAAGAAGAGATAGATAGCTTAAACAGACCCAGAACATGTAAGGATACTGAAACGGTAATACAAAACCTCCCAACTAAACAAAGGATAAGATCAGATCAATTTACAGCAGAATTCGACCAGATATTTTAAAAAGATCCACAATATTACTTATATTATTCAAAATGATGGAAACAGGGGGAACTCCCAAATTCCTTCTACAAAACTAGCATCACTCTAATACCAAAACCAGGTAAACAGTCAATCAAAAATGAAAACTATAGACCCATATCTTTAATAAACATAGATGCAAAAATTCTCAACAAAATACATGCAAATCACAAATAGACAGTCATCAAAAAGATCATCCACAATAAGTAAGTCAGCTTTATTCCACTGGTAGCATTCCCATTAAAATCAGGAACCTGAAAAGACTGTCCACTGTCTCCACTCCTTTTTGATATAGTGCTTGAAACACTTGCTAGAGTAGTAAGACAGGAGAAGGAAATTAAAGGACTACTAATTGGAAAAAAAGTAATATTATCCATTTTTGCAGATGATATATTATACCTAAAAAATGGCAAACTCTTATAAATGAGTAACACTTTCATTAAAGTGTCAGGTTATAAAATTAATCTACAAAAATCCCCATCCTTCTATGTACCAATAACAAGCAATTGAGAAAGAGTACATGGAAACCCTCCCATTCACAATACCCTTCCCCCACCAAAACATATTTCAGAAAAATCCTGAGCAAAGACATTGAAGAGCTCTACGATAAAAATTTTAAATCTTTAAGGGAGAGATAGAGGAGTACACCAGAAAATGGAAGAACCTCACATGCTCATAGATTAGAAGAACCAATATTGTGAAAATGACCATTCCACCAAAAGTAATATATAGATTTAATGCAAGCTCAATAAATATCCACATGAAATTCTTCACAGAATTAGAAAAAAAGTACCCTAAAATTCATATTGAAGCACAAAAGACCCTGGATAGCCAAAACAACTCTGAACACAATAGCAATGAAGAGAGGACTACTATACCAGGTTTCAAACCACATCAGAGAGTTATAGTCATACAAACAGCATGCTACTGGCACAAAGATAGATGCATACACAAATGAAACATAACTGAACATCCAAACATGAGAACATGCAATTTCCAGCCATCTGATGTTTAACAAAGGGGCCAAGAACACTCACTGGAGTGGAGAAGGCATGGAGAAACAGTGAGACCGGGAGAGAAAAAGGAGAGGTAAATAATGGCTAGCTAGCATAAAACACCACAGGGAATCATGTTAGTCTAAACAGTGCCAGGTAGGAGAAACCTTCCCTTGTGTTGTTGATCAGGGAGGTCCAAGAGACTCCCAAAATTATATAGGCTATTGCCACAGCCCTTGATTGCTGCACAGGACTTGTAAAAACAGGACCTGCTTCAGTGACCAGACTTGGAGCAATGGGGCTCAAACTAACCTAGAAGCCACTTCACCTGAAGGCTAGTTTTCATAGCTATGGAAAGCACTATACACATATCCAAGGGAGGACATCAATGACAGCCCAACATCAGCTTCACAACCAAATAACCACATCAATGACTGTGAGAGAAAACGACACTTTTATCTTGGGAGCAATCAAAGGCCTCCTAATTGAACTTAAAATCCACTCAATGCGAGGAAACTTGTGTGTGGTACTATAAACATAGTCAAATCCATATGGCTGAAGAGGTCGTAGATCTTAGAGAAATCCACAAGGTTATCACATCCCTAGACTAATGTAACTTCTTACTAAGTAAAAATTATGTATCCTTATATTTACAATCAAGTATGCCAGTCACCATTCATCAAAGAAGCTTCTTTTGCACCAGATGGGGACTATTCCAGAGTACCACAACTGGTCAGATAGACATTATCTGTGAATTGTCCATGCTTAATCAGAATATCTACAATGCAACCTCTACACCTAAGGCTCACATAACATAAAACAAGGGGTAAAGAGGACACTAATGAATTCTCATCTATCATTAATGAAGTTCCCTCATGCAACAGAGGGCCAGGAACATGAAAGATCACAAATGATCAAAGAAGAGATTAAGAGTCAGCAAAGTGTGGGTCCCTGGACAGGACTTCTATATTAAGTTTCACTCACCCAGGGCTCAGGGACCATCATGGAAGAGGGGTGTAAAGATTGTGAAGCCAAGGAGGAAGTGCGTGACCATAGGGAAATAGAATCCTAAGAGCTCCTGGGACCCTACTCATATGAAACTACAGCAATGGTGTCGGAATGCTCAAGACCCATGCAAACTCAAGCAGACAAAAAGCCAGCATGGAGAAATGAGCAGCAGACCCTAATATTTTCTGAAGAAATATTGGCAGCTGATTTAAGAGCTAATCTTCTTAAAGCGAGGGTCTCTAGATAGGCTGACTAGACCTCAATGGATGAACTTACACTGAGGAATGTCCAGGGACACTATATACAATAGACTATACACAAATGACAGAGTCTATGAATTCCAGGGGGAGGGTACTAATGAGGAAGAGTCTATAACAGATTATAAAAGGGTCTGTTAAGACTGGTTGAAATGTTATGTATGAAATACACAAAAATTCAATTAAAAAATTAAAAATAAAAGCCTAGGTCTAGAATAATAAAGTTATAAAACTAATAACAAATGTATAGATAGTTTCTAGTTTAAATTTATTAGGCCTTGGGGCTGGAGTGAAGGCTCAGTGGCTAAAGAGCACCTGCTGATCTTATAGAAGACCCAGGTTTAATTCCCAGAACACACATGGCAGTTCACAACCACCTGTAACTCCGTCTCTGGGGGACCTAAGGCCCTCTTCTAGAATCTATGGGCACTACACTCATGTCCACATGCACACACATGCACATATAATTAAAAAATAATAAAAATTTGAATTTGAGAAATGCTTTCAGTGTTTGCACAGAAAAACTTTTCAACAAACTCAGCATAGAAATCTTATACTTCATAATAATAACTGTTATCTGTCAAGCCCACAAATAACAACATACAAATAACAGAAAAAGGAAAAAAAAAACTGAAAGTTTCTCCATAAAGTCAGGGATAGCTCAGGTATGCCTGTCCCCACCATTTACACTCAGTATTTTGAGGGCATTGTTCCAATACATGAAACTGGTCAAAGCTCAAAACAGCTTGGCCTGATGATACACACCTTTAATCTCAGCACTCAGAAGGCAGAGACAGGTGGATCTCTGTGAAATTGAGACCAGCCTGGTCTACATAGCAAGTTCCTGGTCAGCAGAGGCTACAGGGAGATCATGTCAAAAAAAAAACAAAAAACAAACAAAAAAAAACATTAAAAGAACAAGGTAGAAAAGAGCTCCCCATCTGAGTGAATTGTTGGTGCAGGACACAGAAACTGCTCTTCAGAACAGCAGACAATGCAGCCTAGGAGTCAACAATCAGATTTTTTAATGGAAAATCAAAAAAATGAGTTAAGAATAAAAAAATTATTTTTTACATAGGACTTGAGCTTTACTTGAGGAAGAGATTTGGTAGAGGACTAAAAGGATAGGAGAGGACAGTGGGGTACTGGGGATGGAGAGGACTTAGATCAAAGAAAATTCTATACATATATGAAATTATAGAAGGTTAAATTTTTTTTCAATAAAAACTTGAGCTTACTGTTGTACATAGGAAAGGCCCAAATCTGCCATTTCCCAATCTGTTAAGGAAGGGAAGAATTTAGAGGGGAAAAAATGAAGCAAAAAGTTCAGTATTCTAAACAAGATTATTCGTTTTCTGCTTGTTCCCTTCCAGGATGCTCAGCAGAAACAACTGGCTTTTCCCTGCAGGGGATTAGCGTGGGTGGACACAGCTGTGCAGCTCTGGCACACAGTGATCCTTTTCCAGATTTGCCAGCTTCGAACCTCCTCACCCCACAGTTGTTGCTCAGAGTCCTCCAATCCCCCTCAGAGAACAAGAGTCAAGCCTGGAGCCTGCCTCTCTTGCCCATGTGCCCAAGGGTAACCTGATGCCACATGCAGTAAAGATATGCCTCACTGCTGCTGTTAAACAATGTTTGCAAACAAATGGAAGAAAATGTTCATGGTCTTACAATTAGTTTGATCTCCATTGAGATTATTCCCATGGCTCCGGCTCCCTTTGTAATCATAGCTTTAATTATGATTTACACAACCTAGTGCAATGTTGGGGACATATCTGCTGTCCAAGAGGAAGAATATTGATTTCAGGACTCTAAAGAATTTATCTACATGGCAAGTATCGTCAGAAGATTAAAGAGTACAATTCAAAGCCAGCAATGAATATCAAAATATTGCAACTGAACAAAGACTTAGACTGAAAAGAAAGTCATATCTCTAGGATTTGACTAAGGAAAACCAATAAAACAATTAACAATGATAAAGCTTTTCATCAAACAAATGAAAATACTTTCTCCCAAGTATCTCATCTATACACACACTGAGTCACAAGTATTTATTGAACATCTGAAATGCATCTGCAAAGTTCTACATGATGGAGGCAGAGTAATGAACAAAAGGCCCCAAACTCAAAACAGGCCTACAAAAAACCTAGCCCTTCCTGAACTAAATTCTAATAAGAGAAGTAGATGATAAGCAATAAACATAAGAAAATAATGAACTGAAGTATTTCAGCAAGCGGCGTGTGCTGTGGACAGAAGTGCAGAAGGAGAAGACGGACTAGACAGTCTTGAAGTTACAAATTTAAATCTTCACGAGGGCTGGGCTGATGGAGAAACTGACATTTGAGCAATGACTTTAAAGAGGTGATGAAGCTAACTATGTCCTATTTTGGAGGAAGAAAAAGACCAACATGAATATATAAAGAAGAGGGCGGTGGAGGGGGACAGGAGATGAGAAGGAATGCCAGCCAGTGCCCGTATAGGGTCTTGCTGAACACTCCAAAATCATTTGCTTCTTTTTTTCTGAAATGGAGGATCATTTGAGGCTTGTAAGCGGCCGAATGTGTGTACTGACATGTTTTATAGGGGTCTGTTTAATGCTCAGATCCCTTTGGAGATGGGAGTGTGAACAGAAACATGGAAGCTGCTTGCGGGATTTGTAGTAATTTGACTGAGGTTATGTGTACCCTCCCACTCACCGTGAAGTGAATTTAAAATATTGTCCACCGAATGAAAAATATATACAGATATATATATAGTTTACAAGTCAGCTTTGTGAAAAGATTGATTAAAAGTCCTATAGTTGTGTTCTTCAGAGCAGGGTGAATTGAAACTATCAGCCAACTTCCCTTACATGAATACATTGATACTGAGATTCTGAAATGTCTATTCTTCTGCATCTCACTCATGATTTTCTGTGGTAACATGATGTTGGGAAGAGAGGACTGTAAGGGCCAATTTATGTTTAGACATCGTGGCACTGATATGGGTATCTTTCAAGACAGCTGTAAGTCAGCACAAAATGGCTGACAGCAGATGTAGAGGACTCCAAAATAACACTGATGTCATCTGTTATATAACTAGGTTTGGCAGAGTGCCACTTTTCTGTGATTCTTGAAGTGAGAGACCTGACCCTGAGCCTTCGCCATCTGCGTGTGTGTGTCTAGCTATAGGCCCATACGCTGGCCCTCATATGGCCTCCATATGAGTATGTGTATGTCGATGCCTACCTATGTGCAGCATGTGACTGGTACCTGATTGTGACTGCCTGCTTAGCCATCTGTTTTCTAGTGAATAAAGTATGTCTGACCTGCCTATAGTTCTCCTCAATCTCTTCAACCTCCTGACCTCTGGTGACCTTCCTCCTTTCCTGGCATGGGAACATAGACCTCACGTAGAGTGATTCTCCAAGGTCATTGTGAAGATTCTCGATGTCTGAGAGGGAATGTAGCAGTTTATGAATCATTTAGATCCTATCAGTACACCTGATAATGCTTCAGAATTTGCACTTGAAACCTTCTAAGTCAGATATACGAGAAAAAAGGTAAAGCTATGACGCGCATTTTTCTGAAAAGGAGATAAATGCCACTGAAAGTCCCATCTGCGTCATCAACTGTGAAACTTTGAAGGCTGCTGCTGGGCGGAGCCTCTGCAACTGGCACTATCGGCAAGAGACTGGGAAGTAGGGAGGACGCTCAAACTACAGCAGAGAGGCCGCTGCAGCCCAGAGTTTCCCGAACCAAGGTTGCTAGTGAAAGTAACACTTGTTCTCCAAAAAGAAAAGAAAAGAAGCCTTAGGAAATGATGCCTTCAACAAAGCTGAAGAAGTTCAGAATGTTTCAGAACCTTTAATGTGCAATCCCCCACTACACGTCTCAAATAACATAATATGCTCAACTTCCCAGTGTTACGACATCTATTCTGCCATGAAGCAAAAGGGGCCAGATGTCTCTCTCTGGATCTTTTATGAGAATGCTAACCCTGTTCATATGCTCTTACAACCTAGTCACCTCCTGAAGTCCCCAGCTCCTAAAACTATCACTTCTGAGGATTATGATTTCAAGACAACAAATTTGGATAAGCGTTCAGACCATGTAGTGGGAGAGGCACTAACTAGTTAGGTCTGAATAAGCACAAAGAAAAAGCATTGTTTATTTTTATATTGAGTGGTCACATTTGGCACATGATGAATTACGATTATAGGATGTAAGATCTTTGCAAGTCGCCTACCGTGGCATAATGCTCCAAAGTCCTTAAGGTGAAAAACGATTAATAGAAAGAAAGAAAAAAAAAAGAAAGTCTTTATTTTCTTTCCTTCTGATTCTCAGCAGATGCACTTTAGAAAAATGGTGTTGTCCTTTTGGTGAATCAGAATGTCAGCAGAGTATTTTTAAAAAAGAGGGGGGGAAATTCCTGGACTTCTCTGAAAGGTTAAAATGGTTTAAGTAAATTTAGTCAAAATAAATGACAACTAGTGAAGAATGCAAAGGAACTATATATATTTATAAGTGCTTTCACTTAAATTCTACACATACACTTCACCAAGCTATAATTTCAAGAAATTATATGATGTGATTCTGACAAAGAGTATCAAGAATTTTAAATGGTAAAGAAGTGATGGGTGGACAAAAGAACACAGGTTGATAAAATATTAATTTACAGTCTCAGGGCTTTAATATTACAACCCATTGTGGTAAGTAATCATTTGGAAGCTAAGACTCCTGTAAGTGACTCTTGTCCTTTTCCTGCCCACTCAGTACCTAACCAGCTATAGCTGACACCACACTGGCTTAGGAAGGAACCATAGTTCTATGCATCACAAGCTGTTGAGACAAACACCATCAATCGACTGGCTCCTAGTGGAACACTGAAAGGTAAGCTTTTTCACTCAATATAGGTATGAGATGAGTTTAGTTTGGGTTATAGGGAAACATTTCATTTAGCAAATTTCATATAAAACTAGATAAATTGAAATCAAAATGAAATGTATAAAGGTTAAAAAATAACAATTTAAGATTATTAAGAATTAACACTGATGTATTTAATTGAGCTTGTTCCCAAATATATCTGATATCAGTTTATCACAATTAACCAGTGATCATAGGATCAGTGTCACAGATAAAGGAAGATCAGTCTAGAAAAGGACAGATAATACCTGTTTTGCAATAAAATAATTAGCCAAGCACAGCAGTTCACACCTGTAATCCCAGCCCTGGTCAGATAGACACAGAAAGATTGCAATCAGTTCAGGACCTGCCTGATCTACACTGTGTGCTCCAGGACAACCAGTGCTACACAGAAAGACACTTTCTTAAAAACACATGCATATACACACAAACACATAAGCAAATTCTTTGATGGACCTCTATATTTATTTAATCCCCAACAACCTTTGCTTTTGTATGCCATCTTTATCATTCTCAAGTTCATATACTCAGGAATATTGTGTGTGCTAGAAAAGAATGTTTCCTCATTCCTTTGTGTAGGCATCTACTAAAAACACAGGGGGTTTCCTCCATGCCTAGCCACGCCAACATTAGGCCCAAGTTCATTGTCACTCTCCTCGGTATTATTATCTTGTATTTGAATAATGCCCACAATACATGGCTTTTGAGTGCTCAGGTAGCTCATTCCTTCACTTCCACCTCCAGCTGTCTTCCTCCCTACCATGGCAAGCCATCCTGGAAAAACTATTTGCTTTTAAGCTGACTTTACATTTTAGAGCCCTTCATGTTCACAAAAAAATTGAGCAGAAAATACAGAGGCATTCTGTGCATTCCCACTCCTACACACATACAATTCCCGCTCTCCTTTAGGCACAACTGATGAACCTACATCATTATCACCCAAACTACAGTCTACAAGGAAGCTCATTCTTCCTAATGCACAGCCTTTGGGCTGGGACAGATGCACATTAGCATAGACTCTGCCATTTCTATATCACCCAGAGCAGTCTCATTGCACTGAAAGAGATCTGAACTCTGCTTATTGACCCCCCTCACATCCTTTACCCTCAGCAACCACTGACTTTTTTTACTGTCTCCCAAGTCTTATCTTTTCTGGAATGTTAGAATTTAAATAGTATAGTATGTAGCCCTTCCAGTGTGAGTTTTCTTCATGACTTTTCATGAATTTATAGCACACTTCTTTTTATCCCTAAATAACAACTTGGCCTAGATGTAGGGCAGTTTTTTATCCACTCATGATCTTGATTGTTTCCAAACTTTTTAGCAGGTACAAACAGGTATACAAGTCTGTGTGCAACTTTTTGTGTGGATAGTGAGAAAAATGGTTAAAGTCACAAAAACACCATTTTAAATTTGCACCCTCCATTTTATGCTAGGCCTTAATTTTCCATTTCCCCAACCTCTGAGTTTCGAGTTACCAGAAGTGGCTTGGCGCTTCAACTGATGTAGACACATTTAGAAATCCCTGGGTGGGGAAAGAAGGACTTATGGCTTACTGAATAAAATGTGACCAATGAAAAAGCCCCAAAAAGTCTTACAAATGCCCTGGCCAATCATAATAATGTGCAATGTGCGGGTTTTGTCCTATAAAAATAGCTGTGCCCCCTGCTTAGGGCTGCTGTTCTCCATATTGGACATGGAGTTGTAGCCCCAGCTAGCTTGAGTAATTACTCTTAAATAAATTTGGCTTTTCAAAAATTTATATTTGTAGTCTTTCTCGATCATTCTCAAATCATGGGTCAAACAGATAGAGATTTAATAACCTTTCAGGTAAATGCTAAAATGTGCACTCTGGGTTCCATATTGTGTTTCTCCAAAATTCCTATTGAAATCTAAAGTTGTAAGGGAATGGTATTGGAATGTGAAACCTTTGAAGGAAGGTTGGATTAGGAGGGCTGAGCCCTCATAAATAGGATTAGCATCCTTATAGGAGAGACCTCAGATAACCCCTTCTCTTTTCTGTCATGTAAGGACACTGTGAAAAGAGGGCCATAAATTACTTGACACAGAAACAGCTCTTCTGACCTTCATCTTGGGCATCTCAGATTCCTAAACTATAATTAGTAAATTTTTGTTTTTTATAAGGCTACCTATCTTTAGTATTTGGAGTATAGCAGCCAGAACAGTCTAAGAGAATAGTGACTAGATCATACAGTGAGAGAGAGTACACTATAGTTTTACAGGAAATTGCCAGCTCTCTTCCATTTGACATCCTATTTGCAATAAATTTTAAGAATGATCACCTTTCTCAGTGTCTCTCCCATTGAACATAATGAAATACACTGAATCAAACACATGAGGCAGTCATCTGAGCACTCTGAACATAATGCTAGCTAAAGAATGGGGAAGGAAACCAGTTCCTGAAAACCACAGAACTGGGAGTGGATTCAAGATATACTGTTACATAAGTACCTAGTCCTAAAACCCGAAAGAGTGATCAAGATGTGGACAATAACTTTTAAGAGAAATTTCCTACTTAGGGGTCCAGGGACTGTGGGGAAGTTTTCTTAGAGTTAAGAGACAGTTTGGAAAAGCATGTGGGTTTTTTTAAATAGGTGTTTAAGGTTCTCTCTTTCATCAGTCCCCAGGAAATTCTTCCACAATAGTTAGTGTCATAGTACAGAAAATGGATAAATGTCTAAAATCCTAAGGGAAGAGGACTTTCTGTCTGATTAGAGAAACTTGTTTAAGATTATGGAACAAACTGATCGTGATTGATTCTGATTCTGATTGTGATTTCTGATTGTGATTGTAATTGTGATTGTGAAATTCTGATTCTGATTCTTTCTCTGCCCACATACATACACAGTCACTCAAGGACATGGACGAACAAGGTCACTAAAGCCAAAGCTCACTGAGTATTCCAGCCAGAGGGAAGTGTGAAAATCAGAGGCTGAAACTCATGTGGTGGAAGTGATGGTTACATAACGTTGTGTGAAGAGTCCCTGATTTACCACTGACCTGGATAATGCATAGATCAGGACTGAATTAAATGGTATTCTCGGTCAGTTTCAATAGGAGCCAGAGCCACATCAGGTAATATTGACATATCCAGAATATGCTCTAAAATTACCCTGCATGAAAGTACAGGAAGACTTTATTATCTCACATTAAAGATAATCAACTAATGCCAAACTTAAGAGCCAGCAATATTGGAATTGTCAGACTAAAATACTAAATCAGTAAATTAAAATCATGTTCTAAAAGGCACAATGCGTACTTTTAAGTAAGCAAAATGGCTGAATTATACCACAAAGAAAAAAAATTTAAATACAAAAAGGTCAAATGATAATTTTAGACCAAAAAGCCAGAATAAAGCAAAATCTAAAATTCACTGAATGTCAAGAGCAGAATATACAAAACGGAAATTTTTCATTATTTTCAAATCCGAACAACAGAAATTATGGAGGCTGATGACTAGAAAATGAAAAAAATAAGATAATTTAAGGGGAAAAAGGTCAGAGCCTCAATGACCTGTGGCAAAATACCAATGCTAAGAAACACAGGAAGAAGATAAGGATGTCTTTTCAAAATAAAAACATTTGAAAAATGATGACTATTTCACAAATTTGTGAATCCATGAAGATTCAAGAAGTTCAGTTTAAAAAAAAAAAGAAAGAAAGAAATCTAAGTCATACACTGCAATAAAATGATCAAACTCTTATAACAAAGAGGAAATCTTGAAAGCGAAGAGGTAAAAGCAGCAAACGGCAGACAAAGGAGCCATACTTTGAATTCTAGGTCTTTCTCAGGGAAACATAGAGGCTGCACACAACAGAAGAGTACCGAACCAAAATAGTCATTGAGCAGAATTTTGCATCCAGTAACAACTATCTTACAGGGATAAATATTAAATAAGGCAATCTCGGATTAAAGAAAATTGTGAAAACTTGTCTTCAAAAGACTAATGCCAACATACTACTGAAAAAAGTTCTTCAGACATAAAGTTAGTAAAACTGAAAACAATATTTCAAGAATGGTTTTAAAACAACAGAAATGGTATCTAGGTAAAAGTAAAGGATGGTTCTTTTGCTCTTAAGTGCCTTAAAATACAGGCAGTAGTTGAAAGAAAAGCACTACAGCATGATCTGATGTATCTTGAGATACTTATGTACAATAAATATGATCATTTGGAAGATACCACATAAGGAATATACATGGAAGTGGTGTTTCATAGTCCACCTGATGAGTGAAATATTAATCCAGTAATGGAACTGCACCTGACAACAGACAAGCAAAACGTGTAAGACACAAACTGACAGAACTGAAGGAAGAAATGGTCAAATCTGCAACTATGGTAGGAGCTTTCATTTATTCATTTAAAAACATAAATAAAATCACCAAGGAAATAAAAGAACTGAAAAACACCATCAACCAATAGGAGCTAACAGATTTCAATAAACAGTTCTATAAATCAACAGCAGACATTTTTCTATTGAACAAGAGTCTATTCACAAAGATAGAATTTACCTTGAGATACCAAGTAGTCTTTAAAACTAATTTAAATAATAGAAGGATGTAGTCTCTGACCATGTGGAATTAAACTAGAAAATAATTAGAGAAACATAACTGGAAAAAAATCTCCAAATATATTGAAATTAAACCTAACTTTCAAATAACCCATGAGTGAAAAGATTTGCCAGGTAAAACTGAAAAATATTTTGAGCTAAACTAAAAGTAAAAATACCACGTACTAATATTTTGCGATGTAAGAAAAAATTGTCTGTGAATTGCCCAAGTCTAAACAGCACATATATAATACAACCTCTATACCTAAGGCTCACACAACAAAGAACAATGGGTAAAGAGGACACTAATGCATCTCTAAATTATCATTAATGAAGCTCCCTTCTGCAACAGAAGACCAGGAACACTGAAAAATCACAAATGGCCAATAAGTGGAGATTAGGAGTCTGCAGAGTGTGGGTCCCTGGACAGGGACCTATATTAAGCTTCACTCACTCAGGGCTCAAGGACCATTATGGAAGAGTGGGTGGAAAGACTGTAAGAGTCAGAGGGGAGGTTCATGACCATAAAGAAAGGGAACCCTACAAGCTCCTGGGACCCTGCTGATAGGAACCTATAGCAATAGTGACAGCATGCTCAAGACCCATGAAAACTCAAGCAGACAAAAACCCAGCATGGAACTGGAGAAATGGACAGCAGACCCCAATCTTAGCTGAAGAAATATTGACAAGTCATTACTGTTGGGTGAGGAAGATCTAATCTTCAAGTGAGGACCTCTGGATAGGCTGACTAGACCTCAGTGGATGAACTTGAACTGAAGAACACTAACTTGACATAATAGACCTTAAAACAAACTACAGAGTATATGGATTCCAGAGGGCGAGGCAGAGGAAGGCTGTGGGAGGCCCAGTGAGGAAGGGGTTATAAAAGTGATTAAGCTGGTTAGTATGTTCTGTATGAAATACAGAAATTCAATAAAATTTTCAATTTAAAAAGCTAAACAATAAAATAAATCCAGGTGTGTAAATTCTAATGTAATAATATAAGAAAAAAAAGGCAAAGGTATCATAACTCCTCCAAAAATTACTAATTTGGCAATATTGGCCTCTGCGAGTAAATTAGACAAATTTCTAGGCAAAGAATTCAAAAGAATAATTGTGAATATGTTCAAAAAAATTAAAGAAGTAACAAACTCCTGTATGGATCCCTGGAGAATACTAAAAAATAGCTGAATGAAACAATGAAGTCAATATTAGATGTGAGAGACAAATTCAGTAGAAATACTGAAGAAACACAAAATGAAATACTAGAAATGAAAAATACAGTAAGCCAAATATTAAGCTTCTTAGAGAGCTTCACCAATAGAATAGATCAAGGAGAGGACAGAGTATCTGAGCTTGAAGGCAAAGTAGAGCAATTCCAACAATTAGAAAGATAAATTAATAAGAAGTTATGGACAGGACTTTCCAAACATTTGAGATACTATAGAAAGACAAAAGTCTGAGAAAGATGGGCATTGAAGAAGGAAAAAAAAAATTCGTTTTCATTCTAAAGGCATAGAAAACATTTTCAACACAATCATAGATGAAAATTTCCCAAAATTGAGGAAGAAGAAGCATTTATAGCGCCAAACAGACAAGACAAAAAAAATCTGGCTTTGTTGCATTACAATTGAACTATTAAATATAACAAGCAAAGAAAGTGTGTGGAAAGTGTCCAGAACACCATCACTTAAAAAGCAAGCCTTCAAATAACAGAGAGGTTAAAAGCCAGGAGAGTATGGAATGATGCTTTCAAGTATTAAGAGATAACAACTGCCAACCCAGACTACTACATCCAGCAGTGCTATCATAATTGAAGGATAAACAAAAAAAATTCCATACTATAAACAGACTGGATAGACTAAAGGAATCCATTATCACTAAGGCAGCTCTAAAGAAGATATTTAAAGAATCATTCCGATTAAAGGCAAAGAAAATTAGGAAAGAACAAACCACCCTTGAGTGATAGTTAAGCATTTGAGGAAAATGAAAACACTGTACAAAACTGACAAAATACAGTAATCAATACACACTCCTTTCAATAACACTCAATATAAATGGTCGCAGTTCCCCCAATCAAAAGACACAGAGTGGTAGAAATTACTTAAAGGCAGGACCCTAATGTTTGTTGCCATTGGGAAATTCTTCTCATCATAAGACTACTACTTCAGAGTGAAGGATCGGAAAAAGAAATTCCAATCAAATGCAGGTAGGAAAAGAGGAGGCAATTGTTTAAAATATCTGACAAAACAGACATAACCAAACTAACTAGAAGTAATAAGAAGGTCACTTTATACTATTTAAAGGAACAATCAATCAAGAAGAGATTATAATTACAAACTGTGCACCAAACATGGGTGCACTCCATTTCATAAAACAATTACTAATAGATGTAAAGTCAAAGATTAACACCAGAATAGTAGCAATGGGTAACTTTAAGAAGTCACTCTAATCAACTGACGGGTCATCCCAGAAAAAAAAAAAAAAAACAGAGAAACATCTGGATTAAATGACATCCTAGGTCAATGGACCTATTAGACGTCTAGAGAACGTTTTGTTCTACACTACAAAATGCACATTCTTCTCAGCAGCCCATGGAACTTTATCTAAAATAGATCATATATTAGGACACAGAGCTAACTGTCACTGATTTAGGAAAATTGAAATAACTGTTTATAGTCTATCTGATCAAATGACCTAAAAATGTAAATCAACAACAAAACATCAACTGTGTGACATCAGTATGCCAACATTTCAGTTAAACTTGAATAAACAGCTTAACACTAGTTTCAAAGAGTGAACCCAAACTCAAGAGGGCACCTGGTCCTCCAAATGTCTCCTGAAACTGTGCTATCAGCCAGACTTCACCCATACTTTTATTCAAAGCCATTTCTTCAGCCACAAGCTTGGATCCACCTTTCTCTTATCAGACAATCTTGTTTTTTCATTCCTAGGCCTAAAATATCTCACAGACACAATGTCAAGCATTCCTCTCAGTTTTCATTGTTTTCAATGAAGACACAAATACAAATGTGTTATATTTAGTGCTTTGGTTTGCTAACTCAACCACAGCCCATGTATTCACCATCCAGGGCAAAGTGGGGTTCTAAGAGACCAACAGTCATGTGGCCAGGTCACAAAACACATGGCTCATTGAGCTTCCTTGCATTATAAACTGTAGCTATTTGGTTGCAAGGACACATAAATGTCATGAGTCTAGAGTCTGTCCACTTTGCAAAAGTCAGTCCTACAAAACTATACAATATAGTTGTATATTGTATAGTTCATAGAGGATAAACAATGTATTGTTGTATGCATCATTGAAATCAAGAAGGAAATAAGAATTCCAGAAATTGAATGATAAGGAAAATATATCAAAAGCAGTTGGGTATAATGAAAGCAGCCCTGAGAGGAAAGTTTATAGCTCAAAGCACCCATATTAAGAAATTAGAGAAATATCAATTAAATAACAATGATATCCCTTAGGGCACTGGAAAAACAATAACAAGCCAAATGCAAAATAAGTAGAGGAAAGAAGTAATTAAGATCAGGTTCTTAAGGGGCTAAAGCACTCATAAGGAGATAAGACAAAAGAGAAAGCGGACAATAGGTCACATCTAGGTTACTCAAGAACAAATGTGGAAAGCTTTATGTCAAGCTGGAGGTCTTAAGGGGGAAAAGATGAGAGAAAGCCAAATGCTGTGTCCATGTCTTTGGGAGGCTTCAAAAGGTGACCAGCAATTCAACAGAGGGCTGTAGGAAAGAACGTAAGACAGGGTGTGCAGGTGGTCACTACTGCTCTCTCCACTATAGTGGAAGTAGTATCCTGGGGTGGATACCATCCTAGCTGCTCCTGATACGATGGCCAAGGTTGCCTGTAAGGGAAGGCCGCATATGGTAAGCAGAAGTCTCACACTAATTTATGTTTGGGGGATCCCTTACTAATGTGTAAAATACTTGTGCTTTTGTGGCTAATGGAGCTGAGTATACCTTAATTTATGGCAATCATCCAAATCACAATGGACCATGGCAAATGGGTACAGGGATAGAGCAATGCAGGTAAAACCTGTCCTAGAGGTGGACAGTTGTTCGCACACCCAGAGGAGTATACTCTGTGCATTTCCAAACTACAAGACAACCTTCTGGGAGTGAATGTACTGCTAGGACATACCCTTTACACCACTAAGTAAGCCTAAAAGTGTGAACTGCAAAGGCAGTCATTTGTGGTTGGGCAAAATGCAAGCCTGCCTACTCCATGTAGGGCCATGAATATCAAACAGTACAAATTGTCCAGGGAATATGACAGTATTAGAGAAACCATCAAGAAATTGGAAAGGATAGAACATTTTCCCCTCTCAAAGCCCTTTCAACAGCCCAGTATGGACTATGAAGAAGTCAAATGGCTCCTGGAGAAAAATTATGGATTGTAAAGGCCTAAATACGGTGGTGCCCCATCTGTGCCACTAGATCCAAAATTACTGTTTTGACTAAATGACTGATACCGATAGTGGAATTTTTTCATAGTGTATTGGACCTTGCTGATGCATTGCTTTAATACCCTTTTAGCTGATAGATCCCAAGAGCTGTTTGCATTAACATGGCATGATCAACAGTGGGCCTTCAGAGCACTCGCCAAAAGTTACCTTCATAGCCCTACTGTTTGTCATGAGATAGTGGCCTGGGCCTATGCTTTGTTATCTTGCCTGACTTTGGTGTAAAGATAACATAAAGCTAACCTTTGAAAGTTTTACAGATTTAACAAAGCATGTGAAAGATATATACAAGGGCACAAAAAGGAATAAGGATGGGAAGTCAATCCCATTTACAAGACTTGGGAGTTCCTGAAATTTGTAAAAGTATTAAGTAATTTTTGGAGGGACAATGTTCTAACTAACCAGTTGCCTACTGGTTAGGTCAGGGGCTTCAGGAATGCAGATACCTCATCATCTATGTGAGGATGCTTTGGCATGGCTGCCTTCGAGCAACTCATGCTTCTTTAACTTAACACCTCATCCTTGCTCCTGTAAGCAACTCGAGTAAGCTTAAATGTTCACTGTATGGAGTAACGCAGGATGGCCCTTAGCCAGGTCGCCTGCTGTGAGGAATAAGGGAATGACTCCTGTGGAGTGGGGCTCTGCTCTGACCGGGCATGAAACCAGCTTCCACCCAGCACCTGGCGAGAAACTGCACTGAGATGGGCTAACCAAAATCATAAAACCCTTTGCACTTCCTTGAATAAAACGAGTTTGCTGCAGCTCGCTCTCCGCATGCTTCCACCCAGCTCACCGGGTCTGTGTGTTGATTCGGCATCTCTCACCCCCTCACAGGGGAGACCCTGCATCCCACTCTGCTGGTCCAGAACAGAGGGACCCCAACAGTTCACTAACTGAGATTGGGTGGATTCTTTGCATTTGTTCTTGTCTCCCCAGAAAGCCATACAACGCGTCTTTATAGCAAAAGATATCAACCCAATATTAACCAATTCAGTCCAGCAATATTTCTCTAAATAATACATCATTTAGTAGTACAATACTAAACGGAGTTTATTTTAAGGATCTGGGAATTAGTTCAACACTAAACATCAGGTTTTGCAATCTATTATGTGAATAAAAGCAAAAATGAAGTGACTTTATCAAATGGCACAGAAAAACTTGATAAAATTTGTAATCTATTCCTGATTTTAAGAAAAAACCCTCAGCAAATAAAAAATAGATCAAATTTCCTTAATCTGATGAAGAAAGTTGAACAAAACAAGCACATACCCAGCTAACATCAAACTCAACGGAGCATTTTCTTTATGGCTGCGTAGGAGATGGTGTCCACTATCGCCACTCTTAGCTAACACTTTGTCAGTAAGGGAAAACAAAAAAGGTAGAAAAGAAATAAAACCCTTCCTGTTGGTTAATGGGTTGTCTACATAGCAATCCCAAAGAATGAAAAAGACTCCTAGCACTAGTGAGTATAGCAAGATCACAGAAAGGATCAATAGTCACCATAAGAATAGAAGTCTGTTCACAAGAATCCATACCTGAATATTTATTATGACTTGATAAAATTTTGCCCCAAATTTAAAACATGACAAATGCCTGTCATTGGGTCAATGATACATTGTTAAGTGTGGGCAATAAAATAGAGTTCAACAATAACAGGAAACAAATGCAGATTCACACAACAACATGGAGGAGTCTCCAAAACACAACACTGAAACAGGCAGTCTCAAAGGTATGATTACAGCAAATAAGGGTGGAGACGTTTCACATTGCCAAGGGTTAGAGATGGAGGAACTGTCTGACTACAAATGGATGCTGAACTGGTGGGGAGCAATGCAACGATTTTGTATCCTGAGGGCCATGATGATTCATAAATCTGTATATAAACATATACACATGTGAAAATTCAGAGAACTTTACACCAAAGAATAAAATGAGCTTACTTTACATGTGCAAATTCTCAATTTTTGAATTGTGCAGATATAACTGGTGAGCCAGCCCAGTCATCTGTGTTCACAGAGATAAGTGAAAACAGCAGTCTGTACAAAGACTGTGCTCTGTCGCTTTCTTCACATTAAGTGAAAACTGGATATAATCCAGATTTTCGAACCAGAGTACATAAACAGATTTGCTTTCTTATTATCTTATTGAATTGTATTTTTGAGACAGGGTCTCACTATGCATGCCAGACTGGCTTCAAACTCACATTCCTCCTGCCTCTAGGTCACAAGTATGAGGATTACAGTTGGATGCTACCGTGTCCAGCTTGTGCTGCCCTATAGAATAAAATATCACTCTGAAATTAGAGGGAACAAATGAATGAAAGTCAGGCACAGAACCATATGCATTTATAATTCATGTAAGTGAAGTCATTAATAATTCCATTTACAAGAAATTCAAAAATAAGCTACCTCCCTGAGAGGTTTTCTAAGTCCAAGTGGGCAACCCTGTACACAGGTACACTGGAGCACCACTGGATAAACTCAGTGTCTTCCATATATATGATATGTATCTATAAATATATGCATGTACATGTAACAATAGTAATCAAGGAAGGGGACAGGAAGTTGAGTGTGGATGGCGTATCAAGGAGTTGGGGAAACTTAGAGGGATATCATATATGATGGTCACAAAAAATTAATGCAAAAATATTTTTAAAGATTTGAATATCCCCCTTGAAATGAAAAAATCTCACCTACAATAAAATAAAAATATGGAATAGACATAAATTGGATAGAAAATGTGCAAGACTTATTTGCTGTAATCTATAAAACATTAATAAGAATTTTTTAATTTAAATAAAAATTTTTTAAATACTACCAATTAGGCACACAAGAAATATTTACTTGCTGTGCCATGAAAAGTTGATATCAAATTTGCAAAAAAGAATTTTAAGTGATTTGATGTATTGTTCATTGAAAACAAACAAAAACAAAAGCTCTGCAAGGCTTTTAAAGACTTGGCCCTCACCTATCACTACATAAGAAACATTACCTACACAGAACCCAGATCAGATTCATTTGAAGCCCTAGGAATGCTGTCATGAAGGAATCATTACAATGAAATCACCCACTACTTGGCACCCCTCACCCACACCACAAACCTCACCCACACTCTACAGAATTTCTATACTATTCAAATGAACACACTAAATAATGTGAAAAACATTGTCTTCTCCAAAGCTCTGACATGGTATTAATGAAACTGCTAATACAAAAAACTTCTCCCAGTTGCTTGTGGATTCATTTCTAAGTATCTATCCTAAGTAGGATACTCTTTATAGTAAACAAAGTGTGAGACCTCAGATCTAAAGAGTTTTAATGAAGACTTGGTCTGTTTAAAAAGTTCTTTAAATTGAAATTTTTTTCCAATTCTATAAACAAAATATTTACTATGGCTCATCTATGTGGACCTATCATGAAAATTCAGATTGATATTATTAGTAAATGCTGAAGTACTCATTTGAAGAAATCATGAAAGACATCAATTGGATATGATGTGGAAAAAGCAAAGGTTAGGTTCAATGAAAGATACACGAATTACAGTTTTAATTTCCAAACTCTTCCAAATCAATCATGCAGCATTTTCACCTCAAATACACCGAGACATTAAAGATTATTGCACATGCTGCAATTACACACACACGCACAGCCATTATGGAGGCGCTGTTTCTTATGCATGTAGTCTAGTTTTAAAGATTTGTTTATTTTGTTTTGTTTTTAAAGCAAAGGCATTAGCTGCTCAATTGCCCAGCAAGAAGGTTTTACAAATTTCTCTCAAGTTTCCATAGAAATGCATTGATCAGAGCATAATTTCTGTTAATATTTCCTTCAGCGTCCTCTGCTTGCTTAAACTAACAGTGCACCTGCCTCTTGCTGTCGTTTTCATCTTTTGTTCGGCTCAGTAGGTTACCTAACTGGTGGATTTTATTGAGTTAAATCAAGCTGTCACTTCATCTGCCTGAAGGATGACTCAAATACTACACATAATAATAAAAGAAAAGTAGGATAAAATAATCTTGTCAAGCCAGAAAAACTGATTGCTTGAAGTTGTAGCCTTCAATCAATACACTAATTCCACAATTTATACCTTTTTCAATTGAAGGCGAAAGAAACTCTGATATGGTATTTCTTGGCTCACTGACCAACTTTGACCTTCTATCTATGTGAATGTGGGATTAACATGGGTTTCTGCTTAGTGAAATCACCTATGAAAATAAGAAAACAAATGCGGGCATTTGTGGCTCTAAGTGACTATTAATTGCAGAAACACAAGGGACAAACTGTTTATTTTCCATCTTTACTAAAAGGAACATTTTATTTAGCTTAAAGTAGATGATCTTTCCTATTTAAAAATAGTTTAAAGCTGGAATCCTTTGGCATAATGTAATTCTTTAAAAATTTTTAAGTTGGATCTGTTCATTAATAACCTATGTAAAATAATAGATAACTAAACAATATAGAATTATGTTACATTGTATGCTTATTTGGTTCCTTAACAAAATATGTCATCTGGGATAAAACAGCACACTGTTCTATTGCGCTCTAGCTGTAATTTTTATAGAGTATAATAAGCTATTTTTTCAGCAATATTATATAAAATGCCAATCATTTTCACAAATTTTAGTTGTTTTTAAATCAAAATTAATTTACATACCTTTTAAAATCCATTTTTTTTAAAGTTCACTTCAAAATTCTGCACTCTGGCTGTTGGATTTTTGTTTCCTTTCATAATTCCTCCCCTGCAGGCACCAACCAGGAAATAAAACTCTTTGTTTAGGAAGCCTTTTATATTTCACCAGGCCACCTGCTTACCTTGAATTACAGCATGTATCAAGCAAGGTGCCCCAAACTAGTATGCTTTTTGCTACCCTATATCTTGAGTAACTGTGTGCGTGTGTGTGTGTGAGTGTGTGTGTGTGTGTGTGTGTGTGTGTGTGTGTGTAGACACTCTACAAAACAACCTACAAACTAGGACTTGGAAATTTTGGTAAAAAAATATTTTAAGTTACAAAACCTAAGACATGCTAGCCCAAATATTTTTGGATTTAAACAAATCATCTTCTTACATTATCAAGGGGTACTGCTTTTGTTACAGTGGAAGCAATAAGTTGTGTGTATATTTTGTGAATATTACAAATGAATCTCTATTTTATATGTGCATTTAGGCATATGTATTTCTTCCTAAAATAAACCCCTTTAAACTTTGGCTGTTGTGTATGCACAAGGCTGTCTTTGTCCTTGGGATACACTTAATCACATCTCTCTGTCGGCTCCGGTTTCTTTTTTTAGATTTATTTTTATTTTATATTTACATTTATGCTCATTTTACATTTTCACATTATTTGGTATTACTTTTAGCTCTGAGCATATGTGTGTGTGTGTGTGTGTGTGTGTGTGTGTGTTTGTGTGCACCTGAATGCACACACCCAATTAGATTCCCAGCACCCACACAGGGCAGCTCACAGCTCCCATTTCTTAAGCTCAAATTTGAACTTCTGAAAAACCTATGTGAGACCATTCTGCCATGTAAACCATCCTAACAGGCTGAGCTCCTTGAAAGAAGTGGAACACAGCAATTCTCCAAATACTGCCACCCTTTAAAAACAATAAATCAGAGTTTGAAATAAGTAAATCAAGGTATATTTTTTTCTTCACAGCAAACATAAAAAGACTTGCCTTTCCCAGAGCATACACCCTCTCCATCCAAACATCCTGCTACTAGTGCCATTTGAATATGTATTAAGAGGGTAAAAGAAGACAAAGGGAAAGACTGAAAATCCTAAATCCTTCTCCCTCCTTACAGTCTGCTCCACCACCGCATATCCCACAGCCCACTCCTTCCTGTGTCCAGGATGAAGGACAAGGATTAAGCAAAGCAGTCCTTTGAAAAGCTTGCTTTTACACATACAAAAGCATACATTCTTTTTTTTTTTTTTTTGTAAAGTGGTGAAGAAGCACATTCAAACCAGTACCAAAGTTATCTAGTTTTTAAAAAGAAAGAAAATTCCAGAGTGCAATAAAAAGTCACTACCAGCTTCCTGTTTATGCAAGACATCTGACTGGATTCACTATTCTTTATGATATTTCTGTATAGTTTCATCCAGTTGATTAATCTCTTCTTCAGGAAAATATTTATTTTTCTTTATGCTCCTCCAGCTTATCGGTATGTTTAATGCCCTTTTATTCTCTGCTTCCTCTCTTCTACTGAGTGTTTCACAAGGTTTGGCCCGGCATGTGTACTTACATTAATATATATTCTCCCTTTGAGAATTCATTTGCTCTAAAGGCTTATATCTTCTGACTAGAGTTCAGGTCATGGTTCCTAAGAGTCACAGAGAGGTCAGGAATTAAGCAGAGGGTCAGGCCAAGCAGACAGTCTGGAACCAAGATGAGAACAGAAGTCAAAAGTCAAAGGTCAATTGGAAGACCAGGGCTGAGTGATATCAAAAGAAAGAGATCATACCTCAGCCAGATGTCAACATCGTAGAGTGCGTCAAACCCAGGGAAGGAAAGAGACCAACAACCTCTTCAGTCTCATTCACCAAATACCTTGAAGAGAAAAACCTCACCCCATACTCCTCGTTCTAGGAAGGCGTAGGTGACTGGCCTTTCTCGAGATTGACATCAGGATGCAGATGTCCTCGGGGTTAGGGATGTAGCGCAGTAGTAGAGTACTTATTAGCATGTGCAAAGTCCTATGTTTGATCTGCAACATGAAAAAATAAAAGAGGGTGTCATTGTTACTTTTAAGGTTTTTGTTGTTGTTTTTGACACAGGGTCTCACTATGTGTCTCTGGCTAGGTATCATGATATAGACTGGCTTCAAACAAAGATCCACCTGTGTCTGCCTCCAGAGTGCTCTGATTAAAGGCATGTGCCAGCCACTACCCCTGACTACTTTTATTTTTGAAGTGACAAAAAGATTCCAGAAATTTTCTCCTCTATGCAAACACCTCACACATCTCTATCTCGGATCTAACTCTCTAATTCTCATAATTTCAATGGTTACCTTTCTTAGAAGACCTATTGTCATTTCAGTTTGATGGAAGTTAAACATCACTAGTTTTCAATTTTGTTCACTATTCCTTTATTTAATCAAATGTGTTAAATGATCACAATGTAGTAACCAGCTTTCTAGATCATAAAAAATAGCAAATTTTAAAAGTGTTAAAAAAATCTCTTAGATATCACCTTAACTCTCTTCAACATCTTTATGTCAACTGAATGCAAAATTTTTAGACGTTTAACCTACTATTCAATCCAAGAGTTCCAGCCCAAGTTTTCCTGAAAGATACATCCAATCAGTCCTGATAATGCAATAGAGCCATTCAAAGACAGCAAGAAAAAGGAGATAAAAAATATAAAGCACTGAATAAGTATCATAAAAGGAAGTATTCGTCTAGGGAGGAAAAACTTCTCTACTCTTCCCAGGTTTCATGGCACATGCCTTTAATCCCAGGGAGGCAGAAGTAGACAGATTTCTGTGAGATGATAGTCATCCTAGTCTACACAGCAAGTTCCAGGCTGGGTGGAGCTACAGGGAGACCCTGTCTCAAAAAACAAAACAAACAAAATCTCTGCTCTGGGAAATAAGAGAGATGGGTGATAAACAAAATAAATAGAGATGCCCTAAATATGTTACACTAGTTGAAAGTGCAGAAGCAACATCGTGTTCATATACAGTAGGAAAGACAGAGCCGCTCAGTGTGAGATCGAGCACGCACTTATTAACTCATTGTTGACAGGGATGATAATACATTATAGTAGTAGGGACTGTTTCTTCAAAAACTAGAGCTGGAACAAAAAAAGAATTTGTATGCAAGAAAGGGAATTTATACAAAGAAATCAGTTTAATGGATCTGAACCCCAAAGCTTCAGATGCAGATGGATTCATGATGATTCTATGGCACATATAAGGAAGAAGACATCTCAGTTCTCTACAATCTCTTCCAGAAGACAGAAGCCAGGAAATACTTCCTGATTAGAATCTAGCTTTACCCTAATGTCCAAATCACACAAAATATTACAAGAAAACTACAGACCAAAATCTCTAATGAATACAGATATAAAAAAATCCTCAACAAAATATGAAGAATCCAACAATGTAATAAAAGTTATACACCAACACTAAATAGGATGCACCCCAAGTGTACAAGGCTAGTTAGGCACTAATGAAACGTAATCCATCATAACAACAGACTGATTTTTCTTAATCAAAATATTATATCAGTAGGTGTAGAAAGACCATCTAACAAAATCTAACAGTCATTCCCGATAGAAACTGTGAATTCAATAGGATTTTCACCACAGATTTATTCACAGTTGTCAGTACTGCAAGCAGCAAGGATGTCTTTCAATAGGTGAGTAGATAAACTTCAAATGTAAATAAATCGTTCAAAATGAAATGAGCTATCAAAGTACAAAAAGACTCACCTGTATGTTTCTAAGTGAAATAAGCTAACCTGAAATAGATACATATTTTACGGCACTGATTTCATGGGTACAGTTAAAAGACCCATATCTCCAGGGTTTATCGGGGAAGGAAGGATGCAGAGGCAGAGTATATTGTTTAGGGTAGTGCCATGATTCTGCATGATAGGATAACATATGCCACTGCAAACGTGAACACATGAAAATAGCTGATACCATTGTCAATTAGCCATCTATCCAGCACTACCTAGAGTGCATTACATACGTGTTTGTCAATCTGACAACATATCTGAGAAAACAGCATAAAGAAAGACTGATTTACTGGAATCCACGTTCCTGACATGTCAGCTCGTCATAGTTGCAAGACTGTGGTGGAACAGAGAAGCACATGTCGTAACAGCCAGGAGCAGAGCCATGGCACTCCCTAGTTTCCTCTGGTTTCTTCTTTTCTTCCTTCTAAACCCCCAGCCTATAGGATGCTGCTGCCCACATTCAGACTGGATTAGTGCTACCTGGTTAATACTCTCTAGAAAAGTTGCCACAGCCACATCCAGAGGTGTGCTTTCTTAATATCTTACACATTTTTAAATTAAACAAGTTTACCATTGCAGCTAATGATCATATACATATAAGATACATGGTCTTATTTATTCTCATAACAACCATACCAATATAGATCTCACTATTACCCCCACTTTACAACTACAGCAAATTGGTTTCAGGAGAATGAAGTGACTTATCCAAGAACACACTGGTAGTAAATTGTAAAGCTACAACTTGAACAAGAATCAGCTTGGACTTTTTCTCTTAAGCCACACTGCTCTCTTAGAATTTGAGGCTAAAGTTCTTCCTGTCTTCCTGTTTGCAGACTAACCACCTGATCTTGGCTGTGCATACTACCCTCCTCCCAAAACTATTCCTGAGGTTTCTCACCTCTACTGATCTACCTTGCCTCAAATCCCAAGTACAGCCTAGAGAGGGTAAGAATGTGCAGTATGGGAAGAGATAACGAAACGTGTTGCTAGCACTGAAGGTCTCCACCACAGCAATGTCTTCCGTGCCATCTTCATCCCCTTTTCTTTCTGTTCCAGCTTCCTTTTCTCTTCTCCCAAAATCAACCCCCCCAAGTCTTTTTGTTTTTCTCTTCTCCAGATTGTGTACTAATTACAGGAATCACCAATCCTACAAGGCCTCAGAGTACTAAGTAAACTGATCATCCTTAGGCAGCAATACACTAGGAAAATTTGAATGTCAGTGTGTTCCACATATCTGTAAATTATAAAAATACTATAGTTGATTGTGATCATCTCACAATGTATCTACACATGAAAATGTCAAGTTGTTCCCCTTAGATACAATTTTATATATCATTATAATACATGAATAAAACCTAAAAATCTATTGAGATAAAATTAAGTCTTTAAATATGTTATAGAGTTTTAATGGGAAGAGAAAAATCTAAGAAAACACTTTTAAGAGTCAAAAGTTTCAAATCAGACATGGTAACATAGGGCTCTAATCCCAGTACTCAGAAAGCAGAGGCTGGTGGATCTCTGTGAGTTCAAGGCCAGCTTGGTCTACATAAGGAGTTCTAGGCGAGCCAGGGATACAAAGACACTAGCAAAAAAAAAACAAAAAAACCTGAAAGTCTTAAAATTATCTCTATTAATAGGCAGAAAGATCTAAACAAACCAGCAGAAAATGCCCTGGAATTAGGATGGTGTTAGAACAGATAGATGATACATTGCTATTCACGGTTTAATGTGTCTCAGATACCATAATTGTCTGGTTTCTGCATTTGTCTCCAGAGTTCATAAGTTGTCTCCTTTACATATGGGTTTTTCTTTTTCTCTTTATGTAAGAAGAAAAGCCTATGATTTTTCACTGTGGCTTTTGTTTAGTTAGTGATCTAGAATGTTCTTGCCTCATTCTTTTATTACTTCTTAGCTTGCATGCAATCAGTTCAGACTGTGTTTGAGCAAAAATTTTTATTCATCGCCTGCTCTGTTTTGCCAACTTTATTTTTAAAATTCTAACAAATCTTTCTTTAGGAAATTTTATTCTTGATGTCAAGGGTATGTATACCCTAACAGAAATCAAACATGGAATATAAATAAAGCATAACAGGTAAATTGCTCTGTGAACTTGAAGTGACTGAAAACACATTGTCAGTGTGCAGTCCACTGATTTGTGTAACAGTTCACTGAGACATACAATTTTCATATTAAGACTGTATAATTCAGTGCTTTGAAGCATGCTTGCACAGATCACCACAATCAATGTTAAAGTATTGTTACCTCGAAAAGAACCTCCCAAGAGAGACAGATATCATCCTCACCCCCTTCACCACACCCCCTCCCCTCTGTTCTTAGAACTGTCCTTAGTTCTAAGGAGTCGCTGATCTACTTTCTGTCTCTACATATTTTCATATTCTGGACAAAATAGGTTGTGCTTTGTCTCTTAGCATCGTGTTCTTGGGAGTCATTCATAATGCAGCATACATTAGCTACTTGTTACTTTCTAGAGGTGGATAATCCATTGTGTAGGGCGAGCTTTTCCATTCATCACAGAGTGAGCATTTGGAGTTGTTCCACCCTTAGGCTATTAGGACTAGCGCTGCTGCAAATGTTAACATACAAGTTTTTGTGTGGACATATGTTTCCAGTTCTCTTTGATACACAAAGAGCACTGGAAGTGGTACCTCTATGTTTAACTTCTTTGAAAAAAAATGCCAGGTTTTCCCTCCAAAGTCACTGCATTATTTTATATTCCCACTAGCAATCTATGAACAGGGATTCTGATTTTGCACATCCTTGTCAATATTTGGTATTAGCTGATATTTTGATCACAGCCACCCCAGTGAGTGTGAAGTGCTATCTCCTTGGGGGTTTATAATGTTTTGATCATTTTGGCTAATAACAAAATATTTTAGTTATTTCATTTTTTATTTCTTCCTTAATGATGTCACTTGCAAAGTTAATATTATGCATGTTGACTGCTTATGTGTCTTCTCCCAAGAATACACGTTTCTATATGTGTTCCTTACGGAAATGGCTAACCAGGTCCTTTAAAGGATCAACCCTTATAAATGTGTTATTTATCTTTTTATTATTGATTTAGAAGAGCTCTTAATATATTCTCAACTATACATGCATCTAGAACATAAAAATCTCTTTAAAATATATACTTATTTTATGAAATTCATAAAATTTCAAAAAAAAGAAAAAAATACAAAATAAAAACGTAAATATTTATCACAGTAAAGTGATAAAACAAGAAGGAAATAGTCATTTCATCACAATTATAGTCTTAATAAAATAAAGATGTATTGGTGGAAAAAAATATCTATACATACATAACTTTCAAACATTTGCCCAGCTGAATTGCACTTCTTTTTTGGTTCACTGTGCTTCTTTTGAGGCATAAACATTTTTAATTTTTAGTAAGTAGGATTTATCCATTTTTCATTTTGTATTATTTTTAATTCAGCTGTCATGGGCATATATTTCTATATCTGTTTTATCTTCTTGATGAATTAGACATCTAGTCATTATAAAATATCTCTATTTTTGTTTTAAAGTCTACTTTTGTCTAGTATGTGGATAGCCACTGTAACTCTAATGTTTGGTTACTTTTTGTTGCAAAACTTCACATTAGATAGTGAATACTTCAAATTGGGTTTCAAAGGTTTTTTACTTCATAAACATAACTAACTAACATAAACAATAAAACTAATTGAATTTTTACCCACTCGTTAATGTTCTGATAGAACTTGTAAAAAACAAAATTCATTCTTAATGAGCTGAGATTTTCCAGTGACAGAGTCCAAGTGTGAACAATACAACTAAACCCTCTGAATGATTCTTCTTTCTATTGGCATTTGACAGCAATTGTGCTAAAGAGTTCATTGCCTTTGTGTTTTTATTATGGAATATTTGTTTATGGAAATTATACCTTGTGATTTTCTGTTTGGGATCATTTACTCACATATATCCCCTTCCAGATTATACATTCCCTTGAAGAACAAACCTACACTCAGCAATTAAAGACATGAATGGCTGTCTACCCACAGCAAGTAGGCAAGAAGTAAAGAAGGCAGCCAACTGCATTCCTTGCACAGGCCTCTTTGAAATGTGTAACAACTAACTTGACTGAAGAACTATAATCAGCTAGATTATAAGCTGAGTGGACAGGGACAAATATGTCACTGTGAACAGATCCAAGGACAGGTTTTATGCAACAAGCAAAAGCATTCAATGATATCCTATAAATTATGCTCTTTACAAAAATTACTTTATGGTCAAATTGAAGGTTTAAGTTGCTAAAAAATTCACAGAATATCAGCTCAGAGATGGAATATAAAAGAAATTGAAATAGAGAAGCAAGGATAAGTCTGTTAACCTGAGCTTAACCCAAACTTGTTAAAAGGAGAGTTTACCACTGTGATTTTGTAGTTTTCTTAAGCGACTTAGATCATGGTAGAATCACTAAAATTGATAAAGAAAAGAGCCAAGGCACTCAAAGTCTAAGCTTAAAATTATGAGTGGTTCTACTAGGATTCTGAAATAAGAAGCTAGTATTAACGTTTTTAATCTAGCAGCAAGTCTAAATTAGATTCATTGAATGATAATCTTTCATTTTAAAAGTGTAATATGAATTTTACACTTTGCTTGTCATGTATAATAGTTATCTATTGCTATAAAACAAATCATTCTAAAATTTGGTAGCTTAATTAACAAAAAGTATTTCGAATGTGACAGAGTTTCCCTGAGTCAGGAATTCAGGAGTATGTGTAGGTGGTTCTGTTGAGCAGCTAAGGAACGTGTCTGAGGGTCGTCACAGCAATGCTGCAGTAAAGTTGGCCTGGAGCTATAGTTCCAGAGCCAGAGGAGCCCCTTCCAAGGGAGCTTGCTCACGTGACTCACAGCCTGCTGCTGAGTGATGCAGTGGATATGATTACTGGCCCTGTGGGCCCCTTCATAGAACTGACTGGCTATTCTCACATCATGTTTGTTGACCTCCTCCAGAATGAATGGCCCAAGAAGGAAGCCAGCAAATGCTCATCCTTCTCAGAAACATGGACCTAGACTTGGAGTGGAATGCCTTTCCTTCCAATACAATCTACCGCTCAGGATCGAGTTGTTAGGGCTGGCTGTTTCGACTGGAAAAGAGGCAAACAACACTGTGGAGTGGCACAGGCCTCTTAAAAGAAACATGAACCTGACTAGCTTGATGGGAAATAAATTTATTAGAACATAGTCTCTACCTTCCTTTTTATATCTTTTTAATTGATTTGTGTATTTCATTGTATATTTCATACAGAACATTTCAATTAATCTTAACCATTTTTATACCCCCTGCCTCACCAGCACCCCATAGCACCCCAACTGCAATTCACACATTCTTTAATCTTTATTAAGATCTATTGTGTCAAGTTAGTATTCCCAAATGACTTCAGGTTCATCTACTGAGGTCTGGTCATCCTACCCAGAAGCCCTTCCTTTAAGAAAACTAGCTCATTCTCACCCAACAGTAAACAGTTCCCAATATTTCTTAAGCAAATGTTGGGGTCTGCTACCCATTTCCCCATTTGCATGCTAGGTTTTTGTCTGCTTGAGTTTGCATGGGTTTGGAGCATTCCAAAACTGTAGGTTCATATGACCAGGGTCCCAGGGACTTGTAGGACTGTATTTCCATATGGTCACACACCAAACTGGCTCTTGTTATTTTTCTGCCCCCTCTTCTGCAATGGTCCCTGAGCCTTGGGTAAATGAAACAGTATATGAGTCCTGTCCAGCGAACCACACTCTGCAGATTCGTAATCCCCATTCTTTAACCATTTGTGTCTTTTTGTTTTACTGGTCCTTTGTTGCATTAGGGAGCTTAGTTAATAGAGTTGAGAGATTCATGAGTGTCTTCTTTATCACTTTTTCTACATTTCATGAGTCAGGAGTGTAGAGATTGCACTGTTGATGTGCTGTGTAGGCATGGGAAACTCACAATGTCTCTGTGCGACCAGCTGTGGTACTACTATGTAGTCACTGTCTTGTGCAAAAGAAGCTTCTTTGATGAGTGGTGACTGGAATACTTGACTGTAAACATAAGGACATGTATTTTGCATTTAGTAAGAAGTTATATTAGCATAAGGATATGACAGCTGTGAAGATTTCTCTAAGATCTATTACATCTTTAGTCATGTATATCTGCTTATGATTACAGTACCTCACATGTGTTTCTTCCCATTAAGTGGGCCCTAAGACCAATTAGGGAGCCTTTGATTGGCCCCAAGATGTAAGTGCCACTACCACACCAGTGTCAAATGCTTTGCCAGTCATCAGCGTAGTTATCTGGTCATGAAGCTGGTGTTGGGCCATGGACTGATGTTGTCTCTTGGTTACTTGCATAGTTCCCTCAAGAGCTATGAGTGCTAGCCTTCAGGGGAAGTGACTTCCAGGAGAGTTCCAGCTCCATTGTTCCAAATCCAGTCTCATAAGTATGTCCTGTTTTCAACAAAGAGTCTTACCTTCAAGTTCTGGGAGGCAATGGGAGGCAATCAAGGGCTGTGGCTATAGCCTATGTAGTTTTGGGAGTCTCTTGGACCATGGGAGTCTCTTGGACGATTCTAGCCAACTCAAAGGAAGGTTTCTCCTATCTGGCACTGTTTCTTGTTATGTAGCCTTCAGCTATTCACATGAGCTCATGTAGAGATATTGCATGTGGAATTTGTCATTATGTTGCTAGACTAATATGATTCCCTCTGGTGTTTTATACAAGCTAGGCATTATTTAACCCCTGTCTTCTCTCTCTCTCTCTCTCTCTCTCTCTCTCTCTCTCTCTGTTTCTGCGTGTGCATGTGTCCTTGTCTAATCATCCATTCATGCCTTCCCCATTTAAAATGTTCCCATTTTCCCCATTTCTCCCTTGATAATACCAGACTCCTAAGGCCCCACCTCTCTTGAGCTACTTCTTTCCCTTTATCCCCATAGTTCCTTGAATAATCCTCCCCCCACTCTCATTTAAATCCCCCCTTTTATCTATTTCTCCCTTAGTAACACCTGTCGCCTGTTATTCTTCTCTATCAGGTTCATTCTTTCTCTTTACCTCCCTTGTTCCTTTCCATTTTCCTGGCCCCTGCAGTTACATCAGGATACATACTCACATATAATGGTTTGGCACTAGGATCCACAAATGAAGAACATATATCATGTGTTTTTCTGAGTCTGTGTTACTTAGTATAACAGTTTCTAGTTCCACCCATTTACCTGCATATGTCATGATTTCATCATTTTTTAATGCTGAGTAGAACTCCATTGTGTAAATGTAACACATTTTCATTTTCCACTCGTCAGCTGAGGGACACTTAGGTTGCGTCCATCTCTTAGCTATTGTGGAAAGAGCAGCAACAAACATGTGCAATCTTTTCTGCAATAGGATGCATCCTTTGAGTATAAGCCAAGGAGTGGTATAACTGGGTCAAACAGTAGATTCATTTTTACTTTTTTAAGAGTACGCCACACTGCTTTCCATAGAGGTTTCATGAGTTTGCAATCCTACCTGCAGTGAATGAGAATTCCTCTTCCCAACATTCTCTCCAGCATTTGGTATCATTTATTCTCTTGATCTTAGCCAATCTGACTGGGGTAAAATGAAATCTTAAAATGGTTTTAATTTGCATTTCCCTAACTATTAACGATGTATAGGACTTTTAAAGATATTTCTTTGCCATTTTTATTTCTTCTTTTGAGAACTCTCTGCTCAGATCCTTATCCTATCCTTTAATTGGATCACTTGTTTTCTTGATTCTTTGCTTTTGAGTTCTTTGTATATTCTGGTTGTTAAATCTCTGTTTAAAAATGTGTTGCTAGTGAAGATTTTCTCCCGTTCTGTGGGTTTTTTCTTCACTTCCGTGATTGTTTCTTTTACTGTCCAGAAGCTATTTTGCTTAATGAGGTCCCACTTGTTGATTACTGACCTTAATTCCTAAGCAACTGCTGTCTGATTTAGAGAGTCCATTCCTATACCTATATCTTGTAGATTACTGCCAATGTTTTCTTATAGCAGTTTCAGAATTTCAGGTTTCACATTGAGGATTTTGATCCATTTGGAGCTGACTTTTGTGTACGGTGAAAGGTAAGGGTTTAGTTTCACTCTTCTACAGGTGGAGATCCAGTTTTGCCAGGATCACTTGCTGAAGGTTCTGTCTTTCCTCCATTGTTCTTGGCCCCTTTGTCAAGTAGCAGGTGGCTGAAACTGCATGTGCTCGTGTTTGGGTCTTCAGTTGTGTTCTGTTGGTGTACAGGTCTATTTTTGTGCCACTACCATGCTGGTTTTATGACTACAGCTCTGTAATATGGTTTGAAATCTGGTAGAGTAATCCCCTTGCATTGTTCTTTGTGCTCAGGGTTGCTTTGGCTTCCATATGAATTTTAGGCTTTTTTTTTTTCTAACTCTGTGAAGAATGGCATGGGCTTTTGAATTTGATTGCATTGAATCTATATACTGCTTTTGGTTGGATGGTCAATATTTTAACAATATTAATTCTTCCAGTCCACTAGTATGGGAGGTCCTTCCATCTTCTGATGTCCTCATCAACCTCTTTCTTTACAGACCTAAAATTTTCATTGCAGAGATTTTTAATGTCTTTGGTTAGGGTTATTCTACAATATTTTATTTTGGGGAGGGGAAGCTATTGTGAATGGGAGGGTTTCCTTGTACTCTTTATCCAACTGCTTCTTAATGGTATATAGAAAGTCTACTGATTTTTGTAGATTAATTTTATAACCTGCTGCTTTACTAAAAGTGTTCATCATTTCTAGGCATTTTCTAGTGGATTTTTTGGTATCTCTTAGGTATAATATCATGTCATATGAAAAAAGGGATAATTTGTTCTCTTCTTTTCCAGTGAGTACTCCTTTAACTTCCTTCTCTTGTCTTATTGCTCTAGCAAGAGTTTCAAGTACTATATTAAAACAGAGTGGAGATAATGGACAGGCTTGCCTGGTTCCTGACTTTAATGGGAAGTCTCCAACTTTTAAAAGAAAGAGAGTCATGGAGTTGGTGGACTCCATTTCCAAACTAGGTTTGGAAATAGTGCAATATTATTTGTTTAGATATCAACAACTGAAAAATCTTGACACTGTGTAGTTCTTCTGCTCAGAGAACTTGGATATAACTCAGATGGCTCCTGGCATACTGATTTGAATTACAGACAAAAAGAGATGGAAGGTATATATGAAAGTCAGTTTGGCAATATAAACCTGATGCGATCAGGATAGAGATGGTTTGGTGATGCAAATGTAGCAGAAGAAAAGAAAAAAGACCTCTGCCTGACATTATGCACTTATCACCAGCACCTCACTGCCTTTTGAAGAATTTCCACACTGGACTAGACTTCAGAGGGTCCCTCCAGTGACTTGTCACATAGTGCAGTTTGCAGGTGGTCTCTAATTACTTAAGTATTTATGTCATTGCGCATCAATTAGCCTTTGCTGCTGGCTCATTGATTTCAGACAAAAACAGTTTATTATCTCCCACATTTCTGTGAGTGGCCTGGCAGTTCTGCCCTGGGGTGGATTCCATGAGGACATCAGGATGTAGTTCATCTTCCTCACAGGTCTGGAGCTGTACCTGCATGGCTGAAATGTCTCACACATTCACTGTACTGAGTTCTTTTACCACCATTCTACAAGTTTTCAAGCTATCTCTTCATGGAGAGCTCTTGGAGTCCTCAGTAGTCAGGGAGGGTTGAACTCCAGCATTCAGAATTCTTCAGTCCTTTGCTTAGCAAGTAACAGGCAGAGCAGAATTAGAAGTTGGAGAAATCAGTTCTACTACATAAGGGAACCCAATGCAGTCGCAGAGGGAGGTGCTCCAGCAGGATGCTTCCCTGGGAGAAGGCTTCGGCAGTCTACCACAGTTACATCTGAACTGTGATTACTGACATTTTTATTTGTACACACTTTCTTGACTTTTAGTACTCTGGGATGTAGGGACTACCTGCAACAATGAGTAGGAATTCAAGAAATATCCTTTGATTTATTAACCTCCACACCACACTTTTGTGCTGAGTTTTATATGAAAATGAAAACTTACTCTCCTCCTGCACCAACCTTTAATGCCCCTTCTTGGTCATATGCCAAGCAGGCAGGTGAACTCACCATTGGCTTTGTGGGCTGCAATTCTTGGATTCATTTACCCATTCAAATTAATCAGTCCTCAAATGTCCTACCTTAAGGATTTAATGCATAATATGCATGACCATCTTTTGCTTTCTTGATGATGTGGTAATCCTGGCAAGTACCTAGCATGCTAGTCACAGCGCTTCTTTGTAGCTTATTAGTGAAATCGTACTCGGTTCCATTAAGGATTTTAATTATGTTATTTTTCCCTTTTGCTTCCAGCTTATTTGGGTTAATAAAACTGCCCACACCTGCTTCAGATTGGTCATTCCTTATGGGAGAAAAAGCATATGGAGTGCTTAGAACAGGTGCTTAGTACTTGACCAGCTTCACTGGTTTAAATTTATAGTTTGACCCAGAGTCTTGGGGCAGTGCCTACAGATTTGTTTGCCAGAATTAGAAAATTGCCTCTAACATGATGGAACTAGTGGACATTGTGAAAAACATGTCTCTTCCATTTGGAAATTTCCTAATCATGTGAAACCAGCAATAAACTTGGAAACTGCTAGTATTTAAGTAAAAGAGAAAACAATTCAGGGTTTCTCAGCTCTCATATTGCTATAATGTTGGGCATATTAATCTGTCAACCAAAGAGCAAAGAATGGAACTGTTATGTCCGGGAAAGCCTGCAGTAATGAATTTTTACACCCTTAAAGAGGGCACTTGGAGGAACTGGAGAACATCCAGAGAAAAGCAATTAGGGAAAAAAATTAATGTTGGGAGTTTTCAGAGGAGTTAAGGCTACTTAACCTAGAGGGGGAAATAAGTCTGAGATGCTTCTACATTAATGAATTTAAATTATAAAGAAGGTGTTGAACAGCTGCTCTGCAATTCTATAGAGCACTGCACTGAAGAAAATAATCTCAACAGACAACAAGAGAAGTTATCAATGAAATGTAACCCAAAAAAGCTTTATTCTAAGGGTTAAAAGTGAATGGCATCAAATTCACTTAGTGAGCTTCAAAGATTAAGCAAAAAATTCAGCCTTCTGCATTTTAGAGCATGTAATTCTGCTCCAAGGATGGTAGCCAGACTCTCTTGACTCTTTCATTGAACAAAATTGTTGAACCACCACTGGCTGTCAGACAGTGTGTTAAGGTATACTGTGGCCTTCTCCAGGTTTCACACTAGCTCTTAGACGTTTTCCATACCGTAGTTCTGGGCTCTTCACTTGACAATTTTTTTTTAATTTGTATTTGTGCATACCTTCATGTTCATGTGGAGGGCCAAGGACAACTTGCAGGAGTCAGTTCTTTCCTTCCTGATGGCAGGCATAGCAGGAAACACTTTTGAGCCTCTAAGACATCTCACAAGCTAACCCAAAGACCTCTAAATCTCCACCTGGGTTAAATCCTTCTCTGACTTCTTGACCAAATTATAAATTCAGGAACATATGCCTACAAGTTCAAATGCAAGCTTGCTGAGAACTATTTCAAATTAAATGTTAAAATTTGTGTTCTTATTAAACAAATATGGAAGGAAATAGAGGGTCTTTGTTTTCTACTTGCTATGAATCAGAATAGAATCTTGTTATCTTTGGCTGTTCATTTAATTAACTGAAACCTTGAAGAACAAAACTGCTGATTTTTGCCCAAGTAAATTATTCAGTTTGTAGGTTTGGCCAGCAAACCTGATGATATTGCTGGACTTGTGAAAGACTGAGGGACAGGGCATGCCTAACTTTGGTGAAATTCAATACAGAAACAAACACCCAATAAGAAAACACAGTGCCTTCTGCTAAATGAGTAGATCCATCTTCTATTTTGTGATCAACAGAATACTCAGAGACCTGGCATGGTAGCTCATACCTTTAATTTCAGTACTCAAAAAGCAAAGGCAGATGCAGAGGCAGGCAGGTGGGTTCTGTGAGTTCAAGACCAGCCTGGTCTACAAAGTGAGTTCTAGACCAGCAAGGTCTTACATGGTGAGATCTGATCCAAAAAAAAAAAGTACTCAGACATTTTTTAATTGAAAAAGGTATTTTAATCATATATCTAGATAAGGAGACAAGTTTTACCATACTTCATTGTGAGTACTTATCCAAAATCCTAATATGGAGTCAGAGAGGTAACTCAGTGCTTGCTATCAAGTCTGATGACCTGAGTTTGATTCCCAAAATCCACATGGTAGGAAGAAAGAACTGATTCATATAAATTGTATTCTGACCTCCACACTCATGTCATATCATGTGCCCCTTCATATATAATCTATCAACAAATAAATACAAAAAATTTCAAAATTCCGTGGGAGGAAGAGATGACTCAGTTGGCAAACTACTTGCTGCACAAGCCTGATGATCTGAGATCAATCCCCAGAACACATGTAAAGGTAGGAGAAATCCAAGTCTACAGAGTTGTCCTGTGACCTCTATATACTCTCTCTGTCATGAACACTTGTATTCACATCATACACACACAAGAATAATAATAAAATAATCCAAAATTCTAATGTAACTAATATACTATATTGTATAAAATATAGTTTGATGTGATAATGAAAATATGTTTTTAAGTTGCTGAGATTCATCTTTTCAAGAATGTTGATGAGTTGTCTTTCTCATACTGGAAATTTTTTTATTCAGCAACATCTTTCTTCAAAATAATATACAATAAATTTGATTTTTGATTTTCAAATGAAGGTAAATTTACTTTAATTCTACAGCATTTATCAGATGTTGACACAATGTTTAGTGAGTTAAGACTGTGTGAAATTGTATGAACAAGATATATTCCTTACCCTCAAGTAACTTACAGCTCTAGTGGAAGAGTTCAAAGAAACTCCCAAATCTGTAGCTTACTGCACAAAGCCTGATACGGGGATTCAGACTGAAAAGGACAAAATATAGCTTAAGAAAAAGAAAAGCTTTGGGTTTTGGAAAAGGAAGAAATATATTGTCTCACAACCTGCAGATTCCACAGGCGTTAGTCCAAACCCAGCTGGGTCCAGCATTCAAGTCCTGTGATCAAAGTTTATCTGTCACTCACTCTTGGCTCCATTGTCCATGGTGGGCTCTGTTATGTTACCACCACTAGTTCCACATTTACCTTCTAGCAAATTGTAACTCCAGAGATAAATCCGTCTTTCCTAATGACCCCTACAGAAAATCTAGGCTGGTGGCATTGATTTTACTCATTCGTTTACAATTGAGTACTTATTAAATATTACAGAGTGCTCTGGGCCTATAACATACTGCACTAAAGAACACAGACAATGATCCTGCTCTTATGGAGTTCATATTCTGGAAGGAGAAACAGAGTGAAAAATAGAGCAATGAAGATGTAAAATTATTCGCATATAGGGTTATTGAGAAGCCTAAAACAGAATAAGAGGTAGGAAGTGACTCACTTTCCAGTGCATCCTGAAGCATTGAGTTGGCTGGGTGAGCAAGGCTGAAACATGTGACCACCTCTGTATCGAAAAAATATCCTCAACACCACATTTGTGATTGAGGAGAAGAATATGTGATAAATAATCTTTCCCAAGAGAAGCTCAGGATGTTATTTCCAGAAAGAAGTACGACTGTTCATGATAGAATAAACTGAAGTCCACTGTATCATTCATTAAAATTTAGTGTAAAACCTTTTCAGAATCATGAAGTAGGTCACGGGGGCTGGAGATTGATATAAACGAAATGGTCCAAGCTTGTGTGTCACATGTGAAATGGGTCAGGAAACATGGCTAAGACCTATGTAGAGAAGAAAGCAAGGAGAGTGATGATAATGAAGCTTTCAGTGGGAGAGTTTGAGATCTGTAGCACAGCACAGACCATGGTATTGACTTTAAATAAGATATGGTTGTATCAGAAAGGCCTCCTAATGTTCATTTGCTAGCAAGAAGAGATACTGAAAAGTAGGGGAGGGGATGACATTTTTTATTTTGTTTTAGGAAGGTTAAACTGACAACAATGCAGAGAATTGAAAGAAGAGCTGGAAGAAATGGAAATTGTTTCTGGAAGCCTATCTCAGTAGTCCAGGGCAAGGACTACAGGAGTCTGAAATACATGGTCCAGATCAAGGAAGATGAAACCATGAAAGCTGTTGGCCATAATACAAAAAGATGAAGTAAGGGTAGAACCAGACAAAAGAGCTGGCAAGTAATTAGCAGCATAGTATCTGGAGTTCCAGGTCCTTCCAGAATTACAGAATGGTATCATGCCATCTTCCAGAGCTCTGAAGGCAGAAAGATTCAGGGGCTGTTTTTGCAACTCTTTGTCTTAGTTTAAATGCTATCTCTTTGTTAATAAGCCCGGATTGTTCCCCTAAATACTGGAAAAGTGTATCCAGTCACCTAGTTAACAAATTCACCCTAAGAATCAAATAGATCTTTTAAAGTTAACACCCATTAAATCCAGTTCTCCATCTTTCCCAGATATATACCTCCTTCAACATCTGCATCTCAACAAGTAGAAACCGCACTTTTCCAGGTACCCAGACCAAAAATTTTGGAATCGTTCTTTACTCTTCTTTCTCTAACATAGCACATATTTATTACCAAACAGTATTATGTAGTCTATGCCCTAAACTGAATATTTCATATAAATTGAAACATAAATATGTGGTCTTTGGGTTTGGCTTATTTTAGCAAACTTTATTTTTTTGCCTTCTTAAAGTTTATTTAGTGGGAGTGGGGGTATGCATGTCACAGTGAGTATGTGAAAGTCAGAAGATAATTGCTGGAATTGGCTCTCTCTTTCCTTCATGAGGGTCACAGGAATTGAACTCACAGCAAGCACCTTTAACTACTGGGCCACCTCACTGGCCCTAGCTTAATTTTGTCAAGGACCATATGTAATGTCACATATATCAAGACTCTATTCATCTGTATTAGTTACTTTCTGTTGCTATGATAAAATACCATGACCAATGTCACTTATAGAAGGAAAAGCTTATTTGGTTTATGGTTCTAGAAAGAGAGCTCATAATGGCAGAGGAAACGTGGCAGCAGGAAATGGCCAGAGCAGAGAGCCAAGCAATCACATCCTCAAGCAGGAATAGAAAAGAAGAGCAGAGAAACTGGAAATCCAACAAGGCTTAAGAACTCTCAAAGCCCACCCCAATGATGTGCTTCCTCCAGCATGGCCACATCTCCTAAAGATTCCATGACCGTCTCCAAACAGCACCACAGTGTTCCAGAGTTCTTGAGCTGGGGCCCAAGTTTTCAAATACTTAGAGCCTATGGAGAACATTCTTATCCAAACTACCACAATCTGTCTTCAAAGAAGAAAAATGACAAACAGATACATATAAATAAGTAGATTATTATTAATGCAGAACAAATATAAACCACAAAATACGACTTCATAGCTATCAGCATACACAGGGACGATAAGAAAGCTAAGCATAATAAACATTGCCCAACATGTAGAAAAAAATAGCTGACTTTTGTATATTATTGATTATGTTTTATCAGCATATCGACACATTTTCTTTCTCTGGCCATCCATTGAAGGACATTTGGGTTGTTTCTGCCCCTTGGCTCTCATAAATAGTGCTTTGAAGAACATTCATGTACAAGTTTTTCTTTAAATACCTGTTTTCAAATCTTTAGGTATATGCACAAAATAAGATGTCTAGATCATATTGTAAGTTTAACTATTTAAGAAATTGCCAAACTCTTCCACAATGACGCACAATATTATATTAACACAATAGTGCATTTTATTTCATTTCACTGCAATCTCGTGTGTCCAGTTCCCTTTGGTTGTGGGTGTTTTGGGTGTCATGTGCAAACTACCATTGCCAAGGCCAATGTTAGCCCTACGCCTCTGTTCTAACAGTGCTAACTCTTACTTTTGAGCTCTCCCCTCTCTCCTGAGTTAACTTTCGTAGTTAGTACAAGACATTGGAAAATACAGTATTTTTAAATGAGCAGTTTTGTGTCTCCCACTAGATATAAGCTCCACCAGAGTAGGAGAGAATTTTACTCACATCTCTGACTAAAGATCTAATAAACTATATTATTTTAGAAATAAAGTCATCTACCAAAGAAGGGAAGAGGAAGGCAAATAAGATGCTGTCTGATAATATGTTACCATTTGCATCATTACTCACCTCCAACAAAGAATTCTAAACAGCATACATGGAAAATATAACTTACTTGATGCACTAAGACTATATCTTTTTCAAGTTCCTTTTCCTTTGTAATTTGAAGGACAATTCATACATTATTGGGAATTTATTTTTAAATAGACTAATTAAATTAAATATTTGCCACCTTGAACTGCAAAAGCTCCCGAGGAAGCCTGGCCAATAGCTAATGATCAGTGTCATGAAAAACAAATACATAGTTTTGTGACTTTGTTCACTACAATTTCTTCATGTACTGAGCATGTATCAGATAACATACTAGTTGGAAAAATAAAAACTGTGATATAGTCCTCACACTAATGGTTCACAGTAGGGAAGAGGGACACCTAGAATACCAACCAGCTCTGTTACCATTAGTGATAATAAAAACATACCACCTATTATACCACACACAGCTATTGGGCTGTCAAGCACTCAGCATGCCAAAAGGCACTGAGGAGCATCCCTTCCAGCAGCACCCTATATGCCATATGGAATGTGTTTCCTATGGTCTCGAGGGAGTCCTTGCTCCCATAACCCTCTCCACACTTTTATTCCCTGTGTACTCCACTGGGGATTAAGTCTTCCTCCACCATACTTTTAGCCATGTAGCAAAATGAAGGAAGGAGATATCCAGATTCTGTTGAGATGGTGAAGAGTATCCTGTCTAGTCCCATCCACTTGGAAACATTTAGAGTACAAATCAAGAGCTTTACGCTTGATTTTGACTGTCTTCACTCTTCTGCTATAATGTTACAAAAATACCCTCCACTTTTATTCTGCCTTCTCAAATAAAGTAAGAAATACTCTCAGAAAGTCCAGGTTACTTTCATATGGGCCAGGACTGCTGGAATGGAGTAGATATATGCCCTGTCCCAGAAAAACCTGCTAGTGTAAGAGAAAATCTTCTCATGGAGGCTGCAGAGGTGGCTCAGCAGTTAGGAGCACTGGCTCTTACATAGCAGTTCTATTCTAAGCACCCATATGGCAGCTAACGGCCACCTGCAACTGGAATTACAGGGGATCTGATGCCTTCTTCTGGCCTCTGAGGGCACTGCACAACACAGGTGCATTTACACACAGGGAAACACACACATAAAATAACAATTAGCTAATGAATTAATTCACTCATTCATTAACTAATTAAGAGAAAATCCTATCTTCACAAGTACTTTAAGTACTACTAGTACAAGCTCTAATAAATGATAAATCAAACTACAATTATTTAGTCTTATTTAATCATGACAGTCTTGTTGGCATAGGACAGGGGAACCATATTTGTTGGTTACAGTTTGTGGTGGCCCTGATTCATCAGAGACAAGAAACAGAAGTCAATAAACATTTTAAACTGTCCATGTGGTTAACCTCCAGAACACAATTTCTAAAGATATTTTTTCTAGAATCAACAAAAAATGAAAGATAAAGCCAAACTCTTACCAGATGGAACCAATTCTTTAAACTATTACTTTAAATTTAGTTTGAGTGAGTGTAAATACCTCTAAAGGATCTCATTTACCCCCATTTTCTGTGGAAAACCCCAAAGCAATTTCATTGGTACTAAATAACTAGCTCCCTGAACAGAGAAAAACCACGCAACATCTAGTCTCTGTACACAGAGGAGGAATAGTATACATTTGGAGAACAAGCTCGCACCCAGGGAGCTAAAACTGCCTCCTTAATTATAGAAAGCACTCTGTATTCAAATTCGTAAAGAATCCTGAAAGTTGATCACCCCCTTATCTGTCCTCTCTTTAGAAAAAGGAACTCGTCCTCTCTCCCAGAAAATGTCCAGCACCCTGCTAAGATCCTCTTCTTGGTGCAATTACACATCTCCTTGGATATAGCTGTGGTTCCCACTGAATCCAGAAATAATATCTTCTTTCTGCATCTCCCAATTGGAAAACCATGAAAAATTTCCAAGTTCCTTCCACCATACAAGGAAGGAGGGACACTCTAGCAACTACATATGTCTTCTTGTCAAGCATTCCTCTCTGTTCTGTGGTGGGCAGGGAGTCAAGGACTCCTCTCACACACCTCAGTCCATGCACCTCACTAGAATTTGACTAACACTTTCCACCACGTGGATACAGGATGATTCATTGTGACCATCATCCTCCTAAAGACTCCAAAGAAGAAAGAAAGCACAAAATTCCACAGCTGTTGGGTCTATCCTATCTCATTTGCCTTTATTCCTCCCTTTCAGTCTTCTGCAATCACCCTTTAGGGTCAGAGTTGACCGGGTTATGGGTAGGCTTGGATGCTCTGAGGAAGTTCTTTCCTCCTGATCTTTCCTGTGTCTCCAGGTCTCCAGAATAAAGATTTGCCTACCACTCACGTGAAGAATGTCTCTCACATCATTATTTATAATCTCTATGCATTATAGCTTAGGACAGCAGGTTTTCAATCAGTCTCTCCTCCTCCCCCTCCTCCTCCTTCTCCCTCTCTTCTTGTCCGCTCTGCTCCTAACCCACTTCAGCCTTCTCTTGTTTTTTTCAGGTATTGAGCTCCTGGATCTTCACTCTTCAGCTTCCAGGTATTAAAACTAGCAGTGCCCTGGTGCATAAGCCTTAACTTGGACTTGGTGTTACTCGGATCCCTTTGTTTTAGGCCTTGAAACTCAAACTGAATTATACCATTAGCTCTCCTGGTTCTCTGGTGCATAAATGGCAGATTGTGGGTTCTATAAAACTCTAATCATATGACTCTAATCAAATTCCATAATAAAGCCTCACTTACATGTCTATGCTCATCCTACTAGCACTGATTCTCTGGAGAACTCATTCTTATGCATTCTTATACCTAGGGACTGATGATTCTTGAAAGAAAGCAAAAATGGAGAAATTGAAGAACCTTTGTAATCCATTCATTTGGATATCTCAGCTTAGAGTCTACTCTATCTGAAATTACAGTGAGTAAAAATTGCAAAATTATTTTCTTTTTCTGCAATTACAAGCCTAGTGCTTGAGACCCAAGTCTTCATCCTTTCTCTCTTTGCCTCCCAAACCTTTGCTGACTTCAAATGTTAATGGTTCTGGCAATGATCATACGGATCCTCCTCTGGGCCATTCTCCTCAGGTGAGGCAATATGGCTCACCTGTCTTTATTTCAAGAGACTTTTGTTAAAGGAGGTCATAGTGGGTCCAGGAGCCTTTTGGCTCTTCCTTGACTGTAGCACAGAGATGCTCATAAAGTTGGTCCAGACTAAACTACTTGGAAACAATGTGAAAACAATTTATGATATACCAAAATGCAGTGCCTTATCTAAAACTCAACATAAGTCCTGAACCATCATCTTAATTCAATATATAAAATGCTCCAAGAGTATATAGATTTTGACCTAAGATTATTTAGAAAATAATTTAAAAGTGGAGTAGGCTACCTGGATTGGAAAATTTTCTCCATCCTGATGAATTGTAAAGAAAACACTGTATATTTATAATGATAGCTAGAGAAGACATCAGAGAGAATCATTTAAAAGAGACTATATTTGGGAGTCTGTTCAATCAATCTAAGACCACAGGAACTTCAATACCTAAAAGTTAGAAACTCTGAGATGTAAACTATAAAAAATGGGTTTAAAACTATAATAAAAGAACATTTTTCAGTAGCACAGATAGAACATAAAGAATAATTTCTTCTTTCAGTGATGGCCATCAAAAGACAAAACAAAGTTGAATAAGACAAAGATTCTTAACTAAAATATAGAACATAATAAAAGATTCCACTTACAGTCAAGTGATTCGAGTCTCCACAACATTTTTTATACTAAGATTTTATTTTTGATCAGTTACTGAAACTCATCAAGGGCATCATTTTCCCCCTTTCTATTTTTAATCAATAACTTTATTTCTGTTTGTGACATTAAAAATATTTTGCTTAATCGGGTGATGTGGTCTATACCTATAATCTCAGATCATTGGAAGGCTCAGACAGGAAGATTATGACTTCCAGGACAGCCTAGGCTACCTAGCAAGACCTGTTACCAAGAAAGAAGACAGGAACAAGGGAGAGAGAGAGAAAGAGAGAGAGAGAGAGAGAGAGAGAGAGAGAGAGAGAGAGAGAGAGCTCCACAATGAGCAGTCGTCAGCATCTTGTTCTAGCTGAAGAGCACCTCAAACGGTGGCTCTTCCACCACTTAGGTCCCTTAGTTCCCTTCAAAACCACCAGGCTAAATTCAGAACAGGAAAGGTTATGTATTCATGTTCCTCCTACACTAACCAACCCTCCAGATACCCCATCACATTTCTCATCGATAGAGCCGAACATATTCCAAAATATTTTGGAAGACCTAGATATTTGTAATTCTTTATTTTTATTTACATAATATTTGGTTTAACTTTCATTTTTAAAGAAATCCAGTCGCTCACTGCTTAGAATTTCAGAGATTTTGTTTTTTTTTAATATTTTCATCATGTATTTACATTTCTTGCAGTACACTGTATAATTACTGTTCCTGCCTCTGCCCAAGAGCTATTCTCTTTCTTCTAGGAAAGTGCCTGATGTTTCCTGGACAGCCATCTGTTCCCTCCCAGGCTGTGATTCAGTTCAGACTGATCCTACTCCTACATCCAAGAACAGGCAAAGCACCCAAGGCAGCGTACTGCATCCCACTGCCACACAGACTGACTGGGGAAAGGACAAACGAAACACCTGAAGAGCCAGCCAGCTTCCTGTCGGTAAGAAGAGCTTTCTGTGCAAGGTGCCAGCATGAGGCGATCACAGACAGAAGACAAAGAAAGACTGTGAGAGTTCCTGGGTTAGTCTAGCTATGCTTAGAAAGCATTTCCCAAAATCTCATTTTATTTTTAATTTGGGGAATATTTTATTCAAAATCAGTTGGATGGTAAGAAACTGCAATTCTTGGAAATAGGAGGACTTTTTACCTTAACCCCTACAAAAGGAAGGGAGAAACAGAGCACATTAAATTAGAAGCATTCAATATGAAATACCCCAGTTTGTGAAATTGTAGTCTATTATTTCTTTTTTTTCAGCTGCCATTTCAATTGAGTTTTGAGTCACCTAGAACTTAAAGATTCCTCTCAATATATTGCTCTATTGCTTCTCCAAAATATCAGAATCTCGTGTCATAATATTCCAATAGATAAAATAAAATCATTCAATTATTTCAATAGAAAGGGATTGGAAATATTGCCCTTTAATCCAGAGATCACAGAAGAAACAAATACATTAACCAAATGTCTCCTGGCTGAGGAGAAAGACAAGCCAATCATTTGGGGTAAGATGACATATATTAGCAGCATTAATATAATTAGACAAGTGGTCATACATGATTAAACCAGACACCTGTTCTTCAAAGGTGGGCTCCCTGTAATGTAAACCAGAATAATTCAGCAAGTTTCAGTTACTTATTCTAATAATTTTCAGATTTAAAAAAAGCGTAGTTTAATCAACCCAGTTACATTTTCCAAGCTGTATTTATTCATTCATGTATTCATTTAAGAAATATTTATTGGATACCAACTCTGGGCTAGGCATTTTGTTACTTGCTAAGGGCACAGGATCTGCATAGACTAATAAGGACTTATTTTGTCTCTTGACCCCAATGGGTTATTTTAGTATTCATTGGTACTTATTTTATGGAATGGATAAGAGGAGAGAAAAAAGATTTTCATCTTTTCAGCTAAATGTCATCACTTGTAAATTATTTTACTGGTGGCTGAGTTGGAAAGTACTTTTAAATGAATGAACAATGTGAAATTTGGAGATTATTTGTCATTTCTATTTTCCCCTAATTTCCTTCTCATCTGTCCTAATAAATCATTGATAATTGGCCATATTCCTAGTGAATAGACTTGTCAGAGAGTGCAGGTTATGATGTTCATTGTATTTTCAAAATTGTCACCTCTCAAATATTTTTGTCTGAATAGGAATTGAGTGTAACATAAAGTTATCATCATAATTCAAGTCAAGTGTCCTAATTATTGATGGATAGTGAGTTCTTTAATAATCATAACATTACAACAAGTTTTCCTTTGGAAATTTGATAAGATACAGTAGTGTTTGAACGTTATATTATAAACCACAATTCCAAGAATCAAAAACCTGAATCTTTCTAACTTACCCCCAGCCTTGTGAATGAGGGAGTCATTTGCTGCTAATAGTTGCAATCATATTTCAAAGGCAAAGTGAAAATACTGTAAACAAAGCAGGAAAATATTTTTGGTGTGTCACATAAACACACAAACAATTATCTTAAAATGTAATCTTCATGTGACTTATTAAAGTAGATTACATTTTAATGTGCATTGCAATTTGCACATTATAGAGAGCACTCTATATGCAGTGTTAACTGTGTGACCAGCCTGACAACCTGCACAACTGAAGATATAAAAAGAGAAAAAACCCTCTGCTATCTTTCTCTAAATGGATGTATTTGGTCTTGATAGTCAGATACAGTTTTCACCTTTATCCCAGCTTGTTTCTGACCCAGTGGGTTAGTGTTAATCACCACTGTAGGCACCAATAATTTCCCCATATGTGGAATTTGATAAGTTAGAGCGCCCACTTCAATTCAAGAAGATTCCAGCTGACTATCCAGTTATCGCTATGGACAGCTTCAAGCACATCCATGGCTGGCCTTGTATTCTTAGCTTTATCAAGCGCTTTGCACTTTTTGTCTTTTATCTCTTAATTGAGACCCGACTGCAAGAAATGCCTATCTCTTCAACTGGGTTGCATTAAGCATTAACTTTAACTGCTTTGGGTACTTGAGGTACAGATGGGAGGGAGCCTTAAGAAGCCGTATAGAGTAGAAAATCTCCCCAAATCTCTATTTATAAATTGTGTAAATACTACAGCGTTTTTTAAAAGTAAATCTTTATCTATGTTCCAGATTTTTTTTTAAGAAAAAGAAGTGTTTATGTTACCAACTAGAAGAAAGTTTATGAACTCTCCCTCATATTTGGCAGTAACAATAATCCTACAATTCTGGCCAAAAGAGATAATATTTACAATGAGTAAATAATTCAGTAACAGTGGGTGAGAAAGAGCTTCATAGTTTATATCATGAATGTCTATAGAGGGCTTGTTTCTAAAGGATATAAAAATGAATTCTCATTTGAGTTGAGAATGCACAAATCTGAGGATTTAGGGTAGATTTTACAGGTTGTCAGTCTTACAATTTCTTTTTCCTAACTGGTTTCCATTTCTAAGTATCACCCAATTTGTACTGTTTTTTTGATGTTCTTGAGAGCTCTACTGGTGCCTTTTCCATCTTCTTATCCCTATTTCTTGCATATATTAACATTCTTAAATGGAATGGCATTGATTTGGGGGTCTTTCTCAACATTTATATAGTCTTCCTGTGACTTTTTTGGACATTATTCATATATATGTAGGCACATCTGTATGCACAGATATGTGAAAGCAAGAGATGGTGTTGGGTTTCCTTCTCTATCACTCTCCACTTGGTTTGCTAAGGTAGGCTGTCTCTAGCTAGGCCATCTGCTCTGGCATACACTGTCTCTGCCTTCCAAGCATTGTGATTGTAAGTGGTCCACCATGCCTACATGACTTTCATGTGGGTTCTAGAGATTTTAATCTGGTCCTCATAATTGTACAGCAAACACTTTATCCTCTGTCACCCCTTACAGCCTGTCTTCCTCTCACTTCTTAATGCACTCATCTGTGGGAGACTCCACAAACCATCATCACTTCGGGTTCTGATATGACAATATATGATAATAATCCTGAAGTAATACTTGGAATGCATGTTATGAAGAAAGTAAGAGCTTCAGCACTGAAAAACTATGGAAAACAAAAAAAGGTAACTTACTCGTGAGGCGGGTTTGAATTTTACTCATTGCTATAGTGTAATTCAACTTTTACAACAATACTGAAAACATGAAAAAATACTAGAGAATGGTGGTTAAGTATTCAGTTGAAACAGCTTTGGAAAAACTGTTTCTACACAAGAAACAAAGCTCTAAGAACCAGGTGATAGCAGCTCATGAGCGAAACTTCAAAATAGAGTCAAAGAAGATTTTAACAATCATACTAAGAAACAGGACTGCTAATAAACGTATTTATTGTTTTTTAAACATTTCTGATAATGAAAGTAGATTTCTCCTACTATGCGTGATTCCAGTCAAACTTCAGTGGAAGGGGGACTATAAATTGAAGGATGCTATAATTTGGGTCCTTCATAATAGCCAGATGTTTGAACCAGAAGCAATGGATGGTCTGAAAGGTAATTGTTAGCTAAGAGCTAAGAATTTTCTTCGTTTGAGGACAGAAAATGAGCATCAGACTTCTAAAGATAAACAGAATTAAGTGCAAGTGAGAAAACGTCATAGCCCATGCCTTATGTGGTTCCAGTGCACAACAGTAGAAACTAATGTAATGTTTCACTCATCCATTCACCTCAGGGATTTTGGGGGACTTTGCATCTGAAGGCATCACAGTAATAACATGAAGAGCTGTCCACCAGTCTTGTCAGCATACCTAATAGAGCATTAAAATTTGAACCACAGAGGTTTCATGATTAGAACTAGTTGACACCAAATAACACATACTGTTCACGCTACCTACAGTGGACTTGGATTTTTCCCTTGAAGGTCACAAGTATACTCTGTGGTCGGATACATCCACTTTCTCTTGTACACACTCATATCAAGCTCAATCCGTCTCTTTAAGAATTACAGCAGAGGACAACTAAAAATCACTATTAAGACCTGCATTTATTATAGGCATCAGTAATGTTATTAATAAGGGCTTAGTACTCTTTTTCTGTTCATATGGAGAATGTATGAAAAGAACTAGATTTTTCTCTTTACTTTTAATTTCAAATTTTTAAGCTCCCCCTCCCCTCTTAAAAGTAAAGACAAAATGGTGTCATTTTATTGTTGTCTTATAGGCTCATAAAATTTTAGCTTTGTGTTACTTTTCAAAGACTCTACTAAACTTGATGCATGGGACTAGTAGACTGCCACAAACTCATAAAAATCTTTCTCAAAGAATTGCTGCCTAGCAGTGGAAATTGAATGGCAATTTCTAAGAATCAAGCTAATGGCTTAAACTATAGAAAATGTGAAGCCTGCTAATAGATAATTTAGGTTTTTCCCTGTTCCCCCACCTCCACTACCACCAGAGAGAATGAACATGAGCTTGAATAAAATTGCAGCAAGGTCTTATTAATCTCCTGTCTCTAAAAGCTCAATTTTCCTAAGCGGTGGGCTGTGGTACACATACCACATTAAAATCTATGCTTAAAATGTTTTCCATATTTTGCAGCTAAAAGTTCTGCATCTCTTGACTATGTGGACACTTGTATTATTGTCAGTTTCAAGAGTTAAATATTCCAGCAGGAATTTGTTACTACACAGCAGTACATAATGCCTGAAAACCCCCTGCACCAATATTGCTCTCAAATTGGCAGCAAGTGAACAAGGGACATGAAGGATGCTTCAGCACAGTAACCTATCCTTCCTTCTCTCCTGGGAGCCACTTGGCCAGCTTTCATCCTCATAATTATAATAAATTTGACATTTCATAGATAATATTGATTTCTGTATTTTAGCATTTCACCATAGGTGACAGTCTAGCGTCAAGAATGAAATTTCTATTGATCTCCTGCGCATTAATCTCTCATGTGTATGTGATCATTTTTATAAGACCTTTTACTGCACATAAATCAATATTTCATATTTCCAGCTATGCCAGAGGAGATGTCATATTTGTAAACTGTGAGTTGACACCTGCAATTCCTTCCTGTTCAGCTTCAACTGTTCAGTAGCAGTCGATTCAGGGTTGGGGAAGGATCAAGCTCAAGAAACAAGGTAGATGAAAAGCATGCATGTAGACTAGAGTAATTAGCTTAATGAACAAAGAAGCCATGTAAGCAAAAGAAAGTGAAGTAATGTTTCTTGTAAAAACATGCTTCTGTGGACATAATCATCCATAAGATAGGCTGGAAGTCCATGCTTACCAGAGAGCTGATATTAGATTTAAATGTCTGCGTACTGGGAACACTGAAATACTTCTCAGTAGTGGCTTAAAAAGAACTATCCAATCTTGCTGCATAAGAAAGTCACCATAATTTCTAACAATATTTCATATATATAAATTCATATTTATAAATATATATTCTTACAATTCTAACATGATAAATACTAATTAAGCAATTTTCAGGGTTGCGATCTTCATAATTCATTAAGACATTTATAAAGTAGTAAATTTTTATATTGAGTAATTTTCACACTTCAGCAAGAAGATACCCAAACAATATAGGGATATCCTGACTAATGAAAATAGAATAACATTATGAACTGAATGTAACTTATTCTTTATGCAAATTTTATTGCAAGATGGGAACAAATTTTTCACTCTAAACAAGGTTACTGAAATTTTATAACCATAACTATTTAGGGATCTACTAAAACATTTATTTCCACAATTTCAATGGCATACAACAAATTCTTCTGTATTCACATTTAATCTTTTAATTTGTATACTGCACTCATAGATGACATCACTTGTCAAAAGCTTTTCCTACCTATTAAATAATGGGAGTTTATCTCTGACATATTTTAAAGACTTTTGGAATAAACCACACCACTGCACAAGCTAGTCTGTTTGGATGTTTATGTTTCTATCTATAAATTTTCTCTGACTTTTCTTACACTTTCTGATAGAGGTCATTAAATGCAAAAGTCAATTTGGACATGGTCTAATCTAAATGAGGAGGTATTGAGAATAGAGTGCTATTCTGCATAGCATTAACATTTATTCTTGGCAAAATTGCTATTTCACGTATTTAGAGAAGTTCAAAAACTCTAAACCTTGTGCAATAAACATTTTCAGAATCTGACAAAGATGCTTTTAATTCAATAAAGTGTTTTCTGGCTTATAAAAGACTACTTTTCCCAGATAAAAGTGGACTTGGAAATGTCCACTTTCTAGCAATTTCCTATAGTCACTATTGACACTCTATTATTTCAAATTATACGTCGTTTCACTAGAAAGAAATGCAGCTCTTGCTTATTTTTTAAAGGCCAATCCTTTTTGCTGGTTTCAGAAACATGTTCATGGCCATAAAATATGTCAGCAAATGACTGTTTTAACATGATGACAGACACATTATCGGAGTGTGGCTGACTTGTGTATGAATGAGTATATTTCAACAGTTGTGTCAGTTTTTGACTGAGGGAGCACAATTAAAAAACAAGAGTGACTAGCGGGATATAACTGAAGGAAAAGTCAGCAGGTCACATCTATCTTTGCAAATACCCTAGTTTTCTCAAGTGTTGAAAGAATTAGCAGTGAGCCTTAGGCATTATAAAATTTGTTTTGCTTGAGTACAAATTCAAATATTAAAAATAGCTAGGCTGTGTATACTCAAAACTTTAGAACTTTGGCTTTCTTTTAATATGCAAGTTGACTGGTTTGGTGTTTTCTTTTGACTCCATTAACTCTCATTTTATGTTTTGTCATTTTATTTCTTGGTTTTTAATTTCTGAGCTCTGAAACACGAGAGTTTAAATAGTCATCTGTATTCTTTGCTAATAATTTCTTCTTTAAACAACTTGTATCAAGAACAATAAAAGTCTCGTGGGGAAAAAGTTATACCATTTTTCCAGTTAAAGCAGAAATTGTTGCCTGAGATAGGGTATGTAAAGTAATGCCCCCAACTTGTAAACAGCATATGTAAAATAGTGCTGTAATTTGCACTTGGTAATTTTACTGATTCTTTGGTTCCCTCTTTCTGCACACATTTGTTAGTGAGTTTCTGCAGTACAGAATCCTTGGGGACTTCTCACAGAAGCAATGTTACATCTGCTCTCAAGCAGCTTTTCTTCCCTATTGTCTGGATTTAGTATTTACTAATCTTTGTAACGCTGGTTTCTACAACCACTTAGTTCCTGTGGCCCATGAGCATTGTCCTCTTACACTCAACCAAACTAGAATTTTAAGCATTCATAGTTTCCTTTTCTACAAGCTGAAAAATCTTTCTTCCCCTAACAATATCCCCAAGGCCCATAGTCTGCATTTAGTAATCAAGTAAATCTTTATGGAATGAATGAATGACAATCAGTGTCACATTGGAATATGATGTTTTATAGGGACTGGAGAGGTAATAGCACTTGCTTTGCAAACAAGAGGACCTGAGTTACAATTTCCAACACCTACATAAAAAAACAGGCATGGCTGCAGTTTTCTGTAATGCCAGCCTGGAGGGCTGGGGGAGGAAGGAGGAGAGCAGACTGATCCTGGAGCTTAGAGGCCCGCCAGCTGAGCTGAAATGGCAAGTTTCTGACTCATTGAGAGACTGTGTCTTCAAGAGCAAAGCAGACACTGATAGAGAAAGACACCTGAGGTCCTTCTCTGGCATCCACATGCCTGTACAAGGACACAAACAGCTGCACATTCATGTGCAGGTACCACACACATACACACATACGTGCACACACACACAAAAGATAATTGAAAGACCCTTTAAAATGAAAGAAGTCATGAATTCAACAAAATGTATTATACAAAAGAATTCACTTCCATAAACATACTACAAATATAACAATCTTAGAATCATTTTAAACTTAAATGTTATTTAGCATTACTGGAAACTCAATAAATCAGCCTTATAGTGCAGCACAGGGAAACTTTAAGACTTTAGCCTGTATGTAAATAACATTTTTTAGGTGCTCCGTAGATTCAGCATTTTAGAAATGTGCATGCTGTTAGTGTTCTAATGTGGAAAAAAATTAAGAAACTGATTATTATAGCCAGAGTGTATCTCTAAGATTGCGTAATTCAAAAAATACTAACGTACTTTCATACATAGGTTATAAAAGACCTCTTTTCTTCATATCAACTTCCTAAATGCAAACACTAACACAATATTGTGTATTTTTAAGGAAAATTTTGCTTACTATTTCAAAAAATTCTTTATAACTCTTATAATTTGCAAGTCAAAATTGCAACTTCTAACTAAAATACTGGAGAGGAAAATGCATACGGAAATATTTGAAATCAAGTAAAACCTCATGGTGAAATTTAGAAATATTCAGAAAGTAAATATTGACTACAGAATTTTAGAGCTAAGATATATGGGCCAAATGAACTGCTTATATGTAATTATATATTTAGAGCAATTTGGCAACAAACCAATAGACTCAGAGGAAAATTTGAATTCCTATAATTAAGTAACTAGTGATATCTTTTATCATAAACAGCAGCAATACAATCCTTACCCACTATGAAGAATTATCTGTTCAGTCATAGTGTACCATGGCCTTGAAAGAAAACAGGACAAAATTATGAAGGATGAGATTAGTGTTATAGCAGGATTTATGATATATGAAAACAAGAAAACATTTCAAATTTACCATTTCTAGTATCAAAAGAGAACTGCTTGGATCTCAAGAAACTGATACACTGATACACCATCCCAATTGAAAGCTCACAGAATTTCATGATAGTGTACAAAGAATTTCTTCATTCATTTAAAAATGAATATATATTGAATAACAGAACGATTTTTGCTAAAGGATTCTTATGGATACACTTATCAAAAAATATCTTCCATTGTTCCAATATCAACCATACACGTTAAGAAAAACATTTAATTTGAACTTCTGTGCAATTTTTTAAAAAGCATTTTAAGGGATGGGGAGATGGCTCATAAAGCACTTGCAGAACAAGCCAAAGACCTGGAGTTGTAATGCCAGATGGATATCTCCCCTCTACACAAATATATGCACATGCACATACTCCCACACACATACAAACTCCTATACACATGTGAACACACATATCCCAAGTGCACAAACATATGAAAGGAAGAAACAATAATAAATTTAAAAATCAAAGAAGTTTAAAATTAAAATGTTGAAGCATGCTAGGTTAAAAAGAATTGATTAAAAACATAAATATGTATATTAAGGAGTTCAGTAAATGTTTACATTGTTTTTTCAAGAACAATATGGAAATTTTTAAAGTGTTAAAAAAGTCAAAGAGTAGAAATGATTCAAGTACTTTGGTTGATTTTTCAGAGCTAATTTTTTTGTGTGAAACAAGGGACAGTTATTTTTTATTTTAATCAGAACAATGTGAAATATTTTTGTTCATGTCTCAGTCTTAAAATCTTAAAAAAAAATGTGTGGTTCTGATTTCCCAAATTTTAAGTTAAAAATAAAAGTAAAGAACAAGAAAAAAAGAAAAAATAAAATATTTTCAAGTAATGGCTGAGATTAAAATAATACCATAGATAATTTGAAAGAGTAGTACCATGAAACCTAGAAGCCAAAATATAATTAAAAGTGGTAACCAGGGCTGGAGAGATCGCTTAGCAGTCAAGAATGCACACTTCTCTTCCAGAGGAGTCAAGCTCAATTCCCAGCATTTAGGTCAGGTGATTCAAAATCAGGTAGCACTATCTCCAGAAGATCCAACACCCCTGTCCTCCATGAGCACCTGCACTCACACACCCACACCCCGCCCCACACACACATGCATACACATCATTAATTAAAAATAAAATAAATCTTTAAAATCGGTAGCCAAGCCTATTTTAAAGATCTCTGACTTAGGAGTAACAATGTATGTTTTCTGCAGTTTGGCACATCTCGCTATTACTCTTTTTTCTTAAGCATGTGCTGTCTGTACATGGTCCTGACAAAGTCCTCTGTGCCCATCTTTGATAAAGGTTTTCTGAGAGGACTCAAGATTGTCTTCATCCTATTCTATAGCTGAGCTTAACAAGATTCCTTGATGTAGTTATAAGTTAAAGTTATAACTAAGAAGGCATTATAAAAATACTCAATATAAAAACATTGAGGAAAAAAAAAAGGATGAAATGCTCAAATAAATCTGACAGCTCACAACCCAACAACAGTCACAGTTTGTGGAAAATAACTAAGAAACACAAGAAACAAATACTTATTCAAAATTAATTAATGAAAATGTGCTACTCTACTTGCTCTTGCAGAAGACTAGAGCTTGAATCCCAGCACCAACATGGTGGTTAGCAACCCACCGTAACTCCAGTTCCAGGGGATCCAACACCCTCTTCTGTCCTCCACAGACACTGCATGACCCTGTTTAAAGGAGTATAGAACTAACGTGTGATTCTATTGTTCAATTGTTCTCTTAAGTGATATTGGGAATTATTCATGAAAATTTACATTGATTAAAATAATTGTTTCTAAATAATTTTAAGATTCCCTGATTCTTTTTTTTTTTTTTTTGAGACAAGGTCTCCCTGTAGCCCCAGCTGCCCTGGAACTTGCTCTTTAGATGACTCAGGTTGGACTCACAGAGATGAATCTGCCTCTGCCTCCCAAGTGCTGGGATTAAAAGTGTGCACCACCACTCCCAATCAAGATTCTTTTATTTTTAATGTATTTAGCTTACAAATTGATAGCATTTAATTCGAGGAAAAAAAAGAAGTTATTTTAAAACAATATAAGGTTGAGATTTGCGTTAAGCAGGGAGTTTTTAATTTTTACCTTTTCCTTTCTGAACTGTTCTAATTTTCTAAACATGGTCAGTCATTACTTTTATAGATTTTTTCAAAATTTTGTGTAGGTATAAATTAATTGCATGTATGTTAAATTTCCAGTAAACAATTTCTTTCAAGTATATCATATTCTGTGACCATATTCTTCCCACTCCCATCCTTTTCCTAAGTCCTCTCTCACCCTCCCAGCACCCTCAGGCTAGTCTCCTCCCCTCCATAGTCTTGATCTGTTTTCATATCATATCACATCATATATAAATGATAAATGGTTTATGTATATATAAAGAATTCCAAAATCCACAAATGATTACAAAACATACAATATTTGTCTTTCTGTGTCTGATTTATTTTGCTTAATCAAATGTGACCATTTTCCAGCAAATGACATAATTTCAGTCTGTTTTGTGACTGAATAAAAGTGTGTATACACACCACAAGTGTATATATACTTTTCTTTTTTAAATTTTATTATTGTTATTTTATGTGTCTGAGTATATTGTCAACATGCATGTATGTAAGTGTACCCATGTCCTCCAATGCCCATGGGGATCAGAAGAGGGCCCCTGGAACTGGAGTTACAGCTATTGCCATGTGGGCTCCTCTACAAGAAGAGTCAGTGCTCTTAAACTGCTGAGCCATCTCTCCAGCCCCACACCATGTTTTCTTATCCATTCTCCTGTTCACAGGCCCAAGCTGATTCCATAGCTTGTCTATTAGATATGATGCTGTGACAAACATGTATGTGCTGGCACCTCTGTACTATGTTGACTCAGATTCTTTTGGGCATATACCCAGAAGCATTAGAGCTGGGTGGCATGGGATTTCTACTGTCAATTTTTTAAGAAACTTTATTTCCACAGTGACTGGACCAATTGACATTCCCACCAGCAGCTTTTTCCAACATCCTCACCTACATTTTTTAATGAAACAATTACTTAGACAAATTTTAGGATTTTGCCCTCTCATCTTTTGAAAACTATACAATAAATTTTTTATGAATATCTGATGTAGATGGGCATGGTGGGGTATGCCTCTAATCCCAGGACTTGGGAGGCAAAGACAGATGGATCTTTTTGAGTTCAAGACCAGCCTGGCTTACATAATGATTTCCAGGCATCTGGGGCTACAGAGAGATCCTGTCTCAAAAAGATTTTTTTAATGCCTTTACTTGCCTCTCTTTATCACAGAACCCAAAACTCTCCCTTTTTATTTTAATATTCGGATTAACACATTTCCAAGCCCACATCCCTCAGTCTGAAGAGGTGCCGTATATAGAGTGTCAGTGTGGAACTAGGTTGTTTGAGTTTGAATCCAGCCTCTGTTCTTACTAGAGATAGGACAGTGAGCAAGTCTCTCTGTTTGAATTTTTATTTCTACTCTGTAAAATGAAAAATATTTCCTACTTCTAGTCTTTGGTGTCATAGGTATAGCATGAATTTAGTAAAAAATCTGTTAGAGGATTAAATTGCTATACAAGATAGTTAAGATGAGCATCGTCCAGATGCCCCACATCTCTCAGTGCTATACGCTGCGTTCAGTGTGCCAGGTCCTGCTGCTACTGTGGGCCTTTCATCAGCTATCCAGTGGAGGTCTCTTTCTCAACTCTGCTTTTTCACCAACACAAAACTGTCACCATCAAATGTGCCCAGCCTGGACATAGGAGAAAATGAATTCTTTGGATAAATATTTGTTGAGAGTCTTCTATGTGCCAATGCTTTCTCTAACTCACAGGAATACAGTTCAACCTAATATCCTGTACTCATGAAACATGTTTTATTGTCCAAGGTCATATTCAATACTTCACATTTAAGAGCATGAAAGTGAAGTCACCAAGTAAGTTGATTTTTTTCCAACCTTTTTTAAATTGTTAAGTGCTGCACAATGTAAATCTGCACTCAGAAGCATTAACAATTTTCTGATGACTCTTCATCAAAAGAATGCCTTATCATACTTTAATTTCTACTGAAAGTAGTCCTTGTTACAAAATCAAGAAGAGAATATTACATGTATGATTGTGTGTCTGAGAACATGTAGAAACAGTATTATGTGTTAAATGAAATTGTACCAATAATCAAAAAAGTAAAAGATGTTGGTTTGTTTATTTAGAATTTAAATTTAAATACTCTATTCTAAACTTTCTCTCAAGTGAATCACCTTAAAATATATAAACACTTAAATGTATCCAAGTATCAATGAACATTTTTAGCCAAAGTAAATACTTTGTTTTGGTTAATTTATTTATTTTATACCAATGAGTGTTTTGCCCATATATATGCTTAGTGTGCCACATGTGTGCAATGCCTACAGAGGCCAGAAGAGGGCATTCGATTCCCTGGAACTGGAATGATTGACCACTGTTAGCCCCATGTGGGTCCTGGGAACCAAACCTATGTCCTCTGCAAGAGCAGCCACTGAGCCATTTCTCCCAAAGCAAATATTTTTTAATTAACACCAAAGCTGTACACTTGAGTCCAATTTTATATATATGTAATGTCTTCCTCCCAAGAAATATAAACATATTTTACTCTGTTCATGGCAATTATCCTTGAAAAACTGATTCTATATGCTAGTGATGTTACTTTACACCGTTTAAGAGAAGACCAATTCTGATCCACAAACCACCAGAACAACTCTAACCCAGTCAAATTCCTTCCTAATTTCATCATCATAAAAAAAATAGAATGCAAAATATCAATGCATAACTATCCTTAACCAAATTTGCCTTTGTGAAAAGGAAAGTTTCAGTTCCATAGGAGAGAAAAGCTTGAGTAACATAAAAGGAATATTTACCTTTTTGCTAAGCCAAAAATTTTTTGTGAACATACACAGATGGGAATTACTTACATGCTTATAGAATCTTGCATTTTTTTTCTCCAAGGGAGATCATGGTTCTCATTCAAAAAAGGACACAACACAAAATTGCATTTATCCATCAAACAATATGCTCATGGTCTGTGCAACCCATTGCTTCTAAAGGGAGAGACTTCAACATGTATTTATTTATTTCACAAATTTTAATGCAAGCATTTCTCTATACTCAAAAGTTTAGTGTTTGTTCTTAGGATGCATAAAACTAGGAACTAATACCCTAAATCATGAAAGTTTCACTTGTTGAACTTCAAATTTACATGTCTGCATAATATGGTCAGTTAACCAAAAAAGCTTTCAGGCATCTACGGTATGTGAGAGCCATTGTGATACAGCAGAATGTGAGGCACATGGGAGTACTGCCCTCACCAAGCTTGAAATACAACATGGCAGAAAGTAAAAAGCTAAATACAAATTCAAGAAAATAATAAAAAGACATAAGGAAGGAGACTCGCTTCCAACTGTGTGGTCAGGGGAAGGATCTGTGGAACAGTTTGAAAATGAGACAGAACGAAAAGTGTGAGATGAACAAACAGGGACAAGAGCATGTGAAGGACTTTGACAAAGATAAGATTTGTCTCCTTCCTGAAAGTAAATGATCAATGGTTAAAATGCGATGGGCACAATCCCATGGAAAAGTGAAAAAAGAGGTTAGAGCTATCAAAGTTGGGTCCTTGAGGCCAAGTATGTTTATCAGGGGGGTAAAATTTTTTTTTATTTATTCTGTAAGACATTTTCATCAGAGAGGGTTTGAGGAAGGCAGGAGTTGAAGGGTTATTCAGAAATGATATAAACAGTGCACCAAACCATGCCGGTTGTGTTTATTGACTCAGACAACTGTGTGACATTGTTTCTACATAAATCCATAGAAGTAAATTCATTTTTAACATGAAGACCGTCTTCTGAATTGTTATCAGCAGTAAGTGGAAATTGACGTTCATGTTTTAATATGTTATAGGTTTATATGCGCTTATATAAGACTAACACTTGCAATATTATATAAAAGAAATGTCTTTTTAAACAAAATAAACACTTGTGGTGGGATGAGACTGTTCCCTACAGGCTCCAGCATTTGAACACTTGGTTAGGTGGTGGCAATGTTTGGGGAAGGCCATGGACCCACAACACGTCACTGGGGATGGGCTTTGAGAGTGTATAACTTGGCTACTTCCAGTCTCCTGTGCCTGTGCGAAGATGTGGGCCCTCAGCTTTCTACTCTGACCACATCTGCACCATGCCTTCCCTCAGTGAGGAACCCATCCTCTGGAACCATAAGCCCCCAAATCCTTCCTTCTATAAGCTGCCTTGGTCACTGTGTTTTATCACAGCAACAGAAAAGTAACTAATACACCAATTAATGAATTCATTTTTTTATGCAAGTCATTTAAAGTTCCTCCATGTGTCCCACTGTATAGGAAGTGTCATGATTATTTAAATTCATCATAGCCTCCACCTACAACTGTTTGGTTGATACATGAAAACTAGAGAAACTGGTTAACTCCCCAGTCAGAATACACAGTCTTGGTGCTAGCCCATCAGCTATACTGTGCATTTAACTTTGACTTTTCTCTAGTTTCTTTTATGGCCACCATCTTGTGACAACCCTTGCTCTTCCCTTTAACACACTGCTGAGCTTAAGCTACTTGACTGTAGGCCAGTCACAGACTGAAAGCTGACCAAGGTAAAGGAAAAAGATACATCTTATGGAGAAATACAATCTACTAGACTACGCAAGCAGTTGTTTTTATAGTTCATGTTTCCTCTTAGATTTATATTTTTTGTTACTTTCACAGAAAAACAATTCTGATTTTTTGTATTAAATAACGTACAAAATTATACTTATGCTAAAGATTATTGTAGAATTGCATTAACCTGGAAAAACAGTCAGTTCTGTAAATATATTCTGAGAAAAAATGGGGTGAATCTTGTTATGATCTCCTCAAACAGCACCTCTACCTGACATGAATAATTTGAAACCCCTTGCCAAAATTAAAGTACTTGGAATTTTAGAAAGGATAAATTTGCCAATAAGTACACACTCCTTTATGTCTTACTTGGTGAGGTCTGATTGTCACATTGGTGTTAAAAAGTCAGTTCTTCTAGACTCAAGGAGAAGCAACAAGAAAGCAGTCCTATTCTGATGCTAAAGGAACATACCACATTAAAGGAGCTTCCTTAAGGTCTCAGCAAAGGGGCAAAGGGGCCCAGATGATCAGCATGTCTTGGAAAAGCATTGTTTCTAGGGCTTTACAATTTTTAAGAACTTGCTCAACATTCCAGTGTCTGTTGTACATTTCCATAAACTGGATAAAACCTACTTGTTTGTTCTGGGCAATTCTCATACCATTTGTAGTAACAGACCCTGGATTTCATACAACTCATATGCTTGCTATGTTGTATGGACTCACCATGGGAAACCTGCTTTGTCATGATGGTTGCCTGATTGATAATCTGTTCAATCATCATGGGCTGACCACCCTTAGAGGGGATCATCCACAGAGCCCTAGCTGCTCCTAGAAGTCTTCACAGAATTTACTGTGCCAGTCTCCCCAAATAATTACTGAATAATGATTAAATTAATCACTTCTTCTTTTAATGTGATTTCCTATTTCCCATAAGTTATTTTCCCCAATAGCCAACACAAACAAAATTCTTTTCTTATATTATTCGGCTTTCAGGCAGTAAACTCTATCTACTGTTTTGTAAGGTCTTGTTTAGTGACATCTTAACTTTTATGACCTTAGCAAACAAACATGACTAGTTTAATTACAAAACTAAGCACTTAAATTTGAATGCCTTGGTCTTCACACACAACTTATTTTACATGTTTCAGTACTAAAATGATTGGAGTACATTAGAAATTTTGGCTAACAGGAGCATGTGCATCTGAGAAGGGAGTGCAGCCAGGAGTAGAGGGAGGCATACATTGAAATCCCAGCACTCCAGGCCAGAGGTAAAGGATTATGAGTTCAAGGGCAGGTTGGGGGATCTGCTTCACATTTCCACCCAGACTTTGTTTGAAAGATTAAGAGTTCAGTGTTGATAAATTTCTAATTTTCAAAAATAAAAGCCAGAAACAGAGATATTGATACAAAATCTTCCAGTGTTTTATGCAGTTTTTTTAACTGCAATGGTTTTAAACTTCCAGGACTTGTCAGTAATTAAACTCTCAATCATTATAAGGTTTATCTGACTTGTGTGATTAGCGGAATAACAGTTTCTAGAGGAGGTACAGCACACAAGTGTAGATGAACATAACTGGATAAGGGAACAAGATGGCCCACAAAATACCTTCTAATGCTAGGAGGGCTCAAGGAATCCTCAAAATGCAATAGATTTTTCCCCAAATGAAGAAAAATGTTTTCATTACAAATGAAATCTGTGAATATGTCTGACTAGCAAAAACAATCATTCTACCTGAACCTTTGTTATGTAAATTAGAAGATGGTAAGATGTGCAAATAATGGTTCATTTTTTCATTTTTTAAAGTTACTTTATTTATTATTTTTATCTGTTTTACGTGTATGAGTGTATTGTATGTAAGTGCACTTGTGTAGTGCACTGCCCACAGAGGTGAGAAGAAGGCATTGGATACCCTGGAACTAGAGCTACAGACTGTTATTTGCTGCTTTGTGGGAGGTGGGAACTGAACCCAGGTCTTCTGCAAGAACAGTCAGAGCTCTTACCCACTGAGCCATCTCTCCAGCCCTCATTCTTTAATTTGATAAACACTATGCATCAAGCATGTTTGGAGCTTGCAGTCAATGTGAGGCAACACAAAAGTCTTGTGCCTATGAGTCACATTTGATAGGTGGAAGAGGTAAGTCAACAGAGAGGTGCAGAAGAATATACTGAACGGAAGAGTGCTATGTGCCATTGGGGAAGTTTTCCATGAACCAAGCGAGGGAGGACAAGATGAAAAAGGATTTAAGAATGCTCTTTGCAGAAGGCCCTTATTGTGAAAGAGTAAGTATAAATGGGCTGTGTGTGTATAAGAGAGGTGCGGGGAGGGAGGAATGGAAGGAGGAAGGAGGAAGAGGAAGAGGATCTAAATATACCCTCAACTGGAAATGTCATACTTTCAACAAACCATAGACTGGTACATAGAAATCAAGCAACTACATGAAAGAAAAAACAGAATGAAATTTCCTACAAAAGCAACAACTTCAACCAATAAGCTGTCCCGTGAACTTTTTTTAATCAAAATAATTCATATCAGCAAAGAGGGACTTTTGGATGGTCCTCACAATCTCAAAGGCACTCAACCCTTAGAGACTGCCACCATCTTTCACCACAGCTCTGAGTCCAATATCTCCCCCGTGGGAACTCATTCCTGCCCTAGGTGGCTTCGTGTTGCTCTGCATTTTATCCCTTCAGCCTGTGAAAGCCTTGATTCTTATGGGAAGTACTTGCTTTCACAGAGAAGAAATAACAAGCAGAAATAGAAATCCCGTCTTTGTTTATTTTTGTTTGAGAAAAAAAAATGTCCAAAATGCAGATGTGCAGCAGAAACATGGGTAGATGAAAGATGAGCGTTGCAGGAGGATTGGGATGCCAAGAGCAGGAATGTTCTCCTGTGGTAGGAAGGAAGGGAATAATTAGTGAAATCCTGGGGAAGACATTACATAATGACACTAAGTTGTAAAGTGAAAAGCAAATCCAAGAAGTTATATGTTATATGTACATGATCTACACACAGTGATTTGGATATGTGTGGGCACTATCCATTAACTGGTGTTTTTAATTTCTAAAATTCAATATTAAACTGGTTAAGAAAAAAAATTTATTGTTCCTCATAACTGAACTGTTCAAGGGGGTTTATATAGCAGGTGTTCAGAAAGTCAAATGATGTCATCAAAGCAAAATTTGCCTCTTTTCACCACTTATCACGTTCTGGTTTGCTGGCTTTCATCACTAGGCTTAGCAGGTTGACTCTGCAGCTTCATGCTTTCCCTGGTGGTAGAACACAGATTCTCTTTCTGAATTTTCATCAAATGATTTATTGTGGTTCACTAGCTATGACTAAGGCCATGAACAAATGTAGAACAATCATTGTGATGAAAGAAAAAGTGATGGTCAAATTATAGCTTAGAATGACCAAAGCACGTCGACTGAGAATGAGAGAGAATGGACACCCCAGAAAATGGAAGAAGATATGCCAAGAGGAATTCCACGCTGGGTTTTACTTACATAATTAAGCCCTATCCTTAGAATGTAGTCAGGAACTATGAACTCTAGAAAGAGAAGATCTGGAGGGAAATGGCACCTGTCTTCAAAATTCTGGATAGTACTATACAATGAAACAAAAATGCAGTTTCACATCCAAATCAAGATATCAGCTTTTGGTTTGGAGAAGTCCTTCAAACATTTTCATGAAGAGACAACCTAACAATGGCCTCTTCAGTAGTTACCACCTGATGTGCACGATGCTGCGTGATGATGGACATCAAAAGGGAGAGAAGGTATAAATGCTAAAATGAATTAAATTGACTAGTCTTCCAGAACATTCTTTTTCCACCTTAACAGTGATGTAAAAGGTTAAAGAAGACACTACAAGATGGGAAGAGCTCACATGCTCATGGTTTGGCAGAATTAATATTGTAAAGATGGCTGTAGTACTGAAAGGAAACTAGAGATTCAATATATTTCCCATCAAAGTTCTAATGGCATTCTCCATGGAAATAAAGAAAACAAATTAAAATTCACAAAGAAACAAAAAAGATCCCCAAAGAGCCAAACCAATCCAAAAAAAAAAACAATCTAGAGACATCACAATCCCTGATCTAAAATTTTACCACAGAGCCATACCAACAAAGATAGGAAAACAAAGACACAAAAACAGGCATTAAACCACTGAATAGAACGGAAAACCAAAAATAAACCCACAGAGCCACAGCCGCTTACTCTTTGACAAAACTGTCAAAAATCATGCACTGATAAAAGGTATGCTGGGAAAACTTGATGTCTACACAGAAAAGAATGCAACTAGATCCATATCTTGGACCCTCTCAAAAGTCAGTTCAAAATAGACCAAATATCTTAATGTAAGACCTGAAACTCTGCACCTTTGGAGGAAAAAGTAGGTTAAAGGAACTTTCTGTAAAGGACTTCAGTAGCACAGGAACTGAACCCAGAGGACTAGCAAATGGGATGGCATGAAATTGAAGGGCTTCTGCAGAGCAAACAGCATAATCAACAGAGTGAAGAAACAGCCTATTGAATAGAAGAAAATCTCTATGAAACACTTACCAGGTGATTAATATTTATGTGTTCTATAAAGAACTCAAAAAATTAAGCATTGAAAAACACAAATTATCCAATCAATAAATTGGCTAATGAGTTGAAAAGAGAGTTCTTTTTAAAAAAATAATCTATTATTTTTATTTTATGTGTATGAATATATTGCCTGCATGTATATAAGTGCACCCATGTCATGCAATGCCCACAGAAGGCATTGGACACCCTGGAAATGAAGTTACAGACTGTTATTAGCCACCATGTGGTGTTGGGAATAGATAGAACCCAGTTCCTTTGCCTGCATAGCCAGTGTTCCTAACCACTGAGCCATCTCTTCAGTCCAAAGAGAGAGTTCTTAAAGAATATAAACACCAGGCATGGTGACACACAGCTTTAATCCCAGCACTAGGGAGGCAGAGGCAGGCACATTTCTGTGTGATAGAGCCAGCCTGGCCTGCATAGTGAGTTCCAAGGCAGCTGTGGCTATGGGGAGACCCTGTCTCAAAAACTAAAATATAATATAAATTAAAAATAGAAAGAAATATAAATTGCCAATACATATTGGAAAAGAAGGTTCTACATCCTTCTCCATCAGGGATACACAAATTAAAACTACTTTGAGATTCCATTTCTGTCCAGTCAGACTAGCTATCATCAAGAAGCCAACCACAATGAGCACTGTAAAAGACGTGAGGAGGGGAGCCTGGACACGAGAGGAATGGAGAGGAATGCAGCCACTGCGGAAGTCAACGTGGTGATTTCTCCAAATTCCAAAAGTTGAATTGTCATATGTCTCCTAGCCCAAAAGACTGTAAGTCAATACGCCACAGAGACAGAGACATGTATTGTGGAACTTTTCACAACTGATAAAAAACTCTAGGGGAACTACCCCAGAGGTCCATCAACAAATGAAAGGATACAGAAAACGAGACACATTAATGGTGGACTTCTATTCTTCTATAAAGAAGGATGAAATAATGGAACTTGCAGGGAAATGCACAGAACTGAAAATCATTTTGGTAAGTGAAATAAGCCAGACTCAGAAAGATAAATATCATGCTTTCTGTCTTATGTAGAATCTACATTTAGATTTGTGTGTGAGAGAGACTCATATGAAAGTGAAAAAGAGACTATGACAGGGGATGAAAAGTTCTGAAAAGAAAAAGAAACAAGAGAGGCCAACAAAATATATGTACATATGTGACATAAAAGCAAAAGGAGTGTTTAGGGAGAGGAAGGGGATCATCAGGAGAGGAAATGAGGATGGGGAATGACAGTGGGCAAATAAGAACAAAGTGTGTGTGTGTGTGTGTGTGTGTGTGTGTGTGTGTGTGGGTGTGCGTGTGTGAGAGAGAAAGAGAGAGAGAGAGAGTGTGTAACCTATTACTTTATATGCTAACTAAAACTAAAATTTTTAAAACTCAAGTATTAGGACCAGACTAGTTTCAAAGACTGATTAAAGCACCAATAAATGCTCAATAAGAGTGAGCTATCAAGAAAGTGAAGGTTTTTGCTATGTGAGCCTTGATAGAAAGTATCTGCATTATGTATCTGCACTAGACCCCATTGATTGAGAATCAATGGATTTAATTATTTCAGGGGGTTTTCTCCTGAGTGATGCTATGGGAGGACAGAATTAAACAGCAGTCAGTTCTTAGTTCGAAGGAATTTTTTCAGTTTTTGGGATCAAACCTAGAGCCTCAGGTATGCTACACAAGTATTCTATCATTGAGCGACATTCTCAGACCCATAGGTCTGAGAGGACTTTATAGGATTGACGTCATTTTATGGAATGCACTGTCTTGTGAACCAATGACGATGGCATTTGAGGGACATGAATTTAGAGGGCATGAAACCTGACTCTGATGTTCTCAGAGTCTACCCATACCTCTTTCACTTAGTGATTCTGTAGTTCAAAATCAAAACTGTTTCAAGCCAGGTTTGGGGGTGTACACCTTTAATTCCAGCTCTCGGGAGACAGAGGCAGGAGGATCTCTGTGAAGTCAAAGCCAGCCTGCTCTACACAGCAAGTGCCAGGCCAGCTGGGGCTACAGGGAGACCCTATCTCAAAAGGACCAAAAAAAAAAAGAATGTCAGACTTTAAGATCAAACAAGTAAGCCCGAGGTTCAGTGAGAGTTCCTCTCTCACAAAATAATGTAAAGAGTCACCTAGGAAGACACCCAGCATTGACCTCTGACCTCCACAGGAACACACATGCATATATACATGACACACATTCACACAAACATATACGTACACCACACAAAGATAATCCCTATTCCCCAAATTTATCTATCCTCTTACATCTATTAATTACCACACAATTCAAGCCATCACTCAGCTGTCCAACTGGAAGCGCACATAGAAAATTATGTAGCAAGCAAATGAAAATATTGAAATATAAGTCCTTCCTTCAGCAGGGAACAAAGCTCTGGGCTGCATAGGTAACCATTTCAATAAAGTGATAACTCAACATAAGGTAGAAGATGCTCAAAACGTGGACACTTTGCTATTACTGCTGCTGTCATTGTTTTGTTTGAATTTTATTATTGGTCAACATGGGATTTTTAAGTTTTTATTTGTTATTTTGGTTTTATGTGTTGCCTGCATGTATGTAAGTGCACCCGTGTTGTGCAATGCTAATAGAGGCCAGAAGAGGGCGTTGGAACTGGAATTACACATGGTAGTTAGCTGCCATTTGGATCCTGGGATTCAAACCCAGGTCTTCTGCAAGAACAGCCAGTGCTCTTAACCACTGAGCCATCCATCCAGCCCCAACATGGAATTTTTTAAAAAACAATTTTGCTACCAGCTGTTTTTACTCAGAAGGTGCAGTTTCCTGCAGTGCCTACTCTTCTTTATTTAGACTGAGTACTTTGAACATGATTTCATTTATCAAGTTTCTCAAAGCATTTCCTCATGAATCCAACACAAAGGCTGTAATCAAGGGAGCCTACTTTTATATCTTATTTTAGTACCTTTTGTATTTACAGTCTTGGACATCATACCTAAACTATGTGATCCTTTCTTTCTTTATAAGTAAATATAATATTTACTGTTTTTTGCCTTTTGTTTTGCCTAGAAACAGTGGCTATAAAATGTGCACCTTGATAACAGGGTCAACCCTTCCCCAACACACACCTTCCTTCCTTTCTGTTTTCCTTTCTTCCTTTCTCCCTTTGCCTTTCCTTCTTCCTTTCTATTTCTTTTAGTACAATATAGTATATGATCATTAAGCGCTAGCATATTAAATATATATAACATTTTCCAACTTGTATATGAGGTTAGTGTCATCATAGTCTCAAGAAAAACATTTAAGGGATACTCATTCTTCCAATCTTGTTGATTACTGAAAACAAATAGAACTGATCTCAATGATATCATGTGTTTCAACGAACAAGTAGCAAGAGCTAATTCAATCAAGCTTTGAAAATTCAAAGGGCAAGGTAAACCTGTCTAATAAAAGGAAAATGGGTCCCCAAAAAGAAAAAAGAGAAGGAAGAGATGCATAGGGAGAAAATTAGATGACAAAAAAATGACTGTATAGACTTATGAATGAAACATTGCAGTACATACAGAAGTCAGTGGGTTGATTTTACTGTGTGACAAAAAAAGAGACACTAATTCCAGTTCCAGGAGTTGAAGGGTAGAACTCAATATGAGAATTATAGAAGAAAGACTGTAAGAACCAGAGGAAGTAAATGACCACAATGAAACAAAGTCTTCCAGAGAGCTGGTCAGCTGGTCTCATAGCACTGGTGAGATATATATAATGTATATATTATGCTTTGTTTCAGAAGCTACATCATGAGAACCCAGAGACCAAGAACTAACAGATTTTTAATTCTGTGCCCTGATATTTCCTAGAATAATGTTATTCACAGGTATGTAATATAGAATGTATTCAAATTCTAGAAACTATCATTTCCATCATATCATCACTGAGTGATGTAAAGTTTTCTCAATTATCTATCTTTGTATTTATGGTTTAATTATACATTATGAATAAATTATAGCATCACAACTTTTCAGTATTATGACATTTTTCTTAAAGATCTATTGGACTCTTCAGGGACAATTATTTCTTCTCAGATTGACCTAAAATATTCATCAACACAAGTAAAACAGAATGCCTACTTGAACAATCAGCATGCTTTTCTTGACTTCATATTAAGTCTTTCAAATTTAGAAAAGGACCTGTATGAATCAGATTTTCGGACAACCTTGAAACTATAGTCTATCAGAAGATATAAATTATTTTGAAAGTGAATGAGATTTTTAGGGCAATGAAACTACTCTGTAAAGCATGATGATGGGCATGTGTTAGTAGACAAATATTCAAACCTATAGACTGTGCAGCAGCATGAGTGAATGCCGCATAAACAACGTAATTGATAATGAGTTCATCAGGTGGAACAAATGATCCGCTTTGATGGAGGTGTTGATAATGAAGAAGGCTTTCTTCTTAAGGGGACATGAAGCTATATGGAGCTGTTCAATTTTCTGTGGATCTAAAACTCCTTTAACAAAATAAAGTCACCTGAAAAAAAAAAAACATGGGTCCAGAAACAGTCATGGTTTTCTTTGTTTTTTATGTGACTTTCTTCTTCCCTGTAGCAAGAATTCCCTGAGAGCAAAGATTTGGTTCCATTGTCTTAGATCTGAATATCTTAGCTTGATGCTTGGCATAAAGAAAATAGTCAATATATATATATTAGCTAGATGGTGAATATGCAGATGAATAGGTGTACAGCCTGTGCAGATGAATAAAAAAGAGAAAAGTATTATCAGGGTTAAGTGCAAAGTGAGGCAATTGAAAGTCTGAAGACGATACAAACAGTATGAGTTCTGATTTGGGGTCCTAATGCCACCTAAGCTGCCTTCATCAAAATCACCAAAGACTTGCTTCTCTGTACTTGGATTTAGTAATTGTCTTTATGCAAGATACGCAGGGTTTCTTACTGAAAGGATATAGGCTCATTTCAGATTTGTCCTAAAATAAAGTCGGAAAACTGTTCAATGTTTCATGTGAAAAGGCATGAAAAGAGTATATATGGAAACATATTGGTCCTTTAAATCTGATTAATTCAAATGTAAACAACATCAAACTTTATGCTTTTAAAACACAAAACAATGACATTTTCATGAAGAAACCATCACATGATTTGTCCCATACACTGGTTTAAATGCTCACTGTCCCACACCTCTACATACCCCCTTTCTACATTCATGTCTTTATTGTTTTGCTTTGTGAGCTATTGAAGTTAACCAAGGCCATTTGTGTGACCATGGGTTTGGAGCTATTTCTCACATGCAAGCAAATATTACTGTGACCATAGGAATGTCAGGAAAGAGATGTCTGCAACTGTAACAGTAAAAGCAGCCCATGATTTTCTTCCTCATGTATAATGAATGAATTGTGGATTCATCCATAAAGTAACGATTCAAATGAAAATTTCTTTTTGATCAATCCTCGGTGAACTTTTCTTCCTTGAGAATACTACCATTCCATCTGGAAACTTCCTCAAGAGCTCATCGTTATTTGCTCGGTGAAGAGCCACATTTTTAACAATTATTTTCTCTTAATGTTGAACATAATCACTTTTCCTCTCATTTTAATGGTTGAAATATGTCCTCCTGTTGGTAAATGTGGCTCAAGAAAATGACTGACCTTTTCAAAGAAAATTTATAATTTTAGAAATGTAAAATTTAACATTCTTTAGTAATTCAATATTAAGATACATTTAGGTTGATCTATAAAATGCTATGATTTCTGATATTCTTTTTTGAATGTGCAATAGAGAAACATTAGCAATGCGTGTGGTTTAGAAAAATTCATTTATATAGCTGTTTGCCATGTTATGATGTATTTTAAACAAAAGAGGTACAGACAAAGGTATTGATTTTAGGGACTTAACTAAATAAACAGTATGTAAATTGTGTCTTTTTCTATAAAATTAGATCAGGACACACATATTACACTGCCTTTTTCTATAAGAATGACAGCTATTGAATTTGGCAGACATTGGAATTTGGTTAAAGAGTTACAGACCTTTGATCTTTGGATTACAATTAAATGAAACCATTGTAAAAGGACAGTAGTGGGCCAGCCAATTTCTCAAGCACACCGCAGCAGCCAGGAGGCGTTATCTCTTAGTTCTGTCAAGGAAGTTACTCTGCACCTGGTTTTCTAAGTCTATGTCTTCTGGCAGATGACAAAGGTGCTGATGATGTCCTAGAAACAAGCCCATCTATGCTTCTTCTTTTAATTTCAGTAACATGTCCTTACTGATTTACTATACAACTAGTGATATAACTTCATGAACCCATTTACACATGTGTGTGTGTGTGTGTGTGCTTAATTTTAAAGAGAACAGGGAGGAAAAGCTAGTATCAGGTTCAGTTTTCAAGTTTTAAGAACAGTAAATGCAAGGACGGAACCCAACGTTAATCTTGCACTGCTTCTGTCCTAATTTGTATAAATTTGGGGTTTGGGTTTTTCCTCTGCTTTTTCTTCTCCCCTTTTTTTCCCTTTTTGATAACACTTTCTTAATCAGCATGACCACTAATAAACTGAAATTCACAATTAAACCCAAGGGATCCATTTCTTTAATTCTGTTTTTAAGCTTAATTCTGTAAGTTACAAGTAATTCCTTTATATGGACATGACATCATTTGACCACCATTTTTAAAAAGAAATTATGATAACCTTTTGTGAGAAAACTGCTTGGTCTTCATGGTCCTCATTAATGCACCTTCTTCTTGTATAATTATTACTAATTCTAACTAAAAGGGCCATAATAAACATCCATAAACATTGACTTAGCAAATTTTCCTAATTTAAAATTATATATTCATAATTCTTATAAACAAATAAGTAAATTGAATCTCTCTTAGGCTTTTGTATCCAGCTCTTCAATTCTGTGTTCTTTAAAAAAAAAAAACCTTTGTTATGTCATTCCGCAGAGAGCTCAGGCTGTTTCCTGTCACCCACTGGAGCAAACTGCTCAACAGAAAGCACAGTTGGACAGCCCTTAATTAGTGCTACCCGGGATAGTCAGTGTGTGAGCCTGTGTCAGCATCTCACTTAAACAGGAACAGAGCCATGAGGATCAGCTGACAGCTTGAAGTGCAGGACACCAGGTCTTCCACTCCCACCTACAGTCTTCCAGTGCACGCCGCATGCCCACGGGTGTGATGAGAAATGTTGGAAATGATGTTCTCTATGTAAAGTGGATCAAATTATTCCATCACAGTTTACAGGGTATTTATTTCTTTAAGTTATTCAGGTACGCAGTCCTCAATCAATATGCAAAGATAAATTAAATGAATCTCAAAATCTCTTCTGAAAATTAATTTTTTGATTCATTAGACCTATCATAATTTTTAATAGTTTTAAAAGAAGAGATAATAGTGCTCTAAAATTTCATAAAAGGAAGAAGAGAATGCATTTTATTTAAATTCAAATGAACGTGGATTTCACTTTGAATTGGTTTTAAATTTGTCCAAATAACAGCTAACTGCTATGATATTAAAACCATGTATAGATATAAGTTAAAATAGAAAAAACATATTTAAGCAGACTACACTGATAACATAGCTGTTAGTCAAAATCTGAGTAAAGGATATAATTTATCAATGTAATCTTTTTATCTCTCATGAACATAAAACAAAGCTTCCAGGCTTGCTAAATCTCTTAAGAGACAAAAAGTGAACCTTTGATTCCATTGCCTTCCTGTACCCCTAAAGTTATGGAGACCGAGTGTTGTGATACCTCATCTCTCCAGAACAAATCAAAATCAGGCAGACTTTGGCTCAGTTCTGAGATGATAGGGTTTCCTTTGTTACGGAGCAGACACTGATTAGTCTAGGTGAAAAATGAGATCAATATATTCAAAACCTGTAACTTACTATAAACATAATCTCCCCCCAAAGTGTTTTAAGTTAATATTTTTCTAGTAGCTAATAAAGTCCCTTCGGGTTAAACGCGGAGACAGATTACAATGTATGTTTTCAGAGAGTAAACAGCCACCACTTTTTTTTTTCTTTTTCTTTTTTTCTTTCGTTTATCTGGAAAGTAACTACTGCGCTTCAAATGGCAGGCATTTTTTAAACGGGCTTTGCTTTCTATTGTTGCAGGTCCGAGGGAGGGTGGCGTTTCGGGGCCGGCAGCAGCACAGCCTTCTTTTATAAGGATGAATGAAGATAAAAAGCAAGACAAATAGAAGCATGTGAGACACTGCTTTATGTGATTCATGATGGCTTGCCGTAAGCCTGTTAGCCTCTGCCTGGCTCTCCTCTCACAGAGTAATGGATAGTTACAATGTGTATAGTGACATTGTCAAACCATCAGGAATTGCTGATTATAGTGCTAAATATTGATCTCTGCTTCACATGTGTCAAAATTCTTTCTTCCCTTAATTAGAACTTCCTTAAGCACCATACAAGAACAAACTGAATATATCAGATCTCTGTGAAAGGGAGTGTGATACCAGAATATAATTGTGACCTCTTGTCTTCTCCTTCTTTCTTGAGCTCGGAGATGACTTGGGCTGTCTCTTCTGCCCTTCCCAGTGCATGTGATCATCATGCTCATTTTTTCCCAATCTAACCATAGGAAGATTTCTCCAAGCCTCTGTGTTTCATCATTCTGAGCCACAAGGGTGGTAGTCAGATGGCAGTGAGACTTAAAGTGCCAGAGGTGCCTTTTTCTATTTGTTTGTTTCATGGTACACCGCACCAGGCAATGACCTGTGGCAGCAATGTCATACAAAACGGAGACAGGTTCACCCAATCAAAGGGAGGTTTAAAATTAATACAGATCCCTTCGTTTCTTCATGTGAGATCTGGGAAGGGCAATTTCAGGGTACCATAGGCTTTCTTGGTTATAAGTCACATTCACTTAAAAAATATGTTTAAGAAACTTTTGTTATGAAAATAATTCCTTTAAGTTCCAAACTCCACCATCAATTGATGCAGGGTAAAGCTCCCTACTAATTTGATATTACCATTCAATCAACTTCCATATTCTGTACTCTAGTGCTAATGCAATATAATGAAAGGCTGTGATATATGGTTTCAATTTGCACTACAAACTGAGCATTTAACTCATTTATCTTAGTTTACCTGTAATATATTGTTATTTTTTAATCATGGCACCATGGTACATTTGCCTTTAGTTTGATGTGCTTGGTAAATCAATATTTCATTAAAAGATTTTCAAAAATTGTTTGTCTCAAGCACAGCTAGAACAATTTGGCAGACAGTTTCTTAGAAACCATATCTTTCCTAACTCTTCACAAAAATGTCTCCGGAGCACCCACTACCCCTACAAACGTCTAGTGTTGTGCTACCTCTGTCGCAACCTCACGTGCTCCTTCTTTAGAACGCGTGGCTCAGAGGAGCTATAAACAGCAAATTCCAATTTTGACCTTTTTATGATAAATCTAGAAGAGGATGATGAAGGCAAGGTTATTAAACCTTCCTACCATTTTGAAAAAAAAAATTCAAGCAGGATTCTCTGTTCCCACGTAGGAAAAGTGCCAAGTGTCCTGCACGAATGCAGGTCTCTTCCCGTAGCTGCTCAAGTCACCTGGCAACAGTGCACTACAGGTAATCTATGTCAGTGGTAATGATCAGGTTAGCAAAGTGCAAAGAACTAAACTCTAAATTGGTCTGAAAAGCCTCCGACTGCAATGGAGAGGTGCCAGCATTCAGGCTTCCTGGTGCACAGTAATGACACTGATGCTTGTTTTAATGTGGCATGGTTTGCAAGTGGAACTACTTACATGAGAAATGTTAACTAATGGCGACCGTCAACTCTTTCTTCCCTAGCTTCGAGATGTGGGAAGAAAATGAGCACTAAGTTCCCTAGCTAAAACATGTCACCCAGGCTCAGGAAGCGGTTCATCTCACAGACATGATACACTCACGTTTTCTCCTCCCTATTACACATTATACATATATAAATCAATATCCAGCTACCTTCATAGGCTACATTCATGTCCTTTGGATCAATGTAATGTATGATAGCTGTAGCCACTATATATAACATCTCTGAATAGCTGTTTAACTATTCTATAAATATAAGGAATGTGATGAAATACCAGCTTATATTTGTAAACCTAAATAAATTATTCTGTAGATAACAAAACAAAATGGTCAATGACATAACTATACATTAGCTTTGCACTGTATTCATTCTGCTTTAAGATGACACAAATTCTGAGCATCAAAAATTGTTGACTATGATGAGTACATTGACAACTACATATAGAACTTTCCACCAAAAGCAATTATAGATTGAAATGCGTGAATCGCTTTCTCCTCCAGTAAAACCCGATGGAGGTGGATTTGCAAGGATGGGTGTACACAACACTTTCTGAGCCAATGATGCCTCAGGATTCCTGGCTTTTCCTTAATATCACAACTGTGCACACCCAAATCTGGAAAATATTAATCATTCCTCTCCCTGTAAGAAATATTCATGACAATTCATAGCTGAGGCAGACAGGATATGATCAATACAAAGCCTACTAGTCTTTCATACTTCTGTCCTCATGAATCTTAACCAAAAGTAGTAATAAATAAGTGGCACATACGAATAGTACCTTTAAATAAGCAAGTGAGCCTTCTTCAGCAACAAGCAACATTCTCTGGATATCAAAAATAATAACTGGTTTTGCAGCAATGCAGCATGGAAACACGAGGGTATAAGATATACTGTACTTTAAGCTCTGTTTGATGAATCTGAGCACAGTTCCTGGGGGATAGATTACTTTAAACCATGCTCTTTTACTTTCTAATCCTGACTTGATTTGATTTGTACTTTAATACAGCTGCCTGGCAATTCAACAGCAAATAGAGACTATTTATGTAATCAGATTGTAAGTAGTGGGACAAGAAGAAACTCTCTAGAACGTTTTTGGAAAATAGTTTGTTGTACTTTTTATTTATTGAACAGCAGGGCTCCAGGCTTTCCAGTGCTCATTATAATTGGTTTTCTGCTTGAACTTTCAAAAACTGTCATGTCAATACTCAAACAGAATTTTTTTGCTTACTATATGGCTATGGGCTCTATTTTCTCATGTGCAACTTGACAAAGTTCTTGTAATACCTTAGAGGCAAAGTTCTAGAGTTTCTTTTGCTATTTAAGAAAACCGGGCATCTGGGGTCTCCACTGTGTCACACACTGGTGCTCTCCTTTTGCAATTAAATGCCTAAAAACTGAGGTTTCGCGCTCCCTTTTTTCATGAATGCCTTGCCCGTTTGTAAGTCTCTGTTCTTTGAGGCAGGAGTCTCTCAAAGTGGAGACTTTTGCTCTACCACTCAACAATATGTGCTTAATTTCATCACCGTGATGCCCCCTCCCTGAAGTCGGCAGCTGTTCCACTGATGTGTTCATAATCACACTTTTATATTTCAGCCACCATTTGAGGAAGAATCTCTCCTTTCCCTAAAGAACTGTTTTCAGGCTGCAGTGAAAAGAGCAAATGTGAATTTTATACTTCCCAATCCTTTCCTTTCAGTAATCCTAAAAATCCAACCAATCACTTTACGCACAAGAACCTCAAACGAATTTAAGACAAAATAAAGCAGGTGTCCAAACTGGAAATAAAATTTTAAACTCTCGCTTCTGTTGCGCACAATGAATATCTATATTTTCAAAGCAGTTACCCTTCTATTCTATTTTTTTTCCCACTGGAGATAGATGCTTTTGCATTATCCGATTACTTATAATCATTTTCTCTGTGGTCAGAACAGAGATAATTGTTAAGACTAAAGATTTATACTAGAATTAGTGGCCTATATTTCATTTTATTTCTTGTTCTTTTTCATTTCTAGCTGTTTAAAGCAATCATCTCTTAGGAACTATGCACTGAGTAATATATTTTTGTGTTAAAATGCAGTACTAAAAATATAGGACTAGTGAACAATATCAAAATTGTAATAACTCTTAAGTATGAAACAGGCCAGTGCCCCTGCGGGATGGTCGAGCATGCGCACTGTGGGACTGAAGATGGAGGCGGGCCCCTTTCAGTGTTGTTCTTAACTATGTGGCACTCTCCCTCAAAGGTTGTGAAGAAACAGTGTGTGATTCAGCCACTCGATTTGGTTCTATTTCCCTCCCATCCTCATTGCTCTGGTGATGACAGACAATGTGATTATGAAGTTAAAAATCTATTTTTTTCTCTCAAAACCCACCCAGATGCTTTACTTCAAATCTAAGTGCTCACTTACAAGACAGCCATTCACAGTCACATGCCTGAGTCTTAATCCCATCAAAAAAAAATGCATCTGCATGGGAAAATAATGCATCCCTGCAATTTGTACCTTCTGATAAAATTTGCAGTCATATTCTCAAATATGATCCTTATGAAGCTGACTGGATGATGCAAGCTGGAGGTTGCCTTTGGAACACGTCTGTGCAATTTCCACATGGGAATGGGGAAAAAGAACACCTCGGGCCTAGCTGACCCCTGTACAATACAGAATACATAGGGTTCAAGCACTTAGAACTTTCTTTTGAATGTTTCCTACCCAGTTGAAACCTTGCTGGGGATGAGAACACAACTAGGAATAAAAGGAGAATTCCGCATAATGGCAGTGCAGCCAGAAAGGCAAATTTCGTTTAAAATTCAAGAAATGGAAAAATACCTGACGATGCTGACTTGAAACAATAATAGATGCAGAGGCTCTGGATGGACTCTATTATTTATTTCAAATATTTAACTGGGGTGGATCTGTATATTTATACAATCATATCTGTGAGGGTAGTCATGTTTAACCACAGTATGACTTGCAGCTTGATCCTAGAAATATAAGTTTGCTGTGCTATAGTACAGGTTTAAGGTGACAATCAGAATCAAATAAAAATATGAAATCCATTAAATTCTTAGGGTAAAACTCATTCTCTGAATTTCAATAGGAAATTGCTTTATGTGTGGCAGCTTTTGGCTTCCATAATTTTATTTCTCTCCTGTTTCTTTATGGAAGTAAATATATACATAATTTCTGCTATTACATGCAAAACTAAAAAAGATCTATGAACATTTTAGAAAAATATATGAAAGATAAATGTATGTTTATCTGTGCATGTGTAAAAATAGATGAAATTTAAACATACATAAATTACCAGCTCTATTTTTCTGGTGGCAAGAAAATTCATGGTTCTTTGTAGACTATTCTTCTCTCTTTTAAGGAACTATATTACTGCATCATCTATTGTATTAACAGACAGAAGCTGTACACTGGTTATGTTTGTTTCATCACACGGAACAACTGGCTGAGATTTGCTGCCCTGTGCACTAAACTCAGCAGACGGGTCTGATTCTATGGCATTAGCTCCCAAAACTACATCAACGATACTCTTTTAGTCAACTTGGAAATTTATATACTGTACACTAGCCCTCCTTTAATATCCTCTCTCTCTCTCTCCTCTGGGCATTTATTGCTGTTCTTTCTAGTTCAGTAACCAGTGAGCAGAAGGTTCATTAAAACTAATTGAATTGGAAACTTGTCTGCCCTGGGAAATGTTAACTCTTTGTTGTTATCTGAAAGAAATTCCTTTTGTTAGGTTCCTTCGAATTGAATTATTGGATCTTAATGTTACAAACACTGTGTTAAAAGCAATCTCCATCTTTCTGATGGCCAGACAACAAATTTCCGGAAATATCCTTACATCCAACTACATTTTACTAAAATAGAACAACATTTTATCCACTGATACAAAGAGCAATGTTGCTGAATAGTGTTGTCTGTTAACTCCTCTAGTTCTTCTGGTCTTTGCTATGCTGACTGGAATGCTTTTAAGAGGTTTCTCTCGTGCCTTATTTTCAGTTGGTAAAGCAAATAACACAACTGCAGGTTAGCAAGTCAATGTTGGTGGAATATGGATTACCAAAGAACATTAATCCCACAATTGCTGCCATTCTACCCATTTGAACAAATGTCAAAATGGAAAGATTATAATTATTCTTAATTATATAGGGAACTTCATTTTACCTTGTCATTTGTAATCATTTGGAAATTGTGCTGAAAAACTACATTTCAAATAAGGGTTTACGAAGCTGTGTGTGTTCTGGAATTGTTTAGAGCAAGGAAATATTGACAAAATTGGAAACATTTGATAATAGTCACAGTGGTAGATTTTTTGCCAGCTTTTAAAAAAAAATCAATCAAAAATAACAGGCAACCCACTGTTGCTAATAAAAGTAAATATTTATGACTGATTTGACTGTGCTTCAATACCAGTCAATCACTTTCTAAAGGATCTTGGCAATTCATTAACCTCTTTTTACTGGTCTTGTCCCTGTTGGTATTAGCCATTAAAAAAGAATAAGGGAGGGAGGTTTTGGTTTTTCTGTTCTCATCACTCATAGCTTATTTGTTCTTTCCCTTCATTCCCATACATTGCCACTAAATTGATTGTCTGTTTAGTCATATGAATGATGAAGTGTCAGTGCCAGCAAGACGGAAAGCCTCCATTAATTTCTCGGGAAGGTAAGTTCCTCTGCTTCAACCACAACCTAAAAGAAACCTACTCCTCATGGTGTCTTCTATCACCGGTAATTCTTGTTGCAACAGAATCCATGTAAGTGCCTCACTTTCCTGTTAAACGCCTCCCTAGACAAACTTTAAGAAAGCAGATATTTATTAACATTGTTCTGTGCCACAACCTCGCCACGGTGGTAATGCTCAAAAACCCAACAGCTGCAGGTTTTTATTTAAACATTAGAAGTGATGCTCGGTGTGTATTTAATGCTCCAAAGTTCCCCCATTTGGTGGTCATCGCACTCAAATTAAAATCTTTCATGCAGACAAAGATATCTTCCTTTACCATAGAGCTTTCAGAGACCTTCCCTGATAACAGTTTTAGATTTCTGAGATATGTGTATAAAACTAATAGCACTATGCCTTACTGGTGTTTTACTTTTACATCTTAAAATATTCATAACATCATAACCATCTAAAATTACCCATAGCAACTGTGTTTCCTTGCAGAGGTGTCTGTGATGTATTACACTGGTTCCATAAGTTGCTTTAATTGCCATTGTAAGTACATATTTTGTCACTGAGTAACAGACTGAACAGACATGTAAAACCTGCATAACTTACCAGTATGTAGAAGTCAAAGCTTCCTCTGGATAGCCTTAAATTGCCATTCTCCATGGAAATAGCTGGTTTTAACCCTTTCAGGAGTACTGTACTTCATCTCCCTCATTCTCTTGTATTTTGCTTATAATAAGAGCTATCATTTACTCCGCTATAAAACCTTGTTTATAATGGGCACTGTGTTTTTAAAAAGCAAGAAACCTGAGTATAATTTATCTTACCTTCTCCTCTCATGGGCTCTGAAGTATACTCTGTTATAGCTGTATTTCTCAGGTTAGGAAACTGAGGGTGCTAGACGATTAAAAATGTGTCCAACATCAACACAAGCTGAGTAGCTATAAATCTGAATTTGTTTAACAAGTAGAAGTCACAGCCCCATCCTCCATGCTAACAGACTTCTATTGGATCATTTAGGAAGGTTTACCTTTCATAAAAAATGCTTGTGAATTTGTCTGCTTTTCTCCACGTTAGATTCTAAAAGGTATCCCAACAGAGTGGGGTACTGTGCTTTCCTTTGAAGCCCAAATATGCTTTGGCTTGACCTACCACATATGGAGAGTCACCATGCTGCACACTAAGCAGAGGAAAATTCTAATGATTCAGATTGCTTGGGTTTCTCCCTTTTTTTCTCCAGGCACAGAAGCTGATGTTGAAGAAACAAATTTACACATATCAAGAGAAAAGAGAGGGGAAATGGCATGTGGCACAGTCAGCCAAAAAGAAATATGAGCTATCCCCAAACATACCTTAGCTATCTGCAGATTAAGAGTTCTTGTCAGGCGTGGTGGCACACACCTTTAAACTCAGTACTTGGAGGGCAGAAGCAGGCATATCTCTGTGAATCTGAGGCCAACCTGGTCTACATAATGAGTTCCACATGAGCCAGGGCTACATAGTTAGATCTTGTCTCAAAAATCAAAATAAAAAATTAAAACTTTAATTTTAAAAAGGACTCTGATTTAAATGTCCCCTTCATGAGAACGTGAATGTCTAAAATATCCATTTTATCCATGCAGCCTTGTCTATTCAGAACAAGATTTCCAAGAAACTCTCTGCCAGCCACCCAGTGAAGTTAGCACACTGGTATCAGCTGGCGATGGGAACATTTTTTCCTAATCTGAGACAGTAGAAGTCAGTCCTTGGTAGTCCAAAGTTTGGGAACCTTTCCATGGTTCAACATTTACATTCATCTCAGTAGAGGTTCCCGCTGCTCTTAGAGACAAATAGGCCACTGTCTTTCATGCTTGTGCTACAATGCCTCAGGTTCTTCTGTGCAACATTTGACCCACAAGGTTAGACCTAGCATGGGCTCCATACGTGCTGTAAGATACTAGGAAGAAAGATGCCTCAGCATCTTGGAAAAAATTTACTATTTCCAAGCACATCCAGTGTTGATAGACAATGGACCTCAAGTCTAGGACCTTTGTTTAACAGGCTTAATTTTCTTTCTCAATATACATGCTTATCTTTCAAATATTACCCAAAAGAAATTGTACTAGTTATTAGACTTTTACATCCTTGTGATAAAATACTTGACAGGAGCATCTCAAGGAAAGTAAGGTTTGTTTTGGCTCCTGATTTCAGAAGATATAGTTCATTATGGAAGAGAAGGCACGAGGCTGTTGATGGTGACAAAAATATTTTCATCATGGCCTACAAGGAAGCACAGAAAACAGGCCAGAACTAGAAATGAGAGCATCTTTCAAAAGCCAGCACCTAGTAATCTTCTTCCACCAACCAGGCCCCACATCCTAAAGACTCAACAGCCTTCCAAATAGCACCATAATTTGCAGGCTACACATTCAAGACATGAGCATGTCTGGGACATTTCAAAATCAAACCATCAAGCATTACTTTTTTAAGATGAGTTTTTGAAATGTGTACCAGATTACTCAAAGGTACAAGCAACAGGTGTGGTTCCGTAAAGGAGGAAAGGGTTTTATCATGGAGATCTATGTTCTAAACCATGGTGCTTGTGAAACAAGAGGTCTAGTAAGAAGAAATAGAGCAAATGCTCCACTGCTCAGTTGGGTTATAATGCCAACCCACAACCCACATACGTGTAGGCAAAACACTCATATGCATAAAATAAAAATCTAAAAAGAGAGTAGGGGCTTACAAAGTACAAACATGTACAAACTTCCAGGAACACTGAGGAGGGGACCCAGGCCTACTCAGTCAGATAAGGGCTCAGAGTGGAGCAAGAGAATTGAGTGGCAGGCTGGCCCTAGTCTGGGAACTGTTGGAGACTGGTTACTACTGGATGAGGGAGAGTAGATCTTCCTTATGATAGGTGGACTAGACTCCGGTGGATGAATTTTCACCAAAAGATATCTGTATCTGGGTACAAATGCTTGACTGGATAGAACTTACCATGTATGGAGGTACACATAAGGTTGGGTGAGGGGAGGGGGGCTGCCTGGGAGAGGGGGTCTAAATTTGATTAAGAATTGTTATATGAAATGTACAAAAGACCAAAAAAATTTTTTAAGTGCAAAATAACAACTGATTTACAAAGAACTGCATATTCTTCTGCTGATAATTTACTATTTCCAAGAGAGTTAAATGATTATTTTCACATTTTAAGAACACGGTTTCAATTATTTTATATAAAAAAATCTAGCTTTGCTTTAAGAAGAATGCAAACACAAACTGTGACACGAATGTGCTGCAGATGAAATTTCTCCCTCTGGTTGCCTATTCAAACAGTTACCTCTGTGGATGGGTAGAAATGCTCGAGTAAATTTGGCAAGTGGAAGCCTCCTGGGAACCATTTTGCATCAAGCAGGATTGCAAAAAATGTTGAGGTCATGGTAATAACTGCCTTGAGTAAGCTTTATAACCTCTCAAGTTCCTTGGTCAGGAGCCCCTGCCTCTGTTTATCCATTTTTGCATCATGATTACCCTGCGTAGCAAACATCATAGATTTTCACTGCAGCTTCTTGTACGCTTTTCATTCTCTGGGGAACTGGAATCACAAAGTCCCATTCGTATAAGCTTGCAAACTGCCTGTGTTCTTAGCTTTTCATTGTTCCACTACATTCTCAAGTAGAAAACGATTTTTAGTTTTACAGTTCAAATTTTTCAAAATATTGGTCCATATCCCAAAAACCTTTGACTAAAAAGTTTTTTAAAAGAATGACTGAGATAAAGTATACTTAAGCACATTTAAGTCTTTTGAACTCCATCCACGTTGCACCTGAATACCTGAAAATCATGTAGGTGATGTCCAGTTAGAGTGTTTTGATAAACATATAAAAAGTTAGCCACAGTTCCACAGCATCAGTAACTAACTATGGTGCCTTTATTGAAATTTCCAAGAGGATTTAAAAACATAGTCTCGGGGTAGTCATATAACCTCTTTAGATCTTAGCTTTCTCCTCTGAAAATGGAAAGGTTGAATGATTCGATCTCTTTAAATCCCTCACAATCCCAAACACTTTGACATAAGTTTCCCCAGAGTGGGAAGGAGGACAACTTGAGCTACCAAATGGACAGGTAAAAAGGAAAGACTATAAAGGTCACAAAGACAAAATTCACAATTTGGTGCTAAGACACGGCCTGGTAAGCAGGGCTGAGAACCGGTAAATGTTCTGAGTTTATCTTCCAGATTAGGAGACAGAGTCAATCAAAAGGATTAATTTTTGTAAGTTTGAAGGCCCCTAAAGAGAGGCAGGAAATTTAACCCACAGATCTGGAGACCCCCTGCTGCCCTGCGATGGTATCTGCCTCAGATGAGGAGCCAGCTCCGACCTTTTGCGACTGAGTCTTCCCTGCCTGCTTCTCTCCTCATCCAGACCTTTGAATTTCAGGAGAAAGGAGACCTCTGGCCTTAAACGGGCCATCTCAAGAGCCCAGTTACAGATTTCTGCAGCATGCACAAACTTCTCACACAAAGTGTAAGCCCCTTGCCTTGGCCTCTTTGTGCCTGGTGAAGGCAAACCAGGCTTGAAATGTTTACAAAAGAGTAAATAGGAGTCTTACTTTTCCTTAATCCTTCTTATCCCTTTCAACTCATAATACGGAAGCAGAGAAGTGAAGTTTGTGAGGCTTACTCAGGAAGTAATAGAACTGCAATAACACATCAATCCATCCCAAATATACTGGGGAAGAGTGGATGACCGCAACTGCCTAGGAAGAGCTTTGCCAAAGCCAAGGTCATCGAGAGTTTCTTTTATAAACCTTTCATACAGGCAAATTGGTTTCCTACCCTTTCTCTTAATAGCCAGAGACAGCTATTTGGATCATCTTACTCAAGTGTTTGTTCCTTTGAGTTCCTAACGAGAAATTATGGATATTGCGATAAAAATCCATGTGTAGGAGATTCCTTGTTCTCTCTCCCCTCTTCAATACACTTCCCAATTCCCATTATTTTAACAAATAGATGAAATTATTGCATTATGAGCCTTTCAAAGTGTTTTTTTTCCTTTCAAACTCTTGTGCTATCGGGAATAATTGTCAACAGTTATTAAATTTTAAAGTCGTAGAAGGTCTGAAACATCTTATATTCTTAATTTTTCAGACAGCAAGGCTGAAGTTCAGAAAAGTGAAATGGCATCTGTGGTTATTAGTAACAAAGAATCCAAGTCCCTTTCTCTTCCCAAGCAAGACCTAATTACTAGATTAGCAGGTGATGACTTTGAGTAGACGAGACCACGGGAACACAAGACAAAGGAGATTGTCTCATAATCCGTGTCTGTGTTCGTGTTCCCGAAGTATCCCACTCCTAGAGTCTTCATCTAAAAGAAATAGTTAATTATAGGAATTCAGGCGCAGTATGGGCCAACAGAGTAGAGTACTTTGAGGTAAGAGATGCCTTAAGATTCCCCAGACCACCTCAAAAGCAAGTCACTAAGTAGGAAGAAAATCATTCCTGGAAAATACAACAAGATAGGCTGGATAGATTCTAGAGGCCAAAAGACATGTATGTTTAAAGGAAAAGATTGGTATGATCAGAATAATGGAGATGAAAATAAAAATACCTATGAGTTATGACTACCCAGGAGAACTTTATTAAAGAAAGGGATACATGTCCAATTACAATCAACTCTGTTGATACTGCTTATGGTGGTGGGTGTGCAAACATTGGTATTACCTGTGGGCACAGGTGAGTACTTTGAGACAGAGACAGTACAGGCCAACCACATTTTAACTGACACCTTCTCTGGCTCAACCTCTAAACAACGCCCTGGGAAGACTTCCTCCCATTTGTTTGGAATCAGATCTGCTCACTTTATCCTCTTTGGCTGGTCCTTGGTTAGTTGGATTAGCTCTTTCCCAGACTCCAGAGGCCCAGAGAAACAAGCTAGACCTGAGCCACACTAACCACTTTGTGGGTCATGTTGCTTGTCTTCTTTCTACCTCACGGTTCTCCCCACCTCTCTTTTCCAAGCAGCTGCAGCAATCAGATTGGCCAAAGTCTAAGAACCAGAATGTTTACTTTGCTTCTTGAAAGTGCCTTTAACTTTTACAGGTAATTAAATGGATTCCCTCTCCTAACGAAAGAAGAAAAAAATAACTCAACAATCTCTCTCCCCCAGATTAGTGAACAAGTTCTTTTCCACAAACTTGACTTGTGCACCCATCCCTGTCCTTTGGGGTTGTCTTCTTTCTCGTCTGCTCATCAGTTAGGAAAGCAGATGATGCCTTGCACATACAGAGTCCATAGAGGTGTAAAGAAAGGCTGTGATTTTAGAAATCACCAAACAATGAGTCTATCAAAATATGCCTTTAAGCTTTTGAACTATGCAAGACACTCAGCAGTAAGCTGTACCTTTAAGATCTCTTGCCCATGCCACACATTTTAAGGCAATCTTGATTCCAGAAGATGTTGACCCTGGAATTAGCCTCCCTTTTAACACCACTTCTTCTGCCCTCTCATTTGCCTCTGATGTTTCCTGACTTTGACGTGTCTTCAGGGTTCCAATCCTGGTATCCGTGCCACTGTTACTCCTGGTGTCTTTTGTCCTGACACCCTGTAATTGAACTTGGCTTAACCCTCCAACTTTCTCCTGCCTCCCAGGCTTCATGTTAATCTTTTTTCCTGGTACTGGACCCTAGAATATCCCTAGTTTATATCTTAGTGTTTCAGAAGCTAGATGTTACCTTCAGGATTAGCACACAAGAGCTCCTTGAGAACGCCCCAAATCATGGCATTCTATATTTTTTCATGACACTTTATTGTTGAAATTTTTTAAAAAGTGATGATAGAAATAGTAAGTTTTCTCATAGAATGTTTTATTACATAATCGGGGTTTTCTATTATAAAAACGTGTGACAATGTGTGACTTTTTATTATGAGATAATAGATCATATAAATCTCAATAACACAAAATTATCTGTATATAATATTAGCATTTGGTACTCAAAAACATCAAAAAATTATTAGTAGAAAATGTCTAATTTAAAATAATGTTAAAATTGAAAGCAATACCAGAAGGATTTAATATTTAAAAATCATTACTCTTCAAATTTGATTTTAAATCTACAAAGCATTGATTGGGCTATTCAATTGTCTTGATCTTTCTTGTATGGTAAATACCTCATTTTTTCACTGACATAAGAGTATGAAAAAAATATATTCGAGCTGGGTGGCAGGGTACAAGCTACTTCATAAGAATTCATTCCATTATTTTTTCTTGAGACAGGGTCTCCCTTCAGCCTCAGGTGGCATGGACTCACTATAGAGACCAGCCTAGTCTCAATCTCACAGAGATCTACCTGCCTCTGCCTCCAGAATGCTGGAAATGAAGGCGTGTACCACCACCTCAAGAACTAATTCCTTTTTGTGAATGAAATATTTTGCTTGCTCTTCTTTTTATTTTGATGTTGAAACAGTGCATTCTCTCATTTAGATTTCAGAGTGCCTTTTGTCTTTTTGTCTGCATATTGAATTTCTCCTTTCTGTGTTTTTTCCAATAAATATTTGCAAAAAACTGTCATCTCTGAAAAATATTTAAGTACTGGAAAAATCCAGTGAACCTTTCTGTTTTAGAGCTTAGCAGGACTGTATGGAATCACATTCTGAAATCTGAAATATAAAGAGCTATTTTCCTTTTCAGATTTGTTCTCTCTTGGAAAACAATACATAGGACTCACATAAAATATAATATGTGCATAAACTTATTAATATTTGTTTTATTTCCAGAAAAACTTCAGTGTCAGCCACTTACAGAGCCACAACCAAACATCTCTAACTTTGCAGCAATGGCAAGCAAGACTGACCAATTACCTCGGCCTTTTGACTTAATCCCGTGGATTCCTCATACCATTAAATCTTGATTGGTAAATTTCATTCCCACAGGAGAATATAATGCTTTTTCCATTTTCCGTGAAATTTTCTCAAGATTTGGGGTCCAGAAAATAAAATGTCAGGAAGGGATCGCACTGTGGAGATACTAGGTTTCATTATGGCACAGCACACAGACTGCGCATGTCAAAGGGTAATGAGAAAATAGAACACAGAGGTTTGTTTCTCAATAAATTTGCTAAGCAGATGATATACAGACAAGTGTATGTAAATGTAAGTGCTCCCACATCAAGAAAGAAATGGACATGAAAGCATAGACTTCCAAACACTTTCATGTCATAAGTCACACAAAGTGCTCCTATTTATAGGATACATGGGAAACTATTGGAAGTTACTCTGTGTCTTCTGTTATCTCAGGCCTTAACCAGCTTCCCAGGGGCTGAGGAAATCAAAATCTCCACATCCATAAGCCACCCCTGCCATTGAACATTGATGGTTCCCTATGAGGAACTGATAGATTCAAAATCGAAGGTCCTGAAAAGTTACCTGCAATATTTTAGAAAGAAGGTAAGCCTTGAGTATATAGAAAGTAGTTCTCACATAATCTATATTTTTGCCTGCTCACAAAATTCATATACTATACTGGGTTGAAGGACTTTTTAAATTTTGTTTCATGTTGATATTGGGAAATGGGTTGCTTGTAAACTTGTGACATTGTTGGTGCACCATGATGTTGACAAACTGTACCTGCATGCTCAAAGGCTAATAGATGTGAGTCAGACTCAATTCCCAAAGCAGGTACTTGAGAAGTAAATGGGCTTCATGAATGCTGGAGGTAATAAGGAGATGTCTGCAGGTGAGTGAGTGAAAGGTAGGAATTGACCCATCTTTGCGCCCTATTATCACTCTGAACCTACTCTGAAGTAAATGGATATTGCTGTATCCCCAGGGAATGGGAGCTCAGAGAACAGTTTCCTTGAGGCAATCATAGACTCTTGCCTGAGGAAGAATTGGCTTAACCTATTGGTCAGGTCAGCTCTTTGGCTGGATGCACAGGTCATCTCAGACTCTGAGGGGTGCTTGATAGTATTGATGTCATAGGATCTCACACAGAGGATAAACCCAGTAACAGTGAAACCCAAGTATGTGGCACAATTTTATGCTCATACAGAAAATCATTAGGAATGAGCTGGTACTTCAGGAAGCAACCATTCTCAGTTCTATCTATACATTAGAATTCTGGGGAGTTTTAATATTGGGCCCATATCTTCCTGTTCCACAGAGATTCAGACTTAATGAGTCTGGAGTGGGAGAATCAGTCATTCTGTTTTTTAGAATACCCCAAGTGATTCTATTCTATAGTCAGAGTTTAAGAACAGTCACATTACATAATATTGTCTTTATGAAGAGAAGGTAACTTTTCCTATTCCTTAGTTAGCTACATATCTAACTGTGGGGATCTGGTTACTGAGCAAGCCAAGCAACTGCAGATACCCTAAAGGGATGGCAGATGTCTGACCTGCTCTGCCTGATGTGATATGAATCTTCCTTTCCCCCACCCCAGAGCAGAACCAGGTTTTTGGGTTTCGTTTCCTCATTCCTGAACTTCCACAACCTTCCTGCCTTTACCCCAACACCCCACCTTTCCCGCCTTCTGTAACGGTCAGAGAGGCTTCCCTATATAAGCCCCTGCATTGGCTCTAATAACCGAACTACCCACCGACGTAGTCTCCCGGGAGGGAACTCCTCCTGCCACACTCTGAGCCACCTGAGGTCCCGTTCCATCACCCTCCATTCTCTGGCATGGCTGGAGCACAACAGCCATGCTGGAGATGGAGACACACCCACAAATGGCGCCCAACGTGAGTGGATAGAGACCAACAATGGCGATTGAACAAGGGACACTCCAGGACGCGCTGAAGAAGGTGAGTGCTCCCCACGAGGGACATCGGCTTCGGCCCCGCCACCCCACCCTGAGGACAGGCACGGTTTCTTTCTAACTTCGGTCTTTTCTATCAAGCTGCAGGTGAGGACTGAGCTCAGTCCTCAAACCTCAGGCACCTGTAAGCACCAAACATATGTAAAAATGGCTAGCCTAGAGTTTTCATGTCTATTTTTGGTTCCTGTGTCAGATCCTGTTTCTGTGACTTGGCAATAATCCAGCTTGTGTTACTGTCTGTGTCTGTTTTGGTTTTGTCTTAAGTGTTGTGATTGCTTAGTCGTGGGCCAGAGTGAGTCCAAAAATGTCAAAATGTCGCTACTTTTAAATGTATAGTTACTAACTTTTCTAAATGCCTTTATCTACCTTGTTATCTGAAAATGTGATTACCTCTCTACAGAAAAAAAAAAAAAGATTTTAAAAGTTACTTCTTACCTTAGACCTTTACTCCACCATGCTTCTCTTCATGGATAGGAGAAAAGAGCCGTTAGAGGGCCTAAACTTTGGACCTCAGTCACCATGGTTCCCAGACAGCTGCCTTTCTAACTAGAGCTAAGCATTTTAAGTTTTCGTGAACAAGAGAGTCATATACCATGCTGTATAAAAGATTTAACTAAATGCCTTTAAAAGTAAAAAAGAGGTTTCTATGATATACCATGCGTTTGTTCATGATCATGGCTGGTGACCTTACTAGGAGAGAGGCAACCATGTGGTCTGGTCTCCATATCTTATGTGTGTAATTTCATCAATATGGTGACAGTCACATGGCCTGACTGCCACCTTGGACAAAAATTTTCAAAATGGCATTGACCTGCTTGACCTTGTCGCCATCTTAATCCAGCCACATGGCATAGTCCAAAATGGCCACACTCAGGAATTTACTGGTTCTATAGAACTCCAGAAGATCATGATAATCTGGGAATTCCTTGGACCACAGACATTTAATCACATGTCCTAATCCTTTTACAATTTATGTTTTTACTTTGGTTTTCATTTTTGGATTCTTGATGGTATCATAGAAAAGCAAGCGATTTCTCACATGGTCTTTTGTCACAAGGTTAATACATTTAAAAGTATTTTAAATTTTAACTTTTAGTATGATATTTACTGGTTTTTAAATGACTCTTTTTACATTGTCTTATGCATTTACTGGTTTTTACAAGGAACTATTTTAAATTCTGTTGTTTATATAACATCTTTATCTGTTTTTAAAGGAAATTATTTTGGATTGTAACATCTTTATATGGTATATTTACTGATTTCTAAATGTAACTATTTAAAATCTTAGATTGTTTTGCATAATAGATTTGTCAGTTTCTAAATGGGAACTTAAAAAGGTTTTTCTAGCCATAGACCTCCAAGACTAGCTAGGTACAAAGTAAGCTGACATTTTGTGATGGCTAAACCTATAAAGCTCATGTAAATTTGCAGTATTCCAGTACCAAACTTTACATGAAACAAGCTGCTACCAGGAAACAGCTACAGCAATTGGGAGGTAAAGAGGAATAGCCTACTTGGATGGGAGATATGAGAGTCGGCCTTCACTGGTTTTAATTCCTGCTTTTTGCATTATGATTCAAAGCCTGTTTTTCTGATGTTAAGTTGCTTCAAGCTTGCTTTTCCATGTCCTGAGCATCACTGCTTTTCGCTTTCTAGTTACAATGTCCTAGACAAACTAAAAGAGAAAAACATTTTTGTATCAACTCTTTCCAGGTTCCTTTAGGTATCATTATTTTCTGTGTTCTTTATTATGGCTTAATAGTAATTCTTCTGTTTTAATTAATGGAATCCTGTTCTAGATAAAGGACCTGGCAGAAGAAAGACTCTCCTGCCTAGATAAATGTATACAAGTTATAAGAAGGACAGATGTTTTCATTTATACTAGTAATGATTAAACTTAACAGCTCTCCTGTGCAATGACTTTTGTCTAGTTTCAGGCTGGCCCCCTGACTGTGAAAAGGAAAACAATACAGCCTCTGAGTAAAGTCACTGTACTACTAAGATTAACTAAGGGATAAACTAATTTCAACAAGGTTATGATTATTCATTTTATGATTTAAAATGTCTATAACAAAAGTAACTCATAAAATTCTCTATTTTCTCACAACAGTAAAGGTCACTAACACAGACTAATGCAAATGTATAGACAGACAGCACCCTCTGTCAAAAATTCCTCAGTTAGTGATTTATACTGGAAATTCTAAACTCAAGTTGATAATGTATTACTGTGTACCAATTGCTTCTCTCTATCTAGTATCTACATTCTCCAGACCTAAAGCAAGGTTTTGGAAGACCAACTCACTAAAATAAATAAAGTAAAAAGGATTTTAATGGTTTTTATGTTTTCTATAAGGTTTTACTAGAAACTTATAAAGTAAAATGTACATTATCTTATGTGTGTAATTTACATCCCATGTTCTTTATTAAGATGATGCTGCACAGCACTCCTGAGTCGAGTAACTGCCATGCTTGTGACTTCAGCTGTGCCTACTTACAGAAGTTCATCACAGTTGGGTTTACTAACGGTTGTATTCTTCAACTGAAGGAGGAGTAAGCTGGACCCCCCACCTGAGTATCTAGCTACTCTTCCCAGCCAGCTGTATGTAATTTTGCCCTAATCACAAATGGTCTCCTGCATTTGGGGAGGGAATTTGGGAAAGGCTAAAAGAAAAGACTTGATCTATGAGGTTATAAAAAAAAAAAAAATCAACATCCATACTACTATGGTGCATCTTCTCTCAGGTTACCTATATACCTGTTAGTAACACCTCACCCATCTGTATATGTAAAGTCATTCATTCCACAGGGTGAACTTTAATATGATCAAACATTGGTTTGATACTAGAACCCTAAAAAGGGAATAAACATCACTTAATGCACCCAGGAAGAAAATTTTCTTAATGTTATTATGTCTCATGATCTTAAAAAATAAAATAAAATAAAAAGGTGAAAAATATGTATATTTTATTAAAAGGGGTTTTTGTATAAGATATCTATACAAGTGATTAAAGATCTAAATTTATATGTTATAATATAAAAAACATTAGATAAATAATGTATACATAGTCTTATAGTTTCTAAAGTAATAGTTCAGTCAAATACTTTAAGGAATAAAATATATGTCTAGTCAAGACTTATTAAAGAATGTTTGGCTTTTGTCCAAGCTTTAACTACATAACATATAGTAATTAACAGTTCAGTATTGGTGGAACTAACCTTCTTGGGTATCTAACCACCATATTTAATGGCCTCTAATCTGGTCAAAGGGACTTAAAGGGACAATTTTTTGTCTCTTGCCCTCCAAGGTCAACTAAGTTCCAGGGGACAATGGGGCATCTCTCGAAATGTCCTATAACTGTGATGTGTCACCTGTCTTCCTGTTCAGGGAGGTCATGGAGACCCCACTAGAAGGACTTGAACCAGTGTCCAGTCTACAAAGAAGAGGGTCAGCACAGGAAAACATTTCCTTCATTTGCTTCAAAGTGAAGCTAAGGTCTAGCAAGACTTTCTGACTTATCTTCACATAAATGGAACTGGTAAAACAAAGGCCTATGGAGCCAGGGGCTCCTCAAGCCCATGTGATCCCCCTGAGGAACAGATACTCTACTGACCTTAAGAATCAAATTAAGTTGGTTTATTTGGGCCAAATTATATGATCTTAAACACCCAAAAGGAAAGTATAACCAAAAAATTAAAATAATAAGTATGCTTCTTTAAGACTATAAGGAATTATACTTCCCAGACATTAGGTTTAAGTTTATATAAAATGTTATTTACACAATTTCTCACTAATGATTTTGTTAATAAGAAAATGCCACTCAGATGTAAGACTTCAATTCTTGGCCTACCTTAACACTGCAATGCATACCTGTGGCCAAGAAAGGCAAGCCCACCATTGTTCTAACCCCAAAATTAAATGATTTCTTTTCTCTCTTTATCTAGAAGCCATTTGGGAGGGAACTCACCCTGATTCTAGCCACTCCAGCTATCAAGGTGCCTGAAAACAAATCCTGAGTTCAAGACTCTCAAGTTCAGCCTTGGCAGTCAAAAAGAAAAACAAAGAGGAACCCAAAAGATGGATGCCTTTGAAAGTCCTTAAGCAAGAAATTCTAATGGACTTTAAATTGGACATTTGAACTCTTCCCTGTTGTGACTATTTTAATTTCATCTTCCAGGGACTAGCCAAGGACTTTATTTTCCCCTACAGCTAACAGTTATGCAATTCAGGGGTCTTTTATTTAGACTCACTGAAGGGGTACCCCTATTGCCACAATCTACGACCCTATTCAGCCTTGAAGAAGCCAGAGCGGTCAGCGCCCTGATTCCCTATTGGCAATTAGGGTGACCTCTTCAGAGGGTGGTGTGATGAGAATAGGAGGTAGAATTTGGCTAGGCAGTTCAGGGTAAAAAGACCCCAAAAGACCAAAAACTGTCCTTGTGTCCTTCAGCAGCCTACTCTATATCAAAGGCCAAATATGTTTAAAGTATTTGGGGGCTCTTATCTAATTCCTAAAAGGGTTTAGTGTTACCTCTTCAAGAGAGGAATGTGAAAAAACAAATAACTAACTGAGAGACTATAAATTCTCTCACTTATACCTTTCATAAACTCAAAAATGAACTTAAAACCCATTATCCCCCCTGGTTTGCCAATCCCCTCATGGCCTGGCTCCTCCCTTTACTGGGCCCTTATATACCTCCCCATTATATATATATAAAAAGGGGGAGATGTGGGGATCTGGTTACTGAGCAAGCCAAGCAACTGCAGATACCCTAAAGGGATGGCAGGTGTCTGACCTGCTCTGCCTGATGTGATATGAATCTTCCTTTCCCCCACCCCAGAGCAGAACCAGGTTTTTGGGTTTCATTTCCTCATTCCTGAACTTCCACAACCTTCCTGCCTTTACCCCAACACCCCACCTTTCCCGCCTTCTGTAACGGTCAGAGAGGCTTCCCTATATAAGCCCCTGCATTGGCTCTAATAACTGAACTACCCACCGACGTAGTCTCCCGGGAGGGAACTCCTCCCGCCGCACTCTGAGCCACCTGAGGTCCCGTTCCATCGTCCTCCATTCTCTGGCATGGCTGGAGCACAACAGCCCTGCTGGAGATGGAGACGCACCCACATCTAACAAAAGCATTCTTCATTTAACTTGGTTCACATCAACATATTTGATACAAGTATTAAAATCTAATGTTCAAGCAATAGCAAATTGGAGTTGACAGTTTATTCTAAAACAAAAGATATTTAAATTAGAGTTTAGACCTTTAGCAAGTCTCTAAGGTGTTCAGCATCTTGCAAAAAGAGTGGAAAGAAATTATTCTCCCCAAACTGTGGAAAGAGTCTACAAATGACTTTTTCATATCAAGATCTGAAGCAGGGAGGCCTGAAGATCAATCACACATAAAGCTCAGACATGAAGCACTTAACTGACCACGGTAACTTTTTCCCCTGCAAAAGCTGACCCATGAGTGTCTGGGGGAAAAGTGTCAAGACTGTGACTGTGGAGAAATCACAGGCATCTTTGTTTCTCCAGTTAAGATATCCTATCTTTAGATAGCAGATCTTGTGAAGTTATGAATCTATGTAGAACACCAGGAGAAATTTAGGAACTTCAAGTGACTAGTGTGACCCTTTCCTAAAACAGACCTATCTCACTCAAATTCTTGCAAATTCAGCTGACACAAGTCTAAGGAATATTTATGGAAGAAAATGTAAACATGAGAAAAGCTATAATTATCACTCTTCTGCCTTCTTAGGTATGAGAGAAAAGTTATTAAGGGAAAAAGAAAAGGAATGCTAAAAATTTAAGGCAGATGGAGAGTTGGAGGAGTTTTTACAAAGAGGACGGCACAGGCCTACATGCTAAGGGGCCTGATTTCATGCTGGAATGAAGCCAAATAGTAGGCCTAGTCTTTTTAGTTTTGTAGATTCATGGAGAAATAAAGTTTGCTGACGTATTTCATAAGGATTCCAGGTTACATAAATGACTTGTAATAGAATTCTCAGATCCTAAGCATCACTTCTGTAGAGTGAGGAGTAATTCATAGATTTTTAGACAGCAGCATTCCCAGGAAAAATTGGAAGAGGCTATGAGAGGTACGAATCCTTAAAATATAGACTACAATGAGTGTGGATTTGAAAACACAAGCCAACTTTGCAAGGATATACGGTTAGAGAGAGGAGGCGTCAGGTTTGGTGGCGTCTCATCAGGAAGTGCACACTAAAAAGCTGTCCCAGACAGGAAGTCCTGAAGCACCAGGAACAAGCTTATGTTTCACACAAAATATCATCTTGGAGTTCCAAGGAAAGACAAGGAAATTGTGCAAATTGAAATTTTTCTGCCTCAAACATGAATTTACTTAACAGTTTATATCTGAAATTTGTTGCTAAAACATTGCCCTGTCTGAGAAATTTCACGTCATGGATGATGATTCCACTGATCCACCCTTTGTGATGTGTTAAGCCAGGATAGGTTACTGATGTCCTTCCTCTGATACATAGCAGAAATGTGATGCAAAGAAAACCCAATGTATTTGACTTGTTGATCCAATTTCTCTCAGTTATAGGAAATCTCTGTAGAGTCAAATGGACACTGGAAATCAGCATGCGTTAGATCTGTTCCTTAGGAGTCAATAGTCATTCAAATCTGTGGTTATAGGATACTAATTTATAAAATTTTAATACTAACAAGTGCTTCCCTTGAAAATATGAAAATTAACAAGTTATATCTACAATGCTCCATAGAGTTCTTAAAATAATATAATTATTCAAATGTAAAACGTAACCAATGTTTAAAAGCCATAGTCAAAGACTCGTTTCTAGCAAAATTAAAACAAAATTCTTCCCTGCTCCCCAAATCTCTCTATACATCCATACCCATATGTACACAAATATAAACATTTCTCTGTTTGCTGAGAGACAGCTCAGAAGAGAAAGAGAAAAGATTAGATTCACATGAGAAATCCCTCTTCAACATTTAGCAGTGAAAGTGGTCAGTTCAGTCAGGGAAGTTTTAATATTGAGTTGCCTCTTAATTCCAGTCACCCGCCTGTTGAGCTGTCAAGAGCAGTGCAGAACTACCAGACTCAGAAGTTAGGAGAATGCTGGACTTTGTTGCCCTCTGGCTCTAACTAACAAATAAGAATATAGAACTAACAGGAGACCCAAGATCACAACAAACTGGAGAAGTCTGTTAAAGCAAAGCCTCTTTCTCTTTCTACTATCACACTGTTCTTAATTTTCACAGAACTGTGATCAACAAAATACATAGCAATGTTGTAGAGCAAATTAAGCCCATGCTGTTAATCTCTCATTGTATTTTCTTCTCATTCACTTGCCTGAGGAATTATGCTAGAGATAGTCACATTAGAGACTGGAAATTCACTGGTGTCACATTTCTAAATGACATTGTTTTAAAAGGTGTCCTTTAATTTTATTTTGTCTGTCATTAACTTTTATGGCAACTCTCTTCCGAGGAGCAAAAGTTTTCAATATTCTATCTCTCAGTCTATGACACCACTCCTCAGAATAATGCTATCACTTCTTTGAAATAATAAAATATATTTAATTCAGCTTTGCATCATGCATTGAGCCTAATAAAGTATCTTGTAAATAATCAGTGATAAATATGATCTTCAAACAACTATAATTAATGAGCATTTGCAGTTATGTGGGTTCTTCGAGAACCAAAATGTGAGAGTTTATTGGGAGAAGTGCCTGTGACAGAACATAAAAAACCAGTTAGAAAGGCTGAGAGTCTTCAGACCACAGTGTAAATGTGGTCTTATTTGGAAATAAAGAGAAGGAAGAGTGAGTGGAAGAGTACTAGATCACCAGGAAGTATCAGGGAGGATTAATAATGCTATCAAGGTGACCTTCCTGGAATGATCTTGTCTTAGTATTCTTTCTGTTTTTAAAAGGTAATGTAGCTTTTAATATTTTATTTACTAGTTTTACTTTATGTGTATGATTTATTTTGCCTACATATATGTAAGTGCACTTGTGTCACACAGTGCCCACAGAGACCAGAAGAGGGCATCAGATCTCCCAATACTGGAGTTGCAAACAGTTGTTAACCGCCATTGGGTCCTGGAAACTGAACCCAAGACCTCCACAAAAGCAGCCAGTGAGTGATCTTAAGTGATGAGCCAGCTTTCCAGCGCCCCCACTACCACCACCAATTTTTTAATATTAAAAAAAAATCATATCTTGTTTTTCTGTCTACCAAATTCCAATATATTTTGTGCAGTTTGAGTTCTCATTGCGTCTAGACAGCCATATTTTATGAAGGAAAATGAAAATCTACCCCCTAAAATGTTCAGTTTTGTTCACGGTTTCAATCCTACTCATAAAACTGAATAATTAAAATTATATGCAAATTCACGGGTGCATTTCAAGAGAGAAAGTGTTCCTTACAATATGACCTACATTTGCTCAGCTCCATGGAAACCACTTCATTCCATTACCCACACAAAATTTACATAAAACAGAGGAGTAAAACAGTAAAAGATGTAAAGTGGCCTGAAGAGAAAGCCTGAAGAGAAGCAACCGCGCAGCTCAAATTGCTGAGAAGCTGAGGGGAAGCCAGAGGCGCGTGCTCAGGGTGCGAGTGTAAAACCCATCCCGCTATAATTGGAAATCTGTCTCCACCAGGGGACATGGTGAACAAGAAAACCCACAGTTCCAAAACAGGCGTGTGAACAAGTCAGGTCACTTCTGTCAATATGCCAATCTTGTGTACTTAAAAATAAGCTGTGCCAAACTACAGAAGAAAAGCTACTGATAATAATAAGAATATTTTCTCACAAAAAAAAAAAAGGTACAAGAAGCACAACACTTAGTTCCTACTTAATCCCTCCACACAGACAGAAAACACAAAAGGAAGAAATACTCCAAATGGCTCAAGTCCATTTGCCCCAAAAAGAATCATCCCTGATGTTGCTGGAGATACTGAGTTAATTGAAAAAGAGTCTGGATATATTGCTTGATTATAGAGTTACTTGCTTTAATCGTTCACTTCCTTATGCTTTAGAAAATTGGCTGTCCAACAAGTACATTGCAAACCGTGTCATGGAACAGCAAACCAGGGCTGCCACCCTTCCCCTGACATATTTGATTATCTCATAAATACTAGTTGCATTATATCTCTTTTTAAACAAAAATAGTTTTCTTAACAATTGTTTCCATAGAGTTTATTGTTCTTAATCATGAGTGAGTTCTGGGCCTCTTTCTGAACAAGGAAAATGGTTCTTGCTGTAGAATAGAAACAGCACACACAGCTGACCTTGAAAATGTTTGCTTGCTGTGTGTATTCCACTTGAAGTGAAATGGTCCTGGATCTGGGTATCTCGGAGTTGAGAAACAACATGGGCACACAGTGCCTTAGAGTAAAGCTGATTTAACTCTGACACTTCCCTGTTTGCAAAGCCAAAGCTGTTGCACAAATCACACAGTCTGTAAAGGGGAAGGGAGAAGAAACTGCTTTGTCCAGTTTTTCTGCCTCAGGGTTGAATCAGATACACCTCAGCTTCCACTGTAAACCTCTCCCAGGATGTGAACTCCTAACCGTGACATCAGCTACCTTGTCTAAGACAAATACATTTTCAAAATGTGACAGCTTGAAATTAATTCTTCAACTCGTTTACCAAAAATCATAGTGAACTGAATGCTTCTTAAAATTTGATTCAAAAAGAGATTCCTAGTTAGAGTCCTGTTCTGTCCAGTTAGGAAACGGGGTGCATGAAAAGAGCGTAACAGCTGTTGCAGTAAGAACACTTGCTTTCTTTTCTATGCCATTAAGAACCTGTAGCATGGGGAAAGTTGTGTGTGTACAAATATTATCTACATTTTGGATTAGTGGATCTCTGAATGCAAATAAAGCACAACCAGAACCATAACTCAGTCTACAAATGGGGGAATTGTCTAATGATAATCTGAGTATACTTCATTACTTTGTCACTGTTAATTCTAGAAAGAGATCATTTCTGCTTCAGTTTTCATTTCAAATAGAGACAACTAGAGGAAAGAATGCTTTATTTTGTTTTATATTTATATTTGAATATGCCTTGTCTTATACTTTAAAATAAGTTTAATAGTTACTATAGCAATGATATTGAATAATGGTTGAATGGAAACAGTAAGACTTGTCAGTCTGAGGTAAGCGCAGAGGATCTTTACCAAACTAACATCAATTCCAAATGAAATTCTACAACCAATAGTTTTATAAAGTGTTTCAAGGCAGGCAGAGTTGCAGCCACTGTACGTGAGCAAACGGACAGTGAATGGTCCCCATCAATCAGATTTCATTTTCCTGACTTTGTAGAGGGCTACTTCATCTGTTAAGGACACTTCAGAAGTTACTATTCCATGGTGGTAATAAACAGTGACTTCAGTGCCAAGGTAAAGGAATTCTCACTTATAACCAATGTACAGGGAAGGTGCATTCAAATCTGGGGGTGGAGGGACTAAAATTTAGAAATCTGATCTGGAAACATAGTGAAAGGTAAATTAGAAAAGAAAATGTACAAATCAGAAACTTGGAAAATGTTCACTTACAGTGTTGGGGGCGGGGGAGTGCTGGAGAGATGGCTCAGTAATTAAGAGCTCTTGCAGAAGATCCAAGTTCACGACACAGGTACACTTACAGACATGCAACTCATACACACAAATAAAAATAAAATATTCAAGCGTTTTGGGTGATCTTCCATATCTCATCCATAGGCTGATAAAAAGACCACTGAAAACAAAAGTTAGAAGCACAAAGGTAGTGCCCCAAGATCAGCAAAATGCAGCATCGAAGACCTAAATGAGAGGGAGGAGACACTTACTCTTCAGAACCAAAGAAAAACCAAAAAAGCACGGTTGAATTTCTTTGAGAATTTCGTGTGTTAATACTGTATTTACATCATTTCTATCCTCTCTCCCGACCCCAGTTCTTTCCACATCCACCTACTACCTCTCAATTTCATGGCCTCTTTGATTATTATTGTTTCATATACATATATATGCAATTATAATCTGATGAGTGCATTTAGTATTGCTTATAGGTCTGTTTAGGGCTGACCACTTGAGAGTAGACAATCTATCAGGAAACTCATTTCTGGAGAAACTGGTTCTCTTTCCCTCAGCAGCTATTGAGTACCTGAAGCTCTTCATTTAGAGGTGGGACCTTGTGAAATTTCCACATTGGCCTGTAAACCGTTGTTGTCATTAGGCAAATCTTATTTAGGCAACCATATTGTGGAGATTTCAGAGGTGCAGTTTCTCTGTCATGCCAAGGAGACACTGGTAGAAGGCATCCTGGTTTGGACTCTTCAAACCTTTCTCCTGCTCCCTGTTCCACTATGTTCTCTGAGTCCTGGGTGTAAGGACTGTGTTGTAGATGCATCAACTGGGAGAGGACTAACACCACAGTTACTTATTCTCCACATTTTGACCAATTACAGAACTTTGCAAAAGTATCCATTTGTTGAAAAAAATGAAAAACCTTCTTTGATGAGTGTAAGAGCTATATTTATCTCTAGATATAAGGATAAGAATTTAGAAAACAGTTAGAAGTTCTAAATTATATTTGTTTAGGGAACTGGCCATAGTAGGATCTCCTCTGGGATCTATGACCTCTCCTTTGCTACATTTACAGTGCCAGTCAAAAATTCACCCCTATTGAATAGGCTGTACACCCCTATTGAGATAGCTGTTGGTAACCTCCAGAGTAAAAGTGCCACTATTGTACTATTAGAGATATTTTTGCTGAGCTAGTCATTGGGGATTATTATTTTAGTAGCAAGGTAGAACTTTCCATTGTTTATCTCCTTTGGCAGTTTGCATAACACCTTCCAATCCCATTAGAGTTGATCCTCAAGGAGGAGACATCTCGATCAGTTTCCACTCAATTCCTCCAAGTCTGAGATGCATGGTGTCTTCAGCAACAGAACCTTCAAGTTTTGGGAAGCAATTGAGGGCTATGGCAATAGCTTATATTATTTGGAGAGTCTCTGGAACTACCCTGATTAACAGCTCAAGGGGAGGTTTCCCTTGCCTGACGCTATGGCTACACACAGACACACACATATACACTATACATGTATTTTTAAGGAAGCTTATAAAACAATACATTCCCGTACTACTCATCCCTCCTTTCTCCCCGTTACTTTGTATGATCCTCTCTCCCAAGTTCAAGCTGACCCCCTATTTTCCCATTTTCCCCTTTGTGGTACCTGTATTCCACTACCCCCTGCCCCTCTAGAACTCCTCCTGTCTCTCCCCACATTGTCCCTTTCTATTTTCCTGGCTTCTGTGGTTAGTTCAGAGTATACATCCACATCTGAAGACTCGGAGCTAGGCTCCACAAATACAAGAGACCATGCAGTGTTTGTCCCTCTGAGTCCGGGTCAGCACACTCAGTATAGTATTTTCCAGTTCCATCCATTTACCTGCAGATTTCATGATTTCATTTTTCTTTACAGAAGAATAGAACCGCGTTGCGCATATGCACCACATTTTCATTATAGAATGGCTGAAATTTCAAAGGAATAAAATTGGAGAAGCTTTAGATAGAATGTCTAAGGTCATCTACAAAGGAAATGGGGTCAGGGAAAGCACAGAGAAATGTCCATGGTTCTGGAAGATGTGAGATGATTCGGCACACATATGATAGGAAACAGAAATCAGCAATCAATCAAGCTGCCAGGACACTTTCAAACGACGGCTAGAGTCCCACCACTAGCATGACAGTACTTTCCATGTGACCTTCTTTTACCCACTTAATATCTGGATGCTTTCAGTCATTGGATAATTAATAATTTAAATAGCAGGTTGACCCAATGAAGCTTACATTCTTCAAGTACAGTCTGTCTCACTCGGGTGCATTCTTCTGCTACAAATGTTTTAAGTTGTTATATATTGTAGTGAAGAAAGACTGAAGTCCTCCCTTTATTTAAACCTGCCACCAGTGGTTTGGGAAAATCAGTGCCGAGTCCTCAGAGAACAGGTGGCCTTGGAAAATTACCCTTGGCCTTGCTTCTATCATGTCAAACTCTTTTGTGGTACAATATATACCATTGTTTTCATGTCCTAAATTGTCACATCCTGTTTCTCTGCACGAGTCTGTAACTGCCAAGTTACACGCTGAAGAGGGATGTTTTCCAATGGTGAGTCTGTGGCACAGTTTCTTCATAAGAGTCTTAGTTCCAGGTGAAAGAATTGATTTGAGAGGCAGGCTTCTAGAGGAAGCATTGCCAAAGTGAACTTAGTGAACTGGTAGTAGATTTGAAAGTTCTGGCACACGGTTTCATCAGCAAGTGTGGAGGAAATCTTTCTCAGAAATAGACAAGAAGCTCACTCTAGGCAAAATTATCTTTCCTGTATAGAAAAAATTCACCAAATATTGTGTTGAGATTGTGCCCCATGGCCTACCTGACCAAAATGCCCACAAAGTAAAGTTTTACTAACGTCAAAGAAAATAACAAATTATATCTTCACAGGAATGTATTGAATGAAAAAGCAAGCCCCAATTAATTGGAAAAAAAAAATCAATCAACCCCTCAGGATGGTCAGTCTCATCTAACTCCTGTTTTCCCTCAAAGAAATGAACTTTCTAGAATGATGGAGATATTAGTTCAATTCAGTTTCATCTCAGCACATGTGTAGTGTATTCACACTAGGAAGGGAGACATGATCCCTGAAGAGTGATGTATCTGGAGAGGTCTTCCCTTCATCAATAACTCCTCATCCTACTGAGGAAGATCTGCTCTTCTCATCTTTCTCCTCTCCCTCTGCCTCCTCTCTTCTCCTCCACCTCTCCCTTCTTGACTCTCCTCCACCTGCCTTTCTCCTTGTTAGAGTTTTCCTGGGACAGTCTGATCAGATGTCTTCTCAGAGATGAGCCACTCTAGTATTTAATTGCCACAAACTTTAAATTCCTACTCAAACTGAAATAAAGATTTCCCCACTCTAATAGTTGTATAAGCATTATACTTTAGTTTTCCATGGGGAATAATTTTACATCTTCATCTTTAAGAAAAATAAACTCCTTTATATAACAAGAGATGTTTACCAGCTACATAGTCAAAGGTCTTTTCATCTTCTTTGGAGGGCGTATTTCTTTCCCTGCAATGATTTCTGCTGCTTTCCTCCAGGCTACTACTGGTTTCTCCACATAACTTTAAAAATGCAGTAGTTAAAACCAGACATAGTCAAAGCAAATTTTTAATCAGTATGAGAGGGCCACATTACACACTTTTGAAATTTTCCTCGGGATTGTGGCGACCTTAAACAAGCCTTTAGCCTATAGGCAATTCTGTCCACCGACAGGCAAAAGCAAATGAGAGCGGTAAGTGAGCCGAAGGCAAGGCTGCTCTACCAAGCACAGGGAAAGCACACCACAAGCACAACAAGCTAGCAGAGTCCCAAACTTGGAGGAAATTATAGTTTTTAGTTGCTTGAAACATGTGTCAGAGGCCACTAGCATCTACCAAAATCTAGGGTTTAGTTTTCTCATTCTATAATTACAAGATTACAGTTGGAAACAAGACTGGACCACATGTCCCAGCCCTCTTGAAGTTGTATGTGGCCACCTGAGTTCTGTGTCTCCATAGCAATGAGAGGGGAAAAACAGCTGCTGTTTCTGGATTGGAGCTTGAGAGGAGATGGGCACGCATGCCGCCTCTGCGCTCTCACCACAGCCTATTTGTTGAATGCGGATGTTGATGAGTCCACAGACCAGTGGACATCCGCCCCCCAAGAAATCCTGCAATAAAATAGATGCTTTTGGTTACCATAACTGGGGGAAGGAAAGGATACTAATGGTGCTAAATATTCTACAATGCTCAATAACCCTAAACAGACAGTGTCAGTCACACCAAAAGAAAGTGTACTAAGAAGTCTACTGACGGGGATGACAGAGCTATAGTGTTCAGTAAGCCCTGGTTCGCCAGATGACTGTGAATAGCAGAGCTATCCACTTACCTGAATGCTGCCATGACCATTGCTACAGTCAGGAAGACACTCCTGTTGCTGAATCTAAGAAGTGTTGACTTCATGCACTACCACAAACAAGCCCACCTTAACAAGAGCAAATAACATAGTATTTTAGATGCACAAATTGTCTTGAGCATCTGCACACATAGATCTCTCTCAGTCTGTTCCTCCTGCCTTTTCCTTGTTAAACCATCATTAGATGTAGTCGTATCTTAAACATCTTGTGCATGTCTTTATGAGTTTACTTCTGTGTAGTAGTCTTATTGATTATTTACAGCTTTGTTTGGAAATGTTGCTCATAGTGAACCATAACCTCTAACAGAATCCACAAAACTCAGGGGGAAATGTATCCAATACATTGTAGTATCATGGCTAGTACAGAATTGAACTTAAAAAGATGTATTGGGACAAGGGTGTTGGGGATATGGCTCAGTCAGTAAAGTGTCTGTTATGCAAGCATGAGGTCTTGAGTTTGGATCCCTCAGCACCTCCCCCACATATTAAAAGCCAAGTGTGTTGCCAAGTGCTTACAATCCCCACTGGAGAGGCGGAAGCAAGTCAATTCCCAGAGCTCACTGGCCAGCTATCATAAACCAGCTTGTGAGATCCAAGTTCAGAAAGAGACTTTGTCTCAAAAATAAGGTGGAGATGTATTGAGGAAGACCCCAGTGTTAACCTCTGGCATTCATATGCATGCTCACACATATGTACATATGCACAGGCCCACACAAATATGTACTCACACATATAACACACACATGCACCTTTACAAGGGAATAAGTGAACTGAAGAAAAGAGAATAATCTGAATAAAAGAAACTATGCTCAATAACTGGAGAGACGGCTCAGCAGTTAAGAGCACTGACCGCTCTTTCAGAGGACCCAGATTCGATTCCCAGCAACCACATAGCACCTAACAGTCATCCATAACTTCAGTTCCAGGGACCCAATGCCCTCTTCTGACCTTCTCAGGCATTTCACAACATGGGTGTACTTATATGCATGCAGGCAGTACACTCATAAACATAAAATAAAAATAATAAATACAATATTTTTAAACAGAAAACATTCTATGAAATCCTTCTAAGAAAAACTGTTGCCAGTATATTAGCAAAAGTTAAAGTTCCAACTTCTAAATACAAAGCTGAAGTCATTCTAGAACTTTACTTCTAATTTACACTAAATTGTAATCCACAGAAGCTACATTCTTATTTTATTTTTTGTTATTTTTATTATTGTGGTTTGTTTAATGGACTTTTACCTCTAGTTATAAAGGAAAGAAGTGATACATATAGGTCACTTTTTAAAGGCCTTTGAATAGCAGTTAAGACGCACACAAGTGAGTGGTGTTTGATGGCAGGTCGATGCACAGTTAGCTGTGAAACAAAACAAACACTGGACCAGTACTGTGCATACAAGAGACCTGAGTGAGCAGAGTGGTGTGTTTAGACAATGATTTCTGGAGAACAGTGTACCTGTAGTTAGTTCATTCCTAGAAATGATATCCTATCAACCTGTTTTAGATTAGGAAAAAAGTAATTTCATTGTTTCTTTCCAACATGGAGTCCTAACTTCATTTAACTTAGTGTTAGACTTTGTCTGAACCTGAATTCTAATTCAAAAGAAGATAGCAAAATGCACAAGGTTATTGGAGGCATTCAACTTAGGCAGAGGTTATTTGAAATCTTCAGGAAAAAAATTCCTCAGAATTGAAGCTTGTCCTTCAAGGTTTCTGCAGTCAACAGTTCAACCTACCTTGGCTGAAAAGGTTCCCAAAATACTCAGCACTGTGGGACTCCTTTTTGCAGTGTCTTTCAACCAAATCACGCACACCATTCATTCAAGCTATTCAAAAAGTAGGAGGTTCCTTTTCTCCCTCATATCACCTGTTGAGCGTGCTCCAAATGTAAACAAATCCTGCCTCTTCATGGAACAAATCTCCACAGTAGAATCCCATTCTCTCTCTCTCTCTCTCTCTCTCTCTCTCTCTCTCTCTCTCTCTCTCTCTCCCTCTCCTCCCCAAGTCCTGAAACACCTCTTCCTTTATCACATTTCTTACATTATTATCTGCAAGACTGTTACCTCAAAAATAATGCTAATTTACACAGATTTTTTTCATAGTGCTGTTTTGTCTCTATTTACTTTGTAAAGTGTAGGAGAGCAATTGCCACACGCTACCACATTAGTCTGTAGCAAATACATATGTAGTAAGGACTCACTACACAATTTAGAAATGATATTGAAATTTAAACATTGACAGTCAGACTGTTTCAAAAGGGCTTCCCTTAGGCCGATGCAGTTTAGCAACCACACTACTTGAAAGAACGTGATCTTAAATTAGACTCCAACTAAGGACCACAAGGACTATCACTATTTCTACAACTTGATTGTACGTGTGTTGCTGGTGTACTACCTCTATTGATGCAAATTACACGTCAAAAGAACACGTCATAAACTCAAGTAGATAATTTGGTGTGGCTATCATTGTGTTTGTTTAACCAAGTTGGTACACTGCCCAGTAGAACAACCAGGATGCTGTGGAGCCTAAGGACGTGTCAGTTCATCTGAGGAAGCACTAACCTGAGTTAATCTTTATTCCCAAGTATTCCCACATCTGAAAAACTTGGATTGTGTCCTCTCTAGAGTCCTAATGCTATCCTCAGCAAAAGTCACTTCTAAATTAAAATGTATTCTTACACTTTACATGAGTCATAGAGTTTTCTAAACCATGGATGGCCCTTAGAAGCAAGAAGATTTTTCAAACACTATTAAATTTAAAAGAAATACCACATCCAATATTTATGCTAGTGACCTACACTTAATTCTGGCTTTCATGTTAGACTATGGAATGATATGATATTTGATTTTCTTATAACCTCAAAAGAAATCTTCTTAATAATCTATTGAGGAAAATATAGCACTAAACATGCACCATCATTTAATATTTATATTTTTCAATTCCTGAATAGATCAAATACTGTAAATCCATGAATTAATATGAAGAAAAATACCCTGAATGTGAATAGGTACCCCAGTCTCTAATGAATATAACTCATAGTGGAACACATCCATTTCAAACTATATTTGCTTAGTTTAGGGGCTTTCCCTAGTCAGGCCTTTTTAAAAAACAAGTTTAGCACCTTTTATTATTCAGATGATAGGAGTTTACTGCTTTATGAGTCTAGGAGCCCTCACTGAATTGTGACTATACAAACTTAAATCACATAATCCTCTCTCAAGAACACAGAAATGTCGAGGGTAGGAAAATATTATATTAATAACAACAGCAGTCCATTGTGCCTTGCCCCACCCCCACAGCAAGGAATCTAGTGAACATGAGGCTACAAATTGCCTAGAATACAGTGCGACACCACCGGCAACTTCTAAAGAAAAGGAAATCAAGGATTAGTACATGTCCGCTATTGCTCAATTACATCATAAGAGAAAGCAAATTTGCATGTTTCCAAAGTAAACTTCAGTTCTGGAGCCACTGTTGCCTGACCCTCTGTAGTGCATACACACAGGCCAGAGCAGTGCACCTGGGAGCAGGAAGCTGGGAGGAGGCCAGCTCAACCCACTAGGAGCATCCAATCAGCCCAAGGCCTGCAGGGTGATCAAGTCCTTGTTAGGTAGACAGAACACATGAAACTGCACTGCTTGCTCAGTAAGTTTTTTCTTGTATTGAACCCTAAACTATGTTAAATCCTGTCTACAAAAGACATATATTTACTTAGATGAGGTCGTCTGCAATGCTGAAAAATCCAAATGAAGGTCAGGTTAGGAGAAACAACTCATCTTCAGCAAACCAAAGAGGGAGACATGTAGATGTCACCTACTGGTGCAAAGACTGTGACTTTCCCCGGCCCTCATGAAGAGACAGAATAAAAGGATGAAGCACATCCTTGGTCCCAAGCATCTCACACCAGGTCTATGAACTGGTGAGTCGCTGCAGACTACGCTCCTTCTAAATATCCTCCCTAGTCTCTGAAACACACAAACATTCCAAAGCCGCATTTGCAATAGGATGTGTTCATTTCCAAAAGACAAATCCTCATAAAAGTTTTTTGGTCTGGTCCTTTTTGAATCTGATGAATTCGTTTAAATACTTCTCACCAGGAAAAAAAAAATCTTAGCTGTGCACATATCACCTGTCTTTCATATGTTCACAGTGATTCCAGATACCCTCAAAATTCCAGATGCAGTGACAGAGGTAGAGAACGAAGACATGACCAAAGTGCTGTTCACGAACAGAATATGCCATTATCCTGAAAGGGACTCAAGTCTTCAGAGCCCCTTAGGTTCTCTCCGTTCCCTTCTTTCTTTCTTCACATCATCTATTTCTGTGAAGGTTGAAGTCTCAGATGCTAACCTCTCTGGAAACCACCCACACCACACTTTTCATCTGCCAGAAAGGATCACTATGCAGATAAAAGTTCACTTTTAAAAACTACAGCATACTTCTATTCTTTCCATAACTGGGCCCAGAAGAATTACTTGAAAATGCATTTTCCACACTATAAAGTGCGTCTTAACAAAACACAATAAACTCAACAGCAGTGTGATTACTGTACTTGTAAAACAGTTGGTGTTTCAGCAATATGCCCCTAAAAAAAGTATGCTTGGAAAAACGGATTCTGTTTCAACAGTTAAAGGACATAATTATTTTTCTGCTGCATAACAATTTTTAAATGTTAATGAGTTAAGATACAGTACCAAAACAGCTCCCATGCAATAATATAGTATAACATTTGGTTGCTTTGCTCTTCTTCTTTAGTTTTTTTTTTTTTTTTTTTCCTACTGTGGTCAAATAACATGCAAGGACCTGAGAAGACCACTGGCCTCAAAGCTGTAGTCTTATAATCACTTGGGACCACTTGCTGTTTGGTATATTTTCTATGAATTCATATAGATTGGGTTTTCTCAACTTCAACCCTATAGACATTTTGGATTGATGTTGCGGGGCTCTCCTGTGAAGTACTGAATGTCTGCTGACATCCCTGGCCTCTTCACTAAAGAGGAGAAATTCCCCCACCTGTACCTCAGCTGTAGCAAATAAAATTTCTCTGTATACTGGGAAAGTTCTTTGGGAGCTAAATTTGTCTCCAGCTGAGAACCACTAATATAGACCATGATGACCGGGAAGGAATTATGGGTAAAGAAAGCATGCCCTGCACCTTTGCATCAGAATATTTCTCCACTAGATAAGGCATGGCTAATTTTCTAAATTAGATTTCTCTCCTATAGTAAGCAGCGTCAACAGCATGACTTTGTCAATAGAGTTACCAAGTTCATTGAGGAAAATATAATTGGACAAATTTAATAAAAATATAAAATCTCATCAGTTTGCTTCGATTTGTTTATCCGGTGTGTGTCTATTAAGAACCTAGCTGCATAGAACCTATTAAGAACTGTGTCAGGCACTACACTAGAAACCAGATCCCAGACTGAAAAAAAAAGTGACATTCTTGCCTTCATGGACCCTTATGACAGTGGGAAGGCAGGTTAAGAAAGAGGCATTATGGTACATATCAAGTGTTGCTATGGAGAAAGAAGCTGGGCAACTGTAGCTGAGACTTGAGAGATCTGAAGAAACACCTAGAAGACATTATATGGACTCCGGGAGTACAATGACCAGAAATGGGTATAAAAGGAAAAGAAAAAGAACGTGACCAGGAAACTGGAATAGTATGAGAGCTGGCCCACACAGGTGATAAAGCAGAGTGCTCCAGGAAAAATAAGCAGTACAATGTAGAGCATAGCAAACAAGGACGTGCTTAGAAAAGTGACTGGAGAGGGAAAAAAGGGACCAAACAGGAAGAGAACAACATCAAGGATGGCCGTGGCCTCCCCTGCAAGGGAAGCTCTCTAAACAGTTCAAGCTGGAAAATAGAATTCTCAGATTTTTTTTATCTTTTAATTTTTAAAAAAAGTTTTGGCAGGAAGATCAGTCAACCTGTGATGGGGTTAAGTCAAGGTTCTCTGGAAAAAGAGAATCAGTAGGATATATGTGTGTTGATGAGACAGAATTATAACAAATCCCCAAATCTACTGGGTAAATCATCAAGCCCAGGAAAGCCACAGGTATAGTTAACCTGAACGGATAGGACTCACTCATGTCAGCAGATCTACCAGCTTACCTTAGTCTACACATTCCCTCAGTACACTGATTTGTACAGGAAGAGCTACCTAATTTATTCAGTGTATCAGCTTAAGTGTCAGTCTCATCCCCAAATGGTGGCCCAGTCAAGCAAACACATAGCATTGACTAACTAGGTAGTGAAAGTGAAGAAGACTTGATTCTTCACACAAAAACTTATGCAGCAGAAGAAGCAGGAGAATCCAGGGAGCTGATACTACAGAAACCCCACACCAAATACTTTAACAGAGCCCACAGCCTCGTACATAGAGGGAATTGTCTGAGAGCCTATTTTGTATTTGTACTAGTGAGGACAGGTGGACTGTGACATCAAATGCATTTTCAAAAGACTTATTTAATTTAGTAGTTCCAGAAATAGGGGGCTACAGAGATGACTCCGTGGTTAAGAGCACTGGCTGCTCTTGCAGAGGACCCAGGTTTGATTCCCAGCACCCACATGGTGGCTAACAATCATCTATAACAACAGTTCCAGGGGATCTGACACCACCTTCTGATCTCAATGGGCACTGCATGACATAGGAGCACTTACATACATGCAGGCAATACTCTCATACATATAAAATAAAAACAATAAAATAATAAAAAATAAATATTTTTTAAAGTTCCAAAAATAGGCTCATATGCTCATGGTAATGTGTTCAGGTATAAATAATTGTATCAGTCTTAAATTAGAAAGTATTTAGTATTATTACATACACTAGGCCCCATTAATTGTCAGTGCCAGTGAAGGATACAACAAAAAAATGGCAGTTAAGGGGATGGAGAGATGGCTCCATGGTTCCGAGCACTTGCTGATCTTGCAGAAGATGTGTGTTCAGTTTCCAGCATAAATGTTAGGCAACTCACAACCACCTGTAACTCCAATTAGGAATCTGACGTCCTTCCTTGTCTGGCCCTCATGGGCACCTACATGTATGTGTGCATACTCAACACAAATATACACACATATGCACATAAATATAAATAAAATGATATCACCTGAGGGGCTGAGGTTGTAACGAAGGAGTGGTTACATGTAACCACATGTAAGGCCTTTAAAAAAAGCAAAGAAAGAAAAAGACTATGCATGCGGTAGAATGTTTTGGATGGCAATCTACAGGGCTAAGAGTATCAAAAACATTCCTACCCTTTGACTTAGTTCCTTCTAAGAGTCTGTTATAAGGACAGGTTGCCCATTGTAATAGAAAACTGAAGATAGTTTAATTTCTAACATGAAAGAAAGACCTAACTACAAAATCCTGCTTTGATATCATTTTGCTGAATTAGGAAATCCCAAAAATACATTCACAAATCAGAATTGGAAAGTTCTCTAGTTGATATGATCCTAATTGTTTATCTGTTTCTCTCTAGTTTTATCTACAGTAACTGAGACTGAACTTAAAGTTGTACACAAAAGAAAAGAATTTAAATGTATTAAAATATATATTTAGGGACATGTTTGCAAGTCACATTTTTATTATTCCTTTTCCCCCACTGAAATCTGTCAAACTCCTTACATACTCAATAAATGTGTTTTGTTTTGTTTTTTTAATAAATAAATTAGTGGAAGCACGTAACTGAGAACATCAGCAGATGTCTGCATACTAACTGGAAACAACTCTATTTGTCTAACAACAGGCAAAAGCAAACTTTTCAAGTCTCTTCCCAGAGAAGCTATGCATATCCTGGTGGTTTTGAATGAACTCTAAGAACTTGAATTTGGAAAAGCGGGCTCATTTATTAGAATTTCTTGTTCATGAAGCGCTGTAGCTCAATTCAGTCAGCTTTCAAACTTCTATAAAACTGTGAAGGGCCTCAAAGCTCTGACAGTCTGGTCTCCATCCACTGCACTGAGCAGCTAAATATGCACGGGTGCAAGAGGAGACGAGGAAGGACAGGAGCCCCTTTCATCAGTGTTTCCAGTACTTAAGAACCGCCTTTGTCGATTCTTGCTTCAAGCTCACTCCACTCCTTCTCTTCTGGCCTTCGTAAAGTGTTGGCCAGCTGGGTTCCATTCTTCTTATATAATCCTGCAACAATTTTCAGAGAGTTATTTGTTCTCCCGTTAGTTCCCAACCCCATTTTGAAGTTACTTTAGTCTCAAAGCTCCAGTACAGTACTTCCCCACCAATCTTACTTGTCCTAGGCCTCAGATCCCTTCTACTGCTGGAAGCTGTTCCTGCTACAAAGAATAAATAATCCACTGGTGTGTTAAGCACTGTTTTAAAAGAATTTGGTTCTTGAATGTTGGCTTTCAGGCGAGAAAGAGAAAATAAACCCATTATATTTGTTTTTAGGGTACTCTGTTAAAGGGAATAAATAAATAAATAAATAAACAAACAAACAAACAAATAAAATCTTTCAGGTGCTTAATCATTGTCTAATAGAGTACTGATGGATAGTTCTACTGTACTGAGGCTCCACTAACTTTTTCTTTAAATGATGACTTCATGACCCTAAGTAAAGCTTGGTCATGAACTCCAAGCTGTATCTCTGACAGATGTTCTCAGCTGGAGTGAGTCATCCATTAGAAGGAACTGGTTCTCTGAATGCTTCCATTCACTTAGGAGGATCCCTTAACTCAGAGGAGAAATGATCCAATAGCAGCCTTCCATTTATATTTTCAAGTGTTTCTAACATATATGGTTTACACAATTACAGCTAAAAGAGGTAAGTTTCCAAGTCAGAGTTGACCCATGCCATGGCTATAAGTCTACACAGTCTCAGTTATAAAAATAAGAACTGCCTTAACTACTCAATAATTTTATGTTACTGTAACACTTATTCATAAAACAGGAAATCTATTTCTTCCTTCTTTAGTATTCTGTGCATTGTTTAGTGTTTTAAAGATCAGTTACAACTGCCAGCCGATAGGAATGGTTCTCTCTCTCCCTGTCTCTCCCTCTCTCTCTCTCCCTCTCTCGCTTTCTCTCCCCCCCCACCTCACACACACACACACACACACACACACACACACAAAACTCTTTAAGGCACACATATACAATTCCAAGGTAAAATTACTGTGAGTTTACTATTGTATCAAACCAAGGCCAGCTTTAAAAAAAAAAAAAAGAAAAATTCAGGGTTAGATAGATGACTCAGTGATTAAGAGCACTGATCTTACAGAGGACCCAGGTTCAATTCCCAGCATCCACATGGCAGTTAACAACCATTTTTAACTACAGTTCCAGGGGAATCCAACACCCTCTTCTGACCTCTGCAGGCATTGCACAGCACAGGTACACTTATAGTACTTGTAGGCAATACACTCATGCACAAAAATAGAAATAATTTTTTTTTATTTCACCTGGGGATGGTGGTACATGCCTTTCATCCCAGCATTCAGGAGGCAGAGGCATATAGATCTATGAGACTGAGGCCAGCCTGGTCTACATAGCAAGTTCCAAGCCAACTGGTGCTACTGGAAGACCTGTCTCAAAAAGACAAAAAAAAATGATAATAATAACTTCAGCTATGATTGCCTACAAAGCTTATCTTCAAAATTGCAACAAAGCATTAAAATCTCTAAACACTATGTTATTAGTTAGATGATGATTAAAGAACATGTTAGCAACATAATAATCTATGTGATTATCTTGTTAGTTAAATATGTATTTATAACCAATTGTCACAAAGTCCTTCAGATAAATTTATATTAGCTTAGGTGACTTTTACATCATTTAATATAATTTCTTAAATTAGAAATAAATAGTTATCCACAGAGAATTAAGTAAGGCCTCTGCTTTCCAAACAGATTCAAATATTGAATCCATCTTTTAAATTAGATATTTAAACTCTCTTTATTCTATGTCATAAAATATTAATTATAACTCATACAAAGTACATTTAATTATGGCTAATTGTGAAACTAAATGAGCAAATTGCCTGCATAAAATTTTCACACATTTTTCTACTACAGACAATATAACAGCAGCTTGCAAACTTAAAACTGTAAAATAAAGTGTTTTATCTGTGACAGAACACATGCCAAGAAGGTTCAGAGGGCTTGAAGACTCCCAGGGCTGCAACAGAGCAACAGTCCACAAAATGGCGAGTCAAAGAGAGTTCCGGTCAGTGTCACTGTGCAAAGCTCTCACATAGAGCCAGCCTAGACTTGTTAATAACTCAATCCCTGGTCACCTCTGCACCATGTCGTTTACTAAACATAGTGTACTTAAAATAATGAGCTTCCTATATTTTAAAACAAAATTTATAAAATCTTTAAAAGCTGCATTAAGTAAACATTCTTCTGATCCTCTTTAGATAAAGTATTTTCTTCTTTTAAGTTTTATTTTCCTTCTGTCAGCTACAATCTCTAGTGCGACAAATAAGAATAGCATTTCAGATATTAGAAATTGCATCATTTCCATCAATATCACACCATCTCCTCCATCAACATCACACCAACATCTCCATCAACATCATACCGTCTCCATCAACACAATGCTATCTCCTCCATCAACATCATACCATCTCCTCCATCAACATCATACCATCTCCTCCATCAACATCATACCATCTCCATCAACATAATGCCATCTCTTCCATCAACATCATACCATCTCCTCCATCAACATCATACCATCTCCTCCATCAACACAATGCTATCTCCTCCATCAACATAATGCCATCTCCTCCATCAACATCATACCATCTCCTCCATCAACATCATACCATCTCCTCCATCAACATCATACCATCTCCATCAACATCATACCATCTCCATCAACATAATGCCATCTCCTCCATCAACATCATACCATCTCCTCCATCAACATCACACCATCTCCTCCATCAACATCTTACCATCTCTTCTATCAACATTACACCATTCCCTCCATCAACATCATACCATGTCCTCTATCAGTGTAATATCATCTCCTGCATTAACATTACGGCATCTCCTCCATCAATATCATATGATCTCTATCAACATTTCACCTCTTGACATTATGTGCAGTTAGATAAGTACAGGAAACAGACATACTGGACAGATTTCAACTATGGATGGGCAATTACAATTACCCAGCTGTGTTTCTAAAGCAAAGTAATTGTTGTCAATGGAACATTGTCTTAGAAAGGTTGAGAATTGCCCCTACCAAAGGAGACATTATATGTCCATAAAATATGTATTGATCCAGTGCTGCTCACAGAACAGTATCCTCTAGTGCGACAAATAAGAATAGCATTTCAGATATTAGTGGTCTTACAGTACAGTGACACACTTTTTCATCACCTTCATTATCTTGCTTTCTCTAATTCTTTTACATTTGCTCATTCCAAATAACACACAAACACCTTATTTAATTTTGTATCTATTATTGGGAAATTGACAGAGTGTCAAACAAAACATCTTTAGCTAAATCACTTCTTAATTCATACTAGTGACTTACTACTTAACACATTTCACTAGTACTTAAAACTGAAAGATTAGTGCTGCTTCAAGTATATCTACATTTTTGTCACTTCGTTTACTGTGTATCAATGTGGTTAAAAAAATTAGATGTGTGATGTGGTTTCATTTAGACTTAAGGAACACCAAGTCCTATGCAAAGGAGCAAAGAGACAGTTCTTCTGTTGGATGCATACTCTAACCAAGACCTGCTAAATCACATCTCTGGCTGAGCTTCTAATTCAAGGTTGTTCCAAGGCAAAGAAACATGCCTCCTGAACTTCTGAAAACATAAGGAAAACTCCCTACAACACCCTAAGAAGGTGAAGAATTAGAAACAGAGTATCACCCTGTAGTATCAGATGATATGGGGTAAAGAAAGCCATGGCCAGGTATCTGCAAACACAGCAGTTTGTATGTGCTGAGACCACTTGCCATGGCAAGAATGACACCTACAGCAAAAGGATTGGAATCTGACACAAGTTATTTCAACATTTGAAAATCTTTGACTTCAAACAGAAAAAGCACCATCAACAACAACAAATGGATTATTCTTTACTAAGTCACAATTCATCTGTTTTCCACACTACTGAGATCATATTTATAATAATAACATAACAGTTTACTAGGTGGAGTCTGGGTGAGGGCAAATTGATATAAGAGGTTGGCATAAGGAAAGAAAAATCTCAACTACCAGTTCATACAGAATGTCACTCCATACCAACAGACAAAACCAAATCTGTACTTCCACCCATATTGTATGGCACGCCTTGAACCTTTCACAAGAAACGTGGATTGAGCCCTTTAAATCCTTTCCATTAGAATGTCATCAACAAACTTTTCCTTTTAAAGTTCAGTTATATAAACATCTTTCTAGTAGCAACATTGGTATGTAATGTAATTTACCCTAGTGTTTAGTGTTTTCTCTCAATATTTCTGTATTCCAGCTCTTACTCTTACAGCATTCTCCTCCCATAGTAATAGTAGCGGTCAGTGCCATAGTGGAGATGTGGAATGTCTTTCAAAGGCTCATCTGTCTCCAGTTTGGCACTATTGGGAGGTGTGAGAGCCTTTAAGAGGTGGGGCAGAGTGAGAAGTCGTGTGCTCACAATGGGCTTGCCCTTGAAAGGCCAGCAGGCCCGCTTCACTTCTTGTGCAAGGTGTTCCCTCTGACACCTTCTTCTCTCCATCAAGACACACTGCCAGGCCAAGACTTGCAAACAATAGAGCAGTTTCAGGCCATGGACTGAAACTTTCAAATTGTGAACTGAAATGCAACCTTTCTCCTTTTTATCTCAAGTATTCATTATAGTAATAAAAATCTTGACTAGCCTAGATGATGAATTCTGCTGTACCTTTAGTAAAAATTTTTACTATGAATTCTTCAAACTTGTTCAAAACATATGAAAATACTTAACCTGTCTAAAATATGCATGCAAAGTACACATTTAAAAAGCTTGGGTGTCTTGCCAATCACTCTCAACATTGAGGCCTCTGAAAGTCTGAGAACATTCCATGACAATATGCTAAGGAATAATGTAGGCAATTCATCTCCTAATAATTCAGTTCCAAGCAAAAGCAAGCCTTCCGTGAAGATGTCTGATTTCCTACATAATTACTGAATAACCTGTTCCCCTTCTTAATCTCAAACTTGACCAAAAGCCAAGAAGGCACTAGTTTTAAGGAGTTAATTGGTGTAAATGCCAGGGTACACCGTAGGACTTCTCCAGGCTTGGCTTTATGCTGAAAGAAACCAAAATTACGCACACCCCTTATTCATGAAAACGCCTCTCTCCTATTCAGTTTGAAATGTTTCCATTTTGGAACTACATGGAACTGACTAATTGCATATTTGGGTTTCTCAGATATGCAGGACAAAAAGATTGTTTATGTTCTGATGGAATTCATCTAGTGAATTTCATAGTAATATTTCTCTCTAAAAATATGTTTTGTTAAATGACTGAAAGGCCGCAAGAGCAATACTGTTTTATATTCATCCCTTTCATTAGTTTATTACTCTTCATTCTAATTCCATGGAATTCAAGAGAACCAGACTGAAGAAGGAAAGAAATCATCATCTAGATGCATAAAATCTTGTTAGAATGAAAACTGTCACAAAATTACTTTAGGTATTTCATTGCATTTATTTATTCACTTATTTATTTGTTTGTTTATTTTGCATATTGGGGCCAGCATGCCACAGTGAGTGTGGAGAACAAGAACACAACCTGAGGAGTTGGTCCTCCTCTCACCATGTGGGTCCCAGGGATGGAATTCAGGGTGTTAGGCTTGGCAGCAACCACCGTTACCCACTAGCCATCTTGCAGCCTACTTTAGGTGTTTTTTAAAAAATAATAATGATGGACAAATGCTAATAGGCAAAATTTTAAATGATACTAAAAATTCAATGAATTTCGATATAAACAGATGTACTATATCATGGACCCACAGTCCTCTTTTAGCTGATTATGATGAAGAAGTTGCCTGTTGAGCTGAGCATGCATACACAAACACAGACACACACACACAGACATACACACGCGCGCACACACAGGTGCTCAGGATCTAATTAAACAAGTTGGAGACATGGTATCACCTCTCTTCTCTTGGAAGAGATAAAGAAGAGAGGAGAGAGAGGGACAGAGAAGGGGAGAGGGGTTGAGAAAGGGAGAGATGAAGCGAAGGAAAGAGGAAAGTGGAGAGAAAAAAAGATAAGGAAAGAAAATGATGAGTCTTATCTGTCACTGTATATTTTACTGAAAACTAAAATGTTTTCTGAGCAATGTTATTTTCAAAACAAGAATGAGTCATATCAATCTGTACATGTGTTTCTCTAGTCTTTTTGTACATTTGGCACATAAAATAGTCCTTTTATTCATTTCAAATAGGGCCTTACCCTAAAACCCTGGATCCAAGGATTCACTCTCCTATTTAATATAGTATAGAGCCCTATAGTTATTGAACCTGTATATGGGAAGAATTGTGACTTGAAATTTGCCTTTCATCTATTAAATAAAACAGCTGTTTCACAATAATGAATTCTGAAGAGCAATGCTAAGCATTGACCTCGATGACCCACAAAGCCATTCCCAGCCAACAGTCAGAGAAGCTCATTCAAAAGATAGGGAACAAGTCTATCCTTTGGAACTCAAAAGATGTTTGTTTGTTTGTTTGTTAATGAAAGACTTTGCTATGAAGCCCTGACTGGTCTTGAGCTCCTTCCAATGCTCTTGTCTCCATCTCATGAGTGGTAGAATTAGACAAGTTACGGAGTACCATATGAATATCTACTTTTAACCTATCTTAGAATTCTATCCTATCAATATCAATGAATGGTATATATACACAACAAGGCTTTGTTCAGTGATAAAGAAGGATGAGACTATGTCATTTTCAGGAAAATGAATGGATGTGGAGATCATTTTTTTTTAACTTTTTTTATTTTATTTTGTGTGCACGAGTGTACTGCCTGTACGTAGGTATGTATACCCATGCCATGCAAGGCCCACAGAGGGCACTTCAGATCCCCTAGAATTAGAGTTACAGACAGTTTTCAGCCATCATATGGGTTCTGGGAATGGAGCCCAAGACCTCTGTGAGAGCAGCCAGTGCTCTTTATCACTGAGCCATCTCGCCAGGCTCAGCAATGGAGTTCGTGATGTTCAGTGAAACTATCCAGGCTCAGACAAATACTGTATTAACCTCATATTCAGAGTTTATAGTTTATATATGGCATTAGAATCTGGAAGACAAAGTGACCAGTGGGAGAATGGCAAAAGGGAGGGTATCGAGAAGCACAAGATGCCTGTCTATGAGAACAGCACAATGCAACAAATCGTTTTGTGCAATGAAGATATGCTAATGAGAATATATGAAGAAAACTTTTTAAGACAACTGATCCCAAAGTTCCTCAATAATAATCTACTTAGCCTATAATATCATTTAATGTATGATGACTTTGAACATTAAATCAAGAGAGCAGATGATACTAGTGGTAGTATAGCAGAAATGGGGAAAAAAAAAAAAACACTACCACCTTAAAATTGACCATGCAAATTCTGAAAGAAACAAAATTCTCCTGGTACATCTTTTGGGACTTCTTTTGTGCCTCCTAGCTTCTCTGATCCAGTTACCCCTTGCTTCCAGTTTTGCTAATCCCCTAGAAAGCCATTAACCCTCACAACTCCCTACAGTCTATCCTCTGTCTTCAAGTGTCCTCTGTTCCAAAACTGCCCACTCTCTTTCCACTTTTATTTTTTTTAAAAATCCACTTACTCTCTGCAATACACTTCAACTGGATTGGGGGAGAAAGCAAAATAACTAATCATCACAATTAATATGTGAATAATTTGTATCTTCCTACAGGTTCTCTGAATAATTTTCAGTAGTTCTCTTTATTCATTGGTTTTTGTTTTCACTTTTAACCTTTCATGAAACTCCATCCTGGTTTATCAACACTGTTTTTAAGTATCTCTGGGTTTAAACTTTTAGCAGCTGCTCTAGGTATGTGCTTAACTTTCAGTCCACTGGTATTGATAATTAGGTGGCACAAGGAATGTGCACTCCCTTTAAATCCATTCGTTTTCCCCTTTCATTCGTAATACCTTAAATATTTCCTCCATAGACACTGGCGTGATCTCACACATTGAGAACCATCCATCTAATTTAGAGAAGTAAAGAGAGGAAAGAATATCATGATGCTCTGCTGAGCTGCATTTTCACACTTTCTGTTGTCTTTTCTCCCTGGTGCACCAAGATTCTGTTAGTATTTCCATTCTGTTTAGAGACTTAGCCATTGTTGTTTAGTTTTGCTGGCTGCAAATTCTTGATTTTCCTTCACCTAAGAATTGCTCAATTGTCCTCATTCTTAGAAGATATTTTCCATAGACACAGAAATATGGGCTGCCTGTCATTTTCTGGTTTTCTTTCAGTTCTTGAAAAATGTGGCACTTTCATCTGACCTCAGTGGTTTCTGATGAGAAATCCCCTGCCATTTAAATTCTTTTCCCCTTTATATAAAGTGCCATTCTCATTGCTTTTAAAGTCTTTTCTTTTTCATTAGTTTAGAGGAATTGAATCATGAAGTGTCTTAAGCAAGATTTCTTTGGGTAATCCTGTTCAGAATTTGCTCAGCTTCATGAATCCTTGAGTTTATTGTCTCTTACCTAACTGGGGGGATTTTCAGGCACTATTTTTTCCAATACTTTTTCAGACCCACATTGTTTTGAGAATGTCATGTGGGTGCTGTATTTATATCATTTCCACCCACTTCTCTCCCCCTCCAATTCCCCCACAGCCTCTCAATCCCATGACCTCTTCACTGACAGTATATTAGCATATATTTATAAACATTATACATATAAAATCTACTGAGTCCATTTAGTGGTGCTCATGTCTACATGTCTTTAAGACTCACCACTTAAAATTGCACAACCTAGCAGGGAGGTTTTCCTTAAAGAAAACGGAATCTCCCTCCCTCAGCGGCCACTGATTGCCTGCAGTTCTTCATCTAGAGGTGAGACCTTTTACAACTTCCCCATCCATATTGGCATATCAACCAGTGTTGTAATTATGCAGGTCTTAGTCAGGCAACCATGTTGTTGAGATTTCATGGGTCAGTCCCACATTCTTTATTCTCTCCTTCAGGAATCCTAACAACCCCAGTGTGATATTTTTCATTACAATCTCAGTGCAACTAAGGATTTTTCCCCATTCATTAATTCTGAAACTCTCATTCACTCTTTTTAATTTAATTGAGTTCGCTGATTCTTCTGTCCACTTCACGGGGCTATTGAACTAATCTAGAGAGTTCTTTGGTTTCGGTTTTGGTTTTTACTTTTATATTTGTCAGTTTTTAAATTCTGAATTTGTCTCTACCTTTTGTTTCTTTATGGAGACTTTCAGTTCCCTTCATTTCTATGAAGCCTGTTTATAATCACTCCTGGAATAATTTTGATGATGGCTATTTTAAAGTCTGTATCACATAACTCCAACATTTGCTGATCTTTCCTCATTCCAATTGATTTACCTGGCTATCATACTCAAAGTCGGGAAGACAGTGGGTTTCCCTCTGGGCAGGGAGGCAAAAGGATGCTCCTTGAGACGGAGTGAAAGCACACATGCTTGGTGAGCCTTTCTGAATCACCTCTACCTGCCCCATGCTGAGGAGCTTGTGTCCATCCCTTGTGTTTCTTCTTCACCGGTAGTTCTTCATCCTGCATTCAGAACATACAGGGTTTCTTAAGGCTTAAGATCCCCCATAAGTTATTTAAGAATTGAAGAAAAGGCAACGCTCACCCTAAATCCGTATTTTTGCTTTGTACTTGCAGAATATCTTTAAAATAGAAACTTCTCAAAAAACTAAACTCACTATTTAGCACATTAAGGAAGTAATCATTTCTTTCTATCATCTATCTATCTATCTGTCTATCTATCTATTTATCTATCATCTCCAGAGATAAATTACCATTAGGAAAAAAAAAAGACAAAAAATATATTACTTAGGGGATGGAGAGATATCTCAGTGGCTCAGGACCACATTGGGCAGTTCACAACTACCTGCTACTCCAGTTTCATGAGATCTGCCTGCCTCTTCTGAACTCCACAGGAATTGCACTCATATGCATATAAGCACACACGTGCACACACACGTACACACATAAATTTTAAAATTTAATAAATCTTTTAAAAAGAAATAAAGAGAGCCAGGTGTGGTAGCACACTCATTTAGTCCCAGCACTCGGGAGGTAGAGGCAAGTGAATACCTATGAGTTCAAGGTCAGCCTGGTCTACATAGTGAGTACTAGGTCAGCTGGGGCTAAAAGGAGACTCTGACTCAGAAAGACCAAAATAAAATAAAATAAAAAGAAAGAAAGAAAAGAAGGAAGGAAGGAAGGAAGACAGAAAGGGACTGGAGAGATGGTTCAGAGCACTGGTTTGGTTTCCAGCACTCACATGGCAGTTAAAAACTATCTGTAACTTCAGTTCCAGGGGATCCAACATGCCTTCTCCTGACCTCTGCAGGCACTATATGACATAGATGCACTTACATACATGTAAGCAATACATTCATATGTATAAAATAAAATAAAACTAATAAATTCTTTTCTAAAAAAAAGACCGAAGGAGTTGGAAAGATTGTAAAAGCCAGTGAGGAGGTGCATGACCACATGGAAATAGAATCCTACAAGCTCCTGAGTCCCTGTTCATATGAACCAACAGCAGTGGTTTTGGCAGGCTCAAGACCCATGCAAGCTCAGGTAGACAAAAACCTAGTATAAAATGGGTAGCAGACACCAACCTTTGCTTAAGAAATATTGGCAACTGATACCGTTGGGTGAGGATGAGCTAGTTTTCCTAAAGCGAGTGACTCCAGGTAGGCTGACTAAACCTCAGTGGATGAATCTGTCCAGAGGTTATTTTGAGACACTAACTTGACAAAATAGACCTTAACACAGATGAGAGAATGTATGGATTCTAGTTGTGGGGCGGGCGGGGGCGTGGTGCAGTGGGGACGGGAGTACAAAGATGATTAAGATTGATTGAGATAGATGTTCATATGAAATACACAATCATTCAATAAAAAAGAAAGAAAAGAAAGGAAGGAAGGAGGGAAGGAAGGAAGGAAGGAAGGAAGGAAGGAAGGAAGGAAGGAAGGAAGGAAGGAAGGAAGGAAGCTGGGAAAGGTGGTGCACACTTTTAATCCCAGCACTCAAGAATTAGGCAAACAGATTTCTGTGAAATTGAGACCAGCCTGGTCTACATAGCGAGTTCCAGGCCAGCTGGGGTTACAGGGAGACCCTATCTCAAAAAAACTAAAAAGAAATAAAAGAAATAGAAAATATTTAACTTAAAAGAAACAAAAATGACAAAAAATAATGATTCTGGTGAAAAAGGAGGAGAAAAAGCTGGAAATGTGGAAACATTCTCTGGGTTTTTTTGTTGTTGTTGTTGTTTCTCATCCTTAATTTGGGTTTCTGGGTATGTTGGGTTTTTATTTTCTTAACACTTAGACTTTATTTTCTCCACCTATAATTTCTTCAGTCACCTGAATTCTTTCAGAGTACAAAGACACATAAGGAAATTAATGAAAGTAAAACATAAGCTTGCCTACTCAATATGCATTCTGAATCTCTAAACAGATAGCCAAGATGCTCAGGGGTTTGATCGTGAATTTTGAAATAGGAAACAATTATTTTTTTATAAAAATAAGTAAATAAAGATATGAGTTCTTAAGCAGATGGCACATTCATTTTATTATTGTTTGACAAAATAGTTGACCAAAGCAATTTAAGGAAGGAAAGTTTCATTTTGACTCACTGTTTGAGGCCACAGTCCATAGTGGCGTGGCAGGCAGGGCAGCAGAACTTGAGGAAGCTGGTCTCAGTGTATCCAGAGTCAGGAAGCAGAGAAGAGCTGATGCTTACCTTGCTTTCTCTTTATTTCCTTTTTATTCAGCCCAAGACCCCAGCCCATACAACAGGGCAATCCACATTCAGGGTGGGTCTTCTCTCCTCAATTAAAATTTCTGCAAATGTCTTCACAGTCACACTGACAGGTATATTCCCTAGGTGATTCTAAGTTCAGTTGACAAGGAAGCTTGTGGTACTTGAATGAGAAGTGTTCCCCTGAGGTTCAAGTATCTGAACACTTGGTATATGGTCCCCACCACACTTGGTATATGGCCCCTCATTTGGTGGCATTGTTCGGGGAAGATCATGGAATCCTTAAGTGGGATGGTCTTGCTGGAGGAAGTAGGTCACTTGGGGCTGGCTTTAAGAGTTCATAGCCTTGACCCACTTCCAGTTTTGTGCTATCTCTCTCTCTTCTCTCTCTTCTCTCTCTCTCTCTCTCTCTCTCTCTCTCTCTCTCCCTCCCTCCCTCCCTCCCTCTCTCCCTCTCTGCTTTTTGCAAATGCTTGAAGATGTGAGCCCTCAACTTTGTGCTCCAGCCACCTCTACCTCCGTGCCTTCCTGCCATGTCTCCCCACCATGATGAACTCTTACCGCTCTGAACCGTAAACTAAAAAAATCTTTTCCATCTATAAGTGGCCTTAGTCAAGGTATTTTATCACAGCAACAAAAAAGCAACTAATAAAAAGCATAACCATCACATTACAATATATGTATGTGTGTCAAATTATCACACTGTGCCCCATAAATGTGTTCAATTAAAATAGTAATGAAAATAAATTAAGATGGCCTATTACAGAAAAATTGTGGTATTGAGTTGGGAAAATGTTTCCACATAATTATTATATTTAACATTATTGGGTAGAGGGTATTGAAGCTAACTTCAAACCCTTTTTGGAAGTGCTTCTATAACAAATGGCCAAAAGCAGGAAATTAAGTTAAATCTAACCCCAAGTAGAATGGCTAAGATCAAGAGAAGAAATGATACCAAATGCTGTCGAGGATGTGGGAAAAGGGGAGTGATCAGTCACTGCCAGTGAGATTGCAAACTGGTATGACCACTGTAAAAACCAATATCGAGAACCCTTAAAAAAATGAAAATGCATCTACCATATGATCTGATTAGATCACTCTTTTGCATATATCCAAAGGGCTCATCCTACTGCACCAATACTTGCACCTCCATGTTTGTTGCTGCTCTTTTCACAATAGTTAAGAAATGTCCCTCAGCTGATGACTGGAAAATGAAAATGTGTTACAGAATTCTCAGCAGTAAAGAAAAACTAAATCATGAAAGTTGCAGACAAATGGATGAAACTAGAAACTGTAAAGTGAAGTAACACAGACTTAGAAAAACAAGCAACATAACGTTCTCCTCATTTGTGGATCCTAGATCCAAATCCTTAGATACAAGTGTACCTCTCACTACTCATCAAAGAAGCTTCTTTTTGCAGTAGATGGAGATTAATACCGAGTTCCACTGTATTAGTGGAACTTCACAAATACAGAGAATAAGTGTCTGTGAGACACTTTAGCCCTATGTGACAAATCTTCAGTAAACTTCTGCACATAAAATGAATGCATCACTCAACTCTCACTGGAGAAGTTTCCTTATAAAGCAAATTAACAAAGAAACCCATAATTGACCAATGCACAGAGAACAAGAGACTGCAGTGTACTTAACCCTGAGTCTAACACTTACTTTAAACTTCTGCCTCCCAAAGCTCAGGGATCATTGCAAAAGAGGAGGCAGAAAAATTATAGGAGCTAAGGGGGGTGGATGACCACAAAGAAACAGTCATCCATTACAAGTGTGAATTCACAGCAATGGTGACAGCAGGCACAAGGTCCATGCAAGTGCAAACCAAACAAAATCCCAGCATAAACATGGGGAAGTGGGTAAGAAATTCCAATTCAAACTAAGGAATTTTTGGTAACAGATGGCTCCTGGGAACGGGAGAGGCAGTGTCTTACAGAGATGGGAATCTTGGTAGATTAACCAAGATCCAATGGATGGATCCACACTGAAAGGTATTTGGGGATATAAATTTGACTCTATAAGTCCATATTATATGTGTATACATATCTACATGTATAATAGAGTAGATATATATATCAGAGTACATAGCGTATATATCAGAGTACATTAAATTGGGCGGGGCAATAAAGGGAGGTTCAAATAAGGGAGTGGATCTAAAAATCATTAGGTTATATCATATGAAAATCACAAAAATTCAATTAAAAGAATTTTTTAAGAAAATCATTTCTGACTCATTTTTCTTTCAAATCAAATGCTTTAAAAATCCCAGTTTGAAAAGGAAAATTATATAGAAGACAAAGTGGAAGCAGCCTTTGCTTAAAGCCTAGGGAAGCACAAGTTTACTTTGCAGAAATCTTGGCATATTTAAGAGAACCAATCACACTGGGATATAGCTTGGCAGTAGAGTGCCTGACTAACATGTGCGAGGCCCTAGGTTCAATATTCAACACTGGAGGGGGGGTGAGAATTATACAGTTATTAATATATTTTTTAAAGCCATGACAAATGTCACCATAATAAAACTTGTCATTTAGAGTAATCATATTCTAGGAATCTGTCCTGATTCCTAGAAAACTCCAGTCTACCAAATGCTTTCTTTTCTCTAAATGCACCTTTTTAGGTACGTATCTACCTAATTAGGCCTAATACTAAGAAATTATACAATCCTAATGGAAAAGGATTATACCACATTACCAAGAAAGAAGCATCCTAAAACATACTTTCACATGTTAAGCAAAAACAAGATTGTTTAGAATAGAAACATAAATGTGTTTCTTCCAGGGTTTAAATTTGGGGAATATACCTTCTATGTTAATTGACTTCTTTATATTCAGGGAGTATTTCTGAGAGATAATCTAATCTAACCCTTAATTTTAATTTTAAATGGTTTATTTATTATTTTTATTTTACATGTATGAGTGCATTGCCTGCATGAATGTGAGGGCACTCGTGTCATGTAATGCCAGTGGAGGTCAGAAGAGGGCATTGGATTCTCTGGAACTGGAGTTACAGACGGTTGTTAGCCACCAAGTGCATGCTGGAAACCAAACCCAGGTTTGAAAAGAGTAGTCAATGCTCTTAACTACTTACCTATCTCTCAAGCCCCTGCAGTCCTTAATTTTGAAGATGAGGTAACAATGATGATCTTCCACAGTAAATCTCAAGAAATTTTCTTTGTCATAGTGACAGAATCTTTTTCAAGGTGGTAGAATTACAGTATACCTCAGGGATGACCTTGGAGCTCCCTCATGGTTTCTGTCAACAGTTTCATAACCTAAGGTTTCAAAAAAACCACACACACTTCTTCCACATCTTTAAGGGAAAAAGACGAGATTGGGAAGAGTTTTGGTTTCAGAGGAACCAGTTCCTGATTGTATTGTCATGGGCTGGTCATCAAACAATCCAATCTCAATTTATTTTTCATTAGAAAAACAGCATGTAATTTTTGGAAGAACTGTAAAAATAAAATTGCAATAATGATTGTAACTCATAGTATACAATCAGAATGAGTTCTAGATTGCAGGTAGTGAACTGATAGACTCAACAAGCATCACTAGGAATTTATCCTACCAGGGTATTGGCATATGCATAAAATGATATGTACATGTGATATTGCCTACAGATTTGTTTGTAGTAGCCAAAGATTGGAAATAAATCAAATGTTCATCAGTTTTTGGCTGTTTAAGTAAATCTGATAGTATGCAATCAAATTTTGGACTAATGCTGTTTCAGAATATTTTAATGCTGTTTTAGAATATTTTAAAGATATGTAGGTAGATGCTGAATAGATAGAAAAGTAATCCTGTGGCAAACTAGTTATGATTGATTGATAAAGATAGATGATAGCAAGATAGATTGATGGATGGATGGATGGATGGATAGATAGATAGATAGATAGACAGACAGATGATAGGCTAGTGAGATGGCTCAATGTGTAAAGATGCTTGTGGCCAAGCCTGATGATCTGAGTTCACTCCCTGGGACCTATATGGTGGAAAGAGAAACAAATTCTCCCACGTTGTCCAAACAAATGCCTTGGCACTCACATGACTACACACATATACACACAAAAATAAATACAAAAAAAAATGCTTTTAAATAAAATATTTGTGCCTCTGAAAAAAGGAGGTGAATGGTAGAGAGCAAATTAGAAATAGGAGCTTATTTTGGGGTGAGGGATTGAGACAAGTTCTCCCTGTCACCCCAGCTGACCTGAAACTCACTATGTAGACCAGGTTGCCTTGGTCTCACAGAGATCTGCAGCCTCACAGAGATCTACAGCCTCTGTCTTCTGAGAGCTGGAATTGAAGGTATGCATCACCACTCCCAGTGGACTTTACTTTTTATTCTGCACTTTCTGGTATCTTTTGAATCTTTCCTGTGTACCTACATTGCATAATCAAAGAAAATAGATTTTTTAAATTCTAATTTTATTTTTTGAAAATGACAAAATGTTCAAGACTGCTTAGTTGTTTCTTCTTTGTGTATTTGCTTTTGATTGCTTATTTGTTTGTTGAACTTTGTAACGGATTTAAGGCTAAAGTAGCTAAGTAAGGCTATACTTCAAAGAACAGTTAGTTAGGGTCATTCAAACAAGCACGAACAATGACATTACTATTCCATACCCAACTCCTCAACTTGATTGGCTTCACACAATTATAAAAGAAGTTGACTGCACAGCTAACCACAGGATAATGTTTGTGCAAGGTAGTTATTCTTAGGAGAAACGTGAAGGAGATGTGTTAAAATGTGGCTGCCTGAGCAGTGTAGAAGGGAGACTTTTCCAAATACATGCATACATACATACATAAACATATACACATATAACATATGCACCTATACATATAATCATGGAAGAAGCTGATGTTCACTCCACTCAGCTGTTAAGAACCATGGACTTATAACAGGTACGTGCTAAATTTAAATGTCATTTGGAAGCTAAGTCCAATATTAATTAAATAGTTCTATAGTTTAGTTACACAAATACTTATGTAACAAATTTTCAGCTCCTGTTTTGGGGCACTAAAAGGTGGTAGAAAGCATCACCTACTAAGAGTTGTCAGGCACAACTCAATCCTAGAAAGCTATGTGTAAACAGACTTGTACATAAAAGAAAAGCCTGCGTAATTAAGCAATGGCAAGGTGTCTGACGGGTGCTATCAGAAGGGAATGGTAAAGATTCCTCTGTGGCATTTCGCAATCTCGTATTTGCAACAGAAAAGGAAAAAAATAGAACTGACAGAAATTATTTATGCTCCAAAGAATAAGCATAATTTCTCTCTGGAGTAGATGGCCTTTTGTTTTTCACAACACCTTGACAGGCCACTTGGGTTTCAGGGCCCCCTGGGCACAGTTTGGAAAAGGACAAAGAAACAAAGACCTGTCTGAGTTGCTCTACATTTAAAAGACAACAACAAAAAGAAAGGGATGGAGGGAGTGATGGGAAGCATCCTAGAGAGGGAGGAGAGCCTTGACCAAAGGAGACTAGAGACCAGGAGGCCTGGACAAGAGGGAAGGCCCAGGGTCAAAAGAGAGAGACATAGACTATTTTTAAATACATGCCATCATTTTTAATTCAAACACATACAAAAGTTCACAGTGTTATCACTGAACTTCCTTGAAGTCTGTTCTGAAGGAATCATCAGCTTTTTGCTCTTCTTGGTTTCTATTTCTTTCTTGCTATTTTTTGTGTAAGCTTTGAAATAAATCCAATCCAATCTGTAGGTACTATGTGTGTGTCACAAACAGGTAAGGAATGTTTAAAGCCCCTAAAATTATCATTATTATACCTTCACATGTATCCAGTGGTACCTGTGTACCATGACACTCGGGCATGGACACATATACACAACAATAATGATAAATAAAATTAATTTTTTAAATTATTTTCTGTTTGGAGAGATTAAGAGCACTGACTTAAGAGCACTGGCTGCTCCTGCAGAGGACCTCGGTTCAGTTCCCAGCACTCACACGGAAATTTCTGACTTCAACTAACTAACTACAATTGTTGTAGAAAGACTGGGAATTTCCTCTTTCTGTTTTCAGTGGTTCCAACAGTTCCATCAGAATCCAGGCAACATTCCCAATGCCTTGATGTGTCTTAAACTTGTTACCTAAATCTACCACCTGTTGTTTCTTCCCATTCATGTTATTTTTTGTATGATTTGTCCAGTAGAATTTTCTGTTTTCTGACTTTAGCTGTTTATATCTTTTTGATGTCATTTAAGTTGTTTTCCTCTATTACCAATGTTTCCCATAAATTTATAGATTCTTCATTAGATTTAGGTCATCTATTTCAATGATTTTTTAAAGATTTATTTATTTATCTCACATGTATGTGCATGTTTCTTATTGTACATATATGCACCATGGTGTGCAGATATTCTCAGAGGCCAGAAAAGGACATCAAATCTCCTGGACTGGAGTTACAGACAGCTGTGATACACCCAGTGTGGATACTGGGAACTGAACTCAGGTCCTCTGAACCATTAACTGCTGCACCATTTCTTCACCCTCTACTTCAATGTTTCTAAATTTATTCTTTGGGCCAGCAGGATGATTCATGAAGGTTAACACTAGTTCTGGGAGATCTGACACCATTTTCTAACCTCCACTGGTACTGAATGCACATTGTGCACTTGCATACATGCAGGAAAACACTCATACATATAAAATAATAAATAAATAATTTTTTTAAACTGTAAAAAGAGGATGGTTCATAAGTAAAACTATGTCTCACAGCCTAGCAGTCTGAGTTCAAGCCCTGTAGTACAAGGTATGAGAAAACTGACTGCCAAAAAAATGTCCTCTGACCTTCACATGTATCCAGTGGTACCTGTGTACCATGACACTCGGGCATGGACACATATACACAACAATAATGATAAATAAAATTAATTTTTTAAATTATTTTCTGTTTGGAGAGATTAAGAGCACTGACTTAAGAGCACTGGCTGCTCCTGCAGAGGACCTCGGTTCAGTTCCCAGCACTCACACGGCAGCTAACTCCCATCCATAACTCCAGTTCCAAGGAATCCGATTCCCTGTTCTAAGCTTCATGGGCATTGCACAACATAGTGGCACTTACATACATGCAAACAATGCACTCATACACACAAAATAAAAAACAACAGTAAATAAAATATTTTTTAATTATTTTCTAGTTAATAAAAGCATAGCCATTGTACACACTAATGAGGTACCACAGGATATGTTGAATGAGGTCAACATTGTATAATGTTTAAATTAGGTCGAACACATCTATTAAAGAGCAGGAAATCCTTCACAGTCACATTTTCTGATAAAACTGGCATAGATGCATCTTTAAATAGCTAGCACTTATGAAATCAATGGGCCCATCTTCTCAGAGGCTCACAGGAGAATGAATGAGCACCAAGAAGTTCAGGAAAGAGTCGTCATCTGGTGTGGATATGAAACAGCCACTTTTCTCTCTGCTTATGCTCAGGTAAGATAGCACTGTGAGTCTGGAGCAGTGCAAGGAGAGAGAAGAAAACACGAAGAGCTGGGTAAATTGCACACTATACTTACCAATCATATTTCACTTCAGTTACCGGTAACATCAGAAAAGGGCAAATTTCCCCTTCTACTTTCCGTCCCTTTGGTAATCAGTAAAAAAACAATATAAAAAGTTTTCATGAATATTTGAATGCTCTAGATGCACTGAAGCAAAGTCAGTCTTTGAAGACCCCATCTGGATAGTAGTTTGATTCTGGAGTTTTGTTTTGCATGAATATGTAGATCACAAATGGGTTTCTCTAATTACCACCTGCATTGCTTTCTTAATGGTTTCATAAAAATCATCCTGTTAAAACGACACCAGGCTATTACTTCTATTTAGGTACGTAAACCTGGTCTGTAAATCTAAGCCCTACCTAATATTCCAAATTAATTTTTTTAAATGCACATTTATGCATCTCATATTATTTTCATGAAACATTTCATCAAAAGGAAGACAACAACCAAGGACATCCCAGTCTAGTGGCAGTGACGGATGGTGGATATTAAAGCAGCACAGAGAAAATCTCTTTCATTGCAAACACTCTGAATGACATCCAAATCAAGATAAATATCAGATGGGTCTGAATGTTTTTAAAAGGTCTGAAACCCATTAAGTGAACTGAAATGTTTTCTTGCAGTAGATAAAACAAGAGAGCAGCAAGAGAAATAGAGAGCACCCTGGATGAGGACGATCCGAAAGGGCAGGCTAGAAGTTCTTGGACTCAGTATTTCAGCACAAGAAAATGAGTTCTTCTACCTACTTCATAAAAGTATTAATTGGGAAAACTCTCTACAACAAACTCCATTACTAAACAATTCTCAATTACTCCCATTCACAAAGAACTGTTTAAAGATGTGATGCACCATACATGCTGTTTGCATTTGGGTCATTTTTCATTTCTGATTAAGATTTTACCTGACTAGCCTAAACCTATATTCCTTAAATGTGCTTCATGTAGCACACAAGGAACACCTAATAATCTATTTTACATTGCATTCGTATATTTCAAATCTTTTTTTTTTTTTGAGATAGGGTCTTCCTAAAGCTCCAGTGGTTCAGAACTCACTATGTAGACCAGGCTGGCCTCAATCTCCCAGAGATCTGCCTGCTTCTGCCTCCAATGTGCTGGGATTAAAGACATGTGCCAACCTTTCCCAGCCTGCATTCATATAGTTTAAGATTTTCTTTTTGAATACTGTGTTTTGAAGTACAACATTTAAAACTGTCAAATTCATAAGTATATAGTCTCAAGAGTGTTTCTTGTTGTACATATAACTATTAACCTAAGTCAGCAAATAAAATGCTAACCAACTTTCCATCCCATCTCCTAACACTCACCACAATTCCGTTTCTCAAAGCAACCATCATTCTGACCTCAGACCCAACACATTAGTTGTTTCCCTTATATCTGAACTTCAGATAAAAGGAATTCACATTATGCCTTTGGCACCTGGCTTCTTTCACTCGCTCTTGTATTTATGAGGCTTGTTCACACTGGTACCTGTAGTTGTATGTCATCCACTCACTGCTGTGCAGTGCTCATGGATCATAATTCATCCACCCATTCTACACTCGATGGGTGACTTGGTAGTTTTATCATTATGTCATTATGTATGAGCACTGGTACGATGAATATGTTTGTCTTTTGATAAATTTATCTAAATGTAACTTTGGGGCATATGTCCAGAACTGGAATTGTTTGTGATAGAAATCCAACGTTCCTAGATACTAACCCAGTCTTTTCCAAAATGGTCAACTCTCTTCACATCCTCATCCACAATCTTTCGATTCTAAATACACTAAAACCTAGCAATATTCATAGACTGGTAACCGTTCTGCCCAGTGTAATGCAGCATATTCTTGCAATTTTAATCTTGCTTTCTAGAAAGTTAAAGAGATAAGTTGAAGCTCCTGTGGTCCCTAAACCATGTACTAAACCAACTTTCTCAGCAAGAAAGTCTCCATTTTGAGAATGGAGATGTGGCTCAACTGGCTGCTCTTGCAGAGGACCTGGGTTAGCACCAACATGCGGCTAACAACCGTCTGTGACTCCAGTTTTTATTTGACTCTATTACGTGTGTTGAAACTTAAATTTACTTCAAAAAGTTTTGGTTTGGTTTGGCTTTGATTTTTTGAGACAGGGTCTCCCTGTAGCCCTAGATGAGCTGGAATTCGCTATATAGACTACGTTGGCCTTCAATTTAGAGAGATCCGCCTTCCTCTGCCTCCCAAGTGCTGGGATTAAAGGCATGCATCACCTCACCAGGCCCTCAAAAAGTAATTTGCTCACTCACTTCAGAATATTCAAAAAGCACAGAACTAAATTAGATATGAGAATCCACATTTCACTCCTTCAACCTTTGCCCCACTATACAGCGAATAACCTGTAAGAGTTTGGCTCCAAACTTGTCGGAAGATGAGTGCATATACACTGTGAAATCTTCTTAGCTTTTGTTCTGTAGAAAATTTCCTAGTGAAGAACAGCAGGGCCAGGCTGCCTGAATGGTAACCATCAGTCAAGGTTTTCTTCCTCCACAAAAGTAACAACAACCCAGGGAGCAATTCTCAGAGAAAAGCGACTTCTCATGTCATCCTCCCCAAATTCACTGAAAACCTGAAAATCAGAAGCCTCTCGTCCACCCGCAGGCATGTACGCCAGAAGCCCACAAGCACTAGAGAAGGCTCATCAGGAATGTTCCTCTACAAGTCCCACCCCAAAGCAGTGTCTAAACTCCATGGAAAAGCCACAGGGGAAAGAACCAGGCCAAAAAGAAAGATCTGGAGAATAAACAGGTATCTTTGAAAGTCCATTAAATAATTCAGAAATGTATACAGTCACATTCATGTGTAGGGTTACGCAAAACACAGTGTATGAGAAGGCCACTGTGTTTTGAAGGATCTCTAGTGAAACAGAATCAATAGAACACATACATAGAGATGATTTTATGGAATTGTCTCACACAGTCATAGTGGCTGATAAACTCTAAGGTTGCCTGGTAGCTTTCTCTGCAAGCATGCAAGGAAAAGTTGATGTTGCAGCCTGGAGGAAATTTTGCTTTATCTAAGAATGACCACCTTTCTCTTCATAGTCTTCAACAGATTGGATGAGGCCTATCCATATTAGGAAGGAGAAACCCGCATTATTCAACACCTGGTGATCTCATTGATAATCACACCGGAATGCATGCTGTCAAGCAACACTTACACATATGATTTGCCAAGTGTCTGGGTGCTGCAGCTTAGATTATAACCATTGCAGTTATAATCTCGTGCTTTTGTGACATGTAGACCATGTGCAAGTAAGAAACAAAAGCTAAGACAGAATTGTGACCCACTGAAGAGTAAAAGAATGTCCCACTCCTGGGCTGGGGATGATGGCACATGCATTTAATCCAAGAGGTAGAACAGACTTATCTCTGTAAATTTCATGCCAGCTAGGGATACATGGTGAGACTCTGTCTCAAAAAAAAAAAAAAAAAAAAGAATTACCTACTCCCAACACAGAGCTATGTGTCAAGGAGTAGAAGAGATTTTGTTCTAAGGCGTTTTAGGAACTATCTGTCAAATAATTACCTAACCACTAAATTGATCAAGCAGAGGTCAGCAGTCATGCAGTACAAGAAATAAAGGCTTTACAAAAGTAATCTGGGAAACTAAACCAAATCAGTTTAAGGAAACAAAAGTCAGGCCTGGAGAGATAGCTCAGTGATTAAGAGTACTGGTTACTCTAACCCTGGGCTTGGTTCTAAGCACCCACATGGCAGATAACAAAAGACTATAAGTCCAGTTCCATGAGATCTAATGTCCTTTTCTGGCCTCTGCAGGTATAGCATGCATGTGGTATACTTACATACATCCAGGTAAAACACTCCTAGCGTCAAAATAAGTAAAATATTTTGTAGCGGCCTGTGCTACAACTGTACCCAAGTCTATCCAGCAAGGCCTGAGAAACTGAAGACACACAGACATACAAGACATACAAACACAGACACCAAAATGGTGGAGAAGCTTCCGATTTATTCAAACAGGGTGCTCAATATATATGCACCCAGTAGATGCCAGTGATTAATTGTAGGAAGTTTCACAGAGGATTTGGTAGGGGGCAAAAGTTCAGGCCCCTAGGGACTATCTGAGTATGTGACCACACCTGGTTCAGGTCAATTGCGGTTAGGCCTCTAAAGGTCAAGTTGTCCTCTAAGCAACTGCAGCTGACAAGCTGAAGCTAGTTTCTGCTAGGAACCTAGCTGGGAAAAAGGCATGCAGGGAGGCCAGGGCCCCACATGTCCCCCTTTTTCTTTTAGTAAATGAGCGCCTGTCTTAGGTTACCAAGCACGTTAGTGTTCATCTTACCCATCATTGGAAAACCAGCCACAACGTCTGGCCATAGAGGCTGATTCCCTGTCTTAGGTTGGCGGACACCCCCTTGTGTTTACCCATCTCTGGGTAAGGTGATGGATGGTGGTGGACTTGGGACTGAGAGGCCACGCAGAATAACCAGAGTCTAGCGAGTCACAACCCAGTATCCCTAGGAACAAACTCTGAACATATAAAGGGAGGGGATACAGGGACAAATCCAGGGGAATCAGGCATCGAGGTGATTATTCCAGTAATGTAGCAAAGGCTTACTCTTATGTCCTCAATCCACATACTAAGGTTTTGTAAATCATAATAAGTGAAAATTGTTAAATACCATAACTTTCATTCTCATGGGAATGACTGAAATGAACTTAATCAAGTTACATTGAAACACAAGAAATACATTGAACACAGGAAAACATCAAACCTGGTACCATTATGAGCGATATTTAACTGTCCAATCAAACGTACATAGGGTTGACTTATGCAAGCTATCATTCGTCTTTGACTCTGTTCATGGCTGCTGCCTGTTTCCCTATATAAGTTTGCAGGAAACTGTCATCTGATCACCAAAGTCCTGCACTTAGTCCTTTTTCTCATTTATCAGCATTCCCTGCAGTAGAGTCCTGATTTACTGTTATTCTTCCCATACAATGATGTCCCATCAGTTGAGTATCATTCACCATCACTGCAATCTCCTTTTCTTTCTATATGGCTAGATGTAGCATAGTTGAATTTATTACATAAGTCCAATACAGCTCTCTGTGTGTCATCAGGAACTGATTCCATCTCAAACAGCTACAACAGCGTTACTCTTCCTCCGTTCAGTCTCTGTGAACTGGACCAGCGTTTCTGGGGGCCACCTGACATTCTCAGCATCCTGTGGAAAAACACAAACAAGCCCTCTTCCCCATATTAATACCAGGTCTGGGCCATGCCATTGCCCATCAATAGGATCCTTCCATCTCACTTGTGCATAGGTATCTAAAGTCTTGGAATGCCACATTCTGTCTGCTGCAAAGAAGACAAAATTTGCTTATCCAAATTTATCCAAATTTAAGGAATTTAAAATGAAAAGAATGTGATTTAAGGAATTCTGTGGTGATCTGGGATTTAACTTCCCCTTTTTTATTTTTTGTAATTGATTTTTAAAAACTCCATGGGCATGTTCAACAATCCATTGCCCCTGGGGATTGTATGGGATGCCTGTTTTATGCACAATGGATAACTGAGCACAGAAACATTGGAAAGTTTGACTTGTGTATCCTGTGACATTGTCTGTGTTTATGACAGATGGCAAGCCAGTTACAGCAAAACATTTAATGCAGTGTGCTATTACATGTTTAGTAGCTTTTTCTGTTTGAGCGGTGGCCATAAGAAATCCTGAGTAAGTATCTATGGACACATGAACATATTTTAGTTTTCCAAACTCTGGGATGTGAGTTACATCCATCTGTACAGAAGCGACACTGTTTAACAATTTGCCTAGCAGCCTCCCTGGTAAGGTAAGACTGCTTCCGTAAACTTTGGCTGTTTTGGTGATGAAGAACATGAGCTTTTTGCGCTAATTCCAATTGAGAGAAACCTATGAGACACGTGGCCTTATCTGCTAAGTCATTCCCTAAAGCCAAAGGACCTGGAAGCCCAGTATGGGCTCTAAGATGCCCTACAAAACAGGACTGAGAACGGGCATGTAAACACTTTTGTATCTGACCAAATAATTCCTGAACTTTGGTATTATTTGTCTCGATATAAGGCACAGTTTTGAGCACCTGCAAGGCTCTAGCAATATAAAGACTATCAGTATACAAATTAAAGGGAGCAGAGGCCATAAGCTGAAATACAGCAGCTACAGCTCGAAGTTCTATTACTTGAGCTGAAGCTGGAGGAGTTTGAAAAACATAGGATTGCCCCTGCATTACATAAGTAGCCCTACCATTAGAAGACCCGTCTGTAAATATTACTGAAGCATCCTTAATAGGTTCCTGTTTCATAATTTTTGGAAAAATAAAAGCATAACTATTTGCAAATTGTAATAACTTGTCTTTTGGATAATGATTATCAATAATGCCTGAATAATGGGCGAAAGCTATGGCCCAGGAACTAAACGTGCGACAGCCTCATAATAAGGAGTCAACACTTCAGCAGGCGATACAGGTAAATGCAACCATAGCAAAGGCCCGTTCAAGCCTCTAGCTAATTTAGGATCTGGATCACCTTTTAAAATACAGGCATAAAAATATGTAACCTAGGAGCTAACGTGTATACACAAGTCAGCCTATTCCACCAAAGACAGCTTACAGTGTAAAGGGACTAACAATGCATGTACTAAGCATCCACAGACAATGCACCAACATAAGCAGCCAAACACTGATGCCAAATTCTGATTAGAGACAAAATCCTGAATCCAAAGTTTTCTGCTGTGGTTTGGATTTGGTTTGAATATGTACACCAGTACTTCATGTGTTAGATGCTCCAAGCTTGCAATAGTAATGCTAGAGGCAGTGGGATCTTTAGCATATGTTCTGCATTCTAAAACAAGATGACTCAGTCACAAAGCACTGCTCTTAAGGAGATTAATACAGTTCCCATAGGACCTCATTTAGCTTCCAAGCAAAATATTGTTAAAATGAATGAACAAGGTGGTCTATTTCCATTCTATCTGGTTTCCAGTTTTCCCATGTGTTCTTGTCATGATTTCTTGAACCTCAAAAACAGTGAGCTACTTGGATGTTCTTCCTTACAAATTAGCCAGCCTCAGGTACTTTGTTAGAGCAACAAAATACCAAGACAAAATCTCACAGCATAGAAATAATCACTCTACTAATACCAAATTGTCAATGTGTATAGATATTGCATCAATTTGAAAAAGTATGCCATGCCCAACTGCAATCTTAAAAAACTATTTAAACACATATCTAAATAAATCTCTGGAAAAACAGGAAAGGAAAATTGTCAGTCATAGAACACAAACTGTTCACTGACTGGAATGATTCTCCTGTAGCAATTTTAAAGTAAGGTCTAAGCCAATTAATATCTCCCAACAATTTTTGGAAGTCATTCAAAGTTTTTAACCCATCTTTCCTAATCTGAATTTTTTGAGGTAAAATCATTTTAAGATATAACTTATGACCCAAATATGAATATGGAGATTCCGTTCATACTTTTTCAGGAGCTACAATTAGCCCTTCTTCTTTCAGAGCCTGCTGTAAATGAGTATAGGCTGCAAATGAGTATAGGCTGCAAGTAAAATTCCCTCCTGCTTATGAGCCAAAAGTATATCATCCATATAGTGAGCCATATACACTTGAGAATAAGCTTGTCTAGTTTCTGCAACTGCTTGAGCCACAAATTTTTGACACAGGGTGGGGCTATTTGCGATACCCTGTGGTAGTACTTTCCATTGAAATCTTTTCATAGGTTTCTTAAAATTTATTGAAGGGACACCAAATGCAAATTTTTTACAATCTTGAGGTGCAAGAGGAATAGTATAAAAACAATCTTTTAAATCTAAAATAATGAGGGCCATTGGTTAGCAGTGAGCACTGAAACGTCAGCTCCAGTATCTAATGGGCCTTGAAAATTTTCCCATTGATGGACAATATTTAGCTCGGGTCTTTTGGCACCTATAGCCTGTATCCAATAAGTACCCGAGGACCCGAACCCGCATCACCTCTTTTAGGGTTTTTTTTTTCTTACTGTATTCTTAGTAGTAATTTGAGGGAGTAATACTAACTGAGTGTGTCTTTGACCTTCCTTAATCATAAATATCCCACCAGAAGAATGAGTCATGATCTTTATCTCTCCTTTAAAATCTGCACCTATAATTCCTGGGGCTACCATAATCCTTTTCATAGTAGCACTGATTCTTCCTAAAAGACCAAACATTCTTGAATTGACTGTGACTAGACATATATTTTGTTCTTTAGACTATTTGAACTATTACCTCAGAAATTTTAAGATTACATGTGCATAATTTTATTTTTTATATACTGTTGTATAAATCCTCCCCTCACGCTCTAGCAGGTGGGATCTAGTTAATCCAGCTGGATAAATGGAAAAGTGATCTTCCATTTAGAATGATTTATTTATTTACAAAGGTATAGGTTCTCTGGGGACACGCACATGCTCTCCCGCCGGCCGCCGGCCCCCATAGTTTGGAACTGCTGCGTGCCGAGCGCAGGCTTCTCAGTTCATTTTACGAGATTCTTGGATGGCGGGGGGCGTGGCACGCTGCCTGCGCGGTTCCTGTCTGTCTGCGTGGGCCTGGGATGGGGCATTTTCTCTTCCCACGTGGATCTGAGTAATCTCCACTTCTCTTCTCCGCTCGCGGCCATGATGGTTCCACCTACTCCCGCCTCCCTCCTCCCCCTATTGGTCAGAGGGCGGGACTTGCCATAGAATGAACCAATACGAAACAAAAATTCCAGAGAGACAGTGTCTCCGACTCTACATATACCATAACATATAGACATAGATTTTTAATCACTTTTATAGATTTTTTTCATTTAAAAATATCTCCATTCTCATATCTTTTTAACATCATGTTTTACCTTTTCATTTTCTTAGTACCATGAGATGTAATAACATTAAGAAATTAATTTTGGAAAATTTACATACAGCTGACTAGGAAGATTGGCTGTGGTGAAGGATTGGACTCAGGTGAAGGTCCAATGTTTTCCCCTTTTACATCTGGGACACAAGCCTGACTCCTTTTTAGGAGCATTGGCACTTTGTTTATTAGGACATTGCTTCATTTGATGTCCTGGTTGTCCATACCCAAAACAGCTTCCTGGGAACATATTATATTCCTCAGTTACTCTCAACAGCACAATGTCCTTACTCTGAGGCTGCTTTGTTCTCCTTTTTACTTGTCACAGGGTCAGATGGCCAGCTTCAGCCTGTGTAAATCTTGAAGAACATCCTGAAACAGGATTGAGTCTGAAGCGAGATGGCCAATCCAGCTCCAGAGTCAACCTCTCAGTGTTAACAATATGATTTACACACAGACACAAAAATGTCTGTTTCACTTTAACTCAGAGTTTACATGGGACAGAAGATCTGCTGAGTTCAGTAACTACCAGTAGGAATGGAAACACCTGTACTATTTCTCTTGCCATAATTTTTGCTGTGTAGCAAAATACAATACTACAGCTGAGATACCAGGAAACCAGCTGTCTGACTGCGAAAGGATCAATTGTGCTTGCAAATAAGATGTGGGTAAAAATTGAGCTCACAGCCTCATGTATGATAGGCAAGCACACTAACAATGAGCTATTTCCTTAGTTTAGCAAACTACAGACTGCAAAAAAAAAAAAAAGCTGAGTTGTTTCGGAAAGCAAAACACCTTAGGGCAAGGTTTGGAAAACCCAGCCTTTGATGTTGGAGATTTTAGCCTGGGCGACCATGAGCTGCTGTAGGAGGATGCATTTGTAAAGACAGAGATTCAACCACGCCCTGTAAATACCACATTTTTTCTAAATACTTTTCCTTCAGCTCAGCCTTAGGCTTTGTTTAGGCAACAAATGGTGAAAAATCCTCCTCCTTCAGATATTTAGCTGCTTCCTTCTCTTTTTCTTTGGGATCTAAAGACTCTTGAATAACTGCTTAATTTTAGGTTCCATAAAATCTGGCTCCTCTGGCAGAGTGGAAGGTTTAGCTTTACTTTCCTCCCCCGCTTGAGGTTTGATTCCAGATCCCATTTGAATTTGCTTTTTTTTCCCCCTCCTGTCTAAGATCTAAACTATTCCTAATTAAAGCCCCAAATCTAAAGGTAGCCACCAGGACCCCACTTGGTCCATGAACATCACAATCCTTAAGTATTCTTCCTACTCTCCTCCATCCATTCTATTTTTATTTTACTTTTTAATTTTCCACTTCAAGGAACTTCCTGCTATCTGCTACCAATGCTAGGAAAGATCTTATCCTTCCATTAGGTCACCACATTAGGTAAAAAACAATCAAGCAAAAGAAGAAAATGAAAGAAGAAAAAAGATCACAACCTACTACATTATGGGTTTACAACATCACTACTTATAAGCCAATCGCCCACCACACTTACTCCATACTTACAAAACCATCGGCCCACACTATCACAACCCGCAAACTAGCAAACTTACAAGACTTAATCCCTTAGCACGTGCTTCTCACACCCATGAATATAAACTATCTATCTAACACATAAAATCATGCCTATAAACTTACGGGTCTACATCATTACAACTTATAAACTAGTTATTTAATACATGCTCCTCCTGTTAAAGGAGGCATAGGGGGATGAGGGTGTTAATCTAGGTTGACTCTGAAAGTCAGGGTTCCGAGGAGGTGGTCCTGGTTCCAGAAACCATTTTTTAAGTTTTCTCTTTAGGGTACTGATTTCTTTAGTCATCTGTTCCTCCTTGTGTTTTATAAAATCCTTGTGTTTTATAAAATCCCGGGCAGCCTCATGCTCCATGCCGGTGCCCTGTCTCCGCAAAAGTGAAACCAATAGATCTGTCAGCAGACCATGAGAGCCCATTGCTCCCATTTAAATTCGCCCCTTACTTTAATTTGAAGTGCTGGCCAGCCTCCGGGGCATTCCTTCAGCGTCTTCCTTCTTTCTGGATATCTTGGTGGGAACCTCCACTTGTAGCGGCCTGCACTACAACTGTACCCGAGTCTATCCAGCAAGGCCTGAGGAATTGAAGACACACAGACATACAAGACATATAAACACAGACACCAAAATGGTGGAGAAGCTTCTGATTTATTCAAGCAGAGTGCTCAATATATATGCACCCAGTAGATGCCAGTGATTAATTGTAGGAAATTTCACAGAGGATTTAGTAGGGGGCAAAAGTTCAGGCCCCTAGGGAATATCTGAGTATGTGACCACACCTGGTTCAGACCACACCTGGTCCAGGCCACACCTGGTTCAGGTCAATTGTGGTTAGGCCTCTAAAGATCAAGTTGTCCTCTGAGCAACTACAGCTGACAAGCTGAAGCTAGTTCCTGGCCGGGAACCTATCTGGGAAAAAGGCATGCAGGGAGGCCAGGGCCCCACAGTATTTTAAAGTATACAGTAAAAAGGCAAACATAAAAGTTTTAGTAACGACATCAAAGAAAATAAATATGGATGTGACTGTGTTGTAGTAGACACTTGTGTCTACACATGTGTGCAGGTACACTCATCTGAGTATGCACTTGCAGAGGCCAGAGGTTAACATCAAGTGTCTTCTTCTATCATCTCTTCCTTATTTTTTATTTACTTGTTTTAATTTTATGTATATGAGCGTTTTGCCTGCATGTATGTAAGTGAACCACATACATGCCTGGGGCCCACAGAAGCCAGAAGAAGCTAGCTACTATGTGGGTGCTGGGAACCAAACCCATATCTGTAAGAGAAAATTCTCTTAATCACTAAATAATACCATTAACTTTCCACCCCTCTTTTTTTCTTTGTTTTTTGAGACCCTGTAGCCCCAACTTGCCTAGAATTTGCTAAACCATCCATATCAGTCTCACAGATAACCACCTGCCTCTGCTTCCTGAAGCTTGAATTAAAGATGTATGCCACCTTGGTCATGCTTCCCTTTTTTTTAAGATTTGTTTTTATTTATTTGTATGTGTGGGTGCATGCAACACGTACATGCGTATGTACACATGCATAATTGTGCATATGCCTATCAGCACATACAAAGGCCAGAAGACAGCCCCAGGTATCTATCCTCTTTTACCATCTCTGATTATTCTTTTGAAGCAAGTTTTCCTCTTGAACCTGAAATGCATGTTTTCCTGGCTAGACCAGAAGTCAGGCAACCTCAGCAAGCTTCCTATCTCCACTCTCCTCAAAGCAGAGTTACAGGAGTGGGAAAGATGCTAAGCTTGTTGTGTAGAATCTGCTATCTGAACTCTGGTTCTCATGAATGCACGGGAAGCACTCATAATCACCAAGTATCTCCTCAGCACCCTCCACCTTATTTTTTGAGACATTGTTCTCACTGAACATAGAGAATACCATTTAGGTACACAGGCTGGCCATTGAGCGCCCAGTATCCATCTGACTCTGCCCACCCTTTGTAGAGGTTACAGTCTTGCACCACTGTACCAGTCTTTATATGGATGGTGGGGATACAAACTCAGATTCTCAAGATCTCACAGCAAGCACTTTACCCACTGAACCATCTTCCCAGACTATTTTACTTACAATCAAGCAACTAATTGTATGTAATCTATGAAAGGCACATTTTAGATTTAAAGGCACAATAGGTTGAAAGTAAAATAAAGAATAATAATATTCCATATAAGTCATCCCAAAAAATGTTGAAGAAGTTACACCAACATGAGAAAACCAATACACTAAAATAAAATGCATTTAAACATGTATAGCAAAAGCACAAGCACAGATTTTTTAAATTTATGATATCAAGTGAAAATAAATTAAATATATTGAATAAAAGATAGACATTGGTCATTTTTTAAATTATTCAACTATATACTATTTATAAGAGTCACATTTTGGATCCAAAGGCATAGATAGGTTGACAGTAAAGTAATAAATATTTTACCATGCCTGAAGAAGGAGAAAGGAGTTGCACCAATATGAGAAAAACAATGCATTAAAACAAAATTATTGCTAATAATAGGGAAATTCATAATGAAAAAGGATCAAATTACCAAGAAGATATAGCAAATATAAATATACGTGCATCTAACAACAGATTTTCAAATACATAAAGCATAAACTCTGAAAGAAATGAAAAAGAGAAATATTTTAAAAAATTAAAATAAGAATTTTAATGCCTGCCTTAAAGTAATACAGAGAACAAGGCAGAATATCAACAAGAAAATAGAAGACCCGAACGAAAGTATAACCAATGAGGCCTGACAAATATCTATGGAGCACACCACTGGAAAGCACTATCTTTACAGGAAGACACAGAATAGACCACATAGGAGGCATGAGTCTAAGTGCATTACAAGTATAAAATTAATAATTAATAAAATTAATCACAATAAAATTAATTCATGAATCAATAAAAAAGAAATTTGGAGAAATTTCTATTTGATGAAACTGCTTAAGATGAACAAAAAAACTCTTAAATGATGGGTTAAACAGTAGAATTACAAGGAAAACTATTAAAATGCATTTTTCAAAAAAGTAAAAACTTTTGTCAAGAATAAAAGCCAAACCAGAAATTACCAAAATTTTAACATTATCCTAAAATTAATATTAAAATAAATGTATTAATAAATTTACCTTGAAAAGGAGAAAATTGGTTGGGCATGGTGGTGCATGTCTATAGTCCCAGCATTTGGGAGACAGAGCCAGGTGAATTTCTGTTAGATCAAGACCAATCTGGTCTACATAGTGAGTTCCAGGCCAGCTGGGACTTCAGAGAAACAGTCTCAATAAAAAAAATTTTTATAAAAGAAGAAATAAAAAGAAAAATGAGAAATATCACAAATCATTAAACATAAGCCTACATTAAAACAAGCATAAATAAACAATATGCATTACAGTAGAATAAATGAACCAGAGACTAGAAAACTGTGAAAATCATCAAAATAAAACTGATTCTTTGAAATTATCAATAGAGATAAATATTTAAAGAATGTGGTAAGAAAAAAAGGCAAAAATTCAAATTGCTAACATCAAGAATGAAAATCCTCTTTAAAATAGTATCTTAAAGAATATTATATTTGATCCTTTTCTTCTAGCCTTGGGCCTGCTCATGCTGTTAGCACCCTAGTTCTCTGGATGACCCTCTTAGTCCAAACCCACCAACTGTGTCCTTATCCCCCATACTTAAACCAGCTCAATTTTTCAGCCACATTTGTTAGAGCTTTCACAAGCTATCCCTATCCCAACTTACCTTTGCATTCCTGAGACCAGCTTTCTATCTTGGCAGTCTCCACCACAAACTTGCCTTGGATATCAGAGTCCAGCCTTCTTTCCTGGTAAATCTGATCCTGCCTACTACAACTTCCCTAATGCCACAGCAATGCCAAACTCCCCCACCCCACATGAGGCTCTTCTTCTAGCCTTGGGCACATGCACACTTTCACTCTTAGTCCCTCATATCCCTGGACTGCCCTCTTAACTCTGCCTGGCTGTGAGCTCTCCAGATTCAGCATATGGTCATCCCCAGGTGCTACCCTCTGCAGCACGTCCAACTTCTGCAGGGCTAGACTTCTGTGCCCTTTAGTAGGAGCCCAGACCTTTGCAAACTGCCTGAGAAAACCTGAACTCAGCCTCTGCCTAGCAATCTAATCAAATAGTGCTGTGCCTACTGTCTAGAGGGACTCAGACCTGAAGACAGAGCCTGAGAGCACCCTATCTCACCTAACATACACTTCTGAGGGAACTCCTGAGCTTCTGGACTAGAGCCATCTGATCCCTCCAATATAAATTCAAAAGAGAGAACCTACAGCCTCAACCAATCAGCTTTTCATACTCAATAAAAGAGCAACCAAGTCACATCAAGTATACAAACAGAATCCGTCTTAAACCAAACAAAGGAAGGCTTGAGTCTCACATCAGAATCACAAACAAAAGCACTCCATATGTCAAGATCACAATGAAAAAATAATTACATGAAAAATCTATATAATATGTCCCCACCAAAAATTACCAATCCCTTAGAGGAGTTCTACAATGAGAACCCATAGAGATAATACAGGACACAGAGTTTAAGAAAACAATCATAAATATAATCAAAGAATTTGATGAATTTAAAGAATACACAAACAAATCAAAGAACTTAAAGAAGATAGGGATAAACTTCTAACTGAATTCAGAAAAGAAATAGAATTTATTGAAGAAAATTCAGACTACCATGAAGAAAGAAGTGAAAAATTCAGTAAGTCAATTGAAGTGACAGAAGGCCTCACCAATAGAATAAATGAAATGGAAAAGATAATATTAAGGCTGAACAGTAATGTTGAAGAATTGAACTGCTCAAGAAAGATTATGAATTTTTTTAAACTAAGGAATGGAATATGCTGGAAATGTGGGATACCATGAAAAGACCAAATTTATTCATCATAGACATAAAGAAAGAAAACTCTCATGTTAATGCTATTGACCAGATCTTCAGGTTGGAGAAGAAAAATTCCAAAATTAAGGAAAGACATGCCCATACAAACACAAGAAGAACACAGAACACTAAATAGACAGGAACAGAAAAGAAACTCCCTACAGCATATCACAGTAAAAACACTAAGTGCACAGAACAAAGTAACAATACTGAAAACTGCAAAAGAAAAAAAGTCATAAATAAAAGAAAACCCATCAGAAATACAGATGACTTTTCAGTCCAAACTATGAAAGCCAGAAAAGCCTAGACCAAAGTATTGCTAATTCTAAATGACAATAGATGCCAACCTAGAATATTTACCCAGCAAAAATGTCTATTATAGTTGAAGGGGAAAGAAAAATCTTCCACATAAATAGGCTGAAATATGTTTAGAAAATCAGCCCTTCAGAGAATACTTGAAGCAATACAAAGAGCTGAAGAAAGGAACAACTATACCCCAAGAGACAATAAAAAGAAACTAAATGAAGGTGTAACTGGGGAACCACAAAGTTAGATGAAGATTGCAAACAGAAATTAGAATGATGGGAACCAATACACATTTTTCAATAATAATTTTAATGGAATGAAACTACCAGTTAAAAGATACAAACTAGTTGAATGGATTAAAAAACAAAATCCATCGTTTTGCTGTATGCAAAAAACCCATCTCACCTTTAAGGACAGGCACTACCTTAAGGTGAAAGTTTAGAAAAAAAATATTGTAAGCAAATGGCACTAAGCAACAAGCAGGAGTTGCCATTCTAATATCTGACAAAATAGACTTCAAACTAAAACTAATCGGAAGAGATAAAGAGGGTCAATCCTATCAAAGGAGAAATTAAACAGGAAGATATTACAATCATGAACATCTATGCACCCAATTCAGGTGCACCCAACTTCATAAAATCAGTACTACAAAACTTTACACATAGATTAATCCCAACTCACTAATAGTAAGGGACTTCAGTACCCCACTGACTCCATTAGAAAAGTCAATCACACAGAGAATAAACAGAGACGTAGCTGAATTAAACAATACCATACATCAAATGGACCTAACAGAATAAATTACTGAATATACCACTCAAGCAGCAAAGAATACACATTCTATTCAACACCCCATGGAACTTTCTCCAAATTCAACCACATACTGAGACACAAAAGAAACTTCAAAATACAAAAGAGTTGAAATAATCCCATGCATTCTATCAGACTACACTGCAATAAAGCTTAAAGTCAACAGGAGAAGCCCTAGTAACTTCAGGAGCTCTTGGAAACTAAAAATACACTCCTGAATGACGAATGGATCAAAGGAGAAATTAAGAAAGAAATAAAAGCATTCCTGGAATTAAGTGGAAAGGACAATAGAATATAACAAAATCTCTGCGATACTTTAAAAGCAGTCCTAAGAGGTAAGTTTATACCTCTACGTGCCTGCATTAAAATTTTAGAAAGAACAGAAAGAAATGACATAACATTGCAACTCAAGAATCTTGAAAGTCAAGAAAAAATGAAACCCAAACCCAGTAGACAAGAAGAAATAACAAAAAATCAGACTAGAGATTAATGAAATAGAAACAAAGAAAACAATATAAAGCATCAATGAATCCAAGAGTTAGTTCTTTGACAGGATAAACAAGATAGATAGACCCTTAGTCCAGTTAACCAAAAAAAAGAGACAGCAATTCCAAATCAACAAAATCAGGGATGAAAGAAACATCACAAAGGACAACAAAAAGACCCAGAACACTATAAGGGATTACTTTTAAAACCTATATACTCTTAAATTCAAAAAAACCTTAAAAAAAGAATGTTTAACTAAAATCATGAGAATCACCAAAGCTAAACCAAGAAGAGATCAACAGCTTAAACAAATCCATAGCATATAAGGAAATTGAAGCAATGTAATACAAAACAGCCCAGCCCAGATAGATTCACAACAGAATTCTACCACACATTCAAAAAAAGACCTATATCCCATGCTACTTAAATTATTCAAAAAGATAGAAACAGAGGGAGAACTCCCACATTCATCTTATGAAGCAAGCATCACACTAAGAGGAAACTAGAGACCCATATCCTAAATAAACATACATACAAAAATTCTCAACAAAATACTTGCAAATGGCATACAGACACATATCACAAAGATCATTCATCAAGATCAAGTCTGCATTATTCCAGAGATGCAAGGGTGGTTCCATATACATAAGTAGATAAATGTCACAAAATATGTAAATGATCTCAAAGACAAAAGTCACATGGTCATCTCCATAGATGCATAAAAGATCATTGACAAAATTCAACACGCATTTATGTTAGAAGTGCTACAGAGAATTGGAATGGAGAGAACATGCTTCAACATAATTAAACCTGTATAAAAAGCACCCACAGTCAACATCATTCTAAATGGAGAAAAACTGGATTCCATTCCCATTAAAATCAGGAACCAGACAAGGGTGTCCACTATTCCCACTCCTTTTTAATATAGTGCTTGAAACTCTTGCCAAAGTGACAAGACAAGAGAAGGAAGTTAAAGGGGTACTCATTAGAAAAGAGGGAGTCAAATTATCCCTTTTGCAGGTGACATGATATTATACCTAAGAGATGCCAAAATTTGTACCAGAAAACACTTAGAAATGATTAATACTTTCAGTTAAGTGACAAGCTGAAAAATTAGTCTACAAAAATCAGTAGCCTTTCTATACAACAAAGACAAGCAAGGAGACCCTCCCATTCACAATAGCCTCAAAATTAATAAAATATCTTGGAATAAACCTGACCAAAGACATTAAAGATCCCGACAATGAAAATTTTAGAACATTAAAGAAAGAGATTGATGAGAAGACTAGAAGACAGAAGGCCCTCCCATGCTCATGGATTGGAAGAATTAATATTGTGAAAATGACCATCCTACCAAAAGCAATATATAGATTCAGTGCAATTCTGATCAATATTCCTGTGACAATCCTCATGGAATTATTTTTAAAAATTCATATGGAAGCACAAAAGACCTTGGATAACTAAAGCAATCCTGAGCACAAAGAACAATGCACAGGGATTACTATACCAGATTTCACACTATGTTACAGAGCTATAGTCATAAAAACAGCGTGGCACTGGCACAAAAATTGACCTGTACACCAATGGACTGTAACTGAAGACTCAAACATGAGTGCAGGCAATTTCTCCACCTGATATTTGACAAACCGGCCAAGAACATTCACTGGAGGAAAGACAGCATCTTCAACAAATGGTGCTGGCAAAACTGGATCTCTACCTGTAGAAGACTGAAACTAGACTCCTAGCCTTCACCTTGCACAAAATCAATTCCAAATCAATCAAAGACCTCAGTATGAAACCAGAAACTCTGAAACTATTAGAAGAAAACATTGGCAACAACATATATGATATAGGTGTAAGAGAGGACTTTCTAGATCAGACATCAGTTGCTCAGGAATTAAGGTCAACAATAATCAACAAGTGGGACTCCATTAAACTAAAAAGCTTCTGTACAACAAAAGAAACAACCAAGGAAGTGAAGAAAAACCCCACAGAGTGGGAAAAAATCTTCACCTGTGACACATCTGACAGAGGTTTAACATCCAGAATATATAAAGAACTCAAAAAAACAAAGAATCAGGAAAACGAGTAACACAGAAGATGGGCTAAAGTTCTGAGCAGAAAATTCTCCAAAGAAGAAATAAAGGTAGCTTAGAAACAGTTTTAAAAGGGTTCGGCATCCTTAATAACTAGAGAAATGCAAATTAAAGCCACTTTAAGATTTCATCTCATCCCAATCAGACTGGCTAAGATCAAGAGAATAAATGATGCCAAATGTTGGAGAGGCTGTGGGGAAAGAGGAACTCATGCAACCCCTATGGAAAGCAGTGTGAAGAACTAAAAATGAGTCTGGCATGGTAGCACATGCCTTTAATACTAGCATCAGGAGACAGAGGCTGATGTATTCCCATGAGTTCAAGGCCAGTCTGGTCTACATAGTCAGTACGGGGGGTAATGGAAAAGAAGGAGCTTGAACGACTGGGACCATAGCATACTGATATTATGAAGGGGAAAATGAGGACACTTTCAATGGGGGACACATAGAGGGAGGATTAGAATTGCCTAGCTAGTATAATACATCAGAGGGAATCCTATTATTCTAACAAATTCCACGTACAATATCTCTACATGAGTCCATGTATATAGCTGAAGGCTACACAACAAGAAATACTACCAGACAGGAGAAACTTTCCTTTGAGTTGTTGGCCAGGGTGGTCAAAGAGACCCCCCAAATTTCACAGTTTATTGTCACAGCCCTTGATTGCCTCCCAGAACTTGAAGATAAGTCCCTATTGCTGAAAACAAGGCATACTTCAGAGACTGGATTTGGAGCGATGGAGCTGGAACTGAACTGGAATCCACTTTGCCTGAATGCTAGCTCTCATAGCTCTGGAGAGCACTATGCAAGTGACCATGGGAGAACATCAATCAATGTCCCCACACCAGCTTCATGACTCAATAACCACACTGATGACTGGCATAGCACTCAAATAGACATGACTAGAAAAGAACATCTCTACATCATACCATGATGAAAATTCCAAGAATACAAAACAAAGCAAGGGCACTGAAGCATCAAGAAGCTCCATGTCACTTATTAAGGAACCCATCAGAATAGTATATTTCCCAACAGACTCTGTAGCCAAGAGATCTTAGAATGGCGTGGTCAAGCCCAGAAAAAAATAGTGACAACCTAGATTGCTATATCCAGCAAAGTTTTACTTTAAAATCAAAGGAAGAATAAAGAATTTTCCATGTATGACCACTAAGTTAGCATTTTAGAAGGCATTTAAAGGAATCCTGTACACAAAAGAAGAAGATACACATAACCATGAGAGCACAGAAAATAATAAATCTCATCAAAGAGTAAAGAAGCAAATGAGAATTAAGATAGAATCAAACATTAGAAAAACAAAAACATAGCTCCTATCTTTCCACTGTAACTCAAAATGCACATGGTATTAGTTTTCCAATGAAATAACATAGACTAGGTGCTTGGATTCAAAAGCAAGATCCAACTGTTTCTGTCTGCAAGAAACTTGTCTCATTGTGAAATATATACACAAGGTTAAATAAATAGATGGAAAATCATATTCTAAATAAATGGACCCTGGAAGCAAGCAAGAATAATCATATTCACATCTCACAAAGCAGACTTCAATCCAAAATCAGTCAAAAGAGACAAAATGGCCATTATACTGGTGAAAGGAAAATACGTCAAAATACAATGATTGTGAATATATATCACCAAACAGCATAACCAGAGTGATAAAATGATCACTGCTGAGAAGAGATAAACCCCCAAAATGGCAGTGGATGACTTTGATATTTCACTTTAACCAACAATCAACAAAGAACTTTTCAAAGTTAATATATACTGATGAAGTGTTTATAAAATCCAATACTACTTTTAGCAAAAATGGAAAAAGATCATAAAATTCATATGGTACCACCAAAGACTCGAAATTACTAAAGCATTCTGAGTAAGAAGATCAAATCTATGGCCATGCTACCCTAACTGTGCTAACTGCACCTGAGTAAGAACAAAGGTGGACACAGCACACTTCCTTGTTTCAAGTCATACTGTAAAGTGATACAAATTAAAGCAATATGGTACCAGCCGAAAACACAGAGGCCAAAAGAATAGACACAAATAAACTCACATACACACACTTCAACAAATCTCCAGCACATACCAAAAATACAGTGGAGAAAGGATAGTATCTTCAGTAAGTGGCATAAGGAAAAGGAAGGAGAGACACACACACACACACAGAGAGAGAGAGAGAGAGAGAGAGAGAGAGAGAGAGAGAGAAAGAGATCTTTACATTACATCATTAAGCACTTTGATATATATTTTTTGTCTTCCTGTATTCTACCTCTTATATTAGAATAATACTAAAGTTTTTTTAGTAAAGTTTTTTTTTACATAGTGTGCATTATCTCTCATTATTTCACTGTTCACTTAATAGTGTCTTTTCCCTAAAGACTCTACCTAAAGAGCTGAAGGGATGGCTCAGCAGTTAAAAGCACTGGCTGCTCTTGCAGAGAACCCGACTTCTATCCCAGCACCCACATGGTGGCTAACAATCATTTTTTATTCTATTTCCAGGGGCTCTGACACAGTCTTCTTGCCTCTTTGGGAATTGCATGCACTTATATATACACAGCAAAACACTCATACACATATAAATAAAATTGCCCAGGGTGGCAGTGCAGCTCCTGGCTGAGGTATGACAGTCATTAACACCAGCCATTAGCAGCAGCTTCATAGGCACAGGAGCTGAGACAATGACAGTACCTTTGGGGGCAGGGATGAGACACAGTACAGAGCCACAGCCACCTGTCACCTTGCATGGGGTGGTGTGCGGTTTGCCAGTCTTGTTTCCCCAGTAACCTCTCTGCACAGGGACAATGGAAAGCTTAGCTAAAATGATGGCCTCATGAATTGCAGTGGCTACCTCCTTGGAGGTCTCAGACTAGCATGATCATTGTAGTCAACTGATGTAAAACAATCTGTCAAGCAAATAAAAATCTAAGAAGAAAATGAAAATGAAAAGAAGCTAGCATAACTATTCTAATATGGATGAAATTTCAAACTAAAATTAGTTCAAAGAGAAAGACCACTACATAACAATAAAGGAAATAATTCTTCCAGAAGATTTAATTTTTAAATATATGCTCCAAATAATTTACAAATTGGCACAGAATGTCAGAGAGGTCCTGATATAAAAATAATGGGTATCCCAAGGCTCAGGGAATATCACAGAAGAGAGGGAAGAAAGAATGTAAAAGCCAGGTACTATGGTCATGACATGGCTATTGCACCTATGAACTCACAGAAGCTTCAGTTCACGGCATAGGACCTGTACAAGACTAACTCCTTAAACACTCTGCCATAGATGGGGAAGGAGTTCACAGAACACTGCCCCTCCCAAGATAGCTAAGGGCAGTGGAGGGCTGCAGCTGGGAGAGGAAGTCATTGTTGTTAGTTATGTAGCCACTGGTAAGTTATTCATGCTCCAGTGGATAGCTCCACCTGCCTGCCTGTGGGAGTGACCCTGATTAAAACCAAAGTGTCACATAGCAAAAACAGAAACAAACAAAAAGACATGAAAGGTTTAAATAAGAAAATAAGAATAATCCAAATCCCAAAGAAGTGAATGGCAAGAAATAATAAACATCAGGGCAGAAATTAATCAAATGGAGACTAAAATAATAGCAGATGGATAATCAAAGAACCAATTACTTGAGAAAAAAAAAGATTGGAAAGATCCTAGTGAATCAAACCAAAGAGGACAGTACACCAAAATTAATAAAATTAGAGATGAAAGGAATGGAAGTTACTATAGATTCTACACAGACATTAGGGACTACCTAACTTTTTATATTAACAAAGTAGTGGAAAATCTAGAGGAAATGGGAAAGTTCCTCGAAACATATGACCTACCAAAATAAAATCAAGAAGATATAAGCTGTATTAGCAGATTTATAACTATACCTGAGATTAAAGCAGCACTAAAACTCCTCTCAACAAAGAAGCCCGGAACAGACGAATTCTCTGTCAGAGTCTACCAAATCTTTAAAGAAGAGCCAAAAGTAATATTCCTCAAATTTTCAATTAAAATGGAAAAGGGGAGAATACTGCAAAACTCATTCTACAAATCTGGCGCTACTCTGATAAGATACCAAACAAGGGTGCCACAAAGGGAAAAAATCCTTACCATTTCCTTGATGAACATAAATGCAAAAACTCTCAATAAGGTTTTTGAAAATTGAATTTAAGATCATACACATGATAAACTCAGCTCAATTCCAGGGAAAGAAAGTTGGTGCAACACAAACAAATCAGTAAATATAATTCTGCATATTTACAAATAAACTTAAGAAGAGAAATCACATGATCATCTCAATTAATGTTGGAAAGGCCTTCAGTGAAGTTCAACACTGCTTCATAATAAAAACCCTGAAGAAACCAGGAAAAGGGTGGGGTAGAACCTCAACATAGTAAAGGCAAACCTACAGCCAATATTATACTCTTAATGCAGTGCTCAAATTCTTAGCTAGAATAGGAAGACAGGAGAAAATGATACAAGCAGAAGAAATCAAACGATCCCTATTCGCAGATGACATAACCCTATACCTAAAAAACCCTGAAGACCCCACCAGAAAACCCTCAGGATGAAAAACTCCGTCTCACTCCAGTCAAAAATCATTAAGACAGATAAGAAGCTGGAGAGACAGCTCAACAGTTAAGAGCACTGGCTACTCTTGCAGAAGATCCAGGTTCTGTTCCTAGCACTCACATGGCAGCTAACAACCATCCATAACTCCAGTTCCAGGGGATATGATGCCCTCTTCTCTGTAGGTATTGCATGATAAGTACCCTTACATAGGCAAAGCACTCATACACATAAAATAAAATAAATAAAACACAAAAAATTAAAGAAACTAGATGACAACAGATGCTGGCAATGATATAGGAAAGGGGAACCTCATTCACTGCTCACAAGAATGCAAACTTATGCACCCCTACGGAAATCAGCATTAATATTCCTCAAAAAAAAAACAAAAATGGATCTACCACATGCCCAGCCATGCCACTCTCGGTTATATACCTAAAAGATTCTAAGTCGACATAGCATAGAAATACTTGAACATTAGTGTTTATACCTGCACTATTCACAGCAGCCAGCCTAATGTCCAACAACAGATGAATAAATAAGAAGATGTGATGTATGTGTGTGAATGTTACACAGCCGTAAAGAAAAGTGAAATAATGAAATTTTCAGGAAGATAGACACAACTGGAAATCATTATGTTAAATGACATAAGCCAGACTCAGAAAGACAAATACCATGTGTTTTCTCACATGCAGAACTTAAATGTAAAATTGTGTGTGTGTGTGTGCATGCGTGTGCGTGTGTGTGTACTGAAGTGTCTTTATAGGTCATGGAACTGTAAAGGAAAGCATGAAAGGAGAAGAGTCTTTAAGAGAAATGGGAAATGCAGAGAATAAAGGAATACATGTATCAATAATACAGAAGGGAATCTAAGGGGGAGAAAGGAAACCAACTGGACTAGGGGAAGAGACATGGGAAAGAACAAAATATAAGGACATGTATGTATGAAGATGTCGTGATAAGTCCATTACTGAACATGCTAACCTGAAAAAATTAATTTTGAAAAAAGATAAAATTCCATTGGCTATTTGCATTCTTTTTATTGTCAGACATAATAATATATTTAAATGTAGTATAAACAAAATTAATCTTTCATCTGGTTTGTATAATTAACACAAACTTATTTCACAGTATAAATTAATAGCTGCATTAATCATATTTTCCTTCTGTTTATTATTTGATGACATATTAATCTTTTAATTCTACTAAGAGTCATTTTACTCAGTATTTAAAAATTATTTCTGTGCTGTCTCCTCGTGTTGCTTTTATGCTAGTTACCAGAATCTTCCTAAATAACTTAGAAAAAAGATTATTGTAGCTCATGAATTACTGACAAGGCTGGAGAAGCAGACTTTAGACACAACTTCTAGGAATCATAAAAGGCCAAAATTGGGGTTCTGGACCATGAAAAAGCAGAGCCACCCCAGCTTTTGTTGCCATTGCCACAGATCGGGCCTGGGATTTGCTTTCTGGCCACAGAGCTCCTCCAGCAGTGCGGCCACTCCTGCAGCAGGAGATCGGTCTAGCAAGGAGTGCCAGGCAGGAGCAAAACACGCACTTACAGTCTGTTTCCTCCACTTTCAAATCCCATGCATCTCAGCCCACAGGCTCAAGTACGTCATATACCAGTGCTCCGGCAGTGAGAAGGCTTGAGGGTTTGAGTTTTAACTCTCCTATCAGGGACCCAGCTCCTACAACTGGAATTTCTTCTAAACATTCAAAGGCATGGTGAACATCTATAGAACAGATATCCACAAATTATTTTCAACAAAATAATCATTCAGCATTTCTTCCCAGTTTTCCTGCTTTCTTAAAATCAATGATATTGTATGAACCACGTAAGGTTTAGAACTTGAAAATATAATTCAGATACTGAAATTTCGTTAAAATCCAAAATGAAGATTGTAGAATCTGAATTCAGCCTGTCTTGGCTCAGATTCCAACTTTGCTTGTTTTTAATTTATTTGTTAATTCACAGTTGCAGAATATACACAGTGTACTTTGATCATTAGTGATTCTTGGATCAATAGTGCACTTTGACCCCCTGCCGGGCCTCTCCTCACCCCCACCACCTGTCAAGCCCCTTCTTTTTCCCAATGAATAACTTTTCAGTAGTAACTTTATTGACTAAACTTTCATACTTGCCTAACCTGTGTCAATTATTTCAATTATACTATTTCATTTAAGTTTGGCAATAAGATTTTAAGTTGTTTGGAGTATGCCATTAGAACTGTAGCTTGGGATTTTAGGAAAACCAAGCTCAGAAAGTTTAAGATCCTCTGAAGAGGTACCCTATTGCTGTTAAAAGAAATTGTCTATAACTTGGTCACAAAATTGAAATTTCTTAACTTACAGTGTTGGAGATCAAAAGTCCAAAAATGTGTCCCATTAGGCATCAGTCAAGGAGCGATATGTTCCTTCAGCAAGATCTTTAAAAAAGTCCATTCCTTGCCTTTTTCAGTTTCTAGAGACTACCCATATTACTTCACTTGTGACCTTCTTCCATCTTCAAAGCCAGAAATAGCAAGTCAAATTTTTCTCACAGGGCCAGGTTCCTGACTGTCTCATTGTTTCTATGAACCACTTAAAAGGATTCCCAGAATCTCAAATAGTCTCCTTTTTTTAGGGCCAGCTGATTTCTTCTTATCCTCAGCATCCTTTAATTCCCTTTGACCATAAAAGATAACACATTCAGGAATCATAGGCATCAAGATATGGACATCTTTAAGGAGCCATGATTCTGTCTATGACGGTTCATTAAAGTTTCTTAATTCTTGGATTTAATAGTGTATTAGCAAGTTTGCTGTTGTTGTCACTGTGACAAAATACATGAAAGAAAGAACTTTATCGAGGAAGGATTTATTTTGGTGCATAGTTTCAGATGATTCTGCCCATAGGCATGTGGCATCATTGTTTGGGGGCTGTGATGAGGAAGAACATCACAGCGGAAGAGCATGATGAAGGAAATCTGTTCACCTTAATGTAGCCAGAGGAGAAGAGACAGAGGACAATTCTTCACCTTCTAGGGCATGCTCCAGTGACTTCTTTCCTGCAACTAGACCTCACTTCCTGGTGTACACCACTTCTCAATAAAACAACCAAATAATAAAGTCATCAATAGACTAATCCACTGATGAGATTAGAAGCTTTCACAATCCAGTTATTTCTCCATCTACTGGCAGTTAAACCATCATAGCATGCAGATAACATATGAGCCTTCAGAGGATATTTCAAAATGAAATCACAAATCTAGTTAGATATTGACTCTTTCTCTGTCTCTTTCTCTTTTCTCTCTCTCTCTGTCTCTTTCTCTCTCTCTCTCTCTCTCTCTCTCTCTCTCTCTCTCTCTCTCTCTTACTCTCCCCTCTTCCTTTCTTCCTTCTTACATTAACTAACCATAGCACTACACAGTAATTAAACATTATACACCTGGCCAGCACTGTGTGGCTACAGCTGATTCTAGTTAGATATGATATTTTCCATGTGTTCCAGGAGACACACAGGAACCTTCCTCATGTCTGAACAGTTGCCCAGTCCCTCAGAAAGCAAGTCTACTCAGCTGAGTCTTTCATAACTCAACTTGTTCTTCTGGTCCACTGATTCGAAGATAATTATTCTCACAATGTCTGCCCTGTAGAAAATACCAAGTCATTCATGCAAAATATCATCTCACCCTCCTTGGACTCCCTTAGCAATCAATCTAAGGCTCTGCCCAAGAGTACCCAAAAGACTTCCTTAAATGAAAGAAAAAAGTATTCATCAAACAGATTATATTTAATATTTCCTTGGCTCCTTTGTTAAAAAAAGTTTAAATACTAATAATTTGTTTCTTTATTTGTTTTTTTGAGACAAGGTCTCACTATGCAGCCCTGGCTGGCTCAAATTCACAGAGATCTGCCTGCCTCTATCTCCTGAGAGCTGGGATTGAAGGTGTGTACTACCATGCTTGGACATCATATCAAATTGTGTATTAACTTCATGGTACAGCTAATGCATTAAAGAGGAAAGGTTTATCAGCAAATGTATTCAAACGCTGGTTTTATGTTGCTCTGAGATATTCTGAGATAGGTTTGCTACCCATTAGATTACAAATAAAATTTCAAGGAAGAAATTCACTCTGATTTATAATAATTTAAAATTTAAATTTTGCCTAAAAATCTTTTCTTTGGTTCATTTGTTTTCCTTTGGGCAAGGTGCAGCTATGTAGCCCAGACTTGTCTCAAACTCTTGGGCTAAAGCAATCCTCCTGTCTCAGCCCGGGAGTATGTAAGACTATACGCACCCACCACCTTACTCAGTCGAGACTTTTAACAGACACAAATCCAAAGCAATATTTCTGAAAAAAGCTGAGGCATGGTAGTTCTTTACTTCCATCACCATTCTCTTTATATTTCCAAGAGGAAAACGTGGTATTTAGGACAGTATTGCCTGGCCTGATGGTAGGCACCTTTAATCCCAACACTCAGGTAGCTGAGGCAGGTGGATCTATGTGAGATCAAAACCAGACTAGTCTACAAAGCAAATTCCAGGCCAGCTGGGGCTACAGGAGGGCCATTTCTCAAAAATTAGTCAATTAACTAATTAATAAAAATAGAGGAAATGAGACATCTTTTCTAACCTTGGATTTTGAATGCTTCTGTATAAGAAAGGTTGATGAAAGAAGGGAAGTTGTTTTCAGTCAGATCATTTGTGTCACAATTTAAGAGCTTGAGGTAAGGAGACAGCCTGGAAAAATAGAAATTCACCTGCTTCCCACAGTTTTAGCCTCAGAATCTCAATTAAGAGGGTAGAGAATGAGAGTCCACTAATCGTTTGAAAATCGAATGCTAACAGAATGATGCTGTGGTACAAGATAACTGTCACTGGACAAAATAAGTCCTAAATCTAAGTATAGACCCTCACAAGGTCACTAACTTCTCCAGACTTGTGTGGCTATCTCCTGTGGGAAATGGATTGTTTTAGCTACAACATACCACCACTAAAAAACACAGAACGCGGATCTCCACCATCTTCTTTCAGTATCATCTAGATGCTTCTGTAAAGTCCCTTCACTCTTCAACAAGTTTTCTGATAACAATCATATTTTGGTCTAATATTTTATGTTTATTATCTGTGGGGTTTTTTTCAGTAGTGCTGGGGATCAAACCAAAGGCCTTATGCATGCTATGCAAGGACTCTACTCCCTGAGCTCCATCTCCAGCACAGTGGCCTAAGGATTTAATAAAACCTCAAAGGAATGTTACAAATTGATGTGATTTCTAAAATGACATTTGACTTAGGTGTGGTGGCCCACTCCTTTAATCCCAGCGCTCAGGAGGCAGAGGCAGGTGGATCTCTGTGAGACTGAAGCCAGTCTGGTCTATATAGTGAGTTCCAAGCCAACTGGGTCTACAAGGAGACTCTATCTCAAAAATTAAAAAATAAAAATAAAAGGGCATTTGACAAACTCTCTCTAATGAATAAGATAAAAGTGAGCTGGATAATAATACCACAGATAGAGTTAGGCATTTCACTTTCTAACAACTATACAAGAAGGAAGATAATAGAGCAATGTAATACAATGGTAATTTTTAGGAACTGATTCATTAATTTCTTCATCAGGTATTTAAAAATTAATAGAACCCACTAAACCTAAGTAGTACTTTATTGTGGAGTCTCACAGTTTTTCCAGTCTTGCCTCCGTCCTCCCAAGGTCTTATCATTAAACATCACTTAGATAAGATGGCAAGTTCAACAAATCTATAGATTCCTATACCTAGATTGCACAGTAAAGAAAATATACAACAATATTAGTATAGATATCAACAGACTAAGTCAAAGTTAAGTCTCAAGCTTTTTCGATACCAGGTTTAAATTCCACAAAACTGCAGAATCCTAAAAAAGGCACAGGATAGGGCTGGAGAGTTGTTAAAAGCACTAGCTGTTCTCTTTTTCTGGCCTCTTTAGGCATTGCATGTACACGTGTACTTGCATGCAAAGCAAAACACTCAAACACATAAAAGAAAAATAATAAATGAATAAATTTTTAAAAGCACATAGTAATTGGCTCTTGGAAAGTAATAGAAAGAAGATTAACGGGTCTTCATTGGCTGTCTACACACTGAGCTGTCCTGATGCATGGCCGATCAATATACATTGTCTCTTTGGACTGAATTCTGTTAATGACCAAAACCAGTGAAGAAATGGTTAACTGTGCTCCACTGTTCATGCTTCACCAAATACATCACAATCAAGTCTTGATGCCACTGTAGGAGGGAACAAAACCATCCGAAGATACTCAGAGGAGAGAGTAACAATGGGGAAGAATCTAAAAAAAGCATCAACTATGAGAAAAAAATGGCTTTTATAAAACAGACTTTGCTTAAGAATCCCAGGACTCTGAAGGCTGAGACAGGACTCGCAAAGTTCAGGCAAATCTGAGCCACAGACGGGGAAGTTGGAGAGCAGCTATCATAGTTATCCTACCAAACTGGAACCAAACTAGGAAAACCATCGTTACAGTAACAAAGAAATAACTTTGAAAAACAGAATGAAAGAGTTCAGTGACATTCCCAGGGGGCTCCAGTCCCAGTGGAGAAGTGCTCTCATCCCAGTGCAGCCGGGCTGGATCTCCAGCTGTTCTCTGTTTCCTGCGCGCCGCCTGCATGAAGATATGAGCACTTAGCTTTCTGCTCCTGTTCCAGCTACCAGCCTTCCCACCATGATGGACTCTAATTCCCTGGAACTGTAAGCTCAAATAAACTCTTCTTTTTGTAAGTTCACGCAGTGTTTTATCACAGCAATAGGAAAGTAACTAATACACCATCTCTAATAGATAATCTAAACAAAAAAATAAGCATGAGAGCTAAATGACATTATGAAGCAAATAGAAGGAATCTACAGAATTCACAAGATAGTAACACCCCCAGCCCAAATATTGAAGGATACACATTCCTCTCAGGAGTACAAGGAACTTTTTTAGAAATGCATCGTATCTTAGAACAGAAAGCAATTCTTTAAAATTATAAGAAAATTGAAATAATTTCTTGTATCCTACTAAATCACAGTGGAATAAAATAAATGAAACTTCAGAGCATACACAAAATTAGAGATTATGCAATACAGTATTGAATGATGAATGAGTCATCAAAGAAATTAGAAGTAATATTTTTAAATCCCTGAAATCAAATGAAAATGAAATCACAATATACTAGATTCTTGAGGATAGATGAAAGAATTTCTAACAAGTTTATAGGTATTAGTGCCTACATTTCAAAAGCAGAGAAACCTCAAATAAACAACTTAATGATGCACCTGAAGGTCTTAGAAAAACAAGAACAAATGAAACCCAAAATCAGTAGATGGAAATAAATAATAAATATCATGTCATAAATTAATGAAATGGGAATAAAGAGAATATGAAGAATCAATGAAACAAACAAGTGAGTCTTAGAAAACATAAACAAGATTAATAAATTCAAAATACAGAAGCAAACTAAAAATAAGAGATGAAAGGGAATCATTACTACTGACAACAAGGAAACTGAGAGGATAATTAAGGCATAATTTGAAACATATATTTGAATAAACTGGAAAACATAGAAGTAATGGGTAAATTTCTAGCTGTAAAAATTAAACCAAGAAGTTATAGACAAATAGGTCTATAACAGACAATGAGATTGAAACAGTAATGAAAAGATTCAAGTAGAAAAGGTCCAGCCATATACGGATTCATTCATGAATTCTTCAGGTCTTTACAGAATCAGCATCAATGTGCATCAAATTATTCCATAAAAGAGAAAAGGAAGAAATGATGCCAAATACACGTTATGAAGCCAGTATTGCCCTGATAGCAAACCTGGAAAGGACACAATAAAAAACATAAAATAAAATTATGGCCAATCTCCATGAATGCAAAAATTCTCAGTAAAATACCTTCAGACTGAACTCAACTACACATGAAAAAAATCACTCAACGTGACCAATTGCCTCATTCTAGAATGTCAAGGATGTTTCAAAGATCAATACGTAGTAGAGAATATTAATAGACTCAAGGACAGAGATCACACGATCATCTCAGTAAAGGCAAATAAAGGCTTTAGACAAAATCCAACATTCCTTTTAGAAAAAAAAACCTGAAGAAACTAGAAATAAAGGGAACATATCTCAACAAACCTGTAGCCAGCATTACAATGACTGGGAAAAACTCAAAGTATTTCCACTAAATCAGGAGGAAGACAAGGGAATTTATTCTCTTTACTCTTAAAGTCCTTGAAGTCTTAGCTATATCAATAAGATGAGAAAATGAATTTGAAAGGTTAAAAATAAGAATGGAAGAATTCAAAATATCCCTCTTTGTAGCCAACAACTTAAAAGACCCTAAAGAACATGTTCAGCAAAGTAGTAAAAGACAAAATCAACATAACAAAAATCAGTAACCTTTCTACATACAAATATGAAACATACTGAGAAAGAAATCAAGGAAATATCCTATTCACAATAGCTTAATATATATATATATATACATATAAATATATATATATGGATACATGAAATGAAAGTCTTCTGCCATGAAAATTTCAAAATACTCAAGAAAGAAGTAGAAGAATACACGAAACGATAGATAGACCTATTGTTCACAAATAACAGATTTAATACAATGAAAAGGGGCGTATTATAAAAAGTGATTCAAAGATTCTTCAAAGAAACATTAAAAACAACTTTTAAATTCATATGACAGCATGAAAGAGTCCCAAATGCCCAGGGCAATCCTGAGCAGAAAGAACCCTGCTTGAGGTAACACACTACCTGACCTCACTGTAAGACACAATCACAGTAACAAAGATAAAAATACTGGAACAAAAATATACATGCAGATGAGTGGAACAGAACAGAGTACCAAGATACAAACTAATGCAGCAATGAGCCCCTGACCTGACAAGACACCAAAACCAAACATTGGAGAAATATCCTATAAATAGGATCCTTTAAAAAATGATACATGTATAAGAACTAAACTAGATTCCTATCTCCCACTGTGTATAAAAATCAATTCAAAATGCATCAAATAACTTAATGTAAGACCTGAAACTCTTAAACTGTCAAGAGAAAGCACTTTGTGATATATGCATTTCTAAAAAGCTCAGGAAATAATACCTCCAAAATGGAGAAAATTATTACATAAAACTAAAAAGCTTATGCACAGCCAAGAACTAACTGACTGAAAAGACATCCCAAAGAGTTGGGAAAAAAAAAAAACTTTGGAAGCTGTACATTTGATAGAGTATTGATATTCAGAATATATAAAAAATTCAAAAAATAAAACTACAAAAAGTCTAATCAATAAATGGGTTAAAGAAATGAACAGTTTATAAAAGATGAAGTAAAATGGCCAATAAACATGAAAAATTTTCAATATCCTCAGTCACTGAGGAAATACAAATTAAAACTATATTGAGATTCCATTTTATTCCAGAATGAATACCATCATAAAAGTAAATGACAAATGATAAGAATGTGGGGGAGAGGAACTTTCATACACTTCAAATGGAAATGGACTCCACTACGGAGTCAGTATAGAAGTTTCTCAAAAAGCTAGAAATAGAACTACCATAGGATTCAGATCTACCACTTCTAGGTATATATTCAAAGACACTATGTCAGCATAACACAGAGATACACATTCATACTCATCACAACACTATTCACAACAGCTAAGTCATAGAATCAGCCTATGTATCTGTCAGCAGAAAAATGGATTAAGAAAATGTAATACATATATACAAAAGAATTTTATTCATCCATAAAACATAATGAAATTATGCCATTTGCTAGAAAAATAGATGCCACCAAAGATCATGTTAAGCAGTAAAAGTCAAATTCAAATAAATGTTGCACGTTTTCCCGTATTTGCAAATCCTAGATTTTCTAAAGACACATTAAAATGTTTTATATATATATATATACACACACACACACACACACACACCATATACATGACATGAAAGCAAAGGGAAAATGGAAGGAAACTAGTTAGAGGAGGTGGGATTACAGGGATGTATGGGAGTGAATAAGGTCAAACACATGACAGACTTACGAGAAATTACTTTTATGAAGCCTGTCAGCATGTACATTGAATATTTACCAATAGAAAGAAAAGAAGAACAGAAAATTACAGAATGGTTGCCATACCAAGGATGTTTTTGTTACCAGAGGATAACAACCATATACTAGGTTTCATTGTACACCATCTGTCATGGTTTTAAATTCTTAATGTTTTCCATGTCTAAAAATCACCACATTTTAAGTTGGTAGGATAGTAATAGCTGTTTGCCATCATATTCCCAGTTGTTTGTTGTTGTGGTACTATATAAAGAATTATTGTTGTAAGTAGAGAATTGGACTGAGTAGATTCAAATACATGTTCTTCACATCAGAATCACTTGGGGAGGTCTTTTAAACGCATAGTGTAAGAAGAAGGTCATCAGAGTATGCTTTAACAAACCTGACACAAAATCAAGGAATCTTTAGTTTTAAAAGTTTCTTAGTGTTATTCATTAAACCAAGGTTGGGAATCACTGGATTAAGTGACTTCTACTTTCTTTTAGTCTAAGACTCTATTATTTTCTCAGTTCCTATGGCCAGAAATATATACTCCATGCAATCCTATTCTCTCACATATTCATGTTTTTATTCCAATATATGAGCATCTTGATTTCTGGTAACAATATTCTGCAGTTATATTTTCAAAGAGCTATTCTCTTAGCTAAATTCTGCAGATTCTACCACTGATTAATTCCTGTGTTACAGGTAAGATGATTTGTCCAATTAAAAAATAAGCATAGGTTACAGTTGCTTTGAGACTCCAGAAAAACAAAAGAGCTGCTCAGTTATAACAGGGTTGTAACCTTATGCTTATGTTACTTTCTCTTTCCATGTTCATTCTATTTGCTATATATGGAAAAGCACTTGCCAGGCAACTGTGACTCTGTCTGTACATCACTGTATAAAGAAATAAACATTTCCACTCTTAATCTGACCCACTAGAAGATTGTAAAATACATAGTTGAATGTGATCCCAGCCTGATACCAAGCACTAATGGCTATATTTATCTCTTATTACACTAGAGCACATGAATCTCATTGAGAGAGTACAGACCTCATTGAGTCTGAATCAAGTTACCAATAGGAGTCCATCCCTTCAGAGACTATAGAGTCTGTTTCCTTGCCTTTCTAAAGGCTAACCACATTCCTTGTCTCAGCCCCATCCTCTCCATCTTCTAATATCTAGTATCTCCAGCAATATTATACCTTTCTGGTCATTTGTTCACAGAGATTGCCTTCTCTGACAGTGGGCAAAGTTCTGTGCTGTTGAAAATGTGTGTAACTGTATTAGGCCAACCTGACTAATCTAGAATAGTTTTTTGATACAGGGTTTCTCTATAGCTACAGCTAGCCTGGAATTCACTGTGTAAACCAGGCTGGCTTCAGTCTTACAGAGATCCACCTGCCCTTGCCTCCCGAGTGCTGGGATTGACAGTGTGAACCAACACTCCCGGCCTCATAATCTTTATCTTAATAACATCTTTAAGGGTTCCTTTGCCATGAACGATAACATATTCACAGTTCGAAGAAGTTAGAAATGGACATCTTTGGGAAGACCTAACTCTGCTTACTGCAATACACAACTGAGAAGCATTCTTCTACAAGATTCTCTAAATCCACAAGGCGTAATGAATACCTCATATTTCTAGAAGAAATAAACGTTTCAGGCTGGCCTAAGGTACATATAATCCATTTTGAAAAGATTTTCTACTGTCTATATTGACTGCTCAAAGTATTGTTTTCATTTATTTTATATTCTGAGTGATTCTACTCAAACCTGATCAATAAATAAGGGAACTATTTGTAAAACACTGAACTATGTTCAAGCCACTGAGACTATTAGTCTTTGGTATCTGGATATTTAGAGTTCTGTAGACCTTGCAGAGCATAAACCATGCCATGACAAGTACAAGTATGCCATATTTAAAGATACATAGACTTTCTGTTCTATTGCCCCAAAATAAACTGGAAATTTTAATCAGTTAACATTAGTCAATTTTCATATATGCACTTGGCTTCTAATTTTCTTTGTCAGTTTATGAGTGTGTCAGTATAGAGACTGACTCTGGTCCCACCTAAGCCCTACTTTACTTTCTTGTCATACCTCTGAATTCTATGACACTAGTTTCAAATACATATTATAAATTAAAATATTTTCTTTATGTAAAAAAAAACACAGCATCATTCCAACATGTCTTTACTCCCTTCTCTTGCTGTTTTTGAGAAGAATCATTTTGGCTCAAAATATCTTTAATAAAAACTACATCTGGTCTATGAAACAGCTGCCAGTTTCCAGCTTGTTGTAAATCACAAGAACTAAATTTGAAATCATCTTAAAATTCAAAGTATAGAATAAGATATTGCCAAGTGATTCTCTGAGTAATAGCTCTGAATATTTCCCAAAACACATTAATTGGCATAGGTTATTCTTCCTGATGGACCCATGGCCATTCAAATCTACCCCTACACCTCCCAAGATTTCATTCTAACACATTACTCTGACATCATGAAAAGTTAGTCCACTTCCTTTAGAAACCAGATTATAAAGATAGACAAGGCCGATATTACTTCATAAGCTCAAGCAAGTCCTAAAAAGAAGATTGTCTACTTGGTCTGCTTAACCATGACATCATTTCTGAATCATCCATCATCAAGATTTCCTTTACATAGTAAATCCTACTATTCCTCACTGATCCTCAGCCGCTGCATTTCTGTCCACATCTTCCGGCCTCACTGTCTTCCCACATCCTCTCTTCCTTTTCTGCTTCTTGACATGTTGTTCTTTACCCATTCTCCTTTCCTGTCTTAGTTGTGCACTCTCCTCCTGCTGATCTACTGTTTTTATTCAGTAATTGATGAAACAACAAATAAGAATGTTAAGAATTGTGTTTGCCACAGAATGAGCTAAGATCTAAATCCAAGTCTGTCTGGTTCCTCCAAGTCTATGATTCAGGTCTGACTCCAAAGTTCACCATCTCCCACCACCTGTACCTTCTTGTTTCTGACTAGAAACCCTATGCTGACAGATACTTTCTGTATGAAAACATGCAAACCAATAAGAAATTCCACAAGACTGACTTAGAGAGAGGATGGCAGCTTTGCAATCATGGCATAAGCTGATATAATGTATGCCTCTTAATACATAATATATAAAGAAAAGTGACTTACTATCTGCATGACAAGCTTGCCAAAAATATTTCATTTGCATTTAATGATGAAGAAAAAAATTAGAATAATCCAGTTTTTACATCGAACATGACAATATGTCTGGATTTTTCAAAAATGGTAATACCATGAAAGACAGAAAATTAGCTAGATTATTCTGAATCAGGCACTATTAAATTATAGGCCAAATTATAGATGAACCCTGGCTGTTGCCTCTATCTCTACATATCAGCTCATAAAAGTTTTCATATTGTGAAACTGTTGTAGGAGAAAAATCAAAAGAAGAATAGTATCTTGTGAACCACGAATGTTATATGAAATTCAAATTTCAGTGTCCATAAATAAAGTTTTATTGGCACACAGTCGCATTCATTCATTTAACATGTTTTTTATGGTTTCTTTCACTCTACAATAGCCGAGCAACAGACACCATATGTGGCCCACAAAGACTAAAATATTTACTTACTATCTGAGCTTTACAGAAAAAGTTTGCCAACCCCTTCTCAGTTTAAAGGGACTACAGAAACATGGCTTGATCCTTGATTGACTTGAGAATGAGAAGGAGAAAAAAAGAATGGCATTTAAACAACAGAGAAAAGTTCAGTATTGACTGTATATTAGAGTGTTTCGTCAATGTTAAATTTCTCTGATCCTGCCTATATAAAGGAATTTCCTTGTTCCCAGTAAATGCATGCTGAAAGAGCAGGGATATGGCTCGTGATATCTGCAGCACATTTTCAAATGCTTCAGAAAGAAGCTGTGTGCTTTTATGTGTGTGCATGGAATAGAAAGCAAACAGGGCAAAATGCAGGCAAAAAGCATTTTGTTTTCTTCTGTACTAGTTTTTAATGTCTTTATGTGGACGAGTGTTCTGTCTGCATGGATATATGTATACCCATGTGTGAAATGCTCACAGAGGTTCAAAAAATCCCCTTAACTGGAATTACATGTTGCTGCCAGGCACTGTGTGGCTGCTCGGAATTGTACCCAGGTCTTCTGCAACGACAGTCAGTGCTCTCAACTGCTGAGCCTTCTCTCCAGCTCCTCTTGCGCTATTTTTTAACTTCTTGTTGAAGTTAATATTTTTTCAAAATAAAAAGCTGGGAGGTTAAAAAAAAACATTTTAGAAGCAAAAGGTACAATAGGTGCTCTAAGATAATTTTCATTTACATTTTCAGGAAATCATGATGAATATTAATTTATTTCCCAAATGTTCATGCCCTTTCTTGAAAAAATTTGACAGTACCATAGATTTTCCCAGTTTAGTCAAAGAACTCATGGCTCTCCTTAGTTCCTAGCTTTCCATTATCATGTTAAACCCACTCTCACTGTATATCTAGATTCTGATTCCACCCTTGATTGCCAACCCTAGCTCAATCCACAGCATCCTTGACATGATGTTCCAGTAGCCTGGCTTAATCTCTCTTTACTGAGCAGCTTTATATTAATGATCACTTAGTCCTGAATATGAAATCGTCCTCTGGTCCATGGATTCACCTTACATTAAGTAAAATATACAAAAGCCTATGGATAGCTTTTAAGTTTTAAGACCTGTACAACATGGCTTGCTCACTCTCTCTCTTTCTCTCCCCCTCCACCTCATACCTCTGTAACTCATCTCCAAACTTTTACATCAAGTGCATAAATTTCTATTTCAGTATGTCTATACTTTGTTATTTCTACCTAGTCTCAAAAATTTAATGTTCAAAATCTTTACATCACATCTCATGAACATTGTGCCCAGACCAGCCTTCCCAAAGAGAATTTTCTTGACCACCATATCTAACACAATCAAACAACCTCCTCCAATCACTCCTTAGTTCCTTAAATTGTTCTATTTACCCCATAACGGCAGCCTGGAATTATGTGTGCTTATCAGCTTGCTGCCTGTTTATCATCCTCTGTTGGGATGTATACATCACAATGGAAACTCCACAGAGAAAGAATTTAAAACTCAGTTATTTTTATATATTCATATACCCATACATTTATTAAATAAAATCAGTATATGCATTCATTCAGTGATTAGTTATAAGTGCCTACCATGACAGGCATTGTTAAATGGTCATTTAGTCTATATGAATAAATGAAGCAAGGGCATGTGACCCCGAACTTACATTCTCTGAAGGCAGGAAATTCTAGGGTGTGGAAAAAAAGGGTTATGAAGAATATGTCTTCATAATATAAGTCTTCATATATAGACACGTATAGATGTGACTCTCAAAAATTGTCAGTAGGCATAACATTCCCATGACAGCTTCCTTAATGACTAATCTTGACATTAAAAACATGAGAGTTGTTTAAAAATGGAATGAGGGCTGAGACAGAAAAGAAGCTTGCAGCGAGAGAAAATGGGGATTAGAAGGCTCAGAGAAAACAGTGCTAGAATCAGAAGGCATAAGACAGGTTATATTTTTTGGCATTTAATATATGACAAGAACATGATCAAAACAGTTTACATTCAGATCCCAACTCAGCGTCTCGTATGATGCAAGAGCTGTGTCCCTGCTCATGGTAGTGCCGAATCAGAAAAGATCTAGTCTCTCCCTGAGCTCTTCTAATGTCCTCCTTTCCTGGAGGGAGGAATTCAGGTTGAAGTTGCTCAAAGCCAGTGCACTATACCCTGCCGGCTTAGGCTACCATCACTGTCCTCAGTCACAGAACTTTTTGAACTTGGAAAAGTGTAGCAGCCTACCCTCACCGTTTCTACAATAGCACGTCTAAGAGTAACACTCTTACATGTGGGCACCAATGTTCTCAGATCATTCTTCACCTACTTCACCTCCTATCCTCTTGGCTTGGCTTCCTCTCCACCTCCTTGATCTGTCCAGGGGCAACAGTCCCATCAGTTTGCATCTTACCCCAAAGCCTCACTCCGCCTTTATGTAAAAAGCAAGTGTCTCGTAGCCCAGTGTTTTTCTTTGCATTTCTCTACTTAAAAATGTGATATATGCTTGAAAATATTTTTAATATGAAAGAATTTACCTGACATTCATTTAATAAACAAATATTCACACTCTTCAACTCTATCAATAGGAACTGATGCTTCTTCTACATTATGATATATAATATTTCATAAATATTAAAATTTTCTTTAGTTTTGGCATAGCTCATTTCTCATCTCAATAAATCTAATTTTTATTTGTCAAATGTCCATTTTCTTGACCTTTAGGGTTTTATATTTGATACTTATTGTAATACCTTTAGTCCCTAGGCTTGCCACTCTGAATCTTTTTGTAGTTTTGATCCTTTACTTTGTGCTTTGTTCTTAAAGCTATGCCTAACTTTTAACAATTTTAATAATCTTATGATATTGAGCATTGTGAGTGAATCTGTGATTAGTTGTCCCAAAGCCAAAATTGAAAACTGCTGTTCTAATTATTTCATCCATCTGAAATATCTCAAGCTAAAATCAACCAGGTTATCCATCATTTTCTTCTTTTTAAAATGCATTTTGCTTGCTAATCTCCCTACACTATTTAACTGTGCAGAGTCCTGGGGGACCGGCTGCCCTGCTGAGCAACAATAGTTTTTTGCACTGATGCTCCACTGGTACAGCATTAGAATCAATTGTGTATACAATATATTTAATTTTTTTCTTCACTAGCTACCTGCTCATTTTAAGCTTTTCTAATTTACCTGGTTCTTTAATTTTCCATATTCTCTCCTTTTTATGATCTTCAGGGACAGGGTTAATATATTTTAAAAACTATTATATCCAATTAAGTAGAAGAAGGAATACATTCATTTATTTTTTAATGATGCACAAACCTTGCTTTCCTCTTGGGCTAACTACTGAATATTTCCTCCTGCACACAGCCAGTGAAATAAGACCAGAAAAGAAGCAGCTGACCTATGTGTAGACCAATAGGTATTTGGAAGACCAAAACAAAGGTCACAAGTCAGCAAAAGGAAAGCTACAAGGTGTGGAAATCTTTTCTTGTCAATAGTATGTGGGTTCAAAAAAGAGTATTTTCTATGAGAAACAGATGTTTTGTAACTGAAATTAAAATCTTACTGGTTTATGATTACCATGTCCGCATGGTAATTTTGATTAGTTGTTTATAATCAAGTTTCTTTCATTTATTCCACATTCTTCAGACACAGCTAGACTAAAGTCTGATCTCCTCAAGCCACTGCCTTTCAAGGTCTCCTCAGGTGCCTGCCGGTGTGACGATGGGGTGACTACACTCCCCTCGCCAGTTCCACTTTCCTTATTTATCATATTTGCTTGGTTTCGGGGGACTGAGGGCCTGAGTCATTAAAAATTATATGCCCCATTTAAGCAGTTTCTCTGCATACTTTACTCAGGGGAAAAAATGTAGAATGCATTTTCACCCATATAAAAAAAAGAATATCTTTTATGATTTATCAACATTTAAGCCTGTTATACAACCAGCTGCCTCTCAGCCTCACAAATTAATCCTACTTAAATCTTGAAAACACAAAACTTGAGTAATCAAGGCATCCCTGAAATGGGAGCGGGGGTCGGGGGTCAGTCAACCTATGTATTTTTAGCTTGGTCTCCTTAAATATAGAAACCAGACCACCCTGAGAGAAGGGTAAATTTAGTCAGCAGGTTGATACAAAATAACAGATAATTTGTACTCAGGACTACTGTTTTTAAAATGCAGAATGGAAGCATATATGTTTTTTAATTAAAATATGTGATTTCTAATATGCTTTAAGTGAATGGTTATTTGAAAACAAAAGTTCCTGAGCTAAGATTATCTATTCATGACAAGAAAAGATAAAACTACACCAATGTTCCAGAAAATAAAATGACACCTTGAAAATAAAAATTAAGTTAACATTTAAGATGGCCCTTTTAAACTACGCAAATATACTATGAGAAAAGTTATTACCACAATTGTGACTATTAACCCCACCTTCCAGGTAAAACTACCAAGGTACAAAGCAACTGATAAGGCTTAAACGGCCTGTGGCTGTACGTGTCGGTAGCTGCATGCACAGCCTTAGGCGTTGGAGCTCCGTTTTGGAAGCTCCTGGTTTTAGTTCTTCGTCACTACATTAACAGTTTCATGTTTTCTTAGGCATGAGTTTCAAAGTGTTCAGTTTAAACTGTTCTTACTAATGCTCTGCACTTATATCACATATTCTTTCAAGGTAGGAATTTTTGTCTTGGGTGTTCAGGTACTCAGTGTTGCTGAATTCCTCGCCTGGCGCATGTGCAAAACGGAGGTGTGGATCCTGCTGGACTGTTGTTCTTCTCAGCATCTCCATCTCCACTCCCACATTCTCCCCTCAGTTCAAAACAGCTGCTCAAGCTGCTTATACAATGTAGTTTGTGAGTTGTATGGTTAAATTTATTTCAATTAGAGACGACGCTCGCACTTATAACCGCGATGCTCAGGAGGCCAAAGAAAGAGTATCTCGAGTCTGAAGCCAAAAATAAATAAATAATTTGATGGAGGAAACTATGAGTGCTGCTAATAATATAATTATAAAAGGCTAAAATCAAAGGGAAAATGACAAGGAAGTTAATTTAGTGAAATCTTTGTCTGTCAGAAAAATTTATGAAAAGAAAAAAGAATGCATAAGTCCTACAGCGTTACATCCCAGGTCTACTCCCTGAAAGGACCAGGCCATTAGACTTAGATGCTGATAATGACTTTGTTAGATTATTGTCTATGAATATTGCCCCAACAAAGACATGCTCTTGCTACTAGCAAGGACCTTATCTTCATAAAATGCTCACTATCTTCCAGCAAAATCGGGTCCAGGCTCCCCTGCAGGAGGGCCGCCGAGGGTTACAGCAGCGGAAGTGGAGCCTGTGCTCCCATTGGTTTGTTTTCCGTCAGGACCCAATCAGAAAGCGTAGATGTCCATCGTCATTTCCCTCACTCTACAACCTAGGTGAAAGCTGAGCAATGCTTAACTATTTATAGCCAGATTTCACAATGAAATTCATTGTTGCTTTTACTTGACACATTCCAAATAATGTATTTTAAAATAAAGCATTAGGTTAAAATTTTGTTTTCCAGGCTACTTAACAGGGAAGGCAGATAATCAAGAACAGGGGCTTGCAGGAAAATCTCTGCAGCGTATAGTTCATCTTTCTTCAGGTTACAAGAAATGCACAGGAAGAAAATTTCAAGGAACCTATCAAATGGCAGAATGATAAGGGAGGAAGACTAGGATATAAATATATTCAGAAAGCAGAAGCTCGGGTGGTGGCTCAGCACGTAAAGGGAAAGTGTCTGCTGAGCAAACGTGAACTTCTGAGTTTATTTTTTTGAGGATTTCATACAATATATTTTGATCATATTCAGACTCTCTCCCTTATCTTCACCTCCCCTAATTTCATGTACTCTATTATATATCTGTGTGTGTGTGTGTGTGTGTGTGTGTGTGTGTGTGTGTGTGTGTATGGCCTATCTAGCCTAGTTTGTATCTGCAAATGTCCTTTGATGTGGGTTGATGCACTAGAGCCTGTTTAACCTGACCAGAATCACTCACTTAAAGAAAACTGACTCTTTCTCAACGTGCATCTATCAGTCGCCAAGAGTTCCTGAGAGCTAAGATTAGGGGATCTTACCTACTTCCCCACCTCTATGCTGGGATTTTGTATGGTTTGAGCTTATGTAGGTATTGGTCATGCTATTATCATTGCTATGAGTTCATATAAGCAACTATCCAGCTGTCTGATAAACACTGTTTCCTTCTGGTCATCCACCACCTCTGGCCTTTATAATCTTTCTACCCTCTCTTCTGCAATGATCTCTGAGAATTGGGATATAGTTTGTTATAGGTGTCCCTCCAAGACTAAGCACTTTGAAGTCTCTAATTCTCTGCATGTTGACCAGTAGTGGTTCTCTGTGCTAATCATGGCATTACCTGCTACAAGAAGTCTCTCTGGTAAGAGCTGAGAGATGAATTAATAGCTATAGGTATAACAAGTCATTAGGAATGAGTTTAACATAACGCCCATTTAGCAAACTAATAGTAGTATGTTCTTCCCTATGACTATGACCTGTTCATTATCAAGTTCCTAAGCCTAATATCAGTGACAAGTATGGGCACCATCTTAGGAAGTGGACCTTAAATCCAATCAGAAATGGTTGATTACTCACATAATATTCATCCCACTATTGTGCCAATGGACACATCTTGACCAACCAGTTGTTTATTGTAGCTAACAGAATTCACAGCTGGGAAAGGTTGATGACTAATTTTCTCTTCCAGTAGCATGCCTAACACCATCCTAACACGATGAAAGCTAGGCAGTAGAGATGAAGTTTTGAGGTCAGTATCAGCTTGATTTCTCCTTTTTAGTTATACAACTCATGTATGTGGTGTGCTCAATAGGGTCTTAGCATCAAGTTCTACAGGGTAACCAAGAGCAGAGGAAATGGCCAGTATTGTTTGAGAGTTTATAAAACCCCTGGTCAATAAATTCAGAAGAAGTAGTTCGTTCCTGGCATTGGACTTCTTAATTTACTAATCTATAATGTCTGATAGGAGCGATGTCCTTTTAATCTCTTTTTATATTTTATATGTATATATAAGAAGCTTTTCAGGGTGGGTTTCGATATGACTTTTTCTAAAGGCCCTTATTGTTAGTTATCCCTCCTCCTCTTACTCCCTTCTCCACCCTGCCCCCCATTGCACATCCCATTTGACCCTTCCTACTCCATTATTCACATTTCCTCCTTTACATCACTGTATTCTGTATTCCCTCCCATGGAGCCTTTCCCTTCCACCAAGTCCTCTTACTAGCTTCCTGACCTATATGGATTTTCCAATTGAAGCATGCATAGGTAAAGATTCAAAGCTATGGGTTAGAGAGATGGCTCATTGGGTAAGAATACTGGCTTCTCTTGAAATGGATGCAGGTTCAGTTCCCAGCACCCACGTGGCAGCTAACAACCATCCTAATTCCATCCCATTGCAGGGAGTCTGATGCCCTCTTCTGATCTCCATGGTCATTGCATGACATGGATGCACTTACATACATGCAGGCAATACACTCATACACATAAAATATTTAAAGATTCAAAGCTAGCATCTACTTATGAGAGCGAACGTGATCTTTGTCTTTCTGGATCTAGATTACCTCACTCAGGATGATTGTATTCAGTTCCATCTATTTACCTACAGATTTCAAATTTTCATTTTTCTGAACAACTAAATAATATTCCATTGTGCAAATATGCCACATTTCATAGTCCATCATCAGTTAATGGGCATCTAGGTTGTTTCCATTTCCTGACTACTGTGAATGTAATATCAATAAACATGGATGAAAAGGTATTTCTGTAGTAGGATATAGAGTCTTCTGGGTGTATGCCCAAGAATGGTACAGTTGAACCATGTGATAGATTTATTTCTATTTTTTTTGTTTTTTGAGACAAGGTCTCTCTGTAGCCCCAGCTGGCCTGTAGCTCACTACATAGACCAAGCTGGCCTCAGACTTACAGAAATCCACACGTGCCTGTCTCTGGAGTGCTGGGATTAATGGTGTGCACCACCAGGCCCAACTTATTTTTAGCTATTTGAGGGATCCACACTGTTGTCCATAGTAGATGCACTAGTTTTTCATTGCCATCAAGAATGAATAAGCAATCCCCTTTACAAAAATCTGTGCCAACATGGTGACACATACCTGTAAACTAGGTAGGGGGAGGGAAGAAGAAACAGACGATGTCTGGAGCTCACTGGCCAGCTAGCCCAACCAATCAGTGAGATCCCAGTACAGTAAAATATCCTGTGTCAAAAATTAAATTGGAGAATGGAGAGATGGCTCAACAGTTAAGAGCTCTGGCTGTTCTTGCAGAGGTCCCACCTGGAAGCTGACAACTACCTGTAACTCCAGTTCCAGGGGCTCCAACATCTTATTCTAGCAGCTGCAAGCATTGAACACACATGTGCACTTACACACATGCAGACAAAACACTCATATACATTAAATAAAAATAAATCAATCAAAAAATTAAATAAGATGAAAGCAATACAGGAAGACATTCAGTGTTCATCTCACACATACATGGAAGCTCATATGCACACAAGGAGACACATCCAGACATATATGCAGACACGCCAAAAAAGCATATACATACACACAGTAAACATGCAAATCATTTCTAAGATTTCTTGTGCTATGCACTTGCTGTTCCAATACTTGTTTCATTTTTAGGCAATCACTGGTAAGCCCAAAAATGGAGGAAAGAGAGTTAATATGGACTGAATTCCTTCTAGATGAATCACACTCAACTTCATAAACAGCACCAATTTGAAGAAAACTTGACAGTGTTATTCCCTTTTTTTCAGATAAGAAATTTGGTCACAACAGTAAATGATCAAAAGATTTGTTTCAATAAAGTATCACTTAGAATTAGAAAAAACAAAGATCACTATATTAAATAACCTGTTTTCAGTGAAAAGTTGTTCAATTTTAGCATACAATTTTTAAGGGGCTTTCTTTTTCTGTTCCCACAAAGAGTATGCCAGATGCCCTTCTAAGTATTTGCATAAATCAACTAATATAATCTGCAACAACCCATAAGATAGATACTACTCCCCTGATCTAACGAGGAAAGCAAGGAAGGAGAGGTTAACACTGATGCCTAGGATCAGGAACTGGTGAGTTGCAGAGCAGGACTTTGATCCCAGATAGTTGAAGGTCCACATCAGTCCATCCTACAGCTTCTGCAGACAGATCTTAGAAAAAAAGAAGTTTGAAAACCTGTATACTAGACCAGCCACAGGGGCATGTGTCCCATGTGTCTTGATTTTACTACAGATTAGCAGAAGACCCTACAGGAATCACCTACTGTCTCTGAGCTTCATTTTCTTCTGCAATAGGAAAGCATCATATACACGATGACAAAGATTGTCAATGAAAAGATTGTTAGAAAGAAAACACAGATTCTTAGTTGCATGGAGAGCAGTTGTTTATTTAAGGGATGGTCATATTTCAATACTTCCTCAATTTATTTTGTATTTTATTGATCATATTTATTTTATGTGTATGAGTGTATTGCCTGCATATGTGTAAGTGTACCTGTGTCCTGCAGGGCTTGTGGAGGTTAGAACAGGGCATCAGATTCCCTAGAACTTGAGTTACAAAGGGTTGTTAGCCACTATGTGGGTGCTGATTACCGAACCCAGGTCCTCTGCAAAAGCAGCCAATGCTCTTAATTGTTGAGCCATCTCACCAATTCCCTCAGTTTACCTTTTTGAGGACACATATCTTGGTTTCTAAGTCATTATTCTGCCTTCAGAGTGTAATATTGTCTCAATGGCAATTGAATCAAACTCAGTTTCTCTCACTGATGTACAAGTTCCTGTGTGATACATCTTTATGCAGACTTCTTCCTTCTCCCAACCTCGTTTCCTGTCAGTCTTCTGTCCATGTCTAGTTCGTTCTCACTTCTTTATCTAGGAATCTCCTCTTTCTCCTTCTCCTTCCCTTCCTCTTCCTCCTACGCCTCCTCTTTTTCGTCCTCTTAATAAACCTGACTTTAAAAATGATACTATGGGCCGGGCATGCAGGTGCACTCCTTCCATCCCAGCACTAGGGAGGCAGAGGCAGGCAGATCTCTGAGACCAAAGCCATACTGGTCTACGTGCTAAGTTCCAGGCCAGCTGGGGCTACAGAGAGACCCTGTCTAAAAAACAAAAATGGTAATAATAATAATAATAAGTCTGGTGAGATGGCTCAGTGGGTAAAAGCAGTTGCCATACAAGATAGAAGGAGAGAACCCCTAAAAATTGTCCTCTGACCTCTACTCATTGTGGTAGGTGTGCACTCACATTCACACACCTCATATATACACAAACACAGTAATAATAAATTAACAACTACAATAATAATAATACTCTGGGGAGATGGCTCAGTGAGTAAAGAGCTTATTAGGCAAGTATGAGGACATGAATTCAGATTCCTAGCTCCTCCATAAGATCAGACGAAGCAGCATATGTGTATAATCCTAGCAAGTCTGGAAAGATGAGAGGCTGAGACTGGAAAATCTCCAGAAGCTTGAGAACCAGCTAGGAGACCCTGCCCCGAACAAGGTGGAAGACGAGCACCAATGTCAAGGTTGTGTCTGACCTCCACACACATGGTAGCACACACATATATCATACATACATCCAAGTACAAAAAAGGAAATAAAAGTAATTATGATAAAATGAAAAAGTAAAGGGAAGCTAGGTAGCAGGAATTATGATCAAATTCCTATGACAGTTTCCATCTGAGCTGGGAACCTTAAGTGTTTACTGCTGACAGCCCCGCTCAGACCTCACATTATCATAAGAAATTCTCATCTTTCCGCATCTGCGTCTAGTTATATACAGATGCAGATACAGATGACTTGATGAAGGAGATCACATGCAGAGGCACTACTACAAAGAACTAGGAAATGGAGCATCCATTCTGCTTGTTCCCTGGTAGAAAGCTGGCCAGAACTCCAGTGACAACTCTCAAATATAAAAGGCTTAAAACTATATCAACTACTGCAGTATTTAGAAATCATATAAATTAATAAGAAAAGTTAAATACATCCATGCAACATTAAAGGAAGTACGTGAAGTGGCAGATAAACATTTGAAAATATTTAATAATCTCTAATAATCAGTGTAAGTTAAAATTAAAACATGGAAACATTAATTTGTCAAGTTGGTTTTTATATATTTGTGTTCAGAGGTCTTAGGAAATGAATACCTTAAGTAGTTGAGAGGATAGTACATACTACTATCACAATATTTATTGAAGATATTTGGCAACATGTATTTAAAGCTTCAAAATTTGTTATGCCTTGTAACCAAGCAAATTCACTTCTAGGAATTCCACCTTATAAAACAGTTTTAAGCCAGGCATGGTAGCATATTTCAGTATTCACTAACATTCTGGAAACTGAGTCAGGAGAATTATAAATTTGAGGCCAGCCTAAGCTACATAGTGAGACATAGACACAGCTAGCCTCTCTAATAGCAAAAACTTCAGGAAATTGTTAAGGCCCAACTCTAACCAAATGATTGCATAAATCATATGATAATCTCCATGTCATGGGATGATGCCAGTCACATAAAATCATCACAAACTGTTTACCAGCACAGAAAGATGTTCACTTTATTAAATGAAATCAGTTCATTAAACGTTTATGTACCACTGATGAGATATCTTTATTTATGTGGAAATATACTGTAAGATACATATATATATATATATAATTTAAGAATGTCATGATAAATCATGATATCAAAAACAGTTTTTATATTATTCATCTTTTTTCTTAAACTACTTAACAAATGTGTCTTATGCTGAGAACAGCAAACATGTTTTGAGTTTAGAAACTGCCCTACTAGGTCACAAAGACACCTTTCCCTTAATTCATTTCCCGTGAACATTTCATATCAGTCGTCTCAGTACTTATCCAAGTGAATTTTGACACTGGCTCCACATTTTCTTCCAGTATCAATTTCCATATATACTACCTGCAGGAAATCATACTTCTTTTTAGTTGTCTTTAAATTTCCTCCTTTAAATTTAAAAAAAAAAAAAGCTTGCACAGCAGAGAATTAACATTTATTGAACACCTACTATGTGCCAGGAACTATTTAAATTCCATTCACATATGTTCAATAATTTGCATTTAAGTCTGGCTCCAATTATACATGACTTCTCTGATTTGACAGGCATCCATCACTCTTTATTTGAGCCTGCATATTGGCAGACAGATGAGAGGACGTATTTTTAGACTGTCCTCAGATGGCAGTGCTTGCGCTCTCTTCCTGCAGACCAGGTGCCCTTTCCTGGACATTCTCTAGCTATCCCTCGGATCCTGAGATCCCACACGTGTTCCGTTGACTCGGCTACTTTATGATAATGCCAAGAAACTGCTGGCATTTTGTGAAGCAGGTTGCCTTCCTGTGGGAGAACCTACTTTTGGAAATCTCTCAAGTAACTCCTTAGTTCATGGAAATGAAAAGATTAATACTACATTTGCTCAGTATATTTCAAGTGTTAATTAAACCTCTTGTCACACATCTGAGGCTGCATGACATGGTAACAAATGCTTCCATAGCAATGTAACATTCAGCTGCTTTTCTCAATGAAGTGTCCACCTTCTGCAAGGTGACCTTACTCTTTCCTCTGTGCCTTTTCTGGACCACACAATAAATATAGTTCTATCCCAAATAAACCTGGAAACCCTAAATACAGTAATAGTCAGTTGAAAAATCGATTGAAAATTGGTTTGTCTATTCTTCTAATTTAACAGTGTAGTAAGTCTAGATTTTAAAGGCTCTGGCTAAGAATGAGCCAAAGTTAACCTGGAGATGGAGTTCTCAGTTGGCAGAGTACTTGTCTAACATTCATGAGGCCCTGAATTCAACCCTCAGAACCACAGACGCCAGATATGGCTGTATGTGCCTGTAATCTCAGCACTGTGGAGATAGAGACTAGAAGATGAGGAGTTCAGTGTTATCTTCAACCTCATAGTGCATTCAAGACCAACCTGAGCTCCCAGAGACCCTGTCTGAAAAAAATTTTTTAAAGATTTGAAGTAATACAAATCCAAAGCCCTCCCTCCCTCCTTCCCATCCTGCTGACACCCTCCCTTTCATTTCTTCACCCCAGTGCCATATATGGTCATTATAGCAATTGTCTTAAAAGTTCCTTGAAAGTACGATTTTTGCAAACTGTGGAAGGATTCAGAGAGTGACCTTGGAAGCCTTACAGAGAAGGCCCCTCCATAAGATGATCCTAAAATACTCCAGTTTCTACTCTTTAGGGGTTAATGAGCTAAGGAAATTTGAACTAATACATGACTTTATATTCTAGTTTTAAAGCTTTATTGCTACAATGAAAATGGGTACTGGTCCACAGAGCCAAACCCAAAAGGACTCCAAATGAAGCTAATGAAAATTACAGGGCAGACCAAGAGGAAATCAAGCAGAAGTCCTAAAAATAAATCAAATACTCTAAAGCCATTCATGAATGCCAACGTCTGTGAACAGGAATGCCATAAGCCTTATAGAACAATATTATATGAGGCTTTTTGCTATAAAACTCATAGAATCAAATGATTCGCAAGGCTTTAAAGGAATTAGAGTTCATCTAGCCAAAACACAGTCATAGTTATAAGACCCCTTAAACATAGTTATCAAGATGCTGCTGGGCTTAACTTGTCCAGTGCTAGGAAGCTTATTAGCTTCTGAGCAGCCTAGGTCAGCTCCAGAAAGCTCAAATACCAGAAAGTTCATTAAAACTGACTAACCTGAGATCAGCTACTCAGTGTTTCTAGATCTCCCCTCTAGGAAAATGGTACAGCTGAGGGTTTTCTAAAATTGTACGTGTATTATTCCTGAAAGTTTCTAATAGGTATGTGCATTGTGCGTTGTACATTTTTCTGCATCATAAGTCAGAAGCAGTCATCAGATCTACAAGTGTCAGAATTCATAAAAGTCAGCAATGTCTGCTATGGGGATAATACAGAAAAAACATTAGATCTTATTCTTCTTAAAAGATACTTGAAGACAAGAATCGTGTTGCCCAGTCTTGCTTTTTCAGGCCAGCCGACTCTATCCCGTCCTTTGCCAGTGCCTTCCTGGCCCTGTCCATGCCCCTGTTTCTCCCTCTCCCTTTCCTGATAATGAGGATTGAGTCAAGAATCTCCATGCATAGAGCTACCACTGAGCTACATCCTCAGCTCTCCTTTTTCCAATCTATGGGCCACCCACTATTGTCCACATCCCTGGGGAGAACTGACTCTCCCTCCCAAGCAGCCCTCAATTGCCAATTGCTCCTCAATTAGGGGTGGGGCCTCATAAGACCCTCCGCCATCCATGCTAGAAAGTTGATTGGCTTAATCTTGTGTACATCAGAGCAGCTGGGAGCTAAAGAGTACAAGACCTGTGTTAAGAAGACATTGTTTTGCAGCAGTCTCTGCTACCTCTTGCTCTTAGAATATTTTCACATCATCTTCTGTATTAAAAGGGAGAGAGGATAAAGTGGAAGAGAAGCACCCAGAAGGCCATATCAGCCAAGGGTAAAGGCACAGACCTGCAATCCATCACTTGGGAGGCTGAGACAAGAGAATAACACCTTTGAGACAAGCCTGGCTACACACAGAGACCCAGCTCAAAAACAATCAAACAAATGAAGGAAGCTGTCAACTGATGGGAGAGAAATTCTGACTCCTCTTCCTTGAGCCACTTCTCTCCTGAGCTCCACTCCTAAAAGATGCTGATCAGATTGGGCCACCTGAGGCACAAGATATACATCATACTGATATGCTTGTGGGTAGTTCTTCCCTTCTTGAAAAGTAAACCCTTGAGGGCTGGCAAGATGGTTCATCAGGTAAAGGCACTTGCAGCCCAAGTTTGATCTCTGCATCCCACCACAGTAGGAAACAAACGACTCCAGAAAGCTGTCAAGCTGTCTCCTCTGACCTACACTCACACACACACACACACACAAACACAAACACACACATTGTAGCACTCATGTTCCCACATTCAGACAAATCACATACATACACAAAAATAAATAAATAATTTCAAGGAGTAAGTCTCAAGATCGCTTAAATCCCTTGTCTTGCTCTCTCAAGTAGGAAAACCCTGCCACTAGAAAGGAGGGAGATATAGAACCTTGTTTTCTATACCATGTCATTGGATAGGCAGGTGGACACCCTCCCAAGCACCCAATTCAAGTTGTCAAATTGGGTAAACGAAAATTCAGAATGACTACTTGAGTTCTAATATTGGATAAAGAATAAATAATTTGAGGCTGAAGCAATGACTCAGAGCTTAAGAGTACTGGCTGTTCTTGCAGAAGACCCAGGTTCGAATCCCAGCACCCTCATGGTGGCTAGCAATCATTCATAACTCCAGTTCCAGGGGATCCAACACCATCTTCTGTCCTCTGGCACTGCACAACACGGGTGCACTTACACACAGGCATAGCACTCATACATATAAAATAAAAAATAAACAAAATAAAAAAGACTAAATAAAAAAGACTAATTTGTGTGTAAGTCTACCCCATGCAATATTTGAGAAATACAGTGAAATAGGACCTTTTATATGAAATTAAAATTTAACTTCATATCTTATACACTCAACTATCTCAGTTCTTTCTTTCTTTCTCTTTCCTTCCTCCTTCACCCAGTGTCTTTCTTCCTGTTGTAACATATTTCACAGTTTGGGGCCCCATGATTTGGACTGAAATCCATTTGGACATCAATCCAAGCACATCCCCCAGATCATCTTTAAGCAGACCTCTGCCTTTGAAGTGAGAGGAAAGGATCTTACTTGGTTTTACTGAGGGGAAGGAGTTGTTGAGACAGGGTCTCCCTGTAGCCCCAGCTGGCCTAGAACTTTCTATGTAGACCAGGCTGGCCTTGATCTCACAGAGATCCTCCTGCTCCTGCCTCCTGAGTGCTGTGTTTAAGGCATACACCACCATGCCGGCCTTTTCTCCGTTATTTCTAAAGGTGAATTTTGTTCTCTTTTTGACTGGTGCTTCCTGACTAATACATAGTTCTCTTGTCAAGAGCAGAGAGTTGAGACAAGAGTTTGAAAGAACCCAACTTTGAGAAGGCCCTGACAGAATGTCAACAGGTTTTATCAACTCCTTACTCCTTGAGCTGTCCTAAACACCTGGGAGGATGTGGGGAGCATGTCTATTTTGAAAGCTTAACAGTTTCTATCAACTCATGTATGCTCTCGCTGTGTGGTGCAACCATCCTATTCCTATTAAGTATATTAAGTATAGGAAAGCCATGTTTACGCAAAAACTCGTGCACAAATACTTGCAACACTTTTTTGATTCATAATCACCAGAAACTGTGGATAGATCCATGTTTATTCATCACACTTTTGACCTATGGCTAGTAGACTCTGTAGGTGCAGAACCCAGAATGCTGAGAGCCACAACAAAATGCACAACAACTTGAGTATCGTACAAAGGCACCGCACCTGGTAAAAGAACCCAGCCCCCAAACGTAATCACGCCGACATGATTCCATATCCGTGACGTACCAAACAGAGCAAAATTAGAGCGCCAAAACACCAACGACTAGTTGTCAAGAATTTTGGGTGGAAAGAGCGATTGTGAGAGATGTTTTGAGCTGAGGGACCGTCTCTGAATCCTGAGCATAGTGGTTGCTACAGGTTATAGTGGTTGTCACAGATTAAAAGTCTATTTAACTTTATGAGGAGTATTTTTTTCTTTTGTGAGTGCATGCCTGTGTGTGTGTGTGTGTGTGTGTGTGTGTGTGTGTGTGTGTGTGTACATGCTGTGGCACACATGTGGGGACTTGAAAAAACCTTGCAGGAGTCACTTCTGTCCTTCCACTATGTGGGCCCCTGGGAAGGAACTCAGATCCTCAGACCAGAAGCAGATATCTTTCCTCACTGAAACAATTCACCAGCCCCCTCTATTCAACTTGATAGTGATTAAGTTTTTCTCAGTGAAAAGCAACCAACAACCACAAAAGCATCTATTCCTGAATCTCTAAAAACTTCCAAAAGAGTGCATGTAACTGTCTTAATTAAATATTAAATATTAAAAATTAATAGTCTTAATTAAATCCTTTGTAAGGAGAATCAAGCCTGCCTCTTCTTATCCTTGACTTTTGTAACTCTTTCTTATTCATAAACAATTAAACACAGGGATTTAGTGGCAATGTACATAAATTGCTAAATTTTTACAGATGTTGGACTCAAATGCTAATTTAGGCCAAAATAACATATCACGGATCTTTTTCTGTGGTATAAAATCAACCTGTGACTAGCAATGCCTCTCGTGTCCCCAGATTTAATCCTGTAGTGTGGTTCCACTACCTCACCCACTGCCGACAGAACTTCGGGTGCCCAGGTCATGCTCTCCACATCTGCCTCGGGACAGTATCATCTATGACAGGATCTGAGGTCCCGCTTCATAGATGGCACTGCCACTGTGATGCTTTTCTTCCTGAATGGTGTCACACAAGCTTGCAACAACCTCGCCGAGCCACAAGTCAACCACAAGGAAATGTAACATCGGTGAGTTATCTGTGTGGGAGAGAAAACAAGCTCTATGAAGAACATGCCACCTTATCGTTTAGAAGTCTGCAGTTCGATTTAGAAAGAGTCAGAATTAACGGAGAAGAAAGCAGATTCAACACAGACTTTTGTGGAAGCAACTGTTCAGTCCTGGGAGGCTCCGCCAGCTGTCTGGCTCTGTGAAGAATCCAGAGCCAGGGCTGCTGGCTGGTTGCAGAGCTGGGAAGCGAGTCAGAACCGAAGCGCATTGCCATAGGAACACTGACTGCTGCATTTTCCCTTTCCTCATAAAACTGTACATGAGAACTGCTAATAACTTTCACATTTCTTGGCTTTATAAGAGAAAAAAAATCTTAAGATGTGCATAACTTGGCAACATTCTCCTAGCCTGGAAGCTTGATGGAGTTTTCAGAATGTTCCTTAAGATATAGCGTTCTTATTCTTATTTTTAAAAGAAGAACGAAAAGAGTTGATACCGGGAGAAAAGTAGCTTAAGTTTTCATCTTCAGTGAAAAAAAGAATTAAAATAGTGATTTTTTAAGAGAAATGGAGGGCTGTCTGTTAGGCCCCCTGTCGCGTGCACCCTCGAGGTGTCTACTCACAGCATCGCTACTGGTCCACCTTTCTTTGTCACTTCTAGGTATCCCAACTATTTGTTTTCATAAAAATGGCCAATACATTGTTTTCTTTGCAACAAATATGAACTAACAAGTCCTTTGTACCATGGCAGAACTCACACTAGGGAATGAAGGAAAAGAAACAGAAGGGTTCTTGACTTCAAAGGTGAAATTTCTGTCAAGGAATTTGGTCTGGCAAAGGAGACAGTCTGGTCAGGTAAACATCCAACCTAATGGAGCACGAGAAGCACACAACCAGGAAACTCAAGTCACTGGCATGTACCAGGACTGGTCAACCCTATTGTGAAGAACAGACTGGAGAGGAGGAAGAAAACCTTCCTAGGTTCTGTGTACCTAACCAAGCAAGAGACAAGTTGAACAATATAAGAAAGAGCATTCTTATCTGAGATGAGAACATATAATAAATCAGGTTAGACCAAACAATTCACAGACTTAGCCAAGAGCCTGGTTGGTTCTAGTGCAGCTGTCGTGTAACCTATCCTAATGGACTGGCACTGTATGGAAACAGTGATCAGTCTTAGTGACATGTCAATGTAAGTAAAATACGTTTAAAATAAAACATATTTCTTACAGGTTTTTGGCAACTGCCATAGATCTTCTCAGCAGTATTTGAAATATGTGTGATAGTGATTATAAAAACAGATATATCTAAGTTTGTTTAAGGGATGTCATTAACAGAATAATAATGTAGCAATTATAATCATTATTAATATGTCAAAAGTTGAAAGTATTTTGCTGTCCTTATGTACCAACTCTGTGTTCTCATTCTCCACTGAACACAGTTATCATTTACAGTGTGATAAATTGTTGGTTAACATGTTATCTATGTGGCTTTTGAATGGCAGGGTTTTTTCAGCTGGAACTTTTGTTAGCATGTCACTTTAAATGAATTGATATCAAATGCTTCTATCCTCACTAGCTTATAAATTAAGAAAGCACAAACACAATTTTGACAAACTCACCTGTGAATCATGAACATGGATTTGTGTAAGCTACAGGGATGATTAGATGACTATCATTTGATGATAATAAATGCTAGATATCATAAAATAATAAAACAAATGCCTGAGTCATTCATCTAAATTGCAATAAATTAATAAATAACAATAGGTGTGTCTAATAATACCAAGCAGCAGGTAGGGAGTGGGAAAGCCAATATTCTGACAATTCTCGCCAGTTAATGAAAACAGGCTTATCGGAAAGGGCTTAATTGTGGTGAGGCACCTTCCTAAGGAGCTCCTCATACTTTAGCTTTAGAAGCTTTAAATATCTTATGCCAAAGAAAGAAAAAAATGCTGAGATAGTGATTCAATTAGCTAATTATTATTAAATTTGCTAGGAAGAATTAGTACCACTCTTCCTTATAATGATGAAGCTAAAATGGCAAAAGCGAGAAGTAATTCCAGGATTCTCATTATGCTGTGTGTTCAACAATCACTGGCAAGACTCTGCTCATGAATTAATATACTACTTACAAGTGCCCCTCTCTGCCAGCATGAAGGCCACCTTCAGTCAAATGTTGCATTCAATTGATAGCATTTGCAACTAAAGAGAGCTAAAAAAGAATGTGTACCATTTAACTTCTATTATGTATCATTGAGCAGTTCAAAAAGCTCATTTAGAGCAATTAGTTTTAATATTAACAATATTTTGATAAAATTATTCACACTGCTTATGCATTAAAATGTATGAAAGTTCTATTTTTATAGTATTTTGTTCCTTGATTCTAAAATAACTCCAGAATGGTAGTTAATATATTCATTTCAGGGCTACTTTGATGATTTGTCTAAGGCAATCTTGAAATTGAAGGATGTTTTTCTATTTGGCAGCCATTTAACATATTCTGGTTCTGTGCACAGCTCACTCGGGGGATGCAGCTGTTCACTCAGAGCCTTGGTCTACCATTGAGAACTACAGAGCAAGGGGCTGGTCCTTCCTTCTTTGTGCTCAGAGAGGAAAAACATTCCGACTTCAACTTTGAGCAGCATGACTACCACACAGGGATCTAACTGTAGGACTGGAGACAGGGTCTCCCTGTAGCCTCAGCTGGCCTAGAACTGGCTATGTAGACCAGGCTGGCCTTGAACTCATAGAGACCCACCTATCTCTGCCTCCTGAGTGCTGGCATTAAAGGCATGTGCTACCATGCTGGAGCTGTAGGGCTGATATTTTTAAGAACGGTCAAGCATACCATTACAAACACAAATCACTTCAATAGAATAAGAAATAATGATAACTCTAGTAAATAGGCTTAAGAAAATGCCCATCAGTTTGTTCAGTTTGTCTAAAAGGATTAGTAAAAATATTAAATAGTAAGACATTAATTATTTGTTGTTAAGATGAAACAATTAAGACCTGTCAAAGAAACTGAACAGTATTTATGTCTACAAATTAGTATACTATGCAACTGTCATCATGCAAGATATATACTTTAAGTTAGTGGCAATCCACAAGTAGTAAATCTAACAGAACAATTAGTACATTTGTTCTCTGTGTTTTAAATTAATAAATAATGCAATTTCCAGGCTGAAAAAGAATAACCAAGTAATTCAGTTTCCTCATTTAAATTCTTCCTTTTTATCTAGCCCAATTTGACAAATAAAAGTGTTCTGTTTGGTTTGGTCTGTTTTACTTTGGGCCTTCTTATAGAAAATTCAGCACAGGTTTTCCATCTGACTAGATGCATTCTCTCTGGGCTCACAAAGTTTTTTGCCCACAACTCTATCAGAACCCCTCACTAGAATGGTTTATTCACTTCTATCTCCCCCCATACTCTGGGCCTTCCTTGAGGACAAGAATAAGCAAGTCTTTCTTGACTTTGCATCCCCAGGGCCTAGGACAGTGCCTGGAACATAGTATTTGCTCAATAAATATTTGGTAAGGGAATAAAATAACTAACTCAAGGGGAAATAAAGTTCAATATAATGTGAATTAATATTAACAACTTGTCCTTTGCTTTTGTCTTAATCCATCCTCTCTACTTCTCCCGTTGCTCTCTCTCCTGCTCGTTCTTCTCTCTCCCTAATGCTGCATGTTATTAACTGTTACTTAGATGGTAAAGAAAAGCAGAACAGTATGTAGTGAATAGCCTGAAATGTAACATAGTCTCAACAAACATCTTTGTAAGTTTTATTACATTTGATCTGTTTGCTTTGTGTGTATATGAGTGTACATACACATGCAGATACTAAGGCGTGTATGTGGAAGTCAAAGGAAAACTTTCAGGAGTTGGTTCTCTGCTTCTGCCCTGTGGGTCCTGGGGATGGAACTCAGGTCATCAGGTTGACAGCAGGCACCTTATCTACTGGGAGATCTCCTCTGCTCTTCAAACATTTTGTTGTTGTTGTTTGAGACAGGATCTCCCTGTAGCCACAGCTGGTCTGAAACTTGCTAAGAGGACTTTGCTGGTGGGGATCTCACAAAGAGCCACCAGCCTCTGCCTCTTGAGGGACAAGTGTCAGGTTTAAAGGCAAGTGCCACCATGCCTAGCATAGTAAACAAATTTTGAACTAAGATTAAAGAGGAAGTCATGGAAAGAGAAAGGAAATGTAACAAACAATTTTAGAAATGCTGTGCTGTCAGGCTTCTCATTCCCCCTGGTCCTTGGTTCTCCATATTCACAAGGGTCTCATGATTCATTTGGGGGTTGGATATGACAGTATTCAAGCATTCCTACTGAAAGAAACAGAGACATGTGTGAAAGCCAGGCATTGTAGTAGATTATCACCAATAATTCCAACACTCAGTAAGGTCAAGGTCAGCCTGGACTACAAATTCAGATTCCGACTAAAAACCAGGAAAAAAAATGTTCTTGAGTATTATGTGAATTTTGGATTTTTCTTTTTGATTCATCTGTTCTTAAAATTTTCTGAAAATAAAAGATAATTTAAATGACAATTTCACATTAAAAAAATTCAACCTTTACAAAAAAAAAGAAAAAAGGCCAGGCATGGTGGCACAGGCCTTTAATCCCAGCACTCAGGAAGCAGAGACTGGTGGATCTCTGTGAAATCAAGGCTAGCTTGGTCTAAATAGCAAGTTCCAAGCCACCTGGGACTACAGGAAACCCCATCTCAGAATTAATTAACACATAAAATCCAACCCTGGTATTTCCAGTTGCAGCCCATTGCTCTGATGACTTAACTATGCATGTTCTTGTCTACCTGACTCCCAGCTTATAGGGAAATTAAGTATATCCCATGATGCTCAACTCCTGCCCCCAGTATAGGAAGAATCAAACTCACACATGCCCATCCACTTCAGAAGAGACAAAACAAACAGCATGGGGACTCTGTGTCATAGGTCCAGTTCAACTCAATCGATGTCTGAATATCTGTTTCCTGAATGTTTGCTAAACATTTGCAAGGAAGAATCAAGTTAATGCATATACAAAACCAGTCTGACTTTAGTATGATTAGGAAAGAGTGAATGATAGGAAGATGGCTCCTTGTAGAAGTCTATTTCTCTTTTGTGCAAACCAAGTAACTAGAAAAAAAAAAAAAAGACAAAATTTTGCTGCATAGCTTACGTGAAATTTTCTTTGTCTTATAATTCTCTAAGCTAAGCTAAATATTAATATATTTCTGTGATTGCTTTACATTCACTTTTTAGATCAGTTTTTGCTGCTAAGTTGTCATTGTTTTATTAAAATGTGTATTATAAAATTTTATGTAATTGTAATGAGATTAGAGATATAATATCTCTAATATATAGAGATATAATAATATATAGAGATATATAATCTCTATTATATAGAGATATAATAATAGTGGATTTATTTATGTGTTTTTAAGAGAATTAAGACTAAACAAGCAAAGTATTTCATATGGTAATGTAGGAGAATGATTTAATTTACTAATGCTAAAACTCACCAAATTCAGCAAGATATTTCAATGTGTATATTTGATTAATCATTGTTTTTGGTAACCTAAAGTGGTTTCAAATTATTTCAAATGTGTACGGTATATTAAATGGTATATTTTGACTTTTCTAAATTCCTGACTTTAGAAAAAACAAGTGACTATTGTCATGTAAAACTTAGAGCCAGATATCTTAGACTGTTTGAGGATAATTTCGGAAGTAGGCAGATCTCTGTGAGACTGAGGCTAGCCTGGTCAAGTTCCAGGCAAGCTGGGGCTATAGGGAGATCATGTCTCAAAGAAGGAAGGAAGGAAGGAAAGAGGAAGGAAGGAAGGAAGGAAGGAAGGAAGGAAGGAAGGAAGGAAGGAAGGAAGGAAGGAAGGAAGGAAGGAGAGAAAAGAGAGAGAGAGAGAGAGAGAGCTAGCATATCAAAACAAAATTTTCATTGTCTCTTCTGCCATTAAAGGAAATCTTATTCTCCCTTTCTTTAAAATAAGGAACTAAAACTGAATAGACAAAAAAACCTTGGCTAGGAAATATACCAAAATGTAAAGGAACCAAACCATCATTGCTTCTAGACTGTGTGGACGTCTCTGTAGAACTAGACCAAGGTCGAGGGGGTTATAACCAACTTACTGCCAGCCGTGTCAAACATCTCCCTTGTCCTCCTGTGCCAGCATGGTTGAAATCCCTCTTTAGAAATGTGTTCATTTTGGTTAACCATCATCCTTTGGTCTCAAAAATGCAAGGGTGTGAAATAAAAGATTAAGCTACCAACTGTTAAAAAGCATAAGCCACAAGACTGCAAAGAGCCCTTAAGACCATCTATTATCGCTTTTCCTAAAGTCAAGTCACACTGATCAGCAACCAAATGAAGAGCAGCCCATGCCAGCACGTCCACACAGCACTCTGCCAGCATCAACTTTTCAAAGGAATGAAGTCACAATGAACTACTAAGATCTGGGCCCCCTGAGGGACTGAGTCCCGGCATTTTATTCAAAATTAGGTGGCCAATACCTAGAATATTGTTCACCATGTATTAAGAGGGCAGAAATACTAAAAAAAATAAAAAGATGATGATGATGAATGAAAATCTTCCTGCTTCCCTACAAGACAGACAGGATTTATAAAGAAAGTAGAATAACAGAGTAAGATTACTTTATATGGGCATCCAAAAACTGCAACAGTACAGAAAAAGAAGAGGAGGGCTGGCTCAGAGGTAAAGGCACTTGCTGCCAAGTCTGAGCTCAATCCTCAGGGGCTACAAGGTGGAAAGAAAGAAGCAACTCTCACAAGTTGTCCTGTGATCCTCATACATTCCAAGGCACATAAATATGTACCACCCCCCAAACAAATACAAATAAATGTAATAAAAAAATCTTCAGAAGTAAAGAAAACATAGCAGCCAATATGTGCTGTGTACCCGCTGGCACCAAGTACTCTGTTGGCCTTGACTCTCTTTCCCACAGTCGCCACTGTTGGCTTCCATCCCCTCTAGTCTAAGACAAGGACACTGCGGCATGAGGACGAGTGAATTCCTTAACAGACCAATTCTGTTGCTGTAACCAAAATTTAAACTGAAGCTTAACTCACAATTCCGTATCTTTTAATTGTACTATATCCTCTCAAAACTTCCAAAATAGAAAAAAGTCTGGCAAGCCCAAATAGGAGAATGGGATTGTCAGAGACAGCTTCATCACAAAGGAACAGAAAAGTTTCTGCATATAAATTAACCTAAGTCCAGAAAAGTCTTTTAGAAGTACAATAGTTGCATATACTCTCAGCACTCAGGAGATCCAGGCAGAAAACTCTACTTGGAGGACAGCCTGGGCTACATAGCAAGTTCCAGGCTTGCCATGGTTGTACAAGGAGATCCTATCTCACAAAATAAAACAAAGAAATGAGAGAGAGAGAGAGAGAGAGAGAAAGAGAGAGAGAGAGAGAGAGAGAGAGATGCAGTGGTGAGCAAGCACTCATTCTATGTGTGGTAGTAAATGAAAGTGCCCTACACAGGCTCCAGTTTTTGAGCACTTGGTCAGTTGGTAGCACTGTTTGTGTTTGGGGGAAGGGTGTATGAAATCTTTAGAAAGCATGTTTCTAAGACAGACTTTGAGAGTTCATAGTTTGGCCCATTTCCTGCTTGCTTTCTCTGCTTCCTGCAAGTGCTTAAAGACGTGAGCTCTCGGTTTTCTGGGCTGGCTGCCTCTTGGCAGGCCTCCCCTGTCATGATGGACTCTTATCTCTTTGGAACTTTAACCGCAAATAAACCCTTCTATAAATTCCTTGGTCATGGGGTTTTATCACAGCAACAGAAAAGTCACTAATACGCTATGTTTAAATCTCATTGGTTTTAACTTCAGTGTATAGTTTCAATTACAGTATATCTAATAAGATAATAACACCAAGGAGCATAAAGTTTCTCTGTTAGAATTTTCAGGTCACTTGGTGTCTGGGATTTCTGTGATTGGATTTCCATGATTCTGGTTAGTCTCAATAGATCCTACATAACCCAGTGGCTAGAATTCCTGGAGAACAACTGATATGAAGTTTATAGGTGTGAGAGGAATGCTGAGTAAGTTCACATCGGTGGCATCAAACGGGAGATCAGAGCTTCACCTGAACAAGTTGGAGAAAGTCACACTGTGCCCCAGGGAGGAAAAAGCTAAATGGAACTAAATTAAAGTTTATTAGACTGATCAGACAGTATGCTAATCAGTAATCTGCTTCCCAAGTCATACTATCTACCCTGATTGAAAGGGGCATGGCTGACACCTACAAATGAGTTTTAGACACTTGATGTACAGACACGGAACACGTTTGGGCAGATCCAAATCAAATCAAACTATATCGAGGGAATGTTTAAGTCATGTTAACGTTGAGTAACATAGACCTCAGTGTGGCAAATGCAAGTCAGGGTGATACAATGAGAACTAAGATAAAAAATAAGATAAGCCACCCACAGTGGTTTAGCAATTATCACTAGGTCAAGGTTTAAGGGAGAAGTAAACCAAGGAAAATTAAACAGAATCAAGGAAGAGGGAAAATTGAAAAACAAAACAGCCAAGTAAAATGGGCAAACCTTATCAAAGCCAATACTCCTTTCTAATCTAATGTGGGAATGACTTTTATTAACAGACATAATCTGGACTAATGACTTTTAATTAACCCAGCAAAACCATGTACTCCTCTGTCTTGTGACCTTGGCAACCTCAATTTGGTATTCTACCTGAAAAGATATGAATGAATTAATGAATGAATGAATGCTTGAGAACTAACACCAAAGTACTGAAAGGCAGCATGCCATCTCCATTGAACACAGTGAAGTCTGGGAAGGATTTGGGACCTTGGGTGAAAGAGACATTCTACAACTAAGAATGAAAAAAACAGTCTTTTAAAGAAGGTGGAGCCAAGCTTGTATTTCCCTAATTGAAGCTGTAGAAACCATTTTAAATAAAATTATAGGTAGGACTGGACTCGGGACACAGTTCCAGAGACAGCTTTCCAACAAGACAATTCCATCAGCATAGATCCAAGAGACTGACAGTTCCAAGAGATCTCTAGGGAGCAAGTGTCTTCCAAGTTCAGGCTCCCTCTTAAAAACTAAATTTAAGAGTTGGGCTTTTATTTGTTCAGGTAATTATAATGTCAGTAGAAGAAAGCCACAATTTAAAAGGTGATTCTCACAATTAGAGAGATGGTTCAGTCAATAAACTGCTTGCTATGCAAGGATGAGAACCTCAGTTCAATCCAAAACTCACTTAAAAGTGAGGTGTGGCAATTCACACTTGTAATCCCAGAACTGGGGAGGTTGAGACAGGCAAATTCCAGGGGCTTGCTGGCCAGACCATCTAGCCAAATCATTAAGCTCCAAGGATCAGCCTCAAAACATAAGGTGGAGAGCTGTCATGAGTGTGCTATGCCAGAAATGAATACACAATGAATACGTTGGTGTCTTTCCACAATGTCCAAATTTATTGAAATTGTAAATTCACAAGGTTCAACAGGACAAAAATTTGTCATATAATCCTTCCTGTTTTGATAAACTGGCCAAGGCAAATACAGGCTCTTTAGCTCCAACCTTCATTACTAATATAAACTCTCACGTCACACATAACACGACACACAGTGTGTGGTTTACAGAATGAATACAAATTAAGAGGCTGTAGCAGAGTTCAAAGGTTTCAGAAGTAAGCTGAGAAAGTCTGTATAAATAAGATAAACCAGACCAGTGCTGGGAGGGAGCTGCTGCTGGAGCTGCTGGAGACAGGGTTTGAGAGTGAAGCCATTCCATCTGTGAGCTGAAAGGTCAGACCAGTCCTGAGCAGAAAATGGAGAGTCAGGTCCAGACGGGTGACCAGCTGGACAGGGAGGCAGTACAGTTGTCTGCATCAACAGCAGGGAGCCAAACCGAACTGAAGCTCCAGGACAGTCAGGGAATCCTCTGCATGTTCGTCCTTACCACATACCCGAGATATCAGATGATCTATTAGTATGGACCGGTCACCTTTACAGTGTTAGTTGTCCATCACATTATGGAACCCAAGTGAGGGGGCCCTTTCCTCGGTCTGGGATGTCTGATAAGCTCTTGGGTCTGGTTTCCCTGATGTGGTTTTAATGCACCCATGTGTCCCCATAGTCTCAATTCACCCTGATAAATTTATAAAGTGGCTTCTGTTCTCCTCCCAGGAAGAAGCCATTTATCAGTCTGTGCTAGCTGGGCAGTGTCTGACACATGGTGCAGTTCTGGGTCCACCCAGAGACTACAGTCATCCTTCTCTCTCAAAATAAAATCAAAAGCTGCTTGTAAAATGCAGTCTCCAAGGTAAGGACAGGGCGGAAAAAAAAAAAAAAAGTTTGTAAATATGAAGTAACTTAGAGTGAGACACAACCTGAACTTAACCACAGTGATTGAGAAAGACACCTGACATCAGCCTCTGGCTTACACACACACTCACACTCACACAAAATTCTCTCCTGACAGCTCCAGGGTTACATTCTCCTGGAACTTTGACAGGTGATTCCTTACCTCTATCCCTCCTGCTCTGCAGTAGGCTTTTCTTGATAATGTGCACAGCCGTCCAAACCACAAGTACTGTGCAGGGCACCTCAGCTGCCCTGTGTCCAGGTTCTCAGGTCTCTTCCCTGTGAAATACTTCCATGTCCACCTGTCTGCCTCTTGTCCTAGATCTGATGATACACTTCCTTGGCCTAGGAGTGCAGTGGAGCTTCTCCGTCTCTTTCTTTCGGGTTTTCCATTGTTTACTGACACTACCAACTGAACTAGGGTTTTTTTTTCTACCCTCCACTCCAAATTGAATTAACCCTCTAATTAGTGTTTACCTGAGAGTCTTCTCATGATCTACTGGTGTGCTAACCAGACTGAGGGATTACTGGAAACAAAGGCAGGAAAGAAAATGGCCCCAGGTAAGAATACCACAAAGTTCCACTGCTCTTATGGAACACTCAGCCATTATAATGAATAAACATTCCTCAGTTTGCTGTTTGCTCATGATTGACTTGCAGAGGCTGCTTTTTATAGTTTTAATCAGTTTTAATCACACTGCTTTTGAAGGGGGAACTCTTGTCTACAGTCACTGAAAGTCTTGTATCAACTGACTCTTGTTTCTTTTCTGTTCTAGTTTGCCTTCAATTGCTATGACAAAACACCCTGACCAATACCAACTTGGGGAGGAAAGGGTTTGTTTGGCTTATGTCTCTTGGGTCACAGTTCATCACTAAGGGAGCCCAAAATAGGAAGTCAGAGCAGGAACCTGGAAGCAAAAGCTAAAGAACAGGCCACGGAGGAATGCTGCTTACTGGCTTGTTCCTTTGGTCCATGCTCAGCCTGCTTTCTTATACAAAATGCCACATCACTCAACAATCAAGAGCATACCCCACAGACATGGCCACAGGTCAGTTCAATGGAGGCAATTTCTCCCTCAACCCAGGTGTATGACATTGACACTAAAGCTACTCAGCACTTTCTCTGAAGCTCCTTGCTTTAGTTGCCAGAGTCTGATGAACATGTTAAATTATTTTCCTCTTTTTATTTTTTCCATTCTATCATCTTTATTCATTAACATTATGTCTTTTCCTTTCTCAAGCATATTATTTTGAGGGCTGGAGGGATGGTTCAGTGGTTAAGAGCACTGGCTACTCTTCCACCAGCACCCACATGGTGGCTGACAACCATCCATAACTCCAGTTCCAGGGGATCTGAGGCCTTCTTCTGACCTCCCCAGCATTGCATGGCATGGGTGCTCTTACACAGATGCAAACAATACACTCAGCCACAAAAAATAATAAATAAAATGTTTTTTAAGTATACTACTTTCTCAATTTTATATTTTACACAAAACGTGTTATTCATCTTTCCTTCTAAGCTACTTAACATTCAGATATACTTCTCATCAACTGTGACTTAATGTACAGTAATATAATGCATACTTATCTTCTTCTTTTAAAGAAACATTGTGAAGTATCTATGAATATCCTTTATCAGAATGAGCACACTAGGGGCTAGGGAAATTGCTCAGTAGGTAGAGTGTTCCCTAGCATGCAAGAGGCCCTGGGTTAATCTCCAAAACCACATAAACTGGGTGTGGTAGCAAATTCCTATAATCCCAGCACTGGCAGGAACATCAGAAGTTCAAGGTCATTCCTGGCTACATGAGACCCTGTCTCATAAAAGAAAAAAAGAATAACCACCTTGTTAGGGGAAAAAAAAATGGCAAACTCAAGGGAGAGATTGAAATGCTTTTGATGAAGGACTCCTTGGCACAATTCTAAGAAAGTGACTCTGAACTGAAGGTCATGGTTTTTTCCTTCAGAAAATATTTGGCAAAATTTGTGGATAGCTTTGGTGTCATACTGGAAATATGTTCCTGGTTTCCACTGTAGGAAGAGGAAAGATGGTACCAGATGTGTCTCACTGCACAGAACAGACCCCATAACAAAGAACCATGCAACAAAAGTATCAGGTGTGCCAAGGGTTAAGAGAAGGAATGGGTATGTCCTGTATTCAGAAATACTGTCTCACGTTCAAGTTCTTGGAAGTGATCAAGGTCTGTGACAATAGCCCGTATTATTTCGTGAGTCTCTCAGATCACCCTGATCAACAACCCTAAAGGAGGTTTCTTCTGTCTGGCACCGTTTCTTGCTATGTAGCCTTCAGGTGTACACATGCACTCATTGTCTGTATACTTTTCAGTGGTTGAGTTAATACAGTTCCCTCTCTTTGTTCATATCACCTAAGCATTATTTCTCTCTATCTCCTTGCCCAACCCTCCCTCCTCAACGGAAGTGCCCCATTTTCTCCATTTCTTTTTTGATAACACCTGCCTCCCACTGTTCCTCTTTCAGCTCTTTCTTTCCCTTTACCCCTAGGTTCCTTTCCATTTTCCTGACTCCTGCAGTTCCATCAGCATACAAGACATACTTCCAATACAGGACTTGCAATGGAGCTGGAACTGACTTGGAAGACTTTTCCCTAAAGACTACCACTCGTAGTTTCAGAGGATACTATGCAAGCTGTTAAAGGAGAATGGTCCAACCTCAGTCAATGGTCCAACCTCAGCCATAAAACCTAATACCCACAACAATGACCAGCACAGCAAACCATCTCTATGAGATGCCCAGCCCTAAATGACACATCTACAGTGGAACCTCTGTAACTAAGGCTCATAGAACATAGTAGAACAGGGTGCAGAGAAAATATTAATGCTGCTCTCAACTCTCACCAGCAAAGCTTTCTCATGAAATATATGGTTATCAACATAGAAAGCCGCAATCAGTCAAAATGTAGAGAATAAGAGGCTGCAGAGTTTGTGCCCCTGCATAGGACTCCTATGTTAAACCCCTGCCACCCAGGGCTCAGGGGCCATTGCAGAAGAGGGAGCGAAGCCAGGGGTGGTGGATGACCATGATGAAATAGTTTTCTAGGCAGCTGGGAAGTTGCTCAGATGAACTTACACCGAGCATGACAGCATGCACAAGACCCATGCAAATTCAAACCAAACAAACACCCAGTATAGAAATGGGGACATGGGCAAGAAGCCCCAACCTTAGCTGAGGAACTATTGCAGCTGATTATTGCTGAGTGAAGGACAGTTGGTCTTCTTTGAGGAAGTGATGTTAGGTAGGCTGAACAGGCTCCAGTGGATGAACTCACATCAAGGAACATCTGCGGACACAAACTTGACTCAATAGGCTTAACATATAAGGCTGAATGCATGGAATCCAGCGAGGTAGTAGATGGAGTGAGTGCACTCAGTGTTAAGAGTGCTTGCTTAACACTGCAAAAAATAAAACAGAGGGCCGGAGAGATGGCTCAGCAGTTAAGAGCACTGACTGCTCTTGCAGAGGACCGAGGTTTGATTCTCGACACCTACATGGCAGCTAACAACTTCTGTAACTCCAGTTCCAGGAATCTGACACCCTCTTCTCACCTCTTTAGGCACTGCACAACACAGATGTACTCATACACATGCAGGCAATACATCATATACATAAAATAAAAATATAATAAAAATTAAAAATAAATAAATAAAACAAAGAGAAAAAAAAGAAAACCAACAAAGGATGATAAACCCTCTAGGAAATATTCAAGGAAGAAACTTATGTTAGGTCTGAATGACTGAGGTGGAAGGATTGTTGCCAGAGCCAAGTTAGATCAGAGTGACGAGGAGCCATGAGGCAGGAGTTGGCCTAGGTTTTAGAAGAACTAAGTTTATGCAGTGTAAGGAAATTTTAGGGAAAAAAATTATAAATATGAAATTGGGCACGAACATAGAATTTAAAAGTCAATAGTATTTAAAAATCTAATAAATATTAGCCAGGCATGGCTAATGCCTTTAATGTCAGCACTTGGGAAGCAGAGGCAGGTGAATCTCTGTGAGTCCAAGTTCAGTATAGTCTACACAGGTAGTTCTTGGTCTACATAGAGACTATAAGGAGACCCTATCTCAAAAAGACCAAAAATTTTTAAAGAGAAATCTAATCAATATCACCAACCTAACAACATCCAGGAAAATGTAACAGTACTTTATCAATAGTTAATTAAGAGATACAGTTTGGGACTACATTTGATCTGATTTTCATTTGTGCTGATGACTTCACAAATAATAAATTTATAATATCATTTTCTATATGGAGAAAATACAAATAAGACAGTATCTTCTCTAAAATGATAGATTTAATCTTGTTTTACGTAAGTAGCTTTAATAGTCTTGAAGGTTACTTTCAGCTTCACAGTTCAGCTTAATATCATCATATTAGTTAACTTTCTCATTGCAGGGACAGAATGTCTGATGTAAACAGTTTAAGAGAGGAAACTTTTGCTTTGCTCATAGCTTCAGTTACCTAGCTTCACAAAAAATTAAGGAAGAAGATTAAGAATCACACAAAAGTAACGCTTTCCTTTTTGCCAAATGTGAGGAAACTGGCATCAGTTTTTTCGTGTATGAGTAGTAACTTACAGGACATCTCAAGTTTCCTTGCGCAGTAACTAATATTAAATACTCTTGAAGCGACAGTAGTCAGTGGCCAGTCTCCGTTGGCAGTCCCACTTACACTGCGATATTTTGCTTTCTGTTATCTTCATCAGTGCCAGCACCAGCAGTGTGCTTTACTGGGTGCATACATGATTCATTTTCTCTTAGACTACCAAACTATTGAGAACCTATTCTGTCCATAATTTATCTTTCCTTAATGAATTATCACTTTTGGTATAAATAGAAAAACTTTATTTTTCAATTAGAAAAAAATACTTTATGTTGATTTAATCATTCAAGTCATCACTGTTTTCACATTCTATTACTTTTGTAATTTAGTCTGTTCTTTAATAAATAGAGAATTGGTAAAATAAAGTATCCTTTAGTTCTGTCCTAATTATTAAGTCCTAAATTCCTCACTTGCTTTGTTGAAATGTCTAAAATGTTTTTACAGTCTATGCTTCCCAACTCCAGAACATTTTCTTCCTTTTAACAAAAATATGTGATTGCATGAACACAATGCAAGATCCTCTCTCTGAGCCTCAGAAAGGTACATGTGAGTGTCTCTGAAATTAAAGTTTTATTCATTTCATTAAAATGTTCCTCTAAAGGGAATCATGGTCAACTTTTGGTCCATCAGGGAAGAAGCCAGGGAAATAAATGGGTACACAAATTATCTTTATTGCTCAAACCTCCACTTGGCCAAACCCAACCTAAACTCAGAGATAAGGGACACGGAATGACGCAGTTAACTGGTTGGCCTCCTGGATCACAGAACCAGCCAAGGACTGAAAAAGAGAGTCATCAGGGAAATGTAAATTAAAACTACTTTGAGATATCACCTCATCTCTGTCAAAATGTCTGTCATCAAGCAAAATCTGACAACAAATGTTGGAGAGGATATGAAGAAAGAAGAAGCCTTACTCACTGCTGGAGTACAAATTAAAACAGCCATTATGGAAATTCATTTGGAAGTTCCTCAAAAAATTAAAAATAGAACTACCAAATGACCCAGCTATTCCAATCCTGGGCATACACGCAGAAGTATTTACACCCTCATGCTTATTGTTGCTCCGCTCAAAGAAATAGAGCCAACCTTATTGTCTATCAACAGATGACTGGCTAGTGAAAATTTGATATAATATTATTCAGCTCTTAAGAAAACAGAAATCATAAAATTGACAGGGAAATGCATGGACCTAGAGTCTATAATATTAACCAAAAGCACCCAATCTCAGAAAGAAAAAAAAAAACTTTATGTTCTCCCTCATATGGGGACGCTAGCCTATAATGTATATGCGTATATAATGTAAACAAATAAATGCATATGTGGGTATACTATAACATTTAGAAGGGAAAAAAGGAAACAGTAATTTTTTAAAAGGCATAGTGGGGCTAAAGAGATGGCTCAGTGGCTGGATGAATGGTTCGATCTTTAAGAGCACTGGCTGCTCTTGCAGAAGACCAAGGTTTGAATCCCAGCACCCACATGGTCGCTAACAATTATCTGTAACTCTGGTTCCAAGGGATCTAACATCCTCTTCTGTCCTCTCTGGGCACTGCACAACATGGGTTTACTTACATACATTCAGATATAACACGCATATACATAAAAATTAATCAAAAATATTTTTTAAAAGAGATGGCTCAATAGTTAAGAGCACCTGTTGCTCTTACAGAGGACTGGGGTTAGGTCCTCAGCACCAGCATGGCAGCTAACAATCTCAGTTTCTGCAGCTTCAGTTCCAGGGAATCCAACAAACACCCTCTTCTGGCCTCCGCAGGCAATAGGCATGCACAATGGTGCACACAATCATGCAGCCAAAAAACTCATACACATAAATAGTTTAAAAGACATACTAATAAGTTCGTGCATGTACTCGCTACAGATGTAACATATTTTCAATACAAAATACAACCTTAAGTGGGTGGTATCCACAATTCCATGAGGCATTGTTATCTTACTGGGAAATCTGAATTTTAAGTTATGTTTTTCATTCTTTGAATATTGTAGTTGTAGTTTTTGGTACTAGCAAATTTAGTATATTTTATTCCTTAAAAAAATACAGAGCTGGTGAATACCTTTAATCCCAGCAGTCAGGAAGCAGAGGCAGGTGGCTCTCTGTGAGATCAAGGCCAACCTGATCTACATGGTGTGTTCAAGGCCAGCTGGGGCTACAAGGAGACCCTGTTTTGAAAAAAGGAAAGAAGGAAGGAAGGAAGGAAGGAAGGAAGGAAGGAAGGAAGGAAGGAAGGAAGGAAGGAGGGAGGGAGGGAGGGAGGGAGGGAGGGAGGGAGGGAGGGAGGGAGGGAGGAAGGGAAAGAGGGAGATGGCTCAACTGTTAAGAGCACTGACTGCTCTTGCAGAAGACCTGGGTTTGATTCCCAGCACCTACATGGCAACTAACAACCACTTATAACTCCAGTTCCAGGGAATATGATACCATCTTCTGACCTCTATGGGCATTGAATGATATGAGTACACTCACATACATGCAGGCATAACACTCATACACATAAAAATAGATAAATAAAATCTTTTATTAAAAAATGAAGACAGAAAATAAGAGTTCTGTCAATCCTGAGTAGTTATTGTTCTCTGTAAGTCTTATTCTATACCATTTATTGGGGCTTCCCGTGCTTGTATTCAGAAAGAAGAAAAGCAAAATAAAGAACATAATTGGCACTTGTTCATAAAATACTCACTTCTTCAAAAAGCACTGTGAGTGTAACCGGGGCTCTGCTAGTCTCTCTGGGCTGAGATTCAGTCTGGTCTGCAGGGATCACCATTCATGATTATTTCTGCCTCCCCCATGACCACTGACCGTCTTGTGCAGTCCACAAGGCCTGCCTAGTCTTGAAACTCACTGTTTCTGCCTGGCCCTCTACAGTTAGAGTGTCACCTACTTATTCAATCTCAGCATGAGCTCCACACTTGCCATGTACTTTACATGCCCAAGACTTCTAAATAAAATCTGGGGCACAACAAACCTTATGAGAGGTTCAGATGTTCACACTAATAGTTCCCAGAATAAACGGAGACTTCATGTTTTAAAAAAAGAAGAAGAAGAAGCACTTCAAGCTTAAGTACTGCCTGCTACGACTGTGATTTTGGTGCAGCAAAGTATATTCATCCTCTAATACATTCACATGTCATAATCACTTTGAAAGCTTCAACACATGTCTTCTAATGGTGTCACTCTATATAATGAGATATGCAAATGAGAATGTTATAGTGTCTTAATTACATTATATCATTCAGGGTTGTAAATGTTCAGCTAGCTACAGCCCAGGTAGGGCAATCAGTAGAAGAAAAGAGAAAAAGAAATATTCTTTTGGCTGTTTGACCAAAAATGAAATAGACTTACATTGCTAATGGGCCTATTAATATGCTCCTCAGATGTGTCTTGTAACAGTGGGTTGGCAAGGATGGCCTTCAGAGTTCTATCAGCATCCTTATAAATGCTTTATAAACCCTGGCTTCAGTGTTTTGGGATCCCAGGCAAGATTTTATATATTGTTTTAAAGCTTACAATAAACTCTAAAACAAGAAAATTTTGAATCAAACATGGCTTGTCAGGTAAATAATATGATAGGGCATATTTTCTGCCACAGAGAAAATGTCTTTCCTTTCATATACTTTCCAGGTCACTAAATAACTTCCATAATGTTACATTCCAAACTCCATATTCTGATATGACTTGGCAAGATATGAAAATGGAACCTGGAAACATTTTCCACCCCAAAATAGGTGGCTTCTTCTGCATATCACAAACTCCTACAAGCAGGAAGTCTATAATAGATGATTGTATAAGGCCCAGGAAATACAAATACATTTTCATCCCTTATCTCTGCTGAGCTTTATTGAGTGCCAGGGAATCAGATTCCCAAAAGGAGCAAAGGATAAATAGTATCCTTTCCTCCTCTAAAAATCAGTACTTGATTTCCAGGTGTGGTAGCTACTGCCTTTAATCCCAGCCCTTGGGAGGCAGAGACAGTCAAATCTTTGTGAGATTGAAGCCAGCCTGGTCCACATAGTGACTTCCAGGTGGACTGGGACTAGGGAAACCTTGTCTAAAAAAAACAATAAAAATCAGTACTTAGCCAGGTATGGTGACATGCACCTTTAATCTCAGGACTTGGGAGGCAAAGGCAGGCAGATTTCTATTACATTGAGGCCAGCCTGGTCTATATAGTGAGTTCCAGGTCAGCAGGGGCTACAGGAAGACTTTGTCTCAAAAAGAAATCATAACTTATAGTCATAAAAAATAGAGCTGTGGTCATTGCTCTTGGTTGCCCACCAGAACTTGATGGTAAGACAATAAACCCCACACATTGCTGGAGATCCCACACATCGTTCACAGAACATGGACAAATCAAGTCAGTGCTGGCCAGGAAGCTTTCTCCTTACTGGCTAGCTCTCTTAGTACTAGAAGATCCTACGCAGGCAACTAAGGGTGAAAAATGTCATCAGCAGTCTTACCTAGTTGTGAACACTTCGATGTAATAATGACAAGCATGTGTAAAGTAGTGTCATGAATGTTACAGGAGAAACCAACTACTTTCAGATTAGATTTAAGGTCCACTCTATAGAAAAAATATATGCCTGATACTGCAAATCTGGCCATGCTAAGGAAGCACACAGGCCCCAGAGGTGAACCTACTACTATTATTTTGTTAAATGGACATTAGTAGCAATTTGCTCTCTGAAATCATGTCTCTCTACCTATAGATTAGTGTAACTCTCAGACCTCATCAGAGAAATTTCTTCATGCAGTGGGAGTGGTTAACACAGAAACTCACAAATAGTAAAAATGTAGCAAGTGAGTGATTATTGAGTGATCAACAACAAATGGGACATGATATCACAACACCTCCCCAAGACTCAGGGGCCATCATGTTAAAGGAGGCAGAGAGATTGTAAGAGCCAGAGGTAGAGGAGGACCAGAGAAAAACTGTCTTCTGGACATGGCAGGACCACTGAACTCGTGAACCCACAGCAGTTTTATTTGCTTGCACAAGACCTGCACAAGATCAAGTCAGTCAACATTCTGGCATGGGATGGTAAGGGTTTATGTGATCCTACCCCTAACTGAGGATCTGTGGGAAGTTGATGGCTTCTGGGGAGAGTCTGTTTTCTTTAAGGATGTGGCTTCTAGTAGGTTGATCATGTTCAAGTGAATGACCCCACACCCAAAAGGATATGGAACACACAAATTGGAGTTGGTGGCTTATTAGATGTTTTTTTTAAAGACAGAATGTGAAGTTGGGGAGTAAGGAGGTAGAAGTGGATTTGGGAAGAGTTAAGGGGAAGAGATAGGGTTAACATGATCTAAATATATGAAAATCAAAACAATTAATGAAAATACTTATTTAAAAATTCATTACTCATCTTCCCAATAAGTACTTCTACTGCCATCTTTCATCACACACAATGCTTACTTCATTTAAAAATCATTACTGTTTTCCCATCCAACCCACTCATTTCTAGTGTCTAAGCTCTATCATGACCACCACTTACTACTGTGACTCTCTGTTTCCAAAACCATTGTTCCAGGACCATGCTCTTTCAAATTGTCTTTGGCTTGCTCACCACATTTCTTGAATGCTCTGTCTGGAATAACTTGCTTCCAGTCCCACACAGATCTATCTAATGGTGTTGGAATTAAAATCTCAGGCAGAAAAATCACAATGTTCCCTAAGACAATCCAATTTTATCATTTGGTCCGGAAATGCATGTTTTATTGACTTACCTAAGAAGCCCCAATGACACTGGGGTCTTTCTCCGTGATGTCACATGGAGTGCACGCAAAATGACTTCATTAACTTTCCAAAAAAGGGGGCCTGAATTGCATGCCATATTTCTGCCAATTGCATTATTTTCACATGTATCATCTCTTAATATATTAATATATTATTCTTATTCTCTCTCTCTCCCTCTCTCTGTCTCTCTCCCTCTCTCTCTTCATCTAACAAAATAGCCTGCAAGTTACACCGACGGCTTTCCTCCCTAAATGTTTCTCACACTCTGTTCCCTTCCTTCATTGCCTGTCACCACCAAAACACTGGCCATTTCAGGCCTAGTTTATTGCATGAGCTTTATAAGGTACTTCCATTGGCTGTGTTCTATAAATTGTTCCTAAATATACAAGTTTGTTACTCCATTTCTCTTCTAAAAGGTTTTTGTGGTTATCAAATAAGTAAAAATAATAGCTCAAACTCCATATCATGTCAGCATTTCCTTATCCCACCAACCCTCTCAAGACTGGCATAGGAAATTTCTACAGGAGGAAGGCAGAATGTATGAATAGTATTCTTGAGTCCAGAAACACTCAAGGCAGGGATCATGATCAAAGATGCTAAAAATTAGAATGGCATCCCAATGGGGATGCATCTTGAAGTATATTTGAATCAAAAGACAGTTTCTAAACAGTTCCTGAGAAATTCCTTAAACAGCATCATCCCTTTTGACCACTGAAAGGCCATATCAACTTAAAGCATTGGAACCAAGTATGATGTCCCACATCAAACCTTCAAATCTTCACTTTTACATACAACTCAAGATTGGCTTTCTTCTTAGTACACTAATAATCCTCACATTTTAGTGATTATCAGAACTACCTGAGGTGATTTTTAAAACATCTCTCCTTAGAGGCAGGAGAGATGGCTCAGTAATTAAGAGCACTGGTTGCTCTTGCAGAGGACCTAAATTTGTTTCCCAACACCCACATGGCAGCTAACAAACCATCCATAACTTCAGTTCTAGTTCTAGGGGATCCGATGCCCTCTTCTGACCTTCACAGGCATTACACAGATGCATGTACATGCATGCAGGCAATACATTCATATATATAACATAAATAATTTTATAAAACAAGTGTATAGGATTCATTTCCATAGTTCTGATTAAGTCTAGTGTAGAAAAATTTAAACTTCTAACAAATTCTACATGAGGCTGATGAAGTTAGCCTGAGGATCATACTTTATTAATAAATGCCCTAGAGAAGGACATTTGCCATCTCTAGCTGGTTGGTATTGTTCTTGCCTGACATGCAGAGGGCACTGGATTCAATTTCCAGCTTAGCCAAAAGAAAAGACAAAGACAAAGAATGTTTTCTTCTTGCTGTCTATTAAATATACATATTCTCAGTTCTCAACTTATACACTTGCTAGAAAAGCAACTACAGTTCAGTGGACATGCACCTTCCTCAGACTCCAATTCCATATGAAACTTCTGAAATGGCAAGTATATGGATAGTGAAGGGAGGTTCCTCCTTTGCCTGTACCTATAACATTATGTCAAAGATGGGGGGACTGAAAATGGAAAAATGGATGTGGTAGTCTTGGATTCCAGTCCTACCTCCACTAGATGGCAAATAAGTAAACAAGTAATATAAGCTCTTGAAGTCTCTTATCTAACTTGTAAAACAAGAATAATCATACACTTTGTGCATGTATTTATGTTGTGTTAACTTTTGTACCTCCACAAGTGACTTTTCAGTTATAATTTGATTGTACTGTGATGCTATCACTTAAGCTGTTTTTGCTGCCTTCCCAATTCTGGAGGCCAAGATGATCAACACATATATATTTAGATCTTTCAAATTTTAGTCAAATAATTTCAGAGGTGAAAAACCCTGGTAGTCATTAAATGTAACCCTTTGTTTGAGCTCATGGTAGAAATAACATATTTGATAGACAATAAATCAGGCTCAGTTCAGTTTTCCTGATTTCACCTTCTCAAGTAAAAGGATGAACAGATTGCTAGCCTGTTACGAATTAGTGAAGGAGAGATATTTTGGCTAAGGGACCATAGAAACCGATTGCCCTTGTTTGTTTTACTTTTTATGATAAAACACTGACCAAAATCAACTTAGGGAGGAGAGGATTTATTTCATATTACAGGAAGCAGTTCATCACCGAGGGAAGAAGGAATGGAAGCAGAGACTGTGGAGGAATCCCCTGGCCGTGTTCAGCTTGCTTTCTAATACAACCCAGGACCACCTGCCCAGGAGTGACACCAACAGTGCCCTAGGCCCTCCCATATGACTCAACCATCAAAAACTGCATCACAGACCTGCCCACAGACCAATCCAGTAGAGACAATTCTCCAGCTGATGCTCCCTCTTTCTTCCCAGGTGTGTCAAGTTGACAACTGAAGTCAACCATAACACAGACAATACTTAGAAAATACTTAGAAATTCTCATTTTAAAATTTCAATTCCATCATCATTTCATGCACTATTATGCTTTCTCTAAGTCTTAAAAGTCAGGGCACAAAATTATGACGAATGAAAAGAGCTAATCTCAAAAGGTTACATATTGCATGGTTCCATTTAGATAACTTTTTTAAATGATAAATTATAGACATGAAGAGATTTATGATTGCTAAGGGATGGGAAAAGGCATTGGTGAGAGGTTGCTAATAAAAAGGTTGCACAAAGATCCTTGAAATGATGTGGTGACTCTGTATTTGACCACTGCAGGGTTTCCAAACATCTACCCTGTGCAGATACAGCAGAGAGATAAAGACATGCACACAAAGGAGCACAGCTAAAATTGGTACAATCTGCATAGGTCAGTGGAGTCTATTGACGTCAGTTTCCTGGTTATAATATGTATACCATTGGGGAAAACTAGAAGAAACGTCTTGGCATTGTTTCTAACAGTAACTAGATTTTGAATGTGAAATACAAACTTTGTCTTTTAAAAGCTGGTGTCATGGAAGAGAAATAGTGTTTTTGACTTTAAACTGATTTTTAAAAACCTTAGCTAAAGTTCAACTCAGAAAGGAAAATTCATTAGAGTTAGTACCAGAATATTGTACAGGTACAGTTGAAATTCTGGACGAGAAGGAAACTTATGAAGAAGCAAAGAAACATATCTACTATATTACATTTGTCTATCTCTAACTGAAATATAAAAGTTAAAATTCAAGTTGAGCATGATACATCCTATAATCTCAGAATTTGGGAGGTTGAGACAAAAGGATGAGGAATTCAAAACCAACCTTGGCTAAATGATGAGTTTGAGGAGAATCTGTGTTACATGAGAGTCTATCTTTAAAAAGAAAAAGTTGATTCAGAAATCATAATATTTGGGGTAAAAGATAAGGTTTCACTGTCTGCCCTGTTATGTGGGTTTAATTTATGTCCTTTATGTTCATCACCCAACGAATCTTTGTTAATTGAGCACCTATTACCTGTCAAGATCATTGACTGTTTTTTTTCTTCCATTTTTCACTATGTCAAAAATTTTATCAGTTACCAATTATAGATCCCTAGTACAGCTCTTTTAACGTATAGACCCTCCCCCCAAACAAAGATCTAGAATGATTAATCCCTCACTCAAATCACATTGAGTTCTTTGGTCACACTGTCCATAGCATTCATTGTTTGACCAGGATTTAATACAGAATGCTTTTCCTTCATCAATGCTTTCATTGATCAAAGAAAACAGCAACAGGTCTTGATTCTCTGACTCCCCTTCCACCACAAAACATGAGTCTTTCACATCCTATGTATATCAAAGCCATCATGGATTCTACTCAAACACAAACCTTAATACACTAATTATGTCTACAATATAGCTATTAATTTTCCAGTTGTCTAATATTAACCCAGTAAGAGAACAAAATTAATGAGATAGTGTGAGCAACAGCAGGAAGAACAGGAGACAGAAGTGAGGAGGGAGACAGAGGAGAAAGAAGAGAGGGAGTGAGGAATCGAGGAAGGGAGAGAGATAAAGAGAGAGAGTCAATTCAGTATAATAAGAGAAAGTACTAAACCAGAGCGAGCCTCACAATACACCTGGAAAAATATCTGTTTTTTCATATCTTGGATCTTAGACCAAAGATGCCAACAAAGATGCTTGTTTTTAAAGCTTAAATAACCATGAATGATTTGCCCTTTCAAAGGCAGCTCCTGAAAGCAAATTATAAACAAAAACTAAAGCATTCTTGGCACAGCAGTTTAGGTTGTTCTGGGTCATGTGGAGGCTTGCAATCCAACCTATGCCCTAAGCCTAATCTGGGTTATAATAGAACATGAGGTGTGTGTGCTGGCAAGTCGGTTGCCCACTAAGAAACTACTTAGGAAAGTTATCTTATTATACCTATGAGCCTGTACCACAGCAAGGTGAGGTAGTGCACAGCAGGAATTCTTGATCTCTATTCCATATCTAGAACTTACACTCAGATGGTTTATACAGCTATGGGTGACTGGAACAGTTCAAGTGGTACTAAATGTCTGGGTCTTATCTCCTCAACTTGACAGCTACTAGGGCTAGAATGCTCAAAAACAATTCCTTCACTCTCCTGCCTGGCTTTTGAGCTAAGATCACTAAAGCAGTGATTTACCTACATGTCTCTTGGCACAGCCTTGCCGCATTGTCAGCTTAAGCTTCCTTACGTGGTGGTTCATCTTTTAGTAGCAATAGTTCATCTCCTCTACGCGTGTAATACACAGCTGCGGCATGCTTCTGTAACTATCTGTGTTTCTTTAGTTCACTTTTAATATCATAGAGCCTCTTCTTATCAACATCATATTAAACCCTACTGATACAGTCTCGGTGTCTCTAGCCCCCTAAAAGTCATATGCTGAGATCTAATTCCAATTGCACCAGTGTTCACAGGTAGAGCCTTTATATTTCATGAGTGGATCTGTGCCCTTATAGAGAAGCCTGGGACCCCAGTTGGTACATCTACAATGCAAGTTCAGGGAATATCACAGAAGAGGGGGCAGAAAGAGTGTAAGAGCCAGAGGACCTTAATAGACATGAGAGGGAAGCTACACCCCTGAAATCCCAACAATTAGGTTGCCTAAACAAAAACTGCAAAATGACAGCACCAGTTAACATACGACATAAATAGGGGAAATTTCACAAGGCCCCACCCCTAAATAAAGAGTTGCAGGTAACCAATGGCTGCTAAGAAGATTCCGTTTTCTCCAGAGACTCGCTCCATGATAGGCTATCAAATCCCAAGTAGTCATCCTTAAACACATCCACTAAATGGACTCAATAATAATTATGAAGAAGAAATCATGAATTTGAGAGGGAGGAAGGGGCGGAGGGAAGGGACACAGAGGAGTTGGGGGTAGGAAAGTGGAAATTATATAAAATTCAGCACTCATGTATGAAATTTTCACAAAAATATAAAAATTACATTAGCTAAAACTATAATATAAAAAAGGAAAGAAAGAGAAGAAGGAGAAAAGGGGAGAGAAGAGAAGTCGCGGCTGCCTGGGGGTCTCTTTGCCACCTCAGCCATGGGAAGACTTACAGGAGCATCAGCCCTGAAGCGGTAAACAAGCTCTCAGCAGACACTGAATCTGCTTGTACCTTTATCTTAGATTTAGATAGAACTAATCTAGAACTAGGAAGGGAGGAAATCCTCCTTTATACACTACCCTTCTAAGTGTTATAGTCCCTGCATTTACCAAGACATTTCGTTCTCACTGAATGCTAAAACTGACTCTGACAAATAGCACTATATATAATAAATATTTGATCTAAATTAGGCAGCGCACCCATGACAGATTCAGGATCAAGCTGAAAAGCACTTGAATCACATTTCACAAGATTTTCAATGATATGGTCTGACCTAAATGAGTTCGATTTGCCAGATAAAGGGCTGAATTGAGTCATGTTTGGAAATAAGAATACACAAAAATTATTTTCTCAAAGTAGATGATGAGCCAAATTACCCGGAGCATGTCATCAGCACCAGCCTCCTTTCAAAGGCTGCTCATCTAGAACTAAGCACTGAATGTCCAGTGCAGGTCAGCAGGGCTGTTGTCTTCCACAGAAGGTGTGTGATTCCAGGTTCACATCTTCCTCCGCAAAACTGACTGGTCACCACTGGTGTTGCATGCCTAGAATCCTAGCACTCAGGAGGCTAAGGCAGAAGAATCACAGCCTAGGCTACATAGTGAGAACATTGGAGAACGGCCTGGGTAACATATAGAAATTCAGTTAAAAACAAAACGAAACAAGGGGCTAGGGAGATGGCTCAGTGGTTAAGAGCACTAGCTGTTCTTGCAGAAGATCTGGGTTTGAATCCCAGCACCCATATGGCAGCTAACAAGCATCTTAACTCCAGTTCCAGGGGATCCACGCCCTCTTCTGTCTTCCTGGGGCATTCCATGACACAGGTGCACTTACATAACATGCAGGCAATACACTCATACACATAAAATTAAAATAAATAAATTTAAAATCTTTTTTCACTTGTCCTTTGGGCATTGCCTTAGTCCTCAAAATCATTTTAAGAGCCAAGATTGTTTAAAAAGGTCAAGTATGCCATGGTGAATAGTGTCTTCTAGAAGCTTACTGTAACCATCAGAAGAAAAGCATTCGCTTCAAAGAAACCTCTAGAACACTGATCTCATTTCTAAGGCATAATTGTTTTGGTAAGAATGTCAGGCACCTCACTAGGTCTGCTAAGATGATGTGAAAATGAATTCATCCTGAAGACAGTACCGTCCGGGGAATGAAAGCAGGCTCTGGGGCTGGCAGGGGTTAACTTCTGGGTTCAACACTTGTTAGTTGTACAACTTTGGACATGTTACTTAACCTTTCTGTACTTCTATCTCTTCTCTGAAGAGTGGAAAATATAAAAGCTCCCTCCTCACCAAATTATTCTGATGGTTGAATGAGTTAATCTTTGCGAATAATACACTTACTCTTTATTTTAAAAAAAGCACTCCATCGACGACAGTTGTAAATTCATTTACAGTTGGCTTGTTGCCAAAAGGTTTAAACAAACCAACTAAACAAATAAGACTTTATGTATGTAAACCAATACCATATTTGTGATGTGTTTAGAAATATGAACAATGCAAGTAGTTTCTGAACAAAGAACACTAATGATTCTCATTCATAACTACTATTAGTTGAGATCAAAGTTGTTAAACTAAATACTGAGAAGTGACAGTTACCAGTAGGGAAAAAGAAAAAAGTCACCCACTTAAGCAAAATAGGGGACTGGAAGCTTGCTCAGTGGTTAAGAGCACTGACAGCATTTCAGAGGACCTAGGTTCAGTCCCCAGCGCCCACATAGAGGCTGAAAACCATCTGAAACTCCTGTTCCTGGAGATCTGACACCCTCTTCTGGCCTCTTTGGGTATTGTACACATCTGGTGCACTTACATGCAAGTAAAAACACTCACACACATAAAATGAAAAAACTGTTTTAAAAGAAGCAAAGTAGTATGGATCCCCGGTTGTATTTTCTGCATGAGGAAGAACCACGTCTTTGTTTCTTTCTTAAATTCTAATACATCGTCTCTAACAGTCACTCGGTAGATTATGTATTTATTTTTGTTCATGTGTATGAGTGTTTTGCCTGCATGTATGTAAATGCATCTGTGTCATGTAATGCCAGTAGAAACCAGAAAAGGGTGATGGACCCCCTGGAACTAGAGTTATAGATGGTTGTTAGCCACCATGTGAGTGCTGGGAACTGGACCTGGGTTCTGAGTAGCCAGTTCTCTTAACCACTGAATCATCTCTCCAGCTCCTTCTCAATACATTATAAAAAGAACTTGTACTAAAAGTCTTGAGTTACAGAGTGGATTGTATAAAACAAAACATATATACATATACACATATATATGCTTCAGTAACACTTATGGGCTGAATTTCAATGTGCTTATGTTAAATTACAAAATACGTTTAAAACCAAACTAAAACAACCTGGAAGGTAAATCCAGGCCAAGCTCATGCATACAACATTGTTTATAGGTGTTGTATGCCTTGTAAAGATTTCATCATGTTAGAAATCTTTTTAACAACCTTTTAAAAATATCCTATTTGTTATTTTATGTCTATGAATGTATTGCTTGCATGTAGGTGGGTATACCCATGTTGGCAATGCCTACAGAGGTCAGAAAAGAGCATCGAATTCCCCTGGAACTGGAGTTACATATGGTTGTTAGCCACCACGTGGGCGCTGGGAATCGAACCCAGGTCCTCTGCAAGAACAGTCAGGCCTCTTAAACCACTGAGCCATGTCTCCAGCCCCTTTTAAAAACCTTTATAACATTCACTTATCTGTAAAACATATAACCAGGTGATCTTTCATTTCTTAGCAGTATAAAATAAATATGCCTCCCCTAAAGTTCCCCTAACACAATGTACATATTCTTATCCTAGAGCTGCTCATGATGTAGCTTATCTGATTTTTATGACTGCTCCATTAGCCTATGTGGCTATCTTGGGCAGGATTGTTAGTTTTTGTTCATGGTGTTTTTAAAAGGTAGTCCACAGACCCATGGTCCTCCTGTTTCATGCACCACCATAACTGGTCTTTCTTTTTTTTTGAGATGGAAGGGCTCTCTACCATCCCAAACCCTTGGGTTCAATTATTCAACCATCAGCTCTCATCACTGCATGTGGCTTGTATCTTTCCTTTTTGTATTTTTTATAGTATCTGGTACATAGAAGAAACATCATAAATATTATTTAATTAATTTATTAATATGATATTTTCTATATGGATGTCCTCTCCAGGCATATATATATAAAGAAAACTATTTTTATCTAATCCTCATCCTCCAATAAGAATGCAGTGGCCTGGGGAGGCTGCATAGATGGCTCCTTATTGCCCTCTAGGTAATGTCCACAACCTCTACTGGCTTGTGTGAGCCTGCCCCTGCTTCTGCCTTCATATCCATTCCTTGCCTTTCTCTGTTTCTCAGTGTCTCTCAAGCCCAGAATGAACTGCATTTTATGAGCTGGTTAGCCAGAAGTTCTTTGGGAGGATCAAAAAGAAAAACTTCAGATTTCTTGCTAACCTGTTATTCGAAAGAGCAATTCTAAGTGATAAATTCTTTGTCTGAGGAGTGGGAGATCAATACAAAAGAAAGCAGCCCTACAAGAGCTTCCGTGGCAACTCCTTTCTCTGATTTTTGATTGCTACATTCTAAACATGATATTATTTTGCCTTTGAGTTGTAATTTGTTTTGATTAGAGATTGATTCTTTCTTTAGTAAATATTTATAAGCTTGAAATAGATATCTAGACTGCTACAAATACATGATTTTTTAACAATGGTCATTATGCTTGTTTTTACCATAAGCTTTCAATAAAACACAAATTGAATGATTTTCACAAACATATTTGCATCTTTGTAACCAGAGCTGAGTGGTTAACACATCTCCATGCAAGTGATTTATGTAAAGCCATGTCCTAAAGGTGAGCCCTTGCTTCTGCTGAATCTATTGTGCAGCCTAATTCTCTTGAAAACAAACCCGTAATTTTAAGTATGAGCTATATTTTCATATGTGTCAAAATTTATGTATTCTTCCTCTTACATGAGAAATGACAGTTTTAATATATGAATGTTTTTCTTTTCTTAGAACATGTGTGGTTTTCTTTTCTTTAAGAAAAGATTGAGCATTTATATTACTGGATTTGAAAAATAATGGTAGTGTGTACGTTTCTTAATGTATGAATAAATTAGCTAGGGAATAGCAGTGACTTTTCTCCAACAGTCACCATCCTTGATTTTTTTTTTTTGCTTACCTTTATAGAAACTTGAAAAGAAACAATCACAACATGCAAAACTGAAAAAGAAGTCACACCCCATAAACATCTATCCATAGAAGAATCCACAGGCTTCAAGTGGACCATGCAATCTGCTTTGAAATGTCACCCGGGCACTCAAAAGCTGTCTTAACAAATACAAGATGTCCTCATTTTGTGCTTCTGGATTACCTTTTGCATAACATTTATTACCAGCAAAATATATGGCAAACCTGATTCTCAACTTAGAAACTGAAGCTGAGAGGTACTACAGAGAACCATGAATGATGGTCTTAAAGAAATAAAGAATGGAGAGAGGGGGTGGAGAGACAGGCACTGCGAAGATATTTTCAAAAAGCTAAGTGTAATCAACAAGCAATAAGATGGAAAGCAATATACAGGTTTTTTTTTTTAAAAAAGAGTTTACTCTAGAGTATAAACAGATCAGCATACCACAGAAATGCTTCCACATCCATGGGCACTGCTGCACTGTTCACATTAGCCGGGAAACGGAACTCACCTAGAGTTCTATCAACGATGAGTGGGCAGAGAAAAGGTGGTACACATACAAAATCTTATTCAGCTGTAAGACATGAAACCATGGCATCTGCAGGAAAATGATGGAAATAAAGATCATTACCTTAAGCAAAATGAGCCAGTCTCTGGGGGGCGGGGAGGTGAGATTCTTTTCCCATACATAGAATGTGTGTGTGTGTGTGTGTGTGTGTGTGTACTAGGAGAATAAAAGGGGACCATGAAAAGGGAGGAAAAGATCTTCAGGGAGGGGAAGGGGGGTGACAGAGAGGGAAATGAATCCACATATATGAAAGCAGAAAGGGGCGCTATTTTCGGGAGCAAGGGGACTAGCAAGAGAGGGAGGGAACAGCAAAGACTAATGACAGGCGTGTATTAAAAAGTCACAATTAAACCCTTTCCTTTATAAGCTTAAAAAATAGAAAGAAGGGGCTGGAGAAATGGCTCAGTGGTTAAGAGCAGACTGCTTTTGCAGAAGTCCCTGGTTGGACACATGTTGGCTAAAAACCGTCTTAACTCCAGTGCCAGGGGATCTGACACCCTCTTCTGACCACCACAGGCATAGCAAAATACAGGTACACTTACACACATGTAGGCAATACACTCATACACATAATAAATTTTAAAATTTAATTAATTAATTAAATCAAAATAATAGAAAGAAAAAACAGTAGTATGAAGTGAGAGAAAAGAACAGCAAACTTTTTGAAACCTTTGTCTTGACACACCCAACATAGGAAGAACTGGTTTTTCAGAATGATTCAATGATAAATCATTGCAGAATAATCCTGCATTCTTCATGGTAGTGTACATTTTAGTTTAAATATGATTTCACTTTAAATAAACAATATTTTCCTTCTTATAAAGTTTTCAAGACTGTTACAAATTTGAATTCTTCAGATAGTTTATTCTTATAGAATAGTATTCAACACACACACACCTACCTCATTCACATGGGAAAAAAGGTGAAACCATTGGCCCAACATTGACTCATTATTTGGTAGCTGAATGATTCTTTTTTTTATTTGCTTCTGACTTCTCACTAGTCAAAACTGATTATCAGTCATTCCTTGACACTTTCATTGTCAGAAGCTGTTGAACCAGTCTTAATAGATTTTCTTGTGCTCTGAACGCCATGCACTCTTGAAAAGGCAGAAAATAGTACATACAAATACGTTTTCAGATACAAAGTATGAAGTGCCCAGAACTAAAAGAAGGTTTATTGCATGAGTCTTCAAATTTTCAGGTACAGATAAAAGTGCTAACAAGTATTCTGAACCCACAGATTAAAATGAGATGGAAAATGCAAAAACTTGAGTTCCCGAAATAATGTCTGTATCCTAGTAGTATGCCTTAAAAACAGAAAAGAAAAACAGTTCTAAATTTTATGTGAACTAACTCTAGATATCCACATATTCTTGTAAAATACGAAAAATGGGAAAGCATCAGATTCCCTCTTTATTTCAAAATGTGCTACAAAACTATAACGATTAAATCAGCATGGTACTGGCATAACGATGGAAGTGTAGATCAATGGAACACAGGAGAGATCCCAGAAATAAATGTATATATGGTCAACTGATCTCCAGTGAAGGCGTCAATGACATGGGATAGGGAAAGAGAGTCTCTTCAATAAATTGTGCTGGATAAACTGGATGCCCATATGCAGAATAGTAGCATTGGACCCTTATATCAAAAGTTAGTTCAAAATGAATTAATGATTTATGTCTAGACTATAAAACTTCTAGCAGTCATATGAAGAGAACTTTATGATATTGGGTTATGCAATGATTTTATGGATATGACCCCAAACCATAGGCAACAAAGCAAAAATAGGAAGTGCAACTAAACTAAACTAAAAACCTTCTGCTTAGAAAACAAAGTAATCAACACACTGAAAAGGCAATCTCAAGAGGAGAAAACATTTGCACCACCGTATCTAATGAATGTCGATTTCCAAAATACACAAAGAATCCTTAAAAGTCAATAACTAAGAAATGTCTAACCCAATCTTAAAATGGGCTAAATACTTGAATAAATGCTCCCCAAAGAGGACAAACAACTGTTCAAAAGGTATGTGAAAATATATTTGGCGTAATGAATTATAAAAGAAATAAAAATTAAAACCACAGTGAAATTTCATCTCATACCTGATAAGACAGTTGTTGCAAAAAAAAATTTAAATGAGGTGCTAGAGAAATGGCTCTGCAGTTAAGAGCACTGGCTGCTCTTGCAGAAGACCCAGGTTTGAATCCCAGCACCCACATCGTGGTTAACAATCTTCCATAGCTCCAGTTCTAGGGGATCTGACACTTTCTTCTGACCTCCAGGGGCACTGCATGATACAGGTACACTTACATACATGCAGGTATGTACTCATACACATAAAATTAAATTTTTTTATACTTTTTTAATTTAAATGAGAGACAATAAATGTTGCCAAAGAGATAGGAAACTGTGTGACAGGCTTTTCTGGCGGGGGGGGGGGGCGGGGAGCAAGACAGTACAGCCACTATGGAAAAGCAGATAGAGGTTCCTCAAAAATTAAATTAGAACTACCACATGATCCAGCAATGGCACTTCTGAGCAGTTATCCAAAGACTTGCTACCAGGATCTGGAAAGGGTTTTAACATGTCCATGTTTGCTGCAGTGTTCATAGCAGCTAAGATGTGGACATGACCTAAATGTTTGCTGGTAGAAAAACAAATAGAGAAAATGTGGCAAGCGCATGCAACAAAATATCATTCAGTCTCTCAGAAGAAGAAAATCCTACAACATACGGCAACGCACATGAAGCTTGAGGACATGACACTAAGTTAGGCAATCCAGTCTGAGAAGGACAAACACTGTGTGGTGTCATTTACATGAAGTGTTTACAATAGCCAAAATCACAGAAGCAAAAAAGTGAATGGTAGTTGACAGAAGCTACTGGAAGGAGAAAACACGAAGTCTTAATCAACATGTGTAAAGTCAGTCAGACAAGATGGAATAAGTCCTACAGATCTGATCAACAACGTTGTGCCAAGGAATGACAATACTATATTGTACACCTAAAAATCTATTAAGAGGACAGGTGTGCTGCTACACACTCGTGCCATGACTAAACCTGAGAGGCTGGTAGTGAAGCCCTTAGGGTAAATACGCCCTGCACAAGAAGGTAGAAAGAGAGTGAGCACTTCTTCATTAATTGCAGTTGTGTTGAGAAAATGATCAAGTAACTCTGTTTTCAATTTAGAAATATGTGTGAATATATGATAACTGAAAAAAATGAGCAACACGGAAGTTTTCATAACAAAATGGAAAAGCTTCTTGACTCTCTCACTCTTACTCTACTCCCCAGAAGGTACCACTGCCAGTATTCTATATTTAACACATGTATATAATAATTTCATTTAGAAACATACATGGGTCATAGATGCATGCTACATAGCTATAAATGTTAAATTTTATTTTTTATTCTTTTTTTTTTCTTGGTCTTTTTGAGACAGGATCTCTCTGTAGCCCCAGCTGTCCTGGAACTTGCTATATAGACCAGGCTGGACTTAAACTCTCAGAGATCTGCTTGCCTCTTCTGGAAATCACCAGGTCTGGCTCAAATGTTATTCTTAACAATGTACCTTGGAGATGGTCCATAGTTTGATTCATCTGTACTGTTTCTACTTTGACCTCATTACACTGTGTTCAACAGTTTGACTATGTTTGATCAGTACATCATACTTCATTTGATAATTCTCTTCAAAAACACTGAAGAGCTTCTGCTTTGTAGTTATAAACAGTGCCACGTGACTCACACATGTGTATATATTTTATCCAGAAATATTTCTGTAGGAATATATAACATTGGAAATCAGTGAGATGGTTATCACCAGCAGTCCTAAGAATCCCAGTGTGCCCACCCATCAACAGTTCTAAGAGACAGCTTCATTTCTTTTTCCTTCACTAACAAAGGATATTGTCAATGGCTTTATTTTTCACTAACTTGTAGTTGAAAATGGTCGATGTTGGACTGGAAAGATGACTCAGCAGTTAAGAGCACTCTCTCCTCTTGTAGAGGTCCCAAGTTTGATTCCCAGAACCCACATGGTGGCTAACAATAGTCTAAAACTCCAGTTCCAGGGGATCTGAAGCCCTCTTCTGATCTCTTCAGCCATTGCACAACACAAGTGCACCTACATACAAGCAGACAATATACTCATACACATAAAATAAAAATACTAAATAAAATATTTTAAATGGCTTATTAAGCAGTAACAAAAAAATCATAGTTTAATTTTGATTCTATGAATATCACAACTATAAACTAAAAAGTAATACGGAGACACAGTGAAAGAATGGAGGAAGTAGAAAGGAAAGGAAGCAAAGAGAAGGGTAATGATTCAGACTCAATCCCAGGTGTGAATTCAGTCATCCACGTCCAAAATTGAGAAAGAAAAGTACATGCATTTAGAACAACTACTAAAGGTGACTGGTACCGGAAGAAACACAGGAAGTGGTGTCAACAGACAGATAAATCAGAAGCCTTTTCATAGTATTTAATTTCTTTAAACCATATAAACTCATTGCTTCAATTTTAAAGTGTATGAGTGTATGTACTGGAAAGAGGAATTTTGTGTGTGCTTTAGCAAGAAGAAGGGAAGGACACTCAAAGGTCCTATATTTTGTGCAATGATTTTGATTATAATGCTAAGATAAGGTGCTCCTGGTAGTTTTTACTTCATTGCCTATTACTGCTACCTGCTAGCGTTCAGTCCTCCAACATGAAAATCAAACGGCATTCCTTTTCTTCCCTCTGCCAGTCACAAACAGTATCTGAGCTAGTTTGTGCTTTCCCAAAACATCTCTTGGGAACCAACGTACACCTGTTATACCAGCACTTGAGAGGCTGAGGTAAGGGGACTGCTAGGAGTTTGAGGCCAGCCAGGGCTACAGAGGGAGTTCAAGTCCAGCCCGAGACACATAACAAATCCCAAATCCTTCTCAAAAAAAAAAAAAACCCACAAAATAATAAAGAAGGAAATAAATAAAATCAAGCCATCTCTTGAATCCAAATTTCTTCTCAGTGTATTTATTGCCTCTGACTTGACATAGGTACCCATTGTCTCTAGGAGTCCACAACATAGATGTGGACTCCTAGATGTCCTACCTGTTTGTCAAATCAATTCACCTTCATTCTATCCTCCATGTGAAACCAGAATGACCTCATAAAAGTATAATTACACACTTTCATTCCCCAGAATAAGTTAATTAATCACTGCCTATTGACCAAAATATAACAAATCTTCATATATGTCTGGGAGAATCTGGGTATCAGTTCCACTTCATCTACCAATAAAGCCTCATTTGAGCTTTACACATAACTTTGCCAAGAAAATTCCAGGCTTTTTCATATCTCCAAGCTTTGAGTTTTATAAATTTTGCTTTAGGAGCAAACTCTTTTCTCTGCAAAAGAGGATATTAAGTACTCCAGCCCATAGCATGGTTTCCAGGCCCCTTTAGCCCTCTTACCATAACATTCCAATGTGTTTGTTTTCATAGATGTGTTTCTCTGTTACATTGCAAGAGATTTGAGAATAGTCACTATAGATCTTCATATTTATCTACCTGATATTCTCATACATCAGCCCACAGAGAATTGACATCTATTGGTCAAAAAATGGATCCAAAGAGGCCCTCAATGTTCAGCACCATAATGAACTAAGTAAACCATAGTACCCATAAATAAGTAACCATAAAATTAATAAGGAGAGGAAGACTAATTAAAATAAAAAGTAATACAATAGTGATAATAGCTTACTGGGGATTAATCACTGGATAGGAACTGTTCTAATCATATACATGTTTAAACCTCACTGTTTAGCCTCACAGAAGACACAACTTTATCCCAGCTGCAGGGGAGAAACTGAGGGATAGATGACATAGTGAAGCTGCCTGTGGTGACCCTGACGGCAAATGGGATCTGAATGCACATATACACAGTCAGTGCCGACGCCTGGGAGTTTTATTTCATGTTCACAGGAAGTATCAGGAATCCAAATCTATTTTGTATGTAATAAAGCTTTGAACTCTATTTTCTCTCTTTCTTTTTTGAGATAAGGTCTCCCCGTAGCCCCAATTGGCCTGGAATTCACAATGTAGACCAACTTGGCCTCAAACTCACAGAGATTCATCTGCCTCTCTATCTCCAGAAAGCTGTAATTAAAGGTGTGTGCTACCACACCTGGCTATTTGAATTCTTCAGTTAACAAATAACTATTCTCTTGTCTTTGGTCAACTTCTACATCGAATCTTTGGAACATGCCCTAGACTATACTTAGAATAGTCTGATTCTTCCTTTGTTTTTCTAAAACATGTATCTCATTAATAAAACATATTTAGCATGCATGAGGCTCTGAGTTCAGTACATAATCATAGTCTAGTAAACACCTACAAAAACAAAAGAACTGTCGAACAAGGTCTTGTTGCTTGGAGTGATTCTTTGCAGTGATTCCTCACACATGCCCCAACCACACAGTTCTCAAAAAGAGTTCAGAGAATTCTAAATGATGCAAAACCAGGCACTGTACCTTTGTCTCTTTGTTTATAATTTGTTTGACCTAGCCTGTTTCATAAATGATCTTTGAACCCACACAAAAAAATCTTCATTTTAATTACTAAAAACCATTTTGCTTGTCTTTGCTTAATGCTATTATTTTGTACCCTCATTACTATAGGAGTAATTTATTATTTATATAAGTAAAAATATGTATGAGCTACCACCAGCATTTTCTCTATATTACACACAGCCTCTTTTTTTTTTTTTTTTTTTTTGTTGCTTTTCAGATGAGGTCTCCTTCACAAGCACTGGCTGACCTGCAACTCAATAGACCAGGCTGGCTTCAAACTCACAGAGCTGCACCTGCTTCTGTCTCTTGAGTGCTCAGATTAAAGATGTGTACCAACATGTCAGGTTTTATTTTATTTTTTAAAGATTTGGTTGTTCATTTTATTTTTGTATATGTGTGTTTACCTGTATGATTTTATGTGTACCAGGTATGTGCAGGAGCCCTTGGTGACCAAAAGAGGGTTTCAAAGTCCCTGGAACTGGCATTATAGGCAGTTGTGAGTCACTGTGTGGATACAGGAAACCAGGGTCTTCTGCAAGAGCAGTAAGTACTCTTAAGCACTTGAACTATCTCTTTGACCCATTTTTATTTTTTAATTGATACAGAATTATATGTATTTAGGGGTTATCACATGGACGTTTGATAAGTTTACACATTGTATAATGATTAAATAAGGACCATTAACATGTCCCTCTCCGTAAACACTTCTTATTTCCTTGAGCTTGAAGTCTTCTACATCCGTTACTCTAGCTTTCTGTAAAACGTATGAATTCTTGGGAATCAGAGTCATCCTATTGTATTACAGAGCCCATGCAGCAGGTTCTTCCTATGTATTTGGTACTGCATGTGACCTTCTGGTCTCTTTCCTCTCTAGCCTTCCTAGACTCTTATGACCACTGTACTCTTTACTTCTATGGAATCAATATTTTAGTACATTTTAAAAATATGTCGTTACCTATAAATGCACAAAAAAGGCATTAAGCAACACAGCTCACCATTGTCAAAAACTCTCACATTCATACCAACTTAAGAATTTATTCCTTGGGGAAAAAAAATCAATGGAAGTTGTTCACATATGTTAAAGAATCATCTCAAAAAACTACTCTTTCTATAAATAAACACATCTTGTATAATAAGCCAAATGTACATAATGTAATTTAGCTATGCTTGGCATCCTAAAATCACTGGGAGAGTAGTCACTAAATCATTCGCTAAATGCTATAATATTCTGTCACTGTATCATAATATTTTATATGCAAAATATGCCCTTCCTAAAGTTGGTCTAAAAACAGTCATTTCTGCACATATATCTGGAATATAAATGTGTTAATGCACTACAGGGTATAAGCACTTGAGTGCCTAAGAATTTTACCCAGTCACAGATATTTAGCAAAAGACGAATCTCCCATTCCTTTTAGTGGACTATTCAAAGTAGTTAACATCTAAATATTAAAGAAATCTATTAAACTTTTGTGAATCCCCGTGCCATGGTGCTCTACCCTTCTTCAGCTGAGACTTTGTCTTTGATGTAGGAGAGAAGCAAAACTCAACTGGCCACAAGACATAGAGGAGGCCTTGGTCAACCTTCTGAGACCACTTTAAGCTTTATCACTTCACAGTGCAACAAACACACAATGCTTATCTCCCTAAGGTAACAAATGTTAACTGACTCTAATTCATAAAATAGACACAATAAACATATATAAGTTGTATCATGGCTAATGTTCTTGTTATGCTGAAAAACTCAAGTATTGAGCAACAATATAATTCATTTTATAGGATCTAGACAACTTTTGACATAACCCCACTGCAAAACTCTGTTTCCTTAACATGGCCCCTGTGATGGTTTGAATGAGAATGTCTTCCATAGGTTCCAAGTATTTGAACACTTGGCCCCCTTTAGAAGTGCTATCTAGGGAGGATTACATAACCTTTAGGAGGTGAGAGCATGCTGAAGGAAGCATATCATGGGGTGGAGGCATTGAGAGTACATAGCCATGCCCACTTCCAGTCTGTCTTGCATTGGCTTTTCTGCCTGTTTGAAGTTATGAGTGCGGTTTTCTGCTCCCACCACCTCCTACCACCACACCTCCCCTGCCATTATGGACGCTCCTCCTATAACCATAAGCCAAATTAACGATTCTTTCTATAAATGACTTTGATCATGGTGATATTTCACAGCAACAGAAAAGTAACTAACGCAGCCTCTCAGCCCTAGCAGGACTTGCCTTGTGCATTAAAAAGAGAAATGAATAAAAGAACCAAAAACATCAGAGGAAGAAAAAAAACCCATTATTTAATTACTTCAAGAAGTTTTATACTCCAAAAGCTGAGCTCAAAATATGTTAGAGAGACTGGAGAGATGGGTCAATGGATAAGAGCACTGGCTGCTCCTGCAGAAGACCCAGGTTCAGTTCTCAAGCATCCACATGATGGTTCACTCCCCCTTTGTAACACCAATTCTAGGAGATTAGATACTCTATTCCGGCCCCAGTGGGCACTAGGCACACACATGGCACACACACACACACACACACACACACACACACACACACATATACATGCAGGCAAAACACTCATGCACATAAAATACAAATAAATAAATCTCTTTTTTTAATTATGATAATTTGGAAACTGAAGAGGTGGCTCAGAGGTTAAGAGCACTGACTGCTCTTGCAGAAGATCTAGGTTTGAATCCTAGCACCCACACGGTGGCTAACAATTGTCCATAAATCTAGTTCCAGGGAATTAGACACCCACTTCTGTTCTCCATCGGCACTGTATGACACAGGTGCACTTACATACATGCAGTTATAGCACTCACACACATAAAATAAAAATGAATTGTTTTTAAATAATAATTATTTTGAGATTAAGTTGAATATTTGATGCCTGGAACCCATGTAAAAGTGAAAAGAGAGAACTTATTTCACAAAGTTGTCCTCTAATCCCCACATGTGTACACTAACACATGAATCCACATGCATGTATCGTACACACACACAATAATAATAATAATTTTTAATAATTTAAAATGTTTGGAATAAGCTAATTATAAAATTGAACACGAAAAACAATCCCTCTTTTATTCACATGGGTCGTTTTAAATTCACATATGACTATAATAAAAATGTTTCATGTTAGAATAGGTTACTGTTCAGCTTGCAAGAAAAGTCAGTGAAAACATTTTTGCTTACTTTTTTTTAAATGAGGCCATTTTTCCACCAACTCATTAACACATTAACAAAAGCAAAACAGTTTAATAAGTCTAAATGTTTACTTATGGCATAGTCTACCCATGTAATCTCTTCTCTATCACTTGTTAAAGCAAGAGGGACTAAATTAAGTCTCTAGGCTGAGGAGCTTGCTAAAATTTAAACAAATTATACTGACTTAAAAAATTAAAAGAAAAACTTCTGAAATCTCATAGAATTCCCTCTGCCTAATAAAACTATCTCTTAAATTATACTGAGTTAGGACAGTGTATTTTTAATTATTGTGTTTAATAAATAATAATAAAGAAAGACATTTAGTGTCCATCTACAACAGAATAAGAGGCTGCTATGCTTCTGAGACTAAAATTATGTAGGGAGTTCAGTATAAAACATATCTATCAAAAATTTAAAGATTGTACAGAGAGTAACAATTAGATATAATTAAAGCAAACTATGATGTACTGACTGGAAAAAAAAAGCCAAAACTCTCAAAAAAAATTAAACAAATGGTTAGGGTTTTTTTTTTTCTTGGTTTTCTTCTGGTTAGCACAATAAATCTAGTAGATTTCAGACATCACTGTACACTGTATAACTTAAGAGAAAATAGCTGTGCATATCCCCAAAAGGATATATCTCACTGCTAGAAGACCAACTGACACACACAGGAAATATCAGTGAGTATGATCATGGGATCATACATAGGAACCTATCCAGAAATAATTACACACAGCCTTCTCCAGCGTGGCCCTGGAAGCCTGTGTAAGTTGGCTTCTCAGCAGCCTAACGGCAGGCAGTTTCCAATTGCGTAGAGAACAGCGAGTTCATATTAATGACATTCTCCTTCTGCATCTCTCTACCTCACATACTGCATCTTCCAGCACAGGAAATCACTCTAAAAGAGAGAAATCAGGAGAGCTTCACAGTCTTTAGCTCACTTTCACTTTTCTCTGTTCCCCATTAATGTCTTAAAATCCATTTATATTGCTCAGTGACACTTTGCTTGGCTCTCAACAGCAAGCTGCTTTGTAACATCCTTTCTCTCATTTCCAGGCTTCTGTACCTCCCCTTAGTTTTTTAAGACTGGGTCTTACTATGTCGCACAGGCTGGCTTTGAATTCATAATCTTCCTGCCTCAGTGTCCTCTGAGCTGAGACTGCAGGTGTGTGACACCAGCTAACTCCAAGCCTGTTATAATTTAGTGGTGCCACTTCATTCCACGATGTTTCAGATGCACATTAGAAAAAAAAACAGATATAAAACAAATGAGGATATGGATTACTTCTCTTATTAGTTTGGTAGTGAATTTTGACTCATCAATATCATTACAAAAACAAAATATCCCTCAAAAGAGAATGCTTTACTAAAATACTATCCTCTTACTGAGATAATTCTGCTATAGAACACATATGGTCAATAGTAATCTGACATTAAGATCTGTGAAAGTAGGCGTAGTCCTATTTTTTTAATAACTGTTCCTTTTTATTTTATTTGTATGCATGCTTTGCCTGTATGTATTTACATATTTGCCCACATGACAAACTGGTGCCCATGGAGGTCAGGAGAGAATGCTGGAATTACAGATGGTTGAGTGGAAGTTGGAATTGAACCCTGATCCTCTGCAAGAACAGCAAGTGCTCTTAACTACTGAGCCATGCCTCTTTCCCCATAGTTCTATTTTCAGAGCAACTTCATTTAAGATTCGCTCTGCCCTTTGTTCAAATGTGTCATATTTAATCTCAACTACATATAAAGTTCTTTGCATTCTAAACTAAAACTATCAAGTCCTTTCCTCTCCTTCTCATCTAAGATTCCCAGTAGAGAATAAGCAGTTACTTACTGCATTATTAAAAGCAAAAAAAGGCAATGTATTTTGCTTATTCTTAAAACTTGTTTCCATTATTTTATTAAAAAAATATTACAAACTTATTTTGCCCCTTTACCTGGAAGTTACTGCCCATATTGGCCCAACCTAACAATGCATCTCTTCTATCACTGTTTATAGTTTTCAAGTATTCATATATGGTTTCTTGTCTCTCCTCCCTGCTTGGCTTGTTTGGCTAAGCAATATATAACTTGTTCTTTTTATCTTTCTTCATAAGGCAACTGCTCAAGCCCTTTAACCACTTTTGCTGGGCTTTTCTGAAACCTGTCCAATTCATTAGCATCCCTCCTATGCTGGGAAGTTCAGCAGCACTTTATTCAGAAAAAAATTATTATTCTGCTCCTTCCGATGGTGAGAAGTCCTTGGGCGTGCTGCTTTAAAGTATGCAAGACTTTTCTATATTTTACATAGACTATTCTACCAAATTGTTCTTCAACCATCATTCCAAGCATGAGCACTTTACAGATATTTCTTTTGCACTTATACGCTGTATTTCCAATTTGCTCTGTTGAAGCATATATTAGATATATTTGTTTCCCCCTTTCTCTGCTAAGAGCTTTCTCTTGTCTGTGTGTGCCTGACTCATTTTTGTGCCATTGTATTTCTCCAGTCTGGCCAACTTCTCCATTCAGTATCACATATAAGTGTAAATTAATTTGATCTGTATGCATTAAAAGGGTTATTGATGATAAGGTTAAATAAAAACCTTATAAAAGGACCCCCACTGAATCACCTTATACACTCAGTCTATTGTTAGTTAACAGTTCATTTTATTTATGGTCTTTCAACCCATTTTCAGCACATGTGACCATGCCCATGTTAAACTGAATAAGATTTCAAATGGGATTTTGTGAAACTATATAACAGATTTCATGTTCCTTTTAGTCACCAGTTTTGTAATTTGATCAAAGGGTTGTTAAGTTTGACTGCTATGGTTCAGTCTTCAATTTTGGAAGTTACAGTTATTAGCTAGAGGAAAAGAAATGATTAGACAATTCATAGCACTTGAAGACTGATTTCTCTAAGTGAAAGCCATAGGATCCAGACTTTTAAAAATAATAAGCACTAGCTGTAAAATCATATACATTTAATAATATTCCTAGTTTCCATATTTATGGTCCTCTTTTACTAAGTTATCATCAAAATTTATGAATATGTCTACATAATGCAAGTATTTGTATTCAAGTTACAGAAAAAGAAAAGGTGCTTATTTACAGCTTCTTGTTTATAGTACCTTGCCTTTCCTAACATACTCTGATACCTGTAATCTAATAAATGATATATTTCTCACCCACATCAACTTTCCTAGAATCATGAAATTCCATAGCTATTTTACATTATGCTACACTGGAATGCTTATTTTGAATACATGTTAAGGGAAATTAACTGAAGGAAAGACAAGCACTTGATTTTCTTTTACCTCTTTTTTCAGTTAAGTACAGACAAGAAATGTAATGAATGAATCAACAGTACATATTTTGATGAAAGCAATGCTGAGCATACAAAACACTGCACATTCAAGAAAATCCTTGCATTTTTCCTGCCTCATAACATTGAAAATGAGATTCACAATCTTGTTAGTGTCAAACTATAATCATTCATGTTGCTCTACAAATCAAAATAGTATTTTTGAAAGAAGAGCAGAGCACCCTTGAAGTGAAAGCTTTATGTTGTCTGTGCTTTATGAATGAAATTTTGCTCAAGAAAAGCCTCAAAGGAATGAGAAAGGCTTGCACATGTGGTTGGTTGTCAGGCGAGAAGAGAACCCAGGAGGATTCTCTGTAGAGAGTACATACAAGTTGGTCTCTTGATATCATTTGAATTGCAAGAAGCGACATTAAATACTTCTGCTTACTAAAAGTAAACTTACATTATTCTGGTCAAATCCCGATCCATGATTGTTGTGCATGTCACGGAGGTGATGAGTTCATCTCTAGGGACAATGTAAAAGGAAAGAACACAGAAAACTTCCACTGCAGAAGTAAAGCAACATTGACACCCTCGACGGAGAAAGCTGCCCTTCTGTCCTCTACCTGGAGGCCTAGTACTGTTCTGGCATGGGACAGCAAATGGAGATTAAAAACAGGAGAAATATCTGGGACAGAAAAATATGTCAAAGCCTCATAGTCAGTTACAGTCTTAAAGAGAACAGCATCTAAATGGAAGTCATATTATCAGCAGTGTGGAATTTAAAGGGGGAAAAAAGGCAAATAACAGCATATTAATTCCAAATCTGTTGTTAGACAAGTCTGAATAGATATTTAAATGAGCATTTTGTGGTACAGGTGTATTTACATATTGTACAGGGCAAAAATGTGAAAGGGATAGCTTTTCAGACTCATTGCCTTTTCTAATATTTTAACAACCGCTAGCTCTTTCAGTAGCCTGTTTATCATAGATTTGAAAAATCCTTCACTAAAGATGAGTTTTGAACATATGTGCTGAGTTCAACCTGGAGAAGAGCTGTTGCAGATGAAGCAAAGAGCAGGAGGCCACAGCACCAAGCCCAAGGAATTCCACAGCTGCTGCTGAAGTCTGATTCTACAGATATGCAAGTGTACGTTTTCTTACAAAACACTTATCTCAGGTCACCTGGATTTCTCAGTTCAAGAGGAAATTCCCCACTAAGGAGCCTTTTGCCCTTTCCAAAAATAAATGACTAGAGGGCAATTTTAAATACTACTCAGACTGATTTCAAAACCTCCATTCATTACATCAGATTTTCTCGCACAAATTCCTTGGATTCCAAGAACATAATCATTCTATACAGTTTCTCCTTCCTTCCTTGTGAATCCAGAACCACAGCAAACTTGAGACACATGACACATTATAAGTTTATCATCATCGCTTCTTTAAAAGCTCAAAATCTAGTTCCTCTTTATGAACTCATATCATGAAAAGCAGTAATAACCTAATTTATTAAAACATCATTTGCGTAAATAACAAACAAATCAGTCATCTAGTAAGCAGACTTGTAACCCCCCCCCAAATACAAACACCAAAAGCTTCATTTTAGTAAGAAAATATGCACTAGTGGGGAGAAAAGTAAGACAGACAGAGCAGTACACCATACATAAAATGTCAAACATGTCAAAACACTCATGAATACCAACATCTCCCACCACACCACGGCCAATTTTAAAGGTTACTTAGGGCTAACACATCTGCAAGTGCAGATTTTACCAGCAGCAGACTTTATTTTTCTCAGATATATTAAAAATAAGTCACGGATATGTCAAATGTTTTCGATGTTGTTTCCACACATGTGGCCCATGTTGAAAATTCTGCCCGGCACTGCTTAGAACATGGTGATTGCACAGACTCCTGGCATCGCATATATCCACCATGGCTTTCTGGAAGCTTGTCTTCACTGTATCAATTCAGTATGAAGAGGGGATAATTAGGCAGCTAAAGAAAGCAAATGTAGCCATCTTCAAAATTAAAACTCCCTTAGGGTCTCCATAATTCAACTTTTCAAATCTCTGTTTCTGAAAGGCACTTTCAGAACATGTCACAAGACTTCCTTGTCCCTGAGCCACTGATTGTGAATTACTTCTCGATAACTGCAGACAAGTAAGTTTTATAAACAAGGAGCATAACATATGCAGAACATGCTTATCCTATTCCCGGCCTTCAGATAAGTGAAGCTTAAATTAAATGTCAAAGACGAACAAAATCTATTGTATAAGCAAACAGCTGACCTAAATCCACCATATTTTGTTTGCCAAGTGTATATATTCTAATAAATTTTGAAATATAATAAGGCTATTTTTGCTACCCTTTGACCACAGCAAGCTAGATGCAGACAGTCTCCTGAAGAAATATTACTTTCTGTTCAACTCTCTAAACAAAATCTATTTATACCATTTGGTAGACTCTGAGAGTTGCTTTTAAGAAAATGTTAGGAACACTTGAGCACTGTGGATAACACACAAGAGAAGTCGAGGAGAAAGCAGGGAAATTATGCAAAGCTGGGTTTTCAGTTTTACTAAACAACCTACTCAGAGCTGGGACCATCGTGAACGAACTTTCTGATGTGCTGTTTGATCTTCCTGACAGGAAACCTAGAAGTTGGCTGGAAATCAAATGATATACATAGGGAAATTCAAACAGCTTGAGGACGGAAAAATAGTTTTCGTCTTTCCTGCCTTATATATAACGGAAAGTAGTTTTTGTCTTTCCCAGCGGTGGAAGGGTGTGCAGAAATCATTCCCATTCTTTCCTTGGGCATCAAAATAGACAGTTCTAAACACCTACACAGAGTGACTATGAAAAACAATAGAAAATCGTCCTTCCTTTCAAATGTCAAAGAGATGTTGGACATGGTGGCACTTAACTGTGATCCCAGCAGGCTGAGGCAAGAGGATCATGAGTTGGAGCCTAGCCAGCCTGAGCTGCATGGTAAGATCCAATCTCAAAATAAATGGAAAGAAATTTGAGAGGCAAGAGCACTGTGCTGTTATGGATACCCGACTCTGGTTTCATGCCAGGGCTCCAGGTTGAAGTTTAACACACCTGAAACAGAAGCCTCAGGTCAACAGGGAAGAAAAACTCCTATTCTGGTTCTGAAGAAGCAAAGAGAAAGAGCCCCAATGCTTCTCAGCTTGAGTAATATAAGGCATTTGAAAGTACATGTTTTGGTTCTGAATTCAATGTCTGGTAATTCCAGGTATTTCTCGGATAGGGCATTTTTCCGTATCCTTGTGTCTCATTTCCTCATCTGTAAAATGAAATAATGCCAACCTCATAGCTTAGGGCTTAGAGAATTATAGCATATGAGAGCTGACTTTTCAACATGTGTTAGATGTTATGGTAATAGATGAACCTAGGAAACCGTGGAAGGAGGCCTCTGCCTGCTGCCTCATTCTGCCTTACACAGTGGCCTTAGTCTTTAAAAGAGTCTACAAAATCCCTGCCTAGAGAACGCAGCACTTCTGAGGAACCAATACCTTTAGCTACAATGCATGGCCATGGACTGCAACTATCGGTGCTGATGGCTTTGTTCCTTTTAATTCTTTTATCAGAAAACAAAATCCCAAAGTGGTCCCCATTCACCCAAGATGCCTGGCCCTAAAAGTCATCCTGTCATTAAACAGCCCTACAAAAGTCACGGTACCCAGCTTCCCCTCATACCAGTCCAGTACCCTATTCTAAACATGTTCATGTTCATTCTCTCTCATTTCATTTCACACTTTCTTTTCCTTTAAACTCACCCACAGTACTGTTGGCACCACCCAGCCATCCTGTATATCTAAGGCATTTTAGACTTCTCATTTCTGTTTACCTTCAACTCAACATTCTGGTTACACAAATCCTGCAAATTGCCCCTTCCAGCTCCTCAGTTCCCCTTGGTCAGTGTGGTTTGTCAGTATCCATCCCCATTGCCGCTCACTACCCACAAAACCTTCCATTTTCTTCCTTCTGTTTGGTGCTAGCCCGGCTGTGCTGAGGAGACAAGGAGCCAGGTGTCTTCTGTGGCCCTTCTCACTGGCTTCCTCTCTGCCCTGGCTACTGGTCAAGGAAAGGTTGTTGAAGGAGAGCGAGAGAATGGCTATCTGCACTTGGCCCCTGTCCTTTTTCTTGGTTGATGACCTGTTGGCTCCAAACACATAACAGGACAAAGATATCCTGAGATCTGTTGGGGGAGGGAGTTTTTCACACACACACACACACACACACACACACACACACACACACACATCACCACACAGGCTAACCCATCGGCAGTAGCTGGCAAACTTTTTAGCTGAGATGCACACTTATAAATTTTTCCCCCACAAAGGTTCAGCAAGGAATGTTTAGGCCTCTTGTAGTTTCCTGTCTTGTGCAAAGCACTTCTAATTTCTATAGTTTCTCTTTCATTCCTCTTTGAGAAAATTCTAATAGCAAGCTAGTATAATACTTCTGCAAACCACCAATGGGTCAGGGTCCTGTTTCAAATACACTGTCCTTCTTGCTTACTGATGATGAGTCATTTCTCTCCTAATCTTATACTCTAATCAAAATTCCAATTTAAGATTTGTCAACACAATTTTCTCCTTTAAGCTCCCAGAACCAGTTAGTATCAGGGGACTCGGTCCTTCTGGAAGTCCCTCTAGAAGTCCCTCATGGTCCTGAGAAGTTCTCTCACAGCCCTCCTGCGACCCTCTGCTGTCTTTGGGAATCTCAGGCAGAAGCCTTTGCACCATGTTTGTTAAGACAAGTGGATCTAGTCTTGGAAATTGTAATTCCACCTAAACACATGTTTAGATGGTAATAAAAAGAAACAATGAGAAACAGCAGAAGAAAGAGACACGAAGCCCAACCGTCCCCTCCTAGGATGCCAGCCTCCGGCTCAGTTCCTCTAAGGTGGAGGAAGGTACCAGCGGCCGCGTGCGGTCTCCTGCCGAGAGGGCTGGGCAGCAGGCACACCGACTTCCCAGCGACCAGGCGCTCCTCCAGGCTCTGCACTGACTAATCCCTCCACTGACCAGTCGCTCTCTCCAGTACACCAGTCTGGAGCTCCTTAACAGTGTTGCGAGAGAACCCGCAAGCGGGCGAGGGGGGCGCGATCTGACCTCGGCGCCTCGGGACTTGGGCGCACGTGTGGAGCACGCGCGTGTGCTGGCGTGGACCGATTCCCAGCCCTTCTCTCAAAGGCGCGTCTCACACTTCCACCGGATGTCTCCGCCCGGCCCCTTGAGAGTCCAGACAACTCACAAAGTATCCTCTGCAGCGAGTTTTTGAGGGACGCCCTAGGTCTAGGAGACCCTGGAGGAGACCCGAGCCTGACCTCAGATCCGGGATACTGGGGGATCCGTGAGTGCACTGGGTCTCCGGTCCTCGAACCTCGGATGGATGCGCCCGTCCTGGCCACGCCGAGACCCGAGAGCCTGTTGCGACCTTGGCCTTGAGGGGGTTGGAAAACCGCTGGGAAGAACGCTGGAAGCATCTGGGAGAGCAGGACCAGAAGGAAACAGAGGCTAAACGTCCTGTTGACTCCAGGACTTTCTCCAAAATCTACGATGCAACCTTAGGAGGCAAACTCCAGTCTCCAAAACGCAGTGAACAAAGCAAGCGCGTTTTTGGCCTCTCTGTTTTTTCCCCCGGGCGGGACCCCAGTTACCGGTCCTCAGCAGTTACCACAGGGATCCACCTCAGACGGAGCCGGGAGGAAAAATAGGAGAAGTGAGGGTGGTAGTAAGCATTCCACAACTGTCTGTACAGGATCGGCTGGGCCAAGCGCGCACAGACGGGCTAGGGACCGGGAACGAGGTTCTCCTTCCAGAGCCTTGGGCATAGGATGGGGCGTCGGCCTCCTGCACACACACTGCTTCCTGGGGACTCTTCCCAGGAGAACAGCACTTTTTCTAAAGGAAGGCACACTCAGAGAAAAGACTTCGTGGCCCCAGCAATCGCTCCCGGTTGTGCTCAGAGAGCGTACCAAGGGAAAATTACATGACAGTCATTCAACTTTGCATTCTAATAAAAGTGAAAATTAAAAACGGATTTTCATGTGCTGTGTTATTATTAAAAAAAGAATTATTCTTAAAATGACCCATTCGGAATTCATATTCTGCTTTATCAATAAAGTCAATACACCTTTGACAAACGTGATTCCTCTGGTCGGAGTTTTGTCTAATGCACAGACCTAAGGCAGAACCTTTCCCGGGATCTAGCAACCAGATGCTCTGACTTGAGTCGTGGCTGAGACCTAGGCGGGGGAAGGGGGAGGATTGGCTGGGCGTGGGCTGGCAACTCCCAACAGAGTGATTCCCCCATGGGATTACAAACCGAGTCAAGAACCCTTCCACTAGGGGCTGGGAAAGTTTGGATTGCGTGAAAACTCCCGGGCCCGCCCGCGCCTAGGAAGCTAGAGTTCTCATTCTCTGGTACCAAAAACAGGTGTGGGAGGGATCGATTCTTGTAGTTCCCTTTGGAGGAAGACGTATTAAACATATTCATGCCCAGACTTCTATTCAACCGTTAAAATAATACTGGGAGAAAGTTTTTAAATCTGTAGGCAGGATGCCCTCCCTTCCCCTTCCACCTTGAGAGAACCCGTCTCGTTTTTTGCAGTAGACTTTGGAGCGAATAGACAAGGTCCGCTCCCACCGAGGGAGGAAGTCTGGCCCGAGGCCCCTCAGCCTTAGCTCTCCGCAGCCACCTCTGCGCTGCCGCGTGGCGGATAAAGAAGGAAAAAGATGTGTGCAGCGCAACGGGGCGGAGAGCTGGTGGCTCGAAGATGCGTGACACACGCTTGCTTGAGCGTGCTCTGGTGTTACTCCCTGTGTAGGGTCTGGCGAGATGGAAATATATCCTGTACAGAAAAACACTATGATCAAAATATTACAAAGAAATTTGAGGGAGGAAATTAGCCTGTGCACTCGTGTTTGTTTTAAAGTATTTATTTCTTCATTGGGGACGCCGAGGTTTAAAAAGTAATTAGATCACTGGATAGGCAGAGTGATATCGGCAAAGCCAGTAGATTCTTAAGACAACGTGAAATTCAACCTTCAAATGACATTCTTAAATTGTCAGGAAAATCTGTATCACTTTGTTGAACTCCTTGTAGACGGATTAGAGACCCATAGAGTTATGGCCGTTATTTTTAGGAGACAGAGTACCCAAACCCTTTAGGGATAAAGTCCAGTCTGACCCCAGAAAGGGGTACACAGGAAAGGTTGATGGGTGCGGTGGGTCACCGCGGGATGCTATCAACACCCTGGACCATGCACAGCTCTTGTGTTAGAATAGGATTCAATACACACACACACACACACACACACACACACACACACACTCTTAAGCTCTCTCTTCCCATCTCCAAAAGCGGAAAGTCTGAGCAAGGTGGGGTCAGGTACCCAGCGAGGCTGTGTGTGACCTGACTACCCAAAGGCAGAAAAGCGGAGCCCGGGGAATATCAGGTAATAGCACTGCTCATCCGTGTTTTCTTTACATTAAGACATTACATCTCTTAAGAAAATCTGAGAGAGTTCTAAGCAACCTCTTAAAGTAGGGCTGGACAGCGAAGACTTTAAAACAGACCTTCTCTCAGAGCTCAGGTGTATGGGTGACACTCAAACAATAGCCATGTATTTTCCATTACTGAAATGATACTCAGTAACTGAAATTCAAGAGAAACCAGAGCAGAGATTAGAAGCGAAGCCCTTGTTATAAACTTTTAACCTCATCCTTAAGAAGTTTCATACATCTGGCTTTGACAATGCAAAGCGCCTATGGGTCTTCCTGAGCTTTCTTCCTAGAAAGATTGGGACGGAGCAAGTACTCTGCTCCGGCGCGAACCTCTGAAGACGCAGGGGAGCTGTAGGCGAGAGCAACCCAGAGCTGGAAAGCGACTCTGAAGCTGAACTGGCTCTTGAGGAGACTCGGGAAGCCTTAGCGGACACTGCAGGTAAAGTCTGCAAGCGGGGAGTTGGAGAACGCTGTCCTCCTTTCACCCTAAATTCTCAGGAGGCGCTCTACCCCGACACCCTATTGGCCTCAGGTGATGCACGCGGCTTCCTTAAGGGAGATTGTGCACAGGGGTTTGCACTGGGCTCGACTCTATGGGATTCTGTGACGGAAGGTAATTGTCTCAGGTCTCAGACACCTGGGAGATGAATGCTATGGCTTCAGCGGGAGCTTACTCTTTTTTATCTGCTTATTAGTTTGTGGCTTTGGTTTAACATAAGATGTGAAAATAAAATGAAATGTCTGGTCTCGTCTCTTCAAGAAAACTAGGAAATGGAGTCTTTCATTATTATTCGACCTCTTAGGTAGCCACCCCCGTTCACCCCTCTGTTACAGAGAAACTAATCCACAAAAAGTACCATGCAGACTTGCCTTCTCTCTTTTTGCCAGCCAGAAAAACAATTGTTTTGAGGAAAAGGAGAGGAGGAAGAGGAGGAGGGAGGAGGAGGAGGAGGAGGAGGAGGAGGAGGAGGAGGAGGAGGAGGAGGAGGAGGAGAAGGAAGGGGCCTGAGAGCTCTGGAGCCAATGTACAGTTCTGACTCACATTTTAAAAACAATTTTTTGTAAATTTCAGTGACTCTGGAGCCATCTGTAATTTGCTAGAGTCATCGGACCTTACATTCTCTGTGAATTCAAAGGTGGCCTAGGGTAAAACTCAGCTAGCCTGGCCACCCAATAGATAGGTAACTGAGAGCCAGTTCAGTGCAAGAGCTATGTCCACAGCATGACTTTCCTTCCTTTGCTGATAGCTGGTGCTAGGTAAAATATCATAGCCTCCTCTAAAGCTGGCCTACACTAAACCCAGAACCAGATAAAGATTTTACTTATTTATCTGAAAAAACTTATAGGGTAGAAATTTTGTTCTAAAACTGCAGATTGTACCTCATCACTACCCACGGAAGGAAGAGAAAAAGTTTTAAGAAATGCCTGTACAGAGATCTATTCGAAAAGCTCAAGGGAACTGAAAGGCTTTCCCTCTCAGATACCCACCAACATGCAAAGGAACTACAAAAGCAAAGACAGAGTGCAAGGCTCTTCAAATATCTGTTGACTTCCTGAGTCTCAAACAGATGGTTTGTACATGCTGTCTACACTAAGAACTTACAAGATTTCCCAACTCTTGAAAAAGTTCAGAAGGTTTTTGGTCTCCTGGGCTTGACTTCTGAAAGCTTTCAAAAACCTGAAAGTGTGAGATGCTTTAAACTGATCCTGATAAACACAGGTCCTCAGCCTCGAAAATTCTGGTAAAGAGAAATATTGTACTGCATTCTCTAGATTAGTTCAATTACCCCTTTCCTTTCGCCACTGTAGGTCCAGGCTGTCAGTCTGAAACTGATGTGTCACTTAACTGACCTATCCAAATCAACCTCCAGCTCTGCCTCTTGTATGCTGTTCAGTCATCATTTTTTCCTGACCCAGAAAGAAGACAAAGTTCTGTTCAGTTACATGGTTTATTGTTGTAAACATTAAAAGTGTCTTTCTCAAAGAAAGAATTTATCAGAAAAAAAAATCAGCATCTCTAACTGTCGTACACCATAGGAAAAAAGGCAGTGACTCATATCATGTGCCATACTAGAAATATACAAAGAAAAATACTACAGAATATGGCAATATTAAAATTCTTACTCAAACATAAAATAATATATTAACTGACAATTTTAGACATTAAAAAAAAAAACAAAAAAATTCAAAGTGCTCAGTAATTTCCAGGGAGTTATGTATATTATAAGCACTCTGGAAACAGTCAAAAGCTGCTGCATGCAAGTTCTGTTTAGCTTTAGACAACAAAATAATCAAGATATAAACTTTCTTTTATCAACATCAACGGTACATACAACACTTACAAACAAGGAATGTTGGACGGTGTTACAAACACTATGTGTCCCTTTTGTCAGGATCTCCCAATGTGTTAATACTTGTGCCCACCTATTTTACAATTGAGAAAATGTTTAAGTTCAGATAACTACCAATCTTTATAAAATCTAACAGACTACATAGTGTCTGAAATACTATTTATAGAATATAGACATTACTGGATAGCAAGTGCCTATAACATCTTCAACCTAGAATCACATGCTTGTCCCTTTTTACGTAGTTTTCTTTTTTTCAAACACACTTATTTTTTTTAGAATTTGTAATATTTATTCATAAATAGGCACAAAATAATTTAAAAAGCCAAACTGCATTGGATAAAGTTACAAGCCTTTGCCTTCTTCAACTCATGCCACCCACGCAACATTTAGTTTTACTATATATTACAGCTTTCTTTACAGCAGAAAACTTAGAAATCTTGTTAAAGGGCAACATTTGTGAGTCCCCTTAAAGTGTGTGTGTGTGTGTGTGTGTGTGTGTGTGTGTGTGTGTGTGACATTTGTCTGAAATGCAACAAGCAAGCATGGCCAAACATTTCCCATCATCCATTAGCAATCTTCCTTCTGAACAATACAATGATTTGGAACTGATAATAAAAAGTTTATACCACTGTATTGTGTAGTCCGTGTTCTAAATCCAGGATGCCCCGGAGCCAAAATGCCCTTTCAGGTTCTGCCTGCAGGTTAGGAAATAGCGACAGTTTTTATTTATTTGTTTGTTGTTTGTTTACTTTAGGGATTAGGGGGGTTGGGGTTACAGAAGGTAGGGGACAGCTTGAGCTGAGACACACCAGGAAGCTCTCTGCCCATGTGACCAGTCCCCTCTGGACCAGTTTCAGTTTTCTTTCCAGTTCCTTTGAAATGCATGGGAGATCTTAGAAAGGTAATGTGTCCAGGAAAAGTTTGTCAATTATTGCTGGCGGTGGGACCAAGTCTTCCAGTTTCAGGTAGAAAATGCGCTGGAGCCCCTGTGTGCAAAGGGTGCGGAGTTCTGGGAGCTTCCCCAACAGTTTGGACAGGTAATTGGGGCGGTTCAAGCCCCCATTATTGAAAGTCACATGGTCTTTAAGACAATTTACAATTTTGTTCTGCAGTTCTTCCACCCTCTTGGGTTCCTTGAGCCCGTGTCTCTCTGCAGAAGACACAATCAGAAACAAAGAAAAATGCATAAGGGAGTTAGTCAGCTGGCAGGACAAGAGAGGATCTGTGACAAGACCAATCCCACTGGGAAGTTCTGGAGGGAAGCACACCCTGCACCTGCACTACTGACCTGTGACCATAGCCAGGGCAGCAATGCAGGAGAAGGCAGAAATGTCGATGTTCATATTCTGCAAGTTGGAGGAGAATTCAACAATGGAATCAATCCATTCCCCAAAGCCACGTACGCATTGCAACCTGTGCAAGACCACCCCATTGCAAAAGATGAGTTTACCCTCCACTGGGTTGGACCTGCAATTAATACCAAAGAGAGAGGGGAGAAAAAGAGAGAGAGAAAAGCTAAACAACTAATTACTTGAAGAGCAATAAATGAGGGATTTAAGAGGCACCTAATTACTGAAGAGTTAATAAAATGTAGACCAGTGGACCTTGAAAGGGTTTAATTTCATAACAATCAAGAACGCCCCCATCCCACCTCCATTCCACTCATCCAAGGCTTCTGGGCTCACAGGCTTTCTCTTCACCTTCAGTCTTCTTTTAAATCCTATCCCCCACCCGTCTTCTCCCTTCCTTCTACTTCAGATTCCTCTCTGAGCCTCCCAGAATTGCTTCCTCCCTCATTACCTGTATGCTAATCGCAGGACAAATAATTCTAGGAAGGCTGATTCAAAAAGCAGGTCCTGGTCAGCTTTGGGTAGGTCAGCAAAGCCAGGGATCTTCTCTGCCCAGCCTCTGATGATCTCCATGGAGCCAGTCAGGAGATCATAGAACTGCTGTATATGTTGAGTGTCATCTCCACTCATCTGATAGTCAGGGTTCGCCTGGAACTGGAATTTCATTTTAAAAAGCACTTAATGAGGTTCTCTAAAATATATAACCCGTGAAATTGCTAACCCCGTTTCTAGTAGGGGAGCCAGGTTTTTATAACAATTAAACCTCTCTCTGACCAGTAAGGAAATTAGATGTTCCGGGGCAATTAATTCAATTAGGGACGGTGCTATGAGGTCGCTGCTTTAACTATGTAAATTACCATTTCCATACAGACTAAATACAGTGCCATCCAGCCCTGGGAAACGCTCAGTCTTATCTCCACAAAACAATTGATATGTTAGTATTCATGCTAGTCCCAGAGTGAGTCTTGGGCTGAGGCGCCCTTTGCAAATCTTAATAATACTGCAGTCGCTACTGGGTTTGCCCAACATATGTCCTCCCACTAAAGCCTGAACATTTTTCACAGCTGGAGTAAAAGAGGAATTGCACCACTTGATCCCTGACCTCTAGACCCCCACTGCCATTCCTTACACCCCTCTTTTCATTTCCTGACCTCAGGCAAGTCCCATCCCTCAGCCAGCCACTGGCAGAAAGGGGGAGTCCAGTAACTGTGGCTAATGTAGATGTGAGAGAGGTAAGATGCACAGGCCCTGAGTTGTTGCCTTCCAGGTCTAGATGATGGTGGGGTGGTTTAAGGCAAGAGAGGTTGACGGATACTCTACCATTCGCCTTTCTGTCTCTTGAACCTACTCGGATCTGTGAGGCATAAAGCCTGGCTGGGCTCCTTTACTCTTGGGTCTTGAGGACTGGTACTGAGTGTGGGGAGAGGGTCCTGCCTATTAAATGGTTTGTCCACATGATACCCCACCAACTTCTTACCCTGGAATAGTCCAGGCTGGTCATAGCCGGGTTGGAGTCGACATGGGCTCTGACGAGGGCACTGATCAGACTCACCGGAGGTGAGGGGGGAGAGGGATCCTGTGGGCTCTTCGGCTTCGAGGGTAAACGACCTCTCCGGCCTTTTAAACTGTCCGTGCGAACCACTGCAAAGGAACAGCCCGGTTAACGCTGCCGCCTGTGCTGCTTCTGAGTAGCAGCCGCTGTGGGCGCCTGGCCTAGTGGCCCAGGGCCACCTCTGCTTGTAAACACTTTACTAAGGAGAAGCATTTTAAAATGCAGGGTTATTTTATGCCCTCCTCCAAAGTGGGTCATACAGTTAAAGGCAAGGAGGACTTGGTGGCTTTCTCTAGGGGAGGCTGGGCCATCTGGCAGCTGTAGGATCCTGGAGCCAGAGGATTTGGGAGGCAGGAACCCTCCCGTCTTGGGACTGGGGTACAAGTAACTGGGAGGTTTCAAAGGCGCAGAATGAGAAGTCTGGAGCTTGCGGGACCTACCTTCCTTAACCATCCCAACAGCCAGGCACTTCTGAAATCGACAGTACTGACAACGATTTCGGCGACGCTTGTCCACTGGGCAGTTTTTATTTGCTAAACACACGTATTTCGCATTCTTTTGTACCGTGCGCTGCAAAAGGAGACAATGTAGGCCAAAAATTATTATCTTTTAATTGAAAGTCCAGCAAACTGGAGACAATTTCTGAATGGTTTGGAGCTACATTCCCTCTCTACAAACAAACACAAACACAATTCCTTTTGAATAATTTTTCTTTTTCTTTTCTTCCTATTTCCTTTCCTTTTTCCTCCCCCAGGGCATTTACCAGAAGAAAATTGATAGCGTTAACATTAGAGCTAACCTTGCCGCTCCTTGCTGTGTTTTATATGCCAGGAGAAGGAGCAGGAGACGCTCAGTAAATACAAATCCGTGGGCATTCATATTATTTACATTCCTTGGAGACCTTCTCTATTTAAAATGATAAGATTATTCAATCAGGATGGCGAAATAAAGAGATCACTTAATTTGACCATAGGGAATTCTGTTCCACTTGGTTAGCTCAGACACGGTTCTCTGTCCTAACCAATTTCAATCTGAACTGGGAAGACAGCTCCTAACACATGCAAATAGCCCTCTTCCAACTCAGGCTCCAGCAATTTCGGGCGGGAGCCCACCGGGGCCGCAGGGTCGGGGAGAATGTCAACCTGACTCTCCCAGTCTTCCTGATTTCTTTGCTCGGGCACCGCGAAGCCCCCTCCGCAGTACGTGGGTGGCGGCAGGACAGCTTTGGCTGACTCCAGATACTTGGGGTCTCTGGTGGGACCTAAGGCTGGACTGCCAACAGAAGGGCGAGGGCAGACTCCAAGGTCCCAGGCACAGGAGCGCCGCTAACCAGTCACCTCCGCTCCCTCCCTTGCTCACCTTAAAGAAACCTTTGCAGCCCTCACAGGTGCGGACACCGTAGTGCTGACAGGCCGCATTGTCGCCACACACAGCACACAGACCCTCGTTGGAGGGGGAGCCCCGGGACGGTGGCGAGGGCACCTGCGTGTCAAGCAGCTGCGACGCATGGCCGATCTGCAGGCCCGGAAAGCCCATGGATGCGGGCTTACGAATGGGGTTGGGCACGGCGAAGGTTTGCCCATCCACTACGTGGTGGCTGCCCGCGGGTTCCGGGTTCATGGGGACGTGCAGGGGGCCGTCGAATCGCATCTGGCAACTAGACACAGGAGTGCCGGGGGGCGACTGCTTAAAGGAGAAGAGCGAGAGGCGGGAGACCGGCGTCTTCCTCTGCTCGATCATGTGCGTAGTGGCCACGTAGTTCTGGTGGAAGTTGTGGAGGGACCCCGGGTCGTCCCACATCGGGCTGTGCTGCACCTGGAAGCCCGGGGTGCTGGGCGTCGGGGGCGAGGAGGGCTTGTAGTAAACCGACCCGGAGTGCGGCATCATCTCCTCGGACTGGGGGGGCAGGTGGCTGTGTTGCTGGTAGTTGTGCATCTGAATGTCTTCTACCTTAATGGAGGACTGCTGTCCGGACAGGGGCATTTGGTACAAGCAAGGTGGCTTGACGTCGTAGCCTGTGCTGTAGTTGTCCATAAAGGTACTGAAGCTGGGGAGAGAAGTGGTGGCAGTGATTTCAGTGTTGGTGAGGTCCATGCTAAACTTGACAAACTCTGGAGTTAAGAAATCGGAGCTGTATTCTCCCGAAGAGTGGTAACTGTAGCTCTGAGAAGCGGGGCTGGCTCCTTGAGGCGAGGACCCATACTGCGCCTGAACGCAAGGCATGGCTGGAAATGAAACAGGGTGATACACACTCAGCCTGGTCAACTCAACACTTTCTCCCGGGCTCGGGCACACCTGGGGCTACACCGGCAGCCCGCGGCAGTCAGAGGGAGGGTAGGGGCGCGAGCGGAAGGGCGAGCGAGGTCGAAATGAGCTGCAGAGCAGCAATGTACGATGCAAAATGACTTGTCCAAGAAAGACCAGAAGCTGGAAAGCTTCCGAGGGTCTGCACTCCCCGATATTGCCAAATGCCCCCCATCCATCCCCTTTCCCACAGCCAATCTCGCTCTGCTGAGCTTCTCTGAAGCTCTGGCTGGCAAGCTTTCTAGAGACGGCGATCTAGAAATGAAGCTGAATGGCACAATGAGAAAGTTGTTCTCTGTGACCTTAAGGTACAGAGTTGGCCTGAGATCGTGTTGCCCTTTTTTACTGCATGTGTGGGAAACTCGGGAAAGGTAATGAAAGAAATAAAGTTCACTAACCTTCAGCCGAGTTATTGGAGTTTTCGAGGAAATTAAAGGTGGACAGTGTCGTAATTCAGTGAAGGACAAAGTTTCCAAGTTTTTTAAAAAAAGCAATGGGTTGTCCAGCCCGTCAGATCTCCTCCCTGAAATACAGACACAGGAAGTTTCAGGATGTATTCCCGACAGAGATTTGATGGGCATGTGTAGACTCACCAGGCAGGCCCTTCTGTACCTCTTTGGAAATTGGTGTGAAGACTTTACCAAACAGGAATACTGAAAGTCATGACCAGAAACAACAAATAATGCCACCCCATTGCCCGGTGTGAATCCCTGCAGGGAAAGCATCTTGAAAGAGAGGTCTTTTATGAACTTACTTAATATTTAAGAATATAATGGAACTGGGTCCCTTTGCTAGAGTAAGGCTGGAAAGGTCATTTTCATTCTATTTTATTTCAGATTTGAATAAGAAGACTGGAACTGAAGAGAAAGCACAGCACTGGAACCTTCTCTTAAATACTTTTCCTGCAGTTAAATGGGCTTTTACTTAAAAGGGGGAAGAAAGTTAGTATTCACTGAAAAAGCAATATCCCAGTCTCACAAAATGTTAGCAAGGCCTAGACCTTCAAGAAGCCAATTTGTGAGGAAGTGTGTAGCTTTCTTATTTGCTTTTGACCCAGGACTGGAGTTGGGGGATATAAGTGAATTGGAGTCTCTCCAGCAAACTTGGCTTTCAACATCCTTAATGGCCCAGGGATGAAGAGAGAGTCCTGTATTTTAGCAGGATGTAAGGAAATACATGGTATTGGAAACAGAGTTAGAAGCACTTAGCACAGCAAACTAAACACCTTCTCCATAAAGCCTTCCACAATCTGCCTCCCTGCTGGAACAAGGCATTCTTGTGCCCTAGGAATTTTCAGATATTCCAACTTGGAAAGAAGGCTTTCTATAGCATAGACAATCTTGTTAATAATGATAAAGAAACCCAAATGTCCACTCCTTCTGCTGACTCTCCCTTCCTCCATAATCTTGCTTCAAGGAGTGGAGAAGGTTAACCAGAATTTAAAAAGAAAAAAAGAAAAAGAAAAGAATACTGCCCCCTCCCCCAGCCCTTGGAGATATGTCTGTGCTGGGTATTAACCCCTAGTAGCATCACAGTTTCAGAAATTACTCTTTATACATCTTCCTCCACTCCGTCACACACACACTCGCGCACTACCCAAGGACAGCATATGTCAAAAGCAGAAATTTCACGCAACTTAGTAACAGGACGCTCTACCAACACCACCCTCACTCACAATACCAGGAAAACATCGGCACGCTGGCGAGCTGAGTGACACAGTTCCCAAGCAACGCATAAACTGAAGAACTTTCTCTCCCTGTCAGTTTGAGGGCAGTTTCCCTCCTGTACACAGGATCTGGAGTCTCCACAAGCCACAATCAATTCCACACTAAGAGCAAACTTTACGCACATTTCCGTGGGCAAGTCCGCAGCTCCCCAAACTGTGGAGTGTCCTTTCCACATCCACCAATGAGGAGCCTGGAAGCCTCTGCCGGGAGCCAACTCCCCCCAAACGCCACAGCCCTTGAGTTGCCCCGCAGGCTCGGCGGAGCCCTGCGCGCCCACTCCGGGTCCCGGCCCCACGCGCCCCACAGGCCTGGCGCCACTTCCCGGGAACCTGTTCCACGTCGGTGGAAAGAAGGGACGCGCGGATGCAGAGTAGGAGCCGGCGAGCGGCACAGCCGCACTTACTTTTCTCGGCCGCTCTCTTCATTCATTCAACTCTGCCCAAGTGCGATGCTGTACCCGGGCCGAGGCGCCGGGGTCTGCGGGAGCGCTGCGGGAGCCGGGCGCGGGAACCGCCGGCCCGGCGGGAGGAGAGGCAGGCCGGCTGCGCAGGCGACGGGGACGCGGAGGGAAGCAGAGCCGCCGGGCGGACTGGCCCTGGCCGCCAATGTGCCTTTGTTTATGTGGCTCGCGCCGCCGCTGCCAACATGCACCTAAAGTCTCCGCGCGTCAGCGCGCGTCAGCGGCCCGCCGCCCAATCGCCGGAGCCGCGCTCCCCGGACTCCTGGCCCGCGCTCGCTTTGGTATATTTCCGACCTGACGTCACGACTGGGGCTGATTTTAAGGTGGGAACTGTTCTGCGTTCACCTTGGTAGCCCACTTGGGTGGGATTTTTTTTTCTTTCCGAAAGAACTGTGACCTCTCCACCCAGGTCCACCAAGCCCGCGGTGATGCCCGAGTCTTGTGGCGGTTCACACGTGGGGAGGGCGCAACAAAAGCTGGGGCGGAAGGAAAGGCAGGCGTGGGCCAGGTAGCCCGCACCTGGGCCCCTCAAGGAGAAGCCGCCCTGCAGCGCCCCAGCCTCACACGTGTCCCACTCCTCCTAGCGGAAGTCATCTAGATGTCCCGGGACGCCCGGCGCTCCGGTGGCCGGCCACTTAGGTGGAATTTCTCTAGCCCACGCAGCCCTCTGTTCCTTTTTTCTATCCCAGTCCTCCTTCCTTCCTCTGCGCTCTCGCTCTCTTTCACACAGAGAGAGTGAGGATCGGGAGGAGATTGGGGCCTAATTTTCTTTTTCCCTTCTTTTCTGGAACTGCAAGGATTAGCACTCAAAGGAAGGAGGAGGGGGAGAGGTAGACTAGGCCTTCCAGAACCCCTAAAGTAGGAGTGAAAGGTTTTCTGCTTTTCTTGTGCAGACAATGCATCCCAGCGGCGGGCAACAGGTGCGCCTCCTGCGGAAAGGTGCAGCGATCCCACCTCTGCCAACGCCAACCCCGCCGACACTGCGTTGTGCTTAAGTCTTTCCCATCCACTCCACGAGTTTTAGGGAGATAAATCTACCTTCCTCTGAAACACAAGGGCTGTCACACCCGCAACCGAGAAGACAAGCGTGCAGAGAGTCAGGGCAAGCGGAGGGAGCCGGAGGCGGGAGAGCTGGGTGGCTTGTCTGTGCCCACAGCCTCTGCCCAGGTCCCCTCGGGCTGGGAGAGAGTGCCCCAGCCCCGCGCTCCTCGGAACCGCGGCTGCTCGGCTTTGCAAGACAGTCTGCCCGCCAAGCCGAGGCGCGTGGAGCTTTCTAGCAAAGGGATCGCCGCTGCTCCCTGGGCCTAGCTGTCCTTCCCGCCCCACCCCCTCAATCTGCCGGTCGGCCTCCCAGGGCTTCTCCCCGGGGCGGGAAGGGGCTGGGACACAGGGAGGGCACTGCCCAGGGTCCCCTTCAGCGCCCGGGACTGCGCTCCCAACCCCTCCTCCGAGCTGCCTGGGGCTCTGTGCGAACCGGCCCGTCTCGGTGACCTCGGCACTGGCAGAGAGGTCCGCCAAGCTCTGCGGGCTGCCGGGCTGCTCTTGCCTAGCCTGGACCTCTGGGCTGCCGGGCTGCTCTTGCCTAGTCTGCACCTCCGCCTCTGCCCGCTGGGCTCGATCCCACGTCCCCGCCGCAGCAGAGGCGTCGCCATCGGGTGCCCTGAGGCTGCCCAGACCAGTCGCCGGCTCCTCGGAGCTGCAGCCGTGGGGACACCTACGTGACCACCTTAAGTTTCCCCCAGATGTTGCGGCTGCCGCTCCAGCTGCCGCTGCCACGGCTCAGCGGTGCCCTAGTGGGCGCGAGAAAAAAATAAAACCAGGAAGTGGGGGGGGTGCAAGTGGGGGATGGGGGCAGGGTGAAGAACAGCTTATTAGTGTGAGCTCCGTAGCGTCAGCGCCCCGTGGGCAGAAACCATTCCACGCGAACGAAAGGGAAAAAGTGAGAGTTTGGAGAGCAGGGGAGAAGGAAGGGGGTGGGGGTGGCGGTGACGCAGGGGCGCAGCCATTGACGCACCCGCCGGGCAGGGCCCAAAATAGCAGCAACTCCAGCTCACAGGCGCCCTCCCGGTTCTCTTCCCTTTCCCCTTCCGCGGGAGAGCCGGGCGCGGCCTGGGGAACACTCCTTCATCTACGCGGTGAGCCAGGTTCCTGGCAGCTATTTTCAGACAGTTGGAAAGCTAAGCTTAGCGACTTTGGGATGACAGTTAATATTTTTTAATACAGTTCTAGGAGAAGCTAGTAAGGGGAGAAGTTTAAAGTCCTAACCACAACCCTTCCTACACAAATGACTGAGTAGAAGCGTTGCTCTCCGAACGCTCTTCACTCTCAGTCATTAAAGACACATTCAGTTTGGGTTGGGCTGAGTCTGGGGACACTTTGAAAACTGCCCTCCCAGACAGAGGGGACGGCCTGGAGTTTTAAAATGAGCACCATAGAAGCCAAACACTGTGATGTGGTGTGTTATTCTTTAACCTGACGTGCAGAGTTTCCTGATAAGACCGTTTGTTTGCTTCCTGATGTACCCAATATCCAAAAGCAGTATTTATTATGATAGGTGAGAATAGAGTAAGGAAGTATAACTTCTAAATGAGAGAAAGTGGGCACTTCTTCACATCCATGAGTTTACCCTCTTCAAAGCCATGCTCTGCTTCCCAGGACGCACCACCGCTAGCTACTCAGTAAAGACTCATAAATCCGCTGAAACTAATTCTGGGGTGAGGGAATTCCAGGATTGGAGTTTTTGGGTAGAGTCGCATATGAGCCAGGTGGGAAGGATCCAGTGCACAGATCAGAAGTGCTTTCCGTGCTCAAAACCTCACACAACTGTTTTCCCACTAGATTCTGATGGGGCGAAGTCCCAGAAGCACCGCCAATGTCTGCAGTTGGCTGATCTTGTCAGTAGGGGGCCTGACTCCACAATGTTCTAGAGAGTATTTCCACACGTGCACGTGCGCGCGCGCGCCCACGGAGAGACAAATAGCTATTTACTACTTGGGCTAACTAAGCCCCAGCAGAAAATGCTGCAGGCCCAAGTGTTCATATTGGAATTCATAAACAACGACAACTCTTTTATTCTTTTCTGTTTTTTCCAAAAGGAAAACAGTTCAACACATGAGATTAGGTTCACAATGGGTTTTCTTTATTTCCTCCTGCCCATGTTTAACTCACTGTTGTTAGGTCACAGAAAAAAAAAAAAAAGGCAATAAAATCTCCCATTTTATCACAAAGCAGTTCAAATTGGCATATAGTTTGGAAAAAATGAAAGCATGTTTTAAAATCCTATGATTACATGTTTAAATAAATTATAGTTTAGAAGAGAATTCCTGTGGGTGTATTTGCTAGTACATAAGAGAATGCTTTTGTGCATAGAGGTTTAATTACACATATAATGGAATCAAAATGTAGAATTGAACAACCTCTTAGAAAATGTTAAAACGATGCTTTAGGCTAAAAGAAACTGAAATTCTGCATTTATATGGCTGCAACCCTTCTGGATTGTTACACATAAATACTTCAAATAAAGTGTTTTATAACTCAATTAAAATGACAATAATTTTTTCAGGATTCAGAGTCTGATATAACTTTAAATTGTTTCCATGTTTAAGTGGGTAAAGTTACCCCACAATAAAGGTCGATTTTCTTAATAATTCAAAATGATGGAAGGAAAAATTGGTACTATCCATAGTAGCTCTTCCTCATATAAATGACAAGCTATTGCTATTAATAGATATTAGTATGACCTGAAAAAAAGCATGGAGGAAGGTGATGTTACTATATTATCTTTTATGATACTAACATATACAAAGCAGGATATATTTGCACATGTATAGAAAAATATTTTATCAAAAAATATAAATATACAAACACATCTAAATCAAGTATTTTATGCATGGCTAAGCAGATTATACTTAATAAAATTGAGCTTTTGGTATAATTTAGAGAGCAAACATGGTTGTAATCCCATAGGATTTTTCTATTTTAATGCATAGGAAAGAGGCATCTAGGGATTGATTTCACCATTCTCCCCAAATGAATTCAGAGAATTCACAATGCAGATCCAGTGAAACAGACATACCTGTTATGTTGGGAGAGTTGAGGTAACTTTAAGATACTTCTTCAAAAATTTTTAGGTGTTGGAACTTACTGTGCACATTAAAATGAGATGTGTATTTTACATTCTATTTGGAGGAACTTGCACTCACAGCAGTCCTTGCTAGTGGGTGGGCAGTTTTACAGTAGTGACAGAAGAAAGAAGAAAGAAAATTCACCTTAAAAAATCTGTTTCTTGAAAGAAAAATAATAATGAAGTTTTTAACATTTTGGTTTAGCCATTTAGCCATTTCATTTGCATTCATAGGAACATGTTGTTCCACACTGAGGGAAGCCAATAGCTTCTTTGATACTCACATTTTGAGTAGATGTAGCTTATACTTGGTTTTACTCTCAGCCCATTTTCACCAAAACCATGGAACATGCAGAATTTTTAAATTTCTTACTTTAATTCAAAACTCAGTTCTAGAAAATGTGTAAAGATGTGGAGAAGTAAATAGCATTTTTCTAGAAAGATCTACTTGTAAATTAAAATCATAAAACTGAACATATGGTAAAACCTCATGCCACTCAAAAAAACTATTTTACATAATAAAAATCTTTCATCTTTTCCTGAATACATGACTTAAAGTGGTCATCTCCTAAATATGTGCTTTTAAATGAACCACTTAACATTTTATTAAATAACAATTTTCTTTTATTAGAAAGAAGGATAACTTTGTTTTTAGATTTCACTGTTAATTTGGGTACAAATGAGTGACATTAAAATGTACAAAGTCTGAAAACACATTCAAAATTCTGATCATAAGTAATTATGTACTAATTTAAAAAACAGCTGAAATTCTAACAATAACTAATGACATTAGTAACTCTCAACAGTATTAGACATTTCTTTAAACAGATAAATACATACGTTTTGCAACAGTTATTTGTAAATCATAGATGGTTAGTTTTTGCTTTTAATAATAACCTTTTTTTTCCCTCAAGGTTAAGAACCTCTTAATTTAATGGAAAAGAAAATAAGGTATTGATATGCTAAGACAAAAACATATATGCCCTTTTCTTCATCATAATTCACAATTATCAAGCCTACCATTTAAACACTACAAAAGTAACTTATAGCAAGGACCCTTATAGTGATAAGGAATAAATCTAATTACCATATCCTTTGAATAGATGTAATATAAATTTCATTGCTCACTTAAAAGTTCTAAAGTTAACAGCATAAACTTGAAGTTGAGTAATTAAGTAATCCTTATATAGACACTTATTAAAGTATTTATACATATTATCTTAAATCTACATCTATCATTTTGCCAATTAAAATTAGGACTTTAATTGCAATTAAGTAATTTAATTGCCAATTGAACAGCAAAATTGCTAAGTGACTAATTTTAATGCCTATTTTAATTACCAATCATGACTGGGGAGGGAGCTAATCAAGTTACATCAAGCAGTACCAGAGTAATGATGCGAAAAAAAAAGTAGAACAAACATTCAAGGCTACATGCTTTAAAAAAGAAACATAAATTAAATAAATGCAAACACAATCTTATAAATGTATAAAAATACTGTATTTCAATATCTGAATACAGAACATGAAAGAGAACAAGATTAATTACAAAGCCTCTGTCAATCTTTAGTCAAAGTAAGGACAACCAAAGTCAAATTTTTATGTGGTATTTGCATGGCACTCATAGGAATCCAGATAAAAACAAAGCTGCATGTCGCTGAGAATAAAACATCATTTCCTGCTTGGCTGGCTAAATATTTACAGATTGACAGTTTTTTAAAAAATTAATGAAATGCTCATAAAAGAGAGATACAAGTTTCCAATGCACCATGAGTTTTAAATTTGAAAAACAAATTTAAATGCAGTGGCCCCACACTCTGTTAATGGCGCTCCTCAGCCCCATGCAGTTGAATGAAGAGTTCTAGAAGCCTAATATCCATTCACAACAGGTCCCATGTTACTTTAAGAACCATAAACTTGGCATATCTTAAAGATCACAAATTTATTTTGGGGTAAAAAGATGAAAGCAACTAGGATTGTATGACAATTAAAATTACTTAGCACATATTCAGAATTCTTAATTCTAAGTCTTTTTTTTTTTCTTTTTTTATGCTCAGATAGAATAAATATGCCAGTTCAAGATAAAGGCCCTAAGTCTGCAGGCAACAAAAACACTGGGAAAATTCCTCTTGGCCAACATAAAGTTATGTTCAGAAGTTGCCTTGTCCAAACAAATTCTCAGATTAAAAACATGGAATGGCAATACTGAAGGAGGAAGCAGGTGAAGTTTGAGAACTCAAAAAATAGAAAGTGATTTCTTAGTAGACAATAGCAATTCTAGTACTTTCTGGCTCTGGGGTTCCCCTTGGCAGGCAGCCATATCATTTGGAGTAACAGTGTTCACCCATCAAATCTTCATTCAAAATGAAATGCTGCTGTAAGGCATATATCTTGGGTTTCATGCCATATAAATATACCAAAATTATGCATAGTTAATATCGACAATGGTGCCTGAAATTATTCATTAGATATAGACATAATGCTACAGCTGGAGAGAAAGTGCCTAGTGCTGCTGGGGACTTTGTTTACGAATGGACTTGAACTCTGAAATGAAGCACAGCAGGACTTTTGGCCTGGATTTGAAGGAGGAACACTTTAATAATCACAGGGCTTGACAAGAGACTGCAATATCTGCCCCTGACAATAACAGCTTTATAAGGCAAGTTCTGTGTGACTGATTAAAGGACACACTCACTGTCAAATCACAGGTGGTGAAGATGGAGTCGTTATTGCAAGCTCACTCCTGATCTAGGTGAAAACTCATGCAGTACTGGTGTTGCAGGGAGACATAAAACCTCAGCCACTAAAAGATTAACAAAACAGCCCCAGAAAAGAAGCTTGCCACAATTTAGGCGTATCTTAATTTGTTCCATATGATTTTTTGCTATATACATATGCAAAAGACCTTGCCTATAATTATCAAAATGACTGAACTAACCCAAGCACTAGCTAACAAACTACCAGCCATTATAGAGGGAGGGGGGCACCATCTTGTCCTTTCAAAAATGATTCTGAAAGGACATGATGTATAAACTTTCAAAATGTTAATGTTCCTGGAAGTGTATAACTAAAATTAAATACATTTTTGGATTCTTCATGTCCATGTCTATTTTATGTATTTTGCTAGTCTAGTCTATCAGTTCACATAACTAATGTGTTTTACATATTATAGATGCAAAACATTTTGAAAGATATTATGTCTCTAGCTTTGCAATATCTCTTCATAGGTAAAAGTAAGCATGAAATTAAAATTTTCAAGGCTATTTTACTTCTGTTCCTTTAGGTTATTGCTTGTCTTTCAATGTGATCTGCATTAGTGACTTAAAAAAATAAGGGATACAATAAGACAATCATTTTTGTAATCCCTACAATTAAAATATTTTATTAGTTCCCAGGATATCTAAAAATCAAATGTGAAATATTACTGAGCCATTCCAGTAGGATCTAAGCAGTGACTTTAAAGTGTGAGGATGCTGATATCTCAGGAGGAAAAAGTCAGTAGTGCCTCCACGTACAAGATTCAGGTTAAGATGCACACATGGGGAGTGTATGATGGGCTGGGGAGGGGCATGCAGAAATTGTTTCCAGAGGAGCGTCTACTAAGATTTCTCATATCTTGTAGAACTATTTTCCTTAAGCCAGTTTCCAAAGTTCCTGACTATTTGAAATTGTTTTTCTGTTTGTTTGCTTAGCTGTTTGTTTGTTTTAGATAATTTCAAAAAGCACGTAGATTTAGGAGTTGCACCACAACAACTTTTCTGTAGGAATCGGTTGATTTTCTGAGTTTAAAGGATGGTGTTCTCACAGACTGCTAACTGTATGTAATTAACCAGCTCTGAAGGTCATAGTCGCCACTTCCCCATACCTCATCCACTAGCAGGTTGATTGGCAACAACAGTTTCGTTAAACTTAATAAATTTTGCATGTGTAGAGGTGTAAGGGGTGTGAAGGGAGGAAGGCAATGTAGAAACAGACTTTACAGCCACAATAATGTGACAGGGCCCCTCAAAGTACAAATAGTTGTTATAGAATTTGAAATGTAGCTCTGTAACTCAATTTATACCACAGAAATTGTGAGATGCTATCTTCCTGTTGTTAAAATGTATCAGGTCAAGGGATATAAATTGTACCAGGTAATTCATTTTGCTGTTCAGAGAGTCATTAAGTTCCTCCCAGAATATATGTGATTGATATCCCTGGAGGTGAAAGGCTAAAGGAACCATATGGCAACATGTTGCATTCCGTATGCTATCTGCCCATCCGTGCTTAAGCTGCCATTAGCAACATCTGTACCTGACGGAAATCCAGCTGCGCCGACGACGGCTGACGGAATTGTACTTGGGGGGGGGATCTAGATTAGTGCCATTAACTTGAGACTTAGAGTCTATCTACCAGGACGAATGGAAGCTTTCACAATTAGACGAGACGACACAAATGCTTTATTAAAGTTTAATTTTGAACTCCCAATTAGCGAAAGTGCATTACAAATCGATTGCAATTTCCTCGAAGGCACAGCAAGTTCTCTGCCTGCCTACACGTGCGGGGGGCTGCAGAGAGAACTGAGAAACTGGAGCTCAACCGGGAAGGTTCAGGGCTGGATCGCCGCCCAGGAAGTCCCTAAAAATCCCAGGGGGGGTGGGGGTGGGGGAGGGTCCGGGCGTGCGGGGGGGGGGAGAAGGGGAGAAGCGTCCAAGCGTCAGGACGGGGAGGGCGGGCGAGCGTTGGCCGCGGGCCGAAGTTACACCGGCTCCGGCGCGCTACAGCCACCTTCGTGCGCCGAGGGCCGCCCGCGTGGACTCGCCCGGCCCGCGTCCCGGCCCGGTCCCGGATACGTTACCTGCCCGGCGCTCCTGCCCTGGGCGCCCTTCCCCCGGCGCGGAGTGCTCGCCCGGCGGCTGGAGCTCGCGCAGCATCAGGGCGGCGGGCGGCCGAGGAGCGGGGCCCGAGGCCGGTCACCCGGCGGGGCCGAGGGCGGGGCCCGGAGAGCGGCCTGGGCGCCTCGGCGACCACGAAGGCCTCGGCGGCGCGCTCCCGCCATCGTCGCCGCCCCTGGCCTCGGCCCCGCGGCCAAGCGCGTCAGCGGCCCCGTCAGCCGGGCCGGGCTCCGTGACGCGCAGCCCGCGCTATAAATAACCCGCCGCCCGCCCGGGCGCCGGGCCAGTGACGCCGCCCGGCGGAGGAGACAATGACCGCGGCGCCCGGCCCGCCCCGCCCGCGCTCTCCCGCCGCCCGGGGGACCGCCCACACCTCCCGGCCGCCCCTTCGCCCCACTGGTCTCCAAGTTCCTTGCGTGGATTTTGAACCTCTTCCTGCCCTCACTCCCACCACCCGCCCCGCGTGGGTTTGGCATAGTAAGTTGTCAGTAAGAAACCACAATGAAGACCACTTAAACGTTTGTGGGGCAGGAGTAGGCCCAGGTTACTGTTTTAATCAGGGACTAGAAGAGCGTGCCCAGGAGAAGCGGCGAGATCTGGGTAAGACTCGCGGTCCAGCTGTGGTGTACTTCGCATGTTTTTGGTCTTCATCATAGCACAGGCCTTATGTCCAGCCTAATCTGTCCTAATCTTAACCTGCGCTGGAATCCAGTCAAAGCTGACACAGGGGTTCCTCTACAGGTAAATATTTCTGCAGACTTCCATTGGCACCTTCATCTTCAGGCATTTCTGTCACAGCACCCTGACACCTGTCTTATCCCTAAAGTCAAATGGAAAGCAGCTGCTCTACTGGAATTACCAATTAATAGCCGATTACGACAGTGTTTTTATTATTATATTTACACACTTGCTTGCAGGAACACACTGTCATGGTGCCTGGGTGGAGGTCAGAGAGAGGACTGTTGGATTTGTCATTCCAGGTCTTCAGACTTGTTGGCAAGTGCCTTTACCCTCTGAGCTATCTCTCTGGCCCCTAAGATAGAGTTATTTCCTGAGCCACAGGAACTGTAGGTGCTCATTTAGAGAAGACTGAGGATCCAAGCCAGGTACTAAAGTGATGGTGAATTAAAAGGGAGACAGAAATGGTTTGCAGTTCAAAATCTAGGCAAAGTGAAGTGAAGGAAGGTTCACTGGGCTGGGAGTCGGAAGACCAGGAAATCCGAGTATTAATTATGTCTTCTCTGCACTTTTCTGTGCCACCTGCAGAAATCACAGAATCACTCTGCACCACTTTTCTCGTCTGTGCAACTGAGGACTGGTGGTTCCTTTTCTACATTAACACAGGAAGCGAAAAGGTATCATTGTATAAAGTCTCATTGAACTAATCTGAGTACCCAGTGTCTCATGGGAGAGGGGTAATAAATGTAGAAAGATCTGATCTTCCAACATTTTTTTATTTGTACATTTTTCCAAAAAAGAAAATACATTAGCACCACTTTAGAAAAGAAGTGTACTGAGGAGAAAAGCTAGTTACTGTTGTTTCATTTGCAGACACAGCTATGGTCTGTTGATGCCCTAGGCCCTCTCTTGCACCACTTTCCCATGAGAGAGATGGACTGTGGCTCACAACCTTCTCAAACTCTGTTCCCATTTCTGCCCCACCCTCTATTTTTTTGGTTGGGAGATACTAAACTCTCCATTGACCTTCATTAGATAGAATACACGCATCCTCCTCTTCAGGTTGGTAGAAGAAGAAAACAGAAAAGTGGAAGAAGCAAGTTTAGAGCCAAAGCATTTGCTTCACACAGACACCACCAAAGTGTGATCACAACTAAAAGTTAACCAATATTTTTTTCCAGTTCCAAAAGCACATCTGCCTTCCTTTTCCTATAAAATGTTTGATACCTCTTACTTAACTTTGCTTTAAGATTCTCTTCTGCTCTTTGTAAGGGAGCTTTTGCTTTTGCTACCATTTTCCAGAAGGATCCATCTTCTCGAATAGTTCTAAATTAAACCATTTTGACTTCTTTTAAAATTATCTGTTGTAATCATGATCATTGCCTTAAATTTTTTACTGTTTTACGTTTATTCTGTGTGTGCAGGTGTGGGGTGCACTGCTGCAGCCATCAAAAGACAGCTTGCAAACATTGGTGTCCTCCCCACCCCCCTTTCCAAGAAGCCAACTACTCAGGTCCTCAGGCTTGGCAACAGGCTTCTTTACTGACTGAGCCATCTTCCCACCCTGCCTTTAACTTTTCTAGTGGAATGCAAGTTAGCATAGCCTGACTAAATAAGAAACTGCATCCAAGTTTATTGGTAGTGGGGGATGTTTTATGATTTGCATCTGAAAGGCTTCTTTGTTGAAGGCTTGGTCTCTGAGGCAGCCATGCTCAGGGGGTGGACTTAGGGATATGATTGGATCTTGAGGCTCTGGCTAATGAGTTCATAATTTGATAGGCTGCTGGGAGGTGATGGAGGGAGGTAGGACATAACTGTAGGAAGCCTGCCCTTGGGGGCTGTATCTTTTTATGTTTTGTTTTGTAAGATAGGATCTCACTTTGTTGCCATGGCTGACTTGGAACTCTCTACGTAGACTAGGCTGGCCTTGAACTCAGAGATCCTCCAGAGTGTTAGGATTAAAGACATGTATTACCATGACCAGCAAAGGAGACAATATATTGTATTAAATTTTTATTAGAAAAATTACTGTGCTGTCTTGTGGTATTGCTCAGTTAACCCTGACCCCTTTCCTCCCTGGTGGCTGAGAGACAAGCAGCCTCTTCTGCCAAGTACACTCCCCCACCATGATATTCTGCCTCTTCAGGCCAAAGGAGATGTCTCGCCTTAGACTGAACCATCTAAAACCTTGAGCCATGTTAAAATTTTCTTCTTTCATTGTGTTCATTTTGGATATTTTGTTTCCAGCAACAGAAAGTTGGCTGATACAGAAACAGCTTAGTTCTAGAACCAATAGAAACAGCAAACTGATTTCCTGAAAACAAAAATAAAAATCTTATTCAAATATTCGAAACAGAGGGATGTAAATATGGAAAATCTTTTATTTAGATGTCCTTCATAGCATAAAGTTACAATTTTCAAAATATCTACCCAAGATTAAATCCTTCAAAAGATTCTTCTATAATAGCAGTATTGAAGAAGTTATTAGAGGAATTACTATTCATTCTTCTTTATTACTCAGTCAATCCTGGTTTATATTTAGAGAGTGGTGCCTTTGGGGTTGAGATCTCAAAGCCATAGGCTTTGGGATATTTGCCGTATCCTGTGCAGTATAGTCTTGGTGATTGAAATGAACATTCATTTTGGAAAATATCACTGAAGTTATAGTACAAGCAAATCTTAATCTTCAAATAGATAGATAGAAGGGTATTGAGAAAAGCGATGAAAATTATGTATTCCAAATGAAAGAAAAGAGACAACCTAAATTACAGAGCTAGGCATGTTTTTCATTTTAAAAGCCAAGTGAGCCAGCTGAGGTACCGAATGTCTATAATCTCAGTACTTGGGAGGCAGAGACAGCAGGATCAGGGTCCTATTCAGAGTCGTCCTAGACTACATAGAGAATGTGAAGTCAGTATAGCACACCTGTCTCAAAAAAACAAATCAACCAATCAGTCAGCAACTGAACAAGCAGTTCAGGCAGGCCATGTTCATAAAAGTAAAGGTGACTACATTCAGAAAAATTACAGGGCTCCTAACTTTACTTCAAAATATGGGCAGAAGTACACAATTGACCCTTCTGATAAGATTGACCAGATATTAGTGACTAACCCACCAAGTATTCCATCAATGGAAATTACAACTCTATTAACATCATGAAATCCACACCAAACCAGAATTTGTGACCAATGAATATTTTTAAAATTTTTGTGAGGCTGAACAGAAACAGTGATTTTGCCAAAAAGGAGGCTTTGGGACCATAAACAGGGTGCTAATAACTCCCTCACCTTCTGTCTCCTTTTTAGAAATAATCTTTATCATAGAAAATGCACGTTCAGAAAAAGAAGGGTTCATTAAGCAACAACCACCATATATAATGTTGATATTTTGATAAACATCATTTGTCCTTTCATTTTGCTAAATATGTACATTTATCAAAATGGGATCATACTGTAATACACCCTGTATTATAACTTACCTTTTTCACTAACAAGATATTATGAATATCAACCCCTTCATAGTCCCAAAACAATCTTTTGTGGGAGTACAGGATCCCGGGCAGTCCATATTCCTCTGTTCTGTCCTCTAGTCTGGTTCTGGTTGTACCACAGTGCCACCTTAGTCAAAACTGCATTTCCAGGACTGCCTGGTGAGCTGCCTTCCCAGCTGGGTTTGGCCATTCAAAAGTGTAAACAGAAAGTAGAGAGAGGACAGGGAAAAGCCATAGTATATCTCTCCCTTCCCCATACCCTAGCTCCAGCCAAAGGACCCTGACTCTTGACCCTGGGCTCTAGGGCCCAGCCTCTTCTCCTAAGCCCTGTAGTGATTCCCCCTGTTCCTTACCACACAAAGAATCGTATCTGTCTTCTCTCTTCTGTTTCCTATTTTACAAATTACTGGGATTTAATTCTGCCTTCCTTAAATTCTTAGAGCAGTTTGTGTTTTCCTGTTTGGAGCCGAATCTCTCTTTGCCTATAGAAGCTTTGTGGATGGGCACATAGAAAAGCCAATTGTCCTTTGAGTGTCTTTTGCTAGAAAGTCCTTTTGTAAATGTGTTATTTCAAAGAGCTAAGAGGTGGCTCAGTCCTCAGAGACATAAAAGGAAACCTTATACCTTTTTAAAAACCAGTTTACCACGAGTTTAATTAAAAATTATAAACAAAATATTGTGTAACTTTACTGTACATTAGTCAGAACAGGGAAAATTTTTAGCTAAGACTGATACATAAATTTTATGCTAATAAGAAAGGTGGCATATACTACCTGTCAAGACTTAATTTACGTTACCTATATTCTGTAAGCCTCTCTCAGTCACCAGCTTGTTTGGCCATGGTCTCTGCCTCTTAAGATCTTAAAAGAGAAAGGAAAAGAATTTTCTTGACTGTTAATTTGAAATATCATGTATGAGAGTCTCTGAGAAAATATTTTGAATTTTCTTCTCTCTGTGTTTTCTGTTCTTGCATCTCTGCTCCCTCCCCACTCCTTCATGAAAATCATTGTCTCAGAAGTGACCAACTTTTGCCAAGACCAGTAAAATGGCTCTCTAAGGATATCTGACTTTGTTTTATCAAATTCCAGATTCTCAGAGGAAAGGTTACTCTTTTCACTTTTTGTTTTCAGACAGGATCTCACTATGTTTCCCAACTAGCTTTGAACTAACTTACCTCAGCAGGCCTTGAACTTGTGATTCTCGTGCCCCAGCCCTGAGTAGCTGGGAATGGAAGCCTGTGCCTCCAGGTTCCCTATCACCACCTGTTTTTATGGCTAATGAAAATGAAAAGTCATACAAGTACATATCCCCCACATACACAAACATACAATCTTCCCACATACCTCCCCACCTCACACACCACATATCCCTTCTTACCCCCCACATACACAAACACACCACACACCATGTACAGTACACACACCCCTCACACACCACACATACACACCTCTCCTACACCCCCTCACCACACACTCACTCCACACATACACATATACACATACCTCCCACATACCACACACATGCACACTACAGTGCCTTCACCCTATCCATATGCATATAGACATCCATCCCAGACCCCCACACACCACACATACACATCCCTCCCACCTACCACATACCACACACTCCTCACATACATCCTTCTCATACCCACAAACATTATACACCCCCTACACATACATATACATACCTGCCTCCCACACACCTTTCACATACATACACCCTTCCTACACATACACACCATGTACACACACCCTTCTCACACCACACACATACACACACCTCCCACACACCCTTCACATACACACATCCCTCCCATAATCCTGCACACACATACCCCTCACATACGACACACATGCACACACTGCACACATACAAACACATTCCCCCCACATATCCACACACACAGAAATTGCCATTTCACAGCTCCCCACATACACACAAACACACATAACATCTCCCCCATACCGTCTACAAACATAAATCCTCCCACACCACACTCAGCATATACATAGATACAAATATCCCCTTCCTACATCCCCTAATACCCGCTTCCTTCCACACAACACATGCATACACACACACACACACACACACACGCACACGCACACACACACACACCCCAGTATCTAGACAAAGCTTCAAGGGAGAAAGGATTTCTCTGAAGCTAGAGCAAGGAGCACTAGAGAGGGCAAAGGAGAAGGATCCAGGTCACAGAAACAGTTTGCTGTGAACTGATACTCAGAGCAATAGTTAAGAAAATAGAGGCCCAGGATCACCTTGGCAGAAGAGTCCCATGATCTCATGTTGTTACCATACAGGTGTGTCATGGGAGCTGAATCATCATGCAGATGCTACACAGACCCCATTCATTTGTACCAGAGATTATACTGCTCCTTTTTTCCATTGGCCAGGCTGCAGCCCAGGGAGCCAAACTGACTAGTCAGAACTTGCAGGCACCGTCAGAAGGAACTACTTTCTGTTCTCTGTACTTGAACATGGAAAAAATTAAACTGCTATCTAGGTGCCAAGACAGGGACAGTGGGGCCAAGCAAGAGAAGGAGATGGAAGAAAATATATAAAGCTGGATCAAGCTGTTCCTAGAGCCACAGGTGAACCACTGGACAAGTTAAATAAGTAAATTTGTTCTCTTTTAGCTGAAGTCAGTTTGGATTGAATTTTCTGTCATTTGCATTGCAGTGATACGTAACTGACACACTTAACCTGTTATTACCTTCTGTGGGCATAGTAAGTAGAGAACTGGCGTTGACCTGTATCAACACACAAACTTGTAATATTTAGTATCCTTACTCTTGTTCAGCAAGGGATGGGAGAGTTAACATCATTACATTGGTCATGTCTAAATCCATTGCAAGCACCTATTTAGGGTTATACTTTCGGAGCAGACAGGAATAGTCTTGCCACACAGATATTATACCTTTTTATCGCCACTACTGAAAATTTGATAGTCAGAGCTATAGACATGACATAGAAAATTTGTTTCCTGCCTCACACCTCCTTACCATTGCTGTGCTATCCCTGGTCTCCAGTCCTTACCAGCTAGCAGTATCCCCCAGAACTGCCCATACTTCAGTGGTGCTGGAATTCACACAGGCTGTGCACTGGAGCTGGGCCCTGACAGGCAGACAGTGAGAGGTGTCTGCACTAGCTTTGTCCTCTTGATGCAGTGAACCTCTCACTGTCTGCCTGTCAGGGCCCAGCTCCAGTGCGCAGCCTGTGTGAATTCCAGCACCACTGACGACACACTGCTCCTCATCCCTCCCACTCACACACTAGGCAGCAAGCACTCCTGCCACGACGAGCACACTGCACTTGTGACCCGTTTATTATTGTGAGTTTTGTTTGCTCAGTTCCACCACTACCCTTCTGAGTTCCACGAGGAAGGGAATTCTCTCCAGTTCATTTTGGAATTTTAAGCATCTGCTCATAGAGCTATAGGTATCTACTAAAAGTAGCAATAAATAATTATGAATGAGTATAGAAGCAGAAAGATGTATATTTGGTTATAACTAAGAGATTATAGTTCATTTTATCCTTGTGAATTAAAATACATACCACAGCAGCAGGCATAGAAAAATGATCAATTCTAAGAGAAAGGCATGTTTAATTTTATCAGAACTCATCATCGAGCATTCTGTACTTTATCCTGTATAAATATATTAGTGTGCTGTAAAGTTTAAGAGTCTGATTTGAATGTGGTCCTCTCTTTCAAACAGATGACCTTCTTTCTATTCGTATCTCATTCCCTATGCATGACTGCTTACCCCAAGATTTATATAATATTTGTGATAACCTAAAATAAAACTGGTTTATACAGTAAGGAAACTCAGATCCTCAAAGGGTCAGGTTATATATCTGGAAAAACAAAGCTCTACTCAGTTTGTACAAGCACATACACATACACACATTCAGATTCACACGCCTTAATAATTCCATGATTTCAGTATCGTGTAGGAAGAAAGTGCTGTCACTTGAAAAGGTTACTGTAATTGATGCTGTTCCTTCCAGAGACTGTAGGAATCTGGGAATGCTTATGAATGAAGTGGGAGGCAACAAAACTCTTAGAAAAATCTATCCATTTATCTCCATGTGATATAGACTTGATGCAGATTGTGTTATATTTGGACAATGTGTGTTTTGTGAGATGTCTCACTCTGTAGCCATAGCTAGTCTGGGACACTACATAGACCAGGCTACCTTTGAACTCACAGAGATCCACTTGTTTTCCAAAGTGCTGGGACTAAAGGCATATGCCACTGTGCCTGGCTCTTCTTTCTTAATATAAATTATTTTTGCTAATATTATTATTTGTTCTTGAAACTGAACATAATGGTGCATGCCTATAATCTTAGCACTCAGGCGGCTGAAATGGGAGGATTTCTGTGAGTTCCAGGCTAGCTTGGGGGTAACCAGTGAGTTCAAGGGCACCCTAGATTACACAGTTTGAGGCCAGCTTGGGCTACAGAGAGAGGCCCTGTCTAAAAACATATTATTTACAAGCTGGAGAGAGATGGCTCAGCAGTTAAGAGGACTGGCTGCTCTTGCAGAGGACCTGCATCCGGTTCCCCGCACTGAAATGGCAGCTAACAATCTTCCGTAATTCTAGTTCCAGGAGATCTTGTGCCCTCTTCTGGCCTCCTTGGCCATTGTACAACATGGGTACATTTACATACATGCAGGCAGAACACTTATACGTGTAAAAAATAAATAAAAATGCTTAAATTTTGTTTGTCCTTGGAGTGTGTGTGTATATGTGCGTGTGTGTGTGTGTGTGTGTGTCTGTGTGTGTGCAGATGCTAACGCATGATGGAAGCACTAGAGAGGCTGAGGATCCAGGCCAGCCTGAGCTACAGAGAAAGACTCTCCAAGAAAACAAAACAATACAAAAACAAATAAAGCATAAACATTTTTGCATGATTATTGTCCTCAAGGGTTCTAGATGCTGCTCCCTACATTTAGTGATTTAATTGTGTCTGAGCTACTGGGATGAGCCTCTTGTAGATACATTAAAAATGTGATTTTATTCTGTTAAGAAAGGCCACTGGAGCCATTTCTCATGCTAAGAAGATTCCATTTAAAGTCTTATCCACTTAAATATTACCCAAGTTTTCAGTATGAGACAGATGGCCCCACTGTAGGAGCAGTGATGTCCTTGAAAAGCTGTGAGTTTTGTTTAGAAAAGTAAATTTTCAAGTACTGATCAGTTAGGTTTGTAAGCTACAAATCTTTAATAGTTTTTAATCACCATCACACATTTCTGGTTCTAGATTAATCTAGGTTAGATAAATGAGAATACAAGAGATGATAGAGAAAAGAAGGGTGCGTAGATGGAAGTAGACTTATCTGACACTTCACAGTGCAACCTGTAGTTATCATATAATACCAGGACTCTACAGCACTCAGAGCACACTCAATTTCCTGAAAGTAACTTCTTCCTCTCCCTCTCCTTTTCCCTCTCTTCCTCTCTCTGAGTGTGTGTTTGAGTGTGTGTGTGAGTGTGTGTGTGTTTGTGGCTGCTCAGGGAACTGCCTATCTCCACCTCCCCAGTGCTGAGATTCAGGAGTGCACACCACTCCTGGCCTTTTTTATATGAGTGCTGGGGATACACTCAGGTCTTTGTGGTTACATGGCAAGCATTTTCCAACTGAGCTCTTTCACCAGCCACTGAAAGTTACTTTTAACATTTTTCAAAAGTCCTCCATGAAGCCAAGTTCATTCCCAGATTTCTAATTCACACGATGGAAGTGGTTTACAAATGCAATGAAGAGGAAGGAAGAACACGAGCATGCCCTTTCTTAGTTGCTTCTCCATTGCTGTGACAAAACACTCTGACCAAAACCAACTTGGGGAGGAAAGCATATACTTGGCTTACACATCCTAAGCACAGTTCATCAGTGAGGAACATCAAGGAAGGAACTCAGGGCAGGAACCTGAAGGCAGGAGCTGAAGCACTTACCATGAAGGAATGCTGCTGGCTGGCTTGCTTCTCTAGCCTGCTTTCTTATACAAACTAGGACCACCAGAAAGTCAATATTTTAAAAATCCAAGTTCTCACTTTAGGAAGATTAGTTCATCCTCACCCAACAGTAATGAGTTGCCAATATTTCTTCAGCAAAGATTGGGGTCTGCTGCCCATTTTCCCAATTCCATTCTGGGCTTTTGTCTGCTTAAATTCACGTGGGTCTTAAGCATGATTACACCATTGCTGTAGGTTCGTATGAGCAGGGTCCCAGGAGCTTGTAGGATTCTATTTCCATATGATCCACAAGGATTCAATTTAAAAAAAAAAAAAAAAAAAAGTCTGATTCTCTTTAAAAATCCAAAGTCTTCTAACTGTAAGCTCCTTTAAAATTGAAAATAAAAGTTAAATACTTTCTTATTTCAAAAGGGAATAACTGGGCATATCCAAGCAAAATCAAAGCCAGTGGTGAATCTCACTCAATGTTGAGCTCTGGACTCTGTCAAAATCTTCTGGCTCAAAGGGCTTGACTAGCTCCACTTCCAGCTCAGTCATCTCCAGCACACACATGTTGTCTCGAGGGCTCAGATCAGCTCCACTCCACACTTAACTGCTGTCCTTGATGGTTATCACATGGTTCTGGCACCTCCATCACACTGAGGCTGCACCACCACCTGTGACCTCCCGTGGCTTCACATGATGCCAAGCCTCGGACTCTCTCCATGACTCCTTCAGTTCCACAGCTTTCGTGCTGCTGACACCAATACCAACTGGAAGACTCGTACATACACATTACCAAGTGTAGTTTCTAGCTTGAAATGCAGCCTTGACCCCCTCTGGACCACAGTTTCCATATGCTGACCCTAAAGAAACACTTCAAAGAAGATTTCAATTCAATGATGCTACTCTCTTGTTAATCATAGCTAATTTTTTGACCCCAGGTATCCATTGTTCCAGCAAAGCACAAAGTATTTCACGTCCATAAATTCTTAATCCAAAATATATTACACAAACTGCCCTTTGCTTGACTCTCAAATTTCACAAGCCGGGTCTCCATTGTCTTCATTTCTCTCATTATATTATTCTTAGTTTCCAAGCTCCCCCCAAAATACCCCTTTAAGCTCTGATCACTCAATGGCTTTTACAATCTTCCCTGAAACAACATGGTCTGATCTGTCACAGTAATATCCTACATTCCTGGTACCAACTTCTGTTCTAGTGTGGCTTCTGTTGCTGATATAAAAGACCAAAACCAACCCAGGGAAGAAAGGGTTTATTTGGCTTACACATTTTATCAACATGGAGAAGCCAAGACAGGAACCTGAAGCACAGGAGGGAAGCATAGGAGGAATGGTACTTACTGGTTTACTCATGGCTTGTGCTCAGCCTGCTTTGTTATACAACTCAGGACCACCTTCACCGGGATAGCACCACCCACCGTAGACTGAGCCCTCCAGCATCACTCAACAGTCAAGAACATGTTTCACAGACATGCCCACAGGTCAGTCCTTAGGAGAAATTCCCCAATTGAGTTTCCCTCTTCATGGATGTGTCGAATTAACAACTGAAGCTATCCAGCACATTCTCCCAACGTCTATCCCAGCAGGAAATGCAGGCAAAGGCACTCAGACATAGCCTGATTTCCTATATGAATTCCCATTGCCCCTGTTCTGTTCAGATCCCCAGTCTGCTGGGACAGAAGGAACAGCACAAACTGGAGTACCGAGTCTTGCCTCCATTTCCATCATAGGATGTCTTTAGAGAGATCAGTGACATCAAATGTCTTCTGTATCAACAATGACTTTATAACGCATTCAACTCTGGTATTTAGTTTACATGTCTTACATTCAAAAGCTTTTCACCCACTGCTGCCCACATATGCTGACAACTGTTCCCACCACAGCGGGAGTAACAGATTTTATTTCTTAAGCATTGCGGAATTACAACCAGAGTGTTATTATTAGATAATATATCTCATATTGGCTTTGCAATAGAGGGAAAAGAAAGAATTGTGTTAAAAATAATCAAGGCTATTTTAAAGTTCCCCATATTTTAAAATTGTAATTTAACTTGGTTTCCACAGGTGAAAGATACAAATGCTCAAAATTCAGAAGATCCAAAGCCATAGACAGGGGGATTTTTAATGTATCTAAGTTCCCTTGCACTGAGTTCTCCCCAGGTTTCATCACTGCTATAAAATACTTACACTTAGAAGAGTGTGGTGGCACGCGCCTTTAGTCCCAGCACTTCAGAGGCAGAGGCAGGCAGATATCTGTGAGTTCAAGGCCAGCCTGGTCTACATAGTGAGTTCCAGGCCTACAGGGAAACCCTGTCTCAAAGAGACAAAAAAGAAATCCTGACATTTCCTCACTGAGATAGTTTCTGTATATTCATTGAAGCAGATGTGAGCACACAGACATATGTGAGCATGTACTTCTCTTAATGACTGGCTTTGCTCTTGATAACGTGAAGAGCTCTTTTCTGGTTGCATACTAACTCCATTGCAAGTATAAACTTAATATATAGCACAGTACCAATGGAAGGACATGTGCTGGCAAGTGTTTAATAGAACCAAGATTTTCCTGCATATACATAATTTGGTTATAGACAGGTATTCATGTCTTTTTTATTTATTTATTATTTATTTATTTATTTATATGTATGTATGTATGAGTGTTTGCATGCATGTGTGTTGTGAAGTACCTACAAAGGCCAGGAAAGGGCATTGGATTTGGAACTGGAGTTACAGATGGTTGTTAGCTCCCACCTATGTGCTGGAAAACAAATCCAGGTCTCTGCAACAGCAGCCAGTGCTTTTAACCACTGAGCCTTCTCTCTAGCTCCAGGGATTTATTTCTTTAGAATAAGCTCTTAGAAGTGAAATTCCTTGGTTAAAGCTACATTATATAGCTTTTAAGGATATAATTTATACTTGTTTAGTTATTGACGCCTAAGTGTGGAAGTCAGAGGACAACTTACAGTAGTCCCTTCTCTCCAATCATGTAAGTTCTGGGGATTAAATCAGACTTGATGGCAAGCACTCTTATCTGCTGAGTCATCTCACCAGCCCAATGTATACATATCTACATATCTGGCTACATACAGTGGAACCTTACACCTGAGGCTCACGGAACACAGCAGAAGGCGGGTGGAGGGAATGCTAGTGCATCCCTCAACTCTCACCATTGTAGCTTCCCTATACAACAGAATGTAATGCACACAGAAGCTCACAGCTGGCTAAGTTTTACAGAATTAGAGACCGCAGAGTGTGTGTCCCTGGGATAAGACTCAAATACTAAACTTCACCCACCCACAGCTCAGAGACCATTTTGGAAGAGAGGACAGAATGATTATAAGAACCAGGGTTGGTCCAAGAACATATGGAAACTGAGGCCTTCAGGCCACTGGAAGCTTGCTCATGTGAACTTTTGGCAGTGGTGCCATGGAGCACAAGACCCATGCTGACTCAATCAGAAAAGGGTCCAGAGTGGAGCAAGGGAAATGAGCAGTGGCCTGAGAACTGCTGGAGACTGATTACTGCTAGGTGAGGAAGAGTAGTCCTTCCTTAAGATCTCTAGACAGGCTAACTAGACTCCAGTGGATGAACTTGCACCGAAGGACATCTAGGTACAAAGGCTTGACTGGAAAGGACTTAATATGTATGACATGAGGTCCAGTGGTGGAGGGAAGGATGGAGGAGGAGGTCTGAATTTGATCAAGAACTATTGTATGAAATGTACAAAAGCTCAATAAAAGTATTTTTTAAATTTTCAAAAGAAACAAAAGGGTTGCTTTTGAAAGTGGATCTTTTTTCATGTCTTCTTTTTTCAACTATATGCTCTCCTTTTCACCCAAGAGCAAATATGTTAGTACTTCTTATATATCACCTTACACATATTTACATGCACATACACAGGTACACATACATGTACACATGAATCATGCACATGTGAAAGTTCATATGGGAGAATTTATTCAGGAAGACTTCTATTTTCCTCTGCACTGTCATCTACATAGAGGAGCAGGCATTTGCCAAGATGGTTGCTGAAGGGATTCAGTGTAATCATTTAAAATAGGAACATACCTCAAACAAGTGAAACCCTGTGGTGTCTGTCCTTTTGTGCCTGGCTTATTTCAATTAGCATTGTGTTTTCAAGTTCATCCACATTGTAGAATAAATAAAATTTGCTTCCTTTTCAGGTTGAACAGCATTCTGCTGCATTTACACTGCATTTTGGTTATTCACTCATCTATTGATGGACATTTGAGTTGTTGCTACATTTGGGCAGTTGTAAACAATGTTTCTATAAGCATTAGCATATCATATCTCTTTAAAGTTTATTTCAAGTTTTGATCTATTCATTATTTTATACATATGATTATTTTGCCTGCGAGTATGTAAGTACACCAGCACATTCAGTGTCTGTGGAGATTAGAAGAGGGTGCTGGGAACCTTGAAATTGGAGTTATAGGTGGTTGTTAGCTGCCATGTGGGTGCTGGGAACTGAACCCAAGTTCTCTGTAAGAACAGCCAACGCTCTTAACTGCTGCACCATCTTTCCAGCCCCATCATATCTTTTTCATATATACTATTGAAGTATACTATTTCAAGAAGGTCTCTTCTTTGTTCCATTTTATGTTCTTTTTTTCAGGGTTATAGTATCTTTCTTATTCTCTAATATGAAGATATACATACGAATATATGTATGTTTAATATATTTGCATTTGTTTCTCTCTATATGCTATCATTTCCCCAAACTGTGTTTGTCTTGTTTCCATGATAAAAGTTTCCTTCAAATTTCTTGTAAATGCTTGACTTTTAAAGTTTGTACTTATTTTTTACTTTTTTTAAATGTGTATGAGAGTTTCACTTGCATTGTGTCATGTAATGCAAAGAAGGTCAGAAAAGGGCATTGGATCCCCTAGAACTAGAGTTTCAGGTAGTTGTTCACCACCACATGGACCTGGAATGGAACCCAGGTCTTCTGCAAGAGCATCCAGTGCTCCTAGCCACTGAGAAGCTCCAGCTTATTTATTTTGTACTTATTTATTTTGATGATACTATGGATATAACCCAGGGCCTTCTGCATTTGAAACTCACATTCTACCACTGAGCTCACCATCAGCCTTGACCTTTTTCTTTTTAAGAAGAATGAAAGAATAAACCTTATTAAACCTGGCTATGTAGCCCAGAGTTAGAGCATTGCCTAGCATGTGAGAGGCCTTTGGTTCAATCCTGAGGGCCTCTAAACAAACAAATAAATAAATAGACTGGGCATTGTGGTACATACCCGTCATCTCAGCACTTGGGAGGTAGAAGCAGAAGATGAGTTCTAGGTCATCCTCTCCTGCACAACAAGTTCAAGGCCAGCCTAGGGTACATGAGACCCCCATTGTGGGGCCATAAGAAACAGAAACCTGTATGCTAATAAGGCGTCCTTTTTCCTCTGTAGTGATTGGCAGGTTTGCTTGCCCATGTAACCGCCCATTTATGCTAATACAAGGCTTAAAAATAACACAATGCGATAGGCTGTTAAGAAATGAGGAAGTGCGCCTGATTGGAGAGAGAACTGTATATAAGAGCACACTTGAGCACTGTAAAGCGATTTCCCTGCTGCGCCAAAGAAGAGCTGTGACACAATAAAGAGCTGTAACACCAGAAAAAGCTGGCTGTAGACTCTTCTTGGCCCATCTGGAGATCTGGGTTGGGGCAAGCTGTGCACCTGATCTCTCCTTCTCTCCCCTCCCCGGGGGCTGGGGACAGGTGTAATCACAAGGGGGAAGAGGAGCACCAACCGGTGTCTGCTGTGTCTGTTGCGCCCATCGTGACAGCCACGAGCGGACGTGACACCCCATCTCAAAGAACTAAAGTGAACTGGGAGCTCCAATGGGTATGGGACTGACAGCAAGGCGACCCAGAAAGCTGTCTTTGCACATTTTTTATTCATAATATTTTTGTTTTTCTGGTTAAGCTGCTCAGAGAAAAAGGTCACCTATCTCTTCATGGAGGGTAGAGATCTGGTGCCAGTGTCCTGGGAGAAAAATGTAAGAGGGGAAACGAGGGTCATTTTCAAAAGGATACTCAACAATTCAATTGCATACGATCTCCAGCAGTACAGAAGCATCAATTCGACCTTTCCTGGGGGCCAGGAGGAGTCATTCTCCCAGTGGTGAGAAGCTAAAAAGCAGCTACTTCTCAACAGGCTTCCCAAGTCCATGTCGTTTCAGCCCTGAATTACTAATATCTGGTGACACCATTTCTGACATGGTTTAAGACCTTCACTGTTTCAGAGAACGCTTCTTCTCAGCTTGCAAGCTTCCCACTTCAGTGTCCTTTCTCTGGGGCCAGCAACACAGTTGGCTTTTACTCACTTATTGTCCTGTTTCCCAAACCCTGTCAGGTCAGGCTTGGCATACATCTCTAATCCCAGCACTAGGGCTGAAGAAGCATGTGAACCTCTATAAGTTTGAAACCAGCCTGGACTACAGAGAGAGTTAAAGGGCATCCAGGGCCCTTTAATAATGATAATCTCAAAACAAAGTGTGTTCCTCTCTTCGTCCTCATCTTTTCGTGTCTTTAAAAGCATTTCCATGAGGTGACTGGGGAGGTGGCTCAGTGAGTAAAGTGCTTGTTCCAAGCATAGGGACATGAGTTTGGATCCCCAACATCCATAGGAAAAGTTGCACACAGAGCAAACTGTAATCCAGTACTGGGGACAGATGGAGAGAGGCGGACCCTGAGAGTGCCCTGGCCAGGCAGTCTAACCAAAACAGCAAACTCCAGGTTCAGTGATAAACAGTGTCTCAAAAAATGAAGTGGTGAGTGAAAGAAGAGACCCAAAGTCAACCTGTGAACACACAGCAAGCATGGGCGAGTTGATCTTCATACACATATGAATACAGAGCGCGCACACACACGCGCGCGCGCGCACACACACACACACACACACACACACTCAATTAAAAATTAAAGTCTTCATGGTTGCTTTAAAAGAATCCAGAATGCTGTGTCCATTCCAGCTCTCTCTCTTACCATGAACCAGGCATCATGTATTTAATGTTTGCAAGGAAACAAAAGAGAAAGGCATGTTCTTGATTCACTAAGCTTCCAGTAGATTTAAAGAATTAAAATGTAGCTTTACGCCATTAACTTAATGCTGCCGTATTCTAAATTCCCGTTTCTTCATGTTAAGGAAATGCTTAGCAACAGGCTTTAAGCTTAGGTGTAAATCATATGAAATGCCCATTTTGAAGAATCAGTTTGTATATCAGTAAATGAAGTTATTTTAAAGGTGAAATTTGATACTCTATTAGAAGGAATAGTCATTGAGGACATCCTACATATTTATTTATGATGGGTGTTAAATTACAAGTTATTTAAGTTGTTCTCTTTTTATCAAAAATGGCCTGATCGGCCTTAAAAAATAATAGAGGACACGAAGTGGGGGGAATGGTCTGAGAAGAGATGGGGGAGTCTGAATATGATCAAAATACATCATGTGAAATTCTCACAGAAATTAATAAAAATATTTTAGTGGCATCCTCTAGATTGTCTCTGGCAGAAGTTTTATATATATTCTTTGAGGTCATTTATGACAACTGGTCAGATTAGAGTAGCTTCACATTATTCAAATGAATCTTCAAGAAAAAAATAAACTTAGAAATAAAAATGGCACCTGGTTATTACCCAGATATATCTGTTCCCTCTGCTTCATTTTAGTCATAGCTATTTAATTTCCTGAAACAAAAAACAAACAGATTTTTCACGAATGTCAGTACTGCAGAGCTAGCATAGGGCAGAAGAGCCAGCTGTCCCCGATTTCATCTTATGCATCATCAACAAAATTGGCAGCTAAGTTCTGATTTCAGAGTCTCTATGGTTAATGATGATGTACAAGCTGTGCTTGATTTTCAGATACAAGACTGATCCTACTTTGCTGACAGAAAGATCTATTTTTGATTTGTAAATTGAGCAAATTTATTTCAAAATTATATGTAGGATAAAAGCAGATCTTGATGATATCATTTTTAGACTCTCATCTCTAACCCTAAAACCACTTAAGTTTATTATTATTATTATTATTATTATCACCATCATCCTTATAATTATTACCATTACCATGATGGAAACTAAACATTTAACTACAATTGCAGTTAAGTTTGTGAGTCATATATCGACGAGTATTATAGTAACATACAAATGTAACTGCAATGAAAAGGAGCAACAGAACTAATTAGCAATTGATTATATTAGCATTCTTGTTCTGGGTATAATGCTAATTTAGAGTCATGTTGCAGGTGATCATGGGTAAAATCTGATATTATGGGAAAAATGGAGGAACAAATTGATGTAAAAGAGAGGAAAGGCGTCTATGATTATGAACTCTCAGACAGTAGAAATGGCACCTAAGTCAATTCTTAAAGCAGCTATTACACTTTTAAAGATTGGTGCTTATTAATTTGCTCAAAGTTGCTAATGATATATAACTGATTTATTTTAGGGGCAGGACTATTTTCCTCATGCATAACTATGTAGCTATAAACTTTTATGTTAGACATTTCTCCATTCCATCTCCAGGTGGGAGCACCCACTACGGATGCCCAGTTCGTTCATGATGCCTGTTTCCTGAAAGTGAGCCCCCCCCACCTCCCACTCAAGACTGCCTCTCCCTTCTTCCACACCTGCCACTCCTTAACCATTTCAAAGCTTACCTGTCATTTATCCCATTCCTTTAAGGTTTTGCAAGGACATGCAAGTTAAGAGCCTGAAAATGTTTATTTTTTAAAATATGTTATCCTCCTAGGAGTACAGATTTGCATTTTTTAAGAAGAACTCTTGAAGACCTATTGCCAGCAGTTGAAATGTCACATCTTCTGTCTGTCAAGAGTGGCAAAAATCCATATCCTACAATAACCAGCTTTTACTTATCGATTCTACCCAGCTTTAAATGTGTGTTTCTGAAGCATAATGAGATAGAGATTAAGATCAAGGGTTTTGCAGTCAGGCAGACCTAGTTTTAAAACTGAGCTCTACCGCTTACTAGCTGTTAGCAGGATTTACTTATCTTTAGGATAGGCAAATATTACCCACCTCATAAGGTTGTTGTGAGAAGTAAATTAGTTGGCACATGTAAAATCAGTGCTGTAATGTTGAATGATTCTAAGAGTTCAGTAATCATAACTGCTAATATGTATGTAATTGGTAATGTTTTAATTCAAGCATTCTTTCTAAATTTTTATTCATTCAAATATAAGTCCTGCTTATTTATATATACTATGAAGGGAAATACAACTTAAGAAAACCACAGCTTGAAGCCTTACCTTCATTTCTCCAACCATGTGTTGGACAAAATTCTGTATTTAATGGGTACTATGTCAAGTTTTAATCAATTCACTGTAAAATGATTTTCATAACAATATATATTTCCAATATATATTTCCTATAAGACAATAAAAGCTTACATGGGTTTGGAGAGAGAGTTCAGTGGTTAAGAACACCAACTGCTCTTGCAGAGGGCCCAGATTCAATTCAAAGCACCCACATGGTGGCTAGCAACCATTTATAACTACAATTCCAGGGGAATCCAATGTCTTATTCTGACTCTGAGGGCACTGCATGACACAGGTGCACTTACACACATGCAGGCAATACAATCATACACATAAAATAATAAATAAAATATAAATAATAATAGCTTGCATAAATGAAAAAGATAGTTTGTACACACTGTTATGGCTGAATTGTGAACTTGACACAATCTATAGTCACCTAAGAAGAGAGGCTCAGTGAGAGAGAGGTTGTCTAGATCAGGTTGGCCAGTGGGCACTTCTACAGGAGATTATCTAGGTTACATTAATTGATCTGAGAAGATCCAGCCCACTGTGGACATTTGATTCTCTGGGTTTGAGTTCTGGACTGTATAAGAGTGGAAAAAGCTGACTGAGTGCAAGCCTACATTCATTTTCTCTCTGCTCACAGATGTGATGTGATTATCTGCTTTAAGTTCCTGGCACTTGATTTCTCTATGATGGACTGAAACATGGAATTGTGAGCTAGAATAACCCTTTCCTCCCAAGCTGCTTTTTGTCAGGGCATTTTATCACATAGCAAGAGAAATAAAATTAAAATACACACTAACATGCTTCAATTGGATTAAACCACCTTCTGTGTTTCCTTTAGTTAAAATCAAATGAAGGGGGCTGGCGGGGTGGCTGCGTGGTTAAGAACACTGGCTCTTCTTGCAGAAGACCTGGGTTCGAATTCCAGCACCCACGTGGCAGCTAACAACTGTCTGTAACTCCAAGTTCAGGGGATCTGACACCCTCTTCTGTCCTCCTCAGGCATTGCAATGTACGCGTGCTCTTCCACAAATGCAGGCATAACACTCATGCACATAAAATTAAAATTTAAAAAATTTAAGAAAAAAAAACAGATGAAACTTTCTCTTAAAAGACAGGCCTATCACTTCTATCACTGGTGCAAGGGGACCTCACAAGTGATGAGCAGTGAACTGTTATCCCAGGGCCTAATTTACTGGCAAGAAGCACATTAGCTACCATCAGATTGCTCAGAAAATGTACCAAATTATACTCCAGAGGTCTGAAAGAGTTAATATCGTTATATAAAATACAGACCGGCTTGTTATCAGGAAATAATTGAAGCATTTGGAGTATTTTTAAAGTAATATGTAAAATAACAACAGCAATTATAATGTTTGGTTCAATTCTGTAAGGTACAATTGATAGCATAGGACAGAAAAATATTTAAGAAATGGAGGTGAGGTAGGCATGGTGGTGCGCTGTTGTAATCCCAGCACTTAGGAGACTGCAACAGGAGGATTTTTTAAAGTTGTTTCTACAGGTTGAGTTCACATTTTAGTCATAGCAAGTGACTAGTGAGCAACTCTAAGCGCATCTAATACAAAACTCTAGGACCTCAAATAGATAATTTGAGGAGTAACAGCCTGCTTCGTTGGAAGCTGTACAGTCATTTATATTCTATTCTACCTTGGGAAACCTGAATTTACCCATGACATGGGAATATAGACAAGAGCTGAGTGAGAAAATCTTGCCTGTTCCCATACTTACCAATGCTTGCATCTTCTTTTATTAGAAACCCAAAGTGTTTCTACCTGGTTCTTTACTACCAAGTAGAGTCTACTCAATCACAGAGCTGAGCGATCTGGACGTCAGGAGGTCCCCAGCTCTTGATCTGGATCTATCATCCCGTATTTCAGATGCCATCATCCCAGCTACTGCTCTCTGCTCCCATCAGAGCAGTTCATGCGGGGCCTTCTCTCATCCTGGCCTACTACACCTGGTGAGCAGATGATTGACAGCTTTTTACCTTCCATCTTAAACTGACTGACTTCTTTCTTGAGGAAAGAGTCAAAAATACTCCCTTTTGTGTGTAGGGAGGGAAAGTGTATGTGTTCATACATGTGCATGTGCACAGGTCAGAGGTTAATTTTAGGTGTCTTCCTCAGTCACTCTCCACCTTATTTTTTTAGCTCAAGGTCTATGTCAGTGAACTGGAAACTCACTGATTGACTAAACTTACTGACCCATGAGTCCCAGGGACCTGCCTCTTTCCACAGCCTCTGTGCTGGGGTTACAGACATACCATACCTGGTTTTTACATGGTGCTGAGTATCCAAATTCAGGTCCTCATTCTTGAGACCAGTACTTAACCAACTGAGCCAGCTCCCTAGGCCCCCAACACTCCCATTTTGTCCCACATTTCTACGTCTCTCACCCATAATCAGAAGAATACACTCTCTGTTACCAGCTCTGTTTGTTACCTATAGGCCTAAATGCTGCCCAGTGCTTGTTTTTGTAAATAAAATTTCACTGGAATGTAACCGACTCTATTTTTTAGCATATTTCTTTTACACCAAAAGGTGGAGTTGAGTAACCAAGACAGAGGCCACCAAGGTTGCCAAGCTGAAAACACCTACTATCTGACCTTTTGTAGAAAGTTCACTGACCCCTCGCCTGGCTATTCAACCTTCTCTGTTCTGCACTTTCTTCCATCCGAACTTCTCCTTCACTTCTGACACCCATAGAACAGCCATCAGCGGCAGACCTGTCTGCACTTTCAGTGCCGTCTCTGAATGGTCCCTTTGCTTTCTTACCCTAGATGACACCTGGCTGGACCCCACTGAAATCACCTCTCTTGCAGCCATATGCTGGGGAGGCTATTCCTCTTTTGCATACTGTGTAGCAGCAAGCCCGGCATGTTCTCCTGTGCCTATTCTTTTCATCCATCCAGTTGAGCTCCCTGGAGTTTACTTAGCAGACATCGCTGCTCCTACCCTTCCTTGGTGCTGTCGTCTGGAGATTTCAGTTACTCACCCTGTAATCATTTTCATCCCTGAATCACTGTCTCTTTATTACTCTGCTGTGACTCGCACCAGTTTCCTTACTGGCTTCTATACCCACAGAAGTAACACACCAAATGCCTTGCACTCTTAGTTTCCAGATCTCCTCACCCCGACTTAGAAGCAGCCACTCACTCCTGTAGTCAAATTCCTGAGCTGGTGATCAACGATACATCCAGTATCTTTAAAATCTCAAGTACAAGTGCGCCATTGTCTGCCCCCTGTCCCAATACACAAACATGATCTTGACTTCATTAAAACTTTCTAGACTGGGGCCTGGGACATGGTTCTGTGGGTAAAAGCACTTGTCATGCAGTCCTGACAACCTGAGTTCCATCATAGAAATCTTATAAAAATCCAGATGCACTCAGTGGGTTAGAATAAATAAATAAATATTGTAAATGGAGGACATGATATTAAGAAGGACATCTGATGGGAGTTTCTGGGGAGTGTTGGAGAGGGAGAGGTTGGCATGATCAAGACACACTGTATACATGTATCAAATTTTCAAAGAGTAAATTTAAATTTAAAAAGCCAGATGTTGTATACACATCTGTAATCCCAGCACTCCCACCATGAGATTGGAGCTGGAGACAGGAGAATGTCCTGGAAAGTCTTGGGCCAGCTAGCCTGAAGTTCAAAGCACATCAGCAGAAACAAAAGAGACCCTGCCTCAAACAAAGGAAAAGAGGGAGAAACTGCTCCTGAAAGTTGTCCTCTGACCTCTGCACTTGCACTGTGGCATGCATGTATGCAAGTTCTCTCTCTCTCTCTCTCTCTCTCTCTCTCTCTCTCTCTCTCTCTCTCACACACACACACACACATACACCATGCACATAACACACAATAAAACATTTTTAAAATATATTTATCATTTTTAAAATTTAAGAGTGTGTTGCTTGCATGTGTGCAAGTGCACCTGTGTCGTGAGGCTAGAAAAGATGTCGGATTCCCTGGAACTGGAGTTACAGACAGTTGTTAGTCACTATCCAGGTGCTGGGAATTGAACCCTGGTCCTGAAAAAGAGTAGCCAGTGCTCTTAACCAAGCTGAACCATCTCTTCAGCTCTTAATAATACATTTTTTAAAAAAGCCAAAGCATTGCTTTTTGACCTTTCTGAAATGTTGAATTTATGATTGTATCACTATCGATTTGCATTCCATGGTTCCACCCTTCCTTCTCTACTTAGCAGAGATTCTTTGATATTATTAAGCCTATCTTTAAAAAAAAAACGATTTTACTTTATGTGTATGAGTGTACTGCCTGCACATACGTAGGTGCATCTGTGTCAGCAATGCCTGCAGAGGCCAGAAGAGGACACTGGATCTCCTGCAATTGCAGTTACAGACAGCTGTTAGCTGACAGAGCAGGTGTTTCTGCGTCACTACTGTTCACCCCTGGGTCTTACCTGCACCTACCTTTTCAAGGCCTTGACTTCTTGGTCATCTGCCCACTCACGCCTGAATCATCACTTCTCTCTCCAGATTCATCCCCAATATCATTGTCAGTTCTAGTGATTACACACACACACACACACACACACACACACACACACACACACTGGCTACTAAAGCATTCATTTGTTGTATTTGTTTTTTAATTTCAAGTTTTGCTATATGACATAAGCTGGTCTTGAACTCAAGATCCTCCTACCTTGTGCCTCCTGAGTGCTGGTTAATCAGCATGCACTATTACACATGCCTAAGCAGAATTATTAATGGTAGCAAGAATAGCAGCAAAATGACCCTCATTTCCTTTATATACTCAAGGTCTTGAGAGTCTCAGCTTAAATGTCTTCTCAGAGGAGTCTTCTCTGTCCTACCACATAAATATGGCCACCAAGAATTGCATGATGTCACTGATTAGATAGCACACTCTGCAGGCACGTTCACTGATGTTCGCTTCCCATCCCCCTCCCATGTTACATGTGCTCTATGGAGGTTAGAAACAGACATCGTCTCTCCTCCTTATCCTCAACACTAATGATCTTCAAATGATTAAGTAACTAGATTATTTCCTTTTCCTGTCTGCTACACACCATAGGTTCCTCCAGGGCAACACATTGGTCTTTGTGAATTATGTGGTTTTTAGTTCATGTTTAATAAACACTTGTTGCATCCGTGAATGAATCAGTGCTAAAAATGAGCAATAACCTAAAGATAAAAGTTATTAGCATGATGTTCTAGTTTCAAATTTTGCATTGGCATTTTTACTTTTAAAGAATCAAAATGATTTCTTTTAGTTTTCTACTAATTCCTTCTAAACTAGTGCTAATTTGTGTGACTTATCCATATGTATCAAAATTAATTCTTCTAACTTTAACTAAGGCTTATAAATAAATAAGTATACATATACGTATGTAGATGGATGGCTATATATACACCTACCCACACATATATAAAACATATGTTAGTCCTGCTCTAAGGCTCTGCCAAACTTTCTTGGTAAGACTTGCCAATTGTAATCATGTGACAGGATGACAGTTCTCTTCTCTGGGAGAAGTCCAGGCCTCCAATGTCTGGGACAGAAATAATATAGACCAAGAAACATATATAGCTTATGATGGATGATTTTTGGCTCTCATAATGTGTAGTTTGGTTGTCTTATTGGGAGACTATGAAAATCATTAGACCAGAAATTATTTTTATTTCTACTGAGCTGAAAGAAGTTTTCTTTCCTGTTTTTCTGTGTGCCAGCATACTGCAAAGACAATTTGCCTGGTCAATATGGGTTTCTGCTAATCTCTACTACTCAGTAATAGCAAGCATAAGATCTTTTGGCCAGTGCAGCTGCCTTATTTTTATTGGCATGGTAAGTGTGTGTCCAAATAAACCCAATTAGAGATTCTTTCCTGTTACCAATAATATGGTAATGCTTAAGAGTGAAGATATTTTCACTCTTCAGTATCACTGATTTTGAGGAGATGACAGGAATTCTTCAGTGGTTGCATTTGTACATTGAGAAGAGGGGATGGTTGGGAATGATTTCAACTGCAAGCAAGAAAAGAATCAGCTAACGGTGGCTTTAATGAATTGAGGTTCGGGCAGGGACTCAATGGCATCAAGGCTGGCGTTTGTGCTTTTCGACTGGCTCCCCTATCAGCCAAACGATAGTTCCAGCACAACAGTGTTTTGGATCCTCGCAAAAAGAAGTATCCAAATGTAGGAATCAGGCGCTTTCGTGAACAAGTGAGTTTTTCTTTGTGTGATGTCTTCTGACCAAGGAAAATAAATTTCTCATTGCAACTCTCCAGCAGACTTCTCTTGATAGTCTATGGACTGCAAATCTGTCCCTGACTCTAGATCCTTTGCTAGAACTGGCTACATTTGGAAGGCTAAAAAGAGGGATGCTAATTTTGAGTCAGATATGGTGGGTCATGCCCATAATGCCAGTAGTCACTGGGGAAGGTAAGAGGATCACCCAGCCTGGAAGACATAGTCAGTCAGGTCTACAGAAGGAGTTTCAAGCCAACCTGAGCCAAACAATAAAACCCTATTTCAAAAAAAAAAAAAAAAAAGTAAGGGAGATTGGTGTAAGAGAGAGAAAGAGACAGAAATTGCACTGATGAAAAAGAGATCTGCCACAGTGCACTGTCATGCACATTCACAACACTTCATGAAGGAGAAAATCCGGTGATGAGTTCTGTATTCAAATAGAAGTTGACTGGGTAATGAGTTTTGGGAAAAAAAAAAAAAACTGAAAGGCAGAGAGATGCTTCTACCAGTGTGTGGAGCTGTCAATGATTGGTTGCAGCTGAGCACTCTGCACAGGCAGAACAGTGGTTGGGACTGCCGAGGTCAGAGGTCAGAGTGGTAGTCAGGAAGCGGGGCCACAAGTTCTCATATTTTCTGGCATTTTTTTTTCCCTAAGGCTGTCATTAAAGGAGCAAATGAATATCTGCCTGGGCATTTGTTCCATGAGTACACGGGAAGAAAGAAAAGAAAGGAAGAAAGAGCGAAGGAGGACAGAAGAGGGGGGGGGTAGGGACCGAGGGGGACGGGGAGGAAGGAAATCTAGGCATTTCGAGCCATCAGCTCTATATGAACGTGGAAAAGGGTGAGCAGACACTGCTTATCTTCAATTTCTGTCTCCACCTCTCCTTCCCACGAGATTTTTTAGACCAGGGTCGCCTTAATCTCACAGAGATCTGCCTACCAAGTGCTGGGATTAAAGGTGTGCGACATCATGCCCTGCCCCCCCCCCCAATTCTGGTCTTAGCGCTTTGCTAAACCGTATCTTAAGCTTCAGATTTCTCAACTACACGTCTAACTGCCTTCAATGCAACCAACCCTGCTGCAGTTGCCCCTGATCATTGTTGACGACGTCGAGGGACCAGCACCTGAGCCAGCATCCACCCAACAAGAACGAACCTTATTTGATAATGAGGAACAAAGTAATCAGACCTTCTTGAGCACGTTAACCTGGTGAAGGATGGATGCCAAAACTGTCAAAGGCAGAGACAAAAAAACAAAGGAAAGACCAGAGGGGAAGATAAATAACTAGAGAGATGGGGAAAAGGGCCACAAGCAGCCGAGCGGAAAAGATCAACACATTCTCTAATCTTGGAAGGAAGGGGAATCACAGAAAGCATCAATTCTCAATTTTTAGTAGCCTAGACCATGCTCATCACTTTCAGCAGCCCATAGAAATCAATGGAGCTATTTTTAGAGCCTAGACACTTTCTATTCTCTCAGATAAGACAATTTATTATTCTCTTGTTGATGAAGGTTGCGTCATAAATTATTTTCACCTTGGCCTCCAGGGTCTCTGAAGTGTGAGGTCTCTGGGTAGTTCTGAAGAAGAAAATGGTCAAAATGGAAAATAATGGGAAGCAAAAGAAAGAAGTAATACTCAGTTGTCAGCACTTTAGACCAGCAGAGACAATTCACGGATCCGCTCTGGGGTGCGGCCTTAAGTACAAACAGCAACTGACTGAACAACTACAAAGAAACTTCTAGTGAAAGCAGACAAAAGGACCTAGATTCATTAAGCGAGTTCTGCCTCCCTGGACAGTGGTTCTCCAACATGGCTACCTGTCAGAATTGCCTGGAGTGCTTTGGAAAAACTACCACTGCTGATTTTATTCATGACCGACTGGATCAGAATATGGCTTTAAATTTATTTATTCATTTATATTTATTCAGTGTGGTGGGGGAGGGTGCTTGCCACTCATGCATGTGGAGGCCAGAGAACTTGCTGGAAGTGCTTCTTTTCTTCTACCATCTGGGTCACAGTCTAACTCAGGTAGTCAGGCTTGGCAGCAAGCACCTTTACCTGATGAGCCATCTCCTCAGCCCCAGAATATGGCTTTTGATGGAGTTGCCCTGGTGCTCACACATCAGGGAGCTCTTAATTGTTCAAAAGAAAAACGTAAGGAGGTCATCAGTTCCATCCTAAAAAGATCTATACTTTGTTCTAAGACTGTGGCCATCTTTGTTTTTGTTATATCATTTTGTGAAACTGTTGTGATAAAACATAAGGTTCTCTAAATTTATGATCACACTAAGCAAAATAAAAATTAGTAAAAATATGGTTAGATTTGTAACCTAGTGCAGTTTATCACTGTCACTAGTTTCCTGACTTTAAAATCAGAGTGCTAGAGGTGGGATGAGAACACTCCTAAGCCTAGAACTCACAGGAGGATCAGGAACACATCATCCTCAGTTACTCAAGCTCAAGGCCAGCAGCAACTACATGAAACCTTGTCTCAAAATAAAAACTGGTAGTTTCCAGGTCCAGCATTCCCTATGGTGATTGATTGCTTTGATCATGATTGAGTCCATCCCTCAAGCATCAGGTATTGGGTGCAGGTCATCAATAGATATTTTGAGAAGTGATATGGAAACTGTAGGAGGCAGGGGTAGTGGAAAGTGAGGAAGTCATTGAGGGCACTGCCCTCGGGAAAAAGTTGCAAATCTTTCTGAGACAATGGTTAGTCTTGCAAGAGGACTGTTATGATAAGGATAAGATCACCCTTCTCCTCAACTTGGTCTCCAGTCTTGCCATGTGGCCTGTTCCTCCAATGCACCCATTCTGCCAATGACATGCCAACTTCATGAGGCTGTCCACACCAGAACTGAGTTGATGCCAGCGCCCTGCCTTTGAGCCTCCACATTTGTGCAGTAAACATTTTTCACAGTTAATATATCCAACCTCAGGTGTTTCATTGTAGCAACAGAAAATATGAGACCTAACCCATACATCTTCAATGCAACCTCTACACCTAAGGTTCAGGGAACATCTCAGAAGGGCCAGAAAGATTGTGAGCGTCAGAGGGATAAGACACAAGACATAAGAATGCTAATTAATGCATTCTAGACTCGAAAGGAAAGCTACACCGATGAAACCTCCAGAATATGACGCTAACAAGATCTGCATAATGACAAAACTAGATGACATACCCAAGTGGCCGGGGGAATGTCATGGGTCCCATCTCAGGATGAAGAGCTATAGGCAGTCAGTGGATGCTGAGGGAGGAGAATAAGTTTCTTCTAAGGATGGGTGCACATGAGTGCCACTAAATGGAAAATGGAATCAGTGCATTTTGGAAATAATGCAAATACAATACTCACATATGAAATTCTCAAAAAATTTTAAAAATGAAATACAAAAGAAAATTCAATGAAAAAGAATGGTGTTCCTTCAACCAGGAAAGGAGAGAAATTTTAGCCTAAGGATATCAAACCATTCCTGGGAGTCACTGAGCATGATCAGGAGCTGATTGATGCCTCCCAGGATCAACCTCTTCTGAAAGGATAAGGGTGGTGAGCTTGCCTCACTAAACACACCTAGTCCCATCTCTGAAGCTGGAGATGCTGTAAATATCACAACCACAGACCACTGAGAAATGGGAATGCTCTCAGTTCCTTCCATAGGATTGAACTCATATTCCCAGCAGGCCCTTCATCAGCTTTACTGTGTCATAGAGTAGACTGGATTAAATTTAAAGAAGCTGCCAATGCCATCTTTAATAAAGATGATGTTTACTTATTATTTAGAAGCATAAAATAGCACTATTGAAGTTTGAAATATACAGAAATTAGAAGAGAAAAAAACCCTCTTATCCATTAGAGGATAACATAGTTGACATTTAATGTATCATTGTTTTGATTGTGCAAACATGTATGTCATCCACAAAATTATGTATGTTGATACTTTATTTTAAGTTGGGTTTTATACTACTATATGTTTTTATTCATTACATAAGAAATACTTGCTCAGGGTCTCTCTTTTCTTTTTGCTGTTGTTTGAGAAATGGTCCTGCTATGTAGTAAAGGCCATTCTGGATCTCACATCTTCCTGCCTCAGTGTCTGAATTCTGCAGTCACAGGAATGCAGCATCTTGCCCAGCCCTGGTCAAGTTTCAAAAGCAGAAAAATACGGGCTAGAGAGATGGCTCAGTGCAGAGCACCCAGATTCAATTCCCAGCACCCACATGGTGGCTATCAATTGTCTGTAATTCCAATTCTAGAGGATCCAACACCCTCTTCTGACTGCCACAGGCATTGCACTTACATACAGGTAGACAATACATTCATACACATAAAATAAAAATAATAAAATATTTTAAACAGTGGAAAAATACAGAATATATGAAGCAAAAAAGAGAGGGGAGAGGAAGGAAGGGAGGAGAAGAAAGGAGGGAAGGAGGAAGGAGGCGGGGGAAGGGGACAGGAAGGAAGACAGAATCTCATTGAGATACCGCCTCTGGTTTTCAGTGTGCATCAATATTTGTTTTATGTACTTGTGGCATAGTTATTTATACTTGTATTTTAAGCATAATTAACACACAAGCATTCATTTGTCTTAGATGACAGATAATATCTACTACTGGATGGTTTATTAGTCTTTCACAATTAAAAAAATGACTCAGGTAATCAATATGAGCTTTAAAGATGTGGAAACTCATAACTCACATTACTTAGCAATAAAAATGACCACCCTGTTGCTGTATGCAACTCTTCTATAGAAGGGAGAAAAGGAGCTATAAGAATTGTGCCTCAGTGGCTCACAACTTTGTAAATAGTTTAGCCAATGTTTATTTACATATTTTATGCATGAATGTTTGTGGTACTACCAATTGATGTCACAATCTTAATCCTCAATATGCTGGCATGAGGCAGGAGAACCTTTAGAGGATACTTAAATCACAAAGACAAACCCTCAGGAATGGGACTAGTGCCCTTACACAAAAGACCCTGGAGAGCAATTTGCCCTTCCTCTCTGTGAGGATTCAACAAAAAGCTGCTTTCTATGTACAAGGAAGGGAGACTTGACCTTCAGCTTCTCAGTCTCTAAACCTGTAAGAAATAAATTTCTGCTGCGTATGCCATGTTATTTGTTATAGCAGCTTAAATAGACTAAGAGAACATGCAATTTTCAAAGACAAATGTAGTACAAAAGACAGCTTCTGGAGCTGGAGCGATGGCTCAGCAGTTAAGAGCACTGGCTGCTCTTCCAGAGGACCAGGTTCAGTTCTTAGCACCCTCATGGTTTCGAACAATCTAAAACTCTAGTTTCAGAGGCTCTAATGCGGTCTTCTGGCTTCCTCAGGCACTGTACTGTTGTATATACATACATGCAGACAAAACACTCATACACATAAATTTAAAAGTTGATTCAAGTTGAATCCACAATCCATTTTGACAAGTACTGAAGGAGACAGAAAAGGATGCCAGTCCTGACAGCTGCTCAGGAAAGTGGGATTTACCTAGCTGGGAAGGGCTAGACAACAAGAAATCAGAGTAAGCATCTACTACATTAGCCTTAGAACATAAGGAATTTAGGATCATATATAGTCCAAGAAAGTCCCAGTACCATTTGATTAAGACATCATCTGGATCATTTCCAGTACAATTGAACTTTTTTTTGTTTTGTTTTGTTTTCAGACAGGGTCTCACTAGGTAGCTGGGACTAATGTCACACATCTTCATCAGCCGTCAGTGCTGGGACTACAGCCATGAACCACCAGGCTAAGTCTGAACTGAGCTCCTTTACTTAAAAAAAAGTAAATCAAGAACTGATCACCCTGAATTATCCCTTGGATATTTGTTTCAGCTCCTAGCCTTGACAAGAGATCTGGCTAAAATCTACAAAGGGCCTTTCTGGAGGACGGCGCAGTGTTCCTGACCTCTTCCACACTGTATCCCCACAGGTCGCTCAGGATGTTCTAGGGCATTTCTCATGGTATGTTACAGCATTCAATGGCTCAACGAAGATTTCATTTAAACCCTAAACCCATCATGAAATGAATGTCAGAACTGCATATAATCCCAAGGAACCACCACACAAGGACCTTAAATGCTTTATACACTTCTTTATGATGCACCTAGAAACTTAAGGTATGACCTAAAAATTCTAATAAGTCATAGATAAAGTCATAAAATAAATAGTTAAATAAAATTTCAAAGCAAAGAATTAAAAAGTATGAAACTGAGCTCAAAGTCCTCAGAAAATATTCTGTGTCTAGGGGAACCCATGTGTGAAGTGTCAAATGATAGCTATGGTCTTGTTATCTGCAGTTACAGAGAAACCATTTCTGTGCATTGCTTCTATGTACCAGGCACTGTCCAAAGTGATCTGCATATATTTGCTACTCAACACCATTTCTATTTTATTGTTCTTATTTAGAAACTGAGGCACAGAGAGAATAAGAACCTTCTTGAGGTTGCACAGGGAGGGAGTGGCAGAACTTCACTCCAAGCCCAGGCACCGTGGTTCTGGCATCAAAGTGCTTAATCACACACATATAACACCTCTCAAAAAGTCTTAATTTGCTACACATATTTATCAAATCCTGTGATTTTAGAATTTCCTGAGTGGGAGGGGAAAGCCAAGGAAAGCTGCTCAAAAAATGTTAGAATCGAATGTTATATTGCTGTGTTCATTTTTTAAAAATCTTTTTCTGTCCTCGTGAGCACAAAGAGAAATGTCCTTACCAGACAAACATCAAACTGAGTGTTTCTGAAATGGATTGTACTCAAAATCTTTGATGATTATAGACAAGAGACATGGGAGAGCCCAACCTAAACAAGATGGTCTGAACTAAACACAAAGCTTAAAGCAATTGTGCAGCCGAGAAATGCTATCTGAAAGGCTAAATCTTTGGATTTTTATACTATTTGGAAGAGGATTGGGTTCTGTTAATAGGACAGACTTCGTGCAACATATGTTAAGAAAAAAATTTGGAAGCACTTTAAAAATACAAGCTTGGAAGCTCAATCTTGCAAAAAATGGGAGAAAAATCCTTAAAATGTTTTGGAGCTTTTAGGAGAAAGTCAATATTAAAATTAGTACAGAGCACAGAGAAAGGGCTCGATGAGTTGAGTGACTCTTGTTTTTCTAAATGTCAACATGGAAACCCAAACAGAAAGAGGTGAGTTGGGTCCCTGGAAAGACTGACTCCGAAAGCTGGTTCTAAGTTTGTGACGTGGCTGAAGGCAACCAAAAATTGCCAAGCACGTAATGACAAAGTATTTTCTTGAACTTGGGGTGGCTTCAAGACATACACAGGGTGATGCTGAGGGGTCATGAGGTTTAAACCAAGAAGCCATCAATATGGTGAATATCACGAAAGCTTTGAGCAACATCCCCACATAGACCGCTTTGGAGTATAGAAAACATGCAGAGATAGTTTGAACTAAGCTATATAATAAAGTGGCAATCCTGTGTATAGCAGAGGAAATAACCACGTTGAAACATAACTTACAGTCCATTTTTAGCAGCATGGAAAATAACCAATTTTAAGACATAACTTGCTTTCGTTTAATATTATGACCTTAAATATAAAATGCTTGGCCTATTGACAGAGTCTGGGACTTTCTTCATCATAGCTTCAGAGTCAGACTCTGAACATAGTATTTAACTAAACAGTAAACTTTAATTAAAGACAATTTCCTGTAAAGGTGCGATGGCTACACTGAGAAAGGGAAAAGTATGCTCTAGTTAAAATTTACCAAACCTTGGCCCTTACTTTTTTTCATCTGGACATAAAAGAATTGATTGAAACTTTCTATAAGAGTTTATGGACGAGGGGCTGGGTATTGTAGCATACAACTGCGATCTCAGCATTCAGGAGGCTGAGGCAGGATAATGGTGACTTCAAGGTAAAAAGTTTTGAGCAGGGGTAAAGCCAGTATGTATAGGCCCTGAGCTTAATCCCCAGTGTTGAGTATAGCAGAGGCTAAGGTGTGTACTTGTAGCTCCAGCTACTTGGAAGGTTGAGACAGAATTGTGAGTTCAAGGCTGGCCAGGGAGATGCAGGCAACATAATGAGAACCCATCTTAAAAATAAAACGAAGTAAAATAAAAAAAAGCTCAGCATTTGTCTATCGTGAACCAGCACTCCATCAGGGTTGTTTGGTTTTATTTTCCTTCCCTGCCTAATGTATTAGTTCTATCAAGTGTTTGAAGCCCTTTCTAGTCATCCGTTAATTTATCTAGAGCACTCTACCACATGCTATAAGGATTCACATGGACAACATCTCCTTGGGGAGTTTTTGTTTGGGCTTGTTTCTTGGTTTGTTTATTTGTTTGTTTGTTTGTTTGTGGAGACAGAGTCTCTTTACATAGCCCTGGTTGGCCTGGAACTCACTATGTAGACCAGGCTAGGCTTGAACTTATGGAGATCTGGCTTTATCTGCCTCCTAAGTGCTAGAATTATAGGTGTGAACTACCATGCCCACTTGATAATATCCTCTTGATGTGTAATACAAATACTGGCCCCTGACTCACAGGATGAAGAAGGTGAGATGTTTGGCCTTAACCCCCACAATGCTACAATTTCAATAGGAAGTAGCTAGAACTAAAGTCAATACTCAAATACCCATAAATTCCTTAGGCTTTACCTCTCCCCAACCCCTGTCCTATAAAATTGTGATCTATCTGTCTGTCTATCTATCTATCTATCTATTTATCTATTTCACACGCTGGAATGTTAGGTCACAGAAGCTGCCCTTGTAGAGGGATCAGCCACATCTGATTTTGCTAAGATTTTGCTGTATGGCTGCCCCAGGGTAGAGTGGGACAAGAGGATTAGGTTTCTGAATCGGAGTCTTACATCCTGTCTAATACCTTCACTAATTTGATAAATTCAGGCTCTTTCCACTCTAAGCTCAGAGACCCCTCCCCTCTACAACATTCCAGATTCTCCCACTGCGAGTGGCTGACATTATTAAAGGACTTGAACTGAGAGGGAGAGAGAGAGAGAGATTCTTGGACAGTGTTTGTTGCTGCATTTATGGTCACAAGCAAGCTCAGATGTTGTTATTATGGCTTCTCCCCAGAGTGGTTATCAGATCCAATAAAGAAAAAGGAAGTCAGGGATGTGGATCAGACACATCCCAAACTAACATACTAATACATATATGTATGTGCATTATACTGACAAATGAGTATGATACTTTAGAGCTTTTACAACACTGATAAGATCCTAGAGGGAAACTACTAGTCTTATTTTGTGAAATAAACATTTAGAAAAGAAAATTTTACCATATTACAAACTAAATAAGAAACCCTCTCAGTGAAAAACTAGAAAAGAACTTTGCCTAGCTTCCCTCAATAAAACTCTCTCCAGAGCATATTTTTCTCCCCACAGAATAAGAAATAGATCTTTCAAAGTTTCTAAACCACCAGTGTGAGCAGAGCTGTAACTCTCCAAAGCTTCCTCTGCTCTGGCTTACACTTGCCTTTTATGAGCACAATTAACTGTTTTTGTTTAAAAGTCTTTCCCCTTTAATTAAACAGAGATAGAACTGAGTCAACAATGGAGTTCTGGAAGCTGACAAACTGAAATGTCAATAAGGTCTGTCCAAAGATATTAGGAAGCTTCATTGATCCTGCATGCTGAAGAAGAAAGACCTTTAAATTAGAAGCTCAGCCTGACCAGGAGCTGAGGAACCCTGGACTAGCCTAATCAGGATTCTTTTCCCCTTAAAAACTCCTTCTCCTTCTGCTCCACATACGAGAAAGCCATGGCCAGGGCTGTTGGGGGGCAGGGATGTTACAATCCGACAGAGAAGTAATGGCATCTTCACTACAGTGTCTCCCAGCCTTGTCTTTAAAATAGAGAACATCCTTCCAGCAGAAGGCTCCAGGTCCTAGGAAAGCAGAGGATGTGGGTGGCATGCAATCATTTGTCATCTCTATCTTCATTCTTGGGATAGGGTAGGGAATTCTTCACTCACTGGCTACAGAGCACCATCAGCCTTCATAAACTTCTACTTAGCCCAATAGACCAAGACAGAAACTCTGTAACTATATTCAAAACCATTGGATTATATACCTTAAATGGGTGAGTTGTGTGGCAGGTAGATCCTTCTTTTTTTCTTTTTTTTTGAGACAGGGTCTCCCAGTAGCCACAGCTGGCCTGAAACTCCCTATGGAGACCAGCCTGGCATGGCTCTGTCTCACAGAGATCAGCTTCTGCTTCCTGAGTGCTGGGACTAATGGCATGCACCACTACACTCACCTAGTTATTTTCATATTATTACAAATTAAATTGATTTACTTATTTTTTTGGTGGTTCAGGTGACTGAGTGTGAGGCTTTGTGCACGGTAGACATGTACCCTACAGCAACTGCCCCCACACACACATTTTTTAAATTGTGATTTACTTTAAATTTTTTTTAAATTTAGTTCACTTTTATGTATATGAATGTTTTGTTTACATTTGTGTAATTGTACCTGTGCATGTAGTGCCCTCAGAGGCGAGAAGATCCCCTGGAATAGGAGTTACAGATAGTTGTTAGACACCACGTGGGTGCTGGGAACCAACCCAGATACTCTTCAAGAGAAGCCAGTGCTTTTAACCACTGAACCATCTCTCTAGCCCCCGACACTATTTTTTTTTAATGTGTTTAAGTGTTTTACCTGCATGTACGTAAGCGCACCCATATTGTGCCAAGTCCTTGGAGACCAAAAGAGGGCATCGAGTCCCCTGGTATTTGAGTTATAGATGGTTGTTAACCTTCATGTGGGTGCTGGAAACCAAACCTGGGTCCTCTAGAAGAGCAGACAGTTCCCTTAGCCACTGAGTCATCTCTCCAGTCCCATCAATACACCTTTTTTTGGGACAAGCTCTCATGTAGCCCAGGCTGGCTCCTGATCCTTTGGCCTCTACCACTCAAGTGCTAGGATTACAGGCATATATCACTACACCTGGCAAAATGCAAGTTCTTCTCTCTAAAAGGAGAATCTGTAGGTGTTAGATGCAGGCAACTATTAAGAAGAAATAGGTATTCCAGGTGATACTGATGAGCTGACTCCCCACTTTTAAGAAAATCAAAATATACGATGGGGTTTTGCCAGAGCCTAATGGCAAAACTCTTGCCTACCATGCACAAGTGGGAGGTTCAGTCACCAGCACTGAAAAACAAAATCTACAAAAGCTCTCAATAACCAATAAGCAAATAGCTAGCCACCAAAAATCATAATCCTATAATTTAATTACTAATTCCCAGTTTTAAAACTGAATTTTATCAGTATAAAAGAAACCATGATGAAAAAAAAACTGGTTCACCAGTTAAAAGCACTTGCTATTCTTCCAGTGGATGTGAGTTTGGTTCCCAACACCAACAATGAGCTGCTCACAACTGCCTATAACTCCAGCTATAGGGGATATAATGTCTTCTCCTGGCCTCTACAAGTACCCACACATGTATGACATAGACTCACACAGACACATACATATAAATAGATATATAATAAATAAATAAAAATCTTTTAAAAAAAGAAACAGAAAAAGAGTATGGTGGCTCATGTGTGTACTCCCAAGCACTCTGGAGGCCCAGATAAGAGGTTGCTTCTAGTTCAAGCCAGCCTGGGCTACAGTCTAAAACCTTGTATCAAAACAAAACAAAACATTTTCACTAGAGTTAAGATGGGGAGGGTCCCCTCATATAATAATTTATATGCACATTGCACAGGCTGCAAAGGAACTCTCTGTACATCTTGTTATTGAATCTTCACAAAGACCTGTGACATTTTAAGGGCTGTGAAAGACACCCATCTACAGATGGGAAGGTGGAGATTCAGAAAGGATAAGTGTCTTGTCCCCAGACACCTAAATGATACTTGAGCAATCTGATAGAAGCCACATCTTCTAGTTGAGCACTCTTTTCACCGTAAAATCTGCTGTTAAAAATGCTGCTTCGGCATGAACCAGTGTGGCCTGCCTGTAACCTTTAGAAGCTACTGTTTTAACGCACTTATGAAATCCTTTTTCAATGGTGCTAGAAAACTGCACATCCTCTTCCTATCCGAAACAACAAAAGAACACGCGCAATTTGATAAATTTCCCCTGAATTCTCGAAGTGTTTTTTGTCTAAAACCTGGATTCATATGTGTCAGTGGGGAGAAGTGCGTGTGTGTGTGCGTGTGTGTGTGTGTGTGTTGACAGAAGGACATATACCTATCTCTACATGTTTGGGGAGGGAATATTATCCTAATGTGAAATTACAAAATAGAATCTCTTGTTAATTTGTACATAAACTGTTAAGAGATGCTAATGTTTCTTGGTTGCAGTGTTGTAAAGAGACTTCCCTCTTGGCATTAACCCCTTTCACGTTCCTGAGGGTGTATTATGTAACTCACTGCCTGTCCCACCCAGAGGGACAGATAGGAGGTGAATGAGATGTCCTGGTAGGTAACTCACTCAGCGCTCTCTCTCTCTCTCTCTCTCTCTCTCTCTCTCTCTCTCTCTCTCTCTCTCTCTCTTTCGTCAATGAAAACTGTTCTATGCAAATGCATCCCATTGTCTCCAAAATTCAATAATATACTAGAGCCCAGAGCCTATCTGTCCTGCCTGCCTGTCTTCAGCTAAGAGGTGGTATGTATGTCTTCCTTCTCTTAAGGAACTTTTTAGACCTTTAGTGTTTCCCTCTCTCTGGTGTCTATTTTCAGTCAAACATGTTAACTCCTCTTCCCTCCTGAAAGCAGAACAAAAGCTTTCTTGCCTCCAGGATTTCCAGAATCTTCTTTCCTGTAGATACTCAAGTGAAGAGCTTGAGGATCATTTTATCTCCTCTTACTTATCTGTATATCTGACGTGAGTCTGTCAAACCCATTCATCTGTTTGTCCCTTCACTCTGCCCCATTACTGTTGCAGTGCTCCAAACCTGTACTATTCCAAAGAAACGCAGCGTGACTGTACCAATGCACCACATCTGTGCATTGTTAGAAATTTCTGGAAGCCATAATAAAACAAAAAGAAAGTAAGGTTTGTTTTAATATGTTCTACTTAATGATGGAACTATTAATGATACTATTTCCATAGGTAGTCATTATTATTCTCATTTGGATTAGCCGAACTTCAGTAGGACTGGGCAGGTTTTGATCAGCATGCCTTTCCTGAGTTGGACTCTTTGGTGGTGCCAAGAAGCTCCTGGTGATGTCCTTGCTTTCTGTTGGGCACCTTCCCATATGTTCAATACCCTGCAGCCATATGCTTACTGTTGTTGTTATTTGCTTGCTTGCTTGTTTGTTCTATATTTATTTATTTAGTTTATGTGTGTGCATGCATTTATACATGTGCAAGCCATGGCACACCTGTAGACAGGACAACTTGTGGGAGTCACTTCTCTGTCTCCGCTATGTGGACTCCAGGGATTGAACACAGGTTGTCAGGCTTGCTGGACATCTCACTGTCCCCCAGAACAGTTTTTGTAAAATAAAAATGTCATGTTGTTTCCTCTACAGAAATCTGCACTTCTCACAGTTTAATGAGCTCTGTGATATATTCAAGGCCCCGAGAGAGCTGGACCTTACCTACTTCCCATCTCTTTCCTTTCATCACCATAATACAATACACACTTGCACATTCACACACACTTGCATGCCCAGTATTATTTTCTTCCTTAAACACATCACAATCTTCTTGTCTATTCTGTTCCTTCTGTTTAGAATGTTCTTCACCCACTCTCTCCTGACTCATCTTCAATAAACTCTGCACTTTGTTTCTTCAGAATGTTCCAGATCCCCTGGGGATGTAGTAAGCATTCCCCTGTGTGTTCATGTAGAATTCTTAGCTCTTCCCACCACATTTCCTATCGAGTTATTGATAGTTTGTTTTATTTTTAGTTTTGAGACACAGTCTCCCTATGTTGCCCAGGAGAGCCTCGAACTCAGCTGAACCCTCTGCTTCAGCACCCCAAGTGCTCAGATTACAGGTAATAATGGTTTACACTACCATATCTGGCTCTTAGATAATTTATTTATATTTGGTAATTCAACTCCCTTGACCCTAAATGTAGTCAGGACAGGAACAGTACTTACTGTGTTACTGTGTTATGGCCCACTCCAACACAGTGCCTAGCACATAACAGGTGCTCAATAAATATCTATTTAAAGAGAAAATACATAAATATAATTTGGGGGGTAGGAACCAGGAAAATAAAAAAAGATCCTTTTCTATTTGTAAAGCTCCTGGTAATTTAAAGGTGTCTATGTCTCTTGTCCTTTCTTAATTGCCAAATGAATTGGCTTCAAAAGAAATTTCTTTAAGGTAGATATTAAAAAGCAGAGAGCATGAAACAGCTTTTTTAATAAAAGAAAGACAAGAAAATGTCCCAGAGAGAATCACTGTATATTGCATAGTGCTTATTAAGAGAATTAACATGCAATTTTGCAGTAAAATAACTGTTATTGAAGGTAACCAGATACTCTCTATGCCTCTTAATCTAATGGAAACTTTAGGTCCCTGCTGTGCTGCCTGACTTCTAAGTTGCCAGTCTTTTCAAACTTAACCTCTCTTTCCTTTCCAATGGAAGGGATTAAATTTAGGTCCTCTCTTCTGCTAGGTCAACCCTCTGCCACTGATTCCAATCTCTGGCCCTTAAAGTCTTTCAAAAATTTTCTTCCCCTGGGATCTCTGCAACCTTCTGGGTTCCTCGTCTCCCGAGCTGTTCCTCTCCCTCTTGTTTCCTTAGTCTTTTGATTCCCAGTTGCTTTCTGTCTACTTGTCTATTTTCTTAAACACTCTTATCCAATTCCATGACATTATTTTCTTAAACGAGTGTCTTCTGATATCTTTTCTCTAAAAGACTCTCACTATGATGGCCTAGAACTCACTGTTCTTCTGTTTCAAGCTACTGAATGTTGGGATTACAGGCACGCATCACCAAACCTATCTGGCTCAAATACACATATATAATTCAGTGTCAAACCTCTTGTCTTATCTCCAAAGACATCTTCTAAGTATCTACTAAGCTCTCCTGTGGGACAGATGGATGCATTCCAAATTGAACAAAATAAAAAAGGAGTCAATAACTACATATGAAACTTATTGTCAGCCAGATGTGGTGGCATACACATGTAATCAAGTGCTAGTAAAGTCAGAGCAGGAGGACAATCAGTTCAAGTCCAGTCTAGGTTACATAGTCAGATCCTGCCTCAAAAATGAAAGCAAAAACTCACTTTCCTTCTAATGCTTCTTATTTCATTGCTGCTCTGTGTGTAGTTGTTCAAGTCAGAAAACTAGAATCATTTTTATATATTTTCAGAGTCCCCATTTCTAATATATTCCTAATCAATCAATATTTAGGAGCATGGTATCACAAATGCTTTACATTAGTAAATTTAGTCTTCTTAGAGCACACACACATACACACACACAAATGTTATTTGTTCTAGTTACATTTCTCTTGCAACGATAAACACCAAGACCAAAAAGCAACTTGGGGCTAAGCATAGTGGCCCGCACCTTTAATCCCAGCACTCATGAGGCAAAGACAGGTGGATCTCTATGAGAAAGAGGCCAGTCTGGTCTACATAGCAAGTTCCAGGCCAGTTTTGGCTACAGGGAGACACTGTCAAAAACTCAGGGAGGAAGGGGTTTATTTGGCTTACAGTTCGGAATCCATCATCAAGGGAAGCCAAGGCAGGAACTCAAAGCTAAAACCTGGAAGCACAGACCATGGAGGAATGCCGGTTACTGGCTTCCTCAGTTATCTACCTTTACAGCCCAAGTCCACTTGCCCAAGGACGGTGCCATGTACAGGGAGCTGGGCCCTCCTGCACCAATGACCAGTTAAAAAAATGCCTCACAGACAATGGCCTCACAGACCAATAAGATGGAGGAAATTCCTCAACTGAGGCTCCCTCTTCCCCCGAGTCTCTCTTTTGTGTCACGTTGACAAATACTAACCAGTACATTATCGTTATACAGTTATATTTAATTTTACGATGCTATGGACATTTTTTTCTGGCATTCTATACAACATTTATGAGTTTTAACTTTTATTTTTTGTTTGAAATAGAGTGTCACATTGGCTGGCCTGGAGCTCACTATGCAGCCCAGGCTGACCTCCTGACTTCAGACTCTAGGCCTTCCTTCTGCCCCAGCATGAGAGTTCACTCATTTACCTTTTCTATTTTCATTTTTTAAGATTTATTTTAAGTAAGTGTGTGTGTATATGTGTGGTGTGTGCAGATATCTGAAGAAGCCAGAAGAGGGTATCAGATCCCATGGAGCCAGAGTTACAGGTAGTTGTGAGCCACCTTATGTGAGTGCTAGGAATTGAACTCAGGTCCTCTGCTAAGCCATCTCTCTAGTTCAACATTTATCATATTGCTGTTAATTATTGCTTTCTGCATTGGAGTACAAGTATAAAACTTAATTTCCTGAGTGAGAATAAGGAGAATGTCATATTATAATCTTCTTTTGGGGGGGTGAGTGTTCAAGAGTGACAAGGCATAGCAGTATTTCGAATATCTTGCTTCCTACTTTTTAAGGAATTTGTTATGTACTGAGAAGAGCTTAGAAATAGGCTAGCAAGAAAGCTTAGTAGGTAAAAGGCTCTTGCCACCAAGTCTAACAATCTGAGTTCTAGTGTGAAAAGAGAGAGATCTGACTTCTAGAAGTTGTCCTCTGACCTCCACATGTATGCTACACACACACACACACACACACATACACACACACTACAAATAATAAATATGTAAATAAATAACGTAAATTTTTCAAACTTTTAAACAGAGCTTGGAGACTAGGGCTACAGCACATTGGTAAGGTGCCTGCCTAGCATATGCAATACCCTTGGTTCAAGACCCACCACTGAAAAATGAAAGCGAATGCTGTAATTTGGAGCTAGAGAGATGGCTCAGTGATTAGGAACACTTGCTACTCTTCCAGACTTTGGTTCCCAGCACCCATGTTGGGTAGCTCACAACTGCCTGTAACTCCAGCTTTGACTCTCTCTCTCTCTCTCACACACACACACACACACACAGAGAAAGAGATGAAAAGCATAAATAGGGCCTGGGGAGATGGGTCAGTAGTGGTTAAATGCACTGACCACTTTTGCAGAGGACACAGGTTCAATTCTTATCACCCATGTGACCACTAACAACCATCCATAATTCTAGTTCCAGGGGAATCTAACACCTTCTAACACTTTCAAGCATTGTAAGACATAAGTGCACTCAACACACATGTAAGCAAAATACTCATACACATAAAATATATATATATATGTATATATATAAAATATAAAATAATAAGTAAATAAATAGAGCTTAAAAGTGGAGGAAAGCAGTTCAAGATACAACTTTTGGGAGTTAAACGTCTGAATCTAGACAAAAAGTTGTAATTTTTTCCTTCTTAATGTGCTTCTCACCAGACACGAAAAAGGAGATGCAAGGCAATACTGGGAATGATTGCTTCATTAATACACATTTGCCTCTGCCTCTCTTTCCTTTGGGGAGATAGGTAATTCAGTGTATCCATGCGTTACCTAGAATTTATGAAACAGGAAGTGACTGGGTGAGAGAAGCTTACACCAACCTCTCTAGCAGTGACTGGAGACTCCTCACCCTGAGATATGAAATGGGCAACACTGCTTCCCATCAAAGTATGTCTGTTTGGGTAACATTTGTCTGAGTGCTGACTTCAGCCCAGAATCATGACGAACTTTCTTTTTAATGAATTAGAATTCAGTTTTGTCTGTGTGTATGGAAAGTAGAAATCCCCCCAAACGTTGCTTAAACACAAAGCATAGTTCTTGTCCATTGAAGTCTGGTCCAGATGCCAGCAGCTCTGGGTGGGTGTGACGTGGCCTTCCTCTTTCAGTTTCCACCCTCACTGTGCTGCTTGAGTTAGCCTGGAGGCTAAGTTCTGGCTAAAGGAACATGATGGGGAGTGAGGTTCACAACTTCTGGGGTGTGTCTTCAGAGGAATGAGATATGCCTTTTCCTCCATATTAATGCTTGGGAGAGTACAAATATTGATTGTTCTTCCTGGCCAGAAGCCTACCTAAAAGTCAAAAGATCTCTTGTCATTAGAAAGGGTAACATGTATTGAGGGAAAGCAGCATTCTTTGGCATGGTTTTCCCACTTTTTCAGTACATTAATGGTTTGGAGTAGACATTCAAAGGTAAGACAACCTTGGGTTGATTTTTTGTTTTCCAGTTCTGTGAACACAGGCAACTTATAATGTCCTTGAATGTTCGTTTGTATTGCATTGTAATTTATCTTTGCTCAGTTCAGTGTCCTGCACAGGTAGTGCCTACTCTCAACTCCTGTTCATGGTCGATGTTCCCTCTTGACAGTAATTTCCTATTTCTGTGCCAAAGATTTGTTCCTTTCCCTAAGCATCCATAGGAAACTGTTGTCAGTCATCACCTGAGCTCCATGGTTTTCTTTTTCCTATCTGCGTGAAGCCCCATGTGTGTGAGTGACTTCTTACTGTCCTAGGATTCTTGGCTATGTTAATACTTCCCATTCCCTTACATCCCATTATAATTATATATTATATATTTTACCCATTCTAATCACAATTATGTGACTTTTAGAAAGTCTACTAAATTGTGTGACCACCACATAACATAACCCAGTTTCAGAACACCTCTTCACTATAGAATCCATATGTCCACTTGCTGTTAAGCATTCTTGTTTAACACTTCCCCTCATGGAATTGTGCACCAGCATGTGTTACACGCCTGCAGAGAACCCAGTAGCTCTTTCTGCTATAAAAAAAAACTCCCCCTATGGAAGCCAGGTGTGGTGGCCTTTAATCCCAGCACTGAGGAAGCTGAGGCAGATGGGAACTCTGTGAGTTCAAAGCCAACTTGGTCTAAATAGTGAGTTCAAGGCCTGCTGGGGCTATAGGGAGATGCTGTCTCAAAAAGACCACCCCCCCCCAACAAAAAAAATTCAGTTATGATGTTGGAGAGATGGCTCAGTGGGTAAGAACACTGTCTGCTCTTGCAGGGTTTGGTTCCCAGCACCCACAGAGAGACTAACAACAGTCCAGGAGATATGTTGCCTTCTTCTGGCCTCTGCGGGCATTGTACACACACGGATACCTCTGTGGGTGCCCTCTATGGGCACTGCATGCAGGTGGTGCCCTTACATACATACAGACAGTGGTGCACATCTTTAATCCAGACAGTGGTATACATCTTTAATCCCACAACTTGGGAGGCAGAGACTCTGTGAGTTCAAGACCAACCTGGTCTATATGGTGAGTTCTAGAGATCCTATCTCAAAAAAAAAAAAAAAAAAGAAAGAAAGAAAGAACCCCAAAAATATACATGAAGGCAAAACACACATAAAAGTAAATTTTTTTTTTTGACAAGGTATCCCTGGTCCCAGCCCACCTGGTACTCACTATACAGACCAGACTGCCCTTGATATCACCAGACTCTATCTCCCAAGGACCAGAATTAAAGATGTGCACCACCATTCCTGTAATATAAATAAACATTTTTTAAAAGGGACATTCACCTACAGTAAAATGCAAGGCCTAACCTCACTAGTCAGCAAAATTAGACTAGTAATTTTTAATGGTAGTAGGGACCACCATAAGAAACTATGTATTCCATTTCTAGCCACTGGAATTGGAGACTACTACAGAAACTCCTTTGGTTGAGTAGACCATCTAAATTGGAAAAATCTTTCATGACCCATAAAGATAGTTACTAGTTTTTCTCCTTCTAATCTTAAAACACCCTTTTTAAAATTAACTATCCATTGATGCTTCCCAGATGTGTGAGTTCGTTGTAATGTCTCTTTCTGCCTAAATATGTTCCTCCTTCTGTTTTAGTCTATTTGCAACCAGAATCTAAATTATAAAATTTGCAACTTTCCAAGTAAGATCTAACTTGCTGTTAAATGAATACTTCTCATTGTAAATGAAAATTATGACCACTATAATTTTTCACTTTGGGAAACATGTTGAAAAGAGTAATGTTTATTAACTTTTCTGTATTAAATGTAACCAATAGCTTTCTTAGCCTTCAGATTGTTATTAATGATAATTAACTGTGGTGATGAAGAATTACAAACAGTTATAACCTGAGGAGCAAAATAATGTATTTCAAAAGCTACTTGAATAAGGCAATTCAGTCCTTTTTAACTCAGGAAGTTACAAGCACCAAGCATTCCCAGGTGCCAAGCACAGATCACACTCCTCCCACCCATCACCTAGCCCCTTCTGTGTATTTCTAGTTGGCAGCAAATCCACAGGGTCACCCCACTTAAGGAATTCTTTCATATGAATGTGAAGTGGAGGCAACAGAATGTAAGAAATGCTCACTTTAGTACTAGAACACCTGCCTCCACCAGTTTGATTTTACATTAAGGAAAATAAGGAGAAGTTGGACAGAGTCAGCTCTGTCCTCCAGCAACACTAATTCCTGAGTGTGGGGGTTTCTGGGCAATGAGCCTTCCGCTTTCAGAATTATGGCAGTGTTGGTTGTTCACACACCAAGTGAAAAACATGAGAAAGTATGCACTTAAATGCAGCGATTCTCTACCTTGGCTCATATTAGACTTACCTGGAAGTCTTTCAAACATCTCATGCCTGGGCCATCCCAGGCCTATTAAAACAGTATGTCTGGGGATGAGACCCAAATACCACCCTAGTCTTACAGGTTTCTCAGCGCTCCTAATGTGAAGCCAAGGTTGAGAAACACTGACCTAGCTTTAGGATTTTTTTTTTTTTTTTTTTTTTGAAGGGAATCTCCCCGTAGCCCCAGCTGTCCTGGAACTTGCTATGTAGACAAATCTGGCCTCAAACTCACAAAGATCCACCTGCCTGTACCTCCTAATTGCTGGGATTAAAAGCATGTGCCACCACACCTAGTTTAGGCATCTCTTACTGACATGTCCACAAACACACACCACTGAAAAGATACTTTTTAGAGATTCTAATTCATTTGGTCTAGGTTTAGAGTCAAACATGAGTTTTCAAAAACCGTCCAGTGATTCCAATGGATAGTTAGGAATGAGGACAAAGACCCACTGGCAGGAATGAAAAGGTACATCTTAACTTGCAGCCAGCTCTGAAAGAAGGCTGCTCAATACCTGCTGACCTGTGTGCTAAGAGCTGAGGCAAGCTATGTGAAAACAGTACCAGAGGTAAATGCCACCTGCTTCAAAGACAGGTTTGAGCTGCTTCTAGTGGCGCAGACCTGTGACTCCAGCCAAGAGATCCAGCAGAAGGATCGAAAGTACCAGCACTGTCTGGACCACAGAGCGAATTCATGGCCTCTATGGGCAGCCAGTCACCAGTACTCGGGAAAGAAACCAAAAGCTGCTGAGGTCAGTTGTTGTGAACTGTCTCTGTGTGTGTACATCTGGGTGTCATGTGTGTGATAGAAAAACCTGGGAATAGGAGAAATTTCTCTCTAACAAAAAGAGATGTGAAGGGGGGCATAGAGGACAGACTGTTTTTTTTTCCTTTTTGGCAATCTATAATTGGGGGTATTTGATCAGCCTTTTTGTATCTTTGAGCGTGTAGGGCTAATTTTATTTACATACAGAATAGACGTGAGCCAAGGAGTTTTCTGGGAAAGGCCTAATCTAAAAGCATGCCTCCCTTTTCATCGCATCATCAACCATGATGCTAAAAAGGGCCAGTAAGTTAAAGCTTTCCACCTGGGCTGAGCCAGGCCAGTGGCACTACTTCACAGCCTCTGTTGCTTTTAGAACCCACTTCATTTGCTTCATGAGGTACATTGCCAGAGGCTTTGATCTGTGGAAATGGAAGAGGAGTATTTACCATGAGGCTTCCCTGGGCTAAGCTCTGAATCATCACAGTTACAGAGAAGGCCATCCTTTACAGCATGTGCCTATTACCTATGCACTCAGGAGGCAGAAGCAGGATAGAACAAAATACAAGGCCAGCCTGGACTACATTGTAAGACTATGTCTAAAATCCACGAAACCAGAATTGCCTGAGAAAGGAGTCTGAGAAAGGGAAGGTGTGATGGAGAAATTAGTCATAAGATGAGAAAAAGAATCCTAAAGACATGTATGTCATAGGCTGTAACAGACAGAACACGCTTACTTCCAGGTAACAATGCACAGTGGCAAAGGCCTTGAGAGGAGATATGGTTCCGTCTACAATTTCTCACTCAGAATCAACTTAAGACATGCATATTCTAGTGCCTTGGGAAAGAGTGCAGGGAAATTCTTTAATATTAGTCCACTGATTCTCACCCTTTCCTTTTGGAATGTCATATTATAGTTGAATTAGATTAGCATGTGACTTGTTCTAGTTAAGAACAAAATCTGGTTATGAGCTATTTGTTTAAATTGCTGTATGAAAGCACAGCCATTTACTTATTTTTTCAACAATCGAATTTTGAAGCTTATGGTTTATCCAGAGTGATTTTGACACTTCTTTTGGTTCTGGCTTGGCGGGAGGGGGCAGATTTAATTCCCCAGGAGTACGCTGTACAAATGAAGGGAGTGGACACTGCAGGCCCTCGTTGTGCAGACTACTCACTGGTCTCAGGTTTACAGGATGGCCCAAACTCCGGGGCACCAGATCTCCACCCTTCTGTTTATCAGAGTGCCTAAGGCTCCTACCACTAAGCCTCGCCTCCTAGCCTGGAATCAGCTTAAAATGCACCAGAAGGGCCACACATGCATCATTTCACTCCAGGTTAGCCCATCGAATTACCTAGCAAGCACTCAACCAACTGGAAACAGGCCATTTCCACGGGCACAGGAATCAGCTTAGGTCTGTAACTTTAGGGCTGGGGTGCAATTAGGTCAAGGAAAATCGAGAACATCAACGGAAATATTCAGTGATGAACAGTTTTACATTCACTGATCAGTTAGATTGGCCCAAGTTGTAAATGTCAAACGGAGTGAAAAGTCCAGGGAGAGCAGGGTCTCTTCCCTATCTTGTTTATACATGACTAAGCCACCAAGAGGGTGGCAGCGTCACTTGCTTTCAGCTTAAATCCCATGCAATGGAACAGCAAACTGCAAAATCATTTTTCAGTGCAAGACTTGGTCGGACCGCACCTAACCTGTGTCACGGGGATTTGGAGTTGACATGTTGTTTTCCTGGGGTGAGAGGTGTTCCAAAGGTGGGAGATGCTCGGGTATATCAGTAAGACTTTCGTATGCAGAGATCCTCACCTCTCTGCTTTACAAAGAGGTCTCCTGAGGCACCCAAGCTGTGCCCGCAGCGTATCTCCAATAGCTGGGCTTCAGCTTGAAGTCCTAATAGGGCTCAGGAGCTAGTTGCCAGTTGCAAGGAAAGCCAGACAAGTACACACGCCACCAGGAACTCTGGCGCCTGCGCAGTGGGCTCAGGAAGGAGCTCTGCTGGGCGAAGTCCCGCCCCCTTGGGCGCTCTGGGCTCCCAGCTGGACTGGAGCTTTCTGCTTTTCGGCTCCTGGCTTAACTTTTGGCAGGCGGCTCGCTGCCCTGGGTCAGCCCAAATGCACGAAAGCAACCTAAGATGGCAGTACGAAGAAATGCTCTGTGGAAACATCTACTAGAATAATATCAGAATTCTGGCTAGACTCATCAGCGTAACGCCACATCCGATGAATGAGGGCCTAAGCTAAGGCTCTACTTCCCGGCTGGGGGATGTAGCTCAGTGGTAGAGCGCGCGCTTCGCATGTGTGAGGTCCCGGGTTCAATCCCCGGCATCTCCAATCAGCCGCTTATTTTTCTTCCCCTCCCTCTAACTAGACTACCCGTACAAACATTTTTGTCCCCAACTAGAATATTCCAAAACAAACAAAATAAAACAAAGCGAAATCAAACAACCAGAAAACAAAGACAAAGGCAAATGTAGAAAAACGGGTTTAAGGGTTGCTGGAAATAAGAGTGAAATGAAACTTTTGGAAAGGAGAATTCACGTTTCATTTTCTCAGTAAAATTAACATTGTAGAAAAACAACGACACTGAAAAAAAAAGAAAATAGACATGCTGCATTGGCCGGGAATCGAACCCGGGCCTCCCGCGTGGCAGGCGAGAATTCTACCACTGAACCACCAATGCTTGCGTGAGACGCCATGCTCTCTCATTCTATACTAGGAGATATTTCTATGTGTGTGTGAGATGCTTGATCATTGTATATTTATACAATCGAAGATTTGAAAAAATAACAGAATTCCTAATGATTATTAATTATTGGCTTAACATTTCAAAATTCTCATTCTAATTTTGTTACATTTTATGAGCTTGTTTCTTGTTGGTGACAAAGAACATAATTGAAAATTTTGTTGTTGTAAACAATTCCAGGATCACTCTTATATTTTTATATATATATGTCATATAATATATATAAATTTATGATATATGTATATTAAACCTGACACTTTTAGTTTCTTCAATTATTTTAAATAGACAAAAACACATGACAGAAATTTTTAGGGACTGGATATAAGAACCAAGGAACAGAAACTTGAATACTGAAATTATTAGGGAAATATTGAATTAGCAGAGTGACCACATAAGAATTTTGAAGCATTACTTACCCTAAACTAGTGACCAGAATTCTCTAACCGATCCCTTGCTTTGTTTGTGAAATGACAGTCTCAGGAGCCTTCAACTCACCACGAGTCTAAGCCTTTACCCTCAGTTTCCACGGAAAGTGAAATCACCAATGACACACCCAGGATACACAAGAACAAAGTAAAGCAAAAGGAGAAAGAAATAACTCATGGAAATCTCCTCACCGTAAATGTGCATTTATAACATATAAATGGTTGGTGACTTAGGCATCATCAGCCCCTTTACTTCTGAGAGGCAAATTCCCAGCATTCTCCCAGGATCTTTGATAAGCCAAGGAAGGTTCCAGGAAAGATAAGAAAATTAAAAGCTGACAGCAGCAGTTATTGTATTCAAGGCTAAGTGAGTGTATTTGCACATGGACTTCAACTCAGTGGAGTAAATTACTGAAACTGATACTGAGGCTCTTAGTGGACAAGACTGGAACAGAAGCACAGTGTTCAAGGTGTGAGGCTGAGCCACTGCCCTTATCTGTTCACCTGAAAAACTGCTTTGTAGCTCCGGGATTCTTATCCTTGAAGATTGGGAAAGTGGAGGGTGTGGTGCCCCAGGCCTTTAATCCAACACTTCAGAAGCAGAGGCAGGCAGAACTCTGAGAGTTGGGGGGGCGGGAGGGGAGTAATCCTGTCCCAAAACAAAAACAATTGGAGAGTGGAGCTAAAGAAAGGTCACAAAAAGGCGCTGAAACAATACACTGAGATGGTTTGCAAGACCTTTTGAGTGTGAGGGTAAACAGAATTTGAAGGCCAATGCACTACAAAATCACAAAGAGATGAATGATGTAAGGAATTAAGGGAATCGGAAATCTAAACTCTAACCCTAAGTAACCTGTGAGAGAACAAGGATAAGCAGGTTTACTTTGAAGAGTAGTTTCTCTTGGAAATGAAAGAAATGGGGCAGAAATGTGGTTTGAAAATATCACCAGGAAAAGATTCAACTTCCCAGTGCATTTCCAGTCCATCAGCTGGTGAGATCGTACTGTGCACCTGAGCTCCACCAGCTCATTTAATTATAAAAATAAAAAGAACTTTGAGACTGCAGCTGTGACTCAGCTGATTTCAGGAAAATGGTTAGCCAGATGCAAAAAGAGAAATACCACATGTTCTCTACTATGTGAAATGTAGATGATACATGAGTGTGTGCGTGCACGAACCTGCACACACATATGTGAGGCGATCTGACAGTCAAAGAGAAACTGTTGAAGTGGGGTTCCCAACAGCAAGGGAGAAAGTAAAAAATAGGGGTTAATGGGGAGGGGATGAGTCTGAGCGAAGTACATAATATTCATGTGTAAAAATGTCATAATAAGGCCCACTGTTTTATACCAAAAAAAAAGAAAGCTGAGTATGATGGCATTTACCTGTAATCCTGTAATTTGGGAGGCTGAAGCCGGGTGGTGGGGGGGGAGGGGATGGCTCAATTCAAAGCCAACATAGGTTACATAGAAAAAAAAATTTTTAAAGAATTACTAGAAGTGGTTGACCCTGACCGTAGGAATGTTTGAAAAGAAAAGTGATGATTCATGACAGCTGAGAAAACAAGCTCTTGAGGAGGTGATGGCGGCAGCTTCCAGAGCAGGCTCGGAAATGCTGCCCAAGCACCGATTTTACTGTCTGTGTGATCCAACTGGGAAAGACCAAAAGAGGCTGGCCATCAGTGCCTGAGGGCTGGCACTCACTAACTCTGTCTGGTCTGGTCTGGTCTGGTCTGGTTTGATCTGGTCTGCTCTGTGGTTCATAGAGACTGTCCCCACAGAGACTAATGGGGAAGAAAGCATAAGAGTGTCATGGAACTGTGAAATGGTGTACCCAGTCAGTGGAGACTGCTGGGGCTTCTGTTGCAGCAGGGTTTCTCAAGGCCCTTAAGTACCAAGTATTTGCCTGGAGTTGTTGGCTCACCATGGAAATGTAGTCAGGCTTCTATCATCTGAAGAAAGTAAACCATTAAGAAATAGAAATAGTTCTATTATACACTCACCAAAGCAATGCCTTTTTTTTTTTTTTTTTTTTTTAAAGCTGTGAGTGATTGTATTGATTTAATACATACAGCTTATTTCTGTCCCAGGTTACAAACTAGCCCTGGGGAAATGGAGGAGCCTGTCATTTGGATTGCCCTTTACTGGCTGGGAATTAAATCATTACTTATTCCATTTTAGAATCACAAGTAGTACCCTAAGGCCTACTTTCCTAAGGATTAAAATCAAGGCATGGAAATGAAGAATCCAGGTGTAATTCTCAGATGCATGCAGATGTTGAAAATGCAGCAATTTTTCCTGGATAGCTGTCACTGTAAAATCATCTGCTCAGGTTTCCCTGTCCTCGAGCATGTCTAATTAGTCAACAAGTCTGAGTTTTCTGTTTTGAATGGTGCTGAATCCTGCTCTACCTGGGAAGTATCCTCCTCCCACGTCCGTTGCCCTGCTACTTGGAGCTCCCGGTTAAATTCTCTCCCTTCCCTCCTTTCTCCATCCCTTAATTTTTGATCACCATTGCTGTATTGTTGATTCAAAAATTGAATTATTTTAGGTGCTGGAGATATGGCTCAGCGATTAAGAGCACTGGCTGCTTTTGCAGAGGATGCAGATTCAGCTCCCACTTGGCGGCTGACAACCTTCTGAGTTCCAGTTCCACATGATCCGATGCCCTCTTTTGACCTCCTCAGACACTGCATGACATGGGTGCATTTAGACACATGCAGGCAATATACTCATACACATAAAAATAATAGAATATATTTAAAAGAAAAAAAAGAACATACACACTGAAAATTGGTCTTCATCCCACCTCATCCCAGTTCCTGTTTCCTATCCTAGACATCTATTGGGTATCAGTTTATTGTGTTCCCATCCATAAACCTTTCTATATAGATATAATTTTTTTTGTCTGTTTTGTTTTGAGACAGTCTGACTATATAACCCTAGTTAGCCTGGAACTCACTTTGTAGACCAGGCTGGCCTTGAACTCACAGGGATCCACCTACCTCTGCCTTCCAAGTGCTAGGATTAAGACCTATGCCTCCGTGCCTGACAAATAGTCCTTTTTTTAAAGTATGAAAAAATAGGTACTGGAGAGATGGCTCATCTGTTGTTAAGAGCACTGACTGCTCTTGCAGAGGACCGGAGTTTGGTTTCCAGCAGTCACATGGTGTCTATCCACCATCCTTAAGTCCAGTTCTAAAAGTATCCAATGCCCTCTTTTGACCTCCACAGGCATTGCATGACATGGGTGCACTTACACACATGCAGGCAATATACTCATACACATAAGAAATAAGTAATAAATAAATTAAATATTTTTAAAAATAAAGTATGATATAATACACATGGTTGTAATCACAGGCTTTCATTTTTTCCAGAGAAACTCAACTTAGAGAAGTTTCCCTTGACACATGGAACTACATCTGTTGGAAGCAGAGAGCTCCATGTTCATTTTTAACTGTCCTTTATAGCAGGAATTAAAACATTATTTTATCCCATTTCACAATCATAAGTAGTATCTTGAGGCCATATCTCATAAAGATTAGAATCAGGACATGAGAATGAAGATTTGGCTGAAATCCTAACATGCATGAAGATAGTGGGAAAGTGCATTGCATACAGGTGTTATAATCCCTGAGCCAGGTCTTGGTGCTCAGGCTGCTGCTGATGTTGTGTTAGTAGGAACGATTCTGCAACCAACACTTGATAAAATACTATTTTGCTCAATAACATCTGTAGAAAAAAATCCTGGAAGTGGAATTGCTAAGTCAAAAGCTGACTGTATTTCAAAGTTTGATGCACAATACAGAATTACTCCTTGGAGAGCTCTATTTTGTTTTCACATTTTAAATATTTCATATATTAATCTTTTGTTCCCAAAACTTCAGCAAATCCTAATTTCAATCATCTTCTAAATTTTGCTAGAAGCAGGGCAGGTGGATCTCCGGTGAGACTGAGGTCAGCCTGGTCTACATATCAAGTTCTATGCCAGTGAGAGGTACATAATAAAACCCTGTCTTTAATAATAATAATAATAATAATAATAATAATAACAATAATAAACCAGGCATGGTGGTGCAGCCTTTAATCCCAGTTCAGGGCCAATCTGGTCTACATACCAAGTTCCAGGTCAGCCTGGGCTACAGGGAGAACCTGTCTCAAAACGAGACACATACACACACACACACACACACACACACACACACACAAATAATAATAATAATAATAATAATAAAATATAATAAAGTATTGATCTGCTTGTTGGAGAGCTTTTCATAGGACTTACAGCAGAAACTGGGTAAAGACTGAGGTCATTTCTATTGAGACTGGTAAATTTCACGAGCTTATCAAGCCAATTTGAGGATGACATACTCTGCATGTTCTTTTGGCACAACCAGGAAAATGATCAAGCACTGTTTGTGTGACTGAAGCCCTTTGTCCATTTCAGATTTGCTTGGTTAGTTGTTGACCTTGTTTGTCTGTCGACTATTAGCTTGCTAGCTTCCAGCCTTACAGACATCTTGCTGATCTCTGACATTGGTTGAAGTCTTACTGGCTGTAATTCAAACTACTTTGTTCTCACATTTATGTGGTCAGCTTGTAGTGTTTGCCATGAGCCATTTCTCTTACTAACTACAGAACTAACTCCTGCTTCAGAGCTAAGGTTCTCAGAAAGGTAAAGGGGAGTATATTTGGAAGGAGAAGGCATTTTATCATTAAATTTTGTGAAAGGAATTCAAGTTTAAAAAAGGAAGATATCACTTTATGTGAGGAGCTATCCTAACACTGGACAGTAACAAGTGTGGGAAGGATGTGGGAACACGTGACCCTTCTGTACGGGCGATAGAACATGTGCTCAGCCATTTCAAGTGCTACTGACATCATTTGGAAAATAGGCTGACATGTAAATGATAACCTGTTTTTTTGTTTTATTTATTCATTCATTAATTTATTTTTGTTCATTTATGTATTACAGACAGAGAGAAAGAGTCCTGCTATTAGCTGGCTGACTTTGTACTCAACTATGTATCCCATGCTGGCTTCAAATTCATGGCATGGCAATCCTCCTGCCTTAGCCACCCAGATGCTAGGATTTGCAAGGATGCAACACCATGCCCAGCTACAATCTAGTATTTCTGTTTACTACTACAAGTAAGTTCTTTGGTGGATCAATAAAGGAACTTGTACAAGTGTTATATAATTTTCCTAGGGAGACAAGAAGAAATGTCTATTCATCCCAGCTAAGGCATCAATGAGACACCACCCAAGACTGGCTTAGTGGACTCCTAAATTTTTTGGGGTTACTTACAGAAGCATGGACCACAAAAAGGTAAGGGAATCACCAAAAAGCCCACCCCAGCATAGATAATGGCTCATAAGACCCTAGAGCTGTCCTGTGGGAGAGCTTCTTCTGACAATTGCTACAGTTTATATAACCTTAAGGAAGAAGTTTGTTAATCTTGAAAGTTTCCGGAGCTTCCTGAGCCTGACTCCCTAGGTAATGTTTTTGATAGTCCCCATGTTGCTCTGGGACATACCCAAGTCTGAGTCCACGGTATGTACCAGAATGACTCACTTGCTCCCTCTCCCAGAGGACACTAGGGTCGCTGCCACAAGTAACACTAAAGCGAACATCTTTCTTGTGCACTAGTTTCTCTGAACTGAAACGTTCCTTCCTGGGGACTGAGGGAGGCTGCTAAGATTCAGGAAGCAAACAAAATTTACAAGGCTCACACTCATGTAGATACACATTAAGTCTCTCACACACATCCCAAAAGAGAGAAACATGGAGGAGAAACACATAAGGGATGTGTAGGAATGAGGAAGATGTGAGTTAGATATCCCTGGGCTTTCATTTTTATATAGCTTTTAATGTGGGGTCATTAAAAATATTAAAACAAAATTTAATAAAAGTCAATGCAGAAAGCAAACTCTAAGTTTTTAGTAAAACAGAAATCAAAAAGTTCCATGATGTATTAAAACATAACTTCATGTACACAAGAGAATGAGATCAGGTAACATTATAGTACATTAACTGCTAAGAGGGCATGATCTAAGAACAAATAGAACTGCAAAGCAAGTCTGTAGTACGTGCCTGAATAGTGGAGCTAAAAGGATTGCATGCTAGGGGCTAGCCTGGGCTATGTAGTGAGGTTCCATCTCAAAAAAAAAAAAAATATAAAGAAGTCTTGAACCTTACATGGAGGGTGTGTCATTAATGAGAATATTGGTGTGTTGATTCTGAAAGGATTTTATATGTTCTGTGGGATCAAACGAATGAATGACAGAGATGTATTATACCGTTTCTCACTTTGGAGGGGAGATGTAAAAATATTAATTGGGTTAGTTCTGAAGATGTAATTCAGTGGTAGACTCTATGTTTATGATATGTGAGGTCTTATTTTCCATGCCCAGACCAGGTGCGAAAAATAAAAGGACTAGAGAAATAAAGAAAGAATTCTGGGCTAATGACTGAAAATGGGAAGTTGTCACGATAACCCATGATTAAGGAAGATTTCAGGGGTCTGGTGATAGGGCTTTGTGAAGTAAGGACACATGAGAACCTGAGTTGGGATCCCCAGCACTCATATTAAAAAAAAAAAAAAAGCTCAGATTTCTGAACTAGCTTTCTAATCCAGACTAGCTTAATCCTCTAGCATAGTCTGTTAAAACACCCTGCAGGCTGTCCCCACTCCCACCTTGCTTCTGGCTTCCTGAGCTGCCTGCCACAGGCCTGCACACTACCATGGTAAGTCAGATCCTGCCCACTGCGCCTTGATTCTGCTGCAGGCTGAGCACATCCAAGCTCTCCCAGTACTGAATCCCCTTCCTAGCCTTGGGTCCAGGCTTGCTCCTGCATTTTCCAGCTAAGATCTCTGGACTACACTCTTAGTTCAGACCCGCCCACTACATCCTGATCTCCATCACCCAGACTAGCTCAAATCTCCAGCTTCATTTGGTCCACTGTGCAGAGGCTGTCACCACCCGCATCATGCCCTTGTCATCCCCCACCCCCACCACCCATTTGCCTACCACAGACCTGCCTACTACCCAGACCAACCTGCTACTCTGGAAAACCTGAAGCACACACTAACTTTTCACTTCTGAACAAAAAGCAACCAAGCTACAGCAATATAAACAGAACCAAACTTCAACTAAACATCAATATGTCCAAATGGCAATGTAAAAGGACAAATAACATGAAAAATCAAGAGAATATGTTCCCAACAAAACCCACCAGTCCTACAGAAGTGTGCTACAATAGAATCAACCCGAGAAACCCAATGATGCAGAATTTAAAAGAACAGTCATAAACATGATCAAAGAACTTAAAGAACACACAAAGAACTCAAAGAGGATAGACATAAATTTGGAATGGGCGCAAGAAAACACAAATATATAGTTAAATGAAATAAAAATAATTCAGCACTTGAAAAGTAAATTCACAAAAGAGACAGAAATATTGAAGTGAACACAAGCCAAAGTGAAGACAGAACTGAAAAGCTCAATGAACCAATTTGAAAAGACAAGAGAAAGTCTTACAAGCAGACTAAATGAATATCAAGACCAGATGACAAAGTTGAAGAACTGGACTCCTCAAGTAAAGGCTATAATTTTTTTAAAACATAGGAATGGAATATGCATGAAATGTGGGACACCATGAAAAAAAAAATCCGCACATTGTAGGCATACAAAAAGGAGAAAAATCTCAGATCAATGGCATTGACCAGATCTTCAACAGGATTATAAAATAAAACTTCCCCCAAATCAAGGAAAGCCATCCCTATACAGATTCGAGAAGCGCACAGTACACCCGTTAGACAGACCCAACACAGAGACTCCTCACAGCACATCACAGTAATATACTAAATGCACATAACGAAAAGAAGGCACTGCTGCTAGGGAAAACCAGAGATTGTTACAAAATAGCATGCATCAGAATTACAGATGACTTTTCAATGCAAACTATGAAAGTCAGAAGAGCCTGAACCAAAGTATTCCTAGTTCTAAATGACCATGGATGTCAACCCGAAATGCTTCACCCAGCAAAACTATCATAGATGAAGGGGAATGGAAAATTTTTCATGACATGAATAAGCTGAACGAATTCATATCCACCAAACCAGTCCTACAGAGAATACTCAAAAGAACACAAAGGCTTAAAGATAGGAATGATTGTATCCAAGAGGATACTAAAACAAAGGAAGGTATAATTAGAGAAACACAAGCAAATTACAACAGTAGCCAATGTACACTGTTCAATAATAACTCTAAATATCAATGGCTTCAACTCCCCAGTCAAAAGATACAGCCTAGGGAATGAATTAAGATACAAAATCTCTCTTTTTGCTGTCACCAAGAAATTCACCTCACCTTCAAGGACAGGCACTACCTGAGGGTGAAAGGTTGAAAAAAAATATTCCAAGCAAATGGCACTAAGAAGCAAGCAGGTGTTGCAATTCTAATATCTGACAACATAGACTTCAAAATAAAACTAATCAGAAGGGATAAAGAGGGTCACTTCATACTAATCAAATGAACAATTGACCAAGAAGATATTGCTATCATGAAAAAAAAAAAAATATATATATATATATATATACACCAAAATCTGGTGCACCCAATTTCATAAAAACAGTACTATAGGACTATAACTCAGTAGTGATTTGAATGAGAATGTCCGCCATAGGCTTTAAGTAATGGGACGTTTTGTCCCCCATTGGTGGCACAGTTTTGGGAGGTCTTAGAAGGTGTGGCCATGCTGGAGGAAGCAATGGACTTCTACTCAACAGTAAAGAAAAATTAAATTATGAACTTTTCAGGTAAATGGAACTAGAAACTGTTATACTAAGTGAAGTAACACAGACTCAGAAGAGCAAGTGACATATGTTCTCCCTCATTTGCAGATTTTAACACCAATCCCTTATATGTAACTATGTATCTTGATGTAACAGCAGGAGCCAGAAAATGGAAAGTAAGCAAGGAGGTGACGGGAAAGAGTCTGACAGGGGGGAATAGTAGAAAGCAGATATTCTCAAAGGGGAAACTGGAAAGGGGGGTATTCAACTTGGAAGGGAGAAAGGAAGAACAGACAAGGAACCGTGGGAGTGAAGAGGAAGAAGGAGCTCAAGAGAGGAGAATAATAGGAGACAGGTGTTATCAAAGGAAAAATGGGGAAATGAGGGTATTTAAACTGGGGAGGGAGCAGGGAGGCTAGACAGGGAGAGAGAGAGGAGGGATGAATAGTCTGGGTGGCTTAAAAAGTCAAAAGGAAATATATTAACTCAAAAACCCCTGAAAAACACACATATACAATGGCCGAACATAAGTGCATGAGTGTACCTGAGGCTATTTAGCAAAGAAGACAGTGTCAGACAGGAGAAACTTCCCTTCCAGTTGTTGGTCAGGGTAGTCCAAGAGACTCCTAAAATAACATTGGCTATTGCCATAGCTCTTGATTACCTCCCAGAACATGAAGGTAAGACTCTATTGCTGAAGACAGGTCATACGTCAGACATAGGACTTGAAGCAATGTATCTGGAACTGACCTGGAAGCCTTCTCCAAGAAAAGTAGCTCTCATAGTTCTAGAGGATACTACACCAGCAGGAAATCAATCAATGATCCAACCCAGTTCTAAAACCCAGTAAGTATAATGACTGGCACAGCAGACTCTCTCTATTGGTGCAGTAGTGGCACTTTTATCTAGGTGGCAATTAACAGCTGTTTAATTGAACTTAAAACCTCTCAAAGAGAGTGAACTCATGGGTGTCACTGTAAAATATGCCAAATACACAAGGCTAGAGAGCTCATAGATCCTGGAGAAAACTCTGTCTCTGGCACATCTCTAGATAAGTGATTTTTTTTTTCTTTTTGGGGGGGAGGGGGATGAGGGGTTAAGATCTTCCTGAGGCCCCAGCTGGCCTGGAACTCATTGTACAGACCAGGTTGACCTTGAACATACAGAAATTCACCTGCCTCTGCCTCCCAAGTACCTGGACTGTGAAATTTCCTATTATATGCTAAATATGGATCCTTATATTTACAGATAAGTATACAGTACATCACTCATCAAAGAAGCTTCTTTTTGCAATGGATGAAGACTACTACAGAGTTCCACAACTGGTAATACACAGAGAATATATGTCTGAGTGTTTCTTCTTATCCATATCCTTTAAAAGTTCTATGTGTATTACCATTGTGCTAAGTATGAAACAATACAATTTTAACTTTAGAAAAATCAGGTATCCGTAGCACTCTGGAGGCTGGGGAAGGAGATCATGAGTCTGAGGCTAGTCTGGGATATAGGGTGAGACTGTTAAAAAAACAAAAACTAGGGATGTCATCGAATGGTTGAGCATTTGCCTAGCATACAAACGGCCTTGGGTTTGAGCCCTAACACTTCAAAACATCATCTGAGTTCAGTGGTAATTATCACCTTTAAACTTGGCATTTCATAGATACAGCTCCACATCGAAGCTAGATGTTTTCCAGAAATTTTTACCTTCAAGCATTTTCCTTGGTAACTTCCACAGCTCAGGGTCTGGTCCTCAATTTTATAAACTTGGAAGCGTCATTTGGTGGCACAGCAGAAGAAAGCCACCTCAGACTGTGGAGGTAGCTCAGTAATGGAGCCCTTGCCCACCACACATGATGCCCAGGGTTTCATCTTCATCCCAGTAAAGAAACCACAAACAAAAGACTATATCCATGCACATGAAATAAAAGCCACAATTAATTGGTTTTCAATTCATAGGACACCATTCTCCTGGACCAACATTACTGTCTGTTTGCAATGATTTCCTTCTGATGGTCAAATCATAAGAGAAGTCAGGCTAGGCTCCAGTGGATTTGGCATAATGAGTTTCAAGCATTTGGGATATCATTGTGAATTTAATGGCATAAGTTCATGAAATATCTTATATCACAGAAGAACAGAGTCTAAGGGTTTGGCTTTCCTTCCCCTAGAATGAGCTGCCACTGTGTTCTATAGTAAATATCTTTAACCCCTTCACAGAGACTTCTTCAGATGTTAATAGTATAGATAAACCTACAGTTGGTTATAGATCTTCTCTTTGTTTAGAATATCACTTTTGCTGCTTATAGTAGATCTTAATGATGTTCACAATCAGTTGGATGTTGCCAGGTGACATTTAGAATGTACAATATCTGAGGAAAATGTGAAACAGAAAATAAAGCCTCCCTCTGCAGCAAATTCTCGTCCAAACATATTAGTTCATTCACAACTAGAGAACAGACAAGAAAAAATACTGAGTTAATTGACCAGTGTTGCTACCACAACCTAGCATGGACTGGGTGATTAGTAAACATAAATTTACGTCTCATAGTTTTGAGTCAAGAAGTCCAAGCCTGCCTGGAGCCACCATTAAGTTCTCATACCAATCCTTTTCTCAGTTACAGACTGATGAGGTTTTTTAATACGTTTATGTGTATGAGTATTATACCTGTATGTATGTAAGTGCACCTGCGTCATGCAGTGCTTGAGGATGACAGAAGAGGGCATCAGATCCCCTGAAACTGGAGTTACAGATGGCTGTTAGCTACAATGCTGATGCTGAGACTCAAATGTGGGTACTCTGCAAGAACAGCCAGTGCTCTTAACTACTGAGCCATCTCTCTGGCCCCATAAATTGATTATTTGTTGTTACCTTACATGGCAGAAAGAGTAAAAAAGTTTAGTGTTTCTTAATGGCACTAATCACTTTCAGCAGAGTTTTATCCTCATGACTTAGTTGCCTTATGAATCAGTGACTTTCCTCATGACAGTGACTAAGTAATTGACAAAAGGCAACTTAAAAGAGGAAGTATTTATTCTGGGTCATGGTTCAGAAGGAACCATGGAAGGAACCCCAGTAGAAGCATGAAATATCATCATACACTTAGAAGTAGGGAGAGTTAGCACTGGAAACAGTGCAGTTCTATAACTTCAAGTGCCTCGGCCTCTGCCAGCTAGACTCCATGTCCAAAAGATTCTGCAACCTCCCCAGACCAGACAGAGTCATCAGTTGGTAAGCAAGCATTCAAACAAGGCCCCACTTTCTAATGCTATGATGTGAAGGGTTAGGATTTCAATATGTAGATTTGGAGAGGGGGCTATAAGCATTCCATGCATTATTATTATAATATAGTAAATCATGAAAAGATCTACTTTCTCTCCACTAAAACCAACTCAACCAAAGCCCATCTATTCCAGACACACCCATAGGTCTCTGCTAGTAAATTCTGGTTCATTTTATGTGAATTCTTTTGTCTCTGCCCTATGGGCCCTGAACTTGTTTTTAATATGCACACTTATAAGTCCCAATTTCTTTGCTTCCTATTATCTTTTCTTTGGGAATATTTATCTCCTTTAACCCAATACTTTCTAGGCTTAGTACTCTAAGCGCCTAAGGCCCTGATAGGCTGCTGTTGGCCTAATGCATAGGCAATGTTTTATGCAATCTGTTGCTCCCTCATCAGTTTTCCATTGAGCTCCACTTAGTGTATGATTAAACGATGAATGAGCCAGATGCGGTGGTACACACCTTAATCCCAGCACTCAGGAGGCAAAGGCATGAGAATCTCTGTGAGTTCAAGGCCAGCCTGGTCTACATAGTGAGTTCTAGGCCATCCAGGGTTATACGGAGACCCTATGTCAAAAAAAAAAAAAAAAGAAAAAGAAAAAAGAAAAGAAAAACAGTGAATGAGTCTGTCTTTTGAGTCGTGATTTTTTTTTTCCCAATCCTGAGTCATCTTAGAAGTGACAGTATAGACAGCGAATAAAATATACTGATCAAAATTTCCACATTTAACTTTGGTTGAATCGTTAACACATTTGTCCTTGTGTGATCTTTCTCTCACCCATTTGCTGCAAGGTGCTACACTGATGTCTGCTCCATTGGCTGTGCTTTGCACCTTAACATTCAAAACCACCTTATCTTGATTTCATGCTTAAAAGGTCAACACTGCTATTAGTTACTTAGAGACCTCTTCCTCTTTTCTCCATTGTCATGTATGCAGTGTCTACACAGAAAGGATATTGCACTGGTGAAAGGCATACTCCATTCAGTGAGTTACTTCAATGCTTAACAGACAAATTATTTCCATTTTAATGTGGTTTTCTTCTTTCACTTCTAAGACTAGTACGAAATGAAAAAAAAAATTGATTGGTTAAGAAAAGTAAAACTACAGATACTGTTTATAAGAAACTAGATTTGTTCTACCTGAACTGACAGCAAAAACAATTACCATAAACCAGTACACTTCTAGTTTATAGATGAGGAAACAAGGGCTTATGTATTTTCTTAAAATCTTCCCTAAAGCAAATAGAAGGTTGGAATTCTGGGCCAAAGCTAATATTCCTGACAATTGGTCTATGTTCAATAATAGATTCACTCTGTACTTGATTTGTACAGCCTTCTAGTCAGGTAAGTTCTATATAAGAAATAATGCAGCAATGAAAATGTCTAGCAGTTTTCCTTTAACAAGCAGCTAGAAGACATAAAACTAAATAGATGTCTTCTACTGTGAAAATACGGGTCACTAAACATAAAGTTCTAACCTCACGTGGTGGCACACACTTGAAATCCTAGCACTCAGAAGACAGACTCAAGAGGGTCATCAGAAGTTTGAGGCCAGCCTGATCTACAAAGTAAATTCCAAGGTAGCCAGGGATATATAGTAAGACTTTGTCCCAAAAAAACAAAACAAACAAAAAGACAAAAAAAAAAAAAAAAAAAAAAAAAAAACCTCCTAAAGTTCTTCAGGAGGCTGTGGGATTCCAAAAAATAATTCCCATATTCTATCCCTAGGATCCTACATTATAGAACTAACAAATATAAAAATGAAAACCAGGCATGATGGTGCACACCTGTAATACCAGTATTCAGGAGGCTGAGACAGGAGAATCACCGCAAACTCAAGGCCAGCCTAGGCTATGGGAATACGACCCTGTTCAAACAAAGCAAAAATGGGGCTGGAGAGATGACTCAGCAGTTAAGAGCACTGTACCTGTAGCCCCAAGGGATATTCTGGTCTCCACAGGCACTTATGAACATGTGCACAGACACACACATAAATAAATAAAATACATCTTTAAAAAGTTTGGTCTGATAGGCAGCGTTTTACTCCTGCAGAATTCGAGGCTTTGGAAAATAGAGGTAGTACTGTACAGAGTACCGTACAGCACTCTGAAACAAAGGCTTTTGAAACTTTGACTCTGTCAGTCTTCTCTGGAAATAGATGTAATATGACAAAAGGCATGCTCAGCACTTACTGAATCAGAAAAAGTATGCAACTTGGTTCACTCAAAGATTCAGTCACTTCTGCATAAATAATTTTAATATTAAATTTAAAAGAGGTGCTGCAAATGCACTTGGGATTTGAGAGAGCATTGTCTCTCTTTTTATTCTTTTTTTCTTTCAGGCAGGACTCACTATGTAGCCCAGCTTAGCCATGAATTGATGGTGATCTTCCCACCTTAGACACACACACAAACACACACACTTGTCCCTAGAGCTGGGATTATAAGCATATTCTACTACACTTGGCTAAATTTTCCCGGTAGTGAAGGATAAGGCCTTAGAGTCATTTAATTGCATTTTAAGGTTTATAATACAAATACAGTAAGTGTGTATCATCAGTCTGTTCTCCTTTGGAGACTCTAAGTGAAATTGCTTTCAGAATTGATATCTTAAAACAGTATCATCATTAAGCATAAACAATATACAGATGACTACTGACTTATCTTCCTTATTCTTCAGATTTATTAGAAACTGAAAGTTAGGCCTAATCATTCTGTGATAATTGATGCTGAAGCCCAAGAAAAGAGAATCCAGGTGAGGTCAAACCTTCACATTAAAATTTAAAGGACAGTCTATTATCTGAAAGTATTCATAATGATTCTCAAAGATATATCTAAATGTATCTCTAGCCTAAGAATATATGGGTCTCGAATAGCTTTTCTATTCACATGTTTTATGGAAAAGGCATGAACCAAATGATCTCAAGTCACTTCCTAGCTCTGCAGTCTGAGACATGCCAGTAGTTTGCCCAGCATCTTATGTGTAGTGAAAATCATAAAAAAGAGGAAAGCAACATTTTACATTCAAAATGAGTTCTAAAGTTTTTCAGAGGTTATTGAGTAGTAACCTCGTTTTATCAGGTTTCTAGTTTAAGCATTGGATTAATGCCATTTGCCCTTTAAAATGTGGAATATCATCAGTGTTCTCCATATGTTCTAAATAATGGCAATCCAGGAGGGATAAATGCCTTTAATATATCTTTTTGAATAAGCATACAAAGGTAGTCTCTGCCATCTAATCAGATTCAATTTATATTTATATTGAAAGTTAGTGTGCTGCTGTCTCAGTCTTCCGTCATGACTGTGTGCTGTCTCACAACTGTGCAAACGCAGAACGTGTACAAAGACCGTTTCATTAAGTACCATGTTCTCCAATGAACGTTTTGTTGGGGGCTTTCATGCTTCTCTCTCTGGGCACCAATGAACTTCAGTGAACCAAACAAACCCCGTTGCCTGCCCTCCTTGTGCCTGCATTTTAATATGGGAGGCTGATGATGGATGTGAGATAAAATTTATAGCATGACAAATGGTGGCAAGATGTGAATTTAAAATAAACATGAGATATGTCTGGGTTAGACAACTATGCTACAGACTCAGATTGTAGATAAGGTGATGGCAAAAGTCTAAGGAAGAGATGTTCCAGTGAAACCCCCCAAATGGACATTCTATGCTGAGTCCATAAAATGCAGAGTCCCAACCCCCGAGGAATTCCAGTCAGTGCCCTCAGGGCTGGGAAAGGAATGAGTTTAGGGCGATGGGGAGGTAGGCGGTGACCACCATAAGGATCTTGGTTATTGCTCTGAATGATGTGGGAAGCCAATGGAAATTTTTGAGTGAAAGATTTCCCAATTTTGCTTCACAAGTGTACCCTGTTCATGAGTTGAGTATAGAGTGAGTGGGCAAGAAAAGAAGCAAAGGGTCAAGGGCTGGGGATATAGCTCAGTGGTGCTACAGTACGTGCCTACTATGTGTAAGACCCAGGTTTCAATCCATAGAAACACACACAGAGAAAAAATGGAGGGAGGGATGGAGAGAGGAAGGGAGAGAAAGAAGGAAGGAGGGAGGGAGGAGAAAAGTGAGGAAGGGAGGGAAGGGAGAAGAAAGAAAGAGTGAAAAATTAAATGAGAATATGTTAAAGGCTTTTCATAGTTTATATCACTTTAAAGTTTATACTCATGTGCCAGGTTCTGGTCAGAATAAACATTGTTAATTTTCCCCTACTGATGCAAGTGTTTAACATCTGATTATATTGTTTCAATTATTCATGTATTTTTAGAAAGTGGTTTTGAGCCCCACAGGGTGGCGCAGGCCTTTAATTCCAACACTCGAGAGGCAGAGGCAGGTGGATCTCTGTGAGTTCAAGGCCACCCTGGCCTACATAGTGAGTTCCAGGCCACCTGGGGCTATAGGTGGACCCTGTCTCAAAAAAATCAAAATAAAAGAAAGTGTTTTTTGAAACCATGCATGGTGGTATATGCCTATACTTCCAACACTTTTGAGGTGGGGCAGGAGAATCAGGAGTTCAAGGTTAGCCTTGGCTACATAGTGAGTTTTAGGCCAGCTTGGGCTAAATGAGACCTGGTCCTGAGAGAAAGAAGCTGAAATCTGAAATGTGTCCTTGGCTTTCCTGAGACACCATTGGTCATGTGACCAGGCAATCAGTAGTCCTCTTTGTGGAGTCTTTTAAGTCTCATTGATAAAAGAATTTAAACATGAGGACTAGAGAGATGCCTCAGTAGTTAAGAACAGTGCCTCTTCTGACCGATGCAGGCACCAGGTACTCATACAGTGCTCATACATACATGCAGACAAATAATTTTAAAAGCTAGAGCTTGTTCTGGAGAGATGGTTTAGCAGTTAAGAGCATAGGCTGCTCTTCCAGAGAACCTGCATTCAGTTCTGAGAACCCATGTGGTAGGTTATGACCATCTGTGACTCCAGTTCCAAGGGAATTTGATGTTCTCTTTTGGCCTCGTGGGCATTGCACACATGGGTGCACTTACACGTGGGCAGGCAATAAACTTGTGCACATAAAATAAAAATAAATAAATCAAAACAATTAGAAGAGACTGGAGAGATGACTCTGGCTGCTCTTGCAGAAGGCCCAGGTTGGAATCCCATATGGTAGCTAACAACCATCCCAAATCTCCAGTTTCAGGGGATTTGATGCCCTCTTCTGGCTCCCACTGGCACCATGAAATAGAGTTACACTTAAACACATGCAGGCAATACACTCATATGCATAAAATAATAGATAAATAAATAAATATTTAAGGAAATTAGAATTTGCTGAAAACAACAGGCAGATAAGCTGTAAATCCTGGTACCTAGTGGGACTCGGAAGATGGAGAAGAGAAAGACAGACATGCCCTTTCAGTTAGGCTCCTGGAAGCAGGCAGGCTCTGTAGTGGAGGTCTGTCTGTTCACAGCTACCTGATGAGTGATGGGGTTCTTTAGAGAGCCTGAGAGTGCCCAGGGCATCAGAACAGACGTGCTTAGGGTTCTGGCTGGTATCCAAAGAGGTGAGAGAAGGAAAGAAAGGGAAAAGCTACAGTTTATGATTTCGAACAGGCTTAACAGTGAAGATCTGTTAGCAACTGCATTGAAGAATGCTCTTCTGGCGGGTATAATTACATCTCCTTTGTTCCTCTGCAGGTGTATCAGTTCTCCTGGACAGATGATTGACAGGCCCAGTTGGATTAACATTTAAGGGGGGGGACAAAAGCATGTAATATTTTAGGCATCTCTCCACCCTGGGCCTTAGGCAGAACAGAGTTTTCTTTTGGCCAGTGAGTAGCTTTCCTTCAGTAGACCTCAACACAGCCCCACTACTTTCCCTCCCTGCTTCATATGGTATTCTAAAGCTTCAAGAGGGGAAACTGTGGTGCTTCCCTTTCTTAAAATTGAAATTACAAGGGAAATAGGGGGTGGAGCCCAAAGCCGGTTATAAGGGAGGGGTCCATCTTCAAAGACCTCCACGTCTGCCTAGGCCTGCTTATCTACCTGTCACTCACTATTCTGTGTTCCTGTGCAACTGACATGCACCTCTCTTAACTTTTTACCATGAGTTGGCATTTATTTGTGTCACTGAACTACCTGGCTTCCTCAAGCAACCTCTGAGCAATTTGAGTTCATGATTAAGACTTAGACTTATTTGTCTTTGGGGTTGAGATATGCTCAATAGGTAGGCTGCTCTCTGGCAGAGGACCCAGGTTTGCTTACCAGCCCCACATGGCAGTTAAGAACTGTCTGTAACTCCAGCTCCAGGGGATCCCCCATCCCCTTCTTCGCCTTTAGGGGTGTTGCACTCTAAGGTACATTTACATACATACAAGCAAGACACTCATACACATAAAAATAAGGAATTTTTTAAAGACTAAATATCTGAATGTTCAGAAACTAACACAATGATTCTAACATAGTAGGTGTTTTCTGACTGGTAAATTGATCATCTGTACTGAGAAAAATCCATTTGGGGACCATTTTGTAGTTTACTTTTTTACTCATTGTTTGGAAAATAAGTGAAAATTAAGAAAAGAACCCAGAAAAGTCACAAAATATTGTTTGATTCACACCAGTCACTTAAGGAAACTCTGAGACTCTGATTGTATAAAACTAAACACTGGAGAAAAGACAGCATCTTCAGCAAATGGTGCTGGCAAAACTGCATCTCCAACTGAAGAAGAATGAAACTAGACCCTTATCTTTCACTTTGTATAAAAATCAACTCCAAATAGATCAAAGACCTCAGTGTGAAACTTGAAACTATAAAACTGGCAGTAACCCATAAGATTTAGGTGTAGGAAAGGACTTTCTAAATTATACATAAGTTGCTCAAGAGTTAAGGTAAATAATCACCAAGTGGGACCTCATTAAACTGAAAGCTTCTGTACAACAAAAGAAACAACCAAGGAAGTGAAGAGAAATACCACAGAGTGGGAGAAAATCTTCACCAGCGACACATCTGACAGAGGTTTAACATCCAAAATATATAAAGAACTTAGAAAACAAAGAATCAAGAAAACAAGGGACCAATTAAAAGATGGGCTAAGGATCTGAGCAGAGAGTTCTCAAAAGAAGAAATAAAGATGGCTGAGAAACATCCTTAAAAGTGTTCGACATCATTAATAATTAGGGAAATGCAAATTAAAAACACTTAAAATTTCATCTTACCCCAATCAAACTGGCTAAGATCAAGAGAACAAATGCTGGAGAGGGTGTAGGGGAAGAGAAATGCTCATTTACTGCTGGTGCACTGCTCATACAGCCTCTATGGAAAGCAGTGGGAGAGCTCAAAAAGCAAGAATGAATGTCCCATTTGGTCCAGTTAAACCACTCCTTGTCATATACCCAACGGACTGATTCTATTGCAGAGATACTTGTACGCCTTGTTTGTTGCTTTTCTTTTCACAATAGCTGAGTCATGGAAGCAACCTAAGTGTTCCTCGACTAATGAGAGGATAATGAAAATGTGGTGTATTTATACAATGGCGTTCTACTCAGACAAAAAGAAAGACAAAATCATGACATTAGAAGGTAAATGGATTGAATTAGAAACTGTTATGCTAAGTGAAGTAACACTGACTCAGAAAAACAAATGGTGTATGTTCTCCTTCATCTGTGAATCCTAGCACCAAACCCTTATATGTGAGTATGTGTCCTGATATATAACTGCAGGAACCAGGAAAATTGGAAAGGAACCAGGGAGGTAAATACAATGAAAGAACCTGAGAGAAGAGAACAGTAGGAAACAGATGTCACTACGGAAGAACCAGATAAAAGGTGTCTGTAACTGAAGGGAAAAGGGAGGGTTATACGAAGACTGTGGGGGTAAAGGAAGAGAAGGAGCTCAGGAGAGGTGGGGCCATAGGGGACTGTACTATCAAGAGAAGAATGGGGAAAGTGGGGGCACTTTAAATGGGGAAGGCACAAAGGGAGGGTTATATAGAGAGAGACAGAGACAGAGGTTGAGAAAAAGGAGAGATAAGTAATGACTAGCCAGTGTAAAACACCAGAGGGAATCATATTAGTCCAACAATCTAATGTCGAATTCCACATACAGTATCTGATCTCTGCATGAGCCCATGCGCATATCTGAAGGCTACATTACAAGAAACATTGCTAGACAGGAGAAACCTTCCTTTGAGTTGTTGGGCAGGGTGGTCCAAGAGACTCCCAAGATCACACACATTATTGCCACAGTCCTTGATTGCCTCCTAGAACTTGAAGATAAGACCCTTTGTTGAAAAGAGGACATAGTGCAGAGACTGGATTTGGAGCAATGGAGCTTGAACTGACCTGGAAACCACTTCCCGTGAAGGCTAGCTCTCATAGCTCTAGAGAGCACTATGCAAGCAGCCATCAACTGATGGCCCAACACCAGGTTCATGACCAAATAACCACATCAATGACCAGCACAGCTTTCAATGCTGGTGCAGTAATGCCACTTTTATCTTGTAGTCAATCAACAGCTTCCCAATTGGTCTTAGAGCCCACTCAATGAGAGGAAACTGTGTGTGGTACTGTAATCATGGGCAAATACATATGGCTGAAGAGATCATAGATCTTAGAGAAATCCCCAAGATTGTCACATTCTTAGGCTAATGTAACTTCTTACTAAGGCAAAAATATGTATCCTTATATATACAGTAAATATGCCAGTTCACCATCCAGCAAAGAGATTTCTGTTGCACCACGTGGAGACTAATGCAAAGTACCACAACAAGTCACACACAGACGTTGTCCATGAATTGCCCAAACCTAGGTGCCCATGCACATCTACAATGCAACCACACACGGCAGTAAACAACTGTCCGTAACCCCAGCTCCAGGAGATCCAATGCCCTCTTCTGACCTCAGTGAGTACTACATGCTATCAATGTACTTACATACATGCAGTTATAATACTCATGCACATAAAGTAAAAATAAATAAACCAAAAAAAATTTTTTAATTAAACATAGACCAAGACAAGAAAATTGGGATAACTGGGGCAAAAATCTTAATGAAAAGACAATAGTTTTCATCAACAAATCTTGGTTACCTGAAATGTTATATTCTGCCATGGAAGAGAGCTAATGTGAACTTTTCTTTTCTTTCCTTTCCTTTTCTTTTTGGTATTTTGAGACAAGGTCTCCCTGTAGCCCCAGGTGTCCTGGAAGTCACTATTTAAACCAGGCTGGCCTCAAACACAGAGAATCCCCTACCTCTGCCTCCCAAGTGCTGGGGTTAAAGGTGTGGGCCACCACCATGCCCAGATTAATGTAAACATTTATAAACACAGAACAAGCATATCAGACAGCAATGTATCGACCCAGTGTGTTGTTGGAGGATTAAGTAGACAGGCTACAGCAAGATAGAGAGACCTCTCCTATCAGGTTGAGACGCTCTCAGATAGCATTCTGAGTGTGAGGATGAAGAGAAGCATTGGGACACATTCTTAGAGTTTACGCTAATGAACATGAGGATGTTAGATTGGACATAGGGGTTGGAAAAATGGCTATTAAACAGAGCTTTCAACCTGCAGTCTTCATCTCTCTAGCATCCACAGTGCCTAAAGTTCAACAGTGTGCACTTCTCTTTTAGTCAGCTTCTCACTTTGTTGCCTAGAGTTGCCTCAAAATCCATATCCTCCAGCCTCAGCTTCCATGGTGCTGGGATTAGGTGCATGTGCTACCATGCCTGGCCTACCGAATTGTTAATATAGATGACTCTTTCATAGAACTTCATCTCCACATTTTTCATTTGTAGCTTAGGTATTCAAGTTCCTAAGCAGGCTGTGCTGGGGTTTAGGGAATGGTATCCCTATCTCCCTGGTTTTGTTTGTTTGTTTGTTTTTGCATGTTGAGTAACTATTCCAAAAGAAATTCAGTGACTTTGAAGGCACACTCAGAATCAAGGTTTCTTTATCCTTATATTGGTCCTGTATATTGTAGCAGATGGAGAAGCTGTCTAGAATTCCCTGTCTTGAAGTTCTTTTGACTCACTCAAATACCAAAAAGAATCATTTTTCAAGTTAACTTCAGCATCCAGGATCGTTTATTTCTCCTACTAATCATTTATAACCCCTCAAAATTATTTCTAATCCTTGGGGCTGGAGAGATGGCTCAGTGGTTAACAGCACTGGCTGCTCTTGCAGAAGATCAGAGTTCGATTCCCAGCAGCTTTTGTGGCAGCTAGCAACTCCAGTTCTAAGGGAACTTGACACTCTCTTCTGATCTTCAAGACACAGATGCACTTATATGTTTATGGACATAACATTCATAAACAATAAACAAAAAATATTTACAATATTTTAAAAAGTGTTTCTAGTCCTTCCAGAGATAAAGTTTTAGAATTATGCTGGACTGGTGGGGAATGACACTGTGTAATTGCTTTTGTGCACCTGAAAAATTTGTTTGGATTTTCTTTTACTTTTTGACAGTTTATTCAAGTGGACCTTCAGAGATCAGAGAGGAAATTCTCTTTTACATGTACAGCTGCTTAAAAAAAAGTTAAAGTTTATTCCTTAATTTACCAAACATGTATTAATCCCCTGTCATAACTAGATGAATGTAAACCAGACCACTTACTTGGATCTTAAGCCCTAATGACAGACATATGATGCCTCACACAGATGTTAAGATCCTCACTCATAATGACACATTGCTCCTGAACAAATGGCTAGTTTCAAGCAAAACAATTGTGGAGGTCCACACCTTTAATCCCAGCACTTGGAAAGCAAAGGAGGGCAGATCTCTGGAGTTCGAGGCCAGCCTGGAACATAGTGAGTTGCAGGTCAGCTGGGGCTATAGGGAGAGCCTGATGATTACTTGCCTGTGCAGGTATGCATCCCATCCAAGTCACTCCCCTCTCAAGTACTTTAAAAGACCTCTACCCATCCAAGTATCATCATCCCTTCTCTGGGGTTCAACCTGGGGCCTTCTGGCAGTGAATTCCCATAAATTCTCTCTTTTCGTGTCCTGAGGGGGAAAAAAAATATACAGTCTCACAGGTTAGTCCTGGCTAACCTCAGACTCACAGAAATCTGCCTGCCTCTGTCTCCAGGACGCTGGGATTAAAGGTGTGTGCTACCACACCCAGTCCCTGGGTAAACTATTTTCCTATCTATCTCCATACTTCCACGGGCCGTCTTATGGTTTTCTACTTGTTAGTGTTGGCTTTAAATTTATTTCCTGAGTGACTACAGACTGACCAGTCTTATTTTAGATCTCTTCTAGTGCACATAATTTCCCTTCTGGTTTCTTCTGTTTTGATCACTCCTTTGTTTTCCCTTTTGTTTATTCACTTAATTTGTTATTTATTTACAAGGTCTCTTTGTGTAGCTTAGGTTGGTCTTGAACTCAAGATCCTCCAGTCTCTGTCTCAGGAGTTGGGGATAGCGTGTGTTGCCACAGTACCCAGCCTTCTTCACCTTTTTTTTCATCTCTATGATCCTTATCAACAGCAAGCTGTTAGAGACAGACTAATTAAACTGGCATTTACCAGAAATTGTTCTATCCTTTGCTGTTTTGTTTTGTTTTAAATTCTTGTTTTTTAGCCAATAGGGTCTGGCTATGTAGCTCAGGTCTCCTCAAAATGAGAGCTGTTCCACACAACTGAGGGCTGGCATTACAGGTGTGCAGCACCATGCTCTGCCCCTGTCTATTTCATGGCCAAGAATAAAGGACTCCTTCATTACTTAAATGAGGCTCAGTCTTGTTATTGGTTCTAATTCCAAGGGGGAAGAATTCTACTCAAGGTCAAAGAGACTGATAACAGTCTTGCTATGCTGCCCAGTTTAGTCTCCCGGCTTGAAGTGATCCTTCAAGGCTTAGCTCTATATTCCATTCTGAACATCTAGAAATTTTAAAAGTTTTCCCTAAATATATTTGTAACACAGGAACTGGTGTACTTGCAGCTGAGCATAGTGATGTATGCCTATAGTCTTACAACTCTTAGTGGAGGAAGGACGGTATCAAGCTTGATTCTAGCCTGGGTACATGGTGCTATGAACCAGCGTAGGCTATGGAATAAGACCAAAAAGTCAAAAATAAATAAGCCAACCAACAAATAAATAACTGAATACACAAACAAATAAATAAAGTCACTTGGCCCAACAATTATTTCCCCCACAGTATTTATTCCCAATTTCCCCATACCCACCTGGAATAGTGAACAGTTTAGTAAAGCATATGACATGCGAACAGATATTCAGATTTGATTTTAATTTGGTCATCACTAGACAGATCCCTAAGAACATAATTCAATGAAATTTGTGACTCAGAAGGGTATATGCCTACCAGTTTTGTACTTCTAAAGATATCAACCAAACCAACCTCCAAGAAGTCTCAGATAGATTATTTCTTGAGGATAAGACAGAAATTTATATACATACATACATATACATATATGTATGTATATAAATCTACCAGTAATGCTAAATAAAAACTCCATGAAAAAAGAAAAGGAAGAAAGCACTCTGGTTTCCACTATTTGCTTTTATTTCAGCTGCATAATTTTACAATTTAAAAAGTTGATCAATAAAAACTGATATGAGATAAAAAAAAACTGAAACTAATTTTATTTCATTTAGCTTCTATTGATCATACTTCAAGCTGCTTAACTATTTCTTGCTGCAGTCTCCCATAAAGTCATTAATACCTAGAAAAGGGATAAAGATTGCTATACAAGCAGAGGACTAGAGAATTATTAATAGAAGATTTAGACATCATTTTTCCTCATTACACTTCCTGGAATGTTGGTGAGGCAGTCTTAAGTGCCATAAGTTCATCCTTTGGGGACTCCCCTTCCCACATATCACTGCAGCAATGCCGGAAAGACTTTGAGATACAAGATTCCTTCCTACATTCTATCAGCATCCAGCACTATATGAATTCTAGCCCCTCACCCCAAACAAACAAACAAACAAACAAGCAGATGGCAGAGATCCTGCTACATTTTTTTAGATAAGGTCTCACTGTCACTAGCCTGGAACTCACTATGTAGACTAGGCTGGCCTCAAATTCATACCTATCTGACGGCTTCTGCCTTGGGAGTGCTGGGATTAACGGCATGTGCCACCATACCTGGCCAAAGGATCTTTTGGGTAGAATTTACATCCATCACCACTTCTACTGATTTAAGGGCACTTAAGGTATCTTTCTAGATAGAATGAATAACTCCCTTTGTCACGCGGCTCCACATCTACTTTCTGTTCTTTATAGTGATTCTTGTTTTGGTGCCAGTCTCTCTGGCTTCGCCAAGTTGGAGAATGTGTTTTATTCCTCATTCTGTCTGGAGCTAATACAATTTCCAGAGCACCCAGACAAACATAACTAAACAATCTCAAAGTAGTAAAAACCAGTCTGTCTTTTCATTTTCCTTTACCTTTCTTCTCTCTCTGTTAACATTATGTGTTTGTTCCTAGGCCCTGCCATGGCAGAGCCAGGCTCTGCTGCCCTTTATCCCCCACAGCTAAGAGCAGTAGCCACTAAGTGTAAAAAAATCAAAACAAAGCACTTTACCATCTCCCCCAATGGAGTAAAAGCAGTGAAGCCCAAATAATACTTAGTTACCAAAAGCCACGCCAGGTGGCTAATCGAAAGGGTATTGATTTTAGCTAGTAAATAGCCCTTAATATAGTTGGAGCCTGGGTTGAATATGCAGCCTGGTAATTAGCTAATAAAGTGAACAAGGGCTGGAGAGGTCTGGCGCAGTGGGATAAACAGCAGCCTGTCATCCAGGAAGCTGGCCTTGGTAATACCTTCTCACACCCAGGACTCAGTTATCTTCTGGACTCCATGCCTAGTGTTTGCAGCCGTTAAGTAAGGAAAAACTATAAACCTATCACAGGGTGTAAGATAGAACTAAAAGCAGTTGTAAATGTTTTGCAAATATTACTCACACTAGAAATGCTTCCTGAAGACACAGATGTTGCAGTTTAATAATCTTAAGTGGTGAGGTTTAATAACTATTTTAGATCATTAGGATAATGTTTAGTACCCTAGGGTAATTATTAAACAATTCTCAGTTTGTTAAATCACCTGATGCTCAAGAAAATGCATAGCTTGATTAGTTCTCACATTATTCACTATTCACCAACTGTTCAATGATACAGGAGAGAGAGAAAGGAAGAGAGGGGGGGGGAGAGAGAGAGAGAGAGAGAGAGATTAATTGAAAACTACTTTGAGAAAGGAAAAATGAAAAACCGAGATGGAAGCGAGTTAAGGTATAAAGGTTCAAAGCTGGCAGATTGGCAGTCTATGGATCAGCTTCCTCATCCAAATGCATTGTACTTGACCTACACAGAAGCATTACCTGTGTCTTTCTTTTATTTTACTTCTTTTCAGGCTCGTTTATTATTTGCAATATTTTCTTAAAGTCAAAAATACATTTCATATTAAACTTCTAGTTTTCTGGTTAATTTTGAAATGATATCATCTGAAATCACCAGGCTTCATTATTCCAGATAACAATAGGCAAGAATGTCTCAGAGAGTAGGGCTGTGGTGGAACATGCCTATAATCATAGCACTTGGGAGGTAGAGTCAGGAGGATCAGGAATTCAAGACCATCCTTGACTAACATCAAGTTTGAGACCAGCCTGGGCTGGTGGAGACCCTGTCTCAACTAAAAAAAATAAAACAAAAAAAAAGACAAATAAAAAAGAGAAAATAAAAAAACTTAAAATTTATTATAAATCAGAAAGAAAAATAAGTGTGTATTTATTTACCTCTGAATCAACAACTGTTAATTTTTTGCCATATAATAAGATTAAAAACATTTTATTTTTGTTGAACCATCTTAAAGTATATGTCACTTATTTTCAAACAGTTTAGCATACATTTATGAAACTAAGGATTATTTCCTATATAACTACAATATTGTCACTGAAAAATTCAGTTGTAATTCTCTAAATACCAACCTTACTCAGCCCATATTTACATTTCCTATTATCCGTTTTTTTATTATTATAATGAGAGAGGCTCACGTATTAAAAGAAAAGAGATTTGTTTGGTTCACAGTTTGGGTGCTCCAAGTTCAAACATCATGGCACAGACTTTGTTGAGGACTTCTCGTTAACCATGACACCTCATGTAGATGTTACTGATGGGGCTGCATATAAAAGAAAAGATCACATCTGGAAGTGGGAAACACTAGGCGTCCAGGAGGGTCAGGCTCAGTCTCTCATAAAATCTGTTTCCCTTTTTGGTTGTGAGCCTGAGCTTTTGATGGCTGTGCTAGCTCTCTAGAGGCAGACAGATCTCTGTGAGATTGAGGCCAGTCTGGTCTACATAGTGAGTTCTAGGCCTGCTGGGGCTACAGGGAGACCCTGTCTTAAAAAAGACCAAAAAACAAAACAACAACAAGCTCTCTCTAGAGATATGACAAAATACAGTGCTTTAATTCAATCCCTGCCAGAAAACAAATGGGTAGAAAAAGTACTTAGAAGACAGTTATGGTTTTGATATTGTTTTGCTCCCCCGGTTCGTGGGAGTGTTGTCACCAGGGTACCTCCACTGGGAGGAAGTATGGAATTTTAAGAGGTAGGGGCTTAGTGTGAGATCCTTAGCTGTTAGGATTTACATTACTTAAGAATGTAAGATATTATTTAAGCATATAATATCTATTTGTCCTGGTTGGTCACACAAAGTTTGATGGTGAGTTATAGCAGCCAGACAGTCATGTTGGATAGGGAATCTTTCCTCATCTTTCCCGAGTCCCCACCCCACCTTATTTGTTTTTCACTTGCTTAACACACTCTTATTACCTTAAATGGGAGATATATGTGAACCTTGACCTAAAGGTATCACTTGTTACAGTCTGTGTGCAATGAAGCACACATATACCACGTGTCCCTGGAACACCACAGTAGTGTCTGTTACATAGGCGTGCTCAGCAATTACCCAATGAATAAGTTAGAATTACCTGAAACCTTGCATCCTTATCAATGTAGAACATATGGTATGGCTCCAAGGATGGGTTTCTTATTTGAACTGGACAGAAATATATAGTTCCATTGGAGAAATTAGAACAAAGAAGAAGAATGAATTCAAAATTCTGCAGAAGTCAGTGTTTTTTTGTTAGCTGGCTTTACATTTATGAAGGCCCCTGAAGCAGCCCGGGCTTTTCAGAAGTGGCTACTGAAGCAGGGTGTGACATGAGGTCACCAATTAGGATCAGTGTGTGTGCAGAGAAGAGGGCAGAAGGGAAATGAGACAAGGAGAGAAATGGAGTAGAGTCTCTGTCAACCCCTGAGGGAGCTGTAGAACACACACACACACACACACACACACACACACACACACACAACACACACTCCTCAGGAGTTATCTCCCAAAGATCTAGCTCAGCCTCTACAGTCCCACCTCACCTCATTCACTCATATGATAAGGGCCAGCCCAATGAAAGAATGTGATAGCAATCTGAGCCAGGCAAATTCTGAAGGTGTTGACTACTTCAGGTCATTAGCTGGAGATGCTTCCAGCAGCTGGAAAAATAAGTCCTGCTTTATTTGGGTGGTGCAGTGTGATGGTTAGTCTTGATTGTCAACGTGACTGAACGGTGAGATGCCTAGAGCATTAGTAAAGAACACTTCTAACTATCTGTGAGGATGTTTCCAGAGACTCCTAATACATGGGAGAGGAAAGGAGGTGAGAAAGAGCCTTCCTGAATGTGAACTGATGGCCTGGCTGGGCTAAGCACTGAGGAGAAAAAAAAACAAACGAACCTGGACTTAACACGGAGGAAAGAAAACCAGCCAGTTCTCCTTTCTTTTTGAATCGGGCAGGAATCAGTTGTTGCAGTTATTGCCAGGGCCAATCAGATTCCAGCTTTTGTCAGCCTTCCTACATGAACTCCCAGCTCGTATCAGTGACTCTCCAGGGATCATCAGGGCCTTCAGCTTCAGACAGGGGTTACATCATTAGTTCACTTATTCTAAGGCGTATAGAGTCTTCGACTGAGCTACCTCTGGGTTCTCTGGCTGTCCAGCATGCAGAAGGACACTGCTGGACTATCTAGCCAATTTAATACATCCCTGCATAATGTCTATACATATATCTAACACCTAAAATTTTGTCCTTATATCTAAATGAGTTTATGGGGATAATTATTGAAATATTCCTTCAGCTAAGGATTATTCAATTGTAAATATTCAAATTATGCTATAATTAAAAAAAAAAGTGCCCTAGCATTTCTTTACATAATAGAAGGCTCAACAATACAAAATAAAGTGGCCTAGGCATTTCTCAAATTTTATGACTCTGGTATCGCTTAAGTGTTCCACAGGGTAGAACACTGAAACTAATTATAGAGTTGTAAATTGCTTTGCCATCCTGACTGGAAAACACCTTACAAATATCAATGATTGGTTGAAAGTTTGCCTCTAGAGAGACTGGCATTGGTGCCAAAGGGAAATAAACAGAGGACGCTGCACTAGTTTCCTTTCCTCTTGGTGCTGTAAATCCCCACAAACCTGGTGGTTTAAACAATGGCAACTTATTGTTCACAGTTCTGAAAGTCAGAAGTTCAAAGTCAGCACCAGTGATCTGGAATCGAAGGTTGTCAGGGCTGAACTCCTCTAGGAGGCACCAGGGAGCAACTGCTTTGTGTCTCTTTTTGCTGTAGGCTGCTGACATTTCCTGGCTCAAGTGTGCCCTACTCCCAACTTTATGAGCACATTCTTACCCTCTCCTTGTCTGGCTATATGCAATTGCCTCGTTACTTTTCTCTTTAAAAAAGTGTATGATGGGGGCTGGAGAGATGGCTCAGTGGTTAAGAGCAATGGCTGTTCCTGGAGAGGACCGGGATTAGGTTCTCAGGACCCACATGGAGGCTAATAGCCAATTTTAACTCCAGTTCCAGGAGATCTGACACCCTCTTCTGGCATTTGCAGGCATTGCACAACAAGGGTACATTTACATAAGCAGGCAAAATACTCATACACAGAAAATAAACATAAATAAGTAAATTTTTTAAACGTGAGTGTTGGTGAGCTGGTTCAGAGGGTGAAGGTGCTTGTTGCCCAAGTCTGATAAGACAATTTTGATCTCCTGAATCTACATAGAAGTAAAAGGAGAGAACCAGCTCCACAGTGTTGTCCTCTAACTTCCACATGTGTGTCACGGTATGTGTGCAAGGTACATACACACAAACTCTAGATAACGTTAAAAAAAAAAAAAAAAAAAAAAGAATACATGCAATTACATTCAGGGCCCACACAGATGACATTCTCTCTATCAGTGAGGTCCAAAGCCAAGAAAGACTGTGGATCTTGGAAGGCTGGGATGTTCAAGAGATTTGAAGGAGACACAGGCAGATAAGATATACTTTATTTACTAGTGTACAGACTGCTAAGCAGGAGCTGCCAGCAAGCACCCAGGTGCACAGTGGCACAAACAGGCTGAACACAGGAAGGCGCAGATACACCGGGAGACAGGCGCGCAGGCAATACGGAGGTAGGCACATAGGCCTACAGGACGGGCACGGGCAGGTCGGCAAAGGCAAGACCTCTGACCTCAAGGCCATGTTTAAACAGAATCACACTATTTTGGCCACACTCTGCCAAAAACAGTTATAGAACAGATTATATCACTGTTACTGTAAGAGTCCCCAGACTTGATGCTGACTCATAGTCCCCACCTATATCCAGTGTCAGCCATGTTTTAACTGACTCATACCAAATATTTATATCAGGGCCTTGTCGGAACATAAACTGGCCCTTAAGGCCTTCTGTCTCCAACATTATCTCAAGATACTTAGTCACATCTGAAAAATTCACTTCCCCATATAAGGCCACATTAATAGGTTCCAGAGAGTAGTACACAGATTTCTTTTGGGAGATCATTTAGTCAGTCTACTACCCAATACCTTTTATGGTTTGTTTTTTTCTGTTTTTTTGAGACGGTCTCCCTGTAGCCACAGCTTACCTGGAACTCATGTTGACCCAGGCTGGCCTCCATCTCAGAGATCCACGTATTCTCTTTCTCCCGAGTGTTAGGATTAAAGGCATGCACAATCATGTCTGGCTACCCAATAGTTTTTTTTTTAAGCTTATTCATTTATTTACTATTTATTTATTTATTTATAATGAGGTTCTCTATGTAGCCAAGCTGACCTTGAACTCAATAACACACAGTAAATCTTCTTGCCTCAGCTTCCTTAGAGTCAGAATTAAGGGCGTTTACCACCACGCCCAGCTAAATCTTTGCTTTTAACTCTCATTAGTCTGGGACAACCTGCTTTTCACAGAATATTGGAACAGGAAGAAACAAACTTGGTGGCACATACCTTTAATACCCAGAACTCAGGAGGAAGAGGCAGGTGGATCTTTGTGTGACAGTGAGTTCTAGGCCCTAGTGAAACCCTGTCTTAAAAACAAAACAGAAAACAAACAAACAAAACTCCAAAACAAAACAAAACATGTCTATTAGGAGCATAATGATGGAAAAAGGAGAATTTCGTGTGATAAGGCACTGAAGATCATCATGATAAGCAAAAGAAGTCAGACTCAAAAGACAGAATAATTATGTTTCCTCTCATATGCAAAGTTTAGATTAATAAAACAAAAAGAGAAAAATGAAGAAGGGGAATGACAACCTGAAGAGAGGAGATTCAGAGGGAAGTGCAACGGCATAAGAGAGGATCAGAGAGAGGATAATGGTGTGGTGCAGCGTGTGTGCCTGAATGTCTGTGTGTGTGTGTGTGTATGAACGTGGCTAAAATACGTTCATTTTATGCGTGTATGAAAACGTTAGAATGAAACTAGTCATTTGGTGCAATTCATAAAACAGAACTAGTTAAGCAGATATTTTCAGGTCACATTTGGAAGCGGAGGCCTTTTCTATTTCAAAATGTCGAGGCCAGAGTTAAGAGTGAGGCAAGAAATAAACAGGATTACTATTGACAGAGTGGCCTAGACTTTCCAGTTGGGGATACAACTTGTGTGTGTGTGTGTGTGTGTGTGTGTGTGTGTGTGTGTGTGTGTGAGACAGGGTCTCCCTGTCATCCCAGCTTGCCTGGAACTCACAATGCAGATCAAGTTGGCCTTGATCTCACAAAGATCCACCTGTGTCTCCTAGAATTAAAGGAGTGTGCCACCACACCTGGCTCTGGGGATACAGTTTAAGAATAGAGTAGTTGCCTAATAGGAAAGATTGCCTAGGTTCAAATCCCAGTACCACAATAAACAAAAGTACAAACAAACAAACAACAAACAAGTGATTTTCTGTTAAACTGCCAAGTTTCCCCTGAGTGGCTGCTACAAAGTGCGCTTCTCTCTCACACTCCCCTACAGAGTTCTTCCAAGGATGAACTTCAGCTTGCAATCCACACATAACAGAACCAGGGCTCCATACCTCCCTGTCTTCTTGCATGTGTATGCTTTGTATGATTTTTTTTTTTTTTTGAGTCAGTGTCTCCCTGTAGCCATAGTTGGCCTGGCCTGGAACCCACTATGTAAACCAGGGGGCCTCACTCTCACAGTAACCTGCCTGCCTCTGCCTCCTGGAGTGCTGGGATTAAAGCATATGCCTCCATGCCTGACTTATGATGATTTTGCTGATACAGAAGGAATAAGGGAGATTTGGTTTGGAAGCCAAGGTATTTGCTGAGGGTGCAGCACCTGTTAGTCTCTGGCATGTGCTCTGTGTGTAAAATGCCTTCATCTTGGCCTGGCAAAAAGTAGGTCAATGCCTACATGTTTCAAAGCTGCTGAATTCAGATATATCAGTCTCATTTTTATGTTTGTCATGTAAATGCATCTCTCTTGCTCATTCTTCTTGTTCTATTTAAATTTATTTATTTATTTATTTATTATCTATCAATCAATCATGTGGGATTCTGGGAACTAAGCCCAGGGCCTTATTCATGCTATGAAAGCAATCTGCCGTTTAGCCCTCTTTGTTTCTTACAGTCAGGTGAAGTTTATTTTAAGTCTTTTCTGCTGAGTTTTAAACTATCTCTAAGTTACATCAGAGGTCTTCCAGTGTGGGACTGAACCAGCCTTCAGTTGCCTGGGCAACGTGCCTTGGGCTCAGTTACCCCTTCCATGCAGATGACAAAGGCTTTCCTTTGAAGCCAGTTGTCCAATTGAGTGCAGACATGAGAAGCTAATACTTATGCATGCTCTCTGCATGAGTTTCGAGAGACAGTTCTGCTTACTCACAAGCTTCCTGGAGCTATTAAAGCAGAAGCTTATGTTCTAGAGAAAACATTATTCAATTTGCCTCATCAACGTTTGCAGAAGCCTGTTTTCAGTGCTTCCTTGACCTGGGAACAAAGCCTCTGCCTGTTCTTTTCACCATCAAGACCTTTATATCTAAGCAAGTTTCCTGTCACTTTATATTGATGCTTTAAACTTTCATTTTAAGAATACTTTTCCAGATTCCTATAAAGCAGAAATAAAACTTCAAGTACCCATTTAAAAATATATTTAGTATTTTTATTTCATCTTTTCAAGGATCATATATTTTCATTTCATTCTTGATCCTAACTCTGCAAATCACTGACATGGGAAGATTTTTTGTTGGATATTTTTAGATGCCTATAACTCTGCTGTTAAGAGGTCGTGTAACAAGTGGGTGGGTACCTACTAACAAAGTTGTTTTAGTCTTAAAGTCTCAAGGCTATTGGTCCCATCCTGTTGAAGGAGTTAACATTCCTCCCTGCAAAATACTGTTAACCTTTTAGCAATGTTGGACTGTTGGATCAACTTTTTATATGTAAGTAGTAAAACTGTGTTTTCCTTAGTTTCAGGTGTTTTTTTTCTTTTTGGTCTTTTTGAGACAGGGTCTCCCTGTATCTCCAGCAGACTGAGAACTCACTATGTAGACCAGGCTGGCCTTGAACTCACAGAGATCCTCCCTCTGCCTCCTGATCACTGGGATCAAAGGTGAGCGCCACCACACCCAGCTCCTTCTCTTCTTAGTGTTATCAACTACTATTACTAATAGATAAGATTTTAAGTGGGTTCAGTATTTTCCAATTCCTGTATATGAGCTAAAACATACCAAAGTTAAACAATGTATGAAAGAAATATATGAGCATATAGAGACTCAGGACAAAGGGTTTTCACAGGACGTTCAATCAAGAGTCAGATGAAAGCTGGAGAGGGCTTAGACCATAAAGCTACACATCCTAGCCACCAGAACAAAGGGCAGGAGGAGAGAACCGACCTCCACAAAGTTGTCTGCTGACCTCCACATTGGTGCCATGGTTCATGGCTCCAACACATAGACACACACACAAACACAGACACATAGACACACACACAAACACAGACACATAGACACACATACACACACAGGTGCCATGGTCCATGTGCCCCAGCACACAAAAACAACAACCAGCTGACAGTTTAATCCCCAGTACTGCCAATAATAAATAAGTAAATGATTACAAGTATCTATTTAAGAGGAGTAGTAGCTGGAACAAAGTAAATACCACATAGCTGGGCACTGTTGACGCCTCTGACTGGTGAGGCCACTAAGGCTCTAGGAGGTGCAGAACCAGACCATGGGTGAAGCCCTTGCTTCAGACGTCAACACAGTGTTCTTGATACTGTGTGGTTTCTCTACTTAGTTTTGTTTCTATATGTTTAGCTAATACTGAATGAAACCTTAGGTAACTATTTAATACCTCTGAGCCTTGGTTTCATCAGTTAAAGTGCAGAAATCAACAACAGTTATGGACTTTTTCACTTCTAATATCCATAAATTGTATTAGGAGCTTTGCTGACCAGTGAACATACTTAGTAATGAGGGAAATTTGCTTCTCTCTAGAAATGTGCAGGAACTAACGTAGTTGGCCATAGCCATGCCACAGATACTCAAGCTTAGTTCCCAGCACTGTAGCAAACTGACAAAGTGCGTGGAAGAATCGTCTGCAGAACCAGAAAAAAATATTAATAAGCTCCCAGCTTTGATCTTTTTTAGTTAACTTAAAAAAAAAAAGGCACTTGCCAAGCATGGATGGTCCAGGCTTTTGATCTTTGCATTCAGGAGGGAAGAGCAGGTGGATTTCTTTAAGTTTGAGGACAGCCTGGTCTACAATAGCCAGTTCCAAGCTAACCAGGGCTATATATTGAGACCTAGCCTCAAACCAAAAACAAAACAAAAAAGGAAGAAATAAAATCTTTCTGGAGGCCATGAAGCTGATCCCCACTAACTTTTACTGTAGCTCACGCTGGGCTGTGATGAGAGTGGTGGTCTAGGATACTTTGCAGATTTGTTGAAATCACTACCTCTTCACTTAGGTCTGTGAGGGTAACTTTGCTTGTTACCATCACAGAATATCTGAGAGGATGGAAGCAGTTTCCTTGGCTCACAGTTTGAGGGTGCCATCCATTGTGGTGGGAAAAGCATGGCAATAAGCTGCTCCAGCTGTGGCAGCAGGAGCATATGCAGCTGGTCACATCGCATCCAGTCGGTAAGCAGAGCTGGATGCTGGTGCTCAGCTTGCTTTCTCCTTTTTATTTAGAGCAGGACTCCAACCATGAGATGGTACCACCTAATTAAGGGTGTTTTCCCACCTCAGTTAAGCCTCCTTGTAAACACCCTCACAAACATGCTCAGAAGTTTGCCTGCTTGCTGATCCTACATGCTGTCAATTTGATCCTAAGTGCTGTCAATTAACCATCACAGTGACTTTTTGTTTTTCTGATTTTTGAAGGAGTCTCATGAACCATTATGTAGCCCAGGCTGGTCTTGAACTTGAAATTTTCCTGCCTTGATCTTCTGAGCACTGAGATTATAGGTATGTTGATGGGTAACATTTTTCCTCAAAGTGCCAAAATTGCAGATTATTATAATTACTGTCACTTCCTGAGTATGTGTCCCATGAAGAGCCTTGAAACTCAGTAATACATTCATAGACATAGACCTTGTGACTTTTCCCCTGGGCTCCTCCACTCCCCATGACTCAGATCACTTTTTTTTTTTTTTTTTTTGGTCTTTTTGAGACAGGGTCTCCCTGTAGCTACAGCTATCCTGGGACTTGCTATAGAGACCAGGCTGGCTTCAGACTCAGAGATCTGGCTGTTCTTCCGCCCAAGTACTAGGATTAAAAATGGTGCCAACACACTGGGCAAGAGCACTGCTTCTTTACCCCATCAATTTTCCCCAAACCCTATACCCTTGGGGAAGTAGATTTGAGATTTGTTTGAGAGTTGGGCCTCCCCTACTACACCAGCTGCCTGGTGACTAAACTTCTTCCCTTTGGTAAAACTCTGTTTCACCGCCTGGCATACAGGGAGGTAAGAAGAAAATGGGCTTGGATGATTAAGGCTAGCTCACTTTTCCCTGAGCTGGGAAGTGCAACTGAGTTTAAGATAACACTATAAGCCACCTACTCTCCAGGCTTGGGAAAGTAATGCGGATTGGCTGACAGTACTATAAGAACAAGAAGAGCAAATGGTGGACAGGTCTGGAAGTTGCTAAGATGTAAATAAAGAGGGAAAAGCTTCTCAGTTTTGTGAACATGTGAGGGTGAGAATCTACCACCACCGGAACCAACCTCCTTCCCTTCCGGTCTTGTTTGTTCCTTTCCTCTCTCTGAGCACTGTTGGGAATCAAACCTAGGGTCTCCTGTATGTTAAGCAAGTAGGTAGATGCTCTATGGCTCAACTGTAGCCTTGGCTCCTTCGAGTTTTGTTTTTAAAAATTTGAGACGGTTTAGCTAAACTTCGCTGGCTGGCCTTAAACTCACTCTGTAGCTCAGGCAGCCCTTGAATTTGTCATCTTCCTTCTTCAGCCTTCCAAGTAGTTATGATTACAGGCTTGTGCCTTTTTCCTTATGTGTACAAGAAAAGTTGGGTGGCACCGGAGTTATGTGATACTGGCAGTCTGAAAGACAGTAAACACTGCCTCTTTCCAAATGCTTAGTCATGCTTATGAGGACATGGGGAAATACTTCAGACTCCTATTTCCCAAGGTATTGGTCTTCAAGATTGTGTCTGCCACGATAACTACTTCTCGTTTTTAAATTTGGCCACGATCAGTGCTTCCTTCCCACCCCCCACTTAGCTCCTCCCTCTTTTTAAATCCCTAAACCTGTTCTTGTTTGGATTTGTTTTAATTTCATGAACAAAAAGAAGCAGCAGTAAGTGTCTGTCATAAAGGAGATCTTTTAAAAATAAAAATGCTCTTGTGGATCTATTGCAAAAATTCCGAAGAGCAATTCCTCTAGTAATGATTGCTTTCTTCCTCTCTGTGCAATTATTTTCATAATGATAAGAACTTGCTTGGGTATTTGGGAAGCTGTGCTCTTGTTAGATACTCCAATCTCCAACCAAACTAAGACACAGAGGCAGAATAGAAGCTGAATGCTATATCAGGTACATAAATAGCAGCTTAAAATGCTTTAAAGCATTATATATTAAACTGAGGGAAAATATGCTTTTATATTTTATCCTCCTTAGACAATTTTGGAATAAATAAAAAATACTTTTTTCTTTTGGTCTTTTTTAGACAGGGTCTTCTGTAGTTCCCAGCTAGCTGGGGGCTTGCTATATAGACTAGGCTGACCTGGATCTTACAGAGATTTGCCTTCCTCTGCCTCTAAAAGTGCAAGAATTAAAGGTGTGGGTCAACATTCCCAGCCACTTGCAACTCCTTTTTCTCAAGAGCCTTGTAATCCATTCACTGTTTTTTAAATTATTTTTAATTCATTATTATTTTATATGTATAAGTATACTGTGTGCATGTATGTAAGTGTACCTGGGTAGTGCAATGACTATGGAGGTCAGAAGGCACTGAATCCTCTGGAACCAGCGTTGTTAGTCACTATGCTGGGAATCGAACTTGTGTCCTCTGCAAGGACAGTTAGTTCCCTTAACCACTGAGCCATCTCTCTAGTCCTCCATTCATTGCTTTTGTCTTTTCTCTACCTTCCTTTGTCCAAGCCAGATCCAGCGTCTGAGTGGTCATGGATTACTGATCCCGGTGGACAGAGTAGTTAGCAAGGCGATGAGGACTTGTGAGGACATCGTAGGGCCTGGAACAAATTGCTCATCCAAGAACTCATTTCAACTCAATGTTTTTTTTGGGGGGTGGGGTGGGAGGATGGACAAGGCTTTCTGAGACAGAGTTTCCCTGTAGTGGCAGGCTGGCCTCCATCTCACAGAGATTGGCCTGCCTCTGCCTCCCAAGCACTGAGATTAAAAGTGTGCACCACAACACCCAGGATCTCACTATATATATATACCAGACTGGCCTTGAATTTAGAGAGATCTGACTCCTGCAGAGTGCTGGGACTAAAGACTCTGCCACTATGCCCTACCTAAAACACCAACAAATGTTTATACTCCCATTATAGGTACCAGAGTACACAGGTGAAAGTTAGTTTCCATAGCCCAAGAACTGATTCTGGGAGAATTGGTGGGAAGAAAATTCAATATGGGCACTTGACTCAACCCTGATCTTTGCAGAGGAACACACAGAACTTATAGGCAAATGTTTGGAATTTGTGAAAGAGTAACAATCATTGGTCTATTACAAGGGTTCTCAACTCTGACTGCAAATTAGAATCATCTAGGAGAGCTATTGCACAGGGGCTATCAACGTTAGTATGTATTTGAATCACCCGGATTAGATCTGGGAGCTCAGCCCTTAGCTGGAGTCCAAGAATCAGGTACTCTAGTGTAGAGGAGGATGTACATTTCTCTAAACTTTCCAGATGACACAGTGCTGAAGGGCACTGCAGCTGTACAGTGAAAAGAACACTTTAAATGTTAAGGATTTCCCAGCTCCAATTCCAGACCCATTCAGCAGGTATAGAGATGGACATCTGCATTGATTATTCTTAGGCCTTAAATTGTAACTTGTCAATGCTTTAGAACCAGTTGTTTCTCTGTGGTTGGATCTCCAGAAGTTACTGAGTCTGGGACTCTGTGACCCTACACATTCTTATGGATCAACTGTAGGAATTTTACACTCTTTAAGAATATTAAATAAACGATTTAATAATGATTACCAAACATCGGTACATTTATCCTTCAAATTAATCTGGCCTCTTTATTCGGGGAGTTTTCCTCATCTTTTCGTGTGTATTTTCCAGTATCTCCGTAGAAACACCATTAGATCTTCAGACTTAATGAAGTGAGGTCCTTTAGAACTTCACCCGCAGCCCTTCCCCCACACCCCCTGGGTCCCTTGCGGCTGGTCTAACCCTTGGGGTTTGAACAAGTGAGCTGGGCATGCTCAGTGGGCAGGGTCGGTTTTGGGGGGTGCAAGTGGGAAGTGTTGCTGTTCTGCAGCCAGGGCTCTCTCCCTCGCCCCCACCTGTGTGAGAGTGGGCCCGCTGGGCCGGTGCTCAGCATCCCACCCCCTGGTGACTCGGCTTGGTGTTCTCGGTGGGTCCCCGCGCCGGCATTCAGGTCAAGAGGCCTGGTGAGCCCGTAGAGCGCGCTGGGGGAGCTGAGCTCAGGGCTTAAGGCCCCCGGGCCGGGTCCCAGGGGTCCGCCCGCCTCGCAGTCGCGTCTGTAGGCCCAGGGAAGCCAGCGTGCCCGGAGCGGCGGAGGAGGGGAGACGGATCTGGGGCGGGCGACGCGATCAGGTAAGGGACCCCCGGGCGGGAGGCGGCGTCTCTTCCCGGGCCGCTGGCGGGGACAGCCGGCGTGGGGCGGGCGCAGGACACCCGACACCTCGCGGGCTTCCCCGGCCTAGCGCACAGCCCAGCCCGCCAGCTGGCGAGGCGCGGCGGGGGCTGCAGTCCGTCCGAGCCCGGAGTCGGCAGCCGGGACAGGGCCTGCCCTCTGGATCGCGTCGGCCGGGTCCCCGCGTCGTTCCGGGCCCCGAGCGGCCGGCACCGCCCGTCTGCGGCCGTCCCTTCCCGGCGCGGCCCCGGCTTCCCTGCTGCACTTCCGCGTGTCGCCGCAGGGCCCGAGCAGCGGGGACCGCCGAGTCACCGTGCACGCGGTGGCCGTGCCGGGTCGGCCCCGGGGAGGCGGAGGCGCGAGGGGAGGAGGAAGTGGCCGGGAGGGGCGGCGGGCGGGTCGGGTTACAGTGGCCCCGCCTGACCCGGTGACATCCCCGCGCGCTCGCCGCGAGCCCTGGGCCGACTCTGCTTCTCGGGGAGGCCGACTCCGCCCTGCCTGGAGGAACCCGGCGCCCCTGCCCGCTGTCCCCTCGCGCGTGAGGACCCATCTCAGGTGTGTGCGTCCTGCAGACCCCTCGACTTCGGGTTTTCCGGGGGAAGTGCCCCTTTTCTGACCCCGGCAACTTTGTGGGTCTGCAGCGTGGTGGAGGTGGTGGTGGTGGTGGCGGGAAACTGGGGCAAGATTTAGAATTTGTCACCTTCACGGAAAGATGAGCACAGTTGTTCTTATTCAGGTTAGACTTGGTGGTTATACGTTTGATCTACCTTTCCTAGCAAAGAGGCAGGATGTTTGCACTTCAGTGAAACTTTAAGCAAACTTTTAACTTTTCAGTGTGGCTAATCTGATGAGAAGGATGGCTCCCTTGTGAGGGAGAGCTGTTCTGGAAGGGGAAGAGGCTTTCTTTGAGAAACTCGGCTGCCGGGGTGTGACTGGCCGCGGGGGAAATGGAAGGTGTACACTGATGCGCTTAAAACAGCCCTTGCTCTCCACGGAGTAACTGCTTCTCGCAAAAGAAAACTTGGGGAGTGCTGTAACTGGAAGGCACAGCTGGACCCAATTAAGTGCTGCTTTTAGCATATGATGGTCCCTAGAGCCTCCATCACCCTTCCTTCACTCAAGACTCCTGGAACATCCTTCCTAGACAAACACCAACCGTCACAAAATCTTAGTGACAGGGGCCACCCAGGTGACACAGTATGAAATGTCACGGGAGGCAGCTACAGAAACAGCTAACAGCTACATTAGTCAGCTTGTATAAGTAGGTAAATTACGCTGCCTTCTTTGCTTAAAACAACTTAGGTTTTTGCACATGTTCCAAAGTTTAGGGTTTTGCAGTTTACTTTTTGAGCGTGGGCTTTAATAGCAATGGCCACACGGAGACAAGGTACTTCTTTACATCTGCATTTCTTGGGGGCCAGCATATGAGGCTTTATTGCCCAATGGACGGAATGTTCACCTCTGGGACCTCACAAAGTGGGTGTTGAAACCTCCCTTTGTTTCTCATTATGTCAAGTGATACACTTCCCTGTTCTAGCAATTCAGTGCTTCTAAATAAAACAGTAATGCTCCAGTGAATAATGGATAAGAGATAGGATCTGGGATGAAAATCAACGTTGTTAGAGTGCTGCATTCTGATAGCTCACATAGAAACTACAATTCTGGCCAGCATGGAAGTGCTCTTGAAGGTACAGTTGCTTGATTCAGTAATAAAGAGAGGGACCCGGTGTTGGCAGTTGTCATTGGGTTTTATGCCCTCCATTTAGTCCTTGTAAACATTTAATATTGGTTATAGATATTTTTAAAGATTTAATTAAAAAACAGATTTAATGACCATTGTAGTTAAGTCATTCTGGCAATATGATACAACTCTGATATTCTGTTTGGCTGTTTGTTTCCTGTCCTCCATTCCAAGGATGCAGGTTCTGTGAGACTTAGGATTGGTTTGTTTGCACACTTTCAGACCCCTAGTATTTAAGAGTTGTGACTCTCATTCAGCACATGCTTATTCAAGGAGGGACTAAAACTGGAACATTGTATCTGAGTCAAAGAAACCAATGGCTTTGGCCTTAGGTGATATAGTCAACCTCATTGGTAAAATATGGATGGTGAGAAATAGCATGTGAAAGATCACCAGAGCTATGTGTGGGGAGCAGTGAACTCCAGCTTGTTAGTGCCCTTCCTCCTAATTTCTTTTTGTATTGAAAAAGGAAGTTTTAGGAGAAGAAAGTTACAGTTAACTAGCTAATTTAGCTCTCATGTGCATGAATTATCCGAAGTTTTTCTCTCTATAGTTTGACAAGTATGTATTGGGGGAAGAGAGCCTGTGGCAGTGCCGCTTGTTAGAAAAGGGAAGCAATTTCCAGACCATTTTCTTGTTTCTTTTAGTTTTTGGAATGTGTGATGTTTTCACTAGATTTTCCTAGACTTGATTTCTTTCTGCTTAACACTTGGACTGCAAGGTCTGTCCCAAGTGCAGACACAACAGTTCAGAAAGCACCAGAAACCACACAAACCACACAGGTGGTACATTTGGCTTTTTTTTTTTTTTTTCCTTTTGGACTATGTAGTACTGCCTGGCCTGAAAGTTACTATGTGGTTCAGTACTGGCTGGCCTCAACTCACAGAGATTGTCCTGCAGCTGCATCCTGGGGAGGAGAGGGGGTCCCTCCCCTAGGGCTAGGATTAAAGGCAGGCAGCACTGTGCCTGGTTTTTGTTGGTTGTGTTTGTTTGTTTGCTTTTGGTCTTTTTGAGACTGGGTCTCCAGATAGTTCCAGATGGCCTGGAATTTGCTACGTAGACCAGGCTGGTCTTGAACTCACAGAGATGTGCCTGCCTCTGCCTCCCCAGCACTGGGATTAAAGGGTGGTACTCTACCACACTCACTTTGTTTTTGAGATAGAGTTTCATTACTTAAACCTGGCTGGTCTTGAACCCACAGAATGGAACTATACTAAGAAGATAACAGAGAAGGATCTTTCATGGCCCAGCATATGTTAGGCAGATGTGTTACCATTGAGTTAGAGTCTTGGCTTCTTCTGTTTTTTGAGATAGGTGGGAGCATTTCTGAAGTACAGACTGACCCAGTCTTCCCTGTTTTGCCCAGGCAGTCTTCCTGCCTCAGTTTCTCAAGTGCTAAGATTATATACGCAGGTGCCAGCATGCTTGGTGTTTTTAAAATTGCTTATCAAAATACATGGATAATTCCTCTGTGTTTTATTACCTCTGAGGGAAGAAGAAAAAAATACGAGTAGTGTGTTAAAGGGAGAAACAAATTCAAGATGTGCCCATCTCAACTGTTAAAAAGAGCAAGCATCATTGTTCATTGTTCCTTGTTTTAAAATTATTGACAGGATAGGTAAAAATAAATGTATGACAGGGGGTGATTAGATTCAACTCCTAGCTAGAAAGAGGAGGCTGCAAGCCAGAAAATGCTTAACAACTTTAGACCTGTTTCTGTAATATGTAGCCAGAGACCGGATCAGTGACTCACTGAAGAGAAAGGAAGCAAGAGATGCTAATGGTTTGAATACCTCAGGGGTTTAGATAATGACTGGTCTGAGTTGGTCTAGAATTCTGATTTGTGTCTTGAAGTAAATGTGACCATTTTCTTTTTGTTTGTTTTCTAGCTTCTTCTTCTTTTTTTCTTTTTTTTTTTTTTTAAATCTTTGTTAGTGTGTTTTAAGATTTTATTCATTGTGTGTATCTCATCTGTGTTCTTGAGACAGTCTCCCTGGAGCCTCAGCTCGCCTAGAACTCACTATGTAGATCAGGCTAGCCTTGAACTCAGAAGGAGCCTCCTGCCTCTGCCTTCACAGTGCTGGGATTAAAGTTGTATATCTCCATGCCCCAAATTGTATCTATATTCTTACAAGTTTTTAGTTAAGAATTTTGTGTTGGTTCTCTCAACATCAGATTTCTGATTAGTGCAACAGCAAATATTGGTTTGTACTATTGATAGTTCAAACCGTGGTTCTGTTAATTGATATTGATAAGTAGCTAATAGAATTTTTAGTTGAATATTTACTGTTGTATATTTTGATATAATAAATACAGGAGATGGGTGTGGTAGTGTATACATACCTTGGGAAGCTGAGGCAGGAGAATCCAGAGTTCAAGGCCACCCTAGACTGCAGACCCTATCTCAACAAAACAAGAAAAAATATATATTCACCTACATTTTTAACTCAGGAAGTTGTAAGATCCTGGGTTGAGAACAATTTTGTATACTAATGAGATTACCAGCAAGTCCTTGGGAGCTGGATGCCTGTGATACTGCCAATGAGATTATACAGTTGAAACTTTCAGCCTCACTTTTGGCCTCTGGAGAGGGGAGACAGACTGGAGATAATCTTGGAGAGCCAGTGATTTGATCTTCATTCCTACGTAATTGAACCCTCACAAAAGCCTAAATTAGGGCCTTAGAGAAGAATGGGAAGTTCAGGAGAGGAGGAGGTTCTCTGCCCCTGATCCTATGCTGAATTATGCACCTCTTCTTCACATTTTTTTTGTTGTTATTTATGTATTTACTTATTTTTTCAATATCTAACTATGTAGCTGTGGCTAGCCTGGAACTAGCGTGGGTCACCAAGCCTGGACTCCCTGTTCACTGATACTCTATATAAGCCTTTATAATTAAAAAAAAAAAAAAAAAAGTGTTCCCCTGAGTTATGTGAGTTGTTATAGCCTGTTACTAGGAGGAGATGAGTGTGGGACCCTAGATTGGCATACAAGTTGGGCAGAAGTGTGGGTAACCTGGGAAGCCAGCTCTGTGAACACTGTCTAAATTATGTTTGTGTGTGTGTGTTAGTTCTGTGGAAATGATTCTTTAACCTGAGGGGTCAATGCTAACATGGGTAGTTAGTGTCAGAATTTAAATTAAATTAGTTGGTATTCTCAGAGAACTGGAAAAATGCCTGTGTAGAAAGCCTACACGCTTGGTGTCAGAGATATTGTGAGTAGAGAAATGAAATAGTTTTCTTACCCATAAATATTCATATGAATTTAAGACATCATTAACATCTTTTTTCAGAAAAACTTAAACAGCAAGACATTGTTAATGATGTGGGTACCTTTTGAACAATGACTTTAGCTTTATGAAGCTTTTTAATTTTTAGATTCTTGTCTTTTAGATCCTTATCTTTGACTGCCCATGTATGTCATTTTATGAAAGATTTGAATGTGAAAAGAGACGCCACAAACTGTAACAAATGAGATTGACTGAAGCTGCTTCTATCAGACAAATGGCCTCTGAGTAGGCTTTGAGACAGCAAAGTGACAGGTGCGACACATCCATCACTTTCTTATTTGTAGGTGATCACTAAGGACAAGTGGGAATTTTAGAGTTTTATACACACATAAGGAAAAAAAGTTTATGTTCAGTGTAAACCATTTTGAAAAATTTTTGTAAAGATTTTATGCCAATTATTATGTCAATATGTAACTCAGCTTCTAAATGTATTTCAAAAGTGATGAAAACAATAGTTCAGAGAACTGGGCTCTCAAAAGTCCTTTCCTTTTGATTTGAAATGAATAAATAAAGGATGTTTTGTTTCTTTGTAGTAAGGTCAGACCTGCTTTGATGTGCCTCTCTCTTTCTGCTCCACCCTTCCTGGGGTCCTTCTGCCCTGTGGGGTCTGGTCTGAATATTTGCCTTGGAGTTCATGGATAGCTCTAGCTTTGCTCCTAGGTTCAGCCTTTGCCTTAGGGATCTAACTGAGGAACAGGAACCCTCTAAATCTACCTTATTTCTGTAGTTGCCTTGTGCCACTGCTCTTCCTTCTTCCTCACCTTCTGGAAGTCCTGATCACTAGCATTCGATTTCAAGAAGCTTTCCTCTTTTCCCTAATGAGAAATGCCTTCTTTTTTTAAATTTAAAATGTCTTTATTTTTATTTTTTACTTGTCTTTGTGTATATACGGTGTGTTCGTACACATGCATGGGTGTGTGTATGTCTGAATATCTGCCGTGTGTGTGAATATCTGCCATGGCATATCTTTAGCAGTCAGAGGACACCCTTGGGTGTTGAATTAGTCTTCTAACTTCTTTTGAGACAGTTTCTTTGCTATTTGCCACAGTGTATGCTAGGCTAGCTTTTTTTTTCAACCTTCCATCTCATCATACACTTCTGATTCTGTCCAACTGTGCCTTTGCGTTGTGTCAGGGATCCAAGCCATGCCCTCACTATTATTTTTGTATTTTGGAGTTAAGGTCTCATGCATCCCAGGCTGTCCTCAAATTTACTATATAACCAAAGATGACCTTGGACTTCTTTTTTCTCTTGTTTCTACCTCTAGAGTGTTTGGATTCTAAGTAAGTACGCCCCCTAAGCATATTTTAGTGTTGTTGAGGATTGAGCCCAGGAATTTGTGCTTGTTAGGCAAGTACATCTCCAGCCCAAGTGGGAAATGTTTTGTAATGCCTTAAACCTTCAACTCCTCATTTGTATGTATGTGTTGGGAATTGAACCCAGGGCCTTTTGTTTGCCAGGCAAGCACTCTACTGCTGAGCTACATCCTTAGCCTTTCAACTGTTCTTTCTTTTTTTCATATATATTTACTTATTTTGTGTGGCAGTGGGGCTTCCTTGCTGAGCCATCCTGTGAGCCTCAGCTATTCTTTTTTGAAACAGGGTCTCACTATGTAGCCTCAGCTGTCTTGGGACTATGTTAATCAGGCTAGCCTCTAATAGAGCTCCGCCTGCCTCTGTTTCCCAGATGCTGGGACTAAAGGTGGCACCATCACGCCTGGCCTCAGCTGTTGTTCTGCTGCCACTCATAAGTCCCTTATATAATCCTGTGTACTATAACAGTGAAAATCTGCATCATTTCCTTTCATACAGGAGCAGGGGCTGAATCTTACAGTTATATAGACTTCTTGACAAATGCCATTTGTACATGAGTGTTACCTCGAAAATAGTTTCTGATTATACAATTCTCATACTTTACTTATTCCTTAGTTATTCAAGAAATAAGTAATTGGTTTGAGCTGGCTGTGACTGGGAGTGGGAAACACATACCGGATCTATTTTAGGTAATCAGTTCAACTAGATATCCCAAGTTTTAACTCTATTTATGTCTCCCTTTTCTCCCTACACATTGGGCAGTCAACGTTTTGAGGATATCTGGGAAGAAAGAAAATGATATTAGGTAAACTAGTGTTATAAATCAATCCCTAGAAGTCACTGAAGGAGGCCACAAACCAGGAGGTCACATGACACCCATGTCTTTCAGAACTCCCTTCGCTTAACTGATTTCTCGCCACCCTACCTAACCTGCCAGACTAGACATGGTGGTATATACCTATCATCCCCGCACTTGGGAGGCTGAGAAGTGCGGGTAGGAAATTTGCAGTGCTGGAAGCTAGCCTGGGCTACATTGCCAGTTGAGCCCCTGTCTCAAAAAAATTAACCAACAAACCAATCAACCAGTCAACCAACTAAACAAACAAAAAACACACACCAAACAACAAAAACAAAACTATAAGTCACTACAAAATCTGGCACATTTATTATAATGTGATCGATATCAAACCAAGGACTCCAGATTCTAAGGGAATAAAACCTTAGGGACAGTTTTTGTAAGTTAGGTTGGAGGTGATTCTGAGGAGTACCTTTTACTTCTGAACACCCCTGAAGTCATGGTCACTGAAGCCTGCCTTTTGTCAATCTGTGCCTTTTCCACGTTTCTCCTCTGTACAGTAAGTTGGCTAGGTTGAAGGGATTTAAAGTCCATAGAAAACATGAAGTGGTTGATTACTTTTGTCCTGCCTAAAAGGAAGCTAGTCTTTCATGCGCATGGGTTCTGTCTACTTCTGGACCCTGGCCTGACTTACTGACTGTGTGGAGTTGGAGTTTCTTTCTCTAGCCTTTCTGGATGTGACTTTCCTATCTAGAGGAAGCTGTATGGCTTACATCTCCCTCTAGGTTTATGCTCATAGGACTCATTAGAAAAATATTTTTTGCTTTCTTCTTTTAGTATGTTTGTTAGTATTAACTTCTCCCCCCATCCTAGCTCACCATTAAGTTTCTGGAATATTTATGTGTATGTGTAAATATATAGATTTTTTTTTTAGACAAAGTCTTACTATATAGGCTAGGCTACCCTTGAACTATCTATCCTGCCTCCATGACCCAATACTGTATGCATCATTCTATATACCAGATTCACAGATTTTAAAACAGGAAGAATCATAGAGATTTAGCCCAACTGCCTTTTTGTTTTAAACTATTAACAAAAGTAATAAAACCCTTGGCCGACTGAGGTAGAAGGATCGTGCACACATTCTAGGCCATACCCTGCTCAGATCCTCCCCCGACTACTGACTGCTCCCCTCTTCCGAAATCTTTGAGCAGTTACCATTTCTATGCACTGTGCTGAGTACTTTGCACATGTGGTGTCATACAACAGTGAATCCTGTCATATGGATGAGCAATAGTGGTCAGAGAAATTCAGTTACTCATTCAAAGCCACATAGTTTCTTTGTGGTTTGACAGAAACTTGAAATCTGTGTAAAGAAACAGATAATCCTCCCCCGCACACCTTTTGTAGGGTCTTGAAATGTGACCCAGGCTGGCCTTGGCTTTTCTGCTTCGACCTCCTGAGTGCTGTAACTATGGATATGAATGTTCCTGGCTTCCGTACTTCTATTTTTGTAACATGTTTCCTGATTTTTGCTACTTTGATGAATTCTGTTGTATCACTGATGCTGGACTTGTTCAGACAGTTGAATGCACTACATGAAATACCTGCTTGAAGTAACAGGAATTTTGATTTGACTTCCAGGAACCTATAGCATTGCTAAAAGCCTCCTAGTCTTGATGGATATGGAAGCAACCTGCACTTTGGTATCCATCTGCATTTTCTAATCTTACTCCTGGGCTTATGAGTGCTTTTGGGACCATGTACACAATCTTGGAAATCATAGGCACATATGAATATGTTTCCCACATTAGTCATGAGGCAGTTCTTTTACTTGATTTCAGGCAGCTTATTTCTTCATTTCTGTTTTCTTCCCCTTAAGGAAGCCTTACTGTAGAGTCACGCTGGCTTCTCTTGCTTTTGACTGCCTTTCTTCATTTCCTGCCGTAGTTTTCCCAACTTTCAGCATCTTCTTTGAGCCTTTTATCCTACCCATGCATTTCTTTCAGAGAAAATGACTGTTAGTGGTTAGAGAAGAATAAGCTGTTGTAACAGAGATCTGAAAATAGATGCAAGCTGAAGCACAAGTTCATTTCCTTCTCATAAGTAGATCTGGCCGGCTTATGGCTTTCTTCTCTTGATTCAGACAGCCTGGGTTCTTTTCTTTTATGACTTAGCTTTCCTTCCCTCTTTGTTTTTAGCTTCATCCAGCTAGTGGAAGATGAAAGGGAAGAAGCATATCCACCTTCTCAGTGCGAAATCTTGAAGTGAACATGTCACACGCCTACTGCAGAGTCCTCCTTGCCTTCAAGGGAGACTGACAAATATCTTCTAGCTAGAAGTCCAGGAAAATGGAGAACAGGTCTTTGAAAGGTGCTCTCTTCACAGTGTCCTTCATCTTATTATACGGAAGGCAGAGCTGTCTTGTTGACTTTGACTGTTTTGCTTTCCATCGCCTCCTTGTATCTGAATCCAGGTACACTCTTATCAACACCAAGCTTGGATTACCCAAGTTCATATTTACCCCAGTATTCTTGGCTCCTTATTCCTTCAGTTACTTTGTGAAGTTTCTCGATGCTCCCGTACATTTCATTTGTGTTACTGTTTAAAAAATACAGTCACTACTTTTTTAAGAGTCTTCTGTGAGCTGCTCAGGTCAGCCTCCACGCACCTCGACAAGAATACCCAGACTTTCCCAGCACAACAAACAGGACCCAGCTCAAACTGTGCGCCCACTCCAGCTGCAAACAGCTACAAGCTCAGCGCACTTCACTTGGTTTCTCTTTCCTCACCTTCCGCACTCTCTGTGACCACTGCAGATCGGGCTCCATTCTCAGGTGAGTCTGTTCCTGTTATGTTTTTTGGGGTAGGCTGCCCTTGACAGCTTCTTTTGGACTCTTCCTGATGCCTGCTTTGCAGGTTCTGTTCTTTGATAGTGGTGTCCCCAGGCTTTATCTTTTTTCTACAGATTGTCTCAGGCCTTGGTTTATCCCTCTCCTGGATTTGGGTAATTCTCACATCAATTTTGCCAGTCACATCAGTGGGCAACCCTGAGCTCATGTCAGTGACACTCTCGTGTGGATGCCTGATGGTCATGGCAGGACCCATCCTTCCTTCTCCCTGTTTTTCTGCTCATGGAAGAGTGCCCATCTTTTCTCTTACCTCCTATATTATCTGTTCATTCTTCATTTTTATCAACCACACAATTATGTGCTGGCCATTTCCCCACAAGTTAAGACTACAAATCACTTTCTGCTCCTGTAGAATTTAGATTTTAATGGAGGGGAAAGGAATGATTATGATTAAATGAAGAATGAGCATTTGAGATGAGAGCTGTGTGATGTATGGATTTGGTTTGCTTGGGAAGGTATGTCATGTCTGAGAAGTTGACATTTTAGCTGAGTCTTGAGTGACCACAAGGAGCTAGCCATGCAAAGATGAAGAACAGAGTCTTCTAAGCAGAGGCAACAAATGGCATCAAAATCTTTGGTGTATTTGAAGCAGCTAATAGAGCAGGAAAACAAGCCTTGTCTTTGGTGTGAGTGAGCAGTATTAGCTTCTCAGGGTGCTACAGCAGATGACCGCAGATTTGGCACGTAAAGCAAGAAAATCTATTTTCTCTGTTTTTGAGGCCGAAAATCTGAAGTCACTTTCACTGTGTTAAATGTAAATGTTGGTGCTGCCCCCATCCTCTAGAGCAGACTCATTCTCTTGCATATTCCAGATTTTGGTAGCTTCTGGCATTTTTGCGGTTATGGCCACAACACCAACTCTGCCAATTGTGACAGTGTCTTCTCTAACTGCTTTTGCCAAATCTCAGTCTGTCTCTTTATAAGATTATAAAATTATTATAATATTAGAAAAGTTTTAAGACTTTTTTTTTTCTTTGTTAGGCACAAGTTCTAGGATTAGGATGTAGATGTCTTTTGGTTGTCTGTGTGGAATTTACAGCAGTGTTTAAGAGAAGCTTTATAAAGCAGAGTCATCAAGGCCAGGCCTGTAAGGCTTTAAATTCATGTTCAAATGTTTATTTATTTCTTCCTAGAGTGATAGAAGCTGTTGGTGGATAGAAGCTGTTGGTCAGTTAAATGACATAGTATGAAATATTTCCCTCAGCCGGGTGTGGTGGCTCAATGCTAATTCCCAGCACTTGGGAAGCTGAGGCAAGAGGATTGCTGTGAGTTTGAGGCCAGCTTGAGCCACAAAGAGAGCTTCAGGCCAACCTGTGCTACAGAGGGTGACCCTGTCTTAAAACAACCAAGCAAGTAACAACCCGAAAACTGAAACCTATTTTTGTTTTTTAATTCCCTTCTTAGAGAGAAAGAATAAAGTTAATTAAAATCTTAATTTTTTTTGACATGAGGGTACTTCTTATGAACTAAGAAATTAGATTTTGAGTAGAATTGAGTTTTGGAGGGCCACAGATAATTAAAACACATAGTATTTCTCAACCTGCCAAGATTCAGTCGTGAGTAGTAGTGAGCCCATTGGGCACACACGCTATCAGAGTCTGCTCTGTTGCTAAAAGGAGACAGGATAATGGGAAGTAAGGAGAAAACACTGAAAACAGGATTTTTTTAGTTAAAATTCTATTTTTGTTGCTCAACTGAGAAGTTATCATGTGGACAAGCATATCAGAAAGAAATGGACAGACTTAGGAGATGTTTTTGAAATAGACTCGTGACTAAATTTGATGGTAGTTACTAATCTGGAAACAAGAAGAATCAAATAAAGGCTTTTACTTTTTACTTGCGAATTTGGGCCAATTACTGAGAAATGGAATTTGGGGACGAGTAGTAGGCTTGGTGGAAGACAGAACAGCATGCTGTTGGGCAATGTTGAGTTGGGGTACTTATTATACATCTTCATGCAATTGGATGGAGTCTGAAAGACATTTAAATAGAAGAGTTAGGACTTACTTGCACACAGGTTGCATTTGATCCTACAGAGTTCCTATGAAGAGTATTTAGATAGAGAAGGGACCATGGATCAACTGTTACATAGAAGAGGAGTTGCCAGTAGTTGATAAGAGGGAAACTGGGAGAATGTGGTGTTCCTGAGCCCAAGAGCTCCCAATGTTTTTAAAAGAAGATGGCTCTCTGTGCCAGTTACAGAGATTGCATTTGATGAGATGAGATTTCTCCTTTTCTTTCTTCTCTTTTTTCTTTTATTACTTACTCTATTTATTATTTTGAGACAGGGTCTCCCCAACTGACCTGGAACTCGCTATGTACTCCAGACTGACCTTGAACTTACAGAGATCTGCCTGCCTCTGCCTCCAGAGTGCTGGGACTAAAAGTGTGCGCCATTATGCCTGGCCCATAAATAAGTTCATCTTTTATTTTGACTCTCTGATGAGTTGAGAGAATGAACAAAAGTTCATTGGGTTGAGTTATGGAGGAGACAGTACTTTTAGAAAACTCAAGTGTTGTGAAGAGAAGCAGAGAAATGAAATAGTTCTTGGAAGAGGATATACAGGGAGGGCTTGTTAAAGCCAGAGGATAATAAAATGGATTTCTAGGCTGACAGAATGATTAAGAAGCTGAAGCCAGTTGGAAGAGTGCTAGACAATAGTGGGAGTGAAACCGTATCAGAGCCAGGAAGGGAGGAGATGGAGGGCACAAATAGTGGGCCCGATCTTTATTAGGAGAACACTTGGTTCTTAGTGCTAGGAAGGATTGCAGAGAGAATGATAAAGAGATGATGGGGCTGGTACAGGTCAGTGCTCTGACTGCTTCATCTGCTTTCCACTAGAGAGGTAGGGTGATGTTGGAGTGTGAGTGCATACAACACATTTGAGAACTGGGCTTTGAGATGGACGTTTCGCTAGGTCTAGAGGAAATGATCTCTGGTCAGTTGGGCTTACTGTTTAGAGGTCTGCATTGTATGAGTTTAAGTTGAGACCAGTTGTGGTTGTGTGTTTTTCTCCATAGTTTCTCTAGTTATTTGGGTGAAGGTGTAGGGCAGACGGACATCTGGGTTTAATCAGTTTGGGGAGTTTTCAGGTTAAAGAAGAGGAAAAGAGTTACTGGTGCTTGCAAGGGAGAGATCACAAAGACAGACCTTTATCTTAAGTTGAGCATGAAGAGAAGTGGCAGAAAGTCAGTGAATGGTTTTAGGAGCCAAATAATACCAAGAGGTTGGGATAAAAATACCGAAGTACAGTGGATGGGTTGGAAAAAGAGATGGTGGTTTTTACAACATAAGTTGCTTTGAAGTTGACTTCTCAGAAGTTGGTACATATAATCATGATTCCCCAAACAGAAGTTAGAATGAGAGCAAATGACTAAGTGAGACAGAGACAAGCTCAGAGGCCAGGTGCTTGGGGATCAGAGCCTCCAGGTGAATATACACGAGATGAGTTTGGAAAGGAAATAAGTGTTAAGGCCATGAAAGAATGAGGAGTAGCTGGTAGATGACTGGAGGGAGGGGCCCTGGTAAAGTTAATACCGAGGCAGGTCCTTTGTGTCACCCAGCTGGCCTGGAATATGCAATCCCCTTTTTTCAGTCTTTTGAGTCCTGTGATTAAAGACTTGTGTTAGGTCAGATTTTTAAGAGGTAACTGATAGCCCATACCTGCAATCCCCCAAATAAATGAGAGGTCAGCCAGGTTTCCATGAGATGCTGTCTCAAAACCAAAACCACAAAAACTCTAAAACAACAACATAAAAATAAAGAGTAAAAAAGAAAGAATGGGGAAAAAATTGGATTTGAGCAGATTGAGGATAGGAGCAGAGTTGTTCCTAAAATTATCTAACAGTTTAGGCAGGCATCTTTAATAATCCCAGCACTCAGAGGGCTGAGTCAGGCAGGTCTCTGTGAGTTCAAGGCCAGCCTGGTCTACATAGTGAGTTCCAGGCTAGTCAGGGCTACAGGGAGACCCTGTCTCAAAAAGATTAAAAAAAAAAAAAAAAAGTATTTAACAGCTCAAATGTGATGGAAACCTTTTGTCATTAACTCATTATTCTCAGCAAAGAGAAGATCAAGAAAGGGCTCATGACCAAAATTGGCTCAGAAACGTTTTGCTACTTTAAAATGCTATATTTATTATTTTTATTTTCTGTGTATGAGTGTATTGCCTGCATGTGTGTAAGTGTACCCATGTCGTACAGTACCCACAGAGGTCAGAAGAGGGTGTCAGACTCCCAAGAACTGGAGTGAAAGATGATTGTTTGCCACCATGTAGTGCTGGGGGTCCTCTGCAAGAGCAGTCAGTGCTCTAAACTGCTGAGTCATCTCTCCAGCCCCACATTTTGATTTTTTAGCTACTGGTACAGCTGTCTGTATTTCACTGTCAGTAAAAATTATACCCAAATGTGAGATACACCCTTGATCGGATGCCGGCAAATGAGTGCAATTATGTTTCACATTTCAAAATTCAGGTTAAATCTTACTTTTTCCCTAATTTAGGATTTAGCCTGGTAAACGGAGTAGGAGAAAAGAAAACATGATGGAGTGAGCAGAGGATAGATTCTGTGTTTCAGAGGCAGAGTGAGGTGGGTATTGGGAAGGTGAGACATTGGCCAGTCGGACTGGGATCATGGGCATGTGTCACCATGCCAGGCTCAGTCCTTCAGTCATCTTCTAGCAGTGCTTCAGAGAACGGGACACAGAACATGAAGGGCCTTTTAACCTAAGACTCAAGTGAGGCTCAGTAAGCAGATACATCTCCTAGAACAGCTTCACACCATAGTATGGAGCCAACAGCTATTCTTCACTGGCCATCAGCTGCCACTGGGCAAAGTCCGAATTCCTTTGAATGCTCATGAATCACAGGAAATATGTCATAATTTACCCCACCCTCTTTATTCCGTCCATCTCCTCAGTTATGACTGCTTAGGTTCTGCTTAGGTCACCAAGCTGAACTTCTACCTCATCCTAATCTTGCTTACCTTTGAGGACAGGATACCACCAGGCCAGCAGTCCCTCTGTAGGGAGGCTGGCCAGACTTGCAGACTTGGCTGGAGCTCCAGCCAACCTCTAACCTCATTATAATCCCAACTGTTGTCAAATGACACACCCTCAAGGGCCTGACAATTGTCAGAATTGCAGTGTCAACAGAATGTGCCATAAAAAGTAAAAAGAGATGGTGCCCAATTGCAAGAAACTCTCCATTTATTTCTAAACAAGACATGATAAGCCTTTCTTTTATTAGCTGCTCACCACTTCTGTGTCTTTTACGCTATAGCCATAACTTCTGAACCCCCAAGGGTAGAGGATTTACTTTTGAACATTTGTCTTTCACTTATGTTCTTGACCAAGAATAAAAGTTTCCTTTATTGCCAGTTTATGGAGTATTGAAGTGACTAGGCTTGTTCGATTGTCTACTTGCTTTTGCTGATGGTATGTGGAACCTTCTGGAATCTTGGGTAAAAGTCCAGTTCTTCTTAAGTCTTTTAAAATGTCATTTTTCCTGATCCTACATGAACTAATAATTGCTTGTGTATTACCAAGGCTTGAGATAATGCAAATCAGATACCAGTGATGAATTCAGTATGAATGCTGTGAGTCACTGAGTGCAGCAGTGAGTCACTCTTTAGACTGGTGGATGTGGAGTGGTGGGAAGAGGAGGGCATGTGTGGGTTGGGCTGGCTTGGGAGGGTGTAGGAGGAATGAAAGGGATGGTGAGGTGTAGGTAAACGCTTAGTGGGACACAGTAGACTGCTGGCGTGTGGTTGGCATGCTCTCAGTGAATGAACAAGTAACTCATTTTGCCACTTTAAAATATTTTACTTATTAGTTTCTTTTAGTTTTATGTATATGAATGTATTACCTGTATGTGTGCAGTGCCCGGGGAGGTCAGAAAAGGGTGGTGAATTCCCAGGAACTGGGGTTATAGATGGTTGTTAGCCACAGGGTGGGTGCTGGGAATTGAACCCAGGTCCTCTGCAAGGACAGGCAGTGCTCTTAGATTCTGAGCCATCTCTTCAGTCCCATTTTGATACTTTAGGATGACATCACAGATTCTTGTTCCCAGATTCTTGTTGTAAGCATAATCAGACATGTGCATGTCTTTATAGTCCAAGATCAGGGTATCATTTTTAGAAATAACTTTATTTCTTTAGACAAATTAATTTATAGAATTGATTGTTGACTGTCTTGATGGCATGTTGGTTTTATGTTAATATTTTTTTTCCTAGGAGATGGAGTCTAGAGTTGTGATAGAGCTAAAAGCAAGTTTTTCTGAAGCTGAAAATAAGTACCAAAAAGGACTATTTCAAAGAGAGGATGAAAAACTACAGTTGTGAGGCACAGTTGTCCCAGTGACTTGGGTTAATTTAGGACACGAACCTTTGATCAGGGTCCTTACAGGGAATGCTTTCAGTCCATTCCCACTGACAGTGCTGGAGGTATAGCCCCTGGATTCCGCGTGATTGGAGCCTGGCTTGAGGTGGAAGCCAGCTCCCCCCTCTGACTTCTGCAACAGGCGACCTGTGGCCCAGATCTGCAGGAGGTGCTGGGCTTTATAGGGATTTGTGATAGAACACTTACAGATAATAGTATCTGTTCTGTTTGAGAGAATGTTTATTTTGGAGAGATATTAGAGAAAAGCTGAAGGGGCCTTCCTACTGTCTTATCAGGGAAGTGCTGGGATTTATTTCCCCGATCTGTGAGTGTTAAGTGTACCTGGTCCAGGTGGAGCAAAGCAAGGCTGTGGCCTCGTGAAGATGGATGGAATTTGCCGGTCCCTTTCTATGTAGACTTCCATAGTGTGTCACTTCTGTGTTGTAAAAGTGCAGAATGTGAAAGGGCCAGAGCTTGCTGTGGGTGCTCTGTGATCTTAGGAACGGTGGGAGTCCTTGACAGCAGGTGCTTTTTACACTGTACTTACATTATCTCAAATTCAGTATAACTTTTGATGCAGATGAGATTTTATTGACAAGGGAACTAAAGTTTACAGTCATACAGCTTCTAAGTACCTGTCTTGTAGTTCACTCTAGGACTACTGGTGTCAGTGCATGGTGATGTTCTGCAGTGGATGTTGTACTGAATTTGATGATGGTGCCAAGGACAGCACTCTGACTAGCAGGAACCTGCCTGTGCCCAGAGAAGGGACTGTGTCTCACAAACAAGTAGTTAAGTTTTCACTGACAGGAAAGAAAGCAAGATTGAGTTCCCCCTAGGAGAGACGGTACCTTCTTTGTCTGTGGGCTTCCTCTATGGCTTGACATGGTGCACGGGCCCCCGCATGTGTGGTTTGCCGAAGAAATTTTAGACTTAGCCATCCTGGAGTATGGCACAGCACAGCAGTGGAAACAAGATTGTTTCAACAAGATAGAAGGTGAGAGGCAAGTGGTACCAGTTGTCCTCTGACCTTCACAATGAATGCTGTTGACATGCATGCATACACACACACACACACACACACACACATCTGCAGTAAAGAAACATTAAATAAAATACAGGCCTAATTTAGGTACATGTTAACTCAGATTAGGGGCTTGAGGCAAATTTATCTTTGCTGGGTGGATCCTCAGGTTCTTGAATAAGGTAGATACTTCTGTAATATTTCTTAGTTCTTGCTCTAAGATTCCCAATAAATGGCAAAGGCAGACCATCGTTTTCCATTCTCTCTGGTTTATTTTTTTTTATTCTTGTTTATTAAGACGAGAAATGATCTGAAAAATCACTGAAGTAATGGTCAGATGACGAGGGATCTGGTTAAATGTTATCTGTCCTTCTGCATGTTGCTCTTCTCATACAGTTTTTTTATTACAAGAACAGTGTGTACATAAAATCTTTAAATATGATGCATACAAGGAAGAAAATAAAATGACCCAGAATCTTACTAGTCAAAGATGAGAACTGAGAATATTTTGGGTTTATCCTTCATGTGTGTATGTACATATGCTTTAAACAAATATGTGTGCACATATACTCATAGGTACTTTGGTATTTTGAGATAAGTAGCTGTGGGTGGCTTGGAACTCAACTATATAGACCTAAATATCTATAATTGTCATAGGATTCTCAGTGATGCCCTGCCTCTGTCTCCTGAGTGCTGGCCTGTTACAGGCTTAGATACTTACTGTTTTTTTCCCCGCCACCTTTTTTTTTTTTTTTTTTTTTTTTTTGGAGACAGCGTATTTTATTTCTGTACTCTTTACTGGCCTGGAATTTACTATGTAGACCAGGCTGTTCTCAACTCATAGAGTACAGCTGCCTCTACCTTCCAAATGCTGGGATTAAAGGTATGTGCCACCAGGCCTGGTTGCTTTCTGTAATTTTGTTCTTCGTATAATTAACTTTGTACATTCTCATTACCCCATCTTTATTCAGGATCCTAATAATCCAGAAGGAAACTAAGCAATTAAAAAATTCTAGAATGTCTTATTTCACATTGATCACATTTCTAGAACTTTCTTAACTATATTTACAAATATGAATTAAAAATTTTTTTTTATTATTTTTATTACATGTACAAGTGTATTGCCTGCACGTAGGTAGGTGCACCTGTGTCATGCAATGCCCACAGAAGTCAGAAGAGAGTGTCAGATCCCCTGGAACTGGAGTTACAGGTGGTTGTTAGTCACCATGATAGTGCTGGGAATCGAACCAAGATTCTCTACAAGAGCAGTCAGTGCTCTCAATTGCTGAGCCATCTCTCCAGCCCACAAATATGAATTTTTAAAAACTGTTGTCTTTTCAGCCTCAGTGCCGGGTGTCAATGGCAGTTGGGCATAGGAGACACTGAATAGCAGAAGGCTTGTGGTCTTGCAGGAGAAGTACAAAGGACCATCATTTTTATTTTTATGTGTATGTGAGTGTGCGTGCACAGGTGTACATATGAATTGTGAAGTACAGAGATATGCACATGTGTCTTTTATCATTTATTTTTTGAGATAAGGTCTCTCACTGAACCCAGAGCTCACTCACTGGATAGACTGGCTCACCAGAAAGTTCTGGGGATCTGCGTGCCTCCACTTTCCTTCCCCCAGCACTAGGGTTACAGACACACTACTGCACCCATCTTTTACAGAGTGCTGGGGATCTGAACTCAAGTCCTTATGCTTGCAAGGCAGGTACTTTATTGATTAAGTTATCACCTAGTCCAATGTCTTAAAAATTTTTATTTATAGTTTTATTTTATGTGTCTGTGTTGTGCCTACATGTATGTATGTAAATGTAGCCGGGTCATGCAGTGCCAGCAGAGGTGAGAAGAGGGTGTGGACAACTGTTAGTTACTCTGCGTGTATGTGTGTGTGTGTGTGTATATGTGTGTGTGTGCGCGCGCACGCGCGTACTGGGACTTGAACCTGGGTCCTCCGCAAGAGCAGCCAGTACGCTTAACTGCTGAGCTGTCTCTCTAGCCCCATCCAGTCTAATCTTGATCCTTTATGCCATTAAACTGAAGTCCAGAGAAGTCAGGAGGCTTTTTTTCTGGCTGAGGTAAGATGGGGTCATGCCTCAGGTCATAATCTCTGCGGAGCTCTCAGATGCCTCAGAACAGAGTCTCAAAACAAATTGTGTAGCTGGTAGCTGCCCAACAATGGTTCAGGGAGTAGGTAGGAGTGCACTGGGTGAGGTCAGGCCTGAAGGTCACCGCACTGATAATGGAACTTGGAGTTTTGACAAGAGTCTTATTAGAAATTCAGTTTTGACAGTCACTTGCCTCCCGCCTGACTCATGCTAAGAACATGGGCTCAAGCTATGGGATAGCTTTGAGTTTAGCTTTGAGTTTCTTTCAGTGTTATCTAGGAGTTTCTGGCTGAGGAGAGGCTGTTGAGTCTAAATTGCTAATGTGTTCTGCTGATTTCCATCCACTGTGTGATTTGACTGACAACAGTATGAGCCTAACCCACTGGGGTCTGGCGAATTGCATCCACTCAGACTATTTCCCGAGCTGGAATTGAAACACAGGGCCCTTTAGTTTCCAGTGTGAAGCCAATGCTCAGGCAATTGACTTGTGCTCTTCAGTCTCCAACAGGGGGGAAATTATGAAATAAAATGGGGAGAGGCCAGGCGTCCTCATCAAGATTCAAACCCATAAAAATAAGTAGCTGTAATCAATCATATACAGCCTCTCTTGCCTATTAAATCTACTCTTAGCAGGGTCAGTCTGTTTCATTAAGCAGTTTAGTTTCCCAGCTTGGGGTTGGGAGTGAGTATCCTGGTTCCTTCTCCTGAGATCTGACCTGAGGTTCTTTTCCAATACATGTCTCAAGTCAGCTGAGATCTGACCTGAGGTTCTTTTCTAATACATGTCTCAAGTCAGTTCAAGTTACGTTGAATAGTGTAGGTTTATATGGGAGGGTCACCTGAAAACAGCTCCAGCCCTAGGGGGAATAGATACACGGGAATGGCTTCCTTGCTGGGTACTGATGAGACTCTCTCAGCTGACCTGCTCTTTATATCAGCCTGTCAGACCAAATGAGAGGGAGCAGTCTCTCAAGTACCTGAGTTCAGTAGGTATTTATATTCAAGATAATCTCTGAAGTATTTGTTTTCCTAGGGAGAGATCCTGTTTTTTGACTGTGGTTTGCATATTTTACTTGCTGGTGCAGTTTGTTCAGACTTGTCTCTCTCTCCTTTCTGCCTCCTTCACATATTTTTTCATGTATTGATGAATATGGCTAATGGTGTCCTGATGAAAGAAAGACACTCTGGCCATCTTCTTCACCTCTTCTAACACTGGGTATCAAATCCAGAACCTGCACAGTAGACAAATGCTCTACTCCTTAGCTGCATCCCCAGCAATTCTTTCTTTTGAAACACAAATTTCATCAGATCATTGTATGATTAAAACCCTCCATTGACTTCCTGTCTCTGTCTTGTCAGAATGAAAGCCTTGCTAAGGGGAGGTCATGTGTGACTTGGCACCTGTCTGACTTTCTGACCTTGGCTGGGACCCACTGCTGGAGTCATTTGCTCTGCTGCAGCCACTGTAGCCTTTTGGCATACCAAAGAGGTGGGGTGTGTACAGACTGAGTATCTTTGCTTACCTCTTACCTCTTGCAAAATCCCTTCCCCTAGGAAGCTGTGTGCTGGCCTCCCTTCAACTGCAGTTTCTACAAATCACCTCCGTGAGCATTTTGTCCAAAGTGGATTAAAAAAAAAATCTCCCTGTCACTTCTAACCTGTTACCCATTTTGTTATTTTTACAGCACTTGTCACTTAAAAAATATCCAATTTTAAAGTGTGTTTTTATATGAGTTTATAAAAGCATTTCCAGTTCATGAGATCAAGGTTCTCAGTCCCCAGAGCTGTCCTTCAGATCTAGCAGACACTTTTCCCAGATGAAGGCACGTTTTTAGACCCAGAGCCTTCCTTCTGCTCTCTTCACTTGGGAAAATGGTTCAGGGACACTTTTCTGAGTATTTGGTGTAATTCTTGCTTTGGTTATATTCAAAGAAGTTACAGTTTTTATTTTGCTAGTGTATATGTTTTCAAATGCAGTTTTTCAACAATGAATTTCGAAGCTTTTAAGAGTGGCAGTTATTTTTGCTCCATTTCTCTCTAATGTAAACTTTTAAATACATCAGAGTACAGCAAAATGTTCTAATTGTTTCTAGAATAGAAGCAGAGGTTTGTCATATTTTTCAAGATAATGTAGATTTGTTTAGGTAAGGATAAAGATTGAATTATGTACATTTATATGCTTTTAAATATTTTTTGTGTATATGTATGTATGTATATATTTATGCATGTACTTACTGTATTCATGTTTGCTTGTGGCACACCTGTGTGTGCTGATGCATGTGTGTGTGTGTGTGTGTGTGTGTGTGTGTGTGTGTGTGTGTGTGTGTTCATGTGAAAGCCAGAGGTTTGACGTCTGGAGGCGTGTACCTTATATATTGAGGCAGAGTCCGTCACTTGAACCTAGAGCTTGCTGATCATTAGTCTGGCTAACCACATTGCCCCGGCACTTGTCTCTGCCTTCTGGGCACTGGGTTACAAGTGGAATGCTATGCTTCCCTAGTATGTGTATTAGTGCTGGATCCCATGTCTTTGCCTGCCAGGCACTGGGATTACAAGCGTACTGCCAAACGTGCCTAGCATGTACATGGGTGCTGGGGATGCTGGGGATGGTGGGCATTTTACCCACTGAGCCGTGTCCCCAGGCCCCCTTCTTTTCTTTTCTGAGATCTGCTATGTATTTCAAGCTACCTCAGCCTTCAGATTGCTACAATTATAGCAGTATACCGCCTCACCCAGTTGTTTGAAATTATCTTTTTTTCTTTCCAAGTTTGTTTGTTTGTTTGTTTGTTTTGATAAAGGTGTCAGACCAGGAGGATTTAGAACTCCATAACTGAGGATCGCCTTAAGCTCATGATCCTCCTGCTTTCACTTGCCAGGTGACTGGTGTTCCTCCTGCTTTCACTTCCCAGGTGACTGGTGTTCCCCACCTTGCCTACCTTGGAATTCTTTTAAGAAAGCGTTTTATTTATTTTTATGTATGTGTCTGAATGTTTTACCGGTATGTAAGTGAACCCATGTGTGCATTGCCCAGAGAGGCAGAAGAGCGCGTCAGATCCCTTGGAACTGGAGTTACAGATGGTTTTTAGCTGCCATGTGGGTGCTGGGAACTGAACCCAGGTCCTCTGCAAGAGCAGCCAGTATTCTTAACCACTGAGCCATCTCTCTAGCCCCTGAGTTCACTTTCATGATTTGGAATTCTTAATTTTTGTAAGGGCTGTGAGTAGTCTGCTTTATCCATGTGTGCAGCAAAATCCATGATACCTGGCAAAGCCCTCTAACCGTAGTTCCAGAAGGAATGGGGAGAAATGTTTCTAAATACTTGAAGCCAGAAGGTTGAAAGTTCATTGCTAAGATGCTGCTAAGAGGCTTCTTTTCATTGCATGGATCTATTTATTTGTTTTTGGGACACAGTTTTAGTTAATTTGGCTCTCGGTTTTCTAACCATGGTGATAAGTTAGAAGTGAATTGGAGAGCTGAAAGATGACAGAAACTTATGAGCTTGTTAGATTGAAGAAATAGAAAAACTTTGCAAGGAAGATAGAGGAAAAATTGAAATGGGTGGACTCTGGGGCTGCCTGATGAAGGATTAATAGTATTGTCTTTTCTCCTGTTGCTCAGACACCCTATATCACAGCATGTGTGTGATGCTCAGTCATCAGAAATTGAATTCATGGAGAATAGCTTCTAAGAGGACAGCATGGGATGTGAAATTTTGAAATACTTTAATCCAAAAAAAATATATATATTTTTTGGTCTTTTTTGAGATAGAGTCTTTTTCCTTGAAGTTCCAGCTATCCTGAAACTTACTGTGTAGACCAGGCTGGCCTGGAACTCACAGAGATCTGCCTGCCCCTGCCTCCTGAGAAATGGGATTTTTAAGGTTATGCTACCACACCCAATCCCAAATAAATTTTTTTCATAAACATTTTTGTGCAATGTGAACTTTACTCAGATGTAAACCGTTGGAAGGTAGTAGATCATGTGCATTCTCAGTTGTGCGTTCAGTGTCAGACACATGAGAAATAGTCTGAATGAAAGAATGAATGTAAGTCTTAAGTACTCAGCAGTGCTATACACATTAAGAGAATGCTACCAGTGTGAGTCAGTTTTATGTTTCTATGGCAAAACCTGAGAAAATCAGCTTAGAGGAGGAAGGATTTACTTTGGATTATGCCTTCGGAAGTTTCCATCCATGGTCACCTGGCCCCTGTTACTTCCCCGCCTGTGACAAGGGAGAACATCAGAGCAGAAGTACATGGCAAGGCAATGTGTTCACATCATGAAGGCTAGACAGGGAGAGAGATAGGAGCACCTGCTGTGCTCTTAATTGCAGTTCCCAACTGCAGTTCCTTTTACTAGTTCTCAGGGCTTAAGGCTGGACCATAGACTGGCCATGAAAGCTTTAGCATGTGGACCTTTGGAGGACATTTAAGAATCCAAACCATAATACCACCTTTATGCAACTGAATGAAGAAGAATAAAATAATGAAAATTTTGGAAATTTTCAGGAATATTTCAGTTATAGTTATCACCAATTAAGTGATAATGAATTGCAAGGCAAATGTCTCCACTTTTTCTTTCTAGAACTCTTCATGATGATTTTATTTTCTATCTGATATTTGAGAATTGGAAGAATACAGAGATCTTCACATTTAAAAATTCTTATTTCTTATTTTTATTCTATGTGTATGAGTGTATTCCCTGAGTGTAGGTAGGTGCACCTGTGTTGTATAGTATATGTAGAGATCAGAAGAGGGCATCAGATTCCCCAAAACTGGAGTTAGAGATGGTTGTTACCTCCTGTGTAGTGCTGGAAATAGAACCTGGGTCCTCTGCAAAAATAGCCAGTGCTCTTAACTGATGAGCCATCTCTCCAGCCCCAGAGATCTTTAAATGAAAAAAAATTTTGTTACATTTATTGAATTTGTGTGTGTGTTTGTATGTGTGTATATGTGCATGGGCGCATACACCATGGTATTTGTGTGAAGGTCAGGAACTTGCCAGGACTCAATTCTCTCCTTCTACCACGAGGGTACTAGAGATTGAACTCAGATCATAAAGCTTAGTAACTAGTGCCTTTGCTCACTAAACTCTCTTGCCAGCCCAATGGGGGAAAAACAAATCTATGATAGCTTCAATATTGAACAGAACCCTTTATCCTCTCTGCTTAGGGACTGTCTGTTTTTGGCTGTCAGGTTGGTACCCGGTGTTTCAGACCCATGACTGGACTTGTTTATGCTCTGATTGATTCTTCCTGCATGCTTTCCACTTATGGTGTGTGCCAGTCCTTTTAACAAAGAAAAGAATCTGAAAAGAAAAAGATTGAGGAGGATGCCATATCAAGTAGAGAATAAGATTATATGACTTAAGCTGTTTCAGCCAAGATTTTTTTTTTTTTTTTTTTTTTGAGACAAGAGTTGCTCTCAGTAGCCCAGACTGTTCTGAAACTTATTGTATAGCCCAGGCTAGCCTTGAACCCATGGGGATCCATTTGATCAGTATCTCTAGAGCTGGAATTAAAGGTATGAGCACTATGCTTGGCTTCATCCATGATGACTGTGACGGAACTCGCAACATTGCTCATTATTTTGGCATAGGTGAAAGAAAACAAGAGTATCTTCTTTGTCATTTTGGAGCAGAATGAAGGGGATGGGGCATTTAGACAACTTTATATTGTTTTCACACACTTTAGGAGTATTCTTACTATGAGAAAATAGGGGAGGCTGAAGTAATTCTTGTTACTAACAATTCTTGAAGGTCAGACATTTTTAGAGACTCTGATCGCTTAGCAAGACAATACAATACATGATTATTTTGGCTAGTACATTTCAGATTTTCTTCACACATATGCATTGCGTGTGCAGTTTAAGAATCCATATTTATACATGCAGATTGTTGGATGTGTAGAGGAGTGAATTTAAATGCAAATTTTAGCAGGCTGCAGAGGGAAAGAAAACAGTACAAGACAGAAAATGTGGTGAGCTTTGTTTCCTGGGGATCTTCTATATCTGTAAGAAAGCAGAGTATAATGGGACCCATCCCAGTGTGCTTCTTGCACATTCAGTACAGTTCTCAGTCAGGGCTTATGCAGTGTGTGTAGTGGTGTTGTAACAGTGCTGTATTTAAATTATATATGTAATATAATAAATAGTAAATAAAAATATATATGTAAAAAATTAACTGAGGTTATTGTGCTATAGCTAATATTAATGAACTCAGGCATAGTTTGTGTGTGCGTGTGTGCGTGTGCGTGTGTGTGTGTGTGTGTGTGTGTGTTTTATTTTTTGAGACAGGGTCTCGTGTAGCTGAGGCTGGCCTGAGTTCACTATGTAGCTGTGACTGACCTTGAACTCCTGATTCTCCTCCTTCTACTGCCTGGATGCTTTCCCAAGTGCTGTGATTTCGTATGTGAACCATCATGCCCAGCTCTTTTTTTTGTTTTTTTTTGCAGACAGGGTCTCACTGTGTAACCCTGGTTAGCCTGGAACACACTATGTGAATCAAACTGGTCACAAACTTGTGGTGATCCTATTGGGATTATAGGTTTATACTATCACATTCACTCAATCGTAGTTTCTTTTTGTTTTTAAAGGTTGGGTCTCATGTAGCTCAAACTAGCCTCAAATTCCTTGTTTAGTTGAGGAGGACCCTGAACTTCTGATTCTCCTATCTTCCAAGGACTGTAATTATAAGTATGTGGACCATCCCTGGCTTTCAGTTACAGGTTTTCAGTGAACTCAAGGTTTCATAAGTTTACTTCAGATATTTTCTAAAATATATTTGAAATTATATAAATATAAATATATAAAATGCAATTGTAAGTGGAATACTTTTGAAAGAATTATCTGGTTTCTTCTCATTAGTGGTAAAAATAATAAAAAGTAGCAATTGGTTTACGTAGGTACTAGCCAGCATGGGCTACAAAGTGAGACACTTTCATGTAAGAAGCAAAACTGAACAAAAGAAAAGGACCTCAGATTACCACTAATGTATGGAAAAGGTCTTTTGACTCACTTTGCAGCAGTTTCATCATCTAAAACTTTTAGAGGAACATTTACTTATATAATAAATTAGACTTTCTGGTGTGCGTTTTGAGTAACGAGGATTGTCAGCTTTGTTACAGTGTTAATGACTCAGGATTAGAGGCTTGAGATATTTCAGGGTGGAGACACATTTTTACTCTGTTGTTAGTATACAGTATATTCTGTAGATTCTATATCTGCATGTGAAATCTGAAAAATAGCTTGTGTTCTCAGAAGAAAGTCAGCTGTTTTCTTAAGCCAGTAATAGGGCTGAAAGGGGCAGGAATGAAAGAAGCCTGGCTCTAGCTCCTAATTTATTTTTTAAAAATATTTTATTTATTATTATTATAATTAGTTTTGTGTTTTAGATACAGGGTTTCCTTGTAGCCTCAGCTGTCCTGGAACTCACGATATAGACCAGGCTGGCCTTGAACCCACAGAGGATTGTCTCCCTCCTGAGTGCTGGGATTAAAGGCATGCACCACCATCCCCAGCTATTATTATTATTTTTAGTGTATATGAGTGCGTTGCCAGCCTGTATGTAAGTGCATCTGTATCATGCAATGCCTGTGGAGATCAGAAGAAGGCATGGGATCCCCTGGATTTGGAGTTACCAATGGTTGTTAGCCTCCATGTGGGTGCTGGGAACCATCCTGAGGTCCTGTACAAGTACAGCCAGTGCTCTTAAACTGAGCCACCTCTCCAGCCCCTAGCTCTTAATTTTCCAAAATGAACTTAAAGTGGTCAACAAATTTACTTGTATGAACTATGGTTCTTTATGATATTGGCAAGCAGCCAAAACATTCTGTTGTGAATTAAATTATGGTACTGTCTGTAATTAATATAAATCTGTTATTAGCTGAGATGGTATATACATTGTATTGGTAAATATGTGTCATGTGCTGCTTAAGCTTGTTGAATGTGGATTCTGGGAGTGAGTAGGACTCCCTTGTCTAGGACTCAAGTACATTTATTTCAAGTGTCCTTCCAAACTCCCTGGAATGGGTCGCACTGGCCACTATATAACCTTGTGACAGAGTAAGGAGAACAGCTAACAGCTGAGGACATTAAAAACATTGTTCTCTTGAGAACAGGTAGAAGGTAAACCTTCCAACAGAAGTTACTATTGTTTATTCCATGACACAAAAGTGCTCACAATGGGAAGAAGAAGCCAGAAAGTAATCCATGGAGAGAACTCTGTGCTCTGCCCAGAAAGCTCCAACATGTCCACTCAGCAGAGCTTCCCAGGTCATTTCTGCTGGAGGATATGAATACCTAGTTTGGTGATGTTTTGCTGTCTTTCTGCTGCTTCTATATATCTGCTACTTGGTATGTTTGCTTTTACTTCTGCTTGCTAAATGCTCAATAAACTCATTCATTTGAAACAGAAAGTATGGCTATTATAAATTTAGAGTGGACTTCATGAAAATAAAGAAACAGGGTCAAATTTATGTCTGTGTTTGTGTGTACACAAACCATGACACATGTGTAGAGATCAGAAGATAACTTCTGGGAGTCCACCTGGGGCATTGACATCAGGTGGTCAGGCCTGTGTGTCAAGCCATCTGCTAAGCCATCTCATGGCTCCTCTATATTTTTCAATAGGTGGTTGTTACTTGCTTTTGAATGTCTGAAATGTTTGTTAAGTTATTCAAATACATGATTCAGGCAGAAGGGTGGCCTTACCTTTGAATGGAGGGGGGCTGGCAGATAACGCTCAGTGCCTGTGTGTATGAGGTGCTTTTCTCATTGTCTGACAAAGTCACTGTGACTACAGTGGGCATCCTCAGAGGACAGCTAGGATTTAGTTGTACCTGGTAAGTTCAGTCAGCCAGAAACGCATTTCTGTAGACCCTAAGAAATGGCAACTACAGTTTTGTTTGTGAGCACTCAAGGACGTTTACTGACTCTCAGTTGTTTCTGTCATTCTAGACTGGTTTCCCATGCCACACCTGTAACTGATTATATTGATGGTTTTTAAGTTTGACATGTACATTATCAATTCTGTTGTTTTCTTCAAATAAGTGCTGTGCGAAGATCTCACATTTCCTTAATTCTAAACTGATCTCCTTTCTCCCCTTTTCTGGATAGGAATATTGTATCCTTGGGGCCAATTCCCGCTCTCTGGCTCCCTAACCTTCTCACATTAAGCCTCTGTCTACTTCCTGCTGTAATCATTTGTGAGGTCCTATTATAGTCTCCAGTTGAGAAACTGGGGATTTCTACAAAGCCTACTCTCTGTGACCACACTGTCCAGTGCTGACTCAAACCCAAACCAGGCTCATTCCCCTCACACAGGACTATGTCATTGCCCTCTGATGGGCCTCTGCCCTTCTCTTAAGCTTTGAACAATAATCTGCTTGAACACTAAATCATGAAACAGACATCTTAGCAGATGAGTATGAAGGTGAGGACCATTTTGTTTAGGCTTTGCCAGCTGCACCACCGTTCTCAGAAGAATCCAAGTTGGATGGTTCTGGCACCAGAGCCAGTCCTGAGTCATCTATGTGTAAGTTTATACCAAGCCTTAAAACATGGGCATTAAGCTGTGATGAGCATGTTGATTTCGTCTTTGGGTCATTTTTTCTCTGTGGTTTTCTTGTACTTTTAATGGCAGAATGTGAAGGTCTGCTGATATTTTTGGTTCTGCTGTCGATAGCAGGGAGATGAGGCCACCAGTGGCCAGAACTGCCTGAGGAGTACCTGTGCCGGATTCTTGAACAGGATCCCTGAGATGAAACTCTTGCTATTCCTTGAGTGTACCGTGGAAAAGAATTCCAGAACAAGTTAGAGTGAAGCAAAGTTTTCAAGTTTATTGAATATAGTACATACTTTTAGATGTATGCATATAGAGACAGAAGGACACTTTTAGAATCTTCACAATGGAGATATCTACTTATCTTTCTATCTCTTTATCTACATATGATTTTGTGGCTTTTTAAATTACATTGTTCAAAAGATAATAGTTTTTGAGACAGGATCTCAGTATGAAGCTCTAGTTGATTTGGGAACACCCATTGTCGACCAGGCTGGTCTTGAACTCATATAAATCTGCCTGCCTTTGTCTCCAGAGTCCTTGGGATTAAGTGTGCTCCACCACACATGGTTTATTGTGACATTCTCGTTTTTTAAAAAAATTTAATTATGTGTATATGTGTATGTCTTGAATGTGGGTTTGTACATATGATTGCAGTGCTTGGAAGGTCAGAAGTGGGCCAGGATCTCCTGAGACTGGAATTACAGGCAGTTGTGAGCTGCCTGACATCAGTGCTTGCAATAGAGCACGGGTCCTCTGCAAGAGTAATATGTGTTCTTATCCTCTGAGCCATCCTCTCTCCAGTCCTCATTGTGTCATTCCTAATAAAAACAAAAATATCAATGATGACCTTAGGTGAGCCTGGCAAAACGAAACCTATTCTTTGCTTTTGTTTTGAATTACCTAGGAGTGTGGTTTATTCATTATAGTTAGCTAGATGATCTTATAGAAAGATTTGGTCATGGTTGAAATAGTGGTCCTTTAATCATGAGTTCTTTTATAACATTATAAAAGAGGAAATGACTGTAGTGAATATTACTGGCAACTGGCAGTATGTGAATACAAGCTTTCATTAGCATTAGTGACTTCTTGAGAAAATAAATGATAGTATTTTTCTGTGAAAATTTTAGTTTTAGACAAATTAGATTGAAACAATCCAATTAGTTGGGTAAGAAAGCCATACTTTTGGAAAAACCAGCTCTAAACTTAATTGATTGGATGAACACCTCATGGTGAGACATTTTCATTGACTTTCATGTAACATCTCATAGTTGTCCTTTATGTGTAGTTTCCTTTATGAAGTCATGAATGACATTATCAGCAAGATAGAAATAGTGATGCTACTCTAAGTCAACCAGCCACCACACTCATATCCAATGGACCACCAGGCTTCTGTCTATATGAGGTAGGCATGTGCTCTGTTTAGGTAAATAGAACTAAGATTATGTTCCCGTTTGACCAAATTAACCTTGTGATAGCATGCTTTCTCCAAGCTGCTAAGATTTCTGTTGTTGTGACAGGCACCCATGTGAATATTTGTGACAGCACCTTGAACATTGATTGTGCTATGACAAATAAATAGGTGTCTGCCCTGGTGTAGTTTTGGCTATTGGAGAAGGTTTGCTTAAGGGTAACTGAATGTTGACTGACTTCCCTAGCTAGCATACTTTGTGTGTTCTAGTTTAGGAAAAGTGAAGATTGTATAGGGAAAGTGTCGGTTAGTGGTGGTAGAGATGGAGACTCAGCTCCACACGGTTGCTCTCAGCGCCCTGAGGAATTTCTCCAGTCTCCTGGAGATCTCAGGCAGCACAGGATTCCAGACTTTGACCAGAAAAGAATTTTAGTACTAGTCTGTCTGAAGCAGAGTGGGAGTTTATTAGAAATAGAAGGAAGGGTGCTCAGGGAAACACTAATGCACCTGAGGGCATGGGTGTGAGCGTCTCAAAGTTCCAATTTAGTAAAAAGCATTTTTCATAGCATAGGGGTCAAGAGAGAAGAAAGACATTCAGGGAAATAATAATACATAGGCAAGTGTAGGTATGGAATCTTTGAGAAATTAGTATCTTAGTATTAGGCATTCATACCATTTTGGTGGCTTCTGACTTACATCTCAGAGGACAGCTATGAAATCTGTGTTTTTTCCCTTTCTTGTTGATAGATTATTCAGTAGCTCTAGAGGTGCCCTGGGTGGGATTATAGTCTAAGGTAAAACCAAAGGCTTGGCGAGTGGGGTGGGGTGGGAAGAGGTTAGACTTTTACTGTAAAGAGGGTTTCTGGTGAGATATCTAGAAAATTCAGGTTTTCAGATGGGGAAGAAAGGCCTTAAGCAAATGTTGATTGGGCTGCAATTCTTGATTCTTATCTGATGAGGGGCCTATTTCTCTTTCCAAGTCTCCATCATTTTTATACCCTGCCTCAAAAGGAAAGTAAAGAGGAGGCCCCCAGTATCAGGATATTTATGTGAAGTATTTTCCTGGTAAGAATGTTAATGAAAAAGTCATGTTAGAATTTCAGAGTTTGTGAGGAAGGAGATCAGTGGAAAAAAAAAATTTAAGAAATGCCAACTTCTATTTTAGTATTTAATTTATAGTATTCCAAAATGAGTTTTCTGTAGAATCCTAGTTACCAACTCTACTGAAATTCTTTAATTTAGGATAGTAGAACAGATATTATACATTCAATATCCTAACATGTAACAATTATAATTTACATAATTTGCATCTCTTTTTTGTATCTTATGTTAAAACTGCCTAGTTATAAACTCGTAGGCTGGTGAGCCCTGTGGTACAGGTAGTGGGCTGACAGGATGTGCTGTTCAGACAGGTCTGATCGCTACCCAGACAGGAAAATAGGGTTGTGGCTTCTCTGTTTGAGGTGGGTAGGCCAGCTGCTTTTGTGAATGGAATGAAAGTCTTTGGCAGGTCAAATTACTCACTCTTTTAGTCAAAAAAAAAAAAAAAAAAAAAGTAAGCTTAAGGCATTCACATTGTTATTCTTTTATGTTTAACAATAGAAGTGGACCAAAGGATTTTCATGTAATTTTTATTTCTTGCAGTGTTCTTGGTTTCAGAAAAAGTTAGAAAACTTTAAAAGGTCCATTCATCCTTGTGGCAGAAAACAAGGGAGAAGGCAGAAAGCTCTCACAGAGCTGTGGTGCTTTATTTAGAAGCACACTGAGCACAAAGGGCGCTTCATCTGGGGCCTTCCCGAAACCGTGCTGTCCCGTAACTGCCTGGAGGAAAACTTCTTGCTTTCTTTTTTCTCCCTTGTCTTCCTTTTCCTTTTTAAAAAGCTCCTTTAATGAAAGGAACTATACCACAGTTTAAGTTATCAGTTTGTTAAAGGATCAGTGAGGGCGGAGTGTCTGCGGACTTCCTATCTTTGAGTGATAAAATCTAAAGGAGTTGGCTTTTGGTTTTCCTGAGAACTTCATTAAGAAGGGAAAACTCAAGAAAGCTGTGGCACAGTTTGAATCAAACACTGGCCACAGAACCTGAAGCTGGCTTGAGGTCTATTGTCATGTTGAGTGACCCAGGACTTCCACTAGCTCTCCTTCTGGTGGGGATTAGCTGCCGAACACATTTGCAAGCACAGCATGAAGTTTTGTCAAATACACAATGACATTTCTTTTCACAGCTCTCTTGACTTTATACTGTTTAAATACCCCGAGTTGTCTCTCAATTTGCATTTCTTTCTTTAATTCCTGTCTGTTCCGAAAGTAACTTTTACATAATCAATTCCCTTATCCAGGTTTTCGGGTTACTGCTTTTGAATTGTATATACAAGTTAGCATGTAGTAGCTTTCTCACTGTGTTTACTTGTCTAGTTTAAGATAGTTTCATAATCTGTAAATTTCTTTTTATTATTTGGATTATTATACAGTAAAATTAACTTGTTTTCCTGAAATTTTCCTCTGTAGGCTAAGAAATGGCCTTTCAGAAGGCAGTGAAAGGGACTGTTCTTGTGGGAGGAGGAGCTCTTGCCACCATTTTGGGGCTCTCCCAGTTCGCCCATTACAGAAGAAAGCAAGTAAGTGAGCAGCATGCACTGATGGCGTGCGGGTGTATGTGCATGTGTGTGTGTGTGTGTGTGTGTGTGTGTGTGTGTGTGTGCGTGCGCGTGCGCTTCCTTGCTTGCTTGCTCTTGACTGTGTTTAGGAATTGCTCTGGAAGTTTCTTAGTTTGGTTTGAAAGATACTGAGTTAGAACTGTATGAACTGTGTATGCCTCATGTTTTAAAATGTGAATGTCTTTTTCAAGAGTCTCCATTTGGACTCTTTTGGTTGTGAAAAGAATAGTTCATTTACAAGTGCCAGGGTTTGTTCCTTTGGACTTACCCTGCCCAGCTCATCAAAATGCCTGACACCTGTGTTCCTGCCAAGTTTGTCCTTTTAGAAGGCAGGAGGTTGAAGAAGAGAGTGGGAAAGCCAAGGCCCAACTCTGCCTCCTGGTTTTATTTCTTAAAAGGTTTGGCTTTTCGTTAGTAAGTGTAGTACCTTCTAGGAGGAGAAGATTTAATGAGGGAATACCATGACAATGGGACAGATTAGCATGAAAATTCCAAAGAAAGCTTCCAGCTTTCCCTTTTCCTTTCCCCTTTCTCTCTGTTCCACCACTGCCTACCATTAGAGTTGATGGCAGGAGATAATCTTAGTTTGCTCTTTTCAGGTGTAAGACATTTTAATGCCCTAGTAGTTAGTTTTAGCTTTCCGTTTTTATCCTGCTTCAGAGAGGAGGATGGAGGAATTTGGTAAAGCTGTTCATCACCGGGTGACAAATCATGGTATTGCTTTTCTACATTTTTGTGGCTACCTCTAAGCCATGGATTTTCTTATACTTGTTCTTGCTGTTTCTTTGTGCTATAAGGTGGTAGGACAAGGCATATTGCTTAGAAGTTAAAAACACACCAGGGGGGCTGGAGAGATGGTTCAGTGATTAAGAGCGCTGGCTGCTCTTGCACCCACAACACAACTAACAGCCATCCTTCAGTCTAGTTTCAGGGGGATCTGGCGCCTTCATCTGGCCCCTGTAGGCACTGCACACACACGGCACACTTGCATACATGCAAGCAAAACACTCATGCACATAAAATAAATATAATTTTTTTTTTTTAAAAGAAGACTTTTTTTCTTTTTGAGATAAAGTCTTACTCGGTATCCCTGGCTCGTCTGGAACTCATAGGTCATGTTTGGTTTCACAGTGATCCTCCTGGGCTGGGATTACAGGCCTGAGACACCGTGCCCAGCCTGGCTCCCAAATTCATTTTACCTGTTCTCCCTAAACAGGGAGTGATGAAAGTGTGTGAGTCACCCTCCTTTTCATTCAGCCGTGGGTGTGCTGCTCTACTTTCCCAGTGTGTATGTTGCCATTCTTTCTTTTCATTCTTTTCTCATCTGTTGATTGTGCTTGATACATGATATTTTAAAAATTGCATTGGTGTTTTGAATGTAAATGTGAAAGATGGTGCTTCTGTGGAGGCTATTTCAGAAGTGTGTGACACAGGCATTAGATTACTTCTCTCGTCTAACCCCCTTGTTATCTGACCCTGTACTGGGAAATGCCAATGCCAGAGGTCATGATATCTAATAGTTGTTGCTAAATTTGTAGGTAGCATACGGTTTTTAACCATAGTAAGCATGTTCTACTCTGAAGTTTATGGCTTAATTATGTTCCTAGTAATACTGTTCCATATTTTTCTTTTTTTAAACAAATATTTTATTTATGATTTTGTTTTGTGAGCATGGGTGTTTTGCCTGTCTATATGTAAGAATACCATGTGCATGCAGTGCCTTATAGAGGCCAGAAGAGGGCATTGAACCCCCTGGAACTGGGGTTACATATGGTTATTAGTTGACATGTGAGTGCTGGGAACTGAACCCTGGTCCTCTGGAAGAATAGCCAGAGCCCTTAACTGCTTAGCCATTTCTCCAGGCCCATGTTTTCTTAAATTTGGTTTTGCATTGTAATCTCACAAAGTAAATGTACAATACTGCTCCAAAACAATGGAATTATGGTTGGATTTTGGAAAAATCAAAGCAAAATAAGAGTATGCTGATTCCTAGAATAGTTATCATTTTATCTGCACTGTTAGACCTCCTGACCACCCTAATAGCCCAGTGACACGGATGCCAGCAGTTTGAGGTCATTTATAATTTCAAGCTGAGAAGTTCTGTTGAAAAAAATCCACTATCGGCATATTCAGTCAGTGAGTTGCATAGGAAATAACTGCTTTTCTGATGACTCCTGTCCCTTCAAGATACTGCCACAAGCTAATATTTTGGGGGCAGCCAAGTGTAATATAGCCATAGGGATTGGGGAAAATCAGACAGACAAACAAACTCCAGAGAGAGAGGAAGCAATTTATTTTAGCTGATGACATAACATGACCACAGGCCTCCCTTAATACAGCTGTCTTCTTTCAGAAAGTATCTGCCAATCAGAGCCATTGGAGGTGGGGGTGGGAAAAATCTGCCTCTTGGGTAATGTGAATTGACTGCATTTTTGTGCCAAGGTGCACTTGTGCAGGTCAGAGAACAACTTGTGGGAATTGGTTCTCTCCAGGGGGACTCAGTTCAGGTTATCAGGCTTGGCAGCAAGCATCTTTATTTCCTGAGCCATCTCTGTCACCTGCCCTAGGATTTCTCTTAACACAGACAATTATGTTAATATTTATTTTACCTTTGTCAGTGATAAGTAGTGTTCACTCTTGACCCATGTGAAACCTAGATATTAATCCTCTCCCTGCCCCCCACAACCCCTTTGAGGCAAATAGGTCAGTTGTAGAAGAAATGGTGGAGTGCTAGGCTCTCCACAACCTGAAAACATGACCATTGCTTTCAATAGTATTCTTTTGAAGCTAGGCCAGCCCACATCCTCATGAGGAAGATCGCTGCAGCGATGGGCTTTATGACCCATGCAGCACATTTCCTCATCCCTCTAGAGTTTGTAGAGCAGTCTCCTCTTCCTTTCATCTTCTTGTCCTTTTACTTCCTCCTCTTTTTTTCTCTTCTATTTTTCGGTGTTGAGCACCCAACCCAGGTATTTACTGTTTGCTAGGCATATAGTCCCAACTTCCTACCGTTATCTTAAATCATGCTGAAGATAGGAGGTGAGAAAGATGATAACTCACTCCCCATATGCAGTGAGGGAGGGCTCCTGTCTTGAGCTAGTCACTGGAGATTACCCCTCTCCCCTGCCCAGATCATCTCTAGCCAGGCTGGGAGCTTGCATAATAGGTGTGGACTCCACTAATTTGGCTTGCTATGTGCTCAAAAATGACCAGTCTCAAAAAAATTATCTCAGTCTCCATTCAGTTCCTGCCATAAGTCCCACACAAGGTCACTGGGCAGGGAAGCATGTCTGTATTTTCTCTTGGAGCTCTTCTCTCTCCTGAGTTCTTTCCCATCTTTTCTTAAAAATTTATATCACTCTGTGTACTCCTTGTTCACTGCTCTTTATTCATGCTGGGCATGAGATGACAAACTCTAAAGCCACTGGCTAATTGGCTAGCTTTGGTCACCTTGACCATCCAGCACCCTGGCTCCACAGGTGAAGCATATCACTACCCAGAAAGGCTCCGCATCAGCAGGCAGGCACTCCTGGTGCTGACTGTGTGAATACATCCCTCTTCCCCCTTCTTTGCTCCCTTCTCTTCTCCCCACTCCCTTCCTCCTTCTCCCCTCCCCCCTCCTTTTCAGTTCTGAGGACTGGACCCAGAGGGCATCCCTTGCACATGCTAGGCAAGCACTCTATCTTGGAGCTATGCTCTCAGCCTCTTTTTGACTTTTCATTTTGAGATAGAGTCTCACTAAATTGCTCAAGCTGGCTGGCCTTGAACTTGCTGTCTTTTTCCCTCAGCCTCCTGGACAGCTCTGATTATAGAACTGTGAGGCTGGGCTGAGCTAAGCATTAAAATTTGCCCTGTTTCTGCCCCCACCCGCCCCATTTCCAATTCCTTCCTTTTCTGTTCTCTTTTCTTTCTCTGATACTCAGGATTGAACCCAGGGCCTCACGTGTGCTAAGCAAACATTCTTCTACTATATCTTCAGTTAGTGTAGACTCTTTTGAAAACGTAGTACAGGTTGGTTTAATAATAAACTTTCAGTTGGAAGGACCTTAGATGACATTTTACCTAGTCTAACACTGGGGAGAAAGGAAATATCTGGTCCTGTGAAAATCTTTTTTTTTCTAATTCCAAGGTGCTGGTAGAACGGAGTGGGTGAGGAGGGGAATGAATTCCAGGAGAGAGACCTTGAAACACTTCCAGAGAAGGTTCCTGAAGACCAGAAGTAGAGAGCATTACAGTCTGGGTGCAGGGTATGCCTCAGGACAGTGGAGGTGGCTGGGAAGAGTAAGGTGAGGACTCCAGGGTTTAACCTAGGACTCTTGTAGTCTTTTTTCTTTTCATGTTAGAACAAAGGCATTTTTGAAGAAAAACAATAGCTCAGCATTTATTTCACACTTTTTAAGGTTAACTGGAAAATTTGATGTGAGGACTGACGTGGGCTTCTTTCTAACCCAGTGGTGTGGTTGATGTAACAGATCTGTTTAGATCTGTGTCACATGCTGGGTTTGTCTGTTACCCACTCAAGTTGTGGCGGGTTTGTGAACCCACCTTGAGGTGAGGTCTGAGACCTATTAAGAGTTTCCTCAAAGCATAGACAGGAAAGATTTCTTTTTCTTTCTTTCTTTCTTTCTTTCTTTCTTTCTTTCTTTCTTTCTTTCTTTCTTTCTTTCTTTCTTTCTTCCTTCCTTCCTTCCTTCCTTCCTTCCTTCCTTCCTTCCTTCCTTTCTTCCTTTCTTCCTTTCTTCCTTTCTTCCTTCTTTCTTTGGTTTTCTTTTTTCTATCATCAAAAATAAGCAGAGGGTGGGCTTTAGAAATCAAGCTATCGTCAGTATGAAAAGTGATCTTACTAAGCTCTGGGAGTACAGAGTCTCATAGATGAACCTTCCACGGAGGAAGGCGATCTGCCGAGCACTCCCTGTAGCGTGTCTGGTGCCCCACGATGTTGCAGCATGTCTAGCGCCCCACCATGTTCTTAGCGGCTTAGGTGTTGCACGTAGTTTTCTTGAATTTTGGGACCTTGCTTTTCTCCTTCTGTAAAACGAGCATAGAGCAGTGGTTTATTCCTTACACACCCAATGAAGAACAGAGGGGTGCATGGGCTCAAGTCCACAGGGATTTCGAAAACATTGTTTGAACTTGTGTTTCTGCCTTTCTGTTTCAATACATGGTTTGTGAAAATTTGATAAAGCAGTGCTTTATTGATAGAATGGACACAAAGGTTTTTTTTGTGTGTGAAAGGCAGGATCGGAGAAGCAAAATACAGAATGAAAAGCTCTAAGGAAGATATTTCAGTTAGCCTTTAAAACATTTTTTCACAATTTTTTTTTTTTTGAGACCGAATCTCACGCCGCAGCCCTGTGGTCTGGAATATATAGTCCTTCTGTCTCAGCCTCCTCAGTGCTAGGATGACAGGCAGGGGCAACCACACTACTGAACAGGTGATAAAGCATGCAGCTTCCAGTGTGGGTTTGTCATTCAAGGATGTCTGGGATTTTGGAAACCCATTGGATTACAAAGATTATGAAAGTTTTGAGATTTCTATATTTTTATAAATAAGGGTAATGTCTCTTTCCTCCCAGGCTGTGTTCACTCCAAGCCTTAAGTCAGTCTAGCAGAACAGGTCAGTGGTCACAGTACCAGGTACACAGCAGGTCTTTAGTATCGTTTACACTTCTCCCTTTCTCTCAATGTAGGATGATGACATCTGAACCAAATCGAGAGTTACTAAGCTTGATAAGAAAGGCATAACACCACATTTCTTAAACATAACTTGCTTTGGTCGGCATACTTTTGCCTGTATTGATACAGAAACCGGCAGAGGTGGAGAAAATTCAACCCAAACGGGTGTTTGATGGAAGAGAATCAAAATCTTAGTACAGCATTTGGGAAAGGGCATCAGTTAAAAACAATTTAAACTACAAAAGCTCTACTTATGCATGACTTCTCTTCACTAAGTGTCTTTGAATATCATTTTATTTATTTATTCATTTATTTTATGTGTATGTATGTGTGCCTGCATGAAGTTATGTCAACCACATGTATGCAGATATCCGTGGAGGCTAAAGAGCATTGGATCCCCTGAAACTGGATCACATGTGGTTGTGAGCCGCCTGATAGGAGTGCTGGGAACTGAATCTAGGTTTTCTGCAAGAGTAGTAAACACCCTTGACCCACTGAGCCACCTCTGTAGACTCATCATGTTGTTTTATTAAGTACTGTTAGCAACTTTAAGAACTTAACTTCAGTGAAGAATAGTCTTCTGTTTCCTTAGGGTGTTTGGAATCTGGAGTCAGTTTTCATGGACTGAATTCGCTTCGTTTGCTATATGACCTTGAACTTTATGACAATCCCTGCCCATTTTCCCACAAGCAAATAATCTTCCATCTACAGAGACATTTTTCTTAGATTCAAAAGTAGCCTTTCTCTTTAAAAATCTTACTATAAAATCATAAAAACAAATGCTTCAAGCTGGGAATGATAGAACACTCCTGTGGCCTGTAATTCTAGCACTTTGGAGGTGGAGGCAAGAGGATCAGCAGTTCAGTGCCAGACTTGCCTACACAGTGAATTGGAGGCCAGCCTAGGTTACATGAGATTTCATGTCAACAACCCCCCCTCCCCCCGCAAAAACACATCAAAACAAAAACACATAAAACCCAAACCAAAAAAGGAAAAAACCCTAACCAATAACAACAACAAAAATCTTCTGAACCAGTTTTATTTTGTTGTCTTGTCTGAACTTAACAGAAATGTTGTATCCCTTGACCAGTATCTGAACTTCCTCCCTGCTTGACAACTCTGGGTCCTGCTAACTACTGCCCTCTGTTTCTGTGTGTTCAACACTTTAGAGCTCACATAGGAGATCATGTAGATTTGTGTTTTCTGGGTTTGGCTTATTACCTTACGTGTATTCGACTTGTCACAAATAGCCAAAGTTTAAGGCAGAGTAATATTTTATGGCATATGTATCTTACTTGTTTATCCATTATTGTATAGACAGACATTTTGATTATTTCCATATTTGGCAACTATGAGTACATAATATTCTCGAACTACAGTGTTAGGTACCATCTAGAGAATGTATTTGAAGGTAACAAACTGTTTAGCAATAAGCTTCTTGTTCTACCTGCTTGAAGAGTCATCAGCATGGGTATTATGTCAAACAGGAAGGCAGAAATGTGTATGCCATGAGTTGCTGGCTTTGCATTTATCTGTCCTTTTGCAGATGTTTGTCTTGAGATGCTGAGGGTTTAACTAGGCCTTGTGCATGCTGGGTGAGCACCCTACCACTGTTCACCGTTATCTATATGCTTTTTATTTTGAGACAAAGTCTCCTGCCTCAGCCTCACCAGCAGCTAGGATTATAGGCCTGAGTCCTCACACTAGCTTGTACCTCTTTATTTCCCAAGTGCTGAGATCAGTCGTACCACCATTCTCGGCTCTTTTTTCAGTTTTATCTGTGTAGATTTGTTTTCCTATAAGGGACAGGGCTTCATCTACTAGGGAAAGTTCTGAGTTGTGTTTGGACCATATACAAAGTAGGTGAGTTGGGAATCTTGCGTTGTCAAACAGATCTCACAGTTGTAATAAGCAAGCCCCCAAGCTCAGTGTTTATCTGAGTGAAAGTTTCATTTCTTGTTTCTACAGTTCAGTATGGGGAGGTTGGGGACCTGGTTCTTGCTGTTTTGGGGGGATTTGTGTTACCTGTATGATTTTGCTGCCTGCTGCCCCAATTTGAGGAGCTGTGATATCCTAGTGTTCTCTGGAAGACGAGAATCGTTTTGTTGAGCATCCAGCCATTGCCTGTGATCTGAACGTAGTTTCTAATCTAGCTGACAAATGAGCTGTTTATTTTGATGAGAGTTTTATTGTCAGGGTTTATGCCAAAGATGGCATCATTCAGTTGCTTCTCTTATTTAAAACCCTGCTCATAGATTTCCTGGAAGGACTGTTTTTCTCCTAGAAATACAATTAAATGTGCTGGGAATGTGCCTGATATCTAAAGCTTGATGAAGATTTTGGAATACTTTGTATTTTAGATAAGGCCAGTTGAGACTATTCTTAACCACTCTGTATGGTTAACTGCTTCTTCTGAGGCATGCTGCATACAAGCACTGAAATTATGCAGACAGAGCTGGGAATGTTCTCTGAAGATCATCCTATCATCTTCTTTCTAATTTTGGTTTTCATTTAACACTTAGCCCCCAAAAGTGGAGCCATGGCAGCAACTCTGAGTTATAACTCACATCAGGCCTTCGAGGAGTTTGCGATGCTATTTTGTGGCTGGCATACAAAATCGGCGAGGTTAACTGTACTTCTATAGGTCACCCCGTGAGTCAACGGCTGAGCTAGGATTAGCGCTGACAGCTGGTGAGCTGCTAGGCTGTTGCTAACTGAGCAGCATTGACATTCACTTTGATTTGACTTTGCATTTCATTTTCAACTATTTATTCATTTTAAGGCCTCTTTAAGAAACTTTTTAGGGATGTTGTGGGACCGAGGAAACTTTCTATAAATGCTATGGAAGAGTCCTTTTGCTTCTCTGTCTTCTTTTTCATTTCCCTAGCCTGACAGTTACATTATATTTCTGCTTAGAGAGCTTTTTCTAGGTGTTTTTGTAAGTTTAGAAGAAAATAGATAATTTAAATAGAAGTTAGGTGATACCCATTTTATTTTGCAATCTGAGACTTCAAAAAAGAATTTGAAGGGGTCTAGCTGTGTAATAGCATGCACAAATGAAATAAATGTCTATACTTTTTACTTATTTTGATGAATTGTCCACAGAGAAATGGAGAGTTTGGCCATAAACTATTGTGAACTCAAGGCTGAAGTGTAGTGTGCTGCTCATTTTTCTCAGTGGGTCCATAGAGTACTCACCTGACAGGGTAGCTTAGTTACTTTCTGTTGCTGTGATGGAACACTGTGACCAAGGCAGCTTATGGAGGGAAAAGTTCATTGAGCTTACACTTCCAGAAGGATGAGAGTACATCATGGTGGGGGAGGCAAGGCAGGAGGTGGCCAGAACAGAAACCTGAGAGCTGACATCAAGCCTTCCGGGAAGCAGAGAAAGCACAGTTGGAAACAGGACAAGGCTATGAGCTCTCAAAGGCTACCCCCAGTGACATACTTCCTCCAGAAAGGCTACACCTCCTAAAGGGTCCATGACCCTTCCCAGACAGTGCCATCAACCGATCAAGTACTCAGATACTTGGAACCTGTGGAGGACATTCTCATTCAAACCACCACAGATGGATTGGGATTGGGAGTTGGGGGAGGGACCAGCCTTGTTTCAGTTCTGGATCATCTTCTACCTATATACCGTAGGGAGAGTTTTAAGGCAAAGCGCTGCTTTATAGATTCTGGATACAAGCTAGGCAAATACACTAGATTTCCAGAGTTTACTGACTGCATCAAAAGTTCCACAACAAGGTGGTTGGATGAGCTAGGGAGTCAGGTAAGTCATCCATGTGGGCAAAGATAACCGAGCAGAATTGAGGACATGCAGTTTGGAGTCAAAGCGAATCAAGTTATAGGTCTCTTAATTACTTCCCCAAGGAATAAATTTGGTTTCCTCTCAGGTCAAAGAATGTTTCTTGAGACTGGGGATTTAGTTCAGAGTTAGAGTGCTTACCTAGCATTCTTTAAGAAAATGTTTTTGATTTATTATTTAATATATTTGTTATTTTTATTTATTTTATGTGTATGAGTACATTGCCTGCATATGTGTAAGTGTATCCGTGTCATGTAGTACCCACAGAGGCCAGAAGAGGGTGTCAGATTCCCCTGGAACTGGAGTTATGGACAGTTGTTAGCTGCGATGTAGGTGCTAGGAGCTGAAGCTGGGTCCTCTGCAAGAGTAGCCAGATGAGCTATCTCTCCTGCTTGATTTACTTTTCATTTATTTATTTATTTAACGGGTATGAGTGTTTTGTCAGCATGTAAGTGCACCACATTCATTCCTAAGCCAGAAGAGGCATAGGATTCCCCAGAACTGGAGTTATAGACGCTATTAGCTGCCATATGGGTGCTGGGAACTGAACTGAACCTGCTCTTCTGTAAGAGCAGCCAGTACTCTTAACCACTGAGCCATCTCTCCAACCCCTATCTAACATTCTAGCATTTTTGAGACTCAGTTCAGTCTCCAAGATCTGGGGTAGGCAGTGGGGTGAGCCAACACTTTCTGCCCTTTTCCAGCAATTTCTCTTAAACCTAGCTTATTCTGTTAATTGAATTGCATACTGTTGGGGAGAATGCTAACTGTAGCCTGAGGAGATTTGCATGAAACTCTGTTCCCCCAAAAGTTTGGTAATTGAATTGTTTCCATATATTCTGATTTACAGAGAACTCTGAGTGTCTCAAAGAAATCACCACCATGAATCACAGTGCCTTCATGGTGAGCATTCTCCATTCTCAGTGCTTAGAAAGATGGGTGTACTCCTTACTTTTCTGGTTGCTTCAACAAAGTAACCTGACCATCATAGTGGGAAGGGCCTGGTGACTGAACCAGCCAGGCCCTGATTTGTGGTGACTAGAGTTTGCACTGACCAGAAACAGGACCAAGTTGTAAAGACCTGCCCTCAGTGACCCACTTTCATCAGCTAGGGCCCCACAGTCCCTGAGTTGGAGTCCATCTATTCAATCTTCAGCCTATGGAGGACTGAATTAGTTACTTTTCTGTTGCTGCAATAAAACACCACAATCAAGGTAACTTATAGAAGGAAGGATTTATTGGGCTTTTGGTTACAGAGGGTAAGAGTGCATCATGACAGCAAAAGTGGCTAGAACTGAAAGCCGAGAGCTCACATTGTCAAGCTGGCACAAGAAGCAGAGAAAGTCAAACTTAACATGAAATGGGGCGAGGCCATGAACTTTCAGAGCCCAACCCCAGTGATGAGCCTCCTCCAGCAAGGCTGCACCTCCTGAACCTCTCAAACTGAGCCATCAGCTGGGGCCCCAGTGCTTAAAAACTGGAGCCTATAGGGACCATTCTCATTGAAACCATCACAGGGACATTGCACATTTAAAATGTGGCATTGGACTGGTTTTCTCATCTGGTTCTCAGTGGAAACCAGTCACCATATGGTTACTGACTTCAAAGGAATCATGAATCTCTCTTATAAATCTGTTTACATAGAAACATGTTGCTTCCTGTCACTTAGTACAAGAAAACCCGTCAGTGTTGAAGTGCAAGGTAATTCAGGAGAAGGCCATTTAGACATCTGAAGATTCACTGTATGGAAGTGCTTATCACATTTTCCCTCCAGGAATACGCAGATATGGTTAGTCTTTTTCCATGACAACAAAACAGGAAGCAATTTCTCTTCAGTCTAACTGAGTCCATTGATTGAATCACATAATATGGGCGAGTGAGAGTGATTGTTGTAGCCTGAAGTGATTTGCATGAAACTCTGCTCTATACTCCAGCTATCGCTGTTCATGATTATAGGACAGCCTCGCTGTTAATTGCCTGTGGTCTTTAAATATGCACTTCCTTCAGAAATAGACACTAATTATTAGATCTTGTTTTTGGTCTCACCCTAAGTTGCAAATGTCTAGGATTTTTTTTTTTTTTAATTTGCAAGTCTAATGGTGCACAGACATAGTAAAACTGATCTAATTTGGAATCCTGTTCAGGGAGAACGCTTTCTGAATATCTCACAGATCATGAACTTGGCTGTCAGTTCTATGTAGACGTTCATGAAACTTTCTCTTTTTTAAAAAAGATTTATTTTAGATTATGTGTATGTCTGTGTGTCTCTGTGAGGGTATATGCATAGGAGGGTAGGTGCCCTCAGAGGCCAGAGATGTTGAATTGTCTTGGAGCTGGAGTTAAAGGTGGTTGTGAGCTGCCATGTGGTGATGGGAACTGTACTGTGATCCTGTGCAACAGCAATAAGTTCTCCCAACCGCCAAGTATCTTTCAAGTTCCCCTTCAAGTTGCTTGACAAAATACATGTTTGCTGTCACAACGCTAGGGGAGTTTTATTTTATTTTTCCTTGTGGTACTGGGGATTGAACCTAAGGTGTTGCACATGCTAGTAGCTCTCTGTTTATTTAATTTTTTTATTTTGAGACAATCTCACTAAGTTGCCTAAGGTCCCACTATATATCCCTGGCTGACCTGAAATTTACTATGTAGACCAGGCTTTGAACTCAGACCTCCCTGCCTTTGCCTCCTTCCTGAGTGTTGGATTAAAGGTGTGCACTGCCATGCCTGGCCCAAAGTGGCCTTGAACTCACTCTGTGGCTCAGACTGGTCTTGAACTTTATTTCCTCCTGCCTCAGCTTCCCAGTGGAAGAATTTCAGTCCTATACCACCACTGGTCTTGGCTGGAATTTTACTTTTGAAAATTGGTAGATGAAAACTGATCTTGGCTCTCTTTCCTTATGACCCTAATTGCTAGATTAGGCAGTTGATCCTGAATCTAGTAGTCCTGGACTTACTCTGTGTTTAGGCCAGCACCTGCAAACTCATGTACCCATTGTAGGGACACGCTGGTGAAATGAGGTGTGATGCCAGTGAAGGAGTGTCACACTAACAAGCCCTGGGCTTAAAGCCCTACCCAGACATGGGCCACAGCTGCTGGAGCTGTTTTGGTAGATTCATCTCAGATAGCAATCTTAATTTTTATGTGAAATAGAGCAATTAAAAAAATTTTGGCATATAAGCCAGTTTTTAAGAAAGTAGTGCACTGACAGGAAAAAGGTATGCTTGTGTATGTTCTGGATCTAGCACATGCTGTTCTGCTTCCTTTCCTGGCTTCTGTCACTCAGCTCATGTCTAGTTTTACCTTGATTTAGCTAGTCTTTCTAGGGAAGCTGGGCTGAGTATAAGGTGCCTCCTATCATCCTTTATCCTTGTGTTTTGGCTCTTGTTTTGAGACAGTCTCATGTAGCCTGTCTGGTCTTACTGAGTAGCTGAGGATGACCTCCTCAGCTCCTGTCTGTACCTCTCAAGTGTTGGGATTTCAGGCTTGTGCTAACACATTCAGTGTATGTGATGTTGGGGATCAAGCTCAGGGTTTTGTATACATAGGCCAACACTCTGCTGACTGAGCTACATCCTTAGCTCTTTTAGCCCTTTTCCCTGTGTTAAACCCTGTTATAACTAATATTGTAATTGCCTTCCTATTTTCTTTGTCCCCTAGTTTATAGAATCCTTGAGGGACCTCCAAAAATAGTGATTTGTTGAGTGAGCAGTGGAGAGTCAGATGCCTGAAGATATCATTAGTAATTTGGTCTCTCAGCTGTTAGGACATTCTGGACCCATACATCAGCAGCGTCTGGCTCCCAGATTCCTGTCTAATCAAACTGTCATACTCGAAAAAGGAAACTCAGGTAGGGGAGAACGGGACCACAAAGACTGGTTTCTTAAAGTATCATTAGTTGCCACTACTGTTTTATTCTCCTCATTTCCTTTTTTCCTTTATTTCCCCCAAATCAACATATTCTAGAGAAGGTAGAGTGCAGATGTGTTTTTGTGACTCAAAGCCATATGAAGCCAAAATGAGTCTTTCTCCTGTCATAATTATAAGCAGGGCCTTAGGCTGTGTTTACTGCCTCTAAAATAAGCATGGTGCTTAGCTTCTCAGTTGCAACACTTTCCAGCTTTTATGAGAGAAATAAACAAAAATAAAATGTTATTTTAAAGTACCGTCAGAAGAAATTAAATAAATCACCCTCAATAGTGCTGTGTGTGTGTGTGTGTGTGTGTGTGTGTATTTAAATTGGAGGAATTCCTTAGTAAAACCTCTACAACTTACAGGTCCCCCTGCCTTCTCAAAAAACTAAAAACCTTTTTTTATTTTAGCAATGACCATATCTCATCTTGTTGTAACTATTTAGTCTGCCTTAATTGTTTTTTTTCTCAAAATGTATGTATAGCTGTTCTGGTGTAGTAGTGTAAGGCTTGATCTCTATTGCTAGGCTGTGTTGCTTTAGTTCTGACTCTACTGTGGCTGTACTGTGAACTGGCCATATAACTGTGGTACAATTACCATCTCTGTATCTCAGTTTCCTTTTCCTAAGTGGAGATCATTAATAGTATCTGACTATAAGTTTCATATGAAGATTTAAAGAGCAGAAAAAAGCAAAGCCCTTATAAAAGTACCTGGTATGTAAGTGCTCTGTCCATAGTTGGTTATTATTTTTAAGTCAGTTTTATTGAGGTATAATTTGTGGCACAATTTAAGTGCAGTGAAATTAACCCTTTGTAATGTATGCAGTTTTGTAATCTCCACCACAGTCAAACTATAGAACATTTCTGTCATCTTCATGCATTCCTCATGCCCCTTGGAATGCTCTTTTCCCAGCCCCTGAAATCACTGACTTCTTTCTAATTTCATGCTTTGGTTTTTATTGAACACTGTTTATGTAGAATCATCAGAATCACATAGTAGAGAGAGTTCTGAGTCTGGCTTCTTTTTGCTTAGCACAAAGACTGGTAGATTTTTCTGTGATGGGCAAGCAAGTCATTGATGTTAGACTTGTAGGCTATGTAGTCTGTGTGGTGACCACTCAATTCTTCTTTGCATTGTGGACAAATATACATGTATTGATGGGGTATATCAGTGTTTTAATAGAATTTGAACTCAAGACTTATTTGTAGTTTTGACTTAACACAGTGCATTTGAGATTCATGCATTCTTTTCATCATGTTTTTTTCTTTTTTTCTTTAATTGCTGATTACTGTTCTGTTGAGATATTCAACAGTTTAGGCATTTACCAGGTGTGGTGGTTAGTCTCCGTTATTAACCTGATGAGTCTGGAATCACTGTGGAGGTATTCCAGTGGGCGCACCTATGGGGGATTCATCTTGATTAGGTTAATAGAGTGGGAAGATTCACCCAATGTGAGTGGCACCCTTCCCTGGACTGGAATGGATCCTGGACTGTATACAAAGAAGGTGAGCTGAGCACAAGAATTGTCACTCTCAGCTTCCTGAGTGTGGATGTGATGTGACCAGTTGCTTCCAGCTCTTGTTGCCTCACCTTCCCCACTGTAATGCACTATATCCCTGGATTATGAGCCAAAACAAGTTCCCTTTCCTTTATGTTATTTATGTCTGAGTGTTTTTAATCACAGCAACCAGAAATGTAACTAAGATAGCAGGTGGAAGATTTTGAGGTTTTCTTTGTTTTTCCTACCTTGGGCAATTATAAATAAAGTCATTGTAAACCTTTACTGACCGAAATAAGACACAAACTCTTATTTCATTCATTATCAAGGAGGATAATTGCTGGTGTTTGTAGAGAGCCGCGGATTGCTGCGTCTTAAAGATGGCGCCTGCTCCCGCCTCCCACCATCCCGAGGTGGGCGCTCTCTGGAGCAAACAGCTCCATAATTGGCTGTGGCTGAGGTCTGGCCCTGCTTCCGCCTGTGTGCGCCTATCTGCTTTCACCACGTGGTAGTTTGGGGTTGGCTGGCAGGAGGGAATTTAACTCTGTGGCGGGCTTTCCCCGGGAGGAGAAGGAGAAGGAGAAGGAGGAGAAGGAGAAGCAGTAAGGAGAGGGAAGAAGAAGTTAGAAAGTTAAGAAACCAAAAGGTTGTTCAAGGTTCCTGAATAAACTGCTTTTGGAAGAGTCCGGGGTCGCGTCTTCCTTGCTGGACGAGGTGGGCGCGACAGGTGTTTACTTTTAAAAGGCACTCCTAAATCAGAATGCATGTATCGTTCCACATGTCTAGCAACAATGTAAGAGAGTTCCAGATTTATTGTATTCTCAAAGGCAGTTGGTGTTGTCCTTTTTTTTTGTATTTGTTGTTTAATTTTAGCCATTGTAAAAATATAAAGTTTTAAGCACTAGAATAAAAATATTTACCTTTAACCTCATTTAATTGAAGACATTTGAAAGGTTTATACCTAGAAATTGACATTATCTGAGTTTTAAAATAATGACTCCAGCTGCAGTTTGGAGATGGAGTTGCAGGAGACAAGATGAGTGCTGAAGAGCTTTGGGAGGACATCCTGCATGGTGTAAGGAAGGGAAGGCTCTTGAGGGTGAAACAGCGAAGAGGAAAAAGTGATCGGATGTGTTTCATCAGGCACAATAGGACTTAGTAAGTGGTCTCATTGGAACTTAAGATAGTGGTAGTTGTCAAAGATGTTTCTAGAATTTTTGGCACAGGCAGTCACATGAATAATAACATCTTTACTGAGATGAAGAACGCTAGCCATTTAAACAAATAGTTTGCAGAGATAAAGTCATTCAGTCAATCTAGATAATAGTGACTTGAGGTGTGGGTAAATGGCTTAAAATCTTTGAAGAATTTTAAGATGGTTGTTGGAAACATATGAAAGAAATTCTTTTTCTTCTTTTATGACAAGGTTTTATTCAGTAGTAGGTCAACCTGGCCCTGAACTTGCAGTTCTCCTGACTCTACCACCACACCTAGCTGAAAGAAGTGGGCCTTTTTAAATGTTATGATGAGATGGGTTAGAGCATTCTGAGGAGAAAGCTGTGGTAGGGAGGAAGCCAGCAGAAACAGTGTAACTAATGGGAATGACTGAGGTCCCTTATCTAGTCCACCAACAGGACTAGATAGTCCACCAGCGGAAACTGACTAGTCCAGTTTAATCTTCATAGTTAGAGAATTTTTAGAGTTACCAAGTTCTAATGAACTATATCATAATATGGTCTTTAAACTTATTTCTCAACTATTTCTAGAAAACTTACCAAGCAGAAAATGTCAGCAATTCTGTCGATGTGTGAAAATGCTCCGGCGGTTTAGTCACTTGTCAGTCCCATGTCCAAGTCCTTCCCATCTGTCATGGCGCAGTTCTCCCTCCCTCGACTGAGTGGTCATAGCCTGGTGGTGCTTTCTTTTTTTTCCCCTCTCTCTATTTTGGCATTTGTTCTTTCTACATACTCATTCTGTATGCATTTCTCTCTCCCTGAATGTATGCTTTTACTTCTCATTAGGTGATAGAGGACAAAGACCACAGCTGAAAGATAGTTCTGTTCTCCACAGGACCTAGCAGCCACTTTTTTTTATTTAGTTGGTTAGATGAGAAGATAGCTAATAGCAGATGAATACAAAGAATTATGTGTAAGATGAGAATTTCTTGTGTGTGTTTTTCCATCTGAATTAATAGCTAAAAAGTTATCATAGCTGATTATAATCATATTTATTATACTTAGTAAGATATTTTGAAAGTTCCTTGCTCTATGCTTGCTACTAAGGAATCAAATGATTTAATAATGAGAGTAACACAGTACCTGCTGGATAGTGTTGTAGTTTAGCAGTTACATTAATGCCGTTATTTCATTCAGATTGAGGTTAATTCAGAGATGCAGAAAGAGAATTATCACTACGATTTTATTTTTGTTCTACAAACTAGGAAGTCAAGGCCTAGAGATAAAAAGTAGAAGTCACATTGCTAACACACAGGAGTATAGAGACCGAAGCTGGGTCCCTGTGTGCCTAAACCTAAGGTTTTCCAGTGCATTCTGTGCCTTCTAGCTTTATTTTTTATTTTTATTTTTATGTGTATGAGTGTATTATTGCCTGCATTTATGTAGGTGCACCCATGTCATGCAGTGCCCATAGAGGTCAAAAGTAGGCATTGGATCCCCTGGAACTGGAGTTAGGGTTCCTTGTTAGCTAACATGTGGCTGCTAGGAAACAGACTCCTGGCTTCTGCAAGAACAACCAATGCTTTTAACCACTGAGCCATCTCCACAGCCTCTAGCTTTGGTTTCATAGGAATCCAACTATCCTGATAGTAGCTAAACCAAAAGTAATTTGCTTTATTTTATTTAACTGGATGTTTGGAATAAGCTCCATGTAAGAGTTAATTAAGATCAAAGACAGACATGCTGATGAATACCTGTAAACCCCAGCACTCAGGAGTGAGGCAGGAGGATCATGAATCTGGGGCCAGGTTGACTGTATAGAGAATTCCAGGCCAACTTAGGGATATATAGAAAGTGTCTGTCTCAGAGACCTGATAGTACTTCTTCGTATGTTTGACCCTGACTTCTGGTTGTGACTTCCCCACCCACCATCTTCCTTTTCCTCTCCTCCTCCATGTCTGTCTTTCTCTTTTAACCAGTGTCATCATATAACTCAGGCAGCTCTGGAACTCATTAAAAGCTTAGGCTGGCCTCCTGCCCTAGTCTCCTGAGTGTGGGAATGATAGATATGTGCCACCACACTTGGCCCAACTCCTTTTTTGTTTGTGGATGTCCTGGGTATGGAACAAGGGTATTACACTTAATAGGAAAGCATGGTACCATTGAGCAAAACCCAAAGCCCAACTACTGTTTTTTTAAACAAAAAAGATAGGTACGATATTTGATTTAGACTGATGATGAGTTATGTTATTAAAGAACTCACATTGGGAAGGTCATTATTTATTATCCTGTAGGAAAATTGTGCCTGGCTTTAATTATATTATTGTTCAGTTTTCAAAAATCCAAATAATGTACAGTAAACAGAAAATCTTTAGCTTTTAAGTATTAAATAGAGAAGCTCACGAAAATTTTAGAAACATATTGTTTCCATTAAACATAGCTGATTATTGAGACAAGATGTAGTAACTTTTACTAAACAGATTAAAAAAAATTCCACTGATTTAAACTGACAGACCACCATCTCTAGAATTGAGGAATGAGAAATGTATACTTTAAAGAAATTTCATAATGTTATAAAAGTGCTCTTTCTCCTTTAAACAATGCCTATACATTTAAATCTTATTTGAATGATTTGATGTTACTGGGTAAACTAGTTCTTTCTGATACCTCAAATTTGGTTTAGGTAGACTATTTGGGCATTGCTGCATAATGGCAGAAATAATTAAATTTGGTTATAGATAGCACTAGGTGAGAAGTTAAGATTGAATTTGAAACTGAATATTCCATGGCTAAAGTGTTGAGACCCAGTCCAAGGCAGCTCTTCCTGAAAGTCTCTGTGGACAGTGGTCTAGCCTTAATAGTCCTCATCTCCATTGTTACTTACGTTCTTAGTGTACTGCAAGCTTTGTTAAGTTGGCATCCAGATGCATGACTAGACCTTCTCTGCTTTCCCTCAGGTGAGCCTGGCCTACGTGGAAGCTGCAGAGTGCCTCTCAGAGCCAGTGAACAGGGAACCTCCCTCCAGAGAAGCCCAGCTCCTGACTTTGCAGAACACATCAGAATTTGATATCCTCGTCATTGGAGGAGGAGCCACAGGCAGTGGATGTGCACTAGATGCTGTCACCAGAGGTGAGTCCTGATGCAGCTGGTTGTGGCGTGGGGACCGGTTTCATCTTCCCTCTTCATTGCAAACTCAGACAACATGGGCCCTACACAGAGGTCACATTTCTCTTGATGATGGGCTTCCCAGTTTTCCTTCCTTTGTTAACTACTCTTACAATTTTCAAAATCTAGGTACTTTGAAGTCGTTTTAAAATTAAATATAATCTGATTTCACTTCAGTAGATTTATTTGAAAAGAAAACTTTGTACTTCCAGATTTATTCATGTAAACCTTACAACCTAAGTCCTTTTCTGTTTAGTTCAAATAATGATAAATTTAAGATATAGACTGGCCCAATTTTCATATAATTTATTATTTTTATTTTATGTGTATGAGTATATTGTTTGCATTGATGTGTAATTACACCCATGTCATGCAGTGCCTACAGAGGTCAGAAGAGACTGTTAAATCCCCTGAATTGGAGTTGGGGACGGTTGTTAGTTGCCATGTGGGTGCTGGGAATTAAACTCTTAACTACTGAGCAATCTCCAGCCCCTCATATAGTTTCTTATCTCTAATCATGGAATATAATTTGAGGAAGAATATACTCAAACATGCTAAAGCAGATGGGTAGAAAAGTTTACTGTCAACACAAAGATGACTTGAACTTAGCTTTCTGGGCAGTTGGGGCAGGAGAATGGAAAGATATGTTTCCATCTTAATTAGAGATCTTCCTTAGAACTACTCTAAGAAATTAAAATTTCCTAGGTAACAATTTTCTGGGTCAGAGAGAATAATTTCTCTAGTAAGATCAGGAAGCTATATTTCTCCTCTGTCTAGTTATTTTCATGCTTTATGCTAGAATACACAGTCATTCTTTTAATTTCAGTTTTGCAAAGTTTCAGAATGCTTAGTGCATGCACGGTAGTTTACAGGGTGCTACAGGGTACTTGACTGTAAAGACAGTTGATAGAATAGGCACCTTTAAGGACCTTGCATATGTAGAATACATCACAGGGAATGTGTGCCTTTCAAAAGTGTTCAGAGGCATTACAGATGTGCAAGCAGGTGAGAGCATTTATATCTACAGAGAATGGTTGGGGTAGGAAAACAACTGGTACGTGTGAAGTTTAATAGGCAGATACTGCTTGCTGAAAGGACCCCAACTGAAGAAATGCACATGGTGCATGTAATTGGAACCCTCAAGCCAGCAGGGAAGATTATGAGAAAGGAGTGGTGAAGCAGGACTGGGTCTAGTGTGCTAGGTGAAGTCCTTGAAGCTGGGCCAGCTTCTTGAAATCCTGGAGATGAGGAAAGGGTCAGCAGTTTGGAAGGAGTGGAGATGGATATGAACTCTCAGGGGCTCTGCAGACAGATGACAAGGTGAAGTGGAATCGAAAAGAAAGCAGTCCGCAGAAGGATTTCTTTCCCCCTTTCTCCCTTTTTCCTTTTGTGAAGTAGGAGTGATTTATATGTTTCTGTAAACTCAGGTGGAGAATTCAGTGCAGGGTAGAACCCTAATATGCAAGTGATGGAAGAAGAGTGCATTCAACAGGGTCCTTTGAAATGCTAAGAAAGGGCATATCCCAGATGGGCCTTAGTTTTGGCAGGAAGGTAAAATTTGTTTCCCAGAGACAGAAACAAGGGTTAAAGATTGTAAACTATAAAGAGGGGAGCTGAGAACTATTTTTCAAAAACAAAACCAATGTGAGATTTTTAACTTATTAGCGGGGTGAAGGGACTTCAGTTCCCAAAACACATCTGCTATCTTATGAAGGCTAAAGAGAGAAATGGAGCTTCTTTGTTAAAGTTAGAAAAAATGGATATGTTATCCATGTTCACACTTGTGCACAGGGGTATGTTTGTGTATGTGTGTATGTGTGTGTGTGTGTGTGCGTGTGTGTGTGTGTGCGTGGTAGTATTGGTGAGTGGGGCAGGGCAGGAGGCTAGAATCCAGAACTGAAAATTGAATACATATGCACGATAAAAGGAGAAAATGAGCCGTTCTTCTGTGGAGGCAGAGGACATTTAAAAACAGATCGAGAGCCAGAGAGGTAAGAGGCGGGTAAGAAAAGCTTGAAAGTCAGGTTCTGCTAGCATGTTAGGATGACTGAAGGACCTTCAAGGAACAGGAATCAAGCAATCTTGTTTCTTCTCCTGAACAGTGTCATCTCTGCCCTCTTTTGTGTACTTTATGTCTTCTTAAAAACAGAAAAGATGAACCATAGTCACTCTTTTATAGTATTTTTGTTTTTCAAATAACAGTTTAGCCAATCATTACGTGTATAGTGTATTCATTCTTTTTAGTGGAAAATTTTTGTTTTACTTATTTTTACTAAATGGATGCAGTTTTTGTCTTTGTGCATGTGCATTCATGCATACATGTGCTTGTATGTGTTAAGACCAGAGTTTGATGCTGGCTGTCTTTCTCAGTCATTCTCTACAAGCTTGATTATTCTTGAGACAGGGTCTGACTAGGAAAGCCAGCCTGGCCTCAAACGTGAGATCCTGTTGACTTCGCCTCTCAAATGCTGGAATTTCAGGCATGTAGCACTGTAACTCGTTGTTTTTGTGTGTAATTGTTTTTGTGTGTGTACCCTGGAGATGGAACCCTGCTGCTGAATTTCGCTTCGTATTCTTTTATTTAAAGCAGTACTGTTTATGAGTTAAGTATTGAACATACTCCGATACATATGTTCAGTAAACTAGTTGTACAAAAAACTAGTAAGATGTGCCCTTGTCCTCAAGGAGCATACACTTTCTTAATATTTTTTGAACTAATAATTTTTTTCTTTGATCCGTGAAGAACATTCAGTAGTGATCAGGACATTAACTGTTACCTTAGCAGAGGATTATGGGTAATGATAGTGTTGATGGTTAGAGTTTGCATCAGCTTTTCATAGTTAATACCAGCTAAGAAAATTTAATATCTTGTGACATTGATTGCCATCTTAAAATAGTTGGCTGAATGTCTTACAGGATTATTATTTACAGAAGGAATGGGGCAGTGTTTATAATTAAAATGTGTGAGGAGGTGTTGAAGGTAGTCCATATTATCCTCTCACTACAATTTCTGCTCGTATCAGTAACCCTCTGAAGTGTGAAATAAGCATGGGCTTTTGTTTAATGAATTGTGCATTGTTGCTGTTCATTCATGGAATTTGCTCTTTTATTATATTTGATGCTTCACTTAACAACAAATTTTGCTTTCTCTGTGTTTGATATGTTTTTACCAAATGATTCCTGATTGTATCCATTAATCTCTAGTCACGTTTGACAAAAATAAATTACTGTGATCTTTTAAAGTTACCAGTAATAATTAGATTTTTCAGGATATCAAAGTTTTGGGGGGGACCACTAGATGTTAAAGGACTCCCATAAAAATGGTTGTGCCAGATTTTTGATAAAATGCAATGCCCAAATGTAATTTTGGTAAAGAATGAAGAAAAACTAGAGGGAGGGGAGTCACCCAGTCTTCATGATGCTTCTTATTCTCATCATCTGCATTTTCTCAGGAATCAATTTTCATTTGGGAATATTATTTCATAAACATAATGTGCACAATTCTTCTCACATTCCCCTGCATGTCTAGATCAATAGAAATGACTTCGGTGTTCAACAGTTCTGTGTCCAGTTGCAGGACTGAAGCACAGCCTTGGGCCTAGTGGTGGGGGCTTTTCTCCGAGAAAGCCAGGCCGAGGAGCATCTGATTAACGTATCCTCTGCTACAAGGCCCTCCAACTGTTTCCTTTTCTTTTTTATGTGACTTTACCTACTAGTATCGGGGATTACCCAGGATATTGGTTTGCAATCTGATTTATAAAACTTAGCCATTCTGTTTAAACTGCAGAAAAGTCTGCCTCTTGCTGGAGAAAGGTATTAATTGTAGTTCTCTTATTTGAAAATGTGTTTTAGAGTCAGATAAGGTAGCCACAGCTGTAGACAGGAGGATCAGGAAACCTGACTCAGAAACCTAAAAACAAAACAAAACAACAACAAATGCATAGGTACTTTTAGTTTATAAGTGGTGTTGGGCTAACAGTCCTTGAGTCTCACCTTGATTCCTCAAGTCCGGTCAGTGTAGCATAGCAGGGATACAGGTTATGGACCTGGAATGAACTGGGGTCAAATTTTGGTTTCAGTGCTCACTAGCTCTATGCCTTTGAACAATGTCTTAACTTTACAGAGATCATCAGAATTTTCAGGAATAAATGGATAACAGTAACATACTTCTCATGAAGTTTGAGAAAGGAGGAGGATCATTGTAGAAAAAAACTGTAGCAGTAGGAGTCAGGGAGACCATTATCTGTCCCTCCTATTGCCACTGTGTGCCTGAGGGTTCAGGAGCCATATTGCAAGAGGTGAAGCTGAAGAAAGGTCAATCCCTTGTTACACACTGCCATTTACACCAGCCTACAAATTTCTTTTACCATTATTCTGGAAATCTGACATAATTTTAATATAGTGATTTCCTTTGTTAAGGAGTCAGGCAAGTGTACTTGAAAAACTTACCAGGGAAATGAGAGATTTACTGGATCAGTTGTGAGATTTACTAGATTCATTTACTTAAAAAACACTGCTATGGAAGGCAGAGATCTACCAGTTACTGAAAATATTTTAAAGCCGCTGTAAAGTAATCGGTGAAGGACTAGAACAGTGGAACAAAAGCTAAGAGTTTAGAAGTAGATGTAAATGCATAAGTACAGAGTATAGTAAAGGAAGCATTTCAAATCTATCATCACTAATAAGTGATGCTGAGCATCATTTGTCTTTAGTTAGTACATCTGCATGTTCATACATGTATATGTATACATATTACATATTCTGCTTATGACATTCCGTGTGGATCAATGATTTAGCAATAAAATTATGAGAATGGGTATGTGAATTAAGAAGGTAGAGTAGGAAAGATTTTCTTTTGTTTTGCATCACACATGCACATACATAGCCACAAAGAAAAGCATTTTAAATTTGATCTTGTAAAAATTCAAAGCTTGGTTGAAGCTGCAGCTCACTGGTAGAGCATTTACCTAGTATGCCAAGGCCACGGACTTGAGCTTAACTGCTGAAAAAAAAGCTAAAAAAATTTCCTTTGTGCTAAAAATAATAAAGTAAGCTATATGAAATTTGGGGGAAATATTTATTATAACATATCAAACAGTTTGTTTAAGATGTTTTTGTTTGAGTTAGGGCCTCCAGCAGCCTAGGATGACCGTGGACCCCTGATCTTCCCACTTCTACCTTCCGAGTTCCAGGATCGCACGCCTGCATCACCACGCTCAGTATAAATTTTGAAAATTTTCAGTGTTTTTTTTTTTTTTTTTTATCTATGATAGATAGTATATAACCTGTTTCCATTTATTATTTATACTTAATACATAGACTGTCTTTCAGTAGATGAATTTAATCCTTATGTTTATTTTGATTCCATAAACATTTATTTTTTTAACCTTTCTTGTTTTGTTTCTCTCTCCCCTTTTCTATTATGTTAGATCAGGTTTTTTTTTTTTTAATTATTAATTTAGGTCTTTGACAGTTCATAGTTATGTAAAATGCATTCTGGCTGCCCTCCCTCCCATCGTTTTCTCACCCTTCCTCTCCATACCTGTCCCTTTTCAGATTTGTGACTTTTGGTTTTGTTTTTGTGACCCATTTAGTTTAACCAGGGCCATCTGTGTCACCATTGGGTTGAGACTATCCATTGGAGGCTGTAGGGGTCATCAGTGGATACAAAGCTAAAGTCAAGACTCCTCCTTCTTTTGAATCTGTCAGAAGAAAACAAGTCAGTTTTCTATTCTGTTTTATTTATAGATGTAGTTGCTACTACCTGTAAGTCTCATTAGGGACATTTCCTATTTCTTCACTGAGACTTCTGACCTGTGTTAATCTTGACTGTCTTCTGAACCAGTTGAATCCGTGGCTCTAGTGGTGTGGTCTGGGCTCTATCTGTCTTCCTGCATCCTCACTGTGGTTCAGCCTTAGACAGTGGTCTGGAGTAGCTTGTTAACCTTCTATACAAGAGGCAGAGCCTTTCTTCCCTCTCAGCCACCAGGTCTCATATGATTTCTGTCTTTTCTCAGAGTGGATAGTTGCATTGCTTACTGACACGGAACTTGTTCTTGGATTCTGCCCAGCAAGACACAGGCATTTGGCCTAAACACACTGCTGAGCTATATTTCAGGTCCATGGAGTATTTATCTTAGTTTTGAATCAACCATGTCCTTTAAAATAATTTTGTTTCAATGTAGAGTTGTTAAAAGCTGGGTGTACAGTGCCACAGGAACCACAGTTATATTTATTTTACTATTAAAAATTGATTGGTTGGTTGATTTATATATTCTGTGTATATGTGCCTATGACTATGTCACAATAGCCGTGCTGGGAATACAGTTGTGTACCATCGAATCAAGTTTTTCTGCGGGTTCCGGAGATCAAACTCCAGTCACCAGGCTTGTGTGACTAGCGCTTTTACCTCCCGACCTGCCTCTCCGGCCCCAGAGTTTTACGTATAACAGTGTTGATGATAGGAATATCTTAAAAAATCAAGAAATATTCAGCTATTGAAAAATCAAACAAATCTGTAAATAACTGTAGAAAAATTGGTTAAGATTTGTTATAAGCTGAAGAAGATATTATGGAAAAATGCCTTAATTTTATATATGTTTAAGCAAAAAGGTATGTAGGTTGTATACTTTCATAAGCATAGCAAGATTGTGGTGACATATGAAATGTTTAAGATAATTAACCTCAGTTCCCTCTGGATATTATATTATTTTCCTCATATTTCTTCTTTCCTACATTGTTTGACATTTTCTTCTCTCTTTGAACACTGACTATTTTTATACTAACAAACTGAAATGAGAGAGCAATACCAGCAGCTGTCTTATTCCTTACAACTACTTTATAATGTTTTAAATACAATTTTGTAACTTTATAATTGTATCTGTATTTAAGGAACACGAAATATGTTAATGATATAATCTAACAACATACTGTCTTTAATGGTTAATTATATTTTACCATTTCCTAATATAAACATAAAATATGCATTAAAAGAACACAAATTCAATGTTTTACACATAAATAAAATGCAAACATTCACTTCCAGAGAATGCTAAGTAAAGCATAAGAATTTGACAGGGTATTAGCAGTTGGGATTACCATGCAGCTTTACACCGGAGTTGTAGAGTAATCGATCCTTCATATGAATCTTCTGCCTTTGGTGGGGGTAGTTCCTTGTCTTATTAATGGCAGTGACTCTCCAAAATCCAAAGTTCAGTGTATGAAGCTTTTCTAGAGAAAATTGGTCTCACCTTTGTTTAAATACTCAGCTTTCTTCATAGAACACTCAGAGTTAGGACCTATGCTCATGTATGAATGCACAAAATAGAACTTTTCTGAATTGTGTGTTGGTGCCTCTGATTATTTCATAGTGACGACTCCTGCTTTCCCTTTAGCAAATCTTAATGATGGTATTTCTGAAAATTTATCCTAATGAAATAATTAAACAGCAGGTTTAAATGGAAGTGCAATCTTGCAGTACAGTCTGTAATAGTGAAAGAAGAAAAGAAGCCAAATGTTCAAAAGCAAGGATCTGAATAAATAAATCATGGTAAACATTTAATGTAATACTATCCGTGCTTTGAAAGTAAAATTGTACAAAAATATTTATTGATATACAAAGTGTTTACAATAAACAGCATTAAAGAAAAAAATTAAGCATACCATATGATCCCATTTCTGTAAAAATGTACATATGTGATTATATACATGCAGAAAATGTGAGCGTTTAAACACCCAAATGTCAACTATGGTTATCTCTGAGTGCTGTAATTACAGGAGAGTTTTATTTTGTTCTCTTTGCTTCTCTGCATTTATTATATTGAGCATGTTTCATGCATAATAAGATAATCAGTAAAAGGTATTAAAATATACTTCTGTTCCATTCCACGTTGTGAAAGTTAAATGTCGTACCATTTCTCCCTTTAGGTTGTAATTATCCCCCTGTATTCAGCCAACTGTCTTGATCCATGATTTGATTTAGTTGGAAACAGCTAGACAGTGTTGCTTAGGTCAGAAAAGACAAGAGCATAGCTTTGTTTAGTTGTAGCCTCGCCCCGACACCCGGAAGGTAGGATTCATCTGAAAGCTGGGATGATGATTCTGAGTGAAAGGTAAATTTTAAGTTGACCACACCCTGCTGCAACTGAGCTTTCCAGACTTTATTATCTCATCACTGCTCTGAAATTGTACAACTAAAATTAATAAAACCCCCAAATAAACTGATACTGGCACTCTTAGTTCTGGTTCATTTCAATGGTGATTCAGCTTACTGCTTTTCATAAAAAAATTACCGCTAAGACGAGGAAAGGGAGGGAGGAGAGAGAGCAGAAGTCTTCTTCATAAAATCTTGAGCTCTTTGGCAAATTTCTCTAAGTGTACAGAAAGGCCTCCCTGCCTAGGATGAGATCAGCCTCTCTTCTCTGAAAGATGGTTTTCCTTAGCCTCCTCAGATCCACAGGAGTGAGCAGTGCTTTGAATCCTGGAAACATGAGTTCTGATTTCTTCAAACCTAACTCTGTTACCAAAGCATGGAGAACACAAGCACGTGAGCACTGAATGCACGTCGAATTACCCATTCAGTCGGACTGAGAGGATAAAATGAGTCTCTTTAAAAAAAAATCCCTAGTTTATACCTAAATTAGAAAATAAGGCTTTCAATTGAAGACCAGAACAGTATCCTTTTTGTTTGTTTGCTCGAGACTTGATCTCTCACTGTGTAGCCTGGGTGGTCCTGGAACTCCCTGTTTAGACCAGGCTGTAGATCTGCTGGCCTCTACCTCCTGAATTCTAGCATTAAAGGTGTTGGACACCAAGCCAGGCCCAAGACCAGTAATCTCAAACAAACAAAAAGCAAGTCTGAAAATACAGTGATGCAAGACTGTAATCCCAGCACTGAAGAGGCAGAAAAATCATGTTTCAGTCCAACTGGAGCTATACAGTTAGTTACAGGAAAGCTGAGACATAGATTCTGTCCTCCAAAAACAACATACACAGATAGACAACACACACGATAAATGCCAAAACCTCAAAATTTTATTGTCATTGCAGTTAGTTAAGTAGTTATGGCACAAAGTTATAGAAGTAGCTATAACTTCTGGTAATGCCTTGATTTTGTTTTGTTGGAGATAGGGTCTAACTGTGTCATAGCCCTACTTGGTCTGGAGCTCAGAAATCTACCTGCCTCTGCCTTCGAGGGCTGGGACTAACGGTCTATCTCTGTCATCCTGTCATGCCTATCTCTGTCATGCCTAGCCCCCTCTCGATGATGATGATGATGATGATGATGATGATTTTCTATGGAAGAAGTGGTCCCATTTCAGAAATTCTGGTGGAGAGCTTGGTGATTTGACCCTAGATAAACAGAACTAAACATCTACAGAGAAGCCAGTCTGGTGTGACTGAAAGGCTCTTTTTAAACTTTGTTCTTACTCACTAATAAATGACCATGAACACCTTGTAAAATGCCCACTGTAGGAAAAAGCAGTTCTGAGAGCTTGCAAGTGTCCTGACATAGCCATCTGAGGTAGCTTGCTGATTCCTAGAGCAGCTTACAGAGTCTGTCTGGGAAGGTCTACCCTGAACAACAGGACCCTGAGATGCTTCTGTCTGCTTAGCACCTGCCCAATGCAGACCTGCCTGGCAAGGCTGGATTCCTGATTGCCTGGTTACGCTGTGAGGCTCAAGTCTACCCTTAGCAACTCTCCAGCCCCATCCCTACCCCTTCAGTCAGAGAACGCTTTCCAGAACTTTAAGTTAGATTTCTCAGCTTTCATGTTTCTCACTTTAATGTTTCCCCTGACAGAGAGCATAATAGTGTTTCCCAAAACAATATCTGAAAACTCTGGCAATTAAAAAAAAAAATTTTGTTCCTTTAAAAAATTGCTAAGCAAGCCTTGTTCCTCAAAATAGATACCAGGTAACTGAGTGCTTGTGTTCATGTGTACTTTGATGCTGGCTCTTTGTAATGAAGTAGGCTATGAAAATTCATCTTGGACCTGCAGCTGTGTTCCCAGAAGCAGTTTTTCCCTCTGAAGATGCCTGGAAATTACTGTTGTAACCAACAGAGGCCTGCAGAACAGGATCCACATGCCCCAGTGTCGATGAAAAGCCCCTTGTCACCCACCTTGTCCTCCCTGTCCCCCACTGGGCTCCTTAAAGTCTGCTCCTGTCTCCTCCGGCCCCTAGAGACTAGGTGCTTCTGTGTAGCTGGGCAGTTTCAAGCATTTGCCCACACCTCTTCCTTCCTCCCACCTCCTCTTCTTCCTCTTCTAGGATTTCACTGTGTCGCTCAGGCTGGTGTAGAATTCATAATTCTCCAGTCCCATCTTCCCAACGGCTGGGATTTCAAGTGTACATCATTACTGTCCATCTTGTTCCATTCTTTAAACTGGGCTTTGTCTACCAGCTCTCCCCTCAGTCACTCATGCATGCTAAGCATAGCTCTGTGGACTGAGCCCATCCCCAGGAGTTATTAAAAAGTAAACGGGGGTGGGGGAGGGACTGGAGAAATGACTCAGCTGCTGAGAGTGCTGGCTGCTCTTACCCAGAGCTGGGGTTCAGTTCCCAGCACCCACATGGAGGCTAAACCATTCCTAACTCCATTTCCAGGGGATCCAACACCTTCTGACCTTCTGTGGGCATTGCACACATGGGTGCACTTATATCCAGGCAAAACATTAATTTACATAAAATAAAAATAAATAAATATTAAAACAAAGTAAATCAGATGCTGCTATTCCTCACACAGGGAATTTTGTTACTGGTAAATCATCCTTCGAATTTAATTGCTTAAAACAAGAACACCCGCATCATTTAGTTTTTAGTGGTCAGGACTCTGGGGTGACCGTCTGTAGCCCTGAGTGTCTCAGTCACAGTGCTTTCCTGTGACTCACATGGAGCAGAGTTCGGTTCCCCTAGTTGTTGGACTGTGGCCTGAGCTCCTCAAGACCTGTCATCCTGAGCCTTTCTTGGTTTCTTCGCTTACCAAATGACAGCTTACTTCACTGGAGCAAGTGCTTGGGGTTGCGGGGAGGTCAGGTAGAGAGAGATTGTTTTTTATATTGAGTCACGGAGGTGACATGTCCTCAGGGTTGCTCCCTTCTCACCAGGAGAGAGGCACTGAGTGTAGAACACACTCTAGGACAGTGGGTTACACAGTGAATGGGAATTGTTGCTAAGGTCTGGGATCACAGCTTAGAAGGAAGGCTTATGGGGCTTGCCCAGAGTGAGGAAGCTGCGGTTGGGTGTCCCCCTTCTTACTACTTAGTCTTGTCTTCCTATCTCGCCTGGTTTGGGCATCTTGATCCTATGACTGTGATGCTAAGGTTTAAAGAGAGGCATATTTTAAATAATCTTGCTCCTAAATGCCATCTGAAAGTCAACTCCCTCGTCTGATCTTCAACTGAAGAAAAAATGGACTATTTTAGAATACCAAAGGAACTCTGTGGCTTACTAAGAGCTTACTAAGGAAAATGGCAGAGAGTGTTTGGAAGAGGTCTGCAAATGTGATTTTGAGTATATGCAGTTTTGGGTTCATGCCCTAAATTCAGAGTCTAACCTGGAGTAAGACGAGAGCCCTTTCTACTCTATGCAAGGTCCCATTGAAACTGGTTGTACTTTGTTTTTTTGCCTGTCATAGCTGAGCAACTTGACAACCTGCCATGCCATTCATACCCAGTGTCTGCACTTTGACTCACAGAACTCTTTTTAAAATATGTTTGATCTTGCTATTTTTCTCTGTGTCTTTAGTATATCCAGGACTAAATTTATTAAGCATTATTAATGTTTCAATAGTATAGAATAGTGCAGAACTTTCTCTGGCATACATGCTTAAAAACAGTGAGACGATTCCATGGTACTTGTAATTTCTGTTATTTTGCTAGTTAGGACGTTAGCAGTGTTTGACCTTGAATCAAAATTCTCTCCTTTTATTCTTAACTGTTTCCAAATTTTTTGTCCTTTAAGTCAAGAGAATTGCCTTGATTTTATGATGACATTTTGGTACCATTTTTATACTGTTAAAAGTTATAAAAATGACCCTTGGTATTAAGTGTAATAAATGGCTCTGAATGAATGCATACATGGATTCTTTTGTCCCAGCTTTGTGAATTCAAACTGCTCCTGATGCATATTCTCACTGTAATCCGATTCCAGGATATTCCAAACCACCCAAGAGTAGCTAGACCCTGGACCTTCCCCATGGTGTGTGTCTCAGGTCTTGGGAAGTTTTAGTTCTCTCTTCCGGGTTACTGTGTCACACTTGCAGCATTTCTGGTCATCTCCAGGCCTAAAGAGACAAAAGTAAAATTGTCCTTAAGAGATTTATAATAACCTTTAAATTAAGAGGACCAAGTGACTTCTAACATGGACCTGTCTTTGTTCAACTTCACCCTATCAAGAGTAGTTCCTTTAACAAATCTTTTATTTGAATCTTTTATTTGTATGTGTGTGTGTGTGTGTGTGTGTGTGTGTGTGTGTGTGCGTGCGTGTGCTGTGATGCATCTATGAGTGCAGGTGCCTACAGAGACAAGATCTCTTAGAGCTAGAATTACAGGTGGTTGTGAGCTGCCTATAATGGGTACTAGGAACTGAATTTGGTCCCCTCCAGAAGTAACAAGTGTTCCTAACTGCTGACCCATTTCCCCAGCACCAGAGTTCTTTCCTTTTCTTGTGGATATTGCATTGGGGTCCTTTGTCCTAGCTTGTGTTTCTTTTTAATTCTAAATAATTCTAAAATAATATTATATGTAAATGTTTTAAATTACACTGTAAACAACAGTATAAATTATTGTTTTATTTAAAAAAAAACAGTGCGAGTATGTATGTATGCCTGCTCATTTGTGTGAGTTTTTAGATGTGCCTGTGCCATAGGCACACGTGGAGATCAGAGGACAATCTTTTTTGAGGCAGGGTCTCTTGTTGGCTGCTACATACACAGGGCTTGCTGGCTTCGGAGCTTCACTGTCTCAGCCTTCTGTTTCCCCGTAAGAGTGCTGGGAGTTTAGACATGCGCTAACTACTTCATGGCCTCTTTGTGGGTTCAGTCCTCTTCTGGGGATTGAACTCAGGTCTTCATGCTTGCATAGCAAGCACTCTACCCAGTAAGTCGTCTCCCCAGCCCCTGTTCTCCTCTTTTCCCCTGTGGGGTATCTTGGGTAGTTACTCCCATGTCATATCTATTATACCACCACTTCAGGCATGTTTGCAAGCAGGAGCCAGCACCCAGGAGTCTGTCCTGGATTTGTTGGCAACTGCCTTAGAATCGGAATAGCACAGAGATGGGGGCACCAAGCAGTTCTGGATTCAGTAGGGAGAGATGGATATGCATTCCTGAAGGCTTTGCAAGTGAATTCCACATGGGTAAAGATGGGGTCAGGCTCTCCTTCAGTCCCCTAAACGCACTAGAGTATGTGGCTGCCATGAAACTGTACTGTAATGTTTTCTAGGTGTGATTCATTCACAGTTTAATATGCTTCTAGTTCTGACTTGACTTTTCCCTCAGGAAGAGCCTAAAATCTCTTCATTATAATATAGACAGTGTACTGCACTTTGAATACAAATTTATCCATGTTCAGACTAATTTTTCCTGTGATGTCTCTACCCTGGAGAAGTGCCTTTAATGAATTACATACAAATTGTGTAATTTAAGAAGTTAATTTGGTTTTCTGGTTACACAGGACTAAAAACAGCCCTTGTAGAAAGAGATGATTTCTCATCGGGGACCAGCAGCAGAAGCACTAAATTGATCCATGGTGGTGTGCGATATCTTCAGAAGGCCATCATGAAGTTGGATATTGAGCAGGTAATTGTGTATGCTGGTTGTTAAACAAAAATTGCGACTATGCTTTTTCTACCCAATTAAATCAGTCTTTTTTTTTTTTTTTTTTTTAAATGGCTTTAAACATTTCTTCCTGTTGGAAATACTTATTTAGTGTGTGCTGCTGGGGCATCTTTTGGGAGAGGTGTGCCTGTTCTTTCCTGTAGTATTATGTTTATGGGTAATCAGGGCCCTTTTCTGTATAAGCATGTCAGAGTAGTAGATTTACAAAACACTTTAGGATGTGTTGCCTTTTAACAATTGTGATTGGGATTTTGCCAGTGGCCACCAAAATTGCTGCTTCTAGAGTTTCAGGGGAGCCGTGTTGTGTAGACAAAGTGCCAAATTGATCTCTTAACTGCAGCTGCAATCATGCGCTCATGTTGTCACTGACATATTCTTCAGGAAAAGATGATCTGAGTCACGCTTTCCGTGTGTCACACTTTATTGTGTCCAGTCTGCCACCATTTGAAAACTGCCAAGGCAGTGTGGAAGATGACATTTCCCAGAGGGGAGAAGGAATCAGCTTCCCTCCCTATCTGCTTTTCGTACAAGGAAAACACAGTGACTTGGACTTGCCATTGTCAAGTTTTGAGTCTGTCCCCTTTCTCGCCTTGGCAAGTCAGTTTCGAATCTGTTCCCCTTTCTTATGTTTCTGTTCAGCATCATCTGCTAACTGCCCATGTGTTCTGGCTTATTTTGTCAATACCTACAGCCTTATTCTTATATGCAAAATTTGTATTATAATAATAATGTCAGCTCTTTAGTCAGGCATAACGAGGGCCACAGGAGTGAAGACAAAGGCTTCTTTACACTCTGTACCATACCCACCAACAACTACATATCATCTTTGTTGGGTTTAGAGACAGCAAAAAGAAGTTTTCGCTTGAATTTGAGCAATCTGTTATCTCTTACCTGGAGAAAACATAATGGGACCGAAAGAGGGAGACAGTCCCGAGAATGTAAGATAAATGGTTACAATAATCTTGTAACTCAAGTCAGGAAAATATCTTACACCTGGGAACTCTGACAGCATGTTTTTCTCCTATGCAAATACAGTTAAGGTTTCTAAAAAATCTTTGAGGTTGACAGCATGATGTATTATTAGAAATTTGATTAGGAGGGAGCTATCTTCGCTCAGAGGTAGAAGGTTTCTGTATATCAATCAGTTGGCAGGGTGTCTATTTGCCATTTGAAAATATTATGATCTGTTACTGCCAAACTAATTTTCTCTGTTTTGATTTTCAGTATAGGATGGTGAAAGAAGCCCTCCATGAGCGTGCCAACCTACTAGAAATTGCTCCCCACTTATCAGCTCCATTGCCTATAATGCTTCCAATTTACAAGTAAGCTTTGGTATCACCTGTGTACTACTGTGTATTTGTTTGGGGTAGTATAACAACACAATTCTAATGGAAATAATCCCTCAGCATGTATTTCTTAATGTGATTTTAATTGGTTCTAATCTTTAAACTGTTTCAAACACTTTCTTTGGTGTATTAAAAGTGTAGATTTTCTTAAATACTCTCTGTGGACCTGTGTCTAAGGACCAGATCTTGAAGGCAAAGGAGGTTGAATTCTGTGTTTATAATTAGTGGTATCTTATTCCAGTTTTTCAGAGTATGCAGATGAACAGCTGCATTTACAAGGAAGCTTAGGAATGAGGGTCATGTAAGGAGTGTGAAATAGAGGACCCCAACCCCCCAATACCATGATGCAAAATCTGAATTTACTGTGTAGCAACTCAAAACCCAAACCATACTGGATCATTTTTATTGTCCAAGTAACCTAAACTGAACTTTGTTCAGGAGGTGTCAGATTATACAGGATCAAACCTCATTTCCTAATGCATGAAATTGCCTTAAAGTTGGAGGCACAGGCACCTTGATGTGAAAAGTGGATTCCATAACTCTTAACCACATGAGGGTGGGACCAGAAAGCCTATTTGGTCACTTTGTCTGTGTTTTGTCACAGATTGCCCAGGGCGTCTTTCATCATGGGTGCAGTTTACATTCACCAAGGCGCCCAACCTATGCTAGTTAAATCCATTTATAGACTTGTGAGGCCCAGGCATTGGTACTTATTTTGAGTATTTCCCAAAGAATTCTAATATGCAGCAGGGATGAGAGTGAAGATGAACTTAAACTCTCACTGATGATTACGTCAGTTGGATTGGTGTTGATAGCAGGTTTCTGGGTTTTTTGTTTTTTGTTTTCCAGTCCATTTCTGGGTATGTTTTGGTTGTCTTAAATGATGTTTCTTGTAATTTAAGGTGTCATTCATGTTACATTGTGTTTCTAAGGAAACCTCTCTCCCTGCTTATATTGTAGGTGGTGGCAGTTACCTTATTACTGGGTGGGAATCAAGCTGTATGATCTGGTTGCCGGAAGTAATTGTCTGAAGAGCAGTTACGTCCTCAGCAAATCCAGAGCCCTGGAGCACTTCCCCATGCTCCAGAAAGACAAGCTAGTGGGAGCCATTGTCTACTATGATGGTATGTGATGTTTATTTCTCTCTCTCTTATGGGCTCTTCTACCATTATAGTACACTGTCATGTGCTGTATAGATAAGTGCTTTTTAATGTGATTTGTACACATACACAAATGTATTTGCACATGTAGAGACACCATTTCTTCTAGTACTAACAGAAAAACTACTCACAATAGTTTGCTTCTAATACTTTGTTTTTTTTTGGTTCATTAATAGTAGTGTATATTTTTTTGGACATTCTACACTAGGCTGGCCTAGAATTCACTCTGTAGCCCAGACTGGCTTCAAACTTGTGACTATTGTCCTGCTTCAGCCTCCTGAAGGCTAGGATTGCAAGTGTGAGCCACCAAGCCGGCTGCGTTCGGTATTCCTTTTACTTCTGCTTGTGTCTCATGGTTGGTTTGGTCCATTTCTTGTAGTTACGAATTTTGTTCTACCTTCATGCCATTCAATTTGTTATATGTTTGCCAGTGGATAACTTGTCTTATGAATATATTATAATGTTGAAAGCAGCTGAAGATCTTTTATGTTTTCTAGATGAAACCTCTATTTTCAAGGGGTTATAAACCTAGAGAAAAATGCCCCCTGGGCTGAAATTGACATGTTTTTGTTTTGCATAAGACACATTCTTGAACGTATAATTTATGTTTTAAAGGTAAATGAACATTGCATCTGTTGAACCAAACCCTTAGGTTTTATTGCTCATTTTCTTGCTGGTAGATGTTTTCTGACTGACATTACCTAGTGTCCATTTGCCATATGTTCAATGTGAATTCTTCTGCATATGTGTGTAATAATATAATTTGTATATTTTTTTATTTGAAGGAACTAAACAATGTATTTCCAGATGGACTACAAATAACAACAATACAAAACAATACAGGCAAAGCCATTTATGATATCTTTACCAGTCATTTCAAAGGTATACAGGACTGGAAAATAGTCCATGGACATTAATTTATGAATAAATAGCTTGACATAGATAATTGCACATATTCAAAAGGTTTTGAAATTTTATGGCATAAAGGATGACTTAGGCTCAGTGTCTTAGTGACCCCCTCATTATATTTGGTGTTGGATATGTAAGCTGTAAGCATTAAGAAATTTTTCTTGTGTTGTTCTTTTAGAATATTTGATATATATATGTCTCTATATATGTTATATTACATTATATTATGTTATACTATCTGCTGTTAAGGCCACCTCTACTTTTTTTTTTTTTCATTACTTCATTCCAGTGTTACTTTTCTGAATCAATTCAGCTGTCTGACAGGCTTTCATGTATAAATGCAGAATGTATACGTGCAGAGGGGCCATGGAGACCAAACTCAAGAAAATGTCCTAGGAGCAACAATATTAGAAAAATGTTAAGGGTCTTAGACAAACATTAAAAGCTAGAAAATTAACAGTTTGCAGGGCCTTTCAGCATCTGAAACACCACAGGGGGAGCCACTTAACTGCTTTTTTGATGCCCTTGATGGAACCTACATGCTAAAGGACAACCTTCACTGTGAATCTGCTTTTCTCTGCATCAGGTCCTTAATGTTAATCCATTGTAGTTTATTGGGTGATTACAGTAAAGAGGTTTTTGGTCCAGGAGGAGAAGGCATTCTGTAAATAGCATCCTGTCTATCCTGATGTGGAAATGTTTGTGGCCTTGGCCTTCTATTGCTCCCTCTCTTCACACAAACCCTTTCAAATTCTTACAATTTTCTATAACATGGCATGTGTTAGGTGCTAACTAATTCTTATTTATTAGCTTGTCCGTATTGGGGTCCCCTACTGTAGAACATTAGTGAATATCACATCTCAGCTTCTGACTATCTTAGTTTTTTGGTACTGTTAATGAATTGTAGATTCTCATTGTTTCTACATGGACAATTCAAGGAACACCTGTGTTTTGTAAAGCAGAGGAAGCATTTTTCTACTAGAATTAAGAAGAAGAGTTCCGCTAATCAATAGTTGATTTTTAAAACTAGTTATAGGCTGCAGAAATATAAATTGAACAAAACTTAAAACAAAAATTTCTTTAAAATAGTGTCCAATTGCTGTTTGGAAATTGATGGTTCAATCCTAAGTCTTGATTTGAAGAAGTGAAAATAATTATATTCTGCTTATTTGAAATTAATTATTTCATTTTGTTCTGAAATTATTCAGCTCAAATGTGTTCTATTTAATGTGAAACCAAAAACTTTAAAGAGTAGAGTTCTTTGATTTCGCAGCATATTCACAGATAGAGGCTATTCCTATTTTACTTAATATGGTGTGATGAGCAAAATACGTGTCTCTGTGAAAACGCAGAAAGAAGCGTGAAGGCAAAGAAAGCACATGCACTGAATGCACCCTCAGAGAAAGGAAAGAAAGCCTTGGGCAGAAAAGTAGTATTTCAAAGCTGTCAGAGAGAAAACAATATTGGAGCCATTGCAAAGCCGTGTGTACTTTGTAAGACAAAGCTTCCTTACTAAAACTGTTCTTCATAAATAATACTATGTGGGGCTGGGAACATGGCTCAGTGGGTAAGAGCGTTGACTGTAAAGGTATTAGAACCTGAATTCAGATCTCCAGCACCTGCATACAAAGCCAGGCACTGTCAGGTGCACTTAAAATCTCAGTGCTGAGGGTTGGAGTGGTCAGAAACAAGATTGTTGGGTCTTGCTGGCCAGCCAGCCTGGCCAACAGAACAGCGAGTTCTGTGCTAGATGAGAGACCCTGTCTTGAGGGAATAAAGTGGAAAACAGTTGAGGAAGGTACCCCAGTGTCCTCCTGGCCTCCGTGTGCTTGCCTGCACACACACACACACCATGCAAACACACAACCTCCTCACATACATATTAGTAAAAAAAAAGTAACCACTATGCGTTTGTCAACCCGTTTTTCAAAATGAATTCAGCCTTGAAATAATTAAAAAATACTTAAATTCACATCTAATTATCTATTTTTAAACTGAACATAAATAGTTTTTCTAATTCCTACCCAGATAGACTCTTGATCTAACGAAAAAAGTTTATTAAGTTTATAAGGTGAACATTTAAGTGCTAACAGAGGTTTTGTTAATTGAAAACTCTTATTAGTAACACACCACCCAGTTACTTTAGCACCAGTATGAAGTGGAGTCTGTGGAAACAGTGGGACATACAAATCAACATTGCCAGGAAGTTGGTCCAGATTTTGAGACAACCTTGAATGTCTGTTCACCAAGTAACTATTAGGGTTATAAGGTGTTCCTTTTGAAAATGTACAAATATAAGAAGATTCCGTAAATTACTCACAACCACAGTTCATCCTAGATAAATTCTTATTGCTATTGCATATGACTAAGGCAAAACCAATTTCGTCTACAAAACATCATAGAAATAGAATAAATTCTCCATGCATTTTGTTTGTGGACACATGTTTTTACTGTGCAGTCCAGGCTGTCCTGGACATCTCATCCTCCATTTTCCACCTCTCCGGTGCTGGGGTTATAGATGTGCACCACCACAAGCAGCTCTGTATACTTTCTGATGTAATTATATTGGCTATTTTGTATATGGCATAAGTATGACCCACTGTGATATTTCACTGTTAACTGTTAAAAGACAAACTGATACATATGGAGGAATAACTGCTATCTTTTTAAATGCAGACAGAGTAAATGTCAAGTTTCTCAGTGAAATCCATATGAAATGAAAGTTAGTATTCGAGTGACATACCAGATTTTTCCTCTAGTTACAGCTTCTTCTTAAATTCTTTAAAGAAAACATGTAATCTGCTCCCTTACTTTCTCTGTGAACCATGTCCTAGTGTTTCCTTCTAGCTCCTGGCCCTTATCTAGTAGAGACTCGTTAGCCAGGTCTTGGCAATGCCCTGACCACTGCTGAAGAGGATTAAGTGTAGAGAGTGATGACCAAGTCATTCTCCAAGACAGCAGGAAGTGTTTAAGACTTACCATGCTTGGGTGGCTTGGTGGTCTATGAAACTATGTGACTAGCTGCTGGGGTATAGCCAGGGACCTGAGGAACTTATTTTGACTTCTTCTGTCAACTTTAGTTCAAGTTTTTAGCTCCCTTTAGTGGTGACACGTGCTGATGGTCCCAAAACTTGGGGGGTAGAGACAGGAGCTGGAGTTCAAGATCACATTCAGCTACATAATGAGTTCTAGGCCAGCCTGGGCTACCCAAGACCTTGACTCAGCAAACAAACAAGCATCAAACCAAATAAAAAAAATCCCAGTTCCCAGAGTAGATCCTGGTGCCATTCTAGTTGGACTTCAGAAAATGAGATATAATTAAAAATCATTAAAAATTTAAAGCCATTAAATAACCCCATTAAGTCTCTGTAAAATGAAACCAGAGTACAAAATTATAGCTTTAAATTTTTCCTTTCTGCCAGTCAAGACACCGGCAGAGAAGGATTTTATACCCAACAATGCTCGTAAGTATTCCTTGTGCACATATGAAAATAGCAACCTGAAGAAATTGCATTGGCTTTCCCAGAGTAAATAAAAGTTGGTTACATCCATGTATCAAAGGGGGAATTAAAGTCTAACATTCACTAGCATATTCATTTTTATTCCAGCCTAAAACTCACAGCATACAAATAGATGAATTCAGCTTGTGAGAGAGCAAAGCCAATTTAATCTCTGGCTCCCCTGAGGTAAATGTAGTTCACGGTCCTGCCCCCACCCCAACCTCAGCTATAATCCCTGGCTCCTGGAGGTAAAAATGCACTGAAGTGAGGAAAATTCTGCAGCAGGATATAATGATCCAAAATGACAGGGACAGTAATGACAATGAATTTCATGTCTTCTAGTCACGAGCTGGAGATGCTTGACTAGGCTGACTTACGCAATTAAATTGTTACAGGTACAGCAGGAGATGCAGTTAGCTGTGGGCTTTGGGGAACGATGCCTCAGGCAAAAGGCAGATTGTGGAATCTAGACTCTTTTGTTAGGAACAAACTATTACTCCTTTAGGCATGCACCAAGATTGTGCACTTTAATAAAAGAAAGTCAGGTTTAAAGACAAGTCTTTTAAGGTGATGATTTTATCTACTCTGAAAGCTTAAAAAAAATCAATTACTCAGTACTACAAAGGTGATTATTTTTGGTCTTCTGTTTTCATTATCCTCCCCACCCCCCTTGAGTTCCTGAAACAAGTGAAATCTAAAGGTAATCTAGGACTCTGTTTTACACTCCTTGTAAACAAGAGGTTGAGCTAATTGGGTGTTACCAATTAGCAGAGGCACAGATTAATTTTTGCAGAGTAGTAGAAATAGGTTGAATAGGTAATTGAACATTATGGATTTACAAATGAAGTCCCACTACCACTTTCGAGTTTGTACTGCTTTTGCTGCTTTGCCCAGTCCTTGTAAACTGGAGTGCCATCTACTAAATGGAGCAGAAGAGCATCCAGAAGGCTAACCCACCCAGTTTTAGGAGGAACACATTGCTGCTTCTGCTTAGATCTTTAAAATCAAATTCCTTAGACCTTCCTATTTTTGTGTATGGTTCAAATGTGTATAGCATGTGAATACCGTGGTCCATGTGTGTGGTTTATAAATGAACATGGCTACTGGGGATCTATGCTTACCTTCATTTTACTTTTAAGGCACATAGCTTTTCATTTTTATGGTTCCTGAGAAAGTAATCATTTTATTTGTTTTAATAACTGGTTTATTAAAATGCTTTTAAGATAGATATAATTAACAAGAGAGAAAAAAGTTTTGAAAGGGTGAACATTACCAAATCTCTTTCTTCATTTTCAAAGTATAATTTCTGTAAACTTTAATTGATTGAGGGGACAAAAATGAAATAAAGCTGTTGAATAAGAGGGGATATTATCATGAGGATTCAGAATTGTCAAAATACGTAGAACAGTAGTTGTTTTTTTTTTTTTTTTTTTTTTTCTTTGACTTTTTGAGACAAGGTCTCCTTGTAGCCCCAGGTGTCCTGGAACTTACTGTGTAGACGAGACTGACCTTGATCTCACAGAGAGTTGCCTGCCTCTGGCCTCCCTAGTGAGGGCATTAAAGGGGAGTGCCACCATGCCTGGCATGAACACCATTTTTCTTTTAATCACTTAAATGAAAACCTTAAGAACCCTTTCCTTTTAAAGATCAAAGACAAAACAAGGTTTAAAATTATGTATTAACTCATATAAAAGAATATATGGAAGACAGATGCAGGTGGATATCTGTGAGTTTGAGGCCAACCAACTGTCTCAAAAACCTGATGTAGAGTCCAGAATATTATCAGAAGCTGTGACTGTTCCCATTGCTACTCTTCTTTCCTCTGTTCCAGATTAAAATCTTAACACATAGATACCATTAAAGAATAAAATGCCACTTACTTTTGTTTTTAAACCTTGTAAAATGAATCTATGATATGCTGGACTTGGAGGTCATTTGGAAGCACATTGTGGAGTTGAGTGTGTCTGCCTTCTGATGCAGAAATTCTGTTACTGTGCGTGACCCAGAAAAATTCCTGCATTTTTTCTGCCAGGAGAGGAGCCCAAAAAGTTCATTAAAATATCACATATGATATTAAAAATCATGGAAGTAGTGAAATAGCCGCCAAAGAGACAAACACATGAATAATGTTTAATCAACTTCCATAGTGGAGTAACCCCAAATTGAAAGTGAATGAGCTATGACTGAACTGAACAACGTGGATGAGTCTTAGGATGAGAAAGCATGACAACTGTTATACTGGAAGCTTTCTTACAAACCTAACTGTATTTTGAGCCACACACTGTAGATCTGTATATGTAGACATGATAACTAACTTGCAGACTATTTTGAGATTTAAATGAACTGGTAAATGTAAAATACCTTTATTCACACAAAACATTATTCAAATATTAGCTGCTATGTTTAGCTTGATTTTATGGATGCTTCCCACTCCAGCCTGTTTCTACTTTTCATTGAAAATGCTCTAAAATGAGCATTAGTTAGTTCTATAAGCATCCCCTTATGGATTTAAAATTTAAAGATTTTTTTTCAGTAACATTTGCCAAAACTTTTTAGGGAAAAACATTGTGCATATGAACATGGTCTGAGTAAGTGAATAATGTTTGAAATTTCAAGATTTAAAACAAAATGTTTTCAAAGAATTTCTTTTAAAATTATTTGCTTTTGGATGTCAATTTAAAGGAAATTTGATTTCCTACGTTTTTATCCATGTGCAGTTTTACACCTCTAAATTCACTGAATAGTTTTTAATATTGATTTCTGACTGTCCACTTTCCTGTTACATTTCTCTTCTTGTTTTCTGTGAGTTACATAAATGAAGCTGACATCAGTGCTCATATAGCAGGCTTTTTTTTTTTTTCCTTTTGCTCTCAAATGCTGCCTTTTTGCTGTTCAGTGTATCTGGATACCAACTAATGCTAAATGAAATTTGACATGTACCCCTAAGAAACAAAGCTTATAAACTGTGGCTTTAAAGGAAACCTTGAATAAATAGGACATACCATGTCTACCCAGGCTAACATCCAACATATGCTTTAGCTTCCTGATGACTGAGGCAGAGCTTAACAGCCCCTTGGAAACTTGGCAATTGCTTATTGCTCACTTGACAAGCGTGTTTTAAATACCAGGCTTTCAATCTCTTAAAATTAACTTAAAAAAAAAAAAAAAAGAACACAAATGTAGATCTGATCAGGTATAACATGTTGACATAGTAGTTATCCATAATATACCATGTATGTAAAAGTTTAGAAACTGCTAAAGACCCACCTGCGTTAGGGTGTGCATAATGTGGACTAAGCAAACAGTTCTGATAGGTTCAAGATAAGCTCTTTCCCCACGCTTGTTCAGTTGATCCTTTTCTTAAAAAACAGAACAAAACAACAAGAAAAAAAAAAAACCCAAAACTAGGATCAAAGGCAAAAGCTGTTATATTAAAAATCTGTCCACTTCTCCCTCTTATTTACTTATTCATCCCCAAGTAAATATGGAACCTCAACTATTAGCCAGCATTGTATTTGTCAGTAATATAAGATTCTGAGCCTGCAAGTGTGTGTGTGTGTGTGTGTGTGTGTGTGTGTGTGTGTGTGTAGTCTTCTTGTAGCCCAGCACACCTTGATTTTACAGAGATCTGCTGCTCTGCCTCCTGAGTGCTGGTATTAAAGCTGTGTGCCATCATACCCTGCTTGTGTGCCAGATATTTTGTCAAACATTTTGCTTTTATGATCAACAATGTTTTGCATGTATATAACGCTTTAGCTTTCCAAGCAATTTTTACAAGTTATTTTAGTCATTCATCTATCTCTGTGAGCTGGGATAGGACACTATGATCCACATTTTTCAAGAAGGAAGAGGGAAGATAACTAGATATTTGGATACATGAAGTTGTGAAATTATTTTATTTGGTGGGAAGAATAAAGATTATACTATAGCTTCTTTGACCCACCATTGATGTCTTATTTACTTTCTCAATGCTGTGATAATAGAATGCCTTCATAAAAGCTTCTTAAGGGAGAAAAGACTTATTTTGGCTCACAGTTCCAGGTATCCAAATCATGACCAAGAAGACTTGAGAGTAGTTAGGGAATGCTTGCCAGTGGGAACAGATTTGTCAGTGAGAATGACTAGGAAATGGGGCCAGGCTGTAAATCCTTAAGGTCCACACCTAGTGACATACTTACAGTCAGACTTCTGCTTCTAAAGTTTCCACAACCTTTCAGAACACCCAGTTGTGGACCAAGTCTTAAAACTTATGAGACAATGGAGGAACATTTCACATTCAACCTACAACAATTAGCTTTAAAATCTGTCACATACTTTAAAAATTAACAAGGTATTTCAACAAAGAAGACACATTTTAATTATGGAAAACTGAAATATATTCAAAAGAAATGAGAATAACAGAAGGGATTTCCACTTTCAAAACTTGTTAACTGACCCATGGCCAGACTTCATCTGTGCTCTCATCTGCTTCTTGCCCTCACTCTGAAGACAAACATTCAGCCAATTATTTGTGTGTGGGGGGGAGGATATATGTATGTGTATATGCATGTGTATGTGTGTGTACAGGTCCTCATACCTGTTTGCATGTGTCGAAGCCAGAGGAAGACTTTTGAGTGTCTTGCTTTCTCTCTTTCTGCTTATTCTTTTGTGACAGGGTCTCTCACTGAACCTGGAGGTAGACTGTTGACCTGCAAACCCCGGTGATTCTCCTGCCTTTGCCCCCAGCAATGCTGGTGTTACAGACATGTATGTTCATGCCTAGCTTTTATTGTGTGTGGGGTCGGGCATTCAAACTCAGGTCTTCATGCTTACAGGGAAAGCATTTATGAGCCATCTCCCCCAGTCCCTAATAATTATTTTTATGTTGAAATTTTAGCATAGCCTTTCACTGTGAGCCACAGAGGAAGATATTCAGAGGAAGATGTTAATCTCTGGCCTCCATATGCACATGGTGTGATGACTGTACTCACACACAGATATTACCCCTCCCCCCACCATATCCAAGAAACAGATATCATGGAACTAAATTTTATTGCTATGCTGTTAACTGTTGAGATTATAGTATACACAATGGTAGCCATCAGTAAACCATATTGTCAACTTATTTTTCTTTTGATAAATGAAAAGTAATTCTTGTTTCCTTTCTTTGGACACTACAAAAAACCAACAAAACAAAACAAAAAAACCCCAGTACATCTACCAGTTTTATCTGGTAGAGAGCTTAAAATTAGTCTGTGAATCTGAAATGCTGTTATTATCATTATGTAAAATATGCTCTGATTTGTTTAAATTTGCTAAAACCTAGTTCATATCATCTGCTTGCATTGAATGCCAATTGCCTTACTCAGACTCAGTGCTCATGCTAATTATAGTCTTTTAAATAGATGGGCCTGTCTTATACTAATACGTGAAATTATATACTTCTTGGAAAATTCTTATTTTGATATGGATCATATTAATAATGCATTAAAAATTTAGAGATGAAGCTGATTAATTATAGTTTGAGGTTAAGATTTTAAGGTTCTAGGGGCTTTCTCCTTTTGATTTAGAGACCTTGGGAAAATTGCACGGTTAGGGATAAACTCAGAGTGCTGCATTTCACCTCACCTTGATATCTTATTGACCCCATTTAGAAAGCACAGTGGGAGAGGGCATTGAAATATGAAGACACGAATGGGAAATAGAGTGAGGTAATGATTGATCATCAGTAAGCTGTGTTGGTCTTAGAAACTGTTTTTTAAAAGCTTGGTTATATAATTTAATACCTCATATTATCTATTGACAAGGGTTGGTAGGTGCTCAAGTTCTGATCACTTTTTTTTTCCTTAAAGGTTTATTTGTTTTATGTGTAAGTATGTGTGCCTGTGTGAATTTATATGCACCCCATGTGTGCAGGACCCCATAGAAAGCAGAAAAGGGTGTTGAATCCCTTGGAACTTGTGTTATGTACACTTGTGAGCCACCTTGTAGGTGCTGGGAACTGAACCTGAGTCGCCTGCAAGAGTCTTATGTACCCTTAACTGCTGAACTATCTCCCCAACCCCTTTGACCATTCTTAATGTTTGTTCTAGCATCTTTTCTAGAAGATCAAAGGTTTGCCCTTGCTTAAGAAAGAGGAAAAGAAAACAGTGGAAGGCACTTGGAGTTCTGTAGATGGTCCACACCACTGTCTCAGTGTAACAGAAAGCCAGACTAGTATTGTACATTTGGCTTCCCAAGAAAGAGCAGCAATAAGGGCATATCTGGTCTACATAGTGAGTTCCAGGCCAGAGAGGGTTGCATAGTGAGATTGTGTCTTAAAAAATATATTAATAAAACAAAACAAAAATTGAATGCAGTTAGGATTAACAAACTGAATTAAATTCATTGTTCTTACTTCCATAAGAGAACAAAACAGACCCAAATTATTTTTTTTAAGAAGTTTCTACTTCCGATGGAATTTAAAGAATCAACAGAAGCACATGCTATTTATATGATATAGGCCTATTATGTAATGCAAGATTTATCTATACCAACTATCATCTATCTATCAATCTATCATCTGTCTGTCTGTCTATCTATCTATCTTTACATATATTTATTTACCTTTTTTTCTTCCTTCTAGTGTATTTTTTTTTTCTCATCACACCATTGGGTAAAGTTTGTATCATCATGATCCTTAAATATAAACAGAGAAATGAATTTCTTTACTCAATTATTTCAAATTTTAGAGTACCAGAAGACTTCATTAAAAAAGAGCTGAGCATAAATATTATTAACACAAGCATAATGAAATACATATACAATTTAGAGCAATAGTTAAAGCAATATAAATACCTAGATGCAATTAAACACCCCAGTCACTGAAGTCTAATTATTTTAATTTGCTGCATTTGCTGTTTAATTTAACCATGGCCCTGTCTGCTCCTTACCCCACCCAAATGTGAATAGAATTTATTCGCCCCATAAATTTTAATTTAGAGTTATCCTTTTCCCTTTTTGTTATTAGGACTCTCAGCTCATAAGCCTTTGGTTGTGTTAGGAGCTTGTTGCTGCTAGGTCTAATTGAGGTTCATCTGAACTGTCCACCCAGAGGATACATGTTGCCCAGATGTCTCTCAGAGCTGCATTGATAGATCTCTCTTGTTCCCTCAGTCTGTGCAGATGGAGCTGTCTGTGTCCTCGCCTTGTGCCAGTGGAACTCAACTGCTGTTTCTCACATTACATCACACCCCATTCTTACCAAATCAAGCCACATGCATAATTTAATGGTTTCTCCAGCTTTATTGGTGAAGTGCAAATTCGAGTTTGGCTCCACCATTAATCTTCACAGACCAGTCTGCCTTTTCATCTCCAGTCCACATTCATGCACATTGTCCTCCCCGTCTCCTCTTGTGTTCAGTGCTTTGATATGTCAATTCTCAAGCATACCCACATTCATTCACTATCTTTTTGGTTGGAGTACCAAACTGAGGTTGTCAAAGAGATGCCCTGATCATCAGACCCAAGATTGTTTGGTTTTGCATTAGGTGAATGCAAAGTCATTAGATGAAATTATGTCCATTAATAGAAATCATTCCTACAGTGCAATGCCCATGGAGGACAGAAGAGTACTGGAGTTACGGATGGTTGTTAGCCACCATGTGGGTGCTGGGAATAGAATCTTAGTACTCTGCAAGAACAGCCCATGTTCTTAACTGCTGAACCATCTCTCTATTCCCTAGTTATGTTATTTCTGTACAGTGGTTGCATATAGTGCCGTCTATCAAACAGACATTGTTGTAGGTGCTGGGCAGAATAACACAAAATGTCTCCTTTCCTCAGTAGACTCTGCCAATTTGAAGCTACAGAGAAGCACGTTAGCCAAATACAGTAGCATCTGACATGTTCTTTGGTAGATGAGGTAGGTCTATTGAGCTTTCCTAAGTGTGCAGTACTGATACAGGAAAAAAGAGGGTCCCCTAGAGGGTTCTTAGTTTCATTCATAAAAGAATTCAAGAGTGGACTCAACCAGAAGCCTTAGGACAGTTTTATTAGAATTTGAAGAAAAACCCTCAGGGCAGGCAAGCTGGAAATCTCTGCAGTTTCTTTGAGGAGGAGAATGGAGGGGAGAAAAAAAAAAGCAATGGAGCCATGAAGGTTTAGAGCTTGTCTGGAGGTCAGACATATGGTGGACTGGCAGCCACATGGCAGTGATAAGGAAGTATTAGAGAAAAAGTAAAGAAATACATGGTACTGGGCAGTCCAAAGTATTAGAGAAAGCATGCTTAGTAAAGGGTTATGAAGGGGCTGGAGAGATGGCTCTTAATTCAGCAGTTAAGAGCACTGGCTGCTCTTGGAAAAGACCTGGATTCGATTCCCAGCACCTACAGGGCGGCTAACAACCATTCATAACTCCAGTTTTGGAGGAATCCAACACCTTCTGACCTCCTCAGGCATTGCATGGCACAGGCACATTTACACGCATGCAGGCAGTATACTCATACACATAAAAATGAAAATAATAAGAATATTAAAAACTTAGGAAAAGGAATATAAAGAAAAAAAGGAGAGATTACTCTTTTCTGAATTTAGCTTTGTAGAGAGCCAATATGTTTGTGGCTGAATCCAGAAGCACTGCAAAGAAGGTGGGACTCCAGGCAGCAAAGTTCATGTCTCCTTAGCTCACTAGGTATTCCACCCACCTGTTTTGCATGACCTAAGCTGAACCTGCTTTCTGAGGGCTGGTCCTATGACTAGGTGATTATTTTATTTCTTGAACTGTTCATCTTATGGGGGCTATTTGCCACTGTAACAGTACTTTGATGAATTTTAAGAAACAGAAATAACCAAGACAGTTGGGGAGGAGTGAAAGGGAACATGGTGACAGGCAGGTAGGCTCAGGGAATACAGAAAACATCTGTGTGGAGCTTGAGATGACAGTGTGCAGAGGCAGGAAGTAGAATGGCCGGCCTGGATCTTGCAGAAGCAAGTATTTAGTTTGAATCTCGTTGACAGTAGAGATCCAATGAATAGCAACATTATTGGATAGAGGTAGCTCAGGATACAGGAAACATATCTGGATGACTAATGTCTTTGAAGAGATTTAGTGCTGCTATGAAGGAACGCTGGTCTAGAAAGAGACTTGAAGACAGAGGGATTGGAAGATGTAACTCCTGGTCTAGTATCCCCAGCACTTTGCCTCTATTCCTTGGACAACTCCCCTGTCCATTGCTTAGATTTCTTTTGTTGGCAGTTGTCTCTGCAGTTTGCATCTTTATTTATATGTCTGCCCTTTTCTACTCTTTTGTTAAGCCTGGGAATGAATGAATGAAGTAATATCAAGTGTTTCTAAATTCTGTCTTAAGAATAATCTAGATCTTTAAAAACTTCAATAATATGGGTTTTAAAAAAAATCTGTGATTGCCCAACTGGTTTATGTCAGCATTTTGGAAAGAATACCAGTCTTTAGAGCGGTATTAGAGATATAAACCCTCTGGAGAGTGAAGAATGCCTGGTGCATGCTAATTTTGTATTTATCCAGGTGGAAGGAGAGGAATAGCCAAAGCTATAGATAGAACAAAGGCATGTCAATTGCAACCTGGTCTCAGTTTGGGCTCAGCTCTCCTCACAATCCCATATCGTGACATTGGTAGTTTATTTATTTATTTCTAACCTGCATCATATTAAGATCTAACTTTGACAAATTGCAGTTTGATTTATAGTCTGTGCTTTTGGCATGTGCTTTAATGGCATTAGCCAACTCTAGACACATACTGAATTCATTATGTACCTTATGTATGTAAGTAGTAATACTTCCTTTTAATGAACATACGGTCACATCAAAGTGCTGTTGAGAGTGTTTGACAAAAGCGTCTTTGTGCAGTGCTCCTCAGAACTTTGGAGACGTGTGTTAAGTTGAAGACTAATATGCTGTATTTTAATGGTGTAATATATTATAATTTTGCTCTCTCTTTAAGGTGAATAGTCTGGTATCGTCTGCCTAAGTCTTTGATTCTTAGGCTTAGGTTTTTAATTATAACTCAACATTTTGAAATGTAAAACTTTTATTTATGATTAGATGAATTAAGAATTCATAAAATAAATTGCCTTTAATCTGTAAACTAAGTTCTGATATTGACAGAGAAGACCACATACTTGTCTTTTTCATATTTTCTACCGGTGATGAGAAATTCACAGAATCTACTCACACAGCTGTTTGGGGCAGTTAGCCCTGCCTGTGTCCACCAAAGATTGTTTTAAGAATTTCTGTTTATATCTGTGTGTGTATGTCTGTGTAAATGTATTTCAGTTGTGTGTAGGTACCCACAGAAGTGTCAGATTTCCTGGAGCTTGAGTTACAGGCAGTTGTGAGCTACCTGATGTGGGTACTGAGGATCAGGTGTTCTTAACCACTGAGTCATATCTCCAGTCCCAGTAACAAGGTTCTCAAGGATACTTTCGACAACATTTGAAGACAAGACTGGCTCAGGGCAGGTTAGTAGTGTTAGAGAAGCAAACCATGGGTGTAAGAAGTATTCAGGCTCTGAGCAGCCTTCTAAGGCAGGTGATTTGAGTCAAGCTCCTTTCCCAGCTGCCATGGCAAATTCACACCCTTCCTACTCAGTGGTGTATAATTAGTACCAGGTCTGCAGGCTTCTCAGTAGAGTCAAATACATGACAATATTCGGTTTTCTTCAAGAGGAGGGAATCTTTGGAAGATACTCGGCAGTCCCTCAGACTGGTGACAGGATGGTCCTTAGGGGAAAAGCTCGACAGAATATTCAAGTTCGAAGCAAATGAGCTGAGATGGGGAGCAGAGTTTTAGTTCAAAGGAACACTGAGAACACGGAGGCAGGGGCATGTGTTTGATGTTTGTGGTAGGCTGGACTGGACTGGTTGAGGACTGTGGACACCTAGACTTTGTGGTCTGAAGACAGACAACACATTGTGGGCACATGATAGTCTGGGGATGGCAGGGCTCCCTGTATCTCTCCAGGTGCAGGGAAGATGGTCTGTGCAGCTGTGGACAGCCAGACCTGCAGGTTGAAGACTGCCAGTGATGACAGCAGGGCGAGGGCACCTTGACTGTCCTAAGATCTAATGAGATCTTCCTTTGACAATAACCGGCATTGCTAGGAAGACCTTGAAAATTGCCAAGAATATGGGCAAGAAGCCCTGCTCTCCAAAGCACAGTATTTGATTCTTTTTATTTTTCCATCATAAAACGAAAGGAAAAACATTGGTAATAGTTTTGGTATGCCCCAGCTTTGGATTTAAAAGTTGATAGCAACACTGATGAATATATTTTCAATTTGGTGTGGCATTGTATAATATATAAAACTGTAACTCATAAAAAATTATAGTAAGTGGTTAGAAGTATAAGGTACTAGTTTGGGGGTATTTTCTTTTTATTTGAATTTTGTTATATGTTACCAGTTCTAGGCAAAGGGAGCATTTTTGACATTCATTGAAACCCTTTTCTTCAAAGAGCTTCCCTCCCTCCCTCCCTCCCTCCCTCCCTCCCTCCCTCCCTCCCTCCCTCCCTCCCTCCCTCCCTTCTTTTTTTGAGACAGGGTCCTGCTGTGTAGCCTACCTCAAACTCTCAGTCCTGTTGTCTCCGCCTCCAAGTTCCAGAATCCTAGGTGTATACCACCACCTCAGGCAAAGAGCTATTTATGGTATTGTTTCATTGTAATTTATATAATAGTTTATCAGAAATGAGCCTACAGCTTATTTATTGAATTATTTCTTTGAATGTATGTAGAAATAATGAATGTATTATTTCTTTGAATTTGAATGTAGACTCCAAACTGTAAAATATTGGAAATGTCTTTCTCCAGTGCAGGGAGCTATTGATTACATCTGTAGCTATTTCCCCTCCACCACCCCAGAGGGGGAAGTTCTATATTACATATTTACATTTTTCCCTGTCAACAAATTTGTTTTAATATATGGCTGTAGCATCTGGCCAACTATTTGATGTTTATGGCTGTAGTACTGATGTCCTTTCCTTGTTAACTATGCTGTGCATTGACATCACACTTTTCTTCTGGAAGACAATTCAGATACTCTGCTTTTAGCAAGTAGTGAAATTAAACTGATTCTTACAGTATTACATCTTGGTGATTTTTGCTCCAGCAACACTATTTATAAAGGTCCAGAACAGCAGCTTTATATTTCTCTCAGATGATCAGGTTGTGGTGAGTTGATTGCTAGTCCCACAACTCACTATCATTATAAACTGATTATTTTTGACAAAACAAAACCTTAACTCGATCCTACAGGCCAGGCATTATCCTCCTGGAGATAAACTGCTGGAGGAGGTGGAGGAGAGAGTACTTGCCCTTACTTTGTTCATTCTGATGAAAACTGAAACATCCATGTAAAGCAAATGTCTCAAATTGCTGTTGAGAAAGCAAGTCCAGCAGTCAAACTTGTGATAATAATCAAATTAAGATCAGGATTTTACCTAATAAGTAAAAGCTCACACAGATGGCTAGAAGTGAAGCTCAGTTGGTAGAATGCTTCCCTGGCATGCATGAAGCCCTGGATTCAGCCCAGCACCCCATAAACTGGGTGTGGTGGCACAATCCTATAACCCCAGCACTCTCATCATTGGAGAGTTAGAGGCACAGTGTTTTTGATTTGGACATTATATGAAAGACTGTCTATGGGGCTGGAAAATTATCAGTTAAGAGCACTGACAGTTCTTGCACAGGACTCAAAAGTTCTGTTCTTAGCACCTACAAGGCAGATAACAATCTTCTGTAACTGCAGTTCCAGGGGGATCTGATGCCCTCTTCTGGCCTCTGTGGGCATTGCACTCATGGGTACACTTACATACATGCAGGCAAAACATACATATAAAACTAAATAATAGATAAAAAAGTAGAAAACAAAAGACCATTTCAGTAAAGAGATACAGATCAGTTTCATAGAAGGCATCTTTGTTGACCATGGTAATTTTATTCTTAAACAGTTTTTTTTTTTTTTTTTTTAAATATGTGCTGAGTCTGATCATTTTAGTGACTCTAAAGTTGCTGTTAGTGTTATTTTACAGATGAAGAAACGGACTGAGGAAGGGAATGGGTGGGGTTCCAGCCTCAGGCTTGGCTGGTCTCCTGGCCAGCTCTCCCTGGGCAGATGTCAGCTCTTTAATAGACATACCCTCTGATAATGTGGACATTGGTTAGGCTGATTGGATAACAACTTGATAAGGGGTGGAATCTTCTGAGATAGAGAGAGAAATCTGATATGATACAGGGCCCAGGACAAAACAGATAAAGGTTCTCAAAAGGCTGCTTGCAGTTAAGATTCCTTGTGCTGGGTTCCATGTGTTTATTATGTAGCTCACACCACAAATCACCCCTGGGGCAGCTGAGTCATTCTCACATTTTGTACAAAGTTGTGTACATGTGTTCACACAAATAAAGAGGTCTCAAAGATGAGTACTTGTGAGTAAAGGGGTTCATTTAAGTTGAAAGGTGGTTTAGTAACATAAATGGGCTTCTTTTGGCTTGTTATATAATTTCGCTGTTAATTTATTACTTGGTTCATGTGAAATTTTGGGAGAAAAACCTCCAAAGCAGAGCTGTGTGATACCAGTAAAGCTAACATCATTTTCCTTTGGGTTCAAACACATTCTCATGTCTGTGTATTGTTTTTGACATGACAAACAGGGTTGTTGTTTGTCAACAGTACAAAGTGAAAGGAGACAGGGAAAAGAACAAAGAGCCGGAAATAAATGAAGTACAGTTCAGAGATTGGTTGTTGCACAGTTTATTTTTATTAATTAATTGATTGCTTGATTACTTTTTGTCTTTTTGAGACAGGATGTTTCTGTAGTCCCAGCTGGTCTGGAACTCACTAAGTAGACTCACTATGTAGTCTCACAGAGATCCACCTGCCTCTGCCTTCTGAGTGCTGGGATTAAAGGCATTGCCACCACACATGGCTATTTTATTTTTAAAATTCCCTAAGTGCCAACTTTTAAAATAATACTGATTTATTTTATGTGTATTATGAATGATTTGCCTGTACGTAGGCAAGTGTACCTGTGTTGTGCAATGCCACAGAGGCCAGAAGAAGGTGTTGGATATCCTGGAACTAGAGTTATGGACGGCTGTTAAAAAAATAAAAACAAAAATAATAACCATAGCTTTTAATTAAATTATGGTTCTGGTATCTTGGTTTTCAAGTATTTTTTAATAGTAAAAAATATAAAAGTTTGTCAAGAGCTATTATGATTATTAGAGATAGGGTGTCACTATGCAGCCCTTGCTGGCCTGGAACTCACTATGTAGATCAAGCTACTTTGCAACTCTCAAGGTCCACCTACCTCTGCCTCCCAAGGGCTGTGACTGAAGGCTTGCTGCACCAGGCCCAGCTCCAGAACTATTATTATATTACATTATAGCATGCACTGTGTACCTGACTCATTTCTTACAACAACTCCCATTGCCATTGTCACTGGTGCCAGGGAAAGTGTCAGAGTCCCACCCTGTCACCCACAGTCTTGACTAGGTAAAAATGCATACTGGGATTTGACATCTAAAAGAATCTTTGGACTGGCCAGTTGAAGTAGAGTTGGAATTCATTAAAGATATTTTGATATAGATTGTAAGCACCAGGGTTAAGAGAAGGAGAAGCCCATTAGGACACCCAAGTGTGACTTCTCAAGAGAGTGTCTTAGCACTCTATGTATACCATTTGGTGGGGGGCTTCAAGTTATGCCATAAGGGTTTGCTAGAAATCTCTCTCTTTTGTGTATGTGGGGTGTGTGTGTGTGTGTGTGTAGACCAGAGATTGACTTTGGGTGTTCTCCATCTCTCCCCACCTTGTATATTGAGGCAGGCTCCTTCACTTGAATCCCCAGCTCTCACATCCAGCTAATCAGCTAGCCATCTTGCTCCATAGATCTCTCCTGTCTCCACCTCCCAGGGCTGATATTATAGGTATGATTCCATGCTTGCCCAGCATTTGTGGGATGTTGGGGAGCCAAACTCCAAGCATTTCACCCATAAAGTCATTGCCCAAGTCCGTTTTCTCTCTCTTTTAATAAATGAGATTATAGGGGTGGCTCTGGAGGAGTCTTGGATGGGATTATAGTCTGGTAAGGTAAACCAGGAGCTAGGGGGATTTAGGACATACACTTACTATAAATGGGGTTTTGATGGGACTCCTAGAAAATTATAGACTTATTTCTGGGAATGAAGACAGGCCTTAATTATCCTGACCTGCTTGAGTCTCATTTGGTGTGGGGCTTCAACCCAGTGGGATTCCTTTCTCCACCATGCGTTCTGTTCTGTTTATGTAATTGAGAGAATAGAAAGAGTGCTAGATGAGGGAGGTTTGTTGTGTCAGTGTGTAGAGATGCACCTTCATCTAGAGCACACATTCCTTGTGAAGGAAGTTTTGCAAATCATTCCCAAATTTAAGAGAGAAGAGGGCATTTGTCTGGGGCCTTGGGTTGTTGGTATGTTAAGAAAACTTCTGGGAAGGAGAAAGAAAGTGAGTTAGAATATGAGAAGACTAGGAATTAGGAACACATGATTTTCCAAGAACCTTACTTTCACAGCCCAGTGTCCCACAGCAGTTGATCAGTTTGACCTTTTCCGATTTCTGCTTCCCACAAACAATACTTTGGTACTTGACACTGAGATAGTAGGTGTTCAATAAATATTTACAAAAGGAATGAATCCTTGGTTAAATTTTCTTGGATGAAGATGGCATGTTGTCTAGACTGCAGCATGGTGAAGATAGATCTTCACCATCAAAGTTACACATTCCAAGGAGGCTTACAAATGAATTTAGTGCATTTAAAATTTTTTTAAATTACTTTTATTTTACGTATATGAGTGTATTGCCTGCATATGTTTAAGTGCACCTGTGTCATGCAATGCTGAAGGAGATCACAGGAGGGCATCAGATCCCCTGAATGGTTGGTTGTTAGCCACCATGTGAGTGCTGGGAATTGAACCTGGAACCTGTGCAAGAGCAACCAGTGCTCTTAACCGCCGAGCCATCTCTTCAGCCCCCTGAATTTAGTATGTTTTGTAAATGAGGAAATTTACCAGAGCTTTTAGACCTTGTAATTGTATGATTTGTATGGTTGTCTCCTATCTTTTGACTGTCCAGCTTTCAGTTAATCTTTATCACATTGCTTTTTATCTTTTAAAAAGTAGTGAGAGGAAGGAAGGAAGAAAGGAAGAAAGGAAAAAAAGAAATATTTTTGGCTTATGTTAGAGAGAGAATGGATTGTCCTGAAGTAGGCACAGGGAGTGTTCATTGTAAACTAATGTATAGAACATTTTTGTACGAAAATAGCTAATGAATACCCAAAGCATTCTGTTGTTTGCAATTTAAATGCAGTTTCATTTTTGTTACTCTAGTTAGATTCCTAAGTGTCTGAGAAGTAGAAAACTCACTCCTCATTAGATTCATTTAAAACTTTTTCAAGAAAGGAAAAGTCTTAAGAGTATAGAAACTTTATGTACTTAAGTGTGTCATGTTAAGGCATTTGACAATGTTTCGTTTACTTGGGGCCAAAGACCACAGATCTACCCTGATTGCTAATTATTCAAATTGTAAATAGCTTATTCCAGAACTTAGGATGAGACAAAAGAAACTCAAAGGAACAAAAGGCCCACGATAATGAAAAAGATAACGTGAAGAGAAAGGCCAGGCAAAATTACCATGCGGGTCACATCCTATGCTTGCGTTTAATTGTACCTTTGTATTTAATAATAAAAATGATTACATGTTCAGTGCTAACAGGTGTCCCTTCTTAAGAACTGTAGTATGGATAAGTGACAGCAAATTACTCCAATTCATAAACTTGGAATATTATGCTTTGGAGTTTCACCAGTCTATACTAGAAGACATTTCTGGAAAAGTGTACATCAAGCCAAGAAGATTTTAAAAAAGAAAAAAAAACCCAACTAAGTTCCTGATAAACTTATTTAAAATGTAGATACATGCCTTAAGGTCTCAATAAAGGAAAAAGTCACTTTCTAGGCACAGTTTAACACAGTGTAGTCATGCTAATAAAATTGCTGCATTTCTAGTACTTTGTGTTTTTATATAAGCTTTGCATATAATTACAAGGTAGCAGTGATATAATTTTACAAGTGATCTTCTTCTTAGAACTTAATTGCTTTAATTACTGCTCAGTCACTGGAGCTTTTTAGGAAGTTTCTTGGTACTTGTTTAGGGCAGGCAGAGTGATTCTCTGGACTCTGTTGAACTTGAATCTGTTTTCGAAATAGGACAGCTGATATAGGATAAGCTGGGCAAGGACTAGGCAAACAAATCATGTCTTCCTCCTGGGTCCTGTTCAGGTGAGAATGCCATTTTCCTGGAATTGGCAGAGGGCTGGAACACAGGCAGAAACTTGCACATGCTCCTTTGAAGTTCTGCTTTTATTACCTTTACAGATATTCCATTGACAGTTTCCTTTAGTAGAGTCTGGAATTAGAGTGGAAAGGGACACTGAGACTCATCAAAAAGGCCATAGTTATAAGTAAAGGAGAAAATAGGGGCATTATTTGCAGTATATTACACAGTTAAACAAAAGAATAGGATGTAATTGTAATTTTCAATTCAGTGTAAGAGGATGATTTTGGGGCGGGGGTGGGGGTTAGGGGAAGATTACTATGTAGCTTGACCAGCCTGGAACTCACAGAGCTGCCTCTGCTGGGGCCACCATGTCCTACTACACCACACCTGGCTTGTCATTGCTGGACATTCTTACACAGTATGTGAAACCAAACCTTGAAACAGATAGGCTATCACCCACACTGTGTGATGTCAGAGTTACCCCGCCTCTCCTTTGGAAAGACATCTCGGCCCCCATCCGCTGTCCCTCCGCTGTCCCATCCGCATTCCCTCAGCTCGGTGAGTGACACCCTCAGAAGATGCACCCCAGTCATTTACCTCCAGAGCCACCGCACTATGCCTTGTAAGCCTGCGGTCTCTGCATTATTCTCCGTGTTCCCAGCCCTAGCAGTCCTGACATGGTACTTACTTTTGGAAATGGAACGATGTCAGAATTCCGTGAAGACTCCTCATTTCCGGTTTTTAAAAGCATGCCATTCACATGTATTGAAGCTGAATTTAAGGATCTCTGGACTCACACACGTGCACCTATTTGTGCTATCTCCTCCTGTACTCTTCCTTTCAGAAAGGGAAGTTTTAAATGTACTGGTTATATTAAATGAGCTAGACTTTCTTTCTGAGATTAGGCTTTGAATTACCTTTGCCCAACTGCAAAGGGAAAACTGCCAGAGAGGTCACCGTGACACCTTTGCCTGTAACAATGAAGCATGCTGCGAGGACTTTGTTAGAAATGGGAATAGTGCTTTGGACGGAGGTACTTTCTGGCACAGCATCTGTTCCCCTTGTGCCTGTCAAAATAATTACACAAGACCCAGGTCAGGGCACAGGGAATGGAAGGAGATATTCTAATCACAGACCGGCAGTTTGGTGATGAAATTACGAGCAGCTGTTCTTTTAACAAAATTTTCCCCTAAAATCTAGACTTTGGATACTAGGAGGTAGAGAGGAGTTAGGGAGGTCTGTGCATGCATAAGTCTTTCACAGTAAAGTATCACTTAAAAGTATGCAGACATTCCCAGCACCACAGAATTTTAGGCCTAAAGGAATAGGAAAATGCCAGCTACTTTCTGACCTGTTTTTATTTCTTCACATTTCTGCACGTCCAGCGATGCCTCTTTTCTCAGCTATTTTGCCAGACTTTGATTTTGAGGAGAGCAATATTATTGTCTCCAAATTTTATTTGTAAGGCCTGTTTCTTTGATGGCACAGCCTAAAATATGTGTACTCACTCACTTCCCTTAAACTCCCTCTCGTTCTTCTGTGGACAAAGTCACTGAGTGGCCAGACAGAAATCTCTCCCCGAGGAACTCTTATTCTTTTGGGTGGGAACATTTCATACTGTGTTTTTCTAAACAAGAGAAAACAGTTATACTTCCACCTCTTGTATGCTTCCTCTCCTATGGGTTGTGAGCTTAGTATGTGCACATATGTAAGATTTCAAGTGCAAACGAGAACAGAGCAGGAAACAGATTTTCACAGTCGCCGTCTGGGTCCTTGTGTGGGTGCCAAGGTAAAGCTGATCAGTGTAACTGTAGAATGTTGCCTGGCTCTGAGGAAGCAGATTTAAAAATCTAAACTTCATGAGCAGATCAATCGGTTGGGGATTTCAGACTATTGTGTCACATTCCTGTGGCAAGCAGAGCTGTCAGAAACTTTTTTATATAGAAGTAAAATTACAGGATGCACAGAGATACTTTTCAGAATGTTAGGAAACAGAGTTGGGGAGAGTCAGTTTAAAGTAATGAAATATATCACACCCCAAGAAGTGTTTACTGTAGGCATCAGAGTCTCAGGTGAAGGGTCAGTTTAGACTATAGGAGAGGAGGAGGTTTGCTTTGAATCCGGAGAGGAAAATGATTAAGGTAGATGTCTGGACAGAGTATTGTTGGGTGGGGAGACATGAACTCCCAGGTTCAGGGAGACATAAATTCTTTCAGGGCCTAATAATATCTATGTTTGCCTTCTTCCTTAGAGGGTCGGGTATCCAGCATGTGGGCCAATCCCTAGTGACTCACTCATAATCATTTCTCTCCTCCTTCCCAATTATTCAGCTTACGTATGTAGTCTTGCTTGGTATTAATGTTGAATTTTAAAAACTTTTGTTTTCCCTTCTCCTCTCAAATGTGTAGCTATAAACTTAACAGTTCCTAGGAAGGCTAACTAGACCCCAGTGGATGAACTTGCACTGATGGAGGAGGTGTGGGTATACTAACTTAATAGGCCTTAACATATATGACAGAATGTATGAAATCTGGTGAGGTGGGCCATGTGGGTGGGGGCGGGTATAAAGATGATTAAGATGTTTTGTATGAAATACACAAATATAAATTTAAAAAGCTTAATGGTTTCTCAGGGCTGGAGAGATAGCTCTGTTCTTGCAGAGGACCCAGGTTTGATTCCCAGCCCCGAGCCCGTAACTCCAGCAGATCCAGGGGATCTAGCGTCCCTGACCTCTGTGGACACTGTATGAGTCCCGTACACTCACATAAAAAATAACAAAATTAAAATTAAAAAACTTAACAACGCTTACTGGGTACATGTTCTGAGAGAGGGTGGGGAAGGAGAGAGGAAATAATTATCAAATAAATAAATAAATAACCCCAAACAGCAAAACTCACCAAACCCATAACTGAGCATGGGTGAGGCCTCCCACTATGCTTGCAAGGCAGAGGCAGGGATGGGTTGGTTATCGCCCAGTGGTGGTTGTGGTGGCTTCTGTGTGTGCTTCTCACCCTTTATCCCATGCGTTTGTGTCCGTGTCTGCTCATAACAAAAGCTTGTTAATTTTCTGAGTAGAAAGTGGATGGTCCTGTGAGTAAACAGTATCAGAAAGACAATGGAAAAGGTATATATGTGCAAGATGTAATGCTGGCTTAGGAGAAGAATAAAACAGATGACCAAGGCAGCTTACAGATGAAGAGTTTTTTGTATTTACAGTTCGAGAGGGATAAGAGCCCATCGTGGTAGGAAAAGCATGGTAGGAGGCAGTTGGGGCAGAAAGCTAAGACCTGATTTCCGGAGGCAGGCAGAGGAAGCAGAGAGACAGACACTGGAGATGGGATGTGGCTGTGAACTCTCAAAGCTCACCTCTAGTGACTTGCTTCCTCCAGCCAGGCTGCATCCCAGCAGAAGAATAAGAATCACGGCAAAGACAAGGCCGTATCGGGTCATATCAGGTCACGGAAAAGGATTTTGGTAATTGGAGTTTGTAAGGATAATGGGAGTAGAAGTGTGTAGTCCATCCTCTGTCCTGAAGGGCCCATCACGAAGGGACAATCCTGAGTCAAGTCAAAACAGGTCCTGCTGGGTACTGCGGGGACGTGGAAGCACCAGGAGTGTGCTTTTTCATCATGCTTTTAATTGCTGTTGATCTTTTTTGTCTTAAATGGTATTGAGATTTAGATGCTAACTAGGCTTTTTTTTTTTTTTAATGGAAGGAATAGAGCTGGATAAACTGACTGCTAGTTCAATGTAAGCAGCGTGTATGCAATATACTGACATGGTACCAATATTTTGCATTTTAAAAATGAAGTAAAGGGAAATTAACACTGTCCAAATCCTTTAGGTCAGATGATTGTGTAATAGATTACCACGTACACAGGCATGTATGTTTGGTTTTTGTTTTTTAAACTACCAGACAATTTAAGAGTTTGAAAGATAACAGGGCAGGCAAGGTGTAACTCTCAGCAGGTGCTGAGAGGAGGGAGACGAGAAGAGGAAGGAAGGTCGTGCTTTCTAAGTTAGGTTTGGAGGTTGGATCTGAAAAACACATAAAAGGGAAAGGTAGGCTTCGAGTTAGAACTCAGAAGAGTTAGCAGCTTGGCAAGCAGCCGACAGTCAGCTATTTAATGAGTATCATTTCTGACTGGTTCCCTAGCACAGTGAGTTCACAGTGACTAGGATTAAAAGTAGAGCTAAGGCAAGTAGCTGAGCTGTGAGTTCTCCTGTGGCACGCCTGTGGTGAGAGCACATGGCTCAACTGTCTCGTGCTACCAAATGCACATTTGTTCATAGAGGTGGTTCACTGTTCAGGCTTACATCACCAGAAATGGCCTCAGTCTGGGTCCTGGCATCTCTTTAGCCCAAAGAGAAAGCAACTGTGTAGTGGAGGTGTTATTTACTTTCTTTGGGCTGTATATATTTATTTACCCTTGTGGAGCAAATTCTGGTTCTAAATAAGGAGCCCTACATTAATGAAAGCTGTCTTCTTAAACTTGGCTGTTGGCTTTTTAAACCACATTAGAGTCACGTGGAACTGAAGCTGGTAGAATTGCTGTCCTTTCCCAGCTTCCAGATCAGTTGCTGCTGTCGTGGGTTTTTCTTCTACTTTCAGTCTGTGAATTTTGGTACAATGATACCAGTGTAATTTTTTTTTTTTTTTGTATATTAAATGATATGTTTTTGGGTAAAGCAACTCCAAAATAATAAATTTCACGTGTTGAGGCTTAGTGCTCATTTCCCTTAAAGTACATATAATGTAGTCAGGGGAAGTTTGTTTTAGGCTGGCATGCATGCAGCAGTTTTTGAAAAAGATTTTTGTGGGGAGGGGCCTCCAGGATGTCCAGTCATTGATTCTCTCTTTATATCTTTGCCCTTTTCCCTGGAACAGATGACTGGTGCAGGGCTCCCAGACTGAATCACAAAGAAGAAACTTTACATAAACCATTTATACTACATGTTTGGTATGCTGGCGACATAAATCAACAACAATATCCATTACAGATTCATCCCTTTATCAGTATTATCTTGATAGAACTGATCCCGATGTGTGGGAATTTGAACTCTGCTTCAATACATCCAGCCCTGGATAATTAATTATTCAGGGCACAGAGAACCTGGCCCTGCAATGTAGAGTAATTCTTCCTGGTCAGCGTTAACTCCACTGGCAATAATAAATAGGAAAAGTCTCCGGTGATGCCAGTATTTTAAAGTGATTAATCATCTCTTCCCCCCTCTCCTCCCCCTCAGTTTTCTTTAACTAGGATTTTTTTGCCCCCAGCAATAAATCTCTAACAATACAGGTAGGAATTGTTCTGTAATTAAATTTTGCCCTGCTTAATTTCTTACCTTTTATATGCTATTAAAAATGTTACATTTTAAGGAACCTTGATCAAAATTTAAACCAAGAAAAATCCTTTTATGGAATACTGAGATTCGCATTCTGGAAGAGTAAATTCTTGATTTTTGAATATTAGATAGGCACGTACTCATAAAAAATATTCATCAACACCAGTTGGGGTGTCAGATATTCTAAGGTTTTGAATTGCTTCACTTTCATGTTTATGGTTTTTCTGTATTAGAAAAAGCCTGACGTACACATATGTTCCCACATGGAGAGAATAATTATTTAAGAAATAAGAAGTTTCAGATAATTGTCAGCTTTGTGAAAAGGGATATTTTTCATTGTTTTTATGGTACACAAAGTGCACTTGCTGAAGAAGCAGGTGAATGTCGGCCTGAGAATGACCACGTATTTCCAGATGGTGCCCTGTAGACCTGCCCAGCCATCACATATATTCTGGGTGACAGGGACAGATGTGACATCTGTTGTGACACACATCTGCACCACCAGTCTTTCCCTCCCCTTGTGTGTTTCCCTGCTGCAGGGCAGCACAACGACGCACGGATGAACCTTGCCATCGCTCTCACCGCTGCCAGGTACGGGGCCGCCACAGCTAATTACATGGAGGTGGTGAGCTTGCTCAAGAAGACAGACCCCCACACAGGGAAGGAGCGTGTGAGCGGTGCGCGGTGCAGGGATGTCCTCACAGGTATGCCCAGCTCTGGGAGAGAGACATTTCTTAGTATTTTGCTACGCTTGTGTAATGACTGAATTAAGATTTTTCTGTCACTTTTCTTTCATCGAAGGCAGACTTCCGTCATATTAATTATATTCCTTATTGCCAACAATGACTGGTTTAACATGAAAATTTTCCCTTTTAGGACTTGCTAATTTTTCCCTTTTGTGTTAAATAATAGTAACAGTGATAACTGTAATAATAAATGCTCATGGAACTCTCACAGCTGTGAATGCATTCTGCTCACAGAAACATGTGATTAATAAAATTAAATAAATGTGCCAAGTCTCAGAGCATCACTTAGGTGACACAGGCAGGGCATTTACCCTTCGTCCGAGTCAATCACTTGTAACCGTGGTCTGATTGCCATTCTTTCCATGTAGGCAGTTGTGAAATCCCATCATTTTTTGAACAAAAGCAGCATTTGCAGAAAATATTTATTTATAGTAATGCAGCCCTTCATTTGTTTTTCATTCTAGCTTAAATGTTTTTATTATTGTATTAGTCTGGTGGGGGACACATGCATGCCAAAGCATGTGTGTGTGTGTCAGAGGACCTGCCTATGTGGGTTCTCTCCTCCTGTGTAGCTTTCAGTCCCTGAAGCCCTTTTCATCAGGTTGGGTGGCAAGTGCCTCAACCCACTGAGCTTCTTTGATGGTCTTTCTCTTTCTTCTTTTTCTCTTTTGTATTTAGGTTTTAAGGAAATAGCAAGTAGTTTACTCATCTAACATTCTTTATGTTTGTCATTTTTGGTCATAGATTCTTTATGAATAGGCTGAGAACCACAACGGAAGAGTAGCTTCCCTCCCTCCTTCCTTCCCTCCCTCCCTCCCAGTTTTGTGTAAATTTACTCAGGATTGAGGCTTTAGTTTGCCTCTTCACTAACTGATGGCACCAGTCACATAGTGTGGTATGCAGTGTTCTTTGCAATAGGTTAGGATACTAGGTGAATTAATAATAGTCCAGCAGCGGTGAAGAGAGAAACAAGTGGGGTGTGTGACTGATGTTGCTCTCTTTTACAGGGCAGGAGTTTGACGTGAGAGCCAAATGTGTCATCAATGCTACTGGACCTTTTACAGACTCTGTGCGCCAAATGGATGATAAAGATGCTGCCAACATCTGCCAGGCCAGCGCGGGTGTCCACATTGTAATGCCCGGGTACTATAGGTAATGGCACTCTGTTTTGAAGCTCATCTCTTCAGAAAGAGGCACATAAGTGATTATGCATTGACTATCTTCTACCACACACTTATTTAAATTTTTTTTTAAACTTTTTATTTTTATTTTATGTGTATGAGTGTATTGCCTATATGTATGTAAGTGAACCTGTGTTGTGCACATGCCTTCAGAGGTCAGAAGAGAGCATTGAATTCTCCTGGAGCTGGAGTTACAGGCAGTTGTCAGCTGCCATCGAACCTGGGTCCTCTGCAAGAGCAGCCAGTGCTCTTAAAGGCTGAGTCATCTCTCTTACCCCCTTCTTTTAAATTTTTATTTTATTTTTTTCAAGTGTTTGATGTGTTTTATTGAAAAAAAAAAACATTTCATTGTGTATGTTCATTGTGTACAGTACTGTGTTACCTAAGGACACTTTCTCAGAAGAATACATTGTATGGTGAGTGGACTCTTCTCATGTCTCTGTCCTCCCCCTTTCTCCCCTTCTTCACCCCCAGATCCCTTTGTTCACCCAGGCAGTTAGTTATGCTTTTTCTATGTAATAAATACACACGTGATTTTAAGTATCTGTATAAAATCTGGAGCCAAGTGTGGTACTGCAGGCCTTTAATCCCAGCACTCAGAAGGCAGAGGCAGGTGGATCTCTGTGAGATTGAGGGCAGCCTGATCTACATAGTGAGTTCCAGGATAGCTGGAGCTACAGGGAGACCCCCCTAAAACAAAAAAAAAGTTCTGGTAACCACCATGAGAGAAGATACATGGTATTTGTCCTTCTGGGAGCAATCTTAGTAGGATTATTTTCTTGCATCCCTTTTCCTGTACAAATCATAACTTCTTTTGAGGCTGAAAGAAGTCCTGCACACATATGCCACCTTTTCTTTATCCGTTCCTGTTAAACACCTAGGTTACTTCCATCATTTAGCTGTGGTGAGTTGTGCTTTAGTATGCATTGATATGCAAGTTCTTTGTGATGTGTGGACCTGGAGTCCATTGGGTACATACCCAGGAGTGGAAGATCTGTTTTTATTATAGTGATGCTGATTTCCATTGTGGCTAGACTAGTTTGCCTTCTCACCATTAGTATATAAGCAGTCTCCTTTTGTTCACATCCTCAGCAGTGTTTATTGTCATTTATTTTCTTAATGACTGCCTTCCTGATGAGGAAAGGTGGAATCTCAGTGTGTTTTTATCTGCCTGTTATCCAGGTAGATATTTTTTCTTGTTTTCTTTGGTGTTTTATCTTTTGAGAACTACCCCTAGTCTTTGTCCATTTATTGATTGGGTTGTTTGATTTAGTTTTTTTTTTTTTTTTACATTTAAAAAGTGTGTGTGTGTACTTGTGGAGGTCCTAGGACAATTTTTTGGAATTGGTCCTTTTCTTCCACCTTGTGGACCCTGGGGATTGATTAGGTCACCAGGTTTGGTGGTAGGTGCCTTTACTCTCTGAGCCATCTGACTGACTTCTGATTTATTGTTAATTTAGAGTTCTTTATATAGTCTAGTTATTAATCCTTTTTCATATGTATAGCTAGCAAAGGTTTTCTCCCATTCTGTGGCTATTTGTTTGATTAACTCTTTCCTTTGCTGTGCAGAAGGCTTTTACTTTCATGAAATCCCATTTGTCAGTTGCTAGCATTGTTTACTGTGCAGTTAGAGTCCTTTTCAGAATGTTCTCACCTATGCCTGTGTCTTGAAGTGTTTTCCTTTTGTCTCCCACAGTTTCACATCTTACACTGAATCCTTCGATCTATTTGAAGTTTTTTTGTTTTGTTTTGTTTTTCTCGTTGCGGGGTGGGGGGATCTAGTTTAGTTTTTCTGTATGTGGACATACAATTTTCCCAGCACTGTTTGTTGAAGAAGCTATTTTCCCCCATATACATCCAAATTATTGTTATTAATTACCACTAACATACATTATAAGACATTGTGCTAAGAGTACAGAATATATAATAACTGATATTCTTCATGAAATGGCAGAGGTGTTCATTTTGACATTTCATGTTGAAAGATTAGACCGTACTTGGAGCAATAAGTAAATTATGACTGATTTGCCAATGGAATGTTATATAGCCATTAAAACTATAAGTTCAAATAGCTTAAGTGCCCTAGCAATATATTAAGGATACAGTGTTAATTTTAAAAAGCACACCTAGGGGCTGAAGAGAAGGCTCAGCAGTTAACAGCACTGGTTGTTTTTCCAGAGGACCCAGATTCAGTTCCCACTCACATGGTGGCTAACTACCACCCACAACTCCAGCTCCAGGGGATCTGATGTCTTCTTCTGGCCTTCATGGGTGGGCATTTCACAATACTGGTGCACTTACATACATGCAGGCAAGATACTCATACACATTAAAATACACATCTAGATGCCAGGGATAGTGACACATACCTTGAACCCCAACACTCAGGAGAAGGGTAGAAAAGGGGATTTCTGTGAGTTTGAGGCCAGCCTGGTCTGCACAGCAAGGCTACATGGTGACACTCGTCTCTAAAAAACAAAACAAAACAAAAAAGCACACTTTAAGAAATTCATGTTTCTAGGGACTGGAGAGATGGCTCATTGGCTAAGAGCACTCATTGCTCTTGCAGATTGTCCACGTTCAGCTCCCGACACACATGGTGGCTAACAATGGCACATAACTCCAGTTCTAGGGATCCCAACACTTTCTTTTGGCCTCTGCAAACGTTGCGCATATGTGGTACACCCCTACATATGTGCGGGGACAACATCCACATAAACTAAAAATCAATAAATCAAAAAAGAAATAACATCTTCATATGCGTTTGGCTACCTGAAGAAAACGACCAGAAACACATTAACATCGATCTCTGTATCATACAACTGTGGATGAGAATGTTTGTCCCGATTTTATTTTCATGTTCTGTAGGAACGCGTACATACTTTTAATATATGATCAAATAGACCTGTAGCCTTACTCAGCCTTTTTCCTTTTATTCTGGACTGTTAGCCTGGTTACCGGTGATGAGAACAGTGGGGATTGCAGTTAGGCTCCTTGCTGCTGAGATTTTTCACCCTCTCTCCTTTGCCTCTTCCTCCTCTTTCCTTCCTTCCTTCCTTCCTTCCTTCCTTCCTTCCTTCCTTCCTTCCTTCCTTCCTTCCTTCCTCCCTCCCTCCCTCCCTCCCTCCCTCCCTTCCTTCCTTCTTTCTTCTTTCTTTCTCTCTGTCTTGCTTTTTCTTCAGACAGGACCTCACTTTGTAGCACAGGCTGGCTTTAGACTCACTGTCCTCCCACCTCAGTTTCTGAGTGCTAGGATTGCAGGCCTTCCACCCAGCAACTCTTGAGGATACTGTCTTGTGTTTTCTTCATGTCTCATTCTTCTGCAGAGATCTGACGTTAATTCTGACACTCCAGGTATGTCTTTGAGGCAAACTGTCTTATTTTGTGATCCTTAGTTTTCCCACGATTAGGAAAGGAAACCCTCTGCTTGGTTAGAGTGCACAGATAGGAGACAGTGTGGAGAGAGTTTGTAACCTGGCATCAACCTTTCTGCATTTGTTACTGCTTCACTTGTCTGTCATCTTGGAACCGCCATCAGTCTGCTTCTTTCAACTTTTAGTTCCGGTTTATGTAATTTGTGTAAAGTTTGGTAATGATCTGTTTCAAGTCAGCATCTAATTTGCTACCCAGAATGGCCCTGAATTCTTGGTAGTCCTCATGTCTCAGCCACCATACCCAGCTTTATCTGTTTTGTTAACTGCTACATCTTTAGCTCTTGGTACAGTTTCTAGAACATTCTATCATGAGTTCTTCACTCTACAGTACTAGAAACTGAACTCAGGACTTCATGCATGCTAGGTAAGTGCTTTACCACTGACTTACATCTCAATCCCTGCAAGAAATATTTTTTGAACAAGTCCTACCAACATTTTTATGTTAGTTTGTATAATAGAGGCAGTTGCTTTCATATATTAAAATACTAGTCTCACATTGGCTACTGTTTGGATCTGGAGTGTTTCCAAGTGCCCCGTGTTAATGCTGGGCCTCAGCTTGGTGCTGGTAGAAACAGGGAGACATGGGACCCAGTTGGTTCTTTAGGGTATGAAGGTACATGTCCTTTAAGGGGATTGTAGGAATTCCATCTATGCCTCTCACTGTCTCAGAGTCCTCGCTGTGAGTTAGTGCCTTTGTTCTGTCACCTGCTTACACTGTGGTATGTTGATTCATCCTCAGCAATAGGTCAGTCAGTCATGGGCTGAAATTTCCAGAACGCTGCCAAAGTGAACACTTTCTCTCATCAGTTGATTCCCCTCCACAGATCCACTAATTCATTTATTTATTTACTTATTTATTTGTGTCTCTCTGCGTGTGTCTGTCTGTCTGTCCATCTGTCTGTATATCAGGGTATCCATGTCCCCATGCACTAGGGTTGCAGAAAGTAACACCATGTTGCTTTCTGACTAGAACTGACTTTGGACGGCTATGGCCCTGACACCCTGTAGGGATGTCTTCCTTTCCATGTTGTCATTTTCTTGTCTCATTGGTCTACCACTTGAAAGTTGTAACTCAAGGCTATAGACTGGCTCTTCAGGAAGGAACCAGAGCTGGCCTTGGCCTCTTGAGGCTATCTAGCTGCTGGCTGATAATGACTGAAAGCCATTTATTTTCATTAATGACTGATTAGTGTGGAAATTTGGTGATTTTAGTAGCTATTGATTTATTGAGTGTAGACTGTTAAACAGAGTGAAGCCTTGTGTGCCCTCTTTTCTTGTTGGGCCATTTTCAGAAGTATCTGCATGGAATTAGTTAAGTTTGTTATAACCCTCACACCTAACATTCCACATGTGTAATTATCTTGTTATGGTAGTGGTTTTTAGGTGTGTGTTTACGAAAAGCAGGAAGAATGATTTTAATTTCAGAAAACCCAACATACAGAAATCATTTTTGTTAATCTACTTTTTCATTTATATTAAGAACTGGGCTGGGATTTTCCTTAGAGCTGCACGTGGTTAGGTGTCTTTCCAAAAGCAGCAATGGGTTAGCAACTGACTGCAGTATGTGAAAATGACCCTCGTCCTCTACTCTTCTGATACCTTTTATTTCTGACAAGAGGTCAATTTTTTTTTCCTGTAATGTGTGTACATACTGTTAGCTCTAACACTGATTGCTAAGTGGTTAACAATAAATTGATTTAGTTTAACTGAAGGCGCTTCAGGAAAGCTATGGTCTGCATGAGAAAAATGTTCATTACCTTTAATCCTAGACACACACATAAATTAGCAAGCTTCCCCTGCTGATGCCAAATGAATCATACAGATTGAAAAGAGCCCTGTGCCTTGTGCATTGCACCAACTATCACTGGAGCTGACACTTTAGGGTGACCTTGCAGAGCTAATCCTTCATAAGAAAACAAACTTTTGCCCGAGGGAGACTATGAATTAGGTAATTTAGCACTGATGAAAGATATTTCCAAGTGGATTCTTAAATTTTTATACCATTCGTTAGTAGCTTTGTCTTCCCTCTGCGCTTGTTAATTTTATGTTTGACACATATGTCTGCACTTAAGCAGCTGATTCTCTACAGGTTCCAGTTATGTGTGGGCTGGTAACTGTCACCTTCACCCTTTAAACGACTTTTATTATGGTGGAAGTTTCTGAAGGACTCTGTGGTTACACTTTCCTTCCTAGGCCATATAGTATCATAATTTCATGCTCAAGTTTATTATTATTATTTTATTATGATTATGATTATGATTATTTTTCAGTCTTTTCGAGGCAGGGTCTCCTTATAGTCCCAGCTGCTCTGGAACTTGCTATGCAGACCAGACTGGCCTCAATATCACAGAGATCTGTCTGCCTCTATCTCTTGTGTGTTGGAACTAAAGATGTGTACCACTGTGTCTAATGTGCTTTAGTTTATTAAGTTTGTTATTCAAAACACATGAGTTTTCTGATCCATGAGATGATTGTATCAACATGTGATTTCACAGGTGTTTCTCAAATCTTAGATTGTGGAATTTATCCTTTTGTTTAAACAAAATGTGATTCATCAAACTGAATGCTTGGACCTTTAGTTTGCCTATGTATATTCCAAAGTGACCCATTTAATTGAAGGGTACATCAATATGGAGTTGAAAAAAAGTTTACCAAACATATGATTGACTGGTTTAGGGTTTGTAGTTTTGTGACAAATAAGATATATATAATCCTTTTTAGAGACTCAAAACGTTGGACACTGTGGTTTTCAGAGTGTTGGTTAAAATTACTTTTCTTCTGGGACCATGGTTGATGCCGGAAACTGTAGTCGGAGCTTGTGCTCTCAAGACTCTCAGTTATCGGTATATGCTCCCTGATGCCCTTTGAATTTTCACAGAGTGGAAGCACTGCAGGGCTGATAGAGCCTTACAGAAAAGCTAGTGCCCTTTGTAGTTTGAGTAAAGGAGGTGCGCTAACGAAGCTGATTGTAGATTCATGTGTGATCCTTTTGGTTTGCTTTCACACAGTTGCTAGGCTCTCATCCTTGCCCATTTGAACTGGCTTAAGGATATGATAAACATAAAAGTTGTCTGTGTGCTCTTTAAATTTGTTTTCCTAAAAGAGATTTCTTAAAATTTGTTCAAACCAAATGTGATTGATTCCTGTCTAAGAAATTTCATCACAGAACACACCTTTAAGACCTTGGGTTATAGGATAATTCAGTCAATGAGACAGTTGTATAAGAATTTGTATTTCTTTATTTGCATATGACACTTGGAGATCCCTTCCACTTTAACAGCTTTTCCAAATTAACTTGAATGTTGAACAAACACATTCAAATAATATTCAAATAATAGTTTCCAGTGTTCAATCCATGAGGTTTTTTTTTTTTTTTTTTTTTTGTATTTATTTATAGTTGCCCACTCTTTCAACTCTATTTGTAATTTGGTTTTTAAATTATGGAGTTTATGTTAGTGAAAATTCTTCACTAAAATTTGGGAGGAATTTGTATGCGTCAGAGGGGCTGTCTTTCCCTTTTAATAACATAGTAGACAAGTGCCCTCTGTTTAAAAGATTTTTACTTTTTAATTTATTTTATTTTTTCGAGACAGGGTCTTTCTATAGCCAGGGCCTTGTAGAAACCTGTAGCTCCAGCTGGCCTGGAACTTGTTTTGTTGACCAGACTACCTTCTACCTGCCCCTGCCTCTGGAATGCTGGGGCTAAAGGTGGGCACTGTCATACCTGGAAGCTTAAACGATCCTTATTGCTACATTACTCCTGTCCCTTTGTCCCATCCTAGGGCATTGTTACTTAGCAAAAACAAAACAAAACCACAAAATTCCCACTGAACTCTTCTTCTGCATGTCATCCTTGTGCTCTTAGTCACTTTGAGATGGTGTGAGAGATCGCCTGTTTGGCGAACTAGCACCAGTTCATCCAGGCATAGAAGAGTAAAGAGTCCCATGATTCCATCTAAGTTTCTGGAAAGTTTGGCTTTGCTCTCTCACATACTTCTAAAGTCTTCTTCTGGAAGATGTGCAAAATGTCAAATGTCCCAGGAAAATGCTTTTCATAGACTCAAAGAAAGGTTGAAGAGCCATCCTTAATTGACCATAATAAAAGAAATTATAGGCATTTATCCCACTGACATTATCTGATGTGAATAGTGCAAGGAGGATAAAAACCAAAACAATTGGAAGTTAATTAACCTTGCATTGTTAGGCTGTTGGGCGGACAGGGTGGTTCTGTTGTAAGATAGCATTATCTTTTCATATTTTCTCAGTTCCTTATTATTATTATTATTATTTTACCATTCTTTTAAATTTAGGAATTTTTGTGGATTCAGATAGGGACAGTAAGATAAGAGTTCATGTCTTGGTTATTTTCTTTGAATGTTAGCAACAGATAGTTTTTTAGTGAACAGATTAAACTACTGATTTTATAAATGTTTCTTTTCGCCCCAGTCCAGAGAGCATGGGCCTTCTGGACCCTGCAACCAGTGATGGGAGAATTATTTTCTTCTTGCCCTGGGAAAAGATGACAATTGCTGGCACTACTGATTCACCTACGGAAATCACACAGCATCCCATTCCTTCAGAAGAAGATATTAACTTTATCTTGAATGAAGTGCGCAACTACCTGAGTTGTGATGTTGAAGGTAAGGTGAACGTTCTTGCTATGTTTCTTTCCTATATGGTGTTTCCCAGACTGTTCCAGTAAAGTAACTCACTGCACCTTTCTTGACTCCAGTTTGGATTCCCTCCACACCTGACAGACTGTAACTCTCCCTCCCCTTTCCCTCCCTCCCCTCCCCTCCCCCTCTCCCTTTCTGTCTTTCCTTTTCTCCCTCCCTCCCTCCTTCCTTCCTCTGCTGTGTCTCAGACCCACAGCTTTGCAAATGTTGGGTGCTCTGCCTCTACCCCCAGAGTGCTGAGATTACAGGTGTGCATCACTACACCCAATTTATGCACTACTGGAGGTAGAGTCCAAGGATTCATGCATGCTGCTCGAACACGCTGCCCACCAACTGAGCTATATCCTCAGCCTTTGCAATAATTCCTGAGAAAGTTCCCTCTAAAGATCCATGACAGCCACATTACAGCCCTATAGGAAGAACTGCCTTTTCCCCTTCACTTCTTCATCCGTGTGAGACGAATATAACCCGCTTGAACATTTCTAATGGGAAGGTTGCACTGACAACCCAACCTTTCAAATTCCTGCACTTTGAAGAGTGTGAAATGCTGACATGGCGTGTTTCAGCTACTTGGGGCCAGACATACAGATTCAGGATATTCATAGCAAATAGTCAAGGAAAAGAAATGAGAGCATAGAGATACTCATGTCTTTCTGGGTTTTTTTTTTTTTTTTTTTTTTTTTTGGTTTTTGTTTTTTAATTACTTAAAAAAATAATGTTTGGAGACAAAATCTCACTGTGTATCCCATACTGACCTCAAGCTCACTGTGGTCCTCTGCCTCAGCTTCCTGAGTGCTGGGGTTACTGGTGAGCACCACAGGTATGAAGGGCCTTTTGTAGTCTTTCTGTTGTCCTGACAAAATACCGTGTTTTTGTGATGCGAAGAGTTTTATTTTAGTTCATAATTTTGAAGGGGAAAAGGCTAAGATCCAGCAGCCCCATTTTATGGCCTCTAGGAAAGGCCCTTTTACCACATCCACAGTTATGACATGGAGGAGAGCATCATGTGATGGGAGTGTGTTGGAGAGTGAAGCAGGGAGGACGAGGCCAGGAAACGGAGACTGACGACTAACTCTTGGGAATTAATGAAGCCGCAGGCTTGGGGACCTGACCCGTTCTCTGAGGCAGCTTCCGTCCCTTTCCGAGGTGCTAACTGTGCAGTCATCTTCTCTTGTTCTGCTTCTTGAAATTTCCAAGGTCTTTCAGAACTGTTACAATGGGGCCCAAGCTTCGGGCAGTTGACCCTTTGAGAAACAGACCAATTTGCAGGTCCCAGCAGTCTGTTTCCATGTGGAAGGTACATTGGAGCCAAAGCTGACTTCTTTCCAGTTCTTACCTGGCAGTTTAACTTGGATGTCACGGCACTCTCTCCCACAGTGTGTGTCATGGACTTTTTTACACAGCAGTTGTGGAACTTCCCCAACACTGTCATCTAGAGTTCCTGTCTTCACTAGCCTCCTAGGCTTCTAAGCTAGAATAGAATCCTTTTCCCTTTGTGCTTTGTTCACTTTCCAGCCTGTGCCCACACTAAACAGCTCGCACACCGCTTCCCACTTTATTACACTGGTCACCACCCTGGTTGGTCTCCTTCCCCCAATTCTTCCCTTCTTCCCCTTCCTTTTCTTTCTCTTTTGAGAGAAAACCTTGCTGCCAGCCCAGGAATGCCTTGAACTCACAGCGGTCTCTCTGATTTAGCCATTTCCCACTAGAACAGTTGCATTGGCCCTTAACTGGCCTCTGTATTGTCAAACTTTTTATCCCCGCCCAATCTCTCCTTCCATCAGAACTCTGTTTCTAAAACACAACTATGATCATCTTTTTCCTGCAGAAAAATACCACTTGGGATTTGATCCCTCTCATTGCCTTTAACAAGGTTCCCTAACTCTCTCATATGACTCATAAAGCTTTGTACAACTTTTTGCAGGTTTGCACCTCACCACTGCCCTTCCATGTTGTCTTAAGAATTTTGTCCCAATGAGGTCCAGTGTTCGAATCCTACCCAACATTCACCGCCCCCTGCTCCCCCCAGCCCTCCCACCCAAGTCACTGGTTGGTTGGGAAGTGATTGACTATATTGGCTCCATTTCTGTCAATCTATTCTTAGAGGCCTGTCTTGCTGCTGAAGTGTCTACAGCTGCATTTGGATCCCCCACGTGAGGCCTGTCCATGGAGCCACAGTGAAACTCCGTGTACATTTACCCTACACATGTGTTTTATGGTCTAGTCTTGTATTTATATTTACCAAGTCAGGCCATAGACATGTAAACCTGCTCATTCACTTTTAAAGTTAAATGGTTGATAATTGCACCCTGAGGTGTATGTAGTATAGAAAAGGTATTCTTTTTCACACCTAGTCTTGGCAAGTCCAACAGGTGGTTTTCAGCTCAGGATGCATTCCATGGGCCATTTTAAATGAACACTCATTGATTCAGTGAACCTTTCACAGTTAGATATTTTTTTCATAACTCTTGCCTTGTTGGCAGTAGATTTTTTTTATTGTTGTTTTGAGACAGGGTCTTCCTGTCACCCCAGCTGACCTGGAACTCACTATACAGAGCAGGCTGGCCTGGATCTCACAAAGATTCTCTTGTCTCTGCCTCTTGAGTGTTGGGGTTAAAGGTGAGTGCCCCATGCCTGGCCCAAAGCAGATTTTAGTAACCACTGCTCTTCCGTGCTTTATTTCTTCTTTCCTGTTCACATAACAGTTAGTGCACTTCTGATTCTCCTGGGACATGAATTGGGATCCAGGGACTTCTTGTTTATCTGCCTTCTCTTTTCACTTCTGTTTTACCACTTTGGGAAAGGTATCATTTATGACAGATCTTAGCCTTCAGGCCAATAATTACTTTTTACCTTTGAGCATTCATGAGCCTTTTAAGTTTTTCATTTAGATCTTAAGACTGTGGTTTTTTAAAGTTTGATTTTATTAATATTATTATCGTACACATAATATGATAATGTGTGGAGGACAGAAGACACCTTGATTGGGTTGATTCTCTCCTACATTTACATGGCTCGGGACTGAGCTCAGGTTACTAGACTTGCATGATAAGAGCCTTTACCCATTGTCCCATCTTGCCAGCCTAGAGCCATTTTCAAGTGTTTTGTATTTACTAAGGTTGAAATAATTGTACTTAAAGATTTTATTAAATGGATAAGTACAATTCTGATAACAGTTTTTGATCCTCCCCAAATGGTTATCCTAAGTGGGGTGGAGAGTGTCAAATCCTAACACTCTGCTGTTCACAGCAACTGCTGCACTTCTGCAAGATGCGTTGAAGCAATTCTGAAAAGCATTTTGCCTGTTGGGAATAAGACCATGTCTTCTTTTACAATTTAGAAAGCTTTCCATTCACGGGCTGAATTTTCTAGATTACTTGTTTGTTCTTTTCTGAAATGGGTAATTGATAGTTCTGCAGTTCGTATTGAGTTAGGAAGAAAAATGATCTTTTGAAAAATGTATCATTAAGTCTCTGTGCAGAGGTTAATCAGAGGGGTACGGTGGTTGGAACTAAGCTATGATTGCAGTGGATTGAGAGAGACAGAAGATTCACAGAGCGCTTCATACACATTGTGCTGGAGTGTTTCTCTAGGCAGTCTCTGCACTTGCACACGGGTTTGCACATGTGCAATTAGTAGTGTTTATAGATTGCCTGTTATTCAATTAACAGCTGAGCTGGCCATATCAACTCGCTGCAGACCTGCCTTTTCCCTGCCAGAGATTGTACCCGGGTTATCAACTTACACAGGCTTGGATGTCTTCCAGCTGTTTAATTAGAGTGTCACGCGCCTTGCTTTTTCTAGTTTCATTAGTTTATAAATGTAATATGGTATCTTATTTCTGTGATTAACACTTCATTCCAGCAGGTTAAACACGCTGGTAGAGAAGTATTGATTTCTGACATTGTTTCCCCTGTGTTCATTTAGATATTTTCACATGACTCTTACTGATTTTTTTTCTTCTGAAAGTGGCAAGCACAAATAAGAACACCCCAAAATGCATGCCTAAATAACTAACGTGAAGCAAAATCACACGTTTTGAGCTTAATTTTGTCACTTCCTGTGGGCTTCATTTTCTATTAATTTTTAAAACAAACACTTGTTTTGCCAAGTATGTGAGAGTAAGAATATTAATTAAAATCTGGAATAGTTTTATTGTGCTTAGTTTGTTTTTTCAAGAAGCTGTGAAAATGCTATTCAACTTAAATTTTAAATCTCACTCTTCATATTTATAGTAAAAGTGAATGAGTTATGACTGAAGATAGGGTCTCATTCTGTAGCCCAGGCTGGTCTTGTACTCAAGACAGACCTCCTGTCTCCATCTCCCAAGTGCTGGTATTGAGTGCTCAAGGCACCACTCTTAGCTCAGAAAGTCATTCAGTGTCCTAGTAAATATTTATTGATAACCAACCATACATGGCCTTTTACTTTGTGCAACATTTAGGCTATGGAGAGATATTAGACTCATCATTCCTGAAGACTAGCAACACAGCAAGAAAGAGAGAACACAGTCAGGAAATCTTGCCTCGCTGTGGGAGCAGTCTGAGAGCCAGAGAAATAAAGACAAATCTTTGAGTCTGAAACATAAAAGCCCCAATTTTTTATTTCTTCACAGATTTTTACCAAGGAGAGTTAAAATCATATTCACTACCCACTCCTGGCTGCAACCTATATGATAGGACCAGTTCTGAGTAATAATTTGCCGGTATGAATGCTTAATTGAATACAAATCATTTTTATTTCTTTGCGCTCATGAGGTTAGTAAGAGGGGAAGATGGCTGGAGGTCAGGAGCATTTGGGGTTGAAAGTATATTCTCATGAACAAAGCAAGCGTAGTCAGATGTTGGTGGAAGGCTGTGCCTTTTAGATGTGGGCAAGGTGGCCATGTTGTAAGCAGCCAGCACGGTGACCCACAGGGACGTGGCCTGGTGAGATGTAACATTCAGAGTATGCATTAGCTACCTGTGGCTATTTAAATTAAATGAAACTTTACATTTTACTTCCTCAGTTCCCTAAATCAAGTTTCCAGAGATTATTTGCAATGTGGTGCAATTAAGTAGCAGATTAGACAGTGTAGATAACAGTGTGGATATATTCCCACCATTGCAATAACAGTCTGTAGGACTGTCTGTTTTGTTTATCTGAGTCTAGAAAATTTAAGTAGAGAAGGAAATGCTCAATTTAATGGAATCACTCAACTGAGGGAACAGGTTACAGTGTTAAGCAGGACAAAACAAAGATTACCTTGCCAAACAAGAATTCCAGATGTGAGAAGGCAGATAATTAGAGGTTCAGCAGTGACCGCTGCATGGACATTGTTTTTCTTTGCTCTGTTACCACCAACTCCCCAGGACCCATGCTCTCCGCCTCCCCTGCTCCCCATCTCCCTCTTGGTTACAACATGGGCACAAAAGCTCCAGGCAAAAGCAAAAGATACGGTGTTGACCCTTTATTCTGACTGTCCAGTACTCTTTTGAATCTCATCAGTCAGTTTAAATTAGGGTTCATTTAACCAGTGTGCCAGTTCTACCTTCACCTTGGTTGAATATGCCACTAAGAGAAGTCGATCCTCTTCAGTTGCTGTTCTTTTTTTTTTTTTGACAAAGTTAATGTTTTTATGTTCAGCTATTTTGTGCCCCACGGGCAGAGAATATAACTGACTTTAGCCAGTCATTACAGAATTAGTGGTGGTGATACTTCATACTTCATACTTCAGCTGCAAGTAACATTTTGAATAATACGTAAAAAAATCATTCTGTCAAGTTTGCGGGAGAATAGATGGATAGACGAACTGACTTTACTCTGGCCTAGTAGTAAAAAGTCCTGCAGACAAAAACGCCTCACATTTTAAATAAAATTTTATTAACCTTAAAATGTATCCTTCTGAATAAATTCAATTCCCACGTCCATCTGATAAAAGTCCCAAGCTTAAAAACAAACAAACAAACAAACAAACAAACAAACAAAAATGCTAAGATCACAAGTATAATAAACTTCTCCACTGTGAACTCCTTCTTCCTGAGAAGAGTGAGTTTGTGTGTCTGAGGATCAGTTCCAGAAGTAGGGATAGGAAATAGTATTAATACGCACAGCATTGTACTTCATGCTCCTTCATGAGTGAACTCCTTGAGTATTTATGGTCAACCTAATTTTTCCAATAGTACAGCCCTGGCTGTGTGTTTCTGTGCCATTAGCAGGAAAAAGTAGAGCCTTGGCCGCAGATTCTTTGCATGTGCTTCAAGTTTATTCTGGAAACTGATTTTCCATAAAATAATTTAAGAATTAGTCACAGGGCTTCAAGAGTTGAAACTAGATTCCTGATTAATGTGGCTACCAAAGGAATTTCACAGATATGGGAGGGACTTTGCTGACCACAGTGACGTACTAGGTGGGTTGACTGTTCTATTTTTGACTCACAGGGCTGTGTGAACGCTAATGGAAAATAATAGTAATTTCCTAGGTATTTTGTAACACTGAAGCACTTTGCACTATTTGTGTTGAGGTTTTATAAGACTTGTAGAGCTGCAAAACTGGGGTTAACCCTAGGCCACAGAAGTCATAGAATTATACCTATTAAAGAGAATACAAACAACGAAAAGCCAGACCTGAGGCTGGAATTCCAGGTAAGGCCTCACATGCAGACGGCCTCCAGTTAGCAATGGAGAAGACTTAGGCTTCCTCGGTGGCTTGTTAGGTCTCTTCTTCCCTTTTTTCTATAGAACTGTTGGATATAAATCCCTTGTTCTTTCAGAATATAGTCATTTTAAGAGTATGGCCCTTAAATAACTATATTTAAACATGGTAGATTTACCAGAAATCTTTACCAGAAAACTAATTTTTTTATGAGACAGAGTTTGTGTAGCTCAAGTTGGCCCAAACTTGTGATCCTCCTGCCTCAGTTTTTCTAGAGTTAAGATTATAGGTGTGTGCCAACAGGCCATAAATCTGATGATTTGAGAATGAGACACTGGTTATGCATTGTAGTTATCATACCACCCATCTTTTGTTTAAAGAGCTTCCCCCTCTAACTTGGTAAAGTGTGTTTATTTTTATGTTATTTAGAATTTTTTGTTTATGAGCTTTAGAAGTTCCTTATATATTATGGGCACCAACCTGGTCAGATACATGATTCAAAAGTATCTCTCTACATCGTGTGGTATGCTTTTCATTTCTACTACTGATGTCCTTTGAGGTACAATTTTTACAAGTTTTAAGTCTGTCTTATTTATTTTTCTTCTTGTCTGTGCTTTTTGTTGTTGTCAGTCTTTTTAATGTCCTGTGATAGAAGCCATTGGCAAGTGCAGTTCATAAAACTTCCCCATGCTTTTCTCTAAGGGTTTTATAGGTTAACCCCTACTGTTTAGTCTTCAATTCATTTTGATCAAATTTTGCATAGGCATAAATAAGGTAAGGGGTTGACTTCCTCCTTTCCCATGTTGAGATCGTTTCCTTACTGTCTTGAGGTTTTCGCAAGCTTTTTTTTTTTTTTTTTTTTTTTTTTTTTTTTTTTTATCAGTGTAGCTAGTGGGTTGGGAATGTGATGGGGAAAGAGGTCGCACCTGACTCCACATTGATTGATTTTGCTACTTTGCATGAAGCAGGGCCAAGGCAGCAGTTGTCCTTCAGTGCATATGCATGGTTATCTCTCTCATGCCAAGGAAAAGAGCCATGTTATTTCCAAAGGTTCCCTAAGTGAATAAGGATAGGTTATGGAAACCCTATCCTTGAGTGTTGTCCCTACTCTGATTATGAACTTCAGCCACCATTGATCTACCCACATTTAGATCAGTAACAAAGGCTTTTCACAGGTATCTGATTTAAACATGCACTCCCTCCCTGATATTGGTGTTCATGGGCAATTGTGTTTTGTCAGAGGTATGAAGAGTATTACACAGCTGCTGAGAGGGGTCAGTATGCCAGTCTCTGGATCAGTTATGAAAGTAAAGGATGAGCGAAGGAAGAGAGCAGAGAACGGGAGTTGTCAGCAGCGGAGGGACACTGCAATTCGATGAGTGAAAAATCTGCTTCGGAACCAGGAAGAACTAAGTCTGAGGCTGGCTCATCAGATAAGGGTGTTTGCTTGGGGCAAGTTTGTTGCCCATGTTGTCAGTTAAACTTGTTTGATTTGTATGCTGAGGACAAACCCCAATGCTCTGTGAAGTGAAATGAGAGACTGGGCTGCTGCAGGTGCTCGTGAGTGAGTGGGGTCGGTGAGGGAGCAGACGCCCTGTACGAGTCTGCGCATCTGTCCTCCTGAGAAGAGATGGCCACGTTTACGCTGGAGGGAAATTCCACAATTTAGAAATCTCTTTTGCTCCTGTTGGCAATTTTTGGCCCTAGTTGAGGTTTCCAACATTTGCCTCTGCTGCTTCTTTCTTGATGTCATTGCCAGTGATTTTCACATTCTTTTCCTCCTTCAGGTAGGTTCATTGCATATTAAAGAACGCTCCCACCCCGTCTCCCCCACCCTCCTGCATGCATAGTTCTTAGAGTTGAGATTACTTTCTCTCCTCAGTGTTCCTCATGTGTTCCTTCTGCATTGAGTTTTCCTTAATTCTGTTAAATAATGCTCTTGGTCCCTACCAGTGAGAAGAGGGGATGTTCTGGCAGCATGGAGTGGTATCCGTCCCCTAGTGACGGACCCTAAGTCTGCAGACACGCAGTCCATCTCCCGAAATCATGTTGTGGATGTCAGTGAGAGTGGCCTCATCACAATAGCAGGTATGCGCTCTTTCATTCTAATCAAGCAGCGTTTTCTTTTTATGATTTGACTATAATCTTATATTGTTTCTCCATATTTCTTACCAACAAGTGACTATTGTTATTACTGATAAATGATTCGTTGTAAGAAAAATAAGAAATGCCCACTAAGTGGCTCATCCATTTCTTTGTAGGTGGGAAATGGACAACTTATCGCTCTATGGCAGAAGACACTGTGAATGCAGCCATCAAGGTTCACAACTTGAAAGCAGGGCCGAGTAGGACAGTGGGACTGTTCCTTCAAGGAGGCAAAGATTGGAGCCCCACACTCTACATCAGGCTTGTTCAAGATTATGGCCTTGAGAGTGAGGTGAATATACACGCCACCTTGTTTCACTATTGCAGCAAACACAGCCCAGCTGTGGTGTGGCCTCCCTGGTGCGGACTTCCTTTTTGCTGGGTTCTTTACTCTGTATTTTGCACAAGTAAACTAAGCAAACAGGATAGTCCAACTTTAGCATAGTTGTGTAAAAACAATGCACGTTTTAGTTTCTCTTTGAAACCTATAGTTTCTTTGGTTTGCTCTTAGTGTGCAAAGTTTCCCATATTCTCTCTTTCCTAAGTATAAGGAAGCCCGTTCTCTGGAAGTGATCTCAAGAGCAAAATGAAGCTGAAGCTCCATCCGTCACTGATACAGTGAAACTCGAGTAGCTGAGTCAGTGCTGGCCTAAGCATTCAAAGCCCAAGCGGGTTCCTCCCACAAACCCAAACCTAATGCTCCCTGAGAACTATTAGTTACAAGCTGTAAGAGCACTGCCAGGAGAAGCACACACTTTTTGTTTCGTACCTAAAAGGAATTACTCAGAGTGCATGGCTAACAGTTTTGTTTCCTGTAGGTAGCACAGCACCTTGCCACCACCTATGGTGACAAGGCTTTCGAGGTAGCCAAAATGGCAAGTGTGACTGGAAAACGGTGGCCCATTGTTGGAAAGCGTCTCGTGTCAGAGTTTCCATATATCGAGGCAGAGGTATGTGGTTGCTGCGCAGGAATTTCCTATGTGCTGTGCTTTGCCATTTATCCATTCATTCTTCATCTTTAGCCATTATGTGCTGCTGAGTTTCAGTGCACACGTCACCTGAAATCTGGAATAAGGTCTCTGCCTTTCACAAAGGTTTTATCTGAAGTGATGTTGATAGTGGTGATAGTTTAAATATGGATTCTGTGCCCAGGGGAACTGTCCCAAGTCTGTAAGTTCACAGTTTTTTGTTCCTTGGTGAGTTTGTAGCTCTTAAGTTCTATCTTGACTGCTGTTATGCCTTCCTGCTTTGACAATTTCTCAGAAATGTCTCTTATTTCTCATCATGTTTCCTAGTACTTGAAACAAGAGACCACGTTTTATATATATTTGTAATTCATTGTGCCTTTAAACACTGGTGTTGAAAGAAAACTTTACAACTTAAAGAGTTGAAAACATGATTTTTCTATTGTTCTTTGCATATTTAGCCATATTAATTAATATTTCATTATGTATAGAAAACAGAAGTGAGCGGTTCTTGTCAATAGTAAGTCAGAAATGGTACAGTTTGGATGTCTCTGCCGAGTTCTATTCAAGACGAATGCATCAACTCTTGTCCAGCTTTTCCCATTTTCCAACCTCCTTTGGCAGGCAGATGGAGAAATTGTGCTGGGCCCTGTTTTTCTCACGCTGATGGAGACCCAGAGGGAGCAGGGAGAAGCACCTTTGCTCAAAGCATGTTGTTTTTTAAAAATGTGTAACTTTATTCTTTTAAAAGAAAGGTGTAAACTAATAATTTGTCTTTAATTCAGGTGAAATACGGGATTAAGGAGTATGCCTGCACAGCAGTGGACATGATCTCACGTCGCACTCGCTTGGCTTTTCTCAATGTTCAGGCTGCAGAGGAAGCCCTTCCCAGGATTGTTGAACTGATGGGCAGAGAACTGAACTGGAGTGATTCTAAGAAACAGGTACTATATAGAAGTCTTTGTAACTAAAATTTCATTTATAAACATGTAACAGCTTGCTTTGTTTAAAAAGTCTTAGCATAATTTTGGGTGGTGATTTCAGATTTTCTGTGAGTTTCTATATGTAAACTTTTAAAAAAATTATTTTTATTTTATGTGTATGAGTGTTTTGCCTTCATGTATGTAAGTACACCAGTGTCATGCAATGCCTATGGAAGCCAGAAGAGAGAATTGGGTCCCTTGGTGTTGGAGTAATGGGTAGTTTGTTAGCCACCTCATATGTGGGTGCTGTGAACCAAACACAAGTCCCCTGCAAGACCCACCAGTGTTCTTAACCACTGAGCCATCTTTCCAACCCTTATATGTAAACATATTTAATATTGTTAGGCCTTAGGAAAATGGAAAGATGTTTTTATACCAAAATTTTCTTGTTCCTAGAATTATAGAAAATGCTCTTATATTCCTGATTATAATTCCTAGAAAAGAAAGATAAAAAAGATGGTTGGGTACAGCCATTTCTGGATGTCACTGAAAATACTCTTAGAACATTTTCAGTGAATGCTGCTCTTGATAATCCTTTGATAAAAATAATGGTTTTACTTTTTTATCACTAACTTCTTATCATTTGCTTCATTTGATATTTTATATTTATAATCAATTAAAGAAATCCAGTGATGCATGTGCCCACACCCGGGGTGACTGTGATCACCAGAAAATGTTTTTGTTTTTTAAATTAGCCCAAATTATGATATGCAGTATTTTCATACATTGAAAACAAAACTTTCTGCATTCACTGGGTCCAGTTTCTACCCCTCACTCCAGCCCCAACCTCCTTCCTTGAATTGAATCTAATCAAGCTTTTTACTACCGCATCCCTGAATATCCCTAGGTATGCTCACCAGGAATATCTCCACTCATTTTATTTGACTACGTGGCAGCATTTGACACATTTGGTTAGGTACAACTCTCTTTTCTGAACCATTTTCTCTGTTTGTTTGTTGAGACAGAATCTTGCATTGTAACCCACGCTGTCCTTGAGGTTCCCCATCTATGTTAGTTACTTTCTGTGCTAAAACACCATAACCAAAGCAATTTACAGAAGGAAGTTTATTTAGGCTTATGGTTCCAGAGAGGTACGAGTACATCATGGCCCCGAGGCACGGCAGGAGGCAGCCTGAGCATGCCGAGCTTCAGGTAGGCGCAGGAACCCGAGAAAAAGCTGGAAATGGGAAGGGGCCCTATGCTCTCAAAGACTGCCCCCAGTGACATGCCTCCTCTAGCATGACCACACCTCCTAAAGGTTTCATAACCCTCCGCAAACAGCATACCAGCTGACCAAATGTTCATATACTTGGAGCCTCTGGGTGGCATTTTTATTCAAAGCACCACACCGTCCTTCTTCTGCCTCCCAAATGCTGGTAAATAGCTCTCTCCCCTCAGCTCCTCAGGCCCAAACCTTAGCACGTACTTTAATGTATACACTATCTAAATCCATCATCAAATCTTACCATATTTATCTTGGACGAGGTCAGCCACTTCTGATCATATCACTACTAGTACTTTGAGTTTGGCCACTTGGATCACTGTGGTGGCTTTTCTCCAGATCAGCCAGTGTTCCCACCTTAACACCTTGGGGACTTTGTGGTAACAGTCTGACGGATTTCTGGGCATGTTGATTGAGGTCTCAGTTGAAGGTATATTTTTAAGTTATCTTTTAAACCATCAGAGTGCTTGTGATCATGGAAGGAGTTAATGTTGGTAGTTATGTAAAGTGACACTGAGATTGAGCCTAGGAACACCTCCAAGTTTAGAAGTTGGGGACATAAGACTACAGAAGAAAGAGAAGGGCGTAGCTGGTAACGTGGGAGGAGGCCTGAGAAGACTACGTGGGGGCTGTGACTCAGAAGGTCACAGTCCATTTGGGCTGTGGTGACAGAAATATGTTCAGTGGGGTGTTTCAAATAGCAAACATTTATTTCTTACCGTTTTTCCTACTGAGAAGACAAGGTCAAGGCACCAGCAGAACTAAGTGCTCTTCACGGGCAGAACGAGCTGAAGATGCTGTCAGGGAATGGGCGCATGGCCTGCCCTTGAGTGTTCTTCCTATGCTGTAGTGTTCTGAAAACTGTGAAACTGTGAGAGAAGGGTTGGTTTAAATGCTTGACTTCACTGAACCTCACGGACACTGCCCCCCCTCATCCCCTTTTTTTGAGACTGAATTCCACTAAGCAGCCCTGGTTAATCTGAACTCATAGAGATCCTCCTGTTTCTGCCTCCCAAGTGTTGGAATTAAATGCATGCCCAACATGCATTTAACCACCATGCCGAACAAAAATTTAGTAATTTTAATGCCATGTTCTGTGGTAAATTAATGGTAGAAATCTCTGGACAGTGCCTTGCTATTTTAATTGTGCCTCTGTGAGGAGTAGCTTGGTTTTTGGACTTTTGAAATAGAGTTTCACTTTATAGCCCTTTATAGTTCAGATCCTGGGATTATAGGCAAGCACCACCATACCCCACTGTGAAGGGATAACCTTTACTAGCATTTTATAGTTGAAGAAACAGACCTGGGACAATTTATACAAGCAGTAGATTGTGGACCTGGCCTTCTGTCGCCTATCCTGTCCTGCCATCTCTGTTTAGCCATATTGACTTCTAGCTCCCAGTTTTTGAGTTTCAGTTTGATGAGCTAAAGCTCCACACAGAAACAGTATAAGAATACTTTCTCCCGTGTCACAGCCTGTCATTTTTCCATGTAAGATTGGGGATACATAGGACTTTACTTGGAAAGGGTATTTGGGATAATTTGAATATGTAGGAACATATTAGGATTTCAGGAAGTAGGAAGTAGGAAGAACATTCTATAAGCCAGTCAGGTATGCTTAGTGTTTCCAGGTGACCTGGATTAAACTTCATTTCACATTTTATGAGTAGATTTATATGCTTAGCTATCCCAGTAGCCTCCTTAAAGTAGCAAAAATAAAACACTTGAAGTTATTATTCAGTATCTGAGGCCTAGGCGTGTTAAGTAGAACTGTAGACAACCTGGAGAGCACAAAGGCAAGGAGTAAAAAGAATTCAAAGGTTAGAAAGTTTTACTTCTAGAAAAGGTTAAAAGCATTGGGATTATTTAACCTGCAGAAGCGAAAGAGGAACAGGGTGATAAATAACTCTGCATAGATGAATTGTGTTGTTTCTACTGGTCAATACTTAATGAGTGACTCGTACCTCATTACCTGAACATGGTGCCAGGTATTTTGGGCAGTAATAAATAGCTCATAGTTTCAAGGACCTTGAAAACTAATTGGAATGATACAGCTTGTACATATGTCGGAAATATATATATATATATAATTTTAATTTTTTCAGAATATTTAGATAGGTTATTCCTAAAGACTGAAAGTCAGCCATCATGGGAGAATGGACTAGGTAGGAGGCACTGTCTGGTGGAGTTGGGGAATGACAGAGGAACTGGCTGGAAGGGACAGTTAGGGAATGGACTGTCCAGACTGTACAGCAGGGTGAGACTTAATGTCTGTGAAAAGATGAGTACATGGCCAGAAGTCTGGGAAATTCTGTGTTAAATAAAGTAAGAAAATTTTCTTTAACTCAATAGTTTGAACTCTTTGAAGTGCTATGTGTATTGGCAATTTCCAAGAGAGAAAAAAAAAGATTTTTTGAGACCTCAGACCAAACTCACTTTTTGGGATGACTGAACAGGTAAAGGGGTCAGCTTTATTCAAGATGTATTGGGGGAAATCCTGTGCAGAGGACTTGGTACGGAGATTTTATTACTTTCATGCAAGGTAATTTTTTTTCATTCAGAGACTTTAAATTTCATATTTAATACAGACAAATGATAAGTACTTAAAATGAAAGGATGAATATCGGGAATAATATGGATTGTGTGAATAATATTAGCAAATGGCTGAGTGCTGGGGAACAATAATGCTAAGGGCAGCAAAATAACTTAAAAAATGCAAAATAAGCTGGTGAGGCCCAACTCAGATCATTGTACATAGTCTCCCCTTTCCTCCTCAGAGTAGTGAAGGAAGTGTTGGTAAAGGGGAAGAAATGGTCAAAATAGGGACACACCAAACACAGTTTATCCCAGTCAAATCATTTTTATTGGGATTTTCTAACTGCAATTGATCTTTAAAGCATGGTAAGAGAGACCAGATAACAGAAGGCAGGCAAATACATTACCGGATTTCAAAAAAAGAAATCAAAATAGTGCTTCAGTGTGTGGAAACTGTCGTAAGTTTGGTCCTGGCTGTTTTTTCTAAATTATTATAATGTTTGGTTTTATTATTATTTAGCAAGAAATGTTGATCAGTGGAAGTTAATAAGGAGTCACTAAAGAAAAAAAATCATTTTTCACATCTTGTTTTCATTTTAGTTACAGAAAGGTGATGAAGAAACTGCTATAGATTTGGTATATTCTGATGCCACTAAGTATCTTATACAGCCCCATGGATGTTTGTAAAATTGGTTGGTTTTTAATCAAGTTACCAGTTTTGACCTCTGAAGAGGTCTGTGATAATAGGTTGTAAGTGTTCTGTCCTTGATCTTGACTGAGTTTTTCCTGGTTCAAGTGTTTACAGTACAGTGTTGGCACCAGGCCTCCTTGGTGTACCAATAAACAGAAACTGAATGAAGTTTGATGACAAACTGAAACAACAGGCCAAAGTTTATTGTGTGTATTTTAATAGAGACAAATGGTAAACCTTGGGGATAGGGAGGTACATTGTGACTGGGAGGCTAAGATTCCTTCCTGCTTAGAAATGCCATGATTCCTTGTTTCATAAAGTTTGGATAAACTCCACAGGCAGCAGAAAAACATTAATTGAGTAAGTGTTTGTCACCAGAGGGAAGGCTCAGAAATGGCATATCCAAGGATATGAATTTTAAACTCCTTTGTAGAAAAATGACTGAACAATATTGTCAGAGCAAGAAAATAAAATTTTAAACCACAACTGATGGATTTTCTTGTGTGGAGAGAAAAGTCTCACAAGTAAGAATGCCCTTGGAGATGGAGACTTTATGAACAAGTTTTATTCAGCTATAGGGTTGTAGCTTTAGATGCATTTTTAGTGCACTTCAGCAGGCTGTACACTCATACACACAACATAAAAACAATAAACAAAATAAAATAAATGTCTGCAGAGGTCAGAAGTCATAAAGATTCATCAGATCTCCTGGAACTGGAGTTATGGATGGTTGCTAGCTGCCATGTGGGTGCTGGGAACTGAACCCCAGTCCTCTGCAAAAGCAGCCAGTACTCTTAACTGCTAAGCCATCTCTCCATTCCCAACATTTAAAATGTGTAAATTCAGCATTATGTAGCATTCATAATGCCTTTTTTTTCCTTTCCTTTGTTGGATCTGTTTCCTAAGAGAAAGGACAGTGGGAAAGGAATAATCTCAGAAAAAAAATTTGCTTTTCTAAGAGAAAAGAGTAACTAGACTTACTCCTGACTTAGGGGAATACAGAAACACATTTCACAGTGTGTATCGTTTTCTGAGTTTCATTTCATTGACATTTCATATTTTCATGGTCACAATTCAGGGCCCATTGAATTAGTAACATCCTTTGATGTGGAGTTGGGAATTTAGGACTTGCTTTGGTTTTTGCTAGATGATAGTGTATGACCAGCAATAAAACCTCCATGGCTTGAGCTGGAGAACTGGCTCGAGATTGAACATGTGTTGCTTTGCACGGGACCTCAGCACCCATGTTGGGTGACTCACAACCACCTGTACCCTTAGCTGTGGTGGATTCTGCACCCTCTAATGGACTTTGTGGGTACCTGTTCACAAATTCACACACCCCCTACATATATGCATAATTTTAAAAATTAATCTTAATAAAATAATCTTAGTGGCTTATCATAGCCAGCATTTATGCTTTCAGTGTGTTGGCTAGCCATGGATCTTCTTATGTTTAGATGGGCTTTGCTCTGGTTTAAGCCATGCCTGTTCTCAAGGACCAGGGGTAAGAGGGGACTTGAAAACAAGGAAGTCACTTTTTAAGCTGTTACTCAAAAGTAGCATATCTTGTATGCATTATGTTGCATTAGCCAAAGTAAATCACATAGCCAAAGCTCACAAAATTGGGACTGGAAAATGTATGTATGAAGGTGTATGTACATGTGTGCATGCATGTGTGTATGTGTATGTATGTAAGGAAAGAGAGATTTGCAGACAAAGTACATTTACTATCATATACCCACTTGAGATAATTAGATGGGAGAGTGACATAAGGGAAGCTAAGGACAGTGTTTATAGCAATAGTTTGCATTGGGTAGGACTTGGGACACTGAAAAAACAAGAATAATTGGAGGAAAGCTAGCTTCTTCCTGATTCTGTAGCCACCAGAAACCCAGTGACCAAATTTGAGCATAGCTAATCTCATGATGTATGCATTGGCTCTACATGCCACACTAGAGTAGGTGTTCGAACCCTAGATATTTCACTTCTACTTTTCTCCTCATTAAACTATAGGAATTTATTTGATCTTGTAGAATTTGATATTCAATACAGTACTAGAGTGCATTACAGTTTCACCATAGAAACAGAAATACTAAAACATGCAGCAACAGGAATTACTGTGTTATTGAAAGCAGTCAAACACAGGTGAGTACATGTTTTATGTGAACTTCGTATGACATTTTAGGAAAGTTCAAGTGGTGACCCAAGGAAGAACACAGGATGCCTGGGGCCAGAGGTCAGGAAAACAAGCAAATGCAGGTGGACCCAGCAGGTTTGTAAGGTGATATAAATGGTCTGTATATTGAGTGTATTAGAGTGTATATCTTAAGTTGCCCACCTAGAAGGAGTCAATCGTACTTCGGTAAAACTGGAAAAAGTACATTGGAGAATCAGCTTCCTTCTTCAGAACATAAAAAACAAAGAAAAAGAAATCCATAACTCTCATAAATCTGTGAACTTTATGTATGTCTCTTCTTTTAGGAAGAACTTGAAACAGCCACGAAGTTTCTGTATTATGAAATGGGCTATAAATCTCGATCAGAACAGTTAACAGACAACTCTGAAATTTCTTTGATCCCTTCAGACATTGACAGGTACTTGTAATAATAAGTCTCTTTTTTCCTCTTCTCCTTCCACCTTTTCCTCCTCTTCCTCTTTTAATGTAAACATATTTTCCATTATTCAATGCCGTGTTTCAGGTACAAGAAGAGATTTCATAAGTTTGATGCAGACCAAAAAGGCTTTATCACCATTGTTGATGTTCAGCGTGTCTTAGAGGTAATAGCCCAAGTTTTTGTTTCATTGTCAGTCTTTGGTTATGGAAGAAATAAAGATAATATTGGTTAGCCCTTTGTTTCTTATTTAACATTTTTTGCAAGTAATATCTTTAAAAGTTTGGACAGACTAATAACATTGGAAGGACAGGCATAGCTTTTAATTAAATCCCATGATTCTGCACTTTTCTCTTTAGAGCATCAGTGTGCAAATGGATGAAAACACACTACATGAAATTCTGAATGAAGTAGATTTGAACAAAAATGGACAAGTTGAACTCAATGAATTTCTGAAGGTGAGTTGTAGTGAAGTAGGTATGTGTGCCTTACTTTTGGTTGTCTTTACCCTAAGAATGTATTCTTAAGTCCAATCGTTAGGCACTTCATTCTGAAAATGTGGCTTGAGCCAGCACTAGTTGATTTGTCTGCTCTCTACCACTCGCTACATGTTTGTGTTCTTTATATAAGAGCATCTGTTTTATTGGCCAATTTTGATGAAATCTAAGTTAATTTTGGCTTAATGACTTGTCTAAAGAAGCATGCTTTTTAAAGGTTGATGCCATGGAATAAGATTGCTGGACTATTAACCTATGTCAACAGAGGCAACATAATATTTCTGGTGTGGAAAGCCATTTTTTTTTTTTTTTAATGGAAGAAGTTAAAAACTATAGTTTTAACTTAAGAAAATAGTTTTCAACTCTTACATTGTGTGACATACCAGAAAAGTGAAAAAAGGGGAACTTCTACTCTCCAGTGAAGACCACAGATTTAAACATTGCTGTGTCCCTTTTTAACTTACTGAAACTTCAGTTGTTAAATCTTTGTAACCATGAAGGAAATAAATTTTGTTACTCTAACTTCAAACTAGACGTTCCGTATGATCCTGTAAAAAGTTCTTTTAAGGCAGGAAATTCAGTGAACCCATACATTATTAGTAACTGTCCACATGACTGTGGTCATTTGAAGAATGTGTTGGATTCTAGGCAGTAAGGTTTTTTTCTGTAGTGTTTCTTGGGCAGGTGTTTCAAATGAATGCCAGGTCTTGCCTGCACCATGGCAATGATGAATGCTGAACATGAAATAAATTAATGCTGGGGATTTTGGTCAATGTCAGCCCTTTCTTCACTGTGTCAAGTTAAACAAACAAGATCAAGGCAAAGGAAATGGTAATTGTCTCTCTGGAGATGAGCCACAGATAACAGCATTGTTGAATCTAAATACAGAAAATTTTCACAGGTTGTGTCCAGCATTACAAAAAAGAATGTTTAGTTATTTAGCTAGCTGTTTGAACACAAATTCTAAATTGAATTCGAGATTTTTGCATCAGTACTGGGAATGTTTAATGCATCTTTTTGTATAGTTTTTCTGGAGACTATTGTCTCAGAATTTTAAAAAACTTTTCTTCAAAGAAATAGCTTGGGCTTCATTTCCTGTTTTGTAAACAAACAACAGCATTTAACATTGGAAAACCTGGGGTTTTAGAAACAATAAAAATCTAATTTAATGGATATGCTATGTGGTTTGGGTTTTAAGTAATTTTCTTGAATGTAGTACAGTTAAACACATAGAAAATAATTTAAACCACCTGCAGGTTTTCTTGTAGAGTTGTTAAATAATTGGGTGTTTCTTGTCCAATTCTAAATAAAGAGGCCATTCATGCTTTGAATAAGTAATGCTGCATAATTTCCAAGTTCAAAAACATGGACCACATTTCTCGTGAAATAGATGCACATCCAAATATTGCTTTTTCTTGTTTTATGGCTTTTAGATAAATGCAATACTTAAAGGAAATACTTAAAGGTTGGTACATGATACACTGTTAATAGCTGAAAGATCTCCCAGTCTAACGGTGTTTTATCTCAGATAAACTTTGTGGGTCTCCTGGAGTCAGTGGCAAGACAATAAACAAAAAATTGTTGTGCCTTTAGATGTCAGGATTCCTTAGAATATATTATTTCTCAGATGTACATTTTTACATTTGTTTGTTTAACAAAATTCTTTCCTTGTCTGAAGATTAAGAACCCACACTTATCCCATTAAAGATCTTTTTTTGAATACGTATTTTCATTGGTCATGATGGAAGAATCACTTTGGAGCCTGGCTAATTACAGGACTGCATTTCTGGGTTTGGTCTTAATGACACTCATGCATGTAGGAGCCCATCTGTAATAAGCAATCGCCTGTGAAACAGTTTTTAATAAGATCCTGAGATTGTGATCCAACCCCTTGGCAGATGCCGGACTCCAGGGTGGAGCTTTTAAAAATGAATCTCTATAGGTTAAAAACCTTAACCTGAAAATCTTTTAGCAGTTTTCATATGTATTTTTTTCCCTGGTGAATGGCTGACTCTTCTTTTAAAATTGAATTTTAAAAATGTAAGATTAGATCAAGAAAAGCAGATAGCTAATACCATGTGGATATCCCAGTTGCCCTCATCCTCCTAATCACAGATACCATATTAAAGGTCTTTGCTCCTGATGACAGTCATCTTCAGGACTAATTCTGATTTTATCCATTGGATAAAACAAAGTAGTTCAAATCTAGGTAGGAGTACTTTTAATTCTTAATGTAGATCACTTGGTCCATTCTTGAGACCTTGTGTATAAATTGGTTTAAAAAGTCTTTAAGGAATTTGAATTTAGGGGACTTGAAGTTGTCAAGTACAGTTACACTGAAAAAAGATACTTAAATATATCTCATGGTTTGTCCTTGTTCAATCTCTGAGATTCCTTTTTAGGATTTTTAAGTAGACTTGAAGATTTAGTGTTTGAAGTTACTTTTTGAAAAGCGAGCTGAGCATATTAAGAAGGAAAAAGCGATGCGTTAAGTTACTTCTAGGAAGGCTGACCTGCTAGGTAGACGTCTTTTTTTAGATGTATGAACGAAACTCTTCTCCCTTCATCTCTTCATGAAATGTTCAAGAATTGAGCATTTGCTCTGTTTTTGATGGAGCCCTTTACTCTTCTGCTGGCACCCCGGTGATATAAGGTGCTGAGAACTGGGGAATAATCTGAGCTGCCTGTCTACTGACTGTATTTCGTCTTTTCTCTTGAAGCTGATGAGTGCGATTCAGAAAGGAAGAGTGTCTGGAAGCCGGCTTGCTATCCTCATGAAAACTGCTGAAGAGAACCTGGACCAAAGAGTTCCAATTCCTGTCGATCGTAGCTGTGGAGGATTGTGAGTCTGACCAGTAAATCCACAGCCAACAAACATAGGACAGCCAATACCATGTAACAATCAGAGATGACTTAAACCACTCTAAAATAGTGGCAATGATAGATACCTTTAAAAAAAAAAAAACACTGGAAAACATTCCAAAACTTTAAGATGTTGGTGTCTTTGCCAAGTTAATTTGCCAATACTTTATTTATATTTGCCACTCAGTCTCGCTTCTGCAAAGTGTTTCTTCTCATTTTTAGTGCACAATGATTTAATGTTTTGTATCCGTTTTCTAACCTGTCAGACTTGACACTCTCCCTCTCTGTTCATTTATTTTATATCAGTTCTAGAGGTAGACTCTTGGCAGAGATTATAAAAAGAAGGTGGAAAGATTTTGTGATGGACACAGAGCTCAGGACCATAAGGTCATACATAGCATTTTCTTCCTTAAAACAAATGTGACCTGTTGAAGTGATAATGTTTCTGGAAACTTCTCAGCCTTTTCTTCCTCCGTATTTCCTACCTCCATTATTGAACAGTTTTGCACAACTTTTTATCTGGAGTGTGGCTGGTTTAGTTGAAGAGGGAAGAGAAAGTTTAGATCTGGTTTAGATTTGGTTACAGTTCTCAAAGAGAATCTGAAAGCTTCCCGAATCACAGGCATAAGATAAGAAGAGCACTGACACTTGCCGGGAGTTACAGTTCTGGTTCTAGCTCTGTAGTCCATTCCCTCAGATGCTGCTTTTTTTTCATTATTTTCATTGCCAGAAAAAGCCTTGCTTTTCTTACTCTAAAACCAGCGTTTAAGGGACAAGTTAGAAATAATGGATGAGACCAAATCTTTCTAATCTTTATAAGAGTAGTCTGTGATAACTCAGTTTAAAAACCACAAGTCCTAAGTTTGGCTAGAGGTGGTGTTGTCAAACCTGTTCTTGCTGGGGAGTATTTGCAGACAGATAATAAAAAGGGATTTGAGAAACTTTAAATTACAAATTAAAATAGGGCACATCACTTCAGAATCCAGATCGGTCTAAAAAGCCTGTCTTTCTTTTTGTACTCAATGGAAAAATTCTCATTTTATCAAAAAAAAAATTTTTTTTTTAAAAAAAGGAAGAATGATACCCAGCACATACATTTGCATACAAACCAAAACCAAAAGTGAGTGTGCATTAAGCACAACAAAACAGTGCGACCAGGTGGAGATGCCTTAGCTGTACTTTATTTTGCTGGCATCTTGACTGATAATCTCAGTACTTGTTGACTGTGCTTCCTGGTCTGAAGCTGCTACAGATCAGGTTCCATGCAGAATCGGAAATGTCGCCTCACTATGTGCTCTTGGCAGGTGCCCGTTGCACTTTGTCCTACATTTGTAAACTGGTACATTAAACACTTTTGTGCTCCTGCTTTAATTTATGTGAACATTTTCATGACTTTTTGCCACTATCATGTGGGTTAGGAGTCTGTATATCATAATGTAAACTGAGAGTTTCCCTTATCTAAACCCTAACCCAGCACCTCTGAAATCTGTAGAAACTGCAGGGAGAGATAGAATCTCAACTCGTTTTACTTTTGAATGAAGTTTAGTTCCTTCTACTTCCTAAAGGGAAACCTGACACAGCAACTGATGCTTCCAGGGGTCGCTGTGAATTGTTTTCTTTATTTTTCAAAATGACTTTTTTTTACACTGGCTTTTTAAAATAAATAAATAAATAAATAGAAGCTTGTGACTTTGCAGCTTAGTAGTTTTTTATTATGACATTAAGTTACATTGTTTATACCTAGTGATAGTGAGTAGGCATATAAGTTGTCCTTTAATAGATCCAAGATTACATACCACAGTATTGTACATTTGTACTCTCTCTTTTTCTCTCTTCCTTTCTAGTTAGATCAAGATAACGATGGCTTGTGTCCTCCCCGAGTCTCTTACAGTAGGGTCTGGGCTTAGAATGTGACTCGCTCAGGCAGATGTGCTTGTAAAGCAGTTCTTGTTTGTGCACGCTTTGCTATGAATGAAGTTCCTTTAAGGAAAAAAAAAAGTGCACTTTTCTTCATTTGAGCATATCTGCTTTTGCTTAAAATCTGCTAATTCTAAAACACGCTCCTTCACCAATCCCAGAGACTCATTTTGGAAATGAAATGGGTATCAGGACATTACTGTGAATAAAGCACCCCAGCATTTCCTATGAGTTCTTAATTAAACCTGTACAACACCTATTTCTTTTAACCTAATTTAAACGAAGTATATAAAAAAAGAAACCCCTAAAAAGCCCATTGAGCATAAAACAGTTTTTTATTTTCGTATAAACCTGATACTGGTTGATTCTGTCGGTGTGGGTGTGCAAGGGACTGCCTGATTTACTTTTATTTCAAGACTTTTGAGGGGATTCAGGTGAAGGAACCCCATCTGTGTTGGAGAGCTGGAAACCTTTTAACTAGCCAGTCTCATTGGTAGCAACAGTACTATCGCTGGACTACTTGTTTAGCCAAGGTTGTCTGCCTCATAGCTGTTGTGCTGCAATATTCTTGCTTTCATTCAGTTTAAACCAAGTGTAACCTTAGGATTTCTATCTGCTGTCAAGTGCATGCTTCTTTCTCTGCCTCAGTTTCTGGCTTGATTTTGTCTGTTTCAAAATATGTAACTTTCTCTACTGTACAACAAAAATTTTCATTCTGATTTTTAAATATCATAAGGGTCATCTTGATTTTTACTTCCCTCTTTTTTATGCATTTGTAAAGGTTTTTTGCATATGAATGTAATCACATATTGAAGTCAATGATGCTGTAACTTGCACTGTTTTTTACTCTAGGGAGTAAAAAAGCCCTACTATGTTTTAAAGAATGTCAGCTGTGAGCACAGTACTGGAGTGAACATACACACTGCATGTTTTCATATCGTGGCACTTTTATGTATTGTGTTGGGTTATCGTTCTAGATCGGACTGTTAAATGCTATGTTTGAGCCTGGGTTGTCATTTTTATAACTGTCTTGGTGTTTTATCGCCATTATTTATTACTTTTGATATACAGAATGAGCTGCATGCATTTATAGAGCAATAAGAGGATGTATTTAATGTGCCTTGTTTTTAACTAAGAGCCGAAAGCATGAATCAATAAAACTGATTAAAATGGTCCATTTGCTGGCATTTTGACGTTACTTGCAGTCAAACAAATAATTTTAATTACTATTGAAGTTTTAAAAGTTAGAAAATATTTTGAGAAACTATATTTATTTTAAATGACACACATTAATTCTTTTACCTTGGAATTTTGTAATTTTATCTCAAGAGAGTAATAATCTGTACAGACAGATATAATTTTATAAGCTAGCAGAATTATTTGTATTAGTTTGTGGCTTCAGCCTTTAGGGCATAATTTCTGTATTGTACAGGACTATTCTAAAATTATGTTTGTTCCATTACAGCTCAATAGGATTCCTTTTCCTTTTTTTTTTTTTTTGTCAACCAGAGCCTCTCAGCCTCCATGTTCCCAGGCATGCTGATGAATTTTATCATAACTAAAATCAATAGAAATGAATGGGAAAGATTACATAATCCATTTTGATCATCTTACATGTCAAGTTAGTGCAGGGTTGCCAAGCGTTGATAAATGCTCTGACAGGAAAAAATGTTATATATTTTCATTGTCAGTAAATCAGTAAAGCTGTTATCAGTTTCACCACTGGCCAAACTTTATAATGCCCATGTTATTTTATAGGTTTTAATTTGCACATTTACATGGAGTTTGTTTTCTGTTTGTGGCTTAGAAGTGCTGCCTCCTAGTTGTACATGCTCAAAGGCATTTGTGAGCTTTTGAAAGTCCTTTGAAATTGTATAGACTATCCCAACTGAAGGCTCCAGACAGACTTGGAACAATGAACCATTTGTTTAGTGTCTGAAAAAAAAAAATGCATGGCAGTTGAAAACATTTTTCATTGATCTAACTTATCAAATTTGGTAGCGCTTTAAATTTGTCAAAATAAAATTTGTCAAAATATTGCCCCTAGTTCTGAAAATGTGTAAAATTGATGGTCATTAAAAAAAAAGAAAACATGATACTAGCCTCAATATTTTGCAGTTTTTGTCAACAGCACATTGCCACTGGTGTCACATTTCAACTGATGGCATTTGACTTATGAAAGAGAGAAACAACAGAAATTTTAAATTGATCTGCCGCCCTCATAATGAGACAAATTCTGGATAGGAGGCAGAAGTGATGAGCCTTTTATGCCTGTACTTTGTATTTTAGGCCTCTAATTAGCTACCTAACTTGTGAAATGCAGGCACAGAACATGATGTATGTGAGCCTTGATGACGCCACAGACAGTCCCACAGGTCCTTTGGTAGTAGGTACAGCGCAAAAAATCAATAGATATCCTACATTCTTTTACACCTGCTCCAGAATTGATGTGATCTAAGCAAAATACTATTCTAGCAGAATTAACAGGACCACCTCTGTTCTCCACATTTGGCCCTGAATCAGTTGCTTAGCATACATTGCTGTAAGTATTCACTTTGTAGTTTCTTGAACCTAGTGAGGTTGTGGCATGCTTTTTATAGGAAGGCAGAGTATTGTGTTTCACTAGAAGGATAGGAGGATTGAATTATATGGAATTGGCCTTGAATGTTAAAGCAAGGTGAGTGGGACAGCTGGTTCGACAAGCTTCTGGGCCATTCAGGCCTACCTTGTGCCTTAAGCAGACTTTCCCTGTACTCATCTTCTAGGTAAATAGTTCCTATAAGGGCCATGTGCATATTCTTTCTTAACTAGCTGCTGATAGCTTTCTTCCACTGTGTCAAGGAATGGGGAAGTGGGAATTAAAAATATCTATATAGGCACCTTTTGGCCCTGGTACCTGTAAAAGAATAGTTTTGCTTAAGGGGAATCTTAAATTGAAAAGTGATTTTTTTTCCTTCTCACTGGGGTTCTTTGCTTTCATATTTTTATGTAAAACCAAGTCTAAATTTTTATTTTTATTTTTAAAGTTCAATTTAGACTTACCTGATTTTGCTTGTCTAAATGATCTAAATGTGGTGAACTCAATCAGCCTCTCGCTGTCCTTTCACCTGACCTCAGCAATCAAGGGCTTCTCTGTGCTCCAGCTCCTTTCTCCAGAGGTTTAGAATACACAGTCACTCGTTCCCTTCTATGAGATGCTCGTTAGGTTTTCTCACTATTGCTTTACTGTCAGGTTTTTTTGTTTGTTTTTCATTCCCATCATTAATTGATTTACAATTCATTTTTATGCATATGGAGTTTTTCCTATCCAAGTTAAGAAGCTGTAAATCTTAGATCCATTGAAATGACAGTGAGAAATATTTCATTTTATCCCATGAATCATTTGCCATCCTTATTGCAGAAAAATGGCAAAATTATGGTGTACCATGTTTTCATAAATTACTTTCCCCCACCCCCACTCCACTGCTCTGGTTCATTTCATTATCTGAGTGGAGAAACTGTGAGAGTCAAAATGTAGACACTTGGGGTAAACAATTCTGATTTTACAGCAGGCTAATCAAAATTTCATAACATTACAAATTAATTCCTCTGCTATCATGAAGAATTTAATTCATATACAAAATATATCATCTATTTTATAAGTCAAAAATAGCTTAATATTAAAGTATGCCCTGTGATTGCTAGTCTGGCAAGGGGGGAAGAGTGTTGAAGTCTTTAAATAATGTATATAATTTTCATTGGTTTCATATGTCAAAGTAGTCATTTATGTCCTGAAAGGTGGGTGCTTGGCACTATGTGTTTGAACACTATTAAAAAATCATAGCTTCTTCCAAAAAGGACAAATCATAGGTTTACATTTCACGTAGGACCCAAGACTGAAATAACCCTTCTCTGTCCCCAATAAGAAGTATCCTTAAAAGTAAAAATCTGAAATTTCTAAAAATAATTTTAAAAAGCAGTATATGCAATCAGCTACAGTGTTAAAGTGTTAGTAAGTGGGAAGATTTGGTTCTCACTCTTAACCTCTGTGTTACGATCTGCTCTTTTAAAGAGCCATGGTCAGTTAGCTGTATATTCTGAAAACTCAAGTTTATCCTGATAAGGACACTTGTGCCATGAGCTGCTACACTCTTTCAAAATAGGCCATTTTTCTAAATGGTGCTTATCCGACTTGATCCCCGCTGTAGTCAGCACTGAACCATTAAATAAAAAACAGAACAAAATGCCTTTGAAAAGGGTTAATTAGCTTTAATACTGATTTATTCTATATAAGATGCTAATAGACTAGAACATTTATTTCTGTTTTAGATCATTAAAAACTGGCTCTATTTCTTGAACAATTTGTTTCTGATAATTAAAAATTAGACCAATTAGAGCAGTTTTCAAATAACCTACTCTCCATGATGCACTTTATGAAAACAAAAACCTCATCCCCTATTTCACAATTCTTTGCCTTCCTAGCCAGAAACACAGCCCCCAAAATACTCAGGAGGCCACTGAATTCAAGTCTGGAGCACTTCTCCTTTAACCCTGAAACCATGTGTGGACTGGAAGGCCCTAATGTATGCACTGGGAGCCTACTGAAGCTCACTTGTCGTGCACTGTAGCTAGAGTCACGGTTCTCCAGTCTATCCACTCCCATTTCCTCTGTTACTTGGCTTTCTCCATTCTTTGACTTTATTCTTGGAAATATGACTGCAATGAAAAAGTTTACCTCTGCCAAGGTGCTTCTCTGTCTGCAGGGGAGGCCTCCCTTGCTGGGCCGAGTTTTTGTTCTTATGCTGCCCTCTAATGGATACCAAATTATTTCATTAGAGCTAGAACAAAAGTAAATTTTCATCTTCTTAGGGCTCCTGCACCAGCCTATCAGTCTTGAAAATGGTTATCTGACCATTTTTCCCTTTGCGCAGGTGCAAAGGAGACATTTGTGCTAACTGATTCGAGTTGCCCTAGCCAGAGTAACATTCCTGTTCTGGACAGTGGAGAGACAGCAATGCTCATTTGTGCTCTGTCAAGCTCCCTCCCTCTCCTTTTTGCCTTGCCAGCAATTGGAGAGAATTGATGTTCTTCTAGGGGACTTAAAAATGAGGAATAAAAACAGTGTAAGTGCTGTATTAAGATGATATGCTGTATGTTTTATCAGCCACTGGCACCTAGTTCAAAAGACAAAAAAATTAGCAGCAGTGGTTTGGGAATAGGGCTGTGCACTAGGTGGCTATCCAATCCGTACGGGAAGAATATCAGCACTTTTCACATGCTGCTTCTGACACCCATTGCTAGAGCTGAAAACTATCTCTATTGTCCAGTTTGATTGCTTGAATCAAACTGATTTACAGCAAATCCATCTGAGCTTTGATAAATCTATTACAGTTTCATTTCACTGATTTCATTAACGTGAATAAAACCAGCCATGCTTTCTGCATAACTGCCTTTTAATGGCTTGGCCCTGTCACCTGCCTGAATATTAATCCCCCTGACTTATTGCTCCACAGAGGGAATGAGTAATGGGTATTTGAATGTGATCAGCACAGTACAATGCAATTAAGGAAGCAGTACTGTTCTCTGCCTTTAATCCTGAACTAATTTGAATTGCAGTTTGATAGCACAGTGAATCCTGCATAATTATGTAGGGTGCATATTAAACTCTGTGACAAACCGGAGAAGCTTTTAACCATCACAGCTATGGTAGACAAGTGAAGGCTAGAGTCAGGGAGCCCACTATTGGACTGAGAGCTCAATTAATCGGAAACTCTCAGCAGGGAAGGCTTGGCCACACAACATATCTTGGAACAAAAATGCGAAGTGTTGCCTTGCTTCAAATCAATTTTAATTTACAGGCATTGGGGTTTTCAGAGTTCCTTTTGAGTTTGCGTTGTAGTGAAGGTCAAGTACTGTTCCGTAGCAAAACTTTTTATTTTCTCAGTGCCTTTAGCAGTTCGAAATTCAGCAGCTATCATTCACAGAATCTCGGCTTAATGGCTGTGTAGTTGTTTGGTCCTCTGCAGTTCTACAAATGGTGTGGTGAGACCAAAGGAACTGGTTTTTCAGTCAGGAAAAACGCACATGTCCATGCACAGAAATGCACACATGCACACACAAATACAGCTGTCTAAAACATTTCCACTTAAAATATCCTCTTTCCCCAGAAGTTTGAACACCCTTTCATAGGGAGTCAGGCTTTCTGAAGTGTATATATCATACTCTGGTCAGTTATTTACTGCTGCTATGTGGATGTTTTTATTACTCTATATTAATCCTAAGGATAATAAAACAAGTATTCTGTATACTTTGGGTCTTTTGTGAATATATTGACAATTGATTTGCATGATTGTTTAAGATTTTTTTTCTTTAAAAAAGAGGCTAAAATATGATGACTGTAGTCTGTTGTAGAAAATGAAGGCTCATGAATTAAGAGTCTCAACCCTATACTGTGCTCTTTCTTGGTGTTAGCTTCATATCTGGATAGAAATAAGAAATAAGATGTATTAATTTATGTTTTGGACTGGTCCTGCAGTGGGAAATAACCATAACAGGTCAGAAATGACTAATTTTCTGCTGTTAGGGCATTTGAGGTAAACAATATTATACTTTTAATGCACATTATTAACCAAATAAAAATGACATTTTGATCCTATTTAACTCTTCTTATATAAGACTGCAATGTCACTTTTCCAGTTGCCTGGTACTTTAATGCTTTGTGGATGAAATAGGAAATAAATAAGGTTACTCTTGAGTAGCTGGATACAAAACAGTTATATTTACAAGAAACCTGGCCTAGAGAAACCTCAACTGTTTTTTACCATAATCCATTTGGTACTTAAGAACTTATTTTTGTGTCACCTATTGATTTATTAATAATACAGGGGACAGGACATGAACTGTCCAAAGCTTTAAGAAATCTAGTTACATGGAGACATTGTATGATTGAGCAAAATACCTAGCAAAACATATGTGCACACAAAGACATACACATGTAAGGTATCTTTTTAGTATCCAATTGGGAGTGCAGCTTTAATCTGACAAATTGTTATTCAAAATACACTAAATGCAAAATGCATCAACCAAAATGCAATAGGGGGAGGGAGAGACTTCCCTAAGGGTGTGCAATAATATTAGTAGGATTACAGACCTTTAATTTTTTTCAATCTAATTGAATCCAATAGAATTACTGTAGGTTCTTAAGAGTCACCGTATCCTGCTGGGCTATTCTAATCTAAATATTGCTAGTTAACCTTGTTTTTCAAAAATACAGTGGAAAAAGCTAAATGGAGCCTCTTCCCATAATCAGTTTACATTATGTTGCACACTAACTGTTGATTACATTTTCCAAAGATGGATTATTTCCCTTATGCTACCTGAAATGATTTTTTTTCCTCTGAAAATAGTACTAGACTCTGGCTTAAATAAAGTAATTTTTTTTTGAGTCCCCAAAACATTTAAATTATCAGTGAAAATAGATGAGTATAAAGAAATTGGGGGAAAAATCATCTTAGAATTAATATTAAAGCATTTTCTCGTGGACTGTTTATAAATCAGTGGAAGTAATTGAATATATATCACTTCAGTAAAATGAAGCATTTGAAAGACTGAGCAAAATGCAGTGTAAATTCTCTTACTGAAACTAGTGGATTCTGACAGAAAATACAAATTATGTTTGATGTTATGCATTTGATTTACATAATTCCAATAGATTACACCCAGAAATATTTTTCCAATTTTATATTGTTTTATAAAAAGTTCTGAGAAGCCCACTTTATTTCACGCATTTTTGTTAAACAAGGTAACATTAAGGGTCTGTTGTTGCTGTCAGGCTTATCAAAGATGTCATAGGAGTCTTTATTTAGGATGTTTTAAGAATATATTAATTGTGGTTTTCCCTTTGTAGCATGCCATGTGTGTGTATATATACACACACACATGTGTATATCTATATTATTAATCTAAGCTGTATAAAATATGCTCTCCTCCTTTACCATTACATACACCTGCCTCCCGCTTCTCATTTATTGTTGTTGTAGCTCCTTCCTAAAACAATTCCAGGCAGCAAGAGTTGTATGTTGCTTGGGCTAAGGCTGGGCTGTTAGCTAAATTAAGCCATTGTGACTCAAAATCCTCCTTTAATAAGGTTCATGCTGTCTACAACTTCATCATTTTCTGCTGAATGATAATTACTTTATTCAATCATGTTCAAGGTTTTAGTGAAAGCTAGCATTGATTGATTAACTTCAATTACCATGCTTACATTTGCATAGATAAAAACTGCTTTTCAATTTGTGAGTGGCACGCCAGTGGAAACCCTGTGCTGATATTTGCATTTCAATGTGAACAGTGGAGAATAAAGGTGGGAGAGGTCTGATCAGTGCTAAGCCCTTTCTGCTTCAGTGCTTAAGCATTTTTTCCATAAACACTCTTGTTATGATGTTAGTTTGTTCAAACCACTCTGAGGTAACTGATGGAGGCTCCTGTTTACAAGCTTTCCTGACAATTGAACAGTATGGATTAGGGGAGAGGACTCCCGCAGTAGCTGCAGGCCAGACACCAAGTTACAGAACGAAACCTCTTCCTGTAGCCTGAGACCATGGATCCTAAACGCCAGTAGAGCCATTGTGCAAGTGACTGGCCCAGCCTGGTCTGACCTGACCATGACTACTGCCTTTCTCCCTGAGCAGTCTGTTGAGTGTTGGACCCAGGGTTGAGATGTCATGGGTCCCCTTTTCTCCTCAAACACAAGGAGGGTCCAAAGTATAATAAATGTCTTTTCATTCTTTCCAAATAAGCCATAACAAATTTTCTCATGTACTTATCAGGCATCATCTGTTGGGTAGCCAAATAAGCCTGCCTTTTTTCCTCTCCTGCCAGTGTTTCAGAAATGCAGATTTTGGAGAGAGATTTCTGTGCCTTTTCTGCACAGTTCAGGTAAACCAGGAAGAAATTATTCTTTAATCAACCTAGGGAAGTTCTGTCTTTATAAACCACAGTAGCACCCAACCAGAGAGATGGTTCTCTGGTTAACTCAAGACTCATCTCACCCATTTTTGTTTTCTTCTCAAGATAGACAGTTGAGTGGAAGACTGGGCAAAATAAAGATCACAGCCCCTTTTGTGGGTTAATATTTTGGTCCTAAGTATCTTTAACACTGATATTCAGTAAATTTGTGGCTATGATATCTTTAAAAACTAAAGCTACACTTCCCAGGATGTTTTTACTTAGACACTAAACCTCCTTAAGAGAGTAGCTTTAATATTTTCATCTCTAGAAAAAGTAAATCTATTAAAATATTTTCATTCAACTGAAAAATTTGCATGAAACTCAGACTTCCTTTAAGGAATTTCTAACATGCTTAAGGAATCATACAATTAAAAAAAACAAAACACAAAACCAGTGCATGTATCATTTCTTTTATGAGGATTAAAATCACTTGAAGACCAAATTACATACACTCACAAAAATTTCCACATTGTCAAATAAAAGTATCTCTTGGCACAGGCCTTTAATTCCAGCACTTGGGAAGCAGAGGCAGGTAGATCTCTGTGAGACTAGGCTAGCATGGTCTACATACATAGCAAATTCCAGGCCAACTGGGACTATAAGGAGACCCTATCTCAAAAAGACCAAATCATCATCATCATCACAATAAGAATAAAACTGCCTTTCTCTCAAATCTTACATGTTGTGTTTCAGCCCATCTGAAGTTGTATGTAAGTATTCTTCAGTGAAATCAGAGTATGTATTATAATATGTACTGTAATACAGTATCAGTCCTCTTCCCCACTCTCAGAGTATGAGAAATGCTACTGTGTGCTGCATGCTTGAAGATTGGGCCTGTCCACTTGATAGGTCTTCTGGTCTCAAGTTTAGCACTGGATAGACTTGCAGGGGGTAATCTCAGGACCGTTGCTATTCATGTTTGTCACTCATAAGATCAACTGGAAGCCACCTGTTAAGATGCTAACTGCTGCAAAATGTGTTTGCCTATGATCTCCAGAGATGCTGAATGTATGGATGGACAAGCCACTGCTGAATGGACAAGTTCAATCAATAGATAGTGCATTTTTGAAGTAAAAAAAAAATCTCATTTAAGTTCTTTAGATATCAAAGGGAACTAAATAGCAATTAAGAGTAATATTTAGACTCAAATGACTAAATGACAAAATAGTTTATATTTAAACTAGTTGCTTTGACCTGCTTTTTGGGAAACTGAGTAGAGAGATGGTGATAGAGGAATAATGAAAAAAAAAAACCAACTAGCAGGATTCAGTAAAGAAAAGAAAAGGAACTTATGGTAAGAAAACAAATTGAAGAAAAAAAATACAAAATTCTTAAGTATAATGGCAAAGATGTCTTATCAGTTTAAACGGTTTGGTCTGAAATATCCACCAAAATGTATGGAACTTTCTTTGTAGTTAGTTTTGTAACTGGCATGAGAAAGAATGTTATTTTGAAAAGTTAATTTTAGTTAGATTGGATAATTAAGTGTAGAAAACGAAGCAGCCTTGCAAGTTAGTGAATTCTTTTGTCAAATCGGCATACGACACACAGCAGCCAATAGAAGAAAAGCAAGACAGTTCCTCTAAGGACTGAAACGGTTCGAATGCATCAGCATTGACAACTTTTAAAAGTTTAAAACTTCCACTGTAGTAGATGATGCCAGCAAAGCAGAGTTTTCCAGTGTCTATGGATTGTGAAAATGAATTTGAGGAGATAGTGCCCAAGTCAAGTAAATGGACAAGAAGTGATGATGTCACATCCACTTGAAGACTCTATTTAGTAATTTATCTCACAAGGAACTAGCCATTTCATTCTCTATAAGCTTACATTTATTTATTTGCACGTGTTTGTGTATATGTGCACGTATGTGGGTTTCCTTGTGCCACAGGCCACATGTGAGAGTCAGGGTACTACTTGGGGGAGTCAGCTCTCTCCTTCCATCGTCTGTGCTCTAGGATCAAACTCAGGTTGTTAGGATTGGCTGCAAGCACCTTAATCCACCGAGTCATCTTTGAGGCTGGTTTTCCATAAATTTCAGTCTCCCATCTTTTGAACATTTGAAAGCACATGATTTTAAATTAAGTGTGGGGACTGGAGAGAGGGCTCAGTGGTTAAGAGTACTGGCTGCTCTTTCAGATGATCTGAGATCGATTCCCAGCATTCACATAGCAGTTAACCATCCATAACTCCAGTTCTAAAGGATCTGGCACCCTCTTCTGATCTCTGCTGCCATTGCAGAAATGTGGTACACTTACATAGATGCAGACGAAACACCTAAATAATACACCTAAAATAAAAAATAATAAAATATGGGACTAGAGAGATGGCTCAGAAGTTAAAAGCATTGGCTGCTTTTGCAGAGCACCTGGGTTCAACTTCCAACAACCATATGGTGACTGACAATGATCCATATGGTTCCAGGGGATCTGCCTTCTCTTGACCTCCTCAGGTATTGCATGACACCTGACATGGATGCACTTACATACATAAAGGCAATACACTCATACACATAAAATAAAACTGATAAAATAATAAAAAATAATAAAATATTTTAAAAAATTAAATTGTGTTTTAGTTCTGTCCAGGATAGTATGTTCTGCCATCTGGTCTGACTGTGATTCTCTTCACCTTTTCATCCCTGGTCCTTTCTTAGTGCCTCTGCAACTTAAATCTGATCCCCTAAACACTCAGTAGGGCATGGAGTCTCCAGTCTCGTGGGTGACCCATGACACACACCATAACTCTTAGTGTTAAAGAAGCATGAATTCTGATGTACATACACACTTGCTATCTGAATTTTCTGTTTTCTTGGAAATCTGGCCCTGGGACTCACTATATTCTTTCTTACTCCGCTGTTCAGACGCTTCATTATCTGCGCATCTAATTCTCCATTGTTTCTATTTCCTGTCATCAGTATCTTTCTGTTCAGAAAGTCATTCTCCTTAGCTACTGTCTGCTCGGGAGAGCAGTGCAGTGTTTCTTTCTACAGTGTAATAAATGTGTTTGTTTACTTTAAAAAATATTTTGAGTTTTGGTGCTATTTCCTATAATACATCTTAATCAAATTTAGACCCCCACAACCATTCCTCCACCTATAGCTCCCCCCCACCAGATTTCATGCATCTGTCATACATGTTACGTCCTATGTGATCAAGCATTTGTACCCAATGTCCCTCAGTGCAACTCCAGGTCCACCGGAGTCTAGTCAGCCTTCCCCGGGTCACTCCCTTAAAGAAGATCTCTCCCTCACCTCGAAGTAATCAGTCTCTAATAGTTCCTTGGCTAGGGTTGGGCCTGCTGCCCATTTCCTCCGTTCTATGCTGGGTTTTTATCCGATTGAATCTGCATAGGTCTTATGCATGCTGTCACCACGGTTGCAAGTTCATATGAGCAAGTTCCTTGAGGCCTGAAAAGCTTCTGTTTCCTTGTGCTCATGCACCAACCTTGGCTCTTATAATCTTTCTGCTCCCTCTTCCTGGTGGTTCCTGGTGGTTCCAGGGCTGGGTGAGGTTTAATGTAGGAATCCTATTCAGGGACACATTCTACAGTCTCTTATTCTCTAAAACTTGTCTAGCTGTGGTCTTCTGTGCATCACACTCTGCTGTATGAGGAAGCTCTGCTGTTGAAAGTTGAGGGATGTATTACTATTCTCTCTACCCTGTGTTACACTATGTTCCATGAGCCTTAGGTGTCAGGGTCCCACTGTAGATATGTCATTTAGACCTCGACATCTCTCAGGCCTATATTTTCTTTAAAAATATGATTATTTTATGTGTATGAGTGTTTTGCCTGATGTGTATAAGTGCACCCATGTCATGCTATGTCTGAAGTCATAAGAGGGCATCGGATGCCCTGAACCTAAGAGTTGCACATGGTTGTTAGTCACCATTTGGGTGCTGGGAGTCGAACCCAGGTTCTCTGCAAGCAGCCAGTGCTCTTAACTTCTGAGCCATGTCTCAAGCCCCTTATTTTTGTTTTGTTTTTAAGTCTATCAAAATCAGATATTCCCAGTTCTTTTCCAAGTGATTTAAAATATATATATAATTTTATGTGTATGAGTGTATTGCCTGCATGTATGTGAATGCACCTGTGCCATACAATGCCCACAGAGGTCAGAAGAGGGCCTCAGATCCTCCCTGGAAATTATAGGCAGTTGTTAACCTCTATACAGGTGTTGAGAACTGAACCCAGGTCTCCTAGAAGAGCAGCCAGTGCTCTTAACACTGAGTCATCTCTCCAGCTCCAATGATGTGATGATTATTTTAAAGTAGAAATACTGCATTTAGAGACCCAATATTTTAATGATCCTACAAGAGCTTCTCATGAATTTTAGTTTTAAAACTCTGCAGGATACCTTTCAATGGGTGACTCCTGTTAAATATATGGATGGATGAAACATTACTATAATTATAGTACCCCAAAATGACTCGGAACTCATTAAAGTCCAGTAATGTGGAAACAGCAGAGAAGCAAAACACTTCAGATGAGACTTCATTAATGAATACTTTAAAAATTACTCCAAGCCACTGTGATGGCCAACACTTGCAATCCTAGCAGTTGTGAGGTTGAATATGGAGGATTGCCATGAGTTTGAGACTGTTAGAAGAATAGCTTCTTGCTAACTATATCTCTTAACCTTCAGACCCATTTCATGATTTTTCTTTTTCCAAGCCAAACTTTGAGACAGTTGAGGCCAGATGGATATTTAAAGTAATTACTTAGAAAGAAAAAGCGTTGAAATGGAGAGTTCACTGGTGGCTTGCTTCCTTCAGAACTCTGCTCATCAAGGGTTGAGTCTGCTTCTTGTTTGTCACTGCCCTCTGTTCCTTCCAGCAGCCTCCTTTCCCACAAAATTGTGAGAACGCTAGAAAGTAAAAATTGGAGTTACTGGTTGTCCTGGGCAGCTCTGTTGTGGTACCTAGCTGAGCGGTGCTTGGGGTCCCCATGTGCAGCTGAATTCGTTTTCTGGTGTTATTACTTGTTTCTCAGGGCCATTGTTATGATGATCAGCTCTACTGAATCAGTTCCTCCCTGTGTTTTAGTACTTTGTCTATAAAGAAAGCAGACTTTTTGTTCACTTCCCCAGCATTAAAATAATGATTTTCCTCTTATCCTTGGAAAATACAAGCTTTTAAGAAAGAAATCCAAAAACCACAGGATAGTCATAAATGAAGGAATTTTCATGGCAGTGCCAGGAAAAAAAAAAAATTCCTCCTTCTGTCCATATACCAGATCATTTTTTAAAAATGACATTCAAATGACAATCACATGGCACTGTCTTCGCTGGAGTTGCTATGCACGATGGTGCTCAGCTCTGTGTTATAATGTATGGTGCAGATGGCACCTACAGTGCATTTATGTAGATGTAGAGATTTTGTCCACCCCTCCAGAAAGATATATTTACTTACAATGACTCAAAACAGATGGATAGACAAATCTGTCTTCGATATTTAATACTAATATATTAATGTTCAAATGACTTATAACAATAGGTTTGTTTTCTAGAACCTAATGCAGTGGTTGCCATAAGAACACAAATTATGTGTACATTTTAATGCATCTATGCTTCATAATTATGCATGGTTGTGTGCTGTTATAATTGACATAAAATATAAAACAGGTCAAAGAGCAGCTATTAAAACTATTTTTCATTTTGCTTCTTGACAGCCAGCAACATTGGTGCTTGGAACATTTAATAGGGCCATATGTGGAATGCACAGATAGTTATAGAATCACCGCCACATTAAAGGGCTCCAGAATTTGTAACCTAATTATTTCAAGCATTTTTTTAAGGCTGATGATTTTATTTAGAACTTTCCTATTTTGTGACCAAATATGTGAAGTACTTTAAAATACAGATGAATGAGAAAAGGAATCATGTTGTATAAGCACCTCTGTGTGTGTGTGTGCGTGTGTGTGTGCGTATGTGTGTGTGAAACAAAAGAATTTTATTGAAAAATATATTCTTAAATTTTTTTTTTCTGCTTAGGTAAAATTATGAGGTGATCTCCATCGGTCTTCTATACCGCACAACTTCTGTTCTGTGTGCCTCTCGCTTTCGTGTGTTTTGTTTTCTAGCCCACTTAAGAATCATTTCCTAAAGGGTTACATGGGAAGAAGCTAGTTTCCTAATTACCCGATGCACTCAGCTTCCTCTTCGAGGAGCGGAGCAATCACCTACGTCAGCCACAGAGTGCGGAGTAAAGGAGGCGAGTGATTTGCACAAGGGCCCTCAGCAAGTGTCACCAGGGCCAGCCTGGGACCCTGAGCACCTGATTTCTAAGCCAGGGACCTAAATGTAGTTGTTTTCCTGTCGTCAGACTACAGAGAGCTCTGAGTGCAGTAAATATACCATGGGCATACCTAACCAGGGGCAATGTGGGTGACATGAACATTTGCGTATTGTACTGTCAGGCATGTAGATCTTTGTAATTTAAAACACCAATGTGAAATTTGCACTTAAAGAGTAAGGATTCTGTACTGTCACTGTGCTATGTCAACACAGCTGGCACAGTTGTCCCTTGTTTCAGAATTTTTATTTTAGAATAGAAAGATAATTCTTTCTACACAGGATAATTTTTTCTCTTACAGAAACCAAAATCTCGTACCCTTTAATGTTGTCAGGAAGTTTCCTCTCTATAAGTATTTTGAATAATTACAATGTTACATAATGCAATTAAAAGAAATCGAAGGAAATTAAATTGTGCCCAAACTGGGACTGCTTTATCATGGCTTTTCAGTATGAGGAGGATCTGTCTTCTCAGAGGGTAGTGGGAGACCCATGGAAACAGAAACTAGACACTAAGGATTGGAATTAAAAATGCAAGGGGCAGCTGGGTCCGGAGAGGTGGCACAACAGGAAAGAAACCACACTGCTCGTGCAATGAACTGGAGTTTAGTTCCCGGCACCCAAGCAAGTAATTCCTGCCCTAGGGTACCCAACACTCCTTTCTGGCCTCTAGTAGCACCTTCACACACACACACACACAAACACACCACGCGCACACACACACAAAGACTAAAATATAAGCCAGGCAGAATGGTGAGTTCCTTTAATCCCAGTACTCAGGAAGCGGAGGCATGTGAATCTCTGAGATTGAGGCCAGCCTAGTCTACATAGTGAGTTCCAGGGCAGCTGGGGCTACAGGGAGTCCCTGTCTCAAAAACACCACCACCAACAAAACAAAACAAAATCTTTTAAAAGGAAAAAAAAACAACATCATTTTAAGGCAATGCAGGGGGTAGTGATCGAACACTTGACGAGCATGCATGAGGCCCTTGGTTTAATCCCCAGGACTGGGGAGGGGGTGGGAACAAGAGAAAAAAGAAAAGAAGGGGTTGTACCTTTTGAAAAAACATTGCTAATCGTTTACTCTTCAGTTATCTCAACTCCACAAAGTCCTGTTTGGACACTAAGATGCAGCTGATCTTCTTGCCTGCGTCTAGGAGGAGAATTTAGAATTAAGAGTCAGCTGCTACACTTCATACATGTCATACACTGGTCTGAAGACTTTGCATGTATCAGCTCATGTCATCCTCGTCCCTGTTATATCTCTGTTTAGATGTGAACAGCCTGAGGAACAAAGAGACTGGAGGACTTGCTCATGGTCGTAAATGTGCCCAGTGGAAGAGCTGCATTCAGGCAGGCCTAGAATCTGAATTGTCTCTTGTCTTTCTGAGGTAGAAAGGATTGTGGAAGGTGGAGGCCCTGAGCCTGCCTGTTAACACATGAAATGATAAGCTAAGGTATTCTTTTCTTAAACCAGTGAAAAGGATAGCATCATGTTGTCAGAAGTGAATAAAAGACGGACTCTTTTGACCTTACATATGAAAAAAAATGTAAACCTCTTTCGAAACAGCTTGATTTTTGACAAAAGTACAGTTGCTGTGACCTAATATTACCCTCTCTTAGGACTATGTGAAGTTATTGTTTTAAGTCTATAGAATCTCACCCAGATGCCTTCTTGACCAGGAACGTGTACAGGAATAATTTTGCCTGCTCTGGTAGGCTGACTCTTTCCCCTTCAATATGGTGGTGTTGACAAGAATTTTAGTTGTCAGAGTCCTGTGTTTATTTCCATATCATTGTTACTGCTCTCATCTCTCCTGCATTTATACTGAAATGATGGGTAAGTGTAGGTCTTTCTGTGTGGGATATCCGACAAGAAGTCCTGGAAACAGACAGCAGTGCTTGGAGCTGTCTTTGGAGTTGTGCAGTTTTGCAAACTGGACATGCTGTTTTCTGTGCCATATTCCAAGGAAAATGTTCAACTTTGTGATAAAGCACCCCAGATTATAGATTTTTTTTGTATCAACTGAAGAGTGAAGGAAACCTGATTGACTCTTCAAAATCATCTTCTGTAGACTAGTCTCCTAGGTCCTGAAGTCAGATGCAGCATAAATTGCATTGTCATAAGTTGGAGAAATCTTTACAATATTTTTTCAAACACTGGCAATTCAATAAAGGGAGCACAGCTGCTTTCTACTTCACCCCTTCATCACCCCTGTAATTAGTCTCGGGCTAAGTTAAACTCATTCTTGCTCTAAATATTTTCCCTGCATCTTAATCCAGAGGTGATTTGGGTTCTCATAATCTCCACCTAATGAAGACCTGACTTTTCCTTAACTGTTTCTCTAACACTCTTCAACCCACCAGTTCCTCAATTGTGCGGATCGGTCTCTTTCTCTTGGTTGTCATTCTTTGCTAAAATTCACTACATCTTTCTCTTTCTCATGTCTTCTTTAGCAAGATGAAAGATTGCTTCCCTTGGACTTGGAGGCCAGCAGTGCTCACTGTCCTGTACCGTGGTGAGACAGGCTTGCACTGAGCCAGCACATGGTGTTCTTCCACGTTCTCTTTGCACATGATGTTCTTGCAGCTTGAGCAGTTCTTTTTACTTTCACTTCTCTACTGTGACAATTCCTATGTTTTTAAATCTCATCTCAAATATAAAGTCTCCCGTCCTTCCTCCTAACTTCCTGTCTCAGAAGAAGTAAATCATCCTTCCCTGTAATCATCAAACTTTGATTTTGTTTCAATTACAGTAATTACCAGCTCTCACTATTTTATCATTTTATGACTATCCAGGTAATGTTCACAGTTTAGGCTTATTCATCTGCCTTTAGTCAAGAGCCTCCATGCAGTGGTTGCTCAATTAATGTGCACTAAACTTAAACAAATTCGAGTTGCCTCCATCCTCAGGTGCCTGATGCAGTTTTCCCCAATGCAATCCTGGCTGCTGTATGCATGAGCTTCTTTTCTGTTCAGCAATGGGAAGAGAGACCCCAGGGTCACATTCTGGGCATAGTGAAAGGTATCCATGGAGACAGGGAGATTTGCCCTGGGAACACTTTCCTGGGGAAAGGGCATGCCTCCAACCCCCCACCAGAACTCTAAACTCTTTTGGAGTTTGCACACTGGAGGTTCTGCAGGAGCTGTATAGTGTTTCTGTTCCCAGCTTCACATGATGAGCAGAGTGTGGGGGCAAGGTTGGAAAGAAGGCAAGCATCCCTTTTCTTGCATAAGCATATGCTGGGAAGCCTCCTGGCCTCTCCACAAGGGAAGGAGCCAGGCTAAATGTGTGATGCTAAAAGATTCAAGGGAAAAGAAAGAAAATAGATGGCACATTTTATAAAACTGAAACTCGTAGGATGCCTGGGAATTCAAAACACTTTTATTGCCTTAAAAAACTTAACATGGCAGTGGTTCTATGTGTGTCTTTTTTTCTGGAAACGTAAATGAGAATAAAGGGCATTTCTTGTCTCTTGATGCTGCACGTCCCACTTGTTATTGGTAACACAGGCTCATATTGTTGCCCACATTGTGCCTAATTACAACTAGTCTTTATAAGCAACTGTGCAAGCTTGGTAGATGGTGTCAGTTTAGATTTTAGTTTGTGGATAGTTGTTGGATGAGGGGAAGAGCTATAAATTTAAAACTCAAGGGAGATGACTTCAGTAAAATGGCAAAGACAAGACTCATCCCTGAATTCTGTTGTGTTGTCTTGAACTCAGTGATAAGAAGGGAAGAGGCTGTGAGTACACCGAATATTCTCTCAGAATTGTTAGGAAAGGCGAGAGAACAGAAAAAACAAAACAAAACAAAACAAAACAAACAAACAAACAAAAAACTGTAGGCTTTTGTTTCCCCAAATGTCAAAGGTTACTAAAATACAAATGGGAAAAGATGAAATGGAAACTTGTATTATGTCATTCCGTATGAGTCTTGATCAAGGATATTAAATTGTCCTCTTTTCTCTGTGAACATGTGTGTAATTAAAAAAATTATTGAGCTTTTGTACATTTCATACAACAGTTCCTTAATCAAATTTAGACACCTTCCCCCAACCTTAAGTATACAGATTAAGTTCTGTCTATCCAGTCAATCATTTGTATTCAGATGTTCTGTGCAGATTCATCCACTGGAGTCTAGTCAACCTATCTAGAGATTCTAAGTAAGTTCTGCTCTCCCTCGCCCAGTAGTCATCAGTTCCCAGCAGTCCCCAGACCACAGCCATTTCCCTTGTTTCACCCTGGTTCGAGCTGGTGTAGGTCCTGTGCACCATGCCACTGGAAGCTTGCACATATTTGTAATTTTTAAGCCTTTACTTCTTTAGTTTTTTAGGTGTTAATTTTGTGTGTATAATTGTCTTACCAGCTCATACAGAAGTGTACCACATGTGTGCAGTGCCCATCGAGAGCAGAAGAGAGTGTCGGATGTCATAGAACTGGAATTACTGATTATTGTTAGTTACCATGTGGATGCTGGGAACAAAACCAAACAAACTTGAATTACAAATGAATTAACCTAAGGAAAAATTGAAAGAAAAAATACATATTTGGGTATTTTTTTGTTTCATAAACATTTATTTTGTTACATTTTAATCATGTAGTACTACAAAAATGATTTTAAAAATCCCAAAACTGTAAGAATGCTGAACTGACCTTCAATCCCACTATTGTGAGATAAACACAATTAGTATTTTGGTGAAGGACTGGAGAGATGGCTCAGCAGTTAAGAGCGCTGGCTGCTCTTGCAGAGGACCCGGGTGCAATTCCCAGCCCCCTTATGGTGACTAAGAACTATCCATAACTCCAGTTCCAAGGGATTTAACACCTCTGACCTCTGAGAGCTTTGCATGACACAGGTGCACGTACACACATGCAGGCAAAACAGTCATTCATAAAATAAAGATAAACATTTGTGATCACCCTTTGAACATACCTTCTTTACTTCTTGGCACATTTATGTCATTTTTCCCAGACTCTGTGTGAATGACTCAGGAGGATGTGTGTGGCTGCCTATTACGGTATAGTTTTCAGGAGAGACCTATTATGTTCTCAAATCTTAGCCAAATAGTGGCTAATTTGGTCCTTTTAGTTTGAGTGTTAAGCAATTTTAACATAAAAATCGGCCATTTGGATTGACTCCAGTTTAAATTGCCTTTCCCCCCTCCCCCATTCCCTCCCACCCTTTTTAAAAATTGGGACTGTTTTTGTTTTTCTGTTTTAATGTGCATTGCCTATATGTAGTGTAATTGCATTTGTGTCATACAATGTCTGGGGAGGTCAGATGAGGGCACAGACTCCCTGGAACTGGAGTTACAGACGGTTGTTAATTACCACGTGGGTGCTGGGAATCAAACCTGGGGCCTCTGTAAGAGCAGCCAGTGCTCTTAGCCCCCTGTCTGGTTCTTTATAACATGAATTTATAACACATTTTCTTTTATATATATGCAGTGAAATATTGTCTTTTGACTATATTGGTATTTCTGCAATATAGTATGCTTTTTTTTCTGGTTTGTTCTCTTCTGCTTTTATTTTATTTTAGTCATAGATTCTGTCATCTGTGTCAAGCCCCATCTTGTCAAGCTACTGTCCCCAGACGTCCCTCAGTAAAGTTCATCCATTGGGATCTAGTCAGCCCAGTCAGGGTCCCTTCCCTTAAGAAGATCAGCATTTCCTTGCCCAGCAGTAATCATCTGCCAGTAATTCTTTGACTGAGGTTGGGGCCTGCTGCTCCTTTCCAAAGCTCTGTGTTGGGTTCTTGTCTGCTTGAGTCTGCATGGGTCTTGTGCATGCTGACACCATGGCTATGAAGCTGAGATATGTGCTCCTCAACCACCCCCACTCCTCCCTGTAGCTTCCCAGATCCGCTTTCCACTTCCCCACCCCTCCCAACTCCATGTCCTCTCTTCTTTTTTTAATAACCCACCATTGTGCTTGCCATATACTCAGAGCTATGGGGCCATCCACTGGGACAGTATAGCGCATTTTACGTTTACGAGTTAAACAGATACTTTACACTTCATAGATCTCTCATCTTTGTTGCAAAACTCTTCTGTCCTTAATTAATACATGTACACTAACTTTATTTAACTTGCTTTTTTTTTTTTTAAATTCTTCATTTAAGTGTTCAGGCCATCTGGAGCTTATTTTTGTGCATGTGGTGAGGTAGGGATCCAACTTTTTTTACAGGTGAAAAACCAGTTGTGATAGTACCATTTATTAGCTTATAACACATTATTCATTTTGAAATGAAATACATATTAAATATATTGGAATTTATTTCTTTACCTTTTAATTCTAGTAATGTATTATTCATTTACAAGTCAGGAAGGTACTCTTGAATATAATCACTCTATAGTATGTTTATTATCTAGAAAATCATTCATAATTTAGTCTAATTATTCTCACACATCCACTCTTCCAAAAACGACTTAGTTAAAAGAAGCTCTCTTGAGATTCTAAGTAAAATTGTATGAAATGTATATATTAACTTTGGAAAAATTGACATTTATGATTTTTTTTCTTAAATTTCATCCTGTGAGGCATTCATGTGAAGTTAGTAAGATTCTTCTGGTGTACCTTTATAATCCTGCGTAAATAATAATTAAACAAACAAAATGAGGAGCTGAGGAGATGGTCTGGTCAGCAAAGTATTTGCCAAAAACACATGAAGGCCCAAGTCATGAGGACCTATGTTTTGACCCCAGAACCATGTTAAAAAAAAAAACAAAAAAAAAAAACCACCCAGCAGCCATATTTTATAATCCCAGCACTCGGGAGGCAGAGACAAGATCTCTAGAGTTTGCTAGTAAGCTGGTTTTGCCAAATTGGTGAGCCCTATGTTCAATGAGAGACATTGTCTCAAAAAATAAGGTGAAGAATGATAGAGGGAAGAATCCCCACAATTGATAGCTGGTCTTCTCACACAGGCACACACGTGTACATGCACAAACATGTACACTTACATAGACATCTCCCTCAAAACACACACACACCCACACCCACACACACACACACACACACACACACACACAGAGACAGAGACAAAGAAATAGAGAAGAAGGAAAAAAACCCTAAGCAGTTGTCTCATACCAGTTGAATATTTGAGAGAAATAGTGTGGTCAGAGGAGCCTAGTGTCCAAGAAAGAAGAAAGGAAGGGTACTCAGAAGTTAAACAAGTATCTTGCCTACAACTCTTCTAAATCTTTTTCTAAACTTAAAACTAAAACCAGTAACAGCAAAGCACAAACGTCTCCTCTTCCTCTCTCAACTTCTTGCTTTTTAAAAGCGTCTCTATGTAATTGCATTTGCACAACTATTAATAGAAGTGCCAAAAAGGCCTACATATTTAAAACTTGAATCAACACTACCAGTTGGCTCCTTAAAGTGTATCATCAGTTAGCATATATTTTCCACTGTGTCTTGCAGACCTTCTTTGTATTTATCAAACATGTCAAGCTTGTCCCTCCTCCAGGGCTTTGGCTTGCTTTGCTGCCTACCTGGTTCACTTTTCCTGACTTTTTGCATGGCTGGGGCTGTCTCTTCATTCAGGTTACAGATCAGATGTCACATCTTCAGAGAGGCCTTCTCCGACCCCTTTCTACATAGCAGTTACCAGCAGCTGCAAGCATTTTCTTTGAATTACTTGTCTCCTTTTTCCTGTTTCCTAAATAGATATAAGATAACGATGACTCTGTCTTAGTTGCCCATCCGTGAATCTGCTAAGCTTACAATGGTATTTGGTAGTCAGAAAGCACCCGATACAGAATGATTCAGTTGGCGAATTCCTGAGGCTTAGGCTTGTGACTCTGGCCCTTATAGGGAAGACCAGACTTCTCTGTTTTCATACACTCAGTACTATTGGAGTTTGGATGCACTTGTACATGCTTAGAGGGCCTGGGCTTCAATGTCCTTGTTGAGCTTGTGTAGTTGAGAAGGCTAACTGGATCTTGTATCTAGATCTAATACTCATTCAATACTCAAAGAACAGCACTTCAAAGAGGGAACGAACTGGAGCCTTTGAAATATCTGGAAGGGTTCTGTTCTCAATTCAAGCATAACTGGGTCCTGTTCCATAACTCTATCAGTTTTCATTCAGGCATGACTTTCATTATAGTCAAATACACAACCTGTCTACTCCAGTGGATTTTGTACACATATAATCCTCTATCTAGCAAATTTAGATCCAGCTACAGAAGAATTTCAGCACCTTTGATGGTTGTCTCCTGTATCTTCTCTGCCAATACTTACCACTTGGAGTAATCATTCTGGCTTTTGTCAATGAAGATTAGATTTGCTTGATCATGAACTTCATACCAGTAGAACCATAATTGCCTGCTTTTTGTGTATGGTTTCTTTCACTTAATCTAGTGTTTGTGAATGGGAGGTACAACTTCCTCTTTATTTGCTAATGGCAGCCTGGGATTATTTTGCATTCATTCCAATGAGGAACTTAAACTGTTATACTGGAAGCGGCTTTCAAACCTGGAATGGTAGTTCAGCAGAGATCTTGTGTGATGGTTTTTGTAGGATGCCACTCTTGTGGTATATATCAGGACAGTGTTCAACTAAGCAATTTCCTTAATTCAACTGAAATTGTTGGTCACAGTATACACTCTGTGGTCATCTTGAGTCCGACTTGAGCATGCAGTGAGCCTAAACAAAATGAGCTCAGTCACAGAGGGCCAGATTTCTTAATTAGTTCTCGGTGGCAGGAACATTTTATGTTTCCAAAAGTCAAGTACAAATTCTACAAGTGACACAATTCAGAAGACTTCATAACAGTGCATTAAACCTGGCTTCCCACTGTCATCTGTAGCATCCAAAGCCATATTCATTTATTGCTCACTGTTAGTGTTCTTAGAAGTACCAATATGCTGTAATAAAAAAGTAGTCGTGAACTTTATTGAGGTATCATTGAATTAAAGTTATACCGTGCAGCCTTCTGCTTGACCTTTGGCAGGTGGATGTCACCCCCTCCTTTTTTTTTTATTTCTTTCTCATTCTCTGTAGTCCTATTTCTATCAAGAAACATATTAAATATATAAATCCATCTCAATACACTTTATTCAGACAATCCTTTTCTACACACGTGAGATTTAAATGTAGGAAAAATTTTAGAAGTCAAGAAATAGAAATATTTTTGTTTTTATTTGTTTTGTTATGCTTCATTTGATGTAGGGTAAATTATTTGTAGTTTAGACACTGTGTTTATAAATGTTAGGAACAGAATGTGCTGATGCAACGTGTTGACACTTTTTTGTAAAATATTACTATTGCTGTTAATAATGAATACAAGCCTTCGCTCACAAGGCTCAGAGACAGCAGGGCCAATGTTGCACAGGACCAAATCCTTTCATCTTCGAGTATACCTGTGGCAGACTGCCTTCCTTTCTATGGTTACTTTGTCCCAGTGTCATTTAAGTAGATTGAAGTTGTTGTAGTTGGTTGTTTTTATAAGAACAGCATCTTATGGCCCCCAAAGAAAATACAAATACTTGAAACAAATTTAATGAGTATTGAAGAATATTCTGGTTTCTTATTTCATTTAAGGTTTAGAATGCTTTAAGTATTTCGTTTTTAGATGATTGAAATTTAGTTTTCAATTTTTAACCTTATAATTTATTTGGATTGGGCAGATGCCTTACATTTGTCTGCACTAAAAATATCTACTCCTTTAATATTGACAGGTCGAATGACCCAAATAGTTTGATTTCTTCTGGCCAGCATGTTATAGAGGATTTGAAACCAAACATAAATAAAACCCTTAATGAGGAGAAAAGTACAGTTATATAATCATTTCATTTAACAATAGATTCAGAAAGTACTTGAATTTATTGGAGAATATTTACTGTCATTCTGAGTTACATTTCTGTTGTAAATCACTTTGTTTTGTGGAACCAAAAATGTCTTGAAATTGCTTATATCTCCCCCATTATCCAAGTAGAAATGTGGATGAAAAAGTTGAGCTTAAGACAGCTCTTCGCTAATGGATGGGTAGCAGAACAAAATGATTATAGGTAACCATTAAAAATCATTCTTTGTATCTAAAAATGACAGCAGCATGTCAAAATAAAGCATCATATTTCCCTTCTGGTTTCATCTCAGCATTCTCTCCTTGCCATCTGTTTGGTAAATGTGACTGTGTTTGATATCACTCCACCTGTAAGCCTTCGCTCCATGCTCAATTTCCTCTTGCCTGCTATTGTAGCCTTTCCCAGCAAATCTTTCCTTCTAACCTATGAAAAGCTGACAAGCAAGAACGAAGAAAATGAGTGGACTGCTATTACTTAAACTGAATGATCAGAGCATTAAAACAATAGTAATTGTAATAAATTTAATAAATTTAATTTTTAAAAATCTGTATGTTTATAATGATGCTTAACAAAAATATTATATTTTCCTTATTGCTACTGCTGAAGATGACTAACACCAATTTCCTTCCCTCCCCTCCTCTTTCTTCTTTGTCCTCGTTCCTTCCCTCCCATCGTTTCCCCCTCCCTCCCTCCTTCTCTCCTTCCTTTCTTGGTTCTCATATAGCCCAGGCCTTGAATTCACTACACAACTGAGGATGGCCTTGAACACCCAATTCTCCTGCCTCTACCTCCTAAATGGTGGGATTGCATGCATGTGCCACTACCCCTAGTTTGCCAATTTCTGACTCTGAAACTTAGTGATTTTTTTTTAAATGCTTATTTTTTTCTTTTTTGTTTTGTTGAGACGGTGTAGTTGTGTAGCGTAGGCCGACTTTGAACTTACGATCTTACCACCTTAGCTACCTGAATGCTGGGATGACAGGTATGTGCCACCGTGTCTGGCTGAAATAGTGAGTGGAAAGTCTCAAGTATGTCTTTGCTTTTTAGTAGAAACCATCTTTCATGTAGCCACACCAACCAATTGTGAGAGAATACAATAACAAGTTTAGAAAGGATAGTCTGAAATATGTCAATAAGAAAAGCAGAATATTGATAATTTTAAAATCTAGAATATATTACATAATGAATATATGAGTGTTCATTATACAATTTTCTCATCTTTTCCATATGTTTGGAATTTTCATAATAAAAATTGCTATCACGCCAAGTAGAAAATAAAATTATAGAGATGGTAAGTTGAGTTAAAGAGGCATATATTTATAACATATGCTCTCTATGTTCAGAAATCAAGATTAAAATTACCAGCTTAATTTAAGGAAGTTTCTTCAGAGAATGTGGGAGGTGTGAGAACTTAGTCAAAACAAATCCTTCTCCAAGTCCAGTAAACCAAGGTAACATTCACTCCCATTGGCAATCACGTCAAAGAAATGTTTCAGCTAGAAAGCGGAAATACTGGTGCGCCTCGACCTTTGATGGAGTTACATCTCTATAAGCCCATCACAAACTGAAAATGCATTCAGTCCACCTAACCTCAGCGACTGTTGTATGACTTCCTGGGAATACGTGGCCTAATGTCTATTCATTCCGACAGGGCATGATAGCAAACCAAAGGGTTTCACCTTAGTCTGACTTTAGTGAACCAGTGAATTTCTTGGGGCTGTTGACAAGTGTATGGGTGAAGGGTTACTTACAGGAGCATAGACGGCTCAAAGTCAGTTGCATGACTGAAAAGCCAACTCCAGCATGGATGACAACTCACAAAAGGTGGGTCCTTGGAGCTCCCTGCACAACTTAACAGCAGCAGAGCTAGTTGGAGAGACTCCTATGGCCAGCATCTATTACAGCTTATAGAACTTTGGGGAAGCGGCTTGTGAGTCTTATAAGTTTCAGGAACTTCTTGATATTTGTGAGTTCCTTACTTCCAGAGCCTTTTAATTGTTTCCTTCTTGAGTCTTTAGGAGCCTCCCTCTAGGATGCAGTGTTTCAATTTAGAGAGAATTGCTAAACACAACAGCAATGTGGGTGAACCTCTAAGCTGATGTTGAGAGCAGAGCTGGTCAGCATGGCCAGGGAGGACCATTCCATATATCTAAGTAGCCTGGAAAAAAAGATCACAATTCAAAACGTGAATGGCAGTATTTACCGAGTTACACACTGCTTCGGCACTATCCTAAAATTTGAAATATTGTGAATCAAACCATTGACAGGACTGTCAATATATTTTATAGGAATAACACACCCCCAAAGCCCATAGTAATAGAATATTTCTCTTACTGATATTTTCAAGGCTTGTGCCTATCTGACAAGATGGTTAGTGTAAGCCAGGGCCTTGCATTTTAGCCTCACCTGTTTCTGTCTGCTGCCAGCATGGTAAATGCCACCAGGAGGGGCGGCGCTACAGAGAGCCTAGCTCTGATCCTAACTTCACAACTTGACACAGGCCTTTCTAGGAAAGCAAAGACTATAACCCACTCCTAAAGAAGGTATCAGAAGAAACAAAGTAATGGCGATATCCATTCTAAAGCACGCACATACACATATGTGTACACACAGAAATGTCGAAAAGTGACATGCCTTAATTCTCACATAGACAGTCAATACTGTTTAGTGAATCCAAGACTTACACAGAATATTAGATGTACTAATGGGAATTTAGTTATAAAGGGAAAAGAACTAGAATCTTCAGTTAAAAATTTAATCAATTATGTTGTTATGTAAAATGTAGATTTTGATCATGTTTTGGAACAACTGCAGTGGTATTTTCTTCATTAAAGCATTAGTTCAATAACTTCAAAGTCTGTTTTTAATGATGTGTGTTTTTCTATATTACTGCTAGATAACACTGTTTCTGGAGAGAGGGGAACGTTTTCTCACTCTTTTCACCCAAAATAGGGATTTGAACTCAGGTCCTGATGCTTGTATAGTAAGTGCTCTTATCCACTAAACCATCTTTCCAGGCCATGATTTTTTTTTTTTTTTGAGACATGTGTGTTGTATGACACTATTCCTGGAGAGAAGTAAACAAACATTTACTCATTCCAAACAGGGAACCAAGGACACACCAAAGAAAGGATATCATCAAAGTCCAACTTGATGCACCAGTGAGTTTTATTGGGGTTGCTTACAGGAACATGGGTGTCTTCCTCACCCAGGAGTAGTCTTCCGCTAAGGGTGGGTCTTGCTGCCCATTTCCACAGTTCTGTGCTGGTTTTTTGTCTGCTTGGATTTGTCTAGGTCTTGTGCATGTTGACATCATTTCTGTAGGTTGATATGAGCAAGATCCCAGGAACCTGTAGCACTCTATTTTAATATGGGCATGCACCTCCTCCCCTGGTTCTTACAATCTTTCCGCCCCTTCTTCTGAAATGAACCCTGAGCCATGGGTGGGTAAAGTGTAATATAGGAGTCCTGTCCAAGGACCCAAACTCTGAAGACTTATTCTCCATGTTTCCGCCTTCTGTGTCCTTTGTGTTCATGGACCTCCTTTGTACGAGGGAGCTTTGTTGATGAGAGTTGAGAGACGCATCTGTATTCTCTCTATGCTTTGTTCTACTTAGGTGTAGAGGTTCCATTGTAGATGTGTCACCTAGGATTGAGTAGTTCATAGACAATTTCTATGTGTAACCAGTTGTGGAACTCTGCAATAGTCTCCATCTGTCTCAAGAGAAGCTTCTTTGATGAGAGGGGACAGGCATACTTGTCTGTAAATAGAATAATCCTTATTTTGCACATAGTAAGAAATTACATTTGTTAAGGGTTATGACATCCTTCACAAAGAAAAATTTTACACCGTTTTGATAATTTCTTTCAGAATCCTGTCAGGCTTTAAAAATGTGTTTTGCACTATATTCATTAACTAATTTGGTGGCTGACATATGTAAAAGATGTAAACTACATATATATTTCCATACACTGTGTCCACATGTATTTGTCTAAATATATGTGTATACTGTTATAGCATGTGAAAGTACATGTGAGCATGCTTAGACATTACATGCTCATATGACATTTGTGAAGGCTAAAATTCTGTCTATCCAGTAGAATGAATTAGAAAAATCATGGAATAGCCTTTTGCTTATATGAGATACATGTACTGTTTATTGAGAAGTTTGTACTTGAATTTAATGAATTGGTAACTATTGGTAAATGAAACGTACCTTGTATTTCTGAATCACATTTGAACTCCATGAATCTTGTGGTATGAAGAGAGCTGAGTCTCAAGTTTTGCCTTTTCTATTAATTAACATTCTTAACATTAACTAACATATTTATACAATTATTTATTATTTGCTTCTGTGGTGTGTGTGGGTGTATGTGGTGTATGCACATACATGCATGTGTGTATTCACAGGGGCATCCATTTGTAGCAGTTTGTGTGAGGTGGTCAGGGGCACTTTCAGGAGTGTGCTCACTCATTCCAGCTTGTTGAGGCAGGGTCTCTTGTTTACAGCTGTACTACATACTCCAGGCTGGCTGGCCCGTGACCTTCCAGTCACTTTTCTTATGTCCACCTCCAACCTAGCCATAGAAGTGCTGGGATTACAGATTTGTGCCACTGCATCCAGCTTTTTTAAATGCAGGTTCATGGTAAGCAATTGGGTTCATGAGGTTTGTGTAGCAAAGACTTTTACTTGCTGAGCTATCTCACTGGTCCTTTAGCATCTTTAAGTCCAGTTGCCTCACTATAAAATGGGTATAATAGAGTGAAGACCTGTAATCTCATCACTCAGGAAGGCTGGAGAGGGGGATGACCTATTCTAGGCCAGTCTGCATTGTATTATGAGATCCTGTCTCAAGAAGCCAAAGTAATAATAACAGTAACAGTAGGGATTATAATACTGTACACCTGTTAAAGTTGTTGTAAAGATTAAATGAGACAGGTTGTATTAAATTATGATCCCAGTATATGGTTCATTAAAAGCGCCCCCCTTGAAATCCCCCCCCCGCAAACCACCAAAATTTCAATGCAATTCATGGGCCATCTTTGAAATAAACTTTTATAAAATACAAACAGAAGAAATAGTTTGATTTAATGTCTCCTACTTTGAATGTCCACTAAAGTAACTGTCAAGTGCCTTGTTTATCTTACTTCATGAGTGGCCTTTGCCTAATTCTCTCTGAATCCCTCTTCTTTGCAGTTCAGCTCTGGCTCTTTCAGTTTGCATGTGTCATTCACTTAGCTCACTTTTATCCTCCCCATGGAGCAGAAGCATAAAGTATCAGGAAACTACTTGGATCTTGGGTTTCATTAGTTAGTTTGCTGTTGCCATTCTGACTCCATTGACTTAACTACATCTTTTGTTCTTATTTTATAAAACCTGTTTTTATGTTATAAAACCTGTAATAAACCCTGCATTTTCCAACCTTCATTTGATGCAAATATAGCCTTAGACTACATAATTATAAGAAAAGCAATCTATTACTTTAAATGTAATTTATTTTGATATATGATTTATTTTTTAATGTGACTTCTTTGAATAGTTATAGCTACAGTAGACTAAATAAGCTAATGACTGTAGGGAAATATAACTTATTAATGAACCTGACATGTGACTCATGAAATGACATTTTAAAAAGGAAGCCCTTGCATATATTTTAGGAAACAATGCTTAAGATATATAAAATCCATATCTTTATCACAAATATCATGATGAAACATTTTAACCATTCTTGGGTTCTTATTTAATAATATAATACCTATTTAATCTATGCATAAAAATTTAAACACATTATTCCTTTCTGATTGACAGTAGGAAATGAGTTCAGATCATCATTTTAGCTTCTGCTTTCACTATTAAGAGGATTCTATGTTAGTAAATATATAAAAATGAAACAATAAGACTTTTGTCTTGATGGTACAGTTTTTACTTCTCCTTACACCTTTTCTGAATACATCATGCAACTTTGTTTAAAATTTTGGAGTCTTTTAGTCTTTTTTTTCTTTTCAAAATAATGTTTTAAAAATGCATTCCCAGGGCTGAAGAGATGTCTCAATGGTTAAGAGCACCGGCTTCTGGCTTCTCTTTCAGAAGACCTGGATCAAATCCCAGCACCCACATGGCAACTAACAACTGTCTGTAACTGCAGTTCCAGAGGATCCAACACCCTCTTCTGTCCTCTAGCATTGTATAACACATGTGCACTTGGATACATGCATGCAATGCACAAATACACATAAAATAAAAGTAAAGTAAAATTAAAAAATATATGTTCCTGTTTAGAAGAAAGAAAGCACTAAGAATTAGTGACTTAATTTCTTAATTTACATTTTTGAGTTTTTAGTCCCTTCAACATATTTGTCATAACTGAACTTTTTTTTTTTTTTTTTTTTTTACAAACTAACAGAAACATTTTAAGTGCATAAAACTCAGAATTCCTAAGTACTCTTTTATTGAGCAATGGTCCTCAAGTGATGACATCCATTGTCAAAAGCATCTTCCAAAAAAAAAAAAAAAAAAAAAAAAAAAAACCAGCGATTTTTGAAAGAGAAACGAAATTGTCTTTTAAAGTAATATAACCCCCGTGCAATTTTCTCTCTCTCTCTCTCCCTCTTTTTGACCTGTTTTATTTCCTGAGGGTTTTAAGTAAAGACCTCCAATTTAAAACCTATTATTCTTCGAGAGCTGCTTTTTCCCCTCCCCCAACTGCAACCTTGCTGTAATCTCTGTCCTGTTATTTTCTGACTTCTTCATGTTGCTCGGCATTGAGGTGTCTGACTTAGGATATTACCAGGCTACGAGTGTGAAATATATGATATGCAGTCACAATAATTACACTAGGCAAGCAATTCTAAATATATTACATATCAGCCTGTTTCGGGTTCTATACCTTCACAGTCCTTATCTTGATTTGCTGTTGCTGGTGGTAGCTTTATTTTTTACTGTGCACATTACTATGACTAGGCACTTTTAAATGATGGGATTATCTTCAAAATAGTTACTGATGAATCACAAGGTGTTTGACTTTGTGTTAACTATGTGGAAAAATCTAACGCTGGAGAGATGTTCCTTAGAGAGTGTGATCAGTCTAATTCAAGCAGATAGGACAGCTGATTGCACTGCATCCTGTTCATCTTTGCTTGTTGAGAAGGCTTTTGGGAGGAGAGGAACCACCAAGGTTTTAAAGCAGTGGCCTTCAACTCGGGGTATACAAAGATTTTTCCATGGGGAACATGAATGTAAATAGTTTTAACAAGATCGGTTTTCAGTTCTTAGTGCTCAGTGTGCTTTCACTTCCCACACTGCCTGAGTGAGCCCTTGATGGTCTGATTTGCCCTCACCCATCTCGCTCTCTTCCTTCTTATATTCTTCAAAGACAAGCTTGCCACCCATCTGGAAATTTACAGTAGAAAAGAATCCTAATTACAGATCCCTTCATACCAAACCAAAGGCAAATAAATTCTTTGAACAGAGGCATGGTAAGAAATAGTTATAAGACAGAGATTTGCAATTAAATTTTATTTCTCAGGGTTAACATGTATCAATACTAATGTTTTGAGGTTTTGGTAATAGTAAAAGTAATAACTAAAAGCAGAAGAAATATTTTAACTAACTATTCATTATGTACCTGAGCATTATAGCCACAGAAAAATTTAAAAACTAAATTTTTTATATAATATATAATATTATTAGAGATTTATGACAAGGTAATACATTAGAGCTTTTTCAGCATAGAATTTATATTACTGTAGGGTAAAATTCTTCAGAAGTCGGATGAAAATACTATTTCAAGGTTAAAAAGGTATGACAAAACTTCTCTTTTAAAAAAATGGATAGCTGTGGATCTCAAATTGTTACAGTGTTTTTATTTCATTAAAAGCACTCAAAGAATTGTGCAACATTTTATTTCTGTGCCAACAGTATTTATAATATGCTATAGTTGGCATCTTTTGCCATTAATTTAATCATATAGAAGTATATTATATATCAGAATGTTCTATGATGTACATAATAATTAATTTGGCAATACCAGAGAAAATTATTTGAAATCCTCTCTTTTAAATGGTACTGTTTTTAAGTACATAAGTCATTTCTTCTAATATTAAAAAAGTATTTGATCTAGGAAGGCATGGTGGAAAACCCAATAGTTCAAGGCCAGCTTTGCTGCTTAAAGTTTGAGGCCAGCTTGAGTTGCATGAGATCCTGTCTCAAGACAAAACAAACAAATAAAACCAAAAACTAGTATATATTTTAGCTGTTACATATTTTAGTTATATCTATTAAATATCTTTGCAGCCTCATGATAAAACAAAAGCAAGATCTTCTCATAGAACTTTTTAAGGTGTCCAAGCTGATCAGAGCCTACCTTAATGGATCTGAGAGAAGAACTCATCAACTGTTTGGGAAATGGCTTCATTGTCCTGCTTCTAGTAGTTTCAGCAGGATATAGTAAATTACTTTCTTTCTAAATACAGGTTTGCCCTGCTAGTTCCTGGTAGTGGCTAGTTGCTAGCTTTCTGTTGCCAGTTTTAGTTTTCAAGTGCTAGCTTAGTTCAACTCATCAATCATGACAATACCACCTTTTGGAGTCAGCTAGGCAGCACTGTTGACAGAAAGCAAGGCCTACTAGAGAAGTCTATAACTAGAAAATGTAATTTTCTAAATCCAACCATTGGGAAAAAGAAGTCACAACCAGTCTGCTGTTCCTGTCATATCAGTTGTAGAAATAAATAAACAATTATAGATATCTGCAGAGAAGAAAATCAATGACATCTGTAAACAATAATGATATATGTTTGTGTGCGTTTATACATATACGTACAATTGCCTTGGCCATTTTAGACAATGGGTTTGATTATAATTAGCACTTTAGAAAAAGAAGTGGCATTCATACTGCCAGAAAAGAAACGTAATCAAGTAAGTAGGCCCTCTCTGAGGGTCAACAACAATTGTTCAAATTCAGGGAAAGATTTCTGTCTCATCACAAATGTTAGTCAGTTTCCTGAGTTAACATAGTCTACAAAGTGGGGGACCCAGAAATACTCCTGAGAGAATCTAGATTGTTCTAGAAATGAAAATATGCAGTATGAAAATGTAAGAAAGACCAGGTTAAAAATTGGAAATCGCTTAATGCTTCAGAAGAAACAGAGGACCCTGAATTGGAGGGTTTATGGATTAGTGCTCCGACAGGCATTGCACGTTGAAACGAAAATGAGATAATGACGAACTTTAAAGGTACACGTGTCAATGCTGTTTCTGTGGTAGAACCACATTTAAAGTAAGCCCCAAAGCCCTCTATACGTGGACAAGTGCAACATGTACGAATGCCTAGACAAGTTTTCGAAGCAACCTCCCACACTGCAGATGTTGGAAGAAGCATCCCTGCATCTCTGTGTTTGCACATTGAAATGTGAAAACATCTGTAGTTCAGAAAAATGCATGGAGCAGTAGTGACACAGACTGCTGACCCGGTGACTTGAAGTGAGTACAAGGTACATGGTAAGACTGAGGATGCACAGGATTTCATTCTTCACTCCCAGCATCCCTGAGTGGTGGGAGCAGGTTCATGCTCTTGGGACAGATGTCGATACCAACCTCTATTGTGCTGTGCCATACCTTGAGAGCCTGGGTTGTGATTTTATTCCTCACACCCTCAATTTCCTTATCTGTCACACTAGGAGAGCAGGTTGAGGTGTGGCAAACAATTAGCACACAGCCCTGTTCTCCAAGCCCTCAACTATTGATGACCTAACATAACTGTTTTTCTGCTGGCAACGTATCTCCTGCCAATCAAAGTTGGCACCTGAGAAGAAAGGTATCTGTCAGTATGGATTACCTAGAGGCACATTACAGAGTTTCAGAAATAGTGTGGGCTTTGGAGGCTGACAAACCTGGGTTAAGTTCTTCACTGTCCCCGCTGAAAATGAAGGGCAGGCAGGCAGCTGGTTCACAGCCAGCATGTGATCTTTGCTATTGTTTCCCTAAAGTTTTTACACCTTTGGGATTGTGTAATTTCTGTGTGTTTGTTTTGAGACAGGGTCTCCCTGTAGCTTCCAGCTGGCTTGGAACTTGCTGTAGACCAGGATGGCCTCTTTGTCACAGAGATCTGCCTGACTCTGCCTCCCAAGTGCTAGGGTTAAAGGTGTATGCCACCATGCCCCGTGGGACTGTGAAATTTTAATCTGAGAACAAATAATAAATTTTACTTTGATTTGGATATTACTCACTGTGGTTTGAATATGTCCCTTCCAAATTTTAAATGTTGCCAAAGTGACATTAGGAAATGACAGCATTTATGCTTTCCTGGGGCCTTGAGGGCTCCTCCTTCCTGGGACTAGAGCCCTTTTTACAAAGGGAGGCTTCAGAGGCATTGGGTTAGCTGGCCAGCTTCCCATCTGCTTTCATGAAAACACAGCCAAAAGCCAATACCAGACCAAACACTGGCACCTTCTCAGCCAGCAAAATGCTGAGAAATAAAACTTGTGCTTTAGAAATTACCCAGTCTCTGGTGTTTTGTTATAGCAGCACAAATGAACTAAACCATGACCCATTTTTGTGGTTGTTGTATGCTCTGCTCCCCAAACCAACAGACTGGAGGGAAATCTATTTGCTGAAATCTATTTTCACACCCAGTCAGCTTAGCAGACTGAAGGAAGCATCACTTCAGAGTGTCTGTAACACACAGGTGTGGCAGTCAGTTTTGAGGTAGAAATCTCCATGTCCTATAAAGGAGTCAGTGTGGGGTGGCTTCAGCCTGAAGTGCAATTCAACATCCTGCCATGCTCCTAAGTCCTAGCTGGACTTGATCTTTTGCATGGACTGAGAAATAGACCAAGTGACTGGGTCTCTGCTCCCCATTCCCCTGCTGGCCCAGCAACTCTGTAAGCATGACTGTGTGGTTTGTGTGATATAATTTGATTTGTTAGAGTGTGAGTGGTTTATAACCATCATTTGCGAGTGAATTACTTAGCTGTATTCTTCTTTATGACTAGCTGAAGAAACTTACTTGATGGTATAATATAATTTATTCCTGAGAAGAAATGAGTGACCTTCACATCTCAGTCCATCTCCTGTGAGTTATGACCCTTTTTTCACTCAGAGAAATGGCCTGTGTTTTAACACTGCCCACCACTTTCCACATTCTGCTCCACTAATTGTGTACATAAATAAAACTAACCTTCTAAGATGGTGATGAAAGTTATATTAACATACTAAATATCAAAATAATTCTGCTTGGTGCATCTTTCTTCTAAAGGTCTGTGAACAATATGAGCCCCATTCATGCTCTTTTTTTCCTCCCTGTTTTGATAGTCCTCTTGGACAGATTCAAACAAACCATTGTACTCCCATTTTACAGATGAGAAAGCAAAGGCTCATACCAAAACTATGCAACCTTGGGCTAGGGTGATAATGCAATTGGTAAAAAGCTTGCCTTGCAAACACGAGGGTCCGAGTTTGGTTCCCCAGTACCCACATTAAAAAAAAAAGAAGAAAAAACAAAAACAAAAACAAAAACCCCACCTGGAAATGGTGGCATGTACTTGTAATACCATCCTGGGGAGACAGAGATAAGTGGTTCTTTGGGACCCTCAGCCAGCCATCCAAGCCTGTTTGGGGGGGTCTCAGGCCAATGGGAGAGCCTGTTTCAATAAACAGGGTGGATGGTACTTTAAGAATGACAGCTGAGGTCATCCTACACACACACACACACACACACACACACATACTTGCACATACACATCAGAACATACTGAGGAAAGGAATGTCTAGAAGGTCTGTGGGAGCTTTGGCTTAATGTATTTAAGGAAGCTTACTTATCTTACATTGCTTACTAAACAGTAGAAACTAATATTTATTGAGTTTCAAATATGTTCCAGATATGGCTGTTAAGTATTTGACACAAATCAGATAATTACTCTTGGTGACAGTCCTTAGTGTGGGTATTAGTAGGAATACCCTGACTTGGTAGATTAAGACAGTAAAGCTCAGTACTTCACCCAAGGTCACTCAGGCCAGGGCCAGTATGGAAGTGTGTATACTGTATTTTCCTACCTTCTTACTGAAGACAGTAGAAGAGACTCAGTTCAACAAGGCTTGTAAGCCACTGTCTTAGTTACTTTGCGTGGCTGTGATAGAACCGCTTCCAAAAGCAACTTAGGAAGAAAGGGTTTCTTTGAGCCCACAGTTTGAGGTTATAGTTGATCATCATGGAGAAGTCACAGCAGCAGGATCTTAAGGCAACTGGTCGTCCACAGACTGCATCCACAGTCAGAAAGCAGAGTAGTGCTTGCCTGTGTTCAGCTCACATACAGACCAGGATCCCATCCCAGGAAATGGTGCTATCCACAGTGGGTGGGTCTTTCTGCCTCAATGCACCTAATCAAGATAACCCCTCACATGCATGTTCAGGTGATTCCTAATCTAGACAACCGGGAAAGTTCTTCTGGATCTGGAAGAGCTCTGTACACCAAGGAAATCATTCTGAGCTCCGGAGAGGGCAGTATTTTCTGGATTGTTGCTTAGATTTCCAGATCAAAGTCTCCTGAGAAAGTACAGAATGCTTTTCATAATTACATATTTAGTTAAACCAAAAACTGCAAATGAAATTCTAGAGGCAAGTAGAATACTGCCCAGATGGAACAGCAAAACAAAGTACAAAGGGAATCAAACACGTGTGAATGAACTTCAGAATCCCAAAGCATCGCAGAGACTCTCCCAACAGTAGAAGCGGTACTCAGCTGTTCTTAAAGAGAAAATGCACGGAATGCAATTGGGAATGCTATTTGTGGGGTAGAATGTTGGCATGATGACTCCTGAAAATGGATGCAAAGTAAAAGATCTGTAGCACAGTGGACAAAAATGATGCCATAGTTGTCATTGAAAATTGCTTGAACAATAACTGGAATGTAGCAAAGGTAAATGTTCTTGCTAAGCTTGGAACGCATAAACTTAGAGGCGGAAGCATAAGAAAGGTCAGTAGGTAAGGTTAAAAGAAAAAACTAACTCAGTGAGTAGCTAAGAAAATTGTATTGAAGGGTATAGTTCACTGACAGTGTTTCTGCTTAGCATGTGCAAGGCCCTGGGTTCTAACCCCAAGGCAAAAATATCTGTTAAGCTAGGTGTGGTAGTGCATGCCTTTAGTCAGAGGTAGAGGTCGATGGAACTCTGTGAGACTGAGGCCAGCCTGGTCTACGTTCCATGCCAGCTGTAGCTTCAGGGAGACCCTGTCTCAAACAAAACAAAACAAAACTCTATAGAAGTTGTTTTTATCTGGCAGAGATTTCAGAGAGGTAATAATTAAAGTTTTAAATTATACTTGCGATCAAGCATAGGCTATAAACAGGGTCAGATTAACAAGTGACAGTTAAGTAAATTTGCTTACCTCGGTTTTACTCTATGGATTATGGAGAAGAATTTTCCATGAGAATGCGAAGAATGAGATACCGACACCTGGAAAGGAAGGGGAAGGTGAAGACCATCCAAGTGTTTACGGAGAGCCTAGATCACTGCTTCACACATCCGGCTGCATATTAGAGTCACAGAAGTTTTTAAAAACACTTGCAGAGATTCCGGTTTAATTGGTCCAAGGTGAAGACCGAGGCACGCAGGTTTTTTTTTTTTTTTTTAACAGACCTCCCCAGGGGATTCTAATATGCAGTCATCTTTGAGAACTGTTGCCCTGAGTAAATTAATTAGGCAGCAGAATTGACAAAGAACTCACGGGTGCTACAGGTAAAGAACAGAAGAGGTGTCAGAGACTAGAGATGTTATACTTTTTTTTTTTTTTAATGTAGAAAGTGTGGACTTTGAAAATTAGAGATCAAGGGGCTTGACCCTCTTCCTAAATATAATTTGCAAAGAGATGTGTGGCGATTGGGAAAAAAAACCTCAATGATTGCTCTCTGAATTAGGATGGGCTTTTAAAGACAAAAATGAAGTATGTGACTGTGTATGTATGAGTCTGTGTGTGGGGGGGTGTATTATCTGAGCTAAAACCAAGGGGAAGTCAGGACCTTTAACAGAATGCCTTACAAGAGGGCACGAGTTTTTTATTTGTTTGTCTAGAGCTGGAGAGATAGACGGCTCAGCGGTTAAGAGTGCTTGCTGGTCTTTTTGAGGACCCGACTTTGGTTCTCAGCACCGAGGTCAGGCAGCTCACAACTGCTTATAAGTGGCATCCTCATCTGGCCCTTGCAGGCACCGATACACATTCACATATCCACACACAGCATATACACAAAAGCACATAAGTAAAAATAAACTTATTTTTTAAAGTTTTGAGTTTGGGGTTATGGTTTTGTTGGTGCACACTGTAGACCCTGGGGTATCTGTGGTAGTGGCTCAGTGGTCTCGCCTGAAGTAGTTGCCACAGAGAATTGAAACAGGCCTCCTTATTGCCTATTTTCAACTGGAGTCACTCTGGTTTTACAGATTTTTATTTCCTTATTTTGAAACATGTTATTTCAATCAATTTATTACTAGAACCACTGTGGAATCTTGAATTTTAGATGACAAAGTACAAAGTACTTTAGATGACCAAAGTTACATGTGAAAAGGTAATATTTGTTCATTAATAGGATTTTACTGTAAGTTCTTATCGAAGGGGACTCTCTGTCATCCATTCTCCTTTCGTTGAAAGCTACGGAAATGCTGACGGGAGCTTGCAGAGGTACTCGGCATGCAGCTGGGAATGAACAGTGGGTGCCTAGCTAGTCACAGCTTTCTTGAACTCTGGGTCATCACTCCATATGGGGTTGAGTACAGTGGGATGTGAGGGTCAAGAAAAGTTGGCAAAAGTACAGCTTTCTAAATGTGCAATGACCAAGAAAATTCAAAGCCCGATGAGTAAGTGCTTGTTTGTGTTGCAGAGTGTGAGACTTCACGGCAGCCTTGGCTCTGACCACGCACTCTGCACTGCCATGCGGCAGCACTGAACACTGCCTGCAACACCTTTGAGACTATGGCTGTGGATTGCAGGGTTTTTACTGTACATGCAGTTTTCTGTTCTTCAAGAAACAGAATGCTTTAGTAACAGAAAACAAAGACTTTTAGTGTCTTCCTACCATCCTTTTTCAGCATGTATCAAATTAGCATCGTATTCTGTTAGAGTGCTTGATTTTAAAAGTTGTTTGAGTTACTGCCTCACACACACACACACACAAAATCATTAAATGAGTTTTGGCTTGAGATTAGTACTGTGTTTCCAACAGTTTCTGAAATGGGCCTAAACATACCTCTGTCGTTTTATATTACACATTTATGTGAAGTAGCATTCTCAGCATTGGTGATTATAAAGTTGATTGAAATATTGATCAACTCTGAAAGATGTTGAAGATGCTGATGCCATACAGTATAAACTATTCGGCCATGAGTTACTAATTTATGCAAAAAATAAAGAAGCAAATCCATCTCATTAGTGTGCAAATTTATTTTCCTCATTAATAAGTGGTGAAATTATATGGTTGCTGAAGAACTGCTTTAAAATAAATTCTATTATTTATTTTTAGTAAATGTCTGATTTGTATAGTTGTTTTATATATACCCAGTTGCATGTAAAAATTTCTCAGGGGAAAAGAGGTCACCAGTGGAAAAGTTTAATAATCCTTTATCAAGACATCAGAATCCAGATTAAATAACTTCATCACATGAAAATGCTAGACAAAATTAAGAGTTTTTAAAACATTGTGTTTTCTTTTTAAGCAATACATTAGTCTAGTTGGGCTATGTATCAGTTTATTTTCCTGTCGCTGTGCCAAAATACTCTGACCAACACAATTTAAGGGGGAAAAGGTTTGCTCTGGCTCACAGTTCCAGGTTCCAGTCCATCATGGTCGGGGAGTCACAGTGATAAGAGCTTGAGGGGTCAGTCACAGTGATCCACAGTGAAGAAGCGGAGAACATGAATGCTGTCAGCTCACTTTCTCCATTTTTTTCTTTTCTTTTCTTTTCTTTCTTTTCTTTCTTTCTTTCTTTCTTTCTTTCTTTCTTTCTTTCTTTCTTTCTTCCTTTCTTCCTTTCTTCCTTTCTTCCTTTCTTCCTTTCTTCCTTTCTTCCTTTCCTTTCTTTCCTGTAACCCCAGCTGATCTGGAACTATGTAGACTAGGCTGGCTTTGATCTCATAGAGATCCACCTACCTCTCTGCCTCCTGAGTGCTAGGATTAGAGGCATGCACTACCATTTCCAGGTCTTTCTCCGTTTTCTGTAGTCTAGGATCCCCTACCAGGATCCCACGTACAATTAACATGGGTCTTGGTTCATCAATTAATGTAATCAAGATAATTGCCCAAATGCCATTCCTAGAACCCCAATTACTAGATGATTCTAAATTGTGTCAAGTTGACAAAGCTAACCGTTACAGCTCTACCCACTGTCAGCTTGACATCACATTTAAGGTATAAATTTCTACCCTTTCTCCCCATAGGCTAAAGACCATTTTACAATATAAAATGCATGCAGTCCAACTTAAAAAATTACACATAGCTATTAACAGTGTCAACATGTTATAAGTCCCATCTCTTATGAGCTCCTGCTCCTATTGAATCAGTCAAAGTACCTGCTTCCATCATATAATGGTACAAAGTACACATTCCTATTTTTCAAAATAGAAGGCTGGCCTATAGCAAGGAACAGTTACACCAAAACAATATCAATATCCAGCAAGCTAAACAGCAAACCCTACAGCCCCATGGCTAGCGTCTGGAGTGCATAATGCATCGACTAGGCTTCAAAAGGGTCTGGGTAGCCTCACTCTTCCAGCTTCATTACCTGTAGCTCACACACCCTCTCATGGCTCAGCTTCTTTCCATACGTACTAGAGATGTTCAGGCAACATCTCCAGTAACCTGGGGTCTCTACTGAAACTTAAGCTTAATATTCACAGCTTCATAAAGTGGTCTCTCAGGGCCTCTTGGTTTTTTTGGTCTTTTTGAGACGGGGTCTCCCTGTAGCCTCAGATGGCCTGAACTTGCTATGTAGACCAGGCTGGCCTCAGAGATCACAGAGATCCACTGCCTCTTCCGAGTGCTAGGATTAAAGAGTGTACCACCATGCCTCGCCTCTCAGAGCCTCTTTACAGAGACTCTCACTCTGCCACACATTGCCTGGCCTCAGCTGCTTTCCATGACCTCGCATCATTCATTTCTTCAAGATCAATACCATTTGTACGATGCTGCCAGGCTCTGCCACAAGCTCAGGATGGATCCTCCATCTTCCCACCCTCTCCTCCAGCATCATTACCACAGTAGCCTCATCAACTTCTTTGTGCTGGTCCTGAAGAAATACTTTCTAGGTGGTTGCTTTTGAGGAGCCAGGAACCCTTTTTTAGCTTAGGCTTTCTTCCTTTAAGTAATGGATCCTTCAAGGGGTGGGGCTTTGCAAACATCAGGACATTTTTCCCTACTGTTCCGCTGTAGTGAAGGTTTCCCTTTAGTGATGCCGATCTTTTAACAGTTAGATGCGTTCTCACAACCATCCTGAATGCCCTCCTGTCTTGAAATTTCTTCTCCCTAAACAATCAATCCATCACCTTTAAATTCATCCTCACTCAAGTTAGGACATAGGCAGAATAAAACTAGGTTCTTGGCCAAAACATTGCATAAATGGTTTCTAGCCTAGTCCTTGTTCCACTCTGAAACCCTGAGAGATGAGCTTCCACTGCCCACACTTTTTTTTCAGCATTCCTCTCTTATAAACTCCCACCAAATGGCCCATTAAACTCCAGTTCCAGAATGGTAGGAATTTTCTAGCCCAAACTACTCTCTTCTACACTCAAGCCACAAACTACTTCCAAAGGCCTATAAATCAGATGTCAGATTTATCACAGCATTGACTCCATTTCTGGTACCAATTTATGTCAGAGTTTCTTTTCCTGTTGTTATGATAAAATATTCTGACAAGAGAAATTTAATGGAAAACAAGTATATTCTGGCTCACGGTTCCAGGTCACAGACCATCCTAGTAGGGAATTAGCAGTGGTTAGAGCTTGAGGGAGTTCCTCAGTCCAGGAGTAGAAAAAGGTGAAAGCTAGCGCTCAGCTCACTTTCTCCATTTGCATAAAGTCCAGGATCCCCGGTCCCAGTCACAATTGAGATGGGTCTTTCACATCAGTACCCCAAAGCTATGACCAGAGCCCCATCTTCTAGGTAACTCTACTTCCAATTAAGTTGACTCTAATCATCACAGGCTACTGTTATAAAAGATCATAGCTGGGCTGACATAAACAGCAAATCCTTATTTCCTATTGCTCTAGTTGCTGTTTTTTTTTCCAAAGAAGAATGAATTTTGGTTGATTTTCCTCTTCTTAGAAAGGCAGCAATCTTATCATGGGGCCCTAACTTCATGACCTCATCTAAACCTCTCTATTTCTAAATATCATTGTATCTGAGACTAGGAAGGTAGTGAGTTAGATGTGACGTAACCAAGGAAACTGCAGTTGTATCCTGGTAGGCGATCTGACAGTTAAATGCCCCAGTGGGGTTAAGCATCCTTGAAGGTACAGCTCTGGATCAGCTAGCCTGGCATATACAGCAGAAAACAACAAAAGAGAAGGTTGGGACTGACACCTGAGATTGTCCTCTGTCTTTCATGCACGTTCTATGGCACATGTCCATTGACGCTCGCATACATGAATGTACACACACATATACGTGTGGTGGTTTGAATAAGAGTGCTCCCTATAGGTTCCAAGTATTTGGACCGTTTGTCTCCAATTGATGGTGCTGATTTGGGAGGATTTAGGAGGTATAGCTGTGCTGGAGGAAGGGTCAGTAGGGTGTGGGCTTTGAGAGTAACTAAAACACATGTGCACAAACACACACACACACACAATAAATAATTAAACAAATACTTTAATAAAAAGAAACTAAGTCACCAGGGGACCTACCCAATTGCTACACATGTGCACTAATGAAGTGTCTAGGTTTCCAAAAGACCTGAACTTCATTATGATGTTTTCATAGTGGTTTTGCTCCCCTTGTGGGCTCTTCATGAGGAACGTGGGAAGAAATACACTAAACGGGAGATGCAGCTCACTGCCATTTGGGAGGGACAAGGATGACCTTGTGACTATGCCACCTACCTCTTAATTATTTATGGGACCCCCTGCAAAATAACCAGCTCAAAACTTCCCACTGCTGCCCACTCTTGAGTCAGTCTGACCTAAGCTCTCTAAAGTATTCTATCACTTTGCTTTGCTAAATAAATTTCTGCTTAAGTTAGCTCTCTCACGTGAATCCTCATGACCAGGACCAAGAAAAACTCAAAACTCCAAGCCTTGTAACACATTAAAAGTTCAACATCTGAAGTTTTAGGAAAGGGCACGTATATTCAGTCCCTAACAGTAAGTAAATACTAAAGTTTTGCTGTTAATATAAAAATATGCTTTGCATGAATATAGGATTTCATATTTATTTATATGTAAATGTGCTGAGGCTTTAGATTATAATGAGCTAAAATGACTACAAAGAAGATGATAAACATGGATATAATTTTACCAGAACCTATGTTTTCTAGGTCACAATAGGCTGAGCATGGTAACTATGACAATAGTAAGACCACGTCATCCTATTACTCACCTGGCCTATAATTGTGAGACCATAAGTCTTCCTCAACAACCCTGAACTTTCAAATTCTTTTCTGTAGGTCTGAGAGTCCCCAGGAAACACTTTCCATTTATTTTCCAAACACCTATCAACTGTTATTTAGAAACAACAACATTCAGATTTTACAGATTCTTGTCTGAATTCAAGGCTTAGTTTCCTGAAAAGTTAAGTTTTTCTGAGTGAAGTTGTCTAGCTGACAGGCTTCTTTGGGAATTATACATAGAGAGCCCCTCCCAAGGTCAGTTCCCCTGGGACAGCTTGTATCCAATGCTGGTCTATGAGCTATGTTGAGGGTGGGATCACTGCTCCTTTTCCTCCCTCAGAGCAACCCTAAAGCTTCTTCCCCATTCTGAGTTTTCCCGGTGGAAGGGTTGTGCCCTCTGCTGGGACTGCTCCATCTCTCAGCTGCCTCCATGCCACATCCTTCCTACATCCTGACCATAGGTGTTCAATGGGAAAACAAGCCCTAATGAGTTTCTATACACTGATCTGCCTCCTGAGGAGCCCAGTGCCATTTTCCAGTCATACACTCATCCTTTGAAGAGTCAGCTTTTCAATAGTGATTTCCTCTCTTCATCTTTCAGTGTCTGACACACATAGAAACAAGAGAATGTAATAACTCGTATATTATTTTCTCCACCAAACATTTATTTAACACCTACCATATTCTGTGGACAAGTAGAAGACATGACCTTGAGGACAAGTGTCTCATCAAATTGGAAGGAAGGACCCAGAAACAGGGAAATAGAATATAAGGCAGACTTATACTAAGTTATAAGGTGTTGGTAGTCAGTGTTTTGAAGCAAGAGTGGCTTGGAATATTTATGAAATTATAAAATCAGACCGGACACTCAGAGTATTTGGAATTGGACATGATCTTGCATATTTTCCATTCTTTGACCTCCAGTAGGAGGGGAGAAAACCAAGTTACTTTCTCCTCAAACCACAAAGCTAAATGAATAGCCCAACATGGAGAGAGAGGGCAAGATTTAGACAGACAGACAGGCCTCCTGTCTTCTTAGTCTTCTTCAGAATGATCTCAGTCTTGGTTGTCCCTACTCAGCAGTGCTCTGACCCTCACCTCACACATGAGAATTTTGTGGGCTCTGCATGTTTACATGCATGTTTACATGAAGCACAGTTTCAGGAATTTGCTGCGAAGTCTTCACACTCTTGCCTCCTCCTTTCCCATGAACTTGCTGCTGGTTTCTGTCTCCAGTTGCTGGGGCTCTACTTGAGTCACTCTGAGGCAAAAGCCACTAATCTTTCCTGCACATGATCCTGATGTCAGTTGAAGCATGACATTACGGCTTCCTTTTTCTTCAATCCTTCTGTACTTTGGTGTAGCATGTCTTAAACATCCCCAGTAGCTCTGCAATATGGTTGACAATGGCAGTATTTCAAGCTGACTTTTTTATCAGAGGTTTGGAATGTTATTCACAGTGATAGGAGCTGCTGACTCCCAGCTGCAAGGTAGAGTTATCAAATGAAGGCCATGGAGGAGGGTCTTTGTGTCTCTGTACTGAGCAGGAGCTTCGGTCAGTATGGTTAAATGAGTTACAACCGGGGGAAAAAAAAAAAAACAAAAACCAAAAAACAAGAAATTCAGCAGGGACCTTGAAAGACAGTCAGCCATACCTTAGTGATATTAAATGAGGGGCAATTAAAACGTTCTTTGAAAAGTTGGCAGTTTGCCAGTTGTTGGTAATGTAGCCGCTTCAAGCTACCGGAACTGACTCTTAGTTTGAGAAGTATGTAGTTTCTTTAATTAAAATTATATCAGTTATTTATCCTTTATTTTGAAGTCATAATTTACCAAGTAAAAAAGCAATTCCATAAAGCCAAAGCTTGGGAAAAAACCCTATTGCTTCATCAAATAAAACCTTTATATATTCCTTTTTAGGCCTTTTCATATCCATGTGGGTAATACTAAAGACACACTCTTGTTTTCACCAACCACATATTATGTGTATTTTCCGTATATTTCTATTGAGTGCCTGTTGACCTAATGAACCATTCAGAGTTAATGCAGTCATTCTCCTTCTCATAAGCACTTAATTTGTTTTTACTTTTAACAGTTATAAATAGTGCTACGATGAACATCTTCATTATTTGAATTTTCCTACATATTGCATTATTTCCTTGGGAATAATCCCCCGAAGAAGAAATACTGATTTAAAAAAGTATGAGTGTTGTTATTCCTGCAACATGTTTGAGCTCCAGAAAAATTACAGCAATTTACAATTCTTTTGAGTATTATTAGGTAAAGAAAACATTGACAGTTAAGGCAGAAACTCACTATGAATCAAAGTGCAGAGAGTGTCAGTGGGGTGCTCAGCCACAAATAGTACATCTATCTTCCCTACCCATCCTACCCTGAAGACTCAGGGATCATCAAGGAAGAGACTGAGGAAAGACTGTAAGGGCCAGAGGTTGGGGAGGACCCAACATGACAGGACCGCTATGCTTATGAACTTACAACAGCTGTGGATGCCTACATAAGACCTGCATAAGATCAAGCCAATCAGCATTCTGACATGGAATGGGGACAGGTTCATGAGCCACCACCTTAAAGGAGGAACTACTGACAGGTGATGGCACCTGGGGGAGGGAGAGTCAGTTTTCTTTGAGGGAGAGACTTGGTAGGTCTACCATGCTCCAGTGGATGGCCTCATACCCATGAGTATTTAGGCAGTACAAACTGGATTGGGTGGGCTATTAAAGAAAGGAAGATGTAAAACTGAGAGACAGTGGGGAGGTGGGGGTGGATCTGGGAGGAGCTGGGGGAACAGTAGAGGATGAATATGATCAAGATACATTTTATGATGTTCCCAAAGAATTAATAAAAGCACCAAATTTATGTTGTTCTTTGCATTCCTACTAATCCTTTGGTGAACTGACTGCCAGTAAAAATTTTCATATAAAAAGCTCTGTGAATTGTATAACTAAAGTTAGGGTAAATTGTTTAATGATGGATGAAGAATGTTGTAGGGAGGGGTTCCTAGAATTACTGTGCAGCATGATATTAGAACTATATGACCCAAGTGCCTGCTTTAGAAACAGTGATAGCAGCATTGCTGAGTAGTGGTGGGTTTGACATCATCATGAGATGCTGTGGACAGCAGTTCCCCTAGCATCAAGAGCTTAGACACATGTCCAAGCCTTTTGAGAATGGTGTTTAAGTGTACCAATAGGAGATTCAGTAGTGGGGGGAGGGCGGTCTGTAATAGATTGGTCTGTAGGCAATGCAAGCAATAGCTAGGCAGTCACTGAAGCCAAAAACTCACATTATTATTCACACACATGTGATAACTATGAAGAATTTTGATGGGGAATGAGCTAAAATATTACAGAATGGGATGAAACAGAACTATGTTTATCAATACAAATAGGTCCAATTTTTGTTTTATTGTACCAGTTCTACTTAAATACTTCTAAAAAAATTTTCCATGAATCAGGGGTCTCAATAAATTTTAACATTTAAAAAAGATGTTTTAAATAAGAAAGTGACTCCATTTCCAATTTTGTACATAAACAAAACAGAGAATATATTTATTTATAAGGGACTTTCAACATGTATTTAAAAGACTGTATGATTTTTTTGGTTCAGTTTGCTGGTGTTTTATATACACATAATTTCTTACACTGAATTAGAAAAAGAGCCACAATAATTTAAAAAATCTATTGAGAAGTCCTTTTGGCTGAGGCATTGAGTAGATCAGGAAATATTAAAAATGCAGTTGTACAAATTGATAATGAAAATGATCTTGTTGATGGCATGATTGTAATTAGAGAGGCTGTTTTCTTTCATTTGATAGAGATGCTCCTGCTACATGATCTCACATTTATTTGTTGTATAGATTTTTTCAGTTATTTAAATATAACTAATTTGAGTATAGTTCTTAGTTTCCCACTTTGATTGGTATAGTTACAGTATTAGAGATTTTCTGCAGATTTTTGAGTCCACTCAAGTTGCCCGAGTTGTGCTTCCTAGGAACTCTCATCAGAGAATTTGTACTTTTCATGGTGTGCTTATTAATTTTTTTTAAAGTGCTGGGCTGGTCATTGACTCTTATTTCAATAACTTCCATCCTTATTAAAACTGCTAAGTAGAGTCTATTGACTGAAAGACTCAGATATCAAAGCAATTACACAAAGGGAGCCACAGCATCACGCTGGCTCAGTTTTACCCAATTAATTTTTCTATTTTCTCTTTAGTATGTATGCATAAGTCCTGATGAAAAAGCAGTAGAAGAATCTCTCCAAGAAGCTGAGGTTCCAAGTGCCTTCCAGGTCTTTGTCAGGAACAGGAAAGTGGAGACAATTCAGTCACACAGACCTTACTAGAGAGCAGGTGTCCCCCAAACAAGGATCACTTTGGGCCCCTAACCCAGATTCTGAAATGTATTTACAGGTTGAAACTAAGAATTTCTCTTACAAGACAGTGAATACATCCACACAGCCTCTCCCCTATGTTACTTGGTATTAAAATCCCTCAGAGCAAATTCAACTTAGTATTTTAATTTAGATCATGTAACATACTTGGTGTATGAATATTACTTCCTATGAATTAGTAATTAAAATTTTCTTCTAAAATGTATACTATTGTGACTTTTAATATTCTTCTTTCTGAAGAGAGAAAAATGTAAATCAAGAAAGGAACAGTTACAATGCAGCGTTCAGCTAGTGGCTTGGAGAGGAATGAAAAGAGAAATGAAAAAAATGTACTAAGACTTCTATCCATTGGATTTAATTAAAAGCTGCTCTTTTTGTTTGCCTTTTTGGCATGGCTGCAGATTAATATTTTTTTCATTTTTCTATAAAATTAAAAATGCCCATTGTTGCTTTTTGTCGATAAAAAATTTAAATTAGTCTGTGAAGTAATACTGTAAATCAATAACCAGTTATGCTTTAAAAAATAGCACACATAAAGATATCAGTAGTAAAAATTTTTTAAAGGCTCTTCATTTGATTTCTTAGTTATTGAGAGTATTTCTGGTGAAAGATGACTAATGTTTTCATTTTCAAATAGTCAACTATTTATTAAGCAGGAAAGGCTTGAATTATTCAAGCCTACACTTAAAAGACAGGTTTTTATAATCTTATGCCCTTCTATTTCTGTCTAGTATGAGGTTCACTGTATTTTGATTCCATCAATCACTGTGTTTATGACTGGTCACCTAATACTGGATGTACGGTATCACGGGGAATAAGAATAGAAAGTTAGTGAAACCCAGTGTTTGCCACAGGGAAAGTCAAGTTTAGTAGTAAAATTAGCAAAGCCAAGGAGATATTTCCATTGTTCTTTAGATGGGTGGAATTATATTAACTAAGAGGATTTTTCTAACAAAATCATATTAGAATAAACACAAGGAGTCTATATTGTATACAGAAATATTTTAAAGAGATTGACCAGTTTAAATCCCTTATTTTCTCACAGACCGTGCATCACTGACCTGGGGAAGGACATAAAACTGAATACCTCTTAACACGTTACAGCAAGTGTTACTTACGAAAGTTTAAACTTGACCGGTCTTGGAAATGCATGCTTCGCTTTGTCACGTCTAAGCAGTCATCCACAACCTCAGGTGTTCACACTTTACCATGATTTTTACATCTCTTCTTCAGATATGATGATTAAGACCAACAGACCAGGCTACAATTGCTATTGTAAATACAGTTGTGCTCAAGAAAAGAGAGCGTGAAGCACCAACAAATACCACATAGACAAGCAGGAAGGGCAGCTAGGAGTGGGAGGACAAACAGCATGAGCAGGAGCTTTGTGAGAGTATAGAATGGGCAAGGCAGAGTCAACAGGCATAGGATTGGCTGGTGTGAATCACTTGAGTAGGTTCTATGATGTAGTTCTCATCTCATGTTGTCTGGTGTATGCTCCTGTAGGGATGAGGACAGAAGAATGTTGGCTTGATAGAAGAGATAGGTTTGTAGGTTGTACACTGGTTACTGCAAATGGAAGATAAGCTCATGGGCTAGTCATTTGCTGTCTTTCATAGCTGGATAGCTTTGGGGGAGCAAATTATTTCTCACCAGTCAGCAAGGCCCAAAAAGAAACTCTATTGGAGGAGAAGAGATCTGGATCTTTAGCAGTGAAAGTGCAAGAGCAGTGATTCAGATTTAAGCACAGAACTATTTAGTAAGTGTATCAACCCAGTTGAACAGCCTTCCCCTGAGACCCCTTTCATATGCTTATCTTTGGACATAATTTTTTAGAAATATTATATGAATGCATTCCCTGCATGCATGTTTAAGTGCACTCATGCCCTGCAATGTCCATGGAGGTCAGAAGAAGGTGTCCCCTGGAACTGGAGTTATGGACAGTTGTTAGCCACCATGTGGATGTTGGGAACTGACCATGGGTCCTTTGCAGGAGCAGCCAGTGCTCTTAGCTACTCCTGGACATAAACTGTTAAAGGCTCTGAGAAATTGTGTAATGAAAAATTAACTATAGTTCAAGACCTTAGTACTGTTTCTCCTTTCCACAGTACCTCCCATTTTTTCTGATGGTAAATGTACACATTTACAATGCTGCTTCTCATGATAGGGACAGGAGATTCACAAGGAGTGACAAGGAGAGAGATGACAGCTGTGACTGTGATGAGTGGTAGCTCTGAAAATGGAATACTATGAGGCTGTAGGGCCAATAGACTCAACATGTGTCTAAAAGTCTATCCTTTTGAGACAACCTCCACCTGTGCCAATGAAAATGTGGAGTGGGGAATGGACATCTCAATACACAAGCGGAAGCAGAGGGAATTGGTTATTTTAACTAACAACAAAAATATCAAAGTTATAGTCCAAGTTTTCTAGAGTAACCTACAGGCAGTTGAGTCCCCAGACAGTGTCTCTGGCATTACTCTGGAATTTAGCAGAAGGAATGTATTGGGAAGGAGCTTTTGATCCCTGGCCATTAGGGCTTCTGGTTACCTGTTGGTTGCTGTGAATGAGCTGCCTACTCCAAGTCTTACTGTAGAAGAAAACCGTCTTGGAAGCTGATTTTATGATCACTTATGTGTGGCCTTTAATTTGTTAAGAAAAATATCAAACTTTTTTTCTAATTTTTATTTCTTTGGTTCACATGAATGCCAAATAATTAAAAAGAACAACCAGAACAAAAACCAGTGGGGCTAGGCACAGTGGTACATGCCTTTATCCTAGCACTTGGGAGGCAGAGGCAGTTGGATCTCTATGAGTTCAAGGCCAGCCTGGTCTACATAGTGAGTTCCAGGTTAGCTGGCACCGTAGGGAGACCCTATCTCAAAAAGACCAAAAACAGTAGTGTAAAGGCTAAGAGAACTCTTAGCTTAGACCTGCTGCTTAGAAATCATCACCTACAGCCTCTTGTAATGATGCAACAAGCTCTCAGTTACTAGATTGATTTTACTCTCAATACCTACATCTTACCTTTCTCTGGCATCTTTAGAAACTTATAATGAAAAAACACCCCCTCCCCACACACCAACTCAACAAACACCAGCTTTCAAACACTCAATGTACTTTACATTAAAAACATAAGATTTCTACCTAATTTGAAATTTCTGCCAGTAATTTCACCAGAATAAGCCAAAGAAGTGAATATTTTTAGTTCCATGAGCTAAGCAGCAGATACAGATCTATGATTGAAGATAAACAATCTGTCAGCTAAATACTTAAAAATAACAAATTGTTTGACCCTAATATGAATTTTTAAGTCGTTTCTGAAGTTCAGATAATTTCCTTAGGAGGTTACCATGGATTTTTCCCCCTGGTGAATAGTTAACTAGTTTGCTTAAAATGACATTAATCTTTCCAACTAGGAACCAGATGTAGAGGGAAATATCTGTTTCTATAGACATCTCTCTGATGTACAGTAGCTGGTGTTTTGACCTTGGCCTCTGGCTTTTTTATGTACACCATGGTCCTTGTCAAAAGAATGCATTTGAGAAGGGAGGAGTCATTTATAACTCCAGAACAACATTCCTTCTTTCTCTTCTGGATATGGAGACTGATCTTTGAAACTGTCCCTTCTTTTGGCACATCATTCTGAAACCCTAACCAATATTGCCATTTGAAGATAAGGTATTCTGTAGAGTCGCTCGACACTTTTCAATGTTCATTTGTCAAAACGAGTCTTTGGTTAAATATTTTGATTCAGATAGTTCTTTAAAAATAATAAAATAGACTTTCTTCTCTAGTTTTGTCTAATTTAAATTGCAAAACAGCTACTCTCAAGAGACTCTTTTTTTTCCCCCCTTAACAAGAATGCAAAACAATATAAGAGAAAACTGGGACAAATTTTGAGAAGTTTTCTATAGAATTGTGGAAATATAAAAAGTTTATGTAAATCATTGTCAATCTTTTATTTTTCCTCCAAAAACATCACCAGTTTTCCAATTCATTCAAAGATAGTCTTTAAACTCTCTTATGCAGAAATAAGTATATTTTACTGGGATCTTTGGCCTCAAGAAGCTTATAAAGGTATTTTGTTTAGGAGGGGTGCTTTGTTGAATGTGGATGCTTTTAGCTTCAAGAATTCTTGTCTGAAATGTGAACACTCACGTTTGATTCCATTCTAGCTCTGACCTGGAGCTCTGGCCTGGGGTTCTGACCTGATCTTAAAGTTTGCAGGGCAGCACTGCCTGTGAGGTTTGCAGCTGCTGCCGTACTCCCGCAAGCTCTTAACATGTGTTCGGCTTGCATACACTTCATGGGAGGCACTGGCAAATGTTGCCCTTGTAAGCACACCTTTGTTTTCAGCTCAGTTTCTCACATTAAGCATCTGCTTGAAAATGCTCTGCCCAAATGAGACAGATGGCTGAGGTTAAGAATTCACTTGAGCCTGTTGAAGCTCAGCTATTTGGCAGGCTGAGGTACAAGGATTACAAGTTCAAGGCCTATCCGAGCTACAGAATGAATTCAAGGATTGCCTTAGCAACCCAGTAAGAAACCTTTCTCAGAATAGAGTGAAAAGGAATCTGGGGATATAGCTCAGCGGTAGAGTATATACCTGCCTAACAAGCAAAAGGGACTAAGTTCAGTCCCTACTAACAAAAGAGAGCAAGCAGGCAAACAAACAAAACATTCAGGGTGTGTGTGTGTGTGTGTGTGTGTGTGTGTGTGTGTTTGTGTGTGTGTGTGTTTGTGTGTGTGTGTGTTTGTGTGTGTGTGCTCTAGTTCTGATCCTTTTGCAGTGTGTGCATGTAGTCACATGCAGGGGCTCTAACTTTCTGTGTCTAAGGTCCTTTAATCATCTGAAAAACAGAAGCAATAATATGGTAGGGCCCCTTTCATCACACTAAGTTTCCTCTGGAGAATTTAATCAGGTGACATGTAGGGGCCTGCTTTGGGAGGGCTGGCTGGGGAAGAGTTCCTGGGGCAGGCCAAGTGGGAGCTCTTTTCTTTGGGGCTGTTGTCATTTTCCTGCCTGGGTTCTTGTTTTCTCATTTGCTCATGTCAGGAACACAATCTGAAGTGTACAGTTGTTCTCCGAGGACTTGGGAGGCTGGTCACAGCCTCCTGAGTAAACCGGTCCTCAGAAGAACAGAATCATATTTTTCCAGCTGTTTCCAGGTCGCCCTGTGTGTCCTGAAGCATGGCTAGATCAAGTAGACTGAATAAGGGGTAACCAAGAGGAGAGATTTTCTTTTTACACATCATTGGCTATTTCCTTCTCTTTCTACCTTTCTACTCTGTCTTTTCAGAGCAATTACAAGCTTTGGTGCTTTAATTATTATGTCTGTTAGAATAATCCAGCTTTCTTATTCAACATATTTAATTTTTTATTCCTTGAATTTCTTCTCAAATCAAAGAACAGAACATTATAGTGGTAGTTCTGTATTAAAAACGTTGTAGATCAAACTAAGTATTTAAAACACAAGTAAAAAATGTTAATTATAATATTAGTTGTTACAACTGTAACCACATGGACTTAATAACAGAATATTGATATTATTAGTGATATTGTGCCAATATTGCTCCACATATAATAATAATACAGGAGCTACAATACTTAGAATATGCCTGGTACTAAACATATTTATTAGTTCATTTGCTATGTTCAACAATCATGAATATTACTGTATTTCGGTGAAAAAACTGAATTTGAGTAAGTTGCATCAGTATCTCAGTTTGCACAAGCACATTGGGCTTAAAAATTCACATTTTTTCTTCCTGAAAACACACATGCAAAAACAGTTTAGACATACATTTAACTTTCTTATCTCTTCTCATGAGGCAGACATTAAGATATTTCATTAAGTGTCTTTAAAAATGTCTTGTTCACTGACTTACCTGCTCCAGAGCTTCCTGATTTGAGTTAAGAGGGCACATGTCTGAATATGATGTTTTTATGTGATTTTTATAAGCATATAATCCACTGAAGGTCTTGTTGGTCAGTTTGGTCTAAATGTAGGCGTGTGGTGTCATTCACACACCAGTGCCTGGTCATGTGTCCTTGTACTTGGGAAGTTGAGTCATGATGACTGAGTTCTAGGCCAACAGACCCTGTCTCAAAGGGGGAAAAAAAGAATGTGACTTGATGGCTATAAAACCAAACAGCAGTTCCTTCAAAAGAAAAGTACCAGTTTACTGTGAGTCTTTGAACATGTTTTTGCTGAACTAGGATTTAAAAAAAAAATCTTGCCTGATAGAAATCAGGTTGAAAGTTAGAGTCTTAGGAGTCAATCCATTGGAAGTCATTTTCCTTTTTTCAAAGAAAATCCTACAGTTCTTGGAAGATTTTGTACAATCACTTCCAATTGAGCCGAAGCCTTCTTCCCAACTCCTGTTTTCTGCCGTTACTGTAAAAGCTCTGAAAAATAAGAGCTGCTGAGATGTAACTGCCTGCTACTCCGTGCGTCGAGCTTCTATGGGATGCAGTTGTACTGATTCCTGTGGCTCCATACATGAAGCTTCAGTGGGATGCAGTGGTTATTGATGCTGATAGGCAGGACAATCCATTTTTATTATTGAAAATAGCCTTTCTTCCTTTATTGAAAATGACATTTGTGTGTCACTGGAAAGTGGAAGCTTGGAATGAAGAAAGTGTCAGGATAAATTTAGTTTTTGTCTTTCTTCTGATCTCAGTTTGGATATTTCCACGATGAGCACTATACAATCCTCAGGACCAAGAGGTTGGAAAGGGGCGGGGAAAGGCACAGGTGCGCTGCACAGTGGACAATCAGGTACAGTTCAGTTGAGGGCTGGCTTTGTCTGTGCCCCCAGGAGGGTTATTCATTTCCTCCCTACTCTGCCCTCCTGGTTTTTTGGTCATGCTGTGTGATAAATAATAAGATCAAGACACCGGACACCAAGATTCTGGCCATAGTTCAACCTGATAAATTATTACTCTAAGTCTACTATTTCTTGCTCTCCTGCTGGGTTTTGAGAACATTTTTTTTGGCAGTTATTACACAAAGAAAACAAAAATTAACTTGGACTTTAATAGTCTATGTGCATACATGAATGCCTAGATACATGTATGTGCTCACATACGTTTATATAAATATGCAAACATGCGTATACATATGTACATGTGTGTATATGTATAAACACAATCTTGAATTGTTGGTATTTGTGCCAGGGCATTGAACAGAAGCAGAATTTCAGGGCTCTGAATCTCTGTAATATATAATCATTTATCATCTGGTAACTGAAGAAAATTCAGTGCAAATATTCTCTCTCTTTTTCTCTCTCTTCCTCTCCCTGTGCGTGCGTGCATGTGTGTGTGTGTGTGTGTGTGTGTGTGTATGTTCCAGTACTTAGAATTTTCCTTTAACTTTCCATAGTCTTTTATTAAGAAAGTGAAGGTTAGTGGTAATTTTTACTAGAGAGCACAGCAAGGATGTGTGTTTGGCCAGTTAAACTTGAGCTGAGGATGCATGTGTAGTTCAATAATGAGTTGGTGGCTGAGTGGTTAGCAAAAAGACAGTCATTTATACAAATTCGTATCACAGAATTCACATGTTTATCACACATTTGGTAAAAATAAATATACCGTACTTGTAGCCCATTGTTATCTTAGTGGAAACTCTAGAGATAGGGCTACTGTTCATGGTTTTAGAAGTTATATTTATGTGCAATCATTGCAATACCGAGGCTCATAGATCATTCTAAAAGAGCAAGTTTGCTTAATAACTATTAATATAGGCTTTCATTGGAATATCTTTCTGTTAACAGCAATCTTTTATTGAATATGCTTTTGTATTTAATTTAAATATAGCATGCTGGAATTTATAATTGTATGATGTATAGAAATGGATCATTTGAATGACTATAATTGTGGACCCGTGGGTAGGAATCTTTTAGACACTTAATAATGACTTTTATTTAAGGGCTGCTTTCAGTTAATGTGTATATCACACAGTCTGCTAAGCATACAGGATATTTAAGCTTCCTGTGGGAAGCCTAGGGTTTGGGGAGGTCAAGCTACCATGATTGCAGGTGAGTGAGGACACAGGTTCCTAATTCTAGCAGTTCATCCCAGCCTCAGCTCTGCCCCCTAAAGGGACAAATGAGCATTTATCCTCAAATAATGACTTCCAATCAACTATACAGATAGCATTTCCTTTAAATTTCACAACTGCCCAGGGAGAGTAAAATTATTCTCATGGCACAGATAAAGAAACTCTGACAGAGAAGCTGACTTCTAGGCACATTGGCTTGGAGCTGGAGAACAGACTGCTCTGTAGGGCAGCTTTCTGTACTCAGCTAGCGTAACAAAACAAAACGGAGGGGAACTACCTTGAAGCAAGACTGCTTCATCTCATGTTTCTCCTCATGGGATAACACTTAAAAATTTGTGCTTTGGGGGCTGGAGAGATGGCTCAGCAGTTAACAGCACCAGCTGCACTTATAGAGGACCCAGGTTTGATTCCCAGCACATCCACGTGGTGGTTAATAGCCATTTGTAATGCCAGTTCCAGGGGACCCAGCACCCTCTTCTGACCTCTCTAGGCATTGCATGATGCTGGTACATTTACACACATGCAGGCAATACACTCATGCACATACAAAAAATAATTCATGTTTTGTCTTTTGGGTTGGAGCCTGAACCTTTAACAGCTGTGCCAGCTCTCCAGGCCAAGACCCACTCAATGGGAGGGAACTCATGTGTGGTACTGTAAACATAGTCAAATGAACATGACTGGAACAGTCATAAAGTCTAGAGAAAGACCTACTTTTGCCACATTCCTAGACCAACATAATTTCTTACTTTATTCCAAATATGCGTCTTCATATTTATAGACAAGTGTATCCTTCATCCCTCATCAAAGAAGCTTCTTTTTGCAACAGATGGAGATCATTACAGAATTCCAGAACTGGTCAAACACAGAGAATAAGTGTCTGTAAGACACTTAACCCTTTTCAAGGCAACCTTTATACATAAGATCTATACATATATCTATACATGCATCTCTTAAGTCTCATTAGAGAAACTTCCTTATGCAGCTGATGGTTATTAACACAGAGACCCACAAATAGCCAATGAGCAGAGAATAAGAGGCAACAGATTATTTACCCCAGAATAGGGCAGCTATTTCAAACCTCTGCCTCCCAAGGCTTAGACATCAATGTGGAAGAGGAGGTGGAAAGACTGTGAGAGCTAGAGGGGGTGGATGATCACAAGGAAGGAGAGTCTTCCAGACAGCTGGTAATGTACTCATATGAACTCACAACAATGGTGACAGCATGCACAAGTCCTCTGAAAACTCAAACCAGCGTAGACGTGGGGAAATTGGTGAAAAATTCCAACCCAATCTAAGGAACTTTTGGCTATTAATGGCTGCTGGGAGGGGTAGAGACCCAGTGTCTCACAGGGTTGGGACTCTTGGTGGACCCAGTGAATGAATCCACACTGAAGAACACTGGGGGACACAAATCATACTCTACAGGCCATATTTAATATATAAGAGCGTTCATTAAATTGGTCTGGGGAGGTGGGGGAAGGGAAGTGACTCTAAATACAATCAAACTGTATTGTATGAAAATCGCAAAAATTCAATAAAAAAGGTCAAAAATAAAGCCCTTGTGTTTTGTTTGGTCTAGGATATGTGAGAATAAAAGCAAATTCTGATTGAGACTGAAGCTCCTCCACTAAGAAGATTTTAAAAGAAAAGGTAAAGTAGCTAAGAAGCTAGTACAGATGGCACGGGAGTTTAGAACTCGATTTGTGGAACTGTGGGAAAATGGTGCTGTAACAAAATCAGAATACTGCTGACAAGGGCCGTAGCTGAGTGAGCGCACAATACAAGTTACTCATGGCTTATATTTTAAAATGGAAAGAAAAGAGGGTTTACTCCTGGACTACAACGTCAGAGTCTTCTTCATGCTAAATGGTTAGCTTGTTCAATGGATTTATTTGCTCTTTCCCTCTTCCCGGACAATATGTGAGTAGATGAATAAGATCAAGAGAATATGAACAGTACACTGAACTCTTTCCCCAGAGCTTTAGTAAGGGAACTCCCAATGAGCTCACAAAAATGATATTCAAATATTTAGAGATTCAGTTGTTTTCCTGTCTCTTATTTAACTTTAATGAAACCAGAGGGCATTACACGAAAGCACAACTCACTGCAAGCAAATCTATGAGGCTCTAAGCTAAATGATTTGCGTGAATCAAATACCTGTGATGACTTTTGGTCTGAGGACAGAATTCAGTACTAATCTGGAAGAGTCTCAGATGTCCCTAAGACAATTCTCCCTCAGTGTTGTATCAAACAAGCTTGTGTTAAGAAAGAGCTAAGGGACAGATATACAGGTGATAATCTCTTTTAAAATGGGAAGAAAGAACCAGAACCCCAAAATCCAGGCCTGGTGACAGCAGCCTGAGCTGAGAGTTTACCCATTCAAATTAAACCAGCTTACTCTGTGGCCTTCAGCCACAGCTCAGGTTTCTGCCTCTGCTTTCCAAGGCCTGAATCTTGGCTCTTGCTGGACCATATCTCTGGCACCTCCACTTTACAGCACCACTGGCCTTGTGGCCCCTGTTACTTCTTGGATTACAGACTAAGCCAAGAGCCCTTCCAATTTCTCTAGTACCAGCTCTCACTCGAACTCAACTTCAACATTGGCAAGCTTTATGAAGCACCAGGCAGGACCAAAGTCAGATTGGTGGCGATCTGGTATAGTGGACTGGCCACTGATTAAAGCTGCAAGTTCTGGAAATGAAATGAGTTATTTAGAGCTGAAGTACTCTTGTGAGGGGTGAGAAGGTCATCTTTGTGAAGAAAGTCTGGAGTTTGCTAGGGCCCAGATGGTCATGGCAAGGCTAGTCCACTGTGTTTATACATGACTGAACACTCTGTTTACACACGATGGAGCCAGATCCCAAATTCTTGTCCACAGTTCTGTTGCTCAAGTTTGTGGTATTACTATTATTATTAATTTAAAAACTACACCAAACTGGTTTATTTACTTTTGCCCTTTGAAATTCACACTGACATGCATTCATAGAATTTTAGAGTGTATTTTGTCAGAGACGTGGAAGTCAGTAAGACATACGCATAATCTGGTGAGCCAAACCAGCCCCACGGACATAGGTTTTGTTTTTTTCAGGTACGATGTACGATGTGCGCAGGCTGGCCTGGAGTGCTTCACCCTCCTGCCTCAGCCTTCTGAGTACTGGGGTCATATGCAGGCACTACCACATCCGGTTACATGACAGTCTTCCAACAAACGAGACCAAACTTTGTAAAATTTAGATTTCATCTTTAATCCGGGTTGTTGTTTTCTTTAAAAAGTAGGTGAACCACATTTGAACTCACCTTCCCATTTGTCACAAACAGCTGGAGTCGAGCGGCTCTAACCTATTTTAGTCAAGCTGCACTTTTGCTAATTCCTCACATCACATCTTCCTATAGTCTGTCTGATAGTTCTGTTTTAGTCTGCTTGAGCTGTCAGGACAAAATGCCAGAGATCAGGTGCAACACTGATCTAGGGGATGGAAGTCTGAAATCAGTGCCTCTGTGCTTGGGTGCGGGTTCTGTTCTTACCATTGTGCCACATACTGACCCCATTATGGAGTTGTCCTACTCATGATCTTGTGTGAAACTCCATATCTTCCAAAAACTCCTCATCCAGCTATCATCACATTGGGGATTTGGGCATCAAAATATTAATTTTAGAGGAGGGTAAGGATTCTGTCTATAAGAACTGAGAATCGGTTGACGTTTTTCATACTACCTATCAACCCAGCTTTAATTCACCTATGTCACTGGCTCAGTATCTGAAACCGCTGAGCAGGAGACAACAAAGTCATCTATGGTGCATATTTTACTACTGGGGGTTGTGAAGCCCACAGAAATGGTGCAAGTGCTGTTAATCAGAGCTCCTCCTACTGGCCTAGGTTTAAATCAGGAGTCACTCTTCCTTTTCTTGCATAGCTTACTTTCCACATCTCTATAAACATATGTCTTATGATCAATGAGTGTAAGAATGCACATTGTATATTAAGTGTTTACCTGTTATATCAAATAAAAGGCATTCATATACAGATTCTCTTCATTAAAAATTGGTTCTCCAACTTCAATTGGAGAACTACAAGCTTGTACCCACCCTTATCAGACAAACTGAAGTTTCCAGGAAACAAGATCAAGTGCCCAGGTCACAAGAGCACACGGTTCAGTGGGTTTGCCGAGGTTAATTAAAAGTTGCTATTCCAGATTCCATTCATTTAGGAAAGTCATTCGTACGTGAAAGTAGAAAGAGACTGGGGGAGACAAACAGGCGTAGCAGGAAAGAGGACAGGAGGTTTAGGGGTGAATGTGGTACTTAGGTTCATTATATAAAAGTATGTAAACGTCTTCATAAAGCCCATCATTATGTACAATGAATATCTGCCAATAAAAATGTATATAAGAATGGGCCAAATGTAGGGTACATGCATTTAATTCCAGCACTGGAGAGGCAGAGGCACACAGATCTCTTTGTGTTTGATGCTGGCCTGGTCTATAGTGACTTGCAGGCCAGCCAGGCCTGCGCAGTGAGACCCTACCTCAATTTTTATTTTTTGAATTTAAAAGCTGGAAATATAGCTCAGCTTGTAGAGCTAGTTGCTCTAGTATTCATGAAGCCCTGAGTTCACTCCCTAGTCCTCACACTGGCATGATGTCAGTAATTCAGGCATTTGGGAGTTGGAGGCAAGATGAGAAGTTCAGAGCCATCCTCAGCTATAGAGTAGTTTGAAGCAACCTGAGACTACATGATGCTCTATCCAAAATAACTATATAAAAAGCATGTAATTTTATAAGTGTCTAGAAATTGTTAGTGTAAATACAAAATAAACAATGTAGCAATTTACCATTGATCTTGTAGCATCATTCTGTTTTCTATATTCTGTGCCTGACCTGAAGGTGTGTTGTCCAAAGATAATCAAAAAAATGCCCAGAGAGTAGTTGTAATATTTGGCATATAGATTTGAGGCCAAGGCCTGATTTAGAGTTTGAGACAGTGAATCAAATGGGGACAGGAATGTGAGTCCTTTGGCAGGAGACTAAATATACTTGGAATAACTCCTCTCCCCTCTCCTTTCTAACACACACACACACACACACACACACACACACACACACACACGTGTGTATGAAACAGGGTGTAGAATCCCTTAACTGTATAAAACAAGGACAAGTTCATTCATGAAAAATGCACTGCTACCCATTTCCACATTTTTTCGTCCTTGTGTTTTGTTATAAGTAGATTCAATCCCATGTTTCTTCCAAAATGGCCCCTAGCAAAGGAGAGAATTTATTTTAAGTGCTCTTTCATTCTGCATTAACTTTTACATAATGTTCCTTTTTTAAAACGGTCTTTTAAATAGAAAACTTAGGAAAGAAGAAATGGTATAGGAAATTATTATTGGAAAAAAAGACCTGTAAATGCATCCAAATTGTACATTATCTTGCTAGTGAATTGAGTCTTGCTGTATATTTCCCAAAGTGTATTGGCTCTGAGATTCTGGGGGAAGGTGCTCTGGATTGGTTTTAAAAAGCACACATGCTGCTCCATGTGGTGCAGCAGCTGCTAAGGTAATGATGCATTTTTAGTGAAAAAATACCATAAATAAACATACAAAAAATCATATGAAACTCTCTCCAACTAAGCACAAAATTTGGCAGCAAGTTAAGGAGCTAAAAAAAAAATCTTAGAACCGATAAGATAATGCACTAGTCCAGCCATTTCCAAATCTTATTTCTACCTACATATTTATGCACATATTTATATAACACATATCACTATTATATTTACCTTACCAATATGTCCCAAAATTTATCCCATAATTTCCAATGTTAATATATTCTCAAGGTATGGAGGACTCATAATTAAATGCCTCTGCCTCTACATAAAATTATTCTGCAATGAATTAACTAATTATGTGAACAAATACTTTTTTTGTTAATTACATTAAATGAAGACTGTTTTCTGAGTAATGACTTCAGAGCATTATTAGAAAACAAAGGTGCTGTCCAGGCTTTGTGATACAGACTTATAATATGAGTATTTGGGAAGCAGAAACAAGAGGATTGCTGCACATTCTTTTAAAAATATTTTATTTATTATTTTTATTTTATGTGTATGAGTGCATTGCCTGCATGTATGTAAGTGCACTCTTGTTGTACAGTGCCCTTGGAGATCAAAAGATGGTGTCAGATCCTCTGGAACTGGAGTAAGGATGGTTGTTAGCTGCCGTGTGGGTTCTGAGAATTGAACCTAGGTCTTCTGCAAGAGCAGCCAGTGCTCTTAACTGCTGAGCCATCTCTCTAGACCTGCTGAAAGTTCTAAGCTAGCCTTTTTCAACATATCAGGACTCAGTCTCAAAAATAATAAAGAGTTTCATTAAAACAATCTGATTCTTAGTTATTTATGTTCTATTACTAGGATCTGAGAGGTCTATTTGTATAGAAGATTGTGAATCTCTGTACTGATATCTTCTTATCTAAAATGAAGTCAGCAACTCATTCATAAAACAGTTCAAAAACATGGCCTGGAGAGACGGTTCACATTATATGCTCAGTCAGGCTCACAACCAAAAAGATAAAATCATATTACCTGCATAGGAGTGTAGGAAAAAAATAAATAACCGAGCTGGCTGAATACAGGTGCGCTCTTTCTCTCTCTCTCTCTTTCTCTCTCTCTCTCTCACACACACACACACACACAGAGATCTCATATATTACTAGAGTTACAAGAGTTAACATCCTAAAAACATTAATGTTCAACTGAAGTTCAACACACTAGGTTAACAGGTAGCATTAACAACCAAGGTGACCAGAGCAAATCATAAGTTATAATTTCATAAGCATGTGTCAGCCAATCCACAGAACTGCCAGAGTAGGGGAAGTAGACTGTCTTCAACATGGTATCTACACAGGGTCTGAGAGAGTTACCCAAAACGTTCCCTCCTCTAAGTGGTTTATTCAACAGTTAGAGAACCATGTTTTGCAAAGTCTTAAAAAATTTGTGCCCTTTTAAAGTAAGACCAAATTCTAACTTTTTATGCATGTGTTACTCAGAAATATTTAAAATTTTTATTTATTTATTAACTTTTATGTATCAATTTCCAAGTGATTTTTTATTGAAAAGGAATTTCATATAGGCACGTAGTATATTTTGATCAAGTCCACCCCATTCCCTCTCCTCCAACTCTTTTCTGATTCCCCCACAACTAATCTCTCCCAATTTCAGGTGTTCCTTTTTTAAAAATCCCTCTGAGTTTTTTAAAAACCCCACTTAATGCTGCCAGTATGGGCCTTATTGTAGGACTGTCCACAGAGCATGGGTAGACTCTCAGGGGAAGTATTCCTAAAGAAAGTTGTCTCTCCCTCTTCCAGAAGCCAATGCCAACAGCTCTTCAGGTAGAGGAAGGCTTTGTGCCCACTTCTCTCTCCTTGCTGGGATTTTGTCTAGCTTGATTTTGAACATGCCCTGTGCATGCTGTCACAATCCCTGTGATTTCATATGTGCAACTGCCTTGCTGTGTCCATAAAACACTATTTTGCAATAGTCATCCACTGCTTCTGACTCTTAACAGTCTTTCTGTCCTCTCTCTTGAGATAATCCCTGAGCCTTGGGAAGTGAGGGTGTGATATAGGCATCCCACTTGATCGAAGCACTCCGCAGTCTCTGATTCTCCGAATGCAGATCAGGTGAGTCTCTGCATCAATCACCATCTAATTAAAAAAAAAAAGGTGAGGATTGAGAGATGCACTAATCTATGGATATGACAAGAAGTCATTAGGAATCAGTTTAATACCATGTCTAGTTAGTAGAATAATAGTAGTAGATTCTCCTCTAAGGCCTATGACATATCTAGCCACAGGTTTTTGGCTCTGAGAACAGTGCTAAGCATGCATTCATCCATCTTGTGGAGCAGGCCTTAAATCTATGTAGAAAGCAACTGGTCATTCCTATAATATTCATGTCACAGTTGCACTACTGACTTTAAGTTAGTCATTGTTGTAGCTTGCGGGGTTCACAGCTGGGTAAGATTGATGATTATTTCTTTCCTCTGATAGTGTGCATAGTATCTTCCATCACTATGAAAGCTAGCCAGTAGAGATGAAGCTTCCCAGTCCATACTAGATTGATTTCTCCATGTTCTATGACTCACGTGTGTGGTGTCTTCAGCAAAAGGGTCTTACCATCAAGTTCTGGAGGGTAGCCAAGAATACTGTAATAGCTTGTAATGTTTGAGCAGGTGTTTACTTATTTAAAGAAGGCAGATTTCCTCTTGTTTATCAAGTGGCCTGGGGGTGGCTCCTCTGTTACATTGTCCTCTAGGATCAACGATGCTGTCACTGGAGCCTTCCTTCTTCATTATGTCTTCAGCCCTACTGCTTGTCAGGAGGGGACCAGCCTTCTTCACAGTTCTCTTGGCTTCCATGGTTTCTTCTAAGCATACCACCTCTGTCTGGGAGGAAATACTTTCTTGACTTTCTCCTGGGCTTGCTGTTCTCACTGCACTTTGCTGGCTCCAGCACCTTGCTCCCCTGCATTTTATGGCCTGCTTGTCTGCCTGTGTAACTGCAGTTGAAGTTTCTCCATATCTACTTCTACCTTCAGATGCATAATCTTCTAAGTTCATTGTTAAAGGAATTCATGCTTTCCAGGAATTTCCTTTTCTTTTCCTGGTGGTGGTCTTCAATTTGAGAAAGTTTGGCTCCTAGGTTTTGTTGATCAACCACAACTGGGTCTGTCTGTGGCTTGAGGACCCACATTCTAGCTGCTGTGACAACCAACCCAACTTCTGGCCCCATGCTTTCCCTGAGGAGTTCACTTTCTTTGTTGTAGCTAGATGCCTTATTAACAAACCTTTGTCAGGATCATTTGAATTTTCAGTAGTTGATCACTCAGGTGAGGTTCTCTTTACTGCTCTGTGGACTTTCTCGTTATAATGCAGCTCCTACAAAACTTCTTTGATGTAAGCAAGGTGTGTGGGAAATTATAATAGACCTCAGAAGTCCATTGTACTCAGTCTTTCTTGCTACATATTCATTTAAATATTCTTGTTTCTCAATTGAGATCATGTCACATGCCAACAGTAGTAATCTTGCCAATCTTCCATAACTTTTGGTAGGGTTTGGAAGCCTATTTGATCCTATACCTTTCTGCTATACCTCATACAGGCCATCAGTGCATCATGTGATGGCTTGGGGGTTTGGGGTCCTAATACCAGAAGACTCTGTGACTTTGTTGGTGGTGCCTCAGTTCCCTCTTGGCCTGAAGTTGTAAGTGTGACGGCTGTGTGGGTTGAATCTCATGAGGCCCGGAGTGCTGGGTGTTAGTGCTGCAGGAGCTGAGGTCGGAGGCAGGACATTTTAAAAAAAATTTTATGTGTGTCTGAGTGTGGATTTTCCCATGGAGGCAAAAAGAGGTCATTGGATGCCCCGGAGCTTCAGTTCTAGGTGACTGTGAGCTGTCCATTGTGGGTGCTGGGAACAGAACTCCCGCCCTCTGCAAAGGCAGTACATACCCTTAGCAGCTGAGTCCTCTCCGAGGCCAGGATGTCTTTTAGACATTTGGAAGTTTAAGTTCTCAGTTCCTTAACAATGAATGGAGACACTATGGGTTGAAAAAACTCAGAATTTGGACTGAAAATTATTTATGAATCTAGTTGGTCATCTTTCTTTTTTTGGAAACTTTCATTGGTTACACAGGCAAGCCAGCAACTTTAGACATGGCTGGGGATCGATGTTTGTTAAAAGGAGGGATGGAGAGTAAATGAGAATTATGACAGAAATTTACAGTAGAAATGCATGATGGGAAAGTGAGGGTAAAGAGAAGAACAAGTCACGTCTGGCCCCGTCTGCCTTCCCTTTGCTGCCTTTGCTCCCAGCTCTGCTCTCCCCACCCCCCCTTCCTTTCCTCTCTCCTTCATGCTCTTCGTTTGTTCCTTTCTCCCTTTCTGTCTTTCTTTTGAAGTTACTGTTATCAGGTTGAATAGCTTTTAAATCAGAGTTAATGAAAAGAAACCCAGAAAGCCACAGTTTATCAGGGTGTGAGTGTGAGACAGACACCCATCCATAGGCTGAATTCTCATGCTGATTCTTCAGTTCTAAAATAACTCTAAATTGGGGGCTTCAACTTTCTCAGATTTTCCTGTGACTCTAATGGATTTGTAAAAGGGAAACAAGCCTGTATTCTGTAGAACCAGATGCCATTTCCAATGACAACTAAGTATCCCAGAACAAATACAAAAATACTGTTAACTCTGGACTAGCTAGTATGCCATGAAGAAATAGTTTTAATTGTGGCAATGTGATACAGAAAACGAAAAATCTTTATTGTAACATGTTTAAGGTAGAGCTCCCGATTTTCTGTTTTTGCCTCTGACTCCAATTTCAGTTCTTAAATGTGGATTTTGTGGCATTTATTCTATGAAAACCTCACAGTGCCCAGGTCTCACCTCTAGAGAATTTAATTAGTCTGAGGTGGGACCCAAACACCGGGATGTGTAAAAAGCTCCCCAGGTGATTTTTATGTGTCTTGGAATTTGAGCATCAACCTTGAGGTCAATTGCACTATGAGCTGAATTCAATATTGAACAATGGCATGTATGATTCAAGTCTTAAGGTTCATCTTTCCCACATTTCTCTGTCCCTCCCCCAGTTTTCACTTATAATCTATTTATTATGATTCTAACTTTAGACTGGAGAAGATCATTAATCATAGATATAATTTAGTGACAGCAGGGTCATGTCCCACTAACTAAGTACACCTTGTTTGCCTCAAAATGCTAATCATTTTTCTGCAACATTAATGGGGGACAATTGATATGGAACCTAACAATCATATATGGTCTGCTTACTGTTTTATTGAAATGAATACTTTATTAGGTTATGGAAAATACAGAAGGTATAATTATGGAAAGTCATGAATCATATAAACCTTACTTCCAGTACTTTGGCACCAAGGAAGAGGGGAATTTTAATGATCTTCAATATTTTTCTGGAAAAAGATTATAATTATGGAAAGTGTTACTTTGCATCTTCTCAGAAGCAAGGTATTTCATTCTCGGAGAGGGACTAATAGTTCAGTTTCCTCCTTTTCAGCTCTAAGATCTCAGAGGGGAGGATCTCTATTTTTTTAAGCAGCTGTTCCAACTTAGTCATTTAAAAGTCTGTATTTGGAAAGTCCTCAAATTCTCAAGGCAAAATGACCAAGCTTATAGTAAATTTATCTTTAAATATGCTTTAGCTGAGTCATTTTTTCAATAACTGACAAGTCTTAGAAATACTCTTATCATGATGCTCTTTTTAAAAAATAATTATTTTTATTTTATGTTTGTGAGGGTTTTGCCTACATATAAGTGCACACATGTGTGCCATTCCTGCAGAGGCCAGAAGAGGACACTGGATCCTTGGGAACTGGAGTTACAGACTGTTGTTAGTTGTCATGTGGGTGATAAGGAACTGAACCTGGGTCCCCTGCAAGAACAGCCAGTACTCTTGAGTCATCTCTCCAGACACATTGAATGTTCTTATGTTTAATTATGAGGCATACTTTTGGGACATGTTTACTTTAGGGGACACTTAGGATACTTAAAATTTTCTTCTGCTTGCCCCAGTTGTCTGTACTGGTACCCATTTCAACTGTGATGGAAATACTGTTTAATTTTTATATAATTTATAAGGATTGTTTAAATATTACAATGGTGAGTGACCTGGTGCAATTCAATCTCAAGTCTTTAAGAAGACAGAAACAAAATACATTGATTTAATTCAGTTTCAGAGACCAATTGATAAATAATAGATGATAAAAATCCATTTGAGAGTAGGTGAAAGGGTTAGGTCATAATTTATTGAGAAATTTCCTATTCTCCAACTATGGTGAACTTGGATAGTCTTACTTGTCAAAATAATTTCAGTAGATATCTATTCATTAGTTGGTGAGTATGTGTAAGGGGAAATGTGTGAAATTAGTTATTGAATAGATTATGAACTTTCCATGAAAAGGGACTGCATTTTTATTAATCTGTTATCCCTAGTACTAAACTTGATATATGTTAGTAAGTATTCAATAGAAGTTTATTAAGTTATTTATAATGGAATGAATGAAAATAAAACAGACAATTAGAGAAAAATGTGGTTTACTTTTTAAAAAACATTTTGCCTGCAGTGAGGAGATGCAGTTGTTTAAATTAAAATAATCTGAAAGGAAGATATATATTTAAAATTATTATGATGATATTTGGTACTTTGGGGAAGCGAAGAAGGAGATTAGTATATGTTTTCAATGTGTTCAGTCATATAAGAAATATTTGTCCTGAATATAAGAAATTTACATGGATGATTAGACTGAATAATTCTGAGTTGATTAAGCACATAGAGAAATGTTAAGAGGATGGAATCAGACATACAGGGAGAGTGAGACTGACTCTCTGAAGTGTTCTAAATGATAGCTGTGTTTGAAAGGCCCGGTTTCAAATAGACCATCTTTTGAGCTCCACGGGATGCTACTGTCAGCTGCTATTGAAAAATGTTTAAAACTAGTGGATCAATCTGGTGTTTTTAAGTTCTTGTTTGAATGAAGCTATTTATTTCTGAGGATGTTTCATCATCTTCACTAAGGACTAGAACTTGTGGGGGCAGCTTTCACTGTCTTTTTTGATAGGCTTTTAAATGGCATGGGCGTCTTACAGGAAACACAGTCTGTGTTTTGACGTCAATGATTTAGGCTTACACATGTGCATACAATGTACCCCCCAAAACAAAATTAAAAAACCCAGAAAACAAAAGCCTCCTGCATGAGAGACCCTGTGTTCAAGATATTCAGATGGGAGCCAGTGCTGTGATTTATGCAAGATTTGTGGTATATAAGATATTTCATGTTTTAAGGAGGCTGTGGCCAATTATCTCTTATATTTACACAGAATTTCATTCTCATGTCCTGAGTTGTCTGAACTAAGAGATTCATATGCCAGGAGAATAAGAAAAAATTTCTTGGGAGAAAAAAGTACCAGCTTTGTTTTCAATGGAATGATAGGCAAATTATCTTTTATATCAGTTTTACTTTTCTCTTGCTCTCAGAGCCAAGTACCACAAGTGGCTTAACATTACCAACATTTACTGTCTCCCAGCTTTGTAGTTCAGAAGTCTAGACAAATTATGGCCCAGTTGAGTTTCTTTTCCATAATTTACAGATCAAGCTGGTAGTAGGGCTGCTTTCTGTTCTGAAGGCTCTGGGAGGGATGATTGACTACCAGGCTGATTCCAGTGATCGGGAAAATTTATTTCCATGGAGGGAGGGATGGAGTGAGGGATGGAGTGAGGCTCCTGTTTGCTCAGTAGTTGCTGGAATAGATTGTTCTTAGCTTGGAGGTTGCTTGCCTTCTTCATCTTGTGGCTCCCTCCATTTTCATAGTTAGCACGACTGTTCAATTCTTTCTCTGGTTTTGTATCTCTCTGATTTCCTACTATTTTTTTCAAATGTGTATGAGTGTTTTACCTGCCTGTATGTAAGTGCACTTGTGTCATACAATGCTTGTGGCGGTCAGAAGAGGGTGTTGGAGCCCCTGAACTGGAGTTATGGATGGTTATTAGCCTTGATGTGGATGCTGGGATTCAAACCCTGCAAGAACAGCCAGTGCTCTTAACTTCTGAGACATCTCTCCAGACCCTCCTGCTATGATTGACTCTCCTGGTTTTGTTTGTCTATCTTTGTTTTGTTTAGAAAGGGTCTCTCTTTGTACCCCAGACTGGCCTTAAACTTTCAAAGCTACTCCCTCAGTCTCTAGGGTGGTGGGAGTAAAGGCATAAGCCACCGCACCCAACCCTCGTCTGTTTATGTGTTGGACCCACTCAAATAATTCTACGTAATCTCTTTTAAAAAATAACTGATTAATTGCCTCCTGAATTTTACCTGGAAAGTTCCCTTATAGAAGAACCTAGATCATTACTGAATAACCAGGGGATTGGAGTCTTGGGAGACATATCTGTCACCTTGCCTACTGAATATGTACAGACCAAAAATAAGAAATTCATTTCCTATATAAACATATTCATAGAAATAAAGTTAGTAGTTTATTCAATTAGATATAACACTACAGAATCATCCAACCCCACTTGAAACCCTTATTTATACCTCATGTCACTCAGCAAGAAGCTAAATTTTCATATTGGCATACAAGATTCTCATGGTCTGGCCCAGTTCAAGCCCTGCCTGTGGCCTGGAGGCTCTTTATCCTTGATGCTCTAGACCAGTCCCGGCACTCTCTGTTCTCCCAGTACAGAAAGCAGACTCCACTGGCTGTGCTTTTGCTAAAATTGCTACCAGGAAACTACTCTGGGCTGGATGGCTTTAGTGTCAACTTGACACACCTGGTTTGAGGGAGTCTCAGTTGGGGAATTGCCTCCATTGGACTGGTCTGTGGTCATGTCTGTCGAGTATTTTCTTGATTGTTGAGTGCTGTGGGCGGTGTCATCCCTGGGCAGGTTGTTGTCTATTGTATAAAAAAGCAAGCTGAGCATGGGCCAGGGGAGCAAGCCAGTAAGCAGTGTTCCTCCACGGCCTGTGCTTCAGCTTCTGCCTCCAGGTTCCTGCCCTGAGTTCCTACGTTGGGATCCTAAGTGATGAACCTTGACCAGGGAGATGAAGTGAAATAAATCCTTTCCTCCCCAAGCTGGTATTGGTCAGAGTGTTTGTCACAACAACGGAGAAGTAAACTAGGATATTGTCCCTTCAGGGTCTTCATGGACCCCCTCTAACTTCCAGAAGGCCACTGACTGAAATGCGACCTTTTCAATCAGGACTTTCCTGACCACACATTCTACAGCCTTCAGCACTGCTCACTCCCCACACTTCCTACACCTTATTTCTGCACCCCACTTCCCCTTGCAATTGTCAGCTATGAATTTATGACCTTACTTATGTATTCAATAAGGTTTACAAGCAAGGATTTTCATATCCTGTTCACTGATATATCTGTGTCCTAACACCTTGAACAGTGTCTGGCATATGGTTAGCACCCAGTGGAAATTTGTTGAATGAGTTAAAATAATGAGCCCAGATTTTTACTTTCTGAATTGATAAGTTAATTCTTTAGTGAGAAATTGAACATTGTTATGAATTGATAGATCTATCTTTACTCTTCTCTCCACTCTCTTCTCCACTTTATCAATTTTAGCTGTAAAATAATGAAACAAGACACATTTTGATAGAATATTAAAATATGGATCATCACTTGCTTTTACTTCTTGGTGTATTCCTTGTTATGTAATTTTTGCCTTTCATTTATTATGAAGAATTCTTAACTTTTGTGGAAAACTTATGGGAGGTTTGATCAGTGGTGCTAAAAGTGTTATATTGTATCTATTTATACATTAACACTGACTCAAATTTCACCTATTTCTCTTTGTTTTTCCATGGAGCCAATTGAATAGCCTCAATGCCATTCATTAAATGGATATTATACGCTTTAAGAAAATGTATCTTGTGACATGTTATATATCTGGTGTGGCCCAATCTGAAGAAAGAAATTTGTTGTCATCAATTGCGATCTTTCATATTTGTGATTGAAGCAGCTCAGTGCCTTTTTGATTTGAGGGCTTTTTTTTTTTTTTTCATCGTGGTGGGAGACACTTCCTCATTCTATCATCATCATTTATCTATCATGATGTTGAACAGTGGGAGATATGTCAAATGTATATGCTCTTCACTTTCTTGCCTCCTGTCTCTGGTAATCTCTAACTTCTCAAAGTAAGTTTATTTATCGAAAAGATTCCGGGCCTTAATTCTATGCTTCCATTTTCCCAGCCTATGTGCCGACGTCCACATTTTCATGCCCTGCAAGTCCCTGGATTCGTGAACCCACTGCAGATTCCACATGTCAACATCAAACGGATCCGCTGCACACTGCTGCGCCATCCCTTCGTGGATGTGTTTCTGTTTCCTGTGTTTTCACCCTTTCTGCCACCAAACCTAGAAACTACAGGTGCGTCTTTGACGTTTCCTTTAGCCCCTCCCCTCCTTCCCACACTGCAGACCGATGCTAAGCCCTCTGAATTCTGTTGCTGAGATAGTCTCAACTCTGCTCTTTCTTTGTTTATTTACTGACGTGGACGACGCCCTAGAGGCCCCCACCAGTCTCTTAGCTGCCTTATTATTAGTTTTTGGTTTCTCCCTTTTTCTCTACTTTTCATATTTGTCTTAGAGAATATTTTCGAAAACCAGGGCATGCCACCTCACTACTCAACCAATGCCTTCACACTGAAGGAAAAGCCATGTTAAGATTTAGCAGGACATTCGAGAACTTTCTATTCTTTCCTTTAAAAATATTATTTATTTTTGTATGTATGAGTATTTGGTTTGCATGTATGTCTGTGTACCAGATGTATGAAACACCTGTGAGGGCCAGAAGAGAGTGTTAGATTCCCCGTGGAACTAGAGTTATGGACAGTTGTTAGCCAGCATGTGGATGCTGGGAACTGAACCTGGGTTCTCTAGAAGAGAATCCAGGGCTCTTAACCACCAAGTCATCTCTCCAGCCCCATTTTCCTTTCTAAAAAATTGTGGTACTGGAAACTAAACTTAGGGCTTTGTGTGTGCTGGTCAAGCAGTCTATCACGAGCTACATCCCTAACTCTGAAGATCTTTCTAATTTGAGTCCAGACTTAGTATATAAATTTCCTATTTCATTTTCTCCCTAAAGCAAAGAACAGATATTTCTTAAGTAGAAAGCACCACTTGAAACCTTAGTGCCTTAGCTTAGGCTTCCCTGGCCTCCTGGAATTGTCTTCACATGCCTGACCTCTGCTTACCTTATCCCTCTAACATGGCTCAGGGCCACCAAAATCTGGTTGTTGAAACTATCCTTGATTTCTCCAAGTGAAAGTGAGCTGCTCTCTTTTCTTTGGAATTAAATTTCTTTATTCATGACGACTTTCAAATCCTATAGCGTTACCATAATGAATAGTGTGTGTGTGTCCCCAGCTCGTGAGCTCTTTGAGGAGAATGGCAGTGACTTTTTTACTCTTAGCATCCCATGTATGAAGCAAAAGTCTTGGCATTTAGAAGATTTAGCAAATATTTGATGGAAGAAAAGGAGTAGAAAGCAAATTTATAGAAACTCAACTAGAATCAACAGAGTGAAATATTGCAGATGAATACGAAGGGGAGTAAACATAAGAAGTTAATCCTGGGTGTTTCCTAGGAAGAATCTTCCCTTTTGAAACAGCTCTTATCAGTGTCCCCATCTTGTTCCACTTGGTGAAACTAAATGATCATGTTTCAGAGTGTAAGAAGTATTCATTTGTTATTGTCTTCCTCAGCATCATCAACAAATATTTTAGAAAGAGCTCCGGATGCCAGGAACTATTGACAGCTTTCTTCAAAGGGAAGATCATATATGAAATTCTTTTGAAATCACATAAAAATCCCAAGCAGATGGAAAAATAACCTTCCTCCTCTTACACATTTCAGAAAATGTTACTAATTCTAGAGATGCTCTCAAGTGATATCATGTCCAATAACCAAAGGCTGACACAGGCAGGGCATTTAAAATCTGGTATATTCAGTAGTAGGTCTCAAGCTGCGTAATCAGGTTTATAAAAGAAAAGCAGTCACAAAGCGTCTTTTCACACTGGCCAGTGCTTTTTAATCAGGTAGATCTGCGGTGTGGTCCAGGAACTAACATTTATCATAAATGCTTCTACATCACCCCAGAGTGAGTGCTGAGAACTGCACATAAGAGACACAGATCTAGCCTCAGTCTTCATTTTGTAGATGAGATAACCAAATTTAACAGATGTGCTAGGTGGTCAGACCTAAATTTCAGGCTCAGTTTTCCAGTCTCTCATCGTCCTCCACTTCCAGGAGGACTTACTCTTAGATTCACATGTTGGGCAATTCAGAAACCTGATCTTCTTGCAAGTTTTTGTTCTTGCTTTTATTTTCTATTTTAGTTTAGTCTCCGTCTCCCCAAATAAGACCTTCTTCCCTTGCTTGTAGAGATCAATGGCTTATCTCTTTGGAGAAAAGCCAAACACCCCCTAGTCCTAACTCTACCCTAAACTGTGCTGAGTGTTTGTTTGCCTCTCTAATCAATTTGTATGCACATAAACGTTTCACATCGCGGCACCCACACTCCCTTTCATAATTACAGACAGCACTATCAACTCACTTTCCTATCAGCATAGAGCAGCTATGCAACAGGGTTTATTTAACAACCGAGAAGCTGCATCAGTTGAGGGTGGACAGGAGAAACAAAGCCTTCTCTCTCCTTCTGGGCTTTGTTAGTAATGACTGCTCAGCTGATACTGCTTTTCTGAGAACAAGGGAATCTGGATAGAAAGAATCCGCCCATTCCCATCAGATCATGGCAAGTGGTGACTGGGGACAGCTTTCTATCTGGGGACAGTTAGGATGCAAGGGCTTCTGACCCTGTCACTGCTGCTAATTCTAGGGAACATTGTCTCTGCTGTGTGTCTGTGACAGCACAACCCTCATCACTGTCTTCTGAGCAGCGCCCACTGAGCTCATTATATTATTATGGGCTTACTGTCCCAACCACCATCTTTCACTCGCTGTCTCTTTATCATCTTTAAGATAAACAATGAGGAGCTGATTTATTACCTAATCACTAATTAAAATGAAGTCCTTCAAATACACAGAAGAGCACAGCAGCAAAGAACAAATAGTTCTGTCCTGCTCCCCAGCTTTAATTTCTTTCAATTTATTTGAGATTTATTTTAACAAGTAAAATATTATAGGCATAGATCTTTGTAGATTCTTCTCTAATACCTTTTATCTTTCATCTTCAAGGAATCTATTTCACCAAAACTTGCTGTTTCTTATTTGTGTTCATGTTTTATCAGGTAAATGTAGTCTAAACACTTGCAACACTTTTTATGTGTATATAATTCTCCCTTCTTTTCATTCAGTATTGTTCTGGGAATTTGTTCCTATTGTAGTACAGCTCTTTACTCACAATGCCTTGTAACATCCCATTGTGCATATATTATTATGGATTCTCAGTCATTTCTTATTTTCAATACACCACCACTGTGTGTCTCATTTTGTGCCTGTTCAAGAGTTTCTCTTGGATGTTGAATGATGTGACACACATAACTACATTGTACCCAAGCCAGGGTTCAAATGTACACACCTAAAAGCAGCGTATGAGGTGGCTCATCCTCCACAGTGTCTTGCCATCTGAAATTGTCTAATGAATGTTAATGAAAACTGAGTTAATTTTATTTTGAGTATTGTAGTTGAATTCAATCTAGATTGACCTTTTTTGGGTTCTTTTCTGTGTGTTTCTTGCTTATCTTTTTCTTTTAAAATGCTTTTAATTTGTTATAATTTTCTGAATATTTGGAATATTGATTTTCTGTCAGCCATGTGAAAGGCAAATATCTTCCATATGCTATTTATTGTTTTATGTTTTAAAAATACTTCCTTTTTTTTCTTTTCTTTGTTTCTCCTCGGCAGTGTCTCTCTATGTTGCACAGTCTGGCCTTGAACTCCTTGATCAGCCTCCTATTTCAGCCTTCTGAATAGCTAGGACCACAGGTATGTGCCGTTGTACCCTGCTCTGAGCAACTCTGAGTATAGACAGCAATAACACAGAAGGCACCAAGGAATATTTACCTGGTAGCAGAGATACTATGATCAGGATGTGATTTTTCCAAGGCAAGGATTATCATTGCACTTTGGTTGTGCTGACCTCTGTGATTTCCCGACGTGAGATGCTCGACTGTACAATTTATGGTAGTGAGGGACTGAATTTGCACTCTCCCCTGATTACAAAAGAAAGAGGGCGCAGAGGTTCTTATGCTCCATCTCTGCCAGTACAGTTTTCTTTTTAAAAATTTTTATTTATTTTATTTTTGAGAATTTCAATCATGAGCATTGTCTTTGCATTATTTCCATCCCTCCTAGTCCCCAAGCAATTCCTCTGATGGCCTCCATTCCCTTTCAATTTCTTGTCATCTTCTTTGATTATTATTGTTGCATATAGATACATATATTTATAAATTATCTATCTATCATCTATCTATCTATCAATCATCTATAATGCACTAATCCATTTAGTGGTGCTTGTATGTACCTGTGTGTAGGGTGGTCCATTAAGGATTAGATAACCTCTCAGGGGCTAGTCCCAGAAAACTGATTCTTCCTCCCTCAGCATCCCCAAGCCTGTTGCTCTTCATCTTGAAGTAGGGCCTTGTGACATTCCCCCCATCTACCTTGGCATGTCAACTGATTTTGTGATTATGCAGATATTGTTAGACTATCATACTGTGGACAGTTCACTGGTGCATCTTCCTTACCGTGTTTAGAATGCATTAACTAGCAGCAGACATCATGTCCCTTTGGCTCTTACATTCTTTCTACTGCCTCTTCAATGATGTTCCCTGAGCCTTAGGTGCAGAGATTGCAATCTGGAAATCAATCCTTTATCAGTTATATATCTGGCAAAGATTCTTTCTCACTCTGTGGGTTGTCTCCTAACTCAATTGGTTGTTCCTTTGCTATACAGAATCCTTTTAGTTTAATAAGGTCCCATTTGTCAATCGTTGACCTTAATTACTGAGTGAATGAAGTCAGATGTAGAAAGTCCTTTCTTATATTTATATTTTGTAGGGTACTGGCAATGAATTTTTCTAACACTTTTTAGCATTTCAGGTTTCACATTGAGGTCTTTGATCTATTTGCAGTTTAATTTTGTACAGGATGATAGATATGGATCTAATTTCATTCTTCTACATGTGTAGATCTAGTTTCCCCAGCATCATTTGTAGAAGATGTTGTCTTTCCTTCAGTGTGTATTCTTGGCATCTTTGTCAAATATCCAGTGGCTGTAATTGTGTGCACTCACATTTGAGTCTTCCATTTTATTCTATTGACTTACATGTCTGTTTTGTGCCAACATCATGCTGTTTTTATTATTATAGCTCTGCAAAACAGTTTGAAATCTGGTATAGTAATCCCTCCAGTATTGCTCTTTTTGTTCATGATTTTTTTTTGGCCATCTAAGGTCTTTTGTGGTCTCATATGAGTTTTAGAATAATTTTTTCTACTTCTGTGAAAAATGTCATGTGGATTTTGATTGGGATTGCATTTAATCTGTAAATTGCTTTTGGTATAATGGTCATTTTCCCAATACTAATTCTACTAATCCATGAACATGTTATTTTTTTCATCTTGTAGTGTCTTCTTCAATCTCTCCAAAGTTTTAGTTTTCATTGTAGAACTGTTCAACACTTTGGTTGGGTTTATTTGTATGTATTTTGAGGATTTTGTGACAGCTAACAACACGACAGGTAACAACCATCTGTAATTCCAGTTCCAGGGGATCTGACAACCTTTTCTGATCTCCATGGCAATTGCAGGACATGGGCATGCTTACATACAGTCAGACAATACACTCATATACATAAAATTAATATAAGTGATTACATATAACATAATAGTATAATAAGACTTTCTAAAAGGCTACTTGATTTTGTAAACTGATTTTGTATCCTGCCGCTTTGCTGAAACTGTTGATTGTTTTTAGGCTCTCTTAAGAGTAATATTATATCATCTGAAAATGGGAATAATTTAACTTCTTTTTTAACTAGTACCCCTTTAATTTTTTTCTCTTGTCTTACTGTTCAAGCACTATTCTGACAAGGAGTGGAGATAGCAGATACCTTATCTAGTTCCTGACTTCTTTCCTTCCTTTCTTTCCTTTAAATCTTATTATCTTATTTCACTCTAAGATTGTGCTTGTTCCTAAAGGTAAAATGAGACAATAAAGAGGTGGATTTTGTTTCTTGATCCAGTCAACTATCTTGTGTCTTAATTGGAGAATTGAGACTATTGGTGTTTAAAGTCATTATTGAAAGATGTGTCTTGGTTACTGTCATTTTATTTTCCGTTTGTGTTCTTAGTTCAGTTTTGTTTTTCTGTAATTATAGCTTCACTCGTTTTCTTTCCATAGTCTCTTGGGTATGGTCATTCTTTTTCTTCAGTCCTTTGTATTGCTTCCAGTATTCTCTCTAGGGCTCATTGGTAGACATTAATTCTTTCAACCCATTTACATCACGAAAGATTTTTCTTTCTCCTTCATCTGTGATAGATAACTTTGCTGGATAAAGAAGTCTGGGTTGGCATCTCTGACCATTTAGAATTTGAAATACGTTGCTCCAAGCTCTCTGAATTTTAATGTTTGCATTGAAAATTAAGCTATAATTCTGATGGGTTTTTCTTTATATGTAACTTCCTGTTTTTATCTAGCAGCTTTCAGTACCCTCTCTTTGGTCTGTATATTTGATATTTTTACTGTGATATGTCATGAAGAGTTTCTTTTCTGGTACTATGTATCTGGTGTTCTGTGTGCTTCTTATATTTCTATGGGTATGTCTTTCCTTAATGTAGGGAATTTTCTTCTAAATCCTGTTGAAGAGCTGGTCAATGCCATTAGCCTGAGATTCTTCTCTTTCCTCTATGCCTATAATTCATAAATTTAATCTTTTCACGATATTCCTGTTTTGTCAAAATTTTCTTGTTCTTTTCCTGAATGGTCTGGTTCTCCAACTTTTATCTTCAAATCTTGGTATGTTTTCCATTTGACTCATTCTGCTGGTAAGACTTTCTCTTGTCTTTTCTAATCCGCTTTATTGAGTTTTCAATTCCATTCATCTCAGCTTGGGATTTCTTCAATATTTCTGTCTCTTTCATGAAGTTTGAAGTCCTGAATTGTGTTTGTCATTTCATTCAGTAGTTTAACTGTATTTTTGAATTTCAGTCAGGAATTAATTTTTATCCTCTTTGAGTTCCTTGAGTTGTTTTTGTGTATTTCAAAGTCTTTGAGTTCTTTGATCATGTTTATGATTTGTTTTAAAGTTCTGTGTTCCAGGATTTCTCTGGGGAGTACTCATTGCAGAATACTAGAGAACTGCTGGGATTCGGTGGGAACATATTATCTTTTTTTTTTTTCACATTCTTTATGTTTTTTGTCTTTGACCTAGGCATACAAGCTTCTGTTTTTGGTTGTGTGAAAAGAGATTATAGTCTGTTTTTGTTGCATAGAAATTTGGTTCTGTTTTTATTGCTGTTGTGGCTTGGTTGATTTCTGATCAGGTATGAGTAGATAATTGTTCTGTGCATTAGGTTTCCATTTTTGATATTTTAATTGAAGGGACAGGATGATGCCTGTCTGGTCTGGCATGTCAAGTGGACAACCACAACTAGAACTGTGTGTGTAGAGGTTGAGAAGCCGTGGGTACGTTCTAACTAACTCACCAGGGTGGGGGAACAGCAGTTCCCATTCTAATCACAGAGCGGGGAAGACAGAGAAGGACAGTATAGTTTTCTTTATTGTTACTATCCTGTATTAACATGGTATGTTTGCTACAAGTGCTGATCTAATATTGTTATGTTATTATTAACTGAAAATCATTATTTATGTTAGGATTACTCTTTGTTTTATATAATTCTATGCATTTTGACAAATGTATAATAGCACGCATCACTGCCATATTGTAGAGAACAATTTTACTGCATTAGCAAAGCTATATATCCCATTTTTTATTCCTTCCCTTCTCACCTCCAAGTCTCTGGCAACCACCGATCATTTATTGTTTCTTTTTCTTTCCCTTTTCAGAATGTTGCATAGTGGAGTCATATACTAAGCAACCTTTTCAGTTTAGCTTCTGTAACTTAGTAATATACATTAAAGGTACTCTATGTCTTTTTGTGACTCTATGGTACGAATCTTACTGTTGAATAATGATATTCTGTTATACGGATGTACCACAATTTGTCCATTTACCCTTTGAAAGACATCTTGGATGCTTTCAGCTTTTGACATTTTTGTTTGTTTGTTTGTTTTTTGAGACAGGGTCTCAATATGTAGCACTAGCTGGCCTGGAGCTTGCTATGTAGAACAGGCTAACCTCAAGCTCATAGAGATCCACCTGTCTCTGCCTCTAAGAGTGCTGGGATTAAAGGTTTATCACCATCACACCCAGCAAACTTTTGACAACTTTGAATAAGGTTGCTATAAATACTCATATGCCTTCCTTAATTTGAGAAAATTCTAACAAAGTAATTAATTACATGTTTGTATGTTGAGCCTATGCTTAACTTTATAGGAAACTGCAAAACTGACCTCCAAAGTGATGGTAGACTTTTACCATCCTATCAATGAATGAATTCTTCTTGTCCCACATTCTTGCTAGCATTAATTGTAGCTATTCTGATAGGTTTCTTGTACCAACTTTGTTTTATTTTTTTATTTTCTGTATTTTATGTTACTTTGCTGATTAGGAAAAGAGTGCTCATTCGAGGACTAGCTAATTCTTTTTATATATTTATTATTTTTATATTTATGAGTGTATTTGTTTGAATGTGTGTAAGTGTACCTGTGTCATGCAATGCCCATGGAGTTCAGAAGGAAGCCAGAGGGCAGTGTCAAGAGTCCCCTTGAACAAGAATTACAGATTGGTATTAGCTGCCATGTGAGTTCTGGGAATCAAACCCGGGTCCTCTGCAAGAGCAGTCAGTCCTCTTAACCACTGAGTCCTCTCTCCAGCCCCAGGATCGGCTATTCTTAGAGATAGTAGTAAATAACTTCCTCGAAAGTATGCCTGTTCCAGACACAGCACCAATCACAAGCTGACAATTTCCAAACATTTTCTTTATAGAGTTTTTGCAGATACCGTCAGTGTTTCCCTGCTTACGACACCCTGACCCGGTATGAGACATGTCAGGACTGCTCTTACATCCCAGAGTGCTGCAATTTCCCATATGTCCATCCTAAACCTGTGTGTCTCGCCCGTTCTGGTTCTTCCTGCTCAAGCCAGTGAAGGCTTTTATACACACATTCCCTATTTCCTTTTCTTCTGACTGCCCTTATGTCCGCTATGTGACTGTTCATGTGCCTGCTGCTCCAGGATCTAAGAGTATAAAAACAGCTTCTTTATGACAGTCATTTCCATGCCTGAATGTCTTAACATATCTGATTAAAACAAATCTTTGTACATTTAAAAATATGTGTAGTGGCATCTTATTGTTGTTTTAATTTGCAGTTTCATACTGATATGTAATGTTGAGCATATTTTCATATGCTTATTTGCCATCTGTATATCTTTGATGAGGTGTCTGTTCAGATCTTTTGCCCATTTTTTAATTGGATTGTTTGCTTATTGTTGAGTTTTAAGTGTTCTTTGGATATTTTGATTCTAAATCCTTTATCAGATATGTGTTTTGCAAAGATTTTCTCCCAGTCTGTGGCTTGTCTTTTTATTCATTAAACAAGTCTTTGGCAGAGCAGAAGTTTTTAATTTTAATGAAGTCCAACTTTCAATTTTCTCTGTCTCTAATGCATTGTGCTTTTGGTGGTATACCTAAAAGTCGTTGTCAAGTCCAGGGTCACTAAGATTTTTCTCTATTTTTGTCCTCTAGAAGTTTTATAACTTTTAATTTAGTTTTAGTTTACTTTCTCTTTTGCAGTTAGGGTTGTGCGGGTTACTTTTTGTGAAAGTGGTAAAGGTCTGTGTCTAGATTAATTTTCTTACATGTGGTACAATTTGCAGTAGGCTAGTCTTTCTCCACTGGAAATAATTTGTTCCTTAACCAAAGATTAGAGGACAGTATTTGTGTGCATATGTTCTGGGTTCTCTGTTCTATTCTATAGACCTGTCCACTTCTTCACCCAGACTGCACTGTCTTGGATAGCATGGCTCTGTAGTAAGCTTTGAAGTTTGGCGGCATCAACTTCTTGTATGATAGTTTTCTTCATGTCAATAGCTATGAAATAACTATCTGGAACTTTATGTTTTGCACTGAATCTATAGGGAATATTTGACTTTGATAAATTCGAATCTCCCTATCCATGAACATAGAATATCTTTCCACTTATTTGGATCTTCAATTTGCAGTTTTTCTTAATATAGATGTGGAACATATTTTGTTACATTTGTAACAATTCACTTTGGAGGCTACTAATTGGTGTATTTTAATTTCAAGTTACTTCCAATTGTTCATCATTGACATATAGGAAAGTGGTTGACTTCTTTTTATTAGCTTTGCATTCTACAACCTTGTATTAATTGCTTATTAGTTTCAAGAGGGATTTTTCAGCTCTTCTTTGTAATTTTTTGCATAGACTATCATATCACCTGCAAAACAGTTTCATTCCTCCCATTTATATTTTTATTTCCTTTTCTCATCTTATTATGTGAGCGAAGTCATCCGATACAATGTCAAATGGGAGCCATGACAAGGCTTCTTGTCTTGCTCTTGATCATGAGGGAGGCATGTGCTTTCATAATTAACTGGCTATGAGCGATGGGCATTTCATAGATATTTTTATCATAATGGGGAAATTCTCCTCTATTTCTAGTCTTTTATTTCTGTTCAGTTTTTATTCATAATCATAAACTTAATTATGCAGTCTAACTAGACTTGGGGGGAAATAAGAATATGGAACCTAAAGAGCTGCAGAGAGAGCACAAAGATTATGGGACACTGCGAGCAGATGGAGCCGCGGGCACTCTCCTGAGCTACAGAAGGAATGGTCTGGTGGTGAATATACACACAGGTCCAAAGTATTCGAGCTGCCCACAGTCAGCAATGGTGATCTTCTTGCTGATCTTGCTCTTCCTGAACCCAAAGTGCTCCATGGCTTCCACAATGCTCATGCCTTCTTTCAGCCTGTCAAAGACCACATTTGCCATTCAACCACTCAGTCTTAGCAGCAGATGAAAAACCGGGAACCATTTGTGTTTGGGATCCTGTTTGCCATGGACGAGATACCAGGACCTGTATGCTTCAAGATGAAGTTCTCATCCCTAAATTTCTCCCCATGGATGGTCTTGCTACCAGTGCCGTTATGGTTTGTGGAGAAACTACTCTGGTACATGAATCCTAAAATAATTTGGTGAAAGGAAGAACCCTTAAAACCAAATTCTTTCTCTCCATTGCTAGGGCATGGAAATTTTCTGTTGTCTTTGAAACTTTGTCTACAAACAGCTTGAAGGAGATGTGATCCAAAAGCTTTCCATTGACCATATATCCAAGACCTTGGTAGGGTTGACAATGGCTGACAGCAAGTGACTACAGGGACAGCGGTGTCTTCAAAGCCCATTTTTAGTTTCTTGACATGTTTCATCATGAATAGATGTTAGATTTTATCAAATGATTCTTCTGTATTTATTGATATGCTCCTATGAGGTTTTCTTCTTTGGACTGATGTAATGGATTATATCAATCGATGTTGAAGTGTTCAACCAACCTTATATATTTAGAACATTTCCACTTGTTTGCAAGTCTTGGGTTGTGATGTACATTTTTTATGCATCGTTGGGTTCAATTTCTTATTTTCTTGGGAATTTTGTATTTATATTCATGAAAGATCATGGTCTATAATTTTATTTTTATATTGTTTTGACAGATTTTAATAGTAGGATATTGTTGACCTGATAAAATGAAGTATTTTTCCCCCTAATGTATATTTTTAATTGACTTTTGTAGATTTCATACAATGTATTTTAATTGTATTTAGACTTCCCTATCTGCACCCTTCTTCCCATAGCCCACCCACAGAATTTCAAGCATTCTGTCTTTTATATTATTCAAGTTTGTGTACCCAGATGTCTATTGGTTTGAAGTCATCCACTGGAGCCTGTTCAACCTATGTAGCATCACTGTCACTCTGTTAAAGAAGACCAACTTTTCCTCACCCAACAGTGATCAGCTGCTAATAGTTCAAAATTAATTTTTTAAAAACATTGTTTTTTAAATATCTTATTAATTATTTTTATTTTATGTATATGACTGTATTGCCTGCATATCTGCAAGTGCACCTGTGTTGTGCAATGCCAGAAGAGGGCATAAGAGTCCTCTGGAACTGGAGTTATGGACTGTTGTTAGCTGCCATGTGGGTGCTGGAAATCTTAAAGAACAGCCAGTGCTCTTAACTGCAAAGCCATCTCTCCACAGCCCAAAATGAGTTTTTTGAAAATTTTATTTTAATTAATTTTTGTGAGACAGTGTTTCACACTGAAGCCCAGGCTGGCCTGGAACTTTCTAGGTACTATAGGTTGACCATGAATTTGCAACAATCCTTCTGTCTCAGCCTTCCAATAAAATGAATTAGGAAAAATTCTTTTTGTTTCTATTTCCTGAAAGAGATTGGGGAGAATTAGCATTAATTTCATAAGTGTTTGGTAGATTCACCAGCAAAACTATTTCTTTAATAGATATAGACCTACTCAGGTTGTCTGTCATTGTATAAAATTTTAGTAGATTGTCTTTCAAGAAATGTGCTAATTTTATCTCAAGCTACTATTTTTTGACTAGACTTGTTCATAGTGTTTCTTTCTTATTATCTTAATGTTCACAGGTGCTGATGCCCCCTTTTTAGTTTGTGATATTAGTAATTTGTGTTCTCTCTTTCTTTCCTTTGATTAGCCTGGCTAGAAGTCTATCAGTGCTACTGACCTTTTCAAAAATCATGCATCAATAAATATGTTAAGTATTTTTGGTTATTTACAGTCATAGTTTAATATCCAGTGACCTAAAACTAAATCACAACAATGCCTATATACCTTATTATTATTGGTTTATATTGTTCTATTCTTGGAAAGCTCACTACTTGGCAATATACATAAGACATGTACTTGGGAGAAGGGTGTGTTATTACAGAAACTTAAAAAATATGGAGTTGCAGTGGATGTTGGGTGGATATGAGAAGATAAGAAAGATAGTGATAGTGTGAGTTTAGAACACCTCTAAAAGATCATCAGGAGAAGACTGATGGCAGTGAAAGACAACTGATGAGCACTTAGCAGAAGGTCAGGAGGATTTTTTCACAAGCTAGAAAAAAAAAGAGGTTCATGCTATGTGGCAGTGGAAAATTAGCACCAGCACCATTGAGGAAAACAGAAAACAAACCAATGGATGATGTAGATAGGATCGTTTTGAACATAGTGTTGAATATATTTCCTGATTTTTTTCTAACTGCCTATAGCAAAGAGAGAGATAGAGATGAGAGAGAGAGAGAGAGAGAGAGAGAGAGAGAGAAGATAGGGAGAGTAGAAGAGAGAGAATAAATTGAAGAGAGAATGCTTAGACACAGAATTTTTTGCATTTTAAAACAAAAACCCTGCTTTCACTCTTGGTCTTCCCAGATGGAAAACACACTAAATTTAAAAGCAAATAGCTTCTGAAGAGATTGATATTCAGGTTCCTATCAGGATAATACGGGCTACATATTAAGCCAAGGAGATGAGTTGAAAACCCCTTGATAAAATCTCTAAAAGATTTAAGGTTCATACCTCAAAGAAACAAAAGTCTCTCTTGTAATTTTATTGACACATCTTAGAGATTCTTTCTATTAAAAAAGCTTATATGTATTATTAAGGGGCTATCTCACAACAACCACATGGCAAGCCCAAATTAGAGAAAAGTTTATCTCCATAAAGCTTATAAAAGTGATTTCATGGAAAAGAATAGCAAGCCTCAGAGAAAGTCGAAAATTGTTTACATAGATACACCCCCAACTTGAACTTAAAAGGATAGAGATTATACCAAACCAGAAGGACTTTGGATTCCTGAATTCCTGGAACAGAGGGCAAACACATAATCTCAGCCCTGGCTTGATGTTAAATGTGGGTATGATTCTTCATTGCTCTTGGCTCTGTCTGTGTTCTTTGGTTTGCCCTCTGTTCCTGCTCACAGTAGTTCATACCCATAAAAAATAAAAGTAATAAAGTATTTTTTTAAAGAACTGCAAGTGAGGGCTCGTCTGTATTCCTGTCTGGTTTTGATTGTAAGATCTTGGATCAAATGAGCTGATGTCACAAGTAAGTGGGAATTTGGAGCAGGGTAGAGAAATGATTGTATTTCACATGTAGGAGCTACAGAAATGATTTGGGAATTGTTTTACAATTCTCCATTTCTTTGACAGTCTTTCCATCATGACATAGAGCCTAATTCTTCTGAAAAATTAGCAATATGTATTTAACCATTAGACTGTGGCCGAACTTAACCTGCCTGACTTCCAGAGCTAACCTAGAAAAGATGAGAATTTTTACTTGATTTCTCTCTTGAGGTACTTGGTCATTTTGAGCCTTGTATCTATGCTTAAGAAAAACAAAAACAAAAACAAAAAACAGGACAACATGGAAAGGCCACATGTACATGCTTCAATGACTGCCCCATCGGAGGTCCCACCTTACAGCCAGTATAAACCACCAGATAAAAGTGACTAAATATTATTAGAAGTTGCTGGCAGAGAATAAGGCATTTGGTAGATGGAGATCTGGCCAGAAGAACTGTGAACAGTCAAAAAAATTTTCTCATTTGGTAATGTTTATTCCAGTGAAGGTAAATCATTGCTTTTAGAGGGTGGATTTGTACAGTGAAGTAGCATAGCCCAGAGGATGAGATCCCTTGGGTTGTCGCTGTATATCGACAGGCAGAGATGCCTAAGCAAGTTGAAGAATAGGTGCTTAGACTCAATGCATTTTTTCAAGCTACACTGTCTTTTGCCACTCAAATAAATCTGTGTCCTATTAGTGACTTCCTGTTAGTAGTTCTTCAAGGAAGAACAAAAAATATTAACCTAATTGAATCATGGTACCATCTAGATTTCACTTTAGTGGCATATAGCCCCACACATGACTGTCCTACAGGATTGTGGCAAAGGGAATTTCAGTGCAGACACTGCATCAGGTCCAGAATTAAAAGAACCACTTCTGGTTGTCCCTTTTCTCTGTAAGATAATGAATCAAAGATGGGTTGGCATCTGCACTTGTTAGGGAATCATGGTGAACAATGATCTAGATGATCTGGAACTTCACATGAACCAAACTGTTGGTGAGGAAGCTTCTGTTGAGAAAGTGGAAGAAGTCTGACCACAGCTCTTTGAAGAAGGGTCTTAATGATCAGATGCAGGCAGCATTTCCTTTTAGGAGAGTCTCTTTCCCAAGACGTGTTAGGGCTTGCTTGAACAAGATGATAAGGGAACAAAAATACGAAATTGAGGATTATGAAAATTAGTTTAGATAGGTTAGAAAGTTAAGATTAAAGTAGTCAGACAATGATCACAAACAACCACCAGATTTACAGTGGTTGAAATATAATAAACAGGTATTTAACAATGTTCATTTCTATAAGACACATGTCTCTGGAAGGTAGATGGCTTAGGCCCATAAAAGGCTTCCATGTTTGTGGAAATTGTGCTAACATTTCTTGGTGAATATGTAAAAGAATATGGTCAGGGCAGTCTATTTAAACACCAACACACCGAAATTGTTGCCAAGCAAATACAGAGAACTAAGATTTCCCTACAGTCCTGCAACATTGTTATTCAGTAGGACTGACACTTTGGAAATGATTCCTGACATATTTAGAGGCTTTCCATCTTTTTGAATGTCTCAGCACTGACATTAGTATTTAGCCACATTTCTAGAACCCAGAGAGTCTGGTAATCAGTGGTAGAAGGGTGTTTATAGTTTGATTTTGTTTGCTGAACTGGACACTCTTCTGGAACAATGATTGTTTTAGTTTTCTTTGGTTCACAGGTTCAGACAGGAAGTACTTCCAAGAGTGAAAAACATAGATATGGGTATGACAGTGCAAATTGTAAATCTAGCACTTGGAAGGCTGAAGTGGGAGCATTGTTAGCTTTAGGTCTCGTATTTGTGTAGCAATTAGAGAAAATCTTCCATCTTGGAGGAACCCATAAGACAGGATATTCTGAAGGGCTACAAACAGCAAGATGTTCTAAAATGAGATAAATAACTCAATAGCTTCAGACTGTCCCTGAAACTGACCAGATTCATGAAACCTCTCCCTCCCCAAGCATATATCGGACCTAAGGACTGCTGAGAGATATTCTCAGACAAGCCAGGCTCAGGCCAGCCAAGCTGTCTGGAAGAAGCAGAAACCAGCTGAGCTGCCTGGAAGAGGCTCAGACCAACTGAATCACCTGGAGAAGACTCTAACCTGTTGAGCTGCTTGCAGGTTGTACAGTGTACTACAGGTTTCTTGCTTGTGAAAGCTGGGTGGGCTTTGGTGATACAGCTGTCTCTGAGTTACTGCTGCTGTAAATAACCCATAATCCATACTCCTATAAGTAAGCCCAATAAAACTCATTGCTTCACCAGGGTGGACTTCGGTGGTATCCTTACTTTGGTCTGTCACTGGCTCCCTAGTCAGGGTGAGTAAGTATTTGTTTACATCTCCCCAGGAATAGTGTCACAGAATGCATTTGTCTTAAAAACCAAATCACAGGCCAGAGAGATGGCTTAGTGGGTAAGAGCACTTGCTACAGAAGCATAAGGACCTGAGTTCAAATCCAAGCACACATATAAAAATCTGGGTGTAGTCGGGAATGCACCTGTAACCCTAATGCTGTGGAGACTGGAGACAGGAAGATCACTGCTTCCGGGTGACCAGCCTAGCTTCACTGAGAGACCCTGTCTCAAAAGAATAAGAGTGATTGATAGGGAAGGACACCTGACATCCTCCTCTGGCCTCTGCATGCGTGGACATCCATAACTGCAGAAGGGAGGGAGGAAAGGAAAGAGAGAGAGAGAGAGAGAGAGAGAGAGAGGGGAGAGAAGAGACAAACAAACCCCATCCAAACAAGGAAATGTGAAAGCATAATAAAATTAGATAATTTCATCTAAAAATTTTTGGGGGAATGTGAACGGATGCCCCACAGCAAATTGTAACCCAAAGTTAGAACTAATATTGAAGACAGAACCTCCAACTCTTGATTTCTGTGCTATCAACATAAGCTGCAATAGCATTCTATATTTTTCTCAGCTGAGTTAAATCTGGTCAGGACATAGGAAGCTTTTTGCTTCCTGATGAATATTTAGTTCATGGTAGGAGGAGGCGGTTCCAGGCCCTAGATGGGGTGTCTGAAAGCAACTTGGAAAACAAAAAAGATGAATAAATCTGTTTGGTAAGCCATCTTTTTATAAGGTGTGGGGAAAAGTGTTTTAAACCATGCTGTACAGAGGATTACTAAAAGAGAGAGAGAAAAAAACGTAGTATATGCATTAGGCAAATTCAATTTGCACATAAATTAGAAACTTGGGCAGCAACAACTTGAAGAGTGGTAAGAAAAGCTACCGTATCAGCAGGTTTGCAATCTAGTCAGCTTGGTATCTTGACTGAGTTATAAATAATGAAACCTCAATCTGTTCTTCAAATACATTTTATGAATAGTTTAGAATTTTTAGAGCACACGTCATGGATTTAGAAATAAAGTCTAATTAACTAAAGGGGAATGTACTAGAATAAAAGCATTCTGACTCCATAAAATTTTCTTCTATGGTTGATTAAAATAGGTCATGCTCATACTGAGAAAACATTGCTAAATTTTTTTCAGGTTCAAGTTTCGTCATGAATTACGTACATATGCCTTTTGGAGAGAAACTTTCTTTGTGGCTTTTATATGACATGATCAATATTATCCTAGTGTTTCTTTTCCAGAAATACAGACAACTCATATTTTTCAAAAACAAATTCTAGCTTCTTTTTCAATGTTATTTATTAAAGAAATCCTCCATGAAGTGAGACTTAAAAATCACTAGTGCTTATAAATGAACTAGAATTTTTCTTTAAATACAAATCAAATGCAAAATGTATACAATTCTATTAGGAACAGCAACTTCAGGCTCAAACCATAGACAGTGTCAAGGCTTGCTATGGTTCTAAAGGAGCTGTAAGTAGCTTAACTTATATTTTATTTCTTAGTGGACTATCTTCCACTGAAAAAAGTATGACTTCCTGCATCAAAGAAATGCAATATAAAATGTAAAGTATAGAAAATCCTCATATAGGATCAGGTGTGGTAATACATACCTTTAATCCTAACTCTTGGAAAGCAGAGGCAGGCAAGAACTCTATGAGATGCGGGTCAGCCCTGGTCTAAAAATAGGAGAAAATTCTGATATGGTATATTCACCAAAATATCTGCATTCTGTTCTTTGGGGACATGATGCTTGAGTGAATTTCCCAGACTGTCTTATAGTTGGGTGTGGACATGTGACTTCACTTAAACTAATGAAATGTGGGTGATATCTTGCTTTCTGGAGGCGCCATCCCCATAAAATTCCCTACAAGGAATCTTCCTTATTCTTTAAATCCTTTTGCTTACTGGATTCAGATGATAATTAGATTCTAGGAGACTGAGAAGGCAACAGTCCCTGTTGACAAAAAATAGGTCTCTCTTGGTCTGTGAGAAATAAATTTATTGAAGTATGTGTGTCTCTCTGTCAACTTGTGGACACACACACACACACAGAGGCATGTGCACATACCTATGTGTATGCTCTAATAGATCTCTAATGCTTTGTCTTTTTTTTTTTTTAGGAAGAAGGTCTTCCTATGGCCCCAGCTGGTTTGAAATTCACTATGCAGACCAAGCTGGCCTTGATCTCACTAAGATCTGCCTGCTTCTGCCTCCTGAGTGATAGGATTAAAGGCATGTGCTCCAATGCCCTGATAGATCTTTGTAATGTTTTATAGCCTGTACCATTAGCTTAGAATGCTAATTCAGTGTTTTCATTGCAGGTTCATTCTTACTGCTTAGCAAACACAGATTTAGTCTTGGTTGGCTGGATGATACAGTTTGGAGTGCTAGGAGACGACCATATGCCCTGGAACACAGTGTGACTTAGGGACACTGTCTACAGTTCGCAATTCCTAGCTTCCTGTTTAATTTCCTAAAATGTCCAGATTTTGAAAACTTAGGTTGTCATATGATAATGGATGATGTAAAGACCTATTCTAAAAGCAACAAGGAGAACAGTTTCTCTTTTGAAGAAAACCCTTGCTTTTCTTCATTTGCATGCAATGTTTTGTTTTCCTATATTTTTGTTGCTGTCACTGATATGCTAATGATATGCTATTGCTGTCTGGAATGCACTCAGCTACACACCACTGGCTTCATTTTTGTGCAGAGAAGCAAAAATCTGAGACTTTAGCTATGATTACAATCTTCTGCTCAGTGAAGAAAGGCATGCATTCAGTTGCACATTACTTCCTCCCCCCACAAAAAGATGATGATAATCTTTCTAGATTTGAGTTTTCAGTCTCTTTGGAGTCTTTGTGCGGCAGAATGAAAATTTTGGCAGGTGGTGGCCAAATCTTAATTTTGTTGTCGGTTTACTACTAGTAGCGCTCTTTCAGAGAATGGAAACAGGAAATTGCAGACATGGAAACAAAGCAGAAACTGCAGTTTCAAAACAGATTTTATATATTAGCATGCTGTAAGCCAAAATGGAAATTGTTATTTTTTTTTAGCAATTACTAAATATTAAAATGCATGATCATATAATGGAAATTGTGTGAGTGTGTGTTTTTAAACAACCATCAGAGAAACTTTCTTATTTTAGAAGAATGGGTATTTGAATGCTTCAATATTTAACCCTAAAGCAACAGAAGAAAACATTTTTATGTAAGTCATGCAAATCCCAACTTTAAAAATATTTATTTAAGCCCCCATGTGGAGGTGCACACATTTAATTCCAACACTCAGGAAGCAGAGGCAGGTAGATCTCTGTGAGTTCAAGTCCTGCCTGGTCTACAAAGAGAGTTCCAGGCCAACTGAGGCTGCAGAGAACTTGTCTCAAAAAAACAACAAAAATTTATTTATTTCATGTGTACAAGCATTTCCTTGCATGTTTGTAAGTGCTTCCATGCATGCAGTGCTCGCAGAAGACAGAAAGGGCCTTGGATCTCCTGGAACTGGAGTTGTTAGCCACCATTTGGGAGTAGGAAACCCAACCCAGGTCTTCTACAAGAGACTTAACTTTGAATGTTTGTGTGTAAGTATGTAAGGAGTGTGAGAGTGGGAACAGGCTTTGCAACTAGCTAGGAGACTAGGAGAGAAGAGCAAGAGGTGTTGAAGAAAGGGGAGGGAGGACAAAGGGACTCATGGGACATGGAAACTGGAAGGTACCAGGAAGACCAGAGGAAGAGAAAAAACAAAACAACACTTGCCTAAAAACGCCATATGGGAACCTGATATTTGTGTACTAAGAAAAAAGAAACATTTGAGGAGGGGCAGTAGGAAGCCCAAAAGACTCATACTAGTTGGTGAGCATATGCTTGAATTAGACGTACTGATGACTTCACTGCCTAGATAGGCTTTCTCTCACAATGAATGCTGATTGGCCTTGTGTTGCTGTGTGAGCCTTAGAGTAGAACAGTAGAGGGAGGTCCTTGCTGGCTGTGAAGGTATATGTGGAGAAATAGGTTTCTTTGGGTGATGAATATGCAGTTTCACCTGTGTGGTCAGAAAAATCTTATTTTCCATTGGAGTCTTCTATTGTCCCTGTACTAAAATTTCTTATTACAGCTCCTCCACTCCCACCATTTTATTTTATACTGGTAAAAGTCCACTAACTTTCTTTATAAAAGAAAACCATTCGGGGGCTGGAGAAACAGCTCAGTGGTTAAGAGTAATGACTGCTTTTACTGAGGACCCAGATTTGGTACCCAGCACCCACACGGCAGCTAACAACCACTTGTAACACAAATTCCATGAGATATGACACCCTCTTCTGGCCTCTGAAGGCACTGCATGCATGTGTATTACACACATGCAGGTAAAACACTTATACACATAAACCAAAAATAAAATATAAAAAAAAGAAAGTCATTCTGTATTATTACTGTCTGGCTGAGGAAGGGAGCTCACACGCAAATAATTAAGACATGGTAAGGACTGAATGATGCATGTTTTAGCTCCTTAGTAATAGATATTTTATATTATGTAAAGCTCTTCTGGATATTTAAAAGGAAGCAAGTTTATTGCTTACTCTCTAAGTTCACTGAAGTTCCAAAAAACAAAGAAGAATGTGTAACAACTGTCTAAAATGGATTATTAGGTATTTTCTAAAAAGTGTTTTGGAATCCTTAAACTATGAGAGTGGCTCTTGTATTTCACAAGACAGCTTCTTACTAGTTATTTACCTCAAATTAGAGATTTCTTAAAATTCTTTGTAAGATTGGACAGGTGCAGGTTGAGACAAGTGGCATTTAGCAATTTGACTGTAGAGCACATTTCCAAGACTAAAAATGATGGCAAATGTGTACACATGATGCTTCAGAGTACTGCTATCCAACTGGGCTTCCTGCACTGAAGAAAATATTCTCTACATAGCCCAATATGGTAGCTGCTAGCCATATAGCAAAAGCTTGAAATGTACCTAGTGTGGCTTTTGAAAATTTTGAATATGTAACTAGTAGCGTGTTTTGGATAGTGCAGTGTTAGACCAATTACTGGTGCTGCTTTGTCCCTGCCTTTTAGTGATTTAAACCTATGGTAAGATCAAGGTAGCAGGCATTCAGCCTCTGGGAGATTAGGCAGCAGCCATTTTTCCTTGCAGCTAGGAGCACTTACTTTACAGATTTCTACTTAGATTGAGATTTCTTAATAATTCTAAAGTAGAAAAAGAGTGTTCTTTGTTTAAATATGGCTATTTAAGAAAATCATTGCTACCATTTCCTGCCTGATTGAAATACTTTAACCTATCATTCATTTCTTTTCAAGGATAAATTTGTTTTCAGATTTCTAGCCAGTGATGGGGAGTCATGCCTCACATGCCTGACAGGTTTCACATGAGAGCATGTTGACATATTTATTGGCTACCAATGGGTATAATAAAATGGGCAAAATGAACAAAGGATAACGCACTTCATGCAGCATGTAGTCCCATTATTTTGCAATATAAAAGACCCTCATCTTATTGCAGATCAAAAAGTATTTTGCAAATTCCCTGAACAAACATAAATAAGAGAAGAAACATAAAACTACGTAACTCTATGAAATAATGTTCCGCAGCAGTGGGAAATGTAATGGCTCAGCATTAAGTCATTATGTTGAATAGACCTGGTGCATGAAGAAGTCAGAAGTTATAAAGAACACTCATCTGCTCCTATGTGGAGTTCTCTTTCATGCCCACGTAGAAAACCAGTCTGTTCGGGAAGCTGCATCGCGCACATGTCCAGGATGGAACACAGACAGCAAAAACCATATGTGAGGAATGTGTCAGTCTCAGAGCTCCAAGGAAATCTTGCCTTAAAGAGGGTTCATGCCTGAATCCCTATTGACGATGTGAGGTCAAAAGAAGATAAGAACTTACAGAAATCAAAGTTCTTAGGAATGGACAGGTGTGTACGTGTATATCTAGTGAGGAATCAGACAGTAATAACACGTGCACATGTGAGCACACATTCCCTAAGAAACAGGAAATGAACCAGGCTGTGCACAGAAATAAATTTTTAGACTTCTCTCTTTTTTTAAAATCAAATTTGTTCTTTGACATTTTTGTATATGTTTATAGTGCATTAGACATCTCTAATGCTATAATAAAAAGAATTAATCTAAAGTGTCTTCTTCAATCATATCCACCTCAATTTTTGAGTCAGCGTCTCTCAGTGAACCCGGAGCTTATTGATTGCTTACACTAGGGGGCCAGCAAGCCCTGGTATCCTCTGGTTTCTGTCTCCTGGTGCTGGTATTACTTTCTGTGTATCACTTTTTACATGGGTGCATGTTTGCAAACTCAGGTCCTCAAGCTTTTGCAGTAAGTAAGTTATCAGCTAAGCTATCTAACCAGTCCATTTTCTTTGAATTTTCAACAATTTTCCTTGTTCAAAAGTTTTTAGTGACCACTGCTGTCTAATTTTACTGAGATTTTATCAACAAGAACAGTGCAGAAAACTGGCCAAGAACAATTACTTCTTGAAGCATTCTTATTTCTACTATGAACTTCAGAAAATAAAATTGGAAAGATCTACTCTGATTTACTGCTGTTTTTTTTTTTTGTTTTTTTTTGTTTGTTTTTTTTAATTGTGGCAAAAGATGTATGTGATGGCTGATGTTGGTTTTGAACTTGACAGGATCTGAAATTAACTGAATTGTGATCCATCTCTTGATTAGCTTATTTGAAGCTGGAAGACTCACCCTAATGTGTGCAGAATCTTCTGGTGGAAGACCAGGTAAAAGGCCATGGAAGAAGAGAGCTTTGCTTTTTGCTTGCTTGCCTTTACTCTCACTGGTGAGCGTGCCTATCTTGCTGGTGCTATGGCCCTCTTCTGTCAATACCAGAACCGAATTCTTCAGGTTCCAGTGTAGACTGAAGTCCAGCAGATCTCAAGGAATCCCTCAGGTCTTCAGTGCTGGACTGGGACTGCTAAGACATTCAGCCTTGGGCACTGAACAGCTACCAAATTCTCAGCTTCCCTAGTGTGGGACAGCCATTGTTGGGTTACTCGGACCCTATGCTGTAAGTCAATGTAATAAATTTTATATATATGTTCATTTTTATCAGTATTGTTCCTTTAAAGAACACTGACTAATACAATGTACAACATAAAACTGGCCATTTAATGACTGCCATTGAACAGTTCATTAAGGTTAGATATATTTGCATTGTTGTGTACCAGATCTCTAGAAAATTTTCATCTTGCAAAATGAAAACACTACTTATTAAATACTATTTTCCTGTTCTTCTCCGCAGGTCTTGACACCCAGTGCTCTACTTTCTGTTTCTATGATTTTGACTGTTTTAGATACTTCTTCAAGTAGAATCTCTGGGATTGACTTATTTTGTCTAACAGATGTCCACAAAATTCATCTGTGTTTGCAGCCATGAGAGTTCCATGACACAAATAATGCAAGAACGTGGGGTGGAGGGACACTGGAGGGGCAGGAAGTATCTGGTTTGGGTGGTATTTTCTGGTGGGAGAGCATCCTGGAGGAGATGAGAGGAAAGCAGAAGTGGTCATGTCAGACTGGGGACAGGATGCATCCGCACCAGGTAAGAGTACAGATCTGTCTGTAGGCATCAGTGACCTTCACAGGTTCATCACAAATGAGTTCCATGTCACTGAAGTTGGTCTAGGAATGATAGTTGAGAACAGAATAAGAAGGGTCAATCTCTTCTGGGCTCTGTGCACCACGGCGAATTTGTTTGAAGTGTAACCACAAGCTCCTGGAGGAGGGTTGTAAGCCCTTTTGTGGAAACGAAGTATAATACATACTCAAGAGACCATTTTGACTCACCCAGAGATAGAGAATGCAGGTGTTTGGGCTGGAATAGCAACAAGCAGCAGCTAATGGTGGTATGTCTGGGGCCAGGCTTCTGCTCTGTTTATAGATCTTTCAAGGTGGCAGGTTGCCCAAATACTGCACGGAGAAATCAACGACGGAAGAAGGCATGAGCATGTGTAATTTATTGGGCATACCAATGCTTTATTAAATGACTTCATGACTTCCTTTTAAGTGAGGCTTTTAGAACTTCTATCCTGAAGGTGATTTAGAAATGGTTATTACATTCACTTTAGAGGAAGGTAAGAGGAGGAAATGCATTTTTAAAAGACAGAAAGGTTTCTGTTTCTTTTGTAGGGGAGTTGTATTTTCCATCTAAAATGACTGAAAAAAAATACTTTACAAGAAATTGATTTAATTGAAGCCATTGTTACGCACAGCAAATATGTTTGGTTCATGCCACAGTTCCCAGAAATTTATAAATGGGTTCAGACTGTTGTTCAGGCACCAGAAAATAAACCTCCAAGCTATTTACTACCTCCATGATATATAAAGTTTGCAGTTTTGATTTTGTGTGATTATGTTCAGCAATGGTGACCTTTACAGGCAACAATATTGAAGTGTAATGAGGAGATGTTTGATCACTGGTATACAATGAAGAGCTGGTGCTACTTCCCCATTTCTTCCTGGAATTCGTGAAATTCAACTGACAGGCTTTAACCTTTAGACTGCTGAAGTTATAAAATGTATAGGGATTTAGGCTGTTTATACAACACGTTAGATATATGAAATTTTTTAGACACTGTAGCTTCCTTTATCATCTGGTAAAATGATTTTGTATATTTAATAACCTCAGTCGCTGGTAACCATGACAGGCTACACTCGGGTAGATCACAGTCTATGGAGTCTAGCTTGATGAAAGAAGGAGAAGGGCCATGGAGTCAAACAAACGGAAGCAGCCATTCTCCCCAGACCAGGCATTTTCAAAATTGATGGATAAGGCTCCTCTGCTTTAGTTTCCTTTCTATGCATTGTAGCTTAGAAACTAAGAAAAGATAACCCATCCTCCTGATTGCTAAAAATTTCATTCAAATTCAGTAATGCTTTAAATAAAGAAAAGACAGGGTGAGATGTCAGTGGATTAGAGGCTGTGATTACAAAATAGAATCTCCAAGGTGTAATTAGTGATGAGAATGTTGATGAGGAAGAAAGGAAGCCAATAGGAGCAAGAGCTTTGGATCTGTGGCCCCTAACAGGACAGTGCAAGCAAGATCCCCAAATACATCTTTCCTAATTCTTGGTTAGGAGTCCCTTTACTAAAGCAATCATTTCTTGGCTAGTGCTACAAAGACTAATTGGCAATATAATCAATCTCTCCTGAGTAACTACAGAATTTTGGTTTTCTGGTTGGGAATTTATAGTGCATAGACTGAGTATGGGCCGTTTCTGAACAAGGCATGATCAGAAGCATCTGTGTTAGTGGTAGGAGCTTACTCTGTAGGGGATAAATAACCTGTTCCCTAGGTTTTAGTTGAGCAACACACATAAAAAAGAAAATAAGTGTTTAAGGAATTAAACACAGAGTCTGCTACTGGGCATCCTATGAAAACTTGTACCAAAATGGAATATCCAAGCCTTTTGCCTAGTTGGTGACACCATGGAATAAACAAACATGTGTGCTAAATGCCTGGCTGCACTGGGGGAGTCCAGATAGGTGTCAGCCAGCATGGACACTGGCTTGAGCACTGATTTCTTTTGAAAGCAAATTCAGATGCTGTTTCTTTCTGTACCCCTAGCTTTTTCAGTGTCTGAAAGCCAGGCATCAAAGCTGTGATCACCAAATTAATAAAGAAATAATGAAGATTATGATCAGAGCTTGACAAATGACATGATTAAGAAATTGACATTTTGGAATCACAGTTGAAAAGAAGACCATGTAAGCAAAGCACCAGGCTTCCTAAAAGACAGGCAGGCCACTGAATGCGCAGGAAAGCTGGAACCAGACAGAAACTCTGAAGTTTCACTTTGTCATATTAGGATATGATTAGAAACATTTAAAACACAAGGGGGCAAAGTTCAAGGTATAGCTAGAAGAAAGATCAGTGAGATGGACATGGAAGACATTTCCTCTGAGTGCTTTGCAGATCCTCTAGGATTTAAGCAATTTAAAAGTTTTTGTTTTAAACAGTGTCATGCTGAGAAAAAGGAAACTCACTTTCAAAACTCTGAACTATGCTTCCACAGATCTCCTTCCTTCCTTCCTTCCTTCCTTCCTTCCTTCCTTCCTTCCTTCCTTCCTTCCTTCCTTCCTTCTTTTTCTTCTCCTCTTTCCTCTTCCTCCTCCTTATTTATTAATTTTTTTTGAGAGACAAAAACTCACCGTGAAGGGGAGGCTAACCTTGAACTCACAGAGAGGCACTTGCCTCTGCTTCCTCAGTGCTGGGATTAAAGGCATGAGCCATAATGCCCAGGATGCTTTCATACATTTCTAACACCTAAGAGCCAATCAACAGTAACTTCTGACACTTGGAATGCAAGTGCCTCTGCAAGTGGTTATTGTTGTCTTCTAACAGACCTGAGGAATCTGTTGACCAGAGTAAACCTCAAAAACTCATCTTCCTCTTATGACTCTAGGCAGAAACAACTCTCCTCAGCAAAATGACTGTTCATCACGTGGCACTGAATATCTCATAGTCTAACTTGGTCGACTTTTCTATGATGAAGCGCTCATGCACTGAAAAGTCATGCAAGGCTCTTCCCACCACTGCAGAGCTGTAGTTCTTTTTCTTATTACTATATTAGCTTTTCAAGCCGTGTTGAGAGGACAGAACCAATCAAGTTCCCTAGAGGTGAAGTGCTTTAGACTGAAGGGGGCGTGAGTGACCAGAAATCCTCTTGACTTTCTTTGGCAAGAGAAGTTACACTTCATAATATTGCATTTGACGGTATGAACCTGTTTATATATGGAGAAATACTCATTTGGTTCTTATTGGAAACTGAAAAGTTCATGCAAAGGCACTTTTGTTAGACTGTTTTCTGTGACTTGACTTCTTTTTAATGAGAATTGCTATTAAATTTTAAATATTACTTTCAATATTAAAGATTTTGAAAGTTTAGAGGATAGAGTAACACTGATTTGGAAGATTATATAGAATTTGGAGGGCTCACTAAAGAAATACAATACATAATTGTGACTACAAAATTCCCAGGGTAGGCTGGTGAGACAGCTCAAGCAGTGCAAAGGCACTTGCCACCAAGCCTGATGATGCAAATTCCACCTCTGAGATCTGCATCGCGGAAGGAGGGAACCAACTCCCACTACTTGTGCTGTGGCCTCCATCCCGAATCTTTATTGGCTTCACAATAAAGCCTCTTCTAAATGAGATAGAAGAGATGTATCAGGCCATGCTTTTAATATGTATTTCATCAGGAAAATTCCAGGGAAACAGAAGGACAGCTAAACAAAAGCAATCAAATTTAAATTAGGTTTCTTTAAACTTAAAGATTAGAGGAAGAAATTGCATAAGAGGAAATTTCTTTTTCTAATGACTTAAAAGTCATGAAATTGCAGTTACTCCTGTGATTACAGAAAGAGATAGGGGGAGGGAGGTTCAAATTACATGGGGTACTGCATGGGCTTCTGTGCGGTGGTCTGTGGAGGGACAGTGTTATACAACCTGACTCAAGCTAGGACACTGAGAGGTCTCTGAAGTAAGGGCAGGAAAAAAAAATACTGTTTCAGATCTTCGTCTAAGTGAGATATCGCCACTATGTCAGAGCTCAAGGGGTTTAGTTATTTATCTTAATTTTAAAATTTCAATGGGCAGTAATTGTATATATAATATATATATATATATAATATATATGTATATATGGGATTGAGAGCAGCATCTCAGTACAAGTACACACTGTGTGATGAACAGATCAGGTATTCTGCAGATCCGTCAGCTCACATATTATCAAGTCTCTCTATAGGGAACATTCAAAATATCTATACTACCTCTTTTCAAATGTATAATTAATTGGCAGATAAGCTAGCTGTAGCATCCTTTTCTCTTATGAATTGTGAAGGTCTTTCTAGGTTTGAAATCCCACATTTAATAGTGAGGTGGATGTTAGCTCAGACTTTAGTTCTGGTTTGTTTTTTTTTTTTCCCTCTCTTCTGATACTTTCCTTTGTATGGGGCAATTTTGAAGGCAAGTGTGACAGTTGCCCCACAGATAACTTCAAAGACTTGGGTAGAGGCAAATACAGAGAGAAGCAAGCTAAAAATCCCGCCTCTCTCCCAAGCCTTTCAGAACACCTGGGAGTTGCTGCCCTCCATCTCCCCTTGGATTGAGTCTCCACATTTTGTTTCATATGAAATGTGACTTTTTGGTTGTGTTAAAGCATTTTCTTTGCTTTCTCAAGGGTTCACCATCTTCCTTTGGCCTGTAACACAAGAAGAAATGCTCCAGAACGCTGTCCTTGAGTTTATGCACCTTCTCTGCATACTTGAGCAGCTGATTTGAGTTCTTCCCATTCTTCAGTCATTGAACAATGTGAGGCTTTAAACACTGCTCTGAGATCAGCCCCTGCTGTGGACAACTTATTCATCCCCCAGCCCTTAAAGCAACAGTATTCCCAACCTCTACACCCTCAGATTTCTGTGCATCCAGTTAGGTAGTAAATTCTGTTCAGAGTAACTCTGAAGCGATCTTTCCAGGCCTTCTTCCCTCTTCTACCTGTTTTTAGATCTCAAAAGCTCTCAAAGGTACTATTTTAAAAAATAATTTTTTAAAGATTTTTCAAGATAAGGCCTCATTCGGAGTTCAGGTTGGCCTGGAACTCACTATGTGGCTTTGAACTTGTGGCAATCATCCTGTTTGTTTCACTCTCTCTAGTGCAGTAGGATCCGCGTGGGCCACTATGCCTGACTTCTCAAAGATTCTTAAAGGTTACTGGAGAAAACAGAATAATTTCACTGCCTCCATTCAGCATCACAGGTGGCCAGAAGGAGAACCTGCCCTAACCTGCTGTGGCCATGTAAGCTCCCTTCCCATGAGCTGTCAGGGAGCTCTGCCCCTGCCCCTCTGACATGTAAGTTAAGTCTCTCTCTAGCATAGCTTTGAGGCAATCCTCTCCTTCAAACTGTCCAGGACCACATTTCTTGTCTCCTCAACCCAGTGTGTACTCTAGAACAACACAACAATCCACGCCATTCCTTAGCCAAGCCTGCTGCCTGTTTCGCCTCATCTGTCCCCTGCACCGGGGCCACCCTCCTGTCCCTTGCTCCTCTAAGCTCAGATGAAATTTCAATATCTCCAGATGTTCATTTGCCCAGTTCCCTGGCCATCTTTTGAATGTGTGTGAAGTTCCAGTATTTTCTCACAGAGCTTATATGTAGAAATTATAAAATAGGAATTTAAATTTTAGCCTTTTATTATGACTTTTGTGTATAGCTGGAATATTTTAATCCACAGAGAATCTTCAATGATATGTTTTATTAAACAAATAGCATTGTAAAACTCTATGTGTGCTTAAAATTCCCATTTTGAATATTCTTCTTTCAATTTTTTTTTTTTATTCCAGGTCTATTTAAAATTTTTATTTTTTCGATGTTGGAAACATTCATCAAGGCATCCCAAGTACTCTTTGGAATATGACTCAAAAAAAAAAATCTAAGTACCACTTGTACTGGAAACTGACCAAGTGATGTGTGATCAGTTCTAAAGGAGTGTGGACGTGTTTTCCCTTGTGATCTTAAAAGTATAAGTCCTCGTCTTCAGGGAAAGGGCTTCCAGGTCTGTTCCAGCTACATTTCTCCAAGTCCCATATCCAAAGTGTGGCCTGTCTGCAGCAATAGGGTCTTACCTTCAAGCTCTGGAAGGAAATCAAGGGCTGTGACAATAGCCTGTGCTATTTTGGTTGTCTCTTGCATCACCCTGACCAACAACTGGAAGAGAGGTTTCTCCTGCGGGGCACTGTGTTTCTTATTTAACCTTCAGTTATATACATGTGCTTAAATATTTATTGTATGTATGTTTTTCAGTAGGACTTTGAACTGATACATTTCCCTCTGTTTTTTCGTACCATCTAAGTATTGCTTGTCTTTCCTCTCGCTCGCTCTGTATTACCCCCTCCCCACTTCTCCCTTAATAACACCTGCCTCCGACTAACCCGCTTTCTCAAGCTCCTTCTTCTCCTTTATTCCCATGACCCTTTCTGTTTTCCTAGTTCCTGCAGTTACGTCAGGATATATACTCACATCTAGGACTTTGGAGCTGAGATTCACAAATGAGAGTGAACACATGCCACTTGCTTTTCTGAGTCTGTGTTACTTCCTTGGTATAACCATTTCTAGTTTTATCCATTTACCTGGAAATTTCATATTTCTTTATCCCTGAGTAGAATTCCATAGTGCAAATGCACCACATTTTCATTATCCATTTGTCAGTTGAACATTTAGGTTGTTTCCATGTCTTAGCTATTGTGAAAAGAGCAGCAACAAACTTGGCTGTGCAAGCATCTCCACAGTAGGATGAGTTTGTTGGGTATATTCCAAGAATTGATAGGAGGGAACCATAGATTTAGTTTTTAAAGAGTTCCCCATTCCAGCATAAGCATGGGGAATGGGTAAGAAATCCCAACCAAACCTAAGGAACTTTTGACAATTGTTGGCTGCTGTGAGAAGGAAAGACAGTGTCTTAAAAAGATGGGGCTCTTGGTGGACCCAGGGGATAGACCCACACCGAAGGACAGTGCTCTTAAAAGCACTGAGCCATCTCTCCAGCCCCTTTAAAAAATTCTTATTACTTATTTATTAAGCACTAGGTATTGTACTAATTTTTGGAAATATATAACAGAAGTAAATACACTGAAAATTTGTCATATATAATGTATAATCAAAAGATAGAAAGATATATTGTTCTAAAAGGAAGAAGCTATAGTCTAATATGGTTTGTCTATAATGAGAGAAAACTGTAAGAATGACTTTTATGGACATAATCTGGACTACATACTTTTACCTAACCTTGAAACCAAAAAGTTACTGTTTATAGTATAGACAAGCTCAATGAACTATGTGCTCCTCTCATTACCCAGAACCCCTCCTTACCCTCTAACAAAGACAGTGAATGAACGTGGGGATGCATGCTTTTCGTATCAAAAGTACTTGTGTGCTTTTCTTATTGCAAACAATGAGGAATCTTTTTGTTGTTCTGTGTGTGTATTCTAGGCAAAGGGTAAGATTCTCTGGTAAGATAAGGGAGGATCCTGACCTCTACCTCCACAATTCATGCTGGAGATAATGTTTCAATAAAAAAAATGAGCAAAGCCCTAGCTCTGGAGGACAGTTCCAAGAGATAGCTGAAGGAATGGGTTCACAGAGTTCAGGTCTGCTCTTGACCTTAAAATGAATGTTAAGAGTCAGGTTGTTTCTTAATTCAGGTATAACTGTAATGTAGCTTACAAGCACTGCAGAAAACTATATTTAAACTATAGTTAGGTTATTTGGAGAAGAAGAACTCTGGATTTCTATTATTATTATTATTATTATTACTATTTGGTCTTTTTGAGTCAGGATCTCCCTGTATCCCTAACTGGCTTAGAACTCATTATGTAGACAAGGCTGGCCTCAACTAACAGAGATCTACCAGTCTCTTCCTGGGATTAAAGGTGAAAGCCACCATACCCAGCTATTTTACAAACTCTTACGATGAAAAAAGACAAATACATTCTGTCTATAAACTTTCTACCTTTAAGACACAGTTTTTGTATCTCTGCATAAGCTTTATATCTGTTTTCTTTTTTCCTTTACATTTCAGTTACTTAATTTATGAAATAAATGATGTAACATATTTGTTCTAAGTCACATCCAGTGGGGTGATGTGGCTTCACTAGTTCATTTGGTTTTGATTAATAATCCATGCTGAATCAGTTTAGTTGAAGTTAAGCCATGCTATGGAATATTAGATAATTCTGGGGCCAGTGTTTTTTTTTTCAAAGCTCCTCTCAGGATGACGTCAGTTCTACTTTTCTTTTTTTAAAAAAAGTCTATGTATTTTAAGAATGTATGTGTACATGTGTGTGTGTGCCTGTGTGAGTTTTGTGCATCATGTATGTGCAAGAACCCATTGAGGCCAGAAGAGGGCATCAGATCCCCTGGAATTGGAGTTACAGATAGCTAAGTCACCATGTGAGTGCTGGGAACTGAGCTGCTTTGCAAAAGCACAGCCAGTGCTCTTAACTGCTGAGCCATCTCTCCAGCTCCGAGTTCTTCCATCCACACTTGAACTGGGTGGAAATGTGGACAGTCACCTCACTGGTCCTTAGCATCACGATTCATTCCCTGTCCTTTATGTACTTCTTCTTTGACTTCCATATATGGCCCAATTTTTCCTTGCTCTGGTGCCACCTGCTATTGAAACTTGGTATTATACCCCAGCTTATTTCAACCCCACAAAACCCTGTTACTTTAAAAACAAGTGCCAGAATATTTTTTAAAATAGATGTACAGACAGAGATAATAGTGTTCTACATAGCTAATTAAAGAAATTGAAAACAGACTATCATTTACATAGGATATTAATTTTTAGAAACTAAGATTTTTTTCTTTTTATGTATACATCAGCATGAGGTCTAAAAATAGAAATATTTAAATATATTAAATGCTTGGGAGTTTATGTCATCATGCACTGCTAAATTATGAAGAGAATGCTAACCATACCATGGCAGCCATATAATGTAACCTCCTCGAAATCATTCCCATAGCTTTAAAAAAGCTTAATTAGGGAGCTGAGAGATGGCCCAGTTGTTAAGAGCACTGGCTGCTCTTGTAGAGGACTGAGGTTTGAGTCTCAGCACCCACATGGTAGCTAACAACCATCCATAACTCCAGTTCCAGGGGATTCATCAGCCTCTTCCAATCTCTGTTGGCATTTCATGACATGGGTGCACTTACATGCATGCAGGCAGTACAGTCATACACACAAAGTAAAATAATAAATATAATATTTTTTAAAAAATTGAACAAGAATGATGTTTTATAGGTAAGATATCTCTCATTATAAAAGTAAGAAAAAGATGATAAAAATAATATCTATTTCCTGTTAATTAAAGAGATAATATATCAGTTATGGCTTTAGGGGCCAATGATCGTATTTCTGGTTTTGTTGGTTCACCTCTATTACTATACTAGAATCCCTGTGTTAAATAAAAAGCAAAATTTGTTTAAATGTAATCATGATTTAACCACTACAATTTTTTATTACTTTATAAATAATTTTGATTTAATTGTAATTGTGATATAATGAAACTACAGTAGGCTGTTTCTGCATACACCTTCCATTCTTACATTGACATCCATTTCTAAGGTGGTGATATTAAGAGTTAGGCACCTTTAGCATATGATTATGCTGTGAAAGCCCACACAACTCGAATTAGTCTCCTATTGTGCAGGTCTCAGAGTTTCCTGGTCTTATCTACCATGTGAACATACACTGAACATACCTGGAAGCAGGATCCTGGTCAGAGTCTGTAAGAGCCTTGATCTTAGACTTCTTACACTTCAGAACTGTGGGATATAAATTTATGCTATTTAGAAGCCAACCAGTTTTCAGTATTTTGCTATAATAGACTAAGTGAACTAAGCCAGAAGCATTATTGTTCTAGCTTAAAATGTGTATGTGTGTGTATGTATGTATGTGTGTATGTGTGTGTGTATGTGTGTGTGTGTGTGTGTGTGTGTGTGTATGTGTGTCTGTGTGTGCATGTGGAGGCCAGAGGTCAATCTCAGGCGCTATTCACCGTGCTTTTTGAGACAGAATCTCTCATTGGTCTGGTCCATTTCAAGAAGGCTAGGCAGACTGGCCAATGACCCTCAGAGATCAACCTGTCTGACTTCCCAGCACTGGGATTACAAGACTATGCTACCATGCCAGCTTTTTTATAAGGGTTCTGGGGCTTGAACTCAGGTTCTCATGCTTGGATGGTAAGCACTTTATCATCTGAGATATCTCCTCAGCCCATATTATTCTAGTTTTAGGTTGCTAAACATGCTAACATTTGTCTATGAATACCACTTTTCTAGCATTTCAGTGTTAAGCATTTCTTCTGACTTCTAGTAGAACCTTTATAACTGTCTGGAAAAACCCCCAAGGACAGATACACACAATTCAAAATGGATTTCTTTCATTTTACTTTATCCATACCTAAAATATTACCCCAAATTATTCTATAAGCCTGAAAAGACAGAAACCATACAATAGGTTTCAACTGTCACCTTATGCTTAGGAGATCCTTAATAAAACGGTCATGTCAAGATTTGTGAAACATCTGACAAAATCACTGGCCTGAAATTGCAAACAAAGTATTAATCAAGGCAGCCCCACTGTGGCTTAATAAGCTCAATGACAGACACTTCTTGGCAATCAAGGGTCCTCTGATGATCATCTAATCAAACAGTGCTAATTCCATCTCACCATTGCTTTGGTTGAGTTTAACAGAGGACTCCTTCATAACCAAGCAGATTCAACAGCACCTTGAAAATCAAAGGGGAGTGGAAAACCACACAGTTGTAACTTTGGGTTGTGCTATCAAGTAGCAGGAAACAAAATAAATTGAACAATTTTGGTGGCACTAAGAAGTCTCAAAATTTCCTTGGTCCAAGAATATATTAAAATGACAAGATTGAAGAAGTCTAGCATATTGGAATCCGAAGTCAGACTTGCTTTCCATTGGAAGGTGTGGGTATTAATTTGGTTAATTTCTAATGATCATCTGTAATAACTTACAAAAGAGTTTGAATAATGAAACAATGTAAAAAGAAATTTGGTTCCAAAAATAAGCCTTTCTAAGACAGAAAATGTCTTAAAAACCTGCAGTATTTAGAGGCTTAATTAGTATACTGGGTCATTATGACATCCAGCTCGTTTCATTACCCTTCTAATGTGTTATTAGTTGGCAGTTAAATACTGTCTGCTGGGACCTAAGAGTTTTTCCTCTTGTCTTTCTGGTCATACTTATTGCCTAGGCCGACAGCTTACCTGTAGTGAGGAAGAAATGGAACACCAATTAGAAGGCTTTCAGCCCAGCACCCATGGAAAAGCCAAAAGCTGATAAAGGTCAGCGTGAAATTTGAATGACAGGGCTAAAGTCTTTTACTCATAATTTTGTGTTTGCAATAGAATTCAGAGCAATTCACAGCCTTAAAGGCCTTAAGTGAGAACAGCAATTAATTGTAATGAATAATCTGACAAATCTGGTTGACATATGGCTGCTAATGCCCTCCTTTCTAGTGGGAGCAGTGGAGGGATTAGATTAACTCAAATGAAATCTGGGGCCGCCATGCCATCTGCATGTTCAGTAGGAAACGGTACACGTTAAATGGTGAGTGGGTAGATATCTGTCTTGTACTCATCTCTCTCTGAGCCCTTGGCAGATCTGGGAATAGCAGTTTTATTACTGCACCAGCTGCCTGTCAATAGAGTAATACAGAAAGGCATAGAGTACAACCCAGAAAGCTAATATACCGCGAAGCTGTTAAAAATTAACTAGATACAATTAACAGGATTTCTAAATTTCTCTGTTTATACAATGCATATTTATATTTTGATTTTTGGTTCACCCTGTTGAATATTCACTAATTAAACAATATCATTTCCATCGGCACTATTTATATGTTCTACTCAGAAGTGCAAATGGCAGGTGAGCCTGAATTTCACATATTTATTGTGGGCAAATAAAGCTAGCTTCCACTTTTCGATTATTTTGAGGGTCTTACAGAGAATGATTAAATGAAGTGCAGATAATCCCTAAACTCATTTAGAAAGTCCCTCCACCTTCTCTCAAATCCCTTCTCACCCCCTTTTCCAGCTCCAAAGTTAACAAGTGAATTGGGGTAAGTTATTCTTGCTCATCTTTGCCTCTGCTGCTCTGATGAAGGAGGTAAGTCATCAGAGATGAGGCCCAAATGAGGTCGAGCAGGAGCACTGTGATCCACTTCTGCAATATCAAATGATGTCAGTTTCTGTTGGGATGGGGGCTGGAATGTGCCTTCTTCTTCCAGCTTTTAATGTGTTCCACCCTAAGCCAATCCCTTCCTGAGCTTGCTGCTATGTTGAGTGGGGTTTACTTTTTATTTTACTTGAATACCTTGTATTACACTCCAAGGCTGAACTGTTATTTGAACAAACAACTGATATAGACTTTCCCTTCGTGGGATGCTGAGCTAAATCCCTGCCTGACTTGCTCACATTCACTTTAGACCCCTGTTGCCACTGTCAGTTATTAGGCACTGGAGAATATAGATCTTGAAACCTCATTCTACCTCATTTTCTTTATAAGCTTTTTGCTTGAACAAGTTAAATCTGTACAAACCTTGTGTGCTTGAAGGAAAACACATGGAAACTCTCTTCCTGAGCCTCTTGTCACTCACAGTTTCCTAGCACTTCTGTGGAATACAGTGGGATGGGATGGGCTAGCTCTTTCTCATTCCATCACTTCTGTCTATCCTTCCTGTGTTACAGGGCAAAATGGAACTCAACCCATGAACTGGTTAACTTCAATCCCCAACAGCACTGAGATTTGCAGCTGGTAGTTTCTAAAGGAGCATTTCTAGTTCGAGTAAGACAAGGAATGTGTCTTCTTGCAGGCAAGCACAGAAAAAAGCAGAACACTGGAGAGATGGGATTCCCACTGTGGAAAGCCTCAACAGCCTGACTTTCATGAATTCTTCCCAGTACTTAAATACAGAGGCAACAGGATGACATAGAAGAAAAGTCACTGCTCTGCTTCAGGAGAGCTGAATCATGACTTAACGTGTGTGATCTCAAGCAAGATATTTGTCACCTCTCCAACTCCTAGTTTTCTGTGATACTGGTTAAGGGTTAGATATGTTCTGTTCCTCCATAATACTAAGTGGGTGACATTGGGTAGCCTACAGCTGGTAAGAATTGCCATTCCTTCTTTTTCTAAGAGATTCAACGATCATCTTTAACTTAATGTTCCATAAATATAAATCATGTTTAAATCTCCACAGTTTGTAATGTCATATATGAAAATTATCCTGGGATATTAATAGCTTGCTTGTGGTTATTCAAACCTATACTCATAGATTTGTAAAGGAATCTCTGATTTCTAAACTGTGTTTTTATGAATATTCAAGTAAGATACCACTTAGCAAAGAGAAGAAATAAGCCACTGGAGCTGGGAGATTCTGCATCCTTAACTGCCAATGTTAGCCAATGTTTTAAAACTATACTTACCTGAAAAGTTTTTTATCCTAAATGCAAGTTGAATCCCTCATTTTTCTGACCATGTAACTAATAAAGCTCATGTGACCCATAATAGCTCAACTGTAGTATATTTGATCAATCACTGCTGTAGACAGGCTCACTGTCCTTAAAAACCAGAAAATATAGTATCATGTGAAATCTTTACTCCGATCATTTTGGCATTTATTCTTTACAAGCAGCTATTAGTGATTTCTAATTATACCTGTTCGGATTAAAGTTCAACTCTTCCCCAACTGTAAAATAAAATAAAGTATTCAGGGTAACTGTAAACTCATAATTTTCTTTTCATCAAGAATAGTTTTACTGGGGCATTGAAGATGAACGGGTATTTTGTGGGTAATGTTCAGGAGTGACTTTAAAACACCTAATTTGGCCTGTGCAAGGAATAATTAAACTAGATATCATCTGAAAAAACCTGGTGTGGCCATACAGATGTTCACTGGCTAAATACTACTGGTATTTTATGTAAAGACTGTAGTTGTTCCAACTGGTGATGACATACGTAGTTTCCTTTAGTACTTAAATTTTGAGATTTGGGCAGAATTATCATTCTCAATATTGTGGTTCAGAACCAGTACCTTCAACATCTGTTGAGAACTTGATAGGAAACCGTAGTTTTGGCTCTACCGTAGACACAATAGTTCTACATTCTGCATGGGGTCAGCAAGCTGTGTTTCAATGAGATGACCAGGTGATTCTAATCTGTGCCCAAGTTTGAAATGACAGTTCTTCATAAGAGTTCCTTGACTGCCTCCTTCATTGTAGAATATATTTGGACAGAATATTCTGTTATATTAGAGAAAGAAGGGGGGCCCCCTAAACAAAGGGAGACCAACACATTGGTTAAATAATAACAGGATAAAGGGATGGAGATGATGAGAGAGTAAGGAAAAGATAGCTTGCTTTCACAGGGTGAAACAATACTATAAAAAACTACCATGAGAGTTACAACTCACCCACTCATAGCTTAAAATTCTAGAAGGCAACAACAGCTTTTTGAAGTCCTTTTCAGATCAGCTTTGTGCATTTTTTCTGACCCAAGTTTCTGCAAGAGATTTGGTTCACCTTTTGTTTTTCTCTTCTAAGCAAGTGTAAAGATCAGCTGACCCTCACCTTCTGCGTAAGGATCACCAAAAAGTTTTGCCCCTCCACATTTTCACACATTAATCAGATGCTCAGTTCAGTTAAGAATCATCTTCATTCCTCCACTCAGAGTATATTTCATTTGTTGGACTTAGGTGTTTCCCTAATTTTCCTGCTTTGTTTTCAGAAGGAATTGTCATCTGGCATTTGATTGCCCACCATAAGCAATCTCTTAACAATAAATGCAGAGGAAATACTCAAAGGAGCTTTGAAAAAGTACACAATGATTTATTTTTAACATGGAACCGAATCATTTATTTTAAATTGCCTTTCCTGAAAGGCCATGTTCCTAACTCTCTTACTTAGGACTACTGTACATATTTCTGTTTGAAGGGAAGTTTGCTTCATGATTCGTGTATGACAGAGTTCAATCTCAGGATCATGATGCATTTAGGAAAATCAAAACCGATAGATTATGATCAAACTCTTATTTACTTCAATTCCTTGAAACCATTTTAAAGAGAGTGTGTGTGTGTGTGTGTGTGTGTGTGTGTGTGTTCATGTGTCTGTGGGTGCCCAAGTAGGCCAGAAGAGGGTTATTAGAAGAGGTCAGAAGAGGAATTTTCTGGAGCTGGAGTTACAGGTGGTTGTGAACCCCTTAACATGGGTGCTGGAACCCAAACTTGGGTTCTCTGCAAGAGCAGAGAGCATGCTCTTAAACATCAAGCTGTTTCTCCAGCCCCCTCTACAAAGCTCTTTAATACTACTGTGTTTCGTGTAGTTTGTGTTCCACTAGTGTGAGGCTCTGAGCTTATCCCTCATAAGCTCTGTAAAGTTGGATACATTTTGGACAATGTCTCAAAGTGCTAAAGTAATAGCTTTCTCAATTTTGGTCCTTTGACAATTTAATAAGCCCACCTACATTTTTACTACCCTGTTGATTGATAAAGATGTTAAATCACCTGGCTCATTCTTCAGCTTGCATAGCCCTCCTTGGTATTTCTGTATATTGTACTTACACTTGCAATATGAGGATCACAGTTTTTAAGGTAACTTTTGAGAAGGTGATGGAGTTTAGTAGATTCGTGCCCATTTTTAAAATCAGATTTATTCCACAAAATAACTGGAGATAATTCAGTTTGTTATTTATGCTCTTTATATAATTTTATGATTCTTATGAGGGGTAATGTAGGCTTTCTAAATCTGTGGCTGTGTTAGGTAGAAATTTAGAGAAGGTCTACCCTACACACTAAAATATAGAAATATCCTTTCTTGAATTCAATGTTTTTCAGTCCACTCAAAGAACTCATGTAGTATTGTCTGGTTTCTGTAGTGCTGGATGCCATTTATATACTCAGCACACTCAGGCCCATTTTAATTAGTCCACTTGTTTTCTGCCTTTGACTTTCTTGCCTTGAAATTCATACTCACTTTGCTTGTAAAGATGGAGGAGGAAAACGAAGCTTTTTTGGAGGTGGGGTTATCTATCTATTAGCAACCTCCATTACCCATTTAACAAAGAACTCATATTTTCCTATTCATCTCTTGAAACCTCCGACTTCACTTGACCTAAAGTCCTAGAAAAAGTATACAGGAGTATGAAAGGCAAGTGGTTCCTACAGCATTTTAATACACTTCAATTTTACAGCACAATGAATACTGACAATATAATAGAGACTTTAAAAACAAAGGTAAAGCAAACTATGAATGGTGTAAGAATTTTTAATTTCACTAAACTCAGCAGGTGTAAGGAAACATTTCAAGCATATTAGGCCTATGAAGTCATTATATATTGAAGAGTTTAATCTGCTTACATTATACTTTGAATCTGAATTGGATTTTGAGAAAATCTGATTTTATTTTTAACATCTATTTTCTAAAATAAAATACTTTTCCAGATGCCCACATTCCTTGAGGATGTCTATGTATGTAAGGGTTTTGCTTTAGATTAACAAGATTCCTTTAGAAATCTCTCTGCAACTTACAGCTTCTTGGATAGCTATAATAAACTTACTAGTTCAAAGAACTGCATCCTTTTATTTTTAATAACTGTCTCCTGGATAAAGAATTATGCTTAGTTTAAAAATGCAAACAATACTACTACTTCTAAATTTATTTTGTTAATGAAGCCACTACATAAATTTAGCACTTTTTAAAAAAATTAATTGCTCACACTGAAAAGGGCTAAATTCAGAATAACTCTCTGTTTCAAAGACCTAATTGCCAAGGACCTAGCCTTAATATTAACTAGGATAATTATTATGCAAAGCATACCCACCCAGAATGTTTGCATAGCTATCACAAGCGCTTTCATAAATGATGCTTTAATTAGTCTTAATTAGAATTTGTTTAAGTCAGCAGGGAATGCAGGGCCCGTGAAATGATGTATGTAATAAGCGGCAGGCTCACTTTTTACTTGGGGAATAGAGCTGACAAAATCACATCACGTTAAATTGATTCAGTCAGAATTAAAATTCTTATGGTATTAATTAAATGGGGGATCTCATTAGCAGGCTGCAGGGTGACGGAATGACTCTTTGGCGACCAGATGTGAAGAAAAGAAGCACGGAGAGTACCATCAGACCCAGAGTCATCTTCTCTTACATATAGACATGATGACATTCAGTGTGGGCAATAGCGTCCAACTGTAGCCATTACTGAGATACCAAGACCTCAACCAATTTTAAAAGTCATTTGACTTCTAAAAACTTGTGTATCCTGGTGTAAAAAGAAAAATCCGAATATTCAGAAACATTCATTTTATTTGACAGGTCAACTCAGTGAACTTGGGAGGCAGTAAATAATTAAAACAGATAAATGTTGCTTTGCAGTTTAACTATCTGCTTTATTTTATGGTACAAATTCATTGAGAAAATACATCTTCATTTTTTAACCTACATTTCTTCTCACTGATGCAAGGATAACACAAAGCAGAACTTCTTTTTAATAAAAAAAATGGATATTGCTGGATGCATCCGCAAAGCCACTGGTCTTTGCCTTCCAGCTATGTGACAGGGAGGGGAGGCGTACTTTTTGTTATTTATCAAACAGTGTAGAGTTTGCAAGTTTAGTCATGGATGGATGATATTTACTTCCAATTAGCATATGTTTTGTGAATGGCATGGGGCATATGCTGTGGTTGTATGCATTTTTAGTCAATATTAGCAATTTAAAGCTTTGGTTTCATTCCTTGTAGCTTTGTAGAACTGGGTATTTTTCTTATAAATGCTGAATGAGTAGAAAAATATCAAGGCTACTTTCCTATTAAAAGACACTGAGTTTGACAGTTGATTATTTAGTCAGAGGGGAAGTGAGTCTTATTATCTGCACGAAAACATAGGATTTTTGGTCACATAGCCAAAAATCTTTTTAAAAAATCATAAAGTTGATTTAATATGTGGTAGAATTTAAAATGTTCTCATTCACCACATATCATAATTAATAAGCTAGTAAATAAAAGTCCAGTCTATGCTACCATGTACTTAGGGACATTTTCCTGGGTGTTGGCCTCTTTATTTTAAAATAGATAGATTTCCTTCATATTTTAATTATGAGAAATATTTTAAGTGAGATTGTAAAGTATGGAGAATCTTTAGGAAGAGATACAACTTCACTATCAAATAGGACTCAAAAGTTTCAGTCTTAAACAACAGTTTCATTTCTTTAATAATTTTTATTTCTCTGGAATTAATTCACATGTCATTTCTTATTCTGGTAGACTTCCTATGATCAAAATGAGGTACAAAGATGTAAAATCACAATACAGGTTGTAAAAAACAGCTTAAGACTATATCACTCAACTTCAAAATGTGCTTTATGTTTTATATTTTGATCAACAATTCCACCTTTTGGTTGTTGAGAATTTTAGTAAGACATAACAAAACTGACCAGACATTCAAATCTCAGGAATATTTAAAAAGTCAAAACATTATAGCAGCACCTTTCAGTAGAGGGGAACACATGAGAACACCCTTCTGTAGCCTTCTACTGTGTAAGCCCTATTCTTGAATCGGTTTAATGAGGACAAAAATTGATCTGCCATTGGGCTATTTCCTTGACAACGGGAAGAAAATGCAAGTTCATTCGGGTCGATCCTTTCTGCAAAGATGCTGTTTTGCAGAATCAACACTGTAGGGTACCTCTTCTTTAACCTTTTTAAGCACAAAGTCAAGTGGCTTGTGCTTCGGTGGTGTCACGCAGCACATGTCAGATAAACCAACAACTGTCCTTGTGACTGGACGTTTTGCAAATCAGGAACTGAGTAAACACAGGCATTAAGATGACGGCAAGGGGCTAGTCTTGAGATGCAGTCTGTGCTGCAGCCCAGGAATGTACGAGGTCTGTTTGCCTCAGTGTTCTTCTGTACACATATTTTGGGCTATAATTTTTAAAAGATGTCTATATCATAATCCTAGTTTGGTGGCAACATCAGTCATGAGTAGGAAAAAACAAAACAGCCCCCCACCCAACACATACTGCTTAGGAAATGGATTGTCTCATGGCTATTTTTCTTCTTGGAAAAGAAAAAAAATTTTTTTTTTCTAATTATGCCTGAAGCCAACTCTTGTTTTCCTTGCCGTTAGCAATAGACAAACCTCTACTGAGGCTTTCTCACAGCCTGAAGGAATGTAGTAAAAAGGTTACATAAACATTCAGAAAATAAACTCATAGTCCTGATTCTTTAGAGTGAGCTGAAGAAGGGGCAGGCTGTGTGGAATTCAGTGGTTTTCTGACTTAGGTAAGGCCTGCTGTCCGATAGTAATTAATAACTCCTCCATAAATTGAATGGATTTCAAGTTAGTAGCATCTGACTACCTTCTGAGTAAAGTGTGTATAGGACTAGTGATAGACACACACTTTTGTACTAGCTCCTCCACTTACACACTTGAACTCCACCTTGTGTGAAGAATGAATGCTTGGACTATGTTCTGAGCTGTACTCCACAGAAGTAGGGACTATGTATCTGGCTTTGCCAGAGCCTAAGCATATTTCCCAATAAATTTTTGTTGAATGAGTGAAAAGAAATCAGATTACAAATGCGCTTCAAAGGATAAAAATCAAGTTTTATGTTTAACAGCCACATTGTCATTTTGTGAGAGCAGTTTGGGGCAAGAGAGAAGAAAGGAGAAACACAGGGCTTCACACAATAAAGCATGGACTTTTTGCAGCAAAGAACCAAAAATGGCTACCGAGATCAGTTTCTGAAGCCCTGGCAGACTTGCTGCATGCTGCAGGATTTTATCTAACTTGGGCTAGGAACCACATTGGAACTCTTGCTACAACAAGAGAAAGCAAGAGAAGTTTTGGATATTGAGATTTTTGTCTTGTTTGTAGATTATCTGTTGGGAGAATAAATTTGCTGTCATTCTCTTCAAACCTAATTTTTAGAAATACATGTCTAAACTCCCTTCCACAGTAAATTATATCACACATAAGGATCAGACAAAAAGGTTTTTAGAGGCCAGAGAAGGGAAGGTTCAGGGAATGTTGTGGAAGAGAGGGCGGAATAAGATGTAGACGATGAGAAAGAGGGCCATACAACACTGTCTTCTGAATACGGTGTGACTGTTGCAATCATAAGCACACCACAGCTGTGACTATCTGCAGAAGACCTGCAAACACACACACACAGACACACTCACACACTCTCTTACACACACACACATACTTCAAATCAGAGAGGGGAAAAGGCATGCAAATTTGATTCTTAAAATTATGGTAAACACAACTAGGAAGAGGCATTTCTATGTGATAAATTAATGCTCTACCAGAATCTGTGATATTGTCTATGTGACCTAAGTTATGTCCCTAATTTCCCACCACTTCTAATGTTGTTAAATGGTCAGAAACAATGCCTTTCCTTCAACTCCTGGGATTATTGTAGAAGCAATATTGAGATACTTTAAATAATGGTTATGTCCTTAGGATAAGGGCAAAGTAGAAGGCCAGAAGACGAAACTTCTGAGTAAGAGTTTCACCATGCTTCAAGAACATTGATTAAAGGGTACCCATCAAAACAGGGGGCAGGAGCATGCACCTGTAGTCCCAATTCATTGGAAGCTGAGGTAAAAGAATGCTGAGACCAGCCTGTGAAACATTACCAGATCCCATCTCAAAAGGAAAACAAGTAACAGCAAGAAAAACTAATAAAGCTTGCGGAGGTGTTTGTATTTTATAAAACCGTGAACCCTATTAGCTGATTCTTCTATATTTATTGTATCCTACTCAAATTATCAGATGCTTTGGACATTTATTTCTCTTATACCTGCAAACTTTCTTCCTCCTCATAGAATTCCTTTTATTTTTCTTTTTTCTTTTTTTGGTCTTTTTGAGTCAGGGTTTCCCTGTAGCCCCAGTTGGCCTAGAACTTACTGTGTAGACCAGGTTGGTCTTGAACTCACAGAGATCTGCCTGCCTATCCCTCCCAAGTGCTGGGATTAAAGACGTACCACCACGCCCAGCATAATTCTTTCGTAGAATTACAGATACAATATCTTTGTATGATCTGAGAATTTTGTTTAGAATGTTGATTACAAAAGCAAATCACTTATTTTTTGATGTTTGTGGATGACTTTCCAGCCTCATACTTCCTTCTTTCCTTTCTGCTTCTCTGGGCATGTTGATGAGAAAGTCGGCATACCTTTTCCTTTGACATTAGTGGGAAGGTCAAATCATGGCTACACAAAGGAGCCCAATCCCAAAATCCACCGCTTCATCATTTTTAGTAAAACCGCAGGATTGACTCCTTTCTCTGCTTCCTGAAGCCATTTTCAGTCTAGCTTATGAGCCAGCCCCACTCCTTCAGAGAAACTCCTTGTAACTAATAAGCCTTTGTGTATCTTCAGGTTTGACATCTGAACCAAGTTTGAAGGTGGAGATGACAACCATTTTCCTCTGTGGTGTGAGCACAGCACCAATTAGATACATATCCATGCCAGAGATGGAAGTTTAATGCCAAAGACAGAGGATCTGGATCTGTTTGTTTGTTTGTTTTAAACACAATGTGCTTTCGTCTGTGATTTCTTTCAGCTGCTGGATGCCCTGTGGATCAACAGCTTTATATAATAGACCAAAAGAACAAGATATTGATATGACTAAGAATATCAACAGCAGGGACAGAGGTTAGGACAAAAACTTGAAGGGCTATCAAGTCCCATTTCTTCAGGGCACAAGTTGATTTCCAGCTGGGATCAGAAATTGTCCCTAGTGGTACAGCACTGCCTAATTAGCTGCATTAGGGAAGACTCAGCCATCCCTGAGCGTTGGCCACAGTTGGAGACAGGAAACTCACCTACTTCACTGGGAAGGCTGGAACACTTAATTAATTAATGGTTGCAGCATATTTATGATCTTGGGATAAAAGGGCTATCGGAGTGAAAGTATTACTATATTCCCTTTTATTGCAGCAGAGAAATATGACACGGGCAAACAATAAATTCAAATTGAAATATATCCCCCTGCTCCTCATTCTGGAATAACTTCAGAAATTCTTTATTTTCTACTCATTCTAAAAGCATGGGTAGTATTTTTTAAAAAAATGACTTATTTTTACTGTGGAATTTTTTGATGATTATGGAAACAAACTTCAAGGTGTAATTGCATATTCATATTATAGCAAAAGCTGTTATTTGCCATACCAATAGACATAGGGAGGAAAACGGAGAAGGACTCAGTACAGTAATGAAAATTCACACTGTTCATTCAGATGAGGGTTCAAGGCTTTTCTGAAAGAAAGTGGGAAAAGTCTGTCTAAAATCTAACTCAGAACGCCTCTCTTTACTCTTCCAGGAACTTGGGGCAGTGGGCAGAGCGAAGAGCTCAGCTCTTCTGTGGAAGTAAAGGTGAGCAGAGACAGATTCAATCCCAAATCTAGATTAAGAGCCAAGTGAAGGAAATAAATAAATTCATTAGGAAACACCGAAGGGAAAAATTAGGCAATCGATTTGGGCACATGGAAGTGCTATTGGGGTAGTGATTAGGGACCCCAACAGAATGGAACAATAGGTTTGAAAGGGTCATTTACACAGTCTGTCTTTCAAGACTGCAATTCTGTACTATAAAAGTATATACACCTTTCTATGAAGTCATTATTTCATAGTGATTTTAGACAGTGATTTCAGAGTTGCCGAAGTTCTTATTCTTCTTTTGAGTTCTCCCCCCAAAATTTTGTCTCTTTTATGAACTTACCCCATATCTCAAATTCTCTGTGAGTATACCATAAACAAGAATCTCATTTTTCACTCACTTTCTTTTCCTTTCTCATCACAGATATAGCATGAAAAATATATCTAAGCTGAGTTCCTTCACTGGGTTTCAAACTCAAAGAGTTGTTTCAGGAAGGGAGGTACAATGTGTTGATCTACAACATGAAGAACAATGAATAAGACTCAGCAAAAAACATTTTAGAGAAAATAATAGGTGTGGAAAGAAAACCATTTTCTAAAGTGCCGGGAGCGATTACCACTTACCCTTCGACCTTCTCAATTTTATTAAGTAGTAGCAGGATGGAAATGCCTGAAAAACACTTTGCAGAAAGAAGGGTTGAGTCCAACAAAAGAAAAGCTGATAATCGAGTTGCTTTCTGGGCATCAGGGAATCGACTGTTCCTCACGAGATGGCTTTATAATGCTCGTCACCAGTTGGCAGTTCAAGGAGCAGTTAAAGCCAGTGCAGTGCAAGATAGGTTTTTTTTTTTTTTTTTTTTTGAAAAGATGTTTCTTACCTATTTTTATTTCTTATACTCTTACTAAAAAGAAAAAGATGATTCAGTGCTGTAATAATTGGGCTCAGCTCTCATTTAAGTGCACAAGAAAAGTTTTCAAGCATAAAGGTTTTATTTCTGGGCAAATTGTTGACCTCTAAGAGCCCCAGCCATTTTTCTCCACAGATTCAAGTTAGAAGCTTCTCCTATTTATGTTTGCATTTGTCTTAGTCTCTGTGTTTGTCTACATATTGTTCATTATGAAAAAAGTATAAAACATTTGTATATGTAACATATTATGTGTTTATGAGACTATCATGGATATGCATACACATATGTCTCTTTGGCCCAGTTAAAATTCAGGAAATGGTTCCCACATCTTGAACAAAGTATGTATGTTGGAGGTCATTTTTGAAGTTTAGATTGAGCAGACTTTGTAGAGCGAGAATTTTCTATATTTGGGAAACAAGAACAAGAAAATATAGTAAAATAGCCAACCAACCTACAATCCCATGGGGAATCCCATACAGTTCTCTCAAACTATTTGGTGAACTTGATCTCTTGATTTTCATACTTAATATTTGAAAATATTTCAGACCGTACCAGCTAATACTGTTAGTATTCAGTTTATTGTCAAAACAGATATAGAAAAACTAGAAACCCAAGAGCCTAAGGTAAGAAGATTAAAAAGTAGGATAGGCTAAGATCTCCTGTAGTTAGCTTTCTTGACTGTGATACGTGTCTGTTAGTTGGGTACCACTGTCAGCATCTGAGAACCCCATGATCCCCTGTGCCATTTAAGTTTTAATGGGCAATGAACAGCACCGCAAGGAAGTAATGGTGAGTGTTAGAAGAAGTAACAACAGGAGCATAAGACATTCAGAAGTTGCACAATGGCACGTGACATTGTCTAAACAAAAGACAAAAGCTAATGAAAAAAGCAGTAATCATTAGGTGATAGGTAAGAAAACATTGCTCTATGGTTGTTTACTAAGCCCTATTTGCAAATGAGAACTGACTAAATAATAAATAACATCTTTCAAATATACTATGAGACTTGCAACTATTAATGTATGAGTTAACCATTAGATATTTTTGAAGGGATAACATAATCTTTAGCTTCATGGATGTTATACTATTTAGACTGAGAAGATACACACAGGAGCAGTGAGTCTCCTAGGCATTATGCAGAGACTGCTAGCCCAACCTGAGTTTTCTAAAGAAGTTCACACTAAACCCATGCATGAATTTTAGTAGCAGGACAATTCTACCACTCCCCATTCCTAACATGAATTGGGTTAGAAACCTAGCCATGTGGCCAGAGAGAGATGAAAGCCATGTGAAATACCCATAGAGTTGCTCTAGTAAGCATACAAATGGACCCTTCATGTTTTCTCCTTATGCCTGCTCATGTGCCTTTAATACACTTCAAGATGAATTTCAACTCTTTAGTGGCTACCAGTATTGTATATTACATTTTGAAGGTTATCATTGCTTTTCTGCTTGGTGTGCAGAGATGTACTAAGGTTCACAGACTAGTAGGGAGAAGGACAGCCTCCTCAGTACACAAGTCATACCAATTCTAGAAATGGCATCACTCAAATTCTATCATAAAATGATTTCTCTTTAAACTTTTGATTTTAGCTGCTATAAGAGATGAACTTTATTGGACCACACTCAAGGCCCTCAAGGCCATTGCCTTTATTCCTTGTTATTTTACATATCTATCTCTGCATCCCTGGTCTCACGCTTTCTCTTTTCTCTTTTGGTAATAGGTCTTATAAAAAGAAATACTGCCTACATGGATTGGGGCTGTATTTTAACCTCCATTCTTCCTACTGTGCTTGGGATCAGTTACATGCTGAGTTATTAAATCTGGTGAAGGAATTCAGAAGGGTGGAAGCTTTTTAGCCTAGGCTCGTAGAATCAAGAAAATCATAATAGATCGGCAGTTGACCTGTACCATAAAGATACACGGAGTCCTGTAGGGAAGGAAAAAGGAAGATCAAAATGGATTTCCAGGTCAGAGCAGCGCAGCGAGTGCTGGTGAGCTGGCACACTCCTGCTTCAGGATAAAAGCACTTACTGCCTTGGCTGCAGGAGAATTGATTGCTGAAATTCACAGCTGAGCCCGTGTCTAGCAACAGTCCGCAGCCAGATGGATCTGTGTCACCCAAGGCCATGTCAGCCTGTACCCTGAGCTCTTCTAATGTGAAGATACAAAGGCTAGCTTCCTGTACTCAATATGGGCAGCTCTGCAGGAGAGCTCAGCTTCAGGACTCTTGGTAGATTTGGGTGAAGTCTCTATTGCAACTTCATCAGACAACTTTTCCAGCTGCCTAATCTTTTCCCATGTTTTCCTATAGGTGCTCCTTGGAGACCACCAAAGTTTCCGCATGCAAATCTCATTTTTCTGTCTCCTTCAAGGGAAACTTCTTAAGGAAAGTAAGGAGCAAATGAACACTCTCAGCAGAGTGAACTTATCAGGATGACTGGGTTATAAGTTTAGTTGGAGGTGGTTTAGATATAAAACTTGAAATGTGGGTGTGTAGGAGGCCCTTGAAAGCCAAGCTACTATGAGAAGGCTTTATTCAACAGACCACAAATTACTCAATACATGTGCTTTGAGAGGCTTTTCCATCCTAAGCCTGGTATTGATATAAAAAAACAAGAACAGCCATCTTTTCCACTGAGTCTCAGCTTGGCTAGTTTTTGTGCATTCTGAGAATTCTTAAGCTTATGTCCAAGCTCACAAGACAACTCTGGGGCCAACCTAATATCATTCTCATTTTTAATAAGGACTCCTTGACATGGAGACCCAAGGCAAGCCTATTAGTCAGGAGGATTTATCCAACAGTCCTTTGATAAACATACTTAGATGTTAACCTGAGACAAAAATTACAGATATGGTGAGCAGAAGGAACAGACGTGGATACATTGTTAGAGACAGAGTTCTCCTTTTGAGGATAATGTCTTTGAGAGTGTATCAAATACTAAACAGGAGCTCAGTGTGCTCAGTGAGGATCTGTGCTTTCATTCAGGAAAAAATATGACTTGTGCAGGGCAGATACCATGCTTGCCCAGAGTAATTCTAGCTGGGCCATGTTATACTTCTTTATCATTAATAATTCTCTTCTTGGTCTCAAAGAGGATGTTGTTAGTTTATACTTCTTATGTATACTAAACTTCAAACAAAGAAATTGAAGAAATTTTCCATAATTGTAATTCAATTCTTCATAGCCAAAAATAAATTTCCTATTTGGTGAATTTTCATCTTTCTTTGTCAGGAAACTACATTCAAGAAGAAAGTTATTTTAAAAAGTCAGAAAATTTGGCATGGTTTTACTTCTGTTGCTTTTTATTGTGTTGTTATGTTATGTTATTTATTTATTATTTATTATGTGAGTGCAAGAGCTGTGGAAAACATGTGGAGGTCAGAGGACAACTTGTAGGGAGTCAGTTCTCTCCTGACCCATCTTGGCTCTAGGGATCGAGCTCAGGTCATCAGGCTTAGCAGGAAGTACCTTTATCCACCGAGCCCCCTCACTAGCCTCAGCTCTTAAAACCCACTATCACAGAGTACTGCAAGGAATGCTGAAAAGAAAGAAAAAACCTTTTTGTCCAAAATATTCGTAAGTATGAGGGTCACTGGTTTCTAAACTTGTGTAACCTGTCTTTGTTTAAATCAGAGGCCCAATCTCGTTTCAGTTTTTAATAAAAAGCAAACATTTATTTAGTAGGATTTCAAACTGGATGTACTGTGACTCTTTTGAAGAAACCAAATCTGCTTAGCTAGCATCTAGGTTTAGTATTTGAGAAAGTGGCAATAATATGTTGTTCTTTTATCTGTAGTTAAAGGTCAGTATGTTTTTATTTAAATAATATTTTATGGAAATAAAAATAGAAATAATAATGGCATTTATATAATTATGCATGCTAAGAAATAAATGGGGCATTTTTTAAAAAAAAGTGAACATGAGAAATTGTTTTTTTTTTTTTTTTCCCCCTAATTGTGTAAAATATCACAGAGAAGTTTGTGGCTCTGAATTGTTTTCCTCATGTGAATATTTGAAGTGACACTTCTTTATGGACTTTTGTTCTGTCATTCTCTAGTCCCACCCTTCAGATTTGCTGCTCCCTTTCTGTAATGGCAAGGCCTTGCACAAGTCTTTGAAGACACGGCAGCACAGAAGACGGAGGGACTAAATTCACCTTTGTAAGCAATTCATCCACTTGGCAGATATTTTAAGACTACTGAAATCAAGTATTTCCCCTTTCGTTTATTTTTATTGTTATTAAAATGATTTTATTGATTCTTTGAGAATTTCATACAGTGTATTTTGATCATATCCAGACGCCCCATTTCTACCCTTGTCTTACTAACCCTCCGCCAGATGTCATGTTCTTTATTATTATTTTTTTAAGGCTCATTGACTTAATTTGTGTTCCCCAAATATTCTTGGGTGTTGGTCCATTTTTGTAGTTCAAACTTTCTAAAAACCTTTCTCTTGCTAGTGCGCTTATTCATGGCTTCTATATATTCTCTATAAGCTCTTCTTTTATGTCCTTTAGGAAGATCACTTATATGAAAATTGCTAGATAAATTATTCAGTCTTCCCTATTATCTAGCGTATCTGAGATGCAACTAATAAGTCACTCTGTAAATCCATTTATACTAGTCAGTTAGGTCTTCCCTGCTGATCTGTGTGCCAGCTTGTCTGTCTGCATCTTGTTCCTTCCACCCCATTCTCAAGCCCTTGGCTAGGCTGGACTTCAAGCACTTTCTATTTGTTATAAAAGGAAGACAAGCCGCTAAGTAGATGCAAATGCTAATTCTGTAGTTACTTTTCATTTCACATGAAATTTCATTAGTGCTGTTAAGTATGGAAAATTAATTACTCCTTAATCACAAGTCCACAGAACTTAATCACCAACTACAAATAACTATGTTAAAGGGTAATGCTATGGATTAACCGTAAATCAACAAAGAGGGCAAATTCTGCATGAAGACCAAAATTCAGGTGTAAGCTCATGACTTCTAGTTGCTAATAAAGAAATAGATATGATCTCTTGTGCTGGAACAGTGTTTTCCAAGCATTTATTTTTTCAACAACAACAATAACAATTTTGTATTTCCTTTCAGTTGAACTCAGGCTAGGCAGTAACGAAATCATCTCACTTCTCAACGAGATTACACTGTGTTATGGGAGCTGGACAAATTAAAGAGAGTAAGAAATACCCAGATTTGTCTGCCCAGGTGTTTTAAAGGGATATCAGAAAAGGCAGTTAAACATCCCGGAGTAGTTTGTGAAAGTTCATTAGATTAAGGTATGTGAAGCAGAAACTCTAACATTAAGATTTATTTATGTCTCCCTTTATTTATAGTGTGTGTGTGTGTGTGTGTGTGTGTGCATGTGTGTGTGAATATGTATGCACAAACATGCCAGAAGACAACCTCAGCTGTCATTCTGGCACTCTCCACCTTGTTTTCTGAGACAGGGTCTCTGGCTTGGTTGGAGCTTACCAAGTAGGCTAAGCTGGCTGGCCAGTGAACCCCAAGAATCACCCACCTCTCCAAATCTTGGATTGCAAGGATGTGAGCTCTTGGTATCAAATGCAAGTCGTTATGCACAGCAAGCAGCACTCTACCCACGGAGCTATCTTCTCAGCCTTTCCTTACTTATCTCTTTAGTGGAACTTACCCTTTCTAAGGGGCCAACATAACCATGTGTCTTAATCATGTGTCTACTTGGTAGCTGGCAAGAGATTTTTGTCACCATCTCCGCCAAACTCTGGACTCAGTGACATGTTAGAAGTTTGAAACTGGGTCATAGTAGTCTTTACACCAAGTGAACAGGTGAGCACTTCGACTCCGGTCTCTAAAAAGATTTCTCCAAGACTGGGCTGTCACACTTCTACTACTGACCAGGAATGTAATGTTTGATTCTTCTGGGAAATTTAGAAGAAGACGGTGAAACAGTACTTTTTTTAGTTTCTGCACTGCATGGTCTCTAGTGAGGCAGGCTATGAGAACCTTACTGTTCTCTTTAAATAAAGAAGAGGAGGCAAATCATAAATCACTGTATCTCAGCACCAAATCGTCTTAGAAGGCACCGTGAAAAACAGGTTTAAAAGGGCTATTTTAAATGTTCATTTCTAGGTTAGGGCTTGCTGGATCAATAAATCTTAAATTCATTTTTACTTAGAATCTGTAGGCAACTCAGACTCAGGTGAGTGTTATTCTAGAGGATGGCCTTTCTCAGAAGTGGTCGTTTTTCTTTACCTCTCCCATCCTCCTATCCTTGTATGGGGCTTCTAGCCAACGTAAGCAGCAGAAACAGCGTAACAGTGTTTGAGAATGCTTACACTAGCCATTGAGCGCTTCATTCAAACGCTCTACTATAATGCTATCATGGGGAAGTTAAATTCTTTGTGCTTCTGATTTCCTTACAACTAGAGAAGTAAAAATACTTAACTTGAAGATAAATGGACTAGATATGTGAAAACTCTCTATACTCATCTGGCTCATCATGTGTACAGTCAGTTGTTACCTGTTATCATTAATAACACATTCCTACGGAGTGGTCCCTTTTACAAAATCACTTGTGGTCTGATCCTATCATTTCAAATACTTTTAAGACCATCCAGGAAGATTGTTAGTATGCACTCTTGACAAAAAGTGACAAATATGAAAATTAACAATAGAATTTGGGACATTTGCCTAACTTCTCTATAACTTACCTTGAGTATTGGGATACAGTATGTATCTTCTATTATGAACAGTTAGAGTAGAGAGGGTTCCTCCCTTTTCAGTGTTACTTAATCAGTCAGAATGCAGTGAAGCTGCAGCTGACACTGGCCTGGAATTTGACTTGTAGCACAGGCTGACCTCGAATTTATAGGACTGCAAGTACCTTAAAAGATGGTTATTTTACAGAAACATGAACTAAGAGTTATTCAGAACGGCTGGAGGAGGTAGTCCATGTTCAGAGTTCTTTGCTTAGTATATATGGTTTGCAAAATACAAATAAACACATTATCCAAAGATTCAAAATGACTGGGGGTTCTTGATCACAGTGTTTCATTTCTATGTATTCTTCTTTTCTTTCTTTATTTTCAGTGTGCATCTGGTGTATTCATATGTGTGAATGGCTACACATGTCTGTGGGTACCTCCTTTATTCTCTTCACCTTATTTTTTGAAACAGGGTCTCTCATTGAACTTGGAACTTGCTCTTTCAGTTAGGCTAAATTGATAGCCAGACCTCTGAGATCTACCTGTCTCTGCCCCGAAGCACTGGGGATATAGATTCACAGCTGTGCTTCGCTTTTACACAGGTTCTGGGGGTCCAAACTCAGGTCCTTAGGTTTTGCAGCAGACACTTTACCCACTGAGCCATCTCCCAGCCCCATACTTTTCTTGTTTTCCTCTTTTCTTTTTCTTTCTCTCAGTTTGTTTCCTCTCTTTTAATTCATTCATCAACCTTTTCTTTTACAATACTGGGGATTAAACTCAGGGCCTTTAACACACAATCACTTTATCACTGAGTTATATTCCAACCTGATCAAAGATTTGGTTTTTAAAATTTTTATTACTTTAAAATATTTTTGTGCTTTTTATTTTAATTTTATGTGTATACATGTATTGTGTGCATGTATGTAAGTGCATTCACGTTGTGCAATGCCTGTGGAAGACAGAAGAGAGCATCAGATACCTTGGAACTGTAGTTGTGGATGGTTGTTAGTTGCCATGTGGGTAGTAGGATTTGAACCTAGGTCTTCTACAAGAACAATCAGTGCTCTTAACCTCTGAGCAATCTCTCCAGTTCCTTAAAATTTTTATTTCTATAAGGAGTCCAGTACTCTAACTGCACTGCAAATATGCAGTTATATAAAACACCTAATGCATGTCTCATTAAATATACAGTCTACAAAAGAAGACAGATAGGTAAATAGCTTGTCTGGTGGTAGGGGCAACGGATGAAATATTCAAGGATATGGCTGAAGCAAGAGGCAAATTTTTTTTTTTTTAAATGAGAAGAATGATTAGGGATGCTCATGGAGGAAGCAGCACTTGGAGTGAGTTTTGCTATCTTGGAATGTTAGCGATTGAACCCAGAGCCTTGTGCATGGCAGGAAAACACTCTAATACTGAGCTACATTTCCAATCCTTTGGAGTTTGTCCTGAAGAATAGTAGGAATCAAATACACTAAAAGTCTGTTAGGTGGTATGTATGTGAGATGCTGATGATTAAGGGAGCCTTCTATGTAGAGGAAAGAATTCATATATGTCAGAAAGAGATTACGTATTTGAGGAACTACCAGAATTTCACAATGGCTGGATGAAACAATGCTGGAATGAGATATTGGGAGAGAAGAGCTATGGGGAGAAGAAGGATTGCAAAGCGTCATATAATACAAAGTGTATAAGTATGCATGTACTTCATAGGACAGATGCCATTTTCCCAAGTTTGCATGTACCTGCTTGGCTAGGATGATTATAGCTAAGCATGTTGACTGCTATGCTCTGAAGGAAAGGAGGAGCAGGGAGACTGAGCCACGCCTCTCCCTCAACCAGCTAGCCCTCTGTCTATAAACAGAGAAAGCAGAGGGGAGGTTCTCTCGCCATTTTGTACAGCTGTGATGAAGTCACCATCTTGGATGAAGACTTTCCAGTGTGGCTTAGGAGGGGAGCACCCACACTCCTGTAAGTAAACCCTCACATATTGTTCTGTAACTAAGCCCAGTAAACGCACTGGTTTCCCAGATGGGCAGTTTGGCAAAATTGAACCTTAATTTGTCATAGGGACTAAGAAGGGAGGGGACAGAGGTTGTTTACATCCCTCCAGAAGGAATTTTAGCTACAGTGTTTTACGCTAAAATGTATTATGAAGCCATGGATTGACCAAGGTGGTATAAAAATCAGTCCTGGGTTGTAGAAAACATCTGGCAGGAGTGTCGGGAGAGTAAGCAGTCCAGACAGAAAACTATTTAGGATGTACTTTTAGCAATCCAGATTAACAAAGTAGCACACATATCTTAGTAAGGGGCTTGAAGAGGTTTTGAAGTACATCAAAGAGTAAGAGCTACTGTGTAGTGATTAATTTTAAGGTTCCACTTGACTAATTAAGGGAAATGTACATAGCAGGTAAAACGCTACTTCTAAGAAATATTCCTTCATCAAATAGAAGGATGTATATGTGTGATCCTGACTTGGGAGTTTCTGAGGTCCAGGTAAGTTATAGGAAGAAGTGGGTGGGAGGTATATGGCTTTACTGTCTTGTGCCCAGGCTGCACCTGTGGTCTCAGGAGGAATGATTTATGATCAACTGACTGAGGAAGAAAAGACTAGGGCTTATTTTACATATCAGTCTATACGATGTTGGCACAACCAAAAAGTGGACAGTTATAACTTTGTTTCCTATTTCTGGATCTTCCTCGATGAACAAGGGTAAAGAGAGTCCATCTTGGTGGGCAAAACTTAAAGGGATGCACTTGGTTGTGAACTTTGATTAGAGGGAAAAATGTTCTGATATGTGATGATACACTAATTCGTTGGCATTGACTAAAGATTGGCTGGATAATCAGGAACTAGAATAAACATGGCTATAAAGACTTTTGGGGAAAGTGGATAGACTTCTGTAAAGGCATGATGGTTTTTGTTTTTGTTGAATCTGAGGTGGAGTCATATTTTGCTTTTCTATCATATTTCCAAGTGAAATTGATGTTGTTGACTATGATGCCACAATTAAAGAAACATAGGCTAATGATTCAAATGGACTCCTCCCAGTAAAACAAAACAAAATGACCAAACTTGATGGGTTTAAGAATCCAGGGGGAGAAATTGGTGTGACACCACTCACCTGTACCTGGAGTGACCCATTGGTGAATTTTCCTTTCTATTCCTGTAGTTTTATGCTTATAGGACTTAGTTCCAGAGGAAGAAATACTTCCCCTGGGTGATCCAAAATGATTCTGCTGAACTGTAAATTAAAGCTGCCACTCAGTCACTTTAAGCTTAAGTTAAAAGGCTAAGAGAGATGATAGCATCGAGTAGTGTGAGAGCTCCTGACTATGAAGAGAACTTTGGGCTATGACTCTACCATTGAGGTAAGGAAGAGTATATCCGGAATGCAGGATGTGCTTTAAGGTGTCTCCTAGTATTACCCATCCCTGTGATTGATGTGATGGACAACTACTTCAACATAATGTCAAGAAATCAAATGACCTAGATACCTTTGTAAAAAAGTTTACTGGGTATAGACCATGATAGAAAAAACCCAGGTACTTGATGATGGGAAAAGCAATGGAAAGTAGTAATAAATACCAGCCTTAATACATGGCCAATTGTAGATACATGTGCTGTTATCACCGTTTCCTGTGTTTTGCTAATATGTAGATAAGCAAAAAGTAAGCAACTATTTTATTTTCTAAATTATACTTTTATCATTAAACAGATATAATGAATACATATTAAAGTTTTGTTTTCGCCTGCAGAATTTAAGATCTGAGATATCAGAAGAGTCACATCACTCAGGACATTATGTTCCTTCCTTCCTTCCTTCCTTCCTTCCTTCCTTCCTTCCTTCCTTCCTTCCTTCCTTCCTTTTTCTTTCTTTCTTTCTTTTTTTCTTTTCTTTCTTTCCTTTTTGGTCTTTTTTAGATAGGGTCTCCCTGTAGTCCCAGCTGACCTGGAACTCACTATGTAGACCAGACTGGCCTCAATTTCACAGATATCTGCCTGCCTTTGCCTCCCGAGTGCTGGGGCTAAAGTCGTGTGCCACCACACCTGGCCATTATGTCCTTTTCTAAGGAAAGGATTGGTTCAGTTTGGGTTGTACACAGGACAGTTTAATCTGTTAGGTATAGCTTTGGCTTTGTTATTATTGTATTGCCTTGCTCAAGGTGATATATACAGATTCCAAATGGGCAGCATGTGGTAGACTTTTGATGGTTAATGTGAGCTCAACTTGACCAAATTAAAGGACAATTGGTAGCTGGTAAAGCAATATTTCTAAGTGTCCATGAGGGCACAAATAGAAGGGACAGGTATGTAAATCAGATCAGATCAGCCTTTATCCAATGTAAGTGAGTACTATCTGTAGGCTGAGGTCCTGGATAGAATGCAAAAAGACAAGGGGAAGGTCAATATCTCCTCCTCTATGGAGCTTGAATCCTCATTTCCTCTTGCCCTTTGATGTTAGAATTTCTTTAGCCTTTGGAGTAGAGGACTTGTACTGACATCTTCCTTGTTTCTGTGGCTGTCAGCTGTGTTTTGAGATTGACACTATCATCAGCTCTCCTGGTTCTGAGGCTTGAGGATTTTGACAGAATCTCAGTACTGACTGATGTCTTTGACACTTGAGCCTGCAGATAGCTGATTGTGGGACCTCAGCTTCTGTTGTTATGTGTGCCAATTTCCTTAATTATTTCCCTATTTACACATTCTAGCTTTTAAAATGCTGTGAGTGAAGTTTTTAACATTTATTTTACTTCCTGCTGTCTATGCTGGGATTTTGTCTGGCTTGAGCTTACATGGGGTTTGTACATACTATCAGCATTACTGTGAGTTTATGTGAGTAAATGACTAGTTGTCTGGAAAACTCTATTTCCTTGTGTTCATTCACCTTCTCTGACTCTTAAAATCTTTCAGCCCCTCTTCCACAATAATTCTGAGCCTGGAAGGCTGAATATTGATATAGAATATTAATCACCATCTACTGTATAAGGAATCTTGTCTGCTGAGAATTGAGAGATGCATTAATCTATGGGCATAACAATAAGTCATTAGGATTCAGTTTTAATACTACATCTATTTAGCAGAATAGTTGTACTATGCTTTCTCCCACAGCCTGTGGGCTGTCTAACCTCAGTTATATTCCACTGATCAAATGTGTCTTCTTTTGGCCAGTACTATGCTAGGTTTCCATATGGTTTTAAAGGCCTTTGGTGTTAGCCACCTCGCCCCGTACTCCTTCCTCTGTTCTGCCCTGACATTCCCCATCCCCTTTAACCCTTCGCACACGATCAGTCTCCTTACACTCTTTACATTGTTGCATTCTACCTTCCAGAGACCCTTCCCCACCCATGGCCATTTATTAGTTTTAACCTCTCTGAATTTTCAAAATGAAACATGCACATTTAAGATTTCAAAGCTTGGGCTGGTGAGATGACTCAGCGGTTAAGAACACTGGTTATTCTTGTAGTAGACCTGGGTTCAAATCTCAGCACCCACATGGTGGCTAACAACCATTTGTAACTCCAGTTCTAGAGGATCTGATGCTCTCTTCTGTCCTCTGTGGTCACTGCATGACATGGGTGCATGAACACACATGCAAGAATAACACTCATACACATAAAATTTTTTAAAAAACTGCTTTCAAAGCTAGCATCCAGTTGTGAGAAAGAACATGTGACATTTGTCTTTCTGGGTTATCTCATGCAGGATGATTGTTTCCAGTTCCATCCATTTACTCATGAATTTTATACTTTCATTTCTTAGGCGCTGAAGAATATCCCATTGTGAATATGTACACACCTTCATTATCCATTCATCAGTTGATGGATGTCTAGGTTGTTTCTAATTCCTGGCTATTATTAAAAGGGCAGCAGTGAACATGGTTGCAGAGGTATTTCTGTAGTAGGGTGTAGAGTTTTTGATTTATATGCCCAAGAAAGGTATGGCTGAATCAAATGGTAAATCAGTGTCTATCTTTTTGCAGAATCTGCACACTGATTTCATACAGGCTGTACCAGCTTGCACTCCCACCGTCAGTGAATATGAGTTCCCCTTTCTCCATATCACTGTCAGTATTGTTAGTGTTTGCTTTTTGGATCTTGACCATTCTCACTGGGATAAAATGAAATCTCAAAATGGTTTTAGTTTTCTTTTCCCTGATGTCTAAAGATGTTGAGCATTTAAAAGAGTATTTCTCAGTCATTTGTGTTTCTTCTTTAGAGAACTCACTGCTCATCTCCCTGCCCCATTTTTAAATTATTTTGTTTTGTTTAGTTTTTTTTTTTTTTGAGTTCTCTCTATGTATTCTAGATATGAACCTTTTATCATTGCTAATCTGGTAAGGATTTTTTCCCATTCATAGGTTGCCTCTTTACTCAAATCATAGTGTCCTTTGTTGTTTAGAAGTTTTTTAGTTTCATGAGGTCCCATTTGTCAATTATTGGACTTAATGATTCTGTTATAGGAATCCTGTTCAGAAAGTCCTTTCCTGTGTCTATAACTTGTAATGTATCCCCTACTTTCTCCTCTATCTGATTCAGGGTAGCAGGTCATATGTTGTAGTTTATTTTTGTATGTGGTGGGAGAGATAAGGATCTAGTCTCTACACATCCCTATCTAATCTGTCAGCACCATTTGTTGAACCTGCTGCCTTTTCTTCAGTGTGTGTGTGTTTTGTACAAAAATCAGGTGGCCATAAGTGATTGAATTTAGATCTGAGTGCTCAGTTATAGTCCACTGATCAAATGTGTCTGTTTTTATGCCCCAGTACTACGCTATATTTATTAGCAGAGTTGAGATCAGGGATGGTAATGCCTTCAGCTGTTTGTTTTTTGTTTTTTTACTGCTCCGGATTATTTTGGCTAGTCTGGGATTTTTGTGTTTCCATATGAAATCACAGGTTTTTAAAAATTTAAAACCCGAGAAGAATGGTGTTGGAATTTTAATGGATATTGCACTGAATTTGTATATTGCTTTTGGTAAGGTAGTCATTTCACAGTATTAATTGTACTGATCCATGAGTATGGGGAAGATGAAAAAATTCATCTTCTGGTATCTTCTTTAAATTTCTTCTTCAACATCTTAAAATTTTTATTACAAAATCCTTCACTTCAGTAGTTAGATTTGTTCCAAAATATTTTATGAATTTTTGAGCTCATCATGAATAGGATCATTTCCCTGATTTCTTTCTTAGTATGTTTGTTCTTGGTATATAGGAAGACTACTGATTTGGGGGTGTTAATTTTATATCCTGCTACTTTGCTGAAAGTATTTATCGGCTCTCAGAGTTTTCTGGTATAGTATTTAGGGTCTTTTAGATATAGAATATTTTTGTCTCCAAATAAAGATATTTGACTTCTTCCCTTCCAGTGTGTATCCACTTTACCTCCTTTATTTGTCTTATTGCTCTAGCTAAGACTTCAAGTATTTTATTGTAAAGGAATGGGGAGAGTGAACACCTTTGTTTTGTTCCTGGTTTTAATGGGAATACTTTCAGTTTTTCTCCATTTAGTATGGGGTTGGCTATGGGCTTGTGGTAGATAGTCTTTATCATGCTAAGATATGTCCTCGTATTCCTAGATTCTCCATGACTTTACCATGACTGGATGTTGGATTTGGTCAAAAGCTTTTCTGCATGTAATGAGATGATCATGTGATTTCTGTCCTTGAGTCTGTTTATGTAGTGTATTGTATTTATTGATTTACATGTTGAAACATTCCTGCATACCTGGGATAAAACCAACTTGAACATGATGGATAATCCTTTTTGATGTATACTTGCATTTAGCTTGTGAGTATTTTATTGAAAAATTTTCCATCTATGTTCATAAGAGAGATTGGTCCATAATTTTCTTTTCTGGTTGGGTTTCTTTTGGTTTTATTATTAGAGTAATACTGGCTTAAAATGAATTGGAAATGCTTACCTTTTCTATTTTATGGAATAATTTGAGGAGTATTGGTATTAGTTCTTCTCTGAAGGTTTGGTAGAATTCTGTGCCGATCTTTGTAGTCTAGGCTTTTTTAGTTGGGAGAGTTTTGAATTTTCTCAAGATTCATTGTAATGTTTTCTTTTTATCTCTGGGTTTGCTAATTTGGGTGCTCTCTTTCTTTCTTTTGGTTAATTTGGATAAAGATTTTTCAATCTTGTTAATCTTTTCAAAGAACCAAGTCTTCATTTCATTGATTCTTTGTGGTTTTTTTTTCTTAGTTCATCAGTTTTGGCCTTGATTTTATTGCTCTCTTCTATGTACTCTTTTTAGGTGTTGTTTTCTAAGGCATTCAGTTTTATCATTAATTTTTTTAATGAGCTATTTCTAATTTTTTGATGTAGCCACTTGATGCTATACATTTTCTTCTAAGGACTGCCTTCATTGTGTTCCATAGGTTTTGCTATATTGTGCTTTAATTTTCATTTAATCTTAGAAAATTTTAAATTTCCTTCTTGATTTTTTTTCCTCGATCCAAATTTCATTCAGTAATGTGTTTAGCTTTTATGAGTTGGTGTGCTTTTCTCCATTTTTATTGTTCTTGTCTCCCATTTTTATGTTTATTCCTTTGTTGTCAGATAGAATCCAAGATAGTATTTCAATTTTCCTAAATTTGTGGAGACTTGCTTTGTTTCCTATATGGTCAATGTTGGCTGAGAAGAAGGTATGTTCTTTGGTGTTTGGGTGAAATGTTCTGTAGATGCCCAGTTCATTTAATTTATGGTGTCATTTAACTCTATGGTCTCTCTATTTAGTTTTTGTCTAGTTGACCTGTCTATTGGTGACAGTGGGGCACTGAAGTCATCCACTATCATGGTGTTGGAGTCAATGTGTAGTTTTAGATCTATTAGTGTTTCTTTTATGAAATGAGGCATCCCTCTGTGTGGTGTATATGTGTTTATGATTTTAACATTTTTCTGTTGTATTTTCTTTTAATGGATATGAACTAACCTTGTCTTTCTCTTTTGACTAGTGTTATTTTATTTTGTCAGATATTAGAACAGTTTACACCTGCTTGTTTCTTAGTTCCATTTTCTTGGAATACCTTTTTCCATTCTTTTACATTAAGATGATGTCAATGGTTGCTTTTGAGGTATTGTTCTTGGAGGCAGAAAATCTATGGATTCTGTTTTTGAATCCAATCAGTCTGTGTCTTTTTACTGGGTAGTTGAGGCCATTAATATTGAGAGTTATTATTGACCAGTGTTTTTTAGTTCTTGTTATGTTGGTGCTATTTTCTTGGATTTCTTTTGGTTATTGTTCTGGGACAATTTATTTATTCTTTGTACCCTCTTGAGAATGTTTAATTTCTTCAGATTGAAGTACTCTATCGAGTATTCCCTGCACAGTTGGTTTCACGGGCCTAAATTCCTTCAATCTGTTTTTATCATACAAAGTTTTTTTTTCTCCTTCAATTACAACTGATGGCCTTGTTGGGTATAGAAGTCTGGGCTGGCATCTGTGTTCTTTCATGACTTGTATGACATTGTTCCAAGCCATTCCATCTTTCATAGACTCCACTGAAATGGAGTTATTCTGATAGGGCTTCCTTTATATATGACTTATTCTTTCTCTTTCACACCTTTCAATATCTTTTCTTTGCTCTGTATATTTGGAATTTTGACAGTTATATAATTTGGTCCTGTCTACTTGGTGTTCTGTGTGCCTCTTGTACGTTGATAAGTTATCTCTTTCCCTCAATTTGGGAAATTTTCTTCTATAATTTTATTAAAAATATTTTCTGTGGTTTTGACCTAAGTTGTTGTTCTTTTTCTTTCTTCTTCTTCTTCTCCTCCTCCTCCTCCTCCTCCTCCTCCTCCTCCTCTTCCTCCTCCTCCTCCTCCTCTTCCTCCTCCTCCTTTTCCTCCTCTTCTTCCTGTTCTTCTTCCTTCTCTTCCTCCTCCTCTTTATCTTCATCTTCACCATTATTCATAGGTTTGTTACTTTTACAATGTCCCAGAGGTCTTGTACATTCTGTTCTTGGTTTATTTTAGATTTGAGTTTTTCTTTGATTGATTTCCCAAAGCTTGTCTTCAAGATCTAATATTCTCTGTCCCATTTCCTCCACTTATTTCTTTCCACTAAGTTTTTTTTTTTTGTTTGAGTTCCTGGGTTTTTTATTTCAAGTTTTATTTCAGCTTAGCTTTTCTTCAGAGATCCTCTCTCTTTATTGAATCCTAATTTCATGTTTTGAATTGTTGTAGTTATTTCATCCAACTGTTTGTACTTTCATGATCTTCATTCAATCTTTTATTTTTATCTTCTTTGAGTTCCTTGAACATATTTATAATTGCTAATTTGAAACCATTGTCTTGCACATCCATCAGGCTGCCATTCTTGGGAAACATCATGGGGCACTAATTTCTATAGTAGTCATGCTGTCTTGGTTACTCATGTTGTTTGTATTTTTTTGATGAGACCTAGGTAGTTGGTGGTGTTTCTTGGTATGGGTAGACGATCTCAACTTTGATGTGTGGTTATTTGTATCTTTGCTATTTTCCCAACTTGTCAGGTTATGGCCCAGTTAATTAGTGATTCATATCACTTTGGGGTCTTCTTTAAGTTGCTGTGCAAATGGAGTGTAAGAAGTGGCCTCAGTTATGTTAGGGATATAGCTGCACATTTTGAACTGAAGTTCCAGGTTTGACTGGATGGGCTTCTGGAACAGCAGGGCAGGCTAGGTGAGCAAGTTGGCTAGTAGGTCAGGGCATATTTTGGGGCACAAGGATCCTAGTGACAGGAATATGTCTGAAAATAAGGGAGGTCTGGAAAAGCTCCCAGTAGCATGCAACTATCCTGACAGAGCTTTGGTGGTGTTGGAGCCCAGCGAAGTGGAGGAAGGGAAGCTTATGAAGGTAGGTCTGGGAAAACGCCTCCTGGATCTGGAGGTCCACAATGATCTTAGAACAGAGATGATAGGACCAAGGAGGTGTGGGAAAGGGAACAAACTGGCAAAGGACTGGGAAAGCCACCTGGAGAATTCAAAGAACCTGCTATAGCTGAAATCTGGGAGTTCAGCACAGGAGGTGGGGGAAGGGAGACTTATGAAGGTAGGACTGGGAAAGATCCCCTACTTTGAGAGGACTACTATGCATTTGAGCAGGTTGTCATCATAGCATTTAAGAGCATGAACTCCAGAATGAGACATACTCTTCTCCAAATTTGGCTCTACTGCTGAATAGCTGTACTTCCCATTTGTAAATGGGGAGTAGCATCTTTCCCCTTCTGTACGGTTGCTGTAGAGACTTGAAAATAATAGATTCATTGATGATTCATGGGTTTGTTTTGTGCTTACTAACTGAAAATCTGCTTATTTTCAGAAGGTGATAGAGATTTATTCCTCACTCTTGGGGACCTACACCCTCCAGTTCATGTTGGCAGGATGCAGTACCAAGTTCACCTGGTGCATAAGAAACTCTCACTAAGTGTTACTTGTATTGAAAATTTGCCGATCGCTTCATCAGATCAAATCCAAATTCAATGCCAATTTTCAATGTTATTAATTCAGCTTTGGAAAATAGCATATGATAATGCTGGTTCTGGCCTTGGTGGCAATGCAGAAAACAAAAATCAATAAAAATCATGGCTCTTAACAGAGAAAAACCTGAGTACTGTAATTTATAAAAATAAAATGCTACAAGAACATAAGGATATTTCACCTCAGTGAAAGGGAGATACACTCAAGGGCTGATATTTTGGCTATTCCAAAATATCACCACATTGATAAAAGAATATGTAAGAATTCCTGCCTATTGCCAACCAAATACATTTTTGAAATGCACCATTCCGTTATTAAATGATGCTTGAGAGCCTCCCTTTTGGATGGAGGGCAGCCATCTTCCAGGTGCTCGGAAAAGCTGCTACAACTTTCTTAACAGCCTCGCTCATCTAGCTATGGAAGCCTAGTCATTTAAATAGAAAAAGGACAGAGAAAATGCTGAGAGGCAGTTTGATCTAACTCAACCTTTTCAAATGACTACACTAATTTTAAACATATGAATTTAACTGTATGTTTGCCCCTCTATAAACAGGGCGAACAAACAGTATATCATTTTTACACTTGAACTGTATTATGATTTTAATGCAGGCTCAGGTGAGGTGAGGTCAGAAGATACAATTAAATGGATCTGGTACCAGCTGGGGATTAGGCTCTCTTTAACCATGCTTGGGTGATTTATCCATCAACAACTCATGTACTGCTCCATAAAAATTGATATCTACTTAAAAATAGGTATTAAAATACAGTGTACTTTTAAAATTAGAGACGAAAATATTGTGTAGTTGCCAGCAGGTAGTTTATTTAATATTCATGTGCAGTATGAAACAGAGAGATTCTTGTTTCTAGAGTAAAAATCTATTAGAATAAATTTGTCCTAGCTGCTGATGTGTACCGAGCTTCTGTGCTTGGTCAAGTCCTTGGAAACAAATGTAGAAACAAACTTTTAAATCATTTACAAACCCCTGGCATGGAGGAATGGAGCTATATAATTAGCTTACTCATTAAATAGCTCTATCTACTCCTCGATGATTTATTTCAATGCCTTTCTTTCATGAAAGGCTGTTTAAAAACAAAAACAGGAGAAAAGAGAAACAGAAATGCCAAGCAAACGGGCTTATTAAGGGAAATACAAAATCTTGTTGTTTTGTTAGATTCTACTGTTGACCCATATAGTAGATGTCAATCTTGAAGTTGAATTTGGTTCCTATTTGCTATAAATTCAAATATTTGGATTTGCTACATCCAAAGCCAACTTGCGACTCTAAGTAAAGGGCAACCATTTGTCTACTAATATGCATATCAAAAAGTCAAACAAATGAACATTTAAAAATAATATTTGATTAACCATTCACTGAAAGGAAAGTAATTCTGCCTGTCTAATCCAGTAATTTATATAGTTTAGTGATCTGCTTGTCAATAATGAACAAATTGCCCTAATATATTACTATAATGCTTCATATTCATTAAGACATCTGCCAACTTTTCAAAAAACCTTTTCCATTTGAGACTTGACTTATAATTGTTGCGTCCCTTGGGGGAGTTTCAATATTATTCTAATCAATTTTATCCACAATCCACAATATGGATGATTACATAGCAATGTAATTTCCAAAGTTGCCTTCTCACATTAGTCATTTGAAAAGAGAAGACCCAATGCTGACATGTCCAGAATGTATTTTATAAAAGAAATACTGCAGCAATGGAGCAAAAAGTATTTTTCATCATTTGACTGTATCACAACATGAATATGTATACGTATAGATATGCTTATATAATTTACGATCACACTTCAAAGCTTTATGGTCTATAACATTTATATGTTATTTTTATGCAATAAGATGATAATGGGTTTTACAACCATTAGAAACAAAAGTTGGAAAGCCCTCTAAGATGATCTGCCTGCACATGAATGGCAGAAATAATGCCATAGTCTGTTTCCTTTCATTTTTTCTTCAAATTTTTTTAAGTAATGAAAGAAGGTAAATAATAGTTCTAGGGAAAGCTAGAAAAATAAAAGTGTCTTAGTCTCACTCCAAGGGGAGATACAATTCAGCTATTTTCTGTTGGTTTGTTTGTGACAAACAGATCCTATACAGGATCTTGCTGTATAGCCCAGACTAACCTTGACCTTATGATCCTCCTACCTCAGCCTCCTGAGTATTGTGATTATAGGTATGTCCTCAAGCACAGCTAAGTTTCTATATTCAACAAGAGTAAAGCCTTGGCTCCTATCTTTACTGCTTATTTCATGTCTGAACTTCTCCTGATCTAGGTGCTGAAGAGTATACCACTCACAGAGGGGCCCCTGTGCCCTCTGTCATGCTCAATCTTCCCTTTGCCTTTAAACCCATCCCTAGTAGCATAATGTCTGCTGGTCACATGTCAGACAAGCTTGCCTTCAATGTAGTAGTGTGTGTTTGTTGCATACGAATGTCCTCTGACAGATCATAGATAGACACCATTTTCCCAAGCTTGGTTGTATCTGCTTGCCTGGGATCATCACAGCTAAGCTAGTTACCTGTCACTGTTGCAGGGAAAGAGGGTCAGGGAGAGTCACTGGACCCTCCCATACAACCAGTAGGCCCTCGCTGCATAAGGGGAAGGAGATAAGGGTATACAAGCTGACGAAGCCAGAGGAGGCTCTCTCATGGTTTTGTGTGGCTGTGGAGAAGGCACCATCCATGCTTGGATGAAGACTTTACAGTGCCACCTTAGGTGGGGGAGCACCCACACTCCTGAAAGCAAACCCTCACTTATTGCTCTGTAGGTAAGTCCAATAAACTCACTGGTTTCTCAGACTTCCTATTCAACCAAAAGTAAGTAAAGGTGCTGTTGGCAAATATTTATTAAGGTAATTACCTATAACATATGAAAGAAATTAGTTATCTATAAGATAGCCATTCAACATGTTAAATATTTTGGTTCTATTTAAATTAAGTATTACCAAATATTATATTGATAATATTTTATCAAACTGCTAGCAATTTATTGAACTTGCAGAATCATTGTTTTTGGAAAAATAAACTTAGGATACTGGGAAAAGCGGACAAAGTCTTTTATGCTAAGCAAACACATAGACCAAATTTTGGGCTAGCAATTTGGAAAGTATGTTCAAACTTGGTAAGTAGACACATTTGATTGGAATTCAGAGTCATGTAAGATTGAAGAGAATGATTAGGTTATACCAACCTGGTGGTTTAAGAATGGAGGGAATCTTTTCATTCTAAATGAAATATGGGGCTCCATGCTGGGGAGATGGCTCCAATGTAAATATAAAAGTATTAGAACACAGTCTGGTGACCTGCGTTACATCCTCTGAACCAACAAAAAGGTTGAGGGAGACAACAGGCTGTCCCTCCATCACCGGGGGTCATAATTAGTTTCAGCTACGGACTTGACGCAAACCTAGGCTCACCTGGCAACAGGGAACCTTTACGTTGTCTCTTGGGCAACCATTACATGGCAGTTTAAATGGTAAATGTGTGTGGAATATAACTCCAATGCATGGCCATGTTACTGATGTTTAGAAATTATTCCAAGATAAGTAAAATCAAGTTTGTATATGAGACACTTTTGTTCAAAATTTTCCCGGTAGCACTTAGAATTAAGCCATTTTTATTGCAAAAAAAAATCAATACAATTAACTTTTAAGAGTTTCAGAATTGTTCATCTTGCATCTGGTCCACCAATTTGATACTGGATTTTACACTGATTCACTTTTTCAGCATTAACACATGTATGCATGCGTGTATCTATGTGTGTTTGTAGTCTTTCCGTTTGACATCTTCTGATATTCTTCTTTTTTATTTTTCCTTCACCAATATTCTTTAAGGTGGCAGGTTGCCTCTTACCAGGGTACCTTTGAAAAGAAGCAGCTTCTCACGGGGGAGCGAGCAGCTGGGTGGCAGCTTATAGCAGCTCTGTTATTTTGCACTGATCTAGCATTTTAATGTAAATGGCTGAAATACAATCTGAAAATAGTCATTCATCTCCAACAAGCTCCACAAAGCTGGTTAGCATTTAAGCTGCTCTATTTATGGGCTGACTTCATCCTAGGTGTTTCCTTCCTTTAATGGTAATCATGGCACTTTTCACACTGCCATCTGAGGGGAGAGAAAGGGTGTCTGAGCTGAGGCACAAACACTATGATAGTGGAGAAAAATCTGCAGAACTTGAAGAGAGAGCAGGATCACCATGGGTCCCTCTTTTGGCTATTTACTGTTGTTCCTAGATCCCTTGAGTGTATCTTTATAGACAGTGAAGCAGAGAAAGTGACTGGACATCATGGAGTCAGAATTTCCATCACTGCCAGTGTTATGCATCATTTTTGTTCCGGGATTTTCCTAAGTACAGGGATTCAAGTTTGTGTGGTCTTTGAACCTATGAAGAAGCTATAATTGTCTCTAACAGCAACCTTTTAAACTGCAGGAGAAATTTTCTAGCCACCTCTCTTTTCCGCTGACTAGGTCCTGGATCTATATCTGCTTCACTTTGCTCCCTTTTCCACTCTTGCTAACTCGCTGTCATGGTGAATTACCAGCTCAGTTCACGTTCATCTGACTGAACTGTAGAAGTCACTTTTGCTGCCCAGCACCTCTAACAAAAATGACCACACTGAGTAATCTGACAGGATATGATGCGGCATCGTCCCACCAGGAAAGCAAAGGAAGAAGGAAAGGTGAGGCAGATGAAAGACAATTAATTCTGCCAACCAGGATACTGGGATAAGCTTGCATCATGACTTTTGTAGGTAAGAATGTAGAGAAAAGAACAACAGATGTTTTAACTGTCCACTCATACCTGAGAGTTACATCATCCTTGTCTACACTAGGCCCAGTGAAGAATGAAATTAGGAATAGAGTAAGGTTTCTAATGAGATGTCAAGAAATGGACAGATCTGATGCCAGTGACACCTCAAGATAATTAAAATAATTAATCAAATTAAAATAAATCTGCATCAACATGATATACTTTAAAAAGAGAGTAAATAAATTATCTATGTGAAAATAGTTTTGTGTCCAAATGGGTACAATGTAAAGAAACTTGTTATCTAATGGTGGGATAGCAGTTTACCTCATGGGGCCATTTGGTAATATATGGACACATTAACATTTTTAAAAACTTACTTATTTTATTTCGTTTAGTCCCCTGTGTGTATATGTGTATGTATGCACATTTTCAGTGGGCATGTGAAATTTAGAGGACAGCCTGTGGGAACCAGTTCTCTCCTTCCACCATGTAGGATCTAGGGATTAAATTCAGACTGTTAGTCTTGGCAGCAAGTGCTCCCATCTATTGAGCCATCTTGTCTGCCCCTGGAGACATTCTGGATTGTTATAGGTAGAAATAGAGATATTTCCTTCTGGTATTTAATACATAGGGACCAGGGATTCTGTGTAATATCTTGCAATGTACAAACTAGTTTCCCTCATCCACTAAGAGTGCCAATAGTTGAAGAAATCTAGAATTGGAGTCATACAGGTTTAAAACATTGACTGATGGTTTTGAGACAATGTAAGAAAAAAGACAGAAGAACAACAGAGTTCTACCCTAAATTCTTCATATACATAACCACCTATCCTATCTCAGTGAATCCCCTATTGAAGTCTAATCCACCTCTTGACTGGGATCCTGACCTAGTAAGCCCGCTTCTATGAAATTATCTTGTGGAAATAATCTAAGAGAAAGACACGGACACAGGCATGTTCTTTGCAGTGCTATTTATAACCTAAAATGTATCCCTATAATAAGATAAATTGATTTGTCTTGCAGCATTCCAGAGAAAAATGTAGATTCTTCCACCAGAACCGCAATCCAGGAGTTAGCTCGAGGCAGGAGACATAAATACAGAGCATTAATTTTTCCTAAAATTAAATATATTTATCCCTAAATGAAATTTAACCTGCTCTGCTTTCTTACCTGTCTGGCCCTGTTTGACAGAAAACTCAATCTGAGTTGTTACTGGGAGTTCCAAACCTTGTCCTCTTTGATAGGGTTACAAAAGACTCCTGAACTTATTTGGGACTGGATCACTAGGGAGGATGACTAGGCTCTTAGGGACAAGGAGACTCTATCTTTCTTTCAGTGTTCCATCTTGAAAGCATCATACTGTTCTTGAGCTCTGGTACCTGTGGGGTCTGGGTCTATTGTAAAAGGTATTGAGCAAGCCAAGCAACCCCGGATACTCTGAAGGGACGGTAGGAGTCTGGCCTGCTCTGCCTGATGCGATAACTTAGGTCCCAGGAAGCCACTGCAGGCCTCAGCAGTTGCTCCATCTTTCTTCTCCCACAAAAATCATCCCAGACCAGAACCAGGTTTTTGGGTTTCGTTTCCTCGTTCCTAATTTCCACGTCAGCCCTATAACCTTCCTTCCTTTACCTAAAGACCCCACCTTTAACTTTCCCACCTTCTGTAACGGCCAGAAAGGCTTCTCTATATAAACCCCTTCCTTGGTTTCAATAACTGAACTGCCCACTGGCACAAGTCTCCAGCCGTTATGTGCTGGAGATGGAGACCCACCCACAGGTACCCACCACACAAATGTCCTCTGAGTGTCCCCCATCCCACTTCACTTTTCCCATGGTGGGCCAGCCAGGGAAGCAGGTGCTACTTGGAATCACAGGGTCACTCCACCTCCACGTGCTTTGACGTGCTTCTACTTCCTTGGATCAGATCCTGTTCTGTCTTCTTTTCTTTCTCTAGATTCATTCTGAGTGAGCTAAAACTTCAGAGCTCCAGAATTCCTCTGTTTTAAGATTGAAAATTACAAAAGCTCAATAAAACTCTTCAGGTTTTTGCAGTCAAAGAAGAAAATAACTATTAGTTTGATTTAATTTTTTTAATAACGTGTTTTATATTACAGGGGCATACAATAAAGATATGGGAGAATAATTGAAAATCATAAATAAGAGAAGTTAGAGTGTGACTAGCAAAGGGATTGGAGACATCTTGCCTCTAGCAAGGGTTTATAGGACGAGGAGCTAATGAACAGATACAAAATTATATATAATAAAAGATACAGGATATTTTAGAAAGAACATATTGATTATGTTCAAATATTTCAGAATTTCCAGAAAGGAGGGGAATGATATGGTCCGATTAAGGGCTTGAAACTGATTACTAAGAGAACACCAAGACAATGAAATCTTTGAGTATAATGTAAATTAAGGTCATAACCATGTGGGGCTGAAGAAATGGCTTAGTGGTTAACAGCACTGACTGCTCTTACAGAGGACCAAGGTTTGACTCCCAGCCCCCACATGATGGCTAACAACCATCCATAACTACAGTTCCAGGGGAATCCAATGCACTCTTCTGACCTCTGCAGGCATTGCATGACAGGGGTACAGTTATACACATGCAGGCAATACACTCATACACTTAAAAATAGTAAAAAAAAAAATTAAAAAATGATTATAGCCATGCAAGAATGATGGGCTGAAGAAATGGCTCAACAGTTAACAGCACTGGCTGCTTTTGTAGAGGATCTGGGTTCAGTTTCCAGCACCCACAGGACAGCTAACAAGTGTCTGTAATTCCACTTCCAGGATACCGAATGATCTCTTCTGGCCTCTGGGGGCATTGTACAACATGGGTACACTTACATACATGCAGGCAAAACATTCATACATATAAAATGAAAATAAATAAAAAAACGGATGAGGATAGTGAGATTAGTTTGCTTTAGAATCTGGCAAAGAAAAGAAGAAACGGGACTTGTCTGGACAGACAATGAAGTAAAAAGGAGGATGTGTATAATGAAATCTCTACATAAGTTTGTCAGCAAAATAGGGGATTTTTGGACTAGTTTGAAGGCAAGGCAGAGATGGAAAAGTTGAAGAAGAAGAAACTGAATAAGAGCGTGAAATTAAGAGGACAGGGGGAGGGTTTGCCTTTAAGAGGAGGAAGGACACATCTTTGAGCCTGGAAGGAAGAGGTATGGAAAGATCTTTTTCAGTGAACACCTGGAATACAAATGGCTCCCTGCAAGTCAGCTCCGGGGCTTCCACAGACTAGAAGGAGGGCTCTTGTTGGAAGTTGGCCAGCTAGCCCTCAGGGGATCTGACCATTTACAGAGTTTCACCAGAATTCCAAATTTTATGTAATTCTCTATAATAAACTAACAATGGAAACAAGCTTAGTTCTGCGTTGACTTTTTGGTTGATATGCAAATTCACATCTACATCTAACCTCCTTGTAAATGCCAGCACACACAAACATAAAATCAATGTTAAAAAATGAGTTATGATTCTATCAGAAGTACAAGCTATGTATCAACTAGAATGACACAGTTGTTTTTATTTCTAATAAGGGCCTTCATTTACTTGAAATGTTACTCCCTAGACATTCTTGTTTCTCTTTTAAGCACAGAAGACTGTTGCTGTTAACAAAAAGTGAAAGTACACTGGATCAAAAGCCAGTGAAAGTATGGGCTAGGAACTTGATGGGGAGACACAGAATCTGAATCTTGAAAATGCGTAAAATTGGACTCCATCATAATAACCAGAAGAGGCAGATCAATATGACGGAGTTAAGGTCTGTTCTATAAATCACTATATGGTATATGAATTAGGGAAAAGACAAGCCATGTCCTTAACAGTGAAGTGCGAACTGCAAACATCCCTCTGGAACCCGTTTTCAGCAGAGACCAGCTTGTGGCTTCAGGAAGAGAGGGTTATATCCTGTGTAGAGTGGACAATGTTTTGTTCACCATCAAAAGTAATTCAGGCATAGGATGTTGAGCTTTGAGGGCAGTTATTTTAAATAAAAAAACAACAAAACAGATGAAATAATAAGCATCAGTTGTGACATTTACTAGCTGACATTAGGCACGGATGACACAAATGCTCTTTTCTGATGTGTTAGAGGTTTTTTTTTTTTAATTGACTGTTTAAATTACTTAAATTTTTGTTTAATACTGACTATGTATAATTACTACGGAAGAACCATAGGTGATTCAAAGATGAAAGACTGACAGTGGCTGCTGAGGAAGGGAGAACCAGTTTTCTTCAGGGATGAGCTTCCTGATATGTTATCCAGTCCCAAGTGGTCAGCCCTACACACATGTACACACAAGCACTACTAAATGGACTCAGTAAATTATACATATAATATTCAATTATATACACAATGATAATCAATGAAGAGGACATGAAATTGGAGCGAAGGAGAAGAATTGGAAAGAGGAGAGGGAGAGATAGAAATGATATAAGTACAGTACTCATGTTTGAAATTCTCAAAAACAAAACAAAACAAAGATGGGAGATCCACAGGGCCCTGAGCTTCAAATACTTACTTGTGTTGGAGATGAAATAACGTATTACCAAAACTGAACAGAGGACACTGTTCAGCATTATTATGAAGGTTCAAATAATATTCTACTGAAGAATGAGAAAGGAAATGTTTATATTCCTATTACTACTACAAGATATATTGTATTAAAATAAAAAATTAATTAAAGCATAGCACAGTACTTACCTGTTGAGAATTAGGTTTAAAATGAATGTTTGTTTACATAAACTGTAGGAACTTTAGAAAGAATATGAAATGTTAACATTATAAAAATTTGACTGATTGTTTTCTACTGGAGATGTAGATTTGATGAATATTCACAGATACAATTTGACTTCTGAGGCCTCCAAAAAATTTAAATATTGTAGCACCATGAAGATTCAGATTATAACCATGAATGGCTTATTATATTAGTAGCTAGAAGGGGAAGAAGAATGGACTGGAGAAATGGCTCAGGAGCTAAGATCACTGGCTGCTCTTGCAGAGGACTTAGGTTTCATTCCTAGCACGACATGGTGGCTAACTCCAGTTCCAGGGGATCTGACACACTCTTCTGGCCTCCACAAGCATTGCAAACCATAGGTGTACTTGCATTCATGCAAGGAACATATTCATATGCATAAAATAAAAATAAAAATCAATCAATTAATTAAAAGAAAGGGAAGGAAAATATGCTATACAAACATTTTTGGCATGTCAGCAATAGTTCTAGGAATTCGGGTAATTTTGCCAGATCCACCCAAGACTCAGTCTTAAGATATCATAGTTAAAAAGTCGAGCATCATGCTGCGGAGGGAATAAAACATATCTAAGGGAATAAATGAAATCCAAGTCCTGCTTAGATTGTTGAAATGTAAGACTGAGTCTTCCTTGGATTTTAGTTCCTTCTCAAAGTAGTCTTTGTTGCTATCATTGACTGACAGGTGGAGAAGTTAAGATGTAAATTAGGATAGACTGACGTACAGGGGTTAAGACGGGATAAGGAAATGTAACAACAAGAGAAGCAGGAATGAGAAACTGGTCAGGTCAGAGAAGGGTCTAAATGCCATTCTAAGGGGTTTGTACTTCAGAGGCAAAGCTTTTTGAATAGGAAAATGAAAGCAGAAAGACCAGCCTGCAAGAGGCTAGAAGGACTAGGAGAAGGAAACTCGAGAAGAAGAATTTAATACCACATGGGAAGGCCAAGAATGCATTGTCCATGGGAGTACTGGCTTTCTGGAACCTTTTGGGTACAAATGATACACAATTAAGAGTTGCTGAGTTAATGAAATAGTCATACACTTCTTATTGGGAAAGTCTCTATTTGACAACCTCCAAGAAGAGTTTTATAATTTATGTGCTAACATTGTTTTCCAGTGTACAATGCTTTAGGAAATATCGAGTGTATTTATTTATTTTATTACTTTTACTTCTTATTGAATTTTTGCAATTTTCCTGAAGTACAGTTTGGTAGTATATAGAGCCACTCCCCTATTAACACCTACTCCTGAAATTTCTTGTGATCTTATGATCACTGATCTTAGTAAGGAGAATAAAATAGCTAATTTACAATTCATCATTTTGTTATTATTCTACCCCATGCGTGGGACTAATGAACACTAAATTAAAGTGGAAAACATATGGTAAAGGGAAGGACAGCAGGTCTTAAAGAAGAGTTGTGTTCAGATCCATTAGTGGGCTCAGTCCTTTCACAATACTTCAGGGCTCTGCATTGCTACTGAAATAGGAAAAAACAAGCTTTTCAATTTTTTGTTAGAGAAAGTAATCTTTTTAATGACTCTTTTGTTTCATATATTTGATGCTTGATTCATCAGTAGACTAACAGTTTCTAGAAGGAGTGATAATGTCTACCATGTCTGTGTACATAAGCTCAGATACCAATAAGGGTTCTCTAGTGATATGTGGAATACCAAAGTATGCCACAGGAAAAGCCAACATACTTGCCATCAGACTCTTCCTATAGGTAGTTTTGACACCACTGTTCAGCATTGTGTACAAATATAATCCAATTTTAGAAAAACACAAAATATTCTACATTTACTAAATGCTTTGCCAAGTGCCAGGCGGTTATTATGCACATCAGTCCAAGAAGTAGATGCTACTTTATCCTTGTTTTGTAGATACTGAAATTGATGCAAGGAGAGATTAAGTATATTTTCCAAGTGAACACAGCTATTGAAAATGGAGAGGGATTTGAATGCAGTCTGATTTTAGAGCCCACAGGTCAGCACTCTTTTTTTTTCAGTAAAGGGCCAGATAGTAAATATTTTAGGCTTTGCAGTCCATACGGTCTCTGTCACAATTACTCAACTGTGCCGTTTATCGAAAAGCACCATAGACAGTATGTAAATGAAGGAGCATGGCTGTGTTCCAATAAAACTTTATTTATGGACACTAAAATTTGAATTTCATAAAGTTTTCATGTCACGAAATAGTATTCTGATTTTTCCCCTTAACCATTTAAAAATGTAAAAAATCATTCTTAGATTTGGCCTATGCAAGAGAAGAGGGGTCTGATTTGCGTCCACAAGTTATGGCTTACTGACCTCGCTTTGTCTCACTGCTGTTTGAACTCGAGTGAAGGAATGTGGGTTCACCTAAAATGAATGCACTTAAACTTCATTACAGAACGCCTTAGGATACACTTAAGTGACTTACTGACTCCACCGTCTGCGAGGTACTGCCAGGGTCGGTGAAGGTGTTGTGAGAGTGGGGAGCATAAAGCCCCAGAATCTGGAATTCAGAACAAAAAAGAAGGTGCAGCTGCCCTGTGTGTCAAAGGTTTTGGGCTTCTCTGGCTATCAGCCAGACTTGCTTGATGAAAACAGAAATCAGTCTTACCTTCTGCATTAGACAGTTACTTACCATGACTTCTCCCACTGCGGCATCCATGGTTAAGTTACGGAAAGCTATGCCCTAGCATCCCGGTACCAGTGTCCATCCTGCTGGCTACCCTGGCGGAGGCGGGGTGGAGTGTAAAGGCTTTGTGCGCTGCTCTGGTTCTACTGAATTGAGAACATACAGAACTTTCTCTCTGGCTGAATGATCAGTGACGGCATCACAGCTGTCCATTTCTTCACCACACTAGAGAAGGCAGACAGAGTGGAGAAGCTTTTGTTGAACTGGAAACAGAAGACATTGTAAAATTGACCCTAAAATCACGACAGAGAAAGCACACCCACTGGTCCATCAAGATGTTCAAGTTATGCAGAAATGCACAGACTCCACAAAGCTGGATTGGGAGCTGAAGCACAGTAGTCCAAACTGTGTCAGCACTGGAACTGACAGTTTAGTGGTTTTAGGGGCTCTTGTTTGGAGGCACAAAGGAAGAACTCATTGAATCCTCCCTGGGTGGGGAATCATGCCAAATGGGACCACTGCCTGGTTGGCCTCATAGGAGTTACTTGAACAGGCTCTAGGGGAGCAGGAGGAGAGGACAGGGCACACATACCAAAGTGTTAAAGGACACACTTGGATTTACCTGTCCACTGGCTGTCTGGAGATGATGGGCTATAGGACCATGTGGAGTCCAGTGACCCCGATAACTATAGCTTTCCCTCCAGTTTGGGAGAGACCTCAGTTATTGTCTCCCAGGAACATGTGAAAAAATGATCATATTTAGCAGTGCTGACAAATTTTTGGCTAAATGAACTTTGGTAAATATCCCTTGAAAAAAATATTATTTCTCTATGCCTTGAGTTTTAAACTGCATTGAGTTTCTTGGTTATTAAGAAGAGTTAGTTGAGTGTAATAACTTTCAATCATACAATAATCATCTGTCCTAATTTTTGTTTTCTACACTGTATAATAAAATACGTATTTTGAGATAAACAAATCAAGGGCTAGGGATGTAGTTCAGTGTTAGAGTTCTTAGCTTGCATCAGGCCTTCAGTTTAAACTCCAGTACTGCAGGAAGAAAGAAATAAAGGAAGAAAAAACACATTATGGAGATTATTTTGTCTAAAGTATGAGTCAAATAAAATTTTAATAGAGGTAGACAAAGGGAATATCATAGTGATCATTCTATATTATAGAAAATAACTTTTAGGAAAAGATAAGATTATTTTTTCCTACCACCAGGATGGTAGCTAGATATGTATTTTTTTAAATTTCACAGAGATATGCCACAGAGAGCAACCAAATATAACAACTCCATTTCACAACCATGTGGAAGCAACTTGCTTCCTGCCATTTCCCTCTTGTGATATTCTGATGTGAAAATGAAATACAGATACTATCAAACTGTGGCTGTGACAGATGAAAAATAGACACTTCTGTTTTACTGAAGTGCATTTGTTTTCCTCCTCCATTCTGCAGGAAGCATCACAAACCCAGAATCCCTGAGAGATGGATTTTACTGGGAAGCGGAATGCTAACTTTGCTCAAAGATGTGTAAATGCCACGTGCGCAGATGGTCCTTTTGCCTATTCATAGGAGAGGCTCAGAAACACACATGCATCTTCTGTGGTCAGTCATAACAGATTTGTTCTAAATAAGCCACACTGTTTTGCAAGATGGCAGGGAACTGTCAGGCTGTATTTTAAGCACAAATGTTTCTGCCAGACAGACACAGCATATACCATGTGCTTCAGGAACACACACACATTGATCTGAGGACAGAATATGGACCTTGTGTTGTCATTTTTGCAGCTCAGACCAACAATCCCACATTCCAGTTCTCACACAGACCTCCAACTGACTTAAGGACTTCATAGCAGTCATCAAATATGTAGACCACAAGAACAACAGACAAGTATACAGATAGATGGACAGATATCCTTTCTTTTGCATAGGGTGCCTCTTTGCTGCATCTTACTCTGTGTATTGCCCTGAAAAGATCATTGTTTTGGAGGAGATCTCGTAGTTTTCTACCTAACTTATTTTCCTCATAATGGTCTATTCCACAAAGAGTCATTTTTTGCTGATGCTTTAAAAAATAGCATAATTTAGTAGGCAACTCTTTGCACTTGAGGTGCTACCAGGTAGACTCTAGCCTTTGCAAATGCACCATATAAACATTCTTAGATATAAAAGCTTAGGTAATAGAGATTTACTTGAGAAAGCAGAAATAATGGTCCACTGCAAAACTACATTGCAAAAATTAAGTGTAATGTGGGATAAAGAACAAGAATATTCATGTAATAGTGTTCTGAACCCATTGAGTAAGAATTCTGAAGTTCTAATTTCAAGTCTGGAAAGGTGACTCCTGTGTATTTGTTCTGTACTACATCCTAAAGCAGGAGAGAAGCCCAGATCATACTACGAGGAGACTAAGTAGATGCCGAGGATGAACAGAGTTGAGCACTTGACCAGGAAATGGGGGGAGCATGTTACTCAGGGTAGGTAATTCATCAATGATTTCCAATGTTAATCATAAAAATAATATTTATAAGAACATCATTCCAAACAGAGCTAGCAAGAGCTGGCAAAGACTCGTATTTTGAACTTGTTTGTAAGTATACAAGAAGAAGATAGATAAATTAGTGTCAGGGAGAAGTCAGATAGAAGACTATATTAAATAGACCTGCTCTGTCAGAACTTTACCAGAACTGGCTTGCAAATTTGATTTTGTGATTGTGAACAGACACGTGAATAAGATCACCTGTAGGCTTTCTAGTCTTCCCAAGTTTAAACTTCCTTAGTTTAATCTGGCTATTTCAAAGAAATTCTCTCCTGGTCCTTGCAAGAGGAAACTGGTGTGTAAATGACATCTAACATGCTTGTGGTAAAAACAAGTTCCAAGGATTGTTAAAAATGAATGCTTCACACTTAATACAAATGCAAATACAAGGCACAATTCAGAAGAAACAATTCTATTCAAACTTTTAAAAAAGAAGGACATTAAAGACAAAGCTGAGGGTTGAATAATATACAAGATTCAGATGTTCTTATAAATATTATTTTTATGATTAACATTGGATTATTTTCTGACAAAAGCCAAAAGCATAGGTATTTTATTTGGAATTATTAATGGCAGATTTACATGTATTATATATCAAGTAAAACTAAGGGTAGTATACTATGTATTTTATGAATTCATATGCTATCAAATAGAACACATACCAGAATAAAATGCTACCCACTAACATGGCCCAAATTTTCACTAGCAAGTAACATCACAAGGACAAATGGGCATTTGGGACTTCAGTAGTGAAAACAACTTTAATTTGTTTTGACTATTTCAAAGAAAATGTGTGATATAAACCAGGAAACCATTTTTATTGTGTCACTGAAATCAACATTGTGGGATGAAAAACCAGGAATGGAAATTTGGAAATATTGGGTATACAGGGCAGAAATTAAAATATGACATCTTAATAAACTACTTTAAAACCAATCAGGAAATTCAACTATATATTTGCAGCCTGTAATGCTAATATCAAACCGGGCCCGAGGCATTTCCTGGGGGATTAATGACTAGAGGGAATTAATGGCCCTTGGCTTCACCTCAGGCCGTCTACTTTCCTGGCCAGTCATTAATCCTAAGAAATGTCCCGAGCCTCAATCATTACAGCGTAATTGAGATGTCATGAAAAGGGTTAAAGAAGTTTTGACTATTTTACTACATGAATACCAGCAGTGAAATGCATTTAGAATCCCTGTTTAAAAGACTGTAATTGCCTCAGATTCTTTATATTATCATAACTCTTCAAAATTGATTGATTTTAGGTTTATGGAAAAATATGCAAATTTACAGAGGATATGACACACATTTCTCATCGTGGAAATAAAAGTAGTTCACACAGAATTCATTTGATTGAGTTTGATTACTGAACAAAATATAATTATTTTAGATACATGATCAGACTTTTCTAGAGACACATAGTAGAGGAAAGCAGTGCTTGGCATCGGTGACTGTTGACCAGATCAAGCGCATCATGTCAGACAATGGCTGCTTCGAGGATGGTTTATCACTTCCAAGAAACAGTGGTATCTGGAACTAAGTAATATAAGCAGAATGAAAAGAAAGTTTCTTAATTTATGATGGCCTATTGCAGTGGATAAAGACCATCTGCGTCTACCTCAATATTTTGGAACTTTATTTCCCAAATTAAGACCTCCAGTTAATTTACAAAGATGCCTCATTTGCATATAAGAATGTGCTAATATCAGACAATGAATAGAGGATCAGTCAGAAGTATAGTGAGAGGTAACAGAATCAAAACAATTAGGAAGAAAACTCCACTAGAGAAGTACTTTTTAAACTAAAGATGTTTGTCATTATAGAAAAAGGACAAACTGCCAGGTGTGTGGAACATACCTTTAATCTAAGCACTTGGGAGAGAAAAGCAGGTGAATATCTGTGAGCTCTGGCTTGCCAGGGTCGCACTGACCTATCCAAAATGAATGAATGAATGAATAAATAGATAGATAAATAGATAAAAGGGACATATTTACTCAAAACAGATTGTGAGTACAAATTTCATTGCAACTCTTAGTGGTTTTGATCATGACTACCCGCCAATTAGAGGAACCCTTTTAAGACACCATGATCATTGGTAATCATATTTTATCCAGCAAGCTGTGTCAAGAGTTCACCACCATGCATATTTTTTCATTTCTTCTACTTTTCCATCTCTTCTCAGGACTTTCTTAAAAGTGTTTTATTTATTATGTTTATGAGTATATTGCCTACATGTATGTAAGTGCACCTGTGTTATGCAATGTCCTCTGAGGTCAGAAGAGGCCGTTGAATTCCCTTGGAACTGGAGTTATGGATGGTTGTTGGTGCTGGGAATCGAACCGGGGTCTTCTGCAAGAGCAGTCAGTGTTCATAATTGCTGAGCCATCTCTCTAGCCCCATTTCCTCAGAATCTTGCTATTATCATTTTATGAGGAATCGGACTGACCATTCTATTATGTTCCTAAGCACTGTTTGAGGATAGCAATAATGGGTAGTATGTGTGAGAGAGCATGGGATCAGAGACTGACTACTGGCAGGATTTCAACATTACTCTCAAGGAGTAGTCACTCATTCATTGTTAGAATAGCTTTGTTGCCTTAAACTGCTTACCTATGCCTAGAACCAAAGACAAGGGTATATAAATTATCCAGAGTCAAAGAGCTGACAGTAGTAAGGGCTCATCATACTCTCAGAATTTATTATTAAGGGTATGTGGGCTTGTTTTGGTAACCTCCATCCAACATGCACACCCCAGCAACATAGGCTACTGAAGAATAACTGAAAGACAGAACTGAGAAAGAGGCAAGGGAAAATCTGGGGTATCAGTAATGCTGTAATTCTCAAAACCCCCACTTGAGGGGAGGATCCTCAGGAATCATCACTCTGAAGAAAAGGAGTCCAGCCACAGCTGGCATCAGTCCCCAAGCCAGGCATCTGTTCGACTTGATGGTCTCCTCTGAGATTTATTTTATAAGCTAGAGAAAAGGGGACTGGAGGGAAGTGATACTGTAGGGAAATGTGACTCAGAAGTAAAAGAGCACAGAAATGTCCCTGTACACTTAGGGACTCTTGGAGGGAAACAAGTTCCAGCTGACTTGGCACAGCGAGGCCACAGAATCTCCCCGAGACTGTGGGTGAACTGCCAGTACCACAAAAATCTACATACCGGTCTAAAGCTTGGCTGGCATTGCAAGAGGTGAAGGATTTGACATGCATGTGGGAGGGAATTTTAGAATAGTGTGTAGTGGACTTTGAAGCCATGAACAGGAACAGAAAAGGATTAACTCTCTCCAGAAAGTTTAACCGGTATGGGCAGGAAACTCATCAGTATTTTATGTTATGTCTGAGCTGAATCAGTTCAACAGATGGGTTCTCATGTAATAGAGCTAGCAAACTCTATTCTGGTTTCTCTGAAATCCTGGTGGAACTCATCAAGCCCTGAGTTCCTAAACTGATAGAAGAGATTCTGATAGCAGAACACCAGGCAACCTATTAAAAGACTGTAGCTTGGTATCATTTGTCTAGATGACTACCTTAATGATTTCTAATCTTTAACACGTTAGCTAGTATGCAGATGATCCAAGAGTAGAATTTACTTTAACCAAAAGAAATGAAATTACCAAAGCTATTCAATCATTGAGTTGCTTAGACTAAAACATTAGAATAATTTTTATGCATTTTTCTTCAGGCCTTTCTCTGATTCAATATATAAATAAATTTTATTCTACAATATAAAATATATAGTTTTTATTAATTTATTCCATTGTCACAGTGCTGGTCCAAACCACTAGTGTTCCTCCCTAGAAACAATAGTCATTTGTTCCACCTGTTTTTAGCTCTGCTTTCCTGTTATTTCCACCCAGAAACCACAGCAACCATGAAAAACTAACTTTGATAATGATAGCAAAGTTCTCCAGCATCTTCATATAACATACCAAGTGAAGGTCCTATAAGAATTCTGTGTTCTGTTCCTCTGACAGAATAGCTTTCCTTTTAGTGACTTCACATACATTCAAACTCTACATATTCCGAAAAATAGCAATCAATATATATATTTAGCCCTTCCCATGAATCATAATTGTAAGCATGTTCCAATATTACACAGCTAATAAATGGTGGAGGTAAGAGATATTTACTCAGATCAACAGAGTCCAGAGTTTCCAGCATTTTTTGAATCTCTTCCTTATGCCACCATCCAGCATGCTTCAGTGGGGATCTCTCTTTTGTCTAAATAGTACTTTCTGGTAACTAAAACAAGACTTCATATTTATGTAGAACTAGGACCTTATCTTGGGTCATCCTTTTCTTAGTAGCATAATCTTAGCACACTTAGACACACATGCTTAAAGCATTTAAAATTTTATGTTTGATTAAATATATATTTCAAAAGTAATTTTCCCACATTGTATATTCAGACGTCTGTATGTGAGTGTGGTGTGTGTGGTGTATGAGCATGTGTCTGTGGAGGCCAGAGGAAGACATTTGTATTCTGCTCTATCACTCGTCATGCTATTACTTTGACACAGGGTCTCTCACTGACTGAAGTTAGGCTGGTGGTCAGCAAGCCCCAGTGATCCTCTTATCTCTGCCTTCACAGTGCTGGGTTTACAAGGTTTACAGGCTTTTTGCGTGGTGCTAAGATTTAAACTCAGGTCTCATGCATGTGAAGCAAGCATTCTTACCCATTAAACAATGTATCTCTTCAACCTTAGACCAACAGACTGTTTTCCTTTTTCATCCCCAATATTCCTCCCAACCCCTTTTAAAGCCTGTAACTGCCGTTTCATTACATGTTTTGTGATAACTGTTACAACCTTTTGCTTCCTTTACCATTCTTTTAAAAGTATAGTCATACAGAGCTAAATGCTATGAAATTATGTTGTATGAAAATTGCAAAAAGCCAATAAAATGTAAAAACATAATTATGCTTCTAACTGCATTCTAAGTGCATTCCTTATACCCACAGATAATTGCAGCTCTCATCCCTCATCAAAGAAGCTTTTATTTTAGCAACAGATGGTGACTGTTGCAGAAATCCACAACTACTCAAAATGCAGAGAATAAATGACAGTGAGGTGCCCAGTGTCAGTTGATAGTTACAATGTAACCCCTACGCCTAAGGCTCAGGGAACATCACAGAAGAGTGGGAGGAAAGATCATAACTGCCAGAGGACCAGTATACCTGCTGCTACATGGTGTCTTCTAGACATGACAGGGATGATGCATCCATTAAATCCCAACAATATGGTTGCTTAAATAAGACCTATATGACAATACCAGTAGACAATCAAGGTGGATGGGGGAAATTTCATAGTGTCCCACCTGTAGTTGAGGACTTATAGGCAATCAATGGATGCTCAGAAAGGGAGAATCCGTTTTCTCTAAGCATAAGCTCCTGATAGGTTATCCAGTCTTGAGGAGTCAGCCCTAAACACATGTACATAATAGCACTATTAAATGGACTCAATGAAATATATATATATATACATATATATATATATATATATCAATAATTAAAGAAGAGATCATGAATTTGAGAGTGAGTGAGGAAGGAACACAGGAGGAGTTGGGAAATGGAGGGCTACAAATGATGTAAATCCAGCACGTATGTGTGAAATTCTCAAAGAAAAAGTTTAAACAAAGAAATAATATAGTTTAATGGGCCATTGAGATGGATCAGTGGTTAATGGCACTTATCACCAAACCTGACAAGTTGAGTTTGATTCTCTAACATCCTCCTGGTGAAAGAAGATAACTAATTCCCACAGTTGTCTCTGACCTGCACACAGGTGCCATGGCATGTACACACACACACACACACACACACACACACACACACATGCACGCACAAACAATGTAAAATAAAAAATGTATAATTATTTGGATTATGTGTTTGTACAGGTATAAATTGTATTTAAGAGTCTCTGGTTTACCAACTGAGCTGGTCAGGTGTTCCATACAAAGTATATTTACTAAACAGCAGTATAGATCGTGCTATCACTCAAACCTTTAGGAATCTGAGGAAATTTTTTAAGACTTGAAAAGGACTGAGAATTTACTTGCTTACAAGGAAGCATAAGATATAGTGTTTTATTAGCATTCTTCTTTTGGAGCTCTTTAACCTGTCATTGACCCTTAAAATATCCTTGCTTTGTGAAACATAAATATTAATTTTTCTTTTGTCAAATAAAGATAAGGATGCAAAGAAAACCTCTTTCACACCATTTATTGCATTCTTAAATGCAAGCTACTTACTTTATTGTGAAGTAATTGGAAAGTACATCATTATGACAGATAGAGAACATTCACTATTATTTTAGCAATTCACAAAAGGAACAGTATAACTTTTGTAAAACATCTGTGCCATTGCTCTCTTTGGGAAAAAAGAATAGACACGCATGGAGACAGTGACTTTGTAAGCAAAACTCACATGGCAGGGATGACCTAGAAAAATCCACCTCTCTCCATCAGTGACATGAGCATGTCGCATCTCTGACTTTTGCAGGAAGAATGATACCTGACTCAGTGGTTGTGCATAGTTGATAGAAGTTTTGCAAAGGCATATAAAATCACTGCATAATTAAAGCGATCATTGCTGCACACATTCTCTGGATCTCTTCTATTTACCCTTAGCAGGGGCTAAAATGGGTCAAGTCAATAGAACTGTAGTTAGAATGTAACACGCATTTTTGTACTTAAGACTGAATGAGTTCCCTAGCTACAAATTTGGTTTGAGTTTGAGACCAGCTTGGGTTACATAAGGGAACACTCTTTCAAAAAAGTAAACCAACCAACCAAATAATCAACCAATTGGTTTTATTTAGTTGATGATGCAATTGTTATAGTTTGTTCTAGTTTGGATTGGGTTTTTATTTTTTTTTCATTCTTGGAAATTGACCATATTGATCTTGTTCGCATTTTGTGTCCTTAATTTTTTTGTTGTTTTTTCCATTTGTATGTTTCAGGATATTTGTATTTGTGCACTTTTTCAGTACACACATGAACAATATTAAGAGTGATTAGGAGTGCTATTTTTTCCTTTGATAGGGCTAACCTTGAACATCCTAAGTAGCTAAAGATGACTTTGAACTCCTGAGCACCCTGCCTCCCAGAGTGATGGGATTACAGGCATCTGTCACCAAGTCTAGCCGGGTACTGATTTAGTAAATTATATTACAGGCAAAGCTGGTGTTCTTTTTTCTTTTTTTTTTTCTATTTTATTCAGTTGCAGATGAGCTAAAGAAACAGATGTTTGGTGTTACTAGTTTTTCAAAAGCAAGCGTCACTTCAGAATGTCTTATTTTAGAAGATAAAATGGAAAAATTTGAACTCCTTTGAACATTTCTCAACTATAGATCCTTTTTATTCATAAGAACTTACGTATCAAAGCATATTGCTTTAGACACTGTTATTCATTATCAGCTAGTCAAGTAATGATGTAAGAGAACTCACAGCTGCTAAGACAGAAAGTCTCATTGATTTTCTCCCTCTTCAAATCTACTATCCTGTGACCTCACCAAAGGGTTTAGAGAGTGTGCAAGCACTTAAAGTTCATTTGGATTTATTTACTTAATAAAATCAAATAGAAGCCATATAAATACAAAACAAAATTTGAGCAAAGTATATCTTATTCTTACTATCTTAACGCTGAAATCTAAAATTCTATAAAAAATAAACTATTTGATAGGCCCCTTGAAAATTAAATAATCATCATAATAAAGCTATTTCAGAGTTTAAAGCTACTTAGGATTTCAATTTTTAAATTGTGTGGGGGTTTTTGATATCAAGGTAATGCATTAATTAACATTATTACAATTGTACATTCATGAGCCCTTATAATGACAAAAATCACAGAATATTCATTCTTCCTTATTCATGTAACAAAACTTGCTAGCTTGAAACGTGCCAGTTAAAGGCCAAATATCACCTACACAGTAATGCAGATGCTTGCTGTAAGTCCTCAAATGTCCCCAGACCATGGCCTGATATGGCAACATTCAGTAGTAAGAATCCACAAGTTAACAAGCTTGAGTCAACAAAATTCTCAGAATAAGACAAAATGGACAGTATACTTGTCTTTAGAGAGAAGACAGAACATGCCTACAACTGGTACTGGCTGTGGTCCTCACTCTTCTCTCTATAGAAATAGGCTGCTCACGCAGCTGATTGGATTCTTCAGTGCTGCCAGGGAAACTGGAGGAGAACTTGCATTGCTGTTTCTTATAAATTATTTTATTTCAAAATAAAGCTATTGCCAGAATGACAGTGAAAGCCAGCTAGTATACCAATGAGGATTTGCTAATTTTTAAAAACCAAACTCTAAAGAAGTCTCTTGCGATTAAATACAAATGAGATTCTATATGTATCTATACCACTTGTGAAGGAAAGTCGACAGAAATTAGCAAAAAATTGCTCTCCACCCTCCTGACCTTCACCCTCTCTGCCAGTCAAGATACAGGTCTTTGTTTTCACAGAAAGGACACACAGGAAAAACAACTCCATGATCACAGACATTAAATGGTGAGCACTGCAGTGACAGATCCTTCTGGATTTTATGGATTAAGAAGGGAAAGAAGTTTTCTCTCTCTAGTTTTGGCCCAAACTATCTTCTTTAAAAAACTCTGGAGATTTTTGGGGTCACATAATAATTGCTGGACCATGGGCATGAAGTTATCAATGCATTCAGTCTAGGTGGGTGTCACAATAAAGTCTTTGAGATAAATACAATGACTTGTGACACTACATTTACTTGTATTGTAATGGGTTGAAAGGATTATTCTATGTACAAAGCATTTTATCAATTAAGTCAAAGAATAGAATGGTTTCTATGATTATATTGAAGTCAAATTGGCATAAAAGAATGTGTCTGGGTACACAATAGCCAAAGTGTGAACACAGTGATTATTAAGCTGTGGTTGCTCAGCTTCTGACACTTGCTATGCTTAGGCTTATTGGTGCAGAAGCTTATTTTCCCCTTACCAGATCATCCCATCACGATCTACCAAAGTGTGAAAGACTAAATGTGTAAAACAATACTTCTTCCAGATTTCCTCAATTTTCAGTCTGCTGAGAGAGCTTTGTTTCTCTAAATAACAGCTAAATGTAGTTTGCAGGTCTCCTGAAATTCTAACCAGTCTGTCATGCTTCATTCTCATGGGACTGAGTCTCATCTCTGTGCAATTTCTCTTTTATGCTTTTATACACAGTCCTGGCTGAACCTTGCTCCTCAGACTCTTCTCCAAGTGCCTGAGTTATAATGATTCCAACCCCATTTCCACCTCCTTGTGTTTCCCAGCTCACACTTTTGCCTTTTAAATCTGTAAAAACCACTAAATAACTTTATTTAATGATTTATTTTTCTGTTAAAATAATTGGTGTACATTCTGTCTACTCAAGGAACTTGGCCGATATAGAAGTTTTTTTAAAGTAAAGGAATGTTTGACATCACTCAAAGTTTGTTAAAAAAGAAATTGGGGCTAAGAGGCAAATCCTAAAGGAAAGAGGAAATTTTGCTGGGGACGATAATCAGAGAGATTAGTGGCTGTAGCAACAACTGAAAAAAGGAGACGAAGGAACTCTCAATGGAATCACGTGACAGGCTGCTTCAAAGGGTTAAGAATACAATCATTCTTTAGAGAGTTGCATTCTCACTGAGAGGAAGAGAGCTCTTCAGTTTGGAGAGTGAGTTTCAGGAATCTTATCCTGCAGTTCTGGGTCAGGAGCATCAGGTAGCCAGTGAGGAGGAACACAGTGCCAGAAAGAAAGATTAGAGACAAAGTTGAAAGTTATTCGGACCTGATTTCATTGTAAGGTCATTGCAAAAAAAAAGTTTACCCTTCTTTGGCAAGATTCCTGTCCCATGTACATGTTTAGTATTCTCTGTTTTAGAAAGAACGGGTATTTACTTTATCCATGCTAAGACATGAAGGAGGCCTTTTGTTTTAATGAATACTTTCAACCCCAACTTCTCTGTTAAGATGGCAGTTTAGACTCTTGACACAGTGAAGCACATTTTAGGAGGGAAATGGTCTTACCCAGTATACAGCAACACTGTAAGCAGCAAGGTGGGAATAACCATTCCTCCTTTTTGACAAATCATAACTGAGTCCCATCAATGAAATAAAGTATTAATTTAGAGTGCAAAGTGGACTAATTGCCATTCTCAAAACTGTTAATGATGTGCTTTGCCGTATAATAAAAGAGCAATATAAACAAGAATATAATTTTAATTGGCATTGAAAGCAGTGTGGTTAAAATTATGATACATTTTCATATAACCTATGATTTTTATGATGTTCCTTTTGAAATGGTTTCATTTTGGAAAGTAAGATTTTTTTTTAATGTTTGTCTATAGTCAAGACTCTAAAATACTTCAGTAATCTATCACTTTTAATTCCATAACTTATAACACTGACATTTCCAATAAAATTTTCATGCATGCTATTTCTATTAATTCTCATAATAGTGTGGCAAGAGAATTATTGATCACCTTTTTATTTGCCTAAAGATAGACATTGGATTATATAACTGAGGTTTGACTCAAACACGTGTACGTTCTACTGTGCGAACTGCTTCCGTCTAATAAATTATAGCTTTCCCTTGTGTTTGAGGGACTATAGTTAGAGAAGTGGAAATGTGAAGCCAGTGTAATAAAGATTGTAACACATGGGCCCCCGAGGATGTGTTATTTCACAAGGTCTTTGGCATAGTAGAAGAATTAGTTATATCACATCATCCAGTTTTGGTTGTTTGTGTAGCAAACTATCATATGGCTATACCTGAACTTAATGTAGTGCATTACCCCCACCTACTGTAAGAGGCTAAATCCCTTGATAGATAAGTAGTCTGGATTCTATAAAACACAAAATTTTAATATGAAATAGAACAGCATCATGGACATGTTTATATGGGAGAGGAATATTTTTCAGTTTGTGTTGAGATTTGGATACAGTGAAGAACCACTTGTTCAAACATGATTTCTCTTTGAAGATGTAGAGAAATGCCTTTGTATGGATGATCAGCAGAGCAAAACTGTTCCTTCCTGCAGTCTAGGAGAGATCATTCCCACTGAAGACTATAATCAGACTAAACAAGAAACCCTTCCTTTAACTTGTTTATGCCACTTAAAGCTGAGCTTGTAGGCTTTGGGGCTGAGGGAACAGATATTTTTGATTAACTTAAGGAAAGGATTAAAATTGTTTTGGGTGTTTTGATTATTTATTGTGGTCCTGAAAGAAAAGAAAAATAATGGAGGTTGAGGTGGGCTGAGTAAGGTAACATTTTCACAATGCCAAAGTTGTTTTAAGAACATTTTTGATTTTGCTTGCTTGCATTTCTATTATATAAAGTTTCTCAATCTCGCCAAACATTTTGGGAATCTTACCACGTACACAAAAGCATGAAAAATTTTGTTAGAAAGATACATTTTTAAATTTTATTTATTATTTTTATCTTTATGTGTATGAGTGTTATGCCTGTGTGCATATCAATGCACCTGTGTCATGCAATGTCTACAGAGGCCAGAAGAGGGTGTTGGATCTCCTGGAACTGGAGTTACAGATGGCTGATTGCCATCATGTGGGTGTTGGGAATTGAACCCAAGTTCTTTGGAAGAACAAGTGTTCTTAAGTATTGAGCCATCTCTCCAGCCTTAAGAAAAGATATGTTTAACTTCTCTTTTTTTATAACCATTTAATTAATTAACTAGTTAATTAATTGTGTGAGTGTGTGTGTGTGTGTGTGTGTGTTGCTATGGTGTACACATGGAGGTCAGAGGACAACTTGTGGGAGTTGAGTCCCTCCTTCTACTCTGTGGGTTCTGGGAATCAAACTCAAGTCATTAGGCTTGGTGGGAAGTGCCTTTTCCTACTGAGCCATCCTGTCTAAGGATTCACATTCTGCAGTCTCTTATTCTCTCATAGTTTCGGTTACCTCTGTGAAAACTGCTAAGGAGGAAATCAGTCAGCCCCAGCTTTAAAATCTAATAGCCACAGCTATGACTGGCACAACAAATTATATTGTTACATTAGTGGCACTTTTATCTTAGAGGTAATCAACAGCTTCCTAATTGGACTTGAAACCCACTCACTGGGAGGGAACTCATGTGTGTCACTGTAAACATACCAAAATATACATGACTGGACAAGTTATAGATCTTAGAGAAACCCTAAGTCTGTCATATCTCTAGACAAATGAAGTTCCTTACTATATGGGAAATATAAATCTTTTTATTTACTGACAAGTATACCAGTCACCACTCATGAAAGAAACTTCTTTTGTAACAGGCAGAACCACAAAGTTCCACAACTGACCTCACAGAGAAAAAGTGTGAGATTCATTTAAATTTTCCCCTAACTATAACTCTACAATATAATTTGAGGTTGTTTTGCCTGCACATTGTTAGTTTTGAATAGGCTTGCTTTGGCTAGTTGGGGGCTTTTGTGGGTTCCATATGAATTAAAGGATAATTTTTTTTTCTATTTTTATGTAGAGTTTAACTAGAGTTTTGATTTGGATTGCATTGAACTTGTAGATCACTTTCAGTAACATACCTATTTATTTTCATATTAATTCTACTGATCCATGAGGCTGGGTGGTCTTTCCTTTTTTTTTTTTTTTTTTTTAGTGTCTTATTCAGTTTCTTTCTTCAGCTTTTAAAATGTTTTCATTGCAAATGTCTCTCATTTATTTAGTGAAGTTTATTCCAAGATTTAAAAAAAAGTTTTCATGAATGATATTTCTCCTCTTTCTTTCTTGGCAAGTACATTATTGGTGTATTGCAAAGCTATTGATTTTTTATAACTTTTTTATTGACTCATTGCGTGTTTCATAGGAACATCTCAATCAGTCTTAACTACCTTCATATCCCCTTCCCCACCAGCACCCACATGGTCTCCCAACTGGAATCCATACATTCTTTTGTCTGTGTTAAGGTCTATTGTGTCAAGTTAGTGTCCCCAAGTGACCTCAGTGCAGGTTCATCCACCCGCCCAGGGTGCCTCACTTTAGAAAGACTACCTCATCCTCACTCAACAGTAATCAGTAGCTGATGTATCTTAAGCAAAGGTTGGGGTCTGCTACCCAGGTCCCCAGTGCCATGCTGGGCTTTTGTCTGCTTGAGTTTGCATGGGTCTTGAGCATGCCAAAATGATTCCTGTAGGGTCCCAGGAGCTTGCAGGATTCTATTTCCATATGGTCATTCACCTCCTCACTGGCTCTTACAATCTTTCTGCCCCCTCTTCCACAATGGTCCCTGAGCCCTGGGTGAATGAAACTTAATATAAGAGTCCTGTTCAGGGATCTACACTCTGCAGATTCCTAATCTCCATGATTTAGCCATTTGTGACCTTTTGTGTTTCTGGTCCTTTGTTGCATGTGGGAGCGTCATTAATGAAAGTTGAGAGATTCATTAGTGACTTCTTTACCCCTTGTTCTATATAATGTGAGCCTTGGGTGTAGAGACTGCATTACAGATGTGCTGCTTGGGCATGGGCAATTGACAGAGAATGTCTGTGTGTGACCAGCTGTGGTACTCTGTATTAGTCAACATCTGATACAACAGAAGCTTCTTTAATCAGTAGTGACTGTCATATTTGACTCTATATTTAAGGATACATACTTTGCACTTAGCAAGAAGTTACATTGGCCTAGGGATGTGCCAGCTTTGGGGATTTCTCTAAGATCTATGACCTCTTCAGCCATGTGTATTTGGCTATGATTACAGTACCACACACGAGTTTCCTCCCATTCAGAAGACCAATTAGGTAACCATTGATTGGCCCCAAGAAAAACTGCCATTACTGCACCAGTGTCAAATGCTAGTCACTAATGTGGCTATTTGTCATGAACCTGGTGTTTGGCCATCGATTGGCATTCTTCCTTGGCTAGTTGCGTAGTGCTCTCCAGAGCTATGAGTGCTAGCCTTCAGAGGAAGTGGCTTCCAGGTCAGTTCCAGCTTCATTGCTCCAAATCTGGTCTCCAAAGTATGTCCTGTCTTCAACAATAGGGTCTTACCTTCAAATACTGGGGGGCAATCATGGGCTGTGGCAATAGCCTGTGTATTTTTGGGAGTCTCTTGAACCACCCTGGCCAACAACTCAAAGGATGTAGCCTTCAGCTATGCACATGGGCTCATGTAGAGATATTGTATGTGGAATTTGTCATTAGGTTGTTAGGTTAATCTGACTCCCTCTAGTGTTTTATGTTAGCTAGGCATTATCTATCTCTTCTCTCTCTCTCCTCTCTCCCTCTCTAACCTTCCCTCCATAAAGAGGCCCATATTCCCACTTCTCCATTAATAATACCAGTCTCCTAAGGCCCCACCTTTCTTGAGCTCTGTCTCCGTTTGTCACCACAGTTCCTGATGTAACTTTCCCTCCCCCTTGCATTTAAATGCGCTCCTTTTATCTATTTTTGGGTATTCTTCTCTCTTATGTTCTTCTTTCCCTTTACCTCACTGGTGCCCTTCCATTTTCCTGATTCTTGTAGTTACACCAGGATACATGCATTTAGGGGTTTGATGCTAGATCCATGAATGTTTTCCTGATTCTGTGTTACTTCACTTAGCACAATAGTTTCTGATTCCATCCATTTACCTGCAAATGTCACAATTTTGTCTTTCTTTAACAGTGCGTGGAACTCCATTGTGTGAATGGACATTTTCACTTTCCATTCATCAGTTGAGGGACACTTAGGTTGCTTCCATTTCTTTGCTATTGTGAAAAGAGCAGCCACAAACTTGGATGTACAAGCATCTCTGCAATCGGATGAATCCTTTGGATATATGCCATGGAGTTGTATAACCAGGTCAAATGGTAGGTTCATTTTCAGTTTTTCAAGAGTTCTCCACGCTGCTTTCCATAGTGGTTTCACAAGTTTACAATCCCACCAGCAGTGAATGAGCGTTCCTCTTTCCCCACATCCTCTCCAGCATTTGGTATCATTTGTTCTCTTGATCTTAGCCAGTCTGACTGGGGTAAGACGAAATCTTAAAGTACTTTTAATTTGCATTTCCCTAATTATTAGTGATGTTGAGAGAGCTTTTTAAGATGTGTCTCAGCCATCTTTATTTCTTAGAAGGAAGTTTTCAGTCTTCCCCAATTTAGTGCGATGCTGTAAGTTTGTTTGAGATTGCATTATTTTGTTGCGGAATGTCCCTTCTATTCCTAGTTTCTCAGCACATTTATCATAGTGTGATACTGAAACTTTTTGTGTCTGTTGTATGATTGTGTGATTCTTGTCCTAGAGTGTAATTATGTCTGCATTACCTTTAGTGATTGCACATTTGAACCATGCTGTGCATGAAGCCAACTTGATTATCACGAATCACCCTTCAATATGTTCTTGACTTTTACCTGCTATTCTTTCTTTGAGAACTTTTGTATCTATGTTCATCAGGAAAGTCTTTTTTTGTTGTGACTTTTTAGTATCAGTGTAACACCGGATTTATAAAATGAGTTTGGTAATATTCTTTCTTTTTTTTTTCTAGTTTTTAGAACAATGTGATGAGCATTGGTGGTAGCTCTTCTTCAAAAGTCTGGTAGAATTTGGAAGTGAATCTACACTTTCCTACACTGTTCCTAACTGGGAGACTATTGATACTTAATTCTCATTGATTGTTACAGATCTTTTTGAGTTGTTTCTACCACAGAAATACATAAAAAGCAGTTGAAAAATTCATATTGAAACACAAAAGACCCCCATGTAGCCAAAGCAATCTGGAGCAGAAAGAATAACAATGGATAGTGGTATTACTATACTTGATTTCAGATTATACGGCAGAACCACAATAACAGACGACAGCATGATACTGGCACAGAAAGATACATAGATCAATGTGAAAGAACAGAAGCCAGATAGAAAGCCGTGAAACTATTGCCTCCTGATTTTTGACAAAGATGCCAAAAATAGTCTCTGAGGTTGTCCTGCCCCTCACCAAAGGCAGTCAGGTCTCTGTTCACTGAACCATTCACTGCCTAAGCCCCTTGCTTCCCGTTTTCCCAGTGTGTCTGAGTCAGCCCTTTCCGAGACCCACAATGGTATCATGTGAGCTATCGCCCACCCAGGGAGATGTGTGGTGGGCTACACCTGAGCTCTTGGACTTGTGACTGGTCCTTGTTACTAGGCCTGGAGGTATCTCAGTCTTAAACAATAATTTCCCTTTCAAGATGGTGCCAAGCCCCAGTCTTCAGCATCATGCCTTCCCCTAATCCGTCTGGAACCTTAAACTAAACAAAGTCTTCTGTAAGTTGCTCTGGTCATGGGGTTTTATCACAGCAACAGAAAAAGTAAGGGATACAAGATAGGACTGGCGTTCTCTTCATCTGGGCTGCGAGCTTACTGTTTGTATGAGGGTCCCGTTTCCCTTCATGTAGAAAAGTCATGCAGCCAGGGCTGTGTGCTGCTACCTCCACTTTATTGGGATGCTTTGTTTTCCACACTCTTCAGCTGTCCCGTGATCCGTTTTGGGATTTTCAATGTTCTACTCTTTCTCATTCGAAAGGAGTATATTCCTTGTTTTCCTGACTTTCCTCATTCACTATGTCACATAGACGCAGCTTCTAATCCATCATCTTTATAAATGAAGTTTAAAATGCCATGTTAAATATACTCAGTACACTGCAGGAAATATCTAAAATGAGAGAGCCGGGGGTGGAGCTCAACAGCAAAGCACGTGCTTGGCATGTGTGAGGCTCTTGGCTCAGTCTTCAGTATCATGAAATAATATCTAAATGATAAATATAAAATTATATCTCACCAAATAAGGAATAGTGACAAAAAGAAGTTTCAAGCTGGGCATGGCAGTGCATTACTATAAACCCAGCACCTGGGAAGCACAACAAGACTGTGAATATGAGCAGCATAGATGATGCAGTGAGATGGTTTCAGAGTAAAATGGTAACAGAGAAGGATTCTTGTAAGACAATGACTACTCTTGAGGGAGAGTGGGGGAAGGAGAGAGAAATAGAGAATGAGATCAAATTAAAAATTTATTTGAGGGGCTCAGCAACAGAATTCAATTAAAAGAAAGAAGCAGTGAACTTAATGCCTATCAATTGAGATTGTTTAGTTACAGAAATAAAATAAAGGAAAATAATTAATAGAATACCAAAGGTGTTTGGGACAACTCAAATATACCAAAACGCGTACAGTGAGAATTAAAAATATAAAAGAAAATGCCCAAAGGAATGTGCAAAAAAAAGGGGACAAAGTTTCTAGTTTTGATGGAAACATTGATATATATGTATATGGAGAATGAGCTCTGGAAGTCTAGGGAGAATGAATTCAAAGGCTCAACAACCAGACAGTTCATAACCAAACTGTCAGCTAAACACACACATTCTTAGAATATCACAATTTGAGAGAAGACAGATAGTTGAATTGATCTCTAACAAGAAAAGAAATTGAATCAGTAATTTTAAAGCCCCTTCAAGCCACGTACAGTGGCATATACTTGTAATCTCAACACAGGGAAAGCTGAGGCAAGAGAATTGGTATCAGTTTAAAGCCAGTTTGTATTACATAGTAAGCACCAGGCCAACCATAGTTAAATAGCAAAATCCTATCAGCAGTCAATTAGTCAATCAATAAATCAGTCACATCACTTTTCACAAAGTTAGCATTACAGACAAATTGTCTTAACAATTAAAAAGTCTTTACAAATTGTTCCAAAAAGAAAAAAAATTAGATGAGGATGCATTTCCCGATTCCTTCTATTATGGCAATCTTATACTGTTACTCAAACCAGACGATCTCACAAGAAAACAAATGTTTGTTTTTTGTATGTGGTTTTTTTTACTCATATGTATTTATTAGAGATGTTTTCAAAAACATAAATTACCCAATTTTGATTTACATTAACATAAAATTTAAATGTTTAATAGGGAACTGCTAATTCAAAATACATTCATAAGACAAAAAAATGTTTTTCTTTTGAGACAGGTTCTCATGTAGCCCAAGTTGCCTTTAAACTTCATCTTCTTGACTTTACTTCTCTAGAGCTAGGATTACCTTGTTCCTTAAATGTTCTTTGAAAAATTGTGATTGTTTTAACTTTATTATATCTGTTTTCTTGTGGTAAATGATGACTATTTTTAGAGACTGACAACTGGTCAAAGTGACTATGGAGTGCCTTCACCCTAAATGGAATATCTTACTCTGACCCTACAGGCTCAGGAAAGATCGTGGAAAAGAAGGCGGAAAGAGTGTAAGAGCCAGAAGATAAGAAGGAATGCTGTGAAGTAGTGTGTTCCAGACATGACATGGTCATTGCACTCATGAATCTATTGTAGTTATGGCTACCTGCATAAGACTAAGATGGCTAAGATGGGGCCATCACCATTTCATCCTCTATGGGGAAGGAGTTCATGAGGCCTGTGATGATTTGAATGAGAAATGATCATTATAGGCTCAAGTATTTGAACACTTTGTCTGCAGTTGATGGGACTGTTTGGAAGAGGTCATGGAACTCTTAGGAGGTGAAGCTTTGCTAGAGAAAGCAAGTCACTGGGGGTAGGTTTTGAGAGTTCATAACCTACCTTGTAGGAGGGGTACTTAGGAAGAAAAGTTTCAGCAGGAGATGAAGAAGGATAAAAGAGGATAATGGGAACCAAAATGATCCAAAATCCAATATCTACAGTAAGAAACTGTCAAAAAATTAAAAAGAGAAATCAAATTTCTAATAACTGCATGAAAAAATAACCAGTGTCATTAGATATTTAAAGAAATGCAGATCAAAATTCTAATGAGATATCACTTCACACTCATTAAATTGGCCGCACTGGAAATAAAACTGAAGTCTTTCATATGACCCAGGAATTCTACTCCTAGATATATACACATAAGGGAAGAGAAAACTGGTGCGCACAACAGCTTCTGTAAATTCACAACAGCATCATTCACGATGGCCAACAAGCTAAAAATCACAAATGCTCATGAGATGGCAAAAAGGAAACAAAGTGTGGTGCGACCTTGCAGTAACACACATTCCACTATCAAAAGAGGGATGTGCACATTTATGTTACACAATGGATGAACTTGAAAATACTTTGGTATGTTACAGAAGTCAGAAGGAAAGGCTACCTATAGAAGAGTCACATTTATATACAATGTTCAGAATGGGCTAATTGATAGGGAAAGAGTAAGATATGCATTTGCTCTTGACTGAGGGTAAAAGAAAGGAGGTTGACGAGGAAAGGGGGTTGACGAGGGATATGGTTTCCTTATGGAGTGATTGTTGAATTGCAAACTACTTTTAGAGGTAGATTTTATGGCATGGAAAGTAAATTGTTTTATGTTCATGCAGTGGGATATTATTTATCAGTAAGAATGAATGACCTTGGGGCTAGACAAATGGTTCTGCAGTTAGGAGCACTGGCTGCTCTCACAGAAGATCCAGGTTTGGTTCCCAGCACCACGATATAGTGGCTAACAACTATCTGAAACTCCAGTTCCGGGGGATCTGACGTTCTCTTCTGGTCTTCATAGGTATTTTACAACATGGGTGCATTTATATACATGTAAGCAAAACACTCATATGCGTAAATAAATTCTTAAAAATCACAAAGATGAATGTTCTGTTGATACATAAAATCACTTGAGCAAAATAACCAGACACAAAAAGGTGCTCATTTGTGATTCAAATTATATCAAGTTCTAGAACAGACAAAGCCCTGGGTTGTTCTAGCAATAACAACCATAGTTGATTGTGGAAGTTGAGTGGGCAATGAAATGGACTGACTACAAAGAGTCATGAAGAAGCCTAGAGTGATAATAGCACTATTCTCTATTGTGATGGAAATATGAGTTACATATTTCTGGAAGATGTATACACTTGGAAAAACTTACCAATGTTCACTTAGCTCAGTATATTTAATTATATACATATTACTTTCAATAAAGTGGGCAAAATGGAACTCATGTAAACAATATTCAATTATGTATTTAACTGTAGATACATTATTTAACCTAAAAGTTGATTTCGTTCAGAGATTTCTCTTTTGCAGATGTTCCATGAAGATTTCATTGCTCTCATTCATGACAAAAATTTCTTGGATTGTCTTTATATGATATACTATATCAATATTGAACTTAAAGGTCAAATAATTTATATCCCTGTTGAGGAAACATGGGAACAGATAAATTTGAACATAATGTTGCAAAAATCAAAGTGTCAGATAAGGTGATGGGGGCTCTGTAAGGAAAAAGGTAATGTCTTTGAAGAAGTTAGAAAAGGCTTATCAAAACATTATGTGATTACATTCTTGACAATGAGTGATAATTTTCCATGTAAAGAATTTAAAGGGCCAGCGAGAGAGAGAGAGCTCAGCGTTCCAGAGGACCCAGGGCCCTCTTCTGACTTCTGAGGGCACCTGCATACATATAGTGGGCATGCATACAGTCAGGCACATGCAAATACATATTAACAAAAAACAAATTATTTATTTATTTATTTTGAATCTTTGTGTATTTCATACAGAACATCTCAATCGGTCTTAATCATCTTTATACCCCTGGTACCTCCCATTGCCCCCCCAACTATAATCCATATATTCTGTCATCTGTGTTAAGTCCTATTGTGTCAAGTTAGCTTCTCTAGACATTCCTCAGTGCTAGTTCCTCCACTGAGGTCCAGTCAGTCTATCTAGAATCCCTTGCTTTAGGAAGATCAGAGCTTCCTCATCTAGTAGTAGTCAGTTGCCAGTATATTCTCATCTAAGATTGGGGTCTGCTGTCCATTTCTCCAGCTCTATGCTGGGTTTTGTCTGCTTGAATTTGTATGGGTCTTATGCATGCCAACAACGTTACTGTAGGTTCATATGAGCAGGGTACCAGGAGTTTTTAGGACTCTATTTCCATATGGACTTGCGCCTCCTCCCTGGCTCTTGCAGTCATTCTTCCCCTTCTTCCACGGTGGTCCCTGAGCCCTGGGTGGGTGAAGTTTAATATAAGAGTCCTGTTCATGGACCAGCATTCTGTAGACTCTTAATCTCTATGCTTTGGCAATTATTTTTACCATTTTTTGTTCCTGGCCCTCTGTTGTATGACGAAGTTTCATTAATGAGAATTGAGAGATTCATTAGTGGCCTCTTTACATCTTGTTCTATGTTCCATGGGTTTTAGGTGTAGAGGTTGCATTATAGATGTGCCACTTAGGCTTGGACAATTCACAGACACTGTGTGTGTCCAGTTGTAGTACTCTGTAAAAGTCTCCATCTGGAGCAAAAGAAGCTTCTTTGATGAGTGGTGACTTGTATATTTGTACATAAAGATTTGGTGCTAGTGTCCACATATGAAGGAGAACATACACCATTTGTTTTTCTGAGTCTGTGTTACCTCACTTAGTATAACAGTTTCGTTTCTAGTTCCAGCCATTCGACTGTCTTTATCTCTGCGTAGAACTCATTTGTAATATTTTCATTATCCACTCATCAGTTAAGGAACACTCAACTATTGTGAAAAGAGTAACCACAAACATGAATATACTAGGATGATTCTTTTGGGTATATACCAAAGAGTGGTCAAATGGTAGGTTCATTTTTAGCTTTTTAGAGTTCTCTACACTGCTTTCCATAGGGGTTGAATGAGTTTGCACTTCCACCAGCAGTGAATGAGCATTCCCCTTTTTCTGCGTACTCTCCAGCATTTGGTATCATTTGTTCTTTGATCTTAGCCAGTCTGACTTGGGTAAGATACTATCTTAAAGGGAATTTACTTTGCATTTCCCCAATTACTAATGATACTGAACGCTTTGTAAGATGTTTCTTAGCCGTCTTTATTTCTTCTTTTGAGAACTCTCTGTTCAGATCTTTAGCCCGTCTTTTAATTGGGTCACTTGTATCTCAAAGAATTAATTCTTTGTTTTTGGAGTTCTTTGCATATTCTGGATGTTAAACCTCTGGTTAACAGATGTGTCACTGGTAATGATTTTCTCCAACTCTGTGGGTTTTCTCTTCATTTCCTTGGTCGTTTCTGTTGCTGTAAAAAAGCTCTTTAGTTTAATGAAGTACCACATGTTGATTCTTGACCTTAATTCCTACACGACTGATTTCGGATTTAGAAAATCCTTTCCTACACCTGTATCATGTAGATCACTGCCAATATTTTCTTCTGACAGTTTGAGAGTTTTATGTTTCACATTGAAGTCTTTGATTCATTTGGAGTTGACTTTTGTGCAAGGTGAAAGATAAGGGTCTAATTTCATTTTTCTACAGGTGGAGATCTAGTTTTACGAGTACCATTTGCTGAAGATGCTGTCTTTCCTCCAGTGAGTGTTCTTGGCCCTTTTGTCAAATATCAGGTTACTGAAATTGCATGTACTCGTGTTTGGGTCTTCAGTTATGTTCCATTGACCTATGTGTCTATATTTGTGCCAGTGCCACGCTGTTTTTATATATAATTTGAAATATGGTATAATAATTCCCCCATTATTGCTCTTTGTGCTTACGGTTGCTTTGGCTATCCAGGGTCTTTTGTGTTTCCATATGAATTTTAGGACTTTTTTCCTAATTCTATGTAGAATGTCTTGGGGATTTTGATTGGCATTGTATTGATTCTATACATGACTTTTGGTAGGATGGTCATTTTTACAATATTAGCTCTTCCAATCCGAGCTATGAGAGGTCATTTGATTTTCTGGTGTCTTTTTCTTTAAAGATATAAAATTTTCATTGTAGATATCTTTAAGGACTTTGATTAGGTTTACTCCAAGATTTTTTTGAGACTATTGTAAACATGATAGCTTCCATGTACTCTTTCTCCAATTGCTTGTTATTGGTGTATAGAAAGGCTACAGATTTTTGTAGATTAATTTTGTAACCTGCCACTTTACTGAAAATGTTAATCATTTCTAGGAATTTTCTGATGGAATTTCTGCATCTCTTAGGTATAGTATCATGTCATCTGTAAAAAGGAATAATTGGACTTCTTCTTTTACAATGAGTTCTCCTTTAACTTCCTTCTCTTGTCTTACTGCTCTAGCAAGAGTTTTAAGCACTATATTGAAAAGGAGTGGAGATAGTGGACAGGCTTGTCTGGTTCCTGATTTTAATGGGAATGCTTCCAGTTTTTTTCCATTTAAAATGATGTTGGCTGTGGGTTTTTTTTTTTGTATATAGCTTTAATTATGTTGAGTTATATTCCCTCCAGTCCAGTTCCCTCTAGGACTTTTAACATAAATGCATGTTGAATTTTGTCAAAGGCCTTTTCTGCATCTATTGAGATTACCATGTGATTTTTTTCTTTGGGTTCATTTGTGTGTTTTATGACATTTATTGGCTTATGTATATTGAACCATGCCTGCATCTCTGTAATAAACTGACTTGATCATGGTGGGTGATCTTTTAGATGTGTGTCTACACATGGTTTGTAAGTGTTTGAGTATTTTTGCATCTATGCTCATTAAGGATATGGGTCCATAGTTTTCTCCTTTGATTCTATATTTACCTATTTTTGATAGTGGAGTGATGCTGCTTCATAGAAAAAATTTGGGAGTTCTCCCTCTGGTTTTATCTTTTTGAATAATTTAAGTAGTATTGGATATAGATCTTCTTTGAGTGTCTGATATAATTCTGTTGTGAATCCACCTGGGACTAGACCTTTTTCAGTCAGGAGATTTTATGCTACTGTTTTAATTTCCTTATAGTTTATGGGTTTGTTTAAGCAGTTGATCTCTTATTGATTTAGCTTTGGTGATTCCCATGATTTTAGATTTACATCCATTTATTTAGGGTTTTCCAATTTAATAGCATATAAGTTTTAAAATATTCGCTTATAATGTTCTGGGTCTTTTAGTTGTCTGTTCATCTCTGATTTTGTTAGTTTGGAGTTGCTCTTTCTTTTTTTTTGGTTAACTGGGTCATGGGTTTGTCTAGCTTATTTATCTTTTCAAAGAACCAGCTTTGGGACTTACTCATTCTTTGTATTGTTTTGTTTGTTTCTTTCTGTTTCATTAATTTCTGTTCTGATTTTTGTTCTCTCTTCTTGTCTGCTGGGTTTGGGTTTCATTTGTTGTTGGCTTTCAAGAGTTTTGAGTTGCAGTGTTAATTAATTTATTTGTGCTCTTTCTGATTTTTAAATGTAGGCTCTAAGAGCTATAAACTCCCCTCTTAGGATTGCTTTTTAATGTGTCCCGGAGGTTTTGTTGGGTTGCACTGTCCTTTTTGTTGAATTCCAGGAATATTTCTATTTCTTTCTTCATTTCTCCTTTTATCCATTCATTATTCAGGAGTGTGATGTTTAGTATCCATGAGTTTATGAAGTTACTAGGGCTTTCTTCAGTGTTGATTTTAAGCTTTATTGCATTGTAGTCTGATAAAATGTATGGAATTACTTCAATTTTTTTTTTTTTTTTTTGTATTCATTGAGGTTTGTTTGGTGCCTCAATATGTGGTCAATTTTGGAGAAAGTTCCATGGGGTCTTGAATAGAATGTGTATTCTTTAGTGCTTGGTTGGAATATTTGATAGATTTCTGTTCTGTTCATTTGATGTATGATATTGTTTAATTCAGATGGTTCTCTGTCTTAAAGTCCTGTAGTATTGTTTTTATGAAGTTGAACTTGGATGCACCAGAGTTTGGTGCATATATGTTCACAATTGTTATATGTTCTTGGTTACTTGTTCCTTCGATCAGAATGAAGTGACCCTTTTTATCTCTTCTGATTAGTTTTAGTTTGAAGTCTATTTGTCAGATATTAAAACGGAAACTCCTATTTGTTTCTTAGTGCCATTTGCTTGGAATATTTTTTTCTATCTTTTGACCTTAAGGAAGCACCTGTCCTTGAAGGTGAGATGGGGTTTCCTGCAGGCAACAAAAGGATGAATTTTGTTTCTTAGTCCATTCAACTAACTGTTTCTTTTGACTGGGGAGTTCAGTCCATTGATATTTAAAGTTATGATTGAAAGATGTATATTTGATCCTGGCATTTTAATTTCTGTTGGCCTTCTTGGTCTAATTTTGTGATTCCTCAGTTATACCTTCATTTAGTTTCTTTCTTCTGACCCTTGGGTATAGTCATTTCTTTCTTCAGCCTTTTGTATTGCTTCAAGTATTCTCCAAAGGTGTGTGTTTTTTTTTTTTTGACATGAATTCTGTCAGCCTATTCATGTCATGGAAGATTTTTCTTTCACCTTCAACTATTGTTGACATTTTTCCAGGGTAAGGTATTCTAGCTTGGCATCTCTGGTCATTTAGAAGTGGGAATACTTTAGTCTAGGCACTTCTGGCTTTCATAATTTGCATTTCGAAGTCAGTTGCAATTCTGGTTGATTTCCTTTATATGTGACTTGCTGCTTTTCTTTTGCAGCTTTCAGTGTTCTTTGTTCTGTACACTTAAGGTTTTTATCATGACATGCTGTGTGAAGTTTCTTTTTTGATTCTGTCTATTTGGTGTTCTGTGTGTCTCTTGTATTTGTATGGGCATGTCTTTTCTTAATTTGGGGACATTTTTATATAATGCTATTGAAGATCTGGTCAATACCATTATCCTGAAACTTTTCTTCCTCTTTGTCTATGATGTGTAAATTTGGTCTTTTCATGATGTCCCACATTTCCTGCATATTCCATTCCTGTGTTTTTCTAAAGTTTTCATAATTTTTGCTTCAGTTGTCCAATTCCTCAACTTTATGATTATCCAGTCTTGATATTCTGTTTTCCATTTCATTCACTCTACTAGTGAGGTGTTCTCCTGTTGTTTCAAACTGACTTATTGAGTGGAACTTCCTTCTTCATTTCAGTCCAAGTTTTCTTTAATATTTCTATCTTTTTTGTGAATTCTGTCAGTAGTTTATCCCATCTTCTTATAATTCCTTGATTTTTTTTTTTGTTTGTGTGTTCTATAAATTCACTGAATTCTTTGAGCAGTTTTATGACTGTTGTTTTAAACTCTGCATCCCAAGTTATCTCTATAGGGTTCTTGTTGTAGAACTCTTCTGTAGGACTTGTGATGTTTGGTGAGGACATATTATTTGGGTTTTTCGTATTATGTTTTTTTGTTGTGAATTTCTTTTGTTGTTTGTGATTATAATGTGAGACTTGAGCCTTCCTTTGTTCTGTTGAAGTTTGATTCTGTTTGTATACTTGATGTAACTTGGTTGTTTTCTTATTGGGTATGAAAAGCTGGTTGATCAAGGCTTCAGGTTCTCTCTTTTGATTTTATAGCAGAGGGATGAGATGGTTCTAGTTCAGATGCCCAGGTTTTTCCAAAGAGATACAAATCAGGTGAGAATCAGAAGCTCTCATGCTCTTTCCTAAGGTTTGGGTCTCTCTAGCCAGCAGGCACAGCACAATTTTGGAAGCTTGCTAGGGAAAGGCTGGGTTCAGGTGTTCTCAGGCAGTCTGCAAAGACCTGGGCCCCTACTAAAGTGTACAGAAACCTGCCCTGAAGCAGTGGGCAGGACTTCAGACGGTACCAATGTAGGGGAATGATGGGCACAATGATTTGCAGTGCTCACGGTCAGGTGGACCTAAGAGGGTAGTGCAGTGATCTGGGGGTGTAAGGGCAAAAGCAAGCCTGTGCCCAAGGCCAGAAGGAGAACAAGATGTGGGGTGGGGGAGATTAGAGTTGCTAAGGGGGTAGGGAGGTGGAGACACAGTTGACAGGATCAGCTTTACCAAGGAAGAAGGTCTCAGGACTCCAGGGCAGATTGGGGATGGGGACAGCCAGTGTAGAAGGCTGGTTTCAGGAATACAAAGGCAAATTGTGAGTGGGAACAGTCTGTGAAGGTTCTTAAAAACTAGACTGAAAAATTGAGGTCTGAGTATAGGGGACAAGGATGCAGTGGGCAGGTCTGGGCTAAGAGAATAGTCCAGAGATCTGGGGTGTTAAGAGCAAAAGCGGGCCTGTGCCCAAGGGTAGAAAGAGAGCAGGATGTGGGTGGGGGAGAACAGTGCTGCTCAGGTGATAGGGGCAAACAAATAATTTTTTTAAAGAAGAAACTAAATAGGTCAAGGGAGTGAAAGGAGGAGAGCGTATGTGAGAGCTGGAAATGGATGATGCACTTCAGAAGCAGAAGTTCTGGATGAGCAAGAGGACCCGTACATAGGAAGTGGTGGAAACAGGGAAAAAGGAATGTGAAACCGGATACGAAGGATCTTCCTGATCACCCCTTTTAACACATCTAATCCATTTTAGCAAAAAAAAAAAAAAAAAAAAAAAAACACTGCTGTGACTTGATCATACCTTATTCCATGATTACTATGCATCACGACTTTCTTGACCTTTTTTCTGCCTTTTAGAATCACAGTGCAAAATTATTCCTAGGAAACTTTTTTATTTTTAGATATAAAGATAATATAAGAAAGCAAGTTTTCTAAGGAAATTTGAATTAAAAGACTTGTATACACTCAAATATTTGCCATGGACCCCTTTCTTCATTTCTATTTATCTATTTTAAAATGTTTATTTTATTTTATGAATATTTTGTCTGCATATACGGAAGTACATCTATGCATGCAATGCCCATGGAGGCCGAAAGAGGATGTTGGATTCCCCAGAACTGGAATTATGAATGGTTGTGAGTCACCATATGGGTGCTGGGACTGAACTGGGTCCTCTGCCAGAACAGTCAGTGCTTTCAACCACTGATATCTCTCCAGCCTGTCTTTATTTCTTTAAAACATGTGACACAACTAGAGATATGGTATGGTAGGTGTGGAAAAATAAGCACCGCAATAGATGATCTATTGATTTGGATTATTGCAGTATTCTATATGATGTATATAAATTGAGATAATATGAAAACTTGAAGTAGGAGCAGAGTTGAAACTTGGCAGTAAGACTCTGAAACAATTCAAGCAACCACACACACACACTGAACTGAGTTTATTTGAGCCTGTTATAACCTTTGGATCATATCCTTCCCAGGGGAGATAAAGAATCCTTCTGCCAAAGCATGCTGGAAATAGTTACTCCACTACGCAGTAACTGATGGGTTAGACCCTGTTTTCTAGGTACAGGGACATGGAGCACTCGAGTCAGAAGCTGGATGTCTTAAGACTTTAAAAAGTTGTTTTTGAATATTAAAATTGATAAAAGGCTAAATATTTTGCTTTGCCAATTATTGCATTCATATTTAATCCAGATCTTCTGTTTAGCCCCTTTTCCTGCCTCCAGATCCATGCAAACCTCACAATAAAATACTGGGTGCTTTAGTATAGTATTTAACTAAAACCTTTTTTAAGCTCTTATTTGGAGCTGAACTGGGTATTTGAGGGAAGGTGCCCCACCTGAAGCCGGAGACATCCATTCAACTGCTGTGGTCTCAAGGCCACGCATATTGACTGATTTACTGTCACAGATAATCCACTGCTCACTCACAAGCCATTTCAGTTTAAGGGCATGAGGTTTGGCAGGCAGCATTGCTTGCAATAATGTAATAAAAGAAGAAAAAAAATCCATACCTGGTTGTGAAAGAAAAGAGTCTATTTTGCCAGAGGCGGGTGCAGTGGGCATGGGTGATTTAGTGGTGGGTCAGAGTCGCACCATATAAAATAATCTACCATTACTTGTATTCCAGAAAATGACCAGCATGCTTCAGAGTTCCCAAAGCCTGTGTGCTGCTTCCTAATAGGAATGGAGGGAAAATTAGTAATTTTATTTGTCTTCTCAGGCCATTGGTTTATAATGGTTCTATTACCATTTATGGTTGTTCTGGTCAAGGATCTTTTGGGTGTAGCAACCAGAATGCCACATAAGCTTGTTCAAAACTGATAAAATTAGAGGTCATGTAAAAAAGCAGTAGGTTTCAGGTGAGACAGGACTGGGCTGGAAAGACCGGGTTTTAGTTTCTAGTGGCCATCTCTGCTTCTCTGGTATTACCTGATCCTGTGTTTCCAGTGTCACCTACCAGGCTCTGCTTTCTTGTTTTTTTTGTTTTTTTTTTCCTAATATATTGGCTTCCCAGACTTGCACAAAACCCCACAGCACTGCAGCTCAATTTGGTCCTTCTGTACCAAAGCCTTTATGCTGCAAGTTTCACTAACCAAGTCTCTCAAGAGTCCCAATTCCTAGGGAAAAAATTAGATTAGACCCACTTATTTATATTTTGGTCAAGGCCATTTTACCTGGTGATATTATAGATCCCTTGCCAGTATATGAAATTGGGCCTCCTGAGTTTATGAGTCTGGTCACATGGCCTACAGTTCATTCATCATAGACTATGGCCAGAAAAGAGAACACTGAGTATATCTGATGTAACAGTGACTTTTGATCTTACTAAAGTTGGACATTCCTACTTTCACTAGAAAACGTTGAGTCCCAGCTATATGCTGCAATCCTTAGCCGCTTAATGAATTTTGAAATGCAACTGTCAGCAAGATGGAAAATCTGTGGTCTGTATAGTCTGTCCTGGCCACATCACTTTACCAGCCACCCCAACTCCCGGAACAAATTCATTAAGTGCAGCCTGTGGTAGGGCATCATACTGCCATTTCTGAGTTGCTCTGTGTCCTCAGCACCTTGCTCATGTTAATGCGCAGAGCCTTCCTTTTCCACTGCTCCACAGGCTGTGAAAAGTGTTCTCTTCTATTGTCTTCAAGAATCCCCCCAGTTTTCTATCAGACTCTTTAACTTTTAGGGTTTTTCACTTTAATATTCTTCCTTTAGTGTTTATCTACTTTCTACATCTAAGCTAGGGAACATGCCGGAGACAATTAGACTACTTCGTTTAAAAAACTGAAGTCACCCTATTCTGCATAAATGGGCATTTAGTTTAAATTATTTTCCATGACTTAGATTTAAAGAAGGAGGCTTTATTATTTACAAATCCTTCTTTTCCAGTACAGGGTCCACGAGAAAGCATTCTGTGCAGCACCAGAAATTGGCTGAATGCATGTCATTCTCCAGTGGTACAGGAGTGGGTAAAAAAATCCAGGTACACTATTGTTTCTTCCTGTAGGTACTTCAGCAAACGAGCGAATAGCCCACTGGAGAAAAGTTGTCAGTTTCACTGATTCATCCACACTTCCCCTGCAATCACAGTACCTGTGCCATCTGTGTTTAGTACTTTACCAAAAAAAAAAAAAAAAAAAGGCTCTCTGCAACTTCCATACAAATCAGGGGCACTGCCAAGGTCACACAGGAGGGAATTTCAGGACTCTGGGAAGATGTTCTACTGCGTGCAGTAAGCAATAACAGCATTCTATACAGCTTCTCCAGCATCCCAAGCTGCTCTGCCCCAGCCTAGAGCGGCTGCAGGTCCACTGGGAAATGTGTATTATGCCTGGGTTAATTTGCTGATTAATCTCTAGTCAGTGGTTTGTGCTTTCCCCAGATGGCCAATTAAAATTTACAACTGGCAGAACAGTGTCCTGTTGGCAGGCTGCTGAGGGCCCGAAGCTAGAGGCAGTGACAGAAGGCACGGCCGAGTTTTGCCGTGCTTCCCTCCCTTTTTCTTTATTTCTCTGTCTTGCTCTTTTTAAAGCTGCTGGATTTATTCGGAGGAAAGTGTAAGCTGGGCTTCTGCAGTAAGTGTGAGATGTGTGGTGTAGTTTACAACTCTGCTGCTATTTACTCTCCAACACTCTCAGGGCCCCTCCAGTATTCCAGGCATCAACGGTTTTACCCACAGCAAATATAGCTGACAAAATCAGCCAGGGGGCACAACTGATTTAACAGCTTCTGAAATGTAATAGCCCTTTTTTTATTTTTTTTCCTGATTTGCAGTCCCCATGGATTGATGGTCTAATATCATTCACTTCCTCACAAATATATAAAACATTTACAGTTGTTTGCGTAAATCAAAGGCAAAATGCTGCATGTGAAGCTGATAATAAGTAATGCTGTGATAAATATAAAAGATAGCATACTTTTCCAGCAATAGCCCCAAATTAACGGTTACTTTTTGCTTAGCATTCTATACAAATTGCATTGTGTACACATCTGAATAAAACATACAGCAGGGAATTTAATTAGAGAAATGCAATTTGAAATAATTCTTTATTTTATAGTAAAATATTTACCATGCGTTTCAAATGTGCACACTTCATCTAAATTGGTAATTCTGAAGGAAAATTTTAATCAAGTTTCATTGATCCTTAAATAAGCCAAGCATCATCATGATGTATGATAGCGGGACAGTTTGTTGTTTTCACTGACTGTTGATAACAGTTGCCCAAACAAAATAAAAGAAATATATTCCTTGATGGTAGAAAGATGATCTTAAATTGAATATTGTCCATCAATGGAAAAAATAAAGGACTCGTATGTACAGCTCAAAGTAAATCAACGGGAGGAGAGGAAATATTTTGTAAGCTTACCTTTGTATAAAGTGGATTTTAGATTCTGTTCTTATGAATAGCGTATGTTGTAGGATTTATAAATAGAGAAGGCAAGTTTCCATTAGACTATAAGATTGGTTCTCAAATTCCCAGGTGACCCTCTGTGAGTCATGTTATCCTACTCACCACAACAATATGGAATTGTTAAATTTATTTTATTGGAATGAAATTCAGGTATGCTTAAAGGCACAGTAAGTTTCAATGAACACATCTGGTTGAACTCTGCTTGCATACAGTCTCAAAGAAATGCTTAAATATTGTATTAACATCCCACAATAAAAAGGAAAAGCTCAAGACTTTCAAAGCTGACTTTCATTTATGAGAGTTCTTGGAGCATTCTTAAAAAAAAGGGTTTTCCCAAGTGCAGTGCCTGGAGTTGTGTCCAGGAGGTCATAGTTCTTTTTGTGTGGCCGATATTCGGCATCCACCTTCTTTAATCTCAGAGTGTTATCTTTAGCATATCTGCTCAGTAAGTGTACACAGAAGTGAATTAAAGTGCCTCTTGAATGACTGCCATCCTTTATGGAAATCGGTCAGCTCCACTGGTTAACCGTCCACAAACCAGGTTTCTACCATACAGAACTATAGTTTACAAGGTGAGCACTGGCCATCAGCATTATAAGTGGAAGAATTCCAGACAGAACACAAGTGCTGAAGCAATATTCTATTTTATTGCAAAATTTTTGTTGCCTAATCACATGTACTAAAAATAGAATGCAAATTTTCCTTTATTATTTTTATTTTATGTGTAAGAGTGCATTACCTGTATGTATGTAAGTTCATCCATGTCATGCAATGCTTGTGGAATCAGAAGAGGGCGTCAGATCCCCTGGAAGTTAGCCAGCATGTAGGAGTTAGGAATTGAACCTAGGTCCTCTGACTTCACTGCTATCAACTGCTGAGCCATCTCTCCAGCCTCAGAACACAAATTTTCTTGTGTTTTACTCATTAAATAAAGGTTGTTTATGGGATGAATAGGTTGCATCTCACTATTTGTGTCCAACTAGGGACTAATGACCTGACTCACTGAGTGAATGGGATCCAGAAGTTAGGCTGCCTAATGACCAACTTAGAAACATTACCCTGAGAACTATGTCTTCATGAGGGAGGCTCCAAGTAGCTCCACTCATATTTCCTAAGCACATATTGCATTCAGGACACTGCATCATATATTGTGGGAGAGGATGTTAAGTGCTGGATAGTAAGAAGTTTAAAAGATCTATGAACCAAAATAATTGTAAAACAAGGCAGAATAAGATGCCTGTCAAGGACAAAGAATTATGTACAATACTTACTAGAAAGTAATTGATTTCATCTGGAAGAACTGGAAAGGCTTCTTGGGGAGGCAAGTCTCAGGGAATATACAGGGATTTTTCAGAGAAAGGAGAGAAGTGCTTTCCAAAAGGATGGAATAGGCAAGCAAAAGACTAAAGGTGGAAAAATATTAATTCGGTTCAAGGAGTAGGAACTGATGAAAATGATGATAAGGATGTGTGGGTGTGGGTACAAAATGAGACTGGAAAGGTCAGTTGGTAAATTTGGTAAGTTGGAGCTGTGAAATTTGAATTGAGTTTTTGATCAATGCAGAGTCTTCGGAGTTGTGCAGGCAGGATTTCTAGTTATCTCTTTGTGAGAGCCTGAGTGAGAGGTGGGAGTCTGGCAGCAAAAATGGAAGTTGGGACTGGTAAGGAGATCTAAACAGAAGGTATGAAAGTCCCTGAATAGCCAGGTGATAGGAAAGATAGATGAATGAAATGAAAGGGCTATTTCAGGTGCAGAACTGATGAGATATGATGAGGACCAGGATGGTTGTAGGCTGGGGCTACAATGTGTGGCAATACCATTCCAGGGAAAGAGACAGCCGAAATCATGTTTATAGAAAGAGAGGCCTCTGCAGTTTTGAATGTGTTCAGTGTCAGATATTGATATCTCTCTCTCTCTGTGTGTGTGTGTGTGTGTGTGTGTGTGTGTGTGTGTGTGTCTACATAACAATGTGTTGGAAATACAGGCTTGCAGTTAGAAGTGAGTTAAAGATCAGTGTTAGATTTTCTTAAAACCTGTAGAAGGTAGCGGGGCATGGTGGTACATGCCTTTAATCCCAGTACTCTGAAGGCAGAGGCAGGTAGATCTCTTTGTGAGTTCAAGGCTAGCCTGTTCTACATAGGGAGTTCCAGGCCAGCTGGGGCTACAGGGAAACCCTGTCTCAAAAAAACCAAAGCCTGTGTAATGTATTGACTGAAGTCATGAGGATGGAGAATATTGTCATTGATGATCTTACCGGCATGGTCATGAAGATTATTGAAGTAGTAAATTCCTTCTGCGTTGAATGGTGAATGTGGCTGTACCAAGATCCCCATTGCATGCCTTAGCTTCCTGTGTAGAAAGACTTTTGGGAGCATGGCTGCAAAATGACCATTAAAGAGTTGACATCTGTTAAGCACAAGGCTTCCTGGACATTGGTTCATACTATTGTCATTACTTATCATTGTCATTCTTTTTTTTTTTAACCTTTCTTACAGAAATATCATATAGGAAAATTAGAAGTAAACTAAGATGTGTAGCAAGTGACACACTGGGAGGAAGAATGACTCATGAGGGACATTGTATTTCCTCGTTTCTGTACCTTCTGTATTCCTTGTGCTAATTGTTTTGATAAGGCATGGATGGAGTGAGGCAAATTTAAAAGATAATGTGTAATAAGGCTTTAATATATGGTGGTGCAGACAAATAGTAAGAAGACATGTACTATTATATAGTCAACTTTCTATGTTACTTACTTGTCCTGTGTTGACAAAAAATTAAGGAAGGAAGACTTTATTTTTGCTCACTGTTAGAAAGTAAATGTTGGACAAAGCACAGTGCAGGAGTAAAGGCAGCTGGTCGTTTTGCATCCACCACTGGGAAGCAGAGATGAGTGCTTTCTCCTTTTTATTCAGTACTGGACTCCAACCCATGAAATGGTTGTCTACAGTTAAGGTGGGTATTCCCATTACAATGAGCCAAATCTAGATAATCCCTCACAGACGTGCCATGAATCTCCTCGGTGATTCTAGATCCTATCAAGATGACAGTCATTATAAACCATGACAATGATACAATACACATTTTTAGTTCCATTTTCTCATATTTTAATGGATATGTAATTTGGCATTATGTATTTATGTAATATAAAAGAGTTGACTGCTGGAATGATATAGAAATTTATAAAAATTTATCCTGCATTTTTTACAACTTATTTAATACTAGGAACTGAAGGAAATTAAATTTAGTAGAATTATTATACCTATTATCATTTAAAATGCTCATTCATTAATGTGCCAACATTTTATTTCTTATTTTAGATTGTACCTCCAGAGTACAGAGACACAATCTTATAAAACTGTATACCAAGGGGAGCACATTTAGTTCATATCAGAAGCTATGACATTTGACCACTGGGTCATGAATGCATTACGTACAAGCTACAAGTATCCTTGAGATAGTTTTGTGCAAACTGCAAGTTTCCAGGTCTCTGACATTCTCCACTTTTTGTCAGGTAGAGTAGAATGTAACAGGTCATTCTAAAGCAAAATGGTTTGAGTTTTCCAGTTGAAAGGTCAGGTAGCAAAATTAGTGAGTGTGCTAGCTATAGTCTTACGGCTTCCTCAGCATGAGAGATATTTAAGTACTCATGATATTGTAATTATATACACCAATCCCTTGTATCAGTAATGAATTAAGGAGAGTTGAAAAGAGTGTTTTCCCTTCATTATAAGAGAAAAACCCTTCTTATTTTAGTTATTTGCTATTAAATTTATATTATATACTTTAATAAATATTTTAATCTGATCTGATAATTAACTGGCCCTAAAAAGACTGTTCATTCCTTTCTTGATCTACTTACAGAGAGAATAATTTTGAAGACACATTTCTAAGTTATTAACTAGTGAATTATATAAACCCTTAAGTAAATAATGAAAATGTAAATATTAGATCTGAGCTCTACTAAGAAGCAAGTCAGAGCATGTTAGATATTGTAGGTTGTGGCAACCTTATTATCATTGTTTTCATTCTATTAATTGTGCATGGCTGTTAATCATACACTTAAGCAACAGAGTGAGGCAAGTCCATAGAAGATTTCTGCATACATTTAAGTATGATTATTAAATTGAAAGTCAAATCAACTTTTGTGCGTCTCAGTGACCCATAATATCTAGTAAGGAAGTGCTTTTCAAAGCTGCCAGTTCAATAGTAAGCAGATTGACACCCAGTGCTTCAAGTAGTCATCGGAACCTAAAGGCTCTTCTACAGAGATGCCACTGACCTATGAGGCACTTGGTGTAGTTAATGAAATTTGCACATGCAGATAGTTTTATTCTGTTTTAAAAAGAAAAACCCAGCATTGAGAGAAAGAGGTGAGCAAGAAGCCCCAGTCTTAGCTGAGGAAATATTGACAATTGACAGCTGCTGGAAGAGGGAGAGTCAGTTTTTATTAAGAGTGTGATGCTGGGCGGGTTGGCCAGGCCCTGGGTAGGCACCCATACCCAAGAGCATATGGGGAACACAAATTATACTCAATAGACCTTAAGAAAGACTAGAGGACATGAAGGGGGATAGAGAGGTGAGGGGGTCTGAGAGGAAACTGGGAAAGGGTTCTGAATATGATCAAAATACACTATGAAATCCTCAAAGAAGAGATGAGAATTTATTTAAAAAGAAAACAAAAATGAATCAACTAACTAGATGGTCCAGACGCAAGTTAAAACTTTTTACTGCTATACTTCATTCTCTTAGACAAAGATATTTGAAAATCATATATACAAACAGATATTTTTATAAGAGGATCACACAGAAATTTAAGTTATCCAGAAATTTAAACTACATGATATAAACATAAATATTGGTGAATGAAGATCTGGCTTGTGAATATAGTCATTCTAGGTGCCTAAACCCTGCATGCTGAGGCAACTGGGACATATGAATGTGGGACAGACATGTAAGAGGTGGATTCTCCTACAGCACAACTGAATGCAACCAAATCCATATATTATAACTGGAAAGACAAAGGTCATAGCCTCTTGGCTTCATAACTATAGCCAAGAAAAAAGAAAAAAAAAGGAAAATGGGAAAGAATAAAAACAAATTTAAAGACAGGGAAGGAACTACTTTTGATCTAAACTTAATACAGCAGAATTTTCTTTTCCAAGAGGTGAACTGGGCATAGAAAATTCAAAGCCATAATGTCTGCTGAAAAGTTCAGGCATATTAATTATTGCTCAAATTTTAGTACCTCTTTATAGAAGCTGTGATGTGTAGTGTAAGTAAAATGAGCAGGTTGAGAGAGGTTCTATATATATATGCTTATGTATTTTGTTCCTCGGCATATGGCTGTATTCATTCATGCAGTCAGTCATTCATTGAAAATATTTATGGAGTATACGACACAAGGTAGAGACACAGCAGTGAATGAAACAAACATCCATCTCTGTCAAGGATCCCTCATTCTAATGGGATGAAACAGGCCATAAACAAATACATATGTACAAAGCATGGTGGTATTCTAGGCCTGGAGTAGCTGGCATGCTCAGGGAGGACACTGTGCTGGAAGTGCAACAAGGATGGAAAATAACAGACAGTGTGATCCAAGATGGAGTTGGGATGGTTTTCTAAACCAGTGTAAGGTGGATTTTTTTTTTTTTTTTTTTTTTTTTGCATTTGCTTTGTTGGGGACTTTTCATTTGTCCAGGCAGATCTTTAAGATGACCAGCAAACTAATGAGACAAGGGCAGAAGGAGGGTCAGCTTTTAGGATGCTGTTTATAGAAGTGAAGTCAGAGTCATGGAAGTTTGACGATAGTCCTAAGAGGAATGAGAAACCATTGTTGTCTGACTCACTTGGAAGATAGACCTGGAAGCACGATGGCCAGTTCCATCTGGAATGTAATCAAAAAGAAAATGCTAAAGATGATTCCAATGTTTGAATCCCGAGAACCCTGAAGAACTGTCATTTTTTTCTACACAGGGAGAGGGGCTAAAAAAGAGACAAAACTAGAAGAAAAGGTGAATAATGATTTGAAAACATTCAAACTTACGATGTCCTGAGATGTGGAGTAGGTAAGTGTTTCTATGAACTTAGAAGGACCGACCGGCTGCTTTAAAGGCGGGGAGGGTTTCATCTGCACGATTGAGAAAACAGTCCCCCACTATGAAGATGGTCTAAAGGTTCATGGTTTTCTACTATCAATTTGAAGTAAAGTCTCACTTTTCTGCTGGTTGCTATTCCCTATAACTTAATTCTCTGCATTGTGGCTGTTACCCACAATGCCATAGTAACTAGAGACATTTCAATGACTGGGAATATAAAGAAGTGTTTAGTAAAAATTCCCATTTGTTTCAGAAGCATAAAGAACTCATGAACAACGCAAAGGAAGAGTTCTTACAGTATCAGGTGCATTACATAAAACAGGATATAAATTTAAAAAAAATATAAATGATGCTTCACCTGATATTCTTTTCATACAAAACAACCCATTTTTTTTATTTTTGAGAATTTCATACGTGAGTTTTGCATTTGCATTATTTCCGTCTATCCAAGTCCCCCAGTTCCCCCCATGTCCCCCTTACTCACTCCCAATTATTTGTCTTCTTCTTTGATTATTGTTGTTACATATACATACATCCACATATACACATAATGCATTGAGTTCATTTAATGGTGCTCTTGTGTACTTGTGTTTAGGACTGTCTACTTGGGATCAGACAGCCTCCCAGGGAGCTAGTCCCTGGAGCAAATGGATTCTCCCTATCTCAGCATCCATTGATTGCCTATAGCTCTTCATTTTGAGGTGGGGCCCTGTGATACTCCCTCCGTTATGCAAATCTCCACAATATGGTTTCATTGGTGTAGTTTCCCTAGCACATCTAAAATGTTTAGCCATCAGCAGGTGTCTTGTCCCTCTGGCTCTTACTCCTATGATGTTCCCTGAGCCCTACATATAGAGGCTGCATTACAGATATAGTACTTATGGCTGGACGCCTCACAGTCACTTATTCTGGTTTTGAGTGGTTGTGGATCTTGTAATAGCCTCCATCTATTGTAAAAAGAAGCTTCTGCTGTGAGTGGTGAGGTGCACTTGTCTGTAAATATAAGGATATGTATTTAGAGTATAGTAAGAAATTATTTTGGTTTAGGGAAGTGACAGAAATATGTTCTTCACTTGGGTCTATGACCTCTCCAGCCATCTGTATTTGTTTATATTTACAGTACCGCACATGAATTCTCTTCCATTGAGTGGGCCTTAAGTCCAGTTAGAAAGCTGTTGTTTACCCTCAAGATAAAAGTGCCATTGCCATACCAATAGAGATAGATTGCTGGTCTGGTCATTGTAATACATAGGCTTTATAGCTGCATAGGACCATTAAGAGATTTTTCTCCCTTGGTAGCTTGCATAGTATCCTCCACAGCTATGAGAGCTAGTTTCCAGGGAGGGGACTTTCAGGTCAGTTCTAGCTCCACTGCTCCAGGTCCTGTGTCTGAAGCATGTCTTGTCTTCAGCAATAGGGTCTTACCTTCAATTTCTGTGAGGCAAGCAAGGACTGTGACAATAACCTGTATTATTTTGGGAGCCTCTTGGACACTTATTGATAAATACTCTTATTAAGGATCTATTACATTGTGGGTACTTTGCTAGTGCAAAGAATACATACTTTCTGGGGACTTATAATGAAGGTCCCTATTCACCCAAGTATCATCTCAGAAGAGACACTATCTGTCTAACCTAGGCTTCATTGTGGGGAGGCAGTTAGGCATCCTGATGCTGTGATGTACTGAAATATGAACTACTTAGACTGTAATTAACTAAGAGTAATCAGAATCCTCAACTTATGACAAGGAGAGCTACTGTCCCTTTATAGTTACTTTTTAATCCATTATGATTGAAGTTCATGGTACTTTGTGAGTTTTTTCCAGAAGCGTGTAACTCAAACATTGGTCTGAGACAGGGAACGGACACAGTGCCTTTGTAAATCTAGATATTGGTTCAGTTCATGTGGGGTGAGGTCCGAAGGTTCTGAATTTCTACCCATTTCCCAGATGATATCTGGTGAGCTGAGATACTTCTTCTCTGACAGAAAACATAGGGCTATCTTGCTGGCAAAAGACCAGAGCTGGTGACTCTGTTGGCAGGCTTGCCCAAATTTGCCTTTTTGACTGTACAGAGAGAAGAGGTGGGAGCCAGAGTTGATGGCAGGAAGAAAAGAGAAAGTGCAGACTTCAAGACATGTTAACACACAAGCAACAAGTAGCCTGATTATGGCCTGGGCTCTGAACCACTAGACTAATAATTCTATCCATGAGAGCCGGGTGATGAAGGTATGAGTCTGGCTAGAGATAGTCCCTAAGACAATAGTCTTCTCATATGCATTTGGAAGTGGATATTGTAAAATTCTCAGGTCCAACTCCATTCTAAAATGCCATGATTTGATAGCCACATTAAGAAGAAGAACTTTTAAAATATTGTATAAATAAGAGTTTTTCCCAAATTTTATAATGATTGGCAGGCATTTACATGTTAAGCTGGGGAAGTAAGGATTAGTGTCACCTGGATTCTTGACAGAAATGGAGAATCTTCAGATCTCATCTCAAGCAAACAGAATTAGGGTTTACATTTAACAAAAGTCCCATGCCAAGTGCTTATCTGAGACTAATCTTGGAGTTGTAAGATTCTGGAGAAATCCCGCAAAGTACTGGAGGCCTCAATAATAATGGGGTTGAAGAGATGGTTCAGAAGAGTACTTAACTGCTCTTGCATGACCAGAGTTTGGGACCCAGGACCAATATATCAGCTCACAACCATCTGTAGCTCCAGTTCTAGGGGATCCAATGTCCTCTTCTCACCTAAAGGGATACCAGACATGCACACGATACAGAAACATACATGGAGGTAAAACACTCATACACATGAAATAAAAATGTCTTAAAAATACACCAGTGAGTTTTGTTTAATTAACAAAAACCTTTGAATAATGGATTAAACTTAAGGTGGCTGTAGGTGGACAGCATGTCTCCCTGATATCTGTTGACAGTGCTTTTTACTATGGATAATTAAACTCTAATCAGTGAAAAAAATCTGTCTAAAGAAACCCAGGATCACGGAAGAAAATAAAGAAGGAAAACCTTTTTAGCACTCATTTTCTAGAGCATGTGGCATCTTATTACTCACATGAGAACATTTAGCTCTATTTAGAGTCTCCTTCTCAGTGTCATGTGGTAGAAGACTTAAACTTCAATGAAGGTGATATAGAACATTAAGATTAACTATGCATTTTGGCTTACAGTGAAGAGGATAGAAGAGAATTTGAAAGCAGAACTGTTTTGCACTGTCTACCTCTGTATTCTCGGACTGTCTCACTCTCATTCAAAAGCATAACTTAGTTTCATTTTGGTGAAATTAAAGTTGGTAACAAATTTAAAGTAAGAATTTTTTTCTAATTCAAGACCAATCATGGAGGAAAACTTAAGCACTTCAGTATGAATTCTTAACTATACAGTATATTATCATACAACGAAGCAAAAGTTTAAGAATGTACAGAGAAGGAACTAGAACATTGTTGTAACCCGAAAAATACTGATAGGTAATATGATGGTTTTTGTTGTAAATAAACCTAAGTTAGCATAATTTAATAATAAGCAAGATTTTATTGTTTCAAGTCACTTTTAAAGGGCCAGAGAGAGAGAGTCTGGCTAGGTGAGTCTGGAGCCAGTGACTCAAGCCATTTGATCAGGGCATGGTTTTCTTCCTATCAGTCATATCATATCCTCTTTCAGGCTTCACCCTCAGCATGCGCCCTCCCTGCCATCATATTGGCAGCCAGCGGCTCTCAGCTCTAGGTCTTTTCTTGAGATAGTTGAGCAAAGGGCACAAGATGTTTTTGCAAGTATTTCCAGGTAAATCCTCAAATTAAGTCTGATTAAACCTGGGTTCTCTTAACCCAGTGCTAGGTGTTGTGGAGCACACTGGGTGTGTTTGGCAGGTCTCCATGCTTGATCTGGGGACACAATGAATGTATCTAGAATCACAGAAATGACTTATTGGACATAAGATCTTGGCAACAGAAAATGAGGGAATTTGTGTATCACTATAGCATCCCTAAAGGAAGATGGAGGGAAATAAGCGGAATACTGTCTGGTCAGGGCATATTTTCACATCTGCGTAAACACAGCAGAAGGAGAGATGTAAGACCATCCTAGAGATGGAGAGAAAAACAGCCAACGAGTTCCTAAAAATCAAGCTGATAATTTAGAAAAATGGAAGTACTGTACTCTGTCCTATTTAAAAATTAATTTTTGAATTTTAAAACTAATTTCACTCTAATGTACATGTTCCTTGCTTTTTGTCATATACTATTTTATACCCATATTGTGAATACTACTGTCTTTCAGAAGTAAAGGTACAATCAAGTTTTTCTTGTTTAGAAACATCTATGAGGACTCATTGTTAGTAAGGGAAAGTCTAAATTCCCTAATAAAGCAGTTTATACAAAATCTACTTCTATTAACTCAAGCTTCAGTTCTATCATATCCTCCAGCTCCATCTCTCCCATGTTCTTGCAGCTCAGAACTTTTCTCCTCAGATCCACAGACATTCCTCACGTCTTAGCCACACACTATACCTATCTATGCTTCTGACGCTATGAGCAGGTAGCAGGTTCCTTTTCATGTTCTTCCGCTGCAGTGCCAGGGAAATTAAACTGCATTCACCATTATTACCGCTTGCATTTTATTTTACTATGAACTCACTGGAGATTGTAAAAATATTCTGTTCATCTTTGTGCAGCAGAATCTAATACACAGCTACCTTTCAGCAGCTGTACAGGAGTGAAATTTGAAGGTCTTCAAAGGCAATGGGGAAATTCTCATCAAGTAAGTTTTAAAACTTCAGGGCTTAGAAGGCTGGCAAGATAGTTCAATGAGTAAAGTCTCTTGCTGTGCAAACCTGATGATCTGAGTTTGATCCTAAGAGTCCATGGTAGAAGGAAAGAACACACTCCTAAAAATTGTCTTCTGATCACACATGCTCTGTAGCACACATATGCTGGAACTCACACATACACTAATAATAAATAAATAGAGATATAAAAGACTTCAAGGATTATAAATTCAAACTACTTGTCTGACACAAATCATTGGAGATACACATACATTTGATTGGATATTTCTTTGAAAAGGAAACAGTTGGTTTTATTGTCACATTAAATATTTATTCAAAAACATACATTGGGAAGCTCCTCTGTTGAAGAGGATATTGTTGGAGTTGTTTCTGGGATTAGTTCATTATGAATTTATTGAAAAATCTGTCCATTAGTTTGAAAAAAAAATATCCAGTTACCCTTCAGGACTCCGTACATTATTCAGACACTCAAGTTCCTTATACAAAATGACTTCAGAATCTGAAAACCCACCATAGGTTATATAAAATGTCTAATGCAATGTAAATTCTTTGCAACAGTTGTAATACTGGATTGTTTAGGGAATAATGGTAAGAAAAAGTCTGTACATGCTCAGTATTGACACAGATGTTTTCTGAGTATTTTTTATCTGAGTTTGGTTGAATTTGAAAATGCAGAATCTGCAGGTGCAGAGGGCTGACCATAAATGAAATGTTTTGCTCTTTATAAGCAATTTACAAATATTTTGAGAAACACCAAGAAAAATGGGAGGTCAAACATGCCTCAGTGGAATGAGTAAAGTAGTAACTGGAGGGCTGGAGAGATGGACGGCTCAGTGGTTAAAAGCACTTGTTGCTCTTACAGAGGTCCAGAGTTCGCTTCTCAGCACCTACATTGGGTGACTCACAGCTGTTCATCAATCCAGTTCTAAGGGATCTGACATACTCTTCCGGCCTCCCTAAGCATCAGGCAGGCACCTGGTGTACATGTATACAGGTAGGCACTCACATCCACATATAAAAAAGTAATAACTGAGATATTCAATTTACATTCTGAACTGGAGCATCTTTGGTTATGAAATGTAAGTACTGAAAAACAAGCAACAAATTTTGTACTCTGCCATTCTGAACCAATTCACAGTTTTGAAATTTAAAACTCTGGGTGAGGGAAGCAGGTTCACGAATCCCTATCCCTAACTGAGGTGCTATAGATAATTGATAACTTCTGGAAGAGGAAGACTCAGTCTTCTTTAAATGGACCAGGCTTCAGTGAATGACCCTGAACCTTGGAGTAAACAGTAAGCAAAAATTGGAGCCAATGGATTATTAAATTTAAAAAAGGGGGACATGAAGTCGAGAAAGTAGTTGGTGGGGTCGATCTAGGAGGAGTTAAGGTGGGGAGGTGAGGGTAACTACGATTAAAAAACATTGCGTGAAATTCTCAAAGGAATCATAAAAATGTTTATTTAAAAACCACTGGACATTGGGTGATTTTTCCCTTCTAAAACATACACAACACACACACACACACACACGCACACACACACACACATGGAAAAAATATATATACTTTTTTCACATGTAAAATACTTATGACAGCATTCAACATGCTTCAGAATATTTATGCAGTTTTCCTTAGAAAGTAGAACACAAAATGTAAATATACTTGAGAATAAAAAATCTGTTTTAAATTATGTTTTTAAACTATGGTTTAGATAAAAAATTAAAGTAAGAAAAAAATATATATCAGTAAGTCTTGAAAATAACTGGGATAGTTAACATATATTGTCAACTTGACAGAATCTAGAATCATCTAGGAGACAAACCTCTTGGCAGGTCTGTGGGGGTAGTTTCTAGATTGGGTTAACTGAGGTGGGAAGACCCACCCTACCTGTGGGTGACATCATTTTCTGGGTTGAAGCTCTGGACTAAAACAGAAAGGAGAAGCAGGCCCAGTGTTCCTTGATTTCTGCTTCCTGACTGCCTCAAGCTCCCTCCACTGTCCCCCCACCCCCACCCCCCGCCCCTCACTGGCTGTACAAGGAGTTTAGATAAACCTTTCTTTCCTTAAGCTACCTTGGTGAGGTATTTTGCTGCAGCAACAAGAGAACTAACTCATAAAAATAACTGTAAGAATGACATTTATTAATGGACAGGACCTGTACTAATGACTTTTAATTAACCCCAACAAAAACATGTGTGCTGGTGGTCAGGACATCTCCTTGGCAACTTCAGTCTGATACTCCACCCAAAAAGATGATGACTGAATGTGGGTGTGTTTGAGAATTAACATATCAAAGCACTGCACAAAGCACATCCACCCACTGGACCCAGTGGAAACTGGAAAAGAATGCGTGACCTTGGATCAATGAGAGGCTAGGGATGAAAAGGTCAGATGGTCTGTGAAGATTAAGGGTGGAGCAGAACTTGAACTTGTAGTTCTTCTCCAATGAAGATGGAGGAAACAATTCTGAATAAATTAGGAGTGTGGCCTGACCAGGGACAGAGTGGGAGAAGCGGATTCCAGAGTCAGTTCTATCAGCACAGGGTGAAGACACAGACAACGCCATCTGCAGTGGTTGAGGGGACAATTCACAGGCACTGTTCTGAGAGACATCTGGGAAAATAGGTGACCTCTGGGTTCCAGCCCACATTTTAAGAGTCAGGCTTTTATTTTGTTCAAGGTTGTTGTAATGTTTGTAATGTAATTAATAATGCCTGCAAATAATGTTAGAGAGCAAATAACTATCTAGCTGGGATAGACTATAAATTCTCTAGTTCATCTGTTGAAAGACCCACATTTCCAGTTTCACTGTCAATCACCTGATCATAGGACCACCCTTAGGACCAACCATAACTTAGGTTCACCTTAAGTTATACTAAATAGATGGACAGAGTATCGAGTGTGTTGAGGTAGTGAACTTTTCCTGCCTGGAATCCCAGGGCAGTTCTTCTGGACCCGGCCACAGACATGTAGCTCTTCGCAAGTCTGCCTGCTTTTCTGAGTTCTTCAGAAGTAATCTTTCCTTCTCTTCTTCATATCCCTTTTCTAAACATGCTTTCTCTAAGACTTTGGGCTGCCCTAGCACCTTGTGTGTCTCTACTTTTTCTCTAATCGTGTCTGATCCATGCAGGCTCTAAACCTGCATGACTTTCTGGCTTCTTTTCTTCTCCTTCCATTCTCCTCGTCCAGGCAGCTGCTGAGACCCTAGCTTGCCTGCCTTGAGGATTTTTCTTTAGATTCTAATAAAATTGTCCTAAAGCTTCTGATTGGGTCCATTCTTAAATTCTTTTATGAATGAGACTAAGAACCCACTAGGGGACGCTCTCCTTCTCCCTGTTTCAATAACAAATTCTGAAAGCTTCAGAAGGCATATCTAACCCATCATTTCAAGCAAATGAGAATAAGGTAGGGAAGCACATAGCCTTTAAACAACTGTAGTGTTAAGGATGAAAAGAACATGGCTTTTTGAAAAATTGCCTTTTTCTAGCAGTATGAGTATTGGTTAAGAACAGAAGTTTAGAAGTAAGCTTGAGTTCAAACCTGAAATCCGGAAGAGAAAATAATTATAAGGGGTTAGAGAGATGGTTCAGTGACTAAGATCATTGCCTGCTCTTGCAGAGGATCCAGGTTAAGTTCCCAGCATCCACATGGTGACTAACAACCATCTGTAACTCCAGTTCTGGGGATCCAATGCCCTCTTCTAACCTGTATGGGCATTGCACAAGCAAAACATTGATACACATAAAAGTAAAAATAAAATAATAAAAATATTTTTAAAAGAAAATAATTATAGGGTTGCTATGAGGAATGAATAATGAATATTCTTTATAGAGCACAATGACTAGAATAAAATTAGTTTGCAATAAATATATTTAATGTTAAAATGTCAATCAGATAACATGATGTCAAGTTGCTACGTGTGCTGTATGTAACATGTTAACTTGTTTTTAGAAATTTATGTGATTTATAATATACATGATAGGATACAGACTAAGGTGAGAAAGCTGTGCAAAATTCACCAGTTTGGTTGTGCCTTCTTAAAATAAAAACTTTGCTTCTGAAAAAGAGGAAACTTATCCTTCATTAATAAGGCCATGCTTTGAAAATAAGAGCAAGGACTAACATAGTCTTGTGTCTGGGAAAAAGAAAAAAAAATAGCTTCTAAGGCATTTGATTATACTGCTTCAGACCTCTCCCATCTTTCACATCTGCTATATCACATGATCTTCACAAGAACATGGTATGGTGTTGTTCAGAAAAGATTTAAAAATCTACCTTTAGGAATGGAAGACTTGAATGTGAAGAACGGCTGTAGCTTACCTTATGTCACATAGCTGGGATGCTGTTCAGTTAGCCCTTGTCTCCTCACAGAAGTCCTCTGTTCACATGTATCTTTATTGACACAGGGTATTCAGTAAATGCAGCTTATTGACCGCACAAATATTGTTTTATTTAATATAAGACAAAATTTAAAATGAAGGTTGTAAAGCACAGTTAAAAAAAAAACTCTAAACATTTTAGAACATAAATGTACTCCAAAATTACTTCTCTTTAGAGTCTCGAGTTGGCTATAGTTGAGTTGGCTACAATCCAATCTTGAAATGTTATTCTTCTGATGAGAGGCTGGAATAATCAGGCAATGAAGGAGAGCAACAGCACAATCTACTTATGGTACTTTGTGGTGCTTAGAGATAAGAGTCACTACAACTCCCAAAGTATCATAAGCTTTGACTCCTGTAAATGCGAAGGGACCCTGCATAAGGCATTTCTAAGAGATTAACTTGATTTTCTAAGTGAAAATGGAACCTCAGAAGCAATACAATTATGGAACTGTTGATGTTTGTTCTTAATCCAAATCAATAACTTAATCCTCATATAGATTTAAGAATCAATGTTTTATTTTATTTTTAATATAAAAATCAATCTTTTGGGACAAACACAACCTTTATATGAATATTTTTATCTCTTGAAATACTGTCAAGTGAAATATCTTTGGCATCTTTAAAAGAAGATGTGAATTCTAGGTGAATGGCAAGCTAGCACTAGTCTTCTAGTTTGCTCAAGAAATGCAAATAGAATATTGGTTGTAAAGCAGAGTGAAACTAAACAATTATAAGACACTTTTCAAGGCTGTTTAAATGTACCAATTTTCCAAGGTCTATATTCATAGGAGATAAAGGAAAAGAAAACTGTGGACACTACTTACAGACAGAAGGAAAAGAAGTATAAACTAGACATTAGCCATTGATAATATTGCAGAGTAAATTGCTGTAGTAAACTATCACAAAAGAAAACCGAGTTGAGATAAAAATCAAAAGTGTGATGAAAGTGCTAAGCCTTGAAGCTCTGGAACTTGGCTCTCTAAGATCGGACGGAGTCCTATATCTTGAGAAAAGTAGCTTATTTCTCTGAGGTTCATCTTCATCTAAAAGTGGACAGTATTGGGCTCTTTCATGAGGTTTCAGAAGCATTAACAGAGATGATGAATATAAAACATTTTGCATAGCTCTTGGTACATCACTAATGTTCAAGAAAATTTCCTATCACAATATTGATAATAACTAATCTAGTATTATCTATTAAATAATTTTCTATGAATTTCTGTTAGAATTGCAAAAATTTTGATTCAGAACCAGAATAAAATATTACCTAAATACCCAGGTTGAAGTGAATACTGAGAGTCTAACTGGTATATTTATGGAATGCTCTTCTTTTCAAGTTCTAAAAACAACTATGATTTATTGAGTGGACAGAATTGAGTTTCATAAAGTCTTTCTAATTCATTAAGACTATAATAAGGCAATTTTAATTTAGAAGGCATTTTCCTAAAACACTTATAAGATTAAATGTAATTCAGAAAGTTGGGATTCAAGTTTTACTCAAATATTAATAATTTTAAAGCTTATTATCGAATTAAATTCAATACTTATTTGTTAAAAGTATACAAAATGCCCATGATTTAATCTTATTGGTCAGACATTGCTTAGTCCATGAATCTTTAAAACTAAGTCCGTGAAAAATACTATACAGTAATCACAATCATTGGAAATAGCACGAATCTAATATCTGTTAAATGCTAGGTATCACCTAACTCAGTTTCCTCTTTATCTAGAGCAGATATGACAAGTTAGAACTCAGCAACTCCAGAATACGAAAATAAACAAGCATCTCCCTTGCTACTCTCAATATGGCACATATCTTGGCCACAAATGCTGAAAATCAACCAAAAGAAAAAGTCACTCTAATCACGGCCCCTAGAACAAACGACCAAACTGCTGCCTGACGCAAGTGCGCATGCCCAGATGACACAGGCGCTTGGAAGCGGTTTTCCAGTCCCTCTCACCGGGGACCCTCATATTTAGAGGACCGTTTGTTAAGATTTCCAGAACGAGGAAACATGAAGGCAAGCATTCTGCTGCGTTAAATACATCTTCGCATTTCTATTATTGAAACAAAGAGAAATGTAAATGAAATGGGTCATTCCGGGCATTAACAAAAACTCGTTTATTTTTCTTTACTACTTTGACAGCTGTGATTTGGGTAGTCTTTCTGAGAAGATCTTTCGAAAACAATAATCAAACTACTGTAGTTCTTTCAGTGAAACCTGGAAGTTAGCAAAGCTGTGCCCACAGCCCATTTCACTTGCCGGCTTGCCTGTCTGGATTGTAGACAGACCTTCCATAGACAGATCATATGCCCCATGCTGTGGGCCAGTCCTCTGTTAGTTGTTTGGAAAGAAGTCAGTTCCAAACATTCAGCTCCCCAAATGAAACGACAAGAGGTTCAAGGAAACAATCGCGCTCCTGAACTGCAGTATCACTCAGGAGCTGAGATCTCCGCTGTGACCGGCAGAACGATAAAGACGTTGGGGCTTCAAGTCTTAGAGGGGCCGAGAGGTGCTTTTGAGCCGGAATAAAGCAAAAGAGAAGCAGCCGAGTGACCACAAGGAAAGACGGCTTTGCAGCTCCACACCAAAGTCTCGAATTTACAGAGAAGGCGGGCAAGCCCACAGCGCTGAGTGATGTGAAAATATTGCCTACCTGCGTTCGCAGTGGACGGTATAAAGGCGTTTCTTTTTGTCTAAGATGTAATAGAAACGCTATACTCTGAACAATAAAAAAGGAATTATACCTTGCTAAGGGAATAGTAAAGGTTTCCAGCACTTTCATAGGCCAACCAAATGTCTTTTTCTGCCATGTAAATGCAGTAAAAGAATATCTGCATTAAATTACAGGATTTATAGTCAGCAGAAAAACGAAAGCACGTAAAGATCACTTTTGCATTAAAATTTGGTTTCCTCTACTAGCATATATTTTAAAAATATAGGTGCCTTTTACTAATGAAGTACATCAAAGCACATTATGTTCTGCATTTTGTGAGAACTAGGCAATTTATAAACGCTATTCACATTTAATTAGTAGTCATTTCTTTTCCATAAGCATATTTACTCGGATTTCTTGTTCCTACGGCAACCCAGTAAGTACCACCGCGACAGGCACAGCCTAGACTAACCTCAAAAAGGACGGAGATTAATGAGCAGACTCAATATTAAGACTATCAAGCAGTAAGGTTGGTGAGAAGAGTGTTACAAAGAAACCTCACATAAGAATCTCTTATTTCAAGGAGCCTATTTATAGCTGCCCAGATCTTATTTATTCAGTATACAGCAAATACAAGAGAGATGACTCATTTAGTGCTAAGTTCTGCTTAATTGGCTAACTCCTCAGGTGCTGTGCTGCACTGCACATGCATGCACATATACACATACATGTATGTAATTATCTGCTTAACACACTTCTCAAGGGAGCACATAAACAACAAGGCAAGCATTGTTTTTGTGGGTGTTCCCTTTAAGCACTGCACTTGTTAGAAATGGGCAGTCTTTAGATTTGCCTTCTTATACAAGTCTTTAAGTGTTTGGTGAAAAAGATTCATAAGTATGAATGGTCCCATTGTTTTAAGGGTAATTCTCTGATCACCTCTTTAGTGCAGCTGCAGTGCTCTCTCTACCACTTTGAAAGGTCGACTGGAGAATGAATGAATTGTCAACAGTACTAGGACAAACATGACTAGGCAACAGAAATTTGTATATATTCCTTAAATCCTGCTTACACATAACATTTCTTAACTTAAAGGTTCAGGAGAGAGAGGAGGTATAAGGATCCAAGCCTAAATATACTCATTTGATTTTTTTTCTCACAAGTTACACCATTCTACAGTTCCTATTAGACACAACTTAGAACCAATTTAAAAATATGTGAACTTGGAGAAAAATAAAACACACTGAGCAAAATTCCTAGAGTCAAACTAAAATCTCAACGTATTTCAAAACAATACACGAAAGAGACAATAAGTGCCACAAAGGGCAAATTAGAGATTAGATAAGCTTGTTATCAAATCTTGCTTAGTAAAAGTGACAGGCTCTCAACAGGGCTGGGCAGGTAGTCTTGCTACAACAGAGGCAATAGCATTGTTATCAAGACTCTAAATTATTCCGTTTAGTGGCAAAAGGTAAAAATGATTCCTTCTGACCTTTCTGTATTGCTTCATTAACTCTAACACAAGCAACAAGTAAAAATGAGAAGCTTTCTATGGCCCCTCCCCATCCCCCAACTTATTTGAAGTCAAGGCTGCTGAGCATCTGTTTAGGAGTCCTGGTATCCCAGGGAGGGCCAAGAAACAAATGCCTGCCAGAACCAGGTTACTTATTTTAGTTCAACCAGGGCACTTCACATTTGACTCATTTTAGACCTACAGTGATAGCTGTGGATGGGGATCAATTTGTATATCTTCTGCTGTTCTTAGTTAATACTGAAATTGCTTTATTTGGCACAATACATTTTTAAAATGAAACTGTTTTACAAAGATCCATCTGTGCAATTATTAATGGTTAACCAATTCTGTTGTCTCAAATCTAGCTGTTTAATATCACATCTAATACTGGTTAAAGAATGCATAAGAGGGTCTACCTGTGATTTTCCTTTGTGAAAAAGGAGCCTTTTCCAGCAACTATTGTCTATGCACTGAATTAATTATGTTCAACAATCAAATCACCGGGCATTTCTTTTCCAGATAACCTATGAATTTGAGTTCAGCATTTCTATAGGTACTTTTGTGCCTGCACGGCAGAGTATTTTAATACCAAAGAACACAGCAACTTAAATGCCATTCCCTGGGCTTTATGAAAACGCAATATAGGAGAGTAAATAGGGCAAATACCAACAACAAAGAGCCCCCCACTTGGAATCAAACAATCAATGCAAATAGAAGACCGAGACCTAAGCAGAGAGGCAGGGGTAAACACTGCTCTGAGTAGCCCTTCTTGAAATACTTGCCAGCCTGCCTTAGACAAGAATATTCTACTATCTTTAAAAATATATCTATTCTGATCGGCCACCGGGGAATCCTCTTCGCCCATCTGTTCAGGTGGGATAAAAACGCGGCCCCAGAGGCACCAAGACAAGAGCACTGAACCCTTTCGCCGCAGCAAATCAGCACAGAAGAGCAGCTAACTTCTTAAATAACCACAATTAAATTTCACACACTCTCCTCGTCTCCCTTCCTGGTTTTTCAAACGGTGGAGTTATTTATCAGAGAAGAAAAACTGGAGGCTGCATCTTTAGTACGCAGCCAGGCACTCCTAACCTAATTAGCGTTAGCCACCTCTGAAAATAAATCCCTGATCCCGCCGCTCCAGAGTTTCTCCCGCCGCCATCCTCCTCACATAAGCACCTGGTCCAAACGGAGCTGCCCGGTAGAGAGAGCCCTGCTGCCCTGACCCCCAGCAAACCGCACTAAAGAGGGATTTGCCACGACCTTCCAGGCAATCAGGTGAAACAACACCACTGGGCTGAAGCAAGCGATTTGCTTTGTGTTCAAACCTCCTGCCTGCCCCCACAAAATACAGCCCGGAAACTGCTCCAGTCTGGAAGCCTCTGTGCTCAAATAGAAGGCTCAGAAAAGAATGGAGATTCGCAGATCTGATAATGAGCCAGTTAATGACATAAATGATACCTCAAGAACCTCACTAAACCATCCAGGTCCTACAATTTAATCTGTAATAAATACTCCTGCATCGTTGCGAGATGGCTGCTCATAATGGCAAATGAAATATGCTGGTATGATAGGTACAATAAATCTGGATTTTCCTATGGTTCCCTCAGGCTAGAACAATATGTAACCACAGTGCGCACTGTCAGGATGAGCAGATCTCAAAGCCATCATAAAATCTAAATGGGGACTAATTAGGAGGCCCTTCCCTTCCAGAGTTACTATTTCTATTGACATTTTCCATGCATGAGCCCCTCCATAACATCATAAGTCACCAAGATAAGAACTCCCCAGATTACAGGGAAAAAGCTTTAATGGAGAAGTTGAACTCAAAGGCGATGCATAAATTCTCCTTTTGATGCTATGGGAAGTCTGTGTTCAGTACTTTCTTTACAAACTTTCAAGTTATGAACAGGGTACTTTTTAATCCCTCTACACGATTTTTCTCTGTCTGTCTGGTACCTGGTTCCTCTCTGACCCCGGAACTTGAGTGTCAGTTGGTGTCCAGGGAGGATATTAAGAAAGAATGGGCTGCTTATAAAACTGATGGCTACCTAATGGTCAGGAGTGCTTTTGGGAGTATAGCTGGCAAGTTGACTTTTGGGTCTTGGCCTTTTGGCTTGAAGATTCGTGTTCCCCTGAAGGTCAATGAAAATTCGAGTTTCCCAAGGCTTTTCCAATTTGGAAAGGGGCAGATTCCTCTAAACTTTCCTGTGCAGGAAGTGAATGAAATCCTTTGATAATCTAGGATGCCACAGGTTCTGGGGGAAAAATGAAATTGGTTGTATAGATGATTTGTGTGTGTGTGTGTGTGTGTGTGTCCTTTGTGCTTGGCTGGGGTGGAAATAAAATCTTCAGGTGTCCTAATGTGTGGAGGTGGTGAAAAGACAGACATAATATGATCCAGCAAGTTACTAAACTTTTTTGAGAAGCAAAATCCTTATTTAAAAAATAGGAATGAAATTAATCCCAAAGGGATGTTGTGAGGTTTGGAGTTTGTACATAATTTCAGAAAATAGCTAACAGTTTTCTTACCTTTGAAATTTATTAGCTTCAAAGGGATAAACTTACCATAATGCCACAAAAAGAAAATGTGTAATTCACTCTTCTGATTTGTTTTATGCATAAGGAGACCTACCCAATATTGTTGGGGCTGAGTTCTCTTAGGAAATTGAGGCCCCTGTATAAACCACCTTTCTGTTGCTGTGATAAAACCAAGGCATAACAAAGGCAACTTAGAAGGAAGAGTTTATTGGACTTAGAGTTTCGGAGGATAAGAGTCCATCATGGCAGGCAGGCATGGTAGAGCAGAAAGCAGACAGAGTGACTTGCAAGTGGGAGGAGGCTATGAACTCTCAAAGCCCACCCCTCTGTGACTTGCTTCCTCTAGCAAGGTTGTACCTTAGGGATTCTATGACCCTCCCAAAATAGTGCACCAAATGAACAAGTAGTTAAATACTGGAACCAATGGGGATATGTTTCATTCAAATGACCTCGTTTCAATATTATAAAGACATATTCTTATCCTTAGTTCAATTATTTGCTAGTGTTAACTGATTTTGTGTTTGTTTAAATGTTTTTTTTCAGTAGTAGAGAGGGAGCTGAGGAACAAGTGAGGCAGGGCTGCTTAACAATGTAGCGATACTGGATTTCTCAGTCATTCAGGACCAAGGTCTGAAGCTCTTAGAATCATCAAACAACTTGTAATCAAGTTGAGTGCTGGCAACTACCAGGACTCCCTACATCTGTGAATACAGTGAATAACATACAGACCCTTTGTGGAATGTAAAACTGGTAACAGTTTCGGTTTCGCTGCTAGTGAAATGAGCATATCCTTGTACTAGACCACATCCTATGTAGCAGACACCTTTAGTAGGCATTCAATGAGTAAGCTAGCTGCAACTGCATTGTTAAGTCTGAGTCTAAGATTAAGCAGTATCTTAGAAAACAAAAGCAGTTTTTGTTATAGCAATTTATTTTTATATTTATGCCTAAAGTACTTTGTATTCTTATCTTCCAGTGGGACTGAGTTTGTGTCTATTATTTATTTATTTATTTATTTTATGTGTATGATTATTTTGTCTGCATGTATGTAAGTGCACCATGTTTGTGCAATACCCTCAGAGGCCAGAAGAGGGTGTCAGATCCCCTAGAACTAGAGTTATGCATGATTGCTAGCCATCATGTGCTCGCTTGAGTCTTCTGCAAAAGTAGTCAATGTTCTTAACCACTGAACCATCTCTCTAGGCCATGTCTTACCATTTTTATTATTGTTGCTAATCAGGCTTGTGTAAACTCTGTTGAACGCATTTAATTTGTTTATGCAACCAAAATGTTATTTCTAGCATTTGTTATTGAAGAAATAAGAGTGTCCTCACACATTTTACATTTTCATAACAAATGAAGCAACTATGTTTGTTATTAGTCCATTTATCACTGTAATGAAATATTAGTGATACAAGAATATTGGAGTATCTTTGAGAAGGACAGAATCTTCCTTGGCTCTTGGTGAGCTTTGCTTGGAGGGCTAGGATTCTCCTGGAGTCAGTGGCTTTTGGGTTCTTATCTTGTGAATTCAAAGATGAAATGGATCACAGATGGTGAGGTTTAGAGGGAGTTTATTATAGATTCACAGGTGGAAGCTGAGAAAGAATGAAAGAGGGAAAGCGAGGAAGAGGGAGAGAGAAAGAGGGAGAGGAAGGGAGAGAGAGAAAAGAGAGAGGACAAAGCTCGTATATAAAGGAAGGTGTATCAGTAGAGTGCTTGCTGCACAGCATGAGCACAGGTCCCAGGAAATAGGGCATCATCAAGTTGATTGTCTGGGGCCTTTTTAAAGGATTTGTAGCAGAAATTGGGGTGAGGTATGAGAGGGAATATAAGCTGATCCAATCAGTTGGCCCAACCAGGCGTCTAGGTGCCTCCTCTCTATCATATCTTCACATATAACCTCAAGGCAGAGGTGTTCATTTAGGAGAGAATAAAGAAATAGGATCTAAAACTCTCCTCTGGTATTCCCGGTTTTCAGTGAGGACATTTGGGAACTGCTGCTCTGTGGTCCTTGCCCTATCTCACCAATTTCTGTCTCCTGTTCTCATCACTGGGGCTGGTGAGATGGCTCAGTGTGTAAAGGTTAGCTGTGCAAAATTGAGTTTGAGCCCCAAACTCATAATAGAAAGAGAGAACCAACTCTTGAGAGTTGTCCTCTGACTTCCACATGTACACTGTGTCTTGTATGTGTTTGCACTTACACACCATACATATACACACTAGAAAAATAAATAGAAATACCAAAGGTAGGCTAACATTACAAAGAAAAGCTATAGGCTTTGAAAGTTGTTAGTGGACAGAGTGCTTGCTGGGGAACTTAAAGACCTTAGTTTGGATCCTCAGCACCAAAGTAAAGAGTTTGTAACACCAGTGTTCTGTGGGCAGAGACAGGTAGATCCCAACAGCTTCCTTGCCAGTCAGTCTAGTTGAAATGGTGGCAAGGTTCAGTGAGAGACTCTGTCTCAAAAAGCAAAATGTAAACTGACATAGAAAGGCACCTAAGATCAACCTCTGGTCTCCACGTACATACATATGTACGTACACATATGTGCACCCCCACACATCTATCACAGTAACTCACACACATATGGCACAGACACACATGCACATGCATACATAATGCCGCAGATACACACATACAATGCCACAGATGTTCTCTCTCTCTCTCTCTCTCTCTCTCTCTCTCTCAAGGCTTTTTAAGGTTCTGAAAGTTCAAAGGCACAGAACTATTATGGTGTTGGGAACATGTGCAAAAGGAAGGGTCCATTATGTGAGCCAGAAAGCCAGAAAGGCTATACAGGAGTTGGGATCCAGCTTTGGCAAAATTGGTTCTAGGAAGAATTAACTCACAAGTCCCATGAGAAGTACATTATTAACTCTACTTGAAGGCAGGGTGCCCATGACCAGGAACATCCCAGTATGCGCCACCTCTTAAAGTTCCATCCTATTTCCTGACATTACCACATCAAGTTTAAGCCTCCTACACATGAACCCTTAAAGGACACACTAAACAATACCCAAATCATAGCAAGAACAGTAGAGAAAGACTACGTAAGCCAGATGAGAAATGGTGTTGTATAGTTTGGGGAAACAGTCAGATTTAGGATATATCATATCCCAAATGAAATCATAAAATTCAACATTTATGAAATGAATCAAAGAAGTGAGTGAAAAGCAAGGATGAGAAAAGGACTTAATACCCTGTAAAATTTCATTTAATAATGAATACTGATACAGTTGGACATGATAGTCCATGCCTGTAATCCAAGCACTTGGGAAGCAGAGGCAGAAAGCTCAAGACTTCAAGAACAGCAAGGGTTACATAGCAGTTCAAAGTCAACCATGGCTTCTCAAAACTCAAAAGAACAAGAAGAAATAAAACAAAATAACAAGAACAACAAAACCAAAATAATAAACGTTAATAATTTTCATCTTGACAGGAGACAGAATATTCATTCTGTTGTGGCATATTGTCTTCCAGTAAATACAAAATGAACTTTTTGATGGGCTCATTAGATATAGATTGAACTTATCTACAGATAGCAGACACATACCCCAGACATGGTGAAAAGACTGGCAAGATCTCTTACCTCAAAGAGTTACAAACTAAAGAGGAATATCTACTAGATATGCAAATAAAAATATTTCAAACCTAAGTCTAAAAGGGAGAACATGGAAACACTTCTACTGTATCAATACAGAGGAAGCCACCATCTTCAGTCTTACCCTTCATTTTAAATTAAGGAAAACTAATTTACTGAAAGTTATAGCAATGGAAATTTCCCATGAAAGTTGATTTTTTTAATTAAAATTTAAAAGTATATTTAGCCAAGTGGGATAACTGGGATAATGAAATTGATTTAGGAGGGTTGTATTATTTATTTAGCTTAAATTTAGTAGGTAATTGCTTCACAACTTCTTTGGAAGATTTTATTTGTTCTCATAATTTTAACCATCCTTCATAATAAGAAAACACACATCTCTATCTTTCTAACCCTGGATATTCGTTGTATTTCTGGCTCACATACTAAAAGTGTTGGCTGAACACATCCATCATAAAAATACTTGGGTATTTCAAAGGTGCATGTTACATTTCCATTTCTATATTTTCCACACTAATTTAACTCATTTTTTTCATTGAATTTTCTGTCATTCGTTAACTGTCTCACCACTCACTAGACAGAGGCTAGACTCCTCCTCCTTTCTTACCATGAGGACACAGTCATTAACCCTTTTGGAAGAAAAGACTCATTACTCAATAATAATGAGGGATGCCATAATCTCAATGGCTTTCTACAAGTTTCCATTCCTCAAAAGGCTTCTACATCAGCCCTCCTTGAAAAAAATTTAGCATTCCACCCATCTCTTATGGGACTCCAATTGCAAATATGTATTCACAAACATTATGTCAGGACACTTAACAATGGCAGGTAACATAGAAGGTCTCACATATTTTCACTCAGCAATGACTCACATCCCTCCTGTGTACAGTCTGTCAGCTGGAACTAATCCCCCAGCACCACATCTAGCAACCTGAAAACCACAGTTTTGAAAGGGTCCCAAATGCCAGGTAAGCATGTTCACCCTATCTTCTAAACACACCTTCACTTGTTTTTCAAAGCCCTTTCTACAGTATCTCAGCATCTCCCATTATCTACTTGCCTCAATCTTGTTGTTTTGTGCAGTGGCCCACCTGTATGAGAATTTGTCTGTTCTCTTCTTCCTCTCATGTACCTCAGTAGCACTCAGGGTATCCTGAGGATAGTGTGGGCTTCATCTTGTCTACAAGCACTGTGGAATCAAGCCTATTCCTCCCAGCTCCAGAGCTCTTGCTACATACTGTGATAAGGAGGATACTTGGCACATCAGAACAGCTCTGTATGCCTCTGTGACATTCTAGCCTCTGGATTACAGGTTCAGGAAGGGCAGAAACTTGTCCTGCTCACCTTGGATTCTGAGCTGTAAGTATAGTGCTTAGGGAAACAGTATATTTTCATAAATATGGTTGCCATAAACTATGATTTAGGCCTTATTTCCCTGTTTGAAATCTGAATGTCATATCTAATATTTGGGAATGCTAAAACTGATAAGGCACAATAGACTATGTTGTATATGTTATGAGAAAAGTGCTAGCTTTCCTAATAATTAATGTAGCATACATGAATGTTATTAACTTTTTGGGATCTTCTTTCTTTGTAGTAATGTCTAAATTAAAATCTAGTTTAGGGAGTGGTACAGTGGCTAAAAGCCCAGCTCAGATTTCCATCCTTAGCCTTTATCTGCAAGAACACAGGCTGCATGATGTCTTTTGGAGAAGAAATTCTGAGTTCTTTGTTGCAGAAAAATTGTTAAAGTTCAATAATACTTCATGAACTATGGTACCATCCTTTTATCTAGATGCAAAAATCTAGGGACAACATAAAGAGTACCAGCAGGAAAATCTTATCCGAGGATATCCCCCCAAATACATACTCACACAAAATATGTTATTGAAACAAAATCAAGCAAGTTAAGACTTCTAGTTCACTTGGGTTAACACTGTCTAATTTTTGCTCATAAAATATTTTATATCATCTGGTTAATTGTTAAAAAGCATTTGCTAAGCAATTGCATGTATAAGTAGAACTACTAAAGCACATTAATAATTTATAAGGCTAATATAAAGAAGAGTTTATTGTGATAGAGCCCAGATTTTCTTATTTACATGATAAAGTGGTTGGAAAGATGTGATATATAATTTAATAGTACTTTAGGATTCTGTGAACAGAGGTAGATAGACTGAGTATATAATCAAATGGATTGGTTGCACTAAAGATTTGATTTTGTGATGACATACCTATTTGATATATTGTAGTTTGAAGAAAGAGCTGATTAGAGTAAAAGTGAGTGAGCCTTGCCACTCAACTCTAAATTAATTTTTCTGTAGGCTCTTTTGGTCTGGATATGAAGTTTTTGTCCTCCATTTGGGTCAAATTTTTATGATCTCAGTTTTTAAGTTAATTTTTTTTAGATGACCGACAGTATCTTATCCTAATGACAGCCATCAAGCCCTCTGCATGTGGCCTTCTGATGATTAACCTTCAGATGCCTAGGGTCATTCCGATAGAAGGTTTAATACTTCAAAATGAAAATTTGGTCATCTGGGATATCCAAGTGGATAATCATCTCGTCTCAAAATTAATGATTCATATGAATTATTTAAAAACACTCTACTTCTTTTATCTGGCTTGCATTGGTATTTATTGAACTTATATCACATGTGTACAATGAAATAATATATAGTGACATAAAACATCATATAAAATATAAAAATATACAGACATATCTTATTTCTTTTACTTCTCTTTATTGCTCCTTGCAGATACTGTGTTTTAACAGACTGAAGGTTTGTGACAACCCCATGTTGAGCAAGTCTGTTGGTGACATTTTTCTCATAGCCCAGATGATCATTTCAACAAAATATTTTTAATTAAAATATGTATATTGATTTTAGATACTATAATATTGCAGCGTAATAGAGCACAATATATTATGAATATATCTTTCATTTGTACAGAAACACACAAAACCCTGTGTGATTTATTCTATTATGGTTTTGCTTGATTACAGTAGTCTGGGACTGAATCCATGGTATCTCTAAGATATGTTATTTATTTTTCATCTACATTGGTCTCCTTGTAGATTTAAGAGCTCCCCATGACTAAAGCATTTGGGCAATGCCTTGACAAAGCCTAGTAAGATGTGGAAAAATCTTCTCAGAAATGTCTGAAAGCTGATGACTCCTTCAGAATTACTATTCTTCACCCAACAGCTCAGGATGACATTCTTGAACAAAATCTTCTCAATCTAATACCTGACAATAAAAATAATCCTCCAGATACAGATTACAGTGCCACTTGGAAAAAAGAGATTTAGACATTTGAGTGCCTTCAAAGACTTTCTCCTAAGTGGCTGAGGTTGTGAGAGTTGTGGTTGGAGATGTGAGATGCCTGTATTGGCAGTCTAGGAATAAGCATTATGTAGAGCTGTGGTAAGGTTCCACTCTCTAATCTACAGAGACCAAAACAGTGATTAACTAGTTTCTCTTCAGTGCCAGCTATGCCATTACTGCCATTTGGATGTGACTGAGTTTGTCCCTCAAAGTCTGGAACTGGTATACTGGTCTTGGGAGTGGTGGTGTTTAGAGGCCCCAGAACTTGTAAGATGTTGGAATCTAGTGAAAAATGATTAGGTCATTTGTTTCCGTCATCCTCAGAAAGAAGTAATATAATTTTGGGAGGGCGGATCCCAGTTCTCACAAGAGCAAGTTCCCAAACCAGAAGTATCTAACGATAGATTTCTCTTGCTTTCCTAGGTTATGAGGATCCTCCCACTTTGTAGAAAGACTACCAAAGAGTTTAAAAGCCAGAAAGAGCCTGGATGGAACTGAGTTTAGTAGATGTTTCCTATTTTAGTCCTCAGGTTGCAATTCATTTGTCAGCTAAAATTTTGCAGTCCCAATCTTGTCATTTCATTCCCATAATTCTGATTTTTGTCCTTGGGAACTAGGGAAAATTACTTTATATGAATGGAAGTTTTGTGTTATGTAAAAGTTTCTTTGCCCATCTTCAACTATACTTGTGAGAAATTTTTATTAAATTTTTGTGAATTTGATGCAAGATTTTTTTGATTGAATTTAGATCCCATTACCGAACTATACGTCCTATTACATTCCACCCAATTTCATGTACTCTATGACATATATATGCCTATAAAGTCAAACTGGTGTTCCCAACTGTCCTTCAGTGTGTGTCTATCTACTGGAGCCTAGTCAGTCTACCAAGAGTCTCACCCTTAAATGAGACTGACTCTTCCTCTCCCAGCAGTCGTTGGTTGCCAACAGTTCCTCATGTAGGGTTGGGGCTTCTTATCCACCTCCCCACATCCGTGATTGGATTTTGTCTGGCTTAAGGTCACATGGAACTTGTACATGCTGCCACCATTGCTGTAAATTCATATGAGTAACTGAGCAGCTGTCTGAAAAACTTTATTTCCTTGTGGTCATCCACCACCTCTGGTTCTTATAATCTTTCTGTCCCTCATGTGCAATGATCTCTCAGAATTGGAAGGCAGAAGCTTCATATACAGGTGTCCTATTCATTGCTGAGTACATTGCAACCTTTTATCCTCTTCAAGTGAGACAGTTGTGGGTTTCTCTGTTGATCACCTGCTGTATAAAGGAGCTTCTCTGGTGAGAGTTGAGATGTGCATTAATCTATAGGTATAACAATAAGTAATTAGAAATCAGTTTAATACTGTATCTATTTGTCAGATTCATAGTAGAAAGCTTTTCCATGTGGCCTGTGACCCATCTAGTGACAGGTTCATAGACAACAACTTGCCAGCCCAGTTGTTGTTGTTTGTAGGATTCACATCTGGGTAAGGTTGATGGTTAATTTTCTGTTCAGGTAGCATGCATAGTGCATTCCAGCACTATAAAAGCTAGCCAGTAGAGATGAGGCTCTGACGTCACCACCAGCTTGATTTCTCTTGTTTGTTTTGCCAAACTAGATAGACAGAAAAGGCAGGCCAATGGCCTGAGCCATATAAAATCAAGGGTCAGTTGACCCCTGACCAAAGAGTCCACGTAGAGACCTTTCCTAGGGTTTCAGAGAATCCTTCCTCTTTCTTGTACCTGTGTCTAGTCTGAGTCAGTTACCAGGTATTTCTTTCATAATGGGAGTTGAAGGTATTTTTGCAAGAGTGAGTTATGTTTTACAATTTATGAAAGTTGTGTCTGTGCTCAGATGATCTTGTCTCTAGGGAAACCAGTTTTTAGGTCCCATTAACATAAAGAGTCAATAATCTCCAGGCCAATGTTAGAAATCTTTAGGCTAGATTATACTATATTGCTAAATGACATGTAGTATTGGCTGCTGAGATAGTTTAATTGGTCCATAGACATCATTAACCTTATTTCTTTCATAGTATAGTACATCTTCCCACCACAATCACTGGTTACATGTACAAAGAAATATTGACATACAGTATGATTGAGAGATAAGCCACTTTGTATTTAGACACTGAAAATTTAGAGTTGCTTGGTATAGCAGTTAAACCTAGCCTTTCTTGCCTATTACAGTAACTTTGTTTTTCTTCTCAGCACCCATTTGGTTGCTTCTTCTAAGTGGCAAATTTTGGGAAGTTTAATAATAGTGCTGAACTGAATTCCTTACAGGAAGAAGCACTTAAAATGAGCGACACATCTATAATCTAGCCTTTACACCCAAGGCTCATGCAATATAGAAAAAAGGATAAAGAAGTCACTAATGAATCTCTCAACTCTCATTAATGAAGTTCCCACCTGCAACAAAAGTACTGTAATACAAAAGGTCACAAATGGCTAAATCATGGAGATTAGGAATCTATAGAGTGTGGATCCCTGGACAGGACTCTTATATTAAGTTTCACTCATCCAGGGCTCAGGGACCATTGGGAAGAGGGGGCAGAAAAATTATAAGAGCCAGTGAGGAGGTATGTGACCTCATGGAAATAGAATCCCACAAGTTCCTGGGACCCTGCTCATATGAACTTACAGTAATGGTTTTGGCATGCTCAAGACCCATGCAAACTCAGGCAGACAAAAGCCCAGCATGGCACTGGGGAAATGGGTAGCAGACCCCAACCTTTGCTTAAGAAATATTGGCAACAGATTTCTGTTGGATAAGGATGAGCTAGTCTTCCTAAAGTGAGGAGCTATTTGTAGGCTGACTAGACCTCAGTGTATGAACTTGCACTGAGGTCGTTTGGAGACACTAACTGAACAAAATAGACTTTAACACAGACAAAAGAATGTATGTATTCCAGCTGTGGGGCTATAAGGGTGCCAGTGGCGAAAGAGGCGTAAAGGTGATTAAGATGAGATGTTCTGTACGAAACACACAATGATTCAATAAAAAATATTTCAAAAAATGACTGGTTCCTTTTTCTCATGCAAAAATGAAAATGACGTTATAAATGTTGACAAGATAATCTTCTACTATGTGGTGTAGTAAACACTGTATTAAAACTTTTCTCTTACTGCTACAATAGTTATTCCCTTTGTCATGATAGAAATTATCAGATGATCTAGAAAGCTCATGTGAGTATGCTGAGGATTTCAACTTTAGATGTTCTTCAAAGTGTTAAAAAGCATCAGAAATATGAAGCTGCCACTAAGAAAGAACAGATCTGGGACAAATAGCCAGATATCTTGAACAGGAAATTTTATTTCCTGGAGTACTTTTTCCTCTTCAGCATGAGTCAGTCCTGTGAGTTACAGGCCACCTTTTATGCATTTTATAGTCCCACATTTATAAGGAGGCTATAACATCTACCTTTAGTGAAGTGACTAGCTGAAGCTTCCCCAGAGAATTTGAGGCTTGCTAGGCTTAGGGAAGATTGTGTTTACAACTGGGGATTCAGAGGTATCTCCATCATCTTCTCACTGCTCTTGGACTACTGACACTAACCCAGAGAACACGTCAGAGGTCTCCTGATATCCTAATTTCAGTTAATTAAATACAAGATCATTTACTTCTCATAGAATGCTTAAGGTGCTACTGAGTCTCTCTTCCGCAGCTCAGAGACTGAAGCAATAAGGTATTCCTGAAGAGGAGCATGGAGCTCTAGAAGTGGCTGAATAAATATATAGCAATTGGAAATTTGAATGCTTCTGGGACTTTAGGGAGAGGTCCAGTCACAGTATGTACAGGATTCATATATAGAATTCATATATCTTAGCATGCCATTATGTAGGAGTGCTTTTGAACCAATAATAAATGACTGGAGTTAATCTTAAGATACAGAACAGCTGGGCCTTGGAGTGACGAGATTCACTTCTATGAGGTTGGTGAGAGGAGAGGCAGTTTTGGTTTAATGCCCAATTCTTGCAGAAGTACCTAAGAGAGAAGCATAGCACACATTGATCCATTCATTTCCAGCCACTGGAGTTCACTTATTTATAATCTCAAGATCCAGAAACTATCGAGTCCCAACTAGTCACAGCAAGACATAGTTTTGAAGAACATCCATGCAGATTGTAGATAAAAGACTGCTCTTTTCTAATCAATGCAGTCCTTCTATTGTCAGTAAAAGACATCTGTTGTCAATATTTTCTGACTTCCTAAGAAGAAATTATGGTTAAACATAAACCTTTATAACTTTGTATATACCTTCACAGAACTTATTATATACACAGGTGAACAGACTAGAACAGCTATTATAAACTTGTTGAGATATAATCTCTTTTGTTGTTGTTTATCTGAGTTCCTGAAGAGAGACTCAGTAACAACTAAAGCACTGTATGGAAAGTAAATGTATTTAATTAACTGAAATATGGATATCGGGAGACTCTTACTATTCTCTGGTTCGTAGCCATTGTCTCTGCATTCTTTATTCTCTTTAAGGGAAGAGGCATTCTTCTTTCCCTACATCTCTTCACAAAAGAGAGGACATGTGGTGTGATCTGGATCAATAATATTCTCTCCTGGGCCTTTTAAAAAATTTTGAGACAGAGTCCTCCACTAGCTCCAGTTTGCTTGGACCTTGCTATGTAGACCAGGGCAGCTTCAATCTCACAGAGATCCCCCTGTCTCTGCGTCTTGAGTGACAGGGCCCAGTTCTGGACCCTTTTTAAAAATATTTTTTATTTTAATTTTACGTATATGAGTGTTTTGCCTACAAATAAGAAAATGCATCACATGTGTACAGTGTCTGCAGAGGCTAGAAGAATGTATCATGTATCAGATGTCCTGGAATAAAAGACATAGCAGATGTACCTGCGCTGATCAGTGCTTAGAGTGGAGGGATCAGAAAGCAAAGGTGCTTTAGACTTGAAATTCATATTATAAATTATCTCATATTGTCCTCCACTAACAGCCACAGGAATAATTTCTTAGTACTTTTTTTAGAGGTCTTATAAAGGGAAAGATAAATGCCTCCATCGATTTAAAAATTGAAATTTGCTAGATATTTGCAGTCACAGTGAGGCAGTTGGTGGAGACCATTTCTGCCTCCAAGGTTCCTGTCCCATCCATCTCCAAGAATGTAGAGGGCAGACAGTGAAGAATACTAACAGGAGCTACTTCATGGTCAATTAACAAACTTCAACTGTGCCAAACTTTAAACAAATTGCCACTTAGATTTAAACGAAACAGGTTTGAACTCCATAGCAGTGGGTTACTAGCTCTTCAGCTCTGAAAAGTGATGCAACACCACAGCTCGCAGAAGGCTTCAGGGTTCCAACAGACAGCAGTGCTTGGAGGAGCAAGATTGCTCTCATTGATAGGAGTAGCAGGAGCAGCAGGTGTCTAGCTCGGCTTTATCAGGTGTGGAGCGTGGGAGTTAGTTGAAGCTTTCCGGAGCAGCAGGTCTTGGAGGCTGCAAGCAGCTGAGCAAAGGAATTCTCTTCTGCAGTCCAGTTAAGTCTAGAGTCTTGGAGGCTGAGGCAGGAATGAGTCTCTCTCCTATGCCTGCAGCCAGGAATTTTACTTACCATGTATTGACTGACTCTCTCTCTCTCTCTCTCTCTCTCTCTCTCTCTCTCTCTCTCTCTCTCTCTCCTCTCTCTGCTTGTGTATGTATGCTGTTTCTTTTGCAGTTGCTGCACCAACAGTATCAGTAAATCTGTTCTCTGCAGCTCTTTTGCTCTTGAGGCTTGAGCCTGCTGGGTGTCAGAGAGTTCCATATCTGTGGGGGAGCCATAACAGTCTATCTATGAAGTAAACCATAGCAGGGAGAGGTAACAATAGCTCATAGGCTAAATCTGAATCATGGTCAATTTTTGTACGATGGATGCTAATAATGGTTCCTGTCTTTACAGTTCTTTCTCATATACATAGAATAAACAAGACTACGCAACAGAGACTATATGTGTCGTCGCCATCCCCCAAGCCCCCGATCTAAATTCTTTATTTTTCTACCTTCAGAAATTTTTCAGTTCTTTTATTATGGAATTAAAATATTATTTTGGAAAAAATTCACACCCTTTTCATTATGTACTTCTTGAGAATCTTATCAGTTTGAACGTAGTTTTAAAAATAAATATTTCATATGTAATCATAAAATATAATATGATTTAGTAATGTGTGGGTAGAATTGGAAAGGTAAAATAAATTGTTAAATAATGGAATCTACTACATTCCATGTTTCTGGTAAGTATATAGAGTATGTACTTCCATTAATACATTTCCTAGTTCTCAGTGATATTGTTGTAGCACGTCTAATTCTGTGAGGTTGCGAAGATTTTGAAAACTTGCCATGACACTGGAAATCAATAAGACTATATTAGAAGTCTAAAAATATGAAACAAATACTATTTTATGTACGTTGGTGGGAGGGTTATCCCCTCTAAGTCAAAGATCTTCATATTCTGATTGTGATTACAAAGCATTTTTTTTTTGTTTTAAAGGAAAACAAAAAATATTTTGGATAAAATATCTACTAGTTATATCAATCATTCAAAGTGAAATTAAGTCATATCACCGTGACTTTGCACAATGGATGTTATTTCTAGCTCTTGCCTCTTGTCCTCTCTGAATAGTCACCCAAGGCCCAAGTCATGAGAGCCTCCACCATTTAATCAGTGTCAATAGTGATCAAAGCAGGGATGAGAGGAAGATGGAAGCATTGTGAAAGGGCCTTTGAGTGCCTTTGCCCAGTAAGGGACACAGTTTGCTATTCAGAACTGGCCTATGGCCCTGCCTGAGGAATGCAGCTTTCTGATGTCTTGGGAGGAAGAATGTGCAACATGGTTTGATTCATTTTCTTAGCCACATCGTCCAAAGTGTTAACTCAGTTCTGTCTTCCATCTTCATGCTTTCCATGCGGTATGGGCATTCTGGAAGAGAAGAAATATTTTCTAAAATGCAAGGCTTATTTTACTTGCTTAGTGCCAATTAAATTCATATCAAATTTATTGTCTATTTAGCTAAACCACGTGGAGGTGTCGCAACAGTATGTGTCAGCTTGAAAGTGGGATTTCGGAGAAAGGAAAGAATAGTTTGAGAAACATTACGTTTCAGCTTCCCAAACAGATGGGTTTTGTGTTGGCCACTGTCCCAGAGAATCATCTTCTGGAATGTTCCAAGAGAAAGACTGACTCAGTTTATAGCCTGCTCTAGGGGAGAATAAAAAGATCAAAAGATGTTTCCTCCTTCCCTTTTATACCATTTCTTTCCTTCCAACACATCACTATTACAGAAATACAGAGAAGCTCTTTGTAACTTCAAATCACCCACCACCCAGACCAATTTTTTTTAGCAATTCACTGCAGAATCCTAATTTCTCTCTTTACCACATTAAAACATGAAAACTTTTTTTTTACTATTCTGTTAGCTGCTTATTGGAAGCTTGATAACATTTTAAGTGTTGGTTTCAGTTATCATTAGTGGCAATTTTTAAAAACCTACAACAGATATACCTGCATTTAAATACTGAAATCTTAGGAAAGCCATATTGTGTTTATCCTCTTGCCTCCACTAGGGTTATCATCCTCCATTTATGCAAAGTAATTTATCTCTAATAGTGAATTGTAATGAATCATGTTATGGTAGATTCTTAGAACATTCAAACGCAGTTGTTCTAGAATGTCCTCCAAAATGTTTTCACTTTAAAAATATTATATTTATTGTTATTGTTGTTGTTGTTCTGTGTGTATATAAGCCATAGTATACATGTGGAGGTCATAAGACAACTTTGTGGAGTAAGTTCTCTCCTTCCACCTGTAAATGGGCTCCAGAGATTGACTTCAGGTCCTCAGGATTACATCACAGGGTGGCAAGTACCTTTACATTTAGCCATCTCACCAGCCCTGCTTTTCACTTTAAAATCACTTATCTATTGTCTCATAATATTCAGTATCATTTATATACTTATTTAAATATTTGTGTATTATATTCATCAAATATTTGTTATTTACATATTGTCTGTCAAAAACTGTATTAATAGCTAAGAAAGTAAATTATTTGGCTATCATTTTCCAGGTAATGCTGATAGGAAATGGGAGATCAAAATAAAAAGATAAGATCATTAAGTACTTTCTTTTTAAAGTCAACTTTACTGAGGTATAATTTATAGACAATAAAATGCGCTCATTTTAAATGTTCAAAACTGATGGATTTTGATAGATGTACATTCAAACAAACTCAGCTACCATCATGGCATGCATAGAATATTTCCATCATCCCCCAAAGTACTATAGCCACATCCATTCGATGGTGAACCCTAACCCTGGCCACCTCTGTTCAGTCTTCTGGTTTTATGGGTTACTTTGCATGTATTCAGTATGCACAGTGTATACTGTTTTGTGTCTGGCTACCTTTGCTCAGCATGCTTCTGAAGTTCTGTACTTTGTTCCATTTTCCTGCTGAGTAGTATTTCACTATAAGGCTAACATATACTTTGTTTATCCACACACAAGCTGTGGATAGACTTGGATTGTCTCTAGGCTTAGATAATGAATGAAGCTTCTGTGGATTTTAAACCAGTTTTTATGTAGACATATGTTTCATTTCTCTTAGGAATAGATACTTTGAAGTGAAAAATACTGCGTTATAATTGCGAATTTAACTTGACAAAATGACTTCAAAGTGATTGTGCCATTTTGCTTTCATACTAGTACTATATGAAAGTTCTACTTCAAATTTTTAAAGTAGTCGTCAATCATTTAAACTTCAACAATTTTAGTCAAAGTGTATTGTTAACTAAATGAATTGCAACTTGCAGTTTCCTAATAACTAATAAAGATGAACAGTGTTCATGTGTTTAATGATAGTTGTTTGGGCAACTTCTCCGAACACTGAATTTTTGGCCAATCTTTAAGGCTTGCTTTCCTTTTTAATCCTGAGCTGTAGGTGCTCTTATGTACTCTTGGTTCCAAGTCCTTGTTATATCATGTAATAATTTATACTAGTGTGTGACTGGCTTTTTCATTTTCTTAGTGAAGCCTTTTAAAAATCAGAGGTTCTTAGTTCTCTGTGTCCTAATAATTTTTCTTCCTTTGAGGTTCATTGTTTTGATGTTCTATGAAATTGTTGACTACCACTAAATCAGAAAAGTTTATTTTCCTTATTACTTTTATAGTCACAACATTTAATTTTAGATTAATTTTAAATTAATTTTTTACATGTGTGAGAAAAAGGGAAAGTTTATATTTCTGAAAATGAATAGCCAAGGCTGTTAACTGGCTTGGTTAGTAAAGTGTTTGGTGCACAAGTGTGAGGATCTAAGTTTGGATCCTTAGCACCCAAGTAAAAAGCTATGAGCAGCATTGCATGTCTGTTATCTCAGTACTGGGGAGGCAGAAACAGGTTGATTCCAGGAGCTGGTTGGCCAGACAGTCTGGCTAAATCAGTGAGTTCCAGGTTCAAAGAGAGATCTTGCCTTAAAATCAGCAAAGAGCAATAGAGAAAGACCCCTAACATCATCTTCTAACATCTTCCCACATGAGCACACCCACCCCAAACACAAGTGAATATCTAGTGTTTCTAGCAATATTTTCTAAAAAATACTTTCTCTATTGATGTTAGATGATGCCCTTGTTAAAATGCAATTGACCCTATATATGTGAATTTAGTTCTAGACTTTCTATGCTCTTCATTTATCCATAATTCTACCAAGAACACATTATCTTGATTAATGTAGTTTTACAATAGATTTTGAGGTTAGGTGATATAAACCCTGACCACTGTCATTAAAATTACTTTATTTTATATTTATTATTTTTATTTTTTATATATGGTGTGTAGTACCTACATATAAGTAAGTATACTCATGTTGTGCAATGGCCAAGGAGGTCAGAAGAAGGCATCAGATCCCATGGAACTGGAGTTACAGATGATTGTTAGCTGCTATGTAGATGCTAGGAACTTAACACAGGTCCTCTGCAAGAGCAGTCCAGTCAGTCCCATTAAAAATATTTCAGATAGTCTAGGGTTCTTTTGCATGTCAGTTTTGTTACTAGAAAAATCTTTACCATTTCCAGGACAAACACTTTGGAATGTTGATTTGGGTTTTCAGAATCTGTAAATAAATCTAGGAAAAGCAATTTACACTTTGACAATCCATGAGAATAGTATACATTACCCTTGAATTTAGTTGTGTAAAATTTATCTCAGCAATTTTTGTACAGAATTAGTTAAATTTATCACCATGTATTCCAAATCTGCATAATGTCATGCCTTTCATTATTTTATTAACATTTCTATTTTTGAGAATTTCATACATGAGTAGTGTACTTACATCATTTCCACCATCCCTTTTGTTCTTGATGTATTTTATTGTATATATATATATATATATGTGTGTGTATGTGTGTGTGTGTGTGTGTGTGTGTGTGTGTGTCTTTTCTTCTTAACTTCTGAGATAAACTTTACGATGTGTGTCAGACAAATACCGGTCTGGGAAAAGAGGATAAAATCCTCGCCTTGAATTATACTGAGAGGTGAACTCATGCCTCATGGGGAAATATCTCTAACATTCTATTGAGCTGTTTTTAGGGTTCTTGCTCTTTTAATCCAGGCAGCAGTTACCCTTTTTAAAAGGTTCTGAGAATTACAAATTTGAAAATAGTCACTTGCCATGACTTCCCATCCCCTTTTGTCTTCTTACTTTGATTTTTGACACATTTTCCCCTCCACCCTGGGTTAGGTCACCATTTTTAGAACTTTCTCTTCTCTTTAATATAAGTATGTAGAATTTTAAATCTCACTGACCATGTTGCCCTGGCAGCAAAACATTTTTAATATCAGCATTTGGCAAAGGCATGATTTAAAACTGTGTTAATTTCCAAACATTTAGGAATTTCCTTTGTATCCTATTTTTATTGCTTTCTGGCTTAATTCATTTATAGAATGGCATTGCCATGCAGCATTTTAATAGTTATAAATTTGTTGCAACTTTATTTCTAGCCCAATATATTTGATTATTATAGTAAAAGTTCAATGTGAGCTTGAGAATAATGTGTATTCCTCAGTAGTTAGATGGCATGATCTGTAAATGCCAACCATGTCAAGTTGATTAATAGTGTAGCTCAGGTCTTCCATATACTATGTATTTTCTGTGATTAGGTCTATGAATTGCTAAAAAAAGAGAGAAACCTTCAACTATATCTAATTTAGGAATCTCTTCTCGTTCATTTAGCTTTTTTCATGTATTTTTAATTTTTAAAATTTATTTTATTTTATGTGTTGTGTCCCATGTGCACACAATGCCTGCAGAAGACAGAAGAGGGCATCAGATCCCCTGGGACTGCAGTTATACATAGCTGTTGGCCACCATATAGGTACTGGGAATGAAACCTGGATCTTCAGTGCTTTTAACTACTGAGTCATCTCTCCAGCCCATCTTTATGTATTTTTAAACCATAAATATTTATGATTTTTTTCTATGTATTGACTGATTTCTCTTTATGAAATGATGTTTTTCCTTAAGCAGGAGTTAAAGTTACTGTTTGTACATGTTGGTCTATATATTCTTGTTTTATTCATATTAATGATTTCAATATGCCATTTAAAATTTTTTAGGTATGAGCATTTCAGGCAGACTTTTGCACAGAATATAATTGGGGTTTCCAAGGACCATCTATGCTTTTCTTTAGAGTTTAGACCATTTATTGGTATTTTTTAGCTCTAATATATCCTCTTGAAATCTATTTTCCATCTCCACTATTTATCCATTTTTCCTTTATTCCTTTAAATGAATTTAATATTTTTGTGTTCCATTTGTTAGCCACTAATGTAGCTTCATATTGGCAAAGTACATTTTTTTTATTACTTTGTAGAGCATATAAGGTCTGTGTCATTTGTTGTTTCTTTAAATAACATTTTTTAAATGGGGGACCCAAATTTCCTAGCCTGTGGAACTCACAGAGCACAGGGCAGATCTGCAACAGGAGCCGTTGCTTACCAGCTATTGTTGGAAGTATCCCTGTATGATGCGTTGCCTGTCCAAACCTCCTAACCTATCAAATGAGAGGGCCTTAGGGCAGCCGTTGAGAGTCATGTGCTCTTCCCTGCTTTTGTGATAGTCTGTTGGGCATGGATTCTCTCAAGTTTTACTTATCCTTGAAGTGTTTATTTAACCTACAAGTACTCACTCAGTGTAGAATTGCATGTTGATTTTGCGCACTTTAAATATACTTTGTTGTGTTTGTTTCATGATGTGCCGAACATGAGTTGTGTCCATACACCTTTAAAGTTTTTCTTTTTGCCATTAATCTATAACCATTTGATTATTATGTTCCTTGTTGTGGCTTATATGGATCTCTGTGTCAATGAATTTCATCAAATTTAGGTATTTTGCTTATCTTTCATGAATCTCCTTTTGTACTTTCTGTATTCTCCCTCCTTTCTTTGTGAATATGTGCATCACATGTTAAGACATTGATATTGTTCCACCGGTGATTTAAGTCCCAAAAGTTTTTCCAGTCTTTTGCTCTCTGTGTTCGTTGTTTCGAACACATTTTTGAATCATGGCTGGAAACAGAAAATGCTTTTCAAATTACAGACACTAAACCCTCATTACAGTTCTAAAATCAATTTTCCTTTTAAAATGGAACAGAATAGAAAGGGATAGTGTGTATTCCACTTCCAGAGCTGTTTTTTTTAAACTTTTAATTTCCCATCATATAAATATTTGACTTTAGTTGTATGTCTATAGTAAATCACATCTAGATAATAGTTGTCACAGTCATAAGAAAAAAGCCATTACTTTAGCAGACTATAAAAGCTGTCTAGTGAAAGAGCATGGAGTTTCCCAAAGTAGTTATCAGTAGAAAACCTAAGAACGGCAATGAAAGGACCACTGTGGAGTGTGGTGGTGAGCGCCTTCAATCCCAGCGGCAGAGGCAGGTGGATCTTGCCAGTCTAGTCCAGGTAGAGCCTTCCAGGTGGGCTGTGAAGAAAAGGAAAGAAAAGAAAAGAAAGAAAAAAAAAGAAAAGCAACTGAAGCCATAAGATTGAGCGTTTGTGAACTGTGTGCCTACAGGTAAGGAGGAGTACAGAATGACACTTCTGATCCTTCTAAACAAACGCTTATTCGTGGTGCTGGGGACTGAGCTGAGAACCTTGCACATGCTACCCTAGTGTTCTACATCCTCGCAGAGTGAGACTTTTAAGTCTATCATATATAGCAGGATACCTGATGAAGACTACTTAAATACTATATGAGGAACAAGTTTCTGTCTGACAAACGCTAAAAGGACACAAGGAGAAGTTAGGAAAAGACTCTAAAACATCTATACTACTGAACACTAAAAAAATCACTCCATCAATGATCTGCATTTCAGGAAGGGAAATCACAGAAAGAAAAGGACAAGAGCTGAGAAATCTAACAGCAGATACCTACCCCACGCTGGGAGCGAGCCCAACTGAAACCAGACATTTTCTTCTCAAAACGTTCTTTCTTTTTTTTCTTTCTTTTTTTTTTTTTGTCTTAAAGGAAAAAAGTATTTGATGATGAAGTAAAGCCTATTGGATGATTTTGACAAAATATAGAAATATAGAAGATAGACAGAACTGTACATTATATGTAATGCATGAGACCTTAAGCCCTTGATGACATTTATCTTCACTTGTGAGAAGAGATTTAATAAAGTAATTTATTAGGTCCCTTCTCACTCATAAAAAGAAATGTCGTAAAAGACATATTCCTTCATATATTCTCCATATATTGAGTATTAATCCTTATATTACTGACACAGTGTCATATGCTAAATTTTCCATGGTTCTGCTTTAGATCAAAACAAAAGTCGATGCTATGGAAATCTTAAATTTTAGGGGCAGAAGAATTTAAAACTGATAGATGCTTCTGAGTTTTAAAATTTTGAGTCCATATTAATTTTTGGAAAAGAATTGACCTGGGAAAATGAGTTTAATATTATTTCAGCTGGTCAAAGTATAGTGCCTAGTAAGGTATCCACTAAACAACAGAGACAACATTTTACATGTCCCTGTGATAACCCTCTCCCAGAGTGCAGAGAGGGTTAATGACATGGCATCAACTCTGCTCTCAGAAAAGCAATTCAATTCGTAGTTCTTTATGTGTGAGACAGCAAAGTAATCACCAAATATAAAATTCAATTTAGATGACAAGTATCTATTATATCTATTATCTATCTACCTATCTATATTAAGTAAAAGATAAACAAGTATTTAAAATGAATCCAAGGTTTAGATTGAAGATTTAAATAGGAAGACAAAGAATTTGAGTATCAACTAATTCTGGATCACTATATTATTTTCAGCATCAGTGATAATGATGCCAAATTATATTTAAACACTGAAATTTGAGTCATTTTAGTTAGAGATTTGTGTTGCTCTTAAAGCATTCACCTTTGCTATTCAGGCTCATCTGCACTAAGAAGGGAACTGTCTTGTTCAATAAGTTTTCAGGTACATCTTCCGTTGCTTGAGACATGAGCAAAATGATATAATGCAAAGCAAATATGAAATGACTTCAGAAATTGACACAAATTCCTACAGTTGACATAAAGTGACAGGTCTTTCCAAAAGGAAACTACTGACACTGGATTGGGTTATTGTCCTCAAAGCTGACTTTTAAGAGTTCAGCAACTCAGGTAAATAGGAAAGAGTTTAGGGAAATAGACAGATGACACAGTTTGATCAATGGTCATGGTAATAGATTTATGTAAACCACAGATATCTTTGTCAGGTAAAAAGTCTCACACATGAACTTCATTTCTATTTTGAATGTGTCTAAGATGCACGTCACATGTATAAACAAAGACGTTAAAAGTCAGAATCGGCTATATCATGTTAAGCAGAAAACTTGTAAGAATAAAGAACTATTCTCTTTGGCCTGTGGATCTTGCCTCTGTTGCAGAAGAACTCATTTTTGATAGAAGACACAGGGCAATTAGCAGAAGTAACTAAAAGCAATCAGCTTCCTTTTTAAATGTGTACTGTTTGTAATATAATCAAAGGCAACATCTTGTAGCTTAGTGAGTATAATATAGTGCCTCATATTTTATGTTAGATTTTAGGAGAGGAAAAATAAATGGAGTTTAGAGTTAGGGAATGAAGAACCAGAGCCAGACCTGCAACAGGTAAGGAATGCATACTTTTATGCAGTGAGGACAAAGCCACTTCTCCACAGACAGAAGTCTCTGCGCCCTAGACAGGAAAGGTGAAAGTTTTTATTCTTTTGGGCCCAGCTGGAATGTGTTTGGTGCCAAGATTTAGTGTCCTTGGATGACTGAAAACCCTCTTTCAAAAACTCTTTTTCTGGGTGAGTAGGCTGGTATCTCAAGGCTCTAAAGGACATAGGTTGGCCCCATAAAGTCTCCCTTAGTTCAGGGTTGGTAAGGCTTTGAGTGAGGTCAGGCTGTTGATTTAGGACCAGTTGGCTATTTCAATGAATTTGTGACATGACTTTAAATTTCCTTAATGAAGCTTATGTCTCCTCTGCTGTTCACACATTCTAACATTTTTAGTTTTGTGTCAGCTCTTAACTAAAACTTTAAGAAAACTTTAAAAGTTGCAATATCATATAAAATATTTATGTTCTCCATTTTACATGTTTTATATTGATAGTAATGCAATTACATATATAAAATATATAAAAATTATAAAAATTTCCCCCAAATGACATTTATTTTATAAAATAAAATAGCCTAATAAAGTCTATTGCACTTATCTATACATTAAAAAAAAAACAAGGAAACTCTTTCTAGTCAGATTAATTTGCGAATGAGAATATGAAGAATATAAGCTATGAATCTGTTAAATTGTTGAGTTTCCATCCAGAAACACCTAAAACAAGATGACACACACACATAGATTAAGAAACAGAGACACAAATATGTCAGCAAAGAGAATCAACAGAAATTGTTTAGCAAACATATACTTCTAATATGATAAACAATGAATCAGGAGAATGATTTTATTTTGTCAAAAAATTCTCTAAGGAATCATATAAGGGTCATGACTTATGTGCAGGTTTATATAGTAACATAACAATGTAGTAGACAGGGAAAGGTTAGATTTAGAGATAGTAAAGCAAAGTATTTTTTCTTCATGTGCTTTATAAAACTCTTTCCTCCCTTAAACAATTTATTTGGTTGTATTCACCTGGGAAACTATTAAAAGAGCAGTTATCAAATAAAGCAAATTGTTTTTGAAAGGTATCATTGAGAATAAACAAAGAGGTTTCAGTTGGCATATTTAGGGAAGTGTGCACAATTTGGGAGAAATTTCTGGAAAGATGAACTGAAAAGCTGGTAGAACTGTGCTTTCAGAGTTTTTTGTTTGCTTTCTTTATAACAATTTTTTAAAACTTATTTTTGTTTCTTTTGTGTGTGAATGTTTTGCCTACATTTATATGCACCCATGCATGCAGTACCTATGGAGGCCAGAAGAAGGCATCAGACCCTTAGAACTGGAATTATGGATGGTTGTTAGCCACTATGTGGGTAGTAGAAACCAAAACTCTGAAAGAGCAGTCAGTGCTCTTAATTGCTGAGTCATCTCAACAGCCCTGTTTGTACCTATACACAGCAGTATAAATTATATATGAAAGTTCACCATACATAGTCAAATTTTTATATAAATAAGTAAACACATCAAATTTTAAGATGGATTACAAAACCACCACTTTTTGATGAATAAAAAGGTTGATATGTAGACTTTTGCAAACCATTGGAAGAAATAGTCTTTTTATTTAAATTTATTTATTTATTTTTCATCCTTTTGAGTCAGGGTCTCCCTGCATCTCCAGTTTGCCTGGAACTCACTCTGTAGATCAGGCTGACCTCAAACTCACAGAGATCCACATGACTCTGCCTCCCAAGTGCTGGGATTAAAGGCTTGTGCCACTCACCTGGTTTTAAATTTACTTATTAATTTGGAAGACATATTGTTGCTAGTCATCTTAAATTTACCACAGATGGACTTTTTGAAAAAGAATAAATTTGTTGGTTGTTACTTAAAACACAGCTTTGCTTATTTAATTCAAAAGACTGGACAACTGAGATAAAAGAACTTCTTTTATACGCCATTGGGTTGAGATAAACACGTGATTTAGGCCAGCAAGATCACTCAGTGGGTAAAGACACTTGCCACCAAGCCTGATAAGTTGGATCCCTGGAACGCAGACGGTAGAAGGAGAGAACTGACTCTCATAATTGTCCTCTGAAACACACAAACACACACACACACACACACACACACACACACATGCACACACAGATAAATAAATAGGTAAATGTAATAAAAATTTAAAATGTGATTGTTTTATAGTTGTTCTAGCAAAATGCTGCTAAGGATTCAAACACTAAATGGTACAGTTAAGAGGCAATGTAACGATGGCTGGGAAAGCTTTGAGCTTTTGAGAACCACCAGATATGCCCTTGGTTTAGGGAAAACTGAGCAATAGTGTGGTCTCCACCTAATGTAATAACAGAGCAGAAGACAGAGTTTGAGGATCCACATAAATGGAGGTGGTTGAGCTCTACAGAATCTCCAGTCAGCTGTTTTTCCCCAAAGCTTGAAAGTTTTCGGATTAACAAACTTGACGAGATCTTACAAGATACACACCAGGCGACCAAACTACCAGGCAGAGTAACTGACTCAATTCATTACTGAGGAAGAGAACTAGCCAGTTTTCACAGTGAATGATGAAAACAAAACTGGAAAGCCCCGAGGCTTTTACACTTGACCTAGAATTGTTTCTAAGTCTCTGACAGCTCACATTCCCCTAGAAGAAGAAGAGAAGGGAAAGAAATGGGTGGACAAATAAATAATTTTCCCTAGTGATGTTCTAGAAAGTCCGAGTTTCACCTGGAAGAGCGTATATTGGGAAGTTTGCAGGATGAAGGGACTTGGGGGAATTGAGCAGAATTAATTTCACATAGTGAAGAATAAAGCTCATTTCTATCATCCTTGAGTGAAGGGTGTTAAAATTCCACATAAAGCACAAATGACTAAAGCTAGATGTAAAGCCAGGAGACTGAAAAGTAAATGAGGATCTGGGAAACTGCTAACAACGGGATAACTTGACCTCTTTGTTTCCAGTTAGTACGCCTTTAATATCCTGCTCTTGTCTTATTGCTCTAGCAAGAGTTTCAAGCACTATATTAAATAGGCCTGTAGGTAGTGGACAGTCTTGTCTGGTTCCTGATTTTAATAGGAAGGCTTCTGTTTTTTCTTCATTTGGAATGATGTTGACTGTGGGTTTAGATAGCTCTAATTATGTTGAGGTATGTTCCCTCCAGTCGAATTCCCTCTAGGACTTTTATCATAAATACTTGTTGAATTTTGTCAAAAGCATTTTCTGCTTCTATTGAGATTATCATGTGATTTTTGTTTTTAATCCATTTATATGATTTATAACATTATTGATTTAGGTATATTGATCCATCCCTGCAGTTCTTGAGTAAAGACAATTTGATCATGATGGATAGTCCTCTTGATGTGTGTCTGTATTGGTTTGCAAGTATTTTGTTGAGAATTTTTGCATCTATGTGTTCATTAAGGATCTGGGGCTATAGTTTTCTTTTTTCATTGTGTCTTTACCTGGTTCTGGTAGTATAGGGATGCTGGCTTCATAGAAGGAGTCTTGGAGTTCTCTCTCTGATTCTATCTTTCCAAATAATTTAAGTAGTATGGGTTGTATATCTTCTTTAAATTCTGCTGTGAATTCATCTAGGCCTGGGCTTTTTTTCAGTTGGGAGGTTTCATAGAACTGTTTCAATTTCCTAATATGTTATGGGTCTATTTAAACTATTGATCTCTTCTTGGTTTAGCTTTGGTTGTTCCCGTGAATTTAGATATACAGTCATTTGTTTAACTTTTCAAATTTAATATAGTATTTAAGATATTCCCTTATAATCATCTGAATCTTTTGGTGTCTTTTGTGATGTTTCCCTTTCATCTCTGATTTTGTTGATTTGGATTTGCTCTTTCTTTAGTTAACTGGGCTAGCGGTCTATCTATCTTGTTTATCTTTTCTTTTTAAAGTTCTATTTATTATTTTTATTTAATGTGTCTAAGAGTATTGTATGCATATAGGTAGGCACACCTGTGTCATGCAATGCTCTCAGAAGTCAGAAAAGCTCATCAGATCCCGTGGAACTGGAGTTATAGACAGTTGTCAGCCACCATGTGGGTACTGGGTATCAAACCTGGGTCCTCTGCACGAGCAGCCATTGCTCTTACCTGCTGAGCTCTCTCTTCAGTCCCTTGTCTATCTTTTTAAAGAATCAGTTTTTAGAATCACTGATTCTTTGCATTGTTTTCTTTGTTTCTATTTCATTGATTTCTTCTTTAAGTTTTATTTCTTCTTATCTGTTGGGTTTGGTTTCATTTGTTCTTGCCTTTCCAGACTTGAGTTGCAATGTTAAATCATTTATTTGTGCTCTTTCTGATTTTTTAGTGTAGGCACTTAGAGATATAAACTTCCCTCTTAGAATTGCTTTTAAAAGTGTCCCAGAAGTTTTGTTGTATTGTACGATTCTTTTCATTTAGTTCTAGGAATACTTTTATTTCTTTCTTAATTTCTTCTTTGATCTATTCATCATTTCAGAGCAGGTTGTTTAATCACTGAGTTCTGTAGTTACTAGAGCTTCTCTTGGTGTTGATTTTAAGATTTATTGTGTTGTGGTCTGATAGAATGTGTGGAATTATTTCAGTTTTCTTTTTCTTTTTTCTTTTTTTTTTTTTTGCATTTGTTGAGGTTTGTTTTTTGCCCAGTATTTGGTAAATTTTAGAGAAATATCCATGGGCTGCTTAATAAAAGTGTATTCTTTGATGCTTGGGTGGAATAGTCAGTTGATGTCTGTTAGATCTATTTGATGTATGGTATCATTTAATTTCAGATGTATTTCCATTTACTGTTTACCCAGTTGATTTGTCTATTGGAGAAAATGGGGTATTAAAGTCCTCTGCTACTACTGAGCTGGGGTTATTCTGTGTCTTCAGTCCTATAGTACTAGTTTTTTGAAACTAGGTGCACCAGAGTTTGCTGCATAGATGTTCATGTAATATCTTCTTGGACAATCATTCTTTTTGATCAGAATGAAGTGACCCTCTTTTATCTCTTCTGATTAGTTTTAATTTCAAGTCTATTTTGTAAGATATCAGAATTGCAACCCTGCTTGATTTTTAGTGCCATTTGCTTGGAATATCTTTTTCCATCCTTTCACCTTAAAGTAGTGTCTATCGTTGAAGGTAAGATTAGATTCTTGCAGACAACAAAAAGATGGATTTTGTTACTTTATTCAGCTAGTCTGTGTCTTTTTACTGTGGAGTTCAGTCCATTGATATTTAAAGTTATTATTGAAAGATGTGCATTGTTTGTCATCATTTTAATTTCTGTTTTCATTCTTGGTCTAATTTAGTGTTTCCACAATTATACTTTCTTTTAATTTCTTTCTGTTGCTTCTTGGGTATTGCTTGTTCCTTTCTTCAGTCCTTTGTATTGCTTTGAATAGTCTCTGTATGACTTGTTTTAGTGCACATGAATTCTTTCAGCCTCTTCATGTCATGGAAAAATCTCCCTTTCCTCTTTGACTATGATAGATAGTTTTGCTGGGTTAAAGTATTCAGGGTTGGCATACACGTTCATTTAGAACTGGGAATACTTTGGTCCAGGCTCTTATGGCTTTCATAGTTTGCACTGAAAGGTCAGCTGTAGTTCTGATGGGTTTTCCTTTATATGCAACTTGTTTTTCTCTAGCAGCTTTCAGTACTCTCTCTTTACTATGTACATTTAGTGTTTTTACTATGATATGCTGTGGGCAGTTTCTTTTCTGGTCCTGTCTGTTTTGTGTTCTATGTATTTCTTATATTTGTATGGGTTTGTCTTTCCTTAATTTGGGGAAATTTTCTTCTATAATCATGTGGAAGATCTTGTTAGCACCATTTGCCTATGATTTTTCTCCTTCCTTTATGCCTAATTTGGTCTTTTCATGGTGTTCCACATTTCCTATATATTCCATTCCTGTATTTATTTTAATTTTTCATGTTCTTTTCTCAAGCAGTCCAATTCTTCAGTTTTATTGTCCAGTCTTGTTATTCTGTTCTCCTTTTCATTCACTCTTTCGGTGAGGCTCTCTACTGTCGTTTCAAATGGGCTTATTGAGTTTTTCACTTCCTTCTTCGTTTCAGCCTCAATTTTCTTCAATATTTTTCTTTTGTGCATTCAGTCAGAAATTTACCCCTGTCTTCTTTTTGTTGTTTGCATGTTCTTTAAGTCCATTGAATTCTTTGATCATGTTTATGATTGTTCTTTTAAATTCTGTGTCCTGGGTTATCTCTAGGGAGATCTCATTGCAGAACTTTTCTGGGACTAGTGGTGCTTGGTGGGAACATATTTCTTTGAATTTTCACATTATTATTTTTTCCTTGTGTTTTTGACATGAGGATTTCTTTTGTTGCTTGTGATTCTGGTACAAAACTCAAGCCTGCCTTTGCTAAGTTAAAGTCTGATTCTGTTTGTGTTATTGTACCTTGGCTGCTTTCTAATTGGGTATGAAAAGCTCTTTAGTCCAGGCTTGATTTTATATTGGAAGGACCAGTTGGCTCTAGTCAGTTTATTCAGGGATTCTCCAGGAGAGCAAAATGGCCTTTGGTAGATAAGATCACATCAGAAGCCTCAGATGGATAGTACCAAAGTCCGAGGAGGGGAGATGGGAGATGGATGTGCTGGTCCTTACTAGTCAGCAGAAAGCCTAAGTCCTGAAGCAGTGAGAGGAACTGCAGATGGTCCCAAGGCAGGGGCACGGGCAGAGTGGGATTTGTGAAGCTCACCCCACAAGAGTTGAGTCAGGCACTCTGTGTCAGTCTCCAAATGTCTGGGCTCTACTAGCCAGCATGGCAGTCTCGGTATGGGCCAGTAAGATGTACTGTAGATGGTTCTAAAGCAGAGGGATGGGCACAGTGCAATTTGGCAAGCTCAACTTGTGGGCGTCAAGTAAGATGGGACTCTTCATAGATATTTTTTTGAGGCTACTGTGAATGGGAGGGTTTCTGTGAACTCTTTTTCTGATTGCTTGCTATTGATATGTTGAAAGACTACTGACTTTGTAACCTGCCACTTTGGTGAAAGTTTTGATCATTTCTAGTTTTCTCATGGAATTTTTGGAATCTCATATCTAATATATCATCTGTAAATAGGGATAATTTGGCCTCTTCTTTTCTAATTAGTACCCTTTTAATTTTCTTCTCTTTTCTTATTGCTCTAGCAAGAATTTCAAGAACTATATTGAAAGGAGTGGAGACAGTGAACAGCCTTACACGGCTGCTGATTTTGATGGAAATACTTCTTTTTGTTTTCATTTAGAATGATGTTGGCTGTAGGTTTATTGTATATATAGCTTTGATTATGTTATGGTATGCTACCTCCAGTCCAATTTCCTCTAGGACTATTATCATAAATACTTGTTGGATTTTGTCAAAGGTCTTTTCTACATTTATCATGTGATTTTTGCCTTTAATCCATTTTTATGATTTATTATATTTATTGACTTACGTATACTAAACCATCCCTGCATCTCTGGAATAAAATTAACTTGATCATGGTGAATGATCTTTATGACATATTTCAATGCTGTTTGGGAGATTTTGTTGAGAATTTTTGCATCTATGTTCATTAGGGTTATAAACCTACAGGTTTTTTTTTCTGTGTCTTTACCTGTTTTGCTCTTGTAGTAATACTGGAATTGTAGATGGAGTTTGGGACTTCTCCCTTTGTTTCTATTTTTTTGAATAATTTTAGTACTGTTGGTTATAGATCTTTGAAGGACTGGTAATATTCTTTTGTGAATCCATCTGGATCTGGGATTTTTTTTTTTTAATTTGGGAGGTTTTGTATTAGTGTTTCTATTTCATTATTTGTTATGGGTCTGTTTAAACTCTTCTTGTTTAACTTTGGTGACTTCATCAAATTTAAAATTTTACCCTTTTCTTTTAGATTTTCTAATTTAAAAGAGTAGAGGTTTTGAAAAATATTTTATTTATCTTTTTTTTTTTTATACGTATGAGTGCATTGCCTGCATGCAAGTAAGTGCGCCCATGGAGGTCAGAAGAGGGCATTGGATTCCCTGGAATGAGAGTTATGGACAATTGTTAGCTGCCATGTGGTGCTGGGAATTGAACCCAGTTCCTCTGTGAGAGTAGTCAGTGCTCTTAACTGCTGAGCCATCTTTCCAGACCCTTTTGTGTAAGGTTTTTAAGTATTTTGTTATAATGTTCTCGATCATTTTGGTGTCTGTTGTGATATTTCTCCTTTTGTCTCTGATTTTGTTGATTTGGATTCTTTCTTTCTTTCTTTCTTTCTTTTTTTCTTTCTTTCTCTTTTTTGGTTGGCTGGACTAAGGGTGTCAAAGAACCAGCTCTTAGATTCATTGATTATTTGTATTGTTTTCTTTGTTTCTATTTCATTGGGCTCTGCTCTAATTTTTATTGTTTCTTCTTGTCTGTTGGGTTTGGGTTTGGTTTATTTTTTCCAAATTCTTGAGTTGTACCTCTTTCTGATTTTTTTAGTGTAGGAGCTTAGAGGTATAAATTTCCAGCTTAGGACTGTTTTCAATATATTTCAGCAGTTTTGTTGTGTTGTGTTATAATTTTCATTTAGTTCCAGGAATACTTTTGTGTCTTTCTTGATATCTTCCTTGACCCATTCATAATTCAGGAGTGTGTTGTTCAATCCCCATGAGTTTGTGTACTTACTAGAGCTTCTTTTGCTACTGATTTTAAGTTTTATTGTATTCTGTTCTAATAGAGTTATTTCATACTTTTGGTTTTTGTTCAGGTTTATTTTATGCTCTAGTACGTTGTCTATTTAAGAGAAACTTGCATGGCTGCTGAATAGAATGTGTATTCTTTGGTGCTTGGGTGGACTATTCTGTAGATGTCTGTTAGGTCCATTTTATTTATAGTATCATTTAATTCAGATATTTCTTTGTTTATTCTTTGTCTAGTTGGTCTGTCTATTGGAGAAAGTAGGGGATTGAATTTGCCAGTTATTACAGAGTTGTAGTTAATCTGTGTCTTCAAGTCCAGTAGTAGTTTTTTGTTGTTCTTGTTTTTTAATGAAACTTGGTGTACTAGAGTTTTGTGTGTATATATTCATGTTGCCGTGTCTTTTGGGGCAACTGTTCCCTTAATCAGAATGGAGTGACTTTCTTTATCTCTTGATTAATTTTAACTTGAAATTTATTTTGTCAGGTAGTAGACTAGCAACTCCTGCTTGTTTCTTAGTGTTATTTCCTGCCTCCTGTCATCCTAAGGTGGTACCTATCCCTGGAGGTAAGATGAGTTTCTTGCAGTCAACAAAAAGACAGATTTTTAAAAAATCCATTCAGTCATCCTGTGTCTCTTGAGTGGGTGATTGAGGCCACTGATATTTAGAGTATTATTTAAAGTTGTAGATTGGTTATTGTCATTTTAATTTTTATTTTCTGTTTGCATTCTTAGTCTATGAAAATGCATATTTTCAGACTCTATACCTGCCTTTGTTTTCTTTCTGTAACCTCTTGAGTATGGTCATTTTTCTCTTGAGTCCTTTGTGTTTTGGCATTCTCTGTAGGGCTGGTTTAGTAGACATGAATTCTTTCTCTACCGATTTGTACCATGAAAGATTTTTCTTTCCCCTTAGACTATGATAGACAGTTTTGGTGGGTAAAGTATTCTAGGTTGGCAGCTATGGTCATTTAGGACATGGAATACCTTGCTCTAAGCTCTTCTGACTTTTGCAGTTTGCATTGAAAAGTCAGCTGTAATTCTGATTTTTTAAAAAAAATATGTGGCTTGTTTTTTTCTAGGAGCTTTCAGTACTCTCTCTTTGTTCTGTATATTTATTGCTTTAGTGTGATATGCTGTGGGGCGTTTCTGTTCTGGTCCTGTCTATTTATTGTTCTGTATAGTTCTTGTATAGGTAGGTCTTTCCTTGCTTTGGGTATGTTTTTTTCTCTAATGCTGTTGAAGATCGACTTAATGTTATTAACCCAAGATTCTTATCCTTCTTCTATGCCTATGATGCATAGATTTGTACTTTTGTTGGTGTCCCACATTTCCTGCATATTTCATTCTTATGTTTAAAAACATTTCCATATTCTTTACTTGAGCAGATTCAATTTTTCAATTTGATATTCTGATTTCCATTTCATTCATTCTGCTTGTGGGACTTTCTCCTGTTTTTTCAAATTGGCTTATTAAATTTTTCAGTTCTATCTTCATTTTGTCTTGAATTTTTTCAATATTTCTCTCTCTTTTGTGAATTCACTTTTCAAGTCCATCTGCACAAGTTAAGTACGCAAGAGAGATCCATTTCATTGGTACAGTTCTGGAGACTAATGGTTCTAAAAGGTAGCGAGGGGAGCTAGTATCCTTTGAGTTTGGATCCTCTCTTAAAAATTTAAGAGTCAGCCTATTTGTTCAGGTGATTATGATGTTGGCATAATACTAAATATTGCACTGAGCTACATCTACAGTCCCTTATTTTTTTTCAGAATTGGGGATTGAGTTAAGGGTCCCACAGTGTTAAGTTAGGGAGGCTATTTTAATCTTGACACTAAAGAAAAAAGAATAACTGAAAACAACGAATTTTGTTTTTGTTTGTATATATTCTATTAACTACCTAGAATTTCTTGGACAGTGTAGAATACAAAATTGAAATTGATAATGGTAAATCTTCAGTCTTTGCATTTATTTAATTCCCCTGAGTCTTACTAATAGCAATAAGCCCAGTGCTTCTGTAGCATTGAAAACCTTGTTCTAAAATACAGAGTAGTTATTTGTCACTTAAAATCAGACATACTTGACTTCTATAATTGTTTTGTAGAACCTAATATAGATTATATTAACAGACTGTATTCTAAAAATATTAAAAATATTTTATTATTTTTACTATCTTATGTATATATGTGCCGCGGACCGTCCCTCTAGGAGACTGGATACCGAGGGAAAACAGGGGTGAAGGCTCTAGGAGAACTCAGGATTCGGCGAATGACAGACAGACACGACTCAGGTTGAGGCTTGAATCTGCTGCAATTTACTAAAATCTCATCTGAAGTTTTATAGGGTTACAGAAGGAAATTGGCAGGGTTACAAGTTTAAGCAAAAGGGGACAACAAGTTTAATCATTACAAACTTGGGTCATCTTATATTCTGAGGTTTCTCAATATCCGTCTTGTGGTTACAGCCAAGTGAAGTTATTGAACTTATGGCAAAGCTCTTAATACAAAGTTTCAAAGAAATTAGTCTGGAACTTTTAACCTCAACCCTGCGGTGGCTAAATAATATTATAATGCCCGTGTGAAAGTACAGTTCCATCTCAAGCTGATCCATAAAAGCCCCCACTCCTTTTCCGGGGCTTTCCTATGATCTTATAAGACTTGTATAAAGGCCTGAATTACTGGGGGCGAGCCCTAAATCTCTTCTAAGGAAATGGTTGATTCATTGGCTTCATTTTCTGTTTTAGTGATTGCTAAAGATTTACAAGAAAGCAAGATAACAAAGAACATAAGCAAGGAGATGAGGGAAGTGATCCATGGCAGGGTACATCGTTATATCGTATCCGTTCCAGGTAACAGGAGATGAGCTGATTACCAAGGAACCGCCGGGGGGCTAAGCTCCGAGAAGCACACGTCCCTCTTTCCACTGCTTCCACCACCAAACCAATATGGCTACACAGCGGCTTTTGCTGTGGATACAGCAGTTCCCGGTTTTTTATTTTTTAAATGAAACTCAAAAATCTCCTGTCGTACCAAGCCTAGGGATCGAAAAAGAAGACGTAGAATACAAGGAAAAAGAAGGGCCACACAGATTATAAGAAACCCAATAATAGCAATCATAATTATATATTGAATCCAATCCAAAGGATTAAGAGCTCTGATATTATTCTCTAGAGCAGAAGCCAATGATTGTAAATGTCCAAATTGTAAATGGGCTTGGCTCATAGCTGAAATATCTTTCTGCAGGGCATTAAGGTCATGAGTTATATCACTATCTTTCCAGATTCCTTGTAAATGTGCTTTAACCTTTTTCCAGGGGGCTGAAGTATTATAGGGCAATGGAGTAACACAGATAGACCGAAAGCCACTATGGCAACGAGCTTCCTGTTGGGCCTTTAAATTAGCTACATCCTGCCCTAGTGCTAAAACGACTTTTTCCAAAACATTAATTTTTGCTTCAAGTTTATTATGTATGGCTACCTGTTGTAAAAGAGCAGAGGCTATATTTTTATTAAGATCGTTTACATAGTGGGCTGTATGAATTTCCTGCACTAAAGCAGTTGTTGCTACAGCAAAAGTGGTAATGATGGAAATTAAGGCTGTAATACCTAGAATTAAAGCTGCAACAAATCTTTTCGGTCGAATCAGAGAATTTAAGGAATCAAGAACTTGGAAGAGCAGAGTTATCATACCAAGGATCCCCTCCTAATTCTACTGGTAGCATTACAAAGGGTGGGCGACGAACAATAAGCAATACACCCACATCTTTCGGCTCAACAGAAGTTACACAATTTGTTAACTTACAAGCATGACAAGCAACAGAATAAGAATTTCCAACCTTAGTAATATTAACATGAGTAGTTTGTCCTAATAGAAGTGCATATGGATAAGAAATACATGCTTTTATCCCAATAGGTTTAGACCGGGTATAGTTGGGTTTTTTTTCTAAAAACATATTTGCAGATGCAACCAATCTAAACAAATCTTTGTGAGTAACCATCGGGGCTGGATCTAATTAAGGATCCTTGGCTACCCAGGTTGGTTCTACAAGGCCCTGAGAGTACCATCGTCTAAGCGGTTCTCCAAAAAGATTTAGTTTATATCCATGAAATTTGGCACTATGTTCCCTAATATATTGTTCATACTTCCCTTTTCCTGAGGATGCCGAAAAATCCCAAATTTCAATATTAAATCCTCGTGGACTATATTTAGTAGCAGATTGTGGAAATCCACAGGAGAGCCAAGTAGGGTATTTGGTTAAAGAGGCATCCCAAAATTGATTAACATCTCTATATAGCTGTACACAAGTAGGAAGAGGCATAAAATTCACTGTCTGAAAAGTTTAATTATAATTGGAATATCCCAATGTTAATAAACTAAATTCCCACATCCAACGGGTACCTTTAGTCACACGATCAGGGGCATCAGTTAAAAAAGTGCGATAGCTGGTGGTCAGACATCCGTCCGGCACTTTCCCCTGAAGGGTAATGTAGATCGGTAGCGAATCTGACTTTCCCTCATAAGTTATATAAGAGGAAGTATTGGGTCTTACGTCAGAATTTTGGAGCCCCCCTAACCGTAATGTGTCATTGGTTAGAATGTTTATGGGTTCCGGATCAAACCAACCCACGGGTTGTAGAAGGGGAGGACGGGGAATGTACGCCCAAAAGGCTGTACTTTCCACAGTGGGAATAGCAGAAATCAAGGCCAAATAGGCAACGAGATACATGCTAGGAGTCAGGGGTTTCCCCTGTTTTAAAAGTAATGTTTTTGCGGCCTTAGTCAGGCCAAGAATCTTGGTCCAGATCAGCGATGTCTGCGGCTTCTTCTGAAATGGTAGCCTTTTCTTTACAATTGTCAGCAGTTTCATTCTTCGCTGGCGTGGCTTCCGGTGTCTTTTTTTCCTTTGAGATTGAGTGTGGGACCAGTCTGTCTGGAATCCAGATGGGGGAGTCGGCATTCTGTGGAAAGACACAAGCATACCCTCGTCCCGAAGTTATGAGAACATCGGGTCCTTTCCATTGTCCAGAAAGAAGATCTTTCCATAAAACTTTAGGCAAACTGCCATGAGTTTCAGTGGCCCAATGTATCAGAGCGGGAGTTTTACCCTGCTCATTAGTGTTTAAGTGATTTATTACAAACAAGGCATGAGATAAAGCATGATGAGGAGTAAAATAAGAGTTAGCCTTTTGAAGTCTTTTAATTTGATTTTTTAAAACCTGATGGGCTCTTTCAATAATAGCCTGACCTTGAGGATTATAAGGAATGCCAGTAGAGTGACTAATATGCCACTGCAAGCAAAAGGATTCAAAAGCCTTAGAAGTATATGCTGGACCGTTATCAGTTTTAATCTGAAATGGTTTTCCCATAAAGGAAAAACATTGTCTAAGATGTTGGAAAACATCCTTGGCGGCTTTTCCCGTTCGAGCGGAAGCAAAAATTAGATGTGAAAAAGTATCAATAGTAACATGTACATATCTTAATTTTCCAAAAGATGGGATGTGTGTAACATCCATTTGCCACAGCACATTGGCTTTAAGTCCTCGGGGATTAACGCCCATTTTTGGTGGATGATAGATCTGAGGACAAGCCGAACAAGTTTTTACAATTTGTCGAGCCTGCTCTCTAGTTAAAGAGAACATGCGTCTCAAAGCCTGAGCATTTTGATGATGTAAGGTATGACTTTCTTGTGTTTCAGCTACTGCTGAGATTAAAACATTTCTGGTTAATAAATCAGCGGCATCATTGCCCTCAGCCAATGGTCCAGGCAGATTGGAATGAGCGCGTATATGTCCAATGTAGAACGAATTTTTTCTTTGTAAGATTAAGCTTTGCAATGCTTTTAATAATGGAAGGATGTGAGAGGAGCCTGAAAGAAGAGCGGTCTCTATTGCCGGAAACAGCGAAACCACATATTTTGAGTCTGTATAAAGGTTCAATTTTTCAGAATAGTTTTTAAAGGCAAGAATGACAGCCGCAATTTCCGCTTGTTGTGCAGAAGTGCACGGTCCTTGTTCTACAAGCGGTGGATGATTTTTTACATAAACTACAGATTTTCCTGTAGATGAACCATCAGTAAAAACTGTTAAGGCAGCAGGTAAAGGTGCATGAGCACAAAGGCGGGGGAAAATAAATGACACATTCTTTGTAAATTCCACCAAAGGATGTTTTGGGTAATGGAATAAAATTTGACCTGTAAAACCTTGTAAAGCCAAAATCCAATCTTCATTATTTTGTAATAAATTATCCACTTGTATTTTATTATATGGGGACACAATTACTTGAGGTTCCCTACCAAATAATTCCTTTGATCTCTGTCTCCCTTTAATTATTAATAAGGCATTCATATATGGATAATCAGCAAGCATTTTTGATTGTGTATGTGGTAGATGCAACCATTCTAATACTCCTTTCTGCCAAAGACAAGCAGTAGGAGTATATGCTGTAGCAAATATTAACAATGCCCAATTTTTCTGATAGTTAAGTTGTTTTAATTTAGCATTATTTAATGCATCTTCTACTAATTGGAGGGCTTTCACAGCTTCTGGCGTCAGTGTTCTTTTTGATTTTGGATTGGCATCACCTTGCAGAATAGCAAACAAGGGACTTAAAGCTCCTGTAGTTATTTTTAGATAAGGCCTAATCCAATTAATATCACCCAAAAGTTTCTGAAAATCATTCAAAGTCTGTAATTTATCCCTCCGAATAGCTATTTTCTGTGTAGAGATACAATCATTGTGTATCCATTGACCTAAATAACTCAAAGGCTTATTTTTTTGTATTTTCTCTGGGGCTATAATAAGTCCGTAGGAGGTCAATTGGGTAACTGCTTCCAATAATATTATCTCAACAATATCCTTTTTAGGATGGGCCAATAAAATATCATCCATATAATGAATAATATAAGCATCTTTAAATTTTTCTCTTACTAACAACAGGGCTTGATCTATAAATTTTTGACACAAGGTAGGACTATTCTTCATTCCTTGAGGTAGGGTTTTCCATTGAAACCTCCTATAAGGCCTCTGAAAATTGGGTGATGGAACACTAAAGGCAAAATGAGGACAATCCTCAGGATTAAGTTTTATAGTAAAGAAACAATCCTGCAGATCAATTATTATCAAATTTCAACCTTCAGGCACAGCCACTGGAGAAGGTAATCCAGGCTGTAGGGCTCCCATATCTTCCATGACTGCATTTACTGCTCTTAGGTCTTGTAGCAACCTCCATTTCCCAGATTTCTTCTTTATAACAAATACAGGAGTATTCCAAGGGCTGTTAGTTTCTTTTATGTGTCCTTTTTTTAACTGGTCTTGTACCAATTGTTTAAGAGCCTGCAATTTTTCTTGTGTTAGGGGCCACTGACTAATCCAGACAGGCTCTTTGGTTTTTCATATAATTTTGTCAGTATAAAATGCATCCGCAGTGGCCCCTATAAAAAATGTTGGTCACTAAAGTGATCAGCAGTAACCAATCTTAAATTTAGAGTTTCCATCATATCCCTTCCCCAAAGTGAGAACGGTAGGGAAGGAAGAACATAAGGTTTCACTAACCCTTGTTTATCTTTTGTTTCCCATGTAAGGGGCACAGTACTCTGCATTACTCCTGTGGACATGCCAAGCCCTAGCAGGGTTGATCCTGTTTTCTGAACTGGCCAGTGTGAGGGCCAATCTTGAGCAGCTATACAAGTTTTATCAGCCCCTGTGTCTAAAAGACCTCTAAACCTTTTTCCATTTAATTTTATATTTTTAAAAGGTCTTTTTTGTAAGTCTTGAACCCATGCTACTAGGTCTGAGGACCCAAACTGGCCTTCCCCTCTGGTGGGCAACATGGTTTTATTAGGAAGATTAATATAAGGTAATAAGATTAATTGTGCTATTCTTTGTCCTTTATGTACCTGTATAGTTTCTGATAAAGGCTTTACCATAACTTTTATTTCTGCTTTAGTGTCAGAATCTACTATCCCCGGAAGCACTTCAAAGTTCTTCTTATAGTTTGAGTTCCTTCCTATTATTAGACCCACTGTCTGGGGCAAAAGTTGTCCCTGTACACCAGTTGGTACTATTGCAATTCCATCCCATTTAGTCAAAATAAGGTCCTTAGTACTAGCAAGATCTAATCCTGCACTTCCTGGGGTGGCTCTTGGCAATGAGTGAATTGTAAATTCAGGAGCTTCTGGCCTTAAGGAGGAAATTTCGTTATTTTCCTTTTGCCCCTTACTTTGAATACCTTTTGTTTCTCCTGATTTACAGGGGCCAGGAGTCAGCCCCTCATCTAGTTTTTTGACTCCTGTTGTTTTCCTAAAAGAGTACCATCCTTATGAAATTTGGATTTGCATTCATTTTTCCAATGCTTTCCTTTTTTGCATCGGGGGCATATACCCGGAGTACCCTTATCAGTGGGCCCCCTTTTTAATTTGCATTCTCGTTGCACATGCCCTGGTTTGTTGCAATTATAGCAAACAATTTCCCTTTGGGGTCCTTTTTGGCCCCCTCCAAAGGTCTTTTTTACATATGTGCCAAATCTTTCTCCTTTCATGGCTGCAGCGTAAGCCATGCCTTGGACTACTGCTGGTGAGGCATCCATGCATACTTTTATAAAATCTTGTAAAGTTCCTGTCTTCCTTAGAGGGCGAATAAGATCTCGACATAGGGCATTGGCATTTTCCCATGCTAACTGCTTAATAAGCATATCCGTTCCTTCTGAGGGAGGGAACATTCTATGTACTGCTTCTTCCAGCTTAGACACAAACTCCTGATAGGGCTCTTCAATTCCCTGCCTTATGCTCGCCAACGCTCCACCCTTGATTCCTGGAGGGGGTATTTTACGCCAAGCCAGGACAGCATTACCCGTTATAGCCTCCAAAATTTCTTTAGGGATGGTAATTTGGGATTGATTGGTGGCATAATCATTAATTCCCATGAGCATATTCATGGTTGGCTTCGGGCCTCGCTTTTTGAGGGAATTAATTACTGTTTCTTTACTGCGATCCTCATATTCTGTTCTCCAGAGAATATAATCTCCAGGAGAAAGAGTAGCCTTAGCCGTCTGATGCCAGTCATAAGGAGTTAACCATAGACTGGCAATCATATCTACAACCTGTAAGGTATACGGGGCAGAAGGTCCTACAGTTTTTACGGCGGATTGTAACTCTTTAAGTGTCTTTAGAGGAAGCGGTTCCCACTGGGGAGTGTCGTCATCTTCAAGCGCCTCCGCTACAGGGAAAGTGAAAGAAAAATCCCCAAGCCTCCGTGCTTCTACTAAGGCTCCTCGAAATCCTACAGGCGGCAAAGAAGGTCGCCTTTTTGCCTTAAGAGGACAAGTTTTTAACAATTTATGAGAATCATGATCTCTGTCCTCACCCCGAAGTGTGATTTTTACTTTTTCATCAGCGATGTCAAAATCATCCTCATCTGTTTCTTGTCCTAGAAATATCTTAGGGGCCTTTTCTGAGCATGCCCCATATTCAGGAGGCTTAGAATCTTCCCCCAATATAATTAGTGATTCATGGCTGTCGTCAACTGATGCTGTTTCTTGTACAAGTCCCTCAAAGTCAGATGATTCAGTAAGTAATTCTCTAATCTGTAACCATAACGGGTAAGCTTGTACTGGCAGGGTTTTTTCCCCATTTTGCTGAACATAGCGGCGCATCTCTTTACCAACCTTTTTCCATTCATCAATAGTCATAGCGCCATCCTCCATGAACCATGGACTGACCTTTTTAATAAAGGTTAAGAACTCCCACAGTAGGTGTTCTGATACCTTAAACCCTCTGGTTGCTAGCATACGCTTAACCATAAGCAGGAACATTTTGTCATTCTTGGTCATATGTTGCCCCATGATTACTAAGATTACTTACACTTAACCGGTCAGCCTTTACCGGCGGGACTGCAGCTCCCTGGTAAGATCCGATCCTAAGTTCTGAAAGAAAGAAAAAAAGGTTACCTGTCCTTCATGTCCCTGTTCGGGCGCCACCTGCCGCGGACCGTCCCTCTAGGAGACTGGATACCGAGGGAAAACAGGGGTGAAGGCTCTAGGAGAACTCAGGATTCGGCGAATGACAGACAGACACGACTCAGGTTGAGGCTTGAATCTGCTGCAATTTACTAAAATCTCATCTGAAGTTTTATAGGGTTACAGAAGGAAATTGGCAGGGTTACAAGTTTAAGCAAAAGGGGGCAACAAGTTTAATCATTACAAACTTGGGTCATCTTATATTCTGAGGTTTCTCAACATCCGTCTTGTGGTTACAGCCAAGTGAAGTTATTGAACTTATGGCAAAGCTCTTAATACAAAGTTTCAAAGAAATTAGTCTGGAACTTTTAACCTCAACCCTGCGGTGGCTAAATAATATTATAATGCCCGTGTGAAAGTACAGTTCCATCTCAAGCTGATCCATAAAAGCCCCCACTCCTTTTCCGGGGCTTTCCTATGATCTTATAAGACTTGTATAAAGGCCTGAATTACTGGGGGCGAGCCCTAAATCTCTTCTAAGGAAATGGTTGATTCATTGGCTTCATTTTCTGTTTTAGTGATTGCTAAAGATTTACAAGAAAGCAGGATAACAAAGAACATAAGCAAGGAGATGAGGGAAGTGATCCATGGCAGGGTACATCGTTATATCGTATCCGTTCCAGGTAACAGGAGATGAGCTGATTACCAAGGAACCGCCGGGGGGCTAAGCTCCGAGAAGCACACGTCCCTCTTTCCACTGCTTCCACCACCAAACCAATATGGCTACACAGCGGCTTTTGCTGTGGATACAGCATATATGTGTATTGCCTGCGTGTATGTAACTTCACTCATGTCATAAAATGCCTGCACAGGTTGGAAGAGGGTATTGGGAAGAGCTGCCCACAGACCCTTAGAGCTCCAGTCAGGGCGTCTCCACCTCATCATCCTGCCTCTTCTGCCTATAAGTCACCGGTAGTTATTGTTGTATGAGGTTAATTTTTCATATTCTATCCCTCACAGCGGGGATTAGAAACTCAGTTTCTCCATACTTACCTTTACATTCAGGATTGAGAGTCTCAGTAAGCTAACATTGCATAAGGCAGTGAAATCATGCTGAACGCCAATTAGTTACTATAGTAATAATTTTTTCTCCAGACATGAACCGTGACTTGATCTTTAGATACGGTACATATATCTTTCATAAACAAGAGGCTAGAATTTAAAGAATATAGCCAAGGTCCTTTACAATGTGAACTGATGATATCTGTAATATATATTAACTAGATAAGAATTAACGTAATTCGTATTTTAATGATTTGCAGAAACTACCTAAAACAATATGGATTGAAACAGCAAGAAGAGCCACAGAAAGGACAAAACAGCAAGTGAGCAGTCAGTGTTCTGTTGCTGTCCAAGCCAGGTCCGGCTCCTCAGCCCTGGATCCTCACATAAATAGCCAGGCGTGGTGGTGGGCAGCAGCAGTTCCAGTGCCAGAGAGGCAGAAACAGGAGGATTCCTGGGGTTGGCTGGCCAGTCAGTGTAGTGAGTAGATGAGAGAGCCTGTCTCAAAAAATAAGGTGAAAAGTGACTGAGGAAGACTCCGGAGGTCAGCCACAAGATTTCAGTCTGCTGTGCACACACATGCACGTGCACACTGCAGACACACACGGACATGTACGCACATACAGCGATCTTTAAAAAAGTAAATGGTTTTGAATAACTTACATGGGACACATTGTATTTCTTAATAGTTGTTTTTCTTGATAAGCATGGTAGTCCCTGCTAAAACAGAGAATATTACTTTGATATATTTGTGGGAAATCATTAATTCATATGATAAGTTCAAAACTGTTATTGCTTGGCTTCTCATGCATTTGGATTTAAACACTCCTTGACATTTTTTTTATTTTTTGAGACAGGGTTTTCCTATAGCCCCATCTGGCCTGGAATTCACTATGTAGACAAGGTTGGCCTGGTTCTTACAGAGATCCATTTGTCTCTGCCTCCTGAGTACTGGGGTTATAAAATAACCCCAGGCATATAAAATATTTTTACTGTAAATTTGGTATAGTTTTATTTGATTTTGCTTATTACCTTGTTTTGGTCAGTGCATATTATATGTGTCATGCAACCATAAAGAGGTTCAAAATAATTTAAAATTTTGTATTTGATTTATGAAAAATCCTTTCCTCTAAGTTTTCTTACTATTAAATTATAGAAGTATTAAAATGAAAACATACAGATAGCTAAATTTTATGTAATTCAGTAGGCATGCACACATGTTATCAAATGCTGTTCATTTAAACTTACGTGATTTCATTTACAATGATTTGAAAATGTTTGATAGGCTCATTTTATGGAGTGTGTCTCCTGATAAACTGATGTGATTTCACCAAATTATTTTGCACTCTCAGTATCACATAGTCACTCTAACACGTATTTACTGAGCAGGTGCTATCTGTTTAACAAAGTGAGGTACTATATGGATAAACAGGACACACACATACTATATTTTCAAGTTTTTAATATTTTTATGTAAAGAAAAAACTTTCAATGAAAAATAATGAATAATAATTCCAGGTAATAAACCATTAACACATGGTTTTGCAGGAGGAAAAGTTATCAGATCTCTACAAAATAAAGAAGACACAATAGATAAAGGAGGTGAATGATATTTACAGAAAGACTGGAAAGAAAATTGATCTTCTATTGCTGCAAACTATCAGAGAAGACTGAAAGAGAGAATTCCAAATGCACACTGTTAATCTGGGCTGTCAGCTTGGCTGATCCAAAACAACCAGAGATTGGCTTCTGGGCACATCTGGGCAGCACCTTCCTGTGGTGGCTTTGGAAACTAGGGGATAAACTTTTGCCTTTTGCCTATTTGCCTTTGAGTCTCACTGGAGAATTCATTTGCTCTGTTCATGAGCCCATCCGCCCTGTTCATGAACTCATCCATCCTGTTGCTGCTGCTGCCATCACTGGTGCTGCCATTCTTCATCAACATCAGATTTCAGCTTCTTGAGTCTTCTAACAGTGACTGAAGACCAGCAACTATCCAGAAATCCTCCAGGCCTTCAGTGCCATATTGGCAATTCTGAGGTACCCAGCCTCATAGACTGAGCAGCTATTGCATGTGAGACTCTCCAGTGTGAAGTGAGCCATGGCTGGCTTTCCCAGACCATTTTGCATAAGCCAATCTTATAAATCCTTTTTTAATACATGTTCATTCTATCAGTTTTGTTTCTCTCAAGAACCCTGATTAACATACATATATATCATATGGTCTACATTATTAAATTATGATGACATGAATGTCCATGTTACATTTAAGAGATACTGACCATAGAAAGTCCAAAGAAAACAAATTAGTTCTAGACTGTGTTAGTCCTTTCATGCTGGGGTAAGCGTATGAGCACTATTCTAAAGAGAGGAATATTGATTGAAAATGAGGTCAAATTAACCCTAAAGAATTTTGAGAGGGAGCAGCTCTTAGACACTCTCTCCATTGTCTAGGTTGTGGAGCACCAGATGGCCTGGGAACAAAGGATAAGAGACTGGATCCAGACACACAGAGGACACAGCCCTGGTAGAGGGAGGTGAGAGAGCTGATAAAGGCCACAGGAAGAGGCAGCAATCCAAAAACATGTGATGACCTATAGAAAGTCACTGTGACAGAGAACATTCATTTGCAACCCTAATTAGAAGCTGACTTTCCCTTGAGAAAGTCTCAAAATAATGCTTTCATTTACATGAATTTAAAGTGAACAAAATTTTATATTACTGGGAGTATACCATTAATTTTAATTTTATGCCAGTTATTTTTCAATTAAGAATTTAGAAAAGGGCTGGTAAGACGGCTCCAAGTGTAAAAGGTGCTTGCCGCCAAGCCCAGGGAACTCAGTTCCACTCCCTTCTGTACGGTGGAAGGACAGAACTGACTCCTTCAGGTTGTCTTCTGACCTCCACATGCAGCTGTGGTATACATGTACCCCCTCACAAATACACACACACACAGACACACACTAACTAATTGATTAATTAAAAATATAGATTATATAAAAATAATTTAGGAACTTATTTTAAGGAAATTTTATTAAAATAATCTTTCAGGTAAAATGACCTCAAATTATTTTAGAAAGTATGGGCACACATACTGTGAAGTTGGATATCAGAAAGGCAGGCAAAATTTCTGGGACTTAGTCCTTAGTCTGTTGTTATTTGCTTGGATTTTAAAGCATGGCTACTTTTTGCAGCAGAGGAAAAGCATGCATTTTAGCCCACTAAGAATATTAGAAGCACTTGCTATAATTGATTCTTAGTGTCCTTTGAAGGAGGTTGAGCTTGAGACGTGAGTCCCAAGATGGTGCTTTTTAGGGATGTGTACAATTGTTGAGAGTTTGGGGATAATGAGAGGTTTTATATATGAGGGCATGCCCTTGAAGGGCATAGTGGGACTATGGTCCCTTCCTCTTGCTCTTCTTCACTTCCTGATCATGAGGTGAACAGTTTTGCAACCTTATCCCACTCTCCACAGCAAAAGAGCCAACCAATTGTGCACTATGAGGAAGACCCTTTTATTCTTTACTGGATGATGACATCAGGTCCTTGCTATAGTAATGGAAAGCTAACAGCCCTCAGGGTAGCTAGAACCAAGATCAGTGTTACTAACAGGCATGGGTCTCCTCTTAGGAACCATCTCTGACGATCTCAATGCACCCTGTCCTCATCACTTCCCCTTGTGTGACAGTGACAGAGACTGTGTACTGCAACTCCTCATCTCGGCCCAAAACTTTGTCACTATCTAATATATAAAAAAAGAGTCACATGACAAAAACAACTGTAGCGCAATGTTTTCAGATTTACCTGCTACCATTTACCTACCTGCTAATTTGGGTGAGATGTTTCAGCATCGTCACCAATATCCCAGAAACTCATAACTTACTGTGTAAGATTCTGCTTGCTCCCAAGTACTGTCTGCAGAATGCCATTCAGAGTTAGGAGCATGTATACTTTTGTTACTTCTGTTTTACATAGAGTAATAGGATGTTTGTGGGCTGAAGGTTTTTAGCCTTTTCCTGAAGCCATTAATGTTTGCTTTATAAGAGTGTAATAGTACACTGAGTAAAGTCATTAGAACAAGCAAGCAAATGAACGCACATGCTTCAGAAGGTTACAGCTAGTTACTATTTCAGTCCCTTAAGTTGCAGCTATAATTAGATAAGATTCATGGGAGCTGCCAATAAAAATAAAATAGGCATACTCTCCTTCATGGTCAAATGGTTGTGATAGTATAGGTAAAGATCTAAATGGTTTTTAAAAATATTTTTTAAAAAAATTATTTTTACATCGTGTGTATGAGTGTACTGCCTGTGTGTATATAAGTACACTCATGTCATACAATGCAGGAGGAGGTCAGAAGACAGTGTTGAATCTCCTGGAACTGGAGTTACAGGCAGCTGTTAGTCACCGTGCGAGAGCTGGGAACTGAACCTAGGTCCTCTGCAAGAGCAGCCAGTGCTCTTAACTGCTGAGCCATTTTTCCAGCTCCCCAGATCTAAATGTTTACATGAATGTGGAGGGGGCCATTTTTGATGTTAACATGAAGAAAAGGTATGGTGGAGAAACAGGTTCAGAGAGAGACAGAGACAGAGGGAGGGGGAAGGAGGGTCGAGAACAGAAGAGGAAGAGATGGAAGAATAGGAGGGGGGAGAGACGAGAAAAGGAAGAAATCCTTAAGGGAGAAAAGGATCTTCAGATGGTATTAAAGAACGGGTTCCAAACTGGGTGTGGTGGTGATGCCTTTAATCCTAGCACTTCTGAGGCAGAGGTGGGCAGAAGTCTGTAATTTCTAGGCCAGCCCCGTCTACGTAGGGAGTTCCAGGTCAGCCAGGGCTACTTTCCAGATCCCAACTGTAAAGTAGATGGTTAAGAGGTTCCAAGCATCAATGAAGTAGTAACTACACTGAAATGTTGTGATGAAGATAAGCCATTTAATGCTGCTGGCTGGAACCCACAAGAGCTACCGAGGAAGGGCGACTGATCACGTTTGGGAGGACCACCTACGTCACTATCAGAAACAGCTCCCTGCTCTTTTATTCAATTCTTTTTTTTCCACTCATTTTAGTTTTTCCTGAGCATTATATAAGTGTTGGGGGTAACATATATGCCACAGTTACATGAGGTGTAGTTAATTTGGTTAAATAAAATTTTAAGTTATATAAAGGAAAATATATATCACAGGAGTTCTTATTAATATTTAGTAACACACTTTTCTGTTTTAAAATTTTACTCCAAATCATGCATTTTATGTACCAAATTAGTATACAATCCTGCTATTAAAGAATTTACATTCAGAGGGTTACATTTACCAGCAAACATAGAGGAGTCCTTCTGGATTAAAATGTCAGAATTAACCAGTGCAGAGTCAGTACTGATTATCATAGTGTTATCTGTGTTACTGTCTCATTCAGAATTTTGTTTTCATAACAATCTTTATAAAGATACAGAGAATTGAACTAATCATTAATGAATACTTTTTGAACCATATCTTGATATCATAAGAGATAAACTCACATTTCAGGGGCATTCAAAATTCATTGTATTAAAATGAAAAAAAAAAAACTATGGCAGAAATTGTGTGGCACATAATTATGCCCAACAGTGCACTCCCACTTAAACAGTATGTGATTTGGTTCAATATCTTCTCATAAAGAGAGTTTTAGTTATAAGTGTGTGCCATTCTTTGTCTGAATAATGGGTGAGCTTAGTTTGAAAAGTGTTCTCTCAGATCCAGTAGGCAAATGAAATGTTTAAAATTAGCTAGTAGGAGTGTCTTACTTGGGATTCAATGAAGGGTCTCTTAAATTCAGATCTTGTTGTCGAATGTTGTTATTTGAAGATAAGCAAAATATTTAGATAAACTCAACAGAATGACTAGATTAGAATCTTAGACATCTACAGAACTTATCTATTAAATGTTGAAAATGGAGATCATTCTCATCTACTTTGCAATGACTCTGCTCTAAAGATTGCTAAATTCTGTTCACTATTACACAGGGCCTGCAGTGTAAATAAACTCTTTTTTTTTTATTTATATTTTTTGCTTGCCCTTGTTGCACAGTCACCATCCACAGATTCTTGCCTTCCTTGCTTACAATATCATCTACCTTCCTTTGAAGTTTTAGGTCAGGCTCATAAGGTACAAGGCAAAGGCATGCTGCTCTAACTGCCATTCTTTTAGCTTTTATCTTGCTCTGTGCATATTTGCACATTTATGCACTGCACCAAACAGTTGGTGGTTCTTATTTTTCTTTCTGGGCAGAAGTGTGGTGACTTCCCCTTTACCTGCTGTGCTTTGTTCTTGATGTGTGATGTCAACCTTCTTCAAGGTCTTCATCTCTCTTTGTTTGCCATTATTTCCTTCTTGAGTTTTTCTTTGCATGTACTTTACAAAGCTATATTTTGCTGTCACTTTCCCGATTGTGTTTTTAAGGCTCTATAAAGCATCTTTATAAGTAACTGGGTCTGGGGATCAGCAGTGTTAGCATCACTTGGAAGCTTGTTAACCAAACAGAATTTCAGCTGTGCCAAAGGCATGCTGAGTTAGAGGCCGTGTTTCCCTCAGCCAGAGAGAACCTGCTCTAGGGCCCACACAGCTTTGTATCTGCTAAGATCTCACTTAGAGATTCCCTCTGGCCATTTAGTTATGTGAAATACTATCCCAGAGATCATTCTGCCAGCATGACTAGAACCATATCATCCAGGTCACAGCCTCTTGTGCCCACATGGATGCTCAGATCCAGTGAGCTTTAAGATCTTCCCTCTTAACACTTCAGTTCTGGCTTTTAATCCTGACAACGAGGTTACGTTGGGCAGAAGCAGATAATGGTTATTAGACACTAGATGCTTATCTCTGCCATTCTCTCTTTTACAAATTATCTCTTTCCACCTATCTGCAAAATGAAGAACAAATCTGCTACATTTAGTAGTGCAGTTGGTCTTAAACTTCTGCTGCTCCAGCAACAAAGCCTCCTACTTCCAACTCTCCTCCTTCACCAATGGGTTATTCTTGTGTGGACAGGCATTTTGATTGAGAGAATTAAGTTTCCTTTGTAGGACTGAGTATATTATTGACAGAACATCTGGAAAAGGGTGCTGTTAGAAACGAAAGAGGTCTCTGCAAGCTTGTTTCCATCCCCAAATCAGTGTTTTTATTGTTAATTTGGTTAGAAAGTAGCTTGCTGACTCTTTGACAGAATGCTCTGCTGTGAATGCTTTTGTGTCTTGTACTTTTCCATTGTGTTCTAGAGTCATCAAACTGGCCAAGTGACAGGAAATGATTTTCAAAAGAGAAAGACACACTACATTTCAGAGCAGAGCCATCATAACAGAAGAATGGGTTTTCTTTTCTTTTCTGTAACTGTGCCCATTTGTCTCGTGCACATTGTGGAGATGTGTCTTAGAGAGGAAATGTGTAATGATGAAGAGGAAAGAGGCAGATGATTTATTTAAATTCTTTTAGGGAAAGGAGAATTCAACTGGACATTAGATACTCCAGAAAAAGATAATAAACACATTATACATACATACAGGTGTGCATGTACATGTATGTATGTATATATTATATTGTATTATTGTGATTCATCACAACTATGCATCTAATTAGATACTCTGAGGAATTATAAGGAAGGGTTGCTGACATGGAGGTGAAAATAGAGCTAAAAGGCTCTGACAGAGGTTGATCATAACATAAGGAAAAGTCTTCGAATATTGGCAGTTAAGAATTCAGAAAGTCTAGAATAATTTTAATCTTATTGCAATAAGGCAACATAAAGACACAATTGTGTAGGTTTTAGCTTTCATTTTCAAAGGTAGTTGTACTGTTTCCCTAGGCTGACACAGAAACCTCATGTAAACTCAATATTATAAGTAAATAGCATTTACTTAATGCCTATATCTACATAAGAAGAACAAGTCGCTTTTGCAAAACAATTTAATGTTGTTTAGAAGTATTGGGTTATTATAAAATATAATTAAACCAATATTAAATTACATTTTAAGTTAAACCATATTTCATATTGATGTTAGTTTAGGATTTATGATTTGAAATTATGTTGTTACCTGTTTGCAAAGACACAATTCAAAGCTTATCATTTTAAAATTAAATTCTTCTCTGTAGATGTATGAAGAATATAAGTTTAAAGATATGTAGCATGTAAAGTGAAGAATTCATTTAAAGTATGTATTCTTCATTTATGACTAGTTTTTATGACTTTGATATTGGTTGCTTTGGCTCCCATGCTGAAGAAAAACACAAGTGTAAGAGTTTTTTATGATGAGCATCAAAAAACTGAAAAAAAAAAAAAACAAAAAAACTAGGTATGGTGGCACACTCCAGTAATCCCAGTACCGAGGAATCTGAGGGAGGATTGCTATGAGCTCATGTTCATCCGGGGCTACACGGGAAGTACTAGGCCAGACAGAGAGTCCCTGTGTGAAGAGTCTTCCTTAATATTTCATGATGTTTAAATATCTTTTCAAATAGACAGAGGGTTGAAAATCTTGATAATCTACTGAGTCTAGAATTTTCTTCCATGATAATAAAGTATATCAGAACAATTTTAGTATTTATAAAGTTTTCTAAATCTCCCAAATAGCCACCATATATAAGTCACTGAAAAGGGAAGAAATTTAGTGTGTGTAAAAGAATCAGCAACATCCTTCCTGGTGTCTTAGTACCAGTTACATACTATGTTGTTTAGGTGCGTTCATGCCAATATTTCTTAAAAGGCAAGTATTTAATTACCATCTTCTCTAGTGCAGTTGTTTTCAATTCTTTAAAATCTTGAAATACATATGCATACAACACACAAGAACTTCAAGAACTGCTTGCCTTTCATGTATTCTTTAGGTTACAATTAGGGAATTGAGTCGGAGTTTTAGCATTATCTGTGTAAAGGGCTGGAGAGATGGCTCAGCAGTTAAGAGTACTGACTGCTCTTGCAGAGGACCCAGGTTAGGTTCGCAGTACCCACCTGGTGGCTAATAACTGTAACTTCAGTTCTAGGGGGTCTGACACACTCTTCTTACCTCCGTGGGTATTGCACAACATAGGTACACTTGCATACATGCAGGCAATACACTCATACACATAAAATAAAAATAATAAAATATTTTAAAAAATCTCTGTGTAGGTAAGTTCCATTTTGTATGAATTTTAGTTGAGCTAACAATGAGTCATTGCAAGGTATTTATTGTGAAATGGGCATGTTGCTTCTAAAGGTGTTAAGTAAGACACACTGTATCAGCAGCATTATAGTCTGGTGCTTAAGTCTCCCGGCAAATCACTTTGATATAGATGATTTTTCAGCAAAGGTTTACTTGGGTACATAACAATGAAGCAGGTAGTTAATGTGCCTTAGTTTCTTGTTAAGCTACAAACTTATTTGAGATGAGATTTGAAGTTTCTCTTTTCTTTCTATTAACTGAGTATACTTGGTAGACTCTAAAATCCCCAAGACTAGTAGTCATCCTAATAGGTGGAAATTCATCTCCATTAGGTACAAACTCTATGCAGAAACTGAGTCATATTTTGCAAAGCTCTTGGATTTTGATATCTGTTCTTGGCCCTTATTTTGTAAATTTTACTTATTATTGTGTGTGTCTGTATGCGCACGCACGTGTGTGTGTGTGTGTGATTTGTATGAATATGCAAATGTGTGTGTGTTCTCTATCACTTTCAGAAATCAGTTCTCATCTTCCAATGTGGGTTGGAATGTCAATTATCAAACTAAGGCCCTGAGGTTTGTGATGCAAGTGCTTTTATTCATGGCACCATCCCACCCTCCGAGTTCTCTAGCCCTTATTTTTAGACACTGAATTTGAGTCTATTAAATAGGGTGTAAGTAACTGCTCTATGAACTTGATTTCTACTGAGCAGTAAAGTCACTAAAGTTGTATTTTGAAGAGGACATATTAACAGCAGGATAAACATTGGTTGTGAGCACAGGTTCTTCTTGACAAAATCAGTGGCATAAAATTTTCATTTTTAACACATACATACATATACATATGCACACATACATACAATAGTGGGAATCCACATGTAAATATATGTGTATATATTTAGGTAGCCAGATAGATAGATGATAGGTAGCTAGGTTGATGATAGATTTACTTCTGATATTTTGAGAGGCACAAGCAGCTCTGAATTTTAATGGTTGATTTCCTTAACACTCAGATAAGATTTTGTGAGTGAAATATACATGGTAATACATGAGAAAATTACTTGTCCTCAGGTCATGTAAAGAGTTGGTTAGAAAAGGGCACGGTCATCTTCATCTTTAGGGTAGGCCAGCATTCTCTCCTTCAATTCCCATTTTCTTCTTCCCTCAGCCACATGCACCTTGCCACCTTTTTTCTTTAAATTATCATGAAGAGGCCACAAGACGAGGAATACTTCACTGCAGGTGGGGATAGGAAACTGACAAGTAGTTTATAAACTAGCCCTACCCTATTGCTTGGAGAAGCTTTATAACTGATTGTTTTAATACCAAAGTGACACCAAAGGGGGTCAAGTAAATAAATATGCAAGCCTCACCAGTTCAAAATAATAAAATTCCAATGTGTGCAAGCCTGCTTGTTGAACATATGTTTGAGGCACGGCTAAGCCATCTGGCTCAGTGTCAAGCATTTACACCAACTGCAGTCTTACAGTACCTGACAGCAGAAAAGCTTTATTCCCCTGGTGTTTGGGCACAAATGGAGAAATATTATTGAAATGATTATCTGCATCAAGACTCAGATTTGCTTTGACATTTAGCTGGCTCTGTTTAATCCAAAGGGTTGTCTGAATGAATAAAGAGAAGGGTTCCTCCAGAAGATGCGGCGAGCAGCCAGGGAAAGCCAAATGATTAATGAGACTGAAAGGCAGGGTGGACCTGCCCACCTCCACCCAGACCTCAGTGCCAAGAACGGAATATGAAATGAGTCTAAGGCTTTCGTGGCTTGTCAGGAAGATTCTTCTTCCTTCACTTGGGCTTTCATTTTGGTTTTCTGGAAACAAAAGGAACTGCTATCTTTACCCAATATGGATGAAATTGAGAGGCTAGGAGAGGGCTTCATGTTATAATAATCACAGCATTTTGTGTTCAAGTGCTTTTTGTTTTTAACAGCTCTCCCAGAGGCGTTTAGATACTGTGTTAGGAAAAGAGTCTCTTCGGAAAGCTTCGGCTTGTCACCTGGGTTCTGTTTTGGCAGCTGGTTTCTACAAGCGATGATTCTTACTTCAAGATGATTTCATTTGGCTTTAAATGTGAAGTTCCATGGCTCCTCGGTGCTGTCATTCATCTTTTAGATGCTATGTTAAGTTCAGTTCCTTAAGGAAGGAAACGTGGGGCTAGTCTCAGCATTTACTTTTGCTGATGTGATGCTTAGCTAAAGGAGACATCTTTATCAGTCAGGTGCAATCAGAGGATAATCATTTAAAAATAATAACAACAGAATAATAGCAATACTGATAGAACAAGCACCTTAATTTGGAATTCTTTACCAAAGAGTTCTAAGTTCATACCTGCTTTACCTGATGCACAGGTACACTGTGCCTTTGGAGGGAGAGTCTTGGTAATTAATGATTGTTGATTTAGGTTATAAATTATTTTGGTGATTTGGATTTAATAAGAATATTAGATATGATCACTTCACTCTTGCTTTTCATTAACTTTTTATGGAAATATGACTGGATTCTAAGGAACACAATCGTTAGGCTAAGTGATTTGTCTCAGAGTACCCCAAGTAGTCAACACGTTGGCAGTACTGTGCTATATCATTCAAGAATGTCAAACAAGTTTTGGTGAATGTTTTGGTCAAGTTAGTTGTAGAAACTGCCTAAAATATGCACTGTTTTTTGATTTTCAACTAAGTGCCTGTTTTAAAAAAATTCAGTGAATTAAAAAATATCTACTCTTGAATTTATAGTCCCTTTAAATTACCACATTGCCACTGGGGAGTTGCTTTGTGTATTCTGTGAATATTAACAGAATTACTTTCACATGTGTTATGCATATGAGAATATTAAAAAGAACTCTACAAAGATAAAGCATTCTTCTGGCAGGAATAAAACAAAGAATATGTGCTCTGTTTAAAAAATTATTTTAAAAAGTTGCCACAAAAATCAAGGATGGTCAAAACAAATCCTAAAAGCACCATTTAAAGAAAAAAAAAAAAAAACAGCTCCAAGAGGTTACTGTTTTCTCTGGGATCTCACTTTAAAGGTTTTGCTTAAATAAATCCCAGTGAAATGACTTTCTTTTATAGTGTTAAGAACAATGAGCGGGTGAGAAAATATATTATGACATAGTTAAACACAAGGCTATAATTTCTAAACTGCATAAATTACATGTTTTCTCCTATTATGATACAGACAGCCAAACTGAACATTTTTGAAAGAAAATGACCAACGTATGATTAATTGCGAGCTCACAGATTTTGTAGCTTCAAGAGTAAATCAACTGCTTAGAAGTGCTAACTTGCTAAAATGTAAACTAATTTTAGTCTCTGGATATTAAAATATAATCCATCTTCTTTCTCCATTGGGAAAGCTAATTAGAAATGGTGACTGGCAGAAGGAGGAGAATTCAGAGAACACCAGGATTAAGTTCATGAACTTAAAACCTGAGCCCAGAAAAGGTGGCCAGATTCTGTACTCTTTCATATTTGAGTTTCCTGAAACTAGAGTATGGTAATGGCTGCTGTCCAATGTGCAAATGACAGAAGAGAGAACTTGTGAAAAGACACGTTTAGTTAACAGAGAACGCTATGAGTGTAATGTAAAGATACGGAGATGTGACCCATCGATTCATTTGTACACTTCTCCAAAGACTTGTCTGTTTGCATGTGGCATATGTGGCTTATGGAAAGACCAATGGATAAGTGACAACTGCACTTTGAACCTTTATATACTAAGAGAACTTTAACTGTGAGTTAACCTTGACTTTAACAATGATTTTAACAATGGATTTTGCCAATGTTTCCATTGAAGGTTAAAAATCAAAAAGTATGGGTTTGGAAACGCAGAATGCTCAGATAGTCTACATATGCTTGTCGCAATCCAGAATATTTGTTGATAATTTTCTACTTGCTGTTTGATATTACTAGGGCTTATTTCACAGAATCTTTATTTTGTCATATATTAAGAAATGTAAATACAATATTAATCCTTTTTACAATGTAACTATTAGGTTCTTTAGTTGAGTAAACAATAGATATATCACAAATGTGAGGGGAAGATTCTCCATAAATAACATTAATTAGTTTAAGTGACCGAATCAAAACTGCATCAGATCTGAATCAGTTCCACAGAACAAAAATCTTCTAATAACCTCTTTGTTTGCCATCAAAGGAAGATATTCAGGCAAACATAAACACAAACAGAAGGTTACTAAATGTAGAGCTGATAAAGTATGAGCTTTCAAAAAAATATTGAATTATAGCATGTTGGTGATGGCACATGCCTTTCATTCCAGCACTTGGGAAGGAGAGATTAGGTGAATCTCTGTGAGACTGAGACTAGCCTTGTCTACATAGCAAGTTCCTAGCCAACCAGGACTACAGGGAGACCCTGTCTCAAAAACTAAATAAATTATGATGAACTTTCTTCAGTGAATATTTTATGCACAATGGGAAGATGTGTCTTTATCTGACTTCAGGATTAGTTACAATATTTTTTTAAGTAAAAGCATGGATTTATCCAAGGAATATTAATGAACTGAGTGTCTACAATAAGACAATAGCCTTTTTAAGGTTTACTTGGACAAGACCCACACACATTTCTTTCCCTTTCCTTAATGAGTAATGAATGTTATCAGCTAACATTGCAAATTCTAAGGTAATGCTTAGGGTGAAAGTAGCAGTTTTCAGAGTTATTTACATAGTGAAGAGTTAAAGTATCAGGGTTATTATTTTGACTTAGCCACTTACCAGTTGTTAAATAATACAAAAATACTTGAAATATCTACTTTAGTTTCCTCATCTAAAAGACATGAGGATAGCAGTAGTATCTATCACATACCATCATACAGGTGGCAAAGTACCCTTATTCCAACATGGGATAGCACAAAGTCACGAAGAACTGAAGTGTGGACAAGAACCAAGATGACAGCCTGTATCCCTACAGAATTGCACTCAGTCCCAGGGAAAAGAGTTCAGAGAGCTAACAAGTTTCATGGAAAGAATGGACGAAGTAATTCTAACTTTTCAATTCATACCCAACTCATTGCTATATGATTTTACTGAGAGGTTTAGGATTCAGTACACTCAAAACTGTATTATTTTAAAACACCTATCACTAATTTATCAGTCATATGAAGGTTGACCACAATAATTAATTCCTCTTTAAGAAGAGTTGCCATTTTGAATGCCTATTTTTTGCCAAACACATTTATTTCATTTGTCAATAGTCATTACCACATGTTGAGGAGTTGGCTGGAGAGATGGCTCACTAATTAAGAAAGCATACTGCTCTTGGAGAGGACCTAAGTGAGTTCAGTTCCCAGCACCCTTTTCGGCCAGCCTGAAACTCCAATTCCAGGGTATCTGGAGCTCCTCTCTAGTCTCTGTGGGCAACTGCAATCTTTGCACTTACCCCCACACAGATATACACACCCACATAATTTAAACCCAAAATAATCTTAAATTAGAATAAAAAGAAAATCATTGAGCAGCTTTGTTATTCTTTTAACTGAGTGTAAACATTTACAGAGGGATTTAAAAAATTTTACTTTAGATTATGCATTCAATAATAGTGAAACCAGCATCCAAATGAAGATTTAATTGTTTGTTTTAAATATAGTGTTTTGTGTTGCATTATGTGTCACAAGAGATCAGAAAGCAACATTTTGAAATTTGACTTTTAAAAAATTTTACAAGCTATAAAATGCATGAACGATAGAAATTTTTAACCCTGTATTCTCAACATATCTTCATCAAGCACCTGAAAATTCTAGGTAAAAAGTTCATTGGTGGCTCAGTGGTTAAGAACGCTTGCTGTTCTTTCAGAGGACCTGAGTTCAATTCCCAGCATCCACGTGGTGGCTAACAACCATCCATAAGTCCAGTTCCAGGGCATCTGACACTCTTTTCTGGTCTCTGCAAGGGCATTGCACATACATGGTGCACTTACATATATGGAGGCAAAACACCACTCATAAACATTTAAAACAAAGTTCTTAGAGATGCCATCTCATTGCTCCAAGGTTCTGTTTCTGTTGTAGAGTTTTAGCCTCCTGGCGTCAGCAGCTTCTTAATGTTCTTAATTGCATAGTCTCAGAGTTTATTTTGTTTTCTTAACTCTTCTTTGCTTACTGCTCTAACCTGTCCAGGGGCAAGGTCGTGATATATAAGACAGAATGAAAATGTTTGAAATACATGTTATTGGAGAAATAGTGTAAAGAAAGAATGAAGCAGAAATGTTATTTTTACAAATGTTAAGTGTGGGAAGTTCTCATCTATGACTGTAGTGTATTCTTTGCCTTTGGGAGGGACTTCTCCTTCTCTGAGCCAAAGGTTAGGTCTTTTCATGGGTTTCCCAAAGTTTTCCCATGTTCTGTTCATGGATTTTCATAAACTTATCACTGACCTTTACTGAGTAATCCAATTCTTCTGCCATTCTTCCAGCCCTGATACTATGTTTTCCACACACTCCTTTCTCTTGCTGAGCCTTTCTGCTGAGGTTTTTATTTGGTTGGTTGAGTTTTCATTTGAAGTATCATTTCAGATTGGCTTTTCTGCAGTAACTGGATCTTGCCTGAATTCTACATTCATATCTTACATTGACTTTCATATTCTCTTCACCTCTTATTTGACCTTCATGAGTTGTTTGGACATAATTATAATAATTCCTTGGAATTATTTGTCTGGAAGTTCTTCAAGGTTGTTCTCATTTGAGTTCATTATTATGAGATTAGTAGTTTTGGAGGAGACATGCTGTCTTAAATTTTTCTCTTGTTTCTGTTTTGTGCTGGGATATGTGCATTTGGACTTAGCTGGTTGAATAGAAGTGCCAGCTTGAGGTTGTTGGTCTGGGGACCTCTTGCTGTTAGCACCAGAAGATAAGGGAACTTTGGAAGCCTGGGAACAGAGGCTGGTTGGACTAAAGATGGGATTAAGTTTGGGCAGAGTGGGTGAGGCCTGGGGATCCCTTATCTGTCTGTAGCAGAAGCTGAGTGGACCAGGAAAGTGTGGAATTGTCCCACACTTTGTCCGTAGATTTTTTGATTAAAGAAATTCTAAAAACCCAAACAGTACACGGAAGAATTCATCTAAACACAGAGTAAAACAGCTGAAAACCAAAGACAAAGAAAAAATATTAAAAGCAGTTAGAGGATTAAAAAGATACGTTAATTTCAATGAGGCAGCAGGGAAAATGTTCAATAGTGCGGCCTTGGAAAAAAGCCGACTCATCAACAGAAAGGAAGGCGAGGACACAGCCTGGGCGACGCCGCCACCTAAACACCCGCCAGCGGCGAAACAGGAAACTGTGCAGAGAGAAGGGCAGCAGCCCGAAGGGCCACAGTTGCATAGAGTTAAGATGGCATTTGTTAATCAAAGAAAAGTATGTAGAATTAAAATGCGTACCAAGGACATGGCGGTGGTGGCCGACACCGTTAATCTCTACCCTGGTAGGGGACGGAGTTGGGGATAGGCAGATGTTCATAAATCTCAGGCTGAGTCTATGTAGAGTTCCAGGCCACTCAGTGCTTCATAGGAAGACCCTCTCTCCCCCATCCCCTCAAATAAAGAAAAAAAATTCATGCCAGTAACATAAAATTGAGAAAAGTAAATAGAGAAATGTTGAAGTTTTAACATTATTGTGAAAGTCATGAAATTATAAATTCTAAAAACCTTCGGTATATCAAAGATGCAATGTTGGGTGGCCAATAATATTGAATTATTTTTAAATAATAAGTTGCATGGGGCTGGAGAGATGGCTCAGCAGGTAGGAGCAATGGTTGCACTTACAGAGGACCCAGGTTGGGTTCTCAGTATCCAAATGGCAGCTAATAACTGTCTCTAACAGGGGATTTGACTTCCTGTTATGGCCTCTGTAGGCATTGCATGACACAGGTGAACATACATACATGCAGGCAAAGCATTCATACACATAAAAACAAAAATAAATAAATAAAAATTCAAATAAGAAGTAATGTATGAAGGAAAAAGAATAATAAATATAAAGCAAAAAATAGTAAAAATGAAAAAAGAAAGTATAAAACTGATAGCTCAATAGAAAAGAGGTAGATAATAATTATAAAACCAGTGTATCACCGGTTAGTTTGAATATAAATGAACTAAATATTAAAAGCATAAACTTATCAAATACTATAATATGTAGCAGCAAAAGAAAGAAAGAAAAAAAAAGGGAAAATAGTAAAAAATAGTAAAAATGAGCAAAGTGTCCAGTGTGATGGTGGGCCTGTGACACCCCTATCAGGAAGCTGGAGCAGGAAGATTGTGAGCTCAATGGCAGCCTGGGTAGCATAGTGAGATCCTGTGTTAAAAAATAAAATAAAAAGGACACACAGAGAAACAATGAGAAATCTGACTGAGTAGAATAGAGTTGTGAGAGGCAGTATTGCTTTACGGCAGAAGCAGGGGCAGAATGAAGGGTTCTCCCAGGAATGTGGAGTTCACTGAGAAGGTTATGGAACCATGAGCGAAAGAGGAAAAACTGATGACATTTAGAGAACGAATCTAACTATCACAAAGTCTGTGAAAAGGCGCACAAGGTGCACTAGGGTATAATAACAACATTTAAGCAAAATTTTTTTTTGTTTCTAGCAGTGTTATTCTTGAAGTTCATACTATTGACCAGTGTTTGTCATAGGGAGATTAAATTATGCTCAACACATACTATTTTCAGAGATGAGGAAATGTGCAATACATCTGAAGAAATTTCTCCTCCAAAGAGTTAAAGAAACAGTATTGCAAAAAGTGATACTTTTTACACGGCTTAAGGTTTTGCTTTGTTTTAGTCAGAGCCTTGTCACTGTGACATGATTCCTGTGATTCTGAGGCAGCTACCTGGTATCAGATTAGGTTTCTTCAGCCCACAGTTCTAGAGTTCAAGGACATGGAGCCTGTATTGTCTTAGCTCTGGTGTGAATCTTACAGAAGATAGTAGATTGTGATGGCTGAGGTAGTGACAGAGCTCATGCTTACACCTTCATCCAGGAAGCAGAGAGACCACAGAGGCCCAGACTTGATAATATTTTTTTTAAACAATCCTCTCCAGACAACTGAATTGTCATACACAAACTACCTCATGCTCTGCAGTGACATAAGCCTCTCACCAAACTAACTTCTCAAAGGTTCTGTCATCTCCGCCAATATCCCTCTGAGGACCAAGCTTTTAATCACAACGGACACCTATGGAGCCAACACTTAGTAAATCCATATGGATCTTCCACATTAGTAAGTACTGTCATTTGAAAAAATATTTTATTTTCATTTCTGTATATATGTGACAATGTAAATGTACCCACAAAGGCCAGAAGAGGGTGTTTGGATCTCCTGGAGCTGGAGTTACAGGCGTTAATGAGCCTTCCAATGTGGGTCTTGGGAACTGAACTCATATCTTGCAAGAACAACAAGTTCTTTAATGTCGAGTCATCTTTCTAGCCCCTAAAATCATGTTCTAAAGGGGTTTACAACTCTTTTTTATCTCTACAAGTAACAAAAGCATCTGCACACTGATGGATATCTTCATTGTCTCTCAGAAATATGAGATACAACTTGGGAAAACAAAACCTTCCTTAGGAAAAGAAACACAAAGGAGTTGAAGTCATTTTTGATTATGATTTCTAAAATATACTTCCCATCAAATTTCATATAAAATTAAAATCCAGGGTCATATAAAGCTGCCAATCAAAACATTGGCAAATGAGAAATGCACACAGTAAACATTTGGGAAAATAACATAGCAGTTTTCTCCTTTTATTAAATTTTGACTGAACAAATGGTAAGTGCTTTGGTGTCAGGCAAACTGAAAGCAGAAAAGGCAATGGAGATTTGAAGCAGAGTGTTTGAAAGATTAAGATAACTATACTCAATTATCTTAACCATATATGCTCCTTACCTCATCATGCCCCGTCCTCTGAGAAGTATTTCATTTGCAGCCTTACACCTGAGAATCTCTTATTTTTGAGTCTTGCAGATAGTGTAAAAAAATCAATAACACTAAAATATAAAATAGTTTCCTAAAAAAACACTTGTAAGAGGAATAAAGTGCACTTAGATGTTTGGAAAGGAATATGGTTCTTATTGAAACTTTGTTCATCTGGCATTTAAACAAATATTAAAAATCCACTTTCATCTTTCCACTTAACCCACAGACAGGGTATTCAAAGGAAAGCTGCAAAGCTGCATAAAAACATGAAAATAAAAAATATGAGAATTTAGAGAAACACATGAATTTGCTTCATTAGCATGTGAAAAACTTGATTAGGAGAAGGAAATTGCTAACAGGATATTCAAGATGTTTTTGAAGTACTTATCATAGAGGAAGAGATGAAATAAAAAATAATTTAGCACAATGGGGCAAAGAAAGATTGATTAAAATCATTGGAGTTTCTGAAAAAACAAAAATTATAGAAAAGAAGTAAAGGAGAAAAGTAGTCCCTGTGATGAAAAAAACAGATGGAAAATAATTTTTAATCCATAATTTTGAACATGGAATATTTATATATGGTGATTTCAAAATGCATTTTATACTGTAATGAGTTTCCATATAGCTTAGTTGGCTAAACTAAAAATCAAATATCACTGTTATCATCCTCCACAATCACTTGCTGAGCATATCAGTAGGAACAAACTTTTTCAGGCTTTTGAGAATCCAAAATATAAAACACAAATTACTATAAGTAATTACAACCCAATGGGTTGAGACTGTAGCATCATTATTCATGAATTTGTTCCTTTATTCAGTTTCAGTCTGTGCACTGACTATTAATCTGGCAAAGAGGCCATTGGAAAGGAAAGAATGAATGAAATAGACTTACTGGTTTCAAGGAGTTTTTAAAGAGGAGATGTATGCCATGTGTATAAATTAGGTAAACATATAAGACAGCAATGGCTGAACTATAATTCTTATAACTGCAGGATCAAATATGAATATTGAGGTGAAATAGGACCCTGTAAATTTGTGGGAAGAGCATTCAAAGGTTTTTCAGAGATGACACAATATGCCATGAGACGTTTTCACTATTGTCCCTACTTATAATTGGCAAGAACAAGTTGTGCTTCATGAAAAACAGCAGCTTGAGACTTAATTATAAAAGCATTCATAAGATTTGAATATACTGATAAAACAAGGGAGAGACATTTGGCAAAATAAATAGCAGGGATACTGAGAATTGAGGGCCATGGTTTGGCTTGGGTATAAAAATGCATCTATGGACATTTCCAGCATAGGTGACTTGTGAAGTTCATGCACTAAAAATGTGTACTCATCTTGGTCAAAGAGATCTCTTTCTTCAATGGACAGTAGCCAATGCAGACTTATAACTGGTCAAAGTGCTAAAAATAAGTGAGTACTGAGTGCTCAGTCCTAAATGGACATCTAAATGAAACCTTCAGGGAGATCGTGGAAGAGAGTGGAAAGAATGCTAACGCCAAAGGATGGGGAGAAGTTCTGTGAAATGCTGTCTTGTCGGCATGGCATTGCCATTGCACACATGAGCTCACTGTAGCTATGACACCTATACAAGACCTGCATAAGCCAAGAATATCAGTCAGTATTACAGCATGCAGCACTAAGTAAACTCAGTGACTTACAAATTTTTTTTAAGTCGAGGACAGAAGAGAAAAAAAAAAAACCTCTACACTTAAACATAGCACATACACACATGCAATGTATGCCACATACCACACACATACATGCATATAACACATACATACTTACAAAAAGCATACTACAACACACACTACATACCATACACATGGCATATATATAACCATACAACACACACAGTGACACACACATACACATAGAGGACATATCACACACATATACCACATCACAACATATTATATACATCAAACAATGGTGGGTAAAATATTTCAAATATCAAACAGCCAGATGTAAGAACAAGAGAATTGTATCTGTGAACTAGAAACTGATAAAACCATAAAGAAATGCTGAAGTAATATGAAAAACCAAGTAAAACTCCAAACACCAAAATAAATTCGAATAAAGGGAAAGACAATCAACACAATAAGGTAAATGGGTAACAGAGCACACTGACAGTATGGCAACAGAAGTGTGTCTAGTAAGTTAGGAAAATGAAGTTAGCAGATGGGAACAGGAGAGGATACACAGGAAAAAGAGCAAAGTAGAATCTATGTAAATAAAGAATAAAAGGATCCAAAAAAACTACATTGGAAAGTAGATAAAAATTGTTTAGCATAAAGCTTTAAGAGCTAGGGTTAAAGATATGAGAAATTGTGTCAGTATTGTGTGCCACAAGAGACATAATAAGAGAAGAATGGAGAGATAATAGCAAAGAAAGAAGGAAGACACTTAAAATTAAGACTCAAGCTATCGATTAAGAAATCACAAGATAATTAAAAAATACCCTGACATATTGCTTAATGTGTGAAGCACTACAAACAAAGAGAAATACTTAAGAAAAAAGACAGAGTGTATGTTCAAAACAAAGGCAATGAGGTCAGCTGCACAATTCTTACCAGCAACAAGAGATGCCAAGAGAAAATGTAGTGATAATCCCAAGTGCTCCAGCTGTGTTTTCAAGTGCATGTACAACACGCATATGTGCACATTTAGGGACAAAAAGCACTTGCCACTCATTAACCTTCATTGAGAAAACTATTATCAGACTATTGATATTTTAGACAATAAAAAATAGTTAACTGAGTTTTCAAAGCAAATGCTTTACGGTTGTAAACTATATGTCAGACATTGGTCCTATATTGACAACAGAATGATCAAAAACAAAAGCAAGACCAAGTTCAAAGTTGCTGCTTTTAAGAAGCTGCCATTTATGTGGGAAAGCAGTGAACATAAAAATTATATTCTCTACTTTCAAGTAATGATGAACACAAAATGAAAGCAAGACAGAGAAAATGTAATGACCAGGGAGTATTTTGGCTGAAACAGCCGATGCAAGACTGTACAAAGCAGAAACTTTCATTAAATCATGATGCAAGTGGGGGAGTAAGCACTGTGGATATCCGTGGGGAAGAGAATTCCAACAGAGCACGTCTGAGCAGCTTACTCATGTTTGAAGAATAAGGATAAAATCAGAAAGGTGGAGTGAACAGAAAGGACGCCAGGAGATGAGACCAGAGAGGGGAGCATGGGCTGCACATTTTCAGAATTGTAAGTTGCTGTAACAACTTTGGGCTGTTTTTTTTGTGTGACGCAAAGCTCCTTGAGTGACATGACCATTACATTTGGAAATGAACATTCTGGTGGTTGTGTTATGAATAGACCAAGAGAGCAAAAGAAGCAGTAAGACATTTCGGTAACATATTGTAGCAGTCTAGGTGATAAAAGCTTGACCACGAAGCTGAGTTAAACAGGGAGTGACGGGTGAATGGATTTGTATATATTTTGGAGGCAGAGACAAGGGCATTTGAAAACTCAAAAGAATGGCATGAGATTCAAGAAGCAACATAGGGATGAATAAAGAAAACAGAAATGCTTAGAAGACGGTAGTGGGTAAAATATTAGAATGACAGTTTCACTTGAGGTGAGTGCTCATGTGTTGGATCAGAATTTGGACCCAGTGGACACTGGAAACCCATGTACAGTGTTTCTGTGTCTGTCTGAATAAACGCCATAGTCAGTGCTGTAGGCCTAGGCAGATTCAGAGAAGACAGGATGGCTTGTGCTGGGGGAATGCTTCAAATGGAGGAGCAATTTCAAACTCACATGGTTATGGAGCTCTAAGGTTGAGGCTGGGGACCAGAAGTGGCTGTACTGAAAGTGCTCTGGCCATTTGTTTGCTGTTTTGGCAAAAGCTTCCAGACTTGTCTTGCTTGCTGGACTCCAGACTTCTTGGGGATCAATATATGTTCCTTTTAATAGGCTTTTGGATATAAGTTCATGTATGAATTCTTTTATTTTGGGACAGGGTCTCCCTAGTCCCAGCCCACCTGTAAATCATTGTGTGAACCAGGTTGGCCTCAGTCTCACAGAAATCCAATGCCTCTGCCTCTCGAGGGCTGGGATTAAAGGTGCGCTCCACCATGCCTGGCAGCCTCCATCTGTTTAAAATGATGTGAAGGAATCGTGCTGCCAGGACCTGCTATGGTCAGAGCATAGGTGTTGGCAAACTTAAAGTGGAGCTACTGGCATAGCAAAGTACTTTTTAATTCCATATGGCAATAATACCATGCAAAATACCACCCTAAACAGTAGATAATTTTTCACTCATATCTTCATATTAGCTCAGGTTCAATTGATTTTGCCTGGTTTCTGTTGTGTTTGGCTGAGTTTGGATGGATTCAAGACTGTTCCACAAATCTCTTAGCTTTCTGAGAATGACAAGTACCTAATGTGTTATGTATTCTTCTTTTGGTACAAGAGGGCAAACTTAACTTCAAGTCTCTGTCAGCTCTGTCATGTCAGCTAGCTATCATTGTATTAGGCAAAAAAGTGCACATGACTAAGTCTAATGTAAATAGTACTGAGAATTACGTACTCCAATGATCATGGAGTATTAAAGAAAAAGTGAACATAATATATTTTACTGCCCCCAAATATTAATCAACCCCCTATGTGCAAAATGTTTTCAGCTCTATTTCAAGAATCCTATCCCAAATGGATGATTGGCATGGCCCAAGGCCTGTCATTGAGCTTGAAGCCAATCTTATAATTTAAATACATACAGTTATGGATGTCTTTTTGGTATAGAATTCCACATGCTGAAAAGACAAGTCATATGTTCTCTAATCCTCAGCTCAACACAGTCAAACCAAAAAAGTTAATGGACTAAGGACAGGACAACTGCAATAAAGCTCTGTAAGAGGGGAGGAATGGGAATCAGAGAGGAATCAATAGTCCTTCCCAACTTTAAAACTCTGTTGGCTTTTACCCAGAAAGACAGATGCGGCATGTTCTCCCTTACTGTGGATGTTAGCTCCAAATCTTTAGAAGTGTTTAACCTTCAGTAATGGCAGAAGCCAAGAAAGTAGGAGGAGACCATGGAGAGGGGCAGAAGGATCTCTATGAGAGGTGGTAGTAAGACATAGGAGCTGTCAAGGGTGAATGTGAAACATAACTATGGGGGGGTAGTTTCAGTGAGGAGGGTGGAGAGAGGGTGTTACAGAGGAAGAGGAAGGAGAGACAAATAACACCAAGAATGTTTGGTAAAACATGAAGAGGTACAATGTTTTATAAGCACACTTAATACATATAATATATATGAATGTATATGTATAAAATATTTCAAGTATTTCAAATATTTCAGATACCACATGAAGTAACAATATTTTCCTGAAGAACCACAGACTATGTAACAAAAACCTCAGTATCAGGCATGGGAAATCTCCCTTCAAGCTGTTGGTCACAATAGTCAAAGAGACTCCCAAAACAATATAGATTATTGCTATTGTCCTTGGTTGCCTCCCAGAACTTGAAGGTAAGACCCTTACTTGGTCTTCTTACAGACTGCTGAAGATAACATACTTCAGACACAGAACTTGGAGGAATCAAGCTGGAACTGACCTGGAAGCCTCCTTCTTGAGGACTAGCTCTCATTATATCAGAAGGTGCTATGCAAACTGCCAAGGAAGAAAAGCAATCGATAATCCTACCCAGTAATAAAGCCTATGAACCACCATAATGATTGGCCAGACAAGCTGTCACTAATGGTGCAATAGTGGCACATTTACCTTGGAGAAAGCCATCAACTGTCTAATTGGATGGAAGGACTGCTCAGTCAGAAGAATCCACACTTGGTACTGTAACCTAGCTAAATACCCATGGCTGGATAGGACATAGATGCCAAAGCCTATTACTACCATTTCCCAAAGCCAATACAGTTTTTAACTGTATTCTAAAAAACTTATCCTTAAACTCTCAAAGGAGTGTAGCTCTCACCCCTCATCAAAGAAGCTTCTTATTATACCAGACAGGGATGGTTGCAGAGAGACACAACTGGTCAAAATACTGAGAATAAGTGACCATAAGTGATATATCTAAAACTCAGTCCCTACATCTAAGGCTCAGGAAACAACATAGAAAAGATTGTAAGCACCAGAGAACCAGGATGTCTGCTGCTAGACAGTGTCTTTGAGACATGACGGAAAGACTGCACCCATGAAATGTCAATATGGTTGCCTTAAGAAGAACTTCACAAGGACAACACCAGATGGCATGCCAGCGTGGATTGGGATAATTTTATAAGGTTTCGCCTTTAGATAAAGAGCTACAGGTAATTAATGGATTCTGAGAGAAAGAGAGAAAATCAATTTTCTCAAAGAACTCTCTGATAGATTATACAGTCCCAAGTGACCTGCCCTAAACACATGTACATATTAGAACCAGTAAGTGGACTCAAGATGTTGTTTAGAAGTATGTATAAATACACACACATGTATATGTATTGTTAACAATTAAAGAAGAGGCCAGGATTTGAGAGGGAGTGGGGAGATGTAGGAAGATTTGGAGGGAGAGGGGGAGAAATAGAAATAATACAAATCTCAAAGAATTTAACTGAACACTCCTGTCAGCCTTTTGTTGCCAGGCTGCCTTAGCGGAGGACGACTCTGTTAGGCTCAGTCTCCTCCCTCTGCAGTACACGGCTCTTACACCCTCTTCCTTTACTCGTACCCTCCTGGGACATTTCAGAAGAAGAATTTGCAGGAGATCTCTGGTTTTCATTGCTAAGTGAATTATGTATCCTACTTTCAGTTTGCAGAAAATGGGGGCCCAGTGGGGTTTTGACCTCTCACAGCATTGCAATCTGCCTTTGCCTTCCCACACTGGTGATATTACTGCAAGCCAGCAAGTAGTGTTCCCCATAGTTTCTGTTTCAAGTTCCTGCTTGAGTTCCTGACCTGCCCTCCCTTAGTGATGGACTATGACCTGAAGTGTAAGCTCAATGAGTTCTTTTCTCCCCTAAAATACTTTTGGTCAGAGTGTTTTACCGCAGCAAGGGAGTGAAACTGGAATGGTTCATTAGGAGGCCCTAGAGTCTAGGAAACAAATGTTCTCAAAACATACTTCCTTCATACTCACATTGCTGTAGTTCTCTCTCTCTCTCTCTCTCTCTCTCTCTCTCTCTGTGTGTGTGTGTGTGTGTTGGGAAATGGGTAAATGGATTTAGGTTGGTTTTAACTTCAAGCTATGGGTTAGATAGAGATTTGGTCCATACCTTTATGGCTACTGGACACTTGTTTTTTTTCTTGGCAAAATATGAGAGTCCCATGGGACAAATCGAATCATGTAAGTCTTTGATCATTCAGATTTCTGATCACGGTTTATTATGAGTCCTTTCTAACATACATTATTTTATTTATTTTTCTTCTTTTTTCCTTCTTTCTCTTTTCTTTTTCTTTTTTGGGCTGAAAATCAAATCCAGGGTCTCATACATGCTAGGCAAGCATTCTACTTCTTAGTTACATCTCTAGCCTTCAAAGATGTAAAAATAGACTAAGATCGGGGCTGGGAGATGGATCAGCAGTTAAGGGCACATATTGCTCTTGCAGAAGTCCTGAGTTCTATCCTTAGAACCCATGTTAGGTGGCTCACAACTGCCCATAATTTCCATTGTAGGGGATCTTCTGCCTTCTTATGGCTGGTGTGGGCTCTGCACTCACACGCACAATGTTGCTTTTTCCTCTCCCCTTGTCCCCCTCTTTGCCACACACATAAATTAAAAAACAAATGTGATGGCACATTGTGCTGTCACTGTCATTCAACATCAACGTTTCTACATTTTACCTCATGGTCATTTTCATTTTTATCCCATCTGTTTCCCAAAATTAATACCCCAAGATCAATAAATATAGAAGTAATACTGGGCAAAAAAAATCTTTAAATCTGACAGAGGGTTAGTATCTAGAATACACAAAGAATTTCTGTGTTATTCACTGTTTGCTGCATAAGGAAACCTTCCTGGTGAGAGTTGAGAGGTACATACAGCCTATGCTTAGAGGGTGCATTGAAGATGTGTCACTTTAGGGTTAAGCATCTCATAGACACTGTTTTAGCATTTGGCCAGTTCTGGAACTCTGTAATAGTCCTATCTGTTGCAAAAAGAACTTTTGTTGATGAGGGCGAAATGTACACATCTGGAAATATGAGGATGCGGATTTAGGATAAAGCACGGAATTATGCTATTCTGAGGATGCAGCAGAAGTGAGCTTTCTCTAGGATCTATGACCTCTGCAGCCATGTGTATTTGGCTGTTTATAGCACCACACGAGTTTCTTCCTATTGAGTAGGGCGTTAATTGCAAATAGACAGTTGGTGATTACCCCTAGGTAAAAGTGCCACTACTGCACCAACGTGCAGAGAACAAGAAGCCACAGTTGATTATCCCTTAAAGGATATCTATCTATTTCAAGCCTTTGCCTTCCAAGGTTCATGGAAGTAGAAGAGGAGGTGGAGAGATTGCAAGAGCCAGAGGAGGGGTGGATGACCACAAGGAAACATAGTTTTCCAGACAGCCTGTCAGTTACCCATATGAATTCACAGCAATGGTGATAGAATACACAAATCAGACAAAATTTCAGCATAGACATAAGGAAGTGGTTAAGAAATCCCAACCCAACCTAAGGAACTTTTGGTGACTGATGGCTCTTGGGAGGGAAAAGACAGTGTTTTATAGGGATGAGATTCTTGGTAGGCCCAGTGAATGGACCCACACTAAAGCACATTTAAGAACCAACTTAGACTCTAGTGGCCACATTTTATATATATATGAGAATCATTAATTAAATTGGGCAGGAGCAGTGGGGGGCAGTGCAAAAAGGGAAGGAGATTTAAGTAGCATCAAACTATATTGTATGAGAATTGAAAAAAATCAATAAAAAAGAAAAAAATTGGGGGAAAATCTGAACAGAATTCTCAAACTATGAAGCATAAATGGCTGAGAAATTCTTAAAAATGTTTAACATTTTTAGCCATAAGAGAAATGCAAATGAAAACTACTTTGAGAGTTTACCTTACCCCCATCAGAATAGCTAAGATCACAAAACCAAATAAATGATGACAAATGCTAGCAAGGAAGGAGGGGGCTTCACTTATCCACTCTTGCTGGCATCAAAGTGGTGCAGCCACTATGAAAATCAGCGTGGAGGCTGCTCAGAAAGCTGAAATGGGTCTATCACATGATCCGGATATACCACTCAAGCATAAATCCAAAGGACTCTATACCTTACTATAGAGAAATCCATTCATCCCATGGTCATTGCCACTCTATTCACAGTAGCCAGGGAATGGAAACAACCTAGATGTCCACGAACCGATGAATGGATCATGAAAGTACATTTACACCTTGGAATATTATTCAGCTGTTTAAGAAAAGTGAAATTCACAGGCAAATGAAAGGAACTGGAAACAATCGTCCTAAGTAAAGCAACCTAGACCCAGAAAGACAAATGTCACGTGTCCTCTCTCCTAAGTATATGCTAACTTAAATCTTTTATATAGGTGTGTTTCAATGGGAAAATCCATAGACATGAAAAACTAGTAAGGAACCATGGAAATGTGGCCTGGGAGGGGAGATAGAAGGTAGTGATCTATCACAGTGCCAGGAGAATAATGGAATAAGAAGAGCAGTGGGGTGAGGAACAGGAGGACGGGGTAGGGAAGGAAGTATAAGGACGGATAGCTAACACCAAGACCTTTTGAAAGGTCATGGAAACCTGGTACTGTAAAACTTTCTTAAAATACATACATATACGTATATAAAAAATTTGTATGGAGTGACCTAATAAAGGGGGACATATGCCCTTACCAGATACCACGTGCAAACAATTAAAAGCCCACTGTCAGGAATGGGTTCCCGCCTTTGGAGTTATTGACCAGGACTTTCTTCACAGACCCTAAAACAATACTGGATACTGGCGTTGCTTTTATTTACCTCCCTGAACTTGTCGGAAAGACCCTACTGCTGAAGACACTACATGTGTGAGTCATAGAACACAGAAGGAAAAATCAAGCTAGTACTGACTTTGAAGCTTTATTCCTACCGGGGAGCTTCCATAGTCCTGGAAGGTGCTGGGCATGCTACCAGAAGAGAAAAGTCATCATCAGTTTTATTCAGCTATGAACACTGTGAGCTGCAATAACGACTGGCTGCTAAGATGTGCCTACTGGTGCAGTGGTAGCATGAATGTTTTCAGAGTAACCAGCCACTTTAGGCCTGCTTCAAGGTGGAGCCAACACCTGGCACTATTAGCAGATCCAAGAACCTGTCTAGACACATCACAGGCCATAGGGGATAACCTACTATTATTTCCTAAATGTATATAGGGTTAAATGGACTCCTATGACTCGTTATATCCATGAATCAGTGCATCTTCCAGTTATCACCAGAGAAGCTTCTTGCAGCAAATGGTGATTTACACAGAGACTCACAATTGGTTCATATGCACAGAACAAGAGACTCTAGAGTGCTCACCCCTAAATGAGACACCTACATCACACCGTCTCCTCCAAGGCTCAGGGATCACTGTGGAAGAAGAGACAAAAAGATTGTAATATGCAAAGGTGTTGGATGAATTCAAGGAAATTTTGTTTCCCAGACACAACAAGGCAGTTACACATATGAACCAACAGACCTTGTGACATCATGCACAAGACCTGTTCAAACCTAAACCAGACAAAATCCAGCATGTTGGAGGGAGGTAGGCACACAGGCCCAGCCCTAGTTGAGGATTTTTTGGCAACTGATAGCTTCTTGGAGAAGGAGAATGTGTTTTCACTGAGTGTGATGTTGGTTAGGTTTTCCACACTTCAGGAGATAGACCTACAGGCAAGACTATTTGGAGAACATAAATTAGACTCAATAGTCCTTAAGAAAAAAAAAAGAGGTCATGGAGTGAGGGGGGAGGGAGATGAGGGCACATCTGCATCTGAGAGAAGATGGAAGGATTCTGAATATGACCAATATATATTATATGAAATTTTCAAAGAATCAAAAGTATTATTTCAAAAATCCAATAACTCCAGACATAATATCACATTATGAATTACTTTAATAAACTTCCTATTCTTAATAGTTGAACTTACCTTACCATTAAGACTTCAGTAAAAATTTCTGAAATATGAAAGTGTGATATGTATAATGCCCAGAAAAATCATAACATACCTGTTTAGGTTTACGAAGAGTAGCTAAGTGAACCCTGTATTGTCTTCATAATGGACATGGGCTTATTAGAACTATTACCCAGAGCTGAAATTTTTGCACAGTGCAAAGGTGATCTTGAGAGGGAAGAGCATCTTCAGCAAGCTGAGTAGTGTGGATGCACAAGGCTAAACTGGAGCCCATGAGAGCTCAAGCTCCTGTGCCATGCTTTGTAAAATACAAGCATTGCTGATTAGTAGAGTGCAAACTCAGTTTCTTGAATAATAATGTATCACCTTTCAAAACAGGATGGAGTGGACTGAGCCAGAAAACCCCAGTGCACTCAATACAGACTGAAGACAAGTATAGTTTTATTTTTGTATATATTCACTTAGGCAAGCTGGCCATGATTGTTTGAAAAGCAATGTTTTAAGAGTTTTTAGAATTCATGGATGTTTTGAATGGAATGTGAGCTTGTGGTAATACAACTTGTAGAGGTCTTATACAGCTGACTCACTGAGTAAGGCCTGTTTTACTGATTAATCTATCCCCAGCATCTTGCAAAGTGTCTGGTATGTAGATTCTGAACAAACACATGCATTTCAGGTTAGCCCACTGGCTGTCTTTCCATGGTGATTTAAACTCCTTTTGTCTTATGATTCTACTTTTTCCTAGGATGGCACTATCACCCTCCAGCTAGCTGATGGCAAGGAGGAAAGCCTGAGAAGGCAGTTCTGCACTTAAAAACCCAAGCATGATCTAGTGATATCACTCACCAAAGTGCTAAGTAGCCCGGAAATACAGCCCAGGTTGTGAGCCCAGAAAATAAAGTAGTAGATGCAATGAGCAAATTCAACACAACATATAACCTTTACATTCTATTCTATGACCTAGAAGGTCAGAGGCCATATCTCCTTTAATTGACAGTCATATTTTCTTATTTATTCATAATATAACAGCCAATTAAATAAACATTTACTGGGAAATGAATGAACCAGGAAAAGGATGAATTTTAAAAAGTTCCAGTGTGATATAAACCCTTCCTCATAATGGAATAATTTACCTAAAATATAAAAGCATTCAATGAAACACGAACTATTTTTAGTGTTAATCGAAATCCTTTATTCAACATTTTAGAGTTGTTATGAAGTGTCCAAATAACATTTTCTCAAATATCATAAAATTTAAATAAGACAGGAAGATATAGATATTGGAATTAAGCTGCAGGTTTAATAAGCACAAATATGGTATGTTTATGTTGAAGCATTTTATTAATCACCCACAAATTTGTTTCATAAACCTCTTCAGTGTCTACTGAATGCCGCTTTCACCAAGAGCCTTCATAATTTAGAAAATAAAAAATTAGCAAATGTATATAGTATATTAGAATCACTCACTCTTAAGATGGGTGTGGTAGTGCACGCCTTTTATCCCAACACTTGGGAGGCAGAGCTAGGCAAATCTCTATGAGTTCAAGGCCAGCCTGGTCCACTTAGTGAGTTCCAGGCCAGCTGGGACTACAGAGAGACTTTGACTCAAAAAGACAAAACAAACAAACAAAACAACTCATTCTTTTTATACTTAAAGTCATACCTTCTGTCTTGATATCTGTTGGTTTAAACTGATAGAAACTTAAGGCTGTATTAGTTCCAGCAGATGGTCAAACAGGACAGTTTAGAGAAAGGATAATAAAGGGAGTATTTATAGGGGTGTGTCTAAGGCTTCCGGGAAGCACATGAAGTCCAAACAAATATTTTTCAGCTTAAAAAATTCTTTAGAAAATATGCTCACTATACTTGGAATGTGTATTGTGAAGAAATGAATTGGAAAATAAGTACAAAAAATCTATTTAAGAGGGTAATTTTTAAAAATGGTACTTACATTTAAATTTACTTTTTTCCAGTTATTGCATCAAATTGAGTTTTTAAAAGGAAAAGCATTGTATATATTATGGTGTAGATCATGATATTTTAAAATATGAATACATTATGGAATGCTTAAATTAAGCTAATTAGCATATCCATTGCTTATTTGTGGTAAAAACACTTAAAATCACTAATATTGATGGAAAAATAATACATTCCTGCTTAATCCTGAAGGTTGCTATAGGATTAAAGTATGTATGAAAATGCTATGCAAATGTAAGTTGCCTTTTTTTAAGTGAAGAAAACAACCTTGTAATTATGCTCTTCATTTTTCCTTCTTTCATTGACATTTCCAAGAATGCACAATGCTGTCTTTCTAATGATCCAGTTAAAATGCAATCAAATAATTATAATATGATGTGATAAGTGTGAGAGATTAATTGTGCATCCAGATGGGGGTTGGGCAAGGCTTCAGAAAGGAGGCAATATGAGTTGGACCTTGACTATGGGCAGGAAGAGGATTTCGGTAAGAAGGGGAAGGATGGAAGGATGTCACAGCTTGGTTGACTTCGGAAAGATGGAAGCCAGGACCAGGAGCATAAGGATGTACAGAATGTGCAAAGTGGCAGGGGATGCTGCTGAAACAGAAATATTATTAGTCAGGAATCTAGAGAGGAACAGAACCAGTGTGAGTAAATATTAATTCAATATGTATAATTAATGTATGCACATTCAACATACGTATGTGTGTGTGTATATATATGTGTATATATATATATATATTTATATATCTAATGAGAATTGGCTCACACACTCATGGAGGATGAGAAGACCCGAGACTGCACACTGAAGGTGTTATTTATAATCCAGTCTGATTTGGAAGGTCTGAGGTTGGATGGAGAGATAGGTATGCTGATGGTATGTTCCAGTCTGAATCAGAAATCATCAGAGCGTATAGAGAGCAAATGCACTCTTCTGCTTTCTTCTGCAGCTCAGGCCTTCAGTGGGTGGGTCAGATGACTGCCCCACATGTTGCAAGGGTGATTTTCTTTACCCACTCTATCAATTCAAATGGTCATCTCCTTTAACGTCTCACAGACACAGAAACAATGTTTTGCCAGATACCTGGGCATCTTTTAGCCCAGTCAAGTTGATCCATAAATTAGTGATCATAGAAACACTGCATTAAATTGTTAGGAACTTTTTCTTCCACAAGTTAAAGACAGTGAAATTCATTTTCATTTATTTATTATACTGGATAGTGGTACTGTTAAATCATATTGGAATTCCCTGGGGAGCTTTTTAAAAATTACTAAGCCCAGGACCAATTAAACGAGAAACTCTGGGAATGAGTATCAGGTATAGTTTTCTTTCTTTCCTTTTTTTAAATGATCCCTAGGTGATTTTAATATGCAGCTCATAATCAGAACCTGTACAGTAGAACGAATAAGGCTACATGGCAAAATCTTCAGTCAAGATTTATTTCCTCAGCAACAGCCCTCAAGCCAGCTGTCTTTGTATTCATCCTCCTGCAGACTTTCTTCTGGGCATTGCACAGGTGCCTAGGTCAGATTTTAATTTGCACCATCACCTTTCCCCATTCTAAAATATAAATAAATTTGTAGAAAATCATTTATTTCACTGACTGCTAACAAAATTAAAAAAAAATATCCAGTCTAGAAATCTCTTCGTCATTTGCAAATCCGTCCTACCACAAATGCATATTCTCTTTACCTCTCCTAATTATTCACACAGGCCACCTGGCTTCTCACCTGATATATTTTCAGTGTCCTAGGCCAGGCCTCTATTTCCTCTCACCTGGATAGTAACTGGAATCCCAGCTTGAATTTTGTTCCAATTCATTCAGTTTTCTAGATAATTGCCCTATTGACATTTAAAATGTATAGATGTACAAATCATTCTAATATTGAACACCCTTTGATATTTTCTCTTTTTTTTCTGAAAGTTAAAAACATATCAACATAAATTAAAATGCCTTTAAGACCATCTCAGCCTCAACTACCTGCTGCCCTTCCCAGGGAAGTGAGCAACATGCTATTTGTCTTTCATGAAGCTCTGCACTTGATGCCTTTTACCTGAGCAGTTCTGTGCATTCTTCTGCCCCACCCCCACCCCCACCACATACCTACCTCTCTGTGACAACAGAAACCTGTATCATTCTTAACAGGGCACTTCTTGGGCTGTTTTTTTTAAAACTGCTTATTTCATTTAATAGTTTTCTCATGTAAAATAAAGTTTTATAGTACCGGGAAAGTATCTTTCTTGTTTATAATTATATTCACAGAGTGTAAAGCAGTTATTTCCAAATGGAAAAGGTGACCGGGAATTGGGAGGGACAGAGCAGGGTAAGGCAAGCTGGAATGATGAGCGAACCCGAGATGGTGGCAGAGATGTGCATTTGGAACGTGATCTTAAACTGGAAGCTAGAAAATATTGTAAGCAGGACCTTGACACCATCTCCCTTGATCATTAGAACGATCATTGTGTGAATCCCAGAGACTGTTTGAGATCAGATGGTTCAGGAGAAAGATATTCTCAGTGTACCTGCTGAGATGAGAACTAATGAAGACAAGAAGGAAGACGCTCCAGAGAATATGAGAGCTGACAAGGGAAGGAGGGACCGCGGGACAAATGGCCACACAGGTTTTAATTTCACACATAGGCCCAAGCAGAGCAGGACCATCCTCTGTGTGAGAGGCAGATAAGGATCACATTGTATACAGGGAAAAGATGGAAATTAGCTTGGAGCCTGAGCAAGCAAGACCATTAGTTTACATGAGATATTTTTATAGGTATAATTGTGTCCCCTAATCCTGTAAAAAATTAAGTCTTTACCTCCTGCATCTCATAATGTGACCTTGTTTGGACAGAGTGACTGAAGATTTGGACTGAAGTCATAGTATAGTAGAGTGGGCCCCTAGCTCAATAGGAGCCAAGCTCTTAAAAGAAGGGTGCCCATGTGAGGACAAAAACACAAGGACAGCACCATGTGACGACAGGGATTACAGTCATGCATCCCTGAGAAATGCCAACGATGGCTGCAAATAGTCAGAACTCTGGAATAGGCAAGGAAGGCTTAACCGGGATGTGGCCCTGCCGATTCTGTGCTCTCAGAGCTGTGAGATCAAGACACTGTTCTTTTCAGTTACTCAGTATGAGCTACTGTACTATGGAAGCCACAGGAAATGATGTCATAGTAACACTGCTGGAAATGTTGGAGCATTTACTACATGCTAGTAAATCCACTATCCAATACATTTATGCATATTAACTAATTTAATCTTTCTGGCCACTGTATGATCTTCGTACTACATTTGGAAAACAATACATGAAATTCTAAAAACTGGAACACAAAATAGATCACATAAATATGGAAGCCAGGGAAAAAGAAAAGAAAACATTTGGGTTATCATGTGACCTAGAGAATTCCTCCTTTTTGAGAATCGCATATTCTTCAGGAGCTGTGCTGGATGTAAGAGGTCAGGAGGGTTCATGTAACTTGGAAATCAAAACATACAGACATCCCTACAGACATTATATCAAGTGTGTCCTGCCCATCAAGCAGTGAGTACTTGTTTCTGTGGGCATCTCTGGCTATCCACCAAGTGCTGATGACAGAACCCACATGCAGGAAAAGGATTGAGCTCCCCGTTCAGGTGTCAGAGATGACACATTTGGGTCTGTCTTTAAGTTAAGGAAAAAGATATGCCATTTAGATGAAAAGCGAAGAAACACAGTTTGCTAGAAAGGTTGTTGTTTATAGCCGTTAAGTGATCTCATGAAAGACAGAATCTTTCCCTTCTCTTCTGCCTAGCATCACTCAGGACTAACTGAACATCTTAGGTAATCCCTGTATCTAGAGGTAAATGCATTCTAACTTGGCTTCCTTCCTATCTAACTGATAGAGAATACATTTCTGAAGAACTAAATTGTCACTTAAATGTAAATACAAGTTGAGCCTGGAACATTCGGACAGGATTTCCACTTGGGGCTGATAGAATCCATTTGCAACACTGAAGAGATGGTGAAGGTGATTTAGGCTGCTCTGAGTGATCAGTTCTGAGGGGTAATTTATGTGATGCTGATGTATGTGAGAATTGAGATGATGTAGAAGAAGAGATTTTGCAAAGTAGAAAGCACTGTATCAAAATATTCTTATTCTGAATGGTTAATAATCACTCTGTTATTCAGCACACTGACTGGCAATTACATTGTTTTATATAAACCTTAGATTTCAGGTTAAATGCTATCTAAGAAAGCCATGCAGGAATTGATTTCTATGCCAGACTAGTTCTTATATTTTTACTGTTTTATCATAATAATTCCTAAAACATAAGACTTTGCACTTAGATGAGGGTTGTTACTAGGATCCTTTATCTAGACTAGTTCTTATATTTTTACTATTTTTTCATAATAATTCCTAAAACATAATACTTTGCACTTAGATGAGGGTTGTTACTAGGATCCTTTATCTAGGGGTGGTGCATTGTCCTACACACAAACCTTACTTAAGGTTTGTTTGAAGGCACAGGCAAGTGAGAGAGCCACTTGCAATAACACACCAAGACAACAGGTAAGCTCAGGACACTGCAGCTGTGATTCTCACTTATATACTAGGACTCCTTGAATAACACTTCTTCTACTAAACATTTTAGGTATTGTATTCATATTTAAATAACTGTGTAACTCAAGAACTAAGGTCCCGATTTTCAGCTTCTGGGTTGCCTGGATCTGAGATCCAGATACAGCCAGGAAGCAATCGCACCAGTCATTAGGTGTAGCTAATGGGAGTCATGCTACTGTGCTCATTTGTGGAAAGTTCAACAAAGCAACCCCTACGTGTATATGTTTTTACTTATATCATTGCACAATTCTGTGATGCCAACTGCTGGTATATTCATATTCTGGGAACTTATATGTTCAAATGTCATTCTGGATTACAGCAAAGTTTTTAATGCCCAGTCGTTTAGCACTGATTCTTAATGTTTCCTGGGGATAGGAATTCAGAATCTTGGAGAGTGTTTCTAGGTGGCTGAGAACATGAAAGTAAGGCAACTGATGTCAGAAGGAGGAATCTTTGGGAAAGCGGCTTCTCTGATTGTTAAGATGCATATTGTTCCAACTCAAGCCCTGTGATCAGAAGACTTTCAGTTCATAGTCATAACAGAATGTGTGCCAAAAAGTAACAGGAATACTGATTTGAGATTGGTCAAGTGATTCATTTGTGTTTATTCATTTATTGACAGCATATTTTGTCATGATGCATAGATACGCTCTGGTGATAGTGTTTGTTTTACTGTCATAAGTGAGTGTATAAATTCATTAAAATTAGAAGAGATTAATGTATTACATATAAAATTAGAAGTTACCATGGTCATGGGACGCAGTAAGCAATGGAACGTCGTCACTGACAGCTATTAGCTAGGAGTAGGACTGTGTGAGAACTCAACTGGCTAAATAATTACATGGAAATACTGATAGAATTTGCAGGTATATATGGTAAAAATGAACTCTACATTTAAAGAGTATCTATTTATGTTACTCTATATCGTGGCCCTTTGCATTATATTTGTATTGCAGTTATTGTAAACTGGGTGTGAATGTATTTAACTACAAGTACTAAAGATACCATGAAACTAAATGGAAATCAAATTTTGTTTTGTGCCCATTGCAAACCTACCTCTATAAATAGATATGCATATTTCTTCTCTTAGATTTTGTAATCTTTGTGAAGTTTTACTTTCCAAATAATACTAAGAAAAGCATATCTTTAGGATGTGGCTTATTCTTAACTCTGAATGTTACACATTATATTGATTTAAAAATGGACTACTGACTTCTACTAGTTAAGACAGACCCATCTTTGCCATGGGCCGAATATGGAAATGTAGGCATTGATATGATGTGTTCCAAACCTTCTGAAACTAACCACAATTCCATTTTTAAATATTGGGGATATATATATATATATATATATATATATATATATATGTGTGTGTGTGTGTGTGTGTGTGCGTGTGTGTTCTGTGTGCATACACACACCCATGTATGCAATGTCCAAGAGGCCAGAGAGGGTTGTTAGCTGTTATGTGGGTGCTGGGAACCAAACCCAGATCCTCTGCAAGAGCAGGAAGTGCTCTTAACCCCCAAAGCCATCTCTCCAGCCTCAGAATTTCATTTTGAAATATTCACATCTCATTTAATATTCACATCATAATCAAATGGAGAAGATGATCCTAACACTATAATCTACTTTGGTGCTGTGCACTGCTGTGTCTTTGGAAAGCAGGGATTTGATTGCTAAGTGGCAAATTGGTAGGGTTATCTCTGTGACCCTTTTTGCGTCTTCTCACTGCCAGTATGTCTTGTCTGTGACACTGATTCAAAGAAGATCCAAGTAAGACTTTTCAGCTCTTCAACATGACTGACGTGAACATGATAATGTGATATTCTTTATCTTGCTCTTTTAACCCTATGGATGGGAAGATCAGAATTTAGCTGGACATCATGCACATGATGTATGAGAATATAATCTAATTTATTCTACAATGACTGCAATGTTAAGTGATTTTTCAGATGATTTGTTTGTTAACATGTTTAACTAACATTTCCAAAATAAGAGTGCAGAGTGCAGTAGGAAGAAAAAAATTCTTGAAAAACTTGGAAATATTAAGCAAAACTCTTTTAATAATTATCAAAATGTGCATGTCCTTTTATCTTTCCAGTTAAAACAGGAATATCAGAGGTATCTGTGTTGCCTTTAGAGGAAACGTGTGTCATTGCTGGGATCAACTCTCAAACTGAGCTTGAAACCTCAGACTTTGGTTGTGAAACCAAGTCGGTCAGTTCTCAAAGGAAAAGTAAATCAGCCAAAAGGAAGAAATCATCGAATAATTATTTGGACAAGTATTAATTTTTTTTTGAGTGAACATGGAAAACATTGTCATAGTGACTGGCAGGATTATTGTTTCTAGTTTTTCAAAACATGCTACTGAGCACTATAGATTTACAAAAACCCACATCAGTGACAGGAGCCATAAACCCCAGGCCACCAAGCAAGACGTGAATTATGGACAGAAACCAGAACTGTGTATGCAGGTGTCTTAGATTATGGGAAGGTGATGATGGGCAGTGCCAATCATTTTGACACTTTTAGTGTCAAATTTTAAATATTAGCTGAAGAATTTCATCAAATTCTCCACCTGTAAAATGTTTTATACTTTTCCGAGAAAATGTTTTAGAATAACATATAAGCTTCCGTTTTGTGAAGCCTGGCTCACTTTAATATCTGTGCTTGCTTATGTTAGCCTTTTGCTTTTTAGAGCAAATTCCCTAGGGCAAGGATTTTACCCAGATTGCAGTGAGTGAATGGGTGTGTGAGAGCACACGTGCACGCAGGTACTGCCACACAGATATTTTATAATTATTCTTTGCTTTCTACCAAGTCAAGGGATTTAATGGTAAAGCCTCTTATGTTTCCAAATCCCACCATACACCAAAACCTATTTGGTCTTTGCAAACCTGGTCTCTTTCATATTAGTCCATTTATGACCATATCTATTTTGTCTGGACCTCCTGGATCTGAACATATTTGCAAAGCAACTGTTACTAAAGCTACAGCTGCTTTTCTACATGTTAATACATTACCAAGTGATGAAAGATGAAATTAGAGTAAAGAGATAAAAGATGTTGTTTGGTTGGAAAAATGCTTAGTCCTATTTATTTATTTCAATTCTGCATAAACTAAGAGGTGCCACGGACTCGATTAGTGTTCTTGAGCATTGTGAGCTGACTTAATGGAGGTTTTTATTTTTTATTTTTTTTTTGTTCTCAAGTTACAACGCGCGCGCGCGCGCACACACACACACACACACACACACACACACACCATGCTCAGTTACTATTTATATACTATCATCTGCCAGGGTCTTTGAAATTTCTGTTTTGCATTAAAGACAAAGACTTCCTCTCTCTGACTGCTCATTGAGGGTTTCTTGATACAAGAACATAATTAACTCTTTCTTAACCTAATTTCTGCATTTTAAAAAGTAGGCAGATATGACAAAAATGGAGCACTCAATCCACAGGGTGGCCATTAACTGCACTCCGTTCCTGGGCGTTCTCAATTCAGACCACAATTACTGTCAGGGACTGGCACAGAAGCTCCTTCATGTTCGCAAACAGGAATACTATTCATTAAAGAGCACTTTCAATAAAATATAATCTATATTTTTTAATGAATATTTGAGAAAGAAAATATAATCTTGGGTTCAGAAACCTGAAATATGGTTATTATGCCTTTAATAACGTAGACTTTCTCATGTACATGTACTGACAGTTGTAGAAAAAGGAATCAGAAATGAGACGGCAGGCTTTAACTCGGAAGAAATGAAAAAGCCAAGCCACAGTAAACTAAGTCAATGTTAAATAAGGATTTCCCGGAACCACCCACAGCACACACAGCTTTCTTTGGGTTTTATTGATGTCCCTAGGATAGGAGATTCTACTTAAATCTTTCAAGCCCAGTTAAATATGGGAACATGAGGCACTTTAGAGACTGAGACTACTAAGAGGCTCTTCTAAGACCTCTGCTTAGTTCCAGAATTTGCCATTCTTAACCCAATTCCTTTTTTCCTGATATACTTTTAGTTTTAATGACGATTTTTTTTTCCATTTCAGATTGTTGATTCTCAGAAATGATTAGGGGTAGTTTGTAGGAAATGAAATCAGTATTGTTTAATGTTCAAGAACAAATGCCTTTCTCTTTAATAAACTTTAAAATGAGTCAGTTCTAATAAAAACAAAAGCAAGAATAGTGGTAATGTGCATATACATGCACAAGTGAGTGCACGTGCACACACACACACACACACACACACATCTATTTGCAGGGGAAATGAGCTAGTTGGATTTGTTAAATGCAAGAGCATGTTGCTCCAGAGGCGATGCAGTCCAGCAACTGCCAAGGCTCAGAAAGCAAAAGCACTCCACAGACTGGGAGTGTTTCTTCTTTCACAAAATATCCCAGGAATTCTGCTCCTCAAACAAACCTTCCATTGAAAATCTAAATTGTACTTTCCAGGAAACAATTGGTTTTTAAATTTTTAAAGAAATGACAAAGTAGGTAGAAATAACCTTATTAAAGTATAAGCTGACTGGGTTAAAAATACACTATCTTTTGAAAGAAAGGAAGAAAACTAATTTAGCATTTTCTGAAGAAAACAGATTTCCATAAAGGCTGAATCCACTGAGGATCAAATCATTTAAAATCATATTGTACCAGACTCCCCACAAAAGAAACCAAGGGCCAGTTACCAAGATTATCATCAACATCTTGGTATTAGTTTTGAATCATGTCTTAGCTAATAAAATAATACTAATTTGAAAGTAAATTTTCTGAGAATGAATACTCTTTCTTTCTGTAGATTTTCTGTTTGGTTTACCTGTGAAGATTGTGAATAGACACTATATTGACCTACTATTCGGGACTAGGAATGTAGTAGAAATTCATAAAGCAGGTTGTTTTTCCTCTTGCTTATCCGTGGCAAATAGAAAAGAACAGAATCTCAGAGACAGCATTTTGCCTGTGTGTGCCAGTCATGCATGGAGTGAAATGTATTACCCTTTAAACAATTTGGGAGTGGATGCAGTTAATAGGTAGGACAGATAGTTACAAAGTCCTGATTAACTACAAAGCGCAAAGACATGTGGAAACTTGTATGCGGTGAAAGGGAAGAGACAGCAGCGATTATTTACTGTTCTGGAGACAGGTCGGAACAGAGCCGGGAGGTTCTGCACAGCAACATTGCCCTCTTTTGGCAAAACAGTGCACTGTTTACCTCACTCGCAGGTGAAAGCGTTTCTTCAGGACACAGAAAATTTCCATGTCAAGATAAACACACAAAGTGAAACAAAAGAAAACATAGAGAGGAAAGAAGATTGATTCATAAGACTGACCAAATTCTCTTCAAAGGAAGAAGACGAAGGGGCACGCTAAGAAAGAAACCTCTAGATTCACTCTTTCAGTGGTCCAGTTCCAGTGACAGCAGATTTCTTCACCCCTTATCTTTACCCTTGACAGCTTCAAGCCTTCTGCAATGAAATCAGAATCCTGTAAGACTCAGAATGTGACCAAATAAAACAAGAGCTAGTTCTTTTCAAGCTCTCAATGTTTAAATATGTGGGGAGTCTACAGCAGGAGCTGAAGTTACTCGGTAATGAGCCTTTCAGCAGAAAATATATCCCCGCATTTATGCTTTGTGGTTCTAATGATGCTGCGGTGATTTAGGACAGTGAAGGAAGGTGCTTGATTATATCAACAAAGGGAGGGAAATCTGTCCAGACAAGCCACAATGTTAGTAACGTAATTACTTTCATTTTTATTACAGGTGCCAACACTACTCTTTCAATAATACTAATTCAACCTTGTCGCCTTCCTTTTTCTGTTTTAAGTTAGAGAACTTCTATTGCCAAATCTTTACAATGGGAGTTTTCTAATTAAAATCTTAGGCATCTAGGGTTGTCCAGTGTAAATGCAGATGAACTAAGCAAGTTCAGAAGAGTATGTTATTTTTCCCTCCCTACAACATTAATCAGCATCACTGCTAATCCTAAACACAGTACCTTTGTTCTTACAGGCATAATATTGTTGAAGAAAGGCACCTGTTCTCTTAGTTATCATGGGGACTAAGAAAAAGCAAGATCATTTTCTTTCAAGAGTTTGAGGTAACATTTACTTTATGAAAGGAAGATCAACTTTAAGTTCCATTGTTTTCCATTTATCTAATCCTCACTAAATAAAATACCAGTAAAGAACAACATGCTTCTACACGTGAAAACCTAACCTTAAAATAAACAGTTCCTTCCTTGTGTCAGGAGACATAGCTCACATCCTCCTCTGTAAGCTGAGGGGTCGTCTCCTTTTTATTGTGATTTGGAAAACCTCTATCACGAGGTTAGCATAATTTTCAAAGTAGAATTTGGAAAGACCTAGAGTTCAGTGTTTAGTTCACATTTTCTTCACAAAGCTCATTTGCAGAAAACAAATGTTTGGTTCACTACAGTAGCAGTGACTAGTTCTACGTAAAATTTCTGATAAACTATGTTGAGGCTCTTCACAATCAGTTTGGACTATCTTAGCCAGTTCATGCTCTCAGGGCTAAAAGTGTGTGCGTATAGATCACCTTATTTTATCTTTATGAAACCTCAGTGAGATAAAGAAGGGGCTAATTTTTGTGTTCTTTCACTTCTGATTTTTAGACCATGTAATCCAAAAAACTATCTAAAATTAAAAGGCATGGAACTTTTGTCCCTTAACACCTTCTCCTAGCATGTAGAACTTTAAACTGCGTAGAAAATACTTAAAAATGGAAAGTGAACTTGGTTGAGCCTTTCTGTTCATTCCTGTTTAGACTGATTTGGATTTGCTATATCGTCTTACCGGAAACATATTTTATGTTTATGGAATTCTATCCCATAAGACTAAAGTTATTTTGTGTTCTCAATCCGTCTATCGTACTGCTGTGCTTTAAAGTGACAAATGAAGCTATCCATTAATGTTCCTGTTCTGTCACGATCACACTGACATTCATCTCTCCCACATCTAGGGGCATCTCTTTGCATAGCATCGCTCAGCCTCTGCAGGATTCCTACTTGAGGCAGAGGAAACCAATCTCCCAGTGGCCGTGTTTGAGGGGCACACAGGTGGCAAAAGCAATTGTATAGGTCTGTCACCAAACACAAACAGTGCGACCAGGTAAGCCGTGCTAGGCAGCATTGTTCTGTTAGAGCATGTTTTCACTGAATTCCCCTTTGAACCTAAGGAATTTGCTTACTATTACCTGTAGAAGAATATGTCCTTGTGCAAATTCCTCCTAGCCAAAATATGCAAACCCTTATTATAGTAAGAAGAACTAGTTCCCTGTAGTCATCTGTGTCTTTCTGCATGAATGTGTTCATTGACCTTTGAGGCCAGCAGCATAATTGGGGGGTGGGAGAAGGAATGAAATTTATTCCAGTTCAAAACAAAACAAAAATCGGTAAAGTTGCTGCTTTGTCCATGTGGAAAGGCAGGCAGTATTTATCCCTGTCCGCAGCAGTGCAGATCCGAACAGACATACACTGTAGATGCAGAGCGACTTGTGCAGCCGTTTCATTTCATTTTCACATAGGAAATATAATTTGAGCAAGAATCAAATGACATTTCCAGCATGATACTCAAGTTATAAATAATGATGGTTGCTAGCATTTATTTTTTTTCTGGATTAAAATGAATCCAAAATAACATAAATAGCCATTACTGCTGTCATTTAATCGGTTGGTCAGACAGTGTTCATACCACTGGCAAAAATCTAAAAAACATCTTTTCCACTTCTTTACCCCTTTGGGGTCCATTTGGACTCTGGCAGGTAAAACAAGAAAGATCAGGATATTATTAAAGTTTTCTGGTGCAAGTTTCTTATAAGAATCACAAAATATTTTGTTCGTATTCTATTTTAAAATGGTCTAGTTTCTTAGTGAAATTTCCACTTCCTAGATTTTGAAATATTTTCGGACATTTCATAAGCTGCCAAGTGCTTGCTCGATCTGTACATATTTATGCTATATTAGAGTCATTATTTAAGTTGGCTGTATTTATTATTTTTATAATTCATTTCATTGTCTTTGTGAATGTTGATTTAGTTTTCCGGATGAAGTTAGTAGCCAGTTTGGATAACAATTATACCAGACGAAGGAAAATAAATGATAAGGTGAATGTGAGTAGATCCTTGTTGAAAAATTGTTTGGACTGGTGAATGATTTGAGTTTTCACACGTAAAGTTTTGGTCCGTTTGCTGCTTAAGTCTTGGTGGTTTTCAAAGTCAGTATGTGGACAGATATCTGATTCCGCCTGGGTTATCTGAAAGTCCATTTATTTGTAAGACATACTATGTAGGACACATTCTTTTCCAGCCACAATATTTTAGTGGTGAGTAGAACCCTCAGGGCAAATGACATGCACACACGCACACACACACACACACACACACACACACACACACACACACACACTCTGTTGTTGGAAACATTGTCTTACATTTTCAGAGAAAATTTATGAAAATTATGGGTGTTTTCATACTAGTAATCAAACAACACAGGAAAATAATAAAATTGAAAAGGACTATTTTTGCAAAGCTGGTGCTTGAGAAAAGCGGGTTTAATTAGAGGAGGATGAGGATGTAGGTGGAGCCCGTTGTGAAAATTCTGAAGGGGACTCCTGGGCACACTCAAGGGCTCTCAGGTGCATGGTGCTGGCTGGTGACAGTATCTAATTTCACTTCACAATTTGAGACCCCACTTCACTCTTTATTACAGGTGTATCATGAATGCTTATGAACTATAATTGAGGTCATTGTTTCTCTGTGTGTTCATGGGAGCAATTGCGAAGGGGAAGTGATTATTCAGGGATAACCATGCAGGAGATAGAAAAAGGAAAACAACGTCAACAGCAATGACTATGGCAACTACGGAGGGTTTCCTAGAGAAAGCGAACAAGCTGCGAAGGTTGCTTAACTGAAGAATGGATGCAGCATGTCTGGGCTTTTGAAGTGTGGCTTTGACGCATTCTTACCCCTCACAGTGTACCTTTCTGTAATAAGCTGAAAGTGAACGTGAAGCTTGCTGGGCGAGAACGGGATGAGTAAGAGATTTCTTCTGTGTGAGATTCTTACAAGATTAGACTTTTTTTTCCTTAAGTGAGAGAAACAGGGAGATCATTAGATAGAATGACCACCCCCAAGCTACTCTGTATTCTCAATATTTGTGAGCTCAGTTTCATATATATCTGTTTGTGAAATGATCTATTAACATATGTATATATGTAAATATAAATTAGAGCTCATGTATTATGTAGAAATATATACATATATATGGATTTCCATATACTTGGAAAAAAGAAATAAAATCAAAGAATTGACACATCCATTTTCACAGAGGATCTCCAACTGCAACTTCTTGCAAAAGTTATTTTTCCTAAACTTTGAAAAGACAGAGAGTGCAAAACTTTGAAAGTCATGTGACTTTGTAAATTGAATTTTCATGGAGTATATTTTGAAAAGTAAAACTGATCCTTGGAGTAATATATGTTCTTGAACAGGCCCATGACTATACATTCAAAAAGAGAATAATAATTCCATTCCATTCCATTCATTTTATTCACTGATTACATATAAGGCATTTATATCATTTCTTATTAAAATATTATTATTTTGAAGTTCTTTATGCATTATAACTCTTCCTAAGAATCCTGTGACATTCTCTGTAAAGAAAAGGAAATTCTGTGAGAGATGTTATATAATTTATCTAAGATTACTTACGTACCTGGTGGAAAGATTTAGATACACATCTGCTTCATTCAAAACCCAACTATTGTAGCACACATTGCAAACATAGCCAAGTACACATGACTGGAGAGGACATAGATCCTAGAGAAAATCTATTTCTGTCACTGTGCTAGACCAATTTAATTTCTTATTGTAGTCTGAATACTTATCCTTGTATTTACAGACAAATATACCTCTCACAACTTATCAGAGGAACTTCCTTTTATAACAGATGAAGACTATTATAAAGTTCCACAACTGGTCAAATGCAAAGAGCAAGTGACTGTGAGATGCCCGATGCCAAGTTTCACACCTACAATGGAACTCTAACCTGAAGCTCAGGGAATAGCATGGAAGAGAGCCAGAGGGACAAGAGAACTGCTCCTAGCTACGACATTCTAAATGTAACAGGGAAGCTACACCAATAAAATCTCCTCAGAATGGTAATCTAACAAACTCTGCATAAAACAAAACCAGTTGACATGCCAAAGTGGATGGGGAAAATGTCATGGGGTCCCACCTAAAGACGAAGTGTTATGAGCAACCAATGGATACTGAGGGAAGGAGAATCAGTTTTCTCCAGGGATGAGCTCCCTGATAGGTTATCTAATCCCAAATGGAAGCCCTGAATAAGGTATACACAAGCACCACTAAATGAATTGAGTGCAATATGTATATATATGTTTATATATATAATGTATGTATGTATGCATATGTAACAATAATAATCAAAGAAGAGGAGAAGAAATAGAGACATGCCCCCGTCCATAGTGGGATATGGGAAGAGTTGGTGGGAGACTGAGAGGGATGGAAATAATGCAAAAATAATACTCATGTATGAAATTCTCAAAACTAAAAAAATCAAGGACATATACAGTTATATTACATGTGCTTGAAAATAAATTCTATTGAAAAATATAATTAGGATAGATTAACGGGAGATATTCTTGGTTTTAATCTAATTATGTTTAATTTGCTATTGCCTGGTTTAGTAGCAAGCTTATAAGGCAGTGATAACAATAAAAGCAAGTGGTTCTGTTGCAATGGTCTGTCTGCTCATTGTGCTGTATTCCTGGTAAGGGGTCTCCCAGCCGACAACATCTATGCTACCTCTCATAGAGAAGACTGGTGGCAGAGTTGAGGCTGATGGTCAGACTGCCGTTACTATTACTGACATCCTCAAATTATTATGACATGTGGATAGTCTCGCATTTCCGTAAATAACAGATAGTATTTATGCTGGGCTATAGATATTGTTAATCAAGAGAGGTATTAAATAGTTACACATAATTAAATGGAGTCACTGAAGTTGTTTCTGGCTTTTGGCTTTTTTTCATTATTGGCCTTGAGTCATATTAATAAACTCATAGTTTACAATAGCCACTAGATGCACTAGTTTCTTCTGATTTTCCCCAGAGCTTCCTCCTACCCAGATATATCAATACACATACTAAAAGATAAGAGAAGATTGAGAAGTGAGTCAGAAACAAGCAAGTGATTTCAGCAGATTTCTGAAAGAAAGCAAACAGATGAGAAGACCAGGGGAAGAAATGGGAAAAGTGCAGAACAGAGTATGCAAGAGAGCTGCAGGGGAACTGGAAGCCAGTTTCCTAACCATGGAATTACTGGGGCACCTGGGGCTCAAAATCAACTGTGTCAGAGAAGGCCGACCTGATGCTCAGGGATAAAAACCAAGCAGTGAGTTAAACACCCTAGAAAGGGTGAAATGTAGCCAGTATTCACCTCCAAGTAGATAACAGATAGGTCTTCTGTAGCAAATGTCCTAAAAAGTGTCTTCAGGGTTAAGACAGTGCTGAAGTTCTTCTCATTCTCAAATTCAAGAGACTCTGAAGTAATTTCAAGAGACACTGAAATGTGAAGATGGAGGAAGGAGCTCTAAACCAAGGAATGCTGGTTGCCTCGAAAGATGGAAGAACCCTCTCACTCTTATTTAATTATTATTTGAAGTTTGAAACTTTTCACCACAAAAAATTAGTAAGATGTTGAGGAGATAGATATTTTCATCCCTGCTTTTTAATAAACATTAAATGCCAAATACTTTGAAATGAGGCAGAGAAGTATACATGGATCAAGTAAGTAATTTTTAAATTAAAAAAGAGCATCAGTTTACCATGCAGACTAGTGACCTCTTTGGATCCAGAGGGGTCCATCCACCTCTGGATGATCAGACTGGAAGTGTTTGGGGAAGGGATGAGAGAAACGGCTTGTTTTTGTATAAACTTTTCCTTTCTATTTTATTTCTTGTGCATTTTTTTTGAAAAAGTAGAAACAAGAGTAAGAAATCAAGTTAATTTAAAATGTTCATGAGAATAAAACATTTGCTACAATCTATCAACACTTAACTCTCATCAATGTCAAAGCTTTTGTTTGTTATAAATTTGCTCCGGTTTTTAAATCAGGGGGACTTGCTTTTTATTAGATGAAGTTTCATATTATAAGTAACAGAATTATTTCTATTTAATTTAAAAGCTTCCCTCTCTGAAAACAGCTGGGTTTTTTACATGGAACTGTGGTCAAACAATCATTTCTGTCAACTTGAATCCTTTAATTAAAATGAACAGAAGAAAAGGGAGAACTTAATACCAACAACAATAACAACAATAATAAAACCCACACAGTGTCAGGTTCAGGGAAAAGACTCAGATAACCTCATGAAAATGCTGAGTTCCCTAAACAGGTTTTCAGACAAAGTTCTCTGAACTTAAAACTGATAATCATCCAACTGAAAAGGAAACACACACACACACACACACACACACACAGTATACAAATACACAAACATACATATACATACATACATATATCTATATATATACAGACATATACATACACACATATACATATGTGCACACTCACAAAAGATAACAAAGAAAGAAAAGGAGGGAGAGAAGGAAGAAAGGGAAGAAAATTTAATATTCTCCTTTGAGACTGATGTAGAAAACCCTTTTGATCATTGATATTTCATTAACAATTTATACAATGTAGGCAATTAAAAGTAAGAGTAAATTACTAATAGTTCTAAATAAAACACTGATGGTCATATCATACAGTTAGAATTTCTTTGAGCTTTATTATACAATCTTCCATTTTTCTTCTTCTTTAAAACTTACCTTTCATGGAATTTTGTTTGGTTGGTTTTTAAATTAATTTAAAATAACTGTGTCATGTTGTATGTAAAATTTTGGTTTTTATTTCTTGAGAGAGAGAGAGTGTGTGTGTGTGTGTGTGTGTGTGTGTGTGTTATGCTTGCCCATGTGGGCTGTATCAGAGGTCTAATATCAGAGGTTGACATTAGAGTGTCTTCCTCAATTACTTACCTATCTTATTTTTGAGACAGCCCCTTGCTGAACCTGCAGCTCATCATTTCAATGAGACTAGCTCTCCAGGGAAACCTCAGGAGCCGCATGTCTCTCCTTTCCACATATATCATTTATTGACTCACAACATGCTTTTCCTAGGAATTTGACATGAACCATGTTCTGTCTGTTCTTCATGCTAACTATAGGCAAATCATCTTTCTTTGTGGATATAGGCATTAGTAGGAAAAACCTATCTTAAAGTAAATAAATAATCTATTCAGTATCTCAGAAAGTATTAAGTACTATGAAAATACACAGGCAAGTAAGCGGAAGGCGGGGTCCCGAGGAACTTCTACCAGGAAGGAAAGAAAGGCCTTGTGGCGATTCTAAGGGGGGATCTGAAATTGACAAGGGAGTAAGAATGTCTGTTGTTCTTTGAGGGATGAATTTGAGGCCAGGTGAATAGCCAGAACAAAGGGCGTTGTGTAGCCGCACACCTGGCCAGCAGCAGGAGCAGGTCAGGTGGACCAAGGCTTAGAACAGCAAGTCCACTTACTGATGTAATGGGGCCGGAAGTCAGCTCACATCTGTGTCACCCGTGGAATCTTTTGACTCCGAAAAGAAATGAAGAGTAAAATGCAATCAAATCAATTTCAGTGGAAATTTGAACAAAACATTTAATACCAAGGCATTTTGAGGAAACTCTATATGCTACAGTGTAAAGAAGGAACTTTTTAGGTCATTTCAGGAAGGTCTGAATGACCTTTCAATCTCTTACTTCTAAAATTGGACTCTATACAGTAACATTCTATTCAACCATACTTTTGGAAGAAAAATGCAATCAAATGGGTTTGTCACTGAGTTATGACTCAGAGGGTCTTTAAACTGCCCTTGATTTAGTCTTGAGACACTTGATGCCAGGGCATTCTGACTATGATCTCTGCTACAGAAGTCTCTTTGCAGGTTATCTTTTCATTTAAAATTAAATTGGAACATCTATTGTTTGAAGCTATTTCCAATCAATTTTTAATACAGAGAGCTATTCCTGAGTAGTCTGAAAACCGTCTCAGATTGTGTCTTCTTTCTACATATTTTGTTGATGAATAGGCAGAGCAGTAACATCAGCTGCGTATTGTTTTGCCGTTAGAATCCAAGTCATGCCCTTCTTTTTTCATGTTTATTTTATGCTTGTGGTGTATTGCCTGCATGTATGTAAGTGCACCCATGCCATGCAATGTCTGCATGGGTCAGAACAGGATGTCAGGGTCTCTGGAACTGGAGTTATGGTGGCTGTTAGCCACCATGTGGGTGCTGGGAATGGAACCCGGGTCCTCTGCAAGAGTAATCATTGCTCTTAACTGCCATCTCTCCAGCTCTGGGGTCTCACAGTTGTTAAATTTGTGCTGGCTAGAGTGGCACATAGTTGTAGTCTCAGCACTCAGGAGGCTGAGGTAGAATGATTACAAGTGCAGGGCTAGCCTGAACTACATTGTTAGAATCTGTCTCAAAAGAAACTTCTTAAATTGCTGAACTTTTGAAAGCATTGCTGCTATTTGGGGTATTAAAGCATCCATAAAGAATCTACACAAGTATTGAAAGAAGGTCCATAATAATTCTGTCTGTTTAAATTGATAACACTCTCAATTGGGTATTTGTTGAGTACTTATACTAAGTACAAGGCTAACACAGATACTCCAGACCTGACACTGAGTGGTTCCTGCCTTCCTAGCGTTTAAATAAGCAGGCCGAATCAGTAAGGTTACGTCGCAGTGATGGAAGCACAAGGGTTTGGGTAGATGTGAAAGGGGCAGCACACCCAGGACTGAAAGTTCAGTGTTATTCAGGGCGTGCTTTGAATGCTATCAAATACACATGCACACATGAACACACGCTTCAATTTGTTATTTTCAGCATCTGAGACACTTATACCCCTGGGGCCATTTTTCCTAGAAAATAGACTTTTTTCAAACGGAAAAATAAAATGGCTCCCGTCTTCATTCTAATGAGGTTTCTTTGAGAAAATAGCACCCACAGCTACTTACATATTCCCCTGACTTTGCCAGATTCTTCATCTATTTATTCACTTCATTAGGTGGTCCCCGTATTTAGCAGAGTTTTAACCTGAGATGTAATTGCTGCAGAAAGTTCAGAATTTCCTGTTGGCTGGTCAAGAAAATAATTGACTTTGGCCATCTTGATTATCGATAATTCATGTAGAAATTGAATTATTTGTTTTATTTTTATCCGTGTAAGCAGGTAAAAGTCAAAAGCTGTTTATATGGACATCATAAAGTTCTGCAAAAAAAAAAAAACAAAAAAAAAAACCTCAAATAACCAGAGTGAATGACTGGGATTGGAGCTTTAGAAGTTGGTATCATATTTCGGCAGACGGATGCACTCTGGAGGTTAGATGTCAGCCCCACTGCGCTGGGATGCATGGTTACAGGATAAAGAGCACTCATGATATATTTTCCTATCTACTTAGCCACATTCAAGAACTTATGTTTTCTTAATATATAGTTGTCCTATTTCTACAGTCATTTTTCTCTATGAAAATTCAAGAACTCTAACTCTTTCTTGTGTTTGGTTGACAAGTAGTAGGGGTTTTGTTTTCTCAAGCTCATGAAACAGGAAACTAACTCCCACTCCCTGGGGTAGAGAAAATGAACCAAATCTTGAACTGCAGGCCCAACTCATGCCGTGCTGGAAGGAGATTAAAATATGCTGTGGGCTGGGAGTGGTGACATATACATTTCACACCAGCACTCAGGAGGCAGAGGCAGGTGGGATCTCTGTGAGATCAAGACCAGCCTGGTCTACATAGCGAGTTCCAAGCCAGCTGGAGCTAGATTCTATCTCAAAAAGACCAATATAGAAATATGTAAATATGGTCTTTGCTTTTGAATGGAAATTTTTCTGGATTGTGAACAAATGCAAGCTGTCTACCAGAGTACCCCGGAGGAAGAATCAAGTGGAGCCCTGACAGGTGGGAGTGTGTTTGGCAGGGACAGAGAGGAAGCTTCAAATAGAGAAGGCTTTTGACGCAGAGAAGCTAGAAAGCGCATGAGATCCATGAATAAAAAAATGCGACTCAGGCTAGTATATGTTGAATGAAGAAGGTCAGAGTAGTGTATAGCTATGCCCTGAAAAGGGCAGCGTGATCACCTGTAGAATAAATGGCTGCTACACTTGGAGGTTTGCCCTGGGGACCTACAACCTATCTGAGGTGTGGTTGTGAAAATTTTGTGACGTTCATGAGTTTGCAAATCTTACTACAACCATTTTCTTAGAAAAGAGAATGAGTCCCAAATTTTAATTCTCATGCAGAATTTCAAATCCTAGGTTTTCTTTCATGGAATATCACTAAAAATAGAGGGATATATCTACTACTTAACCTTACAAACACACTTTTTGAGAGACTTTGTGTAGGCAAATCTACGTTTCAAAGTGTTAAAGATAGAATACATTGTGGAAATGACCAGGGACAAATGTTCTATCTCATGTAAATAAGATCGATTTGAATTGGTTTCTTCCTAATATTTAGATGACATACCGATCCTGACTTTATGTGCTCATATGTTACAATTTCTAGAATCAGATTAATTTAGCCTTCATGGATTTTAAATTAATATTCTAGGTCATCACAAACTAATCCTTTTTTTTTCTGAGAATATCATCTTAACATTTTCAGTGAATGCACATTCCAGAGAGTTGGTATCGTTTCTTTTACTTTTCTTTTCTTTTTACACCTTATGCTGTCTCCTTTCTAGTAGTATGAACACAGAAGATATTTCAGTGTATTTGACATTAGGCTAAAATTGTGGCATCTCCACAACAGTTATATTTTCAATACTTGGCTTTGGATATTTTTCACAATGTTGTATGCTGGAATCAAAGGGGTTTAAGGGGCTCAGATCTGAGCTTGAAACTTTTTAAGGATTATTAAATGGAATTAGAATATTAACCATACTCTTTAAGCCTCAGGATTCTCTGTTACACAGTGGGAATGAACCCATTCTTACAGGATTGCTTTGAATGTTAAAAATGTACTAAATGTCGAAAGGCAATGGTTAACTGCTGGGAGAGGGAGAATTAGTTTTCTTTAAGGGTGTGATGCTGTGCAGGTTGGCCACACTCCAGGGGATAGACAACCACCCAAGATTATTTGGGGAATACAAATTGAAATTGATAGGCCTTAAAAATAAAGAGGACATGAAGTTGGGGGAGGTAGAGAAGTGGGGGTGGATTTGAGAGTGATGGGAGAGGGGTCTGAATATGATTTAAATACATTATATAAAATTCTCAAATAATCAAAAAAAATCAGTAAAACTGAATGTGAGACTGGAGGCTCAGCAGTTAAGAGCACTTGCTGCTCTTGTAGAAAACCTGAGTTCATTTCCCAGTACCCACATGGTGACTAACAACTTTCCCTAACTTCAGTTCTAGATGATCAGATAACCTCGTCTAGCTTGCATGGACACTGTATGCAAGTAGAATACTTACACACATGTAGGTAGAATATTTGCACACCCAAATAGAGATATGTAAATAACATAAAAATGTATTTAAATAGTACTTTATTTAAAGTAATGGCAACACAGCCAGGACTCAATGAAGAATAGAAATTTTGGATTTGGGAAAGTAGCTTAGTCTGTAACTGAGGCTCCCCAGATCCTCCCCAGTTTGATCCCCAGAATTCACCTCCATAATCCATAAGAACTGGGCCCAGACAGATCCCTGGGGCTTGCTAGCCAGCTGCTTAGTCTAATCTTCAAATTCCAGGCCCGTGAGAGACCCTGTCTCAAACAACCAATGTAAACAATACCCAAGACTGTCCTCTGGTCTTCCCACATGCACACACATGCTCAAGAATAGTTATTGTGATTAGAGTAGCTAGTGGGTTACTTATATGAACTGAGAGTATATATTTTATGAAGATTGGGCAAAGAACTTAGAACCTTGGAACAATTATTTTATTTTTAAGAGATATAATGCCTTTTGAATAATTTAAATGAAGTTAATAGTAAAATGATCAAGTAATGTTTCATATGTCACAAAATAAAATTTCAAATGCTTTCAATAAATAATAGTTGCTGAGATATATTAGAATTATGTAAAGTTTGAAAGGTCTTAACATTTACATAAAAATCTCAAGTGTAGTTTTATCCCCTCCTTCTTTCTGGGAGTTTCTGCATTCTACATTATGTATTAACCTCAGAAATTTCTTATAACTACATTTCTTCTACCATTGATTATAGATTATGAAAGATTTATCAGCTAATAAGCATTGTAAAATTAATATATTCTATATCTGTTATGGTATGGTTTATACATTTTAAAATTTATTTTATGTGTGAGTGTATTGCCTGCATGCATGTAAGTGCACCTATGTCATGCAATGCCCATAAAGGTCAGAAGAAGGCGTTGGAATTCCTAGATCTGGAGTTATGAACGGTTGCTAGCCACCATGTAGGTGCTGGGAACAGAATCTGTGTCCTCTGCAAGAGCATTCAGGGTTCTTAATCACTGAGTCATCTCTCCATTCTTGATGTTTATACATTTTAATAGTCTAAAATATAGTATTATGAAGTAATAACCTTAAAATGTGTATGCAGACTGACCATCAACCCAACCTTAGTTATGTTACCATAGTCTATCTAGCTTGTGAACTAGGTAAAGAATTTGAATTCAAAATGCGGTTGGGACACTGGTTTCTTTAAACACCTTGGAGTTATTCTGCTGTATTGGTAAACATGTTATATCATGAACTATGGGAAATAGCCCCCAATTTAAGATGATAGTGTTCACATTTGATAAAAATAAAATATATAACTGAAAAATCAAAGGTAAATGATATAAATTTGTAATGGAGAACAATAAAATAAATAAAAGAAAACACAAGAAGGGGCAAAACATAAACTAAAAATACAAGAATTGTCAAAAAGTCTTACAGATAGGAAACTGAAAAATGCAAATAAAGCATGTTCTTTTTGCTATCTTTTAAAAGTTAATTATAGGAGATTTCATACATGTATAAAAATAGGCAAGTGCTATAATAAGCCTAGGGTAATAATTTCACCTGCTACTTAGTTTCATCTTATACCTATCCATGTTCCTCCTTTCTAGATCACTTTGAAACAAATCCCAGATGACATATAATTTCACATTTAAATATTCATGTACAAGAAATTTTTCCTAACATAACTACAATACCACAATTCACTTAACCCTTAAAAACAGCATATTAATAATATTACATAGCCAATTATATTTAAATTCTGTTGCCTGTTTCATGTATGTGTATGAATGCGTGAATATATATGTGTGTGAATACACACAAATGAAGGCATAAAAATGTATAATTCAGTTTTTTTATTCATGAACTGCAAAGTTATTGACTACTTTATTGTAATAGGCTAACACACTTCTTTATCCCATGATATTTATACTTATAGTCTTGATCAGATTTAGGTTCATCGTGAGGGGTGTGTGTGTGTATGTGTGTGTATGTGTGGCCCACATATGGGAGAGACAGAGAATACTTCATCACGTTAAGTAGGCATTGTTATACACACCTACCAGGAGGTACATGCTATCTCATTATGTCTATGATGTTAGTAGCCACTGATGGTTATTGTCTACATCACATATCAGCCAAATATGACCCCATGAACCAATTTGTGCTGCCTGTTTTATAAATAAAAATTACTGGAAAACAGTCCCCTGTAGCAACAATCATGTGGGCCTCCAAACTTAAAATATTCGCCATCTGAATGTTAGCAGAAGTTTAATTACCTGTAGCCTCTATTCTTTATTTTGATATATTAGGAAAATGATTCCGTTTTTGTTACTTCATTCCATCTTAAATTACTAATTGATATACATCAAAAATGAACTTACTGGCTCAGACATATAGCAAAGTGTTACAGCACTTGCCTAATGTGTGTGAGGAAAACTTGGAGTCAATCCCCAACATCAGAAAAAAAAGAGAGAAAATTCCTTTGGTTATTACATAGTTATGAAGTATAGATTGAGTATAAAAAGAATAATAAATGTGTGATTTTAATTTTTTTATATAAAGTATTTTCTACAAGCCAACAATAAGTTGTTCTAAAATTATTTTGACCTAACTGATTTAAATATTTTTGGTGTGATTTTCTTAGATTATGTTCCATATTTACAAATGCTAAATTGTCTCAATTTGTGCCACTGAAAACATCATCAAGTCAGCTTCCAAGTCACACTATTGCCTAGGAAATCTTTATTCCTTTGATGTGGCAAAATGACCCAGGATACCTGTAGGTTTTTAGAGAAACTATATTGAGAAGCCATTTTGAGGGTTTAGAGATTTTATTTGATTGTTTCTAGGACTTTTCAGTAGACAAAGGTAAGAGCTATTTATATTTTCTTCTTTTAAAAAAATGCCTCAGGAAAATTGGGCATGATGCTTCATGTCTGTAAACCCAACACTTGGGAGGCTAAAGCAGGTAGATATCCAAAAGTTAAGAGGCCAGACAGATTTGACTTAAACCATGTCTCAAAACACAAAACAAAACAAAACCCCACTGAAACTCTTATGCATACACCGATACTTGTAGTTTAAACTCAGAAGCAGTTTTTGGTTAGCCTCTTTCATCTTTCCTTTGTATGTGTGCTTCCTGTACCAAAATTCCTGGAATCTCAGTGGTACCAATGAAATTAAACTTCCTGCCTTATTCCATAACTTATATACAATATCATAATGAAATAATAACTAAAGACATTTTTCTCTCCTGGGTTAAATTATTGGCATACTCATATTTTACATAACGTACTGCAGATTTGAGTTGCATACATTGAGTGGACTTTACTGTCTTTTCTACCACAGCTCTTACTCGGAAACCTTTAAAATATTTTCTTATTTTTAAATTATGTGTGTTTGCATGTGTATGTGTATGTGTACGTGTGTGTGTGTGTGTGTGTGTGTGTGTGTGAGTGCAGGTGCTACTGGGAACACAGATGTTGGATCCCCCTGAAGCTGGTGATATAGGTGGTTCTAAACCACACAGTGTAGTTGCTGGGATCTAAACTCAGTCCTCTGCGAGAGGAATAGAGCTCTTAACAGCAACTGAGTTAGTTAACATCTACTGAGCCATCTCTCTAGACCCCTGATTAGTCATCTTACAGTTTTATTTTCACCTCCAGTGACCAGGAAAAGAAATGATAATGATTTCCTTAACCTTTCAGAAAGTTTATCTTCTCCCATTGGTATCAGCAGTTCACTGCCGTACCCATATCAGTGCAGTGCTTTCTCGAAAGGTTCATCTTACCAATAGTACCAGCCATACAGTATGGATGGGGTGACTCTTACTAAACCAGACATGGACTGGGAATACAATAGAAATAAGCAGTCATGTGGAGACACTCTGAATTTGTTTCTAACTGGAGAATTCCTGGAATCACTATCTACTCTGTGTTACCACTTTTTAAAATGTGTAAAGGGGGAAGTAGATCTCTTTAGGTGTATGAGAGAGAAACAATTTTAAAAACACTTAATTTAGAATAGTAACAAGGGGAGTATAATTCTTGATGGACTCAATGATCTTAACTACCTCCCTAAACAACTTTTATTTTCCATAGTCAATACACATTCAGGTAAGATTTTTGCATATGAAAATCTCAATTTTTAGATGTGAAATAAAGTATGTCAATGTGAAGGCAGAATAATAAAATGTCTACTTAACAGCACTACACACGCCAATAAATCACAAGGAATCTCTCCCTCCCTCCCTCACACTCCCTAGTGGGAAAAACATGGTTTGTCACATTCAGAGAATATTGTATACTGTAGGAATAATCAGAACATATTGTTAGCTCCAATTTTCCATCATTTATTTCTCAGTGCCAAACAAAAGTAAACCTCACCACACAGTTTAGTCATGGGTTGGAAGAGAATTAGCCTTTTAATGGGAGCTGCTGTTTTAAAAAGTGGTCGTTAGAAGTAGAAGGTAGAAGGAAACACTGTTCCTATTAATGCACAATTGTTCATTGTGCTTACTAATGCTAAAGAAAAGCCTCTTTAAAAACTTTTCATTGCAATGTATTTTGCATAATGCCTATATTAAAAATCAGTGTACGATTTGCCTCTGGAAATACTACAGCTGATCTCCAAGTCAGTTTGAAAGAAAACTGAGCTGAATAGACAAAGCCTGATTCTTTAACCATCTGATATGTCATGCCAACAAATGTTTTTTTGTGCACTCTGTCAGTGTCTTAATCAGTGTCGACAGCCCCCAGCTCCAACTCAGCTCTCAAAGCTCTTCTCACACTTAATCCTTCAACTCGCATATGTTGTAGAGACATTCAGACAAGGCATGATAGTACACATGATTTACACGCTTCTGTCAATTCCTGGATTTGTCACACATCAAAATCACACAGGACGGACTTCTTCCTGTTGCTGTCTAAGCTACTTAAAGGATCTGTTACAGACTTCCTACTCCTCACTGCTGCACAGAGCTAGCTGTCCATTATGACTTGATGCTACAATTTCTGTACAAAGAGATTTCTAGATTCATCCATTAGTAAAGTTTTATAGTGAGCAGGTTCTCAGGCACAGTTATCTTCATATAGATTTTTTGTTTTATTTGACTAGTAAATATGTGCAAATTATCATGTAGGGTTAGGTGAGTTAAAATTGATAAATACTGCTTTATTTATATGGATTTTTTAACTATGTAAATTTAAAGACTTTGGCTAACCTATAAATATAATTAAATTTTGATTTAGAACTTTATATACTGTATATATATATATATATATATATATATATCAGATGAAAATATCATTATACGGGGAACCACTGTGCCATAAAACTGGTATTCATTTTATTAGATAGTTCTAAGTATAGACCAATTGTGTATGTCTAATAATGGAGCCAAGAGTTTCATAGTGGAATCAAATTGGGGACATATATTTTTTTCTTCTTCACAGATAAAGAAACTCATGTTCCAGGAGGAACAAGGGAGACTTTATCTATTCATTATAGACAGGATAACACTAATAAATGAAATAATTGAAGCATTCACAGAGGTTTAAACAATGCACTACAAAAATTACAGGGGCTCAAATGCACAGCAGAATATGAAGTAAACTTTAATAAATACATTTTGATATCAAGATCTTATAATGTTTCTACTGCAATGCTTTTTTACTGGCCAGGGAAGTCTGGAGACATTATTAGAACCCTACATGGAGAATGTGTTTAGCATCAGGTACTATTAACATTATTAATGTATAAATCATAATAAAATAAATCTGTAGAAATGGAAAGAAACTGTGAATCTAAAATGTGGAAATATTTTACATACTTCTAAAATGTAGATTGACTTGTGCTGTCTAATAATAAACCTACCTTTTCATACCAGGAATAAATACTATAAGGCAGTGGGGAAAATGTCAACAAGAAATATATATAAGAAAAATAAAGTAGAATACTCTGAGGTAAATATGGTATTTTTTAACAAATGTGCATTTGTGGAGGGCCACAATTATAGTTAAAATGAAGAAACCATGAAAGCATTTCTTAAAAAGTTTTGAAAAAAAAGAAAATTCTCATTAATTTATAAAAATGAAAGAAGAAAAACAATATACGTACTTTATCATGTGGTGAATAGGGAAGAAATTATGAATTAAAAGAGCAGAGCAGATTATTTCAATGTGTTAATCAGATGGAACTTGGTGAAATTAACTATTTCAATCTACAACTGGACATTGCTAGGTGTGAATGTAGTATTAAATGAGTGGTAAAAGACAAGAGTCACTAGATAATGATTTAAATATTTGTTTTAAAAAATATCAAGTCAGAGTTTTATTTTAAAATAAATATGAGATTAATCAAATCCTGCAATAAGGACCAGTGTGATGACTCGGCAGGTACCTGTTGCCATGCCTGAGGACCTGAGTTCAATCCCTGAAACCAGGGTGGTATAAGGAGAGAATGGACTCCCTTAGCTTGTCCTCTGACTTCCATCTGTATGCTGTGGCACATGTGTGCTCCCCCCACACAAAATCAATAAAAGCAATTATTTTGAAAATCAAGCAATGAACAAATAGTTTATAGCATCAAACTTTTTATTACTGCAAGTAACTCATATCTGAGAAATAAGAATGGTAAAATTACAGGATACTTGGGAATGGAATGGAATATATTATTTTACATACAAAATGATTCAAATCTAGCATATTTCAAGGTAACAAGAAGACATATAAATATATATTTGTAGACTATGTCTCTATTGTAAGTATACTAAGATAAAATAAATCTATAAAATTATTAGAATGTTAACTTTGTTGTGACAGTTGTGGGATTGTTTTGTCATATACTTAGCTTTATTTATCTATTTATGAATATGAGAGAGAGAGAGAGAGAGAGAGAGAGAGAAAGAGTATAAGTGCTACAGAAGTGAGAGGTATTCGATCCCCTGGAGCTGGAATTTTATGTGGGGTGCAGGGAATTGAACTCAGTCCTCTGCAAGAGAAGTATACACTCTTAACCACTGAGCCATCTCTTTAGCCCCCTACATACCTTTTAAAATGTATCTGTTTTACATTATTTCTGTGAAAAAATAACAAATGAACATAAGCCACTTTGCCTTCTGTCTTCTCTGTTGATCAAGTTAATCTGATCTTGATTTAGTATTAATCATCCCCATGTAGGCTTTCAGAGGGTTTGAAGTATATATTTTTTAAAATTGTGCACATATTTTCTATTTTTTAATTTTTACATAAATAACATCATACAAATATATCTTTTTATAGTTCAGTTGTAATAAAGTAGGACATCATGAGTCTCTCAGTGGAATGTGCAATTGAATGATCTTTTATTTGTTGAAGACTAACAGGGTCTTACAGTCAAGTTCTTGTAGGCAACCAAGAGCTATTGCAGTAGCCAGTACTGTTTGAGAGTCTATGCCCCATCTCCTCACCCCAGATCTGGTTAGAAATTTTAGAATTCTTGCTCCACTTTCTAGAATTTCTTGAACCATTTGTAGCTAGTTCAGCTCCTAAATATCTTGGCAATGTTTTCTTCCAATCTTTAATTTTGCTTATCTGGATTTTTAAATATGTTCAACATTACACAATGTTAAACATTTTGGGTCTGTCTTCTGGAATTTAGTATGTTTCTGAGGTCATAATTCTAACTTTATCAATATTTTAAGCTTTTAAAATGTTAAGCAGTTTTTAAATTTTATTTAATGGTATACTTTACTTTCTTTATTCACTTCACCAAGTAGTAGAGACTTGGACATCTCCAAATCTGCCTTTTGGTGTGATGAATAATGTTCCTACACACAGCTATGAGCACATGTCTTTGCTGTCTTTGTTTCCATTCCTCATGGGTAGAGCTGGTTTGAGTAGGACTGGTGAGACAGCTAGCAAATACACATTTAACATTTTAAATTGAATTTTTGTATATTTCACGCAAAACATCTCAACCAACCTCAATCACTTTCATACCCCCTTCCTCACTGGTCCCCCCACCCCAATTCATACACTCCGTCGTTTGTGTTAAGACCTATTGTGTCAAGTTAGTGTTCCCATACATTCCTCAGTGCAAGTTCACCCACTGAGGTCTAGCCAGCCTAGCTAGACTCCCTTGTTTTAAGAAGATCACCTCTTCCTCATCCAACAGCAATCAGCCACCAAGATTGGGGTCTACTGCCCATTTCCCCAGTTCCATGCTGGGTTTTTATTGGCTTGAGTTTGCATGGGTCTTGAGCATGCTGAGACCATTGTTGTAGGTCCATGTGAGCAGGGTCCCAGGCACTTGTAGGATTCTATTTCCATATGGTCACGCACCTCCTCCCTGGCTCTTGTAATCTTTTGACCCTCTCTTTCACAATAGTCCTTGAGCCCTGGGTGAGTGAAGCTTAATATAGGAGTCCTGTTCAGGGACCCACACTCTGTTCTCTATGTTTTGACCATTTGTGACATTTTGTGTTCCTGGCCCTCTGTTGCCTGAGGGAGCTTCATTAATGACAGTTGAGAGATTCATTAACTTTCTGTTTACCTGTTGTTCTATGTTGTGTGAGCCTTAGGTGTAGAGGCTGCAGCGTAGATGTGCTGCTTAGGCTTGGGCAATTCACAAACAATGGCTGTGTGTAACCAGTTGTGGCACTTTGTAATAGTTTCCCTCTGGTGCAAAAGAAGTTTCTTTGATGAGTGATGACTGATCCCAGATTTAATTGTAAATATAAGGATACATATTTTGCACACAGTAAGAAGTTACATTAGTCTAGGGATGTGACAACCTTGGGGATTTCTCTAAGATCTATGTCTTCTTCAGCCATGTGTTTTAGGCTATGATTACAGTACCACACACGAGTTTCCTCCAATTGAGAGGGTTAAGTTCAATTAGGAAGCCATTGATTGCCCCCAACATAAAAGTGCCACTATTGCACCAGTGTCAAATCATGTGCCAGTCATTAATGTGGTTATTAGGTCCTGAAACTGGTGTTGGAACATGATGTTGTCCCTTAGCAGCTTTTGTAGTGCTCTCCAGAGCTCAGAGAGCTAGCCTTCAGGGGAAGTGGTTTCACAGTCAGTTCCAGCTCCTTTGCTATAATTCCTGTGTCCGAAGTATGTCCCATTTTCAGCAATGGGGTCTTACCTTCAAGTTCTGAGAGGCAATGGAGGGCTGTGGTAAAAGCCTTTGTAATTTTGGTAACCTCTTGGACTACCCTGGGCAACAACTCAAAGGAAAGTTTCTCCTGTCTGGAACTGTTTCTGGGTATGTAGCCTTCAGTTATACACATAAACTATGTAGAGATAGTGTATTTGTAATTTGTCATTAAGTTGTTAGACTAATGTGATTCCTTCTGGCATTTTACACTAGTTATCATGATATATATATATATATATATATATATATATATATATATATATATAAAATCACTTTTCTCTCTGTTTCCCTAACCTTCCCTCTACATCTTCTCCATTAAAGGGTCCCATTTTCCCCATTTCTTCCTTGGTAATACCAGTCTTCTATGGCCACATCTCTCTTGAGCACCTTCTTTCCCTTTATCCCCATAATTCCTTGTATAACCTTCCCTCATTAAATACCTCCATTTTATCTGTTTCACCCTTAGTAACACCTGTCTCCTATTATTCTTTTCTCTTAGGTTCTTTCTTTCCCTTTAACCTCCCTGGTTCCTTTCCATTTTCCTGGTTCCTGCAGTTATATCAGGGTTCATTCATACAGAGAAATGGTGCTAGAATGTAAAAATGAGGGAAATTATACATCATTTGTTTTTCTGAAGTCTGTGTTACTTCTCTTAGCATAAGAGTTTCTAGTCCTGTCCATTTACCTTCAAATTTCATTATTGGTCTTTCTTTATCACTGAATAGAACTTCATCGTGTAAATGTACTACATTTTCATTATTCACTCTGAGCTGAAGGACATTTAGGTTGCTTCCATCTCTGAAGTTTCATTCTTCTATAGGTGGAGATTCAGTTTTGCCAGCACCATTTGCTGAAGTACTGTCTTTCCTCCAGTGACTGTTCTTAGCCTTTTGTCAAATAACGACATGGATGAAATTGCATGTACTCATGTTTGGGCTTAAAAAAACCATCAAACCATTGTCTATTCCAAGTAGTTGTGCTATAATATATTCTCTATAGCAACTTTGAAGGTTATGGTTTCTCTATTTCACATCATAATTTGTCTTTGCTAGCTTATTTTAATACTTCCTATCTATGTGTGCACATATGTGTGTGCACATATGTGTATGTGTAGAAGACAAGAGTTTGATATTTGGGTCCCCTTTTATTGTTCTCCACCTTATGATTGGAGACAAGATCTCTCACTGATCCTGGCCATTGGTGATCGGCTAACATGGCTGTGCAGTGGGCTGTGCAGTGAGCTATGGAGGGCCACATGTGCTGGCATTCCTTGACACAGTGTTATGATTACAGGCAGGTGCCACACTTGGCTGTTTTCACATGGGTGTTGGGGATCCAGACTAAGGTACTCATGATTAAGCAGAAGGCACTTTATAAACTGAGCCAATTCTGCAGCCCCAGGTCATTTCTAATACATCATGTCATTGCTAGGGAGTGGGAATATTTGGGCTTTAATTGGGATTTCTTTAAATATTTAATAACATTGACCAGTTTTTCATATGATTTTGGGATATTTGTATTAGCATGCTGTAAATTCTCTGCCTTTGAAACTATTCTTGCTGATTCTTTGAGAATTTTATATATCTTAGTACCACTCCACATCTGACTTCATGTCTTTTATTATTTTTAATTAGTTAATTATTTTTTAATTTTCTAAAAAATTTTATCTATTATTTTTATTTTATGTATGTGAGTGTTATATCTGCATGTATGGAAGTGCATCCGTGTCATGTAATGCCCCCAGAGGACAGAAGCAGGCATTGGATCCCCTGGAACTGGAGTTATGGGTAGTTCTTAGCCATTATGTGGGTGTTGATAATGGAACCTGGGTCCTCTGCAAATGCAGCCAGTGCTCTTAACTGTTCAACTGCCTCTCCAACCTTAATTTATTTTTTAATTATTAGATAATTAATTATTTTTTAAAGGGCTATCAGTTCTGTGTATGTTCCCCAAATGCTCTTGGGTGTGATTTCATCTCCTGAAGCCTGGTCAAACTACATGATGTCACACCCTTAGAGGAAAATGAAAACTGACTCTTCCTCACCCAGCAGCTACCAACTGCCAATATATCTTCAGCCGTGGCTGAGACCTCTTGCCCAACTTCCCCATCTATGATGGGTTTTTGTCTGGCTTTGTGCATGTTGTCACAGTGATGTAGGTTAATATGTGCAACTGCCCACTGCCCTGCAGTGTCCCCAAGAGACCATTTCCTTATATTCATTCACCACCTTTGGTTCTTACAATTTTTCTGCTCCCTCTTCCCCAATGATCCTTGAGCCTTGGGAGGAGGAAAATGTGATATACGTTTCCAATTTTGGGCTAGGCACTCCAGACTCTCTTTTTCTCTGCACTTTGGCTAGTTACATTAAGAACCATCTGCTGAAAGAAACTTCTTTGGTGAGTTGATAGATGTACTAATCTGTGGGTATAATAATAAGATATTAAGAGTTCATTTGTTCATTTAATACTATGTCTATTTACTAGAATAATAGTACTAAGTGTTCTTCTATAACCTGTGACCTGACTAGACAGAGTCTCATGGTCCTTATAACAGTGCAAGGTATGAGCTGCATTTTGTGAGGTAGGCCTTAAATCCAAGCAGAAAGTGGTTGGTCACTCCCCTAACATCATGCCACTATTGCACAAGTGGGCATATCTTGCCAGGCCAGTTTTTATTGAACCCTGTGAACTCTCAAAGGGTTCATAGATGGGTAAGTTTTTGATTGCTTTTCTCTTCTGGTAGCATTCCCAACACCTCCTAGTATGATGAAAGATAGGCAGTAGAGATGAAAATTTGAGGTTAGCACCAATTTGATTTCTCTATGCTTGTTCTACCATTTGTGTATTCAGTATTTTCAGTAATAGGGTCTTACTGTTGAGGTCTTCTGTGCAACCAAGAACAATGGCAATCACCAGTTTTTTTTGGAGGGGGAACTCCCTGGGCAACAAATCCAAACGAGGGAGTTCATGCCTGTCAGTCAGCTCTTCAAAATAGCAATTATAAATATGTTCAAGGAGCTCAAAGAGGACATGAACAATAGACTGAATGAAGATGATGAAAACACAAACAAGTAGTTGAATGAAATAAATAAGGCAATTTAAAACATATGTTAAAAGTCAGGAAAGAGATAGATTCTCTGAAGAAAAGCCAAACTGAAGTAAAACTCAAAATAAAAAACTCAGAGAGTCAAACACAAATCTTAGAGGAAAGAAGGAAAAGGAAGTAAAGGAAATGGAACTGAGAGTTTCAGACCTTGAGGACAAGTTTGGGGACATGGATCACTCAAGCAAAGGAAATGTCAAATCTAAAATAAGCCAGAAACGGAATACAGGAACTCTGGGACTCTGTAAAAAGATCAACACTGTGAGTCACAGGTACAAAAGAAGAAGAAACCCAGGTCAATGGCCAACAGAATATTTTTAATCAAATCATAAAAGAAAATTTCGTAAATCTAAGGAAGGATATACCTAGGTACAAGAGGAACATAGAACACTGAGTAGACATAACCAGGAAAGAAACTCTCTGTGTATAAAAAACATTCAAAACTCTAAATTTACAGAACAAAGAACAGTTATTGAAAGCTGTGAGAGAGGAAAAGAACCAAACTAGTCACATATAAAGGCAGATTCATCAGAATAATAGCTGGGTTTTCAATGGAGAATATGAAAATCAGAAGGGCTTGAACCAAGGTCATACAGGTCATGACAGAACACAGATCCCAGCCCAGACTACTATGCCCAGCAAAACTATCGATTGTAATTGAGAGAGAAAGAAAAACTTTTAATGATAAAAACAGATTGTAGGAATTTATGACCATGAAACCAACAATACACAGAATAACTGATGGAATACTTCAGTCTGAAGAAAAGATTAAGCATTTGCAAGAGGGCACAAAGACTAAATAAATTATTCCACAACAGTAAAACAAAAGAAGTCCAAGAAACCATCACAACAACAACAAGCAGGAATGAATAAATATTGATTAATAATAACTCTCAATATTAATGGTCTCAACACCCCAGTAAAAAGACACAAAGTGAGGTGAAATACACCTCAAAAACAATAGTCAACACCATGTTAAGGCAAAAGGATATAAACAGATATTCAAAGCAAATAGAAATAAGAAATAAGCAGGTATAACTATTCTAATATCTGAAAAAAATAGACTTCAAACTGAAACTAGTGAGAAGAGACAGGAAAGGTGACTTCAAACTAATTAAAGGAAAAACACATCAGGATGATGTCACAATCCTAAACATATATGCACTACACACAGGAACACCAAATATCATAAAAGAAACATTATTAGATCTAAAATTGGACACTGACTCCAATGCAGTGAAAGTGGATGACTTCCAGTACTCCATTGTCACCAATAGCCTGGTCAACCAGATGAAAACTAATTAGAGAAAAATTGGAGTTAAATGACAAATTAAATAGACCTGACAGATATCTACAGAGCATTCCACCCAAACACCAAAAAAGTACACATTCTTCTACTCAGTCCATGGAAATTTCTCCAAAACTAACCACCTATTAGAACACAAAGCAAGTCTCCAAAAATATAGGAAAGTTGAAATATCATCCATATTCTATCTAATCACAATAGAATAAAGCTAGATATAAACAACAATAAAAATGGGGAGAAGTAGACAAATTCATGGAAGCCAAACTACACATTACTGAATGAAATTTGGATTAAAAAGGAAATTTAAAATTCCTAGAATGTAAGTGAAAGTACGACATACCAAAATCACCAAAATCCTTGGGCGACAAAGAAGGAAAAGTGGAGAATTCATAGCAGTAAATGCCTAAACCAGAAAATTGGAAACATCTCACATAAAAAATTAATGATGCACCCAAAAGCCTTGGAAAACCAAGAACAAATAGTACCTGAAGAGTACAGGGAGGAGCTAAAAAATCAAGGTGCAAATTAGTAAACTAGAAGCAAAGAAAACAATATACAGAATCAAATGAACTGTTGGTTCTTTAAAAAGAGTAGCAGGATTGACAGAGACACGGCAGCACGTAGGGAAGGCACGGTAGGAAGGGCAGGAGGCTGGCTGGCCACATCCAGGAAGCAGACGGAGAACAAGAAGTGGGACCAGGCTATAAACCCGGAAGGCCAAACCCCAGTGACTCCTTCCTTCAATGAGGCTCTCCCTTCTCAAAGCTCCAAATGGCCTCTAGCCCCCCACCAGCTGGGAACTAACTGTTTGAACATAAAAGTCAATGGGGTTACATTCCACATTTAAACCACAGCACTGTATTAGTATTTTATGTGCATTTAAGAGTATAGTCAAGAGTAATAGTGAGCTCCAGCATTTTTTTTTTTCTTTTTCTTGCTTTACTTTCTCATATCAGGGTAATGTTGGTTTCATACAATGAAACCTTTCTCTAGGAATATTTTTACTGTGTATAGGACTGATACTATTATTATTATTATTTAAATTTTTATTTATTTGTGTGTGTGACAACATGCGTGTGGTAGTCAGAGATCAATCCCTGGGAGTTGATTCTTACCTTCTGCCACATGGGTCCCAGGGATCAAACTCAGGACATCAGTCTTGGTAGCAAGTGCCTTTACCCACTGAGCTGTCTAGCTGGCCAGGACTGCTATATGTATAAATATATTAACTCACACACACATATAATGTATATGTGTGTTTTACTTACATGTCTGCATGTGTATGTACCACATGCATGCAGTACTTGCAGATGCCAGGAGAGGGCCCTGAATCCTCTAGAATTGAAGTTAAGGATGGGTGTTAACCATCATGTGGTGCTGGGAACCAAATCTGGGCCCTCTGCAAGAACAGCCAATGCTCTTAATCCCTGACCCATTTCTCCAGCCCCTGTAATTTAAATATTCAAGAGAAATTGCTTGTATAAAGTTAGATTTTCTTTATAGGAAGTTTATTAATTTATTTATAATTCAATTTTTTTACTTCCTGTAGAATTGATTTTTAGTTTATATTTTTTGAATGAACATTAATTTCCTTTTCATTTTTTTTGTAATGTTCACGCATTTGAGTAGGAAATTGTGCAAGTTTTGAAAGCCCCACTGCAATCAGTATATGGAACAGTTTTATTTTACTATTAATTCCTTGGGCTCTCTTCTTTTTCAGTCCTTGTCACCACTCCTAACTCCTGGCTGCCAATATTCGGTTTTCTGTTCCTATAGATGATCCTCGAGTGGCAAGAATGTCACATAAATGAAATGATGTCAAGGGTCCCAGGACTTGGGGCCAGCTCAAGGGGACCGGCTGCCATGGGGGAGGGGGCGAGTAGATGCAGAGTTAAAACACAAACTCTGGGAGCTGAGTGAGAAGCAGGTGGATGGTGCTGCAAGCTTGTCTATTCAAGCAAGTGCAAAAGGTCTTATAGGTCTGGTTAGCCAATGGCCTTATGGGGTGGGTTCCCGACTACAGCCAATAGTAATTTGTTCCCAGGTGGATTAGGTTCTTTCCAGGTGCTGGGCAGAAGGTGGTCTTACAACTAGCCAGAGCAGAGCACCACGCCCACAGGAGCCATTCCTCTATTCCTCATAGCAGGTGACATGCCTAGGCCCACCTTGCATTATGCCATGCAAAATGACACATACATATGGTATCTTTTGGGGAGGAGAAATTCTTGAAGTTGATGAAGTTCAATGTTTTCAGCTGATGGATCATGCATTTGGTGTCAGATCTAAGAAACAATCCCAAGTAACACCGAAGTTACCATATCTCCACCCAGATGTTTTTAATTTTTAGGTTTTATACTTATGTCTATGATTTATTTTTAATTAAATTTTGTGTATTGTATACATGATTTTAGATTTATTTTTATGTGCATTGACACTGATTTTTCAATAACCATTTGATGAAAACACTATTATTTTAACATTAAATCATCTTTGCATTTTGTTGAAAAAAAGCAGCTAATAGACATTATCTTGTTCCATTATTGTCCTTTTTTTCTGAATACCCAGAATCTGTTAAAGAATGCCTGACAAAAACAACTTAAGGGGCAAAAGGTTTACTTTGGCTCCTGGTTGTGGGAAGGTGCAGCTCATCATGACAGAAAGGCAGCGATCTGAAACAACGGGTGCTTGCAACATCAGCTTCTCACATGGTGGCTTAACCGGGAACAGTGAGCTTGAACTGGAAAGGAAATGGGCAACATTTTCAAGCTTGCTTCTAGCAACCCACCTCTGCTAGCTAGGCTATAGTCCCAAGGCTTGCACAAAATCTTCACAAAGCACCACCAACTTGGTACCAAGTATTCAAGCACATGAGTCTGTGGGGGCACTGTATACTCAAATCATAATACCAGCATGCAGTAACTTTGTAGTAATGTTCTTAGTCAGCTCAAATGAGGCCTTTTAATTTTAGTTCTTTTATTTTAAAAATTATTTATGCAAAAGTCAAAATACTATTTTTTTGCATATTTTTAAGTTAAAAATTATTCATTCATTCATTCGTGTATGTGCACATGCACAGACATACAAGTACATGCATGTGACCTGTTGTATGTGCACATGCACAGACATACAAGTACATGCATGTGTCCTGTTGTATGTGCACATGCACAGACATACAAGTACATGCATGTATCCTGTTGTATGTGCACATGCACAGACATACAAGTACATGCATGTGACCTGTTGTATGTGTGGAGCCCAGGAGACAACTTGTCAGAGTTGGTTCTCTCCGTCCATCATGTGCATCCCAGGGATTGAACTTAGGTCATCAAGACTGGCATTAACTGTTTTTACCCAGTGAGCCATCTCACTGGCTTTCCATATATATTTCTTTTTCTTGTTTTTAGCTGAATATTTGTACATTTCATCAAATACATCTTAATCATATTTAGACACTCATCCCCTATCCGAACTCCTCCATAGCCCACTTGCTGGATTTCATGCATTCAGTCATATATGTTAAGGCCTATCAAGTCAACTTTGTGTCCCCATATGTCCCTTGGTGTTAATTCATCCACTGGAGCCTAGTCTATTTAGTGTTACTCTCGTAAAGAAAATCAACTTTCTTTCATCCAGGAGTGATTAATTGCCAGTAGTTTCTCAGCTAAGGTTAGGGTTTCTTAGCAATTTCCCCACTTCTTTGCTGTTTTTTTTTTTTTTTGGTCTGGTTTGAGTTTCCATCGGTCTTGTGCATGCTGTAAGTTCATATGATCAAGTTCCCAGCCTCCTGAAATTTTTTCCTTATGGTCACTAACCACTTACAGTCTTTATGGCCGCTGTTCTACAATGGTGCCTGAACCTTGGGTGGCTGACATTTAGTATGGGAGTCCTATCTAGAGGCATGCACTCTGCCTCTTATTCTCTACATTTGGACAGTTGTGACTTTCTGTGTTAATCACCATCTGTTGGATTAAGAGGTTTCACTGGTGAGAGTTGAGAGATGCATTGATATTCTCCCTGTTCCCTGTTCTGCTGTGTTCCCTCAACCTTGCATTGTAGATGTGACAATTAAGACTGAGCATCTCACAGACATTTATTCTCTGTATTTGAGCAGTGATGGAACTCTGTAATATTCTTCATCTTTAGCAAAAAGAAGCTTTTTTGATGAGTGATATGACGTATGCTTGTTTGTAAATATAGAGGTATATTTAGCATACAGTAAGAAATTGTGTTAGTCTAGAATTCTGAAAGATATAGGTTTTCTCTAGAATTTATGACCTCTCCCAGTTATATGTATTTGATTACATTTACAGTATCACACATAAGTTCCTTCATTGAGCAGGCTTTAAAAATTTAGTTAGCTGTTCATTGCCTCCAAGATAAAAATGCCACTATTATACCGATAGAGACAGTTTGTTGTGTTGGTCATTGCTGTGGTTATTAGGCTTTACAGCTAGGTTAGACCACTCATTGATTTTCTTCCTTACGAGCTTACATAGAATCCTCTGATACTATGAGCTCTAGTCTTCAAGGAGAAGGCTCCTAAGTTAGTTCCAGCTCCACTGCTCCAAGTCCTGTGTCTGATATACATCCTGTCTTTAGAAATAACATCTTACTTTCAAGTTCTGGGATGCAATCAAGGGCTGTGGCAACAGCCTGCATTATTTTGGGAATCTCTTAGACTACTGTAACAACTTGAAGAGAAGTTTTTCCTGTCTATCACTGTCCCTCCAACTATACGTCTTACTAATTCCATCTCTTCCTTCCTTTCTTCCTTCTTTCCTTCCTTCCCTTCTTTCCTTCTTTCTTTCTTTTTTTTTTTTTTTTTTTTGGTCTTTTTGAGACAGGGTCTTCCTGTAGCTCCAACTAACCTGGAATTCACTATGTAGATCACGTTGACCTTGAACTCACAGAGATCCACCTGTCTGCCCCTTGAGTGCTTGGATTAAAGGTGCATGTCACCGTACCTGGCTTGTCTATCTCTTTCTTAAAATAATTCCACTAGGATTTTGATTAAAATTGCCATAAACCCTTAAGCCAGTTTGGAGAGTATTGATAGTTTTAAAATACCGAACCACATCTTCCTCAGTGTAATACATCTCCCCATCTACATCTTCATTCATTTCTGCTAGTATGTGGTATATAACTAACATACACTATTGTTAGATTATTTTTAATCTCTGCTGTGATTTGATTCATAAGTTAAATTTTTTATATATTTTCTTAGAAGATAGAGAAAGGTATCTTCTTTTCAGTATCAACTTAGTAGCTTATGACTTTCCTGAAATCACTTGCTAGTTCTAAAAGTTTTATTTAGACTTTTTAGCATATTTTACATGTACAAATAGCTTGGTTTCTTCCTTACTATTTTCATGGCTTTGATTGCTTAGGATTTACAGTATAGTGTTGAAGAGGTGAGAAATGTCAGTTTTACCTTATTTACCTTCATATTTGAAGGTTTCCACAGATAAAAATGCTAAGCACATAGTTTTATTCTTGAAGCTATTTGAAAGCGACATTCCCTTTTGTTGTGCCTTACTTGGTTTCTTCAGCAGACTTTTAAGATTTTTTTTTATGATCTTAAGATTTCTTATTTTGTAGGTCAACATCTTTTCTCTGATTAATTTTACTATCATATTGCAAGCTCACAACTGTATGACTGTGATGCAACTTAGATTAGTTCTGCTTTGCATTTATCCTGCTAAATTTCATGGAATTCTTGGACCTGATATTTTATACTTCAAATTGCAAAAAACCTCATGTTCTAAGTAGGTTTATGATTTTATGTTAGTTGCATTTATAGCTGTCCTTGAACAGATGAAGCTGGATATAGACTGCAAGCTGCCTGTTGGACATACCAGACTTGAACATTTACTTTGTTATCATTTAAATATCTCGCAATGTTTCCATTTCAGATATAACCTATTCAGCTTTAGACGTTCCATCAAGTACATTATTATATCTTTACTTTTGTACATATTACTTTTATAAGTGATTTTGAATGATACATAATCTATACAAATATATTTTTACAGTACTAATTTCTCATAACACATACCTGAAAGTTCCATTCTCTCTCCCATTTCAAATCCTATTCATATTTGTGTGTTTCCTTCACACTGAATTTTCTGCTTGCTCGTATGTCTCATAACTTTTATACTAGATTCTAGACATAATTATTACTTTGTTGAGTGACATATTTGGTAGTATTTCTTTAAATCATACTGGAATTTGTTTTGTCAGGTGGTTGGTTTCCTTTCCTTGGGAACAAATAGATCTGTTTAAGAAATTTTTTATCCTGTTTCCACTAATTTAGGCATGTCCAACCTGAAGCCTTCTCTATACATCCCAGGACAGTTATGAATAAGGTTCATGTATTTTGGAATGTTGTATAACCTTCATTGATCTTAAATAATCTTCATTTGATTCAGTCCATTACTAATGCAGGAAAATTGTGGTGTCTCTTCTGAATCCTCCATTTATTCAGTGAGATCTCTTTACTTCTAACTGGTAAGAAGTCAATAATTTTCACCTATGTATAACTTCTGAGAACTATTTTTTTCTTAGTTTAGAGCACTCTAATCATTGTTTCTTTTTAACCTACTAAATGCTAATTTACTTGGCCTTGTGGAATTTTCCTCTCTCCACATACAGTATGAAACTCAGCAAAAAGTTCCATTTATTTTTTTCCTATGAATAATTCTGGATGTCAGTGATGATCTTTTTTGAATTTTATGCATTTCATATAATACACCTCAACTGAATTAAGACGCCACCCTTCCTCAAGCCCCTCCCATCACATTTCAGGTATTCTATCATTTGTTAAGTCCTATCCAGTCAATCATTTCTATCCAAGTGTCCCTTGGTGCAAGTTCATCCACTGGAGTCTATCTAGAGTCACTCTTTAAAGATGATCTACTCTCCCTCACCTCACAGTAATCATTTGCTAATAGTTCCACAGCTAGGATTGGGGTCTACTGCTGATTTCCCCTATTCTATGCTGGGTTTTCGTTTGATCAAGTTGCCATGGGTCTTGTGCATGCTGTCCCCCTCGCTGCAAATTCATATGAACAACTTTCCAGTGGCCGGAAAGCCTCTGTTTCCTTATGTTCATGCACCAACCCTGGCTCTTACAATCTTTCCACGCCCTTTTCTTCAGTGAGTCTTATTTAAGAATAAGTCATTTTACGTTTGGAAGAAGAGGTTGAATAAGCACTGTGGGGTTCGAAGTGCAGCTTTTAGCTTGCAGTTTTTAATTTCTTTAACTTCTCTAGGGTTTGTTTATTTTAAATTTTGGAAAAGGAGAAACAAAGTAACTGCCCCGACTCCTCTTTGATGACTACAAGGGGGAATTTTTGATGACAAATACATATTTGTTTTGATCATACTGCTATTTAATCATACTTCTTGACTAGTTAATATATGATGAATAATTTGTCTTATCACATTAGACTTACATAGCTAACTAAACAGAGTCTCAGAATAACATAACCACATGGTGTCCCTGTTTTTAGAAACAAAAAATTTTAGAACATAAAAAATAAATCCCAAGCTATGGTAGAAATAGTCAAGGAATGAAGAAGAGAGAGAGAGAGAGAGAGAGAGAGAGAGAGAGAGAGAATGCAATGAAACCCCATCTACACTTAGGCAAGTAACCCTAATTAAGCTCTGCATGTAACAAAATGACATGAAATGGGAGAGAAGCTCACTGTGACAAAGAAGGGATTCTGCAGGATTGGAGATAGGATACTGGAATGTGCATAGGCTCAAAATACATAACATTCATGTGCGAAACTGTCCAAGAATAAATTAAAAGGAGATTGCAAGTTGTCAAATGTTCTAAAATATTCTAGAGATATTTGCAAGGATCAGCGATGTGGATTAAATGGAAAGGTTCTTGTAGACTGACTTCCTCCAGTTTTACACTGCATTCACATCTGAATGTTGATGGCTTTGATATCAATATGTTTCACACTGACTCAGGAAAGATGCTCTTCTCTTTTGTGTTATTCTTGTGTAATGGTTCTTATATTTGAAAATATTCAATGAAATACAAAGTATAAAGTCTTCCTGGCTTTTGTATTATTCTAGAAGTAATGTACATTCATCAGGAGAAAATGGCATTACATTTAAGCTTCCAGACTTTAGATATATTTGTTCAAACAAGGTAAATCAAAGAATTTTATCTTGCTATAAGTTTTAAATCATGAGATAAAAAGCACATTTGAAAGATGGTTTGCTAACTTGGTTTTATAAAAACTTCAGTACTTCGATGCGTAATATTAACTTTTTAAAGATCAGTTCCTACATTTTATTAATGTATCACATTCATAAAAATTTAGGGGTGAAATGAGCACAATTTTAGTAGCAATTATTAAAATTTCTGATATGTAAAACAGAATGAAATCACATATTTTTGTCACACACATATATAAACATGTACTGTCATGGGTATATGTATAAAAGGCTCATGCTTCTTGTTCCTTGAGGAACCAACAGCAGTCCTTCTGCATGCCTCATTGCTGACTCCCTGAAAGTCCACCTTCCTTCTTTCAGATGTGTCTTTCTTAACTCTGAGTGTCCCTCTTAATATTGATGCTTAAGTCTATATCATGATATCTTTAATACAATTTCCAATTCCACTTCACTGTATTGGACAGTCCTGAAATTTTTTTAGCATCAAAGTCACGAGTCTTAGTTTGGCCTACGTCAAGGTCCTTAAAAGCACAGGGAAACTCAGGCTCATAAGAGTGGCAGTATGGAGTTATGTCCTTGTTCCCTCATTACTGACATATTAAAACCAGAATATTTTGTGGCTGGGAATTTAGTTCAGTTTAATAAGAGAACAGTGATATGCATGCTCCAGAATACATATCTATTTGAGGCAGAGTCTCTCAGTAGCCCAGCTAGCCTGAAACTTGCTATGTAGACCAGGCTGGCCTCTCAGAGATCTGCTTGCCTCTGCCTCTGGAAGACTGGGATCAAAGGCGCCATACCTGGAAACACTATTTCTTCAGAACGAACTATTTTTCATCAAAACAGTTAAGACAATTCATAAACAACATTCTTCTCTTTAGCAAAATCATTAAATTGTGAGGAATTGCTTTCAAATCAAGATTTACAAAATAATGAAGTTGGAAGTGGCAGGCAGAGTGTTTTCTCCAAGCTCCAGGTATAGGTCTATACAGTCCACGTGCTTTCCTCATCAGGGTGGCTGTGAGCATCTTCAGTCCCAATGCATCCAGCTCATGGCAAGGAAGGGCACATTAGGATAAAGCTGTTATCAGAAAGACCAAGTATTGAGTAGATGCTTGGAACTTCTAGTCCTACCCACTAAACTCTAGATGATTGATCTCTTCAACATGGATGTTCACAGAGCTTCTGAGACGGTAAATACTCCGGAACCCCAATCAACACACACAGAGGACGTACTGCCACCCAATTTTGTAGTGACAGAAGCTCCTGTATTTGTCACCTTTCCATACCTCACCCTGTTTTCATCTGATTGCTTGTGTCATTCACAATAAACTCTAATAAATAAGAAAGACATTTTTCTGATTTCTGAGTCATTCTAGCAAGTTATTGAAGACCGGTTTGAGGGAAGGAGGGAATATACGCGAAGCCCAGACTTTGCAGCCTGATTGAACACGCACATGGGCAACTGAGGACCCCATAATTGAGCCTGATATCTGAAGTGAGGGTTGTTATGTGAGACTGGGTCCTTAAAACTGCAGAGTGTTATGCTAACTCTGGGTAATCAATGTCAAAATTAATTTATGTTATAGATACACCGAGATAGTGCTGGAGAATCAGAAAACCGGTTAGTCTGAAGAATGCCAAAGAACTTCCTTCTATGAAAAAATCATTAGACATATTTTTTTCCAAAAATTAACACTTATGTAGGAATTCAGAAATGAAAGGGGAAGATACTGTCAGTGAATTTAAAGTTACAACAAATTTCTAAAAATAAAAAATTAGAGGCATGTGGTTTGGCTTTTCCTGAGGAAAAGTCCGTTCATCCTAGACAGGACACTGTAGTAATTCTACCCAAGCCTGGCTTAGTGATCCAGTATGCTGATTGGGATTATTTACAGACACATGCGGAGGGGATTCCTAGAGCAGCAGCTGCATCACAAAGTTCATGGATGGGGGATGACTCACAAAGCTGTGCCCCAGAAGCTCCCTATTGAATTTCAAGTCAGTTCCAGTTGAAAATTTCTCCCCAGAAATTGCTTGGTGTTTTCATAATGTTGGGGAAAGACTTTGTGAACTTTGTAAGCTTTGTGGCTTCCTGAGCCTTACATATTTTATTAGCTCCTGGAGACTTAAGAGTCTCTTGCCTCCTGACAAGAGGGAATGTTTCAGTTCAGAAGAAATAGTTACAAAATGCTCAAACCCTTCCTCTGGTTCTTACATTCTCTCTGCCCCATCTTCTGCAATGTACCCCGAACCTGATTCTGCTTTTCTACTTATGGCCAAGCATCAGTACATTATGCCACAGGAATCGTCCCTCAGTCTCAAGAATAGGATTCCTCCTTTTGTTTTTATTTACTTTTGAGAATTTTATACATGAGTATTTTCTTTGCATTATTTCCCTCCCTCACAGTCCCACTCCAACCCCTTCCATGTTCCCACATTCCCTCTCAATTTCTTGTCTACTTCTTTGATTATTATTGTTACATATACATACATTTATAAATATACATACACAGATGCAGACTGTATACAATGCACTGAGTCCATTTAGTGCTCAGGTGTATCTCTGTTTACAGGTGCTCATCTGGGACTACATAACCTTTTGGGGAACACATCCCTGAGGAAAACTAATTCTCCTTCCCTCAGCAGACATTGATTGCCTGTAGCTCTTCGTCTTGAGGTGGGACCATGTGAGATTTTCCCCATTCACCTTGGCATGTCAACTGGTTTTCTCATTATGGAGAACTACCACACTGTAGAGATTTCATTGGTGTAGCTTCCCTATCAAGTCTAGAAAGCCTTAACTAGCAGCAGGAATCTTGTCCCTGTAGCTCTCTCCCACGATGTTCCCTGAGCCTTAGGTGTAGAGGTTTCATTGTAGATGTGTCATTAGAGTTGGACACCTCTCAGTAACTTATTCTTTGAGTTTGACTAGTTGTGAAATTTCATAACAGTCTTCATCTGTTGCAAAAAGAAGCTTCTTTGGTGAGTGGTGGGAAGTGTACTTATCTGTAAATGTAAGGGTATGTATTTAGAATACAGTAAGAAATTACATTGGTCGATAGAGGTGACAGAAAGAGGCTCTTCTCTAGGGTCTATGACCTCTCTAGTACTTGGTTATGTTTACAGTATCATGAATTAATTCCTTCCCTCTGAGTGGGTCTTAAGTCCAATTAGAAAGCTGTAGATTACCCCCAAGATAAAAGTGCCACTTCTGTGCCCATAGAGATAATTTGCTGGGCCAGTTGTTCTGGGTCATAGGTTGTAAAGCTTCATAGGATCGTTGACTGATTTTTCTCTGTGGCAGCTTGTATAGTATCTTTTGATACTATGAGAGTTAGTGTTCAGAGAGGAGGCTTCCAGGTCAATTCTAGCTCAATTGCTCCAAGTCTGTGTCTGAAGTATGTTGTGTTTTCAGGAATGGCATCTTACCTTCAAGTTCTGGGAGACAATAAAGGGCTATCGTGATAGCCCTTTGTATTATTTGGGAGTCTCTTGGACTACCCTGGTCAACATTCATCTTATTTATGAGGACAGGCACCCTGCTTTTTAGGGTGAAAAAATACATTCCAAGAAAATGGCACCAAGAAACAAGCAGATGTTGCTATCCTAATATCTAACAAAATAGACTTTAAACTAAAATTAATCAGAAGTGATAAAGAAAATTGCTTAATTCTGATCAAAGGAGCAATCAACCAAGAACACATTACAATCACAAACATATGCACCAAAATCTTGTACATTCAATTTTATATGAAGAATACTACTGAACTTTAAGACACAGATTAACCCCAACTCGGTAACAGTAGATCACTTCAGGACTCTACTTTCTCCAATAGACAGGTCATCTAGACAAAAAATAAACAGAGAAACATTGGAATTAAATGACATCTTACATCAAATGGACTTAGCAAAATATATTCCACACAAGCCCCAAAGAATTCTACTCAGCAATTCTTGCAAGTTTCTCTAAAACAGACCATGTACTGGAGCACAAAACAAACCTCAACAAATACAACAAATTTGAAATAAGTACATGTGTTCTGTCAGATTATATAACACAATAAAGCTTAGAATTAACAGCAAAAGCTTTAGTAACTCTACATTAACTCATGGAGGTTAAACAACACACTCCTGAATGATGAATGCGTCAAAGAAGAAATCAAGAAATAAATAAAAGTATTCTTGTAACTAAATAAAAACACAACACAACAAATCCTCTGGACACATTGAAAGCAATCCTAAGAGGGAATCTTATACCTCTGAACTCCTACATAAAATAATCAGAAAGACCACAAATAAATGACTTGCTAGTGCAAACTAAGAATCTGGAGAAACAAGAACACACCAAACTCAAGACTCAGTAAATAAGAAGAAATAATAAAAATCAGAGCAGAAATCAGTGAAAAATAAACAAAGAAAACAATACAAAGAATCAATGAATCTAAGAGCTGGTTCACTGAAAAGGTAAACAAGATAGCTTCTTATCCCAGCTAACCAAAGGAACTAAAATGAAAACACAAATAAAAATAAGAGATGAAAAGTGAAACATTACTAAAGACACCAAAAGTAATCCAGAACATTAAGGGATCAGTTTAAAAACCTATGACCTAGTTTCTTTCTATTGCTCTGATAAAACACTATGATCCAAACATCAACTTGGAGTGGAAAAGAATTTGTTCTGTCTTATTCTTACAAGTGACAGTCCATCACCGAAGGAAGCCAAGACAGGAAATTAAGCAGGGCAAGAACCTCACAACGAGGGTGGCACCATACCCTGCTTTAGGATCTGGACTGTATGAAAAGAAGAACATGGACCCGAGCCTGGGCACTTCCACTCTCTACTTCTTGACTGTGGATGCAATATGATCAGCAGTCTCAAGTTCCTGCTGCTGTGACTGTCCCACCAGGATGGACTGTAACCTCGAGATGAGTCAAAATAAACTTGTTTTTCCTTAAACATTTGGTCAGGATATTTTATCATAGCAACAGAAAAGTAACTAAGACCCTCACTTCTCTTGCATCCTTCTAACCATGAGAAACGATAGTCCAATACCTCAGTCTCGTCCTCCCTTTTTCTCCTTTTTCCTGCCCAATCAGAGGCTAGTTCAGAGAATAGCATCCACATGTCCTTTTTTAAAAATCCTAATTTCTCACTTATTCAGACAAGTTCCTTTTGAGTAGATAGCTGACCCACTTGCACCACGTCTTACCACACCAAAGGCCATGCAACTACTGCCACAGACTGTTTATAAATCATGCCATACATGTCACTTTCAGGGACACTACTTTCATATATTCTCTAATCTATCAGCCATTTTTAGATATTCCTGTATTTATGAAGTGAACCCCATTCATTTTTTTTAAAAAAAATTATTTTATGTGTATGTTTTTTTTTTAAATTTTATGTGTATGAGTGTATTGCCTACATGTATGGAAGTGCACCTGTGCTGGGTAGTGTCCATGGAGGTTGGAAGAGGGCATCCGTTCCCCTAGAACTGAGTTATGAATGGTTGTTAACCACCATGCGGTTGCTGGGTTACAAACCTGGTCCTCTGCAAGAACAGCCAGTGCTCTTAACTGCTCTCTCCAGCCTTGAACCCCATTCTTTAAAGGAACTCTGTGGTTCTCAATATTCAGGAGCAGGGGTTATACAGAGTGAGAGGAACAAATTCATCCCATTGGTGAGTTCATCATGGACCTCAGTCCACCTGTGTTTTTCTATTTCAGCATTAATGGTACTTTAAATGGCAGTGCAGGTGGGAAAGTTCAAACACTTGCTGTAACAAGGGAAAAAAAAAAAGGAAGAGGAAATCTATGACCCATTTACTAGAGACTGGCACACTAATCTTACAGCTGTTCCCACCCCTTCTCCACAGCAAAGAGATTCAGGATTTGTGTAACAACAATCCCCCAAAGTAATCGCCCCTCTCTCCTCTCCTCTGCTCTGGTCTTCTCTCCTCCCTCCTTTCTTTTTTCTTTATGAGACAGTGTTTTACTACATAGCTCAAATTCATCAACTTCCTGCTTCTGCCTCTGTAGTGCTGAGATTATAGGTGTGAACTTTTGAAATGGACTCTGCTCTAGTTTACTTTCTGTTGCTGTGATAAAACATTCTGACCAAAAACAACTTAGAGGAAGAAAAGATTTATTTGGCATAAATGTTGTAATCCATCATGGAGGGAAGCCAAGGCAGGAACTCAGGGCAGGAACACTGCTTACTGGATTGCTCAGCTCTCATTCTTACACAGCCCAGCCTCACCTGCCCAAGGATGGCACTGCCCTCAGTGAGCTGGGTCATCAGTTAGCAGTCCCAAAACAAACAAACAAAAAATGACTCACAGACATGCCCACATGCCAGTCTGATGTAGGAAATTCCGTAATTGAGGTTCCCTCTTCCTAAGTGACTCTGGGTTGTGTCAAGTTGACAGCTGAAGCTAACTATGACAGCCTCCAAAGTCAGGGAATCAAAAAGAGCTCAAATAACCCAAAATAACAAGTTTGGAAAACCACACATGACAGATACTCAACTCAAAACAGAATTAAACAAAACAAAAACAGAAGAAACTTTAAGGATATAGCAGCACTGAGAAATAAAAAAGCTAAAAAAGATTTGTAAGATCTATCTGTTAATAGAAAAGATTAAATATAAAAACTAATGTTAAATTTAAAAACTCATGGAGATATCCACCCCTCCCAGTGCTGGAGATCACCCCAGGGTCTCACACATACTAAGCAAGTTCTTTCCCACTGAGCTAAGTCCCTGGTGCTCATAGGGCATCTCTCTTCAATATGTGAAGTAGAAAACCACCAGAGGACATTTTCCATACAGTAAGTGTGAAAAAAATCAATTATGCTACAAAATCGTAATTTTTATACATTACTTAATATTTTTCAGATGAACTAAATTCTGGTAGTAGATATCTCCCTCCAAGGAAAGATCAAAATTTTAGTAGACTTACTTTTGTTAAAGCTAAGAGAGAAAACACAGCTTCCACAAAGACACATAAGAAAAAGAAAACTAAGGGGACTGTAGAGATGGCTAGGTGGTTAACAGAATTGACTGCTCTTGCTGAAGACCTGGGTTCCATTCCTAGGTCCCATATGGCAGGTATCAACCATCTATAACTTCGGTTTCAGGGGATCCAACACACTCTTCTGGCCTCTGCAGGCACTGCCTGACACAGATGCACTTATAGGCATGCAGACAATACACTCATACACATAAAATAAAAATAATAAAACTTTTTTTAAAAAAGAAAAAGACTACTGAAATGTTACCAAACCTGAAATAGTGAATAAGGATAAAAGGCAAAGTTAGAATCCACCTTACTGGACACAGAATACCAAATCACAGGCTGCCTCTTCCCTCTGGGCCTACCCTACATGCTCATGAGTAATTCTAGCTGCAAGAATCCCAATGGAGCTCTGCGCAGTGACGCAGAATGCAAGGTCAGCTTGGGTTTAAGACTGGCCAGATCTACAGAAGCCCATTTGGGTCTGGTCTCTGAATGAGTATAGTATGACACTTGTTTTTCAGGAAGTGACAGGCATGAATACCACTTATCGCCGAGGCTTTCTGTGACACAAAGAAAAAGCATCTTTCAGTGGAGAAAACAAGGCAATCGAGTCCCCATCCCAGTCCTTCCTTGCCTTGATATCAGAAACAGAGGCGCATTTTTAGGAGAGAGGGCCGGAAACCTGATCCCCATCCTCCTCCAAGACTAAGAAAGTTCATATGTTACTGGGGACAAACCGAACACCTACGTACATCTAATGCTCTCAGGGATATAAGCACAATACAAGGACAGAGTTTATAAGAGAGGGGGCAAGAAATCCACCTTCCTTCTAAAGCAGCACCAAATGCTATGGCAGAGACTTAGAATGGGGCATGGATGTCGGGAAAGACCATTCCTAGGAAGCACATCTAAAGCTTGCCTAAGACTGGAGTTTCCACAATGATCCTGGAACTAGGTAGTCAGTCAGAACACTGTGCTCCAGGCCATAGGCAAGGACATGAAAGAAACTGTGTTGGCACAAACAGGAAGCGCCTGTTGAAGGTGAAAGTAGATCAGAAATACCCAACCCTGCAGACATACCAGAACTCTTTAAGTGCAGGTTCCTAGCTATCAATCACTGGTAAAACTTATGCTCAGATCGAGCCAGCTCTTCATGTTAATATCCTGATTGATGGAAGAAGAGTAAGGCTTATTTTATACACAAACATTATTAAACTTTGTCTCAGATATTTCCTATACATAGTATCTATCATTAAATATAAAATCATCAAAAACATACACATAGAAGCAAGAAATTAAAAGCCGCATGTCAGTGAGTAAAAGAGAACTAACCCTGAAGCAGGCTAGATGTTGGATGCTATCTGACTATATCAACGTGCTGAAAGGTTAGACATTTGCATGGAAAGGAACCGATCCTTAAAATACAAAAGACAAACTAGCAATATAATTATAATATCAGAGATACTTGAAAAAATATATATCAGAGATGCTTGAATCATGCTATACAGTAAACATTTAACCTCATAAAAAGTAAAAACAGAAGCCACTGACCCTAGGAGGATGGCAGGGATGAGGCAGTGAAGGGCAGTCAATAAGTATATTGCATGCATGTGTGGAAGGTGATGATGAAGCCCATTATTTTATACAAGTAAATATATGTTAATTATTTTAATACAATAAAATTTCCATTATGATTTTCCAATAAACATCTTTGCACATTTTAACAAGAGAATAAAGATAAAAATTGAGTACCAATTTTATGAGAGTTGGAAATGTTCTCCCTTCTAAATTTTGATTCAAATGCTAGGAATTTGAATTCTTCCTTCCTGTGTATCATATCCAAAGTCACTTTTGCAGTTTCTGAACATGACTTTCCTATTGTATTCTGAGATGTGTCACCACAGCCAGCTTTGCAGAGACTACCCTGTATGAAGTTGAGTGAGTTTTGCTTTGACATCCAGTTTGTCTGGCATCTGACATCAGCACTACTAAGCACCTAATTGCTAAGTAGTCCTAGTTCTGATACTGATACTGTACAACATCCATGGACTATGGTAACCATTTAATTTTAAAGAAAAGAAATAAAATGGATTTCATAAACTATGAAGTATAATGAAGCATGGATTTTGTGATATAAATACACTGATTTTAGGTATACATACAAGTACATATGTTAGCAAATAAATTATAGAAAATAAAAGTTGTTAAATATCAAATTAATTTAGTATAGAGGATATTGGAATCTTTTATACATGTTTAAATATAATTTTGATTCTTAGCCTAGATTTGTTCAATTTTGCCTGGAGAAAAAGAGTTAGAATTAGATTTATTTTCAATATAAAGTAATTAACAGTGTAATATTGACAAAAATAGTATACACCGTGGGGCCTCAGCTCAAAAAAATTGATTGCAATCTAATACATAATACAAAGTGCAAATTTTTTAAAACGGGTACTATGCATAGATTGAAAAGGTAAAATTGTTGTACATAAATAGCCCCATGTATCTACTGAATTTCACATAAAATATTACCCTCAAGGTTGTAGATGTACGATTTAAGGCATAGCAAGGGGCCTTGCCTGAAAGGCCTCTTTAGAAATTGATGAGTGTGGTACAATTTAGCAAAAGAGACAAGTCTGTTGAAAGGAGAATAAACATGGAGGCTTTGGGACGAGCACACCGATTAAACTGACGTGAGCAGGGCCAAGGTGCAGCACTCCAATCAGCGCAGTCTAAAGACAAAGTACTTCAAACTAGAAGCGCCTGTAACTCACCTCTGTGAGGGTTGTAGTGAAGTGGTTTTTGAGTAGAACAGTTCTCATGAAGGAAGCGAAGGCCATGAAATTCACAGGAAGTTAAGACTCATGAGGATATCAAGACTCACCAGGACCCATCCAGAGAATACATAGGCAGTATAAACAATTTCTGGAGAGGAGGAGACTCCAGGAGGGTGGTAGCTAGCTGCCTCCATGCTGTGCAGGGAATTCTAGTGGTGCAGCTTTGGTGAGTCAACACCAGGCTGTGGTGGGGGGCTTCCCAGGTCACCTATGCTCATATAACTTCAGTTAACTCAGTGTTTTACTAAACTGGTGTTGGATACAATCTTTCCTTAGGTCTGCCATTGCCTTCTTTACCCGGGGTGAACAGAAATGATTTCCCCTGGGAAAGTATTAGAGCACATGCCAGTGTTTAACAAAAAGCGGGGGGGGGGGGGAGGAAGCGGGAGGAAAGGGAAGAGAATAGAGGAGACGGGAAGACAGAAAGAGGAAGGGACAGAGACATAGAGTGGGGAGGCAGAAAAAAATAGAAATAAAAACTGATTAAAATGACCAACTCCATGACTTGAGAGTGGATTGGGAGATGTATTCTCCCAAGCATAATCTCTCTAAAATTTGGAGCAGCTTTGGGTTCATTTGAAGCATATGATTAATATGGCATAAAGTGAAATGGAAAACTAGATACTTTGTCAATATCCCTTTGTGTTCTTTTGGTGACTTATGATTCTCCTGCACTATTTTTGTCTTTGTAGTGCCGAGGATTGAACCTAGGGTTTCATGCAAGCACTGTACCACTGAGTCATACCCCTAGTTTTCTGTCTGTTCTGTTCTTTAGAGAAAATTATGGCAGATGGAATAATAATATTTTGAGATCCTAACTTCTCCATCTCCAGTTACCTAAGAACACCCCTAACATACCTAAAGAAATACAATTATATTTTAATCACCATCTAAGTAGCTACTTGTTCACACAAAAAGCTCACATGGGTTAGTGCCCTGGTTAATTGCAACCTCACTGTTAACATATTTCCCTTGATTATGATGTTTTCTGCAGATGTGAAAAATAGAATTTCTTTTGCAAACACTGCCCTGTGTTCTCAGTGGTATATTTGGGCAAAGGCAAATGTCAACCCAAAGGTCTCCAACAAAAGTGTGCACTGCTCAGAGACATTGGCACTGAAGAAATATGGCATTATGGACTGCCAAAAAAAATTCAGCATCTGACTCTGAGTGAGGATTGTTTTATCTCATAGTGTATGTGTCTGGGTCTCTCACTGCATGCATACATTTCACTAAGAAAACAAACTCATTCTTTTTCATTCACTCTCCCTTCTGGAAAGATACAGAAGAAAGAAGAAATTAGAAAACAGTAGAATAAATTAGTATAACTCTACATTTATAAAGCACTTTATTTATTTTCATTCTATACTCAGGAATTCTTTATGGTGGAAAAAAAATGCCACAATGTGAGATGCTATGAAACTTCAGTTTTAGACCAGGAATTTACAGCAGAGGTTGGAAGATAGGACACATATGTAAATGCAGAAGGAAGTAGAATTAAAGATCTTCATGATGTAGATGAAACTGTAAGCCAGCTAACTCTGATGGAAAGATTTTGCTAAAAGAACAGATTGAAATAATACAATACAATATCAACTCTCACTATAACAGTGCCAAGAACTCTAACCCCGGCTAAAAATAATTCTCTACCCTCTACCCGTTGCTGGCAATCACACTACATGGTTATGCTCTGTGAGCTTTTCCAGATTACTTCAGTCTTTTCCTCTCCTCAACTCTGCTATGTTGCTATGCTCTCTTTAGTCCTCCTTCAGTATTTAGTTTTTATTTGACCAAATAAACTTAATTGATCAGAAGAGAATGTCAACTAACAGCTAGCATGTCAGTAGCCCAGACATGACTTCCCCAGGCATATAATGCGCTCCCCTCTCACTGTAGAGGGACAGTGCATGCTTCTCTCTGAGGCTGATCTCAACATGGCTCAGGTCCTTTCCTGTGGCTGTAGGATCCTATTCCAGTCATTTTCCTCCTTTCTATTCCAGAACATTTACTCTTCCTCTCCACTGGATAATACGTACTAGAAAAAAGCTTTTCTCCCATCTTATAAAGAAACGTTTAACTCCAACTTTATTTTTATCTGTTTCTTTCCACTTAACAACACATTCTTCAGTAAATGTGTACGTTCATTCTTTCTAGTTCTCGTTTTGTTTAAAGTCACTCATTTCATCTTACCCATTCTTTAAAAACTATTTTACATATTTATTTTCTTTTATGTTACGTGTATGAGTGTATTGCCTGCATGTATGTAAGTGCATCCGTGTCATGCAATGCCTGCGGAGGACATCAAATCTCATGGAACTCAAGTTTCAGATGGTTGTTAGTCACCATGGAGGCTCTGGGAACCGAACCCTAGTCCTCTGGGATAGCAGTCGGTGTTCCTAACTGCAGAGCCTTCTCTCCACCCCTTCCTGTCCGCTCTTTCACTCACTACCAATGAATGATCTGATGATCACCCACATAGGTATCCTCATTTTATTTAATTAAACAGCAGTATTTAACACTTAACCACATTCTCATTTTTCAGGCACATTTTCCCAGACATTTTCATAACCAATGAGCTCATATTGCTTCTCTGAAAGAGAAGATCTGAAATCAGATCAAGAGTTTCCCATCTTCCTTAGGGTAAAGGCAACATTCTCACAGTAGTCTTCAAGACTGGACTTTTGAAGCCCCCTGGCCTCCTGGCCTCTACTCTTTGCCCTATTTCTGCACACTCAGTCGCTGTTCCTTCCCGAGCACATCCACACTCCTGCCGCTTCTAGGTCTTCTCAGGAACTTTTCCATTTGCTTGAATCCTTCTGTTCTAAGAACTCCTTAACTCCCTTTTCTTAATAATATAAAAGATTTTATTTGACTTTGTCCTTTAGCAGTTATTTTAGGATATTTTATATACTTATTACTATACATATTTTTCCTAAGTGTCCATAGGCTGTTATTCTGATCTGTTTTGCTCACTTTTCCATTTCTAAATCCTAGAACCATGTCTGAGGCTCAGTTTATGCTTCAAGAAGAAGCTTCTCTGGTGAGAGAAATTCACTCACCTCTGTATCTTAATGCAATGTTTGTTACTAAAGAAAGAAAACAAAGAAGTCAGATGACACTGTGAACAAAATTCAGTAAGACTGAATAACTCTACTCAGGATGCAAAGGCAAAAACCTTTGGAATAAAATGATACACAGAAATAAAAAAGCCAGGAGGGAAAACAGCCTTGAAGTGAAGGGACAGATGAAAAAGGGAAATAATAGCCATTTCAGCACAAGAAAGTTCCCACTTGCCTTCCCACACAGGCCTTGCTCTGCTGTCCTCTCTCAGCCTTTCCCGTTTACTTTCTCCTCCTCTCAAGCTTTCTGAGTCTGGGTGCTCTCAAAGTCTTGCAGAATCTATTCATAAGTGAAAACTCAAAATTGTTGATTTTTCTTTCCCTCTTTTTATTTTATGCTTTCCTCTTCTCTTTCTCTTCTTTCTTTTCTCCTTTTTTCTTCCTCTTCCTCCTTCTCCTTTTCCACCTGCTCCTTCCCCTCCTCTTCATCCTCCTTCCTCTTTTTTCAAGCACGTTTTAATTTTTATATTTAAAGATTTTCTCTGAGGCTATGAGTGCTGAAGAATGAAATTCTTTATTTTCATAAACAAAATTAATTATGGTGCTTTCCTTTAAAAATGAGCAATTCTGTCATTGTTTAGATGTCTACCTTACTTTTAAGGTAGACAAATGCTCCAGAAATGGCCAGCTTTTAAATTCTCTGTTTTACTTCCATGAGGGCAGATGAATGCACAGTGAAGAGATAGATAGATAGATAGATAGATAGATAGATAGATAGATAGAGACTCAACACACACACGCATTTTTGCTTTGTATCTGCAGAAGGATAGCTGTATTCCTTGAATGGATTTTAGTCTCCGAAGCCTTGAAGTCCTGTTACATGAAGATCTACTACTTAGAATTAAATATCTGTCACTTAAAACTAGTCAAAGATTCCTGAGTTTGGAAAAGTACTATTATTTATTGGAACAGCAATGGAATCTAAACATTCATTGTGAAATATTTTAAAGCATCAATAAACTTTAAGTATATATTGGCATCCAAGATTATAAAACATATAGGTTCTCTTCCTGTAACAGAAATTAGGTGGAGAGGTTGTGTAATTAATTCAGCCTTATCTGAACACATCTGTAAAATGTAAGTTTCTAGAATATCACTTTTATACTGTGTACCATAAAAAAGTGATGTTACCACATACTAAGGACTAGCATCTATTCTGTTGCAATCTAATGCTTACTTACAATCAGTTCAACTTGTATTTTAAAGTACATTATGCAATACGTTAAAAATAATGATTTTGAGACAAATTAAGCCATAACAGCCTCAAATCAGTTTGCCCACACAGTTAATGTGTTGATTAATGTCCTGTTAAGACTGAGACACTCATTTTTATCTCATTATTCAATCCAGTGTTTTCCCACAGCTATTGAATAAAAATGCAATTATTGCTCTAAATTATGTTATTATTAACTTTCAAATGGTGCTTCCTATTAAACAGCAGCACAAAATAAAGGACCATGAGGAGCAAGGAAGTCAGCCATTTGCTACTGTGTGCTTCAAACATATCTGGAGCTGAAAGCAAGGGAGGATAGAGCTCCACCTTATAAAACTGTTCTCAAAATAGTATGATATTAAGGGTTTTAAATATTGATATCACAGAGCCTGCATTTGTCAAATAAAATACAGTTAAATTTTACATTGAATTTTGTTCTGGAGATCTGTGAATACAGACTCTTCTCATGTGCCTGCATTTATGGATTCTTGACAGAGTGATCAGCACAAAGGTCATTCACCCCAATATTGCCATATTTTCTTCTAATATCAGAAGTTTCAGAAGGAGCATTTCTTAGTGACCTTTACCTAAAACAAGCATGAGTTCAGAAACAGAGCTCTGGGATTAGATCACACCTGTGTACTTAAACGGAATACTTTTTTCTTCTACCTTGTCAGAGATATTATACAATGCAAAATCACAAAGCATTTTGGAATTCTTTAAAGATAATGTATCAATCCTCTGCTTGAATTTTATAACTAAGATGGACCTTTTCAGAGTTATGCTTTTGACATTATTGTTATGCAAAATGGCATTTTCCTGTGCTAATCCCCACAAGAACTGTGAGTGTGACCCACTCCCTTATCACATTCAATAAAAGAGATGGCACCAGAGTTTGATGGCTGCAGTCTCTCTGGCTTGATTATTAAAAAGGATAAAGCATTAAAGCATTTCCATTTATATAGAAATGCCTGTATTTTAAGCAATCTTAATAATATGCCAAGAAGCTAATAATCTGATAAATAAGCATTTGTGCTGAGATTCCATAGCAGGTGAGACTCAAGACCAGGAGGATGGTGGAGTTTAACTGAGAGAATGTCTGTGACTATTAGGAGGTGAAGGCTGTGGCCAGAGATTTTGAAAGAACCATCACTAACAGTGCTAAAGCTGTAAAATGAGGGGAACAGAATAAGAATACAGTCAGTGTTACAAAGTGGACATTTGAAACAATGCCAGTTAAGCCTAAGACTTGAGGAAAGTCTGTGATTTGGCTTTAGTCATGCTTGGTGATATAGTTTCTGCAGATGCCAGGCTGGGCCCATTCCATATCATGCATAGAAGGACCATTACAGTTATCTAAAACTAATGATAAAATCATCTACCAAATCAGGTAGATAACAACAGTTTTATCAGAAGTGATCAAAATAGATATAATCCAACCTAGAGAGAAAGAGAGATAGATCAGCCATTAAAAGCTAAGGCTAACACTCAAAATGTCAAAACAGATATAATTCTTTCAGCTACACATAGTTAAGGTAAGCATAAGATATGCATAGGTCTATTGTCTGGGTATATTTGCTACTTGTTTCCATTTTATTCTCAAAAATTATCTGAGTTATAAAATGAATCACAGTATCATACCAGTTTTTAGGTAAACTGTATATATTCTAGTATTATGAGTTTTGCCTCAAGCATTTATTAGCTTTAGTTTAATGAAAAGTGAACTTCATGAGATAAAATTCTGATAGACCATATATCTATTGACACACATGTACTACTTTCTTATATCACATTCTTCATGAGAATTTTTTGATTATTAGATAACAAGCTGAGATTCAAATGGACTCTGGATGGCAAACTAAGCCTTGTGCACCATCACGTCCCTGATAACGCTCCTTGCCCTGTGTGTATCACCAGGTTGATATAAGTCTGAGAAGACATCACAATTAGGATTGAATTCCGAACTGAAAAGGAACCAAAGCCAAGCTGATGATAATGACTCTTTCTAGTTTGAGACTTTATCCACAAATTATAATAAATAAGAAAAGCAAATATTTAAATGTTTCTAGGACAAATTCACATGTACTTTAATCTTCTATTAGCCCTGGCTTTATATATGAACCCTTGAGATCATACATAATGTGATGACCTCAAGAAGTTAAGTTTGTATCTGGTCTTTGGTATCAATGTCTATATTGGTATCTACCTAGGAGACAACACTTATTTTAGCTTTCAATAGTTTCTGAAGCTCGTTGCTGTCTTATTTTGTTGCCCCTGGGCCCTCCTACTTCCTTAGTGTTCTTGCTAGTGCATGAAGCAATTCTTTAGACCCCATGTCTATCTTGACAGGAAACCATAAAACTACCCCAGCCATCACATGGCCAGTCATGTACTAGGATCTTGCTGCCTTTCTAATTCCAGTGGAGGAACATGCATACTTCTGTCAGTTCTCGGAGTCCCAAACACATCTGGAATTCTGATGTTTCTTTCTCAGTACCGGCAGAACAAAACAGCAGGCTCTATGATGAGGAACCCTATAGCACCTAAGGTCTACTTGATTCTTTGAACTTGACACTTTTCCCTCTAACCTTTGGTAAAGAAATATTTATTATAAATGATCACATTCTTTCAAATGCCTTCCTTTTTTCTCAAAGTCCTTTCCATTGTTGTAAGAACCTAAGCTTCTGAAACAAACAAAAATCAGACGATATCTTTGTTTTAATTCTTTAATTCCCCTGTACCCCCGAGCAAATGATCATGGGATTATTTAACATATCAATCATCATAGAGTAAAAAGAATATCAGAGAATGTATATTTTAAAATCCAGCGGCAATTGCTTGCAAAGGTTATAGTTTCCAGGGTGGTAGAACTCCATCTAAGCATCAGTACCTCTAGCAGTAGGAAAAGGAGCTCCAGAGAAGTGGAACAGCAAAAGCAGGTAAGATTTTAGGGTAATGGGAACTAGGATGACTATGCTCGGGGCTGACTATATTAATCGCGAAGCCTCAAGTTTATACTCCTCAATGACTTTAAAATTTTTTACTCTTTCCTCACAGAAAGCCCCGAACATCTTGTAAAGTGTAAGTTTAATCACCTATAGGACTTGAAAGAATTGGGGAACGGATGAAAGGATGTGGATAAGAGGAAAAAACTCCCCCCTATTAATCAAACAAAATGAAACTCAGTATTTCTGTAATCAATAATCTACCCCCACAAAAGACAGTACAGTAAATACCCTTTAAACCCTTAAGTTTGGGAGAATTTCTACTGTCTTGTAACCTTAGATTTAAGCTGAAAATTGTACTGTTAGTCGTCTTTTGGTGACACTGGGTACTGAACCCAGGACTTCACACATGCCAAGCAAGTGTTGTACCAAATAAACATTGTCCCCAGGTCCTGAAAGAACAAATTTTTACCAATAAATCCCAATTTTTGTACAAGGAGAGACCACAGAGATGCAAATACATTATCAAAATCACTTCATATACTCAACTGACAGTAAAACAAGTTCAATTGTGTTTATGACCTAAATATAATTCCACTGAACTGTGGATAACCATTATGTGATTACTAAAATATTTTTCTCTGAGTCGGTTGCAACTTGTCAGAGTCCTTTTTCTTAGGACTTGAAAGAAGCTAGAAAGAGTTATGTAAATTCTAGAAACAAACTAATAAGAAGTATAGTGATTTTCTAGTGTGACGGGCATTTTCTCAGTCTTCATAAACATTACATAAGTTTATTATATGTTTGCTGTTTTATTTTTAAAAAGTAGAAATGCAAAGAAAGATGAGGGGAAAAATACAATTTGGACATGGAACAAAAATTAGAGGCTTGGTTCTAGAAACATCCACCTCTGTTTCCAGCAAGGATCCAGGATTTGGGGTAAACTGCAGAATCTCAAAGGGGTTTTGAAATAGGCATCAACCTTTGCCAGATCTTCACAAGGATGCTTCTGTGACTGCTGCACTCTATGCCTAGATGTGTCAGTTCATAGCATCTGATTTTCATAATATATAAGATACAATATAAATTGTTTTAAAACTTACAGCTGCACTGTTGCGCTGTACCTTCAAGTCTAGAGCCCTCTCCGATCACCCTCTGTTCCCAGGCATGAGTCATCAAGAGCCCAGGAGGACGTCTCCTTTCCAACTCCATACACCCGCTGCAACATGAAATAAACTTGTGATGTTACTTTGATAACATAACTTTTGAAAATTAGTTTTGAGGTAAATCACACCAACAAGGAAATGTGGTGTGAGAGGGACTCCTACGGAATCTGGGATCAGATTCGGACCTTGTCACGGTGGCAGGGCAGGATGAACTAAAAGGCAGTCAGTTTGACTGCAATTTCTTAGCCATTATGTAAGATGGCTTTCTCCTATGCCTTTATACTCCGAGTTTCTTACTATGAGTCCAACCTGACACCTTAAAAAATTTAAACTGAATCCTACAGTTAACTTCAGTGTTACAGTGTGGAATAGATCAGTAGTTCGACCTATATGTTCTCGCGAGACTTCACAGTAAGGCTATCACAAATCGCTTTCACTTTGTTATAAGAAAGTTGCTGGATAATGAGACAGGATATGACACATTAACAACATGCTTCATGCTTTATCATTAAATCCTGCCTAGAGTAAGAAATAGGCAGCAACTTTCATCAGATCTTCTCAAAGAAGCTTCCGTGACTCCTGCACTCTATGCCTAGATCTCATTTCACAACATCAGCTTTCCAAGTATACAATGTAAATTTCTTTTAAAAATTACTTCCAAAATTTAAACTGTGATGAAGTAAATCAAGTAATATTCTCCATCTAAAGCAAAGAAGGCTTAGAATTCCCTTGGGAAATTTCTTTACCTCTAAAAGACCAGAGAGAACAGCAGGCATTAACTATGGCAGAGAAAAGCATCCTTCTGAAATTCGATTGTTTGCTACCCGACCAAGTTTGCAAAACTTAATTGAGCTATGAAATGAGAAAATAACAATAAAAAATAAAGTTTAAAAATAAAAATTGTATAGGAAAAATATTAAAGTTTAAAATAGAAGTGATATACAAAAGAGATATAACTCCAATTTTAGATTACTAAGAGCTTCTTTCTACTTGTATAACAAAAATGAACACAGAGCTTGTCATCATTTGATGCCTATTATGTTCGATGCTAGTGTGACTTTTATGATTACACAGTCATCCTTAAAATTAATATAGGAGTTGCTGAGACCATGAATAGTGCTCTGGGACAGCTGAATTATATGAAGTTCATTGTGGAAAGAGTAATCATCTGAACCACTTTTTCTTTTAACTGGTCTTGTCATATTATTAAATGCCAATCTCAGCAGTCATAGACTCTGACAACACTATTTTTTTTGTATGCACTATGGTGGTTAAAACTCAAGAATAAGAAAGAGATCCTTTATTCTAGTGGGCTTCTGTTTATAAGTATCTTGACCATCTTTGAGTAACTGTCTTCATACTGGTATTGACCCAGATTTATAACTTTACAAGTTAGTTTTCACTTTCATTCTTGCACTGACCAATAAATACTTAGCAGGACAGTCCCAATGTCCTCCTCGTACACGCTTTTAAAATACAACTCCAGGAGGCCTACTTCAAAATCAAATCCATTCTCAGGTGAAGAGTTCTAAGAAAAAATAATTTTAGAAGACTTTAAAGATACTCAAAAGAAATAATAATAATCATGTGAATGCCTATGTTTTAAAGTTTTCAGTGCTGTGGTACTGTGTAACCACATGTACTTTTCCATTTGATTTAAAATTTCATACACACAATAAAAGCTCTTGCTTTCTCTCTAAGACTACTTTTTTAAGGTAACTGTGGATAATAGTTTGCAAACTTGATTACACATTAGAATTCATAAAAGAGTTCTTTAAAATACGTATTTTGAAGTCGATGTTATAGGGTAACAAAGACAGAACTAAGGCCATAGTAATTTTCAGCTGGAGAACTTCATCTTTGTACCGGTTCAGATCAGGCACAGGTGTGTGTTGTCACTATCACAGGTACCTGAGTAGTTATAGTCAAGACTCTTTCATGGTGGAGAATAGTCATTTTCTCTGACTCATCTTTTAATCAGCTATGCATCTCTACAATTGAACTGCGCAGTTTAATGGATTCGTTTTTCCCATAGTGAATGTTTAGTGCAGTGCGGTCTAATGCACTGTTCCCAAGCAGCTATTTGAAAAACCAGGCGAAGGCAGCTTTGATGCTTTGGGCTGGGGCCTCTTCACGTTTGAAGCTTCTTTTGTTAATCGGAAGATCCTTTTGGTTTCTTCCCAGAATCTTGGCATTTAATGTCATCATGGATCCTGTGTAATGTTTTGCTTGCTAGCTTGATTCAATTTTTAGTTTTGTTTTAAATACTGGAAGAATTGCAACAGCTGCAGGCAGATAAAACATTCCCTGAGTTATAATGGTTTCAATATTGAGATCAGATAGAAAGAGATCAGAAGTGAGATAGGATACAGATATAATAGATTTTTATAAGCCCAGTGGTAATCATTTAATAGGAAACAGAAAATATAGAGAAGATTATTAAATGAGAGAAAGATGGCTCAGTTTTTGAAGGTATTCCATTATAAGAAAATCATATTAGAGATATCTGGAGTGGCCTTCAAATGGTTTACCTAAAATTGTTACTGGTCTTCTGAAACTGCATAATATCCATCACACATTCAAGAAAGGATCAATTCATAGAAAATTTTAGCTGGTTGTTGCACATGGTCAAAAAGATTTCCTAAGTTATTTTATAAAGTCAATAAAATTCTGAATTTAGTATGAGAAATTGAGCCTGCAAAAATGTTGAATGCAGATAATTCTCTTTCATCAAGGATAAATCTCAGTTTTTAATAGATAAATCCATCAATACACTAAAGAATCGATATGTGGTATTTATTGAGATAGATCTATAGACAGAGTGGATTGATATTAAGAAATCAATAATTCATCATGTTAAGGCTCAATAAAGAAAACACTGATGATTACACAACAGAAAGGCAAAGTTGAAAATATAACATCTGTTACTGATTTTAAAACAAAACAAAGAAAAATGTCACTAAGACAAGAATACGGGAATAAAGAAAATGATTGACTGTGGAAGTCAGCATCATGTCTAAAAGGAAAGGAAGCAGAAAGCTGTGAACAGTTAGCACCTGCTCGTCACCCTGCTTCTCTTAGCGCCCTAGAATGGTTGTCTAATGCATCTAGTCAAACCACAGCACCAGAGATGCACATGTTAGATGCGTGGTACAGTGTGTAGCCTATAGAATAGGAAAAAATGATATTTAGGTGTTTTCTATGAATAGTTATCTCTCAAGAATTTCTGAGCTTTCAATGAGTAGCAGAAATATTTAATAAACGCTTAATATTGTACTTCTCTTTCAATTTGTGAATTTCACATGTAAGAATTTAACCTGTAAAAAGTCTGACAAATATGTGAAACTATGTATGCCGTGCTGATTATTTTGACCTTATTTATGACAATAAAAAATGAACCTTGTTAGAGACTTTGAAATAATTTACAACAATCTATCAAAGGAATAGGTTGTAGTCATTAAAATAATGACATAAGTCTAGGTTTTATAAGGAAAAGATGTTTATTTTGAAGTACTAATTATGAAAATCAATCTATGACAGTATGATTCCATCTTTGTAAAGCTAAATTCAGCACATTAACTTAAAGACTTGTCTGGGGGCTGGAGAGCTGGCTTAGGAGTTAAGAGTACTGACTGCTCTTTCAAAGGACCCAGGTTCAATTCCCAGCACTCACATGGTGGCTAGCAATGATCCATAACTCCAGTTGTGTGGGATCCAACGCTCTCTTCTGACCTCCATGGATGTTGCACAACATGAGTGCATTTACATATATGAAGACAATACACTCATACACACAAAATAAAGATAATAAGTAAAATATTTTTTAAAAAGAGTTTTCTGAAAGTCCAATACATATGCTGGGGATGTGAAAAAGCTCTATTCACTTCCTTGTAGTTTGTGAGCATCTCACTAGAAGGGTTTTGCGCTTATAGTGGCAAACATAGCATTGATATTTATATATTTTATTTATCTATTTCAGTTTTTTCCTGCTCCTTTTAAAACCCTTCTTGGTCACTCCAGCCTTCTCAGGTGGGAATTATTGCTGTGACACAAAGAGGGGAGAGGAGCTAGGTCACATGGCAGGACATTTTCCTCAACTTGGGTAAATAATTATTGTCAATGTTTTTGCTAATATTAGCAAAGACTTTGAATAAAGACAAAGGGGCATATGAATTGTGAACTGTCATCTTCCAGTGTGACTACCATCAGGCACTATAATCTGTACTTTCTTCATGTCAACCTGATTATTTCATATAAAAGACAACATCTAGTTAGAAAGAGCATGAACGCTGCCTTGAGAAGAGTTTCAAGCCCTCTGGAAATTACCACATTTGAAGCTAAGCCCTGGAAGACTGAGATTCCGTCTTCCAAGACTTATCTCACCACTTTCCAGAACTACTCTAAAGAAAGAAAATGGTGAGATGTTATTTGGTGACTTCTAGTAATTAGTTACTGAAAGCTCTCTTATAAAGTGAGGCTTTGTAAAACAATTAAAAATACTATCTCTAGAGTTAATTCAGTCCCTTTGGAAATTCTTATTCCTTAGAAATACCAAAAGGTTAACATGAACTGTACTCTGAAGATATAAACAGGAATGGACTCTTTATATGATATAAAATGCCCTGAATAGTAAAATTACTTTACACGTCTTTTTAAAGCAATCTATGACTAGAATAACAGCACAAATTAGGAAAATCTTTTATTTATTTATTTACTTATTTATTTATTTATTTTTGAAAACACGGAGCAATCTTCATTGTGCAATTCCAATAGTTATTTGTAGAATCTTGGTCTAGAGTCAGTCTCCATAGTTAAGGAAAATAGTTTGAGTTAGACTAAAATTACTGCTAACTCATGCATATCAAGGTAGTTTTTTGATTTCCTGTTTAGTTCTGTATGAAGACTTTACTAGAACTGATGTTTAGTGCATTGAAAACACTTCTGTGTCTATAATTCTTCTAATATGTCAGTCATACAAGAACTGTCTGTATTTACTCCAGACTCTTCTTGCATCCTCTACAATGTTAGGAATTTATGGTTACAATAGAGTTCAGCAACAAGGGTATCCTTAATTTAAAGGGACTAAGGGTTTGTGAATAATTCTAATTCTTTTCTTGTCTTTCACCAGTTACTTCTAATCTTTTGAAAGGTTTTCTATTTTTGACCTATATTCAGACAGACCCTGCTGTGTGACAGAGCTTGTTTTCAAGTCTGATTCACAAGAGCATTGCAGGGTCTCTACGGATTGTAGGCAATTCTTCTAGAAATAGAAAAGTTCCCATTGGATAATTAACTATGGCCACAGGAAACGTGAAGAACCTAGAAATGTGGCTTTCCAGGACGCTAGCCCTGTATTGGTAGAGTAGAGGAAACAAAGCCCTGCTCTCAGCATGTCCCTCACTGGCACGTACAGTCCGTGGCCTATGGGGCAGAATCAATGGAGCAGTGGGACACAAGAAAGCTAAGACAAACACTGGAGACAAGAGCAATTACCATCTGTCCAAACTGCCCAGGCAACAGGGTGTTTGAATGGTCCTTACAGGCTTTCCTGCAATTTTCAGTTGTAAAGTGGTAGACTTACGACTTGAATATTTAGCTGCTTAAGATTCTTGCTTCATGACAATTTTGAGTGACTAAACACTGGCTCCTTTTCTTCTACCTTATTGCCTCTTCTGTGACTGCTGTCTCTGAATTCTCATTTTATTATACCACTTAAATACAAATTAGATATCCTACTTCAACTGCTTATAATTCTTTGGGGATATCTATACATTATATTACTTCCAGGAAACAGTCAAAACAGTATTTAGTGGAGATGATTTTCTAAGGATTCCACACTATTGTGTATATAAATGGAACTTGGGAGACTGTAATTTCTTATCTCTGAACATTGTTGCTAATGCTTCTCTGGCTTTTCTCCATAGGTCTCCAAAGAAGGGCCTTAGGCTAGAAAGTTCTGTTTAATGACCAAATTCAGTATTTCTGCTAGAAAACTTTAATTTTATTATGAGAATATTACATTTTCATGTGAAATAAGAGTTCTGCTTCAGACAAAACAAAATGAAAAAAAAAAACAACACCACATTTTATAACAACCACTTATAACTTTCAGTGGCTCAAATTGATATTTATTTCTATATTCTTACTCAATAGACAGGTATTGAGGTTTTTCCATATTCACTTTTAAATGTTTCATTAGTTCTGTTCTAGTCACAAAATGGAAAAATCACACATAAGAGAGAATTTATTATAAAGAATTGTTAATCAGGTATACATCATTGCTAACTAGATAATTACCTAGCCAAAGCCAAAGAAGAAAACTAAATTACCAAAGAGTCAATGACTGCAGGAAGCAGATACCAACTTTAGGTTGTTGGAAAAAAGGGAAGAGAGTAAAAGCAAAGTTTAGAAGACGGGCCTCTCTCCAACAGTTCACACCCCAAAGTGGGATCAGCCTCAGATTCCTCATTTCAGCCTTTCTTTGTTTTCAACTTTTGATCGCACATGAACGGAAGGGGACCCTGTCTTTCAGAAAGTCCCTTTTCCACCTCGTGTTCTCCCACCTGGCGGTGTTGGCAACTTTTCATTTCTGAGATTTTTCAGGGCACTGTGAGGCACAAATACACTTCCCGGTAGTCTATAAAACCGACTGCTAAAGTGCATTTGCCTTTTAGTTATTACTATATTTGACACTTTTTCTGCTGTTATTGCTTATTCTCTTTGTTTCTGTCCATTTTCATTTTGACCCTGTACTGTCAGCTGTCAGTATATTGGGGAGTTTGGAGGTAGCAGGATTAAAAGAAAGCATTCTGTCCACAGCACTTAACAGAATTCCTGATTCAATCTATTTAATAGTTATGCTAACAATTTTTTTCCGAGTCCATTTTTCTGTTTTCTGGGGAAATTTTGTGCTAAAATTTTAAATGTGGGCATTGACTTTGAGTTCTTTTTGCTATTTTCATACAAAATTTAAAGCATTTTCTCTATTAATTATTTTGATCATATGTATATGGGATCATTTCATAAGTCACCATTCCAATGGTCTATATTTTTATCTTTATTCCAGTATCTCATTTTAATTCCTATAATCTCAGAACATATTTGTAATAAAAAAGTTAGGCCTCGAGTTTTGTTTATTTTCAAGTTTTGACAGATCATTTACAGCACCACATTTTTTTGTTGTTGTTGTTGTTTTTGCTGTGAATGATTGAACCCAGGACCTTGTGTGTGTTATGCAAGTGCTGTACCACTGAACCATATTCTTACCTCGCCATAGGAATTTTAAGATTTCATTTTCATTTTGGTGAAAATGTCATTGGAGTTTTGATGGTGATCACATTGAGTCTATAGATCACAATGGGTAGTTTTGAAATTCTAATAATTTTGTCTTCTCATCCATGAACATGGGATATCTTTCCATTAACTTGTGTCTTTAATTTCCTTCAAGCAATATTTTTTGGTAGTTTTCAGCAAAGAAATCCTTTTACTCCTTGATTAAGTTTATCATTAAGTAATTTATTCTTTTGTATGCTATAATAAATGGAATTATTTACTTAATTTTTCTTCCAGGTTGCTCATTGTTGATATATAAGAAAGCACTCATTTTTATGGCTTGAAACCCTACCACATTGCTTTATTAGTTGTAACAATAGGTACGGGAATTTGGGGGCAGGGGGATCTACATATAAATTGTATCATCTGTCAATAGAGAAAATTCTGTATTTCCTTTCCAATTCAGGTGTCTTTTACATCTTTTCTTGCCCTGGCATTTCTAGTCCAACTACAAAGACAGTATGAATTACTGCCCTTATCTTATTCCTGAGCTTACAAAGAGAAACTTTCAGTCCTTTTACCATTGAGCAAATGCTACCTCTTAATCAATGGCTTTTTATTCATCGAAGTACTTTTCTTTTATTGTCAGTCTATTAGGTGTTACTTAATAACGAAAAAGTAGTAGATTCTGTGAAATTATTTTTATGCATATGTTGAGATGATCATGCAACTACTCCATTCTCTTGATGTAGTATCATTATGCAGATTGGAATATCCCAGCAACTGACTTTTTATATGTGGAGCCCTCCAGACATTTCAGGGATAATTTCACCTGGTCATGATGTATGATCATCCATAATATGCTGTTGAATTTGGTTAATGAGAATTTTATTGAATATTTTTGTCTTTATATTCAACAGAAATATTCTTAGATTCTTGTAGTGTCTTTCTGGCTTTGATATGAGAATATTGATTATCTCATAAAATGAACTTGAAGATGTGCTATCCTCTTTAATTTATGGAAAATTTGGAGATTTATTTGTATTAATTTTTCATAACTACTTGTTAGAACTCATTATTCAAAACTTCTGGTCCAGAGCTTTTCTTTTCTGGCAATTAATTCATCATTGTGATGGTTAACATTGTCAACTTGACAGGATCTAAAATCACCTAGAAGACAAACCTCAAGGTAAACCTGGAAGAGGGGATCTAGGTAAGGCTAGCCTCTGGGCTTGTTAATGGTGAATTATCTTGATCAGGCTAATTGAGGTGGGAATACCCACTTACTGTGGGTGGGACAATTCCCTGGGTAAAGATCTGGAATGTATCAAATAGAGAAAATCAACTGAATGCTAGCATGACATTCATTCCTCTCTGCTTCCTGATCATAAATGTCATGATGTGAACAGCTTCTACTTCCTGCTCTCTTGACTACTACCATGATAGATTTCACTCACAAATTTGTGTAAGAATAAATCCTTTCTTCTTTAAGTTGCTTTTGTCAGTATTTAATTACAGCAACATAAAAAGTAACTAAGATTATCATATTACTAGTTTGTTATTGGTCAGTTCAAATTTTCTGTTTCTTCTTTTTTCAGTCATGGTAGGTTGTATGTTTTTCAGTTTGTTGGCATATAATTATGGATAGTATTTTTTGATTTGAAGAAATTTATTTTAATTTTTATGATAGCCGAATAATCTTGTATATAATCTTCTATCCCAAAATTTCCATTCAACTGCCTTTTAAATAGTATATGCTCCATGTTCCCTGCTGCCATAGGAGTGAGTCCTTAAATTTTATATCCAATAATATATTTATTTTAAGCTCCCTATTTTAACATGTTCAATTTCTATACCATAATTAAAATGATTTATGCATTATTATTACAGTATAACATTATTCTGTATTTGGTTATATAGTTGGCCTTACAGTGAACTTCACACTTCATGTTTCAGGCTCTTGTTTAACATCCATTTATTTTAGTGTGAGATCCTTCCTTTAGGATTTCTAGTAAGTCTAGAAAGTCTAGGAGCGATGAACTCTCTCAGCCTTTTAAAGTTTTGATTTCTTTTTCATGTTTTGAAGTATAGCTTTACCTAGTGAGGTATTCTTGGTTAGCATGTTAGTTTTTCCTTTTAGTGCTTTGAAGTATCTTATTAAACCTACACACACTCTTTTGAGTTTGGGGAGTGGCTTCACTTACTCGCTTGTGACTAATCACTCTTTCCTTGCTGCTTTCAAAATTTCTCTTGGATCTTTGATATGTTATGGTCATAACATGTCTTCATAGTTTCTTAGGTTGTGTTATTGCTTTGAGTCTATGAGCCTTTCTGAATGTAGATGCTTATTTCTTTCCCTACATTTGGGAAGCTTTCCAGTATTTCTTCAAATCAGTCTCTCTCTCTCTCTCTCTCTCTCTCTCTCTGAATTCTCTAATACATGTATTCATTTTCCTGATACTATTTCATAAGTTCCTTAGGTTTTCTTCATTCTTTCACATTCTCTTTTCAGTTGTCCCTCTAAGTTGGCAATTCCAAATTATCGGTCTTTAAATTTACTCATCCTCCTCCTTGTTTAATCAGTTATGATTTTGAACTCCTCTACTTAATTATCATGTTTTTCAGCACTAGTATTTTAATTTGATTCTTTTTATTTATATCATATCTTAGTTCAAATTATCATTTTGTTTATGTATATTTTGATGATTATTGAATATATTTGATAGTAATTTTGAAATCTTTATTAAGTAATTCGACAGTTCTTTTCCTTAGCACCAGCTTTCGGTGACTTACTTTGTTCCTTTATTTAGGCATATTTCCTATTTCTTAATGTGCATCATGATGTGTACATCATGAATGTGAAGAAAAAGCAGCTTAATCCAGTCTTGGTGGATTGGTGTTGAATAAGGGAAGATCATCTCCAATAAATTTGACTAGAGATTTGGGGGACTCACGCATATGTTATTTTTTCTTTAGACTACGATTTCTTTTGCAATAGTTTATAATCACCTGTCCCCTCTGGTGTCTATCTGTGACACTACATATTCTCTAGGTCTGCAACAAGACTCCTTATCTCTCCCTTATTCTCAGTGGCCACCAAATATCCCTAGTATGTCAACTTCTGTCAGCGTTCTGAGACAGAAAAAGAAGATTCCCTTCCCTTAGACATCCTTTCAAGAATCCAGAGTGCCAGTCACATTCTCCACTCATTTTCCCTCCTCCTGAGAGAGATGAGTACTCTCACATCAATGTGTCTAGTCAAAATCATTTTTTCAGACTAAATAGAAGATTTTTGTGTTTTCTCATTTTTCTTCTCTCTTATGCTTCCTGGTGGATTTTGAAGTTTCCTTTCCTGAGCCTACTGACCAATATTTCTGAAGAGACACTGAAGGGGGGCATGCTTTGTTGATACAGAGGAAATGATACATGTGTGGTTCTCACTATGCTGTTCTGCTTTGCACAACTCAACAGAGACACTGTGCTTTCAGCCCTCCAGGCCCAGCTTGATGTGACAGAACCCTCGTGAGATTTAACAATAGCTGTTGGCTTCTCAAACTGAGTCTGAAGTTTCATCTTGTGCAAAACACTTTTAGTTCCCTTTGAGCAGTAGATGCTACACTGTGTCAGTTTTTACTTGCTAAGACTGTGGCCCAAATGCCCTGTGATTTTACCATTTTCTTACTTTTTTGATCAGTACAGATGCACATTCTCCACTAATTTTTATAATTTCTAATTTATTGATTAATACTGATGAGTAGAACTATGACTTAAAAACTATCACTCACTATTGGACAACTTGAAGGACCATTGCAATCCACTTTTCTGTTCAAACTGTCCATAAATTCCATGGATTTACTCAAGGGCAAGTTGCTTTACCGAGCATTTCCACTTCATCTCCACACACCTGCGCAACGGCAGTGTGCATAGATGCCAGTATCAAGCTCATAATGCTGCAGACAAAAGAAAATCATTACCTCCTTCTGACCATCACAAGTCTCTAAATTATATCGCTTAACGTATTTTGTTAATGGAACACTTTTAGAATACAGGTAAACTTAATGTCTTGAGTAAGATTCAGTGTACCTGACATAAAATCGTTTGTTTAGCTTCAACTCTTTTTAAAAAAGCAAATCTCTATCAAGCCAGTGTAATAAAGCAACAAGTATAATTTACAGAGTATTAGCATAGCTTGGATGTATGATTTATATGTAATTCATTTAATGTAACAAAGTTTTTCAACGCTGAAAGGAATTGTGTCCTCAGAACAAGTTATTTACCAAAGGAAATCAGAGAGGGGCAAAGCTAAACTAGAATTAGGATTCAAATTTGTGAATTCCTCAATCTTAGGGATATTTCTACCACACAGGTCTGATATTATGTGATTTGTAATTCCTTTAATTATAACAGAAAATACTTACCAAACTAAGAGACTTACTGACTCATATGAAGTCCTGAGGCGATGCTGGCTTTAGAAGTGTCTCAATGTATGCTGAAAGACAAAAAGGTTTTGCTTCTCCTTGACCCTGGCTGAACTCTCATCCAGCTTATTCGCTGGAGGCATCTCACCACTGTGATGTCAGCTGTACTTCATATCCTCTAAAGGTCACGTCCTCCATGAAGCTTCACACTTGGCTTTTGGATCATTCCTATTAGAGTCTTGAACCTGTCCACAACCAATCACTAAGGCTAGGAAAACTGAAAGTGCTGTCTGACCTAAGCCTACATGGTATGTTTCATCTCTGTAGACAACAGAATCCTTCCCAAGGGGTAGAGTTGCTACCTCCAAATTGTTAGCATTTGCCAAAAAGTAGGCAATGGTTGTTAGAAGACCAAAATATAACACATAACTCACCTCAGTCACAATAACAGTTGAGAACTACCAAAAGACATTTTCCACTAGCATCAATACTGTCTACTTCCTGAACAAGAAATGAGATTGTCAAGGTACACACATGGGGTGACATTGTTCTGGAAGCACCATGTGAGGCAGAATTACTAGTCTGAATTGATGCCTGGCTTTATTCACGTGAAAGGAGGAAAGTGAATGTGCAGCAGTTGGGAAGAAGGTGTAAAAGATGCGCAGCTTGATTGAGAAAGGTTAATTACATGTGAAATGAGGCTGGGATTCAGAGAATGTTTGCTCTAGATTTTGTGTAATGTTATATTAACACTGGGATTCTCTTTATTCTATTAACAAAATAAACTCATTTTGTTTGGTTTCATTTTACAGTTGCTTTAATCCCACTGAACATTTATACTATTATTTAATTTTACTAAGCATTTGTGGATAGTAAAATACCTATAGAATTAAGGAACTGCAGGATATTAAAGACATCCGGTTCTTACAGAGATTTGATCTGCTAATTAGCCACACCAATTTCATGGATCATTGCATCTCACTTAAAATGTATTGTTATATGTTTATAATCTTTCCATAATGAGCTTTTATTGAGTGCATGGGCCAACTTCTGTGAGATACACAAGAGAAGCTCCCTTCCCCCATTTAAATAATATGTTCCTAGACCTAGCAAATTAAGATAACATTCTATGGAGAATGGCCCACTTGGCATTATTAAATGGCTTATTTGGGACCATGATAGCAAATATAAATAAACAAGGAAGAGCCAGAGGGCTACCAGAGAAACTCAACAAAAGAGGCCATTGAGAGAAGGAAATCCACCCTCCAACAATGACAAAATATGTGAAGCTACAGAGAAGGTGGATGAGGATAAAGTTTTCTGTCCTAACAATGGAAACTTCACAAAATCTTTCATATTTTAGCTTTCCTATTATTTAAATGGAATAAAGTAAAAATGTCTCTTCAATAGGAATATTCACTTTTCAAATTAATTATTGGCTTTTGAAATATATTTTTAAAACTTTAGGCTATTTACTCCTTCAAGGACACCAGTAACATTGCGATGTCTGAGAATAAATTGACAACATTAAATTTTACCTGAGTCCTGTGCGCTTGGAAAAGAGGTAACTAAGAAACTACCCCTGAACTTGTGTGCCTGAAGAAATGGTGTCCTACCCTGTCTGACTTAGACAAGGCTCCTGAAGGAACTCATGCTTTCATATGCCAAAGAGAGACGCGGGCTCTTTAAATTCCTATGCAGTGTCTCACAAATGAACTCCTTGTTCATACCGATAAATCTGGACACAATGCCTGTTTACTAGATTTGACTAAACTGTAGGCAGGCTCCTCTCTCTTGGGACTTTGAACTTGGATCCGTCCCTTGAGCATCTGAACATTGAACAAGATTCCTAAGGGCCACTCTCAACTGCTGTCACGGAAAACCATTTCCTGGTCAAATGTGTATTTGCATCTGTCCATCTCCACTTCTCACACTAGCCTCCTCCTAACTGGCAAACACCCTCCCTATCAGAGAAAGACCTCTTTTTTATCTTGCCATTAAAGCATTTTCAGATTTTATGAGTGGAACATATAGCAATTAACAATCCTTTCCTAATATAATATGCCCTTTCCTGCTACTGCAACAATCTTTTTATTGGTGTGAATTTATTGTACACTGTGTTGGGTTCCACAAGGATAATTTATGTCAAGGATCACATGTATTTTGATCCTGTTCACCTTCCACCATACTCTCCTTTCTCCCACAATTCCCTGCGCCACTCCTACCGGTTTCCTTCCTCCCCGGAGTCTCGCTTCTGCTTCCAAGTAATGTGTGTGTATATATGCACACACACCTGCAAAAAATTTTATATATCTATACAAATATAGTTTCTATGAATGCAAGGAAATATTTGTCTTTGGGGATCTGATTTGTTTGGTTTACCATGATGATTCCAGTTGTCTAATTTTCCAGAAAATGACATAATGTTATTCTTTTAATGGCTTAAAACAACCCTGTGTGTACGTGTGTGTGTGTGTGTGTCTACTATTCTTTATCCATTCATCTTCAGATGGACACTTATTACATGGCTATTGTAAACTATGTTGCATTAAACATAATGTGCAGGTATCTCTTTTATGTTGACTTAGTGTCATTTGAGTATATGGCGAGGTCATATGGTAGATCTATTTTCAGTTTCTTGAGGAACCTCAGTGCCAATATTCACAGTGGCTAGACTAATTTGTATTCCCACGATCAGTATTTAGGATTCCTCTTTCTTCCACATTCTTGGGTGCTTTATTGTTGTTTTCTTCAGGATAGTCATTTTGACAGGGATGAGATAGAATCTCAGTAGTTTGCTGTTGCAATTTCCTGGTGTATTAGAATGCTGAACATTCTTTTCTTATTTATTGGCCATTGGAAATGCATGTTTTAAGAACTGTCCATTTCATTAGTCTATTTACTGATTGTGTTTTGGGGGTTTTACATATTTGGTTTTCTGAATTCTTCCTTACATTCTGGATATTACTCTCCTGTTAAAAACATAGCTAGCAAATGTTTTATCATAAATATTACACATGGTATATTGCTTCTTTCCCTGTACAGAAGTCTTGTTAATTTCATGCAATGCCATTTGTCAGTTCTTGGGGTTATTTCCTGAACAATGGAATTCCTTTTCAGAATGTCCTCGACTAGGTTTGATGTTTTCCCTAATAGTTTCAGTATTTGTTTTTTTTTTTTTTTTATTGAAGTCTTTGATACATTGTGAGTTCACTTTTGAGTTGATTTTCATACAGATTAAAGGTGAGAATCTAATTTCATTCAACCACATGTGCATATCAGGTTTGCCTGCTAACATTTGTGGAAAAGGTTTTCTTTTATCCAATGTTTGGCATCTCTGTCAAAACTCAGGTGCTGTAACTGTGTAGATTTAATTCTGTGTCCTCTACATTCTCCTACTCTACATCTCTGTTTTCATTTAGTATCATGTTGTTTCTGTTCTTATCACTCTGTGGTATAATTTGAAATTGGATATTTTGATATTTCTCTGCATTGTTCTTTTTGGGCAAGATTGCTTTGGTTCTCCAGAGTCTTTGTGCGTCTGAATTTTTACATTGTTTTTGCCATTTGTGTGAAGAATGTAGTTGGAATTTAATGGGGTTATATTGAATCGATAGATTGCTTTTTGTAATATAGCCATTTTTAACCAAGTTTGTTCATTGGCAATTTTATTCAAGTATGTGATTTATTCTGATTCCTCCCACTCCCTGTACAATAGCTGAACATGAGAACATGTGCATACATGAAGGTTATAGAACAAGAAACATAGTGCCAGGCAGGAGAAATCTCCCTTTGAGTTGTCAGGGTAGTCCAAGAAACTCCCAAAATAACACAGGTTATTGCCACAGCCCTCGATTACCTCCCAGTACTTGAAGGTAAGACCCTATTGCCAAAGACAGGATATATTTCACACAAGACTTGGAGCAATGGAGCTGGAACTTACCTGGAAGCCTCCTACCTGAGAACTACCTCTAATATCAGATGATACCTCCTAAACTGCCAAGAGAGAAAAACCAATCATGGTCCTACCAAGCTGTAAAGCCTAATAAACATAACAGTGACTGGCCCAGCAAACTAACTCTATTGGTGCAGTAGAGGCACTTTTATTTGGGGGTGAATCAATGCTGTCTAATTGGACTTAAAGCCTGCTCAGTTTGTGGAAATCATGTGTGACTGTGTAAACACAGCCAAATACACATGGCTGGAGAAGTCATAGATCCGACCCGTATCAACACCCCACCTCTCTACCAATCCCTGTCTGAGATTCCATGATTTTTTATTTTGTTCCGTTGCACTTTTAGTTTAACTAAGGTCAACTGTGAAACCATTGTATTAGAACTATCTACAGCAGTCTGATGGAATCACTAGTGAATACACAGCTGAAAGCAATGATTCCCCCTCTCTGAACTTGCAGAAGTAAATAGACCAGCAGCGAGGGTCCATTCTGACTGCTGGCAGGCCCATTCTTGTGCAGGTGCTGCAAGTTTGTAATTGCAACGTCAGTGTCTTGCTTTTCCAAACTCTCTCTCTTCTAGCTTTTCCATTCCTTCTTACTCCCTCATCTGCAGTGTTCACTCAGCCTTAGAGGAGATGGCAAAAATGTCTTGTTTAAGGTTGAGCACTCAGTCATCACTTATTCAACACCTGGTGTACCCGTGAGTCTTTACATTTACTACCATTCCCTGGAAAGAGAGGTGTCTCTCATTAATACTGAGTGCAGCATTTGTCTATGGGTATAAAGACAAATATTTAGAAGGCAGTTTGACACTGCCTTTGTCATTTGAGTTACCACAACAGTATTCAGTTGTCCCCGCTTCCCCAGCACTTATAACCTCCCTGCATCGGTTTTGATCAGGTTTACTGTATCAGGCATGGATTTCCCCTTGTTGAGCAGGCCATACTCCAATCAGAAAGCATTTGGTTGCCTCCGAACAGTAGTAACACTATTGCATAGTAGTATGTACTACTGGGTACATTTTGCCTGGCAGGTTAGTTTTGTATTGCACAGGTTCACAGCCAGATAAGATGCTTTTCTCCCCCAGCAACCCTCAGAGCACCTTCCAGGACTTTGAAAATTAACAGGCTGAGGGGAAGCTGCCAGCTCAGTTTGTTTGATTTTTCTAAATCATGTAACCAAGGTATATGATGTCTTCAGCAATAAGGTCTTATAATCTATTTCTGGTGATCAACCAAAAGAAATGGAAAGAGTTTATATTGTTTGGGGGCTTATGGTGCCTCCATGACCAATAACTCATAGGAGGTATCCCATCCCCAGCACCCTGAGTAATGTAGTCAATTTACTTTATTAACTGACAATCCACGAGCATGAGTGGAATTCTCATCAGCTAGAGTCTTTTTTCAATTTCTTTCTTCAGTGTTTTAAATTTTTCATTGTAGAGGTCTTTCCTTTCAATTTATTTTGTTCAATTTATTCCTAGGTATTTTTAGCTATTATAAAGGGTACTTTCTAGATTTTTTTTCAGCATGCTGACTATTGTTATATATAACCAAACTGTTGATTTTTGTGAGTTGATTTTGTATCCTTCTACTGTGCTGAAAGTGTTTATCAGTTTTAAATATTTTATGGTGGAACTTTTAAGGTCTTGTATGTATATGAGGATCATATCCTCTACAAGTAAGTATAATTTTACTCATATTATTTGTATCCTTTATATTTCTTTCTCTTGGTCTAGTTAAGACTCAAGGATTATATTGAATAACATTGGAGAAAAATAAACTTTTGTCTTGTTTCTTATGTTAGTGGAACTTCTTGTGTTGTGTTGACTATAGGTTTGCCATACACGGTTCTTATTATGTTGAGATATGCTCTTTCCATTCTAGATTCTTCTGGGTTTTGATCAAGAAGGGTTATTCAACTTTATCAAAGGATGTTTCTCTATCTATAGAGATGGTCATGTGATTTCTGTCATTGCATCACTAGAAACATGATATATTACAGTTATTAATTTGCATATTGGAATATCCATATATTCCTGCAATGAAGCCCACTTGCTTATGGTACATGATCTTTCTGATGCATAGGTGAACTGAGCTGGCTAGCATTTTGTTGAGAAATTTTGTATCATGTTCATTAGGCTGATTGGACATTGGCCATAATTTCTTTTCTTTTTGCTTTGTTTCTCTCCTCTTTCTTTTTCTTCTTTTTTTCTTCTTTTATATGTGTGTGTATGTACACATGTGTGTTTGTGCGTGTGCTATGTGTGTTCCCTTATCCACTACTGCTGTGAAGGTAGGACTGGCTTCTCAAAATGAGGTTGGTAGCATTCCTTCCCCTCACGTTTTATGACATAATTTGGGGAGCATTGGCACTAAAGATCTGATAGAATTTAATACTGAGCCAATCGGCCTGGGCCTGTGCTTTGTTTAGTTGGAAGATTTTTATTATGGTTTCAACCTTGTTTCTGGTGATAGATGTATTAAATATTTTATATCTTCAATTTAATGTTGGTAGGTCATATGTTCCAAGAAACAAATAGATTCTAGATTTTCAAGTGCATTCTGATTGTTTCCAAAATATGCCTTAATGGTCCTCTAAGTTCCTCTGGTGCCTCCTATTTCATCTCTGTTCATTTGAGCTTATCTCTCCTTTTTTGTTAAGTTTGCCCAAGAGTTTGCCAATTTTATTTATCTTTCAAAAAATCAACTCCCTACCTTATTTATTCTTTGTATTGTTCTTCCCATTTCATTAGATTCTGCCCTGATCTTTATTATTTCTTTCTGACCACTGACTTTAAGTTTGGTTTGTTCTTGATTTTCTGAGACTCTGAGGTATACCATTAATTGATTTACTTTAGATTTCTGTGATTTTTTTAATATAGGAAATTTTAGCTATAAACTTTTCCTTTTTCATGGGCTTTTATTATATATCACAAGATATTGAATACTGTGTTTTTATTTTTGTTTGCTACTAGACTTTTACATTTTTCCTCTTTATTTCTTTTTCTCTCTCTCTTTTTTGAGACAGGGTCTCCCTGTAGCCACTGCTGGCCTGGAATTATCTGTGTAGATCAGGCTGGCCTTAAACTCAAAGAGATCTGTCTGCTTCTGCTTCTTGAGTTCTAGGATTAAAGGTATGCATCACCATAGGCTTCTCTCTGTTTATTTAGTGACTTATTCATGACTTGGGAGTGTATAGTTCAATCTACATGAGATTTTTGCACGCTCCCCAGTTTTTCTTGCTATGATCTCTGGTCTTATTACTTTGAGGTCAGATAGTATACTACAAGTTTTTTCGGTTTGCTTGTATTTGTTGTGGCCTACATTGTGTCCTAAAATGAGGCATATTTTTGAGAATGGTCCATAGATGGCTGAGAATAATTCATACTCTGCAGCATTTGGTGGAATATTCTGTAGGTGACAACATTAGTCATTGTTCTGTTGCTGTGATAAAACACGATACCAAAAGAACGTATAGAGAGAAGAATTTATTTAGCTTATAGTCCCAGACGGCTCAGAGTCCATCATGATAGGGAGGCATGGGCAAGAGGTGGTCAGAGCAGAAAGAAGAACACACACATCTTCAATCAGGCACAGGAAACGGAGAAGGATTGGAAATCCCACAAGCCTTAAGAATTCTCAAAGCCTACCTGAGTGATATGCTTCCTCCAGGGAAGTCAGATCTCCTGAAACCTCCCAGAACAGCGCCACCAGCTGGGGAAAAGTGTCCAAATACTTGGAGCCTGTGGGGGACCTTCTCATTCAAACCACCACAGTGACTGTTAAGTAGGATATTAAAGTCAAGTCCTATTAATATATTGAAGTTACTCTCTGTCCTTATATCTCATAGCATTTGTTTCAAAAAATTGGGTTTGCCAATTAGTGTACATATACTTAGGACTGAAATATCCTCTTGCTGGATTATTCTTTTGCTCAGTATGAAGTGACTTTCTTTAACACTTCTGACTAGTTGCTTTGAAGTCTTTTTTTTTTTTGGTCAGGTTACTAGTGTTACTAATAGTATTACTCCTACTACACTTGCTTGCTTGCTACTCCCATTGAATTGGAATACCTTTTGCCATCCTTTCACCTAATAGTATGTTTATCTTTGCCAGTGAGATGTATTTCTCATAGGCAACAAATGAGTGGGCCATATTATTGTAATTCAATCAGTAGCCTGTGTTTTCAGATTGAAGAACTGAGACCATTAACACTCAGAGTTTCCTTAAGAATATGTATTCATTCCTGGCATTTTGTTGTTTTGGGAATGCTTGCTACTTAACTAATCCTCATGTACTTTAAAACTGCTTTAGTGTGTTTATTTGCCCTGAGGCTCCATGGATGTGTTATCTTTCTTTTCGGTGCATGGGATTCCTTCAAGCATCTTTTGTAGTATTGGCTTAGTGGTCAGAAATTCCTCTAGTTTCTTTTTATAATGGAAAGTTTTTCTTTCTCCTTCAACCATGAGGGTTATTGGTTTAGTAACTAAGTTTGAACTTATGTCATCTAGTGATGGAAAGACATTACTCCATGTCCTCTTGGCTTTGGGAGGTTTTGTTGAAAAATCCACTTTTATTCTGGAAAATGTATCTATTATGTGACTTGCTACATTTCTCTTGTAGCTTTCAACATTCTTTGTTTAAAGATAATGTTTAAAGATAATATGATATGATGAGGTTCCTATTTGGGGGAGGTCTTATCTGCTTGTTGTTCTAAATGCATCCTGTATCTAGATACCCATCTCTTTCCTCTAGATTTTTGGAACTTTCTGCTATGTTTTTATTGAATGTGTTTTTATCTTCAACTTGCTTCTCATCTAGGCACATGAGGGCTTTTGTTTTTTAGTGGTGTCCTATATATGTCATATTATGTTTGTACTTTAAGATTATTTTATTTTTGTCAAGTCTAATGTTCTAATTCAGCTATGTTGTCTTCAATCCCTGATAGTCAGTCTTGAACTTGATCTATTTTACTGGTGATGCTTACCAGTAGATTTTTTAAAGTTAATTTCTTGGGCTTTCCATTTCTAAATCTTCAATTGTTTTTTCAGAATTTTTATCTACTTGTTTTCTTTTATATTATGTATTGACTTCCTTATTCCAGTCAGCTGTTTTTTTTTCTCTTTGAATTAATTCAAGAGTTTATTAATTCCCTATTTGATATTGTGGAACATTCATGCAACCGTTTTTAAAAATTCTTTGTCTAGAATTTCATCAAATTCAGTCTTATTTTGGAATTTATGATTTTTAGAGGACTCACATTATCCTTGGTTTTTACTACTTCTTATGTTTGTATGTTGAGACTTACATATCTGACATTAGGTTGGATTTTGATTTTTAACCAGCTGTAGTTTTTCAGTGGAAGTATTTGTAATGCTCAAGTGTAGCTAGGTTGTAAAGGTAAGTTGTTGCTCCTCTCCAAAGGACTAGGCATATAGATCAGTAGGTAAGTCCTCAGTAAATGTATTCTCTAACACTCTCTGAGAGAAATTACCATAATCAATAGATAAGCTTCCTATGGAAAATAATAGTTGATTAAAAACAATCATCCATTCAATTCCAATAATTTGGAGGGGGAGTGAAAAAGAACAAGGATAGTATAGTGTATATCATTACTATGGGTAGGAGTGGGAAAGACAGAAGCAAAGTAAGAGTATGCACCAACATTAGAACAGACAATAACAGACAAGTCAGGAGAATGGAAGGCAATAAAGACTAGGAAAGGAGATAAAGCAGCTCTAGTAAAGACATAGTGGTGAATCAGCATGCAGAGTTATATGGTTATCTACATATAAATATATATAAAGCCCATCTGGGCATGGGGTGAGGTCTGAGTCAGTGTAGTGCCTGTGGGTTTGGGGCATTGGTACCCATCCTCCATACTTATGGTCCCTTGCAAGGGTGAGACACTGTCATGTGGGATACTTCCAAGCCTGTCTTCTTGAGGTCTTTATAAGTGTGAGGCATAGGTAACAGTTTCTGTAAAGTCTCTGTTGTAATTGGGAGTGTGTGCTGGGTCTTTCTCTATGTGATCCAGTCCTACTCAGATCAGATCAGATTTCCACCTCATGGATCACTACATGGATATGATTCAATGTTTTCATTCTCTGATTAGCTATTTTGAAGTCCAGACTTCAGTGTATAGTCCTGTGATGTTTGCTCTGGATTCCCATTGAGCTATGATAGATGGATCCTTTACAGTTAGAGTCATCTAGTCACTAACTCAATTGGAATCATTTTTGTGGTGCTACAAGCCAAACTTAGGGTTTCAAATGTAAGGTCTCACCCTCACTAGGCAAGCAAGAGATCTACCACTGAGCTATATCCCCAGACCAGCAAGGGCTTTTTAAAAAAATGGTGTTTATCATTGTTTCAGTCTAGCCCTGCAAAGAGGACATTTTCCAGAGCACTGTCCATCCCTTCCTTTGCGTGAGCCCCTGTGGCACATTCATGTGGTTTTTGTTGTTCTTTCTCTTTCAGCCTCTCCCTTTCTCTCTTTTCCCACGCTATTTAAAAAGAATTTCTTTTACTGAAAGTACAGTGTTAAATTTGAGCAACTCTCTTAGGTCTTGTTCCCATCTTCTGTGGTTTCACTCACACTAGGAGTAAAATACTCCCTAACAGGCAGTGCCGTTCAGCGTCGACAGAGTCTGAAGACTCTTCCTTGTTCTATTTTCCAAAGTTTCCTTTTGTTTCTTTGCTGCTGAAGCCCATGTTTTTCTGTTGTCCTTCATCTCACTGGATGACTGCTCTCCAACTGTCTTTGGTTTATTCACTGAAGATCCTACCAATTCCTGCACTGCTGTTATTGATGTCTATTCAATGGTCTTTTTGCTCTTCATCTTTTCATGTGTGTGTTTGTTTGTGTCTCTCTCTGTGTGTATGTATGTATGTGTGTAGTGTACATGCATGTATGTATACTTGTTCACAACTGCATAGATGCACATGTGTACAGGTCTGTGTATACATGTGGAGGTCCAAGGTTGATGAAAAGATTTTTCCTCAGTTACACTCTACTTTATACACTGAGGCAGGGTTTCTCAACTAGAGCTCATCCAAAAGCCAGTTTCCTTCAGGGATCCCCGGTCTCCTTGTCCTAAGATTGGAATTATAGGGGTCTGCCTTGCACATGGGTTCTGGGAGTCCAGTTTCCAGCCCTCACACTTGTGGGGCAAGCACTTTAAACACTGAGCCATCTCCTCAACCCTTAGTAAACTTTTTGAATGTGATCTAGTCTTACCTAAGTATGGATTTATTTTATTTATTTGACACTTCAATTTAATTGCCAGAGAAAACAACTCTAGTATTTACTTTCCTGTCTTAATTAAAAGTTTAGTGGCATATTTTAGTGATGCTAATGATAAAATAATTCACAGATACATGACACATGTTAGCATAAAACAACTCCTCATATGACGAAGGAAAAGCTTCAGTCTCACCAGTTGTCTTCCTAAATTCCTTTCCCTTAATAAACCATGATTTTGTCAGTCGCCATGTTGGAAATTCTGCTATCTTAAATCTTTCTCCACTTCCTTTCTACTCAGTCAGACAAGAGCTTGGTAGAGCACATCTCTAACCCATGCCCCTCACATTTCTAGCTTCACTCTTGTTCCGCATGTTCATTCGCTGGGATACTGCAGGCCAAAGATACTGTGGTGCTCGGTGGTGTCTGTTTCTATGATACAGCAGGCTTGTACAGGACGAGGGTAGCATGTTTGGGGTGGAGACTGGATTTTAAAGTCGGGAGTCAAAACAAGAGCTGTTCTTAGAGCTTTGGAAAGATTGAGCAGGACTGCAAATGGAAAGCTTTGAGAAAACAGCCTCTTGAATACATGAAGGGGAAAAAACATTTCAGTGATGACAAGAAAACAAAGAAAACTAAACTTCTGGAGCCTGAAAGTAAGGTCTGGAAGTTAGGAATTATTAGTGGCATGTGCATGTTTTGAGATTTGGTCAAAGTGGACACATATCTGCATATTGCTCTTTGTCCCGTTGCTTTATTGAAGTACTGGTCCTGCCTGTGGTTTGGGTGCTGTGAAGAGCTAGTGCTTTTTTGTTGGGGACTTTATTTCCTAATGATGGTTGATCCAGTTGAATGAGTCAGAAGAACAGGCAGCATTTTTATGAACTGGCAGAGTTTTTCTCTCAGTCTGGAGCTCTACTCATGAAGTGGCTTGCTCTGGTAGAATAAAGGCCCAACCTCTCAGTCTGGCAGAATTCCCTGAAATTAGCAAGGCTCCAGGATTTGAGGCCAACTCAGTGGCTCTGTCTATAGCATTCTCCCAGGCTGAGTCTCACTGTACTGAGAAGGCCAATCAGGCTCTAAGCCAAACTTCCAGTATCATCTGAAGAACCATGTGTTCCAGCTCTGATATCCTTGATCCCACTATTCCCTTTTCTTGAATACCATCCTTCCTTAAGTATATAATTCTCTCTGTATTTTAAACTACTTATGCACATGGAATATACATTAATGCTGAGATTTTTCTATTGTAACTGACCAAATATAATACTTTCTGGCAAAATAGTGGTATAGTGGTAGATCATGCTAAATTTTTCTTCTTTAGAAGAAAAGTATACACATCAAACGATAGATAGATATATAGTTGCCAGTCAGAATAAATGACTAGCTCTCTCAGTGCCAAGCTTGTTAGATATGACAAAGTGATTGTTTTGACCAGTCACATGGGAGTGAAAAATAACAAGTAAAGCTTCTGGATGATATTATAAAAGGGAATGAACAGGTCCTACCTTTCTTCCTTCATTTCCATTGCTTGGAAGGATGATACTTGAGAGCAGGAGCTGGAGGAGCCGTGACAGTCACTATGTAGAAACTGTATGTTGAAGGAGGCAGATCTAACCACTCAGGCATGCACTGCTCATACTTAGAATATTACAAGAGAAAGATAATTTATCTTCTTTACCTCATGAATATTTTGGCATTTGTTATAGAGTGTGCACAGTATACAAATATTCTCCTAATAATTCTTCCTTGAACGAACGAATGAATGAATGAATGAGAAATATTCATTGAACTGAACCCCTTCCATTCTACCATGGTTCCAAAAGATGTGGTCAAGAGGCTGGTTACAATTTAGGGGTCCTTGGACTTGGTTTTCTCACAGATACTTGTTTATCGGCCCCATCTATTGTTTAAAAATTGAATCAATGCTCCTACCATTCAGATTTTAAATGAGTATTGCTATCTATTTCTAGAGCTCATAGAACTCAGGTGTTCTAGCAACCTTTGACTCACATTCTTGCTTCACCCAAAATGGCAAGATTCTAGTCATACCTGTGCCTTTGGGTGATGGATGCACTCTCATGCCACCTGCTAAGCCAACTTCCGAGGAGTGTGTGAGTCTGTGTCTTGCCGTGGAGTATTCTAATTGAAAGAATTCTACCACCGATGAACGTAAGTCCTTCACACATATATACTCTATTGAAATGGCCAAAGCGAAACTGTTTAACTGAAATTTCTTTCTCTTGTGAATTCTTTCAGGTCATAAGCTAATTACCCTTTGCCCTTTGTCTTTTCCATTTACACTGGTGAAAACCACACTCCTAGGATGTTTTATGTCTAATCTAATTGAAGGCAGAGGTAGGGGCATCCTGCATGGGTTTGACCTATCACACAGGTCTCAGCATGAATAACCATTCCATAAACTCACAGCCTTCTTCTCTGGGTTCTCAAGATATTTTCCTGGATGTCATGTTGCTTATTTGTTTGCACGATAAATAGAGCCAACTAATACTAAACATCTAAATCCAATTGTCATAACTGAGAGGGGGAATAATCTCACCCTCTGCAGTCAAATAAACTGCTCAGAAACATCAGCACCTTATTTGATTTATGATTTACTTCTTTGTATGATGAATACTGACACTTCAAGTAATAATATATTACTAGAAATCAGTTCTTTGAAATAAGTTAAAATTGATTTTTTTTTTAAATTCCAAAGAATCATAGAAAAAAGTTTAGAGCACTTATCTTCAAAAAGAGGTATAAGGCTGGATGTGATGGTGTACACATCCATCCATGATTGTTAGCTGCCATGTGGGAGCTGGGATTCAAACCTGGGTCTTCTGCAGGTTTGCTCTTAACTACCAAACCATTTCTCCAGCCCCCACAACTTCTGGAAAATTAAAAAGAAAATTTACAGGTAAGAAATAATATTGTAATGTATACTGGGGATATATAAATAAGTTATAATACTATGGGTACATTTTTACTTACATAGCAAGATATTTTTCTCCATACGTGCATAGGTACAGAAACAATGAAAACAGGAATGGCCCAAAATTCAGGTGGACCATGAGAACTGAGAACATGAGACAGAAAGCAAAGGAAGGTTATTATGTTTATTTTAAAAGTTTTACAATGGTTGGGGCTGGAGAGATGATTCAGTGGTTAAGAGCACTGGCTGCTTTTGCACAGGGCCTTGGACATGAGTACACTTACACACATGTGTGCAATTCACTCGTACACTTTTAAAAGTAATAAAATATTGAAAAAGTTTTGCAATGCTTGCTTTATATATGAATTTTGTGATAATAAAAGGTAATTAGAAATCATATGCAAGTCATAGTCATTGATCCAATAATTCCATTTTTGAGTATATATTTTATTTTGTCTAGATTAAACCCAAAATGTATCATGCACACAAATAACACAGAAAAAATGTTTCAACTTTAAGAGAAATAGAAAATAGTTCACTCCAATAGTCAATTTTAAGACACATTGTTGACCATGGCAAACCCACAAAATTTGATGCTGTTTAGTCATTAAAAACCATGATGACAAAGCGTGTGTGATATCACAGAAACACCTGTGATTTTCTAATAAGTGAAGAAGGTAGAATGCAAGATTATTCAACCTAGAAATATAATAAGACATTCAGTAGAAAATGCATTAAGTGTCAGCAAAATTCTTTCCTCAAATATTGTTTGAAAATGGATGATTTTGACAACTTCCAAAACTTATCCAGAGTACCCTGAATCTTGTAACATGAAGAAAGGAAACTATCCTGAGGTCTGAGGATGTAGACTGTTTAAGATGCAGGAGATTAGATATTGATATACTTCAGCCAACTTTAACTACTAAATATACATGTGGAGGTTTTGATAGGTAATATAGAAGTAAATGTATATAGAACATTAGAAAACAATGGGATTTGGAACAGTCAGGCCATTTCTATATGCTTAAGTCATTATGAGCTTACTCAAAGAGCTAGACCTCCTGTGTAGGCAGAGTGGGCATGGCCAAGGAGAGCTGTGCCTTCCCTGAAATGACAGACATCCTCACGGCGCTCTTGCGCCACTGGAACTGACTCCTTGCTGGGCTTGCTCTCCTACTATCCTCGTTCCTTTATGTTTCTATTTTTAAATTTCCATCTTTCTTCTTTCTTTGCTATTTTTGTAGAACTGCTATGGGGAAGGTACACTTTTTGGGACATTACTGATTTTCTGGGACTTTTTAACAGATTCATTTTTAAAGACACTTGAATGGTCTCCCTATCATGTAAAGATTCCAGTTCAAAGTTTTCTGATGTGTACAAGCATGGTATTGAGTGGTGCAGAGAACTGCAAACCTAACACCCTGTCGCTCCCTCTCCTGGTGGTCGCGGCAGGCGCCAGCCGGCATACTCCCTTGTCTCCAAGCTCCCGGTCTCCCCTCCAGCGGGAGAGGGTGGTGAGGGGGCGAGATCCGGTGCACAGCTCATGTACCTCCTCTCTTGGATTGCCCTGGCTCTGACCTCAGTTGGTGAGTGCCCTTGAGGGGATCAAGGGGAGGTCAGGTGTGCGGCTCGCCGTTACTAGCCTCCTGGCCTGTCCCAGAAGACAATCAGATGCTGCAGGTTCCTGACCAACCGACCAAAGAAGTCCACAGCCAGCCAGCTTCACAGATGTTACAGCTCTTTAATGTTACAGCTCTTTCAGGGTGTTACAGCTCTTCTAACGGCACAGCAGAAAGCCGTTTAGGGAACTCAGCAGGCACATTATAAAGGCTCAAAGCCACAGGAATTAGCATACAGTGCAAGATGTCTGCCAATCATCACACAGAAAAAAGAATGCCTTATTAGCATACAAGGGAGGGGTAATTCTTTAAATGAGGAAGTAACATACTGCTCCAATAGTAACACTTCTATAAGAATAGCTTATTAGCATAAGTTTCATTTCTCTGCAGGTTCCCCATTTCCAGGAATCTTTGTTTATCTCTTGGTGCCTTAGGGTTTAGTTTCATTCCCCCTAGGCGCCATCTTAACAGCACATTTAACTCAATAAGGTCCAACAACACCCCGTACTTGCTGCATTCTGACAGCTCATCTGAGGCATATCCAGTTTCTTCTCTGGAAGTTCTTGTCCTGCTTTTCATGAGACCCCTTACTCTTGCTGGATGTTTCATGTTTCAACTGAAACTCCTGCAAGGCTGGTTAACTGATTAGCACTTCAATGACTGTGGATAGTTTAGAAAGATGCAGGTCTAGAGTGTCATTACAATTTATCTTGGCTATCTTTAGCCCCCTAAATAGCCATTCCTTGTCTAACTCTGTGTCTGACCTAAAATCCTGTGACTAACAGATTAGAAGCCTTTGGATTGTATTAATAAAACCCAAGCTTTCATCAACCAGAGGGCTATCATGAGACAGTTGAGATCTATAGCTGAAATTTCTGTTTTCTTGTAACTGCCTATTTAATGTCCCCCCTGCCATATATTTGAAGTGCCTTGTGTTCTGTTATTATGATAGTTTCATGAAATGGCTATTACCTTGGAACATGGAATTTGGAGTAACTTGAATCTGTGTTCCTGAGCCATGCTCACTCACTCATATTTGGCTCCAGGATAAACTATCTCTTACTTGTTTGAGGTGAGCATTGTGCTTTGCATAGACAACAGCGTTTAGAGGTTTTAGCTATTCTTAGTATATTTTTTGCTGTAAATATTTCTTTTATTGCTATCTTTTCTTCATAGCTATATATTTCTTTAATTAATTTTTGTAATATGAGCTGAGAGCGGGGTCATAATTCCAAACAATAGAAATTCCAGGCCGTTAACAAAAGACAAAAGGTCAACTTTCAAGTGTTCCTGCTCATGCTTCCCTGAGCAAACCTTGTCAGCTCTCACATTACTAAAGTTTCAAGAATTCTTTATTTTGTAGCCACACTCAAGTTTTGGGTTAGCCCTACATACCTAAATCACAATCAGATTTTAGAAATATAATTTCAATGCTAATCCTTCCCTCAAAATGACCTGTCTAATTATTAAGGTTCTTTTGATCCTTATGCAAGTTATTATATTCATTTCCCAGGCATTTTATTTTTATCATTTGTTGATTTTTTTCTGTTTTCAGGTGCATTAATCTATGCATATGTTAATACTATAAGGAATCATTCTATGGCCACAAAAATTGTTAACTAAATTAACTAACTACTTTGATACTTATCTTCTGGTTGTTAAGCAGTAATTGTTATTTACATTTAAATTAAACATGTTCTTCAATGCTGTTAGTTTATACCTGAAAAGTTCTTGATGTCTTCAAAATAGTGTCTCATTCTGATCCCCTATGTAGGTAAGGGCAGAAAGCCTCGCCCTTTACAGTAGATCAGAGAAAAAAAATCTGGTTCTACACATTATTCTTAGCATTAACAACACAGAATAATCCCACTTTAGTAAGCTGTGTTTACTGACACTTAAGTAAGAAGGTACATGTATCGTGGATACAGCATTTATGTAAGATATTCAGGAAGCTTGTTACTCAGCACACAAATAGAAAGAACTCTTTGTTTCATTAATGCAGCAAGCCTTTACTTTCTGCGTGGTTTTCCCGAATAGCTCACATTTGCATTTTGGGAGAAAGAAAAACAAGGAAGCAAACAACTGGGATCTTACTAGATGTCGTACACTTTAGTATAAATTAAGTACAAGAGACATTGTGAGGACGGGCAAGCAATGAGTGGGCAAAGGATTTGAAAATCACTCCGCTGAAGTCACTTCAGTCCACACCACACCTGGTAGCTGGGACTTTATCTTGCATCAAGGTGAGGTGAGTTTGTTGAGACTCAGGGAAGAAATGTAAACAGAAAATAAGCTGTATAGATAGGCTAATCAGGCCCCAGTGGGTGGACACATACCAAAGAAGATTGGGGTCACAAACTTGGCTCAAAGGACTTAATATATCTGGTAAAGTACATGAATACTGGCAGAGGGCGTAAGAGGGCACAGCTAGGGTAAGGGGTCTAAATATGAACAAAATATATTGTATAAAATTTGCAAAGATTCAATACAATTTTTTTAAAAAGGAAAAAAGCTGTAGATATTTTTAAGGCACTAAAGCAGTTTTAAGAATGTTAAGCTTTTGTGTTATTCAAAACTATGTACTATTTATAAGCATAATTATATCAGATATATGTTACTGAATTCACTTTCTTCTTCAGAAATGTGTTCTCTAATGCCTGATTGAGAATTTTTTTCAGATATGAAGATGGAAATGCAGCACTGTGTTTTTTTATTTCAGTAAAAAAATCATTAATATATTCAAGGTTTAACTTTCCTTTTACAAGTGTTTCTGAGTATACCATATGGCATCAGTTAGATCTGAAGGTTTTCATTTGCTTTTAAAAAATCTAAGTGAGGTTTCCTTTCATAAGCTCATACATACTGGTTAGTTTTTAATAATCATATAGCTTCTGTATAGCACAAAATGCATGATTTAACAGGAAGGAATAAAAATACCTGGCGATGTAATAATTGGCTGATTTAGCTAAGAGCTCCTTGAAGCCCAGTCATAAGGGATAGAAGTCATTAGCTTAGCAGCACACATTGGACTTGATGCTTATTTTTTTCAGAAAGTGCTAGAATATATATTTTGACAAATTACAAAATATCTGTCCTTTTCTCAATGCCCCCTCCCTAGATATAAATTCACAAAACGTGGTGAACTTGCTCCTGCTCACCCAGTTTAGATGAAACATTAGAGCGCTTGTGGAAATATGTGGCAGCATCGTGTTGCAGAAAAGAACATTGCCTGTCCCATGTTGTCTTAGACAGCTCGTCCCCCCAAGAAAAAATAAGCACTAAAATTCTGTACTTTCACTAGAGCTTGCCCTTGAAAATATGGTTAAAGGCCATAGAAAATTCATAAATTTGCATGTGTTTGCTGAAGTTTTTATTAACAGACTCTGTTGACTTGAATTAAGGAAAAATTTTCAAACCAAGACATTATTAGAACAATCTCTAGGAAATGTAAGTAGACTCTATATTAATTAAGGAGCTGCTCATTCTTGGGCCTTATGTTTTTAATGAAGGAACTAGTATGTTAACTACTATAGATCAAATTATTTAGGAACACTGCTTCCTTCTCAAATCTGAAAGTTCTAAATATTTTTTCATCCAGATTTCCAACTTAATTATGTCAGTTTCTAAAAGTCTGTTGTTCTTTGGGAAGTTTATATTTTTGTTGTTCTTCTGTACATTTTTTCCCTGTGAAATTTTTCCAGTAAAAACTTGCATCTAGATGTAAAATGAACACTAGAAAATAGAGACACTAGGTTTGTAAGACTAAACTATTAAGTTCATATTTGATTCCTCCTCAGTAGTAGAAACAAAATTCCCTTGAGAATCACCTGATTCCAAGGCTGACATTTAAAAGGATAAATGGTAAAATGTTCACCTGACTTTTATAATTTTATCCACCTGTATATTCAATAAATATCAATTGAACACAAATTATCATTTGAAATTCTATGGCTGGCATAAAGGTTTCAATTCACATTCTAAAGAAACAGTCTACACAAAAATGAGATATTTAAAATGACAAGAATTATTATAAAGAGAGCTTCACAAAGTTACAGCTGCAAACAGTCACCCAAAAGATGACTAAAAAGCAAAAAGGAAAGATCAATGGGGTCAGTTTTCCTGGTAGAGAAGGGAAGAAAGATGGGAGACAGAATATGAGACAGGACTAGAACAGATGTGGCTTGATGTCAGTGGGGCAGATTAGCATGACCAAAAAAGTGAGACCGAAGTGGAAGATTTTAAAGGCTTTCCATGTTGTCGTTATGGACTTGGTCTTGATCAAAGCAATTAGAAAATTTTATTACCAGAGTAATAGTGGAAGACAGGAATATAGCTCAGCAACACCAACACCATTAGAAGAAACTTGGAAGTAATTTAGTAAAAAATAAAAGTATATAAGGTTTTTATAAAATACTTGCTGCCAACCACTCAAGGATCTAGAAAAGCAGCTCAGTTGGTAGAGTGCTTGCATACCATGCACAAAACTGAGTTTGATCCCCAATACCACATTTACTGGGAATGGTGACACATATCTGCAGTGTCCGTACTTGGGAGGTAGAGGCAAGAGGATCTGAAGTTCAAGATCATTCTTGATTCTACATACTGAGTTTGAGGCCAGCGTAGAATATGTGAGACCCTGCTTTAAAACATAAAAACCAAACCAAACAAGGGAAAAACAACTTCAAGTCACTAAATGAAGTCAGATTCATTTTTATTCATGGTTGAATAGGATTTCTGTCCATCATGGCAAGAAAGGGTAGGTGAAGGTAACATTTATGGTGATTAGGACTATGTGGAGAAGACTATTCACATCATGGTAGACTAGGAAGCAGAGAGAGCAGACCAAAATCAGGAGCTGGAATATAACCTTTAAAAACCCACCTCTAACAACCTACTGCTGCCAGCTGGCCTCATTCTTTACCTATTCATAGCCTCCCAAAATAGTATCAGCATCTGGGGAGCAAGTGTTCAGAACATGAGCCCTTGGGAGACACTGCAGTCTCAAAGTGTAACAAAAAGGAACCTGAAGCTAGTGAGGATCATTTGAGATGAAGACCTGTAGAAGGAAGAAAGAAGAGGGTGTGTCAACAGAATTTTAGGTGCTGAAGCTGATTTTAGGATGATTCATCCTGGCCTGTGAGCTGAATCGTATTCATAGCCAAGTAGGGGTGTAGTAGGCAAGAGTTGGGTTCAGGGACAGGGCAGAGATGGAGCATGTGGACAAAGAATTCGATGTTAGCTAGGTGTGGTGGTGTGTGCCTTAATCCTAGCACAGCAACACCCAGGAGGCAGAGGCAGACTGGCCTACAGTTTGAGGTCAACTAGGTCTACATAGCTTGTTCCATGTTAGCCAAGGATGGGTAGTGACACCTTATATCAAAAAAAAAGGTGTTTTTTACAATTCAAATATCAGGTGACATTAGCACATGCTATCCAGATGCTTAGTGAACTTTTGTATAGATGTGTTTTGAGGAAAATAAATGAACAAAAAAACCCGAAATGCGAGCATTATAAACTAATGATATTCTAATGAAGATGCCAGACCAAGCTGCCTGAAGAACAGGAAGTAAGAAGAAAAGAGAGCCAAGGGCATGCTGCTTGGAACACCAATATTTAAAGGTAAACTGAGCAATGAAATAGAAAGGCCAAAGAAGAAGGAAATGCATATGAAAGAATAGGATTGTGGAGGCTGCAGCCAGGTTGAAATTTAAGACAGAAAATTGTTGAATTGAGTGTGAAGGCAGAGATCTGACATCAGGAAGATCATGCTGTCATTGTTGGCCTTGGGGAAGAGGGATTCAGTCTACTTGAAGGAGCAAAAATCAAGCTTCAACCAGTGGATAAGACATTTCAAGAAGGTGACAGATCAAAATAGGATTTTCAAAAAGAAAGTTGGTTTGTTGAACAATAAAATATGGCTCCAGCTATATTACCTGAAAAAAAAATGTGAGAAATGATCAAAGAACCAAGCATCCCACAGGATTTCCTAGGAGACAGAATTCTTTATTCGGTTTCTGAAAACTGCCTGAAAATGAGAAATGGGGCAATTGTATGAACTCTAACATAGGACAGCAAGTGAGGTAACTGGAGATGAAGACACAGTCAAAATGAAAGTGTGTGCAAGGGGGACTAGGAACAGAGCTAATATCAGAAGTGCACATGTTTTCTTTGAGGCAAAGGTCTAGCATGTTGTGGGGAAAATAATGTTCCAGATAGATAAAAGAGTGGTCAGGGGAGTGAAATCTTGAGGAACTGAGATTGTAAAACTCCGGCGTCTCCTAAAACAATGGGGAACTCTCCAGTAGACAGCACTGAGTCCAATACCAAAGCTACTGTTGTGGAAATGACATTGAAAAGAAGCAGCCCTATCAGAAAGCAAACACTGAAATGAAAAGGAGGACAAAGAGAAGCATTGGCCTTATCTCCTGAGTAGAGGGTTGCAGGGTACAAACAGCAGCTTCTGTGAGCTGGGCAGGACTGAGGGCCATCGCTTAGTTTCAGAGGCATGATTAAGGAAAGAAAGAAGGAAACTTCTATGAAATGTACAGACATTTGTTAGAAAGAAATTATCTTAGAAGAACTCAGTTCTTCTAAGCAAAACAAGCAAAGTTGTATGTTTAAAAGCCCGTGTCTGTCTAGTAAAGCCATTATGCTCATGGCTGACCACTTTTACTTTGAGATTAGCTTTTCTTTCATTCTAGTAAATACAGCCTGTGCACCTACTAACCACTTGAATGATTTTCAGTAAACTGAATATAACCCTGGCTGTTCTTGGTTCAGATTGTTATTCTCAGGTTTTCAGGTTCCAGGTGGCCTGGTTCACCCATTACACACTCAGGAGCCACAGGTGAGTTTCTCTTCCAAGCCTTTGATATGCATTGTTTAAAATAAAACATTACCATTTGCAGTAATCATTAAGTTTATTCTAGGACATGATGGGAATCCATTTCACACTGGGGTTGCAGTCAGCAAATGAAAAGACATTTTTATTGAAACCATTATTAACCAATTAGTTTAATTGGATTTTAACTTTTTATGTTGAGATCCTTAGCATAGAGATTGATCTCAATGAAACTCCTTATTTCAAGGCACACCAATAAGCCATGTGACTTTCAAACTATGTTCTGCTTTCTGAGTAGTTCAGTGCATGTGTCTTGTTAAGCTTTATTAAGTTTGCACCAACACAGCATTCTAACCTCTAAACACAGTAAGAGCAACAAACAGGTGAGGATTAACAAACACGGCAGGAAGATTTTAAATGACTAATCAGATGGAGGAAATGTTTAAACAGAGAAGGCAGAGAAATGGAATGTCAACTGTTGTAGCCACAAGCACAAGAAGGTGAGACCATATGACTGCCTGCAAGGAAACCTCAGGCCCTGTGACTTCAGCTACTACAAACAGAAGACCTGTGCCTTGAAGGGAAGTAGTAGTAAACTGTTAATAAGAGACCTATAAAAACTTCAGGATTTTTCTAGGGAACTTCCATATCCTACGTTGAGATTTATGAGAACATTTTGGAGGAATGTTCATTAAGATGCAATGAGCTGATGCAGCACACAACTTCAAACCCAGTACTCAAAGAGACAGGTGCATCTCAGAGATTGATTTCATACATTCATCTGTGTTAAGGCCTAGTGTGTCAAGTTAGTGTCCCCAGATGTTCCTCAGTGCAAGTTCATCCACTAAGGTCTAGTACACCTATCCAGAGTCATCTCACTTTACGATTAGCTCTTCCTCACCCAACAGTAATGAGCCACCAATATTTCTTCACCAAAGATTGGGGTCTGCTTGCTACACATTTCCCTAGTTCTGTGCTGGGTTTTTGTCTGTTTGAGTTTGCATGGATCTTGAGCATGCCAACACCATTACCATAGGCTCAATGAGCAAGGTCCCAGGATTTTGTAGGATTATATTTCCATACGGTCAGGCACCTCCTTCATGGCTCTTACCGTCTTTCTGCCTCCTCTTCTGCAATGGTCCCTGAGCCTTGGGTGCATGAAACTTGATATAGGAGTCCTGTCCAGAGACCCATACTCTGCAAACTCCTAATCTCCACCCTTTGGCCATTTGTGACCTTTTGTGTTTCTGGCCCTCTGTTGCCTGGGGAAGCTTCATTAATGAGAGTCGAGAGTTTCATTGGTCTCCTCTTTACACCTTGCTCTATGTTGTGTGAGTTTTAGATGTACAGGCTGCATTGTAGATGTGGCACTTAGGCTTGGGCAATCCACAGACAATGTCTCTGTGCGACCAGGCGTGGTACTCTATATTAGTCTCCGTCTGGTACAAAAGAAGCTTCTTTGATGAATGGTGACTGGGATACTTGAATGTAAATATAAGGATACATATTTTGCACTTAGTAAGAAGTCACATTAGTCAAGGGCTGTGACAATCCTGGGGATTTTTCTAAGATTTATGGACCTCTTCAGCCATGTGTATTTAACTATGATTACAGTACCACACATGAGTTTCCTTCCATTGAGTGGGTTTTAAGTTCAATTATGTATATGTTGATTGCCCCCAGGATAAAAGTGCCAAAAGTGCCACTACTTACGAGTATCACATGCTGTACCAGTCACTAATGTGGTTATTTGGTCATGAAACTGATGTTCGGCCATTAATAGATTTGTCCTTTAGCAGTTTTCATAGTGCTCACCAGAGCTATGAGAGCTAGCCTTCAGGGGAAGTGGCTTCCAGGTAGGTTCCAGCTCTATTACTCCAAATCCAGTCTCCAGAGTTTGTCTTGTCTTCAGCAACAGGGACTTATCTTCAAGGTCTGGGAGGCAATCCAAGACTATGGCAATAGCCTGTGTAATTTTGGGAGTCTCTTAGACTACCCTGGCCAACACCTTCAAGGAAAATTTTTCCAGGGCTGTCTGGCACGGCTTCTTGTTATGTAGCCTTCAGCTGTGTGCATGGATGGCTCATGTAGAGATATTGTATGTGGAATCTGTCATGAGGTTGTTAGACTACTATGATTCCCTCTGGTATTTTACACTGTCTAGGCACTATTTATCTCTCCTCTTTCTCTCTCCCTGTCAAACACTCCCTCCATGCCTTCTGCACTCAAAGTGTCCCAATTTCTCCATTTCTCCTTTGATAATACCAGTCTCCTATGGCTCCACCTCTCTTGAGCTCCTTCTTTCCATTTATCCCCATAATTCCTTGCATAGCCCTCCCTTCCCACTCCCATTTAAATACCCTCTTTTATCTAGTTCTCCCTTTGTAACACCTGTCTTCTACTAGTCTTTCCCTTTACCTCCCTGGTTCCATTTCCCTGATTCCTGCAGGTACATCAGCATACATGCTTACATATAAGGATCTGGTGCTAGGATTCACAAATGAAAGAGAGTATACATTGTTTTTGTTTGTTTGTTTCTTTGTTTCTTTGAGTCTGTGTTACTTCACTTAGCATAACAGTTTCTAGTTCCATCCATTTACCTGCAAATTTCATCTTTAAAATAGCTTTCAGGAAGATTTTCTTTGTCTTTCAATTATGTTTCTAGGCCCTCCTTTATATAACAAAATGTATCTGTTCCTATGTAGGAAAGCCTAAAGGTTTCTACTCCCTAAAATTACCCCGTCTTCATCTAAACACACCTATCCTCTGTTAATCCAGCATTGTCTTCCTTTATGACCCATTTCAAGACCCTATTCAGATCTAAGTCTGTAGTAATCCTAAACTGTATCAACCACTTATTTAGCTCTTTTTGAGTTCCTAAAATATCTGCAAAAATACATTAGCATATGCTTGCTAATAAAACGATTTTATGTTAAAATGTGTACCTTCGTGCGTTTCTATTTTCTATACTCAAGACTTCAATATTTTCATGCGGCATACTCAAAGCATCTCTGGAATGCTGTAAATGTCTTGTCATTAATTCATTAAATTTTAATAAAAATTAGTTGTTTACTGGACATTATATAGAGTTTAAACTATACGTTCTCACTCTTTAATGATGTCTGCCAGATAAACAATGGAAAAATGAGAGAAAAAATTTTAAATGGATCTTTTAAGGTAAATCTTTTTACACAGATTTACACAACCCTAAATTTGTTGGTTATCTCAGTAACTGGATCTAAAATAAGTAGATTTCATTGTTGTGAAAATGTTTTTTGGGCATACTGTTTGGTATACAATGTTCTACATTCTGAAAAAATAGCAGAGACTGAGAGATAATCTCTTATTGATAAATTAATAAATAACTATTTTAGATAGCAGTAATTTCAGTAATAAAAGTAAAATAGACTTACAGACTACTGAATGACTGAAGAAGTTCAAAAGTTCAAACAGTCAGGGTAGCCTTAGATGCGGAAATGATATTTGCACCAGACTGGCACTCCTACAGAGTACCACAACTTGTCACACACAGACAGTGTCCCTGAACTGCTCAAGCCTAAGTGGTCACATCTGCAATGCGACCTCTACACCTAAGACTCAGGGAACATAGAACAAGCGGCAAAAAGGACACTAATGCTTCTCTCAGTTCTCATTAATGAAGTTACCTCATGCAACAGAGGGCCAGAAACACAAAAGATTATAAAAAAATGGCCAAACGGTAAAGAGCAAAATTCTGCAGAGTGTGTTTCCTTGAACAGGACTCCTATATTAAATTCTACCCACCCAGGGCTCAGGGAACATTGCAGAAGAGGGAGCAGAAAGATTGTAAGCTCCAGGGAGGAGGTGCATGACCATCTGGAAACAGGGTCCTAAAAGTTCCTGGGACCCTGCTCGTATGAACTTACAGCAATGGTGTCAGCATGCACAAGACCTATGCAAACTCAAGCAGACAAAACCCCAGCACAGAGCTGTGGAAATGGGCAACAAACCCTAATCTTAGTCAAAGAATTATTGGCAGCTAATTACTGCTGGGTAAAGAAGAGATGATTTTCTTAATTGAATCTCTGTGTCTTTCATACATCTTAATCCGTCTTAGTCATCTTTATGCCGCCTTCCCCACTGGCACTCCTCGTAGCCCCCACTGGCATCCATACATTCTGTCATCTACGTTAAGGCCTATTGTGTCGTTAGTGTCTCCAGACGTTCTTCAGTGCAAGTTCAACTACTGAGGTCAAGTCAGTGTATCAAGTCCCTCACCTTAGGAAGATCAGCTCTTCCTCATTAGTAATCAGTTGTCAATATTTATTCATCTAAGATTGGGGTCTGCTGTTTATTGCCCTACTTCGATGCTGGATTTTTGTCTGCTTGAGTTTGCACAGGTCCATGGGATCAGGGATGCTCCTTCCACAGTGATTAGTAAGCAAAGGAAATGTACTGAGAATCCATGCAAAGCAGTACAGTTGGTCGTTGAGAATTTATGTTCTGTTTAATTTATTAGTCTTCATGGAGAAGAGAATTATTTCCTAAGTGGTTATTTCCTAAGTTTATCTCCAACAAAAAACTGTATATTGGATAGACAGACTAGGATTATAAAGTCTTTTATAACTTTCCACAATGTGCTGCTGAAGGAATGAGTATGCTTCAAATATTCATAATGTATTCATATAAAAAATGCAGCTTTTGTGTGTGTGTGTGTGTGTGTGTGTGTGTGTGTGTTGCTCCAGAATGCAGAGCTAAGAGCAGCAGGTGAAAATGATGCACTGTTAGAGTACAGCTCTGTGACTCAGCACTTTGCAATTGTTATGAGATTTCTTTCACATAAAGTGTTTAGAGGAATGGTTAAATTTCATGAGAATATTGTAGAAATCATTCTTGCACCAAAATGGGAAAACACATGCAACACTTCAGTCTGAAATAGAAGTGAGTTTCTTGGATCAGCAGTGTCTTTATTTTCAATTGTAGTATTATAGTATCCCAGTTGTTTTTAACAAAAACATTGAAAAATAAGTAAATAAGTAAGCTAGTAAATATAGTTCATATAGCTATCTATGGTCATATTTCAAAAGCTTAGTAGATAAAACCTGTGTTATGACAGAATTGCTGTGACACAAGGTTGTGAAAGAAATTTCAGAGATCACATATCCAATTTTCAGTTCCTCCTTCTTTTTAATACTTTTGAACTTGAGTCTGTGCATAAGATGCTTCAGTGGGGTTGCTGCTTGATTAATTAGAGACAAGAGAAGAATAAAATTTTAAAGAGAGAATTGTTGATTATAGAATCTGCTGTTCAGCAGTGACACAGACTCCTTTGACAACTGAAGGGTCAGTACCTGTAGAAGTAAGGACACTGCTTACAAGCGTTAGCATCCAAGTAGCAACAACGTGCATGCCAGGATAATGAACTTAAAACAATAGTAATTAACAGGCTAAGACAAAGGATTAAAATTAGAAATGAATGGTGCACTGCTTTATGCTTGCTTGTAAAACAGCATTAAGCCAACTTAATCCATTTTAATTCATCCTGAAACCTTCAGTGCAAATGAGATGGATTCAAGGGTCAGGTTCAGCTCCTGAGAAAGTGCGATACATTCACCTGTGACAATTCTTTCTGGAGTGATAAAGTAAAGGAAGTCTCTTAAGAACTCTGAGTGACTCCATGAGGTCCCCAGAGATCAGGTGTCAAAGTTGTCTATCAGATGCCTGAAAAGAAAAAAGGGAAGCATTACTCAATGCTATTGTGAGACAGTTGTCATTGACTGATCAGGTCTTTGAAGCACGCTTTCACAGTCAATGAAACCACCTGAATAGATGAAAGCCAGACAGCTTCTGACAAACAAGAGTCTATGGAATATTCATTGTGCATCTGGGAGGGAAAGATTAATGTATTAGAAATTAAAATGGGACCAGAATGTATGATCTTGCTCTAACACTTGGCCAGACCTGTGTCACCCATTGCTAGTGCCTGAAGTCGACAGACAATTCTGCCAAGGTAACTGAGAATCATTAAGCATCCTGCTATTGTGCATGGTGAATAATAAAACTTTCCCTCTATTCTTTGCCTGGAGCTGACAATGAATAATTCTGGAGCTATTTGCAATGTTAACAGCACCTATCTTGCCCATCCATTCCTTTATGATAAGGATGGAAATATGCATTTCAACAGTCTGTACAGACACCGATTCACAGGCATTTCAAAGGACACCTGTCACTCAAGTGAAGGACCTGTCAGTCTCCAGTGTGTGATGGTGCCAAGAAAATGGCCAAAAAGATTATCTGTATTTTATTTCTTCCTTTTTTCAGATTAAAACACTGTTACATTTGCCACAGACTGACAAGTGATTTACACTGGCAACTGTAATGTGCTTAAGACCAGGAAAAAAGCTATTCTCTTAGGCAGGCATATTCTTCCAAGGTTTACAACTGTATCAAATATACTATCACACATATGATCTCTAGACTATACAGAATGTCATTGTGCTGGATATTAGAAGCATTTAATATGTTTGCTGACACAGAGGTGACATTGATAGAGTTGTATTTTTGACGTCAGTACCAGAGTAAATTTACTTTTAGGAAATTCTAAGTGGACTGGAGTTCTGATAGTCTGATGAGCTTCTGTTGGACCTCTTCATTGAAATTATGTGTGAGCAACTGAAGAATATGCTTCATCAATGCATCATTGACTTGTAGATCAGATCAGAGCAGTGTTCATAATCAACAGCAATTCATGCCATATACTCTAAAGGTTAGAGTACAAATACTGAACGGATTCTTAATGTTTCCTTTCCTGGAAAAAATGGTAACCACTCTTCAGGTCGTCTGAAGCCATCCAAGTTCTTGTCCACTGAACTAAGTTTGTGACTCCCTTTGGGATGCTGATTGTGTCAGTGGTCAAATACTCCATTTTCGTTCACAGTTAATTTAATAATTAATTCAAGTTGTAAATTAATAAACTTTTAAAAGATACACCCTCTTTACACTTGTTAGATGTCACCAGAGTTCCTGTTCCAACCAGGGTGTCATTAGTCTTCTTTTAAAAAGTTTCCTCAAGAGTTCTAGAACCTTTTACCTTCGTTGTTGAGCACCAGGAGAGTCTTAGGTGTTTAATGAAACTTATGTGTAGAAGTCTGTATCTGGCAGATTAAAGACCTAGACTGTTCACGTTCTCCAGTGTCTTGCTGACCAGTGATCACTCTTTTGTTACAGTCCAGTTCTTATCGTCTTTTGTTGTTAAAATTATAAGTTGATGATGTTTTTGTGACATATTTTAAACCAGGAAGCTTCTCGTCAAAAAATCGTTCCAGATCTCCCTGGTACGAACAAGTCATTGAAACAAATAGGAACCAACTTTATTGCTTTGCAATAGATGAAAGATATTATGTAGATGGATAGATGATTTGATCTTGCAAGGAAATAATCTGATATAATTTAAGGCTCTCAAAATCATGAAACTATTGTAAAAACGAGAAAACTTCATTATAATCGCTGACAGAGATAGAATACATTGAAATATTTATTGTTATTTATTTATGTGTATGTAGGGGAGGGGTGTATGTGAGCATGTGCACATGAGCGCAGTGTTCACAGAGACCAGAAAGGGCACTGGATCCCCTAGAGCTGGAGTTACATTGGATGTAAGATGCCTGATGTTGGTGCTTGGAACCAAACTTGGGTCCTCTGGAAGATCAGCAAATACTCTTAACCACTGAGCCATCTCTCCAGCCATGGAATACATTTCAAATTATTATAAGAAAACATACATGAAGCACTGTTATGATAAATGTAGAGGGAGAAAGAGTTAAACAGGAATTGCCTGGGACTTAGAATGTGAAGAAACAGTAGAAGCTACATCAGAGTGCCTGGAGCAACAGATATCTTCATGAGTGTTTGAGAAACCTGTAATCCTTTTCCTTCTCAATAGTGAGTTTATCACATCCTCAGTCTACATTCTATTTATTGTAGATAATGTTTCCATAGTAAATTTATTTCAAAATTAATGTGTGATACTTCTGAAAACAGCTGTATCAAATCCCAGTGAGATGCCAGGTGTTTTCATTGCTCCTTGTAGATCATAAAAGCACCAGTTACCACATGTGGCCTCCAGAGAAATTCATCTTATGTCCTTTCTTCAGATTGCTCTTTGAGTTACCAAACATCTATGTGTTTTTGTTTAAAATTCTCACTCTTTTAGGTAGATTTTCTCTGCCCCAAAACAATACTGTGAATTAAAAAATCTACTCATTTAAACTTCACAGCATTACTGGACATAATTTATCATCCCATTTTACAGGTGTAGAAATAGTTCAAGATGATCCAGTTAGTCATCAGTACACTTGGGTTTATTCACAGCCTGCTTGACTCCAGAGTCCACGTTTTCAGCCTAATTCTAGACTTACCCGTGAGAAGTATTTTTCTTTAGTACAAATTCATGACTTGGAGTAACTAAACTACTAAGCTGCATAAAAATTTATTAGACCTTGACAAAAATCTCCTTAAGAAATAAACTTAATTGCCTTATAATACTCAATAACCTAAGAGAAACATTATCTGCTAAGTGGGCATTTGGACAATAATAAAACGAGAACAATTTTATAATGTCAACTAAATTGCATATTAAAATACCAAAGGAAGAAAAATGCTTGTTTTCTCAATCCCATGTGTCACATAGTCCCATCACTTACTGTACTCTGGGCATTCTGAAGTAAACCTTCTGCTCCAGTGCCAATAGACAACAAATTTGAAAACAGATGTTGACACTGTGCTGACAGTACTTAACTGATGCATAGAGTATACACACTAAAACTGACTTCCCCTGGGATGTGGAACAAGAAGTATATTTTAGGAAAAGCTAGAATAGTCACAGTGTAAAGTGCTCTTTCAGATTGTCCGACTTGTTAGAAGCAAAGTCGGTCTTGTCAGGATCAAACTACAATGACATTTTTATTCCTAACAACTGTTTTTTGGCTATGTCTTAAAAAAATAAACATGTCCTTTGACTTCTATGTTGTCAGTAAACATAAGGTCCCAGATATTATCAATGCACATTAAATTTCATTATAAAATTAAATTTAGTACTCTAACAATTTAGAAAATGACAATGCTATTTGCAACTAACTGGTTGCAATTAGCTCTCTAAGAGGTAGTTAGTGGGTAGATTATAGGAAGAAAAAGATGACACCAAAGTGGGAGAGGTTTGTGAACTGTGTGGTCATAGTTAGTTCCCAGCAGAAATGAAATTTAGGAGCACTCAATTTCTCCATCCCCACACTTCGAGGGAGCCTGTGTTCAGGAACTTGTCTTTTGACTGAAAAAAGAGGAAATACATTTGATTGTGAAGGTGAAAAGGAACATACTATCGTGATCCCTCACTGACTCTAGAAGCTGGCTTCAGCTCTCCTTGTAGATAAGGTATTTGGCCTCCTTAAATAAATTAAATAAATAAATTACTAGGTATCCTATAATTTTTGTTTTATTGTAAATGAAATTGTCTTTCTAATTTATTTTTCAGGTAATTCATAGTTAATGTACAGAAACACATCTGTTTCTTTAAAATTATTATAGTTATTTGTTTATATGTCTGTGTGTGTGATGGAGTCTTCAGGATGTTTTATATTCAACATGCCATCTACAAGTGATTTTACTTCTTCCTCTCTGATTTAAATAGCTGTTATTTCTTTGTCTTACCTAAGTGCTTTGGCTAATATTTAGCTTACCATAGTGGACATCCTTGCCTCTTTTCAATTTAGAGGAAAAACACTCAGTTTTGTCATTTTATGTGATGTTAACAGTTAGATTTTCATCTGGAAAACTTTTCAGAGAAAAGCTTTATAGCTTCGGTATTGGCAATTATTTCATGAATATGAAGTCAATAGTATAAGCAACCAAACCAAATTCACAGGATTACCTCAAAGTGAAACAATGTGGGCAGCAAAGGAAATAATCCAAATAAAATGAACTTATACAACAGCATAAAATATTTTAACCTATAAATCTGATAGTAGTTGATCTCCCACTAAGTCATTAGTAAAAAAAATGAATAAGTAAATAAATTAAAGTAGGCTAAAAGTCTTGAATGGATATTTTTCCAAGTAGTACACCCAAATGGCCAATAGGTATATTTTGAAAATGATCAGGGGCGTTATTAAATGGGGAAATGCAAATTAAACCTACACATGTACTATTTTCTCAAGTTTGTCAGAATGGTATTTATCAAAAAACAAATAAATACAAATTAAAGACAGTAACTGTTACCAAGGACCTATGTAAACTGGAATACTTGCATACTACTGGTGGTACATCTCCTGTTGAAAACTTCAGGAATGATTCTCCAGAAATTAAAGGTAGAACTGCTGTATGATCCAGAAATCTCATTTTCAGATATTTATCCAAAAGAATTGAAATCAGGATCTGGAAAAGCTTACTGCTATTCTCGTTGCAGATTTATTTACAATACTCTTGTGAAACAATCTAAATGTGTATTAAGATATTAATGGATAAAAATGTGGAAACACCTTTAAGAATAAAGAGTATTTCCTTATATCTATTCACCGTATTGTAACCTATTCATCTCTTAATACACATTTAGGTTGTTGCAGAGGTTAGGAAACCAGTAAGAAGTCATGGGGGTTGTTCAAGGGAAGAGAGATAGAATGTAGTGATGTGAAGAGAGAAAGGGTAATCACAGAACAAAAAGGGTTAAATGAGTTGGGGGCCAGGAGGGCAGGCAGAGACAGGAGTATGGGAAAGGATGACTACCATTAGATAACAGACCTTATGAAAAAGTGGTATGGCAAACTGCTATAGGAGCTTCTTGACATGTATACATGTATAAAGAGTTAAATGTAGCTACCATAGAAAAGGGGGACAATGTCCTTGCTAGATACTATAGGTTAAGAAATAAAATTTACCATGCCTCGAATGGACTACCTTTTTTGGAGTTTTTGGCCACTTCCGTCCCATAGATCTCAAACAGGTTAGGATATTGCCATTGTTCTTGCTTACCTTCCAGCACTTGATAGTAAGTTGCTATTGCTCAAGATCTACACATTTGACTCTTAAAGAACGGAGAAATATAGCTTGTCCTGACATAGAAGCTTCACCCCTAATGGCTACCTTCCATCTTGGTGGAAGGTGCTGTGCACTCCGTCAGAAAAGTCACCATCAGTCTTATACAGCTGTGAGCACAGAGCTGCAGTAAGGACTAGCCTGGCAAGACATGCCCACTGGTACAAGAGAGGCATGAATGTTACTGGAGTAGCCAAATGCTTTCTTTCCTTTTAAAACAAATTGTGAATTGCATACAATACATCTTGAGCATATATATATCTACTCCTCTATCTTTATGCCCCCATAACTCCCCTGCTGGATTTCATGCATTTTGTCACATATGTTAAGACCTATTGAGCCAAATTTGTGTCCACAAATGCCCCTCAGTGTGGGTCCATTCACTGGCAGTTAGGTCTTACCTTCAAGGTCTGGGAAGTGATCAAGAGCTATGGCAATAGCCTGTTTTATATTGGGAGTCTACCAGACTACTCTCACCAGCAACTCCAAGGGAGGATTCTCTTGCTTGGTACTGTCTTTTGTGGCAAATGCTTTCTGATTGTACTTAAGGCCCACTGCACAAAAGGTAGAATCTCTACTTGGCATAGTGATAAGGTCCAAGAACCCATGGCTAGATGTGTCATAGACCCTTGGGAGAATCTATTATTATTGTTTTGTTAAAAGGACATAGCATTAAACCAAATCATAATGTCTTATTGTTATACCCATAATTAGTGCTTGTCTCAATCCTCAGCAGAGAAGGTTCTTCTTGTAGTAGATGACAGTTAGCAAAGTGACCAACAACTGGTCGATATGCAAAAAATAAGAGACTATAGAGTGCTCAGCCCTAATTGGAGCATCAATATCACACCCCACTTTATGACTCTGGTATCTTTGGAAAGGGTTAGAAAGATTATTAAACGTGGAGGAAGTGGATGACTATAAGGCCAGAGTGTTTTTGAGACACAGCAGGGCAGTTGTTACACATATGAACTCACAGTGATTATGACAGTGTGTATAAGACCTGCAGAAGCTCAAACCAGGCAAAATCCAAGCATGGAAGGGAAGATAGGCAAGAAGTCCACCTCTAGTTGGAAATCTACTGGCAACTGATAGTTTCTGGGAGAGGAAGACTCAGCTTGCTGATAGGTTGACCACACTCCAGAGGATGGCCTCACAACCAAGAGTGTTTTGCCAATACAAATTGGGCTCAATGAACTTTAAAAATATGAGAGAATACAAGGTTTCGTTGGTAGGGAGGTGTAGGTAGATCTGGGAGGAGTTGGTGGGTGGGTGAAATGATAAAAACACATTACATAAGAAATTTTCAAAGAATTACTACACATATTATTTTAAAAGGTATATTGTACTTAGTGAAGCAAGCCCACAGAAAAGCAGATGTTGCACAGTTCTACTTATATGAGGTTTCTAAAATAATCAAAGTCATGGACTCAAAGACTAGACTGGGTGTTTGTTGGCTAGAGGAAGGGGAAAGGGGAAGTTTCCAAATAGTGGGTATAAAGTTAAAGTTGACAGAGTGAATGAACTCTAGAAAGCAGCTGTGGAACCCTGTACCAAGAGAAAATAAACTATTGGACATATAAAAGTTTATTGATGGAGCAAACCCTATGCTTTTCAGCACAATACAAACCCAAATTAAATAAGAAAATAAGGATGATAATAATCCTGGAAATCATTGCTTCATTGTTAAATAAGAGACGCCATTACTTAAGGATTCAGATGTTGATGCCTTCTTTCTTCATTTTCAACCATTATCTCATTAAATGTAGGACACTAACATCAGATTTTAATGAAAGAACTTCCATAATGCAATACATATTTGGTGATGGGAAAAGATGTACTATAGGTAGATGTACTATAGATATACCAGATTTAAATAATCATCTCTGTTTAATTGAATAATAAGAGATTATCCTTTTAATATTTTTACATTTATTTGTGATGGGCCTGGAGGCACACACCTTTAGTTCTAGCACTTGGGAGGCAGATGCATGTGGATCTCTGTGAGTTCAAGGTCAGCCTGGTTTACATAGTATGTTCCAGGTCAGCTGGGGCTATAGGGAGACCCTGTCTCAAAAAGATCCTCCCCGCAAAAAAGAAATACTTTTACATTTATTTATTTAAAATGTATGTGTGAAAATGTATGCCATGGTCCACGTGTGATCAGAGGACAATTTATGAATCTCGTTCTTTTCTTGTACCGGGTAGGTTTGAGGGATGCAACTCAGGTTGGTTGTCAGGTTTGGAAGCAAGACCTTTACCATTGAGTCATCTTGCCAGCCAGATAAAAGATTCCTTCTACAAGGCATTCTTCTTACGTCAGTATTATTTTATTAAGCCACATGAATCAAATGGACAAATTGATGGTAAATACTAACATGGTAGAGTATTTGATTCCAATGACTATGAATTCTAGGTAAGAATTTATGTAAGAACTTACTAAAAGTGTATTCCTGTACTAATCAATATTTATTGACCACACATTAAAACATATTTAAGATGAGTGATAGAGCAATAAGCACAAACAACCCTGGGCTCAGTTGTAAGCTAAACATGAAGGACAGAGACACAAAGAAGATTCCATAGGGTCACACAGAACACTGTAGGGACTGTGACTTGGGGAGTGAACAGGATGTTTCAGCAAGGTAGTGATCTTTATCTTATGTTCTATAAAGATTTTGACTTATATAGAGAAAATTAATGTTTGTGGTATGTAGGCAGGATTGTAAGCAAGATTTATTAGAAGATTGACAAACGTAGGGAACCTGGTGATTACTTAAAATAGGTGGTTCAGACGGACTTAACAGGATAAAAGAAATGATTTATATAAATTGTTGTGTGTGTGTGTGCAAATATGGAGAGAGAGAGAGAGAGAGTATGAATCAGCATGGATACTCCAAGGTTGGAAATATGCTGACTATTACAAGAATATATGATCAGAGGTGTCTGTGCATATTTTTCCAAACCAGATGGTAAAAATAAGTGGATAAAAATTATATTGAAAAGTAGTCATTCATATCCAGATGTCAGAAAATTGATTCTTAGTAATCAAAACTGCCAGAGAAAGTAAACAGAATATCTTACTCTTTTTCAAGAGATACATGTGCTACATGTAATTTTAATTCCTGAATAGCCTCATGATGTAGATGGAAACACAGGTTTTTCTTCATTTATGTCATGGGTTCAAGTGGAAACTTATACTGTTATATAATTAATAGCTTTATTTTATTTATTTTTTTGTATTTCTTTATTTACTGTGTGTATGTTTGTGTCTGTGAATGCACAGGTGCACATACTTGAGATCTGGTGTGTACCTTACTTATTCTCCACTGTAATTGCTCACTACTTTTTTAAAGATGTATTTTCTCTGTGTGTGTTTCTGTGTGCATGTGTGTGCATATATGAGTGCCAAGAGAGAACAGCAGGCCATCAGATCCTTTGGAGCTGCCCAATATGGGTTGCTGGGATCCGAACTCTGGTCCTCTTGTAGACCAGTAAGCACTCTTAACCACAGAGCCATCTTTCTAGCTACAGGCTTTATTATTTTTAACAAATATCTTTAGGTGAGAAGTAAGCTGATGATATTTGTTATTACATTTATTTTACATTTTACTGAAAATCATATTTTTTTTACATTGTATTTATTTTCAGAGTTACACTGATCCATGACAAGTCACATTGGTGGTATTGTTTATGAGGCTTGCAAGTAATGTGATTGATTTGATGATCCAAAAAAAGCATTCAGATAATACTTCTATATATCCTATAGTTATATATAGATATCTGGGATATCACAAAAGTCAAAAAATTCTGAGTCAAGTGCTTGAAGTCTGGGGACCATTGTCCCAACAAAATGCTTGCTTCCTGAGTGACTTGCCAGGATCACTCCTCAACCAGGAGGGTTTAGCCTTTTGATGAATGCCTGCCATCTAGTTGACTATTTTCATCTAGAGGGCACATATTTTCTGTGCCGCTGTGACATTATTCTAGGTACTCTGCATAGCAGGTTGGAAGGATAATATTCTTTGTTCTGAGAAAGTGCATAATCATATGCAGATATATCTGATTTATTAAAGGAAAACACTAAGAAACATAATGAGATTATCGAAAAGATCAGACTTCTCCTGCCTTGCCGATATCTATACAGTAAATCAAAGCAGGAACAAAAGTTCCAGTTTCCCCTCTACGATGCAGCTTTCCCCATGCCCTTTGAGCACCTCCCTCCACTGTGCGCGCATCACAGCACTGTACGATTTCAGCACCACTTCATTGTTATAATTAGTTTACATTTCAAATGAATGAAGCATTGCAGGCTATTAATTTCCTCCCCAAGCGCAGCTACGTAATGTAATGCTTTACTTCATTTGTATCATTTGGTCAAGTGACATTTGATCTTGAGATATGTCATAGCTTCAGTATTTGTATTGACAAACTTATGTTTAGACAAAGAGTAAGCTTATGACATTATAATTCATCTCATTTTATAAATATTATGTAAATATTTTCAAACAGAAGCAATGCCTTGTTTCCATTTTTATCTTCTATTCCATTCTCAGCTCCATTTTTACTGTGGTACCGTGCATCGGGGTTTCATAGAAATGCTCCACACATGTCGGGAATGTGCTCTGGCCCTCTTCACCCTCTCTATCTCTCTTTCTCATCTTCTCTCTTCCTTATCCTTAGGAGTCCCCTTTTGGAACGACTCTTCTTACAATCTTGCTTAATTATCACCTATAACTTCAAAAATAACTTGTCTGCCCAGAATCTCTATAGCTTATGGTTTGCTCAGCATAGCACAAGGTAACACCAGTCACAGTCTGTACTACTCACAAGCTGTGCAGAACGGAGGAGCAGACAAAAAGAGGGTGTAACATTAGAGCAGCATTTCTGCTGATCAATTAGTTCTGTACCAAAGTCCTGGTCAGGGCCAAGGCCAGGAGGATGTCCCCAAATTAAACATTACTGTCGTATTAAGACCATGAAAACCTACTGCAAAAAATAAAAATGATAACACAAACCTCAAAATTAGGCTCCTCTTTGGTTTGTCTAGGCCCAAAAGGGGCATTGTTCTGTAAATCTGTTTCAAAACCTAGCCAGGGACTTTCAGTTTTCAGAAGCCATGCTGAGGTTCAGGACGTTTCCCTTGTTGTACTCTTTAGCTCTGAAATATTAACCTCTAATCCTGTTTACCTTTGTCGTTGATGTTTTCAGCTTTAATGATCTCCAACTTGGAGAACATCCTATTCACTAGAGAATCCATCTGAAGTTCCCACCTTTTTTTCAGTAAGTGGAGAACAAAACCATTTCAAAACAACGGATGCTGCTTAGCAACACACAAAATACCAGGCGGCAGGACAGACAGCCCTTCTGAAATGAAATTAAGGTGTGTACAGTTTTACCCTCATAATTTAGGGGATTAAAATAAAGCAAAATCATTTTAATGAAAGGGCTTGGAGGAAACCTGGCTTTTGAAATTGCCCATCTCCTCAGGTTGTGGGTTTGTTTCAAAGTCCTTTATGAATACGAAGTATCCCAGTTCTCTAAAAGAATTTTCTGAAGCTTTTTCACCCACGTTTCTCTTTCAATTCAGTGTAAGGAAAGTGTTCACTTTGAGTTATTTTCTTTAAATAGAGCAACCTTGAATTGATTTAGTGCAACAAATTTTGCTCTGTGTGACTTAAAATAATGTGGAAAGTAATTTGGAAAGTATTGGGAGTGTTCGGTGTGAGCAATAATTTATTTGGACAGAGAAAAGAAACTTTTCTAAATACATTTCCTTTCAAAGGCAAGAAAAACAAAATTCTATGATATGAACTTACCAAAGAGCAACACCAATATCACTAAAACGTAAGCATGGAAATGCACACGTTGACATACTGCTTTAAAATGGTGTCTGAGTCCCAGCTGCCCCAGGCAGATTCAGAAAACAGCTCTGCTTCTCTACCCTCCCCAGGAGTCTGTCTCTGTGTGCTGTGCCACATGTTTGCATCTACTTCCGACAAACTATGGCTCAGTGCTGAAATAATGTAATTTTGTCTTTAAGAAGTGTGTTCTTAATAAATAAAGTTTCAAAACAGGCACATCTTTGAAATTCAGTTGGAAAAAGAGAGAGAAATCTCCATAAATACAACCATTAGATCAATAAAGATTGTTCGCGCAAATATGGAGGAGATTGAGAGAAGACGTAACAGCGAATCACACGTGAATGAACAGTAACTGGATAAGTAAATACGAACTCAGTTGGGGAAAACTGGAAAGGTGGTCTGAAAAGATTGTTTAGTATATTAGGTACGAGAATGGCATGAAAGTAAGATTTTAATGTTAGCTTAATATGTATTCTTCTGTGTTTATGTAGTGCACGAAATAATTGTGAGGTTCAATAAAATATTTTTGGCAGAAGATGGTGGAAATGAAATCTAACTGGGAAAAAGTTAATAAATTTAGATGGCGATACATGTTTATGTTCAAAAATTCAATTTCCAATTTGTCTAAAATTATAACAAAAATGTATTTACAAGACAAAAATACCCTGAGCACTGAAAGTCGGGTGTGCCTGACCTCCTCACCCAGAAGTGACACAACTGGTCTCTGTTTCTGAACCACCCTTTAATCTTTCCATTTCATTTATTTACTGGATGACCGTACAGATCACTTAAAAAATTGACTAGTGCTAGCACTGACTTGTGTCTTTGCATCTGCCTTTATTTTTGCCCCCTTGTGTCTTATATTTACACCGATACAAACTTCAGTTTTGTTGTTTTAACTTATGATTTTTTCCTTTTTACCATTTTATCTGTTTCCTATTGAGCTGTTCATCTACCAGTCATCCCCAAAGAGCGTTCGCACACACAGGCGATTCCTTTTGTTGTAGAATGCCTATTCTCTTCTCTCTCATTCAATTGGTCATCTCCCACTTTCTTGTGGGACCTAATTTGTCTCATCACTAGGTAAAATTTCCTTTTATAGTCATTCTTGAAGCATATTTTTCCGAAAAACATATAATTCAGTTATTTTCTGAAAACATGTAAGACTACTATCTGCTTCTGCTTGCAGACCCTATCTTGATGGGGGGAGGTTTAATTGACTTTTATAATCATAACTTTTTCAGCATTAGAAAGTTAATGTAGACTTGCTACTGTAACTGCTTTCATGTTTCATCACAACAGGAGTTAAAGAAGCCCAATGAAACCATGAAAGTCTCAGTCTGTTTCCATCATCTGGAAGCACACATGATCTCACTAAGAAATCACAAACATATCAAGCCTGCTGGGCCCACTCTTGTTTATGCCCAGTCCCTTTGCTTGCATTTTCCAGGAACAGTGGGCATAGTCCCACAGAACAAGAACAGTTTCCTGAGAGAATTCTGTTTTTGCACACCCACACAAGGGGCACACAGGAATGACCAAGTCCTAGCTTATTTCAAATATTTTCCAGATTATTTGATGCAAATTCCTTTCCTACAATATTCCATTGTCATTTTTAAGGAGACGAGGCAAAACTAAGGGTTTTGACTCATGAATGTTCACTTTCTTCCTGGTTGAAGTAGGCAGTCAACAGGCAAAAATGTTCAGTGACTCAAAGTTTCTTTGAGTCTGTGCAAACTCCTTTCCCTTTTGGAGATCACTGAGTACAAGTGGAAGAAATAATGACCTGTAGTGTGCCTTTCCTGTCCTCTTGTGCAGCACTGGGATCGTCAGGAGTCTGCCTTTTCAGAATATTCCAGTTTTTCAAGCTTGTCTAATCTATTCCTTTATTCCCTAGACTAAAAACTAAACATATAATTATGTCTTTCCATCTATGTACCCTTAGAAATCTTATAGAAAAAACTAAGATCAAGCAGAATAAATATCATGGAATTAAAGACAACTATGTAAGTAAACCTATTGCTAATTCCCTGGGGACTTGAACTGTCTTTGGGTACAGTCCAGTGGGACTCTAACACAGTAGATGTAATCTGCTGAGCACAGTGGTACCCCAAATAATCATCAACAGATATCTCACTCTGTCCACTAAAGTAAAGAATAGACCTTAGTTTAATTTCAATGCACTAAAAGCTCTAAATCTGTCAAATAAATGTAAAGAATGAAGATATTCTAATATAAAACTTCTTTTAAAACCCCACTCTGACTCTAATTCCTTAAAAACGATGACTGTAACCTCTAAATCACATAACTTTCAAATGGATAGAACTTTTTTCTTATTCCCTGCTTCGGACTGGATCTTGATGCTTTCCCAAAATCCACAAATGAAACTTAACTCCCACCATGTAAGATTATTAGGAGATTAGGCCTCCAGAATGCATGGATTTCTCATATGTGGAGTTAATGTCCTTATTCTAAAAAGAAGGCCTAAGGATTGCTGTTTGCCTCTGGCCCATGAAAACCCAGTTGAGAATGACTGTCTGAATCCAGAGGGGGACCTCACGAGGCACCCTGCTGGCATTTTAATCTTGGACTTTTGGCCTCTAGAACTACAAGAAACACATTCCTGTTGTCCACCAGCCACTTAGCATGTGGCATTCGGCTACAGCAGCCTGAAGGGATGAAGCCCCTTACTGTACCCAGCCACTCCTGTTTTTTGATCACACTCAGGTATGATCACTCTACCCAGAAAGGTTTTAGTGTATAAAAAATCACCTAGCTTTTGTATAGATTGTTACATATGAAAAATATAAAACCAAAGTGTAAAATAAAAAGGCTGCTCCAAAATGCTGTACACGAGTAGACATTTGACAAAAGTATAAAAATAGACACTGAAAAAACAGCACATGCGTTTATGAAAATGAACCATGACTAAAACAATCTTATTCCACAAGGAAGAGAACTGTTACTGAGGCTTAAGGATCAGGACAGAACTTAGCAGAGAGAACATAGCTTCAGTCATCAACTCAGTCTCGCAGCTTCTGGAGTGTACGGTTTATCCACATTGCTGATACTTATACACTAGTTATGATATACTTATATGGCAAACTTCTCAAACACTGCAATTTTCCCAAGGGCCCTGCAAAAGAAAACTTGATAGTGTGCATCTCCCCCCTTCTCAGCCAAGCTTTAATTGTTCATCCTAACTATGTAATCATAATGTTGTTCCTGAAGTAGTAAGATTTTTCTAATGAAGTTAAATGATCTTAACTATTATATAAATGTTTATATAAAGGATGTAACATGATGCTGCAATGCATCATGTGCAACTATATACATATATATATATATATATATATATATATATATATATATATATGGATACCTGCATATATCCTCAAGCTCATCATTTATGGTGAAAGCTCTCAAAACTCTTGTAACTTTTATAAAGTACAGCTCATGTCATTCTCTGTGGACAACCTAGGGTGAGAGCACATCACAGCTTCTTATTCCTAAGTATAATCTAGCACCCACTGATCAATCTTTCCTTATTCCTCTTTCTCCTTCTCTATGGAGTGCCTTGTAAGCACTATTCTACTCTTAGCTTTGGTGAGGTTGTTTATATGTGTGTAGCACTTATGAGTTAGGTCATGTGGTACTTTCTGTACCTGGCTTCTTTTGCTTAGTGTAATGGTCTTCAGCTTAATTCATCTTTTTCCAGATCACAGAATTGCATTTCTTTGTGTAGCTGCATAGTATTTCACCGGGTGTATCTTCCACATTTTCTTATCTACTCCTTAGTTCCTGGATATTTATATCATTTCTGTTTCTTGGCTATTGAGGCTACAATGGACACAGGAGTATAAATGTCTCTTCTCCACACTGATTTAATTTCTTTGGGATACACACCTAAGAGAGGGATTGCTGGGTGATATGATAGTCCAATTTTTAGGCTTCTGAGGAAAATTCTTACAATTTTACATGGTATCTAAACTAATTTACATTACTGAGGTAGCAAGTTTTGACATTTAGCTCCTCCAGGTAACCAAGTTCTCCACTTCATCTTAAACTAGTTTTTTTTTTTACTTTATATAGTTTCATTAGAGAAAGATAGGAGCCAGAGTGAGAAAGGAAAAGGGAAGCAGGGAGAGACTGAGAGAAGGAGAGAGAGAGAAAGAGAGAAAGACAGAAAGATAGAGAGACACTCTGGAATCTTCTGTCCATGACAGAGCAAATGTGGACACTTTTGCTGGCCTATACCAAACAACTAGGAAACCAAAAATACAAGTTCAGGATACTGTAAATCTTAAAATTTAGAAAATTATGTACTCCAAAATCTAAAACTTTACAGTGAAAATGTGGGTGCACTAAAACTACTATGTAAAATTAATCTTCAGATAATATGTATAAGGTACACATGAAATGTAAGTAAATATCTTCTTTAGATTTGGATCTTATATATGTATATGTGAATATTTGAAAACCTGAAAAAAATAATCCATTGGACAATGAATATAACAAAACAATTGTTTTTAAAGATCAAACAATTGATTGACAGTACAGGTGTATAGTTCTGACTTAAGGGGAATCAATTAGATCAACCCTAATATCATTTTAGATTTCTACACAAAGACATTTCCCAAACTGCATGCAAGGATGTGAATCCCACAGTGCATGCATTATCACTGAGTTATGGAAACAGTTTCTGAGTTTGAAAAAATTGGGACAAGAATTTGTGAAGCAGAAGAATAGAAAGGACAAGGCTGTGCAGATAAAAAGCTCCATCAGTCTTTACAAGTATGCTATGCATTATGGGGTAGACTCTACAGGGAGACTAAAACAGCTATAAAGTAAATACTTAATAGAGAGATGTGCATGCTATAATTCCTAAGACTGAGAGATATTTGAGTTTGACTAGTGGAAGGGCAATCCTGTAATCAACCCCTGGGGCATGCAGAAAACACAGTTTTCAATAGAGCTGAACTGATTCCAGGAAAAGTTACTTACATGGTGCTCTGAAGTATCTTAAAACTCTGAGAGAGCTGGAGAGACCACTCAGTAGTTAAGAGTACTGTCCACTCTGGCAGAGGACTAAGGTTTGGTTCTCAGCACCCATATGGCAGCTAACAACCACTTGTAACTCCAGTTCCAGGGAATCCAATGCCCTCATCTCGTCACTGCTTGTACACGGTACACTTACATATATACAAGCAAAACACTCACACACACAGACTAATTTCCAGCTATATTCAGCAAGGAAAACGAAGACAAAAATTTGCCAGTATCAGAAATGGAAGAGACAATAGTACAAATTCCACAGACAGTAAAGTATCTTGCTTTTTAAATTTTTACTTAATGTGTGTGTTTTATCTGTATGTATGCACGTATGTATGTATATATATGCACTCATGCTGTGCGATGCCCATGAAGGTCAGGACAGGGTATTGGATGTTAATCTTATAATCTTAGGATAAATCATACTTGGTCATGAAATAATACATATTCTTGAATTCAATAAGAAACTGAAGTCATGGACTTTTTAAGACATGATGTGCATGCTGGGAACTAAACCCAAGTCTTCTGCAAGAACAGCCAATGTTTTTAACCACTGAGCCATTTCTCCAGCAGCCCTGATACCAAAGTATTTTTAGATAACACTAAAAATCTTCTGCTGACAAGTTCAGCAATTTATATAAAAGTAACAATGTCTGTGAAATATAAAAAATATGAAAACTGATAAAATCAAATCTATATAGCTTTATGCAAGTTAAAGAATTTGAATTCATAGTCAAAAATTTTTCTACCAAGAAAGCTCCGTGGCATTACTGGTAAATATTTCCAACACTTAAGACTTTAAATAAACCTTTTTCAGAATATTAGAAGAAGTGGGAATATTTATAACTCAGTTTTCAAGGTCAAAATCCATTACAAGAAATGAAAATGTAAAACAGACAAATATTGATAATAATCATGTATGCAAAACATTTAAACATAATATTTTCTTATTGAATCCAGGAATATATATTATTTTGTGATGATGTCAGATTTATCCTAAGTTTATAAGATTGTTTTAACCTCAGAACTTCACCAAATTAGTAAAATAAATACAAATCCTGATTATCTTAATAAATGAAAAAAACATTTAACAAAATTCAAACATATTTATGATAAATGCTTTTAGCATCCTAGAAGGGAACTTCCTTTAAATGATAAAGTGCATGCATGAAACACCCACACTTAACACACTTCTCAGCGAAAGATCATTTAGGATTAGGGAGGCATTAAGGATGTCAGCTTTCACCACTTCTATTTAACATTTCCCTGCAGATGCCGGTCCAGCAGAATTTCACGCAATTCAATTTGTATATGGAGTATTATGTTATTCATGTAAAGCATGGAGGATGGGTTATTATGATTACAGAATAATAAATTGTGATTCTCTGTCTAAGCAAAAACTAGGTAGAATATGAAGCAACTGGAACATGACATTTAAAAATACTATTCAAAATATTCTGTATTAGTTAAAAATATTGTTTATTTGCCTCAATGACAAAATACCTAAGAATAATTTTCAGAAGTGCATGTATAAAATTTACACAATGGAAAACTGCAAAATTTAATAGAAATATTTAAATTAATAATAATAAATAAATAGTATATATAGATCAAAAATCCATCACAATTAAAATTTCAGGGCCAGGAACATGGCTCAATACGTAAATGTGCTCGCTGCACAAGCCTGATGATCTGAGTTCCATCCCTAGAACTCACATGGCAGAGAAAATCAGCTTCTGTAAATTGACCTCTGACTTCCGTATGTGTAAGGTTCTCTCTCTCTCTCCCCCCCCCCCTCTTTCTTTCTCTTCCCTCTGTGTATATATTTGTGTGTTCTGTGTACACAAAGTAAGTCAGTGTAGAAAAATTTTAAATTTCACTTGTTCTTAGACTAATACATAGATTATAAAAGAATCAGAGTCAGAATCCTACTACAATTTCTTTGGAGACATTGTCACGATGATTCAAAAATATACATGGGAACTGAAAGAACCTTAAATTTATGTACAAGTTCTAGCGGTCTTTAATAACAGCTACTACCATAAGAGGTCCAATAGAGACATCATGTTGGTGATATGAGCCAGTCCCACGAAGAAAACAGTCAACATGCTTCTCTCCTATGTGGAATCTCGGGAGACACAATAAAAAAGGACCTGAATGTCAAGCAGCAGCTACTGGGAAGAGCAAGGGGAAAGGAAAAGAAAGGAAGGAGGACACAAGGGAGCATCTGGGGGGTGAAGATGACCAAAGTATATGACATACATATGCGCATGCCCTGATGAAACCCATTACTTTGTGTAATAATATATGATAATCATATATCACTATCACATATTCATATATGATGAATATATATTGCATTAAAAAGAGTTGAAACGTGCTGTGGATTGCAGGTCACAGTAGGCTCTGATGCTATAGCCACAAATTTACTTGTCATCTCCATTCACTATACCAATGCCAATGATCATAATGCATGGTAGGAGCCTGGGGTTGCAATATTTCCTCCTTTCTTAGGCCAGTTCGCATTCTGGAAAGAATGTTAGACTTTTTTCCCCCGCCAAAGTTGGAATAATAAACAGAAGGAAATGACAATTTCTAGTTCATCAATCAGTATTTCAGCAAACAGAAATTTCCAGCAGAAGGGGCTTTGGCATGGGGAATCCATGTACCTGTGGAACTGTGGGAGTGCTCAGCAAAAGCCATCAGTACCTTGCTGGAAATGGGAACTAGGAAGAATGGAAACACCCGCTGTTGAGATTCCCAGACTGAGAATGTTCAGTAGGGTTTGCAGCCGCTCTCATGTCTGCCTGGTGCTGCCACAGGAGCCATGGTGGTGCCTGCTCCTCTTTCTCTTTCCAAAATTTGAAACGGTGCCTTTCATTGGTGGAGTTACAGGAGGGGGGTGCCCTGATCTAAACGGGAACTCAGAAAAACAGTTCCAAACCCTCCAACTGCCACTGACACAGAAAAGAATAACCAGTCTGCCATTGAGATTTGCTAAGTGTAGGACACTTTGTTCAAGAAATTGATCGAGTATATATACCATACTAGGCATTACACTGGATTGTGAGGAGGGGCATGGATGCATTGCCATCTATCTTCCAGAAACTGCAAAAAATACTATTTACACCCAAACACTCCAGTTGAAGGAGTTGGTAAGCCCTGAGGTTTTAATATAAGGAGAGTAAGAAGAGACTTCAAAAGGTGTATATAGAACTGTCAAGTTTATGCTGTCTAATTAGTTACCTAATACTTTAAATTTGTAATCATTTATTACCTGCAGTCAAGAGAAATATTTGCAGTGAAGTTTAAAAAAAATCTATATTCAGTTCACAATAATCCATTACAAGATAAGCTTCCCTTGAGAGTTGAGGTATTAATAGACACTGAGTCTGTGGACACACTGTAAGCTCCCAAATGCCAATCCAGACCTCACTCATACCCATCAGGTACCTCATTTCTGTCAGTTCTTCCAGGGATTAACATGTCCTGGAGGCGTCAGCATTTGCTAAGATGACGGCCAGTTTAGTGAGCCATATATTCACCAAATATATAAGGCCCCAAATCCTTGTCTCTGAAGCAGTGTGGTATATTACAGTACTGACTCTTGCTCAGAAACACCTTTCTGTGCTCACCTAGAACACAGTGGTGTGTGATTGCCAGCAGCGCATGGAGCAGTTTACAGGGTTTTAGTTTGTTGTATTTTAGCTTTATTTTGGATTGGTATCCAGCTGGAGATCTGTGGTGACACCTTCATTTGTTGACGAAGCCTCTTTTATTGCAGGTTAGCTTTGCAGATGGATTATTATATTAATTTTCTGTTGATTTGTCCTTGCTACAGTTCTAAAGCATAGTATTTCCAACTGGAATCCAAACGTTAGAGGTGTGTCTCCATCATTCAGAGACACTGATACATCATCTGTAGTTAATATTAGTAGTTAATAGCAATAATTAGAACTATAAACAGATTTTATATATTTTAGAAACATTTAGAATAGAGATTTTGAAATGTCTCAAAGTTACTTTGTCTTATTTTACAAATCAAAAACATGCTGATTTTTATTAGTATACAGGTATCAAAATTATTCATTACTCAGAAGTGATACCATATTGTAAAATGTTATTTTTATCTCAGGAAAGGTTTAAAAACAGTTTTATCCTGATAGCCAGCCCCTTATTTTACTTAAATTCTTCTTTCATGAGTACCAACGTAGGTTTCTATTTTAAGTTACTAACAGTTTGTGATTTTTGTCCTGTTCTCAATTTGCAATGATAATTGGCTAATTAGAGAGTTGATCATTCACAAAAAATACAGCCCTGTTGAGAAGCAGGCTTTGGATATGCAAATGTTATCATATATTAAAAGAAATTATTTTGAATATTTCTCCCAAACTCAAGTGTTACTGCTTGAGTTCACTCCTTGTCTTCAATACCAAAAGGTCATTGATGACATTTTTGAAAACATGCCACAAAATAAACTGTGATTAATCTGTCTTATGAACTTTGTATTTAATGTTTGTATACATTTTCATATTGTGTTTTCTTTTATTTATACATAAAATCTTGGCTCAACCACCTTTAGCATGAAGATTCGGTTTCATCATTATATGTGGTCCTTAGCACCTTAAGTTTTTAAAAGTATCATAAAATCTCCTTTAGGAATTTTTATAACAAACATGTAGTTATTCAAGGAGTGTAAATTCAGTATACCATCTTTTCAAATTAAATAGGATTCTACATTAGTCACCTTTCAATGTGTAGAATGAAATAGCTGAAATAATTAACTTATAAAGAAAACGTTTTATTTTAGCTCAAGGTTTTAGGGGTTCGTGTTCATGACTGATTGGCCTTGTTTGGTTGACCTGTCACGGTAAGGCAGCATATCCTGGCAGGCACATGTGATGAAGCAACACCACTTGACTCATGACCAGGAAGCAAAAGAGAAAGATAAGGTTAAGGTTCTACGATCTGGGGTTTCATCTCCTAAAGGTGCTACAGTGTCCAGAGAGTACTGAGTTGAAGGTCTATCCTTTAACATGGGCTTGTGGGGAAAATCAAACTTCCAAACTATGTTAGCTGCAAAATGAACAATGTCTTTCTCTGAGCTCATGGTTCTAGGATTGGATAAAAATCAAGTTATTTTTGTTCAAGTTTTCGTGCAAACAAAAATCCCAAAGATTTTGAATGTGATTATTTTGTATATAATTGTTCTGTTTAATTGCCTTCTAATAACTTTTCTACATGGGCATCTTTTCATCTTAACACAGTATCAAATTATACTTAGGATCAATATGTCATTTATTATACTATTGCATTTTGCAAATATTATGTAATATGATTTGATCTTTGTTACATATAAATATCAACAGCAATTCTAAGGATGAAGAGTCATAGAAAATGTAGATAATTTATTAAAGTAATACAGATAAATAGTAGATAAGGTAGGAATTGACTTTACGATTGCCTGATTCTTAAGTTTATTTTGATTTCATGACTTGGTATAATCAAGCACCACCACATACCAGTTTCTGCATTGGAAAACAAAAAGGAATATTTGTGATAGTTCTTGGTTTAAGTAATATACTCCATGTTCAGAGGGATAAAACATTTTTCAGGTTTTCTTTGGGTGAGTTCTGATCCATATATCATTGATTTTAGATCCCACATCTATAATGTCTTAGGTTTTTCTCCCTTTATGTTGAAAAGGAGCCTCTTCTAAGAGACTCAGAAATCATGACCTAAATCAAAACCCAACCATTTACAGCACATTTTTGGATAAAGGTGGATTTCTGACCTAAGGTGTCTGACACTAACGCTAACTTACAGTTCATAAGAATTCAGTCCAAAGTTTTATTCCATAGCATTGATGGTAATAATAGGCCGATCATGCATTCTCTTTTAGAGAGTTTGCATGCAAATATAAAGAAATGTCAGTTAGTATCCTGATCAAGCAAACTTACTTATAAGAGCAGAGACTGAAAGGTAACTTGGGAACAGTAGAAAGGCAGTGTGACTAGCTCACACATAGTTGTGAACCTACTGGAGCCACTAACAAATTCCTGATGCCAAGGGTTCTTTAGTCATAGTATGGTAACTAGAGTTGCCTAAGAAGGCAGAAACTGTGCAGAAGAAAGGGGAAGGTCAACAGAGCGACACAACAGTAAGTCCAGGAGCACTTGTGCACATCCATCTGCACATACCCTAATGGATGTGTTCCTTTTCTTCATTCAACACGGTGGATTCAACTTCCCAGTTATGCTATCTGCTAGACTTGTCAACTTAAACAAATCTCCTACCCCATTGAGATGATTTTCTTGTGCGTAAAATGCAAAGGACAGGTACATGTAGTAGTTTCTAGAACATGGTAGGACCTCTAGAAATAATGCTAGAATTTACATGGAAAATAGCTAGTGTTCCCACTTATTCTGTCCTCCTTCCTCCTCCCTCCTATTTTCCCTCATTTCTCCTTTTCATGAGGGTAGAGAGGAACCTCAGTCCAATCCCCTTCTGTACATTCCTGCTAAGCTTCCATATATTATCTTTTTAATGGAGACTTAGCTCTCTTTTGACAAATCCTATTCATCTTTGAAATTATTTTGTAGGAAGCATTTTCCTGATGACTTTCATCAGGTTCATTCACTATATCCTTATGGTCCTATATGCCATAATCATTCCTGAGACTATCTTGTCACCCCATCAAGGTGACAGTCTCTTTGAAATCAGAAACAATACATTAGGTATTTTGCATTTCTAGAGGATGTAACACAGCGCCTGGCACAAGCAAGTTATTCACTGAATGCTTGAATTGAAACTCAATGTGCTGAGCCATGGGGAAAGCTGCCTGAACAGAAGCAGTTACCAATTCAAAAGGTCAGGGAAGCACTAGAGCTGGTTTTGCTGATATCAGGCCCTGTCCTTTCTGCATGTGGGAAATTCGCACTTATTGTGCATGTGTGACTGCCTTGCCACAACCCAGAAGTACAGGTGCGGATATTAGCATCGAGCAGATTTGCACAAGCAAGAACTCTTCAGTTTGTCATGAAAAGCTAGGATTCCAAGAAAGAAGGTGATAAGTTGAAAAATTAGGGGAAAATATGTTGTAAGAAGAATCTGGCACACCCCTTCCCCACCTCCATATTAATGAAATGAAAAAGGCGGGGAAGGAAATGTTGTGCTGCACATTGGCAGGAAAATTGTGCGTGTCCTGTGAGCAGATGAACACGGGACTGCGAACAGGAAGCTGATTATTCCAAGACATTATATTTCTCACTGGAAATATCATCCTGGAGGAAAAGTCCAACAAAAGTCTCTGCTTTTGGAGTACCTACTTCTCTAACTTTCTACATAAGCTTGACTAGAAGATAATAACGAAGGTCACTGAAAAAAGATGACAAATGATATTGGTTATTTGTATATAATCAGCCCAGCTGTGACCTGCCACTAATTCCTGGACACTGCCTCTCTTTTATCTTTTCTTTAAACCTCGTTAGAGTAACAAATTTGCACTCCTGTCTACTGCTGCTTATCTTCCCACCACACCCTTCCACTCACTTCTACCCACATGTGAAGCAGTCTAAACCAAGAAGCAAGTCTTTTACTTAACTTGGATTTGGAGAGGACGAGGACTCTGTATGTGATGTGAAAATTGAAGGTTATCTGAAGTCTAATTTTCCATGTACTAGAATACAGAAAGCAAAGCTGGAATTAGAGACATTAATGATTAAGGATGTAGTAATTATAAAAGGAAGACGTGGAAGAGAGTAGAGCCACATGATTTTTAAGCCCAGGTTTACAAATGATTCTGAGGACCATTTGTTTCTATTACTTCCCTTATGAGACACACCCATATTCTGAAATGCATCTCTTTCTTCTCTCAAAGAGAGCTAGAAGTATTTTCTATTAAAAAAGAAACAACAATCAAATGAGTTCTTGATACTTTAGTTTCAAATTACCGTGGTATCAGACTGCCTCTGGTAACATCATCAGTCTGAGAATAACTCAAGCACCCACCCCACTTCTAAATTGAGACGTTTTGTGTTGACCCATAACTAAAAACATTATCCAAGTTAGCATTAAATGTAACTCTGAAAAGATTATTGGAGCTGAGCCATTTTTTAAAAAGTCAAAGGTAACAGTTGCAAAGGTTTTTCAAACAACAAATAATGTTTAATAAATCACAGAAGCAAAAAAAAATGCAGTAAGTAAAAGCAGCACCTCCATCAATCAATAAAACAAGTTTTTTCTAAGTCCACTACTGGAGAGAGAGAGAGAGAGAGAGAGAGAGAGAGAGAGAGAGAGAGAGAGAGAGAGAGAGGAAAGAGGGAGAGAATTTGTGTTTAAAGCTTTGCGGTGGTCCCCCTAGTTCCCACATGGAAGGTGGTATTATTTTGGAAGAGGTGAGGCACAGGTGTGTTCGTTTGAAATGGATTTCATTAACAGGCTATATGATTTTATTGTTACCATGAAACATCACAATGGATGGATAAGCTGCCACACTCTAGGCAGAGGGAGGCACATAAACAAAAGTTTTAAAATGAAAAGGCTGCAGAGCTAGGACTACACACAATATACCCCATGCCAGCTGATTTATTCAGTAGGGCTAGGGTAAAGATGATCCTGTCTTAATTTCAATGCATTTTCAGTGTGACAGAGCACTGAATCCAGCCATTCACCCTATTAAATTGTTCACCAAAGGTTGGACCCTATTTTTCTTTGGAAAAAGATTGTGGAGGCAGTAAGATAATTTGTAGTTCTGGGTTTCTAATATACAATAATTCTGACCATTTAAAACAGTTTTTGTAGGAAATATTTTATAGTTAGAGAAATAGTTTTTGACATTTTGGGGGGAAAAGAACAATGGGCCGTTTACAGGTCTACACAGCAGATTAATGAATCTAATTGAGTCTGTAGGGAAATGTTTCAGTTTAACTACTGGAACTAATTTATACATTCACTACATCGTAATAAGTCAATTTAAGTTTCTGGAAATAAAACTGGATATCCTGGGTATAGATTTGAACTATAAATTTCTGCAAGAAAGGAGTCTGTGTGTTCATTATACATTGTAAAATTACCATATGGACCTGTCAACACTTCTTAGCACAGCTTTGTAATAATGTCATTTAGTTTAACATTGTAATGTGCCAACTGAATTAATGTGTATGACACTAAGCATGCCTCCCTCCCAACCTCTGCTTCTGGGGAGCTGTGCAACTTTTAAAGATTTTTCTCAAGGCAAGAGCCTCCTGCATTTGCATAGGAAACTTCAAGATGAAGATTGAGTGTAATCACATTTACTGGGAGCCGCGGAGAAACAAGCTATGGGGCTCTGATGCCGGGACTTTCAGACAGATGAGATCTCCAGAAACAGGAATAAATCTTTACCTGAGAAACCTTCCTTCACAGCCAACACTAATCTGCATGGAATGAAAAATAGCTTTCTTTAATAATTCTTTTTTAAGTATGTGAAACTCTGAAGACGGAGAGGTAAGATCATATTCTATACATATTAACATTGGAATTTCTATATTACTCCAAATACTTCCTCAACCTGGGTTTTTTTTACTACAACTGTGGTAACATATTATTCCTACATATAATGAGACCATGACCTGCCATATGAAGAAATCGTCCAGCAAAATGGGAATTGGGACAAACAATTGCTAATATTTACCTGGGCAAAGTCGTTTCCATGTAAAATATGATTTAATCCTCCTTACCCATATCATAGATGAGAAAACAGAGAGCTAGCAGAGGTTTTTTCACACTCTACATGGGAGAACGTTGATTTGTAAGAGAGATGTCTAGGGTCCGAGGCAGGCTGCTTCATCTATATACCATGCTCTTTACCTAGAATAGTATTGGCAAAGACTTAGGTAAAGCCAGCATTTTTCCAGATATCCAAATGATCTGAATCATTCTATCCTCATAACATTCAGATAAGATAACTATTATTACACCAATTTTATGGATGTAGAAACTGAGACACAGGATGTGTAACTAGCTCAAAGTCACGATGCTGATAAGTGGCAGATCAGGGATTTGAACCAAGGCAAACTGACTTGATGATTCAAGTTCCTGAGGAATATCATGGAAACATCATGTATCCTCCACAGTGTATTTAGTAACAGAGCAGGTTTTGCCTCCTCCATCTGATCATAAGAACTTCATTAAGTTCTTGTCCCTACCATTCTTTAGGTTAAAGCACTGACTTTTAAAAATTCCTGTTCTCTTAGAAAGCAATATACTTCAATATAAATATGTATGGACAAACTAGGCTAGCTGTTGTCAAGCAGAGTTAAACCTCAAGTCAGATGCTTGCTTTTAAGCCTACCAAGAATTTCAGGAAAGGTCCAAGTACTCCATGAAAAAGTTATAGGTATGGAATGAAATTGGAAAATCTTGAATAAATAGACACTATTTTGTACCATGAAGGCAAAGGACGTTCAAAAGAAGGGAGACTATGCCTTGGACTTGGTCATTATTTAATATATGGAAACTTAGCTTCTTTTATAAAAAAGTTTACTTATTATTTAAAAATTATGGGTATGTATGCATGGCATACATGTTTGGGCATATGTATGTATCATGCCATGTGTGTGAAGGTCAGAGGTAACTTCTTGAAGTTGGTTCTGCCTTTCCACATTTTGTGGTTCTAGGGATTGAACTTAGGTCATCAGGATCATGTGGTAAATGCTTTACCTTTCTTTTTCTTTCTTTTTTTTTAAAGGCTCTCTGATAAATTTTAAAGTTTTTTTCTTTCCATTGTTGGGAATTGAACCCAGAAAGACTGAATCCATGAAGATGTATGCTAGGCAAGTGCTCTACCACTGAGCTACATCCATAGACAAAAAGAGGTTTGTGTTTATTTGTTTTTCAGTACTGGGGATTGAACCTAGGGTAACCAGGCATGCAAAGCAGGCTCAGTACCACTGAGCTACAGTTCCAGCCTAGCTTCTTGATCTTCTTGCTTAACTTCAGACTAAGCTTTCACAGAATTTGTTATTTCTGTTTCTGCTTCTATCATTTAGGGTTGTCGTTTTAACACTCTCATATTGTTTCTCAGAGATCTGACATTGAGTTCACCACCTGTTCTTTTTCAGTATCTCTCTCTCTCTCTCTCTCTCTCTCTCTCTCTCTCTCTCTCTCTCTCTCTCTCCCTCTGTGTGTGTGTGTGTGTCTCTGTGTGTGTGTTGGGAGAGACAGACAGACAGGACAGCTATAGAATAGAACGCCAGATGTTGATCCTTTCCACCTTGTTTGGGGCAGGGTCTCTTATTTACCACCCTCTAAGACAGACTAGTTGGATGTGGAGCTTCTAAACAATTCTCCTATGTCTGCCTCTCATCTCACAGTAGTAGTGTTGGGATGACTGCTCAGGCTTTGTGTGGGTTCTGGTGATCTAGACTCGGGTCTTTACCTTTGTGTAGCAAGTGCTTTACTAACTGAGCCATCTCCTCAGTCTCCCATCTGTTCTTCTGCCTATACAGGGACATCATACATTTTGGTTTCTGTCTGAGTAGTAGTATTCACAACCAAGTTATGTTGTAATTGAAGCCTGACACTTTGAAAGGAACTAGCCCAGGTCTTGTGAAGAAAGCCCATAGGCCTTGAAGTCAGAAGTATGCTGTATCATGTTGAAGTCTTATCAACAGCCTTGAATACGGCTACGCGAACAAAAGAGGAACAAAAATCACTAGTGTTTGCCACCACCACAGCCACCATGACCACCCCCATCATCACCACTGCTTCTGCCCCCATCACCACCACCATCACCAGCCATACCAATCCCAGTTATTTAGATTTGTCACTATAATAGCCTATAAGCCTACTATTCTGAAAGAGACTTTTGTCAAATTTTATGATACCCATTGTGAGTATATGTGACCATTTTCTTGTCTAAAGAGCTGCATTCATATTGTAACTGCTAAACAAACAGTGCCAAGATCTAGTTAGCACTTCCCAGGAAAAAAATCATTACAGAAAAACCTGTAAGTGGGTATATATTTGCTCAGAAATAATATCTAATTGGCATTTTTTATTCATGGTAGGAACTATAAAGAAACACCATCATCAATTCTTTGGGTGGAGGCTAGTTACTTGGACAATGAAATTTAACAAGTTACATAGAAGTATGAGGCCACCATTCACGGCCAAGGGGGAGATAAAAGGCATATGCACACTGCACTTCTGTGCAGTCATTTGGCAAATTCCTCCAACCAAGTGAGTTTTGTATGTCTGGTCTGCTCCTCCCATATTCACAAGAGAAAGCAGCAGTCATTTGGACATGGAATGTAACAGCTGAAGAGTGAAAACAGTGCATGGGTAATGCTCTGTGCTTGGCCTCTGGTCCCATCTTCTACAGCTATCCTATTTGCTTTAGAAGTAAGAAAAGCATAGAAAGATTCCAAAATAACCACCAAACAGAACAAATATATTCCTAGCAAACTGAATTTCCCCTATGACTCATGTTTAAAACCCACAAGGTATCAAATAAATTATCTGTGTATTGTGTCTAGATGGAGAAGTCAGTAGGTTAGAAAGCTCACAGTAGGACATAAGTATTCAGGTTTGGTTTTCCACATTGATCAGTGTGGGACATTGGCCTTGATGTTTCTCTCTTACATCAGATAAACAGAGTGTGGGGCAAGAATGAATGGCCAGGAAAGGAGCTGAAAATTATGAATTTAGACAGAATCTAGATAAACATCCCAAAGTGGAGAGTTTGGTCTCAAATTTCTCAAGAACATTATAAAATAACCACCTATAGTTTTCAAAGTCCTAACTTATTTTATCAAATCCGTGAGAGAATTGTAGCACTTTCCCATCTTTATAAATTTGTACTCTCTTTTCAGCAGATATAAGAACGTACATGTCTGTTTTGTCTTATGATAATGGCAAATGGAGAAACATGCAAAGTGTTGTTCTCTTCTTGATTGCATTTACACTTTTCCACTGAACTTCTACTTCTGCCTACCCTCTACCTCCAATATACACCTAGCTTTTCCATTTAGACAAAATGCAATTTGTTCAAATTGTCCTTTTCCAACTTTAAGAGGAAAGCTTTCCAGTATCTGAGTCAAAACATGACTGAAATACTTAGCATCTGTATGCTGTTGCTCGTCTTCAGTGCACTTTACAAATACTAGCTAATTAATTAATTAGTTCCTGATTACAAGGGGGTAGAAGTTCAAGGAGAAAATTGGCGAATGTTTCTCCATCTTTATAAAGGAAAGCTTGCTTATATCACAGAATATTACTTTTCTTTTTGAGTAATTTGTACTATCATAAAAATGTTATAAATGCCTTTGCTGAGGCTAGGTATAATAATCATTAAAAATGAAAAATAGTAGTAATAATACCAGTACAAACACAGCAATATTTTGTAAGGTGGATACGTATTTCTTAGACTCTGAAGCTTAGGAGCAGATGCTGTGTCTTGTTCAATTTGTGTTCTAGCACCTAACAAAATTCCTGGCATGGAAAATATAAATACGCTAATTGATAGGTGGTGTCATCTAATTTATAAACTTTATTTCATACAGAGATAAATAAAATGAGCAGCAGTGCACAACAGAATTAATCTACGAGAAAGAAAACAAAAGATTCAACAGTGTGGTTAATTTTCTGGTTGCAAAGTTACATCTATATTCCATTGAATGAAAAGAAGAAAAAAGAAGGAAAAATACAAAGTATTTGTGTTCAGAGAACAAATTTAGTCTTTGATGCCATATCATACAAAGGACAATGTAATTCCCTGGACCAGTGTCTCAAGCATGTTTTCCTAGAGCAGTTACCCTGAAATTGTAATAGATTGACTGAGAGGGTAATTCCCCTTATCCATTTGCTATCAAATAATTACAGCTTTCAAACTGACCTTTTAATCTTACACGTGACTTCCTGATTGGAGATACACACAAAATTAGGTTGTCCATACACATACGACTGTAATTCTGCTAGTCAAATCACAGAGTTGGCAATAGATACAACCTGAATGGCAAATTTTTTGTTAACTTTAGAAATAACATCATAATGTTGTACACTAAGTGATGATCCGTGATCATACCCGCTATCAAGGCAAAAATTTTATACTCCCGTTTTTATTTACAAGGCAAAAAAACCTTATAATAACTAATGTAAAAATCACTGAGAAGTATAATAATTATAAGATAAATTAAAAGTTTTGATTTATACATTTATTACAAACTATCTATATTTTCATATTTTTCAAGATACACATGTAGAATGCAATGTCAGTTGACCATGTGTGTCGGTTGACCTGAGGACTCTGGAAAGACAGGAGTGATGTCAATTGGAAAATGATCAGGAGAAATAAGTTCATAATTAGAAATCGAAGAAAAATCAAGTAGTCACTATAGATGTTTTTTGTCATATACACAGACATGATAGTCAAAGCTGAGAGAGTGAATATAACAAATCCTCAATGCAGGAGAAAAATGCAAGAATAGGAAAAAGAAAGCTGGTGGAAAAGACAGTGTGTTGCCTCCTTATAAAGACACCAAGAAAAAGCAAACAAGAAGAAAATGGGATGGGCGACCAAGGAAACTGAGATCGAAAACAAGTTTTCAGAAGCTGATAGTCACTGATACCACAAACTCAAGCAAGCATAGAGAGAGTTCTTGGCTAAGTAGGAGATCTGGGATTTTTCCAAAAGCATTAAATGGTTGTTTATGGCAACACCCAGCAGCATTATTAATCCATGAATGAAGATTAGGAAAGGCACAGAACAAGGGGACTTCAATACCTGAATGAGCATTGTTGATCTTCAGCAAAGCAAGTGAAGCACTTGACTTTGAAAGAACAGGGATCTACATTCTGACTTGAATCACTATGTTGTCCTAGGCTCAAATTTTCCTTATTTAATTTTGTTCTTGCCTATTGACTGAGTGTGCTAGCCTATGTGATTTCAAATATGATTTCAGATGGGGAATAAACTCTATTTTAGAGGCAAAGCAAGACAGCAGAGGTAATCAATAGCTTTGTGCTCAGCGCTCAACTGCTCTCTGCTTTTGTCACCTTCCTGGTTGTGACCTTGAGAAAGTTGTTTTTTTCATCTTGGTCTCCTCATATGTACAGAGCAAAAAGAGTAAACATGGGGACATTAAAAGTTTCTTTCTTTCTGAGATAATACCTATTTAAGTTGTTCATTGATTTGATACCCATTGATTAACCCAAAACGCCATAGTATAATGTTTCCTGGTGATTTGGAAACACTGTCGGGTTCAATTGTGACCCAGGTTGTAATGTAAAGACAGTTTTACTCAGAGGCTCATACACCTTTTGAATCCAAGGGTTTCTCTTTGGTTAGCTGGTCAAGTAATCATTTTACTGTAATTTGTGTCTATAAAGTACTATGATCCTGGTGGTGAGAAAAATTAGCACATTTAAAATGCATTCTAATTAAGGTTGAACAGATATTTAGTGAGGCTGTGGGTGCTAAGCTACATAGCTGTTTCAACTTTGAAGAAAGTTGGTTTTCTTCCAGAATTTGAACTGAGGTCTACCAAGACCCTGAATATTGAAGACTCAGAAAAGGGGATAAAAGTCCGATTCAAACATCAAACCTGTAAGCACGCTATGAGAGTGCACCAAACATATGTAGAAGAGAGCACACAGGCTCTGACAGACTCTGATACTGCATTGATTATATCTGAAGATTTTCGTTCTGTTTTTATGCATGAGGAAATATGGGGAAACAGCATGACAGTGGAGCTAAACATGGAAGAGATTTTGTTTTGCACAAATGATATTTGTTTCATGTCCCTAAACTCGGAACATGCATTGACTTAGATAGTAATTGACTCTGGGATTCATTTGTTTTGGAAAAAGTCTCACATAGTCTTCTGAAAAGTAAGGTAAATGAAAGCTTACATTTCTTCAATTCTGTGAATCATCTTAGAACTGAATTCAGAGAATGATGGAGAACAGCCAGCAATGAGCCCCCGGAGTTGCCTCCAGCTTCCCCTTGTCCTGTCCTATTCCTGTTCTCAGACGTGAAAGGCCAAGATAGCTAGAGTGAAAGATCCAGCAAGCACATTGCTTGTGTTATACAGAAAGACAGAAATCTGCCGCAATCATCTTATCAGGACTGAATTGCTTAAAAAACTTCCACCAAAAATAAAAATAAAAACAAAAAACAAAAAGGTATTTCTACCTGAAATAGTTCACCCACAGGCAGGAAGTTTTTATGTGCTGAACAGACTGTGAGTGATGTGTGCTGGCTGCTAACGTTTACAGGCTGATGAGATGCGGTGAGATTTCCCTGTGGATACAGTCTCGAGTAAAGGACTAGTGAAATTACTACCACGCTGCCTCTCTGAATCAGTTGAATAGACTAATCTTCGCAAATGGATAGGATTTAAAATATGATTGTGAGAGTTTTACAAATTGCATAAGTCTATGTAAGTTCAGATTTATAGACACTGATATAAGAGAAAAAGATATGGACACTTTCATCTAGCAACTTTTATGTACAGTTTAAATCATTGTTTAGTATGTATTTCTCTCAATAAAAATAGCAGGCAAAAATGGGAGAATTTGTTGCACTAAAATATAAAACTCAGCTATTATCTTAGTAGCTCCACAGCAGTGCCTTATTCAAATTTGTGCAGAGTGTGTGATATATAAAACTTTTCAGCCAGTGCCATTATGCATGCAGTTGGGACAGCATCCAATAATTATGGGCAAATAAAAAGCATAGACTCTTACTTTAAAAATGTTAAAAAGTAAACAAACGAGAATCACAAAGGTTTTAAGTATTCTTTTTAAATCATGTGAAAGATATTGTGTGATAAACTTGTAAACACTTCATCTTTAAAATGTTTTTTCTTACGTTCGAAACAATCTTGCTACATAGCCCAGGCTAGCTTTGAACTCATGGCAATCCACCTGCCTGACTCTCAAGTTCTAGGATTTCAAACATATGTCACCATGCCTGCCATAAAATACTTATCCTTTTGGAAAAATCCTTTGCTAATCCTTAAATTACCATAAAATTTGCTATTCATTTAAAATAAAAAAGAATCGTTTTAGAATGCAAACACTGAGACCAGAGAATTAGGGCATTTAAGAGCTGTAAGGAGACTTTAAGGATGTTTAATATAACTCTAGCTTCAAGTTAGCAGACAGACATGAAATTGGGCTCATAGAAGGCAAGAGTTTAGAGACAATTCAGTCTGGTGAAACTGTATCACTCAAGTTCACAATCAGTCAACTTTCTCCAACAGCACTCTCTGTCTTTCATATCTACTTTCTATAAATGGCTCATTTTTAATTTGGTACTATACTAACATGTATTCTCTTCTCCCACATCCTTTTAGAAGATCCTGGTGATCTATATTCTCTCCAACAAAATAAATAGGCTAAACTCATGGGTTCACTTCATGGTGTCCATTTACGCCTTATTTCTTTTTAAAAATTATTTTATAAAAAATATTTTTATTGACCTTTGAGACTTTTCATATGATAGATCTTAATCAAATTTAGACCCCCTTCCCCTATCTGTGCCTCTCCATAGCCGCCCCCCTCCCCACTGGGTTTCATATATTCTATTATTTCTTGATATGATTCCAGATAATTAACTACTTCCAGAATAATACATTTTAAAAAAAGAAAAGCCATACAATTCTTTGTACTGCATCTGCCATTGTCACATTTCTGAGTCTATAAAATAACACAAAATGATTTAATAGGCACCGACTTTTGAAGTTTGGATGAAGATTCTAATTTGAGACATTATCAGCCACGTGGTCATGAGCATACAGAACTTCTGGCAGGCCATGTATGTAGTGAGTCATTTTGGATGCATGGAGTATCTTCTAGCACCTTTAGGTAGCCCCTGTGAGATGACTGCAGAGCAGAGGAGGGAACAACTGTACCTCATCATTCATGCTCAACCCAAAGAGGTTTGTCTCTACTCATCATGAAACCTCTGGATAAATATTGACAAATACCATTTTATGTATTAGACCTAATTTGTCTTTTGCTAAGAAGAGAACCATTTGATGCTATGAGATATTTGAGTTCTTACCTGAGGCAGAGTCCTTTAGACTTCCAAAGTAGTTTCAAACACATTGCTGCATTTAGAATAAGTGAGGTATTGAGCCATGTATGCTCCTATTTAAGAACCATATAGGTGAGACCTACAGAATTTTTTCAAGGTTTAAATTCCAAATCTTAAACTCTGTCTTCATATGGAGCTCAAAAAGATGGCTCAACAGTTAAGAGGACTGGCTGCTCTTGCAGAGGGTCTGGCATCCATATGGTACTTAGCAGCCATCCATAACTCCAGTTCCAGGGGATCCAATGCCCTCTTCTGGCCTCCACAGGCATTCCATATGTGTGGTTTCCTTTCATACATGCAGGTAATATACTCATGTGCATACAATAAAAATAAATCAGAATTTTTTTTAATTTTGCTGTTTTATTCTTTGCTATTTTTCACTCTTAAACTACCAAGTATTGTGTGCTGGTGACTATCTCTAATGTATATGATGATATACACAATTAGAAACTGTTATGGTCCAAAGGAATGAGATATGCATCATCCTAAAAAACATGAAATGGACAACAAACATCTTGTAAGATACTTGGTCAGCTGCCCCCCTCATTCCTCTACTTACTCTCTGGAGTTTTAAATGCTCAAATGTTTATCCCAGCTACATGATCTCAAGAGCCCATCCATGGAATGACTTATAGCTCTCAATGAGAATATTTTATGAGACCACAATTTAAAGAAATTCTATTTACCTTCTTTTTCTACCTGTGAACATTTTAGGTTTGGATCTTCCTTTCCTGATGACCTCTAGGTCAGCTCTCAAATTAAAACCTTGGCAGGTCCACCTGGGCCCAGTCTTGCATGCAAACAACTACAACTTCCACCAGCCACCTCCCAACTTTGTTCCTGTCCTGGTTATTTGATTCTCATAGAGCCACAGGAGCATTAAGAACCTACTCTTCCAAGAAAAGTGAGAGAAGTGGTTTCTATGCTAGTTTGTACTTCTGAGAGGACGATGTTAAGACATATGCCACTGCACCGTTAGGTGCACACATTCTACAAGTTCTCTAGCAAGATTCTCACACTGGAGAGAACATGTTGCTTAACTTCCTGACCTGGAACTTAAATCATTTCAGTTTAAGTATGGCTCATCAGTTATTCTGCACATTTCTCACCTAAATTGTTTTTTTTTTTCTTCAAAATAAGAAATGTTACAAATCTGGGTATACTTTTTATACTGAGTTACTTTCTTTCCTATTGCCTGAATTATGTGATGTGACTTATTAATTGCTACCAAGAGTTGGGTGTTTGTGTTAGTTCAGTTTTATAATTTAGAGAAAATAATTCATAATTTTTATTAAAATAATCCAGGATGATTCTAAATTAGAGACAGTGCAAACAAGAGAATTAACATTATGAAGCAACTTGGAATGTTCCTTTATCCCAATCCAGTAGCATTTCTGTAGGAAACTCTAATAGCAACTACTGATTCCAAAAATACTGCTATGACTCAAACAATTCCGGAACAGTCATAAGAATTCATAATAGCTGTCAAAACCCAATGAAACAAATATGTCAGTGAATTTTATAAGAATGCTTGAGTCTATTTTGATCATTTCTTCTCTTAAAAGTCATATTATTTCAAATAAATATCTACACCTTAGAGGTCAGAGTCTGAGTTTCCAGCCATATCATGTGGTCTAAAGATCCAGCAATACTATGTTGCTCTGAAATAATGCAGAGAACCAGTCTGCTATTTGATTACCTTTGACTCTTCACATTTTCTTCCTAAATAATATCACTCAGCCATTAAGAATAAGTCTAAAATGCTAGATACAAAAATACCAAATGAATTTCCCTTGGTAAAAATGATTATTTGTATTTAAAAAATCTGTAGCTTTCCTTTAAAAATTGATTTTCTGCCGTGATTTCATTTCTTAATGCTCAAAAAACTTCAAGCAATTTTAAATCACTATATTTTAATGTACAATCGATGTAATATCTATGACTAATGCAAAGTTCAAAGGAAGTTTACTGTAAATAGTATCTAAAATGACTTGATATTTTTAGCATTCTTTTATTAGGTAGCTGATCTTTAGGTTATAATAATGGTTTGCTAAATGAGATAAGCCTCAGTTAATATTTTACAGGACAGATTATTGTCATGGTTATTGATTCCTTCCTCATTTTATGTAAAAACAAATTAGAGATGCTCAAAATCCTCATTTTTTAAAATTTCAGGACAATACATATATAATGAAATACGTTTCTGTGTAAATGCAACAGCACCCTCTGGAGGACTGGAATGTGTTGTATAACTTTCATAAATCAATGTCTTCTTTTGTTAACACTACACATTTTTGTTGACTTGGACATTTAATATTTTATATCCTGATAATTACATTTGTTTTTTAAAATGATTAAATGCATTTAATGTTTATCGGGCATTTGTCATGATTTGTGTTCAGTGCCACTGTTAAAGCTACAGCGTGGCCACGAAATACACAGTCCAGCCAATCTCAGCGATGCCTCTGCAACTTTCCTAGTTTCTGTCCTGTCAAAATATTTTCAGACAAGAAATGACAAGTTTCATTTCCCAAAATCCGTTGATATCTTGTTCTAAGAAGGCAACAAGAAACTATTTTTAGCTCCTCTGAAGACTGGATAGGAACAACTACTTTCATTCTTCAAGTTCCTGATCAACAAACACAGCTGTGGTTTTGAAGCTAACATATTGGACATGCGAGACTATGGAAAGGATCAGAGGTCAAAAAACATCGAAAAAAATATTCGTGAGTCATGGGAACACATTGAAGAGCCAAAGTGACTTCTATTGTGCCATGATAACATAAATAAATGATTCCATAGTCATTAGCCTGTCTGTAACAGCTCTGCATACAGAGATCGTTTTGAAGTTCAGAGAAATGCCAACAAAGATGCTCACCCACTCTAAAGAAGGGAACAAGTTTATGACTAATGCTGGCTAAGTGGAAGGAACATCATTCTCTTCTGAGTGAAGACCAGACTTGCTTCTTCCTGAAGGTTATTCAAGAGGCCAAATCAGGACTACAGGGAATACTGGAGTGGGACTCAGTCTTTAGTGAAACATGACCTTCAGTCAGGCTGGCTCCTCTGGAAAGGCTAGTTTCCTCTGGCTATAGTCATCAAAGACTGAAAGTGACAGTGTCATCTAGATTTCTCCAAACTACCCCATGGAGATTTAAAACCAACGACACTACACAAAGCATAAAACCAAGTGGAAATATACTCCTAACACTAAGTGCTTGAATGGAATCATGGGTACGTGTGTTGATACATACAAAACCATACTAATATGTGGATAATATGTGGAGGAAAATACGAAGGCTCAAATGACTTAATCTAACAGGAAATTGGGGAACTTGAGCAGAGGAACTTAAATTGTGTTGATTATCTCTGCCTGGCTGTTTTGTACCTTTCTTTTTCTTTCCTCACTTTAGTCAAATAATGCTCTGAAAGAATAAGACCGGAAATATGCATGTAAACAAAATTGACAATTTTAGATATATTGATCATTATAGGAGTTGAAGATTTCCACGCTATGTTATTTGATTTTTGCAAACTCTGTGAAATTAGATTTATATAATGTAGTGAGATATTTAAATGATGAGATGTTTGCAAACATTTGATGGTCTCTAACACACAGAAATAAAGACTAATTTTCATTATTTGATAAGCCCTTGCCTAGCACCTATACGGGCTAGGCACTTTTCAAAGTACCTTATAAACACTGAGACCTTTACTCTTTTTAATAAGTTGTGAAGCAGAAATCTACCACTATTATCATCATCACAGCAGGTAAACTTGAAATGTAGATCAAGTACCTTTATGTGTCACACAACTAGTAAATGCTCAAGCCGGAATTCAAAGCCAAGTAATGTAGATAGAGTCTGTGTACTTAACTACAAAGTGGTTCTTCTGAGGAATTACTTATTGTTCCTGTCATTAGACAACATTATCTCATAATATTGAATTTCCAAATTTGTTAAATAAACTTATAACACAAAATCCTTCTGATGATTTCATTTCTGTAAGTACAAAGGCATGGTTGACATATCTCTGTAATAAGTAGAAGCTGTCAAAAAGCGATGACTTCTACAATCATAAAATCATACCATCCTGAAGGCTCACCAATAGTCATTAGCATGCACTTATTTGCATTCACCCTTCCCTTGGTGGTCATTACTTCCTGTATGATCATCCCCTCAATCTCTAGATTTATAGCAGGAATAAGGAATCAAATAAGAAAAAAGAAACACAAGGACACGGACCCATCATGGACTCTTTACCCAGTCTTTTGATTTTGGATAAGCCTGGTGACACACCTTTTCAGTGCTAAGATGTTCCCATCAGTATCACTCCCTGGAGATTCTAGAGAAAGGCTACGATTGTGGAAAGGCCCGACTTTTCGACTAATAGGCCTATGGCTGGTAAACATTTATGCTTTTTGAATTACAAGAGAGCAAAGACAAATGTGCTAAGAAATTTAATGTGGTTTTGAACCTTGATGAGCTGGAACAGGTTTTCTACATAAAAGATTCACTGCTCAGAGAAGCTGGCACGAGGGCAATGAGAGGTATCTGTCCATGTTTCTCTGATTCAACAAATTTCTGATGTCAGTTTCACACAGAGACTAATTCCACACATTTAGATTGTGGCCCAGAAAATTCTGAATTTTCTGGTGATTTTGATGAGAGTTCCTTAGAATGTATTTAGGAAAACATTATGGAACAGTAAGTAGTAAGGGGTGAGCCACAGTCTCTTAGAACCTGCTTCAAATGGTGCCACTCCAGAGAGATGCAAAGATTCAGAATCTCTTGTACTCAGTTATAAGCATGAAGCACAGGGTTGATTTCTCCTCTTGAAGGCCCATAATAAGCACATGGGCTGAATTGAGTGTTCTATTTACTCCTGGTTACAGCCTGACAAGGTTGCCATTGGACCAAGAAAAATGTTTTCACTGTGATTATTAATATCTGTTAAGAATCTAGAGTCAAGATTGTGACCATAAAATTTACAATGTAAAATTTATAGTCTGTCAAACAACTGAAAGTCAAAACTAGAAATAGAAAATTACTTGTGGAAACAAAGATGGACCGAAGAATCAGATTTAACTGTTCTCTGACAGGGGCTGCTCAGAGACTTGTAAAGGCAATGCATTTCTAGTTGAGACCAACTTGATGCTCAAAATCAACTATTAATAATAAGTAATAATAGTAGCAATAATCATGACAAAAATGATTACATAATTTCTACTGACTGAAGACAGTGATACTTATTTAAGGCCGAAGCAAAAGTTTTGCCCCACTGCTCATCAGTTTTGTCCCTTTAAAGAGAGTGAATGTTCAGAAAATAGGGTCCCTATGCTCTTGATTGTAGTGTCTCCAAAGAGCCCAAAACAGAGACAGTTCAGGGTCAAGCCCATTGTAGATAAGAAATATATCACAATGTGCAAGAGTTTGAAAACATCATCAAAAGTATCATCTTTTCATGAGTACCAGTTTAACTTCCATCTGTTGACAACCATTTTTTGACTACCTGTACTAGACACTGAGACTACAAGGAAGGGGACTTGCTTGTCAAATAGATTATTTTTCAAACTGAAAGTAGTTGTGTTTTATTGATCTGAAAAATCGATTCAGCAGGTTAGGATTAATTTTTTTTTCAAGACATGAACCAGAGTAGAACATAGCAAAGCACACTGAAGATAGTAAATGAATCTACAGTGTCATGCAAGCCCTGTTTCTGATTGTTTCTATGTCAGTGTATACATATGTATGTAGATTCTGGAACAACTGTTCAAAATTGGGTTCTTTAAATTTTGTTTATTTATTTTTATTTTTATGTGTGTGTTTCGTTTGCATGTATCTAAGTGCATCTGTGTTATGTAATGCCCATAGAGGCCAAAAGAGGGCATTAGAGTGAATCTCTGTAACTGGAATTATGGACGGTTATTGGCCACCATGTGAGTGCTGGTAACCAAACCGAAGTCTTTTGCAAGAGCAGCCACTGCTTTTAAGTGCTGAACCATCAGATAAAAATAATTTTTAATAGTTGTCTTTAAACACTTGGAAACTACTGGTAAAGAGTCCACTTGAGGAGAACAAATGAAGACCCAAAATAACCTAAAACAAACACTCTTTTACAGGCATGAAATTGGAAATGTCTACTGATGGAGTTTTGAAAACTTTCCAAAATGATGGATTTGAAGACCAATGCAGAGCCCTGAACAGCCTATGAGAGGCAGAAAAAACCATTTGTGTGAAGCTGTAAATGGACTAATTTTGTTTACATTTACAGGACAACGAGAAAACACTTGCAGGAGCAACATAGTGTTTATGCAGAAACTGGAGGAGAACGGTACATGATAAAAACTGAGGAGGACGTGGGCAACAGGCTGACCCTTGAGGGGAATGGCAACCACAGTTCTCTCGGTTGTCTTCCTGTCTGTTGTTTTAAATGGCCCTTGCAATGTTTGAAGCCAGTGCTGGTGAGGATTGAACAAAGTAAAGGTAGAGAAGATGCCACATTAGGAAAGCAATGCCAGTATAAAATCCATTTGCCTTCATAACTGTGCTTGTGTACTATGAGTACATGAACTGAAAATGATGCTGCAAACAGGAAATCAAAACAAAAGGCAAGAAAGGCATCTCTTTGTTCACTTTGCCTACAACATTCTATTTTCTTTTTTAAAATTTTTTTATTTATTATATTTTATGCATATGAATATGTTGCCTGATTGTGTGTAAGTGCACCTGTGTCATGCAATGCCCATGGAGGTCAGAAGAAGATGTTGGATCCCCTAGAACTGGAGTTATAGATGATTCTTAGCCATCATGTAGGTGCTGGGAATCAAACCCAGGTCCCTTGAAAGAGCAGTCAGTGCTTTTAATCATGAGCCATCTCTCTACCCCCACAACATTCTATTTTCAATAGTGAGGAGTTATGTGATTCTTTAAATCTAGTGAAAAGAGATGGGTGTAATGTAGCTGAAGTCTTTCAATGAGAGAACACAACATTGTACTTGTTTGCCCAGATTATGTTTTAGCTTTATAACAATACCGTTCTGTCAACCCACATGGTTGCTGGTGTCATTCTCATTATCATCCAAACTCCTCATTTCTTAAGCAGAAAGTTAAGTACTATTAGTTTAAAGATGTCAGAGAAAAAAAACCTACTTTCTACTTAAAATAAGTGAAATAAAATAAATGTAACTGAGGTTCTCAGCAAGCTATTTAGGTGAAAAGGAAAGAGTGAAAACCATATTGGTTTTATATATATATATATATTCTCCAAAATTATAAGAAAGTTCTGTTTCTCTCTATAATTTTGTTCACATTAAGACAAATAAGCCTATAAACATTATCTCTTTACCTTACCATAGTGAGAGTCTTTGTGACACATTCCAAACCTTTCACAAGAGTGCCAGAGTCATTTTCTTTGCAAAGGAATACATTCAATTCATTGGAAAATGCAAATACAAATCAGTTAAGCTTGGGGATTTTCCTAGAATGCATGGCTTGTGGCCTAATATCTGCTCAGCTGCTTCCAATGTGTCTTTTCCACATATTGGTGTTGATAGTTATTCCTAGGAAGAAGTCCATGCCATTTTAAAAACTTGAATATATTATGGCCAAATCATGACACATGTGTTATGATCCACAAAGCCTTGTAATATAGCAATGTAGGGCTTCCTAGTTTCTGTGTAATAAGAGCCTTATGATGACACAAGAAAATGTGAACTCAGGGAATGTAGTTCTGAGACGTCCAAGGGCAATGACTGAGAACTGGGAGGTTTGGAATCTAGATTTTATTCTTTCTCCAGCTGATAGATGATGGTTCTTTTTTCCTTGAACTTTGCTCACCCATTACAAAATAGCATTCATGAGCTAAGTATTAGATGTTTACTGCGATCTCTTTTAACTACCATATTCACTGATTTTATACAAAGTTTATAAAATGAGAAAAAAAATTAGTACTTTTACCATATTATTCTGCTGCTTGGGTATATCTCAATTGAAAACAGACAGAAACAAAGAAATTTCAATCAGGCCACCTCCCTCAGCATTCCTGTGTTGTCGGGATCTGTATTGGCAGTTATTGGGCTCTCTATTTCAAAAATAATTTGTCTGTTCATAGCCGTAAGAATGGTGAGTTATCCTATTCTTTGTATAATGCTTTCTCTTGTTCACATAAGATGCAGGCTTTACTGTTATGTGGCTAGCTTAAGAATTATTAAGAATAATTATGTGTTTATCATTCTGTATGTAGATGGGGAAATACAGGCCATGTGTATTTTTTTCTTCTGTTTCCATATCTAGGATTTCTTAAGCTTGGAAAACCATTAGTCTGTATAAAGAGACATAGTCTTTGTTTAAGTTCCTAACCTTACTTTCTTAGAGGAATTTTATATTAAACATCTAGTAATAGACTGTGATTTTATTTGCCAAGATTCTCCAAGAGAGAAAATTCACTGTCATTGAAATATAAAACTAAGTTTCTCTGTTGAAACACTTTGAACTTTGGAGAGTTTATCTTTTTTCTAAGTTGTGGGAAATTCTGTGCACAATAGAAGTTAATAGATAAATCAAGAAGCCATCGGAAAAATGTTTATATTGAGAAATTCTTAGCAAGTTCTTTGTGAGTGTTCATATGGAAAGAACTGCAGCTGTCTGATAGCCATAGCTACAGGGGAACTAAAAGCAGTCCCAGCTCAATTCTTTGGCAGGAATTTAAATGCAAAATCAAAGAACCATTTTTACAGATCCCTCATCCTTACTAATTCAGGAACATAACATTGTGAATTTAAAGCAACCTGATCATTTCATTAGTCACAACCTTGCTTTGCTCCAGGGAGAAGACTGAACGGGGCAGTAGCTGAGGCTGTCCTGAGTATCCCTGGCAATGGGTGAACTGGAGGAACTGACTTTCTATATTCTTCTTTGGTAGGGTTTTATGTTAATGATTTTATGTTATGATTAGTGACTTCCCAGTCAAATATGAGAAGCTACAAACAATGCATACACATTCAATATGTGCTGTTATTTAATGTGTTCAGGAGAAGTGTTTGCTTAATATTCAATGATTACATGGTTTACATCTCATGTGTAAGATGCTGATTATATTAGCTCCAGCTTCGGGGTGTTGTTTTTTCTTTCTTTCTTTCTTTCTTTCTTTCTTTCTTTCTTTCTTTCTTTCTTTCTTTCTCTCTCTCTCTCTCTCTCTCTCTTTCTTTCTTTCTTTCTTTCTTTCTTTCGACAATCTTAATTTTACCAAAGCTATCAACTACTAACCTTGTTAAAATAACTTCACATAGCTAGTAGCTACTGTGTTAGACAATGACTTTCAAAGTGATGTTTGCCTACTGGCCACCCAGATCCTGAAATCCAAGAGAATGGTTCTTGACTGTCTATCATTCTTTGGCCTCTAAAAGTGCTCTTTTTGTCTTATGAAGAATAACTCAATGTCAAGGGGGTTTATGTAATATTTAGACTGGTATTACATGAAATTAATCTTAACATGAAAAAATCTTTTGATTACAGAGTATGCCTTGTCAGTGATTGATTGACTAACTCATTTATTCATGCAATAATGTTGCCATTTGCTTCTATTTATATTCTTGAGCTGTAGCAGAAAGTTTCTATTTGTGCTGTGCTAACAGTCATGTATGGCTATCTTAATCTTTCTACCTGTTTTATAGACACTTTGTAAAGAGCAACTTATTTTCTTTCTTAATGACCCTCCCTCAAAAATCACTTTCTTCATGCAGAACCAAAAATTGTGGATGGCAGTGTCGCTTATAGGGAATTCTACTCTTTTTCCTTTCTCCCTTTCAGCTTCCACCTTGTTGTTATACAAAAAGGAAAGTCCTTCAGCCTTTCCATGAGCATTTATGTTTGGAAGATAAGCTGCACACAGCTCCTTTATAGGACTGAAATGGCATCACCCAGACAAGTGGTATAAACACGTCCTGGACTTAACACTTCCTGCAGATCCTTTGGACTTTTTCCAAAGGAAATTAAATGTCATGACCAGACACATTTGCTGGTGAAATCCTTGTCCCTCCATGTATGCATTGGAAAGGGGGGAACCAAGTAATGCTGTGTACATTTTTACACTTTCTGACATTTCGTGGAAAAGGATCAGACTGATTTCCTTCAAAATCCATACTACTGCTTACACTGATTTTCATAATTTTCTTGCTTTGTCTCCACGTGTGTGAAATGAGTTGAGGCAAATAATGGTGATCATCTCATCTATTTCTTTCTTATATTAACAGGCTACACAGTAGAACTGCAATAAATTCATAAAATCTGATGTTGGTTTCTTTGTTGATAATTAAATCCATAGTGGTGAAAGCTGACAACAGATTCATTTATGAGACTGTTAGTCAACATTTGTTGTCTACTATTAATATGGATTAATGAAGAATTAAAATAAAGACAGAATAGGATCATAGTTCTCTGACAATTGCATGTGGTTTAGTAAAACTGAGAGTAATATAAAACAACAGGGAGTTTTTTTTTTTTTTTTTAACTATAGTCATCTAGAAAATCCAGAAGCATTATCTACATTAATGCAATAGGACCTAAGAAAGGACAGAGATCCATAAGGAAGGGGTAAGCAAAAAAAGATTCTTGGAGGTGGACCTTTAGGTACACTTTGATTGGTAACTAACATTGGGCAAGACACCTAAAAACATGACTTCGACAGTGATTTTCAAGGCATTCACAGATATTTACTTACTGGCCACCCAGATCCTGAAATCCAAGAGAATGGTTCTTGACTGTCTATCATTCTTTTGCCTCTGAAAGTTCTCTTTTTGTCTTATCAAGTAGAACTCAATGTCAAAGGGGTTTAGCTAATGATTTATTCCGGGAAAGAGCTCTCAGATGAACGTTTAAAAGAGCTTAGAAAAATACAACAGAGATAGAACAGAGATGTCAGCATGAACTAAAGCGAATCTTAAGAGGAAAACGAAACAGTAAGCTACATACAGTTCCACATAAAGTTCCTATCAACAGAAGAACTTCATCCTGGATTCAGCATCATAATGTCAAATGAGTTAGTAAGTCCTCGCGCTCTCTTCTGGCTCCTAGAGCGTCAAAAAGAGACTGAGAGTGGTGGCTGCTCCCTCGTGCCCTCCTGTCTTCCCGCCTCTTTATCCCTTCCTTTTTTTCCTCTTCCTCAACTGCCACCCCTAATCCTCCTTGCCACTTTTTCCTCTTTGTAGTTTTTCCTTTCCTTTTGTATTTTGTCATGTTCTGAACACCACGGGGCACTCGGTATCACAGGGCAATTTGGGTGGCATCTCTGTAGCACTCTTTTCCTGGACGCAATTAAGGAATAAATGAGCAATGAGGGAAGAAAAGCAGCAAGCTCTAATGGCAGGGAACTTTCCAAGGACGCATTCTGGGTATCTTTTAGATGTTGGTTAACATTCTCCTTTGAAGTCACTAGAGTGGAATGAAAAATGGCAGTAGAAAAATTTAAAAGCAAACAGTATCCAAGTTATTTTCAACATTACTTAATACTTAAGGCTTTTTGTTGATCCCCTCCATGTAGCCAGGACAGCTATTCATCATTAATATGCTAAAATAAGTCACTTTAGAGATGAATGTAGGAAGCAGGAATCCCAAGGAGGAGCAACTTCACACCAGACAGGTTTGTCATCTTGCTCTTCCTATGCAAGACCTGCCAGTTCAAGCACTGATTTTGCTATCTTGGTTAAGATTTGGAAAAAAATATAACCTAAAGCCCCTACCATAAATACAATGTTCATGCAGTAAGATATATGTCAGACACATGTAGAATATAGAATAAATACATGCCCAGAAGCCAAGGATATGCAGATTGTACTATAAATCGTCTATTACTGTCACCACTTGTCAGCATGTCACCAAAACAGTAGCTGTCTTAAACCATCAATCTCCCTAATGAGTAAATTAGAGGCTTGGGGAATTAGAAGAATGCATATTTTTAACAGTAACAACCATAGCCAAGTTACAAAAAATAAAATATAATAACATGGAGTCCCTGCCTCCTGCTTCAAGAAAAATAACCAAGGAAATCCTAGAAGTATGGCTGAGGGTCAGTCTCCATTACTCTTGTGAATTGCTTGATGTAAAGTTAAAAATTTAAAGAAGATACATAGGTTTCCCAACACATCAGTCTTGAGAAAAGTAGAGTGAAATCTAAGATAAGCATACCTACAGAGAAGGAAGCGCTAACATTTAGCTTTCTTCTTTTTGTTAATCTTTTACTTAATTTGGGAGATTTTATCTCAGTTTATCCTCATGATATAATTTGCTCAGGTTAAAATTTTGCTCATCTGTATAAGCATTTATCATAGTATCTCGTGAGGAAGTCTCAAATTCTAAGAGCTACATGCCCATGTAGACAATTCAAGTACATGGCAGTTTAGGTATGTTATGGGTGTAAAAGCATGTAATTGTCTTCCCTTGTTATAATGAGTCAGATTATAGAAGCCCATGAGGATTCACCCTTCTTCACAGGCTGTTTACAAGCTTCCTGTCAGTCTTAAGTAAGCACGAGCCTCCTGGAAATGAAAATGTGTGCCAATTTAGTAAATAATTTCCAGCTCTGCATTCAGTTAAGAGACAATGCGCTATTTAAAATTTAAGATTTCTGCTATGTTAATTAGCAATATTACGTTTAAGATGTTTGATTTATTTTCTTAGGTAACCAGCCCTTGTTTCAAGAAGGGTTTGGTCCAATGTTGTAGATCTTGAAATATCAGTATAAGAAATGATTTTGGTAAAAATAAAAATATGAGCAAATATTAATCTCATGTAATGCTGAATGTTACAGTGAAAGCCCTTCTTTATTGGTGGGATTTTGATGTTGAGATTGTGTTATGTTATGCAAATATTAGAAATATATCGACAAAAATATCTTGGAAAAGAGAAGAGATAGAGAAAACAGGTTAATTTAAAAAAGACATAGTGCTGGTACCGATATTAATATGACTGAGGCCTGACCTTTGGAGTAGTTCATGTATTGTGAAGCAATTGATGACACAGACATTATGACTTCATATTCTCCTTAAGTTATGATTTGAGTAGCTGGGGATGAGGTTTATTTTTCATCACTTTCATGCTCTGAGTGCTCACTCTAAACAATAGTGCTTTAGGATGTCGTGTGTTCCTGAGCCTTCCTTTACATGGCCATCTGGAAAACTCTTGTATTGTAAGCACTAGTTTTATTTTGAGTAAGAATGAAATTACTGCAAGAGTTGCTTAACCTCCTTCATTCAGATTGCTTTCTACTTTTCACCCTTTTATTTGGTGGAAAAATGTGAAAGAATCCATGAAATTTAAGGCTTTCCATTGTAAGGAAGAGAAGATTTAGACTGGTTACATTCATGCCATAGCATGTATCCGAGCAGGTGAGCTTTTCATAACTATTTTGAACCTCTGTGTATAATCTCATGAATCCTTACCCAGGTTTGTGTAGCCACTGTGTTTCAGAGTGTGTAAACAGGAAAGCTGTAAGAATGTGCTGTGACATCATAATGTCACTTAAGGGCCTGGCCAGGTGCCAGGCCCAGCAGGATCTTAAGTTCACTTTGCTAATGCCTTGCTTTGCCCTTCCTCTTTCCTCAGGTTCTTTTTTTGTCTCCCAGCCCTCATTTCCTTCTTCTTCACTCTATCTTTACTTCATTTGAGTCCATGCTTCCTCTTCACAGTTCCTACAGTCTGCCCTGTCCAGATGACCGTCATAACAAATTAGATACACAGTAATGTAATTATGAAATAAGGACTGATTTTTCAACCAATCCATTTTTATCCATATATTCGTTAGTTTATCTATTTATATAGTTAAAACAAAGCTTATATACCATAAAACTGACCCCTTTAAAGCATTACCAAAATGGTTCTTAGATATTCTCCTAGCTATGCAACTATTACCAGCACCCAAAAGAACATGGTATGCTCATCATCTACCTCTCCTTCTCTCAAACAACTTTCCAGTCAGGTCTAGGCAACTACCAGTCTCTTGATCTCTAAGATTCACTCATTCTTGACACATGTGGTTTTATTACCGGCCTCTTTCAGGTAATGTAGTGTTTTCAAGGTTCTTCCATGCTGCACGCTCCTTTTCATGCATGCATGTTGTATGAATATACCGCATTTTATTGACGCATCTATTTTTGATGGATACTGGGGTTGTTTCTACTTTTGAACTGTCACAAGTAAAGCTATTTCAACATTAACAAACATGCTTACCTGGACACAGGAAAACAACGAGAAGTGGTGGAACATTCAGAAACTATCAATAAGGCTAAACGATTATCACCCTTAACTTTGAAGAGTCAAGAATAGGATGCTATCTTCTCCCAAAGCATCACATATTATAACCATTGGAGAGACCTCAAAATATGAAATTATGATCCTGTATAAATAAATATAGCCGGTCTTAAACTTGTCCCAGAAGGGAGGAAGGCAAGTGAAAGGGAGAATAAAGCGATGCCTTTCCCATGTTTCTAGTCTCTCACTGTCACCTCCTATTGGCCACTCCCACAAGATGGCAACAAGTAAAGGACCATAAGTGTGATCTCTACCATGTGCTCACATACCAAGGTATGGTGCATGGCAGAGAAGAGCAGACCATGGGTCCAGAGAGGATCAGAGAAGCCACTCAGGCAGGAAAGGAGAAATTACCTGAAATACTGAAGCAGTTAACAGGTAAGTGGGAGAACTTCTCAGTATGTCCTTATTTGACCTGCATTCCTAAAACCTCTGCTTTGATGGAGCCAATATGAAGAGGAAAGTCCACTTAAAGAGGTGAAGTTTATCCCCAAGTGGACGATGAGTCTAGCACTGAAGAGTAACAAACTGGTCAGTTGATGTCACAGAAAACAGACTCCAGAGCCTCTGAAAAATTGAAGACCGAATGCACTGCTGGGTTTCATCTCTCATTCTTTGACTTTGGGAATGAGAATTATCAAGGGCAATAGAGGAACTTGTTCCAGGAGAAAACACTTTCCAGCAGAAGGAGACAAATGATTCTACTATAAAGCTGTGCTGTAAAATAAATACAAATATGACTGTTTTCTGGTGATATGACAAAGTTCCGTAGGTTTCTAATTTCATCAGTTGAGGGGTAATCCATCATGGAGAGACAGCAGAGTTCATGGCACCTGGAGTTGGTGGCATCTTAGTGGCATTCAGGATCACTGTGATGAAGCTGCCGTTCATAATTCAAACTAGAAATAGGTAGCCCATGTTGGTTGTCTCTCTTTTTCTATACATATATACACATATCATGTATAAATGACATGTTGATATGAATCTTAGGTATAATATTTATATATGTTACAGTAGCAAAAAAAGCTACCTAAGAGAAAACCAGTCAAAAAAATAAGGATCTCTGGCCTGGGTGGAGTCCTAACTTTCCAGTTTTTCCAGTCAATCACCTGGTCACAAGACTACTCCAGGAAGGCAGGTTCACTGTAAGTCATGCAGAACAGATTTGTGGAATACTGAGTGCAGTAATAAGGCAGTGACCTTTTCCCGCTAGAATCCCCAGTCTTTTGGACCAGGCCACACTTTCCATAAACCTGCCTGCTTCTCTGAATTCTTTACAAAAGTACTCTTCATTTCTAAGCATGCTTTCCTTAACGCTTGGGATGCCCCAACATTTTGGACTTTTGTTACTCTTTCTTTAAAACTACCCACTATGTGGTTGCTAGACAGTCAGGTCAGGTCTGACCTCCAGAAATTTGGAGTACCCATGTTGGATGTTATATGTTACCAGAGAAATTGGAGTTCCCTCTTTGGGTTCTTAGTCTCATTAAACAAAAGAATTTAAGAACAGACTGAGAAGGGAGCTTTATGACAATTTTACTGAAGTTTATTAGAAAGATTCTAAGGTAGAGAAGCTGTAAATCTCAGTAGCTGCTTGGAAGTCAGAGATGGAGGAGAGGAGAGAGAAAGCCAAGCCTTTTTGACTAGCTTTGAGATTTGTCCAGGAGCCCCATCATAAAGGGGGGGCAGCTTCAGAGAGAGTGAAAAGGCCAAAAGTACCAGAGAAAGATTTCTTAAGCTCTGCCCAGCAACAGAGCAAGACAGAGAGGGAGCGAAGGGAAAATTCTGCCTTTCTGAGTACTGACTCAGAAAGGTGGGCAAACCTAACAGTCTCATGGCGGTTTCTTAGCAACTGCACAGAGGGAAGGGTTTCCAGGATAGGAAAGTACAGTATCTCATTAAGGGAATAATTATTCCTCCCACCTCTTTAGCATGACTTACGTTGAATCATCACCCCTTTGGCCAGGTGACTGACAGGCCAAGCTGCGTTAAATCACAAATTAGGGACATCTTGAAATGTTAGGTTCCACCCAAAGGTAGTTTCCATTCCTTTGATCAGAAAGAAATAAATGGCTTTCTCTTCAGGGGCTTCAGCAGAACCCTGATAAAAGCTAGTAGAACATAGTGATGGCAGTTGTGCTTGACTTGAATGGTGCTATAAATTTGAACTTTATGCTATCTTTCACACTTGGTGTAATTACTAGATATATTTCCATATGAAAATAGACTCAAAAAGAGAGACTATTGTTTAAACACGTTTTCAACCAAAATCATACCATCACTACAAAAACGTAGAAAATCTTGTGTTAAGACCAGAAGATGCATTTTCAGAAGAGGTAGATATAAGCAGCTTAGTGACCTATGGGTTAGAGAAAGAATTGTTCTTGACTGGGAAGGACTCATGAGGATGGTTTCAGGAAAAAACATTAAGATTGCTCGGATTTAACATAGAATTGGGATACATTTCTATTCCTTTTTCTGTGTATCATAATGAATTATGCTGTATGGGAAATTCCTCTTCAACTTAGTTGATGCAGACTGAGAAATCCAAACTACTGAATCAGAAGTTTATTCAGCTATTACCCACCATGTCGAATTCTTGGTCAACACAGACAGCCTTGCTTTTGGAGTATCTCATGTCTCCCGGGCAACTCATTTCTTAATCCTCGCACCTTCAGCTAACTTAAAGGTGGCAAGCTGCCTGTTGTGCCTCATGCCTTCACTGACTAAAGCTGGTTGACTGGCATATTGTATTGTTTTGCTTTGAGGACAAATGTACCAAGATAGCACAGCATTGTAATATGGTCCCAGCCTTGACATAACGTATTTACTAACACATGGAAAATGCATAGTGTTTTTAAAATAAGACTTTTCATGGTTTCATTAAAAGAAAAACTGCATTATGTTTTCTTTTAATATATATAGATGATCCTGTTAATGAATGAATACTTTCCACAAGCATATGTACCATTCCTTCATTTTTATGCAAACCCTTTCTGCACCCAGGCAGGTGCATTGTCTGCTTTGTATTCATCATCAAGAAATCCAATAACTTGCCTGTGTACCTACATCTGGTTAGGGTTTGACCCAATGTGTACTTGAATGCAGATTTCAAATATGGGCAGGTGTTGAGTCTATCAGGACTACCAGCAACTGGAATCTCATTCACCCCTGCAAAGGCAGCCAGTGATTTGAAAAAAGAAAAAAAAGAAAGAAAGAAAAAGTCATAATTCAGTGTCTGATACCTGCATCCTTTAGGGGAGAAGGAAGATTTGTTTAGTTACTAAAGCATCACTAAGTAGTGTGTTCTCAGAAATCTTACTATTCAGTGAGATGTAGTTAGATTTAGTTTATGAGAACTGATTTACACAATAAAAGTTGAATTTCATTTCAAAATAAAAGAAACTCACAACCTATGTTTGCTGGCGTATTTTTCCCAGTGTTCGCCTACAGAAGTGGCCTTCTCAACTGAGCACAGAAGTCAGGAAACAGCTGGACTCCGGGGACAATACAAGAAGTCATCCATACAAAATGGTAAGGCTGCAGCTCTGTCTCTCTCCCCACCCGAGGCCCCCACCCCCAGGCTGCCCTGAGGACAGTGATGCCACTCTGCAAAGGCAGCTCTTAATCAAAGAGCCCCTTTTGGATCCTCACATGTTGAGAAGATTACGCCTATTTTTAGTATTCAGGGAACAGAACTGCTCACACAGAAGGTCACGATCAGTTGCTCTACAGCAATGAAGTTTTACATTCCCACAAGAGAGAGGAAGCAGAAAACAAGAAAGGCCAGAATGGCTTTGAAAACTGCCTGCTGTCCCCTGGACATCTGAACTGCGTAAAGCCTGGCAGAAAGGAAAGAAAAGATATAAATACTCAGATGTCACTACCTTATATCCCTGTCATATGCCCTTAATTCCTAAAGCAATCTTATTTTAGAGCATGGGGATTTGGAAGAAAGAAAAGCTACTTCATACTAAAGCAAGCTAGAAGGAGAGAATAAGGAGACGAAGGGACACTGAAGGAAGAGATGGAGAGTCAAGGGCTGCACAGTGATGGGGAAAGCAGTGCAATAACCTCGTATTGAACACTAGAAAGAAAAGAATTATGCAAAAAGGAGCAGATTTGATATACTTTATAAATGGAGGAGAAGAAGGAAGAGGGGGTGAGGAAGGGGGGGAGGGAAGGGTAGGGAAGAGAGAGGAAATGGAATGCGCCTTCTTTCTAGTAAACTAGAGTAGGAGTGCATGGATCCAGTGCCTCCACTGCGGCCTCTTCACACCTCATCACACCCTTCTGAGGTCAAAGAGGTTCGCCAAATCATTCCAGACCCAGGTGAGGGAAGAGCTTCTTTGCTTTGGCAAACCCTTCTATGTGCTGACAAAGCCCCACCAAACGAACACTCAAGCTAGAAGAGAATCATGAATTAGAAATGGGGCCGAGTTAGAGGGAAGCAGAGAGACGGGAGTGAATGTCCTATCTAGCCACTTGCTTCGTTTCATGCCTGAATTTGAAAGCTGTAGGGATGTATTCCTTTAAACCCTGCAAGTCTGCTTGAAAGATCCCTAAGCGCCTAACACAGAAATTTCAATCCTGTGAGTGGAACAAAGGAGGAAGAAATTTAGCCCAACAGTCAGACGGGGTGAATTTTGCTCGGAGAAGTGTGGGTGGAGTGTTGACTTGCTAGGTTTTCCTCTCTATCAACCATGGTTCTACCCTATAACAAAGTTTACTTCTTCATTAGGCATTTCTGAAAACAGTTCCAACATTTCAGACAGTTCTCTTCAACCCAAGTAGCCACAAAGTGTTAATGAATCTTTCAGTGTTGTCTAAATTGAACCTGGAGGGGATGCTGATTGGGTGGAGTAAAAGACCTTTTCAATTATTGTCCTTATTGCTCTATGGAGCCTCCCAGTTTGACATGTCCATGACATTATACAAACATTTATGGGAACCTATTGTTTCAACTCTGTGCCCAAATGTTGGACTAAGGGGAATGTATGGAGTAAAAAATGAGCCCTAGACTGGTACAAGGCAAAGCTGAGCAGAGCCCACTTCTAGTTTAATTAACCCCTACTGTTTGAATTAAACAAAAAACACTCTCAGCATTATTTTCTGACTTATCCTAGGGGTGAGCTAAATGTTTACGTGTGTTATAAAAGATCATATTCTCCTTACTGTTTTTTTTTCTTTCACCTGAGAATTCCCAACAGCATTGAAACTAGAAACAGTTTGTGATTTCTCAAAATTTTCACTGACTTCAGCGTGTTAAAAAGAATACCCACAAGGCAGACCTGTTTTTCTTTTAAGCTACTTCCCAACCTTTCTTTCCCTCCTCCTACATAGAAAAAAAAATCTTATAACTATAAACTGGTCTCCTGCTTGGATTAATTTTCTTCACCAAAACAGTGACCATTGTCAAATGCCTTGCATCTCCATGGAAACTGTTTCCTTGGCCATAGACAAAGGTCTGCCTATGACACAATGCCACAAGAGTGTCTGAGGCTGTAGATCACCATTTAAAATCACAGTTGAAAGGTATAATATAGATTTTATATTATTTCTGCCTGTCTGCTGCAGCTGGTGGGCCTTCATTCCAAAATAATATTTTTTCAAATGAAGGAGCAGAAAACAGCTTTACATTTTTGTTATCCCTTCGAGCACAAAATAAAAAATGCCTGTGCTGCCACTACCTGATTCAATCAAGTGGAGTACATTCGATACCCACAGGCTACCAGCGCGGCACAGGCTGACTTGGATTTTAATTAATAATGTGCTACACTTTCTCAACAGCTAGGCCTTTGGCAATCTGATTTGCTTTGTTCATTATTTGCTGTAAACAATTTTCAAACAACATGTGGGCAAGTCTATTTCTGAATATCTCCTGCTAATTCCTAACATTAACAAAAATGTAGAAGAGATATTTTGCTTCTTTACCAAAAAAAGAGGACTAATTAAACTTTATAGTCAATGGAAATTTGGGGATGGGAATATTCTAGTTCATAAGTATGAGGAATAAAAAAATACAAAGACCAAACGTATATCTACATATATCTACATATATATATTTATATAAAATGAGTGCTTATGTATAGAGAGACATGATTCACTCAGTTCACTAAAACACATATACAGGATAAAGTATGGATTTCTACTGAAAACCTCCTGGTACATTATGGGAAAATACATGGTGGTTATTTGGTGTGGGATTGTACACTGAATTGTTTTCTGCTAAACTGTGTGTTGAATCCTACCCTACAATGTGACTGAATTTGGAGACCAAGTTTTTAGGCATTAGCAGATAAATAAGGTCATAAGGCAAGGCTCTGACCCAATAAAATCTTTGTCTCTGAAAGAAGAGTCAGGGAGACTTCACTTACCTGCCCTCTGCCATGGGAGAAGAGCAGAAAGGCAGCTATTTTCCACTCAGAAAGACAGACCTTATCAGAACTTTGCCATACTAGAACCCTCATCTTCATTTCCCACTTTCTGTGAAAAATACATTACTTTTTCTTAAATACCCAGTCAAACAATACAGGCAGAGAAGGATTAAGTATTGAATAACCCACTTTATATCAAAGAAAATAGATCTCTCCTCTCTCAAACTGCAGCAAATAATCTTTTTTATGTCCACTGGATAGAATTTTCTCAGAACAGTATTAAAATTTGGGGTTTGTATAGCAGAGTATAGACAACAAAACACTTTCCAAAGGATTGGCTATGCATTATGCTCACAAAAGGAGTAAGAATTGACATCTCCATTTTTAAAATGAGTAGTCTCATAAAGACGATAGATTATAAACAGCAACACAAGAATCTGGAGATAAATCATATATGTACAGAACAAAGATAAAAATCCTGACCTTTAATGAATATGAGAGTTAGGAAAAGACCCGTTATGTTTTGTTTTGTTTCATTTTGTTTTGTTGGGACAGGGTCTCTCTGGAGCCCCAGGTGACTTGGAATTTGCTATGTAGACCAAGCTGGCCTCAGTCTCATAGAGATCTGCCTGCCTCTTCCTCTAGCATGGGATTAAAAGTGTGGACCACAATAACCAGGTGGGAAGGAACAGTTTTGAGACCTGTTCTCTAAATATGAAGGAATTAAATCCAGTTTTTAAAGAAACTCCTCATTTAAACTAATATTATATTTCAAATTAAATCATGTTTCTATCTCATTGACATCATCTATTTATAAAAAAAATCAAAAGACACAGTGACTACAATCACAGCTAAGATGCACTTGAACTAATGATTTAAAAAGGTATTAATCTATGCAATATTCATTGAATTAATAGATTTTAATATAGTCCATATTTTGTTTCAAATACATTTAATGTTAATAACCATACAATGGTCAAGAAAATATAGGGGACTTACATTACACAATGTTAATTCTATTAAATCAAATATATATTGAGGATGAGTTAGGTAACTACTGGATATGTAAGAAACAAGATTACAAAACAAATATGACTCAGAAAATACATGAATGAAGAACTGTAATGCAGTATAATCACGTAGAACTATGGTCTAAATATAGTGGTGAGAGAGGCAAGAGATGACAAACCCTTCATATGAACAGGTACAAGGCAAATAAGGCCAGAGCAATTCTGTTTCATCTATTTTCATCTTCTGTGTACAGGGGTAGGACCACCATGTATCATGCTGAGTAAGGAACAGGGAGGCTGGAAATGCAACTGGGAACCGAATCAAAAAGAGTTGGAAATGCCATACAAAAGAAATTTGCTGTGTTCTGGAAACAGGAATTAATTAAGGAACTGGACACAGAAGTGAAATCGGAATATAGAAGGTGTGGAAGAGAACAAAACACTGGAAAGCAAAGCTAATAGAATAGTCAAGGTGAAACAAATAAGGATAAGAAGCAAGACTGGGCTAGTTAAGATGAAAGCCTTCACTGATGTGATCATTCAAAATGTGTGTCTAGCTTAACCTCTTGTTTTATGAGTGATACTTCAAAGTATAAGTGTTTTACATCGACACACAGAGATAGGCTACAGCATGAGTCTCTGAGTTTTCATTGCAGCCTACTTACCACAACACCAAAGTGCCTCACTTTCATCTTTATCTTATTTCACATAATGACAGAATTATAAAGCAACCTGAGTTCCCACAGACCCCCCTCTCTGTCTTTTTATAGACTCCCACTCAAGCCTGATGACTTGCTGATCATTTAACCTGGTAAAAACAACAGGTGGAGAATCAAAGGATGCCCACAAATCTGAAAGCTACTTCTTATTTCTTAGCAGTATGGGCCTTAAAAAAAAACCCTCAGCTATTGAGCTTAGCTTTATAAGCTGCCCTGGGGCCTGGAGGGGTGGCTCAGCTGTTAAGGGCACTGTCTGCTCTTGCAAAGGACCCAGGTTCATTTCTCAGCACCCACATGGTGGCTAACATTCTTCTGTATCTCCAGTTCCAGGGGGATGGAATCCGAAGCCCTCATCTGACCTCCACATCCTTGCATGACACAGGTACAACTCACATACATGCAGGCAATACACTTAGATACATAAAATAAAAAGCTTTAAAAAGTTTACATTAAAAGAACTTTTTTTCTTTTACAAATGATATAACATATAAATGTTTTATTGTTATGTAAAATAAATTTGACCAGAAGCTGATTTGCTAAAATATTTTCAATATTTTTCATATTATTTATCAATAATAAGAATATAATTTGTTTAATAACTAAAAACCTCTAAGTTGATTATCATCTATAAAGAGTAATAGCCTACATAGTCAAAACTTGGAAGATTCCAGTGAATACTGTTGTGTAGCAAGTTATAGTTAAAGGCATCATATAGAAGAATCAAATGTTGATATGATCACTTTAGGATTAATTTTGTTTTTTCTTGGAGCATCAATCACAGGATTTCTATGAAGCATGATATGCTTACAAGTTTATAAATATTTATTTTTTGGGAAGAATGATGAACTAGTAGCTTAGACCAGAACACCAGGCTTCATTGACAACCTGGAAGCCCTGTAACCAAGCAAAGCTCACTCATCAAAACCTTGACCACTTCTTTCTTCTTAGTTCTTGACATTTCCGGGAGACAGAAGCCTCATTCTTGGAGGCTACATATTAGCATTGCCTGTGTTGCGATCTGAATTTGTCCCAGCCATGTTTTATATTGATTGTACAATTAGAAAACTTGTAAAATGACAATATTTTCCCCCATTTGTCTTATTTTCGAATTGGATTTTCCTCTGGATTTAGGATAGAAAAAAGTAGAATGCTACACACACACACACACACACACACACACACACACACACACAATTGTTTTCTGAAGAAATTGCCGAATGGTAACAGAGTCAATGGTCTCTGGGTAACTTGAAATTTGGCAGACACCAACTGCCCCAGCAGCCTATCCTGGACTCGGGAAAGCAGGATAGTTGATGTCCACAGTGTCTGCTGGCTTTTCACTCATGTGGCAAACTCTTAATTTTAAGTGAAAATAATTTAGCTTCAACAGTTAGCTTAACCAACTGACTAGAAAAATAATTACTTTCAAATATTCATTGTTTATTACTAGTTATTCTGAAACCAGAGAACAAATAGGTATTCATGATGCTTATTTGCTCTGAAGTCTAGAGGGATAAGATGAATTTAGCAAGTTACTCACAAAACCAATGCCATTATAACAAATATTCCAATGAGCATTCCAACTTTTCTCAGCCTCTCAGATTTCTTAACTTTCTGTGTAGCAACTGAAATCCAAGGACAGAGTAATTATTGGAGGATTTTTATTACTCTAAATAGCATAATTTAACCATATTTAAATGTATAGAACCAGCCTTGAGTCTATGTTGTCAGAGATTAATTTTGTCACTGTTTCTGTGATGTTGGGGCTTTTCCTGTGGGTATTACTAGGATGCTATAGACATGAAAACAAACTGAAGACAGAGTGCAAGGCTTGACAGCGTTGTGACACCTGCCTTATGGAAAGATGGGGACGTTCCTGTCGGGATCTTTGCTCTCTGATTAATGAAGAGGCATTCATTATAGCTCAGTAACAGACAGCACTTCCACATACTAGGATCTTAATTTATTAGTCTAAGGGGCAGGGGGTTAAGAAACATCAGAGAGAAGGAGGGGAAGACGAATAGGAAGGACAAAAAAAAAAATCTCAGCTGGAGCAAAATGGAGATGTAGAGTTGCAAATCCAACCAGTCTAACAATGCTAATAATAGCTTCCAGAAATTAGCACACTTTTGAAATAACTATGAAATCTTTAACAATTAAAAGTCTAAGTACTAATGGCTCAGTGCAATGTATTATTTCTGTTGTGTCATTTGCCTACTGATTATATTAATTCTTTTGAAATATACAAAGGAAATAAGATTATCAAATAAAAGTCTTTTTAAAAAGATGCTTAGAGTGTTTATTACCTATTGCTTGTATAGCCGGTATCTCAGTAGCTGAATTATGAAAATGTATTCAATAGGATCTTTTGCTTTCAGGCACAACCATGTTTGGGTCTGGATATGAACTAGAGCTGTCTGGAAGTCAGAGATTCAACATAAGGTCTGCTGTAGGATTGATTTCTGCTTTTGTCACCTCTTTCTGTGGTTGTACCAACACGCCAAGTGGGCTGGGACCTTTGCCATAGCTCCTTCCAAAAGTGTATACATCGTGTCAGACGGTTCACAGTGCAGTTATTCAAAATCTCTTATTTTGAAAGAAACAAATGCATTTCTTCTGAGACTTGCCATGCAAGCTATCACAAACATGGAGTTTATTATCACTGGAACAGATAATGACAGCCACATCATTTTAAAGAATCACAGTCATGCCAGAAGTTGTCTTCTTGTTTACAAAACGTGCCTTTCATATTTCTCTCCCTCCTTTGCAGCTGGGTGTGTCTTCTAAACTAAACTCATCAGTGTTGAGTGCCAGCGCCTGACCTTCCCAGACCTTCCACACAAGGTCCTCCATGCCCTTTCTCTTCCTACCAGGGAGAGCTCAGCTGTATTGGCACACCTACACATTTTTCATTAAAGTAGGTAATGACACCTTCTTTTAATGGTATTATTGTCATGTAAAACCATATTTTAGTACAATTGTTTGGAGACCTGATGCCACTAGATAGGCCAATATGAATTTTCACTAAAATAAATGTATCACTCGTGTACCTAAAATGATCACATCTAACAGTTAGCTTCCAGGCTTATACTTAATTATTGCTCATCAATACATTTCCAGGACCTTCTCAGCTTTATTTTCATAATTGTGGATATCAGATTTTTTGATTTAGCAGTATGTTAAGAGTATTTACTCAGAAGATAATAACGGAATGAAGCCGACTGAAATCGTGAACATCATTCATGTTTTTGAGCTGTGTTTTACCCCAAATTGAGCTTTGATACTTCCATGTAAGGGACGTCAGATGTTAACTCTGTATCAAATAAGCATATTTGAGTTAATTGTTACCCAAATGAGTAATAGAGGGTGTAAGTTTGAAGAATATATGCATAAAGAAATGTTATAATGAAACTCCATATTTTATACAATTATTACATGCCAATAAAATTATTTCAAATTAATACAAGAACTAAAACATTTCTTATTTTGAGGACAAGTAGCATACGGGTTGTAGGAAACTTTTAAAATTATGAACAGGCCACTTGTGTAGGAGAAAGACAACAAAAAATGTTTTACAAGGCTGCTCACATTTGATAAGAAAATGATGAGATTCTGTCATCAACATTCTCAACTATAAAGCAGCAAAGCAGAATGTACTAGTATGTGTTATTTATTCTCCCAACTCATTTCTTCATTAAGTGTTTTGTTTGGAAAGTTAGGGAAATGATACAGAAACTGCCTGTCTCTTCCCCAAAGAATATCTGGAAATCACATATGTTATAATACATTTGCATTCTTAAACAAATAGAAGTCAGACAAACCATTTAAAAATGATTATTTATGCCCTAGGAAGCCGCGTTACCCTGGAGTGCCATCAAAAGGTCAACCATTGCCTCCAACTCTGCTGTGTACACCCTGACCTGGAAGTACCATTGATAATGACCCCTCAGCCGCAGGACTTGAAGACTCAATCATTTGACATACAAGCAGCCAGGGGCATTTGCGGCTGGCATTTTCCTCTGTGAGATGTACACAAACAATATGCATTTTAAACAATTCAGAGCACCAGGGCCTGAAATAGACCTGGCGCGGCGCACGTCCTCAAGCTCTGCTTCTCACCACCTCAGCGCTCACTCCCAGGCAGGCACTGCCGGGAACGTGGGGCTGGCTGTGGCAGCTGGAACAAAAAACTCTACAGATTACTGGCTTTTCTCCCACACTGCGAGGCAAGCTCATCATGTGGATCGTCAGAACCGTAACTGTAGGACCATGTAACTCCGGCCCCTTTGGAAGGAAATTTAAGGGATGTTCAGTGAAAGAAAACAATGCCAAGACTTAACCCTTACACTTTCTAAGTGAAATGAGAAATAAGGTACACGCATGAACTATATTCTTAAAATTATTTTCAGGGCTAGGAGATCAAACTCTGGGCCTCATATATTGTAGGCAAGTGCTCCATACCTTAAGCTATACCCTTGTCCCCCACATAAAATATCTCGATGGCTATTGTCCTTTATGTTGTGTCAGTTGCTTTTCTGCTTGCATACCCAAGGCCTTGGCAGAAACAATACTTATAGAACGAAGACTTGGAAAGAACATATGAATCTACAATCTATTTCCTTCCTTCCTTTTCCCTTCCTTCCTTCTCCCTTCCTTCTTTCCTTCCTTCTTTCCTTCCTTCCTTCCTTCCTTCCTTCCTTTCTTCCTTCCTTCCTTCCTTCTTCCTTCTTTTCTTCCTCCCTTTTTGAGACAAGAATTTCTATGTAGCATTGGAACTTACTATATAGATCAGTGTGACCTTAAATTTGATACATTCCTCCTGCCTCTGTGCCCTGAATGCTGGGAGATTGGATGGGGTCTACTAGATCCAGCTACATCCTGTGTTTACAATGCCAACAAGAAAAACAGGTTGAGAGGAAAGAATATGCAGTTGAGGAAGGAATTCTAAGAGCTAATAAAAAGACATGGCTTATCAGTTGAAAGTCTGATTGTTTTTATTACATTTTATTTGTTTTGTGTGTTTGTGTGCTAATGTATGTAGGTATGGCAAGGCCTGCCAGTAGGGGTCAGAGGAAAACTTGTGGGAGTCAGTTCTCGCCTTCCAGGGTATGGGGCCTGGGAATCAAACTCAGGTTGTTAGGCTTGACAATAAGTATCTTTACCTCCTGAGCAGTCTAAATCCTAAATCTTAAAAGAGATTTATATGCAATGTGAAAGAGAAAGAAATTGGTCAGAGCTCCCAGTATGCTGCACCTCACTTTTGGACAGAATGAATGGGAAATGCTGTCTCTTCATCTAGACCCTTAGCTGAGTTACAAGTGCCCTGTGACCTCACTCTGCCATCTCTCAAATTAAGAGCAGCCTGGTTCTGTATAACTGGTGAAACCCCAACACTTAGTCTTTGCTACTGAGTTCCACTGCAAGGCCCCAAATCAATATCAGCTATAAGGTCACTCAGCAGAGAGTCACAACCATTAGGAAATAATTCAACAATTTATTCATTCAACAAGCCGCTACTGAGCAAGGTGCTATGTTTGACATGAAGATGGCTTTGGGGGCAAAGAGCTGGCCAAATGTGTGTACAGGCTGACAGAGAAGTCAGTGCTGTGTGAGTTAAGAAAAGACTCACCCTGGAGTGACAAGTCACAGGTATTTGGACTCTTTTTTGCACTCTGTACTTTTTCACAATTTATTTCATCCAATGAAGGATTTAATCTTAATCAAATGAGAGGGAGACACAGAAAATAAAACAAAAAAGAAAAAGCTTAGTCCCAGGCATGACATCTCTCTCCTATTTTTCCGTTCTTGACACCAAGAAAATGAAACCTTTTTCTTGCCATGTGTTGTGTTTTAATAAACTGTACATTACTTTCATTCAACTGCTCCAGCCCCTGGCTATCCACTTTTCTGTCTATTAGTTTTAAATACACATTGCTTGCAATAACTCTCTAGCTGGAGCTGTGCCTCCAGTTAAGGAATGGTTAGGATTGCTTTACATTTGCAGTCCCATTGAAAACATTTATTCAATCAAAGGGAAAAATAAATGTGGTCCCTCAGCTTTGTCAAGTATAAACTGTTATTGATCCCCTAAATGAAATTTGTTCATGCTGATCGATCAAACACATTATCTTTTTTCCAGTCTATTACCAGCAATTGGAAACTCTCAGGCGTCGATAGTTGTTTGACCACATGCAGCTGTAAATTTAGACAATGGCTTTCAAACCTAAATTATTTCTTCCCCATCCATCTCTCCCAAAAGTGACATTGACATTGAGATGATTTCTCTTTGAACTGATGCTTTAAAACATAATTGAATAACATGTTAGAAAAATTGGGGATCTCCACCGCTGAGTTGTGTAACAGTTGGAAAGTCAAAGCTAGGAAACATAGTTTTAGAACCACAGACTGGTAAGTCCCTCCCCTCTCCCAATAGCATTACACAAAGGTCATCTCAGTGTCTTTAAACATTGTTAATACACCAAATCATTTATTATTGAGTTTTTCTTCCTACAAGTTCTCTTAATTTTGAGTAACTTCTTATTATTCCCACTCAAGTTGCTTGTATTGGATGTAACAAAACTAATCTACTAGGGACCCAATAGCTCAATAAAACACCCACTCCATTTTTGGTCAAAGATGGACTTAATGGGAACTTGTGATTTCACAAGATATCTAAAAGCAAGTAGAACTTGAAAAGGTAATAGGTTCCAGTCAGTCAGTCAATCGGCAAGCTAGCTACTGTTTATACACTTAGTTTAGTCTCATATTTTTTAAAAAATATTTTTATATTTTTTATTTTATGTGTATGAATGCATTGTCTGAATGCATGTAAGTGCACCTGTGTCATGCAGTGCCCATGAAGGTTAGAAGAGGACATCAGATCCCCTGGAACTGGAGTTATGGACCATTGTTAGCTGCCATGTGTGTGCTGGGAGTCAAACCCCAATCCTCTGCAAGAGCAGCCAGTGCTCTTAACCACTGAGCCATCTCTCCAGTCTCTAGTCTCATATTTTTGGCTTTATATTGCTGCTTAGTTCTCTACAATGATCTATTATATCATATGATCTATCGCACTGAAAATCAATGTGTAAGTATGTATTTGTGTATGTATATATGTTCGATATGTGTATAAATTCAGATGCTTCTCTGGTCCTTTCGTATGGATTGACCTCTCTCCAGTTTTAATCCTGTGACCTATCACTCACTGCTTATTCTCCTTATATCTGAATTATTAGAGCTTACAATTATCAGTAGCAGACTTCACTGAGATCTGCTTTTACACTTGATGCACTTGGTATTTCTCCTCCGTGAGCAGACCTTTCTATCCCCTTATGCACATACTGGAACATATCAACAAATTGATGACATGGTGTTGCATTTGCCCCAGTGCCAGCATTTGGTTAGGCTCCACCATCATGTCACACAGGTCTCAGAAACCTCACGGCAATTCCAAAGAGCAGAGAGGCTCTATGAATGTAATCACAAATTATTGCCAACAACCCCAGAGCAGATCTAAGCATTCTAACTAAAAATTGTCAAACATGGTGGAAAAACACAGGGACAACATTTGTCTGAAATAAAACAATCATTTATCACCATTGTTTACTCAGAAAGAATTCTAGTCCTGTGCTGTTTCTCTGTAATGAGATATTTTCATCATCAAGGAGCACAGCATCAATGACTGGGCACATGTGCTGAGTTGGTTCAAATATTGTGACATAAGCATTTCTATTCTAGTTAACAGTTTTACTATCCATCAAAGCATATCTTCTGTCTCTCTGTCAGCCTCTTCTCTAGAAGAGGGGTTAGTCTTCAAGAGGAACTTATTGTAGGGTCGATTATATTTTTTAAAAAACAGCTTTCACTATTCACAGCCATCATTAGGGACTTACTTTCTACTGCTGTCAATATCACATATGTTTGCCTTCTGTCTTTCTGATAGGTAATAATTTTCCAAGCAAGCTTAGGGAACAGTGACTCTATTAAAACTAATAAGAGAGGGACTCACAGGTTTTTAAGGATTACTCTGGAAATTAGTACTGACAAGTTCATCTTGAATTTCTAAGCAGAAAAGAAATAGTGAGAAGTCAACATGTCTTGCCACAAAACCGAAGTGGCTCTTCTGTTTTGTACTTCCCTAGGATAAAAAGTATGCTCTGGTAGATGGTATTCTCCTGCTGTCTAATGTTGCATTTCTCATAGGAAAACAATGCAAGGTCTGTTCAAGGAGAAATATCAAGTGCAACAACACACAAGAGCTGATCTTAATGATCTCTGCTACTGATAACTGTAGGCCATAATAATCCAGATACGAAGAGGATAAACGGTGAGTGATAGGTCACAGGATTAAAACGGGAAAGAGATCAATCCATAAGAAAGAACCAGAGAAGCATAGGAGCTTGTTGGAAGTTCACAAAGAGACTAGAAATAACAAGAAGTAGAGAGGCACATTCTTCTTTCATCAGCTTTTTGGCCTTTTCTTTTTGTTCTGTCTTCCATTTTACATAGTCTCAACTGGTACACCCACATGATTGCTGGAGAGAGGTCTTCAAGACAAAAGGCACAGTCTCATCTTTGTTTACTATCTGTGAAAAATCCCAAAGCCATTGCTTCTTCTCCCCAATGAATTCAAAGAAAAACAGAAAACAAACTTCTCACTATTTCAGTGAGATCACCAGTGTAAAAATGTTTGGAAATTAATTCCCACAACAATGAATTCCCATAGCTTAATAACTCCTGCTGATTAAGATGGAGGCAACTGATGAAGTATGCAGTTTGATTCTAGAAATGGCACTAAACACAATATGCTGTGAATAAAGAACTTTAAGATTAATATTGACAAATAATACTTGGGGTTTCTATAATGTTAAAAAAATACTCACTTCAGAAAGTCAAACATAATTCTCATTTTCTTTTCATAGGAGAATCAATACAATTGAAAGGAAGTCCAAATTAGTTGAAGTTTATTTTAATACTGCATTGTTGGAGGTGGAAAGAAAAAAGAACCAATGATTCTTCAGTTTATTCAATCTTCTTCTCCCTATATACTTAATATGACCATTTGATTCTGAGTTGGTTCTATGGATGGGAATCCCTAAAAACATCTAAAGAGACAAATATGCGTAGATTAATATTGTGAGCATGCTTAGAGCTTACCCTATTATAATGAAATGCTGGTTATTCATTATTCACAGAAAAACTTAGTTTGAAGGATAAACTATTTTAATCTGAATTATAACTGCTCAGAGCTTGATTGGTAATAATTTGCTATCCAGTTAAATATAAGAACTATGGTTGAGCCCTGTTATATTTAAAAGGTTTTGGCAAAGATGCAGAAGAGCATGGATAAGATGCCACATATAGATCTAAGCCATACTGCCTTTTAATACCACTCAGAGGACACACCTGGATTTCCATGGATAAAAGAAGCCTCTTCAATTTTTGTTCTGGTACTATACTATTTTGTTGATAAACTATTTTTAAAGCCTGTACAGGTCCATATTAGAATGAAAGTCTTTTGAAATGACTTTCTTTCCAAGTCACTATCAGAGTGTCTACGTTGGATTGTTGTGCTTTAAATTTTAACAATAATCCTGACTAGTGGTTACTGAATCACGGTCCTATGTTCCCATTCTGTTTTCACAACAGTCCACCTGGCATCATCACTTGAATCTGACATCTTGCAAGTGGTGAAGGCAACAATGAATCCAGAAATGCTCATCTCAGAGTCATTCCCTGACAACTTTTTTTGCCTCTCAAATAAAATAATACCACAACGAATCTTAGATACCCAGGCATCTCTTTGCTTTTCAAACTAAGAGGGAGAAAAACACCCTTTGATAAGTGAAGAGGAACCTGTAGTTCTTGTTACTTTGAGAAGATAACTTGTCTCTGCATTTGTACATGTTTACATTATTATAGGAATGACTTAAAATGGACATAACCTGCACTGATGACTTTTAATTAACTGTATAAAACTCAATGAACTTTGTGTCTTAAGACTATGTCATTTCCTAGGAACCTCGATTTGATAGTTCACCCCCAAAAGATAATGAATGAATGTGGGTATGCTTGAAAATTAGCACCGAAGCACTGAAAGACACTGCGTCACACACAGTGAAGACTGGGAAGGACGCCTGACCGTGGGTGAATAAGATATTCTAGAAGTAGAGATGAAAAGGTAGGATGGTGTGTAATGACAAGGGTAGATCCAAACCTGTACTTTCCCGAGGAAGCTGGAGAAATGGGTGAAGTGAGGCCTGACTCAGGAGCACAGTTCCAGGAGACTCTTAAAATTATATTGGATTTCCTGACTCAAGTGTCATCGAAAATGGCTAAATGAATTTTGACTTAGGATTAAGGCCGAATTTCCAACAATGTCTGAAATAATCCTAAGTGTGCCTCTGCCGTTTTATACTGTGAGTTTATGTGAAGCAGAATTCTCGGCACTGACAATCATAAAATCAAAATACCAATCTGCTCTGAGAAATGATAAAAATGCTTGTGCATCTTGCAATTTCATATATTCAGCTGGTATTTAAATCTTTATGTAAAAATAAATGGGCACATCTATCCCAGCGTGCAAATTTGCTTTCATCATTAGTAAATAGTAAAATTGTATGTATTCCAAAGAATTCTTTTAAGATATTTTCTTTATGTTTTATTATCTGTAAATGTTTGATTTGTAGGTCTATTTTATATACTATATATAAAATACTATTATATATACTATATGTTCAAGGTCACCAAAACATTCTCAAGTGAAAAAGGGTCATGAGTAGAAAAGTTTACTATGCCCTGAATCAGCAAACATGACTCAGTTAATATCTCAACTCTTACCAAAAAGTTAAATAAAAATATGTCCCACTGGGAATGAAAACAGAAGGCTGGGTATAAAAATGTGGGAGAATCGACAGAATAAAGCCCTGCTGAATTACAGGAGGTGAGTGATATGCCAGACATGGACAGCTACAGAAGCTCTCTATATTATTTCTTGTGGTTGCTGTGAAGATTACCATATGCATTCCAAGCACTTTATAGTCTACTTAGAGCTAATATTGCATTACTACAAACATTGGAAATATTTCCATTTCTTTTCTCATACCCACGATTTGCTATAATTATTTTATTTGTGATTATTATTAATAATCCTTTAAGAAAAAATTTATGTTTTTATTTAAATGTTCTATGCATTAAATTGATGGAGATATTTTCAAAAACATTTTTTCCAAACACTTATTGTGGTGGTTTTAAAAAGTGTCCTCTGTGGACAGCACTATGCAAGCAGCCAAGGGAAAATATCAGATGAAGGTTCATATATTTTCATCCGTTCCTCATATGATCAGCTCCTTTCAGCCTAGAGAATTCATTTAGCGTATGTATAGAGCAGGACTGCTGGCCATGAATTCTCTGAACTCCTTTCTTCTATTGCTCTGTTTAACTGTTTTCTCTATTATCTCTCTTCTGCTGTTAAGTCAACCCAGTAAAATTTTTATTTCAACTCTTGTGTTGCACATTGTTGAATTTCCTCATGGTTCTTTTTATAATTTCTTATTCTCTCCTGAGTTTCTTCTATTTCATATGAGACCATATTCTATCACCTCTTTGGACCGTCACTTAAAAATCCTTCTCTGCTTAATAAAACTTCTGAGCCACATCTTTATTGTTTCCATTAGTTGTTTAATTTATTGCAGAATAAGTTCAAATAACTTAATATAGGCATTTTAAATTTCTGTCCTGTTTCTGTGAGATCTCTGCCATTCTTTCTGTTCTTAGTGGCCTTAGGTAACTCAGCAATGCTCTGGATTAGGCTGGCCTTGATCTTACAGAGATCCACCTGCCTCTGCCTCGTGAGTGATGGGATTAAATGAGTGTGCCGAAAGCAGACTTTGAAATGTCGGGTGTGAGCAGAAAGCAGAATGAATATTGATCATAATTATTTGTATTTAAGCATGAAAAACATAAAGGGGGATAATTGTTCCACACACACATGAACCCATTTTCCCCTCATCTGGGATTCCCTCACTCACATTCATATCCAGTTCTTCCATCAATAATGCAATGCACCCACCAGGAATGGAGGCTGATGGACACCCATTAGGTCAGGTTGCCTTCTTTTTAAAAAAAAAATTATTATTTTTATTTTAGGTGTATGAGTGTATTGCCTGCATGTGTTGTGCAATGCTTATGGAGGTCAGAAGAAGGGATCAGATCCCCTGAGACTGGAGTTAGGGATGGTTATTACCTGTCAGGTGGATTTGGGGAACTGAACCCAGGTCCTCTGAAAGAGCAGTCAGTGCTCTTAACCACTGAGCCAACTCTCCAACTCCAGGTTGCCTTCTTAACCTGGTTGGATGTGCCAAGCTGCGCGCTACAAGAAGAGGCAGAGATACTCCTATATCCTTCCAGTCTCCCTGACAGGAGTCTAGGAGCATGCTTGATAAGAGATAACTCACCATTGTCAGAGGATCAGCCATGTGCAAAGTCATTTCTGAAGTTCCTGCAAAATGCAGCTCAGCTCCAGTAAGAGCTGGACATATCTAAGTTTCTCTAAGGAAAAAAAAACACAAAACATAAAAACAGAGAATTCTGCATCATCTGAGTTTTGTACATGGAATTTTACTTCTTTGCTCATTCTTATTTAAGTGATTTTTGAAAGCTGTAATTACATAAACAGAGATCCTCCCACACTCTGACAAGTGGAAAAATACATATTAACTCCAGACAAAATGTAGGTGGTATCATCTTTTTTCCCCATTTTAGTTTTATACTGTCAAAAACTATGAAACACTAATGCAAACAGCCCTAAGTCACTGAATCTGTCATTTTATTAGAAGCCACATGCAGTTTGTTAGGACACTATAGGATATTATTTTGCTTTATGAGTTCCCCTGGGTCATATAACACATGAAACTTCTAAGTCCTCAAATCTAATTCTTCTGTCAGATAAGTTCAATCCACCCCTTTCCAAAATTCTTCTCTTTGTGAGAGCTGTTTAGTCCTAATTTGAACTGCTTGCTGTTTTTAATTTTGAGGTGTATTGCTATGAGCATCCGCTCGCATTGTAAATTCTCCTCATTTGATTTATGTGTGTGGGTGGGGAGAACAGGACTGAGAAAGCTAAGACACAGGCACTTCTAATGGAACATTTCATGTTCCTATCAATGTGGAAAACGAGACTACTCAGATGTAGGAAAGACTGCTGCTGTAACTACAGCGTCTTTAATGTCCACTTACATGGTCATTCAATAATGTTTGTTAGATATTTTCCATTGGAAGTATATACGATCAAAGTATGTATATGTTTAAAATTTTCAAAAAATAAATTAAAATACTATACTAAAAATAAAAGAAATTGGCATGAAGAAATTAAGAACACACTGAAAAAATTACAAGTAATGAGTAAAACCAATATTAGAACCCAAGAAGCTTGACTTCAGAACCCCCCCTTTCAACCATTAAGTTATGCTAGTCTCAAAATTGTGACTAATATTTATTGGAAGCATAAATCAAGCATAGTAGCCCATGACTTAATCTCAGCATTCAAGAGGCAGAGGCAGAAGGAAACCACAAGTTCAAGGCCAGTCTGGTCTATATAGCAGGATTCAGAACAGCCAGCACTATATAGAAAGATATTGTGTCAAAAAACAATAGGGAGGGGGGAAAGAGAGAGAGAGAGAGAGAGAGAGAGAGAGAGAGAGAGAGAGAGAATTGTCCAAGAGTTAGTTATTCTAAGCCCTTAACATTTATTCCCTCAGCTAAATTTCATAGAACATCTCAGTAATCTGTAATCTAAACACTCTACTTCCCCAGTTTTTCCTGTGATGAAATTGAAGCTCAGAAGGATTAGCTTGTTCAAGGTGTGACAACAGGCAGAGTAAGGACTTGAATAATGACTCCCTAAATTCAGCACCTGTGCTTCCCTTCAGACATCAAGGAAAATGCATTCAGCAGATACTCTGGGCGAATCCTGTTGTCTAGCATTAAAGTGTCATAGCCAAAACCTGTTGGAAAGTAGTCAAGAATGTGGTTAAGAAGTCAGAGAAATGGGAGAGACATACTCTGAGCTGTTGCTTCCCTTTCTTTCTCCCCCTCCCTTTAAGTTTCTGTGGTGTCAGTCTATGGAGAGAGACATAATGGGATGCATTCCAATTGGTGCAACTCTCACTATAAAATGGGTAAGTGAGTAGAAAGGAAGTGGGAAAACACTATCAGATATTTGCACGCCCATCTTTAAGGAACTTGGATTTAAACATGTAAAACCCAGACAGATCTGTAAAAGCTACATACATATGACTAAGAATTCAATGGCCCCTCCACCCTACAGAATGTAGCTTACAGTGAAACTCAACTCAGTGAACATATTGTCTATGAAACCAATAGATGCATGGGCAAGTAGGAGATCAATTCTACTAGAGAGAAAAGCTCTATAATAGAAGTGATGTTGATTTGGGGACCTCTAAATAGTGACACACATAAGTTGGAACAAAACTTTGAGCATCAAAGCCCCAATGAGACTTCTTGGTTTAATAAGTGTTTCAGCCTCACATGAAAGCTTAACTATTCAGTCTCTCTGCCAGTCAGTAAGTAGAAAGGAAGAGAATGAGAGAGAGGAAGGGAGGGAGAGACTATGGAAGAGAAAGAGAGAGAGCGAGAGCGAGAGCGAGAGAGAGAGAGAGAGAGAGAGAGAGAATGAGGAAGCAAAGAAATACAACAAATAAATGAAGGCACTTCCAGAAAAGTTAAAGCGATATTGAGCTGAATGAAAAGAAGCAGTTCAGAATCGCAGTCAGGGTGTGAGGACTGGTATTACCAAAAAGAAATGAAATGGAAAGGAACTGCAGCAACAGCAGGAATTACTTGCTCTGCTTTGTTTTTTTTTTTTTAAACAAGGCCCCCAAACTTGAAGAATCATGAAATCTAACATACTGTCTGACCTGCTAAGACAGCACAAGATCTACCTATCTTTTTTTTTTAACTTTGAGTTAAAATTTTTAACTTGGAATTTCTTTTGTAATCTTCACTCATGAATACAATGTATTTAAATCTTCTCTCTCCAACTTCTCCTGGACACTCACTACATCCCCTTCTGCAGCTTTATGCCCTCCTCCCTCTCCCTCTCCCCTCCCCTCCCCCTTCCCCTTCCCCTCCCCCTCCTCCTCCGTTTAGTTAGTTCAGTTGCTGCTGCCTTTATGTGCATAGGTGTAGGGCACCATCTAGTGGAGCATGGACAACCTACCATGAACCACACTGCTGAAGAAAATTCTCCCCTTTCCCCAGGAGCCATCAACTACCTATAGCTCCTCTAGTAGGATGAGGCTTTGTGAGCGCTTTCTTCTTCATGCTGAAGTGCTGACTGCCTGGTCTTATGCAGGTTTGTGCTGGCTATCACAGCTATTGTGAGTTCATGAGTACAATGGCTACATCCGGAGGACATGATTTCACCGTAATCTTCCTCAGTCTCAGACTCTTACAGTCTTTCTGCCTCTTGTTCCACAATGTATGTTCCTTGAACCTTAGGATGAAAGGGGATATGATATAGATGCCCCATTTATGGATGAGCACTCCGTAGTCACTTACTGTCTGAACTTCGACCAGTTATAACTTCTGTATTAACCACCATCCATTGCATAAGAAGCTTTTTTGATGATGATGAGAGTTGTACTCGTCTATTAGCATAAGAATACATAATTTAAAGTAGTTTCAGCAACTGGACAGATGGCTTAGTGGTTATGAGTGCTTGTTGCTCTTGCGGAGGATTGGAGTTAGTTTTCTAGTACCCACATTGGACGAGTCACAACCATATATAACTCCAGCTCCAGGGGATATAAGGCCATCTTCTGACTTCCACTCATGCACTTACCACAAATAGACACAGAGGCATAATTTTTAAAAATTTAAAAAAACAGATCAAAGGAGGGGGAAGAAGAGGAGGGAGCTTAACAGAGTCTAATATCATCTTTAATTTTGGTCATAGAGAATGTGAAACTTCCAAGGACCAGGGATATCAAGATCAAGCAGTACAACAAATGGGGAAGAGAATCCTCCAGAGGGCATAATTAGGAACGCTGAAGGATTTCCTTCTGACAAGGCAAAGTCACCTAATTGAACTTTATTATTATTAAAATAATAATAATCATCAAAATACCCTGACTTTGCTCTTGCTGTTACTTCTAAATGGGAGCTTTCATTACAGTTTCCTTCTACCCTCTCCTTTACTGGTTGCTAGATGATAATTGTGGGAGGCACCATGAATAACTTGCTTTGTGTCCTATGCCAGCAGAGCAAAGTAAACACTGGACCTGAAAAAGAGGATCAAATCTCCCCGTGGATTCTGGATTTCAAATTTGGCTCATTCAGCCCTTTACATTTGGGATGGCGCCTTAGGGAAGATGAGTGTATTCTAGCCGAGGACCAGAACCGGCAGGGCCTGGACATGTCTCACCAAAGATGCTGACTCATCCTCCTATGCTCATAGCTTGGAGAATCCCCATCCCCTCCTTCAGGTGGCACAGCCATGAGAGCAGCTCTCACTGAGAGGTGTTCAGTGATTCCTGCTTCCCACTGGGGAATAAAGGAAAGGATGCAAATGTCTTGTTCATCTCTTGTTTACTATTAATCTAAACTCAGATGGACCAGAAACTCTGAAACAGGCAGAATTATAAGATAAAATGATCCCTTATTCTAAACGACCTTTTACTAGGCCAGTGGCCAGCTAGAAACATCCCAAATGAAAAGTTAAGAAGAAAAATATTAATATTACTAATGTTTTTCCAGGTGTTTGTTTATAAAAGAAAGGTCATCCTAAGTAAATCCCAAATAGTTCTCAAAGACTTCATAATTTTTGTTTAATCTACATTGCTATATCCAGTTTCTGAACTGTGGCACTTAGTCTATAGTAGTCACCGTTTTAAATAGTTTCTGTATGAAGGTAGAACTATGGGTTCTACAACTGTGGATTCAACCAACTATGGACTGAAAATATGTAGATGAAAGAAATTGCATCTATAGTGGATGTATGCAGAATTTTGCCTTAAACAGTATAGTTTAGTAACTATATATAACAGTTGCATTCTATTAGTTATAATGAGTAATGTAGGTATTATTTAAATTATTATTTAATGAAGGTTTTAAGTTACATCTAGTATGAGTTAAGAGGAAGATGTGGGTAAGTTATACGTAAGTAAAACCCCACTTTATGAAAGGGATTTGGTACCAAGAGATGGGGGGTAATGGACCCAATCCTTTATGGAAATAGATATCTAACAATTATAAAATATTATATACTCATGAACATAGAAATATAAAATCCATTAATATCAATAATATATGAAACAAAGAAGGCACCTCAGAGTGTAATGCTTAATTGTACTGCAGAAGACTAAAAACTAATCCTTTAACTGTCTACAGGTCAGTTTGGCTAAAATCTCAGATCATTACAGACCTTCAGTTACTCCTGTCCACTCTGCTTGAGGAGTGTCTCCAATTCCAGCTCCATCACAACACTACTTTGTTCATTTCTCTATAAGTCACCTCATTTGGGAAGACACAATTTCTTCTAGCTGTAGCAAATTGAATCTAATTTAACAGCTATGTATAAGATATACTTCTCTGAACTCTGTTTTACTTGTGTAGTAAAAACTTGTTCTCACATAGTGTGGAACAATTAAATAAGCACTTATAATGCACTCCCATTGCTCAGCTCTGTGTCAGAGATAATAACAATTGACTCTCTGGAAGCTTCCAAGCTGAGCTCAGGGCCTGTAAGGTCTGCAGGCTTCCTTAGGACAAATACTTCAAGTGTCTGCACATTATGGAGATTATTTGGTGCCTCTTGTTCACCTATTTCCCGGCATGCCAAGTCCCTTTTGATTTAGGTTTGATCTTTAAAATATTTTATTTATTATTTTTATTATATGTGTATGAGTGTATTGCCTGCATGTATGTAAGTGTACCTGTGTTGTACAATGCTCTTAGAGGTCAGAAGAGGGCAATTGAACCCTGGAACTGAAGTTACAGACAGTTGTAAGCCACCATGTGGGTGCTGGGAAACAAACCCAGGTCCTCTGCAAGAGCAGCCTGTGCTCTAATTGTTGAGCTATCTCCCCAGCTCCTCAAGGTTGATCTTAAGAGGAAAGATGATGGTAGATACTAAGTACTTTGCTCCCTTCTTATAAGGTCATCCCAGGTCTACATGCTCCATGGTATCTCCATATTAGGAACCTTCTCTCAAACACTTGGGAAATCACAGTTGCCTTTTCTTTGTTTGGGTCTGTTAGTAGAGGATAGCATGTCAGGCACCTCTAGTCTTTCCAAGTATTGGATAGTTCATGGAAGATTGCACGGTACTGAATATTTGTGCTGCAAAAGATGACTGCTCATCATGATATAGTGGCATATAAAAGAACTTTCAGCCTATGAATAATATGAAAATGACCTATAAAGGTGAAAAATGTCATATTTATCTCTTAATATACAGTAATTTTATTCATTGCAAGTTGTGTTCAGGTACGACAGCTGACAAGGACACTGAACATGCCAGTATGAGTTGGCTTTCCTCCCTTTTTGTTGTTATTGTTGTTTTTTGCTGTTTTAAGACAGGATTTCCATATATAGTCCTGGTTGGCCTGAAATTCACTAAGTAGCCCAGACTGACTCTAGGCTTTAGCAATCCTATTCACCTGCCTCTGTCTCCAAAGTGCTGGGATTGCAGGTGTGTTCTACAACTCCCAGAAACTTTCATTTTCATGCAATTATAAGTAAAAACAAACTTGCTAGTTCATGACATTAACAAACAAAATTTCATCTAATGCTTGAAGATTAGATAAGCAAGACCCAAGTCTGATCAGGAAGACCTAGTTTTTAGTAAATATACAGGAGCATTACAGTCTACTGTGACACAACTTGCTGACATTATTAAGCAGCATATGTAAAAAATGGTAGGAGCATGATAGCTGCAACCATAATTCTGCAAAGGAGCATTGCTGAGGCAAGAGACATTGAAGCAGAACTGAGAAAAAATGTATACACATAGCAAAAATGCAATGGCACCTTGAGCCAATTACTTATCTTAATAGTGTCCAAATTTGGTCTATATAGACTATCAACCATCTGAAAGCTACATATTAGGAGCTATGACCAACCACTACAGCATCTATTAGTATCTGGTTTTAGTTTGTTGATTTCTGTCATTCATTGATAGTTTCAAATTTAGAACCATAGTGTTAACACTATTAGCACTCCTGCCTTCAACACTGCTTATTCCTGAGAGCCCCTTCCACACTGCACCTTTAAATTCCTCCATGTTTTTCCCAGTTGAAACTTTGATTCATGACTGAGTCCTCTTTCATTATCACTCACATATTAAACAATTGCTTTGTCCCTTATTCAGTCATTCCCTCATTCCTGGGCTCCTAAATTTCCTATAAGGTGGCTAGCCCAGTGTCTTTTCCTCATCCAATGCATTTTGATCATCAACATCAGAGGCATGGTCCAATGACTTGGTTTCACATTGTCACATTTGTTCAGCTCTTTTAATAATATCACATTACTATAATCCTGACTTTGTTACCTGTTAACCAGCTTAGTGCTTATTCTGTAGAATGAGGCTAAGGATCACATTGAATTCATGTGTTTTTTTTCATGAGGATTAAAACCTTTGAAACAGTGTTTAAAATTTGCCAGCCCACTAGATTTTAGATGTTGCTGTTAGTTCCAATAATCGGACACAAAGGCAGTTTGAAGTTTGAGCCAAATTTAACTTTTTACTACACACTTACCTAGTTTCTTTCTTTCTTTTAATGGGGACTCTGAACCACTGTGCAAGTGTGGAGATCCAAATACAACTTGTAGGAGTCTGTTCTTGCCTTCTACCATGTCTGTCCTGGGGATTGAACTCAGATCATCAAACTTGGAAGAATGCTCTTTTACCTTCTGAGTCATATTGGCTGCCCAAATTTTAGTTTTATTTTTACATGAACTAACTGTTCATGACAAATAGCAGTTTTCTTTAATTTACAAGCCCATATTGCAAATTCCTTCCATTGAATTTGCATTAATAATGTTCGGCCCCAAATATCTTCTTTTCTACTTGATCAAATTCTATTTATTCCCTGTGAATCAATTTGAATCCCAGGCCCACAAATCTTCCATCCCCAAAGCTTGTGGCAGGTTTCTCTTTACTCTGAACAGAGAGCAGACACTCATTTGGAGATGACTGGACATTGTGGGATACAAAATGTTGAGGCTCCAGATTAGAAAAGAAAAGGAAAAATGACCTCATTTTGCACTGCAAGTGTACCTAGCTTAGTGTCCCAGAGCAGGAAGCAAGCCCTGAACCTTTGGCGATTGTCACTAAAGGTGCTTGTTGAAACTTAGGCTTAGAAGCCATAAAGCTAAAGAGAAAGGAGTGAAAGAGACATATTGAAATTCTTCCTGGAATCATACACAGAGGAAAAAATAACACCTAGAAAAAAATATTGTATGATTATCACATCCCCAAATGGTATTACATGGGAAAAGCTAGTATGCTACAGTTACCTCCTTGTTTTCTAATATTTGACTAATTTTATAAAGAGATGGTCCTTATCTCTCTCTATCAAATCAAAATTGACATACCCTAATCTAAACAAATCAACTACAAATATTAAAACAAATTAAATCTTATATGCATTTATTCAGAATATCAATTCAATGTAATCTAATATTTATAGCCTCCAAGTTTGGGAATTTTTCCTATGAAAAACTATGGCTACATACCACCCAACTCAAAAGAACGCTATTTACATAGTTTTCTTTGGTGTGGATGTGTTTCTCCCTGTTACCATGTGACTATCTATCTGGGTGAGTCAGAGAGAAACCTGCCTATATATCTTTCAGCGTGATAATCAATCTCAGAAGATAGGGAAAGCAGTCCAGGAACGACAGTTCAGACCCGTAGCCACATCTATACACAAATCTTTGCAATGTTCTTCACAAACTTGGGTAGACATACTCAAAGTCACAAAATCTTTCTGAGCATTTCTTCAACAGTGAAGCTCACAGGATTTACCTAATTTTAAGGAGGATTAAATTCAGTGACATCTAGCAAAGCACTCGGCACATAGTAGGAACTCAATATTTATTTCTCCGCATTCCCTTTCTGAATTGTGATTGCTTAGGGGAAACAAATTTCCCTAATGCATAATGAGTTCTGGAAAGTAATTCCTCAGACTGACTTCTGCCTCATTCCAGAAAGTCACGTTAGCCGTGTTTAATGCCTTTCAAATATTTTCTTTTGTAGCAGCAAGGCCTTTTCATTTTCAATTTAAATCTTCAATAAAACTCAATATAAAAGAACTATTCTAGAGAAGATTTTGAATTGAAAGACCTAGTTCCATACAACCTTGCATTGTCTGACCCTAGGAAAGTGACTTAAGTCCTTCTACCCACTTTGCTTTTCTACAAATTTTAAATAATAAAAGATGTTGCCCAACTTCGTTTTCAAGGTTGTTGTGACACTCCAATGATTCCATGTGTATGATTGCACTTCAAAATAGTGCTGCACTATACAAATACATGCTAAGTTCTTATCACAACACAAGCTTCTGCATTTTGGCTCACCTATTTGATTTTTTTTCCCAACAGATTTACCTTCCTAATTACAGGCACTTCCTTGCTAACAAGCAGGTTTTATTCCAAAATTTAATTTGCTAATCAGTTGTTAGGAACTCAACACACATTTTCCCTTAGAAACGATGTTATAAATGGAATAGTTCATATCTAAAGCAATTTTAAATGACTCTGGAGCCTAAGATGTAGTTCAAACATTATATATTTGCCATAAAAACAGTTGGAAATATTGCGATATAAGTAATTCAAAGAGTAACATAAAAATAAATGAGTTAATCTTTCCTTTAGTGACCAAGAAGTATACTTACAAAAGAGTAGATATTAAAACAAGTGTGTATCCTAAAGAAAGATTTCTTAATCCAATAAGTTCTAGAAATGTATATCACTTGCCTGTTACTGACTTGATAAATGTCAAAGCCTAAATCCTTCCATTTTGGAGTAATATATATACTTAACAATTGCCACCAGGATAAACTAGTGGGGACAAACGTATGAAAAGGAGAACAAAGAAAAAATGAACACAGAAAGCGAAGAAATACGATAGAAATAAGAAAAAGTTATAAAGAAGAACTGGACATAGAGAAACCTGGAAAAAGAAAAGGTGGAACTAAATGATGTAAATTCATTATGGGGTGAAAAGAAAAAAAAAAGTAGAGAGAAAAGAATTTACATATCTTCATCTACTTAAAGACTAAGTAACACTTTCTTTAGAGAGCGAATGTTTTTGAGCTGGCCAGTCCTAGGCAAAGGCAGGAAGTCCTTCCAGCAAGCAGTGAGGGAGTGTGCTGAATTTCTGCAGGGTCAGTAGACAGTATGTAGGGGCAAGTGCACATTTGCTTTTGATATGAGACAGATATTTGCACCTGAATGTAGTGACTCTGAGAGATTTCAGATTTATTAAAGAACTACATGCTGTTTTCCCCTCAAACATTAAACATTTATTGTAATACCTGTAAGCAGTGACTAGAAAACTGGTTACTAAAGTAAGGACAAATCAACCTCCAGACAGACCCTTCGTCTTTAAAGGTCTCATGCCGTTGGATGCGATTCAACTGCAACATTTGCTGGCAGTGTGACTTCCTGGCACTCTCTGCCTCTTGACTCGTGGCTCTTTGAATCTTCACCTACGTCTCCCTCCACCTTGCCATCATTTTGTAAGGCTTGTCTCTTTCCTCTCTTCCCTTTAAAATGTTACCATTTCTGGGAGTTCTAAATATGGCTTTCTTATGATTTTACAAATGCTCTGTAAACAATTTCACCCACACCCATGATTCCAACCACCTTCGACATACTGTGTTCTACACACTAACAGCCAAATCTCTTTCTCTTGCCCAGACTTCTCCTCAGAGCCCAGGCTTCTACATTCAACTGAAAGGCAAGCCAGAATGTCTAAATAAAATTAGTTTTTTTTTTCATTTTCAAAAATCATAGTTCTAATCACTTCAAAACTTAGAGTGCACTTGAAAAACTGAGACAATTTTCAGATTATCTTTATGTATTTTTGACATTTTTCTCAGCAATTAAAATGAAATAATTTATTCTATACTTAAATACAAAATTCCTCTATTCCTAATATTGTAAGAAATGATAAAGAATCCATAATCTACTTTCTTATCTTTCTTAAAAAGAATGCTTTTAATTGAATTTGAAAAGTCACAGTCTTCAAGGATCCAGCATAAGTTTGGGTTGTAGTTTTCCTGTTCGTGAAGTTTATCTAACAATGTCTTTAAATAAGGAAGGGTCTGTAAGACCTTTCCTTCCAATATTTTGTTTTTAAGCTTTAGCTGTGCTAAAGTTGCTATGAGGACATCAATCTTTTCCATATTTCCTCCAGGAGGATGCTTTTCCTGTTGTGATCCATCATTGCTTCTTTAACTTTCTTCTCAGATAATGCTGAACTTTGAGCAAAGGGATTTACCCTTTGGAATATTTGCACAAAAGTTTTCTCCAATGACCATTTTATTAAGCAAGCAACAGTGGTGGTATAAGGTTGCAATACTGAGTGTGCTGGAAAAAACGTTTCCATCCAAGGTTTATTGGTATTATTGGTTATTGGTGCTAGATTCGGGGGGTGCTAGTAAAAGAGATTATCAGTTGAGCCAAACTTCGAATTTGTTCTTTTCTTGTGAAATCTTGAGTATCGTGCACTTATTATCTGTTAGAAAACATTACTAATATTTGTGCTTACTTGAAATATGTAAGTTTGCTTTCTATTACTAGTAATATAAGTTCCAGGACACTGAAATTTTGAATATATGTGCAAGCTATAATCCTTCATAGCACCTTAACTGATGTGAGCATAAGAAACATGAACAATTTAATCCTATACAGATAATAGAAGAAAAGTTATGAAATTAGACCAGCAGTGTTTGAACCTTACAGTTGGTTGTGTTGCTCTCTAGCTACAGGATAAGGCATCTGACCCACTCCCAAGTCTCAGTTTCCTCAAATATGAATGAAGATAAAGTATACTTTACAAAGTCCTTGTGAATACCAGTATCAATACATATATGAAAGAGCTTCTGTTATGCTGTTTGAATCATAATAGATGTGTTCAAAACTTTCCATTATGTCAGCAAAGCAGACATGCAATAGTTACTAGAATTCTGATCTGAGGATGTTTTTTTTCTAAACATCCCAGTGTAACCACAATGGCTGCCTGTTTTTCTAATCTCATTCACCTATTTTCTAGAAGTGTTGTTTTTTACATGGGCACACCTGGAATTGCCTAGTTAAGTTTACTTCTTTCTAAAATTGTAACCCCAGATCACAAGTTCTGGAAGGCCAATTATATTCACTTAGAGTAACTTAGACTTCTGTCCTCTGGGCTTCCATCTCATGCCATATATCCCTTTTCAATGTTCTGCCTGATTATTAGACTGAGATGAAAAGTAGAGACTGGATTTTATATTTATTCTTATTTTTCTGTAAAGCATAGCTCAGTTCTCAGCACATTGTAGGTATGCAATAAATATTTCTTGGATTAACTAATGAATAAATACACTGAAGAGAACCACACCTAAAGTAAAAAGTATGTTCAATATGAAGCAGTTTTCTTTTGTGTATATATTGCAGAGAGGATGAGTTCTTTTCTGAGATATTATTCAAAAATCAGTTTATTGCTAGTATAGAAAAAGATGATTTTTCTCATGAGAGTGAGGACTCTGGGTAAGTGGGAGATGGAGGGACTAGGGAAGGAAGTAGAAGGCATTAAAAAATGGTGTTTCACTGTTCTGCAAGAGGCCTGTCCTTACTAGCAACATCAAAAACACTGGATAGATGATCCATTGCATTGATCGCATAAGAACTACGACAATGCTTCTGAATGTATCCAACGCACATGTTGGATACAGGTCCACATGGTCTATGTATATAAAAATACATCAAATGATATATTAAAGTCAACTTGCCAGTAAAGGTACTTGCAAAAGGGCTTGTATTGGATGTGTTCATGTATGATTAAACCTTCCAGACCTCTAATAACTTTGCCTTAAAGTCAACTTGCCAGTAAAGGTACTTGCAATAGGGCTTGTATTGGATGTGTTCATGTATGATTAAACCTTCCAGACCTCTAATAACTTTGCCTTGAACACAGATGATTCAGTCCCATGGTCCATTCACTGCCAGAGGGGCTGCTTGTCTCCTGCAGACCTGGACTCATTCAGAATCACATTCTTTTAACAACAGTCTCAAATAATGTAATCATGCTAGGGAAGGCTTTTACTGTTTTTACTGCACTGACCCTGAAGTGTAGCAAATTACCCTCAGGTCCTAGGAGACAGCAGAACGACTTTCAGGAGCAGTTTCCACGTGTTGAACATTTAGTAAGTAATATGGACCCCATGGGACATAATTCCAAGAAAAAAAATACAATCAGACCCAAACATCCCAAATTTCCCCATAATTTTCAGAAGACTAGATAGAAATTGCCTAGAGGTCTCTGAGAGCTTCATCTTTACTCTTTTTGTTGTGACAGACACAGGACCAATAGCCATTCCTATTTAAAAGAAGGAAGGAAGGAAGAAAGGAAGGAAGGAAGGAAGGAAGGAAGGAAGGAAGGAAGGAAGGAAGGAAAGACTTCTTATTTAGTTTCAAACTTTTTCAGACAAAAATTTGATTTGTCCATTTAAAGGGTCTTTCTTTCCTTTAATCACAGACTTGACCCAAAGAAAAGGAAGATAATATTGAGGTTCTGTATATGAATGCTCACTGCCAGATAATTCAATTATTGCAGAAAATTATTTTAAACATTAAGATGCACAAAGTTCAGTTTTTCTCTGTTTCTGCTACTATCACCAAGCTATTGATAAGATGTCTAAATTTATTGCAGAATAATTCTGCAGGAAAAGAGATAAAAGGTTCCTGAATAAAATATGAGGCAAGAGCTGTAAATTGTAGCAATGCATATCATTTCATTCAAATGTAGGAAGCAATTACCATCTGCTGTACTCATCAGTTCCCTCCTTTATGACTTAATTATATGTTTAATGCTATCAGATCAAGGAAAGGGCACAATAGATGAATGAGTGAGAGAAATAGAAAAGATTCTGCAACAAGACAAAAGGCAGCTGAAAAGTAACCTAAGAAGAGAATTGATTTCATTTGTTGGGAGAGAAGTTAATTTAAATAGTATATTCTATCATCTCCAGTGGTGCGCTGAGATAATATAAATCATGTGTTTGTGAATTTGCTTCATACAATTTTAACAAAAGCATTCAAGTTTCTGAAAACCGAAGGTCTGCAGGTTTTGATTTATTTATGAAACAGGTAACATTTACAAAGAAAGAGCAATGCCTGACAACTAAAGCATTTAAATCATTAGGAGCAGTACTTCCTATACAAGTAGGAGATGGCAAACGAAAGGCTGATAAGCTCTTCTAGTTCTTTCATATTGGATTTGAAACATCAACAAAGATCTAAGCCCCAGCTCTTTCAAGGAGTCTTTTATGCCTGACACAATTTGGGGGGAAAAACTGATCAAATGGACTGAACCCTTTGTCAAGAAAGGAACTCATGAACAGTTCAGTAAGGTAGTATGTGTTTTTGTCTTCCTCAAGGTATTTTTAAACTTACATGAGAAAAGGTAAAAAGTTGGCATCTTTGTTGGGTACCATTTCCCTGGGTTGGAATGAAGCCCAACACAAACTTCTGGCCTCTGGATGCTATACTCAGCATCAGAATTTAGTCCAAGAAGTTGTTCCCATATAAAATTGACATTTTATACTTCATATGAACTCGACACTTTTTGTTCCCTGAAAATGTGATATTTATTTGACCTAATTTCAGCCCTGTCTTCCTTAGATATATGCTTTTAAGGATATTTGGCCTCACAATTCTTTCTCAAGTTTTCTGTCTTTATGATTTGATTGCTGCTTTATGCCTCAATCAGAACTGGGTTTGGCCCACTAAAAGTCAAAATGATTCCACCTGGGCTTCTCACTCAGTTATCTGTAGCTGGTTATTAGAACTGGGGACTTCCCCAAACTCTTCAGAATCTGCTTTATCTAATTTTTGCGTAGTGTCTGAGTTTTCTTTTTATAAATGATGTATAATCAGAAGCAGTGCGCATGGTTGCCATGCGTATGTTACAGTGCATGTCTGACGGTTTCCTTCTGTCATTTAATGTCAGCATACTCTATTACTGATTATATAGAAGTTAAATGATGTAAATAATTTCTTTTTAAATACCAAACTTTTATTTATTCACATGCCGGACAGTGTATTTCCAGATAATGGCATTCAGGAAATTGTAAAACAAAATAACAAATTGAAATATTTAGCTGATAATGCAGATAGCAATGAAAGGCTATTATTTTAAGGCCATCCTTCAGGAACAGAGGCAGCATGGTTAGAAGCACAATAGTGAGTCTCATGTTAGTAAGAATAAATAGAACCTCAAGGCCAGTTCTCTTCTCATCACAAACATCAATAATTTCAATAATTATCACTCTTTAGACATTTTTCATCTCAAAAGGCAAAAAAACCAGCAGGTCAAAAAATCTGAAACATGAAATAAAGAATGAAAAATGATCAGTTTGATTGCACATAACTCCATTCCATGCAATAAGCATTATTACTTATTCATTTATCCCCACAAATAATAAACGACAAGGGGAACAAATGCGCCTGACCCTGCTATAACTAAAAGACACAAAATTCTTTTAAGACCCTTCCTCCGAGAACAAGTATAGTTTAGAAGTTAATCTAGGCAGTAAATAACCAGAATAGAGTTTCATGAGTGTTGTGAATAATGTGTCCTCTGTGAAGTACTTCAATTCACGGTACATTTCAGGATAAAAGGAACTCTACAAAGGGTGATGGAATGTCAGTTCCGATGCTGATTCTAATAGCAGTTAATATGTGAGTTATAGGTCTCCTTTCTGGGACTGTTTCCCCATCTGCAGTATAAAGGAGTTTGAGCAGATGGTCATGACTGCTCCAGGTCTATTCCATTCTACTTCAAGAAAATTTCTCTTTAAATTCCCTCAGTGTGGGTGACAATGTTTAGTAACTTAATTTTACCCTCGAACCGATTTGTTCTATCAAAAAGTTCTGTGTGTGTGTGTGTGTGTGCACGTGTGCGCATGCATGCACACGCACGAGCACGCCTGTGTGCCTGTGTATCTGTGTCTGTATCTGTATTTCTGTGTGGTGAGCACACTTGTGCTCAAGCATGTTGAGACCAGAGGAGGACTGGATGTCTTCTTCTATTGCCCTCCACTTTATTTTTCGAGACAGCATCTCTCACTGAACCTAAAGGTCCCTGGAACAGGTGACTGGCTGGCCAATGAACTCCCAGTATCCACCTGTCTCAACTCATCAATGCTGGGGTTATGGACACATGTGACCATTCCTAACTTATATGTGAGTGCTGGGGATTACAATTCGTGCCCTCTTGTTTTCCCAGCAAGCTCTCTTACCCACTGAACCATATCGCAAGCCTCCTTTCAGTTAAACCTTACAATTAATTTGTTTGTCAAGTTAGAATAAAAGAATGTTTTTTCAAGTCAGTGAGAGATTAGCAGGTGAAGGTGTTAGTCTGGAAGCTTGTTGACCTTAGTTCAGTTCTTTGATTTCACATAAAGCTAGAAAGAGAAAACTGACTCTGCACATTTGTCCTCTGACCTCTAAATAATAATAATAATAATAGTAATAATAATAATAATTTTTTAAAAATGTTCTCAAACAAAATCCGGAATAAGTTATAAAAACATCTAAATGCATATTAAAGTCACTCCTTATCTGTTATGCAAATTATGAAGATCTTTCCTTAAGCCTAACTTTTACGTAGAAGCAAAAAATAGTAAGCAAGGGAAGACTGTAGATGACCTTCCTGTGACTGAAGGTGGAGGGTTTGTTTTTGTATTTAATCCACAGATAGAAGTGACAAGTATAAAAGTTAGGATGGTATCTGCTCTATATCAAGCACATTGAATGACAGGCAAACCGTGCCTATAACACAGGAATCTCAGACTTTATTTCCCTGTTCTTACAACTGAAGATACCAGCTTATTCTTTGACATTTACTTCTGCTTCAATTCTCAAACATGTCTTCTTGGTAAGTTGTATTAGTTTTGTAGAAGATAGGGTTGTCTTTTGCTCCATAGCCAATACCCAAGGATCTCTTCATAACATCACTTGCTTGGATTTCCATTCCTCAAGGGCTGGCCTTCCTGCAATAACAGAGTCCAGAATTTCTTGAGCTGCTGTGTTAACAGTGTTATTAGCTCCAATTTCAAGAATCAGGGGTGGGAAATCATTGTTGGTCTCACCCACTTTCAGGACAATCTGATAGGGCACTTTTACCTCATCCAGAAGCACACCAAGACAATCAGACATTTGGCCTGTAACTTGTTGAATTCTAATCTGACGTTGTTCTTACATTGTTTGAGAAGCATCTTTACCAAGTCAGTGACGGGGTATTGAGCTTTGGCTACATAGACATCATAGCCAGGCAAATAAAGTACGAGTTAAACATGGCTAAAGGACATCAGTAACAAAGATTTTGTGAGCAAAGACCAGAGGAAACCTAACAAATCATGGGAGATTTTTTTTTAAGAACAATGATCCTGTGATTTTAAAAAAGCATTAAAAATTATAAATGTGTAGACATTTAAGTTTTCAGACTGTACTTCCGATTCTAGGTTTCAATGATATATTTTCTCACTTCTATTTTAATACATGGAAGGACTAGACAACCTTTCAGATATGCTAGAAGCAAAGCAATTTTATATCAAAGGAGCAGATAACATTTCAGAGATGCTGAAATGATCTGCTCTACATGTTCAATAAAACATAACTTCAAATTGGTTGTATTTTTGAAAACCTCATTTCCAATGAAGATCTCTTTAATTTCAATCATTCATAATGCATAATACTGTATTTGGTGAACTTAAATGGAACTTAACCATTTGACTAGTATATGACTTCATCATATTTACAAAAAATAAAAATAAAAAGATGGGAATCTCCCATCGTACTAGATCTGAGCCATTTGGTATAAACATAACATTGCTTCTGGGCTCATGACAAATTCACCACGGAGTCAAAGACAAACACATTCTCCTCATTGCACTGTGCAACATAGTAGAATTCTACAAAATGAGGATTCTGGTATCATAGTGTCATCATCCAGTGGTGCAAAGAAAGAGACCTCAGTGCTGAACAAATGTGTTAATTCCCTCAAGATACCTCCAGAAAACATTCACAGTCACATGAATAAAAAGTATGCAATATATGCCTGGATGTATTCGATGGGATATTACAACTATTAAACCCAGTGCTAAAGTGTGTTTGTGAACTATCTACAATCCAAGGAATACTTGAAAGTAAGGCTAACATAGGACAGAATGCTTAGATATTGTGTTGAATGGGAACATGAGTTGTTTGATTTGTGTTCATCAGAGACTTTGTTTTGAAAATTAAATGTTCGAACTCTTAAGTTGTCATGTTTTGCCTTTGTCTTAATCATATAACTCAGTGGTTACAACCAAATAACTCACTGTGCTAGGTGTGAGATTCATTTATAAAGGAGATATCATCCTTACACTTTTGGTGCTATGATCTAATCAAATCACAAATCTCAAATAAACAAATTAGTTAATAACTTATTAACATTATGATAGATGTCCTGGAAGAAAATAGAGAACTAAGAAAGAGAATAATGAGGATATTGAGATATGATTGCCCACTTCATTCAGGAAAGACTTTAGAGAAAGTCGTATTTAAAAGAGGCTTTAATGAATAGAGAAAGTCGCGTTCTTTACTGAGAACGAAAGTCAGGACAGTAGAGCAAGACTTTAGTGACACATTTCATGACACTGATTCTGAATTGGACAATATGTCATTTTATGCCTATATTCCTGTATCACAAAGGATAAGAAGATATTCAAGAAAAAGAAATGGATTGATGACATGCCAGAAGTAGACCCTGTTAGACTTCCCGTTTGAAATTTGTACTGACAACCAAAGGCAGGAGAAGAGAATATATCATGAGTAGGAGCTGGCATGGAGGAGAAGAAGTAAAAATCTGGTACATCAATATGAGACCAAAGGTATTATGTTGTTCTTAAATATAACTACATATATATTGGTTTAAATGTGTGTAAGATCAAGATATAACTGGTAGATTTGAAGACAGAAGTTCTCTCTTTTAAATTCCTTCAAAAGACAAAAGCAAACAAAATATGGTCCAAATATCGAGAAAGAAAACATAGAAAATGGCAAAGAAGCACAGAAAATAGAATCTATAAAACAAGAAGACAGAAGTAAGACCAAACATATCAGTTATGACAATGTATGTAAATGTGTTGAACTCCCCAATTAAAAGGCAAAGACTGAGATAGGAGTTAAAAACACAACATTCAACAATATGCTGTTTACAAGAGACAAACTTAAAACAGTATGACTTGTAAAGGTTATAAATAAAGGATCAGCAAAGATAAATCTGTAAAACATAAGCACAAAACAAGAGGCCAGTATTCAAGTCAGCCAGTATCCAATTAAAAAAAACAAAACCCCTTAACAATGCAAAGAGGATTCTATTCACTTTCTTAAAAAGACCATTCTAAATGAAGTTATATTCTCCATGACTTGTATGTTCCAAGGAGCAAAGAATCAAGATATAAAGGACAAAAACCGATGTAAAAAATTTTAATGAAATCATAGTGAGACCACAGTTCATCTCAAATCAATGCCAAATCTATCCAATAAAAATTAATAGAGAATTTGATACACTTTAAATCCTCAACTTCTTCAACAGAAGATACACAAGGAATCTTTTTAAAATATCAATATTCAAGGGCATGGAGAAAATGGAAATAAGTTCTCCAAAGCTGAAAATTTTCAGAACACACTCAAAATTCAATTTAAACTTGTAAAATGTGAAATACAATCACGCAAGACTTAAGTTTTGTCTAAAAATCACACCAGCTGTATAAGATGCTTGAAACTCCAAACACTAAAGCAAAGAAGGAACACAAATTATGACCTGAAAAATATTAAAAATGATTAACTAATATTTATTATTTAACATGACAGCAACTCTGCTGAGTGTATCCTGCGATCTAGGTTCCTTGATTCCCATGACAAACATGAAGTTTGAGGAAGGAATAGGAGATAAACATAAGGAAATGGGAAGTCGACAAACTGTAAACAGAGGAAAGAGATTGAACCCAGAAGCATCAGCTAGAAGTGCAAGATCAGCGCAGACAGAGCAAGCAGCTCCCAGAGCCTCCAGAACTGTGGCTGAGCTGATATAGGAGGGGAAATGAGAGTTTCAGCTTAGCTACAAGATTTGGCTTTGTTCTTAGTAAGTCACTACAGACTTGTGAACTAGAAAATGATGTCACCATAATTACACCTGAGGGAAATTGTTCTGGAAGTGGTTTATTGGAAATATAAGGTAAAGAAATAATGCATTAATGAAATCATAGAGATGAGATCAGAAGAGGAAGAAGGAGAAAATGAAAGATGAAAGAAATACTGATACAAGAGAATTGATAAGAGTTGGGTACAGAGGAGCAGGTATCAGAGCTGGAAGCTATTTTGTATATTATATATGCCAATCAACTCAGTTGTGAGATAAACTGGAACTTAAAGCAATTAAATGAATTGTCCAATGGTCTTAAATTGTTAATGAGTGAAACTAAAACCAAGGCCAAGTTCTGTGAGTCTCCAGATTATTCTTTAATCCTCATTAACTCGATATATGGAGTGAGGGTCTTGGAAGTATGTGAAGTTTTGAACCCAGTGCCTACTTTATCACCATGATGACGTCTACCAAGACTGGGAATTTAGAAGGCATGCTGTATCTAGTTTTGGTCCTAGAGTGACATCAACTTGGAAAGATTCATCAGTCAGCTGAAAATTTATTAGCTGACCAGCAACTGAAAATCATGAACAGAATTGTAGACTTAAGGTGATTAAATTTTTTGATTTTATTTTATTATTTTATTTTGGTCTTTTTGAGACAGGGTCTCCCTGTAGCTCCAACTGGCCTGGAACTATCTATGTAGACCAGGCTGGCCTCCATCTCTCATAGATTTACCTGTCTCTGCTTCCTGAGCACTAGGATTAAGGTGTGTTACTAATCACCATAACTGGCTGGTTAGTAACTATTAAAATCATCTTAAAAGCTGGGTGTGGTGGTACAAGCCTTTGATCCCAGCACTCAGGAGGCAGAGGCAGGTGGACCTCTGTGAGTTCCAGGCCAGCCAGTTCTACAAAGTGAGTTTGAGGCTACACATTGAGGCCCTGTCTTTAAAAAAAAAAAAATAGAAAATGAAACAAAACAGTTATCAACCAAAGACGACAGAATAAGAAAGTAAGGATGGAAAGGTCAAAAGTGGGAAAGAGGTGAGAGGAGACGAGAAGGTGGATCACTCGGTACAGGCTGTTTAGAAGACAGGAAGAAAGCCTGCACCTAGGCAAGGGTATGAGGAGAATGCTGGCAAAAGGCAAGGGCTTGATTGAATCCGACTTCAATATAGTATTCACATGTTGGTGCTACTACTGAGTTCAGAAATCTAGCTTTTATAAGTGGACAGTAAATATTAACTTACTAGGACTATAAGTTCTTTGGGCACCATTCTGTGTTACGAGAATAGAATCTATATTGGAAACACACACATGCACGCACACATGCACACACATCTATACTCATATTTTCTTGAATTATTACCACATTACTATGGCTTACATATACATTCACATAACCTTCATAGGTGATTTGTGCCATTTTTTTTCTTACATGCTATGATCATTTGCCAAGTATGTTTTCTGGAAACAGACATGCTACTTTTCAATGTGCATACCATCTCCTCACTTTTTAAAAAATTTTGGTGCTGGAGACTTGCTCACACATGGTAGGCAAATACTCTACCACAGGGCGACATCTAACCCCTCATTTCATATTAAAGAGTCAGGTATATAGAGTACATATAACCAATGTAAATGATCAATAGATTAATCAATATAATCTTAGAATGTAGGAAATTAGAAGTTCATGACAAATTTAGCATTATATCCACTCAGAGCAAACAAAATGGAGGAACACATAATTATGTGCTCAGGGATGAAAAAAAAAAAAAACTTCCTCTGTGTCCCTAACCTCATGTTGCTTCAGCATTTCCCCAAATCATTTCTCCACTTTATGCCTTCAAGCATTTTATTATCTTCAAGCCAAATGGGTTTCATTCGCTTGGCTCCAGTTACCTTCTGTTGAAGTGTACCTTCAACTGCTGTGACAAAACACTCTGACCAACACCAACTTGGGGAGGAAAGGGTTATTTGGGTTATATCTGCTGGGTCATAGTTCATCACTGAAGGAGCCCAAGGTAGGAACTCAGGGCAGGAACCTGGAGGCAGGAGCTGAAGCACAGGCCATGGAGGAACTCTGCTTACTGGCTTGGTCCCCTGGCCCAGGCTGAGTCTGCTTTCTTATACAATAGACAGCAACCTGCCCAGGAATGGCACTGCCCACAGTGAGCTGGACCTTCCCACCACACTCAACAAGGAAGACAGTACCCCACAGACATGGGCACAGGCCAGTTCAATGGAGGCAATTCCCCAAATGAGGCTCCCTCAACCCACGTGTGTAGTTGACATCAAAGCTATCCAGAACAATTGACCCCTTATCAACTTGACACACAAAACACATCACTCTTAAACCATAACCTTTCCGTTTCTTGTCCCTAAGATAAATTAACACTATCACAACATAAGACAGTACAGCCTTAAAGCCCCACAATCCCTAAGAAATTCAAACACTTAAAAGTTCATAGTCTGTTATAAAGGTCTCTTAACTGTGGGCTCCTGTAAAATTCAAAACAAGTACTGTCTTGTTTCAAAGGGAAGAATCGGGCACAACTAAGGAAACCTAATCTAGAAAACAGCTCAAGGCTGGACATCTGGAATTCATTCATGGTCTTCAGCAGCTCGGCTTCTCTGGCTGTGCCGTCCACAGCACACACAGCTCATCTTTCAGGCCCAGTCTGGCTCCATTCCATGCGTGGTGCTGCCCTTGGTGGTCATGCTATGGTCCCACTGAAAAAAGCTGGAGTCTCCTCTGAAACTGATGCCACACCTTTACAAACTGGCTCTTCTGGCCTCTCCAGGTGCAAAACCTCAGATTCTCTCCATGACCCCCTCAGTCCCGGGGGTCTTCACTGCAGCTGAGGCTGTACTCTCACTAGTGTGGCCTTTCTGGTCTCTCAGGGTATCGAGCCTCAACTGCTCTCTGTGACTCCTTCATGATTTCAATACCAGAACCATGCAGGAGACTTTTACACATAACAAGTCCTGCTTCCAGCTTAAGATGGAAGCCTGGGCCTCCTCTGGACCATAGCTTCTGTGTGCTGACAGCTGAGGAAATACTTCCCAGAAGATTTTTGCCTGATAACGATGGCTTCTTGTTTCTTACAACTGATTTTTCAGACCCAGATAACCAGCATCAATTGACCCAGTAAAACCGGGACTCACTTCAGTGATTCTAGTCTCTTCTTAATCACAGCTGATTCTTCATCCCCACTTGACCAGAAACCACAGATTCTCAATTCAAAATGTCACACAAATAGTTTGAGATCTTTGAAGTCTCACAAACCAGGTTTCCGTTATCTGCAACTCTTTTCCCCATTACTGTTCTAAAATTCACAGCAACAAACACTAAGCACTCAATGGCTTTTCTAGTCCAAAGTCCCAAACTCTTCCACAATCATCTCCAAAACACCAAGGTCAGGTCTGTCACGCAATACCTCACTTCTAGTACCACTTCTGTTCTAGTTTGACTTCAATTGATGTGACAAGACACACTGATCAATACCAATTTGGGGAGGAAAGGACTTATTGAGCTTATATCACCCAGGACACAGCTTATCACTGAGGGAGAGCCCTTGGTAGAAACTCAGGGCAGAAACCTGAAGACAGGAGCTAAAGCACAGGAATGCTACTTACTGACTTGCTCTCCTGACCCAGCCTCAGCCTACTTTCTTATAAAATACAGAACAACCTGCTTAGGGGTGGCACCATCCACAGTGGGGCAGGCCCTCTCACATTACTCAACTATCCAGGAAATAACCCCCCACAGATGTGTCCACAGACCAGTCCAATGGAGGCAATTCCCCAACTGGGGCTCCTTCAACCCAGGTACGTCAAGTCAACAACTAAAGCCATCCAGCATACCTTCATATTAGAGAGTTGTTCAAATTTCTAGATACATAATTCGTGCAATTTCAAAAACCTCAGTTTTCATTAAACTGTGCATATACTTAAGGTCGCAGTATAAGACAAAAAAATCTGGTTTAGAAACCCTCTCTCACTTTTCTAATTCAGAAACACTGCTGTCTTCCCTTGTATAAGAATTCTTCTTCTTCCTACTCTAAAATGTTTTGGTGAAAATCCATGGGAGGGGCGATCCTGCAGTGTAGCTTATAAGCATAGCCATGTAGACAAATTGCTCAGAAAGACAGCCTTGCACCCTACATATTTATGGCGGCAGTCCTCTGTGCGACTCTCCAGGTCAGAGTCTGTCTCTTCTGCTTCAATCACTGAGGCTTCCAAAACCAGCTTCCTCTGCCACACTGCTGCCCTTAGATGCTACTCAGAGGTCTCTTGGGTTATTTCCTTCACTTTTGTGGCCATTGTGGCCAGGCTGGGCTCTATTCTCTCTATCTCTGTCCTGACTAGCTATTGAAGTCGACAGTGCCCATAATCAATGTTAGTATTCTTTGGACTTCTAGAAAAGTACTAGAGTGCTTCATGTTGAAGATATTACTGGTAGCTTTACTTGTTGATAGTTAAATATATGTTTTGACTCATTTAGTTTTTCAGACAACTAGGTACTATAATCATATCTATGTTTCAGTTGATGAAACTAAAGCACTCAGAAATACTCCATTGGCTACTAAATGACAAAGCAAGGATTCCCACCCAGGAAGCCTGTGTTTAAAGTTATCCCCTCAACCACTATACTACCAGCAAAATGAGAAAGCAGCAACAGATTTCCTGAAGGCCACATGTTCCTCCCTTAACTCCCAAACCAGGGTAGGGAGCCTAGAATTTCTTGTTAGTTATCTTTTTCTCTGAGGGATCTTTTCTTCAACAGTTTTATCCTTTATAATCTATAGTTCTATCTCAAACGGACAGACTTTCCTGTGGTATGGTCAGAATTCAAGGTCTTTCTAGCCACATATAAATGAGAAGGCACAACTAGATGGCAGAGAAGGGTTGCCAAGGCCATGAGTCCTGCCTGCCCACCAGATTCTCTGTCCTGGCAGAATCCTTCTCCCATTGGTTGACTGTTATCATTCCCTACATCGTCTATGAAGTCTTCCAGAGTTGACTTTATCTTTTGTGCTCTTGTGTTACGTATCATCTTGTGTGTAAGGAAATTTCAGTGAATGCATTTAAATGAATTTTTTGAAGCTTTCATTTACAATGAGAGAGAAAATGTTATGTAAGTCTAGAGTTAGTTGCAGATCTAGAAAGATAGTTTAAGTACTTGCTAATAGATTTCTAAAAAATTACTGTAATTCCAAGAATGGATAGAACTTATCCTATTGGTTTGGATATCACTCTGAGCTGACATAAGAGAAAGCAGCTCAGGCATGAAACATTTAAACAAATAACAGAAACATAATCATTAAAAAATGCCGTGTGAACAAGGAAAACATCAAGGGTATTACTTATTATTAATTTCATTTAACAATCATACTGTAGAACAAGTCACTTCTGATGGTGTTTGACATTTTTAGGAGTTTATTTATAGTTTAACTAGTAATTCTCCTCTCTGACAATAAAATAGCAATACCCAAAGGAATGCCTTTGGATCTGCATAAAGTAGTTGTGAATCATAGTCCCTCATGAAAGACGCTGTCCTTAGATGTCCTGCTGTCTAAACTGAAAACTATCCGAGAACATGGAAAGTTCACGTTATAGGCCTTATTGAATAAAACTGAGGAGAATATAAGCAGGATCTAATTCTGGGCTTTCAGGACATTGGTCTCTGACCATAGAAATACCTATCTAGTTAATTCCCATTATATCCTTGTAAGTTATTTCTTACTGTTATTCATTTTTTGATGTGTTCTTTTTCTATTGCCACAGCAACACATCACAGCCAACAGTAGTCTAAACCAACAGCTGTTTGTTACAGTTCTGTAGAAGCCCAGCATGGATTCTGTAGCCATCCTCAGGCCACATTCCTTTCCTAGAGCAGGCCACCTCTAGAAGAGGGTCCATTTCTCACTCTCTGGGCTATTGGTAGAATTTAGGTCGTTCTTGTCGTAGGAGGGTAGAAATTCACATCTTCTTGCTTCCTATAAATTGAATGTCTTCTGTAGGTGTCAGAAAACCACTTTGCATGCTTCATGTCCCCCTTCTTCCATCTTCAAGGCCACTCAGAGAATTCCAGTTTAAGAACTCAGACCAAACTCCCCTGAGTAGTTTTCCATCTTGAGAACCTTGATCTTTGTGCTGGATAACTTTGGTGTCCACTTCACACCTGGGTTGAAGGAGCCTCAGATGGGGAGTTGCCTTCATTGGACTGGCCTGTGGCCAAGGCAATGGGATATTTTCTTGATTGTTGAGTGCAGCAGGATGGCCCAGCTCACTGTGGGCGGTGCCATCCCTGGGCAGGTTGTTGTCTATCATATAAGAAAGTGGGCTGAGCCTGGGCCAGAGAAGCAAGCGTTCCTCCATGGCTGTGCTTCAGCTCCTGCCTCCAGGTTCCTGCCCTGAGTTCCTACCTTGTGCTCCCATAGTAATGAATTGGGTGACCTGAGAGATGAAGCCGAATAAACCCTTTCCTCCCCAAGTTGGTGTTGGTCAAAGTATTTTGTCATAGCAATGGAGAAACAAACTAAGACAACCTTAATCACAGTGGCCAAGCTCCTCGTGTTCATAAAAATGGACATCTTGACAGGTTCTGAGGACTAGGGCAGAAACATCTCTTAAAAATTATTTTATTATTATTTTTAAGTGTATCACTGTATTGCCTGCATGTGTGTAAGTGCACCCGTGTCATGGAATGCATATGGAGGCCAGAAGAGGAGTTACAGATTGTTGTTAGCTGTCATGTAGGTGCTGGCAACTGTACCCAGGTCCTCTACAAGAGTGATCAAATGTTCATAACTACTGAGCCATCTCTCCATCCCTAAGGGCAGAAATATCCTTAAAAGGCATGTTTTGTTTTTTCCTGTAAGACTTAGCTACCAGGGATGTTAAGTACCACACAGACATATACATCTGCCACATCATCCACGGCTCCTCATGCCCATGAAATGCTCTGCACAGCTCCCTACATTACAGAAATGCACTTGTATTCATATATACTTTTACAGAAAGGCCAGGATCCTGTGATGTCCTTCACAGGCTTACTCTCCAGTTCGGCGTTTCCAGGTTTACTTTGGCTCCTTAGGCACAGAGAGACATTTTTATTCATCAATGTGTTCGAGATTGTGATCTTTAAGTGGGACTGTGCAAACAACCATGAAGTCCTAATATCACCCTGGAAATGCAAAACTTTGATCTTTATTTTCAGACTTCAAATTGCTTATCGGGCCCTATAAAAGACAAAGTAAAGACCATAAAGACAAGCATATGGCATTGTTATCTACGGACGAGAAACCAGGAGAAAAGAAAATCACAACACAATTTTGTCAGCAAACATTACCCTGAAATTCATTTGTGCACTCATTTTTGAGTGCTTACTTTCTTCTTATACTGCTCGGTCCTATTCCCCTACACAAAGCATTAATTTAGAAATATAAATAAGGCTTTGGAAGTCTTTCTTAAATCATCAGAAAAAAACAGGAAATAATAAAGAAAATCAAAGCTAAATCTGCTTAGATAATTACAATAGGCAAGTCATGAATTAAGCATGGCGGGATTGCAAATGAAAACATGGCTTCCAATGGGCAGCCACATTCCAGAGTGTGCACTCTAAGTTATATTTTATTGTAAACTTGTGTGGTTCTGTTTTCTTATCAGGTTGTCTACAAACAGGAAATGCTCCATAAAGTGCATGCTTATCCACGCCTACAGTATGGTAACACTTCCCAGATTGAGGTTTGTGCAAAATAGTTATTGTCCTGTGTAATGTAAATAGAGATTTCACTGAGAAATATGGAAATGGGGCACCAGAGATTCCCATGCTTTCTGAACCACAGCCTCTTTTATGTCAGTAAATAGAATATACAGAGAATGAATGACAGGATACAACAGAAGATGACATTGTCTGAAGCAGGGATATGATGAAAGTGGGGTTTGTGGTAGATGGATCCAGTAAATGAGCAGTACATAAGAAGGGACAAGGTAGATTCAAGGGTGCTGAGTAGGAGAATGCTAACACATAAGGACCTGATTTGGGGAAGGATATAGAAACTAAGTATCTAGTCATAAATCTAAAAGACTCATGTGCATGGTGGCCTGCTCCTATCACTGTAAGGTTTCACTTGTACTACTCTCAGAGAGATCAGCAGTTATTAGACTCTGTGTTGTCATTTAGAAAACTGTATGGCAGCAAAAACAAATTTGTTCCAAGAACACCTTGACTTAATTCAGGAAAACCCTCTCTGAATTGAGCTTCTGAGTTGGAAGAGGCTCTACCAAGAAACAGCATTTGGGCTGAATAGTGGTGTCTACCGTAAACCAGAGGGATAGGTGGACAGCAGTCACTGCCACATTATGTGTTCAGTGTCCATTTTATGAACTGATATCTCTCGACTCCATTAGAGCATGGTGGGGTCAACTTCTGAGCCTAGCAGTACTATTTTACTGACTTCCCTTGAAGAAGGCTTTGAACATCACCCTAGAAAAGCCTGGGTTTGCTACTGAGCATAGCAAGGATACATGAAGATGGGAGGCGGAGACTTTCCCTCCTTTCCTATTCTATTCACACTCTTTTGTTCCTCTGTCTTCTAGAGCAGAAAAAGACCAGCATGACATGGTGTCATTTTTTTTTCTTTCTTTTCCTTGGAGTTTCGTTTCACATAGGGTATTTTTGCTTTAAGGGAGAATTTATGGAAGAGGCAACTCTCATTAATTCTTCACTTGAACCAAGAAATCCTGAGTTTCTATGAAATTAATATTCTTCTGCAAGGTTGGCTGTCTCTTAACAAAAAAAAACATTTCTGATTAAGGCCATTATTGAAGCAAGTATTGAAAACAATGGGAATCAAATATTACCTCACAGATATATCTTGTTTGGATTTACACACTTGAATGTGAGCATCTCTAAGTAGACCCCACACTTTTTGTTCACTGCAGTCCTACTGTCTCTACCATTATTGATTCAGGCACTGAATTGCTCCAACCACTGAGTTTATTTCCCTGTTTGATGAAGACCTAAACTCTAGTTAAAGGTTCAAGTGATTTTTCTTCTTCTTTACATTTAAATTCCTTTCAAAGCACTTTAATAGTTATTGGATACTAAATATTTATAAATATAAATGTATATATAAAAAACTAGAATATACAATAAAGATGAAAATGGAACATCACATGAAAAACTAGTAATAGCAATAACATCTCCTACAACCTTGATAAACAATTTATATGAATGTTGGTACTCAATGGCAAAACATAAGTCCGTGCAAAATATAGACTTGGATTAGAGGTCATATTCTGACAACTATTGTCTGCATTACCTTAGTCAGTCACAGTTTTAATCTTCAGAAATATGTTGAGATCATATGATAAATATGTGCTAAGACATGAAAGTGCTAAAGAGAAGGGATTGTAAGATTAGAAACGAAAATGGGGCCAGACCTGGAAGAGCCTCCCAGCCATGCCCAAGCCTCAAAACTCAGTGTTAAAGGTAGCAAAGAAACTCCAGAGAGTAACTGACATCTGAGCAGAGGACAAATGAATCTGGAAGTCTGTAATGTGAGGCAGAATAATAACAGATATAAATACAAAGGAGTAAGAAAGGCAGGAAGTTTATTTGTTTCTGTTTGTTTGTTTTAGAAAAAGACAGTAGTGTCAGAGTAGGACAAAAACCACTAACAGAAATACAATAAAATTAAATAACTATGAAGATGCTCAGTTACCCTAAATATTGCTGTGACAACAGTAAGAAAAGGAATTGAATACTATGTCACTAATAAGAACAAAAACACACATGGAGGGTAGAAATGAGGGGAAAATGTAGACACTCTCTCATAACTGTAATATGTATAAGGAAGAAAGAACAAAACTTTGGTAAAGAATTTGGGTTAAGCATCAATGACTGGCACAGCATTCAACACTGGTCTGTAGTAGTGACACTTTTATCTTGCAGCCAATCAATGGCTACCTAATTGGCCCTAGAATCCACTTAATGGGAGGAAACTCATGTGTAATACTGTAATCATAGCCAGATACACAGAGCTGAAGAGGTCATAGATCTGTGAGAAGTCCCAAAGCCTGTCATATCCCTAGGCAATGTAACTTCTTACTAAATGCAAAATACGTATGCTTATATTTGCAGTCAAGTATTACAGTCACACTCATCAAAGAAGCTTCTTTTGCACCAGATGGAGACTAATACAGAGTACCACAGCTGGTCACACACAGACAATGCCTGTGAATTGTCCATGCCTAAGCGGCACATCTACAGTACAGCCTCTACACCCAAGGCTCATGCAATATAGAATAAGGGGTAAAGAAATCACTAATGAATCTTTCAACTCTCATTAATGAAGTGACTGCATACAACAAAGGGCCAGAAATACAAAAGGTCACAAATGGCTAAGTCATGGAGATTAGGAATCTGTAGAGTGTGGGTCCCTCAATAGGGCTCTTATATTGTTTCACTCACCCAGCATTCAGGGACCTTTGCAGAAGAGGAGGTGGAAAGATTGTGTAAGAGCCATTGAGGAGAGGCATGACATATGGAAATAGGATCCTAGAAGCTCCTGGGACCCTGCTTACATGAACCTACAGCAATGGTTTCAGCATGCTCAAGATCCATACAAACTCAAGCAGAGAAAAACCCAGCATGGCACTGAGGAAATGGGTAACAAAACCCCAACACTTGCTTAAGAAATATTGACAACTGATTGCTGTTGGGTGAGGATGAGCTAGTCTTCCTGAATCAAGGGACTCTGGGTAGGTTGACTGGACCTCAGTGGATGAACCTGCACTGAGGTCACTTGAGGACACTAACTTGGCATAATAGACCTTAACATAGATGAAAAAAATGTATGGATTCCAGCTGGGGGTTTATGGGGGTGCCAGTGGGTAAGAGGATATAAAGATGATTAAGATTGGTTGAGATGTTCTGTAGGAAATACATAATCATTCAATTTAAAAAAAATTTTTTTAAAGAAGCCTAGATTTCTTGGCAAAAAAAAGAATTTAGATTAAAATCTATTAAGTGATAGAAACCATGATGAAGAACGGTGGAGAAGGAAAGTTTGAAGATGAGGAGAAAGAATGAATGACAGGCACGTGAAATGTATCAGGGGAGAGACTGGCTTTCACCTGAAACAGCCCTCCTACCTTCATTCTAGCAGAAACCAAGAAGACAGTGTGGACTTAGATGCAGCTACATCTGCAAAGGGGACATAGGAAGTAGAGCCATGCTCTATAATTCTGAAAAAGAAATATTCCATTGAGTATGAATTAATGCAGACTGAAAGCAAATAGAAAATATTGATTTCTATCATGTTATAAAATAGGATGAGTTAGAAATAGCAGGACTTCAGTGACTCTGATGTTTTCTATAAAGGTTTACAACAGTGAAGAAGGTGAATCTTTGCATTCATCCATAGTTAGAGAGGTTTTCTATTTTAAAATTTATTTTATTTTGTGTGTATGAGTGCTTCACCTGAATATTGTGCACCACATGCATGCCTGGTGCTGCAGAGGCCAGAAGAGGGCTTTGGATCCCCTGGGACTGGAGTTACAGGCAATTGTGAACCACCATGAGGAAGTCGGGAGCCAAACCCAGGTCTCACATGCTCATCCATGTTCATTGCTGCTCTGTTCACAACAGAGGATGTTGTGTCAGAACATCAAAACAGCATAGATACCCATCAGCTGATACATGGTCTTTTGTGTCCTGCACAGTGGTTAAGGCAGAAAATCACAACTGTTCCAAGTGCAGATAATAAATATCAGTGCAGGGCACAGCCATAAATGGGACTCCATATTGCTACCTCCCCCAACCAAGGCTCATCGATTATTGTGGAAAAAGAAACATTAGTAAATGTCAGAAGTTGGGAATGACAGGAGCCAAACAATATCTTTTAGACCTAGACAGGACTGCTGTGCTCATGAACTCACAGTAGCTGTAATTGCTTGCTCAATACCTACATTAAGATCAAGTTGGTCAACATTCTAGCATGAATGGGGGAAAGGCTGATGAGCTACCACTCCTAAATGAGGAATAATGGACAGGTGATAGCTTCTGGGAGCAAGAACAGTCAGTTTTCCTTAAGGGTGTGTACCTTAGTAGGTCAGCCACGCTTCAGTGGATGACCCTATAGTCTTGAGTATATTGGTAGCACAAACTGAACCTTGGGCGTTATTAAAAAGGGGTGGGGCTCAAGAAGACAGGCGTTAGATATGAGAGGAGTTATGGGGTAAAGATGACCAAAATAATTATATGAAAGTCTCAAAGAATAAAAAAAAATACTGCATTAAAAAATCAGGATGTTTGAGTATCACCATTTTCTCTATTCTTGTTCTTCTTATTTGTGCAAAGTGGCATGAAACAAGCACAAAAATAAAACCATGTGTCAAATAATAAGTTGCATGATATATTATATTGAATCATATGAAACTGCTGGATTCAAACATTTTAATCAATAAAATGGCATCTAGTTTAACAGAGAAATTATAGTGTACTCCAACAGCAATGAAAATTCATCAAATTATTTTCAATGAGATTGATATGGTTTGATTTGTCTCTCAGGGACAACCTCTCACATCATTATGAAGATGATGAAGGTTGGGAGAAGGAATTCAGGAGACTCTGAGAGCAACCCAGACAAGTAAATGGCTTTCATTCCTGAGGGAAATGTAAAATGTAAAGTTGTTTGGGAAATTGAATTTATGGATATTGACAATTAGTTGTGAAAGGTGAAGGAGGGAAAGAAGATAGACAAGAATGATGAAAAATAAATGGATTCAGTAACTGAAGGGATGGCCATTCATTGCGCTGGGAATTCTCCAGAAGGAACGGGTTAACACTGAATGCCATGAAGCTCATTGCTAAGCTTCATGAACTTAAAGTGCATATTTTAATTTAGTACTTGACCATATAGTTCTAAAGCTAGATAGAACCAAAACCTGACATCCATGTGATCCTTATCACTAAGTCATTTATATGCAAAAAAAGAAAACAAATTAGAAGAATAAGTTTTGATTGTTCCTTCATTCAACTAAGACCGACTACATTCCTTGTCTGAGAAAAGATGTTTAGTACGTTTAGATGCTGTAGAACAGAATCATGTATTCATCTACTCAGGGTCTCCATCTTGCTCTGTGTAATCAGCTCCACCCATGGTCTCATCATTTTCATAAGGAGTTTCCCTAACACACACGCAATACACAATGCAATATCACTTCTTACTTGGCCAAAAAAGGAGAAGCTTCTATCTCTTAGTGAAGTACATCAGAGGTAGATAAATGTTTTATTCCAGAGCTTCCTTTCCCTGGTAGGATCCCAGTGGCTTAAAGGATGTGATCTGATTTCCTTAAGTATGAAGCTAGAAACCAATTTTATTTAGCAAATATTTATAATACACCCAATAAAGAGTTGTTGAATTATGCTAATCTCACAAATAAGGAAGATAGTCAAGATACTCTAAATATTTATTTGACAATCAGAAAAGGCAATTGGAATCACTATTAGAAATGTGAAAATAATAAAATATATTTAAAGTATGTTTATTTATTATTTTTATTTTAGTATATGAATGTATTGCCTGCATATATATAAGTGTACCCATGCCATACAGGGCCCATGGAGGTCTGAACAAGGTGTCAAATTACCCTGGAACTGGAGTTATGGATGGTTGTTAGTTACCATGTGGGTGCTGGGAATCGAACCCAGGGTCCTCTGCAAGAGCAGCCAGTCCCTTTATTTCTTTCCTTAGGTTCTTTCTCTCAAGGTGCCTTCACCTTCCACCAGGCAGCCCCATGGCAGATTAACTCTTCCCTGAGTGGTCTCATGATCCCAGACTCAGTACTTCTTGCCTTATAGGTTAAATAGAAGCTTTGTGGTAGAGTCAGCTTTAGCTCCCCTCATCATTTCCTTAATTTATGTAAAGAACTTCCTGCATATTTTCTGTTCATAATCTACGATGCTTTCTGATTTTCTCATTGTATTTTAACGGACAAAGTGTTATTTAGCACTTTAAAGGATAGGAATGGATGGAAACAGACCAGATTAAGAAAAGCAAGGGTCCCAGTGCTCTGCTGTGCTCAAACCACACTGAGCTTTAGTTCATTTTAAGAATTATATTTTGAAACAGAGCAAGATCAACTGTGAAGATCCTGGAAGCATCACTTGATGATACACAATTAAAGAACCAGGGGTGGCAGCTAATCAAATCGTCTTGACTTCTGAAGAAGGATCAGGCTCAGTTCATGGAGGTATAGTAAGTATTGAGGAGGGTTAGATTATGAATGAACACAAAGAAAACTATTCCCATGAATAAGAATGAATAGACTGCATCATAAGATTTTGAATTACTATTCAAAAGCTGCAGGTTCATTTTCAGTGGAGTTCCATAATAGTGTGGAGTTGGACTAGATGAAATATAAAATCTTTTCCAAATTGAAAAGTCTGTGGTCTCTGCAACCAGGCCAGCTGTAGCAGAATGAGAACACAGTATCCCTGAATCAAGAAGGTCTAAATTTTCCTCAGTTTAAAGATACTTATTTAAGCCAATGAAACTCAAGGCTATCAACTCATTTCCAAAGCAACTCACACTGGCAATTTGCATTTGCAAGAAGACTAAGATATGGCTCATTTTACACCATGTTCCTCTCAAAAAAAGCTCTGTTAATTTGTGCGATGTTATCTGAGTGAAAATTATCAAGAAGGCTGCTATTTCAATAGGACTGGTACTTGCCCATCTGGGTAGATCCATATCACAACAGTTCTCTGATAGACACATTTTGTTATATATATAAAAAAATCTTATTTTACCTCTTCAGATTTTTTCACCTCACTTTCTCCTTGATTTTTATCCCAAGTCTTTTGAAAACCTTCCAATTCTGACATCAATCCAATTGCTGAGAACTGTAGCATAAAATGAAGAAAGATACATGAAAAGAACAGTATTAACCAAGTAAACACACTCATGTCACATTTATAAGGCAATCAGAGAAAACATGCATACAGACCCAAGATATTCAATATTATATATCTAAGAGTCTATCTAATAAAGGAGTATATTTTTTATGGATCAATTAATTATATGTATATTTAACTCAGATGTTATCTCATTCTCATTGATATATATACATATATACGTACATATATAAGACATGTGTATATATATATATATATATATATAGTTTGGTTTTGGGTTTTTTATTTTTGAGACAGGGTCTACCGAGCTGGCCTAGAATTCACTATGTAGACCAGGCTGGCCTTCATCTCAGAGAGGTCTGCCTGTCTCTGCCTCCTGAGTGCTGGGATTAAAAGTGTGCTATATTTTTAAAGATTTAAACTTAAAAATAAATTTTATTTTATGTGTGTGAGTGTTTTGCCTACATGTATATGAGTGAACCATGTGAGTGCAATGCCCACCAAGGTCAGGAAAGGGGTTGTATTTCTTAGAACTAGAGTTAGAGTTGTTAGCTACCAGATGGGTGTTGCGAATCTAACCTAGATACTCTGCAGGAGCAGCCAATTAAATCCCTTAAACCCTGAGCCATCTTTCAGCTTCTGATTTCAGCTTCTATTAACTGATTCTTTATGTATCAATTAACTCATTATTTATGTATCAATTATAATGAACATATCCATTAACATCTATTTTTCTTCATATACTTATTCTGTGTTTTTTGAGCCAAAATATTTTCTTATGCTATATGGTGAAACTACTCCAAAATTTGCTGGTTTAACTAAGATTTTACTGAGCTCACGAGTCTCCAAGTGAGCATTTCAGGTTAAATTCTGATGAGCTGTTCTTAGGAAGGCTAATTCATAATCTGTTGTTAGTCACAGTAGTGACTATGTCACACGTCCTTATCATTCTGTGGGCCAGCTCAAGCACTGTCTCCCAGAAAAATCTGAGACTGAAAAGAGACACTAGTGTGTGCTTTCCCAAAACTCTACTTGCTTCAGTTTGCCTCTCCAGGTATGGAGGCCAGTTGCTAAGTAGCAGAGCTCAGAATCTGCACAGTGTGACTCTGCCCACTTCAGTCCCCACCACAGTGCTCCCATCATCACAACAGACTGAAACTTCTAAATAATCCATATTTATCATTTGCTGATAAGCTTTGCCTTTCTAGGTACTGGATTCGATCTGTTAAGTGATGAATCTTTTATTCTTCCAGCTCCAAAACTTAATAGAAATGCAAATCTCTATAAAAGCTTCTGTTCTTGAATTCAGTTATTAACTATTTATGTCCAGTTTTAAACATACCAGATCATACACTGCCATGGATGGAACTTTTTTTGTTTGTTTTTATGTGTTTGAGTGTTTTGCCTGCATGTATGTAAGTGCACCTGTGTCATGCAATGCCTGTGGATGCCTAAAGAGGGCATCAGATCCCCTGGAGTTAAGGACAGTTGTCAGCCGTCGTATGGTTTTCAAACCAGGTCCTTTGCAAGCAGACCCAGTGCTCTTTACCACTGAACCATCTCTCCAGCACCCCCATAATGAATCTTTGGGAAGCATAATTTAGCAATGCAGCCATAGAAATTATAAATATTGTTTGAACTCAGAGATTTATTCATCATTCATCTTGCTTTCAGTCTTCCTGTACTCGCTACTTCTCAGAAAGCATGATAGTTCACATTATATGACCATAACTGAAAAAAAATCATGTTAAAAGCTCCACTAGTTCATTAAAAATGTTTTCCTTTTTTTTCAATCTACATTATTTTATTTTGAAATGTTTATATCGGTATAGGGAAACTAAACTTCAGAGACAATGGATGTTATCAGTTCAGATATCATTAGTTTATTATAAAAGAGAAGCATGGAAATTATTTACATGATGAACTACTCCAGTGGAATGAGCAGCTTTGAAATAAAAATAACCCTTGTGGTCTAGAACTACTTTGGTGCCTCTGAATTCTGGGAGAACTTTGTCCCTAACTTTCACAGTAAATCACTCTTTCTTTTAGAACCTGATCCCACAGTTACTGCTGCTGCCTGCAATACTTTTCCTTGAGATTTTTCTGGAAACATAATGCCACCTTTGGTTACAGTTTAAGCCACATTCCTTTCAATTAATACTGCGTCAAACAGCAGAAGAAATTTTCTAAATGCTTGCTCTGATGCGACTGTTTGCCTGCTGCCCAGTGTGCAAAGAGAGAACTGCAGTCTGTAGTTCAAAATGTGAAAAGGCCTTAAAAGTGTTTTCATGATTTTAATTCTAAGAGAAATGGATCCAATTTTTTTTCTAGTAGAGAACTAATTCTAAGAGTTTATGTGAATGTTCTGAAACAATTAGATATTTATATTACTGAAAGTAAGTAAATACTATTTGTTCTTTTTTTTTTTTCCGTCAAAGATGCTCTTCACAATAGTCGGTATTAACCAAAAGATTATTTCATGTGAATTTTCCTTTTTGTTTTATTTCTTAGATTCCAAGATACACAAACATTGGCATGAAAATCACTGGTTTCATGAATAAATACACAAACAAAAATGAGTACATTTTAAACAATGAAGATTGCACATAAGCTCGGTCTTCTGGAAAGTGCTCTAAAGCACTATGGGTTTTTCCACTCACACGATCCTTACTGGGACTGTCTTTTTCCACATCTGCCATTCGTGTGAACTTCTTCCCTACAGTTCAGGCAGCAGAGGTTCCAAAATGTTGCTACTAAGAATTTTCAAGATCTTCTCCCTCTGCTTCTGATTATAAGCTATTTAATAAACCCAAAGTGGATTTTATTTCAAGTCAAGCTGTGTTCATCCGGGGCTCCTTAGTTTGTGTCTCTGCCTGCATCAATGGGACCCAGGTAGCTGGGGAGTGATGTAGGAGGATCACACTCTTCAGAGTCTGAGCTGGGCTCCTGGGCTTATATCCATCTCCCTTGTGGCAATGGGGACTGGGCACCTGGACTGCTGGTAAAGCCCTGAGGCTCTGTTCAGCCTGGTCTCGGGAGACTGCTGTTGAGAACTTGGCAGCCTCACTAAGCTCTAGTTTTCTCATCTTTTTATAATTCTTTATAACCACAGCTATTGCGTAAATGTCCCAGCAAAGCCTAGCTACTGGGGGGGGGAGTAGGAAATCATTGCATAATGGACAGCTTTCTGTGACATATTTCCTTAATTTCTCTTTGTAAATGTGAACTTCTACATTTTGAGTTTGGTTTCGGAGGAAACCAGGGTAGAGTCTCATCAGGCTGGAGGCTGAGGGAGGAGAAGTAATGGTGTTTGTGTTCCACTGGCACAGATGCTCTCAGCTTTAAAACAACCTCCTACTTCTTAATCCCTCTCTTCAGATTCCTGCCAAGCTCTCTGGAAATCTGAGTTTTGGACCCCCTCCCACACCACATCTCATCCATATGCCTGCCACAGAGGAAGACATTCCGCAGGCTCTTTCTTTCACTCCATGAATGATTCATGTGTTAAAATCTTAAATACTAGTTTACTGAACGAAAGACCTAATAGCTTGAAAACCTGATCTGACGTCAAGGAAACGCACTATTTTAGGTATATGCTTCTGCCATTGATTGTTTATTCAGAAAATATGACAGTATTCCTCCCACCTCTTCATCTTCTTCTTTTTTTTTTTTTCTGTAGTGCTGAGATCAAACCCAAAGCCTTACACATGCTAGGCAAGTACTTTAGCACCGAGCTACATCCCCAGACCACTATAGCCCCTTTCAGAGACTCTTCTCTGAGATTCACATAAGAATGTGCGAATACTTATTAAGAACGTTTCAGCTCAGAATTAAGGGGAAGAAATGAGCCTTTGTCTACAATAGAATATTAAAGATTACACTAAGAGAATACTAAGCAAGGTTATAAACCAAAATGCCTACAAGGAGAGGTTGACAGCTAAAATAAGTGAGAACAGTTAACTCAAAAAGGACATTTAGTCCTCAATACCCATAGGGGTCACATTTACACATCCAACAAACTGCAAGTTAAAAATATTCAGTAAAAATTAATGTGTCTATTTTGAGTATGTACAAGCTTTTTCCCTGTCATTATTCCCTGATTGATACAGCATTACAACTGCTTGCACAGCATTTACAATGTGTTAGATATTCCAAATAATCTGGAAATTATTTAAAAGATGTGGGTATTCTTAGATAATGGAGTTGAGAATCTGTAGGCTTTGGCACATGGGAGAGTCCTAGGTCAATCCATATGGGTGCTGAGGTTCAAGGTCATGTTCACTTCAACAAGTGCAGCCCCTACTTAACTACTCTCCGATGATGTTTTGTTTTGGTGTGTGTATTTGTGCATGTGATGTATGTGCATACATGTTCATGCCATGTGTATGTGTATGCCATGTATGTGTATACATGAGTGTCTGTGATGGTATTCCTATGCGTGCATGCTTGTAGAGGCCAGAAGTTGACATTCATTGAGTGCCTTCATCTTTTTTTTAAGCTAAGGCACTGGCCAAGAAGCTCCATAGATTCACTTGTCAGTATCCCTACATCGATGGGGATTCAGAGCATTCTTCCCTGCTTGGCTTCTACATGGGTGCTGGTTCGTGCTTCTATTGTAAGCACTTTCTCCATCTGCATTCACCCCATTTCCCCGGCCACCAGCTCCTGAGCACATGGATTCAGTGTTACCAGAACTCTAGAACTTCATTAGAAGTCATAAAATCTTTGTTTGCTATTGCTTTGTTCTTTTGAGATAGGGTCTCATGTAGTCCAGGCTGGTCTCAAACACAATCCTGCCTCTACCTCCTGACTGCTGGGATTATAGACAGCATAACCACAACTGGACACAAATCTTTACACTTACTTGAAATGTCCTAATTTTAAGCACTGGAATTAACTGAGGAATATATAAACACTACCTAAGCCAAATACAGCTTTAGACCAGATTTGGTCTATATTGTCAAATTTGTAGCCTTTGACCTCATTCCTATTTCATTTAAAAGTGTTCTAAAAACTTTGCCAAGAAATAACACGAAGCTAAAATGAATAAAACTTTGTTGCAAAACTACAAATTATCAAGAAAACAATTTCACTTTAAAGAAAAAAAAGACTGGAGGACTATAGAATTATGAATGAAAATCTTAGCTGAGCCATCTCCTAGCTACAGGAACTATAATACATTACCTGAATTCTTTGAATCACAATTTGTGAAAAGATAATAATACTCTTTTTGTGTGGCTCTTGTAAGAAGATAATATCCAGTCAAAGAAATTTGCATCATTACATAATTTCTAGCAGGTAGTAAACAATGTGTGTGTTGACCCCAGTAGTACTCTGTGTGTGGACCCTTCTCCAGCCATCAAAACCCAGAGAGAAAGTTGCTGCTTGAAGCACAGAATTGGAGACTTTTGGTTTGATTGGACCAACTCAAGTCACACATCTGTCCCTAAACCAAGCAGAAGACACCAGAAGAGCACCATATGTAGGCGAGGATGAATCCACAGATGGAACTGGGGACTTGCTCATCTTTCCTATCTTGAGAGGAAACTGTACAAAATAGAGGTTCTGGTAGAAAGGAAAAAAAAAGAGGAAATAGAAGATGGTTTGTCTACCATAAGATTTCAGAATGATAAATATGTGGATTTCCAATGAGCATGTCACTTTCATCCTGCTTCAATCAACACATAATCCATGCTTTCTGCAGGTCTCTGTACTTTTCTGATACTGGAACTAATTATGCATAAATATTATCAAATAATTCTTATTAACTAATTACAAATTACTCATATAAAGGGAGACATAATTTACATCAAGTAAAGAGATTTTAAAGTCAGATCCATGTATAACAAGAAGTGTTGATTTGACTTCCAGGGTTCTCATTCACTATTCATAGTAACAATGGATTTTCCTTCCAAGCTTAAAAAAGCAACACTTGCCCTGCATAGCTTACAGTGCTCTTTTATGGACAGGAAGAGCATATTCCCCCATCTCTGAAATGCCTTCCTCAGTCCCTCTTACCTTTGTGGCTTGGAACACGCTCAAAGATTCATTTGAATTATATGAATGTGGCATGCATCTTGATTAACTAGAATGGTAGAGCTCACATACTAGAGCTAGGGCTCTTTTAAAACACATCTCCCAGCTTTCTCCTATTCCTTTATTGCTTTTCTGGTTTTACATGTGTCAGTCAGACACAGGACCTTGGTTTTCTTCATCTAAAACAGAGTTAATTATAGAATTTGCTTTGTAGGTTGGTTTTATGATAAAAGGTGTAAGAACTAATACCACAGCTATTGCATGAGTGTTCAATACACATAACTAATGTTATTAGTCTTTTTAAAAAATATACTTCCATTTTTCTCATTAAGATTCATATGTCAGATTTATCTGAAACAACCCTGTAAAGTTCCCATACTCTTTGATCCAAAGTTAGCAGGGTACAGATTAGCAATTCTTTCGAATATATCCTCTATAATTATCCTCATTTAATATCTTGTAACCATATTGGACAAATATTGATGTATTAATCTCTCAGGAAGACAGACATTTCAGAAAATACTATAAGTATTTGTTTTTTCAGTTAATTATTTTAGTTAGCATAAAATTAATGGGCTTTATTAAGACGTTTTCATATATATATATATATATATATATATATCATTATAGCTTGCTCATATTTGCCACCCCCCCCCACACACACATACTGTTCTCCTCTGTCCTTCCTCCTCCCTTCACACTGGCCCCCTTCTTTCTCCCAAATTGTCCCCTTTGCTTTCAAATCATATACACGCATAAGAGTAAGTATAGATTTGTCTAAATTCCTTCCTTTCCCTTAGGATAACACTTAGTTCTTTGAAATGTTTGATAAAAACTTATCCATGACAAAATATACTTTTATTTGGTAATTACTCTTCAGTTTGTAAAGCGCCTTCGAAAGTGCTCCACAAGGCCCAAGAAGTAGATGCTAGTATTTGATGAGTGACACGACTTGTTCCAGATCATGTAAGCAGTAAGCAGCAGAGGCAGGGACCTAAATGCTCATGTTCCTTTGGGGCTGCACTGCTCAAAACGCTTCCTCTCCTGAGTGCTTGTCTCCCTGCCAAACGAAGTCATTCTGTTTCTACTATGGGAGTTCATCTCTCAATTCAACATCCATAAATAACTTCATGAGTTTATCAAAAGTAAGAGTAATAATTACAACTGTCAATTCAACAAGAGGAGATTGAATACTTTTCTTCAAAGAGCATTTGTTATAAGGATGCTTCCTGCATAGCAAAGATAAAGGTCCATCTCTGGGTCTAATAGACCATGGGTGCCCCATCCCCTAAATACTGGATCTTTCCTGGCACTGTTTCACCACCAGAAACCAGATTTTAACTCCTGTTGTCAAGAACTTCACCATATAATAGTGCTGTTGAACCATCATTTCCACCACAATACATTGATCACCAAGAGGATGGCAGAGCAGTCAGACATCTAGTCCTGACTCCTTTCATCCAACCTTGAGTCAACCTAAGGTTCAGATCCTTTTGTAATTACTGTGCCCAGCAGGGACATCTTTTCAGAAATTGTTCACTAATCATTTTCCCTGGCCTGATACTTATGACACTGTGTGATTGTTGAGATTCTGTCTTTAAGCATTTCAGGATGTGGAGAGAAAAAAGTGAGCTTTGCAAGTCTACTGTTTTTGCAGAGCTGGAAATCTGAAATCAAACTAGCATCAAGTTCCTCCTATATTGTTCAGCCCCGGCTTGTCATACAACTTCTCTTTTATTTGATAGACCTCATGAAAAGAGTTATGAAATCACTCTTTACTCAACTCTGGGATTTTCATACACTATTGCAAAAGTGGGGAGTATCATAAGACCCTTGGCTGATAGCAACTATATAACCCATGTAAGATCAGGAAGCTCTAAGCTATGTGTCTCTCAGGCCCTAGTGTTACATAAGACGCACCTGCAAAGCTTGTGGAAAGTGTTCATTCTTTGCCCCATCCCAGAAACCCTGATTTGGATCTGAGGCAGGGCCAACTCCATCTTGAGAATTCTGTGTAGGGTTGGGCTTAGGGGAGGCCATCTGGTTGGAACAGGAAGCTGGGAGGTTTGCCATGAGGCTGTGTTTGCAAAGCAAGCACACTCGTTTTAACTTAGTGTGTATGTGACAGATCAGTATCAATATTAAAGTTTCCTAAAGTTGTACTCACACTTTATATGAGAGCGATTAAATTGCCTATATTAAAAGGAGTTTTTTTTTTATTTGGGACAGGGGCAGGTGACAGGAATCAGGGTGATTTCTGCCACTAGAACTACCACTGAATAGAATCCAGTCTTTTAGCCTTCTCCATAGAAAAGCCTGACTCATCCATCAGTTCATTCACTGAATGAAAGATCTGTTGAGTTGTGAGTATGTGCCAGACAATGTTCTAGGTACATTTTGAGACACGGTAATAATAAGAATTAACAAGAAATAAAACAAGTGGAGAGTCCTTCCAAAGGGATTATATTATTGAGTCAATTAGGATCAAATATAACATATGTCAGAAAATTATATAGTGTGATAAAAATAGTTGTTAATCTTAGAGAAAAATGCTCTTGGGAAAGAGCACATGCCTTAATGAGATGCCTTTTTGATACATATTTAGATAGTTACTAGGGCATTTCCCTAGGAGGCCAACTTAGAAATACTAGATACATGCTAGATGTGCCTCTCCAGACTTAAGAAAATGACAAATGCCAAGCTTGTGTGGGTTTGGAGGGGGAGATGTGTATATGTTCAAGCAAGTTTACATTCAAACACCTTATGGACTATTATCAAATCTTACACGGGTGTCTTTAGATTTTCCTATAAAGTATCCTGTACACTATATCCTGCTGCCTTTCCAAGGGGTTAAGTTTTTTTTTTTTTCTTCTTTTTAAATTTATGGAGCAGTGGATCATTGTGAACTGAAGGAATCTCATTACCAAACATTTATAATCAACAGAATCACATACCCAAGTCAACAGAATTATGAAATGGCTCAACAATTCTTTCTCTCCATATAGGGAGAGGCGCTATTTCCAAAGAGAGCTAAAGAGAAGTGAAATAACTTTATACTAATTCTCCTCATTTTATCACACCAAATGGCAGGATGTCATTTAAAACCCCTTAATGATTTTTAAACAAATGGTTCCTGTAGTGGGAAAATAGTTAAACTAACATTAATCGAATTTCTTTAGTACTGAAATATTAAATGAACCCATTCTATTTCATTTACTTTTTAAACTGTGCTAAAAAATACCCGAGGACCTCTTAGAAAAATTTAATCAGATTCTTCACTCTGTCCATCAGTCCAAGAGTTTGAATCTGGTCAATTCCATTAAATACACAGGAACGAATCCATTGTCACTATGTGTATTTCTCTACAGCCTTCCTTTGTGAAGATTCCAGGCCCAATTTATCAACACCAGAAACTTACTTAGCATGGTTGCAAATTCTATATATATTTTTTCCAACGTTAATGTGAGTCATCATAGCTTATCTCCTTAACCATATGTGCTAGAGCGAAGGACAGACAGTTATTTTAATATTCCTGGCCTAGAATCCTTCCCACAACAAACACATTTGATGCTCATACATGGTCCCTTTCTTGCCGACACTCACGCCTGTCAAAATGGCATGGTGCCTACTCAACATATGGACTGCTAGCTTTTCTCACTGGGCACAGTTGCCAAAGAAAGATGGGTTAAGCTGGGCACCCTGCATAGTGAAGCAGGTGACAGCTCTCCCACCCCTCATCATGTGGCTACAAATCCTCTAGGCTCACATCACTCCCTATCCTCTCTTTCACAAGAATACTAAAAGGAGAGAGATCATTAACAGTATCACTCTACTTTCAGGCAGTTTCCAGTTAGTGCCTTTGCTCTCAATGCCTTTTATTCATGATAGGAAATCTATCCTCTGCCAAAACACACTAGAATTTAAAAATCATTTGGAAGCACACAGTTGTAAGTAGATAGCCAGCAAAAGTATTAGCTATGTATATGTGCGTGTAAGCACATTCTTATGCACACACACATACATATAGACCCAAGAAATTAATGTTGTTTTTATCCTGCCTTCTCATTTCCACCTTACGCAGACCAGAACTAGCACCAAGGGTTCAAGATAAAACCTAGTGATTGTTTAAGCCTTTCCCAAATAGAACTGTCTCATTACGTTAATCCAATGAATCATTTCCTCCCTAATCAGGCTACATCCTGTTTGGTTTGAAATTTCAATGTTAAAATTTCCAAATCAATTTTTATTTGTCCAAGTGAGTTTGTTTTGGCAATAGCAGAAATGTATTCAGTTTTCCCAAAGTCTTTTCCTTCGTATCTTGGGTCATCATTCAACAGGAAACCCAAATAAGGTGTTTGTCCAAGTCTGACTTTTAGCATGAGACTACAGGACTGATTGTTTTGCACTCTTTAACAAACAAGTCTAGCCAAATTAAAAACTATCACAGTTAGTATATGCCCTGAGTTCATGGACCCTGAATTTGTCAATTAATAGCCATTGATGCCTGTTCTATATTGAGTAGCTTTAGAGCAAGAATTTAAATTGTCCATGACCGTAGTTCTGCAATGTGGGAGTCATCATGATAACCATTTTAGAGATGGTGAGGACATCTTATGCATGGACATTACCTAACACTTATCTTTAATAAAAGTAGCTGATATTCATTAACATCTTACCATGCACTGTTCTAAATACCCTACTTTTGGGTTGGTGAGATGGCTCAGATGCAAAGCCTGAAAGCCTGAGTCTAATCCCCAGGATCCACATTATAGAAGGAAATAATAAGCTCTCATAAGTTATCACATAATTTGACCTCCATGTGCTCACCGTGGCCTGTGTGCCTTCACATGGATTCAATCAATCAATTAATAAGTAATCAATAGTGGAAAAGTTAAAACCCTATGCATGTCAGTTTCTTCACAAAGTCATTAGGAATCTCAATATTCAAATCCTATGTGGGATGAGCACACTGAGAAGTTAACAGGTCTTCCCACCATCTTACAGGTCAGTTTTACTCTAGAACTCTCTTTCTTGACCATTATCTTCTCTACTAGGTGACTGTGGCATGCATTTTGATCTCTTCTTTAGGCTTGGGCCTTGTTCACGCCATCAGATCTCACTTCCTTATTTAAGACCTACCTCGTACAGCATCTCTGATCAGAGTCCTGCAGCTCTCCATTTCCAAAAGAAGAAAACTCAGATTTTCATCTCAAGATTCTAAATATATATTTTGGTTCTATCAAGCCTTCCAATATGACTCTTCCAGTGAGGTTATATATGCTCTATTCTTGACTGTCTTTACATAGCTATTCCTGTGTTTACTTTTGTTCTGACTTGGGGACGCCTTTGCTGTTTCTACAACATATGTGCAAAGCTTACCATCAAGCTACCTCATCCACTTCCACCGTCTGTGCTTCATCTCTTCATTTTATCTCACAATCTCTCCAATTCACCACATACTGTTTCCCAAGGTACCGCTTGTCACCATTCTCACTCAGAATTTTGAGCGTGTGTCCTGTACTGATTTCAGGCATCTATATGTAATCTAATCAATTAAAATGGATCATGCCTTGGATTTCTGTAGCATGCCTTTACACCTACCATATACACTGAGTGATCACTTCTTTGTCACTCACCAATAATTTCTCTCCCCTGCCCATCACTACATTTCTGTATTTTTTCACTCATGTGAGTAATTCTTAAGAGTTGAGCTGTATAAGCCCCCAGTAGCCGGTACTAGCTATGGGCATCATTCTGAAAGATTGGTATCAATGTGAAAAAAGCATCTCATTCCACTTCTTAGAGATATATTCTTTTCAAGTATCATGTGTTAACAAAAGTGCAATGTTTTAATTTCTTAATTGTTTATTTAATTAGGTAAGTCAAGAAAAGGAAGTCTGCTAAACTTCTTCCAGTTTTAAACAGAGTACCTGTCATTTACACAAAATGGTAACCAGCATGGTCATAAACTGACAAGACCGTATATTCAATGTTCAATTTTTAGTAGATGACTTGTTACTTAGAATTAATTTAAAGTCCATTTAATTGTGTATATGAGAAAAATGTTAGTATTCCTGGGATGGCTTTTCTGAAATACTAACAAGAGTCCAGAAAACTGACTAGTTGACTCATCAGGCTTTCAACTCTTTGATTCTGAAAATCCAGAATCTTCTGCCTGTCTACCCCTATGTGGTCTCATTCGCTCTCCCACAGTTTGGAACGTCTCCAAGTGTAAAACCGTACAACATATGCAGCCTGCAAGCAGGGCAGGCATAAAAAACACCATAAGGATACATAAGCAAGTTTCAACTGTGGAATGCTGGGAAACAATCACAGGCAATGCACCAACTTGGCATAAAACAATCAGAGGGTGAGGTGGCTCTTTTTGAGCAAAGCATCATACTGGCAGAGATGCGAGGAAGACCACAAAGAGAAATATTGTACCCAGCAGTGGATGCCGCCAGCCAAGAGTAAGCTGTAGAGGCTCTTGCACAGAAAGGACTGACAGTCATTGTTTTTCTGTTCTTATCTACTTGCCTAGAAACTGTCCCTGCTGCAGCCACTTTGACTAGAACTACACTATGTTTTTCCTTCCCAGTCTTTTTCTCTTGTTTACCCTTAAGAATACATGTCGGAGGTCAAATCTTCAACAAAGCTCCCCCTCAATCCCCCTAGGAAGAGTTACCAGCTCCTTTTTCTGCAGTGTACTTATGTTAAGATCTTATACTTGCTTATTTATGGACTTGTCCTTCTTTATATACAGTGATCTCCTTCAGAGCAGAGACCCTGTCATTTTCATTCACTTCTATCAGTGACCATCAGTGTGACCTGTGCACAGAAGTTGTTACATAAATTCTTGCTGGCGGATGAGTGAAATAACACATTTCATGTACTCATTTATATAAGTCAGATGTTTTCTGTGTGAATTGTTCTAGACATTTGAGACAACAGTAAACAAAAACCACCACTCTCCCATTACAGAATATAGGGAGAAGTCAGAAATACTAATAAACATAAAAAACCAGAGAGCAGTGCTTATGCTGCAAGATAGACAATGCAAGGGGATAAGGAGTTTTTAATGAAGGTTTTTAAATACCTTAGATGGACGTGGCCTCTTTGAGTGGATTTTTAAAACAATGCAGAAAAAAGCATAAGCATAAAGGCCCAGAGGTGGCATTCAATGTCTACAAATAGTTGCCAGGATATGGAAAAATAATACAAAATGATTTGACCAAAGAGACTGAATCAAACAAAAACATTATACTAATTTATAATAGTGACTCAATGATTCTATGATGGTCGCTGAATATTTAAAGTAGTGCAGTACCAAAGCATTGCCTACTTATCAAGGCAGTAAAATATAAACTGTGAACTGCCCTGATAAAGGCTACAATTTCTTCCAAGACAGACATTTCTAGTTGTAAGGGAAAATTCCTTTAGCCTCAGTCACAGGAAGTAAGAAAGTTCTAGTCCAAGCAGATGTACCTCTGAATGTATCTCTAGAATGGGTTGACTGACTGATCTTCCTCCTAATGGGATTTTCCTACTTCCTAATTCATAGAGGACTTCCCTTCCTCTTCCCAGTGTACTGATCTTGGTCTCCATCCTCACAGCTCCACTTTCCATCCCAAGCCCCAGATCTGTGCACTGCCTGCTTCTTCACCACATGGCAAAGGCTCACATGCACCATACAAGTACTGGAACTGTTTCATTCAGATGGCCTCCTCTAAGATCAGAATGTCCTCCTAACTTCACTGACGAGGACATTTTTCAAGGATAAAGCTGCTGTGTGAGGAAGAGAGTCCTTGGTTTTACTTCTCCCTTTGATGTTTCTTTGGCCTGTTCTTTTAAGATTCTATCTCTGAGATACACCTAAAATTTTCGCATGCACAGTTCATGAAAAAATTATCAATTTCACTCTGTAAAGGCCTTTGTGCCAAAATAATTTCCTAAAAACAGAGAAGTTTGAAATTTTCCTTTAATACTATAATTATCCCAAAACTAGGGTTTTAATTTACTGTTGCTTTCTAAATACAATTTTCAAGGAGAAAGACTACAGTTTTTATTAAATTCTCAAAAAAGGAACTATATTTGCAAATTGTAACTTAACTTCCAGGAAGCAAACAAATAAGATTTTTGAAATTATATCTGAGGATGAAGGCAATGTAATATGTGAACAAAGTATTCACAGTGTGTTAAATGACAGTAATTAGCATTATCTTCAAAGACTGGTCTGTGGCCTGTGTAATTTGTAAATGCAAAGCAGGGAAACAAATACACATTGCTATTTCTGAGTGTGTATTTCTTAGTGAAATGTTTTCTAATAAAGAAAAATCTGAATCACATATGATCTACACAGAACACTATAACTATTGTCCTGACTGACAGGACCTCATGAGATAACTAAAAATAACTACATGTACCCACCAAGATGTAAGATATATTCTTTAACTGTATAATTTCAAATGCTAAAAGTACAAAGTAGTTGTTGCATTACACTGAGGCTTGTTGACCTATTTTCTGTTCTTGCATCTGCTTTAGGCTGAATCTATGAGCCTTAGGAAGATGCTTTGGCCTTTACATTCCCATTCTTCCTGTAGAGTCACAACAAAGTCATTTGTAAATTAAAGCTACTTATAAATTATTTGCTGTGTAGTCTATACAGAGAAAATTTTTAATCTCAGGTCAGCTTGTTATAGCCACTCAAAATATTCTATTCAACACCTTCCAAATACTTCCTATACATTAATAACTACTTCTCCTTCTTGTAGCAGAATACCTGACATAAACAACCTAAAGGCATGCATTATTTATTTTTCTGTTGCTGTGATAAAACAACTTGACCAAGGCAACTTGAAGGAGGAAGTTGATTTGGCTTATGGTTCCAGAGGGTAAGAGTCCATCAAGGCAGGGTGGCAGGAGAAAGCAGAAAGCCACACTCTCACATCTTCAAGCACTTGCAGGAATCAGAGAGGATAAACTGAAGTGGGGGAAGGCTATGAACTCTTAAAGCCCCTCACCAGTGATGTGCTTCTTCTAGCATGGCTACACCTCCTAAACCTCCAAATAGTGCCACCAACTGGGGCCAAGACTCAAATACGTGGAGTCTATGGGGGACATTCTCATTCACATCACCATAGGGAAGAAGGCTTTACTTGGCTCACAGTTTAAGAAACTACAGTCTGTCACAGAAAGGAAGTGATGGAGGACCATGGAGCTGCTTGTTAGAACAGGAAGCAGAGAGCTATGGCAGGAAGCAGGGGTGGGACAGAACCCTCAAAACCTGTACTTCAGGAATCCACTTCTTCCAGCCAGATCCGACCTCCTAAAAGTCCCAAAACAGCACTACTAGAGTGGAACCATGTATTCAAACCCTTCCCTAGCGGGGAAGATTTAACATCTAAACCATAACTCTCTCAGACGCTTCAGATTGCTTTCAACATTATCTTTAGGATTGCTAAATGAAGCTATAGAAAATAGTTACTAAATTGCCTACTGTATGCTCTTAAGTAGAGATATAAAATAAAGTTATGTGTTTGTTGTAGTCATAATTCCTTTAATGTTGTGTGCTAGAATAAGACAGCATTTCGTAAAGGTGGTCCATGAACTCCAGGGTATTACATAAAAGTCAATTAGGTTTGGAAGGAAAGCAATGAGCTTTGTGTTTACATTTACTTTGGCTTTCTTTTTGTTTCCTATAGTTTGTATGTTACAATATAGCATAAGCCTTACAATTTTATACTAGACATTGGTTACATTCTTTTATAAAATAGGTTTGTTTGTTTGAAACAGGGTCTCCCAATAGCCCCAGATGGCCTGGAACCTGCTATGTAGACCAAGCTGTCCTTAATCTCACAGAGATCTGCCTGCCTGTCTCCCCAGTGCTGGAGTTTAAGGTATGCACGACCACGTCCAGCCTAAATATGCTATTTTTAACAAAATACTGGACCACTAATATAATTACCATGTTTGTAATGATGAATCTTCACTGTAAACTTGGAAGGACCGATAAATTATTGAAAATTAGTTGGATCTCCTTGGGTAAACAGGATATTGGAAGGTTTCTTTGGGGCTAAGTGGTGCCGTGGCCCCTTCCAGTCTTCTTCTTCTCTGTTTCCTGTCTGGCATAAGGTAAACAGGCTCTTTATCCAAATAGTCCTCTTACTGTGTCTTTCTGCTTTAACATGAGCCCAGAAACATGGATCCATGTGATACTGGATGGAATACTCTGAAGACAAAAGCTAATAAATAAAAGTCCTCCCTTAAGTTGTTTTCCTTAGGTATTCGTCACAGTAACAACAATAAGTAATACAATGTTATTACCAATGTGTAAGAATGTTATATTCTTTACTTATTCATGGAGACAAGGGTCTCACTATGTTCTCTAACTTTGCCTTGAAATCAGAATCCTTCTGCCTCAGTCTTCCAAGCATCTGGGATTATAGGTGTTTACCACAGAACCTGGTGCATATATTAAATAGCCATAATTTGTAGTGTCAAGTTATGCTCAAAAAGAACTATTGTCAATGATGTTTGTAATAAAACCATTTTTGAAGACTTCTGGTCTTTGAAGAATTCATTTAACAGCATGCAGGTAAAAGTCTACATTTAAAGGCACACAATAATGGTTGATTCTTTATTACCGATGGAGGTCATGTGGGGTCTTAAAACAATGTACTGGAAGAAGATTTTGCTGGTTAGCATGGGAAAGGATGCTCCCTTAATAAAATGTGAATATCTGAACGAATCCACCGGAAAGGACAAGTAGATGTATATGTCTACTTCCTCAGCTCCTTGTTGTCTGTCTGTCTTTGGGAATACATGAGTAATTATTATAGGTTTTCAGTAAATGAGTTTTATTTGAATTGGGAAGTATTAAGAAATTATTCTGAAGAAATTATTAAAATCTTAAGAATTTATTAAAGGCAAGAAATAGGTTCTAGTGCCTGTGGAATAGCAACAACAGCAAAAATCCCACCTTGGCACAACAGTCAAATCTCCAGGATATGCCTCTTGTCACAGACCATCCATGATACTGAACAGCTTCACATCTTGCCTCCTTTTCAGACTGTTCAAAACATTAATCTAAGCAATGATTTTTGGAACGTTGTTGAAATCACAAATATGATATAAAATTTTACATTGAGTTGAAATGAAATGAGTATTTAGCTTTAGAAAGGCTGGATGTGGGGTTAGTCTAGGCCACTTTTACTTGTAGAAGGTAATCTGTCTCATAGGCAGCTGGGATAGTTAGGGAGCATTCATACCACTGGGTCTCTTTAGCTTCCTCCTCAATCCTGCAGAACAAAGCAGAGGAAGACACATCTGAATGGGGACCAGGAGGTCCTTGGAGGACAGACACAGCATGAATCCCAGATTAACTGACATTGCTTGTGGCATCCTGGTAAAGGAGGAAATAATGATTAATATCATTCTGATCAAGTTTTAGAAAATCTCAACTGGAAGATCTGAATTCTTTGGCTGTCTTCAGGTGCCAGGACATTTTAAACCACTGCTTGGTGCTGAGTGAGTCAATCCACTCACCGCTCCTGCCTCCCCAGGCCCCACTCAGATACGTCGTGGGGCAGCTGATGCTAAGTGACACCCTGGCAGAGTCTTCAGCTGGCCTTTACGGTTTTTCTCTCTCCTCAGCTGTCACTCTTCAGTTTATCACCCTCACCGATGAAGCCTAGAGGTGGCTGGTCTGCCATAAATACTTATTCGATACAGAAGGGAGAGGGCCTCTGAAACATGACTGGGTGGCCTGTCTTCTCTGTTTGCCTGAGGAAATGTGAAAGTGTGTAATCCCTATTTCGAGGAATTTCTGGTCGTTTTGAAGCACTATTAAAATGATTATCAAAACCTTAAATTCAGCAATGAAATACATGATTCTCTTAATGACAAGGTCATTAATTGGGTGTCTGTCCTAAGTGAAATATTGCTTATAACTTGTACCCCAATTCAATTTAACATAAAACAATGTGCCACAATTTTTTGACAGGCGATAGATAGAAAATGAAATTAAATTCTAAACCCTCAAATCTGAGTTATCTAGCAGAGACTGCAAAACAGCTAATCAACAGTGTTACAATTAAACAGATTCTAATTAGTCCCAGGGTACTGGGTAAATCTAATTCCTATCATTCTCATTGTCACATTTTGAGAAAGTTGTGTTAAAACCATGTGAACCTGATTTCTCATTTGTTCTCATTATTAGTAAGGTGTGTGACCTTCTTCATTTCCTTGTTCCTGGCGTCCTTGCCTAAAAAGTCACAGATAATTTAAGTCTTGTGATTATGTTTACTGATAAAAATGTTAATATGTTACCAAACTCTCAGCCCAATGTACCTAACACTAACTTAGAGATTTGTAATACATTTGCACCTAGTCCTAATTATTTTTCTAATAGACAGAAAAATCTTTTTCTGAACTGCCTAATGGAGAAACACGTTTCACCTACTCCTTTGCTGGAAATTGTAAATACATGGCACAGCAGGAGTTCTCTCTCCTTGACCTCTGGGAAACTGAATTAAACAACACTTGGCACCCAGTTTCCAACGTGTATAATCATTATGGTAGGCCCTGTGCCAATGCCGTTTATGCACAACCCTCAGTATGCAGCATTAAGAACAACAAGGATGGCAAGCGGCCCATTGAAGAATTAATTAGCAGACCGCCTGGACTCATCAGAATGGTAAATAATTATCCTCTGACAAACTTAGTCAGATGTTAGAAGAAATTACATTTAGGATTGATGTCAATGGCCACAATTCATTATTTAAAAGCTACCAGTGACTGGATTCTTGAATAGGAATTGAAAGATGCCCCATTCAAGACTCAGGCCATAAATGCCACACTTTCCTGAGTGTAGATACCTTAATTGTCTGCTCTACCCTCACTTTCTGACCCAGACTGCTAGGCCAACTTTTTCCCCCTTTAAACTAAGTCCTGGTATCATATGTACCTGAAAAAATATTGAACTACCTTGTCAGCAAGATCTCAGTTTTCAAAGCATAAGACCTGCTTATCTTCTGTTTCCGTCCTCAACAAGAGAAGATTTCTTGGGTATTGGTTATTCTCTCCCTTAGTCACAACTTTGGCCAAGTATAAATACTGGGAACAAAATGACTGACAATTGGCTAATCTACCTAAATAGCAAAAAGGTGAGAAGGAGTACCCAGATGCATTTGCCTCTCCAATCAACACACAACAGGCAGCCTAAGCCATAGGAATCTAGGAATCACAGAACAGGCCATTCTAAGTAACTTAAAGGAAAATGGGAAAAGTGAACATATAGTATGACACAGACTTTTGTTGCACAAAAACCCTTAAAAATTCTCATGGAGCGTAGATATTGAAAAACGTGGCTGTCATTTGTCCAGTCCTCAGAGCCACTCTCTCATCCTCATACAAAACACTGTAGATGGTCTGAGGTGTAGACGTGGTCTATTCCCATCAAAATACATTTTATAGAATAATACTATTACTCTGCTACATAGATTTAATATTAAAGTGATCCCTAATGACTTATTGTTATACCCATAGATTAACACATCTCTCAACTCTCCCCACAGATGCTTCCTTATACAATAGCTGTGATTAACACAGAAACCCACAATGTGTGGAGAATAAGAGGCTACAGAGTGATCGTCTCTGCACTGGAGGCCTATATCAAACTTCTACCTCCCAAGGCTCAGGGATCATTGTGGAAGAGGTGATGGAAAGATTGGAAGAGTCATAGATGGTGGATGACCACAAGGAAACAGGATTTTTTCTAGACAGCTAGGAAGTTACTCATATGCAATCACAGCAATGGTGACAGCATGTATAAGCACTCTGTAAACTCAAGCCAGACAAAATCCCAGCATGGATGTGGGGAAGTGGGTAAGGAACCCCAACTTTACCTGGAGAACTATTGGAGACAAATGGATTCTAGAAAGGGGAGAATCATTCTCCATTAAGGGGGTGATTCTTGGCAGAGTAACCAGTCTCCAGTGGATGGATCCACACCAGAGGACATTTGGGGACACAAATTTGACTCTATAGGCCTTAACATGTAACATGACGTGTTCTTCTTAGCTTTGTCAGGACCATGGGCATGGACAGTGCGGAAAGGAAAGTCAGCTGAATTATTTCAACTTCAGTCAAAGGCACCAGATAATCCCTTTTGTCCTTGCAAAGAACTTGTAATGAAGACACCCCTGACACTGACACGCTTCCCTGAGAGTTCAGTGCTGCTAACCTGGTATAAATGCAGATCACCTGAAAGTTTCTTCCACTAGGACCTGGTTTATTACAGATGCTTCAGTTCTGGCCTACTAACCACAGGACAGTTCTTACTGTTAATCTTCTCTTCAAAGTAAAGAATTCAGGGAATAAAGACAGGAGATGGTATTAATCTCCCCGAGTAATTTAATTCTTCAATCAGGAATTATAGATGTTTTCTCCTCTATTTTAAGGTAACTAAGGGTTCCATGACTACCCAAGATCTTCATGAGTTGATGCAATTTTAATATACGACACAGTAAAACCTGTCTCAACCTTCCACCCTTGGGAACAGGAAAATCAGTTGCTTAGCAGAGGCGGTCTTTAACAAAAGGTCAGACAAAATTGTTCTGGAGACCTTGGGAGGCTCTAAGTAGCTGCTTTAGACAGAAGTTTCGTATAGAGAAGGTGAGGTCTTTGTGAAGGTGTCAGCTGGCTGCCTCAATGCAAATCCATGACCCCCACATGCTTTTCTTCAGCTTCATTTTCCTTATGATTCTGTTTGAATGTAAATAAAATCTGTCTTCACATAAGCAGCATGTCTTCTCTACCATGAGGACCTTGGGCAAAAGGCTGGTTAAATAGACTAAGAAACTTCTAAATGAGACCTACTTTAATTGTAAATCAAAGGAAAGCACCGTCCTTAGACAAAAAGTTTGAAGTTTTTGTAATGGTAAGTAGTTTACTGAATGCTCCACAAAACATGTTGGGTTATAATATCTGCAAAAACCCCTCTAAGAGGTAGCTGATAAGTATTTTTCAAATATAATGTGCTATAGTGTTTTAATTTTTAGAAGCTAAGTAACAGTAAAACTTGAAATATCTGATCTTTATGGAACTCTTTAAAAGCAATATAGTTTAAGATAGTTAGCACATTAAAAACAAATCAAAAGAGACGTTTTCCAACCTATTCTGTGATTGTCTTCGACTATAAAGAAAAAGAGTTAAAAAAAAAAAACAACACAGCACATGAAGGATTGGTTGACAGGACAACTGACCAAGAGATGGTATGGGAAGGTTGATTTCTTTGACTAGGAAGTTGAATTAAAGATATTCAAATGTTAAATTTTAGGATTTCATGAAATTGGCCAGGCATGGTGGCATACTCCTTTAATCCCAGTACTTGAGAGGTAGAAGCAGGCAAATTTCCGTGAGTTCAAAGCCAGCCTGGACCATAGTGAGTTCCAAGGCTGCCACAGCTATACAAATGAGATCCTGTCTTCAAAAGATAAAACAAAAGATAGAAAGAAAGAAAGAAAGAAAGAAAGAAAGAAAGAAAGAAAGAAAGAAAAGAAAAGAAAAATACCACGAAATCTCAACATGGCACAAACCACATAGTTCTTTTAGAATAAAGAACAAAGATGAAGAACAGCTCCTTACAGTCAAAAGAGAAGAAGCAATGGACATACAGGTATAGTCTGTTTTCTCACCTTCTCCCTTTGAATCCAACTGCATTAAGAAAACCACTTGTTATGACTGGTATTTCACAACCTGTAGTTTGGGGATCACTTGATATCTTCTGAGTCATATGATGGCATACAGATGCTGGTTCTTTGGAGGGACTTCCCTCAATTACAGATAAAAATAACAGATCAACCCACTCAACTTAAAAACAAATTGTTGTTTTGAATTTTAAAAAGTTTTCACCTCTATACTTTTACCTATATATTAACTTTCTTTTCTTTTAAACAAAAGGGTGTAGTGGAAATTTTTGGGGGAAACGATAACGAACACTTTAAAATTAAAGTCTTTTGTCGACCATTTTAAAAGTTTTACTTTCATGGTGAAGATGCAGAGTGCAAAAGCACCATCTTGTGGCCAAAAGGAAAAAGTACGTCAATGCCAGCCTTTTGAGTCATTTTAAATACCATTCTTTTTCACACATAACTTTTTATGAAATATTTGTCAAGTTTAATTTTAAGCACTTGGTATCGTTCTCTAAAACAGATGGTTAAATGACTTAATACAATTTAAGATTGAATATATCTTTAATATGTTTTCTATGGATCTGATTCCAGATTTAAAAGCCCAGTACATAATAACCATATGAGACTGAAAGATTTTATCAAGTTTGAAATAAAAATAGAATTTAGTTTAAAAAATAAGAAATTCTGTCTTTTGGTAATCAAATCTTGCCTATTGATTACTTTAAATTAGAAACACAGTCAGTTATTTGGCCAATAAAAAAGTAGCCATTTTATCACAGAATTAATATAAAGAAAATGAAGTCTTTAAGAATTTTTTTGTTTATATGTGGCCAACTACATTTCCACTACAAAAAAAGAGGGGGGTAAGGTAAGAATTATTTAAGTAGCAACAGATATGTTGTCAGAATTTGACAAGAAAATCAAAAAAGATAAGGCACATGCATTATACCGCCAAATGACATCTGTCACCTTACCTACTGCAGGTAGGTATTATTATTATTATTATTATTATTATTATTTTTATTGCATTACCCTGGCTCCATTTCAGGCTTAGGGTAACTGAAGTACAAAGATATCAAGTAACTGGTCCAAGGTGGCAGAGCTAGGAAGAAGCAGAGCAGAATTTGAGCACAAGCTCTAGGTTCCTGTTGTTTCCTTCTAGTGGCTTCCACACTCCAACTTTATACACAGCTGTGCTGGATGCCGCAGGACGGGGAGCCAGGCATCTCATACCCCCAGAAGACTCTGATTTCGTGACTAGTTCTGAAGTCCAAGGCTCTGTTTCAGACATTCATGTGATCCTAGTGACAGAAACCAGCTTATTCAAACTAAAGCTGACGAGCAAGACAAGAAAGGCAAAATTACATCGATGAATTCATTTTAACTTTCAGTCTTATACTATCTCAATTCAGAATCCTGCTTTTGAAATCTACGCATACTCTAAAAGCATTTCTTGATAAATGATAATCCTCCTTTCCACATCTCCTTCTGTACTTTCCTAAGTGATTACTATTGCTTCCTCCCAAAATTACCAACAAAGACCTTCCCTGTGGCAGCTAATAAGCTAAATGTTGTAGGTAGTTTATCCTGCTTTCAATTATAATGAACCACACAATACATTTATTATTATACCATACAGCTCAGCAACAGTAACACAATGTGTCCAATGATTTTTGTCTTTCTCTTATATCCACAGTCAGCTTTTCAACTATTTAAGTTGCAACTAAGGAACTGATGGAGCTCTGACAGGAATGGAAGTTGATAGATTCTTTAGGTTAATGAAAAGTAAAAAGTTTATCTGTGGAGATTTCATCCATTTGTCAGTGAGTGAATGTTAATTTTGTTGAATTGTATAATTGCTTTTAAATATTAGGTAAATATTTTAATTTTTGTGCTATTAAAATATAACAATTATAAAAATATACTTTTAGACTTAATCTATGATACTAATATTTACCATCATTTTAAAAATAGAATCACCAAAAGGTTAAATTAACTGTATTTCCAATTTGAATATATTATATATTATTATTATTAAAACATCATTATCATTAAAATAGGTAAATCCAAAAATACGGGTAATAATTTGTTGTGAAATAATTTGTAACTAAAGAATTTTGAGTATATTTTACTTTCAATAATCTAATCAGAAGTTAAAACAATTTTTAATTTTTTAGATGACAGCCTTTTGTAACTGATTCCCAAATTCCCTGAAATGTAACCGTTGGATTTTGCAGATCAATAGGACTACGCTCTAGCATAACTCTGATAATTCAGGTTCCATAGATAAGGAAGCTGAATATTCCAAGTGATTAACTCACCTAAATTTATAAATTTATATTTTATAATTTATAAAAGTAAAGGCAATGAATCAAGCTCTTGCTTGGTTTAATTTTCTCTTCCAATTAAAGAATTAAAAAACAGGAAGAATCCCACAAAATGCAACAAGTTTATTAAAAGTAAATGAGAGAGAGAGAGAGAGAGAGAGAGAGAGAGAGAGAGGCTGACTTTCCACAGTGAGGAGAGGATTTGATAACTGAAAATTCAAAACCCCCCAGAGGGCCTGGGTCTTTTAAGTGGTCTTTGTGGTACAGGGTGGGTTCTCTTTCCCTTATTTGGGCTTGGGCAACTTAAACAAAGAAGAGAGGGCTGATAGACCTATAGCCCTAAGCTGAGATATGTCCAGAACAGGCCTTGCTAAACTGGTCTAAACTGGTTAGCCAGGAGAGGTGCTCCACTAACTGTAGAAAAGGCCCTCAGGCCTTTGTCTCAGGGGAAGAAGCCCAAAGTTTTCCATCTTTGTTACTGCTTAGTAGCCCTTTGACTATTCATAGAGATTCAGCTTACTTCTAGGTCCTCACTCCCTGCTTTGAAGAGGTAACCCCAAAATTATTGAGGAAATAATTCCTGGGCTGAAATTGGAGAATAAACATAATCCAGTTTTACCATGAAAATCTGGAAATCTAGTTCCAAAGTTTTGTTTTGTTTATCAGAAGGAATTAACATCTAAAAACAGAGTTTTTACTCCCAAGTATAATCTCTGAGCAAGGATGTTGATGTAGGAAGAGATAAAAATCCAAAGTTTTAAAGAGACAAACATAATAACAGAGAGAGTCATAGGCAGGAGTGGAGAGGAGGAAGTCTGAATATGATCGAAATACATTCAATAAAATTTTCAAATCAATAAAAAACATTTTTTTTAAAAAAGAAACCAAAGTTCCATTTGACATTTTTGGCTAGAGAACCAAGGACATTTTTGGAACTGTTGTTTGAGGGACCCTGCCCTGAACTGTCTAGCTAATTTTTATCTTCTGTTTTCATCAGTCTCCGATCTAAAGAGGTTACCCCAACTGCCAGTATGGAATCGGAGCAGTGGCCAATCTGACTTCTTCCAGCTGAATGTGGACATCCAGTATGGCCATCAGGGTACCACTTTGGTAAACCTATTTAGGGAACACTGAATGTATATGGGTAGTTTCGTTTGTTTAACAACCAATTGTGGGGACGAAAGCCTAGAAAGAGATGTGAAGGAAAAGCAAAGACACGTGTTGTTAGTATTACAAATTTTAGGCAGGGAACCAGGTGAAGACAAAGAGAATATTTTTGAATGTCTAACTATCAAAGTCCACTAGACCCTCTTGAGAGGCTCCGCAGAGAATTTATGTACTGGGCTTCTTGATTTTCTTCTAGCTTCCAATGCTGGCTTGAGTGATGAGAAAAGGATGTTTTTAGGTACTTTGGTGGCTATTGGGGCACCAAGAATCACAGGGTGATGTTCAGCCCAGATGACTGTTAGAGGGGAAAGAGAAAACAGATAGTTATTTTTGATTTCTAAGCTAAAACAATAGTGAGCCTGTCCATCTTGGCTGCAGCTACACATACATAGGTCCTTTAGTGTTGAACTGAGCCAAGGTGTAAACTCTTATATTTGGGCAACATATTCCATATCAAGAAGAAAATCACTAATGTATAATTGTCTAAGTAACACCTTATATGTACTTAAGACTAATGTTTGGGAAGTATGTGCCCCTTATACTTTAAAAAATATATTAATCATTTTAGTCTTTGGTTATACTTTTCTGTTGAGTGTTTAAAATCATGCAGGTAGTCAAAATTAATCATTTTCATTTTTACTGTCAAGGCCAGTTTAAGATCTGGTCCTCGAGGAGAATCACTTGACCTTGGGTAAAGTTCCTGGCTCCTTTACCGTTCAGTCTATGTTCAAGCTCTTTTAGGGTAAGTCAAAGGTTTTGCTTGAATATGGCTTCACTTGGAGGCACTGAGAAAATTTTTCCCTATGTTTCCCTCTGTTAAGGTCTATTGAGTCAAGTTGGTGTACTCAGATGTCTTTGGTGTGAGTTCATCCACTGAAGCCTGCTCAGTCTATCTAGCATCACTCTCTTAAAGAATATTGACTGTCCCTTGCCCAGCATGCCAATGGTTCCTTGCCAAAGTTCTGGTCTCCGGCCTATTTCCCCAGTTCTATGCTAGTTTTTGCCTGATTGAGTTTTCATGAGTTTTATGCATGCTGACACCATTGCCGTTAGTGCATATGAATCAAGTTCCCAGACTCCTAGAAGACTCTTATGGTCCTACACTGCCCCTGCTCTTACAATCTTTCCATCCCCTCTTTTTCAATGGTCCCTGAGCCCTAGATGAGTGAGGTTTAATATGACACACACTCTGCGTTCTCTTATTCTCTACACTTTGGCCGGTTGTGGTCTTCTGTGTTCATTGCCCTCTGTTACATGAGGAAGTTTCACTGGAAAGAGGTGAGAGACCCATAATTATTTTCTCCACTAGGAGGTGGATCCTTAAGTGTAGAGTTCCAGTTGTAGATGTGTCACTTAGAGCTGAGCATTCTCACAGACACTTATTCTCTGTTGTTGGGTATAATGCAAGGTGGGCCTAGCTAGGCCACCTGCCAGGAGGAATGAAGGAATGGCTCTCGTGGGTGTGGTGCAGCAGACCACCACTGCTGGCTTTCCGCTCAACTCCCGGAGTCTGTGTGTTGACTCTGAACCTACTTGCCCCACCCCCCTCTACAGCAGAGACCTTTCAGTCCCCCTCAGGCTGGCCCTGAGTGCTGGGACCCCCAACACTCTGTGTATGACCAGTTGTCAAATTCTGTAATAGTCTCCAACTGTTGCAAACAGAAGCTTCTTTGATGAGTGGTTGGTGGTATATGTGTCTGTAAATATAAGGATTCATATATAGCATACAGTAAGAAATTATGTTTATCTAGTGATGTTGACAGACAGTATTTTCTATAGGCTCTATGAACTCTCCAACCATGTATGTTTGGCTATATTTACAATACCACACATGAGTTCCTTCCCACTAAGCAGGATTTAAGCCCAATTAGATAGCTATTGATTACCCCCAAGATAAAAGTGCCACTACGGCTCCAATATCCTTTGCTGTCCTGGTCATTGTTGTGGTTGTTAGGCTTTAAAGCTAGGATTAGACTATTGATTTTCTCCCTTAGCAGTTTGCATAGTATACTCCACAACTATAAGAGCTAGTCTTCAGGATCTAGGCTTCCAGATCTGTTCCACCTCCATTGCTCCAAGTCCTGTGTTCAAAGTATGTCCCATCATCAGCAATAGGGTCTTACCTTCAAGTTCCGGAAGATATTCTAGGGGTGTGGCAATAGCCTGTGTTCTTCTGAGAATCTCTTGGACTGCCCTGACCAATGATTTGAAGGAATACACATGCACTGATGTTCAGGTTTTGTATGAGTATTTTTTGGTAAACTTTTAAACTAATATATTTCCCTATGGTTTTTCACACTACCTAAAGCACTGTTTATCTCCTCTCTCTCTCCTCTCTCTCTCTCTCTCTCTCTCTCTTTTCCCCTCTCTCTCTCTTCCTCTTCCCTTCCCAGTTAAAGTACTCCATTTTCCCCACTCCCCTCTGGTCTCTGATGACACCTGTCTCCTCCTAGCTCCCTCTCTCAGGCTCTTCTTTCCTTTTGCCCCCATGGTTCCTTATTAATCCTTCCCCTCCCTTTCTAGTTAAATACCAGTATGTCCCCCTTTTCTCCTTCGGTAACAGCTGTCTCCTACTATTCCCCGTCTCCTGGGTTCTTTCTTTCTCTTTTCCCCCATGGTTCATTTCCATTTTCCTGGCTTCTTTGATTACAAATATAAGGATTTGGTGCTAAGATCCTGTCTTAAGAGTTCTCCTCTCACAGTGAGGCCCTGCATTTGACCACACCCTTCTAGGTTTGAACAGATTGAGCAAACAGAGAATGCTCTTCAATGAGAGAAACCAGTTTACTCAGGGTTACTTACAAAGGACTCATCCCCAGGGAGAGAGCCACAGAAATTTCACGGGGGGGGGGGGGGCAGCATTTTGATCAGAAGTGTGGTGGACCTCTGGCACACACTGCCAAGATGGAGGCCAGCCACCTGCTCGCTTGTCTCCTACCCAGCTTTCACTGCTTTTCCAATACACTCTCCTTCCCAAGTCACTGATTGGTTGGAAAGTAATTGATTCTATTGGCTTCATCTCTGTCAATCACATTCTTGGAGGCATGTCCCTTGACTCAGAGAGAAACTCTGTAAATTTACCCCTACAGATCCACAAATGAGAGAGAACATACATCATTTGGTTTTCTGAGTCTGTGTTACTTCACCTAGTATGACAGTTCCTAGTTCCATCTGGTTGCCTATAAATTTCATGAGTTCTCCTTTCTTTGCCACTGAGTAGAACTCTGTTGTGTAAATGTGCCACATTTTCTTTATCCATTCATCAACTGAGGGACATTTAGGTTGTTTGCATTTCTTAGCTATTGTGAAAAGAGAAACAACAAACATAGATGTGCAAGTATCTCTGCAGTATGATGAGTCCTTTGAGTATATTCCAAGGAGTGGTATAACTGGATCATATGGTAGATTTATATTAAGTTTTTTTAAGAGTTGTCTACACTGATTTCCACAGTGGTTACATGAGTTGCAATGCCACCAGCAGTGAATGAGCACTCCTGATTCCTCATATCCTTACGAGCATTTGGTGTCATTTGTCAAACATCTTTAGTAATTAAGGAAATGCAAATCAAAACCAATTAAGATTTTATCTCACCCCAGTGAGACTGGCTAAGATCAAGAGAACATATAAATCATTTCTGTGTCATCTTTTACACACCTTAAAATTTTTACTTAGACCTTTGTGACTTGAATAAAGTTTCCAGATTTCTTTTCCATTTTGGAGACATTTAGCCATCTTCATCTTCATATCCAAGTCCTTTTTTTTTTTTTAACTAAATATGCTTTTACTTTCTTGTGATGCAGAGGCAGGTGGATCTCTATGAAATTTAAGTCAGTCTGGTCTCCATGGCTAGTTCCAGGCCAGCTGGGGCTACAGGAGAACCTGTTGGGGGAAAAAAAAAAAAAAAGTTAAAAAACACTTTTATTCTTAAAACACTCATATTCTTTTAACTTTTTTTACCTATTGGTTTTATTTCTTTTAAAAATATTTTATTTATTATTTTATTCTATGCATATTAGTGTATTGTCTGCATATATGTAAGTGCACCTATGTCATGCAGTGGGCTGCAGATGTCAGAAGAAGTCATCAGATTCCTAGAACTGGAGTTAGAGAGGTTGTTAGTCACCATATAGGTGCTAGGTAACAAACCTGGGTACTCTGTAAGAGCAGCCAGTACTCTTAATCATTGATTTTATTTCTCAATACCATGATACATAATAACGTTAAGAGATCAATTTACTATCTGTGGTGAGGAATTTTTGTTGGGGTTACAAAGTAATGTTTACTCCCCCCTTAAGCTTCCAGTGATAAACCAATGTTTGATTCCACAAAAGTCCATCTTGGGGAACAAATGAGTTTATTGAATTTACTTATAGAGCAATTGTAAGGGGTTACTGACAGGTTTGTCAGTGACAAGAAAACAGCTTCACTGGAATGTCTTTACTCAGAATGAATGCTCACTTTCCCATAGCCACACGGATGGAGGTCTTTCTCTCTAGCCTTCCCCAGACTATAAACAACAATTTCTCCTCAAGACCATGAGGCAATGTGCAATTAAGAGTGGGGTTCCTACCACTGGGTGAGTAGAATAACTGGATATTCAAGTGAGGGTTCAAATGATCCTGTCCATTACCTCTCTTTATGAAGGAAATTATCCTCAGATAAGTAAGTAGGCCCTAAATAGCAAAAAAAAAAAAAAAAAAAGAAAGAAAGAAAGAAACAGAGGAAGGCATTCCATGGTCCATATGTCTTATCACTAATTGTAATTGTGAAAGTCAAGCAATTTCATCTGGATCTTATTTTGATCTTCCCTCAGCTCCTAGGTGCAAGTTGTTGTTATCAAAAGAACCCATGAAGTAGAAAAAAATGGAGAGATGTGCCCAGTGCCTACTGTGACAGGCCACAGCTCCAAACTGAGATATGTCCAGGACCAGCCTGGACTAAACTGGTCTGGACTGGTCATCTGGAAGACGGACACTGATGCTGGGATAAAAAGCCCCTAAGCCTATTATCTTAGATGGAGAAGCCCAAGTCTGAAATCTTTGTACTTATCTGTGGTCCTTTTTCTATCTGTCAAGGATTTGGCTACCTTCTAGTCCCTCAAAGCCTAGCTCTCAGGAGCTGGAGAGATGGCTCAGAAGTTAAGAGCACGGGCGGCTCTTGCAAAGGATCTGGATTCAATTTCCAGAACCCACATGGAACCACATAATTGTTCTTAACTCCAGTTGAAGGGAATCTGATGTCCTCTTCTGGTCTCTGGCACTGCACATCATGAATGTACTTATATATATATATGCAGGCAAAACATTCATACACATAAAATAACAATAAATAAGTCAAAAAAATTTAAAACTAGTTCTCTGATAATTCCGTCTGATATTCAATTCCCACTCACTGCTAGTTACCTCTTTAGCCCAAATGAGCACTATTTCTATGATACTTTTTTTCGGTTCTTTCCAAGGTATTTATATATCAAATGTCACCCTTCTCTCGTAACTTGAATTTTGCATCTTGTTTCTTCTAAAATCTTCCAAAACATAAGCACTTTTAAATACTCAAAATTTTCTTATTTGACAAAAACAAACTTAAGTAAGTTTTTATTAGTTATTATTTTTATTTTATGCGTATGAGTGCATTGCCTGCATTCATGTAAGTGCACCCATGCCACGCAATGCCCACAGAGGCCAGAAAAGGCATCAGATTCCCTGGAACTGGAATTAGGAATAGTTGTTAGCCACCATGTAGGTGCTGGGAATTGAACCCTGGCCCTCCACAAGAGCAGTCAGCTTTTAACCACTGAGCCGTCTCTTCAGCCTCCACACTTAAGTATTTGTTAAGAGTCGCCATGTGGACAAGTTGGAAAGTTAAAACTCCAACAACCAAGTCATAAGGGACACTCATATTTCTGAAGAGTTTTATCTTCAGGAGTTCCACCAGGCCATAGTGAATATCTGAGATGTTTTCACCAGAAAGAATAGAACAAGAACCATTCTGAAATACACTGGAGCATTTTGTCTAACGAGGCCTGGCCCTAGGAGAAACTATTTACTGAAGCTTGAGCTGCTGGGGTTTTATCAATGCCCAGCTCACCTGAGGGAAGGAAAACACTGCAGTCAAACAACTTGCTCTAGATTATTTTTTGCTGCTGTGATAAAACTCACCAAGGTCAGTTTGGTAAGGAAGCAGTTTATTTCATCTTACAGGTCTAGTCCATCACCCAGGGAAGCCAGAGCTGGAAGGAAGGAACCTCAAGGTAGGAACTGAAACCAGAGCTCAAGAAAGAACCTCAAGGTAGAAACTGAAGCAGAGATCGTGGAGGAAGGCTATTTACGGCTCTATGCCAGGCTCATGTTCAACCAGTATTTTATAGAGACCCATCTGTATAAGGATGCACCAACCAGAGTGGACTGAGCCCTCCTACATTAATTTTTAATTTAAAAAATGCCCCACAGACATACCTACAGGCCAATGAGATCTAGCAAATTTCTCAGTTGAGGTTCTCTCTTCCCAGGTGACTCTAGATTTGTCAAATTGACAATAATAAAACAAAGAGTACAGAACTCTTGCCATCCTGTCCAGTTTAAGGTATATGGAGTGGGCAGCAAAGAATTATAAAGTCCATGGTCCATAGTTCAGGAACATAGGCTCCTAAGAGACTCAGATCTAGTCACGCAACACATTGTACTTCCCCATTCCCACACATTTCCACTACACTACGGACACCCATTCATCTGGCACATCTCCACTTTTATATTCAATACACCATGTCTATCTTGCAAGAAAAAAATAACAAGGCATTAAATAGGAAAAAAAACTCTATTTGAAGAGTCTGAACAAATATCAGAGCAGTCATAATGGCAAGAATGTTGGAGTTCACATTAGGAATTTAAAAATACATGTAATTGATAAATTAGGGATTTTAATGGATAAAGTAGTTAACATGCAAAAGTAGATAATATGAGCAGAGAGATGGAACTTTTAAGACATAATTGCAAAGATATGCTAGCGACTATGAATCAAAATATCGTGACAGAAATGAACATCACTGACAAACAACAGTAGACTGTTCACAGCTGAGAAAAGAATTATGAACTTGAGAATGCAATGAGAGTAAATTCCAAACTTCAAAAGCAAAGAGGAAAAAAATAAGAAAAAAATAATGAAGAGGTCAGTCCAAGAACTATGGGAAAGCTACCAAATATATGTAGTATGAATTGTTGGAATGCATGATGGAACAGAAGAAAGGCACAAAAATAAAATTGCCAAAGAATTTCTCCTAATTGAATGCCTGAAGCAAACCAGAGATTCAGGAAACTCAGAAAACTCCAAACAGGATAAAAACTATATCACATTTAAAAGCAACAGTTCCTGAATGACAGAGCTATATTCAAATGGTTATGGCTTATGTCCAACTGAGAATAGCAACTTCAAAGGCATCATTACCCTGAACATCATCAAAAGAAGACAGGTCTTCCCCGGGAGAAGTGCAAAGGCTTAACGAGAGAGACTTCTCTGTGCCCTCTCCTGTGCTTTGAAAGTTAAATGCCCCCATAGTCTTTGATCTTTGCTGCCCAGCTGGTAATATTATTTTGGAAGGCTGTGTAACCTTTAGGGGGTAGAACCTTAATGGAGGCAGTAGGTTACTGGAGGTGGGCTTTGAGGTTTAATAGCCTGGTCTCCATTTCCTGTCTGTTGCCATCTTCCTAAATGCTGAGACAATGTGACCTGTTGCCTCACACTCTTGTCACCACACCTCCCCTTCCATGATGGACTACATCCTAACTATAAGCCAAAATAAACCTTTCTGTAGTAAGAAGCTACAATGACTCTAGTAATTCCAGATAGAATAGTCTTGAGAACAAGGTAATGCAGCAGAGTTTTCAGATATGAAAAGGAACATTAAAATGATAAAGGGATTCTTATTTATGGAAATAATAAAGAAAAGCTAAAGATTATAAGCTCACACAAAAAGCTTTGTTTTCCATGTGCTAACACCAGAATACCAACATATTCAAAGCAAAGCTGGTAGAACTACCATAAAAATAAAGTTGATTTTTTAAATCATCCTTCTATCAGAAATGAACAATTTGAGTTGACAAAAAAAATCAGTAAGCACATGGTTCAACTCAACCCCATAAATCAACTCTGTGTGACTGATAGCAACAGACACCAGTATGGACCAATGCTTCATGTTAATATAGTATAGAAAACCCTCAGCAAAATACTAGATCAAATTAAGCAATATATTGCAAAAATTATATGTCATACAACAAGCAGTTTCAATATTCAAAAAAAAAATGCAATGCATCATAATAAGCCAAAAAAGAAAAGTCAACCTGTAGATAATCAGAGACTATTATGTTAAGTGAAATAAGTCAGGCAAAAAGAGACAAACTATTACTTAATTTCATAATTATGGAATCTTAAAAGATCTCACCGAAGCTGAGAATACTATGGTAACTAAAGAGGCTGGGAAATAGATGGAAAAAACGTGGGGAAAGCTGATTAGTGGTGCTTCTTCTGGCATCCATGGATTTGCACACACATGTTCCTTTTACGCACATGCAAGCAAAACAATCATACACACAAGCTGAAAACAAACAAGTAAAGTTGGGCATCGTGGCACACAACTTTAATTTCAGCACTTGGGAGGCAGAAGCAAGCGGATCTCTATGAGTTCAAGGCCAGCCTCTTCTACACTATACAATCTGACAATCGTAATCTCTGGTATTTAGCCAAATTAATCGAAATTTATTTTTACATGAAAACCTGAGCACGAGTAAGCAAATCTTGGTACATCCAGAAATATAATATTATTCATCAATAGAAAGAAATGAGCTATGAAACCATGAAAAAGACACAGAGGAAACTGAACTGCATGCTACTAAATGAAAGAAGAGCATCCTTAAAAGCTGCGTAGTATGTGATTCCAACTAGCTGACTTTCTGGAAAGGGAAAAATAATGGGTGAGCAATTGCCAGAGGCCTGGAAGAAGGAAGAAAGTGAACAGGCAAAAACCAAGCCTCTTTTTAACTGTAGAATTAGGCTACACAGAACTTCAACAGTGAACAGGTATCATTACTGTGTAGTCAAAGCTCATAGAATGTCACACAGAGTGAGGCCTCCATCAGCTGTGGTTGCACATAATAAGGATGGGACAAAATAGGCTCAAGGATTCTAACAACCGTATGGCAACGCAGAATAGTGAAGAGGCTTTACACATCTGGAGAAAGGGTGCAGGAATCCCTCTTGACATTCCACTCAAGTTTTTGTGAACTGAAACTACTACTTTTTATCTTTAAAAAGATATGAATGAAGTGAGGCATAGTGAACCCAACTATAATTCTAGCACTTCAGAGATGGAGGCAAGAGGATCATGAGTCTAAAATCAGTGAGACCCTGTCCAAAATACGCAAAACATACACACACACAGGCACACACACATATATATATCTCTGCTTTCTTAATAACAGATTGCTTACATGGAGTTCAGGGTACAATATTTAGCACATAAGTACAGTTGGTTTTTCTTTTCTAATATGGGATTGTTTCACTTAGTACGATGCGATTAAATTTCCTGTCTTCTCTTGGTTGAATATATCTCATTTCTGTTAAAGTGTAGACAGTTTACACAACAAAGTTATAAACATGATTTATTCTCATTGTTTTCCCAATTGTCAGAGTAATGAGATACATTTTTTCATCCTTTAAAGCTTCATTGATCTTTAAATACTAACTGAAAAGAAAAAAAAGTAAAACTATTTAATAGACATCGTCCACATACTGTTTTTGTGATCATTCATCGAAAACTTTCTAAAACTCAAAGTTGTCATTTTAAACAATTTGTCCTGTGTGTGAAAGGCAGCCAATAGAAAGATGCAGCGAAATGTAACACAGCAATTATGACACTGATACTTAAAATGCAAGTGACAGGGCTGGGGACACGGCTTTGTCAGTGAAGCATGAGGATTTGAATTCAGGTCCCCAACAGAGCTGGAAATGGAAGTGTGATGTTGGCACCGAGGAGATGGAAACAGAAGGATCCTTAGGGCTCTCTTGCTAGGCAGTCTAGCCAAATTGGTGAGCTTAAGATTCAGTGAGAGCCCTGTCTCAAAAAACAAGATGGAGAATGGTTAAGAAACACACCTGATGCTGTTCCTGTGCACATACATGTACACACACAACATGTTTGTACATATACACACACACAAAACGAATGGTGGTATCTGGTAGGCTATCTTAAGTTCATATCTCAGTTTCTCTTGACTTTACTTTCTCTACCTATAAAATGTGCCTATAATACTTTTTCATCAATTATAGATACACTGTACCAAAGCACTTAATATCTAACACAAAATTATATTACCAAAGAGGACTGACTGTTCATTACTGATATAAAATATACTTCCTTCTCTGAAAATACAACTTTTAAAAATATCTAAAGAGAGCACTACATAAAAATTATTTACAGATAATTAAGAACACTTACCTACTTTTCTTGTTTACTGTGTTCAAGTTAAATACCTCGTAGCTGTTAGGAAATACCCTATTACTATCAGTCACTATCAACACTTAGGCTTTAAAGAAAAATAATTGAGGGCTGCAGATGAGGAGTTTTCACCTGGGCACTGGTTATCTAGAGCAGAATCTTTCTTAGGGAGGCTGTCCTGAACATTGTATGATGTTTAACAGCATGTCTGCCTTCTACATAATAGAAATCAGAACAGGCCTCCAACCAGAACAGTCGTGAAACTAGAAATACCCTTCATAAATCATGAGATATCCCTGGAGTAGATAAGGGACTCTATAGTGAGTCACAGTGACTTTTAAAATTAAGGGTCAAGATTTGGGGAGATGGCTCAGTTGGTAATGTGCTTGCTATTCAAGCACGAGAATCTGAGTTTGAATCTCTAGTACCCATGGAAAAACTGGATGTGGTGATGCATGCCTAAACCTCCAGTGTCTGATGAGGTGGCACAGGGAAATGTAGATCCTGGCGACTCATCGGTCTAGCCATCTGGTGAACTCCAGCTTCACTGACAATCCCTGTCTCAAATATTTAGGGTGGAGAGCTATAGAGAAATACACTAATATGCACATATACACACACATACACTATACATACTATAAATGGTGATGTTATGTTAAATTTCCCTTTCAGGAAAGATTATACTCAAAGCTTTTAGCTTTGCTGACAGGTCTGCGACGAGATATGCCCCGTCCTCTGAACTGTCTCATTGTTTTCAGTTATCTGTAAATGCAAACACAAACAAGCCAGGCTTGGGCTCTTTAAGCCAGGCTTTTATACTTCTAGCTGCTTCTTGTCCTGGTAGTACAATCTGGTGGTAATGATGCTATACAGAATCAATGCTTACATAAATTAGGTATGGTTGGTATACTTTGAGCAAATTATCGAAAATAATCTTATAATGCAAATATCTTTGAAATAATCATTTTAAATACAAATTGCCAAATTTTTGACAGGTTTTCAAGGAAGAGTTTGCAGATCACAAGTATCTACCAATTGCCCCACATTTCTGGAAAATTTCAAATCCTCAAACAAGAACACCTTGGGAATCCTAAGAACAACACACTTGTTTTTCATCTGGCCTCACTTTCAAGACCCCATAAAGGTCATTTTCTATTGTCACCTCATGTACAAAAGTGACACTCATGGTCTGAAGAAAACTTGTTTTGATTAATCTTGCAGCAAGCTGTTCACCAGAATTTCTAACAAATAAGTCCTTCTGTTCACTTGTTAGAGTCGTGATCAACAAAGAGCCAAAATTAAAATGCTGTGAGTCCATCAGGTTCTTTTATCAGTGAGAAGAGAAATACTGGATCACTGATCTAGCAAGGTGTTTACTAATGGCTTACGATGGTCATATGACAAAAACATCTGTGCAGGACACTTTCTAGCATCATGTGTTAGTATGTGCTATCCATGTTAGTGTCCCTGCCAAAGACAAACCTATAAGCTGTTATTCAAGTCATAACAAAATGGGTAGTTGCTGCCCCTGCAAACATGTCTACAAGTAAGAAAGAAAGGAAGATTTGGTACTAAGTTCAAGAACAAAGTTTCTGAAGCTGAACAGGGAGGAGAGAAGAATGAAGATCCTCCCCTTCCTCTCTCTGACTCAGAAAATATCCCCTCATTGCTTTGACTTATCTTCAGCTCAGTCCTGATCAGAAAGTACCACCGACGTCCTTGGTCCCGCTTCCAGGATCCCGTGAGGATGGCTTCTTTTCTAGCTTTTCAGACCCAGGGGCAGTAGCAACTTAAGGACTTCCTCTAGTTTCTTAGCCTGTCCATCTTTGGATGAAGTAGCTCTCCAAATTCAATCCTGTGTGGAAAGACTTTATGTAACTTTGTTTGTCTCATTGCAACTTCAACTGATAAAAATAACTGCTGTTATCTTCTACATTCTCCAAGAGCCAAAGCACCTGGTGTGGCTAGCAGCCTGATGGGCATCACGATAAATGTTTCCATTAAATGAATGCAGAAAGTATTATAATTTACTGAGAAAATAGAGGTACCTTCTTGCCCCAAATAACTCCCTACCCATATCTAAACATCCTATTGTAGCCTGTCATGTTATTGGGCATCACTCTCCTTTTCATAGTATTTTCTGCCTTCTCATTGTAAAACTAGACACACATACAGAAACTAAAAACAAACAAAAATCAAAGAATTGAATTATAAGACAAATGAACTATTACAAATCTCCTTATAACTGCTATGAAGGACGTGTTCTCTCCCAAACCACTAGAAACCTCTTCCATACGCTGAATGTCTACCTTGACTTCCTCTTCTAAAGAGGAAACAAGTATCCATATTTTTATAGTAATCACTTTTTATGATTTTAGCATAAAAGTATATGTATCTAGATGCTATCACTTGTCTTGACCTTTTAAAAATGACCTTCCTCTTCAGTGCGTTTGTCTATGGGTGACTCCTTCATCCATCCTTTTCCCTTATAACATGTCTGTTGAATAACCTGAGTCTTTGACATTAGAGTTTCCCAGAATTTGAGTTTCTCCAATACTATACTTAAGGTGTGATTGAAGACAATCTTTTGCACTCTGGTTTTCCTTCATATTAATGCCTGGTTGTAGAGGCTTGATTTCATGAGGTAATTTGCACTGCTGAGTCCATATCAGAGACTAAGTCCTGCAGGTCTTCTTTGTGATCGTAGGCACTGTTAAAACTCAATCCCAAGACCTATCAGTTCACTCCATATAGTTCTTCTTTTATAACTATCAAGGTCTTAATTAGTTATAATATTCTTGTAAGATATTTTTCTTTTCATCTACTTTTTGATTACTTACTGATCCTACAGGAGAGACAGAATAAAATTAGAAATTTTGGGGGGGTCCTTAAAATTTTAATTTAAAATAAAATTTGTCTTATTCAGAAGCAGTTTCTAACTATGGCATCATTATGAACTAATGAATATTCTATATCTTGTGAATTTCAATCCACTATTACTCCTTCCCTTCAAAAATGTAACTTGTTTTCTTTGGTAGTTGTAGCCTCTTCAGTTATCTCCTGAGTGCTTTCCAGAGTTTCTTTGGAGGGTATGTCAGAATGTCCCAGGTTCACCTTGTATAGTTACTGTGCCAATCCCAAAATCAGACAATTCTCAAAACAGTTCTGGCTTCTAATAATGGGAAAATATCTTTCTAGACCATGCTGGTCAATATGTATGTTTAAAGTGTTCACTAGATTTTAGGGCTTTTAGTGGAAGTAAAAAATGTACAGAGAATTTAAACAATTTAAATGTATAAAGAATTTAAACAATACCAGCCATTGTTCCTACTCTTGATTACCCACTAGAACTTTATGGTAAGACCCTATTACTGAAGACATTGCATAGATGAGTGGTAGAACAAAGAGAAATCAAGCTAGTGATGACTTCAAAGCCTTGTCTCTACTGGTTAGCATTCATAGTGCTGGAGGGTGCTATGCATGCTGCCAGAAGAAAAAAAATAATGGTCAGCTTTACTCAACTGTGAATTATAAAAACTACAACAGCTGGCCTGTCAATATATGTCTTCCAATGCAGTAGTGACACAAATATTATGGCAGTAACCAACCACTCTCTAATTGAATTTAAGATCTGCTTCATGGGATGGAGCTCATATCAGACATTGAGATCAGGAATAGGAACCTGAGACTGGAGAGGTCACAGAGCATAACTGAGATCCTAATATTAGTTTTCTGTGAAATAGTTACAGTATTAAACTGACTCCTGATGCCTTATTCATAGATTAATGCATCTCTCAACTCTCATCAGAGAAGCTTCCCTGTGTAGCAGATGGTGATAACACAGAAACCCACACAACTGACCAATGTGTAAAGAACAAGGGGCTGCACAGTACTTATCTCTGAATAGGACACTTATATCAAATTTAAGCCTCCCAAGCCTCAGGGATCATTGTGAAAATAGTCAGAGGTGGTCAATGACCCCAAGGAAATAAAGTTTTCCAAACGGCGGGTTAGTTATTCATATTAACTCATAGTAGTGGTGACAGCATGCCTAAGTCCCATGTTAGTTCAAAACAGACAAAAATCCCAGCATACACATGGGGAAGTTGGTAAGAAACCCCAGCCTAGAGCTGGAGAAATGGCTCAGAGGTTAAGAACACTGACTGCTCTTGCAAAGGACCTAGGTTCAATTCCCAGCACCTACATGGTGGCTAACAATTGTCCATAACTCCAGTTCCAGGGGATCCAATGCCCTCTTCTGACCTCTGCAGGCATTGCTCGATGTGGGTACACGTACATACATGCAGGAAAAACGCTCATACACAAAAAATAAAAACAAATTTTTAAAATAAATAAAAAGAAACCCCAACCCTACCTGAAGAATCATTGGCAACTGATGACTGCTGGGAAGGGGCAAGTCAGTCTCTTTCAAGGATGTGGTTCATGATAGGTTAACCAGGCTCCAGGGTATGGATCCACACTGGATCACATTCGGGTACACAAATTAGACCCTGTAGGTCTTACTATGTACATAATAAGTTACATTAAATTGACCAGAGGACAGTAAGCAGAGGTGTGATAGGGGAAAGGGCTCTAAATATGATAAAAATATATAGTGTGGAAATCGCAAAAGTTCAAAAAATTTTTAAAGAGATAATGACTCATAATTTCATACTGACACTTCCAATTCAAATATTAAAATTTTGGTTTGTGGCTTTAACTTAACCTCAATATTCTAAATATTCCTTTCTCAAAGACAACAGAAATTACAATGCTCCATAATTACTCTTTCGTTTTTGTCCTATGTTGTATATAGAACAAGTTGTACATTGCCTTATTTAAATAAGAACACTTTGACCATCATCATCAGATTAATACTGAACACCATTCCAGGAGTGTTTGCAGATTTCTATTTCCACTTTTCCTCCATGTTCTCATCTGAGAACCAGTGCAGTCTTTCATCTGCTTTACTTTGCTTTTCTGACACTGGGATAAACACTGTGACCAAAAGCCAGTTGAGGAGGAAAATTTATTACATCTTACAGGTTAGAGCCCATTGATGTGGGAAATCGGGGCAGGAGCTTAAGACAGTGACGTGGAGGCAGTAACTGAAGCCGGAACACAGAGGAACTCTGCTTACTGCTGGTTACCTTAGCTTACTTGGGCCCACCTGCCTAGAGATGGTGCCTCCTACAATGGACTGGGCTCTCCCATATCAGCTAACAGTTAACATGCCTCTAGGTCATCTGGGAAATTCTTTCATCGAGGTTCCCTCTCCCCAGCTGTCTCTAGTTTGTGCCAAGTTGACAAAAACTAACCAGAACCCCATTCTTTAGTCTTGTGTGAGTTGTGTAAATAGCTCTACATTTGGTTTTCAGTGGTAGTTCTCATCCTGCTGTCTATAATATCACTTTGCACAAAGGCTGGTCAATATGTTCAAGAGGAAGCTCATGTGTAGAGTATTTACTGAGTTCTGGCATATTGATAAGGATCTGTGCCTTTTGTGCTTATCTAATTGTTGACAAAACTTTGGGCCGCGTATTTGCTTGAGTATTTTAAAAAATACAATTCCATTTTCTTCTAGGATAAAGGACAGCAGTAAAAAATCTAGTCACCACTCTGTTTTCTTGTGTTACTTTCTTATCAGTTTTATAATAACCTTGTTCTTACTCCCTTATAAATTTTATGCTTTGGAGACCTGAATACCAAAAAGATGAAAATTTTGAACTACAGCAATGTTACTAGTATTGGCCAGTAGGGGTCGCCATGCTCAGCTGCCCAGCGTGCCAGTGAATAATGTCTGCCTCATTAGGTGTCCTTCCCCAGTTCCTTCAGACTAGCTGTCTCTTTCTCCTGCACAAGCAATGGCATGATGGTCTTTGGACTGTCAGTATCTATATCTATCCATATGTATTCCGAGGGTTATGTTACCAACTAGAGTGTAGCACTTTCGCTTTTGGTATTGAATTGCTCCATTTTCTACATTAAGATGTGAGAAAATCTCAACTTTATGCTGCCACTTCTCTGTTCAACTTTCCTAAATTCCAGGCAATTCCATTTTGAATATAAACACGTTTTATTAAAGACAGGTCAATATAAGTGTAATTTAAGTTATGAAAATCTTTCTAGGCATGTAGTTTGATAATGTATACAGTCATGTAATCGACACCACAATCAACATACGAAGCATTTCATGTTAGAAGTTATTTATGAGCCCTTTCAGCTCATCTCCTGTAGGGTAGACACCATCCGTCTTTGGCAACCACATACCTATATAGTAGCTTCTGGAAGTCCGCACATGGAGTCATGGAATCTGTATTATTTTGTCATGTTTCTTTCACATAATATAATGCTTTTACAGTTACTTTAATGTCACATGTATCATCAATGCATGTTGAATGGTATTCCTTTGTGTGGAAGTACTGCACTTGTGAGCATATTCATGAATTGCTGGACATAGTTTATTCCAGGTTTGGGTTGTTATGAATCAAACTGCTTATTCACATTCAAAACTTTGCAGACATAATATATCTTTTCATTCTCTTTGAGATCTTTGAGATTTGGGGTTTATTTTTTGTTTCTGTTCTGTTTTGATTTGGGGGTTTCTTTTTTCTTTGTTAGTTTGCCAGGTCTCCCTAGTCCCTGCCTGCCTAGAAGTCAGTATGTGGACCAAGCTGGCCACAGTCTTACAGAGATCTGCCTGCATCTGATTGCTGAGGGAGGGCTGGCAGTAATGGCATGTGCCATGACATATGGCTTCTGGATTTCCTTTTAATCTACCTTTTTTCTTTTTCAATGTGTAGGCCAATCTGGCCTCAACTTGCTGTTTTCTGGCCTCAGCCTTTTGTGTGCCAAGATTGAAGTTATGGGCCCCAGTCTATTCAATTCAGCTTAATTAGAAACTGCTAAATTGTTTTCTGAAATTGCCTTACCATTGTACATTAGCTCTGGATTCCCCTTAGTTCTATATTCTGATGATTCTTATTGTCATATTAACTTTAGACCAGTTAATAGGTACATAACTGTCTCTTGTTGTAACTTTAGTGTGCATTTTCTTAATGAATAATACTGTTCAGTTTCTTCTCATGTGTTTTTGTCTTTTTTTTGCTTTTTTATGGATTACTATGTTATCAAATTACAAGTCTTTATTATATAAGTCAAATTCAAGTCTTTCAAAAGTTGTTTTCCAAATATTTTCAGTCTATACACTGAATTTTCTATTCTTAAATATCTTTTAAAAGTTAAAAAATTTTCAGAGAAGAAAATTTAAATTAAAAAGTCCAATTTGTCACTTTTTCTCCCTGCGATTCATGTTGTGTGTGCGTGTGTGTGTGTGTGTGTGTGGCCTATATAAAATACCTCTGACCAACCAGGATTTTCTTACATAAGTGGAAGTCAGAGGACAACTTGTAAGAGTTGGTGCTGTTCTTCCATCATGTGATGTGGGTTCTGAGAATCGAACTCATGTTGTTAGGCTCAGTGGCAAGCGCCTTTACCTGATGAGCTATCTCACCAGTCCTTCTCTTATTTTCTGTCTTTCATTTAGGCTTAAAATCTGTTGCAAGCTCATTTCCTTACTGTAGTGCTTGGTAGGTGTTGATTTCATTATTTGGCATTCAAATGCCAATTATTTCAATCCCATATGCTGAGACTATTCATTCTCCATTAAATTACTTTGGCACCTTTATCAAATAAACAGTTGACTATATGTATGTGGGTCTATTTCTGGGCTCAACTTCTTTGCTCAATATGTGTATTCTTAAATCAACACTACCCTGTTTTTATTTAGGGTAACTTTATAAGAAGTTTTGAAATCAGAGAGTGAGACCTCCAAATTTTGTATTTTTAGGATTATTTTGGGTAACCTGGGTTCTTTCGTCTTCTCATAAATTTGGGAATCAGATTAACAATTTCTACCCCAAAACTAAAATAAAATAAAATAAAATAAAAATACCCACAGAGTGTTTGAGAGTGTGCTTAGGAGAGAATTACCATATTCTCAATGTTGACTTCTTTCTAATCAGTTAACACTGTACTTCTCCCCATGGCTTTAGATCTTTTATCTCTCTGGGTAATAGTTTGTAGTTTTTCAGTATAATAAATCATAGTCCTAAACCCTTATTTCCAGGTAATTAATTTGCTCATCAAGAGGCTGCATATATGATGGTGGTAGTGAAATATGCTGCCTTGTGTTGTCTGTGTGTTCAGTGCATTCAGCAATGACCAGCCACGCGAAATCTAAAGACACCTTTCTCAGAACGTGTCCCCATTATTAAGAGATGTATGACTGACTATATGTGGACATACAGCTTATTTTTCTACAAGGATACCTATCCCTCTTTCAGTCTTTTAATATAGTAAAATATTTAAATGTTAACAAATTTCTCATTCCTGAAATAAATCCCAATTGGTAGTTCTATGCTATTCTTTTTTTATGTATTACTGGATCTGATTCACTAAAATTTTGTCTATATTTATGATAGCTATTTGATTATAGTTTTTATAATGCCTGTTTTTATAATAGGGTATCAGGCAATATTGACTTAATGAAATGAACTGGTATGTTTCTCCACCAAACCCTTTAGGAGGAATGTATACATTTGGTATTATTTCCTCCTCCAAGTTTATTAGGACTTGGTCAATAAAGATACTCAGGTCCAGAACATTCATTGCCAAAGAATTTTAGCTACATGATGTTTTTAATAGATTTGACAATTTCTACTTCTCCATAATTGTTGTTCATTTTTATCTAAACTGTCAATTCCATAGCAATAAAAAAGCTGATAGTATTTCCTCATTGAGTTTTCAGTGTCTGTAAGAGTAACATAAACTTTTCCGTTTCCATTATAAGCAATATTTATCCTCCTTCTCCTCCTCTCTCGTTCTCTCCTACACATCCTTCATCAAGACAGAAGCCTATCAAATTTGTCAAAATTTAAAAGAACCAACTTTTGTTTACATTAATTTTTCCTACTAGTTTTCATTTTTTATATATTTTTTCTCTTTATTATTTCGTTAGCATTAATTGATTTTTTTGTTTTTGTAGAGTTTTAAATAGAAGCTATATCATTGGGTTTCCATTTTAAAACCTTTGTAACCATAAATATTTGATATTATACTTTTGTAGTTAAATATCTCTTCAGTTGCACACACCCACCCACCCACACATACACACACACACACACACACACTAATATGTCATGTTTATATTTTAATTCAGTTCAAAGTATTTTCTACTCCTGTGATTTCTTTTTCCACTCATGAGATATTAAAAGTTTCATTATTTAATTTCCAAATATTTAGGGATATTTCAGATACCTTTGGAGCATTACATTTTAATTTGATTTTTATCTTGCTCATAAAAATGAATTTCACATGGTTTTAGTACTTAGCATTTGCTCCATTGGTGTTAATGGCACTACTGATTTGTCTGTGTGCACTTAAATGGGTGTGCTCTTAGAGTCTTGCCTAGAATTTTCTGAATTATCAACAAGGTAAAAATGGCTGACATCATTATACAGGTATCCTGATTCTCCAACTATAATTGTGGATTTCTCTCTCTCCCAGGATTCTTCTCCCATATATTTGAAATTCTAATATTAAAGATACACATCTAGGGTTGTAATACTTTCGGTCTTAAATCAATCCCTGTCAATGTCCTTTTGACACTTTCTTTTCCTGCTGGGAACTTTGTCTAACGCTACTGTACACTCCACAGCTTCCGTCAGTAATGCTCACATGGTGCCTACTTCAGTACCTTTTCCTTTGAGTGCTCCTATATCTTCATGTTTAAGGTGAGTCTCTTATAATACAGTTGGGATTCTTGTCATGACAATTTGCAATAAATAACTTTTAGCTAATATATTTATGTATTCACATTTAATCTAGTTGCTAATACAGCTTCCTTTAAACCAACCATTTTACTATTTGTTTTTAAAATATTCAATATTCTTACACTTTCGTGTTTACTTATGTCTTTATTTGGAGTTAAATAAGCATTTAAAAATTTCACTTATATATGCAGTTTATAATGTGTTTTCTGTAAGACATACTATATCTAGTAAACACACACACATATAATTAAGTTGCAGTTTTCACAATACCAACTCACTATTTTTATTATACATAACTAATTTTCTTTCAAAAGTATTTGGATAAGAAATTTATGTCATATTCTAGCATTTTTGCAAATTATGGTATCTTCAGTTTTTAAAATTTTTCTTATTGAATTATTGTGTATTTCACACAGAACATCTCAATCAATTTTAATCATCTTTATACTCTCTTCCCCACTAGCACATCCCACAGGCCCCCAATTGGAATCCATAAATTTTTTCATCTGTTTTAGGGTCTATTTTGTCAAGTTCAGGCCTCCAGATGTTGCTCAGTGCAGTTTCATCCACTGAGGTTTAGTCAGCCTAGCCAGGGTCCCTCATTTTAAGAAAATCAGCTAATCCTCATCCAACAGTAAGCAGTTGCCACTATTGCTTCAGTAACGATTGGGGTCTGTTGCCCATTTCCCAAATTCCATGCTCGGTTTTTGTCTGCTTGAGTTTGCATGGGTCTGGAGCATGCTGACACCATTGCTGTAGGTTCATATGAGCAGGGTCCCAGGAGATTGTAGGATTCTTTTTCCCTATTGTTACACACCTCCTCACTGGCTCGTACATTCTTTTGGCCCCCTCTTCCACAATGATCCCTGAGCCCTGGGTGAGTGGAACTTAATATAAGAGTCCTATCCAGGAACCCATACTCTTCAGACTCCTAATCTCCACTCTTTGGCCATTTATGACCTTTTGTGTTCCTCAACAGTATGAGGGAGCTTCATTAATGAGACTGAGAGATTCATTAGTGACTTCTTTACCGCTTGTGCTATGTCGTGTGAGGCTTAGATGCAAAGGTTGCATTGTAAATGGGCCACTTAGGCATGGGCAATTCAGAGGCAATGTCTGTCTGTGACCAGATGTGGCATTCTGTAATAGCCTCCATCTGGTGCAAAAGAAGCATCTTTGATGAGTGGTGACTAGGAAACTTGACCGTAAATACAAGGATACGTGTATCGCAATTACTAAGATGTTACATTAGCCTAGGGATATGACAGTCTTAGGGATTTCTCTAAGATCTATGACCTCTTCAGCCATGTGTATTTGGCTATAAATACAATAGCACGTGAGTTTCCTCCCATTGAGTGGGCTCTAAGACCAATTAGAAAGCTGCTGATTGATCTCAAGATAAAAGTACCACTGCTCCAGCAGTGTCATATCTTGTGCAGTCTTTGATGTAGTTGTTTGATCACAAAGCTGGTGCTGGCCCATCAGCTGATGTTCTCTCTTAGCTCCAGATCTAGAGAGTTAGCCTCTAGGGGAAGTAATTTCCAGGTCAGCTCTAGCTCCATTGTTCCAAATCTGGTCTCTGAAGTATGTCCTGTTTTTGGCAATAGTGTCTTATCTTCAAATTCTGGGAGGTAATCAAGGGTTGTGGCAATGGCCCATGTAATTTGGGGAGTCTCTTGGACCACCCTGGTCAAGAACTCAAAGGAAGGTTTCTCCTGTCTGGCCATGTTTCTTGTTAAATAGCCTTCAGCTAAGCACATAGATTCAAATAGAGATATTTTATGTGATTTGTAATTAGGTTGTTAGATTAATATGATTCCCTCTGCTATTTTATACTAGCTAGGCATTATTTCTCTCTCCTCCCTCTCTCTCTCTCTCTCTCTCTCTTTCTCTTTCCATATCTAACCTTCCCTCTGTGCTTCCTTCATTTAAAGTGTCACCATTTTCCTCGTTCTTCATTGATAATACCAGTCTCTTATGGACCTACCTCTCTTGAGCTCCTTCTTTCTGTTTATCCCCATAGTTTCTTGTATAACCCTCCCTCACCCCTCCCATTTGAATACCCCCGTCTAGTCCAGTTCTCTCTAGAACTTTTAACAGAAATACACGTGGAATTTTGTCAAAGGCCTTTCTGCATCTATTGGGACAACTGTGTGATTTTTGTCTTTGAGTCCATTTATATTCTTTATGACATTTATTGACTTATGTACATTAAATCAACCCTGTATCTCTGGAATAAAGATGACTTTATGGTGAATGATCTTTTTGATGTGTGTCTCTATGCAGTATGCAAGTATTTTGTTAAGAATTTTTGGATCTATGTTCATTAAGGATATGGATCTGTAGTCTTCTCTTTGGGATGTATCTTTACCTGGTTTAGGTACTAAAATAATGGCGGCTTCATAGAAAAAAATGAGAGTTCTCCCTCTGTTTTTATGCTTTTGAATAATTTAAGCAATGTTGGATATAGATTTTCTTTGAATGTCTGATAGAATTCTTCTGTGAATCAAGCTGAACCTGGGCTTTTTTTTTAGTTGGGAGGTTTTGTACTACTGTTTTAATTTCTTATAGGTTGTGGGTCTGTTTATGTTGTTGATATCTTCTTGGTTTAGATTTGGTGATTTCCATAATTTTACATATACATCCATTGCTTTAAGGTTTTCAAGTTTAATAGTGTATAGATTTTAAAAATATTCCCTTACAATGTTCTGGATCTTTTGGTTGTCTGTTGTGATATTTGCCCTTTCATCTCTGAGTTGTTGATTTGGAGTTGCTCTTCCTTTCTTTTGGTTACCTGGACTCAGATTCCGTCTATCTTGTTTATCTTTTCAATGAACCAACTCTTTGTTTCATTGATACTTGGTATTGTTTTCTTTGTTTCTATTTTATTAACTTCTGCTCTGATTTTTGTTATTACTTCTTATCTACTGTGTTTGGATTTCATTTGTTGTTGCCTTTCAAGATTCTTGAGTTGTAATGCTAATTTATTTTTCTGATTTTTTAATGTAGGCACTTAGAGCTATAAACTTCCTTTTTAGGACAGCTTTTAAAGTGTCCATTTTGTTTAATTCCAGGAATACTTTTATTTCTTTTTTAATTTTTCCTTTGGCCCATTCATCATTCAGGAGTCTGTTGTTTAATCTCCATGAGTTCATGAAGTTACTAAGGCTTTTTCCAGTATTGATTTTATTGCATTGCTGTTTGATAGAATGCATGGAATTATTTCAATTATTTTGTATTTGTTGAGGTTTGTTTTGTGCCCCAGTTTGTGGTCAGTTTGGAGAAAGTTCAATGGGATGCTGAATAAAATGTGTATTCTTTGGTGCTTGGTTGGAATATTCCACAGATTTGATGTATGATATTGTTTAATTCCGACATCTCTGTGTTCTCTGTCTGATTGACCTGTCTAATGGAGACCGTGGGGTACTGCAATCACCTACTATTAGTGAGTTGGCATTAGTCTGTGTCTTAAAGTCCTGTAGTATTGTTTTTTGAAGTTGATGCACTGGAGTTTGGTTCATATATGTTCATGACTGTTATATCTTATTGGTTAATTTTTCCTTTGATCAGAATGAAGTGATCTTCTTTATAACTTTTGATTAGTTTTAGGTGGAAGTCTATTTTGTCAGATATTACAATGGCAACTCCTACTTGTTTCTCAGTGCCATTTGCTTGGAATACTTTTTTCCATCATTTCACCTTACAGTAGTGTCTGTCCTTGAATGTGAGGTGGATTTCTTGCAGAAAACAAAAAAAGATCGATTTTGTTTCTTGATTTATTCAACTAGCCAGTGTCTTTTGACTGGAGACTTCAGTCCATCAGCATTTACAATTATACATGAATGATCTGTATTGGTTCCCATTATTTTCATTTCTGTTGGCATTCTTGGTCTATCTAACTTTGTATTTCCACCGTTATACCTTCATTTAGTTTCTTTCAGTTGCCCCTTGGGTATATTCATTCCTTTCTTAAGTCCTTTCTTAAGTTCAGGTATTCTCTGATGGGTCAGTTTTTTGGACATTAATTCTTTCAGTCGATTCATGTCATGGAAGACTTTTCTTTCCCCTTCAAGTATAATAGATATTTCTTTCTGGGTAACATATTCTAGACTGGCATCTATGGTCGTTTAGAACTGAGAGTACTTTGGTCCATGTTCTTCTGGCTCTCTTAGTTTGCATTGAAAAGGCAGATGTAATTCTGATGTGATTTCCTTTGTATGTGACTTGTTGTTTTTCTTCTGCAGCTTTCTGTGTTCTCTCTTTGTTCTGTGCTTAGTGTTTTTACCATGATGTGCTGTGGGGAGTCTCTATTCTGATCCTATCTATTTGGAGTTCTCTGTGCATCTTCTGTTTGTATGGGCATGTCTTTCCTTAATTTGGGGAAATTTTCTTCTACAATCCTGTTGAAGATCTTGTAAATACCATTACCTGGATATTCTTCTCCTTCTTTTATGCCTATGATATGTAAATTTTGTCTTTTCATGTTGTCCCACATCTCCTGCTTATTCCATTCCATTTAAAATATTTTTTTCATAATCTTTGCTGGAGTGCTCCAGTTCTTAAACTTTATTGTTCAGTCTTGACATGCTGTTTTCATTTCAGTCATTCATTCACTCTATTGGTGAGGCTTTCTCCCATCATTTCAAATTGGCTTATTGAGTTTTTCAGTTCCTTCTTCATTTCAGCCTGAGTTTTCTTCAATATTTCTCTTTTGTGAATTCAGAAGTTTATTCCTATTTCCTTTTAGTTCTTTGATTTGTTTGTGTGTTCTTAAATTCAATGAATTCTTTGATCATGCTTATGACTGTTCTTTTAAAGTCTGTATCCTGAGTTAGCTCTACAGGGTTCTCATAGAACTCTTCTATAGACTGATGATGTTTGGTGGGAACATATTATTTGGGTTTTTCATATTATTATTTATTAATTGTGATCTTGGCATGTGGATTTCTTTTGTTGTTTGTGATTCTCACATGAGACTCAAGTCTTCCTTTGTTGAGTTGACAGCTGATTCTGTTTGTACATTTGATGTGACTTGGTTGTTTTCTTACTGGATATGAAAAGCTGGTTGGTTAAGGCTTCAGGTTCTCTCTTTGAATTTTATATTGGAGGGACCAGATGGCTCTAGTTAACCTGCTTAGGAATTCTCTCAGAGGCACTGGTCAGGGGAGATCAGATGCTCTCAGCCTGCCTCTTAAGATCTGCGCCTCTCTAGCTAGCAGGCCCAGAACAATTTGGGAATATTGCTAGGCAGAGTCTCAATTCAGGCTTTCTCAGGCAGTTTGCAAGCCTCTGGGACCCTACTAAAGGGTGCAGAAACCTAGCCATGCAGCAGTGGGAGTGACTGCAGATGGTACCAACGTAGGGGGAAGGGTACAGTGTGATTTGGAAAGCTCACAGCCAGGCAGAGGAAAGAGGGGGGTCCAGAGCTGGGGCTCAGAGTAAAAGTGTGACTGTGCCTAAGGGTAGAAGAAGAACAGGAAGTGGGGTGAGGGAATCTGGAGCTGCTCTGGGGGTAAGGGAGCAGAGACACAATGGGCAGGATCAGATTTATCAGGGAAGAAGGTTGATCTCCATAATCCAAGTCAAGTTGCAGTTGGGGACTGCCAGAGCAGAAAGCTGGTCTCGGGAATGCAAAGGCAAGACGTGGTGGGGACAGCCTGTGAAGCTTCTCACAAACTAGACTGAAAACTTGAGCTTGTCTGAGTACAGGGGTCAGGACACAATGGGGGGATCTGGACCAAGAGGATAGTCCAGAGATCTGGGGTGCTAAGAAAAATAGCTGGCCTGTGCCCAAGTCTAGAAGGAGAACAGGGTGTTGTCTTCAGTTTTTATATAGATCTAAGTATGTGTTTTGTATTAAATTCTTTCTTCCGAAGAAAGTTTAATAATATTTCTTCTACTGTGAATTAAATGCCAATGAATTTTTTCCTCTTTTGTTGTTGATCATATTCTCTTTTTCCTATTCAGTATTGTAAGATAATTTCGTTACATGTCCAATTGTAGTTTAACGGATTGTTTTTTTCTTTTAGTACTTTAATGGTATACATACATATATGTATACATATATACACATACCTTCTAGAATTTTTCCTTTTAGTATCTTAAAGATACTGCCATAAACTTTTGGCTTTCTTTAGCTTGCTTGTTCTTGTCTTTGGTATTCTGCATATTGTTTCTTTTTCCTCTGGACACTTCCAAGATTCTCTTTAGAAGTTTCCTTATGAAGTGTCTAAGTGAATTTAACTTTGAAATCATCCTACCTGGTACCCTCTTTCTTCTTGGATCTAATCAAATTTCATTCAGATTAGAAAATTATTGCCCATTATCTTTAAAACTATTCTGTCATAGCCTCTTCTCATAAAACTTCATTTATGAGACTTGGTGGGATGAGTTCCCTCTGCTAGCTCAGCTCTTGGGCCACCTTGGGCCTCTGGAATCCTTCCCCATGCTAAACATGTGGAACTGAACTTTCGTTTCTGAGACTTCCTGGTGCCCCACTATGTCAACCTTCAGGCTTCCTTAGGTGGCAGGGATCCATCCTGACCCCAAATCTGCAGGCTCCTACAGACATGGTGGGGTGAGTTTCCCCGCCCTCCCACAAACACATCCCAGCTTTCCAGCCAGCTTGAGTATCTGGGATTCTTCCCTGCCCTAGACTTGCGGTCCTGAGCTCCCAGTTACTGAGACTTCCCTGCGCCTGGTCATCTGAGCTCTGTGCATCCCAGACCTGAAGGTCCTCCAGTCTAATCTATCAGTCAACTTGTTCCTCTGGCAGCCCCAGTCCACCCTGCTGACTCTGTGTGGAGTCAATCCTGGAATCTCAACTCAAAATTTACACCCATCTCTAGCTGAATTGAGACCATTTCTTTCACCCCATTTGCATATCAACTTAAAATTTCCTCAGAACTGAACACCAAGCACTGCTCAGCTGAATCATAACAAGTCAAGGAAACAGCAAAAACAAACACTCAACAAAAGAAAGCTCACTTACCCATACCTAGAAACACCACCACACAAGTCCAAATGTTCAGGTCTCTTCAAAAGAACACAAGCAGCATGAATAATCAAGATTATATGTTTAATACAGAAATTAACAACCCAATTGTAATGTTTTCTAACAACCTAGTGCATGCACGAGACAGTGATTTCAAAAACAGCAATTATAAATATGTGCAAGGAACTCAAAGAGGACATGAATAAATGACTAAATGAAGACTGTGAAAATAAACAGTTGAATGAAGTAACTCAAACTACTCAAAACATGAAATAGAATTCAATAAAAAGACAGACTCTGAAGAAAAGCCAAACTGAAATAAAACTTGAAATAGAAAATTCTTGGGAAACTCAAACCAAAAGCTTAGACAAAAGAAGTGTAAGAAGCATGTATTAAATGATTAGTTTGTAAGGTGTAATAATGTAAACCCATAGTTCTATAAGAATATAATAGACCCCATAGTGTCATAAATGTTTGAAGCACGTGCTATAAGTTGTAAACCCATTGTTCTATAAGTTTGTAAGTTGAAACAATGTAAGCCCATAGTTTCATAAGTATAAAGTGCATGTAACAATCAGCATATAAGTAGTGATATTGTAAACCCATAATATAATTCATAAGTTAGAATTTTGTAAGTTAGGTGTTAGAGCTTAGTTTCATAAGTTAGAAGCCTATTAGAAGTGGCCCCACAGAGCACTTCTCTTATCAGAGAGACCTACGGTTTCTCAGCTCTTAAGTCTTTGCTTGGAGCCTCAGAGCGCCTTCCTTCTAGGAAAGGCATAAGCCTAATCCTTTGCTCAGTTTCCCAGAAAAGCCTCTAGTGAGCAAGCACTGGGCTGACAGAGCCTCAAGAGAACTTTCTTAGAAAGGCCTCTGGTTGAGCTCTGGGCAGATAAGGCCTTAGAGTGCCTTTCCTATTGGATCTCCCAGTCACACTTCCCGCTATAGGGTCAAAGGATGGTGTCTAAGTTACTTTTCTGTTACTGTGATAAAACACCATGACCAAGGGAACCTATAGGAAGAGCAGTTTATTCAGGGAGACATGGTGAGGTAGCCAGAGCAGGAGCTGAAAGTTAAGTGCTCATGTCTTCAAGCAGGCACAGGAAGCAAAGAGCAACTGGAAACCCAGAAACATAAGAACTGTCTAAGACAGCCCCCAGTGATTTCCTTCCTCTAGTAAGGTCCCACCTCCCAAAACCTCCCAAAACAGCACCATCAGCTGGGAACAAAATGTCCAAATACTTGGAGAACTAAGAAAAAAGCAAGGATGCTATTGTAATATCAGAAAAAAAAAATAGACTTCAAAATAAATCTAGTCAGAAGAGACAGGTAAGGTCACTTCAAACTCATTAAAGGAAAACTATGTTAAGAAGATATTACAGTTTAAATATTTATGCAGCATACACAGACAGGAGCACCCAATTTCATAAAAGAAATTTTATTAGATCTAAAATTTCACACAGGCCCCAACACAGTATAGTGGGTGACTTCAGTGCCCCATGCTCACCAGCAGCCGTGTCAACCAGAAAAAAACAAGAGAAACCCTGGAGTTAAAATGACAAATAAATCAAATGGATCTTAAAGACATCTATAGAACTTGCTACCTGAATACTAAAGAATATACTTTCTCCTCGGTGGCCCTCAGAACATTCTCCAAAATTGATCACATATTAAGACACAAAGCAAGTCTCCACAAATTTAAGAAAACTGAATTAACATCCTGTATTATATCTGACCACAAAGGAATACAACTAAATATCAAAAACCATAAAAATGGGGAAAAGTATGCAAACCCATAGAAACTGAACAACACATGACTAAATGAAAATCAGATCAAAGGAGAAATCAAGAAGAAACTTTTAAACTTCTTAGGATTGAACGAAAATGAAAAGACAACATTCTGAACCTCTGGGACACAATGAAGGCAATCCAAAGAGGAAGCGTAGCAACAAGTGCCTAGGCCAGACACATAGATCTATCTCATATAAATTAATTAATGATGTACCTGAAGGACTTGGAAAACCACAGAAAAGCAATACCTAAAAAGAGTAGATGAGAAGAGATAAATAAAATCAAAGCTGAAATTAACTAAATAAAAAAGAAAACAATACAAAGAATCAATGAAATGAAGAGGTGCCTCTTTGAAAAGATTAACACACATGACAAACCTCAAAATAGCCAAAAGAAACAAAAAAGAGGACTCAAATCAATTAACACAGAGAGGAAGAAGGAAACATTACAACAGACTCTGAGGAATTCAGAAATCTGTAAAGACAGAGTTTAAAAATCTATATTCTGAGTTATTCACCATGCAGCTTTGCTGGTAAGAGTTGAAAGATACATTAATAATCTTTCCACTTCCTGTTCTGCTATGTTCCCTGAGTCTTATGTGTAGAGGTTGCATTGTAGGTGTGTCACTTCGTCTGGACATCCATAGACACTCATTCTCTGCATTTGGCCAGGTGTGGAACTTTGTAATAGTCTCCATCTCTTGCAAAAAGATGCTCCCATGATCAGTAGTGAAAAGTATACTTGTCTGTAAATATAGGAATACATATTTAGAATACAATAAGAAATAAAACTGGGGGAATGGGTAAAAGGCTCCAACATTAGCTGAGAAACTATTAGCAACTGATTACTGTGTGGTGAGGGAGAGTAGATCTTTAAGGCTGACTAGACTCCAGTGGATGAACTTGCACCAAAGGGCATCTGGGTACAAATTCTTAACCACACAGGACTTAGCATGTATGACAGAATGCATGAAATCTGGCAGAGCACAGATGGAAGAGAGGGTCTTAACTATATTAAGATCTATTATGTGAAATGTGCGATAAAAATCACACAAAAAGAAAAAGAAATTACATTTGTCTAGGGATGTGACAAAAGTAGGTTATATTCTAGGATATATGACCTTTCTACCCATGTGTATTTCTGTATGTTTACAGTACCATGTGCATTTCCTCTCACTGAGCAGGTCTTAAAACCACAGCTGACCAAAGTTCAGGGAATCAGAGACTACAGAGTAGTTAGCCCTGATAGGACACCTATTTCAAACCTCTGCCCCTCAAGGCTTGAGGATCATTCTGAAAGAGGGAGCAGAAAAATTGTAAGAGCCCCTAGTTGTTGCCGTCCAGAAGGAAACAATATTTTCCAGACAGTTGGGAAACTTATCATATAAACTCATAGCAATGCACAAACCTCATGCACTTTCAAGCTAGACAAAATCCCAGCATAGATGTGGGGAAGTGGGTAAGAAACTTCAGTGTTAGCAGAGGAACTATTGACAACCAATAACCACTGAGAGAGGGAGAGATTTGGTATTCTTTAAGGGTGTGATATTAGATAGACTAAGCAGGCTCCAGCGGATGAACATACACTGAAGGAGATTTGAAGACACAAACTTGATTTGATAGGCTTTAATATATATGACAGAGTACATGATAGGCCTTAATATATATGACAGAGTACATGAAACCCAGCTCAAGAAGGGGGCTAAAGAGAGGGGTGCAGATAAGAGAGTCTAAATATGAGAAAAATATATTGTATGAAATTCATCAAAATATGAAGAAAAATGTTTATATTTCATTAACTAGAAAATCTAAAAGAAATGGATACATCTCTAGATATACATAGCTTACTAAAATTAAATCAAAATCAAAATGACATATATAATTTGAACAGACCCATAAGAACCAATGAGATAGAGGTAGTAATTAAAAATCTACCAACTAAAAAGAGCCCAAGACTAGATCGCTACGGCACAGAATTCTACCAAACCTTCAAAGAAGAGCTAATATCAGTACTCCTTATATTATCACATAAACTAGAAAAGAAAAGAACACTACCAACTTTTTTCTATAAATCTAACATTACTGTAATACCAAAACCAGATAAAGACCCAATAAGAAAAGAAAATTATAGACCAATCTTTCTGATGACCACAGATGTATAAATTCTCAAAAATACTTGCAAACCAAATGCAAGAACACATCAAAAAGACTGTCCATCATGATCAAGTTGACTTCTTCCTAGAGATGCAAGTATTATCTAACACATATTAATCAATAAATGTAATCTACCAAATAAGTTGAATCAAATATAGAAACAACATGATCATCTCATTTGATACAGAAAAGGCCTTTGACAAAATCCAACATTCATTCATGATAAAGTTCTTGGAGAATCTAAGGATACAGCACACATATCTCAACATAATAAAGGCAACATACAAGCCCACAGTCAACAACATAGTAAATGGATTAAAACTGAAAATATTACCATTAATCAGGAACAAGGCCCAGATGCCCACTCTCTCCATTCCAGTTTGTAATACTTGAAATCTTATCAATAACAATAAGACAACTTAAGGAGATAAAAGGGACACAAATTGGAAAGGAAGAAATAAATAGTACCATTATTTTCAGATTATGTGATTCCATACCTAAAAGATCCTGAAGTCTCTTACCAGGAAACTATTCATCAAAGCAGGATATGAAATTAACACTCCTAAATCAGTAATGTTCCTGTATACCAAAAAGAAAGAAATTAGGGACAAGATCACATTCAAGACAGCCTCAAAATCCATCAAGTATTTTGGTATAAATCTAACCAAGGAAGTAAAGGACTTGTATGACAAAGCCCTTAAAACACTGAAGAAAAAAATTAAAGAAGATACCAGAAGATGGAAAAATTTGGTGCATGGATTAGTAGAATTAATATTGTGAAAATGGGCATCCTACCAAATCACCTATTAATTCGATGCAATACCCATTAAAATTCCAACTCAATTCTGCACAGATATTACAAAAATATTAAATTTCATATGGAAACACAAAACTAGTATAACCAAAATAATTCTGAACAACCAGAGACCTACTGGAGGCATTACCACCCTGGTTTCAAATTATGCTACAGTAATATAAACAGCATGACATTGACTGAAAAACAGGAACACTGGTCAGTGGAATAGAATTTATTAATTGGATTTTTAACCCATGCATCTACATCCCCATGCTTATTGATAAAGGAGCCAAAAATACAAGCTGGAGAAAAGACAGCACATTCAACAAATGACTCTGATTAAACTGGTTAGTCACATGTAGAAGAATGAAACTAGACCCATATCTCTCACCCTGCACAAAACTCAACTCCAAATAGATCAAGCACTTCAAATATCAGACTCCTTACTGGAACAATAGTGGCATGAATATTATGGGAGTAACCAACCACTTTATAATTGGATTTAAGATATACTTCATGAGATGGAGCCTGTACCTGACACTGATATCAAGCCTAGGGACCTACGGTTAGACAGGGCACCAGGCATAGGGGAGAGCCTGATACTGATTTTCTGCTTAAAAGATGTAGTATTAAACTAACTTCCAGTGACTTATTGCTATACCCATAGATTAATGTCTCCCTCAGCTCTCATTAGAAAAGTTTCCTTATGTAGCAGATGGTGATTAACCCACAATTAGCCAATGTGCAGAGAACCAATGACTACAGAGTGTTTATCATTGAATAGGACACCTACATGAAACTTCACCCCCACAAGGCTCAGGAATCACTGTGGAGGGGGCAGAAAGATTGTAAGAGCCAGAGGTGGTTGATGATCACAAGGAAATAGAGTTTTCTATACAGCTGGTCAGTTACTCTAGTGAACTCACAGCAATGGTGAGAGCAGGCACAAGTCCCATGCAAGCTCAAACCACACAAAATCCCAGCATAGATATGGGGAAGTATGTCAAAAGCCCCAATTTGGGGGGCTGGAGAGATGGTTCAGCAGTTAAGAGCACTGGCTGCTCTTTCAGAGGACCTGAGTTTGGTTCCCAGGATCCACAGCTATCAGACTCCAATTCCAGGGGAATCCAATACCGTCTTTTGACCTCCACTGGCATTTTACGACACTGGCGCACTTACAACTTACACAAATGCAGGCAATACACTCATACTCATAAAATAAAAAATAATTAAAAAAAACTCTAATCCTCCCTGAGAAATGTTGGCAACTGATGGCTGCTGGGAGGGGGAGAGTCCGTTTCTTTCAAGGTTGTGACTCTTAGTAAGTTAGCCAGGCCCCAGTGGATGGACCCACACTGAAGGGCATTTGGGAGACACCAGTTAGACTCTACAGGCTTTATTACATTTATAATAGAGCACTTTGAATTGGAAGGGAAGTAGTAAGAGGCAGGGTATCTAAATGTAATTAAAACACATTGCATAAAAAAATCACAAAAAGTCAAGAAAATTAAAAAAAATCCCAAATAGTCCTAACATTCCATATGAAAATCATTTGAATCAAGGTGTGCTCATTGAACACCTGCCAAGTTTTTCTCCTGAATGGTTAGAAAGATGAGTAATGATGCAATGTCTTTTAGGGCATTATAGATCTAAACATAGCTAAGAATTAAGTGAGAATAGGTTAATCTTGGGGTGGTAAAATGGTTCTGTAGGGAAGGTACGTGATGCCAGGCCTGAGAACCTAAGTTCGATCCCTGGATTGGACATGATCAAAGGAACAAACTGATTCCCACGGGCTGTCTTCTGACCTCCTCATGCAAGCTGTGTTGTATGCATCTACATACACACATGAACACACACATTAATTAATTTTGAAAATTATAAAAGAAGGTCCGTTTTATCTAATTCACAGTCTAGGTCACACAGACACATAACAATGCAAAATATTTATATAGATTCAAATTTTGCTTAGATCCCATCCTATATTACTCATTATTAGAAGTAGTAATGCCATTGCCCTGAGAGTTCAGTTTTGGATGTGTTTTTATCTCTTATTTTCTAAATAAAGATATTTGTGAAAGTATTTTCTGTCATATTTCAATTATTTAAAATAATAAATTTAACTTCTGTGTTTCTGAATGATTGCTATTCTTGATCTTTCTTATGAATGTATGAGTTAGGACATAAAACACAGTAATCTTAAACAGGTGTTAAAGATACATATTCCTTGCTTTACTGAAAGAGATCATGAGAATAAGAAGGTGATTTGGCATGAATTGGTTGCATTTTCTTATTATTTCCATAAAACAAAATTGTTCATAACAAATATAAACATAAACCTATGTCACCCAACAAATATTTTCATAGGTAGCAGTCAACTTTTTTGTAATTATAGCAAAAACCTGAGACAATAAAGTCACTTCCAGAATTTTTGTTTTTTGATTCATAGTTTAAAGGCTTCAATCCAGGATTGGTTGGCCCTGTTGTTTTGGGTCCCCATAATAGCAAAGCACATTATGGTTGTGAAACAAAGGAAGCAAAGGTACAGGTGTCCTAGTTTGCTTCTCCATTGCTGTGACAAGACAGTCTGACTGATACCAACTTGGGGAGGAAAGGGTTTATCTCACTCACATTTCCAGGGCCCTACAGTTCATCAGGGATCCCAGGGTAGGAACTCAGAACAGGAACCGGGGCCCTCTTACAGCACTGCACAATCAAGAAACTACCCCACAGACCTGGCCAAAGGCCAGTCTAATGGAGGTGGTTCCCCAACTGGGGCTCTTTCAACCCAGGTGTGTCAAGCTGACGCTAAAGCTATCGGGCATAACAAGTTACCTCAGTTCCTTTTGAGGGCACACCTTCAATGACCCAGAGAATTCCCAACTAGATCCAACCACTTAATGTTCTACCATCTTCCAAGATCACCAAGGATAGGAACAAAGCTTTCACACGTAGAACTTTGCAGTCCCTATCCAAGCCATAGCAATATATTGTCTTATAAAACTTCATTAAAATGTCATTTGACAATTTTAAACTATGTTATCGATATGCAAAATTTATTAATTTCATATGATAGAAAAATTTTAACAAACATTTTTATGAGAGCTGAAAATGTTCAAATATTCTTGGTGCTGTACATATGAATGCATTATTATGAATATAATGATCATACATCACCCTGATATTCCAAAGTCTAGAGTAATGATGAAGACAGGAACACAGACAAAGGCTAAACCACCAGTGGCAGCAGCTATTTAACTACAGGGCTAAAGGATCTATAAAGTAACATTAATGGAACATCTTACAGCCTGAGGGGTAGACTGAGTAATGCAGAGTATCCTCCCAAATGTGAGCTCCATTCAGTCTCATGAGAACAGAATCCAAGATTAGGAAAGAATTCTTTTCCATTGCCTGGCTGTCACTGTGCTGGAATATTTCTTTCCTTCAAAAGAGGACTTGGATCAAGGCTCTTCTGTTCCTGAATTTAGCAGCCTCGATAATTTGAAGACCTGTATTTTGTTCCCAGCACTGATATGGTGGCTAACAACCATCAATAACTCTAGTTCTAGTGGATCCAATGCCCTCTTTTGACCTCCATGGGCACTGTACAAGATGGGTGCACTTACAGACAGGCAGGCAACACACTCATACACACCAAATAAAATAAAAATAATTTTAAAAACCTGTCCTATAGGTGGGACCTTGTGAAATTTCCCCCATCCACAAGGCATGTCAGCTAGTGTTGTCATTATGTAAGTCTTGCTTAGACAACCATATTTTTGAGATTTCATGGGTACAATTTCCCTGTCATGTCTAAAAGACACTATCTATCGCAGGCTTGCTGGTGCCCTGGCTCTTACAGTCTTTCTTTTTTCCCCTTTACTGTGGTATTCCTTGAACCTTAGATGTATGGGCTGCAATGTAGATGAATCAGTTGTGACTGAACAATCCGCAGTCACTTATTCGGAGGGAGAATCAGTTTTCTCCAGGTACAAGCTCCCTGAGAGATCATCTAATCCCAAGTGGTTAGCCCTAAGCACAGTTTCTTGCAACACCACTAAATGAACTCCTGGGTGTTCATGTGTGTGTGTGTGTGTGTGTGTGTGTGTGTGTGTGTGTGTGTGTGTGTGTGCGTGTGTGTGTGTGTGTGTAAAATAATGAGAGGTCATGAAATTAGGAAGGAGTGAAGGTTGGGAAGAGTTGGAGCGGGTAGAGAGGGGTGGAAATGATGTAAATATAGACTTCATGTGTGAAATTCTCAAAAATAAATAAATAAATCTGTTCTACAAAGCAAGTACAGAAAAACATTCATGCAGAAAGAGAAAAAAAAGTATTCCTAACCAACATGCACCAGTTACTTTTGCATCTCTGTGAAACAACACCTGGCAGAAATAACAGGGGGATGGAAAGATTTATTGTGGCTCGTGGTTTCAGGAGAACTTCAGTTGGTTGTGTCTGGGAGAGCAGGGCTGAGCAGCTCCATCCTTGGAAGCAGAACATAAGCAGGAATTCATGAACACAGGAGCACCTAGTAGTGACTCTTCACGACCAGGAGGCAGAGGGTGCAAGTAGGAACCCAACCCAAGCTGGGAGAACTCTGAATAGCCTCCACTGACCTACTCTGTCACCAAGGTCTACCTCCTAAAAGCTGGTAACCTTCAATGTAGTGCCATGGGCAGGGAATAAGCACTCAAAACACAACCCGTGGAGGACATTCTAGACTCAAATGATAATATTATGTAAATCCCAGAAGACATAAACTGTAATGCCCTGGATTTAAAGATTCTATCAAAGCTTCCAAATGTGATCAGGTTTTGCCAATATATCGACCACATTTCTAACAAAATCTACAACATGGATGACTATTTGTCATGCAATGTGTACAGCCCTCAAAATCCTTAAGAAACAACTGAGAATATGTAAGTTAAAGATTTAGTCTTCTCTTTCCATCTATAGTAATAGAGCTAGGTCTGAGCATGAGATTTTCTACAGTTTTTATATCTTGGGATTTTCTGGAATGCTACTAACAAGGAAACACAATTAATTACTTCAAGAAAAATCCATTTTGGCTGCTCTAAAAATTGTTCGGTAGCAGGATGAGGAAAATTTTCTGAGCAGTGGCCAACTTCCACTTGCTTTGCTCTCTCTGTCTCCATGTGGCAAGCAGTACGAAGACGTCAGTGCAGTAGCTGTTCCCTAACAGTGGAAATTCCCACCCACATTCTCAGCAGTGCAGCAGGCTCTTAGTGTACAATAAACGAATGGCCATGAGTTAGAGCTCTCAGCGCTTTATCTTGTTATTTTTTAAAAAAAAACCTATATGTGAGCCTTCCTACATTTCAATTTCCTGAAGACCCTCTGACACATTGATTTTAACTATTCTGATGCAGAAAGTTAATTAAGTAAACCGGTTCAGCAACGAATCATGTCTCACTAATCTCAGCCATCTGCCTCTCCATTTGCTCATGTGTGCAGCAGCTTTTATACCCTCTTTCCTTTAACAGCAATTAATGAAACTGTTAATAAGCTACATATATCATACACTGTTGTAGCAATTTACCACAGGGTAACATGAGACAAATTAAACAATTGTAGAAAATGACTCTGATTATCCAATGTTGCACAACATTAACTAGTTTTTTTTAAACTTGTGCTTCTCGATTAATTCTCTTGTTAATTTAATTCACATCTTATATATAATTGCTAAGTTGAAACTCCTGGGCATATTTGGCCATCTATTTTTTTATATTCAGATTGCTGAAGCGAGACACATATTAACACCACACCATCTCTGTATAAGCTGCTGAGTCTTGCCTTTATTTTCTTGCACATTCTGAGGTTTCCTCTGCTTTTTCATGTGAACTTTTCTCAGTTACTGGAGGATTCATGAGAAGACAAACTACTACTGTCATTTGTGCAGTGGCCAAAGAATGGTAGATGCACAAGTACACATAGGTCATGATTTCAACAAAAACATTTACAAATATCTTGAATAAAACAGTGTGCTGAAAACCAAAACAATAAATGACTTTCAAGAAAACAAGTCGTCTCTAATTTGGCCTTGTATAGTGGCATTGCTGATCTGATAACTCCCATACAAATAAAATATATAAAATACCATTTGACATGGTGAAGGACTTGAAATTTATTTTTGTGGCAATTTAGCTGGGGGGGGAAATCAGAAAAATATATGGATACCACTTCAAAATATATTTGTCTACGAATGCAGCAAGCACTGAACTTTGACTCATTGGTACTGAGCAAATACTGCTGTACAGGTACTTTCACTTACACATATCCAATCACATACTTCTCCCTTGTGAACATTTTGCTTTCACACTTACAAAATTTTGTTGTAGAGGAAATAAAAGCCTTGCTATCATGCCATGTGTAAGATATTTTTATACATATATATATGTATATATATACATACTTACAGAAAAGAGTCCGAGTAGTCCAACAATGCCTGTGCCACACTGGGGAGACTGAGAATCCAGTAGTGGCTTGGTCCATGAGGCTGAATATCTCAGCAGTCCCAATCTAACACTGAAGGCAAAAGCTCCCTTCTGCCATGGTCTTTTCTATGGGCTGCCATCAGAAAGTAATGCCCACACTTAAGTTGAGTCTTCCAGCCTCAAATAATCTGATTCAGAAAGTCCCTCTAAACCAGAGATTTTCAAAATGCTTTTACTGACTTAAGGGAATGACATATGTAAGGATATATACCTGATGTAGGAACATAGTAACAGCACAAACACATACTAAGCCTCCAAAGGAACTGAACAAAAAGGCAATTCAGAGTCTCAATGAATCATGTAGGGAAGCATTTACAGCTTTATTCTTATCCTGTAGAGAGCAATGTCTACCCTTTGACTCAGGCGCATCAAAATTGGATATAATGGAAGAATTAACGAAAGTCCATTTGGGATACTTTCTAGGAAAAGTGTAAGAGTCTGTGAGAAGCAGGTTAGTTTATAAGGAGAGACTGATCTCTAATTCTGTTTAAGTGTAGAAGCTTAACATTGGTCAGGTCCAGGGCAGTGGGGAATCCACTGCTCAGGCTGTCTCCAGCCCATATCCGTGAAAGTCACCTACTGTAGATAAAACTGAATATAATTCTGTTTAAGTGTAGAAGCTTAACATTGGTCAGGTCCAGGGCAGTGGGGAATCCACTGCTCAGGCTGTCTCCAGCCCATATCCGTGAAAGTCACCTACTGTAGATAAAACTGAATATTAAAGAAATTTTGGAAAGTGTCAAAGTCAAAATGTGATCACTCATTTACAGGGCTCCTGGCCTAGAGGAACAGCGTGTACCCAGCACTGCCTGAGCCTGCCAGACTCTGCTTCCTACCTAACTCACAGATTTTGGTTATCCTCTGCTTTAAGCCAAACAACTGAGAACACCCACACGTACATCTCACAAGAAAATACTTCTTAGATCATTTGAAATTGTCATTAGAGAAAACCGAGTACAGAGTGGCAAACAGCTCGAACAAAGGACTTAAGAGTACAGTGTGTTGCTAGGCAGTCTGGCTCCTCTGGTGTTTGCCTAGTTTATACTACTTAGCACTTCCATTAAAGCTAGCACTAGTTTACTACTGGAATTCAGAATGACTTGAGATAAAGTAGAAAATGAAAACAAAATTATTTTTCAAAAGGTAAAAAATTAATCCCCTGGGAGAATGATGAAAATGACTTAGAAGCCACTGTAGAAATTATGCAGAAAATCGCACAATAGTCCTTTTAAATATATGCCAAATTTTATTATAGAAGTATCTTTGTTCTTAAAAATAGATATTCCATTTTTTAATTAAAATAATTGGATTGAAAATCCCCTAAAACAAAGAGGCAGTGTGACTGAGAAAAACTGTCTTCTTCAAAACTCTGGAGAGAGCTTTGAGAAAACTTGGGAGAGAGCCCTAGAGCTGGCTCAGCAGGAAAAAGCACTTGCTGCCCAGCCTGACAGCCTGCATTCTGTCCCTGGAACCCACAGGGCAGAAGTAGAGAACCAACTTTTGCAAGTTCTCCTCTGACTTCCACACTCACTGTGACATGTGCACATGCACACACATGCCATAAATAAAACGTAAGAAAGAACAAAGCATATGAGAAGAGCTGTGCCATCCTACAGCTCACTGAGAAATCATCTCTTTGAGAAATCAGTTCAGAAGCTGTGTCGATATTAGTTTCAATTAGAAAGTATTTTTATTTCTGCATTTTATTCTAAACAATATTGTCATTTACACCGATCCCCAGAATATGAAAACAAGGCATGACATAATTACAATTCTGCAATTTCTCAGAAACTGATTGTTAAAGCTAAAATTATACATCACGCCCCCAAGAAAAGAAACTGTACATGGGAGAAGACACTTTTGCCCTCTTACCTCGGAAAAAAGGAAGGAAGACAGGGAGCAGGACAAAGGGGAAAAACAATTTCATGATCATATTTCACATAAAGCATCACACCCAAAGCCATAAAATTTGGTCAATTGTCATTTCACTGCAAAATACATCAGTGATGAGTCCATTTCAGGGGAGCATCACTGTACGTGCACTGAAGTCACTGACCAGCATGACCCTGGAGCATTTGACTGCTGAATGTGCACAACCTGAGTGTACCACAGAAAGTTTTAAGCTTCCTTTGCCATTTCCTTCCTTCCTTCCTTCCTTTTTTGAGATAGGGTATCACTACATAGCCCTGACAGGCCTGGGACTCACTATGTAAACCAGGCTGCCCTTGAATGCACAGAGATCCTCCTGCTTCCTTCTCCCAAGTGCTGGGACTAAACATGGGCACCACCAACAAGGCTTCTCCCCCACTTTCTAACATCACTGCTCACAGTCACAGTCCTCGAGCTATCTGAAATAGTCCACTCTTTCCCCTACTTTTAAAAGTTATGATACTTTCCTACCTTCCTTTCCCTCCCCTCCCCTTTCTTTCTTTTTCAATAAAGACACAGAAATGGAGAGTGCCTAGCTGAGAAGACAGGAGTGAGCAAGAGCAGGGGAGTGATGAGGGAGGGCGATGGGGCGGGGGGGGGGTGAATATGATCACAACACACTCTGTGTATCTATGCGACGGTCAACAATAAAGATAATAAAGAGCCTATGGACCACTTCTAATTCTTCTTCAAATTTGGCTATATGAGATAAACCTAGAGGACTAAAATAACATCAAACTATTAAGACCACAATACAGGGGTAAATTAAGCAATCTGGAAAAAGCTGCTGGAAGAAGCTGCTGCAGTATTTGAGAACCAAATTTTATTGTGGTTAAAACCAGACACATGGCACGCAGTTTGTTAAGTACTACTCACTGACTGCTGATAGAAATCTGGTCCTAGAGATTTCTAGATCTGACTCTGCACTGCCAGAGAAAAAGCACCGTAGACATTGCCCTTTCCTTGACAACCACCTTCACTGCAGCGACTCGATGATCAGATTTTGTCAAAAGAAAGGGCAGGAAAGTTCAAGTCAGTAACTTGGCTCATTGGTAGGAGACTAATTATTTTCAACCAGGTCTTCAAGAATTCAATCATAGCATGCTGAAAAGCAACAGAAGTCTAATATGTGCAGCATTATCAGGAATTTAACTATTTAGCATGGATTCTCTTCTTACATACCTGAAACAAACTCAAGAATGACACTTTCTGAAATCCATGTTTTAAAGAAAATTACTTAACCTTTGAGAATGACAACTTCAGGGCTATTATTTTAGCCCATAATTGTATATTTGTGTAATTATATAACTATTTTATTTTATTTTTGTTTTTTTGATACAGAGTTTCCCTGTAGTCCCTGCTGGTCTGAAGTTCAATATGTAGACCAGGTTGGCCTCAGTCTCACAGAGCTCTGCCTGCCTCTAACGCCTGAGTGCTGGGATTAGAGAAATGTGCTACCACACCTGGTTTACATAGCTATTTATAATGAAATAATTCCCCAGGATTTCACCGGCATGTAGAGTTCCTTTCCTGAACAAATTATTTCTAATATTCTTTGTTTCTATTTATTCCTTGTTTTTCCTTTGAATCAATTGCTATTTCTCAGTGCTGCTGATACGTGACTGCTCTCACCTGCTCTCGATGCTATACCCAGCTCTCAGGGTAAATTTGAAAGTGTGCCAGCCTGGGCTCAGCAAGTATTCTGTGCTGCCATTCATCATTTGCAGGGCTTTTTCATTCTCCCTGGTTTACAATTCTGCTGTAGACTGTAGACTGAACTCCGCCTTCTGGACCCTCCAAGGTGCACTATATTGCATATATTACTGTTGCTTTCCCAGAGTGCATCATATGTTTACATAGATTGACTTCCATTACCATAAATAAGAAATAAGAAGTTGCCAGAAGTTTAACACATAGCCCAATATCCTTATTGAAGTGCAAGCAGTCTTGAAGGCATCTTGATTTTCCACTAAAAATAATTTGTAAATATAAAAAAATTGTATCATGGTTATCTAGCTCATTGAACCAGGCCAAATGAAACACATACTCATAACCTACATCCTTAAAGCAAACATAAATATCCTCTTGAACTTCCACTTACTTCTTATTCCCAATCTGCTTCCGCTTTCATGAGTACTGAGCCTGAGTCCTCTGGATCTGTAACATCCAGCTTCATTTCTGTTTCTAGTAGTGGAGGTTCAGCTTTGCTAAGGAATCTGTCTCAGCCACTGTCTATTTTGATGCTATGGGTTCTCACTGATAGAAATTCATTGTGACAGCTCCAGAGGGTAGAAAATAAAAAATACAAGCTTAATCTCAGAAGTCCACAATGCTACAGTCTTCCTTCTCTAGGAGAGCAAACATACCCCCCATTTAAGTTCAAAATCAACTCCAAGTGACAGTTTCTACCAATAGGAGGCAAACTTTCCTGGCAAAATGGAAGGACATGAAGAACAGAACAGACAAACGAAAAAATACTTCTGGACTTTTTATTTCTTTTCCACATACATTTAATCATTTCATGGGACTGAATGTGGAGACATTTAATCGAAAACTCTAACAGGAGGAGGAGGAAGAGGAGGAAGCGGAGGAGGTGGAGGAGGAATGAAAGAAAGAAACTTTACAAAATCACAAAAATAGAAAGTGACTGATTACATCACAAGAACGTTTAATTTTTTTAAACCAAGCACCAACCACAATTTTTAATAATTTGCTGAATGATCATAAACTAGTGCAGAAGTATACTGATGGATTTTTGTCCTAGTTTGCTTTCTGCTCCTGTGATAAACATCATGACCAAAAGCAACATCGGGAGGAAAGGTTTATTTCATCTTACAGGTTTATTTCATCACTGAGGGAAATCGGGGCAGGAACTCAGGCAGGCCGGAAAGTCCATCAGAGCAGGACGGTGAAGCAGAAATAACGGAAGAATTATTTACTTTATTATTTATACTTAATTACATTTTTAATTATTAGACTGCCCACTGGTTCACTCCCTTGCTTTCTTATATTGTTCAAAATGCTTGCCTGAGGATGGTATTACCTACAGTGGGCTGGGCCCCCTATGTCTATTAACAATCAAAAAATGCTCCACAGACATGTCCACAGGCTAGTCTGATCAAGGCAATGCCCCAGCTGAGATTCCTGCAGATGATTCTGGGCTGTGTCACACTGACAACTAAATCTAACCACCAGAAAACTCTTTACGGTTTAAAAATACTTCTGAAGATGCATTAGTAAAAAATGTGGCAATAAATTTAGTTACTGTCTAGGGAAACAAACACTAGCCACACTGTGTTCTATTTGACTAAAAATTAACAAAAGCCAAAAGATAATGATTTTCTATCTACCTTGTGGTCTGCTTCCTGCCTTCAGAAAAGTAGAAGAAAACAAAAAAGGTCATCAGAGGTATCCATAATCAATGGCAATAACCAGCAATGTTTGGGGTCTATAGTGCTCCACTGGCCAACAACTCCAAAAAAGATAACTCATTCTTAGCATTTGGATTTTTATTTGCTAACCTGTAGTATGTAGTAAGGGCATTGGCCCCTGTTATATTGTTAATTATTTTTCATACATCTGCATGTATATAGTTTAGGAAGCTTCTATATTACAGGTTACCACCTGACTTTTTCGAAAGACCTTAACTGTTGGTTATCTTTCCTCATACTCTCCTCCTCTACTTTGCCTTCAGATTCACCACCCCTTCCCCTTTGTATAACTGCACTATCTCCCCTTTAAAAGACCCACCTTCATGGCTCCTTACTAGCTTCCTCACTTCTAAGGAGTCTTCCAAATGAAGTACACATATTCAAAGTTGAAAACTAACATCCACTTATGAGGGAGGACATGTGGTATTTGTCTTTCTGAGTCTGGTTTACCTCACTCAGGATGATTGTTTCCAGCTCCATCCATTTACCTGTGAACTTCATAATTTTGTATGTCTTAATAGAGCATTTCATGGTGTAAATGTACCACATTTGCATTACCCTGTCTTCAGTTGACAGACATCTAGGTTATTTCTGTTTCCTTGCTATTGTGAACACAATAGAAATGAACATGGGTGACTATTTCTGTAGCAGAATAGAAGTTTTTAGGTATATGTCCAAGAGTGGTACAGCTGAAGACACTGTATACTTGAGCACAAAACATGGAGAACTCAAACTAGTACTGACCTGTAGGTTCCACCCCTACCTGCTAGCTTTCGTCGTGCTAATAGATACCACACATGCTACCTAAAGAGAAAAGTAATCATCAATCTTACCCAGCTGTGAATCTTGTGATCTACAACTATGATTAGCCAGGAAATACGTGCCCCTTGCACAACAGGAGCACCAGTGTTATAGTAATAACCAAACACCTTCTGATTGGATTAAAGTTTGTTCCTCACCCATACCTAGCACCTTATTGGAGCCAGAGACCTGTGACTAGATTGGTCATAGATCCCCAAGTAAGAACCTACTACTATTATTCTGATAAATGGACATAGTATTAAACTGACTCCTAATGATTTATCACGATATGCATACATTAGGGCATCTTTCAACCCTCATCAGAGAAGATTATGTTTGCAGTAGATGGAATTAACACAGAGACAGAGACCTACAACTAGTCAACATGCAGAGAATAAAGATTGTTGAAGCCAGAGGTGATGAATGACCACAATAAAACAGTTTTCCAGATGCAACTGGGCATTTGCGACATATGAACTCATTGTCATTGTGACACAAGACCTGAGCTTTCAAGGTCTTTCAAGCTTTCAAGCTTTCAAGCCAGACAAAATCCCATTAGGGAGTGAGATGTGAGCATAACTCCCACCGCTAACTGAAGAGCTGTTGACAATATCTGCTGGGAGAGTAAGAATCAATTTTCTTGAAGGGTGTGACCACTGGTAAGTTGTCCTTCCTCAACCTGGGAAGAAGAGAAGGAAAGAGTCCCCAACCATGGCGAAGGGAAGGTGGAATGCCTGCCAATCAGGCAGTTAATTTTCCAAGTGAATATGTGGTAAGTTTTGGCAATCTTAGATAAACAAAAATGAGTTGAATGCTATTTGGAGATCATATGTATCCCTATGTCACAGTGTTTTGGAGAGAGTAGAAACAAGTACACAAAGAGATTGACATCTGCCTTCTATTTGGAAAAAAATTTGACGGAAGTGACCCAGGTGGAATGTCAGGGCAGTGACCCAGGGTGACATCTGCCTGTCTGGACCAGCAGTCTGTGTGGCTATGAAAGTCCAGTCTCCTTAGGCCAAATGATTACCACTCACAGTGTTTGAGCTCAACCCAACTCCATGGGACTCTGTCCCAGGATAGCTGTCTTCTGGGGGAGGTCTCCATTATAAACAGCTGTGCTAGAGTGCTTCCTCTGGGTCTGAAAGTAAAAAGAGCCAGGCAGAGCTCGCAATAGTGTCACAAAATATGGGCAGGGTCTAAGCAAACAGACTTTGCCACCTGTCTAAACCTAATTGCAGGCAAAACTTATATGTTCTTGGCGAGGCACAGAGATCATTTACCTAAAGGCTTTAAAAATTCCAAACATGTAACATGAATTCATAGTGGATCATAAATGATTTTCAAATGTATATCTTGAAAAGATTTCATGACGGATTGTGCTACATAAACAGGTTTATGCTTAAAATAGTACACAAATCATGTGCTGGTGCATTCTGGCACATTCTGTAACTGTCAATATTCTATGCCTGATAGGGCTGTAAAGATGGAGCAGTGAACAGACAGAAGGAAACATAATAAAGCCTGGTGGAGTTTAGCAGCGAAGCAGGAGCTCGACTTGAAGTTAAGAAAGATGCTTCAAGGCAGAATGCACTGATCTGAAAAGAGACATCAAGGGAGGATCCCGGGGGACTTTGACCATCTTGGCAATGTTCCCAAAATGGTGGGCTATCACAGTTAATTGCCAGGACCAGGAGAAGAAGCCACCATCACTTGCCTACAGACAAATCAAAGCCTGGTGCTTAACCAGGGTCAATTGACATACTACACTCAATTGCTGATGTGAATTTTTCCTCTCTCTTGAGAATCAATCTCTTGATTTAATAAAATAAACACACTAAATAAATGAAAAGACAATTCAAGTTTGACATTTTGAACAAAGGTTGAAAGCAACACTCTTGAAGAGAAAATATTTAATCTGAAAATAGGTAGAGATCAAAATGAACATGGTTTAGAAGAGGTGGAAAGATTTTAACCTAAACAAGTGACTTACCCCATGTGGTAAAGTCTTTTATAAACCATACGCCTTCCAAAACTTTCAAAATCTACCGGTCCTTCCTTAGATACAATTCTTCCAAGTTTAGACCGCCCCAACAGATGTCACAGTTTTGATTTCTAAAGTGATCTTGCTTACATATAGCAAGTCACATCTTCTTTTAAAAATCTTTTATTTGAACTAGTGTGAATTTCCTTTTAAAAGTAACTCCTGGGGGGCCTGGAGAGATGACTTGGTGGTTAAGAGCACTGGCTACTTTTCCAAAGGACTCAGGTTCTATTCCCAGCACCCACATTTTGGCTAACAGCCATTTGTAATTCCAGTTCCAGGGGAATCCACCACCCTCTTCTGACCTCCGCAGACATTGCAAGACATGGACGTCCTTACACACATGCAGACAATACATTCATGCACACAAAAAATAATAAACAAAAAAAACCACCTAGAATATTCAAATAATCTTAGGTAAATCCATCTTAGATGGCATATTTGAGAGCTTTTTCTTTTTTTAACTCAGTGTTTAACTGTTCTCAGCATCTTCTGAAATTTCCCATACCGGAATCTTCCTGCTGTTCTTAGTAGCAGAAGAGGTAGACTTTTTAAATTTCATTTTTTAAATTTAAATTCTAAGAAATTCTGTATTATCGTCATTTTCTTCCTCATATTTTATGCCTACCAAATCTGAAACAGATTGTTAGGTGGTAAAAACATGTTTACATTTTCTGAGTCCTAGATCTAGAAAGCACTTTAAAAATATTTCCACATTGGAGGAAAATAACATCAACTACATTAACTACCAAGAATGTCAGTCTATTTGTTTCGACTCATGTTCTATACAGGCACTTTGTGCCTTGCTGCTCTTTTGGGCTAGTGAGACATGTGTAACAGGTAAGTGTGGACCAGCTACAAAAACATAGATAGGAGCCAGCTTTAGTGATGGCAGAATGGAAGGTTCCTAGAGGGTTTTATTGTTTGTTTATTTGCTTGTTTGTTTTCTCAAGATCAGACAAGGCTTGCTGGCAGGACTGATTGAAGGTAGTCAGGACAGGCAACTCTCAGTCTGAACCCTTTGTAGTTAATGGATGATTGTTTTTCTGTCATAATGTACAAGTGACAAAGGCAAAATCAAAAATAAAATGATGAGTTTTCGTCAGTGAAGTACCACCTACATCTGCCTACAGATCTTCATGACGCAGATTGAGAACAATGTGCGTATGTGGCTAGGCAGAGGGGGTCGGGGCTCATAGCGGGAGTATGATTGGCAGGGAAGTGTTTCAGTGGGTTGAATTACGCATGCATGATAAACAACATTTGGGTTCACCACAGGGAGGACTTGGAAAGAGAGGCTGCTCACAAAGAGCCGCTGACACTTGGGAAGAAAGCATTGAGGAAGAGTCCTGAAAAAAAAGTGGAACAGATTCCCACTAACTACTGATGACACCTTTTCCAATATGAGGCTTTGCTGGTCATTGCTCTCTTGAAAGAAGTTACACAAACAAAACAAAATATTTTTTTCAAAAGCTATCATTATACTAGTAGGATTCTGATAAGAGGAAAGCGACTATAAAAAATTATAAACTTCAAAAAATTTTGAAGACATTTGAGATAATATCCCTGCAAGGATTCTGTTGGCTTGAGATTAACCCCATGTTAACATGTATCTGTTAGCCCCTACACTGGATACCATGTTCAAATAAAATTCATGCATATATTTTAAATGTTATTTCCATATATATATATATATATATATATATATATATGTATATATAGATACATATATATATATATATATATATGACTGCTTATCTGTGTGTGCACCACATGCATGCAGGTCCCAGCAGAGGCCAGAAGAAGGTGCCAGATCCCCTGGAACTGTAGTTACAGACCATTATGTTCCACCCTATGTGTGCTGGGAACCAAATTCAGGTCCTCTGCAAGAGCAACCAGTGCTCTTAACAGCTGAGTCAGCCCCGATTTATGAGTTTTAATTAGCTTCTTAAACAGCAATCATGGCAAACTGAATTATAATTCTAAAAATTTATCCATGGACATGCAAGAATTTTTATGCATGAAGTTTCTTCTGCTGAATTAACAATGAATTTCCTGGTCCTTTTCAATTCCTTTTTTGCTGTTTTATTTTTTAAGTGTTTTATTTATTTTATGTGTATGAGTGTATTACCTGCATGCAAATGCACCTGGGTCATGCAATGCCGGCGGAGGTCAGAAGAGGGCATTAGATCCCCAAGAACTGGAGTTAAAGATGGTTATTAGCCTCCATATGGGTGCTGGAATCGAACCCAGGTCCTTTGCAGGAGCATCCAGTGCTCTTAGCCATCTCCCCTCAATTCTTACAGCTTCTTTTCCTTGGCTAGCTTTATCAGTTGACTCTTTAAGATTATTTTGAAAAAGAGCAGTGAATCTCAGTAACACTGTTCCATTCCCCAAATCCAGAGAACTTTCAGCTTTCCTCGTGACGTATCCTATTTCTGGATATTTTGTGGATTCTCTATTTAAAATTAAGAGGTCTCTTTTAGTAAAAATTTAGTAAGATCTTTGGTTATAAGTAAAAACTGAGTTCTAAGAGAAGCTTTTTCTGCATTTACTGAAATGCCTGCATCATTTTCCTTTGCGAATTTGTGCTATCCACTGACTTAGAAATAAAACAATTCTGAATTCCAAGACAAAACCTGCCAATCTTTGACACAGCATCATCCTCATATAGTGCTATATTCAGTTTGCTGGAGCAAACATGAGATGGCTAGTGATGGTCAAATGCTAGTCTCACTGCCACTGACAGTGGTCCCACAGGTTTCTATTGCTCATCTAGTGGGAGCAGACGCTTACTGCCTTTCATACTATTTCCTATGAAAGTATGAAACCTTGTCTTCTTGCATCTCCTTGGGTAGAGTTTGAGCTTTTAAGAATTTATCAGTGTTTTAAATTTTCAAATTTATTCTCTGTAATTGCTCAGAATAATCTCTTCCTTTTTTTTTCTTTCAGTCCCTGGAGGGCCTGTGATTGTGGCATATTCAGCCACTTCCTTGGTTATTTATACCTTATTTGTATGTATCTGTTTTATGAAACTTTTCAAATCTTCTTTGTTTTAGCAGCTAGTTTTGCCCCATCTCAGTTTCGTGTTTGCTTTCACATTTGCTGCTTCATTCTGTTATTCATTGCCTTCTTCCTTGTGATTAAATTGCCTCCTTTCTTATTTTGAAGTTACTATTTACTTCTTGTATTTTCAGACATTCTTTTCTGTTATTCCTCTTTCAAACTCTGAATTCTCTGATTGTCTTTTGCTGCATCTCACAGGTGCTGATGTTCAGCCTTTCCATCATCTTTTCTGTGCTCACTTGGTGATTCTCATTGTGGTTTTGTATTTTGACTTGTGGGTTATTTGGAAGTTTGCTTCTTAGTTTCCAAATACATGGAGGTATCCTCATTACCTACGAGCAACTGATTTCTTATTCAACTGTGCTAGACTCCAAAATCATATATTATATTTTCATTCCTTTGAAATATTTGAGAATTAGATGATAGAATGAAATGTCTCTTTTAAGAAGCATATTGTGTAATATTTTATCCCTGAAAATATTTTAATTGTAGACCAGGAGTGATGGCTCAGGCCTTTCAGCCCTGTACTTGGAAGGGAGGGGCAGGTGGAGCTCTGTGAGTTCAAGGTCAGCCTGGTCTGCATAGTGAGTTCCAGGCCATCCAGAGCTATACAGGGGAACCATGTCTGAAAAAAAATTGTAGTTATATACTAATGTATTTATATACAATGCAACTACTGGTATTTGTGGTTTAAACATACAGTTCTGTTGTTTCTTTTTTGTTTGTTTTACCCTTTTTTATTCCAACCTTTATTTAAATTGGTGGAGAATTTTGCCCTTAACTTTTTTTTTATTGCAGCAAAATATGCATATCAGAATGTGTATCTTGTGAACTCTTTACATGTGAGCGGTTCACTCATTTAAAATTCATTTATGTTGATGTACGGCCCTCACTACCATTTTTCTCCTGTCTCTTTTTATCTCACCAAATTTAAACTCCATACCCGTTAGATAATAACTCCCCTGTTCCCTCCTGTCAGGACCTAGCAGCCAATACTGTGCTCTCTGTGCTGTGATCTCACTATTCTGTTTCAAAGATAAGTGAAATCATGTTATATTTGCCTTTCTTGTGGCTGGCTTATTTCACTCAACATTATGACCTTGAGGTCCCTTTCCTTTTTATTGTGTGTACGTGCACGCATGTGTGCCCGTCCAGGAAGGGAGGACGCGGGTACAGGTGCACTTGTAGGTGTGTGCACGTGTCTGTGGAAGGCAGAAGACAACGTCAGGGCCATTTGCAGAAACTCCTCCTTTGAGATGTGCTGCTCATTGACTCGGAGCTCATTAATGAAGTTGTCGGTGTGGCCAGTGAGTTCCAGGGTCCTTTCTGTCTCCTCCCTCCTAGTATCGGGATCACAAGCACTAGTACCATGCCCAAAATTCTTATATGAGTTCTGAATTTTGACTCAATTCATCAAGTTTTCAAAGGAAATGCTTTACTCACGGAGCCCTCCTCCCCCCACTCAAGATTATTCTCTAAGGCTGAATACTACTTCATTGTCTCTCTATATATGTACATATGTGTGTGTGTATATATATATATATATATATATATATATATATATATATCTCACATATTCTTATCTACTCCAACAAAGCTGTTGCATCATTTGAGCTCTTCTAAACAGTCGCTTATAAATGAGGCTCACAAACTTCCCTCTAATGCTCTGCCTTCAAGTCTGTTGGAATACTTGACCAAAAGTACAATTGCTGGACACACAACATTTTTTTTTAATTTTGAGCAACAGCTACAGCACTTTACATTTCCACTAGCAGTGCATAAGCATTCTAATTATTGCACAAAGAACAGTGATTTTTAAAAATATATTCTTAATCTATTAACTTGAAAGTTTCACATATTTTTGTGCTCATCCCATAAATTACAATGTGCATTCTTCACATATCAAAACTTCATTTTGGTACTTTTCTTATCTTCCAAACAATGTAAGAATTTATTTAGAGTAATAGAAAGCAATCTAGGATAGATATTGGTCCTAAGGGTAGGGTGTGATTATAATGAACCTATGTTGTTTAGGGGAAGATTATAGAAATGTGTGGAACTTTGACCTGGAAAAGTCATTGAGTGCTCAGAGCTCAATGGGCCCTTGTGGGAGTTTGGAAGATAAGACTAGAGAGAGAAATGTAGACAATGAAGACCCAGCTTGTGACATTTCAAGGGAAGTGAAGACTATCATGGCATTTGTATGCTATATTTAAATTAAGAATTTGTGGTTGTTGGTCAACAAGAGCTGAAGTGTCAGCTGTGATTGCCAAGAGACCTGCATTACTGAAGTGAAACTTTCTGTGTTCTATTGGAAAAATGGATGTTGGTCAGAGGAAGGTGACAGAGGTTCAATGGCTCAAGACAATCTTCTTTCCCCTCTGCATACAAAGGTGTTAATTTCCTGGGAATCAAATATGAGGAAAACTTTAGATCTAATGATCTATTGAAATATAGCCATTAGAATTTCAAGATAGTAAAGACAGGAGAGAATACTTTTGATGTTTCTTTCAACTGTTCTTCTCCAAGTCATACCACCAAAATTATCCACTAGGACCCAAAGGGAGCAGGATTGTGATGGTTTTAGATATTAAGATCCATTTGCAGACTCATATACACACACTTAAAGTTGATTGGTTACCTACTACCAATTTACAAACCACAGTGGGTTACTCATGAGGAATTACAAGGTACTTTCCAAGTCTGTGCATACAAAGTTTTGGATATACAGTCACATGGGTAGTATTTTTCTGTTTGGGGATAGTAGACTTCTTTACTTATTATGCAGCTACTCATTGAGTTTAATCTTCAATTATTTTTCAGTAAAAACAAATTATAATAGTTCACAAAGCTTATTTGTCAGAAATTCTAATACAAATATAATAAGAGCAACTTCCATTAATTGATACCTAACATTTCATAAGCATTTACTTTGTGCCAGACAGACTGGGAGATTGTGCCTTCTTCATTTTCAATTATAACAACCTCCCTGCTATCAGCATCTTTCATCAAACTCTTATGTTAAATGTTCATATTTTAATAAATTATAATTTTCTTCCTTCTTCTCCACAGAACTTGTGCATACTGATTTCAATTTTCTAAAAACTACTTAAAGCATATCGAAATTCTTATATACTCAATACATAAGATGAATCCAAATAGCTGATGCCTAAACTGTAGCAATATCAAAACTGTAGCTGACACATATTGAATGTGGGTTTTTGTGTCTGTGCTTTTATAAACATTTGAATTAAATAAGTTATTTAGTCCTCAGAACAACTAGCACACATATTATAATAAATTATAAAATGTTCCCATTCTCTCTGTGGAGTTCATAGAATTCAGCACATGAAAGTTATGTCTCCTAGGGATTGATCAATAAATGTACTATAAACCACAGGAAAAGACTTAGCACATCTCAATATATATTGACCAAAAATATAATAATCATGCCATGAGGGAATCATATGGCTCAGCCACATATTGCATATGTACTTGTGTTTCCTTCCAAATGAGCTGGCCAGATAGGAAATTATTAAAACAGATTTGAGAAATCAATCGGAAATATTGTTCATCAGAACAAAGCATACACAATTAGGAAGAATTTAAGCTCTGCTTTCATAAAATAAATTAAAAATAAAATGTAAATAGACTGATATCAGAAAGTTTTGTTCTAAAAGCAATTTCTATGGCATTACTTTTAAAAGATTCTACTTAATCAAATGTGCCTTCTAGACTGGCTTAAAGTTTGCGATTATGACTTTGCAATACTGTACAATCTCTAAATGCCTTCTGAGCCAATCCATAAAAATGGATGAAATACTATTCACTCTCATGTAGGAGTAAGAAAAAAAAAAACTTAAAATTCCACAGTCCCTTCTGCATTGTAGACCTAGTTATTGAATTTATTTACTGAGCAAATACATAGTGACAAAACTCTTAGAATCTATGTTTTACTGATTACAGCTGCATTTCTGTGTATTTGCACATGGGTGCATCTGTGTCAAGAGTGAGGGATTAGGAAAGGATTGGATGCCTATTTGTGTGTATAAGCAGAGATGAAATAGATGGGTTCATTCACTCCTGTCAGTCTTAGCGCATGTTCTGACCATGGTGGTATCAGTGCAGCTTTATGACTTCAAGGGTCACTGTGCCTAACTTTTGGTAAGTTCTATTCAGTACATTTTAGCTGCCCAAATACTACATAAAGCAGAGAGAAGCTTCCTGTACCTAACATGTATGATGAGTCTAAGTTGGCCCATACTCTTCATATCAGAAAAAGGGAAACCTTAGCTGACAATTGTTCAGTGTTATATGCCTGTCATTTTCAAAGCTTAACTGTGTAGTCATTTATCTCCATGACACTCTAAGGTACTTGTTTGTTTCCATTTTACATAAAGGTTATTCAAGGCCACGATTTTCAAAGGGTTGAAATTCCGAAACTGTCTCTGTAACTCCCACCTCGAGCTCCAAACTGGGGTTCTATCCTTAGAATGACATGGTACTCAGCTGAGTGGGATCGATGAGCACTTTGTAGAACACAGAGAATTTCTTCCCTTCCCTTGCTTAACACCCAGGCATGGTGTTCCCAAACATCTGCTTAGAAATGAAATTATCCAAGTTAAAAACACTGCAACTCCCAGGCGATATTCTGGCCCACTAAGGGCCAATACTCATAAACACACACAAACACACACACACATACACTCATCATCATCGTCATCGTCACACATAGCCAAGATTTGTAGTTTTCTTCATTGTTATTTTCTTCTTTGTTCCATTCCTTATGAAGAAAAGAAAAAGGGAAAAGAGCATAAAACACAAACATTAAAAGTGAAGAAAAACTGGGGGACTGAATGAAACAAAATAGAAGGTAGCAATGACAGTTACTCTAAGGTCTGTTAAGGCTGTTCTGTTCAGTGCATTGGAAGAGGCAAGCTAAGCAAGACACAAATTCTTGGTAACTCTCTATCCACTGTTTATCAGCTTTATTTTGTAACATGAGCCTTTCTGATGTTAAAATATTAGCTTCAGCTTTTACCTTTGAGATATATACATAGCTACATTTTTTTGTGAATAAATGGAATGTGTCTATGAAAAACAATGCATTTATCTGGCATGTTCTGCCTCAAAACTTGTTTCTCTATTTTAGAGAATCATTATTTTTCAGCATGTAGATGGGGACATTCTTCCATTTGATGGACTAGTCCAAACTTCACCAAATTGTAGAATGCCCCCTACAACTTTTGTGACAGATGGCTGTTCATCCTCTGCCACATGTCATTTCCAAGAGCACACAGATCATCAGCTACTTTTAGAAGGAATCACATCTCTTTTGTTTTGAACTAATTGTCAGAAAGACTTCTCGTTTAGATCAGACATCTGCTATGCCGAAGCCTCAGTTCCACCCTCCAGAACCATATGGAATGAGTTAAATCCTCCCACATGAGATCCCTCCAGAATTGTGAAACAGTTGTGTTGCCCTTGAGTTCTCCCTAACCCCAAATAAACATATGTGAAACATGCGATCGGCCCTCCACAGAGTACTGTTCCTGGCAGTGCAGTCAATGTCTTCAAAACCTTGCTTCATTTATTCCTTGCTAGGCAATTTTTTTTCTCATACATCACAAAGTCAACACATGTGTGTGTGTGTACTCTGTGAACTCCACTTGGACATATGTGTATAAAGATATGAAGATGAATCCATACAACAAAGCATAAACCACAAAGTTTATGTTTATATATAAGTATATAGGCACATATGTGTGCACATGTGTGAAAGTTTCATGCCTCTCCATACGTCCTTCTCTCCTAAGTGCTCTCTGCTCGCCTGGCTCTGGTCCAGCTTCAACACATGGCACAAGTTCACCCATGTGCAGACTTGATTCATCCTTTCCAGAAATAAAGCAGGTTCTTTAAAGCCACGCTTATATTGCTTAGCTCAGTTGGAGTGGTGTGTACACCTCTGTCTCCTGTGTGCCCAGCTCCAAGTCGTTCATCCCCCACTGCCAAAACTAAAAGGAAATACTCAGCACTGCACAGCCAAGGACTGAACAGCTCTGCAAATACATAGCAATGAGGGTGCTGGGGAAACATTAACCTTTCTTGCCTCTCATCTTCATTTCCAATCACATTCTGCCTTTGTCTTCTTTCAGTTACTCTATACTTGCCTATTTCCTACCCTATTTTCAGAGAAGAGGGGAAAATACCATAGGAAATGTCCAAAGGGTCTGAGTTCAAATGTCTTTCCCATCTCTCCCAATTGCTTACATTTTACAGTTCAGCATTTTGGCAAATGAAGGGTCTCCAAGTTTGATCACATAATTGCATCCAAAGTCATTGTCGCTGTCTTCCCACAGAGTGTTATTTTGATCTTTCTCCTGGGGGCAGGAATTGAGTGTGGGACAAAGCCGTGGGGAGACAGGAAGCGGAACGGCAGAATGCAGCTCCTTTCAAAAAGCTTTCATTTCTCACTGTGTCAGAGCCCAGGAAAAGATGCCCTTCGTGGCCTGCTCTGCCCAAGGCACTGCTTTTTCTCCTCCTCTCTCTGCCTTCTCTTGCATAGTTAAAAATGGAGGCCATAAAATAAAAGGGCTCTAGGTAACAGATAAGGAAAAGAGGAAGAATCAGGACTGGGACATGACCTGTCTTGAGGCTGTTCTTAAGGGGATGCTACCAGGGTAGGAGAGCATCCTTGGGGCAAAGGTGGAAGTTGGGCACCAAATACTCATTTCACCCACAAGACAGCATTGCCCAGGCCAAGCTCTAAAGAGACCCACCCAAATCTTTCTTCTCTTAACTGAAGCCCTTTTTATGAATCATGAAACTTTAAAGTGATTGATATCAACGATTTTGTGAAGGCTGATTTCTGGCAAAGGAGACAAAGTAAGGATTTTTCTATCATTGTTAATAGATGGCTAAAGGTCAAAATTCTAACATGCCTGTGGCTATTTCAGTATGTCTCTTCCGCTAATAAAACAGCAACAATGAACTCTGGGACCTACTCTCTGCAACTTCTACCCTTCCAGATCCAGCAGTGCCTCTTCCTACAGGAAGCCTTCCATGCCGTACCTTTCTGTGATTTTTGGAAAGGGCCGTGGCCACATAATATCTGCTATCCCATCACTTTTTGGCACTGCTTCTTGAATGCTGTGGCTGTCACATGCCTACTTTTGCTGTCACTGTTTTTTCTCAACTGGATACCCTGCTTTAAATGTCAGAAGAACTCTCAAAGTCCTGCCAGTCCTTTCTACTCTTCTGAGCTAGCAGCACTGTCCTCTAATAGCTGGTTGAAAACCTCATCAAGTGAATTGACATACTACCCACTATGACATAAAATGTGCTGTTGGTTTGAATTGAGCTTCTGCCCCGGGTCCCAAGACCTAAGAATCATTCATGTTGAAGTTCCATGCCAACAAACCAAAACTAAATCGTTTATCTGACCCTCTCAGAGATCTGGAAGAGAATTAAACTAGCCAAATCCCCACCTGGCCACATTCAGTCGGTGTGAAGAACCTTGCAAAAACAGTAACCCGAGCCACCCTTCTGTTGACCTGTCTACTACTGTATTATGGCATTTCTTTGTACCTGCTCAAACTTTAGTGCCATACCCACTGGAGCCCCTCTTCTAAAATTTCAGAAGAAATGCTCTACCAATTCATGAATCATTAATAAAAGCCAAATCAATCTGAATTTGTTGTAATCTTGCCTTTTGATACCATTCACCCCCATCTTGCCACTGTTTGCAACTGGTCAACCTAATTCTCTTGAAAATCTGATAGAAGACATCAATTACAAGCCCTTACCAGTTCTTCCTATCTTTCATTTCTGTTTATCCTTACTTGTGGCCAAACAGGTACAATTAAATGTGAAGCACTTAACAAAGCACCCAAACAACTCAAGTAAACAAATGACCCTACTGTGTTCTTGAGAAAAAGACCTAAACAGACATTTTTCAAGGGAAGATTTGAAAATGGCAAAAACATATGTATGGAAATGTTCAACATTATTAACCATAAAAAAGTATAAAGCAAAACCATAATGAGATTACCTCATACCTGCAGTTGTTGGAGAGAACGTAGAGAAAAGAGAATCCATGTACATTATGGTAGAAGTGTAATTAGAATATTAACTAATATACTAATTATGAAAAACACTATGGAGGATCCTGAAAAAAATATAAGTAGAATTACCATATAACAATCATATTTCTAGGTTTATAACAGTAAAAAAATCAGTATTTTGAAGTAAAACATGCTTTCTCTGATTCACTGCTCATCTGTGCTGATATCAGCCTAAGAATCCAACAACATATGAATAAAGAAAATTCCACACTGGAATATTATTTAGCCTTTGAAAATAAGAAAATCCGATCATTCATAATAATATAGATGAAGCTCGAGGACATTATGTTAAGTGTGGTAAGCCGGGAAGAAACAAGTGAATGCTGCATGGTCCCCCTTATATAGAATCTAAGAATCAAACTTAGAAAAAGGGAGTTAAATGGTGGTTTCCAGAGGCTCAGAGGAGGAGGATAGGAACACGATCAAAAAGCATAAATTTTCAATTGTGTGACCAGCCTGAATAAATTTCAGAATAGTAAAATACAGCATTGTGACTACACTTAATAGTGCAATAGTATATATTAAAAATTGATGAAAGATTTAAAAGATCTCAGGACAAAAATTTTCCTACATGAGGGATAGATATATCAATGGCATCACCAAGATAATTATTTCATACTATACATCAAAGCACCAGCCTAAATGTATGTAATTTTATTTGCAAAGCTATAAACAAAAACTTTTAGTAGTAGACCTATAAATATTTCTTTGTTAAAGTGGCATATAGCCCAAGAAAATTAACTGGGATAGACTAAATAATCTCCAGTGTGTCTGTTGAGAAAACCCACCTTTCCGGTTTCATTAGTCAATCATTTGCTTCTGGGACCACCCCTAGAGAGGCAGGTTCACCTTAAGTTATGCTAAATAGATGGGCAGAATACTTACTATGTTAATAAGGTAGTGAGATTTTCCTACCTGCAATCTCATATTCCGGTCCTGTGCTCTCTAATTCTCCCCAGAGAGTGCAGTCACTGGCCCAGTTAAATAAATTTGGCTGATTTGAAACATCTGGAGTCTGAGTGGTCCTCCCCAGATGCCTGAATGCCATAACATTTGGAGGTTCCACTGAGATCCTGGAAAGAAAGACCCCAGACTCAGCATAAGTAACTGGGGTCTGGCCTGATTCAGGGGGGAAAGTCTTCCCAACTCCTAAGGCCCGTGGGAGCCTCAGGACATTGCCTATTTTTCAAAATTGCAAATTCTAAAACAAATTCTAGTGAATGAAAGTCAGATCAGCTGATTGTGGCCAAAAAGAGCCTCTGGAAGTGCATTGGTAAGTTTCTGGGGTCCAGACATTTAGGGAGACAGATGGAGAGGTCAAATGCAATCCTTTGACCAGGTCTCCAGAGGAAGAGGAACCATCTCCTTGCCCCACTGGCCTGTGGTGTGTGAATGGACATGGCCACTGTATGTTTTGCATGTTTGGCCCAAACTTTTGTCTCTTGTCTTTGTTTTGTGGATTGTCTTTCTGGTGCACCTGTAATTACTGATGTAAAAATGGGAGGAGAACACAGTCCAATAAAATCCCACTTGGTTGTATATTAAAACATTTCCAGAAAAGATTCTGTGAGAAAGTGAAATATGATGTGAAACCATGTGGTTGCCAGTTAGCCACCTAGGTTCTAAGCTTTTAAAGCCTTTATCTAGCTTGTTATCTGGCCTCAGGGCATACTGAGGCTGTAAATGCCTTGCCTCTTGGAGAAAAGAAAAAAAAAATGTTTTAAAAGCCCTTTCTTTCCTGTGGCCGTTTTCTCCACCTTTGTTCTCTCACGGGTGAGAAAATAACAATCATAGGAGCCTGGAATTTGGACCTCAGTCACCTTCAAGCACCAAGCAAACAGTGATTAGAGACTGTGGTCCCAAGACAGTTGCTTTTTGGACTAAATCTAAGCATTTAAATTTTAGTGAACAGGGAGAATCATACACTGTGCTTGGGGAAGACATGTACTCTCAGAGCAACCACCCAAGGATGTGTGTACTGACATAGCTTCTCATTCTTTCTGCTGCCTTTGTGAGTTATTTTTTCAGTATCTAGGAAGAAAGAGATCCAGAGGACACTGCTTTGCATTAACCTTGGCTGGTAAGATACAAGAACTCCCTTGGTTTGAGACCATGAATTCCTTTGTTATGCTTTCTTATCTGAGGCCTATACATCTGAGGGCACTTTCTCTTATTATATCTGTATATACCATTTAACCTGGTGCTTTCTAAAAGTAAAAAGGAGGTTCTATTCACATTTAATCTGTGAGATATCTGAATTCCACAGGGTTTATATCCTGATGGGGAATGGGCTCAATTTTATCCTGGGGCTCATTTTACCATGTGGCTTGAGGGAAACAACCATGTGATCTGGTCTCCATCTTGGTTGATGACATCATCAATATGGAGGCAGTCAAATAGCTTGACTGCCATCTTGGACAGTAACATTTTCAAAATGGCAATACCCAGAAACTTACTGGTACTGCAGAACTCTAGGGGATCATGACAACCTGGAAATTCTCTGGACTGCAGGCATTTAATCATATGTCCTTATCCTTTTGAAATTTATGTTTTGTTTTGGTTTTCATCTTGGAACCTTGGTGGGATCATAGAAAAGCAAGAGATTCTAACACAGTTTTTTGTAACAAGATCAATGCATTTTTATGTCAGACTAGGGTATCAGACTAGCAATACTAGGTTTCCATGATGGTAGTTTAAATTTTAACAGAGGTTATTGTTATACAACTCATGTTCTTCTATAGTAAAAGTAGTAAAATCCCTAATACAGATTAAAGCAAATGTATTGGAAGAACCAACAGGATAGATTTTTTTTTAAAGGACAAGTCACTGGAAAAGATAGAAAGCACCCTCTGCCTAAAATTCCTCAGTTGGTGATTATGCTGGAGCTTGTGAACTTCAATTTATGCCAGTTTCTTCTCTCTACCTAGTGTTTATACTCCTTCAAGACATAAAGCAAGGTTTTGATGAACCATTCTCTAAACTACATGAAGTAAAAAAGATACAATAGTTTTTGTGTTTTCTATAAGGTTTACCTGGGAATTTATAAAGTACAGTGTGTACATGGGTAATATTAATTCATTACATTATTTCACATGTGCAATTCCATGCATTCCATGTTCTTTTAATAAGATGATGCTGCCCAGAACTCTTCTGAGCCAATTAACTTCCATCTTCATAACTTCACTTGTGCCTACTTGCAGATCATCACACTTGGGTTTGCTGACTATTGTATTCTTCCCCTGAAGAAGGGGTATGCAGGATCATCAGACCCTCACTTGAGTGTCCAGCCACTCTCCCAGCCAGCTGTATGTAATTTTGTCCCAATTACAAATACTCTCCTGGATTTGGAGAGGAAATCTAAGGAAGCCTAAGAGGAGAGGACTTGACCCATGAGGTTACAGAAAAGTCAACATCCATTCTGGATAAAGACTTTGCAATACAACTGCTCTCAGGTCATCCATATACCTGTCAGTAACACCTCATCCATTTCTATGAGTAAATCATTTATTCCCCAGGGTGAACTTTGACACTAGAACCAGTTTTGACACTAGAACTAGAAAAGTCAACATCCATTCTGGATAAAGACTTTGCAATACAACTGCTCTCAGGTCATCCATATACCTGTCAGTAACACCTCATCCATTTCTATGAGTAAATCATTTATTCCCCAGGGTGAACTTTGACACTAGAACCAGTTTTGACACTAGAACTTTAGGAAGGGTCTAAGCATTGTTTCGAGTCCCAAGAAAGAGAACTCTTACAACAGATGAAAAATGTATTTCTTAATGTTATGTGTCATGGTATCAAAAAAGAAGATGAGAAGGGAAAAAGGAAAAGAAAATATTTTATTAAGAAGGATTTATGTATGAAGATTATGATGGCTGGATATTTCCAGAATAGAAAAGAAAAAAATGAAAAAATTTATACAAATAATTAAACATCTGAGTAGATATGCTATTGTATATGAAAGATAAGACAAAATTATGAATAGATAATCTTAAAATTTCTAAAGTAATTGTTCAGCCAAACAATTTAAGAAGTAAAATATATGTTTAGATAAGGTTTGTTCAAGAATGTTTGGGTTTTTGCTCAAGCTTTATCTACATATTATATGGTAATTAAAAGAACCAGATTGGTGGAACTAGCCTTCTTGGGTGTTTAACAACCATATTTAGGGACCTATACTAATCTGGTCAGAGGGACTTGAAGGAACAATTTTTTGTTGCTTGTCCTCCAGGGTCAACTAAGTTCCAGGGGATTATGAAGCATGACTTGAAATTTCTGTACCTGTGATGAGTTGCCTGTTCAGTAGGGTTATGGAGACCCCACTAGAAGAACTCAAACCAGTGACCAGTCTGTGAGGAGGAGAGTCATCTCAGGAAAACGTTTTCTCAATGCTTTCAAGTGAGGCCACAGTCTAGCAGGACTGTCTGACTTATCTTCACATAGATGGAACTGATAAAAGAAAGACTAGGGTGCTAGAGGTTCCTCCCAAGCCTACGTGACCCCCCGAGGAACACATACTCAACTGACCTGAAGAGCAAAAATAAATTGGTTTATTTGGGCCAACTGCATGGTCTTAAATACCCAACAGGAAATATAACCAAAACTTATAGTGATTAGTATGCTTTATGAAGAATGCAAGATATTGTACTTTCCAGACATTAGATTTAAGTTCATAGAAGATGTTATTTGCACAATTTCTCATTAACAATTTTATTCTTAAGAAAATGCTGCTCAGATGTAAGACTTCAAATCTAACATTGCAGTGCCTACCTGCAGCCACGAAAGACAAGCCCACTATTGTTCTAACCTGAAAATTAAACAATGACCAATTTCTTTCTCTCCCTGTCTAGAAGCCATTTGGAAGGGAACTTACACAGATTCTAGTCATTCAAACAAACTACCAAAGTGCTTGAGAACAAATCCTGACTTCAAGACTCTCAAGTTGAGCCTTAGCAGCCAAAAGAAAAACAAGGGGGAACCCAAGAGATTGATGCTCTTGGAAGTCCTAAACAAAAAATTCTGATGTACTTTGACTTGGACATTTGAAATTTGCCTTGTTCTGACTTTCTCTGGTCTCCTGTCTAGAACTTATAATGTTAACCACTCTTGCCTTTACTTCTTCACATCTCCCAGGCACCAGTCAAGGACTTCTTTTTCTTCCTACAGCTATGTAATTGGGGGTCTTTTAGATAGACTCACTGAAGGGTTACCCCAATTGCCACAACCTGCGCTCCTTTTCAACATGTAAGAAGCCAGAAAAGTCAGTGCCCCAATTCCCTATTGGCAATTAGGATGACCTCTTCAGAGAGTGATATAATAAAAATGAGAGGTACAAATTGACTGGACAGTTTTTTCCCACAAAAAGCCACTGTTTATAATGCAAACAAGCCCACTGTGCCATGTGCACTTCTGACTTGGGCACCTAACCTTGCTTCCTCTGAAGCCCTCTTTGCCCTCTACCCTAAATAGTGAATAGATGTGGGTGTGCTTGAACGAACATCAAAGTGCCGACCACAGCATATTCATACTGGGACCCTCATTGGAAGAATGAGGACTGAAAAGAATCCTTGCCTGTGTGCATGAGATCTTTTAGGCCTAGGGATCAGAGAGAAAAAAAATGTCTGGTAAGTAAAGATTAGAATCCATCTTGTGGTTCCCCAAATGATGCTGGAGAACTGGTTTTGAATAAAATACAGGAGAAGCTGGGCTGGGGAACACAGTTTCAGGAGACAACTGGGGGATGGGTTGCCCTGAGTTAGGGTCCACTCTTAACACTAAATTTGAGTCAAGCTGTTTAGTTAGGCATAACTGTCATGTGGCTTAGTAACACCACACTTGCCATGGGAGTGCACAAGGACACACATTCTACTGTAATTATGGAAACCTGCCCCGAAGAAGAGCTTGTATTCTTATGGGAAAATAAAATTCTGGAGGATAAACGAGAAAACTAATGCCAGGTGACTAGCTTAGAGGCAGTCGCTCAGTAAATTCTAAATAGATGGTTGTAGTTATTCTGGTTGCATATCCTGACACAACCATGCAGAACAGAGTGAAAGATTTTTGAGCAATTTGTCAGGCTGAACCTCCCAGAACAAACCAGGTTTACTTGCTAGCTGTGACCTCAGTAACTGACCCTAATATACTCAATATTCTGCTCATGCTGTGGAAATCAACTCAACTAAATTAAAAACAGAACCAATAACCTATGCAAAGTTTGTCTGTCGGGCAACATGTGAACCGATGCCTATTAAAGATAGAATTTCAAGCAGAGGTGGTGGCATGTGTCTTAAAGGCCAGTACTTGAGAGGCAGAGGCAGGTCAGTCTCTGTGAGATCAAGGCCAGCCTGGTCTACACAGCAAGTTTCAGGACATCTGGGCTGCAGGAAGACCCTATCTCATAAATAAATAAATAAATAAATAAATAAATAAAGAATTTCCTAATGTCCTTGTTTTCTCTTCCATTTTACATAAACTTCATCACTGGTCTGAAGTACAATGCATCACATATGTCCAGAGAAGAGGTGAGTCAGAGAAGAGATGCACAGCTGGTGGTAGAATCTGTTCCAGGTCCCTGAATGCCCATAGTTGATCCTGTAGCACTGCTTTAAACCATCTTCTGCCATCCCCACAACTCTCATAAACCACCAGGAGAAAGTACCCAATAGACCCTTAGTGAAGCGCCTGGGTGTGTGGCATAGCCGTGCTTACTTGACTATTACCAGCAGAACCAGCATTTCGGGAAGGTCTGTAAGTGCAGACTTCCTTTTCCCAGTGTTTGATCCATGTTTCTTTCTCTCTAAAGTGCTCTTCACTTCTCATTCTGAATTGTATGCCAGACAGACTGAAGTCAGAATTAGTGGTTTTACTCATTCTAGATAGGTGAAATCTTCCTCTGAATTCTCTCAGCATTTTACCTCTAGTTGCAAATGACTTGTGCTTTAATTAGTAAAGAGAAATTATAGGAAGATAAAAGAATTGTTGTTCTTTGATAAAATGAATATTGAAGGATAAAAATATATTTTACGCAGTGCTTTAAAGCTGTCCAGAACAGTTAGGGGTGTAAGAAGCATGGACTTTTCTAATAAGGGTTTGAGTAATTCGCACTATGATGCCTTTTTAATTGGAGTTATGCTTAGATAAGATGTCAGTGTTGTGAACTATTTACAAAACATTCTATTTTGTGTATAAAACAGTATTTTGACACAAACTAAGCATGATGATAAACATATCCCACTTTATTTTGAAATGTGTATTGTAAATAATTGTATAAATGCTGATAGAGTTCTACTAAGTGGAGTTTTCAGGCCATTAGGGACAGAAACAGTGTCATCTGTTCCAGTACATACTGTCACCTGTTTTGAGCATACAGTGTAGTCTTAGCAAAGAACTGTCACAATTGAATCCACAGTAAAATACAATAAGAGGAGCTGCAGAGATGGCTCGGCTGTTGAGAGCCCTTGCTGCTCTTGCAGAGGACCCAGGTTCTGTTTTAGCACCCACATCAGGTGACTCACAATCACCCATAACTCCAGTTCCAGTGGATCTAATGCCCTCTTCTGGTTTCCACAGGCACTGCATGCATGTGATTTATATGCACATACAATAAAGTAAATTCATAAATCTTTTTATAAAAATGCAACAAGAATGGCAGGAATTAAAAAAAATAGGGACCATCTTGCCTCACTGTTTGATCTGGGGGAAGATCTGGTATGCTGCCTTCCACATACATTCCAAACTGCTCTCAAAACCCTTCACTAGTGACAACATTCATGGCCATGCTTATTATGTGTGGAATACATTCAATATAACAAATATAACTTCCATTAGTTTTCTCTAGTCTTTACAATGACAGGCAAGGATGGATTTCTTTTCCCCTTTATTGTTACTTCAGTCATTTAGAGTACAGTTTATGAACTGAAGGTTGCAACCCCATATATGTAACTGAATGTGGGGGTTGCTGAAAATTGGCAACAGTGAGAAGTTTCTAAACATGCAAAAAAAAAAAATTACTTCAGAATGAAACATGCAATGAATCCAAGGCGTTCCTAGCAGCACTCACTTGTACTGCATCTCATGACATCGCTACAACCTTGATTCTGAACTAAACAACATGTGCACTGTGCACTGTGCATGCCATCCTACCACACATGCCAGCGAAGACTGCCAGGAACAGCTCGCCTCAGATTACAGACTATTATATATTATGAATTCATCATGGTTTAATTACAGAAAACAAAAACTTTTAGTGTTTCCGACCATATTAGGCAGGGTTTTCTAGAAGAACAGAGCCAGTAAAATGTGTACATATTGTGAAAGGAGATGGGTGTGTTAGGCTGGCTTACATGGTAATGTTGCAGGGCTAGGTGGAGACCCATTAAAGAAAAGAAATTTCCTCCTGATCAAAAGAATAGAATCTGACTTTGGATGGAGACTTAACACTTCAAGCCACCCAAAACATAAGAGTTAATGCAGCTGAACTTGTTAATCACCTGGCCAAGGGCCCACCCCTCAGAGGCTGACTCACCTAAAGTCATGTTAAAGCAATGGGAGAAATTGTCATTTCCTTAATGAGATAATGTACTTTTTCTTCTCAGAATCTGGTGTAGTTGCTCCAGAGCTACCATGAGGCTCTGTTGGGTCTGCCTGCCTTTCTTAGTCCTGACTCAGAAAAATATAACTTTTCCTCTTTTCTGTCTCTTTCTTTCTGATGCTGAACAGAGCCCATGAATGCTTTCTCTAGAATTTGATTTTTTTTTTTTTTACTCTTTCTCTGATGCTACCTCCCTTGTTCCAAGCAGCAACTTGCCAGATCTCCAGAGCCTAACTTCACAAGGCATTGCTTTCTCTTTTCTTCTTCATTCTCCCTGTCTGGGCAGCTACTGAAATTTGCACCTTGCCCATCCTATGGTTTTTATTTTAAATTCTAGTAAAATTGTTCTTAAACTTCCTTCTGAATCTATTCTAAAATTCTTATATTAATGAGAGCAAGAACCCTGAGAGGGGTCCTCAGTTTCCCCAGTAACACATGAAACTCAGGTGGGACTCCACAACATTTTTGGCATCAATTAAGTTTGGGCAGCCCAACAATAGCCATCATACACTAGAGAGGCAGGGAACCCAGGATCTACGCAGTCCATGAAGCTAGATGTCTCAGCAGTTCTAAACCAGCACTGAAAGCCTAGAAGTTCATGGACAGTATCTGGAACTGGGTGCGGGTTGGAAGTGAAGCGGCTGGAGAGGATGGACCAGCCAATGAAATGTGCACTCCCTCAAGAAATGAAGCCCCAGAAGGCGGGCCACACTGTTTTTTCACAGGGACCTCTATTTCTCAAAGACTCTGAGAAGATGCTGAGGGTGGGCTGTAAGATGTGACTGAAACCCCCAACAGTTTCAAACTCAGGAAGATGGAAGGAAACCTGGAGCTGGAGTTTACAAAATATGCATGAGGAAAGACCGACTTTTACAACTTCTCCTCAGAAATCCAGGCCCTGCAAATAGCTCAGATAAAAACGACTCCAGACCCCAGATTCACAAAGGACACTGAGCTTCCTTAACAGATAAGGTTCCAGACTCAAAAAATTCACAAACAGCTGTGAAAAGGACTACTTCCTGGCCAGGAGCTTGCCTTAAACATCAATCAGATATCATGGCAATCCCCCTTCCCTAAAAGCCAGGAGGGGGTGAGGGTTTTTAAGGTTTTGAGGACTGGGACTAGGACGGACTGTGAGACTTAGATTTGGACTGGGACTGGAACTGGGACTTGGGCTTTTGGGCTGAGCTAGCTTTCCAGGGGAGGTTGCCTCTTGCACTCTCCCTGAGGGAGCTCCTCCATCCTGATCTGGAGCCTGGCATGCCAGCCTGGTTCCCTGGAGCCCCAGCCCCAAGATGGGAGTGAGGGAGCTAGCCTCCCCCATCTCTTCAGGGAGGCTAGCCCCCAGGGGGCTAGCATTTCTCCACTCGTGGGTGTGGAGAAGCTAGTCCCATCTGGTCTTCTCTCAATAAAGCCAGGTCTTGTTAGCTACCAGCGGAGTCTCTGGTCCCTTCTGTCTGCTGCCTTACATAGGCCTTTCCCCCTCAGTTAATCCTCTCTGAAAATGCCTTCACAGACATATCCACAGGTATCTTTTCTAGGTGATTCTAAATCCCATCTGGTTGATAATAAATATCAGTGATCACATGCACAGTCACTCTGCCCCATTTAAGTACCAAATTAGTTTGATTTTAAAAACCATCAAAACACATTATACACATCTATGACTATTAAATAAAATGTTTGCCTTTTAAAATTATTTTTTGAGGGCTTGCAAGATGGCTCAGCAGATAAAGGCACTTGCCACTAAGTTTGACAACCTGATTTTGATCCTTGGGACCCACATTGTGGAAGGAGAGAACTGACTCCTTCAAGTTGTCCTCTGAGCTCCATTCATATCTTATGGTGCACTGACACACTGTGTTAGTTACTATTCTGTTCCTGTGGTAAACACCATGACCAAGGTGAGTTACTGAAGAAAGAGTTCATTTTGCTTCTGGTTCCAGAGACGGCAGTCCATAATGGCAGGAACAGAATGGAGGCAGGAGGTGGCTGGAACAGAGTGTAGCACTCACATCTTTGAGAAGGCACAGGAAGCAGAGAGGGACTGGAGGTCTGGCAAGACCTGAGAATTCTTAGCATCAGCTCTCAACAGCTCTCAAGGACTTTCTTCAGCATGGCCACACCTCCTAAAGCCTCCTAAAACACTGCCACTAACTGGGGACAAAATGCCCAAATACTTGGAGCCTCTGGGGGACCTTCTCATTCAAACCAAACACACTCACACACACACACACACACACACACACACACACACACACACAGAGTATAATTTTCAAATTAACAAAATAATAACAAAAATTTAAAAAATAATAAATTGCTTGAGTTGTTGAGTTTCCCAGAAAGTCATTAAATGAATTTTGGCTTTTGATTATGACAGAATTTCCAATAACTTCTGAAATGGCTCTAAACACACCTCTGCCATTTTATACTATGCATTTACATGAGGCAGCATTCTTGGCACTGATAGGTTTAAAATCAACATACACATCAACTCTGAAAATGATGCTCTCCATCTTTCAGTATCAAATATTTAACCAAGATTTAATTAAGTAAAAATAAATATGCACATTAATCTCATTGGTATATAAAGTTTGCTGGTCTTTAATAAGTGGTAAAAGTTATATATGTGCCAAAGACTTGTTTAACATATTTTTTTTATGATTTATCATTGGTAGATTGGGTGTTGTAATTTGATTTGCTTAGGTAATTTAATACCTATATACCTAGGCTCATGTAAAAATTTCTTTGGTGGCAGAGAAGCTTCTTCTTGCATTCGATGGTGATTAAAAGAGACCTACAACTGGTCAATGTGCAGAGAATAAGAGACTGGAGAATTCTCAGCCTTAAAACGAACACCTACATTGTACCCACCCTACCACCAAGTCTCAAGGATATCTGTGGAAGAGAGGGCACAAAGATTATAAGAGCCAGAGGTGGTAGAGAAATATAAAGAAACTGAGTTGTCAGGACACCCAGGGTAGTTGCACTTACGAACCCACAGTACTTATGACAGCATGCACAAGAACTGTGCAAACCCAAGCCAGACAAAAGCCCAAAGTGGGGAAGGTGGGCAAGAAGTCCCAACCCTAGCTGAGGATCTATTAGCAGTGGAGAGATGCTGGGGGTGGGGGTCAGTTTTCCTTACTGGTGATGCCGGGTAGGTTGACTAGAACCCAAGGGATGGACCCACAGCTGAGAGCATTTAGGAAACCAGATTAGACTCGATTTGCCTTTAAAACAAAGACAAATAATAACAGAGAACATGAGCGGGGAGAGCGGGGAGGGGCCTGACTACGATCAAAACACATTGTATAAAATTTTCCAGTCAATAAAAACATGTAGATTTTTTTCCTTGGTGAACTGTTTACAAAGCCCTGAGTTGGAGAAGCAGTCCTCTAACATCCAAGTGCGGGGACAACAGCATCATACAAGTGGGATTCACAGTCCTACTCTTCCAATCTCTGTCGGAAGTCACTTTGCCTCTCTATGTTTTCACTCTCCGACTGCAAAATGAGAACTGTAATCTCGTCTTTCTCTTGGGTTATTGTAAATACTGAATGCTATTCTCAGAGAGAGATTTTAGCAGAGTGCTTGCAATTAGCAGGAACACCCACACACTCACTAATGCCAAAACCTGCAGTTCCAGTCATGCTGGTTCTCAAAGGCCCATGCTTCCACTGTGGCATAAGACTATCTTCACTTCTATGTTTTTGTTAACATATCAATTTTGCACCATTCACAAAATATTTCTTTTTTGGACCACAATACAATAAGCAGAGATAATTATGTTCTTATATTTTCCTTCAAATCTACAGATAAAATTAAAAAAAAATACATTTACCAAGAAGCATTACCACAGAATCCAGGAATTCCTCTATCACACTATATATTGCATATTAATGCCCAGAACATGCCTATATTTCTATGTACACTATAACCTATAAGGGTCTTAAGGAAAATAACTATATTCTTTTATTCAATACACATCAGCATCTTACACAGGGCCTGAGCCATAGCCATTTTCAACACATAGTGGAGATACAGACGAATAGAGGCAAAGGTTTAGAGCACGTAGTTGAGCTCTAATCCTACCATCCATGTGGATAGTCCAGCCAACCCAGAGTGGGAAGGCAGGTACTGAACAAAACGGGAAGCAGAAATTAAAAAATCATGTTACCAGGGCTGGAGAGGTTGTTCAGTGGTTAGAGCATTGACTGTTCCTGCAAAGAGGACTGGCTACTCCTGCAAAGAACCAAGGTTTCCAGTACCCACAAAGAAGTTAACAACCATCTCCATCAACTCCAGTTCCAGGGGATCCAATGCCCTCTTCTGGCCTCTGCAGGCATTGTACATACAGGTGCACTTACATACATGTAAGCAGAACACTCAGACACACAAAATTTTAAAAAATGTTTTTCAAAATCATGTTACCATATACAGCTGTGTTCTTTTCTTAGGGGCAGGTTACAAACTATATTAACCCGCTATAAAGACAATGCATAAATACAAATAATTCAGAGTCTCTCCTTCTTCCCCTCTCAAGTTCATCTCATAGGATGGATGATCAGTTCTTTGTAGTAAGTGGCATCACTGTCTAAAGACCACTCAGAGTTTCTCAGAGATTAGCTCCTGAGCAATGGTTTCAAGCCTGAGGCATCTTTACAAGGAGCAATGCCAAAATGAACATTCTGATTTAATAGTTCTATGAGTGTAATTACCTTTAGGTATTACTCTAAGAAGCAATTTCATAAAATGATGGGCTGTGTCTTAGTTTCATTCCCTGTTCCTATGATAATATACTCTGAGAAACCAACTTAAGGGAAAAAGTGTATAATTTGGCTCACAATTCCAGATTACAATCCATCATTTCAGGAAAATCAAGGCTGCAAGAAGGCAAAGCAACTATCACATGATAACCTCAGTCAAGGGCAGAGTAATGAACACATGCTAGTACTCAGTTCTTGTTCTCCGTTTCATCCGTTTAGGTCCCAGCCCCATGGTATGGTACTACATATCATGAGTCTTCAGGATGAGTCTTCCCACCTCAGTTAACCTAATTAAGAACACCTCTCACAAGTGTATTCAGAGGTCTAGGTCCCAGGTAATTCTAGGTTTTGTCCAGTTGATAGTTATCACTAATCGGTACAGACTATTTCACTTGGATTTATCCAAAGAAACAGAAACAATAAAATGAATGGAGAGATGACAGAGACCTGATTGGTAGAGAGATGAACAGATGATGCAGAATGGATTAGGAGAATTGGCTCTTACAATTGTGGAGGGTGAGATGCAATCTCACAATATGCTTTCCTTAGATAGAAACGTAGTGCAGTTCAGTCCAAGGTGGAAAGTCCCAGAACAGAGGATGCCAATGATATAATTGCAGGTATAAAGCCAAAGGCCTGAGAAACTAGACAGCCACTGGTGTACATCATGGACTAAAGTTTAGAGGTTTCAGAGTTCTAACAACTGGGGTCAAGAAGAAATGGCATTCTGTCTCTAGAAGAGAAAGAATAAATTTTCCCTCCCCTGAGTTTTTGGTGCCATCAGTATTTTCCTTATTCTCTTTATTGGTTCAAATGTCAACTCTTTCCAGAAGTACCCCTTACACAGACAGAAACAGTGCTTTCTCAGTTATCTATCTCTTATACCAGTCAAGATGACACCTGAAATTGAACATCACATAGGCAGTATGTAAAACCAGAAAGAGAGTGAGATTTTACAGCATACCAGTATGTCTCAAGTTCAACTGTATATTACAAAGACCCAGGAAGGGCTAGAGAGATGGCTCTGTGATTAAAATCATTGACTGATCTTTCAGAGGACCCAGATTCAATTCTCAGTACTCAGATGGCAGTTAACAACTGCTCACAATTCCAGTTCCAGAGCCAGAACTACCTCTTCTGGTTTCCAGAGGCATTGCATGCATGTGGGGCTCGTGCAAGAAAAACACTCCGATGCATGAAATAGAATAAAAAATCAAAAAGCATTTTTAAGACCTGGGAATTTTTAAAAATATAATATCAGATCAACTATCATTTTAAAAATTATTTTATTTAGTATTTTTATTTTATTTTATGCGTATGAGTGTATCACCTGCCTGTATGTAAGTGCACCTGTGTCATGCAATGCTCATGAAGGTCAGAAGTGGGTGTCAGATCCCCTGGAACTAGAGTTATGGATAGTTGTTAACCACCATATGGTTGTTGGGAATTGAACCCAGGTCCTCTGCAAGAGCAGCCAGTGCTCTTAACACAGCCATCTTTCCAGCCATTTAACTATCATTTTAATTCTTGCCTTGTAGTTAATCAGAATTTGGTAGTGGCGATGGTTGGTTACTATTGATTCTCAACTTGACAAGTTCTAGAATTATCTAGGATAAAAATCTCTGAGCATGTCTGTGAGGGATTTTCTAGATTAACTAAATTGGAAGGCACCATTCCCTAAGCTGGTATACTGGGTTGAAGAAAAGAGAGAAAGGAAGCTGAACACCAGCATTCATCTCTCTGCTTCTTGACCATGGATGATACATTGCAACCAGCTCACTCAGGCTGCTGCCACAGTGACTTCCCCTCCATGATGGATGGGGCCCTCCAACTGTGAACAAGTCTTTCTTCCTGAAGTTGCTTCTGTCAGGTACTTTTTTACAGCAATATGATAAGTAACTAGTAGAGGGAGAGTTCTGAGTGATTTTTAACATGAGCCTGTGTGGGGATTACTTACTGTAATGGCCTAGGAAAATAAGATAAAAGCTTACATTTTTGCTGTTCGCATAGACTTAAAGTTTACCTGTGCATTCTTGCTCAACCTCGCTCTCTCTCAGGGACATACCTGGAGTGAAGTTAACTCATAAATTCCAGGAACTGGCCTGACCACTAATCTGGAGACACCCTAATCTGGGAGGGAAAGCTATAAATAACTAACCGCTTAATCTGCTTCTCTGCGATAGTAACAAGAATGTAATCCAGACATTGTAAGCCCAGGAAAATGCTTAATTCTTACTGGATGTTTCAAACTGTAACCAGTCACTGCTGCAGAGACCCTGTAAATGCTTCTTTCTGAGCATGATTGGCATGTGCTTGCTCCCCAGTTAAGTGGCCTGGTCCAGTAGGTCGAAATAAAATACCTTACTACTTCATGCACATGTTGCTTATTGTGTGGGATCTGTGTCTATCATGAAAGGTACTGAGGAAGCCAAGCAACTCCTTATGCCCTGAAGGGATGGTAGGAGTCTGGCCTGCTCTGGCTGATGTGATAACCTAGGTCCCAGGAAGCCACTGCAGGCTTCAGCAGTTGCTTCATCTTTTCCCCCCACAAAGATCACTCCAGACCAGAACCAGGTTTTTGGGTTTCATTTTCTCATTCCTAATTTCCACGTCAGCCCTACGGCCTTCCCGCCTTTACCTAAAGACCCCACCTTTAACTTTCCCACCTTCTGTAATGGCCAGAAAGGCTTCTCTCTATAAACCCCTGCCTTGGTTTCAATAACTGAACTGCCCACCGACGCAGTCTCCCGGAAATCTCTTCTGCCGCACTCTGAGCCACCTGAGGACCTCTTTGATCGCCCTCCATTCTTTGGTACAGCTGGGGCACAGCAGCTGTGCTGGAGATGGAGACCCACCTGTTGTGTTGGATATTTTATCTTGACCCATGACACTTACCTATCAGCTTCCTAGGGTTACTCAGAATCTAATAAAAATTCTAATAAAATTCCAAAGTACAACTGACCAGTGAATCTGGGAATATGTCTTAATCCATTTAAGCTGCTGTAACAAAATACCATAGACTGAGTAACTTATAATCAATATTGATTAATTTCTCATAGTTATGGCAGTTGGAAAGTCCAAGAATGTCCGATGTGGTGTCTAGTGAGTCCTCATGACTTGGTTCAGTATTCCTTTTTGCTGTGCCCTCACAGTGGTGATAGGGACAAGGCCATCTTCCAGGGGTTCTCTTTCATAAAGGCACTAATTTCATGCATGAGGGCTCCTTCCTCTTTGTCTAATCACATTCCAAAAGCTTTAATACGCTAATACCATCCTACTGGTCATTAGGTTTTCCACATTGAATTTGGTAGAGACTCAAACATTCAGACCCTAGTAAAGCATCTTGAAACTTTTATAGCACCATAACAAATTGTGTAAGTCTATTACATCTAGTAATAAGACAGAGAGAGAGAGAGAGAGAGAGAGAGAGAGAGAGAGAGAGAGAGAGAAATGAAAAAGAATAGCTGACCTACAAAGAAATATTCCCATCCCCATTTGGGGAAGACTGCTTAGTAACCACACACCCCGTCTGGCAATGAGGGTGTAAGAGAACCCCATCTTTAAGCTATTAACCTCTTAGAGCTGAAACATTAAGGTCAAGAATTAATTGCTCAGGCAGAGCACTCAAGCACCTGGGTACCACAGGGTTAATGAGAAGGGGTGGGGAAGGTAGAGTTACAAACTAGACACATGCCCTCTGTGGGGTAGTAGGTGGGGTTACAGTCCAGGAACACATGTCCTGTAAGTCAGTTTGCCTTCTGTTTAATTGCCCTTAAACACACACACACACACACACACACACACACACACACACACACATTCACACACTCGCATAGCACAGAAGGTGAGAGCTGAGTAAAGTTTTCTGGGTAATGGTTTGAAATGTTTTCCTTATGAGAAGTGGTGTTGAGTTACAGCGTGCAGAGAACTGGGAGGAGAGAAACAGCAGCTCCAACTCGGCCCCCACCTTTTCTTGGGCTGGTAGGAAGGTGGGCATGGGCTCATAGACGCAAGATGTGGTGAACTGTCCTGTATCTGCAGTTGACTGCTCTGGGAGTCACCTGGTGCCAGTGTTTACCACGGTTTAGCCAGGACCAGTGAACAGGATAGATGCTCTGCTGTGAAATGCCACGCAGGCAGACACTGACAGGCGGCAGGAGCTGAGTTTTCCCCTTGGACTGCTGTTTCCTGCTGGGTTCAGGGGAGGGGGCCTTGCTGCTGCTGCTGCTGCTGCTGCTGCTGCTGCTGCTGCTGCTGCTGCCGCCGCCTCCGCTGTCTCTCCACTCCAGGTAAGCAGGCTTAGAGGGAGGGCAGGCTGCAAGGCAAGCCTTTGTACCATGAACAAGATCCGAAAGTTTTTCCGAGGAAGTGGGAGAGTCTTGGCATTTATATTTGTGGCTTCTGTCATCTGGCTGCTCTTTGACATGGCAGCTCTCCGCCTCTCATTCAGTGAAATCAACACTCGGGTACTCAAGGAAGACATCATAAGGAGGGAGCAGATAGGATTCAGAGTCCAGCCAGACCAAATGAAGGTCCTCTACAGAGAGATGAGGCCTCCCCGGAAGGGAGTCTGGGGTAAAGAGAACTTTAGAAAGATTGAAGAGGGAGCACTCAAGATTGAAGAGGATATGGACCAAGCCCAACAGAGAAAAAAAAAGCAGAATGCCTTGGGGAGGGGCAAAGTTGTGCCTTTGTGGCGTCCTGCACATCTGCAGACCCTCCCAGTGACTCTTACCCTGCAGAAGATAGAGGAGAGAGATGGCAAACTCAAAGCCTCCTCCCACCATGTGACACCAAAGGAAACAGCTTCAGAGTTTCAGAAGACTCCATTAGCAGCGGCAAGAGGAACCCCACTGCCCAAAATATCAGTACTTACAGAATCGTTCACAGCAAATCAAGAGGCCCAGAAGAATCATAGTCTCAGCACTGGCACATCAAAACCAGCATCTAAAAGGGACCTGAATGCAACCATCAGTCTCAGGATTGACAAATCAAAGCAGCAATCACAGAGCGTAGCAACTTCTTCTAGGACACACCTTGCCGGCCCACCAATTCTGAAATTTGGGGAAAACATAGCCATAAATAAAACTCAGGCTCAGAATAAAGAACTAAATGCAAATAAAAACAAAGCCCATAAACCCCTTCCTTTTATCAAGCTCATTGCTGATTCAAATCACTTAAAGAAGCAATCCATGAACGAGACACAGTTGGTAGGTCTGCCAAAGGCGAATGGGGCCACCGCGGCGCCGGGGAAGAAACTCAATTTCTCTGAAAGCCATGTTGTGATTATAACCAAGCAGGAAGACCTGAAGATGGAGACCAAAGAGATGTCCAATTCTAAAACCAAAACTTTGTTTCCTAAAGTACTAGGTAGAAGCAAAGGTAAACACAGTCCCAGGAATCAAAACAAGACTTCCTCCCTACCACTTGCTTTACAAAGAGCTGTGGGGTCTCAAAACAAGCTCTTAGCTGAAGGACTGGAGCCAGGAAGAAGCAACTTGACTGCCAGGGCCCGCTCTGAAGAACACCAGCAAAGCCACCCAGATACCGCTTCCTTCAAAAACCCAGGAAGGCACCGTGTGTTGAGAGTAGATGTGACACTTTCTCCAAGGGACCCCAAAGCTCCAGGTCAGTTTGGGCGCCCTGTTGTTGTTCCCCCTGGAAAGAAAAAGGAGGCAGAACAGAGATGGAAAGAAGGAAACTTCAATGTCTACCTTAGCGATTTGATTCCAGTGGACAGAGCCATTGAAGACACCCGGCCTGCTGGGTAAGATCTTTCTCATCTCTTTCCTTAAGCCCAATATTTGGGCTCTTGTGTAGAGAGGATTGATTGCAATTTAATTTTGTGTGAATTTTAGTCATCTAGAAAAGTAAATCGACATGAATTCATAGGCGCTATCTAAGTATTGTACTAGCCACAATGGGAAACGTTCTGGTGTCAGAAGTGTACTGTGTTCTCCTCCTGTGCCCCTCTTTCCTAACAGCTCCATTTCCTTCTCTTTGTTGAAAATTTGTTTAAATAAGTAGTGGAATTCAAGTCATAGCAATATGTACCTGAATGGTAAATCATTATAACAGTGATCATGAAGCAAAGTCTTGTGTTGGCAATCTTCAGTGATGAGGAGTTTTCAGGAGTATGTCAGGGAAATGAAGTTATGTTCATGGATATGGGGTCTTCTAACCCTTTCTGACATAGTATCTTAATCATAGTATCATGATTATGAATAATGATGAGTAGAACAAGAGAAGATGTGATTTAATCCCTAAGCTTGGAGGTCGTTCCACGGGTGGGCATGGTAGACATTTCATGAATACTGTTACAAAGGAATAGCAATCATGAGAAAAGTCCCTTAATAATGAACAGGCATCTGCAGGGGGCTCAAGATCTGATGGTAGTGATCATATTTACAGAGTTTTAGATTTACAGGAGCCTACAAACATGCAGATAAATGTCATGAGCTTGAGAAAGGAGGGGGCAGGCATTGTGGTTCAAAATAGATGAGGGCACACGTATTAGTGTCGTTCTCATCTTTCATATTAGAAGCATGTCACTTTCCCACAGTAGTACAGTACCCAAAGCTGCCTAATGGACTTTCATAATCCAGTTCTTTAAACAATTAAATTCCTTTAACTACATCATCAGAAGGTGGATCAAATCACAGATGTGATTCAAATACAGTTTGGTTTCTAACTCTCTTTGGTGTATGTGTAAGTGCAGGTTTGTAGTCATATGTTTATTACCCATTAATTACTAATGCAGAACCAATTACAACTTAATGTGAAGTTCCCTAAGCCAAACCATGATTACCTGGAAGCTAGAAATAGAATTAGAAATGCCAAGATTGAAACTTTAAGCAAATGTGGTATGTAAACAGTGGCCTTCTGTGGCTTCTGCAGAAAATTCTTCTTTGGGATCTAGGAGGTCAGAGCAAGGTTTTAGTCAGTGTCATTAGAGAGAAGACCTGTGCAGACGGACCCTTATTCATGTTGACAAGAGACTAGTAATAGCTATAGTGAAGAAGTTTCAGTTTCTCAGCCATTGGCACATGGCTGTTGGCCTTGGACCACTAGCTACTTTGACCAAGTGCCGTGTCCCTTATATTTCTCACATTGGGGAGTACAGTCCTGAGAGAGAGCACAGTGGCATTCACAGAGGAAACTGAGGTTTTAGGAACTTAATCAGCCTGTAATCATTGATCTAATCATTGAAGAGAAATGATTAAAATGTGTATTTAAAATGCTACTGCTGTCTCCTGTATCTTGCTGATTATCTTCCGAAAAGGATCCTAAAAAATCATGTTGGTCCAGCTTTCATCTGAAATCCTGCATGTCACAGGATTGCATACCCCAGCTTTGCACACAGAATATAGGAAAATGAACTGTTTGTTAAGGCCACTTCCTTTTAGTGTGTCTATTGTGCCTGACTAGGGAAAAATCAGACAAGGTACAGAAGCACAGGCTTTAGCACCAAACCGGGAAAAAGACCAGTTTGTGAGGCCAAAAGCAAGTAATAATGTTACCACTCCAGTGATTTATTGAAAGATCCATGGTTCCTGGAGCTTGTTAGTTTAGAGTTAGATTTGGGGAAATGCTGCCATGCAGCTCAGGAAAGTAACAGTTGGGCTCTGTCTTCTAAAGGAGACTATCCAACTGTAGCTGAAACTGACTGGGCTGGAGAGGATGAGTCAGAGAGCACGTGGCTGGGACCACTCCCTCCTACCACACAAACCACCTTGGCTAAATATAGGTGTGCCCTGGGAAAACTGCCTGACAGATGCTCTGCTCCCAAACCCCATGGAGACAGTCAGCCATCAGGGGGCCTGCACATGGGGCTCCCAAAGGGTTTCCAACCCTTTGTATTGTAAATCTTAAACTTTTTTTAAAAAAAGAAAAATTATTTTTCTTTTCTTTTACCCAAGCACTCTGAGTATACATAGATAAGAAATTCATGTATTCATATGGATAAGTTTGGAAGAAAATACAAAACAAAAACTACCTGGTTCTTTGGGTAAGCAAGATTTGGAGCAAAGGTATTTCCTTTATTTTTTAATTTAAAATTTTATTATCCACAGCTTTGCTCAAAAAGTATTTTAAGGTAATAGATTTTTTAAGCCAATATAAGAAGAAAAATGTTATGAAAAATACTGTGTGTGTGTGTGTGTGTGTGTGTGTGTGTGTGTGTGTGTGTGTGTGTTGGGGGAGGACTATAAGAACATAGAACAGCTGACTTTCAAATTAGCTGTAGTATGGGCCAGAGAGGCTGGCTTAATGGTTAAGACCCTGACTTCTCTTGCAGAAGACCCAGGTTTGGTTCCTAGCACTCGTATGGTAGCTCAAAACTGTCTGTAACTCCAGTTCCAGCCCTCTTCTGGCTTCTGTAAGCACCAGGCACATACCTGGTGTACATACACATACAGGCAAGACATCTACAAAATAATGTTTTAAAAGTCTTTTAGAAAAGTTAGTTGTAATAACACACCACTGTAATCTCTGAATTTCAGGACTACCTCTGCCTCACTGATGTTTATATTCCAAAAACTCTGTGGTTATAGATTAACAGAGTAAGTGACATATCTTAACTTTAATGGAATATAGATGCAGAAAGCATGAACTCCAGATTTGTTCCATTCAGCTTGATTTAATTCCCTAGTTTGAAATAACTAGTTTGGGAGCGGGAGAGGTGTCTCAGTAGTTAAGAGCACTGGCTGCTCTGGCAGAGGACCTGGGTTCAATTCCCAACACCCACATGGCAGCTAACAACCATCAAGAACTCCATTCCATAGGATCATTCAACCTCCTCTGACCTCTGAGGGCATTGCACCACACAGGTTGACTTACATACATGAAGGCAATACGTTCATATACATAAAATTTAAAAACAGGAAATAAAAGACTATAAAAAAGATAATTAGAGTATAGCTCTTAAATTCTCAAGGCTGAATTAACTGATATGCGAGGACAAGGCAGACATTAAGTAGAAGAGACAGCAAGGTTGCCGGGACAGTTTCTTCTACTTTAGCTTTAAAATCAGTCCCCATTTCTAAGAGGTTACTCAGTCTTAACGCCTTCACAGAAGCACAAGAACTGCCCTCAGCCACCAGCATTGCTCAGACTGCTTTTCACAGCGTTGCCTGTGCCTCCGCCCCTCCCAGTGGACAACTGGGCCCAGTGCGCATGCTCCCCAAGGTGGGCCCTCAACGTAATGAAAGCAATGTCATTTTCTAAAATATGCGTGTGCGTGTGTGTGTGTGGATGTGGATGAGTGTGTAGGCCTAATTTTGACATCAGATATGAGTTCTTAGTTGATCTGCACTTAGTTTTTTGATGCAGGGCTTGTCTGATCCCAGAGCTAGCCAATTCCAGCCTCTCACTAGGCAACTTGTCTGGGGTCCTCCTGTCATTGCTTCCTGAAGAGATTGCAGGCAGATGGCACTCTTAGCAGAGTTTTATGTGGATTCTGGAGATCCCAACTCGCATCTTCAGGCTTTCCCGGCAAGTGTTTTATCCACTGAGCTGCTTCCCCAGCCCTCAGGACCATTTTATACACTATATTCATTATCCCCTGATGTTTTTATTCACTAATCTCCTCCTACGGTTGCCCTCTGTCCATGCTCACACGCTAATCCAACATTGCTCAAAATTCCAGTGTGGCCTACCTCCGCCTGGACCGTGATCTGGCTGTAACCTCTAAATCCCAGTGACGTTGATTGTACACAGCCCTCTTGTCCCTGAAACTCTCTGCTTTCTCACTCCCTCGCGTCTTGAGCATCTGTTTTGCTTTCTTGGTGAAATGATAAGCTTCTAAAGGAAACTGTTTTTCACTTCATTTCACTCTCTGTACTTTGGAGGACAGAGCCCTGCATTCCAAAACTTTAGGTTTTCACAATACAATTTAAAAAGCATGTTTTTCTGTAATGAGTTTTGATGCTATTTTAAAAGAATAAATGAAAGGTAGAAATTCAAATCAAGCTTCTAACAAGTTACTTTATAAATTAATATTTATTTCCTAATTTTTCATTTTGAATATATGGAATATTTAGCATTTGCCTTAAGGTATGTATGTGTCATGTTTAACACTGAATAATTCATGTTTATTCATTAGCAAATATTTTGTTCTTTTGTTTTTAATTTTAATGTTTTGACTTTCATTTTTATTTATTTTTATCTTTATTTTATGTGTATGAGTGTTTTGCCTGGATGTATGTAAGTGCACCTATGTCATGAAATGCCTGTAGAGGCCAGAAAAGGGAGAGGGATATCCTGGAATTATAGTTATGGATGGTTGTTAGCTGCCATGTGGGTGCTGGGAAAGCAGGATTCTCTGCAAGATCAGTTATTCCTCTTAGCCACTGAGCCATTTCTCCAGTCCCGTTAATGTTTTGACTTTCAAAGGAGGAAAATCTCTTTTATTTGCAAGTTTTTTTTTTTATTCAGAAGGTAAAATACGATTTCATCTTCATCTAGGATATTTACTTATAAGGTATGTTTAAATGAAAATGTTTTTTGAAAATCTTTTAAATATTTTGAAAATAAAAACCTAATAGTTGAAGCTCTTACTTTTAGTTATTGAAGTTTATATCAACAGTAATCAGTGTACACACACACACACACACACACACATTTTGCTGAACCATAGTGCTATCTACCAAAAACAGGGCAGTTCCACTTGAAAAAGTCTGTCATTTGGCCTGGAGCTATGGTTAAAATGGAACTCCACAAATGTACTTATTTTAAGAGTCTACTTCCTGAACCTGAACTTGAAGAAAATAGACTCAAAAGAATATAGAGTCTACTTCCTGAATCTGGATTGAAGAAAATAGACTCAAAAAGAATATAGAGTCTACTTCTTGAATCTGGACTTGAAGAAAATAGACTCAAAAGAATTTTTGCTGCCAGCACTCAGTTGTCAAACTACAGCAAGAACTATGATATACTTATGTACCTCTGCCACATCATAATATCACTCACCTGCCTCACTTAATGTTTATTTTTCCTACAGAACTCTGGCAAGCCCTTAAGTGAAGCCATTAAAGTAAGTCTTTTGTTTGTAGTCCAGAGCCAGGACTGTCAACCAATACTGTGGTTCTACCCTATCCAGCTAAGAAGGGTTTTCTTTTGGCATGCTTGAAAAGCAAAAGACACAGCACTGGGCATTTCCTACAAACTTGCTGAAATTACTGAGAGGAAAGGAAAACTTTCTGAAACCTAATATTGACTATAGGAAAGTCAAAAACCACAGCTAATGGGTTAGTTGAGGAGGAGGAGGAGGAGGAGGAGGAGGAGGAGGAGGAGAAGGAGGAGGAGCGGGGGGGAGGGAGACAGGGAATAATTCATCACATATCCTCCCAAACTTCTAGAAGTTAATCAGGCTGAGAGAAAAGAGAAAATTAAAGTTAAATAAAATGCAATATTTTAATTTTTGCATGAGATGAATATATTAATTGGTGGAGTAGAGGTGATTTTGTGGCTAATAGTGATTGGAGAATGTTGATTGGAATTAACTGGAGCAGCTATGAGATTTCCCAACCAGTGAAGAGTCAATCGGTGGCAAAGAGAATAGCCCCTTAAAGGGTCCTTTTCTAATTTCACACTTATGACTGAAAGATCTGCTAAGTGCCTTTTCAGTGGGGTGTGTGTTTGTGTGTGTGTGTGTGTGTGTATGTGTGTGTGTGTGTGTGTGTGTCTGTGTCTCTGTGACTCTGTGTCTGTCTGTGTATGTAAGTACAAGAATATGTGACCAGTCTGTTTGTGAGGATTTGGAGCTCTGTTTCGCTGGAAAGTCATATACAAAAGGAAATAAAAGGAAAAATGTGTTTAAAAGATAGAGTTAGACCACAAGCATAACAAACGTTAAGTACAACCAAAAGATCATTCCTAAGACTTCAGATGCCACTCTCTGTCACATTCTCCTGTAACTAAAAAAAGAGTCAGAGAAGGGGAATATAAAACACATTCCTGCCACTATTTCCAAGCAAAGATAACCATAAACATGGCTTAATTAACATAAAACTGAGAAATGTTCCAACAGATCGGTGACTTTTTTTCCTAAATAGGGCCCATGATCTAGAAATACTCTTAAAAGAGAATAATTGCTAAGTATAGGCCTTTGAACCTGTTTACACAGCTTTCTCGTGCATCTGACCCAGGGCTCAGTTCCACCAACAGCCTCCCTGAGTCCTCCTGTCCCAGAAAATAAGTTCCTGTTGTGTTCTCTGGCTGACCCATTCAACACAGAACTTTATTTTCCCCTCAAGGGTCAGAAAACTCAGGAAAAACAGCAATATTTAGAGACTTTTTGTTTGCTTTCAAGTCTAAAAAGAGCAATTTAGAGTTCCCTGGGAAGACGTCTATATCATGCCAAATTCAAGTACCTTTTGAATTGCCTTGACTTCTGAAATGTGGCATGCGGCCATGCATGAGAATTGGTAAGAGGGAGAAACTGAGCAATTGCAAAGGTCTTTGCTACGTGAGGCCCTATTTGATCCTGAGAACAATTCCTTAAGGTAGATACGGTCACCATCATGACAGCTTTACCCAGGGAAGCTAAGAGCCCTGGACGAGGGAAGGGCTCTGACTGTTACAGGGAATTCAGACTGCCTGCAATGCTTTGAGGAGCATGAGCCAGCACACCCGGTCAGGCAGCCGGTGTCTTTCATCTTTCCTGTCTGTTATTTCATTTGATCTCTACAACAGCCTGAGCAGACTGACAGAGAAGTGCATCTCCTTATTAACAAATGAAGAAACACACACACATACTCAGAGAAATGCAAGGGCCCAAAGCCCAGAAGTGGACGTTAGAGCCTTAGTCTCCCGATTCCTCCTCACTCTAATAACTGCAGCTCACCAGCCTTGTCCTCTCAGGCCCCAGATCCTTTGTCTCACAATGACAGTACCATTCCCAGCCCTTCTCGGCTTTCCAGGCCCTCTGCATGAAGGGAAATCAGTCCCATTCTGAGACTCACAAAACATGCTTAGCCGTATTCCAGACAGTGATGTGTGTATATGTATGTATGTCGGTGCTACATATGCATGCATGTTTATGCTAGGCACCCCCAGGAAGCACTGTGGAAAAGATTCTATCTTGAATGCTTTGTAAGTGAGAAAAGTGAGGCTGCAAAAGGAAGCCCGACAGATCTGATATCCAGATTTCCCAGCTTCAAGTTCTAGTGCTCTTCCTCCAGCTCCGGTGCCTCCTCCTTTTGATTCTTTATACTCCTGAGTTTGAGAGAGATGGAGACTTCTCTATTTCTGATGCATAAATCAGAGGTGGGAAGGCAAATGAGGTGAACATTACATAGAAAATCACAGGCTGATGATAATAGGTGAAGATTCTAAAGTGATTCTGAAGTATTCTGAAAAGGCGTGAGGAACAGTGACTTGCCCAAGGTCACACACAGTGGAGCGGCCCCCAGGTGCCAGCCCTCCCCCAGGACTATTTCGGTCTTAGCACTCCATCTTCAGCACTCCTCCCTCTCTTCCAGTTTCACCCTGACAGCTGCCTGCTCAAAATAGACTATTGTTAAAGTGGTGAGTGTTGTTTCTGAGCCCAAGTCCATTCCCTCTGTTGATACAGACTTGCCTCAGCAACCACAGCATCACTTGGCTAAGCCTTTAGTGCGGAGGGAGACTGTCACTGAATGTTCTCAGCCAGGTGATTTTTGACTAAATGTCAAGGATAATTTACCCTAAAAAGAGCAAAACACAAAAGTAAAATTCTCATGTCACTACACACTCTTATCAGTGAGAGGCAAAGAAGCCCCAGTACTTCTAAGGTCTTAGAGAAGAATATAATTCCAGGCAGAGCTCCTCAGCCAGACACTAGCTTCTCCTGATGCTCCTGAAGATACCAGAGCTTAGGGCATGAAGGCCCCTAAAGGCTCCCATCCAGGCTGTCGTTGAATTGCAAATAGAAGTTGAGAAATATTCTCCCGACCTTCTGTTCAAACCTGTGAAGACTGAGATTTGACCCACATGGTGTGCTTTGCCTGTGCTGGAATAAAATGAAAAATTCATAGAAATGAGAGAATGTTATCACTCCCTCACTCTTCTGATCTGAAAGCTTCTTTATTTGATAGGCTACATTCAAATCAGGCTAGTGGCCAAGGATTCACACACAAATGCTGAGAAGGTGAGCAGTCCCTTTTTGAGGCTCTGGATAAAACATCAAGCACTTGGCATATTCAGATTAAAGGACTGCCTAAGAAAGGGCTGCTCTTCAAGGCACAGTATGTGGGTCTGGATGGCAGATGATTATAAATTTTCACACAGGCTTTCCATCATGATGCCTACCAAGTATTCTAAGCACACTGTCACGTCAAGCCTGAATAACTATTCTGCAAAAACATCACCATCTTTAGCCTGAGGTGAAGAACTGGAGATCCTGGAAGATCAAGTGGCTTCTCAACTTCCCATGGCCATGCAACCAGTAAGTGCCATAAAGGCCACCAGCTTAGTTCTGTACCTTCTTTCTCTCACACCCACAGTCTGTCCTTTCACAGCTGTACATCAGTTCCTTCAGGATGCCAACTTCATATTTAAGTCCCCAGTTGTTTGCAATACTTGGATTGCTACAGAGAACTAAGCCTAGCCTCCCCCTAAGCAAAAGAGTTTGAATAATTTTTAAGCAGAGCACAGGATCTGTAGAGCCTAAGTACCTAATTTGTATAATAAATGGTCATTTAGAATAAAATAGAAAAAAATTTAAATTAATTAATTGTTTATTTTATATATATGAGTGTTGTGCCTGCATGTATGTAAGTGCACCTGTGTCATGCAATGTCTGTGGAGGTCCAAAGAAAGCATTGCATCACCTGGAACTGAGTTACAGATGGTTGTTACCTGCCATGCAGGTGCTGGGAACCCAACGCAACTCCTCTGCAAAAGCAGCCAGTGAGTTTAACTGCTGAGCTATCTTTCCAGCATCCTCTTTTTTAAAAAGATATATGTAATCTTAAAAAAGTTTGTAACCCTAGATACATTTTTCGTTTCAGTTGCAATTTTTTTTATCTTCCAATATAGCAGAAATCAAGGTTTCCAGCGAAAGCAGGAACAAAAATAATTTGCTTAACTTGGGTCAGTGTAAGATAACACAGTGGTTTTACAACTTAGGGAATCTAGATGAAACTGGATAGCCGTCACTATGTGTGAATGCTGCAAGAATTAATAATACTGAAATCCATTCTGTTCTCACCCATTATGTTGTATTCTTCTAGGCACCTGAAAACATGTTTAACCTGTTTACTAATAAAGGAGATGAGGCTCTTCCAAGGGAAAAGTGATCTAATACCGAGTCACCCAAACCAATACTGTGTTGTCGTACGATTCCACTCATCTCCAATTTTAGGCATAAGAAAGTCTTCCAAAATTGTATCCAGTTGGGATTTCTTTTTTGAATTCCAGACCCCTTCAAGCTCTCTTACACCAGCTCAATTAAAGCACCTCAGCCCCCCACCTCAGCCCTCCCCTCAGCCCTCCCCTCAGTCCTCCTTGCAACTAAGTCTAACTTAAACACAAGATATTTCCAGGATTGTAATTTTTTGAGGTTAAGAAATTATATTTTTATTCTAAATGACCATTTATGATGCAAATTAAGTGTTTAGAATCTATAGGTCCTGTGTTCTGCTTAAACAGTACTCAACAAAATTTCAGCTCTTCATCTCTGCATATGAGCTTGACTGCATACTACATTACCACCGATTCCTCTCCTATTCCAAAGGAAAACGTCTAGTAACTTTATATGTAGGCTCTTCTCCATCTCCACCCATTCCATTTCCATTCATCTATCCCAATACACATTTTCAAATGTTTATTATGTGCAGTTGTGCTACAGTTTGTGGTAAGATAGGAAGAAAGCAGGTTTGACCCAGAATCAGGAAATTCTGGGTGTAGAAGAATATAAAATTTATAAATGAACGCTGTGAAAGAAATGCAGGCAGCTTTGCAGAATAATGGCACAGCTGAACTTTGACAGGGTGGCTGGAGAAAACTGTGGAGGCGATGCTGAAACTGGCACCCAAATAAACAGATGAAGCCGTCTGCGGGGTGGGCCCATTCGAGAAACAAAGCTCACGACCCAGCTCTGAGAAGGCTCTATTTAGTGATTGAGAAGAACAGAGGGAAAACTAAGAAAGAGGCTGAAGGAGAGGTGAGAGATAGGTGGAGAACAGGAAGGTATAAGGTCTCAGGAAACCAGACAAATGGGAGAATGATTTAAGGAGAATAGATTCATCAATTGTATTCATCAGTGTAAGGAGAGCCTGCCCCCACTGATAATTTGAACAATCACTGGTAGGTTTGTGTGTGTGTGTGTGTGTGTGTGTGTGTGAGAGAGAGAGAAAGAGAGAGAGAGAGAGAGAGAGAGAGAGAGAGAGAGAGAGAGAGAGGGGGGGGGGGGGAGAGGGAGAGGGAGAGGGAGAGGGAGAGCTCTCAATTCTACAGGGACCTTCTCTCATACCCATCAATGCGACTTGGTCCCTGCCTTGGCTTTCGCTGTTCACCGCGCTCTAGCCCACACATCCCCCGCACAGGGAATATAGCTGCACCACTTTGATCTTTGATGTTCACCACCGAAGCTTCTGAAACCTGAAAACTTACCTTGGAGATATTTTCTTACCTTATAAAGGAGATTCAAGCTTAAAATTTGTCTATTTCCAAAATTATCCGTCATTTACTGATAAATATGCAGTCAAAGTCAACTGTTTGTTCATCTTTGGCAAGCCTTTAGTTTGTATCTTTCCTTTATTTTCCTAACTTCTTTTTATGACTTTGAGTGTCAATATTACAATTTGTAATGAAATATTAGAATTATTAGGTTTCTGTAAAAATTCATAAACTTTAGGGAAACTCTAAATATTTTTTTAAAGAAAGAAAAGGATAGAGAAAGCGGCAACTTTGACATTTCTGTAAGTTATCTGTAAGCTCTCCTTTGGGTGATGGGTTAAATGATAGTCCCCACATCTGAAGAACTGGACATGCTGCCTCTCAAGAAAATCCTATTTCCTACTTTAACTTGTTAAGTCATTGTGGTATATGATGGAAATGATCCTCCAAGCATGTATTTACTTCCTAATCCCCACAATTACCCTGTGACAATTAACTCACATAACAAAAGGTGAATATTCTGGAGCAAAACATACAATTATTAGATAGTAGATAGAGGCTGGCAGAATTATGGCAAATATGGTAGAAGACATCTGGAATGATCGGAACATGTTAAAAGCAATGTGGATGTTAAGGGTGCTGGTGAGAATGAGAACTAAGTGAGGCACACTGCAGAGAAGGATGTGGCACCTCTGTGAGTATTTGTGGTATCATGAAAGGATACTGACAAAAACACAAACATTGCCAGTGGGAGGGGTGCAGCGTAATGTGTGCTGCAGGGTGACAGCAAGCTTGCTAAACTGTGTTTGCTATCACACAGAAATGAACAGAACTTGCGAGTGATAGACTTGGGTACTTAGTAAGGACAAGACCAAGCACAGTTTTAAAGGTGTGACTGCTCTCCAAAAATTTCAAAGCAAAGAAATAAATTAATGAAGGAACTAATGAGCAGAATTTGTAGCTGTTACAGCAGCCACAGGAAATTAATATAATTCTTAAAAAGTGTTAGGAAGAGCTCATACATTACAGCAGCCTGTGTCCTTTGTATAGAAAACATTAGTTTGCATAGCCCGCTATTCTGTGTTAGCATCAGACATCAGATTAAGACATCTGGTTGAAATGTGTTCTTTACCTTACATCACCTGAAAATTTAGGACATGTTCATGTCAGCTCTCTACTGTTTTCTTACGATCAGTCACATATTACTAGAGTAGCTAGGAGAGCTTCCACTTCCAGACTGACCAGTCCGTGACTTGTGAATCATTCTTTGGTCTCTTGTTATATTTTATTTTGTTTTCCTTTAAAAAAAGATTCTCAATTTCTATGCAAACTTTCTGAATCAATTTCCTGGGGACGAAGATTGGGTATATACGTTTTTCTAAGGCTTTATGGGTTCTTACACTAACCAATCATTTTGAGAAAACATTGAAATTACAGACCATATCTGGTTTTGCTACCTATTCTTTAAGAACATGTTCTGTGTCAGATATCTGACAGGCAAGGTAGGTTTTCAATCCCTGTTTTACAGTTTGCAAATCAAAGGTAAAAGAAGTTATACAACTTCTCCAAACCAGTAGTTAGGGGTAACTGATATGTGGCCACATGTTTATTTGCTTACAAAATCCACACTATTAGTAAAGAAAACTCAGCACAGACCAATAGAATGGAAACTATATTATTTACATTTACATATTATAATATATAGAATAATATACTATTACATCCAGTTAAGCATTGCTTGATGCCGGGCAACTCACTTACCTTCCTGTGCACGTTTTGTACTGTTTGAAGAAGTAATAATTTCATCTCAAGCAATTGCTATGCTATTGAACTGAACTATCTGCACAATAGCACTCTGGCAACTGTAAATAAAGCATCAAGCAAATTCAGTTTGTTTTACTCTAGCGTTTGCTCTTACACGTCTCTTATTCATTGAATAAACAGTCAAGTTATGGTATTTGACAGAAGCACTGGCTCTCACAAATGCCACGTCTTGCCAGCTATTTTTATACTTGTGGATTTAAGACTTCCTGAATGGTTACTTGTAGAGGGGTTGGACCAGAGTTTGAGTCCCAGATCTGCAACTTACTAACAACATAATCAACAGCTACTCTGTCCATGACTTCAGCCGCTCATCTATGAAAAAGGGAGAGGTTAAAGTTTCGCATTTTACTAAGGCAGTGCCTATGTATTTACATTCATCAGTGATTATTACATTACCCAGAGGAGGAGTGTTATCAGAATGGCAAACACCCTGGGTGGTTCCACCGGAAGCTGCCCTGTACAAGTAACACAGGCAGGAGCACCAGCAGTGAGGCAGCATGAGCTGCAGAGCGGAAAACCAGGACCACGTGCAGCCCATCTGAGCACCTGCTCCTACTTAGCCTTCTTCTCATTTCCATGCCAGCAAAATGACTTCAAGTCTCAGCAAGGAACCTCAGAATAGAGAAGCTGGCAGGAGTTTGTCACAGGTATATTGTGCCATAAATACATTCATATGCAGAGTGGAATAAAGGATGTGTCTTTTGGCATTTGGAAGACATATCATTATATGGGCAATGATAAACTATTTCATAACATTAAATCAATCAGAATCCTCTCTTCTTGCATACAATTTAATAATGATAACAATGAGTACCATTTTGTAAACTCCTATGCCAGGAACAGAGCTAGGCTGTAAACCGAGTGAACCATTACCTCATTTTGCAGATGTGAAAACTGAGGCACAGAAAGATTAAAGAAGTCGGTATCAATGGTTAATGTCTTGGTAGTAGGATTAAACTAGAGTAAAACCCCACCTAATGAAGTCCCCGACATTTCTCCTGCAGTGTGACGCCTCAAAGGAAGCGCTCATGACCCATTCTTGGTCCTTTACAACCAATGCTATCACTGGTTAGCTCCTTTATTTTTCATGTCACCTCCCCAAACAAAGGCATTGATAAAATGAACATAGGTAAACATAGAGGTTGATGATAGATATTTGTACCTGTGTGTGCGTGAGCAGTGATGGTTTTTCAAGCTACTCTGTGCATATCTTTTGCACTCTATTTATATCCTGACCCAGGTGTGCAGAGCAATTAGTCCACAATAACCTCCCAACCACCAGCATCATCATGTGCTTTGTGGATGAGGTGTGGTCCGCTCTCCTGAGGTCTGTTCACAGCGTCCTCAACCGCTCTCCTCCACACCTCATCAAGGAGATTCTGCTGGTGGATGACTTCAGCACCAAAGGTAAGAAAAATTCAAATTTGATAGGCTGTAAGAGTAGTTTGTGTGGTGTGAAAATGCTAAATCATTCTTTCTGTGAAGCCTTAAAGGCATAAGTCTAAGCATCTGTAGACTCGCATTAGTCACCCAGGGGTCTGCCGTGCTGGCTGTCTCAGACTGTGACTCTCTTGCCTCACAGGAATGATTTAAAGCTGCAGCTTCCTGGAGATAGTCACTTTGAATCTACAAGTTCTCTGGAAGTTGAACAAGTCATTTTTTAATAGAATTTGATGAGTAAAGTCCACACAGTGAATAAAAATATTTTCCCTCTGCCAATAAATAAACAGAAGCTCTGTGGAAAGCAAAAATGTCCTCTTAAGGATAAGGTAGATCCCATGTTCAATTAAGTATGGAGAGGACAAATTTTCAATGGGATCAGAAAGAAGTGGCTCCAGAGTAGTTCAAAAGCAGAACCTCTTCAATTTCTAAACTTCTTTTTGTTTGTTACATTGAAGAATCTGACTTTTTGCACTGTCAAATTATTTGTGTATTGGGGAGGTCTCACCGGCCTAGTGAATGACACAAAGGAATCCCCAAAATGCAACCCAGGTTTTAAATTTAACAAAATAATTAGGGATGCATGTTGGTAGGATGTCAGAGCTTTAATCTGCAACTACAGTGGTGAGAGTGTTTTCTTTGACCTAATCCTTTATGAACTTGGTGTTCCTACCATGATCATACCAGACTCAAGAAGCAGTAAGATGCCAGAAGAAAACTGAAAACTTTAGAAGTGGTCTTGAAGGCAAAAGCAGAAACAGTATCCAGTTACTAAGCAAGAAAAGTCCTTCCATAAGGAACAAATCCAATTTTTGTGGCACCTGAAACTCACACAAGTTTCAGGGTCTTCTTTAAGAAAAGATCACAAAATTAGTGGTGAAATGAGCTATAAAGATATTCCTGGAAAGCCAGATGTGGTGCTACATACCTGTAATCCTAGCACGTCAGGGCTGAGGCAGGAGAATCAAGAGTTCAAATTCAGTCTGGGCTATATAGTGAGATCCAATTAAAGTAAAATCCTGCAATCTGTCAATAGCTTAATTAAATTGTCAATAGATTAACTATACACAGAAGTCCAGATGTGAGTATAAGCCTCAAGAATACATGCTTAAACACGCCTAAAATGTTCTTTTAGCTGAATCTTTCTGTAGCTTGTAGAAATGACTTTTATAATATGAAGAGAATATGAATTAATGACTTTTAACCTTGCAACCAAAAACCTACAAAATCACTCAACTATGTGCTCTTGTGACCTGAGTATCTGACCTTTGATACCTTGGAACCTCAGCGTTTGCTGCTGTGTCCCAAGACAGTCAACGGATGTGGGTATACTTGAGAATTAACATATCAAAGTACTGAAAGGCAGTGAATCTTCATTGAAAGCAATGAAGACTGAGAAGAACTGCTTGGCACTGTGTACATGAAATGTTTTAGGTCTTGAGATGAAAGGGCAAGATTGTCTGATAAGATAAGAATGGGTAGAAGTTTGTAGTTCCCCAAAACTGATGTAAGAGAAACTATTTTTTTAATAAAATTATGTATGAGGCCTAGCCCAAGGGCATAGTTCCAGGAGATATCTGGGACAATGGGTGCCCTTAGAGTTCTGGCCCACTCTTATAACCAAAGTTCAGATAAACTCCAATAGCTAACTGAAGAAAGGATGTGCTAACCTGACACCAGGAAGTTCCATGGCCAAAGTCTTAGACAAGAACTGAACTTTATCAACCATGACTGCTCTTATTTGCACGTCAGCAAATATATAACTGGAAACATGTATAGAACCTCAACTTTCCATTGACCATTCTGGGTTGTCCATCTTCCTGCGAATTACATGCCCAGAAGCTACACACAAAGAAACTCACCCTAAGCAAACAAGTCCTTCTCCAAATGGAGACCTCTGCAGTGGTTTGCCCTCTGTTGTAGGGAGCCTTCTAGTTGTTACTTAGCTTACTGACAACACCTAATACTTTATAAATGGTTAATCAAGAAAAAGTGGGGGGAGCAGAGAAGCACAGAAGAAGCAAAGCAGACTGTGGGTGCCAGTGCTTGACCAGCTGCAGTTGTCCCAACTTCTTTGCAAGTTTTCTTAGACTCTTCTCAACTCTTTGAGAAACCACACAACTGAGAATTACAATTCAGACAGAATCCTTTCAATAAAATGACATCAGAAAGTAAAATTATGGACCAAGGGGTAAATTTTAGTGACAGGAGTAAATTCGTATTTTTTGGAATTTGACATTTCAAAGTCACTTCTGATAGAAACCTAGTTAATTAAAGTATGTTTTGTTTTTCTTTACTTTCATATAGAATACCTAAAAGCTAAATTGGATAAGTATATGTCTCAGTTTCCAAAAGTACGGATTCTTCACCTCAAAGAGAGACATGGCTTAATCAGAGCACGACTGGCAGGGGCCCAGAATGCAACAGGTAAGAAACTGCTCGGTTTTCTCATTAAAATTTTCTCTTAATTTGCAATGTTTTTTGAACACACACAAAAATTTAAAGGAACAGAACAACAACACCCACATGTTTATTATTTAAGCTTACCAATTTTTAACCTTTTGGAAATGTGCTTTGTCACACACATACACAGACACACATGAATTTTCCTGAACCTTTGAAAGGGAATTTACAGACATGACATTCTACCCCTAAGTTTTTCACTGGACATTATTGAAGAATAAGGACCTTCTCTTAAATATGCATAGCCATTCATTGATATTATTGTGGTTGTTTTTAATACTCTAGGTATCATATTTCGTATAACTGACTGAGTTCTGAAGTATTCTATGTCCTCATGTTGCCTGTTGGATAAATGTTTTGGACGTGAGAAATACGTGCAGTTCTACTTCAGGTGGTAGGCACTGCATGTTTGTTTCTGCACATTATGTCAGCTTCTCTGACTGCTACTGATACTAGGTTTGAAAACTTGTTTCAGATGTTGACAACCGATCTCTCCTTTGGGAGTTGGAAGTAACTTGTGGGTTAATACTTTGATCCCTGAGATTATCCTAATTTCTACCTACTTTCTGCAGTGGTTTCACCTTGGTTGATGATTCTTGCTTGAAGAAGTTATTACACTGAGGGCTGTGAAACAGCATCTCCATCATTCGTCCCACTTCTTTTAAGCTCACATTCATTGGTAATAAGTAAACATCGCTCAGTCCGCCTCTTTCCTTCTTCCTGTCTCTCTTCTCCCTTCCTCCCTAACCTCTTTCTATTAAGTACCCCTGCCACTCTGGACTTATGGAAATTTCATGTGTAAATCTCATAGTTATTCTTTTAAGTACACACATTGTCTCACATTTGACTATAAACCTTATTAAGCCTGAGCTTTTTCACCTGGATTCACAACTATTTGAAAATTTCAGAATCTTTTAATTCTTTTTTTTTGTATTTTTGCATTAAAATTTTGCGATTTTCATACAATGTAGTTTAATAACATTTGGATCTGCTTCTCACTCCCACCTCTCCTTACTGCCTCTGCCCAATCCCATGAACTCTCACATATATGTGTATACATATATATGGCCTATAAAGTCTGATTCCGGTCCCCAAATGTCCTTTAATATGGGTCTATCCACTGGGCCCAACAAGAGTCCCATCCTTATAACACACTGTCTTTCTGTCTCCCAGCAGCCATCACTTGCCAAAAGCTCCTTAGGTTCAGTTGGAGTTTCTTACCCCATGTCTATGCTGGGATTTTGTCTGATTTGAGCTTGCATGGGACTTGTGCATGCTGTCACGGTTGCTATGAATTCATATGAGTAACTAACTAGCTGTCTGGAAGACTCTGTTTCCTTGTGGTCATCCACCTTCTCTGGTTCTTATAATCATTCCACCTCCTCTTTCACAGTGATCCCTGAGCCTTGGGGGGCAGCGACTTGAAATATTTTTGAGTCCTTGTCCCTCTTCTCTGAGCTGTCGTTTTTCTTCCCGTAGATAGTCCTTTCTGTGTTTCCAAAGAGAAACTGCTCTTCTTTTCTTCTCCTCTTTCTGGTTTGTGGGTGTTGTTAAGTTACTGGAAGGAGGTGGTGAATCTTTTCTATCGTGAGTCATTTTCACATCTCTCTATTCATGCCTTGTTACCAAGGCTGACCTTGTATACCAGGTATCAGTCTAAGTACCTTCCATACCAACTGTAATTCTCACAGTACCTCTGAGAAGCAGATCCAGTCAGGAGATCAGGACTTGCTCTTGTTCTTCCAAGCTGGCCACTGGTAAAGGTGGCATCAGCATGGGGCACTCTGTCTCCACAGCCCGCCCTCTCACTTCCTCTGTTGCTTGTGGGCACTTAGTGACCACTCCACCTCAGGAAGCTCTGGCATTGCCAGTCCCCATCCGTTGGAATAAATGCTTTATGGTGCAATTCTGCTCACTGGAGTTTTTTTTTTTTTTTCCTTGTGATCAGAACCTGAATTTAGAGCTCTTCCTAGTTCAGCAGTACGCTAACAAAATTGGTCTCCTTGTTAGGGGAATGTAATGAATAGAATGCATATATATTACATATTCTACATTTATTAGATTTCCTTATATAATACAGTCTGATTAATTCAGTAATGTCTGACTTACACTGGAGAGGCTGAGAACCTGGTAGTTGCTCAGTCCACAAGACTGAGTGCCTGAGAGGTCCCACTCTGTCACTGAAGGCCTAGAAAATTCCTGGAGACTAACTGGTCTTCAGTCCACATTGGAAACTGAAAGATATCAGCAAAGGGCTGCATAGAAGCAGCCACACAGTAGATAAAGTTACCAGCAAGAGTGAAGACAAGCAGGCAAAATACAAAGCCTCCTTCTTCCATGTCCTTTTATCTAGGCCTCCAGGGGATGTGGTCACCCACACTCAGAGTAGATCTTCCCATGTCACTTAATCTGACCAATAAAACCCCTCATCGGAGTTCCCTACAGATTGTCTTTTAAAGGCTTTTATCTCCAGTCAACTTGACAGCAAGATTGGTTATCACATTTTGTAAAAGAAATTTTAAGTGAGCAACATATAAGCTACACCAAAAATGGTATTATAGTGATGGCTGAGTTTAAAATTTTGTATTTATTCTCATTGATCAGTTGTTCCATTAGAGAATAAGCCCAGGGCCTTGTGCATACAAAGAACATGTTTTACCACTGAGCTATGTGTCCAGCATTGATCTCACTTTTTAATCATATAATCATTGTACAAAATAATGAATTTAATGATGACATTTTCATGTATGTATATCATTGATATTGTTCATTCCCCATTACCCTCTGATGATAAGTTATGTTTGAAAAAAATTGAATGTCCTCCCATGCTTAATCTCCTTAAGAAAGAAAATATGTACAAATAATGCAAAAATACTCAAGAAATAGATCAGATAGGTAACTTTTCAGCTGATATGTGGCTAACATATTCCCATGGAAATAGCACTTGTGCAGATGTTCTAGTGCAGGCATAAGCGTCACATATTAAAGGCAAAGAAGGACCTCATTATGGCTGATAAGCACTGACCAGAGAGGAGAGGGCTAAGAGATTCATTTTCAGGAAAGACACAAAAACAAAACTTCTGTACAATTTTGGGTGCCATGCAAGGAATGTGAGCACCACCCCTTAACATAGCTTGAGATCAGGAGAGGGCAGTAAACGGGGAGTTAAACTGTATGATTTTCCTTTAAAATCCTCCCTTTCATCTCCATATAGAAAATGGTTGTCAGAGAGATGAGAGAAGTAAAAAATCCAGTTAGGAGGCTACTACCATTGTCCAGGGCCAGGAGGAACCAGGTCAGCTGATGGAAGCAGGGAGATTCATAATTCACTGTGGGCATGGAGCCTGCAGAACTCACCGTCTGACAAGATATGAAGAGACGGAGAATGCGAGAATCAAAACACAAACTCTAGAACCGGAAGCTCGGCAACTTGGCAGATGTGGGGCTCTTAAGGGAGGCGTTGATTTGGGGCTGCAGTGAGTTCTCTGATTGCCCATATTCGATTTGAGATGAAAATTAGCCATGTGGTCAAAGCTAATGCATACAGAATCAAAAACATACTGCTTGCAAAAACAGATTCTTCCCAGCCCTCACACAGAACAAAATATGCTGATAATGACCTCCCAAATAGCCCAACTATTAGCCTGCAGAGGAGGTGCTCTTTGGATGAACTTGGTTAGAAGCAGCAACAGTTAGATGAGTTCTATCTATAAAACACTGTCTTCAAGTTTAGCAAACCCAAATGTAAAAATAGAAATTTGTGTGTCTTAATTTATTAAGACCCTTAAGAACATTAGCTCAGTTTTAATATAGTAAATTTCAAGCTATTTTTACATGATAAATATAGATTATGTTAAGAAATAAATTTCACACCACAACCAGTTGACATGTGTAATTACATACATGACCACATGGCATTTTATCAGGTAATATGTGCAATAAATTCTAAAATCCTTGTTTCTATGTTACCATTTTTTAAATGTCTGGACAATCCTACTAAATTGATTGAATGATTCATTAAGGGGTCACAGACCTCTAACTGTAAAACCCCGTCTAAGTGTATCTTAATTCTTTACTACTTCCTAGTAGGAGATTCTGCTCAAGCTACTTGAAAAAGACACTGTTATCTTCTCTAAATTTTGTAGGTCTATCACACTGTAAATTATAATAATATATTTCTTTAAAAGAAAAATGTAAAAATGATATATAAAGCACAGTTCCTTTTTAACACCGAAAATAAATGCATATGTATCTAGATGTATGCAACCAGTCCTCCATATGTACTGGTTGTACATCCATGGATTCAACCAACTGTGGATTAAAAATATTTGAAAAATGCATCTGTATACTAAACATACACAGACTGTTTTTTCTTGTCATTATTCCCTAAATAATCTAGTACAATAACTATTTACATAGCATTTACTTTGGATTAAGCATCATAAGTAATCTAGGAATGAATTAAAGTATAAAAGAATATTTGTTCAGGTTATATGCAAATACTATATATATATATTATATATATATATATTTTATATATGTATTATATATATTTTTTTTTATATATATATTTTATATATATATATATATATTCACACACACATATATATGCAACTTAAGCATTGGAGAATTTTGTTATCATGAAGCACCCTGGAACCAACCATCAATCAATACTAAGGGATAATTGTATATGTAAAAGAGTAAATAATTAGTTTATAAATTAATTGCTATAAAGTTTCAGAACATTCTAACTTTATATTTCCATCACCTGTGGTTTGAAGGCTTTGCTTTCAGCAGCATTGTTAGAAGGCCAATAATAGGGCTTGGTTAAATGCAGAGAGCAGTGTCATGATAGAATTTGTAGCTACTTTCTATAAGGATGCACCCAAGCTTCCGGAACTGTGCCTGACATCTGCATTAAAGTTTGCCAAAGCTATACTTCAGGGATTGCTTTGAACAGGCCTTGCTGTCCATCACATCCCTCTAATTCCCCCGAGCATTCCTTGGTTCTTCAAATATGCTTTACAAATGGGTTGGGCTCTACCCAGCATTTAAAGACTCCCTGAAAACCAGATATCAGCAAACATACAAGGCAGAAATTCTTAGGAATGCCTCAGTCAAACAAAGAGATAAAAATTAAGGAAGTGAATCCAACGTCTGAAAGTCCTCACCAACTCTTTTCTGAAAATATTTAGTCATTGTGAGTCAAAGAAAAAAACCACTAGCAGGGAAGTATGAGTTTAGGCTTTCAACGACACAAAGAAATCAAAGTCAAACAGCCCATTTTTTTCCCTGAAGGTCTTATTAGCCCTTTTGAATATCTAAAAGGATCATCCACAAAATAATCAGTGTCCAAACAGTGCTCTTATCATTAGCAATGACCAGAGTGCCCCCAGAGTTCAGGGTATCTGAAGTTAGTGCAGGTAAAAATGATTGTTATCCAATCATTTGCTAACTGAATGAGGAGGTTAAAAGGCCAAACAAGACTTCAGAATTTGATGGGCATAGATCACTAAGAATTAGTAGGGCAACTCCTCAGTGAGAATCAAGGTCAGAGTCAGATTCTCATTTGCTCCATGACAAGTCACTTAGTAAAATTCTTACCATTGCTGTGAGCACTCATAGACTCAGGTAACTAACTTTAAGTGACTATATAACAAGTGGTATCAAACCTTGGCCTCCTCCAAGGTTTCCTGAAAAGCACCAGGGATCATCCTATAAGCTTCTGTTGCCTGATTCTGCTGCAGAATGAAAGGTGGTTTTCTCGATACCTCTTAGAAGTCATTATGTAAAATTAAATGGCAAGTCAGTCCCACAGCCCTCAAGAAACTGTAAACACAACACTCTAACACAACTACTTGGTGATGCAACAATATCCTTGCTGATCCAGTAAATGTTCTGGGGGATCAACAAGGAGCGAAAGCTGTTCAGCACACTGAGTAGTTGGGGTTGGCCAATTTTTTCAGTTTTTCAGTTAACAAAATCCATCTCTAAACAATCCAGTGTCTCTGGGACCCAGCCTTTAAAAAAAAACAGAAAATTCTGCCGAGTTACAATCAAGTTTGGGTTAATGATTCTGAGTTAGTTTTAAAAATTCATTGAAAAAAACTGTAAGGCCTACTAGACATTTGTTAAAAGGCTGAGTGTTAGGTACATCTTAGAATATCCCCATAAGGAAAAGCTCAAAGAAGAGAAGTTGTTTGTGTATAACTTCAGTCCTGTGCTCATTTCCTCTGCCTCCCAGCCTCTCTGGATCAGCAAGACTGCACAACGTTCACAGATGATCTGCACCACAATTAGAAACACTACCAAGAGCCAGCTACACAGAAAGCTCCTTGTTTTCTTATCTAACACAATCCTGAGACTTTATTTTAAAATAAAATATGTGAAAGTGGAGCAATGGCACCCGTGCGTAGGAAATTCTCTTCCCCCAAATAAAGCAATATCAAATTCCAAAATATGTTTTGGGCAGGTGTTACTTCCCTCGGGTCCTGGCAACAAATGAATGAAAATCTTTGTAAGAAAGGATCTGGGCCAGGTGGGAAATGAATACAGATTTGGAGCCCCACCTTGCTGCTACTGAGGACTCAGGAAGTTGATCCAAGCTTCTTGAGACCCATAAGGCTGCTGTGGGGTGGGAGAAAGTGGTGTGGTAGAGAGACTTCTTGTCAACTCTCGGTGAGAATGGCTTACAAACAGAATTGTTGAGCGAAATGAAGCTGTGTTTAGCAGACTCCAGCGTTAGCTAAGCCAACTTCCAGAAGGCACGCCCTACCTCCCAGAAAACCTTATCACAGCAGGAGAGAGGTCTGCGCAGGAGAAAGTGCTTAGGGGGTATACTGGTCTGTTCAGACTGCAATGACAAGTCTGGAGACACAGTTGTGGTGGTTAAGAAGTCCAAAATGCCACCAAATGTTCAAAGTCTGGAATGCTCCACCTCCTCTGAGGTGGTGTCATGTTCTTCTGTCTTCATACCCAGATTGGCAGAAAGGGCCAACAAGTCTCCTTTTTAAAGACATTAACCCTATTCAGCAGGGACGGCCTTGTCCTCATGAGCTAATCACCTCCCAAGACTCTCCCTCTAACCCTTAGCAGTTAGGTAATGTAAATTGTATGTAATTTAATATGTAAATTTGGAGAGTGTAGTGCATTGAGGCTAGAGCAGGGATAGTGAACTTTCATTATCAGACAAGCTATCATACCCTCAAATTAAGAATTCCCAGCATTGGGGCTGGAGAGATGGCTTAGTGGTTGAGAGAACTGATAGCATTTGCAGACCCAGTTTCAGTTCCCAGCACCCTCATAGAGGCTAACAGCCATTTGACCTGATGCCCATTCTGACCTCCATGGGCATTTCAGAACATGAGTGCATTTATATTCACGCAGGTAATACACTCATACACGTAAAATAAAATTAATTAATAAAATATTTTTTAAAAAGAACTCCCAGCATGACAAGTCTAACTATCTCTCACAGTAGGAAGCCACAGAAGTGGCTTCTTTAGCTGGTTCACAGGTCTAGAGAGACTTCTTAAAAACTGCTCACCAGGTCCTTGGATAAAACATTCAAGCCTTTCACCTTGTTACAAAAACCCACTGGTGAGTAGGTAGTTACTATGATAGGAATTTAATGGAGGGATGGTTTATACATTTCTGTGACAGCAATCTATCATCCAAGTAATTATTCTCACCATGCTCTTTAAGCCTTCTCATATGCAAAGTTCTGTTTCTTTGTGGAAAAAAAAAGAATTTGTAAGAATATGGGCAAAGAAATGAACTGTCTGTTTCCTAATATCACGCTGGCACTAATTAGCTGAGCAACGCTAGACAGTCACTTAAGCTATTTTCTCCTCAGGTCTTGATTTCTTAAATAAGAACGAAAATTAGGTCTGCATTTCAGATTTGCAGATTTGCAGTAAGGAGAAGATAAGGCAACCATGCAGTATGCAGCACTTAATGGGTAAGACCTGATTCTGGAACAATCTGTGAAAACAACAATCAGAATGAAGGTAACAGTCCCGCCTGCCTTCACCAGTCACAGCAACAGGGTCCATGAGAAAATAAACAGGAGGATGTGCTGGCTTCTCCAGTGTTCCATATGCCCTCACAGCATGACAGCGGAGACAGCTGAGAGCCTGTCGGTGCTGCTCACGACTTCAGGAGCCCCAAGCAGAGGCGAGGAATCTTCATAGTTTGGTGAGCAGGACGATGAAGAAGGGCAAGGAATGGAAAAGCACTGAGGAAAAAACGCTCTCAGGGCCCTGTCTGGCCTCCCACAGGGCGATCGAGGCAGTCGCTTTCTGAACAGGGGCACTACACATGAGAAAGGGGATAAGTAGGCCCTGATCCCTGATGCCCTGTAGAAGCTGCAGTTCACTGGTTGCCAGTGCTGGGTGAAGGGTAGATTTCCTTCACGTGACCTGCCAGGAACTGATCCCTTCAGTTATTATTAACCACACAGCCCACTGTCTAGGAACATTTGAAGCACTATGCAGACTACTAAGGCTTCATTGGATGGGACAGGGTCTTGCTTCCTTTAACTAACAGGGAAAAGCTTTTCTTACAAGTACTTCCGTCTTAGGAGATTTTCTTTTTTCCCTTTCTCTTTTGTAGCTTGACTTTTCAAATAGTGATACTATACACAGTGTAAAATTGCCTGTCATGGCTGTTTTTTAAGTGCACAGCTCAGCAGTGTTAAGTGCATCCACACTATCCCACAATCCATCTCCAAAACTCCTTTCCTCTTGCAAAAACAAACTATACTCTCGAGAACACTCCGTTCCCTTCTCCTCCTTCCAGTACCTATTTGTCTTGCTGATTCCTCTACTTTAATTTATTTTCACCCTTGATGTATGGAATGAATGTTTATCTTTATCATTCCTGTGCTTAATTTATAGTTTCAAAGTCCCTCTGGAGTCCAGTAAAGAAAAATCATATGTTTAACCCCAAGAGTTACGGAGCTCTCCTTCATTAAAGGGATGAGTAAATACATTTCTTTCTTTCTGGTTTTGGGGTTTGATTTGCTTTGTTTGACACAGGGTCTCCCTGTAGCTCCAGTGGACTGGCCCTCACTATATAAACCAGGCTAGCCTGATCCCACAGAATTCTGCCTGCCACCATATCCAATTTGAGTAACCACTGTAAATACTAAACATTCCCTTCTGAAATTTGCTTTCTATTCTGAACATCTTATCAGTTATTTGCAGCCATAGCCCATAAAGGGTGCTTTCTCCAGAAAATTCCTACATCCAAAATTTCTTCACTTTATTACAGAATGACATTATACCAACCGGCAACTCAGAGAGAAGAGACGGCTGTTGCGTCCCCTGTCACACTTCTCCAGTAGCCCCAACACCTGTGAGGAGAGTGTGCACACTGTCTGTATCATATTTTAAAATGATTTTTTGACTTTGTAGGTGATGTGCTGACATTCCTAGACTCTCATGTGGAATGTAATGTTGGTTGGTTGGAACCTCTCCTGGAAAGAGTCTATTTAAATAGAAAAAAAGTAGCCTGTCCAGTAATTGAAGTCATCAATGACAAGGATATGAGGTAACATCACCACATCCCAGTACCACAAAGTGCACCTGAAAGTATGGTCCTTGTATGTGCCCTGTTAAGATAGAAGAAGCGTAGTCAGTTCACATAAATAAATGGATATCTTGGATCAGAACCAATTCAGTAATCTATTTGGTCACTACATATTTACCCCTAAATGTCAGTAAATTCATTGATTAATTACTAATTAATCATCTGAACTTCCAAATATTTGTTTTCCCTCAAGATTGGTTATTCTTTTTATGGAAACTATATAATTACTTCTGAATTGTCATGTCTTTCTCTAAAATTACCAGGACTAAAAGGTGAGTTTAAGTTGAAAGAAAATAATCTAGCCAAAACTACCAAATGCAATTGTACTTGTAAGCTTTCTTGAGCTGTTATTAAAGGAGGATGGTCTAGAATCAGGTGGATAAACACCTGTCTTGTCTGAATAAGCCATGAAACTGAGTTAGTGAAGTCAGTAGAGGCATGTATAATCTTTGATTTTGTCTGTTTTATGTTGTTGTTTTTTTTTTTTTTCTGGATTAGTTACATGACAGTGGACAACTTTCAAAGAGGCGTCTTCACATGGCCCATGAACTTTGGCTGGAGAACCATCCCTCCAGATGTTATAGCAAAGAACAAAATTAAAGAAACTGACGTAATAAGGTAAGTTGAAAACTAGTCAACAGTCATAAGCCCTTTTGAAAAGACAGAAAATAATTTCAAGAGAGTTCTATCCTATCATTCTGCAGAACAGCAAGAATTACAGGGTTAAACTAGGCACAATGATGCACACCTGTGATCCCAGAACTCAGGAGGCAGAAACCAGAAGATTGTGAGCTGAAGGATATTGTATCCTGGGCTACAACAATGAGACAAACACACATACACACACACACACACACACAATCACAGGTCTTTCCAATAGCTTATCAGCCCAAAATTTTCCAAGACACTAGTTTCCTGCTACTAAAATTCAATTAGAAATGCATCTTAGTTGGCCCTGAACCCAGAGAAATTTATGACAATTTTACATGGTATTTACAACCTAAGAGACAACTTAGGGGAATGTGCTGTGTAAACACACACAATGGCAGTATGAGTATGGGCAAAAAATTTTAAAGTAGATAATGATCATAGCACTATCAGAATAATAGTTACAGTTAAGACTGTCTCTCAGAGTCACCCCCTTGTAGGACAAGTGTTGTGAATGAAACAAGAAATAGGCATACAAGTGAAAACTAAATTAAAACATGAAATTTACTTCTGGAGAATCTGGGTTGAAGAACCGTAACTTGAACCTGAAGCCAAAAATGTGGTCTTCTATTTCTTCACCATCAGACAGTCAGACCAGCCAGTTGAGCTCAGCAGCAGTAATACTGGAATATCTTTCAGATGTAATCTGAATGAACACAAGTTCACAAGTTCAAAAGTCCCAGGAGAAAGCCAAGCCCAGAGTATACATTGCAACATGCTTTCCTTGAATCTATCCTTTGATAAACCGTGCCTCCTCCCTTGCCCGGTGAAATGCTCCTCCCCCTCTTCTTCCTCCTTTTCTTCCTCCTCTCCCCTTTCCTCCTCTTTCTCAAGACAGAGTCTCCCATAGCCCAGGCTTCTGACCTTGACCTTGAACTCACTATGCAGCCAAGGATAATCTTGAACTTCTGATTCTCCTGCCTCCATCTCCTGTTTACTGGGATGGGATGACAGGTGTGTACTTCCATGACCAGTTTATGTGCTATTGAGGATTGAACCCAGATTCATACATGGTAGGTGAGTTCTCTAAACCAACTGAGCCATAGTCCCGGCTCCACTATTCTTTCTTCTTCTTCTTCTTCTTCTTCTTCTTCTTCTTCTTCTTCTTCTTCTTCTTCTTCTTCTTCTTCTTCTTCTTCTTCTTCTTCTTCTTCCTCTTCTTCTTCTTCTTCTTCTTCTTCTTCTTCTTCTTCCTCCTCCTCTTCTTCTTCTTCTTCTTCTTCTTCTTCTTCTTCTTCTTCTTCTTCTTCTTCTTCTCCTCCTCCTCCTCCTCCTCCTCCTCCTCCTCCTCCTCCTCCTCCTCCTCCTTCTTCTCCTCCTCCTCTTCCTCCTCCTCCTCCTTCTTCTTCTTTTCTTCTTCTTCCTCTTCTTTCTTCTTCTCTTCCTTCCTTCCCTCCTTCCTTCCTCTCTCTTCCTTTCGCTCTCTCTCTTTTTGAATTCCAATTTGGTCAGTCAGTAGAGGGGATGAGTTCAAATTATATTCACTGAAGAGAATGCATTCTGGATTTTCTGACTGGAAACTAGATACAGACAGAATATGTACACAAATGGGGAGGAGAGGAGAGAAGAGTGAGGCAGGAAGTCCTTGCCCTTGACTTCTTATTTACTCTAAACAGAAAGAGTCTGTCTCTCCACAGAAATCATTTGGAGCTGGTTTAGTGGTGGCCACTACTTGAAGTGATCACCTCTAACTCCTGACGAAACTGCAAATTCCAACCTCCACCCACAGCAGGGGTGGCAGCTTTGAATTCAAATTCCCTTTGAAACTCACCTACTACTTACTAGCCATGTGGGTTGGAAACACTTACCTTGAGACTCTCAATGAACATTTGATTTTTACATGTAGACTAATAGAAGCAGCTACCACTCAGGGGCTGGGGAGACGGCTCAGTGGTTAAGAGCCTTTGTTGCCCTCTGGGAGAGTTTGTTCCCAGCACCCAGGAGCAGTGGTTCACAGTTGCCTGTAACAACATCTCCAGGGGATCTAATACCTTCTTCTGGCATCTGTGGGTATGGCACATGTGTGGTTGGCTTGGAAATTAAATCAGATTACAGATTGTGAAGTGCTTCTTAAGGTGCTGCTGTGTAACGAGCTGTGGCCAAGTTGCCTAGGGTTGAGAGGTATACGCCGGAACAGCAAAGCATAGAGTCAAGACAGATGAAGTGTGAACCTGGAATGTGTCACCCAGCAATCTGCTGCCCTTGAGAGCATTTCTAACCTTCCCTGACAGGAGTTTCTTACAAATACTGCACACTAATGGGGTTTTCATGCAGTTTTAGTTACGACATAGTCAGTACTTATACACTTAGTGTCTAATGCTACCTTGAACTTAAATGAGTTTTGTTAATAATAACTCTGAAGAGTTGTATCAAAATATAGTAGACAAATAAGAATCCTAGGTCCAGCCACAGTTTTGTTAACTCTAATCAAACATTGCCACCATGAAGCAGGAAACTCTTCACTTCAGCCAACTTCTGGCTCCATAACAAGACCTTATGGACCTGGTAGCTATTCAGAAATACCTCTAAACTCCAGTATAGATACACAGAAGATCCACTCCAAAAGTTGAGTTCTCACAAGATTCAAGTTTAAAAATAGTCTTTCTTTTTTTAGGTGCCCGGTCATGGCAGGTGGATTATTCTCTATTGACAAAAATTACTTTTTTGAACTTGGAACTTATGACCCTGGTCTTGATGTTTGGGGAGGAGAAAATATGGAGCTGTCATTCAAGGTATCTGTTAAATGTTTCTTATCATTTATAATTAAAACTTTATCATCTAAGGCCTAAGGAGATGGCCCAGTTGCTAAGGTGCTTGGTACACAAGCATGAAGACTTGTTGACCCCAGCTACTCTTGCTGAATCAGGAGCTCTACCTGTCTCAAAAAGTAAGGCGGAGAGCAGCTGAGGGGCACAGTTGCTCTTGATGTCTGGCCTTCACACACTCGCACATTTGTACACAGACACCACTAGACGGCAAGGGGGGGCACAAATGAACATGTACACACACACACACACACACACACACATGCACACAGGCAAAAGTTTATCATTCCCAAGTGGCTTTGTTTACTAATACAGTCAGCTGTCTGACTGCCACCGAGAAGAAATTTCACCCCAAAGTGGGGTCTCTGAATTATAAATTGGAAAAATTGACCACTGTTGTAAAATTAATAATTTTTGCAATAGTTCGTTAATATTTCCTTAATAATATTTAGATCAATTAATGTTTAAGTAAGTAACTAATTAACATTTTACTACAGTGTTTCTGTGTCCAGTTATGGAGGGAAGCCACTTTCTTATTTCTGCATAAATGCCGTGGGATTTACACTTGATTCAAACTCTCCGGAAATATATCTCTAATAGATCAGAAGCAATGGAATTGTCTGCAATGGTTAGTCTTAAAGAATACAAATAACAGAAGTTCAAAGAGTATCTCTAGTATAGGCCACTATTTGGACATTTGATACAATGACTTTCATCATCACTAATTCACACCCAAGAAAGTCTTAGCAATAGTAGAACAAATGACAGCTGCTCTCCAATGGGGCTGGCTGGTCTGCGTTCAAATGTATAATTGTAGAGGTCCCAATCAAGAATAGTTTTGAGTTGTGCACCATAAACCAACGGGTCTCCTCAGGAAGGGGATGGTGAGCAAATGTGTATCCATAAACCTTGTTTCAACCCAAACAGGAGCATGTTACATATTTTATACCCTGGGGTTCTGTAAAGAGTTCTTTAGACAAGAGATAAAGAAAAGGTTTACTTTGTTGGGTAGGAAGGGAATATATTCTACTTCAGTAATCTTCAAGTGGTCTACCATAGCAATATACAAAATGAAATAAATCTATTGAGCTTTCTTTTCTATTGCAAAACTGTTTTCTAAGTTGGAAGAATTCCTTCAATAAGGGGGTGCATCTCCAGGTGGCTTCTTATCATCCTTAATTGCCTGTGATTTGTGAACTGTCATTTGATAACTGGTGCTTATCACTGACTCATCCCAGGTGTGGATGTGTGGCGGTGAAATTGAAATCATCCCCTGCTCCAGAGTGGGCCACATATTCAGAAACGACAATCCGTATCCCTTCCCTAAAGATCGCATGAAGACGGTGGAGCGGAACCTGGTGCGGGTGGCCGAGGTCTGGCTGGATGAGTACAGGGAGCTCTTCTACAGCCATGGTGATCACCTCATAGACCAAGGACTAGATGTGGGCAACCTCACCCAGCAAAGAGAACTCCGGAAGAAATTGAATTGCAAAAGTTTCAAGTGGTACTTGGAGAATGTTTTTCCTGACTTAAAAGCTCCTGTTGTCAGGGCTAGTGGTGTGGTAAGTTCATGTGGCCTTTTAAAATCTTTTTTTTTTTTGTAAAAACAACACAAAAGCACCTTCAAGAATATTTAGAAAAGGATGAAGTATTATATTTTAAACAACAGGCATGAATGGTCATGCTCAGTGACTAAGTCAACATCATGTTCTTACAGTGCACATCAGGAGATGGGTCAGTACTTCAGAGTGAATTATAGAATGATGAATAAAGTAGGCTTGGTCTCCTCTGGCATTTAACATTGAATAGTGAGGAATGATAATAAACTCTAAGTTCCGTGTGAATGCAAAATACAGTAGGTGTTCTTGATAGATGGAGCCATCAGTGATGACTCCTCCATGAATGCTGTCAAAAATCCTCTCAGAGAAAGGAACTTTGAAGTAAGGTCTGAAACAACGTATCAGTCAAGCTCTGAGAGAACGTGAGGTGGAGACTGAAACTCTAGAACAGGCTGGAAGCAGTCTAGACCTGGAGAGATTGTCAGCATATGAACAGAGACACATGCAATGAAGAGAGAAGGGATGATCGGTCCACACAGATCCTTGGAAGTGGTTTTCTTCCTTTATTTCCTTCCTTCTTCATCAGGGTTAACCAATGAGATTACCAGCTTTCTTAGAGAGGTCAAAAATAATAGAAATAACTAAGGCACAGGGGAGATTTTAAAAGAGAAGTGAAGACCCAGGGCAAAGCTTTCCCATGTTCATTCCATGCATGTAACTTCACATAAAGGGAGAAGTAAGGCTGGTCGTGGTGGTGTGCGTGACCATCCAGTCCTCTGCTGGAGCTCCTTCTCACTCACATCTGTTTAATCTTTTATCTTATTTCAATTTTAATATTTTTATAAATATTTCCAGTCTTCTTCTGTTTTCTTTTATAGTCCCTGCTCCCTTGCATTCAAGAACGTCTCTAATTCGCCCACCAGCACGTCTGCTTCCTCAGACCAAGCATTTCCAGCTCATCCTAGAGCTAGAGCCAACCCCACTTCCAGCCTGTCAAATCTGATAACAAAGACTAGGAAAGCCACTGTTCTGGTTCTATTAGGGAAATCCATAAAGGGTTGAAAAGAGGAAAATAGTCTGAAATTTTGTTCTGACTTTATAAAATTTCAACTATATATATATATATATATATATATATATATATATATATATATATATAACCTATTTGTACATAATAATGTGTTGTGAATTGCCAGGTTTTTAGGTCACAATAAAATAGTAGCTACTTAGGGTACCTCAACTTGCTGTCAACCTTAGCTAACTAATTAGGAAGAATACCTTGAATATATATACATCTTTCATCTATCTATCTATCTATCTATCTATCTATCTATCTATCTATCATCTATATATTTATTTATCTATACCATATATATGTTTGCCTGCCCATCATCTAATCTTTTGCATGCTTAAATTCCATCCTCTAAGCCATTGGGGCAAGCCTCGGTAAACTTGAGACTCTCAGCAACATTACTGAACTTTAGCCACCAGAGGGCGCCAGAAAACTACATTTTGAATCCCTGGAACTTGCCACTAAATCTTCAGAAGAGCGCTCTCCTAGCAACAAAGCTGCTTTCTGATTGATGCCTGAGCTATAAGGTATCAAAATGCAATACGTATACTTTAAAACAATTGTAACAGATCCTTTCTTATTTCCATACTTTTTGTTGCCTATCCTAGACAAACATTAATCAAGATGTCACTTGCTCCCTTTTGACAATAGACAGTGTTCTTGCCATTTTTTTTTCAGTTAATACAGAATATAATTAACTATACCAAGACAATCTTAAAAAGTTGCAAGAAAATAAAAACTATCTTTATTTGTTACTTGTTTCATGTTTTCCCATCTTTCAACCTCACATCTAGAAATTTAAGTCCAATGAAAGTTCTTTGTTTTTTTCTGGTTGCAAATAATTTCTCATTGAGCCAATAATGTTTGAAATCAATAAAAGAATCTCATCTGTAATGTGTCATTCCGTTGCTAGGAAACAGCATAAGACTTTAAAAAAACATTTTACTTATTATTTTTAATGTGTATGAGTAAACTGCCTGCATGTATGTTAGTGTACCCATGCCATGCAGTGCCTACAGAGGTCAGAAGAAGACATCTGATTCCCTGGACCTGGAGTTATGGATGGTTGTTAACCACCATGTGGGTTCTGGGAAACAAACTCTGGTCCCCTGCAAGACAGTCAGTGTTCTTAACCACTAAGCCATGTCTCCAGCTCCTCCTAAGCCTAGCACTTAATAACTATGTAATGAAATGTGGGAGATTCCCACCTTCAGTATTGGAAAATGAAATCATTCAACACAGAATGAAATTTACTCAACACATTTTTTTTAAGATTGAAATAGTTTATAATTCTTTAAAAATGGGAAAAAAAAGAAGGTAAGCCATTCCTGAGGAAATGAGGAATAGCAACCCCTAGCACTCCACAAACCACTTCAGGAAGAAGCAAAATAGTTGCCCAGAACTTGTGCTGAAGAGGAGATCCACACCGGGGTGAAGAAGCACACAGCGGATGGGGGAGCAGGGTTTCCCTTTCCTTCTAGTGGTTTCCAGTGCCCGGAGGAAGGAATTGTTTGAAATAAAACAAAGAAACCATGCTCAAGTAGATGTAGGAAACACTGCATTCTGATAAGAAGCTGAGTACTGACCAGGCATGATGTGAGTGATTCAGGCGGGGAGGGGGGGGCCCGCCCATTCACTCAGGCGGGTACATCCGGCTCATCTGTATTGGAAACAGTCTCCAACTTGTTTGAATGTAGAATATTTTCTACATGATCCAAAAGTGCATGGACCTCTACTCCAAGCATTGCTGTTCACTCTTCCCTCTAAACCTGGTGCAGATGGAACTTGCTGTGTGTTGTGACTGCTCACATTTACCATTGGTTGTATGCTCCTGTATTTCTGTATTTGTTCTTTAAATTTATTTATGTTTATTTCTTGTGTGTGCATGAATGTTATGCCTGCATCTGTATAAGCACACCTGTGTCTCACAGTGCTCAAGGAAGACAGAAGCAGGCATCAGATCACCTGAAACTGGAGTTACAGATGGTTGTTAGCTGCCGTGTGAGTGCTGAGATTCGAACCCAGGTCTTCTTCAAGAACAGCAGTGCTCCTAATCACTGAGCCATCTCTCTAGCCAAGTATTTGTCATTTTAATCTGTAAATGGAACACTTTTAAGGCTTTTTGTTCCTGGAATTGTTTTGTATTCTTCTGTGTCAGATACCTTAGATGATTCCAACCAGATAAAATTGATGTTTGTATTCCTTCAAGGTCCGTGAGGGTTTCTAGACCACACAAGTGGTGTACATTTTTATATTAGGTCTGAATGAAGGCCAGTCAGCCTAAGACTTGAGATTCTAGAGAGGCTCTATCATTCCTCTTATTTTTCTTTGTTAATAGGTAAAATTTCTTCCTAGTATACTGTTCCACGGAGGGTCAGTTTCGATTTTATCTTTATGAGGAAGACTTTCATTCCAACTCTCTGACTTATGCATGACCGGGTTTTTCTCACATCTTTCTGAGGGGATATTCCTCTTGCTTATCAAGATTCCAATAATTGTTCTCACTTTTTTTTTTCCCCAGCATTTAGCATTTCTAATCCCAGAAGCTGCTCTCTACTTATCTTGCAAGCTATGCTGTGCATTTAAAAGTAGGGACCAATCTATTGTACAACCTACTACAAAATCTGGCAATCAGGTGATCTACATGGCCAGCATAGTTTTAGGGTCTCAGAGGTGAAGCTCTGTATTTGGCCTCATAAAACCAGAAAAGACAAAAACATAAGCACTACCTTCTCAGTAATCAGACTTTCGTGTAATACATCATACAGACTCTACAAGGCTCCTCTAGGAAATTTGAAAAGCCTAAATAGCATTATCAACCTACCATCTTGTTAATCCTGCCTAGGATGACAAAGAGGGCAAGAAAATAAACATTTTCTGCATTCAACGTTGACTGATAGAAATATTTGACCCTGTAAATCCATTAAAAACCCGAGAACCTGCCAGAAAGTGCCTTTATGTTTGGCTGTGTTTTAGCTTTTGTGATTTTTCCTGTAATGAGTTGTAGCTTGACTGAATCATTAGGAAGATTCTGACAGGGAATCAGCTGGAATCTGCTGGGCTTTGAAGGACTCAATTATCTTTGATTTAGTGTCTAAGCAATCAGATAGTTTGGAGGGGTCAGCCAAAGAACACAGCCTATAGCTCTTAGCTTAATGAAACTGTGGGTATGTGCACTGACTTTTAAAATACACGCCAGGATAAACTGAAGCCAGAACCAAAAAAACAAACAACAACAAAAACATCTACTTTGTGTACCACCTTTTGCTCACTATCATTCAGCATTCCAGAAAAGGGTTAATTAAAAGTTTCTGTTTGTTGAAGTCCTAGCTGAATTACAAGCATAAATTGACAGACTTAAGCTGTACTTTAGCAAGATTACATTATGTCTCTGTTAAAGCTCCCAACCATTTAGTGCTAAGTAATGCTAAGCGATCAACTCTCCTTTAACCTTATTATGATTATATATTCTGTGTGTCCTAAATGTGTCTGAATGTTTTGTTATATATTAGAATATGTTTGTTCTTAATTCTCACTTTATATTTTGCTGCCTAGCTTATTAACGTGGCCTTGGGGAAATGCATTTCCATTCAAAATACCACAGCCATCCTGGATGACTGCGATGGAGGCAGCAAGGTAGGCGTGGCCTAGTCTCCCTGTCTCCTAGTAGTTGATAGACACAGCCCCCAACATGCTCCCTGCTCATTTGAGGATTGACCTTCACCCAGGAGAATCCACAGATAATCTCTAAACTTCAATGTGCTTATCAGACTGGTGTGAGAAAGTCTGATTCATTGAAAAGGCAAAAAGTGAGGAACTGAAGTCCAGTACGGATCCCTGACTGGTCTAACCCTTGCTCCTTTACTTGTAAAACTTAGTTAACTTATACCTTTGAGAAAATGGTTGTGAAGATGGTACCTACTTCTGAACTAGTATGGAATGAATCAGGGAGCATGCAGGGAGCAGGTAAGTACTCTCTGGTGCTCAGTGCTCTATAATGTTGGTTGCAGTGACAAAGACAAAAATATTTGAGATAAGGCTGATGAGATGACTCAGCAGGAAGAGGCAGTAGCTACCCAAGCCTGGCAACACGATTTCAATCTCTGTAACCCACATAAAGGTGGATGGAGAGAGCCAGCTCTGTAAGCTTCTCTCTGACCTATGTACACAAGCTGTAACATGTTCTCTTTCTCTCTCTCTCTTCTCCCCCCTCTCTTTCTCACACACACACACACAGACACACACATCATGCATACACTTATATATATGCAATAATAAGTGAAAAATTTAGGAAAATGTACAAAATGAACATAATATACAGATAAAATAGAAAACAGATTTCTAAATAACCATAAACAATCAATTTTACTTTCCGATCCCATTTCTCTCCCGAGATCCCCTTCCTCTTATATCTTAAGGGAATAATGAAAATCCCATAAATCACGAATCTTGATGGAAAATCATTCCGTTAAATAACCAGCAAACCAGAGCACAATAGTTAGGAGAGGGAGTAGAGCCAAGAAAAACAGAGCAGGGACTCCCCCTGCAGTGCTGGAGGTGAACTCAGAGTGATCACACCTCCCTTTCCAACATATGTTCCCTGACAGAGCTACATTCCATGCAAACAGTTATCTGCTTTGGGTGCCAAATAGGACCCACAGAAACAGTAATTCGTGAGTAGAAATCATCCCCCTCCCCCAATTACAGCTTACACTTCAGTACATAAACCATTTCTTAAGGATGGCCTGGGCTGGCTTACTTCTTTGTCCTGACTTAAGAGATTACTTGACTTCAAACTTAATCTGTCTCTACACCTTAATTCCAAGCTTCCACTAGAAGAGAAGAAAAGGCATATCTGCTACCATAATTCTTCTATGGACTATAAACTTGAAGCCAAGGAAATTAGTTAATTAGGAAAGAGAAGAGATGAAATGATAAGTATTAAGAATAAACTGAAAGAACTAACATTTGCTGATTAACAACTCATGGTAGAAACAGCCATAAATGACAAAAACTGCACAATGACTCTAAGTTATATTAAAATAATTCATTTCTTCAAAGCTCATCATTGGAGGAACACTTAACGTATCTTTAAAACCAGTGTTTCATTGAAAATGTGACTTCTGTTCCTGAATACCACTGAGTCTCTTTTGGGAAGGTGAGACCAAAGGATGGATGGCAGAGCCTTCCACAGATCTCCGTCTCCCTTCTGACCTGTTACCGTTTTAAACTGTTACATTTAGTGGTCTGTTTGAAGAATAAAAGGGTCAGAAAGATACAGGAATTTAATTTGGTTGGAGAAGAATTGGTGAGATTTAATACCAAGTCCTTGACTTGTATTCATCTAAAACAACTCAAAAGAAATAAAACATTCATTAACTCATCAATTCTGATCCCTTACATTACCTAAAAAGTCTCTTTAGTTTTAACTTCTAAACCAGCTGAGCCATCCCTTATAAAGTCATATCTAGCATATCTTAGTAACCACATAGCCTTCTTCTAGTCCACTGTACTATGTGGTTCTTAGATGTTGATACCCACACAAATCACCCTGGGAGTTAGGGGCGATTCTGATTCAGAAGGTCTGAGATTCAACATTCTGACATGATGTTAGTTCAGGAACTGCATTGTGAGTGGTGAGATTCATGACCATTGCTTTAATTTAACCTGATGTTATAAACTGAAGCTCAATTCCAATTCAGGAAAGGCAGCACAAGCCTGTTACTACATCTACTAGGGCGGCTGAGGCAAGAGAATCACAAGCTGAAGGCTTGCCTGGGCTAGAACGCAAGTGCAAGGCCAGCCTGGGAATCTTAATAAGCCCTGTCTCAAAATAAAGAATGCATGTAATTCAGCAATGGAGTACTTTTGTATCATGTGAACAGCCCTCAGTTCAATCTTTAGTACTGAGGATACAAGAAATTTTGATTACATTATAAATTATTTATTAATCAAAATTTCAATAAATTTTATTAGTTGCCTACTCTCCTCACAAAAACAGTAAAGTTCATAAAGACAAGGGCTTTAGATATGAAGTCTAAACAGCCTTAGATTATTTGCAAATAACTGTTGAAACTACTTGTAAAGACTGAAGACATGGTTCCAATACCTGAACTGGTATTTACTTTGGATACTGTCAGTTCCTCCAAATGGGACTTTCCCAAGAATTTGTTCCTATCAAGTAGGAACAATCATATTTCATTAACATTCTGTGCTCTAGACCAAAGCCACTGGAGCCCCACTGTCTAAACAGATAGTATAAACAAGAAGATATAATTTCCACTGAAGAAATTTAAGACTGTGACTTGGATCTATCTTGAGCCACCTATGGATAAGAAACTTAATTTCACAACGATTTATATAACACTCCAAGCCTGAGTTGTCTGGAATTCAAAACACTGGAAATAACATTCATATACAGATGTATACTGTTGTGCTAACAAGTTATATTGCTTCAGGTAATATTTATTAAGGGTGTGCTGTATACTAGACATTTAATAATCATTACCGTAGCTGACAAAGATACATCATGCAGTTTAACAATGAGAAATATGATATCAGATACAGCTATTCTATGGAGAGTTGTAGCAGAAGGATTTGCATACACATCATCAGATCAGAGTGTGCGTGCTCTTACCTCTTGCTAATATGTAAAACATTCTTGGCAAGGTGCCTGCCTGTGCTTGTTACCTGAAATGGCCTTTCTTGTGTCCACCTCCCCTATAGCTTCAGCAGTTTAATTACACTTGGTTAAGACTTATTAAGCATGGAGAATGGTGCTTATCCCCCGTGCCTGATAAGGGATCCGTGAGTTTGCACCATTGTGACAACAGAAACAACAGACTCAGGTGGCTGCACAAATCAGCATCAGCCTTTCACCCAGAACTGGTAAGCAAAACATTTGTACCATTTCTTTACACAAATCCAACTTTGAGTTAAATGGGACAGAAATTGCTTGATGTCAGCCCTCTTGGTTAGAGCCTTAAATATTATTTGTAGCAATAGAAGTGGTGTTAAAGTTCACTCAGAGGCACAGAGAAATCTTTTGTAAATTTTCAAGTCCTGTTTTATTGTTTGTTTTTACACAGTTTATTTAAAATGAGTGATAATAGACAGTACCTATTTCTTTCCATTACATCGGTACTGTCTTTGATTCTAAAAGTCATTTTTTTCAGTCAATCAACAATGCCAAGTATGATATCAAAGTTGATTCTAATTGGTTACCAGAAGAGCTTAGAGCCAGAGCACATAGAAAAGCAAGAAGCTGTGTGCTTACTGCAAGCATTTCTATGTAGACTGATTCCAGGGGATATTACTCCTGCCTCCACACACATCCCTGGGGTTCCACAGACAGGGCTCTCAGAGCAACTCAGGAGTCAGCTCACAGTAGCTGTTGTGTACTGTCTCTTGTCAACTTTGCATTCAGCCATAGCATATCACCTGCTTGAAACCAAATAGGAGGAGGGTGTTTATACCACAGAGATCAGCAGAGGCCACTGGATTGGGGATATTTTTCCAGAGGTCCAGTTGCTAATATTCACAAAACACCTCAAACTGCATTCAGTTCCCCTCAATGATGTTTTAATAGGATTAAGAGTCATAAGCTTTGTTGTAGAATCTTGAGCTGGAGGAGTAACTTAGGACTGCTTTCTCCAAATTGTCTACCCTTTCACTGGCAGGTAGCCATGAAATCTGATACACGCATCAATGTGATGTTAATTTGACACAATTTAGAATCAGCTGGGAGATGAGCCTCTGTCCATGTCTAGCAGAGATAGTCTTGATTATGTTAACTGATAAGGGAAGACCCATCTTAGTGGGAGGGACTACTCTCTAGGCAAGGAATCCTGGGCCTTATAAAGTGAAGAAAGTGAGCCAAGCACTAGGCATGCATGTCCCATTGGTGCCTGCTTCTTCCCATAATGCAATGTGACTAGCTGTCCCAAGAGCCTGGCACTGTGACTTCCTGGAGAATGATAGCCTGTCGCCTTGAACTGTGAACTGAAATGAGCCCTTTCTCCTGTTTTTGTCAGTACTTTGTCATAGAAACAGAAAAGAAACTAAATCTGGCACTATGGAAATCAGGACTCTGCCCAGAGCTGTCTGCAGAGGAAGCACGTCATTCCTTCGAGTGTCCCCATTGATTGGGGTGTTTTACTTTTGATGCCATATTCAGTCATTATTTTCTTCCTACTCAGATCCAAAATCAGGGCCAAGCTATATGCTCTCCAATCTTCCAACTCTGCTGTATTTTAATTTTCTTCAGACAATTTTATTCTCCTTAATGATAATAGCTATTATCAATTGACGTAGAAAAATTAGAAATCTTTAGTGTATAAACAGATAATTTTATTTTGCATGTTTTTGAAGAAATCTACAAATATCTCTCGACTAAATTATATCACACCTCCTACTCCTTCAATCTTGTACTACAGGTAAGAAAAAGAAAGGAGAGAAGGAGGAGAGACAGTGGAAATGAAAACATGTCTTTTATCTCCTGAAGTGAATCTTAGAGAAGATTTATAGCAAGAAAACAATAAAAAATAAATGCTTTTAATCCTACCAGTTGGGAGGTAGAGGCAGGCAAATCTCTGTGAGATCAAGACCAACCTGGTTCACATAGTAAGATCCAGGACAGTTGGAGCTACAGGGAAACATTGCTTCAAAAATATAAAATAATATATAAAACCAGTAAGCTGATTTGGTAAAGAAAGTGACTAGAAAACTAGAAAGCTGGTTGTGACATATGACACTGATGCCACCATTCCTTTGGATGGGTCTAGATGGTCACAGAGACGGACAGCCTATTAGCTTCCTTCCTCCCTTCCTTCCTCCCTCCCTCCCTTCCCTCTCTCTCTCTCTCTCTCTCTCTCTCTCTCTCTCTCTCTCTCTCTCTCTCTCTCTCTCTCGACAACTCTCATACAGATCCTCTTAAGTCCCCGAATTAGCTAGTACTTTAGAAAACTTTCTTGGACAATCAACTAATACAAGGAAAAGGTTTATGTTATCTCATGGCTCTAAGGGTTCAAATCCAAGGTTGGTTTGTTGGCCCTGTGGTTTGAGGCCTGTGGTGAGGAAACATTACGGAAAGAGTGCGTGTTAGAAGAAAGCTGTTCATCTCATTACCAGAAAGTACAGAAGGAAAAAAAGAAAACATCAGGGTTGCACAACCCTGGTGACTGACACCTTCAGTGACCCCTGGACCTCTCTCTAGGCCTCTCCTCCCAATACTTGCACCCTGGGGACCAAGGCTTTGACACATTTGCTTTGGGAGACATTCAAGACCCAAACCATACCAGTCCCCAAGACAGATGTCTTGTAGAATAAGAGAAATGGAGAGAAACTATGAACAAGAACTTCTCTCTTTTTAGAAATTAAGAGTCTGAGAAACTTACAGAGGGAAAAATTGTGGTAATGAATTTTCCCATAGACAACAAGTTGTTAAAATACACACATGAATTTTCATTCTTAAAATGTTCCCTAAGTCAGCCCTCCCCAGATGCACTGGATTTCTGCCAACAGTCACCACCCCGAAGTGTCAGATTTGGAGCATAGAATGTCCAAATGGTCCCTACATGTCTCTAGATTGGGGTCCAGAAATTTAGTTACCTGTTTGTCATGTACAACGGAATATTGTAGAGAACTTTGAATAATTTTTCAAGGCAAGGTACTTTGCCGAACCTTAAACATATTCAAACATTGTATTTCCAAAGTCCTATGAGAGCCATATTTTTATAGGAACATCTTTAAAGTGTAGTATCATGAAAGTAACCTCTATTTTGGTAAAAAATTTAAAGCTTTTTTAAAATAACTTATTGATACTTGAGATTATCTTTGTCATAGTCAAGGGAAATTCAGATTTATATGTGAAAAAAGTGATAAAACCTTAAGTAGGTTCTAAGTAGGTTATTGATCATTTTTGACTCCCTAATAAATAAAAAGCAATAATAAGATCATCTGGAATACTTTCATCTTTTTCTAGTTAAATCTGGGTTCTAGAATTTAGGCATTATGTGTGATCAGAGAGTATGGTATGATGCTATGTAACATTTCCAGCACTTGGTAACATACATGTGCATTCTAGACTAATAAATTAACAAGCTTGCTTTCTGTCATGGCATGAGACTTTGCTTTACCACCATCAGTGATGTAGTTACCCTATACATGAAGTGCCCATTGGAATGATTTTCTTTAAGTAATGTAGTTATCAGCCCTTTCACTAGGGAAAAAAAATCTTACAGATTAGAGAAGACAGACAACTAGTCTGAGACAGAGGTGGATTTGGTGCTTCCCACAGACCAACTTTATGTCACTAATTTCATTCAGGAGAATTCTTAAGGGGACAAAGATAAAACTGGGTTATGATTTGGGGAAAAAGGTTACATTTTTAACTCTTCTTTCAAGTTCAGGCTGCCGCTCATTCCCAGATCCTCTTTCTCCTCAGGTGGATCACCTAGCTTTGGAAAACTACCATCAATTGTTATGCTTGGAAGGAAATTTTTCTCAGAAAACCCTGAAAGTGACTGCTTGTAACCCAGTGGAACCAAATCAGAAGTGGAAATTTGAAAAATACTCTGAAGACTAAAGAGAGACATTTTTATCTATTTAGCCCATTAGATACTCTGAAAATGACAGCAAATTTCGTGACTGTATTTCTCTGTGGTGGTTTAGGTTTTGGTTTTAAAAGCATTTGAATCAAAGATTTATCTTTTAATCACAATATTTGGAGTATCTAAGGAAACTCAGGGAAATGGTCCACCATTGAACTGGAGTCCCCCTTCAGGCTGTAGGCAGCCTTAGGAATGGTCTATTTCTTGTTCTTTGCTGGAACTCATCCTGCAAGCCTTCCTCATGTAATCTCACAGGTAATCAGAAACGAAGATGGATAATGATGCAATGACCACAACTGATGACAACTAGCCAGCAGCTGGCCCACCAGTAAAGATAACACCAGTGATGACTTGGTCCTGTATAGATTGCGATTTCCTCAGATATCAGTTGCATGTGTTCTCATGACTAGAAGACTTCACTAGAGGGACAGAGATACTAACTTGTTGAAATCCCTCCAGACCCCACACTGTTCATATGGCAGACTCAAGTAGTGCCGAGAGCTGGCGCTGACCCCTCCTCCTGGCAGAGGGTTGATTTAGAAGACCAATCTGAATCAGTAGAAAAAATTTAAGTGAGAAAGAAGAGATGTTAATATGCTCCATTCTATGTATTGTTTCAGATAATTTTGTGCTTTTGAATACGATATTTAAAAACTGGTCATGCCAGTAATCTCCTAAATTCTTATATTTTTAAAAGCAAAGAAAAAGCAGTGCAGTGACCCAAACTACAGGCAGTCATTAAGCATACTCTCAGAAAACCACGTGAGAGAAGTTGAAAGAGTTAAAGCAGAAATACTACTGAAGAATAGGAAAAACTTTCAAATATGAAAGCAATAAAATACTACTTCAAATTTAGGAATATTTACTAGGCTGAAGTATGCTGAAAATTTATGCTAGAAGTCTAAAACAGAAACAAATTTAAAAGTTTAAAACAAAGAAAAGTGAAATAAGCAAATTTAGCAAGAAAGTTAAGTAAAGAATTGTTCTAGACTTGGCCAAATTAAGAAAGGGCATGTGGTACTTTTAAGGTACCACAGAGAAAAGCCCTCAAGTGGACCCACTGATAACACTGGCCAACTGGGGAAAGCTAAACATTTCTTGAGCCAAATTGAACTCTCCTCTCAATTATACCAATCACTGGGCAGTCCAGAAGAAAGCTTAGGAATCAGGGTCTTTAATATACATTTTGTTTAAAAAAAAAAAAAAAGATGCCAAAAGACAAATTGCCCATCTAAAACAAAAAATAAAACCAAAAAGTAACAATTTAAAAAATTCAGAAGTCATTATGAAGAAATCAAGACATGAATTCTGACTTAGCCTGAATTTCTCCTATGGCAGTCCTTCAAAGGAGACACACAGCTTATTTCCTGGACCTGGGTCCCCAGGGGTGGCCACGCTGATCCTTCTGTATGGATTTAAATCTTTGTTCACATGATATGATGGTAAAATTTGGCATTTCAGTTCTGACTTCTTAACACTTAATTTTAACTTCCAATTATTACACAAAGGCATGACTGTCAACGGGGAATGAGGAGGAAAACGAAACGTTTTTGCACATTTGTAACATATTTAAGATGCTTCATTCCAGTAATTGATGATTGCAGATGAGATAAAGGAGGAACTTGAAAATGAGATGATTCTTTCCAAAACAGCCATATGGAGAGAAAAACAGAAGTTGTTTGCCAACGGACTAATTGAGTTGGTGACCAGACTCAGCGCACAGAGTGCCTCATGTCATTCTTCGTGAAACTGAGAAACACTGAAAGTCTCCCTCCCTACTGATCTTAGTAGAAGTCTCCGTTTTATCCAGACAGTTTCCACAAAGAAAAGTCAATTCTGTTGAGCAAGAGATGGGCCATGCGTTGACTACACCCACCTTTGGATGTGCCAGCTGAAAAAAATGAATGTTTTCCTCAAGAGAACCTTCTCCAGTCTGCTGAGTGCATGCGCTGACTTCACAGTGACATACTTATGATATAAAGCTACCTTTGATCTTACACTGTCAATAGAACAAAGGCATGTTTTGTAATAACATATATTTGTTCTGGGTAGAATTTTTAAAACTATTTTACCATATTTTTCTCACTTAACTTCAGATAGGAGGAACTAATCATTAGTTAGGAATTTGTGTGGGCCTAGTTGACTATGAGATCTACTACCAACATGTTTTTAAAGCAGTGCCCCCAAATTTTGTTTTCAGAAGACTAGAATAAGGATATAAATCCTACCACATCTTCTTTTAAGTTAAATGATAAGCCCTTGATGGAACACTGTGGCCCAAGCTAGCCCTGAATTCTTTGGTAAGGGCTGTGTCATCAGAGGCTTCCGGTTTTCCTGGTTTGACTCACCTTGCTGCCTTTTCTTAGAAAAATGTCTATGCACCTTGTCAACTTGAATCAGGGTAGCATTCTTGATACTGAATAGAGCTAATTTGATCAAAAGCCTAACTTCCTGAGCACTGGAAGCACTTCTCCACTTTTCAGAGTTCGTAGCTGCTTTCTCTTTTCAACAGTTACCCAGAGCTTCCTCCCTCCTCCCCAGGGGGATGACACAGCTGTTGCTGCTACAGTAGTGTTTTATCACAAGCATCAAATTTGCTCACTTCTGCTTGCTGACATTCAATTATCTGTCATTCACGGGACTGTAAAACCACCCTGTGCCATGATCATAATGCAACATTAGCTTCCCCCTCACTGCCTTGGAAACATTCTTCTAGATCTCAGAAAACCTTCTTTCTAGCATTGCCTTAAGGATTGCAGGAAACCAGAGATACCAGTTACACTGAATAGGAATTCAATACATCCAGGCCACCATTATTTCACAAATGCTTTACAATGACTTTCAAGGAGTTCTTGTGCAAGATAATGGGGTTGAGGCATACCAGATAGTGCCATTTTGCTTGTTGTTCAAATATTTCTATTGTAGCTTTTATACTTAGAACATGGCCATTAAATCAGATCTTATACAAAGGCCCCAATAACTGATATAAAACATAAAATTGTAAGAGGTAAATGAAAAAGAGGGCGGGAGTAATCACTGAGGAATTACTCCATACAAGGTGTTGTGTGTGCTCATCTTACTGAGTTGTATTCATCCTTTTCCCCATTATACGATGAGGAGGGGACCCGAATCTCCATCACACTGGATGCAGCCATGCCACCTAGAAGAGATGAAGCCCAGTGGCCATTCTATCTGGCACTCCCAAAAGTTTCTTCCATTACACCATATCATAATCTATAATTCATTTTTAAAACAATATGGTAATTGATTCAGGCGAGCTCAGGCAAAGCCCTTTGGCTGCAGATTACCTATGTTATGGATACAGAAAGATGATAGCATAAAACTTCTCTTGGTCTCTCTTGAGTTTTGCATAGACTGAAAATAGAAGCTGGGCCTCTATTGCATAGCTTATGTGTGGATAAATGTGACAACTTTCATGAGTCTTCCAATGAGCTACAGCCTTCATACTATGTTGGACCTCTTCTTTTTCATCTCCTGCACCAAATCTGGCAACTAGAAAAGGATGCTTAGAGAATCACTTCTCTGTACCAAATCCCCCCTCGCCATCCCCTGGCCTTTAAGCAAAGCTGGCTGCTTGCTCATTTTGAACAAAGATGAGAAATAAAATTTTGAAAAGTCCTTTAGTTTAAAATACAAACCAGGACTTTTAACTTTAACTCACTTTGTTGATTCCGTTATAGTGCTTTTACAATTATTGCAGGAGTTATCCAATGATTACTTCAAGTGAACTTCCTGGAAAAGAGAAAAGAGTTGCTAACCAAAGCCATTGTACACAATATTTATTTTTGACAGAATTCCCATTCCATGAACAGTTTTGAATAAATCATATAAAATGGTGTATTCCCATGAGGTTTAGTGACAGGCTTCAGGTGTTGATAGCACATGTGTCTGAAAGAAAGCAAAAAACCACCATCACAATGAAGCCAATTTAATGTTTTCAATGTGTTAATTGATAGTTGCCATTTCTATCAGAGTCCATTTCCAAGTTTATGTAAGGCTTTCTTTTGTACAAACCTAAGTGAAAATTTTCATTTTTCCGAGTGTAAGGCAACTTCACATATGATGAGTTACTAATAATGACAGTCACCATTGAATAATTAAAAATTTTTATCTACTGCTAAATATTTGTCAGTTTAAAGATATCAGTTATAAGTAATTACATAAATAAAACCTTTATATTAGATATTTAAATTAAAATTTGATAATATGAATAAATATTTTTATCTTTACTTGCCATTTGAAAACATCAATTGTAAAAATATATGCCTCTGTATGTGTGTGTGTGTTTGCATGTAATTAATGCTTTAAATTGGGAGGAAATAAAACTATACATTTCTTCATACAAAATAAGTAAAAAAAATGGCATAGGATATTTGAATCGTTTGGAGTTACGTAGCATTTTTAACATGTGATCTTATGCACAAAGTATTTCAAATAGACTTTCACTCTGGGCACAATTTTGCCGACTTGAAGTTCTCATCAAATTATATTTGTGAAGGTGCTTAATGTTCAGTCTAGGACTGCACATGTGCCTTAATTCCTCTTCAAACAACTGCTCAAATTTGGGTGGTTTTATACATGCTCGCTATGGGAAGTGGTCATAAAAACAAGAGAAGGCAAAGATCAGAGGAGTGATTTTGCCATTGATTACCTGAACATGTTTGGTAATGGGAGAACAAAATTAAAACTTGTATAAGGAATATTTGAGTTAATTGAATACTTGTAGTTACCCTTTTTGCTCATTACCAATTAAAATTATTATAAAGAAGAAATCAAATACATAATTTTAAATTTCTAGGAAAAAGTCTAAATTACCTTCAAATCTCACTTTCAAAATTCTCCTGAGCTGGCAATTGGTTACTAGATATCATCAGATTTTTTTTGTCGTTTACCAGGTGTCTGAATGGTCTCTGATGCCCACATCTACATGTCATTGTGTATGTATATGTTGACTGCATGGCTTTGTTCATCAACAGTTGAATACACATTTTGCTCTTCATATTTATGGTGTTATATTATGACCTGACATTTTAATATTGTCAAATACATTTTTGATATTACATTTTTAATGCTTATGTTTATAGAGTAATGAAAGTTCAGGGTTTAAGGGAAGTGGATGTCTTTCTTCTTGTTTAACATATTTTTTTAATGTATACTCCAATGTTTCATCTGCTTCTGTAATTCTCTATTATTACTTATTTTAAATGTTTTTTATATTATTTGAGAAACTTAAATGTCTATTCTCCACTTGAAAATATGCCAGGAATAGTACCTCATGTCAAAATGAAGAAATAATCACTATAAAGTTATTGGATCATTGACCTTAGTTTTTGCCTTCTCTTGTCTTGATCACTTCCTATAGTGAATATGTATGAATGCCAAGTGCGTTACCTCCGTGACTACAAAAATAAATATGTATTTTTTCACATTGTTGGCGCTGATATGCAACTAAGGGAATATCTTGTTTCCTTTAAAAGGAACAGAAGTTTTGTGTACACTATACCATAACCCCCAGAGGTTCTTTGCACAATTTCATATGCAGTCATTTTCAAATCTTTAAAAAATAAATAATGCATATTAATTATAATTATTGAGTGTTCTTGACTTATTTATTTTGAAGAGGCATTTGTTGGTGATTTAAGTAGCTGCTAGGAAGAAAGGATTCTTACTAAATTCTAAAGAAAACAAAATGTATAAACCTGAAACAAAGAGCAAACTTTTATTGAAAGCAAGTAAGGCAAGGCAATTCACTTAACTTATAGGTGGGTAGGTAGATAGATTAGATAGATAAATGATAGATATATTAGATAGATAGATAGATAGATAGATAGATAGATAGATAGATAGATGATAGATGATAGATAGATAGTTTCTGGCATATTCCATGTCTTAAAATATTGTAAATGAAAGGTAAATTGCACTTTTACAAAGAAATAAAGCTATTATTATTTTCTATTCATCTAGCAACAAAAGAGAATTAAGACATGTAAGAAATGTCAGCATTCACACAATAAATCAAGTCTTTTTCCCATCAGGTATTAGATATTAGAGCCCTTACCACCCCTGAACCTTCAATCACAAAATCTCAGAAAAGCCTTCTTGTGTTGTTGCCAAATAGTAATGATCCACATGAGTTTAAATTATGTGAAATATCCTCCGTGCAATCTGAACTAGACTCTTGTTTTCCTGGGCTGCAAAGACTCATGCAGCAGCCCACCATGGCCATGTTACTCGAACGTTAACCCTGCGGCCCCGCTGTAACAGAGCGAAACGGCAGTGCACACGAGACCAGAAAACGCAGCCAGTACTCTTTGGCTGCTACATTGCCTCATTCATGAACACGAGGCATTTACCAACTAAATATAGCTTAAAATAGTCTGGGGTCAGAATGGTTCATAGTGGGTTAACTGTGTGGTCAGAGGACAAAGCTAAAAAGACCAAGGTTATGGAGTCAGGTATCTAGAAGCCAACTTTGCCATGCCCCTTAGCCAGAGACTACCCATCTCACTGAAACTCCACAGGAATTCATTACCTCCATCTGAAATAAAAGCTCTCTGGAAGGTAGGTCAGCAGTATAGTCCTGTGACATGATGGACAACACAAAACTGGGCTTTGAAGTTAAGTGGAGAGTGACAGAGTTCATCGGGACTAGAGGAAAACAAGCTTTCTCTCTGGGATGATACGAGCATCTAAATCCAATAGGAAACTGTTCTCGTGCATCAATCTCCTAGCTAACTTTATCAATAAAAATACATTCTTCTGAAAACTCACACTACTACACATGAAATGGGTAGGTTCAATAGTTTAAGGGAAACAAATTCTTTATATGGTAAAGTATCTGCTTTAAAGAAGAAAAGGAGCCCTTCAATCTTGAACTCAAAATTGAGTCCCGTAAATACTATATAATAGTGTATGATACTTTGGAACTATATTAGATAACCAGGAAGAATTAAAGAACTTGTTATGTGAATGTGTGGGATCTTTTACACATAAATAAGCAATAAGAAGAACTAACCCAGGCTTTTTCACAGAATGAGAAAGAAATAAACAAAGGGTTGAATAGCACAATGAAGACTGTATTACATTCAGACAATAAGGAATTGTCTTTGCATTTGGAGCCAAAAGATATTTTTATCTGTGGTAACAGAAAGTTCAGAGCAATATATACAGTAGCATGAAATGAAAAATGTGGAACCAACTATTTAAGAATATAAAGATACTCTTTTCATAAATATTCAATACATTATTTGACACACTGGTTTGAGTGTAGCTACACAAGTACAATTTAAGCTTCTTGATTTGGGCTGTGGTCCAATAAATTACATATTCCCAACAACTTTCAGAGCTTTCTCACTAAAAATACATGCTCACACCCTACTTTGAAAATATTCTAAGATAATTATTTCCATTTTCATAGTAACTAGTACAGTTGTGACTAGCATTGTCTCAGATTTCTAAGGAAAGAAAAATTGTTCTGAGACACTGTTAATAAGAGAAACTGTGGTAATAGAGAGGGCATTTTCTTAAAATTGTGCTAAAATCGCCATTTTTATTTTTAATGACTTTCATTGTGCTAGACAAAATTTTGTTTTCAATCATGAAAATAAAACTCTCCAAAATAATTCTTTAGCCCACCAATCTTCTAGCCCCTTCCTGGATGAACCTCACAATGGATTTAACTCAGTTTGAAAGCATCAAGCCAGTACTCAGCAAACAGCATTCTGACTGACAATGGCTTAGGTCTTTTAGTGAGGAAGTTGATGACATCTAGGAAGATGGTTTATAGAATTTTCACTCGATAGAGATTAAGGAAAATCACTTAGGACTCATGATCTTTTAAGAAAGTTGGAAAGGCAAAATATTTTAGTGCCAGACTCTATAGAATCTTGTTTAAAGAAAGAGGTGTTTAATCCCAGGCTCCCCATTGCTCCAAAGGGAAAAAACCATCAGAAGAATTAGCAGAGTCATTTCAATAGGTCTCTCTCACAATGCCGCTACTTTTAATGTCAAATCATGCCAGACTGGCCAGTGGGCTTTCTCTAATGCTAACCACATAATGCTGTATTAGCAATGTTTTTAAAAGCAAATAGCCAAGAATGAATCTAGAGCTTTTTGATGTCAGGTTACCAGAATGAATTGCCCAAGGTTATTTCTATGTTATTCTATAGTGAAAAAGACAAGAAGCTTATACATCTTTCAAGAGGAAAGGCACAGAATGACTCGTCTCAGCACAACAGTTAGCTTTGCTTTAGTCGTCATGAGATTTCTCAACACCGGTTTGTTTATAAATTCATCATTGACTCAAATTCGTCGATTCTTTGTTTGGTGTTCCCCTTCCTGATTTTCCGATAGGATATCGTGTTGTATCTTGCATAAGCATTCCTGGAGATATCTCCCTTCTTCCCTAACACTGGCTGCTCTTCAGGTGTCACTGGTTGGGAGCTGGGGCTGCTCAGCGGGGAGTCCTCACTTATTTCGCCTTCCTCTTTCATTTGAGAACCTTCTCTATGTCTTTTCTTAAATTCTATTACTCGAACTTCATCTTCATCATCACTGCAATCACCAGGATCACCCTCACCAATCTCTTCATTCCAAAGCTCTTGCTCCTCATCATGTTTGGAATGAAACATGTCAACTTGGCTAGGTTGCCGAAATCCCAACCATTCAATCTCAGTGGCCTGGTAAGCTGTGTTCTCATCTTCTCTCGGCTCTAGAGCTTGATGGACAATCCTTTCTTTTGGTCTGCTTATCTCCTGATGACTGCTGCTCAGAGGAATCTTCTTCCACTGATGCCCTGTAGCAAAATGAACTGATAGGTGAGATGTGCCAGAGTTCCAGAGTACCTAACTACTGTTTTATAAGTTTTAAAGTTATTCTTCTGGAAAATCTTATTCCAGCTTCTACTTTTCAGACTGTGACTCTGGGTTATTGAAATGTTCTGTATAATCAAACAGGCTTCATAGTCAAATCTATTTGCAAAATATTCACTACATATAGTTAAATAAGCATTTTCAGAATCTAAGTTTTTAAAACACTAAAGAATATCTCCAGGATCATCTGCAACCCAACCTCACTTGACTATGGAATTCTATTGTTGTAGGCTAGTGTATTTAGTAGGATTAGTATTCCCCTAAAAATCTTCACTAGCTGGGGCCTGGGGAGATGACTCAGTGCTTAAAAGCACTGGCTGTTCTTGTAGAAGACCCAGTTCAGTTACCAGCACCCACTCGGTGGCTAACAACAGCCCATAATTTTGATTCCAGGGAATCTGACACCTTCTGGCTTCTGTGGGCATTGCATGACATAGGTGCACTTACATACATACAGGAAAAAAACTCATACACATAAAAAATAAACAAGTAAGTGGATTTTGAAAAATCTTCTCTAACTGTCACAATGAGTTATATGAATATATAAACATACTACAAAAGCATATGTATATATATATATATATATGGATGGATATGTATGTGTATACATACATATATACAAGTCATATATATCCTGACAATAAGAACAATGCCTTGGAGAAAAAGACTTTTTCCAGTGATGAAAATGGTGACTGCTTCTGTGTAGTCATGGAGCTTTCACATTTGACACCTTATCTCTGAGCTGTAAAGAAGAGTAAAGTTCCCAGATATTCAAGACTCACATAATGGCAGCTGAGGCACAAAGCCACTGAACCACATACATGGCTAAGGATCTGCTGATTTCTAAAGAACCCAGATTTAATAATCATGATGAGATCATATTTACATAATGTTAGATTCATCTGTTGTTTTAGACATGTTCCAAATGACAGCTAAATGATACGTTATTTTGTGCCATAGAGCGACTTTTGTAAGGTTCAGTGCACTGGAATCATCACTTTCCAAACAGCTATATCTTATTAACACACGTTCACCAATGTTCCTTGACGTTCAAAAAAATGAATGGTAAGGGAATGGACATTTTCTTTGAATCTACACATAGGACAGGCTTCTGTGGAAAAGCAAGCTCCTCCACAGCGAATATGACTAAGAAATATCTGGTTTTACCATTCTGTGTCCATCCCACAAGAGCCTATAATGAAGGTGAAAGACAGTGGTCAGTTTTGTTTCCCCCCTGACAATTCTCTCTGCACATCCATTTTCATGAAAGACTTTTCTTTTTCCTTCCTTTCTCTCTGACTCAGATTACATGTACTATGAAAGAGAGAAGTAAACATGAATTGTCACCCTGCATTAGTTTTATAAGGTGCTATCAAGCTTTGGAGTCCAGCCAATATTCTTTACAAATAAGTGTACATTTGATGTGCTGCTATGATATTTAGCTTTGGTTGTGTGTGTGTGTGTGTGTGTGTGTGTGTGTGTGTGTGTGTGTGTGTGTGTTTTCCCACACAAAGAAAGAAACTAGTGTTTTTGTTCATATTCATGACTCAGGCCTAAGACTGTCATGAATAGAATTCATTCCTGAATTTAAATTAATTATAGCTTTCCTCAGTATTTTTAGCATGTTCATACTCTTAGCAGGCACATTCTCTTGGAAATCCTTATAGCTGTTTTCCATTGTGAAAATAAAAGGCACTAAAATCAAGGCCTCTGTCATAGAAGAAAACAGTATGCTATGTCAAGAACGAAAGGATTCGTGCAAGGGCAAATTCACTGGTGAGACCACATAGCTTAAGAAGAGGGACTCTTTATTCTCCACTTGATGAAAATGGAAGATTCTAGAAAACTGTGCTTTGCTGAGGTTCTTCTGATCATGAATATGAAGAGGCTGTGGAGGGACAGCAAGATCTTGCCTGGCTTATAACATGAAAAGCAGCAAGATCAGGAGAGGAAGCTTTTTAGTTCATGAGTGGGGTCTTAAGTCTTATAGACGATCTCTAATGAGATCGACTATCTCTTGGCAATGGCTATATTTGTATATTGGTCAGCAGACATCCTCAGAGTTGTCCACGCAAAGGGAGCAAACTCAGAAAATTGCCAGTCACCTCCCCGTCATCCTTGGCATCTGTTACTTTATGTGGTGTTTCTAATGCTTCAGTGAGTGAGCTTTCTTTTGGTTTGATGGTTAGGTGCCACATGCTGACTCTAATTTGGAGATAAGCTGTTTACAGCTTCAAAAGAGGGAAGGAATAATTAATTAATAGTTTCCATCTCGTTCTGTACTTGGAAACTACTTGAATGAAAATGTCTTCAAAGAAGAAATGTCTAAAGGATTTGTATCTTTGTCTACTGACTTTATTTGATTTAATATAGCCATTCCAATGTTCTTTTTTTCCCCTCAGATCTGATTAAAGAAAATAAATTTCATCACTCTTGTTCCTTTCTTTGATAAGAAATAGTTAACAGGTTTGTACTTCTTTCCCACATAATTTTCCTATTTTCCTTAGTTTATGGAGTTACTTTAAACTGCATGTCAATAATAGAATTTTAGGACAAACTTGTTTCTGAAACATTTTACAAGGTGCCTGACACAGATGTGGAACATGAAATAAAAAAAGAAAAGTTGACTTAGTGGGGTAACTTATTAAGAGACACATATCACACTGGAATTCCAGTCACTCATACCAATCCATGCATTTTAGGCTTGAGCCATCTGCAAAGCTGGCTAAGGTGGAAACCACAGATAAGACAAGACTCTCTGATCTGCCAATAGCAGCTTGGAGATTTTGAAGTCATTGCCTGTACTGGTTTTCAACAATACACACAGAGTATCTATGCAAAGCTGTCCTCACATTCAGTCAAACAATTCTGTCTGGGAGTAAGGTTCCTGTTACCTTCTCTGAATACCATGTCCTCAGCACTTGTTTCTTGAAGAGAAAGATCTGTGATGGCCTTGTGAACAACAAAGAGGTTCTCTTCTGGGTCTTCTGGAGGGACATACAAGTATTATATCATTTATAGCATATATCGTTTAAGAATTCACAAATGATCAATTTAGAATCTAGGTAGATTAAGTTCAGTGACAATTACTAAAATTGACATTGTACCCTTTTAACTCTTTAAAATTGATTCCATTTATTTAACGATTAATTTCCATATTGACAACTCTCTCCTTTAATATATATGTAAGATACAGAACTATGGATTCAGACATCTTCAGATATATACATGGAGATCTTAAAATTCTGAGTTATTTTTGCTCAAATAATAAAGGACCTGTACAGCAGTAGTTCACATTTAATCAACATTTAGAAATTCCTCTAAGAACCCAAGAAAGGTAGTTACTATTATTCTACTTCTACTTTCTTCTAGTGAAAGCACTCAGAATTAAGGAAACCAACAAAAAATTGTGTGGAATTACAGAGCTATCCGATAGACAAACCTCAATTATATATGTATCCATTTATCAAATATGTATATACATCCATTTATCGGATAGGTATATATATCCATTTATCAGATATGTGTGTATGTATGTATATATATATATATATATATATATATATATATATATATCCAGAGTGAGTTTGTGAGTCAAAACAAGTACACTGAAAAAGAGAAATAACTTACCACTGAGAATCTTCTCATCCATGGGCCGTTTGGGGAGCACATTCCTTTTAGATTTTCCATTTTCTTCCTGATCTTTTGTGGAGAAGTCTTCAAGACTGGGCTCAACGCTGCAGGGTGACAGGGTCCCATCTACACCAGCTGTCTCCTCCTTGGCTTGACTGCTGTGCTGTTGGTCATTCTCAGGTGGTCTGTCCCCATTGCATGCAGTCCCACAGAGGGTGGCTGGAGTATCTGTCATGATGTACACTGAGATCCAATTTGGAGAAAGAAATAGGGAAACTGAGGGAGCAGCTCCTTGATAAGCTCTCTCACCTTGAATCCTTCAGTCCCCAAACCTATTCTAAGAACATAAATTATTCACTCTGAGAAAGAACAAGGTTCTTTCTAAAGGTGTCAAGCTCAGAACGAATGCCATAGGATTTGTCAGGTTTGTCACCAGCCTAGGAGCAAGAACCTAGCCAATCAGCTGCTCCGGTCCCACTCTCCGAATTAATGTCACCCTTTGATTTACATAAACAAACAATCTGAAGCAGTCAGGCTTTTGTGCTGGCCTGCACTGGGGGACTCTCAGCTGTCCGTCCTCCTCTGGGAACAGAGATTTTTGTCCCTTTTCATAATGGCCCATTGTAATTTTCCTTGTAACAGGAGCCACAATTGTTCCTCAGCTTTAATCCAGAGAGAATGACCACCTTGAGGCATATTAGTTCTGTGTAACCAGCTTAACATTTCCAAACAGATTTGGTTCACGTAAAACCTCAGCTATTTTGTAAGGGACAATGGCATCATTTCTCACTTATTAAAGAATAAAGCCAGCTTATGGAGGACTTGTAAACATGACAATTTCATTGTAAATGGCTCTAGCTACAGATTTCACGGTATGCTTTCAGGAGGTTGAGAAGGAGCCTAAGGGGATGGGGAGGGGAAAGCAAGCAAATTCTGCTAGTTTTCTAACAGCAAAACTTCCATAATCTTAGTGTCAATGGCTTCGGACTTTCTAGCTTCCTTATGTCTATGGAAGCCAAACTCATTAAAACTCTAATATAATTTTCCCGTGAAATTGTCTCTTGCTACAAACAAGAGACAACTTATACTTTCCACTCCACAGTGGTGCTTCTGATTCAGTCTGCCTCTCAGGAGTTAAAATGTTTGCTGCTCACTTCTGCTTCCTTTTTAAAGGAATACATTCTTTGTCTTTTCTGGAATTCTCAAACTGTAGCCTATTAGGAATGCCCCTTCCCTCCTCAAGGCCCAGTCCTTGGCTTGAGCAACCCCTCAAATCATAGGCAAAAATGACATTTCTTTAATAACACGTCCCCTGATACACAGGATTAGAATGGGACTCTCGTTACATGCTAGTTTTCCCTTCAGAGTACACTTCAGTCATGATTAAGTAAGTTCACAGTGATGTCCCTTTCACTCACTAGAATCTAACTTCATCTGTGCAGGATGAAGGTTACTTGTTTATTTGCATTCTCACCATGCAACAGAGCCTGATCTAGTTAGGTATATTACCATTCTGTCAGGAATGAAGTTATTCTAAAGAGAAACACTTGTCTCCCCTTCTTCAGCTATCAGACTACTGAAACAAAGGTCCCCAAGAAATTAGGATTTCTTGAGGGATCTGAAAAGGAAATGCCTGTCGCCTGGTGCCAGCCAGAGGAGGAGCTTGTTTCCCACAAAGAGATCACACAGTTTAGAAAATTTGTCAGACCTCCTTGAAGGAAAGAGTGGAACCAAGACTTCTATAGGCAGAACAATGTCTTGACCGTGATTGCGTAGTAGTTATGTACCCTGTTACCTACCATGCAAACCTAAACCTCATGTCACTACCACAAAGATGAACTTGAGTTGGTCCCTAAATCTTTTTCTTCACACTAAATAAATCTTTCTCTGCTTTTCACTAGAATTGACTCTTTGAGTCTGTTGAGAACTGATGGCCTAACCCAGCTTGCTACTGTTACTGGAAATTTTGGGGAGTCCCTTCATGGTGGCTATACGTTGATGATAAATGAGAAATCAGGGTCTCCTCTTGGACTTCTTGGTATCATTAATAAAAGAATTTAAGAATGGACTCAAACGAAATTTTATTAGTTTAAAAGTAAAAAACTCCAGGGTAGGCAAACTGTAAATCTCAACATCTGTCAGGAGAAGATGGAGGAGAGAGAGAGAAAAGACAAGCCATTTAAGTTGGCATTGAGGTCAGATACATGACTGGCCATTATGAGACAGGGAGCAGACTTCAGAGACAGTAAGGAAGTCCAAGGTACCCTGAAAGCATACCTAGGCTCTGGCTAGCATTCAAAAGAAAGAAAAGAAGAAAAAAAGAGAAGTTGCACATTTCTGAGTTAGGATTCAGAAAGGCAGCAGATCTAACAGAACCTCCTTGAAGCTTGTAAGGACTGTCCTAAGAGGCAAGAATTCTGGGAAGGAAAAGTCTACGATCTCATTAAATGAATAATTATTCCTCCTGCTTCTCTTACATGGCTAAGAGTGAGCCCGCCTTCCTGAGGGGTGGTACCTTAGCCAGGTGATTGGCCCAACCAAATGAATTAACTCTTAATGGAGATGATGACGGCATGTTTTAATCTAGTGATGGGGAAAAGAAATAAACCTATGCATTTAATGTCACTTTTGTGTGTGTTCAAATATTGTTTGACGACCAGTTTTAATACTTTGGCAAGAGTACCCACCTTACAGTAATTTTATGAATGCTTACTGAAATTTGTGCCAAAAAAAGAAATCAAAGCTAAAATGGAGAAAGCTATCTTGGGAGATAAATGTCACAGGTGCCTGATGGAGCATATGCTGACCACTGCCTTGCTTGCTAAGTAAGGTACCTGCAGTAAACTTTGTTAAAGAATACCCTCACACTGTCCTGAATATCTGCCTCTGCAAACATGCCTGCTCAGGGAATTTTTCTTCTGTGGTCTTAGGGCACATAAGCATGTGTGGTGATAGTTGCATAAGCTGTAACTTAAAACGACCAGTCCTGCACAGTTCAAGAATAATGCAGGGAACTTAATAAAACTGTGACAGAACTACACAGCAGGTTTGAGTTCTTTGGAGGTAACAATGCTCAAATTCCGTAGCATGAATAAATTTTCCTGATCTCTCCTTATGAATCTCTTGGACTTTCTCTCTCCATGATCAGTCTCATGACTCAGCTTCCTGAGTAGATTCCATTCTTTTGGCTAGGAGATAGCAGCTTTCTTCAATGGGCCTTCAATAATACTTTACCATTAAGGTTTTCAGGACCCAGTCTGACAATAGGCATTCTACTTTAAAATTTTATGCGTGTGAATAAATGAATAACTTTTACCTCCAAGAGGATATGTTTGAGAATGTTATTACATAAAAAGAAGAACAGAGTTTGGGGACTTATAAATTATATCTCTAAAATTATGTTCAAGGCTAAGCCCATTAGATTCTGTATCAGATACAACCACCACATGTCACTGTGATGTCATCTGCTCTCCTTGTGCCCCAGAACTCATCTCTAACAGAGTCTAGGGCTCCCACTCTTGTAATCACCAGCTCACCTCTTTCCAGCACATGAATCATTTGTTATGATGTCCTCAGGCAAGGACAGAGCTACATGACAGGATGAACGACATTTCTGGCTCTTAGCAAAGGAAAATAATTAGAACTGTTTACTTTTGGAGTCCCCACCTCTAAAATTCTTTGACTAGTTTGTACTGCTCCTTCTCTTATCACTGATAATGTCATGTAGCATAGATGAAGCCACAGCCATCCCTGGCTTTTTTGCAGAGATGTTTCTTTTGAACACAGCTCCTGGTGGAATCCATTATTAACCACATGGCAGCAGAGTTGTGGCCAGGAGAGGGCAGCAGAGGACCTAAGGCTGCATCAGTCCTTTCCAGGAGGCACTCCACAGCTGCTGAAGAATGTTGAGGCTGTCCTCCCAAGGGATTTAACCATCAAGCCTCCAGAGGACAAAACACTGAAGGAAACCAATAGAGGAGAGCAGAAACTAAGACCAAAGTTTAGGTACAAATGGAAACATATTAGACTGTGAGAACCTTAAGGGCAGGAAGTGGCCCTAATTCAATCAGATGCCCAGCAAGAAACAGAAACGTAGAAACACTCACATTGTTTTAAAGAGTTTATTCCTCATCACTCCCAATGTGGGCTGCCAAGTTCCTCAAGTCAGGGTCACAGTAAAGTTTAGAAAGTCTAAGACCTTCCTACTTCTAGATGTCTATCATCTACAGCAACTGCAGTATATACATGTAGCCTAGTTTTAATAGGAATTTATTTAATTATGGTTGTATCCTTTCTAACACATGCTCTGACTTTTATAGAGTTAGAATTATTTCTGTTTTAGAGGGAGGAGAAAAAAAAAGATCTGGAATTCTATTCTCCTTGACTAACCAAAGTGATCACTCCTATAAGAAGTGTTTGATAATCTACCATATAGCATAATGGCAAGTAGTTTCTAATGTACTGTTTGGAACCTGGTTTGGAATCAAGACAAGTCTAATTACTCAACAAAATACAGGTTATTTTATCCTTAAAGAGGACATTGTTTGAAGCAAACTATGACTTAGAAAGTCTGTCAGAAGTTACACTAATGATTCTTAACTCAAATACCACTGCATAATTTCTTAATTCAAATACTACTGCATGATGCTCACTGTGTGAAACATTTTATTTTATATAATGTCTTGGAGTATTTGACTTTTTCTCTGTTATTCTTAATGACAAAGGGTGCCATATAAATGTAATCATTATCAAGTTTTAGGCTAAACACACTAAAAAAGAACTTTTAAGTAAAATAATGTAAATATTCACATTCTTCTGGTCGAATATTGATTGTCTGGTGCTAACAAACAGAAACAGCGATTAGAGAGAAGCCATAAAGGCACATAATATGTGAAAACCCAAGTCACAAATGATGTTACAGCTAAGAAATAGCCAATGAACACCGAATTTAAATGTTAATTTAATGATTTTTTTTTTATCCTAGAAACATGGAAACAATTGTTTCTGCAAATAGAGGCTTACATAGTCAAGACGGGGCTGCTGTTTCAACCAGGGTTGAAGGAGGGAAGTAGAATCACTAAGAGATCAAACCATTGGGGTATCTGTCCCGGTGTGAATGTGAAATGCGTCCCACAGGCTCATCGTGTTTTGAACATTCATTCTTCAGCTGATAGCACTACTTGAGTGACTATAGAAACCTGGGGAAGTAAAGCCTAGCTGGAGGTGGTGGGTCGTTGGAGATGTGCCTTTGAAGGTTAGACCAGGTCCCCAGCCCCATTCTCTGGGCTCTGCATCTTGCCTACCAGGAGAGGAACAACTCTCTTCTGCCACACACTTCTACTGTCATCTTCTGCCCAGGCACTGAGGGCCAAGCAGCATGAGGGGAAGCCTCTGAAACCGTAAGCCAAAATGAGTCTTCCCTCTTTTTATGTTGCATAAGACAGCATTTTTTCTCAACAGGGAGGCAGCTTGCTAACACAGAAACCTTCTATCAAAGAAGAGAGGAAACTGCTGTAACTAGCTGATCATGTGGTTCTTAATTAGTTTGTGGGAGGAATTTGGAGGAGCTTTGAGAAGTGCGCTAGAGAAACTTAGAATGCGAGCAGCAGTGGAAGCTTAGATGGTCAGAGTGCCTACAGAATACAGAGCGTGAAGGGCAAGCTCGTGGGGTTCTAGATCGGGGGAAGGACTATATTAAGAATTGGGCTAGAGGTCATTCATGTCATATTTGGACAAAGAATTTTTTGATATTTTATCTATGCCCTGAGACTTTGAATAAGGCTGAATTCAAAACTAATAGGCTATAGTTGGTGGAGGAAATTTCAAGTTAGTATAACATTCAAGTTGTGTTATAATGATTCCTGACTGCTTTTTAGCAAGATTTACAGTGAGAATTGCTAGCAAAAATCAGAATAGAAGGAATTGAAAAACACACTGTCTAGTCAGAAAATGAGAAAGTGGTGAACAAAGAGACTGTGACTACGAAAAGATTAGTGCCATTAAAAAACAGCTGGCAGGACACTTTGAGGGCATTACAGCAATTTTACAGATCCTGTGCATGCTGCACTACAGGGACGAGGAATTATAGACTCATTTTAAGACTTCTCTTAAGAAGAGAGCCACTGAGATGCTCTGTCCATACAGGGTCTCGTGTAGATCTCTTCTCCTGCGCTAAGTTACCCAGGCACTCAAAATCAGCTGAAGCCCTAATCCAAGGGGGCCTGAATACTGCTTAAATTCACAGCAGAACTTGACATTGCTCACATGGTGCTGGTTTTACAGGCATGCAGAAAACAATCAAAAGCTACAGAGTCACAGAGGCCTCTACCAAGATTTCAAAAGCAGGCAGTAGTGTTATCAGAATCCCTGCAAGCAGCTATGAAACGACGATGCATGCGGTGGTGAGGGTGAAGACTATGCTGCAGTGGAGATTCCCAATGCTAGTGATGCCAGAATCATAGATTGTCCATGAGGAAAGCCACAGCCAAGGAACAGAGCCATCCCAAGACTCCTATTTCTTCTTCTTTTGCCCCCATTCCACCATTTCAGTATTTGAAAAAGAAATGTTTAGTGTGTAACACTGCGTTTTAGTGCACATTTAGTGCATTGTGTTTTGTGCAACTTTCCTTTATATTTTACGTGGGCTCACACTTGAACCTTAGAGGATAACACTCGACGTTTGAAAAATGCTAGAATGTTAACACTATGTGGACCCTTAGAGATGTACTAAATCCAGTTTTCAATGATATGGCCGTGAATGTTCGAGGGCTTGGGGGTGGGGAGATATTATGGGTCTAATGAGAAATGTTCCCCATTGGTTCATGTTAGGAACTCTCAGTTCTTAGCTGGGGGAACTGTTTTCAGAAACCGGGGAAGCTGTTGGAGGCTGGGTTTGGACTAGAGTAGGTTACTCAGATTGTATTTTTTGAAGGTTATACCATGTCCCCAATTCCATTTTCTTCTACTCTTCTTTCACTCTTGAGATAGGGAGACAGACAGCTCTTCTCTGCCATGCACTCCCATTGCCACGGTATTCTACCCAAGCACATGACTGTGTAAACATGGACTGAATGCTATGAAAATAAGTAGCCAAAATAGATCTTCTATCCTTTTAAGTTATTCTCTCAGACACCTTGTCAAAGGAATTCAAAACCATCTGTCTCCTATTGCCTACCTCTCTGAAAGTATCTATCTTACACAATTGTGAGTGTTGCTTAAATTCTTTCTGTAAGTCTCTTGTCATATCTTATGATGAAGCTTGAAGCTTAGATGACTGGAAGGGTATAAAAGAAGATATATGTAAAGGGACAAACAATAAAGCAAAGCACAGAAAGACAAACTGGGACTTATGTCAGCCCTCATTGTTTTTCACCCCACTGATGTGAATGTCCTCCAAGAGACTCTGATCCTGCTCATCAAAGAGCAGGAATCATGAATGCTGATGTAAGAACCAAAGGAAGGCGAAACAGTTGCAGATCTAGATGTACTATTTACTAGATGAATCAAGAGATCAACAGAGCACATGTGTGCTAAAGCAGATCTGATTAAGACTCTGAGAGAGTGGTGACTGGTTATTTGTCTGTAAATATAAGGATACATGTTTTGCACATAGTAAGAAATTACATCACTCTAGGAATGTGACTGTCTTGGGGTTTTTTGTAAGATCTCTGAGATCTCCAGCCATGTGTATTTGGCTAGGTTTATAGTACCACACATGAGTTTGCTCCCACTGAGTAGAATTTAAGTCCAATTAGGCAGCTGTTGATGGCCCCAAGATAAAAGTGCCACTACTGCCCCAGTGTTGTGTGCTGTGCTGACCGTTGATGTAGTTATTTGGTCCTGAAGTTTGTGTTGGGCCATTGATTGGTGTTCTTCCTCAGCAGTTCGCACAGTGTTCTTCAAAGCTGTGAGAGTTAGCCTTCAAGGGAAGTGGCTTCCAGGTCAGTTCCAGTTCTATTTCTCCAAATCCTGTGTCTGTATGTTCTGTCTTCAGCCATAGGGTCTTACCTTCAAGTTCTGGGAAGCAATCAAGGGTTGTGGCAATAGTCTGTGTAATTGTGGAAATCTCCTGGACTACCCTGGCCAACAACTCGAAGGGGCATTTCTCCTCCAGCACGGTTTCTTGCTCTGTAGCCTTCAGCTATACACATGGGCTCATGTGGAGACATTGCATGTGTAATTTATCATGAAGTTGCTGAACTAAAATGGTTCCCTCTGATTTTTCATACTAGCTAGCATCATTTATCTCTCCTCTCTCCCTGTCTAGCCCTTCCTCCACCCCTTCCTCACTTAGAGTGTCCCCATTGTCCCCATTTCTCCTTTGATAATACCAGTCCCACCTCTCTTGAGGCCCTTGTTTCCCTTGATCCCCCAAAGTTCCTTGTATAGCGTCCCCTCCCCCCTCCCATTTAAATATCCCCATTCATTTCTCCCTTAGTAACACCTGCCTCCTACTGTTCTTCCCTCAGGCTCCTTCTACCCCTTCACCTCCCTGGTTTCTTTCCATTATCCTGGTCCCAGCAGTTACATCAGGATACAAACTCACATACAAGGATTTTGTGCTAGGATCCACATATGAAGGAGAATATATGTCAGGTTTTTTTTTCTCAGTCTGTGTTACTTAGTATAACAATTTCTAGTTCTATCCACTGACCTGCAAATTTGATGATTATACTTTCCTCAATGCTCAGTAGAACTCCATTGTGCAAATGTGCCACATTTTCACCATCCACTTCTCAGCTGAGGGACACAGGCTGCTTCCATCTCTTAGCTATTGTGAAAAGAGCAGACACAAGCATTGATATACAAGTATCTCTGCAATGGGATGAGTCCTTTGGGTATATGCCAAGGAGTGGGATAACCAAGTTGAATGGTAGATTCATTTTTAGTTTCTTAAGAATTCTACACACTGCTTTCGATAGGAATTGTACAGGAAGTTTCTTTTGAACCAGATGGAGACTATTACAGGGTACTGCAACTGGTCACACAGACATTGTCTTTGAATTGTCCAAGCCTCAGTGGTACATCTACAACACAATCTCTACACCTAAGGTTCATGTAACATAGAACAAGAGGTAAAGAGGTCACCAATCAGTCTCATTAATGAAGCTCCCTCAGGCAACAGAGGACCAGAAATTTCAAAAAGGATGGTCAAAGCATATAGATTAAGAGTTCACAGAATGCTCCTATATTAAACTTCATCCACCCAGGGCTCAGAGACTATTACAGAAAAAGGGGTGGAAAGATTGTAAGGGAGGAGGTACATGACCACATGGAAACAGAGTTTTACAAGCCCCTGAACCCCTGCTCATATGAGCTCACAACAGTGGTGTCAGCGTGCATGAGACCCATGCAAACTCAAGCAGACAAATCCCAATGAACTATGGAAATGGGCAGCAGGCCCTAATATTAGATGAAGAAACATTGGCAAGTGATTACTGCCAGGTGAGGAAGAGCTGATCTTCCTAAAGCAAGGGACTTAGACAGGCTGACTAGATCTGAGTTGATAAATTTGCATGAGGAATACCTGGGGACATTAACTTCACATAATAGGCTTTAATAATAATGACAGAATGCATAAATTCTAGTTCAGAATTCAATCAATGGGGATTGATTGAGATATTCTGTATGACATACACAAAAAAAATCAATAAAAAGTTTTTTTAAAAAAACTCTGATACTTTAGATTTTCCTAAATTTGGGGTTGGTCATGATCACAATGGTCCTGAAAAGAGGAAGGCAAGAAATATAAACGAAGCAGTAGGGGATGTGACCTGGAAGTAAGACCTTGGATTGACAAGGGGAGGGGCCTGTGATCTCATGAGTGTGGTTAACTCCTAGAGGTCAGGAAGACAGTAATATATTCTCCTTTGACATCTCTAGATGAGATACAGCCCGACAAAATCCTTGATTTTAAATTTCTAGTTTACTGAACTAACAAGAATACATTTGTTATGTTTCTAAGCCATTGAATGTGTGATAACTTGTTATGGCCCTAACGGAACTCTAGCATAACAAAGCTGTATGTTCTCCTTCAGCTTACTGACAATTCAACTTTGTCTGAACTGTCGAAGTTTACTAGAACCTATAAGAAAATCACAAACTCTTCACATCCTGATATTTTTCTAACAAGTCTACTAAAACTCAGTCTTCAATAGGTAATAGTCTCAAAAGGTACAGTTTGTAGCTATGATGGTCATCTTCACAATCCAGGGAGGGCAAATCTCTGTTTCTCCTGACTCATCTACTGATGCAGTCCCACAGTTTAATTCCTAATAATGTAAATAGCATTCATGGTGTCCTTTTCTTCTTAATGCAATATTCCATCGGTTTAAAATAAAAGGGACTTGGGTCAAAACAGGTCTAGTAGTAATAGGATTTATTCTGGCTTCTGGAATGTTCTCTCTCTGGTTTCTCTCATCATTCTCATTATCCTACTTCCTTCCTTTTCTCAAGCAGGTTCTCCTTATGTCTTGTAAAGTCCTCTGGCAACTATGAACATATTATAAAGTTGTAGCAATGTAAAAGAAGTGTTTCCTAAATTTTAGCTTGGGTCTGTGTCTTGGCCCCCCCCATTGAGCTAGTCTGTGATACTGATTAATTCCTGAACCAACTTTGATAACGAGAAAGGACAGATGCTCCAATTGTCCAGTTCAGGGAAGAGTCAACCCAAGAGCAGAACAATGATACAGAAAGTGAAAATGATGAACAAATAGCAGACGCCCTCCATGTTGAGATACTAGATTCTGTCTTCAGGAGATGGTTCTGTGAGTAAGAGCATTTGCTCTGTACACATGGGTAACTGGGTTCAAATCCCCAGCATTCACATAGAAATACTGGGCATAGCTGTGTGTGCCTATAACACACAGGGGCAGAGACAAGAGGATCCCAGGAGCTCTCTAGGCAGCCAGTTTAGCTGAACTGGTGAGTTTCCAGTTGGTAAGAGGCTCTTTAGAAGGGAATAAGGTGAAGAGGGACAGAGGAAGACACCTGATGTCCTCCTCTGGCCTCTTCATGTTTATGGGCATGCACATCTGCACACACACAGATGTACACACATGTTCACATGTATGTAACACCACATGTACACAGCACATAACACCATGCACATACATAAAAAGAGACTAGATTCCCCTTATGTCAAAAGCAACTACTAATATTATATTCTCTTAAAACTTATAAAACTTCAGTGACAGAATGCTTGAAATCCGGCGGGGGGGGCACTACGGGAGGGTACCAAAGGCAGGAGAGGTATAAAGAAAACTGAGATGTTCTGTATGAAATACACATGCGTTCAATAAAAAAGAAGAAAAGATTGGGGTGTGGGAGGGGTTTTAGGGGTGGAAGCAATGAATGATAAAAATATCATATTCACATATGAACTCCTCAAAACATAAAAAAGTTCTTCTAAAAAATACTTGTAAAACTCATCCAGGTGTGGTGGCACATGCCTTCAGGTGCAACTCTTGGGAGGCAGAGGCAGGGGTATCTCTGAGAGTTCGAGACCAACCTGGTCTACATAGTGAGTCTCGGACCGGTTGGGGCTACAGTGAGACCCTGTCTAAAAAGTAAATAAAAAAACTAACAAGCTTGTAAAACTCAAAAACTTAACCTTGCAGGAAAGGTTTGGAGTAGTGTGACATAATAAACATTCATTCTATATTTGATTTCTTAATATTTTACTATTAGTTATATTAGTGTTATTTTTACCTATACCTGTCTTGAGCCCCTGTGTGGTTTGAATGAGAAATGTCCCCTATAGGTTCACATATTTGAATACTTGACCTCAGTTCTTGGCACTGTTTGTGAGGTTTAAGAGATGTAGCATTACTGGAGGAAGCACATCACTGGGGACAGGCTTTGAAAGTTAATAGCTTCACCCAATTTCCAGTTTCATTCTCCCTGCTTTCTATCCTGTTTGAAGATGTGAGTACTCAGCTTTCTGCTCTGGTTGCCTCCTATCATGCCTCCCCTGTCATAATGGACTCTTATCCCTCTGGAACCATAAGCCAAATAAACTCTTCCTTCTATAAGTTGCCTTGGTCACAGTGTTTTATCACATTAGCAAAAACCAAGACAGCCCATGAATACATCTGTTAATAGGGATAATGACATAAACCATGTAGCATGATAGTTAAAGTAACTGTGAGCAAATTACTTAGCATAGTGATGACACGTGGTAGAAATCAATGAGTTGTAAAATGTTATTGTTGTTGGAGAATAAAGTCTCCAAAAGGCATAACTCATTGACAATAATGACTACAATTGTTCTACAAGAAAAACACTGAAGTTTGATTTTTGAGCTAGGCTGGAGTTAGAGTACAAGGAGCTCTTCTTTCTCAGTAGGAGGCAGGATAGATGGCAAAACAGAGGTAGGATAGGTGGAGAGATGGAGATAGGATGGGTGGTGAGATGGAAAAGAGATAGATGCAGAGATAGAGACAGGATGGGTCGGTGAGATGGAGGCAAGAATGATATTTAGGTGTGCCTGTTGCCAAAACTAGCTGGCAGGTATGGAATCTGTACATAATGTGTGACTTCAGTCCTGATCTTTCCTATAGATGTGGGAACATTCTTTAGAAAGACTCATTTAGGAGACCATTGCAAATAATAATGGCCCCAGTCTTATCTAGTAGCCCACATTCAGATGGGTACCACGGCTTCATTCTTATTGCCTCTAATTAAGATTAGTGTGTGAGCACATAGCAATACCTACGAACAACCACTAGAAACATTGCAGGCCACTGACTTGGTAGAAACTGACTCTATGGGAATCTACTCTACCAGAGTGGTCTGAAGATCTTGACATAGTCCTCTCTCTCATGCAAGAACTCATGTAACTATAGCATGGATTATGTGTTAAGAAACATAGACATTACATAGATAAGAATGGGAGAAATCCACGTCTACGCTCTTGACCCTAATTTTACGTATACCATGCCAAATGTGTAAGAAGGGGACCCAATGAGCCAGACTCTAGAGCTTTTAGCTAGGCGATTATAATTCTGTTTTACTTGTGAAGGATTTTTCTTGTTGAATTTTTGTGAGTGTGCATGTGTGCTGTATATAAGTGTAATGCATGTAAATACCTGTGTGGAGTATATGTGCACTCATGTGTGCATGTCGATGCCTGAAGAGGATGTTGGGTGTCCTGCTCTATGACTCTCTACCTGGTTCAAGGTCATCATCAACCTGAAGCTAGATTGGCAGCCACAAAGCCTAGCAATTCTGTTTTCACCCCTTCAACAGTGAGCTTACTGGAGAATATGGCCACACCTGGCTTTTTACTTGGGTTCTGGAGATCCAAACTCAGGTTGCCATACCTGCAAAGCAAAATCTCCTAATCAACTGTGCTGTCTTTCCAACTCCCTCGCTATATTTTTAATGGAAAAAAAACCTGTTGTTTTTTTACTCACAGATTCTCTATAAGTGTTAAAAAATAGAAAGGGAATTTGTGTGGGTATTTATAAAACCACAGAAAGAATTTGTGCATACACACTCTTTAGTAGTTTGAAAGCATTTCATAATCCTCCCGGGGAAGCAGAACTGTACAAAAGTAATATCACTGTCAGCATTACCCATCTCAAACTATTCTGAATGTCACTAAGTGTTAAGGCAATGTGTTTTTCAAAAGAAAAGAAGCAAGAAAATAATTAAATACTTTTCTTTAAGAAAAAAGGAAAAAATGAATCTACTGTGAGTCGTCATTTGTAAGAAAGCAACAGCGGTGTGCATATGAGCACATGTAGGTTTTTTCTTAGTCTGCACCTGCTAATTTAGCTGAGTCAACTTTGTCACAGGGTAAGTAGGAAAGTTTCCTAGACTATCAGTGAGGAAAACAGACAGATATGTTAAGATCTCTGGGGAAGCCTTGGTGCTGAGTCCGATAAGGGAACAGTGGACAGCTGTGCAGCCTCGACTGACTTTTGCATGAGGTGAGTGATGACATTCAGCCTGTCTGAAAAGCTAGCTCACTCACCATCAAGCAGTAAAGTGAGGGTCAGTGAGACGGCTCAGTGGGCAACGCGCTTGTGGTGAGACCCTGATGACCTGAGTCCAATCCCCAGAACCCATATAAAAGTGAAAGGAGAGATCCCATCTTCACATAGTCATCCTCTGGATCTCACATGCATGCCGTGGCATGCACCACCCCCCACGGAGAAGTCATTCACACACACACACACACACACACACTTCATTTTCACACTAACACAAATAAGTGTTTTAAAATAAACAGGGACAGACAGCAAATGCACTAAATGCACCTCAGGTATGTGGCTGCCAGGAAAAGAGAAATGTGGGGTGAAAAACGTGTAGTGGACTGACAGCAGTTACATGTAGGTTCTCAAAATTGTTCATCTGGACCACTGTATTAACCATATATCTGGTCTCCCACCTCCAGTCTCTAATCCTCCATCCCTACCTCCATCTGTCATCCCACTAGCACCAGATTAACAGTCCCACAAGCTTCTACATTGAATGCTGACGAAAGCAGTGGAGATGTTGTAAATCTCATAGCAAACTGTCCAGTTCATGGAAAGTGTTCCACAAAGGTATGAACTTGTAAGAATCTCTATTTGCCAAAATCCTATAGAGTCAGTCCCAGACTTCCTCGGTTGCTTCTCGTATTAATCACCAGATCCTTACACATGATACAACCACTTCTCAATTCCCAGTTGCCATTTTTTTCAGCCTGTCACTGCTGTGAGCTATGCTGCATTACCAAACCTGGTTCTCTCCGTTTGCATCTTACTTTATTTCTCATGTCTCATGTCTCGAGTGTCATCCTCCTCACACACCCTGACATCACTTCTGTCTCTACTCGAACCAGAGCCACATACAATCACTATTCTCAAACATTTCATGTTCTCCTCACTGTTTTATGAAGCTGACACCCAAGAATATACCTGTATTTGTCTTTTAGCCCCTTAGCAATTTGATTCTGCATTGTTTGATGATATCTCATCATTCTGCTATGTACTGGTATTTGCACAATTGTCTTACCTTGCAACCAGGGAAGTTTTTTTGTTGAAATAGTAAGATGTCAGTTTAAATCCCAATTCTGCCATGGAAAAGTTATGTGATCTTAGGCAAGTTTTTTATATTTTTGGAATCTTGGGGCATCTGAATCATGCCTAATTCATGAAGTTTTTTTAAAATGTTACATTATACAACAAAACATATGTGGTTCTATGGTTCACCTGACAGTGTCTGATACCTTGAGTCAAAAAACAAACACCATGCTGTTTCTAAGTATCTGGTGATATCATAGCAGATTTCATGAGATTTTTTTTTTGCGTTTCTGCATAAACAAGCATGGTACCTGTCTTGTGGTCTGTTAGACAAACTTGCTGTGAGATAGTATTAACTAGATGCTCCAGGCATTAGATTGTGACAGGATACATTCATTTGAACATATCCTTGGCCTGAACTTCCATCTTTCCTTTATAAATCTGTTTCTGTCTGATTAAATATTAGGGATTCAGGATCTTAGCCCTGGATTTTCTTACATAGGATTGTGGTGTGAATTTAGAAAAGGCCATCTCCTGGAAGATAGAGTTTAAATAGCTGGTTCTGCAGAGCCATGTCCTCAAGACCACATATCCATGCTCTAGGGTGGCTAGTGGACAGGCCAGCGCAGTAGAATGAACAATTGACTAATGAAATCTTGCTATGAATGGTCAATATCAGCTTTGACTCACTGGGAGATGAATTTTCTGAGCTAGTGAGATTTCCTAGAACAGAGAGCTTCAAAAGAGAAGAACTTTTTGTTAAAACAGGCTGCAAAACATGTGACATGTCTAGAAACACTGAATCCCAGATGTAGACCTGATTCTGTCCCCAGTGTGTGCTGACTAATGATTTAATATAGGAACTGTAAGAGCCATCATCTCTAATCTGCAACTCTGAACTCATGCTAGAAGCTGCCCTCTGAAGCCTCTTGTGAGTATTAAATAAGACCATATCCTGAGAGCGCAGTGGTATGTACAATATACATGCTTAGAAACAGAATTATTGCTTTGATTAAACAAAAGCAGACTAGGCTTGCTCTGATGTGTTATCTTTAATCTTCTGCTTGCTTGAGAATCCTCTGGACACCTAATTTAAAACAATGCTTATCTAGACTACATTCCCAGATATGCTGATATTGTCAAGTCCCAGAATGTACATTATAAACAAGTACCTGGTGCATCTGGTTCTGGTGTGCATTATAACAAGCAATACTATACTTTAGAATTTTCAACCCACACAAAGAGAAGAAAAAGTCAGCAGCTCTCTTGAAGGAAAACATATTTTATATTCATATCACTTAAGAACATAAGCTTTGGGACACGTAAATTTTGGGGAATAACAGTAATAATGATAAGAATCACACATAAAGCATTCATTGTGAGTGTCATTAAAGAACTTTGCATACCATACCTTAATCTTCTCAAAACCCTTTTAAAGCAGCTACTTTTTTTCTCATCAGTTTACAAGAGAAAATGCTGGGGCACAGTGCATTTAGGGGACATGCCAAAGTTATCTGTTTAGTGAGATCCAGAACCAGGACCTGAACTAGAGCTTATGCCCCTAACACAAATCTGTACTTTATTATAAATAGAGCAATAATTCTGTTTCTAAGTATGTATATTGTACATACCACTGCGCTCTCAGGATGTGGTCTTATTTAATACTCACAAGAGGCCTCAGAGGGCAGCTTCTAGCATGAGTTCAAAGTTGCAGATTAGAGATGATGTCTCTTTTGCTGTCACAGCCTACTTACTGTTTCTACCAATGTATTTGAAAAGTGTCTTGATGGATGACTTTTCTTTGCTCTGTTACTGTAAACATTTAATGAAACAATTACCATGTTGGAACATGAAATTTGAGGTAACCTGAATCTGTGTTCTCAGGTCATGGTCACTCATATTTGGCTCTAGAAGAAACTCTGTCTTCTCCTCTTTGAGGAGACAGTGATGCTTTTGTGTGGATGCCCCTTTCTCCTGCTACTTCTTCCCTTTTAACTTCATGGTTCCTTTCCATTTGCATCTAAGGATTTGGAGCTTGGATGGACAAATGAGATGGAACATGTATCACTTATCTGACTCTGGATTACCTCACTTAGCATAGCAGTTTCTAGTTCTATCCATTTACCTGTAAATTTCATGATTTGGTCTTTCTTTACCACTGAGTAGAACTTGACTGCATAAATGTATCGCATTTTCATTCTCTATTTATCAGTTGAGAGGCGTTTAGGTTGTTTCCATTTCTTAGCTATTGTGAAGAGCAGCAACAAACATGGCGGAGCAAGTTTCTCTGCAGTAGAGTATTAGGTCCTATGAGTGTGTGTCAAGGAGTGGTAGAGCTGGATCATATGGTAGATCTATTTTTTATTTAAGAGTTCTCCATCTTGATTTCCATGATGGCTGCACTGATTTGCAATCCCACCAGCCACTAATGAAGGTTCCCATTCCCCACATCCTCACCAGCATTTGTTCTCTTGATCTTAGCCATTCTGACTAGGGTACCATGAAATTCTAACACGGTTTTATTCCAATAATCAGCAAGCGTGATAGTCATTGTTTCTGTCCTAACAAAACACTGTATGAAGCAAAAACCCCTGACATTTCCTGTTCTAATTCGAGAACCAAAGTTTCAGAAGAAAACACTCTCTCTACATCTTTGGAAAAGAGTTTATCTAGAAGCATGCAGGTGAGTTTTGCCTATTGAAACAGATGATTCTGGTACCACAAACCATGAGGAGCACTTACATAACAATTCTGATGCATCTCTAGTAACAGAGACAACCACTTTGAGATCTGAAATTTGAGGGCTAATCTTAAAGGCACAGTTCCCCTTCCCAGTCAGCACACATTCCAGGTTTCCCCTCCAGGAGTCTAGCCAGGCTGTCAAGGTAAAAGTCTGAGGAATTTCCTCCCCTTGGGCCAAGCAGGAGACAAAGCACAGCTACTCTAGCAACCTTTCTCCTGTTTTCTAGCCAGAAGACTTGTCCTGAGCCTGTTCCCAGAGAGATCAGGGCATTTCTCTCTTCCCAGCCTCCTCCAGCCTTTCAGACTCACCTAACAGGATACGAAAAAGAAAGTCGGTCCACTGGAGATAACTTTTTGCAGGTGATGGCCTCCACAGAGCAGATTATATGAATCTTAGCAAACTCTTCTGCTCTGAAACCTTAATTCTCACTGTTTTTCTGTTCTTCCTGATTTGGTTCTGTGTCACTGGTGATGGAACACATTTCCTCAAGGCCCACAGTTCAACCTCAGAGAACAGATACCTCTACTTGGCTGCAGCCAGGATTCTTCACAATACAAAAGAAAATTTCAGGTCTTGATGACATCAGAGTGAAGCAGTTAGTGAGCTTATTGATTTTAAAAAAGGACAGATATGTTCAAGGAGAGTCAAGTGTAGTCATTAGTGAGGAACACACCTGAGTGCTTCAGCAATGACTCTGCAAGTGACTTGGGGCTTTCTGGAGTGACTTTGTTTAATGAATCTGATCTGTAAAACTAAGATGGAAAGAGAGAAAAAATAGGTCTACTCATGGAAGGAAGGTTTTATTTTTAATAAATAAAATTACAATAGGGTGATTTATGAAGGTAATTGGTAGTCTTACATATATAGAAAAATGTAATTAAAACAAAAACATGAATAATTTTTAAGGAAATCTTGTTACATATTAGTTTATATGTGCTTTTATCTTGAGTATGTTTCACTAGCCATCTTATCTTATTTGTCATATAGTTAAGAAAGGAAAATAATTTCTGCATATACATTCTCTGTGTAGGGCAGCTTCCAGTCACCTATGTCAAAAAAACTTGACTGTGTCGACAAGAGATGTAAGTCAAGTCCAGGTAAGTGAGAGGAAAGAGTTCTTTCCTTTTCCTGTGTCCTCTTGACCTTTTCCTGTTTTCCATCCTGCCTGGTAAAGACAGAAGTGATGGTTCCAAATTTACTGTATATTGGACCTGTACATGGAAAACTCCAGTTCTTCTATGTTTAGCACTTGTAACAGTCATTTGGAAAAGGTGTACATGCAATGTTCAACCTTTCTGAAGATGAACTGAAGAAAGAGGAAGAGTATCAACATGAAACAAAGACACAGGCTCCTAAATCTTAAAACTGAGATTGTGTAATAAAACTATTGAATGTTTCCTCTCCCCACATCTTCCTGTCCCCAAACAGCAGAGCTCTAGTATAGTCACTTTCATTGCTATTATACACAGATGACACTTGCCTTTTTGAACATATTTACATAAAAGAGAATTTGGCTTTTTATAGAGATCATTCATTCCTCATATAAAAGCTTAAAAACCCACTAGACAGACATCCATTTGTTACTTTGTGTTGTTTTCTTTCTTTATTTTTTTTGAGGTAGTTTCCCTAGCCTCAAACTTATGATCCTCCTGTCTTTGCATCCTTAGGGCTGAGATTATGGGCATATACCACAATGCATGGTTAAATAGATATTTCCCTTAGCACTTAGGAAAACCCAAAGTCATGAAGGAAAACACAACTCAAGAATGTGAAAACTCTGATGTCATTAATATCAAACATTAAATATAATTCAGCTTTTAACCAGGTTTACATTATTCCTCACACTAAAGACAGGTGACAATTATCTATTTCAACAGAAAATTGCAAGGCATACCGTAAAGAAAGACAAAATAAATGAAACAAGCAAAAACAGTACCTTCTGAAGAGACAAAGCAGTCATCAGAATCAAACTTGGATATGACAAAGATGTTGAAATGATCAGAGAGAGGATTTATGATATAATAACCATGGTTATTATGCTAAGATCTTGAATTCTACAGTATAAGCAGAAAGACAGAAACTCCCTAAGAATTAAAGGGATATGATCAGAATAAACACCAAAAAAAACATTGAGCAATGCTTTTACGCTCTTATTAGAAAACTCTATTGTAGAAAAGAATCAGTGATCTTGAAGATAGGTCAATAACAATTTCCCAAATTGAAATGCCAAACAGAAGAAATGATGAAACATATGCAAATAAACAAGAACAGAATATCTAAGAGTTGCAGAGCAGTTTCAAAAGGCATAACATTCATGGGATACAAAAAGGAAAAAGAGGAGAAAACAGAGCAGAAAAATTCCTTTAAGTAATGGCTTCTCACCTTTTAACAAAAATCAAATGAAGAAAAAGTTGAAGTAATAATGACCAAGAACTTTCCAAAAGTGAAAGAAGAGACTGGGGTGTCATTGACCCTTTGTGTGTATTTGTGTGTATATGTGTGTGTGTGTGTGTGTGTGTGTGTGCATGTGTTGGGGCGGGAGTACATTGTGTGAACATTCGTGTGAAAGCCAAGGTCAACTTTGGGTGTCATTCCTCAGGAGGCGTCCATATTATGTTTTGTTGTTATTGTGTGTTAGGGTTTGGTTTCTTGTGTTTGAGGACGGCCTCATCATGCAGCTCTGGCTGGCCTGGAACTCAGGGTGTAGAGAAGCTGGCCTCAGACTCACAGAGACCAGCTGCTTCTGCCTCCTGCGTGCTGAGTCAAGAGACATTTGCGAACATGCCCCTCTTCACCTGGATTTTTAGATGGCTCCTGGGGATCTCATTTAGAACTTCATGCTTGTGTGGAATTACTTGATTGAGCGATCTTTCCAATTTAGAAAGAGAAAAGAATCTTTCTGAAGATTCTTTTTTTAAAATCTTAAAATTTATTTTTTACATTAGTATACAAAGCATTATTCGATGTTATGGCAACACTTTCAAGCAGTGTTTGAGTAGAGTCCTCTCCGCTCTCCAGTCCTGCAGTCCTTCCGTTTTAACTGTCCCAGCTGGTCATCTCTGTCTCCATGTCACATGCACCCTTTGCCCTCCCTCGGCTTCCACACCTGATTTTACCCTCTTCTGGTCTCTTTTTGAGCTTTAAAAAAAAATGTGTCTATATTTATAGCCATTTATTAACATACATATATACTTTACAAGCTAGGATCCACATGTGAGAAAGAAATTTTTTTTTCTTTTTCTGAGCTTGGGTCCCTTTGCTTAATATAATATTGCATAAATTTATTTTCCTTTAAGTTTCATATTCCTTTCTTGAATGTTTTGTTTCATTCGTGTGCATCTGATATGATGCATCTTGATCTCATTCAGGCCCCTCCCTTATCTGCATCTGATATGATGCATCTTGATCTCATTCAGGCCCCTCCCTTATCTGCATCTGATATGATGCATCTTGATCTCATTCAGGCCTCTCCCTTATCTGCACCTCCATAGCACCTTCCTGCTGGATTTCATGTACTCTGGCATATATGTTAAAGTTTATTGGTCAAGTTTGGGTCCCCAAGTGTCCGTTGGTGTAAATCCATCTACTGGAGCCTCGTCAGCTTATCTAGCGTCACTCCCCTCAAGAAAACCAACTCTCCCTCACCCAGCAGTAGTCAGTTGCCAATAGTTCCTCAGCTAAGGTTGGAGCTTCTACCCATTTCCCCACCTCTCTGCTCATTATGAGCTTGGCAGAATTCTTTGTCTATAAGTCTATTCTTGCTATGTGAATTCAAGTGAAAAAGGCTGATAGTCTGAGAGTTGAAAGGAAGGACACAGTGTCTCTCTTTATACTGTCTCCACTCCAGCCAGAAACAGAAACAGACTCAAGGACAGAAATCATGGGACCATCTCACTAAAAGCAGAAAAGACCTTTGACAAAATCCAACACCCATTCATGACAAAAGTCATGGAGAATCTAGGAATACAGGGGACATACTGCAGTAAAATAAAGACATTATTATATAACAAGCCAACATCATAATAAATAGAAAAAACTCAAATAAAATCAAGAAAAAGACAAGGATGTCCAGTCTCTCCATTTCTGTTCAATATTGTGCTTGAAGTTTTAGCTAGAACAATAAGACAAAATCCCATATAACTAACAGGGGAAATAAAATCATGCCTCTGCATTCTAATTACAGAAGATGCTCAAAGTCCTAAGTAAAACAGAGAGAGAAAATATCAAATATTTCCAAGGCCTCATACTTGAACAATATATTTGAATATACATAAGAAACATTATTTACCATTAAAGTGCGAATCAAAGTTTATAGGCAAATGCAGATCAATAGTAGACATAAAGTACTTTTTTCTTGAGACTAGTTTAGTAGTGCTGTCATCAATTTCATTTGATCAGCTGCTTTAACCCTATGTAATCCTCTCAACTAGTACTATGCTTTCCTTTATCTCTGACTTTGACATTAAGATTCTTTTTCTAAAATAACATGGATCAAACTGTCCTTTAAATTAATATCTCTGTAGTAGTGGACTAGTGCAGCCCTCAGTCCTCATCAGAGAATGGGCAGTGGTTAACAAAGAAAGTCATATCGGTCAAAATATAGAGAAAAGGTGGTTCTGGAGTGCTTATCCAGAAGTGGGAAATCAACATCACATTCCCTCCCCAAGGTTCAGTGACCATTTCAGAAGATATAGCAGAAAGATTGTAAGAACCAAAGCTCAGGGAGGACAAGAGCAGCTGTAGTTGCCTCCACAAGAAAGACTTGCACATGAAGAAGCCAGTCAATAGTCCAGCCCCGAGGGGGAAGAAGTTTACAAGCCCAAATCCATAACAGAGGTGCTACTGACAACTGATGGCTTCTGGTGAAGGGAGAGTTAGTTTGTTTTTAAGGGTATTGCACACACTTAACAGGTTGACTCCACCTCAGTGGATGGCACCACACCCATGAGTGTTCACACAGCACAAGTTGGGCTTGGTTGGTTAGAAAAAAGAGCACAAAGTTGGGACATGATGAGGGCTGGTGTGTGGATGGCAAGAGTTAGTAGGAAAAGTGTGGACTAAATATGATCAAAATACATTGCATGCATCTATGAAATTCTCAAAGAATTAATAAAATATACCTTTCAAAAAAGAAGACAGACATTAGGAATAAATGAATACAAGGACTTACTTTTTAATAACATGGATAACTGCCAGAGAGAAGTAAAGAAAAACGGTTAGGATTCAAAAGCCTGGCGCTTGTTTGACTTAGTGGAGTTGTTCTTGGAACCTAGACATGGTAGTTTTGATTGCCAACTTGAAACAAGAGGATCACCTGTGAAAGAAGTCTCAATGAGAGTTGTCTAGATTAAGCTGGTGTGTGGACAGGTCTGTGAGGCTTATCTTGATTATGTTCATTGAAATGGGATGAACCCTGCAAACACACACACACATATTGTGGGTGGACCGTTTCCTAGACATCAGAAGTATCAGGTCAGTTTAATAAAATAATAACAATGGCCTCCACATCGGGGGCCTAGGACTCCCCAACCAGAGGCTTTTGCTCTGGCTGAAGATAGTGTTAGATGTGAATCTCCTCCTGTGGAGTGGACCGTAAATCCAATCAGAAGGCAGTTGATTGTACCATAGCACTGCCTGGATGTTGATACTGTAATAAACAGTAGCTAAGTAGGACTCTTGATAACAATTCTTTCTCAACAGCCCATATGGTATCCTTTGGCACTTTGAAAGTTAATCAGCAAGGAGAGGACGTTTAGTTCAGTCCCAACTTGATTTCTCCATGTCACATAGTGAAGTTTGGCATCTTCAACATAGGTACTTATCTAGTTCTTTATAGTTTTCAGGATAACAGCTTGAATAGAGGTCGCCAACCCTGCTACTGGGGTTTTCATCTAACAACTTTATGGGAGTCTTTTTCCACTCACACAGAGTGCCTCTATTTAACTCCTTAATTATTGTTTTTACTATTCTTGTAGATGACCTTATGAATCTCTAAGACATTCAAGGGTTAACATTAATTAATGAAATCTTTTTAAAGAAGAGGGATAGGCTCTCTGGAGGCCCACTATTATCTACTTCAAGTAAGTGCCAGTTGGTTGTAGATGGATAAGGGGATGTTAATAAGGAAAATTAGTCAATTATCTCGTCATTTCTATTCATTGCTTTGTCAAGATTGCAATATTGGGACAGTGTCAGGGATGGGAGGTACCATGCCACTTGGCACTTCATAATCCACATTTTCCATGAGTCACCAGATCTCTTAATCCTGGAAAACTGTTGTTGCAGGGCCATTGTGCATCTCTTCAGCCCTGATGGTCTCTCAGTGGGGCTAACCTGTGCGGCTTGGTGCTGCTTATGTCCAGGGCCTACACTCTAGCCTGCCATGACTGCCACTTGAGCTGACTCTTTGACTCTGATAGGTTCTGGGCCAACAATGAGACCCTTACCTTTCCTTCAGTCACAGATGTTTACTGAAGGGACCTGGACTGGCCAAGAAAATTTGCCCCCTGTCCATTTTACTTTATATACTTTGGAGGGATAATTGTCCAACTAACTATAGGACAGACTTCATCTTTCCTTCTATGAACTGTCGCTCAGGCTTAATGCCATCTAGAAGGCATCATTAGCTCACTGGCACAGCATTTAGCTTTCTGTTAATTTCCCTTGGAACTCCAGCTTGTTACATTTGCCTTTGAGTAGTCCAGACACTCCCTTTGTTTTGTCCCTCTGTCATTCCCTCTTGACTACTTTTGCATTTTATGAATCCTATTCACATACCTATCAAAGTCTGATCTTCCAGAACATCTAGTGCATAAAGATCATCCGATCACATGACTCAGCAAAGCCACTAAAGTCCCAGATCTGTCCCAAGATCCCTGTTGAATCAGCCTTTTTCCAAATTCTCCTGTGAGTACCATCACAGGCCCAATGAACTGGGCATCAAATATGACCTCTTTCATACCAATTCCCTCAATAACCTAAGATCTTCCTCTATTGTCTTCCAGTCATATTCTGTGGGGTCCTCAGCCGGTGATAATCAGGAGTTCCCGAATGGTTCTTATGAGCCAATCCATTAGTGACTGATTGCCAGAATATTGGCCCAGATTATGCAGCTGCAGAGCAGTGTGGAGGTGAGGGGCTCTCCTGAGCTCTGCTGAGCTCTTCACAGCTGGGGTCCTTTGTACCGGAACCTGGGCGTTGTCTTCACAGCTGCTGCCGATTTCTCATCTGTGGTCAGTCATCTGGTTATCTATGTCCAATTCTTGGTTCCCTACCTCTATCTACGTACACACACAAGCCGTTTTGGCCTTAGTTCCTCTGTTCCAACGCTATGTCATACTGCTTACAGGTGTTCATATCTGAGTCCATCAGGTTTTTTATGTTCCGGTCTGAGGAAGTCTTTCTTGGATCCCTCCATCTCTGAGGCACAAAGAGGCTGACACTCCTGGGTCAGGAATAACTCTGGGTCAGGGTGGAGAAGGTGAGGGCCTGTATTCTTCACTGTAACAAATTGGAAAAAAAAAAATTTAATATTCAGAGCTCAAAAATAAGGGCCAAGATTACCATGAAAATGGGTCCTGTGAGGACCATTAGCATGAGCCCCAGGAGTAGAAGCTTCTTCATCCATAGGTTGAGCTCTGTCCCGGGATTCCTAGTATTTTCCGTCACTATTCTGGACAGGCTGGGTTAGAAGCAGCATTCCTTCCCTCAGTATAGCACAATCTCCCCTTTCTCTGTGGTGATAAGATCTAATTCCCTTTTGTTTTATAATACCATAACAGCCAGGGACTCAAGTTGAGTATCCAGTATGTCAACCTATCCTGTACTTTGGCCAGGTCCAGTGCAACCTGTTGGGCAAGCTGTCTGTGTTGTACCAGCTGGAGCCCAATAATATTACTGCAAACAGAGAAGGCACACACAGCTGTGAGTTATGGGTTGGGCTGTCCTTGGGCCCTTTTCCTGGAGTGGTAGAACAAAAAGGCTGTTTTCGGCTCAGATGACTAGCTGAATGGCTAGCTGGTAACCAGGGCACAAGGACAGCAAGATACCTTGACAAGAGGGGTGGTCCATCCTACTGCAACTGTGGCATTCTATCCGGCCTGAGATAGGAAAGTTGCTGTTAACTGTAGGGTGAGGGCAAGACATGTCTCAGGGAACTTCTGGTTTCTATCATTCCAGACTCTGAAGACATTAAAAAAAAAAAAAAAGGAATGAGGGGTCATATTTTTCTTTCTTTTAACTGAGGAGGAATCCTTAGGCAGCATGGAATGGGATAAGAAAGGGATGGAAAGATGAGCTGCTCAGACCAGTCTTCATTCCAGGTGTTCAGTTGCTACAAGGTTATGATCATGTCCTCAGTGTGTCTTCCAGGAATGGGATATTACTTTAGGAAAAAGGAAGAGATATGGGAAAAAAATAAACAAAGAGCAAACTAGAACCCCTTATTGATCTCCCCAGCCACCAGCTACAATAGAATTAGAGAGCTTTTTGGATTAGGTAGTTTTGACATCTCTAGCCTTAGGTAAGGACAAGCTTGCTCCTAGGTCTAAGGAAATGTCTAGCTCTCAGCTGGAAAGAATTTGGTAATTTTTCTTTTGGGGTCTTTGCCCTAAGTTGCCTTGTTACTTTTTGCCTCCTGTTTTCATTACTCCTCCCACTGAAGAGGCAACCCTGATTGCCAAGAGGGAATTTGACATCTGTCCTTCTGGCTTCTTCCATGCAGAATAAGAACGAAGGACACAGAGTGTGGCAACTGGGGTACCCGTTTGGTGGGTCTATCTAAAAGACCCCAAAAGAGTATAACTCTTAGTTCTAGAGAAAAGAGAATCCTTGACTGGTGCCTTGGAGGAAACGTGAAGATGTAAGGGCAGGAGTACTTAGGTACAAGTTTTAGGCAAGGAACCAGGAAAAGTCAGAACACAACAACTTTTAAATGTCTAAATTAAAGTCCATGAGAGATTTTGATGAGGGCATTCATCCTTCGTTTTTCTTTTGGCTGTCTTGGCTGGACTCAGAATTTGTTTTTTGACACTTTGATGGTTGTTGGAGTGGCCAGAGTCACAGTGTGAGTTCCCTTCCAAATGGCTTCTAGTCAGGCAGAGAAAAGAAATTTACTTATTACTTAATTTTTAGATAAGAACAATACTGGGTTTGTCCTTCTTGGCTGTAGGTACGTCCTGTTGTCATGAATTAGGCCAGGTTTGAAGTTTTACATCTGATCAATATTTTTATTAGGATAAGATCACCAATGAGAAATAGTTGTCTAAATAACATTTTATATGAACTTAAGTCTAATGTCAGAAAAAGTGTAATCCCTTGGACTCTTAAAGATATGTATTAATTATTTTACTTTTTTGTTGGGGGTGTTTAAGACTATATAGTTAACCCAAATGAATTAATTTATTTTTATTGTTTAGATCAGTTGAGGATTTGGTCCTCAGGAGTCATTTGGGCTTTGGGGGAAGCCCCTGGCTCCTTTGGCTTTTCTTTACAAGTTCCACCTATGTGAGGATGAGTCAGGTCCTGCTTGACCATGGCTTCACTTGGAAGTATTGTGCTGACTCTCCTCTTTGTAGATTGGCTACTGGTTTGAGTCCATTTGGCAAGTCTCCATAGCCTCCCCAAACAAGAAGTCAGGTGACCCATCATATTTATAGAATGTTTTTAAAGATGCCCCATGGTCCAGTGACCTTTAAATCCTTCTAACCATATTGGTATAGGCCTTAGGTGTGGTTATAAAATGCTGCAAAAGGTTAGTCACATTGGTTTGGCATTTAAGTAAAGCTTAGGTGAAAAAAGCTAAACATTTTTGGATAAACCTTGTAAACATTATTAGTGTTTAGAATTAAATAATGAAGTAATTTTGATTACTAATTTAATGTGTATTTTCTTATTTTTAACATTTAGTTGCCTTAAGTGTTTAATGTTTTTAAGGGAAGGATCCTGTTATCTTAAAGAATACCATGTATATTTCATCTCTATTACAAATGACAATAAAACTTAGATCACAGCTAAAATAGCTTATTTTATAAGATGAATTTCCCAAATTCAGAAGTTTGAACTGCATTATACTTAATTATGGTTAATGAACTCCTGGAAATTTCAAGTATTAAAAATTATAGCATTTTGACAAACAAATGTTTGATCACATTAAATTTATCCCAGGAAGCCATTGAGTTTATTTCATTGGTTGCTGTTATTACAAACATTTCTATATCATGAGACTAATAAGAGTAACTTCTGTTGGAAATGGCTTAATCCCTAGTCATCTCTAAGGGCATAATGCCTTTTTTCTTTGGCTGTTTTGTGGTCCTTTTCCTTGTCACAGAGTGAGGTGTCCAACTGGCTCGAGAGAGATCTTAGGATATCTAGAGATAAGAAGGCTGGAGGTTGAGGTGGGAGGGCCCATCCCAGCTACAGAGTAGTGTCTCTGTGAGTTTAAACAGCACATAACAATTTACTAACATAATATATATATAAATACAAAAACAATGTATTTTGCGTTTTTGTTTTGTTTCGTTTTATAACAGGGAAAAGAATTAAGTCCAATGGTTACTAAGTGGACTCAAAGCATCTGGCCTTTATGACCTTGCATACATTTGTTCAGGGGTGCCCTTTTTTGGCTACCTGTCTATGAAACCAAAAGGTATATTGTTGCTGTTTGAGGGTATTTTTTCTTTTAGGGCATCCCTTGGACATCTTTTATATTTGCTTATTTTTCATCTTTTTTGACCCCGTTTTAAAATTATAGCTTGCCAATTAAACAAAGCATATGCCTGATTGATCTCACAGTGAATTTTCCTGTTAAAGAGGGCTACCAATCTGTCTGGATTAGAAAAACCATATACAATTTACCATACATAAGCTGAGATTTAAATATTTACAATCTAGAGAATAAGGATCACAGAGAACAGCATTTTAAAAGAACTTTGGAAGTCAGATTCAGAGACTCTATAGAAAGAGCTAGTGGGGCCATTTCTATCTTTTCCTTGTGTAAAGCTGCAACCTCTTGGGTTGCAGACTATGGCACCCCAACCCTGAGCTCTTGACCCAGTGCTCCCAGACATATTAAGACCTGAGTTCTAGCATTTTAGACTAGTTAGCAAACCTGCATAAAGCCAGTGACACAGAGAGGAAAGACCAGTCCAGTCTGCGTATCCTGGGGCTCCTTCTCTTGTCCGCACATCAGTATATAGAGCCCACTTGCACATTCTGCTCTGGCTGGTGGGAACTCATGGCCGTGACCACGACCTGAGAATTAGGAACTCTTTGTACAATAGATACCCTTAGACTGCTTGATTTAATATTAGCCTCCCCCACCTCAGAGTGTGTTCTGACTATCAATGGATGGTCCTCTTGTGGGTGCCTCCTATTAAATGATCCCCTTACTCATTTGTGGAGTGCAGAAGTTGTTCCCTGTGGATTCGCAGTCTCCCTGTCTCCCTGTGTACATTTTCACACAGACAAGATCAGAAAATATTTCTATACTGCCCTCAACCCAGAATTCTAAAGCCAAAAATTCCCAGACTGTCAACCAAATGCACCCCCACCCCCATGTCTTTTGGGGCTCTGACTTCCTCCAGGAAATTTCTAGTCAGAGAGTATGCTAGGATCCTTATAAGGATGTGATCAATCTCCTCTTCCACCAATTTTGGTAGGTCTCCTAGTGGACCTGGGTCTTACCTCTTCAGTTGGGCCATGTTCCAAATCTCTGCTCCTGCTTCCTGTTTCTCTACAGTTCCATTGTCCTCAGGACAGCATTTCCCAGATACCAACAGAGTCACTCAAAAAGCCTATGGAGCCTTAAGCAGAAGTCATTCTTCAGTGTCCCAGGGAGACTAAGACCCAGAGACACGGGAGGCAAAAAAACCATCCCTACTTCCATAGACCCAGTGGAAATTGCCAAGAAATGTTACAGGGCAGATTAGACAGGACACCAGGGGGTGCAGGCAGCAGGTTTACTTAGGCTGTAGTCTGGTTCAGAGGACTTAAGTCTTCAAGTCTGGACTCCGAAAGGAGGACACACTCATTTTTTTATACTTAGGCAATGAGTTACAGTGAGAAGGGAACTTATGTACAGTCTTAAAATTAAGCAAATTATTATAAACTTAGAAAGAAAACAAATGTTCAAAAAGTCCTGTCTGAAAAATTGTTGTAGAAGTCTCCATTTGAGACGAACAGAACTGAGTAAGTTTCATCTGAACACAAGGCCAGTAGTTCGAGCTAGCTCTGTTAGCATTCGAACCACAAATTTGTCAGCTGAAATTTGCTGACAGAGACAGAGGGAGAAAACAGGAATTAAAATTCATTTTTTCTTTAAATATTTCATTTAGCTACATCAGCAGCCTATATAGAAAGATAACTGTATCAGGATTGTCCACACAGATGCTCCGCCCCCTCATAGATCAGGTTCATTTATACGTCTCAACACGCATTGATGGAGCTATGCAACTGCTCTGCTCCAACTCGCCTTTCATTTTATTGGTCCCAGTTCAGACATCAGTTGTGTTAACTGATTCACTCCAGGTAGGATACCAATGATAGACGAAAGATACAATTTCATCAAGTCTAGTTCAATGAATCAGTGAGTTTCCTGGGGTTACTTATAGGAGTAAGGGGAAGGGTTACTTATAGGAGCACAGATAAGGCAAAAGCAGTGTATCACTAAAAAGACTACCTCAGCACCGATGATACCATGCAGAACTCCCGGACAGTTCTGCTCAACAATCTCCTCTCCTAAGCAGTTGATAACACATACTTGGGTAAAAACCTTGTGAATCTTGTAAGTTTCAGAGACTTTGTGAGACTTGTGAGTTATTTGCTCCCTGAGCCTTTTAAATTTTGTTTACTTCCTGCATTTTAATGAGCCTCTCTGGAAGATACAATATTCTGTTCTGAGGGAATTGCTACATAACACAGCTTCTGCTTTGTGATGAGTTCCTGCACTCCCGGCTCCTGTAAAACTCACTGCATCTCCGTTTTCCATCTAAGGTCATTTTTCTTGGTCTAGTTGATATCTGCTTAATTTTATCAGTCCATGTAGATTCCCTCAGTGCTTCCACTGTCTTCATGATCTTTTCTCATTAACTTCCCTCTGTGTTAAATCCTCATAGTTGTTTTTTCTGTTTTCCTGGTTGAAACCAGACTGACCTCTTCATTAATAAGAAGTAAGATTAAAAACACTAATGACACACTAGGCCTTAACACAAATGACAGAGTGTATGAATTCAGGGGCAGGGGTTGTCCTGTGGGAAGGTGCTAATGTAGAAGGGGGTATAAAAGTGATTGAGACTGATTGAGATGTTCTGTATAACATACACAAAAATTAAGTTAAAAAGTTACATTAAAAATGTGGAAATGCAAGTTAAAATAAACAACTATGTTCTGAGGCCCATCTTTTTACTAAGAAATCAGTAGCATATTTGTTAAGGCAAGGATGCTTCCATTGCTTTAGATAAATATTCTTAGCACTGTTTACAACATAGAAACTATTCTAGTCCAATGTACACATTTACAGATGAGAGTCTGAGGCTCAAAGTTATTAAGAGACTTGCTATATCCAGTCAAAAAGTAGTTTAGCCATAACATGAGCACAAATCTTTTGAGTCAAATTAACCAGAAATTTATTAAATAAACAATTTAGTATCCCTGTCCATGGAACACAGGCTGGGGCCTTGCTGAGAGGATGAGGACAGATCTGGATATGGTGGTTTGAAGTGTGCCCCATAGATTCCAAGTGTTTGAATACTTGGCCCAGTTGGTGAAACTGTTTGTATAGGTTTGGGAGGTGTAGCCTTGCTGAAGAAAGCACGTCACTGAGGGTACGATTTGAGAATCAAAAGACTTGCCAGATTTCAAGGTTGCTGCCCTTCTGCTTCCTGAGTACTTCATGATGTGAACACTCAGCTCTTTGCTCTAGCCACCTCCTGCCCCCAGGTCTCTTCCACTATTATGGACTCTCCCTCTGGAACCATAAGCCAAAAGAACTCTTCCCCCATAAGTTACCTTGGTCATGGTGTTTTATCACAGCAACGAAAAGTAACTAATATCCTGGACAAGTCCAAATCATCTAGAGAAAATTAGAAATAGATTGGTAAATTCAAGAGCAATGTTGCTTCCTCCAGAATGTGTCCATATAATTCACACACACACACACACACACACACACACACATACACACACAAGTTATTTATCATGGTAATACCATTTACAAGTATGGAATATTCCTTTTTTAATGTTGATATTACAAGACTGCTTAGAGACTTGAAAGGATAGGGACAATGATTTTCCATCCCTGGTTAAGGAGGATCATGACCACCTACATCCACTGCCTGGTACATGAAATACAGACAGGTAAAATTCTCCAGATCAGTGATGCTCAGGGGGACTATCATTCCCAAAAGGGAGGAAAACAAGAAGTCAGTTATTTCAGAAGTCTGGCTGATACACATGAGGACCACCACAGCATTTTCTGTAGACTAATTTCTTATTGGAGACAGGGAGGCAATAAAATAAAACAGATTCTAATGGGTCAAATGATTAGTTACTTTAAACCATGTGCTTTCTTCCTTCCTCACCTCACTTGTTTCTGGGTCACTGCACATCACACACATCACTGCACATCATAGCTGAAAGAGCCAGCTGCACGTGATCTGGGACTGCCCTGGACACCTGGGTGGGAGACACAGGAGGAACTGCTACTTTTACATGAAGACAGGGCCCACCAAACAGAGAGGTGATGAATGTGGTCTTAATTCCTATCTCACTTTTGTGTCTTTTTAAAAATTCTTCTTTAAAAAATTTCTATCACAAGATAAATTATTTAAGATCAAGAAAAGAAGCCAAACTGAACCTTCTTCAGATTCAGTCAAGATAACTTTGACTCAGAGATTGGCTTAAAACCACTTAAGGAAAACGGAAACAATGCTGGAGAGATGACTCAGTGGTTAAGAACATGTACTGCTCTTGCAGAGGGCACGAGTGTAGTTCCCAGTATCCACATCAGGGGAGCTCACAACTGCTTGTAACTCCAGCTCCAAGCGGATCTGATGCAGCAGGCCTTTGCAGGCTCATGCACTGATGTGCATATATCTACATGCGTACATGCACATAATCAATAATAAAAATAAAATCTTTAAAACAAAAGAGAAAAATACAAATGTGTTAGCATCAAATTCATGGCACCCAGAAGAGGGGAAAAGGAACCAGAGAGGGAAAGGATTTCCAATGCATGGCAAAGGGGTTCTAAGTGCATGACAAGCGTTCTCTGGAAACAGTCGTTGAATACATTGTTGCAGGGTTCACCAGAAGGTAGAGCGGTGGAGAAGCAGGTCCAGCACAACCCCCTCAGGGACTGAGCAATTGAGTGTCTACGGCCCTCTCCACTCCTGAGAAATACCACACCGAGCTGGGAGAACTGTCGAAGCAGGCTCTCACTTTATTGCGTCAGGCACAGTCTTATATAGCGTAGAGGTAAGGGGTTGGGCTAAAAACGTGGGGAGTGAAGGACCAATCATTTTTCACCACTTAGGCTATAGCCAGGTAGAGGCCATTCTTGCTATACCTTGCTGAGTCACTCCTATGCAGAAGTGTATGTGTCAGAGACAGGCCACAAAACTCAAATGAGGCTCAGAAAGCTGCACCAGGCCACATGTGTGGGCCCATGAGGCCAACATCTCCCCCTCCTATTTTAAAATAAACAGCAGAGGCACGTGACCCCTGTCTTAGTTTGTCCCCTAGTCTGAGACGTTGCCTGTCATTGGCTGTCATGCAGCATGCTTATTATAGCAGAGGCGCATGACCCCTGTCTTGGGTTCTCTCTCACTCGGAGATCTTACCCATCATTGGGTGTCATGCATCATGCTTATGATGGATCCACTCCACAACCTGTCTTAGGTCACCTCAGTTCATCTGAGATCTTACCCGTCATTGGCCAAATGGAGGGCAGGGGAGGGCCGTTCATTAGAAGATAGCCAATCATTCTGAGTAGCAAGCCTGTGGTACTAGAATTGCCTCGACCTGGTTTAATTGCCTCAAAACGTTGGTGAATGAATTGTGTTAATTTGTTAAAAATACAAGGTCCTTCAGTCAAGAAAAAAAGGAGAACAAGGAGGGGGTCAAGCAAAGGGAACAGAAGAGATAAAATATCATTAAAACTAGCCCATAAAAAATTATCTTGAAGTTCTCACCACCTTCTTCTCAAGATCATCCTGGATCATGCAAGCAGCACTTTTCCTGTGAAAACAAACAGATGCCTCCCTTTCTGGCAGTTAGTAAATCAAGACCTAGTCTTCAGTTGTGAGACACTCCCTGGAAGGATGATTATCATTATCCTCTGATAGAGGCAGGTGTTTTAAATCTCTTGCAGGCACCCAAATGGGTCTCTTTTCATTTTGAGGGAAGACACATCTGAACCCTCTTCCTGCTGTGAGAAGCAGGTCTAGTCCTCTCCAAGCTCCAGTTAATGGTTTTCTCCATTTGACCCAGATGGAGCTGTATGTAACGGATGAGGACCAATGTTTTTGAAAAGCAGATAAGTGTGTGTCTTCCTTTGAAAAATTTTAAATATTTAGGGTAAATAATGCCTTTTTTAGCTGATCATGTGGGGGTAGAGATTTTACCTTTTGTTTTTGTAATTGAGATTTAAGTGTTTGGTTATATCTTTCTTAACCCTGAGGATTATACAGGATGCCTGTGGCATATGAAATTTTCCAATTTTGGAGGAAATTGGTGAAGGCTTTTCTTACAAAGCACAGGCCATTGTCTGTTTTTACCTGGTCTGGCAGTCCGAGGATGGCAAAGCATTGAAGCATGTGACTAATAGCATGCTTTGCCTTTCCCCAGCATGTGCTGATTTCCAGCAGGTGTGGGAGAAGGTATCAACTGAGAGGAAAATATATTTGAGTTTCCCAAAGGGGAAATAGTGGGTAACATCTATTTGCCACAGGTTGTTAGGATGGAGTCCCCTGGAGTTAGTTCCAGATGTTTGTAGAGGGGGTATTTGGAGGAAGGGCTGGCAAGATTTACAGGTTCTAACTATTTTCTTCTTGAGGTCTTTATCTGAAATATGTGGAGAAGGTTGACCACGTAAAGGCTGTCAGAGAACAGGTTAAAAGGTTCTTTAATTTATGTGTAATTGGGGTTTAACTGGGGAAGCAGAGTCCAGGGACAAGATGGAATTTTAAAAGGAGAGACTGTTTGCTGAATGGGGACTGGTACTTACAGTCTCTGGCCCAATGAAACCCCTTCTTGCACTGAGGGCATGGGGTGGAGCTGTATCGCTAGGCACAGGTGGGGCTCTTTTTAGAAGGTTGGGACATTCCCTCTTAAAGTGCCTTCTTTGCCATAACTGAAACATATTTGTCCCTTGCCTACCAAGACCTGTTGGAGGGCATTTACCGGGATAGTCATCTCCTCCTGTCTGTTCACTTGTAGGGCAGCCACCATGGCTCGGGTCTGGTGGGACAAGGACCCTACATCCTTAGAGGCCACTATCCATCTCTCCATCCCTAGACTTCACATCCCGGCACAGGCCAGTTTATGGTCAGAGGTCATGCCATCCAAAACCAGGGAGTGGACAAGCTTGTTATGAAGTTCTCCTATGGGAAACTTTTTCTTAAGGCTTTTCTCCACCCGATCAATAAATGAGGGAAGGTCCTCAGTGGCCTTTTGAGTGATCCCCGAGACAGGGGATTCAGTAGGTCCCTCCTCTAGCCTTAGCCAGGCAGCTAGGCCTAAGGCATGCACCTGATCTGAATATGGTGCAGGAATGGCTGCCTGCTGTAAGCCTGTGGAGAATTGTTCTGTCAAGCCTGTAAGCATACCATAAGTGATAGGGATAGGAGACTGGGCGTTCTGATTTCGCTCGCCCTGAGCTCAACACTCCTCCTGATAATAGGCTGACCATTTTAGGAACATGGGACCAGGGAGGACTGCCTTAGCCAGTTCCCTCCAATCACAGACAGTGCAGGACTGATGAACTAGCCCTTCAAGGATGGTCTCTGCCCAGGGGGAATTGGCGCCATCTTCTGCTACCACCTTTCTAAGATCTTTTAGCTTCTGGGCCTCCCAGGGATACCAAGCTGCCGAGCAGTTGCCACCAGGGGCCACGTTAATGGGGAAAAGGTTAGCAGGGTTCCTGAGGAGGCGGGCCAAGGGAGCACAGCTCACCTTCTTGAGTCAGCAGTGTGGTGCATAAGGTAATCCAAACTAGGATAAATACTCCTCCCCAGACAAGTGAAGGGTGGGGTGTGGGCTGGGGCGTCTGAGACACAGGTGCTGTGGGGGCCTCATTAGGTTTTCCTTTTGATCCCTATCAGGTGACTTGTCTCGGGGTTTTTGGGAGGTGGGCTTAAAGAAAGACTGCCCCATAATTTATGGGGGTACACTCACCCGCAGACCAATTGGCCTGTCAGCGTTCTTCCGGTGAGCAGCCGTTTATCACATCAGGTTCCTCACATGGGGCACCAGTCTGCCAGGTTTACCGGCAGGTAGGGCAGTGGAGAAGCCGGTCCAGCTGGCCTCCTCCAGGGGCTGAGCAGGATGGTGAGTGTCGGCAGCCCGGACCCCTCTTCACTCCAGAGAAACACCACACTGAGCCAGGAGAACTGTCGAAGCAGGCTCTCACTTTATTACATCAGGCACAGTCTTATATAGAGTAAGGGGTTGGGCTAAAAACGTGGGAAGTGAAGGACCAATCATTTTTCACCACGTAGGCTGTAGCCAGGTAGAGGCCATTTTGTTATACCTTGCTGAGTCACTCCTATGCAGAAGTGAAGTGTCAGAGACAGGCCGCAAAACTGAAATGAGGCTCAGAAAGCCGCACCAGGCCATATGTTTGGGCCCATGAGGCCCAACACATTGTCATCGAATCTAGCCAACAAAGTAGAACTTCAATTCTATATTTGAATAGAAAAACTAAAACAATCCTACATAAAAGTTCGCACTATGAAAAACAAGAAAATAATCAAAGAGGAAAACCCTGTGTACATTGAAAATAACCTGACATACATTGAAAAAAATGAAGACAAACATGAATGTTTTCATGGACATAAATGACTACCTATAATAATATATCGAGAACAGTCACAATAAATACAGTAAACTAAAGGAAACTTAACAGAGACTGACAAAAAGAAGCAGCATTGTTTGAGTCTTTTTCTAAGTGGTTAGCACCAAAAAAATGCTTCAAAGATAGCAGCTTCACATTCATGTTGCTTCCTGAGTATTCTTATCCACTTTAGGTAAGAAGGCCCTACCTCACAAAGATTCACAATATCCCTGACATCACTAAGACTCTGTTGTTCCTTAAAGTGTTAGTAGTCATTCTAATAAAGATGTTCTTAAAATAAAAAAAGAATGAAAGAACCATGGAACACAATTTTTGAGAAATAATACAGCTTGTAGTATTTCTCTGTTCTAGATATCGGGCTCTGCACATAATGCAGAAATAAATCTGTAAACTCTTCTCTCCACCCACTTTTAAAAAGAACCCAATTTCCCCTTGTTTTGCTTTTTTGAGATTTTCATACATTAGTACTATATTTGTATTTACATCATTTCCACCCTTCCCTCTGCCCTGCCAGCTCTTCTCAATCCCCAATTTCTTCTCAATTCCATGACTCTTCTTTGGTTATTATTGTTATATATGTATAAAGTCTGATGAATCCATTTAGTGATGCTTAGGAATTCATCCCTGGAGAAAACTGATTCTCTGTCCCTCACCAGCCATTGATTTCCTACAGCTCTTCATTTAGAGGTGGGACATTGTGAAATTTCTTCTGTCCACAGCGGCATGTCAAGTGGTGTTTTCATTATGGAAGTCTTGTTTAGGCAACCGTATTGTTGACATTTCATAAGTGCAGCTTCTCCTCATGTCTAGAAGACACTAAGACCCACCATAACCCAACTTTTGAACTTATGACATGATGAGAAATATATTTGTGTATATACAATGTACACATGCGTGTTTTATCACTGCCTTTGTGAGCACATGTTTAGGAAGGGACAGCAAAAGCATATAATAGTGTCAAGTTAGTCAGACTACATGTAATAGTTGCACATTTAAATCTGCCATTGATATTTTAAGTCCCATAATGTAAGAACAAAATTCAGGTCAACTACGCCTTTGAAAGTGGAGGCCAATCTATCTATCGTGAGTCTGACAAATATGCTGAAAGCTAATGGAATTTAGGATATACTAATAGAAGTATACTGTCTACATCATGTAAAGTTAAGGGGAAAACTTTAGGTAACATGTTAAGAGAACCAGGTATTAACAGCTTTGAAAGTTCTGGGTACTGAGTCATATGTTTCTAGAGAATTTGAAACTATTTTAATTGGTATAAATATATAATTAAGGGTTCAAGGTTGTCAGTGTGTATTAGTTATCTTCCTATACTTAGCAGATTGTCATGAAGATAGTGATTTAGTTTTAGTTGGAATTTTTCTAGAACATTAGGCTAAGACTAAGACATTTTTGTGATATCTATCTATCTATCTATAAAAAGAAGTTTCAGTTTTCCATTTAAAATGTTTCAAAAAGCTTTCTTGGAAGAAAATGGGCCAATGAAAAATTAGCAAAGTCTAAGCAAAGGCTTGTTAGTCTCAGAAACTCACAGAACAGAAGCACTTTCTGGTTTCTCCCTTTACTATAGTTTGTCCTAGAAGCTTATTAATGAAAAAGGTCTCAGAAATCTCATAGCCATGTTTAAAGAAAAAAAAAAACCTTTATTTAACAATGTCCATAATGCAATGCATCTTTGATCTGCTTTGGGTGCTGTTGAGTTGATAGTGCCGGCCTTGCTCACGACCTCATTGCTCCTCTGCTCATCTCTATGGTCTGACGATTCCCCCAGGAGTTACTCTAAAACGTCCATGTCTTTCATTTGATTGTGCTGTGAGCATCTATTATCATCACTGTTAGGTTGCTTCCCCAGGCCCTGTGGACACCACTTTTCCCTAATACTTTCTGTGGGACAGCTTTCCAGCTGTGACTCAGCCATGACCAGGTTGATGGGGTAAGTTGATGGCAACACCACAGTCTTCAAGTTTAGAAGAGGAGGTGAAAATGGCAGACACTCTAATGGCCTGTCCAATAACACCATCTAATGGGAAAACTTAAGACACTGATTCTGCTTTGTAATAAATAAAAGTTAGGTAAGATCTACTGTATACTCCCTGCCAGACTAGAATTCTATAGCAGTAATATAAAACTAATGTTTTTTTTCCTGTATTGACAACCTGAATCCTAGGTCTTATGAAAATAGATTTGTTAGTACATATTCAGTGCAATCATCAAGCTAACACTATTGCCCTCAGGAAAAGCATCGACCCTAAACCATTTACTAACAAGAGAGAAAGGAGAAAAATGAGAAGCAGATGCAAATACCCAGACACAGGACATAATTTTACACATTACCTTGACCCTTACTTGTCTAATTTAACACATCCTTTTATATCTCTGAGACTCAGCTTTACCATTAGAAACATGGACATACCATCTCCTGACTTTCAGTTTGCAGGAGCCAAATTTTATAAGTATGAAAATTATGATTAAGATCTGTAACACTCTACCAACAATCCCAAAATTATTAAACAAGATTTTGTTTCCATCAGTATCCATTTGAGCAAACTGTGTCCTTAAATTATCTGCTCGCTACACAGAAAAAACAACAAAGTATTTAAAATTTTCAGAGACAGAAAAATTCAGGCACCCCCTCTCCATGGTTAGTTTACCACAAAGCAGGCCTCCTGACATCCTTCCCCTGTTTCTGCCATTTGATTTTCATTAGCACTTTTAAAATATAGAAAAAATCAATTGTTTCATATATCAAAGTAAGCTTTGCAAGCCAAACTGTTAAAACATGGACAATGACTCTGAGGGAGATGCTCAGGAGCTTGCCTCAGCACGTGTGATTGTTGTTGCTGCTCTCTGGCAGAGGCAGACATAATAATTAAGAATCCCATAGCATAGCACTCCAAAAATAGGTTTTCCACATGGTTTTCATCCATCTTAAATGCATCCAAAGGGTTTTTTTTTTTTTTAATGTTTAGCATGCTACATATTTAGCCTCTCTCTGGGAATCATTTCACTGAGTAACTGAGAAGCGATAGTAAATTTTGGTTACCAAACTGACATATGAATGGATTATTTATGAATCTTTGTATTGATAACATTTTATCATTTGAGACAAATCTTCTTGACATGGTGAACTCATCAAACCCATGATCTTAGTAGGAGATGACATCCACCTTTCTTTTCTCAATACACAAGTCTCTTTATATATTCACCCTTTCAACAAGCATTTAAGCATTACGAGGGGCTGTGCACCATTCTTGGGGATAGTGTAGTTTATAAGGTAAATGAGTGTGAAGGTTCTGCTCTCATAAACTTCCAATTCTGCTTTAGAAAGATAAACAGAAAACAAAGAAGTAAATGGATAGATCATTCCAGAGAGAGGTATTATAAGGGGAATAAACTGGACAGCAGAACAAGAAACGACAATGGATCTGGAAAGCAGGCAGGGCCTACACTGGGTGATTAAAGCAGGCTCAGAGAAACGAAGAGCTGTGTGGTGAGAAGCTTATCAGTCAAACCCCAGAGGGAAGAGTGACCACAGCAGAGGGAATCACAGTGGTTAGCATGTCATGTTTAGGGAAGAGAGACTAGTGTGGTGACACACAACTATCAGACATACTCAGCATGGTAGGTAAGAGCCACAGCATTCAAAGACATTCATCCTTGAGAATGAGGTTTTTGATCTAATCCAATCTCAGTGTGTGGCAACTAGACAAAGTAATGGAGTGATACGATCTAAATAAGTTAAATGGAAAAAGAGATGATTTAGGTGTTTAATACATTCAGTAAACCTGACCACACACAGAAGTGATGATGGGTTGATTTAGGCAGAGGAGAAACAGAAATAATCATTTTAAGAACTGATCAGATTTAGAATACACGTTGGCAGTCAGAGTAGAATTCCTTTTCTATAAGTAGAGGAATCACTTTCTCTGTCCATTTTGGCTGTACTCTGCATTGCATAGTGGGAGTTCAAAGTTAATATTAAAGCTAAAACAAAAGCAAATACTGTCTCTATAATTTTTGTGACCACTATGACCACCATAAGAAAACAAAGGATTTTGAGACTTCTGGAATTTTCCATTTCCTTCTATATCATAATACATTATTTTACGTCTGTTCTTACATTTTACACAAGACCATAAACTTTTCACTTTCATTAATCCCCACAACCATACAACCTAATTTCAATAATACTATGGACAATGGAAAAAGAATGAAAACAAGGAAAATCATAAAGGCAAAAAGAATGAAGTAAAATAAAGGACAAAATCCTTAAGCATGCTTGGGAAATACAAAGGAAGTTCATTTCTAATCATCAGCTATTCTGTACTTTTGAACTGAGGAAGTTTTGAAGTGAATGAGTTCAAAAGGTGGCCAAGACTGATGAAGTGTCTTTGTGAATAGTTAAATTTAAACCAAGTCTCTCAAGAAAGGCATATTTATAAGTCTTCTAATGAGCTTCTCAATGGAAAAAAAATGAACTTAATCTTTTGGCTCAGTAAGAAAGCTCTCTTAGTGGAAAGGAGTCTAGTAAGCCAACTTTTATGAAATGCTGAAAGAAAAACAACTGAGAATTGGGACTGAACCATTGCATTTTTAGCGTTTTCCCTCTGCTTTTCCCATCCTCTTTTAGCTTGTTGGGAACTGTTTATCAAGCTGCCAGGCGCTGCAAAGGTCGGAATCTTTTGTAGAAAAATTTTGAAATAATCACATTGTCTGTCAAAGCTTGTATTTGTGGAGGTAAACAGTAACACACAAAAGTTCTACCATCTGTTCATATCACAGGCATAATGCCCCAGAACCTTTGCACATAATGGAAGAATAGAATGGGATCTCAGGCTGTCTTTGCAGCACAAGTAAATTGTCCAAGGTTTCTTATAGAAAGTTTCTGCCTCGAATTTCATGGCCATTACTCTTTGGTAAAACTAGTTATATAGCTTTATAAATAATACAAAGTGAATTTAACAAGAATGTCATGACAGTAGACTTGGATTTTAGAAAATTTTTAGTTCACCAACTTAATAGATTTGAGAAATATTCAGCTTCTTTTAGCCACAATATACAGAGTGGAAACCACTGAAAGATTGTAAACTTTGTACTGTTTTAACTCATGTTTTAAACAGTTACAGGAAGATACTTTGTCATGAGTATTCTGAATAAATAAAAGTGGCACTTGAACTGAAATTCCAGATATTATGTTACTAAACAAGCAATAATATGGAATTTACCTCAGTAAAACATGTACAGTAAGCTGGATAAATAAGTAAGCAAGGAAAGGAATACTTTTATGATGTAAAAGAAGACGCGTTTCCTTTCTAAAATTAATTATGTATATATAAATTACATATATATATGTTTTATATATATATATATATATATGTATATGATTTTTTGAAACGGGGCTCTCTGTAGCCTAGCTAGCCTGAAACTCACTGTGTAGACCAGGCTGGACTTGACCTCACAGAGAGTGCTGGGACATGCACCATATCTGGCCCCAAGTTTTCCTTTTTATTAATTATTTGTTGATTTTCCTTTTATGTGTATGAGTGTTTTTCCTGTATGTGTGTAAGTGCTCAGCATGCATGCAATGCCCCTAGAGGCCAGAACAGCATGCTGGATCCCCTGAAACTGGTAGTTGTTAGACACTATGTGGTTATTAAGAACTGAACCTATCCCCTTCCTATTGATTGTTATCAAGCACCAGTGTGCTACTCTGGAAACAGGATTTCCCCTCAAAGGAAGGAAAATAGCTAGTATATACAGATGGGTAAGGGCAACTTGATTGGAAAGTGATATGGCATTGAAAAAAGGATGCACAGTACACAGTATAAAAGACATGTTTTCTTACATAATCCATCAGTTACCAACACATTATCTGAGGCCAATTATCTACCCTTAGGAGTCTCAGTGTTCTTAACTGCAAAATGAAGATTAAAAATCAATCTCACTAGTTACTCTTGTCATTGTTGGTCAAAATACTTAGCAAAGGCAGATTAAGGAAGAAAGCGTTTATTCTTGATTTATAGTTTGAAAGTGCAGTCCATTGAGGCATGGAAGACATTGCAGCAGTAGGCAGCTGGCCACACTGTGTCCACAGTTAGGAAGCAGAGAGAGATGAAGCCTTGTGCTCAGCTCACTTTCTCCTTTTTAAACAATTCAAGACTCCAGCCCATGGAATGGTACCACCTACATTTAGGGATCTTGTTACCTAAATAAACTCAGTCTAGAAAATCCCTTACAGACATGCCCAGAGGTTTATCTCCTAGGTGATTTTAGATCCCGCTAAGTTGACAGTCCACATTAACTATAGATCATAGGGCCACTGAAAGAGAAAAAATGAAATTTAACAGTAGATGGCCTGACTTCTGGACATAAACCTGGAAGTGTATAGGGTCCTCACTGGCATATGTTGCAAAACTACATCAGTTTTATATTTAAAGAAATCAACACATATTCAAGAAATAAACTTCAAGAATTCCATATTTTCAGTTTCCTTTAAAATATTGTTACTTAGATGCTAAGGGCAGAGAATAATGGGAAGTGTGTCATTTTCATGGGATTAAGAAGGAGAAGTAGTCAAAGTCAAAGAAAGATAAAGGGAATTCCCTCTCCTACTAAGACTCTTTTAGAGAAGGTATCAGTGTTACTAGAGAAAACCAACAAATACATATTTATGCAATGTGAATTTTTTAATTGGGTGGTGATCTGAGTTATAAGAACTCAAATAGAGTTATCTTCAAATAAAAAAAAACATTTTAAAATTCTCAACTTTTATATCCTTGGAGATTTTCAAGACAAATGCCAAAATGTTACCTTTGTTAACATAGTCAGCCCTTACCGTTATTATGAGGCAGGTACCGTACAGAGAGCCCACAGGAATATGCCTATTCAATCATCCAACTCTCTGACTTAAGCAACATTGCCTCCGTGTTAAAGATGAGGAGAAGGCCATGGGCAGATGGCTCTTAGAGAATTCTCACACTTGATTCCAAGATCCAAGCCCTCAATTTCTTCATTTGGATCTTTGGGAATACGAGCAAATCTCATGAACTTCTGCTTGAATGTTGCACTTACCACTTGCAGCCTATTGGTAGTTAGTCAAAGCTTGTGGATTTCTTCAAATGGAACACTATGTGTGATTCAATCTGACCATTTCTTGTCCTTTTCTTACAGAACCCACGGAAGTCTTATACTGAACTCCTTGATTTCAAGTAAGTGAATTTATGAATCAATCCGTCCTATTTTGTTTTGCTTTTGCACCTATTGATAGGTACCAATTTCAGTGGTGATGACCTTCCGCTTTCAACTGAGAAATTTTTGGTTTGGTTTGGTTTTGTAGCTATTATTTACTTTGGGCTTACTTATGTGCTAATTTGTATACATAATTTATTTTATTTGAAATTAACAAATCTCTACACATAAGTGCTACTGTTATTGGCATGATAAGACTGAGGAAACAGGTTCAAAGGAGTGTTTTACCTGTCAGGCATAATGTAAGGTGAGCTTAGCCTAAGGCCACTGGCTAGGAGGAATGGAGGAATAGCTCCTGTGGGTGTGGCATTCAGCTCTGGCTAGTTGTAAGACCAGCACCTGGAAAGAACTTGCCTACCTGGGGACAAACTTACTATTGGCTGTATTTGAGACCCCACCCCACAAGATCATTGGCTCTCCAGACCTATAAGAGCTTGTGTACCTATTCAATAAACGAGTTTGCAGTGCCATGAGCTTGGTCTGCTTCCCATCGAACTTCCGGAGTTTGCCACTTGACTCTGCGTCTACTCACCCCCAACCCTTCAGGCTGGCCCCGAGTGGTGAGACACTACAGAAACGGAGTCAAGCCACAGACTCCCGGAGTTGGGCTCTTCACATGAAAAATGGGAAGTATGATCCTCCTATCAGTTCTGAGAATGATCAATAGAAATGACTCATATTTAAAGAGTCCGAAGAGTGCTAGAGCATATACACTAAGCAGTAGATTAATGCTGACCAAAATTTCAATACTTCCCAACCAATATACTTTGAATAGAAATGATACAATCTATACAAGCATGTTTGCATATATCTTGGGTACAAGGGCGAGTCAAGCTACAGTATGGACAGAATAGCAACACTTTCTGAAAAGACCAGAATCTGGTCACATATTGTTAAAAGGCTACCCTTGTTGGCAATTTCTCTCCCTTAGGCTTCTCTTTTTTTGTCTCAAACTCCACTCTTAGTGTGGACTAGTGCCTAGTTCTGTGGAAAAGAAGATTATAAGTAAAAGTTCACATAGTTTTTAAGATCAAAGTCTCTAAGAGGCTCTGGTTGGCAGAAACAAGAAGGCAGGGTCATTTCATTTTGTTTGAAAGAACAAGAATGACGGGATTCTACTAAGGCCTCTCTTCGGGAAAGAGCTGATAGCTGCTTCAGTTGGCCACCATGCAGCTAGCTTCTGATAAACAGCTCAACAGAGGACTGTTCCACAGGTTTCCCTTGAAAAAAAGAAGCATCCTCTTACATCTAACCCTATCCTTACAAAATTGCTTTGTGATTTCAGAAAACTATGAGATTACATATTTATCATACACATTTACTTAGAATCTGTCAAAAAGGCTTTGTAAATGGGAATGATGTTCATCCATGAGCTCAGAAAAAAAAAACATGGAACAAAAAATTGTGGCATACATGTGTGTGCAATCTACTAATTTCAGTGAAATGTGAACGGAAATAAAAGAGAAAAATAAAAATCAACAGATTTTAGAGTAATCCAGAAGACTCCTGAAAACCCTCCCAAGAATATTTCATATAAAATACGGAGGAATAGGCTATGTACAGTCCACCAAAGAATTAGGAGCCAGCTCTACGGTAGTCAGGGCCAGCGGTACACAGAGCATAACCTGGAAAGCTGTTACTGAGGCTTGTCTACTTGACCTCAACAACCATCTGGAGGTAACATGAGGAGGAGATGTATTAGAGGAAAACAGAAACCAGATTTCTAGTTAGAAATGAAGACAGTGAGTGAAAACAAATCCAGACCGATGGCTTCTGAAACCCTGGTAAGCCAAGGGTTCTACTGAAACTGAAAATCATTCCTCTCCAGTTCACCTGCTCACCATGAAAGCAAATAAGCAACAAGGTCAGAAAACACCAGCAACTGAAGGGGAGGAGCTGTGTGATAGCAGGCCTGATCCCAGCTGCCCAGAGATTGGGCTAACAGGCAATGTGTGCTCCACACTCTTCTTAGACAACGCAATGGTGCACATTGATCTTTCCCTGGCAAGAAGAGCATAAACATAAAGATTCAGCATGAGGTCTTCAACTAGAAGCTACAAAAGTATAAAAATCAACAAAAGGTCAGCAAGAAACAAAAACTCAAAGTATACTAGGAAATTGAATAAAATAAAACGTTTATGAAATTAAATGGGTTATGAGCTCTGAAGGGATTTGGTGCAGAGCCGCTGGTGACCAAGAAATGTTAACAGGGATAAATGAAAAGTAAGTTGACACAGTTCACAAAACTATAACAATAGTGTATCAGAAAAATAACAATAGTCAACTAAAGAAATAAATGTTATGTTAGAAGCAAGAAAAAAAATAGCAGGGCTTTTTTCTTTTCTTTCTTTCTTTCTTTTTTTTTTTCTTTGAGACAGGGTCTCCCAGTAGCCCCAGCTGGCCTGAAACTCACTATGTAGACCAGGCTGGCCTGACTTCACAAAGATCTGCCTGCCTCTGCTTCCTGAGTACTGGGATTAAAGGTGTCCACCACCACACCTGGCCCACAAACAAAAAAAGCCTCAAGCTGTGAATAAAAGTGAGTCTTCATCAGAACAAGTGCTAACAAAGGCCCTAAGAACTGTTTTGTAACTTCTGTGTTTTCAGAAGCATTCTGATTTGGGAGATCCATACCTGACTCCCGGTAAACATGGTTTCTACTCTGACACTCCATAAGAGGATTTTACCTATCAACCAATTAGAAAAATATTTTTTGTAGCTGGGTATGGTGGTGTACGCCTTTAATCCCAGCACTGGGGAGGCAGAGGCAGGCCAATTTCTGTGAGTTCAAGGTCAATCTGTCTACATATCGAGTTCCAGGTCGGCTGGGGCTATAGGAAGAACCTGTCTCAAAATTTTTTGTTTGTTTGTTTCCAAAATAAGATGAAAATGAAGGATACTTCTATTTCTTTTGCTTTCTAAAATGACTGCCACTTTGTTATACCATGTCTAATCCTATCTATATAATCTCTCTCTCTTTTACATTTTCAGTTTTAGGGCAAAATGTCAAGAAATAACTTTTGCTTTGACTTTAATTTTTTTTCCATAAAATAGAAAAAATCAAAAGCCTGCATTATGCAATGATTAAGCACATATTTTTCATAATTCTTAGACCTGTAAACAAGCAGGTCTTGATCAAATACTGTGTATATGATCAATCACATATTAACTTCAAATATTTCATTAGGAGCAATAAACATCAACTCTTCATTGGCCTGAATATATGCAGTGCTGGTCCATGTCCCATCTCCAGTGATGAGGAGATAAAGGAGAACCCAGCTTGTTATAACTGGCTTATACATTTCAATACTGATGAAATCTGAGTATTAAATAGAGTTCATTAAAAACTTCTGACTCCCAAAAAGTTTAAACAACACATCTGAGACTTAGATCAATTTGCCAGTGTGTGTTACTTGATCCCAACTGAGATGAGAAAGAATTTTGAGGACAACAGACAAGATTAAGAAAATAATTATTAGTACTTTGTGTCATGTATGATTCTAGGTACTATTGAAAGTATCAAGACGAATAAAGATATGATTCTGCTTCAAAAATGTGATTTTTATGAACTACCATGATACTATAAGACAAAAAGAAATAAGTCAGTAATATAGAAAAGAGATGTAAAGACACACAAAGTGGTTCAAGGAATTAGAGTTCAGAGCAGGGTGGAGAGACCAAAGGGAAAATCATGGATGTGTGTATGGATGTATAAGCAGAGAGAGAGAGAGAGAGAGAGAAGAGAAATGTGGCATTTGATCCAGTTTGAAATATAGTTTAAAATTTAGACATGAAAAGATGGAGAAATATAGACTGAGAGTGATACCGTTTCAACCATTCTGTCTGTCAGGGGTAGGGTAAGTGTCCAAAATGTCAACAAAATGCAACATTGTTAGACACAGTTGATGAGTCTACAAAGTCTATTAAAGCAAGCAGTCATAGAATGGTGTGTATGCCAAAGGGGTTTTGTTTTAACTAAAAATATGTTAAAATTTTATAAAATATGTAGGCTAATTATTTCACCAATATCTTGACTCAAGGCCAATGGCTCTGAGTATGTTCCCACTAACTGAATTCCCACCGTCATCATTCTTATACAAAGCATTATCCAGAACATCCAGTCCCAGGTGGAAGGAAATTTTCAAAAGGGAAGTTTTAAAAGGTTGAAACAGTCTAAATGCAGAATTCTTCCTTCCAGACTTGATATTGTTCTGCCCAATTTCAGCAGCAATTTCTAAAGAGTAAGTAAACCTAGCTACAAAACATGCGAACCTCGGATGATGTGCAACACAACTGTACGGAGTAGAAGTGGGAAGTTTACCAAACGTGTATCAACAAGGGAACAAAGATGGAGCCAGTCCCCAACGCAGAGAAGCAGAGAAGCAGAGTCCTGCTCAGGAAGCTCTGGTCAGCACAGTGTCGTGTCCCGAGACAGATGTGGGACTGGGCAGCGGCAAGGCTGCCTGAAGCTACGGCAAGGTTGATGAAGGTATTTAGAGCTCTGCTAAGGTTTTACGTTTAATTTTTATCAACAGAGTGTGTTGCTAGGAACTTTAAAAACTCTCATGATCTTCACTTTAACTTTTAAAAAGATTAGCCTAGAAACTGTGCGATGGGGTGTCTTTTTCAAAATGGTTAGTCTTCACGGGGCCCACACTCATCTATGTATCGTCCCTAATGTTTGCAGTTATGGAGACAGAAAAGTCCACATTTTCAGCACAACTGAAATACTGGACATGTAAGAGGAGACTAAGTTAGGATAAGAGAGTTAGAAGAAGGGAACTCTGGTCTGGGAAGATGGTCGAGGACTATAGATATGATACTTGAAGCAGTAATTTAGGATGAAAATCATGTGGAAGGGGGTCTAGGAAAGAAAAGGTAGGAAAGGCAGAGATCATGGAGTGTGAAAACGGCTCAGAGTGTGAAAATAAACGGCATGGAGTGTGAAAATAACTCAGAGCAGAACACATCTAGCATCTACGTGTAGACACCAGAGTCCACAGAGACTGCAAGACTGAGCACAAGACCAAATAAAAAGTTATAACTTTGTTTTTCAGGAAGTTGTTCAAGATCACAATGTTTTAATGACTGAGTAATGATGCAAAAATGGCATCACAGAGGATAAATCTTGACAAAAAAATACAGAGAACAAAAACATTAGTTAAGGCCTTAGGCCTTTAGGCAATCTCAACAAATACAAAGAATTTTAATAATTTCTTATATCTTATCAGATCATAGTGGAATGAAGTTAGAAAAAAACACATAAATAGTGCAAATACTTGGAGATTAAACACTATTGTACTGAATGACCAGTGTGTCATTGAAGAAATCCTTAGGATAGAGCCCTTAGGATAGAGCAAAGACAGTTTTAAGAGAAAAGTTCATAGCTGTGTTTACATTTTAAATAATTAAAGAGTTTGCAAATAAACAAATGATAAAGTTCAAAGACAGAAAAACCATAACAAGCCAAACCCAAAAAGCAGTAGATAAAAAGAAATAGTGATCAGAGTAGATATTAATGAAATGAAAAACTAAATAAATATCAAAATAAATCAATGAAACAAAGAGATAGTCTTAAACTAGCAAGATCAACAAAACCTTTGCTAAACTAATCAAAAGAAAAAGAGGATCCAAATTAATAAATTTGAAAATGAAAAAGGGATATTGCAAAAGAATAATAAAATCCAAAGGACCATTACAGAATATGTACAAAGATTATATTCCAAAAGCCTAGGAAAATCTAGAAAAAAATGGATAAGCAGATAGATAAGAAGACCTGATGAAACTGAATTAGGAGGATATAAACCCCTAAAATAGATTCATAACAAGAAATAAGACTGAACGAAGAAAATCAACAATTGTTTAGATTCACTGTCAATTTCTGTGAGATTTTTCAAAGAGAGTTAACATTGCTTGCAAACCTGCTCCATACAATAGGAAGAGAAGGGACACTACTATGAAGAGACATTCTATGAAGCCAATATTACACAAAACCAGGTAAGGACATATCAGAAAAGAGTACTATAGACAAATAGCCCTTATGAACCTAAGTAAAATTTCTCAACATAATGCATGCAAACCAAATACAAATTCAAGAACCCACTAAAGCTTATGGCTTTCATCTTTGAGTTCTTTGAGTTTGTGTTTTCTTTAAGTTTTTTGATCATGTTTATGATTGTTCTATTTAACGTCTGGGCTCTGGGGTCCCTGAGGGTGGCCTTCATTGTACTGAACTTCTGTAAGACTAGTTTTAAAGAATAAGATACTGCAGGGTATATATCCCTGAATAAGATTCCTATATTAAACCTCACCCACACATGGCTCAGGGACCATTTCGGAAGGATTGTAAGAGCTAGGGCTGGTTCATGAACTCAGGGAAGCAGAGCTTTCAGGTCACTGGATGCTTGCACATATAAACCTATGGCAGTGCTGGCACTGAGCACAGAACCCATGCCAACTCAATTAGGGCCCAGAGTGGATCAAGAGAAATTGGTGGCAGGCTGGCCCTAGACTGAGAACTACTGGAGACTGATTACTCCTGGGAGAGGGAGACTATACCTTACTTATGAACTCTAGGTGGACTGACCAGACTCCAGTGGATGTATTTGCACTAAAACGCATCTGGGTACAAATGCTTGACTGGATAGGACTTAACATATATGGCAGAATACATGAGTTCTGGTGGGGAGTTGGGGAGGCACGGATGGGAGAGATGGACTAAACTTGTTCAAGAACTGTTGTATGAAATGTATAAAAGCTCAATAATGTATGAGAGAGAGTTTGAAAAGTGTTTTATACATTTAAAAAACAACTCATGGGGCTGGAGAGATGGCTCTGCGGTTAAGAGCACTGCCTGTTCTTGCAGATGACCTGGGTTCGATTTCCAGCATGCATATGATGTCCAACACTGTCCATTACTCCAGTTCCAGGGAATCCAATGCCCTCTTCTGACTTCTGAGGGCACTGTACAACAAAGGTGCACTTACATGCATGCAGGCAATACACTCATACACATAAAATAAAAATAATAAACATATTTTTTAACTTAAAAAACGAGCCCACTATAATGATCATACATTAAAGCTTACTTACTTTCATTCTATGGATGCAAGGATGGTTCAACACATGCAAATCAATTAGGCATAAGAACTTTCTGAAAAGGACTCCAATAGTACAGGAAACAATCCCGTAGTGAAAGAGAGGGCACAAAACTAAAAAGTTTCTGTATACCAAAAGAAAAAATCAACAGAGTGAAGAGACTTTGTAAGACATACATCCCGCATCGGACGACTATCTGGAATTTATAAAGAACTCCAACAATTAAAAAAAAATAAAACAAATCATCCAGTCAATAAAGTGGCAAATGAAGATGTTAATATCTGAAAAAGGTTAAATATTCTTATCCATCTGTCCAATGAAAATTAAAACTACATTTGAGATTCCATCTTATCCCATCAGAATGACTATCGTTAGGATCACGAGTGACAGCAAATATTGACGAGAATATGGGCAAAGTAGTATCCTAATAATACACTGCTGATGAGAAGGTAAACTTGAGTAGCCATTATGGAAAACAGTACGGAAGTTCCTGAAAGGACAAAAAATGGAATTACTGTATGATCTGGGTAATTGCACTCCTAATATGCCTGACAAATCTGTGTCAAGACATCACAGAGATTTTTGCACATTCGTGTCCATTGCAGTGTTCGTGATAGCCAAGGTTTAGAATAAGATACACAACAGATGAACAAAGAAAATACGATGTGTGCACACAGTGATATTACATTCAGCTGTAAAGAAAAATAAAATTATGCCGTTTATAGGACAGTGGATGGAAGTGGAGAACATCACACTAGTCAGAATAATCCAGACTCAGTGAACCAAATACTTGCTTCTTTTTATGTGCAGAATCTATACATAGGTTTTTATGTAAATATTATATGTTCAGAATCTATCTACACAGATATGTGTAATGTGTGGCATTAAAGCTAGTGGAAGGTTACTTAGGGATGGAGAGAAGTTCAACAGAAGTGAAAGTGGGACAAGAGTTATTCTGAGTGGTGTGAACTGAACAAGGAACAAAGATACATATATGTGCAAATGTCATAATGAAACCCATTATTTTGTGTGGCAAGTGAAACAATAATAAGTAAATAAGCATTAATAAATGTGGTGGAGGTATGGTTAATGTACTTGTGCTGATAAAGCAGATTTTTAAAAATATATTTTTATTGACTTTTCGAGCATTTAATACAATACAGCTTAACCACATTTAGATTCCCTCCCCTAGCTGTACCTCTCCCGTAGCCCACGCTGAATTACATGCATTCTGTCATATGTGTTAAGCCTTATTGAGTCACGTGTGTGTACCCAGATATCCCTCTCTGTGAATTCATCCACTAGAGCCTGTTCAGCCAATCTAGCGTCACCGTCTTAAAGAAGACTGACTCTCTTTCACCCACGAGTGATCAGCTGATAATAGTTCCTCTGCTAAGGTTGGGGCCCATTTGCCCCGTTCTATGCTGGGTTCTTGTCTGATTGCCTTTGCGTGGGTCTTGTACATGCTGTCACCATTATTGTGGTCAGAGGGCAATGAACACAGGCCACAATTGGCCTAGCATAGAGAATACGAGACTGCAGAGTGAATATCCCTGAATAAGACTCCTGTATTAAACCTCACCCATACAGGACTCAGAGCCCATTGTGGAAGAGTGAGTGGAAAGATTGCAAGAGCCAGGGTAGGTGCATGAACGTAAGGAAACAGCCTTCCAAGTCTCTGGGAACTTACTCATGTGAACTTAAAGCAATGATGAAGCAGATTTTCATGGTTAAATTCAAAACAGGGAAAAATGGAAAATGTATAAGCCTGAGGGGGAAGTATCCCGGACAAGTAAGGATGTAAAAAGTGGGACTATAGTCATTTCAGTGAATTGTCTTTTCCCAGAAATTGTGTAAAGGGAAGAGAGGTAGGTATCTCTGGGGTAAGGGAATCAAATGAGGGTTTGCACATCAGTGAACTTGGGGAATATGCACTGAGTTTGGAAAGTGATTCTCAAAAACACCACCACCAGAAGCCCACAGAAAAGGAATGGGAGGCAATTTTCTTTTAAAGATTCTCATAGCATTATTGATATTCTTACCCTCCCTCATTAGAGTTCTCTCCCTTAATCAACACCAGAAGAAATCAAGTATTAATATTTTTTGAACAGTACTTCACAAAATACAGTTCCTTGGCAATCATCTGAAATGTTCTGGAGAACCTGTTTAAAAAAATAAAAATAAAGATTCCTCCAGCCACCCAAGGCCTATTTGAAGAATTTCTGAGGCTTGACCCCTGGAGATGTGCATTTTCACATGGCAGCACACCTGTGCATGTCTGAGGCCTACAGCTCAGAGCCACAGCTGAGCTAATGTCTGGGCCAGCAAGTTTCATGCCTGACTTTTTTTTACCCACATCCTGTTCTAATCAGTGGTTCTGTCTAGTTTGTAAACAGAGTGAGGGTTGAACTCTGGTAAGGAAACAACTGACTCTTCACACCCAGTTAGTTGGGAGCACTCACTACCCTAGCTACTATCATTCTGGTTTTCCTACATTTTGTTTTAAAATATACCTTGAATCTTTGGTTTACACCACTTATTGATAACAAAATGAAAGTTACTATAGTAAAGCAATTTTTATAGAAGAGACTACATTATCAATAAGGCCAATTAGTTTCTTCCTCATTTTCTTTACATGAATTAGGAATAAGGTTTGTAGACATATCGACCCAATTAGGCCAACTTCTAATCAGCTTAAGACAATATTAGAGAATTTCACTTTCAAACAAGTGAAGATCATCCATCTCTAATTTTCCTTCTGTGCATTATTGGTGTTTAGAGAATCAGTTAGAAAATCAATGTGGCAAAAATGTAACCCTCTCTACAAACTGCCACAGTAGTCCATAATGTGACCAGAATACATTCTCACTACAGCCACCAAATCTGCTCTGATGCTAAGAATGGAAAGGCCTAGTCTAAATCCAGCTGATTTGTTCAGATCAGTAATTTTGTAATTTCTTTGTCTGATTTAACCACATCATAGCTTAGAAGTTCTTTTCACATGTTACCTGAAAAGGGTATATACAATAATACCACATTTCTAACTCCAGGCTAAATTAAAGACTTTTAAAGAGTCAAATAGTATTTCAAGGTGTTATGTGTAACAAAAAACATTACTTAAATTTATTTTTATTATTTCATATGTGTGCTTTACCTTTGTGTATGTAAGTGCACCCATGTTGTGAAATGCCTGGGGAGCCAGAAGAGGGTATCAGATCCCATGAAACTGGAATTATGGATGATTGTTAGCTGATTGTTCTGTTCAGTTCAGGGAACTGAACCCAGGTCCTCTACAAGAGCAGCCAGTGCTCTTGACTGCTGAGCCATCTCTCAGTCCCCAATGGTGTGCATATATATATATATACATATATATATATATATGTATATATATACATATATATATAATTTTAAAAAATGAATATACCTGTCGATAGATGCCAAAATTGTTTCCATACCATGGATATTGTGGGTAATGCTGTAATGAACATGTGTGCTGAGATCTCATTGGAATACTGATTTCAGTTCCTCTGTGGAGACTCAGAAATAAGATTGAATTGTACGCTAATTCCATTTTCAGTTTGTTGAGGAGCCTCCATATTACTTTCAGAGAGGCTGTGATAACCTACAGTGCCACCAGCACTGTCTAAAGAAGAGTTTCCTTTTTTCGGCATCATGACATTTGTTATCTTTAATCGATTTCAAAATAGCCAGACTCACAAGTGTGAGGTAATTCCTCATTGTGGTTTTAATTTGCATTTCTCTCATGATTGGAGAAGTCAATTTTTTTTTTCAGATATCTGTGGCTATTTGTACATCTTCTTTTGTGAAATCTCTATTTTAGTCCTTTCCTCTTTTTAAAATAGGATTCCTTTTCTTGTTATTGGGTTCCTTGTATAGTCTGGATTTTAGCCTCCTTACTCAATGTACAATTTATAAAATTTTCACCTCAAACATGTGTTTTCTTTTCACCTTCTTTTTCCCCTTGCTGAAAGATGCTTTGTACTCTAATCTAGCCTATTTTTGACCTATTTTTATATTATTATTTGTGTTTTTGGTGTCATGCCCATGATAGCTATTGGCTGAGCAAAGCTGTAGTCCATCCATGCACTTTGCTAAGCTAACTTTTTGGTTAGCGTACAAAATAATGGGTATCATTTTGATATACACAGACCCCACATATGCTGTTGTATCCTGCTTCCACTCACCCCCTCCTCACTGCTCCTCGATATCTCAACTCCCCCAACTTTCAGAACCTTCTCCTTCCCTGAAATAGCTGCCATTTTCCCTCTTGTATGTATAAATATACATATCTAAACCTAGAATCTGCATATGAGAGAAAAACCTGAGATATTTTGTTTTCTCCACATTACCCTCTGTTATCGCCCCTTGTCTCTCCATTTAGACCTCTCCCCTACTCAAAGTTCCTCTTTTATATCCATGTCCTATATAGTTTCCCTATGTGAGAGAAAACATTGTATTTCTATTTCTGAGTCTTTCATATTCCACTTGACGTAATCATTTTCATATAGTAGATGACTTAATTTCAGTCTTCTTTAAAACTGAATAAATTTCAATTGAATATATCCCCCATATTTTTAAATTCATTCATCTGTTGATGGATATCTAGGCAGATTCCAAGCTTTTATAATTAATGCAACAGTAAACATGATGTGCAAGTAACTGTGGCATGCTGTCTCTAGAACCTTTGGATATGTACCCAAGAGTAGGATAGCTGGAGCATAAGATATTTCCATTTTTAACTTTTAAAAAATATTTTATTTATGATTTTATTTTACTTGTATGGGTATATTGTCTGCATGTATGTTAGCTCACCTATGTCGTGCGATGCCTGTGGAGATCAGAAGAGGGCATCAGATCCCCTAAAACTGGAGTTAGAATGATAGTTAGCTGCCATGTAGGTGCTGGGATTTGAACCTGGGTCTTCTGCAAGAGCAGCCAGTGTTCTTAACCACTGAGCCATGTCTGCAGTACCCTATTTCTGGTTTTGTAAGGAATTTGCATTCTGATTTTCATAGCAGCCTTGTCAGTTTGACTTCCCGGTAGAGTATGAGTTCCTTTTCCCCCAAGTTCCCTCCAGCCTTTGTTGTAATTTTTTTTCTTGATGTTGAACATTGCAATTTGCATCATCCTTGTGGATAAGCTTGTCAAATATTTTTCACACACTTATTTTTTCTTGATGTTGAACATTGCAATTTACATTGTCCTTGAGGATAAGCTTGTCAAACATTTTTCACATACTTATCCATATTTTTTCTTTTGATAACTGTTTATTGCCCGCTAATTGATAGGATGATTTGCTTTTCTATGTCTAATTTTTGAGGTTTTCATAAATTTCTAAATAATCTCTATCAGCTGTATAACTAGAAACAGATTTTTCTCCCACCTTGTCTGCTCTTTTCACTTTGCTGACTGCTTCCTTTGCTATGCCACTTTGTAATCCTATTTGTAAACTCTTAGGAATAGTTCCTGTGTTGAATTATTTTCATATAGTTCTTATTTATACCTATATTCCAAACCATTTTTCCTTAACAATTTTAGAGTTTCATTATGGTCTTTGTCCATCCTGTCCATTTTCTACAGGATGAGATGTGGTTCTAACATTTATTTTTCTATATATAAATGTTCAGTTTTCCCAGAAACAGTTGTTGAAGATGTTATCTTTTCTCATATATATATATATATATGTGTGTGTATATATATATATATATATATATATATATATATACACATATATATATATATGGCGTCCATGAGTAAGTCTGCTTTTGTACATATACTGTGTTGTTGTGTTTATGTATTGCAGATACATGTTTCTCTCTGAGGTTTTTGGCTATTGGTTCATTCAGCAGCAAGTCCTGCCCTCTGGCCAATAAGGGGGCAGGAAGGCAGGGAGACAGAGGACAAACATGGCAGCCAGTCACGGCGAGGGGCACTGAGAATACTCAAAGCCATGCGGGAGGAAAATGCCATGGCCCCAGGCCCACGGAAGGCCAAGATTCAGAAGGCAGCATTCCAGGTCCCCTGTAGTCCTACGAATTGTGCGAGTGGAAACAGAATTCGGGCCAGGAGTGGGACAGGAGCCATGCACCACTGTGGCACTGCACTGGACTTTGCCAAAGAAATGGTGGCAGGTGGCAGGCCATATGTTCAAACAATAACTGTGTGAGTCACCCTAAATAAATTAACAATCTTTCTAAGTGGAAGACCAGTTTCCATTTTATTCTGCTGGATCAACCAGACCCTGCACACTAAGGTGTGGAAAATAAATTGCATGAGACAATTGGCACTGTGATCAGGATCCAGCTGACAAAAATGGAAAAATAGCTCAGTGGTTAAGAGTGCTAGCTGCTCTTGCAGCAGACCACAAAGGGAATGCAAGCAAATGGAGTTCTGGCATGGCTGATACAGTGGATCCTCAAGTGGCTAATTAAGATAATGTCACCAAAGCCAGCAATGTCTGGGGGAGAAACCCCAGGATGGGAGCCCACTTGTGGCTGGCATTTACTGAGCCACTATGCATAGCTGAAGGATTATGGTGATACTCTGAAAACAGCAGAGGGTCTGAGGCAGACTGTAAACACTCTGCTGGATAGGAAAAAGCCAAGACTCCAGCAGGCGATGGCTGAGGCAACATGGCCTCTGCTATGTGTGATGAAAAAATCTTATCCCAAACAGACATTATAGCCCAGAGAGAGATCGAAGAGTTAAGAGAGAGATTAATGAGAGAGGGAAATAAGACTGCCGTTTACTGCATCATCCACTGACCTCACTGATAAATTAAATAGAAAGGAGAAAAAAGCCCAGAGTATATCATCTGAGAACCCAGAAGAGAAAACAGACAGTGAACAGGAGGGATGTAACCCAGAAGAAGATAAAAATGCCCCTCAGGTTCAAAGTGAAATACGAAAAAAGAAAAAATCCAAATGTCAACATGCTGATGAAGGCCTTAACAAACATAAGGATTTACTGAATAAAGGGCTTTCAGTCCTAGAGCTACTGGAAATAAGGAGGACATTCAAACAAGCTGGAACAGAGCCTGCCATCACCTGGCTCCTGAGAATATGGGACAGAGGAGCAGATGATATTAACTTGAATGCTGAAGAGGCAGGACAGCTGCCAATCATCCCTTTTTGAGATTTAAGCTGCATAACCTGGGACAGTACAAGGGAAACAGTCTCTGATGAACTGGCTTGTGCACGCCACTGGAGACACTTGGTCATCACCAGTAGAGAACCCCATGGATTTCAGGAGCTGGAGCACGACAAGAGAAGGACAGGCACTCTTAAGAGAATTGAATATGAGGAAAGCAATATACAGTACCCAGTTCACTGGACCAGATAAGACTGTGTTCACTAGAGATTTAATGAGGGACTTCATTAAACAGGGACCTCAAAACTGGTACAGAGATTTAACATCTGTACTGAGACCTCTAGTGGGACAAGATCTTTACAAGGTAAGAAAGGCCTTGACAAATTTAAGCAACCTAGACCAGTATGTAAAGTATCTGTAGAAAAATAGAAAATCCCAAAGGATGTATAAGAGAGGCAAAACAGAAAAGGAGGTCTGCTTCTTGTAGGTAAATGTGGTGAGACTTGCATTTAACCCAAGTTCCTAAAGAAAACATGGATAAAAAGCCAAATTCTGTGCTAAAGCACCTTTAGGAGGCCTTAAGCCCTGAGAAATGGTTCACAAAATCACAAAAAGTACACAGAGGATAAAGATATTAACCCCACCCCCCAGAGTAAACAGGGTACATTTCTCCCCTGTGACTGGTTGTTTGAGGAGTGGAGACAGTTTGCCTGGCCAGGGCCTCTCCCAACAACCAGGTGTGGTCAATGGAGAGACCACATATGTGGCTGGGGTCAGGAATCAGACAGGGGCAAGAGAAGTCTTATTCCTCCTTGACCCTATGTAGGGCCAAGCAGTTTGGGCCAGCCCCAGCAGGGTTAGCAAGGATAACAGGATGCATGGAGGCTACATGTGAGAACTCCGGGACACTAAATGGATTCCCGACAATAACTAAAGGCAGTAAAGGACTAATTTACATGCCATCATACCCAACCTGGATCTGTTGAAAAAACAGCTGATGCAGATAAAAAGAAATTTTCCTTGCTATGTTAGACCTTGTATGTGTATATAATGTTAATTTCTGAGTGTTTTATAGATATGAAACCCAGTTGAGAGATGTCAAGGTCACCTGAAGAAACAAGAATAGAATGTAATGGGTACAAGAGTGAGGTATAGCTGTGAAATTCTGGGAGCTCTATGGGCCTAGGCCTATAGATGCCAAAGAGTGAAAGGATACTTTATATAATTGTTAACTAGCAATTCTGGTACCAGGTGTAGGTTGCTCCCTGTGTGAGCTGTTGGCCAAGGGAGCCTTTGAAGCCCCCTTCTACCAAAACAAAAGGCAATTGCCACATTGTAATGCTGGCTGCACACTGGAAGTGGACAGTATGGCCCTATTACTGAAGATGTCAAGCATGGAAAGAGAGATCTAGCAGGGACAGAGCTGAAAACTCCCCACAAATGGAAGGCTGGCTTTCAGAGTGCTAGAGGGTGCTATGTAGGCCACTATGGGAGAATGGTTCTGAAAAGCTCTGCTTAAGGACAGACCTTGCATGCTTCACTGTCAGATGTCTCTGCGGGTGTAATAGAGGCTCTTCTGGTATATGCACCCCCAACATATTTATAATTGAATTCAGGGCCCACTCTTCAGATAGGGCACACACACATCTGATATTAGGAAAAGAATGTTGGCCCTCAGTGGTGATGGGGGAGTTATAGCCCCCATAAAGAAGCTACAGTAATTGTTTGCAAGATAAATATGATGTACCTACTTAGGTACTGCCTAAGCACTTGTGTTTACACGCATAGGTTAAGTCATTCAGTATTTGTGTGGATGTTACTTTTGCTGTAGTTGTTTTACAATTGTTATGTTTTTATAGTAGAAGCAGTATCACTGAAGCAAGGTGATAACCCAGGCCACAGTGGAAAGTACATCATCCTATACCTGTTATTCCCTCCCTAAACCCCTTGCTCTTGTGGGTCAGGCACTGTCGTGGAAGAAGATGGCAGAAAGTTTTGTAAGAGCCAGAGAGAAAAAGGGGTGGGGTGTTGGATAGATCTATAGTTTCCTCTCTTCTGCGAGGGATAGGATTCCAAATGTGATTGACATCCCACTAATCGATGACTTAAGAGGGGAGGTCTAGTGGAAGTGCAGGGAAGGCTGGGAAGGAGAGAGGCGGGCACCGTGCCAGGGCTCCATCTTGGGTGCGTGTTCCAGAGGTTTGGGGGACTTATGATCAAAATGCAGGCTTTGCCATATGAAATCTCCATTTATCTCCCCAGGGATGAATCCTTTGTGAGTAACCTGGAATAAATTAATTTCTTGAAAAGAGCATTCTCTGTCCGCTCAATCGGTTCAAATCTAGAGTTGGAGGGGGTGGGACTGCATGCTGGGCCTCACTGGGAGAGAATTCATGATACAGTTTACCTGGACTCTGTAGTATAATCTGGGATCAAGGACTGTGATACCTCTAGCATTCTTACTTCTGTTTAGCATTGAATTAGCTATTTAGGTAGTTTTGTTTCTATATGAGTTTTTGCATTATTTTTTCTAGTTTTGTGAAGACTGTTGCTGGAATGTTGACAGAGACTGTGTTGAATCTGTAGGCCATTTGAGATAATAGAGCCATTTTTACACTTTTAATTCTGCCAATTTGTGAGCCTGGAAGGCACTTCCACCATCTAGATTTTTTTTTTTTTTTAGTTCCTGATTTTAGAATTTCAAAGTTTTATTTGTAGAGGTTTTTCACCTCTTTGGTTAGATTAATTCCATGGTTCTGGTGGTTTAGTTTTTCACAGACTTTTGAGAATGATATTTTTTTCCAGATTTCTTTCTTGGCAATTCCATTGCTGGCATATGAGAAAATTGTTGATTTTGCATCCTGTTACTCTGATAAAGATTTTATCAGATCTCAAAGTTTCCTGTTGGGATCCTTAGGGTCTTTTAAGTATAGGATATTATTGTATGCAAATAGAGTTGTTTATATTCTTCTGTCCAATTTTTATTCCTTTATTGCCATTTTACATTTATTTATTTTGCGGGAGAAGAGGGAACATGTGTGACATGGTGCACATGTGGAAGACAAAAAACAACTTGTGGGAGTTGGTTCTCTCTTTCCACTATGTGAGTTCCAGAGACCAAACTTGGGTTATCAGGCTTGCAGCAAGTGCCTTTTACCTGTTCAGCCATCTCACTTGCCCTTGTCTTTCTTTCTTTCTGTCTTTCTTTTTTCTTTCTTTCTTTCTTCCTTCCTTCCTTCCTTCCTTCCTTCCTTCCTTCCTTCCTTCCTTCCTTCCTTCCTTTTGCCTTATTGCTGCAGCTAGGATGACTTGAAGCACTCTATTGAATAGTAGGAATGAATAGACACTGTTATCTAACTTTTGATTTTAGAGTTAATGCTTTTAGTTTTTCTCCATTTATATAATGCTTGTCTAGGGTTGTTATTCATAGTTTATTTTGTGTTGAGACGTGTGCCCTCTTTTCCTAATTTCTTCAGGGCTTTTCTCTTAAAAGAATGTTAACTTTGTCACTTTTTCTATACCTCTGAGATGATCATGTTATTTTTGTCCTTAAGTCTATTCATAAGCTGTATTACATGTATTGATTTCTGTATGTTGAACCAATGTGATATCACTGGAATGAAACTGGTTTGATCATGATGCATGGTCTTCTTAATATGTTCTTGAATTCAGTTTGAAAATATTTTCTTGAGAATTTTGTATCCATGCTTATCAGGTAAATTGTTCTGTTGCTCTTTTTTGTTGTTGTTGTTGTGTCTTTGTCCACTTTAAATGTCTTGATAACTTGATAATACTAGCTTCATAGGAGGAATTTGGTAGTGTTCCTTCCATATATATATATATATTTTTTTTTTTGAGACAGATCTCACCATGTAGGCCTGGCTTTTCTCCAACTTTCTAGGTATATCAGGCAGGCCTTTAACTCACAGAGATCTGCCTGCTTCTGCCTTCCTAGTGCTGGGATTAAAGGCACATGCCAGCACACCTAGCTCCTTCTCTTTCTATTATATAAATCAACTTAGAAGCATTTGTGCTAGTCCTTCCTTAAATATTTGGCAGAATCTGGATCTGTGTCTAACCAATCCTAGACTTTTGTTTGTTGGGTGAGCCTTTATTACTGCTTCAGTCTTATTGTTTGCAGTGGCTCCCTTCTTCATATCAGTTTTCTATATTAGTTTCCTTTTCTTGTTGCTGTGATAAAACATCTGACAAAAATCAAGTTAAGGGAGGAAAGACTTTCTTCTGGCTTACAGTTCAAAACGATACAGTTCATCATGGTTGAGGTTGTCAGGATGGCCTAGTGGTCTAAAACGCCAGACACAGTTCATCGTGGCAGAAGGAACAATAGTCTGCTGGTCACATCACATCAACAGTTAGAAATACATATGGAACAAGAAGTGGGGACAAGCTTCAGAATCTGAAGGCTTGCCTCAGAGGGACCCACTTTCTTCTGCAAGGCAACACTTCTGAATGGGTCTATAGCACTATTGGTTGCAGATCAAGTGTTCCATACATGAGCCTATAGAAGTTTCTTTCTTTCTAAAAATATTTTCTTTTCAACACTTTCTACAAAGCAAGTCTACCAACAGTAAATTCACTTATTTATTGTTTGCCTGAGAACATCTTCATTTCTCTTTCACTCTGAAGGATAATTTCACAGAATATAGTTTAGCTATGTGTGTGGATTTTATTGTCTCACTGTATCTCTATCTGTTTTTCCCAACACTTCAAATATTTACTTGCTTCTCTTATATGTATTTGGAGACAATTTTGTATGTAATTCTTACCTTTGAGCCAATATAAATGTTATAGTTTAAACCTGAAACATCCTCCACAGACTCACGTTTTGAGTGCTCACTTTGTCCCCAGCTTGAGGCACAGTTTTGAAGGTTATGGAGCCTTTAGGGTAGGGTTTGGCTGGCAGTGGTAAGTCAGAAGGGCCTTTTGAAGTTGTACCCAATCCTGGCCTGACCTTTGCTTCCTGATTGGCCTTGGTGAACAGCCCTACCTGACCCTTCTTCCACTGTGGATGAAGACTCTCTGATATGCCTTCCACACCACAGTTTACTGAAATCTCTGGAATTGTGAGCCAAAAAGAAAACTTTCCTTCCCTAAGGCTGTTTCTGTCAGATGCTTTAGTTACAGGCACAGAAGTAACTAGTACAGAAAATTGGTACCAGGAAGTGGGGTCATTGCTGTCATTAAATTTGACAATGTTGGAATTATAGTCCAAGGGGGCCTTTCTTCTCAGTCTGGTGGTAGAATTTGGGAGGGATGTAGGAGAGTGTAGAACACTGTAACCTCCGTTTAATGGGGGTATTCTATTGGGAGTTCAGAACACCAGCATGCCAATAGCAATGTGGACACAACGGACTGTATTCATACTGTTCATATGGGAACAAGATTCTATCAGGGACTAGAATAAAGACCATTCTTATTACATTCTGTCAAAGACTCTGGCAAAGTTTTGTCCGTAGTTCTGATTTCAAAAATAATGAATGAATTCTATTTGGTGGAAGAAATTTGAAGATGGCAAATCATTCATGCTGTATGGTAGTAGCTGATGCATTTTGCCTGACTTACATTGAGAATTGAGAGCAATAAGTGTATCAGAAATATTTAATTCATACAACTTGGGGAGAGGAGCATGAACGGTGTTAAAGTTCCAGACAAAGCAGTCATGGAAAGCATCTGTAATGGCTGAAGAGGTTAGGGGACTGGAGAGATTGAATATTTAAAAGAGGAGATTGTAGCTCAGTTCCCAGCACCCACATCAGGCAGCTCAGAAGCAACTGTAACTCCAGTTACAGGGGATCTTCTGCTCTTCATGGACACTCACATACACATGCATACACACAGAGACACACATAAATTTTTAGAATGGATAAATCTTTTAAAAAGAGAGGTTAGTGCCACTCAAGAAAAGTTACCTGTTTTTTACTGAAACAAGGAAAAGTATCTTGATGGCTAGATCCCACTTGTCAAAGACTTCCATTGGAATAGAGTGCTGCTGTTGCAGGGAAATGGCAGCTTGGAGAATATTTTCAGTTTCATTTGTACAGACTGCTGTGGTCATGGTCCCAGAGGGACTATCTACTTCTTAAAGTGGTAGCAGAGGCTGGTCAAGGTTCATGTAGTGCTATTTTTGCAAAAATAAGTCATTCAAGAGCTACAGGATCATGAAAGTTTGCACCAATGTTCCAAAGAAAAGCCTATGGTGCCATATGTGTATCAGGACTGGAATCTTTACAAAGAGTCCCTGTGCTAAGTATGAATGAAACTGTAAGCCTACATTGCAATGGAAACTCAAAGATTTTGGAGATGCCGTGAACATGGAATTTCTGCAGAGGAGAGCTGCAGGCAATGAGTGGAACTGGTCCCAGAGAGAAACCAGGGATGCTGCCCATGGCAGGGTCACAAGATGCAGGGTTACTCAGGTCTACAGGCACTCAGTCAATGACACCATGTGCCTGAGATGCTAGTAGCATTTCATGTTTCTCCTACACAAATTCCTAATCCTCCCTTTATGTTTACTCTGTTTCTTTGTAGTTTTTTTACTTTTTAGACAGGGATTACTTGTAGCCACAGCTAGCTTGGAACTCACTACATAGACCAGGCTGGCCTCGATCTCACAGAGTGATACTGAGTGCTGGAATTAAAGGCATACACCACCACACCTGGTTAACTTTGACCTTTATAAGTTGAAACTCTTTTTAAGCTTTTTTTGAATACTATTATTTTACTTTTATTTACGTGTATGCGTGTATGTCTGATTGCACACCAGAATGCAGGTGCTGATGAAGTCCAGAAGATTATATCCAGGTCTTCTGTAAGAGCAACATATGTTCTTAACAGCTCTGATCTTAACCTCTGCAGTCCCCAGAGTTGGAATCTTAGGATTTTAGGGACACTTGAAGTTGAACTAAATGTATTTTTCATGATGAGATAGCCCTGAGCCTTTGGCAGCCAGGGATGGAATGTTATCATTTCATTTGGAAATGTCTCCCACAGGCTCCTGATTTGAATGCTTGGTCTCTATCTTGTAGCCCTAGTTTGAAGATCATGGAGCTTAAGAGGATGGAGACTGGATGATAGAAGCAGTTCAGGAGGGGTGTGTTGTACCCACACCCCATTCTAATATATCCCATGTACTTCCTGACCTGGAACCATGTGAACAGCTCTGTCTCCTGCTCCTTCCACCGGGGACAGGGCTGCTCTGTTACACCTTCTTAATACCATGACTAAAATCTCCCTGAAATGATGAGCCAAATGAACTTTAGTTCCCTTAAAATGTTTCTGTAAGGCATTTTGGTTACAGCAACATAAAGATATTATAATAAGTTCAGTGTTTTAGTCTTCTGACTACTTTCAGGAAATTTTCTCATTTTGATTTTCTAAAAATTTTCCTCTTTCAGTCTTCCAATTTCCTTCTGTCTATCTTTGTCTGTCTGGGCAGTTTCTACTGATGAACAAATAACCTGAGAGATTCTTTCCTAGTCCTACCCCCTATATGATCTATGAAAGACATTCCTCATTTCTGTTACACTGTTATGGAGCTTTTCATTGTGATAAGAACACTCAGCATGAGATCTACCCTCTTAACAAATTCACTATTGTTGATTGCACACGCAGTGCTCAGCAGATTTCTCGAACTTATTTATGTGACCTAGGAGAAACTTCATGTACATCAGTTAGTCGCCCTCAGTTTTTTTTCTCATTTCCCTGGAATGTGGTAAGCACCATTCTTCTGAATGTATGAATCTGACTGTTTTAGACATCTCATTTAACTGGAATCAGCAGTATTTGTCTTTCTTCAAATGGCCCATCTCAGTAAAATGTCTTCAAGTTTCATTCATTTTTGTCACACATATTAAAACACTGCTTTTCTTTAAGATTACATAATATTCCAATGTGTGTATTACCACATTTTCTTAATTGACTATTTAAGCAATGGACATTTGTTTTTTTCCTACACCTTGCCTACTGTGAATAATACCATAATGAACATAAAAGCACTAAATCTCAAGATCTTGATTTCAGTTCTTTGGATAAATACCTAAGTGGAATTACTGACTCATACGGAAGTTTTATGTTTAATTTTATGAAAAACCTGTCTACAATTTTCCACAGTGGCTATACTTTGCATCCTTAGCAATGGTATACAAGAGTTCTGCTGGCTTCACATTCTCTCCAGAACTTCTGTTTCCCACGACAGTCATTCTGACAGATTAGGGGAGATAAACCACTGTTCTCTTGACGTACATTTCATTGATGATTCAGTTAGGGAGGTAGACAGTTTTTATACAACTGGCAGTTGTATCCACTTCTCTTTGAATAAGTGCACATTCAAGGTTTTAGCCCATTTCTATATAAATCAGGTTACTATGTTTTGTTTTGTTTGTTTTTTTTTATAACTACTGAGCTATGGGAAGCCCTTAGGTTTTGCCTTTGTTTTATATTAACCACTTACTTATTCCACACAGCTGGCAAATGCTTTCTATCACTCTCCTGGTCACCATCCACTCTGCTGGATTTTCCGTTGCTCTGTAAAAGCTTTTGTTTTTGGATGTGGTCTCTGCTTGCTTTTGGTTTTGTTTACATTTTTGTGTCATCATATACAAGAAACCACTGTCAAAATAAATATGATGATGCTTTTCTCCTCTTTTCTTCTCTGACTTTCACAGTTTCAAGCCTCATTTAAGTGTTTATCAATTTGAGATGATTTTTGCATGTGGTCGAAGGGATTGATCTCATTTTTCCTCATGTGGCTATCAAATTTTCTCAACACAATTTGTTGAAAAGACTGTCCCTTCCCCAATACGTATTCTTGACATCCGAGTTGAAGATCAGTTGGCATACATTAGGTGGTTTATTTCTGGGCTCTCTACTCTGTCCCATTGGACAGTGTGTGTATGTCTAAGCTAGTACCATACTTGGCTTACTGAGTGCTTATTAAAAATGGGACATACAATGCCTCCAGCTCTGTTTTTCTTTCTCAATATTAATTTGACTGTAGTCTTTTGTGGCTTCATGTGGATTTTAGAATTTTTTTCTGTCTCTTTGTAAAGTGGCACTGAGAATTTGATACATATTTCACTAACTGTAAGCTGCTTTGGAATTTTAACGTTAAAACTTCTTACCCTGGAACATGACATGTCTTTTTAAAAACATTTTCTTGGAATCTTGTTTAGTTGTTTTTCTTGATCAGTGTCTTACAGTTTTCAGTATACATGTCTTCCATCTCTTAAGTTCATTTAACCAATATATTGCCATAGTATTGGTACATGATATTTCCCAGGGAGACATGAGCAAACATCTGCTCACCCAAGAGCCTACTATAAACAAACTAAAGAAATTATTCAACCCAATTCTACTCAGTGAGTCTCTGGATTTATCGGGATTATTTACAGGAGCATGTGGTGAGGGCTTGCTTACAGAGGCTCACAGGGCTTATAGGACTCAAAGGCAATTTGCATTACCTAAAATCCCACCCAACATTCCTCCTCATGAAAGCTGCACCCGTGGAGCTCCTTACACAACTTATAGGTAAGTCTAATGAGGAGTCCCAGCTGCACGATGATTATTACTGCTTATATAACCTTGGGGAGGGGCCTTGTGACTCTTTCAAGCTTCAGGAATTTCCTGAGATTTGTGTGTTTTATTTATTCCCAAGCCTTGTAAGATTCATTTACTTCCTGGATCTTTTTCTTTAAGAAGACATTTATTTTCTTTTTATTTATGTGTGTGTGTGTGTGTGTGTGTGTGTATGCTCACATACATGTGGGTTGAGGCCAGAAGAGAGTGTTAGATCTTGTAGCTAGAGCTACAAATAGTTGTGAGCTGCCCAACAGGGTTACTGAGAATTGAACTGTTCTCTAGAAGACCAGTAAACAGTCTTAACTGCTGAGTCATCTCTCCACCCTATGTCCTGAATCTTAATAAGCTTCCCCCCAGAAGGGAGTATGTCAATTTGGAGAAAATGGCTACAAAGTATGTGTGGTATTGTCAGTCAAAATTTACAACCTGTATTGATACAGTAACTGCAGTCTCGGCTTCATTCAGCATTCCTTCTTCAGTGTACGTTTCTGTTCCAGGATGCCACAGGGCATCTAGTTATCATTTCTCAGACCACTCTTGGAAATGACAGTCACAGACTTTGGTTTTTATGATGTTTATAGTTTTTAGAAAGGCTGGGTTATTTTTATTTTATAAAATGTCAAATGAGATTTGTCATTGTTTTTCTCATAAGTAGTCTGGGGTAATGGGCTTGGAGGAGAAGGGCCACAGAAATAAAATATGTTTCTTACTATGTAATGTCAAGGGTATACATAATCAACCCGGTATTTCTCTATTGATATTGATCTTGATCATTTGACTGAGTTTGTCAGCTAACTGTATTTCGTTATTTTCTCCCCTTCTGTTCCATTGTGTTTGGAAAGAGGTCACTAGGCTCAGGCCACACTTAAGGAATGGGAGCTTAAGAGCCTACTTTCTTGACAATGGAAAATCTATGTAAATAGTGGATTTTTCTTCACAGGGTTGTATGTAACTCTCGTTTATTATGTATTAAGTCACTTGTTCTTGTCTGTATGAACTCGAACATTGATATTTTGAAGAATGTACCTTTATTTTAGATTTTAGGTTGTAAACTAATACTATTTTATGTGTTGTTTGAACCATTCTATCTTTGATAAATGGATTTATTTCCATTAACACCCGTGTTCCTTTAATATATCCCCATCTTTATGATAATTTTTAGCTTTGTATATGTGTGCATGTGTGTGTAGATTGATAAAAGTGTCTTCCTCATTAATTCCCTACCTTATTTTTTGAGACCACATCTCTCACTGAACCTGAAATTAATTAATTTGACTGGACTAGCTGACCAGCAAGCCCCAGGCGTCTGCTGTTTCCACACCCCCCGGCACTAGGTTTACAGGAGCATATTACCATGTCTGTTTTTTGTTTGGGTGCTGGGATCTGAACTGATTCTTATGCTTATGTAATAATCACTTTAATGACAACCATTTCCTCATCCTTTCTATGAATTTAAAAGAATATTTTCTTGTATTCTGGCATACCAGATGCAAAGGGTTCTTTATAATTCCTTCCAGCCTCTAGGAATACGCCATTTCTCCAAGTAACCCAAGTTTCCTTTGTTATGGAATGGTGTTATAAATCAAGATCTAAGTACTAAATGCATTTGTTACTGTTAGGGTGCCAGTGATTGTATTCCTCTCAGCTCAGAGTGAAGAAAAATATGTGTTTTCAATTCCAATATATATACCTGTCTATAAATATTTCTGTATGTAGTTGTCTTCATCTTCATGAAACTCAATGATTGATGTCTCTAACTATAACCTGTTACCACATGTGTCATTCTAACATCTTGCTTGTATGTAAATTCCTAATCTTTCAGTAATCACATAATCAGCAATTCATTTATTACTTTTGGAATTTCAGTATGTATGCATAATAACAGAATTGTTATTAGTGCTCCCAAAAGAAACAACTTTCTCAACTAGGGTAGAATTGTTTATGTGTACTTTATTTCCTTTAGTTTTATAGACTCTAGTCATTTCTAAAATTACTTAAGTCAGCACCTTTTACTTCCAGCTTCTTAAGCAATTATTTTATATATTTGCATGTTTTTAAGATTTATTTTTATTTACGTATATGTGTTTATATCTGTGTGAATTTATGTCATGCATGTGCAGGTGCCTCTAGAGGCCAGAATAAGGAATCAGATCCTCTGGAGCTGAAGTTGCAGGTGGCTATGAGCCACCCAATATATGTGCTGGGCACTGAGCTCATATCTTCTAGGAGAGTAGAAATCACTCTTAATCACTAAGTCCTCTCTTCAATCCCATTTCATATATTTGCAATACAGTTCATTTTCTTTTCAATTTTGCTTTCAATCTTTGTATCCCTCAGTCCACTAATTGGGTTTTTAATGATATGCATGCACTAATGGAAATTCCTTTAACTGTAAGCATCTCTGGATTTTTAATGAAGGCATAGCTTTCTATTTCTATTAGAAATATTATGAAGGATATATAAAACTCACCGATGTTCTATTGTTCAACTCTCTTCATGTCATCCCCAATTCCCTAAGCCTTAAAAACTTCTGCTACCTTTACTATGGCCTGAAGATTTTCTCTCCTGTAGGGTCATAAGTGGAATGAAACAGCATGTGGCCTTTTTAGACTCGCTTCTTTCATTTAGTAACTTGCATTTAGGAGTCTTATGTCTCTGTATAGCTGAGTATTATTCCTTATGTGAACATAGGACATTTTCTCACCGTCCATGGCTTGTTTTTTTGGTTCACTTAGCAATGCTTTCCACCAAGAAGAAACTCTTCATTTTTTATGAAGTTCAGTCTATCAATTTTATCTTTCCTGACTTATACTTTTTGTGAATCTAAAGCTTATCATCAAATATTAAGAAATGTAAATTTGGGACCCAGAGAAATGGCTCAGTATTTAAGAGCACTTACTAATCTTGCAGAGGACCCAGGTTCAATTCCCAGCACCCACACAAGAGCTCACAACCATCTGCAGCTCCAGTTTCTGGGGCTCTAACACCTTCTTCTGACCTCTGTGGGCACTGTATACACGTGGTACCCAGACACAGAGACAAATACTGATACACATAAAATAAAAATAAGTTGATCTTTTTTTCTAAAACCTCCTCTGTCATTTCATGCATCTAAATACAAAATTAAGATGTCAAGAATAGACCTGGATACATCCACAGTCTTTTTCTGGTTTATGAGTGATTAAAGAATCATACCTAAGTTCTCTAATTCTAAAATTCTTTAATGGTAACAATTTCTTGCCATAAAAACCATCGCAACATTCATAACTTTAATTTACTCAAAAGTATTTAAGGTAAACCCGATACCTTTATATAATTCATTTTGTTATGTCTTTACATGGTCTTGTAAATAGACTCTAAGATGGTCCCCTATCCCACCTCCAGATGTCTGCTTTTTTAAAGTCTTTGCTTCTAGAAGGTGGTGCTTATGGCTTGCTTCTAACAGAATATATCACACTTGACAGGATGTGACCTCATGATTACATTTGCCACACAGCAAAGGTGGCAGGCTGCCATGCCCATGATTGTGTTACATTATCTGACAGAGAGGATGGAAGACCTGTCAGTGGTTATGTTACTCAATGAAGATCATTACTGTGACTGTACTGCATTACTTAAGATTCTGCCTTCCTTGCAGAATCCTTCCTCTCTTTTGCTGGTTTTGAAGGAAGAAGACATGAATCATGTGACCAGAAGACACTATTCTGACAGTAACCAGGGAAAGTTTAAAAGTGAATTTTCCCTCAGTCAAGACTTCAAATGAGAGCTCAATCCTGGACAACCCATTAATTGGAGCTTTCTGAGACATCTGACTCAGCTCAGACTCTAATCTTGTAATGATATTTTAAAAATCACAACCGAAAATGAATATGAGCATAAAGCTGCAAGTAAGTATGTAACTTTTGGGTTTTATTTGCTTATTTGCAGTAATGACATTGAACCCAAGGCCTTGGGCTGCCTGGCAAGAGCTCTACCACTGAGCTATGTCCCTAACACTACAATGCTTTCTAATGGCTTCAGAGAAGTGTCAAGAGGTCACTCAGGTTTTATTAATCTGTTTCAAATAGTATTTTCACTTACAATGTAGAAGTGTAAAGAACAAAGAAAAGGAGAGGAAATTCTGATTCTGAAGAGCAGTATTGTTTATTTCAGAAAGGTTTTCAGGTTTTATTTTGTAGTCCATAACTGTGCATGCAGATGGATATAAAGAGACAGTACTTGTTAACTAAAGGGCTCAATATTGGTTGCTATCCATTGTATGCATTCATAAACACAACTCATGATGAATGCATCAAAGTATGTCCAAGTATAACTTCTTTGGCTCAAACTGGAATTTCTAGTACCATTTGTAGCATGTACAAAAATGTAAAACTATTACAAAGTAGAAAGTTTTGTGTAAAAGTTCATCTCAAAAAATCCATATCTTCCCTATTTGATGATATTCCTTTAGCCACATGATAATGCAGTTCATAAGATGTATCGGTTTATCAAACACCACTCTTGAAAAAAGTCCTTTCATGACAAATTGTCAGTTAATATAATGCACCAAAGTTACATACTTGACAACTTTGGAATTTAAAATATAAAACCTGCTTTTAAAGTGTTTTCCCCATACATTGCATGCATGTGAGTCACTGTGCACCAGAAGATTCTTCTATAGTTCCACTCAGGTGAGATGCAAACTGCAAAGCTATGTGAAATTCACCCACATTTCCATCAAACAGCTTCTGAACACAAAACCTTACATACCCTTCCTTCCTGTGCCTTGGTTAACCAGCTTTGCTTCTTCCCCAGTAGAACACAGATCTGACTTTTGATGCAAAGTCCTCTCATTGCAGACTAAAGTGATAATTGCTCTCTCCCTTCCCTGCCCCTGTTTTGCATCTGACATTTACTAGCAGAAGTTTGCACTTCTGCATAAAAGCCACAAGAGAAGCAAATGACCTATGGTCTGCTTTCCAGATGATCTGTGGTAGTTCCAAAACATGTTTTCACATACTAGAGCCTTTTAAGTCATCTTTGCCCAAATAAATACATTTCTTTTCCTGGTACTTCATGGAATAAGGTTAATATAAAATTCTACTTCATGTAAGCTGATCTTTAACATAATAATCCTAGATTATGAGGGGGAAAAAGCAATACTAGTTGAATCATAAATGGTTTATAAGCTATAAAGGAAACATAAATACACTGTTAACCATTTAAGTATTAATGTATCTCTATCTGGTACATTTGGTAATGCAAGCCAAGAGTGACCCTAAATGTTTTTTTTTTCTTTTTCCCATTTTCCAAGACTACATGATTCTCTATAGAGTTTGCAATTTATCTTTAAAATTTTTCTGTCAGATGAATAAAGAGTATTACAGTGAGAATTACATAGAACAGGGACAGCACTGTCACATTATAGGTGATAAGGGGAAAGGGCTCATGATGAAAAGTACGTGTTGATCATGGAGGTTACAGTGAAAACAAATGCTGGGGTTAAAATGAAGGTTGTGGTAAAAACAGTAAGATCAGGAACACCAAGGAATATAAATAAGAGGGCTGAGAACTGGGTATGAGACAGCCAAACTGGCTAGATAAGAAAGACGGGGACTTTGAGAAGCAAAGCCAGTGATGAGGCCGGTTGGCCCATTCCCATTGAACCCCATGGAACATATGCAAGGCACTGTTGCCCTTTCACATAGTCTTGCTTGTAAAGTAGCTAACTCTGACAAATAAAATTATGGATAAGGGATGTCCATCTACTCCAGAAAGAAGAACACCCCAGATCACCCCATAAGCAAATGTGAGAACAAAGACACCGTAGTTTAATTAACAGCCAGCAATATATCTGCAGTGTTAGGGACTAGGGTTAAAGGTTAACAGACAGGCAGGGTCAGGAGCTAACAAAGCCTAAGTCAGAGATGAACATAATGGGGGTTCAATCACCCCTAATAGGGTGGTCAGCACGTGAACAGGGCATGATCATCTCCACGGTTGGAGCAGAGGGATAATACACAGGAGTTTTGGCCCTCTATTGGCTTGGCCCAGGATAGCCCATTGAACTGGCCAATCTCAATAGAAATGATCTCAATCTCTGTCAAGTTTCTGCCATAAGTCTCAATACATTTATCTCCCTAGATGAAACAGTCCAGTTCTTTTCTCCTGGAACACCTCCCACTCTCAGGAGTTTTTCTTTTACTTTCTCATAATTTCCCTTCATAAAGCTTGTTTGCACATTGCGTGTGCCCACACATCTGTATCTTTCATCTTCATTATCATGAGACAACATGAGAGCCAATCTTGGGCTGACCTGAGGTGACCTTCTGATTTCTACATCCTAAATCCCTCAGTCGTGTACCTCTGGGCTGAGGAAGGTCCAGCTGCTCTCAAAAACTGCAAAACAGAAATTGAATTTGGCAAAACCCCATGAGATTTTCATCTTTTTTGTTTAGATTTCTTAAAAGAGAGGCTTTATCATAATGACCCTCAGAGCCTATCTGTGATCCCTTTTTTCATGGTTCTCATGGAATTTAGCACCTCACTGTGAAGTTTTAAAAGGATCACCAGCTGTCTTTGTTTATGATTCTTTAACAGTTTGAACAGAACCATTTACACTTCCCTAGTATGAAGGCTCTCCAGAGACTACTGAGTTTAATCAAGCAAACATCAAGTTTTGTAATCTATCAAATTAACCCATGTAAGGTAACACAATAATAGTATTTTCCCCTCTGTGCTCCAAACAGTTCTCAATTGTTTTACATGCATAATCAATAAAATAAATATTTTTCTTACTTTCATGGCCATTGTTAGAATGAATAGGTATGTCTATCACTTTTTTACATTATCTAACTCATCCCTTAGTTTCCCTAATGTCTGCTTAGAACCTGAGCTGTACTGGTTGAAAATGATTTAAGAAGCAAAGCGAACAATCTAAGAACTTAAATAAAGGTTAGTGCTGCCGTGAAATGGGATGTCAGCTTCGCAATCTGTACTTTCCCACTAAGCTGGGTGGAGTTTATCTAGAAGAGTCTAGAGAATTGTGAAAGAAGTCACCTCAAAAGGTCTCTCTACAAGCCGTCAAAAGCGACTCTCTTCCTCTTCCACAGCACGGTGAAGGCCAGGGATGAATTTCAAAAGTTGCTTCCGGACACTTCCCCGTCTGCTTTTCCGGGGCAGCGTCCCAAACATGCTTGAGTAATTGCCCTCCCACAAGGGGGACATGGACCCACTGCTGGTGGCACTGATGCTCCGGTTCCTCCTTGAAGTATTCCTCAAAAAATCGTCCCCATCCTTAGAGACAAAGCACTCATCATCTGTGCTCGCCTGCCGACTGAAGGCGCCCCGGCTGGAGTCCTCAGACACACAGCCATCCTCGCTGTCCACCGTCATGGAGCTCAGCCAGCTCCTACAGCTGCTCTCGCTGGACATTCTGTTCCGGTCCAGAAGGGCTGGGCCGGGCCCAGGCAGGCTTCCAAACAAAGACAGGTCATCCAGGTCCATGTTTTCCAAACTTGGGCAGTTGGCCGCATCACCTGTACAATGGACAAGTAGATGTGGATGGATGTGATCGTCAGTCCCTGTAGGTGAGCACAGCCAAGCCAACTTTACAGAACACAAAAGACCAAGAATTCTTCCTCAGTTTTTACTTGCAGGAATATGTGACTTTAAGAGGTCATTTGAAAAATCCTTTAAGGGGAGTTTCCCAAACTCTTGGTCATGGACTGACTAGCTTCCAAGAGAAAGACCATGAAAATTATGTTAAAATAACTTTAAACAAAATACTTCCTTCTGTAGTATGGGATTGGAATGTCCTCCAAAAGGCTCATTTGGTCCCCAGCATGATGCTGCTGGGGAATGGTCAAAATTTTAAGAAGTGTGGTTTGAGGGAGAGAATTTAGGTCATTGGGGACATGTCCTGGATTCTGACTGTGTGGTCACATTCCCTTCCACTTTCTCTCTTTCACCAAGAGAGCTGTTTTCATTTGCTGCATGCTTCTACTGTGATGAGCCTTTACGGGCTCAAGCCAATGGCGCCAAGTCATATGGAATTAAACCTCTAAACTACGAGCCAAAAATCATCCTTTGATTTTTATAAACTGATTTATCTTTGGTTATAGTGATAGGTAGCTAGCATACTTTACATGGGAACAGTTCAACTGAATGGAGAGTATGACAGTGTGACTCATGAGTCTCAAAGTGATAATTTATTAAACATATGTGACCCCAGAATGTTTTATCAAAATGTTTATAGAAATGAGGTTAAAATGAACACTTGGACATATGTTGTCAAGGATTTTCTCCATCTAGTTACTCTGATTCTTAATAACTGTCTTTTATTTATTTATTATTTTCTGTCTATGAGTGTTTTGCCTGTATGTATTTAAGTATACCCATGTCATGCATGCCCATGGAGGTCAGAAAAGGGTACAAGATTCCCCTGGAACTGAAGTTACAGATGATTGTGAGCTGCCATGTGTGTGCTGGGAAATGAATCTAGATCCTCTGCAAAAGCAGCCAGTGCTCCTGAGCCATCTCTCCAGCCCCTTAATAGTTGCCTTTAACAAATAATCATAAGTCTGTTACAAGGCCATTTAAAGTATATGGGAAACAGTTTTAAACCAGGGAATTCAAAGGCGTTTACAAGAGAAAAGATTTATGATATTAACTACCTTTTCCAGTCCCAATGTTTCAAATTTCATTTTAAATATTTAAATGCCACATCATGGTGCTGTACTTAGCAAGCATCTCTGCCATTAAGCATGTGCTTCAGAAAACTGAATTTTATCTGCTTGGTCAAGTTTTTTTCATGCCACCCTTCATAACCTATATTTAGATTCTCCAAAACGAAAGGTGAATCACCCACCAACATCCTGCCATGCCTCCACCTGCTTCCCGCCATTTGAGTCTGCAGATGTGCTTAGAAAAGCACCATGAAAATGTGTGTTTCAAGAAAAGGAACAGAATACCACACACAGGTGAGGTTTTGCTGTGTGGAACGTCTCTGCTCCCTGTCTTTGGTTAATAATACAGAAGGAGACTGCTCTTCAGTCCTCTGATCTCTGAGGCTGAGCACCAGCCGGTCTGCTTTCCTTTCTGCTCTACAACCTACTTGATTTCATCTCAAAGTAAGCTCATAAAGCTCCTTGATGCGAGAAGAACTGCTTTGCAGAATTACACATTCTGAATGCTTACTGTTCTAGTTCTATTAAAAACTAGATGGGAGGAAGGTGGACCGGAGAAATAGCTCAGCAGTTAAGAGCACTGGCTGCTCTTTCAGAAGACCTGGGTTCGATTCCCAGCACCCACTGGTGCCTAACAACCATCTATAACTCCAGTTCCAGGGAATCCAATTCCCTCTTCTAACCTCTGAAGGCATTGCATGACACGAGTGCACTTACATACATGCAGGCAAAACAGTCATACACATAAAATAAAAGTAATAAATAAATATTTTTTAAAAACACAAAAAAGCAGCAACAACAAAATGCATGAACACCCTCGATCCCTCAACAAATGATCAGCATGATCTGTGAGTCTCCTGACATAGAGTCTACTCAAGTCTTCCTGTAGAGACTGAGTTTTTTCAGGACCCTCTAGGAAAGCAGCCCAAGAAATGGTTGAATAACAAGGCCACAAAGAAATTTTTGTGTCTTTCTAAAAAAATATTTGTCAAATCTAGTGTGAATTTATTAGAACTATCTGAAAGGGCTGGATATAGTGGCACATGCCTGTAATCCTAGCCTCCGGAGCTCAACACAGCAAAATCTTGCTCTAAGAACAAAACAATAATTAACTGAAATGCATAAAAAAGTGAGCTGGGTGGGTAAGATGGCTTAGTGGTTAAAGGTACCTGCAGCCAAGCCTGACAACCTGAGTTCAATCACTGGAGCTCACATGGTAGAAGAGAACTGACTCCCATAAGTTGTTCTCTAACCTATACAAACACATTGTGGCATGCATATAACTTACATAAGTTTAAAAATACAAGTGTTCAAATAAAAAAAAATATTTCAAACCAAACTCCTAAATTATAAATTAATGAGTAATTAATGAATAAGTTGTATTTTTAGGATATATAAGGAATTCCAAAATCTAGAAAAATAAAAAGAGTTAAGATAGGTACCAGCAAAGACTTGGATAGATATTTGTCCAAAGAAGACATGCAGTTGGCCACCGGATATATAATAATGGCTGGCATCATTCATCATCTGGTAACCACAAGTCAAACCACAGTGAGAATCACCGCACCCTTGTAAGAACGCTCACTACTAAAAAGACAGAAGATAAAAAGTGATGGTGAAGATGTGAAGAAAAAGAAGACCTTGCTCAATGCTGGAATGAGTTCATCCACTATGGAAAACAGTATGGCATTCCATGAAAAGCTAGCATGGAAATATCATATGATCCAATACAGCCACCACCACATAGACATCCAAGGGAAGCAAAATCAGTGTGTCCTGCACAGTCGTGTTCATCACAGCACCATTTACAACAGCCACGACATGGAACAGTGCAAGCGTCTGTCAGCTATAAATGGTAGAAGAAAGTATAGTACACGCACAGTGGAATACTATCGGTCCATGAAGTTCTGCCACTTGTGCCAACATGTATGCAAGTGAAGATCATCATGTTAAGTGAAATAATCCAAGTACAAAAAGATAAGAACTGAATGATCTCATGTTGAGAGTAGAAATGGGGGTCATCAGAAGATGGAGGTGGATAGAGTACAGAGAGGGACAGGGACAGCTTGTTCCATGAGTGAACTAGAGAATTAGAGAGGAGTGAGAAGTTCTGGTGTGTTATGCATGGTAGAGTGGCTATGAAGAGCAAGAATGTACTGTAAGCTTCAGAAGCTAGAAGGAAGGATTTTGAGAGCTTTTATTACAAAGAAATAATAAATGCTTGGCGAGATACCCATATTCAGCCTGACTTTTACATCATATAATGCATGTATGCATCATGATATCCATTAGTATGTATAATCTTTATGTTTTTATGTATCACTTTTAAATTATCTTTAAATTGTATCTTTTTTTCTGAGAAGTTGTTATCATTTGAACACATATTCTGGGTTATAAACAGAAACTAGAGCTGAGTGTTGCCTGAAGAAGACGGGACTTATATACCCACCCAGAGCTAGAGACGTCAGTGAATTGCTTGAACATAAAGTTCACTTTTGCTAGATGTGGTGGTGTACGCCTAGAATTCCAGTTCTCTGGTGACTGGCACACAAGGAACTGTATCTTGGGCAACTGTGAGTAGAGGGCTATCCAGGGGTATATAGCCGGTCCTTGTTTCAACCAACATCCCAGAAAAGAAGTTTATTCCTCTGGTAATATAGCAAAGAGAATACCAGCAACATAAATTCAACCCTTTCCTTCAAATTGCATTCAGTAACAAGAGCCTCTCATCTATATAATAATCTTACATACCTGTCTAGGTTCTGGGACCCATGAAGCAGTATTTCTCTGCATAAATATAACTTATACAATTTATTTTTATTGAATTTTTGTGAAATTCAGACAATATATTTGGATCATATTTAGACTCCCTTCCCTTCCTGCGCCTCTCTTAAAGCGCCCACCCCCCAAAACCTGGTCTCATGTACTCTGTCATATATGTGCAGGCTATCAAGCCATGTTTATGTCCCCAAATATCCTTTGGTATACATCCGTCCACTGGAGCCTAGTTAACTTACTTAGTTTCACACCATTGAAAAAAACCAGCTCTCCCTTTCCTAGTAGTTATCATTTACCAATAGTTCCTCAGCTAAGGCTGGGGCTCTTTCCCTACTTCACAACTTCCATGCTGGGTTTTTATCTGATTTAAGCTTACAGTTGCTGAGAGGTCCTGAGTCTCTAACTTCCTAGCTGTCTGGAAACCATTTTCCTTGTGGTCAGCTACCACCTGTGGCTCTTACAGCCTCTCTGCCCCACCCCCTTCCACAATGGTCGCTGAGCCATGGGCGGCAGAGATTTGCTATGGGTGTTGTATTCAGGGAGAAGCTCTCTGCAGTCTCTTACTCCTGCTCTTTGGCCAGTTGTGGCCTTATAGGTCAGTTACCACCTGTTGTATGAGGAAGCTTAGTTGGTGAGAGTTGAGAGATACATTAGTATTCTTTCTGCCTCCTGTTCTATATTTCCCTGAGCCTTAGGTGTGAAGGCTGATTGTAGGAGCTCTAGCTAAAAAGTGTGTAACCATTCCAGTTTGAACAGCTCCTAAACCACGATCATTTTCTGGAATCTAATTCATTGGCTGACCTAGTAGATATGGTGGACAATGTTTCTTACTGCTCTTCTGAAATCTCTAGTCAAGTGTGTGCTATTGCATGTATGTGTCTGCTTTTATGTGCAAATGTGTTATCTGTGTGGAGAAGAGGGTGTGGCTTGATTTACCCCTCCTCCAAATACACAAGGCATTCCAAAGTTAATCCCAACAATACACAAACTAATATCCTTAACCAAATTCTTATTGTAATGGCAGAAATACTGCCAGGACAGGAGAATACTAGAATGCGGTTTCCTGACAGGAACTCTCACTCACCATGCAGCAAGCGCTGTTCCTGTAAATGCAGAGACCTCAGCTCCGCCCATTTTTTCTTCAAGGTTTGCTGTGAGAAAGACGAAAAGAAAAAAAAAAGTTCTAATTATTAGGAAAGCCCAAGTGAGAACAGCAAGTGAATTCTGCGTATTGAGACCTGTCACTAACATTTCCCTTTGCAGGGCCACCGGCCACTCTCGTTCTCCAAAAGATTTCTGGAAGAATATTAGGAATACTCGTTTCTCAAGAACCAACGAGTCTTTTCTTAAAATACAAGAGAATCAACAAACATTCATCTTTTTAGATTTTAAATATAGAATAGATTGTTTAGGTTTGTAAGGACTTCTAGCTGTTTCCATATGCGAGACAGGCAACAGCTGAATAGAAACTCTTGTATCTTAGGAGAATTAAATAGGAGATAACATGTGAAATGTTTGGAACAGCAACTCAAACTTAACCAATGCTCAGCAAATACATTATTCCTTGATGAGTCTGGGTATTGAAACAGACTTTTTTTTGCGAGATGTCCATTTACCTTCTATCCCAAAAATATACTATAGGTATATAGGTAGGCTAAACCTATAACAATACTTGTAACACAGATAAGCACCTTGACTTTTTTGTTGTTGTTGAGATAGGTTCTCCTGTAGCCCAGGCTAACTTTGAACTCACTACAAAGTTGAAGACGATCTTGAACTTTTTATTTTCCTGCTTACAACTCCCAAGTGGTGAGATTACAGATACACACACCAGATTCCAAAGATCTGTGACCCAAAGAGTCACAATCATGCATGCTAAGCATGCCTCTACTAACTGAGCTGCATCCCCAGCACACGCCCTGACTACTTGACCACTTCCTCCCTTGGCTGCCCACCAAATGAGATGAGTGGCCACCATGAGAACCAGGTGACGTGAGAATAGTTTTCGGGCTCACAAGACCTGGCCCAGTCCCGCCGCCAGCGGATGTCAGAGAACCCACAGGGCAAGGTAGGTGTCATAGACTGGCTCTTCTTCCTAGTTCTTGTTCCAGCTCCACCCCTGCCTTTGCTATTTGAGCTCCCCTGAGCAAGGCCAGCCTGTGAGGCATGGCGAAGACTTGCCAAGGGCACTTATTCTGGAGGGAAGACAGCCCAGCTGGGAAGGGACGGTCCTTTTACAGCACCACACGGGAGAAATAGATGAAACCAACAAAGAAAGAAAAAAGTACACTTGAAAAGTGCAGAAAGGAAAGAAAGCTATCCGATCATTATTATGTAAGGAGGCGAGTCCATAACTGGCTGCGTTTTAGAGAATGAGAGACTGAAGAATGTGTGTTCCTGGATAGGGCACCTATATTAAATGCTACCCACCCAGGGCTTAGGGACCATTGTGGAAGAGGGGGCAGAAAGATCGTAAGAGCCAGAGTTGGTGCATGAACATAAGGAAACAGAGACTTTCCGGCCTCTGGGAACTCGCCCATGAACTTGCAATGATAGTGACACCCTGCACAAGATCCATGCTGACTCAATCAGACAAAAATCTAGCATAGAATGGGGAGAATGGGCAGCAGGCCCCAATCTTAGCCAAGGAACTATTGACAACTGATTACTTTGGGTGGAGGGAGAGTTGATCTTTAAGAGAGTGACTCTAGGTAGGCTGAGTAGACTCCAGTGGGTGAACTTGAACAGAGGGACATCTGTCTACAAATGCTTGACTAAATAAGACTTAACATATATAACAAAATACCTGAAATATGGAGGGGAGGCTACTGAGGGGGAAGAAGGAGGGGGTCTTAATATGGATAAAATGTATTATATGAAATGCACAAAACCCAATTAAAAAGTACATGAGCAGGGCTTTCCAAATTGTTATTGTTTATGATCCTAAGGTTTTAACATAGCTAATTTGTTGATCTAGAACAATCATTTAAGCATACAATGACTTACACCCTCCCAAAATACCAATGTAAAGTGTAGATGTATCAGAGTAACTGTTTTCATGCAATACCACTTCATCTCACTGGGCTCATTCATGGCAGCTCAAGCAGTGGTTGAGTATTGTTGAATGTATACACAAAAGAGCCGCTTCTTAAAACAACCCTCATCCATCACATACTAAGCTAATTCCAAACACGGTCCTGCTCTTTTCATTCTACACAAGACGAGTAATCCTTTTACTGTTATTTTGTAGGGAAAATGGCATTTAAGTTTTGTAATTTCTCTAACGTGTTAAAGGTGGAAAGTAAAGTTTTATTATAGCAAAATATTTTTAAGGTAATACAGACCTAGGAAATAGCACAGTTGGATTTATAATAGCCCTTGTAACAAGTTCATCGTTCACATTTGGCATCTGAATCATAGGTCAGGATAAAGGAAATCCCTGAAAATGTGACTCAGAAGGACCACTAGTTCCAAAGAAGTGCTTTTGGTCCTATCATCTTTGGAAAGCAAATGCTCACTTACATAGAATGCTAAATAAATGTCATTGCACAGAGAAGTCAGCCTGACCTTAGTGATAGGTAATTCCCAATCATTTCTGTCTCAGGAGATTAACTACAAATTTCATAATTTCAAGGTTAGTTGCAACACAAAGTCAAGGTAGTAAATAAGAATGAACCTCAGGATGTGTCTGGAAAAAGCAAAAAGAGGTAGTTAAGAATTTAGGTCTTCTTGTAATATATTATTTAAATGCATCTATTTGATAAAAGGAACTGAGCCGTATTTCCTGCTTGAGAAGTGAACCCTGGCTAAGCATCATGCAGTGAGAAAAGGAAACTGAGAAAATGTGCTGGTGGCACGTAAGAAGACACAACACAACCTCATGATCTGAACCAGACTGCACTGACTCTCCAGGGAAGGGACCCAAGGTGCCAGACCTGGTCCTGGAAAGGGGCCTTTGAAACACTGTGTCCAAGGCAAGGTGTGACTATCCCACAGACCTGAAGGAGAGGCAACATTCAATCTTACAACCCCCTCTGAGGCTTAACCATAGGGAAGGCAGTCAACTGATGATCAGGACATGCATTCTCTCCAGGCAACAGGAAAACGGGGCAATGACTAAAGAAGACACTTCAGTAAGAATGTTTATAATCTCTGAGAGAAAAATGAAATCCATGTTTGCAAGGACAAAAGAGTGTCAAGAAATAAAACAAGAACAGATTGACATTAAGAAAAAGAACTGCTTTGCTATAAAACATACCTAAAAGCTCAATAGGAGGAATATATTCCATAGTAAATACAGATAATAAGAATATTACTGAAGGTACTTTGAGGAGGACAAGTGAAGAGTCTCTAACAGCACAAGATAGCATAGGGCGTGATGAAAAAGGCAAAGTTCAGGATACGATTTTCCAGAGCTAGACTCACTAGCTAGTCTTTATACAAAAGCACACTGGCAGTTTTAAACAATATAAATTAAGATGCAAATCTAGATCCAATTAATTTGTAGTGAAAAGTAGACAGGAGAGGAGAGAGACAGAGACAGACACAGAGAAGAGAGACACAGAGACAGAGAGACACAGAGAGACTAATACAAGTACTGAATTTTTAAGGATTTAAAAACAAAAAGTTCTGTAGAGAAAATTACCAAGGAAAAAAGAGAGAAAACATGAAAATAAGTGCAAGTAAAGATGTTAATATAATCATAATTATGACAGATTAAAATGTTGAGAATGAAATTTTATCATCAAAATCCACGTCATATATTCAAAGATGAGGAAAACTAACAAAAACATAACTCACTAAGGCTGTTTCATAAAGAATGTCTGAGTAGTCTTACTAGCAATAAAGAAAGTGAAATGGTGATTTCAAAGGAGCCCTTCAAAGAGAACCGAAGTCCAAATGATTCATATGCTATTATAAAAACTACCAGAGAACAAAAAGAGGGACAGGACCCAGCCCACACCATAAATCCAGTAAACTTGATGCTGAAACACGAAAAGGAGCCAGAGAAAATAAAAATACAGGTCAATCAACCTGTCAATAAAAAGGCTATTTTCAAAATTCAACAAATGTAGTGAAGCAAGCATAAAAGTATATAAATGATTATAAATCTCAACGTAAAAAATGCTGGGTTTATCTTCAAGATAAAAAGAATGGTTATATATCAGAAAAAATTAATATCATTCATCATAAGTTTTTTTACATTAAAAAATGTGTGTATGTATGTGAGCCTGCATGAGGAGATATGTATCATGTGTATGCAGTGCCCATGTCAGTGCTAGGAAGAAAACCCAGGTCCTCTGCAAGAGCAGCCAGTGCTCTTTACTGCTGAGCCATCTCTCCAGCCCCTTGGTAGGTATTTTCAGTGGATCTTTGTGAGGCCCCACTAATCTAATGCAGGAAAAGGTACTTCATAAAATTTAATATATAAGCATCCTAAAATTTAAGACATAAGCTCAGGAAGGGAGCATCCTGAGCCTAAGGTATATTCATAACTGGACTCATTCCTAATACGAAAGAACAGAAGGAGTTATCCTTAAAGAACACAATAAGGATGGCTACTGTTATTTCCACTCATCTAGGTAAGTCCTTGCTCTCACTAGAGGAGTACACAGGAAAAGGAACAAATCCATTTGAACACTCCAAATAATCTAGAAATGAGTTAGTAGAAATTATAAAGTTTAAAAAATTGTTTGACTATTAACAGCATAGAAATGACCATCAATATATTATCCACAATCATTTATTTTTATAATGAAACTATAATAATAAAACCATATATTACCAAGGACAAAGTCTAGCAAAGTACTCTAAGACTTAGATGTATAAAATTACCTGCATTATAAAAAATGTAAAGAAAGAGCATAAAACAGCTAAGAAAATCTATTAATAAGAAAGTGAAATACAATCTAACAACTTACATTTTTGGCATTCATCTATCTGTATAAAATGAGATACCAATCAAAACTCTAACAGTTATTTATGGAACTTGATGATTTGATAGATAATCAAAAGACCAAGAATAACATTTGCAGTTAGGTATCACTATTTATTATGAACTAAGTTGGAGATAAAAAGTTGACTAGAGGGTCATAATTGGGAGCCCATAAATAAGTATATACATGTAACCTTAAAACTTGCTTTCAGTTTCATTACAATTCAGTTGAGGAGAAAAGCAGAATATCCAAGAAATTGTACTGGGAGAACTAGTTGCTCAGATGGGAAAATTCAAAATTTCCAGTACTCGGTAGTATATTTAAAAAATATCTTTGAATGAATCAAAGACTTTAATGCAAAAAAGAAAAGAACTTAAAATTTTAGGAAAAAAGAAAATATAGATTACTAACAATGAATGGTTAAACATATAGTAGCTCTTATGAACTAAATATATCAAAAGTAGTCAAGGGACTAAGGAAGCAAAATTTATAATCAGTCAAACTATAATACCTAGAAAAACTCTCTTTCAAGAGTAGCAAAAAAATAAAGACATTTCTGACAAAGATCTTCTGACCACCATTAAAGGAAGTAATACACAAGAATGAATAAATCTCACAAGTCAGAACAGAATGCAAAAAGTAACAGCACACACATCAGCTGAACACATAGGTATGTTGTTTTTGTTTTTGTTTTCCAATCTATTCACAATAAGAATCTCACCTTAAAAATAATAAGGAAGATGAATTCTTAAATGAACATTCAAAGCATTGGTTATTCTTGAAGAGAGTAGAGATACTGAAATATTTTTACATTGTTAGAAAAAAAGTTGCACACGAATGTGAAGATTAAAGAAGTTGTTCAAAAGGTAGGGATTGCTTAAAAGCATGAAATAACATTTTACTCAAGTAAGTACTTTATTCCATGAAATATAAACCTCTAATATATAAAATCACTACTCTATTTTCTGTCTTCATTACTTTTTATACAAAATGCTGAAAGCTTAGCATTTGAAATAATGTTAACCAAGACTATATACTGTTTGCAAAAATAAACCTTGGCATTTTTTTAAAAAAAATCTGACTATAATATAAAGCACTTATTACTTCTCATAAAAATGAAATCAGAAAATATTAGAAGAATTCCTTTCAAGTCAAAAATAATATCATTACCACTATTTATAATATAGTGAAGATCCTAGCCAATGCTATAAGAGAAGAAAAGTAAATTAGTTGAATTCTTGAACTAAAGTAACAAACCTTAAAATAGAAAACATTGGCTATCTTTTAGTAAGAAAAGCTAGAGATATTAAGAATAAATATGATAGAAAAGATGTGAAAATAAATATGATAGAAAAAGATGTATGAATAAAGTTGTAAGGTATTCTGAAGTATAAAACATATTTAAACAAAAATGGAAATCTTATATTCAAGGTAAGAAAAAAAGTCCTAAAGATTTCAATTGACCTTATTTATTTTATAAGTGAGATTCAGTTCTTATCAAAATCTGGGCAGAGGCCTTTTTCCCATAATTTTAAAGATTGATTTCAAAAATCACAGATGGACAAAATGGCAAGAGTATAAGAATGTCAGCAAGGATTGTTAGTGATTAAACATGGTGAATAAGAAGGATTCAAGACAAAATATAAATACAATGAATCTGTCTTCTTGAGCTCAATAATTAAGGTGTGTGCTTTGTGAGGAAAACTAATAAACGGCAGATTTTTACAAAGTATGGGTAAGTAACCTGTCTGCAGTAAGCTGAGCAATCTCTGTTTAGACTGGCACTTCATTGTCCTGCAGAGGTTACACTAGGCTGTGGCAGGGATCTGTGGGGCTATGCCCCAGACATATAGGTAAGTATCTGGGGTTCATGGCTTGACAGACTCTCACCAGCCTGAGATTCTTAAAACCTTCAAAGAATCATTACAAGGAATTTTCATTGAACTCCCTGCATCATACCCCGTCACGTGTGATCTTTTTCTTTTCTTTCAAGGTTAATAGTGTGCTTGTCCACAGAGGTAGATTCAAGTACAGCTACAGGCTTAGTGATAGAGTCTGTTTTAAGAATAGTGCAGAAGGAAAGGATGCCAAAGAAGCACACAAAGGAAACAGAAGTCCACCACACACATTCTTCAGCACTTCAGCACTCCTTTTTTCCCCTCAAACAAAATGTAAATCAAATCAGAGAGATCACAGGTGTGTCAATGACTCATTCTTCAAGTAATGTGCCTTCCCGCTGCCTTTCTGAGCCTCCTAGACTCTGAAGAGGAAGGAAGAGAGTGATTTTATACCTATTCACGGAATTTGATATTCCTGCAAAGGTAATTGTGTGGCCCTTGACAATTCAGCAGTTTAGATGCATCCTGAAGTTCACCTTCAAGGGTTATCTCAATTTCTCAGATAGATCTTTATTCTACCACTCAAACATTCAAGGATGAAAAATGTGCCTTCTGTGTTAAATCAAATTACCTTTAAAGCCTGCAGCTTTGCTTCAAGCTCTGCTCTTCTGTGAACCATTGCTCCATTAAGAGTCTCTATCCTGTTTTAAGAGAAGAAAAGGTGGGGGTAAAAATGGTCTTCAGAGAGACCATCTTTATGAAGTACTGCACTTGAAGCACAGACTATACTAAAAATATAACACAAACCCTGTACTTCTTAAGACACTTGAGTTCTGAATGTGGACACTTGGGTGTCTGGACCTAAGCCAATCTCCTGACAACACTGAGGAAAAGAAAAGGGGAAGAAAAATTGCCTGTGACAGAATAGAGAGAAATATTTCAGTTAACCTACAAGCCATCGCTCATTTTGTAGAAGGCATTATGCACTGAATGAAGATGGCTGCTCTTCACTGGAACCTACTCTCATGTGGACTGGCTGGAATCTACGCATTTGAACAACATTTATTGGGCATCAACTGAGGCTCAGCACAGTAATCAAAACAGCCGATGCTCAGGATTGTCAGAATAGTGGAATCAACCTATTGTTTCTTGAAATAGGGAGAATTTTCTCCTCCCTAGGATATTTGGAACCAATCTGTCTGTAAATGATTTTACAGAACTCGAATGACTATAGAATAATAATCTTTGTATAACTGTTTCATCTCAAAACCTTTAGGTTACAAATGGTAGTCCTAGAATTATTGGCTTAACAGTGTTCCTTTCTTCCTACACCAAAGATTTTCGAGAAATAGAAGGCTTGTTCTCTCTGAATTTGGTCTATTTTCTGCACTCAAGTTAAAGTCCATTGTTTTGACTATGAAATCATCTGCCTGTGTATGATAGCAAATTTTAATTTAAAATCATGCATCGAAGCATTTTAAAAATATTTCTTCTAATTCTCTCTGACAACTAAGTTGTATTTATAGTTATGAAGGTACAAGAAAAATTTTAAGACATGGAAAAAGCATTAAATGTGGAGACCAACTTTCCTCCATTACTAACAGGCACGTACCCAAGATAATGAGATGACAGTAAGCCAAATGCTGTCTGTATTTTGATTAAGGCAGTCTGGGTTCTGTGAGCAATGGCATCCCTATGAGGTTGTTTACCTAAAACTCTCAATGTTGATCTAACCTGTCTAAGCAGTAGATGTGCATAGACAGACAAAACTGCAGACAGAAATGGGCCTTTTCTCCATACATTGTTCACCTTGCTTCACATGGTCCTGATTTGTGGATTTCTATCTACTACCCCTTATTTAGCTTCTTGTTTCATTTATGTGGACCATATCCTTCTGACTGGAACCATTAGCATTTTCTCTTGGGCTCTATTTGGTTGCAGGTTTCTTTGTGACAAGAATGAGCATCCTTATCTTTTACTAAGACTCAAGAGCTGGAATTAATTCTACCACCACAGTCATCTTTTAAAACTGCCTCACACCCACAGTGTGAAACATCACTGAGGGGACTGAGTAGATTCTCCTGGCAGCTCACAATGAGCAGTGGTAGCTGGAAAGAGTAGATCCTGGAATCCACAGCAGGTATCAGATCCAGCCCTGTCACGAACAACTCAGGAGACCTTAGTTCATCCTCTTTAGCCTTAAGCACTTCATCTATATAAAAGCATAAAAGCCAACTGGCAAAGGGCTGTGAAAAAATGAACTGGATGATGTAGGAACCACTTCAACTAGAAAAAAATATAAACTCCTTAGCAAGATGCGTCTCTTTCCTTAGCTGTTGCTACCAGGAGTACCATGTGAGCCAGGAGTTTGGCAAGCTCTCAGAGACACCTCTTTAATTAGATCCTCCTACCCGGAGTTCATACAGCTACGGCTGCCCCTTCTCTGCATTTAGTCTCATCTAATTTCCTCAAAGAAGACCACCCTGAGCATGTAAGCTCAGCTAGCCACAGTCCCACTCAGTATTCTCCCCGCTGCACTATTCAGTTTTCTTAAATATCTCCTTCTATAATTAGCAGTCTTTCTATTTGCTTTTGTATACATATAACAAAGCTAGGAACTTAATATTTGCAGAATAAATACGGTTTTAATGTGAGAGTGAATTCCATTATAACTGCTTATTAAGGTCTTTTTTAGGTGCTTGGAATATAATGAAAGCAAGCAACATGCTGTCTCTTTTCTCCGTGAGGCAGTCGTGACTCTGTTGAAGACAGCGGGTGTCCCTGTGGATCTGTTTCCTTCAGCTTCTTAATGTCAGTCTGAAAGATGGGGCCAGCTGAGGAGTTGGGCAGCCCGTTATCTTTCTCAAAGGTTTAAAACACTGGTAAGTGTGATCATATGTGTTTCAAGGGAACATTGCTACATGTGATCATGTGTGTTTCAGGGGAACATTGGCATGTGTAATCATGTGTGTTTTAACGGAACACTAGTACCTGTGGTTATGTATGCTTCTGGAGAAGGAAAGCTGAGCAACCCCCTTCTTTATGCCATGTGGAGAAGTAGAAGAGAAACACAAGTGGCTTGATGCATAAAGGAAAAAATATTTTGTCCTCTGACCTTTTAAAATGTGTTGTAACTGCAAGATTACACAAACCATGGAAACTGCACCAATTTCTCTTGGCCAGAACAAAATGTGTACCAGTTTCATTGATTCAGACATTAAAACTCTATAAGTAAATTATGTTCCTCCCACAAAGACTTTTGTCTATTGATCTCCACTGACTTCAGATGCTGACAATATGTTCCTGTCTGAGGAAACTTTGAGGAACAGTGGGAACCCATAAAAATGTTTGCACCCATCTCAAAGCTGCATCTGCAGCCTCCCTCCTGGTGAGCCTCAGACAGAAAAACATATTCACTCACTCAGCAAGCATAGTCAGACACCAGAATGTCTTTGAAGCCCCACAGGAACTAAATAGATATTTACTTTAGCAGATTTCCTGAGGATCGGATCAGGTCAACCACTTGTTTATGGGTAAAGTCTTCTGTGCTTACACCATTGATATTTGCAAGGATGTCACCTGGGAGATGCCAAGAAAAATGAATGTTATATTGGTTACTTAAACAAACCCTCCTGGCATGGAAATGAAACAAAACAAACACACTTCAAACTTTGGTCACTCAAGAAAATTCAAAGCAGCAATCACTTTCTGACCTTCACTGTCAAAGAATTTTCTTGCTACTTAAATGGAATCTAGCATGAGCAAATTTATGTTACCAGCTTGCAGGCCGGCACAGTGAGCTGGGCTGTCCTCCTGCACTTTGCAGATCATAGTGCACACTCCCAACGAGCAAGTGTTCTGGTTCTGGAGTCTGAAAGTCTATGAAAGTTAAGTGGATACATAGTTACTCTTCAGAAAACTCAAAACATATGTGTCAAAACATAAAATCATGTCAACATCATTAGTAGCATAATAAGTAAGTGCAAAGGACAATCTGGGGAAGGTCTTCCTCATGACAAATTAAATCAAAGTTACCAATTTTGCAATTCTACCAATCGGCAGCCAATTCCATTCATAAAAATCATCTGGTCTGAGAAAGAAAGTGGGATGAGAAAGACTCAAACATTCTGTTTTCAAGCCTAAGAGACCACCTGATGCTATCATTGCATTTTTATCCAGAAAAAATTCAGCTTCTTATTTCTCAATGGGATGAAACACTGGAGGACAGGAGCAAAGGGAAAATCCTCTTGTGGGTCTTGCAAATTGAAGTACCATCAGAGGAGAGCCTGAAACACAACACACCCAGCGGGGAGACTGCCAACACCTATTGTTTCACATCAGGCTTCTGCAAACACTCATTCAGAAGTACTCTAATAGAGTCAATCGCTCTTTTCTGAGCACGCTCTGCTTTGCCTACCCTGGATTCTCATTGGTTCATCCGTCAGGCGACTAAACTAGAAAATGCCATGCTTCCCTTCTTGCCTCAATTCAGCACAAATAGTTTGGTGGTGCTGTTTTTTTTTTTTTTTTTTTTGTTACTGCTGATTTTATTTTTCCTGCAAATTGTATTGTATTAAATACTAAGTAAATGTTTGCTAGATTCAGTGCCAACAACTCTACTTTCTTTTTTAATACCTTGGAATTGTCGAGTCTAGTTTCATCTAGAACCAAAAGCAGTATTTTGAGATGACTTTTAAAGATAAGATTCCTAGGGCTGGAGAGATGGTTTGGCAATTAAGAGCTAATACTGCTGTTATAGAGGACCAGAGTTCGATTACCAGCACCCACCCAGGTCACAGCTGCCAGTACCTCAAGCTCCAGGGGGATTTGACATCTCTGCCCTCTGCAGGTACAGGGAGAGAGAGAGGGGGGGGTACTATAACCAGTCATGTGCAAGTCACATCTAGATGCAGAAACTGGATTCTATCAAACTCTAAGGCATTTTGAATCCACTCTTAAAAGTAGAGCCGTTTCAAACTCAGATCCTTCTAAAGATGGAAGCTGGCCTAGTTTGTGTGGGACAGGAGCAGAAGACAAAACTGATAGTCCTTTCAGAAACCACCGTTGTGACAGTTCTCCTTAGCAGAGGAGACCTGGCCTCCATCCACAGTGATCAAAGTGAATACAATACAGGAAAAACTCTGATTCATGTACTTAGCAATGCATATGTCACAATAGGTGTAAATTTGGGGGTTCCAGGTAGAAAGGGAAAACCAGGAGGCACAAAGTTATAGAAAAAAAATAGCTGGTCACATAATATCTGTTCCCACCTTGCACCCCATCTTTCGCCCTCCATTTTCCCATGATTACCACGCCCCCCTCTCCCTCCCCCTCCCTCTTCCCCTCCCCCTCCCTAACTCTTTGCCTCCATTTTCCATCCCCTCCCATGCCTCCTTCCTCCCCTCCTTTCTCTATATCTTTTGCTCTTTCTTCCTTTGGTCACACGTTGCAGCCCAGGCTGGCCTGGAACTCACAACCTTCCTCCTGCCTGAGCTTCTGAAGGACTAAGATTGCAGTGTGAAACACCACACTCTGCTCCTTATGTTTCTCATGAATATGAAGACTGCCGTGTCCTTTTTAATACCCCAAGACCTTCATTCTAACCTGTCATTTTTGATATTGTATTGACACCCTGCACATTACTCAGAACCTATTTATATTCTTTGGCTTAAAACTCTTCAGGACCCAATCTGACAGGAATTGAGAGAATATGACCACAAGTATGCATGTGTTTAAAGTCCATGTTCTGTCGTGCTGCAGGATTCTCATGTGCAGCATGTAACTCAGCCAAAGAGAACCACAGAGTAGGGAAAAGCTGGTCTCTTCAAGGTGTCCTTCACCTATAAGTCAGGCCTCAAGTATATCTACACAGATGGGATACCATGATATGAGCAGATCCATCCACCCTCCAAGAAGTTCCTAAGAGCATTTGTTGACGTCCTGCCTCACTGAGATGATATGTGCTTGCTGTATGCAGCTCAGAGGTGAAGCCACAGAGCACACTGACCTCCAAAGCTTCACGATTCTGCGGCTTGTGGTCTGCCAACAATGATTTTTGACTTTGCTTCCACACACATTTTGGTATGAGAGAAATGTGGAGAAACAGTGATAGGTATCATGCCAGAGAGGGAAAACAAGAGTACTCATTTCTCCTGTTTTCATAGTAACCACTCTACACCCTCGAAGTGGGAGTAACCAACAGAGTCTCAAGAGAATGGAGAGCAGCTCGTGAGAGAGGCCTATGCTTCTAAAATCTGGTGAGATCATCTCTCTCACCATCTCCTTGTTCACTCTACATTGTTTTTTACTCACGAAGCAGAGTGGGCATAGCTGCTTCCTGCTCCTGGTCTCACTACGGGGCTGATAAACACATCAGAGCAGCTAAGGTCTATCTACAATCTGACGTGCAGGGGCTGAAGAGATCACCCAGCAGTTAAAAGCACTGACTGCTCTGGCAGAAGACCCAGATTTAATTCCCAGCACCCATATGACGGCTAACAACCACGGGTAACTCTGATTCCAGGGGGTCCAGCACCCTCTTCTGTCCTCAGAGGGCATTCATGGCACACACAGGATGCCCTTACATACATGCAGGCGAAACATTCACTCACATAAAATAAAAATAAATTAATTAAAAAATTGAAGTCGGATGTATAGTATATGAACATTATCATGCAGAACGCATGTAAAAGAAGTGGAAAGGGATGTGGAAAAAATACCCATGTTGCTGCTGCACTTAAACTCAACTAGAAACCACTTGACTCCATTCACCATCTTTAGAAATGCCATCATGAAAAGGCAGGCAACAGATAAGAAGTGAAATTCTTAGATAGTTACAGTGACACCTATGAAGAGCATGAAGCCACATACAAGTAGAGCAAACGGTCTTTTAAGTTATTTATCTGGGTTTTTTTAATTTTGTTTTGTGGAGAAAGCTTTTCATTATATAGCCCTGACTAGCCTGGAATTCAGAGACCTGCCTGCCTCTGCCTCCTGAGTGCTGGGAGATCATGCTCTACCACACCTGGCCTTCTTTAAGATTTTTTAAATAATAAAGTTTTGTCATTAGGGGGAAAGTTAGAAATTTCTTATTATATCCAATAAGCAATATTTGGCATCACTTCTCACAGGACCTATTGATTAGTATATATGTATTCCACATATACAAATATACCATCATTAAAGGTAATTATTATTTTATTTTTAGATAGGGAGGGTCTTACTGTATAGTTCTGGATGATCTAGAAATCTCCATATAGACTAGGCTGGCCTCGAACTCATGGAGATCTACCTGCTTCTACTTCCTGAATGCTGGAATTACAAGTGTGCCCCACCACATCATGATTAAGAAGTTCTTAAATTCCGAAAAAAAAGATTTAGAATCTGATGTATCTGATACCCCATACAAGAATATGCTTACACAAAACACTTTTATATTGCACATATGAAAATGAACTTCTGAAGTACATATTTTGTTCTCTTATCTAAGATACTCCTTATATCTAGTGTTTCTGGTTGGGCTTGAAGAAGACTGCTGCAACTCAGAACAAGGAGCTAAGTCCATCTCAGGCATACTACTTTATAAGTTTTAATGTTTTCCTCCCAGAATAGCACTAAAGACACTGAAAAACTACCCCAAACAGCCCTATAAGTAAAACCCAGACTCCATTCATCATTCTCTAATACAGTCTTAACCTCATCATTCTTTGCAAATATCATCATACTATTATTGCTGCTTTCTTCTTTGGAAATGTAGAAAATTAAAAAACTGCCTACCTGAATTTCAAAACCGAATGTTCCATTGTCTTGCTTTTCCACAGTAACAAGTTTTCTGTATTGAAAAAATATTTAAAACTATATGAATATCAAAATATCATATTTAACATATATTAGCATTAAATAACTATTACAATAAAAAATAGCTGTCATTTATATACATTGTAGTATGTGGTGTCTGTGTGTGTGTGTGTGTGTGTGTGTGTGTGTGTGTGCAGCAGACTGCAGCTTTTCTTTTCCTAAATACCTCAGTCAAAGACTGAAAACAAACCAAACTGAAGAACAATGGAATCCCTTACCTTTGAGACCAGGAAAAGTCACCCAAACTACTGGATCTGGTCAAAGCAAGCTGAAAGTATAAAGAACATACAGTTATCTCCAAGTCTATAAGATATGTCTGCAATTCTTCTGAATCATAAAATGTGTTGCTCTTTATCACGTTCCTGGGCACAGATCCTGGGGAACTTGTTACATAAGGCCGGAAGCTTCCATTCTCTGTTAACAGCTAAGGAGAAAGAACTGGGACTAGGGATTCTTAGATGTTCCTTTTAAAAGATGAGATGCTCAGATAGTAGGGCACTGTGACAAGGAATTTAAAAGTTCGTGCAAAGTGACAGAACTCCAAGCTTGCGAATATCACTTATTCTCTATCCTAGGTTTATGTCACCCTCTCAAAATGAACCACAGCAATGAGCACTCATGAAATACAAAGACTTACACCCATAAGGAAACCTACATAGTCCATATTTTCTAGATATACTGATGAAAAGGTCATGTTTATTGGAATAAATCAATGTGTTACTCATTGCTGTAGGCTAATATAACCCCTAATGAATGAACTTAAATGCATAAAAACAGTTCAAGGATCAGTGAGCTGCTCAGTGGATAGACACCACAGAGCCTTGTCACCTGAGTTCCACCTAGGGGACCCACATGGAGAAAGAGGAGAACCAGTTTGTCCTCTGACCTCCACATATAGGTCATGGCATGCACAGCCGCCCCTCCCCCCCACACACAGGTAGATAAATAACTACAATAGAAAATAAAAGTATGTACTATGATTGAGGTAAAAAGGGAGGGGACTCAAAACTTCAATTCCATTTATAATTTATTGTCATAATAGTTTTAGAAGACTATAATGAAATTTCCTGCCAAGAAAGGGAAGAAACCTCATAATGGTAGAAATAACATCACATTCACTTCTCTGCACATTTTGGGAAAAAAGTCATATAAACAAGCTTTCAGGGCATACTCTACTGTTATAAAGAGGAAGCGTAACAAAAGGGAAGACCTTAGTTCAGGGGATTGCAGTGGGTTTTTAATGCTGCGATTGTGGCTTTGTTTGTTTAGGAAACATTTGGTAGATGTTAATTACAAATTAGCCCTTTATCAAATGTTGATCCAAAAGCTATAAACATAGATTTATATCTCTAGCTAAGTTTTGATGTGGTTATCATTTGCAAACAAATACACAAAATATTAGACTAAAACAGTCAGTACAGATAAGTAAAAATAAGATGAAGAAAAAAAAAAAAGATGTGGAAAGTACGCAGAAGAAATTAATGCCGGGCTGTAGAGATGGTTCAGCAGTTAATAGCACTGGCTGTTCTTGCAGAGGATCCGGATTCAGCTCCCAGCACTAACATGGTGGCCAACAATCATCCACAGGATCGTATGCCTTCTTCTGGCCTCCACGGGCACTGCTTGCATGAGTGCACTTACATGGAGGCAAAACACTCTTACACATAAAATTAAAACAAATAAGATTTTTTAAAAAGAAATTAATGTATATTTGGCAAGTTCCACAGAAACCTGCATTTGCATTAATTCGGAAGTCCAAGTACCAAATGGCAACAATTTCACAAATTTTCTGGACTGATTAGGTGTTTGGAATTCAGCCATAGTCACTATACATAATGGAGAAGTGAAGTCATCTGACGGATTCTATGTGAATTAATTGTATAGTCTTCTTTTGTCATCTATGGAGCTCAGTTCATTAACATCACCTGGAGTCCGAAGCCTGATGGCTCAGACCCAAAAAGACTCTCTAGGCTTGTGATATGTTTCACTTTTGATTTATAAGGATGGATTATGGGATTTGCCTCCAAAAATCTGATTTGTTTGTTGGGCCTAGTATATTTAATGTACATACGCATACACATGAATAAGGATGTTTGATTACGTCAATGGGCTGTGTTTTGGTGAAAGGGAGCAATAACAGTGATATTTGTAGACATTGTCAAGTCCACTCTTACATTGTGCTCACCTTTTCCTGATTTATTTTCATTGTCTCCCTGTCTTTTCACCATTAATTTAGACTGTCAAACAGGTTGGCCTTATTTAATTATGGCACCTATAATCACGATTAAGGGCTTGTATTTTTAAAACATTGCTCTTGCTATCGTGATTTGTCGTATTATTCATGTTATCATTCACATAGGTGTTTCATGTGTACATATACATACATATTTATATGAAGGGGATATTCGATCAAATGCTTCACTTCTGCAGATAATCATCTGTCTGCTTTGGGCCTTTAGGGAAATACACTTGTTTTACTTTTTCTGCCAGTGCTTAGCACAGGGCCTAGAATAGAGCGAGAACTTAAAAATAGCAAAGCAGGCAGACAGAACTGAACCACCAGACACCACCACCAACTTAACGGTGGTGAGAGACCCCGGGGGAAACATTCAAGCACAGGAGGAATGTGCTAAAATATTCTTTAACTTTATCTTTCATTAAATTAAATGTTCATAGGACAAATTAAAAGGTAATTATAAAAAAAATAAAAATTTTAAATCTCAAACAAGGAGCAGGATTTAAAGTGAAAGAAATCAAATAGAATGGGGAAAAGGCTACTCAAAATCATCAAGTATTGTAGAAATAGGGCTGGGAGAAAACAAAAGGTAGAACAATCATATCTTAATACCTAACCACTTAATGAATGATGAAGGAATACAAGAATTAGTCATCATGGAAATTTCAGGCCTTCACAATGTCAAATGATCTCTTCTTGGCTCCGTATCTACAGCGTTGATAGGAGCCTCAAGGTTTCTTCCAAATAAAAGGTCATTTTGGATAAATTCAAGTCTAAAAATCTTTTAGATCCACTGAATTGAGGTACTCCTAACTGTTCTGTCTGGCTAATTGGCTAAATGTGAATACTAACACAGCACAGTGACTTGAAAAACCTCAGACTAAGTCAAATTATAAATTTGTTTCTATTCTTTATTAGTAAAGAGGCTGTTTGGGGACTGAACACATTTTTTAAAAAAGCAATTTAAATATGTTGGCCACCATAAGTTTCTGTGACAGGGACCACGTCTTGATACGGTCTCCTTGGTTTGGATCTGGGCTGTCCTAGGGGATGATGTAGAGGGAAACTCTTCAGCCAAACTACATCTGTGACATGGACAAGGCCTAAGGTTTCATCATGGGTCCTCCACTCTGAAACACTCTGTGCCTCTTGTCCCCAGCATGAGCACCCCAGCCTGGAGATGTGATCAGTAGACTGGGTCTTCCCCGGACTACCCTTCCAGCCAGAGCCTTTCTGAGTTGTAGTGATGGCACCGAAGAATCATGAATGAAGAGCTGGCGTGGCGATTCACAGCATATGCTGGCAACAGCTGTCTTTTATTACACATGATCTAATATGAGAAATCTAGGTTTAGTGATTTGGCAGGCTTGCAAGCTACTCATTCAGCCCTGCCTGCTATAGACAAAGCTGCGCAGCGCCTCACGAGCCAGGAATTTAGTGATGCCGGGGGTTGAACTTAGGATGGATCTTCTGCTTTTAGTCAGATGACTTAAAAGACAAGGCATTAATATTCAACACACAGTGTCCTCTGCTATGCAGAGATTCATGGGTCTCTCTTGAGTAGAAAACCAAGGTCAAATGCTGCAGCTGTTAGTACGCAAAGAGAGGGGAAATTTGAAGCACAGCCAGATAGTGAATCGCCACACAGTGGCTGGTCCAACACTGAAGCCACTTCGGCTGCGAAGTTAGACTGTTACTTCCTTGTCCTGGCTCTGCTTATTCATTTCCTGCAAGAGTTGGGGATGTGGTAAGGGGAGGATGCAGACTAGCAGGTGGACTTTAAAAATAATAGTTTGTTTCAAATTATGTCCTTGGCACTTTCCAGTTCACTGCCCACCTCATTTTTATTTTATTTTATGTCCCCAACTGTTCCATGAATTCAGCCCTCCCCCTACATTAATTCGGGTGCATTAACACAGCAAAATTAAACAAGCTATTCAAAGATGAATCAGAAGAATGAAACTGAAATCAATGTCCTAAACTGAATACCATTGTGCAAGATGAGTTGGATTTTACAGCTCCTGGAAGGTCTGATTATGGCCCCATGCACCTCTTTTTAAAGAAGAATGGTCAGATAATAACCCAGGTATTACACAATTGGGATTAAAGAATAGTTTTCAAATTCCTCCATAGTAAAAGGAATGTATGTTTCTACCTCAAAGCGTCATGGGATGGTCACAATCCACAGACGCCTGTAGGAACCCTTGGGAGAAGAGATACTTAATGATGTACTGCCAGAAGAACCAAGAATGCTACTATGAGCAGAATCCAGCCCAGAAATACAGCAATTACAAGAGTTTAGTACCAAATTCTTAACTGAAATTGTGTGTTAAATCAGTCTTTTAGATGCTTCTCATTTAATAGTAATTTCATCACTAAAACAAACGTAGACAGAGATAATGGGTTTTGGTCCAGTACAGTAGAACTTCATGCCTGTATGTCAGATTCCTGGTTCTCATTACAGCACTGGGTGAGAGCCACTTTCCAAAAAATATCATTCACACCCTTTGAGAGTAGTAGTCAGTCAGTTGCTACTCTTGCGGCATCATGTGTTTATAAAGACTGTCCTTTCCTTCCGTCACCTTCCTTCAGAGTTTTCTATTGCAGGGATTTTTTCCCCCTAAAACTGTATTCAAAATTAGAAGCCTTACTGGAGCGTCTGGCACTTCTTACCAATCCAGGTACTGAAATAATACGCACACACAGAAATCTATTTTTAAACTACTCTGAGTGTAAACACCCAGTCGATTCTGAAGATCAAGCTGAAGCCAGAAGCTAACCAGATATAGCTCTGTAGAAACCAAAGCCACGATAACAAGAAGTATGAGTTGTTGACGTCAGCCCTCGAAGTGTTGAAAATAACAGCCAAGAAACACCTGCTCCTGTGATTGCCTCACAGGGATCCTGCTGCAAGCCATTCAGTCAGTGCCAAAGGGGGGATTTGTTTTCTAAGAAAACAGTTAATAGGAAGCAAATGACCGTGCGGAAAATTCTGAAATGTTGGCATAGACTTGCATGAAGTTTAATTGATAGTGACTGTATAGAATCACAAGCGTCACGCTCAAAAGGTTTGGTTTAGTTTTGCTTGTTTTAAAAAGGGAAATATTCTTAAAGTAAGAAAAAGCAGTTACACTTGGGGAAGTCTATCAGAGGAGGAAGAGAAGACCTAGAAAAATAAAAGCATGAGCATACATTAACTGGTGTGGAGATTTGGGTGTGCTTATGCATACTTGCATATGAACACATCCATTTTTTAATTTGTTATTTTAAAAGTTTTATATGTATGGGTATATTGCCTGCATGTACGTAAGTGTACTCATGCCTGAAGGGCTCAGATAGTGTGTCAAATCCCCTGGAATTGGAGTTACAGATGGTTGTTAGCCACCATGTGGTTGCTGGATATTGAACCTGGGTCCTCTGCAAGAGCAGCCAGTGCTCTTAACTGTTGAGCCATCTTCCAGCCCCATACACATATTTTAGATGCCTAAATCCCTCTAATTATTTTCTCCAACAATCAGCTTCCTCTTCTAAATGTCTTTTTTTTTCCAGTTCATACTGTCTTCACTCAAGCTTGGAACCAGCCGTGCCTCCTCCGTCGTCAGTGCTCTTGGTGCCCAGGTCTTTGTGTTTCCTCTCCATTGCCTCTTTTCCTCTTTTCAGCTACTGTCAAAGTTCACTAATAGCCTTCACCAAGCTACCATATCTTTAGAACAAAGTTCTTAAAATCCTCCAGAGCTCTGTGCGGTTGAAATTACAGTCAACTTTCTCCATCTGCATTCATTCATTCAACAAACTGTAGGTTTAAAACATGTTTTAAAACATGTTACATATGTACCTAACACACATGCTTCTTTCTTGCTATTCTTATGTAAACAATACAGTGTAACAGCTATTTGCATAGCAATGATATTGTATTATGAATTCGAGGTGATCTAGTAGTTTATATGCAAGTGTCTTTGTATATGAGGGACTGGAGCATCCCTGGGGCTTTGATTTTCATGGGAGGTGGTCCTGGAACCAATGCTCTTGATACCAAGGGATAACTATACTGTTTTTCTTGGGGGTTGTCCAAATGTTCTACAAAGCAGGCTACTTCTGAGGTCTCTCCTCTCACCTCTCAAAGGCACACAGGATCCTCCAGACATGCTGAATACTATGCTGTTACACAAACCTGCCCCCAAGGCACTGGGATCTGTGCCTCAGCCCTGGGGATTCCCTTGTTCAGGAATAGCAAACTTTCTGCAAGGTTGTTTCAGACGCATGTTACATACATGCTGTATAACACTTTTTCATTCTGTCCCCTGAATTGTAAACTGTCTCCAGGCAGGACTCATGCCCTTTCTCATCTTTGTGGCTGATGTAGGGTAGCAGAATATCTTTCAACTTATAGGTACTCAGAAACTACCTGGCACATTAGAATCTCTGAACTGAAAAGGAAACAGGGAATTATCTCACCCCAATTCAAAAATTAACAAGTTTCCTTCACAGTAAGCAATGTACCCAAAGAATGAATCATAGACTAATCAAATGAACATTATTTAGTTAGATAGCTTCGTGGCAAATAGAAAAATGAACTGCTCTCTACCTGAAAGCTAAATAAAGATGTTGGTATTTCCTGTGTTGCAGGCTATAAATTGATAGAAATGTTTATCAAGTTTTGTCAGGAAAGCACTTCAGATTAAAAATGATCGATGATCCATGTCCTAGAAAATGGCAAACGATGCCATTATCTTCACTATGAAAAACGCCAGGGAACCAGCTCTCCACGTTACTGAAGGAAGATCCTGCCTTCCCTCCAGGCTTCAACTCTCTAACCTTGGAGGTAGACGCATTTAGATGAGAGAACGTGGTACATTCATGATTTCAGGTGCGGCGCCAAAGTCTAAATCACTTCTAAACCTCTTGTGAACAACTGCTGTTTATAAACTCAAATATGCACTTCGGACCTTGTAACAAGTCATATGATTAAACCCAAAGATGTATATGGTTAAATTCTACTTTTTACATGCTAGAAATTGAAGTTTAGAATAAATCCATTTTATCCAAAAGTTTAGAATAAATCCATTTGTATACGGATGTTTCCAAATGAGTATTCCTCTATAGAGAAATATCTTGCAATAAAAATTTCCAAACTATAAGTTAGCCTTTACTGAGCGCACACTGTACAGCACAGTTCCTTATCTAAGCAGAATAAAAGTGCAATTAGGATGCTTCTTTTGATACCAAATGAATCAGATTTATTGGGTAGCTTTATTTAAAAAGGACATAATCTGAGAGAGGCCAGCGATTTGCTCAGGGGGAACACAGCTACCTAGTAGCCAAACTGGCGTTCCAATTGCAAAAGCGTTCACTTCTGCAGAAGTCTCACTTCCCAAGAGCATGAGGTATGTACCAGTGCCTTGGAGCTGAAGAGAATTTATTTAGTTGACAAAATTTGATTTCAAGAAATCTTCTCTTGATTATGAGCTGATGTGACTCCCAAGGACTAGGAGAGGGGCTGGGAGGGAAAGAATCAACAGAGATACACAAGGAAAAAGATCAACGATGTTCGTGTTGGGTATGTTCTTATAAACCATCTTCAAGTTGGCTGCGCCCAGCAACTTTCATTTTACTTGCACACATCCTTACATGAAAAAAAAAGTTTTGCTTTAAAAAAAATGTTTGACTGTTCTTCCATCTCTAGACTGATACACTGACTTTCTGGATGTGTCACCTCCTTCCTCACACATCCTCTCAGTCACCAGTCCCTAAGTGAACTAACTCAGCAGACAGAAGTTCACAAGGAGAAGAATTCTCTTCTGATTGGGATTATTAAAGATTGAGAATGAGGCTTGGAGGCAAATTCATGACAAATAACATTTTTTAGTAGGAAGTCAGACTAACACATCACTCTAGTCCCAAGAGAACGAGAATACTCTAGAGATGTAAAACGGGAATCATACCTGCTTGCGTCCCCGAGGCAGAGTAGCCACAGTGTCTGCGAGCATTTGAATCCTTCTGTTATCTTCCATGGTGAGAGGGCCGGTGAGCGCGGAGTGAGAGCTGTATGCAGGACCCGTGCAGTAGTCCTCCAAATTGTCATTGCTACTCTGCTGCAGAAGCCTTTGCAAAGACATCGTGAATAGATTAGTCCAGCCGGCACATGGTCGAGTGGCCTTGCAGGCTGGGAGAAGCGAAATGCACTGCTCTCTGACAAGTAATCAAAAGTAGCAAAGCAGAAATGGCCCATGTGACTTCTGTGGTTTGAGGTACGTGTTACACAAACCCTATCGAGCAGTTCACTCCCACGACCAAGTGGTTTTTTTTTTTTTTTCTTCTTTTTCTTTAAGCTTCCTGGAGTAGTTAAGTTCATTTTTAATAATTAAAAAGAATCAACAGCTTTTATTTCCTTCCTCAAACAGCCAGAATGCTTAGGTTTTCATGCTCTGTGGCTATTTGTGTTCAAAATACTATTTGCCTTTTTTAAGAAAAAAGAAAAACTTCCCCAAGTTCTGTCATTTGTGTCCTGCCTGGGCTCTTATTTGACATGAGCAGTGAGATGAAAAGTGAGAATGTGCTGACATTCAGTCCTTAAACTAGAAGCAAGAATTACAGGTGCCGGTCATAATGTTCTCTCACAAAGTCCTTGTAATGTTCCTTCCCGGAAGCACACCCTGACTCTTTATTGCTCATCAAAAAGCCATTCTATCAGTCACTTAGGCCGGAGCCTTTCAACATTCTCCTGGTTGCCCTTCTAGTGCTTTGTCGTTACTAAAATTATCCACACGGCATAATGGGAACAGGAAAGCAGCATGTTTTGGGTACACTGCCGACCATAACTGAGACCAGATGTTGATGTAGCATTGGTAAATGATGGAGATGGAGATGGAATGGAGTAGGTCAGAAGGGAACAGGCTAGCTAAGAGAGCAAAGGATGGTCCAATTTGTTCAGAGTGCCATCACAAGCTATCTGAAACCTCCCTTGCACACTCGAAGTTTTTTTTAAAGCAGAGCTCAGGGGAAGGTAGTTTTCAGACAACTGATTTCCAGAGAAGCAGGGTAGGAACATGGAAGGCAGAATCAAAACCAGTCAAAAAGAGAAGTCTTATGTCGCACAGAAAGTCAAGCACACTTCTAAAAATTATTTTGAATGCCAATGCTAGAATTTAAAGGAGTTGTTCTGAGCCAAAGTGGAAAGTGTGCTCTGGAAGTCAAGGTGAATTTAGCTCAAGCAGAACTCGCCAAATAAAAGTAGTAAAATCTCCAGAATTCAACATAATGGAGCCAACTCAAAGAGGTTTAAAGACATCATAGCATGCTTCATTGCTATTGGAAGTGGATTATGATGGAGGCAAAATGATGTCCCCAAAACAGGGATTACAAATGTGTATCCTGTGACAAGCATAGTGGCACACACCTTTAATTCCAGCACTTGGGAGACAGAGGCAGGTGGATCTCTGAGTTCAAGGCTATCCTGGTCTGCATAGCGTGTTCCAGGACAGCTGGGGCTACAGGGAGACCCTGTCTCAAAATAGACCAGAAAAAAATCCACAAAAAAACAAATGCATGTCCTTACTGAGGACAAGTAAGTGATATAAATGTGTAACACAAAAGGAAGTGGTAGAGACTTTGGTAGCTAAATAATACACCAATCATAAAGGAATTCATATGGTACATGCGCATATGTGTATGCATATATTATATATTAGAAAGTAAGATAAGAAAAAGAGGCTCTGAAGAATGTAACGTTAAACTACAAATAGGTGCCAGAAAAACTCTGTCCTCTATGACTTTTACAGTTAAGTAAATATGTTAATATTTCAAAATAACAAATTGAAACTGCACACTTGACTAACATAGGCCACAAAGGTCCAGCTCACTGACACACCAAGTTTTGTAGATGAAAATTAAAATCATATTAATTCAATATATCATATATTAATTATATTTATTATTAAATTAATTAATTATTAATTAATAAAATACATTAATTACAGAGATATTAAGCTAAGTATTATAAAAGTCAACCATTTAACTGAGAAATGTGGAAATATTATTTATTATACAATGAAATATATTTAGCAAGCTGAATTTTTTAATAATGGACTTCATGAATATAAAAATCAGAGTTAAGTTGGGCATGGTGGCACAAGCAGAGGCAGGCAGATCTCTGTGAGACTGAGGCCAGCCTGGTCTATATAGTGAGTTTCAGGCTAGCCAGGGCTACAGAAAGGACCCTGTCTCAAAAACCAAACAAACAAAGAAGTCAGAGTCAAAGGCAGGTCTGACATCCTGCCAATCCATATCGGTATGGTCACACCCATTAATGATGTAATTATAAACTAGTCAATTTTTATGTGGAAGTTCTTTGTTCTGATTCTTAAGGCCTGTGTTATACCATTTATTAAATATTTTAAATCACATCCTGATCAAAAGTGAAATTTGTGACAAAATGCAGTGAAGCATTTATCTTTTAACAGGAATGTAGCTTCAAATATCAAATGTTTGGCTTACAAAGATATTTTACTGTTTAGATTTTAGAACTTCTGTCTTGATCTGCTCTGCTGGTTCTTTGGGATTTACATACAGAGGATGACTGCTTAGAATCCATTCCCTTTAGCCTCTACTTTACTGTGATGAGGGGATCCTGAGGATAAAACAGATTAGCTTTCCACCACTCAGGTTTCAGGTGTACCTCACTGTCCACAGGACAAAAGAGAAAGAATTCCAGGTTCTTATCTCACCTTATTCTCTGAGGGTCACATCATATTTTTTTCATGACATTTTTTTGAGACCTAAAATACTACACATAGATTAAAGTTAGTTGCATGCAAGTGTGTTACTATATAATGTCTCATTTCCTTGAGAGCAAGGGGCATCCTTTAATGTTAGAGTTCATTAATGGCTTACACATTAAAAATTGCTAAAGAGATATCTGTTAATTTAAAAAGTTATAAGAAGTTAGAATTTTTTATTAATTAAATAATCCTAAGGAAAAGAAATCAACCTGGTAAGGAATATATACCAGGAGCTCCTATTCCATAGGGATAAAGTGTTCTCCTAGGGTGAGGCAAGCCATAAGGACAGAGCTCTTCAAAAGACAGCCTGTCATGTAATTCAGAACTAATGATCTGGGGCTGGAGAGGCAAGATGTCTAAGTGGTTAAGAATACTGACTTCTCTTGCAAGAGGACCCAAGTTCAGTTCCTAGCACTCACATGGCAGTTAACAACCATCCATAATTCTGTTTCCTGGGGACATAACGTCCTCTTCTGACCTCCAAGGGTATTATACTCATGTGGTACACTTAGATACATGCAGGTGGACACTCATATACATAAAATAACAATAAATAAAAAAAATTTTAAACTAATATTCCTTAAGTAGACTGAAAAAAATCCCTAATATTCCATTATTTGATGTGTGCAGGATTTGCTATGCAATGTCATATTAGGGCAATACTTGAATAAAGACAGCATGACTCATCTATTTTAACTAAGAGGGACCTAAACAGTTCTAAGAACCTGTTCCTTCAGAATTCTCTAAACTGTCCTCTAGTACAAGGACTCATTCTTTCTTTTATTGAAACAGTATATCCAGTATAAAATGGGGAAGTGAAAATGTAGCCTTATCAAAGGATCTTGTCCTTTCTGACCCTTACTGACTTAGATTAACACACATGCATACAACCACAAACAGACGTTATCGATTTCTCTCATTGCTTTCAATGAGACAAGCACTATTCATAACACTTGATAAGTAAAACATACACACATACAGTATTCTGGGTCAAGGACAAGGAAAGCTCCTGAAGGATTAAGGCTAAGACACAGGAGAAACACAGAGTCTACAGTATCAACAAATTAAACTAAGATGAAGTTTCTGATTGCAAGGTTAAAAAATGTCATTTTCCAGTGTATGTCTATATTATAAAAGTCATTCCCACAGGGGTGAGCATTCCTCTTATTTGGCATATTTTGTTTACATGTTGGAATTAGTCTTTAGTATGAATCAATTGAATCCTGAAGACTAGAACACAAGGTAGATTTGGTAGAAGTAGGTGAAGATATGCCAAGAGTCCAGAACACAGACAGAAAGGTAGGAAGCTCTTCAAGAAACTGTAGCTTACCTGATAACCATGCATAATCAAAATAAACAGAATAATCAGAATAAACAATATCAGAAGATTGAGTACAGGGTTCTGGTACCAAACTTATAGATTAAAATCCTACCTCTGATGTTTTAAGAATATACAGTTTTTTGTGTCCAACAAAGTGAATGTATTAAAACCCTAACCCCAAAGTGAATGCCATTGGACAAAGAGGTAATCAAGATTAGCAGAGATCATAAGGAGAGAGCCATCATCTAATAGAATGCATGCTTTGTTAAGAACAGATCCCAGCTAGGCCTCTCTCTATGTCACCTGAGGACACATACAGCAAGAGAGAAGTCATTTAGATCAATTGGTGATCACCTTGATCTTAGACTTCCCAATCTCTAGAACCCAGAAAACAAACATTTCTCTGCAAAGCCACCCACTGTATGGAATGCCTATGCTATAGTATTTGCTATGCTATGATGCCTCCTGGGTAGCCTGAGCTAACTCATATACTCTCTAAACCTCAGCTTCCACACAGGCAAAACACTAATGTATAGGGAGGAACAGAAAAGAGAGCCCTTGCAACATGTGGTACAAGATAAGCTATTATTATTGAATTTTGTTTCAAGCAGTAAGATCTCAAAAGGGGAAAGGAAATGACTTTTATTCCACAGGAATTGGCCTACCACTTATCCAGGGTCCATATGTGCAGTAAGGTGGCCCTCATCTGCCCTCATAAAGTGTAAAGACTGGAATATATGTGCACTCTTGCAGTAATGCAGCAAAGTGGGCTTACAACGCATTGTCAAAGCTGGATTGGGGCTGCCTCAATAAACCTACTCACTTAGATAAACACGAAAGAGGAGGAAGTGAAAAACGAGGTTTCTTCTGTACCAGTCTAGTTAGTGTTTCACATTATTTTTGCTTTGTAATATTTGTCCAAGATTTTTTGTGGCTTCCTAGTATTCCATAGTATTTTGTTATACTTGGTTGGTTCACTTATTTTATTTTGCTCTTTGCCTTTATTCACACAAGAAACCTTGATTTGATTCTTGAAAAAAAGAAGTAGGAATTGAGTTAATGCTATACAGATAAATCTTAATATTGTGTATTTGAACTTATGTAGGAAATTTTAATTGAGTGGAGTTACTTTGATATGGAAAGCCTGTTAACTCTGATAGCTCTTCTGCGGTATTTACTGCCTTATTTTAATGACTGGGCTGGGTGAATGGATGTTTCCCTCTTCCCTGAACCAGTGGAATTAAAGGTAACATTCTCTAAAATGGAGCTGACTTCCTCAGAAAATGGTAACCTAAAATTCTACGCTAAAGACTGACTGTGAAAAATAATCACTTCAGAAAAAGAAATTAACAGAATCATATCATCATGTCAGTTATCGTCATGTCTCACCACTCAGGGCCAGCCGGAGTGGACTTTGGGGGACCAGCTCGAGGGGTTGGGGATGAGAAACCCAGAGTCAAGCCGCAGACTCCAGAAGTTGGACGGGAAGCAGCCCAAGCGCATGGCACAGCAAGCTCGTTTATTGAATAGATGCACAAGCTCTTATAGGTCTGGATAGCCAATGACCTTATGAGGTGGGGTCCCAAATACAGCCAATAGTATATTTGTCCCCAGGTAGGCAGGTTCTTTCCAGGTACTGGTCTCACAACTAGCCAGAGCAGAACGCCATACCCACATGCATCTATTCCTCCTAGCAGGTGGCCTGGCTAGGCCCACCTTGCATTACGCCCAGCAGAATCAGAGCTCATGAGAGCCTTTTACTAGAATTATTAATGCTAGAAACACCAAATATCAGTTTGGCAATATTAATATGAAATTAAAACAACAAAAAGAAAAACTTTAACCTACACAAATAATGGTTAACAATATGATTTTAATGTACACACAAAGAAACCATTTTTTAATCTATTCGTGTTTAATTCACTCACTCATGAAGCCATGAGTAGACTATAAAATCATCTCAGAGAGTCCATTAAAATCACTGAGGCCTTTTTGCCTTATCAAGATCAGCTTTTCTTGAAGTAACTTAGTGACATGATGTTAAGTCTTCTTTCAAGTGTAAAAGTAGATGCCTTTCCGCATTCATTTGTTCCACTTATCACAAAGAAACATCATTCACTGCTTTGTAAAAGTTCCATTTGCATTCCTCCAGGTTTATAGAGAGCATGCAGAGCAGTAGGTATATGGCAGAAATGGGTCTGTGAGGAGGTCTGTGCACAGGGTGTAAAGTGACATGTGGGTCACTTGGAGACAAGGGTATGTGTAGGTTTTGAAAAGCATCTTTGCGTGTATAAATCTCCAGGTTTTATTCAAAATGCTCTGACAGTGTGTCTAAGTTGTTTGAGTCTTTACAGACAGCCTATGTGATGCTTTTAAGTTGTACCTGTCAGAATAAAAGGAAATTCTTTAAGTGTCCTGAAGGGAATTTCTGACTTCCATCCTTAACAAGACCTGCAATGATTCTGCTGCTCACTGCTTTGTACTGTGTTCCTCACATACCACATGATTTACTTAGGTGTTAAAAATCAAAGCCAAATGAAAACAGGCCTATAGAAGAGAAAAAAGAGCCCCCGTATAGAGCAACAAAGTGTCAGGACACTAACAGTTCACCAGTTTCCAGAGACAGGGCTCCCTCTTGGAAGCATAAACTCAGAAAAAAAACCCTCTTTTTAATAAAAAGAGAAGGCAAACAGTATAATTACCAGTTAAAAGAAACTTAAGTTTGCCTAATTTTTTCTAAAATAATCATTTTTGTGAATATCCCGAGAACAATGATAAAAAGGTTTGAAGTGAGCTGAGTTTACAAAAAACTCCCTGTGATATGCAGCTACCTTTCTAGCAAGACATTATCAATACCCATTTTTATTTTTGAACATTCCAAAAGAGAGATGGCTCAGTGGTTAAGAGCACTTACTGTTGTTACAGAGGACCAGGTTCAGTTCCCAGCACCTGAATGGCAGCTCATAACTATTTGTAACTCCAGTTTCAGGGGATCTGGTGTTCTCTGCTAGTCTCTGTAGGCACCAGACATGCATATGGTACAAATACATACATGTAGGCAAAACATGCATACAATTAAAAAATTAAAATTAAAAAAAATCCCAGCAAGCTAAGTATAGAAGGGGAAAAGGAACACAATGATGACATCTAAAAGAAATCCCCCCGATGCATGTTAAATATTGAAATATTGAATATTTCCCATCATCCCTCTTTACCATTATACTCTATAACCTCAAATAATTTATTGATTATATGACTAGACTACTCAAGACAACTCATTATAGAATAGACATAGTGACCTGGGCACTTGTGCATTTCTATGATTCCAGCCACTCCAGGCTGAAGCAGAGGGATTATTTGAACTCCGAAGTTCAAAGCCAGCTTGGACAACATAGCAAGGCTCACTTAAAAAGCGCAGGAGGGCATCAAAACAAAACTTAGCAATAGTTTTCTAAAGTATAGGATGGAAAAATAAATATAAAAATAAGTAAGTGGCTTATATAGCAGTTCTTACATATGATGCACTGTAATTCTTATATTTAGAGATTTACCTATTCATTAGCATTGTTATATTATGTTATTGTAAAGAGACATGATAATGGGTGAGAAACCATTATCACAAATAGCTACAACTTCATAAAATAAGAATGAAACTAGCAAGCATTTAAAAGACTTTACAAGGGTAAAGAGTCTAGACTGAGGAAAACATAAACTACATCCTGTAATGCTGTGTAAGGTTCTCAAAGACTCTAAAATAGTCAGTGTACTACAAATCAAAATATACAATGGTTTTAAATAAAAGTTAATGAACTTTTTTTTTCCTTTGAGACAGGATCTCCCTGTAGCCACAGCTGGTCTGGAACATGCTATGTAGACCGGCTGGTCCCAGTCTGCCAGAGATCTGCCTCCCTAACGCTGGGACTAAAACATGCACCACCATGCCTGGCAAACAAGCATTCTTACAGTTGTCTGAAAAAGAGTACATAAGACTAATCCAGACAAAATTTAAAGTAATAATGGTGATACAGGAGAGGCATTGAGAAGTTATGTTTATATGTCATATAACTTATGCTATATAAGTTGTGTTTAATGTTACTTAACTTAGAACTGAGTTGTCAATGAGAAGGATATTGATTGTCCTACTTTGTTTTCTTTGCTGTAATAATACACTGACCAAAATCAACTTGAGGAAGAAAGGGTCTATTTCATCTTACACTTCCAATGCACAGTCCATCTTCAGGGGGAGGGGTCAGGCTGGAACTCAAGGCAGGAATCTGGAGGAAGGAGCTGAAGCACAGTCCATAAACAAATACAACTTATTGGCTTGCTCCTCTGGTCTGTGCTCAGCCTGCTTTCTTATACAGCCCAGAATCACCTGCCCAGAGGTGGCACTACCCACAGAGTCTGGGCCCTCCAACATCACTCAGCAATCAAGAAAATGCCTCAGGCCAGTTCAACAGAAGAAATTCCCCACTTGGAGTTACCTAGTCCCAGGTATGTCAAACTGACAACTGAAGTCAACTATGACATTCTACCCTTTGCCAACCTTGACACACAAAAACATCACTTTAAACCATAACTTTTCTTTTTCTGTCCCCAGGACCCCACACTCAGTCCACATCACTAGAAAAATAAAATAAAAGGACAGTAAATTATATTTCTTAGAAAAGTATTTTTAGGGACTGGAGAGATCGCTCAGCAGTTAAGAGCACTGGCTGCTTTTACAGAAAACCTGGGTTCAATTCCCAGCACCCACATGGCAGCTAACAACTGTTTATAACTCCAGTTCCAGGGGATTCAACATTTCTTCTATCCTCCACAGGCACTACACAACACGGGTGCACTTACATACATGCAGGCATAACACTCATATGCATAAAATAAAATTTAAATTTAAAAAAGTATTTTCAAATGTACAAAGACAGTGAACAAATAGTCTACAGATGAAATACAAATCACCAACACATTTGGTGATCAGAGGTTGTCCAACCTCATTAGTAATACAGAAAGTAAAAAATTGAAATACTGGATACTAACTTTTGACTACCAAATATGCAAAAGTTTCACAGTATAGAGTACTGGAAAAGTTGCAGGTAAATGGGAAATTAATCAGTTTTGTGGGAAAATAATCGATAAAGCCATATTAGTGTGGTCATTTGACAAAATCAAATTTAAAGTGTGTCATCAGTAGTTCTGCTTTCAGAGTCTCAACGAAGGGGCTGCAAATGGCTCAGTGGTTAAGAGAACTGGCTGCTCTTGCAAGGATCTGGGTTTGGTTCCAGGCATCCACATGGTGACTAACAACCAACCTTAACTCCAGTTCCAGGGAACCTGACAACCTCTTCTGGCCTTTGGCAACATTTGCATACATGTGGTGCACTTACATACATGCAGACAAATACTCATACACATAAAATAAAAATAAATTTAATTTTTAAAAAAGAATCACAACAAAACGTCCCATGTGCAGAAATAGTTCAAGAATGATTCTTGGGATGTGATAAAATGACTTATGATGATTGAATTCCATGGAATGCTTTGCACTCATTAAGAAGCATAAAACAAACATTCACCGGCTGATAAGCACCTTTAAGGGTGGAGAGAGAAGAATGACGTGTATATGGTATGATCTCATACAGAATACACGTATGCATACTAACAAAGAGACATAAAAAGATTAATAAGACGTTGACTGACCTGCTTATACCGGTTCCCTCTGGTGCTGGAGCTGGAGAACACAGGAAAAAGAGAGAAAGACGATTTTTGTTTTTGATTCAGTGTCTCTCTGTGGCCCAGTTGGTCTGGAAATTGCTATGTAGACCAGGCTGGCCTGGATCTCACAGTGATGCTCCTGTCTCTGCCTCTTTAGAACTGGCATTAAAGGTGCCACCACATCCAGTTGGACAAAGATGATTTTTAAAGTGTATATCGTAAGTGCCTTATACATTCTATATAAATCTTCATTCACACATTATCGATTCAGTTTGTAAGATATCAGTCATTCACAATTAATTTTAAGAAGCTGTTATGTCTCGATAATATCTCATGGCTTTTATGGGACCTTGTTCTTCCATTTATGCTTACTAATGAAAATGATCAGTTTATCCACTGGAAGTCTGGTATTGGTTGACGCTAAGATTTCTGCATAATCTTTTATTTATTTCTTTCCGTTCATGTTAAATTCTTCCTCAAAAAGGTCTTGTGGGGGGGATGGAAAGATGGCTCAGCAGGTACGGGCACTGCTGTCCTTGCAGAGGACCTAGTTTTGGTTCCCAGCACCCACAGGGCAGCTAACTGTCACCCGTAACTCCAGTTCCAGGGGATCTAATACCCTCTTCTGGCCTCCATGGGCACTGCAGGTCATAGATGCACTTATATACATGCAGGCAAAGTACTCATGTACATAAAATACAAATAAAACAATATTTTTAAAGATCTTGTGAGATAATAGTAAAGAAGACAATGAAATCACAGGCCATTAATTTTTATGAAGGCAAAAGACAAGGCTCAAGCTATTAAAAGTCACTATTTCTATGACAGCTGTTGTGTGAGTATGTGAACGTGAGAGCATGCACAAGTACATCTATGTCTGTCTGTTTGTCTGCCCAATTCATTTCTCTTAATTTATTACCCTTATCCTCTTTCATCACAGTCACATAGTTACATTTCAAAACCAAATCTTTCAACAAACCTCAGGGTAAATAAGTGACTAACCTCCTTCTTCCCCTAACTAACACTATCCCCTCAGGCCCAGCTTTTAGGCAATCTTACCCTTGCATTTGGTTGTAGGCTGAGAATTGTACCCTGCAGAATTGGGAAAGTCTTTAGAAAGAAGGCAACTTCTTAGAAAGTAAAAGAACTCTTTGGGAACTGGAATTTGTTCAATACTTGAAGCAACAACTACCTACATAAGACCTAGGGGGTTTCCCTCCTCGCCCTTCCTTCCAGGTCCTGCCTGTTCGGGTAGATACCATGACTTCATACCACACCACACCTGGTTACACTGAACCTCTTTCTTTCCCTTCTACAGACAGCAGCCTTTGCTTGGGACTGTACTTTTTCTCTGACCCACAACACTACTCTCCAATCCTAGTTCACTTGTCTTTTTGTTCCATTCAAATCCCGGATCAAAATGAACTAGACAGGGATTAGTTCAATCCAATTGGATGGAGGAAGATGTTAAGCCACATTCAAAAAGAACAGTTCCCAGGAAGCTTTCCCTTAGAGTTCTCCAAATAGTACTCCCTCCAATCTGCTTGCCATCTGCTGCAGGACTCACTCTGCCACCTGTAGAGGATTGTCTTTGAGCATGGTGAGTGAATCAGCAAAGAGGGTCAGCACAATGCAACCGATGGAATGTGCCTGGCAATCTAGAAACCTGTGTGTGTAGGAGTGTGTGTCTGTGTGTGTGTGTCTGTGTGTGTGTGTGTGCAGCAGAAGGAGCTGCAGATGGGCAACAAGGTAACTTCTTACAAAACCAGAATCCTTTATTTGATTTCTACCCTGCCTACTTGCAATTTTTAAATAGATATAAAAATCTCAGTTGCTTTGAGATTCAACAGCAACACAACAAAAACAGTATGCTCTTGGCTTCTAGTCATTTCTTTCCTAGCTCAAAGCCTGACTTAGGGAAGCAAGAAATAGTTCTTAAATTTGACTTAATTGAAAATAATAAGTCAGTCAGGCATAATGGCACATGTTTTTAATCCCAGCACACTCAGGAGGCAGAGGACAGTGGGGTCAACACAGTGAGTCAAAGCCAGCTGGTACTACAGGGAAATCTTGTCTAAAAAAGTCAAACAGATCTAATACAACGTATTAAACATGGGTCATAAACTAATAATGTGTCCATCTTACATAAATCCACAGTATTTATTATAATCCCCAATAAGTATAATCAGTAACCTCACTCTCCTTAAAGTTATAAGAAAATACCAGAAAACTAGGTGAATTTACAAAATACAAACTGAAAGAAACCCTCAGAGTCTTCTCACTTAAACTCTTTTCTTTGCAAATGAAATACCGAGGCCCCTAAAGTGTATCTGACTTTTCCAAAAGGATAGTGGTTTAATGGAAGAACTATCAATAAACCACATGGTCTCTAACTGAGCTCTATAAAGTATTTACTAAGTACACCACCCTAACAACAGCTAAACAACCTGATAAATGTGCTTAATCTCATACAAAACTCAAGAAGAGTACTGCATTGATCATAGCATATGATCCATTTCTGCTATTAGAGAAAAGGTGGTACTGGAAGTAGAGCATGCTCTCCACTCCAGGAATAGTAGCTGGCAAGGCCTGAGCCTGAATATTAATTCAAAACACAGTCGGGTGTGTGTGAAATGTTATAAACAAATATATGGTGAATTACAGTGAATTCAGAAACATTGACACTGTCTGTCTGGCCAAAAACTGTGAACTTTTGATGTCAAAATAAGCTGTGAGTGATGTGGGGTAAGCAGAAAGGTTATGGAATGAGGAATTTGCTTTGCAGTCTGGACACTGGGCATCTTGGAGGCATCCAGAGTGACCCATTTATCCTCTTAACAAGTGTCCATCTTCTGCACTGGAGTCTTGATTTTCAGAGTAAAGGAAATCTATATGCATGCTCACTTATATGACTTATGGCAAAGAGAAGTTTGTTAAGATAAAACCAATAGAGAAAAAGAACCAGAGGACGGTAGTGCCTATCTGGGCTTCAAACTATCTTGACTCCTCCCCAGCTCTACCACCTGCCAGCCACAGGGCTCTGACAAGGCCAGTCCAGTTTTTTTATATAACCAAAGTAGAGAGAAATGCCATATTTTTATGAGGATCAAAATGAAAATGGGTAGAAAAGGTCTTTGAGAATGCAAAATATTATAACAAAATGAAGAGATTAATCGTTCCTTAGAGGGTTATTAGAATTAAATAAATGGCCTAAATTTCGCTGCGTCATACCACTAAGACAGTTATGGTCCAGTTCCACTGCACCAGGCTCAGTGGTGGTAACACAGTATTCCGATTCCAAAAGATGCCATCACTGCAGCTATTAAATAAAGCTCAAACTCCACATCTTTTATACCTCCCTTGACCTGTGTCCAGCATCCTTTCCCAGCACATGTCCCTGTGAGCATGCTCTTGTATGTACCATCTTAGGTATGGAGTAAGGACAGCTGTTGAAGCATGGGTTCTTACATTCTTAATCAAGTTATTTAACTGATCTGGGGTTTCAGCGTGCTCAGCTCTAAGCAGGACCAATGATACTCCATTCCATCTAGTGAGACACACAGTACCTAGGGCACAGTAATTGCACAAGGAAGCTTCCCAGGGTCACTGTTACTGCTACCCGTAGCCTTGATTACAGTGACACCAAACTGATTTCTTTCCTGAGCACGCATGGCTCTTTGCAGTTTCCTGTTCACAGTGCATGTTCACCTGCGTCCATCCCCTTGGCCTATGTTGCTATCCATTCACCCAGTTTCACCTTAAATTTTACATCTTTCACCGAGCTTTGCCTACACACCAAGAGGCAATGAGCACTGCGCCTCAGACAATCCAAAGCACTCTGGGAGTCTCTCATGATTCATTGCATTCTGCTTTGGTCAAATGAAGTGGACCTGGCTTTTTTGGCTTGTGAGTTCCACCCATGTATCCCCAATCCAAGAGAGGACTCTTTTCTCATTTATTTGTAGCCATCTAGCATTTAAAAGAAAAAACTTATCAGAATGTTTGGTAAGTATTGATGAATAAATGTATAATTTTCTTAAAGCTCTGACAGTAGATTTATTTTCTGTGATTGCTTACTTTGGGTAGTATAAGTGCTTGCTGAATAATATTCATGGTGTTTCCACTATTTAAGTCATTTATGCTCTCTAAATTGTTTGGCTTAACCTCAGTGAGTATAAACATGTTTTAAAGCAAAACTCAAATATAATACTAATGCACATTTTATAATATTTCCTTGATAATAAGGTGCTATTGATTAAAATACACATCATTGATTTGCTAAGTGCTTTGCAAGAAAAGAAAATTACCGTGGAAGTAAAGGGAGCAAAGAGCCCAAGAGAGGGAGACAGGAGACGACAGATGCTACCAAGGAGGAAACGAGGAAAAGTGAGTGGGAGAGAAGCGAAAGCTATACAAGAAACCCCAGAGAGTAAGGGGAAAACGAGCTCGGGAAAGGGAGGCAATAATAAGAGGGAGGTGTTTCAAGGGGGAATGGGGAAGAGGTACTTACCTGGGGAGGAAAGAGGAAGGGCTAGACACGGAGAAGGAGGCTAGAGATAAATAATTTTAAGTGATGTGTAAAACCAGAAGGAAATACAATAGTTCAAAATCCTGCTGAAAAATACATATACATATCTGCACATGAGAGCATGCAGATAACTGAAGGCCATGTAACAAGAAACAGTGCCAGATCAGAGAAACCTCCCTCTGAGTTGATGGTCAGTAGTGTTCAAGAGACTCTAAAAAATGAAATAGGTCATTTCTACAGCCCTTGATTACCTCCCAGAACTTGAAGGTAAGACCTTATTGCTGAATACAGGATATACTTTGAACACGGGACTGGAGCTGGAACTGAGCTGGAAGCCTCCTTCCTGAAGACTAACTCTCATAGTTGTGGAAGACACCATCAAGTTGCTAAGGGAGAAATTCTATCAATGTTCCAACCCCAACTTTAAAGCCTAACAACTACAATGACCAACATGGCAAACTCTATCAGTGCAGAAATGGCACCTTTATCTTGGGGGGTAATCAACAATAGGAGACAACTCATGGGAGGCACTGTAAACATAGCCAAATACACATGGCTGGAGAGCTCATAGATCCTAGAGAAAACCCTACCTCTGTCCCATCCCTAGACAAACATAATTTCTTACTGTATGCCAAATATAAATCCTTATATTTACAGGTAAATATACTCATCAAAGAAGCTTCTTTACAACAGATGGAGACTAGTACATAGTTCTACAGCTGGTCACACACGGAGAATAAATATCTGTGCAATGCCCAGCTAATTGACACATCAACAATGGAACCACTGAACCTAAGGCTCACAGAACATAGTGGAATAAGGGGTAGAGAACATACTAATGCATCCCTCAGCTCTCATCAGTGAAGCTTCCTCACGCAGCAGAGGGTGATAAAGACTGCAGATTGTGTGTCTCTCAAGAGGACTCCTGTATTAAACTTCACCCAGCAAAGACTCAGGAAACATTTCAGGAGAGGGCGGTGGGAAGATTATAAGAGTCAGGGTGGTGCATGACCATAAAGAAATATAGTCTTCCAGGCTCCTGGGAACTTGCTCACGTGAACTTCTAGCAATGATGTCAGCATGCACAAGACCCTCATAAATTAAATCATAAAAACCAGCACAGAACTGGGGGAACGGGCAGGAGGCCCCAACTGTAGCCGAGGAACTATTGGCAGCTGATCACTTCTGGGTGAGGGAAAGTTTATCTTTAAAGGAGTGACACTAGGTAGGATGACCAGGCTCCAGTGGATGAACTCACACCAAGAGACAAATGAGTGCAGCTTGACTTGATAGGCTTTAATGTACAAACAGAATGTGTGACATTTTGTGGGTGGGATAATGGGGTTGCAAATAGGATTAAAATGTATTGTATGACACCCACAAAAAATCAACAAAGATATACATTGAAAAATAAATAAATAATATATTTACAACAGAAAAAATAATCACACTGAACCTGCCCATAAAGAGTAAGAAGTACCTTAATTTCAGAAATGTAAAGTTGAAAGCTGTGCATCAGAACTGGGCAAGTGCAGTTGAGAGTTTTCTCACTAACACAGCACTCTCTATACCACAGATGGACACACATCGATGTACAGAGAGATCCAGGCTGTCTGGCCCAGTGCAGTGTGACAGAGCACAGCCTCGCAGCCCATTTACCTCAGCCTTCTCTTTCCACATGATAGGACCTCATGCGTAATCAGTTCTTTTTCTGGAATGTTCTGTCACCTACCTCCACCTTGCCTTGAACTCTAGACTCAGTCCTCAGCACAATATGCCAGACTACAAAGTGGTCTCCCTGTGCACTGTCTCCCCAACCTTCCTTCCCAGGTTACCATCTGAACATACTGTGACTCCATAACTGTTGAATTAGCAGTGTGAATTTCTTACCTTTCCATTCAAACACATCTATAATTGACTTTCTACTTAACTTTGCAGTTTTCAGTTTTAATCTAAATGAATTGGCTCATTGCTCCAAGGTGTAATAAGCTTCCTTCCGACAGTTCACCTGGCATCATGTCTCAGCATCTTTGTTTAAACTGTGCTCTCTGCCCATAGCCAGCTTTCTGTCACTACCCACTGACCCTCCATCCACTGTAATGGGGCTCACCTCAAACACCACCTCTTTTGTGAAGCAACCTCTTCTATCAGCAGCCAGAACGTCTCATGGCCTCACCTGGACTCCTAGAAGATTCCTATGTGCCTGCTTACATGGCCCCTGACACTTCCTTGTATGCCTTGCTCATTTCTTTGTGTCATCATTCAGGGACAAGAGGTTCATTTCATACATTTTGTGACAACTCCCCATAGGTTTAAGCAAAGTCCTGATAAAAAATGGAAGACTATATGACATGAATAAATAAAATTATTCAAAGAGATTCATTTGATTAAATCTCTCAAGGAGGTTTCTAAAATGACATGGAAGGAAATCGAGGAGATTCAAAGGACTAAGCTCGAGAATTTTATTTCTATTTCATGTGTTTGTTCGTCAGGTCACTTGGCAGCTTGGTGGAGGAATGAATGCCAGGTGTATTTAGGGAAGGACGAGGAGATGATACAGCCATTGTCCTGAGAAATGTGCTCTTTTAAACAGAGTAGGACAAGTGCAAAGCAGCAATGATAATCTCTTAAAGGCTTGGGAGTCAGGGTAAAAAAAGACAAGCACATGTGCCATCTCTCAGGTACTGAGAAAGATGCCCTCGGCCACTGACAGGATGGACTTTTTTTCTTTCTCTCTTTTTGATGCTTTGAGATAGGGCATCTTATATCCCAGGCTGACCTTGAACTCCTGACTCTCCTGCCTCTGCATCCTGAGTGCTGGGATTACAGGCATGTGCCACCACACCTGACTGCCAGCGTGCATTGTATGTCTTTCCTGATGGCACGACTACTCCATAGTCCATGACAGGGAGCGTTCAGGCCTCACCCTGCTCCCCAGCCCCGGAAAATTAAAATGCAGAATGTGTAAGAGTTGTGTCTGGAAAGAGGCAGTAATTACTGGCCAGGACTGATGTAAATTCTTCCTAGGACCTCACGGAAGTACCCCATCGTGGCTGAGCGGTACAGGAAGACGCAGCAGCTGCTCGGTAGAGCACGTGTGCAGTGCAGAACAAAGACAGCAAAATATATCACTGGCTCTTAGCCACCAGCTAAGAAACTGAATGAAAGAGCAGCCAGATTGTATCGATCTGTCGCTCCTCTTTCAGAGAGGATATTCAACTCCAAGTCTGTGTGGAGGAAACACTCACCCACGGGTAAACGGGTTGCTAATGTTCCCTAGTCTTTCTTATGCTGTTGTACCTTTCTCATGAATTATGACTGTCTCAAGAGCTGTGAGTTCATGGCCCCTGATTTGTTTCACTCATAACACCTAAGAAAAGCTTTTATATATTATACACAAATGCATAACCATACAGGGATGTTTTCTTGCCCCCTCAAGCTGGATGACAGACCCAAGGTTTCACCTTGGGTGCAGGGTGGGGTTTTTGCTAATCTTTTGATTCCTTCGCTGGCATAGTGGAGGTTAACTAGCTTTTAAAATAGATGCATAAGAAATCTTTTCTAAAATGTAGGGTTGGCCCCAATCAGGAGTATATATTGAAATTAAAGTTAATTTGTTTCACACTACTGAAATTGTCACAGGCGTGAGCGCGAGTCTAGAGGGAAGAGGAAATTTCCAGGGTCTTTTGGCTCCTTACAAAGACTGCAGGACACATGGATAGTTACAGGAAACGAGAAAGTTTATTAAGGGAGATACAGAGGATCCTGGAAATGTGCCATGCACCCCCTATGGCCTGGCTCCAAGACAGCAGAAAGACAGAAAGGCGGAGGTGAGGTTCTGGGAATTTTTTTATGAGTCACTAGCATAGTACCCGCCTCTTCTAAGTTCACAGGAAACACCAGGTCTTTTCTGAGCATGCTTCCTTGGCTGTGTGAAGCTTAGGTGGACGGAGGGTAGCCTCCTCCGTCATTCCTATGTCGATCTCTGGAATTCTGTCCTTTGCTGTTTTCCTGACTCTATTCCTGATGACTATATTATATTTACGCCTTTGAATTTTTCAAAAGGTCAATATCACAGGTGCTTTTACCACTACTTTTTTTTTTCTTTTCACCCTCCAGTGTGTCGTTGCTGGCCATGTGGCCAGATTAACAGTTTCAATTTAGAAGATAGTTCATTCTTCCAAGACACTGGAAAGACAAACCACCTAAATGAGTAAACTCCTCATGTGGGGAAAAAAAATGCTTTTGCATAGAATGAAATTTGGGAGTGTTCAGGGACATACAAACAGAAAAAAAAGAAAAAAGATTTTGTTATTTTGAAATGAGCCACTTTGGCTTACTCTAAATTTCCCTTTTGTTCCAGTTTTGAAATATGATTTCCTGAGGGCAGGAATGATGCTCTGGAGTTGTGTGCTATATGGGATGCTAACGATCACATAGTACTTGCTTTACAAAAGTGGGAGGCTGTCTTTGCCATTTTTCCAAGTGAAGTGTAGATAGTTAATGATTTACTTGTTTGTTTCCATAGGATCCTGAAGGACTTGAGTGCAGAGAGGAGCACTATTCTATGTTGTTTGCTTTTAAGTACTGGAGTTTGAAAGTTTTATACCAGATTATAATTTTCATTCCTTTCCCTTAAAAATGTTATTTCTTGAAAAAACTCTACAAGATTTTCAAAGAAACACCCTAGACTGGTATGTAAGCCAGGTCTGAGAAAAAGTGGGGCCAGCTGAGAACACCCCAGTTGCAGCCACAAAAGAAACTGAGCTTGCATTAATTTTTCTATGTTCATTCTTTCTTTTTCAGTTGATGTTTGAATGCAGCTATGGATGAGAAAGACACAGCGGGCTCTGCCTGTGAAGGAGAGCGACGCTGACCTCTCTGGTACTCACAGTTGGAAAATGATTCCCTGAGCTCGAAGGGTATTTCCCCCCTAGCTTTACAAGTGATGGATTTTCCCTAACAAGATGAACCTCATACTCTACGCATCTGTTTTATATTCCAACTAGATAGGATCATTATAAAATTAAGAATCACCTCACACAATGCCCTCACTTTACTGAAATGGACAGTTTGACCTAGAGGAGCAGCAACTTGAATTCCATCGGAGGAGGAGGCACCAGTCCTCTGCTTCCCAGACTGTCACCTCTTCACACCCAACCACACGAACTTCTGCTGGAAGATCATCTCTTGAATTTAGCCTGATTTTTCTCTTTCCTCATAAGACCAGCCTTCTAAGCTTTCACTGATTTTTAACCTCTTTCAGCTCAACTCTAAATGTTTAACATGGCATAAGATAACGTAACTTTACAATAAAACACAATAATCAGTTCATTTATTCATGATCGCATTAAAAGCTCCAGCCTTCTAACTTTACTATCTTTTTGTATCTCCAGTAAAAATCATCTTTGCTGCTATTTCCTGACTTCAGACCAAATTCTCGCATATTTCTGGTTTTGCTCTTTCCCTACGCCTTTTCATGTGCTGCAGATCAGATTGCTAAGATTTCTGAAGCCTGACATAAGAATCGTTTAGTGCTCAATCCTGCTGCCTACTGCCTGTCACCCATCCATCAATTCAAAAATGAATATGTACAACTGTATTTCGCAGTCTTGGCAGGACAAAGTTTTTAAAGACTCTGATTGATTTTACAACATCTACCAAATTGCTAGAAATCTATTCTGAAAAAAAAAAACAAAAAACTTTAATGCTAAAACCTAATTATAGAAAACCAAGAAAAAACTAAGTTTCATTCTCCAGGTGCATAAAAAAGAACCCAATGAAAATAGCCTTAAATGAAGTACACATTTTCTTTGCCTTTTCCTCAAGAATTGAATCTAGGTCATTTTATTTTTATAAGATCATTTGGAATGACAAAAGGAAGAAGATAAAAAATGTATTGAAGCATGTGTAACTAGATTTTCATTGGAAAATAAAATAATAAAATAAACATCAAGGTTTAATAAAATCCACTGGAATCAAGGTGGACATGTGAATTAATGTGTCCTTTTCTACAGAAGAATAATTTCATGGCATAGAGGGCTCCTTTGTGTTCAGATGGATATTCCCCCATCTGAGCTCTTGATTTCTAAGGTGGGAAGCAGGGAAAATGCAAGATTAATCTGACATGATGATAATAAAATTCTAAAAGCACATGTGGCTATGACAGTCTATATGTCAAAGGACAAATTTTGAGGGTAGTTGTTACAAAAGTTTCCCATGTATGTTGGTTAGAAAGTTTGTGACACTTTTTTCCCAGAATATTTGGACAAGAATGCATAGAAAATAACAGGAAATGGATTAGAAAGCCCAAATATATTCATAAACATTCTTTATATATGTGAAGAATCATTTAGATTCATTTCATACTTTGACTTATAACTAAATATTTCAGAACTATTTGTCTATTCCTGAGTGTTCAATCTTCTACAGATAGTGAATGTTGGAAGACTAAGAATTTCTCTCTCTCTCTCTCTCTCTCTCTCTCTCTCTGTCTGTCTTTCTCTCTCTCTCTCCTTATCTCTTTCCCTTTCTAAATTTTTGAGACAGATTGACTCTGTAGCCCAGGCTGGCCTGGAATAATGATTCTCCTGTCACAGTCTCCTGAGTTCTGGGATTACAGGTGTGTGCTACCACACCTGGCAGCCTAAGAGTGCCTTCTATATATATTAGAAGCTGTCCGGGGAGTGTCAGTGCAGATGGTTGGGTTCTTAACTAGATCTAGAGCTGCTGCTTTGGGTGGTAGAAGTCAACTTCCTACATTGACTTCATTGCATGTGGGAGAGATTTAATATGGAAAATAATTTCAGGATGAAGTGAGCCACAACTTTAGACTGTCATGAGGTGTAGCGATCTGAATTCAAAGAAGCCATGAAGAAGATGGGACATCGGGGACAGGATCTGGAGTGCTTGAGTTGCCACAGGGACTTCTCTCCGGGAGGACAAGGTGTGAGCCTTTAGTGTCTAGACAAAGGCAATGCCCTGTGAAACTCCATGAGCAATGCGAGCAGCTGCCTCACTCTAACAAATTCTAAGCAGCAGAGGGTCAAGAACGTGGGTAAAGAAAAATATCGTGCATTTTATTTTTGAAAAGGGTAATGTGGAAGAAAAGGAAATTGCCTTAATCTGTCTCCCTGCATTTTCAGACAAGAGCAGGCTGGAAGACAGTATCAACAGTCATCAGTTTGTGGGTCACAGTTGCTGCCAGACTAACCTCACTGTGCTTGACTCACTTATCTGGATGGATGTGGTGAGGATGGTTGGTGCTGCTTTACAGCACTTAGTCTCAGTGTTAAATATAGATTCTTATCTACAGAGGAGTGGAAAACTTTGTTCCACAGCGATGAAAGAGTCCAGTAACGGGGAAGGTAGGAAACGTCTCCCTCCCTGCTGAGTGCTTCATCTGTGCACAGAGCTCCCACCACTGGCTTCAAAAGAAGAGCACTGCCCAAAATACCTGAGGATCAGGGCTATTATGAAAACATTATATAATATCTATCCAAAGCTACCAATGGAACAATGATACACTATTCAAAACCAAAAGCAAGGTAACAAATACTTTTCTAAGGTGCAAGGAGAATCAACTTTGAAATCTATAGCATTTAATGGAAGAAATATTTGAAACAAGACACACAAAAAAGCTTTTCTTCAAAAGAAAACCTATTTTTTTATGAGAGAAGCTTTTCTGCAGTAGATGGTGATTAATACAGAGACCCACAATGGCCAAGGTGTAGAGAATAAGAGACTGTGGAGTGCTTAGACCTAAACGGGACGCTTACATCACACCTTCTCTCCACGAGGCTCAGGGATCATCACGGAAGAGGAGGCAGGAAGACTGTAAGAGCCAGAGACAGTGGATGACTACAACAAAGCAGTGTTTTCCACACATGGAAAGGTGAGTGCACACATGAACTCACAGTGAGTGTGAGAGCGCACACAAGAACTATGCAAGCAGGAGCTAGACAAAATCCCAGCCCTGAGGGCTAGTGGCAGTGGAGAGCTGCCAGGAGAGGGAAAGTCAGTGTGCTTCAGGAGTTTGGTCCCTGTGGGATGGTTACACACCAAGAATAGAGGGTACGGCTTGAATCCAAGGAGTTATCTTGCTTAAAATGAGGGTGAAGCTGGGTGGATAGAAAGTGGAGGTAGATCTGGAATGCGGTGGAGAGAGGGGTGAGTAGGAGCGAAATGTATGAAATTCTCAAAGAATTAATAAGAAAGAAAACAATGCGAAATGTCAAGCTAGTTCGCTTACCCATCTTATCTTGTTAGTGTAGCGGATGAAGAGAAAAACCAATATTATTGGTCTCTCAACTCATAAACGTAACACAGTGGGGCTCAGTTCTAAACAGAGACACAGAAAAGAAAGGTAAAATGTGTGTATACCAAAGTTTTTGAGATTTTGCATGCCAATGTTGAACAAACCACTACTGACATTACTACTATATTTTGGGTTTGGATGGATAAGAGGTATTAGTTATGGAACCGCAAGATGGTTCAAAAGGTAAAAGTGTTTGTCATACAAGCCAGTAACCTGAGTTCAGTCCCTGGAACCCACCACGTAAAGGTGGGAGGAGAAAAATCAACTTTACAAAGTTGTCCTCTGACCTCCTTGTATGTGTGCACCACGGCATACATGCACATGGGGTACACACCAAATAATAATAATAAACACAAACTTTTCAAAAAAAGAGTCATTAGTCATTAAACACTCATATATGAATACAGCTGGATTTCATGCATCCAAATTCTGAGGAAACTGTACTACTAGTCATTTGCCAATAAAGTTTTGAACATCCTTTATGAAGTCACATGTTGATTTTTTTACTTTAAAATATCATTTGAGTAATTAGATACCAAATCAACTATATATTTTCACATTTCCTTTACATACAGAAAGGAACATAAGTTGATGGTCTGGATTAAGCTTAAATTTTTCCCAAGAGACTGTGAAAATTCAATTCCAAAAATCTCCACCAAGTTAAGAACTTGCTACCTACCTAGATCTAACTATGGGAAAGTGGTGCTGATATCAGAAAAGTCCTAGCTCTCCCTTGCATGAGCCAATCCAGGAAAACAGCTCTGCTGTTCCCTTCTGCAGAGCACAAGAACAAAATCATAGTCACTCAGATCAAGCATAGAGGTGAACTTCTCTAGATGGGCTCAGGAGTTCCCTTTGAAGGACACGGACAATTTCAACAGAGAGGAACAGTGACCAAGGTGAATGAGATTAGGAGAGTTCTCAAGAGGAGAAAACAAGAAGAAATGATCATCAACACATTAAGCTTCATGTTTGCTGAAGAGGACTCAGGTTAAGAGCACTGGCTGTTCTTGCAGAGGACCTAGGTTTGATTCTCAGCACCCACATGGCAGCTAGCATTCATCTGTAACTCCAGTTCCAGGTGATTCAAACACCCTCTTCTGACCTCTGCAGGCATTGTACTACATAGGTGCATCTACCTATATTCAGGCAAAACACTTATACACATAAAAGTAATAAATAAAAATATTTAAAAGAAAGAGATAACTGCCAACGCCTTCTTGGATTATAGATGAGGGCCCATATCTGCCATTCTAGATACTTTGAGTTTTATTCTACTATAAGAATAAAATTATTATTTCTTTTGAGCAGAAGCTTAAGTTATCTCATTTTAGGAAATTGATTTGACAACGAGTTTATAACTGATGGGAAGAGGACTAAAGACAGTTCAGCTTGTGCTATACTATTAGAAATGGGTGATAAAGCTGAATTAGAGAAATGGGGGCTGTAAAGGAAGAAGCAAGAAGTACTTAAGAAGAGGAAGGAAGCAATAAGATTTTAGGACTTTGTGACTTTGGGGATTAAGGAGCAATAAGAGCAGGACTCAAGGACCCATCTCCAGAGACAGGAAGGACAATGTGCTCATGAATGGTGACAGTAGTGAGCCTGAGTACTTTGCTTTTTTGTCTGATCCTAATTTCATTGTTAACACTGTAAACTCCAGCAAGCAGTATTCAACCTCTAAGAGCTGGAAGTTAAGCCACAAAGCCTTGCCATATTGAAATCTAATCTCTTCCTTCTCGAACTCACAAAGTTATTGACAATAAAAAGTCAGTAAGTACCAACCAAGATATTGTTGCTTTCCAAAATAATTCTTTTAAGAAATATTTTATTTATTATTTTTATTTTATGTGTATAAATGTATTATCTGTATGTATGTAAGTGCACCCACAATGCCTGCAGAGGTCAGAAGAGAGCATTGGATTCCCCTGGAACTGGAGTTAAGGACAGTTGTTAGTTGCCATGTGAGTGCTGGGAATCGAACCTGTGTTTTCTGCAAGAGCAGACAGTGCTCTTAACCACTGAGCTGTCTCTCCAGTCCCCAAAATAGTAATTCTTAAGACCACACTGAATACATACCTTGAACTCAAGTAGATAATTGAGGGTTCAACCATCCTTTCATTTCGATGGCCCATCAGGCAATCAGACCCAACTATCCAAAGGCCCTCATGATGTCATGAAACTCACTTTTAGTTGTTTCTGCTCCCTGTATCAAGATACCTCCAGTGATTACCATGAAATCATACATTACTGCTAAAACTTCTCAGTGCAGGGCACATGCAAACAATGACGAACAGGCAGATTGAAGGGGCATACTCAAAGGCAAGGTTTCAGAACAAAAGTTTAAAATGACCATGAATTCTATCAAGAGGAAGTAGGCTTAGTGTCTGGACACTCATCTGTGTGAAGAAACCAGGACAGGCAGCAAGACTGACAGCACTTACAGAAATCCAGAAAATGGACTCCTGGTTAGGTCAGGGTACACATGTAACCAGAGAATGTCAGGACATTCTTTTTCCTTCTGATATAAATTTTCGAAATACAGTTGAAGATGAACCCACCACACTCTTTACTGTTGCTTCCCTGACTCTAAGCCCTTGTGAATACATTTTCATATATCCTTATTGATTGTTAGTTTAACTCTATTGGAGCCAGTTATTAACAGAGGAGAGCTCATGGAGCTTGCCTGATCAAATTTAGACCCCCAAGAAACAAGATTGAGAGTATTTTCACACACACACACACACACACACACACACTCATGTGAACAGGGAGAGGGCAGTATTCCAAGGGTCTGGGCTGGTCTGCCCTCAGGTTGTCAGTTGTGTGGTGATGCAATGCCAGGAAAGAACAAAGGCATCAATGTCCAAAGATCAGAGGAGGTAGAAATGAACTAGGAAATCCAGTGTGATAGAGTATGCAGGACCATGCAGAGAAGTCAGAGGGATAAGAAAGACAAAGTAAGTGATAAGCTCCAAAACACGTGCTGTGAATATGGCCCTCCACATGTCTCTACGCATAGTCTACTCTGCTAGGCTTGGCTAGGAGATATATTTTTTGGTAAAGGCCTCAACTGGTGCTACAGACCTAGTCTTGATATGAGAAAGCCAACAAGAGCAGTTGTTCATGTCCTGCTCTAATAGGCACCTATAATAAGTAAGACCAACTTTAAAGGAAACACAGGATAAACCTTCACATTTGTTCCTCAGAACACAGTGACCAGCTTTCAATGATCCTAAGAGAACCGGGGAGAAGCCATGTTGCCTTTTATAGCCTGTTTGGGGACTTCACACTGCTTCATTTCTTAGCCAGACTTTAGTGGAGAAAATGTCTCAAAATTCGCAGTTTAAAGATTTCATGGGGGATGGGTTATAATGATGAGGCTGTCTTTGAAATACATAATATAACCAAGTATATTTTTATCTTGGGCTCATCTCTCTATGCTCCAGACTTTTATGTCTCGGTTTTATAAGCAGCACATGTTCAATTAATATCCAGGAAATGTAACTGTTGAATCAAGTTTAGGAGAAGGCAGCTTTCTGCACTAACCTGACCTAACGCAAGAAGGCAAGTGGCAGATCTTGCAAAAGTTGTGTCCAGGGTATGAAAATTCAGAGGGACAGGGGGCAGGACTTGTTAGTTGTTGTCTGCAGTGGTAATTAGTAATGTGCTCATCCAAGAAGCTTCTAAGAAGTGACATTTTGTTTGTGAAGAGAATGAAGGGACCACACTAGGTTGAGTCTCAAGGGAGCTCGTACCTGTGGAAAGCTGCCAGTGAACAAAGCCCTGACCGTTTGTTTTCCGTAAGTACCCCTGAAGTGTACAATGGCCTGTGGACAGATTCAAGTGGCAGAATCAGTCTTGCTTTAGGAAAGCAGCCTTTTCCTTATTTAGCTCAAGGATTAAAAATCCATCAGCATTCTCAGGAGCCCTTGCAAAGGCAGGTGGATTAAGGTTTTAAAAACAATATGGGAACTTCTGCATTTTACAAACGCTGAAAGACCACTGCATTCATACCTTCCCTCCCACTTCCCCCTCTTGCTTCTCCTTCTTCAGTGTTTTCATCGGGTGTGGCCAGTTGTCTGCGTATTACATTTTATTGGTCAACCACAAGAGGCCAAGGAGATCTTGTGCTTATAATAGCTTTACATCTAACACTTGGTTTCCCATGTTTTAAGAAATTGGTTATTGTCTCAATTATGTCAAAGGTGCACGCAGATCTTCCCATTTGTTTTCATAGGTAGTTTTCCCGTCCAACGTCTATAGGGTGGAGCAGGTCAGGTCACTCAAAAGGCTGAATCGGGTCATTTTCCTTCTTCTCCAAAGTGTCCTCTAGTTCATAAAGTTCACAAAAACATGTTCTATCTAAAAGTATTAGGAGTCGGAGTCCCAGGGAGATGCAGACAGTGGAACTTCCCGGGACATTTCATGATCTGAAAGCATAGCCATGGTATCTTCTTTGTCGAAAACCTCTAAGTTTCACTATTTCAGGGCAATGGCATCATAGTCTTGCTTGTAAATTCAAATGAGTAATGAGCAGTTCCTCTCTGACTCAGGACTTCTACTGTTGTTTCCTGTTTGGTTTAACCTACCTAAGTATCTTAGAAACAAATGAAATATTATTTTAGTCCTTTTAGAGTGTCTTGACTTGGATTTTTTTTCCTTATGAAACAAGTGTTTCACCTTATGTAACTTTCTAGCATTTCAGGGAAAACATTATACTTGTGTTTCTTTAACTTAAAAATGATACCAACGCCTCAAATTACAAAATAACTTTAAGGTAGCAAGGATTGCTTTCAAGTCAAAACTTTCTAAAGATCAGAGGAATTATGCTAAGTGTGATGAAAAGATATTTTGCTAAATTTCTTTAGTTTAGCGACTTTAAATCCCTCTTGGAATAAAATGGGGTGAAATTAAATACACTAAGAGACTGACTAAACAGAACATTTCCTCTGGTCCATCTCTGCATAGTGAAAATAAATAGGTGTGTAGAGGAAAATAACAACTATTAAGGGCAGGGCCATGCGAAGTGTACACAATATTCTCAAGATCTGCAGGAATGGCTGTGGAGGGGCACGGAGAGTCCTTAATTAACCCGCTATGAAATTCTTGAAGTGGGGCAACATTTTGCAACTCTTGGGAAGCTGGTTAAAAATCACAAATAAATAAATTACTCACAGAATTTATATAACTCAACACCCTGAGCCCTGGTCTGGGAAGATCAGGAGATCATAGCTTCTCATTTTGGAAGAGGAAACCACCCCAGATACCAGTAAGCCAATGACACGGGCATCTTTGAAGGACCTTTTAATCATAAATCATTAGCACAAGGGCTGCTTCAACAGGAAGGCCACTAAGAGTCACATTACTTCAGAAGAACAAGCAATAAAGCTCCAGTATCCCATGTCTTTGGTTAAACAGGCCTTTGGTTCTTACTCACAGGCAGCCAGTTCTTTGCAGCTGCTTCATCATTGCTATGTCTGGAAACATTAGGACGATTCCTGCCCTAGCCTCACTCCATGGAAGCAGGGAATTCCTAGTGCCATACAGCCTCTTCCTGGTTTAGAAAGGGGAGACTGAAGCTCCTTTGTTTCCTGGTCTTCCTTCCTCCTTCTATGAGCCTCACACTTCTTGGCTGGATACGTCAAGAGTCTCAGCTGCAAGCTGAGTTTGTGAGGTCTCTAATCTGCGCTCAGCAGTGGCGTAGAACTAAACACTAGAAGCTCAGTAGTACATGAAACCTTGTCATTTCAGGACCTCAACGACTAGAGCCCTAGAATAAGCTAACTTTGCAATAAGGGGAAGTAATAAGGAGAGATTCCTTTTCACTTCAGAAAACCTTCTTTTTTCTCCTTGTAGAACCCCTGGAGCATGTAAGAAGGTCAGTATTTTTCCTGGTCACAAAGATGCTGATTTTTTTCCTTTTCTGAGATAAGATCTTCCTAGGTAGTCCCAACTGACCTGAAACTCCCTGTGTAGATCAGACTGGCCTTGATTTCACAGTCACCTGCCTCTGCCTCCTAAGTGTTGAAATTAAAGGCATGCACCAACAACATGCCCAGCTGATGTTACACTTTCAAACTGATACTCTAAGTATTTCTTTACCAGTCTCTGAGAGTTTGGATTTCAACTATAATATCTTAAATCACACTTTGACCAAGAATTAATAGGTCTAAATCCAAAACAGTTACTATCAAGCAACAGCACAAATAAAAATAAATAAAACAAAACAGAAGCCTCATATCTCCTGAGTCTCCTGATCAGGATGGAATGGCCAGGCTCCTGGCTCCTGTAATCTTACACTCTTTTCTCTTTCAGTTGGGGGTCTGCTTGTACAAGACCCTTTGCTTGTCTGAAAATCATTCCACACTATCAAACTCACCTGACTGTGTGGTCCCAGCACTAGGCAACACTACCACCAGCCACAAGTTTTCTGAGGCAGGGGATTCGTAAATGGTGCTCAGTTTGCAACACTGGTGTAACAATGGCACTAATTTTTAAATGTGTTTGTATTCATTATTTTTCTGTTGCTGTGGTGAAACACTATGGAGTTTATTTCAGCTTATGGTTCTAGATGGATAAGAGTCCATCATGGCAAAGGGAAGAGGGCAGAAGGCTGCCAGAGCTGGAAGCTGAGAGTTTACATGTTCAAACACATACAGGATGCAGAGAGCAAACAGGAAATGGGAATGATGCTATGAACTCCCCCAAGTCTGCCCCCAGTGACATACTTCCTTCAGCAAGGTGGTACCACCTAAATCTTCACAAACAATGCCATCAACTGGGGAAGACGTGCTCAAATATTTGAACCCATGGATACAGTCTCATTCTCACATGGGTACATTCTCATAGAGGCCCATATGCTAAGAATATTTGATGAACCAAAAGTTTCTTAAACGCTCTGAGCCTTAGTGACCAAACTTTTAAAATAAAGACAATAGCATTTTCCTTATCAGAGCTGTTCTAAAATTATGAATAATGTCTGGCATACTATGACTCAAAAATAGAAGGAAAAAAAAGCCTTTATAGACGCAATAGCGTGGCAGGAATTTATAACAGAAGTTACAGCATTAATAAAGACATTTGGATGGCTAATACAAGAATAATAGGAGGAACAGCTGAGACCTGGGACACTCCATATCATAAGTTGCTCAAGCTCATCAGCAGCAGTGACAAGCATTAGGATGCTACATTTAAAGATATTTGAGTCACTGAATTCTGCTTCCATGCAGAGCAGAGGTCATCTACAGCAGGCATCCTGGGTAAATGGCAGCTTCAACCTTGTCAACATAGATCTCTCCAATGAGACTGTTCACTGGGATGAGTCCATTTGAAAGGTCGCTCTCCCAACCTGGAACCTCAGGAAAAGTGAGGTCTGTGATTAGACCCCAGACAAGTCACTAGGTCCAGCAATTGTTCATGGAAAGTGATCACTGCTCATGTTTTTTTAACATGTATTAAATAATACTGGCAACACACTCTCAAAACTTCAACAGTACCGTCATCACAAGATAACAGACATTAAGGATGTTGATGTCTCCATTGCTTGCCAAAGCCTGGTCAAACTTGGTTTGGATGATTTCTGTTCTATTGTTCCAGTGATTTTGGAATCCCAGTGCACCCCATAGAGAAGGACCTAGAAGCAAAAGACCCCTCAACTTTAAGCCCTTCTCTTTCAGGTTCCAGATGACTGTTCCTGGGAACAGTCTCTGACTACCCTTTCCAAAGGCCACTCTGGCATCCCTCTTGGTTTCCTGGCACAGCTCGGAAGGCCTTTCCTGCCTACCATGCCAGATAGACTCTCTTATCCAACCAGTCTTACGTGTTTTAAGGGTCAAAGTCTCATTCTTCAGTTTCATATTTACATCACTGATACTTAAACAGAATGCCTGACAATGGTTGCTTGCTCTCCCTGACCTTCTGGTTCTCTTTACAAAATAAGTGCATGAATGCCAGAACTAGATGAAAAGGTGGCAGTGTATTCACCAGAAGTTAATGGCAGGATGGATCCCAAGAGAGAAGAGACAAGGTTATGTAAAGGGGTGGGGAGAATGAGGTTGGTACAGCTCCAGGCTTCTAAACACACTTAACAAATCCAGAAGCACCTATATCTACCTTTCTGTATTCCAGTTTTCAGTTAGCATTTTATAATTCTGGTTGTAACTTTGATACTTACAAAGCTACAACCAAGATCACAGCTTTACTCCCATCAGGAATATGCCCACTGAGCAATGACCAGCAACGATCTGAAGGACGTGATGTTCTTGTAAATAGCACAACACCATTTGCATTTAAAATATGGCATTTGGGTTAGATTTTTGGTGGCAGCCAAAACTGCCTTCAGAGAGGTGGAGATGGAAGGAGAAAGAAGGTGAGAGCGGAGGAGTGTGAATCCAATGCATCATCTCTTTGGCTCAGCACAGCAAAGCAGAGAAATAATGCATGTACCATGATGATTAATGCCCTGGGACTCAATGATGTCACACTTTCACAATCAAAGAACTGACTTTTCATATCCTGGGTGGAGGGGGACCCAATACAATCTCCTGAGACTGAGTGGAAAGATAGTCTTCTATATATAAAAATAATTCAGTGATGACTCAATGAAAAACACTTTCAAATACTTTGTTTCTGTACTGGTGTATTAAGCAAAAATAATTATGTTCACATTTTAACCAAAATGTATTGATATCTCTAATAAGAAATGGAAGAAAACATTCTTTTCCATAAGGCCTACAGAAATGGTGACTCACTGTTGGACTTATTGTTTTAAGTGGTGATAATCAAGTTAGTATAAGGAAGTACAGGATTGAGCCCCAGAGAAACTTGAAAAGATAGGTAGAAACCAATGGTATGTCAGTGTATTAACCAAGGATGCATTTTGATGACAGCAAGTATACAATGGCATGGCTCTGTGTAGTTTCTTAGAACCAAATAATCCAGGTGTGGATTTAAAATAAGGGTCATGGGCACTTCTAGCCATGGAGCAGAGCCTATAGGCAAGAAGTAAACACACCCATGTTTCTGCTTTGGAAAAAATAGCCCCTCACATTCCCCTAAAGTACTTCAGAAATTCAACAGAAAATTGGAAACTTCTAAATGCTTAGATTTATCAGAAATTAAATATGATTTACTTTTGCTGTTTACCTCTATCCTTAACCTGTAATTGTGCATGAATTGGAAAGTTAATTAACAATCAAAGTAAAAAGAAAATACTAAGCTGAATTCCATGGTTCACCCCTTTGGAAGATCCAATCCAGAATATTTTACAGACAACACTGAAAAATTATATGGTCTATTTTTTCAAATAATTTTGTCTGTGAATTGGTTTGCTTTTTTTTTTAGTTGTCTTTCATCAACAAATTCCAGCACAGAAAAGTGCAGGCCTGCCCCGCGCGGGGAAGGAGCCAAGCATCAGTAGCAGTTGTTCTGATGCTTTCATTTGCTCTGAGCTAGATTCCAGTTCTGTCTTGGCTTCAGATGTGGGATTATAGGTGCCTCTCCCAGGTCCGGTGAGCTGCACTGTCTTCTCAGTTTCTGAATCTCCTACTATATTTTCCCTTGTTTTAAACAAGTTTCTCCCCCATTGTTATTTCCATGTTTGTTATTGACATTGTGCAAAATACACAGGCTCCCACCTCCACCACGTCTAACTTGCGGCCTTCGGTTTTGTCTTTCCTCTGGTTCTCCTAAACTACTTTAAAAGCCAGCTAAAGTTGTGAACATAGAAATGAGTTTTCTAAGAAAACAGAATGCCAGGGACTGCTGTTTTTCTGAGTAACAGTCACTTTAGAATTGCATCACTCAGAACAAAAAGTCTGATGCATGATTCTCTGTAGCTTTGAAAGTACAGTAGACTCTGTGTCCTGTCCGGGACAAGGTTTCCAGGAAGAGGTGTCCTCTTTCTACCCACAGTGCTGTTCTCTAGCTGCCTCAGTGTGAGGACCTGTGGTATAAAATACAGGCAGAAGATAGAAGACCAAACTATGCCTGGGTTTTGTTGGACAACCTCTGTCTAAGCCGTGGAGTTTTATAAAAAAAGCATCATTCTGTCCCAAACAGGTGATGAAGTCTGCTATTTGTGCTTACCTGTGACTCTAACAATACTATTCATATTAATTGATGTTTAATACAGTTCACTTTTAAAGACAGATAGAGTGGAATTTCAGAAAGTTCTCATATACTCTGTTACCACAAGCACACAGTGTCTCCCATTACCGACGTTCTGTCCTCGAGTGGTGTAGAGGTTATAGCTGTGTATTTGCCACAGCATCTTCACTCAACGTCCACAGTTCATATCCGCACACATTCTTGCTGTTCTGTAGTTTGAAGGTTTGGCAAATATCTAATTATACACATTCAGCACTGGAGCATACAGAATGGTTTAATTATCCCAGTGATCTGTGCTTTATCCCATGTTCCCCTTTCTCCTGTTTAGCCCCTGACTTCTGTACTGCACCCGTAGTATGTCTCTGCCACAGTGTCATTGTAGGAATCGTTTTTGTGTAGCCTTTTCATAGTGATTGGTTTCACTTGGTAATGTGCCCTTAAGGCTCTTGGGTGTCCTTTTGTAGTCCAATAGCTCCTTTCATTTTAGCTCTAGATGATACTTACTGTACCTATGTACCAGTTTGCTTATTTATTCGCCTGCTGAAGGACACATGGCTTCTTGTGCATTTGGGCAACTATGAACAAAGCCGCTCAAAGTGTGAGTGGTGTGTGTGTGTGTGTGTGTGTGTGTGTGTCCCTTATTTGGAAAATAGCAAGCACTACAATTCAGGGCTTGGGGATTTCACCATTATGGCAAGTGTTCTATGGTATCTCCTTGCTTTTATTGCTGTTGTTAATGAGAAGTGATGTTGAGCCCCGTTTCACATGCTCATGTGCCATCTTTTAATCTTCCTTGGTGCTGTATGTGTTCCGTCTACTTGGATATCAAATTGTATTCACAGTTTTTAGTCCTGTGACGAGTTAATGTTTTCTATATAAATCTCAGTCTGTAACTTATATTTTCTTCCCTTTAGAATTTTTCTTCCATTTTTATGGGACAAGGTCTCACAACGTTGCAATCCTGGTTCTGCCTCCAAATACTGGGATTACAGGCATGAATCCCCTTTATTGTTTTTACCTTGATAATGTTTCTTACAGATCAGAAATTTTGAATTTTATATCAGTCAATATTCTCCATAAATACAATAAGGCAATGGAGTGAATATTTTCCTCTTCCCAGAGCTGGTGATTATAGCCCTCGAATCAGGACAAAAAGGCCAGAGAACTGATGGTACTTAGAGCTTACTGAGCGACAGGCAAAAATGTCTCTTCTATTCTCAAGTATCACCCCAAACTCTGCCATCCCACTTACTAGTCAAATATAAAAGAAGATTGAGATGGGAAAATAGCAAGACAGCCTATGTGGAGAGGAAGGGAGTGAGATTCCCAAAGGGCATGCCTCTCCCCACTGAGCCAGCTGCAAGGACTGGACTGTTAAGAGCGTTATTCTCAAGGCCTGGAGATGTTACCTGTAGGAAGGAAAGTGAACACTAACTTTGGTGTCTGGCCCTGCAATAGCCTGGTCAATCTCCCTATCTCTGAAGGAAGAAAAAAATTTGAAAAACAGGCAGGCCAGGTCTTGGGCTGTGCATATGCAGGTACCCTTGAGCCAAGCAACTCAGGGAAGTAGCTAGGGTGTGTTATTTTGACATGTTCCAGGAAGAAGAGCTGGCTGTCACCAAGCGGACCCCAACAGCAGGACACTGGGGAATGATGATGATGTGAATGAGTTCTCATTGGAACTGGTTTTGCAATCTGTGCATGGGAGAGACCTCTGCAAAACTTCTGAGAACTCCCACTAGATGCTTTCTGTGCAGAGGACCCCAGGCTGCCAGGCCACACTTTGCAGAGGACAGATCAAGCTACACGATTAGAGGTGAGAGGTGAGTCTTTTTCCCTCTTCAACCCTGCCCCAAATCACCTCTCACTGTAGAAGCCTAGAAGGCTGAAAGAGAGCTAGTATTACAGAAGACACAACTCCACCTCTTGCAAAAACCTGTACTTGACAGATTAGAGAAGATAGCTTTAAATTGGGCTGAGACTAAAACCCTTCGTGATACTGAATTGTGTTTTTGTTTCTTATACAAAAATGAAACCTCAAGTATCTGCCCAAAGTAACTGGCAATGCTTAAGTAACTGGAAAAAAAAATGTTACTTTCAATATGTATGTTTCCGGCAAGTTCAGAGTATTCAGTAAACTCATTATAAAAGAAAAATAATACAAGACTTCCTTTTAAAAGTGTCTCACTAAAGAGATCATCAGTGAAAAATGAAGAAGCAATTTCTTAGCTATGGATTTCAGATTGGAAAAATAATAAGAGACTCTGAATCAAAGAGTGAACTACGTAGAATTAATAATGACACCACTCAAAATAGCAAGCCCAAAGTATTATAATAGGAGAGGCAAAGGTTATGGAATAGGAGAGCCACAGTATCTGGAGTTCTAACAGCATTGGTAAAGTACAATTCAAAGACTGCAAGTTGCAATTTTGTTTATGGAAAAAAACTAAAAAGTTAATCATTCAAACAAAATTCTTTAAAATAGCTACCTAATAGTTTAAGAACTACTCTGCCAGATAAAAAACACACAGAGTAAAATGACGAATTTTGTTAAGTACATATGCCATGTTACTGTGGATTGGGACTAAAAAGGAAGACCATGTTACTGTGGATTGGGACTAAAAAGGAAGACAGAAAACTACTCTATGTGATGGGAAGCTGTGCCAGTCTGACGCCTCACTGCACTGCCCTTCCTACGCCCCTGTATTCACATGTTGTTGTGATCATATATATCTATGTTCCCCCACATTTTATCCTCATCTTTTAAGAAAGGCATCTAAGATGTCAGTGTTGTTTCTTTCTTTCCTAGTGCTGTGATTTGGGGGGGATTACTCAGCATTAGCCACACGGGAGCCAGCCAGCCAGTTCCCTGCAACCCAGCATTGCACCGCAGTATCCGACAGGGGATTCATTGCATTGCAGTTCGTTAGACTTGGTCCTGGTCCCCTTCCACTCCTTGACCACATTTCTGTCAATGCATTACTTCCACACAGGGTGGGTGGCAGATGGCAACAAACTGGATGCATTTCATTCTGTTCTTTTCTGGCAGTTCTCATACTGGTCTTCCTGAGGAAAATCAATTGAACTATCAACTTAAATATATTATGGGATTGATTAAAATTGCAATTATGTGTACCATCTTGGTTATTCACTATTAGTCTTAGAAAAACTTGTGTTGGTGAGAAAATGTGTCTCCTAGTCACGTCTTCATTCATTGTCCAGTGTAGGAGCTATCTATGCACAATGGCCTTGGATTCTCAAGAATGAAGACCTAGTTCCCAAGCTCGTGACACCCTATCTGTGACAATGTTCCATGCCACACTGGGCATCCCTAACATTCTTCCTCTAACATTTGTTAATTCCTTTGTTATGGAATAGTTACAGAAACCCCAGGACTTCCGATTGAGTGTGGTGATGTATAAAATCCCAACACTCTGGAAGCTGAGGCATAAGGATCGAGAGCTAGAGGCCAGACTGTGCTACAGAGTGAGAACTTTGTGAGAAAGAAGGAAGGAAAGAAGAAAGAAGAAGAAAGAAAGAAAGAAAGAAAGAAAGAAAAAAAAAAAAAAAGAAAGAAAAGAGGGAGGGAGAGAGGAAGGGAGGGAGGAAGGGAGGGAAGGATGAAAGAAGAGAGAAAGGGAGGGACTAAGAAGATGGCTCATTGTCTAAAGTCTGAGTTTAGATCTCAGCACCCACCTAAAAGCTAGGTGTGGCAGTGCATGCCTGTAATCTGAGGGCAGAGACAGGTGGATCCTTAGGGCTTACTGGCCAGGAAGTTTATCCAAAACGGCTAGCTCCAGGTTCAAGGAGATAGCTTATATAACAATAATAATATGGAGAACTGACTGAGGAAGATAGCCTAACACCACCCTCTGGCTTCCACATGTGTCTGCATGTGTGAGTACAGACATGCATATACCATACACATAAAATAAAATAAAATAAAATAGGTGTTCAACACCAGTTTCCATTACAAAATGGAAGGTGTATAATTTCCACTGAGGATTTGCAGGGTTAGATCACCAGGGCGGAGACCCAGGACCAGTGCTTACTTGAAAGCTCTAAAATGGGGCTACATGCATAAAAGTGTGTATTATGCCTTTCTTGTAATACACCAAAGAATACTTAACAAAGGCTCCTGGAGACAATATCCTGACCCCTGGTGATCTAATCCAAAAGTTAGTTCTATCCGTGCAGAGTTTAAGAGAATACCTTGTGTCTAGCTCAAAGCTCACCTTTTTGCTGTGGATTTGATTGCCAGTTGCCTCTGGCTGAGCTCTGAGGACTTCATTCAGGCCTGTCTCACAGAATACATCTAAAAGTAAGGAAGATTGGCTTATTTTTGGAGCATCCACAAAAAGTGATAGCTCGGTCAATCAAAACATTTGGTTGTCTGTTCTTTACAGATGATACAGGGTTGGAAGGACAAGAACAGTTTTTGTCCTTTGAAAATTCAGAGTAGATATAAATAAAAAAACAAGCAATTCTCTCATTCTCTCTTCTTTCTCTCTCTCTTGCTCACTCTCTTGCTCTATACACACACACACACACACACACACACACACACACACACACACACATACACACACAGTGGAGATTTCCAGTAACTGTTCTGAAATATCGTGTTTGAGTTCTAGCATGTAGTCAGTTTCAACTTCGATTCTAACCAGTTCCTTCTTTCTCTTACTAAGAACCATCAACTTTCTAAATCAGCTTTGTGCCTTTGTCCTTCTCCTTGACTGTGGTGAAAGGAATTGCATATGTGTCATAAACTCAGCATCTTCCCTGACAGAAGACACCCCAACAGCAAATTTACTGACCATATGTTACACACACACACACACACACACACACACACACACATATTTCCACATATACATAAACAGCTATAGTAGCAAAAAGTAGAAGTCTAAAATATTTAGAAAAGACAACCCCAAAGAGTTAGTCAGCTCACTCATTGAACACATGAATAAAAAAAAACCAGCAATAATTTATCTTAATATATAACACTTCATTTAAATTTTTTCACTCTATCCCCTCCCTCAAAGGAATCATGATGAGAATCAACCCTCACTTTTCCAACTCAGACTTAACATAGGATGGCAACTGGCAAAGCTCAGTGAGAGGAGCCTCCCGGTCTCACACTGGAACAAATGAGGGCCTATCTACTGTGCTCCCAGGAATTCACAACCCTATAATGTCACAGGACACGAAAGAAACACTCTGACCCTAACTTACTCTGCCTATCTCGTCTTTCCTAAAGCAAGCTCCTATCTATTTCAAGACAGGGACATAAAGTCACAAATAGAGGGGTAAAAAACAACCCACAAACATTGAGTGATGCATGTGTGGGTTCCCAATCCTGTCCATATTGGAAGTTGATTTTTCTAATGAATCAAAGGGAAAAAGAAACCATTTTTTAATTGGAGTCACTCCCAAATAGAAGTTTTCTATGTGGCGTTTATGTGAACTTTAAGTACTTAGAGTTCCAAATGCTGGTTATCATCTAACTACAAATTTTGTCCCACCTACTTTTGTTTTCAGGTATATAAGGAATGCATTCCAGTTGGAAAGAGGTTTCCTTCTGCAATTTTTGTTTTAAGTCGTAAGTTCTAGTTAACTTCATACATACAGTTAAAGACAGACTTACCTAAGTATTTTCTTTGAAGCAGAGCAGGCATCATTTTTTTTGTGGTCTACTGCTTTAACAGAATACCATGTTGGTTTATGCCCATGTGACATTCATTTCCAGTCCCTAGAAACAATTTAGAGAGCAAGTGTGCCACATGGACAGCAGCTATCGTATAAATATGTATTATGGAAAATTTCCACCCACACAGAAAACCTCACGGTCTGCTTTAGAAAACAAGTTACTTCAAAGTTGCAGAAAATAGGAGTTGTTGCTGCCTTTAAGGCAAGTTCTTCCATGGAGAGCCCATTCTGTTTATTTTGAGCCCTCACTGGCTTACCCTGTATTACTTTGAAATTTTTTACTGTTTGTGATTAGTTGAAAACTAAATGCTGTAATCACCAAGGTAGAAGCCCCTCTTGTATGAATCTACTCATAAAAGGTGTCCATTTGCCAGGGAAAACCTAACATTTGTTCTCCAAATCACATTCCACCTGCTTAACTATCAAATTTCTAAACCTGAAGACAATTATATTTAGATAATAACAAATGTATTGGAAACCATTGCAGTTTTTGTTCAACCGTATGTACACTAAAATATTGTCATTTGCAATCATGAAATATGAAAAAGAACTACAAGGAAAGAAATTACAATAGATGGAAAGTTTTGCCCATAAAAACGAAATCTGTCTTCTGAGTTTTTTTTTAAACAGAACTATAAACCATATAATCAAGGTATGTGTATAATCCACTTTAACCTGAGAAAGTAGCAGTTTGGGCATATATTCCAGGCTTCTCTATGACACCTTGTCTGCCTAAGGATCTAGCTTGATGCTGCCTCATGGAATGTTTATCCCATAGCTTACCCCACGGCTGACCAGACTCCTGTACCCCTCTTCAGGCAATTGCTCTAGGAGGCATTAATACAGACCCAAGATTCACTACCAAAGAGAGACCTGAGAATCCTTAAAGAAATCTTTCTAAGTTTGCTCTGTCCCTACCTGTACTGCTGTGCTGGAGCTGGCTAGAAGAGGCAGGAAAAGCTGAAGTGTGGGAGAGTCGAGCTTTTCTTGAAGGGAGATCACAGTGCTGGAGAATGAGGAGGTGGAGCAATTCGCATGCTCTGGCAAATATATGCCAACAAAAACATTCCCCCCCCAACCCCCCCTGCTAGAAGTTCAAAGCACTTTGTAAACATTAACTCATGAGGCCAAGTAGTCATGGAGCAACTGTTACTTGAAAACACCCTGAAGATAAGGATTGCAAGCAAAGTGGTTAGCAGAATCACTCTGTTATTTCCTTATTTCTCAATATTTACTGAGCCCCTACTATGCGCAGGGTATGGGAGGTGAAGGGACTCCTGTGGGGCTCTCATGTTCTTCGGGACTCTTTGTCTTGACTACTCGGGTTTCTAAGTACCAGACTGACACATTTTCTGATGCAGTATGCTCTGTTCAGAATGCTCCTAGTGTGCTGAGTGCTAAGCAAATACACAAAAGAAAAAAATTTTAAATACTCATAAATCTCATTACAACTATAGGAATTAAGAAATAAAAATTCAAAGTACTTTCTTTCAAGAAACCATCAACAAAGTTTTAGTGTGGGTAATCTTTGGTTCTTTCGATGATTGTAGAATTGCTACAGGAGACAAGAAGAATCAAGGTCAGTGTTACCATACTGAGCAGTTATATACATAATTTGCATTTATGATGAGCCAGATGAACCAGCTCATTTGTGAAGCAGAGAGCCTTTGTCCTCAGGTCTTTTCCAACTATTGTACATTACAAAATGGCCAGTCAGATATAGAAAATGATTGAGGCCATTTCTAAATCCTCCTTAGACCATGAACTGCATATACAGTGTACGGTTGTGTGATATTAACAGGACAAAAGCTGCTTCATAAAAATATATGACTTTCTACTGAGTCTCAAAGGGATCCAACCTGTTGTCATCTAAGGATTTCATTATGTTCATGGAGTCACTAACCCAGTCCAGTTTGAAGCAAACACAGAGGGCTGCTACCGGTCTGTGTCAAATCTTCCACCTATTTCACAAGTCAAAGAAAAGCATAACACCACTTACAGTTGATTTTCTCTCCCCAACAAACATTTGCCTGTCTGAATAAAATATTAAGAAAGTAAAATATTGAACTGCCATTCAAGATACACACATCCCTAAGAAAATTCAAGTTTCATATCTCAGCAGTTAAATAATGTCTTCACTTGGTCTCAGGCTAGCTATTCAACTTCAGCACCACCTTCCTGTGTCTGTAGCCATAGCATGAACCCTCATAATACCACACCACATCAAGCTTTTCTGGGGTCCTCTACACTGGAGTTTGCTTTTGCTCAGCCTCCCCCAACTCTCTCTCTTTCTCTCTCTCTTTTTCTCTCTCCCACTTTGTTGACATGGGAAAGTTCATTCTTCAAGTTCAGTTGACATACCAAAAATATTTAAAAAACAAATGCTGGTCAAGAAGAGGAGAAAGGGGAACTCACATGTAACATTGGTGGGAATGTAAATTTGTACAGCTATTATGGAAAACAGTATGGAACTTCCTCAAAAAAGCAGAAATAGAATGATTGCATGTTCCAACAATCCCACTACTGGGTATATAGCCAAAGGAAACAAGGAAATGAAATCAGCAGGTTGAAGAGCCAAGAAATGGAATCAGTCTAGGTAACCATCAACATATGGATGAATAAAGAAAATGTGTGTCCACACAATGACATGTTATTCAGCAATAAAGGAAAGAACAAGTCTCTGTCGTTCACAAGAACATGGATGGAACCTAGGACATTATATTAAGTGAAATAAGACAAGGGCCAAAAGACAAATATCACATGCTCTTACTTATGTATAAAAGCTGGAGCTGATCTTAGAGAAAACAATAGTGGTTACCAGCACCTGATGAGAGAGTGGGCCTGGGGTAGAGACAAGAGAGGAAATGAGCCCAGAGGTTCAGTTGGACATGGAAAGCATCTAATGTTTGACAGCACAGCAGGGTAACTCGGGTTGCAATCGCATCTGATTTCCTAATTTGAAATAGCTAGTAGAAAGGATTTTGAAAGCTACCACACAGAAATAATACATGTTTGAGCTGATGAACATGTCAAAGATCTTAATGAGATCTTTTTTACATTGTAAAGATGTTTTAAAGTGTTATACTGTATTCCTAAAATACATATTATTACTCTGCATAAATTAAAATACACATGTCGATTTAAAGAAGAACTCAGACTAAAGATCAATTGACATCTTCTGGTTAGTTCTTTCTCAATTTCCTTATCAAGTACTTATTGCTTATTTGCTTATTTTTTTCATAGTTCCATAAATGTTGAATATTTCACATGCTAAGAATGTCTTAATTCTTTGTGTCTTCAGCAAATGCTATTAAAACTTTGTTGAGCTGAACTTTCCAAAATACATCAATATAGCACTTGCTGAGGTGATCAATTTCACTTGTGTTTACTCTTCAGCTGTTTGCTTGGATGGGATTTTAAGAAACCTTTTATTAAGCAGAGCTGCTAATGAAGATAACAAAATCAATTAAACAAATTAAGTTGCAAACAGATCTATTATTATAAAAGAATGATTACATTGATATCAGCATCAATGGCATTCTGCTTGTCATCCCAATGGCCAACAATGGCCACAATGTGCTGTCTACTGCTGCTATAATAACAGCACGGAGAAAGAACGCAGTACATTATAGAGGTCATATCAGAGGCAAGAAAGAGCTGCATGCCCACAATATTGGCAGTGCTAGCTGAAATCACTTCTTTCTGGTTTCAAAGTAAAGGAAGAGAAGATGCAAAGGATTGTAAAAGACCCAGAATGAAAGGGGAAGGAGGTTAGCATTGGGGGGGAGGGTATTGGCTGCTGTAAACAATTATTTTTAGAATTAATGTTTGTAGGTTTTAATGAAAGTGAGATGTGTAGACATCTACATAGATGGTACAGGACATAATGACGGACAGTGGAAGATGAATACCACTTCGTAATGGCATTGTTCTGTCTCCACAGTCTTTTACAAAAATTATTTCTAGGGCATCTGGCTTTCTACATATTTAGAAATTTTTTGTATTATTCTATAGATTAAGGATATTAATATGTTATTTTTCTGTTTAACCCAACTAAATTTCAGTATATCAATAATTCTATAATGTTGCTAACATAGAGTACTTCCTCCCACTGTGTGGACGGCATGTGTGCTTAAAACTCCACACTTAAAACGAGCGTGGGAAAGCACTATGATGCTTCATCTGGCCCTCACAGCAGCAGCCTTTTAAGACAGTTCCACCTCTTTTATAGGCAGACTGAGCCTCAGAGAGCTTTAGTATCTTGAAGAATTACTATTTCAACCCAGACAGTCTAAAGGCTCTCCTTGGATTCCTTATATCACGTCCTAATACCATGTGACTACTTTAAAAACTATTAGAGATGCAGTTTCGATTACTGATATCTCTGAAAACGATGACACAGTCTATTTATCATGCAAGAGAAATGCATAGGATACACAGAGAATTTTGTCCTGTTACTTTGAAATCCTCTGAGAATCAAGGCATCACATAAGGAATGCATCCCTTGGTTAATTAAACCTCATCCGCATACATGCAAATATTTATTTTCAGAAAAAAAAATTGCTTCCAGTCTCAATTAATTCTTTAATAGGCGATGCAGGCTCATTTTTCTAGCTGGATCCAGCAGAGGGCAGGATGCTCCCACCACCGGCCAGCTGGGTACAGCCATTTGCCAGACCACTGCAACTCCCCTCTCCCCCTCTGTGGTATCAGCATAATCCTCACTTTCTCACTGGAATCTGAATAAGGCTGTCATCAGCTTGAGAACAGGGGTTGTGGAGCATGGCCTTGCAAATACCAGAAAAGGCTTTGCTTCCGAACATGTTTTGTTTGGGATCTGATCTTTAAGAACCTTGGAAAGCAGCCAGCTCCTATTACCGCCCTTGCTAAAGGGACTAGAGAATTAATTCAGGATTCTGGCTGTATGCTGTCTCAGATCACAAGTGGGTTACTCTAGTCACATGCTCTGTCCTCAACCACCTCCCTTCAGTCACTATCTCTGTGGCTGGAATATCCTGACCAGCACCCCATTCTTAGGTGGTCTCCTTTCTCGGCCATCCCTATATACCTCCCTCAAATAGGACATGCTGATCTCCATCCCTAGACTCAAATCCTGTCTCTCTCACTGAGCACAACTCAGGGGCCAGGAAATGTGTGGAAGTCCTCCCCTAGTGGACCACTAGGTAAAAGTTTTGTAATAGGCCTTGGTTCTAATGTTGTATTTTCTATTTCTTCCCGTCTAGGGAAATGAAAAGTGTAAGATAACAAAAATATCCTGGAGGCATCAAACAATGGACTGGAAGTTCATCATCAGTACTGTGTGGGTTTCCAAACTAGGGTGGTAGCTGAGAAGGACTAGGTGGTTGGAGTGGATTTGCATTACCTCCAAGCCACCCATTCCCAGTGCCCAGCCAGCTGAAAGCAAATTTGTTTCCACTTGTATTGTTTGTGTATAATTTTGAGTACTAAAAAATTCCTTTAAAGAAAAAAAGTTATGCAAAAACAATTATTCTACTCACTAATAATCACAACAACAAAAATTTTAAATCTAAATTAAAAGACCTGGGCCTAAAATTCAGATATCTGTCTGTGTAATAGATCTGAGAGACCCTAGGAATACTTGGCTAGGAGTTAAGCACAGTTAAATTCTGTTTTTAAATGTTACCATTAATGATAGCGCATTACTAACTTTAATGTTCACTCTTTCTTTAAAGAAGCTAAAATGTTGAGGGCCAGGCTACGCTGTGCCTCTTGACAGCTGTTAGAACCTTTTCTTGTGCCCAGCCAGTTTGAGCAGGGAGGTACCAACAGAGAAGGCCTCTTTGATCTCTGGCACCCACACTGCTTTGAACATTTCTTCATCCCATAAGGAAACTCCACTCCAGCTGTAGGACCACTGCAATCACTACAGTTGCCCAAGCCACAGACCTGTGCTAGGAAGTATTACCATAGCTCAGCTGCTTCAGCTGGCATCCCAGTGACCTCCAGAAGGCCTTTCCTGCTCCTGCTCTAGAGTGACCTGGTCTTCGTCCTTCCACATGTTATGGTACTCCTCAATTAGGTCAGAAAAAGGAAGAGTACTAGTTCCAGTGACTCAGAAACATGCTTGTGGTTAGCAGAAGTGACTATGCCTATGGGAAGCTTCTGATTGGTCTATAAGGATTATGATCGGTTCTTATGTAAGCTTTGTATTGGCAGAACTGAAAGTTCTGCTGTGATTGGTGAAATTACAATCCACATACAAGCCTAAAAAGTGCTTCTTCTGGCTATATAAACAGACTACTGCTCTTTAATGTTATTCTGAGAGGCTGCACTTCTATGTACTTCTTCCACTGTTAGAGGATTAGGTCCTCATAAAGACTTCTCTCCAATGATAATTTGCCTGTTGCTGGTGTTTGTTACAAGTAGAACAGGCACACATAAACACGCACTGCAAAGAAACTGAGGCTGTGGAAGGTAAGAGGCTGCGAAGAGCGAAAGATGGCAGACAAGCACAAGCTCTGGTCACTGCAAGAGTCAGGAGAGCTGACAAGGGTTCAAACACCAAGCATCCTGACACTCAAAGCCAGAGAACTATACATTTGGTTACTGGTGTCAGCACCCTAAGTTCAGAGCAATATGCCATTGAAAGGACTAGAAGCCAAACTAAAGGAACTCTCAATGGCCAAACATGGGAAAGTGAGGACTACAAATGGTGATGATTTTGGATTATAATTCAAAGAAGATAAATATATGTGAGTTTGTACTGAAGTATCAGGGGTTGAGTAAATAAATAAGATGCCTTGAGCATCAACATCAATAAGTCTATAACTTAGAACGCTTAGAGACCCATGCCTCTAGTTCTCAAGGTATAGAATCACAAACCTCTGGGTTTGGAAGCCCAAGCTTCTAGAACTCAGAGGTAAGAGAACTGCCCCTTGTCTGTCTCTGACATCTACCTGGATAAGGCAAAAGATCTCCCAAGTAGCCATATGTAGCATCTGTACTATAAAAGAAGCCAAGCCTGAAGAGGAGGAAATACTAGTCCAGAGTGTGGGCTGCAAGAGAAGTAGCTGGACTTTGAACCCTACTTAGCATTTAAAGCCTAAGACATGGCCCATAAAGATGGACCTTATATAGAGCCTGAAGAAGATGACTGTTCTCTGATAGTAACAACCCGGCATTCCTTCTCTATAACCTCCCTTTTGCTCAGTCTTAGGACACATCTGAAGCAGTTGTCAGGATTTTAAACTAACACACGACTATGAACAATCATTACTCAAAAAAACGTGTACAATTCATTTCTTGAGTTTGGGCTTACTATCTTAAAAATGCTAGAGAAATGGCTCAGTGGTTAGGAGTACTTTCTATTCTTGCAGAAGACCCGGGTTCAGTTCCCAGTACCCACATGGAAGCTAACAACCACCAGTAACTCCAGTTCCAGAGGATTCTACGTTCTCTTCTGGCCTCTGTGGGCATTCATACATGGGTGCAATTGCATACATATAAACAAAACACTTATACACAGAAAATTTCTTAAAATACTATGTTCCACTGTTGTTTAGGTTGAGGTTTTTTTTTTCTTTTCTTAATCCTATTTGTTATGGTTGGAGCATTCATTTCTACTGCAGCTAGATCACTGATTACTATTTGTATTTTATTTGGGTTTCTCCACCATTCCAATTAATACTATTTTTTAATGTGAAACACTTCTTAATTATAAGTACCAGAAAAACAGAAGGACTTCTTAGCGATGCCCTTACTCAGCCTTCCTAACTTCTCTAAGTCCCTTATTCCTTCCTCCTTAGTCCCTCAATCCCTGTGGGTAGCCAATCATATCAACTCATAATTTAATCCCCCCAACAGTTCTTTTTGCTCAAATGAGCAAATAATGTGTATATTTTCATATATCTCATTTCTTCCCTAAGGGTACCATACTATAGTTACACCTGTGCATTTTCTTCACTTAAAGGCATAACCTGGATAATGATAGATATGTAAATATATAGATTGTTGATAGCTCAATGATAAATAGATGATTGATGGAGATGGATGATAGATAGATAGATAGATAGATAGATAGATAGAGACAGACAGACAGACAGACAGACATGGGGACTCCACATGGAACAGAAATCCAAAGCAAGAAGTTCTTGAGCAGGTGCTTCGTTTTGTTTCTGCTGCTGCTGGTACCTGTGGGATCATACTTCCTTGTCGTCAGCCTTTGACTTGGACTCGTATCAGCAGCTCTCCAGTGGCCTTCCAGGCGGTTTAGCCTCTGGCAAGGGCTGCATCATTGAATCCTCTTCTTCTGAGGCCTCCAGCTTCATAGACTCTCCAGCCTGTAGATGGTCATTATGGGACCACTTGAGTTTTTCATGAGCAAGCCAATCTAACAAACTCCTTCATCTATACATATACATGCATACATATGCAAGTGTGTATAAATTCACATACTATCAGTTCTTTTCCTCTGGAAAATGTTAATCCTAAAGACAAATGCATATATACCTTTCTTAGATATTGCCAAATTCACTCCTATCACTTTTAATATCTATCAATGTCAAATCTCATCCAAAAAAGTATTAATACAATTGGGTAAAACTAGAGTTCATATAGTAGTATCATTTTCAATTTTTTTATTTCTTGATGTAAAATTTATATATTATAGTCATTGACTATAATAGGTATACATATTAGTAATTTTAAAAATATAGCTTTGAAAAACTTACCGGTATTGGTATCTTGGCAAAGGTCCCCAGGTAACGTTTTTTCTAGTGCTGGGGAGTGAACGAAGGCCCTTTCCCATGTTCTGCAGGAACGATACCAATCAGCTATATTCCCAGCCCCTTAAGTGTTTTTAATGACAATGAGATGACTATAGGAGCGCATTGTTCTTAACACTTTTTGCTACCATGTGGTGTCACTACTAACATTCTATTCAGCTACTTGGGCTCTTTCTATATTGTAGTATCCATTGGTTTAGATGCAGTGGAGAATGATTCCCACTGAACAGAAGCAGTCACATCAAAGTCAATCCTTCGGCTTCAAAATCACATTATAAGTATTGGGCTATAAATGATGCATCTAAGGGAGCTTCCAGAACAAGTATCTCCTGTCTAATCCAGCTCTCGTCCACTAGACCCTTATGCTGAAACCACAGCTTTAAGCCATCTTTCTGACTTCTTTAAGGAGATTATTTTATTCATGCTCATTGCTCCTTCCTGGCATACCAATCTACTGAGTATAAAAGGAGACAATGGCATAAAGTTAAATTCATCCCATCTGAGATAGTCATTTGAGTCAGACACTTGTACTTAGGCTCTTGCATAAACCCAGTCTGGGAAGTATTGGACGTGACTTCTTATGGTGGTGACATTTGAACTGAGCTCTAACTGATGACTATGAATTAAATTGGAGAAAGAAGGGTAGCAGAGGATAGAACATTCCAGGCAAAGCATACAACACAGACAATTACCCCAGAAAATAGGAAAACTCTGGGCCCAGAGAATAGCGATGTAAGGGTAGGAACTGCTGCTGAGTGAAACTGAAACAGCAGACCCGAGGCCAGATCATCTGCGTCCCTTCAAGGCTGTGGAAATTTTTAAGTGGTGGCTTAGGAGAGTTTCAGTGGGCTTACGAGGCATGATCAAACTTACTGAAGAAAGTTCAGTAGTGGCAATGAGGAAAATAGACTGGCTAGAGTAGCTGCTGTGAGACCAATTAGAAAACTAATGTGTGGAAGCAGGGAGGAGTGATTTTTTTGAAAAATCTTGTTGGTGTTAAAGCGGAACCAATACCAAGAAAAGGAATAGGTAACAGGACTCATTGACTGGCTTTGGAGGCTGAGAGAGAAAAAGGCATCAAGGATGGCTCAAGTAAGCAGGACAACACCGCCCAGCTCTCCATACAGGTACCTGGAGGCGCTCTCCTCCTTGCTCCTCCTTGCCTTGCAGATTACAGAATTCAGTTCTCTATCATTCTTTCCTTCATGTCATAATTCTCCTTTTGTTTTTGATGTGTGTATGTGTGTGTGTGTTTTTGATGTGTATATGTGTGTGTGTTCATGTATATGAATGTACATATGTGTGTGCTTACATGTGGAGGCCAGAGGTCAAACTTGGGTGGCATCCTCAGGTCATGTACTCATGGATTTTTTTTTTTTAGGCAGAGTCTTTCATTGGGACTTTGTTCTCACTGATATGGCGAGGCTGACTGGTCAGTGAGTCCCAGGAATCTGCATCTCTTTACCTCCTCAGTGCTGGGATTACACACACGTGTCAACACTCCTGGTGTTTTATGTGGGTGTTGGGAGTCAAACTCGGGTCATCATGCTTATATGGAATGCACTTGCACTTTCCTACTGAGCTATCGCCATAAGTTGTTTTATGTCATTGTTGTTTTGCTATACAAGGGATTGAATCCAGGGCCTCTCACATGCTAGGCAAATCCTCTACCACTAAGGTTCCTCCGCAGCCTCATATATATATATATATTCCTTGAGTTCATCTCTTTCAATTATTTTGTATTCCATGCCACCTTAGTCACTTATTCCCCTAGATATGCCTTTGATTTTTCATTAAGTTTAGTTGAAAGCTCTCTGTTATCTCACTGCCAAAACATCTTCTCTAATACCTTACCCCCAGTAATCCATGTGTCTTTCTAGACCCTCTGTTCCATTTAGTCTACCACAATTGTCCTGTCCTTCGTGCTACCATATCCTCATTTTCAATCAGAAAGTGTAAATAATACTCAGTCATTATACTCACTTCCTTTCCTAGATATATTCTCAACTCATTGTATGGAGAATCTCTTAGCCAAACCACCATCATTATAAGTAAATATTGCCTTTGCACAAAAGGACATGGTGTTAGGGTCTGACTCAGGGATACAGTGCTTGTCTAACATGTACGAGGCCAAGAGTCCAATCCTGAGCATTGAAAAAAAGTGTATACTAGATATTCTGTTTCCCCCATAAAATCCAGCTATAAAGATGCTAAGAGCATTCTTTTAAAATCATTTTGTGAAAGTCCATTTTCATTTATCTTGATAATTGAAGAGGAGTGGAATTATGGGTCACAAGGAAAATGTAGATTTCTAATTAGAAGAAATGGGCGAAGTGTTTTCCTAAATGTTTGAGTAACTGTACATTCTTTTGGGGGAGGGGGTCTTTTTGAGACCAAAAATGTTGACCTCAAATTCACTATATAGACCAGGATGAAGAGATCTACCTGCCTCTGCTTCCTGAGTGCTGGAATTAAAGGCATGCACCACTATGCCCAGCCTGGTTGTATATTCTTTAATTGGCACATGAAAGACCCAATTATTCTATGTTTTTTTCAGGCATCATAGGATACAGAATCTTCATAACTTTCAGACCTAACTGAATGTGGTTTTAACTTGCATTGCTAACAGTGAGTTTCTTCTTTGGTGCATGTTAACTGTTTGCCAATTTTCTTTCCTATACCAGTCTTTAGCCCAATGGAGAAAATGACATTAATATTCTTATATTTAAATTATGAGTTATTTTACATCATGAATGCAAGGCCTCTGAAGATACATATACTGCCACTACTGTCTCCATCTGATGCTTTGCCTTTCCATCTTCTGTGGGTCAGATGATGGCATTATGTTCATTTCCTATCTGACCATTCTACTATGGCTCTCTAAGAGCATGTCTCTGTATTTAGGAGATACGTACTGAAATCGGCAGCAAAGCAGAGAGAGAGAGTGCCAATGGGAAAGAGAGACAGGAGATGTGGTAAAGGCTTCACCACCAGGAAGCTGAGTGAGGGTGACCATCAGAATTCTTTATCCCAGCAACTTTTCTGGAAGTATGAAGTTATTTCCACATCAGTTTTGTTTTAATCTGGTTTCTGTTTTTTGAGACAGAGTCTCATTAAAGAGTCCAAGCTAGCTTCAGACCTTCAGTTGTACTGCCTCAGCCTCCTTAGCTTCTCATAAGATCTAAAAGGAAAAAAGAAATTATGATAGCAAACCAACCAAGGGATGGAAACCTTTAACCAGGAGGGAAGTGTTTTGTGTTTAATATTTGTTTTCTCTCAGTATTCATTTGTGGAAGTCCTAACTTCAAATGTGATGTTAGAAAGTGGGGTCCTTTGGAAGTAATTCAACTCAGAGGATATCATGAAGGTGAAGCCTCTGATAGAGTAATATCTCTCACAACAAGGGGAGACAAGAGAGCGCTCTCTCTGCCCTCTGAAGGCACAATAGCAAGAAGGTAGCTGATTGAAAGCTGTTCAAAACAGGGGCTTGCACTTTTAGGCCACAGTTTAGCCTTCCATCCCAATTCCTCCAAGAATCAGGCCACGTCTTCCTATTAAGAAGCATTCTTTGATGTTAGTTGACAGTTCTCAGTTTGTGATGCCTGGCTCTTCCACGTGCTTCACCACATGTGCTGCGTTGCACTAAACTGTGTGATATACAACTTCCTGCCATCCCTGAACAGTTCTTGCGATTGGTCTGGAGAATCCTCAGTAGGATTTGCTCAGGGAAGTGTTCTGAAGGCTGCTCTCTGAAAAGGCTCCTCTGCTCCCTGCCACCTCACTGTTCTTTCATCGTGGCTATTCTCTGGGCTTTACAGAGAAGCCTCTCCTCTTTAAGGCCCCACCATTTTCAGATCTCCAACTATTATATTGTTCCTAATGTTTTATTCTCACAAGGCCTGGACATGATCTTGAAGTCCTTTCTCCTAATAAACTGCATCTTCTGAAGGAAATTCTGTGCTACCTTCTTTCCAGAACAATCACTGCCATTCTTCTTTTATTATATTTAACATAAAACAAGAAAGGGAGCAAACCAGAGAATAACTCTTCTGGTAACCTGGCTTCTTGGGATCCAGAACTGTGAGAAGTAAATTTTTGCTGTTTAAGTCATGCAATCTATGCTTACTGTAGCAGTCCAGAACAAAACAAAGATTCATTAGACTTTATGTACTAGTATGAAGTTAACTTAGAGAACTAAAGTACACTGGAAAATTATGCAGTGGCTAATGGTGGAACTGTTGGATTCTAGACTACAGATGGCTAGCCATATTCTCAAGGACACTAGAGATGCATTTCCATTACTGAACACTGGGACAACATGAGTGATATAGCATTTTAGACAGACTAACTTGCCAAAGGCATTGAGAATCTGAAACACTGATTTGACATGCCAATTAATGTATAAGCATAAAATCCTAAAGTTTTAGAATTTGGCAGTAGTCATGGGAATGGATAAGAAAGGACAGATAAGAAACGCATTGCATGCAATAGCTCAGGATAGGCCACAGAAATCTGTAATTTTCCAAAGACCTCCAGAAATTTCTGAGACACAGCCAATCATGTGGATTTTTGAGACTAGAACAATACCAATACTAATGAGATAATGGAAGTCTCACCACCAGGATGGAGAAGGGTCCAAAGAGAGAGTACATTGTAGTCAGCTACAGAACATGGGGCGTTTGTACAATCGCGCTCTGAGTTTACCTTTTATAACACAGGGAACTTGACCAAATATCATGTAGAAGATCCTAAGGGAATATATCGGACAACTGTGGATTGCCTAGAAATGAGCCAGAAATATGGGTAGAGATTGTTCAATATTGTTTTGTACAAAACATGTTTATACTTTTATTAAATTGCAATGTATTTTACATTTTATTTCATATATTTTGGGGACAATATTAATGAATTAAAATGTGTGATACAACACAAGCTGTATCTACTCCTGTTCCTTTTCTTCCTCTCCCTTATAATTTTTAACTGAAAAATTCTCCCATGCATGTTTCTTAACAAGGGAACAAAATATCTTTCAAAGAGACCATCCAATTTATGCTTTGTTCTAAGCAGTTTCTACCTCATGAGCCTTCAATGGAAGAACACAGAAAAATGCTTTATGTTTGGGTGTGGGATCAACATGGAGTGGTCACTTCTTCAGACAGAAGTCAAATTGTCTACAGTGAATACACATTTTAAATTTTTAATTAATAAATTAATAATTAATTATTAGTGTGTGCATGTGCATGTGTGTCTATGTATAACACAGTACTCTTGCAGAAGTCAGAAGAAAACTCTAGGGAATCGGTTCTCTCCTTCTACCACGTGTGTCCTGAAGACTGAACTCAGGTCCTCAGCCTTGGTGGCAAGCATCATTACCTGCTGAGCCATCTAAGTGACCTGATGGCCATATTTTTTGTTTGTTTGTTTTAGAGGGTTTTGGGTATTTTGTTTTGGTTTTGGTTTTTTTTGGTCTTTCTGAGACAGGATCTCCCTGCATCCTCACCTGGCCTAGAACTCACTATGTAGACCAGGCTGGCCTTGAATTCACAGAGATCTGCTTGCCTCTGCCTCACTGGGATTAAAGATGTGCAGTAACACACCTGGTTGACCATACAATTTTTTTAAAATACAAAATATATATGACCTGTTTTCAAGAAAGTCCTCTACCTTGACAAAATGCAAACCTTATCTTTGTTCTCCTGGACTCAGTTTTCTCAGACTAGAGCTTAATGCACTTTGTAGTTCAATTAATTGTCTTTCTGGTCTACCTATGCTCTCTTATAAGAGTCATTTGAAGATTAGAAGGATCTCAAGTTTCATACACACTGGAGCCACAGCTCAGGTCTACTACTAATAGGTTGCAAGGTTGTCAGGCTACTTCCTCATTAGTAAAGTAGTTAAGTTATATATTGCTTCATAAAAACTCTTCATAACTTAGTGGCTTAAATGGCATTTATTTTGATCATAATTCTGGAATTCGATGAGGCTCTGTAATGAATAGTTCATATCTGGCTCTACTAAAAGGTCAAGGCGAGAATTACATGAAGGCTTCATTATTTATTCATCAGATAATTGGTTCTGGTTCTTCTCTGAGATCTTCGCTGGTGCCATCAAAGAGAACATCTACACTTGGCCTCTTGGAAGTGTAGGCTTCCTCACAATATGGTACCTGAATTCGAGAGGCAAGCATTCCAAGCAAAAGAAGTGGAAACTGAGTCTACGATCTAACCTCAGGAGCTACAAAGCCTTACTTCTCTGAATTCTATTCTTGCAGTGCCTACAAAGGCTTATCCTGTTTCAGGAAGTGGGAAATATTCTCATTAATGGGGGAGTAGGTCCTAGAACAGCATTTATACAGAAGTATTATGGAAACAACTTTAGGAAACTAAAAATCTGCCACAATCTATTTTCAGGCCACAATTCACATCTTTACACATTTAAAATACTCTCATCACTTTACTCAGACCGCCTCCCAAGTTCACCAGGCTTAGGCTTGAGGTCCAGGGTCTTATCCTCTAAATCAGATAAAGTTTTTTTCAGCACGGTCTCATGTGGTTTCCACCCTGAATGCTGATCTGAAGATCTGTGAATGAAACAGATGGCTCCTCTTCTCCTCACATGCTCGACATATAATGATGTGGTAAGTGGAAAAGAAGCCTGAAATGTGCTCCTCTGAAAGGGGGCAGACAGATAAAACATAGCAGTCACTGACCCATAAAAATCATAAAATATAGCAGGGGCATGTTACCAGTTCCTTCATTAGGGCTCAGTCCATAGCCCTTAGCTCTACATTTGGACTCCATCAATCTACTAACACACCCTTTCTATGCTATTAGATGTAGGTCACCTTTTCAGTGAAACATTCTCATGGTCTGTTTCCCTCCTATAGACATTTGGGGTTTGAAAAGTTTCCTTTTACTACACACTATCTCTATTCTTTTCAGTACCAGGTGATAAAATTCCTTTAACACTTTGTGGACTTCTTGTGAATCAATTTATAATGTTCCATTAGACAAAAGCCACACACCCAAGTCTTACTAAGTTGAGTCTTTGAAAAAATATATGAGTTCTCTTTAAGAATACCACTCTTAAGATTCTCAGAAATTGTATTGTTTTAAAGAAGGAATCTGTGAGAAACACCGTAAAAATCCTTAGGAGATCCTTTGTCTATTCAAAATGACCTACGACACACTAGCTCAAAACTTCATGAAGTCTTAACAAAGGTATTTATCTTGAGTCCATGTGTTCTTGACAGCACCCTGGCTATGATCTGTGCTCAGAAGCCACGTCTTAATTCAGCATCATTTGCCATCTGGAGAGGCTGGGAATGAGATGCAGTTTTCTTTTCCAACCCAGCAAGTCCTGGAGACTTTATATATAACATTTCTTTCTTTAGCTCATCTCTCTTCCTTGAATTTTACTACAGGCAGCTAGAAACAGACAGAAGGCAAAGCTCTTTCAAGCCTCTTTCTGCAGCACTCCTTTGCTGGGAAAATAGGTATATTTCCTATTTATCCCTCAATGCAGGGGATATTGTTACAAACTTTATGCCATTATAGTATGAGAGTGCCTTTTCCTCCCACTCCTAATAGCATTTGAGTCATTCCTTCAGGTCATCACCAGCAGTCTTCTTAAGGTCCGTTAGACTTCCTCTACTAGTCTCCCTGTATTCCCCTGGGTTTTGCTACTACAGTTCCCGACACTGCCTGTGTCCACCTGTCTCGGATTCTAGACTATTACACAGATGAGATTTGGTTTGGGCTTCACTTCACTTTCCCAAACCAAAATGTGTTTCTGCTATCTATTCCTACCATAAAACCACCTAAAAGCTTAATGGCCTAAAAGAATGATGCTGATTGTGCTCCAAAATCTGCAATTTCAGGAATATTGTGTGGGAACTGCTTATTACTGCTCAACTCACTCTTAACAGGAAATTCAAAAGCTGAGACTGAATTCACACTTAGTCTCCACTTGATGGTGTCTGAAATCCCAGCTGATAGACTTGAACCTATACATAACTTGTTGGCTGGGGCTTGGCATCCTCTGAAGAATTGTTCAGACTCAAATCTAACGATTGATTTGGAAAGATGTTGGATGAGATCTTTATTTGAAACTGTGGCTAAAACACCTATATTTTAATATTTCTGTCTGTCATAGACTTCTCCATAACATGGAAGCTGGGTTTCAAGGATGAAACATTTGAATGAACAGTGACGAGTAAGATGCAATGCGTGTTATAAGCTAGCCTCAAAAGTCATATTAGTCCCTCTTGCTTCATGACTTTCAATTAGAAAATCAAATAATTTCCATAAATTTAAGTAAAGGGAAATAGATTCCATAGGTCAGAAAATGGCACGATTGTGGAGGACAATGTGAGATCAAAACTATTGTTGCCATCATCGGGGGGGGAATGCTCCATCTCCAGAGTTAAAAGGAAACGATTTGCACATGAAAATTAATTCTCAGCACATGTCTGTTCCCTTCCTGGAGCAAAACTTGCATTTGTTTTTCACTTTCTTCCAAAATGCCACTTTAACATAGAGGCTATAAAGATGGGCTATAGAGAACCTTGATGTAGTTTAGTTGGTAGAGTGCTTGCTCTGCATGCAGAAAACCTTGGATTTAATCTCCAGTGCCTATAATCCCAGTATCTGGGAGTTTCAGTACTCGGGAAGTTGAGGTAGGAGAATCAAAATTTCAAGATCATCCTTGGCTAGTGACAAGTTAGAGGCTATCCTGGGGTACCTGAGACACTGTCTCAAAAAAAAAAATCCTGTGGGGCCTAAAGAGACAGATCAGCAGTTAAAAACACCTGCTGCACTTACAGAGGAAATAGATTCTGCTCCCAGCACTCACATTACAGCTCATAGTCATCTGTAGCTCCTGCTCCAGGGGATTTGCTGCTCTCTTCTAGACTCCTCAGGGAGCTGCTCAAACACCAGCCGTGCCTGTGGTGCACACACATCCTTACAGTTAGAAACAAGAAAGTGCATCATGATAGAACCAGGAGCTACTGGACACTGTCAACAGCCCCTAGAGTTCTTCTTCTACAGCTTTTCACAAACAAGATCTGTTTTCATAAGGCTATCCTCAAAAGAATTCATGCTAGATTTTATATGGCTGATGATTCAGAGGTGGGTTAAGCAGTGGGGAGCAGGAAGTAAAGAAGCAACATGCTTTTCATCTGGAAAGCATCCTGATGCCTAGAATCCTTCTTCCATTATAAGGATCCAGTAGAAAGACTGGAAAAGGAAGAATTGAGAACACTGGAAGAAGAATAAAAAGTGGGAGTAAGGCAGAGAAGCACAAATGTCACATTAGAGGGCATGCCAGGCGCTTGCCACTCCAGCCCCCAGCCTTCCAAAGAGCGAAAAGTCATAACTGTCAGAAATGAGATAGAAGTGTCAAAAGTATATATAATTATCTACATTCTTTTAGAATAATAATCAATGGTTTTGTTCTAACGTTCTGAAAACCTGAAAAGTTCATCAAGAACATTAGTTCTTTAAGCATCAGCTTACAGATCCAGGTAATATAGGCACAATACAAAATACAGTATTCCAACTATGCCTACAGTAAGATCAAACACGGCAAGGATAATTTGGGTGGTGCTTTCACTGCTCATATGTGGTCCATTCTCAAAAGTTATCATTCACCACCTCCCACTGCCTATTCCAACCTCTTAAGATGAACAGATGATTTTCAAGCTCTTGCGATCTTTTTCTCTTATCTCTCAGTAGCATAAGCACACTGAATTGGATATGTTTAAAACTGTATTTTAAGCACTTATCATTCTGTTGCTCTTGACTTTATTTAGTCTCAAACATATCTAGTAGAATGGAATGGAATGAAATACTGTAGCATTTAGGTAAATGAAACAAAGGCATTGTGCTAAGAACTGTAAAAATAAAAGCAGGTCTTCTGTTTCTGTTTCTGGCACACTGTCTGGAACTAGAATTACCCTCCTGCAATAAACACTTAAAATCAGGGAAATAATGTATATATATCATTTGTAAAATATGCCAATGAAATACATATATGTGAATATAAGTACATATATGTATGTGTATGTATAGATCGATAGATCGATAGATAGATAGACAGATAGATAGATAGATAGATAGATAGATAGATAGATAGATAGATGCATCATAAAACTACTTTGGACATTCAACAACAGGTGGCAGCACAGGATTATAATCCCTAAAATAAAGGAGCCATGAAGCAAGCCCACTGTAACCAGCTTGTTTCCTAAAGGCACTTCCTGGAGGATTGAGACCACAGAGGAAAGACCACATTGAGCTTGGCAGCTTTGCTGAGTGAAAAGGACAGATAATAAGAAGATGAATATAACTGGTATTTATGGTACATACTCAGGCAAAGAACAATCACTGTGAAGTTCTGAGCAGAACAACTTCCAGCATTCACCCTACACCGATGAGGTGTAAGCACTGCCGGGTGGAGCATAGTTTATTGAAACTGGACATTGAGCTGAAATCCCAGGAGGTTCACAATATTGTAAGGAGATTTAACTGGTCTGGAGTTACAGTTACTCTCAACCTCCCCTAGCAAGACATTGAAAATAAGACTTGAGAGGAAAAAACTACTCATCAAACCCCCTAAAGTCCTTCTAAAACAAAATTGAATACTCCAAAAAGAATGCCAATGCAATTGTGCACACGATAATGCAAAGATTATATTTTTCAAAATAAAATAAGAGATTAAAATTACTAAACATGTAAAAGATTAAATTAGGATCCCTAAGAAAAGAAAACACAATTATGAAGAACAGACACAGAGAAACAACAAGACTTGAAGACAGCTGCTGTGGGTGTGCTCAGTTATCAGTTGCTGTGCGTACACTCACGCATGAAAACAAATACAAAAACAATGAGAGAAATGGGCATTGTTTTTAAAAGAGCCAAACGATAGATACCTCCAGGACTAAAATATTCCCATCTGAGATAGAAATTCCAGTGGAAGGGCATATCAGAGTAGAAAATGCAGAAGACAGATGACCAAGTGACTCAGCAGGTAAAGGCATTTGCAGCCAAGTCTGGATACCTGAGTTTGAGCCCAAGAACCCACACAGTGGAAAGAGAGAACCGGCTCTTGAAAAGAAGAGTGGACCCTCTACGTCTGGAGCTATATCAAGTGATATAATGTGCTTGTATTTGAGCTACCTAGGAAAGAGAAGATAGGTTAGAAAATATATGAATACATAATGGAGTCCAGAAATTTGCCAGCATTTGATAAAAGGTGTAAACTCACAAGTTGTAGAAGCTTAATGAAACAAACAAGCCAACTAAAGCTTGATGATCTCATTGCTGAAAACCCAGAAGAAGAGAAAGATTAGATCATAAGACCCCATTGCTAGCGTGCTAGCATACCACATGCTTTGATTGCAAAACATAAAGAAGTCAAGTGGAAACTGAACCGGGAACTTCCAGCTGTTGACTTTCTTAGTGTTTCAAGGTACTTTGCAGGTTGCTGGGAGAGAAAAGACATAGGGGTCTTCTCCAGCTGTGAACTCTCCAAACCACGAGACCAAGCTGATGGGCAAGATGTACCCATTTGTGCTATAGGGCAGGACTGTTGTAGAGGTAAGTAACCACTCGCTGATTGGGTTTCTCCTACTCCATGGGAGAAAACCCATGGCTGGTACTCTAAATCTGGCAAAAAAAAAAAAAGAAAGAAAGAAAGAAAAAAAGAAAAAAGAAAAATTCCATAGATGGGGATATCACAGGCCCTTGAGGGGAACTTAATATTTCTGGTTAGCTAAATTGACACAGCACAAAGCTGCCTACTAAATATTTATGTTTATATTCATAGACAAAGACTGCTGTCAGCCTTAATCAGAGAAGCATTTCTTTCTAGCCAGAGGCAGTGAATGCAGACTCAGGACTGCCAAAGGTGCTCATAAAAACGAACATTTGACTGTTCAGTTCTAAACAAGCCATTTATACCACCTGTATAGACCTAGGAGATACTGCAGAAGAGTAGGAAGAAGGGCTAGAAAACACCATCTTCTGGACAACATACAATTGAAATCGTAAATTTGTCAGCTGCAGTGGCCTGCAATGGGTCTGCCAAGGAATGGGCCCATCAAATCCACAGCCATAGATACTGCTTATGTAACCTTGAGGCAAAGCCATGTGAATCTTGTGAGTTTCAGGAACTTCTTGAGACTTACGACTTTTTGTTTAGTTCCTGAGTCTTGTAAGATTTGTTTACTTTCTAAGACTTAATAAGCCGCCTCCCAAAGGGGATTATTTGAATTTGGAGGTAATCACTATAAACTCAGGCACACTACAATGCGTTACTGGCAAAGGGAAAACAATGTCAACTTTTGGGAAAATACTCTTTCTTATAGGGAATTGTCAAGGTATATATAAAACAGATTCCACATATCCAAAACATTTTATCCAGGGATTTTTCATATTTTATGTGGCCATGCATGCATCACTCTTTTCTTTTCCATAAGTCAAAATGGCAAGAATAAGATTACTCACATTTATATCCTATTTTCTAGAAAATTTCCAGGAGGAATAGTTTCTCCGACTTTCAACTTTAACCTTGGATTACTTAGCAATCTATAACAAACAACTAACTGGGAAATTCAACCTAAGCACACCCTTTCCTCCAAAATGCTCAGATTTCTGAGATCACAGTTAACCACTGTTACAGCAGATGGCCAGTTATTCAATGTTTTCTCTTCTGTAAAGGAGAGTTGTTAATTGTCCCAAGATTTGTCCAAAAATATCATCTCAAGATTTTTAAAGTTAAGAGAGAATCTGTGACCTCCCTGTTTAATTTACTGGAGATTAAAACTGAATGCTTCACCAATTAAATTTAGATTTGAGCTAAAATCATTCTCAAACACAAATTTATTCTGTTTTCCATATATTTGCCGATTGTTTAGTATGTCTAAGTGACTGACTGTCTTTGTACCACAGTAAGTAAAAGATTATTATAGTAAGACCCAAGCCTTTGAGGAACTGATCTGGTGAACAGTTATATTTCCAAATACTAATGCAGTGGAAAATATTAACACAGTGAATAAACTAAACAAAATAGGTGAGAAGAAAATCCCTAAAACATCGCTAAAAGCAATCACCAACAAATGAAGAAATACATGATGTTCAGTGATTCAAAGTCTTGGTTAAGGAAACCATTTTCTCCAAATTTATCTATGATATCAGTACAATACCAATCAAAATTGCTGAAAGCTTTTGGTAGAAAATGGAAATCTAAGAGGAGGGGGTGGGTTTAGTTAAGCAAAACTCAGAATGTTTGGAAACATACTACTATGTAAGCTGATTCAAAATATAACTTTAAAAAAGGGAGCTTGAACACAGAACCCTGCATAAATTGACATTACTTCCCCCAGAAGACATGAGTAGTAAATGAAAATCTTAGTTCCAGGCATAGGATAACTCCCCCTGAGTTATCAGGGAAGTTCCAGAAGCCCACCTCCAAACAAAAGAGGCTATTGTCCTTGCTCATGGTGGCATGCCAGGAACAAGATGGTGAGACCTTATTGCTGAAGACACAACATACTTTGGTTATAGGACTTAGATATAAGGCTAGAAATGACCTGAAAACTTCCTGCATGCTGGCTAGCTTTCATATTGATGGAAGGTTCTATGCAGGTCACTAAGAAAGAAAAGTCATCAGTTACTCAGTGGCAACCTGTCCGTGCTGTAATACCAATCTTCCAAACAAGATGTGGCCACTGGTACAATGGTGACACAAGGCTAGGGAGGTAACCAGCTACTTTTGGATACTTTTGAGACCTGCTTCACAAGAAGCAATTCATGCCTGGTACTGTGAAACTGGTCTAAAGCCCCTGGTTCTGGAGGCCACTTGCCCTTGGGAGGAATTGACACATTCTCACAATGCCTTCTACGCATTTATGTTCACACCCATAGACTGATGCTTCCAACAACCTTGGCCAGGAAAGTTTCTTGCTCCAGCAGTTAATGCAGAAACTCATAATTGGTCAAATTTCTGAGAAAAGTGACTATTGAGTCAAGCCATAAATGAGACATCTATAATGAGACAAGATCAAAATAGAATAGCCAAGGTAGCAGAGTTATATCGCTTCATCTAAAGACATTAGTAAGAGAAAACATAAATAATGTATAGCTGGCACATTTATAGACATACAGAGAGAAGAACCAGGCCCACAAATGCATGGCAAAGGGAACTTTAACAGGGGCGTCAGTGTTTAAGTGTGAAACAATATTCTTCTCCATGAAAGATGCTGGAGCAGTGAGCTCTCCCATGGATATGGCCCGTACCACACCTTACACAAAACTTAAATCAGGATGAATAGAAGTCTTAAAACTAAATTTTTAAACTGTAAAATTGATAGAATGTATAGGACAGAATTCTTCATTAGTTTGGAGTAGGACAGATTTTTGGATAGAACACAAAATTACACCATACACATATACAAATTACTGAATTGGTCTTCATAAATTTCATGAATTTAGAATGTCTGCTCTTCAGAAAACACTTTATGTAAAAAGCAAATCGCCATCTAGGAAATGTTTTCATTGTACATATTTCCATTTTGTATTGTTTCCAACTCCATTATGTATTATAGTTCCATTTATATTAATTTTTGTAAATCAGTCTTATATTTTGTGACTTTGCTAAATTTATGTTAATATTGTTAGTTCTAGTAGTTTTTTAGTAGATTTATTAAGTTTTTACATGTACACATTTTGTCCAACCACTTATTTTTTTTCCTTTCAATGTGCATTATTTCTCTTACCTTATTTTATAGGTGATCTCTCTAATATGATAGTAAATGGAAATTGCAAAAATGAACATTCTTTACTTATTCTTGATCTAGGGAAAAGGCATTTAGTCTCTAATAGTAAAATGTGACTGCTGTGGTTTGTCCATAGATTTGTTGTTTAAAGAAAATAATGTAAGGATTCAAATGCACATATAAATGTATTTGTTTATCTTTAACTTTCACATACTTAGGAAGTCACTACAATGTGAGTCTTTTGACTATACCAGCTTTGCATCTCCCAAATAAACCAACAACACCTTACCTTTCTTCTGGCTCTTTTCTAAAGCAAAGACATATGCCCGCTTTACTAATGCATAGTGAGAGACTATGCAGACAAATCTGATACTTAAACTGAACCTTATCAGGAAAATAGATGACAATCACCGGAGTTAGACAGAGAAGTTCCAGAAACATGGAAAGATAATTAGGTGAAACCTCAGAATCATGGAAGATAAGCATAGAGTGTTTATATCTTTTCCAGTAGCTGTGGTTTACAGATGCATTAGAAAGAAGTAAGGGTTGAGCGCTGAACAGGGCAAAAGAGACAAAGACAGAGAGAGAGAGACAGAGAGAGAACTGAATTGTTATAAAATTCTAATGTCAGAGTTAGAGAGATAGGCTGGAAGAATTGTAGGCAGTTGTGAGCTACTCCCTGAACCCTCTCTCCATCCCCTAAACCAATATATTTTAAAAGTGTGACGATGTATGCTTCATTTTGTTCTGTAACTATAAAAGCATTGTAAAACTGTTACCACATTGAATCTGTTTTGAGACAGCATGATTCCATGTTCCAGAGCCACAATCATTCTTATTTGACTCTTTTATTCCCTTTGAGGTGAGTGCTGTTTTTTTCATCAACAGTTTCTGGATCTTAGGAGGTAAGTAAAAAAAAAAAAAAAAAAAACAAACTGTAGGTTCTTGAGTCACCAGCCTTGGCAAAGAAAAAGGAGTAGATGAAGTCACCTAGAAAAGTCACCTGAGAAGAGCACAGCGTGCTGGGTAAACATTAGCACTTTAGGGACACAGGGGAGCACATGTGAAGGACCCAGCAAATCAAAGGAAAAGCAGGAGGCAGCAAATCAGAAAGTGATGTTTCAGAGGAAAAGGACAAAATTCTGGGTGAGAACACGCCTCCTAAAGGTCTTAGAAAGACAAGAAGAGGAGGCAAATATTCCTTGCCAACTAGACAGCCTTCAGCAGACACAGAGAAAGGAGATTCAGGTTGAGTGAGCAAAAGCTGTATTACAGTGGAGGAGAACAAATGGGTCATAGATGTGGGGAGAGAATAGATCCCATTCCATAAACACATGCTTCAGAAAGGAAGGCCACTGGACACCATCTGCATGTATCAGCATTACCTTCCTACCTGACTGTAAACTTGGGGTATGTAATAAATGCTTCAGGGTAGCAGGCTTCTCAGTAGAATGTTTATCATATCACCCATGTGTTTCCAGTTATGGAAGAGGTAACCTATGGAAAAGGGTGTTTCACAAACTAGTTCAAGAATTTCATAAACGCAAAGATCTAGATTGCTGTATAGAATTTCACAGTGCTTTTACAAAGCCTTGCTTTCCCTATGTAGCAAGTCTAGGTTATATTTTCCCCGTTCTGATTCACTTCTATCTTATATGACTGTGTCACCTTGTGTTTCTCCATTTAAAAATAAAAGGCAAACTCAGCTATTTCTTTTTCTTAAACTGCTTCAGTAACCAGCAGTCGCTGCATTAAAAGCTTTAGCTGGAAGACTATAAAAATAGTCTAACATTCTCTAGCAGGTAACTACATTTGAGCCAATTCAGCTTTCAGGGATGTAGCAAGGTCAAATCAAATGACTGGGGAAGGACAGGCTGTGAGAGAAAGGGGAAATCCAGCTGACATTCAAAGGGCAAAAGTGCATTGTGCACCAAACGTTTTGTGTAAATGTTAAACAGCGCCCGCATTTAACCACCTGCTTCTTGTTTAGAAGGGTTCGAATGAACAATTTCAAGCACAATTGAGTTACACTCAAAAGAAAATCAAGTGTAATTTCCTAAGTTGCTGAAGCAAGGATTCTTCTATGGAATAGCCATTAGTATTTCTAAATCTGATTTGATTATATTTGAAATTTAATGCACACAGTTCAGTGGCACCTGGAAATTTCTTCATGCAGAGAGAGAATGACAATGTAGACCTTTTTCAATGATTGTGTGTTTGTGTGTGTGTTCTTTTAAAAAAATTGCCTGGGTCATACTTATTATACTAAGTAATTAAAGATGAGGTCTTTTGTCTTTCTCTCTTTCCTCGGACAATGCATTGCTTTGCTTCTGAGATGCCATGAGCCATCTTGAAATTCTTCACTAGTAAAACATCTTTAAACATCTCCCAATCAAGGGAAGAAAGTGTCCTAAGGGATCTTAGGTTACTTGGATGAAACTCTTAAGAAGGCAGTACTTTCAACTGAGTTTTTTAAATGCCAACCTCATACAGTAACTGCTGGTTTCAATTTATCAGCATCTCCCTCAATGACAGCATCACAGTTCAATGCTCTGCTCTCGTGCAAACCTTCCAGAGTTCTGTAGGTTCCTGAGGGCCCTGGATGCACATTTTTCCCACCAACCAGCTCTCTTTCATATTGTCACTTACACAAATATTTCCTGTCCTTTACGCTTCAACGTGTCCCTTTTCTTGATTCTTCTATCTGATTTGACATGTAGGTTCTATGTCTTCACTGGCATCTAATGTTTGTACCCACACTAAGCATATTGTTTTTGTTTTTTTGTTTTTTGGTTTAAGATATCTTTCATATATCTACCTTCTAAGCTTTCTGAGTGTGTGCATTTTGTTATACAGGACTATCCTCCGACAGACATCATCTTCCGGAGCTCGCCTTAAATCTTCACAACTGGGCTTGATTGTTCACATCTCGTGTCCCTTTGAGAGGAAGGAGGGGTGGGAAGAGTCATGGGATTCTCACCAGAGTCCAGCCACACCTCCAAACCAGTGACTGGTAAATTGGCTCTAATCGCGCATGACCTGGTGAAGGGCTAGAGAATATAGGCTGGTAACGACTAGGAGAGGGTCTCCTGCCATTTTGTGCAGCAATGGGAGAAGCCACTATCGGTGCTTTGGTGAAGACTCTCCAGTGGAGCCGCAGGGCGGAACCCACCCTGATGTAAGTAAGCTCTCACCCACTTCTCTGTAAGCCCAGTAACTTCACTGGTCTCCCAGAGTACAGTTTAGTGAAATCATACCTCAGTTTGTTCTTGTCCTTGGAACCATGGGAGGAGTGGGTAAACATTTTCGCCTTACCGTGTCTCCTAAATTATAACTTCTCTAATGCGCCGTCTTGTACTCTCGGCATCACTGATGATAACTCTTGCATTGCTGTGCATTTAGCAGCAACATCTGATACAGTTTTGTTGACTAATATATGAAAGGAAAAGAGTATTAAAATATTTCAATTATAGAAGTGATTTAACTTTGATATGCTATTAGCAATCCCAAGCTCCCCCCCCCCCCCGCAAGAAATCCTGAAAACCTCTCTAAAGGCAACTACCTGTCATTAAACAGATTTTAAACAGGTTATCCAACCCCAATTTTAATAATTGTCTGCATGTTTGCTTCTCCTAGCAGTCATGCAGTACTTCTGGAAAAATTTCACTTTCAGACTAAGTTTAGGGTCTCCCAATTCCTAGAAATTTATCCATATGGAAAAAAGCTACTATGCACTTTCAAGATGATGTTACAGATAAACTATTGCACCAACATGAATTTCCACAAACTTTTGCTTAAAATTAAGGTCCTGAAATTAAAAAATGATGTCCCAAAAAAGCAATAATCACTGTCGGTGCTGCTGGAATCAAAGCATTCATTTTATTTCACCCATTTCACACTTGATGCTAAAGTAAATAAATAACTTGCCTTTCTCTAGAACCGCAAGAAGCAGCTAACATTGAAGCCAGATGAGAAACTGACTTAATGATTATTATAGGTAATTGCCAAGCATGATGGAGCATTCCTATAATCCCAGCAATTGGGAGGCTGAGGGAGGGTAACTGCTGCAAATTTGGGGACAACAGAGTGAATTCAAGGGCACTCTGTGATACGTCCTCAAGTCCTATATCAAAAATAAATGTTTATAAATCTGTTTAGTAGTAATTTAATGCAAAAATCATCATGACATTTACTGGCAAAGCTGTTCTCCCAAAAAGAAGCAAAAGAATTTCAGAATTTTTACCAAAAGTAAAACCAGCACAGTGTTCTGCCTCTTATGCTAACTCCTCAGGGCATCAAACTTATGCTATAATTCTTCAATAATCATCAGTAGTTAAGGTAAAATAATCTTGGGGTTATCGTAGACATTTGGGGACAGTGAATCCCATAGAGCACTTCATTGGACGAAAGCAAAATACTACTCTTAAGATTTTAAAAATTGCATCTTCAAATGTAAGTGAAATGACCCTAATTCCAAAGCTCAAGGATTTAGTCACTATGCTATTACACCTATCAGATACAAGCAGGAAAATGAAGCCAACTCGTATTGAGTGCACTGAAGAAAAACCAAAAGGCCAAGTGCATGGCAAATGTCAGGGGTGCTCCTTTAGAAAGGTTGGCTTGATCAGAGACATGTACAGGGGAACACTCTGGGGAAACGCCTGGGACAGGCATGTGTTTGGCAAGCTCAAGGAATAGCAAGAAGGCAGAGTCTAGAGACAGAGGTCAGGGGACCAGAAATGAAGACAGGGTGGTTGATTGGTGTCTTTTAAAGAGACCTGTCAACAACGCTGTGTGGCTGTGGTTTTCAAGTGTGATGGAAGCCATTTTAGACTTGAGAGCAAGTCAAGTGGGTAGTTCTTCAATAAATTAATCTTTAAATGCAAAATATTGGAAAATTAAAACCCTTCAGATCATTGCCCTAAATATATACAGAGAAACAGCATTTAAGTAAGTATGTCTTCTACCTGTGAAATTCTAGGATTCCATATAGTCTGGATGGAAAGAAGGAAGGGAAGGAAAGGAGGAAGAAAGGAAGGAAAGAAAAATCCCCGTACCATTGGAGCCAGTATTTAATTCCCAATATTTCCTTCATACTCTGCACACAAATAAGGCTTTAAAATAATAGAATATAAATACATAGAAACCAAAATATGACACATTTTCTTTTATTTAAAATAGAGCTCTATAGGCTTCACAAAAACAAGTGCAGGGAGGTGCTTAATTTATTACCTTTGCCACTTTACAAAACAATACATTTTCAGAAAATGCATACACAAAAATATAACATTTAGGCAGATAAGTAGTTACATCTGGAAGTTATGCAATAATATTAAAAAGCTTTAAAATAAATTACTTTTATAACTTGCTGTTGATAAAGTTAAATATTTTGGTATGAAGACTATCACTGAGTTCCTTCTAAAATACCATTATTTCTAAATAGTATAAGTATGTATTACTATAAAATGTATATTTTCACAGACTAAAAGTTAATGAAACATCTGAATACCATTCATGTCTCTTTGGAATTCTATTCACCTTCAACAATTAAATCACAGCTACATCTACAATTCCAACCTGCAGATTTTGGAGATAATTTATTGCCCAGGTTTCATTTTTAAAGCTTTATTTTTTTTCACAGTCCCTATATACATTCATTTGAGCCTTTCTGTTGAAGGCAGTATCTTTTACATACTGAAGAATATCAGCTAGCTTAAAAAGAAGTCTTTACAACAGTGATTCTTTTCACAGCAGTTCAAGAGTTCAAGGCATGTTTTTGCAATGTCAAAATGCAATAGTTTTGACATTTGTAATATGTTCTTAGGTATAAGAAGAGTCACACTACCAGAAGAAAAGTATAATTAGTGTTAGTACTTTGAAAGTCAATCCAAAATGCCTTTTTGGAGATTTGAATCTAATTTTCTGTTTCTAGGGCATTTTAAACCCTGAAACACCAATCAAGTTTTATTAATCTTATCCAGTCTAGGGTCAGGAGAGTGCATGAGCTTGACACTAGTCATTGTAGAAATGAACTAGGCTAATATTTTGCTCGAATACCCCCATTTGATATAAGGAGAAGAAAAGTGCTGGATTTTTTAAATTGCTGGTTACTTCTATTTAGCTGATGAAAATTTTGAAATACTGGTAAATCTCTGTCTCTCCTTGAGCTTTTTAGAGCCTGACATGCAACCCTCCCTTTTTAGGTAAAGTCAAAGCCAAAGAATAGGTTCATCCATGGAATGAAAACCCATTGGACACATAGAAATCAAGGCCCATGTGAAAAAAGAATCAATCAGTAGGATACAGCCTCATTTGTTCTCTTGGGAATGCTGGGCTGAAAAGCCCAAATATTTATTCTCCTAAATTCTGTATTAATTTGCAGATGTCAAGAATCATTTTGAATCTTAGCTCCCATTTCCTAATGATGAAGAAGGAAGGTCATTTTTATGAAGATATAGAAACACATAGTGTCCTTTTCTGCAAATTATAAAAATGATGTCTAGGGAGAAGAACCGGTTGCATTTCTGACATCTTTAGCTGCCCTCCAGCTGTGAGTGTTTGTGTGGAGCACCACCAAGTGTGGCCACAGCATTTAGGAGGTTTACTGCCTACTACACTTACGTTCTTAGTGACTTTATTAATCATAGATTCCTAAGTCCTAGGGTAAAAATTTTCTAACTAAAATTGTTAGGTTCATAAAGAAAAACTTCTTATAGTATAACATAAACTGAGGATCAGAAAATATGGTTCTCTCTGACAGTATCAAAATTAGGATGCGATGGAACCCATATTCTCCCAAACATTGTGTTTATCTGTGACTTAATAGAGCAAAATCCTGGCCATTACTAATAAGAAATGTTAAAGTGAAGATTGTTGTCTAATTTCAGCATAATATGCTATGCCTAGCAATATGATACAATGGCATAGTTTTAAAAGATGGAGAAGCAAATCATAACAATGGTACCAGTCTTCACAGAGGTAGCTTGAACAGTGACATAGTGGTCCATGTATTTCATGTCACTGTCTTGAGTGGAATTTAGCATTAAAGTAAAGCATATAAATTAGCTAAAAGCTAGATTATAGCCAGATAGTCTTTCTAAAGTATAATAAAAAGCCATTTCTGTCATTGACAAAGTCCTCTTTCTAGTGCTAAGAGAATAATTACTGGTGAACTTATGAGGCAAAAACTATTATCCATGGGTGGAGAATTAAAATCTTGTTAAGAAATTCAGTATGTAACAGTCTAGACAGGGCTAGAACACAAAGAAAGCTGGAGCTATCAGGAACTCAGAGCTCAGTAAATCAAAAAGGATTCTTAGTGCGCTGAAAAAAAAAAAAGAACGACAAAGACAACTAAACATATTTCCAAATTCATGCACCAAATTATCTTTCACCCCACTCCAAGGCATAAGCACCATCTACACAGAAAAAGGAACAGGAGAAACATTTGGAAGCTTCCCAAGTTCTTACTTTCATTAGGAACTTTCCCTTTCCCATTCCTCTTTTCCTTTCCTTCCCTTTTTCTTTTCCTTTCTGTCCTTCCCATCCTTCCTTTCTCTTTCCAACACTGAGGATTGAGCCTAGAGCCTTGCACATGCTAGGCAATCACTCAGCCACAGAGCCACATCCCTAGCAAGCACGAGGAACTCCACACACTCATCGTTCTTAACAGTGTTTGTCAGTTTAGGAGCGCTCCAGGAATTATCCATCTAGCATCACAACTATTTTACAACTCTTGCTTTTCCTAGTTTTGCTTTCTGACTGACCTCAACCTGAGAGAATTGTTGCAGTAGAAATGCACAGAGAAGTCAGCACTGAATGGCATGCAGTGCTAATGCACACACATGGCAAGCTGGGTACACACTGATTAGTTTCTTAATTTCCAGAAGTTGGTCAGGCTGCATGATGGGTGTCACCACTAGATTTCTGCAATAATTAGTAGTCATATAATTTCTGGTCTTCAGTTTCTTAACTTATGAAATATTGAAATTGAGTTATAAAGTTTCAGAGTCTAACTTTTAAATTCTGGTTTTGATTTTTTTTCCACTGTGACACATCTGAAGCAATTTACACCACTAAAAGATTCCATAGAAAGATAAAATTCCACAATAATTAAGCCAAATATTAGTTATGTTCTAATGTAATTAAGAACTAATTATAATTTTGGAATATGATTTTTTAAAAAAGCATTCATTTTTAAACTAAGTGAAAAATAATGAAACAAAGAAAAGTTACAAGGCAAAAAGAAAGTCAAGCATCTGAACGTTTTCATTGAAATTCTTTGAAAAACTGCCTATACTCGAGAAACTATACTTAACGTTAAATATTTTAATGAATGTGTTTCATTCCAGAAATTTTTTTATTTTAAAGAACCCTGTAAAAAATGAAAAGCCCTCAGAGGAGTTACTATCCCCACTAAAATAGTGAATAAAATAAAAGTAAATTAGCATGTGGAGCTAGTATAAGTATTGTCGAACACAGACATGTTATGTTCCCCAAAGGGTAAAATAGCCTCAAAAAATGCAACAACATCACTTCAAGATGCCAATAGCATATATTTCTAAGTAGCTTATAATGTTGATTTGTGATATTATTTAAGAAATGGTTACTGAAGACCTCACCTACCAACTTAGGATTTATTTGCTACTATTACCTAACTTCTTGATGGGAAATAAAAAAATTCCACATCTTAAATAAATCTATTTAGCCAAACAGAATTTCATATTTACTTTCCATAATTAATCAGAAACCATTCCAAAGAAATGTGAAGTTATGCACTTGATGCTTGCATGACGGTAGATGCTTCGCTCCCTGCTTTCGGACAGTGTGCTAAGTAGCTCCCTGGAACTCTTGCTTAGATCCCAAGATAGCCCTGAGTTTGTTCTGCCCCAATAAGACATGGTGGCAAAACCCCAGGGCAGAGGGATTTTCCTTAGGTTAATCATTTGCCTTGTAGAAGTATCAGAGATAAGAAGTCATTGTGGAAATTCTCATCTAATGAATGTGTTGTAGGTTTTTCATTTTAAAGTGAAAGCTGATTTTGAATTCTTCAGACATTGCAACCAGGTTACTATTTTCATACAATTATGGAAATTTAAAATGCAAAGTTAATTGAAAGTATAAAGATGAAAAGCAAGTGCTATGCCTAAAATAGAGCATGGCAGTCATGTTTCACTTAACTCTCAAGGCAGAACATAAATTAAAAATTCTTGATGTGACATGCCAAATATTTTAGACATGGAAGAATGCATACAACAGAATCGACACTGATTACAAACTTACACCCATAACTTATAAAGCAACAAACTCATGCTTAAATATTGACAACAAATAATGCTTCTCATGTTTCCTGTCACTTCTCCATACAGTATTGAAAGCTCACAATAGCATTCTCCTAAGCTTTATGTTATACCCCAAAGGCAAGAGTCTCAGAAGAGCAAAGGAATACTGACACTCTACACCTAGCCAAAGGAGAAGTTTTTTTTTTCTCATAACAAAATCTAAAAGAAACAAGTATTGCATGAGATTCCATTTTTTAAAGTAATATGTAATTTAACACCACAGGTATTTACAGTTAACTGCCTTATGTGCTAAACTTTATTTTTTTTTATATAAGTGAGCAGTTTCTATGTATAATCATATTGAGAGTTAAGGAACAACTATGACTTTTATTGTTTTCCTTATTTTTTTGTTGCTTTATCACTCTAAAAAATATATTAAGTAATTCAAATATAAAATCATTCACTTAGGAATTACAACCAAACAGCGGAACAAGCAAAACATCTCACAATGTACCAGTGTATAGATTTTTCCACAGTGGATGCTAAATCAATAAAATATGTTATATTTAGATATCCTCAAATAAATTATGAAACATAATGACAAAATAAGAACATTGAAATACTCTCTCTTAAAAATTCAATAAGTATATTCACTGAACATCACTGAATAAAACAGGACATATTATTTTTGTTTATTGGAGATTTGTGTTCAACCATGTAAATACTTTCATTCTCTTACATGCAGAAACAACGTGTGAAATAAGGTAACACAAGCAAGATTACCCCTTCACATAGCACTTTTAAGAGTCCATTCATGTCGGTGCTTTTTGAAACTGATGATATGTTTAGACTGTAATATCTAAATAAAGATACCTTCTAAATGTATTGCAAATTGGAAGTAATTTTCAGACCTATCTAGAAACCCATTGTCATACAGAACTCAAGACATCCCACTGTGTATTTTATCTGTCAATTTACTTTCTTCCCCTCACATGCAGTGCATTTTCCCACCCCCAAATTAGAGTTTAAAATCCCTGAGGGCAGGACCTATCTATCTTTTTATTCTCTCTTGCACCCAATATTGTGGCAAGCGAGATATGGGGTGCTCTGTCATTAAAAGGGCATGAATGCATGAATGAGGATAAAAGTATGTGCAAACCCCACAGCTGTCAGATTTTTTGTCTGTCTTAACTCAGTCAGATGAAGATGGATTCAGTAAGATATTTCCACAGTAAAATGAAATATATTCACCAAGTTGTACTCTATATGGAAAATATATAGGTACGTTCTTCAAATTATTATTCCCCAAGTTGTGCTTTGTAGAACACCTAAATGTTAGATAGCAAAAATATGTCTCTACCTTAATAGGTCTCTTCTGGCATAAATATTTGCCCTTAAAAATATTCAGGCAGCATGTCTTTACTGTTAGACCATGATATGTTAATGTCCAGTGTCACTCTCCAAAACAATAGGAAAATCGCTTTTGTTCTGGAAACATCTAGGCAGAAGAATGTTCAAAGGAACACAGTTTGAAAAATATTTTTTGTAAGACCAAAAGATATATTTAACCTCATTCACCACAGAAGTAGAGTATATTTGAAGAAAATACTTGGTGTGCTATTAAATATTCACTAAAAGAAGAGTAGAGGCAAGGCTGGCAAAACCCTCTACCCTTGGTTCCTCTTAAAAAGGGCGAGGGGATGTCCAGTAACCGGTGTGGTGCTCTGCATGGGTTAGTTGTTAAACTTTTTTGGAGTAGTGTTCTTAAATTTCCTAAAAATATTTCATTATTTCCTCTTTTTTTCAGTTGTTTTCTTTCTAAATATGTACCTCAAAAGTAATTACATCTTAAAACATACATCTTCAGACAATGTATATTTATGATGGATTAATCTTTGGCGGTGGTTAGATAACATCTTCCCCTTAACAAATGGCATAATTATTAATATGTTAATAGATATGGGTCCGAGATTTCTTGAAGGTCCATTATGATTTTACAAAATGACTCAATACACTTTCTCTATGACTAAATTATAAATATGATCGTTGAAGATGTTTCTACATAGAGAGAAAAGCACTATGGGAAATCAAGAAAAAGTAAGAGGTCAACTAACTCCCAGTGTTTGGACTGATTGCCAAGTCTGATGTCACCTCTGTGGCTCTGAAACTTTCCTCAGTGTTTCAGGATATCAGGCGGCTCTTTTCTAAATTAGAAGCAACAGCTTTAATGGCATGTCTTAGGAACTGCTGTTGTAGTGGTCATGAAGACTAGGGGAACCGAGAGGGGCTACCAACAGAGACTCAGAGCTTGCGTTCATAGTCCGCGGAGCATCTCCATCTTCCTAAGCTTCATATATTAAAGTTCTCAGCAATACTTGTTTTTAAAGGGTCCAGTTAATTTATGAAGCTATGTTTTACCATATGGTATGCTTTAGCTCACATCTTTAATATGTTTCATCTCACGCATATGCTATTGGTTCAAGTCAAACAAAAACATCTATGTAGCTTATTCTATATTTAAAATACCTTCCTTCTTAATTAAAAAAGAATCAGTTTTGTCACCTTTGAAAATAAAATTAAAGACAACATGGAGATCATGGAGAGAGTTGAGTCCTGCCCATGTTTACCTTTAGGGTTAACTTTTCATGTTGCCTTCAGGGCACTTTGAATACTGTAGTGAATTATCACTGAGGTAGAACTAAAACACAACAAATAAAGCAAGACATTTCCACAAAGGGGGTGACGGCAAAGAAAGGTGTGAGAGGCTTCTTCCTAATTCAGATATCCTCCTCAGGCTTTGCAGTCTTCCTTGACACAAAGCTGAGAAATGGTCTTCTTAACACGGAGGGCGGTGAGACGAGCTGCCCCATTGGCATACCAGCACTCTCGCATTATTCTCCCCATGACCCGGAGTGCCTTTGAGAGAGAGAAAGACAGCAGAGGTTTGAGACACACAAAACAGTACAAAAGAAGCAAAATCTAAGAGGCGATACTAAGCTTTGTTGAGAAACAATAGCAAACTTAAAACAACTTGAGGAAACGGCCAATTTCTTGAAAATTTCTACCAAAACACAAATATTAGCCTTATAAAGACTAACTTAATAAAACCCACTGGTTTCTGCAATGGCTGTCTTTTAAGAAACCTCTAAGGAGCATGACAGCTGGGGATTGTGATACAAGCATATAAATCCAGGACTTGGGAGGCAGAAGAGGGTCAGGAATTCAAGATCAGTCCAGCTACTTGAGACCGTATCTCAAACAATAAACAAGAAGAAAGAGACAGGAAAGACATGAAACACCGTGAAAAACGTAAATTCCCTGTTATACTTGATAGGACACGCATTTGTAAGAAAAAGTTCATCGGGTTGAATACTATGACTTATACTTTTTACCAACTATAAATATATAAAATAATAATCCAAGTCAATTACTAAAAATATGAATTAAATTTCAAAAGTCAGCATAAATGACCTATTGAAGAAAGAAGATAAATACTAAGAAAGGAAATCAATGTAAAAGTATGAAACCTGTCAAAGCAGTGGTAGCTTCAGTGGCTTCCGGTGATCTAGAACCTCAGAAGTGAGGGGCCACAACTGAAAGTCAGGAAAGCCAGCCAAAGCATCACGAATGGTGTTCGGACCAAGCCCTAAATTGAAACAGGAATCTTGAGCCTACAGGATGGCTCAGCAGGTGAAGGCACTTACTGCCATGCCTGACCACTGAGTCTGAGTTCAATCCTGGAGTCCACATGAGGGAGAACTGACTCCTGCCGGTTGTCCTTTGACCCCCACCAGCAGGTCATAGCACACTCCTGACTCCAATACACATATAAACAAATAAATGTAATATAAATAAATAAATATGAATCAGCCCCCAAAAGGAAGTTTATAAGGAAAATTGCTTGAGTTTGGTGAAGAAAAAAAAAAAATCTAGCCACCAGTTCTAAATTTTGCAGTAAACCTGAGCTCATTGTGAAAACACACACACAAACACACACACATACACACACACACACACACACAAGGAAGCAAGGTGCCAATAAGCAAGTCACTTGAAACAATAATCAGTAGAAGCAGATGTTAGAACTTAACAATATGAAATATGCACTAAAAAAAGAAATAAAATTCAAATGACCTGTAAAAAAGGAGTACTTTAAATATCCATAAAAGTTGATGTCAAAAAATAATTAAAATAAAAAACCCAGTGAGTGCGTTAAATGGCATATTAGACCTATCTGAAGGCAGAAGAAACCAGGAAATAAATGTAAAAGATAAAGTATAAAGACACCAGTATTGAAAATCTCAGTAAAGCAAAGCAGAATCTGAAAGTTAGCATCCAGCCAAAGAGGTTTCCAAAAACAGAAATGGAGATGATGAGAAGATTATCTGACGAGATAATGTCATAGAACCTTCCAGAACAGAGGAATGTCACAAATCATTAGCATTTGAACACTCTGAGGTCCAAACAAGGTGAGTCAGGTGACTAGGTTATGGTGGTGCACACCTGTAATCCCAGCACTCAGAAGTTAAGAAGGAGGATCCCTCCCCAAGGGCTCAGGGAAAATGGGGCAGAAAGATGGTAAGAGCCCGAAGTCAGGAAGGACCAGAGTAAAATGACATCCTCTGGACATGACAGGACCGGGACCACCGCACTCACAAACTCAGGGCTGCTGTGGTGCTGCACAAGACCCACACAAGATGAAGCCAGTTAGCATTCTAGCATGGAGAGGGGTTCATGGGCAACACCCTGAACTATAGAGCTACTCTGGGGGAGTAGGAGATGGTTTTCTTTACGGGTGTGGCCCCTGGAAGGTCTACCATGCTCCAGTGGACGGCCTCCCATCCAGAATATATGAACAGTTCAAATTGGGGTCCATGGGCTGTTAACTTTTTAAAAGAGGACACAGTATGAGGCAGTAGGGAGGTGGGGGTGGATCCCTGAGGAGTCAAGGGTGAATAGAATCAACATATGCTGTATGAAATTCTCAAAGAAAATAAAGATGCTTATTAAATAAGCAAATATGCATTTAAAACACAAACACAAAAAAGTTTGAAGCGAGCTTGGGACCTTGTCTCAAAAAAACCTAAAATGATTACCCGTGAGGTAGAGAAGCTGCAGAACTCTGAAGACAGAAAGAAGTCTTTAAACATAATTAGAAGAGGAAAACATCAGGGCTGGAGAGATGGTTCAGTGGTTAAGAGCACTGACTACTTTTGCAGAGGATGCAGGTTCAGTTCCCAACACCCACAGGCAGCTAACAACTGTCAGTAATTCCAGTTCCAGGAGAATCCGATGCTCTCTTCTGACAGCTAAGGGCCTTGTACAACACGGGTGCACTTACATGTATGCAGGTAATATGCTCATGCACACAAAATGAAAATGAAAAAGTAAATAATATTTTTTTGAAAAGAAAAAGAAGATATGAAGATGGGGCAGACTTTTATTAGAAGCAAAGTCAGTTTTATTTAACCTAAAAACGATGTATCAGTTGTCATACTCAATAGTGAAAACTAAGTTTTAAGGAGAGAAAAGTTAAGCATTATACCTTTCATGTAACATTATATGAGAGACCCTAAACCTACAGTAAGAAAGGAGCATGAGGCTAGACCCCAAATTCTCACTGCTTGAAGTTTTGATTATCTCTACAGGCACCTCAAAAGAAACAATATACCTTAGAAACTTTTCTAGCATATATATATTTATATAATGTGGTAGATAATCTTTCTTAAAGATTTTTGTTATGTTTAATTATGTGTATGTGTGTGTACTCATGTCTTGACGTGCATGTGAGCATAGGTGTCCATGGAGAACAGACGCATCAGATCCTCCTGGAGGTGCAGTTAGAGTCAATTATAAGCCACCTAGGATGGGTGCTGGGCATTGAATTCTGGTCTTCTGCAAGAGCAGCAAGTATTCTTACCACTGAGCCATCTATTCAGTCCAGGGTATTTTAAAAGATTTATTTTTGTTGTATGTGTGCATATATATGTGTGTGTGTGTGTATGTATGTATGTATGTATGTATGTGTACATGTCTGACAGTGCCCACAAAGGCCAAAAGAAGGTGTCAGATCCTCTGGACCTGGAGTTAAAGGCAGTTGTCTGTCACCCAATGTGGGTGCTTGGAACCAAACTCTGGTCCTCTCGAAGAGCAGCAAGTGCTCCTAACTGCTAAGCCATCTCTCCAACCCCTGTGATGGATATTCTTAATTGTCAGCTAAATGGAATTCACAGTAACCTCATAAACACACTTCTGAATGTGTCAGTGAGGTTGTTTCCAGAAAGATCAAGTGAAAAGACTAGATGAACCCTAAATGTAGGTAGCACCATCCCCGGCTGCAGTTCTGGGTTCAATAGAAAGAAGAAAGCAAGCTGAGCACCGCCATTCTTCTGTCCCTGCTTCCTGACCCTGGAACAATGTGTCATTATCCTGCTGCTATGCCTTCCCCTCCTGACCACAATGGACTGTTCCTTCAAACTGTACACCGAAATAATAGCTTCCTTAAGTTGCCTTTGTCAGATATTTAATCATAGCAATAATAAAAGTAACTAATACATATAGCAGCATCATTTTTAGTAAAACCAGCAATAAATCACCTAAAATAACCAATATTAGAATAGACAAATAAGTTGTGCTTTACCCACATAGCAATGAAAATGCACAGATTTCAGCTATATAAACATATACAGTGAAAAACTTCAAAAGTATATGTATAATAAATTCAACTCATAAATTTCATATACATGCAAAAGAAAATGACATCTTTTAGGATGCATATATATAAACATACTCAAGGCAAAAATATAAAGAAAAACAATGCAATAATAAGGAAATAATCAATTATAACGTTAACCACTCAGCAACGTGAAGAAACTCTTAAACACAGTGGAAATATTCTACTTCTCAAACTTTGTATTCACTTGTTTTTATTTTATTATTAGATTTTTAAATTTACCAATTTATATTCTTTCATGTGATGAAAGTGACTAATATTAGAAAAATTTAATTGTCTTAGTTATAATATAAAGGTCTCAAAGTCTGTTTCTCAAATAACCATACAGGTAAGATGACTACACAAAAGATACACATGCTGAGCCTTGCCTTAAACCACCAAGCAGAAGAGCTGAGGAACATGAAAGGGGAAATAGGGCCAAAAGGCAAGTGTGCAAGACAATCTGCAGCAAAGCGAAACGAAAGGCTCGCACCTAGAACAGGATAGGGAGGAGGGCAGGAGAGGCAGGAGAAACAAAAGGAGGAGGAGGAGAAGAAGAGGAGGAGGAGGAGGAAGAGGAGGAGGAGGAGGAGGAGGAGGAGGAGGAGGAGGAGGAGGAGGAGGAGGAGGAGGAGGAGGAGGAGGAAGGTAATAACCTTACTTCACAACTTTGCCACTGGTTTGGGATACTTGGTCGGAACTTCTGGTCACAAACAACCTTCCTCATCTCTTCTATGGAGGGATCTGAAGGCACCATGTCATAATAAGGCAGCTGGTACTCCTCAACAATTCCTGTAAGATATGTGCATATTAAATTTCTACACTTAGGTCTGCCAGTCACAAGTGACATCCTGGGAAACTCAAGGTTAAAGGGCTGGAGAAACGGCTCAGCAGTGAAGAGCACAGATTGCTCTACCAGAGGACCGGATTCAGTTCCCAGAACCCAAATGGTGGCTAACAACAGTCTATAAAACCAGTTCTACATGATCCGATGCCCTCTTCTGACCTCCACAGGTACTGCATGACATGGGTGCACTTAGAAACATGAGGGAAATACACATAAAAAATAAATTTAAAATATTTTTAAAATAATAAGTAGACAGGCTCTCCCTGTCCCCCACTTGGCCTCCTAATCCGCCTGCCACAAGCTTTGCTTCTTCCCTGAGAGGTCAGATCCCACTCACTGCCAGGGATCCCCTGCTGCCCCACTCTCTCCCAGCACTCGGTCCCCCTTCTAGCCATGGGTCCAGGCCTGCTCCTACTATTGGGCCTCAGTACTAACCCAGACCAGCTTAATCCTCCATTCTAGTTTGTTAGACCCTCCACAGGCTGTCCCTACCTCCACCTTGCCCTTGGCTTCCTGATCTGCCTACCAAAGACCTGCATACTACCAAGATGAGCCTACTACCCTGAAAGAACCTGAAGCACACACCGACTGACTTTTCCCACCTGAGCAAAAAGCACCCAAGCTACATCAACTAAACTTCAACTAAACAAAGGCAGAATAAAATTTCCCTTCGGACACACAACGAACAAAAGCCACCCATATACCCAAACAGCAACACAAAAAACACAAACAATATGAAAACCTAAGAGAATATATCTCCAACAAAACCCATCAGCCCTTACAATAAGTATAGCACAATGTGAATCGCCCTCAAGGAACCCATGACATAGAATTTAAAAGAACAATCATAAACATGATCAAAGAACTTAAAGAACACACAGAAAAACAACTCAGAGAACTCAAAGAGGATAAGCATAAACTTGTAACTGAAGCTCAAGAAAATACGTATATGCAGCTGAATGAAATAACAAAAACCATTCGGGACTTGAAAAAACAAATCCACAAAAGATATAGAAGTACTGAAGAAACCGAAGCTGAAATGAAGATGGAACTGAAAAACTCAGTAAGTCAATTTGAACAGGAGAAAGCCTCACAAGTAGACTGAATGAAATGGAAAACAGAGTATCAAGCCTGGAGGACAAAGTTGGAGAAGAGGACTCCTCAAACAAAGTCTATGGAGAGCAATTTAAAAACACAGGAATAGAGCACTCAGGAAATGTGGGACATGATGAAAAGATAAAATCTACACATCGTAGACATAAGGGAAGGAGAAGAATCTCAGGTAAATGGCATCGATCAGATCTTCAACAGGATTGTAGAAGAAAACTTGACCAAATTAAAGAAAGCCATATCTATAGAAATACAAGAAGCAAACAGAACAATTAGACAGGACCAGAATAGAAACTCCCTGTGGCATATCATAACAAGACCACTAAATGTACAGAACAGAGAAGGTACTGAAAGCTGCTAGAGTAAAACAAGTCATGTATAAAGGAAAACCCATCAGAAATACAGCTGACTTTTCAATGCAAACTATAAAAGCAGAAGAGTCTAGACCAAAGTGTTCACAATTCTAAATGACCACAGATGCCAATCCTGAATACTTTAACCAGAAAAACTGTCTTTCAGACTCAAAGGAGAAAAGAAAATTTTTCATGACATGTACATGCTGAAAGAATTCATGTCCATCAAACCAGCTCTACTTGAAGCAATACAAAGGACCAAAGATAGAAATGACTATGTCCAAGAGCTTACAGAAACAAAACAAAGTATAATTATAGGAACACAAAATAGGACCGTGAACATAAACCACTTAAAAGATAGGCACTTCTTCAAGGATAGACACTAACTTAGGGTGAAAGGATGGGGAAAAAATTCAAGCAAATACCACTAAGAAGCCAGCAGGTGTTTCAATTCTAAAATCTGACAGAATAGATTACAAATTAAAACTTCACTTTATCCCTTCATGTCCACTTCTCACATGTAAGAAAACAGGAAAGGCCTAAGAAACAGGTTTCACGTGCTGTGGCCTTGGCAAGTTATTAACTTCTTTGGGATAAGAAGTAGGAATACCAGCTCACTGCTTACAAACTCAAATTAGATCATTTTCCAGGTGCCTCAAAATAATCATTATGGGCATCATCAGAATGATCTTAACTGCCACCTACATCTAAGCAAAACTCAAAATGTAAAATATCCATTATGTCTACTGATGTTCTACTTTTGCCACTGCAAAGAAATCACTAAAAATAATTTTCTGGAATATTAAGAAACAATTCAGTATACTAAGGGAAAAATATAGAAAAATCTCATTTTGTTTTCTGAGTACCAAGAAAAGGTGATCACAAAGAACATTTCCAAAATCCTACCTCCAACTGAACACCTTCGAGCTATTTCCCAGTAAACCAGACCCACAGAATAGATATCAGCTCGCTTGAAGGACTCAAAGATGCTGACATTCATTGTATCATCAAGCATCTCAGGAGCCATATACCTGCAAAAATAAACACATTCAGACTCAGTATGCAACCTCAGAGCACTCCAGTAAAACACAACTTTAATAAATCTCTATACAAAATAGAAATTAAGAACACAGCAATTTCAAAAGTGCATACTCAGAATAGAGTAAAATTAAATAACACAGTTATTGACTCAACCAGTTTTAAAACATTTTAAACAGAACTAAAGGCCACATAAATTTGGCATATTATTGGTGCACCAGGAGCCTAGTACTTAGAAAGTATAAATTGAAGGGAAAATCAGTGAGCAAAGCACTCAACAAGAGAAACAGAACACAACATCTCAAGTTTTTGTACCACAGAGAATACTCTTAATGACAAACCATAGAATTCCCTCATTGTAGTACTCCCAAGTCTCCAACACAAGGCTAGATAGCATGCCACAGATACCTTCTCAGAATGAGGAATTTCACTGTATATTGTGCCAAGAAAAGTAGAGCCTTGTTTGAATAAAACCTAGTGGAAGAAGTCCTACAGACCCTGGAAGCTGACTGAGCTCACTGTGGAGAGTGTGCAGATTCTCCAGACTACAGAATGAAGATGCAGCACCCTCTGAGTTCTTTGCAAAATGTTAGGTCATCCAAAGGAAACCAGCACCCAAGCCCTAGTGAAGGTCCCTGATACAGGATAATTAGGTGGGCAGGTTAAGGCTGTCTGTGATTTACAGGAAAAAGAAGAGAGATCATTGGGGGCTGCTCAGTCTGAACATACAACTGTGGACAACTGTGACCTCATTAATGTCTACCAGCAGGTGGCAAAGGACTGGCAGGCACTATTCTAAAGGCTCAACTGACTTAGAGGCCAGCTTTACTGGCTTAGAAATTCTCTGCTTTCAAGGGCTTTAACACGTACAGAGAAATATTTTGATTGTTGCTATTTCAAGGTCAAGAGCTTTGGAATTATAACAAAGTAGTGTGTAATGCAAAGGGAAGTAGAGTGGCTGAGAAGCCACCTGCTGTTCAAACTGAGAAACACATCCGAAGTCCCATTACTAATGAGCCTATCATACTCACCCTTTTGTGTTCCATTAACATCATGCTTGCTCTTAACTTTATTATATTCTGTTCCCGAAAGTGGGAGTTGTTTCCAAACTCATATTACATCAATATCCATCACTTTGGGAGACTCGGGAATAAGCGCAACTATGAGTATACGTAAATTGCTAAAATGTCTGTAAATGCTGAGGGAATATGACATCACATAGATGGATTTATTATATCGTGTCCCTAAACTGCCTATTACCAAGGCACCAATTTTGAGTGTATTGTTTAGAACCTGAGCCTGTACAGCATGCCCTGAATGTTAGCTCACTGATGAGGCCCAAAGGCTTTAGAGTTCCTATACATTGCTGAGGGCTTTCCATATGTGTAGGAAAAGGGGCTCAGAGACTTAAACTAGCATGCCGTTGCCTCTCCTACAGATGCCCTCCACTGGACTCTGTGCCCAATGGCTACTGGACAAGGGCAAAAATGCCAGCTCTCCTGCTTTATAATCATGGTGCCCACTGGCTTCTCAGTATTCCAGATAAACTTGTTGCTTTCTTGGGCCTTGCATTTTCCCATTTGAACCTATATACACATGCATTATAGACATACTCTTCAAGGTCAGTCACAAAAATTTTAGAACATTACTATGGCAAGTCATCTTACCTCTTGGTTCCCACTTTAGGATTCTGAGGTATGTCTATGGTGTTTGTGACTGAATCGTGCTTCACAGCCAACCCTAAATCTGCTATGGCACAAGTGTCACACTTTTTCACTAAGATGTTCTTTGACTTTATATCCCGATGAGCAATAGCAGGTTTACCTACAAAAAATGAGAAAAGCATGTTTATCTTTTCCTTACTGAAGACTGAGATTCTTCAAGTGCATCACTTTTAAGACTTGGTTCAAATGCTCCCAGGGTGTACCTCCAGTATTTCTCCAGCACAGTACCCTGTTTACTTTGGTGAGCCAGACTGTTTCCTAGCCAAACTTTAAGCTAAATGAGGGGAGTGACCTGTCTCTCTCATCACATAATTCCGATGTATAATGTACCACGGGGCAGTGGCAAGAGACTAACAGTTCTCTCAGTGAATGAGAGAATTGTAATCACTGTGTATGCGTGACAACCGAGCAAACACTTTCTAACCAAACAAGTTTCAAAATTTTTCTACCCTAGACAGAGGCTCCCAGATGAGAACCAAAGATCCATGAGGGTCCTTGAAACAATTTTATATCTGCACATCTGTGTCACTCCACCTTTTCTTCACCTGCTTCAACCAAAGCCATATACTTGGAAAGAAAGAATGAATGAAGAGCAGTAAGAGAGTGAAGACAATAGACCTGATGTTAAAGAGATTCTTCTCAACAATGTTCGGGTTAGTTTTTATCATCAACTTGATGTGATCCAGAGTTATCTGGGAAGAGGGAGTCTCAATTGAGGGATTTCTCAGACCAAACTGGCCTGTGGTGATGTCTGTGGAGACTTATCTTGACTGTTGATTGATGTGGGAGGGCCCAGCCCACAGTGAGCTGTGCCACCTCTGGGCAGATAGATCTGACCTATGTCAGAAGGTAGCTGAGCAAGCCAGGGGAAGTACGCCAGTGAGCAGCGTTCCTTCATGGTCTATATTTTGGCTCTTGCCTTGACGACCCTCAATGGCGGACTGTAACCCGGAAATATAAGCTAAAATAAACCCTTCCCTCCCCAAGTTGCTTTTGATCGTGGTGTTTATCACAGCCACAAAATCAGCTAGAACAACCTCTATTTTCACTACATAGTTTTTGCATTAAATAAGTGATGAAACATTTGGGATCGGTTATTCATATTGACATTTTGTTAGTTAGATAATTACAGTTACATTAAGTAAACAAATATTTTTTTAATTTCTTAATGAAAAAATTTAATGTAATAAATATTAATAAATATAATACATATACAAAAAACTTTGGGGGTTCTCAATAATATTAAGACTATCAAGAACCTGTTTGCCCATTTATAATAATGACCTGGATTCAAATTTCTACTGACTAAATAAATTGACAAGGCTATGAATATTATTTGACCTTCACATATGCTATTCAAATATCATTTTCTTTAATATTTTTCGTGACAGTTCCGGGCTGGCCTGGAATTCACTATGTAACCCAGACTGGCCACAGACATACAGGCAATTTTCCTGCCTCGGATTTCCAAGTGCTGATATTACAGACCACCTTCAAAATTCTTTCATGACATTATCTTTTCAAAAAAATTTTTTAATTATTAAAAGAAGTTAAACCATTTGCAGACTCTGATTATACAGCCTTTGCCACCAAAGCAAGACTTTCAGGTATAGGGACAAAGATGGAGGCACTAGAAATAAAAACATATCACAAACAACATAGCATGTGTGAGAAAGTTGTCAGTATTATGACAAAACCCAACCTTTATAAAGTCCCTTCAGTCTTCCTTTATATTTGAAAATTGTTTGTAAAGAATCAAAACAAAGTAAGTACAAGATGAACTTTCTGAAAGCAGATGCATACCTTGTGTGCCGACAATCTCCATGTGAAGGTGAGCCAGACCACTAGCTATTGAAAGTGCCAGCTTGATCATTCCAGCCACAGTCACTATGTTTCTATTCAAATAGTCATATAAGGAGCCCTGTTCATGATACTCAGATACAAGCCAAAGTTGAGTCCAAGTTCCATTATCTGAAAGAAAAACATAATTTGTTGTTGATGATGTTGAGAAAGAAAGCAAGAGCTCTTACCAGTGTCAGTATTTTAAGTTAATCTGAACTGTTAGCAAAACAAAGTTAATTCCTTCAGCCGGAGTGCTTACAGTCCAAATCAAAAGGAAAAGCACCCTCAGTGAGCTGTTGAAGGTATTGGTCTGGTGGAACCTTCCATCAAAACAGGAAGTTGTAAAGTAGTTGTTCTAACAACAGAGCAGCTCTTTTCCCGCTTGCTCTGTTACCAAAGTGAAGCAAAAACTACTGAAAGACACATTGTGAGAGACACTGCTGAGAGGCGCATTTGGCCTCAGTGTGGTACTGTACGTTATGCTAAATTTTTAAGAAAGATCAGACATAGAGGTGGAGAGATGGGTCAGTGGTAAACAGCACTGGCTACTCTTGTAGAGGACCTGAGTTCCATTCCCAGCACCCACATGGCAACTAACAACCACCTGTAACTCCATTTCCAGGGCATCTGACCCCCTCTTCTTACCTCCTTGGGCATTTCAAGACATGGGTATCCCTACATACATGCAGGCAATGCACTTTTACACATAAAATAACATTTAAAGATATATTTTAAAAGAAATATCAATAAAGACCAACGAAACAACAAATTTACACACACTGTTATTTCTACGTTCAAATCTCTAACATCCTAACAATGCCCATGATGTTTGCCTTTAAAAATAAGAGGTAATTGGAGGATCATGGTGGAGCACACCTTTAATCCAGCACTGGAGAGGCAGAGGTGGGGGGATTGCTATGAGCTGGAAGCCAGACTGAAGCAGTGAGAGCCCATCTGAGAAAAGAACAACAAAACAAAACAAAAAGTTTATGTTCTCTAAAAGTTTATATAAAGAGCCAAGTATCCTCAAATAAAACATTTCATTTAATCAACACTTAATCCAGCATTTTAAAAACAGACTTCTAGCAGAAGAGGAATTTGCCTAAGACTTCTCCATATATTAGAGTCCTGAAAAATTACTTTTAGTTTTCCAAATGAAGTGTCTTTAATAATATGGCCAGTCTCAACCAGGTTTGATGCTCTGGAAAATATTTCTTTTTAAAAATGTATTATTTTTTTTTTATGGGTATGATGAGCATATTGCCCGCGTGAGGGAAAACACACAGGTGTGCTGTGTGGGGCTGCAGAGGTTTCAGAGGAGGGCGTCAGATTCCCTGGAATGACAGTTACAGGTGGTTGTCAGCTGCCATGTGGGTGCTGGGAACCAAACCTGGAAACTGAAAGAGCAGCCAGTGCTCTTAACTGCTGAGCCATCTCTCCAGAACCTGGAGAAGATTTCTGTAGAGAACATTTGCGAAGATCCTCTCCTGCCAGGTGCTTGTGTTTCAGAGATGCTTGTTATTGAAATATTTCATCTCCACATTTAGGTAGCAATAAAACTTCTTGAAATACAAAAGCTAATATAACATGGTAAGTGTTGCTCCTGACCTCCCCATCTACTAAACTCACCCTTAGATTCTTCCTGACTGAAACCTGTGGCTTACTCTACACTCTCACACTGATGTCTCTGCCAGGCAGTTGGCTAAAAAGTAAAACTCTAAATGGTACACAAATAAAGAATTTGTGAAGACGAAAGTGATATTAAAGACCATTTGGTATCAGGCACAAGATGGTCGATAAGCAAGGATACGACCAGTTAAACTAAAGGAAACAAGGATGACTCTTGTGCACACATGTTTATAATCTATTAAGCACTGTGATGAAACTAATACATAAAGATGAGCCACATAACTACACACTATTGCATTGATAGCATTACTAAATAATGTAACCAGTAAATAGCTCAAGATTGGTAAGGGAAAAATAAGTCCCTAATGGTGAAACAAGATGTCTCATTTCCCAAAATCTGGATATGGTTTCGACATCTGTGTCATTGAAACCTTCTTAGCTCATCTGGCTTTACACTTTCCTTCCTTGCAAGCCAGAACCAGGAAACAACATAATTATGTCCAAAATATGTGATAATTGCAGTCTCTTTTTGCCATCTAATTAATAACAAACACTTCCATGATCAAGTTTCTATAGATCAAACTATAGGTTTTTAATTTTCACAGGCAACGGTAGATAACTACAATCCACAGATAGTTTATTTTAACTTTTAATTTTTTTTTAATTTATTTTTTATTTTATGTGTATAAGTGCACTCATGTTGTACAATGCCTATGGAGGACAGAAGAGGGCGTCGGATGCCCTGGAACCAGATTTAGGGACAATTATTAGCTGCCATATGGATGCTGGGATTCAAACCCCAGTCTTCTGCAAGAACAGTCAGTGTTTTTAACTGCTGAGCCATCCTTCCAGCCCCTATTTTAACCTTTTTTGGACAAGTTAATAATTGTGATTCCATCAAAGTCCTTCATATGTCTAATTAAAGTTATCATTTAAAACTTGACTGGAGTGAGTTTCACTGACTTTTGTCTATTTCTCTTTGTTGAGCATTGAAATGAGTAAAAGCTTTGTAGAAAGATGGAAGGATAGATAATCCACAAACTTTGTATCCAGCCTTAATTATCCTGGCATATACACAACATTTTAAGAGTACTGATCTTGTTTTACCAAGGTCTCCTTGGTAGTCCCAGCTGGCCTGGAACTTGGTATGAAGACTAGACTGGACTCCATCTCAGAGAGCTCTGCCTGCCTCAGCCTCCCAAGTGTTGGAATTAAAGATGCCAAGCCCAGTACCACCAAGCCCAGTAAGTGTACTGACTTTAAAAACTGGAAGAAAGATGCTCTGGTTTGCTTCACTGAACTAAAATGAGTAACAGTTTTTTGGTTGTCAGTGTTAAACTTCAATTTAAAGTCATATTCACAGTAACAATAATAACAAATTCCACTAATGATACCTTGCTCGTCCCCATTCTACCGCAATCTAGAAGTAACATTGCCGAAAATTTGAAGCCTGAAGACAAAGCCTATTACACAGACAATGTGATGCTAACACTCCTGTGTATGTCTGTGCCTGTTGTTAAAATAGAAAAATATTTCTCTCCCAGTTGATAAAAAGCTTCCAATGATATCTCAACTGCCTTCTCTACCCAAATGCTTCTCCCTCTACCCTCTAAAATTAGATCTTTCCATTACCCAGTGGTGACTAAAGAAATGAAGTCAAGCTTGGTTGGGTATCCTCGGACTGGGCTCCAGCTGGAGTTCCTGTTTTACTGACTGGCTCCTATCCCACTCCCGTCGTCCTTTAAACATCAACCTCGCTTCTTTGGTGTGAGCCCATTCAGGTCACTTGCCCCCTTCACTGTGTGATTATGGATATTCACTTGTGGAAAAGAAAAAAAAAAAAACTCTCTTCTCAAGAAATTGGATTTTTATGTATTTTGTTGAAAGAAAGATGATTCCCATGTGACCACTGGTGTGACAGCTTCCTTTGCTGATCTCAGTTAGGCTGTGCTCACCTTTGTTGTCGGCTGCAATGAAGCCGAGAATGTTCTCGTGTCGCAGCATCACGGTCTGATAAATCTCCGCCTCACGAAACCAAGATCTTTCATCTCTGGAGGAGAAGATTTTCACAGCCACGTCTTCCCCACACCACCTTCCATGCCACACTTCCCCAAATCGACCTTTCCCCACGATTTCCTGAAGTACAATGGTCCTTGCAATTGTTCTTTGAACCAAGAGAGGCAGACCTAGTCAAGGGAAGGTGGGATTGATCAAAATAAAGGTCACAACAGAACTGATATTATGATTATGGTGTTAAACCAAAAACACATGTTCAAGCTCTTCAGTAATTTTATTGTTTGAAGAAATGCACATCATTATGACAAACTTTAATGCCAAGCCTGCTTAACAAAACACCTAAAATTATTCATTTCCATTCTCTTATTAACAAATTAAACTTCTGGACATAGTCTGCTGCTATAGATATCTGATTTCTAAGAATTGCTGCAAATCTCAAATGCACAGCTCCTGATATAATCAGGGAAAACATTATTTGTGATTGTTTTTCAAAACAAAATTAAAATTTGTGTGTAAAGAATCAAATTCAGTGATTAAAATAATCATGTTACACCAAAATATATTTTTGGTGGAATAAAAATTCAATAAAATATGTTCTGTGTATTTGTGTAATGGTTATAATTTGCTGTTGTTATTGCTGTTTTGAAACAGGGTCTCACTATATATCCCTGGATAACCTGGAATATGCTGTGCAGACCAGCAGGCCTCAAACTCACAAAGAACTGCCTATCTCTGCCTCCTGGGTACTGTGATTAAAGGCGTGTGCCCAATGCCCAGTCTGGTTTTAAAATAGTAATTATACTTCTAAAATTCCATGCTAAAGATTTAATTAGAATGCAGAAAATCTATGCAAAACTATTGAGTACATTCTTGTGTTTTATAATACACAAAAAGGAACGGTTTCAAGTAATAGGAAAATTTGTGAAATGTCATCCAGATATTACAAACACAAATAAGTAAGACCTATGGCCCACTTTCAGCTGTACCTCCTGATAATCAGTCATGGACCAGTTACTGAACTTTCCAAGTATTAGTTTTGTTCTCTGAAAAATGAGGGAGAGTAAATACGATCTAGCGAGTGGAATCACGAGGAAATTGATAAGTATGTTAAGCACAGTATCTGATATAGTGCTCGATCAGTGATGGTCCTCCTCTTAATACCACAGTAATGATTGTATGGATCGTGTAGAGCTGATAGTAACCGTGCTACTTATAAAAAGGTATTCTTTGTTTTTGTTCGTTTTGTTTTGTGTTTTTGTAGATCGGTTTTGCCTTGCTCTCACAAAGATCTGCTTGCCTCTGTCTCCCGAGTGCTGAGTGTGCCACCATGCCCTTCTTTAAAGATGTAATGACAAGGGAAGCTACTTTCGCTGTACTGTTAAATGGAAGCAGCAGAGTAGGTTTTATCCACAAGTAGAAATATATTGCTCTTCAATAACACACAAAAGAAAGACTGAACCACTCAGTGGAATCAGGGTGTGTTATGATAGTCTTCTTTCCCATTTCCTACATTTCATAAAGTCCACGAGGGGTATTTATTACTCTTATAACCTTAAAATCAGAAGGAAAACAGTTACAGAGGCTACAAGATGAATTTCTTCTAGAAAGTCAGCTTTGTTATTGTATCTGTCTTCAAGTTGCCAGGTCAGCAACAGCCTCTTGGCTCCTGAGGGCATCAGCTCCTGCTCCAAGAATGAGCCACTATTATTCAAATGTTCGCATCTCCAGAACCACCCACTATGGTAAACAGGCACAGACTATAAATTCACAGGGATGAGCCTCACAATTAGTCACGAAGCCCTGCAGTCCGAAAGTTCCTTTGGAGCCATCTGGTTCAACTTCATCATTTATCGATGAGAAAATTAGAGCCTGACAGTAATCAGACGTCAACAAAGTATGTTGTTGCAGGAGGCTGATCTAGAATGCCTTGTTACCAGTAGAGGGATAGACCTTCAATACACATACATACATGCATGTACAAACATTCTCACAAAAAGTCACCACTGACAATCAACATCATCATTACTGACCCAACAAATAGGGAAACTGGGAAGACGATGTTTTCAAACTGAAGTTAATGACACACACAGTCAGTGGTGCAGACCAGGGACAGAGAAAGGCAACACATGAAGAGCTCAGTAGAGCCATGAAGCTGAGACAGGGAAAATGAAAGTTGTTTCAGCATTTTTCAAAGCAAACACCAAAAGGAATCTGAGCAGCTTTTGTGTTATACACCTACAAATGTAGGCTTTGCCTCTTGTGGAAAGTTCATTTTAATCTTTTCACCAGAGATTGTGGAATCGATGTCTGACTCCTGCCACCATCTGCCAGAATGCACACTATAAGACAAATACGCAAACTCACCTCTAGTCCCTTAAAAGCCACCTAAGACACAATGTATTCTCAAAGACAGTCCAATTAAACATCAGTTTGTTTTCCTTTTGTAGGCTCTACATCTCTTTGAAATTTGTCCCTGAGGAGGTCAGGGACAAGCTTCATAATTTTGGTTTCACAATATCTGACAAATCTGCCTCACATTCACCTGGTCTCCAACCAATTAAGAAACTCAGAGAGGAATCTAACTAGTCCAGTCTCCTCTCTATGGGTGAGCTTTTGTGCCAAAACCCTAGCTGAAGTAGATCCTTTCTCTGACGATCAAAGACATCTGCTTTTACCTGGGAATCACAGCCGAACATATGTAACTGGCTTTAGGAAGACAAAATGCCTAAAGCTGGTTCAAATTTGTCTTTAAAGAAATTATCTGTGAGGCAGGCCTGGTTCTCAACTACTTGAGAAGCTTGGGCATGAGGTTCACAAGTTCTGTACCAGCCTGGGTAACTTAGTGACATGACACCCTGTCTCAAAGTAAAAAGTGAAAAGTGAAAAGGAGCCAAGGAATATAGTGTAGTTCAAAGAAAGAGCACTTGCCCGGCATGGGTAGGCTCCACGTTCCGTCTTCTGCACTGCAAAAAATAAATCATCGGCGTCCATGTTTACTCCTTCCTTTCACAAGATGTTCCTACAATAATCTTTAGGAAGAGTTCAGAGGCCAACAAATTCAGATTTATGTTTAAAGATGCAGTTTTAAAATCATCAAAAACAAAGTGAATTTTGGGGTTTTATATCCAACCTGTGACTCCTTCCTTAAAAAAAATTAATAACATTTCAAAATTTGTGTGTGTGTGTGTACATGTGTGTGTGTACGTGTGTGTGTGTGTGTACGTGTGTGTGTGTAGTGGTGCATGACGGCCAGGGTACATGTGTCATCAGAGAGCAACTTTCAGGAGTTGGTTTTCTCCTACCACGTGAGCTCTAGGAATTGGACTATGGTGGTCAGGTTTCATGGCAAGCACCTTGACCTACTGAGCTTCTCACCAGCCCACAACTCCTTTCTTTTTCTGTTTGTTTGTTTATTTGGGTTTTTTTTTTTTGAGACAGGGTCTCTCTACTGACCAAGCTGACCTAGAACTTGCTATATAGACCAGGCTGGCCTCAATCTCACAGAGATCTACCTGTCTCTGCCTCCTGAGCATCTGCCACCAGGCCTGGCTCAATGGCTCCTTTCTTAAACCACACAGTCTCTCATTTTTTAATCTCTATGGTTTTGATTTTGAGGAAAATCTTTCATCATAGCGAATATATTTAAAGAGTAGCTGTAAATATACAAGTACCATGACTAAAAGCAGTTTTGGGGAGAAAAGTTTTTATTTGGCTTACGCATCAGGATCACAACCCATCATTGAGGGAAATCAGAGTAAGAATCCGAAGAAGGAATCTAGAGGCAGGAATCAGGAGAAAATGCTTTCTGTTTGCTCACTCACTGGACGAGCTCAGCCAGCTTTCTTAAACAGCTTCAGACTACATGGCCGGGGTGCTGCTGTTCACAGTGGGCTGGGCCCTCTTATATCAAAGAACAGTGAAGACAATGCCCCACAGACACACCCACAGACCAACCTGATCCAGGAAACTCCTCAGTTGAGGCTTCTTCTCTCAGGTGGTTCTAAGCTATGTCAGGTTGACAATAAAAACTAACCAGAACATTCCAGCCCTTCTCTAACTGACATACAGGCACATCACTGTTAAACCGTAACCTTTCCTTTCTGGTTTGTTTCCCCTATCTTATGTTAATATCACAATATTATTTACACACAATTACAACTTTAGGAGTCGAAATTCTCTTTAAAAATATGAAGTCTCTTAATTTGGGGCTCTTGCAGAACTAAAAACAAGTGAAATACTTTGTATTCCAGATGGGAAGACCCGTGGCATTGGAATAATGACACTTCAGCAAAACTAAAATCCAGCAGTGTAAATCCAGATCCTGTAGGTCTGTATCCAACATCTGTGACTCACACATGATCTGCAGCCCAGGTTCTCTGGATCTGCTATCCGTAGCACCCACAGCTTGCTTCCTAGGTTCAGGCTGGTTCCATTCCACATCTGACACTACCTTTTTGTCTTATGGTCCTAAGATATCCAATATTTGGGACTGCATGCATTTCACTAATGGCCTCTCCTGGCCTATCTTCAGGAGCACCACCCCACCATACAGTGCCAGGCCCTAACTAGTCCCCACACTACCTCAGTATTTCATCTGTCATGCCTTCAAAGCCAGTTCCCCGTGGGTGACTCTTACATATTATAAAGTTCAGCAATCAGCTTGAGATGTGGCCGCTGCCTCCCCTGGACCCACAGCTTTTGCATGTTGATCTGCGAGGAAATACTTCGCAGAAGATTTCATGTTGCCAATGCTGACCTCTTGTTGATAAACAGCTGATACTTCAGCCCCAGATGATCAGCAATTACAGATTCCTCATCAAAATATCATACAAACAGACCCAATAGATTCTTTGTTTCCCTCTGAAACTTCAGAAGTTAGACATCCATTGTTGACACTTCTTTGAGCATTCTTGTCTTCCAAGATCCCAGAGAACCGGCCATTAAACTCACAGCACTTAACAGATCTTCCAGCACAAAGCCCCCAGATCTTCCACCTTACTTCCACAAAGCAATCAAAGGCATAAAGTTGCGTGGTCGGGACCATCGCAGCCATTGCCCCATTCTCCTCCTAACAATTTCTGTTCTAATTTGGTTTCTGTTGCTGTGATAAAACATTCTGACCAAAAGGAAAGTGTTGGGGGAGGAAAATGTTCATTGGCTTATCCTTCAGGATCACAGCCCATCAACGAGGGAAGTCAGGGCAGGAAATCAAGGCAGGAGCCTCGCGGCAAGGCAGTGTGGAAATGTCCCCTCAGGCTCACCTCCCAGTGCCTACTCAGCTGGCTTTCTTATTTTGCCTAGGACCACCAGCTGAGGGATGGTACTGCCTACAATGGACTGGACTCTCATACATTAATTAGCAGTCAAGACAGTACCCTACAGACAGGCCCACAGACCACCTTGACCCAGGAAATTCCTTAATTGATGCTTCTCCTCTCAGATAATTCTAGGGTGTATCAAATTGACAATAAAAACTAATTATGTATCATCTAGTGGACTAAAATGTTTGTGTGGGTAAGATAGATGGCTATTCAGTCATTTGAGTATTATAAAGAAATGTGTTTTCTAGAAATTAAGAGTAAATCAGAGTTCCCTGTATGTAAAATGTTGCTAGTGCTCAAAACTTAAGGCATAATAGATCTCAAAGTGCAGTGTCTAAGCCAGGTGCAGTGCAGTGGCCTACATCTTTAATCTCAGTTCTTAGGAGGCAGAGGCAGATAGGTTGCTGTGAGATCAAGGCCAGCCTGGGATGGTCTACATGGCGAGTTCCAGGCCAACTGGGGCTACACAGTTAGACCCTTTCTCCAAAACAAATGTAGTATCCAAAGAAGCAGAGTTTGAATCTCAAGAAACATTGCTTTTAAGAAAAATATACAAGGCGTGTAGACAATAACATAATTTGGATTCCAGGTTTATAAACTTTGATATTACAACATGTTTCTCTCTTGGCTTCTTCTTTACAACATCCTACCTGATGTTATAGTGATGGTATAGACAGCTGGATTTTTCTAGTCAGTGAAACTGCATTCTTTTCTGGTGAATCCAGACCTCTTCCTGTTTAACATGGATGCTCATGTGAATGGAATGTCTCTATCACCTGCCCCTATTAACTGTGCCTGTCGGGATGCTGCTCGTGGTCTCCAGCAGGGAGTTCTTCAAAATTGGTTTGGATAATGAGTTTTGTTTTGTTTCATTTTATTTAAGACAAGATTTTACTATGTCGTTCAGGCAGGCCTCTTAACTCACAAGGCTCCTGCCTCATTCTCCCTAGTGCTGAGATTGCAGGCAGGTGCTGTCTTGCCTGGTAATAACCTTGATAAACCTCCTAAAGTAAGGAGAGATGTAAGGGCTTCTGAGATGGTCCACCTGGGCTTATCCTTGTTCATACTTCTGAAAAGCCAAGTGCTGATGGGATTTCTGAAAATTCAGATGAACGAGAGGACATCCTACAATTTCAGGGAAAACCTGCTCTGTCCCCAGCAAATGTTTTATGCTATGAAAAAGTCTCTTTTATTTAATAATACAAAGTGGCCCTTGGAATTTCTTCATCAAGGGTCTGGAATTCAATAACAAGAAAGAAATATACCCTTGGCATAATCTTGAGTAGATGACCTTGAGCAACAGAAGGCAGCCAGGAATGTTGTGGGCTTCCTTTAGGTTCCTACTTCTAGGCTTCTAGAACATGGTGCTGATTTAAGTCCAGATCAGTTCCATGTTAGCTTTGCAAGCACATCCCAAGGATACCTAAAGATCCTGAAGAACTTGACAACCACAGCACATATGTACTCAAAGGATGCTGCTCTGTATAACTAAAATTTTGCTACCTTAAATAGAATAATCTTAATTGCTCTGTTTCCAAAAAAAGCACCAAGAAAGCAAGAGTGAATGTTTCCAATCATAGTGGGAAGAGATAGAGGACAAAAAAGAAGCTGAAATAAATAAACTAATAATAATATCCTGAAGGTGTAAGGAAACAAGACAGAGGACAAGCCATGCCATGGCAGTTTTCTTCTTCATCTAATCCTAAAAGGCATTTCTGAGCACGCATTTATTATATATTTCATCAAGCATTTCAGATAATGGAGCTCATACTACACACTTTTGTCAAAAAAGATTTTTCATTTATTTTTAAGTGAGAGTTTTCTTGCTGTAAATATACACATACCAGAGCCTGAGCCTGAGGCGGTCGCCTCATAAATCAGATCTTTGAGCGTTTTCCCAGCATTCACCAGGCTGCACTCTGTCAACGGTGCCTCCACATTGTGTCTCTTGGTCTTTCTGTGTGCACATTGGCGGTCCTGGCATGCCCAGAGAGTCAGCATGGCAGCCATGGACAGAAGGCAGACGGGCACGGTGATGACAACTGTCAGCTCCATAGGGCCGAGTTTGGGGGCCTTTGGTGACGCTGCAATTAAAAAAAAATGGAACCATAAGTCAACCCGTTTAATATATTTTTGACATTTTCTTTTTGAAATATAACTTTATTTGCACACGCATTGTTAGAATTTGTTTCCAGCAAACATAAGACAATTTTGTAGTAATTTTAGAACCAAATTTTATTTTATTTTTAACACAGGGTAGACCAGGATGTGGTGGAACTAGATAGCTGAGGATGACCTTGAACTCTAGATGCCCTGCCTCCCCCACCCCCCCGCCAGTGCTAGACTTACAGATGTGTTCCACAAAGCATAATAATTTATATGAGTGAAAATATCACAGTGAAACTCATTCATAATTTTGTATTCAAGTTGAAAATTTTAGTTAACAAATCCTTATGTTGAAAAACTATTTTGTAAATTCCAAGTCAATCACCAAAAGTTTTCATGTGGAATATACAGCTATGCAATATGAATTTACGATCATGTAAAAACCATGAGATAAGCAAAGAAGGAGAAAGAGTGAGAGTTGCAGGAAGCTAAGTCATGCTGGGAATTGTGGAGACAGGTTAGGGTTCTGGAAAAGCACCAGCATGGAGAGTTTTTTAAAAACTTCCAAAGTATTTACACTTTTATTTTTATTATTTTCTCTCCGTTATTCAGCAGCTCTGTCCATGCAGTTTCCATCCATCCATCCATCATCTATCCGTCCATCATCTATCCATCCATCCATCCATCCATCATCTATTCATCCATTCATTCACCATGACACAAATAATCACTGAGCTCTTGGGATATGTTGCTACTATTTCAGGTGTTGGAGAGAAGTGGTAAGAATCCAAATCCCTGATCTTTGGATATGTACATGTTTATAAATCTCTACTGCTAAGCACAAAAGTAAAACGGATAAGTGTTTTAAGGGTAAATCAGGGAGAGAGTGATGGCAAGATGTCACTTTACATTGAGTGGTTGTGAAGGCTTCCTGGGGAACCTTCATATATATATATATATATATATATTATATATATATTATATATATTATAGATACAGTGAAACCAAGAAGTACATACCTGCTTGGTTAGTTCAGAAATATGTCCTTAAATGCAAGAAACAAGAAAAAAGAGAAGGAAATGGGGTCATGGACTGAAAGAAGTATGAATTTTATTCTATATAGAAGGTGTTATGATGCTCTTGGATATATTTTTTTCCAAGTAGCCACTTGTATCTATAGACACTGGAGAGACAACAATGAAAACAGAGGTCAGCCAGAAACCCAGTTCAACAAGGAACTGTCATGAAACTGAGGACAATAAAACATAATTGTAATCCTAGAAGAGCAGGGTTGAGAAGTCAAGGCTAGCCTGGTCTACATTAGTTAGAGCATCCCAAAATTTAAAAATAAAAGTAGATCACCTGTAAGGGGCTTTGAAATGTCAGGATTGCTCAAAGGTCTACTAATTTTGTTCCTAATAAGTAAGATACCTTTCACTTCAGAAAATAGATGTGATCATTGAAACCAAATAACAGAAAGATATAATTAGGGGTTGGGAGATGGCTTAGTGGATAAAGCACTTGTCACACAGATATGAGGACCAGAATTTGGATTCTCAGATGCCACGTAGCAGCTGCGTGGGCATAGCTGTAACCCCAGCCTGCAAAGATGGAGACAGGGTGTCCAAGCACGAACTGGCTGGACAGACTAGCCAAATCCCCAAGGTCTGGGTTCAGTAGAGATCCTCACCTTGATATATAAGGTGGAAAGACATCAATGAAGCTAACTATCCTCAGCCTCTGGCCTCCACAATCATAAGGGCACACGTGTGCACCCATACACATTTGAACAAGCACACATACACACGTGCACCCATACACATTTGAACAAGCATACATACACACGTGCACCCATACACATTAGGGGAAAAAGATATCATTAATTTTATACGCAACTTCAGATCATGCATGCCAATTCTTTAAACACTCCCTGTAGCTATCAAAAGAAGTTATTTTGACACTTGAAGCTGGAGTGCTACTCATTTCCTTTTTGCTCACTGAAGTGACCTCTGTGTCAGTTTCATTTTGTATTTGTGTCCTCTCACCAGGGGTAGAGATTTTTGCTTTTAATAAGCTTTGAGATATAGCTAATAGACTGTGGCAACAGAATTAAGATTTGAGTTCTCAAATCTCAAGGAGATCATCTCAAACATCAAGAGAGAGAAGCCTAAGTATAAGTTGCCCCCTTCTCACGTTGAACCCTTGGCATAATGCCCCCCTCCTATAGACACAGAGCTTATTCTGCCAAGGCCCAGGAGTGGTTCAAAGAGCCACTGAGAGCCTGACACCTGCAACTTAGACTCCAAATAAATAACTGTGACAATGGGTTTTGTGAATTACACTGTTCCTCAGACTTCCTACTTTCTAATGAAAACTGGAGAACTTACTGCCTTAATGATACATTTTACTTGTGATATGCCAAAATGATTACTTAATTCTGAAAAGAAAAGGTTAAATTCCTCCCCAATGTGTTCATAAATGCTTTATCATAATTCTAACGGTTTTTAGTCTGCAGACAGTAAGTAAAAGACTCAAGTTAAATGGATTCCAGATGCACCATCCAGGATCTTCTGCTTCCACAGTTAACTTTCACTGGTCACCAACTTTTCTTTCCTTGTGCTTCAGGATTCCTGTGAAATTGTTAGAAATTACACTGTACGTGGAAGGTAAGCTTGGCCTTGAGTGTCCTTTAACAGGTACTAAAAGTATTCTCGAACAACTTTACCTTAGAAATCATTAACCAAGTCCTAGTGACTTTTAACATTTGCTGTTATAAAAGCATCTTGTCCATTTTACAATGATCATTTTCAAGCTGTATCTGTATTTTCATGTCCCCACAAAGGTATTCTATTAAAGACACAGTGTACTTTATCTTCTGAATTAACTCTATTTTTAAAACACCTATTTAAATATATTAATATGTTTTAGCAATAAAATTTTGCCACTGGATAAAATTACATGGCTAAATTTTATTTTTATGTCTGATATTAGGAACCACTAACATAAACACTGGTCTTAAAAAGCTGTTGATTGCCTTCATTTTAGTAAAGCTCTATTAGGCAGCGCTCAGATCATCTCTATGGCAACTAATGGGGACAAAAGATCAGCAAACCTGGAATCACAGTCAGCTATGCTAGTGCTGGAAACTGCTCTCAGGATGTTTACTACAGATGGGCAATGTGTCTACTTTTGTGAATTGTGAACAAATGTACTAATACAAGTCAGTAAGAAGAAAAAAGATTACTCAGCTAGAGATACTCTAGCAACACTGTCCAGAAAGAGCTCCGTAAACACTGAGCAATTTTAAAAACAAACATTTGTAAGACTATGCCTTAAACCAAATGTTCATCATAATCTTTATAGGAAAGAAAAGGTGCAGTCTACACCTTATGGATCATGATTGAAGAAGACAATAATGTAGTTAGGAAGGTATTTTAGTAATCAATAGATATGTTGTACATACTGCTTTTCTACAAGTTTTGTGTTCTTGATCACAGCAGAACTCGACAATTTCTGATTTGGGGAAAACTGCAGAACTTTGCTGTCCAAAGAAAAGGCAGCTCCAGGGAGAACCACTAAATCAAAATATGTCAGTCCTGACTAAACAGAAGAGAATGGTGAAATACCACTGTCCTAGCCCAGGTATATGAGACCCTAGCTCATGAACATCTCTTCTGGAAGCTCTGGAATACATTAAACCGAGAAAATGCAAAGGAAATAAGTACAGTTATCTTCTGGTGTTTGTGGAGACTGACTCCCAAAACCAATGCGATGCAAATGCCTTTCACAGTCATATTGCATAGTAAATAATGACAAAGAAAAAGTCTGTAGATGTATGGTATGAGGACATTTTTTCCTGAATATTTCATACCTCACTTGATTGTATCTGTGGAGGCAGAACTCCGAGATGGAGGGGTGACTGTATTACCAAGGTAGAGAGAAGGAAGAAAGAACAATAAAAGGGGAAACTGGAGGGAAGGAGGGATGATAGCGAGCAAGAGAGGGAAGGAAGAGAAAGGAAGGCAGGAAGAAAGGGAGGAAGGGAGGGAGGAAGGAAGGAAGGAAGGAAAGAAGGGAGGGAGGGAAGACTGATTTCCATTTATTGTGGTAATTCTGAAACTTGCCCTAGAAAGCTAGGTGTATCTAGTGATGGCTGCTCCCGCCCTCCAGAAGCTTCTCCCGGGACTGCTCTCCACTTACCTCCTCTCCTCGCCACTTCCTATTTCCTGCTTTCAGGAGCAAATGCAACCAGATCCAGTGAAAAGAGGAGACAATAAGCTTATGATCCTGTTTGTTCCTCTGCAGACGTCTTTCATCAAAAGTCAAAAAGGTACTGCTGTTCATTAGATTTTTATGATCTTCAACTGAATAGATTTACATTTCCTCAGTGTATGCTACTAAAGATTGGTTGGTTGTGGGTAAGCAGACTTAGATTTAGGTTAGTACTGTACACTCGATCAAGTGTTTCAAATACTCCTATTGACCACTGCCTTGAAAATCTTACTCTAAATGTACATTGAATTTATTACAGACCCATTTCTCAACTGTCTTTTAATAGTATTCATCGACTAAAATGAAAATATACAGTGAGGTAATATAGAGAAACTCTCTGAGAATAGAATAAAAAGGTATGTATTAACTAAATGGCCCTTTACAAACAAACTCAGGGACAAACAAAATAACAAATCCAGAGGCTTTCACTCAAAGGACAAAACTGCTCAAAATTTTGTGCTTCCTTCCCAAATATCTTTGTAGCAAGTGAATACAGAAACTTAAAGCAACCCAAACCCTTAAAGAAACCCCAGCTAAGCAGTTATAATGATCACTCCCCCTCCTGTTAAAGGCTCCTTTTACTATACTTGGCTGCATTTGGGCTGGAACACAAAGGATTCTGGGCTCTGGAGATAAGTCAAGTCACTATGCTGGTTTCTCTGCTTCATGTCCCTGAGACCATGTGCTCACTTGCTGCAGAGCTACCTGTCTCTACTTCCTGTTGTCATGACCACGATGGACTGCTTCTTTACAGTGCTCATTATAAGATTCATCAGGAATGAGCCAGGCATAGGTTCACTGGGTTAGATCCCTCCAACATGCTTTGCTCTACATAGCAGCAAATGATCTTCCTCTGCACACAGTGGTAGTCATGTCAAAAGCACTTTGGTCAATAGGAATCTTAGAAATTGAACCAAGGTAGGCGATTGATTTTCTAATCTAGACATTCTGCCAAGCCAGGGTATGTGGGGTCTCATTAAATGCCTGGTAACAATAAATGAACAGCCAAGATGGCGCTTAGAGGAAGTGAAACCTGACCACCCTGGCCGGAGAGACAAACAAGCAGTTCCAAGAAACTGAGTGAGCCTTGGAGAAATCAAAACCTAACTCCCCCAGGTATGATAATTGAGCTTATGCTTGCTATTTATTGATTGGACTACTGATGTCTTTTGTAACCACCCTTTGCAACCCGCTTGTAACTGCCCTTATGCTGGAAAAGCAAGGCTTGGAAATGTACAAATACGATAGGACAGTAAGAAATGGGGAAATATACCTTGATTGGGGGAGGGGGGCATAAAAGAGCGGGCTTGAGCTTTGCAAAGCGGAACCTGCGCTTGGGGAGAGAGTTGCATCATCTGTTAGAATTGCAACACTATAATAAAGAGTTAAGACTTCTCCTGAAGACCCCGGCTGCTGTCTCTCCCTGGGTTGACGGGACCCCGGCTTCGCCTGAGGAGTGTCCTAGCCATCAGCCACACTCCGGGTCTATGCTGTATCTTAGCATAGCAAGCACGGGCTTGCTGGGCAGGCTGCACGCTTGACATCTCCCACCTCCTTTCCTGCTGGCTGATCACCGGTCTGAGGAGAGAAAATCTTAAGGGAGGAAAGGACACACCCCTGATTCCCTTGCAGGGGCAAGAATAACATGACAAATACTTTTACCATTACGCTGATACCTGTGAAATGTTGACCAGCCACTCCACTGCTCAGTGTTCTATCAAAAGAAGGATGCTAGCATACACTATCTTCATCTGGCTAAATTTCATCATTTTATAGCAGGCAAATACCATCACACATAAAAGTATTTCCTGGACAGCTTTACCTGATTCTAGTTTTCTGGGCGTATGTATGGAGCACCAAAAGGCTGCCAATCTTTTAGCCATTAGCATCTGAATTTAAGAATAGAAATTTTTTTTAATATATTTTGAGGAAAAAAAAGAGCATTGAATTGAAAAATAAAATCGTTGACCTAAGAGTGTAAAAAACCTTCTCTCAAGGAGTGGGGAGATTAACAAAATGTTGGAAGGTGGCTAAAAACATGCCTCAGTGATTAAGAGTGATTCCTGCTCTCTCTGAGGACCCAGCAGTCATGTGAGGTTGGGGTGGGGGAATAGAGAGCTCATAACCCACCTACAACTTAAGCTCTAGGGGATCTGATGCCCTCTCTGACTTCAGTGTGGACCACACACATGTGTCACACATTCACACAGATATACACATACACATAAAAATAAATAAATCTTTAAAGGAAAATAAAAGTCAGAAGGAAATGCAAATAGTTTCCATAATTAGTTTATCTTAATTCCAGGGAAGCAAAAAGGATAGATGTTTTTGTATGGGTCACCTCAAATGATACATGTTTATAAAGAAATGATATGGCAATTATTCAAGGAATATTCTAGGATTTTACACCTTAAGAAATTCTTTTGATGGAAAAAAAATGAAGATTCCTGGAAACAACACTGGCGTCTTATTCAGTGTGTCCTCAGCTCATAGTAGAGAGCCTTATTCAGAGAAGCGTACTTAAAAATATTGATGGCCAGGGAAAAGTCATATGCCTTTGTCCTCAAGTCTTAGTTGCCATAAGCTTTTCCAGAACTAATAGATTCCACAAAGCAGCCTGTTCACTTGGAAAAGACTGATGTGGGGTAATCACATTTTGACCTTGTTCAATGGTCTATCATAATCATCAAAACAGGTTTGAGTGAAACATAATGGTATTTACATGACTGAGGGCACAAAGCCCTACCATAATGTAGAATCCTCAATTTACAATTGGTTATAAATTTTACTTTCAATCTCCCATTATGTCCTTATGAAGAAAATTTCATAGTTTAAATCAGCGTACTTGTTTCTGGAGATGAGAAATGCCTCCTCTATTAAACTTTCAAAACACAAGTTTGACTTCTCTGTATGCTTAGATTTAAAGAGAATTTTCAAAGAAATTATAGCACCTTTCACTTTATGGGGGGAAATCCTGTCTGGTACACCTGTCAGGTGTGCTCTGAATCCTTCAGAGAGTGAGCTATAAATGGATTTGCTCTTGTGATAGCAGAGCAGTTCCACAAGGGGTCCCGGGAGTCCTTCTCAGCATGAACATGTCACCTCGTTCTGACTACAGCAATGAAATTTGTCTCAAACAGAAAACCAAAAGAAAGTCGAAAACAGCAATGCTGTTTTTAAAGGAATGAAGACATGGCTTAATTTGCCCAAAGAATAAAGATCTCTACCTGAATCTTCTTTTTTTTTAATTAAAACATGTTTAAAAATTATTAATGGTCCATAAATTTGATACTTTGGACAGTTTATCTTTCAGAAGAAAACCTTTCATTTGATTTAACGTCTAATTTAGGCACATGCCTAATCAAAGAGTACTGTACACCTCACACAACTTCTGTAAATAATTGATCTTCCTTTTCCTCTGACACAACAGAGAATGGAACAGGAAAGTAAGCATTATGCTAAAGTTAATACAGCACTCATTTTTCAATGTCCTAAATTTTTATTAAAAATAACTATTAAAATTAGTGAAAATATAATAGTATCTTTAAAATAGTGTGCTGAAACCTAGAAGAAAAATTGAGAAATTTTTATTACTCCAGTTACCATACCCAGCACTGTATGTTTTTGTAAGAGAACAGGAACAAAGATGCCTGGAACTTGAAGATTTTTGTTGACTAGTCTATTTCCATATAAAGGGCTGTAATTAGTATAAGCATGAACTAAACAACAATTCCTCTTGTGATTAACCCTATAAATTACCAGCTTGTCTAGCCCAAGCATTCTGGATTTATGCTGCATGAATTTTCATGCATAATTTTTAGTGTGCTCTTGATACTGTTTGATATCAAAGATATTTCTCTAGGAATATTCCGATATCACCTAGAGACACCAGAAATTAATTCTGCTATAAACCGAAATGCAAGACAGCCATAAAAGAACAATTTTGTTCACATTGGAAAGGATACTTTTTTACTATTAAGGAAGGACAGTAAGATATAAAGATTGTATTGAACCGAAGAATTTGACTATGTTAAAATTTTACAAAACTATACTATACTAACATCAATTTGGAGAACTCTGGGTAGCTTATACAAAAAAGTAAATTTTCTCATAGTTCTAGAAGCTCAGAAGTCCAAGGTCAAGGTGACACCAGATTGTTTGTTTACTGAAGCCTGTGTTCTGGTTCACATGGGCATCTGCTTGTTATATCCTCGCCACCTAGAGGGAGCTTCCTTAGAACTCTTTTTTAATGACACTACTCCCACTAGTGAGGACTCATCTTGACTACATCACTTCCTCAAAGACCCTTCACCCTCCTCCTAGACCACACAAGGGCCTCAGAATATTTTAACTATATTTGGCTTCTCCTGGTGTATACAGTTTGTTATTTTTATAAGCAATGATCACTTTAGGGTATTTGTAAAGGCTCATAGGCATTGCTATCGTTGTAGGTTAATGGTCTTTACAATCAGTTACATGTTTTTCACCTCTTTGCCTGGCATTCTGGGTATGTGAGAACTTTGGTATTGCTCTTTTTCTATCTGGAGTAGATCCTTTAGAACTTCCTGTCAGGGGTGTGTCACTGGCAAATTCCTTCTATTTCTGTTCCTGTCAAACTTTCCTTTCCTTTCTTAACGCTTCAAAGATATTTTGCTGAATATAGAATCGGTATCGCCGGTCCGTCTTTCAGAATACTGGCAACACAGTTCCTCTTTACCACTGACAGTGTTAGTTTTAACTGCAGCTCCTTTGAGTTTAATTGACCTTTTTTTCTCTGCCAAATTTGTGGCTTTCCCTTTGCTTCAGTGTCTTCAGTTACACACTATATTAGGTTCAGATTTCTTTCTATGTGTCCCTGTGGTGCTCGCTGAGCTTCTGAGATCTGTGGGGTGATACCCTTTATCAGTTCTGAGCTATTAGCTCTGCGGATGACTATTTTACTTGTTTTTCCTCTCTGTTCCTTTGTATCATCATGTAAAAGTTCACCTAAGCCTGCTTACAGTTTTCTTTCTTCCTTTTCTTCCTATGTTCTATCAAGTGTTCTCTGCACACTGTACATAAAACAATTCCAATTTTTCTTCATCTATTATTGTACTAATATTTAAACCAATTCCTTCAGTTTTCAGTTTTAGTTGTATTTTTAATTTAAATAACATTCGCCTTTGTTACTCTCCACATCTGCTAGATCCCTTTTCTATGGATCCCTAGTCTCTACAAGTTCTTTTAAACTTGCCTCTGTTCCTAGGCTAAGAGGAGCCTGGAGGCTGTAGTTTTTCTCTGGTGACCCCTTGCTTGTGTACGCCTTCTGCTTGTCCCAGCCCTTGCTTTCCTGTGTGTCTGTGCTGGTTGCCCAGTGCTCTGTACGTATCATATCCTTGAAAAGCTGTTTCTTTGTCTCTTTGAGCCCTCATATTAAAGCATCTTCCTCAGAACAAGTTCATACTTTCCTTCAGCAGGCAGCTGGCATCACCCAAGTTTTTTGAAAACACAGTCACTCAGACATAGAAAGCAGATCTTGTAGTCTACCAGATAATCAGTCCCTGTTCACAGGTTGTTTGGAATGTTAGGGCTTCTTTTTCTGCTCTGCTTGATACTAAACCCTAACATCCTGCCTGTGCTAAGAAGGTGAGGTTATATGTCTGCTTTAAACTTACAAGAAAAAAACTTTGGATATTTCATTTAAATATAGTTAGTTTCTATTGGACTATCTAGCTTGGCAAACTGTTTCTTGACATTAGCCTCTCTTGACACTTGAGCACCATAAGAACAAAACATGACATTTGCTTCATTAGCAAAGGCAGATCCCCATGAGTCAAAAAGTATCAGATACATACCAGAAAGTTAAATAAGAATGCCCTAAACAACAGGGTGCTCACAGGATGGTCACATTGCCTTTATTAAAAAACATAGGGGGTTAGAGAGATGGCTCAGTTGTTAAGAGCACTGGCTGCTCTTGCAGAAGATCCAGGTTCAAATCCCAGCACTCACATGGTAGCTAAAAATCATCTCTAACTCCAGTTCCAGGGGATCTGATGCTTTCTTATGACCTCCACAGGCATGGTCTACATGGGTACACTTACAGACATATAGGTAATACATGCAAACACACAAAAAATAAAAATAATAAATAAAATATATTAAAAAAGAGACATAGACCTAGGCTACATCCAAATTGCCAGTCATGTTAGTCAATGAGTTCTTTTATTATTTAAGACATTGTTATCTAAGTTTCTGATAACTCTTAGTTGAAAACATCTTGGCTGATAGATCATTATTCTAATGGATGGAAATACTGGCTCAAGGGAACATTAATTTATATATCTTCAGCTATTAGTGAGGTTGAACATCATTTCAATACTTGATTTCTTTGAATTTTTCTTTTCTGTAAAATTTCATGTTTTGTTCTTTGCACTTTGTCCAGTTGTTCATTTAGAACTCTTCTCTCTCCCCTCTCTTCTCCTAGTTCCTCTCTCTCTCTACACACACAAAGAAAGAGGAGAGGAGGGCTCTATATATTTAGAAATATTGACTTATCTCTCAGTCATATATGCTACAAATATTTCTACCCACTATTTATCCTTTTTTTATTTATATTCTTTTTCATTCATTTTTATTTTGGTTTTTCATGTACTCAATTATATTTGTCTTTTCCTTTTATAGATCTGAATTTCCTGTCTTATTTAAGAACAGTTTCTATACTACAAAGTCATACAATCTTTTTTTTTCTAAATTTTCCCCTGACATTTAAATTGTTTTATGTGTCACAATTAGATATTTAATCAAGCTGTAATTTATTTTTGTATATGGTATGACACTGTGGTACAACCCTGTTTTCTTCCAGATGGAAAGATAATTATGCCAGTATCATTTCAAAAATAAACCATCTTAGAGTTTCCATTTTTGCCAAGTTCCACTTTAGATGTCCACAGACACCCTTCTTGATACAGTATACATGGAAATGCTAAATGAAATATAAATGATTTTTTTTATGTTTTATGATTAAGCTGGTAGAAAAATAAATGAATTGCTCAGCAGCCAAAAATACAGTGAAAATTCAGACAGGCGTTTGAGTGCTGGGGTATTTGCCAGTTTACTCTGGAGGTATTTATTTGCCAGTTCTTGGTGGCCAAATGCTTAGTTTACAAGACAAGAGATAAAATATGGTCTTGAAACAATGAAAGGTCAGATCTGAGATCCCTATCTAAAACAGGCAACTATGTATGCCATTACCTTGAAAACAACAAAAATGCTCAACAGAAAGACAGAGCATATATTCCTCTATCTCAACCTTTGCTTTAGGTAGAGCAGAAAAGAAAAAAGAGGAAAATCCTCTATGAAGTTCTCTTTACAACATGCACTCTTACAGGCACGTACCCCATACACCAGCTTAGGTAAGAATTTGTTCTCTACATTTACCCTAAAAACTTGATTAAAACACAGAATAGATTTGGGTAGATGGCATATCTAGGCACCTGGCAAAAGCTAATATCAATCTTTTCTGGAGGTACATATTCAAACATAGGTTTCAAAAGTTTCCTCCAGATATGGATCCCCAAAACAAATTCACAGTCAAAAATCACAAAACAAACAAGGAAGAAAGCCTTAGAGGATGAATCAGCAGAACTGAAAATAGCAGAATTCAGCTCACAGAAGTTGTAGATATTGAAATAATTAAAGATCAAAACTTTGAAAATGTGTCTGGAGAGGTGGCTCAAGGCACTGGCTGCTTTTGCAGAGGACCCAGGTTCCATTCCCAGCACCCACACGGTAGCTAAAAACTGTCCATAACTCCAATTCCAGGGAATTCAGTGCCCTCTCTGACCTCCAGGTACATACCTGTGGTACACTTACATACATGCCAGCAAAACACTCATACACATAAAATAAAAATAAATCCATTTTTTAAAAAATAAGAAAATATTCCCAGGAATAAAAACTTGCAAGGCAAAGAATAAAGACAGAAATACACTTTATACAAATTAGTAAAGGAACTGTGAGAAGAACTGAGGGGAATGGGTTGCTGGGCTCCAGATGGAGGCCGGTGTACAGAAAAACACTCTTAATGTACGGAACATTTTTTTACTTACTGTTTGTTCTATGTGGATTTTTCCTCAGTGCATGCTAATGTGCAAATATTTTCTTTTTAAAATAGAAATACTCTTGAAGGGCAAGAGGTTCATCATTTACTGCTAAAAATGAATTTTTCTAATCACAATACCTTCTCTCCGATTCTCAGAGGATGCTAATAGGCAACTTGCATGTTGTCATGACTGTTCAAGGAGGTCTAAGTCAAAAGACACACGGTCCAAGTGAGAAGCAAATATCCTGAACGGGGGCAGATAATGGAGAAACCCTCCTTTCTCTGCTCTAGGAATAAAACATGCATGTTTCTCTTGTTTAACTGATTTTTTAAATGATCTGATTTCTAAATTAAAAAAAAAATCTAGTGATTAGCCACTGAACTTTGAAGATCACTTCTTCACTGACATCTCAATAATGTCTATTTTAATAAGCCTTAAGAAAAGGGGGTAAAATTTCTAGTATTATATTTTCCCAAAATATAAACTTACTTTTGTCAAATAAAATTAACTCCTAAAAATTAAACCCCTGTGTTAAGTGAAACAAGAAGGTACTTTTAAAATGATTCGGTTTAAATACGATCTAAATTAAATTTTAGTCACAGTGGTCTGGATTAATTTGACTTTAAATCTAATCAATTTTAGTACTAAAATGAATAGGCCAATAAAAAGGAAAATGTATGAAATTAAAATAGTAACTAAAAAATTTAATAGTTTTAATAATGGTGAATTAAAATAATAAATGACCTACTTCTATTAAGAATTTAACACTTTAAATATCAAAGTAGTGTTTTGTAAGCTGTGAATAAGCCTATTAGTGGGACCTAGTCAATGAAAGAGCACAAATCAAAGTACCTTATAGATTTTAAAGGTATGTTTTATCAATTCTAGCAATTTGTGTGAAGTGAAGGAAATTACATAAAATTCGTTTGTTTCTTTGTGTCACAATAGAAACTTTTATGAAAGCCACTAAGATTTTGAGAATTAGCTTCAAAATTTAAAAGAACATTAAGGAAGCTAATAAGCAGATAATAACAATAAACAGTCCTTCAGCTGCTGTATTACCAGCGCACCAACAGTGAGCCCATGGGGTAGCAGAGACACAAATTGTACCCAAAGTAGAAATTTTCACACACACACACACACACACACAACCACCAAGGGGGCAGTCATTACAAACAAGGTCTTAGAACAGAGGAGGGCCACCTGAAGCAAGAGAGACCGAGTTCAGCATCTGATCAGCTATCGAGAAATGGCCCATTTTCTGGGGTGATGGAAAAATGGTTGGGAGGTGGGTGGGACAAGATCCTCTTACTTTTCCATTGGAATCATAAAAGAAAGAGTCACATATCCAACTTCTTGTGACCTTTCCTTCTACTGTTTTGCCCATGAACATGAAACTCACTATCAAGTACTACAGAAATATTATACTACTTTTCAAAGTGTATATATTTCAATAGATACATGGTCACATTTGAGACTGACAGGTTCTACCTACTAGACAGAGCAGAGATACCAGTTACATTTATTTATCATGTGGAACTGGCAGAGTTGGCAAGGGGTGTGTAAGTGTTCAGTCTGAAGGTTTCCAACCCTTCTCCAGAGAGCTACTGTTCTACATAATAGCTAAAAGCATTTAGCAGCCCCCTCTAGACACAACCCCTCACAAGGTGACTATATGCACCACATACTCTTTTTTCAAGTTAATGTTCATTTACTATACAATGTCACTAAATGAAACAAATTCTTAGTTAAAATAGGTAAGTTTGAATTCATTGAAATATGCAATATTTTTGTAGACAGTGGTTAAGCAATATGTATCTTCTTTACTATGGATAATATTAAAAACTCCAATTAATACAATCCATCATCATATGATATCCTCAGTAAAGTCTTCAAAATACCTGAAGAAACTGAACATTTACTTAAGTTTAAAAGAATGCTTTCATCAAATTAAAAAATAAAAGTTTTTCAATTAGTATGAGGTATCTACTACATAAGTTAACATAATTAATGGTAAAATGACTGAAAGCTGGTAATGGCTGGGACACACCTATAATCCCAGCACTGAGGAGATCTGAGACAAAAAGATAGTCCTGAGTTTGAAGCCAATCTGGGCTACACAGTAAGTATCAGGTCAGTCAGGGATACATAGTAAGGCCGTGTCTCAAAAAATCATAAAACAAAGCAAGCAATAAGAAACAATGCATTCTTTTTACAAAGGTCAGAATCTTTGCTCTTTTAGCCTCCACGGACCATTATATTGGATGTCCCAAGTCCTGTGAAAACATAACAAAGAGAAACAAAATGCATACAGATCAAAATGCAGACCTTTAAAATTGCCTGTACTCACAGATAATGGAAAACTCCAATGAATCATTCTAAAAGAGCGCTACTCAAACTAATATGTTATCTTTGCAATCTTGATGTAAAATCAATTAATAAAATTAATTTTTATGTAATATAAATTAACATTTACAACTTGAGAGATTGAAAACACCATTCACAATAGCATTGGGAAGTGCATTAAATTCAATGAAATTTGTATAACATGTTCTCTGACAACTAAAACATCACTGAGATCTAAAATAAAGAAATGGTAAAATAGAATATGTTCATGAATCGATATTGTTAACCATATATTAAGCTCAGACTACTCAAACTTTACCATATATTTTACAGAAATAATCAAGCTGCCTCCAAAATAAATATGAAAAGTGAACAAAAATGAAAATTACATATAATAATCAAAATAGTTTTGCTAAAGAGGTCACACAATCAATTTCAATACTTACTACAAACCTGTAATAATCAAGACAGTTCAGTAGTAGCCTAAATCACAGAACAATTGCAGAGCATAAAGCATTTCATAAATATATCCATATATAGCCATATAAAGTGTAGGCATATATATGTGTATAAATGTACATATACATGCACATACTTTATTTTCAGTCAAATATCAAAATAATTCTACAGGGAAAGGATGGCGCTTTTAAGAACTGATGTTGAAACAACTTCATATTCACTTGGAAAAAATGAAACTACAGCTTTATCTCATCACCATGTATTACTTTACACAGATTGAAACTGAACATGAGCCTAAATGCAAACACTTAAATTTTTATAAAAGTTCTAAAAGAAAAGATGTATAAACTTTGGGTAGATAAGGACTTCTCACTTACTATAAGAAATATGTAAATAATAATAAAAGATAAATCAAACTAGTAAATGTTAATCTCTGGATCTGCAATATATGCTTTTAAGAAAACAAAAGTGTAATATGCAAAATGGAAAAAGTCTCAATATACCTATCTAATAACTGGTTGGTAACAAGAAATATAGAAAATCCTGAAATACACTCACCAAAAGATAAACCCAATTTATAATAGATACTTGAATAGACACTTTATAAAGGAAGGTACACAAATAACAATAATGATACACAAATGAAAATAATTTAATATCATTAGGTGTGAAGGAAACCCAAATTAAAACCACCATAAATAATATCACGACACAATCACATCAACAGCTAAACTTGAAAGTTATTTATACCAAGTGTTAAACAGGTTAATTGAAATTATCAGACATTTCTCCTATGGATATAAAATAGGACCCACAGTTCTGTAACTATTGGGGAGTATATATTTATGAAATTAAATATCTGTTTATCATAAGATCCTAAAATTCTATTATCTGGCTATTTTCCAAAGAGAGCAAAAATAGTCTCCAAATATTTGCACGTGAATGCTCACAGTAAACTTGGTCAGTAACAGTCCCCAAGTGGAAACAACCTAATTGCCCATCAACAGATGAATGGATTTTTAAAAGTGTAGTATATCCACACTGTGATACTATTGAGCAATAAAAAATAAACTATGGATATGCCCAACAACATCAATGAATCTCAAAAAAAAATTGCTGAATGAAGGAAGCTACCCTTTCCCTGAAAATGAATATATTTTATCAAGAACTATAGGAATGACTTCTGGGAATGCTGACTATTACAAATGTGAATCTTACCTAACCTTGTAACCAGAGTTAACCTTGGGTTTTGAGATCACTTAATACCTGCTTAATTTATCTATTACGTAAACAATTTTACTGGGCCTTGAACTTCATTTGTAAGCTTTTAAAAATATATCTTTAATCTCTCATGACTCTTCTTTGCCCCTGATCCAGATGTGTGTGTGTGTGTGTGTGTGTGTGTGTGTGTGTGTGTGTGTGTTGTGAAAATATCATTTCTGAGAGCAGCAACATTCCACAAATTATCCTGTTTGTGTTGCAATCAACAGGTGGGATTAGATTGATAACATCTGTTTATGGTTGTGTGTGTTGTTCTAGGTCAGTAGGCATCAGAAAGAAATTCCTTCTCTGATAAGATTAAGTTCCTCTTTTCCTTTCTCATATCATGTTGAATGTATTGTTTCAATAGAGAAAAAGTTCTCAGCTGGAAGGAACAGTTCTGAGAGACATCAGAAGGGATAGGCTCTGAGATCAGATTAAGTTCACACTTGGCTATCTTTGTTCAGGCACCACCACATTATGAGCATTTCATAGGAAATACTAGGGGGAAAATCTAAAATATAATAATGGAACATGGGACAGTAAATAAGAGATGTTTTTTTAACTATATCAGAAATCATTTGGGATAGTAATATCACCATGGTCAATAAAGTACTACAGAAATTTTATAAGCTAATTGGCTTTTTAACTGAAAAATATTTTATATGGAATCCCAGTTTCACTACCAAAAAGTTTAAACCAATTTACTTGTCTTAAGTAGAAGATAACCAACTAAAATAAACAATAAAACAATATTAATGCATTTCTGTGAGGTATTTTGTGGTTTTTTTTGTTTGTTTGTTTAATAGAGAACAGAACTGGAGAGATGACTCAGTGGTTAAGAGTACTTGTTGTTCTTCCAAAGCACCCAAGTTTGGCTCCCAGAACCCTTGTGGGAGGCTCACAACTATTTGTAATTCCCATTTCAAGGGTTCCAGTGACCACTCTGGGTTTCTACACACACATACACACACACACACACACAAGTGCACACACACACACACAAGCGCACACATGCACAAAATATTTTTTAAGCTGGAAGACGAAGAGCACGAGTAAAGTTCTATACAGTGTACCACACTCATAATCCTAGCACTCAGGAGGCAGAGACAAGGCGAATACCACCTACTTGTAGCCAGTCCAGGCTATATGACAAATTCCAGGTTAGCCATAGCTACATTGCAAAACTTTTTATGAATAGAAAAAAAATTAATAAAAGATGTGTTAAAGATATACTAACAAGAAATGATATACTTTGATATAAAAATACTAAGAGACTATGAGAACTCATTATGTATTTCAATACTATCTAATATCATTTCTTTTTGAAATTGTTCATGAACATAAATTAACTGTACATATTGGAGTTCAACCTACGCTACCAAGTCCAATATCATTTACCACTTCATCTCAAAAACTCTCAAGATTCTTTCCTGTAACTCTACCAGTTTCACTATTCTAGAAATGGTTCAAAGCATTAATTCACATATTACAACTTCAAATGCTATTCTTGGTCCATTTCAGGCCCTAAAGCTACCTGCAAACTTGATTTCTATCACATCTCCTCTCTATGACTTATTCACAGATTTCCTGGATTTGATAGTGATCTGATGTTGTTATGAACAATTTCTTCCCTAGTTTACCTGTGAACCAGAGACATCCTAAAGTAAGGCTCATTATATTTATTGTCGGTCTTATCCGTGACAAAATAGAAAAGTGAAGGGAATGGAGAGGGAGGCCTCGTGGTGGTGGCATTGCCCTCTTATACAGAAGCTCTAGTTCTGCCAGCCATTATAAGTACAAGAGTGACAAAAACAAATTCTCTTGCAAGACAAAATGTTACTTACACAGCTGGACAATAAAAACTCCTAGTAAGGTAGAATGTAAGTCCTTCCCCACTCAATTTTGAACTCTACCTAGTACTGAGAAACTTGTGTTCTACCCTCAAGCTTGATCAGGAACTAATCATTCTATATGAGTTACTTTTCTGTCACTAAGACAAAAATACCATGACCAGAATGACTTATGGAAATAAAAGAGTTTATTCTGGTTTAAGGTTCCAGAGGAGGAGTCCATAACGGCAAGGGAGGCATGGCAGCAGGCTGCTAGAGTGAGAAGCTGAGCACTCACATCTTTAAGAGTAGGGGGAACCAGAAGTAGGCCAAGTCCATGAACTCTCAAAGCCCACCTCCACTGATATACTCCCTCCAGCAAGGCCACACCTTCTGAAGATTCCGGGATCTTTCTAGTACCACCACTAGTGATCAAGGGGTCAAATGTTTCTTACTCAAACCACTATTATTTTTTAATCAATGTTAGTGAGGTATGATGTCAATATAATGGAGCCCACACATTTTAAACGTTCATTTTGGTAAAGCATGACACATGCATATGACCATGAGAACACCACAGCATTTCATCATTCAACAATGTTGTCTTGGTCCTTTCTACCAGGGTTCAGCTGGTGATCTATTTTCTATCGCGAGAGATTAGATTTTTAACTCATTCCTTTCCTTTCCTTGATACCCATCTTAATTCCTTTCCTTTAAAAGAACCCACCAAGATCTATGTTTTACTTTAGGTCCATTAATCAAGTCACAAACTACAGTTCACGAGGACAAATTTCCCCAAATTGTTATATTATTGTCAATATTTTGACAGTGATATGCAATTTCTTAAGGAAAAAAAAAAATCAACCCCAGCATAACTCCAGAGAACTCCATCAGTCAAAAATACAAAGAACTGTAAAACATGTTTTCTTATCTCAAGAAACATTAAACAATTTGATTTCTACCATGTTTCTAGGTTTCCGAGAGTGAAACTGGATTTGGAATGTGTGCAGATAAAGCCCTCACCTGTTGGAAGGTGCAGTGTGATGTTGTTACAGAAGTCAGTGAAGCAGCACTCAGTTTTGGTGACATTGTTGGAACTGTGGCAGAAGACTTGAGCATTTAATTCTGGGAGGGACACGCAGGATTTGATCACTTGCTCTTTTCCGTTAGTTAGCATGACAGAGGCCCAACATGCACCTTCTGTTTGGCAGGTAAAATTTGAAGAGTCACACAAAAGACACACGCACTTCAATCCTGGAAAGAAAAAGGCAAGAAGCTTGAAAGTGCATAAGAGATTAGCAGAGTCATTTGTGGTACTTGAGATTAGAAATTCAATCTTAACAAAAATGGAAGACAGATTTAAACTTTTAGAATGTAATAAATGCACCTCTCAGTCTTGTTGCATTAAATAGGCTGCTCAGCTCATTATCATTTTAATAATTTAAAAATGTATCCAGTTGTTCCTATATTTAATTATTTTCCTCTTCTACACTCTAAATCCTTCTTAAGTTCCATTCATTTATTCCTAAATCAACAGCTCCTATGAAATGCTAGAAAAATATACACTCAGCAACAGGAGGTGCCATCTAGCACAGCTTCCTGAAGCAGGTTAGGGTCACTGCAGCCCAACAAGCCCACACACTCTGTTCATTTACACCTTCTTTTTTAAACTTTTAAAATAAATATGCTAAACATAAAACTAATAATAGAAATTTATAGGTCTAAAAATAGTTGTGACATTTATATTCCCTGCATCATAAAATTGCCCTTGTTGTAAGTACTTTTAAGGCATTGATAATGTTATACTTCCTTCTCACTACAAGGAATACATCTTAGAATAACAGTCATTTGAATATAGACTATGACCTTCTGGCAATTTTTGAATGCACACACCTATTCTACAAAGGAAAGCCCATCATTAGTAGAATTTAATATGACAGTAACAATAAAACTTTCAAAAATTCAACATTGCTAATTAATCTGTTCTCTACCATATGCCATTTTAATGTCCCCTCTTCCTACATACACACACTCACACTCACAAACTCATGTGTTCAAATGGTTCAGTCAGTATTGCTGTCTTAATGTAAAATATTTGTCAGCCTGAAGACTCTAGAGGTTCTAATATATTCAGACTCTTATTTCAACATAGTGTTTCTAAATACTACAATTCCAAATATTTGTATCATGACTTTAATGAACATTTTATTAAATTGTAACCCCCCCCCACCAATTATCTTAACATCCAAAGTTTTACCCTGGAACCACTGTTGATAACTTAAGATCTTTAATTTGCTAAATACTATAATAGAGCCCATTTTATGGTCATAAAATATTTAACTAAAAATGGGTAAGCATGAATAAACACTCTCTTTGATTGATAGTTATGAGCTATTGTAGAATCATATGTTTATTCTATGTTGACTGAGATTCCATAGATGCTGGTGCATAAAATATGATAATTAAAAAATATGTGGTAAAGGGACTGGAGATATGGCTCAGTGGTTAAGAGTGTATATTTTTCTTACATTTAGGACCTGAATTCAAATCCCAGCACTCAACCCAGGCAGCTCACAACTGCCTGTAACTCCAGCTCCAGGAGATCCAATGCCTCTGGTCCCCATGAACACATGCACTCATGTGTACAAACCCATACACAGACACACACACACACACACACACACACACAATTTAAGTTAAATCTTTTTAAAAACGTGGTAAGTCACTTTTCTTAAATAAAAAGGAGCTCATAAAATGAACCTCCATTAATTCAAGTGTCTCTGACTGTGAAATCTCCCTAGTATTTCAGTCTGGTAAGGGTCTTCAACAAGCTTTATAGTCTTGGGATTACTTGATCCTTCTCTGTCTCCATGTCTTCATCTAAAAGGTGGCCTCCTCATAGTGTTGTTTTGGAGAGTAAATTAATCTATATAAATCCCTTGCACTCAATTCTGGTCCATAGCAAATATGATAGAAGCATTAGTAAGTTTCTCTCCTACAACTGTAGAAAGTGAAACTGGTTTTCTTATGTAAACCATCCAAAGATATCTGTAATCCACAGGAATAGCTGTGCAAACCAGGGTGCAGAGGACATTTAAAGACCTTACAAAGAAGTGTGCCTCTTTCTGCTCTGCCAGGGGGACTGAATTTCTTCATGCTTTTCTCATGGTTCAAGCTAGAATTTTCTCCCACTCTACCAGTTTCAGCAACTGGTAATAAAATATAATTCTAATGTAGAAGAAAGAAATTGGTAATGAGGTGACAATTAACAATTGAGTTTCTGGCCTGTTTCGTTTTGATAAACTTTAAAATGCAGTTGATTCTCCTTAAACAAACTTTGTTGTTGTTGTTGTTTTAACCACAGTGAGTAGACAAAGAATCAGTAAAGGAGGAAGGTCTGAGACCAGGTCTTGTCACTCACCTGCTGGCTGACTCTGGAGAGCCCCATAGCCCTCTAGAAATGAATCAGAGTAAGAGCACTGGGTCCACACATCTTGAAGTCCCTTATGAAACATTTGAGGACTCTATAAATTTACAATTTATGTAAGTCTGGTACTATAAAATATGGAAAACATTCAGTAATTAAAACACTTGCCCTCCTAATTACTCTTCACTCTCTTATATAAGAGGCTGAGTGTGGGTAGACTAGTCCTCTGGTGTGTTACCTCAAACTCTTCATTACTCTGCTCCTGAGAATCCCGTTAATCTTCTACTTCTTTAAGAAGCTAAGTTGGGAAGTGAGGGTAACTAACAAAAGGATATGGATCCACTGAGTGAAGACAGCCATCAGGGACTCAACAATGAAACACATGCTAGTCTCATGTGTGCTCATGGCAGCACACAATTCTCAGAGCAACTATAGGAGTTGGTTGTCACCATCACCATTAATAGAACGAGGCTCAAAATGATCAAGCAATCATTCTCTAGACTATACAAATGAAGTTGTTTCTATCCCACTGAAGCTGACATGTTTTTAGAAAGTGTTCTGGATACCCTTCCAGTTTTTAGAAACTGTGAATAAAATATAATGTCACTAACAGGAATAATAGTAATGATTGAGACCTGCAATTTTAAATTGCATTATTTCAATGAAATTTAAAACAATGAATATTTTTTAGGCAAATTCTACCTATGCATTTTCAGCCAGGTGGTCAAATAAAAATCAGTATCACATGCCTTGAAGGTAGAATAAATACTCTTACTTTTCAGCTTATCTAAATTCTGTCTAAGTAAGCTTCTAAGGACCCTCACACCCACATACCCATTTTCTCTTTCAAGCACTGCTGTTTCCTTATAAAAATGATTACATGTATTTCTTGTCAAGGAATGACATAGATTTTTCACTAATTGTTTAACAGGTAATAAACATTTCCCTCAGTTTAAGGAGAAAGGCACCAACCAGTATAATATAGACTTGAATGAAGACAGAAAAGGACACCTGACTTTAAATCTTGCATGATGGAAAATACTGACAAAACTGAGGGTTTGTTCATGGTAATGGGTTCAGACATCTGTTAAATGCTCGACTCATTCCACGTCAACTGGCAATACTATTGCATGGACAGGGAACAGACAGCAAAACAAATGAGACCTACAATGTATAAGTAACATAGCACACATTGTAGCTCCCATTTTTCATTTCCTGCTGGTCTACTACATAGTTGCATTTGGCATATAAGTACAGTATATTTAGACTAATCATCCTCAACACAGAACCTTTAAGCTGCCAGTTAAAATGCAAGTTGCCACTAATGATCACACTTACACTTTTATTTTGTTTTTTAAAATCTGATGCTGATCGACTCAAACATTCTAGAACATTCCATAATGGGATAAATGTGGTTGTTAGGAGACAGTAGCCCTTCCTTGTGATTCTTTATCTTATATTTTCCCTTACAATGTACTTAAGTCATATGATAAAGGAGAGCAAATGAGGTTGAAGAAAGAGGCAATTACCCATAATAAGGAGGTCTATTAGATCTCTTTCCACAAGGAAGACTGCACTTTTCTGGTGTCTCTTCCCACCCCTTTAATTATCTCTCTTTTTCTCCCTCTTTGCCAATTAGTCTGTAAAAGCCAAGACATCTGTTACCCACAAGACATCTGTTACCCACATCCACCAAAGGATGTGCACATTTCTAATCAACTAGAAAGTAAATTTTCATCCATATTCACACGTGATGACTAGCACACCCTGGTGTAGAGAAGTGAGAAAACCAGCAGACTGCACTGTGTATGTGTGTGTGTGTCTGTCTGTCTGTCTGTCTTTACCTTCAGCTTTATGTCAGTGAAAAGGCAAGCTTTTTTTTTCACAATTAGGTTGCTTGGGATAGTATTTTCAAAATGTTGGGCTTCACATATAAATGCCTCCTATATTTAAGAAATTATTTATTTTTATTTTATGTGTATGAGTTTTGCCTTGTGTGCAATGCCCACAAAGGTCAGAAGGAGTTGTTGAATTTCCTTGGAGCTAGAGTTAAGGATGGTTGTGAGTAGCCATGTGGGTGCTTGGGACCAAACCTGGGTCCTCTGCAAGTGCAGTCAGTGCCCTTGAAGAGCTCTCTCCAGCCCGTTTCCTACATTTTAAGCCTATGTGCTAAACTGTACAGTGACCATGGCTGCACGCAAACTCCTGACTCCAAACCCATTCCTCTTTTCCTGTTATTAGTTCACTTTATTCACCAGCTCTGATTTTAACCCAAGCTATCAAACCTGACTTTTTAAATTGAAAAGCGTGTCAGATCTCACCTGTTGCATATGTAATTTTTTCATCATTTGTAGGGTTCTGAGTTAACGAAGGGAACAATCCAAGCTCATCAAAAAGTTGAATGTGAGCAGGAAAGAAGCCAGGACAACTGATTCTAATGTCTATAAAGGGATCCCAGAGCCTCAAAGCATCTACTTTTGCCTTTTTCTCTCAGACTCTTCCTCCCTCCCTCTCAGACTAGGTCTTATTGTGTTGCTATGGTATCCAAGCTAATCCTGACCTTAGGGGATTTCCCTGTGTCAGTCTCCCAAGTGCTTGGACTATAGATACTTACAACCAGGTCCATCTTTTGACTTTCTTAATGGTAAGGAAAAAAAAGACAAAATGGAGAAAGGAAGTAACATTAATGAAATATAAATACATAAATGCAACATTTGGGCCTAAAGAGCTTTAATAAAGATGTGTCATGTAGAAGAAATTCTATTTGTCAGGGTTATACAAGAAAATTCAGAGCATAAATACGAAAAATTGTTCCTTTGTGCAAAGTGTCAGTTATGCTCATGTTTAAGAAGCTAGCTCAGGAGGAATGGAACCACCCTGTCAGGAGCAATCCTACCTAGAGAGCTGCTTTAATTTCTCACCATGGTGCTCATCTTGGGAAGAACATAACATACCAACCACTTGGAATTTCCCAATGGAAACTTGGTATTCAACAAAGGCAGAGATTTAACTCCTCTACCACACCCTACCTGAGACCTCAGATAAATTTCTCAGTCTCTCTAGATCTTGAGATTTTCACAAACCCTTCCAGCTTTTCTGTTCTTTGCTACTCTGAGCTTGTGTCATAATTCTCAATATAAGCTTCTTAGCATATTCTTTATGATAGGAAGAGAGGGCGAAATTGGAAATATGATACCCATGGAAGGCAAGGTTTGTTCCCTCAAACTTACACACTAGTATTTCAGGTGGGGAGAGAATTCTACTGGTTTATAATCCACCAAAACGTCACCAGTCAATATTAAAAACAATTTCCCAGCCTTATACTTATTGGTCATATGAGAAGATAATGTTCTTTTCAATATTGTGAGATTTTTAAGGAAATGAAGGGGAAAATGGTGGAAACTGAAAGGCTCCTAGGCTCTGTGAAAGGTCTGAGACACTGAGAGACCATTGCTTACTCCTTTAACCATAGTATGCACTCCATCACAGGACGAGATTGTGAGACCAAAAGCAATTCAATTACTACACCTTAGCCATCTCCAGCTTCTTTCCTGTTGAAATAATAATGTTTCCAAGTAATGTTTAAAAAGATGACAAAAGATAAAGCTTAAGTCTGCTAAACTTATATTGTTTACTTATAGCCTCAAAATTGTGACTCAACACAGAGAAGATAAATATAGGGGTATGATGTCTTAAAACCCTTAGTGCAATTTAAAGACTGCCTAACAGAGAAAAATTATCCTTTGGATGTTGTTGCTTACTGGAATAATTATTAACTGAAAGGTTCACTTTTCAGAGATCTTTTCCAAAATTACCATAGTATTCGTCCCAAGACCCCAAAGCATGCAATGTATACAATCAACCATTAAGTGGTATGACCTTACCAGCTCATCTGTAACTAAACTGTTTGTGTAGGTTCTGCTAAAATATTCCTTAGAATAAGTGAAAATATAGGAGAGCTCTTAAATGAGGGGATGATAGTCTGCTCCTTCAGATCTTTGGAAGTCAGGCATCAATGGGCAACAGGCTAGGTGTCAAGGGTGACGACTGCGTGGTGAAGACTTTGGAGCACAGTGCAGAGGAATCTTAGGGAGGACACAGACTGTCTAGAGTCTCCTCAGCAAATCTCGAGTAGGTCATTATGTACAGTGAACCAAATCTGGAGTATCTCATCTGAAAGCATCATGTCAAAGAAGAGAGCATTCCTAATCACAGGACACATTTTCTGACACTCTCAGGTGGTTCTTACTGTTTCCTTCATCTTTTAAAGCTTACTGTCTTCTTGCTTGAGAGAATAGTAATGCCCAGTACAATCCAGTTACTTTAAAATAAAGCAAACCAAAAATTGCTATAGGCTAATAGGCTAAAAGTTTGAGTTCTTTCCACCTTTTGAATCTCATCTTTTTAAGCTCAAGCCACTGGTCTCCTTTCATGGCTCTTAGGAAATAACATGTTTCCTGCCTCTACCTTGGCTCTTGTTCCCTTTGCCTCCAGCACTCTCCCCTTCTTTCTAATTCTTCAGGCCTATGTCTCCAACTCAGAGAAATCATCACAGATTTCCCTTGACCATGAATCTGCTCCTTTAAACACATATCCTTATATTTACAGACAAGTGCACCTCTCACCACTTATCAAAGAAACTTCTTTTTGCAACAGATGGAGACTATTACAAAGTTCCATAACTGGTCAAATGCAGAAAATAAGTAACTGTGAGATGCAAGCCTAATGTAGTATATACATCTACAATGCAACTTCTACACCTAAGATTCAGGAACCATCACAGAAGAGGGGCAGAAAGAATGTTAAGAGTCAGAATGATAAGATGTCTTCTGCTAGTTAATTCATTCTATACATGATAGAAAATCTACACCAATGAAATCTCCACAATATAGCTGTCTAACAAGAGCTACACAATGACAAAACCAATGGACATACCAAGGTGGATGGGGAAAATTTCATGGGATCTCACACTAAGATGAAGACCAGTGGATGCTGAAGGAAGGAGAATCAGAGGAATTTTTCTCCAGGGACTAGCCCCCTGAGAAGTTATCCCAAGTAGGCAGCTCTAAACACAGATACATAAAAGCACCAATAAATGTACTCACTGCAATATATGTATGTATATGTAACAATAATTAAGAAGATAAACTGAGAGAGTTGGAGAGAGATCGGGAGGAGTAGAAATAATGCAAATATAATATTCATGTGTGAAATTCTTAAATATAAAAAATTTAAAGAGAATGTACTCATCTTTCTTGGTATATACACAATCTATAATTAGCTCACTTGCTATGTTTATCCCAGTCGAATGAACACGTTATGAAATAAGGTACCGTCTCCTGTTTCTTCTCACCACATCCTCAACACCTAGAACAGCTCACAGTGTGGTATAAATTCAATAAAGGTGTTTTGAATTAAAACTTACAGAGAATTGAAAAGCACAGAGGAATTCAGAACTAAAAGACACACAACCTCTATTTTCACATCTTGTGTTTTCTTTGAGTCTTTTTTATGAGTTTTTCATAGTTGAATCCACAGACACAACTTCAAGTGTTGTTTCTGCATTCCTTCAATATGGCATCAGGAGCTTTATTATGTCTTTGTTATAATAATTTAATGGGACACACAGTGTAAATGGACAGCATTCAGCATTTTCTTACTTTCAGATATGTTGATTGTCTTCAATTTTTGCAACTCAACATTGTGTTGAGTATATTTGTAAATTAATCTTTATCTAAATTTTATTCCCTAGGCAAGAGTCCCCAAGCTGAAATTACAACATCAGACATTCCTGACAGATACTGTGAAAGCTTTCCATAGTTGTTCCAATTAAGAACTCCATTGGTCTTGTGGGAAAGTACCCATCCCACCACACACTTGTTGGCATTAGGTGTTCCATCCTACTAATATGGGACATAAACGTTGTATCATACGTTAATCTTCATTCCTAAACAAGGGACTTAAACCTTTTTAAAATATTTCATTTGGTTTTTCCTTTTGGGTGAAATTTTTGTCTGTAGTGTTTATCTCTTGTGTTAATCTTAATTTAAAAAAGGTTTGGGTAAAGATGGAAATCCTTTATCATGTCCCCGCTTTCATATTTATTGCTTATCTCTTAACACATTATCTTCATTTTGTCACTTGCTTTTTTCTTGCTGTGCTAGGGGTGGAACCGACATCCTCCTCGGGAATGCTAGGCAAGTATTCAAGATGTTTTTTAAAATGGTATTTTTCTCCTTGTCAAAAAGAAGTCAAGTAAGTAATCCACATAGTAAAGAAAAGGAAGTCAATTGCCCTTATTCTCAAATCCCCAAAATGACTACGGCTCAGTTTCTCCAAATCCCTTTTTTTGAATTAGTATCTAGATACACATATTGTTCTCATCAAAATCTTAGTAATATTAGTAACATAAACTCAATGTTTGACTGAAATTCTTGATATTAAAGCTTGAAAAATCATCCATCCAGTTATGTTCATATTCAGTATTTTCTTCCAGCTTATTAGTTGGAGACAATATTTACATTTATGTTGAATGTGGAAATGGATCCCATATTATGGGAAATAGGCAGCTCTCCTGCCGATGAACGAGCGAATTACTTTAAATAAATTCTTAAGCGTTAAAAAACTTTTCCAGTCAATGAAGAGTATTTTGCTACAGGCTGAGCCTGGGTTAAGGCAGGAGGGAGAGAGAGAGAAACTGCTCACTCTAAAGGACCTTTGCCCGGCAGGTTAAAGGGCTTTTAGGACAGTGCGCTAAACCAAGCCTGCCTGAGGACAGGGTGACGGGGCAGTGAAGTGCGACACTGCTTCACTCACGTGGGGCGAGGGCCCGGAGCCACTCAACCAACCCTGACCCCCTTAGGCCCTGCCCACTGAGGCACCGCCAACGCGAGACCCCGCCCCCTGCGTGGCCCCGCCCCTCGAGGCCCTGCCGCCTGTGCGGCCCTCTCGGACTGCCGGGAAAACCTCAACAGCCGGGGAAACCTGCAGCCCTCGCCCACAGCCGCCTGGAGTGCCTCGCCCGCCCGCTCCCTGTCAGCGGCTGTCACGCCCACTCTCCAGCTGGAAGAGACTCCCAGCTCGCTGCCCACCCCATCGCCACCCGCGGTCCCGTCCCGCGAGGCCCCCAGTCCGGTGTGGCCGCGGTGCTCAGGCCTTCCCCTGGCTGCGGCGGGGCTGCCTCGTGGGTCGCCGAAGCTCGGAGAGACCCTCATCCGCTCGTCGCCAGCCACCACCCGCTCCAGGAGGAGCCCAGCCCCCAGGGACACGCGTGCCAAAGATGCAAGGATGGTTTGGGGGGCACCTGGGTTCCACCTAGTGGCCGCAGAGGCAGAACGCAGGCCGCTGGGCAACTTTTCACTTTGGCCTCCCCTAGGTTTGTTTTCCTTGTTTACTTAGTGTGTATTTTGCGTTGCTGAGAAACGAACCCAAAGTCCCAAACGTGCTAAGCAAGGGCTCTGCCACTGAGCTGAGCTACGCTACATCCCCAGCCCTCAAGTATTTCTTTAACATAAACATTGAAATCTCTCACCCTCAGCTTGTTTGAAATTTCGAAATAAAATGCCTTGTCTAGAAACTTACCCGTGCAATATGACTTACATGTGCTTTTCCATTGGAAAGTCTTTCCCTCGCGGGTATAGTACTAACCGGACAACACCAGATATATATCTCAGAATTAAGAACTGTCTCTACCAAGAAAAGGATATCATTGGAAATTTTTTAATGTTGAAAATATTGTATTTTATGACTTTACATTGTTTTTAATTGTCTTTTTCTAATACAAGTTATTCATCAGGAGTTGACTGTGAGTGTCCCAACCCATTCTTAATCCAACCCATGTTTTCTTCACAAACAGGCCACATCCCATATGGAAATGTTGACTCCAGTAGGAATGTTGACTCTAGTAGGAATTCCAGTTTTCTATGGCACTATTTTTGCTCGATATGGAATATTCTGGAAAACTGCAAAAGGCTGAATAATAATTGCTACCCCCTCCAAGCTACAAAGAAACCTAGTAATGACAGACCAGATACCTGCCTAACCTCCTCCTTCCGCATGGAGGGAGGCTGCTGAGCCTTCCTTGCTGAATGAGCTTAAGCTATACAGATGTTCACCTGCTGGAAATTCTCCTGGCAATGTCTCTATCAGAAAATGGCAGACAAATCTTAGCACTATATTTGATCAGCCTGCACATTTATTAGGTTGGGTTACCAGGACTTGGAAGAGAGTGTAGATTTTTAAAAATTATCCCAGACCTGTGTTTGATATATTGCTGATCATATCTGCTTTGATTGCTGGTAAACCTTTGATCAGGAATATAACATACAATTTTAATATTGTCTCCATGGAAAATAATTAGCATTCAAAATCAACTCTGGCAGGATGCAATTTCTAGTAATAACATGTGATGTTTCATGGGAAAGTGATCCTATATGAAGAAAGAAACATTGCAGGAGTCCTGAACTAGCCAGAGCAGTTAACAGCCAAGTTAGGAGTTCATGGGTTCTAACTGTAGTTTTAGTGTTTGAAGATTGTGTCTTCAACTAACCACTCCAAAAAAGTATTCAGTTACATGATGGTTAATGTTCCCTTCAAGTCTGGGGTTCTGCACCTCTCAGATATGACCCTCTTAGTAGCCACTGCACAAGAGCAGCATGAGTGAGGACATTCCCAGAAATGCAGAGAGCTGCCATGATAAGCCAGGTCTGGAAGAAAAGTGTTCTAGAGAGTTCCCTCTGATAAAGGCTGAAGCCAGCCATCAGAATTCATAATCCGGAGATCTCTTAAATCCCAAAAGTCTACTTATGATGTTTTCAGTCTCCATTGAGGTAGAGAAGCCAAGAATCAAATGGAAGAGGATCGCAGAGGGTTTGGTGATGAAAGAACTGGAGTATGGGTAGCGTGCAATGGGTTTGAGAAGCTGGCATCAAATACCAAGCTAATGACAAAAACAACAAAGAACCAACAACTCTCTGACTTGCTTTAAAATGCAATTATAGTTGTAAATGAAAGGTAAGCAACAATTGATTAGTAGTTAAACCTGAGGGCTAAAAGAATACACAGGGAGAAGACACAAGTGCCTCAAGTTTAAAGTTAAAGTAGTAAAGAAATTTTAAAGTCCTCAGTAGTTCACTTTTCAAAAATTCTTTCATCACAATCCAGATAAAATATGGTAAAGAATAGACAATTCCAGAAATAAAAAAGCCAACGAAGTATCGAGTTGGTGTAGCTAAAAATAGTGGCAAAGGAGGAGTGGCTAAGTGAACAGGGTAGGTGAGTGGTTAGAGAGGAAGAGAGAGATATCCTGTCTCTTCCAGTATTGACCCCATCACTCAAAGATCTAGCCTGGATTCTCTAAAGAATTCATACTGTGCAAGAAAAGGGGGCAGCAGCACCTACCCCTGTCTTCTGAAAAAGTGGGTGGAAGTGGAAACTGATGAGTGGGCAGTGAACTTCTCAAATTCATAATTTTAAAAAATACTTCTAAAAATGTAATTCTCAGACTTCTAGGGATTATCACAGTCACTTCAGGGGAGGAACTTACATGATTTCTCCCGGTTCTGTTGTCTATCAAAGCATTCTTCAACAGAATAGCTGCCCTTTGCTTATAGCTATACAAACATATGTCAAAGCATGAAAGTGAGAACATAAGAGAGAAAATAGAACTCTGAAAATCTCAAAGACTTCATATTAGCCAGAGCAAAAGGAGAGCCTGGGGCAGCCTGAACTACATTTTGCTGCTGCTCCAGTGAAAGTTGGTATAAAACAAAAGGAAGTACAAAGAAAAAAGTGCAACAAAGACACAAACAAAAGCCCCATCTTTGTGGCTGTGTTATTTGAGTTCATCATTGTCAGAATTCAGCCAGCTGTGCTAAATAGACCCTGTGCAGTGGAAAACTCTACCTTCCGTGGAAATCCTGAGCCGCTCCCAGATCAGCCCTGTGGCCTGAGAGGGTAGTGCAGGTCTCTAAAAAACCACACTAGTGACAAAGGAATAATGTTATCTCACAGGGATGCTATGAAGATTAAAAGAGTATACATAACACATTTGATACATCTCAGATGCTTAAAGAACTAAAAATTTAGCTCCTGCTGTTACAAGCTGTTCAGAGCTCTACATTCAAAGCACAAGCCACACTCCCTAAAAAGTAACTTTCTTTGTTTCGGACAGCTCATTCTGGTTTTGATTAACTTTTGCTTTTAGTGCCATGTCATCATAAGTAAAATAATATCAGCAGCTCCAAAACAAGATAGACGTTGCCAAAAAAAATTGAGTATAATCAGAGGGTAGAAATATCTGGAACATTAACTCTCATACTCACTACTATACTAAAATTTACCATAATTGTTTTTTTTCTATGTTTCACAAACATTTTCAGAGAAAAATGAAGAAAGTATATGAAAAGAGAAAGAGAAACTGCCGGCAATATGAAAAGATTAGTTTCCTTAATATTCAAGAAAGAAAACAAAATTCAAAGGCATAATCTTAATCTGCCAGGTTGAAGATGACTATAAATTATCAAAACCATAAATTGTGAGGGGATAATGTGGCAAATGAGATTAAAACTTCATACCTAGCTGGATATTTCGTGTCTAGTTTAGCTAGAAGAACTTCAGAGCCCTAAAAAATACTATTTTTATAATTTTATATATTCTTATCATTCATAAAAAAATAATCACAAAAGTTTACTTGGAATTTCTGTTGCACTAATTATCAAACTGAAAAATGGAACTAGGTAAACTATTCCTAGATCAAAGTATTTGAAGACATTTTGAAATGTATACATTGCATACTAGCCTGGCTTTTAATAGTATTTCATTAGAGTGGAGCTTGCTGGCTATAAATGTTAACTAAATAGAATCGTAAACCATATAGGATATGGTGTCAGTTTATATACAGATATTGAAATAGGGACTATGAATAAATACATTAAAATAGTGATTCTCTCTGGGGTATGGAACTAAAGTGATTTTTTTTCAATGTTCAATACATTCCTCAAATTTTCCATGTTGGATGCCTGTCGATACTGTAATCAGAAATGAATATTATTTTGTTAAAATCGTTCTTTGATCTGCCAAAGTATTTATTTCCTATGTAGTAGCTAAAGATGTTGTGGGGATGTTTTCAGCTAGCTGTTTTGCAGAGTCCTTTAAAACAGCAGTAGTGGCGGTCTGGGGGAACACCCACAGGCCCTACGCCATTCTGCACCACACCACAGTGATTTGCAACTCTGTTTTCGAGTCCAAAAGCTGAAATTTGTACTCTGAAAATAGACTGGTATGTTGAAAAACAGGGCTGTCCATGAAAATTCAGATAGATAATCATAAAAAATTATTCCCTTTCTGTACAGGAACTTCCGTAATATTATAGACATAAGTCAACAGTCAGCCTAGCCTGGTAAGTTTTCCTCTCAACCCTTTCATTGTCTTGGAGAGGGCTAGAACAGACCTAGAAACTTTCCTGCCTGCAGAAGATATAAAGAAAGTGCTGACTGCCCACTGTGTGCATGGTACTACACTGAGCAAGGATCCCACTAACCCGACTCAGCAAAATGAGGTTTGTTAAACACATTAATGAGAATACAGATGTAAGCAAAATTCTCCATAAGTAAAGCTAATGGTCTAGCAAACAGAGCAACGGAACCCAATAGCACATTAGTGTTCCCTTGTAGGTGACAAATGAATTTACATTGAGAGTTATCTATGTATGGATAAAGTCCCTGAACTGCAATTCTTTCCTAAGAGAACACACTATTCCATGCTAACAAATTAAACATAATGTAATATGTCCGGATTTGATTTAATTTTCTACCTACTTCATGCCATTTTACAGAATGAAGGTAAAAAATTAACATATACTGAAATTATTTACTTACAATGGAAGTTATATGATAAATCAATTGTGTATAATTTTTAAAAACGTTTTATTTAATCAATGTCATAAATGCATATGGCAAAAAATAATATAGGAAGAGATAAAATGAAAATCCCTCATCATTTACTAAGAGGCATCACTTGGACCATTTGATTGCTGTTCTTTCGAACATCACCTGAGGACATTAACACTAAAAATATACTGCTATTTCCAAATAGCCCATTTGAAATAGTATCTTCAAGCTCCCAGTTTATATAGATTTCTAAGTTTATGTGTACCTTTCAATTGGAGGAAGAGAATCAGGTTTATTGAGATGTCATTTACATTTGGAACATTCATCCCTTTTAGTGTACACTTTTATGAGGTTTGATAATTGCAGGTCAATAACCTCTCTCCACACATTTCCTCATTCTTTTACATAACCCCTCTTCCTGCCTGGCTCTGGTCCTGTTGTGTTTGCCTTCTCCACAATGCCAAGTGAATGTAGCCTTCTATGTCTAGCTGTTTTCACTTTGCTTAAGGCATTCCACATCTTTGAATGCCTCAGCTGTTTTGTGAATAGCTGTACTAGTTTGTTTATGCACTCAATAGCTAAAGGATATTCGGGGTTTTCTCAGTTTTATGAATTAGAAACACATGTGTAATAAGCATTAATACATAGATCATCATGTGAAATAAGTTCTATTTCTCTTTGCCAAATATAAAGTGGAATTGCCTCTTCAGAAGATAATGTGATAAGAATAGGAGATAGAATTTGGCTAGGCAGTTTAGAGTAAAAAGACCAAGGAAAAGTAGCCAATTCTTTCTTTTTTTGGTACAAAATAAAACAAAACAAAAATTAAAAACAAAAAGGAGGTTATGTTAGGCATAATGCAAGGTGGGTCTAGCCAGGTCACCTGCTAGGAGGAATAGAAGAATGGCTCCTGTGGGTGTGGCGTTCTGCTCTGGCTAGTTGTGAGAACAGCATCTGGAAAGTATCTCCCTACCTGGGGACAAACTTACTATTGGCTGTATTTGGGACCCCACCCCGTAAGGTCATTGGCTCTCCAGACCTGTAAGAGCTTGTGCACATATTCAATAGACAAGTTTCCAGTGCTACACGAGTGGGCAGTGCCACGCGCCTGACCTGCTTCCCATCCAACTCCCAGAGTCTGCGGCTTGACTCTGCGTCTACTCATCCCCAACCCCTCGGACTGGCCCCCCAAAGTCCACTCTGGCTGGCCCCAAGTGGTGAGACACGACAGTAACAGACAGGACGACAATATATTTATATAAAATTTCCTTCTAAAGCATTTTCCAAAACACAGTTGTAACATTTCACATTCCAGTCAATGATCGATGAAAATTCCAGTTATTTGTATTTCTTCAATGTTCTTATTGGGTTGCTTATTTTTGAGTTCTAAACATTTCTTATATAATTTGAATATAAGTGCTTTCTTTATCAGGTGTGCATGTTAGCATTTGTCAACTTGACACAAACTAGAGTCATCTAGAAAGAGAGAACTTCAGCTGAGGAATATTCTCCAGGGAACTGGCCTGTGGGCATGTCTGTCGGGGGCGGGGGGCATTTTCTTCTTTGCTGGTTAATGTGGGAGAACCCAGCCTATTGTTGACTATGCCATTCCCTGGGCAGGTGGGCCCAGGTTATAAGAAAAGTAGGTGAGCAAGTCAGGTGGAGCAAGTTGGTCAGCCGTGTTCCTCAGTTCTAGTTTCCTTCCAATCCCTGTGACACAAAACACTCTGACCAATATCAACTTGGGGAGGAAAGGGTTTATTTGACTTACATCTCCCAGGTCACAGTTCATCACTTAGGGAGTCCAAAGTCAGAATTCAGGGTAGGAACCTGGAGGCAAAAATTGAAGCACAGGCCGTGGAGGAATGCTGCTTACTGGCTTCCTCCCCTGGCCCATACTCAGCCTGCTTTCTTATACAATACAGAAAAACCACCCACAGGGGGCTGGGCCTTCCCACATCACTCAACAATCAAGAAGATACCCCACAGACATGGCCACAGTCCAATCTAATGGAGGCAATCCCCCAAATGAGGCTCCCTCAACCCAGCCTTGTCAAGCTGACAACTAAAGCTATCCAGCACATCCTCTGTGATCTCTGCTTCAGTTCCTGCCTCCAGGTTCCTGCCTCGAGCTCCTGCCCAGCCATCCCTTGATGATGGACTGTAACTTTTAAGATGAAATAACCCCTTTCCTGCTGAAGTTGCTTTTGGTCATGATGTCTAACATAGCGACAGAGAAGTAAACTAGAGCATTACACAAATACACTTTATTTTTATTCATGTGTATAAATGTTTTGTCTGCATCTATGTGAGCAAACCACATGTATGCTCTGCCCACAGAGGCCAAAAAAGGGTGTTGGATCCCCTGGAACTGGAGTTACAGTCCCCTGTCAGCTACCATGTGGATACTGGGAGCTGAACCCAAGTTTAGAGCCAGTCTAAACTGCTGAACAATCCCTCCAGTCCCACATACACTTTTAATTTTAATGAAAACTGTTATCATTTTTAATGGATGATGCTTTTAGAACGCTCATCTAAAAAATAATGCCAAACTGAAGATCAAAAGATTTCGATATTTTATTTTAGAGTTTTGTTCATAGATCCATGATTCAGTCCGACACTTTCAGAAATGATGCTTTCAGGGTTTCATTTTGTTTTGTTTACTGATGTCCAAATATTCCAGCATCACTTGTTTAAAAAACTATCCTTTATCATTAAATTGTTCTTTCTTTTTAAAAAATGTATTGAATTCAAGTATTAACTGTGCGTATGTGCACATGTGTGTGCACCTGTGTACGTGCTCATGCACACATCATGATACACGTGTAAAGATCAAAAGACAGCTTGCTGAAACCTGCTCCCTCCTTCTGCCTTGTGAGTCCTTGGAGTCAGATTTGGGTTGTTCGGATTTGGTGGCTGGTGCCTCTACCACTGTGCTTCTCCTTAGTCCTTCATTAAGTTATCTGTATACTCTTGTCATGAAGCAATTGATATGTCTCCTCTAGTCAGTTACATAGTCAACATTACTGTGCTCTGGTTGTCATTTGTTTTTATAGTACTGGGGATCAGACCCAGGACTTTTCACATGGGCAAGCGGTCTACCACTGAGCAACATCCTCAGTCAACATTACAGATATTTAAGTCTTCAGATCAGGTACTACATGTTCCAACTTTGTTCTTTGTTGAAAGTTCAAATGTCCAAGCTCTCTTACCTGTCTATGGAAATTTTAGAATCAGCTTCACAAATTCAGTAAAAATTTCTGCTAGGATTTTGATTGGGATGTGACTGGAATTTTGTTGAATCCATCATACCAGTCTAGGGCTAAAATATTAACAGTGTAGATAACCAGGCATGATGATTCATACCTATAACTCCAGCTTGGAAGGCTGAGACAGGAGTATGTCAAATTTGAGGCAAAACTGCCTTACTACTCAGACACTTTCTCAACAACACAAAAATTAACGAGCCTTCCATTATGTGAAAACAACCTAAAACTCCATTTATTCAGCTCTTTATATTCTCTCAATGGTAATCATCAGTTGATTAAGTGATTAGTAGTTGATCATTATCACCTGGATTTTGTGTCTTTATTGATCTCATATAGTTTTTCTTCTGGAGTTTGCTGAAATGCTGAATTGCAATATTAGGCTTTTAAATGTTGTAATAGCCTTACATTTCCAAGGTAAACTCCACTAGATTATAACTTATTATCCAACTATACAGTTTACATCCTAAATCACAGTATACTCAACATGTCTTCAAATATTACAACATTATGTCCATGCTCTAAGTTCACAGAAATTTGTTACTATTTTTACATTAGAGACTCAATAATCTTCTTGTGTGATTATAATTAAGGAAAAATGTATTTTATACTATTATTTATTTTAACCATTTCCAAAGATTCGTCTGTATATATCTAAGACTCTGTCTAATGCTGTACTAATTTTGTATATTATATATAAATAAAAATAATATAATATAAACATATTGCATATATATTTTTATATGTAATATAAAAAAGTCAAATAATATTGTGCCACTTAGTATTGCCCTGCCCTTTCAATGCTCTGCTTTACTTCTTTTTAAACTTTCTTCGCTACCTCCAGATATCTCATGTTTAGTGTAAACAATTTAAAATAGTATAATTATTCTATGTTTGGGTAATTTCTACAAATCCATCTTCAAATTCATGATGCTTTCTTCAGCTTTATCAAATCTGCTGTCTTTCACGTGAAGTAATTTTGTCTTTCTGTTGAGCTATCACATATATTCATGTATTTTTTTCACAGACTTTACTCAAAGTTCTTTCAAATATCTTCATAATATTCATAATCCAACATCAGCATCATCTCTAAATCAATTTTATTTGAACTCTCAAGAGTAGGTCTTTTTCTTGATTATTTGTGTCTCACATTTTTTAATTGATGTAAATATACTCTCTATGAACTTAGCTAGGCAATCCTAAGGTCTTTGCACTTAAATTGGAATATGTCAGGGTAAAGAAGGATGTGTGAAGAAGTCAGAAGTGTGAATGTGAAGAGTAAAGTATAAAATAGCACCATGTCCACTGAAAATGAACATTGAGTTGAGAAAGAATAGTTAGACTCACAGCAATCATGAACAAATAACCCAAAGGTAAAATAAAGAAACCAGAAAGGGAAATAAAATGAGACACTAAAAATATGACCACCCCCACCCACATAAAGAAAAGTGGAGCAGTAAAAAAAGACAAACAGAAGATAGAATGATGAAAAATGTAGCAATTATTATATTAAGTATAAATGGGCTAACCCACTCTAATTAAAGTCAGTGCCATTTGTCAAAAGTTTGAAAATCAAGAACCAACTATATGCTAAAGGATGTGGTTTTAACATAAAAACAAAGATAAATTATAAGTAAAATGATGGGAAATATATATGCACAAACATTAAACATCATAAAGTTATCATAGTTATATGCAGACATCAAAATAATACAACTGAGAGATAAGAGAATATCTAAGCCGCCCCCCACCACGAATCTACATCCTATGGCCATCAAAGGAAGACATCTCATAATAATAAAAATAGTCATTACATCAGAATGACAGTTGTGGATGTATATATGCCCAATTAAAAGAATTTCAAAATATATGAAATAAAAATTGACAGAACTAAAGGAAGGGCTGCAAAATGGCTCAGCCTACTGACCTGAGTTCAGTCCCTGAGAGTCACGTGATGGAAAATAAGAACTGATGCCTTCCAACAAGCTGTCCACTGACCTCCACACATACTCCTTGGAATACACACACACACACACACACATATGGTCTTATATATATAATATATATTGAAATCAGGCAAGGGCAATAAGGAGAAGTGCAAATGGAATGATCTAAATACCATCAAATTATATTGTATGAAAACCACAAAAATTCAGTATAAAAAAAGAACTAAAAGAAAAAATAGACAAATACCCAGAGATTTTTAACATAGTTCTCTCAGTAAAAGTATATACAATTTGAACAATACTAAACAAACTTCACTTAATTGGCACTTACAAAACAGTATATTTATTCAGCCAAAACTTATCTACAGAAAAAATAAAATAGCAGATGTCTTTGGGAGTATGGCATCAAGGAGTGGTTGGAGAGAGACATGAGGCAGTTCACTATAGTGAGGTTAATCATTAATATAGATTAACATCTGGGTGAATGCATTTCTCAAAATGAATACACAAGAGTATTATATGTAAATATTTGATCAAAAGAGAAAATGTGAACAAATATTGAACTCGGCATAATAATATGTGTGCTGAAGTATTTAGGAGAAAGAATACGGCTCTCTGCAATTCACTTAGAAACACATAAAAATAATATATCTTAATAGGAATGGATAAATGGATTAGCATGTGGCAAATATATTAAAATGGCACTGCTATCATAGAGTTGGAAAATACATGGGTGGTAACTATAAAATTCTTTAAATTTTGATGCATGATTGGTAAGTTAAATAATAAATTGGAGGAAGATATGAAAGTAAAATAAAAACTTAACAAACAAAACTAGAATTTATTGCCACCAGAGCGCACTACAAATAATGAGGAAGGAAAACCTTCAGGTTAAGGCAAAAATAAGCTGAATGATCTACAAAAAGTAATAAAGAACAATGGCAATGATAAGTGAGAAAATGAAAACTACTGTTCATTTCATTAATATATTTATATATAATAATATATGTAACTCCAAAACAATAAATTGTATTTAATGGTTTATAAAATATTCAGAAATAAAATGGATGATATTAGAACCACAAGGACAAAAGGAACTAAAAGTGTATGATGAAGTTCTTAAGCCACCATTTAAAGATGCTATAAATTTGGAGGCAATAACTAAAAATAAAGAAGTACAGCTTATAAACTATTAGTTGAAATGATATTTTACTGTATTTGGTCCATTGTGCCTATTGAAGGAAGGAAAGAAGGGGAAATGAACCATTATAAACATGACAAAATGACAGATTTAAACTCAACCATACTGATATATACATTAAATATATATGTTCTAAACACTGTGGTTAAAAGGCAAGTATGTGAGAGTCAATGAAAGAGACTCATCCACATGTTCTCTACCAAAAAAGAAAAAAAGACAATTTAAATACAATGCCATATGTAAGTCCATAAGAAGATGGGAAAATTCGTAAAATGTATACCTTGGACCCTAGAAAGTTGGAATAGCTATATTAATAGTTTTAAAGTAGATATAAAAATATTGAGCATAAGAAAGCTAAGAGGACTATATTCACTGAGTAAACTTCAACATAGGCAATATCATTATCAGTGATGAGGAGAGATGTGCCATTTTAATAAATATCACCATAAAGAAGCAGATTTCCTAATGATAAATGTGTATCAAGAGGATACAACAGACATTTATGTACATGAACACAACAATGAAATTATGAAGCCCATAAAACAAAAACTGGAAACCTAGAAATGGAAATAGACAAATTCACAGGTAAATTAGAGAAGTCAAAATCTCTCTTCAGTGATTGATAAAGCATGAAGACAGAAATTGAATAAAGACACACAAGATTTAAATAACACTGTCAAATGACCTGACCTAACAGGTATTTATAGAACACTGAATTCTTAAACAGCAGATTACGCATTACTTTCACATGTATTCACTAGATCAGACACATACTGAGCTACAAAATAAATACAAATTCAAAATAAGTGAAGTCATAAAGATGATAGGATGTTTTGGTTTATTTGTTTTGCTAACAAAGGAGTTAAATTAGAATTTAATGACAAATTCCTAAAATACTTGTACTTTAACATACAGTAGTGGCTGGAGAGATGGCTCAGCAGTTAAGAGCACAACTGTTCTGGCAGAACACCTGGGTTTGAATCCCAGCACCCTCACAGAGGCTAACAACCACCCGGAACTCCAGTCCCAGAGGATCCAATACCCTCTTCTGTCCTCCAAGGGCATAGCAGACACGTGCACAAAATACATACATATACAAAAAAAAATTTTAAAGCAAAAAAAAATATATGTTTAAATAAATAAGTAAATAAACAACAGACACTGAAATTCCGAACTGGCACCACAAAATTGCAAACAAAGCGAGAAAATGTTTAAACTAAATAAAAGTAAAAACATAATAGATTTTACTGTGTGGATGGGTTAAAGCAGTTGCTGGGATGGAAATTTAGAATTTTACATGCATATGTTAGGAAACAACAAGGGTCATAAATGAATGATTGAAGAAAAGATCAACAAACTGTGGCTAATTTATAAATAAAGTTTTATTGAAAAGCAGCAACATCTGTTTTCTTATTGTCTATGGGTGCTTTCATTTCTGCCCAACTCACAATTAACTAGTTGCAACAGAGATTCTATGACCCCCTCAGGCCAGAAATATATACTGCCTAATCCTTTAGGGAACTATTGTCAACACTTGATCTAAAGAACTATTTAGAGAAACTACAATAAAAATGAATAAATCAATCCCAAAATAAGAAAATAATGAAGATAAATGTAGAAGGAAAAAAAAGAAAAATGAATGACGTCAGTTGCTACATATGTGAAAGAAATCAATGAAACTGATAAAGTTCCAGTCAGGCTTGTTAAGGCAAAAAGAGAAGTTCAAGTTCCCAATTTCAGAAATGTAAAAGGGGACATCCTGACAAATCCTGACGAAGAATAAGGAGATAAGAAAAACGGCACGGTGGTGGCAAGACCCAGCATCTTCATCTTGATTTAGGCACAACCTCAACTCTTTCCAAGGGGTCCAATTGTTTTAATAAAGTCATTTTCTTCACTCTGCAAAAAACAATGCTTTTTAGTAAAATACAGCTAGAGAACAAGTAGGAACGATTTTTTAAAAGAGAATTTCCTTCAAGCCCACATTTACAATCCTATAAGGAATCTTCTTGTCTTACAATTATTCTTTCAGTTTAGTACATTGTCTATTTCCTGGAAATACACACTGCAGATTGTTAAGTGGAACCGAAGTGAGAACATAATCTCACTATGACTATGAGGCAGGCAAATGTTCACAGAGCAGAATTTTTACTCTTGAAGAGTGATAATGGGGATGTTAGAGAAGAGAAAAAAAACACATCTAGGGGAGCAGGCCAGGAAAATGTCATCGGATAGAACTGAGAGATGTGATGAGTTAATACTTTTTAATATATTCTGGCTCTGTTTTAAAACAATCTGGTTTTTAAAAAACCATTCTAATATGGATTAACACTCCCTCAATTAACATCTTTTGGATAAGCATGCATTTATGAAACTAAACATTTTGCGGCAGAATTACCATTTCCCCGTTTCTGGTGGGTTAGATTTTGTCTCATCCTACTTGGGACCACAGAATCCTTATTTCAGTCGATCATGAGGTTGCACAAAAGTTATAAAGCACTTAATCAGCCTGCAGAGACATGACCCTGGTCACCGTCTTTGTACCTTACTTCGAGGTAAGGATAACGAAACAGAAGGTGGGGGACGCATGTGTCTCACTTTCAAAATGTGAGCATCTTAATAAATTTTTTGATGTGAAAAGTTTAATGAAAAAAAGTAGATTGATCTAATTTGGGATGTATAAGTCACTGCAAATTTAAATTGTTTTAAAAAATAATAAGCAAGGTCTTGAGTCATACTGAATGATTCACCCATGAATTCTTGAGAGGATTAATTTAAAACAGCACCAAAGAGACAATATCTTGGCATGCCTACTCTCTAAAAAACAGATGAGAATAACAGAAAAGGTAAGTTAATCTAGAAGAGAAAAAGTGGAGAAAGGGACAAAGCAGAACCTTGCTAACCTGCCCTCCGCTCCGCCCACCCACTATCAGAGCAGGGGAACTTAACAGATGCATGACGGGAAGTAGCAGTGTTGGCTGGCGTGGAGATAGTCTTCCTTGTGTGTTTCACGCTCCCACTCATCTCCCTCCCTCTTTCACTTTTTGCTGGATCCCTAAGTAAAAGTAGTGATTTGTGCCATTCACATCCTCGGGACCAGGTGGCCCACATGATTTAGAGAGCCAACTTTCAAATAACTGAGAGGTACAGAGTTCATAGTCATGACTTTGACTTCTGCCTCTTTCCCATAGCAACCACAGACAGAGTAAGCCCTGCTTCTTCAGAGAAGAGACCTGGTCACTTCTGTTCACAGACTCACTGCCTTTTGCTCACTTAGTCATACCCCTAAAACTGCCTGGACTGTGTTCACATGAGGGCAGAACTAACACAGGGTAGTCTGCCTCCTCTGTGGTGCCATTTTGCCAAGCTTTCAAGGGCCTTTCAATGGTATATTTGTCAGGATCTAGCATTCTGTTTAGCAGTGCCCTTCCATATGTCTTTTCATTGTTAGTTAGGAATTTAGAAAAGTGGAGTATATCAGAGTTCCACCATGCAACTGTGGGCCAAAGCATCAGGTAATAAGTTACTTTCCTTTGCTTTGCCTCCTCCCTTTATGCTGGTATTCCCACTGACCAAGGGAAAGCATGTAAGTCAGGATATTTAGCTATTCCAAGGTCCCCCTAGTAAAAGTGCATTTCTCAGTTTCTTAAACAGACTAGGCTAACTTCATAAGTAAAGCTGAATCTTTAAAACCTTGACTGAAGAATCTTAAGACATAGTACGTCAAAGCAGTGGAAAGTCCAGGAGAAACCTCAAAGACGAATCAGGAAAACATGGTATATCATACTCTTAGAATTTTTGCTTTGATATATTTGTTTATGGTCTATACTTCAAAATTAATTCATCATTGTATTATTTATTAAAATAAACTTTATATACATGTAGCCATGTGTATTAGAGTTTAGGAATCCATGCCTACAGGTGTCCATTTGGGGGACATTTGCTACTATCAATCTCCAAATGAAGACAATGCTAATCAGTTGGTAGCAGCCTCTGCTTTATATTTTTACCTTCTGGTCCCTTTCCTAAATGACTTGCAATCACTCTCTTAAAATATGCCCCCAAACCACAAATTGTGTTAGACCAGGAGGTCCTTCCTATAGGGCTTAGCAGCCTAACTATAACCTTGTCTGATTTCTTTAACACCTCACTTGCTGATTTGCAACAAGAGACACAGTACAACTGAGAAAAATAAACCAGTTGTGTCTTTACTGAAAGCATTTCCCTTAAAAGAGAAACATGAAAGTTTATTTAAAAGGAAAAGACTCTTCAAAAGGCATCTGTAAATAACAATCACTTTCAAAAGTCTGCAAATTTGGGGAAACTAACAGTCGCTTCCAGGGAACCCAGAGAATCAGATTTGTCTCCTTTGAACATATTTTTGTGTTGAGATGTTAAAATCAGATTGGGAAAGGCTAGAAAAACCTCCAGGTCACACAGAAGCAGGGGAACTTCCTATTCAGAGAGCTCAGAGTGACCTATCCTGAGATGCAAGCTAGGCACAGAAATAGAGCCAGAGCAGAAGCTCTAACAGACAGGACACGGAATGCAGACCTACACTGTCTTTTTAATGAAAGAGCCAGGATTATGTGTACCAAGAACAATTCATCTCAACACAATATTTCTTTCACATTGGGTTGCCAGGTAAAATTAGAAAGCCTCCATAATTAACTTAAAATTTCACAGAAATTAATATTTAAAATACATGTGTCCTATGTCATATTTGTGATACATACATACTAAAAAATATTGCTTACCTGAAATTCAATGTAACCGGTATTCTGTGCTTTGTTTATTAAATTTGAGAGCCTATTTGACATATCTTTTAAGATTATCTGCAAATGTCCTTGGCTTAGTTTTTTTCCCTTCAGCACAGACAAGTCCCCTGAACTCCAGACTCATAAAATCAATTACTTACTTAAGGTCTCCACTTTAGTGTTCAATAGGCACTTGAAACTAATTGAGTTAGTTTTAATCCACATTTAATCCACAGTTTAGCTCCAACTATCTGTCCTTAGGCCCTTCCTATCCCCAGACTAACTGCTCTACAATCTGCCTTACCCCAGTGAAACAGCCATAGCTGGAGTTAAATATTTAATATCCTCCTTATCTTCTCACCCCACCCATCTCAAACTCTTTGTATGACTTTAATGATTCAGAGGAACTCATGATTTTACAATCCTGTAAATTTGAGGCTAGCCAACAGTCATGGGTAGTGCAGTCCATGAAGAAATAAGCCCCCAAGGGTGTCCACAGCTTCTCTTGGGGCAGAGATGTCTCTTTCTTGGAACCAGAGAGGCTCTTGCCACGCTTTTGCCCATCAACCAATAAATGACTGTGCCTAAAGAAGGACAAAGGTGGGAACAGTTTTTCCATTTCTAAACTCAGCTCCAGGTTTTCACTTTCACTTCCAGAAGAACCTCTGAAAACTTCTTGAACTGTTAACAGGCGAATATTGTGAGGCTATGATCTTAGCAAACTTCAAGGAATTTAAAAGTCAAATAGCCAGAACAAGATAGTCAGACCAATAAGCAGTTTTTCCAGGTTTCACCAGCTGTTACCCTACTGGAATTCTCAAGGAAGAACAATGATCTCTCTTTTTCTGGGACTGCAAAACACCTCAAAGGTGGCAGAGGTGTTAGAGAAGAGCATCCCGAAGCAGAAAGGGTAACCAGTTTACCCTGTTTACACTTAAGGTCCTAAAGCCGAGCAATCAGCAGAGAGAATGTAAAGCTGATACTTTCTCAGTTTCACTATGTGATTATTACAAGAACAACTTCCCATACAATGTGACAACAATGTCAAGGACATGTTCATTAAAAGCCAGTAGGATTAACAGTGTAATTTACAAAAACAGCCAGGTCATAAAGTGGGTAGAAACCATGCGAGAAACAGAATTTAAAGGCTGGGGAGAAACTTACCTAGAATTCTCTTATCAAAACACTGAAAAGAGATCAGCAGTTTTTGCTGCTCTTGCAGAAGACCAATGTGCCATTTCCAGCACCCACATGGCAACTCACAACTGTAACTCTAGCTCTGGGGGATCTGACAGCTCTTCTAGCTTCTGTAGCCACCAGGCACCAGGCACATACATGGTGATACATACACATGCAGACAAACAGTTATACACATTAAGTTTCTAAAAATCTTTAAAAGAAACACAAAGAACTGTAGTGCAGGTTAAGACAACAGGTTTCCCAAAGAAATCTGAAAGTAATTGTACTGGGGACAGAAAAGTTTGTTACAAAAGTTCCACTTTAATAGTACATCCTCTGCTGGCTGCTATGACACATTAGTTCTATATCATGCTGCTTTGGCATGTCAGTTTTTAAGGAACTATTCAAATGTAGGTGTCTGATGTGTATATTTTTTATTTTATTGTCAAAAGTTTCCATACCTTGTCAAGAACATAATGGGTTTGTTGGTATAAACCAGGTCTTTTGAACTTTCTAAAAATTCTGTCATATAACAAAACATACTTCTCACATCTAGATAAAAGAATAATTTTCTTTTAAAAATATCTCCAATTCAGTTATTAACATCCCTAAAATAAATAAGGGGACATAGTTAATCTAAAAAGGAAGCTTTGCAAGTAACCAGTCAAAACTGGGATTCCTGTTAGACTGGCATTTGGGTTTTGTGGTTTGGGTGGTAAATTCTATTAAATTGTCAAGAACATCTTCACTATCTCACCTATTTTCTAGGAAGGTTTTCCCACCTTCTGCTTTTTTCCCATAGCTGAATTTTCTAAATTCTTAACTCTCTCCAGTCTTTTTCCTGAGTGACAGGACTGCAGCTAGAAGATAGCTGGAAGGTTTGCACCCTGAGCTTTTTATTGCTGAATTCTATCCAATGATCACTTTTAACTTGGATCTTGTACTTGGTAATTCTCTCGGGCCATCTGAAACACTGACATTTGTACATGACAGCAATCACACTATTCAAAACATTGTCTTGCCCATGTTACCACGAAGAAAACTACCTCCTCTTACAGCTATTAATGTCAAACAGATTGTCCTCTGGGAAACAAAAAAAATGCTTCAAAATCAGCTTCAGACTAAGTACAACAAGTCTAAGGAAAAACACCAGCTTTTTATGTGCAAATGCCCTCGATGTCTGATTGAAATGTTTATAGAACGAGTTAGCAAGGAATCAGCCCCTGGTCTATTCAACTACTACGCTATAAGGAATATAGTTTCAGAACTAAAGGTTTTTAGTCATGGCAGATTATGAATTTACTAAAGGTGCATTTGCTGCCCCAGTTTCTAGTAAACACTGTAAAGAAACGTTTGGATTCTAGCTCGGGTCGAGGGCTCTATTTAGCCTATCACAGCACAAACCTGTTATAAACGCTGGGGCGCTTGCCAGATCTCCCTCCCCCCGGAAACTGAGTAAAAACCGTACCTCGAAAGCAATGTGCGTTGTAAGTCACGCAGATTTAAGTCCCACTCCTGCCTCCTTAACTTGGCACCAAAGGCCTCTGGGGTATCTTTAGTCTCCGAAACTGGGACTAAGTTGTCACCTCTTTCCCCGGTATGCCACCATCTGTATGCCTCTCTCAGAGGCTCAACACCGTGCGACGCGGCGCCCAGAGTGCACCTGCAGTCCTCAAGTCCTCGCAGTGTGAACTCGGAGTAGCACCCAGTTCCCAGCCAGCGCGCACCTACAAAAGCTCCCTTACCCCTCTGCTGCAAACTGCCCCCAAATTAATCACCCACTCTCCGTGCCCCCACGTCCCTGTATCTTTTTTCTCTCCTCCTGGTGGTTTCATCCCCCCAAACACCTGTACACCCCTACGACTGCCAGACGTCAGGTGCCCACGCTCGGCCCTGTCCCGCGCCCCCTCCATCCGGCTGGCGCTTCCCCCTCGGCTTTCCGGGCCGTCGCCGGGCTCCGAACACCCTCTGTCACCCTCGCTCACCCGCAGATCGCCCCCACTGCCACCCCGCCAGCGCAGGAAGAGACACCCACGGTACCTGCCGCGAGCTCGGCCGCCAGCGCCAGCAGCAGGAGAGCCTGGCGCAGCGCGGAGCCGGGCGCCGGGGTCATGGCCACCGGGTGGCAGCGCCGCGGTGCGCGGCCCCGGAACAGAGCCGGGCGTCCGGGCGGCGCGGACCGCTTTGAAGTTCCCGGGGCGCGGGAGGGGAGCGCAGCCGCGACACCCTTCGGAAGTGCGCGGTTGGCTCTAGTGGCGGCGGGCGCTCCCCTCCGCTGCCTCCCCCATCCCACGCCCCCCGCGCCTGCCGGCGTGCCGCTCCTGCCACTGGCCCCGCCGGCTAAAGGGGGAGGACACGGCCCGCCTCTGCCGCGCCTCCCCGCCACCGCCGCCAGGCGCCCGCCCGCCGGTGCGGGGCTCGCGACCCAGGACAGCGGGGTGGAGCGGCAGTAACACCGCCCGGGGGCGAAGCGAGGGTTCCCAGGATTAGATTCTGCCTGCAAGAGTGGGTGGGGGGTAGAGGGCATGCCCTGCGGAGACTTCGGGGAAACTTAGACTGCAGCCGTTGCTTGCTCGTAATCTCCACCTTTCTATGTCTTTCGGCATTCCTTCATTCGTCCTGCGTCCCTAAATGTAATTAGCCTGCACCAGAAGAAATAGCCCTGGGTGTTCCTGGAGGCCTGTCCCACGGTCTACCTCTTCCCACCACGGGGGCTATGGAAGTGCGCCCTCTCTGCCCATCCCTGCAAATGACCGATTGTCCCATTGCCTTCTTGACCTATTTGACTTAAACTCCATCCCTGCCTTAATCTGACTTCCAGGAACCCTGGACCCCAAAATCTGCTGTCCAAAGCTGAGCCACCCGTGTCACGTGACGTGGTTATCTACAGTGTGTAGTGCAACTAAAGAACAAAAAGACCTGTAGAATACAGCTTTAGCAATATTTGGGGGGAAGGTGGTTGGAGGGCATGGGAAATGGGTGGTGATACACACAAGAGGAGACTAATTGTCCAAAAACTGTATTGTTTTATATCCCTAGAGACTTACTGTCAGATGGCTGCGCTTCCCATCTAGATCACGATCCAAAATATAAGGGCAACATTACCAGTTAACAGAAATAAGCCTACGCTCAATTCCTCCGTGTAACCTAAACATAAGAATGAATGGGATTATTTTCACCTGCATAACACCCAAAACCAAGAATATAATGCCAGTGTTACTACTGATGTTAGAGGGTTCCTTGAAAGTGTTTGAGTCATATAACTTAATTGCTTTCAGAGTAAGAGATTACTTCTTCACCTAGCTCAGCACTAAATAACAAGTGTACTTTGTGAGGCTAGGAAAGCCCTGTGATAAAGCAACTTTACTGCCAGAGGACAGCACTGTTGGAGGCAGTTGTCTGACAGTCCCGAGGAACTTGTCTACCACCATGGTAGAGGAATCAAACGTTCCTGGGCATTAAAAGACGTTGTCCTCATTTCATCCTATATCCATACAAACAAGCAAACAAAAATAATAGTAACTGGAGATGTGGGATCCATCTGACCCCTCCAAACACTCATAAAACAGATTATTTTAAAATAGGCAAGAAAATGCCAGGACATAATATATTGTGGCTGACCTGGCCAACCCTGGCTTGGCCCACAGCAGGATGGTGAGACTTCGAGCATGAATAGAACCAGAGCACGCTCTGGGTCTGCTTCTAAAATAAATGGAATTGTATTCCTTCCTGCTTCTCAGAACTCTGGCCAGATCAAAAACATAGTGCCACAGCACAGTTAAAGCATAGATGCTAGATGAATGTCAGGTATTTATTTCCCAAATATTTGTCTTGAATACAGAAAGCAATGTCCTCTACAAGGTGGAATGCTCCTGTTTTCTAAGAAAGCAGAGTCATTACCCCAAGAAGTCTGATGCAGAAGTGTTCCAATACTCTAAACGAACTCAATGCTTTTCTCTTAGTCTGATTGTGCCTTGTCAATATGGTCTCCAGGAACCACAGGTGGATATTGAGGGCTTACAAAGTGCCCAAACCAAATAAGCCAGGGCAGTAAGCATTCCAAAGACAGTGCAAAAGCAGGAACGTAAGATACAGCATAAGTAAATTTTACCTTAATTTATAAGTCAAGGATTAAACACAGAAGTAAGATTATAACAGAGCTAAAGTTTTCCAGTTGAGGAGTGACAGCATATCCATCATAAAATCATAACACAATGCAAGACATTTACTTAAAAATTTTTATTACATTCATTTATGGGGGGGGCAACTGTGCATATATGTGGGTGTGTACCTACCACACAATGTGCATATGAAGATCAAAGGACAACTTTGAGACTCAGGTCTTTCCTTCTGAGCAGTCCATAATTCCAGTTCTAGGGGATCTGATGCCCTCTTCTGACCTCTGAGGGCATTGCACAACAGAGGTGCACTTACATATATGCAGACAACACACTCATATACATAAAATAAGAATAATAAATAAACATTTCAAAAAAATATATTTGGATATGGAAACACTTACTATTGTGATATAGCTGTCTACAGTATTCAGTACAAAAACATACTGTGCAGAATTGTAGCTTAGGAGCTAAGGTTATCTATCCCATGTACTATAATGTGAAGGAAGCCACTCTATGTTCTTATAATACATTCTGTGATGTTTCTATAACAAAGAATTTGTCTAGTGATACATTTCTAAGAACTTATTCCATCATAAAGCACTACATTATAGTATATTATTAAAATTAATTTCACTGATCTCTTATTACTTTTTAGTATGTTCCATGATTTGGGGAAGTATTCTTTGTGCTACTACTGGGACATAGCAGAAACTTTAATAGGCAGGGTCCCTAACAGGAGATCTTTAGGTCACCAGGTGCCCAAGATCTGAACTCATATTTTCATGCTTGCACAAAAAATCTTCTTTCCCACTGAGCTGTCTCTCCAACCCCAAAGTGACTTAATATAGTATGTGTACTGAAAATTTCATATTAGATATATGGCTCATATTCTGTTTCTTTTGGAAAGTACTGACTTAAAGAAGACACATTACATGGTGGAGATGCTTATCTTAAGAACAGTATTTAAAAAACAAAAATGAACGAGAGGGAGATAGCTTTCTAGTCAATAAATTATCAGCCAATGAAGGAGTCATGATCCTTTGAATTTTTGCTGCAAAGTTCTGTGATACAATCCAAGAGTTAAAATGTCAAAATTTTTTAAGTTGGGTTGGAGAGATGAATCAGTGGCTAAAAGAAGATACTATTTTGCAAAGGATCTGAATTCAGTTCCCAGCATCCACATAGGAAAGATCAAAACTTCCTATAATTCCAGGTCTAAGGGATCTGATGCCCTCTGCTGGACTTTGAGAGCACCCTCATTCATACATTCATATGTACAGACACAAACAGGTACATATAACCTAAAAAATTGTTTTTAATACTTATAAATGATTTAGCTTTCTAATTTGCAAAAGTATTTTAAACTCAGTCTTCAAAGACCATATTCCTCATCTTTTAATGAATGCTTCAACATCAATACTATGAAACCTTTAAAGAATTTACCATTCTCAGGACTGGAGAGATGGCTCAGCAGTTATGAGCGCTGACTATTCTCGCAGAATGACCAGGTTTGAGTCCCAGCACCCATATGGCAGCTAACAACCATCCATAACTCCAGTTCTAGGGAATCTAACACCCTCTTCTGACCTCCAAAGACACTGCACAACATGGTGCACTTACATACATGTAGACATAACGTTCATACACATAAAATAATAAGTAAAATATTTTTTAAAAAAGAATTAACCATTCTCAATGTGTTGAGTCCCCAAAGCTGGAAAATTATAAATTTAGCAATTATGAATACTTTGAATATATCACAGCCATGAATGTCAGCTTTATAGAGACCAAGAAAGATAATCATCCTTATGTTTCCAAATCATTTATTGACTGCACATACACATATGCATACACACATGTGCACACATAAACACACCTTTATGGAAAAATCCAGTCTTAATCCAATGTCTTTGTTTTGTTTTTGAGACAGGATCTCCCTGTAACCCCAAGTGACCTAGAACTTGATGTGGAGACCAAATTGGCCTTGATCTTATAGAGATCTGCCTGCCTCTGCCTCTGCCTTCTTAGTGCTGGAATTAAAGGCATGCAGTACCACACCCAGCCTAATCCAATGTCTTTATCTTTTTAGTATTTTATTTATTATTTTTATTTTTATGCTTATTAGTGTTTTGTCTGCATGTAGTATGCAATGCTCACAGAAGTCCAAAGAGCTTCATCAGAACCCCTGTAACCATCTGTCAGGTTGGTAGCCACCATGTGAGTGCTAGACTCTAACCTGGGTCCTCTGCAAAAGCAGTTAATGCTCTTAACCACTGAGCCATCTCTCCAGTCCTCCAATGTCTTCTTAAATTTACCTTTTTTGTTTGTTTGTTTTTTGAGACATGAAACCCAGGGTGGCCTTGAACTCACTGTGTAGCCAAGGCTCGTCTTGATTTAATTCTCTTGTTTCCATCTCCTGAATGCTGAAATCATTGGCATATGCCAGCACACCCAGCTTAAATGCATTATTATTAATAAGATACTCTTTATAGCATATTTAGCTGCTCCTCTAATTGAATATAAACAATGGAAATGCATAATTCATATGATAAACATGTCTTTCATATTTTTGTACATAACAGAAAATATTTTACATGCAAGATTTTAAATTTCACTAGAAAGAAATTTAGATGCAAATGTGTTTCCCAGGATTTAACATCCCCCTTCCTTAATCATCTAGTTGTACATATCCATTTCCATAGCAACATGATGTTACAACTCCTGAATTCTCATAACCGAAAGGAAACAACGAAAACAAATAATTGAGGGGTGCATAACCCCTCGCTCCAATGGACTTTGAGTAAATCATATAAACAAGGGAAGCACCATATAAGGACTTCAAGTATAGAGATATGATACATTCTGAATTATCAAGGCAGACAAATGGGTGTAATAATGAAACCTGAAACAGCCTATTTATTTGGGTGGTCATTTGGGAATTTTTCTTATACACATTTCTTATTATTATCCTTTCCAGAAGCTCCAGTGCTATGTATCTTAATTTTTCATTTCTTCTTGGAACATGAACTTGTCATGAAATGAGCATATGGTGAGGAGGCACACTACAGCAACTTGCTATGCACTGTCAAGGTCTAATCACTTCTTTTACTGCCGTTTTCTTTCTCCAAACTCTTCTGACCCCACAGGCATGTAGGCATGGTCATTCTCATGCTGTCATATTATATATCTCATATATCTCAGAAACCTCTAAACTAAGAAAAGTCTATAGGTTTTTTTAAATTATTAATTTATATTTTAGGACCTCACTGAGATTCTTCAAGGTTCATCTTCAGTGAACTCACTACCTAAGGTAACACCGGTTTTTTAAGAGGAAAGATAGAGAGCAACCCTTTTGTGGACAGGGACAGAGAAAGGGATGCCAAGCTCAGGTGCCACTGCCAAAAGCTTTCCATCTGTTTCCAGTTCTTACGTTCCCTCTTTCCCCTGTCTTCTGCAGTGACTCGATTTCTTCACTGATCTTCATACCCTCATAATACTGTGGCTGTGGTCTTTTCCTATCAATCAAACATTTTAACTTCCACTGACCAACATCTGTGTTCCGTGCTGATGGGGTACATTCAGTACTGGCCTGTGAAAGGCAGGTCAGAGACTCAGTTCCAGGGAAGAAAGGCAACACCACTTAGATCATTTCCTTGGAGTGGACCTGTAATGACACCCTCCACAAACCAGGTCACTGGGAGGTAAGAGAGCTAGATGACTCAGTACAAATCATCACTTTCTGGGAAAGCAACTCAAAAAGAACAAAGTTATTAAAACCTCAGACAAACAACATTAGGATTCTGATGATCTTGACTCAAGTAAAGGTTTGATTGAAAGTCATTGTAGAAAAGTGGAAAACACTCGTGGCTATTGAGTACTTGACATGTGATATCTCATTGATATATCCTGTACAGGTGAGAAACACAGCACATTTTAAAGACCCCTCACAAAACACTTTTTAAATACTCCTCAATAATTTTTATTATGCATGTTGAAGTGATAGTTTATAAACTGGGCTAAATAAAATATGAAAATGAATTCTATCTATGCTTACTACAACTAAGTAAATTTTAGATTACATCTTTGGCTTTCATTTTATTTCCATGGATAATGTTTATCTAATAAACCTTTATTGAATATCAAGTATCATTTTTCCTGTGGCTGAAAATGTACCAACAGCGGCCTTTCTGCTCTAACCCACTGTATTTTCTTCTTTCACCTCTTCAGTAGTAACAAGTATTTGTTCAATTGTCAAATCATAGTTACATGTCTTTTGTCTAGTCATTGTCATTCCTGCTGCCATTTCCATAGTCTGATCTCTGAGTAATTTCATAGCTCAGTTGTCATAATTACCTATTAAATCATGTCTGTCACTTTACATTCTGCCCATCTTAATGCGTCCTCAGGGCTACAACCAAAACAGCTTTCTATTCATGTGGCTGGGATTACGTCCCCATTGCCCTGGAATCTTCAGTAACCACTCTTACCTACAGAATCAAGGCTAATTTCTCGAGGACACTGACTCAAATTTTCTGGTATCATGACCTCTATGCACTCTTCATAAATTTTAAGGACCCCAAAGAACTTATGTTTAAGTGGGTTATATCTGTCAGTGTTTATTACACTGGAAATTAATATTGAGAAATTCTGAAAACACAGGAATCTTCTAGAACACACTCCACCAGCCTTCAGAGCACAGGCAGCATTCTATGTCTTGTAGCCTCTGAAAACCCAGAAAGGCAAAAATTATGATTGTGTTACTTACAGAAGTCATTTTCACTGGGACCCTGGAAAGTTCTAGGTTACCCTCACATGTTCCTGGCCATTCCCCGAGAACTGCTACTCTAGCTGTCTGCAGGTGAGCTCCTCCACTCCCAGCATTGCAGCTGCTACATACTCAGGCCTCCAGACCTCAGCCTCCAGCCCTTATCTTGCTTCCAAATTCCAAATCTGTATATCCTACTATGGTCTCTGCCTCAATGGGCCAAAGGGGACCCAAACCACCAGGTATGAAGCAGAGCTCTCCTCCCACATCTGTTCTTCTTCCCTGTTCTCTGATCTCAGTAGTTGTCACAGCTCAGTCTAGATACCTTGCCTTTGTCTTTATTCGCCCCTCTCCCTCATCCTTCACATTTAATTAATGGCATTTAATAGGAGCTTAATAAATATTTGCTGAATGAATACGTGACATTTAAGTCTCTCATCCATATTATCCTATACCTGCTTTTCCTAGTACGTGTCCACCTTTTTCCTCTGCTCCCCACACATCAGTGCAATAAGTGTTTAATCAATGAGTCAACAACAGTGACATTTTATAAGTAAAGAGTAACCCCTTGGTATCCACATTGTCAAACCTGAGACTGTAATTTGGATAAAGACATACAGAAAGTAAGAAGGAAAGCTTAAGTCAAGGATGAGTAAGAAAAGAAATAAAGAATATTAAAAGAAATATAGTTTATTCACTATTCACTAAAAATCCTTTGACCTCCACCCTAAGTTGTTCTAGTAAAAGAAACTGTAGCTCTAAGTCAGTGAAGGTTTTCAGGTGTATACAAATGATGTCAACTTTCACAAATTAAAGTAAAAATTAAATTTATTAAAGAATTTTAAGTAAGTCACATCACATCTTCTACTACAGAATGACCCAAAAATCAGATTTGGAAGACCTAGGAGCAACATGCCATCGTCCTTGATAGAACTGTCTTTGGATAAGCAATAACCAGAGCCACTGGGTTCTGCAGAGATGCTCAGGGAGAAGCAAGGATTCCTTAGAGGTATTCTCCCAAAATAGACTGAAAGGAAGTCTTAAAGGACAAGGTGAGCTCTATAATCCCAGAATTCTAGTCTCTCTTCTGCAGAAGTCAAGCAACTTACTAAATCTCTCCAAAGTTAGAGTCAGAATTGAGGCTTCAGATCTCTTATTACCCTGCTTAACCATAATTTGTCACATCTTGTATTCTTCAACTATAAAATGAAAAAAATGTACCTTGTTTCTGAAAGGAATGCTTTCAGACTATTATGCAATTATAATTAGTTACTATTATGATTATCACAAATGGGGATGATAACATTTTACCATACACAAAAATATTGATAATGAGGCAGGATTACAGACATCTTATTTTATCTTTTTTTTTTCTGGTAGCATATAAAATCATGGTTTCATTGTGTATATCATGGCACTTCAGTCATGTGCACTCTCTCATAGGGAAGTCTCTTTCAATTAAGAACAAGTTAAGCAAATACAAGATACTGATTCTTGATGAGAAAGAAAAGAGCATAATACTAAATAAAGTTTACTAATATTTGGCTATGTTGTTATAAAGTCTGAAAAACACTGGATTTAAAATTTGTATTTATTTATTTATTTTTATTTGATGTGTGTGTTTTACCTACATATATGTAAGTGGACCCAATGGCATGCAATGCCCATAAGGCCAGAAGACATCATCAAATCCCTTGGAAATATATATATATATAAAATCTGCCATGTGGGCATTGGAAATGAACCCAGGTCCTCTGTAAGAGCAACCAGTGCTCTTAACTGCTGAGTCATCTCTCCATCCCCCAAATACTGGAACTTTGTTATCCTTCTCTGCTAGGATGATGTCTTATATTCTATTACTCTAACTTCAAAACACAGTAAAGGGCTTAGTTTCATTTCCTGTCGCTGTGGTAAAATAAACACACAGAAGCAATCTAGCAGAGAAAGTGTTGTTTCACAATTCCAGGTTGTAGTTCATAAATGGCAGGAACTTGATGCAGCTAGTCATACCACATCCACAGTCAAAAGTAGAAAGCAGTGAATGAATGCATGCATTCTAGTGCCCTCCCATACAACCCAGAATCTCTGATCCAAAGAATGTTGTCACCCACACTGGGCAGGTCTTCCTTCTCAATGAACAAATTCAAGATAAATTCCCCAAGAGAGGCCCACAGGCCAACCTCCTCTAAACAATCCCTCACCGAGACTCCCTTCCTAGGTGATTCTAGATTGTGTCAAGTTGACAATTAAAACAAACTACTACAAGTCATTTATGAAAATAATTGTTTAGCTCAATTTTCCAGTCTGGGAAGTCCAAGAAACTTGCACCAACATCTGGTTGAAGGTTTTTGCTGCATTGGAACATGGTGAAGAGCATTACACAGGAAAACAGAGCAAATTTCAAGAGAGAAGTCACCTTTACAGCAACACCATGCCCCTAGTGACTGTCAGCCAGTGAAATGAATTCAACTATTTGTGAGAGCAGAGCCCTCAAGACTCACCACCTTTAAAATGCTATTAACATTGACTTTGGGAGATACATTTGCAACACGTGGGATTAGTGGGACTCATTCCAACCACAGCAGTTGGTAAATGAATTTTATGTACAAAAACAGGTTGTCATGAGTGACTGTTCTTAGAACACATGATCGTGTCTGTTCTCTTCTGTATAACCTCCAGCAGAGGGTCTGACAGGGGTTTGGTTCTCTATGTATTTGATTACAAAACAATTTAAGACAAGTGTCCAAGAAGGAACTTTCAACAGTAATTATTTTCTGTCCCCTCCAAGAAAGCCAATTTATTCCTAAACTCAGAAGTCAGTAGGCATTTAAGCAAATACTACTTAAAACTCTGAATTTCAGAAAATAGCGATCTCATTAGGGAGAAATTTGAAGACTGTGGAAAAACATGAAATCTCACTGTCAAAAATACTTTAAAGCTATTCCTGTAAGAAGACCAGAATCTGTTTTAACCAAGTTGACTATCTTCTGGTGTTTACGTGGACAGACAACAGTGGACAGACTTAGCAGGGTAGAAGCCACTGGCTTTACCCCGTAATAAATTCTCCTGCTACCACATGGGCCCAGAGAGAGGTCACAAGCAGAAAGAAAAGAGTTTGTCTCCAGTTCCAGAGTGCAAATGTGGAACACAGCTGTTCTCGGAACTCTCAGTACTAGAGTTGACACAGTGCTTGGGCATTTAAACCAACATCACTTAAAGCTCAAAGATGACAAAAGGGAAGAAACAAAATGGAACATAAATCTAGGCAATTCCATTCATTAAAAACATAATTTGCTCATGCTTTATGTTGTGTTCTTCTGGAAGCTATCCCTCACCCCTTAGCTGCAAGCTCATTTTCGCCTGACCCTTCTAGCAGAAGCCTCCTCAGCCTTAAGGGGAGGTTGACAGCAAGCATTCCCTCCTGCCTTCCCAAGTCCACCTTCCCAGTAATCCTCCTGTATGTATGTAAGTGTCATGCAGTGCCTGCAGAGGTCAGAAGAGGTCGTCAAATCCTCTGGGCCTGGAGTTACTGATGATTGTTAGCTACCAAGTAGGTTCAGGAAACTGAACCCGAATTCCCTGCAAGAGCAGCCAGTACTTCTAACTGTTGAGTCATCACTGCAGCCCCCAGTAATCCTCCTCTTCCACTATGCAGTTGACTCTCACTCTGCTCTCAGCCACACGTCTGGCTTTTCCACTTCACAGGAGAGCACTGTCAGGATGCAAGGAGAAGACAGCACCAAAGGAGGTAAGGGCCTACACTCCACAGCCACCTCTACCCACACACAGACTGATCTCTTCATGGATGACAAGTCAGTCTGCAATCCAAAGCACCAAAAATGAATTTCTCCTAAAAGAAGGTAGTTGTCCTACTACTGTGCTGCAGCTGCGTCTTAAGAGACCGAGCCCTGAAAATAACGTAAGAGCCAGAGAAACATGCAACCAGTTGTCACCTGCTTCTTCATCGTCCTGGAATGTATCATGCTATCGTGCAGTCTTCTGATCAGCTCATAAGTCCTTAAGAAAAAGAAGACTGAGAGTGAGAGATCTTTATAGGCTTTCAAAAACGTCAGATATCCATGGCATAGAGGTAGACAGGGAGCATACTATTTACTATCTCCATTTGATTAAGGCTAGCCCTCAAAAATCCCCAAAGGCTCACATGTAGGTCTAAGTCTTTTTTTTTTTTTTAACTGTAAATTGAATGTAGAATCATGCACTCAGTTGGCAAAGAATCTACCATGAAACTATATCCCCAGCCAGGCTCTCTATGGTTATCAAAATTTGAATTAACTGGTACAATGCTTCAGCAAAATTTGATAAATACCTACCATGTGGATGGTGTTATCATAGCTCCATGATTCATCACAATTATTATTTAATTCACTTATTAATTCAATACCTAATATATACAAAGCACTATGGTATATAATGTGAAAAGGAAAGATATCAGTCATTTCTCACAGACTTTATGTCAAGCAGAGGCAAAGACCTGTAACAAGTAGCTACACAATAAATTAAATCATCATAAACATTAGAAAGCGCAAATATAAAACCATGATGGAGATCTTTCAGTATGGACGAGAAAGGGTTTTCTTAGGCTGTGAGTATTGAGGAAGTTTTAGAGTGGAACAGAAATTAATATGTGTGTGTGTGTGTGTGTGTGTGTGTGTGTGTGTGTGTGTGTGTGTTTGAAGGGCTCAAGGTCAGACAGTTGATTTTACAGGAACTTGAATGAAGTTAATGTGGCAAAATACGGAAAGTGCTAGAAATAAATCCAAAGAAATATTCAGATCAGGAAGGTCAGGTTGGGAAAATAATTCAGTGGTAGAGCACTACCTTAATGTATAAAGCCCTAAGTTTAATTCTTAGCACTGCAATCAGTCAATCAATCAATAAGCAAACAGCTGGGAGGATAGCTCAGTCAGTAAAATGCTTGCCTTGAAAGCACAAGTACCTGAATTTGAATACCAAAACCCATGTTAAAAAAGAAAAACAACATGTGCTGTTTTGTGTGTTTGTAATCCCAGCACCAGGGAGCTGGAGACAGGGTTAGTTGGCCATCCAGTTTAGCCTACTTGGAAAGTTTCAAGTCAGTAGGAGACCTCGTCTAAAAATAGAGGTGGACAGCTCTGGAGAAACAAAACATAAGGTTATAGTCTGGCCTCCACATGTTGTGCACATACCTCCACAGGTGCATGCACACACACACAAACGTGCACACTCACATACCAGGCACGTGTCTTTCAGGCCATGTTAGCCAAGGATATGGGTTCTATTTGTTAATGTAATTGAACTTCAAGCAATTAGATGCTATAATTGGAAATATTAAAATGGCTCTCTAGCTCAGAGTGTGGAGAATGGGCTGTGTCTAGGCAGGAGTGAAAACTAGGTCAGTAGCTAGGAGAATTATGCAGTGATTCTTGTTAGAAGGATGTTAGCAGTTGCCAATTTGGGGGAGGGACTCAGGTGAAGTATTGAGGGGATGTACTGAGAGGAAATGAAGGCAGGCAAGAGAGGGACTCATTCAAAGGATCTCCCAGAATTTCTGATGTCTGCACCAGGTAAACAAAGATGAAATTCACATAGATCAACACTGAAGAGTCAGGTTAAATGTATAATGAGTTCCACTTCCGACCTTGACTTCAACAGAGCTGAGGAGTCAGCAGTTAAACAGAAGTCTAGGCTTGGATGATTAGTCTTGTCTGCTAGTAAACATTTGAAATTCTTAGGCAGTGTTGGGGTAGCAGAAAGAAACCAAGACCTTGGGCGAGTTTTCTAACACATGTTCAGACCAGACATTTAATGAAGCTGTTTGGGGTTCTCTCCAGCTTTTTATAATCTCTCAACAATGTTTTCAGTTGACTCAACCAAACTTAAAATATTTTCAAGATTCGTGTGATATGACATCATGATTTAGACTGTTAACTGATTAATGTAACTATTTAAGAAAAGCCAATGTAGGCTGGAATGATGGCTTTACAGTTGGGAACATCGACTGTTCTTACAGGGGATCCAGGTTCACTTCCCAGCCTCCATATGGTAGCTAACAACCATCCATAACTCCAGTTCCAGGGGATCCCACACACTCTTCTGGCCTACATAGGCATTGCGCAACATGGATGCACTTACATACATGCAGGTAAAATACTCATACACATAAAATAAAAATAAATAGATAAATAAATCAATAAATAAATTAAAAGAAATAAAACCTATATTCTTTCCAGAGAAATATGTTGACATGTAGAAAGCACTCTCTTGGCTCAGCTTGAGCTAATATATCAATCTTTTGAGGAGGATGGATTTCAAATTCACATACTCAAATGTACACAGCCTGAAGTGAACACTGTCCCATCCAATCTAGGGTTTAAAATGCATGATTTCCATTCTCTTCCAAACCCATTACAAAATATAGCCACTTCCTAGAGAATCCAATATGAATAAAGAAATCAATTTACTTGTGATAAGTCTTTATGGGTATGCGGAGAGCAAGACATCCCTCTTTATTAAGCTAAACAATCGATAAAAAAAGTGTTGGTCATCGAAGGTTTGTGGTGTTGTTTCATTCTGCTATATTGCTGTAAGTAGTAATCATCTCCTTGTATCGTTGAAGGTTAAGATATTAAAGAAGCATTTTCTGAAAGAGTTCAAACCTATGTCTTTTTGTAGCATTGGCTGGAAAAAGAAGAAAAGAAAAAAAGTTATATTTAATTAATATTCCTTTGTTTCACATAGAATTTGACATATCTTACGCAGTGCAATAGATAGCTGTTTATCCAGACCAAAGGAAAACACATATCTGAGTGGCATCTATGATGGAGGGGAAAGTGTAAATGTTATAGTATACACAAGCCAACACTGCTTCATAATTACCGAAATTGGATTCCAAATTCGAATCTGAATTTTTGGCTTTTAAATAAAGCAAACATCGCTATATTCTTTATCATGTATAAGGTCATTGTGTTCTTTCTTCCAAAGGCAATAGATTACTTCAAATTTTGTTTAGAAGACATTAAAAATATACTTTTTAAAAGTCCCTAAAGTAAATGCAGTCATAGATTTTGTTCAACTATTTCTAGTAGTGTTCCTTGACTCAAGGTTTAAACTGAATTTGAAAACAGCAGTTCTGTGGTGTAGGAGAAGTAGCAGGAAGATGGTCAGTGTGACCTAAGGATGAGGCTCTGGGACAGCCTAACTCAACCCAGAGCTAAGACCCAGAATAGACAAATGACTGCTTACTGCCTTAGACGAAAGATCTAAGGGAATCTGATGAAAGCTTGAAAAAAAAAATCACACACACACACACACACACATACACACACACACACACACACACACACACACACACACAAACACACTCCCCATACCAAATAAATGCAGATGGCTTACAAATCCTTTCGAGTCCAGGCTGGAAATATGAGATCTTAAATGTCTACAGGGAATTAACAATATTACAAGGCAGTGCTTCAGAGTAAATGCTCTGGCACCAGAGACCTCAGCTCAATTTCTGGCTATCCTCACTTGCTAGCTATAGAACTATAAGCAAGCGACCACTTCACTAAAGCCCCCATTTTCTCCTCTACAACATGATGCCAATAACACTGTTTACCTCATAGGGCAGAGGTGATGACTAAATATGATAATGCAGATGAAAGGCCTAGAGCAATGTTTGCAACATAGTCAGGACTTCATGAACAGTAGCCAATAGTTATTTAATTGACTCATGATTAATTGAAGCTAGTACTCTGGAAATTGGGGTTCACTATTGGATTCTCAGTGTCATGAAGACAAAAATTTGAAAACAGATTCAGAAGGAAGCTCAAGGACAAATCAGTCAGAATTTAAGAGAAACAACAGAAAAGGCAAGCCGTATATCTTGGCAGCTTCTAGAAGGAAGGTGATGGAGAAGAGGAAGGGAGAAAGTCATGCCTTTCCGGGTTAGAGTCCAAGGAAACTGGCAGGTTCAGTAATGGTGACTGGTAAGCAGCTCGCAGAAGGGGAGAAAGAGCTTCAGAGAAAGAATGGAGAAAGACAGAGTTATTAGGGAATGCATGCTGAGGGTTTTGGCGCTGTCTGGAAAAGTGATGGAAATACGAGGAAAAGTTACACTTTTGAGTTAGAACTCAAAAAACAGGGAAGCTCGACAGTGCTCTTTCCTGATGCTCCGTAAGCAGCTGCCTTGGGGGAGGGGCTTCTGGGACGTATAAATCCATTATCTCGTTAAGGGGATAATTCTTCCTCTCATCTCCTTAGCATGTCTACAAGGGAATCAGCATTTTTTAAGGGGTGATACCCTGGCAAAGTGATGCATAGGCCCAGCTAGATTAACTCTTGAAGGAAGACACAATGGTATGTAATGTTTTAATTTGGGGGCCAATCAGAATGTGACCAGAAGTAGAACTCATCTTCCATTCTTTTGACCAGAACAAAGCAAGCAACTTTCCTGTAATGGACTTCAACAAGGCCCTAATATCTTCACCTTTTAAAAAGATTTTTATTGAAGTTTTGAGATTCCCATATCATGTAATTTGTTGGTGTTTCGATCTCCTTCCCTGTCTGTGCCTCCCTCGATGCCTCCGTCCAGTGTAATGGAACATATATGTAAAATAATGCCTAGAGAGTCTAATTTGTGGTCTCCAAAATCCTTCAATGTAGGTTCATTCACTGGAGCCTGGTGTATCCTCCCAAGAGTCCCTCCTTAAAATAGATTGTTTCTTCCTCCTCCCAGAAGCCATCAGTTTGCAAAATTTCCTTAGGTTGGGTTGGAATTTCTTACCCATTTCCCCATATCTACACTAGAATTTTACCTGGTTTGAACTAACATAGGACTCCTGCATGCCATCACCATTGTTGTGAGTTCATCTAAGTAACTGACCAGATGTCTGGAAAGCTCTTGTTTCCTTGTGGTCATCCAACACCTCTGGCTCTTACACTCTTTCTGCAATAATCCCTAAGCCTGTGGCCCATTATAGCTCTAACTTTTCATTTGGTATTTTAAATCTAAGAAACAGAAGGTAGAATTCAAAGTGTATCATGAAATAGAGGTCCATCCTTAATGGTCCCAAAGATTGCTAATCTTTGTAACTCCTCCCTCAAGAGCTGAGACCCTAAAATCACTTAGGAGATGGACTGAAATTAAAGCATAGAAGGGTTTAGAGTCTCCACTTTGCTGACTTTCAAGCCTTTGAGGGCAATCAAGGGGACCCAGACAGATAGACGTTAGGGAGACCACCTGATGTGGATCAATTGCTTAAAAAAATATGTTTAAAAAGAAATAAAATTAAGGCAGCAGTTGAGTGCACAGACCCAAAGATTAACAGCGTCTCTATCATGGTAATGACAGAGATAACCCATTTCCACCATGAAAATCCAGTGATTCACTTCCAAGACTGTTCACCAAAAAGGATGGGTGTCTCACATATAGCTTCTAGGCAGTTGTGTGAAAGAAGAAAGATAACAAGAATTCAGACCAGAAACTAGGATCCCCAAACAACTCTGGTTTTTCTGACCTATGTCCAAGATAGAACCAAGGACATTTCTGGCCTCTGGCTTTCAAGACCCCTATCTAAATTGCTTGATCAGTTTTTTCATTATTCTTGTTGGTATTTGTTATACTGCTTGCATTTCCCTACACAACCATTAAAAAAGGGAATCCATAAAGACACTGTGTTTATGTGTGAATATAGGACCATTTTCATGATTTAAAAACAAAAACAAGTGTGAACCATTGGCAAGAGATAAGTGTAAGTCGACCCCTTACTTCAAGAAGTTATTAGCTCACAGGCACTGCTCTGCCCTCTTCAGTTCTGACAGAACATTCATGGGTTCTGGACACACACTTATTTTTCCAAGTTACTTCTGGGAGGAACCATTGTGGCCTCACAGATGGTTCAATGTCATGGAACTTTCACTGACCTGATTATCTTTCTGGACCTGTACTCTAGATGTTAATGCTCCTGAATTGTGCTATAAGCCATGGGTTATTGGCTGAATTAAAGATGTATTAACATTAGAAGTGACAGAAAATTTCATCAATCTTTCTGATCCTTTGCTTTGACTGGTTTCCTTTTCTGTTCCCTGGATAATTTTACCCATGTGTTTATATCTTTCCTTTTGCCTAACTCCAACTCCCTTTAAAAACTGGAATTGGAACCAAGAGTTGGATTGAATTTAGAGTTGAGACAACCGAGTTCAGTCCCTCAGCCTATTACTCCTCATTAGCAGGGCGAGCTAGTGGCACATCACAGGGGTCTCAAGTTAGATTGTTTAGAAAGAAGAACCCTCCCGCATAATTGTTGGGAGCTGTGTGAAGGAATGTACTGTGAGTGTCCAGCATTGAGGAATGGCCAATAGTGGGTGCCAATAAACACTAAAATTGGGAGGGGGGGATTTGGAATTTGGTATAGGATAGTTTTTTGTGGCCCAAATGACCAGTCAAAGTAAATCTTCAAATTTCTACTTTTTCCCAGAGCGTGTATATTGCATGATCTTCAAATAATGATTTTGTCCCCTACACTGGGCAGACTTCGCTTTACCCAGGGCTGGAGAGATGGGTAAGTGGTTAAGAACATTGACTTTTTTTTGCAGAGGACCTGGGTTCAATTCCCAATACCCACACATGGCAGCAAACAACTGTTCCTAACTCCAGTTCTAGGGAAATTCACCACTCTCTGTGACCTCCTCAGGCATTATACGAAACGGGTACACTTACACCACATGCAGGCAATAGATTCATAGACATAAAATAACAATTATAAAATATACTCAAATAATGAGAATTTTTTAATGTTCTGGAGGAGCAACATGGTTTCTCCTATTGTTTTCTCTCTTTAGAATACTTTGGTCACTTGAAAGACTCTCGAACCTACCAAGAATTTACTCTATTGACATGAAAATTTAAAAATTTGAGGAATTAGCAATCTCCAAAAGCCTTGAAAAATTAGGGTTAAAGAAGAGACTAGCGATCACAGAGTCTTGTTTTGTTAATGTGCTTGGGCCTTATGTGGCTCAAAGAAATCCATCTCTCAGCTTCCGTCACTGCTGTATTCTCTGTTTTAGTCACAATTTCGATTTTAACATGAGATGTAGATACTATGGCCATGAACTTCTTAGTCTGAGTAATCATTTCCTGTTTGGACCAGATTCTCATTGAAAACACATCTTCCTCTGATGTCTGCATACAGTAAAGCCAAACAGTTATAGTGCAGGCTGCATCATGCTACCAAAAGCACTGATGCAATCATGTGTGTTTTACTTCATTTTTACTTGGCTTTTGTGAGAACAGTCAACCCTTCCCAAGTTACAGATGATATAAGCTAGGGTTCAGAGGGTTGAAACAGCTTGCTTTGATTTTAATTCAAGTTTACCTGACTCTAAACCCACTGCTTTACTCACTATTAGGAAGGATGCAGCTAATTTCATCAGAAACAGTAAAGGGATTTTTATAAAGCTGTCTGTTTTCGAGCCTCTGATGCTCAAAGTTGAGCTGGGATCTAGGTGAAACCTACAAAACTGCTAAGGTCTCGGCTAATGATTTCTATCGTTAGTTATTAGTTATGCTGCTTTAGTTCCTCTAATAAGGCCAAGAACATTAGAATAGAGGTTATTAATATTCAAAACATTGTGTGGCTATGCAAATGTGCCTCTCTGGGAAGCATTCCATAACTTTGTTCAGATTCTCAATGAGGCCCTTAAACCCAGAAGGTTAAAAATCACTGGATAGAGACAAACAAAAGTTGGTTTGCTCCATTTTTAGAAACACAAATTTTATGCTCATATCTGATGATACCTTACTCACTATTTAATGTGTTCAGGGCAAGCATGTTGATTTTACATATTGTAACTCCAAGCTCTATAGGTCCTAAAATGCCTCTGAGGTTTATTTTTATTGTTCAAATTGCAAATACCATGGGTCATTCTATTCTTGTAGCCCAAAGCCTCTTAGAATTTCTAAAGCCCCAGTGATTCAGATTCACAGTCAGTTTGGAAGAAACTAGAATTTACTGGATGTCTTGGCATATTGCTCATCTTATTTATTAACTAAAGTGTCATTATTAGTTATCATCAGTTACTGGTTAGAAATCATGGAACTTTTCCTAAATATATTTCATTCATGCACACATCTTTCCACCTCAACTAAAGTCATCACTTTTCACAGTTTCTATCCTCCGTGTTCCTCAGATGCCTCAAATCCTGAGGCATGCTCTCTTTGCTGTGACTTGGGTTTCACCATCCTAGTATTAGTACCAGCTTTTGAACTGATTTCCACATAAAACTCACACCGAGTGCATTACCGTTACCACTCATTGACCCCATTGTTTCTGCTTTGTTGGCTAAAACATGTCCAACCCATGGAATGAAGTGTCATTGGTTTGGCTCGTTCACTTTTGTCAATGACTGGTCTAATGAAGGCTTACACTATTCTTCTCAGTGTTATATGAGGAGAAGGCAGCTGGAGCTTCAGAAAAAAAATAAAATCTTTCCTCCCTAATATGAGACAGTGCTCGAGGAGAAAGCTCCTCTTTGCTCATGTTTTCGGCCCTTTTTCTCGTGTGTGGAAGGAACGATTGAAGCCAGCAACTATTCTGAAGCCAGAAGAAGAGACAATGCCTATGCAGAGTATAGTGGAAGTAAAGGAAGATGAGACCTTAGTTCTTTACGGCTGTGTTGATCTAGCAGCCCAACACTGAGACTGCTCACTTGCAGCTTACTTATGATAATGGGAAAACATGATTATCTAGTTTTAAGCTACTTGCTTTCAAGCAAAACCATCTAAGCTGATTAAAATACCAATGAACTACTTTCCACTATCCACACAGCTATTCACAAGCACCTTAATTCTCTTCAAAATTATGATCAACAAGACAGCCAGAAGAATGGAATGGAGACCCACTGGTAGATAGATAAGAAATAGAACATCTTAGAAGAGCTATGCTATGCTTCCTAGACAGACTTAAGTTAGAAATTAGACTGATGTTTACTAAACGAAGACTGAAGTTCATCAGTTCCTCAAAACTTTCTGGAAGTCCAAGTTTAGAAGCCTAGAATTAATAGCTCTGACCATTGATCTCTCCTCCCCCTTCCTCCCGTCCCCCTCTTTTCCTCCCCCTCTCTGTTGCTCTTTCTCTCTCAACACACAAATTTAAGGAAGAAGGTAGAGATATTTCATGAAGAGATTTAAATGTTATTTTTAAAGCAAAAAATCCTACCCTATGATTCATGGTCAGAAAAGAAATTGTACAGGTGTTAGTTCTCTCCACTGGCCTTTGCCCAAGTTATACATCATTAAAAGATCACCAGTCTTTCCCCCACAGACCTGGTCACAGTCTGACAATTCTCCTCGAGTCAGTGTTCCAGGCAACCATCATTAATGGATTAGAATTTGCATTTAAGATAGATCCCATCTGCCATTCCAATTATAGCTGATTGGCAGCTAGCCAGAAGCTGTTGTTGAATTAACTATATACAGTCAATGGGGAAGCTTGTAAAAAAAATAGTTTCCAATTTATGTGAGTAGGGTCTGCTAGTCTGCACTGCTGATAACTTCTGCAGAGTTCTTACTCAGCGCTAGGTATGTGACACAAAGTATTTGGGACACAAAAATGTGCAAATGTTGCAAAGTGATGTATATCTGAATGCCAAATTTGGCTGTCAGATAAGTTTTATAGGACTGACTAAGTGTTGTTAACATTTTATGTTAGTAACTTTTATTTTACATTTATCTTTCCAAATATTTAAGGGATGAATGTAAAATCAGATAAAATCAGGATGTTTTGTTTTGCTTTAAAAATTAGAAAATTTACAACCCCTAGCCTCCATTCCAACATGGAAAGAAGGACCTGGAGCTGATGGCAGCTGCAGCAAGTGCTGTGTCCCAGGCTCCTGGGACGATGCCTCCCACCGCGCTTGTGAAACTCACCAGCACCTACCTTTGCATTCTCAGTATTGTTCTGCGTATACAGATCATTGTCAAAAGCAGGAAAAACAAATGACAGACCCAAAAGGCCAGTCTTGGAGGCAGAAAATTCAATGATATTAGGGCATCAATCTCTTTCTCATGAACTTTCAAGAGAGAAGATTAATGGTGTCCTTGTACAACAGCTTTGCCAACAACTGTATGTCAGTTTCACAATTAATGATACCAGGAGGCTTCGTTCTGCCATGATTTTTCTTATATGTTAAAGAGCAAAAGTTCAGCAGGATTGCAGTTGGGAAAGACAGTCTATCCCAGAATGTGACAGTACATGCTGCAGTACAGAATTTAGTATGATGGAATGAGGTGCAGTTTGTCAGCAAAATCGCCTCATTATCCTCTAGCTCCCACTCCAATGAGAATGCAGGCACCCTCTTGAAATGTGCTGCTGCAGGGCCCTTCCTGTGTGTAGTGGTTGTGAACAATCCTGCTATGTGCTCTAAATAGCTGTGATCTCATAATTGGCTCTCCAATTGTATTCCGGAAAGATAAATTATGCTGGGCAAGATTTTAGATGTGATCATTCCATTATACTTCACAGTAAGTAGTGTTGTGTAATGATAACCATGTCGTTGTCGCTTTTTTTTAAAGTTTTAGTTACAGAAGTACATACGAACACGTTCTAATTATAAACGTTCTAAACAGCAGAGGATGCATAGGGAATAATAAGAGAAGAAGCTCCCATAATTTTTCTTACCTTTCTGCTGTGTTTCCTTCCCTACTCATGAATCCCACGCTCCTTATCAGAAACACTCTAAGCTAATGTTAAGTTTTCCCAGACTTCTTTCTACATGCCAGATAAAGGTATGTGTTGTATATATAACCATGATGGAGGAGAGGAAAGAGCTTGAAGGAGTGAGGGGATAATAGAACACGTAGGATATGAAAGCAGTAGTGAACCCCGGCGTTTAAAGGTTTAAAGGTTTAAGTGAGGACGGAAGAGGGGGAGGACAAGATAGAGGAGGTGGGAGTGAGTTAACCAGAACTCAGGATCCTTGAAAAATCCTTTTGGAAACCCACTACTTCGTAAGCTAATTTTAAAAATGGCTAAGTTTTGCCAGGAGTGGTGGCACACACCTTTAATCCCAGCACTCGGGAGACAGAGGCAGGCAGATCTCTGTGAGTTCAAGGGTAACCTGGTCCTGGTGTACACAGTGAGTTCCAGGCCAGCTGGGACTACAGGGAGAACTTGTCTCAAAAAACACCAAAACCCCAAAACAAAACAAAACATAATTTTTAAAAAGAAGTTTGAACAAAGGCACCCTGAATGGGTGGAGAATTCTTTCCACAGAAGATTTGGGCTATTAAATGAAAAAAAATCACAGTACCAGGCATGGAATAACTCATTATAAATTACTGGTCAGAGAGGCCCAGAACTCCCCCAGACAACACATTGCCTCTGCTCTTGGTTGCCCACCATAATTGATGGTAAGAGCCTATTGCTGAAGACATAACAGATTTTGATTGCAAAACAGAGAAATCAAAATGGAACCTAAAATTTCCTGCCTGCTGGTTAGTTTTCATAATGTGAAAAAATGTCATGCATGCCATGGCGGGGAGGAGAGAAAAATCATCAATGAAATTGACCAAGCAATTAACCCTAAATGCTGCAATACTGACCTGCCAGGCCATATATGCTCATAGATAAAGTAGTGAGATAAAGGTCATGGAAGGTAACCAACTACTTTCTGATTGGATCTGAGACCTGCTCCACTGGAGAATTCATGCTTGGTTCTCCAAATCTGGTCAAAAGCCAACAGCTTGGGAGCTTATAGGCCCTAAAAGGGAACCTACTAGAGTTGTGTTATTAAATGGACATGTTGTCAAACTGCCTTTAAATATTTGCATTTATACCCATAGATTAGTGGCCAGTCTCAACCTTGACCAAATAAGCTTCTCTCTTCAGTGATTGGCAGTTAACACAGAGACATACGACTGGTTAAAGTGCTAAGAAGTGTCTACTGAGTGCTTAGTCCTAAACAGGGCGTCTATACCAACCCCTGCCTCCACACTTAAGTTCAGGGAATTGTGGAAGAGGAAGTAGAAAGAATGTAAGAGCCAGAGGCTGGGGACGACTGCCATGAGGTGCAGCCTTCCAGACATGACGTGGCCATTGCACTCATGAACTCAAAGCAATTGTGGTTAGCTGCACAAGACCAAGCCAACAAGATCACTCAACATTCCAGCAGGCAGCAATAATTGGACTTAAGGAATTACAAAAGGGGGCGTGTTTGGTGGTGTTTGAAGAGAGGGGGGAACTGGGAGTAGATATGATTAATACCTATGTGTATAAAATTGCCACAGAATAAATAAATGTTATTTTTTTTAAATGACACTATACAAGCATGGTCACTTGCAAAAATGGCATATGATGAAGTATACAGCTAAGGACGGTTTTTAGACTTAGTAGGCTAAATAAATTACACTGTAGGCTGGGGGATACAGCTCAGTGGTAGAGCACTCACCCAACATGCACCACCAGGCCCTAGGTTTGAGTCCCAGCACCACACAAACAAACACACACACACACACACACACACACACACACACACACACACACAAACATAAACTATACACATACAAGTGAATACCTCATAGTCAAGAAAAGTAAAGAAGTATCTTCATTGAACTGATTCATTGTCCATTGTCGTACTGTATAAGAGCCAGGTGCAGAGGAACATCTGTTGATGATGGCATGTGGGGTTCGGATTCTGTATTTGCACATGCACACAGAAAATTTCTGGAAGGATTTTCTTAAAAAGAAGGAAACTGAATGGTTACAGAAGAAAAATTTACTTTTTCTATCTGTTCATGTGTGACTTTTGAATTTTGAATAAACTTTGGATTTTACCTAATAAAATTTAATTTATTAATGTCTTTAGAAAATCTACAAGGATGTTTTACCAAGAAGCATATTTTCATTGGAAGAATGTTAAGGACAACTTCAATATACATCAACAAAAATTGATTTTTAAAGATAATGCCTGGAATAATTAACAGTTAATAATCTTTCTACATCAGCTATTTAGTCTTTCTACAGCATGATGTACAGTTACAAATATTGGTTACTATATAGCCAATGTAATTTGATCCCAATGTTTAAAAAACAAAAAGTACATATATGTATGTATATGTATACAAGCAGATACATTTGTAGAAAAGGCACTGGAATTTTACACACTATGAATGAGGAGAATAAAGTGTGTAATTGTTCTTTTTAAATTCACTTCTGTCCTGTTTAAGTTTACAAGGTCATGTGCTACACTCATGATTAGAAATATACAGTGTTCCTATTTTAAGTCATTGAGACCTTCATTGAAAAGACATAGACTTGATAGTTATATAATATTATTGTACTATTTTTGTCTGAGCTTCCCAGAGATGCATGCTTTCTACTTAAAATAACATAGTCAAACATTCCAAAATACATACAAAATAACAGAAATATTTACTTGTCTACCATATGTTAAATTTTATATGCTGAAATTAACCTACAATCAATGGTTAGACCTCTATGAAAAGAAATATTTGACCAAGGTTTTAAAATAGAAGAGACTTCTGTGAGTCTAAAAACAACAACAAGGATTCCAACTTTAAAAAACAGAATTCTAACTAGGAATTTTTATTCTATGCATTTATTCTTTTGAAGCCCTGTGTCAGGCCAATTTACAGATGGTCTGGTAAGCCATAGGAAAATAACCATACTTCGCTCATGAATCACAAACAGTTACTCTAAATAGTTATTAATGAAACTTCTCAAGGCATCTGTGTTAACCCAAGGGAATATTTTACCCATAAGTTTCAATCTTGCTCAAAAGCAAAACAGGTAGATTGATGGCCTGCTTATAAGTAAAACTGCTTCATAATGAAGCCCTTTGGGTACTTCATAATCTAAATTCCTCACCACAGAGGAAGACTGAAATTAATTCATTCAAGTGAAGTTCTGATTGGTAATTAACAGAGTTTAGAGGAAGGACCATGTTTTGCAGTTTCACAAGTGAATATCATTGACCACTCTAAAATACCAGAACATTTCACTTTTGTCTTTTTGTGGAATGCTAGCTACTTTAATGGACAGAGAGGACATTAAACATGTGTTTCCATGTGTTCTTACATGTACACAAATAGAAGTTGTATTTACCAGAGGCTTACTAACAAAGAACTTTTTTTAAGATTCAAAAGAAGTCATTTCCTTTTCACACATGTCTAAGAAACTAGTCATGGATAGCAATGGAATCCTCTCAGGATGGAGGAAGGCAAATCAAATCTTACTCAAAGTTAATAAAGTACTGTTCAACTTTGGTCCAGGGAAGCCAGTACATACATTGACTGATAATAGATAGTTGAGGTATGTACTATGTTTGCAGTAGAAGTCAACATGATTTGTAAAATGACATTAGGATAACAGGTATAAGATCATTGCAAGAGCGTATTCACTAACTAAAGGATGTAAAAATTGGAAGGTGGGTGATTGCCCTATCCTACCTATAAAATACCCCAGATAACAGAGTCTCACATGGATCACAACGAACATAAAACATTCTAATTTTTAAATTTGAATTTTAATCAATGAATCTGTTTATAGAAATAGAAAATTTCAATTTCTCCATTTTTTTTTTTCCTTTTGAAGTGGACAATCTGGTGAAGAGTGTATCACTGAGAAAACCAGGGATACAATCTCATCTTGGAAGGATCACTAAACTGGAAGTCACAGCATGTGAATTCTAGTCAAAGTTCTTTGAGGCTTCTCTCTGTGAACCTTGGTCGTCTGGTTTTTGTACGACAGTACTAAAATGAAAACTGCCCTAAGGTCTCACCAGACCCAGGACAATACTACCCAAGAGTACTTACTCTTGAGGACAGTCTCTATCCTCAGTGGCCCCCTGACTGCAGATGGATGTTTCTCAGTCATTTGCTCATAAAATGCTAATTTTTGAAGAGTGGCCCACTCATTCAAATGAGTTACAAAAATACAAGGCTAACATGTAGAACATGGAAATGCAAGTCAAGAGATCTGCACTGGGCTGGGGTGCAGCTGAATGGAAAGGATGCTGGGCAGCGTGCACCAGGCCACACTCACCCCTAGCACCTCAGAGCAAAAGGGGATGAACGTTGTTGCATGGCTAGCTCTCCATATTCCCTCCTAGTCTGCTACCTTGCTCAATTTTCCGAATTGCTCTATGTCTGAATTCTTTATTATTATTATTATTATTGCTGGTGATTAAATCTAGGATCATGCATATGTTAGGCAAGTATTCTATCACTGAATTCCATCTCCAGATCTTAAACAAAGAATTCTTAAAAGTGACTTGATAACGTCATCTTATATTTGAAAATTCATCTTTTGCTGATAACATATCATAATTCTTTTAAATATCTGAATATCAAAAAGAAGCTCTAGTACCCTATCATACTCTTCTTCCTACCCCAAGAAGAGAATCCCCATCAGGTCTTCTTTAAAAATCCACTCAAATACTTAGCCACATATTCCTATAATAAAAGATTTTCACAGGCCAGTGAGCGGCTGTGTATGGACTGAAAGTAGAAGTTCTTAAAGATGTGCTATGGGCCAGTGGCTAGTAGTTGCACCCTTGATTTCAGTATATACACTGACTTCCCTTCTAGTTACATTCATAGTAACTGCTTTCCCAAAAGGGTAGCAGACCCAGTTTAGTGACTGACAAGATGATGTGCCTTATGCAGGCCTCCAGGAAGGGCAATCTTGCTGAAAGATGATGAAACACCATCTCTAGGCATTCCACCTCTACCACATCCTCATGAAGCTGGGAGAACACAAGATTAAAAGCCATTCTCTTGGTTTGTGATCTCGGTAGTTGGTGGTTGATGGGACCTGTGCAGTTCAGCCTTGTCAGCACTTAGCCTAATGGGATGAAAGAGGAGAGAACAGAGGGTGATGGACACAGTTATTTTCAGTAAAATGTAGAGTGGTTTTGAGAAGACTATTAAGTTCAGCCATACTCTTCATGAGAAAGTCAAATCAAATAATTTTTTTATTTTAAATTCTTTTGTGTTTCTAAATGTTCTCTATCCTACTTCCCAGTTTGGAGAGTTTTCTATTAATAAGGTTTTATGGGAAATCCAATCTCTTGCTTTGGGCAATGCCCAAGGAGCAAACAGGTCACTTTTAAAATTTGTTGAAAGCTACGGGCAGAAGGCAGACACCAACAATGTTAAAATTCTGCATGAGCTCAGAGTACGTTGCTCAGAGAGAGGTGCCGAGATCACTTTCCTGCAAGGAAGTACATGAGCTTTAGTTCTATTTAGTCACCTCTATTTTCAGTGCTCAGAGGTTCATTTTTACTTATTGGATTGATGTTATTTTTCATATTTTGAAATTCTTGAATTAGTGGGCTGTTGGCGCTAATGAGCACATTTGTCATCACCCATCTGGTTATTTAGTCATCTCTGTAGGTCTATTATGTCTGTCAAGAAGTGTAAACATGTGAAGAGCAAAGCCTCTGTCTCTGCTAAATTCCCAAAAGGCCTACTCGGTACAGACCATATAGCAAGTACATGCAATATCAAGTGAAAGCATTAAAAAAAAATTGAATTCATAATGAAGAGTAAAATCCATACCTTCATCTGGCACAGAGTCCCTGAAAGCAAAAGAGTTGACTCACTTACCTTTATAACCCTCAACATAGACTGCAGTACCTGGCTCATCTCATATTCATTGTCTTAATCGTTGCTTGATGGCTATGGACAGATTAAGTAAGATCTGTGTGGCCCACTCATGAAACAATACAGCCGGGTACAGTGATGGGATGGAACATGTGTTCAGTTCTTCATGTGTTCGTAGAATTATGCCCACCCTGCAGGCCAGTGATGAACAGAAACTGAAACAGGTGGCGCCCATAGAAGATGCTCCAGCACTTCTTGCTGAACAAGAAGCCTACATCTTTTAGACTGAGTGGGTAGGCAAAGAACGAGCATGAGTTTCCCCATTCACAGAGCTTATTTAGATGAGAGCAGCCCACTACAGAAGGTGGAGGCGAACTTGTCCTCCATCAAGAAAACATTTACAGTCTCCACTCTAGACAGCAGAATACATTAATAATAGCAAAAAACTGGACAAGAACATTTTTGTTGAGTCTAGAATCAATGAAGTGCCGGGGAACACAAGAAAAACACAGGACTAGCTAGCTGGGCCCGGTGGCACACTCTTTTAATCCTAGCACTCGAGAAGCAGGGACAGACACAACTCTATGAGTTCAAGGCCACACTGTGTACACGGTGTGTTCCAGGCCAGCTGGGGCTACAGAGAAACCCTGTATCAAAAAGCCTCCTTCCCAGAAAAAGAAAAACACTGGACTATAAACTCCGCTGGGCCTCCATCTCTGACCCTGCCCAGCACAGAGACTGCTTCCATGAACCTGTATAATCTGTCCCTTATTTCAAGGACCTGAACACTCACATACTTACTTTAGATCATTTAAGTTCTCTCTCTCTCTCTCTCTCTCTCTCTCTCTCTTTCTCTCTCTCTCTCTCTCTCTCTTTCTCCCTCCCTCCATCACTCCCTTTAATTTTTCTTTTGATAAAATTTGTACCTGTATCAGAGAGAAATGGCACTGTGAGATAAAATTATCAAACTTCTTTACTAGCTATTGAAATCAGTTTGGTAAGAGCAGAAAAAGGTGACATACCAAACAGTTTCTCAACAATCTCCATCCTGTTACAGAGACACATTGAAAGTGAGCAGGACTATTATGCTCTGTACTTTTACTGAAATTAATACGGAAATACATTTAGAGCGTGATAAAGGAATCCAAGACCAAGGTTAGTGGATAAATGTCATGAGCAAAGCAACAGCAGCAAAGAGACAAACAAACCAGTTTCCTGTGTCTTCCCCACTGTGGACAAAAGGTTATGGTGCTGAACCCAGCAGCAAGATTTATTCAATTTTCCAGGTTGACACACTTGGTTTATGAATTTGCCACAACCAGAGAACACTGCATGGCCTTGACTCCAAGCTTTATTGTGATTGTTTTGGAAAAATAAACTCATCTGCTGCTGTGAAGAAAGACATCATGTGCTGTTGGAGACATTCACTGCCTCACTACCTAAGTAATTTACAGAGTGTTCCACAGCCATCCTGCCATTTATGTGCAAGCTTTGATGCCAAGCAACTTACCTCTTGTATTCAACACTGTCATACTGTTCCACCACTTCATATGATTCTTACAAGGGTCCAGGAGCCATCTGTAATCTGATGTCTCAACAAAAGCAATAGAAAATAGCTTTGGCTTGGTTAAGTTTAAAAAATAATTGGACCCACCAAATCAAATTAAGAGATGGTAAATGACTGGAAAAAAAGTTGGTCTCATCTCTCCTCTTCCCTCAAGCTGTTAGCACTAGCTACAGCCTCTGCAGAAAAGAAATCAGGGTTACACAAGGAACCACGGGTCAGAGAGGAGGAAGGAGCTCAAGAGAGAGGAGACCACAGGAGACAGGTAGTCTAAGGGAGGGAGGAGGAAGGGTCAGACAGGGAGAGAGTGGGAGATAAATAATGCCTCACTGGTATAAAAACCAGAGACAGCCTCACATTAGTTCATAAACCTACTAAAAAATTGCACATACATTACCTCTACATGAGTACATGTGTATAGCTGAAGACTATATAACAAAAACAGTGCTGGACCGGAGAAACTTTCCTTTGGGTGGTCAAAGAGACTCCCCAAATTATACAGGCTATTGCCACAGCCCTTGATTGTCCTCCAGAACTTGAAGGTAGGATCCTATTGCTGAAGACATGACATACCTTGGACACAGAACTTGAAGCAATTGAAGTGGTTGTCTTGGAAGCTACCTCACTGAAGACTCACTCTCTTAGTTTTGGAAGACACTATGCAAGCTGCTAAGGGAGAACATCAATCAACGGTCCAACCCCAGCTTTAAGGCCTAATAACTACAATAATGACCAGAACAGTAAACTATATTGATGCGCAGTGGCACTTTTATCTTGGGGGTAATCAACAGCTATTTAATTGGACCTAAAGCCCACTCAATAGGAGGTAACTCATGTGTGGTACTATAAACATAGCCAATTACACATGGCTGGAGAGGTCATAGCTCTTAGAAAAAAACCTGAAGGCTGTCACATGCCTAGACAAATGTAATTTCTTACTATGTGCTAAATATGGATCCTTATACTTACAAACAATCACCACTCATCAGAGAAGCTTCTTTTTCAATAGATAGAGACTATTACAGAGTTTCACAACTGGTCACACACAGGGAATATGTGTCCATGAAATACCAAACCCTAAGTCACACATCTACAATGGAAACTCTACACCTAAGGCTCATGGAACTAAATGAAACAAGGGGTAGAAAGAATACTAACACATCTCTCAACTCTCATCATCAAAGTTCCTTCGTACAACAGAGAGCAATAAACCCAGGGTTCAGGGGCCATTGTGGAAAAAGGGGGGCAGAACGATTATCAGAGCCAGATGAAGAGGTGCATGACTATGTGGAAATACTCTTACAGACTCCTGGTACTTTGCTCATGTGAACTTAGAATAATGGTGTCAGTAGGCACAAGACCCATACAAACTTAAGCAGACAAAAACCTAGTATAGAACTGTGGAAATAGGCAGCAGCAGGCCCCAGTCTTAGCCAAGAGCTGATCTTCTTTAAGAGAGTGGCTCTAGATAGACTGACTTGACCCTAGTGGATAAACTTGCATGGAGGGACGTCAGGGGCCACTACCTTGACTCGATAGGCATTAACCTAAATGACAGAATGCATGAAATCCAGTGGGGGTTGAGGTTAAGAGAACATACTGACAGGGAAGGAGGTATGAAGAAGACTGAGATGCAGTGTGTGAAATACACAAAAATTCAATTAAAAATATATTAAAAAAATAAATCAGAAGCAATGAAGTCGACAAAGAATGAGTCAGTATTTTTGTTCTTGTAATAAAATGGAGCACTGTGACATGTGATAAAAGAGCAACTGCTTCTTTGGGGCACTGCTTCATCTCCCATGGCCATTCTCAGGCTCAAAAATAAAGAAATAAAAATAAAGACCTGAAGCCTCAGTCACAGACAAAGTATGTGATTGTCAAACAGTGTAGTTGGAGAAGTATTTACAGTCTTCTGTGTTGATTCCGGTAGCCTGATGGGCCTGTATATCAGCTGTCTTCTCTTTTGAAAAATTTATTATCTTTTATTTTGTGTATATGAGTGTATTGCCTGCATGTATATAAGTGCACCTGTGTGCACTTCATGAAATGCTTATAGAGATTAGAAGAAGGCATTGGATTCCCCTGGAACTGGAGTTACAGACAGTTTCTACCACCATCTGGGTGTTGGGAATCGAAGCCAGGTCCCCTGCAAGAGGAGCCAGTACTCTGTCGAGCCATCTCTCCAGTCCCTAGGCTATATTTTTTTAGAATAAAAATTTATCATTATTAAGACTTTATTCATTGAGGTTTAGACACATGACTTATTAGCATAGCCAATACTCCTGAAACTTACAGGCATTAACCACCATCCATAGCTAGTATGTATAGAGCTATACATACTAGAGACAGTGTGTACTCAAGAGTGAGTTTGAGTGGAGTTATTCCTCAGTCTCTGGCAACACCTACATTGGGAGTCCTCCAATTTTAATACTCATGAATCCCCCAGGGATCTTAACAGACTATATACTCTCATTCAGAAGGTCCAGGATGGGCCCAAGATTTCTCTGTCCATACGCATATCTTCATGCTGCTAGTCGACAGACCACATCCCGAGCTCCAAGCTTCTAGACTCTTTCTGATGTCTGATGTATTGAGATTCAAGACCAAATGACCAGCAAGTTCTACTGCAAAGGATAAGATTGTATATATGTTGGGTTTTGTTAGCCACAGGGCCTTTGCTGCAATCACTCAACAATGCAAAAGGGTATCCATAGACAGCATGCCAATGATTAGGCACAGCTGTGTTTCAATGCAGTTTTGTTTATAAAGTCAACAGTGGGCCAGATTTGGTCCACAGGTCATAGTGTGAAACTCCTGCACTATCCATGCCTAATACTGAAAGATATATTCAGAATCCAACCTAGGGAACAACCAGGAAACAAGCTCAGAGCTTGAATATCTTTTTGAAAAATTTGGAATCACTTTACAAGCTCAGTCTAGTGCCCTGGACTGACAGACACAGGAGGCAGAGGTGCAAGAGCACAACTACACATCCCAGTTCACAACTTCAAAAAGAACTTGCTTGCTGAGCCTCTTAAGTTTTCTCTAGAATAATGGGGGACACGGAACGTGTTCTGCTTGCTTTCTTTGTATATTTGTTTGTTTTGTTTTGTACTGGAACAGTAGGAATTCCTAGAGAAATCATGAACATATTATTCAGATCCCTTAGGCTTACTGTATCAAGGTGAGACAAATAGTTAAGTCACCATGTATAAAGAGCCCCAAGTTCAGACACACGAGTGTTCCAAGAATTAATAGAAGAGAGACACAATGGAACTAAACTGTGACTTGAAAAGAGAGTAGCATTATCCCAGATCAAGGAAGATAAAAAGTGACCCAGGAGGAGAAAAGTGTATGGGGAAAAGTCTGGAAGCAAAAGAAGCATGTACCAGAAAACCTTGAAAGCATTTAGTGAGACGGAACAGTGTCAGTAGACAATGGAGAGAGATAAGGACAGAAAAGTACGGCAGCTAAAGGTTGTGTAAATAGTGTCCGTATAAAGCATCAAGAAGATCAGAATATGGCCGAGAGCAAAAGGCTGGACTTCCAATAGTATACTGGAACAACAGGCAATAACTAAGACTATCCTTGAAGAGTGGGGCATACTTACAATACTAGATGAAAGAGATGGGTTTACACAAAGACCATGAGAAGTTGTTCAATGTTTAAGATAAGGGTCCACATGGTCAGATTATGTATCAAGATGATTGTTCTGCCTGCACTGCAGCAACACTGGAGACAGGAAGGTCACAAGGCAACCACTGCAGCATCCAAGAGGGAGATGACAGTAGCCTAAGTCATGGTAGAGACAACAGAGATGAAAGATGTAGATGAAGTCAGGAGCTGCCTGGGGCTTATATGTACTGTACAGGACTTAGTAATTACTACTAGTGTGGCTGATGGAAAAATGGGGCAAGGAGAAATAGGACAAGTATGGAGAATGGACCCTAATCTCTACCCAGAGTAGAATGAATCCACTGTGGCATCAATACAGGACTTTGTGTAGACATGGTAGAAGACTTACAAACATAGTTTTGCAGATTCTAAGTTTGACAGGCCATGTAATATCCAGGTGGAAATACCTATAGGCTATTAGCAACATATTTGAATCTGAGGCATGTGAGAACGCTCAGGCTAGAGATATAATTAAGAGATTGCTGCCTTATAGATGGTGACTGAAACCAATGTTGCCCATGGAGAATGTGCAGTATGAAGAGAGAAAACAACCTACAAGAACAGGCGTGTATCTCCTAGGAGATGTGAAAGTATTAACTGCCATAATCTGGGGAGTCTGCATCTCCTATAGTGATTCTTGGTTAAGATAATTCCTCAATTAATAGTTACTCATTTTTAAGTATACATTCTACACCAGAAAGTTATACAGCCTGGCTCTGATAGGCTTTTTATAGAACCTGTGGTTCTCACAGATATCCCCACTATCTATGATTCCCAGCAGTGGGTTCATCTACAACCTGTTATTCGAGCTTCCCAACCTGCCACAGTAATTGAAAATGAGGCAAAGGACTGATCTCTGACATTATCACATCAGGAACTTTTCTCCCTCTCCAGAGTCTGGTCTTGGTCTTCCCATTGTATATTCCCCAAGCAACATGAACTTAATTACCCCACAACTCTTAAAACCAATAGTATCGTGATCACTGTTTCAACATAGTGTCAAGCACAATGCCCGATAGATAATAGATTGTTTCAATATTTGTTGAATTAAACATAGGACAAATGGAAGAAAAAGATGTGCCTATGATATTTTCCTCTCCACTCTTCTTGGTAAGCTTTTATTAATCCTATCTCTGTCTTTTAAGATGACTGGCTATGCCAGGTCAAAAGAGCTTTGGAATTAGAGCAATTGAAACAATATCCTGTTTTGACTATAGCACTGCAATGGAGATCTCTGAATTCTTTTGTTTGGAGAGAAAAAAATCAAGTACTTAGAAGAGAAACACCTACTGTTCCTGAGAATTAAGTGCCCCTGGGAAAGAAACACCTGAAACAACAGAATGATTCAGCTATATCAGATCTCATAAGGCAAGCACCTGTAAGGCACATTTTGTTGTTTCCTTTGGCAAGTTGAATGAACTTTCAGTGCTACAATTTCCTTAACTATGAAATAAAAGTAAAACTCACTTGAGATGGTAGGGATGGCCAAAAGAGCTCTGGGTAGAGCTCATGACAAAATGATGTTGGTCCACGCTGTGCCGCACCAGGTAAATGCTCAATGCAGAACAGACACCTAAGAAACAGAAGGTATTTATCTAGACAGCAGTAAAACTATGACTCATTATATACACTGCTCATGTTCACTGACCTGTACAACAGCAACTTGTCGGTGCTGCTAAAACAAGCCCTGGCTGCCAAACTATGACAAAGAAAGAAACAAGAGAAGGAGGAATGGAAGAGAAAGACAAATGAACTCAAAGCAGATCACTAACCTTACAATACTTTCAGTAGTTCCTTACTGCCTAAATGTAACTTAAGTGTTTAGAAGATTTTCTAAAAAACAACCACAGCAACCTAATTTAGGATGAAGAATTCAAAATAGAATTTGAGGTTTTCATTCTTTGCCCATTAGGGATAGACAATGGGGCTGAGGAGATAGATGGCTCAGTCAGTAAAGTGATTGTCATGCAAGAGTTTATCCCCACACTCATATGAAAAAACTGATCATATGCCTGTAATTCCAGCACTAAGGAGGCAGAGACAGGAGGATCCTTGGGCCTCCCTGGCCATCCAGTCTAACTGAATCTGAGAATTCCACAGGAGACCCTTTGTCAAAAAATAAAGTGGAGAAGTGATTAAGGAAAACAATGGCAACCTCTTGCCTATACACACACAGACACACACACACACACACTCACACTCACACACACACCCAGATTCATAACATAGGTGAACATACACATGCATGCATACACAATATGACTGTGACTTAGAAGCACTTGTGTGTTTGCCTTGAAAAACGTTCAAATAAAATCATGTGAAACCATTGGCAAAATTTCCCATTGACTGGCCAGCAGACGACAGGCAGGCTCTGAGGTGATTACAATAGCACTTTACAGGTAAGGAACACTTAAGCATGAGATGGAAACAACAGTTGTGATCTTGCCGCCAAAATTTTTGCCTTGCTTTTGTATTTATTTTTATTTTGCTCATATGGACTTATAGCAATGTTGACAGCATGTACAAGACCAGTGCAAACTCAGTCAGACAAAAACCAGCAAAGATAGAACTGGGGAAATGGACAGCAGGTCACAACTCTGGTGAGAAGCTATTGGCAACTGATCACTGCTGGGTGAAGAAGAGCAGGTCTTCTTTAAGAGAGTGATGCCAGGCAGGCTGAACAGGCTTCAATGGATGGACTCATACTGAGGGACATCTGTATACACAAACTTGACTCACTCACTAGGTCTTAACATATATGTCAAAATACATGAAGTCCTGTGAGCAGGCTATGGAGCTGCAAATAGGGAAGATGGGCTAAATATGAGTAAGCAGCATTGCATGAAACCCACAGAATTTCAAAATAATTTAAAAAACAGAAAGAAGGAAAAGACAGGTTTATACAATTATACAATCCCTGATATCTATGCTCACACTCCTTCCCCAACTCAAATCCATTCTAAAATATTATATATTATACATATCCTTGGACCTATTACAAGTGCTCTTGATCACTGAGTCATCTCTTCAGCCCCTGCTCTGCCTTTGCTTTTCTTATTTCTCATATTTCAGGTGGTAAGAGAGATGCATCCTAAGTATAGTCAACCATCTATATCCATGTGTCTGGATTCAAGCAATCATGGACACAAAATATTTGGAAAACGAGTTTTTACTGAATACATACAGACATTTTTCTTTTCTTTCTTCTCTAAACAATACAGTAATTAACAATAATGACTACTTTTATACATGATATAATAAATAATACATATTTATGTGTACATTTATATATTTATTTAAATTTATATATTCGGCATTTTTAGTGATCTAGAGTTGATTAAATACATGGAGGGGCTATATAAATACTGATCCATTTTCTAGAAGAGACTTGTCAAGGATCTGGTGATTTGGGGGCTCTGGAACTGATTCCTCACAGACATGGAGGAATGACTCTACTGCAATCCGCCCAACTGGTAGGCTTATTCCACACAGACTTTTTTTAATTTCGAAAGACTTTTATGTGTATGAGTGTTTTGCCTGCCTGGTTGTAAGTGCACTTGTATGTGCAATATCCATGGAGGACAGAAAAGGTGGAATTGGAGTTACAGATGATTGTTGGACACTACGTGGGTGCTGGGAACCAAATCCAGATCCTCTGCAAGAGTAGTATTCCTAACCACCTGGGCCAACTCTCTAGCCCTCCACATAGTCTTTTAAAATCAATAAAATTGTCTCCTTTGGTGAGCTATGTGGGTGAATTTTCCCACGAAATAACTTCACTAACAGAAAGATTAGATAGCCTCCATTCCAAAAATGTTTCCCTCTTTAGGAAAATTCACCATTTGTTCAATTTTGTAAAGACCTATTCATTACAAAAGAATAAGACAGGACCAGGACAGACATGGTGGTACACACCTTTAATCCCAGCAGTTGAGAAGCAGAGGGATCTCTGTGAGATCAAGGCCAGCCTGGCTACACACCAAGCTCCAAGCCATCTGGGGCTACAGGGAGACTTTCAAACAAACAAACGAACAAAGATCTTTTGGGGCTGGGGACTAACTCAGCAGTTGTGAGCACTGGCTGCTCTTGTAGAAGATCTGAGTTCAATTCCCAGCATCCACATGGTGGCTAACAACCATCTGTAACATCAGTTCCAGGGGATCTTCTAGCCTCTGTGGGCACTGCACACATGTGGTGCACTTCCATAGATGCAGGCTAAACACTCATACATGTAAAATAAAAATAAATAAATAAATTTTACAAAATTAAATAAGACAGAGTAGGTGCTAAAACATGTACTGGTTGAATAAGCAGATATAAATACTGAAGGATTTGAAATGTATGAATAAGAAAATATTTTCTTGCCAGAATGAAAATATTAATTGTCCTCAGATCCACTTTATTCCTCTCCCTATGCACTTGACCAAGAAGCTATGCAATACATTTCCTAGGATCCATAATCACAACCAGATGGGAACATGTGACTGACTACCTTCTATGGCATTTGGGAAGTCGGGTCATTTTTAACTTAAAGACAAATAAATTGCTTTCCTAGCTTTTAACTTTTCTCTGACATGACAGGAACACTGCAGCCACAGTGACTAGGATTATGTCCAAGGGTGTCAGAGCGACACTGTGAAGAAACATGGATCCCTGAATGACTTCATGGAGCTGAGTTGCCTAGCCAGCTTACATCAATTAGACTAACCAGATCATAGGAGAGAGGAATAAACCAATAGTTTTATATAGCCCACTATATGTTAGGGGTCTCTGACACCTAGCTGCGAATCTATCACTGAAGCAATGAGCAGAAGTATCAACAAACACAGGAAGCAATGAGGAGCATCGATAGGCATCTTGACCTTCATCTTTCTGAGGTTCAAAGGAGATCCAAAAGTACTTTAAAAGTTGTAATAAGAAACAGAATAATTGATGATACAATTTCGAGAAATTTTGATGGGTCAACAACATTTTTGTGAGAGATTTTTACCTGGGAAATTGTTCTAGTCAGCTAACAAATTGTTCTGTCACTAACAAAATAACAAGATAATCATCTCCTGAAGAGAACGGTTTATTTTTCTTCACAGTTTTGGAGCTCCCTGCACGTGATCATTTGGTCTCCTTGCTTTGGACTTGGGACAAGGCAGCAGATCACAGCACGAGTGCATGGCAGAAGAAATACTGGACAGGAGGTAGAGAGAGAAAAGAGACTGAAGTCTTGGTGCTCCCGTTGAGGTAAAGACCTCCCACTTGATCCCACTTTCCAATACCTCCACTCTAGGGATTGAACCTTTAACACATGGGCCATCTGGGAATAATCAAACTCTAAACGACAGGAGAAATGAAACAGAAGTTTCAAGATTTTGAACTTAGACAATTGGGAAAGCATTCTTCTAAACTGGGGAAGTTGAAAAAGGAAGACAGACAGGTTTGTAACAAAATAATAATTACAATTTTTCAAATGTTAAACTAGAGATGATAGTTTTTTTCTTAATGAAGATAGCATTCTAGAATTGAGTTCCTTTGGGTAACAGTTGGTTAATAGGTTTTTTTTCCACAGGACTTATTGGAACTTTTAGTACACTAATGTACCAGAGAAATTCAGCATGAAAGACAGCATTATCTAAATTTAGTTCATCTCAGACCATCTCCTCAGAGAAGTCAGCCTGTGTTCTCTCACTACATGCTACAGGAGTTCAAATTTAAAATGTATGGCAGTACCACTTGAGAGGATGGGGCCGGGATTTGAAATTAATTGTCTTTTCTTTTCACCAGTCATATTTCAGAAAAGTATGCTAAGATTCCAGAAGTTTCAATCAAACCTGAGAAAGAGCAATTTCTTTATAAAAACCAGGTCTTCAAAATGCAGATATTAATGGAGAACAAGTTAAGAACCAAGAGAAAGCACTTCGACATTTTTTGAGACCCAATCCCAAAGACTTCTGAACCACATGGTCAGGTACAGTCAGCAGTGAACCTACTTCTTGGTGCTAATTTTGTGTTACTTGGGGTTTTGTTGCTTGACAAAATATCGGAGATAATCAATTTATAAAAAAGGAAGGTTTGTTTTGGCTCATGGTTTCAAAGGTTCAAGTCCATAGTCAACTGGTCCCATCACTCTGAGCTTATGGCAAGGCAGAACATCACAGTAGGAGCATGTGATAGAGGAAGCTCTTTAGCTCGCAGCAGCCAGGAAGCAAAGGGGAAGGAGGGCCAGGGTCCCCATATTTCCTTCAAAGGCATGTCCCTAATGATCTAACTTCCTTCCACCAGGTCCCATCTGCTAAAGGCTCCACCACTTCCCATTACCATCATCAATTAGCAGCAAAAGCTTTTAACATATGAGCCTTTAGGGGACGTTTTAGATGTGAAGAAGGCATTTAAACAGGTTTATCTATACTGGAAAAAACACTTACCATCTTTCCGCCTTCACTCACACCTGAGTACCCAGGACGAGAATGCATCTGACAAAATAGAGTGTGAATAGCAATAGGAATAGAGTTTATTTGTTCGCCTCCAAAAACAATAATAATGGGCTGGGTATGTCATGGAAGAGTGACCATTTGGCATGTGTGAGACCCTATCCCCAGCAAAAGAGGAAGAAAGAGGAAGAGGAGGAGGAGGAGGAGGAGGAAGAGAAGAGGGAGGAGGAAGACGAGGAGGCGGAGGACTTGCTGTATGCTAGGGGATACAAAGTTCAGCATGGATTAACTCAGTCAGTCCTACAGTTCCCCTTTGCTAATGATATTATTGCTGTAGCACGTTATAGACATGGAAATTAAATCAGAGTTTATATTAAATCTAAGCAGGCTAGCTCCAGAACTTCTCTTTTTACTGCCATTTTACAGCTCCTCAACAAGAGTAGATAGTTCCTTGGGAATCCAAATTTACCAAGAAGACATGGGTCTGCTATCACACTGTTTCTCTGTGTCCAGATTGCTGAAGAAGGTCCGGAAGGTTCTCCTGTTCCCAGCCTCATCATCAGTTCCCTTCCCATGATGACTTGCTTTTCACTTGGATCCCCCCATCAGCCAGCTTCTGAACCTGAAAGGCCATGTCTTTTGTTTTTCTCTGCATAAAGACTGACGGGTTACTTGGAACTTTGTAATATGTTATAAATATTTGGCAAATAAAACCCACGAGTGAATCATGATGAATTATGGGGCCAGTAGCATGTAGTGAATCCCTGATGTCCTGTTTAGAATAGACCTTCCTCCATGGAGAAGTCCCCAAATCCTGAGCAAGGTGAATCCCTCTACTCAGGGTTGGAGGCCATAGGAGGATTTTTTATGTGAAGTTTCAGACGAATGGCTATTGCATGTCTGACTCCACATGTGGAGGGAATGTTATAACCAGCCTTGCATCCCACCGCCTCGCACACCTGGTGCATAGTAAGTCCTCAATAAATATTTGATTACTGAGAAAGGGAAAGCACTTTTGGAGATGCTTGGAAACTTTGTGTTATTTCACATATGAAGGAGCATCCTTAAACTGATTGAGTGGCAACTGAAACTGACAAATGCACATCAGATTAGGAATGGCTGATTGCTAATTAGCAGGCTGCTCTCATGATTCTTGCATTTATTTGGTTACTCAACACAAATTCCTTCTAAAACAAAAACCTCCCAGGTAATTTCTGAAATCACTGACACAACCCTGTCAGTGCATCGCTCTATCAACGCCTTTAAACTCCACTCTCACCCCCAAACAATTAGCTTAGGCAATTTTGTAATGCATGTCGTATTTCAATTCCTACAACACTTGACAGAGTAAAACACTTTATAATTCTTATTTCTTGCCTCATGTGGCAATCTAAACATTTGTGTTTGGGTAAGAGTTCTGAATACTTCCTCAGATTATTCCCCCAAATGCTCTAGGAAGATGTTCTAGGGTTCATCTGGTATGCTGGAGCCTGTGGCTGGACTTTTCAACTCATTACAGCCTTCCTTCCTCCCTCCCTCCCTCCCTCCCTTCCTTCCTTCCTTCCTTCCTTCCTTCCTACCTTCCTTTCTTCTTTCTTTTGTGTGTATATGTGGTATGTGTACTTGTGTTTACATGCTTGTAGGTGCTCATGTATGCATGTACATTTTCCTAGATCACTTCCCACTTTACTGACTGGGATCTCAGAACCCAGAGTTCACTGAATCGCCACTGCCTGAGAGCACTGGGATGAGGAGGGCCGTCATGCCTGTCTGGGGATTTTTATGTGGGTGCTGGAGATCCAAACTCTGGGCTTTATGGTGTAGCAAGTACTTTATCCACTAAGTCGTCTTTCTGTACCTCACTGCAGTTTCTGAATCTCTTTCAACACATTGCAGAAGATATTCGCCACCAAGTAACCGGTTGAAGCTAAGCAGTATTTCTGTTGCCCGAGATTTATGTGGCAGTACCTGCAACTTACTCCACTGGGTCATGTTTCCTCTCCCCTCCCCTCCCCTCCTCTCCTCTCTCTCTTCCTCCTTCCCCCTCTCATCCCTCTCATACTTAACTCACCTAAACCGTAAAAGCCCAAAGTCTGGAAAGTTGCTACAGTTACCACAATTCTTCGTGTCCCTTCCCTGAGCCCTTCTAGCTTTTGTAGCGCTTGAAATTTGTGAAGACGCTGAACATTTGCATTCCTAGATCTATGAATAATATTTTCCTTCTGACAGAGGATTTGGAATTTTTAGTTCTCAAATTCAGGCTACAAGGTCTTGCAGATTTTGTTTCTGTGGGGGCAATTTCCTATGCTTCCGAATCTTTGGTGGGGTGGGGGTGAACCCTCAGAAGAACATTGAAACGTCTGGTGTCTTCTACAATAGGGTCTTACTGTCCAGGTCAGGTGCGCAACAAAGAAGAATGCCAAAAGCCTGCATTATTTTGCCTGGTTTTTTTACACTTGTTTTGTGTGTGTGTGTGTGTGTGTGTGTGTGTGTGTGTGTGTGTTTGAGGGATGAGCTCATGTACCACAGTGCATGAGTGGAGGACAGCTTGTGGAAATCTTTCCTTCTACCACGTAGGCTCCAGAGACTAAACTGAGGTTATCAGTCACGGCAGCAAGCACCTTTTCTGGCTGAGCCAAGAAAAGCCACCTTACCTTTTCTTGCCAGCCTGAGCCTGTATTGCTTGGGGGACTCTGGGCCTCCTTGACTTACAATTCATAAAGGAAGTATCTCACTTCTGGCCCTGGGGTTCTGTTTAATATTTCACACTTTTAGAAGCAGTTTTTATCCATCCATGCATGGGTTCTCCCTCTTTAAAAAATTATGAATTATATTTTCTAATTGGGTTGCAAGATAGCAGCTTTCTATACGGCTTTTCCATATAGAGTTCTGGTCAACTCCCCCATTGTGTTCTTTATCTCCCCCACTCCCCATTTCAACCTTTCCTAGTAGTCCCCACCCCCCTGCTTTCACATTGCTTAAAGTCTGCTGTCCCTTAAGACATTCCTCTCCCGGTGGCCTCCTTCTAGCTTCCTGGATTCTACAGGTTCTCCAAGCTGAACACAAAATTAGAGGTGCAAGGCTAAGATCCCCAAAGGAGGGAGAACGTATAGCATTTGTTTTTCTGTGCCTGGGTTACCTTACTCAATTAAATTCTTTCCTAATTCAATTCATTTTCCTGAAACTTTCATTTTTCTTTAAAGCTGAGTCAAATTCCATTCTGTATATGTGCCACATTTTCATTATCCACTCATCAGTCGATGGACACCTAGAATGATTCCATTTTCCAGTTACTGTGAACATAGCAGCAATGAACAGTGATGAACAAATATCTCTGAGTAGGATAAAGAGTCCTTTAGTTTTATGTCCAGGAGAGGAGTAATAATGGAATCATATGGCAGTTCTATGTGTGTTTTTCTGTGGAATCTCCACACTAATTTTCCTGGTGACTGTACCAGTTTGCACTCCCACCCACAATGAATAAAGATTTCTCTTTTTCCACATCCTCACTAGTATTTGTTGTCATTCTTGATGATATCCATTCTGACTAGAGTGAGATGGAATCTCAAAACAATTTTAATTTGTATTTCCCTGATGGCTAATGATGTTGAACACTTTTTTATTAGCCAGGTTGGTGGAGGAGAAAAGGCATCAATGGTCTTACACAGTGTGGATTGTACGATCCACAAGACCTATTTTCTAGGCAAGATGTGCATAACTATGCAATAGCGACACTCCTAGTATGGGTGTAACCAACTGCTCTTTGATTGGATTTGAGACTCACTCCATGCCTGGTACTGTAAACCTGATTTAAAAAAGAAAACCATGGTAAGAGACATCATGGGTACTAGAGGGAACTGAATCCTATAGTTTAACAAACTGACATAGTGTAAGATTGCCTTCTAAATATTTATGTTTATACCCACTGACAAAAAAAAAATGCTCTCAGTCTTGTTTCCAGTTTCCAGTGGTGAGTGCAGAGACTTATGGCTACATAAGGCACTGAGAATGAGTGATTCATGAGTACTGAGCCCTAACTAAACATTTTTACCATCCCTCTAAAGTCTCTATCACAGAAGAGGGGGCAGAAAGAATGTAAGAGCCAAAAGATAGGGAAAGGCTGCAAAATGTCATTTCCCAGGCAGTACACACCCATTGTGGTCATGATCACAGAAGGTGTGGATGCCTACTACCCTGGGTCTACATCAGAATGGGCCTATCAATAGTCAGGCATGGATGGAGGCAATAATCAGGGGTCCTACCTCTTACTAGTGGACTATCTGCTACTGATAGATTCAAGGAAATGAGGAATCCCTGTCTTCAGTTGTGTGAGACTGACACCACCAGATTCCAATGGATATTCTGATCCAATGGTCACACAGATAAAACCAAAAAGTCATAAATCTGAAAAGAGAGCTGGAAGAGGTGAGGGGAGTTAATAAGGATGGGAGGGGAGGCAGGAAGGAATAGTAATCAGAATACATTGCATACATATATGAAACTGCATGCATACATGAATTACAAAGTCAGTAACCATAGTCTCTCTCAGATACTTCTCACATATGGGCACTAATACAGAAGGTTCTCTAACCAGAATGGAAAGCTGTATGGACCACATAAGACTGACATTGACCCTGATTCTCACCATATGGATATAGCTTGCTCAAAACAAGCCAATACAGAATAAAGCAGCTAAGAGATAAAGAAATTCCTTCTGACATTATCTGAGCATCTGGGTCCATGCATACCTGATCTGTCAATGGATCTTGTCAGTCACAGGGTCAATAGGGTTTTTTTTTTTTTCCTGCTTAAAATAGCTTAAGAAGGGTTTCTGTCACAAAAAAAACAAACAAACAAACAAACAAACAAAAAAAAGAACTGGCTTATATGTACTTCCATATAAACTATTACAAATATAAGATATGCTATTGAATAATGTATACCTAAACTGTCTATAGCTATTTGAGACCCTGTAGCTGCCACTGTGAGCTAGCTCTCTTCTATCTGAATCCCCAAGACCTAAGGAGGAATCAAGTAGCAAAAGCAAGTCATTTATTTCTCACTTCCTCTTTGGTGACTCCATTTGCCCTTAAAGTTTTCTTACTTCTTCTGTATAACTTTTAAATTATAAGTATAGATATATAGATATATAGATATACAATATTATTCACCATTTTTATTTTATGTGTATGGATGTATGTAAGTGCACCCATGTCCTGCATCACCCTCAGAGATCAGAGAAAAGTGCTGGAGTTTCGGTTTTTCGCAGTCACATGGGTGATGGAAATTGAACCCCAGTCTTCTTAACCTCCGAATCATTTCTCCAGTACCTTCGGTATTACTTTTAAAGCCATTACTATCCCCACCACTGGCACAGCATGTATTCTCTATAGTAAAGAATGGCATATAATATCCTTGTCCTTGGCTAAGTTCCTTAGGAAAAGGATTTGGCTCACATTTACTTGAGCCTCTCAGAGCACAGTGTAGAAGACCTGCATGTCTCACAAGTATTTTCTTGGGTTTTTTGAATTGTCACTTAAAGTATTGATTTTTTCATAGCAGATTGTTTCAGTGATTCATTGTGATTCTGGTGTTTCATTAGAAGCAGCAACTACAGAGCAATTACTAAAGTAGATTCTGGGTGAAAAATAGTTTGTTGCTGTTGGAGCACGGGCTTGAGCCTAAAATTCTATCGACTAAGCATTTTCCAACTAAGCACCCCATCCTCGTTAAGTATTCTGAGCAATTGTTCATTTTTTTATTTCTGCACCACGAAGTTAGAATAATTTTGGGTCATGGAACATTCTGGTAAGTGACTTATGGCTAATTTGAAAATCCCTCCCATTCCACTCTCAATGCTAAAACCTTTCAGAAATGCCTCTGGTCCTACCTTACCAAATAAAGATAGATCCTAATTGAATGTGGACTTGACAGTATCTATGTTAGTGTCTTAAGATTATCACTTGGACCATCAATTCTTTTTGCCACTTATACATAGAAAGTGTACTAGAAGGTATTCCCTCTGTTTCTTCAGCCCCAAAATACATGCTGGAATTTTCAAATAAATTTTATGATAATATTGTTAGCTTGTGAACTTATTTCTCTCCTATGTGTTGGATTCAGTTTAGGGGAAAAAAAATATATCAGCTGAAGAGTTTGCAAATCTATTTTGCTGTACTGGGATGAAGCAAAAATTCATGAATGAGATTGTCTCTTATATAGTGTACTAACTGTAAAGTGTTTCATAACCCCACTGTAAGCCAAAGTTGACACATTAAGAGACACAAATGTTATTATGCTAGAGCACACATTCAGGGTTCTGAATTTTTCAAGGCACAAGGAACAGTGGGATGCCAGGAGACTTAATTTGGTCAATATCTATATTTGGTAGGCTGGAGAGAAAAACAGATCTTCAAGTATCTGTTTATATTCCAAGCAAGAGAAATTTGGAAAAAGATATCACAGAAAGAACAGAAGAAATCCCAGGCACAAATTCTGGAAGCTGGAAAACAGATGGGGAACTCAGCAAACTCAAAGAGATAAACCCTAAACTAGCAGTGGGAAAAGCTAAGCAAGCACTCATTCTATTCTGTGGAACCCCCTAAACCTCAGGAATTCCTGGGAAAAGGCACCTCTAAAAAAGGTGATGAAGGTAGGCTTACATCAGAATCATTGGATTTAAGTCTGTCTAAGAAAGACCTGCAAGATTTCTTCCTTTCTAGTGAAATTAGTGTTCATTCTCTGGAGAAGGCAAAAAGTGGTCTCTGGCTTGGAGACCCCAGGCATATTTGCCAAAGGATTCCACCCACTGCCCAAAGAGGATTGCAAACATTTACATACTGAATGTCCACCTCAGCTTTTGCCCCACTTGGGCTCTTTAGCATTGGTAGCCTGGCATATACCCTCTAGGTCAAAGACTTTAAGAGTTTTCTCAAAGGAATTGGACAAGCCAAAAGAAAAACTTCAGTATAATGGCTTTGGAATGTCTTTAATTAAATGGTTCACCCATGCATAGAGGGCTTTCAACTTTCTTTTTAAGGCCATTCTAATAAGCAATCAGCAAATATCTGGAGGAAAATTCTAGGATCAAGGCAGAATTCAAAGCTAATAAGACAAAGAAAATATGGAAGAAAAGAAAATATGGAAGAAACTAAGAAAACTACACATGAGCTTTAATTAATATTGAGAAAATTAGAGACAAATACTTCAAAAATTGAACAGGAATATATGAATGTGCTTACATATATAAAGATATAGATATAGGTATTTATATATGTGTGTGTATGTATGTATGTATACACACACACTCAGAAACAACAAAAACCCTTTGGAAATTCATATGGTAACAAAAATGAAAAAGTCAAAAGACTCAGAAATTAAGAAATTCTCTCCCTGAAACAAAGCAGAACAACATATATGAAAATATGGAAGAAAACAAGACATCTCAGGAAAAGCCCAAGTGATCTTCAAACCAAATAACAGATGTTCCTGAAAGAGAAAATAGAAATAAAGGGAGAAAAATCATCAAAGAAAGAATTCTAGACATTTTTCCAAAACTGAACGGCATAATTTTCCAAATGAAAAGATTTAGCAAAAGCTTAGAGCAATGGAAGCAAGTGTTAGACGTCTCTTAGGTCCCATCAGATTCCCTCGTCTTTTATTTCAGCCATTGCAATGGCAAGGGAGCCTCCGGGCTCTGCTGAGCTTCATACATGGGAGCACTTCATGCCAACACTGCATGTCCTGATGCTGCTCACTTGGTGTTGAGGAATGGAATGCCCTGAGCCTCATTTATTCCCACAGATGTGTCCACTTGAAGTGTAGGTCAAATATTTAACCCACCAGAAAGACAGCAAAGGCCACCATCGCCCCACCCCTGCCTTCTTCAGTCTTTTCAGATTCTGATAAAACAATGCCAGACTTTATATTGTAAACCAAATGAAGAAAACAGCTGATACAGCATAACGCTCGATTATTAAATAGAAAACAGAGAAAGAAAGAAATATCCCTAATGAAATAAAAAACTACTTATAGAAACATGACAAGGCAAACTACAAATCAAAGTGAAATAAAGGCATGCAATCTCACAAAACGTAAGGAAACAAAACTAAATGGTTTCTTATATTCTTTCTTAAGAAGTTGCCAGGAAGCTTCAAACATAAAAAACAAAGTGGTAAGCCAAGAAAGAAAACATGGAATGTAGGTCACAGGAAATCTTACCCAAGAGATGAGCAAGGGCAGCAATCCTCAGGACACAAGGCTAGATCAGAGCAGCTCAAAGATTTCAGACTCTAGAAACTGCTTCACACAGTAATGGAGAGAGATAACTGTCAGCACATGAACAATTATAAGGAGAAATGAATAAGCAGAGGAAGCGACAGAGATGACCTGTTCTACACCTAGAAAATTAATAAATTATTTGCCTGTAATTCCAGCATCTGGGAAACTAAGGCAGGAAAAGTACACGTTCCAGGCTAGTCTGGGATACAGAAAACTTAAATAAATTTCAGAAAATGAAAATGACAGTATATTTTAAGAACTTGGTATGAAACACATTCACGTGATATAATAACACAAATACATTTTTGTTTTTGTTTTTGTTTTTATGAGACAGGGTCTCCCTGTGGCCACAGCTGGCCTGGAGCTCACTATGACCAGACTGATCTCACAGAGACCCACCAGCTTCTGCTCCCGAGTGCTGGGATGGATGAAAGGTGTCCACCACTATACCTGGTGCAACACGATTTTTCTACTGAAAGTAGAAAAAAGTGGTTGCCTTTGGATGTGAGCAATGAGGCCAATGTCAAGGGAACTGCCTTCTCAGTCCAACCAGACTGACAATCAAGACCAAGCACCACTATACCACAGTCATGGATAATAAGACAAAATTATTTATTCAAATTTTTTCTTATTTGAGAATTTCATTTATGTGTATAATGTGTTTTGATCCAATCAAATCCCCCCCACACCACTAAACAAACATCTGAATTAAAAATTAGGCCATGGACCTGAACAGAGGATTATTGAAAGAAGGAATACAAATGCCCACCCCCAAATACTTTAAAATATGTTAAACATCTTTAGCTTTCAGAAAAATGTGAATAAAAATTACTTTGAAATTTCAACTTACTCCAGTCAGAATGACTAAGGATAAACACACACACACACACACACACACACACACACAAACACATACCACATCACACCAAAACACACACAAAAATCATAACAAATTCTGCAAATTCTGGTATAAGTTTAGGGAAAGGAAACACTTAACACTTATTCAGTGTTCACAGGAATGCAAACTGGTGCAGCCATTATGGAAATCAGTGTGGAGGGTCCTCAGAAAACTAGGAGATACACCACGCCTGGGCATATTCCCAAAGGACTTTCTGTCCTACTCCAGAGATGCCTGTTCATCCATGTTCCTTACTGCACTATTCACAGTAGTGAATGGAAATGGAAACAGTATAGATATCCATAACAAATGACTGGACACCGAACATGTGGTTCGATGGCATATGATTCAACTGTAAAGAAAAATGATATTATCAAACCTGATGTGGGGAAAGACTTTACGACAATGATGCTGGAAGTTGAACTCATTACGGACACATCAGACTCACACATCACAGCCTTTGGAAAGATTAAATGGAAGTGGGATTATATGACTAAATGCAGAACCTTAAACTAAAAACATTTCTAGAAAAAATGTATGAAGACCTCTTTGCAATTTTAGAATAGACAATGCTTTCTGAGATAGGACCCAAAGACCAGGGAAGATAGAAAATGTAACAAATATATCATTCTCGAAATTTAAGACTTCTTTCTAAGGAGGAAAATAAAGTAAGATGCAAATCAGGAGAAACAAGTCACAATACATTTCCCAAGAAAAGTCTCTAAATATGCCCCAAACTTATTCAACACAATAATAAAAAAAGACAACACAGTAAAACTGGGCAAGTTATTTTAATGCTTTCACAAAAGATTCACTAAAGGCCATTAAAGACTCAAACAATGGGCCAGATTGGGGTGAACGCCTATAATCCCAGAATTTGGCAGGACAATTCGGTAGGATTGCATGCTTTGGGGACAGATTGGTCTACACAGGGAGATCCTGTATGAAGAAAAGGGTAAAATGATGTATGCCATTGCTATTCATGAGGGAAATGCAAATTAAAATCACAATGAGATACTTTCACACCTACTAGGACAGTTAAAATAAGAAAGGCTGACAATGTTGAATGTTGGGAAGGAGGTTTAGGAACTGAAACGTGTACATTTTGGTGGAATGTAACACGCTACTGGCGTTTTCTTATAAAGTTGAACATATGTTTCACATATGACTCAATAATCACACACCTCCAAATTTGCTCCCCACCAAAAACAAGATATATATTTACATAAAGACTTAGGCATAAATGTTCATAGAGGATTTATGCACGATATCTTCAAATTAGAAGCAACCAAATGTCCAACACCTGGCAAATGAAGAAACAAATTATAATGCATTCATATAATAGAATACTGAATAACAATAAAGGTACACAACAACCTGGATAGTCACAGAAACATTACGGTGAGGGAAAAAAGCCAGGCAGGAAGAAAGCACACAATGTAGGATTATATTCATACAAAATTCTACAAAGACAAACTCAATCATCGTTTAAACCAGTGGTTACCTATGCTGGGGTTGTGGGGAGGGAATTGAATGGAAAGAGACACAGAAGTCTATCTTTTTTACTGATGCAAATTACCAGACTCTCCAGAGTGGTGACTCCACATGTGTACATGCTTTTCAAAGCTCGTTGCTCAAACAAGCAAAATGTATGCAGTTAGAAGAAAGTAACAAAAAGAAAGCCAGAAAGGGAAGAAGATAAGAGAAAATAAAAAGTGTGAACAAGTTAGCTAAGGAAGAGGAAAAAGAAAATTGACGACAAGAAGATAAAATAGAGAGACTTGTACCATTACATGGGTCACTGCTACGATGGACGGCACACCACAGTTTCCTTTAATCTTTAAACCGTGTTGCAAGTTAAAAATAATTACCCTCATTTTATTGACCTGGAAACTCAGACCTTGAGAAATCAAATAAGTTTCCAGTGTTTCAACGATTTCCAAACTCTTTCTACATGTTAAAACCATCTTTTGCAAGTCAACTTTCAAAGGGTAGGCTCTGCAAATGTCAAATTAGAGTAGGCATGCCAAGATCAGCAAAGGGAGAAATCAAACTGCAGTATAGACCAACAAAGCCCTCTGCCAGTGCCAGAGGGGCTGCCAACAAACATGCGGGCTGTCTTGTCTTAGTGTCAGTGCATCTCCCAGAAGACCGTCATCTTGGTGAGATGGCCCTTGTAAGTGAAACTTGACATCTGAGGGCTCTTTCTTACAGTTGATGCCAAATACTTCCTTGAAGAAGGGTTTAGGAGGCCCATCTCTGTGTCTATCACAATATTAAACATACAGAAAAAAGATTCAAATAAGGAAATACTCTCTTTTTTTCCCAGTAGAAAAAAGGATTGGAGTAAGAGACACACTTACAATTCCTCCCCTCTTCCACCTCTCTATACACTGTGGCACCTTCTATCAAACCATGCAAAGTGAGCAGAGTCCTCTCCGATAGATCACCCCCTGTTTGACTAAAAAGATTCCATGCCACGAGAGGAAGGAGAAAGAATCACATCAGGAACTCTAGTAGCAAAAGTTATTGCCAATGTTTTATGTTCAGGTCAGAAGTACTACACACTTAGGGGCTCACTTAAAACTCAAGAGTAACCATTAAGGGGGCTCCCATCTTTAAATTCCCAGTTGACATCCTAGAAAGGAAAGCCAAGACAGCTTCAACTTCTAGCCTGAAGACACATAACTAGTTGCTCCAGGAGGACCCACTTTTTTACGCCCCCACACCCTATGGTTTTCTATGCATCAAAAGACACTAAGGCAGTTTCAGTGGCACACTAAAAATATACTTGACATAGTGCTACCCAGAGTCCCATAGCTCTTTCTCAAACTAAAGCCACCCACCGAAGTCCTCAGGTTACTCTTCCATTTGAAACAAGAATCTTCTGATTAAATACATTTTTTCCTTAGGCAATCTGTTTTGACTCGTTTGGCCTTGAACCAATCACTTTGCACAGGGAAACACTGTGCAGTGAGTTTAAACCCCAAGGAAAAACCTTGAAGAGTGACCAGAAAAGAAAACAGGGCGAGTTTAACTTCTATTTGAAATGATGGGGTTTGGGGTGCTGATCCCCTGCCTCCACTATCCCAGATCGGTCTGTAACACAATCTGACTCTTGAATGCTTAAAAATAGAGATAATTGAACACCCCACGCTGTGATGTGGGGCCTTGAAACTCAGTACTGAATTCAGTGGTGGGAGGGCTGATTTGCATTAACTTAGTCATGCCCACCTCGTCAACTTAGATAACTGATGTTAGGGCCCTAGAGTTTCCTAGGAACCTACGTGTGCCTGCGAGCACAGTAGACTAAGCATTAATCCAGGATTTTATTCTCAGTTTTGCATTTATGTAGGTCTGTGATCTTAGATAACTCTGTCAGTTGCTAAGGGATTCAGTCCCTTTATCCACAGATTTTGAGACTAGGAGTGGGTAAATCCCCTCCTGCAATTCTTAGAAATCAGGCAGGAAACAAAGAAGACTTCAATGCAATAATTAGAAGAGGTAATTGGAAAGCTGTTCTTTAACATGTTTTTCTGGAACCTGTGTCGTTAACATGGGAGCACAGTTCTTTCTCTGGCCCCAAGTGCCTCTTAAAGCACTGTCCTCAACATTTCTCTGTTGAAATGGATGAGGAAACAAACAAGCCACAGAGGGATCAAATTGTGTTCCAGAGGCAGCAAGGTCTATGGGAAGAGCTAGGGCTGGGTGAAAACCACAGCAAGGCTTCCATAACATGTCCTACTGTCCTCCTTCGTGAACAGTCTTCACAGTAACTGTGCTCCCTGAGTAAAGGATAAAAGAAGAGAGATGGAGATAAAGGACTTAGAGAGTAAATACTGCCTATAAAATGATCTGAGCTTAAAAACAAAGAATTTACTTTGCTGAGTGTAAAGGATACATTTTGAGCTCATTCACCTAAACTAAAAGGTAAATATTGAGGATGAATGGATCAACCTTAAAAGAAACTTAGATAAATAAAAGGGAAATCTGAAACAGGCATTGCTTACCTCATCTTGCTGTTAGGAAAATGGACAGGAGGATCCTCAAAACTCATTGGCTAGCCAGCCTAGCCAACTGGTGAGCTCTGTGTGCAGTAAGAGATCTTACTAACTTGACTGAATGGGCCTGAACATAAATAATAGAATGCATGAAATCCAGTGAGGCGTCTGTGTGAGAGTGCTGATGGGGAAGAGGGTTTAAAGATGATTAGGATGTTGTTTATGCGATACACAAAAATTCAATTAAAATTTTAAAATAAAATAAAAGGTAAGGTGGAGCTAGGCATGGTGGTGCAGGCCTTCAGTCCAAGCACTCAAGAGACAGAAGCAGTTAGAGCTCTCTGAGATTGAGGCTAGCCTGGTCTACACACTGAGATCCATACTTGGCATCTCAGTCCTCTTTATATCCTGTTCTCCATCAGCACCTTCCTATAGTCCCCACAACTAGATTTCATTCGTTCTTGTCTTTTATTTTAAGATGTATTGAGTCAAGTTAGTGGCCCCTGATGTTTCTCAATGCAAGTTCACCAACTGGGGTCCAATCATCCTATCTAGAGACAGTCCTTTAATGAATATTAGTTCTCCTTCACCCAACAGTAATCAGCTGCCAGTATTTCTTTGACTAATATCGGGGCCTGCTGCTCATTTACCAAGTTCCATGCCAGGTTTTGGTCTGCTTAAGTTTGAGTGAGTCCCTCCCACTTCCCTCCCCTCTAAGTAGCCCCATTTTACCCATACACGCTTTCTTCTCCTGTCCTCTCTCAGATTCCTCCTTTCCATTTTCCTGGTTCTTGCAGTTACATCGGGATATAGACTGACGTATTAAGATTTGGTACCAGGATCCACCAAAGAGGCAGAACATGCATTGCTTATTTTCTGATTCTGCGTTACTTCGCTTAGTGTAACGGTTTCTAGTTCCATCCATTTACCTGCAAATTTCATGATTTTGTCTCTCCTTACTCCTGGTAGGACTCCATTGTGTGAATGTACCACATTTCCCTTATCCACCCGTAAGATGAGAGACACTTTAAATTTTTAATTGATTTTTTGTGTATCGCATACACAACATGACCCAATCAAAAGATGGGTTATGGATCTGAACAGAGAGTTCTCAAAAGAAGAAATAAAGATGACCAAGAAACATCTTAAAGTGTTCAACATCATTAGTAATTACGGAAATGCAAATTAAAACCACTTTAAGAATTCATCTTACCCCAGTCAGACTGGCTAAGATCAAGAGAACAAATGATACCAAATGCTGGAGAGGCTGTGGGGAAAGAGGAACGCTCATTCACCACTGGTGGGATTGCAAACTCGTGCAACCACTATGGAAAGCAGTGTGGAGAACGCTTTAAAAACTAAACATGAGATCTGGCATGGTGGCACAGACTTTTAATCCCAGCACTCAGGAGGCAGAAGCAGGCAGACCTCTGTAAGTTCAAGGCCAACCTACCTGATCTACATAGCGAGTTCCAGGCCAGCTGGGGCTATAGGGAGACCCTGTTTCAAAAAGATAAAAAGAAAAAAAAATGAACTAAACATGAACCTACCATATGACCTGGTTATACCACCCCTTGACATATATCCAAAGGATCCATCCTACTGTATAAATATGTGTACATCCATGTTTGTTGCTGTGCTTTTCATAATATCTAAGAAATAGAAACAACCCAAGTGTCTCTCACTTAGGGAAGTTCTGGCCCTCTTGTTCTTCCAATCGTAAACTTCAGAGTCAATATACCAGCATTGATAGAGTTTTCTTTAAGTTTAATTTATGCTAATATATATATATATATTTATTTATTTAAAAGGCCAGTATATCTTTTAAGCTAGTAGCCTACAAGATATAGGTGTAGGAAAGGACCTTCTAAATTGGACATCAGTTGCTTAGGAATTAAGATCAGCAATCAACAAGCAAGACCTCACTAAACTTATTAGCAGCTAATAACCATCTGTAACTCCAGTTCCAAGGGAATCTGATGCCCTCTTCTGACCTCCACATGCATTGCATTATGTAGTGCGCTTACATACATGCAGGCAATACACTCATACACAAAATAAAAATAAAAAATTAAGAAAATAATATAATAACAACTGAAAGTTTAATGCTTTATTTCAGGAATTGAAAATTTCAGTTCAGGTGGTGTGAACTTGCAAGAGGAAATATGTCCCCATGGTCTGGCTCTGAGAGTTCGTAAGTCCTTTACTCCAAGTCCTGTGTCTGAAGTATATTCTGTCTTTAGCAGTAGGGTCTTACTTCCAAGTTCGGGGAGGTAATCCAGGATTCTGGCAATAGCCTGCATTATTTTGGGAGTCTCATGGACGACTCCAGTCAACAACTCCAAGAGAGGTTTCTTCTGGCCTTGGCTGGCACTGTGTTCCTTGTTATACGGCCTTCAGGTATACACATGCACTCACGTTCAGATATTGCATGTGTATTTTTCAAGGGGTTTTTGGGTTAATAGATTTCCCTCTGGCTTTTTATACCACCTAAGCTTTATTTTTAAATCTTTCCTCTCTTTCTCCCTGTCTGAACTCTCTCCTCCCTCCCAGTTTAAGTGTCCCTATTTTCCAGTCGATGATACCTGTCTCCTAGCACCCCTGTCCTGGAGTTCCTTTTTCCTCTTCAGCACAATGGCTCCATGTCCTTCCCTCCTCCCTTCCCAGGCGAATATCCTCATTTTTCCCATTTCTCCCTCGGTAGCATCTGTTCCCTAGTGTCCCCCTTCTTTCCCTTTACCTCTGGGGTTTCTTTCCATTTTCTTGGCTCTTGCTGTTGTATCAGGATATACACTCACATATAAGGGATTGGTGCTACAGTCTGCAAATGAGAGAGAACGTATGTCGTTAGTTTTCCGAGTCTGTGTTGCTTCACTTAGCGTAACCGTTTCTATTTCCAACCATTTTTCTTCAAATTTCATAATTTTATCTTTTCTTACCACTGAGGAGAAATTCATTGTGTAAATGCACCACATTTTCATTATCCATTCGTCAGCTGAGGGACATTTATGTTGTTTCCATTTCCTAGCCATTGTAAAAAGTGCAGCAGCAAACATGGAGGCACAGGTATCTCTACAGTAGGATGAATCCTTTGGGGATATGCCAAGGAGTGGCAAAATGAGATCATGTGGGAGATTCATTTTTAGCTTTTTTGAGAATTCTCCCTGCTGCTGTCCACAGGGGCTGCATGAGCGTTCGCCTTTCCCCACACCTCACCAGTGTGTGTGATCTTTTCTTCTCTTGATCTTATCCAGTCTGACTGGGGTAAGATGGAATCTTAAAGTGATTTTGATCTGTATTTCTCTAATTATTAAGGATATTGAGCACTTTTTAAGGTGTTTGTTAGTCATTTTATTTCTTCATTTGAGAACTCTCTATTCAAGACTTTAGCCTAGCTTTTATATTGTTTTTTGTTGCTGTTTTTTTTTTTTTTTAGTTCTTTGTATATTCTGGATATTAATCCTCTGTTAGATGTATAGCAGGTTAAGTTTTTCTCTCATTCAGTGGGTTTCCTTTTCACTTCCTTGTTTTTGTCTTTCACTGTACAGAAACTTTTAAGTTTAATGAAGTCCTGCTTATTGATCTTTGACCTTAATGCCGAGAAACTGATGTCTAATTTAAAAAGTAGTTTCCTGCACCTATATCTTTTAGGGTCCAACCTATGCTTTCTCCTTGCAGTTTCAGAGTTTAGGGTTTTAGATTGAGGTCTTTGATCCATTTGGAGTTGACTATTGTGCAGGGATTGAATTTTTAAAATATTTTATTTATTAGTTTTATTTTATGTGTATGAGTGTATTACCTGCAAGTATGTAAGTATGCTATGACATGCAATGGTTTTGGAGATCAGAAGTGGATGTCAGATCCCCTGGAACGGGAATTATGGGCGGATGGCTGTTAGCTGCCATGTGGCGGCTATAAATTGAATCTACAAAGTCCTCTACAAGAGCAGCTAGTGCAATTAACCACTGAGCCATCTCTCCAGCCCCTTAAACATCACATTTTTTAAATGTGAAGATTTAAGTATAAAATTTGGATTAGAAATGGAAGACTGTATACACTTGTGTTAGTTACTTTTCTGTTGTGATAAATACCATGACCAAAGCAACTTACAGAAATAAGAGTTTATTGGGCTTACGGCTGCAGAGGGATGAGAGTTCATCACAGCAGGACAGGTATTGCAGGAGGCAACTGGAGCCGACAGCTAAGCATTCACCTCTTCAAGAAGGTCCAGGAAGCAGAGAGCACCAGAACAGAAGTGGGCAAATCATATACTCTCAAAGCTGGCCCCCAGGGACAGGCTTCCTCCAGCATTTGGCCATAGCTCCTAAAGGTTCCATGACCCTCCACAAACAGCATCACAAGCTGTGGACCAAGTGTCCAAACACTTTGTGCTTATGTGGAACATTTTCATTCAAATCACCACAGTATTAGAGCGCTGGGCCCATATTCTCAGGGGGGATTAATTGACTGCATGTGAGTGTAGACTGACAGGTGAGCACTCTTCCTTCAGCCTACCAGTCACAACCCTTTTCAACTCACTTCAGTCATTCCTATATCTGCATAGCCCATCCAGAAACCTGAGTCCTTTGAGGAATAATATAAGTACACCTTAAAGCAGAGCACCTGCCACCTTTTCCCAACATACTAACTATGGTGGTCAGGTGATGCCAAATTTTCCATTTTTTCAACCAAAGCTGTATATTTTTTATGGGAAGTCTTTCCAGTTTCTAAAGTAAACCACATTTAAGTGCTATGACAACCAAATGAAATACTTGTGACACACTAGCCCATGTTCTTCCCCAAACTGCAGTCAAGAGGCCACATAAGAAAGTCTCTGGCGTCGGAGGAACGCTGTCAGGGTTCCATTTCGAGAGATGCTGGTGTGGAAGTTATTCATGACATTCCAAGGGCAAGTCTAGTTTGAATTTGGCAGGTACACCCACTATGCACTCCCTGCCCGGGCTCTGAGCTGGGGCTACAATGAAGCTGGAGCCTCAGACAGGACAGCACCACTCTCCTGTCTGTATGAAGAAATAAACCCTATCTTTATATCGCTGCAAATGAAAAGAACACATGTTCTAATCTGGCAGCACTGCTAAAGCTACGATGACTTTGGGGGCACATATTAGAATCAGACTGACTGGGTTGGCATGATAGCAATTCTAGTTGTATTGGCACTTTTATTTCTATGAAAGGCCATATAGTTGTTTAGTTTGGGGAACACATATGCTGGTGAGACTTTTGTCTGACTAATCAACTTAGCTATTATAGAACAAAGTTACACAAATTGTCTACAGTTTGGTGGGGTTATGTCCCAATAAAACTTTATTTACAAAGTCAGACTATGGGCTGTGCTTGTCTGCCAACTGTAGTTGTTGCACGTCTGGTCTAACTTTGCACAAAACCAACTCTGTGATTCTGAAAGAAGATATTTAAACTTTCTAAATCTCACTTTCTTCATCTTCATATAGCAAAGAAGAGTACCTGACCCCCATCTAAACTAACATAAAAAGTATGAGTCTTCACTGAAGATGAAATTAGATAATTTATTGAACAGTTATTTGTAAATTGCCAAGTGTTACAGAATTGCTTAATGATTAACACAGAACATGTTGAGATTTTACAAACTAATAATCATGTTCCTTCCTTCTTTCCCTCCATTTGAGTCTCTCTCTACTAATCAACATTTTGAAGCCCTTCCCATGCACAAATGTGCACTTGTGTGTTGACACCTTAGACACACATAAGTCCTCCATCCCTAGAACTTCGTCCTCCCTCGCTCCAGCCGAGCCCCCCTTTTCATCCCTCCCTCAGTGAATTGATTTCTGCATGCTGCCTCTCATGTGTCCCTCTTGAGATAGCCCTCTAATGGCAGAATAAATATCATTACTGGCCCAGTTTTCTTTCAAAAAGAATCATTTGCAGATAAATGACTTATTCCAACATGCCCTTGGAACATGCACAAGACAAGCCTGACAATTCAAGTGGAGTGTGTCATTCTTTTTAGAGTACATTAGATTACTTCTGAGAAAGTCACTTAGAGTCCCAAAGAGCAACTCAGCTCTAGCAAACCAGAAGAAATCTGAGCTAAGTTGCAACACTAAGCTACTTCCGTACATAGAGATGCATTTACGAGCCACGGACAGTGTAGAAAGGCAAGTCTGGCTAGAGGGAAAGGCTGAGTGTGCCTGCCAGTCACCCCTTCTCGGAGGAGCCAGTCCTTCTTTGCTTAATAAATTATGTGCCTAGATTTCATAGCACTATTTCCAAACATAAATATAAAAAGTTACTCTTCTGTGCTGTGTTCTAAACTGCACAAGAACAGAATAAGACCTTGTCTATGATATAGTTCAGCCATTATCTAGGGCCTGACCTAGACTAATGATTCGTTGAAGAAAAAGTATGTTAGGTCAAATTAGTCATACATGCAAAAGGAAATGTTACCAGTGTATATGAGTTAGAAAAACAATTTTTTAAAAATTGGATTTCCTCATAGTGCACCGTACTGTTTTTAGAATTTATTCCCTTACCCCACTGGACAGTTTTCTCCATTGAACTATTGTTCATGTCTAACACTGGCTGCCATTTCTGCTTGAGAGCTACTAAATTATGCCTCTCATTGGGTAAGGTCTTTAAGCCAAGATTTCCTTCTATGGCTGTTACTTAGACCCAATGACGCACTAGAATCAACTCTCTCCATCTCTTCCCAGTTTTTCAACAGTTCTTTCGCCGATATTTTGAAATCTGCTTCAGTTCAGAGTATTCACATCATTAAAACGAGCAAATGTACAAATGAGGCCCTTTCCAGAAAGAGCCAGTTTTTACACATCAACCTACCTGGAGCCTTAGTAAATGCTAAAGAGCCTGATGTGTAAAGCCTTCTGACATAGTCAGAGAAGTATAACATGGGAGCATTAACTCCAAATTAATCACAAGAGGTCAGGTCAGAGAGAGATACGCCTCCATTTTGGCAAAGAGCTCGAACTCTTCCCAGTCACATTCTACTGTTTGAGTGACTTTTGATTCCTCTCACTGTTAAAAAGAGTCCTCATTTGCATGCAACGTTCTTTCTGAGCACTGGTGCCTCGAGAGCTACAAGGCTGTTAGAGAAAGGCAAGAATGATAAATTCCAGCAACTTACTGTCTTTCATGCACATCTGATGTATGTGCATCATTTAACATTAAAATCTAACAAACATGATTATGGATTCAAAGGGCTTAGATCACATAATACAATAATACTTATGTATCTCAGTCTGTGTTTTAAGGAACTTTCTCATTTTGGTCAAGCAAAAAGGAAATACTTGCCTACCTCACAAAGATCTTACACACTTATACCAGTAGCCAATGCATATCTACCTTCTCTCAAGGTGAAGCTTATAGAATTTTTTTAAGACTTTCATTTACTAAAGCTTCTATTTTCATTTAACAAATGTTCAATGGGCTGCAGTCTTCTAAAAGACTGCCTACTAGTGCTCTGAACTCAGTAGGGCTTTATTAATGATGGAGAATGTTTTATCCAATATCTTAGCATTGTAAGTACCCATTAGCATAAACTAGCATCAAAGCCATTTATACTTTGTTTTTTATATTTACCACTCAGTTGAAAAATCTTATTCATCCAGACAGCACATTTTAGATTCTGCTTTACATCTTAACATGATTACATATAGTAAAGAAAAGTAAATTCAATTTCTAAGGAATTGAGTACATAAAGGAAAAATACACTGGAATGTAAATTGGTACATAAAAAGGAGCACACTTCAGGAGAAATAGTATATATAAAATTAAAATCCAAACAGTGGAATCTACTACTAGTTCCACTCGGATTAACATTACCCTTCAATAAAATAGTTCTGCCTAATGTCTAAAGAATGTAAATGATAGTTTGCTAAGATCTGAACTTGAATTTGAAGATACAAAGTAGATGAGGTAGTCACCAGCCCCTAGCATTTCTTAACTACAAAGGAAAGCTTTCTCAAAGTGGAACAGTAAAGATGGGGAAAGAATTCGCTACCTTATATATTATCCAATTTTAAAGTAATTTTTAAGATTCATTTTTATTTTATCTATGTGAATGTGTGTGTGTATGTATGTGTGTCCATGTGAATATATGTATATGCAGATATCCACAGAGGCCAGAAGAGGGTGTTTGATTCCAAGGAGTTGGAGTTATGGTTGTGAGCTGCCTTATATAGGTGTTAGGAACCAATCTCAGGTCCTCTGGAAAAGTAGTGAGTACACTTAATCACTGAGCGATCTCTCCAGCCTCATAATTTTAAAAGAATGCTGTTGCTAGAATGCCAGAATCCTTCTAATTAAGTTTGTTTACATTTATCAATTCGTGTGTGTGTGTGTGTGTGTGTGTGTGTATCACAGTATATGTGTGGATTTCAGAGGGCAACTTGAAAGAGTCAGTTCCTTCCTTTTATTATGTAGGTTCCAAGATCAAACTCAGGTCATCAGGCTTGGTGGCAAGTGCTTTACCTAAACCATCTCACCAGTCAGATTCTTCTAATTAGGATTCAAATGATTTATCTCTTTCTGTACTTTTCCTTGATCTTTTTAAAACTGAGTTCTTTATAAGAGGTACAATTTTGCTTTTTAATTGGAATTTTTAGACCATTTACAGTTAATGCACTGTATTATTTTTCTTTGTTTCATTTTAGGGTCCATTTTCTCTTTTCCTACCTTCATTTGGATCATATTTTATAATTTTATTTTGGCTTCTTTTTCAGTCCATTATACTATATATTTTGGTAAATGATACGTGTATATTTGAAAAAAATGTACATTCAACAACTGATAAGTAGAACTGTTAATTTCATCAAGATCTTTTGTTTGTTTTCTTGCAATGTTAATTGAATCCAGGGCCTTGCAAATGCTAGGCAAGCACCTATCACAGAGTTACAGATCAACCAAGGTCACATATCAAGTGCTTCTGTTGTAATTGTATGATATATGTTTTATATATATATATCATACATATATGTGTCTTTGAAATTACTGAGAGGGCTTGGGGTGTAGCTCAGTTGCTAAAGTACTTAACATGCATGAGTACCTAGATTTGTTCCCCCCATGAAAGGGGGAGAGAAGCAAAAGAGAAATATAACAATTCCCCGCTATAACTGTAGATTTTTAAATTTTTTTCTTCTTCCAAATCTTTCAACCTCTATTATTAGATCCATCCATATAAATTTGTGATATTTTATATATTCTTGAGGACTTGGCTCTGTGAAAAGTCTCTCTTTATCTCTGGATAAATTGTTCAACCTGAAACTAACTTTGTCTAATATATGTAAAATTGTAATTTAAAATGAAAAAGAATTCATTTACGTTTACCAACATACTTAATTTTTCTGTTCTCTTCACTCCTTTGTATATCCAAGCTTGTATCAAGTAGATTTCCTTTAGCCTAAAGAACTTCCTTTAACATTTTTTTTGTAGTGGTAGTTGTTTTCAATGAATTTTTATAGCTTTGGCTTATTTGAAAAATCCTTATTTCAACTTCATTTTTGGAAAATATTTTCATTATGTATACACTTTTAGGTTGACAGTTTTACTTTTAGTACTTAAAAATCCCATTCCATTGATTTCTGACTTGAATAATTTCTAATGAGAAGTCTACTTTTTCTTACTACATACTATATCTTTTCCCCTGGCCACTTCTAATATATTCTCCTTATTACAGACTTTATCTTGGTGCAGTTTTGTCAATGTTTATTGGGTTTTATTTGTGGTTGATTTCTTAGGCTGTGTTGGGCTCCTGGAATATATGTGTAGATGGCGTTCACTATTTTGGGATTAGTTTTAAACTATTCCTGAAAGTGCATTTCTGTCACTCCTTCTTCATTGGGACCCTGATTACATCTGTCACACCTGTGAATATTGTCCCCAAATCACTGAGGTTCTTCTCATTGATTCTAAGTTTTCTAACCTTCTGAACTTCATTCTGAGTAATTTTTGTTGCCATGTCTTCAAGATTATTGACCTTTTCAACTTCAATATTTAATCTGCTGATATTCTGGGCAGTGAAATTTCCGTTTCATATATTGTAATTTTCAGCTTTCATGTTTTCTTCTCTATGCTCACTTGTATTTTCCTTTAAATCCAGGAAAATATTAAGCATATCTGGAATCGATGCATGAGCACCTTTGGTCTTCTGTTGCATTCTCTCTGCTCTTTACTAAGGCTACATTTTTATTCATCGCCTCTTGCCTTGTATGTGTAGTAATTTTTATTGTATGGTAGACATTAAATGTTACATTGCTGAGTGTGGGATTTTGTTACACTTGCTTAAATAATTTTGGATCTCTAATTTTTTTTAGTTATTTGTGAACCACTTTGTTATTTCAAGAACACGTTTCTTTGTTTTAGAGTAGGCCTATCAGAGCCATTGTTCTAAGGTTAATATAGCCTCACCGTAGTGGTACAGCTTGTCTAGAGTCACCATGAAATGTCCCATGTATTCGATAATGCTTCATCATTTAGGCTCTTTTAACAATTTTCCTCCCTCTGTAAGCTTGGCAAATTATCTGATTTATAGCTTCCTGCGTTACTCCGTTTTCTGTTACTATAATAAAACATCTGTGATTTATAACTATAACAAAGAATTAGGTATTTTGCTAATGTTTTTGGAGACTCAAAGGCATCGATCCTCATAAGTTCAGCTCTAGGAAAGGCTTCATGCTGGATCCTTATATTGGCAGGAGGGCACTGTAATCATCTTCAGGACAGAAAGATGAAGAACAGCTAAAATCTGATGAGAATTGTGTTAAAAATCATCTGAGCTCACACCTCCACTGATCTAAGAGCTTCCCACCACGCCCTGTCTCAGAGTTCCACCACCTAAGGATCAAGCCTTTAACACATGGCCCCTTGGAAGGAAATCTCAGCCATTGCACACCCTTAGAGTTGTTTATTCTTTAGAAGTCCTTGCTGTCCAGCCTCATGGAATTTTACTCTACGTATATGTGAATTGTTATCCAAGCAAAGACTGAAGCAGATCTCCATGGAAATCCTTCGTGCCCATTCTCTATAGTTTCCTTCTCTCTTCACTTCGATCCAGAAATTCCAGCTGTTAATATCTCCAGTCTTGATTAAGCAATAGAGAGAGAACTGCAGGAGGTGTATTCTCTGTCGGTGCATTGCACAGATTAGTCGACATGGCTTGCCTCACCTGCAGGCCTCACTCATTTGACTTATTTTTATTTCCCTTCCCTAGATGTCACTGCCCTGTGCTTACTGTCTATTAGAAAACTGGCTTTTAATATTTCACCTTGTTTTTTCATGTCTCCTGTAAGAGGGTAATTATGGACAGTGCAACTCTCTGCATCAAAAGTAGAAGCCTGGCTTGTTGTAAATGAATCTTACTAGTGATTGGAACCAAGGTTGATTTGACAAAATTGGCCAATTTAAAGGTGAACCAATGTCCTACTTGCCACCATAACAAGCTACAACAAACATAAGGGCTTAAAACACCACAAATGTGTCAAGAATTCCATAGATCAGGGAGGGCTGGTAAGATTGCTCAGTGGGTAGCAGCACCTGCCACCAAATCTGACAACTTGAGTTCAATCCCTAGTACTTCTACATGGAAGGCGAGAACCAGCTTCCCTCTATATGCGTCCTGTGGCACAGTACACCTCCCCAACAAAATAAAAATATGAGGGGGCCTAGAAAGATGGCTGAGCAGTTAAACATTTGCTGCTGGGAAAAAAAAGGAAAAGAGTTCCACAGATCAGAAGTCAGTAGGGCTCTCTCTGAGCCTAAAACTCAAAACAAAGTGTGAACCATTTGAATTTTTTCCTGGAGCCTCTACTGTAGAAGAAGCTCTTTCTTTGTCTTTAACATCTTCAAAACCAGTCACATGGGATCTCTTCTGTCATTTTCTATCAGCATGTCTCTATCTGCTCTTCTCCATTTCTTTTCCATTTTGTGAAGGACTTCATGATTTCATAGGCCCACCCAAATATCCAAGATTAGCTTCCTATTTTAAGTTCAACTTGTTAGGAATCATAATTCCACCTGGACCATTAAGTTCTTTTTTGCCATGTAGACTAAGAGTATTCACAGTTCTGGGGATTAAGAAGTTACACTTTTGAAGAGCTCTCTCTCAAGTACAAAGGGCAAATAAACAAACCGGCACCACATCCTTAAATTTTCACACTGGACTTGGCTTAAAACCTAAATCCAAGATAAATAACTTCTTAGGCAACTTTAAATCCCTGTTGTTTAAAGCCCGAAGGATAACATTGGCAAGAGATTGTCAAAACATAAAAATTAGTTCCATTTATATTTTTGTGAACTGGAAGACAAATGTAAAGACAAAAATTCTCAAACATTTTTATGTTTCATATGCATTCATGTTATATTAAATTTATAAATAGCTATAGATACAGGAAGAATTGCTTTAGTTTATCCCACGTATAGTAGCTGAAGATCTCATTCTAAAGGCATTTGCTTATATGAAGGCATGTCTTCTTTTCCAAGGTATGGGATCATTCTGGGTTTTATTTGGTTAAAATTCTCATTTATCATGTATGTCAACATCAAACATCTGGTTCTTAAGTGTTCATAGTTTGGGCTATTGTCTGAGAATGATATTACAGGATCATCTTAGGGAAAGTAAATAAAGATGAGACCCTGACAAGTTTTAAAAGAAGGAGGGGGGAATCTTCCTTTATCTTTTATGTATTAAAGATTTCAAATAAATAATCAATCTCCTTATATGGGAAGAAATTGGCAAAGAGTTTCAGTCAAATGTCGGGATGTTTGCTTACTTCTCTGGTCTCTCTCATCTCTTCCTCATTTCACAACTTCTTGAACATGCTCCTGTAGCCACAGGTTGTTTTCTTCCCAAGCCAACCAATCATGCACTTCCGAGGAAGTAGACATCACAACTTTTACTTATTTTTATCCACTGCTTCACAGTAGAAGTTGCTGTGACTGTGGATAATAGGTGTTGAAGAAATATTCAGTAAGTCAATAGATGCCTCTTACTCTCCTGAAGATGGCGCCGTCTTCCAGAAAATTGACAAACTCCATATGCATGCATGTATGGTATTTTTGAAAGCATCCTTTCTTCAAAAAATCTTTTCAGACTGTGTGGTATTATGGGTTATGGCAAATACTAGTGATGATTATGGGTGTGATTGTAGGCATGAGTTTCTAGAAGACATTTCTATGAGTCATCAGATTTTCCAAAAAGCAATCGAGGCACTTATTAAACTCCAAATTGATGATGTTACCACCCTGTCATTTTGACACCACCATGATGACAAAGCCACCCAACTCCTTAGTATATTAGGAACTGTCACTTTAATGGGAGAACATGTTTAGGCAGTGCTAAGACTTTTTGTTAATAACTTCCTCTTTATCCGACAGTTGTTTTCGTCAGTTGTCTTTTGGGACATAATCATGTGTCTCTGCATATTAAACAAATCATGTAAAACTAAAACAATTTTTTAGTTTCCTTATAAAGGAAAATGTAGAAATTTTGAACCTCAGATTTTCTGGAGTCTGTACAGTATTTTAAAAATTGATCAGTTTCACACAGAAATGCAGATTCCTCACTTAGTTTGAAAAACAGGAAAATAGTATTAAACTAACTGCTGATGACTTTATCATACACAGAGATTAGTGCATCTCTCAACTCTAACTAGAGAATTTCTTTCTGCAGTAGATGGAAATTAATACAGAAACTCAGGACAGGTCAACATGCAAACATACAGAGAATAAGAGAATGTGTATGTTCACCGCTAAATGGGGCACCTATATCACACTCTCATCTTCCAAGGCTTAGGGACCGCTGTGGAAGAGGGGGAAGATATTAGCAGCCAGAGATGGCAGATGAATACAAGGAAACCGTATTTTCTAGATACCACAGGGGAGTTGCCTAAAGCACTTGTGTCAGCATGTATAAGACCTGTGTGAGCCCAAACCAGATGAAAACCTAATATAGATGGGGGAGATGGGCAAGAAGCTCCACTTCTAGAAGAGGGTATCCCCAGCAATGTATAGTGCTGAGAGGGGGATAGTCAGTTTTCTTTAAGGTGTGACACCTAGTAGGTTTATGTCGTGTCTGTTACCATCGTGTCTCACCACTTGGGGCCAGCCCAAGTGGAATTTGGGGGGCGGCCTGAGGGGTCGGGGGTGAGTAGATGCAGAGTCAAGCCACAGACTCCAGGAGTTGGACGGGAAGAAGCCCAAACACATGGCACTGCGAACTTGTTTATTGAATAGGGGCACAAGCTCTTACAGGTCTGGATAGCCAATGATCTTATGGGGTGGGGTCCCAAATACAGCCAATAGTAAGTTTGTCCCCAGGTGGGCAGGTACTTTCCAGATGCTGGTCTCACAACTAGCCAGAGCAGAATGCCACACCCACAGGAGCCATTCCTCTATTCCTCCTAGCAGGTGGCCTGGCTAGGCCCACCTTGCATTATGCCCAACATAGGTTGACCTGATTCCAAGAGGTAGACCCACAACCAAGAACGTTTGGAAAACACAAATTAAGCTTGATAGGTCTCAAAAAATGAAAATTAGTAAGAGAGAACATAAAGCTTGGGCAGGGAAATGAGTTAGCAATGGCCATGGGGAAGGGGAGCTGGATGTGACCAACATTCATTGTATGAAATTCTCAAAGAATTAACAAAAAGATTTTCTTAAAAAAAGAAAAACGGGGTAGACAGATGGCTCTGCAGTTAACAGCACTAGCTGCTCTTGCAGAGGACCCGGGTTCAGTTCCCAGCACCCACATGGTGGCTAACAACAGTCTGTAACTCTAGTTTCGGAGGATCTGACACCCTCTTCTGACCTCCACGGGCATTGCAGGATACGGTGCACTTACACACATACAGGCAGTACCCTCATACACTTAAATGAAAAATAATAAATAAAATATTTTTTTAAACCACAAAAACTTTCCAATGTAGGGTCATCATTCTTCAAACAGTTGAAGTTTACTTGACATACAATATCCAGTGCATCCCAGGTCCAGGTAACTACTTGCCGCATCTTACTCTCTGCCTCGGATTCATTTAAAAAGATCTTGGTGAGCCAGAGAGGGAGCGATAGAGCATTTGTCTAGTATGTGCAAAGTCCTGAGTTTAATTCCTAGCTCTAAAACAACAACATTAAATGTAAGAACCAAGGAAGGTGGGTACTACAGCAAGAGTCGGCAGCATTACTGATGTCACCATCCACTATAAAGGGAGGGAAAAAACATTTCTTTTTTTAGGTGTCAAATAATGTCTTGTTTCAAGAAGGTCACATTCTAGAGGAAAAAAAATAGCCAATGAAACAAACAGTTTAAGGGCAAATGGACACGCCAGGTAAGGAGAAACTTCATGTTTACAAGCATCCCTCTGCAGGACGGGCACTGAGTGTTCCCAGGAACAAGAAATCTAAACTCAGTCAGGGGAACCTGAATGCATTTCAAAGTCCAACTAGAAGACACTGGTGCTAGAAACAAGAATCAAGATGACCAACACCTCAACTTCTTCATCTGCAAATGGGGATCATAAATGCTTCTCTTAAGGCTACTGTGAGAACCAGATCCAAGTGCTAAATGAGTTAATGTCAAGTTCTTAGAAAGTGGTGGAACATAACTAATGCTTCGAAAATGCTGTTATTATTGAAACTGATTATAATGACTCTTCAGACAGGACTAAGAAACTTGGTTTGGGTGGCAGTGAACTGAGGGATGATGGTGACAGAAGGCTAAGGCACATTTGGTTATAGGGACCAGCACCAAGCTCAGTGATTATATGGAGATGGAAGTGATTATATGTCCTTTTAAGCAAAAATGGGGCTCCTGCCCAGAACGCCAACGGCATGCTGCATCTCCGGGTGGCTATCTGCTTTGAAAGAGGGAAGTTTCATTTTGATGTTTCATAGCACCTGCTTCAAGCTTGACTCTTAGTAGATCAGATGTGAATGGTATTCATAAGAGACACACATGAGCAAATGAGGAATGGTCTCAGCTAGGAGAATGAGCAGTTTTATAAGCCAAAAAGACATGGTACATATTTCAACTATTTCTTAGTACACACAACCTTGTAGCAATTGTATGAATAGAATCATCATTCAGATGTATGAAAAGTATTCATCTGGATACTAGTTGTGTCTACTGTCTAGCCAGTACAAAATCATCTTTTTTGTATAGAAAAAAGTTAGGCTGGGTGTGGTGGTACACATCTTTAATCCCAGTATTTGAGAGGCAGAGGCGGATGCATCTCTGTGATATCAAGGTCAGTCTGATCTACATAGGGGATTCCAGGCCAGGGGGCTACATAGTCAAACCTGTCTCAAAAACAAACATCAAATATATGTATTTTATAACACCCGCTAAGTGCTTGACTCAAATAATCAACAAATTATTGAAAAAAGATATAGATGAACAAATACAGAAGCGTCCTAGTTAGGGGATTTAAGTATAGATAGACTAGATTCCATTTTTGTACTACCTAAGATATTTCTCAGGACACAAATCTCTTTTTCTCAAATTGCAGTATATTCAGGAAAAGCCTGGTTAGTTAAACATGAATAATTTTGACCTGTATTAAAAGAGAAATCTATTACACAAAAACAGTAAGCAACAACGGTGGCATCCTCTTCTCTGTCCTTGTCCCATCACTGAATGGCAGAAAGGAGAGGTGGGTCCATCATGTGGTCAGGGGAGACAGAGCAGAAATCCAGATTGACTCATTTTGGACAAATCTGCCTTCTTGGGAACCTGGCCCACTGCTGTTGAAAGGGCATTTTTCTCAAAATAAATACTTTTACCCAATACTGTTGCAACTCTCTTCCAGTGCACCCTGCCTGGCACATGATCTCCTGTCCCTTTTGCTGATACTGCCAACTTCCACCCTTGGTGCCAACAGCTTGTTTAACAGACATGGCATCAGGGACCAAGAAATCCCCAAAGCAGGAATGCAGTCTCTAGCACATTAAGAGTAGTTACTAACAGCTCCCCACTTATTCTCTACTCCCAAACTCTCCACCGTATGGGAAGAGTGAATTTGTAAAGAATTTTCCTAACCAAGAAGAAAAGCAGCGTTCTGCTCCCTGCATGGCCTTCAGCTTGAGGAGCACATCTTCAACTCTTAGTTTGATTAGGCAAACCTATGCCAGTGAGATTGACAGATGCCTACTTAGGAAGGTTCAAGGCACTTGGAATGTTTCCTAAGGTTTCTCCTCCTACACACTGTCTGTGGGTTCTCAGGCATTTACTGGATTTCAAAAATTAGCACATATCAGATTAATCTTGGGGGCTTGCTAAATACAGATGACTGGCTCTGTATCATATTTCTCTATCCAGAATTCTAGTTCTATTAGTCTGAGGGATGCATTGGGATGCATTGGCAAACTGCATGTATAACAAGTTCCCAATTCATGCTGGTATCATTAATTTAAATACCATGATTTGAGACTCATTGTCTTGAAGTATCAAATCAAGATCTGAAAATTAATCACTTAGCCATAAGAGGAAAAAAAATCTTCAAGTCATTTGACACAATAGAAGGTTTTCAAATGAAATCTCAGAAAACAAAGACCTGTACGTGTCTGAACAATATTCAGCTGGCACATATAAGCAATGTGAGGAGTCCATCAGAAGGCGGAGTAAGAACAAGCCAAGAAAAGATTACTGGTAACTGTGCTTGGTCCTCACTGAGCCAAGAATGATGACTGCTTCTACCAGAGAAATTAGAAAAATTCATGGTTCGTGGTTGTTGTGTAAAGTGTACATAGAAGAACCTCTCCTCAGTATGGAGGAATAACCATCCTCAGTCTAAATCCTGCTTCAGCCCCACCTAACAACATTGAAATCAAGAACTAAGAGGCCTCAACAGTTTCCAGGGATATTTACAGGAATACAAAAATATATGATATTCAGTAATGTAAATTTCACAATGCCTGATATACAATAAAAACTACAAGGATTATAAAGACATCAGAAAATATGACCCATTGTAAGCAGAAAACTGGAATGAAATGAACCTAGAACTGACACAGAACAACAGGCAAGGACATTATCACACCTATCCTCAATATGGACCATACTACCATTACAGACACAGATGATATTTTTCAAAATGATCACATTAAATTTCTAGGAGTTAAAAAATTTCAAAATATGAGACGAAAAAGGGGTTTGATGGGATTAATGACAGACCAAACATTATGGAAAAGATGAATGATCTTGAAGACCCAGAAATAGATGTTATCCAAGATAAAATACAGAAGGAAAAGTTGGTATGCACCAGAAATCTGTGGGACAACTTCAGCAGTCTGTATTCAGTCTGTATGTGTGTGCAATTGAACTTGCCAAAGAAAGAAAATGTAGGGGAATGAAAGCCATACTATACACAGAAGAAAGAAGATAAAGATGACAGCTGGTCTCCCATAGGAAACAAGACAAACAAGGAAACAGTAGAACAATATCTTTGAAGTACTTAAAAGCTATTAACTGAGAAGCCTATGCTCAGTGAAGAAAAGGCTGATCAGGTATACAAAAGCTGAAGACACTGAGTATCGGAACACCCACACTACAACAAACGCTAAAGGTGGAAAGCAAATGATGCCAGGTGAAAACATGGATCTACGCAATGGAAGGAGGAACACCGGAATTAGTAACTACATAACATTTAAAAAATTATTTCCTACAGGGCTGGGCTTCGCTCTCCTTTAGCGGGAGCCCAGACCTTTGCAGAATGCCGGAGAGGGCCTGCGTCGGGCTTGCATCGGGCCTCGGCAAACCGGTGAGCTTCCCAAATTGAGCCGTGCCCATCCCCTTACATTGGTACCGTCTGCAGCACCTCCCACTGCTGCAAGGCCAGGCTTCTGTGCCCTTTAGCAGGAGCCCAGACGTTTGCACACTGCCTGAGAAAGCCTGAATCCAGCCTCTGCCCAGAGAGTTTTTCAAATTGTGTTGTACCTGCTGGGTAGTAAGGGCCCAGACCTTAGGAGAAAGCATGAGAGTATATGGTATTAAACAGATCTTAAACAGGATTATAGAAGAAACTTTCCCCAAATTAAGGAAAGACATGCCCATACAAATACAAGAACACATGCAACACCAATCAGACAGGACCAGAAAAGAAACTCCCTATGGCATATCATAGTAAAAACACAAAGCATTACAGAACAAAGAGAGAATACTGAAAGTTGCAAAATAAAAGCAACAAATCACATATAAAGGAAAACAGCTGTCTTTCCAATACAAACTATGAAAGCCAGAAGAGGGGAACAAAGGTTTCCCAGTTATACATGACCATAGATGCCAACACAGAATACTTTACCCAGAAAAAATGTCTATTACAGATGAAGAGGGAAGAAAAATCTTCCATGACATAATAGGCTGAAAGAATTCATGCCCACAAACCCAGTTCTTCAGAGAACACTTGAAGCAATACAAAGAGCTGAAGAAAGGAATGACTATACCCAAGGGGCAACAGAAAGAAACTAAATGAAGAATACAACCGGGGAAACACAAAGGTATACAAAGAATCAAAATAGAAATTAAAATGATGGGAACCAATACATAATTTCAATAGTAACTTTAAATACCAACTCCCCAGTCGAAAGACACAGGCTGATGGATTAAGAAATAAAATCAATCTTTTTGTCATTTGCAAAAAACCCATCTCACCTTCAAGGACCTTTGTTGGTCAAAGGATGGGAAAAAATATTCCAAGCAAATAACACTAAGAAACAATCAGGAGTTGCCATTCTAATATGTGACAAATAAAAGACTTCAAACTAAAACTAATCAGAAGAAATAAAGAGGGTCACTTCATTCTCATCAAAGGAACAACTGACCAAGAAGATATTACAACCATGAACATATATGCACTAAACTCTGGTGCACTCAATTTCATAAAAAGAGTACTATAGGACTTTAAGGCACAGGTTAACCTCAACTCAGTAATAGTAGGGGACTTCAAAACCTCACGGGTCTCCATTAAACAAGTCAACCAGACAAAGACTAAAGAGAAAGATCCAAATTAAATGATGCCATATATCAAATGGGCCTAACAGACATCTATCTCATATTCCACCTAAGCACCAAAGAATAGACTTTCTGTTCAGAATCTCATGGAACTTTCTCCAAAACTGACCACATACTGGGGCACAAAATCAACCTCAACAAATAGAAAAAAATTGAAATAATTCCATGGATTCTATCAGGCCACAATGCAAAAACCATAAAATCAACACCAGAAGAAGCCCTAGTAACTACATGAACTCATGTTGATTAAACAATACACTCCTGAATGATGGATGGGCCAAAGAAGAAATTAAGAAAAAAATTATAGTATTCCTGGAATTAAACAAAAAGGATAGTACAAAACGACAAAACCTCTGGGACACTTTTTAAAAGCAGTCCTAAGAGGGAAGTTAATAGCTCTAAGTGCCTACATTTAAAAATCAGAAATAGCACAAATAAATAACTCAACATTTTAACTCAAGACTCTGGAAAGGCAACAACAATGAAACCCAAACCCAGCAGAGGAGAGGAAATAACAAAAAAATCAGAACAGAAATAAAAACAAAGAAAACAATACAAAGAATTAATGAATCTAAGAGCTGGTTTTTTGAAAAGATAAACAAGATAAACAGACCCCTAGCCCAGCTAATCAAAAGAAAGAAAGAGCAACTCCAAATCCACAAAATCAGAAATGAAAGGGGAACATCACAACAGACAACAAAAAGATTCAGAATATTATAAGGGAAAACTTTAGAAACTTACATCATATTACATTTGAAAATCAAAAAGAAATGGATGAATAGATAAAGTCATGGGAATCACCAAAGTTAAACCAAGAAGAAATCAACGACTCAAACATACCCATAACATATAAGAAAATTGAAACAATAATACTAAACATCCCAACTAAAAAGAGCCCAGGCCCAGATGAATTTACAGCATAATTCCTTCCAGATAAGGAAGATCTACAACCAATACCATTTAAATTATTCCAAAAGATAGAAACAGAAAGAGAACTCCTAAATTCCTTTTATGAAACCAGTATCACTCTAATACCAAAACCAGGTAAGCTACCACCAAAAGAGAAGAGCATAGACCCATATCCTTAATGAAAATAAATGTAAAAATTATCAACAAAATACTTGCAAACCACATATAGACATGCATCAATCACATCATCCACCACGACAAGTCAGCTTTAGAGATGATGCAGGGATGGTTCAATGTAAGTCAACAAATGTCATAAAGCATATAAATTGATTCAAAGACAAAAATCACATGGTGATCTCAATATATGCAGAAAAGTCCTTTGACAAAATTCAACATGCATTTAAAAGTCCTAGAGGGAACTGAACTGGTGAGAATGTACCTCAACATAATTAAAGCTATATATAACAAAATCACAGCCAACATCATTCTAAATGGAGAAAAGCTTAAATCAGTACCATTTACATCAGGAACCAAAAAAAGGCTGTCCATAGTCTCTACTCCTTTTTAATATAGTGTTTGTCCAGAAAACTCCTAGAAATGATTAATACTTTTAGTAAAGTAGCAGGTTATAAAATCTACAAAAGTCAGTCTTTTCTATACACCAATTATAAGCAACTGGAGAAAGAGCACATGGGGACCTTCCCCTCAAAGAGAAAGAACACGTGGAAACCTTCACAGTAGCCTCAATTTTTTTAAAATATTTAAAAAAGAGAGAGATTAAGGAAGACACCAGAAGATAAAAGGAACTCCCTTGTCATGGATTGGAAGAATTAATATTATGAAAGAAAATGCCCATCCTATTAAAAGTAATATATAGATTCAATGAAATCCCATTCAAAATCCCCATTACATTCTTCAGAGAATTAGAAATAAAACCATAAAATTCATATGGAAGCACAAAAGATCCCAGATAGCCAAAACATCCCTGAGCACAAAGAGCAATGCAGGGGAGATTACTATACCAGAACTGTAGTCATAAAAACAGCATGACACAGACACAGAAATAGACACATAGATCAATGGAACATAACTGAAGACCCAAACATGAGAACATGCAATTTCAGCCACCTGATTTTTGACAAAGGGGCCAAGAACACTCACTGGAGGAAAGACAGCATCTTAAATGATGGTGCTGGCAAAACTAGATCTCCATCTGTAGAAGAATGAAACTAGATCCTAATCTTTCACATTGCACAAAAGTCAACTCCAAATGGAGCAAAGATCTCCATGCGAAACCTGAAACTCTGAAACTGTTAGAAGAAAACATTGGCAGTAACCTACAAGATATAGGTGTAGGAAAGGATCTTTTAAATTGGACATCTGTTACTCAGGAATTAACATCAACAATCACTAAATGGGACCTCATTAAACTAAAAGCTTCTGTACAGGAAAAGAAACAGCCAAGGAAGTAAAGAGAAAATGCACAGACATGGAGAAAATCTTCACCAGCAACACATCTGACAGAGGTTTAACATGTAGAATATATAAAGAACTTGAAAAACAAAGAATGAAAAAAACAAATGACCCAATTAAAAGATAGGCTAAGGTTCTGGCAGATACTTCTCAAAAGAAGAAATAAAGATGGTTAATAAATATCCTAAAAAGTTTTCAACATTCCTAGTAATTAGGGAAACAAAAATTTAAACCATTTTAAGATTTCATCTTACCTGAGTCAGATTGGCTATGGTCAAGAACAATTGATACCAAATGCTGGAGAGGATGTGGGATTGCAAACTCATGCAACCCCTATGCAAAGCAATGTAGAGAACTTTTAAAAAAACAAAAATGAACCTGCCATTTGACCTGGTTATAGCACTCCTTGGCATATACCCAAAGGACTCATCCTATTGCAGAGATTCTTGTACATCCATGTTTGTTGCTGCTCTTTTCACAACAGCTAAGAGATGGAAGCAACTTAAGTGTCCCTCAACTGATGGTTGGTTAATGAAAATGTGGTACATATACACAATGTAGTTTTAATCAGTGGTAAAATAACATGAAATCATGATATTTGCAGCTAAATGGATGGAGCTAGAAACTGTTATGCTAAGTGAAGTAACAGAATCAGAAAAAACAAATGACATATGTTCTCCGTCATATGTGGTCTTAGCACCAAACTCTTATATGTGAGTATGTATCCTGATGAACCAGGAAAATGGAAAGGAACCAGGGAGGTAAAGGGAAAGAAGGAACCTGAGAGAAAAGAAGAGTAAGAGATAGGTGTCTAACGGAGAAATGGATAAAATGAGGCATTTAAATGGGAGTAGGTGAGGGAGGGGTATGCAAGGAACTTTGGGGAGAAAAGGGAAGGAGCTCAAGAGAGTGGGACCATAGGAGACTGATATTATAAGGGAGAAATGAAAATGGAGGTATTAGAAATGCAGAGGACAAGGAGGGAGGGTTATACAAGGAGAGAGAGCGGAGAGCTATGTAATGCCTAGCTAGTGTAAAAAGAGGAAATCATATTAGTCCAACAACCCAATGACAAATTCTCTACTATCTCTACATGAGTTCATGTGTATAGCTGAAGTCTACATAAGAAGAAGCAGCGTCAGACAGGAGACACCTTCTTTTGAGTTGATGGCCAGGGTAGTATAAGAAACTCCCCAAATCACACAGGCTATTGCCACAGCCCTTGAATGCCTCCCAGAACTTGAAGGTAAGACCTTATTGCTGAAAACAGGGAAACTTTGGACACAGGATTCAGAGTAACGTAGCTGGAACTGACCTGGAAGCCACTTCTCTTGAAGCCTAGGTCTTATAGCTCTGGAGAATAGTATGCAAGCTGCTAAGGGAAAACATCCACTGATAGTCCAACCTTAGCTTCAAGCCCTAAAAACCACATCAATGACTGGTACAGCAAACGACATTGGTATAGTAGTAACACTTTTGTCTTGAGGGTAATCAACAGCTATGTAACTGGACTTAAAGCTCACTCAATGGGAGGAAATTCATGTGTGGTACTATAAACATAGTCATATACACATGGCTGGAGAGGTCATAGATCTCAGAGAAAACCCCAAGGCTGTCACATCCCTAGACAAATGTAATTTTTTACTATGTGCAAAACATGTATCCTCATAGTTACAAATATTCAAGTCACTACGCATCAAAGAAGCTTCTTTTGCACTAGATGAGACTATTACAGAGTACTACAACTGGTCATGCACATTGTCTCTGTAAATTGCCCAAGCCTAAGAGGCACATCTGCAGTGCAACCCTACAACCTAAGGCTAATGGAACATAGAACAAGGGGTAAAGAAGAAACTAATGAGTATCTCAATTCTCATTAAATGAAATTTTCTCGTGCAACAGAGGGCCAAGGTAACAAATGGACAAAGGGTAGAGACTAAGAGTCTGCAGAGTGTGGGTCCTTGGACAAAATTTCTACATTAAACTCCACCTATCTAGGCCTCAGGGACCATTGTGGAAGAGGGAAGCCAAAAGATTGTTAGAGCCTGGGAGAAGGTACATGACCATATGGAAATAAGGGTCCTACAAGCCCCTGGGCCCTTGCTCATATGAACCCGCTGCCATGCCATCAGCATGCACAAGACCTATGCAAACTCAAGCAGACACAACCCCAGCACAGAGAGTGGAGGAAATGGGCAACAAACCTCAATCTTAGTTGAAAAATTACTGGCAGCTGATTACTGCTATGTGAGGAAGAGCTGATCTTCTTAAAGGGAAAGACTCTAGATAGGCTGACTGGACCTCAGTGGATGAACTTGCACTAAGGAATGTCTGGAGACATTAACTTGACAATAGGCCTTAATACAAACGATAGAATGCATGAATTCCAGTGGGTGGGGCATGGGAGGGTGTCATTGGGGAAGGTGGTATAAGGATGATCAAGATTGATTAACCTGTTCTGTATGAAATACATATAGATTTAATTAAAAATTTGCAAAAATAAAGAATTTTTTTTAAGATTGTTTCCTAAAACTTTGAAACTTACCTCCCAGTTTCCTCTGCATAATTAGCAATTTTCTAGATGAACCCCCTTCCTCACTTTCTCACAAGTACCTGGAAGGAAACAAAGAAAAACCAGGACCCAGGGAAGACTCACCGTTTGCACAAAGCTTTCATGTCTCTGTCTTCAGAACAAAGAGTCACTGTGGAATAGATTGCGTAACTCAACAGGGGCCATGCTTAATGAGGTACAGCAGCAACTATGCAGGCTTTGCACTTAAATTGAGCTTAAAGGAGCTATCCATTTTCTGCAACACCATCATACGATTTTGTTGAGAAATGCAGACCTCAATATAAATGTTGGAAAGTACATCTCAAGAAATTATAAGTATGAATTCATTTAGTCTTCACAGCAAATCCATGAGAAAGGTACTATTCATCATCTCCATTTCACAGAAGAGTAAAAACTAAAGCACTAGGAAGTAACTTTCCTACATTAAAGATCTACTAAGAAGCAGGACTGGGATTATCACCGGGGCATCTGTGCAGACTCACTGTGCTTAATGTCATATTACAGACACAGATCTGGAGAATGGGGAAAAAGAATTTTTAAATTACGCAATTAGTCCATAAGGTTCAACATTTAAATAGTAAGAACTCAATAATAAGCTGGTAAGCCAGGTGTGGTGATGCACACCTTTGATCCCAGCACTCTGGAGGCAGAAGCAGGTGAATCTCTGTGAGTTCAAGGTCAGCCTGTTCTATATAAGAGTGTCAGGTCATCTGGGGCTTCAGGGAAACCCTGTCTCAAAAGACCAAAAGGGAGAACTCAAGATAGCAAGAACAATGGAGATAAAGAAAGAAAGAAACCTTAAAAAAAATCTGAGAAAAATATGTAATTAGAATGCATGACACTTCTTCACATCAATAGAGAATGTAGGACAACATCGCGGTACTTCCAAACTTCTCAAAGTTCAGCCTGGAGTTATATAGTCCTAAACTCTTAATCAGGTGTGAATGAAGAACAAAGATATTTGCAGATCTAAAAGCACTTGAAAAGTTTGATCCCCACATATTCTTCCCCAGGAAATCTCTGGAAGATGCATCTCAGCAAAGGAAGAAATTGTGAGGAACTACTGGCAACCAGGATTCTGCCACAGGTTGGGTCAGGGGAATTCATCAGGGAGACCCCAGGGGGAAAACAGTAACAGGTCTACACAGCAACAAGTGCATTCTGGAGCAGGATAGCACTCTGCAGGGGGAGAATCAGTGGGGTGCTTTGTGTAGATGGACTAAGAACTTTCACAGTGGAAAGTTTGGTCAGTAACAAATGACAGTACACCCAAAACTTCATAAATGAGGAGAGAAGAAATCCACTGAGACCTGGGGATATGCCTTACCAGTAAAGTGCTTGTCTTACATGCATGGGACCCTGGGATCCCTAGAGCAAGTGTACGCACACGCACACCACTGTCTTCAACACTGTCCAGGGAGAGAAATGGAATCGTTGAATAACATAAGTGATCTCAAAACTAAACAGCATTGACATAACCCAAAGTTATATTCTATGAACGTTCTAAGATCAAAGAGAGTTTTGTCTGCTGATTGCTTTTTTTCCCCTTGGCAATTAACTGTGCCTGGCACATACGGGATGCTCAATAAATATGTATTGAGTCCACAGATGAGTACTGGAGGGAAGAGAGAAGATACAGCAACATGAAGAAGACGAGGAGGAGAAGGGCTAGCAAAAAGAGCTACATCCTCTTCTTCAGTAGAAGTTAATAGAACAACTACAAATAAACAAAAACAAGCAACAGAAAGATAATGAGGCTACTTCCAAACCAAAGACCAAGAGAGAACAGTTTAAAAAGTAAAAAAGCAGTTGCCAGTAGGGAAAATGAAAGAGAGAAACAGTAGAAGACTGCTGCTTTTATTTGAAATGGTAGAACTATTTACCTTTTAAAATAATAATAGAAAAATTAAAATTGTAAATTCACAGAAGTAATTATTAGCCACCCACCAAGTCAGCTGGTAATTAGTAGAATGACCTGGCGCACTGGTCTTCCTTCTGCTTCAGTGAGAGAATGGTTAGCCGGGTCTTCCAGGTAGTAATCGGGAAAAGATAAAAACCACAATAGAGTTGGCGTGCATGCAAGAAGTGCCAAGGGGAGGCTGGCAGGACACAGGTAAGAAGAGGGCAGTGTTCAAGTGCAAAGGGTTAAAGCAAAGTCCCAGAGCTGGTCTCTGAGGCCCCTGCACTGGAATTGGGCCTTCTGAGGAATTGGCCCTGGCTGGTTGGTAGCATACGCATGAGGTGAGGGACACAAGGCTGCTTCTACCGATATTAGAATAATTGCAGACTGGGCCAAGAAGCAAGAAACAGCAGCTTACTGGAAAGAATGCTGCCGCCACAGAGACAGAAGAGGCAGACTAGCAGATGTTCCCGCCTTCCCCTCCCACCTTGCAGGCTGCCTCTGTTGCCTCTTATGGCACAGCCAGGTGGAATTCTAGCCCAAGCCTCACAAAGTGGCATCTATAAGGGGGTGAAGGGCTAAGCTAAGCTAAGCTAGGCTTCCTATTGGTACAGTGTTCATGGAAGGTAATATGACGGTCCACCTGGGTTTTCACACAGATCTTGGGAAATGAGACCTCTCCCTGGGGTCATCGAATGGCTTCGTGGGTGAAGGTACTTGCTGCCAAGCCTAATGACCTGAGTTCAATAAATAAATAAATAAATACTGATATGAGAATACAACCCAAAGATGCTGTGAAGAGCTAAGAAAATCAAATGTGTCCTCACCCTAGAGTTCTCACTGGCAGCTCGATGGCCAAGAGAATGTGGCCCAATGTGAAGGAGGGTGGGTGGAAGGACCAATGTATGATCAGAGAGACAACTCTGAGCCTGGGATTAAAACCCCAGCCCTAGCACACCAGCAGAGCTTTTAGGACCTCAGTTTCCTCATCAGATACCAAAATTAGCCCACATAGTACTGCTTTCTTTCATGGCTATTAGGTTTCTTCCTCAGGCATCTCTCCCGTACCCAAATACAAAGTTCAAGGTTAGAATTCAAAGTCAGAGGCTAGTGAGATGTCTTAGAAAGTGAAGGCGCTTGTGGCCAAGCCTGTGGACCTGAGTTTGATCCCTAGGACCCACAGGTGAGGGCCGACTCCTGCAAGGTGTCCTCTCACTTCCACACGTGTGCAGTAGCACGTGCACCCCCACATACATATAAACGAATAGACACAATTAAAAAACATGGACACTTTAACTGGAGAAGGAATAAGAAGGCTTATACAGGGGGAGAGAAAGATAATTAATTCTTAGTGTGAAAAACCAGAAGGAAATGTATTCATTCAATACACACACTCTTCTCTCTCTCAATATACATATATGTGTGTGTGTGCATGTGTATAGCTGAAGACTATATTACAAAAACCACAGTGACACACAGGAGAAACCTCCCTTCAGTTGTTGGTCAGTGTGGTCCAAGAGAGTTCCAAAACAACACAAGCGATCGTCACGAACTTGATTGCCTCCCAGAACTTGAAGGTAAGACCCTATTGCTAAAGACAGAACATACTTCAAACAATCAAGCTGGAACTGATCTGGAAGCTGTCTCCCTGAAGACTAGTTCCATAGTATTAGAAGATACTACGTAAACTGCCAAGAGCAAAAACCAATCAGTGATTCCAGACAACTGTAAAGTCTATGAACCACAACAATGACCATCCCGGCAAATAATCTCTACTGTGCAGTAGTGGCACCTTTATCTTGGGGGTACTCAACAGCTGTCTAATTGAACTTAAGGCCTGCTCAATGGGAAGAAACTCATATATGGCACTGTAAACACAGCCAAATATACATGGCTACATAGAAACTAGAGAAAAACATACTTTTTTTCACATGCTTAGACCAACCAATTTATTACTATATTCTAAATATTTACAGACAAGTTTACCTCTCATCACTCCTCAAAGAAGTGTCTTTTGGCAACAAATAGAGACTATTGCAAAATTCTACAACTGGTCAAATGCAGGGAATAAGTAGCACATCTACAATGCAAACTCTATGCCTAAAGGCTTAGCTAATGGAGTGGAACAGGGGATGGAAAGGGTACTAATGTATCTCTCAACTCGCATGTAACAGATGGTGATTAACCCAGAAAACCACAGCTGGTCAAAGTACCGAAAATAAGAGACTCCAGGGTGCTTATCCCTGAATAGGAAGGACACCTATATCAAACCTCTTCCAGACAAGGCTCAGAGACCTCTGCAGAAGAAAGGGTGAAATATTTTAAGAGCCAGAGGTGGTGGACGACCACAAAGAAATAGTTTTCTAGACAGCTGGGAAGTCGCTCATGTGAACTCACAGCAGTGCTGGCAGCATGCACAAGGCCCAGCAAGCTCAAGCTGACAAATCCCAGCATAGAAGTGGAGAGTCGTAAGAAGCCACAACCTTAGCTGAGGAACTTTTGACAACTGATAACAACTAGGAGAGGAAGAGTTGATTTTCTTTAAGTATATGACTCTCGATAGGTTAACCAAGGCTCCAGTGGATGACTGCACAACAGAAGACATTTGCAGACACAAACTTGACTTGATAGGTCATAATATATATGATGGAGTACAAGAAATCTGGTGGGGGTGATATATGAAGGGTGCAGATAGGGGAGGGGAATCTAAACATGATCAAAATATACTGAATGGAGTTTGCCAAAATTCAATTAAAAAACATGACTAAAAAAAATTACAAACATCAGCAAGTGGGGAAATAAGCTGGGGTCAAAACTGCTTTAAAATAAGGCCTTTATGAAATCCACATAAAATGCACTGGTCTAAAGATCCAGAGCTGCAGCAGGGAGGCTCAACAAGTGGGTACCCAGATGAAGTCATATTGAACACTCAAGGACCAGGCTACAGTGAAAATGATGCATATCACTAGGTGCAAGGATCACACTCAATGGGAACTGAGACCTTTTTATTTCATCTTAGAACTTCTCCATCTTCTGGAGGAAGAAAATACTACAAACTCCTGAAGATGCAGAATGACGTCTGCAGAGTGCTCTTCTCATTCTACACACAAAGCTGATGGAATATACGCTGAAAAGTCCTGTTCCAATGAACTGACAATCTTCATACCCTAGACCCCTCACCACTGACCCACTCCTTCCTACACGTGTGTGGAAGGGTTCCACTTGTAAGTCAAGAGAGCAGCATTGGGGTTGGGGAGCAAGATGTGAGCAGAAAGGAGCCTTCTGGGTGCCAATGATGGTGCTCCGGGTCCAGCAGGGCTCTGTTTCCTTGGTGCCAACCATTTAAAAACATTTCTCAAAATTCATTAAGCTGGATACTTTTTGAAAGTAGGAAAAATGTTAATAAATGTTAAATGTGATTCTATTTGACTTCTGAGTATATAGTCAAAAGAACTGAAGCAAGAACTTAAAGAGATAAATGTTGGCTGGTGTTTGTGGCAGCATTCAACAGACAAAATTGGGAGGGTCCCTCAATCGATGCACAGACACACAAGACGTTGTATGTATATACATGGAATATTATTCAGCTTAAAAAAGAAGGAAGTTCAGACACATGCTACAACATGGATGAAATTTGATCTCATTGTGCTGAATAAAGTCAGTCAGTGTCACAAAATGAAACACATTACATGATCCTATTTACATGAAGAACTTAGAGTGGTCAAACTCAAGAGAATGAAAACAGAGTGAGGACTGTCAGGGATGAGGAGAGAGAATGGGGATGGAGGGTTTAACAGATAGACAGTTCCGGTGAGCTCTGCGGATGATGCTGGAAGTGTTTGGGCAGCAGTGCGGATGTGTTTAATGTCTCTGCTCTGCAGACTTCGAATCTGTTAACACAGTAATGGAATATGAACTAGAAGTTCAGGTTTCAATTAAGAACACTCAATGTGACTTTCCTATCAGCACTTTCCAAGTGAATGCATGCAGAGCAAGTTATTAACCGGGTACACAGCACTATCTAGAATTTTCTCACCCCTGTCTTTTTTGGATTACTCTAGATCCTACTTTCTTAATGTTGTTGTACACAGAAAGAGAAAAAAAAGCAAAGGATGGACTCCAAAGTACCAGCATGGGGTGTATGAGGTGCTCTCACTGGCACTCTGTACTAAACAGACTTCCTCCTCTTCCTGGTCACAATTTCCTTGTAAGAAAGATCAGTAAGAAGTTCTACTTCTCTCACTTTAAAGTTGAGACGTTTGGAGCTGGAGAGATGGCTCAGTGGTTAAGAACACTGGCTGCTCTTGCAAAGGATCCAGATTCGGTCCCCAGCTCCCACATGGCGGTTTACAACCATAGGTAACTCCTGTTCCAGAGGATCCGATGCCCATTTCTGGCCTCTGTAGGCATTGTATGCATATGGTGCACTTACATACATGCAGGCACAACCCTCATACACACAAAATTTTAAGAAAATATTTTAAATTAAAAACACAAAGTTGAGAAAGCAGAGGAAAAAAGATCACAATGTGAATAGAGTGAAAATCTCAAAGATTTTTGATATCAAAGTCAAACTGTATGCCAGCTTCAGCAGCCCCAGGCTCATAACGAGTCTTGAAAGACAAATTCAATTTTCAAATTAGTTTTTCGCTTCTCCTACTCCCACAAGAAAACACATTAGATTTCACAGAACTTTTTTATACATTAAAAATAATTTCACCATTTGACTTGAAAACAGTTTATTTAATTTATACAAATAACTACTAAATACAAAAAGTAGATTAAAACAAAATAGTTATTTTTTTTCTGGCAGAGTTTAAATGCACGTAATGGGTAATTCCGAAGAAAATGCATTTTTTTTCCCCACAGCGTTCAGGACTAAAATTCTACTGAAATCTTTGCCTCTAAATCAGTAATATATTCGGTGGTGTCGCATGGGTAATGACTAAATACGTTCTGCATATGAACTGAAAAAAAGTTATAGTCTACACACATAAAAAATGTGAAGCTCTTAAAATGTGAATTTAACTGATAATAAAAGAAAATGTCCATTTCAAAGTATAGTGTTAAAAACATTTCGGTAATAAAATCATAAGACCACATAAAAATAAGCTTTAACATATGCACAAAGCAGTTCTGTAAAAACTGCTAAGCACACAGGTAATAAATAATTTGCAAAGTCGTGTATAAACAATTCCTAATGTTCGGCATCATTGTAAACATCAGCACTTGTGTAAAATGCAGCAAAGTCTGACATTACCCCCCCCCCCCCAAATTGAATTCCTATTATCCAAAGACAAACCAGTGGAAAACGCAGCCAAAGTTTTTGGCAAGTTGGGTCTTTAAAATTAAGAGTAACAGTGCGAGTAAGGAATGCAAAGAATTCCTAGTGCAAAGAACCAAGAGAAGCACAGGCAATATTGCTGATTAAAAATTCACCACCTCCGAGTTTCCCGTGGGGAGTGTCTGGGAGACCTGTGAAAGATATGCAAAGCCACTTGTAATGCCCAGATCTCTTTTAGGAGTTCTCTGTGTTCCTCCAGTTCCCTAGCTCCCTACCTCTGCAACCACCTCTGCCCACCAATGGTCTCTGCGGTGTGAACAGTTCGCAAAGTGCCCGGTCTGTCTTTGAGCGAGGTTAGGGTGGTTTCAGTGTTTCCCCAGAACATGGCTCGGGGAGATGTCTGCCTCATCAGAGCAGCCACTCAGGGAGGGAGACAGATGGATTCTGTTCTGATAACCAGTCAGGCCAGCATTAGGTCCCAGCTGGACAATGACAATGTCAGCTCTTCCTTCCTGACACCTTGAAAATGTCAACAGTCAGTTTTCAATTTGTCTAGGGAATTATCGATTTTGGTCAAAGTCTTTTTGATACGCAGAGCTGTGAGTCTTGCAGATGGATTCTGATACCAACATTCTTTCATCAACTTGGCCAGAGAGGTTAATGTCTGAGGAAAGAAAAGAGCAAACATCACAAGAGCAAACTGGCTTTTTAGTGGTCCTAGAAACAGCAGATGTCGTGTCAACTGTTTTGTAGAACCTTGAAGGTCTTGAGAAGTTCAAGACACTATTGCTTCCCCTCTAAGCAAGTAGACAAGGCTTTAACTACCGACAAAGAAGACACACAGAGTTGCATGAACACCATTCTTTGAACTCAATACTTCCAACTTACTTCACCAGGCAAATTCCATGGGCCACAGACTCCTTCAGGATTTTGTGCTGCAAAAAATAATGTTACTAACCCAGAGATAATGGTGAATTTGAAAATTGGGTCACTTCTCAATCTTGGATCTGTTACTACTTATGAGCAGTAATTTGAGCTCCTCAGCACTGAGCAGCCTTGTCTGGGGTAGAGACAGAGAGGAGACTTAGCTTTCATATGCAACCACAGTTACCAGGGAGTATTAATAAGTCACCTCATTTCTGACACTAGTCAATTATGGACATTCATGTGAATATCTTCATTCATTAGCAACACCTATCAGTTTGGGTTTCTTCAAGAATGAGACTATTTTCCAAACCCATGCAGTTAGGCTCTAAGAACCTACATAAAATTGGGAAGGAGAACAGGAGATAAACAGTGCACATCATCTGAAAACTAAGAGTCAGTTAGAACTCAAGAGTAAGAAAATAGCTGGGGTAAGCTCTAAAACTAAGAACCTGGTGCTCTTACCGGATCTGAGAACCATCTGTTGGGTATGTTTGGCCTCTGCTGATCCACACAGACGACTTTCCGCATATCTTCAAAACTTGGGTCATTGGGAACCACATCATAAAATGGCGGCTTGTAATCCTCCACTATACCTACATACAACAGGATGAGAATTGTTCTGTTAGCAGGAGAGGAAACATTCCTTGGGATTCAGGGGGTGCCCTGAGTTATAATGTGACATGATAAAGTACTAGTCACCATCCTTCCACCAAGGCAGCTCTGGAAGCTACAGGTAGGTCCTAAAATAAGTGGACAATAAAGCAATAAATAGATACTTGCAGGGAATCAGAAGAGTAACTGTTAGGAGAAAACATATGAAAATTTCTCACTAATCACAATTATTAACTGTTCAACAGTGTCTACAAACAGTTCTGCTACGAGGCATGGGAAGACCTGAGACAAAACTTCCTCTGGTAATCAGAAGGAGACAGCTTGGCTGGTAAAATGCCTGCTATACAAGCAGGAAACCTGGGTTTAATCCCAGAAACTATATTAAAACCCAGGCGTGGACTGCACTTGAAATTCTAGTGCTAGAGAGGTGGAAACAGGCAGACTAACGGGGCTCAATGGCCAGCCAGTTTAGCCCACTTGATGACCCCCAGGCCAGTAAGAGATTCTATCTCAGAAAACAAGGCGAATCTACACACACAAGCACATGCACATGTTCATGCATGTGTGCATGTACTCACAGGAACGCATATCTATCTACCCACTCTCTCACACAAAAAGGAATAAAATCCCTTCCTAAAGAAAATCATCACAAACCATAAACAGAAATAAACAGCTACAACATCTAGAATTAAATACTCAAATCAAGACCATCACCAAAATACTCCTTTTTGCTACAAAATTATTTTGTCAAAAAATCCACTGTTTTGAAGCAATCGTTTCCATCAGGAGTATGCAAATAATGTAATCTGAAATGCTCACTTCCTCTTCCTCATTCTCTGAGCATCTACCAGGCATAGCTGTGTCTGCTAGGAGATGGAGGCTCAGGATAAAATGGGAGAGGCCAGCCGAGAGGCAGGCAGAGGACTAGTCAAGAAGATTGGACTCTTCCCTCAGCCCCTGTCCTTGCACGTCTCCAAAGTTCACAAACCCTTTTTCCCAGTAAAATTATACAACTCCCTTACTTTTCACATAGAAGAGTAATTCTACAAATAAATTTAAACCTTCATCACTTGGAACCATCAAATTGATCCTTCCCTTTACAGAGATAAAACAAAGGAAACTGTTACTTCCTTTCCCTCATCAAGGGCTTCAACATGCGGTCAGTGACTAGCTCAGCTGTCAGCCCTTTCCTTGTAACTTACTTCTATTCCTAGACGCATAAGGGACTGTTGTAGAGGACAGAAGGAGGCTTTGAGTAAAAGGTATAATTAAGTTTTTCCAGTTCTTGCAGGCCCCCTAAAAAAGCTTCAATTCCTTTTTCATTTGTCATAGAAATTACAGTGAGAATCCGTTCGCATAAAGCTCGCATAAATACAAGCCACTTATGCAGAAGCTTGGATAGGATGAGGAGCATCTGTTCCAGAAATACTACAGAGTTTTTAAACCTCACAAATTCAACTAAAGAGTTTATTTTTAAAATGGAAACTAGTCTAAATTGTATTTAAAAGATTCTAGTTGATACATTCTTAATTCTAAGTAACATATCCACATTGCATAACTGCATTTGTAATGTGTACCATGTAATGTGTAAAACCTTTCCTACAAACATCAGTAGCTCTTAACAGGCACAGACCATAGCTCACAGGAGAAGCTTGCACCACCTCAGAGTCCTCCCTCCTTGTAAGGATCCGTAGGAACAGTCCAACAAAAAAGGCTTTGCTCTTTAGTACTAAGAGACACTACCAAAACCACAACTGAACACGGAGCTGAGAAGCAGCCTCCGTCTTTTCTAAGGCCATATACATCCACAAGACACAGAGTGGGGCCATTCACCATCTCTTGATTTTCCAATGGAGATGCCATAAGAGGCTGGCTTAATTCTTTACAAATTTAGCATAAGCTATTTGGGGGTAACTTGATTGGTTAGTACCAAAAGGATTATGTGGATGTGAACAGCAATAGAAAGTTGGATGTTTTTTGTAACACAAAAGAAAATCAAACATAGTTGGATATTTAAAACACAAAATGTAATGAACCAAAGCTTCACTATACAAGTTGAGTCCCTTGTGTCTTTATTTCTCATACTGTCACCTTATTAAATGCCATGTTTTAACAAAAGGAATCAACATTTTCAAACAATGACCATTTAATTCACTATGTATGGAAAATTGACTCAGGCCTTGTCTTCTTTTATCAATGGATCAGGTTCATTGCTTCCATCTGACTTGGCTGTGCTTCTAAACAACAAAAGAACCTGGAGTTAAACTGTAGCACTCCCTTGGAAGGAATCTTACTTTGGTCAAGGAAAGCAACTGTCTCAATTGGCCTGAAGTACCTTGCTTCTACTATGCGTGGAATGCCATGTGTTGAAGGTCATAAAAGTGTAAAACAGCATTTTGTTTTTCAAGGAATCAATATCTAGTGGGCAATAAGACAGGTATTTCTCTTTTTTCCTTAGATAATAGAAAAGCTCTTCAAAATTCTGTGTGTGTGTGTGTGTGTATGCGCACACATGTACATGCATTAGAGAGAGAAACCATGCAATGGGGACAGAGTGGTATTTAGAGCTCAGAAAAAAGAAATACCTGTGGTTTCCTAAGTACCATTGTTGCACAGGACAGTGTTGCATAGGACAGTGTTGCATAGGACAGTGTTGCATAGGACAGTGTTGCACAGGACAGTGTTGCACAGGACAGTGTTGCATAGGACAGTGTTGCATAGGACAGTGTTGCATAGGACAGTGTTGCATAGGACAGTGTTGCATAGGACAGTGTTGCACAGGACAGTGTTGCATAGGACAGTGTTGCATAGGACAGTGTTGCATAGGACAGTGTTGCATAGGACAGTGTTGCATAGGACAGTGTTGCATAGGACAGTGTTGCATAGGACAGTGTTGCATAGGACAGTGTTGCACAGGACAGTGTTGCATAGGACAGTGTTGCATAGGACAGTGTTGCATAGGACAGTGTTGCATAGGACAGTGTTGCATAGGACAGTGTTGCATAGGACAGTGTTGCATAGGACAGTGTTGCATAGGACAGTGTTGCATAGGACAGTGTTGCATAGGACAGTGTTGCATAGGACAGTGTTGCATAGGACAGTGTTGCATAGGACAGTGTTGCACAGGACAGTGTTGCATAGGACAGTGTTGCATAGGACAGTGTTGCATAGGACAGTGTTGCATAGGACAGTGTTGCATAGGACAGTGTTGCATAGGACAGTGTTGCACAGGACAGTGTTGCATAGGACAGTGTTGCATAGGACAGTGTTGCATAGGACAGTGTTGCATAGGACAGTCCTTCAATGGCAGACTATGGACAGATGCAATTTTCCTAAGCTTGCTTACACCCATTACACCCACTCGCCTAGGATCACCACAAATTTGACTGTTGACACTCCACAAGAAAGAAGGGGCAAGGAGAGTCAGTCAACTTTCCATCCAACCAGTCAGCCCTAGATGAGATGGAGAGGGACTAAGGATATACAAGCAGACGAGGTCTCACTCTTGCCAGTATTATAGCTGCTGGGAAGTCATGATCCATGCCTGGATGGAGACTTTCCAGTGTGACCTTGAGAGGGGAAGGGGCAAGCACCCATATTTCTGTAAGTAAACCCTCACCTACTGCTTTATAAGAAGGCTCATTAAACTCTGTTTTCCCAAACTACTGTTTGAAGAAATTGGACCTCCGTCATAGGGACAAAGGGAGGAACAGGCTAGACACTGTTTATGGCCCCCCCCAGAAGGAATTTTAGCAACAACCATCTATAAACTGGGTACCAAGTCTCAGGACTTGGGTGGACACAGATAAGCAATTTGTGAGGCAAAGCAGAGGTGGGGGAAGAAAGCCATCAAGGAGAGGAGATGTTAAGTGGATGGTAGGAACAAAGAAGAATCACAACAAGCCTCACAGGCAGAGATGGAAGAAGCTCTCTGCGTGTGAAGCTGGTACACGGTAGAAAGTGGGAGGAAAGATGAGGGTTTGGGGTACGCACTCACAAGATGACTTGTGTTGTCTGTCAAGGGACAGTGAACAGAGTGAACGACTTTCAACTGTTCCTCCTTTCTGCCTGAATGTGATGATCAGTTTGGCCAAGGAAGAAAGTGAACTGTAAGTCCTACAGAGGCGGCATCCGTTGAGAACCTGCCAACCCATGAGCTAGCAAAGAAGACAGCACAAATTCAGGAAAGCGACTAAAAATACAAAGTACTTCAAGTGCCAAATGAGTGGTACGAACACCAAATGATTCAGGGATTCAGGGGAAGAGGCACCATTAGACAGTGGACAAAGAAGAAACAAACAGCCTGGCCTGGCCTTCCCATTAAGACAGCTGCTGACGCAAAGGGACCATGGGAAAGAAATCAGAGAAATTATTCATAACCTCCTCCCCCACAGCTTTGGGCATATGCAACTGATTTATATAATTGTTTTCTTCTTCGTCTTTTTTCTTCCCCCTGGGCATATGTCTAATGGAAAGTTTTGTCTTCTTTGGGGCAAATCCATCTTTTCCAACATCCCCCAGCACTAACTTGCTGCATTGCTCTGAGTAAAATCCTCAGCTGTCATGCTGTAGTTTTCCAGATCTTTAAAATACACATAACAAGGCTCATGTGCAGGTCAACAAGAACGTCTGCAGCATGAGCTCTAGAAAGCACGTGGTGCAATTATGTCTAGAAACTGGAGAGCCTGTCCATTGAGGCCTTGGATCACCCACATACACACACATCCCCTACCTAGAGGTGTGTCACAGGTGTGCCTCACGTCCTCCCCTGCCAACCTCCACCACATCCCACTGGCTCCATCAAGGTCACTGGCAGAAAGGTAATAGGAAGCTTAGTAGGATTTCTCCTCTATGTATTTCTTGTTGGTACTGCCCATGCTCATCCCCTGACTACAGTTCATGACCCACCATCACCCTTCACATGCCTGGGCATCAGGCTACTCTTGAAGTATTTTGCCATTCTACCAGGAGTAACTTTAGGACTTCCCACGTCTTACTTTTGTGTGGCAGAGCAAGTGTCATCATCATGTGGATGCTCTTCTCCTTCCCTCCTGCACCCGCATTCTCTCAAGCTTGCCCAGCCGAGTTCCTCCTCTCACTGTGTATGACTTAGCCATGCCTTCTGTCTTCTGAGAAGGCCCTCATGATTTCACAAATCCAGGGCCCCCAAGTTCAGTGTTCAGCCTATACTTAGTGGCCTACCAGTTTGCCTCAACTGTTGTGGCTCAATCTGTTTGTTTCTGACAGTTTGCCTCTTCAACAAAAATATGATCACTTTTAAGCTGGATTTTTGTTTGTTTAACAGCTTCCTCAGAGCTTATGTTATGTTACAGATAGGAAAGCGTGTCAGTGTTGACTATCTAACCATAATTCTTTATCCAAAACTTTACATATTTGATGTATTTATAGAATTCGAAACTTTTTACATTTTATAAAGGTGAAAAGAAACATGCACTATATTTTATGTGACACCACCATCAGAGACAAGGAATACTATACAACCAAATACACCTCCACAGCAAAATATATGAATAGTCATACTAAATGGCAGGGGCAGAGGTAAAATGAACATAGGCTCCTGTGGGTTGGGGGGACCATTATCAGGTCAAGTGTTCTGCAAACCCTGTGGGTTTCAAAACTTTGAGAATGTCTTTGTTGCAGTAAGAGACAATGGACTTGGGGACACTTTGAATAACTCAACAGTAAGAAAACAGGCATGAATGGGATATTAGAGCCATGTAGGTCACACCTTTCCTATCCCACTTGGGAACCAACTAGGGAACATACACTATTGAAGTTCACTGTTAATCAATGGCAAGATGGCAAACCTGAACTAGATCCAGTTTTCTGCTTATATTCTAGAATTCTCCCCAATCAGCCAGCAATGAGGTAATGAGTGTGTTATTCTCTATGCAGATATCAGGCTACAGCACTTGCTTCACAGTTCACTGTCTTCATTATCCTCTAACTTGGGTGGGTAGTCACATCTGACATGCAGGTAACAAGTGAAGATAACAGAGTCCTGGCACCTGTATCCACAGAGTATCACGGCCAACAGCTAATTCCTACAGAAATGCTGGTATCTTTCAGATAGCAGAGCATCAGAAGGAAGGCCATTTTCAAACAAGAATGGTTCGTATTTGCCTTCTAAGCAGATTCTAAGTTAAGAGTGTTTCCTTCAGGGTGCTACTGGAAATAATATGATGTGTTAGATGGGCAAAACCTCCCATTTTATCAATTGAATGTCTATTTATATCATTTCCATCCAATGTTATGCCACGTGATACTGGTCTATCAATTCTAGTAGTGATTAATTTCCTCTCAAAACAAAATGAAGCTTGAAAAGAGCCAGTATGAGCTCAGGACTGGGGAGCTAGAAATAGGTGGGTCTCTGTGAGTTCAAGGCCAGTCTGGTCTACATATTGAATTCCAGACCAGCCAGGAGGGGAGAAGGGAAGAGAGGGGAAGAGAGAGAGGGAGGGAGGGAGGGAGGGAGAGAAAGAGAGAGTGGAGGAGGAGGAGGAGGAGGAGGAGGAGGAGGAGGAGGAGGAGGAGGAGGAGGAGGAGGAAAAAGAAGAGGAGCAAGGAGGGAGGGAGGGAAGGAGGAAGAAACAAGGAGATGAAGGAAGGAAGGGAGGGAGGGAGGGAGGGAGGGAGGGAGGGAGGGAGGGAGGGAGGGAGGGAGGGAGGGAAAGGAAAAGACCAGCCCAATATGAAACAAACAAAAAAACAAATCACATGATATTGGTACAAGTGACATTTGGATATGGAAACAAATCAGGAAGGTTTTATGTGTCGGGGTGGGTCTTGGAAAATGCCAGATTTACAGGAGAGCATCATCCTGTATGACAGGGTTCAGTATAGACACCCAGTATTTGCGTTAGTTCATCTACTATACCACACAGGACAATCTCAAAATATTTTTCATGCCATGTCATACATATGAAGAGATGGTTAAGGGATAAATGAATAAGGTTGGTTACGGCAGAAGACATGTCAACCAGCCTGGCCCTCTTAGCCCTTCCTCACTGCCAAATAAGCAAGGGAAATATTTTTGTAGTTAAGGGATGTGAACCCCTGAGTCTTGGAATCTCACAATTAGGACCCCATAGCCAGTAGTCCTTTCTGAAGGTAGGCCTGGCACTGAAAGGGCAGCTCTGCTCCCTGCTAGGCAAAATAAGGCCGTGACAGCTGTGTCCGCACCCCATTGCTGCCTCTGTGGTAACTCTTAGATATTAAGAATCTCAGACATTACTCAAAGTCAAAATCAACCTCCTTTGCAGGAACCCATGCTCAAATTATAACAAATTTTAAGACTGAAATTCTCATAGCGGTAACAAGGCAGAAGCCAATAGCTTATAGATTGCATGGTCAGGCACAGCTAAAATATCCAATATTATCATAGGGCAAAGAATCTAGGATAGCTGGATGGCTGCTCCCCAAGTGAGAGCCTGAATACCCCCTCAAAACTTAGAGAGAGACCAAAGAACCACAAATGCTCAGGTATCATGTAGCTGTGCAGGCCTTTTGAGAAGACAGTACACATGCACTAAAGGCTTGGGTGCTACAAAGTTTGATACCAATATTGGTCTTAAAGGTGAATAAGGAGAAATACATCAAGCACACAGCATCTGAGAAAGCTCTGATGACTTCAGGTTATTTCAGTATGAGACCAACTGACCGTCCTCCTCTGTTATAGCTCTCTAACTCAAGGACAGAATTCCAGGAAATCACAGGAACAAAATAATCTTCCTCCAACCTTGCTTCCAAGTTCCTGCCCCCAGTCACGGCCCAAAGGTTAGAATAAATGAATAAAAACTTTGAAATTATTTTAACGAATATGAACATTTTTCCTACTATTCTGATTCATTTGCTCAAACCTCAGTATACACAATAAGGTAGCAAAAGCATGTCATGAACCATGCTGGATAGGCAGCTGTTGGAGAAACAAGCGTTATCATGGCTCCCATACACAAGCCGTCATACTTAGGAACAGAAACACATGTGGCTCCCTGGCAAGCTCAAGGAGTCATTAGAAGAGGTTTCCCAAACTACGTGTGCCCAACATACATTCACTCTAACAAGTGTTGCCTAGTGCCGACCCCATGAGAGGTAGAGATTAGCCAGAAAGAATTTTTGTCTTCGATACCATAGTTGTTGACAAATCTGAACACTGAATTTCATCACAAAATAATCAAAGCCAGTGAGACAAGAGTGTCCCTACAGAGCCTTGTGGGCAGGGGAAAGGGGAGCACACATGTGATGCAGAGAGAAGAGGAGGAAGGTGGGAGGCGGGAAAGGTAAGCGAGGTCTCCAGCTCCCAGAAACTTCCTATTTCAAATGAAAAGAGCCAAAAGTGCCATCAATGCACTTATTACACACCAGACACACAGTAGGTGCTTTATTGACATGATATCATTTAATTATCATGATCTTTCCCAAGCAGGTGCTACTATCAATATTTTGTCAATGGTGAAACTAATCTAAATCAGATTCATAGCACAATATAGAAGACCAGAATGTTAACAAATTCTCCAGCCCCAGCCACAGTACAGGGCTCTGGGGTACCACCCACACAGACTTCTGTGTGTCAGGCGCCTAGGGCCTCAGAGACACACAGCTTTGCCCTCTCATCTACAGATGTTTGCCAGCATTTTCTCGTTTGCCTTCTCAGGATTTCTATATTGACAAATGCATATTCACATCCTGGGATCACATTTTCCAGCCTTAGAATCACTAAATCTGAAATTCAGTATGAAACTATCACCACCAATAAATCCCAGAAGACACTACTAAAGAATTTTCAAATGTGAAAATGAACTAAACTCTCATTTCCTGCACAGAAACAGTGTGAGGTTTATTAGTAGTAGGAAATAAATGTAAAATTCTAATAAAAGTACAAAATATGACATCTTTTTATGCTCATGATTCACTTGAGGATCATATTGCTCCAAGACAACTATCTGGTCATCAATTTTTATAATGGACTCAGAAACTCAAAGGACATATAATTATAATAACCTTAATATAAGATATTCATATATTTAAATGAGACACATTTTATACACAGTAATTTAAAATATATATATTCTTTTAATGACAGTTCCTAAAGGTGGTAAGAAAGTAAAATAGGTACATCACACCCTGGGGTGATGGATATACTGTAAATTAGGATAACCCTTATGAAAAGCAATTTGGCAATGTGTGCCAAGCCATAAAAATGTCTATATTCTGACCTATTAAGCCTATTTCTTTTTAGATGAGGAATTAAATTCCCCAAACAAAAAGTTATATGCACAAAAATGTCTAAGATGGGCCTCAGATGGGAGATAGAGAATGTCTAACAATATGGGGATGGTTAGTAAAATATCCTGCTGACCATTTAAAATAAGAACAGACATTAGCATTAAAAGTCACATCTAAGAAAAATGCTAACAACCAAGTTTCAACAAAGTCGGCACACAGAGAGTGTTACTGTCTAGGGGTATTGATCTGTTTCCTTTTCTCAGCCAATTAACGAATTAAAACCCAGGAAAAATTTCAGATACAGCAGGCAGGAACTTGCAACAAATTTTATTAAAAGTCAAAAAGTACACCCACGTAGCAGAGCACACAGAGAGAATGCCTCCCCGCAAGTGCGGAAGGGATTCAGGAACCCAAATCCAAGAACCCTAGGAGGGCCTGTGCCTTTTATGTGTGTATTTAGTGGTATAGGGTGCATCCCTTAATTTTGAATTCATCAACTTAAACAAAGGAGAGAAGGCTGATAGGTTAAGAACCCCAGGTAAAGGTCTGGCCTAGACTCATGTAAACTGGTCTGGACTGGTTAGCCTGAAGAGGGACCCTGCTGGTAGAAAGAGCCTCCAGGCCTTTGTTTCAGGTTAAGAAATCAGAAGTTTGCCATCTTCGTTACTTATCAGTGGCCTTCTCCCTATCTACCTGTGTGGATACAGCGAGCTCTGGTCTCCCAAAAGGACAAGAACATGAATTTTGAGGGCAAAATTACTCTTACTTTTCTTTCTACTCAATTTTCTGCTTGAGGGAGTAGTAGTCAAAATAATATGGATAAACTAAGTTTACAAGAAGTACTGACCAGTTTCAAGCTTGAGTTAGGTAAACTTAATTGGTGGTTCTGTGTTTGTGCATGTATGCATGTGTTGTGTGTACATGTGAATGTTCATGGAAGAGGAGGGACTACTGAAAGAGAAAGGGAAAAATCAAGCGAGTCATTGCCAGAGGACAATACCAACTTTAAAATGAGACACAAGATTCCCTTATCCCCCCTTTAAAAAAAAAATCGAACCACATCATAGAACAGACGTTCAACCCATGGCATCTTAGGAAATAACTAGTAGTCTAAATAATGATGCATAGAGACACCAATATATCAAAAAACCAACAAAACATCCAAACATTCTCCTTTCCTCTCCTATCCACAATATCTTATTTCCAAAAATAATCTAATCATAGGATCTAGCAAGCAAACTAACATTTGTTGAGCTAAATTTTAAACCGATGACTCTAACTTCAAACTGACTACAATTAATCACAGCTGAGTTTTAAAAGCCATTTGGGTTTGTGCCTGTGACACAGGGAGCAAGTCTGTGACATGCATTCTACAAAGTCCACACCCCAAGTTTCTGCCTAGCAGCCTGCTCAGATCTGCACACACCCGCAGCTGGAAATGGGACTGCTACCGTGCTGGCCAGGAACACCAGCTTCCTCTTCACTGGGCAAAGTACTCAAGCACACAGCTCACTCTGGCACAAATCCCCTGATTCTCTTGTTAAGATAGACTTAGCAGAATTTTATTTTATTTTATTTTCCCAGTTCCAAGGCACGCAGTGACTGGGGAGGAGTGAGAAAATGTAGTCCATATGCAAACTCAGGCAAAGTTCAGAACTTGATAAAGCAGCAAAGCTACTTCTCTGTCGCAAACAGGTCTCGGGGCACTTGGATGGCACCACCCTAAAGGCAGCAGATTGAGAAACTATTACCAGGAAAATGTTAGTGGCTCCATTTAAAATAACTGCCAAGTTACAATGCATGTATGTTCAATCTGAAACACTTGTATGTCCTCAGAGGGTATGTTCAAAGCAGACACACTGATATCACAGAAGAAATCGCCATGAAAGCACCCCAACCTCAATTATTATACACTGAAACTCTATCAAAATTACTCAGCTCCATTTCCTTCACAGAACCTCCTAATCTCCAGCTGGGTTAGTCACAAAAACTGTAATTACTCCATAAATCTCAATCCTTAGAAAAGATTATCAGTGCCACAAATATTAGATTTCATGTACTGTTTGGTAGAAGACTCCTATATCTAGGATTCCAATGGTTCACAAAAGGGTAAAATGTAAAATAGCTTTTGAAAATGAATAAAATTTAAATAGATTTTTTTTCTGTTTTCCTGAGATTTTAAGCAGAGATTTTGTGGCAGAGATTTTGTAAACATGGGAAGAAAGGTCACCAAGTGGATTCAAGGGATTCTGCTAGGAAAACCACACTGTGGGTTGTTGGGGCATGCCCAATTTGATAGAATAATAATTAGTGCTTTCTAAATACAATGTAAAGTTCCACTATGTAACAGTGACTTAGGTTCCTTGTAGACAAGAGAGAGGGCTCAGTGTGGGAGATGAGGTCAAAAAATGAGTGACAAATATGCCAGGCATGGTTGTACACACCTTTAACTCCAGTACTAGGGAGGCAGAGGCACACAGATCTCTTTGAGTCACAGGCCATCCAGGGCTACACAGTGAGACCCTCGCTCAAAAATAATAAATAAATAAATAAATAAATAAATAAATAAATAAATTTCACACAAAAAAATTAAAGGAAAAGATCAACAAATACTTCCCCACTAGCTCAGACAATACCATTTCACAAAATCATTCAAATAAATCAGCATAAATATCCCATCCAGGGTCCCTGAACTAAAATTGGACTCATTTAGACCACCTTGAATGCTTTCTTATAAAGCAATGACTTGCAAGCGGGAAAACAGAGACTTTTCTCAATAATTCCATCATGAGATGAAAAAATATCTGCAGCAGAACTCCTACCTTAGGGCTACCTAAGTACTCCCCTTAAGTTCAATCTCATTTAGAGGGGAGCAAAGCAGAAGCGTGGTAAAAAGAAAGCCAAACTGGAAGACAGAGGAAAAAAGGAAATATGAACCAATGCAAAGGAAAAACAAGACAATAACTAGGCTCTTACAAAAGTAGTTTGAACTTCAGTTGTCATTTTCCCTTCTGAACGTCAAGTGCAATGCGTTACAATCCCACTTACCCGCTATAAATCAAATCTATAAACCAACGCCAGACAAGTATGACTGAGGAAACAACGTGGGCTTCCCTACCCTCGTGCTTTTTTAACAGCAGAGCATCAAGGGAACATAAGCAAGGGCAGTATTACATTAGACACTTACCGTTGCTCACCATCCGCCTGGCCACTTCCCACAAAACAAGGCCAAAGGCCCAAATGTCGACCCTCTTGTAAGAATCAAAACAATCCACTTGGATGGTTTCATCTAGAACTTCGGGGGCCATGTAGCGCTTGGTCCCCACACGGGGATTGTTTCCCACATCAAGTTGATTGGTGCTCTGGGAATGCATGACTGCCAGGCCTAAAGGGAAAAGAACAACTGTAATTAGCTCACTTATCTCCTAGAGGGCTGCTGAAGGATTTTAAACCGGCCCCTACCAAAAGCGCCCTCTGGTGGTAAGTGTGGTCACTGCTGTGTTACGCCCAGAATAACCCGCGATTACTTGTGACTTTGAAAGAGCAGAAAAAAGAGCTAATGTCAAGAAGCTCATGAGACTACCAGGTTAATGTAGTAAGCTCTAGGAGGCAGAAGTTGTACACAAAGGCAGATGAAAGCAGGAAAGCAATATGAGGCCAGTGTTTGAAGCCCAGGGGAAAACAGGCTCACATGTTACATGTGAGCCTCAATGGCGCTTAGAAAGAAAGCAAATTAAGCTCTCAAGCTCCACCAGTCCCCAGGTACAAATTTTAAACAGCGAGAGACTGGAAATCTGAGGTAATTTATCACTCCATAAAGGGCAGGTCACAACAGGTTTGCTGCACCCCCAAAGGAACAGCTACTTATCAGAGCAACCAGGCTGGCCAAATGCACAGGCCTTCCCCTAGAATCATGGGAACTGACAGCAATAAGTTGGACCTTGAGTCAAAGTGCCTATCTCTCATTAAACGGTTCCTAAGCACTTAAATCAGGGCTCATTTCTGAATTCTTCAGTCAATTAGAGAGACCTACTATTCCCCACTAGCCACTGGGGACAGAGACTCACACATGGTTTGAGAATAGAATTATTTATTGATGCATATAAAGACCATCTAAAAATGACTGCTATAGCACTCAGTATAATGAGAAGCCCCATGAAGGGGAAATCCTTCCAGTTACCTGTAGTAAATGCCTCTTCAGTCCATAGCTCCCCTGCCCCTCAGGACAGGGTTTCACTATGTATACCTTTCTAGCCTGGAACTCACCATGTAGACCAAGCTGGCCTCAAACTTACAGAAATCTGCCCGCCCTTGCCTCCCCAGTACTGGGATTAAAGGCATATACCCCATACCTTGCCAGTCCATAGCTTTGGGTGCATGGGATAATGACTCCATATTATCTCACCCTTCATAATTAGCAAGGATATGGGCTTCATCTAAAGCAGTTCAGTTCCTCTTTCTTTGTTTTTAAAATTAATTCTGAAGTTCTGTGGCCATTGTGAACATTTCCCAAATTGCCCCTCTATCACTTCAAGAACTACAGCCAAAATATCAGGATGCTGTAAAGACACAATTTAAACAGAATATGGCCATGCCAGCTGTGGTGGTTTTTAAATATGCCCAAAATTTGGAGTGGACTAATGAAAGGAAGACGATAAAAGTGACCGTGCGTCTTTAAAATGATGACATAGAAGGTTTTATAAAAGGCTTCCTGAGTGTTCTCTTTGGCCACTCATTATGTACGGAGTCCCTAAGTAGCCCTGTGGAGAAAGAAGCGTTCCTACAGCCCCAGTCAAGCCTTCAGGCAACTGCAGTCATGGTCAGCAGCTTGCCCATGCACACTGGAGTCTCAGCACTTGGAAGGCAGAGGCAGGAGAATCACTACAAGTTTCAAAGTAGGTGAGTTCCAGAGTAGCCAAGTCTAGTTCATGAGACTAAGTTTAAAAAAAAGGGGGGGAGGGCAGAAGAGTTTGCTTCACAAAGAATTCCTCATGTAGCAGAGGATCTTTATGATCCTGAAGAGGAAACAAAATGAATTTGTGAACTTCGACTATATTTGTGTTTAGAAACGTTGAAAGTATCTGTTAAGTGTGATGGTGCCCACCTATAATCCCAGCACTCAGGCATCTGAAGCTGGAGGGTCACAGGTTTAGAGCCAGCCTTGATACATGGTGGGTTCCAGGCTGTCTAGGCTATATAGTATGAACCCTACAATTGTCAGGTGAGATGAAACTGTGCGTTTTGGAGGAGACAGATTTTTGAGATATTGTCAAGGGGCTATATTTTGAGGTATTTTGGAATAAGGTATTACAATGTTTACCACAGACTTCCAAAGATTAGGAAAAATACATATACAAACATATAAAGCAAATGTGGCAAAAATTTCAGTTTTTGGACCTAGGTTTTGAGTCTTAAGGTGAGTGTTATAATAATATATAATAGAAAGCTGGAAAAATAAACGGAATACAGTTCTTTTGGCAGTGTTGATAACAACACTGTTTCTAATGAGTGATCCTTAATTTCTGAATAGATCATGAAAAGCTATTTGCAACTCAGTCTTTACAGGGGCCATTTCCTACACAATATTAACAATCTCCTATTCAATAACTTGGTAGCACAGATTTTTATGGTAACCCATGTTATCTAATTGGAAGGCTTTAGACCAAAAGAAATGTGGCTGAACCATTAATTAGCTGAACTTAATGGCAAAAGCCCCTCTCACTCCTCACCAAGTCCCATAAACCAAAGCCAACAGCTGCCTTCATTTTCCCGTCCTCTCAGACCATTAGTTATAACAGTAGTTATCATTTGAGTCATTACTTGCTAGATGTTCATAATTCCTGGATCTTATGAGAATCCAGTGAAACAGGCATATTACTACATTGTTATTATGAAGGCTTCAAGTTATGCAAAAGTTCAGTGTATGAACTGAACTAAGCCCCTTTGTCCCTTGAACAGAGAGTAAGCAGTGTTAGAACTTGAGCCTGGCAAACACACAGATAAATAAATGTGTAAAAATACAGAGCAAATAACAAAGAAGTCAGAATTCACAACCAAATCACCCTGGCTCTAAGAGCCATGACAAAATCCATCAGAGTTTCCTTTGCCATAACTAACTAAATATTTATTTAATTATAATGATCATTATATCATTAAAGATAATTTTGTTTAAACCTTTATCAGAATGAGGCATCTCAATGGTTGATTCAAATGAATACACAATAATATAATTCAATTATTAGCACAATTATTCAGCCAATATTATTTTCCATAATTGCCACTCTTCATGAAAACTGACATTTGTAGTACCATTAATGCTTTATTAGTAGTACCCTAACACAGTAAGAGTGAGATGCTCCAGTGGGCAAAAGGTGAATTACCTTAAGGACTACTTTCTCAAAATGGTAACTGTGCCTTGATCATAGGAGATTGACTTCATAAACTATTTTAAGAAAACTATTCCACAAAATACTTAGTTGTATACCTGCTTGCATGTAAAAGTTTGTGAAATAAGAATGCAACAGTATTTACTGCCTTTGAGGGGAAGGGGTGCCTGAGTGAAAGAGCTTAAGGTGACTACGTAGAATAACAGGAAAGTCTCAATAGACATTTGGAGTTTACAGCTTTTGCCAAAACTCCGAGAAAGTATATAAGCCTTGTACATTTCGTGATATGTAAATTTTATCTGAAAGAAAAAACGATGAAGAAATAAGGCAGTTTATGGATGTTGAAGGTGTTAAGTGAAAAGACTTCTTATTTTGCAATTCACTGTGAAATGTATTAAAGATTAACATGAACTGAGAGATGGATGGGTGAATACATAGTAAAGATTAAAAACTCTAAGACATTATTGGGGAAATTCAAGTGGCAGATAAACAATGGCTGATGATAATTATGTTCAGCTTTTCCGACTGTCTGGCACTGTTTAGAACTGCATGTTGGAAGGCACAGGCAGCACAAGCCAGCTAAGCACTGTAGTCTGACATTAGTAACACTGGTAATAAGAACACTGTAGAAGCTTACCCAGATCTGCTATGCAGCACTGTCCGTTCTTTTTCACCAGAATGTTTTTGCTCTTTAGATCCCGATGGGCAATGGCTGGCTTCCCTTGGGTCCCAAATATCTCTATGTGCAAATGTGCAAGACCACTAGCTATGGACAGCACTATTCGAAGGCAGCTAACTGTATCCAGAGTAGTGAGCTGAAGATAGTCATACAACGATCCCATTTCATGGTAATGTGTAATTAACCACAACTGGGTACTGGAGTGTCTGGATGTCATGTCTGAAGCAATGAAACCTGGGAAGAACAGAATGAACACATATAAGAACTCCACCTTGAAATCCAGTGTCCAAAACCAGTCACTCAGTAATGCAATCTACCACAAAAAATAACCAATTGCCACGAGAGCAGGTTTACAACATCAACAATCAAGGAAATAATACCATTTATCCCTGAAAGGGGCACTACTAATTAATAGGAAAGTTCCCATTGTAAGTAATCCTTTAAAAAATAGTATACTAGCCAGGTGTGGAGGCACATGCCTTTAATCCCAGCACTTGGGAAGCAGAGGTGGGTTGATCTCTGTGAGTTCAAAGCCAGCTTCCTCTATAAGGTGAATTCTGGGTCAGCTGGAGCTACAGGGAGACCCTATCTCAAAAAGACCAAATAATAGTACTAATAATAATCTATTGTGTTAAGATTCAGGTAAGAATAATGCTTTTGCGCTCACCCATAATAAAAGTGCCAGACTTCTGCTATGTGGATATGCCAAGCACAGATTGAGTACCCAAAAACCCTATAAAACCTGGAACCTGAAAACCTGCCTTCTAGGCCTGACCCTGTTGTGGTTTGCTATGTAATATGAACAGTTCCCATGGTGTCTCTGGCCTACACTGTTCTAGTGTAAAATAAAGAGGTAAATGAATAATGAACGATTGATTCTTTAAATAAAAAACAATCAACCAAATATTACGAACTTTTGTGATGCTCTATATCAGTCACAGAGTAAAACCACAAGGGTGATATTTGTAGGCTTAGAAAAGACAGACACGAAAGGGAAAAATTACAACCCAACATGGAAAACACTGCAATATATATACAGGCAAAGGCAACGGGAGCCCAGAATCAGGAATTCTAACAGCTCAGCATAGGCAGGCATTCTTTTGCTGTCATGCCTGCTGCACTCTTTGAAGTGTACTAAATAATATTTTTCTAAAGTAAATAATTTTAATAATTCAGAGTAGAAATTAGAATAGGCTTCCACCAAGAAATGGCAACTGAACTGGTCCTCAAGAGAAATGAGTGGTGACAAATGTGGATAGAAACATAAAAGGTACTTTTCTATATATTCTGAGTACATAAAGGAACTCTTAATCTTCATTAACTTTCCCCCAAATCAACACCCAAACCATACAAGAACCACTCCACAGAAACCAAACCACTAACATATATCTGTGTAGCCTCTGATTTTCCCCCATCCAGAAATAATAATCATATATAATAAGCAAACCTTTATGTGCTCACCTTCCCCAAGACTCTTAGGTCTTAAAAAAAGGATTTTATTTGTCCCGTTTGTTATATTCTAAACCTTCAGGAAAAATGTCTTTGAAACATGCAAGGTTTCTGTTCTTTTTTTTCAAATGTTTCTCTCAAGTTTATGAAACTCCATTTGTCCCCAGTGCTGGAGCTCTATTATGGAATGTTTGTGTTTGGTGTCAAAGCAGTTCATTGTTAAAAGAGGTTGAATAGGTGCCTGCAGGTGGGGACTCAGGTATGGTCCAACAGGATGTGTGCATAACACAAGGAGATGGTGGTTAAGCCAAACACCTCTTACTTCATTAAGAGTCACCCTCCCAGGTGAGGATGACTCTTTGAGAACTACCCTGATCTGAGCCCCTGAGGCTGCAAGGGCTACCTACACTCTTTCTGAGCAGCAGCAGCAGCAGGATACGGTCACCACACAGTGTGTCTGAGGAGGGGGTTGGGCCTAAAGCTGCACACTGGTTTGCACACTGGCTCCACCATCCCTTGGTGATCCCAGCCAAGTCACATAAAACCTCTGCTTTCCTCATTTATAAGATGAGGATTATAACATTAATTCCAAAGGGTAAGTCTAGAGACAAAATGTGTTACATGTAAAATGCTTAACATGATACCTAACACACAGTTAAGTGTATAGGAACATTTTAATTTTATAATTCAAGGTAGTATGCTTTTATAAATTGATGGGTAACTTGCTTCACTCCATTTGGCTCAAGAAATTGTGACATGAAATAGTCACAGTGCTTTTGCGTATGTGTGTGTCCACTGTGCCTGTCTATGTATGCATGTGTTCATAATGTGTGAGGGCACACAGGTGTGAAGGCACCCTTGTGTGAGGATACACGCGTGGAGTCAGAGGGCAGCCTTTGGTGCTGGTATTCACCTGGCACTCTGTTTGAAGCAAAGTCTCTCTTGCTGTTCACTGCTGCATGTCCGAGCCTAGCTGGCTCACAAGTGTCCCTTGGGCAGTATTTAAAATTTTTTTAAATTACATTTATTACATTTATTATTTATTTCGTGTGTGCGTGCATGCATGCCTGTGTGTATTTTGTCAGTGCCATGGTGTATTTGGAGAGGCAAGAGAACAATGTGCAGGAGTCGGTTTTCTCCTTTCACAATGTGGGTCCTAGGGATTGAACTCAGATTATCAGCCTTGGTGGCAAGTACCTTTACCTGCTGAGCCATCTCGCCCAGCAGCAGGCAGTACTCTTTGTTTTTTAATGTGTATGAGACTCTGGAGTTGATTCTCTTATTAATCAACCCTAGTTTTAATGATGAGGAAATGAATGCTCGGAAAGACACAACTCTGACTCGAAGGCACAGTGGGCCCCTACAGGTCCTCTAACAGCACTAGATTAGGAAACGCTTTTCAAACTCTCCAGAGCAAAAACCAGTTTCCCTGTATCACATGACATGCCACATCAGTCACTTACCTGTTGAATCTCTCACCAAGTGTAGGAAGAGGAAAGCTTGAGAATCAAGTGAATCTATCTGAAAGGCCACGGATTCAATTAAGGGCTAAACACGGAAGTGTGGGAAGACCCACACTTTGACATGTGACTCTGTATGGAGTCATAGAATAGGTAGATTTTAACTGTATTTTGGGGAGCTAGAGTTATTGGGAAGCAATACTCCTGGGAGGAAGGGCAATGACCTGATACAGGAAACACAGTACGCAAGTCAGGATTTGTATAGTATGTACCTCTCCTGCCACTTACTTAGGGAGGCTAAGGCCTGAGGATTGCTTGAGCCCAACTCAACTAAAAGGACAATACCATCTATATGGCTGTGATTAGGTTGAGCATAGACAGAGCTCAGGAATTCAGAATGTCTACATATCACTGCGTAAGAGAAAACAGTGTGGTCACACTGAGAGAATCTAACTTTTCAAATATGGAAACCATATTGCAAAGATACCTTTCAAATTTCTCTTGAGATTTAACCCAACTTAGGAAATATTTACTAGGAATTACCATGGGCTGGATACTGTGCTAAGCCTGGGGAGTGAATGCAAGATCAATGGAAATGATTCTCTGCTCAGTGTGCAATGCAGTAGTTGAGGAACTATCAGCAAAGCACAACAATATTCAGAGGATCTTGCACAATGAGTTTGTGAGCCCTAGAAGTACAAGAAGTGATCAATGGGACTGTTTGAGACCTCACATGCTTCTTAGGAGTCACTCTACTATTTAAAGATAAACATCTGTTGTACACCTTAGCTTCTAATATAACCAAACCTCATAGTGTTGTTCAATGTCAGTCTGCTCCAGTAGCAAAAGGAAGATGGGAAACTTGTGAATGTTCACCTCCTACCCTGACTCTACAATCTAAGAAGAGTGCCCACTGCAATGTGATGTGAACTATCCATCCACAGCGCACAGCAGCGAACTGTGGTGAAGAGTTAGATAGCTCAGCATGACTGCCACTCCCCAATTTTATCTCTCTGAGCAGTAGCAGTCTCATCAGTTAAAACTGGGAAAATAAGAGTGCCCGCTCTCGACAGCTATGGTAAAAGGCACCTGAGAGCACACACGTGAAGAACTGACAGCAGAGCTCACGGCGCAGCAACATCCACCACTACTCCTGGCAGTGCTACAGCTATCACTACTGCTATTGCACAGAGGCCCCCTCCTGCAACACAGGCAGTGAGTGTTAAGTTCCAGAAGACTACAATGTAAGGGTGTGTAGAAAAGCACAAATGGATCTACTCAAAAAGACTGGAAGACACAGATGTTTTGAAGAAGGAAGGGGTGGATGGACGGTGGAAAGGAGATAGTCAACAGGTCAGAAGTAGGCAGACAGCAGTATCAAAGAAAATGTTCCTGACATGGAACACCACCACCAAAACTTGCTAAACAAAACTGTAGACAGACATTCAATCATCGGTCATGAACAGTTTGGGTCACATTTAAATACTAAATTGATAGCAGTGTGACAGAAGTGAATTGTACAATGGTCAGGCCTAATCCATGAGCCATACGTTATGATACTATCTGGTGCGGTTAAATTCTACAGAGATTCTATTTTACTAGCAAGGAAGCACTCTCAGCAGCTTTTACCATTTATATATTAGTATAAATGTATTTAGAGAAACTTTTCAAAACTATAGAAGTCAGCAGACCCAAGGAATATGCCCACCCTCTTCACGGCCATAGTAGGACTGTAGTGGGCACTTTACATATTTCTTAAGTGTTGCTAAGCTTTGGTGATGAGATGATGAAAATTCATCTATACTCTGTGAGTCCCAGAAGTATGAGAGGAGTTTTCAAATTAAAATGTATGCTGAATCCCTCTGTAAATCTGGTCTTTAAAGAAATGATGCTTAGTTTGAGGGAATATGCATCTAATTATGACATCCCTGGGAGCTGTGAATCTCTAGGAAAGAATCCAAAGACCTTTCTTAGTTTGATTCAAGTAATAAATATTCAGGAAGGGTGGGGCAAGGAAACAGCCCAAGAAGCCTTGAAGTGAACAATGCCGAGCAAGTCTCCCTTGTTTAAATAGGTCTGCAGGTGTACAAATAAAATGCATGGCAACAGAGTTCCCTTCTACCGTTCAGGGAATTTTATAGCCTATGTGCAGACATAAGCAAGAAATTGGTGTTAAAAGAACGTTAAATAGTTTATAAATGCTGAGGGTCCTTATGTCGCTTTCCAAAAGGGACTCTCGAATGCAGATTTGGCAAAGCCGAGAAGGAAGGCAGGGCGGGCACTTCTATCTACCCAGATCAGTAAATGAGGGCTTATTCTTGTACTTACCTAAAATATTTTCATGCCTCAGCATCACGGTGTTGTACAATTCTGTTTCCCTGAACCACGATTTCTCATCTCGGGAGGAAAAGATCTTCACGGCAACATTTTCCCCTTGCCAGCTGCCCCTCCACACCTCTCCGTACCTGCCCTTCCCTGTGGATTTAAAACAAGACAACACAGGAGGGTAAACGGGATGGTAAGCACAAGGCTCGCAGCAACCCCGTGCCCCTCAAACTCTTAACCCCTCTCATTATTTAGTGGGAAGCCTCAGTTTGGGAGTGCAAATCCTTAGCCTGTAAGGACATTAAAAAAAGGTAGAACCAGCCTCTCCCTGTCCATCCCACCTCAAAGGTAAATTTCTTCCAACTAGCATCACACAATTAGTTGAAATTTCTCTACTGAAGGACATAGGTCTAGGATCTCTAACCTGCTGCCACTGGGTCAGTGTGTTCCAGGACAGCTATGAACGTCGATGACAATGTCAAGTTGCAAAATCATAAGGCTAGCAGCACATGGCTTTTAAAGTACACATGAAAGGTAGTAACATTTAGCAAACGGTACTGAACTGGGCACCTTTAATCCCAGCACTCTACTAGGAGGCAGAAGAAGGTGGATCTCTGTGAGATTGAGGCCAGTCTGATCTACATTGCGTGTTCCAGACCAGCTGGGGCTACAGGGAGACCTTGTATAAAAAACAACAACAAAAGAGAAAATGGTACTAGTTATTAGATTTCAATATAGCACTGAAAGCCGAAAAGGGGAAAGTGAGTTATGCAGCTAAATAGCTGAATGGTTTCTCTGGCTCCATAAAGCACCCTGGGAGGCATTTCCTACGTACACAAATCTGAATTCACATATGCATTTATTTTTTTCACCAAAGGACTGTTTGAGACATGTGTTCTAAAGATTAAAAACAAAACAACAAAACCCAGTGCCGTGTAGGAGCTGGCTATGCCTGCTGCCACCACCCCTTAGAGGAAGATGTGTTTCAAAGGAGGATTTGCAAAGTCTTCAATACATTAATTCCTGAACAGTTCTGATTTCTGACACTGGTCATGGGTGTTTGTTTATTAGACAGCCCCTATGTTACAAGAGGATCACACAAAATAGGGCCCACTTGGGAACTGGTGAGATCGGCACTTGCAATGCAAGCCTGGCAACCTAAGTTCCATTCCCAGAATCTGCATTAAAGATGGAAGGAGAAAGAAGAGTCAACAAGGTTGTCCCCTGACACATACAGGTGTGTTGTAGAGCATATCCCACCCCCACACAAGAGACTCACTTGGAGAGCACATTTCGGAACACAGGGTAACTTTGGCTAAGAGCTGACCTTACTAAGACACAGCACCCACCTCCACGCTCCCTGGCTCGCCAAGGGCATGTCGCCCTCCATTCTTCTCTTTAATTATACTTGGGGTAATCAAAGAGATAGGGAAGAAGAGATCAGCATGGGGTACAATCAGCCTAGATTACAGTGTAGTAGACGGTAACACTTGTAGAGCAGTGAGGCTTTCTACCCAGGCAGGAGGCGGCTGCTCCATCACAGGACTGTATCAGGCAGCTGCAAGTGCCACCTGCATGCATAAAAAACAGTCCTTTACTGGAAAACAAAGCCAATAATACGACAATAAAACATAGAAAAGAAAGCAAGTATGTTCAAGTGACACCCAGAAACATCCACAAGTCCACTGAAGGGCTGGGAATGTGACAGACTGCTTGCCTCACATGTGTGAAGCACTGGGTTCCAGTCCTGGTTGGCCTGGAACCCATTATGTAGACCAGACTGGTCTCAAACGGATGCCTCTGCCCGCCAGCCCCGTCTCTGCCTCTGCCTCCTAAGGGTAGGGATTAAAGGTATGCTCCACAACGCCTGGCTAAAAAGGTACGTAATGAGCACATCTGGATTGTTTTTCCTCATCTTTTTTTAGTCTCAATCTGCTGTGGATGAGTTGCATAGAGTGGGGCATTGTGGGCGCAGACCTGGAGAAAAGGCAGCAAGATTCTTTACCGCCACGACTGCGCAGCCTACCACAGTTCGTAAGAATGAACTTGACAGCGTTCCTCTTTCGTACAGCAGTGAATGGTGGAGGTAGCTCACGGTGATCAGCAACGTCCTCAGAACAAACAGCATGAGGGCAGAAGCTGCAACACCTGCCCAGACAAAGCCTGAGGCTGGAAGGAGCCTGGAGACAGTGACAAGTTATGGATCCTCCTGGAACCATCCCTGCAGTCCATGGCAACGGAGCCAAACTGAGAAAACTATCATGGCACCTGTAAATGTCTACCTTCCACGTGAAACTAATAAAATCAAGACTGTATTTATAAGTACATGTACCTGTGTGGGCATGTGGAAGCCAGAGGCTGATATCAGGTGCCTTCCTCAATTGCTTCTCCACCTTATTTTTTGAGACAGAGTCTCCCACTGGACCTAAAGCCCATAGATTTAGGTAGACTGGCTGGCCACCAAGCCTCATGGATCTTCCTGTTTCTGCCTCTCCAGCCTAGGATTACAAGCATATACCTCTGTGCCCAACTTTTTATATAGATGCTGATATCAAACTCAAGTCCTTGTGCTTATACAGCAAACACTTTACTTACTGGGCCATCTCCTCAGCCCCTGAAAATTGGGACTTTAAAAACTATGCATTTTAGTTAGCTGTGGTGGTGCACACCTATAACCCCACATGCAAGAGGATCAGATGTTTAAAGTCACCCTCAGCTACATACTGAGTTCCAAGTATGCCTGGGTCCAGTGAGAGTCTGTCTCTTAAACAGACAACGCATTCTGTACCATCTTTCTGGAGTATATAAAGTCATCTAAAAAATTATGTTTGACCCAGAAATCCTTAATTCTTGGGAATTAATTCTGCCAATTGATAAGATGCAATGTGTGTAAAATCCTTTCCAAGAATTTTTGTTAAATTATGAGCCAACTAGTACAAAGTCAACTATACGGGTTGAAGAGATGGCTCAGCAGTTAAGAGCACTAGCTGCTCTTGCAGAAGACCCTAGTTCAAACCCCCGCATTCACATGGCAGCTAACAAGCATTTTTAACTCCAGGGGATCCAACACCCTCTTCTGTCCTTCATGGGCATTGTATGACATGGGTGTGCTTATATACACACAGGCATAACAGTCATATACATAAAATAAAAATAAGTAAGTCAAACTTTTAAAAACATAAAATATTGGATATATAAAAATGCATAGAAAGTTGTGAGCACTTAAGAAATTAACAAAGGTAGGCGGTGAAATGATTCAGGGGGTAAAATGCTTGCCACCTCCACCTTAGTTCAACCTCCAGAATCCATCCACAGGTATAAGAAGAGAACCAACTCCACAAATCAGCCCTCTGACCCCTACATGTTCCATGGCATATGTTCCATGTACCTCCACAAATACATCACACACACACACGCACGCGCACACACGGTAAGAAATTTCAGGTGAATGAAGGAGCACAAATTATACAAAGACCATTAATACAGCAACATAAAACTATGTCATATGGAGAAAATGAAAGGCTATAATGTAAATAGTTCTTGGTACATAAAGACTTTTCAGGGTACAGTCAGTACTTTTTTGTTTTTGAGACAGGGTCTCACTATATAGACCAGACTAGCCTTGAACTCACAGAGATTCACCTGCCTCTGCCTCCTGAGTGCTGGGATTAAAGGCCATCAAGTCTACCATCCAGCAAAATTTACTCTAGTTTTCAAAAGTACACTTAATAATTTTCTTGTTTTTACTGATACATAATAATTAAGACAGGGGAGAGAAAGGGAACTGCAGTGGACAACCGTATGCCCATAAGTCTACTCACTGTAAATTATTTAAGCCCTATAAGACTAGATCAATTCATTTTGCCTGGGCATTCTCTGCACTAGTTAGTGACAACCCCCTCATACAAGAACTTCACACTCTCAACAGGTACTCAAACACAGCTCAAAGACCCCACAGCTAACCTGTATTTCCTGAAGTTGAATCATCAGATGGTGCCCGGCACCTCCTAAGTTTAATAAGGATGCTCAAAAGGCAACAAGAAGCAATCTTTCCAAGCTCCATTCTGCTTCTACACCCACAACACATACTGCCTATTTCCCAAAGGGAAGGGGACAAAAGAATTACCGACACACTCCAACAGGGTAATCTGGCGAGCCACTGTTCTCTGTACCAGAAAAGGAAGACCAGAGCCACTTCCTGATGTACACGAATGATCCAATAAATCCTGAAATTTAAAATAAAGAGAAACAGAAATTACTAAGTAACAGCTCCTGTTTGGAGTACTAGCACCTATGTCCTGGTAACCCACATGATGGACAGCAACCCTGGATACACAGCTCATTATTATGTTCCCACCAAGGGACTGGTTGTATGTCTCAGGAAGACTAAAAGCTAAATCTATGGTAAGTACTTCTTTCTTAAATCCAAAGTTTTAGAATAAAATACATATGGAAAGAAACCGAACTAAGTTAATAAGCACATTAGAATGTTCAAGAAGCAAGACAGAGCACAAGAGGAGGCAACTGAAAGAATGCGGGTCGGGGAGGAGATGTTTCAGCTCTAGGATCTGAATATAATCTAGCACAGACTTCCCTGCTCACTACATATCTATCAAATGATCTGCTTTTGCTGTCATATGAACTAAGAAGCAAACAAATAAGGAATATGAATAACCAACTGTAATATTTGCAAATGGAAAGATTCTAATAACCATGGGTGTTATTAAACTGGTACCTTCAGGCAGGGATGGGTTTTCTGCATGGAGGTTTTTTGCCAGGTAACAGATGAATAAAGGGGGTCACTAAATTAACACCTACTTGTTATTTCTTAATGCAAATGAAAATTAGAAAGGGAAAAAAAACATTCCATTAAAAACACAAAACCAGAGTTCTAAAATGCCTTCTACAAATGAGCAGGTTGGCATAAAGATTTCTAGCTAGTTGATTCGTAAAGTTTTCCTTCTTATTCTCAGCATTGGTCAGAAAGCAGAAGTCTTTTAGAATCAGGCCTGGATTAATAAACACTAAAGCCAGGTGATGGTCAGAAGCCTGCAGGACTGTTGAGCTAACATTCCTGAAAGCTCTTCCTTCCCCCACATATAAGCTGGCCTGTTAAAACAACACATAAATTTCTGTGAATTTCATCTTCTTTTACTTCCGTTGAGTGCCACTGCAAAATACTGTTGATCGGCAAAATTACCAAAAGCTGAACATTCAACTGAAGAAATTTAGAACTCTTAAAAACCACAAAAGGCGTAATCCAGAAGAAAACGATGCAGATGAAGTAGGGTTCGCACCTCCCTAACGAGTCTCTACTGCTGTGCTCTTTCCCTCCACTCGTTCAATTATTTTTGAGGAAAACGGTTCTGCAAATGAAACTGTTGCTTTTTCATAATGTATATTCTTGGTTCTAAACTCAATTCATAGAGACAAGAAGAGGAAAAAATAAAAATAAAAAGACCCCTCCCAAACTATTAAACATCCATCTCAACTCCTGAATCTCCAGCTGTGGATGACCTTAAGTGAGGTCACACTTTGGTGGCTCACATAAATGAACATATTATTTAAATAAGCAAGTATATAGGCAAATAATGACAACTTGTTTTAAAAACTGTATTCCTTACTATGTTATTATGTCATGATATTCCATCAACTGACAGGGCTGGGTGGGTTTAGAAGACTGCTTTGGCAGATGCTCTCATCCTATTTCAAAATCCTAAAAGCTATTTAAATAGTAATTTACACTAGATATTCCAATCACTGCCCTTGGTAATTAGTTATGTTAGCAGCTCTGAGGAACAAAGTTCTGACTAATCTATTTTAGAACCTTGCTTTGCTGAAGCTCCATCAGGAATCATTCTCACATCTTCCTGCTACTAACTCAATAAACCAATCTGATTTTCCCTAAAACTTGGAACAGACTTCTGAGCAAATTTTTAATTGAAAAGAGAAATATTCCTTTATTTCTAAGATGGCATGCTCTATGTCCTCTCCCTACCAGTTCCACTGCCACATCATATAAACAGGTAACTAAAAGCATGCTATGCAAAGGTAGTTGCTCCTTCTTCATACAAAAAGCCAGTGACGATAGAGGCTGTAGAGTAAGATGGCTGGTGGCCTGTACTGGGTCCCACACTGGTCCAGGAGTGGCATCTGAGCTACTAAGATGGCCATTAGTCAGGGCATATTTTTTTCTAGTAAAAAGAAAGTTGCAGGGCAAGCCTAAACTATAGCACTAGCAGGCATTAATGGATTTGTCCTCTAACTGAGGAAGCCATAACACATGATGACCTGGAATGACACAGGAGCAAAGCAGTAAATAGCAATGAATCACACTAGAAAGATATCTTTAAAAAGATTTTTAAAAAGATTTTATTATTTTTATTTTATGTGTATGAGTATATTGCCTGTATGTAGGTAGGTGCAATGCCAACGGAAGTCAGAAGAGGGCGTCTGATCCCTGGAACTGGAGGTATAGACGGTTCTTAGCTGCCATGTGGGCCTGGGAACCGACCCTGGGTTCTCTGCAAGAGCAGCCAGTGCTCTTACTCACAAATTTTGTCTTTCCATGTAGTAGTTATGGAATACGTTCTTGTTCTTTTCACCCTACAGTTGTCTTTTGAAGAGACTTACTTCCCCAGGTTGACATTCATTTTTTTTTCAAATTAATATTTGGTAAAAGTTTTTAAGAGTAACTAAAGGAAGTCATTTTTAAAGTGATACTATCACTTTAAAACATATGATTGACTTTAAAATATTTTCTTATGCTTATTTAGGGGGAAATGGTATACATGTCACAGATGTCACAGTTTTTGGAAGTTTGAGTATAACTTGCCTGAGTCGATTCTCTCCTTCTATCTTGTGGGTCCTAATGATCAAACTCAGGTCGTCAAGCTTGGCAACAAGTGTCTTTACCTTCTGACACATTTCATTGGTCAGAAGTGATTTTTCAAATGTATAAGTACATTGAAGAAGTAAACTATGAATGGTCTGAACTGATACATACTATAAATTATTTTGAAAACTCAGCTCAAAAATACAAAATATCTCAGTAATCTCTATCGAATACTGAAATGGTGGACAGGTTTTGCTTTTCTTTTCCCTCCTCACGTTTTGGAGGAGGCTACTTGAATGTTTTTAATTCTGTACATGCTACACTTTCTTCGCTGAGGACACTGGTCCAACCAACTGACTACCCCACCAGGGGGCAGCACGGGAGCATAAAATTTAATGGCTGCTGGGGGGGGTCAATTTTTAAAGTATTAAATTATGGTTTGTTGAAATAATGTAAAGGAGAAACTGATTTTTTTAATATTATGCGAGAATTGCTTCTTTTAAAATACACTTTTATTGTTAAAAAGAGTAACTGAATAATAGCAACCAATTGCAGGCAACCAATCATTCTTTGTTTCTAACCATCAAGAATCTACCAAAGTAGGGCGGGAGAGATGGTTCAGTAGTTAAGAACACTGGCTGCTCTTGCAGAGGACCCAGGTTCGATTCCCAGCACCCACAATTATTGTCTGCAACTCCAGTTCCAGGGGATCTGATGCCCTCTTCTGACCTTTGGGGGCACTGCATGACAGCAGTGTACTTACATACATGAAAGCAATACACTCATTCACATAAAATTTTTTTAAATAATAAATAAATTTTTTAAAAGAATCTACGGAAGTAAATCTCCCACCCCCATCACTGCATTGTCTGTCTGAAATGGATATTCTCATATCCAAGAACCTACCAGACACTAAGGTATGCTTGGTTAGAAACTTAGTGACTAACAGTGCAGTCCATTTACCATTGGCTTTCTAAGCTCAAAATAAGAAAGTGTCTAACCCCATCTCTACTCTGATTAGGATTACGGTGGGAAGGAGGGGACAGACTCACCGCTAATGTGCTGTCTCCAACATTGGTTGTGATGAGACCCTCAATGGTACCGTACTCCACATCTCTGGGATTGAGCCGTTCTTGGTTGCGCCTTTTAAACTTTCTCAGAGCTACTCCCAGTAGGCAAGCTAAAAGGCACACTGCAAACACCACAGAGAGAATAATAAGGCCAACCTCCAGGTGGAAATTCTGTGATCCCGGGAAGGATTTTCCTGGAGAAGGGAAACAAATAGGTAACTAGGTGTCAGAATCACTGCTTCCTTATTAATTATCATAACCAAAATCCTAGGAAGTAGCTCCTGATCCCAACAACACAGTCTCACAAATCACAAAATCTTAAAAGTAAAATACTTCCTAATACCTGGCCAATGGCCCAGTCATTTAAGCTATCATTCAATTAAACAGAAATGGAGCTTAGAAAAATTCCACTGAGAATCAACTGTATTACTGCAAGAATGTAAAAGAGCTTTTAAAATACAAAGTACTGAACAAACCTTGATATTACTCTCATTAACTCGGATTTGGAGATGTAAAGATCTTTTATAATCAAGCCCTTGAAGACAGATGTGACACTGTAATATCACAAGAAAGTGTAATAATACACTTCCCAATATCTACTTTACCTGTTTCAATGTGCCCTTCAGCAATCCACTCTGCACCCAAAGTTCCTCTAAGTTAAATTTCTTCAACCTCCCAAGTCCAAATAATCAACCTGGTACATATCTCTATGGTGCATGTCATTTGTATGATAATGTATAAAAGCAATTAGATAAAACATTAAGATACAGAAAGGGGCTAGAGAGATGGCTCAGTGGTTAAGAGCATTGACCACTCTTGCAGAAGACCCAGGTTCAATTCCCAGGACCCACATGGTAGCTAACAAAATCTGCAACTCCAGTTCCAGGGGGTCTGATGCCCTCTTTGGGCCTCCATGAGCACTGTATGCACATGGTGCACTTACATACAAGTAAAACCTGTGTCATGCAACGTCTGCAGAGATCAGAATAAGGTGTCGGATCCCCATCCCCTGGAATTAGACTTATGAATGGTTGGTAGTTGCTATGTGGGTGCTGGGAATTGAACACAGGTCCTTTGAAAGAGTAGCTGTGCTCTTAACTGCTGGGTCATCTCTCCAGTCCCTCATACACATTTTTTAAAACTTACAGATATTGTGGCCTCTCAGATAAGAAATTCCTTAAAGAAATGTTTTGTTAAAGCCTAGACTGTTGGGACACTAGAGAGATGACATCATGGTTAGGAGCACTGGCTCCTATAAAGGATCAAGGTTCAGTTCCCAGCACCCACATGGTAACTTACAACTGCTTGCTTGTAACTCCAGTTCCAGGGTGACTAATGCCCTCTTCTGGCCTTTGTGGACACCAGCCATGCATAGGTACACATACATATAAGCAACCACTCATACTTGTACTTAGAGCAAAAATAAATAAATCTTAATAAAAACCCAAAACAACTTAGGGTGTTGAATGGAGAAATGGCTCAGCAGTTCCCCACAAGCTATCCTCTGACCTACGCACACACATATACACAAATAAGTAAGCACTAAATGCATAAACCTTAGTGTGTAGCAGTGTGTGAGTAGCAGAAGCTTCGCAGTTTTGATAGAATGTTTGTAGGATGTAGGTCTTTCTTCCCGTCTATCCATTCATTAGTAATTTAATTCACTGAGCATAAGGGAAAGACCCTTTTAATTTTTAAATATTTGATCCTCTTTTTAAAACATCGTTCAAGCCTAGTTGCTTATCAAAATGTAGCCTTTTCTATCTGTGTGAAGGGGATTATAGAAACTTCAAAATTGCTATTCTGTCATCTTCCTCAAGCTTTCTGGTTTTCTGCCTCCTTCCCCTTCCTGCCAGCTGACAGTCCTGGCAGGGAACGCTCCTCTCCGCCCCCCTTACAACACTTCTGCTTTTCCTTCTTCCATGAGCGCAAAATGAAGTAATTATACCTATTAACAGGTTTGATGTATTAAAAGAATAAATTTGTCTTGCAGCAGGCCTGTATTAATCTGCTGCAACTTGAGCCAGCCGCTTAGGGTTCATTTCAGAGGAAGACTGACCTCCAGAGGACATGGAGCCCAGAGGAAATGCATGACGGGGAAAATGCTATAGCGACAGGGCTCCTGCAAAATCACACCAGGCTCTGGTGTCAGTGATAGATGGCCCTTCTTTGTCCTCTTACTCAGAATAAGGGAAAGGCACTGCACTCAGGTTCCACTAATCTCCCAAACACATGACCCAGAAATGAATGTGTCTAGGGCAGAATTATTTCAGATATGAAAGATACCACAGCCTCTCAATAGAAAGTTGTATGGGGAGGAGCACACCTGTTTGTGGCAACCTCAAGAAAACTTGTTCAGGAATTCCATCCTCTCAGTGAATGTCACATTACTGACTTTCCCCACAAACACCCACTCTCCTTTTAGATTCCAAAGGCCATGTCTTTTCCTCATCTACTAGAGTGACCTTACATGGCCCCCATCAGCTCTGTTTCAAGAGGTAGGAGGAAACTTGTGGGTGCACAGATCACTAACCCACATAGACTTGAGCCAATACCAACAAAACCCCTTGATCTAGAAATAGAAGAGGGTATGGGAACCTTTAGTGGGCAGCTGGGCCGTAATGTTCCTGTTACACCAGTCCCCTTGGCAGCACTCCACCGCTTGGCCAGGTGATGGCGGAGTCTTACAAGTCATCTTCCCCTGCTCATAAACCTGGAAGCAGCCCTTCTGGTAGACGTGGAATCCGTCGTTGATGCTCAGAGAAGAAAAGCACTGCTGGCCTTCACAGTGGTCTTCGTTCCCACAGGACAGTCCCTCACACACGCACATGTAAAGTTTAGGATTCACCTTGGGCTTCTCATCTGTGAAGCAGAGATAAACAGGGAAAAATAATTCACTTGTCTGAGTTTCATGAATTTTGGAGAAAGAACAGGCTTCTCTAGAGGTGCTCCAAACTCATTCACAGAGCAGGCCATCATCACTGACCAATATCCACACTCCAAGACATTGTTATTTGGCCAAATAATAATCTCATCTCAGCCTATAGGTGCACCTGTGCGTGTTGTGCACTCACTTTGACTAGGCCAGACATTGGTTGTGGCCTGTCAAAATAAAAGACTCCTGACTTGGAGCTGCTTCCCACTGTGGCTTTAACAGTAACTCTCACTTGATGAGCTCTTCTATTCCCAATTCCTGTATCCAAATTAAGTATTTTATGAGAACATAGGATTCATCACCTTCATTTTATACCAAAAATGGCTCTTAAATAAATGGCAACTGTTAGCAGCAGTTCCTGCCAGCTCTGCACAACTAGAAAGCAAGCAATGCTTCAGAAACACACTTGTTTTCAGAGTTTCCAAACATGCAATCCATGTGATCAACATTTCCAGCTAGATGCTAGACTAACTCTCCAGCCGATAATAACACTGAAGTTCTTACAATGATTAAAATTGCAATTTATAGCTGCTTATGAGTTTTCAACTGAGAGGGAACAGCAACAGCAAAAACCATCATCAAATTCTTGGGATGAAGGCACAAGAAGACAAAGGAAATGAAACCATATTTAAACAACTAGGTAGCAGGTAGAACCAGAAAACAGCACAGAGTTCCTGGTGATGCCAAGATACAAAGCAAAAAGAAACAGAAACCTCTGACAGCGGAGGTACCCTTCATCAGGCCTCCCAAATCGTCTGAGCTGAAAATACTTACTTGCAGCTCATTTTCACATCAGTCTTTTCCCCTCCCTTGTTGTAATGAGTAGTTCAGATTAGCTGCTTCTAACAGTTTCCACCAGTGGGGAAGGAAAGTGAAGATAGAACTTACACAGCTTAGTCCTAAAGGCTACCAATTATAGTTAGCCAAGGCCACTGTCACTCAGACACTATTCACAGAAGGAAATCCGGCCTCCAGAGCTCTCCCTCAAGGTCTGCCTTTTAATCCTTGAATCCTCAACAGCAGCAGGTCTGTGAGATAACTGGAAAGAAAGAGAGAGAGAAAGAGAGAAAGAAGAGAGGGGAAGGAAGAAAGGAAGGAAGGAGGGAAGGAAGGAGAGAGAAAAGAAAGAAAGAGAGAGAGAAAGAAGAGGGAGGGAGGAAAGGAAGAAGGAGAGAGAGAGAGAGAGAGAGAGAGAGAGAGAGAGAGAGAGAGAGAGAGAGATCGGGTAGCTGTGCTTTTAAGAGGAGACCTTAAAGTGAGGTCTTTGAAAATGTCAAGTTCATTTATACAGATTTGTGTGGGGGTGTATAGAGATGTGGGTTATCTCAAAAAGAGAAAAGTCTTCTTAATCTTTCTTCTTCCCTCTTCAAAGAATTGGAAATATAGTTCACTGCCCACTGTCATGTGGGTGCTGCATCCCACAGAGTAAGTACATGCAGACACACAGACATGGCCTTCTATTTATAAGTGACTTGCTAGCTCTTTTGAAAACCACAAGGGGCTCATCCAAAAGCAAAGACATGCCTGAAAGCAGAAAATCCAAAATAGCCACAGCCAGTGCTATGTATGTCAGCAGTCTCACCCCTGAGAATCGAGAGCTTTCAGACATTTTTAATGAGCAAAAATTTTAATGAACAAAGAGATAGTCTTTATTTTCCCTGCCTAGAGACTTCAAGGGATATTCTAGCAGCAATCTATTTCTATGAGGATGAGAAACATATATGCTGACATACGCTGGCAAAAAGTTTACACTTGCCAAGAGAGAACTGAAAGATAATATTTCTAAGGAGTCTAGACTTGCTTGCCACTCTTGAATGGCAGGAAGCTGGGCTGGGAGCTGCCAACTATGCTGCCCAACAGGTGATGGTTCTTTGGAAGGAAATGAATGAGGGGCAGTGAAAGGGGAGAGTTAATGGTGTTATGTTGATTTGCCTGTGCTCTATGGCACAGAATTAACTGACTATATTTTTAAGATAGCAATATAAGGCAGCTGATACAAATTTGAAACACAAACATACTTTTAACTTTAAATATTTTTAACCATAGTTATCAGAATATATGCCTAATGCACTGAAGAGGACATCTGGTTGATACTGGATTGGGGATGAAGAGTTAATATTAGAATGGAGAGGTAAAACAAAAATAAAATAGAAAGTGGCTATTCCCAGACTGATAACGGATAATGACATATCATTTAGTCAATGTACTAATGTCCAATGTACTAATATCCATCCAATAACTATAAAGAGCCTATTCATCATTGACACAATAGACAGGGGTGGATGGAGAGGCTCCGTATGGAAGAGGATGGAGGGGCTCCGTACGGAAGAACACGTTTAGCATGAATGAAGTACCCTGGGTTTGATCCACAGCATAACAACACAGAAGCAAATAAATAAACAGTCCAAGATACCAAAGAATAACACTTCATGGTCCTACCAATGGCATAGTGTCGGCCATTTTCAAAGCTGCAGCCCAAATTAAACTCCAAATCCACAGACACAGGAAGGAAGACTGCTTTCCCAAGGTCTCCAGTTTGACAGGACACATACATAATCTGACAGATGTCAGATTCTATAACCTTCTATACCAGAAGCAAGAGCCTCAAGTAATTACAACATTTAGTCAAATTTAACCCACTAAACCCACCTCTGCAGTGTATACAGGTATGAATCAGCACTGACCTTAATCTTGCAGAGTCATAAACTAAGTCAGGGATTCAATGTTTATTAACACTCTCCTTCAACCTCCTATACACTTCCTGTCGTTGTATAGAGAGAAACATGAGTTGACCAATTGTCTTCCATTGGTGATTCTGTCCAGTCACATGTCAAAACCTAGGATTTGTATATCCTAACCTCTATATTCAGGACAAAGAAGAAAGGCAACAGAGAAAAGCTGCTAATGATGTGTAATAATTAACTCAGTCTTTGATATGGAGGAACCAGGAGCCAAGTCCATCACTGACTTCCGTCTTTTGCTTTTTCTCCTAGCATTTCATCTGTTTAATTGGTATATTCTCATAAAGTAATCAGAAAAGTCCTCATGTAGTTATTTATATAAACACACAAATATAAATGAAGACCTTAAATTCATAATGTAAGAATGAATGAACACACACACACACACACACACACACACACACACACGTTAAATGCCACTGTAGCAATTGCACTGACAGACTAGGTTAGTTTGAAGAGATGCCAAAAGGATTTTCTGAGCTAGGATTACTAATTCAACAGAAATTAAAAGCAAAGCAGAACACACTCAGATTTTAATATCCACGATTCTTAGGAATACAGCAAGCCTCAAAATGCTCCTGACTCATTTTCCAGTCTGGCCAAATTTAACATTTGTTGTAACATGTGTGGGCCTGTAATGTTTTATTGGGTCTGAGTGTGGGGATAGGGGATACCTTTTAGGGCTGCACGTAAGAATATGTGGGCCCCTACCCTAACCTCTCAGATCATGAAATAAATGCAGTACATATCAAGGAGAGGATAATTGTGTCCTGGCAGGAAGCAAGGTGTCCAGTGTGAACGAAGTCTTTACACCTGCTTCTGCAAATACCCAGGAAGTGCCCGAGTAGAAGGCAGCAAGCCTACTCCACCTAATTGACATTCATTTAAATAATTCAGTAATTTAAATGTCAAGCCAGAGGCATTCCCTCTCCACACAGCTCACCCACATTGTTTGCTCTAGAAGGCACCTCCCGGCATTACTCAGTGTTATGGCTGGCTCCGTTTGCCCTTTGTATCACCAGTACCAGGGCTGTGTGAAAATGTTCACAGCTGGGGCTGGCTGGGAATGAGCTCTGACCACAAAGGATGGCTGCTTCCTCACAAGGGAGAAGCCACCAGGGTTAGAGACCTGCAGACTACTCTGTGAGCCAGAGGCACAAGCTGGAAATCCCAAGAGTTCGCCTCAGCCAAGCCTTTAAAAAGATTTCTCTTGTTCTGGGTAATGCTCAGCTCACCATCTGGACACACCTACCCGGAGGTAATCCTAGACTGGCAGAAGAAGAAACAGAGCAAAAAGCACCAAGGTCTTTTTGAGACTGTTCATACTTTGGGATAATCTTGTACCTCATAGTAAAAATATTCACATTGATGTTGAAGTGGGACTTCCAACAGTTGAGGCACATGCCGCAGACTTACGTATTACCACCTGCCGACTCATGTACTCTGCTATGCTTTAAGGTATTTGAACAGATGACCATTCTAAATGGTGCATAAAAGCCACATTTCCCACTAAGATCTCTGGTAGAAGATGGATGAAGAAATGCTATAAGTCAACTAGCCTATAGCAGGATCCACATTAGGGGTCAGCAAAAGGGAACAGGATGGGGCTGCATTTTTAATGGGCTCACCTCAAAGCAATACAAATAATAATGTAGTAATTAGACTGTAATGATAAAATCCCAATAGCTCAGAACGTGTATAAGCTAAAAAGAGAACTCTAAAAATCCTTGGCCTCTTTCTAATAGTCCAAACGAATCATTCATTTGAAATGGCAGTTTATATTAGGTTTATAGATTACGAGAGTCCTTCCACCGTCTCCTAATCCAGGAGCACTGTTTGGCACCTCTCCAGAATCTTCAAGCATTTGAGATCTCTGGCATTAAACAAAGGCTTAAGGAAGGATTTTGTAATGCCAGGTTTCATTGCCAGCAAGCCTGCTTCTAAGACAGAAACACAAAGGTCCATCCGGAATGCCTGTTGAAGGGCATTTGATCCTTTGGCAAGCAGGCAAGCTATACACTCAGGGATAAAATGTAACAGGGGCCCAAACACTCTCTCAGTCTACACACTCCTTTTGTGCCTGTATCTTTTCTTCTCAATCAGAGAGACTGATACTTAGTAGCTGTAAAGTCAAGAAGCAAATATATCTCAAGAGTTATGAGCAAGAACAAGAACATTCACATGAGACTGAAAACAGAATGGAAGTCAAAGATTTTGAACTCATGACTCCTCTACTCCCAATGGGCTCCTCTCCAGTGTTCGCTGACTGAGTGACTGGCACCCCCTGTTCACCATTCATACAGCGCACAAGCCTGCTGCTCTCCGCCTCCATCAGTCACAAGGTAGAGGTGTAGTCTGATTCCTCCAGCACTCCAGCCTCCTCTTTTCAGTGCCAGGAAGTTTTCAGGAGGCCTTTTCCTGTTGGGGGAATCCCAGGTCCTTTCTTTATAGAATGTCTTCCATACTGAATGCTTACACTCTGCTTGCCAGCACTGGATCCACCTAATGGATCTCATCTTGCCACAGCACTCAGGACATGTGTTTACTGAACGGATGAGTGCCCAGCCCTTTGCTGACCATAAGCCGTATGAGGGGGGACCTGCATCTACCAAGCTCACCATCAGTTTCCCAGAAGCAGCCTCAGCACTTGGCAGAACAGACTTGATGGGTATTTGCTGTGGCATGAATTTTCTCTTCACAGAAACACTCAGGGGTGGGAAAAGATCTGATGCTGGTTTTTAGAGCAGACTGAGCCCATAAAGTCTTCAAATGTCAGCACAGATCTTCAGGCAAGGCTTAGTCACCGGCCAGCATGTCTGTGCAAATCATTTCTTCCTAGAGAAGCCTGCTGCACCATCACATTTGTTCACTACTTGGGCTCTTGCGTGTGGAAAATTTACACTTTCTGCAAGAACGGAAGCTTTTTGTGAGCTTGCTAGTTTGTCCAAAGACAGAAGAAAAACCTAAGAGTTCCTAAAATAAGGAACTCTTTAATACACTAACAAAACATCTGGGCTTTGTGGGTGGTCGTCTTTTAGCTGGCTGCTTTGAGGACTTCGGCTGCTAGGATGCTCCTGGGATCAAGATCATCAACACAAAGTAAGTGCCTTCAAGGCTAGTCAGTTTGGAGTGATCCATGCAGCACCCACTTGGCAGAGAAAATCTGCCCCTGGTCTTTGTTGTCACTATGTTTCCCTATCAGTGAGGTAATAGTGAGTTCAGTAGGGAACAGGAAAGAATGAGTTATATCATTTTCCCCCTCTTGCTTTGCCGAAGGTGATAAGGATTCCTAAGTCATCCTGCATTTGAACTGCTGAAGCTGAGAAAAAAAAAAAAAGTGCCATCTGTTTATTTTGTGCCTGGGCTGGCTCTGAAGTAATCCCTGTAAATTAAGCCTATTGCAGCAGCTACACCTTCTGTCTCAAGGCCAAAATCTCAGCCTGTCTGTGTTCAGGTGACTAACAGACTAAAGAACACTGTGGGTAATAATGACCTAAGACAATACTAGCCAGTCTCTCCTGAATGCTTTTTATAATTCTCTGAAAGTAGCAGAGATTTGGCATTAACATATGCACCATGTCTAGGAACAATTCCTTAATATGAGAAAAAGAATGACCTCTTTACTTTGTTTTCGAGCTTCTTGAAGGAATGCTTCACAGGAACAAAGGGGTACAGGCCTAAAGGGAATTACATACAGTGGAATATTTTCACAGGCCAGATCCACTACTGTTGCTCCCTCCCCACACGCCAATGCCCATGTCTGAACAAATCCACTTTAGGAAGCGTAACAGAGCCTGGAGGAAGAGGACGATAGTTAGTCCCCGTGAATTATGAATGGTTCTGAGAAATCACTCTGTTTTTGGATTCGGAGGGGAGCTGGGGATGTGCCTTCGTCTATCCTCTGTTCAAGCCTGACGTGTGGCAGTGCAACAGGAAGCACCAGCTTTTGCTGGCTTACTTCTGGTGGCTTCCCCCACCTCTGTGGACTTGCCTCGGGAAACCTACCTGAGCTCTAAACTGAAACTCAAGTTTCACAGGAAACTTTAAACAAGGGCTGCCAGGTAGATTAGCCAGTGAAGAAGGAATGCCTCAGCCCCTAGCTCTGTGTCTCCCCTTCTCTGTGTACCCTACTCTAACCTCTCAGGATTCAGGAGCCAGACCTCTAGGGTTGCCAATTTGGGCTCTAGGCACTACCAAAGCCTCCACCCTTTTGGGAAGTTTTCAAACCACAGAGATAAACCTTTCCAACTTTCGACAGGGCTCCAATTTTCCTAGCAACAGTCTTAGAGGCTGTACCCTCCAAGCTAAAGGTGAAAATGCCCTGAATTAGTAAGTTCCCCTTCCCTAGCTCCCCACTTGATCCCACTTCAGAGAAGCAACATGAACAAGGGACTTGAGGATGACTTTCTTTCTATCCTAGACGAAGACAAAGTGATTAAAACTGAGACAGAGTCCAAACTTCTGATACTGTTGTTATACTGTACACCCAATTTCCCAATTCGTTCCAGGCCAGAGCCCCACAGAAAGTTAAGGTTCCTAGGGACAGGAATCTTATATTGTTGGACCCACGAATACATACATGTCTTGTGTATCTGTGTGCCAACCTTTGTAACCTCAGTTGTACCTCACAGATAGATACTCCTTTCCTATCAGTTTAATTCATGTGGTCAGAATTCATTAACTCCAAATTCATCACATTCAAGAAGAATGACTTATTAGTCATAAAATAAAGATACTATAGTCACCACAAGAAAGATGAGCTTGAGTCATCTGGCGCTTCTTTGTAGCCCAAACCTGCAGAGTGGTTCCAAGAGCCTTTATCAAACGTGGGAAGAGAAAAGCCCTTCTCAGAGTGCTGTGCACCAGATTGCCCTTTCAATCCCTTCGTCTCAGTCTTTGCAACATACTCAGCCATTCTGAGCTTCTACAATCATCCTGGACCTTGGCAGAAGAAAACCAACTAAATCTGAGATGTGTCACGAGGCTTCTGGCTCAGGAGCAAGAATATCTAAACACAACAGGCAAGAGTTTCCGCAGACTCCCCTTGGCTCCTATAGCCCTAGATCACTGACAGCCTAAAGATAACCCAAGTATCTACGAAGGGTCACTTTTAAATAGTAGCTCTAATACCACCAGTCATTTCAGAAGTATTTCCTTCCAGAGCCTGCTTCCATCCACACTGGCTTGCCAAGCATGTCCAACAATGGCAAGCCTGCTGCAGAAATAAAAACCCAGAAGGAACTGGAAGGAGCTCCAAAGGGGAAGAGACAGCTCTAAACATACTGTGATTTTATTCTGAGCCCATCATCCGACTACCAAGAAATAATGGCATAGCAAGGAGATACCTTGTAGGAACCATCTACTGACAGTTATTGGGGATTAAAGAACACATATAAAATGAAGGACAAGAGTGTATCTCAGAGCTTTCCCTTTCTAAAGCAGAGGGAGCAGGAACTATGCCTATTTTTCTTCCATCAGAAATGTATACTTCAGTCTACTAGGCCACTGTTTAGGTTAGCAATGAAAGTGAAGTGGAGGCCTCAGACACATATTGACACAGATACCCACTGTGGCCACATACCAACCACAAGCGCCACATGAACTTGCTCAGATCTGAACCTGTTGCCTTTCCCTTTTTCTTTTCTTAATTAGAACTAAAGTCCCCAGATCTTCCTACAAACCATTAAAATCTGTTCAACACCTCACCTGTCTCCCAAGTGAGTCCACATTGTCCTAAGTGGCAGGCAGCCAGGTGCTGGTATACAAGAGACAGGTGCTCAGTGGGCTATTTTCAGAGGCTATCAACTCTGTCGGGAGCTACACATGCTCAGGAGGCAGGCCAGTCTTGGTTGTGTTTCAAACTCTAGGCGGCCAACAGACATGCACCTTGCCCAGCTGCCAGACCAGCCAGCTGCCCAGGGCTCCTCCCAAGGCGAGAGCAAGAAAAACAGTGTAACCTGGCCAGCCAGCATGCCAGCAGGCAAGCTGTAGCTCTCAGTTCACGGCCTGGGTTATTCTGAGCTGCGCTTATTGACACTCCATGGCAACCTGGGAACAAAGGGCCAGCTAAGAAGGGCTTAAATGTCTTGCCAAAGTTGCTAGAAAAGTCAGCAGTCCAAGCTTGTTTTCATAAGAAAATTGGCAGTGGAATTATTATGAGATGATCATTGTTTTACTGCTGTTATTTTTATTATTTGTGAACTACCTATAATGAAGCTCTACTTTTTAATTAATTTTTTTCAGTTGTCCTCACTTATCTGTGTTCCTTGGGATGCCTTTGAAAGTACAGCATGTGGGGCATCTTGCCTCAAACCTGCAGAAGGGGGCTGCCGGAGGCAGGAGACATAACTCAGTGGGTAAAAGCACTTGCTGAGCAATCTGACAAGCTGAGTTCGATTCCTGGAACCCACATAAAGGTAGAAGGAGAGCACTTACTCCATAAAGTTGTTCTCTGGTCTCTACACGCACAACAAGGCATGTGCAGGACCACACACACATTATACACGATGATGATGATGATGATGATGGTGATGGTGATGATGGTGAATAAAACATTTTTTTTTAAACTTGAGGAGAGGCCCTGGAATGTGGCTAGGCCCGGAGGCAAGGAGACAGCATAGCACGTAAAGCCTATAGCCACACAAACCCGAGGATATGAGGATGATTCTGGGACCAGTGAAAAAGGCCAGATGTTACGGGCACACATCTGTATCCCAGGACTGGTACCGCGTGATGGGAAGTCAAGAGAGGAGAACCGGCTGGAAGTCCATGGGGCAGCTAGCCTAGAGTCCGCCGTGCAGGAACAGCAATGTGACCCTGCTTCAAAGCACAGTGGAAGAGAACCAACTCAAGGCAAAGCAGTCCTCTGTCCTCCACATGCATGCCATGGCACATGCAGGCCCTCACTCTCACACACACTAAATTAATAAACTAACAAATAAATGAGCAAATATTTTTTAAACTGCAGGAGGCCTAGTTTTTCTTATTCATTGTCCTCCTGATCTTACCATGGCCCATGAGCTACTCCTATCATAAACCGCCGTTTCAGGATACTTGAGCTGTTGATACTCTCCACTGCCTTCAGAGTCTAAGATAAACACGTTATAGACAAGGCTCTGCATTCTTGCAGGTCTCGACGCTCAACCCTAAGGAACCCTTCTTCCGACTTGTTATCCCTCATTCTGTCATGTCTTTGAGCTCCATCCCTCCCCGGCCTGAAATGTTCTCCCTCATCTCTTCTTTGCTAGTTCAATGCCTTTCATCCTTAAAGCACTGCCTCCCTGGACTGCCATTCCATCCCCAAATCACCTGTGAGTTAAAGGCCTCTCCTGGAAGGGAACTACTAGGACTGTGTTGTAACCTTGGGTTTATCCAGCTGAGTTGTGACTCCTACAGAGCAAAACCCACTTCTTCCCTACATTTCCTTCCCCTGTCAGTGGGCAGCTGACACTCAAAGTCACTCAACAACACAAAGAAGATAAGGTCATCTTATAACTGATTCTTATTCTAAAATCAAAATAAATTTCTTGAAAGGGTGTCTGTGTCTTCCTATCATCTCCACAGCCCCAATCAGTCCCCTGATTCTTAGAACTATCACGACAGCCCGCACAGCATTTATTCATCTGTCAACTATTCACTGAGGACTAACAACAGACAAGGCAGTGTCTTAGCCCCTAGAGATAATACAGTGAACTCAACCAACCCTCAGCCTCTCATGGTCCGGGGCTCACTTTGTGAACAACCTATGGCAGGTATTTTTCATGCCTCCTTGCAGTGAGGTACATGCAGGGATTTTCTCCATAGTGCCATGTGATTAAAAGCACAGCAAGAAAGGTGCAATGCTCAGATGCAGAGTAAAAAAGGAAGATGGCTTAGTGATGGAGATTATGTACATCTCTTTCCTGATTCCTATACTAGAGTCCTGGCCTAGCCAAGAGTCTTGCTTTCAGAAAAAAAAAAAAAATTGACGGACAAAAATTTAGACCATCAAAAATTATCCCAATTCTTTGCGAAACTGAAAATGTGCAGGTAAGTAGGACGACATTAAGAGGAAGGGAGGCCATGACTACAGAATGCTACAGGGCACTCTGTCATGTTACAAGAGTCAAATTCAAAACTGGACTGTGGATGGATCGTCCTTGGGTGTTCTGTTTTGTTTTTAGTCTTTATAACTTTTCTGAATGAATCTCTGAGTTTTTCTGGTTTTCTTTTGTTTGTTTTCAATTTGTCTTGATGTAGGCACCAGAATTCAGCAGACAAGACAAACTGAGGGAGGTGGAGAAGTGGTCATTCCCTACCCATCCACCAAAACAATCTGAATACAAACCAGAGGGCTACGGTTGTTAAGGTGAATTTCATCACCGCATCCCTAAGAGAAAAATCTCTTCCTCTTATTCCTTCTCTGTCCTTCATCTCCCCAAATACACTATCCTGGCAAGCCCATGCTCTGCTCTAACCCATAACAAAGCATTAGCTGCAGCATTAGCCTGGCTCTAGGAGGCACTGGGCTCCTGGGCTCAGATTCAGCTGATTAGCATCAAGCCACAGCTGTCCCAGTGCTGGGGGGGGAGGGGGAGCTGAGAAGGTGCAAATGTAAACTGCCCTCTTCCTGTCAAGTCACTTTCTTGCAGAGAAAGGAGGAAGTTGTAAAAATAAATAAATAGAAGATTCTAGACTAGCTTTGGTGGCAGACACACCAGAAAATCCAAGGTCAGGAGTCTAAGCTTTCACTTGAAGTTCATCAGAACTTCTGGACAGGGGACTCTTGGGAGCACACTGGGATTTCCTTTATAAAAGATGGGTTTTGACCCATGATAGGGTGGTGAAATCAAGCTAATCTTTTTGGTTTTCAGTGAGAAAGAATAGATTAAATTAAGAAAGGAGAAGAATAAGAGTGATTACTGTTTCATGAGGCTATCCTTAGGGACATGTGGGCCCTTATCATGCCCCTGAATCCCTCTCCAAATGTTTCCTGCCATGAGTCACAGTTAAAATTTGGAAAACCACACAGTCTTGTGTCTTGTACGATCTTGGAATGACTTGAGCTCTGGGTAATTATGACTATTATGAATAATCATTATCTATCAAGCTTGCCTGAGGTCAGGCCAGGCTGCAAGGGGGACGTTCTAGAGGGGCAGTTAGCAGAGTTTTAAGAGTTGCAAATTAATTGCTACATGGGTTTTCTTTTTCTTGTTTTTTATTTTTCCTTCGAAAAGTGAAAGTTGCAGACATGACACTCCGGCAAACTCCTGTGTGTCACTAGTTTTTCTACAGAGACAATGGAGTCACTCCTGTCACTCTTCAAGTGTGGACACTTTGATCTACACACTACAGTGAACCACAAACACAGCACCGCATGTGCTTATGGGTTGGACTTGTTTGCCCAACTTGATTTTGCTTGAATTTTAGTTGTAGTGTGGCTACCCGCTCTCCTCTTAAGTTCTCCACTTAAAATAAGTAAATGGGTATGGCTCTCGTCTTCAGAAGAAATAGCCTTTTCCCAGGAAGAGGTGGCGGAGAAGAACCGTTGCTGCATTCACCTTGCAGCAGCTCATACATAATCACTGTTATATAAACCTTGATAAAACACAGACAGTACTGGAAGTGTGTGCAGCTTCATCAGAGCTGCATTTTAGGTCCGAGTAGAGGCAAATTGCCCACTACATCCCATTTCTCTCCCTTAGAAAAGTCTAATTTGATAATATGGTTATTCTGAACAAAAGGGATAAATGACAGTAATGAGAAATGAGAATAACAAATTTAATACTGAGATATTTCTTTTCCACGCATTCACCCCTTCAAGAACTTCCTGAATCCAAAGCCAAAGAAAGGCTCATTCTATTCTTTCCCGACTGGCAAAGAGGGGCACCTTTGTGAACCCTAACAAAAAGTCTATTGAACTTATCCCCTTTCCTTCTTCATTGGGGAATTGGACTGGAAAGTCTGAGTGGTGATGGCTCTGGAAATACTAAAATCTAGTCGACACAGAAAGTTAATTCAAGGTCTAGCAATCTTCATTCCCTAAAACGGGCTGAAATATGCCGCAAAACTGTGTAAGTCCAGCTTTCCTTGCTATCTTCAAATCTAACTGTAGTTTGTCAATTTAATAAAGCAGAGGTTGCCTTCGCTTTGAAATATTTCCAAAGAAGCAATGCTCCCTTTAATGCTTGTGTCATGGTTTCCACCTGCCAACCGCACATGCACATAGGGACAAAAACAAAGTCAACCGTGGACGCCCCGCCTTCCTCCTGGTGGCATAATAGCAGTGTTAGAACATGATTAGTCCTATTAGTGGGAAGGAAAGGAAAGAATATCCAGGTAATTAGGACTCGAGTGCTCTTCTCTGTGAGAGCAAATAAAACTCTTCCTGCAGCTAGAGTTGTACAGATAATGAACATGAGAGATGATTACTGGTAGGAGAGGTGAGATGTGAAAAACACAAACCCAGGTGAAGGGGCCTCATCATTTACTATTCCAGGCTCTCTTCTCTCCCTCTTTAATAAACTGGATTGAGCTAGATCCCAGCATGCACCACACAGGTGATGAAAGTGGATGGATGTCACTAACTTATAGAAGGGAAAAAAGCCCAAAATTTCAAAGAGGATTAATGACAGACGTCACTCCCACCATTCCTCATACTGCGCCTTTTGTTAGCTGAGTAACCTTAAAAGCCTTAACCAATCCAAGAGCACACTCAAAAATCTCCTGTCTTGTTAGGGTAATTCTGAGGATTACAGGACATAAATGATTGATATAGGAAAGAATATACAGCAGTTAACTGAACAACTGCACATACTGAATATTCAATAATGTTACCTATCACTGTCCAGGAGGTAGCTAAGTAAACAGCATTTACTCAATTTCCTATTCGCAACGGGGAAAAGGTCCTTTTGTTTTGTCCAGATCATCATTCCACAGAACTTGGGGAATATTCTGAAGTACATTCAAACTCTGTCTAAACCATTGCTTTGGACCTATTATTGAACTGTTACTACTTTTTCTAATCAATAGTTAAGAAACATTTGGTCTCCAGTATCACGGAGTTAAGAAAACCTGAAACATTTAAGAAACAAAGCTGTAAAAGGGAAACAGACACATAAAAAGTCTACACTTTTATCAGTACCATGTGATGCTATGATCTATGTAAACATTATGAAATGTTCAAGTATGGATAAGCATATCTACCTCTGCAAATGATTATCATCTCTCTATGGTAGAAAATTCAAACATTCAAAATTCTTTCTCTTAGGTTGGAAACATACACTATAATTGTCTACTGTCTATCATTATCATTAATTATCAATTGACTAGTATTACCAACTGCGCCCTACTGTTCAATAGTACACTAGGGTTTATGTCTCTTATTTAACTATAACTTAGTATCCAGTGGCCAGTCCTTTTCCAGCCTTCTTTTTTTGCTTATTTGTTCATTTGTTTGTCTGTACCAAGGTCTCACTGTGTTGCCCTGGCTAGCCTGAATTCCTGAGTTTAAGCAATCTTCTACTTCAGTATCCCAAGTAGGATCACAGGTTCATGCCACCATATGGCCTTTGTTTCTTTTTAATGGACTCAGACTATACAGCAAAATATATTAGAACAAAATCTCTATGACTTTCACATATGCCAAGCCCACCACGACTGTGAAAAGTGCACGTTAACTTGGAGTACTCATGGAATGTTATGGAGAGAAAAAAACAACATCTCAGCCCAGAGACGATGTGATCTTTCCCACACTCAGGTCTGAATAAGTAAGAATGAAGTAAGCAGTGGTCTATTAAATAGCAAAATCTTAGTGGCAAATCATTTCCCTGTCAGTCCAGAATAATAGTTTTATTCTTGTTTCCATTGTGCAATTAAGAGGTCATCTGCCTTTTGGGGGATGAATGTGAAGGGGTTAGAAAGAGAAAGTAAGGAGGTGAAAGGTCTAAGGACATAAGACACTTGCATGAAAATGTCTTTATGAAATCTATCACTATGTACATATGCCAATAGAGAAAGACAAAAATATGAAATGAAAGAGTACAATAATCAAGTTAGGAAAGTACACATAATGTGCACAGAGCTCAGAAACTCAGAGAGCGAAAACTACAAGTTACAAAAATCCCCAAATAATGTGATCCATAATTATATATATGTTTCATAATTATAAAAAAAAAGGAAGTCACTTGTTGGACTCTGTCAACCTTAAGTGCTACAAGCAAGAAAAACACAAAACCAAAAGAACAAGATCACTAACTAAAGTTGTTGCACGGATGCCACTTCCTTCCCTCTTGTTCCTGCTCCTGACTCTCCTCTCCTCTGACAGCCGCTCTCCCTCCCCTCTGCTCTGCTGAGCTCTTTTTCTATCTCGCCTCCATCACAGGTCCATCCATGGCATCAACTGAAACCAAAAAGCATTATTTAACTGCACAGGAAGAGGAGGAATTTGGAGAGAACTCAGCCCTCAGATCCTTAAGACTTTTTGAGTAATAAGTATTAAGAAATGTAAACGAATTCAGGAAACTCCTATAAATACGCTTGATAGAGATGCTCACAGAAATAAATGTCCAGCTAAAAATCATGGTTAACTCAACAAATTCCTCCAGCGTTAGTTAAGAAACCCATTTAATTCCTTCGGCACTAGTAGGGCAGGATCCTCTAGGGCACTAACTGGCACACCCCCCACGGTATGCAATGTCTTCAACAACATTGCTCAGGGCTATCTAGACAGACTCTAGATATCAGACTGCACTACAACAGTACGGTTCAATAGAAACAAAGTAAGAGCCACCTTATGTAATTCTAAATTCTAAAACTCACAGTAGTAACAAGAAACAAGTAAAAATTAACAATTATTGTTGTTTTTTAAATCCAACTTGTACCTTACATAAAGAGTTCACCTACCACCCACATTCCACACAATGGATTAGTGGCACCCAAAGAGAGCAATGGAGATATATATGTAGAAAGAAGGTAGGAACACATCAACATGATAAGTCTAAAAAACAACAAAACAAACTTCTGGCTTTTCCTCAAAGTTGTCTACAAAGTCTAGTTTAATTATAAGCCTCCCTGGAAGCCCATCAATTATATAAAGAAGACTGCTACACCCAGAAGAACCTATAACAGGGACAAGAGCCTCATTTCTCAACTGATCATAACATGGCTGAGATTTCCACTCTAAGCATGCCTCTTCCTGACAAAGACAAATACTTGAAGTACTCAAATTATAAGAGAAAAGGGTTACTTTGGCTCACAGTTGTGGAGATTACATACAGTGCATAAATGATTAACACTTGAGCTTTGGGCCTGTGGCAGCACAGAATATCACATGAGAAGCAAGGGTTTATCTCACAGTCAGTTGTGAAAGAAAGAGGAGGAGCAGGGTTCCAGAAATGTCTTTCAGTGCAAGCCTTCAATACCCAGAAGAACTCTCACCAGACCCCCACCCTCCCACAACAGCACCAAGCCTCTATTACATGGTGGCTCACTATAGATCAAATGATCAAAGAGGCAACCATTCTCTTTTGTTGATATTTTCCAAATGTGTTCATTAATTCAGAACATTCAATCACCGGAGGTAAGAGCACTTGTGACCCAGAAACATTCTGTACAACAGCTCCAAACTGTTTTTGAAGTGGTTGATGGTCACACAGACAGGTGCAAACATACAATATTACAGTATCCTCTTTCTGCTTGGGGTGGGTTCTAACACAAAATTTGAAGCTATAGAGTATCAAACCTTAAATATAGCACTTTTTAAAAGATCAATACACTTTGAAAAGTTTCATTTATAAATTAATTACAGTAAAGGCTGGCAAGTCTGCTTGGAGGTTAAAGGTACTTGCTGCCAAGCCTGACAACCTGAATCCTAGAAACACAGGGTGGAAGGAGATAAACAACTCCCCAAATTTGTTTTCTGACCTCCACACATGCCATGTCAGGTGCATGTACACACACAAAAAAAAATAAATGTTTAAAAAATTATTCGTGTATAGTAAGTTAAATGATAAAGAGAACAAATATCATATTGTACTATAATAAATATAATAAAGTTCTTTAGGACTTACAAGTTGTTTATTTCTGAAACTTCCAGTTAATATTTTTGACTGTGTTGATGATGGGCAACCAAGGTTGTGAAAAGTGAAACTGCAGCTAAGAGAGTGCTGTTCTTCATGACATCTTCTAGTGTGTTCATACATGTGTTTGCACAGGCTACCTTATGAACTATACAATGTTCTCTTTATTTCTCCTTTTTATTTCTGATAGGGTATTACATGGAATTTTAAAATTACACACACATACATAAATTAAGATAGAGTGTATATCAGAACTGTACTTTAAAGCTGTCAAGGGACACTGCCTAATATTTATTATACAAAGGGTGTGTTAAGTCTGACAGGATTAAGGACCAAATGGCTTACAGTAAGCCAAACAATACACAGCACACTTATCCTAACCCAAACAGCTGTGAGTCACGTACCTTCCATACTTGGAGAAGGAAAAGCCATCATCATTAGTACTGGAAGGATCATCACTCCATCTATCATTGTATAACTGTGGAAGGAAAAGAGAAAATGTAAGTGAAACAAAAAAATAACTGCAAGATGACAGCAAATTAGACGTACCATCAAATGCTATGGACAGCCCTTCATATAAATCCCCCTAACATATACTGCCTTATGTTTTCAGCACATTTGAATGTGCCCTTTTCATGAATCAAAACAAATCTTCAAAAAAGTTAGATTTCCCCCTGACCAGTGACCTCTTCAAGGCAGTGTTCTCTAAACTGAGTCTCCTATGAAGAACTCAGTAAGAAAACAAAGGGAACAAAGGTATGAAGGATGGTAAAGCTTTCCCAAAGATTCTAGGTTTGAGTTTTATCTTTTTGAATTTTATCTTGCCCTATTGAACACGATAATAGCCGTATATTAAAAATCCTAAGAAGCCTGGGTCCACCGTTCTAAAAAGATGAGGGAGATAAGAGACAGAGTAATTCAAGCCAAGTAACTGTGTCTGAATCTCACTTCTCCTCTAAAGGTCTGGAGGTAAGAACCTGTATCATCACACAATCCAAAAGGAAAAACAGATTATATCTCTAAGACCTCCTCTGCCACAAAGCAATGCACTTCTATATTAGCCTTGGATTTAAAAAGGATAGAAAATTAAGACAGAAATATTTTCATAACAAGAAATCAGTAAATCTATAGGGTAGGAAACTATCACAGAGGGACTATAAAACAACTGATAGATATTTCAAGTTGGTGTTGAACTAGAACTCTATTGACAGAAGCGTGATTTTCTGAGTTAAGAACTTTTCCCTTTGAATCAATTTCTGTAAGTATCAGGAATCTAATGAGAGCCTGATTGGGAACAATTTCTTGGATAGCAAAGTTAGAGACATGGGTAGAGCTCTTCCATGAACAAAACAGTGCTGTCTTACTCTTACAGCTTTGAGGCAAGGGGCAAAAGCATTTAAGTTGTTTGCAGTGGTTGCATTCTAAGCTATCTGTGGGGGTGGGTATTTAAGTAATGTACGTGGGTGGTGGGGGAACACATGAGTGTACAAGTTGTGAAAACTACAGGTTATCTTTGAGTGGCACACCTTAGTAGCTGTCCGCCTTGTTGTTTTGAGACAGGGCCTCTGACTGGTACCTAAGTTTCACTGATTAGGTTAGGCTGCCTGGTCAATGAGCCCCAATGAAACAACTATCTCTGCCTTCCCAGCATTGGGATTACAAGCACAAGACACTGTGCCTATCTTTTCTGTGGGGGCTGAGGATTGAACTCAGGTCATCATGTTCATAGGACAATCTCTTTACCAAGTGAGCTATATTCCCAGAACTCCCATCTCATCCTAAAATCACCTATGGCTGGTGAACTGCGAACTCTCTACACTCCCACCACCCCTTACCACCTCTCATTTTCATTTATTTCTCCTTTAGCCCTATGGTTTTATTTTAATCTATTTCTTCTCTAATGCCAAGGAAAATGTAAAAAGAGATTTTTACACTTTCCTTTTACACTTTTCAAAATTTATGAACCTTGAATGGGTCTCTTTATTTCCATGTTCACAGACATTTTCTACGGTGGATTTTGCTAATGAACAAATCTTTCATCCTGGTCCGTCACAACCAAAGGTGGCCTCATCCGACATCACCTCTACCTGTAAACAGAGATGGCTGTTCCCTTCTGCTTGCACTGCCCTATACATCTCTCTCTACACCCCTAGCCCATTTTGTCCTTCTGTCATTCATGAGCTAGCTCAAAATGCAAACACTTGGTGCTATTGGTTGAACTTGTCCCCTCAAATTCATGGATTTTTCTTAATCCCTAGTCATTTGCTAATAGTATCTTGAGATGGGCCCTATGGGAGGCAATTAGGATTAGACAAGATTATAGAACCATCAGGTTGGCATCACTGGCTTTTGAAGAAGAGGAAGAAAAACCCAAGTTTGTCCTGCTTCACTAACAAGCCTCATTACACAGCAGCACAAAGACCTTCAGATGTTGAGCATGTGGGAGCCACATTCTTGGATTTCCCAGACTTAGAATATGTGTGTGTGTGCATGTGTGTGTATGTATAAAAAAATTTTATGTGTGTGTATACATATACAAAAAATTTGTGTGTGTATTTGTGTGTGTATACACGTATAAAAATTTTTTTATAGACAAGGCCTTATTCTGTAGTCCAGGATGGCCTGGAACTTGATATACAGACAAAGCTAACCTCAAACTTGAGTTGATTTTCCTGCCTCTACCTCCTGAGGACTGACCTTACAGGCAGGTACCACCACGAGCAGTCCACTCAACTGGAAAATAGGTACATGTATCCAAGGGCCATGCAAAAGAACGCCTTAAGATGTGAAATAAAAACACTAAAAGCTAGTTTTCATAAAATTGTTTTAATATAATAAAGTTGTAAATAACTGATGCTTTATTTGGCATCTAATTCAGTTCCCTATGACAGTCCGGGTAGCATAACAGGTATGATGCAGAGCGAGTGGGAGTTGCATAATGAAAGTGCAGTCATGATTTGCCCATTGAAGCTGTTTAAGTGGAATTATAGGTTATATTGGTTTGTTATAATGAAATGAGCCTTCCCCACATGGCAAGTGCTCTAAAATCAGTAGAGAAACTAGAGATTAATTATATTAGTAATACAAGCACAGGGAAGAGTATGAAAATACAGGCCCTGATATCACCTACGTCTAGTGGTTCCTCCTTAACCACTTTACTAGAGAACAGTAATAAGATTCAGGTCAACCTGACATGAGGCAGTCTCCTCAAATTCAAAATTTTTAAATATTTGAAAAACGGATTTGTACCCACTGTCAAATGTAATAAACATTCTATTTCGTGCTTGAGATACTCATTAATAATAAAATTCCACCATCAACAACACCTTAAGTATTTCATTGTCACTGTTCTAAAATCTTTTTTATGTATTGCTATAGACTGTTGAAAGTTTCCCATAAGCCCACAATATAAAAGGCTTGGTTCTTACAGTGGCACTACTGGCAGACAGTATACTTCAAGAGCTAGAGCCTAAAGCATGGGTCCTAAGCTCACTAAGGGCATTCCCTCAGAGGATTGTGTGGCTCTGGGCCATCCATCCTCTTCTTCCTCTTTTTTGCTTCTTGTCCTGAAGGGACAAATTTTCTCCACCACCATTTCCCTGACTCAGCCATTCAGTAGCCCCATTAGAGACCTAAAAGCAATGGACCACCCAAATAAACCTCTTTACTTTATAAGTAAACTATCTCAGGTAGTTTGTTACCATGTCAGAAAAGTAACTGATGTACATGTTCCCTATTATACATTTTGCAGTATATATCAAGGTTTACTAGAGATACAAATGTGGTATGTCTTGAGGATTTAAGATACACATTAGTGCCAGAAAATCCTCATCATGACCAGAACCTAAACATCCTGGGTGAGCTCTAATAAGCTACAGAAACCTCCAGGAAAGCTGGAGAGGAAGGCAAGGCTGGAACCAAGGGAAGGCACTCTGAGCCTCCTAAATACCTTTCTACCCTCACTGTTAACACTGTTACCCCTGCCATCATCCCTTTCTTCAGTACCACGCCCCATTCTTCAAAGCTCCCCTGTCTATCTCCCAACTTGGTATACTGTGATTCCTGGGGATGGGCCCTTATTTCAGGGTCCACCCTGAATAATTCCTTTTCATTCTTCAAGGTCAACTTAAATACATTTTCTTCTAGGAATTGGCCTAAGCCCCCCAACACCTTCTTCTCACACTGTTAATTTTCACCCATACAGATCCATTCCTATTATACTCTGGAACATCTCTCCTACTAAACTCCACAAAAGCAAAGTCTGAAGTCCCACCTGGTTCATTCAGCCAAGTCAAATAGATGCCCACTTAATGCTTACTCAGAATTCTCCCTGAATGAATACACTCACTTTAACTTTGAATTCTAAAGAATCAAAACCACCCACATATGTCATACATACCTACAAAGGATCAATAAGATTAAAAAACATGTCATCTCTATAAAACTAATGTTAATCCTATGTCTGGTGCAGGTAATTATAAATGTCAACAGTTAGCCATCTTCAGTATAAACAACCTTCCAGGATTTAAAAAAACCTCAAACCGAGCATCACCACCATATTCCCATGTCACAAAATCAACAAAAGCCTATGGCCCAATATACTATTTACAGATTAGCATCATACAAGCTAAATAATGTTTATAAAGAGGAGACAGCAAAACAAAAGATTTATAAAGTCAGCACCACAAGCTAATATACTAATTGACAAATTCTGTCAAATTATGTCCAAAAAAAAAAGCATGGAAAAAAACATCAATGGCCGCCTGTCGTTTTTTAATGGTCTGAAAAGTTTCTTCTGCCCACTAAAAGTTATACTCCAAAGAAGAAAAGGGAGGAAAATGCAAAAATGAGACTGTTCTGGGATTTCCCGACCATATTTTAATTATAAGAAACATCAAGTCCCAGCACTTCCAGTACTTGGGAGGCCAAGGCAGAAGGATTCTAAGTGAAGGCCAGCCTGGCCACTAATCTAATTCCAGGCCAGCCTAGGCTATACTGTAAGACACTATCTCAAATATAATAATACAGTTCTGGAATGGGGAATGGGAGGCAGGTCAAAGGAGAGTGTAAAGAGAGGGATAAGTAACACTAAAGGCCTTAGAAGAGTCATATGGAAACCTGCCACTACAGAAGCTATTTAAAGACTATCATATACATCAAAGGAAAAAAAATAATTTGCTAAAGGAACAGCCTGAAACGCCAAGTATCTACTTCTAATTTTAAAACATATAAAAGGAAAATACTGTTTTGAAAAGTAAACATTTAATTCCTTTACTCTTAGTCATATAAAACAGACCTGGTAATAATTAAATAATCCTGAATGCAGGGATGCCTCACTCCAGTGATTTGTAAGCTTACTGATGGCAAAAACTCTTTATACTCCTGAAAACTACTGAGCAACTTGTCTATGTATGCTGTAGCCACTGACATTTACTATTAGAAATTAAAACCTAATTTTTAAAATGTTGGATTCACATTAAACTAATAACAAACATATTATCCAAAGGTTTTTTAAAATATAAATTCGAAAACAGAAGTATTGTTTTTTTACAGAACACATAGGAGAACATGACATTGCTTTGCATTGAATACATCTCTACATTCTGCTTAAAAGACACCTGGATTCTCATCCATGATTCTACATAAATCTGTTATAATATGTTGCCAGTTAAAGTACTCAGAAAATCCAGGCTCATGCCACATCATTGGATAAGTAGGACCTTACAGAACCCTCAAAAATGTCTCAGAATCCTCAGAGATTCTTAGAGCACACTTTGAAAGTCAGTGCCTTTCTCTGTAAATGCTCCGTTCTGTGCTGCCAATCACCAGTGGCACCTAGTATTTTGGACTGAGCACTTGCCTAATACCTGCCAAAAATGCTGTATAGTTTCAAAAATCATAGTATAGTAACCATTCCAACCTAAAAACAAAAACAAAGAACAAAACACACACACACACACACACACACACACACACACACACACACAAATCTAACAGTCTCAGACGAATATTAGCTACTTTTAAATGTAGGAATGGCATTTTATATAGACAACTAAATGTTTTTAAAACAGGATTGAAAGTTGTAACGACAAGGTACTAAAGTTGCACCTTTCCTTTAGGATCAATTTCCCAAATCCCTAAGTGAAAAATCACAGGCTAGTGGGGATTGTGAAATATTATCCGCAGGGTTCAAAGTATGAGCTGCTGCCTCTAGTGTATATACCACACTCTTTCTATTCTTGGCTCAGATTCTCAATTCCTAGTAACTAATCTTAATACTTCAGGCACAAGGGCAGGGGCTACTCAGAAAATCGCTACAGAAATCCAGCCTTAGTAAGCGACTCTCTTCAACTGAATCAGTGCCAGCTCTTGCAATGTCTTGGGCCTGTCCTCTGGGTAGTAAGACATTCTCATGATACTCTGTTTTAAAAACAGAAAACCACCAGGGCAGATCAGAACCACTTTCTAAACCCCATGGCACTTTTCAAGCTAATTTCTAGACCAAGGAGACACTCAGCTATGGAGTTAGTATTTCGCTCAGTTTCTAATGTGGGGGTTTCTGACCAAGTTCAGTACCTCTTGTTCATAAAAACTGTATAATAAGAAAAAAAACAAAACACAGATACTCTGAAATCTACTAACAATGAAATCATTTTGGTACTTGCCACAAAATAATATAACTTTTCAAACTCATATTAAGTAGTGCAATTTTTTAAAAAACTAGGATAGGTAATAAAGGATATTATTAAAATCTAGACTTCTGGATAGTACACAATGTGTTATCCATTAAGGAGAAAGCAGTCCCAGCATTCAACAAAAGTTCACTTGTCTAGTCCAGCAGCCTAAATTCATTTGACTGGTCCATTCATAACTTTATACGTACTTATTCAATAGGGATTTTTAACAATCTGAGTGAAAAAAGAATCTTGAGAGAGTCAATCATTCATTCCTGCTCTAAATGACTTTTTCCTGGTATTTTTGAGACAAGGTCTCCCTGTAGTCCCAGCTAGCCTAGAGCTTACTATGTAGACTGAGGGGCCTAGATCTCACAGAGATCCACCTGCCTCTGCTTCCTGAGTGCTAGGATTAAAGACCAAGCCCAATGCTCTCAATGATGTTTATAGCATCCAAGGGATCACTCTTTAACCTATACCTGCTCTCCACTCTTTCAGGCTCTTTCATCACTTCTCTATGACTGCTTTTTTTCTCCCATCACATACATTTTCAGACATTATTGTGTTGTGCCTGCCACAATGCAAATTTAACACAAGAGTCAGGATTTAACATGAGGCAGGATCAGAGCAGAGAATACCTATGGATGAGCATTAGATCACTATCACTGTAACAGAAGTGTACCCATTAATGCCTGGCACTGTGCTTAGGGATCAACACGCACTAACTTTTTCCTAAAATACCCTACAATAAATACTAGATACTCGGAGTATCATAGATTAAATAAATAGTAGATACTCACAGTAATCTTATTTTATAAATAAGAAAGTGGATGGGTGGATGTAACTAAACCAAGGACATGAGCTGAAACCCAGGACCACTTGACCAGAGTTTAACAGTCTTTATCAAACACCATACTGAACTACCCAGGCCATCAAAGATGGTTCATCAACCCAGTTTAACCATCAACATTTTATCTTAGCTTTAACACACTGAGCTTCAAGAACCTTGATTTTTCTCTTGGAGAACAATCTTTACTCATGATTATGTGAGTCACCTTCCAATCATGCCTCCTTTCCACTTCTCTATACTCAAAAATTAAATTCATGTTCTCCCTGGCCTCCAGTTATCTCCCCTGAGCCCCACCCCTGCTGCCTTACAGAAGAAAAGATCTCATTGTCAAACAAGAGATTGAAGAAAAACAAGCCTTTCCTGCAAGTGCTTTCTTGTTCCAATCTATGCTTCACTCGTTCATCAATTCTCTCATAATTCACACCTTAAAATAAACGCAGAATTTAATGTAAGGCATGTTTGGGGACAAAGTTAAATCCAGTACTCCATATTCTAAAGGAAGCTTTAAAGGAAGGTATACTTAGAACAACTGTATCTAAGACAAAACCCAGTCATTCTGACCGTTAGATGATGTGAAAAGAGTTACCTCAGCTCAAGAGGAGTTGACCAAGAGCAATTCACTCCAAACTATTAAGGCCCTTGGGAGGGGGTAAGAGACATGAGCTGTCAGTAAAAGATGCAAAGAAAGGTAAAGCCTAAAGCAGCATACCATATAAGTTAAATTGGGTTCTTTTCCTCAGTTCATAAATGACCTGCTAAATATTTTTAACACCACACTCTGAACTGGCAATGCCAGGGTATTTCCAGTGGGGTGTGACAGAATATTAGTGTGTGATTTGACCTTTTGCAATACAAATGGCTTCATGGACAAGTCCTATGGAGCTGAAAATCAGCCCCTGAATCAGTTGATCCTGTGGTTAGAGGAAATAATTATAATTTCAGGAAAGATTTTTGATGGACAGAGTTACCCTACAAACATTCCAGCTGTGACAGATGGACCCCAGATATGGTTTTGGAAAAGAGGGAGAAAATATAATCTGTAAATGGGGGAGGAGAGTGGTTTGATTGAAGGAAAATAAATGAAAGCTTTAGCTTAGACTGCCACGGAAGAAACAAAGAATTTCCAGTAAATTTACTTTAATTGTACCCAGAACAAAACTGCCTTTGCTGTACTTCTCCTAGATACACAAATAAAATCAGTTATCCTCTGGAATCCAGCGTTTTGGTTACCCACTGCACACCAAGTTTTATTTTGTGTGTAGCATATGTATATGTACAATGGGTGTGTGAGCGCATGTGTGTGTTTAAGAACATGAAATCCAGTTGTCAGCACTGAGTGTCTTCCTTGATCACTCTCCAGTTTAATTTTAGAGACAAGTTTTCTCACTAAACCTGAAGTTCATCTGTTCATCTAAGTTGACTGGTCAGCAAGCCCCAGGGTTCTGCCTATTTAGCCCCACCTCAGGGTTCCAGACAGACACCACTGCATCCACTGGCCTTGTACTTGAGTGTTGGGAATTTGAGCTCAGGTCTTATGCTTGTACTGCAAGTGTTTGAATCCACTGAGCCATCTCTCCTGTCCCCCAAACCAGGTTTTCTTTCTTCAACATGCTTGGCTATTCACAAATCTTTCCTTCCTCTGTATTACATGGCCACATTTCTCCAGCTTTGCTTCACATGCGGCACCCTAACACCTCCCATCTAGTCTGTGACATTCTCCTCTGCTGCTCAGGCCCCCAATGCCTCCCCCTTGGGTTTGAAATTGTATTAGAACTTTTCTTTTTGAAATCTCATTCCCAGGAGTTAGAAAGATGGCTCAGTAATTAAAGAGCACTGGCTGCTCTTGCAGAGGACCTGGGTTCAGTTCCTAGCACCTACTACATGGCAGCTAACAACCATCTGTAACTCCAAATCCACAATTCCAGGGTATCCAACACCCTCTTCTGGCCTCAGCAGGCACTGAATGTATGTGGTACACTAACATAGATGCATAAAATGAAAATAAATAATTTAAGTCTCATTTTCACCCCTGTCTTTAGAGACAGTTTCTTTCCTTTGTCTCATTTCTAGCTGCACAAACCCAATATCAGACAAATGTAATCTAGACACCTACTGCCTGACACAAATGCCCCCATTCTAAAGCTTTCTTTCTGTTTTGATCTTTTCAGACAAGATCTCGTAGCCCAAGCTGGCCTGGTACTCATTACGAAGGTTGGCCTTACACTTGATATCCTCCTGCCTCAGCTTCCTAAATGCTGGTATTACAGACACGTGCCAGGAACCTGGCTAAATTCTAAGGCCAACATGATCAACTGACAATAATCTACGGTAGAATAGGTAGAGGACTGGGTGGGGACACAATCCATCTTCATTCTCTCTTTCCTTTTCTTCCTCTTTCTCCCTCCTTCTGTCATTAGAGAATATATTTGTGAAGGTGAGAAAAATGCCTTTTTTATCTTTCTACTCCACCTTCCCTCACATCCTTGTCCTCTCACAATCCACTCCAAGCCCATTCTTGTGCTGGACCATCCCACCTGCCCCATGTGTTACACACCCTAACTCCATCTGCCTCGAAGGACTTAAACACTTGACAAAATATAACATTCACTTGTTACTTTTTTTCATTGGATTACCCCACACATACCAAAATGTAAGCACAGAAAGAGTTCAAGCCAGTTCATCCCCTGCATGGCACTGACCAAGCGCTCAAGATCAACTAAAACTTTCTTTAAATCATGAGTCCATACTACATTTGGGTTTGCCTGGGAAAAGGAAAAGTTTGAGTTTTATACAGCCTTGCATGGAAATAGGAGGAATTCTGTAAGCTCGATTTAATAAAGCAGCAATTAAGTATTAGAGACAAATTCAAAGGTATCATTTCTAACTTGGATTCCAGCTTTCCAGAATGTCATCCAAGAGAAGTGCCCAGACAGAAAGGCCCTGGCAGACTCCGGGTGTACCAGACAGTTCCTGGTGGACAGTAGCCCATTTGGAAAGGCCTGGTTGGATCTCCTGTCATCCCAGACACCAGCTGATATGCCCAGAGCCATGCCTACGGACCTCTGGGACAGATTCAGGAGCTTAAAAACACATCTCCTACAAGTCAGAAATTAACATATTATCTCCCCTAAGTCTTCTAAAGGTTATTGACGCTATTCAGAAGGCCACATCTCTCTGCCTATTATAACCTTCAGAAAGAACCCCAAGGAAGTGTCAAGATAAAAACAGATCTGGCTTGTGGAAGCCTTTGCTCAATCAGAAGTTACAGTTAGCAATTAGTACATTTGGGAAGAAAGAAAGATGTAACATCCTCTGTATCAGATGTGATCCATTCAGGAGGCTTAAACTACTTAGCAGATGAACTTAAGATCTGTGAGACAAGAACTCTGGTCACTACAGAAAGTCCCTCCAGGGCTCCTTACCTATGTGAAGACCAGCACTGGTATGGAAGTGCCTGCACATCAATTATTTCAGAGACTTTTGTCTAGAAGGCTGATATCATTAAGTCTTTTATGGTTCTTTACATCTCTATACAGTTTCTCCAAGTGACACATTAAATTGCAACTACATCAACCTACTCTAAATAATGGAATCACTAATTAATATTCAAGAAGACTGTTCATAGTGGTCTTCCTCTGCTCTCCTCTTTCAGGATAATGTGATTAATGGAATTCTCTCACAATTTAGCTTGAAATATGCTTTTGCCAGTCGAGCAGCTACAGCAGAATCAGATAATTGTGGTATGACTCAACAAACGCACAGCTGTTCATTTAAATATATCCATCAAAAGTATAAATATGATCATGAGAAAGCAAAGGAGCCATGTACCAGGGTCAGAGCCCAAGTTGAGCAGTTATCGTCCAAGTAACCACAACAGAAAACAAGGAGGAGCTGGAAAGACAGGGGTGGGGTAGCTAGATGGCCACTGTGGGAAGGTCACCAAAAGACGAGATGTAGCCAAAAGACTAGGTACCCAACCAAAACCACTCACTGACCTAAACAGGGCAATGGTAAAAGACTCAATGCATTTTATTAAATGAGAAGAAATTAAGGAATTTTTAAATAGATGATGCCCCCCAAGTACATAGAGGTAGAAAGCCTGCAAGGTAGAAAATGTTGAATTCCACGGGTTATGAAAAACAAAGCCACTCCCACCCTATAAACAGGAAAGAGGGGCATTGGGCTGCCACCCCACTCCTCAAAACCCTCTAGCACTGATTAGGAGGTCATGGAAATGTGGGAATTCCTCCAAAGACCCACAGAACAGATGTGCTTCCCTTCCCCCCACTGAAGAGTTTGGATTTTATGATGGTGAGAATGCAGTATAGTGCTTGGAAGTATGATGCCGTCCTGGGATAGCAGTCTTCTTTCCTGATACAGAGCAAGGGCAGAAAGCTGTAGATCCTGTCCTCACATGATCTCGAAGGCAAGCCATACCCCACAGTGGACTGTGACTCAGCTGTGGTAGTCACTAGATCAGGTGGTTCGAATTCATTTTCAGATTATAGTTTTTCAATTTACAATGGGCTTATAGGAAAATGACCTCACTGTAAGTCAAGAAGGACACATATGCAGCAATATGGTGCTGGAAAGTACCCTGTGGAAGCAGTCACAGCAGAGGTGAGGAAATGGAGAAAAAGAAAATGGGGTGGGGATGGGCAGAGACTGCGCCCATGAAGGGGTAGAGGTTCAGGAGCCCTGACCCTTAGCTGAGTAGTTATAGGTAGCTGACGGTTTTGGGGGGAGGGTGACCCCATTTTCTTTACATGTTTTGTCCCTGGTGGGTCAAACATGCTCCAGAGGATGACGCTACACCCGTGTGCACAGAAGCAGGACAAATTGAATTCAGAGGATTTTTTTTTTTTTTTAATTTTAATAGGACACAAAATTTGGAGGGAATAAGAAGGCAGGCGTGGAACTGGGAGGAGTTAGGGGGAGGAGCGGGGCGTTAACGGGATCAAATACATGCGTCAAATTCTCAAAGAATATGTAAAAATATTTAAGGGGGGAAAAAGAAACCTCATTTTTTTTTAACCTTCTAGTTTCAAAAACAAGTAACAGAGATCTGGGGAGATGGCTCAGTGGGTGAGAGTGCTCACTGTCCAAGCATGAGACCTGAGTCTAGATCCCCAGCACCCCGATAAAAAGGCTGGACATGGCTCCGTGAGTACATGCAACCCCAGAGCTTGTAGGCGGGAGACAAGCAGATGCTGGGAGCCCTGTCCGCTGCCATGCCAGCCTAGCCCAAATGGGGCACTTTGGGTTCAGTACGTCTCAAGAGCATAACGTAGACCAGGGCCAGCAGGACTTACAAGTCCTCCTCTGGCTTCTACGAAGACGCATGCGCACACACACATGTGCGCACACACACATTTATGCCCCCCCCATATAACCAAAAATAAACAAATTTTTTTAAAAAACAAGCGACAGCCTACTCCCCAGTCCTATAAATATGTAAATTCTCTTCCTCTATTCTTCCCATTTTCTTCTTGAGGAATTTTAATGAGAATCTCAAGCATCCTATCATTTCTCCCACAAGTTCTTTAATAGTTAGGACTGCTTCTAAATATATCTACAAACCCAACATCTCATCTAACAAAGTTGAAATTATTCCAAGTATCATTTAAAATCAAGACAGTGTTTAATTCTGGTAAATTTTCAACTGTAAACAACCCCTTCCAGAAAAAAGGAGAATAGAAACAGCATATGAAGAAGGGTTTTAAGGAATCCCGAAGAGTGATACAGTGTTAGCATTTGGCACATGAGCAGCACTGACGCACAACAGTGATAAAAACAAATGAGCAACTGAGGCTGACACTATCCCTCCCTATGGCTTTTAGGAACCAAAATCCCCTGTATGGAATAATGCAGGTGTAGTGTGGGAAAAAAGTTAAGCAAAATATTCAAACCAAATTTAAAGTGGAAATTTCAGTATGAAGTATTGTATTCATAAGTTGGGTTCTGTCCACAAAACAGTCTCAAAATAACAGCCTACTACAAGCATCCCTGGTACCCAGACTGTGGTATTAAAATGCCATTTCCCACTAAAAGAAAAACCAAGTTGAATCAAACCATGAAGATGTAGTGACCAAACGCTATCTAGCAAGAAACCCGAAGTCCAAGGGTTAGGTTCTTCATCAGATAAAAGACGAAGAAAAGAATGGCTGGGGGATGGGACCTGAGGTCTGAGACTTCACAGGACAAGAAAAAGGGAGTGGAACTAAACTACACTGCTAGGTATGAACTCCTGGCTAATAAAACCATAAAGGCAAGGAAACAAATACTGCAGTGTGTATAATCCCAAGTGTGCTTGGTCTCTGTGGTCATCACAAAAAATATTCACCTTGTAATACTTAACTGTTATATATGCTTCAAGAGTAGATCTGTTTTACAGTTTAAAAAAAAAAAGTCAAATATAAAAGTTGAATGTGCTCTTTTGTACACATACACACACACACATACAGGAACTGATACTAACAAGCATGATGCATCATATACATACACTATATGCAAAACTTTGTCCATGTCCAGCTTTCTGTTCCAATCAGATTTATGTAATACACTTCTGAAATATACTTTACCTTCAAACTTTGGAAATTTGTTTTTCCAAGATCTAAGTTTATATTTAGTAGAAGAGAGAATTAAGCATCAATTTCCAAGTTACAATCAGAAATCATTTATTAAAATTAATACAACATCCTATAAGTTGGTCCTTCTTCCTACCCACTTCAATTACATAAGTTTCATGGATCAAAAGGCAAATGGCTAGAATCTAGACCAGTGTCTCCCAAAGCAGCTAATCAACACTCTCATCAGATAAGGAAATTAACACCTTGAAAGTATGAACCCTCTGTAACAAAGTTTATACCAAATCCCAATAATAATATTAATAGCTTTCTTTCTTAGAGGAAGGATCCAATGATTAGATGTGCCTTTCTTAAAGTTTGCATTTTAAAACAAACATATAAGCTACATAACAATATGAAAATCCTGTGAAATAAAACAAGACAGGGAATTCGATTTATAACAAAGGAGAAAATGCATTGTTTCCAAAGTTAAAGCAGTGAGTGACATATATGCACATGCAGACAGATTAATGAAACGAAATGTAATCCCAGAAACAGGCCAGAACACAGGGGACTCATATTCCAAAAGAAGGCACAAGAAAGCTAGGGCTAGTGATAACAGGCCTATATCTTAATAATAAGAAGGCTGAGCGTGAGGCTCTAAAGTTCAAGATCAGCCTAGACTACACTGTAAGGCCCTGTCTCAGAAAAATAAAAATAACAATAAAACAATTTTAAAAGAAAAGAAATCAGAGAGAAAAGTTGGAACTATTCAGAACATGATGGCAGGGCTATGCTAAGGGTATCCAGGGGTCCGTGCAGTAACAGCCAGAGGCAGAAAGATAGCAGGAAGGCTCTGGAACAACAAGGCCAAGATGGCAAAACTTGAGAATTTTCCTCTAGAATTCCTTCTTCTCTTCTCCGCACAGGGGACCAGCAGAGATAGCACGGCCCTGCTTTCCCTGCCGAGCGGTGCCCAGGGGACTAAGTTCTTAGGGAAGGAAGCCGCAGTGAAGTCTGCAAGTTCTAACACTTGCCCTGAACTTTCTCCTTTGCTCTTACCACTGAGAGGACCCAGATAAGACCAGACAGATAACCACAGTGACAAGTACTAGAGCAGCAGGACAGAAGGAACCCTGGCCCCATAATGTCCAGTGGATATTGGCTGTTCTGCTGAGCAATTCTGCTTACACTGGGACTTTTAAATGGGGGACTGGGGAGGGAAGGGGGTTTCAGGGTTCTTTGGACCATAGCATACTTCAATCTCTTGGTTGCAACCAGTCAGCCTTATACTATTTAGCAGAGCACCTAGAGAAAAATTAAGTGGAATTATACCTAGTATTCCAGATGCATCAAAGAGTTAAATCTTGAAAAACAACTACATCACAAAAAGAATGATTGTGTATTTATTTCTACAAATCTGTTTGTTCATGTTTTATGATCAACCATCTCTTCCACTGGAAGCCAGATCTCGTAGAGTCTGTTTTCTCTATTACTGCCCAGCTGGGTGCCTAGAATCAGTGCTGTATACGTAAAAGATATTCCATAAATATTTGTTGGATGAATAGACTTAACTATATGAATGCTTAATAATCAGCACAACAAAATAATTCATTTTACACAAATGACCAAAAAAAATATAAACAGTAAATAAAAATATTAAGAGTAAATACCACAAGAAGAAAAAAAGGGAGGCCACAAACTGATAATGAAAATCCATACCTTGGTAAGAAAGCAGTAAAACAGACAAAAGACAGACTTAAAAGGAACAAAACCAGAAACACAGTTTTCAAACTGGGGGAAAGAAATGGAAATAAGAATCAAAATAAGAGCGGAAGCTAAACTGGCTTTCCTGTCAGTCTGACAGTGAAAGTGTGGTGGCAAAGGCGGAAGGAAGGCGTGTTCTCAACACTACACTGAAATCTAAAACTTTTCAGACTCTATGCACAGAGCAACTGGCAATAAATTTCTACCCAAATTAAAATGTACATACCCTTTGACCCAGCAGTTTTACTAGAAACGGAGCCTGCAGCTGCCCTCACTCGTGTCTGTGATGATGCATGCACTCGGCTAATTCCCTGCAGCCTTGTTCATGATAATAAAGCTGGAAATGATCTACACATGCATCAATACACTACTGGTTAAGCAAATTACAGCCCTCCTTCCAATGTAAGGCCAGGCATCCACTGAAAATGAGACATTGCTTCAATCCAAAACTTCTATATTCTTACCATTTGTGTAAAAAACAAAAACCTGCCTTTTACATATGTGTATATTTTGTATGTTCTGAAAGAAGATCTGAGAAAATACTAACTGTGGTTGCCTAAAAGAATAACTGGTACTTTGGGAACTGAAAGAGAAGACATTGTTTCAATCCACATTCCTTTTGCGCCTTTTATACTGATTATATTATCTTTCTAAAAGTGTGTCATAAGAATAAAAAATACAAATATTCATTCCCAAAAAGATACCTAAAAATTTTTCCACTAATTCTCACTGTTATCACACTGAGAAATCATTGAGCTCACTTGCTTTAACCCTGTTTCATGATTAAGACTGACAGTTAGTGATTAACTAGAGACACCATCTCCTCCTCCCTTCAAATAAATAAACATACAAAATAAAGTTGAACTGTTAATGACACCATCATTGCTGCCTCTTAAAACTCATTCAACCTTCGTACTACCTTACATGGGCATGAAAGGATCAAGGTGCTCAAGGACTTACAACTCAACTTATAATCTAACCACAGCCTCTAAAACAAGAAAATTTGACACAGCATGCCTCACCTGCTTTGGGAAACACAAACTCAGATCCTTATAAGTCCAGTATCAGCAGCTACGGCCTTGTTTAGTTCTCTAAGGTAAAAGGTCTGCCCTCCCCCACCGCCCTTTTAAATTATAGGCTAACCTCTCACTGGAGGGCAAGTTATTACTATGTAATGCTCATATAAAGAACATGAAGCAAGCATTACTTACACCGAAATTAAATTCTACTTAGAGGAAAAATGTCCACAATACATCAAGCAGAGGGAGAAGCAAGTTGTAAAACACAATGTACAATTATGTTTCATCAATTTTAAAACATACTTAATATGCATGCTTTGCACATAAAACATGTCTCTAAATAAACATAAGTGAAAAAGGTGAGAAGGAAAAAAAAAAACATTGTGGCCCTAAAGGCTGGAAAAGAGTAACAGAAACATTTTATACATAGGAAGTGTGGGTAGTGTTTGAACAGCTTGCCCAGTGTTAAACAATGTGCAGAGGCAACCCAATCCAAGCCTTGTCATCCGAGCGAAGCAAGAACTGAACTAAGTAGGCTGCTCCAAATTTTCTTGCATTAGATTCATATATAACAACAAAATCTTCATTTGTGGTAAAGAACTTACCCTGTAGATTTTATCTGTGCCAAACAGCATTAAAAGGGGTGATTTGTTGAAAAGGCCGGCAGTGCTGCTCAGAGAGGTCGTGGGGAAGGCTGCCAGCTCCCAGCCACATCCACCCTAAGTCCTTCAAACTGCACTCAGTGTTCTCAGGAAGATGGGCAGTGGGAGAGGCGTTCCTCGAGTCTTCTGAAATTTTCAGTTCCCCAGCAGTCTTCCTATGTCAGAGTGAAGAGGCTCACACACACCCACGGCTGCAGAGGGAAAAGAAGAAGCCCAGCTAAGCAGGAGAATGGCTGCAGGTGGGACTGTGCTGGCTGAAGGAAGGCACACACTTGACAAGCTTCTCTACAGGGACATAAAATGAAGCCCATTAACAAGGGAAGCGAGGACGGAAAAATTGAAACACTAATATGCATGTGTTGAGGTCATACATCTGCACTGGACTTTAAATATTTTTATAAATGACACAAACCCAGGAACAGTAAATTTCAAAGACAAATTACTTTAAAGACACATACTCTAAACCATCATGAAAACAGCCAAATAAAAACAGTGACTGTGAATATTATTTTATACACTTAAAAAAAAAAAAAAAGTCTGAGTAGCATGAAGGACAAAACGAAGTCTTCTTCCCTTTCCAAAACCTTGGTCCCTCCTAAAGACAGGCGTATAAGAGAGTAACCAGTTTCTTGACTAACTGCTGAGAAATAGCTGGATTTGGTCCATTTTTAAGTAACATTTTCAGGAGTAGATAATCTAGTTCAAAGACTCCTAAAACAATGCTAGGGCCAGCTCACAAAGCGGAAGGGAAGGGGCTCCAGATAACTAACGAGAAACAAAAACCACCCAAACTCCCTTTTCCTCTAGGAAGATTTGAAAAACATCACCATTTGCCAAAGGAAGAGGAAATTTTTATTAGAATCAAACTTTCCCATTCAAATTGTTAGTCACACAAAGCACTGGACCCCACACTCCTTTAGGAAAACAGCTCCATTTTTAACCTCAAGGAAGACTTTGCCAAGAAAACGCTCATGTAAATAAATCTAAGCAGAAAACAAACCCACAATACAGCATTCCTAAATAATTATGTGGAAAAGAAAACCTTCCCATCTTCCCTGGAATTCAAGGGAAAAATTTTGCAGATGCTATCAACCATTCCTCACTTTGGCTTAAACCAAGGATCCCAACCAATTTGCAAAGCAAATCTAGATACAGCAATGGCACAGTTACAATGAGACACAGTAAACATGATTATCCTGCACTAGGGGCAACCAGAAACTTGCCCTTTTCAGCAACCACTCAGCAAAGTTAAGAGTGAAGATCCATTCTTAAAGTGTGCACCGAAAACTACTCCTGAGCTGCCCCGACAAGCTGTTGAAATGGCGGTGTTTTTTTCTGGGTTACTGCTGCCAGGAGAATATGGTGGGTTCACAGGAAGGTTGCTTTGCATTCTGTGTTTTAAGAGTAGGCAGGTGTGAAGATGTCCAACCTAGAGCCCCGTCAAGCCTCGAAGACGTGGGTGTTGTATCTATGGGATGTTTAGATAAGCAAGGAAATAAATAAAATGTTAATTTAAAAAAAAATAATAGTTCTGTTTAAAATCATCACTGAGTTTTATCACAGTGTAGGACATGAGACCAGAGCTCTGTTACAAGCTAGTCCATGCTCACCCTGGAACCTCCTACCTCTGGGCTCTTTTAACTATCACCTCTTAGTCCTGTCATCTCCACATGGACTTCCGTCCCATCATTCAACAGTGCTGACATTCTCCTTCCTCTGCTTAGCTTTCTCTGAAAATTATATTTTCCAGATTTTTCTCATTCTAATTCTCTGATATTTATATTATACAAGGCTCAATCTAGTACTTGCTTCTGTACTGTGAAATACATTTGTCTCCAAACCAATTTAAAACTTATATTCTTCTTCTCTCCATCCCTCCTTCACAATACCAAGCACATAGCTGGTACTCAAAAGTTACAGGATAATAATCAAAGTGAAAATTTAATTGCAATGTAACATTTTTAGGTTGAAGTCAAAGTTCTAGTGTACTGTAAGAAAGGAAAGTTGGCAAAACAAAGAGTTCAATTTTTGAACAAACACTGAATAGTAAGTGTCCCATTTAGAACTTATCGGCCTATAAATAACCTTCATGTCAATAAGCAACCTGGGAAGAAATGAAAGGTAAAGAAAAGCAACTGTATTAAAAACTTCACCAGGTCACTTAAAAACGAATAAAAGACTCATGTGTGAATTAAAATCAGTGCTACAAGACACAACAAACTGAAGCAACTTGGACTAGACTTTCAGTGACCTAGGTATTTTTCTGAACACTTGGCCAACATATTTTTTTGGCTATGGAGTTTTACCTTCTGGCAGGGAATCGAGTCATGTGAAAACCTGACACATAAAGGTCTAAGGCATATTCCTGTGAAGGAGAAGAGCGTGACCATGAGGAGGGAAAAGAGAAATCCAATCCAACTATCTAACTGAAGTTTCAGGTACTTAATGTGGTCATATGTTTGTCTTTCACTCAGTTTAAGAGCATGCACAGCTTCTTAGAAGCCTTTGTACAACAATGGCACCCCAGTAACAGGCAAACAGCAGAAGGACTCACAATCCAACAGGTTCTTGGGAATCAACACAGATGCTAAGCAACAGAAAAACAAAATCAGGAGAGGTCTTCTCAACTTTTTAGTTCTAACTATAGCCTTAGGTTCTAGTAATTGACGTTTCCAAACACTGAGTCTCTGCCTTTGTAAAAACTCATCTTATACCTATGCATTCTACCCACTCAGGCCATCACCCAAATAATCTATGGTACACATTGGTAAGGGATTACCATTAACCAAAACTACTTGAAGAACAGAGTTATGGTTGTAAGACCATAGACTTGGAAGTAGCCAAGCTGAGTTTTCCAACCTACTACTACATGTGACCTTCATATATCATTTAACCTCTGTGAGCTTTGGTTTCCTTTTCCACGAAACAGTAAATACAAGCAGCCTTCACCATAAAAGCTGCTAAGAATCACCGGCTAATCACATTATTTGTCTTGTCTGACTTAATCCTTACAACGACAACAAATATGACATGAAGTACTATTCTCATTTTATACACAGAAAATGTTTGGTCAAGTTTAAGTACGTATCTAATGACACATATTTTTAAAGTGGTAAAACCAGAAATCAGTCCACAATTTTCTGACTCCAAAAATCTATGGTCTTTTTAAATTTTTTCAAAAGTTATTTTATGTGTATGAGTATCATACCTGCATGTATATACATGCACCCGTGTCATGCAATGCCTGTGGAAGCAAAAAGAGAGCGTCGGATCCCTTGGAACTAGAGCGATAGATGGTTGTTAGCTATCATGTGGGTTCTGGGATTTGAATCCAGGTCTTCTGTAAGAGGAGCCAGTGCTCTTAACCATGGAGCCATCTTTCCAGTTCCCCTAAATCTATAAATAGTCTTGATTAACACTAAGTTAATCTTGACTCAGAGAAAATATTCTTGGTTCCCTTTTCTTGACTTGGAAAAGTATCATGGTAGACAAACTATAAAACATACCAACTGCAAATAATAGCATAAATCTTTTGCATGACACAACCAATGTCCTCTTGCTCCAGCTCTAATGTAATGCTAGGCTAGATAAGCAGCTCCGTGCTGCAGGGTGACATCTCCAGTATCACAGAAAGAAAGGAGGGTTGAGGGAAGGAATACTGATTATCCTTCAAGAATAATCGACTCCAGCTACTTGGGTATGAGTGAAAGACAGATCTGAACTACAATTACTAGTAAAATTACTTCTGGATAAATGTGAGGAGAGCATGAGCCAATTTCCAAGATTCCTGACAGCTCAAGGAAGAAAAGGTAAGCCACATGTTCTAAACACCCACAGCCCTAAGGGACACTGCAAAGTAGAGAAAGGGTGACATAAGGTTGAAACATCACTGTTAAACAAATCAAGACGTAAAGCATGGAGCAAGGACAGCAGCTCCCTGATTCTGGGAGTTTCCAAACTCGTAACAAATATTAAGCTTTGGATTTGGGAATGAGATATGGGCATTTACTTTCTCTAGAATTCTCAAAGGTATATCACTCTTAAAATATTACCAAAGGAACTGGATGTGGTTGTACGCACCTGTAGTCTCAGTTACTCTGAAGGCTGACACGGGAAGATGGCTTAAACTCAGGAATTGGAGACCAGCCTGAGAAATACAAATAAAATATGAATCATGTCAAAAATGACAATGATGATGATAAAAATCCAAATTTTCTTTTCTTATGCATTTGTTCTAGTTTGCTTCTCCATTGCTGTGAGAAAACACTCTGACCAATACCATCTAGGGGAGGAAAGGATTTATTTCTCTTATATCTCCCAGATCACACAGTTCATCACCAAGGGAGCCAAAGGTAGGAACTCAGGGCAGGAACCTGGAGGAATGCTGCTTACTGGCTTGCTCCCCTGGCCCATGATCAGTCTGCTTTCTTATACAATACAGGACTACCTGCCCAGGGGTGACACCACTACGGTGAGCTGGGCCCCCCATATCACTCAGCAATCAAGAAGATACCCCATAGACATGACCACAGGCCAGACCAATGGAGGCAATTCCAGTGAGGCTCCTTCAACCCAGGTGTGTCAAGTTGACAACTAAAGTTATTCAGCACATGGATATCTAAGGACACTTAAATGGACATAGTACTTGGTGATATTTGCAAAGAATTATGGCCTATTGCAAATACTAAAATCTGAGACACACCTGCAAAGATTACTGAATAGAATGCCAATACCAGACAAAATGTAGTCCACAGTCTGCTTTTATAAAATAAGAGTTTTACTGGAACAAACACATGTGTTCATTTCATGTACAGTATGTGGCTGCTTCTTCACTGAAATGGCAGAGTTGATAGTTGTGATAGAGTCCGTATGGCCTGCAAAGCCTAAATATTTACTATTTAGCCCTTCAGACAGAAAGTTTCCTGACCCATACAATAACCTACATTCAAATCTACAAGCTAAGTTAACAGTAGTACGAATAATCACATGTTGACACTGCCAAGTTAAAGATGTATTTTGCTTCTGAAACTTATTTCTTGGAAAACCATGCTTAAGATTTGTATACAGTATGCTATACATATAAACTTATTTTATTTGCAAGGATGACTCACTAGTACTAGCAGACTGGGCCACAAACACACATTTATAACATAGCAACAGCTACAGGCAATCATGACCAATTCTCTCCCACATGCCTCTTCTGCCTTGACTCAGAGAAACGTCAATCTACCCTGTCCTTCAAACCATGGGTCACTTTTTCTTGTCTTGCTTTCAACTTGACATCAGTAGATACAGTCTATCTACTGAAGTCTCTGTGCTGACTCTCTTAACTCTAGTAGAAGAATCACAACATATTTTCAGTTCTCTGATAACTGACTGTTCTTATGGTTTGGAAAAACATGTATAGTACACTGTCCAAGAAATCCCAGGAAAGAATTCTACCACAGAACCACTATCCTCTTTCCAAGAGCACATCAACATAATGAGTAGAAAGCAAACATTAGATTTCTAAAGGAGGAAGAAAAAAGTGCCGGAGGGAGATGACAAAACATGACAAAAATTAAATCACCAGGGCATTTTAAGGAAATGATGAAAGCCTGTCCCCAACCTCAAGACCAACCAAAGAAAAGATACAGCAAAGGCAGCATACTCCTAGTAACTGATTTAAGGCCCAAATATCAAGGCACCTTTCTCCTCTAGAACTTAATGAATAATTTGACTGAGAAGAGGGACTCATGGTAGATTACTTAATTACTGAGCATAATTAAGTACCAGACTACACTTCTGAAGATAACCTGCTTATACTTTGTAACCTCAAAACTCTCCACTGAAGTGGTTTGGCGATCCATCAAAATCCTTTTTAATTTGTCCAGCCAAAGACTCATTTATTTGTGCCAGAAAAACATAAGGAGGATCAAGGATGAAACTTGAGGAAACAAAGGCAGCAGGCCACAGCAAACGAAGAGAGTTCCAGGCTTACACCAGAGCCCTGGGTTGAATCCCAACCCTATCAGCCACTGGTCAGAAAGCCTGACTCAACAGTTCATGCAGCAGTCTTCCAAGGTAAAACAGGCATCGTGACTTCCCTGCATGGCGGCCATATATGAAGGCCATGTACACAGAGAAGCTTAATAGTATGGATTCTAAACTCAATATATAAGGAGTGAAAACAGGTAACAGTGAAAGACTGAGGTTCGATCAAGAAATGGACGAGATCTGACCACTCTGACTCACAATGATTGCTATTTTTAAGTGTTGTAAAAAGTTCCACACAGGAACCTGAAAAGACTGTCAAAAGAACTACTCTTATATCAGGAGATGCAAAGAATTCATAAGATCTCAAACAGAAAGGCTACAAATGAAAATGGAGCCTCATCCCAAGGCCCAAATCACCTCCTACTAAATACAGAGTATGACTTCAGAAAGAGTAGATTCCAGCAGATGGAAGGACGTACTCACTCGTGAGTACCCACAGAGCTTACGCCTTTCTTTCTTCCCCATCCCTGCTCTCCCCTTTGGTCCATGCCCAATGGTGTGTCATGTTTGCACAGGAATTAGGCACAGCAATTCACAGCGTACCAAGCCTTTCAATGGAACTCTTAGAGAAGCTCCACAAAGAAAACCAATGGAGTCCCATGTGCCCTTCAGACCTCAGGGGTCATTTAGTCCCATCAGGCCTCACTCAGTTATGAGTTTATAGTTGATCCAAGAAATAGGGTGACCTCCTGGATTACAAATGAGTTCCATGACATCTTCCAAGTATAGCCCCAGTTACTCTGTCCCAGCTTGCTGTGTGTCTCACAAAGTCTATGAGTAAAAACCAGAGCACAGAGTGCAGAGGGGTTAGGAACAATCAGAGGTAAGAGAGTAGGAGTCAGGCATATCTTCCATTCTCCCAACTCTGAAAGGAATCAGACTTAAAGGATACAAAGAAGATCACTCTTCTCGTCTGTTGGGCTTGGCTTTCATGTGTACAGCCCACACCAACACCTGCCTCCCCGACTAAGAGGCACCCATGTTTTAACTGTTGACTCACCGGAACGCAGTAATCCTTGATGATTACCTTCACACATAACCCCATCCAGGCTTTCATCAGCTCCTGATCTCAAAGCACCTTCAGAGTTTGCAGAGTTTGCAGAGATGCCACCCACTAGGCCAGGACCTGATTTTCTGGTTTTCTAATGTGATGTCTGGCATTTTTTCTCTCCTCAGCTTTACTCTGGAGCTTAGGTTTTCTACCTCACTACACAGACATTTCTGCAAAACTTCCAGGAAAGGCACAGCAGAAAGCAGGAACTTAACACATCCGGTATCATGATTATATCTCCAGTGTCTGATCTAACATCACATAGACTGAACTAAATGTACACGGAATGGATGAAGTTTAAAATACAGAAAAACCAGCAGCATTAACAACGACAGACACATAAATGTATCAATGCATGGCAAACTCAAAGCAGGAACATAAAGTACCAAATCCTTGTACTAACATTTATGTCAGTTACCAACCTAAATACAAATTTCCTCAGACCATTCATTCTCCCTAATTAAGCTACAACAAGAATAAACTGAATAAAAGTTCATCAACACTTCTGTCCTAATTGATTCTTTGAAATTACCATCTGCCCATATGTGTATAGACATTCCTAAAACAACTCAAGCAACAGACTCTATTCCAAGAGAAGAACGGAACAAAAGGGGAAAAAGTCCAATAAAGTTAAAAAATGAAATAAATGTGACCAATGATTTACGTAACCTTGACTTCCTGCTGTGGGATGTGTGTGTGTGTGTGTGTGTGTGTGTGTGTGTGTACTATTTTTGATTGTGTCAGATTGTAAATAGTCGCCAGTCCTACATGAGTAATCTAAACAGCTCTACTACCAGCCTCCTGATGAGAAACATAGCCTCAAAGCCAGGTGTGGTGGCACACACCCATGATCCCAACACCTAGGATGCTGAGGCAGAAGGATTACCTCAAGTTCCAGCCCACCTGGGCTATAAAATGAGGCACTGTTTCAAATATAAACAAGCAAATATAGAGAATTGCAGGCTCTTCTTTATCATTTTTCTTTCATTTGTGGTTATTTTGAAACAGGGTTCTACTATGTAGCACAGGCTAGCCTCAAACTCTGGATTCTCCAGTCTTCCAAGAGCTGAGATTATAGATATGCTTGCTCTCTTCATTTTAGGGTCTTATAATTGGGTCAACAATTATTTTATATATAACAAGCACTAGTCAACACTATATACACTGAATTCACCAAAATAAAAATCAAGAATCAGGCAACTATAAGTCTACCACTGACTGTGCCCCAAGGACCAGGGTAATCCAAATACTGTTCTACCATCTCAATAGGATTGTGTAGGGATTCACCAAGGTTTGATGGAGAAAACACTGAATCATTGAGCTAATGTTCCCTGAGCCTGTGCTGTATGATTCTGGGGAGTCACTTACTCCTCTCTGGGATCTACTGTCCCTAACTATAATCTTCAGTGGCCCAAGTCAGTAAATTCCTCACTAGCTCAGATTCTGCTTGGATATTTCCTTTACTATTGCTAGCAGGATTCTTCAAGAATTATACTAAAAAAGATATTCTTTAATTAAAGATAGCTTTCCAATCTTCGTACTAAGGATGACACCCAACCCACACATTAAAAACAAAAAAGTAAAAACACTTTTCATGTAACTTAGCAGTTCAGTTCTTAACTCTCAGAGTTTTGCTTTTAATTTAATTTGCTTACCAACTAAAGTATAACTGAAGAACCAAATTCAAAGAAAAATAGAAAACAGTGGGTACCTTTCAGGTACATTCTCCCATTGGGCACAAGAACACATGTGGTTTCCCAAAGCCAAAGTCATTACGTCTTCTCAAGAACTACCCCAAACCTGCTGGCCTTCCATCTTCCCCCATGCCCCAGCCTCTGCAGTAGAACCAGTCAACCATGATGATCAGCCAGAAGTCAAGTTCATCTTCCAAACCCTAGCATGACCCTCATCCCAGCCCTGACCTCTCCCTGAACCAGCGTTCCACATAGTCTTCTGTGGGCTTCTCTGGGCACTAGTCACAATGCAATCCTCCCATCCACTGAGCAGCCTCTCCTCTGCTTAAATCTGTCAAGGGCTTCTCCTAGCAGGTGCAACTTTTTAATTTTCACCATGTGGCCCCAGATGTCTTCAAACCCACAGTCATTCCACCAAAAGCATGCTCACTCTAACTGCAGGTGTCCCTTAGGACACCATGATTTTGTTCCTGTACCACTTGTCTGCCTGAAATGACTGTTTCCTGGTCTTGCAAATTCCTGTTTCTAGATCAGCTCCACCATGACCTCCTGAAGCCCCAAGTCCACACCCTGTCTGAGTATACACCTTCTCATCTGGTAGTTCCAAATTCAACTATCATGGTACTCATAAAGTCTTCCAAGTTTTCAATCTCATCATCTGTTTCTCCAGTATATGTGTAGATTCCTCAAAGATAAATCAGGTTTTCTTATCACTGAAACATCAGGCATAGTCTTATAAATAATAGCTCCTTAATGAATATTGATGAATGAATGGGAATATCCTGATAAGGCATCCTAAGCATGAGGGACCCTCCAAGAGAAATATGAACAATAAAAGTAAATATTTATACTAATGGCATAAAAGGAGGTAGGCCTAACAGAATTCACTTTTAGTGTTGCCTCTGCTTTTAACTCGATATAAATAAGTATTCTCTCCTAATATACATTAAAGAGGTTAAAGGTAATCTACAAATAGATTTTTTAATTTATTTTTATTTTATGAGCATGAATGTTTTGCCTACATGTATGCAAGTGCACCCATGCCATGCAATACCCGTGGAGGTCAGAAGAAGGTCCCGGATCCCCTGGAACTGGAATTATAGACCATGTGTGTTAGCCACCATATGGGTGCTGGGAACCAAACTGGGGTCCTCTGCAAGAGCAGACAGTGCTCTTAAACCACTGAGCCATCTCTCCAGGCCCCTACAAATGCTTCCTATGATCTACAAAAGATAGTGAAAACTAAACACATAAACTCACCCATAGCTTCCTACTCACATTTTCAAATGTGATGAAGAAATACTGTACATTCTAGCACTTTAGAATATAAACATTTTTTTCTAATTGACAGAAGGGAAAGACTGAAAAGCATCACTCAAATATCATACTGACGATGTAATATTACTGGAAACTAAGATGGTGTCGGTAAAATGAAGTAAGGAGATGATCCATCTTAGAACATGTTAATTTTGTTCCCAGAAAATTATTGTTGAGATCGTCACTTGGAGAGGTGCCCCACAAAGCTCCTACAAGTGGCTCTCTAGCTAACCTCCCTACAGACCCTCAAAGTGAAGGAACTACAGTGGGGAAAGGTGTGGGCTTCCTCCCACTATACTGTGAATTGGAAGTGTACCCCAAGAGTTTATGTATTAAAGACTCAGCTGTCAGTCTATGGGAGTGGTGGAACCTTTACTAAGTGAGGCCTAGTGGAAGGAAATCAGGTTATGGGGACCTGATTTCTCCCCCGCCTCCACCATGACACTTGGGTAAACATAACTCTTTACACCATAAATAGACCATGCCACCATAGGTCCAAACAAGCATCAAAGGAAACTGAGCCAAAGTAAACCTTTCTTCTTTAAAGTTGACTATCTCTGGTATTTTATTACAGCAAAGGAAAGCTGACTAATAGAGCATAACAATGACGTGTTCTTCAGAGTTCTTCCCTATCTTAAGTGCATGTTGTGCTGTGTATCTGTGTATGTCTGAGCATATTTTGTCTACCAGTTCAATTTTGTGGAAAGCCAAATTTGGAGTCACAGAGTTTAGGAAATAAACCTCACCTGTCACCTCCCAAACACTGAGACCTTGAGCACACTACTCTTAAGCTGTGGCCCTGTGGACAAAAGAGGCAGACAACATCCATCTACCTATCAAAGGAGGGCTGCAGACTGATAGAATTAACATGGAGCAGCATCTAAGACAGGGCAGGGGAGATATAGGGAGAAAACTAAGAGGAAAGACAAAACAGCCAAAATGAAACAGTGGAGAGTCAAGCTGAAGCTCATCTAACCAGAACTGCGGAGAAACCCTCTGGAGTCCTCTTCTGAGTTCCAACTACACTTTGGAGTGGGGGTGACTTGGGGAGGAGGGTATAGATGAGTCTACTTTCAGAATTACATGCCATTATCAAGACTGCATTAACATCGCTACTTAAATCTCCGGCTTCTTTAACTCAAGTAATTTTATGTAAGTAACCACAAAGCACAGACGTTTTTTCCATACTTTAATCTTATGTCATTAAGCATTCAGTCCACTAACAGAATTACAGGCTCTTGATTTGGGGTTACTATTAATTAGGACAGTTTTGCACCCAGATTCATTTTTATAGATTAATTTCATGAAATGAAACATGCCTGCAGTTGATTGTGTTCTCAGTCTTTTCATCAGACGCCTGAAGACTCCACACCTATGATTAATTTACATCAGCACAACTTGGAGCATCAGCTTTTGGGTCATTTGTGATATTGCAACTCTTAAGAAACAACTTGCCTGACAACTGATACAGACAATCTATATTTACTACCAGTACCCCAAATTCCCAAAAGGGACAGAATTTTTTAAGAGGAAATTAATTTTTTTCTCTTCCAGTTCTTGAGACTGAACTCAGGACTCATGCTTAGCAGGGAAGAACAAACTTCCCTCCACCCCCAGCTCTGAAATTTATTTGGTCTGGTTTGCTATGGTCTAGTTCGGTTTAGTTGCTTAGTTGACTACTGCTTACCTGCTTAAGATAAGGCTTCACTATATATCTTAGGTTGGTCTTGAACTTCCCATGTGTCTCAGGCTGGCCTCAAACCTACAACTTCCTGCTTCAGCCCCTGCCCCCAAGTGGCTAAGATTACAGGTGTGTGAGCCCATGTCTAGTTCCACAGAGGTTTTCATATCATTCTTAATTAAGATATACTTTAGTTGCCCAAGCAATGATTGAAAAGAAAAAACTACTGTGTACACACACATGCACATGTACGTATATACATGTGTGTGTGTGTGTGTGTGTGTGTGTGTGTGTGTGTATAATTTTATGCTACTCATGAATCTAAAAAAAAATTCAGGGAAAATGGGTGTAGCTCAATGGTAGAACACTTGCCTAGCATATAAAACACATAGGTTCAATCCCTAGAACCATAAAATAAAATGAAATCTTTTAACTCAAGAAAGACCAGAAAGTAAGAATCTGTCAGTTCAGTCTTTCCAGAGGCAGAGAAGCTGATGCTCTGGCTGAAGCTCTATCAGAGAGCATATAAAAACAAAGTGGCATTCATGCTGCAGAATTCATGCTGCATAATCAGGCTTCCTGGAAGCTCCAATCCCTGATGTCCAGAACATATGTGAACTTGGCGGACAGAAGAGGAGGTGCAGGGAAGGATTATTCAAGACACCAGGGACAAAGGACAGATGGAACCCACTGGTCCCCACTAAAGGCTGTACGAGCTTTATAGGGAAGTGGTAGATCAAGGAGACTCAAAGTAGAATGTCACTGAGATAGACATGGTAAAAACAAATCAAAACAAACAAAAACTAATACCCTCAGGACTGTGTCTACAGTCTGTTTCCAGTGAGAAAAGGACTAAGAGGCTGGACTGAGGGGCTGGAGATGTCTCAGTAGTACATATTGCTCTGGCAGAGAACCAACCCACTTCTGGCCTCCATGAGCACTGTATTCCCATATATACCCCCACACATAATCAAAAAATAACAAAAACAGATCTTTCTTAAAGGCAGGACTTAAAAGTACAATGGATACAAAAGAACATTTAAAAATGATAGCAATGACCCATGTTTAACCATCCACACTGTCAACAATTCTGAGAAAAATTTACCAAGTTTCAGATGACTAAACCCTAGTCCATTTCTTAGGCATTTATTTCTCAGACTTTGCTTTTCTATTTTTCTTAAGTTCCAAAGGGAAGTGATAATCTATAAGTTCTATTAGAATGGCTTATTTTCTCAAAGTGGCAGGAAGGAAAGACTAGCTTCTTGGTTTCCACTTTGAATGCCTTAAGTTCGGGGAGGGGCCCACTTTTGCATGCAGCCCCTTCCTTGATTCTGACCCTGCTGTGTTGTGGGGCTTATTTAAGACAACACATACCAGCATATTGCACTGAGTCTCCTAGAAGTTACTGCCAGCCTTAGGCTGGCTTAATACACCATGAAGCTTCCTACCATTGTTTCATACTTTGAACATAAGAGGAGGCCACAAATATGTCTAAAAACTATTTTATATCCAATTACAATTTTGGATGGACTTTCCTATCACACATGCCAAAAAAAAATATCTTCTATTTCTAAGTTAAAGTCAACTAGTAGTGCCATTGGGAAAGACAAATCCAATGTTTAATGTGTTTTTGTTTGCTTGCTTTCTTAAAGAAAGAGGTGAATAAATGTGAATATTCCACAGAAGTAGGGACATACCTGGTCAGAAAAGCTTCCATATAAGAATAAGTTTTCTAAAAGCACATGGATGATTCACAACTGTGGGGTTTATTGACAAGAATAGTGAAGGAAGCTAGTTTCTTACCCAATCACTGCCATTCCTCACAAACAACATGAATTCATGGACACAGAGATAATTATTCATATACATAAACATAACCATAGATTATATGAACTTTCTCTAATGTGTAGTATGTTCTAAATGTTTGCATCCCCATAAACTTCACATGCTGAAGTCTAATCGCCCGTGTGGTATTAGGAGGCAGGCCTTTGAGAGGAATACATCCTGAGTGTGGGATCTCACAGGATCAGTGTCCACACTGGATAAACGAGGTGCCATAAGGACGCTGTGCACTCCCCTCCACATGAGGACACAGCAAGAACCTGATGTTCTGTTTGTTTCTTAAGGAAATTTCCAGCCCACTGCACATTCCTGTCAGTCATGATCCCTTCTTCCTGACACTGTGGCTAAAACCCAGCCTAGGCTGGAATTCCAGTCTTTCCACTTGCTACTTTCAAGTAACCAGAAGAACAACATGTATTCCTTCATTTGTAAAATTTAGGTTAAAAATTATGCCTGCCTCTGATTAATTAATTGAGCCAATATATATAAGGCTCTCAGAACAGAGTCTGATATGAGCACCGTTTCAAAGTAAGTTACTACTACTAGTGATGGTCTCAGGACTATAATCCTGACTTTTACAACACTCATTTTCTTAAGAGATTTTACCTTTTACCAACTAAAAAATAGTAGTTCCTCTGACCTGTCGTCTCTGTTGACTTTCCTTCTTCTCCCACTCTAAAAGGCATGACAGCAGGCCTGGAGAGGCCGATGCTGAATGAGCTCTATCATATCATCTTTACCTCCACAATGAATAATAAATCACTTGGCAGTATTCACAATGGACTGCAACTTAGCTCAGCCCCACAGTCAGGCTGAAAACAATGGCAAAAGCAAGGATCCCTCAACTAGCAGAACACAAGGAGACCTCCAGATTAGTAACTGGTGTGAGTGGATTCCTACTCCTAACCCCAGCACCAGCTAACAGACAGAAGACAGAAAGTGAGTCACTGCCATCCAGGTCTTCAACATGCCTTACCATTCTGCATCAACATATGCACATACTCCCATCTAACAACAGCACTCCAGAGCCATTTAAAGGACGAAAAAGTGTAAAAATGAAAACCAAAGTGTCACACCAAGTCCTTTAAACATACAGAACTGACACAATGTGTCCTGACATTTAGAAAAAGACCAGCTGCACCAAAGAGCTAATGTGGCATATTAAAGGCCATTCAGAATCTAACATTAATCACCAAGGGGTCATATTTCCCCAGAGCAGACTCTGGAGTTTGTTATCTAAATAAAAACTATCCCAGGAAAATGTCACATTCTTCTCAAAAGATGTGTAACAAGAAGGTTTTGTCTAAAAAGAGAAGTTTGTCTAAAACCTTACTTTGTTATCTTTTAACATTTTTATTGATTGATTTTTATTTTCTATGTACGAGTGTTTTGCATGTAAGTGCACCTATGTGTGCAATGCCCACAGAGGCCAGAAGAGGGTGTCAGATCCACTAGAACTAGAGTTACAGACAGTTGTTACACATTATGTGGGTGCTGAAACCCAAACATGGGTACTCCATAAGAGCAGCCAGTGCTCGTAACCACTGAGCCATCTCACAAGCACCTTATTTTGCCATCTTTAGTCAAAAGACAGATAAAACCATGCTTGGCAATACTAGGCCTTTTAATGCGGTCTGTGAGTAGCCCTGAGGGGAAAGGTCTACAGTCAGAACACTGAGGCAGCTCATAAACCAAAAGTAGCTTCTAAGAAGGAAATACAAGTTTCACATGAAAGAATTTCTTAACTGATTTTCCTTCTACATCTAATCCAAGGTCTCCTTCTGCCTGACATTTCAAGACAGTAAATGAACAAGCCTCACTCCCAGGTGAGTACGTCACCAAGTATTTTTCTCAGCTAGCATCACCTGCCCTTGTGCTAGCTAGATGGCTCATCAGGTAAAGGTGTCTGCCACAAAGGCTGAAGGCTTGAGTTTAGTTCCTGGGAACCACAGGGTAGAAGGAAAGAATCGATTCCCACAAGTTGTCCTCCAGCTCCCACAAGTTGTCCTCTAGCTTCCACAAGTGTACACTGACAAGTGTACAGCCATGCCAAATAAATAAATAAATGTAATTTGAAAAAAAAAAAGCATACATCATTCTGTTCTCCCCATTCTGGGCTCTGGCCACCAGGAAATGACTGTCACCCTCTGACAACAGAGAGGCTTAACTTTTAGGTCCTGAGTCCCTAGACCATATGGGTACACCAACCTCTGCTGCTTATCCACTATAACCATGCGCCATAAACGCCCAGCTAAGGCTCACAACACTTCCTTCCAGCTGTGTCCTTGAACAGACTCTGTGTCCTTGAGTTAGTTGCTCAAGCTTTATGTTTCTTCCATCTGTAAAATGAGGTTCTGGAAACCAACTTCCCCAACACCTTACAAAATAAGCAATACAGATAAAATAACTTGGATGTTTAAACCCACAGTAATAGGTACTGAGTCACATCTCTTTTGAAGAGATAGAAATGCTTCTCTGCTCTGCTCCAACAGTCCCTCTTTCCTATGTGGAAGTCAGAGGACAAACTTCTGTAGCATGTTCTCTCCTTCCACCGTGGGGTTCAGGCAAATCTAACTTGGGCCTCGGCTCAGAGGCCAGGGCTTTACCCACTAAACCATCTCAGCAGTGGAAACAATGGGATTTTTGTTTGCTTGTTCTTATTTTTTGTTTTTACTATTTATTTGGAACAGGGAGACTCAGACATTCAGGGTGGTACTAGAATACAGTGTTGCAGTTTTTCCTCTCCCAAACTTTTGGGACTGTAACTTTTTAATAGACTTTTGTATAAATTACCATTTCTGTGGTCACAAATTCAAACTACCCAGACAAAGAGGTTTGGAAACTGCCAGTCAACTTCATTCTGTGAGTAACCATTAAGTTTTAATCAGATGTGGTTCGATTTCTGGAACAGTGAGCATTAGGAGGGACTCATGGTGGAAATTGGGCAAGGAGGAAGAATGGAGGAGAGGCAGGGGAATGACTGGGGGGGGGGGGAGAGGGAGGGAGAAAGGAGGGGAGAGGGGTAAGAACCGCCCTCTAACCAATCAGTGACAGCAGCCACTGGCGAGGAACACGTCTGCCCTCTTAGCAGCTGTTGTCTCCTGCAGTTGGCACTAAGCGCTGCCAATCTGGGACCAGCTTCCAGTGAGGACGGCATTGTTTTATTGGCTACTTAGGCAGTACACACACCATTAATGGAGTTTTTATCTCTCCTTTTTCCTGTCAGTACAGAACCAGCCAGTCTGACTCTGTTATTATCATTAAGAAAGCTTTTCTCCCCTCCCCCACTCATACTCTTTAATCCAAACAACATCTGGGAAACTCCTGCCTCTATCATGTATAAAGGAAACAGATAGAAAGGGAATGGTAGGAAAAGTACAGTTTCCAGTCACACTGCACATCCACCAAGTTCCACTGACAAACTTGTCCTGAGCCTCCCTGGACCTCTGAAACACTGTTGACCTCAAAAGGAAAGGGCCCAGCCACAGCATCACTTTAAACTGTGGTAAGACCCTTGCCTTTGACATTTAGCTTTTCTCAAAAAATTTTAAAAAAGAAAAAAATGACATTTCTGAAGAAACTTCTTTATGAAGAAGTCCAGTTTTGAATAAAAATATTTTGAGTATTTTTTTGAAGACTTTTTCTCAGGAAACCCAAAGATCCTTTCTGAGACATCATAGTATATCACAAAAAAAACCTGGCGCCATTAAACCCAGAAAATATGTCCTCCTGTAGAGAGACAGCTGTGTCCTCTGCAGCTGAAGTGTACTTTTTGCTTTGAGCATGCTCTGTGAGTCATGGAATCCACACAGGGAAGCCCACAGCACCAGCCACACAACTTACATACATAGAAGAGCAACTCCTAGCCACAAGACCTTCACTCAGGCTTGTGGTGTCTGAGAAGCATGTGCACTTAGGTCTCTTCTGCATGCTTGAACAAGGCTCATGGGGCTCCCAGTGTTCAGTACTGATCCTAGGTGGGCAGCACCTTAAAATTTTAAGAGGTCCAACATAGAGGTGTGCCAAAAGTTCATGGTGCCATGTTTCCCCAACCACTGTTTCTCTGATGCACTGGTAGAACATGTGATGGTTAGAGGGCTTTACCTCCCCAGAAGTGCTCTCACCCAGCACTAGATTCCATCAGAACTCAACAGCTGACTGCCAGCAAAAATTAACAGTTTATCTTGTTGTTGTTTCATTCAGCTAAAAGAAAAGAGGAAAGCCACTAAGTGTCTGAGCCACAGGCTCCCTAGAAGCTGTGCCTCAGAGCCTCTGGCAGACTGTCATTAATGACAGTCTCAGTAAGGTAATGTGATCCTCTCACAGTGGGAGACTTGAGTAAGCACTGGCCTCTCTCTGGTCTCTCCTTTCTATTGTCCCACCCTGCAGGGCCAGCTGTTTCTGACAGCCAAATTGCTGCATGCTAAGCAATGAATGCTGTCAGGGAAGGAATTTTCATTTCTATAATGCATAGGCCTCTGTGGACAAATTATACAGCTTATGGTACTGGCTGCAGTATGCAGCTCTAGGCTTGAAGTGCTGCCAAAACTCAGCCTGTCCTCCTCGATCTCCAGCCCCAAGCTGCCAAGACAGTCACCAAAACGGAATCTGAATGACCAGAGAATTGGAACACATCCTTTTAAGAGACAAACAAACATATGTGGGGTACAGTCATCCCACAACTATCTTTGAAGTAAAGATAACGGTGAGCCCTCACTGAGCTGTGTCATATGATAGAGTCACCTAGCATGGATCCTTTGAGACCTGCTACAGTCTGATACACTGAGATGGGTAAATCAGTACAGCACCACAATCCCTGTCTCTCTGCTTCTGGGGGAAGTTAGGCTTACTCAGAAAACACAGGACTTATCACTCTGGTCAAACCATCCAAAACGAAGAAGTCCAAGAAGATTGTTCTTTCTGTGATGAGGAAGGACCCCAACACATACTTTTTGGAATTGTTCTTCAATAGCTCTCTATCCTACACCCTAGCTTTCCAGTAACAACTGAATCTGATCTGGGATACCAATGGCTCCTCAAACGAATTTATGGTAAGGATGGACAAACCAGACCAATCCCGCCCCCCCCCCACACACACTGAATTAGATTTGGGGGTGGGATGTGACCTAGACTTACCCAATCACAGTGATTCTTGGGATCTTACTGAAACTCATAGAAAAGAAAGTTTGGTTTTCTCTTCTGCTTGAATGTGGGAGGATATGTCACAGCAATTTTGCTATCATAAAGCCTGCCTGAAAAAGGAGCTGAAAAAGGAATATTTGGAGGGGAAAAAAACCAAGGTCCCAGGGTTAGCTCCCTGAGCACTAGTCAGCCCAGAAGCTATGCTACACGGAACTCTGCGAAAGGAGAGCCATTCAATGTCATTGTCCCAGGAATAGTGCAAGTTCAGTTTTCTATTGCTTGCAAATAAAAACTAAGCAAATAAACCCTCATTCCACTCAAACAGCATCTAATACACACATTATACCTTACTGTGAAAACCAGGAAAACTTCTTGTAATCCTAAACCCATTGCAAATTGAAATGTGAAATACTTCCTGACTTGAACCATTTTGTAAAGCAGGTCTAGATGTCTGACCTGAATTCAGGCAGAGATGAGCAAGCTAAATTCATGATCTGCTTTTCCTTTTAGTGTTATAAATCTTAAGACTGGCATAGGTGGCAAAAAGAACATGGATTGGAGCCTGGTATGGTGGCTTACTTCTGTAATCCCAGCACTTAAGAAGCTAAGACAGGGGGATTGTCATGAGTTTAAGACCAACCTGGTTTACAAAATGAGACCCTGTCTCAGGAAATTAAAAAAAAAAAATTGGCTTAGCATATGGACCATCTACTCCATGTCAGTGAAATGACTGGAGGGAAGGCCAGTTACCCACTGGAGCCAGGAGCAGAACAGCAGAGGGACCAGCTGCTCTTCACTGGACACTCAGGTCAGTCAAAGCACAAGCACCTGCAGGCCACAAGCTGCCAAGGCCATCACGCGCTGTGTCCTGCAGCCATCTATTTTATCATTAACTACTGTCTGGCCAACAAGGGCAGGGTCCAGGTCAAGAACACCAGGAACTTTCAGACAGAAGATGGATCCAGAACCAAGGTGGGCTCACAGCCACTAACGGCAGACTATAAATATCCTCCTGGCTGTGGTCCCAGCAGAATCACAATTTTCTCTCCCCTGTAGGTAACAGAAAGGCAAGTAGGCCTTTCCCCTAAGAGAGTCAACATAACAAGCCAGGCACAGCAAAAACGATGAAATGCGCACAGGAGCTTACTCAGTGCTCTGCAGTGTCTTGTATCTCACCCCAGTCTTATCCATCTTTGGCTTCTGATCCCCAAAATAAAAAAGAAGAGATCTTACAGTTGAAAATGATATAAAAATAATCTCAGTTTGGGGCTGAGAATTAACTATACAACACAGAGACTCACGGCGCCATGAGAAGAAAGGAGGAATAAAAAGACCAACTCTTACCCGCGTCCTTTAAAACAACCCCAGAGACCCAGAGTTCATTTGGCTTTAGGGGGAGCCATTCTTGGGCAATACTCCTTGTTATAAGTACTCTCTTAAGAAATAAAAAATTTTAAAAACAGTACTCTCTACAATCCTGACCGGAAGGCGGCACTGCAGGCTCTGCTGACAGTCAGCTGGTGACTCCAAAATGTGGACAGAACTCTCCAACCAACTTCCGGACCCTAGCAAAGGCCATGCTAGAAACAAACTCCAGAGTACAGAGTACAGACAGTGTTCTGGACCCACTGAGTTCACTGACTTCCCGAACCACTTTTATGTAATCCTCTCCTCTCCTGGGTGTTGAGAGCATCTGCGGTGGTCAGTTTCAGCCATTAGAGTCACAAGAGCAAATGTGACCAATTTCTGGCTCTTGTAGGGTTTACAGGGCACAGAACTCCATGCAGTTCATTCATCCATCTAACCACATTACTCTTGCTGAAAGGTTCCAAAGACCTTTTCTGTGCAAGAGTATATACTCCAACATTTAAAAACAAAACAAAAAAAACATAATTTATGAGCCAGAGAGCCCTGTCACATCAATGGTCAAGGTCAGAGGACGATGCTTATTGCCTATTCTCTTCCCCCATTCCTGGAAAATATTTTTAAAAAGCAAGGGGCTAAGAAAAGCTATTTTAATCAAAATGTTCACTCTGAGCAAGGCCTGTTGTAACGCTCATCTGCTACTGGAAAGGCACTGTGTGAACTCCAAGTTTTCTAGTACAAAGGAAAATATATTTAATCACATTTCTATTATAGAAGCCACACACACAGAATAAACCTCTCAGACTTTAACAGTCATGCAATTCTTCTTAAAAACATGCATTTAGAGCTGAGGATATAGTTCAGTGGTAAAGCACTGGCCCTAAGTTTGAAGGAATGTAATGCTAACCAAACTACACTCTAAACCTAATCATCCCATTGAGTTTAGAAGTAGAAGCCTTGAACTAATGGCAAATGGAGTTTGGAAGAACTCTAGCATAACAAATGATTCAGATCTGTAAGGGCACTGGTTTAGTGTAAATACCATATAGCCATGTTCTCATGACTGATACAGCCAATACACCATGACCCAAGTCAGTCTTACTTGTAACATTCCTGAATTATTGCTCCTGTTTTGGTTTCCCCTGCAAAGTAAGTACTTGAAAACAGAATATTTTGAATACTTCCAGGTACCAAACACTGCTGTACTAAGGATTTATCACACTTAATCCTCCAAATATATACCATGATACGATAGAACTTATCATCTCCTTTTCATAGTAAAAAGCACTTAGGTTCATAGAGGTTATATAATTCCTCATGTCACAGAGTTAGGGTGCAGTAGAATAGGATACAGCACACCTGTTCCACATACTGTCTGATACCACAGGCCATTCTGTCCATAGTCTCTGCATTCCTTCCCAGCCATGACACCATGAGAGAGAATTAACAAGCACCCGATGGGCATGTCTACTGGGATGCAAAGCTGTCACTGTAAGAAACAGTTACATTACAGGGACATTAGCAGCTACTGGATTTGTCGATTATAGAAAAACTTAAAGGTGATCCCTAAATACTGGCTTGAAAATACAAACAAGGCTAAAATTAATCACCTTCGATGCTTTGTTCAAAAACATCAGAGCATCACTTGAACCTCAACAGGGTTAGAATGCCAGGATCCATTCAAAGTCAGGCTGAGACAAAAAGAAAATGAATAAAGATACTATCAGATAACCTTGGAATTAAACCAAATAAAGCAGAGAATAATTAGAAAAGCAGTCAAAAACCCATGCTCATGGGCAAGCCTTAAAGAACAGCTGTGCTTGCTGAGAGGCAAAGTAGAGCCTGTCAGCAGATGACACTGAGAAACCATTTCCTTGTGGGAGCAAGGCTGTCGTCCCTCAACACATTGCACTGAGGGAGATGAAGTTTAGGTGCCTAAAAACATCTTCTGGTGATGGGCATGGTGACGTACACCTATAATCCCAGCACAGGGGAAGCTAGGCTAAACCCACCAGAAAGGACTGCAGAGAAGATAAAGACTTCCAAGAACCCAAGCAAGACAAATTCCAAAAACCAGTGATGAATCTGCCTGTAAGCCTCAAAGTTTCAATCCGCAGACCTCCAAAGCTACTGGCCCAGCCAGGTTGCTAGGCTGTTCTCTACTCATCCACTGTATTATCACTCCTGCTCCCTCCAAACTACTCACTGAAGATTTCAGAGACAGAAAGAGCAGCTTGTTGCTCCTGCCAAAAAGGAGAAGAATTAGACATTAACAAAACAAGTAAATAAAAACCAGGGGTGAGAAAAATCAGCCATTATTTTTCAAAATACTGTTGCCCCTCAGTTGTTGCATGAGGGACTGGTTCGAGAATCCCCTGTGGAAACCCAGATCTGTGGATGCTCAAGCCCTGCACATAAAATGGTAGAACATAACCTACTCATGTCCTCTGATATATTTAAATCCTATAAAGATGATTTCTAATATAATACAATCAAAATACTGCATTGCTTAGGAAATAATGAAAAAGGAACAAAAAAGGCTTGAGATATATATATATATTTTTTTTTTCACCATAAACACAGCTTTTAAATTATTTTTGATCCAGTCAACTGAACTCACCATGTAAAACCCATGGAAAAGAACCTGCAGTCAAAGAGGGTGCACTGGAACCCATGGTTAGCGAGGGTTGACTGGAACCTGTGGATAGAGAGGGCCCCCTGGAGCCTGTGACGACAAAGGGCAAGCTGTAAGGCCTTTGTAACCAGCATGAGGTAATTTTTGCTTGCCGCCTTTCAGATTATTTTTTTAAAATATATCAGTTATCAGATAAATGTTTCTTAAGCAACATATGGTTAGACACAGTGCTTGGAGCTGAGTGTTTCAGAATAAAAGACTTAATTCAAGAGCTGTTGTGGTCAGAATGCTGAGTGACCCCTCAAAATACACTTTTGAAACTTAATAGCCAGTGTGACAGTATGAAGAGGTGGGGGCTTTGGGATATGATTAGTTAGGAGGACTCTACCCTCAGATGAGATTCCTGCCCTTACGGATGATGCTCCAAAGAGCTCACTTGATCCTTTCTGCCATGTGAGGACAAGAAGCTATCTTCTCTGAAGCAGGAAGCGAGCAAGATCTCACTAGACACTGTATCTGCTACCCTAGATCTCTAGATCTTGGATTAAGCCTCCAGAACTGTGAATATATTTTTATTATTTATAAATTTCCCAGCCTGAGAAATTTGTCATAGGAACCCCAAATGACTTAAGGTCCAAAGCTTATGGTCTGGCCCACAAAGCAATAATTATCCAAAAATAGGGCAGAGACGTTGGCATCTAAGTATTATTGTGTAGGTATACCAGTAATGTCATGAGGTCAAAGAAGTAACCTGCGACTGCTGGCAAGTCGGGGGAGGAGTTCGCTGTGTCATCAAAATACCATGTCCTTATCCAATTCCTAGAGCATGTGATGCAGCCTCATTATGGATTTATGGAAGTGCCCCCCCAAGGCTTCTGTGTTCAAGGCTTCATCCCCAGCTAGTGGTTTCAACTTTTGAGATGTGACTAGAACATAAGTGCTCTGACTTTCTCCATGGATTAATCCATTGATGGACTCACAATTGAATGCTGTTATTGGGAGAAAGTAGAAATTAAACCCAATGCCAAGCTGACCATAGACTTCTGAAACCATGACCCAAAGTAAGCCTTTGTCTTTAACTTCTTTTTCTCAGATATTTGCTACAGTCACAACAGGTCTGACTAACTCAAGGTTTACCTGAAACTGGGGTCTTGACAAATTAATTATACTAATAAGGTTAAGGATCTCAAGCTGAGATTAGCCTGGATTATCTGGGTGGGCCTTAAATCCAATGAAAAGTGTCCTTACAGGAATGCATGAACAGGCAGGCATGCATGGAGAGAAGATCCTGTGGCGATCAAGACACAGGCTGGGTAATGTAGTCACAAACCAAGTGAAGGTGGAGGCTCCAAGCGCACCGGGCTCAGCCCTCCTGGCACCATGACTCCACACTTCACACTCATACAACTGGGAGAAAGTATCTTATGGCAGCTCTAAGACACCAAGAGGAGACAGCAAGGAAAATGCCGCCAGGGAAGCAGACAGGATAAGGGCCCTACAGGAAAGAGCTCAGCTGCCAAGGAAGAAACAATAAGGAAGGACAGCTGCTGAACCAGACATGAAAAGAGCCCAGGCACTCTATGTGTATTTGGGACTAAATGGGACCTGAATGTCAATCCTGCTCTATTAGTTTTATTAGCTAATGGTGGCCCGCTAGACACTTCAACAAGGAAATAAATCCACAATGTGCTGTGCTAGGAATATTAGCCTAAAAGGAGCATGAACTAGCTCTAAATATCAGACCGTCCTTCCCTTTGTGAAGAAAGATCCTTGAAAACAAAACCTGAATGCCCATGTCCTAGTCCCCAGAACCTGTGAGTGTGGCCTTATATGACAAGGGATTCTGCAGATGCAATTAAATAAGGATTTGGAGGTGAGCTGATTATCCCAGATTATCTGGGTGGGCCCTAAATATAACCACAAGCTTCTCTTCAAGAGGGAGACAGAGGAAAATGTAACTTCAGAGAGGAGAAGATGATGAGATGACAGAGGCAGTGTCTTAGGAAATGTGCTTTACAGACAAAAGAATGGGTCATGAGCCCAAGGAAGTGGATTCTCCACAGGAGTCTATAAAACTAGAGGTGAATAATTCTGCATAGGGAGATCTAAAATGCCATAATTTGGCACAGTAACAATAGAAGATTAAGTTTCATGTTTCCCCTCTGAAATTCAGATAAACTTTTCTTCTCTGAATTCTTCCTGAAATGATTCCTCCTTTCTTTCACTGCCATCCAAGTTGGTCTAGTTTAATTTTTTCAGACTTCACAGTCAACATCCTGTCTCCCTGATTATCACTTCCAAACTGAGTTGTTTCAGACCTTCATGCCTTTCAAAACTAAGTATTATCCAGCTGCAGAGAATAGCTCAGTGGAATAAAGCATGTGTGAGGGTATGACTTTGGATTCCCAAACTCATGTAAAGCTTGACCCTAGCATCTATAATCCTAGTACTGCTGCTCAAGATGGGAGGTAGAAACAGGAGAATCGCTGGAAACTCACAACTGGTCTGGCATACACAACAGCAAACAAGAAAAAGTCCCTGCCTCAAACAAGGTAGAAGACGAGGACCAAAACCTGAAGTGGGCCTCTGACCTCCAAACCAGCTCTGTGACACATGAATGCCCCTCCACCAAACACAGACATGGAATTGTTTTAAAAGAAATCATATTATCATGGTCTGCCTTCCCCAAGAGGATATACTCCAGATCCCCTGTGGATACATGAAACTATGGGCAGTGCTCACACCCATATACACTCATTTTCACTTCCTCCAATACATACCTACAAAAAGCTTAATTGCAAATTAGGCACAGGAATAGATTAAGAGCAATGCCAATAGTATAATGATATTATAGTAAACTGGCAGCATGATTACCCTTGCCCTTCAGGGCCACTATACAAGAGTTTCTGAGGTACCACTCAGAGGATCTGATGGCTGTGACAGTTACTAAATGACTACTACCAAGAAAGTAGCATATACTGCATGTATACCCTGTACAAAAGGGCAATTCTCATCCCAAGCAAGATGGAACAGTATGGCACAAGATCTCATCACACTACTCAGAATTACATGCCATTTGAAACTTAGAAATTGTTTATTTCTGGGACTTTTCATAGTATTCTTTTTGAGATGAGGTTGACTAAGCAGTAACTACTGCCAAAAGGAAAACTACAGCTGGAGGTGGAGAATACTTTACTAAACATACCATATGAAGCAGTCAGAGAGAGACTCTGCTGATCTACTCACACACCTACCTTGACCAGGAAAGGACTTAAGAATAAACTACTTCCTTCTATCGTACTTACAGGATAAGTAAACTTCACTGAGTTGTGGAATACTAGCTGCTCTTCCAAAGCATCTGGATTCTGTTTCTAGCACCCACATGGTAACTGTAACAATCATCTGTAACTCCAGTGCCAGGGATATGACAACCCCTTCTGGCCTCTGTGGGTATTGCACAACACAGGTGTACTTACATACATGCAGACAAAACACTCATACACATTAAAAAAAATTCACTGAGCTGTTTGCACAGAATTTGTCTGCTTTATCATATGGGGGCTGTACTTAAATAAGGACTACCAGAAGGGACTGGAGAGATAGCTCAGTCACTAAAGTACTTACCTTGCAAGCAAGAAGACCCTGAGTGTGATCCCAGAATCCAAGTAAATTAAAAAAAAAAAAGCCAGGTGTGGTGGCACACAGTTGTAACCCCAGCTCTGGAGAAGTATGGCATGCAGATCACTGGGGCTCACTGGCTAATCAGCCTAGCCAGGTCAGTGAGAGACTGTCTACAAAAAAAGTAGCCAACACCTGAGGAACACCGAGATGTCCTCTGAAATCTAGACATGTGTACATGCATGCATACACATGTACACAAGAACAGAAAAAGAGAGCAAGTAGTGTCCACTTCCTTTTTCCTTGAGGACAGGAAGAGGGGTTTAAAGTCTCCAAAGGATAATTAAAAAGCAACGTGTGCCAAACTGGGAAAATAAGGCTTTGTTCTATTCTGGAAACGAGGTCTCATGTGGTTCGTGTTGACCTCAAACTCCTGATCCTCCTGCCACCACATCCCAAGTGCAGATATTATAGGCATGTGCCACCATACCCAGCAGGCAACTGAGGCTTAAAATAAAAAGAAAGGAAAAGAAAAAAAAGGAGGTTGGCTGAGTTAATGGGAAAAAGGAACTCAACATAAAACATGCATATGGGGGTCCTTGGAAGGGTCTGTTAAGTCCCTGGGACAGGGTTTTGAACAAAACAGTTTTTTAAGAAAATGAAAAAAAAAAGAAAAAAAAATGGACCATAAGATCAAAGTTTATAAGAAGTTTACACAGAATGCCTGATAAATTTTTCATCTCTAATTAAAACACTAAGTGTATTTTAGATTTCAGCTTGTTACAGACATGCATATATAAAAGTGGAACTGAAAATTTCATGAAATAATTCTTATCCTTGCAAGACATGAATTTTTATTTGGAACTTCTGTTTCCTTTTATTTATAAACTTGGATGTTACTCATTAAATTGACCCAGTAATGGACTAAAACCAATAATTTGCCTCAGTGTCCAGAACTGACCTGGCCAGGAAAAGACAGTAACAGCAAAAACCTACTATCTTTTAATTTGATGGCAATGACAGAAGTAAGGGTGGGCTTACATGCTTTGCTTCAAAAAAAATTTGAAAGCTTTAAAATTCAACATCAGAAACGATCTGTATTACAGGAAAATCTTTTGATTTGTCATTATAATTCCCTGTTTAACTACTGCTAAACCCCAACCCAACTGGGTCTCAAGTTTGACACCAGTTTTGACAATGAATGCTCCGCTCAAGGAGCCTATCTGCTCAGAAAGGCAAAGGTAAACATGACCTGGTCGTTACTGTCAAAGCCTGTATAGTCCACTCAAACAGTACAAAAGAATTAAAATAAATAATGCTATGGGACACAAAAGGATAAAGTGATTTTAGCCAGGGGCTTCTTGGAAAAGAAATGGCACTGGGACTGGGGAGGGACAAGAAGTGATGGACGGGAGGGAACGCATGATTCACAGTGGAACTTAGGCATAGAAGAATGCAAGAAGCTTGGCTACAACAGCTTAAAACCTATGAAAAAGTTCTCAGCTCTCCTCCCATCGTAAGAAGGGATTATGCCCTCTCCCCTTAAATCCAGGCCCTGTGACAGCTTGGCAAATAGAATATGGTAGAAATGACATAGTAACTGTTTCTAGGAAGGACCTGGTTTTAAGAAATAAGCAGCTTCTATTTCCTGTCTCTTGAGACCCTTGCTCTTAGAACTTGGCTGCCATGTTCTAGGGAATCTCAAAACAGCCCATGTGGAAGGACTACAGGCAGGTGTGTCAGGTGACAGGACCTGCTGTGCTCTCAACTCAAAAGCATTGGCAGCCAGACATGAGAGAATGGAAAGAATGAGCCTTAAGAGGGATCCAGTCCCCAGCCTCCAAATGCTCCTAGCTGAGGCCCTGACAAAATGGGACAGAGAAAAGCTGACCCTGCTGCACATGCCCCAAACCCCTGACTCACTGAACAGGGAGTGTAACAAAATGCACCCAACCACTATGTTGAGGGGGTCGGGAGCATGTAGAAATGAACTGACTGGGATGGCAGCAGTCTAGGTATTATATGGAGTCTAAAAGGCTATGGTAGAAGAGCTTGAAAGAAAATGTCACCTATCTTAAAAGTTCCCTTATACAATGATGGTTAACTGACAAAATAGCCAAGGGAACTGTATAATCAGATTAGGAGAGTCATATTAAAAAATGCATAAGCATTCCCAGCAAGCTCCAGAAACTTCTCACATAGATACATAAACAATTCTGAATGTGGTTCTCATAACCATACCCATGTTACAAATGAACAACTGAATATTTCAAGATAACCTAGAATAATCTGACATCTAATCATATAGTAGTTCTCACTGGCCAGACCATCAAAGTTTATCTAGACTCCAGTCAGCCTCTTTCAGTCTGAGTCCAGTCTGAGCGTTTACTCGTATTTATATAAGCTCTTATTCAACTAAACTTCTGATCGGTGATGGACCAGTGAGTGCTCTCCAAAACACTCAGTGCCATGAGTTAAATCCTCTAATCATGTGTTCAGTTATGGCAAAGCCAGATGACTATAACATTCTCTAAAACACTTAAATCTCAGTTTCTATACCTATCACATTACAGGTGTGGAACAAACAGTTCTTAGAACAAGAAGTAGCATGAAACACTTTCCAATTCCCTACTGACATTAATCTTCAGGACTTGAAAACAAAAATCAGAATTCCTGAGAACTGTTGAAATCATAAATAACTTTTAAAATATTTCCAATACTTTCTACTCGCTGTTTCACTTATCTTTTTAAAATTACTGGCATCTACACTCACTGTAGCATATACAAAACACTCAACTTTGGGAACTGCTATAAACATTTGCCAGGCATTCAACTAACATAGCAAGGTCAGCAGCACTAAATAGAATCATTGTCAGAACTGTCAAGTTAAGGACTTACTTTGCTTCCAGAACTCAGTATCTCTTGGCACACTACTCACAATTATACAAAATATTCTACACATAAATTTATTCATATTTACTTTATTTGCAAAAATGACGTATTGTTAGAAGACACAGGCCACAAACATACGTATTAGCCAGCAGGAAAAACCAGTCAGTCTAACTGCTTTAATTGTGGCCACTTTGCTTTTTTGTGCTCTCAGTTCCCAGAATAGTTGACCTTAACCCTCTGTTCCTCAGGTCAGTGTTTCCTATGCTAGCTTTCAACTGAAGTCAGTAGATTTATCAGAAACAGTAGCATCTCTCCGTTGGCTGGAACTAGCAGCTACCTTATTAAACAATGAATACACAAAGAATCTTTGAAGATGGAAGCTGGAAAAGACAAGAAAAGCAATTTCAAAAAAATTTTAAATCTGGAAAAACAGAAGTCAACAAAGAAACATCTGAAATGATCAATCTATAGATGCTTCTGAAAACGAAAATGACAATTCCATCAGACTTTATAGATAGGAAACCAAAGTCCCAGGCAAGTTTTGGGAATAGAACCCAAGCACTTACAAAGTGGTTCCCTGGGAGCCTTAATGATAAGAGCAAGGCATCCAAGAGTGACCTGGTTTCCTTTTTCAGTGAGATTTCTACATAGGCAGTTGAAGGAAATGTACACATCTGAATTTTAGCAAAATGTCTGACAATGTCTCTTATAAATTATTTGTGATTGATATGGATAAAAAGTGAAGAAATGTACCTGTTAAGTTTCTGCGTGAAGAATAATGATTAGTGCTCAAAACTTTATAACAATGGTGGAATTAATTTTTTTTTAAAGGCTACTGCTATGGACAGGACCAGATGAACTGGAAAATGAAGAAGACAAGCATAAGGTTCCACACCTAGAAAAGAGAGTAGCAGACAAGTTGCAGATGGCTACAGGAACACAGGGGCAACATCTGTGAAACATACTTCATTTCTGTGGGCAGTCAGACTCAAGTAGTTGGACAACGTGACCCCTCCCAATTACAGCAGTGTGCAATACATAAAACAAACATGGAAGCAAAAAATATACAGAGGGGCTGGAGAGATGGCTCAGCAGTTAAGAGCACTGGCTCCTCTTGCAGAGGCCCCAGATTCGATTCCCAGTGCCCACGTGGGCAGTTAACAACCATCCCTAACACCAGTCTCAGGGGAATCCAATGCCCTCTTCTGACCTCTGAAGGCACTGCAGGCCACACAGGTGCAGTTTCATACATGCAGGCAATACACTCAGACATATAAAATAAAAATAATAAATAAAATATTTTTTAAAATACAAAGGCAGTTCATAAGCTTTCAGCTGTGTGCAGTTCAGAAGTAGCATGATGACATGTCACAGTGTGCTGCCATCTCTTATCAGAGCAGCTCTGTAGCCAGGACCACAGTGTTTCTGTTCAGGAAGCCCTGATAATTTACTCAATAATGGCCCCAAAGCTGATGAACTGAGACTCTGCCAATTTGGATGTGCTGAAGAAAAGCTGTGAAGTGCTTCCTTTAAGTGAAAAGGTGAAAATTCTCAACTTCATCAGGAAAAAAATATGCACACAGAGATTCTAGATCTGTACTAAGAACAAATTTATCATAAAATTGTGAAACAGGAATCTGTGCTAGCTTTGCTGTCACCTCTTAAACAGCAAAGTTATGGCCACAGTACCTACATGCTAAAGTTAAGATGGAAAACACATTAAGTACATAAGTAGAAGACATGAACAGAAAATGTGTTCTGACTGGCAGCCACGCTTCGAAGTAGAAAAACACTGAACCTGTTTTTTAAAGGTATGTATAAGGCTTGGTGTTATTCGCTGGAGGTTTGGGCAAGCGGGGATGATTACAATCATTCATACTGGTCAGCTCAGGATACCATCACCAAACACCACAGCTTGGGTGACTTCAACAACAGAAGTTTATTTTCTCACAGTCCTGGAGGCTAAAAGTCCAAAACCAAGATGTTAGTATGTTCAGGTTTGGGAAGGGAAGTCAACCTTCTGGCAGTGTTCACACACACAGCTCCCCACTCTCTACTTATAACGGTGCTAATTCCACCAGGAAGACTCCATGTTCATGACCGCACTAAACCTAGTTAATCTCTAAAAGGCCCCCCTCTTCAAACAGAGCATCCTGGCGGTTGGGGCCAGTGCTAATGATTGGAAGGGAAGTAAGGAAACAGGTAAGCCCATAGCACAGATGGATAAATAAAAGTTTATTCTCTTTTTGAGTCAAGCTCTTTCTATATAACCCAGGCTCACCTACAGCTCTCAGTCCTCTACCCTGAGCACCCGTGTGCTGGACTACAGGTGTGTCCCATCCTCAGAGCTGCTGCTAGTGGTCATTCCAAAACCCAAATATAATCTAATCTCTTTCTGACTAAAATTTCTTCTCAGTAGTTGCATAGTTTGAGTTTGAACTGTTCAGCCAACACTAAGAGTCCTGGCCATGTATTCTCTCCACTGCCTCTCCAGCCCATCGCATCAGTTCCACACACACCCTAAGCTACAGTTTAACTAAGCTCTCTGAAGCTCCCAGTGTATACCATGGTGTTTCTTCCTGTTCCTTCTCCATGCTGGAATACCCTTCATCAGTGAGTGAACTTCAAAGTCCTCATTTAACACCACCCTGTAGCAGAACCTTACCTCAATCCCTCCCCAGAAGTGGCTAGCGTGCCCCTGAGGATCACTGCTGTGTGCCGCATACCGTCTGCACTTATCAAACTGTAACACAACTACCTATTTATGTGGCTTTCACTAGGCTGTGAATCCTTCTGCAGCCAGGAATAGCACCTGTGACCAGCATCATCACAGAACCTGACACACAGTTGGTATTCAGAGACAAAACAGACAAAAAAATAAAAAGCAAGGATGTGAATAAACAGACCCTAAAAGACATAAGGAAAAAAAAAGACTGAAGTATATTTTATTCTTAACATGTCATTCTCCTCTCTCAGACATATTTCTAGTTACCTATCCTGATTGACACAGATATGTGATGATTATCTCAATCTCCAGCAAGATGGAACATAACAATGGGCAGGGTAGCACATGCCTTTAATCCCAGGACTAGGAAGGCAGAGGCAGAGCTCTGTGAGTTTGAAACGAGTCAGGGCTGCATGATGAGAAGAAAAGAAACAAACAGAAAAAAGAACATAACCTAGAAACAAAGACTTCTTCAAGGGACCAAGAGTAGACAGAAGGAGAGATCAGTGGCTCTTTGCCACAGAACTACCAGACCCAAAGTGCACTGAAAAATATCTATCCACAAAAGAGGTTTTACACTCTCCCAATGTTAGGGACTAGTTTAGCCCCTTTTAACATTTTTCAACCAACTAACAGACTCCTCACAAAGGGTCCCAGTCAGAATTAGAGATGACACTAACAGATTTTTCAATTGACTAAACTATGCTTTCTAAGTGAACAACTCACGTGTACCCCTGTCATCAGATGTACCAACTTTAGAGTCAGGCATCATGGTCTATGCCTGGAATCCCAGCAGTGGGAAGGTTGAGGCAAGATTTGAAACCTGAGCAGCCCCAAAGTTGAAGTCAAGCAGTATAGGATACTTAAGTGAGTTCCAGGCCAGCTTCAGCTATAGTGTGAGTACCCTCAGGCCATAAAAAGGACTGACTTCCTAACAATCAGGACAACTGGTTGTGTTAGGGAAAGGGCTGCCTATACTGCAGAGTCCACTCCAAATGGCAGCAAACATCACCATCTGAGTTACACATACTGGGTCCACAGTCTTTCAGCAAGAGGGTGTCTGAATCAGGTGGAGGGAAATGACTTTATATTCAGTCTGACTCATATTTTGCCCTTTTCTCCTCCCAAAAGAAATAAGCTCTTAATGGTACATCTTTTGATGACCAAACATTAACTCATCTACCTCAGTCTCTTTGATGACTAAAATGTTCCTTCCTTTAAAATGAAACAGCCTAAAATTTTTATATAAACACAAGAAAAACAGTCCAATTTTTATGACTTTTCCTCAACCCAGGATACCCCAAGAAATAAAAAAAAAATTTCAATTCAAAACGAATTATGCAAAAGATATTACATCCTACCACTTCTTGGTAGGAAGCAGAAAAATATGCTTTTGTCATCTTGTGGCTGTAATTGAGGTTGGAAAAACGCCTGAGTATTCCCCTCTAAGACACTGGACTGAAGTGCTACTCTCTAACCCTTGCATGCCATTGGTATGCTCTCCTGAAAGTTCCTCTGCATATTTCCAGCTTCCCCTGAGCAACTCTTTCCTGCTTTCAGCTGTTCACTGTTCATTCAAAATCCCTCCTCACTAATCAAAACCTGTCTCTTGTCCTGACTTACTGATTCCATTTCTTTATTCTCTCATCATTCCCCTTCTCTAGATCCTAATACTGTATCGTTAACAACTCATGGGAGAGATGACTAAAACAATAAAAACCTGATAGTGGTTCATTGTGATGAAAAGGAGAATATGTATCACAAAATAGCAAGCCCCTCAATTCCAAACAACCAGAGTCTTGAGTGCCCATAATGGGCCCACAAGATAGGCTTTTCTGGACTGTGAGCTCCTCGAGTGGAGTTGATTCAGCTCCAAGTCCATCTGTCCATGCCCCCATCACCCTAGCTCAGCAGAGGATCTTTTACTGAGGCACCCCCCTTCAAACACAGAGAGATTTCAGCCTCTACACTACGGATGGTGTTAAAACACAGTCTGACTTATGATGGTTCAACTTAATGATTTTTTTACCTTACAATGGTGTGACAGTCATATGTATTCAGTAGATCCCATATTTAGAAATGTAAATTTGGGGGCCAGAGAGATGGCTCAGAGGGTAAAAGCACTTGCCACACAAGTGCCTAGCAACCTGAGTTCAATGCCTGGAGCCCACATAAAGGTGGAACGGGATAATCAACTCCATGGAGTTCTCCTGTCCTATACCTGCCACAGCAGTGTGCCCCCTGCCCCTGACTCACATAATAAATAATATGTATGTGAATTTTTATCTTTTCTAAGGCTATATGGTAAGATACTCCCTTAACCTCTCAAGCACAAGCTCCATGAGGGTAAACAACTGATGCTCTGTTGTATACTGTGTAGCTAAGCTATGATGTTATCAGGGTAAATATATTAAATGCACTTTGACTTCAGATATTTTCAATTTATAGTGGGTATATTGGGAGAATAGCCTCAGCAAAAATCAAAGCCATCTGAATAAAGAATGTCAAAACAAAGTGACAAAAGCTGGATGTGTTTTAAAGATTTACAAAATATGCAAGGCAGCAAAATTGGACTGACCTCCAGGTAATTACATGATCCAATTATGAGACACAAGTTAGGAGCAACATGATCTATGATGCCTTTATCAATTCCATCAATCCATTTCTGGGACTCTGTCATTTAAAAGTAATAAGAAGGGCTAGAGAGATGGCTCAGTGGTTAAGAGTACTCGTTGGGCTCTTACAGAGGACCCAAGTTCAATTCTCAACAACGATATTGGGTAGCTCACCCCTATCTGTAATCCAACACCTCTGGCTTCCGCAGGCACCCTCACTCAGGGGCACATATCCACACAGAGATCCACACATATGCACTGACAGAATGTGTAAATTGCAAAAGAGTTAGGAGCCCCACTAGAGGAGGTCATAAACTCATAAGTTCTTTAAAGTACCCAATTAGCCCTAAATTGGCAAATCTGGCCTTACTCAAAGTCTTATCAACCAGTCACTCCCTAAACTAAGGGAGACTTGTTTGTGAAGTCAACCTGTCTCCTTTAGGGCCTAAGATACCAGCCTGCTCCCCTGGAAAGGGGATATTAAAGAGGGGTTTCAATCATTTAAGGACACCAAATCTTGGCACCAAACACATTCCAGATAGGCCCAAAAGACTAAAACTTGTCACCTTTCCTCATTAGGATACAGAGAGACTTCTATCCTTGAAGAAATCTCTGTCCTCACCGCATGGAAATACGCATTCCTTGCCTATTGTAGGTCTGGCTCTGGTTCTTATTTCTTAACTCTAAACGCCATTTCTTTTTCCTCTCCTAAAATCTAACATGCACATAATTAAAAATAAAAATTAAATTAAATATTTTTAATGTAATGGGAAGCATCTTTTGAATGGGTGGTCCCCCTCCTCTACCCACCGCTACCACCACCACCCAGTTTCCCAGAACAGCAGTGAATGAATGAGTTAATAATTCAACTATGAACATAGGTCTTTACCTCATGGATTTATAAACTAATTGGGAAAAAAAGGAAACTCCCTCCCCATCAATATAATGTAAAAAACATTGCACCAGGAGTCAGGGTTCCATCCTGGACCCATCCCGCAATCATTAATCACCAGCAAGTCCTTACTGCATTTAAACTTCAGGGCATTATTTCCCCAAACAGTGGAATAATACTACTGTCTGCCCTTCTTCCTGCACGATATGCTTGAGAGGATCACCAAAGTGTGGTTTGCTTTGGTGAACTCCAAAGCCCTCCCAGGGGTGATATCAGGGCAAAGGTTGGACTCTTATCACAGGTTATCTTAATCATCACCATAAAAAAAAATCTTTAAAGACATTTCTAAGCACATAAATTCTGATCTTGAGAATGTTGTATCCAGGGAATGACAAGGGAAGCTTCAGGAAGGAGAAAGAGAAGTAAACTGACTACACTGGAAAGAACAGCAAGTTCATGGAGCCCCAGGGACCTCTGGGCTTCCTGTGACTATCTGACCACACCTGTTTGTAGAAAGTCCTTGTAGAAATAACTTCCATGACCAAGCAGGTGTCTACTCCTCAATAAGCCTGGATTTAGTAGCTAAGGTCCCATACAAATCTTTCCGTTGTAAAAGCTTACTGAAAAGTCCTCAGGTCCAGCTAACTATCTCCCCTGTCTCAGCCCACTACAATCTCACTTCCCGCTGAGTTTGCAGAAACATCACTAAGTACCTCCTAAAGAACCAACACAAACTTCCCCGTGAGCTCTTAAGTATGGCTTCATGAGATCACCTGCCAGTGCCCTTCCTTAGTGTGCCAGCCACCTCCCAGCTGTCCCCACACAGCTCTTCTGCAGACACTCCTGCCAGACCCCAGGGCAGATCCACTCAATCATTCTCCCTGTAGAATGTGAACCACACCCCAAATGTCCTGCAGCTCAGTGCTATCCTGTTAATTCCTTTTCTTCTGACCACCCATGGGCCAGCTCCATAAATGTCCTAAGCACCTCAGTTCATAGTCTGTCACCTTCCGTATTCCCTTGCAACCCTGTTCCCTGTCCCTGATCCCACCTTATAGATCTGGCCCCGTGTCTTATCAGCTCTGTGCTCCAAACAGCCTTAAAACCCTCTTAAGTCACTCCCACCACTAAATAGGCCCCAGCCCACTTCACTCCTTAACCAGCCCGCTGCTCCTCTGGAGTGTTCCCGCAATGTGGCACATACCATGGATGACTGCCGGTCCCCTGGCATGCGGCTAAGTGGTTATTCCGGCTCCTTTCTTTTTAATGGATAATGTTCTTTCCTACTACATATTAAAATCAATCCATAAGCAGTGCAGTGTATCAAGACTGCACTGCCATAGGTTTAATTGCTTTAAACCAACTTTCATACAAGATAGAATAATCTGGGGACCTTTGAAACAAGTAACCCAGACCAATTAATCACAAGCTCAGTTCCTGGGATGAGGCACAAGGATGCAGACAAGGTTGAGGACCACTCCATTAGAATAGGCCTAGAACAGGTATTTAAGGAAAAACTCAGAGTCTACTAGAAAAGAAAAAAAAAAAAAAAATTGAAGTCCTACATATGGTAAACAAATAGGATACCAATTTTTGCCCATGACTTATGTACTTAAGTCCAGTATCCTGGGACATCGTACTTACCCAGGCAAACCAGACAGCTGGCCTCACAACACAGACAAGGCAGAGTGTCTAGTTAGAGAAAGCAGTGCTGGCAGTTTGCTAAGCCTGGGGTGTTAACAGCTGTGAGGCTGCGCTAGGTTCCTCTGTGGAATAAATTTGGAAGACCCCCGGGATTTCCAGTAGACGTGATTAAGTTAATGATTTTCCTCATAGTAGACGATGCAGAACTTACAGTGGTCTTCCACAAGGTCTAGGACAATGTGCTTCTCACATTTATCTGAGAACTTTGTAAAGAATATCATCTATATGATTTAGGTTTCCGATTTTTCCTCTGTGTGTGTGTGTGTGTGTGTATACATGAGGTGTATATGTCTGGGCACACATACTACAATGCAGGTGTGGAAGTCAGAGGATAACTGGTGAGTCTGTTCTCTCCTCCCATCTTTCTGTGTGTTCTAAGGATCAAACCCAAGTGGTTAGTTGTGCCCAGCAAGAGCCTCTACTGACTTAGGTTTCAAGAAAAATGGGGGCTGGGGAGATGGCTCTGTCAGTGAAGTGCCTGCAGAACAAGCTTGAGAACCTGAATCCAGATCCCAGAACCCAAGGAAAATGTCAGGCAATGCATGCTCATATCCCAGACTGGGAGGAGGAGGCAGATCTCTGAATCTCATTGGTCAGCCAGTCTTGCTGAACATATGAGTCTCAGGTTCAAGGAGAGACTCTGTCTCATCTGGGAAGATGGAGGAAAGATACCTGATCCTGATCCCTGGCCTCTACATACAACTGCATATACATGTGCACATGCACATACCACATACTACACAAAAAAGAGGCATAATTCAAGGTAAGTGTCCTGTATTTCTAGAAAATTCCTGGAAAATGTGAGTCTGATGTTATTTCTGCATTATCAAACTTGTGCTTTAAAAAATAAAACAAAAATCAGCATTCCTTAGCAGGTGGTTGGTCCTTTCTAGCTCTCTCACCTTTTACCCCTTCAGGACACTCACCTCATGTTTCTCAGACTTCTAGGAGCATTCAAGTCATCTGCTGATAGCATTGCAAAGCCGGTTCCAGTTCAGCAGGACCCGGGGCAGCCCCAGGTCTCTGTGTCTCGAATGACAGTACTGCACCACCTCTCACCTCACTAGCATACACTGAGAAGCTGGCTTTTGCTTCTATTTATTTTAAAAGGATGCAGTCCTCCTGAAAGCCTCTGCAACCTCAGAACTCCCTACTCAACCTGCAGGAGAAGGGGACACATACACACACACACCCCTCCCCTGGAAGATGATCTCTGAAGCCCTCACAACAGACTTGTGCATCCCAGCTTCAGTTCACGTCTAAGTCCCACTCTGGGGCTTCTCTGTTGTAGCTTTGATATTTGTTTTTCTGCCTCTGCCAGGCTGAGCTTTCCAACAGCCTTTTTGTCAACATGTTCAGTGGCTGGCTCAGTAGCTACTCATAGAAGGAGAGAACACGTGAAAAAAAAAGATAAATAATACATGAGCTTTTTCCAAAGACATGCAGAAAATAAGCCTGGGACTGAGGATGGAACACAATGCAATGGTAGAGCATCTACTTACAGCGCACACTGCTCTGGGTTCCATCCCTAGCACTAAGGAGAGGAGGAGAGTAAAAGGAAGGGTCAGAGAAGGAACAGTAGGAAGTGGGGAAGAGGTAAAGCAAAACAGAAGAAAGAAAAAAAAGAAAAAGAATATTAGGACCGGTTGCTATGGTGGCTCCGGACTATAGTCCCAGCACTCCCGAGGCTGAAACAGGAAGATGGGGGAGATCAAGGGGAGCCTGGGCTACACAGCAAATCATCATCATGAAAACAAGCACCAAGCATCATGCATGCCTGTAATTTCAAAACTCTAGAGGTGGAAGTGGGAGGATCAGGAGTTCAAGGTCATTGTAGGCTACATAGAGTTGGAGAATAGCCTAGGCTATAGGAGATCTTGTCTTAAAAACAAAAACAGGATACAGTGAAAAGAAGACTGTCATACAACATCAGTGTAACCTCAAGTTTGCTAATCTAGAGGTCTATGATTGGTCTATGATTAGACAGTCCACAGGAAGAGTGAGTGCAATCCATGTCATCATCACAAAAATCAAAACAAAACAGAAGAGCACTACTTCACCACTTTTCTGCCTTATGCAAAAAATAAGACATAATCCCCAGGTTTCTTGAAAAATAAACCTACATAATCTGATTAACACTTCACAGACTCAAATTCAACAGCTACAGTAGGACAGAAGGCACCATTTTACCTCCCAGTCTACATGTATCCACTTTACTGAGAATCCTTCGACAATTCTAAGTTCAAAGAAAGCTTTATGAAGGGTATGGTCGCAGGCTTAATGCAGTCAGAGCTTTCCAAATACTGGGCAATGTATCACACTTAAGAGGGCATCTGAAAATGTGTCAATAATTAGAATTAGACCCGTAACAAATCTAATACGCTTCCGCTACCCTTTAACTGCACCTGACGTGGACTTAAAACCAGTTCCTCAAAGGTGCAACTCTCAGATCATAATTTAATCCTAAAGTAAATGTACAACCCATCGCCCTACACAGATACAGTACATTTTACTCAGGAGGAGAAGAGGTCGCAGTATTGTGATGCATCTTTCTAAGTAAGGTGATCACCTCTAATGACGAAAGGGCAAGGTACATTGTGGAGGTGACGTCATGTGGCAAAATTACTTCACTTGCTTCTGTTTGAAGACTGTCTCTTAAAATTAGTATGGCCCACCGTACAGATATGGCCACCATACTGTTCCTACCAGTCCTTTCCCCACTTACACCCCTATGAACATAGCCACAAATCTAAAAGGACTATGTATAGTTTACAGACTTGTACAATGTATGTAAACTGAGTTACACTATGTTTAGTGGCTTTTTCTACTTAACCTTATTTTGTGCACTCTTCTTCATGGCAATTCATTCATTTCCAAAACATGTGTGTGTACCTACCATGGGTAAGATACAAGAACACACACACGCACGCACGCACGCACACACGCATGCATGCACACGCACACATACTCTGTCAAAGTATTGGTTCTCCTTACTGTTGACCCCGTAAATATATGGACAGTATATACATATAAGATGCAAGAAAGAATTAAGGATCTTACTAGATGGAATGGTCAACAGAAGACTCTTTGAGAAGAACAGTTGTAAAGTGTGATCTTGAGCAGGCAAGATGGCCAAGCAGTAAAGGTTTTGTCACCAGGCCTAACCACCTGCATTTGATCCCTAGGACCCACATGGTAAAAGAAGAAAACAGCCTCCCACCAGTTGTATCCTCTGACCTTCCAAATGCATACCATGGTGCGTGCATACCCTCATGCATACACACACAAAACAGTAAATACACAAACAAATAAATGTTACAAAAAAATTTAAATGCGCTCTAAAGCTGAGCACAGTGATCCCAGTGATCACACCTGTGATCCAGTACTAGAATCAGAGGCAGAAGGATCATACAAGTTCAAGGTCAGCTAGCTCTACATATAGCAAATTTTAAGCCAGTTATGGGTACATAAGGAGACAAAACATAAAGTATGATCTATCCATGAATTTATCTAAAGTAGTATTTTAGGGGCTATGATTTCATTTTATGCATATAAATCCTAGCTTCTACTGTAGAATATCTAAGTGTGTATTTTTATTTTTGTTGCCATTTAGCTAGATGAGTAAATTTGTATACCAAAAGAGATTAATTAAATGCTTTTAAAAAATGCAACCAAGTGCCCAAAAAATGCTCTAGAAAAATTTATATTAGCAACTCAGAATTTCTAAGTCTCTCAAAAGAAAGATTCAAACACAGTGAGTGGCAGTTGAGGAGAGTCAATTCAGAAGGAAAAATGCAGTACAGAGAACAAACATAAATTTTATTTTATGTTAGAGTGCTCGTGTTCAAATTTTAAATATATCTAGTTTGGTAAACCAAAGGAAATCCAGTTATATTATTTAAAAAGTGATTAAGGGCTAGAGATGCAGTTCAAAGGCAGAGCTCTTGCCTAACACATACAATGTCCTGGGTTCAATTCCCACCGCCACTAAGGAAAGAAAAAACTAATTAAATATATCAAAAAAGGCCTTATTTTACCTTCTTTGTTTTAAAAAAACAATCAAAGGTGGTCTGCTCTGGTCTGCTCCAAAGTCATAAATAATATTTTGCTGTTTCTTAAAAACTGTCTATCACCAGCCTATTGCTTTTTTTAAAAGCTATTATAAAAATAAAATTTTTTCTCTAAGTCTAAAAATCCATTGTCTCTATTGTTGATCAATAATAAAAAGCTGACTATATGAGTTTCTTGGTCACTAAATGCCTACTTATCACTCACCATATTAAAAAAAAAAATCAGCTGTCAGCCATGTAAGCTCTGCTTTTAACATGAAACACAGACATGGTACTTTAAAACAATCAAAGTAAAGCTGTGGTTTGCAAGGCTTCCAAAGCCCACAGTTATTCAGACTCAAACACAGGAAAAAAGAAAAACACCAGACCCCCACTTACTGGAAAGACAAAAAAGAGAGAGACTGCAGAGCATAGTGGCACATGCCTTAAATCCCAGCACTCAGGAGGCAGAGGCAGGTGAATCTCTGTGAGTTCAAGGCCAGCTTGGGCCAGCTTGGTCTACACAACCAGTTCCAGGCCAGCAAGGAGAGTGAGACCAGTCTCAAAAAGGAAAAAAAAAGAAAAAGAGGGGACAGAAGAATGATCAGATTATTAAGCTTTAGGAAGTGGTGAGTCTCTGCCTAAAACATAGACTAGAAAACGGTTTTCTCTGACCCCACAACTGGCTTAGAGCAAAAGCAGGCAAGGCCGAGCCTTTAGTGGCTTTGTCATTCTCATCACAACATGCTGTTTCACAAACACAAATGAAAGGCCTCATTCGTGCCACTACATATATGAAATTTACAATGCAAATATCAATCTTGGGTATTTATCCCCATATAGACTAGAAGGAAATTAGTAGGCAGAGCTAGCTAAACACAGATGCACAGTGTACGATGGTATTCCATACGTGAACATGTTCCGGGATCCCCAGTGCCTACTCTACATAGACAGCACCAAAACCTACATAAACTGTGACTTTCCTTATATGTGCAAACCTATGATAAAGTTCAATTTAGAAGTTACAGAGAAGAAAAGATTAACAGAAATAATAGAATTCTAATAATATATTATTATAGTAATAAATAATATGATATAAATTATATATAATTATTATAAGTATATATGATATTTATAATATAAATATAGAATGATTAATAATTATAATAAAATGTATTTCAAATTTATAAATTATTTCTGGAACTTTCTCTATAATATTTTCAGACTACATATGACCACTGACAAGTGGAAAGCACAGAGCATGGATACATGGTTAATGGGAGATGAGACGGCTGCACATATAACTGCGATTCTGCAATGCATAATGTTCTCTAAAGAAAAAAAACACAGTATACAGTATACAGTGTCTTTCAAAATCATGAGGCTGGGCTGGAGATAGAGTTCACCTAGCTCACCAAGCCTGAGTGAGGCCCTGAGTTCAACCCCAAGGAATGAGGGGAGCTATTTTGTTCATTCTAATAGACGTTTCCAGCACAAACTGTTAAGTTTAAAAAAAAAAAGGTATTGTACAACAGCAGCATGCAGCACGCATAGAAACAAAATCACATTAAGTAGTCTGAATACTGATGTGTTCCTTAGTTCTAGCTACTTGGGAGACTAAGGCAGGAGACTTGCCTGAACTCAGAAATTCCAGGCCAGACTGGGAAACACAGCTAGACTCTGTCTCTAATAAACAAACCAATATTAGTATGTGATTGTAAATGTAATCTTACTACTGGGAGAATAAACAGCTTAGATTCCTCCCTCACCTCTTTTTTTTAAGCTGGGGATTGAATCCAGGGCCTTCCCCACGATAGGCAAATGCTCCTCCATTGAGCTGCACCCCCACCCCCAACAATTCACCAAAATGATGCTTTCCCTCCAGGAAGAGGGGAAGGCAGAGGTTAGTTTTCACTGCATGCCCTTCCCTTTCTTCAGATCTTATATCACGTACAAGCATTCCTTTATAATGTAAACTGCCCAAACCATAAAATGTTAATGAAATCACTTGACTTCCAAGCAAAAACATGTATAGGAACCCATATTAATGTGCACATGTAATGAAATAAAGCTATGTATAAGTTAAATATAGAAAGACAAACACGACTTTCTTAAAGTTAGAGTTTTATGTCCCCCCAAAGAAGTATCTATGAGAACAAAAGAATGCCCTCCTGGAAGACTTTCATACACAACACCCACATCTGAGCAAGTCGCCCACCTGCCGACAGAATCAAAAGGGAATCAAGCAGATGAGCAGGAAACTGAGATGGACCCAGTTAAGTACAAAACAGTAACTTGCACAGATTCTGAAGCAAACATGCCGGGGGAGGAGGTTCACCTGAATTGGTAAAGGACATTCCATTCTTAGCCAGCTAGAAGCCAGAATGGATTCCCAGTATGGAGTCATTACTCTCTGGCATTTTTTCCCCACCTTGGGACCTTCTCTGCCCTCATCTGTGATACAAAAATAAATAAGTAAATATGTATTTATTTGTTTGTTTGTTTAAAAATTAAAATGAAAGTCATTGCTAGAATCAGTTTCACCTAAGGAAGGCTCACATGTAAGTTACAGGTGTCACCCATCAAAGACAGCACCTACTTGACTCAGAACAGATGCTTAGCAGATCCCATGTTGAAAAGTAGGAAAGTCTGATTTTACTCCTTTATTAGAATAAACATTTACCTGTGAGGCAAAACACTTGACCCCAAAAGTCAATAAGAGACTTCAAACTATTTACCCCTGGCTCGTTCTGTCACATGCACCTCAGCCCACTTCTACTCCCAAAGGGACCTCCCCAACACTCATCCTCTCTCCCCAAGCACCAATTCAGATCTGATCACAATAAAAGTCAAATCCCAAACCCTCACTTCCAGGCTTCTGGTACCATAGCTCCAGCTTCTCACCGGGCTGAAGTAAAACCTCTCCTGTCCTTGTTCCACTAGAACCTGAGCCCAGCACCAAGCTCCACCCCAAACCAGCTCCCTTGCCAACTTTTTATTTTCTTTTAAGATCAACTCCATTCTCCCAGCTGTCCGGGTTCCTCATGTCATGTTTGCCCATTCTCACCCTCCATTTTACCAGTGACTTACTCCACAAACTCTGTGGGATCCCCAGTCCCAAAACAAAACCTGTTCCATCTAGTCTCACTTCCTCCTGACCTGGGAGCACTACACCTTCACCACTAGACACATAGGCAAAGGACAAGAGAGCGGGGTCTCAAGCTCATGCAACTACAGAGGCAATACAGTTAGCATGCAAGAGGGACAGGGCAGGTAGGGATATCCTAAAATTCCAACCCAAGAATAAGACATAAGTAGCAACTAAGAGCAGGCCTCCGTATCCGGGAGAAAACGAAGTCAGCAGGGATCGAGGCAAATACAGCTCTCAGATCCCTCGGATAATCACAAGAAGCTCTCACAGCTTCTTACAGGAACCAGGTCACAGTACTGCCAATAGTTTCAGTAACAACAGCACTTGGAAATTTGGGTATTTTAATGGGAAATCTCATTTTCAATAATATAATAATTGAATTTTCAATTTTAATGTTGGTTTAAATACAATTTAAAAAATACAATTTTTAAAAGGGGAGGAGGACAGCCAAAAGCACTGGCTGCTCTTGCCAAGGACCAGGTTTCGGTTCCCAGCACTCTTGTGGTGGCTAACAACAGTCCCAAACACCAGTTCTAGGGCACACAGCACCCTCTTCTGGCTGCCTCAGGCATTGCACACATGTGGTACCCTGACATAAATGCAAGCACAATGCTCATATACATAAAATAAGTAAATAATTTTTAATGTTTTAAATACAATACCTAATAGAACACAACTGAGGTCACTACCAGTTTCCTCTCCTAGCTTTCCATGCTGTAGAACACAGTGACGTGGGAATTTATAACCAGGGTTAAAGCTCAGTGTGAACTTTAAGACTTGTTACGTTGCCCCATTGGTTTCAGTTTCTCCTTCTATAAAGTGGATGCAGCAGGACCAAGTACTTCAAGTGGATAAGAGCCTAAGTGAGCTGACACAAGTATGGGCTTGCTCAAGGCCACCTTCCCTTTTTTTGGAGACAGGATCTCACAGATCCCAGGCTAACATCAAACCCATTATGTTGTTGAAGATGACTGAACTTCTGATCCTCCCGCCTCCACTTCTCAAGTGCCAGGGTTATAGGTGTGCACCAGCACAGCTGGCTTAGGCAGTATTAGGGATCAAACCCAGAGACTTCTACATGTTGGGCAACAACTCTATCAGCTGAAATATACCCAAAGTCCAAAGCTTTCCATGAATTATCTTAGCCTTCACCCTGGCATTCCAAGAAACAATAAGGGGGTTCCATTTTTCCCGTTCTTACCTCTTGTTTGGCTCTTACCTTCTATGTTCCACATAATCAAGGCATATCACCAAGTCCTGAAAGAAGCTACTGTGCCTTCTAATTGTCCCAGGTCTTGCATGCCTCCAAGAGGCAGCATCTCAAGATGTAAAATCTGAACCAGTCATTGAAAGTACATGTGCAGTTACACTGTATAACACTTGACTCTTACACAAAACCTGCTACTTCCTATTTACTAACTCCATTCCCTATTTTTAGAATGCTATCCATTCCACAACTAGACACACACACATATCCATCACAATGATAACATCAAAATGGCACCTCTTTCCAAGGCCAGCCAAACAGCTGCTTCCTCAAAGGTATCTTATCCCTCTAGACCTTGTGACCAAGGTCTGCAATTTCCAGTAAATGTGTAATTCTTCTCAAATATACTTTAACATCAAGCTGGTTTTACTGAGTTTTCCATGACTAACCCAAGCACAAGAAGACTTGATAAATATTCAGTAAACGAAAAACAAAGAGGCAAAACATGTAGGATTAAGAATGCAGGGAAATTTTACTAATAAAGACAATGCCAACAGGTAAACTCTGTCTTTAGATGCAAAGAGCTGTCCTGGTAACCTTTCATTTTTTGATTTTGAACAATATCTGGAATGATCTTCCAAACAACATTCCCATCTTTCTGGTATGGGCAGGGAGTGCTGCTTTCCTCTTTCTATGGAAGGCAACCATCTTATTCAAATATGAGCACCATAAACAGAGCTGAGGGCTCCTGCCTCCAGTTTAAATTAATCAGCTCCACCTTTGATGTTGATTGGGATCAACACAACAAGGCTCTCAGAGCAGGCCCAAAGCACACATTAGTCACTTTAATCTGATTTGGAGAAACAAGCAAAGACTCTTGCATTAAGGAAAGAAATTGGCAGGGGTGGGCCACTTAGAGGTAGGGGCTTTCTGGAGAATGACAAAAATTCATGTAAAAAGAAACAAAATTTTCACTCACATTAGCAACTATTCAATAAACAAATTAAGGCTAATTTCCACAATACCTAGAACAGAACAGTTTTTTCTAACTGCTGATTAAGGCCCATTAGCAAGTTTTGAAATCAATTTAGTAGATAGAGATCAGAATTTTTAAATAAAAACTGGATAGAAATTAGAAAGCATTACAATACTGTCTGGTGAAACTTGTGATTCAGCTTTATTTCTAGCATGTATGTGTGTGTGTGTGTGTGTGTGTGTGTGTGTGTGTGTGTGTGTGTGTATCAGACCATAATGGAAAATGTGTTCTAAGAGTCAAGTCTATTGAAAACACCAAAACAGAACATTTATGTTTATACAGTGTTATCTCCAGAGAATGAGCTGTTCGTTCTTCTCTGGGTCCACACACATGAGATACTTACTGCAGCCACCTATTGCCCACAACAGTTCAGGTTCTTCAAACTCAAGAACCAAATGAAAAACCATCACCAAGCCCTCTTGTCCCTTACCATTTTGCTCACTGAAAAAGGAAAAGGTCACTCTAGATGACCACCTGTCCTTTTGTTCCTACTGACTATTCCTAGCTCTCATTTTGTCTTATATAAGTTCCTAAAATCAAGAAGAGTTGCCACTAACCTAAGTATCACAATGTTCCTGGTGACATTGCTTGTAAGCACGATCTTAAGGATAGTGGTCAAGTACACTTTATTTTCACCCATAGCAACAGCTTCCATAAAAGACCAAGAACTTGGGTTATAATACTATCTATCTCTCTACTCCAGAAAGCATGTTTTCTTTTTTTTTTGGGGGGGGGGGGTTCTTGTTTCTTTGTTTCTTTGTTTGTTTGAGAAGGGATCTTACTATATATCTCTGATTGGCCTCTAACTCATAGATTCTCCTGCCTCTGCTTCCCAAGTGCTAGGACTAAAGGTGTGAGCCAGCACACCCAGCCTGATTTTATTTATTTTTATTTTATGTGTATGAGTGTTTTGCCTGCATGTATGTAAGTGCACCAAGTATGTACCCAGTGCCAATGGAGGCCGGAAGATGGCACCAGATCTAATGGAACTATAGGTAAGGATGAGTTTTAGCCACCATATGGGTGCTGGAATCCGAACTTGGGTCCTCTACAAGAGCAGAAAATGCTCTTAACCACTGATCCATCTCTCTCACTCATCTCCCAGTTCTTTTTATTACAAGTTTTTGTCAGTACCCACTCACTGCAAATCTCATTACTTCTAACATCCAGTCTAGTCCAACATCACCCTTTACATTTCTTTATTCTCTTTGTCCATTTCTTATAAAACTCAAGGTTATGTTTTTTGTGGTTCAATCAATATCTTCCGTCATTGGATAAAGCAGAAACAAAACCTAGAGCAACTTGTATTTCAATGGCAGAATCCTGGACTGTAACTATAAATGATCAGTCGTGGCTTTCATAAGTGACCAAACCACGAAGTCAACCAGTGTTCAAGATGATCAGTGCCTCACGGTTCTTATGCCCACTCAAATTCAACCCTTAAAACCTGATAAATGGAGAGTTTACTTTGGATTCTATCCATTTTCCAAAGAAGTCATCCACATTCTCTCACCTCTAACATAAGCACTGCCTGCTACTGTTTTCACTGTCAACTGTTTAAGAAGGAACATTTGCCACAAGAAAAAAGTCAGAACAACAGGTTCAATTCACCAAGTGTTTGGGTCCCATATTAACACAGACTCCTTGCTCTGAGGAATATAAAAATTGGATTGAAATACTCTTCCCCATAATGGAAGTGTCTCTCTTAAATACAGAAACAAGCAAAGAAGGAAATATACACTGAAAAGATTGCAATAAATATTTTTTGAATACATTAAGTACAAGTTACAGTTAAGTATAAAAACGGGGAATGAATGGTAGAGCACATGCTTATCAAGAGTAAGGCCCTGGGTTCAACTACCAACACAGACAAAAAAAAGAAGGGGTGTCGAATACAGTTCCCTGCACCTCCATTCCCTACGCATGCTTAGAGACCTGGTCTCAAGCTTAGTATTTTCTCTGAAATTTCCCCTTTGCTTAAAGTGGTCTTCCATGCATTCTCTCAGAATTAAAGAATCATGTATCAGGGCTGGAAAGATGGTTCAGTGGTTAAGGACAGGCACTGCTCTTGTGTGGCTTCTGGAAGTCACAGCAGGCAGTTCACAACAGCCAGTAACAGCCAGATCTGACATCCTCTTCTTGCCTCCTAGGGCACGTGCATTCACAAGCACGTATTCACACACAGAGACACATGCACACATATACAAAATTAAAAATAAATACTTTCTTAATTAATTTATTTTTTAATAACTGGCTGTATGGTCTGGCATTGTGCTAGATACAAAAGACACAGGGGGAAAAAATAATGAGTATGACCCAGCCCCTGCCCCTCAAGGAGCTCAGTGAGACAATCTGAAAGCTTGGAAATTGGTGAGGGGAATGAACTGTACATACATAACTAAATAAAGATAACTTGCAGTCACGGACTTAAAGAGACTAATCAAGATCCAGAATGAGGGATGACTGCTAGAAGATGGTCAAAAGACAAAAAGCTGCCAGCACTCTCCTTTGAAAAGGAATTATCCTGAACCTTGAGGTGTCTGGTTGTCCCAAAATTACAGGGAAGGATGAAGGAAGGCCAGAGCAGCCAAGGTCAGGCCTTCTGGTGGGTGAGAGCAGGTCTCAGAGATCCATTAGGACACCTGTGCTTCAGTCCTTCATGTCTCTCTCCAGCCCCACCCAAATACCTTCAGCTTCTATATGTACCACCACAGACATCAGAAAGAGTGAAATCTGAAGTGACTTTCCCAGTCACTGAAATAAAGGCCAAACACCCAGAGTAAACAATGAGGCAACCCTAATGGGCAAAGTGGAATGTTGCTCAGAGCCCGAAAACCCCAAAATCAAACAATCAAGTGCTGGTGCCTCTGGAAAACAAAGCTCTCAGAGATCACAGAAGAGCCTTTAGACTTCCAAACAAGCTCAGATTTCCAGCACTGCCCAGAAGAGCGCAGGCTTTGATTTTAATATTAGCAGTGGGTAGGTGTGCTCCTTTTTTTTAATGTAGGAAGTATATGAGTTTTCTTCCTCCCCTACTCCTTTTCGTGGGGGTGTGGGGGAGGTTTGAATCCCTGGGCTACATTCTCGGCCTCCCTCCCCCTTTTTTTTCCTGGTAAGTGTCTCATTGGTTAATTTTAGAAGGCAAAACCACCTTCCATTTGAAGCAAAGGGCAGGATGTGCCAACCATACCAACTCTATGTAGCCCTTTCCAATGGAGTGGTTGACTGTCCTTCTCAACAGACAAATTCTACTTTGAAATGTCGGATTCTTAAACCAGGGCAAGCAAGTGCAGTCCATGGCCAATGGCTAATAGAGAAGAGGTCAATCTTTCATTTGGATCTTCTGAGCTGGAACTGGCCACAAAAAGAAACATAAAGTTTTCACTACAAAAGATCAAAGAAGGTATTTTGTACCAGGAAACACAATTCCAAATCCTCATTTCCAGGAATAAAGCCACAGCGCCCAATATTTGCCTGGGAAAATAACACAGGGGACTGTGGATTCCAATTAAAATCTCGGATGCCTTCATTTCCCGGTCTCTCCAGCTTAAAGTTGTTAACACTTTATCTAGGCATGGCTGTAACTTTAAATACCACCTCCAGCACTGAACGGTCACTTTACCACTGGATGAAAACAAAGGCATATAATACTTCATGGCAACATTCTGTACCACATCCCAAGTATTATATACAAAACAAAGTGATGCTGAAAAGCATGAGCTGCAGCCCAACCCAGGCATCTCAGCAGAAATCCCAACAAAGGCTTCTACTCACAAAATGCTGTCCCTAGACTTACAATATTGGGAATGAGGTTATAAAGAGCAGAAAAGAGAGAAAGGGCATACCTCAACCTTACTCAAGTATAACAAATAATCAGCTTGCTTTAAAATGATTACCTGGGGTTTTGTCAACCAGCCAATAGTTCTTGGGTGTCTCCTTCATGCAAGGCAGCAAGCTACAGCTACAGTCAGCAAAGTGCAATGAAATATTCCCCCAAGTAATCATTATGCTAATGACTATGTTTAATTTTCTTTATCGTTTTACAGAAAAAAGCATGTATCATGTATGTAGGTTACAAAGTGTAAAAATAAAATCAGCACCCATGAACCCATCTACTAATCCAAAAACGAGAAGGTCACTGATAGTGTGACCTTGTCTGTCCTTACTCTAGGTCCCTGTAGCACACACATACCAGGTAATCACTATCCTGTACTTGAGGGATCAGTATAGGTATGAATGTATCTCTATGACTGCCTTGTTTCCTAACCACTGAGTGGCTTCCCAAATATGGCAATACACTATGTCTTCTTAAAGACAGTGTCTTTAAGTTGTTTTTTTTAAATAAAAGACTAACTGATGCTTTAACGAAAAAGAAGTAATTAAAGTAAAAGCTATGGTAAACAAGTTTGGCAATAACTGGCAATAGGGGCTCTGGATACCAGTTCTGGAGTCCCATTGAACCCTGGCCCAAATTCCCACCCAACAGCCTAAATTTGGCAAGTCTCAGTTTCCTATTGGAGAAGGGCAAATGCGAAAAGATTGTGAAAAGTGCTGGTAAGGAGCTGAACGCCTTGCCTGGTATGTACTGGGCATACCCAGTCGCCCCTTCACATAGCAAAGGGTTTGGCCCCAACGATGCCTTATTTCTCCACAATTCCTAAGAGGTTGGACAGGAGATCTCATCACACAAAATAAATCATGATACAAGGATCCAACAGCCAAATAAGCCACAGAGGAGAGCTTCGTTCCCAGCATTGATTCCTTCTTCACCCTGTGACCTTGAAGAGTAAGATCATTTTTCAAATCCATCTGTCCTGTCCTTCCCTCTGCCAGAATGCTAGACTACTCCATACAACACTAAAAAACTCCTAGAAGCCTACAATGATTGTCACAGCCCAATCCTGGGTAAGACAGGAGCTTGGGTAAGATACCTCTATTTACCAATTCAGACATTGTTGTCCCTTGCGTGGTTGCAGGAAGAAAATCTGGTAAATCACCACTTTGGGAAAAAGAAATCATTAGAATGCTATTAATCGAATTAAGTTCCTCACTCCAGAAACTCACTGCATTCCCAAATATGGCATCTTAATTCTAAATCCTTAATATTCTTTTTAATTACTTAGCAATTACAAGAAATTTATTCAGACTCAAGTGATCACTCCAGTCCAACATGCGAAAGTTGTAAGACTTAGCTACATCAAGTTTTATTTAAAACCACTCTCAATTTCAAGCAGTACAGTTGGAAAAAAAAAGTGCAGGAACCCAGCATTCACCCATCTCAGTCTGTGATCTTCACCATCTACCTGGAGCTCATCCCAACATCCCTTAGCACCTTCGCAGGATGCATGAAGAGCATCAGAGAGCTACTACCCATCACAAAATGACATCAACCCGAGGAAGTTCAACTTCAGAACAGTTCCATTTGTTAATTCCAGGACAGAAAAGAAAGGTAACCAGATCACAAAAACAAGGGATTTGATCTTAGAAGCTGGTAATCCAGACTTAAAATAAGCTCGTGCCCAAAGCGTCTCCATGAGTGTTATGGGTGAGGTCGGTGTTTCATACTTAGGCAGTGTGTGAACCAGAGAAATGCATGGCAAGGCGGTGTCTGAGGTCAGTACAAGTCTAGTGTCTGCCTCCTGCCCAAGCCGGGCCCCTAGCCAGCAACCCACCTCCAGAGACAAGTGCCAGGACATACTATAGTGTTTCCATTTAAGGCCTGTCACTTGGATCAGCCCATCTCTGAAGTTCCTTAACACCACCTTTCCAGGAAGAATTTTTTTGGGGAAAAGAGAGGTGGTGTCTATTTTTTGCCACCGCCTTCCCTTGGGCTGTCAGAGCAGTCTGCATCTTGGGGACGGGATTCTTTAAAATCACTCGGTTATGTCTCAATTCAGGGACTTCTGTTTTCAAAAATAATACACACATACACACATACATATACACACACAATTAAGTGTAAATATATAAAACATGTATGAGACCAGAGATTTCCCATCATCTAACACCTATCACACACACCCCTCAAACAAAGCCCAATAGAAAAAACATCCACTGCATCACCGTCCGCCTCTCCAAACGCAAATTAATGACAACTTTTTAACCAACACTTTTCTTCTGCTACAAAATGGAATTTTTCTTTCCTAAGTCGCTTCCTCCTCAGCTCCTCTGCTATGCAAAACTCCAGGGAAGGGGAAGGTAAGGAAAGGGTGGGAGACGCATCTGGCACAAACTGGACAGAGCCGAGTCAGTCAAGAACCAGACGGAAGTCATTGCATCCAGCGGCCCCAGAGGCCCACATTTCTCCCCTGCGCGCCCAAGGTTCTAGCCTCGCTGTTTTGGTTACAGTGTTGAAGGAAGGGTTTTAAACTTGGCAAAGTACCGTGCAACATCTGTAACCACGTTTGCCTTCTGGGGATCGGAAGATGAATCCCACATTCCTGGCTTTGAAGCTTTTCGAAACTGCAGCTAGGAAGGACAGAGGGAGGGAGGGAGGGAGGGAGTTGAACAGAGTTTATTGGCTGTCTCTCCAGCAGAAAATTCCTCTTGGAAGGGATGGATATTTTGAGGGTGGGGGTGATTCGCCCATCTCTTTACTCTCCACCAGGCTAGGTAGGAAGGTGAGCCCAGTGGCCGGGAGGCCAGATGGATCTCCAAGTCCCAGGCGCACATCCTGAAGGACTTCACACACACACCAGAGCACACCCGAGACCCCCGCTCCATGCCTCTGCCTTCCCCCGTATCCCACCCGCAGCTGAGGCCCAGAGCAAGGCAGTTTTGTTCCGCGGCTGCTTCCCCCACCGAGAGGGCTCAAAGCTTGCGGGAGAAAGAATGAAAGCGAGGGGGAGGCACCGCAGACGCCCACCCTCCCACCCCGATCCCGGCCTCCCCTCCCACCGGGCGCCCTCCTCCCTCGGTCCTCCCCGCTCCAGCCGTGCGCCGGACGACCTGCCCTCACCTCTGGTCCCGCGGCGGCCGGGGGCTGAGCCCGGGGGAGGCGGAGTGCGCGAGGCAGCCGGGCGGCGCGGGGCGGGGCGGTGCAGCCGGCGACGGAGCCCGGAACTCTGCGGCCCGGGGCGGCGGCTGCGGAGAAGCCGGGCGGGAGGCTGGGCGGCGCGGAGCCGGCGCGGCTGGCCGGGAGCAGGCAGGCGGCGGGCACCCGGAGACGGAGCCGGGGAGGCGGCGCGGAGCAGGAGGAGGAGGCGGGGAGGAGGGCGGAGGAAACTTGCGGCGGCGCGAGGCTGGGCCGGGGCGGGCAGCCGGGGGCGGCGGGGAGCCGGCGGCGGCAAAGTTCCCCCAGCGCCGAGGGGGCGGCGGCGGCGGCGGCGGCGGCGGCGGCGATCGGGAGCTGGAGCGGGAGGAGCGGGAGGAGGAGGAGGAGGAAGTGGCTGCGGAGCGCTCGGCCAATGAGTGTCTGGAGCTGTGATTAACCAGGCAGCAACACATCATTTCCTCCCGGCGCGGATCCAGGGAGCCGGGAGGGAGAGGGCCGGCGGCGGGGCGGGGCGCTCCCCGCGCCCCCTGCAGGCGCCCGGCCCGGGGGTGAGCCCGCCACCCCGCCGAGCCCGTCCGCCGACCCCCGGCCCCCGCCGTCAGCCGTCAGCCCCGGCTGCGGGAAGCTGCGAGGCTGGCCGAGAGGGACGCGGGGGAGGCGCGCGGCGCGGCGCGGCGCAGGGGAGCGGCCAGGTAGGCGCGGGCGGGGCCGTCTGGACAGCTCCCGGGGCGCGGGGCCGGCGGGCGGCCGGGCTGCCGGGCTGTCGGGCTGCCTGGCCCTGGACGCGGGGCCTCCAGCGCTGTGCTCCAGCCCGGCGTTTTCAGGCGGAGGGTTGAATGCTCCGAGAAAAGCCTGCTTCTCCCCATGCAGGCTATCTCCTGCTGATCCCCTTCTACTCTGCCCATTTCCTTGCAGGGTCTGGGGTTATGCAAGCGTTTGCCATTTTCGCAGTCTGCTTCCTTGGTAATAAAAATAAGCAAGTGGGGGAGGGGGCTTCTGCCGTAATCCCGCCCTGTCCTAGGCGCCATGGGTGCTTACAGTGGGAAGGAAGGAACATTCCCCGCCACAGAGATGCTGACAACCTAGGTCCTTAGATACACAAAAACACCCCAGTGTGCTAATAATATCCGGAGCATCAAAAAGCATGCAAGGATCAAATTTTGCATGGTGCCCGCTGAGTGTGAGGAAGCACCAAGCCATTTTCTCTGCCCTCTAGAAGCTTATAATGTACAGCCCTATCACAAAGCAAAGTAAAAGCGTGACACCAATAAATGGGAATGCCATGAAGTATTTTTTTTAATCTCTACAGGTCCATTCATGCAGAGGGCATTTACTAAGTGACTGGCTGCAGGACTGCAAAGGAAATGGAAGATCTGGTCCTTGCGGGTCAGGAGTTTACACTCCAACTAGCAACACAAGCATACAAACAAGGAACAGCTACTAAATAGTCCTCTGGCGTTTATATAAGCAAAAAGATGGAGAAGCTTGTTGGTTCTTTTGGGTTTTTTTATTTTTTCATTAGGAGTGCTGTGTAATTCATGTTTGATGGAGATTAGGTGAGGCACTCCAGGTCGAATGAAGGCAAGAATTCTGCCCTAGGAACCAAACATCAGAGCCCCTGTCCCTCACTGTTCGACCTTGGACCCACTTGTAACTCAAAAGAGGAAATCTGAAAAGGTGGTTGTGCAGCTGCACTGCAGCTACACCACTTTAGGCTGCAGTGAAATGTTCCTGGCTCATGTGTACTTGGAGTCTTCATTTTACAGTTTGGCCTCTTGGTTGGTAACCTTTGCAGTCCTCCCCAGGGAGTAGGTGCCATGAAGGCAGGGACCAGGTTTGTGTCTGTCATATATCACCACACCTAGCAAAGTGGTGTGTGTGACTGCTTAATAAAGGTTTGCTGAAAAGTGAGTAAGTGAATTAATAATGCTTGCTCTGCTTTGAGCTGCTACTGGTGTTTGTTCTTTCCATAGTGTTCTTACTGTGCCTGGTTCAGTGCAAGACCCTCTACTCTGCTGTGACCACTTTGTGTTCCAGGAGGCTGTGTTGGAGGACTCTGAGTAGTACTTGTAGCCTTGTACTGTACATTGTGTGCATGTGTGTAAAACAAGAAGATACACTTAGATAAAGCCATTCACAGAAGCCCTGTCCAGTAAGGATGCAGTCCCCTGGCTTGGGTACCTGAATCCAGAATTTCTCAAACCTGGCACTATTAGTATTTTCAACTGGATAATTGGTCTGCCATCCTCCACACTAAAAGATACTTAGCAGCATCCTTGACCTATATATAGTAGGAGACCCTCCCAGACAAGAGTGACAACCAGATGTCTCCTGGGGTACAAAATTACCCTACTGAGAATCACTACCTCACCCCATGATTTAACCCTAGTGGAAAAATCACACTCTTAAAGTAACTTGGAGGAAATACATCTTCTGTCAGTCTAACATTCTCCGATCTCAGTCATATGTTTCAGGGAGCCTGGCTCCTCTTAATTAACTGCCTGCTGCATTGTGAATTGGCGTCTCCTCTGTTTTCTGCATATCCTCCTCCTTTACGCCCAGATCAACATGTTCATTTCTAAAAGTCAACAGCTTTCAAAAACTATTAGGAAATAGGGTCTTGAGCAACCTAAGAGTTCTGTATGATATTTTATTAGAAAATATGGAGAATTTGTTCCACAAAATTTTGCAGACAACTTTGCTTTTATAGTTAAGCTCTTGGACCTACAAACAATAACCACATCTTTCCTACACTTCAGGTTGTAGATAGTACAGGACAGAAATTGTAATGTTTTTAAGCTATTTCATTTAAAATATTTACAGATCTACATTGAGTCACTTTCATCTTGAAGCAGTTTCCTGTTAGTTGCAGAGCAAATTTTCATTTTATAATGGAACAAAAGTACATGTTTTATTAAAACATATCAAGTAGACATCAGTCTGGTTATACTTACCAATATCCTGAAACAAATTCTTTCAGATAGTATTGATGAGAGGCTCAAGAGCTTGCGGTGGTAAAAATCCTGATTAATGTGCTGCAGCTCAACTTCAAAAGGGTTCTGAAAGAAAAATAAAGATTATTGGCTGAAGGAATAAATCAACAAATTCTGATAGTCTGCTCAGTCTATAGTAGGCATATAGAATCCTGCTAAGCAATTAAAAAAAATAAAAGTAAGCCTCCTTTTAGCAGACAGGCAGTGGTACCATGTTTGTGATATAAACAGACATTTTTATTCAGCAAAATTATATCATCTCTATCACTAAATAAGGTCATTTTCAACATTGGTTCTAAAATTTAGTTCATGTTTGGTTTTAGTTTCATAGATGTGTAATGTTCACAGGCATATGCAGATTACTGATTATTCAGGTTTAAGTTGAGCAATGAAGCTTGAGTGAGGATTCAGATTGCCTAGAAAACAGTTTGAGGGGGTCCATGGGGTTTGGGGTAAAATGAGTCTCTAGCTTCTTTTCTCAGGCATGAGCCAGAGCATTTGCTCTTCTGGGGTCCCCTAAGTTCTCTAGAATCTATGAGATTTGTGCTTTTGCTATAATTTACAGTTTTCCAAAGAATTCCATCTTAAAGAAATATCATGCCTTATTTGGGGTCATGCAATTTGGCCTCATAGCCTTCTTGTTATATACCTGTGAAGACAGTGATATTTTACTAAAAGATAGTTTAAGACATTATTGGACATCCATAGGCATTTATTTTCCTTTTGAAGGTGTCTGTGTATTATTCAAGTGTGAGGAAAAAACTGACCCAGTTAATCATAACTATTTTTGGAGAATGATGAATTAAAAGGCCTTGAGATCTGAAATTCAGTCCTAATCTTGAGACCCCCCCCCAAAAAAAAAAAACAAAACAATATTATGTTCTAAAGATCAAAGAGACTAGATCAGAATAGAAGGAGATGGAAGAGAAACTCGGAAGCTAGAAATATTTATCACTGAACATGACAGGCTTGGCGTCTTTCTTCCCTAAAGGTAAATAGTGAAAATGGTTAAGACAGGCATTATCTGTCTTTGAGTTAAACTTGAGGTCTATTGGTGGCTCATTCATTGTGCATTTCATATAAGAGTTTATTGGCTACCTACCATACTTTGGGAACTGTGGGTACTACACAGGAAGTCCACAAACTGCCATCATTCAAGTAGGGCATGAATGCAGTCCCTCCTGGCACACTGGTATACAAACTGTGACCAACTGTGTGTGTGTGTGTGTGTGTGTGTGTGTGTGTGTGTGTAAGTGTTGCAAAATCGTGTGAGAAAAGATTATTCATTACACCATGTTGAGGCACTTTGGAAATTTTCAGTTAGTGCCTTTTCTCACATCATTCCTAAAATATTTATAGACAAAATAAAGAAGGGCTCAAGAGATGGCTCAGTGGTAAAGAGAACTGGCTGTGTTTGCAGAGGACCCAAGTTCAGTTCCTAGTATCCACACAGTGGCTAACAACCATCCATAACTCCAGTTCCAGGGCATCACATCCCTCTTCTGGCTTTCGCAGACATTGCATGACATGGATGCACTTCAATAAATGCAGTCAAAACAGCCACACACACATAATTAATTGTCTTCTTCTGTGATGGGCTGATCTAGAACCCCTGAGCTCAAGGGACAACCCACCTCAGCCTTTCCTACTCACTTGAACTATAAGTACATACCATCAAGCTTAGAGTTAATTGTTTTCATTACTTATTCATTGAAAGTAAAGATAGATAAACAGTTATTTTAGGTGGAAAATAACTATCTAAATAGAAAATATGGGAGAAATAAAAATTGATTTGACTATGTAAAACTTTTCAGAAAATAAATGAGGAAAGAATAAACTACAATAGATTAAAAAATTAAATCTTTAATATATAAGAAACTTACAACCAAGGACTGGAGAGATATCTCCTGGTTAAGAAGACACACTGCTCTTGCATAAGACCCAAGTTAGGATCCCAGTTCTGGTGACTCAAGTGTGCCTGTAACTCCAGATCCAGGCGTACCCAATGCCTCTGTCATCTGAGGGCGCCTGCGCTCATGGGCACATACACACACATAACTGAAAATATAAAGATTAAAATCTTGTAAAAGAAAGTTAAAATCAACAAATGGACCCTCTACTTAAAAGTCAAACTTGAGGAAAATTTAGATTGTTACATGTAAGAAATAGAAATATTTATCCTTTAAAAACTGCAAAAAAACGTAATAAAAACAAAACAATATTTCATGCAAATGTTTCCCACTATTTGTCAATAATTGTTCATGTTTCTGCTGGTAAAATTGACCTAATAGAGGACACAGTTGCTGAGGAGATTAAAAACTGGAAAACAATTTCTAGAAGAAAATTAGGCAATATGTATCAATATCTTAAAATATATATATACCTTTTGATGCATTGTGGTGAGCACCTTTAATCCTTGTCCTTGCAAGACAGAGGCACGCAAACTCTGTGGTATTGAGGCCAGCCTGGCCTGCACAGTGACTTCCAGGTGGGCTGGAACTAGGGAGATCCTGTCAAAAACAACAACAACCACAACAAATATTTATATATAAATATATACACACCCCTTTGGCACTTAATCCTATTTCAAGAATTGATGCTAAGAAAATCATCACAAAAAGATTTGCATAAAAAGATAATCATCATGTTTTAACTTTGAAAATGCCAACAATAAAACATAAGCTGAAAATACAGCACAAGATAGCATTCCAATTCCAAAACCCTGTTACTGCCCCTCACTCTCACATAAACCCAAAAGAAAAGAGACGAAAATAGAGGTATGGAGATGGCTTAATGGGTAAAGCATGAGGACCTGAACTCAGATCTGCAGCACTCGTGTAAAATGCCTGGTCCTGTAACCCCAGAGCTGCAGGGGCAGAGACAGGAGGATCACTACTCCAGCCAGTTCATGAGTATCAGTTTCAGTGAGAGATGCCAGCTCAAAACATAAGGTGGAGAGAGGTAGAGGAAGACAGCAGTCAACCTTTTGACGCCAGGTGGGCCTGTGCATACATGGCCAAGAATTCCCACACAGAGGCCACACACACACACACACACACACACACGCACACCTACCTCAAACTCTGAGAGGCTGAGGTGGCAAAATAGTCACAAGTTTGAGGTCAGTCTATACCAACTAGTGAGTTCCAGGCTAGCCCAGGCTACAGACCCTGTCTCACAATGGGAACACATTTTCCATACAAATCAGAAATGCACTCTCTGACATTTTCCTTTACAAGTCTCTATGTTCCAATCATTCTATAACATTACTTTTATAAGCAGAAATAATAAACATTATAAAAATAGAAATGCACATATTTTCATAGGCTCTGACAGTCACAGAACAGAATCCCACTGGTAAGGAATGCATATGAATTTATATTTGTAAAGTGAGAGGTGCGGTGCTGAGAATGGATTCAGATTTGGCGTTTCCCGTGCTCTGCTGGTAGGCACCTTTCAAGAAGGAAGTTTTCCCAAGGACTTGGAGCGCTGATCTGCCTCCTCCGCCTACATCTCAGGCTCCTCTTGACCCAATTCCTAGTAACCTTGAGGGCTAAATACCATCAAGCCTATTGGCGGTCTTAGGCCTAAAGTTCCTTGAGTTTCTAACTTATTTAACTATGCCTAATTTAGCTACTTTGTCTAGCTGTGGGTTTGAAAAACTGGTCCCTCACTTGACTGCCTTCAGGAAGATCAACTCAATTTCTTCTTCTAACTAAACAAATACATTTCCCGCCTCCCTGTTGTAGAACGCTGTGTCAGGGTGGCTTTTCATTTTCAGAGAATATTTCTTTTCCTAACAGGTCCCTCTGAGCATTTGCACTGTAAGGACATTGTAATAGATAAGAAATCAAATTAATTTTCTAAGTCCTAATGTGGCCCCAATTCTACCCATATCTAAAATGTAGGCACTTCCTTTTTATTAACCTACATTTTTTGAATGAAACTCTGGAGAGCAGCTGCTAAGGTTAATTACATATAGTGGAGAATTAGCCATGTGACCTTATGCAAGGAACCAGATTTGAGATCCTACTTTCTTCTTCTGTGTGGAGCAGGGGCTGGGCTGCATCTTGGAGATCTCTCAGTTCTGAAATCCCAGACCTTAGTGGGAATTCTTGTGATGATTATCTGACATTGCTGGGGATGAAGAGCTTAAGATTTCCAGAAACTCACAGAAAACCGTATTGGATGCCAGAGGGATGAAGGTGCAGGGAAATGACCACAGAAGGAGCACTGAGGTCCCCTGGCCAAATCCTGTGGGTCTCACCAGTCCCTGGAAGGAAAGTGAGTGAAAGGGTTTGGACAAGGAAAAAGTCCTTTATCTCTCCAAAGAAGACATTCATTAGTATTCCTTTGTTACCAAGATATTTGTTGTTTGTTTAAAAGAGTGATTTGAGGGCTGGGGGTGTCACACCACTATGGAGAGCTTGCCTGACATGTTCAAAACCCTGGGTTCAAACCCTGCCACCAAAGTAAACGAACAAACAAATGATATAAAGTAACAAGTTGGAAAGGACAGAGTGTATAATGACAGCACCAGAGGCACTGTTTGCTTGTAGCCTTGTAAACTGTCAAGTATCCTTTCAGAAACAGTCTAGACATAGGAACAAATCCATATATTTTCTTTTGCTATTATAATAAGTCTTCTCTATTAGAATAAAATTGTTACATATAAGATTATTTTTACTGCGTCACTCTGTAGGAGGCTTGGAAGTAACCAGAGCTTTCATCTAGTCCCATCACTGCCCTTTACACTTGAAAACATTACTTCCTGAAGTGTGTCCAGCTCTTCAAGGTTTCACAGTTATTTAAGGCAAGGCTGGAACTAGAATTTGGTTCTTCTAACCACCTGTAGTCCAATTTTACTTTCTGATTATGAAATTATACACGTTGTAATTAAAAATGCTTTCTAAGTGGTATAGATGCTATGACCCAATTTTTATTTTTTCAAATAAGCATGTATATGGCACAAAAATGAGTTTGAAAGGCCATGCAAGATGCTGACCGATAATATGCAGGTACATATATGTGTGGGCCCATGCATACTTGTGTCTACAATACATATTGAGCCCAGGACCTTGGGTATGCTGAGTAAGCATTCTACAACATGGCCACATTCACCCCAACCTCTATTTTTATAACAACTTTAGTGAGCTATAATTTACATATTATACAATTCGGCCGCTTTAGGTATAAAATGTGATGGATTTCTTTTTCCACAGACTTAAGCAAGCATCCCTACAAACTAATTTTAAAGTTTTCATCATCTCAGAAAGAAACCATCATCAGTCTCTTATCATATTTATTTATTTATTTATTTATACTTTTTAATCTTGTTTTGTATTTCTTAAATTATCATAATAATTCTTATTCCTTGAAATAAACATATTTAATGAAAATAATGATACGTTTACTATAAAAAATAAGTATACAAAGAAAATAGAGAAAATAATTTCAAAGGAGGTAAAAATTACTTTGTTTTACATACAATGTAAATAAATTTTGTATTTGGGATAATTTTCCTGAATTGTATTCATATTTACATATTATGTATAAAGACACATCATTTTTCTTACTCTTCTGGCTGTATTATGAGCATTTTCACAGGTCATTAGGTGTTCTCTTAGAGTGTGACTAAGATCTATGGATATACACAACTTTTGACCACATCTCATTATTTTTTAGGGTAGATCGCCAAAAGCAGGAATCTGGATCACATTTCCAATTGCTAAGTATCTGAGCCCTTTCTATTTGGTGTGTCTGTCCTGCAACACTTTATTGGTTTTGTTTCTCTTAATTAAAAACTTTTTTTTCTTTGGGGCACGTCTTGCTATGTAGCCCACACTGACTTTGAAGTTGCTATATAGACTAGGCTGTCCTTGAACCTGCAACAATCTTCTCAACTGCTGGAATTACAGGCATGTTCTATCATGGCCAGATTTCACCATACTTTATTAATAATCTCTGTCTGGCACCCTGTATTATCCTTGCCAGTTAGGAATTCAAAAGGTTATCTTTTTTGAGCTGGAGTTGGAGCAGAGTGGTAGAGTGCTTACCTACCTTGCTTGAGGCTTGATATTCAATCCACATGCTGCTCCCCAAATTAGTTTGAATTGATTTGATTATTCTTGATATCTTGATATCTTGTTTGCACATCTATTAATCATTCTTAGTTTTATAATTTTCTTTCAGTTTAATGCCCTCTGCCTATTGTTCTATTTTTCTATTGGTATTGTTTTATTAGTTCAACTGTTGAGATATTTTTTCCTTCCTGCTAAATAATAACCAGGTGGAAATTCTAATCTATTAGCAACTTCTGAATATCAGCTTGGTTTTCACTTATTACTTCTGCATCTTTAGAGTGTGATCGGTTGCCTTTCTTTGGGGACTCTTTTATATTGTATTGAAGAAACTGCTAGGAATAAGGAAGAAGACGGTTTGTATAGTTGCTTAGACTTTGATAAAATAACTATATGCTTATTTCATTGTAAGTTCCCCCAAAACAATATATGCTACCAATAATATAAGAATTGCATTGAATAAGCTTTGGTTTTCCTAAGTAGTTAGATAAAATGTGTTCAAGTAAATTCAGCCTCCTCTATACAAGGCAACACCAATCTTGGGTCATGAACTGCTGAAGTTTGTTGAGAATTCAGTTCCTCCTAGTGTTCCACCAAAGAGTACGGAAGTCTACTCTAGCTTCTTAACAGAGACCCAGTTTGGAGGGAAGGAAACAAAGCCCTGCTCTTTATCGACTGAACATATTATTGATCACTTGTAAGAAGCTAGAGTTTCAGGATGTGAAATTTGAAAGCACCAAAATACTGTCCCACGAAGGCACAGTAAAGAAGTCCTCCCAGCAAGGGCAGATGGTGGTCCATGATTAGTCCTGCACATTTGGGAAGGAAAAGGAAAAGGTCTGTGTTAATGGTGACGATGGTTCAGGGAAACAGTCTCTGACATGCTCAGATGAGCTTCCCATTTGAGAGGCTGGCTCCATTGACAATGACTAATGATGCCTGTTGACAAATTACGTGTAGGTTTGGTGACAAGTCAGGTGTTCACCAGTTTTTCCACATAGCCTGGTCTAGTAACACAAGCCTGTCATTCCAACACTTGGGAGGTAGAGGCTAGAGGATCAGGACTTCAAGGTCATCTTGTTTTGCTGCATAGTTCATTGGAGGCTAGTCTGGACTCTGAGAGATGGTATTTCAAAAACATGAAGGAATGGGCTGAAGAGATGCCTCAGTGGTTAAGAGCATTGACTGCTCTTGCAGAGGATCTGAGTTCTGTTCCCAGCACCCACATGGTGGCTAACAACCATCTGTAACTCCAGTTCCAGGGTATCCAAAGCTCTCTTCTGTCCTCCGAGGTCATTGCATGACATGGGTATACTTACATGCAGGCAATACACTCATACACATAAAATAAAAATAATAAATAAGATATTTTTAAAAACATGAAAGAGGAAGAGGTGTGGGAGGAGGGACTTGGACTAGGACTTTCCATAGAGAAAGGTCTGCTTCCCTGTGGCTCTTATCCAGTTAGCTGTTGGGTATCAGCGATATTTATTAATCACAACAGTCTTACTTAGATACTACTTGATTGTCAAAAGAAAAATATTTTATCATCAGTCATCACTATTAGACCTTTGGAATAAAATGATGTTTTTCAACTAACTTATATAACCTCTAACTTCTTTCTTGCTTTCCTTTTTAGAAATTGGTGATTTTTAAAGAATTACTTATTACTTTTATTTTAGTGACATCCAATCCTCAAGTTCAAAATCTAATGGTCAGACCTTATCGGAAAGGTCTTTTGTCAAATCTGGGTCCAAACTGCTTGCCCTAGGCTGATGCTTTTCGTGTTTCTCAATTTTTCTTTCTCCTAACCAGTTTTGCTATTATGATATGATGACACTGTCATTGATTTGCAGGTGACACCAGAATGGTGTGTTCCACCTCTATTTTAGTATTTTTTTTCAAATGTTACAGAGCTTGAGGAATGCTCCCAGAAGAGTTAGTTAACCAATGCAGAGTAGATTTCAGACCCTCTAACCCTATTGTACTTACTACCTCCCGTCCCCAAAATACTATCTTCTTACAGTTCCGTGATTTTAGACTTCCGGTTGTTCGAAATATACTAGAAACTTTATTGTTGCTTTTTAAATGTGTTTTGTGCTTTTAAGACTAGGTCTTGCTATGTTGGCTAGATTTACCTCCAGGTTAAGATCCTTCTGCCTTAGCCTCACAAGTGCTGAGGGCATTGGTATGTCCTATCATGTCTAGTTGGAAACATTTTAAACTCCTCTTTCTTAAAATGTTCTACTTTTCTAACAGGGTTTAGAATTTTGGGGGGATGCTGCTGTTGCTCTGTATTCATATTCTCTTTCCCTCTCTCCTTCTCCCTCTGTGTGTGTGTGTGTGTGTGTGTGTGTGTGTGTATGTGTGGTTACTGATCTACCCCAGTCATGCATGCTACACAAGTGCTCTACCAGTGACTTCAGTGACTTACATACCTGGGCCGCAGCTTAGTTTTCATGCTTGACTCATTTAACCAACTCTATGAACTAACTCTCTGAAGATATATCAAGTTGTCTTTTTTTAATCAGAGTCTTCCTGTAGCCCTACCTGGCCTGGAACTCACTATGTAGACCAGGCTGGCCTTTAATTTACAAAGGTCTGCCTGCCTCTATCTCCCAAGTGCTGGGATTAAAGGCGTGTGCCACCATGCCTGACCAGATATGTCAAAATTAAAAAAAAAAAAAAAAAAATCCTGGAATTCATGTGATGGAAGGAGAGAACCAATTCCTACAAGTTGTCCTCTAACTCCATAGGTGGGTGGTGGCATGGATGTGTATGCGCACACATACACACACAATAAACAAACAAACAAACAAATAAATAAATCAGGCTTTCCCCAAAAATGAAACAATAAGCTTTATATCTGAGTAAAAAAAGTACTAATGTGTTTACTCAGATTTTAAAGCAAAACTAATCAAAAGGTTGTACGAATCCAAATGCACTAAATATTAGGATTAAGCATTAGAAACCCCAAAGCTTGTAAAGCAGTTGTTAGGTTGTATTGACTCATTTTGCCCTTTCTTCATCCAACAGGGAATGTGCTTTTCTGTTCGGGGTATAAGCAGTATTGTAAAAGGTTAGGGTTGTGGTAAGTACAGTCAGAGTCGGGTGGAGGACACCTACTGAGACTTTCAGGTTCCGGGATATCAAGAGGAAGGACAGCACCATGGAGATGTGGTAAGGTAGCAGAGTTTGTAACCAAAGAGAAAGCTATCCTGAGAATGGGAGTGGTCTAGTGAGCTGGGAGAAAGCTCACCTTATCTTTATAGGTCATTTCCATGGCACCCACCTTCCCTTCAGTCTTCACAGGTAGAACTGTCTTGCACACATGCATCCTCTGGTTGTTACAGGTAGCACAGGTTAGGAAGGGGTGTCAGTCTTTCTCTGTCAACTGGCTTCTTTCATATGTTAATCCTGATATCTCTCTATATCCCCACCCCCTGTTACAGGGAGATGAGCAACCCATGGCACAGCTGTCCCTACCATTCCCTTATAGTCTCCAGAGAAGATGGGAGAAGCAAAAACATGAACCGACTTCAGTGGCTCCTGATGTTGGCCTTTGTATGTTAATAGAGTCAACTAGCAAATCATTTTAAAAAGATAGGTTTCATTTCCTTTTCCCTCCTCCCTCACTCCCTTCTTTCCTATAAATCTGCCTAAGGATTGTTCTTTCAAACACAACTTCCTGACGTGAAAGTGAACCTTCTTGGAACCACTTTCCCCCATCCCTATAAGGCTGTTAAGCCTTGGGTCACCTACCACGCCTTGGTATTTAGTCAACTATTAGATATATCTGATGAGATTTTAATATGCTATTTGTTACTGTGGAATAGTTAACAGATTCTGTATGGTTGCTAATGAAATTTTTAGGAGAGTAAGAAAAGACACATTATTTTGAAAAACATGTTTTAAAAATAATTTTATAGACAGCAGATTTTGTAAACGATCATGCTAATTGTTGAGAGGGGGTTCCCAACCTTGTTAATGTCCCCTTAGCATTAGGCTTTTGTTCGCCAGCCTTGAATATGTCATTTTCTCCCACAGACTGCATTTCTAGGGGTATAATTGCTGTCTCCATGTAAAAGACAACTCATGTGCATAAATTTCCACTCGTTGCAATGAGACTCTGCCTCCCCTCATTTTAATGCAGATGTGATCCAGAGGGTAGAGTTACACTTACTTCCCCAAGCAAATGAAACAGATTACACATTAAATATTGTCTTTGGAACCAGGTGCACAGAAACAACCAATTACCTAGACAGCTCATCAAGTCCTGATATGTTTACTGCATTGTTTTTTGTTTTCTCTTTAAACATTTGGCACATTATTCTGAGGCTTTCATTTCTCTGCAATGAACAGAATATGCTTATTAATAAAGACCCCTTTTGTGTGATTCACTCGCAGTTGACTCACAGAGGCCTTTAAAACCACATTTGAAAGTTTCTGAACTGAACTTAAGTTCCTGTGAAGACAAAGCATTATGACTACAAAGAGGAGACTGATTCTGGTTCTCCTTGGCAAAATAATTGGCATCTAAAATGACTAAAAGGAGAAGCATGAATTTGTAGGGAGCTAGATGAGGGATGCTTCTGTTCCTCTGGATGTTCTTTTATCGATCATACAGGACAGTATTCATGCAGATTTATCAGTTGTTGCTCACTGCTGATAACATCTTGATTTTCTAATGCACATTATTGTGTCTCTGGGTCTTTAATAAGTCTGAGATGCATGTAAATACAAGAGTTCTGTAAGATATGTTTCTGTTATTCCAAGGGACTTCTGCCTCTTTCAGAGGAGGGACCGTTTTAGATTTCTCCAGTCTTCAGCCTCCAGCCTTTGCTGTGAAGAAGGGCATTGGGGGAATATGTAATGGGTGGGGAATGTTAGGAGGGTGGGGCCAGGAACTTTGTGATGGGGCTGTGTGCAGCAGGCTACTGCAGTGGAATTAGAAACCATGCAGAAAGGTTTTAGGGTATGTGGTTTGGAGATCAGCCACCCACCGGATGAGTGGTTTAAGCAGGACAGATTTGCTGTTCAAGCTGGTAAATCATTTACCCTCCCAGCTTCCTTTGGAAGGTAGGGGGCGCTCTAAGCAAAGTAGGAAAAAGTACAGGGCAGGAAAAAGAAACCTCTGTATGCATGCATATGGGGAGGGAGGAGGAAGATCAAAACCTGAGTGTTGGCGTCTCTCTCTCTCTCTCTCTCTCTCTCTCTCTCTCTGTGTGTGTGTGTGCGTGTGTGTGTAGGTCAGAGTACAACTAGTGGGAGTCAATTCTCTCCTACTTTGTGTGTCTCAAGGATGGAACTCAGGTGGTCAGGCTTGTTAGCAGGTACCTTCACCTGCTGAGCTATCTTGCTAGTTCAGTAATGAAGTTCTCTTTTGAGGCAGGGTCTCACTGTATAGCCATGACTGCTCTGGAATCTTTTTTAAAGGCCATACTCCCCCTGAACTTATAGAAATTCATCGGTCTCTGCCTCCTGAATGCTTGGTTAGAGGCATGCACGATGACACCAAGCTCAATATGAAAGTTCTTAGTGTACTGATATAAGGTAAACTTCTCAATATATTGGTAATCAAAAACCAAAAATCTATGCAAGGGCAAGAAAATCCTATAACATCTAATTTTGATAAAGACAAAAAATCATATAAGGAAGCATACACATCTACCCTGGCTGTTATAACTGCACAGAGATTCTCAGATGTGGCATGGGAGTACTGAGACAGTGGGAAGGAAAGGCTGGGGCATTGTGTTTTAGTGTTTTGAACAGAGAAAAAGACTGTATAAAATAGCTAATGAAAAACTTTAAAAGAGCCCAGGCTTGCTGACCTACTCTTACAATCCCAGCACTTGAGAGAGCAAGGCAGAGGATGGCAAGTTTGAGGCCGACCTGGGCAACATAGCAAATCCATGCGCACGAACAAACAAACAAAAAGTAAAGTAAACCGAAAAATGTAAAGAGGAAAAATGGCTAAGTATGGAGTGAGGCAGCCTTGGGTTTATATACTGGTTCAAGAACTGTTTGTAGAACATTTCCTACTAGTTCTGTAGAAGTTAGATAATTCTAACTTCTTCCTGAGGGTAGTGAAGATGCTAAATGAGAGCATGTGTACAGCCTTCAGTGGGATGGTATAGTGCCTGGCACATTTCCATTATCTTTACCTTTACCTTTATCTTCTGGACTCAGTGTGGTGGTGCACACCTAAAAGCCCCAGAATTTGATAGGACAGAAGGGTCAGGAATTTAAGGTCATTCTCCACTACATGGTGAATTTGAGGCTCATGAGAGATCCTATCTCAAAAACAACGAAAAGATTCCTTTATGTAGTACTTGTGTGACCTTAGGTTAAAAAAATATATTTCTGATTATCACTATCCTCTCATAAATAGCTGAGCATTTGGAGAAAAGAGGCTCAGAACAGTGGGATTATGAAAGGGAAATATAGAAGAGATTACAAAAACAATATTTAGTTCCCACCAACCCTTTGAAGGAATCAGAGTCATTGAAGGCATGTCTAGAACCAGTGTGTGCCTGGCTCTTCTGTACAGAATTCACAGTCGAGAAGTCCCTGAGTCTCACAGCCGTACTTCTCTTCTGAAGTGCTGATGTGGGTAGCTTGAGGGCTCAACTGTGGACCTGGGAACCCAGGAAGGCAGAGAAGCAGGTGGACACAACCACAAACGAAAGCTCTGCAGTCCTCCAGGAGTCTGTAGATGGTGGATAAACAATCCTGGGAATCCAGAACTCCTCGGGAAGTTTATAACGAGTATGGGGAAATACACATTTTTCCAGGGAAATCCTGATCTTTTCATTGGATTGTCAAAGAGGGCTGCACTCCTCCTGGAGGGACTATGGCCCCTGCTGAGCCAGTGATGCTAATATGCCATGACCTAAGGACTGTGATTAATGCCAATCTGGGAACTTCAGTCTGATAAAAATAAAACTTTCCTAAATACTATAAGGAAAGAATCAAAGAACCATGACTCTAGTCTAGTTGCTTTTTTAAAAAGATTATTATTATTTGTAGCCCATACTGGCTTGCTGTGTGGTTGAGGATGACCTTGATTCCTGATCCCCTTGCATCCACTCCCCAAGCTGGGATTACAGGCATGAGCCATCATCAGGTCTGGATGAACCCAGGGTTTCCTGCACATTAGACAAGCACTTTGCCGATTGAACTACATCCTTGAGCTCATCGAATTGCTTTCTAAGCAGACTTTCTTGTACTCTTTTTGTTTAGCCATATTCATGTTTATTGTTTACTGAATATTCTTCCTTAAATGTGTTCACTCTTTAAAATTAAATCACTGCTTCAGCTTCAGCCTGAGCAAAAATATCTGTGAAATTGGGAATGGATTATGCTCCCAGCACGTTTCCCCCTCCCAATGTATAAAAGAAGTTTATTGCTGTGAAAACTTAATGTTTGTACCGTTACTCAGATCATTCAATACAGAGGTGGGATTGTGGTACTTCTGAAAATGTTCCTAGATATTCTAAGCTTCCCACGTGGCATCCACTATACAGAGGAGGAGCCGGAGTCCCGAGACAATCAATGCACTTATTAGATATGATAAGCAAACATGGGGAAAGTTCAAATCAAGCTCTGGGCAAGGCTGAGTGTGTCCCCGACTCGGCCATGCTTGCCTGTTTTAGTGCTACGCAGACAGTTTAAAGAGATTTGAAGTCTCTTGCATTTCCTCACAACCACATAAAACGAATCAACTAGACTAAAAACTTGATCGATTTAATACTCTGGTAATGATCCCAGGGATTGAAGAAGGGGGGATGAGAAGCCAGTGAGTTTCTTTCTACTCAAATTCCATCTCATTTTTATTTTCTCTTAATGTTTTTTTTGAATCCCAAGTTCCAAAACCTGTCCCCTATTATGCAGTGCAAACGAGAACAGATGGGGAAAAGTTATGTTGGAAAGGGCTTTGGAGGGCCACAGAGAAGAGAAATATGACTACTCAATGTGTCACACACCAACTTGCAGCTGCCACCAGCCTTCCCTCTGCGTATGGAACCAGCCCGCGGAGCTTGGGAGGAGCAGGCGTACTACAGGAAGGGAGCGCAATTAGAGAACGTTCGCTGTGCTTGTGCTGCCTTGAAAATATGAATAAAGAGCAGAGCAGCCGTGCAGCCAACAAAAGAGAAATAAATCCAAAGTTAGCCTAGAAAATGGTTAGCTGCACCCTGAACCATCCCAAACGTGAACGGTAATTGGCTCTATCCAGCCTTTCTGTGTCAGAGAATTGCCTCAGCAGGGCTCAAAGCTACTATTCAGGTCTTCCCTCTGTTTAGGAATCGTTAGTCTCAGAAGGTCATACTGGCTCACATACATGATGTGGCCTTCCAACAAGTATTTGCCAGTATTCATAGAGTGCTTAAGAGTTCCCTAAATATTTCAGGTGGGAGGCAGCTGACCTGTTTTCAAATTGCACTTCCGCCCCAGGCACAAGCTGGGAGGCCTCGGGAGGGTCAGTAAGTTCTCTGAGCCTGGAGTCCACCCCCGTATGTTGCAGAAGTTGTATGCTTTACTTATGCAGGATTTGGGTATTTGAGGTAGTGTATGTAAATGACTGACATAAATGTGCTGCTCAATTTATGGCAACTGTTATTACTGAGATTATCAGAAAGTAGAAATGTTCTCTATTTTAATCCAATATAAGATGCTAAGAATATATTCTTAGCCATGTGTGTGTGTGTATATATATATATATACATATACATATATTCATATACATATATGTATATACATGGCTTAGAATCCCTAAGAATTTATGCTAGAAGTAATGATAAGGTTAACATAGTTTAAGGGGCTGGGTGTGTCTCTCAATGATACACCCCATAATTAATATGTGTGATGCTCTGGTTCAGCCCAGAGCAAACCCTCCAAAAAAAGAAAAAGGTTAGCATGGTTTAATTGTTTGATTTATATAGTGATTAAGGCCATACATGTGGCATCTGTGAAGAAATCCTAGTGTTGCAAGCAATTGAGCAACTGACTCCTGCAGGAACCTGCTCTCAGATTGTGCCTATCACTGCAGAGTGAGTGTGCAAATACTTTGTGTCACTTTGCTATAGAGATGACTGCTTTTTTTAAAACTAGATTCTTCAAAATGCAGTTACCCAAGCCTGCCTCTTAGTATATGTCAGGATCTCTAAAGTAGATCTACAGCTAAGATTAAATGATTTGGCTGACAAGTCAGCTCAGCAGGTAACGGTACATGCTGCCAAGCTTGAAGACCTGAGTTCAGTCCTCCTAACCTACATAACAAAAGGAGAGAACTGACTCCAGCAAGTTGTCCTCTGACCTCTACATGTGCACCATGACACATATGCATTCATATACACAGAGACACACACACACACACAATAAGTAAATAAATAATAAACGTAATTTTTAATATTAAAATGACTGAAGAGGGTTGGTGAGATGGCTCAGTAGGTAAAAGCACATGTCATGTAAGCTTGATGACTTTAGTTCAATCCTTAGAATCCATATAAAAGTGGAAGGAGAGAATGATCTCCACAAGTTGTCCTCTGACCTCCACACTTGTGGGGTAACATCCCCTCCCATTAATAATAAATAAAAATTTAAACTGCTACTTAAATTTTTTTAAAAAGCAGAATGACTGATAATTCTTTATTTCTTTTCTACTTATTTTGGGAAGGGATGAGTAAGGTCTTGTTATATAGCCCAAGCTAGCCTCAGACTTGCGTCCCTCCCACCCCAGTGTGAGGAGTGTTAGAATTACAGGCATGCACTGTGATACCCAGTTTAAACCGCTGAGGTTTGCAGGCCACTTCTTAAGAAATTCTAGTGATGTGTGGTCTTCCTGTCTCCTTTTGTCACCACACACAGTGCAGGGGATGAGGTTGAAGCCTGGCAGGTGACACTTCTCTTCCCTACAACCTCTCTTCCCTCATTTTGCAGTGTTCAGTTAGGGTGGAACTGTTCATTGCCTCCTTATTCACAGGGGACATCAGCTTTATAATATAGTTTGTCCTAAGAAGGTGGCCATGCATCCCAGTATGATTAATAATAGCCCAGCATGGTTATAGAGTTCCTTATTTCCCCCAAGTGCCCCAGTATGGATGGAAAATTATATCATTACTGTAGGCCTGGAGACCCTTGATTAGCACACATAGGACATGAATGAGGACTGACAGAAATTTAAGGTGTGTTATTAGCTAGTGCAGAGAAGAGAAGCCTAAACACCACTGGCAACGAGCAGAAGTTGCTTTAGGCTAAAATGACATAGGAACTATCTGAGGGAATGATACTCTTTCATTGTATTGCATAAATTAGTGTCAAGAATAACAGGGCACTGAAGAGGTGGTCTGAGGGTTAAGAGCATTTGCTGTTCTTTCAGAGGACTTATGTTTGATTCCCAGCACTCACATGGCAGCTCTATGGCCCTCTTCCAGCTTTTACAGACACATACCAGTATGCAGACCGGCAAGCAAAACAGTTATAGAGATAAAAATAAGTAAATCATTTAAAAAAGAGAATAGCACGACATGGGAAATCTGGGCAGTGTAGAGTGGTTAGTGTCCACTTTCACCTGAGTAGCGCAGCACTGCCAGCAAACAACAGCATATCTGATTGCTTTCCTCATTTCTACTACTGCCTGTTGTCTTGGACAGACTATTCCTCGTTTCTACTACTTCCTGTTGTCTTGGACAGACTATTCCTCGTTTCTACTACTGCCTGTTGTCTTGGACAGACTATTTGAAATCTTTGAATTTCACCTAACTCATGAGTAATGAGACAGCTAGGCCTGGTAGCTCACACCTGTCATCTCCAGAAACTGGAAGAAAACAGCAAGGGTTCAAGACTAGCCTGAGTTATGCGCCACCCCATCGCAAAACCTCGTGTCAAAAACAAGTTGCTGTGCCCTTCAGTTGTGGGGACAGAAATATGTGCACTCTGGTTGGGTGCTCAATACAGGAGTTCATCTACTGTTCCTTCCATCAGAGCCTCTATGCTACAGATACATCTAAGTCAACTTCGGAGAGGACCTATGAGGATGCTGTGGAAGTGGAAAAGATTCTGGGTTTCAAGCTCCCGACCCCATCTCTCTCTATCTCTCTTTCTCTCTGTCTCTCCCGTGTTTCTCAGCAAACTCAAAAAATCATAAACCCTGTCGTGAATGGGGGAAAAAACGAGGGACCTAAAGGGACAAGGATTGATAAGGACTGATAAGGAAAAGCCTAATTATAGTCTTAGATGATGAAGCAAAAGGAGAGGAAAAGAGAGGATAAAGGAATGAAGGAGGGAGGGTGGGAGGAAGGGGACGGTTTAGCAAGATGCCAGACTGCTTTGTACTTGGCAAAGCCCATCTAGTTTGAGGCCTCAGACCTGTCCTAATGGTCTGGGTAGTGTTTGGAGGTGGGGGAAGGGACCACAGTCCTATGGAAAGGACTGTGCTGTTCGTGTAACTGCTGCCTCTCAGCATCCAGACTGCTGTTTGGGTGGGCGGGATGGAGAAATACTATTCTGTTAAAGTGAAGAGCTTTGAAGTGGAGACAAACACAATCTGGTAGTATTACAGAGGCATTATTCACCCTGATGACTCACTCTCTGGCTCCCACACAGCAGAGAGAAGTAACATTAGTGACCTTGAAGATGTTGGCAAGTACAGCAGCCTTAAGGCTTGGCTTTTTAAGAGAATGTGAGTGTGTGTGTGTGTATGTGTGTGTGTTTGTGTGTGTGTGTGTGTGTGTGTAGACAGAGAGAGACAGAGACAGAACAAGAGAACAGGGGAATGCATATTAGAGTACAAATGTGTGGTGAACAAGCCAGTCTCAAAAGCCAGTACAAATCCTATTAATATGGAAGCAGCTAACTCATCTGAGTGACAGGTACTCACAAGGAATTTACCATTATGAGCAGGTCTCTGCTCAGAGCATTGAGAAGCAGTTCAGTGAGGGAACTTTTGAAATAACCCTTCACAGCTAGGAGGTAGCTACGGAAGCAGTCCCTCTACCCGGGTGCACATCTCTCCCAACATTTCCATTCATCAGGATTGCATAAATACACTTTGCTGAATGTAATGTTTCCTGTGTTCCAAGCCAAACACTGCTCAGTGTTCAGAGCTCTACAGACAAAATTCAAACAGATGCTGCTGCCAGGCCTTTGACAATCCACAATAGAAAGCAGACAACAATAAAAGGGCGCACCAGGACCTACAGATGTGCAAACAACTGTATAATTGCGGACAGTCCTGACTTAAACCAGACAGTCCCTGCGTACTACTAAACATTGCAGACATGGAAGGAGCTGCAGCTTCAGGGAGCTTGATCTTAGAACTGCATACTGAAGCTCAAAGAAAAATAAAAACCAAACTATGAAGTACTTCGAAGTTCATTGAAAAGAGAAGACTTGAGGATCTGTGTATGAGCAGCAGGAAGAACAGGCTCAGAATCGATATCAAGGACAGCTAAAGGTAGCCCTGAGACTCCTGGGTTCATACGGTCTCTTGTAGTTGTGTTTTGGGTTATGTTTGTCCCTCAGTATTTTTACTGTACTTAAAGTTCTTATTTTTATGGAGATTTTATATATATATGTATATATATATATATATACATATATATATACACACATAGCAGAGAGTTACAGTAAATAAGGCATGGTTTGCCTAAAATATAGAGCTCTAAGTAAAAGAAACAAACAAAAAGTCCCTTACGAACTCTCCTCTGTACCCAAAATAATGTAAGGAAAAGGGAGGGTTTATTAAAAGAAAATGCTTGCTCCCCAGTTCCCAAGAACTCAAATGTAGGTGGTTCTCACTCTTAGATGCCACTGGTACTTACCCTTTGTCTATCTCTGCAGTCAGTCAGCTTCTTCCCCCCTCACTAAACTTCTGTGGGTGCAGCTCACAAGGGTACACAGCAAGGCTTCCAACAAGCCAGGGGTCCAAATCTCCTTCCTTTCAACCAGCAGCAACAATGGAGCACCGATCATAGACCCAATCCCAGTTCCTGAAAATACTCAGACTGGCCTGGTTTGCACCAAGTACCCACCTCTGAAGGAATTAGCTGAAGCCACAGGATCACATTGTGTTCACTCCCTGTCACAACCATGTCCGCTTAGATGTGGGGTCATGGTTCAAGAAAAAGACAGCACTGTTCTGACTGCCAAGACACTTTTGGCTACAAGTAACAGGGTATTCATTGTCTTACATGGGAAAGAAAGAAAAAAAAGACTGCCTGAAATTTAGTGAGTCTGAAATTCAGGCAATTCAGCTAAACAATTCCTTCAACACTGTGTAAAGGTGCGTTGTTAAGTGCTGGGGACGCAGGTGTGAATGAAGCAGAAATAATCACTGCCTTCAAGAAGCTTCTATTCTGTAAATTCAGTAACTCAACAACATTAAAAAGAACCCATGGAGCTGGAGAGACGGCTTAAAAGCACTAGCTGCAGGCTATTGGTGCACTCTTTTGGCCTCTATGAGCACCACACTGCATACATTCACACAGACATATATACATAAATAAAGTGGAATGAATCTTCAAACAAAACATCCCAGGGTTTTTGAGTTTTGCTTACACCCGCCGAACTGGGAAATGTCGGCTCTAACTCTTATGAAAAGGTGGAAGTGAGCGACTGTTTCACTAATTTACCTGAGGTCACATAAGTACTAACAAAGGAAACTTGAAACAATTGTAAGAAATTTTAGAGATTTAAAAAATGTATATGTATATGTGAGCCTGTGTGAGTTTATGTGTACCACATGTGTGTATGTGCCTGATGAGGCCAGAAAGGCTTAGAACTCCTGGAACTGAAGTTACAAGTGATTGTGAACTGCCCCACTTGGGTGCTGGGAATGGAACCTGGATACTCTTCAAAAGCAGTCAGTGCTCTTACCTGCTGAGCCACCTGTTCAGACTAGGCCCACAAAAAACTTTTTTTTTTTTTGAGACAGGGTTTTATGTAGCCCAGGGTGACATCATACTTACTACTTAGCTGAGAATAACCTTGAACTCCTGATCTTCCTGCCTCTACCTCCCAATTGCTGGGATTACCGACATGCATTACAATATCCAGCTTGAATAAAGAAATCTTGAATCTAGACTCACTGTGTAGCCTAGGCTGGCCTCAAAATCATGGCAATACTCCTGTCTCAGCCTCCCAAATGATGAAATTGCAGGAATGGCCCAATGCACCCAGCTTTTGAACCTAGCTTCTCAAACCACTGTGAAGTGCTACTTGCAGCCCTGAGACTAAGAGAGGCCCTTCTTCCTGAAGCACATGGACCTGAAAAAAAATCAGGGCCCTATGAGTCAGGAGATGCTGAGGGCGGCTTCGAGGAAGGGAGCTGTCACACTGCTGCACTGACATTGTAGCCATCAGACATAGCTCCAAATCTTGGAATTGATAGAGCTGTTAAAAAGAAAAAAACATTCATGCATGTACATATACATGCTTACACATGTGTGGGTGCAGGTACACATGCATGTATGTGCATGTATGTGCATGTACCCTATGTTGACATCAGCCATCTTCAATCACTCTTCACTTATTCATTAAGGCAGGGTCTCCTAGTTAGCTTCAGCAGCCAACTTGACACAGCCCAGATTTATCTGAGTCTCATTTGTTACATTTGTAGATCAGATTGGCCCATGGGCTTGTCTGTGAGGAATTTCCTTATTTGCTCATTGTTATAGAAGGCCCATTCTACTATGGGTAGTGCCATGCCTACACAAGCTAGCTGAGAGAGCTAAGGGGAGCAATCCAGTAAGGAGCGTCCTCCGTGATTCCTGCCTCTGCTCCTGCTTGAGTTCCTGCCCTGACTTCCCACGGTGATGGACAGTAACTTGGAAGTATAAGCCAAATAAACCCTGTCTTCCCAGGCTGTTTGTGCTTAATCAAAGTAACAAAGAAAGCAACCTAAAACACAGGGTCTCTCAGTTGAACCAAGAGCTAAGAGATACAGACTAGTATAGCCAGTTTGATCTGGGAATCTTCTGAGTCTTCCAAGCATTGGAAATACAGGTGGGCTGCCTGCCATGCCCACTCAGCATTTATGTGAGTTCTGGGTATTGGAACTCCAGTCCTCCCCCTTACGTGGCAAGCACTAGGCAGCTCCTCAGCCCTCAAACCACCCTATTCATAGTCTTGGTCAAAAGATGTCCTCAAGGTCACAGCTAGGAGTTCAGAACAGACTGATGATGGATCACATAGAGTTAAGGTGACTGTCTATCTTGCATATTACCTTCTGTTTCTTAAGGGACTTATTGGTCACAGAAGGGGCAGTCTGATGGTCACCTCAGCAATGGATAGCTTCCTGAGCTGTAAAGGCAGTTTGATGTGGCTGAAATCATACGAAAGCTAGATGGTAGAAACTCTTGATCCCAGTACCTATAATGTAATAGCCAGAAAGCTCCGAAGGCATTATGGAATGTCAACTTGACAGAGGCTGGGCAAGTTGCCTTCATTTGACTTCAGGCAGGAAACGTGCTTTTGAATCTCAAGTTCTGTCCTTGGCACAGATGACTACTATTCAGTGGTAGAACCTAGGAACTGCCAGAAAGAAAAAGCACAAATACAAACAGAACTTAAATAAACTTTAATAATATAGGAGAGAGGAGAAATCATAATTATTGAAAAAATAGGGCTGGAGAGATGGCTCAGCAGTTAAGAGCACTGACTGTTTTTGCAGAAGGCCCAGGTTTAAATCCCAGCATCCTCATGGAGGCTAACAACCATCCATAACTTTAGTTCTGGGGGATCTGATGCCCTCTTCTGTCCTCCGTGGGCACTGCATGACCCAGGTGCATTTTCACACATGCAGGCATAACACTCATACACATAAAAAATAATGTAATTAAAAAATAAATTTTTAATCGAAAGAATATTATCTTATATAAAGAGAACGAGTCCAGGTGTGGTAGCCCATGCCTTTAATCTCAGCACTCAGGAGACAGAAATAGGAGTTCTCTGTGTGTTTGAGGCCAACCTGGTCTTCATAGTAAATTCCAGGCCAGCCAGTATTCCATAGTGAAACTGTGTTTGAAAGAGAGAGAGAAGAGAAGAGAAGAGAAGAGAAGAGAAGAGAAGAGAAGAGAAGAGAAGAGAAGAGAGAGAATAAGAGAACAAGAAAGAACAGTAATAAATCCTTAAATAAAAGGACAGGAAATTGTCAAAAAAAAAAACCTGATACATGAAGATTTCAGTTGTGTTTGTAATGTTTCATTTCATATTCTGAGTGCTAAATTCATGAGTGTTTTATCACTCTGCACTGCTAATTTTTGTTTTGTTTTTGAGGCACGGCCTTGCTACATAGGCCAAGCTGGCCTCAAACTTATGATCTTGCCTTAGCCTCCTGAGTGCTAGGATTAAAGATGTGGGCTACCAGGCAGTTTCTCTTTGCTCTTTGTCCCCCCTGAAGTATTTCATTAAAAATAAAAAGCTTTGTATCATTTTGCCTTTTTGAAATTTGTCATAGGTAATTTGATTCATTGTTCTGAGTGTGAGTAAGGAGGTAGAGAAAGGGATCTGAGCCCTGGGATCTTCTTCCTGCCAGAAGAAAGGGCCAGATCACCCCAGGTCCCCAGCTCATGTCCTCTGCAGCCAAGAGAACACCGTTCCCCTCCCTTCTTCCCTTCCTCCCTTAATCTCTTCCTCTCTCCCAGTTCTCCTACTCAGTTGCCATTTTTTCCTTTTCCTCTTGGGATCTCAGTTGCATCCTACAATGTGCCCTTCCCTGGGTGGCAACAGTGTGCCATTACCCAGGAGGCGCTGAGGAGTGGGTGGAGGAGACATTCAGTATCCACTGGTGTGTGTCATTGTTCCTTAGTCAACTTTGCTTTTCAAAAACACAATATATCATTAAACAAAACCTCTTCTCTGTTCTGAATAACAGACTAGTGGTTGGGTTTTTAAAATATATATTTAAGAAAATAGTACACATGCTCAGTCCACTCAGAGGCTAATCACCTGCTAGGTTTCTAGAATTTGATAGGGTGGGTCCCCTACCCCATACCAATTCTGAAGGCGAATAATGGCAACATTTTGCTCTAAAAACGCTAACTTCTCTTCTGTTGTACTTTTGCTGTTATTCAAAAACAGCCAAATGGATGTTATTGAAATCCGGTCCCAAAAAAAGGTTGAAATTGCTCCCCAGCTGGGCCTGAGACCCTGTGTGCCAAATTTCAGCCTAAAGAGAATTCTTATATTTGAGTCACTGTGAGCAGCTGAAAATACGAGGTTTGGGGTGGAAATGCTAACAGACTCTTAACTATCACTTTGCAAACCATGTGATTATAACACAATGCAAACCTCCTCTGGAGCAAATCTCTGGCAAAAGCAACAGAAACAAGACGTCTAGGCCCTGAAGTTCTGCCTATACAAGCTTCTGCTGGGCTAGCAGCAGGCACAGGAGGCCTGGCCGTGACACGGCCATCATTGCAGTACTTGGTGAGATTTAAGGAAGGGCCCCACTGGTGAATTCCTATAAAATAACAGCAGAGTGGGCAGCTCATTCCTTTACAGGGCTCCTTGGAACAGGAGCTTATGGTCACCCTTGCTTGTTCTGGAAGTGTTATCGCCAACACAGTGCTTGATTCCAACCAGACATGAATTGTTTGCCACCTCTAGTCCCATTGGCTTAGTCACACTTGCTCCCCTTCCAACTTGGCAAAGATGCCTGCACTGCTTGGCCACTTGCTTCTGTCATCTGGCATTTAAATGTGGGCTGAATCTCTCCTTAGTAAAATTTAGGGCCACAAAGATGTTTTGGTTCCAGGCTTTAAACACATATTCCAGGCAGTAAGAGCACAAGATTAGGTATATTCCACAGGAAGGTTCATTCATCGATCACTCCCATGATTGGAGAGACATCAGAGCTTCCTGGAGGTGGCTCTCGGGGGGTACTGTTTCCAGATCACTCCTCCCTTAACACTTGCCCCCACCCTGGGCTAGGATAGAAAAGCAAACTCCCAAAGGCTGGAACACTGTGATACTTTTCAACAAGGCTACTGTGGTTAGACAACTAACCACATCTGCTCTCATCCCTTATCTATGCAGTGAGGCTAGTACGTTCCTCCTGTCCACACACAAAAACCATATAGCTTCCTGGCTTCAGGGTGAAAGTGTTTCCTAAATTGCAATGTACTGTGAATACACTGAACATGCTTCCAGAATATCATCAGAACTTCAAAATTGTAATCTGAGACAGGCGAGGGGGCACATGCCTTAATTTTTAATCCCAGAACTCTCTGTGACATTGAGGCCAGGCTGCTTGACATAGCAAGTTCCAGACCAGCTACAACTATAGGAAGACTCTGTCTCAAACAAACAAAAGACCTAAAACGCCAACACACACACACACACACACACGCACGCACGCACGCACGCACATGCACACGGGCACCCATGCGCGCACATGTAAACAAAATTGTAATCTGAGCTAAAATTGTAGTCCAGTCAATAGAAATACATGTAAAAGATCTGCTCCCATTAGAAAGGTCAGCAGGGCACAGGTCCTAAGAATGAGTAAGCCTTTATTAGATTCCTGATACGTGTTCATTCTCTGATAAGGACTATGAAAGATGCATAGTAATTGAAGGCAGGACTCCTGACTTTAAGAAGAGCATCAAACACAAGAAATGAAGTAAAAAGGAGACATTCTGGACACATGTCATGGCAGTTCAGTTGTGGAGGGCTAGAGGAAGGGGTGGCTTCATGCATTGTGCATGTGAGACATTATATTTTCTCTGTCCATCTGGCCCTTCTTAGGAGTATTTTAGCTTGTTTAATAAAATACTTTAGATTGAGTAATTTATAACCAATTCACAGATATGTCTTATAGTGTTAGGGGCTGGGAAGTTCAGGGTTAAGGTGCCAGCAGATTTGATGCCTGGGAAAAGCTTACTGTCTACTTCATAAATAGTGCCCTTTAGTTGTATTCTCACATAGTGGAGGAGGCAAGTGCGCTCCTTCTGCCTTCTTTTGTAATAGTGACTAATCCCACTTATGAAAACAAAGCCCTTACGACTGAATCATCTCCCAAAGTGCTCATGATGTCATACCATCGTGATGGGGTTAGGTATCAGTATATGAATTGTGAGGAGACACCAACTCCAGATGGAAGAAAGGAGACTTTATCTTCCATACTCCGTGTGGTTTTAATGGGTTAGCTAGGCCAACGACTGAGCCTACCTAACTTCAGAAGTATACAGATTCTCTGGGCATGGCTATAGCAGTTCCCCATTCTTCTAACTACAATGACTGAACAAGAGAAGACACCGATCCAAATCTGAAGTTCAGTTCTGGCATAGTAAAAGTGAGGGGCAGGAGAAAGAAGCACATCAGAGGACGCTGTGAGGATGTTTTCCGTGGCCTCATGCAGGCCCCTTTGGTGAGAGGAAGGATACTGTAGGAAAGCACAGAAGTACAGTGAAGTGGGAATGATGGTGGTCATGAGAAGGGTATCTAATGACACCATTTGGATTTGTGGCACCCTCAAAGCAAGTGCTTCTGTTGTGTGTGGAATGTAATTTCCCCTTTGGGTCTACAGAAGTTTGGTGTGAGTTTCCTTTTGTTTGAGCTAGGAATTCTAACCCTTACAGAATAGAATTTGAGTTGCATTATTTTTTTAAAGGGTAGTATTATGTTATACCCAAGCAAGAAGGCAGACTATTCTGAGCAAGAAGAGCTTCTTGAATGGTCTTGAAGTAAGCCTGGAGAATTTGGAGAAAATTAACCTGGATGGAGCATCTGTGAAAGGAATAGGTGGGACTAGCTAAACTGGGTTGAGTACTGAGGAAGAGACCAGTATGGGGCTTCTTCAATGTGGTTAGAGTTGAAGCTTGATTAGAAGGAAGTGGTGTCTCTAAACATAGAGGAAAGAAAACTGTGTCATTTTAAACAGATTTATTATTTTTATTTTATGTGTATGAGTGTTTTGCCTACATGTATGTAAGTGCCCCAAGTACATGCAGTACCCACAGATGCCCAGAAGAGAGCATCATTCAATCTCTTGGACCTGGGCTTACAAATGGTTGTGAGCCATGATGTGGGTGCTGGAGATCAAACCTAGGTCATCTGTAAGAGCCATCTCTCTAGCCAGGAAAACTATTCTATTTAATGGCAACATTTTTATTGTCTGCTGCGTTTGTGGCTTAAATAGGCACATGTTTTGTCATAGTTCTGGAGGCAAGATACTGGAAAATTCAGTTTCTAGTGAAGTTCTGGCAATGACTCTTGCCCTACTAGTAGATAGTGGCTTTCTCAGTATGTTGAGCCACAGCCTTTCCTTTAATACATGCAGGAGCATGCTGGTGTCACTTCTTACTTATAAGAACACCAATCCTGGGGACTGGAGAGATGGCTCAATGGTTAAGAGCACTGGTTGCTCTTGCAGAGAACCTTAGTTTGGTTCCCAGCACCCACATAGCAGCTAACAACCATTTGTAACTCTAGTTCTGAGGGATCTGACAACCACTTCTGACCTCAGCAGTCATTCCATGACATGGGTGTGCTTACATACATGCAGACAATATCCTCATATACATAAAATAAAAAAATAATAAAGTATTTTTTAAAAAAGAACACCAATCTTATCATATTAAAGCTCTACCCTTAAGACCTCATTTATTATCAAATATACCTTCATTGGCTACTGTTGTAACATCTGTCAAAAGTAGGATCAGGGCATGGAAAAATCAACTGTCTCCCCACTGGCTAGCGTACACAGTGCCAGAAGGTGCTGTGAAGGCTGGGGGAGAAAAGACATCAGTGGTGCTGAACCTTGCATGCTACAATACCAATCTGCCAGTCAAGATGTGCAATAGTAACATGAAGGTTGTGGGGGTAACCAGCTCTTTTCTGATTGGATATAAGCCTACTCCACAGGAGGGATTTCATGCCTGGTGCTGTTGGGCATAATTCAGGATGGGTCTAGCCCAGCCACCTGCTAAGAGGAATAGAGGAATGGCTCCTGTGGGCGTGGCATTCTGCTCTGGCTAGTTGTGAGACCAGCTTCTGCTCGGCACCTGGAAAGAACCTGCCTACCTGAGGACAGACTTACTATTGGCTGTATTTGGGACCCCACCCCATAAAGTCATTGGCTCTCCAGACCTATAAGAGCTTGTGCACCTATTCAATAAACGAGCTTGCTGTGCCACCCACTTGGCCTACTTCCTGCCCAGCTCCCAGAGTTTGTGTCTTAACTCTGCATCTACTTGCCCCCTCCCCCACAACGGAGGTCCCCTCAGTCCCCTCGGGCTGGCCCCAATATGGTACCACAAATCTAATCAAAAGCCTATGACTGGGAAGATCACAGGTCTTGGGGGGAGGACCCTAATGTTCTTTTTCTAAGTGGTCAAACCTTCAAACTACCATCTAAATATTTATGTTTATATCTGTAGATTTATGTCACTCTCATCTTTGGTCAGAGTAGCTTTTTTATGCAGTGTGTAGTGGCTGATGCAGAGATTTCTAGCTGGTCAAAGTGTTTGAGTGTAGGTAGCTCTACATGCTCATCTATGGATGAGACATCTCTGTCACCTTACCCCCATCCACGACTTAGGGACTATCATGGAAGAGGGGTGGGAAGAATGTAAGAGCTGTTAGATAGAGAAGAAAAGCATGAAACGCTGGCTTCCGGGCATGACGTAGCTGTTGCTCACATCAACCCACAGCAGCTGTGGCTACCTGAACAAAATTAAGCCAGTCAAAATTCCAGCAAGGATTGGGGAGGGGCCCCCAAGGCCAGACCCTTGAGAAGGACCTATTGGCAGTAGATGGCTACTGAGGGAGGGAGAGTCATTCCCCTTTGGGGATCCCCAGCTGGTTGATGTCCCACACCTCAGTGGATGACCGCACACCCAGCACTAATTAGACTCAGGGTTATTAGAAACAAGAATAAAAAAGGAGGATATGAATTAGAAGCGAGACAGATTGGGGAGAACCAGGGAGATGTGGAGAAGTAGTGCTGGGTAGGTATGATCAAAATACATTGTATGCATGTATGAAATTTTCAAGGAACAAATTAAAATATAGTTTGAAAAAAACTAAGAGCAGGAGAAAATGCTGATAAGGGCAACACTCATACTCAGGTAGTGAGCAGGTAAATCACACAGCTGATCGGAAGAGGAGCAGAGCAGAGCGCAGTGCTATTGAAACAGGCATCGCCAAGACCGAGAAATCCCACTTTACCTGGACAGTCCTTTGCCTCTGAGAACTTTGACATATGTTCTAAAACGACAATGACAGCTTTATTGCTATTAGTAGTAGCTGCATTACTATTAGACATGGGTTTCAGGTAGCCCAAGCTGGCCTCAAATTTACTACATAGAGGAAGTGGGCCTTGATCTTCTGATCCTGCTGTCTTCACCTCTGGGGTGCTGGGATTGTAGGTGTGTAGCATCATGCCTGGTTTATGTGGTGCTAGGAATTAAAACTCAGGGCTTCCGGTGTACTTACTAGGCAAGCACAGCCCAGCAACTAAGCTACATCTCCAGCCCACATTATTTTTAGAGTAAACAAATTGGGAGCATCTAAATATCCATCAAAAGAAAAGGGAAAAATAAATTTTAATACATTCACACAATTAACCCTTGTAGTCATGAAAGTTAAAAAAGAAAAAAAACCTAGAAATGTATCAACACAAAGAAAGAAGAAATCTCAAAGACTATTATGTTGAGCAAAAATAGAAATAAATAAACAAACAAATGAATAAATAAGTAAACCAAATGGCTAAGACACATAAGGCATAGCAATCAGCATTCACCGACAGGGCTAATTCTTCCCGGCTCCTGTTCACTGACATCCCATGGTGGCTGGAAAATGACCATGGCAAGAGTAATTACACCATGGAAATTGGCAGATGCTTTGAATTACGTCCTATCTCTCTCCCTGGAGAACTGGTTGCTAGCTATTTATGAGGACATCACTAGATGACATTTTAATGAATAAGATAATATTTTTAAAACAAAATATACTGTAGGACACGTGTTTGTTACCATAACCCCTACATTCTAGATCCTGGCTACTCTTTTCCTTTTTCGTTTTTAAGAAAAGGGTCTCACCATGTAGCCCTGGCTGGCCTGGAAACCGATATGTAGGTCAGACTTGCCTGGAATTCACAGAGATCTGCCTGCCTTTTCCTTTTGAGTGCTGGGATTGAAGGTATGCACAACCACACCTGTCCTATTTCCTTTTTCAAAAGTTTTAAGTTTTTATCATTTTTAAAATTGTATCTACTTGTAGACTTGGTATGGTGGCACACACCTTTAATCCCAACACTTGGGAGGCAGAGGCAGGCTCATCTCTGTGAGTTCAGGACCAGCCTGGTCTACATAGTGAGTTCCAGGCCAGCTGGGGCTACATGGAGACACTGTCTCAAAAAGACCAAAAAAATAAGAATAAAAAATATATAATGTGTGCACTTGTGTGTGTTTATGTGTAGGTGTGTGCACATGAGTACAGGTGCTCTCAGAGGTCAGGGGCGTCAGATTCCCCTCGATCTGGAGTTATAGGTGGTTGTAAACTACCCAACATGGGTCCTCTAGAAGCAGTATGTGCTCTTAACCACTGAGCCCTCTCTCTAGCTTCCTTGATTCCTTTTTGAGAGGAAGAAAAGGAATGTATGATTTAGGAGGTGATGCGCAAGAAATATAGATGAATTTGAAATGCTTTCATTTTTCCCAGTTTTTCTTCCTTTCTTCCATTCCTCCTTTCCTCTCTCCTTTTTCTTGTTCCTTCACCTTCTCTCCTTTCTGCCCTCCTCTCCCTCCCTCCCTCCTTCCTTCCCTCCTTTCCTCCCTCCCTCCCTTCCTTTCATTAAGGCAGGGTGACCTACAGCTATTATGGCCAACACTTGGAAGGCTGAGGTAAGAAGATAACAAGTTAAAAGCCAGCCTGAGCAACATAATAAGTTTGAGGCGAGCTTGGGCTACATAGCAAATATCTGGGCGCGGGTGGGGTTGGGGGACAGATATGGTTCTTGTTGTATAGCTCCAGCGGGCCTTGAATTCACAATCCTCCTGCCTTGTCCTCCAAAGTGCTGGGATTATAGTACACCAAGCTTAAATGCTATTCTTAAGCATTAACTATTGTATACTCTGTATATTTTTCATAAATATTTAGTAAATCAGTGAAAGTTGGAAACCAGTCCTTCCACACAGTACAGAGAGAGGCACTTGGGTAAGGAAAGCTGGATAGACCTGGTCTTCATTCTTGTGAGAGAACTATCTGATCCAGATGAAACCCCAGCATCCCTGAACACATGTTCTTCATTTACTTCTGAGGTTCCCCTATGACAGGGTAAATACTAACTCAACAGAGAGGCGAGGGCATCTATAGGAAACCTCATGGCAATTAACTCCATCATTTGGGATCAGTCCTCCAACTCAGTCTCAGCTTTATAAGCTGCCTGCATGCAGGCACTATTTTGGGTTTACAGACATTAAACAGGGTAGATTCAGTCCTGGTGTCTAGATTTTCTCCATATTCTCCTAGCAAGGTAAATGGGTTCTTAGTGCTGAGAACAGGTACAGAGCTAACACAGCTCAGGAGCTGCTGGGAACTGGTGACTTGTGCTAGCAGAAAGATCATCCTGCCCTTCTCCACCTGCAGAAACACTGCCCCATCCACTGTCATCCTACTTTAACCTCCACTGTGAACACCCCGCCAGTCCTCCACAGGAGCAGAGTTTATTTCTCTTTGACAAGCCTCCATCTCCTTCATACCCAGCATGTTTAATTCCCCTGCTCCAGTGTTACCCTCCTTCCAAACAAGGATCTGTGTTATTTAGCTTTGAGTCAGGGCCCTCCCTGAAGGAGCCTGGCATGGGTTTGAGGGTGTGTTTCACAGAGGAGAGCAGAAACAGGGAGGTTTCTTCCTCAGACATCCTCTCCTTTGCTCATCCTTTGTCTTTCCGACTATTTGCTTACACTCACACAGTTTTCAGTTTTACACAAGGCAGTAAGTGGGGTGGGAGACACAAAAGGCAAGGAAACAGTTGCTAGCAAAAAGCATAACTGCATACTTCTGTAGAACTTCATTTTCCTCAGCGTTGTTGGTAGGAACTAAACCATCCAGTTCACAAGGACTTGAGATGTATAGAGGACGGGAGTCAGGAGTGAGAACCAGACTCAGGGTACCTGTCCTCCCACTTAGCTGTGATCCTTGTCCTCTTTCCTCTCCCCTCCCCTCCCCCACTTTCCCTCCCCTCTTTTTCTCTCCCTCCTCTTCCCTTCCTCCCCCACCCCTAGTCCTGCCCTGGTCTGGAGTCTTTCGAACTATTGTCAGTAGTTACTTATTCCAAGTGTGTGAAGCCCTGAATTCTGCTCTGAATACAACTATAGTAGGTTCCACTAATTAATTAAATTGTACTTCATAGACTTGGAGTCAGGTCTCTTGAATACAAGATGCAAATTTATGCAACATATGCAAATCACTCATGTTCTCAAATTCCATGAACAAAATCTGGTAGCCTTGAGATAAAAAAGCCCCTGCCAAGCATCATCTCTCCTAATTATTGCTTAATTTCCCCCCTTTAACATGGAACTAACACTTTCAAGCTTGGCAGAAACTGGAAGAAACACAGCTAAAGCTGGTTACTAAACAGGAAGTTCCTTAAGGGCAAAGACCCTGCAATTATTTATTTTATGTCCTTCAGAATTGCTTAATGAACTACCAAGCACACATAGTCTTGCACAGGGTACACCACCAGGCTTGGCTACTACATTACTGAATATTCAGATAAACAGAAGTTGAAAGCTCTTCAGTCTTTGCAAAGCAGTGTTGAAGACCAAAATAATGGAAAAATAATCTTCACTGTTGAACACATGTGGCTATTTAATTCTTATTTTTAAATTGATTCACATTAAGTAAAGAATTAAAAATTAAAAATCACTTTTTGGTCAGAAAAGTCATGTTTGAAATGTCTAATATCTATATATGATTAGAAGCATCTTTATTAGGTGGTGCAGATACAGAATGTCTCCTTTTTTATGGGACACCTATAGGACAACACTGATCTAGACTCTTGAGCCTCAAAATCTGGTCCTTAGCCATGTGGGATGGGCACATACTGGAAATGCAAAATTTCAGCCCTACTGCACATCCTCAGAATGCAGGTCTTAAGAAAGTCTCCCCTCGTTAACATGTATATCACTTAAAGAGGTATTTCCTAGACCTAGACTAGAATTCAGTAGTTCTCAAATGTTAGCATCCATTCGAATCCAGCTTCCCTCCCTCCTTCCCTTTCTTCCTCCTTTCCTCCCTTCCTCCCTCTCTCCTTTCCTCCCTCTTTTCTTTCTATTAAAACACAATTTTAGCAGGGTCTCATGGATTCCAAGCTGCACTTGAACTCACTATGTAGCCAAAGATGACCTTGAATTTTTTATTCTACTTGACTCTACCTCCCCAGTGCTGGGATTACAAACATGCACTACCACGCCCAGTTTTATGTGGTGCTGAAGATCCAGCCCAGAGCTTCCAGTACGCTAGGCACTACTAATCAAGGCACATGCCTAGCTCTAGAGTACTTGTTAAACTCAGATTGCTGCACACCAGTATTAGAGTTTCTGAGTCACTAGCTGTATTGGTTTCCAAGAGTGTCCTTAACACATTTCCTCCGTCCTATTTCTGGAGGCTAAAAGTCTGCCATCAAAGTATCAGTGGATCTGTGCTCCCTCTCAAACATGGGAAAGAAGCTTCCTCACCTCTGTGTAGCTTTAGTGGATGGCTAATGATACCTGGTGTTCCTGGGTTTGCAGCTCTGTAACTCTCTGCCTCCATCATCTCCTGCAGTTCTTTCCTTATGCCTCTGTTTCTTCTTCCATTAAGAAGACCGAGCATTTTGGATTAAGGGTCCATTTGTTTCCACCTTATTTCTGACCTCAGCTTAGCTATACCATTTCCAAATATGGCTACATTTGAAGTACTGGGATAATTAAGATCTTACACATCCTTTAGGGAATCTCAATTCAACCCACAACAGGAGGGCCAGGGTGAGACCTGATAATCTGCATTTCTAACAAACACCCAGCTGGTTCTCCACAGGCCACGCTTTGAAAACTCCAGATAAAACTATCTATATAAACCAGGCTTGCTGGCATGGGCCTGCCATCTTAGCCACTCTAGAGTTGAGGCAGAAGGATCACAAATTTAATAGCGGCTTGGGCTACAGAGTGAGTTCAGGACCAGCCTAGGTGATTTAGTGAGACATTGTATCAAAATACAAAGTAGTAAGACGGGTGGGGATATAGTTCAGTGGTAGCCCTTGCCTGACCTGCACACAGTCCAATGCTCAATTTGCAGTACCACAAAAATCAAACAAAAAGCCCCTACAGCTATCTGTACAACAGTGGAATTTTCTTGTTGTTGTTTCTATTATTATTATTATTAGTAGTAGTAGTAGTAGTAGTAGTAGTATTAGAGTCTCCCTACTTAGCCCAAGATAACCTTAAATTCATCATCTTCCTGCTGCAGCCTCCCAGTTGCTGGCATATGTCACCACATACTCAGCTTAAAAACTGCATAACTTTAATCCCAGCACTTGTGGGGCAGAGGCAGGCAGATCTCTGTTAGATGGAGGTCAGCTTGGTTGACATAGTGAGCTCCCAGCCAGCTGGTGCTAAAAGAAGATCCTGTCTCAAAACATTAAAACAAAACAAAATAACAGTAACAAAACAGCCTTCTAAAAAAGTAAAGACTGGCTTTTACTATAGAGATAACCATACAATTTCCCAAATGTGCATAATTTCTGTTGGTTATGTTGTTTTTGAGATGGGAATCTAACTATCTTGTTCAGCTTGGACTAAAACTCTGGGGTTCAAGCCAGTAGCTGAGACTATAAGCCTGTACCACCAAGCTCAGCCAGAAATCCATTTGGAAGCATACTTCCAAAGACAAGAGTTCCCATGACAAGAACATCCTCCCTGTAGCAACAGCTGTGAAAATGCCTGTCCTTGAAGTTTCTGATATAGCTCATGTATCTAGATAACTGATGGCAGCAAGATGTCTTTAGATTAAACTTATAAAATTTTATATTAAACTGTGTGATGGGGTCTCAGAATCCTCCAGATTCTGCTTTGCTCCCCAGAGCATTCTTGTTGAGGTTTTCAGGGGTGATAATCTTGCCTTTAATGAGTTGTAGATCAGCTGGAAATAGACCCAGAAACCCAAAACAAATGAAAATCCAAAAGTTGGATTTATTTCCAGTAAACACAGATTAAAGAGTCCATTTGGGACCTTGATCATAAGGAGCCTCACTCTTGCCCCTAACTAATAGAATATATGTGATGTAGTCAGGTGTGAAGAAATAAGACAACTGACTCTATCATTGTGTAAAACTTAAGGGTCTAAATTTTATATGTTTCCTCAAAGGAAGTCTGCCCAGTGTCTCACATCCACCCAGGAAACAAGGTCTAGCTAGCATCTGTCCCCACTGTTTTCTGACCTTCAGATAGAACTCTCTATTCTTCCATGTTGCCCAAACACCTCAGGAAGCCAATGCTGTCTTTAACTTAAGTCAGTCAGTGCCCCACACTGCGTAACAGACTGCCCTTGTATCAGACTGGTGACGTGAGCTAGTCTAAGCAGTCTGGGTCAACACAATTGTTAACAGGTTAAACCAAAAGATGATCTTGATATCTAGCCCAGGCTACCCTTTCACCCGTATTCTTCCTTCTTCATCTTCCCAGGTGTTGGGGTTACAGTCATATGCCATGGAGAGAAGATCCGAATGAGGAAAGCTGATGTCCCTAGAGCTGACAGAAGTCATCTTATGAGCAAACACAGATCCAGACTCAGAAAGCAGTCCACCCAAAGAGGGGAAGAACACCAAGAAGAGCAGAGAAATGGACTCCTGGCCCCAGTTTGAACATATTTGTCCTAACTCTGCATTTTTCCTTGTTGTTATAAAAAGATCCTGATTTTCCCGTTGTTTGTATTAGTTATTCTAGCAGCTGCCAGTTCCACATAAAATAATTCATACAAAGAAGCCACTCAAACATGGTTCCTGCAGGTTAGGACAAATTGCCATATGAACACTGAAGAAACTGCACTCAGTGCCCAGTCAAATGTTCTAGTTTAATAATATTGCTTTTATTTTATTTTGTTCTGTTTTTTTTCGGTTGTTGTTGTTGTTGTCTGAGACAGGGTCTCCTAGCCCACAGCTGGCCTGGAACTCTCTATGTAGACCAGGCTGGCCACCAACTCACAGAGAACTCCTGCTTCTGCTTCCTGAGTCCTGGCATTAAGGTGTATGATACCATTAAATTTAAAATTTTAATTTAAAAGACAGGATATTGCTATGTAGCCTACGCTGGCCTTGAATTCACATGAGTATTTCTGCCTCATCCTCCTTAGTACTATCATTATAGATGTGCATCACCAAGTAAAGAGACACTGTCCACCATTAACTCCAGGACCCAGTACAGGACCTACCATGGAATGCATACTGAACGTGTTCATTGAGCAAATGCAGATAGACACTGATTCAATATTTCTTTTGTTTCTATTTTTCTATTTTTCTATCTGTCTATCTATCTATCTATCTATCTATCTATCATCTATCTATCTATCCATGTGTGTGGTTGTTATACATGCATGTTTGTAAGTGGACCTGTGTTGTGCTATGCCAGAGGAGGACAGAAGAGGACTTTGGATCCCCCTGGAACTGGAATTACAAACAGTTGTTATCTGTCATGTGGGTGCTTGTATTCAAACCTGGGTCCTCTGCAAGAACAGCCTGTGCTCTTAATTGCTGAGCCATCTCTCCAGTCTCCTGTATCAATATTTCTAGTTCATGAATAATAGTTGTTTCATATAAAGTTCAAGTCATTGAAACCCTTGGAATATTTTTATATTCATTGTTGCCAAAGCTGTTTTCTCCATCTTGTATCTGAACAATTCTGTGGTATACAGAGTTTTTCTTTTTAACCTACATTCTGGTTAGTTTTATCAACTTGGCACGAAGAGATACCTCGGAAGAGGGAGCCTCAATTGAGGCATCTCTTCTATCAGATTGGCCTGTGGGCATTTTCTTGATGGCTAATTCATGTAGGAAGGCCCAGCCTACTGTGAGTCGTCCCATCTGTAGGCAGGTGGGTCTGGGATGTAATAAGAAAGGTAGCTTGTTGGGTGTGCTAGCAGCACTTGGGAAGCAGAGGCAGGCAGAGCTCTGTGATTTCCAGTCCAGCCAGGGCTACACAGTGAGACCTAGTCAAAAAACACAAACAAAACCGAAAATAAACATGCAAACAAACAAACAAAACCCAGAAAGGTAGAAGAGCAAGCCAGTGAGCAGTGTTTCTGGGCCTGTGTGTATGTGTGTGTGTGTGTGTGTGTGTGTGTGTGCGTGCGTGTGCATGTGTGTGCATGTGTGTGTGCACGCGTGTGTTTCTGTGTCTGTGTATGTCTGTGTGTGTGTGTTCTCCTTCCATCTTTTTCTCTATGCAACAAATGGCAAACTGTTGACTCTAATAAGGCAGCAACAAGAGAAGACTAGGTTACGTCACTGTTTGTTAGAAGCAATCCCTGCCTCTCCCTATGTGCATTTCAAATTTACCCTTCCCAAAACGTCAGGGTCTTCTGCCACTTCTAATATATTCCTTCCCAGCAACTTTTGCTGTGTCTCCTACCAGATACTGTGCTATCCCTGAGACTGAGGCCAGTGTGGTTCCATTGTGTCTGTGAGTGGAGACACAGCCTAACTGTGTGATGGTTAAAATATTAGCAATTATTAGGAGCCAGATTGTAAGCATGGGAATAAGCCAAAGTGTCCCATCAGTTTTGCTAAAAAACAAAGAGGAGGGATTTTTCTCCATCCGGGCGACACCTGTGTTTATTTATCCATTACATCAGAACTTAGACAGTGAAGAGCAATTTGTCATTAATTGACACTTCCCAAAGCACCATCTTAATCAACATACTAAGTTTGATTGTTCAACAGCTTCAACTTCATCAAAATATGTTATTATTGAGACCCTCAATGTCTTCCAGATAAAGCAGGTCTAGATAGTCCCCTCACATGCCAACTTAACAGTCTAAGGAAAGAAGAAAAGGAAATGAGCTTGACTCATTTGCTCAAAAGTATGACTTATTTTCAACAAATTCATCATAAAATGAAAGTATTATGTTCTTTGAAAAATATTTTATTTATTATTTTATGTGTATGAGTGTACTGCCTGCAGCTATGTAAGTGCACCTGTGTTGTGCAATGCCCATGGAGGTCAGAAAAGTGTCAAATTCCTTGATGCTCTTGAGCCCCAGTTTTTCTGAGATTGCCTCCCATAGTGATAGAATAGATCTTGATTTTCCTTTAGCCTTATGACATACAATTGCCACAGTCCCAAGACTTGAATTCTTGAAAACTACCAGGTGAACTTTTAGCAAATTTTCCCAATTCTGGGCAAATTAAAACAAACTATGGCATTTATAACTTAAACTTTTCAACCATCTGGGTTGATGATTGATTGATTGATTCAGAGAGAGAGAGAGACACTGTAGGAAATAATTCATTATTTTACTGAGGTATTGGACTCCAGTCTGCTGTCACAGCAAGTAGCACGAGCTTGTCTAGCAAGCAACTGCACCTTGACTAGTTGCCGAAGGGAACCCATGTCCACTAGATGTGGGCCTTGTAGACTTGTCATTGATCTCATCATACTGATGATGACTTCTCCGACTGAAAATGATGCTGAAAAGAATGCTATCTCTTAATATGATGACAATAATAATCGTGGCACCTGGGATGTGAGGCAGGAGGACTTGGAGTTCAGAGGCATTATTGTCATTCTCAAATCTGGTAATTTCTGGAGGCCTTGAACTCTATGATTGCAGGGGTTCCATGGACTTTGGCAACATGACTGATTGCTGAGTGGTCTTAATATGGTGTTTTGGTGTTATTAAGCATTTTTAAATTTTCTGCTTTTCATTACTTTCTCCCTTTCTGCTTGGCAAAAGCTGAGCTGAGATAACCTGGCTTATCTTCTGTTAAAAAAATGAGTTTGTTAGCAAATTTATTCTGTGTGTTCAAGTGGAAGAGAGAAGGGGCCGTTAGCCAAGGAGAGATTTTCCTCTGAGAAGAGTTGGAGTTGGATGCACCCACCAGGCTTTTCTGGAAGATGGGCAAGCCCTCGGAGGGCATGGCTTCCAGGAAGTGTGGCTTCCAGCCTCCCGGAATCCAGAGAGCTGCAGGTTTCCGTTAACTGTGTGGGCCCAACAGAGAAGAGAAAAAAAATGGGGCCCGAAGAGAGGTACTTTGGCAAAGATCACCAAACTGCATCATTGGCTATTTCTTCCTCCTTCCTTCTGTCAGCCCCTTCAGATGTACAAGAGAGTGGGAACAGCCTGAATCGGTGTTCTGGAAGTCATGTGTACCACGTTGCAGCTGGATCCCTTAAAGCGAGCATCAGGATCCGTGTGCGCCTCCCAAGCTTTTCAGGGTCGGAACAGGAAGCAATGAATTTCACAGTCCAGAGAGGCAGAACTCCAGGATGAAAGGGTCCCAGGTCCCAGGACGACTGCCTGGAGGAGATCTGTCTCTTGATCCACAGCCCTACTGCAGTCCTTCTGCTTGGACATGCACTTCCGGTCCAGGCAGCTGGACATGGAGTTGGTAATTTTTTCATTCTGTAGAATTAACTCTGACTCCCTAAATAAGATGTCTTACCTCACTCTCCCTTGCCATATATATATACCTCCCAGATGCTTCTGGAAGAGGGAAGGTTACCTGGTTAACAGTTGAGATCGAATTCCTCAGCAGAAAGTTTTATTGTCTGAGCATGGGAAGATACAAGTCGAGGCTTTTGGCGTCTTTGACAGACTAGTCAGCACCAGAGCATGCATTGCCATCCTACCTTCCCGGGGCTCCCCTTCCCAGGCCTCCCTTCCTTCTCGGTCCTCCCTTCCCGGGCCTTTCACAGCCTGGCCTGGAGCCTCAGCAGCTAGAGGATAGCCTTCGTCCAGGTCTCCTGCTTCTTTATCACTAACTCAGTCACTTTTTCAGCTTCAGGCTGCTGTGCTGCCACATGAAACCCGGGCCAACACCCATGACTTTTCCACGGTGACAGTCACTCGCAGACCTCTGTTCTAGGAAAAGCCCGGGAGCACCTTGACCTGGGCGACACGAGGCTTCTCGGTCAGCGCCGCTTCAAGCTTGCTGGGTGGGTCAGCCTTCCTTGGTGTTCCCAGAAGTCCCTGCTCTTTTCATGACAAACAAGACAGTAGCACCTTTGAAGTGCTAAACACAGAAGAGCTGGTTTAAGACAGCTAGTGCAGGAGATGTGTGGGGAGGAGCTGTGGGGAGGAGTTGCAGGGAGGAGCTGCAGGGAGGCCCAGAGGCCTGCCTGGTGGCGGCGGCCATACAACCTTGCCGTCGGAGGTTCCTCGCTGCCCCTGTGCCATGTCCTCTCCTATCTCTTCCTGCCGCCAGCAACTGGAGGGACCAGGTCATCAGAGGTGGGTCCCTGAGGGAGTGGCTTGCAGGTCTGCCAGCCTCCATCCACTTTGCAGCAGGGAGCACTGCCAGGACGTTGCAGAGCCAGAGCCAGGGACCTTGAGTCAAGTCTCTCCTCTCCCCGCCTCTCTGCGAGGGTAACTGTAGTCTCCGGCAGTCACAGAGGCTGTGGGAGGTTGCCCACCTCCCACCGCGAGGGTTCGCGCGCTCTGCAGTGCCACAAGTGAGCTCCTCCCTGCTCTGCCAGACCAGCTCTCTAATGTCTCCCAAGGCCAGGGAACCAGGTCCCGGGTCGAGAGAAGACACTCAAATTTGGTAGAAAAATAAATAAATGAATAAACGACTCAAAAGAACTAAGATGCAATTTGTTCGCTTTGTTTTGTTTTGTTTGTTTTTCTTTGTTGAGACAGGGTTTTGTTATGGAGCCCAGGTTGGCCTCAGACTCACCATCCTCCCCCTCAGCCTGTTGCCACCTGGCTCAGTAGTTTTCTACAGCTCCGGCCCCCCTTCGCTTTAGCTTTTCCACCACAGAACCAGAGAATGAAAACTGAGATTGTTCCTGATAGCTTTGGGGAGTGGAAAACATGCATGCTAATAGGGCAAAAGCACCAAAGTGGACAACGGATTTTATACAGAGTGGCTGAAGGAAACAGAAAATGTATTTGACTTTAATACATTTTTGCAACACTGATGATTTATAATAGAGAGATAATTCTTCAAATATGCTTTAAAAAAGAAAAAGTATAACTAGGAAAAATACAGGCAAAACAGGATAATTAAATCTAAGGGAAAAGACAGAATTCATACATAGAAGATGCAACCTGCCAGAAACAGAGCTTCCAGGAGGCCAAAGGAAAAAGGGAAATATGATCTATCACAAAATGTACATCTTCCCTGAGGAACCCCTCATTACTAATTCTTTACCTCCCCCCACCTCTCATTTTTCAAATCTTGAGTCTTATAAGCATGGATATTTATCTTCAAGAAGGTACCATGTAGGGAATTTCATTATGGTCCTCAAGTGTTTGATGGGATGCCAAGTGCAAAAAGGAAAAGGAGCCTTGGGTAATTCCAGATCACAAAACTAGAATCAATGAGTGTAAGTTAAAAGGAACAGATTTTGGTTAAAAATAAAGAACTTTCTAACAATTAGAGTTGTCCATAAATGGAATGAGCTGTCTGGCAAAGAAGTGAGCTCCCTGTTACTGGAAGTGATCAAACAAGGCTGGCCGGCCATCTGCTAGGGATAAGAAGGATTTGTGCATAATGAGAGAAACGCGGCAGCGTGATACACGGCTCTTCACAACAGTTTCATTTATAATAGTAACGGGAAAGAGAATCAGCCGAAACGTCCAGCAATAGGGGATCGGTTATTTATGGTACTTTCTTTTTCAGATTTTATAGGTATTAAAAACTGGTGAAACAATGGCATGGTGGGTGGGTGGGTGGGTGTTACTACCAAGTAGAATAAGGAGGCTCTATATAGAAGGACATACTAAGAGAACACATCCAGCATCAGCATGTCATCACTAGTGTCTGGATCATAGACTTGACTCCTGGGTACCTCACAGGGTTTTCTATACGGAACACTTAGTGCTTGTTTAATTATGAAAAATAAAGATCAAAAAAAAAAAAAAAGAACCAAAACAATGAAAAAAGCCTTTCAATTTTAGTCCATAGTTGTTTTAACCATGAGATCCCTGAGTGTTTTGCAGACAATTAAATGAGGGTCATTTTCATCTGAAGCTGCTGGAAATTGTGGAATATAAAATTAATAGTCTGAGCAGTAGGTGCTGGGCATACAGCTTAGTGATTGATAGGGTGTGTGCTTAACATGCTGGAGGTCCAGGTTCAATCCTCAGGAGATGTGATTTCTTGCTTGTTGTATGCACTGGTGCATGTGCGCATGCACGCGCACGCGTGTGTGTGTGTGTGTGTGTGTGTGTGTCCTGCATGAATAGGCCTACACACAGACTGCATAATAAAGGACAAAGAGCATAAGGGCCACATACCAGTCTTACCTTCCTCCACTTTATTTTTATTTATTTTTAAAAGATCTTATTTATTTATATTTTATGTATTATGGGTGTTTTGCCTGCATGTAAGTGTACCATGTGCATGCCTGGTGCCCCCAGAGGTCAGAAGAGAGTGTCAGATTCCCTGGAACTGGAGTTAAGGACTGGTGTTAGGTGTCATGTAGGTGCTGGAAACTGAACTTGGATCCTCTGCAAAAACAGTAAGAACTGAGTCATTCCTCCAGCCTTTTATTTATTTTTCTAAAAAGATTTATTTATGTTTATCTACTTGTGCTTCTGTATGTGCATTGTGTGGTACCCTCAAAGGATTGAAGAAGGTGTCAGAACCCCTGTGTCAAAACCCTGTGAGGTACCAAGGAGTCAAGTACATGGGTACTAGGAACTGAATGTCAGTCCTTTGCAAGAACAGCAGTCTCTCTTCATCACAGAGTCATCTCCCCAGCTCCAACTTCCTCCACTTTAATATGGACTATAGTAATAGCCATGGTCTGGCAAAGTTTCAAAGTGTGCTAGGACCCAGGGTAAGGATTTTGAATGCAGTGGAATCTTCTAAACAGTATTCTGAAGTTACTCCTATTCTAAAACTAAGGCCAAGACACTCAGGCTGTTGCCAAGTTTCATACAGTTAGAAAGTGATGGAGTGAACATTTCCCCCAGCATGTCCAATCTTAGGACCTGTGGATAATATCTCTCTGTTCGGTGCTGCCTTAGAGCAGTGTGGGAGGGCCCATCATATTAACATATGCAAAGTGCCTGGCAGAAAAGTGGGCAGTTGGAAAATTAGTTTTCTCTCTAAACTTTCTCACTGCTAGCTACTTGGCCCCGTGAGGACTAGTGATGATGTTCCCCACACAGCTCTCTCAACACACTGGTGAAAAGTGGCTCTGCCTTAGGTAGTTTTATGAGGTCATTATCAATAACACTCATGTCAAACTCAGGGATATTAGAAACTGTTCTCCAGGGCTCCATTCTCTGGTGGATTCTTTAATATTTCATCAATGATTTACATGGGTAGAACAGAAAATAAGCTGCTAGAGCTGACAGATGAGAGCATGCTGCTAGCAGATGACACCCATCGTCAGCTCGGGAGGCGAGCATCCAGGACAGGATTAGAATTCCAAATGGTCTGGCAAGATGGAGAAGAGGTGGAGGCAGAAAGAATGAACTTCATTAGCAACCAGCACAGAGGAATAGCTTCAGAAGAGGGCAAATAACTGATCACCCAGGGGTCGCAAGGCTGTGACCGCCAGTGAATGATTCTGGCTGGAGAGTTCATGGTGAGAGCTGTTCATAACTGGAAAGTCAAGTCGGATTCTGGAAATGTACTGACAGAGAGCGCTCTGTTGGAGGGAATCAATTTTCCCATTATATACTGTGTTTTTAAAAGCTCTGTGTGTGTGTGTGTGTGTGTGTGTGTGTGTGTGTGTGTGTGTGTATGTGTGTTCTTCAGTGTTGTTCTGGGCATCTTCGGAAAGACACACAGAAAACAGAGAGTCTCTGCGTCAGCACGGTGTAATGTGATAGACGGAGACAAAATTGCCACTCCTTAACCTGGAAAATGAGTTCAAGTTGGGCATGGTGGCTCACACTCTACTAGTCCCAACAATTGGAAAGCTGAAGCAGGAGGATTGCTATGAGTTTGAGGGCAGCCTCGGTCTCATAGTGACAAAGTGAGTCCAGACCAAGCTGTGAGATTCTGCTAAAAGTGGAAAAAAAAAGATGATCAACAATTCATTTAAGAATCATTTACTGAGGATAATTTTTGTGCCAGCCTTGGTGCTGGGTACTTGGGGACAAAAGGAACTAAAACATTATTTGGGCCCTGAGCTCAGAGACAAGAGACAATCTCTTGCAGCTTTATAAAGACCAGTTATACAGAGCACAGCTGGGATCCTGAAGTTCTTTCTTTGGTGGTGTGCTCCAGGCACCTCTCCTTTTCTTTCCTTCTCACTTTGTTCTGTGCGCTTTAATAATTCTTTTACACTGCAGATACTCATAATATTAGAGGCAATGAACAAGGCTTAGAGAGAGAAGGATGCACTCCTGAGATGCAAAGATTGTTTTTGGTGGGTTGTTTTGTATATCTTTATGGAACTTTTGTGTATTTCATATACAACATCTTAATCACCTTTGTACTCCTTGCCCATCTGCACCCTCCCATTCCCCTTCTACCAGACTTCATGCATTTTTGTCCTTTATGTTAAGGCCTATTGAGTCAGGTTAGTGTACCCAGACCTCCCTCAGTGCAAGTTAATCCACTGGGATCTAGTTAAGCTATCTAGAGTCATTCCCTTAGAGAAGATCAGCTCTCCCTCATCCAACAGTAATCAACTGCCAATAGTTCTTTGGTTAAGATTGGGGCCTGTTGCCCATTTACCCAGTTATGGTGTGTTTTTGTCTGCATGAGTTTGTATGGGTCTTGTGCATGCTGGCACCATTGCTGTAGGTTCATATGAGCAAGGTCTCAAGAGTCTGTAAAACTCTGTTTCTATATGGTCATGCACCTCCTCCCCTGACTCTCACAATCTTTCCTCCTTCTCCTTCTCTGCAATGGTTGCTGAGCCCTGGATGGGTGAAGTTTCATAAAGAAGTCCTGTCCAAGGTCCCATATTCTGCAGACTCTTATTCTGTACATTTCAGTCATTTTTTGATCATTGCTCTCTTTTGCATGAGGGAGCTTCATTGATAAGAGTTAAGAGATGCATTAGTATTCTCTCCACCCGCTGTTCCACTATGTTCTGTGAGCCTTGGGTGTAGAGGTTTCAGGGGGTGTAGCTGTGTCACTTAGGGTTGGGTATTTCATAAACATTCATCATTTGATCTCTGTAGTTATGGAACTTTGTAATCGTCTCTGTCTGTTGAAAAATAAGCATCTTTGATGAGTGGTGACTGGTATATTTGTCTGTAAATATAAGGATTAATATTTAGCACATAGTAAGAAATTACATTTGTCTAGGGATGTGACAACTTTAGGGTTTGCTCTAAGATCTTTGACTTCTCCGGTCATGTGTATTTGGCCCAGTTTAAAGTACCACACATGAGTTCCCTACCACTGAAGGTGCTTTAAGTTCAATTATGTAGCTGTTGATTGCCCTCAAGGTAAAGGTGCCACTTCTGCTCCAATACAGTCTGTTGTGCCATTCATTTTTATGGTTATTAGGTCTTAAAGCTGGTGTTGGAACATTGATTGATGTTCTCCCTTAGCAGCCTGCATAGTGTCCTCCAAAACTATGAGAGCTAGCCTTCAAGGAGGGTGGCTTCCAGGTCAGTTCCCATTGCTCCAAGTCTTGTGGGAGGCAATCAAGGGCTATGGCAATAGGACTAACCTAGCCAACAACTTGAAGGGAGATTTCTTATATTTATCACTGTTTCTTGTTATATAGCCTTCAGCTACATACATGGACTCATGTAGAGATATTGTGTAACTTTTCAGTAGACTTTTGAACCAATATTTTTTCTTCTGGTTATTCATACCAGCTAAACATTATTTTTCTCTTCTCTTCTCTTCTCTTCTCTTCTCTTCTCTTCTCTTCTCTTCTCTTCTCTTCTCTTCTCTTCTCCTCTCCTCTCCTCTCCTCTCCTCTCCTCTTCTCTTCTCTTCTCTTCCTTCTCTTCTCTCTCTCTCTCTCTCCCCTCCTTCCCCAGTTAAAATGCTCTCATTTTATCCACTTCTCCCTTGGTTATAACTGCCTCTTATGGGCCCCCTCCTGAGCTTCTTCTTCCCCTTTACCCTCACGGTTCCTTGTTTAACCATCCTCTTCGTCTCCCATTTAAATGCCCCATTTTACCATTTCCCCTTTGGTAACACCTGTCTCATGCTGTTTTCTCTCAGGCTCCTTCTTTCCCATTGCCTTCCTGGTTCCTTTCCATTTTCCTGGCTCCTGCAGGTACAGCAGGATATACTCACATATAAGGGTTTGGTGCTAGGATCCACAAATGAGGGAGAACATATGTCATTTGTTTTTCTGAGGCTGTGTTAGCTCACTTAGCATAATAATTTCCAGTTCGAGCCATTTACTTTCAAATTTCATCTTTCTTTACTGCTGAGTAGAACTACATTGTGTAAATGAGTAATATTTTCATTATGCATTTGTTAGTTGAAGGACACTTAGCTTGTTTCCATCCCTTAGCTATTGTGAAAAGAGCAGCAAAAAATATGGACGTACAAATATCTCTGCAGTAGAGTGAATCCTTTGGGTACATGTCAAGGAGTGGGGAAACTGGATCATATAGTAGATTTGTGTTTAGTTTTTTAAGAGTTCTCCACACTGCTTTCCATAGGGGTTGTATGAGTTTGCAATCTCACCAGCAGTCAATGAGCATTCCCCTTTCTCCACATCTTCTCCAGAACTTAGTATCATTTATTCTCTTGAAGATTCAGACATTGTCTGGCTAGTATGAAGGAACTTGAACTTTCTCTATTGATCATAGCAGGTCAATGACAGTCTAGGAGAAAAAGAGTGAAAGATTAACTTCTGGTTTGGAGAAATGCAAGTTGTTTGTGGTAGACGGAATGAATTACTACAGGAGAGATCAGAGACAAGGGTCCTTTCAGAAGATGGTTACTAGTAATCCATAGGGAAAAAACAAGGACCAGGAAGAGCAGAAGAGGCAGAATATATGTAGATGTAGACTGTAAAGAAAATGGACAGGATTTGGTACCTAAGAGAAGACAAATATCAAAAGAGGGAGAAAATAATTAGAAACAACCAGCAGAGTCCAGAGAGGAACTTGGGAAATAGAACTATCACCAGCCAAAATGGAGCAGTGGGAAGGTGAAGGGCTGTGGCAAAGGAAGCTGCCGGTCAGGCTGTCTTTCCACTGCTGTGTGATTTATAAATAAAAGCCACATATCCAACAGGGAGCTAGGAATAAGTTCCTGGGTGAGCCTTTCACTAGGGTAATGGTGTGTTTTGGACTCTTCATCTGTACATGCCAGTGACACATCACCTCCTCACACCTCAGATGCAACTGCACTGTCATTCACAAATGCCTACTTCCCTCCAAGGTTCTCCAAACTTCCCAATACCCAGGCCACAAAACTCAGTCCTTTCAGGCAGCTTTGTGACCCACTGTGCTCCCCACCCACAGATGACTGGTCACCAAAGCAGTTAATTCTAAGAGCATCGATTCCTATTGTCATAACTAATACTTCCTTGATTTGTTCTCACAACAGGTTTATGACAGATTTTCTTGCTGTACCAGTGGATTTTCCCTGCTTAAAGAATGAATTCAAGTCATTCTGGGACCAACAGACCTGTGTAACCTGACTCCTGGGAATTAAAAAAAAATTAAGACATGTATTTATTATCTATTCTCCCCCCACTCATGTGTGTGTGTGTGTGTGTGTATGTGTGTGTGTATGTGTGTGTGTGTGTGTGTGTAGCTGGGATCCTCCAAAGTCCGTGGCCACTAAGGTCACCCTGAGTCAGCAGCTTTTGGGTTCTTGTTTTGCAAATTTGAAGGATGAAATTCACAGAACACATAGAGTGAATTTTAGAGAGAAACTTGTTATAGATTCACAAATGGGTGCCAGAAAGAGATAGGGAGAGAGTCAGTCCAGAGGCTCTGTAAAGTCGGAAGGGTACCAGGAAATAAGGTTACCATCCAGCTGCTATTCTGGGGGCCTTTTAAAGGACTTAGGACAGCAACTGTAGTGAGGTAAGGGGAAGGGGAGGGGTTGGGCTGTACAGCTGGCCCATCCAGGGGTCCAGTTGCCTCCTCTTACTTTCAGTCTCATACAGCCTTTAGGCAGAAGTACTCCTTAAGAGTACTTTGTACTCCATAACAAAGAACCAGAGCTCTCTCCGGGCTTCTCTACCTTCCCACAAGGACATGTTCAGAACTGCTGTTTGGGTTTCTTACCGTATCTGACCTGTTTATATTTCCTATTCTCATCATTTTCAACACTTGCACTTTGTGGGTTCTGGGGATAGAACTCAGGTCATCAGTTTTGGTGACAAGGGCCCTTATCTCTTGAAACAACCTGCCAGCCTGCTGGGACTTTCTATACACACCCACTGTACAAGCCCCATCAGACCCTGGCTTTTCTTTCCTGGTATCAGTCAAAATCCCCTGTATCTGGGGATTTTGCTCCATTGCTTTGGAGAGAGAAACTTTTCCACTTAAGATAATATCTTTTTGGGTCCAGGCCATATTAACTGCCCCTGTGAGCATTCTTTGACTTCCTCTTTACTTGTCTCTTATCCCTAGTGATGTTTTTCTAGAAAGCAAAAGCCTGGACTCAGAGAGAGGACCAGACTGGGAAAACAGGAAAGGATGGGGCTGGGGACGGATGTAGCTCAACTGAAAGAGTGCTTGCCTGGCAGGCACAAAGCCCTGGGTTCTTTCTCCAGCACTTCAAAAACCAGGCAGGTGGTACAGACTCATAATCCCAGCCCTCAGGAGGACCAGAAATTCAAGTTTATCCTTGGACTACACAGTGAGTTCCAGGCCAGGCTGTGATTCAGGAACTCCTGTCTTAAATAAATAAAGAAAGGAAAGGGTGTGACAGAAATCTAAGCACATGATTGTGGGGTTCAGAGAAGGGAGTAGTTAAAAAAATAACAAGCTTGGTTGCCTGGGAAGAAGTATGGTCTACAAAAACAAAAGAAGATTCATTTGGCATTGTACGTGGGGTTGAAATAGTAGCAATGATCAAAACTGAGCTAGCTGGTCACTGAAAATTTTACAGAAACGAGTAAGGGAAGCTGGGTCAAGTGGAATTATCTGGAAATTATTTGCAGAGGCAGTAACAGAAGTGTGAGGACTAGAGGACTAGAGAGAAAGCTGGTCTGAGGGTGGAGTGATGCACATCCATCTCCGTAAAGAGAAGAGAGCCCACTACCAAAGAAACAGGGCATGGTCAGACCACCCAGGTGCAATGACAGGTTTCAGTTTCCTAGATGACTTGATTTTGACCCTTAACCTTAACATTGAATTTCTAGTGTGTTAGAGTTTTGATTTGAGGAGCCCTGTTGGTTTTCTGTTCAAACTGAGTCCCTTTTGTGCTTATAAATCTTTATTATTAATGGTGTGAAATCGATTGTTTTCTGTTAAAACAAGTGTTCCTCCCTTATCTGAGGACATCTAAAGCTTTATGAGAAAAGCAAAGCAAAACCAACAACTACAAAACATAAATTTTATAGAATTTTTTTTAAAATATAAAAGTAGATCAAAATGTTAGTGCTGGAGATTGAACGCAGGGCCTCATACATGCTAAGCATATACTCTACTACTGAGCGACAACCCCAGCCCAGGCCATAAAATTTTTGTTGTTTGGTTCTGTTTTATGAAACAAGAGTCTTACTCGGTAGACCAAGCTGACCTCAAGCTCACAGCAATCCTCCTGCATCAGCTTTCTCAAGTGTTGGGATTGCAGGCATGACTCACGATGCCCAGCTCAAATAGTAGAACTTTGGACTGTGTCTGCTGGGATAGGGTTTTCAAATGATCTAGCAAAATATTAGTGGTGAGTTCTGGGGCTGGAGTAAGGTATGTTTAGAATGTACTCAATTTGACAGAGTCACAGCTTTAAAAGAAACTCTTTTTAGCACAGGGATTCTTTTTGTTTTTACAGGAAATTATTGAGGTAAATATTACTTAAGATATATGTATATTATAAAACAAATGCAAAGGGCCAAAGAGATGGTTCAGCAGGTCAGTGCACTTGCCATCAAGCCTGACAACTTGAGTTTGATCTCTAGGATACACATGGTAGAAAGAACCAACACCTATGTACTGTCCTCCACAGGAAAGCTGTGGCATGTGTGTTCACTGCCCACTCATGCAAATAAACAAATTTGATAAAAATGGTGCAAAAAATTGCAAATGTGGAAGTATGAAAAGCCAAATATGATACATTTGTGAATGAATGTACCCTCTTAGCTCTCAGAATACATATCCAATCATATTTGCATACGTCTTTTCTAGAAGCAAATTGCCCAACTTACACTATCCTATTTCCCCTAAAATAACAAGCAGAGGCTTGATAGTAGACTCAGTGTTTAAAAGCATGTACTGCTCTTGCTAAGAACCTGAGTTCGGTTCCAGGCACCCACATTAGATGGGATGGTTCTCAAGCACTTTTGACTCCCATTCCAGGGAATCTGATGCATCTGGGCCTTCTAGAGGACCAGCACTCACATGCACACACACACACCCTCACATACACATAATTAAAAATAACATAAACCTGAAAAAGTAAGAAGCAACAGCAATTGACAAGGACAGTAATAAAGGAATGTTTGTGCAGCACATCCACACATGCATCGAGTGCTGGCGCCATGCACCCAGGGTCAGAATTAGGCACAGCAGTGTTATTAGCCTCACGTTATAGAAGAGTCACTTGCCTAAAGCCCCTTAGCTGCTGTTTTTACCCATTAACTGTATTTCCAATGAGGAGCTTTCCAACAGTGGGGTCCCTTAGCCCCTTAAGAGGTTCTTATGAGCATGTTCGCTTAAAACTTGTGGGTGACCATGCAGTTACCTCGTGGTTTTCTTTAGTTGGGTGGTCTTCTCAGCTAGATCACATCGTATGTGGTGACAACGGAAGCAACAATGAAAATTTCATACCTGATGTCTCTAAACTTATTAGTATGATAAGTGATGCTGATGGGCTGGCGGCGTAGCTAAGTGTCCTCTCCCTTGCCTAACATATGCAAAGCCCTGGGTTCATTCCTTTCACCACAAACAAAGAAACAGTGCTAGCATTGGGCACATCCACTATTGGATAATATGCTAATAAAGAAAAAACTGGGCACAGTATGCAAGCTGTATATATACTATTATGTTTTATTTCTGAGACACATTTTTTTCCCTCACATTTTCTTACCTAGAAATAGACATTTATGTCACAACTCCTTGGGCCATTGACTTGGTAAAAAGGTAGAGACTCAATAGTTTCTTTTCTGCCCCTGTTTCCCCAGTTGAATGTTTGTGAGCATGAGGTGACACATATAAAGCTCACTGTGGACTTCAGTGAGCTCTTAATAATAACTAACATCTTTTGTGGGGTTACTCTGCTCCAGCAACAGCTCTTAGCACTTTGAGAGGTGTTTCTCATTTAATGCTCACACTGAAACTTGGGAAAGTCCTATAAATATCCCAGTTTTACAGATGAGCAAAGCTGAGATTTGGGACAATCATATGAATATAACTTAGATTAGAAGTCGGTAAATGGCAGAGCTGAGAGCTGAGCTCAGCATTCCCAGGTCAGAGGTTCCCTGGTTAACCAGCACTCTGATACTTGCTACACTTGTACCTATCACCATTTTCTTTCTTCCTTCCTTATTCCTCCTATGGTTTTCCAGCCAATTTTCACTTATTATAAGCACAGATGCCTTCAGGACTATAAACATGGAACAGTGAGGACTGTGGAACATGAGTTATAGCAAGTGATCTTTAGCCTGTGTGTACACGTGTGCACACACATATACACACCCACACATCACACATATACCCACCCACACATAAACATGCACATAAAAATATACACAGTGAGATAGACACACACACAAAAACACAGACATATACAGACACATGCAAATACACATATACACACATACAACATATATTCACACAGAGAAAGACACACATATGCACACAGACACACACAGTCATACACATAATACACACATACACACACAGAGAGACACACATACCCATATCCATATAAACACACAGAAACAAATGCGTACATATATACCTATACACAAACATACACACGTATATGTAGAGACATATATACACAGACTCACAAACATACACATAAACATATACACACAGGGACACAGGCACACACACATACCCATGTATATACACGTGTACACATATGCACACGTACACACACTCTCACACACATACACACACATATATACATACACATACACACACCCCAAAATTGACCATTGTATTACCTTTTGTACAGCTGCAGAAAATTAAATATCAAATTCAATTAAACAAATCAATTAAGGAGAATAAAATACAACCTTGGACTGACTCTTTAAGAAATAAAGCAATATGGTGGTTGGAGAAATTGTTTAGCATAATAGCTAAAGTCTTCTGCTCTTTCAGAAGACTCGGGTTCAATTCCCAGCACCCAGATGGTGGCTAACAACTGTCTGTAGCTCCATTTCTAGGGGATCTGATGCCCTCTTCTGATCTCCGTAGACACTGCATGACATGGGTACACTTATACACATGCAGACCATACACTCATACACATAAAATAATAATAATAATTTTTTTTAAAAAAGAAGTGAAGCAATGAGCAGGAGCGATGGCTCAGTGACTAAGAACTCTGGCTGCTGTGGCAAAGGACCTGGGTTCGATTCCCAGCACCCACATGGCAACTAACAACCATCTGTAACTCCAGTTCTAGGGGATCTGATGCCCTTTTCTGGCCTCTCCAGGCACTGCACGACATAGGTGAATTTCCATACATATAGGCAAAATACTCATACATATAAAAAATATTTTTAAAATAAAGCAAGGAAAAAAACAGAAAAAAAATGATTAAAGCAAAAACACTAAAATTTATTAAACATCTTAAAAATATTAGGGATTTATTTTTTCTTTCTTTTTATAAAGTTTTAAATTTTTCAGTGTTTTAAAGTATGTGTATATGTGTGTCCCACTGGAACTGGAGTTCCAGGTGGTGGTGAGCCACCTGATGTGGGTCCTGAGAGTTAAACTCTGCTTCTTTGGAAGAGCAGTGCATGCTCTTAAGTGATTAACCATTTCTTCAGCAGTCCCACCTTCTTCGTTTTGGAGACTGGTTTGGCTGTATTACCCAGGCTGACCTTGATCTCCTGCATGTAAATGATCTGCCTCAGTCTCTGGTTGCACTAGCTGGGATTTCCGTTGCAGGCTATAGCACCCAGTGGGGGACTCTTTAAGCATCCAAGTAGTAACAGCCATTCCAGATGGGCTACAGCAGTACCTATTTTGTGGAAGTTGCTCTGTAAAATCTCATGTCAGATGTCCAAAACACCTCTACTGAATTCCTATCTCGACCACTGCCTTCTGCATTTGAGCCAGGGTCCCAATTTGCAAATTGCCAGATTAAGGCTTTAGGATATAAGTTACTTGTCTAATGGTTTTGAAACTTCAGCTTTTCTAGCACCTTTGGTTAGGAATGAATGAATGTGGACTTAATCATATAGCCGATGTACACCCTTAATTTCACTAGATCTTCTAAGCCCCAACCCTTGACTTTATTCATAGCTTCATGCTTTCTTTCTTAATTGAAGAGCACCCCAAATTCCATAACCATCACCCCTACCTGACCCAGACCCACATTAGGAGGGAGTCCAGGTCTTGATAGCATGCTCCAGCACAAACTCTAGAATTCATCAGTCTCCCTGTGTGGCAATGCCCAAATTGCCAGGGTCTTTGGGCAGCTTCAGGACTGTGAGACTCCATATACCTAGCATTGTACCTGAAGGTCCCCACCACCCCTAAATTTAGCTACAGTAGCTCACCTGTCAGAGATGCTTGGAGGGCAACGTGGACTGCTACTTTCGCACAGTCCTGGCTCCTACTATTGCAAAGTTACCCTTAGCCATCAGGAAATGTGCCAGAAAGAAAAGCAAATGGATCAACTCTCAGATTATTTGAACGCAAAAGCAAAGCCCTCTTTAGCATTTGAAAGGGAAGGCAATTATATTACCTAGCCTGATTCTGCAACTTCCAGACTTCTTGCTCAGAGAACAAAGGGCAAAAAAGCAAACACCGCTTCATACCCATAAGCAGTGGGGTTTAAGAGAGACCACCTACCAAACAAAACTCCTTCTAAAGGTCCATTTGGAGTGTATTGAGGAGGAGAAACATTGGCCCAGAAACTGAAAGTTTACCTTCAGGCCCTCACCCCGACTTCTGCTCTCCTTCTAGCAGGCTACTGGGCTGCAGCTATTAGAATCAAACCGGGCATTTCCATCCGTGGTCTTCATTCCAGTTGTACTTGGAAAACAGGGCCACCCTGAGTCAGGACAACTCTCTGGGGAGTAGTTACATGTTCACATTCATTAAATCAACAGATACTGATTGAGCCACTACGGTGCATCCAGAACTGTGCTGGGAGCTTGGAGGAGATAAGTGCACAGGCTGGATACAGTCATCTGATCCCTTCGATTCGAGGCTGGAGGCTGATGTTCAACAAGAAAACACTCATTATTTAAAGAAAACTGCAAAAAAATGTAGGAAGGAGCCTGGTGTGCAAAGAAAGCTTAGCAGAGAACGGCTGATCTCATTCCCTCCTAGCAATGAAGAAGAGAGAAGCAAGCAAAGGTTCCAACCTTGGGGACAACTGGCCTTGCCCAGGAATTAGAAGGGGCCTCCTAGGGTTGTGCCAGGTAGAATGGGGCTGAGGCTAGGCAGCAGGGGAATTTTGTAACACACACACACATGACGCACACACACACACAACACAAACACACATACACACTCGGGTGGGGTTCAATAACTTAGGAGGAAAAGAAGGAAAGAAAGGAAGGAAGAAAAACAGAAAAACCAAGAGTGAGTTTTGGGGGCCAGGTTTGAGGCCTGTGAGAATTTCAGAGGGTGAAATTCAGAGGCACTTACAAACAGGCCTGGTGACTTGAGTAAGATCCAGGGATCCCATTGGTGGCAGGAAAGAACTAAGTCTTAGAAAGTTGTCCCTTGACCTCCACATGTGTACTGTGACACACACATACTTGCACTCAAACACAAAAATAATAAGAAGAATGTTTTAGGGGGTAGGGGTGCAAGGGATGAATGCAGGGAGACTAGTTAATAAGCTCTGTCAAGGGCCTGGAGAAATGACTCAGTGGTTAAGAGCACTTGGATGTTCTCCCCAGAGGACCTGGGTTCTGTTCCCAGGACCCACACGCTAACAACTATCCTTAACTCTAGTTCCAGGGGGACCTGACACTCTCTTCTGGTCTTGGCAGGTCTTGCACTGCTGTATATACATTCAGGGAAAACACTCATACACATAAAGTAAAAATAAATAAAAAATTTAAAACAATTTTTTGAAAAGCTCTGTCAAAAGTCAAGACGAGAGCCACTGGGCATGGTAGCACATACCTTTAATCCCAGCATTCAGAAGGTGGAATCAGGCAGATCTTTGTAAGATGGAGGCTATCCTCGTTTGTAAAGCGAATTCCAGGTCAGTTGGAGTTACAAGGAGACCCTGTCTTGAAAAGATGCTCCTCCAAAAGGTCAATATTTCAAGATGAGAAATTCTCAAATTTCATGGGGAATTTGCTAAAATGCAGATTGTGACCAAGCAGAGCATTGAGTGGAGCCTGAGAATCTGCACTTTGAACACAGTCCCAGGGACCATGTTGCTAGTGAAGACAAATACTTCACTATCAGAGGTTCCCATAAGGGTTAAATGGAGGTGGAGAAGAGCAGGCAGATACGATATGGGAAAAGGGTGAAAATATCAAGCCACTTTGCAGGTCTTTGACTTGGAAATTGAAAATGTTCAACTGTTGCTGATGACACAGTTGAGCTGAGACCTGCTCTGGACCCTCTCCTCCTCCTCCACTTCTGGGTTGAAGCTACTGGTAGGCGGTTCACCTGCAGCTAATGTATTTGCAACAGCTAAGGAGTAAATACTGTGTAGTGTGTCTGTTGTAGCTCTGAAGTTAGATATACATGGTTTAGATAGATGTGTGCTTCCTCAGTTTATTCACTTGCAAAATGGAGGGAATAGTATCGATTGTAAGAACTCTCATGTGCTGTTGATGGAAGCGAAAAGGAGCAAAGCTACTTTGAAAATTAATTTTGCCGAATTTATTAAAATTGAAAACACATGTAGTCTAAGACCAACAATCCAAGGGAAATATTAGAGAGACTCTTGTACAGATCATACTGAGATACTTTTGTAATAGGAAAAATTAGAAGCAGTGTATATAACCATCAGAAGACAGTCTGTAAGGAAGGCAGAGTAATTGATATGCAGTATACGAGGGAGCAGTTTGAGCAGAGGAACTAGCTCCCGCTACATCAACGAGGATGGATCTTGAAAGACCTATATGAGCAAAAGAGAGGAAACTGCATAGTGAGAAATGCAGTATGATCCACTTCCACACGTTTTCAAAGCAGATACCATGTTACATACATTCATGGATCTGTATGTCTGTGCAAGATAGAGTGAAAGGACACAGTTGCTACACTGAGGACAAGGGATAAAGAAGATTACAAAAATAGGGGTCATGTCTAGACAGATGATTATATCGTGCCAGCAACAACGACGAATGACTGATTGAATCAATTCAGTTCTGTGCCTGCAGCTCAACCTTAGAAACAAAATAAAACAAAAACCAAACATGATACTATTGCTTTTCTAGGATTAAATGACTTAATAGCCCAATGTCTGGCACATAGGAAGGGTTTAATAAATGGTAATGATTATTATTATTATGCTTGCCTTCTGCACCCTCTCTTTTTGCTTTCAATAGACTCTTTCTAGTACAATGATCTTACAAAAAGGAAGGATTTGGTTTTGTACTTTTTTTTTTTCTGCCCTAAATTTCCAATTCTCATTTATTGGCTTGAAGGCTATAAAAACAAAAGCTTGGTTTGGAGCCAAGTATTGCTGTTCACTGAGGCTACTCTAATAGGGGTTCAAAAAGTGTGCCCAAGCATGGGCCCATGAGGAACCCCAGCTCACTAATCCAATAAATAACCTTCAAAAAAAGGACACCTTACTAGTATGCTGCTTTGCCTTGTGTAAGTGGCTTACATTAATCAACAACAGGTTGAATAAAATGGGAGACTTTCTATAAAAAGTGGGAAATTCCAGAAAAGTAATTGGCTTCCGTCCTCTCCACCGAAATGTGGAATTCTCACTGCCCTACACCTATGTTCTTAGCTTGAGTGCCCACTTCCAGGTACCAATTTCTGAACCAGTTCTTCAAACAGCTCGAGGAAACTCTGACTCACTTGGTCGTAAAAAGGAATTTATTGGAAGGATACTATAGTGCTCACAGAATTAAAGGAAATACTACAGCCAGGTCCTGAAAGAAAGAAGCAGGAATCTGCAGGATCTTGGGAATGTATACACCTCCTTTTTTGGAGGCATGTCATGGGAACAACTCATTCCAACCCCTAGAGCTTCTGAGACTCTCTCTAGAGAGAGAGGCTTGGCTTAGTTTAGGTGGTATGGAGATAGGGCCAGATGTGATTGGCAGTCTTATTAAGACTACATGGAATCTGAAGGGATGTCTCCCAGAGGAGATGCTACCTTCAACTAAAGAGGGGCCACCGGTTTTTTAAGTTGGATTGAGCTGCCACAACAAAATCCCACAGACTGGGTGGCTTAGACAGAAGAGGGCTAACCCAAGTTCTGGAGCTTCGAAGTAAAAAATCAGATGCCACCATAGTCGACTCCTGCTGAAGGCACTCTTTTGGTCTTCAGATAGCCACTATCCTATTGTGTCCTTGAGGTTAAGAGAGCACTGGGGTCTCTTTTACCTTTTATAAGTGCACTAATCTCATCAAGAGGTTCCCCACCCTGATAACTTGCCCTTAATCTAATTATCTCTAATAATCTAATGGCCCAAAGGCTTCATCTCTAAATACCATCTCATCGAGGGTTAGAATTTCAAGTATGAACTCTGAAGAGATAAAATTCCATCCATGGCACCAGCCTGGCAAAAATAGCAGATGTCTATAAAACAACTAAGTATGATTTGCATGTTATTCTTGAATTCCAAAGGTCACACATCAAAAGTAATATTATAGCTGTGCGATTAGCTTGCTTAACTAATTGTGGGAACTTAGCTCCACACTGGGTATCTCCCCTCTTTCATACTTGCAAGAGTGGGCTCATGACACACACTCCTTATATTAGTCACAGTTCTCTAGAGGAACAGAAACCCTAAAACATATGTAATTATAAGAGAGGATTTATTAGGCTGTCTTTCACAACCAGAGGCTGAATAGTCCTACAATGACCATCTGTGGGCTGCAGAGCTCGGGAAACCAGTAGCTGCACAGTTTAAGAAGCTGGAAGCCCCAGGACATGGGGGTGGGGGATTACGCAATCCAGTCTAAAGCTGAAGGCCTACTAGGTAGTCCCCTGGAATGCCACTGTGTGAGTCCACATCCAAAAGGCTGAAGAATCCGGACTTCAGTGTTCCGGAGGGATGGTGGCAGTAAAAAATACAGCGAACTCTGGGGGAATCCAGCTCCTGTGTGGACTTTTTTTTCTGATTTTCATTCCATTCAGGTCACCAGACTATTGGTCTAATGTTGCCCACACTCAGGACAGCTCTTCCCCTCCCAAGTTCCTGATTCACTGACCAAGTATCTCTAGAAATATCCTTATAGACACAAAAGTGTAATTTATCAGATTTCGAGGTTTCTCTCAATGCAGTTGACAGGCAAAATTGACTACCATGCTCTCTTCTTATGTCACTGATGCAAAGTCCAATAAATTCCTTTAAAATATTTATTATTTTTATTCTACATGTATGAGTGTATTGCTTGCATGTGTGTAAGTGCACCCATGTCGTGCAATGCCTGTGGAGGTGGTCAGAAGAGGATGTTGGATCCTCTGGAACTAAGGTTACAATGGTTGTTGGCTGCCATGTGGGTGCTGGGAATCCTGGATCCTCTGCAAAAGCAGCCAGTCATCTCTTCAGCCCCAGATAAATTCTTAATAATGGAGCCACAGAGGGGCCTCAGATCTTTTAAAGGAGTGATTCTTAGCTTCACCTTGGCTGCAGATTAGAATCTTCTGGCACACAACTTAAAAAAGAACACACTAAGAACCCAATTTAAGTGCTCTCTGAGAAGAACTTGGGATATAGGTTTTTTGTTTTGTTTTGGCATCAGTATTTGTAAACATTGCCCTCATTTAGGGGTAGTTTTCTCTTGCTTTCCTCCTGCAGAAATCCATTTGTGTCTACGAGACTTATTTAAATGACTCCAGTGAAGGAAACAGCTTAATTTGTTCTAGTCAACATTACCTAATACCGGGTAATACCGGGGTCTGGGAAGCACCGTTGGCAGAAATGTTTTCTCTCAAGTTCTAGACCCTAGGTGTCTAAGATCAGAGTTCCCATGGGGTGAGTTCCTGGTGCGTCTCTCCTCCAGCCTTGCAGATGGCTTCCTTTTCCCTGTGTCCTCACACAGGGAGAACAAGCACCCTGATGTCTCTCCCTCTCAGGACACTAATCCTCAGAGCTTTACTGTGTGTCCTCGTTTAAACTTGCCTCCATGAAGTTCTTACTGTCATGCAAATTTGGGGGCACACAAACATCCAGTAGTGACCAGGAGAACTCATTAGACTTTGGTTAGAAAGCTCATCACATCAGTCTTAAATCTGTCTGTTCCTAAATTCTACCTCTTCATCCTAATTCTGGATGGCTAAAGGAAAAGCAAGGCAACCAACACAGACACTAACTCTTTGCTATTTATCTTTCTTCTAGCATTTCTCTCAAGCCTCAGAAGAATACGGTGGTATCATCATGACCAACTTACAAACCAGAAGACCGATTTATTTCTGCTACCTCATATTCTTATTTTGCATCAGTATTTTGAAATTACTTTAATTCTATAGGCTCTATTATTGACCAAACTTTACCACATGTAAGGATCAGGCAGAAAGATTCTGATTCAGTACAGTCCAAAATTTTACATATAACACATGGTCATGGGTGACGACGATGCCGAGTGGATTGATAATTATCAAAGTGCCGATACGTGAACTTCTTAGAGTTTCTTACAAACTGGCTTGCAGAAAGTATTTTATATGTCTTTTTACTTTCTCTTCTGTAGAGAAGCTCAGCTTGTGCTGCTAGGACTCATGAGGTATGACTAGCAGAGAAAGAAAAAGTTGGTAGAGAAAAGATTCATAGGTTATGCAGCAGAAGTTTGTGATTTGCATATAATCTGAAATTTTTCCTACTGGTCACCTTTCCCTCTACCTTTTTCTGAAACACTTCTATTTTTTATTTTTTGGAAATATTTTAAGACCATTCTGGGATCATATGACACCCAACCTTCCCCCCCTCCACACACACACACACACACACAAAAACCTCCCTGGACAAAGGAAGTAGGAGTTCTGGGCAGAATGTGAATACTTGCCCTGGACACAGGTACTGGTTGAGCTTGTGATTTAGCATGTGACCCACAAAGAATCAGCCAGACTCCTTTTAAAGAACTGCCATGAATGGTGGAAAAGACGTGCTGTCCTTGGGCTGGCATAGTACAGGCTGGTGACGCTGTGCTGTAGGGAGTTGAGTACCCTGGAACGAAGCTAACATGAAGAAACACACCATGGAGAGATCAAGACACACAGAGAAGTTCTGAGGCTGTTGTATTCAGCAGGTGGAAGCACCTTTCAGTTGGTCTGTCCCCTTGAGTCTAAAGAGCACTTTAAACTTGTTTTGAGTTTTACTTCCTGCAGGAATACTGAAGCTATGAAATGCATTAATCTTGTAAAACATCCCAAGCTCATTGCTTAGCACTTGGTTCTGCTCAGAATGAATGAGGGGGTGGGATGGGGAGAAGAAGAGAGAGAGGAGAGGACAAGAGAGGAGAGGACAAGAGAGGAGAGGAGGGGAGGGATGCGGGGGGAGGGAGGGAGAGGAAAGGGAAAATGAGAGATTTCATTATACAAATAGATGTTTGGGTTTCTCCTGGTCAGTCCATGCTAGAACGGCTTCATAATCTGTCTTCTGTGGCTGAAGCAGACAGTGTGCTGGGAGCAGTGGCTACAGAATATGGGCTCTGTGTTGGCAGATTTGGGCTCAAATGAAAATTTTACAACTTGCTAAGTGGTAAATTCTTTGAAGCCCAATTTTTCTACCTGTAAAATGAAGGTAACAGCGTTTGTGGAGTAATTGTCACCTTTGTCATTCCATTTGTTTTTTAAGTAACTTGGACTGGCTCTCTTGGTCAAGGGTGAGCATTGGTCTGAGGCAAAATCAGTGATAGTGACTGTCACTTGTAATTAAAATCACAAAGGAACCCCAACAGCTGGAGAAAGCCACTTTAGATAGAATTATCCAGAGATAGCAGCATAGACGCACCCTGACCTGTGACTGGGCACCTCAAAGTGGAACCCTTGCTTGTCTTCCCCTGCCGTGTTCGCACAGCTCTTCTGGTTTGTGAGCCAGCAGCATGATTTCCAATAAATCTTTTATGTGTGTTTGTGTAGGATGCAACCAAGGAGGCTTAATGAATGAGTCCACCTCAAAACTCTGCACCGAGAGTTAAACAAGAAAATACATGTGAAGTAATTAACACATTCCTGGAAATTTAATAAACTTTCAGTCACTGTTACCTGGCATCATTACTATAGTTTGACTATTTACATGATGAGTCTTGCCTAGCTAAGCAAATTCCCATTGATTACTGAGAAGTCAAGCATATGGAGCTGCCTTTGTTTCTCTTTATCAGTGTAACAATCAGAAGGTGAGGATATATATGTATGTATGTATCTATCTGGATAGGGTTTTCCTCTGTAGCTTAGGCTGTCTTTGAACTTGCAACATTCCTGCCTCAGCCTCTAGACTGCTGGGATTACAAATGTGGCTCCATGAATAACTGAGAAGTTTCTATAGAGGGTAAGCAAGGAAGACTGTGAGCTGCAGGACAGCCTGACATTTCCTTCTAGAAATATCTTTAGTTGTACTTCATTGCACTTAAGTGTGTGCATATACATGGCATAATACAGGCACAGAGTGATTTTAAATTTTCTTTAATTTTAAATTTAATTTAATTTGTGCATTCGTGTGTGTGTGTGTGTGTGTGTGTGTGTGTGTGTTATAGGTCAGAGGACAACATGTGGGTCTTGATTCCCTCCTATCATTTGGGTCCTGGAAATCACAGGTCCTTGGACTTGGTGTATCATCCACTTGAATTTTAAAATACCTTAATAACAATTCTTTGAAAAGATTACATGTAGAATCGTAGCATATCTGCCACTGTCAAGATTACAGCTGAAGTTATAATAAGAGCAATAGGACCCAGATCCCTTGAGCTTAGAACACTTGTGTAGGTGTCATTGAATACTTTGATACCATCCAGCTTCCTGGAATTGTCCTGGTCTGCAGAAGTGATCATCCCTCCCCATTAAGAGCTACACTGGGGCTAGCAACATAGATCAGTTGGTAGAGTACTTGTTCAGTTTGAATAAAGCCCTGGATTTCATTCCTAGCACCATATAAACTAGGTCTGATAATGCACAATTATAATCCTAGCACTCGGGATGTGGACGTAAAAGCATCAGAGGTTTACGTGAGACCCTTTTAAAAATAAATAAATCGGTAAATAAAAGCATGTCCTCCTTGTCAGAAGGCCCTGCAGAGCTCTTTCTCTGCAAGGCAGCATGGACTTTCACTCCTTTCCTTAGTAGTAGACTTACACTTAGATCTTAGTTCCAACATAACACTGAGGACATGTTGAACCTTTGATAGGAAAGGAATGAAGTTCTACCCAAAGGAACTGCAAAGCCAACTTGAATGTTAGTAGGAGCCATGGAACAGTGCTGGGACTGGAGTTTGTGGTTGTGCCTTTAAGGGAGCTAGACAAATATTGGGGAGGTAAGTTGTTGGATAAGTGTACTCTCCCAAAATGTGAATTTAACTCCTCTCAAGGATCTGAAGAGATGGTATGAAATTCAACTAGAATGGGTCTAGATTTTTTAAATATTTTATTTACTTTTACTTTCTGTGTATGAGTGTTTTGCTCACAGATATGTAAGCAGACCATGTACATTCTTGGTGCCCTAGAAGGCCAGAAGAAGGCATTAGATACCCCAGAACTAGAGCTAAAGATGGGTGTTAGCCACCACGTAGACACAGGGAACTGAACCCAGGTCCTCTGGAAGAGCAACCATTGCTCTTAACCCCTGAGTCATTCTCCCCAGCCCCAGATTACAGAATTTCTATGCTACACAGTAAAAGATAGGTTTTAAAGACTTTGGGAAGTGGGCCTGCTGAAGTGGGTTTCCATGCAATGCTGGAGGAGCCACCAGACACTTACGTACCTACAGAAAGGACTTTTGGATGCATCTGCTAAGGTTGTCAGTGACGCATACTGAGATGTTTAGAGGTAGGTTTCCTTTCTAAGATCAGGTTAACAGAACTAATCTCAGTCACAATAGGGATGCTGGGACTCTAAAACAGTAGTATATGGGTAAAGACATGGGATGGTCAGAAGTCACATGGACATGATTTTCCTAATGAACTACAGAAGTCCACAGGTAGTCAAGGGGGCCTGACCAGCAGCCACAGTGCTAGATCTGATTAATGTCTTTGCCAGAGAAAGAGTATAACATAGTCTCAAGTATATGATCCCATCACTGCTGGTTTAGCAAAATACTTAATTCTGACCAGAAAATATGATAAGGAAGAATTTTCATTGACATGGGATGAATTACAATACATCTACAATACAATACATCTACAGCTTTGTTCCCAATCTTTGCCAATTCTCCTCCTTCCTATGATAATGTAATCTACAGAGTTCTGAACTACATGGATATCTCATAGAACATCATAATGATCAGTTACATCATTGATAGTCCCTAATTAGAGCTAATGAATAAGAAATGGCTGGTACACTAGAGAACTTAAGACACATGTGCCAGAAGAGATGATATAAACACTTCAAAGACCAAAGATGTTAGAGTCCTAAATCCCCACTGGGATTTTAGGAATTTTGCAGTCAGTGTATCAGGATGGACCTCTAAAAGTAAAAGTCAAGTCACTACATCTAGCATCTCCCATAGCACAGGGACCTCTATGTCTGGCAAGCTGCCATCAGTTCTGGAAACAGCATAGTTCACACTAAGGAATATTTCTCTAGTTCATGTACCAGGTGACAAGAAATGCTGTCAGTAATGACAAGGTCCCAGTACAGGAGAGTGTACTAGCTACAGTGCACAGTTTGGCTGCTTGGGTCATAGGTGTCTGCAGTCCTGGGCTACTAGAGATATTAATGACACACAGAGGTATAATGTGACAGTGGGCCACAAGACACAGTGAGTGAATAACAGTACTGGCCTCTAAGATTGTGGAGCAAAGAGAATTATAACTTTTAAAAACTCTAAACTCTGTGTACTGCTAGGCCATAGTAGAGATGAAAGGCCTGGCCAAGAGATACTGAATAACTATGCTTTCAGAACTGCCACCATGACCGTGGTTCACACAGAGTCCCACAGTCATGTGTTGTTTGAGGCCTGTAGTAGTTTATTATCAGAAAAGAAAAGCATAAGCGCTAAGCCTGAGAACGACCAGGGGAAAGCTATAGTAAGATAAGCATGTGGGCCAGATCCCCAGTGCACTGAGGGTACTCCAGCACCTCTCTCTCTGATCACGGTGGGCTGTCAGGACAGGATGGCGGAAGAGCAAAAACTCCAAGTTTGGCTTACAGAACAGCCTAATATGTGGGTGTTTAAAAGTGGAAGCTGTTACACAGTTCCACAGCTGGTCAAACGCAGAGATTAAGTGTCTGTGAGGTACCCATCCTTAAGTGATAAATCTATAATACAACCTCTACACATAAAGTTCCAGGAGCATAGTGAACAGGGGACAGAAAGAACACTAATGCATCTCTCAACTCTCACCAGTGAAGCTTCTACATACAACAGATAGTGACTAACTCAAAGCCACAACTGGCCAACATGCAGAGAATGAGACTGCAGAGAACTTATCCCAGAATAGGACACCTATATTAAACCTCTGCCATTCAAGCCTCAGGGGCCATTTCAGAAGAGGGGACAGAAAGATTTTAAGAGCCAGAGATGGTGGATGACCACAAGGAACCAGTTTTGCAGACAGCTGAGAAGTTTCTCATATTAACTTACAATGGTGACAGCATGCACAAGACCCATGCAAGCTGAAGCCAGACCAAAAAACCAGCATAGAAGTAAAGAAGTGGGTAAGAAGCCCCAACCTTAGCTGAGGAACTATTGGCAACCAATAAGTACTGGGAAATGGAGAATCATTTTTCTTTGAGTATGTGGCCCTAGATAGGTTAACCAGGCTCCAGTGGATGAATGCACACTGAAGGACATTTGAGCACACAAATTTGGCTTTATGGACCTTAATATATGTGACAAAATACATGAAAACAGGTCGGGGGATGCCAAAGGGGTGCAGTTAGGGGACGGGGTCTAAATATGATCAAAATATTTTGTATGACATTCACAAAAATTCCATAAAAATATTTTTTAAAAGGAAGCTGTACTGCCAGTGGCTTTGAAAGACACAAGTGGGCAAATCCTCCTAAAGGGCATCGAAGAGAATCAACTGTTTGTGCACTCTGTGAAAAAGATAAGTGGCTTGATGGAATAAATCCAGTCTCCCGGGCAAAGTCCATGGAAGAGGAAGACACAGAATGAACATATCGCTGAACAAGCGAATATGGGAATGAAGTGATCAAAACCTTTGCATTGTATGTGTATACGAATACCTAGTGCAGAGCATCAACCACAGAGGAAAAAACCTCCACGTGAGCTGTAGTGCATTAGCTCTTCTGCTCAGGCCGCAAGACCCTGTGTCTGTGCTATTAGGATTATCAGTGACAGGAAAAGATGCAGTGTGGGATAGACCACTTGAGACAATGCATGAATAACAGTGAGGCCCCTAAGATCCGACCCCCTCAGTCTGTCATCAAACTCAGCTATGCACAGAGGATGAATGGATGGATGGTCACATAGGGAGAAGTGATAGTGTCCATGAGTCCAGAGCATGGGTTCCCACTTATTTAGGCTGATTAAACCATTGCTGCTATCAAATGTCCAACTTGGCAGCAGCAGATGGGATGCTGAGGACCTGATCTCGTATATCTTTAGTACTAGAAATGATTTAGTGGGAAAGTTAGAGACTTTGAGTCATTTCTTACCTGGAAGGGTCAGAAAAATCCAATAAGAGTAACACAAATTCTGGAGTGAGTTGCTTTTCCTGTCTATAAAGCTTTGCCTGCCATCACTATACAGGACTTCTGTTGTTTCATCCACGGGAAAGAATTTGTGTAACACTGTGTCAAAGCAAGGAGGCTACTCTAGTGAAGCACAGGGACAGGACTGGCCCTGCAGCCATTGAGTTCACTGGTCATCTCACACCACACCTCTCAGAAGCCTTTTGGTATAAATACCTGGTGTTTAATACACAGAAATGAAAATTGCCTCTCCATCTTTCTGTCTCTGTCTGTCTGTCTGTCTGTCTGTCTCTCCGTGTAGCTTCTGTCTATTGAAGATACTGGAAACAGTGATATATTTTTTAATTTAAAATTTCATTTGTTTCTTAATATTTTATCATTTTAAAATTTTCTGTGTATGACTGTATTGCCAGCATTTATGTAAGAGCACCTGTGTTGTGCAGTGTCCATGGAGGTCAGAAGAGGTTGTTGGATCCCCTGGAACTAGAGTTATGGATGTTTTTTTAGCCACCACATGGGTACTGGGACTCTAACGCAGTTCTCTGCAAGAGTAGTCAGTATTCTTAACCACTGATTCATCTCTCCAGGTCCAAATTTTAAGTTTTAAAGATTTATTTATTTATTTAATGCCTATATGCCTATGCCTGAATCAGTTCATATGCACCTCTTGCATTCAAGTTCCCACAGAGGCCAGAAGAGGGCATCAAATCTCTAGAAATTAGAGTTATAGATGGCTGTGCACCATGTGGGTGCTGGGAAACAGACTTGAGTCCTCTACAAGAGCAGTCAGTGCTCTTAACCACCGAGCCATCTCTCTGGTCTCAGCAATGACATTTTAATAGAAAGGATCACATCTAAAACTCAGATGTGGCTTTTGGATGACCTTTCTCCTTTTTTTGTAAAGACAGAGTCTCACTCTGAAGTCCACGCTGGTTTCAAACTTGTGGCAATCCAACTTCAAAGTGCTGACCTTACAGGTGTAAATCGCTGAGTTGGCTGATTTTGATTGTCACCTTGCAACACCTAAGAAGAGGGAACCTCACTGAAGAATTGCTTCCATCAGATTAGCCTGTGAACATGTCTCTGAGGGCATTTTCTTGAGTGCTAATTGATATAGGAAGGGTCAGTCCACTGTGGGCCATTCCTAGGCAAGTGGACCTGTGCTATACCAGGAATGGAGCTGAACAAGCGCTGGGAGCAGGCCAGTAGGTGGTGTTCTTCTGTGGTTTCATTTCAAGTTCCTGCCTTGCATCCCTCAGTGATGGAGTGTGACCTGTACAATGAATAAAAGCTTTCCTCCCCAGTTGGTTTTGGTAAGTGTTTTAGTACAACAGAAAAGCAAACTAAGAAGACCGCCATGCCCAGGTTAGATGGCTTTTAAATAGCATTTTCATTCAGAGAACCTACGAGTCCTTAAGGAAAATGGCAAGTTCTAGGGCTCCAGCAAAAAGGTAGAAGATTGTCACAAAACATCTTGTTCTGGAGATCATGTTTCATTAAGTATTGGGAGCCCTACGGAGTTTCCTCTGTTGCAGACTAACAAGTTAGCTACTATGATTTTGTGTGTTCACAGAAGGCCCGAGGCTCCAGGAACAGATATAAAGGCGTTTTTTGGTGACAGCCCACAAAGCAGCAAGATCTTTGTGTTTGTGTCCTGCTCCCTTCGGCCCCCAAGCCTCATGGGGCAAGACGGAGGTGGAAGCTGCGCATGAATTGAATTTGTATTCCAGAGATCACCTCTGGTATAAATAATCAGCCATTCTAAGTCAAAACACAATGGTGTCAAATTCAGGGGACCCTGAGCTTAGGGAAGCTTTTGTAATGAGCCATAAGCAAATGGCCTGACCTCTGCTCAGAAAATAATTACTGTCTTGACTTTCCAAAGCCGTTTGCTGTACAAATATTCCTGAAAAGTTGCTCCATAAAAACCATCAGCCAATGTTTCTGCTCTTAAGATGGGCAGAAACATAGGAGACATAAGGAACATAAGAGGTAAGATGACCTCTTCATTTTGCTCGGTGAACGCTGAAGGTGTTCCAAAAAGAAACGAAAACCAGCTCACAGAGTGCTTTCTGGCCAGACCGTGGAAAAATTTAAGCATGAAAAATAACAAATGTTAAGAATGAAACCAACAGAATAAAGTAGGCACTTCAGTCCACATGTGTGTAAGTTGTTTCTCCTCCTGCTCTTTTTCCTTGTGCTTCTTTTCCACTTAGTGCTGTGGATTTGGATTTCTTTGTGAGGTCAACTTGCAGTTTTCTCACATTAAGCTTTTTACTTTTATGTGTATGAGTGTTTTCTGCATTTATATGAGTGAACCCCTGTGTACAGTGCCCACAGAAGCCAGAAGAGGATGTCAGATCTCTTGGAACTGGAGTTGATGGCTGTTAGCTGCCACGTGGGTGGTGAGAATGGAACTTGAGTCCTTTGCATGAGCAGCCATTGTTTTTAGCCACGGAGTGGTCTCTGCAGGCCCCACATTAAGTTTTAAGTATTGTTTAATATTTTACTTAAAAAATTAGTAAATATAGTAAATAGTAGATTTCATTATTTGTTCTTATTCACGTTCCCCATCACCCTCTTGGCCTTCTCCTGAGATTGGCCCCCTCTTCCACAGTAACACATAAACCTTGGCTTCAGCCTATACCTGCCGCAACCACATCCATCGCACACATTTCTACTTAGCCTGCTCTACACTTTGTTTACAACTATTATAAGTACTGAATATTAATCTTTGGTCATCTGTCTACTAACTTTTCCAATATATATTTTGCTCACTAGAAAGCCTCAAATTACATATAATGAATAGACAGATCTACTTTTTATCCTCTTTGGTTAGAGTTTGTGCTTCTGAAGGTCTGTATGACTGGTTCTTCCTTGTGCCTAAGTCAGGAAAATGGTCTTTGTTTTTAGTTTATTAGTTTATAGTTATAACTTGCATATCTTTTCTTTAATATATCTAATAGATTGTATCTAGTATCTTCTTTCTGGTTATATAAATATCTAGTTTTATGTATGTGCATATAGTTAGTTTTCTTTTAGTTTCTATTAATTCTTTATATTTAACATGTCGCAGGAACTCATTTCTATTTCCTTCGCCTTTGTTCTTGAACCAAACCAAAGATTCTGGTGGTGGTTTTATACAGTGTCAAGATAGCTATGCTGGGATTCTGTTTCCTTTATGTTTTAAAGTTAGTGTTGGCCATAAGGGATATTTCATGTGGTGTTGGAAAGGATGTAAATGGAGGTTCAGCCATGTATGTATGCTTATATGTTTGTGTACTGAGCTATCTATCATCTAATTATCTATAATCTATTTATCGATCTATCACCTATCTAATCTATCTGTCTATTATCTATCTCCATCTCTCTATCATCTACGCAGAAGGTCAGTGGTAGGTTGTCATATGCAGTGTCATCACTTTGTACACATTGTCATTTGCTTGCTAGCTTATTTATCATGATAGGTCAACTAAGAGGTTTGGCTCTTCTTGCTCCTGTCAAATCTCCAGCTTCTCAAAGTTCAACCCCAAAGACTCCCTCCTGTGGACCTAAGGACCTCTCCCCACCCTGCTAGACAAACAATGAAACTACATCTAAACCATGGTAGTTCGTATTTAACAGAGGATGCTTTGCTAGTTTTTAATAGAAAAAATTTAAATAGCATTTAAAACTGACACTATTACGAACAGAAAACAGATAAGTTGATGCAGCAAGGTTTCCCAGGCAATGGGAGAAAACATTATCTTATTCAGACACCCTCAGGAAGGATCTGGTTTCACTAGACTTGATCCAATATAGGTGCCATGATGGGTGGATCTTCTTGGCAGATACCCTATGGATGGCTGCCTCTGGTTAAGGCACTAATTCTTTTTCTGGTCATCTATGTCTAGAGGACATGTAGGTTGAATTAGTTAGGTGATTTTTATCCTCAAAAAAACAGAAGAACTATTTCAAAGTGGCTAACACATAATGTGAAGTTCAAGGGCTGATTAATGCAGCAGCATCCTCCAGGCTCCACGTTCTATCATTGGGCACCATCTTCCTCAGACTTTTATTTTGTTCTCTTAGGCTGGCTCTTGTAATTGTCAGTGTGACTGCTGCAGTTTTACAGGCGGGTGTATTAGTTACTTTTCTGTTGCTGTGCTAAAACACCATGACCAAGGCAATCTATAGAAGGAAGAATTTATTTGGCTTATGGTTCCAGAGGGTGAGAGTCCTTAATGGCCATGAGGCATGGTGGCAGGAGGCAACCAGAGAAGAAAGCTGGGCACACAGATCTTCAAACAGGCACAGGAAGCAGAGAGAAACTGGAAATCCCTCAAGGCTGAAGAACTTTCAAAGTTTGCCCCCACTGACCTGCTTCCTCCTAAAGGTTCCGTGACCCTCCCCAAACAGCCTAACAAACTGGCGACCAAGTGTCCAGATACTTGGCGCCTCTTGGGGACACTCATTCAAACCACCAAGGGACAAGTCTAGAAAGTCATGTGAAGATACAGAAATGAGAGCTTTCTCCATGTGTATGTACCTTCCCACAAGCCTACAGTAGTCTCATTTGGGTAGAATATCCTCATATGTCCAGTTGATGTCTAGGACAATTATGGTCAAGGTTACTCAAGTTCTGGCTTTAATTTTCTCATCTGTAAAGTGAGTAGTATAAATCTATTTCCAAACCGTAGAAAAGAGGAAGCATTCTGTAGCATAGTGCTTGGTTCACACTTCCCCTATTCTCTATTCTGTGTTTAAAGGTCATTTTCTAAATTGAACTTTCTCATCACTTTTCAAAGATTACAGTTGGTCTGGAATGAAACTGATTTGTCTTCTGGTAGCGGGTTGTTATTTTTTTCTGGAAATACACACATACACAAAAACAGAAGAAATAATGGGATATCTATTAAAATGGGAAGGAATGACAGGCAGCTGACAGTGTCTGTTCTAAAGGACCAGTAGCGTGCAGAAGCCACTTGGGCAGCCTCTGGAGTCTGAGGGATCCCGGATGCAGGTGCTTTTCATTGGCATGAAGAAGGAGATCATTGCTCCAGGTGGGGATCCAGGGTGCAGATGGAGCTCAGGTACCGATGTGGGTGCTGGTGATAAAATAGGTGAACAATCAGAGTGATTTATTCTTATCCCAACTCCATCATTCCTCATAGGATGACCCTGGGCGCCACCACAGCCCTGAGTCTGAGCCAGCTTAATAAATCATAAAGTTCCTTGAGCTCTAAAGGGAGTGCTAACATGAATACTGAATAGAATTTGTGTTATCAGGTTACTAAGTAAAAAAAAATATATATATACCATACATTCTTACGTACTGTAAGAAACAATTAGATTTCCTATCTAGGCTCTCCCCGGTCTTATCTCCACAGACACAGTGCCATCTACTGAAAATAGAGCACCAATAGCCATGGTTCCCCTGAGGGATTCCCAGGAGAACTCCTCTCTCCCTGGGCTCTGGGTCTCACCCACCTCCCAGATGGACTGGAGGAGTAGGCGGAATCTGCAGGCTGTTCTGTCACAAACTGGAATGCATCTGTTCCCTGGTGCTTTCCGTGAGCAACAAGAGTAAGACAGTCCTGTAGGGCGCTGAGGAGTCTCTCAAGGCGTGTCAGGAGTACAAGGAAGCTCTTTGCCAATACTCTCTTGCCTGCAACTGGGTATTAGCTCCAGCTATCCTGTAGAGCAAGCCTGCTGTTCTCTGAAGACATAACAAGGGAAACAACATGTCTTCCTTAGATAATGATGAGGTATCTTTTTCCATGTAATAGTTTAGCCGTGTTTTTAACTCCATTTCTCTTTCAGAAAAATAAAAGTTAATGAATAACAGAAGTAAGAGATCATTAACAGGGGGCTGGAGATGTGGCTTAGCAGTTAAGAACACTGGCTACTCTTGTAGAGGACCCAGATTTGGTTCCTAGCTCCCACATGGCGGTTAACAACTTTCTGTAACTCCAGTTCCTAGGGATTGGACACCCTCTTCTGCCCTCCAAGGGTTTTGCATGCACAGGTGTACTTACATACATGTAGCAAAAGCCTTTTTAAAGAAATCATTAACAAAATGCTGAACACTGCTAAGAGAGCTATATCCTACATCCTTGAAATATGTGGTTAACCTAGGTTGCCATGAAATTCAGTTGTGACAAATTCCACATTTTTAATGCATAGTGTTCTCTCCAGGTGGCAGTGTTTGCTGATTTTAAAAAATGGAAAAATGAAGAATAAAGGTAGATTATTGTAGGCATTTAGCCATCATAGTCAGAGATAAACTAGAAAAGGCAAGCTCTTTGAAATGCCTTCTCAGAATGCTCACTTCTGATCCTAACAGCCCCTGGCTACAGTTCCTCCTCCCAGGAACCTTGGTTCAGTCTCTGAGTAGCTCTTCAGAACTGTTTGAAACCTGAAGCGGTGGCCTGTATCTGTCCCGATTTTGATTTGGCTCTTGGTGGGCAACCTGACCCAGCATCTGCTCCTTGTGTCCCTTCAAATCTGGTCCCACTTTCCCAGTTACACCTGCTATTCTTTCCTTCTCCTTTGTCTTTTTTAAAACTGGATTTCTCTAAAACAAAACTCTCCGCTCTTGAGTTTTTGATCATTATTATAGTTATTGCCACCTATTCTTGAGATTGCCTTCTTTAAAGGGTCATTTGAAGCAGAAACCAAAGCATCTGTCACTATGGTAACAGCCACCATCTGCTTGGAGCCACTAAGCACAAGGGTAAAGGGTGCGATGAATATCCCGGGAAAGGCTGCAGGTAGGAAGACCCCTGGATGGGGCAACAGAGCTGGAATGTTTGCTCTAGGAGTCTGCCTCCAGTCAGATGAGATCCTCCAAATTGAGGCAAGCAAGTTGGTACCATTATTCAAAATTCTCTATACTATGTATTCTAGGAAATTTGGAGACTGAACTTTTTTTTTGCCATCAGATTACCAAGAAGAATTTTGGTTCAAAATTATATCTCAAAACTGACTAGATCACATTTGATATGATTTTGAAGAAACCATTTATTTTCTGAGCCTGAAGATCATTATCTATAGTTTTAAAATGTGGGCAAAACACTCTCTTTTGTTACTAAGTTATGAGAAAACAAAGTCTTTTTGTAAACTAAGTGCTGCACACATGTAGATTCATCCTCATGTTTAGAGTGAGTAACCATTTTTTAGAACTTCTTGTGGCTTGCCATCAGTCAACCTTCTCAAAGAAAAAGCAATCCTTCCAACAGACATTGATGTCAAAATGACTGCATGAATCGCTTTTTCCACACCACGATGGCCTGTGAGTTCCATTATTCTTTATGTCTATAAAAGGAACTAACAGTTGCTATTAGGCATGTCTTGAAGTGCTACAAAGGTGATTGCAAGAAAGTACATTTGAAAAATGACAAGAAATACCAATTAAATTTATCATCCTGTTTCCTTGGGGTTCCAATCACAACATTGGGTGGAATGTTAAAAAGAAAAAGAATCAGGAATGTTAGCATCACATTGACACAAATCAAGCAATTATACATGGAAAGATGGCAAATCGGTTCTATACAGTACTTACATGCTTGGGAGAATTTTGTGTGTATTTTTTCTTGGTGGAAACACAGTGCATTGAATCAGGTTTAGACAAATATGACAGATGGAAAAACATATCTTAGACAAAGTATGGAGGGATTTGGACATGATGGAGAGGAACATAACAAATAATTGGTATTCTTGTGACCATAAGAGCAGGTCAATTAGGATCAAGTTTTGGTAGGAATTTTTATGGAAGATAATAATGATAATACCTGGGGTTATTGAGGAAGTATTTGAGGTATAGATATAAGTATTAGCAATTTGTGTGTGTGTGTGTGTGTGAATCCTATTACATCATAGGCTCCAACTTAGGGTCCGCTTGCTTCAGCCTCCCGAGTGCTGAGATTATACATGCGTGGCCACTATTTGTAAAATTTTGATGTCTCATTCACCTACTCATGAGAACGGACAGGGGGAGGAAGAATTCATTCTTCAGGTGGCTCTGAACAGGCTGTCTGCTTTCTCATATATCTGAACTCCCTTCTTCTCACCAAGTGGGTAGGGAGGTCAAATCCTCCCAAGTTAGAGTTTATACCAAGATAAGAGGCAGAAGAAATCACAGATCACTGAAAACATTCTTATGTTCAAGCCAGAATAAGCTCACCATGAAAGGAATCTCGTACAAATGCTGAGAGGAGATGAAAACACAGTTTTAAATATTGTGAGTTTTAGCTAGGGACAGGAGCTCAAGCCTGTAATCCCGGTACTCCAGAAGATGAGGCAGGAGAATTGCTGCAAGCTTGAGTTCAGGTTGGGTTGCAGCATGAGTTCCATGTCAGCCTAGGCTACAGAAAGACACCCTCTCTCAAAAAACAAAGCTCCCTATTTTTGAGATTATTGATGGAATCTCTAAATTCCTCCCTGTACTGCTTATGTTCCTGAGCCTGTGGATCATGAAATACACTCTTCAAACTGTAGTGTGAGATCTGTGGAGTCACATGGGTACCGCTGTTAGCTGTAAATACAGTTCTTTATTGTAGTTGCAGCTTGGCCTCCCTAAAATAAAATTCAACATGTGCTGAATTTAAGTTTAGCCTGGCTCACTTTTCTGCCAAATAGAATGTAAGTATACTGGATATAATACTGTGTTAACTTTCTTTTCAACATCAACCCAAATTTTGAATGTTCTTATCCGTTTATTATTAAACTTCGACGTGAAAACAAAATGGGAAACTTTAAGGGCATCATCTTTGGCATCCCAGAAACCTGTTGGATCTGGATCTTGCCACTTCCTTTTCTGTAAAAACTTAGTGATAAAAATGCTTCTCTCATATGGTGGTATTGAGGTTTAAAGAAGGTAATATGTAAAGCCTGTGGAGGAATACTTGCATAGTCTCAGTAATAACATCCAAGTTCTGAATCAATTAAGAAACAGAAAAGGGTGGCCTTCAGGCCACTGGTATCATTAATGAAACAGCCACTGGATGGCCTCATCCTCCTGGGGCTGAATACTCCCAAGCACAGCCCACTTGATAGCAGGCAGTCCTGGGTAATACATCTCCCCACTGACAAATGCTTCTGCCAGTAAGCGTGCAGCATACCTAAAGTCCTGTGAGTAGACTTACCGTAGAAACAGCCTGCTTTGCAAACACTGTTGATTTCAAACTTGTCAAACAGACAAACCACTCCTGAGGGGAAAATATATGAGGGAGTGGAGGTATCCTGTAGTGTTTCAGCCACACAGCTCCCTCCCTCTCATGGGATGGATGGTGAATGTTCCCTCCAATGGGCTCTTTAGTACAGTGCATAAAACAAAGAAGCATTTATCATATGCTACCTGTGCCCATTAGAATCAGTGATCCTTAAGGTAAAGTGAAAACAGCTGCAAACCATTTTTTAGACTTTGATGGAAAAGAGGGAGATAACAAATCTAGACAAGCAGATAGAAACCTGAATACTGAATGGGGAAGGGGAAATAAAGTTGATTGACATGTTCTGTATGAAATATGCAAAAATTCAATAAAAAAGAGGGAGAAAACCCCTGAATCCTGAAGGTCCTCCTATATTGTAACGTGCATGTTAATTTTGTTTTGTAGAAAAATATTAACAAAAAGTCACTTTAAGCCAGGGAGAAAGCTTTAGGCTTATACTTTAGGATATGACCTCCGATTGCAGTGTATAAGCTAGAGAGGACAGTCGTCTTCAGAGTCAGGTGCTGGGCTAGGCATCTCATGTAGTACTCTCACTAAACTTTATGACCTTCTTAAGAGGGATAGTAGGTTCATATTACTCCTAAGTTTAAAATTAATTAATTTATGTATGGAGTTTTACTATGTATCCCAGGTTGGTCTTGAACTCACTTTGTAGCCCAGGTCAGCCTTGACGTTGCAATGATCCTTTGCTTCAGCCTCCTAAGTGCTGGGATTACAGACATGTGGCACCATTTTCAGCTACTCCTATTTTATAAGTGACAGAAAGGAAACTTTGAAAGTTTAAATGACATATCCAAGATCTCCAGCTTATAAATGAAAAACATAATCTGTTACTGTGTGTACCTGACCCTAAGACTAAGGAGCTTAGATGGCTCCTGAACTTGGCTTACTCTTTTCACTATCTTGAAACGAACTCTTTTGTTGTTGTGCTGTTTTATTTTGTTTTTATGAGTCAGGCTTTCATGTAACCCAAGCTGACTCTGAACTTGCTATGTAGTTGAGAATGATTTTGAATCCTGGTGGTCCTTCTGCCTCACAATGTTGGAATTACAGACCTGTGTTACCACATCAGCTTGAAATTCCTAACAATTTTAAAACAAAAGGCCTACAGTACATTTTGTACCATGTCCTTTAAAATATGTAGCCAGTTCAACCCAGACATATACTTTCTTTTTTATTATCCCATTTAGCATTTTAACCAAATTTGAGGGATTATACAGGAGTAAAATCCTCCCTTTAGTCAAATGAGGTTTGGAAAATTAAACTAACTTCTCTAGGTAAAATACTAATATGTGGCTCATTATGTATGGTGTTTCTATATTTCTCTTCATGCATATCCACAAGTCAGAGCCAAATCTCTGTCATCAAACAATCTTTCCTCAGATGGTCTTTGGCTTCTAGGGACTTCTCAATTGCTGCCATGTTAGCCCCAGGCTGCAAACAGGATCCAAGTCAGGAAGTGGTGAGCATAAAGCCTGAGGGCTGGTGGGGGGGGGGGGCTACATTCACATGGAAGCACATGTGTCTGGTCATATTCCAAGTCCAAGCACAAATTAATTTGGGATTATCTTGTTGATGTTTCCCATATTTCAACTTCCATCAATTGGCACAAATAAATAAAGGATATTGGAACACATATTGGTTCAATTTCCCAAATGTTTTTTGCAGCTATAGATCCACTAAAAGGCCAACAGCTGCTCTAACCAAGGTGGACAGCAATTTAGAGCATGCCATGCAAGCAGCTCTGCATGGGACATAACTGTCAACCACCTTACTTAAGCATGAATTCTTAATTTTCATTGGGCTGGGTGAATACTCTGCATATGTCTGTAAGAAAGAGTGTGTATATATATATATATATATATATATATATATATATATATATTACATATTATGTAATATAAAGGGCTGGATGTGGTGAATGTCTGTAATGCCAGCTCCTGAGATGCAGGGGGAGATGGATCACTAGTTAGAGACTAGTCTGAGCAAGATCCTGTCTAAAAAAGAAGGACTGGGTTTATCATGTGCAGCCTATATGCTCATCTCTCCACCAAAATGCCTCTAGAATGTTCAGAAGAAATCCCTTGGACTGAACTAATGAGAAGTTCATTAAGGAAGGCCACACTTGCATCTTTAAAATGCCCTGTGATCACTCTTCTCTGAAGGTCAAGTGTGACTGTTAGGATGCTGCCCATAGAGCACCATAGGGCACCTCAGTGTAAGTACCATGCATCTTAATGTAGTTTCTTTATGTTAAATTTTATGAAGGTTTATTGAGTGGTTTTGTCTCTATGTGCTGTATATCCCAACACTTGGGAGGCAGAGGCAGGTGGATCTCTGTAAGCTTAATTCCAGTCTAGTCTACATAGTGAGTTCTAGGCCATCTGTGACTACAAGGAGACCCTGTCTAAAAAAGATAGAACAAAGAAAAATATTTACTAGAAATATTTTTAAAATATGTGTACATGTGTATATGTATATCTGTGTGGGTATGTACATGTGAGTGTGGCTGCCCCTGGAGGTCAGTAGAACAGGATTCCCTGGAGCTAGAGTTACAGGCAGATGTGAGCCTCCTGACATGGGTGCTAGGAACTGAACTCAGGTTGTGTGCAAGAACAGTGCACTCTTCACTGCTAAGCCATTGCTCCAGCCTCCTCTAATCTGTTCTTAACCCTTTCCAGTATATTTTTTAATCTCACATATCATGTTGTCTCTTTCGATTTCATAAGATTGATTTGAGTCATTTTTGTCTTCCCTTAACATACCTTTAGCTATCTTGAATACATTTTTGTGTGTGTGTTCATGTGTGTGTATATACATGCATGTGGAAGCCAGAGGTCAACCTTGAGTGCTGTTCCTCAAGAACCACACACCTTGTTTTTCTGAGAATGGGAGCTGGGACTTGCCAATTCACCTAAACTGGCTGGCTAATGAAGAACGCCAGGGATCTGCCTCACTCCAACTCCCCAGCACAGGCAGCATTTTTCAAAAAAACATTATTATTTTTTAATTGAATTTTCGCAAGTTTCAGACAATATATTTTGATTGTCTTTCGACCTCCTCCCGTCTGCACTCCTCCCATACATGCCGGCCAGTTTGCATGACCTCTGTCACATATATTAAGGACTGTGAAGTCAAGTTTGTGTTTCCAAATGTCCTTCAGTGTGCATTCTTCCACTGGAGCCTGGTTAACCTGCCTAGGGCATGCACTTAGAGAAAACCAGGCCTCCCTCTCCCAGTAATTACTCATTAGTTCCTCAGCTAATTTTAAGACTTCTTACCCACTTCCCCACTGATACGCTGGGATTTTGTTTGGTTTGAGCCTGCTTGGGTCGTGTGCATGCTGCTGCCATTGCTGTGCATTAGATGTGACTCCCAGCTGTCTGGAACACGTTGTTAACTTGTGGTCATCTACTACCTCTGGCTCTTACAATCTTTCTGCCCCCTCTTCTGCAGTGGTCCCTAAGCCTTGGGTGGCAGACATTTGGTATAGATGTCCTATTCATGGTTAAGTTCTCTGCAGTCTCTTATTCTTTGCATTGTGGCTTTCTGGGTCAATCGCCATCGGTTGCATGAGTAAGCTTAGCTGGTGAGAGTTGAGAGATGCATTAATATTCTTTCTGCCCCCTGTTCCACTAGGTTCCCTGAGTCTTAGGTGTGGAGATTACACTGTTGATGTGTCACTTAGGGCTGGGCATCTCACAGACACTTATTCTCTGTATTTGACCAGTTGTGGAACTCTGCAATAGTCTTCATCTGTTTCAAAAAAAAGCTTCTTTGTTGCGTGGTGAGAAGTACACTTATCAGGGTAGTTGAGCATCGAAAATGGGCCAAGTCCCAAGTGGTCAAGATGGGGGCAGACATACTAGCTTTGTACATAGGTTTTGGAGAATCAAGCTTAGGTCCTCATGCTTATGAGGGAGGCACTTCGCCATCAGAGAAATCTCCTCAGCCCATGAACATGTGTTTTAATTACCGTGCCCACTGATTCTATTATCTGTGCCATTCCCGTTCAGTTTTAATTGATTTTTCTTTATCACTATTGGCCATATTTTCCTTTATATGCTTAGATTTCATTTTTCTTTGTATGCTTAGTAACTCTTTATTAGATGCCAACAATTCTAAATTTATAGTTTTAGGTGCTGTATAATCCTGTATTTCTATATATACATGAACTTTGTTCTAGTTATATGGTTAATTTCCTTGGAGACTTTCGGATTTTTTTTCAAGGCTTGCTATTAAGTATTGTTGTGCAGGATTACAAAGTCTAGGACCGATTTATTTTTCCCTCTGTCACTGATGTAGTCAATTTCTGAGTATTCTTCCTGACATTCCATGAATCACAAGACTTTTCCATTCTGGTCAGTGGAACTCGTTGCTTACAGACCTCTGTGTGTTCTGAAGATGTCCTATCTGCTTTTCAGTGCAAAAACAACAAAACCCAAATCTAATTTTCTCATATATTAGTACAGCACTTTCAGCACATACCACTTACACAGACATATGTGGGGCTGTTCTCTCACCTAACAAACAAGCAGGTCTGTAGTGGGTACTAGCTGGATATACTCCAATTAAATCAGTTCTAACAATGTCTTCTCTAACAGATCCCACAGGTTGAGAACTGGATCTCACCAGAATGTTCCCCACATTCTGACTTGCTCTAACTCACAATTTCTATGACTACTCCTTAGGGTCAATTAATTTACTAGAGTGACACTTAAACCCTGGTAGAACACACTTACCAGTTATTAGAAAAGATGTTACAAAATATACAGATAAAGAAGTGCATAGGCTGCTTAGTCAGGTAGGATCATGGTGCTTCCAGGTCTTTGGTGACGGTCTTCCAGAAGTTTCCATGTGTTCAGCTACCTAAATCTGTCCCTTTAGAATTTAAGGAATGTTTCATTATACTCACGTTGATTAAGTCATTGGCATTGACACTCTACTTATTCGTGTACTTCAGGTCTTCTCTTCCCAGAGGCTGACAGGAGAGCTGAAAATCCCAACCCTGTAATCCTGCCCTGGTCTTTCCTGTGACCTGACCTCACTCTGAAATTATCTAGGGCTGCCAGTTTTCAATCAATCACCACTCATCACTTTGAAGATTTACAGAATTTTAGGTGTTGAATGCCCAGAGACAGGGATGAACATCAAATAAACATGTATATTTCATAAGGTTCTATCCCCAAACTTGGGCAGTTTTCTCACATGCATCTGCTGATCACTGTTTAGCTGAAGAATCTCTGTAAGTAAGTCTTAATCTACAAGACTCTGAACAATCACAGGAACAGAAACTCAGATTAAGTAAAAAAAGAAAGTACTGATTGGCTCATAAGACTGCAAATCCTCCAGCAGGAATTGATTTGAAGATGGCCATCTCTCTTGCTCTCTTTCCCACCTGCACCTTTTCTCTTGTCTTTGGCTCTCTGTGATCGACTGGTGCAGTGTGATTTCTTACTGTAGATAGATGATTCCTCTAAGCAGAGTGAAAGGAAGCCTCAGACCTTAGGTCACTATCCCGATCATTCCCAAGATTCATATATCAAAGTTCAAGAAGGATTTACTGCCTGTTTGGGTGACATGCCTATCACTGGACCAAACATTGTGGATGGAGGGGAGGGGAGTTATGTCTAGCAAGGCTACAGTTGATACTCCTTCAAATATGTCAAATGAGTTTCTTGAAGGAGAGGACAATTTTATTATGAGAAGATGGTTGAGGGAGAAATGTTGGGTAGGTAAAATAGTAATAATAAGTCCTCCTAACCTCTTCATCTGTAAAGTAGACAAAATAATCTAAAATGTGAGGTGTCTGGAACCTATTAATAGTAGAGCAAATGTCATGATAGTCCTAATTATCTGAGATTAATACCTCTAGTTGTCAGTAAATTTATATTTCTGAATCATCAATTTTCAATAATGAAGTTTCTCCTTTATCTTTCTGTGCCAAGTGTCGCTATAATTCCTACCTGTGGGCCTTGGTCTGTAGTTAATTGGGTCCTTGGTCATTTACCATTGGAGCTCCTAAGATTTATCTTTTCTGTCTCACCTAAACAGGAATCTTATATAGATACCAGATTAGTTACAGGGAACAGATGGTCCACTTGACTAGGATAATTTGAGGAGAGTTTTAAAAAGTTGATTATTTACTAAGGTGTTGGCAGTTGGCAGGTTATGGGGAATTACAAGGAAAACGCAGTGCCCTGGGCTTAGAAGGTACCATGATTATACAAAGTTTGATGAGACTAAGACCAAGGATAGAATGGTCAGTGGAGGTGGAGAGAGAAGGTCGCCTGGCAGAAGTGGGGGGAGAGAGCAAGAGCGAGAGAGCGAGAGAGCGAGAGAGAGAGAGAGAGAGAGAGAGTCATATCTATGCAGTGAGTGATGCTCTGGCCTCCCTACCTTGCGTTCTTCATTCTATACATTCTGCTTGGATGAATTCAATAGGAAGTCAGCAGAGCAAAGGAGCTAGCTCTCTGCACTACGCCTTACATGGATGCAGAGGTGTGTAAGGAAGGGAAGAGAACAGATTTCAAGAAGAAATGGGGATGAAGACAGCCTGGGGAAGGTCTAACTAGCTAGGCAGAGTAGGTGTGGGCCTTGGAGCAGAAGAATGTAGGTGGTTTGGATTCAGGGGGATCAAGCAGCATTGGGTGGGATATGGCTTAGAAGCTGGTTCTAAGGTCTCAGGTGGGATGAGCATGAGGGGCCTTAAGTCCAAGGCAGGAATGGGGACAATGTGAGGAGTTCTAATTAGTTAATCAGAGTGCATGTTTTCTACCATTTGTGGATTTTAGCTCCAAATGCATATATGTGAGCATATAACTTGATGTAAGATCCTACTGTTGAAGACAGGACACACTTTGGACACAGGACCTGGAACAAAGAGTTGGAACTGATCTAGAACCCTCCTCCCTGAAGACTAGCTCTCATAATATCAAAGGATACTATGCAAACTGCTAAGGGAGAAAATCAATCAGTGTTCCAACCCCAATTTTAACACCTAATAACCACAACAGTGACCAGTCTAATAAATTATGTCTATAGTAGTGGTACTTTTATCTTGAGGATAATCACCAGCTATCTAATTGAACTTAAAGCCTCCTCAGTGGATGGGAATCATGTGTGGTACTGTAAACATAGCCAAATACACATGACTGGTGCATGTGTGTAAGTGAACCTTTGTTGTGCAGTGCCCACAGAGAACAGAAGAGAGTCTCAGATCCCCTGGAACCGGAACTGTGGACAGTTGTTAGCTGCCGTGTGGGTGCTGGGATTCCAACCCAGAGCTTCTGCAGGAGCAGCCAGTGCTCTTAACCACTGAGTCATCTCTCCAGCTCCTCACCTCACTTTTTAAGGGGTAAGAAGAAAGAAAATGAAATAGTCAAAGAGGAAGACAACAAAGTAGAACAGGTTGCCGGGAAAAGAGACAGATAAAGGTGAGGACCGAGTAGGAGTGCAGTTATTAGAAAACTGAAAATGAGAAAAGCTAGATAAGCTTTCAACTTGGGAGCCCTGGGCAAGCCTGCCAGAGAGCAAGTGCAGGCTTCAGTTCAGCCGTGGTGTGGTGGATGAGCGAGGGGCCAAGCAGCTGCTGATTAACACATGTAGAGGAAAAACGCAGCCTGGCTCAGGTGTCCGCTCTATTTTTGAATTCGCATTTCGCTTTCTGAAACCCTTTGGAAGCCACTTAGCCAAGACAAGTTAGGAAAATAGAAAGCCCTACATTCGCTGAGCCCCGGAGACTGGTCTGGTATTTCACACTGGCACCTCAATTGGTGATCCAGGCAGAGATTGTGTGCCCAATACACTCCCCCCACCCGCCTCCCCCGGGCTTTAGCGCGTGTCTGTGTTCCGGGCCTTTGTTTTTGTCTTTGGAAATCAGCACTCTGTTGCTTTGCGGCTTTGTGAAGATGAAGAAATAGAAACATTTTAATGTTATGCTGTTTGTATTACCTGACAGTTAAGGAACATGCTGTCATTAGCTTCCTCCCTTCCTCCCTCCCTCTCTCTCTTCCTCCCTTCCTCCCTCCCTTCCTTCCTCCTGTTTTGGTCTAGGAATTGAACCTAGGGCCTTGTGTGTGCTAGGCAAGCGAGCACCCCACCACTGAGTTATATTCCTGTCTTCTAAACTCTTTATTTTTGAGTCATGGTCTCACTAAGTTGCCCAGGTTGGCCTTGAACTCACCCTGTAGCCCAAGTGTGCCTTGAACACTTGGATTCTTCTGTCTCAGCCTCTGGAGTAGCTGAGATCACATGCCTATGTCACCAGGGCCAGTTAGGAGCTGCTGCATATAACCATCCCTGAATGGCAAGGGAACTGTTCTATGGGGTGTTGGCAGTCCACAGTGGAGGGCTACATCCCAAGGGGTGGAGGGAAGTCCTAGTACAGAGGAAGGAGGGCCTTTCTGCTGGTGTGGAGCATCAGAGCCTTACCCTGGAGATGAAAACATCTGATGGGAACTGTTGGGACTAGAGGGAGGAGAAGGATGTCCCTGCCAGGGTGAGGATAGTGGAACCGCCCAGGGATTGGTTATGCACAGGGTCAATTCCGTAAGTGAAAATACTGTGGACAATTAGAACCAGTATTCTTATTATTATGAGGAAAATACACATGTAAAAGGAGAGACAGCTAAAAGTCAGTGGTATAGGAATGACATTGTAGGTACTGATGCAACCTCATGGTTTTCAGTGTATGCAAATGTACAAGGAAAGAAGGCGGAGGCTACACACATGAATGTGCATATGCACCTGTACATTTTGTTGCAACATTTCTCTTTAGATTGCTTTGAAAGAATAATAGGGGGTAACAGGACCATTTAACTGAAGGTATAATATAACCATATAGTAGTGTGTTCAAAGACTTATATGAGATAATACATGCGGCAGATGTAATAGGGTGCCAGGCACACAGTAAGCTCTCCTTAGTTATTATTTTTATCGCCTTGGAGGAAAACAAACCTTTTTATTCTTCATCTTGGTGCTTCCACCAAAAGCATGTCTTGGAAATCTTTTCATAACAGTACATACTTTTTAAAGTTAATAAATCTAGGATGTCTTTTACTATATTGCTTTTATAATTAGAAAAAAATAATTGTAGGAGGATAATCTGCATTAGTATGTCATCTGCTGATGACTCATAATTTAATTCTTGTTGCTAATGGAAACCTCTGGTTGAATAAGGCACAGTTGTATTTTAATAGCAGCACTTTGAAGTGGCTAGAATAGGAAAATCTATCCAACACCAAATCTATGGGCAAAAGGATATCCACACGATCTTTACAACTTCTGTAAATCTCTGAATCAAAATACTGAGTAATGAAACAGCTGTCAAGATTTGTTCCCTCCATTTATGTGAAACAAAACAAAACAAAACAAAACTCACAAGCCCTATTTAAGGTCTGTTGGGACCAGACACTACTTGATGTGTTTTGGAGGCAGTCGTGAACAAAACATTCCCTCCCCACATAAAGCTCTGTCATTCCTGTGATGGCAGACGGAATGAACAAAAGCCCGTTTTTCATGCCACATGAGTTAATGATAAAACATGCATCACATCTTTCCATTTTTCTCTATGAAGAAAGGAAATATGGTAGTGTGTGTGTGTGTGTGTGTGTGTGTGTGTGTGTGTGTATTGTGCCTTATTAGTCATTTGACTTTTAGTAACCTTGGTTTAGTAAACTTGGTCCTTAGTTTTCATATATTAGAAATAGATTGTAATTACAAGGTTACTGTTATGAAACAGGAAGTATGGGTGTTATAAAGCTAGCCCCTTACCACGTACTTATGAAAAGAAGCCACTATTACATCTAAATGGGACAATTCTCAGTTCTTGTATTTAAGTGTACAATAAGTGGGGTTGCTTTGACTTTCAGTGAAGCTGCTTCTTTTGCTAGGTTTGGGTGCTGCTGGTATAGCCCAATCACTTATCAACAGGCTCTGACACCCAAGTTACATATCCTTTACTATCCTCTCCCCAGTAGGAACGGGAAATCCATTTTCCTACTGGGTTTCTTTAGAATAAATCCCCCAGATCTGTCCTGGTCTCCTCTCTCTCAGACCCCTCTTCCCCATTGCTTTCCCCTTCCTGCATCTTGGGATGTAACTCAGATGAACTTCAAACTTGTGATCTCCTGCATCAGGCTCCCATGGGCTGGAATTATAGGTGTATGTCCTATGCCTTTCTTATCACGGTTTTGTCACTTACATAACAGTTGATACCTTCAATGGCCAGTCTGTCCAATAATGGGAGTCTCTAGATAGCTCTTCCCCAAGGCCAGGCTCTTAACAAGCTCTCCACAGCTCACCAAGTGCAGACTTGGCCAGGAATGTTGTTAAGTATTTCAGTATTTTCTTTTTAGATTTATTTATTTATTTTTGTTTTATGTACATGAGTGTTGTCCTACATGTATTTATGTGCATCACATGCATACGTGGTGCCAATGGAAGTCAGAAGAGGGCTTTGGGTTTCCTGGAACTGAAGTTACTGGATGGTTGTGAGCGTTCACATGGGTGCTGGGGAAGGAGCCTGGGTTCTCTGCAAGAGCCTCAAGAGCTCTTAACCACTTTCTAGTCCTTTATTCTTTAAAGAAGACTTTTTTGATTGCATTTATTTATTGAGGTGTTGTTATGGCATACATGTGGAGGTCAGTGAACAACTCACTGACCTTGCAGAGCGCTGATAACTATAAATATGAGTCACCATGCCCTGTTTCAGTCTTTCTTCTCAGAATACTTGGCAACTGAAAGGTCTTAGGCAGAGGGATCACTTAGTTTAGCTCATATTTGAAGAAGGGTTCTCAGGTTGCTCTGTGATGAGTGGGAAGCAGGACCAAGCTGTAAGAAGGGCAGGTTTAGCTCTCTCCCTGGCGGAAACAGCAAGCTCTGGGTCAGGTGGCTTGGAGGAGAGGGAAACAGGACCTGGGGCTGAAGCTCTATCTATCTGGAGCCACAGTTGGTAGTGCTTGATGGAGAGCCCATGGAGGAGAGAAATGAATAAGAAAACGTTCAGTATAAACATTTCCGTGAATTTATGTGACTGTGCCATTAACTAAAAATGGGAAACTGATGCTTAATAAAAAACCCTACTAAGAGTTAAAGGAATCAAGTTGAGTGCTTGATGCCACAGGGATCACGGAGTACTCTTCCATGACCCTAAAAACCTTCAGTCTTAATGTAGCCTCTGGAGGCTATTGTTGGATCTGGAGGACTTTACATCACCAAGAGGATTCCCAGGTCTCTGTAAATCCCTGTCCTATGCTCAAAACATGAGTCCTCTTTTTGCAAAGAAGCCTTTCTTGTCCCCTATGCTGAACCTAGTTCATCTTCTACATTAGGAAGCCTGAGAATTTGAGAAGTCATCCTCCCCTGAGGGAATGGCCTCTATCATACTGATCAGAAAAAGTACAACACCCTCAAAAACTCTTCATAAAGTCTAGACTCTTCAGTGTTATAGCAAATATGTTTGTTTGTGTGTGTGTGTGTGTGTGTGTTCAGCTTAAAAACAGCTGTTCATAGTTCCCCATTTTTTCCCCCTTGAATTCTTCAAGAGAATATTCTGGTTAAAAATTCTTAGTTCTGGGGCTAGAGAGATGGCTCCGTAGTTAAGAGCACAGGCAACTCTTGCAGAGGACCTCGGTTCAGTTCCCACCATCCACATGGCAGCTAACAGGCTTCTGTAATTTAGCAGCATTCTACACCAGCCTTATAATTACTTGAACAAAAAAGAGCTCGACTCTTAAATGCAGCTTTTCAGAGTGGGCCCAAACTCAGAGGATGCCTGCTCCCTGAGATGTCTCTTGGAACTGTGCTTATGAAACTGCTGGAACTGTGTCCCTGGACTTGTGTCCCCACGTCTGGCCCTACCTATAATTTTATTCAAAATGGTTTCTCCAGCTTCAATTGGGGGAGTACAAGCTTGGCTCCACCCTAATCTTAACAGACCAACCCGTCTTTTTATTAGTAGTTCTAGAATATCTCCTTCACCTAAGGTCATGAGTCCTTCCCAGTTTCCACTGTGTGAAAGCACTTGCTTTCAGTACTTTGATATATTAATTCTCAAGCATAGCATCATTCATTTATTATTTGGAGGAACAGAGTGCCAAATTAAGGGTCCCAGGAAACAAGACCAGGTGCCCAAATCACAAGACACAACAGTACTTAAGTTTTTTTTTTTTTTTTTGCTGGTTAATTTAAAGTCACTAGTTCAGATTACATCCATTTATAAAAGTCAATCCCAAATAATCCCAGTTCCAGGGGATCCAACACCCTCCTCTGGCCTCTATGGGCATTGCACACATGTGATGCATCTACATACCTGCAGGCAAAAATCTCATTTAAAAAAATTCCAAATACTCACTATGAAGTAGAAGAAGTATCCCCTTGCAGAATGCAGCCTCTGTACTCCCATCTATGTTCGCGTTACTATTTTCTCTAAGAATAGAGGGGATACTTAATTTACAGTTTTATAAACAAAAGGGTCATTTGGCAAAGTTACAAAACTAAGAATTCTCAAGAACTGGTGGTTTTGGCAAACAAGCTAACAACCTCCATGGCACCGCATGCTGTGCACCTGAGAAAGCCCTTCTGTGGAATTCCCACTCTGCCTGTGAAACCACGCTTGCCATTCAGGGGGTCTTCCTCTGAAACGACATGAAGGTTGCTTTCTGGCTTCGTTCGCACGAGGGACTGGATCCTTATCAGGCTGTCTTTGAAACAGGGGGAGGGATACCCGGAAGTGCTGAGAGACAAGCTTCGAGCTACAGAGAGTGGTCACTCAACGCAAAGCCGCCCTTGCTATCCTGCTTTCTTCTCCTCCTCGCTATCGCTGACGCGGATGGTTATGTCTTCTCATTTGCTTTCCCCTCTGAGGCTGGCACTCAACTTCCCTTTATCATGTGCTGAGCACTTCCCATGCATCATGTCATAACCTTGTGATAATTCTGAGATGCTACTATCACCCTAATCATCTTACACTTGAACAGCACCAAGTGTGAGAGACTAAATTCTGTGCTTGAGGTGACCCATCTGCAGTCAGAAGTCAGGTTTTGTGACTTCTTTCCTCATTTGCATTCATTTATCTGCTCTCCTTTCCTTGTTTCTTCTGGCTTGTGCTTCCTGTTGCCTGCCTCTCCATTCAGCTAACTTGCCATAGACAGATGGATCTTGTTCAGTTCTCAGGTGCCCTGAGGGTTCCCTGGCAACCACCTGGTCTTGAGGGTCCCAGTTGGCACTGAAAATGTTCTCTGCTGCCCTCATCTGGCAAACTTTTGTTGCTTTTTGTTTTTTGAGAAAGAGTCTCCCGAAAGCCCCAGCTGGTCTGGAGCATGCTATGTAGAACAGGGTGGCCTTGATCTCATGGAGATCCCCCTGCCTCTGCCTTGAGAGTACTGGAATTAAAGGAGTGTGCCAACACAAAATTAACACTGGTTTGTTTCTTGGTCAATACATTTGTAAGAGAGTGAGTTTTCCACATACCTCTATTTTCATGAATAAGATGCATTGCTGTTTAAATTAAAACAGGAGTGATTAACTTCGAGCTTGAGATCTAAGAATACACTTAAGGTCTCAAAAATGAATTTAAATGAATATAAGTTCAACTTGTGATCAGTTGCGTGGTTCTTCAACAGAAGTTAACAGGAACTGGAAGGATTTGAAATTTCAATCCAGTCTGTTGAAAACTTTCCTGTAGATGAAAATTATGATTGTTTTAAAGCGACTGTGCCTCTTTCCAGGAAAGCGTAGATTTACCATTTTGAGGAAGCCATTACTTCCTGAGCTTATTAGAAAAAGCCAGTGTGAGATCAATAATGATCTCTCAGAAGGGTGAATTCTATTTGTCTCTCTTATATTCTGAATTCAGCAAGTGTTCGGAATATGTTTGATGAATTAGAAGGAGTTCATAAATGGCTTTTACAAGTTACCAGGAGGGGTGAAGAGGGACTCTTATTTGACTTGGGCTAACCCTAGAATTTTTCTTGAATACATAGTTGTTTGAAGGCTTCACTCAATAAAATACTGTACTTGTACAATGCAGTGGGTATCCTGCTCTTCCAAAGCTAATGACTCTGTAAAGCATTTGGCTTTCTTACCATACGATTAGCGCTGTTTCTCTCAGGCTGATCAATAGGCACAACTCTGAGATTAAGAGCAATTTGGATCGTTACTCTCCTTTCATTGCGTGTTCATTATTTTCTGTTTGAATGAGACCTGTAATCAGTGTTATTTACCAATCTTTATGGTGAAACTTTAAACCAACGATTGTTCCTCTCTTTGCAGGTATTAAATACCATTTTGAATATCCTTTCAATAATTCTGTAGTTGCTAATGAAGTCCTTTTTTTTTTTTTCTAGATTTTGCAGTCCACTGAAGGAACACTGAACCACAAGGGTCTTTACAAAGTATTTGTTGCTTAATTGAAGGCAGCTGCTCCTTAGAAAGTTACCTAAGTTTATAAAAGTCTTTAAAATTGTTTCTTTAGAATAGTTTTTAAATTATAGTTTCAAAGCTATCTTCAAAATATGCACAAAATACATAATGTGAAGTTCCTTTGAAATTCTTTGCCCCTGCAAATATGAAATATTATGACTAACATGAGAAATTACAGGACAGTGTTCTTGAATTTCTGAATTATTTAAACTGAAAAAAATTTCTTTGGGCCTTCTAAGTGGACTTCTTTAGAAATGTTATTCATTTACTATAGTAAGTTCTAAAGATTATACATTCTGCATTAATTTGAAGCAACATTTTTCCTAACTGTTCTTCAATTCTTTCCAAATATTGTTAAGTATTGGATACATACAGATTTTTCTTAATTGTCACTATTAATTCAATCTTTAACCTTTAACATTTTGTACAAAGAATTTGAGAAAGAAATCCTTACACAGACATCTAATGTCCAGCACAACCAGAGCCAAACACAATGATTTTATGGTTGAAGGACAGCCAAGATGTACATTTTCTGAGCATGGTTTCCTGGGAGTCTGCATAAAGATGAAATATGGCTTTCAGGTTATAATCTTCATAGAAAATGCCTTTCTTGTCACGGCACTAGGCTGACTTTCAAGCCAAGGTCACAGTATAGTACTTTCTGTAGGTCTATTTTTAGGTTTTCCAGTTCTCAACAGGACACTCCGGGTTTTGCGTTAGTGAACCACAGACTGCACGGTGTGGAGCAGGGAGCCGGCAAAGAGCAGACGGTCTGCTCTGTGCATCTCCAGGAGGTTGGCAGTCTCCGGCCCAGAGGATCTGTAGTCATCTGGCCTTAGCCCACACTGGTTTCAGAGACGGTAAAGACATACTTAGACTTAACTTCTTTCTACCTCTTGGGTTTTCTAAGAGCAGGGCCACCTTCTGTTATCTATTAATCCTGAGTTGCCGCTATCTTCAAGTCATACACCCAAAGGGAACAACAGTGAGTCCAAATTGATTTGGTTTAGGTTGAGGGGCGAGACCAGAAAGCAAGACCATGCTGATGGGAATACCAGTAGAGATGCTGTTCATTTGATTTTGAAAAGGAGTACAGAGGACATGGAAGTCTGTAAATAAAGAAATCAATCAAAAGATGGACGAATGGATGTTTTAAAACTAGGGAGACAGACAGGCAAGCAACTTTGATGTGGGCAGATTCTCTGAGGGGAAAATATCTTTCATAATAGTTATGTATTATTTTCCCAGAAAGGAAATGCAAGGTTGCTAGAGAGTAATTTCTGAACCTATTAGAAACATTGACTTGACTTTGTGAAAAGTTTGTGTCAAACGTATTCATAAAAAATTTTTTTTTATTGCTCAATGAGAAAAGATGTCAATTTTCTGTCCTGGGTATTGAATGCTGCGTCCTCTTCCTGCCCTCTCCTAACTTTGACTTGCAAAACAGCTCCATCTTGTGGTTATTTGTCAGTCTTCCAGGTGAGATCTGTTGCAGTTAGTTACAGGCCTGCAACTCCCTCAACTTTAAAAGTACTATTTTTATCTATTGTTTGAGAATCTCTGTATTTTGATCATCTGTCTCAGATCCACCTCCACCTCCACAGTCCCTTCACTTCATGTCGTCTATTATTTTTTGAAAGACCTATCACCTAATTTATGTTCCCCAAATGCTCTTGAGTATGGGTCCATCCCCTGGAGCCTGGCCAACCTACCTGACATCACACTTTAAAGAGAACTCAGTCTCCTCCTAGCAGCTATCAATTGTCAATAGTTCGTCAGACAGGGCTAAGAGCTCTCTCCCCGCTCCATCTTCCATGCTGGATTTTTGTCTGGCTTGAGCTTACACAGGTCTTGTGCATGCTGTTACAAGCCTTGTGGGTTCGTATGTGTAACTTCCCCGTTGTGTCCAGAAAACATGGTTTTCTTGCATTCCTTTACCACCTCTGGCTCTTATAATCTTTTTGCCTCATCTTTTACAATGATCCCCAAGCCTTGGAAGGAGAGGGCATGATACATGTGTCTCATTTAGAGCAGAGAATTCTTCAGTCTCTTATTTTCTACAGGTTGACCAGTTGTGGGTCTCTGTGTTAATCACTATCTGCTTCAAGAAGAAGCTTCTCTGATGGGAGTTGAGATATGCATTAATCTATGACCATAATAAAAAGCCATTAGGAGTCATTTTAATACTGTGTCCATTTAGCAGAATAATAGCAGTAGGTTCTCTTCTGTAGCCTGTGATTTGTCTAGCTCCAGGTTCTTGACCCTGATAATAGTGCCAGGTATGGTTCCATCTTATGAAATAGGCCTAAATCCTGTCAGGAAGTAGTTGGTTCTCTTAGAACATTCATGCTACTATTGCACTAGTGGGCATATTTTGCCAGGCAAATTGTCATTTTAACTCAGAGGATTCACAGCTGGGTGAGATGGATGATTACTTTCTCTGCTGGTAGCATGCATACCTTCCACTACTATGAAAGCTACGGAGTAGAGCTGAACTTTGAAGCTAGTACCGACTTGATTTCTCCATGTTTATTCTGTGACTCACATATGTAGTATCTTCAGCAATAGGCTCTTACCATCAAGTTCTCAAGAGGAATTTAGAACAGTGGCAGTTGGCAACATGGTTTGAGGGTCTACAACTTGTCAACAACTGCAAAATAGGAAGTCTATTTTCTGACATTGGGCTTTTTATTTACTAGTGTCTGGTAGGGACCATGCTCCTTTTAAACTTCTTTTAAACTCCTTTTATATATGTCTATGCATCTATTTGAAGAAGCGTCTGCAGTCCATATGACTTTTTCAAAAGGCCGTTAGTGTTAGTTATCTTTCCCACACTCTCGCCCCTTCTCTGCTCTCCCACTCTTCACCCAATTTAACCCTTCTTATTCCATTGTTCCCCTCTCCCCTTTATATCACCATATTCTACCTCTGTCCCAGAAAGCCCCTTCCATGCCCCCTAGTTTCCTGATCTCTATGGATTTTCCAGTTGAAACACACATACCTAAAGTTTCAAAGCTAGCAGCCACATAGGAGAGAGAACATGTGATGCTGTCTTTATGGGTCTGGGTCAACTCATTCAGGATGATTATTCCTGGTTCTATCCATTGACATGTGAATTTCATTTCATCTTTCTTAAACGTTGAATAATATTCCATTGTGTAAGTGTACCATATTTTTATTATCTATGTATCAACTGATGAACATCTAAGTTGTTTCAACTTCTTGGCTTGTCAATAGAGCATCAATGAACATGAATAAGCATCTCTACAGTAGGAAACTGAGTCTTTGGGGGTATATGCACAGGAGTTGTATAGCTGGATTATGTGGTGGATCTAGTTCCCTACATAGTGTTAAGTGAAGGGAGGTGGCCCTGGGGTGAGAAGGTACTCTACCAATCCTTTTACCATCCTGACAAAGCTTCTGACCCTATGCTTGCTTCTCTTGCCCTGAGAGGCTGATCACTAAACAGGGCTAGGGCACATCCCAGTCCCTGTCCTGGGGAGCACTCACTCTTCATTGGCATCAATGCAAATGGAGCTAGCTTCAGTAGGACAGGAAAGGGACTGACTCTCAACCAAACAGCCAGAAGGATGGAAGAAATGGTGCGTTTGGGCATCTCAAACCCAACTAGCAGACTCTTTATTCTGTCTGAGTGTTCTTGCTAGGTGTCTCTTTATTTTTTTTTTTTATTTTTTTCTGTTCCTTAGCAGACTTTACTGCTTGTATGCTCTGGAAGGAAAGGATTTCATCTCCCAGGAAAAATTTGCCAATGACCAGGGAAGAAGACGGGTTGGTTTGCTTTGGGCTACGTGCTCACTCTTTGACCAATTGCAAGGCCTAATGGAGTAGGCTAAATTCATGAACTAAACTTTTCTCTTTAGAACCCATTGCTGTGGGCAAGGATGCAGGGTTGTGTGAAAACTTCTTTTCACACAGAACACCTATTAAGGGCGGCGTGAGACGGGATTTGAAACGTATTCTTCGTCAGTTTCATACATATATACTACATTCTGGCCATCCTCATCCCTCTGTCCTTTCTTCTCCCATCCTCACCAACCTTCTCGCCTCCCCCCACCAAATCCTCACCTAGAGAGAGTTCTTTAAAGAAGGAAAGACTAAGTTGATGCTTCAAAGCTCCGCCAGCGAATATTCATTGGTAACCAAAAGATTCTTCTAAATAAAGGATCGCAGAATGCTTCAAGTGGTCATGATGAGAAGGGGTGTACTGGAGGTTTTCTGGAGCTAAGACCGTGCAGGGGTCCTAAGACCGTGCAGGGGTCCTAAGACCTTGCAGGGATCCTAAGACCATGCAGGGGTCCTAAGACCGTGCAGGGGTCCTAAGACCTTGCAGGGGTCCTGCCCACCCCCCCCAACTCTGAGGTCTTTCCCTTTCTCTGGCTATGGCTTTGTGTGTTCTCTCTTTCCTTGAAGCCTCACCAAGAACTCTGGTTTACTACAGGTAGCTCAGTAAATATCCCCTGTCACCTCCTTCTTTCTTTTGATTTTCAATGCTAATAAGTCTAGGGGGCTGGGAGAAAGTGAATTTTGTTAAGTGAGAAAGTTACAAAATTTCAACAGTCCTGCTGAATTCTCTCTCTTTAAGATACTTGAAAGACACACAATCAAAACAAACTTTTCCCTAAAGACATTAATTTTATTTAAGTACTGATGCAACTTAGGGTGTTGAAACTATTTAAATTCACACTTTGTTCCTTTCTGTAACGTTTTATTTTGAGCATTTTGTTTTCTTAGATTTTCAAAATGTGCCTGAGTTTTTATATTAATGCACAACTTATGTAACTAATTGCCTTACTCTTAGAATTATATTTTTCTACTGTTTTCTTTATCCTCAGTACAAAGGATCAAATCTAAAGCCTTGTGTATGCTAGAGAAGCACTCTGCCACTGAACCGTGACCCCAGCCTGGATATTTATAATTTCTGCTATCATAGATGACATTGTGGTGAATAGCCTTATGAAATAGTGTCCCTGACTTTAATGTTTTTCTTTTAAAGAGATTTTTTTGAAACAGAATTATTAGGTTAAAAATATAAATTTTAAATTAAAAATTTACCTTATTATGACATTCTTAGAAAGTATTAAAAGTATATGGAGGAAAAATTATAATTAATAAGCTCACCAAACATAATGCTATAATAGGTGCAAACATCTTAAAATAATTGCAAAGGCACTTTAATCTATATGCACACGGTATTCTAAAACAGCAATAATCATTATATTTTTACAATTTTAAATGGCAGAATCATATATATTCTGTTTTACCTTAGCCTCCTGGATAGCTGGGACTACAGGCTCCCAATATGCCAAACGTTAATGAATTCTTGGTGTACGAATGACAGTCTTGGTGCAGGAGTCTTTGGTGGACTCAAGGTACCCGTCTTACGGGGTGTTATATTCTGTTCTGACATATGAGTTGTGAATGCGCATTTATGCTTTCGCCTGGGTCCCGCAGCAGGTGTTAGGCACTCTTCTGACAAGATTCAGATGCCCAAGTGTGGAGATAAGCCGGACAGGTGAGGCGGGAACACAACATCTGGTTAATGGCGCTTTCTCTCAGTCACTCTGGCACAATGAAAGCAAAGTGTCCCAGACTGGCTGGCCACCAAGGTGATGTGGGCAACCTACTAGGAGGGCTTCTAAATGGTGGCAGGCACTTGGCAAATAATGCTTGTCTTTCCAGAGGGAGAAGGCTTGGTGTCATTCATGACATATAGGGATGAAACCAGCTTTACAAAACCTGCGGGATGAACGAGATAGCCTATGCAGGTGAGAAAGACTGTTAGAGCTCCTGTGTGCCCATGAGCACAGGGATTTTGTTTTCTGTTGTTTACACAGCAAAGTCACAAACAGGGGCTTCCCAGGAGACTGTCTTTTCTTAGTCACTGTCTGCACCCAGCAGCCACCAGAGCGACTGCTTCCTCGCACAGCTGCCGCAGAAGCCAGCTTCTGGAGGGTCCCTGCCCAGGAGGAACTGAACTGTTAGGATTGAGTTGCCCGTCCACTGCGGAGTATTTCCACTTAGGAAAATACTCTGCGCACTTGGCTGCCATATTTGCTACCGATTTGCTTCATCGGGCTGGGTTGCAGCTCCAAGGATCAGGTCCAGGCTGGCAAGTGTTCTCTGAAGACTTGGCCTTCGTCAGAGCCAGACTAGAGCAGGGGTAGGGTTGGGAGCACTGTATTAAGAGGCCTGGACATATGAGAACTATATGAGAATAATGCTCCTTTTGCTCCACACTATGTTTCCTCAAGACTGTGGTTAGCAAATTACTACTGCACAGCATAAACTAGGCAATGAAACAGAAGACACATCTCTCTGTAACTTGCCACTGATTAATACTGTTATTCTCCAACATGGAAAGAGACCAGCTCTCCCCACATACATAGAGATCATACCAACCTCTGCCACACTGCACCCCGCATCAGACCTCCAAACCTTAAAGTTTTCTAGGAAGATTTCACTTCAGGTCATCCTTACATCACAAAATAATTTTGGAAATGATGTTTGCATTCCAAATGAAAGTTCTATGATGATACTATATATGTTATCTTTGACTACTTAGCCATATTGATCTGTAGGGGTGGAAAACTTGGCTAGTAACAGTGTGGGTTTGTATCCTTTAGGAATCCTCTAAGCATGATTTAATTACTTTTCCTGTAGTCATTTAAAAAATAATAGATTTTTAAAATTTTAATTAAAGAAAACACAACATGAAACTTTAACATCTTAACTTTTTTTGTTTTGTTTTGTTTTTGGTCATTTTGAGACAGGGTTTCCTGTAGCCCCAGCTGGCCTGGAACTCACTATGTAGACCAGGCTGGCCTTGAACTCACAGGGATCTACTTGCCTCTGCCTCTTGAGTGCTGGGATTAAAGGCGTGCACCACCATGCCCAGTTACCATCTTAACTTTTTATTTATTTTATTTAATTTATTTTGAGTTAGGGTCTCCCTGGCTGGGAGCTCCCTATGTAGACCACGCTAGCCTCAATCTCACAGAGTTCTGCCTGCCTCTGCCTCCAACCCAAGTCACTGTGCTTGGCAGTCCATCTTAACATTTTTTTAAGTGTAGCATTTTTGAGTGTTCAGAATATTTATCTTGTTGTGAAAAGATCTCAATCAGTTTTCTTTCATTCTGCCTTTTTTTTTCTTTGAAACAGGTTCTCACTATGTAGCGTTAGCTGGCCTGGACTTCACTGTGTAGAGCAGGCTGGCCTCAAACTCACAGTGATATGCCTGCCTCTGTGTCTCAAGTGCTAGAATAAAGGCATGCTCCATCATGCCTAGCAACTTTTTCATTTTATAAAACTAAAACTTTACACCTGTTAAAACAGTTCTCTATGACCTATTCCCTCTGGGTCTTGGCAGACACCACGGTTCTATTTTCTATGAATTTAACCACTTTAGATATTTATGTAAGCATACACCATTTGTCTTTTTATGATTGACTTACTTCACTTAACAATATAGTCCAGGTTTGTCCATGTTGTACTATATAATAAAATTTCCGTGTTTTTAAAGACTGAATAATATTTTACACACACACACACACACACACACGCACGCACGCACTGATGTTTTGATGGGTATTTGATTTTTTTCCATCCCTTGGCTACAGTGAATGATACTGCTGGGAACATTGGTATGAATGTGTTTCTTTGAGACTGCTTTCAGTTGTTTTGAATTTGTACCCAGGAGTAGGATGACTGGATCAGACAGCGATTCTAGTTCTCATATGTTCAGTAGCCATTCTTCCGATTGCCACAGCAGTTTTAACATTTTACACTAACATCAGCAGTGCACAAGGATTCTAGCTCCTCCTCACATCGTTACCAACACTTGTTTTCTAAGATCAGATTAAAAAAATCCAAAAACTTGTTTTTCTTGATCTCCATTGAGAAAAAAGTGATCTTTTTTGTCATTAGTCTTTTCAGGCTTTCCATTGAAGACCCTCTAGTGGTGACTGGTTTGGTGAGTACTGTTCAGGGAGCAAGTTGCCTCTTAAATGCTTTATCCTGTATGGAACTTTGCAGGTGACTGACATTAGCAAAAACCTCCTGCAAAATAGACTGTGTATCAGTGTGTTATGGGTGTGCTTTTACCATTTTGTTTTTCAAAACCGAGCTCAAAAAATAAATGTTGTGGATCTAGGTTTGATCAGCCTGGCCCACCCTCTCCTAACACACATGCTGAATGGGATGGCTAATGTTTCAGACTCACATCCAGTCTTCTTCAGTGTTTCTGTTCGAACACAAGGAGGAGCCCAAGAGAATGTGTGGCTAGTCTTTGTGACTGCTCTTTGTAGGGCTATCTTTAAAGCTCTTCAGTATGTTAATGAGCCAAGATCTGTGGTAGAGGGTCCAAAGCTATTCCACAGTAATAAGCAAGAGTATGAAGGTCCTCTTGGAATGTTCTATGTGGATAATCTGTGGCTTGCAAAGTGTGACATTTTAAATAAACTTATTCTTATGGTATTTAAAAAAATAAAGGTAATAATGAAATACTGAGTTCAACATTAGTTGACATTGTGATTCCTTCCTCTCAAGATCCTGGCAAATAACCAGAACTTATGTCTTCATCTTGAAATACATGGCTTTTCTATGATGTTAAGTGAGTAGTAAAATTTTTATGGAGTATGCGCTAACTTTATTGTAAAAAATATTATCCATTTTTATGGCAAAGGTGACTCAGAACTACCTTGTGAATAATAGAACAACATATTTAAGGTATTAAGTTCACCTCTCTTGACAATAGGCATACCTTTGCAAAAGTGTATCTTTCTTGCAAGGAAGTGGGGACAGAAGAATTGTGAGTCAAAATGATGTTCAACTCCAGAAGTAACTGAGTTTGCCTCAAGTAGACACACTTGACTTTTCTGTCACCAAACTGAACCAAGAATTTGAAAGCAAATGCCAGCTTTTACACAGAATAACATAGACCTTTGCATATCTGTGTATTGAAATTGTGATGAGCACATACCAGCAACACCTGGTTTTTTGTGGAGTATATGACTCTGCATACTGATCTAGGCCTATGGGCTGACCCCACTTCATAGGTGGAGAACTAAACTTAAACAAGAAGAAACTAATTATGATATGGAAATGCTTTTACTTCTTTTGCACCAGACGGAGACTATTACAGAATACCACAACTGACCACACACAGACATTGTCTTTGTATTGCCCAAGCCCAAGTTGCACATCTACAATGCAACTTCTATACCTAAGGCTCACGAAACATAAAACAAGGGGCAAAGACGACACTAATGATTCTCTCAGTTCTCACTAATGAAGCTTCCTCGAGCAACAGAGGCCAGGAGCATAAAAGGTCACAAATGGCCAAAGCATAGTAATTAAGAGTCTGCAGAATGCTAGTCCTTGGACAAGACTCCTATATTAAACTTCATCCTCCCATGTCTCAGGGAGCATTGAGGAAGAGCAGGCAGAAAGATTGGAAGAGTCAGGGAGGAGACACATGATCATATAGAAATAGAGTCCTACAAGTTCCTGGGGCCTTGCTCATATGAACATGGTGTCAGCATGCACAAGACCCATGCAAACTCAAGCAAGCAAAAACCCAGCATAGAACTGGGAAAACAGACAGCAGACTCCAACTGTAAATGAAGAAATATTGACAACTGACTACTGCTGAGTGAGAAAGAGCTGATCTTCCTGGGGCAAGAGACTCTAGATAGGCTGACTAGACCTCAGTGGATGAGCTTGTGCTGGGGAATATCTGGGAACAGTAACTTGACATAGTAGGCCTTAGCATGGATGACAGAGTGTATAGATTCTAGTTGGGGGACTAGGTGTCGGGGTGCTGGTGGGAAGTGGGGTATAAAGATGATTAAGATTGAGGTGTTCTGTTTGAAATAAAAAAAGATTTTTAAAAAGATATGGAAGTGCTTCTAATTTATGGCTGAATTTCACCCCTGAGTTGCAGTTCTCTGTTATGTCAAACTCCTGGTCATTTCTCAATGAAGTATAAACGAGTCACCTTCTGTCTTTCTTTGTTTCTTCTTTTTAAGTACTATTTTTTGACAGTGCTTGAATTGAATGTGCATATTTTAAATAAATATACATCTATATATGAACAGAAAGATTGGCCTTCAGATTAACACAATATATGGAGCCAAACCTGGGTGTTATTTCTTAACGGTTTTTATCTTTCAAAGGGGAGTGAAGCAGTCTTCTAACACACAGAGCAATTGTATCCTAATATCACATGAACAGAATGCATCATTCATTTTATAAATACGCCCGTGGCTTTCAGTGTATTTGTATACCGGTCTAATTATTTCAAAGACATTTCAAAGGGCTAGCATGAAGGAGCTTTTTGGAATGATGAATCTGATTCCTGAAGGTAGTTATACAAATCTAACATATGTTAAAATTCATAGAACTATAACCAAGAGAAAGACACCAATTTTTGCACCATTATGATCTTTAAAAATGAATTAAAATGAAGCATTTGCTGCCACAAAAGCCCAGTTTCCTTATAATATCCAAGTGTTTGTTTCTTCCTGCTAGCATCAAGTCCAAGGAGCTGCTGATTAGTTACTTCAGAGGCCTGGACTGGCTCCATTAGGACATTGGTGCAGTAACCAACACTTGTTGACTCAAACTTTTAAGCAGTTGCTGTAATTCTCAGAAAGCCCTTCCTTTTGCGAAGTGAGTGGTTTCCAAGTATCTGAATGGACTGAAGTTTCCCACCTTACTTGCTGCTCATTGCCCTTGAGCAGCATGGTCTCCTTTGCAGAGTGGGGTTCCTCCATGTTGTTTCCTCAGGAGGGTGCTGTGAGGATGTCTGAGTAGGGTCCGAGGCATGGAACTCTATAAAGAGCACCACACAATACAGCAATGAACATTATAGAGACCAGTTCTGTGTCCCCAGGTTTACACACTAGACAGCAGGATGTTGCTGGCTTCCTGGCTCCTTTGCTGAAAGGAAGAACAGAAGAGGAGGCATTGGTCTTCTAGTTCCCCAGGACACTTTAAGAAGTCATAGTCCCCAACATTCTAAAGAGTCCAGCACCCACAACCCTTGATCTCCCTGCAGCAGAGAATGACACTGGCTAGCTGGAAAAGTCCACTGGAGCTGGGATGGCAGGCTCCAGGCGCAGGGGTGATTCTCATGCACAAGCGTGGAATCGTTCACTTACAGCAGGCAACCACTAGTGCTGGTCAGAGGTCAAGCTTCACAAGTGGGCAGCGAATTGAATACCACCCTTGGGGGTCAGAGAACAGTGATATAGGTATCATGAGGATTCCAAGGCTCCTTTGGTTTGGTTTTCTTTTTCTATGTATGTTTTCTTTTGATCATACTGGGATTGAACCTAGAGCCTTGAATAATGCTAAAGAAGACCTTTACTGCTGAGTTATTATCCCTGGTCCTCTTTTTCTAATTTTTGAACGGATACATGATTTCAGGAAAATGTTTCTTGACTCTGGGCAAATCAGTGAAAAAATGGAAAATGGGAGTGCATGCATGGCCTCAGAAAACGTATGACTGAGTGTAGTGGTGGACACTTGTGACCCTTGCCCTGTAGAGATGGAGGCAGGAGGTCAGGAGTTCAAGGCTAGCCTCAGCTACACAGCAAGCTCAAGGCCAACTGACCTGTGTGTGAAAAAAGAAAAGGAAAAAAAACGGGGGTGGGGAGAGATGGCTGGGCAGTTAAGAGTACTGGCTGCTCTTGCAGAGGACCCAGGTTCAGTTCCCAGTACCCACATAGCAGCTAACACCTGTTTGTGACTCCAGTTCCAGGAGATTCGATACCTTCTTCTGACTTCCGTGGGCATTGTACAATATGGGTGCACTTACATACATGCAGGCAATACACTCATACACATAAAAATAAGAAAGATATGAAAAAAGAACAAGAATGGTGAATATAAAGGATAAAAGAAATAAGTCAAAGCATTTTTAACTAGGAAGGACCATAGATATCCTTGGCTGTCTAGTCTAACCTATGATCATCAGCATGATGTCTTGAATGAAATGCAAAGGGTTATAAAAGAAACTACTTAAACCCAGTCCCCAGGACCTGTAGGCATAGGTTTAGAAAGTCAACTACTTCCATCAAATACAGGGAGCTATATTGGTTTTACACTGTTAAATACTTTGGTTATCTAAGAAAATCTAGCAACATAAATTTAAGAAAAAAATTTTCTAATTTTCAAGTGTTAACATAGCGTTTATATAAACCCTGACTCATTCTAATTAGCTCTTGGAACTGGTTTTGGCCGCTGGTCTAACACTGAATGAAATTCAGTAATACAGACTGCAGGGGATCCTTGGCAAACAGGGAAGAACTAGACTCTCATATGATGTCAACAGACAGATTGGGGTCACTGTCGTGGGCAAACTAGCAATGCCAAGAGCTGCTCCAGCAGATGACAATGAAGGGAGGCAGAGAAGAAGCAGGTGCTGTGTGTCCGTGAACTGGGGCTCTCATCACTCTCCTACCTTGATGATTTTAGGTGATTAGCATTCCATCTTCTTCTATTTCCACAGAGAGATGTAGAAATATTTAAGAAGATTTGCCTTTGGAAATTCAACAGTTTTTAATTTGCTTTTATCGCTTATTTTCTACTTACTCTTACAAAATGGCCTTTCCACCTTGATGGGAGAGGGGAGGGAATTTACATGATGAACTGTGTCAGCATCCTCAGGGTCAACAGGGAAGACACGAAAGGAAAACACCGGGAGGTCCCATTTTAGTAAACATTTCTTAAGTTCTAAATATCTATGAAGGATTTTCCCTGTTATGAACATAATTAAAGTAGGTAAGATCTGATAACCACCATTTCAAATAATTAAAAAATAAAACGATCTTTCAAAGCATCCACAATATCTGCTGACAAACTGACTGGTCTCCATATTCCAATGACTGGAAGTCACACCATAATCACAGCTAGTTACTGTTTTAAATGGATTCAATGAAGTGTTCAGGGGTAACTTTTATTAGATGAATGAGTCCTACATAGCTTACCTATCATGTGCAATAAACAAGTCTATTTTGCACTATCAGCTGCATGTGCAAAAGTTTCAGGAGGGAGTACTTGCTCTTATTCAAAGTCCTGTTATTCTCTTGTGTTTTAATTCATTTAAAAGTGCCAATCTGAACCTACTACATGTCATAGCCTTACAAATTGAGCATCCCTAATCCTGAAACCTGAAATCTAAAGCTTTGAATGCTGGTGTGATGCCACAGTGGAAAGTTCCACACCTGACACCATGTGATATGCTGCAGCCAGAATATAGGTGTACTAAAAATATTGTGTCAAATTACTTCCATGTTATTTGTAAAGAGTGTATATTAAACGTAAATACATTTTGGACTTGGGTTCGATTCTAGTTTCTTTTTCTGTTGCTGTGAGAAAAACTGACCAAAACTAACTTAGTGAGGAAAGAACAGTCCATCCTTGAAGGAAATCATGCAAGAATCTGGAGGCAGGAACTGAAGCATGAACAACAGATGACCACTGCTTACTGGCTCGCTCCCCTGGCCCATGCTTAGCCTGCATTCTTAGTCAACTTAGGACCACTTGCCCACAGTGGGCTGTGGCCTCTCAATCAAGAAAATGCCTCATAGACATGGCCCCAGCCCACTCAGAAAGAGGAAATTCCCCAGTTGAGGTTCCTTCTTCCCAGATGTGCCAAGTTGATAACCAAAGCCAGTCATGGGTTCCATTCCCAAAATATCTTATTATGTTTATGTGAATATTCCAAAATCAGAAAAACATCTGACATCTGAGACACTTGGTTCCTAGCATTTTGCATAGGGAATAGTTAGCCTGTAATAAGATCCTCTAAGATTGTGTGATGACAAAGTGAGCAGCTTCTGTGCAGTACTCAGCCTAAACCCCCTTCATTCTTTTTTCAAAGAAGACTTTATTATTTTTAAATTTTATGTATATATGGATGTCTCTGAGCATATGTATATGTACCATATACATGAAGGTGCCTGTGGAAGACAAAAGAGAGCATTGGATCCCATGGAATTGGAGTTACAGATGATTGTGAGCCACCATAAAAGTTCTTGAAAACCGGATGCAGGACCTCTGAGCCACTGAGCCATCTCTCCAGGCCATCCTTTTTATTTTAATCACTTATGTTTTTCATTGCTAGTGTCATTCACTCAAGGAATCATGTTCAGTATTTCTTAAATGGCAAGCACTGGTGTTATATCTAAGTCCACAGAGATAAGGACAACAGATTATAATGTCACTTGTTAAGAACGGAGCAGGGTATGCACTGGGAATGATGTGATCCCAGGGAAGTTAAACTTTCCGGCAGTGGCCTTAGAGGAGGAAGGATGGTCTGGGTGAAGACTATATCTACACAGGCTCTTACTAGAACTTCAGTGCCCTCCAGAATGGGTGCTTGAGTTGGAAGACGTTCAGAGACAGACCTGGTTATGGAAGGGGAAGCCTGTGATGATGAGTGAGCTGGAGTCTCTAGAGAACAATGGGGTGGGGTGGGGATGGTGGGATAAGGTCGTATGATTGTTGAGGGGGAATTTGGAGAGCTCTCAGCCCACAGAGGTCTTACATTCCCCAAAATCTGCTGCATTGACAAAGGATCTCATCTCTTACCGCGACATTCAAGAGTTAATGGCAAGCAGTGAAGAGTCTTAAGCTTCTAGCACAGGGCATTCTCCTGATATCTGAAGGTCATTCTCTTGAAGAGCCTCTTTTCTAGCTGAAAGTTCAAAATGATATCACAGAATGTCAGACTTGGCAAAGAGCTGTTTGGATCATCTGACTGCATCCTGCCTGTGTCCACATGGGTGGCCAGCAGGGAGCCAGGATGGAAGTTGGCCTCCTACCTCCTGCATGGGCCTGGACAACAGCCCATGATGGCAGCTCCTAAGGCAGGGCCCTGGGTGGGGCGTGGGGTTGGGAGGTGACCTGGAGGACAGCTACTTTTCTGGTTCTGATTGCCTTTGCCTCTTTCTGTACAAGAAAGAATTGTCCCTTACTAATGGTTATTTTTTTGATTTATTGTTTAGAGAAGATCACTATGATCTGCTTGTTGAAACAGCAGATGTTTGGATTGACAGTGGTCTTTGAGAATAGCTTCTTCAGATCCCCTCCCTCTCGGGGATACTGTTCAGGTCAAACCCATTCAGTGTTAGGACTCTAATTTCTTTCCTTGATAGATAAGAAAGGAGCATTGTTAGAACTCCAATGCAAATAATAAGTCACTGGAGGAACTCATTAAAGATGTAAATCCCAGGGCCCCTTTTCAGACCTTCCTTCCAAGTCCTAGGTCTTGAAGGAGACTTTGAGAAACGTGAAATTTTAATACCTTTTCCTCAGGACTGCTTTTAGAGGCATTCCATGGAGTCCATTGTAAAAGTATAGGAATAAGGGAGTATTGGGTTTGAGTGAAACAGACCTGAGCTCATCAGGGAGCTATTGACTTGGCTTTCAGCTAAACCACTGAGTCCACTTGGCATGGGGGTCCCATTACTCAAGCTTCCAGGAAATTCATACAAGCTGACCTGTGAAGGGGATGGATTGGGCCATAACGTACATGAAAGAAGACAATAGTGAAATTCATTTATTTTAATGAGCAAGAGTACCAAAATTTGTGGAAAAAAAAATCTTAGTGGTAGTTTCCAATGTGGCCACCAGGTGGCAACATTCTGTATCAAATTGAAGAACTCTGTAGATTCCTTTTCAATGGAAATGTCATCAGTTTTAAAAGTGTGTATTAGTTTTAAAAGAATGCAAAAAGTAATTATTTAAAAGGAAAGACTTAAAATTTGAATTTCCATCAAACGGTGATGTGGTTTAGATGGAGAAATTTAGTGAAATGCCTATTTTAGATCTCAGAAAAAAAGATGAAAATTGGAGAAAAGCTTATAGTCTTTTAAAAATGAAAAATGTCACTCAAAGAAAGTATCTTAAAGAGCATTTAAAAAAACTTAACTTTTTGGAGAACCAGCAGGTGGAATTTGGCCATTAAAAAAATAAAGCGGCACAGCTGGTAAAATTTCCTTTTTCTTTGGTCTGCAGTCAGAAGCAGAAAATGAAGAGAGGAGAGAAGGAACAAAAGCTCTAGATAAACATAATAACAGCAGGACAGCTGCGGACCAGAAAGGACAGCAAGCTGTGGCTTGGCTGGTACAGAATAAGCCTTTCTGCCCACAAGTCCATGTGTTTCCCCGTTGTCCTGGAGGGGCAGCAAAAGGTAAGAGAGGCCAAGTTGGCTGTGAGCAGAGTGAGGGGAGCCTTTGGACACCACAGGACACACTCAACCCAGCAGCAGGAGGCTAAGAAAATTGCCAGGTCTGAACTTGATGGTATTTAGGAGAGCCTAGGAAATTACTAAAGCACACCTCTTGGGTATCTGTGAAGGTGTTTTCAAAGAACCTTTGAAACTGAGGATGGATGACTAGTTCTGAACATGGGGGCCTCCAACCCTTAGGGTGACTCAGATGGATTAACAACTAACAAGGGAGAAGTCTACCAGCACAGGCATTCTCTGCTGCTTTCTGCCTGCTTGGAGGTGAGCTGCTTTTCTTCCCCATGCTCTCTGTATCATGGTGGATTGAAGTCTTTGAAACAGTGAGCTAAAATAAATCTTTCCTCTTTTAAACCATTTCTCTTGGGTATTTGTCACAGTGGTGAAAAGCCTGACTAACACAGTTGGGGTTAACAGCAATACCAAGGGCACCCACATGCACAAGGATACGCTGTGAAACAAAGAAATGTCTTCAGGAGAATTCAGGCAACAGGCTTCCTACTCACAAGGATTTGGTCCTTGTGTGTATACCCATGTACGTTTAGTTCAAAGAGCAGCTGTTCTGGCCAGAGCCTCACACTGAGGAAGTCCCTATGTTCATTTGAATGCAGGGACCAGGTGCCTAGAGAGATCAGTCAGAGGGGAGGTGCAGGGTTATAAACAGCATCCTCACTTCCCCATGGGAAGGCTGGCTTCTAACTCCCATCTCATCTCAGTTCCATCTGTATGGAAGACTCCTGGAAGGCAGGAAGGTCCCGTTGAAGGAGGCAAAAGGGCCACCAGGTTGTGACGTTGGACAAGAAGCCGTTGGGGCAGAGGCCTTCCTCTTTATCATTTTCTTGTTTTTTCAGTCATGCTCTGTTTCAAACATATGTACTTGTCAGGGGAAGCTCCTGTCAGGAGAACTGTCTCTTGGAAATTTGGAGAGTCTGAGAGGTTTCTGAGACGCTGTTCTTTGCCCTTTTTAAAAAATCACCACGAAGCGTCACTGTGGGCTCACATTCTCTTGGGGCATTGCCCTTGGTGTGCAACTGCCTTCTAGAAAATTCTGTAGCTCTCTTAAAGAAGCAGGACAGAGTGGAGCTTGGGAAACACCCCGACATCTTGGTCATTTTGAGTGACAGCTGTGCTCTGTTGCTCTATGATTATTCCAACTCACTGGGAAAACCAGAATAGTGTGGGCAGAGAGGAAGGCTGGAGCTGCCTGTGCAATTGCTGGCGCTAATCTGGGACTGAATTCTGTGAAAGCCTTCTGAGTGCTGCTCGGTAATTGGATGAGACGCATAGGTGGAATGTGTGGAGCAGGAATACTCAACAGGCAGCCTGTGGGCAAGACATTGTTCCCACCACATTATCTGCAGTTCCAGGGACTTGATCTTCAAGTCTCAAGTAGAGACCTCAAGCCTTGCCAATGGTCACGCGACTGCTGGGCTGTGTTTAATATCAAATAAAGCAGGTCATACAAATGCAAGCAGTTCATTCACTGACCCTTTAGGTTAAAGCCGTATCTCACACTCAGTGTGATAAATGCCTTATCTTTGGGGCACCAGTCTCATCGGCTTCAGATGATTGACTTATATTCACATGGTCAACCTTTATAACCAAGGATGGAGAAATGTAAAGGGTAGCCTTTAAGAAGCAAGTTTTTTTTTTTTTAAATACTGTTGATTTCGCTTTTATTCTTATTTTTTATTGAATTTCTGTGACTTTCATACAACATAGCTGGATCATATTTAGACCCTGCCCTATCTGTACCCTACAGATCCCCACTAGATTTAATGAATTCTGTTATATTGAGCCAAGTGTTTGTCTCCAAATGTCTCTCAGTGTGAGTCCATTCACTACAGCCTGGTCAACCTATGTAAACTCACTCCCCTTAACAAAGACCAACTCTTGCTCTCCCGGTAGTCATTGGTTGACAGTGGTTTGTCAGCTAAGGCTGGGGCTTCTTTCCCACTTTCCCACTTCTATACTGGGTGTTTGCTTGGTTTGAGTTTGCACGGATCTTGGGCATGCTGTCATCTTTGTGTAAGTTCAGATGAGAAACTTCTCAACCACCTGGAAAACTCTATTTCCTTGAGGTCATCCATCACTCTCAGCTCTTACAGGTTTCCTGCCCCCTCTTCTGCAACAGTTCCTGGCCCTGGGTGGCAGAGGTTTGATAAAGGTGTCCTACCTAGGGACAAGCACTCTGCAGTCTCTTATTGTCTGCACTTTGGCCAGTTATGACTTTCTATTTTAGTCACCATCTGTAAGAAATAATTTTTTTGAACTCAGCATAGATGTATACTTGTGTAATTCCAGCATTAGAGAGGTAAGGCAGGAGGTCCAGGAGTCCAAGGCCAGTCTCAGCTACATAGTGAGTTTGAGGTGAGCCTGGGCTACATGAGACCCTGTTTCACAAAATAAGTGCATAAATAAATAATAAAAAGAAGAAAGTCTTTGTTTTGGGCTTGTTTGTATGCACAAGTCCCTCTCCCCCATGCTTCAGAAACCCCTCCTTGTGGGCTAGGAGGCTTATCTTCAGACATCTGAAATGAGTTTCTTTCATAAGGAGAAGAGTTCATCAAAGAAGCTACTTTTTCAACAGATGGGAATTATTACAGAATTCCACAAGTGATCATACACAGAGATTGTCTGTGAATTGCCCAAGTTTTAGTGGCACATCTAATGCAAATTCTACACCTAAGGTTCACAGAACATAGAACAATGGCTAAAGAGAACACTTTTACATCTCTCAACTCTCATTAATAAAGTTCTCTCATGCAACAAAGGGCCAGGAACATAAAAGGTCAAATATGGCCAAAGCTTAGACAATGAGTCCACAGAGTGTGGGTCCTTGGACAGGACTCCTATATTAAACTCCACACACCCAAGGCTCAGGGATCATTGTGGAAGAGGGAGTGGAAAGATTGTAAGAGCCAGGGAGGAGGTGCATGACCGTATGGAAATAGAGTCTTACAGCTCCTGAGACCTCGCTCACATGAACCTACAGCGGTGGTGGCAGCATGCACAAGACCCACGCAAACCCAAGCAGACAAAAACTCAGCACAGGATTATGGAAATGGCTGCAGACTCCAATCTTAGTAGAAGACTTATTGGCAGCTGATTACTGATGTGTGTGGAAGAGATGATCTTTTTAAGAGAAGGAGCTCTGGATGAGCTGACTAGACCCCAGTGAATGAACTTGCACTGAGAACAGTCTGGAGACACTGACTTGACACAACGGGCCTTGACATAGATGAAAGAATATATGAATTCCAGCGAGGGGAGAGCCACGGGACAGTGCCATTGGGGAAAGGAGGCATACAGATGATTGGGATGTTCACAAAAATTCAATAAAAAATTTACAAAAAAATCTAAAAAATAAAACAAAAGAAGCAATCCTACAAAATACTGTTTAGGAAGAGTTATTGTTCTGAAATGCTAGTTTTATATTTTTTGTGAATAACTAATAGAACTGAGAATTTCAAAAGGTATAGAAACTCGGAACAAATGTAGTAATTATTTCTGGAAGTGGTGCCTCAGACTTCTGAATCTGGACTAGGAAACACTTAAAGAGACAAAATGCGAAGTGGTCATGCTGCCCGACTATCAAAGGGCACTCTCTCTGTCTGCTAAGAGAGCTCATGGTCTGGAGTTAAAATTTCAAAGATATCATAATGTACTATTTTAAAAAGTGATATCTAACAGGTTACTGATGAGGAAAGACATGCTGGGGTGACTTGGTGAAGCTCACTGGTGGCCACTGTGACGAAAGACACAGTGAGGTTGAGGGATGAGCTGAACAATTCTGGAAAACATTCGTAATTAAGCATAGTTTTATGTAGTCCATGTTTTAAATATCAATAATTCAATTGAAAATTAAATGTTATGAGTAGATACTTGCTACATTCCTGAAAGTTTAGATGCTAAATTGACCCAAAACTTTCCTTTGGGTCTACTTGGGGGAAATCACCCATACCCAGGTATTTTACTCCATTTGTGTTGTTGCTACAACAACATACCCGAGACTGGGTCCTTTACAAGGAAGCAAATTTATTTCTTCCATTTCTAGAGACTGGAAAGCCCATGCTCCGGGTGTCAGAGGGTTTGGTTGTCTGGTTGGCTCCAGAAGGAGTAAGCATTGGGTTCCCACATGGCAGAACGACACAAAAGATGAACTGTCTGCGTGAAGTCCTTTCACAAGAGTATCTAGCCCCATTCATGCAGATGGCGCTCATAGGACTCAATATCTTCCTTTGCACATGAAGTTTGATAGGGACAAAACATTCAAACTATAGCACCAGGCATATTGCTGACATTACCGTGCAGGTTTGGACTTCTTGAGTTAAGGTTCCTGGGGTTAAGTCTCAGTGAATAAGATTCTCTTGACTTCCTGTGTAGGCAGAAAATTCAGTCAGGACTCCAGGCAAGAGCAGGGCACAGAGCATGTATGATAAGTCTTCCTTATAAATCCAGTTACTGCCTTACAACAGCATCACCTCATATGCAGTAAGAGATCCGGATATTAATAGATCTTGAAGATTCCCAAAGGAATGCTAGGGGCTTTGCAATCAAGTCTTCCCAGACAGGGGTTGGTAGATAGCCGTGAGTCAAAGGCCAGCCAGGTCTACATAGTGAGACATGGTCTCAAAACAACAACAACAATAACAACAAAGCAAAAAGATCTGAGAATCAGAAGTCAACTGAGGGACAGGGAGAGGAATTCACTTATTTAAGTTCATTCAGCTACATGAGTGGCCTCAAGAACCAAAGGAGACTCCGAACACCAAAGTCCCAAATCCATTTCTGGACGTGGCAGGGTACAGGAAAAGAAACACCCATTTTCGATGATCTTCCTCTTCACTCTGAAGACTCCATTCTCTTAACTTGTCACTTTAAAGGAGCCTCAGAGATGCTGAAGCTCTGGGAACAGGCTCAGGATGTGTAGGGATGTGGATACAACTGGGATAACCAAAGCTTCTCGGCTGACTCAGCTCTTTCTTGGCAAGGCTTTGCAGACCGGCAGGACTGGCTTCAGGCTGTGACTTGGCTTCAGGCTGTGACTTTGATGTGCTTGCTTCTCTTACTCTAGAGATCTTTCAGATTGGTAGCATTTTAAATGAGTTGATCCTTTACATCAGCCTTTTCATAGAACTCGCACAAACCACAGGTATATCTACCAAAGGAGTTCCTGTCTGGCCACATCTGCTCACAGCTGCATTTTGTGTTTGGCTCTGCCAGCACCTCTCTTAAAGGACACTGGAAGGCAGAGCATGCCCAACGGCACGCTGTGCACACAGCACAGATATGGAAGCAGTGATGAATGGAGAACAGACAAAGGATCTTCGGCCTAGAGAAAAGAACACTAGCTCAAAAATTAAGAACTGGAAGCTGCTTGTAAAGCAAAAACCGGGGCCAGATATTGCTGATTTGGAGCTTAATTAAAAAAAAAACTTTAAAAAGATCAGTGTTGGAGAGATGGCTCAGCGGTTAAGAGTGCCAACTGCTCTTGCAGAGGACCTAAGCTCGATTTCCAGCACCCACATGGTGTCTATTAACCCTCTGTAACTCCAGTTCCAGGGAATCCCACACCTTCTTCTGACCTCCACACGCATTGCATGACATGGGTGCACTTATATACAGTACACTCAGACACATAAAATAAAAGTAATAAAATATTAAAAAAGGATCAAATCAAACAAAGAGTTATTCAGTATGGTAGTTGGCTGGGAGGAAGCAACAGGAATGTTCACAGAGGGTCTGGAAGCTTCCTGGGAGCCTCCTCCTGGGGCCAGCTTGCCAGGAAAGGCTCTGAGTTTGAACTTAGATACTAATGGGCACATGACAAAGTGCCTACCTTTGAGGGCCCTGGCTTCTTCTAGCAGAAAGCATGCCTAAGATTGGATCCTTTTGTTTTCTTTATTTTATTCTTTACATTTATTTACTGGGTCCATGTGTGATGTGGAGGTCAGAGGATAACTTGCAGGAGTTGATTCTCTCCTTCCACTGTGTGAGTCTCAGGGATCCAACCCGGGTGATCAAGCACGGTGGCACACTCCTCTGCACCACTGGCTGTGCTGTCTCACTGGTTCTATTTTTATTTTTAAAGTTTTGTGGTGCTAGGGATCAAATTCAGAGCTTCGGGCATTCTAGCTAATGCTCCACCACTGAGCCACATCACTAGTCTCCTTTTGGCTTCTTTAAAATTAGAATGCCCTGGTTGACTAAAACACTGCCTTGATGTAACAATATAATCAACAATTTAAGGGACTGCATGGCATAGAATAGGGGAGGAACCGAGGGCAGTGGGGGAGAAAGGAGGCAGGAGAGGGAGGCTTTCTTAGGAGAAGGGAGGGAGCCACATGAAGCTGAGACTGAGGCTGGCAGAAAGCATGCTTCCAGGGCTGCAGTTGGGGCTATGGAATCCCTGTGAACAAAGAATTGTGCTAGAACAGGAGGGCTTGCTCAGGAATGGGAGGAGGGTATGGAGAAGAGGGATTATGGAGATTAATGATGGCAATGAAGGCCAGATTCTGGAAATCCTTGAATTTTAGGTTTGGAATAAATTCTCCTCTAGTTTTGAGTTATTAACTAGCAGTGAGTGTCTTTATACTTGAGAGGCAGCACACATTGCTTTGCTCAGGGACTCAGAGAGCCCACATGTTAGGGTGGGGAATGAGCAATATTATAGCACTTTTCTGACCTGTCCCATCTCTGCAGATTCTAGTTCTAATAGACTTTTAAGGCAAATGGTACATTCTAGTTGACACTTGCCAGTATCAGCCACCCCATCTCTAAGCTCTCAAAGCCCATGGTATAATTATCCCCAGAGGCAAGAAGTCATTTAGAACAGAACTGGAGGCAACACCCAGTGAGTAGAACTCAAATTTCAGAGCTCTCCCTAAATTCTGGCCTGAAGCAGTTTGGAGATGGGATGGGGGTCCTAGAGGTGGTGCTGGTGGCTTTGAGGTTGGTATTCCTTGCCTGAAATGAAGGTAAGGACTTGGTTGGCCTGAGCAGGCTGTGTCCTAGAGGGAGGGGCACAGCTCCATCTCAGCAGGCCTTGCCTTCAGCACTGACTGCAGGGTGGCAGGCCTGCCCTGGCCTCTGCCACTGCCTCCTTAGAGTCCTGTTCTCTTTCTCAAGTTAGTTGGACTCCATGGGAGAAGACCTTGGATGAGGCTCGGGGCTTCTGAGTGGGTCCAGGTGTGATGGGTGCTTTAGACAGGGCATGCTGAACAAGAGTGTCCACACATGGGATCTGTAATGAGCCTGAGAGGAGCCAGGCAGGTTGTGTGACTCCTCTTTCCTAGAAATGAGGAGAGGAAGCTGGGTGTGGGCTGTCTGGGAAATGTTCTCCACACGGGGCAATTTCCTAAGTGAGATGGCAGCAGAAACGAACTTGCTCTATACAAAGCCTGCCTCTAGAAAGCTGCCCGTATGTTATCATTGAAGAGGTTCTAGAAGCTTCTGAAGTAGCTTCCTCATGAGCCTGTTCTCAGGATTAAAATGCACAGGAGGAGGATGAATTTGCTGGATTTTAGCATAAATCTCACCCTGAGGTTCTCTTTCAAAATGCAGTCTCACTAGGATGCAATCAATTAATCTATTGCTTCATTCCAACCTGTTAATAGCAATGCACCGCCTGGAAAGCTGGTGAGCAGCTGTGGATGGCAGCTGGAGGCAACCAGTGTTTGAAGTGGAGAAAGCAGAGAGTGCAACGAACCTTGCCTTCCTCTGGGATTTGCTCTGAGCCAACACAGACCTTGTCCTCCAGCATCTCCTGGTTCAGGGGACTCAGCACTCAGGATAAGTTTCGGGCTCTGACACTATGAATTTCATGTCCAAATTTATGTTTGTGTCTTTAGAAAAAAAATACAACACTGCAATCTAGCAGTTTGACCTCAGTCTGCTTCCAGCCTTCCCATACAGAGCTGCTCTGCCTGGTGTACCTGTCTGCTTCTCTCCCAGCACAGAAGCCAATGTCCTGGCTCCACGTCTTCACAGTGCAGCCAGGGGTTTCAACTCAGAGGCTTTCAAGGGAGAAGGGAAGTGTCCAGCAGGGGTCAGTACGTTTCAAGACATGAGCGGGAGATTGGCTACATGATCCTGTCTGCTCTTTCTTAACCCAGGTTAGTAGAGTGTTCAACAGCCTTCGAGGGAGTGCAACTTGATAGAAAAGTCTGGAAAAGTGGAGCTCTGAAGAGGAAAGCAGGAGGCACAGATGATCTTCCCAGAGCAAAACAGATTTATCATGTGCCTAAGGATATAAACCCAGGTTGAAAAATGAGCAGTGACTGCTGAGATTCAGAGGCACCTGACAGCAGCTCATTATGTCTATTCCTCTGCCACAGGGAACCACCCAGTTCTGTCCTTCTTTAAGGAACAGCTTGTTCAAACCAGCCTTAGGATATTCCTTCAAGTTGAAGGAAGACCTCACATTGAGGTCACTGCCAGTCCCTTCAGGGAAACCTTGTTCTGTACAAAGACAGTCTTCCACCAAATAAAATTGTACATATTTAGAAGCCCCAGAGCACTCACAGCCCACCCCCATCCCACCCCCTTTCTGACTTCACATCAATTGTGATCTGGCAGCTGGGACGTGGAGGTTCAGAGAAGAGTTCTTTGCCTGGTTGATTAGTGACTTCTCTGTATAGGAGTCTCTGTATAGAAGACTTAGAGAAGTAAGGGTTTATTTGGCTTATGATTCCAGAGGAGCGGGATAAGAGTCCATCATGGCAGGGAGGCATAGCTGTAGAGGTGGCCAGAACAGAAAGTGGAGCACTCACATCTTCAGGCAGGCCCAGGAAGCACCTTGGCTGAGAACTCCCAAAGCCCATCCCTAGTACCCAGTGTTGTGCCTCCTCCAGCAAGACCACGCCTCCTGAACCTCAAACTGTGGTAAACAGTGCCACCTACCGACCAAATATTCCATACTGGAGTCTCTGGAGGATACCTCATTCAAACCGCCACACTGCCGGTATCGCTCCTTTTGACCAGAGTTTATTAGGTGACTCCTATTTTCACATCCAGTACTGCAAACTTCAGAAGCTATGTGGAGATATAACAAAGTGGAAAACCCGAATTAGGGAGATCAGGACCTTGAAGTGGCTCTGATTTTTGGTTGTCAGTCAGCATCCTGACTCTTCACTATTGTGCTGGTTCCAACTAGAAGACTCTTCTCCAATTCATAGGCTTGTGGTGAGTTATCCTTTGGGTACCATATAGGCACATGATATGATCTGGCTGACCCAATACAGGCTGCTTGGGCAATGCTGCATGGATGTTATGAGTGTGCTTTAGCCAGAGGAATACAACTGCTCCATTGATTGAAGATCTATGGTCTGCCAAACCTTTTAATACTATATAAAAACTATCATTCACTTCTCAGGGAACTGGGTGGGCTGATCCAGAAATGTTCTTATTTTGTATTAACAGCAGTTGTTCAAATGTACTCGTGTTGAAACTAATTTTATTCTGACAAAAACTATTATCCTTGTAAGTCCTGTGACTAGGGGATGCCTAGCAAGTTGATTTTCACTTTAAGCCTGTACTGAGTATAAGGGATGGTGACTGTGTTACAGAGTTGGCTGAACACTGCTGAGTCTTGGAGACACCTCTGTCACTCTGATATGAGATGAACTTGAATGTAGAAGGGTCTTGGATTTAGACTCTAAAACAAACAAAAAGGCTCACAATCATAGAGAGTAAAAGGAATTCTTAAAACACAAAATCCCAGCTCTTCTTCTTTAGTTCATGAACTTAGACACATATTTAGAGAACAAGGAAAAGAAATGCTTGCTGTGTTTCTTAAACTGTTCTCCAAGATTCATAGCATCATATGTTTTTGGTATTAAGTAATATTTTATGTTATACCATTTACTATTTTGATATCATTTGAAGTCTTTCCATTCGAACCTGAAGAACAGAGTTAGCAAATAGTCAGCTCATCACTTTTGTACCCCATCTGTGTGGTACAGACACCATTAATGGATCCCAACACACAATCGCACTGAATCCAAGTATAGTCCTGAAGCTGACAGTACAGTACAGAACTCTTAGCATCACATTCATTATCAATCCATTCACCTTCTGGATGCTATGCAAGGTGAAAGCTGGGTTCTAATACAAACTATTGCCAAGGTACCATTAGACATAAAGACTCTGAGCAGACATTTTGCTGGCTTATCTGTTCATAAGCTGGTGTAAGTAAGGCTTAGAGAAACACACAACTTCAAAATCAATCAACTATAGATCGTGACACTGATGCTGTGAATATAAATGCTTACGGAAAAGCAAAGTAAGATAAGGCCAGTTATTTTTAAGTTCTCAACACATCAGTTTCATGTCCCTGGGCAAAAGATAAATATTCATTGAATGAATCAAAGAATGGTGAACAGTTGAAGGGGATGCAGTCAAAATTTCACCTTTCCAAATATGTTTTGCTTTACACTGACAGATACAAGATAGCTAGCCAAGGAGATCTCAAGGTTGTCTATACGTTCTTTAAAAGAAAACGACACATTTCCAACAAAACATTGGCTCCATCTGAAGTCTAAGCGGGCCTAGGAGTGTCTCCCATTTTCAAGCTCATTTATTTCCTTTCGTCTCATATTTATTCTCATCTGAAGGTCAACCAGGCTCTGACCTGGCATACAGGTAGAAATGACACAATTCTTATAAGGAGGACATAGCATTTCTGGGGCTACTGTAATAAATTACTCCACACTGGGTAGCATTAAGTAACTGAAGTATATGCTCTTAGCATTTTGAAGATGAGACATTCCGAAGATGTTAGCAGGGCAGACTCCTTATGAGGCCGAACCTTGTCTCTCTCCAAGGTTCTTTGGTGACCAGTAATCCCTTGACTTACAGCTGTAGCATTTCAATCTCTGCTTCCATTTGTATGTGGTGGTCTCTTTGTCTCATGTAATATGACCATTTTTTCAATAAGGATATCAGTTGCACTAAATGAAGAGCCCACAATACTTCAATATGACCTCATTTTAGCTATGAGAGCGGTGGCCCTGTTTCCAAACAAGGTCATATTCTGAGGTACTGGGGTGGGAGGGCTGGGCCTTTGACACTTTGAATTTTGGTAGTGAGTGAGATAGTACAATTTGATTTATAAGAAGGGATGAGAAAATATCATGTAATGAATACTGTACAAGCATGCAAATGTAACATCTTAGATGGTTCTGAGTTATGATTCCATGTTCACATGGCCTTTGGAAGAAACTAAGGCATCCAGATAGACATACAATGGATAGACATGTTTCCACTTTCTTATTTTTTTCGATCTCAGCTTGGATTAGAAGAATGCCAATAGCCACTTAAAAGAAAAAGGCTTTATAACCCATCACCAATCTCCAGAACTGTCTTATTTTCAGGTTCCCAATTTGAAGCCATCCAGAGCATATAATTTCATATTTGTACCAATAAAATATTTGTATCAGTATTTTGTCAGGCAGCGTCTCTTCCAGAGCTTTTTACCTATCGGATTGTTAAAATGACCTCAATGTGTACAGAAACAGAAGAAATACCCCATTCAGGTTAAAAGGATGTGGGGCTATCCTCCAGGTTGGTGTGTTTACAATGAGAAGATACTAACACAGGTAGATTTAATGAGCTAGATGGATAGTTCCATTCTGATTGCACCAATAATGACGATATGCATGAGGAAGCACTGTGCCTCCCAGTTGCTAGTGTTTTTCTAAGTTTTCACTGGGCAGATGCTGAGATGATATATATTTTGTATTATGCAGCAACAGTAGACAGACAGCTAATATTTTTTCCAGTTCAGTTATTCATATCTCAGCACTGCTGTAGAAAGAAGTCATTTCATTCTTTCTACTGCAGAGAAAGGAAGGCGTTTACATTGCTGTTCACCCTTGAGCAGGAACAGCCTGTGGCTAATGCCCATTTGCAAAGCACCCCGGGAGAGAATTTTTTATTTTCTCTCCTTTCTGACCTCCCCAAAGACCTCACTGTCAAGTGTGGGCATTAAAAACTCTATTGATGGTTTCTATAGACTCTGGCAGGAAAAAAGAGGCCTGTGTGTTCCAATACTTGGACTAGATTTAGCGTTAGCCTTGGGAACTTGGTCTTCAAGAGTAGTGGTTGGAGTAGACCATACCAGAGGTTCTATGGGGCATTCATAATTTTCTCCAAGGAGGAAATGCTCTCTCCCTTAGGAGCTGCAGCATCTCAGGCTGCACTGAGATGATCTAATCCATTTTGGCTGGTTGCACTCAGATACTCTGTGTTCCCAATTACATCAATTATCTGGGCAATCTTCATAATTAATGGGAGAAGGCTTGATCTGTCAGGACCAGCTGTAGCAAAATATTTGGATGTGTGGTTTAAGCCCCTGGTACTCTGTGGGTTTCTGAGGTTAGGGCAGGGGAATGCTGGAGTCAGCTCTCCCAGTTCATAATAGGTTGTGGTGTAACTATGCAAGCAGCCTTTGGGTTCTCTTGGCTCTGCTCTGAGTCAGGCGATCATGTTTCTGTTCAGGTTCTGGCTACAGCAAAGTTCTGCCACATTGAGTTTGATTCTTCATCTCTCGGTGACTTTATGTTTGCAAAATGAAAGCAAGGAAGGCAGATTATTTTAGTTAGCATTTATGGAGTAGATGGTGAATATACAGCACCATAGTGAACACGCTTTTATTTAGTTCTCATAACCAGCCTTTTAAGAAAACAAGTACTCTCCAAGGTCACACAGCTAATACTATTCAAAGGGTCAAGGATCACTAAATTCCCTCGACTGGCATTTTAATGGCTATCATTACAAAACAAGAGTGTACCAACTAAAGCTTGGGTTGAGACTCTTGCTGCTCAAAGTGCATGCACATCACCTGCTGTCTTTTGGGGAAAGCTCTCAGAACTTACCTTAAATCTATGTGTTAGAATCTGCATGCTTTAACCAGAGCCCACTGTCATTCAGGCACTTGAAACACTTTGGGAGGCACTGCTCTAAGGCTAACCAAAGGCCAGTCCAGTTGGAATCACTGAAATTAGTTTTGAGTTTTCTCTCGTCTCTGGGAAATTCTGAGTGCCCTGGATTGAAATCCCAAAGTATGGTGCTTGGCCCTCATTCTGGAAGTTAGTTTTGTTTGCAAGGCTCTGTGTTTCATCTTTTCTGTTTCACTCACATCATATGCTCCTGGCTTTCGGCTCCTCTTCCAAAAGGAAGCCTCTGGTAACCAAAAGTATGGCAGGAGTTAAAAATGATCTTTGTGGGCTGACAGCAGGGGGAGGCCATTATGAGCAGATTAATGTACGTGCAGGGCAAAACTCTCCAACGTCCTTTCACAGGCAGGAGAAACTGCTGCTCTAAGTCTCCCACTGGCTTCCCTTCTTCATTTAACAATGGCTCCACACAAAAGCTTTCTATAGAAAGATAATTGGATTTCTAACTCTATTTGTTCAAAACTCACTTAACATTATAATGGCCCTAGTTATACTGTTTGTATCAACTCATCAGTAGTAAAGCACCAATTTCTGGATAAGTATCTAAATTTTTGTACATACATTCAGGATTACAAAGACAGGAAGGGGAAAAAAGAAGCCAGAAATAGAAATCACTGATAAAAACAGATATGACATATGCTTTGCCCTGCCTGGGCTTCAGTGTGCTGGATGAGTCTAGGTTTTCCACATCTGAGTTTTATTTCTGTCTTACCTGTGTTTGCATTTGCTTAGTGTTTAACCACTGGAACCTTTGGCAAATGACCTAAAGAAGAATACATGCAGCCTTCTGTACCCAAAAGTGAAGGACTTTTGGGTCTTTAATTCAGTCTTGAATTAAACACGCACTTTAAATATAATGGCGATTCTTCCTCCTTCCTCCTGAGGAAGCTGCAACAGAACTTGACTACTGCGTATGCAGAGATTCCCTTAGACATTTGTAGTGCTCTGTAACATTGGTTATCTCATACTTTACTATTTTTATCTGTAATGAAATCTGGTCCATACAGTAGGATAAACCTCAGTGTGGGTGTCATGAAGTCTGTGTTGAAGTAAAATGAATATACCTAGACATATGGCCAAGGGCTAGTCAGTAAATCTCCTAGAGACATAATTTCTTATTTATAAAACAAGAGCTTGTGCACTTCCTATGTTTCTGAAGCAAATAGTCACTAATTTGAAAGTGCTATTTAAATCACCTCCCAGGACTTAATTTTCTTACCTGCTGAATGGTGCCTAACCAGTGGCTGTGTTCACTGAGGTACTACTATATATGAAATGATAAAGAATTGTAAGTGATTCTCATTACTCAAGGATAGTTGCTATTAACTAATTAAAAGGGAAATTGGTTAAAACAAGAAGCAATATTTTAGGTGTGTGTTGTGTGTGTGTATGTGTGTATGTGGTCATGCATGTTGGGAACCTGAGGTAGGAAGATATTTACTTTGAGGCCAGTCTCAGCTTGGGCCATGCAGCAAGTTCTACCATTAAGAAAGAAGAACAAGGAAGCAGTAGGAAAATTTCACCATAAAAGGCATTTTGAAATGTATTGATGGGATTTTATTATACATGAAAAGCATAAAACAAGTTAGCGTTCATCTTATATTTAATCTTCTACTTATTTGCTAATTTTCAAAATGCATCAAATATTGATCTTTTAGTTTAACTTAGTTGAAGAAATTTTAAGACTGTTGTAAATGTGCTGTGTCAGAAACAGATGAACACGTTTGTGTCTTTCCACAATGTCAGAATTTATTGAATAACAATAAATTCACAAGATATGTCAGTTTCATTGGCAGCTATTTGCCAAGTAGTCCCAGTTTCCCTTGACAGCTGACTGAGACAAATACAGGTTCTTTTATCCTATCTTAATTACGAATATTAATTCTCAGATCCACATCACATCACACAGTAAATATATGTATCTATATGTATCTAAATGGTCTACAGAATGACTATGCAGGGTTAATGAGGCCACAGCAGAGTCCAAGAAGTTCCATAGAGGCCTGAGAGGCAGAAGGGAAAGCTGAGAGGGTTGCAGAAAGACTCTGTGTGGGAGCAGTTGAGTCAGTCCTGGGGGTCCAGCTGAGATGCACAACTGAGGTATGAGACTCGGAAGGCTGCAGAGGCGAACAGCAGGACTGAGTTCAGATGGAGTGACAGGTGGATGAATGGATGACAGTTTTAAGGGACTACACCGAAGCCCCTGGCATGGGCGGTTGTTCTTGACCTGCTGTTCCCTTGACAGACAAACCAAGTGGTCAAAGGACAGGTCAGTAGGACCATCACCATCATGGTGCGAGATGTCTTTCTCCTTATTGGGTCTAGAGGAGAAGGGTGCATGGTTTCCTCAGTCTGGCATGTTTGATGAGTTCTCAGGCCTGGCTTTCCTGATATTATCTTAACATGCTAATGTGCTCCTGTAGTTCCAGTTTATGATAAGTTTGTAGGGCAGTACCTCTTTACTTTTAGGAATGAGCCTGCTTTTTGTGAGGTGCTGGATAGATCGTGTTGTTTGTATGCCCATCGAGGTACAGTATCCTGCCTCTGAGTTTGCACTCGAAATGGAGTCAAAAGCTACTTGTAAAATGGAGTTTCTCAGGGCAAGGCACAGCCTGTGAACCCACTGTTTTACACAATATGGACTAAATTAGAACAGGGCACAGATAACTCAACCTTTTTTTTACATTTTACATTTGATCTTTGCTGTAGCTATTGAGACAGTCATTTCAGACAAAACTTATTATTATATAACGTTATTGCTTATCTTTCCATGAACCTCTTTTAGTTCTCTGATATTAAAATTACTCTTTTTGAAGCTCAATTTGTGTCTATATCCCAGTCAAATGAATGCCTGCATCTATTGCAGGCTATGCAATTTCACTTGGTGGAAGTCAATTTGCATTTGATTTGCACTGTGTAAGTTACCTCATGGGAGTATCCAACGAAGATCTGATGCCAAATGTGTGAGGAGTTATGACTTAATAGGAACTAACTGTATAAATGGTCAGTTAATTACTGAATTTTTTTGTACCCACTGGATCATCTTGGAACTACATAGACATAATAAAGGAGTCCTCCTCCCCCAGATCCCATTGAAGTTGGGTATGATTTGATTCCCAAGAAATTGATTTGGAATGAAATTCCTATGAAACAGACCATCTTTCAACTGCCCTTGGAGAGGAGACAGTATTTCAAGACATCCTTTGCTTTGCTCAAGGAAGATGAAAAACTCACCTAATCCCTGATTTAATCTCTCTGAACTTCCAGGAATCACATGTTATTAGAGCAGAGTGATGTTGCCTTACTTTCTCTCTTATCAGACAACAGCCCAGGTCCAGAGGCACTCTGAAGTTGGCTCAGGTGGGTCTGGCATAGAAGTAAGTTCCCTCTGTGCAGAAAGAGGTAACTGCTGTGTGGAATGCTCTACCACTGCCTGCTGTAGACCTGCGCAGGTCTACTAACCCCCCAGGCAGAAGGGTGACGATCAGATTAAAGACACGGTCAAGCTAGGATACAATGGCCCTTCTTTCCCCGAGCACTTCCCATAAGCCATCACAGCCTTGATGTGTCTGGAATGGGAAGTGCCTGGTGTCTGTCACCCACACAAAAGCCACCATTTCCCCAGCTGAAAACAAGCTCCATTTTCCTGTCCTTTGGGATTAGCGGTGAATAAGGGCTGAGATCAAACAGGATTTCATGGTGTTCATAGGTTTCTGAGCTAACAGCTAGGCACAGAAATGCAGACGGACAGCTGGGCTTTTCGGGGAATCCTTAAATGTCAGGCCAACAATTACTGAGTTACTTCCAGGTTCCGCAGCATGACCTTGCCATGACAGGAACCTTGAGCTCTGAGGCGCGCAGGAGACCTTTGGAAAATACTTTGTCCCTTTCTTTCTTCTTTCCAAGGACAGTGGTAAGAGGGTCAGGGGGAGGAAGGAAAGGAGGGAATGAAGGGCGCTGGAGTGTCTGCCGTGCTGACCGCAGAGGAAGGGAGGCACCAGACTGTTGGTACGGAGGCCGCCTTTGAAGGAAATGAACGATTTCCACCTGAAGTCCTCTCACAAGGCAGCCCTAGGAACCCTTCCTGCCAGGCCTGTGTCTGTGCAGCTCCCACACATCCCCCACAGAGAGAAAAGCCAAATGTTGACAGTCTCAAAGCCTCATGTCACCACATCTTAAGGCAGTGCTAAATGCTCCTATCTTCTCATTTAGGAATGGGCAGAAAAATCCCCCTGGGAAAATCCCCTTTGAAAACATAAGCTCTAATGTTTAACATCTATTTCTAAACTACACATTTCTCTGCTCTCTCTGGGACTGCTGGTTTCTCTCCAAATAAATCACAGGCATTTAGTGAAAGGAGTTAGGGAGTTTCCTTTCCACAATGTCCAGAAGCCCAGCCCTCCTGCAGAATGCCTCCCGCAGACACAGTCCTGTATAGTGACTGGAAGGTGGACCTAGGAATGTCCTACAGGAATGTCTCTTACCTTGCAAAAGGGCATCAGGAGGTGGCCAGCGTCCTCGGACATCAGAAGTCAAATTCAGCACATCAGCAGCGGAGAGAGATGTCAGGTCTCCCTGAAGGCGGCTCGGTGCTTCCTGCCTTAGGCCAGTGGCACCTGAGATATTCACAGGTCTGCTGAAGATACCCGAGAGGAAAAAACAGTACAGCCACCACGGCTGCAGAGTCTGAGAGAACATGAATGCAAGGTCTATGCAAGCCAACGGTTGATAAAACAGCAATTCCATGGGAAAGTCCAGTCAGGGCAGATAAGCATCATTCAAGGATTGTGAGCTTGCCTAGGAGCACACAGAGAGCACAAAGACCACAATCTCTCTGTAGGAACTTACCGTCTAGGTGGGCATCAGGTGAAGGCCCTTGACATTAGAAGGCTCAGTCTACAACATTTACTGCTTGTTTTTCTTTTCAGCATGTACATTCCATCCTACAGGGCTGGAATGAAGATCAAACATGCTATCCCAGTAAAGCCCATGGCTGCTGGGATGGTCTCAGCAAATACCTCTATTGATATTACCTGTTATTCAAGACTGCAATAGTCTTAAGTTCTTAAGTAGTGGGGTGTGGCCTTGAGTGACTAGTAATTCAGAGAAGAAAGAAAATAAGTCAGATTTGAGGTGAATTTGGAAAAATGGAATGGACTTAGACTAGTAGTGGAAATGGCAAAAATCATCTCAGGGCAGACAGAGAACCTGAGAATAGGCACAGAGAGTGGTCTTTATTTTAAGGCCATTTTGGATGTCAGCCTGCCTGGAGTCAAGGCCAACAGGGAAACTGGATTTATTTAAAGGGCCAGACCCTGAAAACTACACTAAAGCAATTGGCAGATTAGGGAAGAAGGAGAAATGTTCCTTTGAGCCTGAGAAGATGCACTGGAGTCAAGGTTTCAGGAAGACCACGTTGGTAATTTGGGGTGTGGCTACTGGGAACTGCAGTAGAGCAAAGGATGGATTAGAGACATTTGCAGGAATAGGACATAAGAATTAGTTACCTGCATGTACACAATGGATGTATTATGAAATTAGAGTCTTAACTGAGCCTTCTATTCACATTCACATTCATGTTTTGGCTTTAAGGAAAAGAAATGCATTCAGTAATTAAAGATTTGTATACAAGCCTGGGAACTCGGGAAAAGCCAAATCCAAAAACAAAACCAAAAAGAACTGCCCAAATAGAGGCTTTGGAGAGACTCTTCTGCACCCAGATGCCGTGGTAGCCTGACTGTTCCTTTTGACGCTCCACCAATCACAGCCTTCACTAGGTATCATGAGTCTGAATCCTGCTCTTCCCTCCCAAACTCCTCCCTTTGCAAATATGCTTTCTATTCTCCATAACATAATGAGGATATTTTGCAAGTATTAAACTAATCTGTTTTCTTTTCCCTCTCAAAGACTATTCTTTGTAGCTTTCACTTCTGAGGCTAAGTCCTGGAAACTCTTGTCCTGTGAGAAAATAAAAGGCATGGAAAAAAGGCTTGAGCGAGAGAGAAATTCTAGATCCATTTTAGAATTTCAGGAAGTGATGTGATATGCATGGGTCAGATCACAGAATTCCCCCGAGTACAGAGATGATAGACTTTCCATCTAAAGGCAAAGTCATGAGTTTTAACTAGTGATGGTGGAGAGATGCTATACTACAGGTAAAGAGAAGGGAAACTCCACTCCTTTAGCCAGAAGGACTTGTAAAGAGAGACGCAGTAATGGAAGGAGGCACTTTCTATTTCCCAATGCCAACTCACAGCCAAATTTCAAGGGCAGTAGGAAGTTTCGCAACTACCAGGTAGTTTGGGGTCCTCAAGGAACGTGGAGATAATCTGCTCCACAGTGGAGATTCTGGAAAGCAGTCACCTCTCACCTTTCTGCATGTAGCTCTCTGGGAAAACTTCATCAGACTAGGTCTGCTGGAGCTGTGTAGGAAAGAAACAGCCGTTCTGATGCTTAAGTTCTTCTGGCCTCTTTTTGGCCCTCCAGTGACGTGGATTTAGTGTGAAGGAAGCCCAAAGTTTGAGAGGCACAGCATGGGGATTTTGACGCTGAGGAAAATGAACGTCACAGACCTTAGGAGAGATCCATATAATCAGAGAAATGGAGCGAGGCTTCATGAGCCAAGGAGAGTCACCAGCTGCTGTCCAAGCTGCAAGAAGCCAGATCAAGTGTTACCAGCTGCCAACTGCAGCTGTGCTAGCAGGGCCAGCTGTGCTAGCAGGGCCAGCTGTGCCCAGGCTTTCAAGGACAGATGACTGTGGAGACAAAGGTTATAGCTTCGTTTTTAGACCTCTTTCCTCTCAAAACTACAAGATCACATCAACTCCATTTGCCCCATAATTTCAGATGCTGTGTTGAAATACAGAAAGGAAAATTAAATTCTTAAACATGAATAATCATACCCAAAGGAACCTCAAAATTATTGTTTCAAACTAAAAACAGGACTAGTGTTTTATTTTATCTTGTTCCTTAGTAGACGGAGATCAGGAAGAAGATCAAAGTAACTGCAAGTCAAACGAAGAGCCTACATTTTCTCTGCATAGTGGAATTACAGTTTAAGTACTTTCCTAATCTCACAGTGAACGTCCTCTTGCTCACAGTTTCCACTCTGTAATAACCACATTTGAATAGGCTCCAGCATGACTTCCCAGCCAACTTTCCAACTGTTCTCTAAAACTTCACCTACAGTTTCGCTTCTCGTTTCTGTGTCTGATTCACTCACACCTTGTTAGCTCCCTGTCTCCCCAGTCAGAGACGTCACAGGAGTCCACTGACCCAACTGCTTTTGTTTTTGTTTTGTTTCTTCAGTGCTGTGTGAATTGAGATCTGCGTTTTGGAGAAATAAGAGAGAGTTCTAAACAAGGGAATTTTTAGGAAAAGCTCTGATGTAGATAAATTGATAGAGAAGTCAGTTCTTTACTAGTTTTAGTTTGAAGTCATGACCAAGAGAGAACTGGGAAGAATACCTTTAAAAACATGAACATATTCTATTTTGATATAGTCCTTGCCTACCAGAAAATGAGCTTGGGACTTTTGGAAATTTCATCTCCTTTTCCCATATGCAGAATCAGGGATGAGTCAATTTTTCTTAATCATAATTTCAGTTATATATTATAGCTACCAAGATATTGGTTACTAAAGTGTTGCCATTATGCATTATGAGTAAGTAGAATATGATTTTTCCAAGAAACCCAAATATATTAAAACAGCAGTGAAAACCCTCATTCTTATTCGAAGATTTTTAGAAGGTAGCTCAACATTTTGTGGTCTGTCTTGGTAATAACTGTGAAAGTCAGTTATCATTGTTCTTTGTTTGTGCCTTTGTGCCTTTGGGTTAATAGTATAAGCTGATTTACAAACCCAAGTTACATCTCACCCAGAAGACTGTCTTTAGAACCATGCTCCACATGGTTTGTCATACAACTGCGGTGTTGAAGTTCAGGTAAAAAGAGCCAACAGTAACAATCCAGGTGATCTACATGTTGCCATGAGCCCCTGACCTGAGGGGTATGTATCAGAGGCAGCTGCTGGTTTATTGATTTGTCTAACATAACATGAGTTTAAACCTGCCTTTCTTCCATGTGAACCCAAAGCAAGAGGAGCAGAGTACTATTAGGATTCTGATGCTAATGTCCATGTTAAACCTCAGCTCAGAGGAACCACATGTGTTTACCAAGTTCCAGTGGCAACAGAAAGACACAGAAACTAGCTTTCTGTCTCTCTCCTCCCATTAGTTAAGGACTTCATTAACAAATGTCTATAATCTATTGCTGTAAGAAAAATCAATGGGTAGATTTTTATTTAAAAATTAGAAATGAGGTTCTTAGAAATCTCAATTTAAACAAATATGAAATAATTTTAAAATCCTTAAAAGTTATATCCAGTAACTCCCCTCCTCCTTAAAAAAACTTAGCCTTTACTTCTAGACTATTGGTTTTGTGTTTCTATTAGCATCTGTTAATTATATGTAATTGTGTAATGGCGGGAGTCATTATGACATTTTCCATACATATATGTAACATAACGTGCTTTGATCACATTCCCTCCCTGTTTCGCCTTCTTGTCCTCCTCCCAATCCTGCTGACCCCTCTTCTACTTTCTTTCTTTTTGGAATCCTGATAATTTTAATCAGTGTTGCTTTTTTTTAACAGGAGGATGGGTGAAACCCATTTGGTCATTACCAAACCAATGCTTTTGTGTGAAAATAATTTAAAAATTCATGTTGAATGGCTAATGCAGATAATTCTAGCTCCTGGCCAACAGGTTGAAAATCATGTCCTGAGATCCTCAGCTCTCACCTTTTGTTCATTTGCTGCTACAGAATTTCCTATTTATTTGTTCTTACTGGAAGACTAAGCAGGTGATGGTAGCAAAGGCACTCTGACATTGAGCCCCTCCTCGCTCGGCCCCTCAAACAGAATTTTCAGCTCATAGACTAGCTGATTTTGTCTCTTTACCAAATGGTCGTTTAGATATTTCTGATTGTTGCCATCAGTAATTGGTAGTGAACAGGAAGGTGGTTACTGACCTGGAGTATCATCTCTTTTCTTTTTGTGTGTACACGGCATGTGTACGTGGCATGTGTGTGTTTGTTTGAGTGTGCCTGCCTGTGTGTGTAGGTGTCTTTGTCATTGTAGTATTTGAGATAGGGTGTGTCACTGACGTGGAGGTGGCAGTTTCATTAGACTGGCTGGCCAAGTCAGGCCCTGGGATCATCCAGTCTCTGCATCCCACAATGGGACTATAGACACCTCAAGCTCAGCTTTTTGTGTGGGTGCAGGGCATTGCAATTCAGGTCTTCATATTTTTGAAGCAAGCACTTCACCCATAAAGCATCTCCCGAGTCCCACTCCCCCTTTCTGTTTTTATTTTTTTTATTACCCTCCATTCTAGGCTGTCTTTGCTTCTGTGAGCCCCTGTGGAGTCATGGTCTACAGTGTACACCCGTAGTCTCTGTGGAATCCTGGTCTACAGTGCACACCCACAGTCTCATTGTCTATTTTGTTCTCCAGCAGAGTAGGTGCTGGCTTCCTTTTCCATGCACAAAAACACTGGCACACTGAGGCCGAGAATCTTCGATCTCCGCACTGAATGAGGACGTTCCTCTGCGGCAGAGCAGGCGCTGTTCAGCCTCGCCTGCTGTGTACTCGCTAACCCTCCCACTTCACCACCCTGTGGTTCTGTTGGAGAGTGTGTGGAGGGTCTTGGCTGTAGTTTCATTTCTGGGTCTATGACAAATACCCTGACCAAAAGCAACGGAGGGAAGAAAGGGTTTATTTGACTTACGATTCCCGGTTCCAGCCTCTCATGGATGAAAAGTCAAGGCACAGAGCACTCACTAATGAGAGCAGAGAGAAACAAATGCTTTCTTAATCTCATCTGGTGTTCTCCTGTCTTCTACAGTCCAGGACCCTGCCGCATCCAGGGAGGCTCTTCCTACATCAGTTAAGAATCAAGACAATCTCCTATAGATATGCTCACATGTTGGGGGTTCCAGCACTCAGGGCCAGCCCGAGAGGGACTGAAGGGTCTCCGCTGCAGTGGAGGGGGTGAGTAGGCGCAGAGTCAACACACAGATTCCGAGAGTTGAGCGGAAAGCCAGCGGTGGTGGTCTGCTGCAAACTCATTAATTCAAGAAAGAAAGGGCAGAATATCTTATAGGTCTTGTTAGCCAATAACCTTATGGGGTGGGGTCCTGACTACAGCCAAGTGCAGTTTGTTCCCAGGTGGATCAGGTTCCCTTTCAGGTGCTGGGCAGAAACGGGCTTCACAACCAACCAGTGTGGAGCACCACACCCACGAGAGCCATTCCTCCATTCCTCCTGGCAGGTGGCCTAGCTAGGCCACCCTGCATTATGCCCAACACTCACATCTACCCAATTCCTGATCTAGTTAATTCCTCAACTGAAATTCACTTCCTAAGGGATCATAGGTTATGGTAAGGTGACATTTAAAACTAAGCATCACAGTCCCTAACACCTAGAAACAGGAGTGCCTGCTTACTGGCTTGAACCGGCATCCTATCAGGGCCAGTACAACGTGCTGTGTCCCCAACCTTTACTCTTCCAACATCAGGCTCCGCAGTCTCCTACTTGACAAGGTACTTTATGGGGTCGTCCTCTTTCTGGAAGTCATGTATGCAAGTCTATGTCCTTGGTGTCATTTCTACTGAAACTCTATCCATGTCTTAGGTCGACCGACCTACTTTAGTGCAATGTCAGAGTTTATTAAATAATAAGGAATCCATAAGCTACGTCATTTTGTTGTCTTCAATGTAGCAACCCCTGGCTTCACTTGGTTCTTGTGGCCATTGCCAATCAAAGTTTCTTCTTAAAACATGTTTTAATTAATTCTTTGAGACTTTCTTACACTTTATTTTGAACATATTCTCCTCCAACTCCTCCCTGTAACTCCCTGTAACTCTTCCCAGATCCGCCCCAACCTTCCTACCCCCCAACTTCATTTCCTCATTTGTTTGTTTGCTTTAATAACACATCGACTCCAATTAGTGTTGCTCATATATTCCCCAGTGTGGGGCCATTTGCTGAGAGTATGATCAGCCTTCCAGGAGCCACAGCCAGTGGCAATCACCAGTTCTTTTATTTCAATTTAATTGCTCATATTAGCATTCAGATCACACATTCTACTTCACACAGTATATGTAGATGCATTCATATACATGTTCTAGAATGGCTAAGAGAGAGTTAAAGAGGCCACAGGTTCAGGTAGCTGTACTGGAAACTCCATGTAAAGGCTGAGAGTTGATTCTGATGCAAGGAAAAGTCTCTCTATTGGTCTAGTGGAGACCTTTTACAAACCACAGCACAGAGCTGTTTGGGGAGCTGTGTGAATGCAGGTCTAGTAACAGTTTCAAGTGTCAGCTTGAAGTAGATTTTATGTCACAGGCAGGAAAACTTGTGCTTGACTTTGAGGTCAGAACAGAGGCACAGGTCTGTTACTGTGGCGACTTTCCTTTACCGGGACATAACAAGTCACCTGGTGATGGGCCAGCATGCCTGCCACATCTTAGTCTTAGGGTATGCCTTTTATAGTCCAAGTGAGTGACTTGCATGTGATCAGTCTGATAGGATTTGATACGTTTATATATGTAATCATTTATTGACACAAATAAACTATTTGTAAGTTTGTGTCCCCTGATTTGGTGATAGCTGGTACTTTTACTTGTATAAACAAGATGGAAAGTCACTTTGCCTTGGTACTTATACTTGGAATGGCGTATGTCAGGTCAAAACCACTGTTCTTATAAAGAGACTTAAGGAGAGAAATCACATGGTCATGTTAAAGGCTGAGGAAGCCTTTAAATTGTTTATTTATTTATTTAGTGTGTGTGTTTGTATGTGTGTGTATGTGTGTGTATATCTATGTATGCATTTTCCATGGTACACACATGGAAATCAGAGGACAACTTATATCAGTTGAAAGGAAAGATCTTCCCATCACATGGCTTCCAGGGATCAAACAGGTTGGCAGACTTGGCGGCAACCATCTTTACCTGCTGAGCCATTCCCCACACTCACAGAACAGACCTTTGACACAGTTTAATACTATTTCATGAAAACTCCTGAAAAAACTAACAGAAGAAGCGCACCTCAACATAATAAAGGCTACATTCAACAAGGCTGTAATCAGCATTATACTAAACAGGGAAAAATGAAAGCATCTTCTCTAAAATCAAGACTAGGACAAGGGTGCCCAGGTTTTCAACTCCTACTCGGTGTAGTGCTTAAAGGTTTAGCTAGAGCAATGAGACAATAAACAGATAGGAAAGAAAGGAGCCAAGTTATTGCTATTGGAGAGGACTCCACTAGAGAATGCTCAGATTTGATAAATATTTTCAGGAAAACTGCAGTATATAAAGATCCATAAATGGAAATCAATAGTTTTCCCATATACCAATAATGAGCTTGTTTTTAAAAAAGCAGGAAAAATACCATTCACAATAGCTTTTTAAAAACCTAGGAATAAGCCTGGTTAAATAAGTGAAAGGCCTCTACAATGAAAAACCCTAAAATACTGAAGAGAGAATTTGAAGAAGATACTAGAAGATGGAAAGGCTTCTTGTGCTCTGGATTAGCAGAAATAATAATTTTGGATTACCAAAAGCAGCTACAAGTTCAATGCAATCCCTACCAAAATTTGAATGACATTATTCTCCAAAGTAGAAAAGAGATCCTAAAACATATGGAAACACTACAGGCCTTGAATAGTCAAGACAATTCTAAATAGAGCAATACTGGAGGACGTACAATACCCAATCTCGAGTTGCACTGCAGAGCCACAGTAACAGAAACAGCGTGGTACTGGCGTAAAACCAGACATAAATCAATGGAACAGAAGACTCAGAGATACGTCCACACTGCTATGGTTGCCTTAATTTCTGACACAGCTGCCAAACACATCCACTGGAGAAGAGATTCCTTCCTTAAGAAATGGTGCTGAGAAAGAATTTCTACAGGTCGAGGATGAAACTATGTTCATCTCTCTCATCTTGCGCAAAATTCAATGAATTAAAGATCTTTATATAAGACCTGAGACTGAAAATACTAGAGGAAAACAGGCGAAGCATTTCAAGTATGGGATAAACAAGGACTTTCTGAAGAGGATGTTAATACCGCAGACAGAACTGCTAGGATTGCATGAAATTAGAAAGCTTCTGTACAGCAAAGGGAACAACTACGTAAAGAGAAAGCCCACAAAACTGGAAAAATCTATTTCCAAACTATGTATCTGAAAGGAGGCTGATATCTGACTACATAAAGAACTCAAAAAATCAAACACTAAACCCAAAAATTGTCTGATCAGTAAGTGAGCTGATGAATTGAACAAACAACTTTCAGCAGAAGAAATAAAGATGTCAATAATTACTTGAAAAAAAAAAAAGTTCAACAGCCTTAGTCATCAGAGACATGAAAATTAAAGCGACGTTTGAGATCCCACCTCACCCAGTCAGAGTGATTATCATGAAGAAAACTAATGGCAACAAATGTTGGTGAGGCCGTGGAGAGGGGCTCCTTACATTGCTTGTAGTGGCACAGCAACTACAGAAATCAGTATGGAGAGCCTCCAAATCCTGAAGGTAGAACGATCACATGACCCATGTACACCACTTCTGGGTAGGTAACCGAAGGATCTAAATCAACACAGCACAGATAATGCACATCTATGTTTACTGCTGCATGCATCACAATAGCTAAGACATGGCTCCAGCCTAGATGCCCACCAACAGATACATGAATCAACAAAATGTGCTACATATACACAGTGCTTCATTTAGCCATAAAGAGAAATGAAATTGTATGTGTTTCACGGGAAAATGATGGACCTGAAGATCAAGATATTAGCAACTACATGTTCTCCTATTTGCAGAATCAATTATCTACTATCTATTGATTTATGATCTATCTACTATGTATCTATCATCTATCTTTATCATCTGTCTGTTTATTATCTACCACCTATCATCAATCTGTCTATCATCTATCATCAGTCTATCATCTATCTGTCCATTATCTATCATCATCTATCATCTATCTACCTAACCCTTTATCTATTATTTATTTGTCCATCATCTATGATCTATCTGTCATCTATCATCTATCTATCCATCAATCTATACATATAATCTGCTTACACTGAATATGACAGTAGATGGCGACTATGAAGGTGAAGGCCGAAGGAACAAGAAAGAGTACTGAACATTGTGTGCTTCCTCTCATGTGGAATCTGGATTTGTACAGATGATATATAAATATATTTTATTTACAAAATCAGAACGGAGACTATTTGGGGGGAAAAAAGGGCCATTTAGGATAGATGTGGGAAGGAAAAGCTCTCATTCTTTATAAAGTAAAGTAACTGCAGACTGAGCACAACAGAAAGTGGTTGTGTGTAATATGGAGTAACCCAGAGCAGGCCTAGCCTTCAGTTCTCTCATAAATCTCTTCCTTACTAGCTTTCACAATTCTAGCAGGAGCCTCTCCTACCTCAGCCTGGATATATTAGGGTATTTTTTTCTCATTTGTAGGACTTCTACTCCCAGGATAATTTAAGAGCTAAGGTGACAAGAGGTACACAGTGCAAACCAAATGAAGAATGGAGGACAGACGAAAGGCTGGAGCCTCTGAGATCTGTAGCTAGATGCTCAGCCAGAGAGGGATTAAAGCTGGGCTCTTCCCCAGGCACCTAATCTACATAGGGCACAAAGCAGCACTGGACACAGAATAAGGAAGGGCCCAGGTTTGAATGCACTGTTCTTATGGGCTGCACTCTAGCTGGAGTGAATATGCAGGCCTGAGAGGTTGCCTGGGGCAGGGCAGTGGGAGGCTGACCACAGGGCAAGCTTTGGAACAATGAACTTTAAGGGAGAGTTTTTTATTTGCTGAGTGGGGCCCACATGGTTATGGAAAGAAATGAATTGCTGAGGAAAATTAAAGACACTGAGGGCTTGTCATACATTTTCTGGCCTGGAACTAGCTATGTGTACCAAGCTGGTTTGAACTCACAGAGATCCACCTGCCTCTGACTTCTGAGTGTCGGGATTAAAGGCATGAGCCACCCCATGCCCAGCTAAGAATATCAGTTTTAAAATGCAAAATCTCTAGCCCTCTAAGCTGACTCATTCAGTGTTTAGCTATATTCTTTCTTCTCTGAGACTCACCATTTGTGTGGTTGGAAAAGGAAGAACTCATAAGCCACACAGCAAAGTGTTTAGAGACAGAGGTGAATGCTCATTCAATTTCCACCTGCGATGGGTGTGGCTGTCCCCTGGACATCACATGGCTATTGCCTTCAAGCTCTCAGCAGCTCTGATTCCTCGTGTAAGAACACATAGGATTGAGACCATTAATCTGTAATGGAAGGGAGGGAGGAGTTCACTAGCCACACAATAGGCCTCTCCCTCCCCGAGATATATAAGTAATTGAGGAATGATGAGGGGGATGTTAGGGGTTGGGGAGGCATTTTCTTTGGTACTTGTCTCCACCTCTAAGTTTCCCATGCTCCTGTAGGTAACCTCAATTAAACTCACTGGTTTGCCAAGTTAGACTTGAGGGGAATTATTACTTTGGTCTGTTGCTGATGTCCTGTCTTGGGTAAATATTTATTTTTCGTATCTCATCAAGAAAAGTTAATGACACCAACCTTGCCCCTCTTGCAGCTAAGCAAAGAGAGAATGAACGTGTCCCTGGCCATCTCTTCTTTATCTGAAGTGTTTACTCTCCTCTAAGTATTAGGGTTGCTGCCACAGGCCCTGACAATTTAGGGTTCTCCAGTGTGACTCCAGACATCCTGCTCATCTGCCCCCGTCAGAATTTGATACCTGTTTGATCCCCTTGGGGCCCCACTGCAAGATTTTTACTAAGGAACTACATTTAAAAATGATGGCTAAGGAGCTGCGTCTAACTTCTTCAGAGAGAGACATAGCATGCAAGAACAAGGAATGAGAGACAGTCTATTTCAAAGGTAAGTATTTCTGATGGTGGGTTTTGGTACAGTTGGAGAGAGACTGGAGATCTGTACTCTGTCAGTGGCATTTCTCAAAACCAAGAAGTCAGGGAATAAAAACTCCCCCATTCTTGCTATAGTCTTCTCTTTCTTCAGTCGGATGGGTTAAGTTCTAAGTTGTTTTTAGGTGCATCACGAACTAGAGGGCTTGGATCTTGTGATGTGCTCTTTCCTCACTTTCCTTTGTAAAATTCTTCATCTGTTTGCAGTTGGCCCCACATTTATTAGCAGCAGAGGATGATTTTGCAGCCTGCCTTCCTTTTAGGGAGTAATGCATTCGTCTTTTTCTCTTTTGTGAACAACAGGTGCATGGAAATCACACTTGAGGAGAACAGGCTGTAACAATCAGGCTAATGCTCTCTGTGGGCAGCAGAAGTGTAGGCAGTTTAATGGAATCATGCATTTGGGATCGAAGACCATTTAAAGACCTTAGTCTGGAGTAGAACAGTTAGTCAGCTTTCGTTTTGAATTCTAAGACGAATGGGGAGTACGACCTGGGGAGAAGAATTTTGCAAATGTTTCACATTAGTTTCTTATGATCACACATTAGAATTCAAATTCAATATTTGTTTAAACCCCTAAATCCTGCTCACAACTTTCACTTGGAAAAGACTAGAACAGAACGGCTTGTATTTGATTTTATTTATTTGAGCCCATGGGGCCCATTGCAATTTGAAAGAAAACTCCCCTTCGCTGTCAGCTTTCTCCTTCACTGTGGTGGTTTTTTAAAAATATTTCATTTTTTAATAGTCAATCTCTTTGATTTCCTCAGTTTTATTTCCTTTTGTTCTTTTCCCAGAAATATTAAAAATAATAATCAATAATACAGTGTGAAGGGTTTTATGTTTAATTTTAGATGCGGGGATTTAGCATGGTGTTTGGTTAAAGATATCCATGAGAAACAAACATCTTTGCAGGTTGAGGTTTCTCCACGTACAGATTTTGATGAGACTATCTACCAGGCACAGGAATCATATCATTCTTTCTTCTCTGCCTTTCTAGAAAATCATGAGAGGCATTAGCAACTACTTGCTAAAAGAACAGACATAGAGTCTGAAGACTGAGCAGGATAGCTTAACTTGAGTTATATTTTTTCTTCACATAGACCTCTACTTTGTTCTTGTTCTTTGATATGATAAGAGATGAAAACCCATATTAACTCCAACCATGAAATTCTGATCTCTAAAACAAGACCTAAGAATGCAGCATCCACACAGTTGTTAACAACTGTCCACAACCCCAGTTCCAGGGGATCCAGCACTCTCTTCTTTTTAAAATATTTTATTTATTATTTTTTAAATTTTATATGTATGACTATATTGCTTGCATGGAGGTAAGTACACCCACGCTGAGCAATGTCCGTGGAGGTCAGAAGAGGGCCTCGATTTCCCTGGAACTGGAGTTATAGATGGTTGTTAGCTGCCATGTGGGAATTGAGCCCAGGTCCTCTACGAGAACAGCCAATGCTCTTAACTGCTGAGTCATCTCTCTAGTCCACCCAGAACCCTCTTCTGACCTCTTTGAGCATTGCATGACATGGGTGCACATATATCCATACAGGCAACACAAACATCCATATAAAATAAAAATAATAAATAAAATATTTTTAAAAATGTGATTATTCAAGGATTTTTTTAAAAAATGAGCCTTTACTTGCTGCTATTGAATGTGACTGTGGACTTCGTAGCAGGTGGACGTTTTCAACAGATAAATGTAACTAATGTCTAATTATTAAAATTCAGTGATTAACATTCCAGTGAGGTAGAAATAACTTTTCTGGAAAAGTGGAATCATACCTAACTTTGTCACTAAAGTTAATCTTACATTTTAAGACCATTGAACTTATCTCAGTTTATTAATGTACACAAGCTTATCCGTCTTTGGAGTACTCTTATAACCTAAACACCTAACTTTAACCCCTCATGATCCTTCCTTGCTCTTACCCATAATAATGTGCTTGTGTGTGTGTGTGTGTGTGTGTGTGTGTGTGTGTGTATGTGTGTTGTGAGAATATCAAGCACTGTAAGCAACACCCCCCACACCTTTGCACAGCTTTCTTTGCTGCAGAGAAAGCTGATTCTCTTTTGCTGTGTAAATCCTGTTTGGTCTTTTACCTAAACTCTATTCTTTCTCTGTCCTTCTAAACCTGAAAGGGATTTTCACTTTTAATGTCTTTTCTTTTACACTCTGCTTAGGAATATCATGTAGGAATTTCTCCTTTTCTCAGCAGTCAGAAATGCTTGGCTTTCCTCATCAAAGTTAGTTGTTCACAGCCTTTGCATGCAGGTTACACTCTGGCTGTTTCCCAGTCTCACACAGCACAATGACCCATTGTGGTCCAAGGCATTCTACAACAGGTTGATTCTCCACAGTGTTTTCTTGTGGGTAAAAACAGAAGCTATATCCACAATAGGCAGGAGTTCACTCACGGGCCTCCAACCCAGGATTCTCTGAGTAGCATTTTGGAGTTTTCACAGCTTCACATGACAGCTTTACACCAATGTCCTATAGTTTTATTTTCTGAAATCTATAGCCATCTCAGATTCCTAACGCTGTTAAAGACTACAGCCAGGTCTTGACAGTCATTGGGTGATGATGATAGTAGGATGACCATGAGTGTCACCAGGATGCATGGCTGGGCAGGCCAGCTCCTGTCTGCCCCAGTTCCACTGGTATATGTGGGCTGCCAGTCTGGCTCTGCCCTGTGGATGTGTGGGCGTGGCCAAACCAGCTTGGCTCTACCATTTTGGCTCCCCAGTTATTTTCTCTCTTACTTGCCAAGTCCTGAGTTCAGAATTTTGAGATCAATCTAGAAGTGCCTACTGTCAGGTTAATATTCTTCTTGTGTGGTAGGGTTCCTCACATAGTCTATTGTATACATTCAGTCTTGTGGGAGTTGATGTGCCCCAGGCCCAGAGGCTGCTGCCTGGGGTATGCCTCATTCCTATGCCATCTTTTCTCTCAACACTATCATTTTGAGTTGTCTTGTCACATTCCTTCTTACGTGTATCAAATATTGAACAATGAGCCCTGGGTTGCTGAAGAAGATCTATTTTTGTACCTGTCTTTCATGCATTTGTCCACCAGTTGAACAAATACACAAAGTGCTCTGGGTGGATTGGTTTAATAACGAGAGAGCAAGGCCTTTGTTTGGGACAGTTCCAAGAGACATTTGAAGGAAGAAGTTTTCAGAAGAGATTGGGCCTCGGTCTTGGTTAATAAAAGGCTCTTTTTGTTCAAGCATTGCACTGCTTTAGGGGATATACATAATTTTTCATTTCATAGCAACCTGATCCGTTGATTTGAATTTTCCTTGGTGAAATTAAAAGTTAAGAGAAGATTTTGTATAGTTAATGATTAAATAACTTTAGTGGTCATTTATAACTCAGTCAAATTGTGAAGCATGAAGTGGCTGGAGACACAAATCTGACAGTGCTGAGTAGAAGGCATGTTGGAGAACATGTGTTTTTGAAGTCTAACTATTGGAAGGAGTATAAAAATTGAATAAACAAATTTTACTTCTAGGAAAATAAAACCCCTACTATGCTGCATTAAAGCCGAGACTACTCATACACATTTCAGTGAGTGAGCACAAACCCCCGAGAGGGGGGACCTGTCACCTCTGTTTCATGGAAGTGAGATGTGAACAATAAAGTATAGCACGTTGCTTAGCTGGTCTGGTGCACATGCCCTCTGATGATAAATCCAGGGCCCTTTGTCCTCACCCACGAGGCCTTCCTACTACATGTCCTGTCAGTCTAGAGTGGAGAACACAGCAAGCTACACAAGGACTGCGCTGGAGGTAAAGCATGCAGAAGCAGCCAGTGAAAACAGTTCAGTCTGTATATGCCACAAATATTATATGGGAAACACTTACACTACAATATTCTCATTGTTTATCTGGAACTTAGATTTAACTAGCGTCATTTATTTTATTCTGAGTGGAGGAAGACATTGTAATCCAACAATGAACTGAGGATTCAAAGAAGAGTGAGGATTCTTCCTAAAGGAGGGGAGGCCTGCCTCACTTACTGCTTTTATCAGGGGTGTAAGAGTATAAAGAAATATTAAGATGGAGACAAGGCAGGGAGTGTATTTGTGATGAACTTTCCATGATCATGGACAGTGCTCAGAGTTACTTTTGTTTATACTGGCCATTAGCTAGAGTGAGATAGATCATTATGCTCTCTTCTAAAAAATAAAAAAATTAAAAAAAAACATTTTCTTTATTATTTTTCTTTTATGTGTTTGAGTGTATTGCCTGCATGTATGTAAGTGCACCCATGTCATGCAATACCCACAAAGGTCAGAAGAGAGCAGATCTCCTGGAACTGGAATTACAGACAGTTGTTATTGGCCATGTGGGTGCTGGGAACTGAACCCAGGTTCTCTGCTAGAACAGCCAGTGCTCTTAACTGCTGAATCATCTCTCCAGTCCTGATCATTAGGTTCTTAATGGATGGTGCCCTGGATACCAGAGGTAGACACTCATTATATATAGGTTGAATGACTGACTTGAGCACTCTTTAGTGGCTCTGTTAGCTCTTTCTCTTTGCTCAGGTTACTTAACATCTTTGGGCCTCTGTGCTTTTATTTTTGTTTTACAAAGCTTATTCACAGAAGTTCTTGTGCCCAATAGGCTGATTGGTACGTCCTCATCATCATTTTGTTGTTTCACAGTACACAAGACTGAACCCTGGGCCATGTGCATGCAAAGCAAGCATTCTACCAACCCTTCACCATCAATATCACCATCATCTAGAGCAGCAAATGGTATTACCTAGAAAGCACCCCCCAAAAAATATTTTTGGTTTGGTAAGCCATAAACTCTTTGAACTCTGCACTCTGCATTATAATGTTAAAGTAGCCAGGCCTTCTCAGTGTAGTGGACTTGTCTCTGTTCCAATAAGCTTCATTTATAGGAGTCCTGAGTCAGATTTGCCCTTAGGATTGTGGTATGCTAATCCTTGATTTAGAAGACAGCTAGCTCCTCAAGCTCTTCCCTAATCTCATCATTGTAGGGGAAAGGACTGAGGTGCCCCAGAGACGGATGATAAGCAGGAATTCACTGAATCCCTAGCAGGAGATGCACAGGGGTCACTCTCAGGGATGCAGTGAAGAGATAGCGGGAGACGTCTTGGCTGCTAACTCTGCGTGGGGTATGCCAATAGCCTTAAAACAGGATTTATTTTAATTAAAAGAGGAGTGTCTGTGTATGTGTGTGTGCTCTGTTTATGTCAGTGTGTGCATGTCTTCGTGGAGGTCAGAAGAGGCTGTCAATTGGATTCTCTAGAACTGGAGTTACAAGTGATTGTGAGCTGCCCGGCATGGTTGCTAGGAACTAAACTCAAGTCCTCTGGAAGAGCGGCAGGTGCTTTTAACTGCTGAGTCATTTCTCCAGCCTCCTAACTGCCTTCTAAGAGTCTCTGATGCTTAGAATAAGTAAGAAAGATGCATTCTCTGACAAAACCTTGAGGGCAAAGGCTAGATTTTACATACTTTTATGAAAATGTTATTAGAGTTTTCTCATGTGCTACTTGTTCTGTTAAGCACTTTGACATATACTTTATCTCATTTAGAATATCCCCAGAGGACCCTGGATTATGTTTCTAGTACTCACAAGGCAACTCACAACCATCTGTAATTTTTGTTCCAGAAGACTTGACACCATGTTCTGGCCTCTGCTGACACCAGGCAAGTACATGGTGCACTTACATCCAAACAGAGAAGACACACATTCACATTAAAAAATAAATAAGTTTAAACCTTTAAAAAAAAAAACACTTTGAGCTTTCAACTAATAATGGGAGCGACCAGATCGACCTGTGGTAAAACGCTCAGATTCCCTGGAGAAGTGGCTCTGGAAGCTTCACCAGATGAATATGTTAATAGTGTGCGAGTGGAGGGGGCATGTGTGCCAAAGAATGTGTGTGTGTGTGAAAGTCAGAGAACAACCTGGAGAGCCAGTTCTCTCTTTCCCTCATGTGGGTCCCTGGGCTGGAACTGAGGTCATCAGGCTTGATGGCAAACCCACTAAGCCATCTTGCCAGCCCTCTTTACCACTCTTAAATGTGCCATTAAGTACCATCACATTGTTGTGAACTGTCATCACCACCTCTAGAGCTTTTTTCATCCTGCAGATCTGAAACACTGTACCTGCCAAACAGTGCCTCTTCATAGCCCCTCCCTGTGGTCCCTGACAGTTACCCTTCCACTTCCTATTAATTTGACTTCTAAGGTACCTCACATAAATTGAATCTTATTCTATTTTTCCTTTATGACTGGCTTGTAATGAAGTGTAACCATAAATGCCATTGCTTTCAAAGGGCAAAAGATCCGGCCTAGCTGGTCATTTTCTAGGCTTCTTCTTCTGATGCACTGAATGACATCTCTATCCACCCAGTTTGTCAAGCCCCAGCATCCAGAAGTTGCCATTGATTTGTTTTCTGTTTCCTCATTGTCATGAACTATTCATCATCAAAGCTCATCAGTTTTGCCTTCTGTATCTTTGAGGTCTGACTGCGCCTCCGCATCTCTACCCTGTGTTCCCCAAGCACCAGCCTCCCACACAGATTGCCTTCTAACCAGCCTGTCAATTCCCTCTCCACATTGCAGCCAGAGGGGCATTTTAAAAATGCAGATCTGATCATATTCTCACTCCTTTCCCACAACTCAATTATGCTGAGAGAGGGAGAATCAGGTTTGTCCAGGGACCAGCTCCCTGAGAGGTTATCTAATCCCAAACAGACACCACTAAATGGGTTCAGTGCATTATATATGTATATATATGTGCATATGTATATGTATAAATGTATGTATATGTAACAACCCACTGAGCCACTCCCCAGCTTCAAGGCCATATTCTTGTGAGGCCACCAGCCACGCTGGACTAAGGGCTCATGATCTCATCTTAATCAGTTCATTGTAAAAACTTTATTTCCGATAAGTTCAATTTCTGAAGTCCTGACAATTGGGACTTCACCATGTTTTTTTTTAAAAAGAAGACACGATGAAGCTCATAACAGGTAGTCCCCAGTGTGCCACATTATGTTTAGCTGTCCTGTGTCCTTAGGCTTTTCTTAGAGAACTTTCTTAGACTTCCCTTATTTTTTGATGACTATAGGACTGGGGAACACGACCAGGTATTTTCAGGACAGCTCACTACTGGAGCTGCCTGATGCTTTACTCATGATCTGACTAGAACATTGTGTCACTGGAGAAAGGCCACCAGGGTGACATGCTCATCACATCTTATACTAACAACATGATTTACCACTGTATATCTTGGCTGTGGTCATCTGACAAGATGCTCATCAGATTTCTATGTTGTAGAGTTGCTCTTATCTTTTTCTGTCTTACCACATTGTACATGTTGGAAGGAAGTTACTGCACACATCCCACAGTTAGGAGTGGGGAACTGGGGGACTTGTGCTATTCTTCCCTGAGGGTAAAATACCAGTATAAGTTATTGGACTTCATCTGCATGAAGATTTATCTCTTATCCCATTATTAAATAATGCAATCTTTTATGTATAGCAATACAAACTCATAGGAGTTTATTTCACATTTGGGCTATAATTTGTTGCTTTTTTATTGCCCAAAGTACTCCTCAGAGCTGGGTCACTGGGAGTTCTTTTAGTTGACTCTTATGCCCTTTTAATTCAATCATAAGTTATAGGTAGAATTATGCCCTCCTGAAATTCATGTGCTAAAGTCTTAAACCCCATGTGACTGCAGTTAGAGGACAGGCCTTTAGGAGATAATGAAAGTTAAGTGAGGTTGGAAGGGTGGAGCTTTGATTTGTAGGACTGGTGACGTGAAAGAGGAATAAATAAAAGGCCCCTGGCCCTCCGCTCCCCCCAACCCCGGGTCTTGCTGCAAGCACAGAAGAAAGGCCTGTGAGAATATGAAGAGCAGGTGACTGTCTCCACACCAGCACTGAAAGCACCTGATCGAAGCCTTCTAGCCTCCTGAACTATGAAGAGGAATCTTCTACAGCTTGTTGCCTACTCTACACACTTCGCCACGGTGACTGTGATGAATGCATCCCATTGGTATTTCGGAATACTTCCTGATTTAGGGGCATTATAAGATGCTTGAGGTTCATACTCTACGGTTCCTCCTCAGAGAGTTAGCCTTTCCCCAAGAATCTCTGGTTTCTTTGGTTAGAAGTTATCATCTGGGAAATGGAGGAGGAAGAAGAGTAGCTCAGAAAACCAAGAAATAGAAGAAAATTCTAGCTCCAAAGCTAGACAAAAGGAGGAAAGGAATTTCCCAGGCCATGCAAGTCTCTCCTGGCTAGAGTTTGGAATGATGACTGGGAAGGTAGATCAGCAAAGAGATGGGAACAAAGAGAGTCGGAGTCCCCAAAGCCTGTGGGGCATCAAGCCAAAGGCTTTGTCCTCACAATGCCGAGGTGCTTGGAGATGTGGCCTTGGGGGCCATTAGAGTCAGGTAAGATTATCAGAGTAGGTACGGTGACGGAGTTAGCAGTGCTTTTAGAAGGTGGCCTCAGTCACTGTCTTTGCCATATAAGGACACAGAGAGAAGGCCTCTGTCACTCAAGTGCCAGAATTAGAGGCCTGTGCCACCATGCCTGAAATTCTGTTTTAAAAGTTACAAAGTCAATGATATTTTGTTATAGTCTGTTATATTACAAAATATTTTGAGTAACAAGATGACTTTAGAACCAACAGTCAGTGTCAGGAATTTTTATTGAACTGGTAGAATCCTAATAAGAGCACTACATTCTTCATTAGCATGCATTTGGGCTCACTCTGTTAATTATACTTGCAAGATAGGTTCTAACTAAAAGTCTTTTAGATGAATCATAAAATTATTATCTCTGAGCCAGATAAGGAATTAGGGTCACCTGATTCCTCTTCTCATGTGGCAGATGAGGTCACTGGGCCCACGAGTGGTTTGGTTCAGAGGCTCAGCAGAAGTCACAGAGCTGGAGTCTAGGGCTTCCCTCTGTAACAGTTCAGAGCACAGCCTCAGTCACATAGTTGGTGCAGCTGTAGAGATGAATGAGCCAGGACCAGAACTCCTAGAAAGAGGACAAGTATTTCTTCTCCCAAACAACCTCCCAGATTGTGCAAAAACCCTCTGCAGTGACACTTGCTGATTGACACTTACCTAGAGCTGGAAAGGAACTGACTTGTTTCTTTATACTGGGTCTAAACTTCTGAGCTCCACTCAGCAGAGGAATGGAGCAGAGAGCTCAGCTCACCTACGGCTTCCAACAGATAACACTTTCTTCGTGTAAGCAGTCCCTCTTAGGGATGGTTTATTTTGAACTGGGTTTTTGCTTTGTTTGTTTTGTTTGGGGACAGGTAGCCCAGGCTACCTTGGAACTCATGAGAATCTGCATCCCTCGACCTCTTGGGTACTGGCTTATAGGCATAAGTCATTCTGCCCAGTACTGAATTTGATTTTCTGCATTTCTTTCTTCTTTCCCTGTTCCTTCTCAAAAAAGCTTTGTGTCTGCATGCGATGTCTGTTCTGTCCTGACGCACCAAGTCCAGCGCAGCCTATTCCACTCAGGTGTGCCCGAGCTTGACCTTTGCTAGTGCAGAACAAAGTGCCTGGTCTCAGCAAAGGTCTCTAGCTGTCAGTGACGGGCACCCTGCCATCCTTGAGCCAATGCCTGTTTCTGGAAACTTTCCTTAGAAACACATCTGTGCCTGTTACTGACATGGGAGCCATGGCTGTGTTCACTGTACAACACCAGGGCTGAGTCATTTTCATACACTTCTGTGCCACGAAGACAAACGTATACTACCAAGCCCTTTACAGAAAAGGTTTGCTGACCCCCGCTGAAGACCAGTGCAATCCAACAGAACTTTCTGTGATGATGGATACATCTGTATTCTTGAACGCAGTGGGTATCCATCACATGTGGTTACTGAGCACTTGAAAGTAGCTAGCACAACTAAGGAAGCAAAATGTAAATCTATTTAATTTTGGTTGTCTTCAGTGGCCTTATGGGCTACCATATTAGACACTGCAGCTTGACATGCTCGGAACAAGCCTTGGGAGCTAGGAATTCTACCTCAGGATTTCTCTGGCTACTTCCTTCTGCTTCTGAGATGTGTCCAAATGCTGCTTTCTTTGGTAGGGTAGAGAAATGTGATAGTATCTGATGATCCAGAGTCTTCCAGATTCTTCCATATCTGGAAGAAGTTTACAGACCCAATGTGTGACCCAGAGGCAGGGTGCAAAAAGCAAACTCTGTGATCTTCTTTTTCCACAATCCACTAGGTGTGGGTGGGCAGGCATCCCCGCCTTCCTCATAGAGCTGAGACTTCCTTATAATACACTGCATTTTTTGACTTCCTGGATAACACTGATTCTTTTCCCTTCTGAGGACGATGAGATGGATGAGGTGCAGAGGTAGAAACCAGCTTAACTATAGAGGAGCTCCCTCACACTGGCATTCCAAAATACTATTCTTGATAGGATTGTTACATTAACTCGATTTATGTGTGTTTCAAAGCTTGACTACACTCAGATTCAACACACATTTGTTGAGTGCCAGACACATTTCAAGTACTCAGTCCATTGCTAGAAAGGACTCTATCTGCACCTCTCCCACTTTCTGTTTCTCTCTTTCCAACTCAAGCTGACCAATATAATTTCATAGTCATGACTTTGAAACTGTGTTACCAGTTGCATAGAGAGTATTTTCTTGAGTATTTTGTTTCTTTTCTTTCCCATGGCCTCTTCTGGAACCCCTTACCTGATCCCTTCAGGTAGACTCACATCACTCACCCTTCTGCAGCCACACCCCATCCTTCTTTCTGTTTCATCTCTTCCGTGGCATTTTCCGGAAAGACACACTCCATGATTTCATTAACTAATGTTCAATCTCCTCACTACCCCCCACCCCTGCCACACCTTGACTATAGCTTTTGAGACAGAGTCTTCTTGATTCCATCATCGCGTTGTTCATAGTACACCAAACAGAAGAAGGGTGCTCATTGTATTTTAGTGAATGAGAGAATCGGGGTTATACTGTGCTCTACGGTTTAGATGTTTATAAAACAAACCAATCTCTTCGCTAACAGGGTTGAAGGTTGAGAAGGCTAAAAGAGCTGGGTATGAAGACCTGTACTGCCAGTACTCAGGGGGCTGAGCCAGGAAGATTGAGAGTTCAAGGTCAGCCTGGTCTATATCATGAGACCCTGTAGGGGGTGAAAACAAAGAAGGAGGAAAGGAAGGAAAGAAGGAAGGGAGGAAGAAATGAGTGAGACTATGAGTGAGTCTGTGAATAGAGGAGGTGGAGAATCCCTTCTTACTTCTGTGGGACAGTAACAAGAACCTGACACGGAAGTCCCAAACTTAAGAAGCTGAAGTTGAACGGCAGAGAAAATATATAAATAAATATGCCTATAAACCCATGTGCTCTGGGCCCCAAATTCCAGGCTGCTGTTCTTAAAAGACAGAGTCTTGTACTTTGCACAGATGTCTTTGAATTTCAGGGCTAAGTTGTTCTCCCGTCTCAGCCTCCTAAGTGGTGGGGACTGTCCTCCCATGCTACTGGTCTCAGCTAAAGCTTCACTACAAGTTCTGTGGCCCAGATGAATTCTGAAACTCATATTAAAATTTTCAGTAGTTACGGGCTTTCAGAGCCTTCTTTTATTTTGCCATTTTTATTTTTGTAGTCTTTATTTTTAATTAATTCAGCTTGATTAATTAGCATATGTTTGTAATTAACTGGAATGTTTTCAGAATATGTTTCACCTTGACATCTTTAAGTTGCAGTGTGTCTTTAAATTAGGATTCTTTCTTAGAAAACAGAAAGGGAGTAGCAGGGGCCAGAGAGATGGCTCAGGGGTTAAGAGCACTGGCTGCTCTTGCAGAGGACCTGGCTTTTGTCCCTAGCACTCACATAGCAGCTAACAACCATTCTCAACTCAAATTCCGGGAGATCCAACACCCTCTTCTGAACTCCAAAAGCATGGTACAGCACGGGTACAATTACATACATGCAGTCAATACACCAATGTAGATAAAATGAAAATGTGAAAAGGGGCTAGCAAATAAAGTGTCTGATGATTTATTTTAAATGAAATACTATATGAAAAGAATATCATAAGCCTTGTTATAAGTATTGATTGCTTCCATCAGCACTATCATGCAAAGACTTTGAAACAAAGCCTTCCTCCTTAAGAAATTATTTAAGAATTGTAAATGGGCTAACATTTAGTTGCTTAATGAAAATAGCATAGATTTCCTATTCTGGGGAAATGATAGAAATCTCTACAAACTCATCAGATAGAAAGCAATGGCTTTGAAGATGCCAGCAAGGCGAGGGGAGAAGAGTCAATTAAATGGTTTTTGCAGTAGTAATTACAGATTGTGAGGTGCTGGTTGTGTTTAAGAGATTTTGAATGGGAATTTAATTTAGGGCACACTTAATATCAAGGTAGTTAACCCAAGGACAAACGAGTCTTGATAAGCTCTGGGTTATTTTCTTGCCATGGACCTGAACACATTTCTTCCAATAAGCTCCTGATTTTATGTAAATGAGCAGAGCCTCTGCGGTACAAACAGCTTAAATCCAAAGCAAAAACTGAGGAAGAAATCAGCAGTGAAGAGAACTCTGCCACGTCTTCCTCGGATTTTGTTTGACTAGCAGTGTTGCCCCGGAGCAGAAGGGGCCAGTGTGAGCACGTTGTTTCATTTCTCTGCGGCTTACTCTCCGCATTTGTAAAATACTGCAGATAAATGGATGAGGGAATCCTAAACGCAGGTGCTTACGGGGACTGGCATCTATGTGGGTGACGCTCACCTACTATAGTGAGCTGGAAGTGCATGACCTTCCTTAAGCATCCACATTCAAAATTATCCAACTGTACTGGGTGTGGCCAGCAGACTCTTGGATGGTTACCTCTGGAATGAATGATTACTAAGATGCAGGCTATAAGCCCAGATCTTCCCTTTTGGGAAGCTGTTTTTGAGGTCCTTCTGCACTAGTCATTGCTCTGCTGCCTCTCAGCTCCAAACTGACCCTTTTTATGTGCCCTGTGAAAATAAAGCTTGGTCCTTCAGGAAGTTCCTCAGGGAACTCTGTGCAGATTCGTCAGTAGAGGGTGCTGGAGAGATATTATAGGAGAAGGGTATTCCTAACCCCACCCCACCCCCATCCTGTTTCTTCTTTTTTCCTGTGCAGGGGATTAAAGGATTACACCTTCACTTCGTGCATAATAGACTTCTGCAGTGTTTGGATTCTATAGATACACAGCTTCTCTGACGCTCTTCTGCCGTAGCATAGGTGACTTTTCACCCACTCAGCTCCTGCAGAGTATTTGGCTCTTCTAGTGCCTGGCTCCTATACTGCCTGGTGCCTGGTGCCTGGTCACTGTCCCAGGAACCCTTGAGAAACTTACAGTAGCATCTCTCTATTGACACATTTCCCTTTGGAGAGCTCTTCTGACAAGCTAAGAGGAGAACTTCCAGCAGTCTCTCTGGTGAGGCCTCGGTGACTTCATTGTCACTTTGTGAGCCACTGTTAAGCGCTTCGGCAATGCTTCTGTTTATCTGGGCTGCTACAGCAAAGTGCCACAGAGTGGGTAGCTGGCAATCAGCAGCAATTTGTTTCTCATGACTCTGGGCTCTGAAAGTCTGAGATTAGTGTTCGAGTATGATCAGGTTTGGGGTGCCCACACGATGCCAGCGTGCACACTATTGACTTCTCATTGTACTCTCAACAATGTGAAAAGGCAGCAAGAAAAAACTCTGTGGGGTCCCTTCACAAGAGTATTAATCTTTACTATGAGCATTCCACCCTCATTGCCTAGTCCTCCCTAGTCTGTGTCTGATGTACTACCTCAGCCTGGGTTAGTGGTTAGACATCTATTTCTGTGTTTATAGTTTCTTCACTTCTCACGAGTCAATTCCTGTTACTCCAGTCTCATGTTATAGCTGTCTCTTTATATTAAACTCCTTGTTCAAATGACTGTCTCATGTTGGACTCACACTGAACCATCCTGAACATTCGGCTGCTTCTTCATTTATATTAAACAGAACCTTCCTGCCCAGTCAGATAAGTCATCTTTATCTGTGTCCACCCAGAAATCAGACAAGCCTAATAATATATGGTCAAATCTCAGTTCAAGTGAAGAGTTAATTATCCTCCTTTGTTTAATAGGTGAGACATTTGGGGACATAAAAAGGTATTTGGTTATTTTGTAATTGAACAGCCAATCAAATATGGAGCTGGAGCAAGAACACTGGTATCCTGACTGTAATCCAATACTCTTTCCTCTCTGCTACACTGAAAAATATTAATTTAGTAGCTCTTTGAATATGGCCATATAAGATACTCAAATCATAAATTTGGTCCTAGGTATTCATCTTGGGTAGGGGGAGCAGGCACTGGGCACATGTGAGATTCAGCATCAGAATCATGGGCATGGATCGTGCACCATCTGTGAGATCTAGGGTCAGTGGAATACTTTGTGAAGTGACAATGTCTTCATTGTAGGGTTGTTGTGAAGAGAAAGGAGGCTAACCTACATGAAGGCCCTATCATCATGAGACTTAGGGAAACAAGATAAATGAGAATGTAAGCACACAGTAACAAACCAGTAGAGCATGATGGCATACACCTATAATCCTAGTCCTCAGGAAGGTGGAGAGTTTGAGGCCACCCCAGGACTCATAGCGAGAGCCTTTCCTTTTTTCATTTTCATTGAGTTTTTCTGCATTTCATATAATACATATTAATTAAATTTAGACCAGTTTCCCACCTCTCATAGCCCCCCACCAGATTTCAGGGATTCTGTTAAAGATCCTAAAAAGAAAAAGGAAAAATATCATGACACACCCACTCTTTTTCACTTAAGTATTTTTCTCACTCACACATTTCTTCCATGTACATTTTAAGAAAGATTATTTTATATTATCTTCCTAGATTGTGATTTTTATCTCTAGAACTTCAGTTAGGGCATAGGTGAAGGCACACTGGGGCTGTAGAAGAGTAATAAAAGAATAAGAGAAAACCTCTTGGTACCCAGTAATGGGAGAGATCCAACATCAAGGCCTGGATATCCAGGACCACATGTGGAATGAGGCCCATAGCTGGGCCTCAGGAGAGGTGGGAAGTGTGTTCCAGAGAATCAATACTTCCAAGACCAGAATCTGCAAATGACAGAGGCCTCCCCTGTCCCTGGCATAAGAGGCAAAGCTTCTGTCGTGAACAACTTGGGACCTCAGGGGAGGGGGCTGTGGGAAATGTAGTCACTCAAAGAACACCGAAGTTGCTGCCCAACATCAAGGAGTCCTCCATCCTCCACTCTACTCTGCCATCCTATCACGAGGGGAATGTGGAACTTTGGCTCAGAGTGGGGTCCAGAGATTCAGGCTCATGTGAGGTTACCACTGCTCCGGGTTCATGGGAAGAGATCACAGCTCTGGTTCATGGGGAGGGGAGGGGGGGACCACAACTCACCCAATAGGACAACAGCTTCAGCTCATGGGAGGGGACTACAGCTCCATGTTCTCAGGAGGAGGTCACAGGATGGGACCACAGCTCCAAGGGACCAGGTTCACAGGACCCCTCCACACTCACGGAAGGGGCACTGCTCCAGCACGCAGGAGGGGACCATGGCTCTAGACTGGCTGGAGGGGACCACACAGCTCCAGGTTCATGGTAGCGGACCATAGCACTGGCTCATGGAAGAAGACCACAGTTCCATTTCACCCAGAGAGGACCACAACCCTAATAACTAAACTGATAAAAGTCTCAAACTGAAAATGTGTACTTAGATCTTAGAATATAAAATTGTAATTCTATGTCTACTATAATATAATTTGTTGACTATTGTTTACTGACAAAGCTGTACTACCAAATTTTAAACATAATGTGTAATTTTGTCACTGTTCCTCTCATATGAGTTTGCCACTTTCTCCCTTTCCAAATTCTCGGCCTATACAACGTCTTTCGATGTAATTATGTTACTTCTTACAGAAAACAATGCTAATCAAATATTTTTAAATTAAAAAAGAAAGGCTTAAGAAAGCCTTTTCCAGTGTTTTCCTCCTGACCCAGCATTGTTTCTGCTCTTCATCTAAGTTTTTGTCTTGCAGAGTAATGCAGAGTGTGTTTGAATGAGTCTGAGGCATCTAGAGAGGGTTAGCTTCATTCTGCCTCAGGCACCCTTCTTTCCCGGAGGCAGTGTGGATAAATGGAAAACCAGCTGCATCTGCAGAGCCGCTTTCCTGCCTGCCTGGCACCATTCCCGCAGAGACTCACAGACTGTCCTGGGTAATCACCTTCTGTGATTGAAGTCTGACTTTGGAGCTGAGACTCACACAGCTACATGCACACCCCTGGCCTTAGCCCATCAACAGCCCTACAGCCTTCCATGTAAAGCATTCTTTTTTTTTTTTCTTTTTACATATAAAAAGTTTCATTTATTTATTTTAATGGATATGAGTGTATTGTCTGCACGTATGCAAGTTCATCCGTGTCATGCAGTGCCCATGGAGGTCTGAGGAGGGGTCAGATCCCCTGGAATTGGAGTCACAGGTGATTGTTAGCTGCCGTGAAGGTGCTGGGAATTGAACTCGGGTCCTCTGCAAGAGTAGCCAGTGCTCTTAACTGTTGAACCGTCTCTCCAGCTCTCTCCCCCCCACACACTTTAAAGCAAGATATTTAGATTCAATGAACCACAGAGTCTAATTTCTTCATTTATATGTTCCATAATTTTAAAAGAATATGTTAAAATAATATATAATGGGGCTGGAGAGATGGCTGAGTGGTTAACAGTGAGTACTTCTCTTCCAGGAACCCAAGTTTGGTCCCCAGCACCTTCACCAGGTAATTTACAACTGACACCCTCTTCTGGACTCCATGGGCACCTTCACTCACATGTGCACATAAGTCCCCTACACATAATTAAAAATAAATATAAAAAATGTGATAAATGATATTGAAGCAACAATGACATCTTTAATTTTGTTCTTATAAACCAGGAACTTAAGATACATTTTCTGTTGTGTGACAGTTACTATTATTTTCACTGTACAGAAAAAAAATCAAAAGCAAAATTAAAGTGTGGAAATATTACAAGCTTTCCAATAGCACACACGTCCATTTTACTTAAAAAGAATTATCTTTTCTACTGATGACATTGCTTCCCTAGGCGTGATTTGTTAGTCGACCATTTTGAAACAATAGGTTACTCACATTTGCTGATAGAATTGTCCTGTTTCCCACTGTGTCCAGAGCCAGGACTATGGTCTTTCTCAGAATGCAGTTTCCATTTATCCACATGCGGATTATACTCAGGAACAAATGTTGCTTGCTATATTGTTGGCTAAATTTTATGTCTTGATATTCTACTCTCTTTGAGCTTGTTGAAGTTGTAGTCCCGTTTCCTAGCTAGTTCAACCTCAAAAAGAGCTGCCTGAAGTTTAGAAATGGTTGTTCTGCCTTGAAACAAAACTGTGAATTTTACCCAGATTCCAGCCTCTGTGTCTTGTCCATCAGCCTGTGTGGGCAGGAGGAAGGGACTGAGGCGAGACGTGGACACAGTGGCATCGCCAGCCTCTGGCCCTTTTCTCACCCAGCAGGCTCTGAGGAGAGGAGAGGAAAGTCGGCTAAAAGCTCAAGTTGTTTAACGCAAGTTGTTGAAAAGTGTATTTTATAGTATTTCAAAATAATTTATTCAAAGACAGCTGTTTTCAAACATTTTCAAATAAAATTTGGAAGAGAAGTTCTAACTTGCAGGCCTGTGTCCTCTGTACGGGTTGCTCAGCCACGCTGTTGCTCTTCATGTGAGATACAACTGAGATTCAAGAGTTACCAGCAGAGCAGAGAAAGGGTTATACTCTCATGAATTAAACCCAGAATAGAGCAGAGATGAGTGAGATGCTGATTTTGGAAAAAGATGATTATAAAATACCAAAACGGCTTATGTCAATTCTTTGGCACCTAACAAAGACAGAACCTGTTTTTAAAATGCTTAGCAAAAATCAAGGGTATTTTAAAGAAAGTCTTGTGCCTTGCACATTCTTTATACTGAGTACTTTTTCCTGAGGACAAGTCACTTTAAAAGTTCCCGCTCTAATTTTTTATTTCAGTTACTTCAAAGGAAGCATGTACAGCATCACCACACACGCTGAGCCACATGGGCAAGTCTTCATGTAAGGATTCACCCAGGTGGGTTTTCAGAACCGGTAGGTATAATCCACAGCTTCAGGCAAGAAGGTTTATCTTATGGCCCAGTGGAGGTCAGACATGGAACAGGCCTTCATGCCAAGATGCTGGATTCTGCCCTCCAAGTAGTGGTGGCCTTGAAACCCCATCAAGCTAGGCTCTGGGAAATTTTGTACATTTAAGCGAGAGGAATTTAAACACCCCAGTCTTGAAATGCAAAGAAAATTTGTCAACAAATGTGGGTAGAGTCTTTGGGGAGTGACTGAAGTCAGCTGTCAGTGCGTGGTTGTAGACTAATTTATGGTACTGCATAGTGCTAAAGTCCTAGACTAGGGATGTACTTGGCGCCTTTGGCAAATGCAAATCCAAAGTCTCTGTCTAGGAACACTTTACAAACCAAAGTGCACTGGATTCCAACAGACAAAACAGATATGGACTCAAATACAAAAATGATAGCTGAAAGGAGGCAACAATCCCTAGTGAGAAAAATATCAACCAGAAGATTAACACACTGGAGGACCTGAGGCAATTAAACAGTCTGAGAAAATTATGAAATATATATGTTTGAAGTGATTAAATGGGGGACAGGGGAAGGGTGGAGGCAGAGGCCCTCCAGGTAAGATGGCAGACGACTAGAAGGGTGGAGGCAGAGGCCCTCCAGGTAAGATGGCAGACGACTAGAAGGGTGGAGGCAGAGGACCTCCAGGTAAGATGGCAGACTAGAAGCCACATCAGAAAGTGCCACTGATTACAGTCTGAGAATTAAAGGGAACAAAAATATTTTATCATTCTATCTGCCCCTTCTACAGTCCCAGAATCCATTTGATCAACACTCCAACCTGTTTTCTCATCAGACCCATTAACCTTTTCCTACCATCGGACTGTACTTACTCCTGTGATAACAACCAACGCAGTGCCCCCCAGGGCCATGGAGGCATTTTACCCCAGAAAAAATGGGCTGAAAGGCTCCAACCAGGAAATCTGAAAAAGTGGCACCTGCAGGATTTCATAGATGTTCCCAGCAACTGCTGCCAGGGCCACCACCTATGAGCACCCCAACAGGGAAAGACAAAGCCTTGGATGCTGGACACAAATTCTGATAGAGCTTTGAGCACCGCATAGCCACCAGGCACTCCTGATCCTGTGGGAATGCAGTGACTGTGACTGTGTGGATGCCTTGGCTATCCACAGTCCACAGGATGGAGTCTAGAAAACTCTTCACACAAGGGGATATGGGAGCCCACAGGGCTGGGAAAAGCAACTCAGAGAATAGCCTGAACCAGGACCAGGGTGGCACAGGGATCAGCCAAGGAAATGAAAATACTCAGGATGGCCTATCTCATTTTCTTATATAGTCAGCCAGCTTTCCTTCCCCACCACAGTCATTCCTTGTCTGCCAGTGACCCCATTATCTTATATCTGTACCCAGCTCTCCTCCCTCACTACAGCTATTTCTTATCTATATAGGACAGGACAGGAGGGTGTAGCAGCTAGTCAGCGCTATCCCTTGTGTTTTGGGCCTTTTACTGTTTCTCTCTCTCTCTCTCTGTCTCTGTCTCTCTCTCTCTCTCTGTCTCTCTCTCTTCTCCTTTCCTTTCTCTTTTTTTTCTTGTATCTACTCAAGTGTGTGTGTGTGTATGTGTGTGTGCATGTGTGTATTCTTAAAAAAGAGTTTAATTGTAAGTTACCCTACATAGGGGATAATGCTCCTCCCAGAAGCCATAGTTTGGCAAATAGAAAGCTCAATGATGGGATACCTCCCCCTGAGTCAGGAGGGTTCCAGAGGCCCCAAAACAATAAGGCTATTTCCATGGCCTTTGATTGTCTCAGAACTTGACGGTAAGGCACTATTGCTAAAGGCACTGCACACTTTGGTCACAGGATATGGAGAAGTAAGGGTGGAATTAAGCATGAAACCTCCTCCCTGCTGGCTAGCTTTTGTAGTACAGGATGAAGCTATGTAGACTTCTGGGGGGAAAATGTCATCAATAGTCTTACCCAGCTGTGAACTCTGTGAACTACAACAATGACCAACGTGATAAGATATGCTCATGATTACAATAGTGGCAGGAATGTTATGGGAGTAACCAACCATTTTCTGCATGGACTTAAGGCCTGTTCCACAGGAGGAAACTCACGGCTGGTACTCTACGTCTGACCAAGAACTTACTATTATTCTGCTAATATTCTGCTAGACATACTATCAAACTGCCCCCTAAATCCATATCTCTCTACCCACAGATTAATGAAGCTCTCAGACTTTGTCAGAGATGTTTCATCATGTAATGGATGGTGGTTAATTACAGGATCTTGCAAATGATCAAAGTGCCAGGGGATTGTTCAACAACAAATGGGTCATCCATCTTCATCTCCCTTCCCTAAAGCTCAGGGACCATCACAGAAGGGGGAGGGGTTGTCAGTAAGATTATAAGAGTGAGAAGTTTGGAAGGACCAGAGGAAAGCAATGTCTTCTGAATATGACAGACTGCTGCACCCACGAACTCATAGCAGCTGTGGTGGCTTGCACCAGACCTACCCAAGATTAAGCTACTCAGTATTCTAATATGGAGTGGGGAGAGGCTTATGAACTCTTCCCCCTAACTGAGGATAGGGAGAAATGGTTTTTGTTTTAGTGGTATGGCTCCTGGTAGGTCAGCCATGTTCCAGTGGATGGTCTCACACCTAGGAGTACATAGTCAGACCAATTGGTTCTGTGGGTTACTAAAACAAAAGGATATGAAGTTGGGAGGGCTTGGGGTGTGAGATATGGACCTGAGAGGAGCTGAGGGGGGAATGGGATGACTGATCAGAATACATTGTATGAAATTCTCAAACAATTAACAAAAAGATTATGTTAAAACATACAAAAGAAAAAATTAAAATGATTAAGCAAATGATGTAAAAGAAATGTGTAGAAGAAATAGAACATATTTTTTAAAGAACAGTATATCTGAAAAAGTAATTAGCATATATATAAAAATGATTAAAATAAAAACTCAATTAATGGATCATTAGTTATTTATTGCTACAATAATGCTATTGCTATAGGATCTGAGCGGAACATAAAACAAACATTTCTTACCCGTGAGCCTGGGGTCAGCTGGATGAGGCTAGGTGGCTTTGTTGACTTTGGGAAAGCTTGTTCACTTATTGGGGGTTCAATGGGCTGTTGATTGGTGTAGGCTGGCCTCAGTTGGGGTAACTAGAAATGATTGGCTGGGCTCTTTTTTTATGTTCCTCACTCTCTAGCACACTAACCTGGGCAAATTATTATGGTGGTGAAAGCTCTGTGCCAGGTGCAGTGTGCATGTACTTGGGAGGTAGAGGCTGAAGAGGCATGAGTTCAAGGCCACCCTGGATTACAAACTGAGAAACTTATTTTAAAAATGTACAAGGTATTTGGAAGGCAGAAGCAGGAAGATCACCACAAGTTCAAGGCCAACCAGATCCACACAGTGAATGCTAAGCTAGCCAGTGATAAGGTCCTATCTTAAAACCAAACCAAAGCAAAACACAACAAAACAAAACACGGTGTGTTACAATTTTGATCTGGACTATCCCTCTAAATTCCCATGGGTTAAAGGTTTTGTCATTAGTGTGTGGTACTACTGGGAGGTGGTGAAAACATTAAGAGGTGGGCTACAGTGGGGCATGCTCTTGAAGATTTCATGGGACCCCAGCTCTCTCTCTCTCTCCCTCCCTCTCTCTCTCACTTTCTCTCTCCCTCCCTTTTTTTCTCTCCCTCCCTCTTTCTCTCTCCCTCCCTCTCCCCTCCAGCAATAACTAAGTTAATGCCTATTCCCTGGACTCCCCACCATCTATGGCCCCCACAGGCCCAGAGCAATGGAGCCATATGACTGTGCACTAAAAGCTTCAACACCATATGCCAAAATAAATATTTCCTTTTAAGTTGTTTATTTTGGGTGTTTGCCACTGTGATGGAATGCTGACTATCACAAATTGCAAGGGCATGAATACCTGGCATCGGGTTTTTTGATGAAATTGGCAACATACTCACCAGGGCAGGACAGGACATCCATTTATGATGAGAGAGATTTGTATTACATTGCGTAATTAAATGGGATAAGGTATGGATAAATGGATGAGTGAATAATTGAGAGCATGACTGCAATTTGGCAAAAGTGGGTTAAAGAGGCACTTAATCACAGCTAGAAAATGAGTGAAGAAGAAAGAGCTGTGAAGATTTCTCAGATTGTAGTAAGGAGACAAACAGAATATATGAAAGAGGAGATAGGACAGAGTCAGAATAGGAAAATAGAGTCTCTATCCCAAGACAAACATAGAGTAAAATCTTTGGAAATCCAGAAAAGAAATGAATATCAGAAACCAAGACATGTACAGCCAAACACATCCTCAGCCCTGCAGCTCCTTGATGGGAGAAAGGGACTCAGAAACCACTTCCAAAAGGTAAGTCAGGTGAGAGCCAGGACATCAGGTGAGAGCCATGACGTTCTACCATCAGAACAAACCCACAGCCCTTGGGAGCCTCAACTGCAGTTGTGGGTTTGGGAGATGCAGTGATGCCTTGGGCAGATGAGTCAGCAGCAGAGAGAAATCCATTTGTCACACTGAATGACTTAGAGGGCATGGGCCGGGCACCATCCAAAAAAGCTGCTGTTAAACACTGAGATATCCTGGGAACTTGAGAGCTGGGAATATCCACAAGTATAGGAACCTCAGTTTGGCCTGCCATAGCCCCCAGGTGAGGGAAGACTCAGAGGGGCACTGTAGAGTGCCAGAGGGCTAGAGACTGATAAGCTATAGGATGCAGGTGACAGAAGGCTGGCCCAGACAGGGAAGTATGAAAAGAGGGCCAAGAACAACTCTCATCAGCTGAGAATAAGGTTGAAGTTTGATAGCTCTGAGCCTGAGGTCAGGAAGTGGATCAGTTCTCTAGTCATCTCTGTCCCGCTATTAAACCTAGGGACCCTGAGTTCTAGGGGTGTACATGGTACCCACAGTGACATCCCTCCAGTAGGGTGAATACTACAGTCCTCTGGCTCTGCTGCTTTCACTGCTGTCTTTGCTTTTCATGCCCACACACCTGGAGACATGCCCTAGCTAAAACATCAGTATCCCAGCAGTAGCCATCTGGGGATTCTCAGGAGAGTGAATCTATATGTCTTACCCACTGAATGTGAAGCTAAGCGTAACCAGAAGAGGCCTCTCAAACACAAAGAAAAAAAACGTAGCTCTGAAGACAGTTGTGGCCAACACCAGACACTTGTTCAATACAGATTTAGCAACAAGAACAACAAAAAAAACAAAGAACAGGCAATGGGTGCACACGTTCAACTGACCCTCTCCCGACTCCGAGTATATAACTGGGAATGTTCTAGGACAAAGGAAGCTATTGCTCCACCACTTAATCTTTTCCTTTTCTTTTTTCTCTATCTACTTAGCATGATTTTCACTGCATGAGTTTCTAAAATTTTTATGATTTTATTTACTATTCATCTTCCTATATTCATCGAATTTGTTCATACTTTTTTTTTTCTTACATTTCTAAGCAATGTTTCCTTTCCTTTGGTTTCTTCTTTTTTGAAATGAGTCTCAGTAAATGTAACGTTGAAACTCAGAACTCTGCTGCCTCTGCGTCCCAAGTGCTGGGATTACAGGTGTGCTCCACCGTGCCTGGCTTTGGTTTCCTTCTTTTTTCTTTTCTTTTCTCTTCTCTTCTCTTCTTTTCTTTTCTTTTCTTTTTTCTTCTTTTCTTTTTTTATTAAAATGTTTTCTCTCTGCCCTTATAAATTTAGTAGCTTTTGACTTTACCTTATGTATAGTGGATACGGAATTCTCTCTGAGGCTTTTCTTTCCTATTGGTTCATTCCGTGGCAAGTCCCGCCCTCGGACCAATAAGGAGGAAGGGAGGCGGGGAGTAAGGAGGAACAACGTGGCCCGGAGTCCGGAGTCGGGCAGAGATTGTATCCATGTGGGAAGAAAAATGCCCCAGTCCCAGGCCCACGCAGAAGGCCAGAACCCAGGAGGCAGCGTCCTAAGTCCCGGGTGAGGCTGAAAGCCGGGATCCGCCATGAGAAAATTTATGCAACACCTTATCAGCTTAAAATTTATGTTTTCATTTTCTTACCCTTCTTACAGTCTCTATTTTATTTTGAGCTTCTGCACTGTTGTGAGATCTTAGTCTTCCCCCTTTCCTCGGTCTTCGCTCCTCTCTCGTCTCCTCTCTGGCATTCTTGTCTCCTCCTCTTCTTCCTCCCTCCATCTGTTTGCCCTTACTTGTTCTCTTTTCTCCTCTCCCCACCCCTTCCTTTATCTCATTAATTTACTGTCACCACATGTAGCCTGAATAGATTCCATTTACTCAGTTTGTTTAACTACTCAGCTTGTTTCTGAGTCATACTAGTGACTGTACCATCACCAACCGGCTGCTCAGTAAGATCCTCAACCCCACAAACCAGAAAAGACAGCCAAACCAACAGGTACACAAATCCCAAGGCAGAAATGGAAGAAACAGGAAAAGCAAGGCAACAAGACTCCTCTAAAAGGTCACAACTCTTCAGCTGCTCAACCCAAACATACTGAAACAGAAGAACATTTAAAGAGCCTTTGGCTAGAAATGATCAGTCACCTTCAAGAGGATAGAAACAGGATTTAACCCAGGACATAAGGAAGTCGGTAGCACAGAGAAGAAAAAGTCAGCAAATGGATGAGAAAATCAGCAAAATATGGGTGAAAAATTAAAATGCAGTAATGGCCAGGCGCAGAGGCACACATTTTAATCCTGGTACTTGGAAGGAAGAGGTAGGCCGGTGGATGTCTGGTCTACACAGAGAGTTTCAGGCCATCTGGCCTACAAGGGCTCTCCTCCTCCTTCCTCCTCCTCCTCTTCCTCCTCCTCTTCCTCTTCCTCCTCCTTCCATTCTTTCCTCCCCCCTTCTCCTCCTCCTTTCTCCTCTCCCCCTCCCTCCCTCTATCAAAAACAAAGTAAAACAAAAAACAACAAAGTCTACACCCTCCCCAATTCAGAAAGGAAATAAAGATTTGAAATAAAATGCTGGCAATGGAAAACACAGTGAATTAAAACCCGGAAAGTATCATAAATAGACAGGACCAAGCAGCAGAAACACTATCACAGATGGACGACAAGGAAGACAAAACAGTGCATTCAATTACTAATAATGAGAAAAGATAAATGAGGGTGACCAGAACATCTAAGAACCCTGGGACAGGATCAAGAGGTCAAACCTAAGGATCTAGGAAATAGAAATAGGAGCAGAGATAAACACTGAAGGTCTAAAGGACTTGGGTAGATTAGAACAGAAAATTTCCCAAATCTAGAGAAAGAAATAGGCATTCAAACTCAAGAGAAGAATCTCTCCATGACAGCCTATTAGTCAAGATGTCAAAAATAAAAAGTAAAGAAACAATTTTAAAAGCTGGAAGGGAAAACAGCTGTTCACAAAAACAGAAATCAAAGATTGGCATCCGACCTGCAGCCATCAAGGCCAGGAGAGCATGGAATGATGCATTTCAAGCCGTGTAAACAACTAGCCACAAGGAAACAGCTACCAACCAAAACTGCTGTATCTTGCACAATTATCTTTTCAAGTGTTAAGAGAAACACAAATTAAGACAGTTTACTACTATCAAGTCAGCACTGTAGAAGATAAAGGAATCTTGTCTACAGAGAAGAATGGCTCTCTCCAACACTAGAACACATGAAAGAATAAATATCATGATAGGAATGAATACACAAAGGAGCACAAGAAAGGAGTCTAACTAACCAGAAAAATAAACAGAATTGCAGGAATTAGCGAATATCTCCCAACAATAACTTGAAATGCAATGACCTCAACTCAACAGAATAAAAAACAAAGCAAAGGAAAAAAAAAAACAGACCTTAGATCTAACTTTCCAATGTCTCCAAGAAACATACCTTACTCATAAAGATACCTACAGACTAAGAGTTTAAGGATGGGAAATAATGTGCCAAGTGAACAGAAACTGAAAACAAGCTGGCATAGCTATTCTGATAAATTACACTTCAAACCAAACTTAGATAAAGAGTGCCACTACATACAAAAAGCAATTCATCAAAAAATATAACAATTTTCTATCTATCTAATTTCCCACTTCCATCTCTAGATATAGCATCCAAAGTAAAAATCAGCAAATATACCCCAGGTTAAGGTATACCATACACTATTGACTTAACAGATAACTACAGACTATCTCTTCTAGCAGAAATGGAATCCACCTTCTCCTTAGAATGGAATCATTTATAAAATAGATCACATTCTAGGTCACAAATAAAATCATACCAAACATATTATAATTGATATAAATGATACTGCAATGAAGCTAGAAATCAACAGCAAGAGAAACTACTATATAAATATGTGGAGACTAAATAATAAACTTTTCAAAGAAGCACATATATACATATATATATATATATGTATATATGTATATATAGTGTGTGTGTGTCTGTACCCATGTGTGTGTATACATTTGCCATGGAATTTATGTGGAAGTTCAGAGGACAATCTATGGAAGTTGGTCTTGGGGATCTAATTCAGGTTGTCAGGCATGGTGGCAAGCACTTTTACCTACTGAGTCATCTCACTGGCCCATCAACATACTTTTGAATAACATGTGGGTCCCAGAAAAAAATCATAGAGGAAATTAAAAAGACCTCAATTCAAATGAAAATCAAAGCACAATTTACCAGAACATTTGAGATTAAAAACCTATTAATGCTGTTCTGAGAGGAAAGTTTATAGCTGTGCATGCTTACATGAAAAGTCCTATTGGAACCTGCTATCTTGTAACCAAATTAAAAACTATAATTTATAATATACTACTACTAATAATAATAATGTTTTGATGGAGATATCTTGAATGACTGCAAAAGCTGCTTCCAGAAGCCACGGGCTATTAAATAAAAATCCTAATGTCAAGGGTGAGGTGCTTTCCTTTTGAGTTGTTGGTCAGGAAAGCTCCAAAGGTTCCCAAAACAATATAGATTTTTGCCATTCCTTTTGGTTGTCCACTAGAACTATATGATAAGGCCCTATTGTTGAAGATACCACATATTTTGGATGTTTGATAGAGAAATCAGGCTAGAACTGAACGGGAAACTTCATCCCTGCTTAGTTTTTATAATCCAAATCTATCTATGCAGGCTGCTGGGGAGAAAAGGCATCAATAGTCTCACCCACCTGGGAATCCTATAGAGCACAATGCCAATGTTCCGGGCAAGATCTGCCCGTCATGCAATAGTGCTATTATGGAGGTGACCAACTACTCTGGATTTGAGGCCTTCTCTATGCAAGGGAGCCCATGCCTAGCACTAAAACCTTCATCAAAACCTATGACCAAAGAGACCATAGGTCCTGAAGAGGAACTGAATACTAAAATAGCAAATAGACAGAGCTTCAAGCTGTCTTCCAAATATTTATGTTTCTACTCATAGATATATACTAATGTCAGCTTTCATCAGAGATGCCTCTTTCTACTGAACGAAGAGATTCTGGCTGCATGGGAGGCTGAGATTAAGTGACAGATGAATGTTCCATTCTAAACAACATATTTATACTATTCCCTCTAAAGCCCAGGGAATATTGCAGAAGAGGGGGTAGAAAGAATGTAAAAGCCAGCAGACAGGGAGAAGGGCTGTGAGATTTTATCTCACAAATAAGGCACAGCCATTGCAGTCAGGCACTCATCACACTCCTCTGCCAGTTAGCACAAGAATGGGTCTGTCAACAATCAGGCATGGAACAAGAGGCCTTATTCCTCACTGCTGAACTATTTGCTACAGATAAATGCAGGAAGAGGAAGAATCATTACCTTAAATTGTGTACTCATTGATAATCCCACCAGGTGTCAACAGAAGGCAGCACTCCAACAGTCACAAAGATGGAACTGGTCAAACTAAGCGAGTTACAAAACAAAATCATTAGCTTTAAATCTGGGAAAGGAACGGGTAGCAGTGAAGAGAGTATTGATACTGATGAAAGGGAGAAACGAGGGGATGGGGTGAGGGAGAAATCAGATCACACCATATAGATATGAAACTGTCAAATAACAAAATGAGTCAATAAAAATTAGAAATACCTCAAGTAGATAAGCAAGCAGTATTCTTTTATATTCTAGAAAAAAACAAGAACAGCTCAAGCTCAAAAGCAGTAGACATCAAGAAATAATAAAAATCAGGACAGAAACTAATGAAATAGAGTCTGAAAGATAACTGCACAGATTCAGTCAAACAGAATTGGTTCTTCGAAAAGGTTAACAAGATTGACAAACCCCAACTAACTAACAAAAAGAAAGAGATAAGACCTACATTTAGTTAGAGATGAAAAGGAGAGTTTATTGTAGATTCCAACGAAACACAGAATCATACGGAGTACTTTGAAAACTTACATTACAGTGCTGAGGAGACAGCTCCGTCAGCAAAATGCTAACTGCGCAAGTGCGAAGACCTGAGTTTGGATCCCTAGTACCCATGTGAAAGGCAGGTGCAGCGGCGTGTGCTTGCAGTCCCAGCACGGGGGCACAGACAGGAGGGTCCCTGGGTCTTGTTGGTCAGCTGGGCTAGCCACATCTCTGAACTCCAGGTCCAGTGAGAGGCCCTATCGCAACATGTAAGGTGAAGGGTAGTGGAGGAAAGATATGTGATATCATTTCTGGCCTCTACACAAATGCACAAACATGTAAATGCACATACACACAAAAAACTTACATTCTAAAGAACTGGAAAAGTTTTAAGAGATGGATAAACTCTTACACACACTTGTGACACAAAGTAATTTGGTAAGTTGATGTGCAGCATAGCGCCATATTATCCAGTTCAAACTGATTGATGCAAATCTATGATCATGCACACTAGAGAAACTCATGTGTGTACCTACACAAGGATATGTACGTATCTATGTATAAGTATGACTGTTTACAGGGGGAAAAGTGGAGCAGCATAAGAAAGCAAGTTGTGGAAGGATACATGCACATCACACATGGACACACATACACACTCACAAACACACCTGCATGCACACTCCCAGACACACACACACAGCATTTCTAGTTAAAAGTTTGGGTCTGAAATGCTCTGAAGTCTGTATGTTTTGAGCATAGATAGGACAGCACATGGATGATAAACTGTGTATCTGACTCTGATGGTTCAATGTATTCATATTTGTTTTATGAACAAAATCATTTAAAATGTTGTATAAAATTACTCTCAGGCTAAGTTTACACAAGAAATAAATCATCTTTTTGTTTAGACTTGGGTTCTATACCCAAGATACCACCTTACTCACATGTAAATTCTTTAAATATGAAAAAAATTAAAATCCTGATACATTTCTGCTCCCTAAATTTTGGATAAAACTCACTCAACTTGTATAATATAAATACTGTAGATAATGTATATTATATATTAGCATCTACAAAATGGTATAAGATGCTGTATTTAACATATAATATGAGCATATATAGCTTAAGGCTGCTTATAAAATTAGAAGTGCATATTTCTAAGCAAACATTTTCAGTCTCCTCTCAGAAAGATGCCTGTCAACTTCCCAGCTTCACGACAGTGATTCCTTTTAGGGAGCACGCAGATTAAGTTTAATTAAGGAAGGGGGAGCGAACTCCCATGAAATCTTTCTTTTAAAAAATTCTGTATTTAGAGCTGGAGAGATGGCTCAGCAGTCATGAGCACTGTATGTTCTTGCAGAAGACCTGGGTTCAGTTCCTAGTACTTAAATGTGGGCAACAGCCATCTATAATTCCAGTTCCAGGAGAACCAATGCCCTCTTATGACCTCTGAAGTGGGGGGGGGAGCATTCCATGTATGTGTGCACTTATATACAGCAGATAAAATACATACATATAAAATAAAAATGAATAAATCAAAAAATTTTAAATTCTGTATTAAACATGGCAGAATGTTAACAATGGATAAATTCATGTTAACTACAGATACCTATAACATTTTTTTTGTTTTAAATTTTTTATAGTTGAGAATTTTAAGTATGGTAACACATACACAGGAACACCGACAGCTATTAAAAAACAGAAAACAAAATGCAAAGCCAAGGTGAAGTGTTCGAAAGAATGACTCTGAAAAGTCATGACATCACCGCAGTGAAGCATTAACAGCAATGGGACCACGTCCATGATTGTATAACCAAGGGCTTCTACCTCTGTAGAAAACAGTTAATGTTTAGCCAGTATGATGCACTTATCAGTGTTATGAGTGGGCCATAAAACACGTTGTTCTCTTTCACTCAGCTTAACCCAAATTAAAATCAATCAGCTGGACTTCTGGTGCCTGCATGCACCATCACCATGCCACGTTAGCTGCCCTGGGCAGTAGTAATCAAAATCTGTGGTGTTAGAAGCCAGAACAGACTTGAGTCCTAAGAAAATTTGCCGCTCTCCTTCCTGAGTGGGGTTGTTAGACTCACAGAGCTGCTTCTCAGCCCCTAGGCTGATGGCTTAGTGCACTGAATGTTCCTGTAAGCAGTGCTGAAAAACAAACACAGGCCTAGTCACCCAAAAGGTGAGTGAAGGGCAGCCAGCAAGCTGGTGCGGAGGCCACAGAAACAGCCTCTGGCTGTGAATCTTTTAAGTCACCTTTCAGGGTCCCTGCAGGAGAGAACAGAACTTGATGCAAGGGGTGTGTTGAACTGGGCCCAACTTTTCACATAAAATCATAGGGAGATGATGTGTCTGAGTTAAACATAAGCTATGTGTGAGGCAAAATTTGAAGATCAATTTAAAATTTGGGAAGAAGATGATTTTGAAATCAGGTTTCTGCCTGGGCCATTGTTTTAATGGAACCGTTTGCTTCGTCAGAATCAAGGGACACATATCCCCTATGACTCAGCCATGTTTTCTCTTCCTATAAATGAGTTAATCAATTCTTGTAAGTGCCCGGGGTAAAAGGCTGTATAGATGCTCCCTAAATTTGAACCCTATTTCACCTGGAAGATCCACATCAAAATTCTTTGTTTTAGTTGTCTTCTTGGTCTTTTTGACAGATTCTAACATGGGTCAGGAACATGTGGGATCTCCCTGTGGGAGCTCAGGCTCCTCATTCAGCCTCTTTGAGCTTCGATTTCCTCATCTGAACTAATAATCTTTGTTCCTCAGGTTGCTGTGAGTAGTAAGTGAGCTGCAGAGTAGGAAGCGTTTAGTTCACAGCCCAGCCCAGAGTAATCTGAGTCGGGGACCCGTGTTATCGACCTTCTTCTCTTGCTCCTTCGGTTATTTTTCCTTGTCTTTCAGATTTCCATATTCCCATTCTAGATTGAGTGTGGTTGTTCGGTTGCTTTTGTTTGTTGGAAAGGAAAGGGATCTTTTTGAGCTTAGTGAGAGCTTTAAAATTTTTCTTCCTTACTAGTATTGATTTAAAATAATATGCTTTTTTTTTTTGAATCTTTGTTTGATATTCTGTGTCTCACATTACCTTTCTCAGAAAGTGAGAACAGAGCAGTTCTATAAATTAAAGCCCAGCATACTCTGAAGTGGTATACTTTCAGTTTTAAGTTACTGGTTGACCAGGTCACATGGGGCTCTGATGTCACTGACCTTTGAGTAACCTGTTGATTTTCTGTGACAATAGTGTTTGCATTAAGATCAGCCACTAGAGCATAGGAAATTTTATTTAAATATTTAGTTATTTTTATTTTATGTATGCTTATACATGTGTCACATGTGTGCCTGGTGCCCACAGAGTACAGACAGGGCATTAGTCTCCCAGGAACTGGATTTAAAGACAGTTATAAACTGCCCTATTGGTTCTGGAAACCAAATCTGGATCCTCTGCAAGAGCAGCCAGTGTGCCTAGCCACTGATCCATCTTTCTAGCCCTAAGCATAGGAAATTTAAGCCTTGGTCACATTGTGGAGTCATATTCCCAGTTAAAAAAGTCACTAAAGAAGCCAGGGTAATTGTAAATTAGATTATTTTATGCTGCCAGAAGAACACGATTGGGAATAAAGACCAGTTATTTCTCAACTCTAAGCATTAATATACTATATTAATTTTTGCATCATTCTGACCAAAGTGTCTACAGAAATAACTTAAGAGAGGAATTGCTTATTGGGCTCACAGTTTCAGAGGGTTTCAGTATCGTGGTAGGGAAGGCGTAGTGGAACAGCTCAGGTCATAGTGGTAGGAGTGCGTGATAGAGGTTGTTCACATCACGAGGAACCATGAACAGAAAGTCAGGCATGAGCTGGGGCTGGGATATAATCTTCAAAGATCTACCCTTTGTGATCTTCTTCTACCAGCTAGGCTTCCGCTACTAAAAGTTCCACATCCTCCCTAAAGAGCATCAATAGCCTGGGACCAAGCATTGAAAACATGAGCCTATCGATGTTTCAGATGCAATATAACATTCCTTCCTCGGTCCTTAAAAGCCCATGGTCTTCTCACAACGTTAAATTCAGTTACATTTAACTTTAAGAGCCCCCAAAGTCTTAACAGTTCTAATACTATTTAAATGTCAAAATTCAAACTCTCTTTTGAGACTCAAGGCAAATACTTAATTGCGAGACCCTGTAAAATAAAAAATAAATTTATCTATTTCCGATATACCATGGCACAGAGTAAATATTACCATTCCTAAAAAAGGAACAGGACAGCAGTGAGGCCAGGTTGGGACAAAGCAAGACCGAAACCTAGTAGGGCAAACATTAAATGCTGTAGATCCCTGTCTGGCATCTGGGGGATGTGGTGGTGTGATATGAGCTCCAGTAAGTCTAAGAAGTCTGGCCTTTTGGCCTTGCTGTTTCCAGTCTACACCACCTCTCTCCAGCTGACTCCACCCATGTTCTGCAGTTTCCCTCACCTTTCTGGCATCTCCAACATCTTGGGGTCTCCAATGCAACTTAGACTTCACCCTCACATCTTTATGCAAAAATCTCTGAGGAGCTTCCTACAGGGAATCTGAGCCTGGTGTACATTGCCTGGCCTCATCAGTTTTCCTTAAAAATTTTGTTGTAAGTCTCATTGACCCAGGAGCTCTTGAATTCCTTATGACTACAAAACCAGTGTAATTTAGTTGACATTAAGTTCTGCTCCCAGGTGGAACAGTAGCTGGATTGCATTGGACCGTGGATGCAGTGGTCCTGAGTACTTGTGTTTCTGAACATAGGGAAACCTGGCCCTTGGCAGGCTGTGCCATCAGGATGTCCTGAGGGCATTATCTTTCTAAAGGAAGAATCTTTGAAATAACTGTACAGTTTTATACTGCCCTGGAGTCTATGATGAATGAAATCTTAACACTTCCTGAAATATGCTTAAAGCATGATTCCTATTGTTTCAGTGAAAACACTTGGCTTAACTTTAATGATGGTAACCTTTTAACAACTATGATCTCTTTGTCCTGCATTTAAATGTGTTACTGAACTTTTAAGAAACATTTTTTCTGTTCTATTTGCTCCTTCACTTCCCACATTTTCGTCAGCATTCTGACTTTTCTGAACTTCAAGAATTGCCTCTTAATCTCTGCTTACAGTATTCTAAGGATTCTAGCGCCTGCATCTCCAAAATTTTCCAGATTCTCACTAAATCAATCCAAAAGCCCAAGAATCACATAGTCCAGTTACTCACAACACCACCACCAAAATTTCTGTATTTGTTTCTTGTGCACCATTGTGACCATATACCTTGCTAAAACAACAGGGGAAGAAAGATTTATTTTGAGTCATGGTTTCTAAGAGTTTTCAGTGTGTCATGGCAGGAATGGCATTTCGGTGTGTCATGGCAGGAATGGCATGGTGGAACAGCTTAGTTCATGGTGGTAGGAGAGGATGGTAGAGGCTGTACAAATCATTACAGACCAGGAACCAGAAGTTGGACTATAACCTCCAAAGCCCCCCACCTCTGGTGACCTGCTTCCACCAGGTAAGCTCCACATCCTGAAGTTTCAATAACCTCCCCAAATAGCACCACTAGTAGGAGACCAAGTGTTCAAAACATGAGCCTGTAGAAGACATTTATTTTCCAACACTCATCACATTGTAGGTGCTTGGTAATCATGTACGGGGTGATGAGTATGACACAGCTGTGTGGAGTCTCCATGGACCTGGAAACAACTCCTTTAGTATGATTAACAATAGTCAAGTCATTCCTAAAAATAAATGTTCACACAATCTGAAACTTGTTCTTTTTTAATATTTTATATATTATTTTTATTTTTTTGTGTATGAGTGTACTGCCTGCGTGTATGTAAGTGCACCTGTGTCGTTCAATGCTCATGGAGGTCAGAAAAGGGTGTCAGAGTCCCCTGGAAGTGGAGTTGTTAGCCTCCATGTGGGTGCTAGGAATCCAAGCCAGTGCTCTTGATCACTGAGCCTTCTTCTTCAGCCCGAAACTTGTTCGCTTTAATTTTCATTTTTAATTATGTGAGTGGTGTGCGTGCATGTGTGGGTGTGTGTGTCTGTGTCTGTGCATCTGTGCACAGAGTGCAAGTGCCTGTAGATCCCACAAGTATCAGATTCCCCTGGAGCTGGACTTACAGGTGATTGTGAGCCATCATTGTGGGTGCTGGGAACTGAACTCGGGTTCTCTGTAAGAACAGCATATGTCTTTAACTTAACTATCTCTCCAGCTCTGAAACTTCTTTTATTTACAATTTTAAACAATTGTCCAAAGAAAAATCCATTGTTATGTAGTTTAAATGTTATAAATAGTAATTCTGGGAAAAATGAAATTTTATAAATCAAGAAGAAGAATTTTCTAAATTACTGTCAGAATAATTTACTCATGGCCTGGGCTTCACTTGCCACTCCCCTGCAAAGCCCTACCTAGGAGTCTGACATAGACAGCACTGCATTTTCGTAGACCTGTGGAGGGAACTCAAAGAAGAGTAGTGTGGTGTTTCTTTAGTAGGTGTGGATTCTTTGCCTTATAGTAGCGATCGTGGATATAATAAACTTGAAGCCTTATTAAGATTTTTTCTTTTCATTTATACAACATATTAGTTATTTTTGAAGTTTGTGAACACAATACTACAGAAATGACATAGGGGAATGCTGCATGTTGGCCCTCAGCTTCAGAGTTTAAAGCCCATTGATCCTGGAAGCCATGGGGAAGCAGCCTAGTTCACAACACTGATGGCTTGTGGTGGAGGGTGTGTGCATCACAACAGACCAGGATGCAGAAATTCAAGCAAGAATTAGTTGAGTAGTCATCTACCTCTGCTAGCTAAGTCGGTCTCCCAAAGTTTCCAGACTCTTTCAAAACTCTCCATTCAAAACACGAGTCTACTGAACACAGCTCAGATTCAAACTATAGCAATATCCTTTTTCATAATTCAGATTTCTATCTCTAGGGTTGAAGCAGAGTTGGGATTCTATGAGGAGGACCTTTGAATCTCTAGTGAGGCAATGTAATAAAATAAATGGTATTTTAAGCATTGTTGTACCTGCATCAACATATGAAAACCTCTGTCTAGTGAACTTGAACCTGGAGGAGGCTAGAAGGTAAAGAGAATTTAACATATGATATGGGAAACTCATCTAGCCAGGGGCGGAGGGGGTGGAGCAATACACATTCAACGAGGCATAGCTCAGCCTCTGAAACCTAGAGGAAAGGCCTGCATCCTTCCATGTGGCCCTAGAGAGGCTTCAAGTCCTAAGGAGAAGCTTCTATTCAGCTATAGCACATTCAACATGGCCAGGTGACCGGCACCATGCTCCACCAAGGCCAGATGGTCTAGAGTACCTCAGAATCTAAGTAGCCGCAGATTCTTCACAAAAGCAGTAGACAATACCTGACCTGCCACCTCACAATACCTCACAATAGAACCAAAGGATGAAAAAAGAGCCTCCTCTTTCTTAGCCATGCTAAGAGGCAGGCTCTTCTAGAGCCAAATATGAGTGACTGTGACCTTGGAATGAAGATTTAAGGCATCCCCAGTTGCCTGTTCCAAAGTAGGAGCAGTTTGATGATGTTTTTACAGTAACAGAACAAAAAGTTATAAACAGAGGCACTTTCCAAATCCATTGGTGGAAACATTAAGTATGTAGTTAGAGCAAAGTAGAGAGATCCCAGCTATTGGCCTTGGGTGCTGTCTGATGAAACTCTTAGCCTTTTGGTTGCTGGGAACTGGGGTTTTGTTAATTTAGTACATCCCAAAAGGTTTTTATCAGTTAGGTCCAACACAGAGGTGGACAAAGAAAGGCAACTTAAGGGACTAAAGATGATAGTCCAAGACAAATCTTAATTAGGCTCCGGATCTGCAACATTCAAAGCTTTCCACAATCATTGAAGTTCTGAAGGTTCAGTTTGAAGATACAGGTTTTATTTTATTTTTTTTTCTGGAAGTTTCTATTCACACCTTCATTGCCCAGAAATCAAAGAAAGCCCTTCCTAACCACCCCATTCAAAGAGTGTCACCTGACAGGGGTAGTGGACAGGGAGGAACCAGATGCACGACCATTTATCTCAAAGAAAATGAGTGGGAAGTTTGAAGTCCCTGCCCTCCGCTCTGATTCCAGGAGGGTGGGAAGTAGTGACTGAATGACCTGTAGGAGAGGCGTGTCTCCTTCCACACATGCGCAGTAACATTCAGCTGCAATACAGCTGCAGTAAGGGAAGAAAATGTACATTTTGTATAGCTTTCCTCTTCCACAAAGAATGTAGGGAAGCCACAATGGAACTCTTAGAAAACAAGCACTTAATGGAAGCTCAAAAGGAAGCTTTAGTGTTCGACAAGAAGCGGCTGGTAAAGACTCGGCAGCCTGAGAGGTGTGGTGACCTTCTCCTCTCTTCATAAAGACCAAAGAAATCAGAGCGCGTCCTTATCCATTCCTCTGGGATTCATTCCCATCTGAAGGATTTCCTAGACTTTCTGGGGCACAATACATACTCAGCTAATATTCGCTTAATGAATAAAATAAAAAATAAATATACATAAACTGCACGGCATCAGATGGATAGAGACATTTTTACAGTTCTTCTAAGCCGCTCGCAGGGAGTAAGGGAATCTGGCTTGGAAGCAGTGGGCCCTATTGTTTTCCCGTCCCTGCCCTTAGAAACATGTCCTAAAGGGGAAAAACAGGAAAGGGGCTCTGTCTTGTCACCTTCCTTCCCGCGGACTGTGAGGGATGTGTGCACGCACATGCGTACATGGCAGGGATGTTTCCAGGGCAGGGGTAATTTACTGTAGCCCTCATTAATCTGTACAACCCTGCTGGGCAGCACATGAAGAAAAGTATTCTAACACCTGTGACTCACAGCACAGTTAAAGTGTATTGTTAAAAGAGGTAAGGTGCCCATTCATTGTGTGAGTACTGAAAGTGTATCAAAATCCGTGAATTGGCATTTACTTTTTCAAATACTAGAAATCTGGGGAGATGAGAGTCAACAGGGTGGTTCTGCTGCAAATACTTAATACTTAGAATAAAAACCATATGGCACTATTAATAGTGTTACTGGATTTTTTAGAGCAAAAGCCCAGGCTTTGGCAGCCTCTAGAAACGATGGGGCTCCTCTGCCTAGGCCCAACTTACCAATTAAAGACAAATTCTGGTAGAAAGCAGAGGGAGAAGACTTCTTCAATGTGGTCACACCAGAAAGAGGGACAGCTAAAGGGGTTCAGTGACCTCAAGTCTGTCTTGGAGTACTGACATGAAGTTTAGGTTTAAAAATAAGAGGTATGTATAAATTAGTCATCATGGTCAAGATGTGGTCCCAGACATCATTAGCCTTAGCAACTAGGCTTTGTTCTTCCTGGCTGTCAAGGTGACTCAAGAGGTAAGGACAGTTGCGTCTCTCCGTGCTTTCAGCCAGAATATATACACAAAACGAAGGCAGAGATGGCAGGCTTGTTTTTAGGTACCTTGTGGGGCCAAGTAAGGAGTTGGTGCTTTCTAGTCAAAGCAGCTCCTCAGGCTCTTTTACCGGTTCCCTGAATGTGATGTTTTTCCTGCCAGCTCCCTGCTGTTTACACCCTTTTCCTGGGCCATGTCATTCCTCAAGATGCAGCAGGCATCACAGCCTCCCCAAAGCCTTCTGCACACCCAATCTGGCTTGGTGCCTGTCCCCTGAGCTTTCACAGCTGAGGTGATAGTCTTCCTCTCACATCTCTCTTCTCCACTAGAGTATAATTCCTTGTGAGCAGAGACCATCCCTCTCAGACTCTCGGCTGTCTCAGGATTTAGCACACGTCTGACACATGGTGGAGGCCCAGGTCCTTACAAGAATATTCCAAGAACTGCAAATTCCCAGCTATGCACCTCATCAGAGTGATGGAGCACTACTTTAGGAGGTGGGTAGGGTTGTAGCCCCACATGTATAAATCTCCTGGACTCATCAGAAATCCTAGCCACTGAGGATCGATGTCATGCTGCTCACTAGGACTCCAACATCAGAAGTTCAGAGACAGAGCTAAGCTGGGTAGAAGGTAGTCATGGGAACAAGGATATGCAGATGCTGACACGGTGGAGAAAGACTGAGAAGTGCTTCTTCTGCAGGCCAGATGATGCAGAGCAGGACTCTGGAGTTGCTGACACAGGAGACTCCTGATCTCCAGGCTGTGAGCAGTCAGCAGGCTCTACTGGAACACAGGCTTTGTTTGCAAAGCATCTGGGAACTGGACCTGAGTTGGCCTCCCTCATGCATGCTTCCTAAAAACAAAACCTTTCCCCATTCCTGTCAGGGTGACTGATCTTTTGAGGTACAGTCAAGAACGATACCAACACAGCAAATCAAGAAACAACCTATTTCAGAAGTCTGAAAATATGAGAGAATAATTTCAGATTTCTCAGAAGACACTAATTGGTACTGTCCTTTCATAGAGTCTCCAAAACTACTCTGAAGTTCTTCAATAACCAGAGACACGGGGGGAGGTGGTATATGGAGTCCATACATCTTACTTGGCCTTATCTGACACCATTAGTGACCAAGGTCATTGGCTGACAGAATCTTCACTGGGAACAGACATGCTAATTAGCCTAATTTGCTCACTGAAGTAATTAATTACACAACAGTTAATTAGCTAACACTTGCACCTATCAGAGGCAGTAGTAAATGCCATATGTAATTTGGTGATCTTCATTATACCTTAAAGATAAATGGAGAGATATGGCTTGTAATGCCAAACGAAGGGTCAGGTGGCAGTAAATGGCATTTGGGTCTTGAAGTTATCAATGGTTGCTAGGAAAGAGAATCAGGTAGACCTGCTTGAAGGGCTATGAGGTGTGAGACAGATGTATAATTATTAAGTGCAAGCAGGAGTTGAGGTCACACACTTCAAGGCAACACCCATGCCCAGGGTTATTTTGTCTCATAGTTATTATTAACTTTTAGAAGTTTCATAATGATCTTTGGATATCTTGGCAAATTTATAAATGTCCGTGGACAGTGGCAACTTTCCAAAAGTGATTTGCAGCAGAAAGTGGAGTGACGTATAAGTTGAGATTCAGGCATTTGCTTCCTGGCTACAATGCACATTTTCTGTTTTATTTGAGATTTAATTTTTAATTATGTGTATATGTATGTGTCTGTGGGTAGATATGTACATGTGAATATAGTGCCTTCTAGAAGAAGACATCACATCTCCTGGAGCTGGAGTTACAGGTGGTTGTAAGCCACTCAGTATGGGTGTTGGGAACTGGATTTGTGTCCTTTGGAAGAGCAAACCACTGAGCAATCTCTACAGTCCTGTGATATGCATTCTGAAAGAGAAATCCATGTACATTGTGAATGCCTTATATTTATTTCTGTTTGAACATTGTTATGAACATTTTAGGTTCCAATTTGCTTGAAATCCATGGTACTATTGTTCTTGAAACTCTGCTCAGTATATGTCAACTGATTGCCATGGGAACTATGAGAAGAAGGATCATGATGAAGCTCTAGTTTCGTCACTCCAGTCGAAAGACACTAATAAGAGGCTAGAGAGATGACTGAGAGGTTAGGGGCACTGACTGCTCTTTCAGAGGACCCTTTAGTTCCCAGCACCCACATGGTGGCTTAACAACCCTCAGTAACTCCAGTTCCAGGGGATCCAGTGCCTTCTTCTGACCCCTGTGGGCATTGCATGACATGGATGCACTTACATACGTGCAGGCAATACATTCACACATAACAAATAAAAGTAATAAAAATAAAATATTTCTTGAAAGTCCAAGAGATTCCCAAAATTACATGGGCTATTGCCACAGCTCTTGATGGCCTCCCTTCATTTGAAGGTAAGACCCTATTGCTGAAGACAGGACATACTTCAGAGACCTGACTTGGAGCAATGGAGTTGGAACTGACCTTGGAAGCCACTTCCCTTGAAGGGTTGCACTCATGGCCCTGGAGAGCACTCTACAAGCAGCCAAGGGAGAACACCAATCGATGGTAAAACACCAGCTTCTTGACCAAATAGCCACATCGATGACTGGCACAGCATTTGACACTGGTGCAGTAGTGGCACTTTTATTTTCAGGCCAATCAACAGCAACCTAATTGGTCTTAGAGCCCACTCAATGGGAGGAAACTCATGTGTGATACTGTAATCATAGACAAATAGAAGAGGTCATAGGTCTTTTTCTTAGAGAAATCCCCAAGGCTGTCACATGTCTTGGCTGATATAACTTCTTACTAAAGGCAAATATATATCCTTATATTTACAGTCAAGTATCCCAGTTACCACTCATCAAAGAAACTTCTTTTGCACCAAATGGAGGCTAATACTGAGTACCACAGCTGGTCACACCCAGACATTGACTGTGAATTGACTACGCCTAAGTGGCACATCACAGTATAGCCTCTACACCCAAGGTTCACACAATATAGAACAAGGGGTAAAGAAGAACTAATGAATCTTTCAACTCTCATGAATGAAGCTCCTGCATACAACCAAGGGCCAGTAACACAAAAGGTCACAAATGGATAAATCGTGAAAATTAGGAATCTACAGAGTGTGGGTCCTTGGACAGGACTCTTATATTAAGTTTCACTCACCCAGGGCTCAGGGACCATTGCAGAAGAGGGGCCAAAAGATTGTAAGAGCCAGTGAGGAGGTTCATGACCACATGGAAATAGAATCCTACAGGTTCCTGGGACCCTGCTCATAAGAACTTACAGGAATCATTTTGGCATGCTCAAGATCCATGCAAACTCAAGTAGACAAAAATCTAGCACTGGGGAAATGGGTAGCAGACCCCAATCATTGCTTAAGAAATATTGGCAACTGATTACTGTTGGGTGAGGATGGGCTAGTCCTCTCAAAGTGAGGGACTCTATGTAGCCTGACTGGCCCTCAGTGGATGAACCTGCAGTGAGATCACTTGGGGACACTAACTTGACACAGCAGACCTCAACACAGATGAAAGAATATATGCATTCCAGTTGGGGGACTATGGGGGGTTTGGTGGCAAAAGGGACATAACGATGATTAAGATTGATTGAGATGTTCTGTATGAAACACACAATGAATCAATAACTTTCTTTTTTAACAAGTACAGATATAAATTGAGGAAAATTTTTCTCTTTCTGAGCTAGGAATTGTTAAATGCTCCTATCTAATGTAAACCTCGCTGTGTAGACCAGACTGGCCTCGAATTTGCAACAATCCTTCTGCCTCAGACTAAGTGCTGGGATTAGAGTCTGCATAACCACAAAAAGGCTACAACTTCATAGATTTCTTAGCAGACACTTTTTTTTGGAGAACATTAAGCTATGATTCATTATTCTACCTGTATTATCACCCAGACACATGTTTAGTGGTCTTTAGAGGCTGCCTGGTGTTTAGTTAAATGAAGAAGCCCTGGGAAACAAGTTTATTTAATTGTTAGACCTTCTCTGTGAACTCAGATGGACAAAGTTCAGACATAGGGGCCTTCTGAGATCCTGACTTTGGATATTGTCCTCACTTGTGATCACAAAGAATGAAAACAAGTTGGCAGGTGGAGGACAGGAAGGGAAATGTTTGAGAACTGTAAGTTCTCACGTGTACTGGACACATTTTTGATAAGGTTGGCATGGGAGTCAAAAGACAGCTTGCATTCATATTCAGTTGTTTCAAAACAAATAAGTCAGTCTGTCACACCAACCCTCTGTTGAGACAAAGGTCAGATGTCATAGAAAGGTGCTGTGGTCAACAGTTACGAAGCTAACCAACCTGGTAAAAGAGAGAATGCCACACCTTCCAAGGGAGCCTATCTTCTTGGGGAATGACACTCTGAGAGGGGGGCTGCAGTGTAAAAGAGCATCTAAGGATGGTGTTTTTAAAATGATTGGGGAATTTAAAATGCTGAGGGAAGAGTTCTATTAGCAATTTCAGAAGAAAGCATAACTTTGAAAGGAAGGTGCCGTTCTACGTTGAAGCTGTACTATTATGATTAGAGTTATAATTTAGCAGCAAATCCTAATTCTTCTTTTTTCCTAATATCTACTCACTGTGAAGTATGGCTTCCATTTTACATGTTTCTAATAGGTCTATGAGACCTGATAAGACCAAGTACGATGGGTAAGTACTTTTGATCTTTATTTGTTTCTATCAGATGGATGGTCCTTGGTTTTATATTAGATGCCCAAATGATGTGCCCCTGCAGTTCTATAAATCTTTTTAGATTGGGAATGATACATTTGGAATACTGTTCACAATACAAATCCAAATGAAAGCACTGAAAATTTTCTTTCTTTGATTCTTGGTGTGGGGTTGGGGAATTGGTTAATTTAAGAAAGTAGGCAGGGGCCGGTGAGATGGCTCAGTGGGTAAAAGCAAGCCTGAAAACTCGAACCTAAGTAAAGGTAGAAAGAGAGAACAGACAGCACAAAATAGATTTCTCATGTTCTCTCTGGCACATGCAACCCCCTACCCCAGAAATTCAAAAGAAAACAAAACAAATAATACTACTATAATAATAATAATTAAATTTTGAATTAAACAGTAAAATTAAATTTTCATTAAAAAGTACAAACTTTGCAATAGTTGAGCTGACCTGCAGCAGTTGGATACATTTGAAGAGCAGCCTGGAATTCACCATGGAGTTCACTCTTTAATTATTTTTATTATTATTATTATTTGAATGTATTGCCATACAATGCCATCTGAGCCATCTATCCAGCCTCAAAAATTCAGCCTTTAATTCTAGGACCATGGGCTGTACCTGAGAAATAATTAAAGGGTCCTCAAGGGCCTGGGGCCCTTTATGAATCACACTTCATGAAGTGATTTCGTATACTTTGTGATGGACTTTACATAGAGTTCACTTCTGAAAGTCTGTGCTATTTATTTCAAAGGTAGGCATAAATCTGCCCAAGCTGTCTGCAAACTTAACTGCAATTTGTGCCCCAGGTTAACAGCACATAATAGAGTATTAATCTTCACGAGGTTTAAGGAGTATTTGTGAATTGCCTTGGATTTGCTAAGATTTGTGGAAAATGACTTACCATCAACATTCAGGAAGTGCGCCATTTCCCTGGCCCAGACACGCCTTTCCTGCCACCTTTTTCTGTCAAGGAAACCTAGGAGAAAGAGAGAAAAGAATATGCAGACGAAGGTGAGGGAGAATGGAAAAACCTCTTCCCATCCACTTTTCTTTGGTGACCAATATTTAACCTATGAGTTAGGGAAAAAGACAGAAGATAGGGTGAAAAAATGGTTTGAGGCGGAAGCAATACATACACGTCTATTTAGTGGGATTTTTTAGAAAGGTTCAAGTATTAGAATAGTAGATTCATATAGGCTTAAATTTGGGATGAAGTCTCAGGCAAGTCTTCCCTTTTAAAAAACTTAAACATTATTTGTTTTTAGTTGAAAAAAATGATAATTACCATATATTTAAGGGGCACAATGTGAATTTTTATTGTTTTTTTTTTTTTCTGTAGTATTAGGAATTAAACCCAGGTCTTTACACATGGTAAACAAGCACTCTACCACTGAGCTACATCCTCAGCCCAATGGGATGCTTTGACCTATGTATGTATTATAGAAAAATCCAAGCAATCCAGCTAACATATACTCCCCCTCACCAAGTTCTCACTGTTTGGTGGTGAGACTGTTAAAACACCTATTTTTAAAGCAATTTTGAAAGATAGACTTTTAGTAACTGTGCTTACTACACAGTGCAGTAGATCATTAAACTTTTTCTTTCAATCTAACCAAGCCTCTGTTCCCTTTGAGCATCTCTTTCTTACACCTCCCTACACCCCCAGTCATGGACAAGCACCATTCTTGTCTCTGTGTAAGATCAAAGTTTTTAGATTCCACACAGAAGAGAGACCTTTGCGTTTGTTTTGCTGGGCTGATGTTACACTCAGCATACTGTCTTCTCCCTTCATTCATGGACGAAATGACAGAATTTCCTGCTTTAAATAGCCTGAGGACAAGATGGCTCAGTGGGTGAAGGCGCCTGCCACAAAGTGGGACAACTTGATTTTGGTCCCTAAGACCCACATGGTGAAAAAGAGAGAACCAACATTCACAAGTTGTCCTCTGATCTCAGCAAACGTGTGAGCAACACCCCCGTGCACACACATACGCAGGCACGCATGCATACACACAAGTTAAAATAAATATGCAATGATAATAAAGTCTGAATAATATTCCATTTTAGAGATAAACACTACTTTTTCTCTGTTCATTCATCAACTCTTACATTGATTCTATACCTTGACTATTGTGAACAGTGCTTAGTGGCCATGGGAGTGCAGACATCACTTTGACACACTATTCCAATTCCTTTGCATATGTCACAGGGAAGATTTTATTTTTATTTTGGGTAAATCCTTTATGCTATTTTTCTGTAAAGGCCATATTAATTTATGTTCCCATCAATAGCATACAAGGTTCTCTTACCTCCAGAATCTTGCCAACATTTGTTAACTGTGGTCTTTGACAATAACTATTCTAACATTGTGGTTTTACTTTCATTTTCATGATGATTAATAATGCTGAACATTTAAAAATGTACCTTTTGGCCATTTGCATCTTTGAGAATGTCTACCTAAATCTTTTGTCTATTTTTATTTGTATTAATTAATTTGTTTTTATTTATAATTTTTATTTTATGTGTATGAGTGTATTGACTGCATGTATGTAAGTGCATCTGTGTCATGCAATGCCTGTGGAGGTCAGAAGAGGGTGTTGGATTCTCCTACTAGAGTTTTGGATGGTTGTCAGTTGACATGTGGGTGCTGGGAACTGAACCTTTGCCCTCTCTTTTGTCTGTTTTTAACTAGGTTGTTTGCTTTCTTGATGCTGGAGTTACACATTTAGATTAATTGCCCTCTGTCAGATGCATGGTTTCTCCCAGCCCATGGGTTGTCTCTTTGCTCCCTGGTTGTTTCCTTTGCTATGAAGAAAATTTAAATTTGATACAATCTTATTTTTTTTAATTGTATTTTATTGGCTCTTCCTGGAATCCTCTCTAAGCAATCATTGTCCAATGTTGTGGAGATTTTCTCTGTAGACTTCTACAGCTTCAGATCTGTATAAGTCCCCTATCTATTTTGAGTGACTTTTTGGACCTGGTGCAAGAAATGCCAGTTTCATTCTTTTGCATATGGATAGTAAGTTTTCTCAATGCTATTTATGAAAACACTGTCCTTTTGTCATTGTGTGTTCTTGGCACCTTCAAACATCAACTGTCCATTAATAACTGGGTTTCTTTCTGGTCTTTTCATCTTGCTTCATTGATTGATGTACCTGTTTTTTATGCCAATACCATACTGCTTTGATTACAGTCATGTGTGGGTTTTATTTCTTTTGTTGTTATTTTTTAGATAGGGCTCCATTGTTTGGCACAGGCTAGCTCCAGACTTGCTATATAACCTAAGCTTGCCCTGAACTTAAGATAGCCCTGTCTCAGCCACTTAGGTGAACAGACAGATATCAAGGCAATCTAAAGACTATCTCTAAAGATGTTAAAGGAGTATTATAAACAATATTATACAAGATAATATAGTTAATGACTGTGATGGTTTGAGATTTTCTTCTTGAAGCTAGGAAGGTGGAGGTCAGTAATTTTTAAAATTTCAAAGCACAGGTCTCCTTGACCAATTAAAGTAGAAATCCCAAGAAGAGACTGAACTATCAGCACTCTTCAAAGTCCCTCTAGTCATTCCAGTATTTAGTTTAGTTACATATTGTAAGAGTGCACTGCCAGACACAGCCTATAATAGCTTTATATTTGCACCCAAGGATTGTGATGTCTCTCTCTTTGTTCTTTTAAAGACACCAAAATAGACAGACAGACAGACACACACACACACACACACACACACACACACACACACACACACATACACACAAACCAAAACACCTGTTAGAACTGATAACCCAGTAAAGTTGCAGGTTTAAGATCAACAGAGACCAGTAGTGTTTCTACATTCCAACAACAAAGTGCCTAAAATAGAAATTAATAAAACAACCCTAATTACAACAGAATAAATAAACAAGAAATAAATTAGTCATTGAGGTGAAAGCTCTGTACACTGAAAACTATAAAACGTTGATGAAAGGAAATGAAGAAGACATAAAAGGCATACAAACCTGAAAAGACAGCTCATTTTTGCTGGCAGGAAGACAACAATGTTGAAACTTCCTTAGTACCCAAAGAGGACTACACATTCAAGATCATTCCAGCTAAGAGTGCAATGCCCTTTTTCAGAGTTCTAAAATTTGTCTGGAAACCAAAGAAGACTTCACATGACCAAGAAGCCTTTTCCTTAGTTGCTGACAGAATAATTATCTTAGTTTTTCCATGAACCAGTGGACAAGAATCTACCTGGAACATTAGATATCAGTACTGTAAATTTAAAGTTCCTTGAGAAAGCCTGACAGGCAGTTAAAGTTATGAGTTGCTGGAGATGAATGAGTATGCTTTGTAGTGTTATGGTTTGTAGATTCAGTTGGAAATCCACAGGAAAATCTCCAGATCATGAAAATAGCTTTGGCAGAATGAAATAAAAAGTGAAATTGACTTTAGAAGAGAAAGTGTGTGGCTATGTTTCTCAAACTTTAATGTGCCTATGAATTACTAGTATTTATTAAAATGCAGGTTTTGATTCAGTAGTTCTAGGGTGCCCTCCTAATGAGCTTCCTGGGCCAGCTGTGATGGTCCTGCAGCTTGGCTGAGTACACTCTGCCTAAGGACGGTGGGGAGAGGTCTTGTCACCCCTCCCAGGAGAAGGAGGGGGGAGTCCTTCTGCTTGGTGGTTTTGAGGCTTGTTCTGAAGTAGGGGAAGTATAGCCACCACAGCAGATTTGTTTTCTCAAGCAAGGCATGACTCACTAACCAATTAAGAATTTGTTACTTTTAATGTTTTTGAGGAGAAAACTAATAGTATTTTGTTTCACCTTCTGAACAGTTAAATTTAGGTTAGCAAATAGGATTTGTTAAGACTTAGAGATTAAAGAAAGATGCATTAGACAGCTTGCATCAAGGCATTTACAATCTTTCTGAGGAGGCAGAAAATTAACTCCATTTTAACCACATCAGCATGAAACAAATGCTTTAGAAGCATAATGAGGAAAATATATTGATTAGGGATTGAAACTGCTTAGAAAACCCTCACGGAAGACCTGATCCTTGAGTTGTATTTAAAGAGTGAGTAGGCTTTTGATAGGTAAAAAAAAAAAAAGAAAGGGAAAGAGAAAGGATATTCAGGAATAAAGGCTCATAACAGGAGTTCTGGGTTTGGGCTGCACATCTGACGGCAAGATATAAAAAATACTCGAGAATCAAAATTCATGTTGGCCTATTCATCAGTGTGTTTAAAAAAAAAATCTCCTTAACAATTTTAAGACATAACCAGGTTGAGAGTCACTGGAGATTTACCAGGTCATGAGACTGTTAAGATGGTTAAAATATTTGGAGGGACATGGAAGGAAAAGGTGAAGAATTTCCAGATGAGTCTTAGCAAAGATATCTTGGCCAACTGTAGTATGGGGCAGATAATTTGTTAACATAATAATTAAAGTAGCATATTAGTGTAACCCCAAATAATAAGAGCCTGTGAAGAATGTGCTCTGTAAATATAAATTAGATTGACTAAAGTCTCTTCTACAGTTATAGCTCACTGTCTTATATTCCATAGATTTGCCAAACAAGAGGAGTGGTGACACCATTAGGACTGTTGTGTCCTTAATGAGGCAGTGGCCTTAGGAGGAAGGAGTCATGTATTCCCGATGGTTGGAAGGATCCTTGAAGGCAATGCTACCCAAAGTGTGTTCCACAGGCCAGCAAGATAATTGTGTGTGTGCATATACACAAGAAAATCAGAATTTCTGGAAGAAGAGCTGTCCAGGCAATTCTTCTTGCTCGTCTTTGAGAAACACTGGTATATGAAAGAGACCAAAAGATTCACAAATTGCATGCTTAAATACAGTCAGACACAGACACACACCCACGCCAGGGAGACCAAGGAGGAGGCTAAGAAGTGTGCAGCAGGGTGGAGATATGGTGCTGAGTGACGTCACCTCAGTGGAACATATGGGAGGTTGCTGAGCTGGCCTGGATGGGATGCAGTGGGCGGAGGAGCAGGGGAACCGCAGTCACACACGGTGAGAATGGGTACTGTGGTCAGGCCTTGACTGGGATGTCACGGGATGAGACAGAGTGAATGAACAGCCACTGGGACACTTGGTAAAAGAGTGATGGGCTGACACCAGACAAACCTGCAGGAGCCCAGTCGTGTTCTTCTTCGTTGTCTTTCCATGGGCTGTGCCACTGGAACAATGCTACTGACAAAGTTTCTACATTAAAGGGACCTTTTCTTTTTCTTTTATTTTTTTGAGACAGGGCCTTACTGTCTAGTCCTGGCTGACCTGGAACTCACTATGCTCATTAGGTTGACCTTGACCTCATAGAGAACTACTGGCCTCTGCCTCTGGAGTACTGGGATTAAAGGACAGCACCACCAGACTAGAAGTTCCTTCTTATCTTACTTTCTGATTCTACGTTTCATGTTCCTTATGACAGTAGTTTTGCAGTTCTTTGTTTCATGAGTTTCTTAAGATCAGATTTCTTCCTTTATCACTCCTTCAAACTCTTTCAGTCTTTATCTAAAGCTTTTACTTGGTCAGTTAACTCTTATTTCTCCAGATTCACACCTACTCTTTCTTTCTTTGTTCCTGCGTACCCCAACTTACTTTTGACAGGAATATATGTTCATCTCTCTGCCTCTACCCCGTCATCCTGTGACATTTGTCTCTCACCTAAATCTTCTAATGGGGCATGGATCATTTCCAAGTATAACAACTGAGAGGTAACCACAACTAGTTACCTCTCAGTGGTCAGACTTCAATACTGTTTAAGAGCTCAGTCGACTCTTGTTCAGCTTAAACCAGGTTGATGGGGTAAAGAGGGATGCCAACTTCCTATGACCATAGAAATAGCTCACCCCAGAGCCAGGAGGTAGTAGCAGACAAGTCACCTCCCTCACATTCCCTTGGATAGAACTCAGCCATATGACTTCATCTTTCTGCAACTTTAGCCTAGCAGCATGTCCAAAAGACAGAAATAATTGGGATTTCACAAACACATAACACTTTTTACTATACTCTACCTTTTCTGTTTGATCTCAAGAAAGCCTCAAATATAGGGAAGTAAAATAATGAGAGTTGTTTACTCTACCCACTGCACACAGCTTTGTTATAAATATTACCTTTTGCTATGTGCATGGTACTGGAGATTAAGATTAGTGCCTCCTGTATGCAGGAAAGTTCTTGATCTCTGTGCTACAGTTTAGTGACACAAATGTTATGTAATTCGAGGCTCACAAACTTGCAAAGCATCAGTTTTCACCATTCCCATTTCACAAACAGGAAACGAAAGGACAAAGTTGACTTACTTCTGGTTACCCAACAAGTCTGTATCTGGTTGAACTGGTACAAGAACCTAGGCAGGCTCATTCCAGAGCCCCATAGCATTATGCAGCCTTACAATGACATAAAGAGAATTAAGGACAGAGTAAACTGAGGAGAAGTGACTGTAGATTTACTGATTGTGTGTAGTGCTCAATTTCTGTAAGCCTTGATATCTTCATTTGTAAATTGGATCATTAAGATTCCTCATGCAATGGGGTGGTTATGGGATTATGTGAGTTAATGTATATTTTTTATTCAGCTTCATGCCATGGTACATTTTTCATGCTTAATTCTAGATCTGGCACATAGTAATTATACAGCAAACAGGAGCTATTATACCACATTTAGCTATAAAAGGTCTGTGTCCAGTAGCTGCCTTGGTAGTAATCATAGGTGTAGGCCAATATCCTTTCTCTTTTGTTTGCTTTCTGTCCAAATGTCTTTATAACCTCCTTGTATGTGTTCCCCCCCACCCCAGAAAAAAGTTTGTATATGTTAAGAATCCTTACCTGGATGCTATGGATGAAGATATTCTCTATCACTTGGATTTAGGAACAAAAACACACAACCTACCAGCAATGTTTGGAGATGTAAAGGTAAAAAAAAATATATTTATAACTTTCCTATACTATTTTTTCTTACTTTCTCCAAAATAAACTTTACCCCCTTGGCTAGAGACTCGTCATAGGTCCCAAGAGGAACTGAAAGCACTCTAATTGTCAGAGCCGATTCAGAATGTGAGCATCATGGCAATCATTTCCACCCCAAAAAGACCTGAAGGTTCCCAAACTAAATCCAATGCAAACACAATTACTTGGCTGCTCTGGTCCCTGGAGATAAATACAATTTTATTGACAATGCTGTTTGCTATTCAGAATTCATTATGTCTTAACAGATTTGGTTCACAACTTAGCATCTACATTTATTGTTGAACCTCACTAATTCTCATTTTATTAAATCATAAAGGAATTCAAATCTGACAATGCCCCATTATTCTTTTCTTCAGAATAACCATTGGTTAACATTTTGTATTATTAGGTTTTTGTTATTTCATAAGCAATATTAAGTGAGAAAATTGTTTAGGGAATACTTCTGGGAAAATTATATTTCTATGTTATTTGTTTTATCTTATGTATAAATTGTAAAAGCAATCCTTATTCATTACCTAAAATTAGGAAATAAGTTGGGTGTGGAGGTGCACTCCCTTAACACCAGCACTTAGAAAGCAAGGGAGGCGGGGTCTCTGTGAGATTGAGGCCAGTCTGGTCTACATAGTAGTTCCAGGTCAGCTTGGACTACAGGGAAACCCTGTCTCAGAACAATAGTAACAACAACAAAACCACACCAATTTGGGAGACAGGAGAGTTGGCTCAGTGGTTGAGAGCACAGGTTACTTTTTCAGAGAACCTGAGTTCGGTTCCTAACACCTACATGGTATCTAACAACTATCTACAACTCCAGTTCTAGGAGGATCCCACACCCTCTTCTGGTACTGTCTTCCAGTCTCCATGGATTTGTGAGCATGTGCGCACTTGTATACACGCAGACAAAACAGTCGTACACATGAAATAAAAATAATAAATAGAATTTTAAAATTTTGAAAAAATAGGAAATATACAAAGGAACATTGAGCTTTTAGAAGTCCAATATGTTATCCACTGCGTGACAGAGCCAGGTGAACACTGAGCTTTTAAAACGTATCTTATAGTCCTACTATCTGGACCAAGACACCATCAGTCCATTTTCTTTTCTTCCATTCCATTTACTTATTCATTTATTTAAAAATTTCCCATGAACATATATTCCTGTGCATGGTGCTGGGTTACATAAGGACATATTCATATAAGCATGTTATGTATTTAGCGTATCTTTCATCACATACTGTCTCTTCCATTTCTTTTTAATGAAAACAGTTTTTTTTGTCCTTTTGAGACTGGGTTTTCCTGTAGCCCCAGTTGTTCTGGAACTTACTATGTAGACCAAACTGGCCTTGAACTCGAGAGAGATCTGTCTGCCTCTACCTCCCAAGTGCTGGGATTCAAGGCATACACCACTATGGCCGGCTGAAAAAATATTTTAAAATTTATAATGAAACTGAGATATAGCTCAACGCAAACGGGTGTGCTGGTGAGTGTTTTTAATCCCAAGACTTGGGAGGTATAAGTGGGAGGATGACAAATGGAAGTTTAAGATCATCTTTGTCTACATAGCAAGTTCAGAGTCACCCTTGGATATGAGAGACTCATCTAAAAAAAAAGTTGTAATTACATAATTTTGCATCCTTCTTTTTGTTTTACATTATGTTATTGCTATTTTTCTGTATTGCTCCATTTTCTTTGAAACCCATTGTCCATCAAGGTCAAGTGGCTGAGCCATAAATTACATAACTAATTCTAGTCTTTTATTTAGTTATTTTCGTTTTTGTAAATATCATATATGAGTATAGTCTTTATGTTATTTTCATCCCTCCCAGTCCCCCTCCCACTCCTCCCATATCTCACACTCCCTCTCAATTTCTTGTTCTTTCTTGATTATTATTGTTACATATACATATGTACATTTATATACATAATGAATATATAAATACTGCACTGAGGTCATTTAGTTTTACTCCTGTGTATCTGTGTTTAGGGGTGCCAATTTGGTATTTAGATAACCCCTCCAGGAATCTAGTCCCTGGAGAAAAATGATTCTCTGATTCTTCCTCCCTCATTGTCTATTGATTGGCCATAGCTCTTCACCTTGAGGTAGGACCCCTGTGACACCCACCCCACCATCTACAGTGGGTCAAGTAGTTTTATTATTATGCAGATCTTGTCAGACTACCATTCTGTGGGAATCTCATCAGTACAGCTTCCCTATCATGTCTAGAATGCATTAACTAGCAGCAGGTGCCATGTACTTCTGGCTCTTACATTCTTTCCATGCCCTCTTCCTTGGTGTTCTGAGCCTTGGTATAGAGGTTGCATTGTAGATGTGTAACTTAGGACTGAATACCTCCCAGATACTTAGTCTTGTGTTTGACCAGTTTTGCAACATTACAATAGACTCCATCTACAGCAAAAGAAGCTTCTCTGATGAATGGTGAGAGGTATATTTGCCTCTAAATATAAGGATATATATTTAGAATATAGTAAGAAATTACATTTGTTTAGGAAAATGACGGGAGTAGGTTTTTCCCTAGGGTCTGTGACCTCTCCAGCCCTGTGTACTTTATGTTTACAGCATTACAGATGCATTCCCTCCTAAGGAGAGAGCCTTAAGTTCAGGGAGCCAGCTGTTGATGACTCCCAGGATAAAAGTGCCACTAGTTTGCTTCTTCATTGCTGTGACAAAGCACTCTGACCAATACCAACTTGGAGAGCAAAGGGTTTATTTAGCTTGCATCTTCCACGTCACAGTTCATCACTGAGGGAGCCCAAGATAGAACTCAGAGCAGGAATCTGGAGGCAGGAGCTGGAGCACAGACATGGAGAAATGCTGCTTACTGGCTCGCTCCCCTGACCCTTGGTCAGACTGCTTTCTTATATAATAATACAGGACTACCTAGGGATGGCACTGTCCACAGTGAGCTGGGCCCTCCCACATCACTCAACAATCAAGAAGATGCACCACAGACCTGGCTGCCGGTCAGTCCGATGAAGGCAATTCTCCACTTGAGGTTCTTTCAACCCAGGTGTGTCAAGTTGACAACTAAAGCTATCCAGTACACGGAGCTTGTACCTATGCTTCTAAGTTCAGTTCCCAGGTTCTTTCTCATTACTCCAGTTAGTCAGCACTACAGAAACTGAGTAGAGTAAAGCAAGGGTGGTATAAAGAGGAAGAACTAGGGCAGAGGAAGGAAGGAAGGAAGGAAGGAAGGAAGGAAGGAAGGAAGGAAGGAAGGAAGGAAGGAAGGAAGGAAGGAAGGAAGGAGAGGAAGGGAAGGAAGGAAGCTGGAAGGAAGGACGTCTGCGATGTTTGTTGTTGTCATTCCGTGCTCTGCTGCCTCCTTCCATCTCTAAGGGACAACACGTGAGTGTCGATATGTTTCCTGACAGCAGCACAACCTGCTCTTTCCCCATTCCCAGACTGCAGCTCCATGCCATGAGTGGTCTACACCCTTCTCCTGTTTCACCTTTTTAATCTAACCTCTGCCTCGTTTACTGTTTCTGATATTTAGGCTCCAAGAATCTTTAATCAAAGCTGCCTTTAGAACTCAACAACTGGATTTCACCTGAATTCAAATGTTAGGTGAGAGGTTCACGCTCCACAGTGATTTTTCTCAGGACCTTTATCTAGGGATGACTCTAATGAATAGAGGGTTGATCATAATTAATATCTAAGATACACTAGAATTTAATAAAGTAAGAATACAGAAGTTATTTTTGATGTAGAGTGGTCTATTATCTATATATCTAAGTATCTGTCTCTTCTCTGTCATTCCTGGAGTACCTTCTGGGTGTCTGGTCTTCTGAGGATTGGGATAGTATACTTCCCAGTCCCCCATAGAAATTAATGTCTAGCTATGGTCTTCATTTTATACATGAGGAAACTGGGGCTCTAAGATGTGTGTGGTATTATGTTATAACATACACGGTGTATTCGTCCGTCTGCAGCAGCCACAGCACAGCTGGGAAGGGAGTAAGTGCTGGGATTAAACCTAGTTCTCTGATAAAACGGCTACTGGTTCTTCCTGTATTTTTAAGCACTGCATTTTAGTACTCTCAGTTTCTGGGAGACCACTGCATTAGGTGGCGTTGTTTAAGAGAAAATTGAGACTAGCACATATGTGCATGCGGGCATGTGTACACACACACGAGCTAATGGTCTCATCTCTGTTGTGATCCCAGAAAGTAAAACTTCACCTTCCCACCTCTCTGCCTGGCTGGATTTGCATCGGTGTTTTTTCCCACTTTGTCAGAACCACTATCTAATTTTAAATGCTCTACCCACCAGTACAGTCTCTTGACTAAAAGACATGCTCCATTTAGGATATATTTTGTGCCTCTAGAGAGCAACACTACTGATCCTTCCACTTCAATGGACAGGAGGCAAAAATATGTGTGTGCTTGTGCATGTGTAGATTAAGAACCAGTGAACACGGTTGGGAACCATCAGAAGCAAGCCAGAATGTCTGGGAGCAGGAGGTGAAGTGTGCAGTTATTCACAGGCGCTTCCCTCAGCAACCTACCTTCACCCAGCCACTGTCTTATCTCAGAGAACACTGAAGAGCCAATTTCTTGAGTCACTTAAATCCCAGGACAGAAATTCTGGCTAAAAATCAAAGATATAATCCACCAATATTTGAAAACTAGGCTTTGTCCCCACAAGATGTTGATTGTTATTAGTAGCACTAACTTTCAATGAGAGAGAAAACTCTAGGGTGTGCAGTTTGAGCTGAAAGAGAAGGCTATGTGGTATATGCCTGTAATCACAGCACTTGCAGGGTGGGGACGGGAGGGTCAGGAGTTCGAGGTTGACTTCTCCAAAACAGTGCCATCTACTCCAACGATTTCCCAGAAACTGAGAGTACCAAAATGTAGTGCTTTAAAGTATAGGAAGAACCAGTCACTATTTTATCAGAGAACCCTGTCACTAACAAAAACAAACCTGAAAGACTAACAATCGCCTTGTTCCTTCATGTCTTTATTATATTCGCAAGGGTTTTCCTACCTGCTGCTACATAGTCTCAGCGACTTCACACAGTGCAAGTCAACTTCTTTCTCTACCAAGCATAAAGCCAGTGATCCTTGCTGATGGAACATTCAAGTAGAGATTCAAGGACCTGGGCTGCTTGCATCTTGTTACTCTGGTACCTTCCAGGTGTTTCTCTGAAAGTTTCCTTGGGTGTCAACCACCATCCAGCAGACAGTGAAGGATGACATGGAAAATCACCAGCATATCCTCCCTGTGTTATGGAGACATGCATGGAGAAGCAGCATGCTTCACTTCCACTCCCATTCTAGTGGCTGGAACCTAGATACATGGCCTTGTCTAGCTGGAAAGGAGTCTGGGAAGTTAGCTTAGCTGTGAGCCCAGAGAGGGACTCGGGGGAAACAGACTTGGCATTTACTCTATCAGTCTCGACCATACTCACTGAAAATGAAGCAACTGAAAAATATGGCGGAGGATGCTGGGAACTTATTGTTCAAACTCAACGTCCAGATACATCTTTTTTTTTTGTCATGACTATAGATGCCTTTTATAAAAGTCACTAACTGACATCCTTTAATCCATCCAAGAAATTTAAGTAACATGGAGAGCTATTGCCTTATACAACTGTGTAATATGCATTTAAAATGTTTACATTCCTTCTTAACAAACAAAATCCACAAACTGCAATTATGTACTAAATTAACGTAAACTGGCAAAGTCTTTCGAGCTACTGGGGATACTTGAAAGTGAGTTTTTTTTCTAGAAATCATTAAGAAAAGTCTCAATGTATTTTTATGATGCTTTTTACTCTCTACCAATGCACTTCTGTCTTCTTTGCTAAAACCTGAACAAAGACTGTTTTGTTAGGAACCTAGATCAATCAGTGTCACTGAAGTCCAGTGTTGGTTGGTGGTCCTCAACTGTATGTTGCTTCTCATTAAACCAGCCAGACTGAAAATTGCATCTGGAGGTGATACTTAGTAATCCTGATTTAGGAGTCAGCTTCAGAAACTGAGCTCCGTCTGTTTATGCACCTCATCTTTATGTCTACAGAGATACACAGAAGTTCCTGTGATTACAGCAAAATCTACAGTTTAAAGCAAGAAGACTCAAACCATGGGCTCTTCTAACATCTGTTTCAGGTTTACGGTCAATCTGAATATTGTAATTTGCATACACTGGCACCACACAGTGAATTTATTTCCAAACTACTGTATATAGTATATAAAAGAGGACCGCCTAGTACTTGGCTCTTGAGCCAGATCTACTACTCAAAGCAAGAAAGGAGAAAACCCCATGAATAATTAACAATAACTGCTTTACCTTAAACAATGGTCTGCCTTACCGTCTTGCCGCCCGTCCTATGTGGCTAACACCCATCATTACCTTAAGGCCCCATCAAAGAAACTCCTGGAAGCCACAGAAAGGTAAGGGTAGTTGAGAAGCAGAGAGTTCAGATTAAAAGGATAATTACATCCTAGAACTGAGAAGGAGTTTGTGTCCCACACAGGAATTATTGCTAAGTGGAAGCAGAATACATCGTGTAATCAGACCACCCAGTACTTGGAGTCACTCCTTTGCATGCAGAGCTGCTCACTCTGTGACCTCAGTCAGTTAGGAATTTACTTAGATCTTCAAGCCTGTGAAAGCCCTCACCACTCTTGCTCAGATCCTCTGTCCAGTGCTGCCCACATCAACCAGGAACCACTAAACACCCCTCCAGAGGACTTGTATCAGCTGCATTCGTACAGAATTCTGCAGCAGAATAAGTCAACTCAAAAGGGAGCCAGGAATTGTTACCTGACATGGAAAGTAGAAGTCCCTATTTGTAGACACTGAGAAACTGGATCTGTGTGAGCTCTTTGGTCATTTAAAATCCCATTTCAACCTGACTAAACCCTCAGAGCACTGGAGATGATGGTCTGAGGCACACAGGGATTTTAAATGTGACACTGAGCAAGGTAGTCAGGGATGAGACTGGAGCTAAAGGCCAGCTCTGCCTAAATTCGGCAGGCAGGAGCTTAGACTCCTGGACTCCACTGGGCCTCACAGTGCACACAGTATGGCTTCGGTTCCTGGGGTGACTTTCTACCTGACATGTCTCTGTACACTCTGCTGCTCTGCTTCCTCCCGGCCTTAAGACCCTCTGCTGTTGCTCGTCCTCTGTTGCTGACCCCAGCATAGCGTTTATCTGGCTATCTACACAAGCTGTGCCAACAGTAGGCCATCATGCTCCTTTTTCTAGAATTCTTTCCCATCCTCGGGGCTCTTGTTGCATTAGCAAATATCTTTTTTTTTTTTTTGAGAAAATGTCTCACTGTATAGCACAGGCTGGCCTCCAGCTCATGTTGGAGTCCAGGCTGTCCTCAAACTCACAGTCCTCTTGTCTCCACCTCCAGAATGCTGATTATAGATACGTACTGCCATGCCCAGCTAAGCAACTGCTAATTTTTACCAACTTATCTTATTAGACATGACACCTTTAAAAAAAACATTTTATTGAGTTTTTGTGCATTTCATACAATAGTTATTAATCAAATTTAGACCCCCTCTCCCACCATCCATGCCCCCACATACCCTCCCACCAGTCTGTCATATATATTAAGCCCTATCTGGTCAAGCATGAGTACCCAGATGTCCTTTGGTGCAAGTTTACCCACTGGAGTCTGACCAGACTATCAGGAGATCTTAAGGAAGATCTCCTCTCCCTCACCCAGCAGTAATCAGTTGCCAACAGTTCCCTTGCTCCACGCTGGGTCCTCGTCTGATTGAGTTGACCTGGGTCTTATGCACAGCACCACCATCACTGAGAGCTCACATGAGCAAGCTTCCAGTGGCCTGAAAGCCTCTGTTTCTCTATGTTCATGGACCAACACCTTTGATTACAACATCTCCCCTAATTTCAGGGATGTTAAAATATGAATAAAACAAAAACAAAACTTAGTCACTGGGATGGATGAAATTCTTCAGTAAGCCCCTGGTCTCACAAAAATAAGCCTTGGTCCATGAAAATTCTTCTTAAAGAAAGGTGGAATTCTTAGTATCGGTTCTTTAAAGTTCTGAGTTATCATAGTACATTTTGCAGTAGAAGCTTATGGTTGGGCATGGCGAATCAGAAAACACGAGTAGAACTGGTAGCTGTCCTGTGGCTCTGTCATCGCATATATTTCACATCCTTAGTATTTCATGCTAAATATCTGTGGCCTGAGTGTCCATTACCAGGCTGATTATATCAATTAAGATACAGGGTGATGCTACGATAAACAAAACCACTAGGAAATATCTCCTTGAACAATGTCAACACTTACCAAGATGCTGTGATTTCTTCACTAATTTAGTACATAAATCATTGCACCTGTTTGTCTTCATTATAGGTTAATGATGCAAATTAACGAATTCTAAACACAACCTAGGACATGTAAGCACACTGAAGTAAATTAACTATAAAGTAAAATAAAAACATCGGAGCTGAATACTGACCCTTCTTCTTTTCCTGGTTATTACATCGGGGATTGTTTGTTTTTCTTGACAGTTTGTCTGCGTTGGTGGGAGCCCCAACAGAATGAAAGCATTTGCACTGTTTATGCACAAGGAGCTCAGGCTGGAGGGAGATGGTGATGACATTGAAGATATCTGCGCAGGGACAGACAGATACTGCATGTTCAAAACCGGCCCTGTGCTGTCTATCAGTATAAGTTGAAGCTGACTAGAGACTAAACTGGGAATGTCTGAATGCAGTGCCCTTTCCCCTCTCCTTGCACTCTCATACAAGGAATGCAAGTGTACAGGTGTGTATGATTACAAAATCTTCAGGGCAGAGCAGACCACGCAGGGTTACGCCCATCTACGCTTACTACTGAACTACTCAAGTTAAAGAAAAAATAATCTCCAACCTCCTCTTTCTTTGCTAAAAATACTTTATTTATTATTTTCCTTTTATATAGCTGAGTGTATTATCTGAATGTCTGTAAGTACATCTATGTCGTGCAATGCCCACGAAGGTCAGAAGAAGGCATCAGATCCCCTGGGAACTGGAGTTATGGATGGTTGCTAGCCACCCCGTGGGTACTAAAAACCCAAATCTGGGCCCCTCCAACCAGTGCTCTACAACGGCTAAGCCATCTCTCCAATCTCCCACCCCCTCTTTCTCTTTTGAACTGCTCATTATGTTCCTCTTCCCAGCCATTTTCTCTAGCAGGTCTCTAGTCCAGGTTTGGGAATTCTGAGCTTTTAGAACAAGGCCAATTTTCAGGATGGTTAAAGTGTTTAGCACTATAGTATACTTGCTAAAAAGTGGGCAAGTGTGTTTCCACAGAGCTCTTGTGACTTCCTCTCCTATCACTTAGAATATGACAGCAGTTCTGGACACAATATGTCTGAAGAGAAATGAAGCAGAATAATTCGTAGACAGTTCCTCTTGGTGTCTGCACACAGCCACCCACTCTGCCTGCCTCAGCTTGTCCCTCTGCACAGGGCTGTATTCTGAATTCTGAAGCAGAAGCTGGAGTCTGTCAATACTTGCACACTGCAGCCCTTTTATGAGGCATTAGCAGGAATCAGGGAGTGAGCCTGAAATAGGTGTGACAACTGTAAAGATCTGAGCTGTAAGTGACCCCTATACTAGGAGTCAGTCACTATTCATTGATGACTCAAATTACTTAGTGGTGGAGTGTTGACTATAGCTAGAGACCTAGAATAACAGAGGAAAAAATACACAATACCACTGGGGCAGCCAATTTGATCTCTTCTATAGACCAAGAGTGCCTGAAACTTGTTATGATGACAAATAGCAGAATCTGTTCATTTACTAATTTGTTCATTCAATAAATATCATAGAATGTATGTATTAGAAGGGCCTGAATATCCCTGATGTTGTCCTGTTAACTTTGCAGTTAGCCTTTTATATTTGTCTATAATTATTTGCTCTTTTTGTATAGTAAATGGGGAAAACAAAAAAAGCAAAATTTCCCCCCCTAAAAGTGAAACTACCCCAATGAGCAGAAAAGTTTCAGTATAAGGTATCAAGCCAGGGAAAATGACTTAAATGATTGAGCCACTCAGAATATTAAGTAGCCCATTGAAAACTCCTCCTTTCCAGTAGCCCCTGGTGGGGAGAGGAAAGGAGAGAGAGAGAGAGAGAGAGAGAGAGAGAGAGAGAGAGAGAGAGAGAAAATTTTAACAGAAACACAGAAATCCATTTGTAATTTTATCATCATACTGAAAAACCAGTGCTGATCATAAAGTTACCAAACGTTTGATTTAGAAGGAACCTAATAAAGTAATAACTCATCCTCTTAATTTACAGTTGAGGAAATGATAGTTTATTCATTCATTAGTTGCAGAACCAGTGCTGAGGCCCCAAATTTGTTCATCTTGAGCACACAAATCAATACAGATTTGATTCCTGGCTCCAGGAGTCTTACAGTGCTTTCAGACATCAGAGCATATTGGATGGGAACCAAGAAACAGGGATGCCAGAGGCTCAGAGATTCCAGTTTAATATTATTGACAAGAAGGGAACTCAGGTAAGAATTCCACGGCCAGAGCTCCAGTGGTTTTCCAGTCTCTGCACCCATGGTTCATACACAGAGGTGCAACTCTGCTGTCATGCAGGAAATGAACTAGCCACTAATATAAACTCAGGTCCAGTTTCTACAAATTACACTGTGGAAAATCTTCCTGGAGAGTTGTCAGAACTCAATATAACCATCAGGAATCCCTAAATCCTTTAGCAGTGTTGACTCTTCCTCTGTAACATCGTCTGTACTCATCTACATGCTGAAGAAAATCAGGCAGTAGACATAATCTACAGCACTGTAATCTTGCTCTCTCATGCTCAACATGAGGTTCAAGTTTTTTTTAATATTTTATTATTTTTATTTTATGTATATGCCTATATATATGTACGTGCATCTGTGTATGTATAATGCTTAAAGATGTCAGAAGAGGGTGTTGGATTCCCTGGAAGTAGAGTTAGGGATGGTAGTTAGTCACCACGTGGGTGCTGGGTGTCAAACCCAGGTCCTCTGCAAGACTGTGCTCTTAACTGTTGAGTCATCTCTTCAGCCCCAGCTTCAAATTCTTAAGTGGGAATTGAAGTCACATTTCTCTTAGAGTCCTTCAGAAGTCACATGGAATTAACAGAAAATAATCAAGGCCGCATTTGAACCAATAAATTAATTTCTATTTCATTTACTAGTTTGAAGTAGGACTAAGAACATAAAAGCCAAATATGTTTCTTCAGTTTCATGACAATTGTGGGAAAACAACCCACTCTTCACAGAAGCGCACTGCAGAGAACTCCATGGAGCGGTGAGAACTGGGGCTGCCTTGGCATGCCTGTTCTCTGTGCCATCCCACCTCTGCTCTTGACAGTGAGGAGCTCAGTTCATCTGGCAGCAAGATGCCTCTCTCTGGTTCTCACAGATGGACACATCCATCAGCTTGCCATACAGGCATCAATTAGAGTTGACTTATGCTTTTCTCAGCACAGGCACCATCTTAATGATTATGTAAATTTATACAAGGGCTGTTAACTTGTAATGAAGAAAAACTACGTCCTGCTCGCATTTGTGAGATGCATAATGACTCTCTCCTCTCTCAACAGCATGGGATGGGCATCCCCTCTATTTCCATTATGCTGCATGAACTCATCAAATTACTGCACCATGTGCGCTGCTGTGACGTTACCATCATCAGAATTGGAACGTCAGGAGGAATCGGTGAGATGAATTTATTTCTACCATTAAAGTTGAGTTATTCTCCATACATCTCTGTGTACACCAAAATATTAGAGCCCAATGGGAACCCAGATGGGCTGCAAAGTGTTGGAAGGTTGGACTTGAGGATTTAAGGAAACCTGTGCATTGTCTTTTCCTCTTCTTTTCTTTAACTCTATGGTAACCTGGAGGGAAATATCCCATTGCTGATGCCCAAATGGCCTTAGATGTTCTTTAAAAAAAGATTATATGTCTTAGAAAATATGTAAGAGTAAGTTTTGAACCTGAGAATTTATGTGACAGAAATAGTTGTGTCTGCCTGTTTTATCTACCAAGTAACAGACATCTCTGCTTTTGGCTCATCTCAGTGACTACAGCTCTTTTCTTGGCTATCATTTACGCATCAACTTAGCAGAAGTGACCACATGGGCTTTTAGGGAAGGGCCAGTGGCCACCTAAGCTTGTCCAAGTGCCTCCCATCTCTCTTCTTTCTCTGTTGGTCGATCAACTGAAAGGGGGTCTTCTTTATGTTTTGGGATTTACTGAGGTAATATTTTAAGGAATCTTTCTCCTTCCTTGAACTTTTCATAAGGAGCAGATCTTGTCAGAGGGTCGTTTTACCATTGTTACTGCATGCAAACATAAACACAACTTTGTAAGTGGAAAGGTTTGGTTGACAGGGTGAATATATCACATTCAGAGAGAAGAGATAAATATTTTTAAAATATTGACTGTTTTTTAATAGCAATGCCTTAGTATTACTCAAGTAAGCATTTTGGAGAGATCTCCAAGCAATGAAGAGATCTCAAAAATCCTCTCAATATCACATTCACAGATGGCTATGACTAAAAATGAGCAGGTTAAAAAAGGATCATAGCGTTTCTGCAGCTGTCATTGAAGAATAATGTCCAGGTAAGGCACCTCACATGTGGACAAAAGGACACTGTGGATCCTCTTCCAAATGGAAATGGAAAATATAAGTAATCAGTGTTGGTCAGACATCTTTCTAGACAGTCATTTATCCATCAGCAACCCAATAGTCAATGACAGGCACCAATTCACTTGGGGATGATATAGATACCATTATTGAGGTTGCTGGTAATTCCTGGGTTGTAGGATTCAGTGATCTGTCTCTTTAGCTCACATTTATGTTCTGTGCCCTCCTGATTGTTGTGGTTGCCACTTGATACTAATGAGTGTCCAGCAAGTTATTCTGATGGCCATCCGATTCAAGGTCATGGTATTGTGTTTCATGACAACTTGGTGTAGATGACAAGATAGAACCACAATTGCGACAAAGGCTTGTGACCAGAGGCCACTTAAACTATCGTGCTGGTGCAGATAGCTTCATATTGAAGTTGCCTCTTCATTAAGAACTCTATAACCAAGATGGGTTCATTGGGTTTGTTTCAAGCAACATTCTATTTGAAGATGTAAGAAATAGATATCACTTAGACTTGCTGACCTTTCAGTCCTAACGTGAGCAAACATATCTTGATAAGGAAAAAGTACTCAGTTAAAAAAAGTGGTTTTGCTTGTGAGAGACCCTGACTGATATAAATGCTCTAATGCATCTAAATTTTCAGGTGGTGTGAGAAAAACACTCTTTTGGAGACATGCATTTTCAACTTCCTTTTCAGTTATTTTCCTGTCTTAGGACATTGTGAATAATTACAGGAGTCACTTGTTTGGCTTTCTTTAAAAAGTTTCTGAGACATCAAAGCTCTATCTTAGGAGGCTACTATGACAATAGCTTTTAATTTTCATTTGACACAACCTAGCATCCCTTGGGAAGAGAGTCTCAGGGAGAGACAATGTACATTGGGTTGGCCTATGGGCCTATCTGTGTGGGGTTATCTTAATTAAGTTAATTGATGTGGGAAGATCCAGCCCACTGTGGGCAGAATCATTCCCTAGGCAGGTGTCCTGAACTGTATATGAGTGGAAAAATTGGGTTGAGTACAAGCAAACAAGCAGACATGCACACATTCATTCTTCTCCTTGCTCTTGACTATGGTGTCATTAGCTTCTCCGAATTCTTGCCTTGATCCCTCCTCCACTTTGATGGACTATAACCTGGAAGTGTAAGCCAAATAAACCCCATCTCCCAAAAGTTGCTTTTTCTGAGGGTATTTTATCACAGTATAGACATGAAACTATAACAGCTACCTTGGATCTCTAGTGAGAAATCTAAAATGTCCTGTAAGTAACCCTATTTTGATCAATAGTGAAATTTACACTGCACAGGATAAGTCTATGGTAAAGACTGGTAAAAAATTTCCTGAAAAGTGTCAGATAATGAAAGGTTTTGACTTTGCAAACCTTGTGGTTTATGCTACAACTTCTAAATGCTACTCCATAGCTCAGAACTAGCAAGACTGTGTGTAGATGATCACATGTGATGATGATACAATAATGTTTTATTTACTAAAACATGTGGGATATGACCTGTGAACTAGTTTACAGAACTGTATTCTATGGTATCCTTATAGCAGCATTTGCTCATTGATAAAATATCTATCCCATTCTCATCATGTGACAAGTACAGTGCCAGACCTGGGGACAGAGTAGTGAGCTGACACTATTCTTCACTGTAACAGCTTATGTTCTGTCAGAGCAATATACAAATGACTGTAAAATCTGTAATGAGTGTTGGAGAGAGAGAGAGAAAGAGAGAGTCTAGGCCACTGTTTAAATATATCTTCTTATTCAGGCTTTCAGTAGAAATCATAGTGGATCAAAAAGTGGGTCACAGTGGGGTTTGGGGGAATTTCCTATAACCTATCTCTGTTAGTTTTTACTTATTTGTACTTATTTCCTTGGTTCTTCCTCCCTGGTTCAGAGCTTTGGAAGGAAGTGACATCAGCTGGCACATAAAGAATGTTGGTGTTAGTGTAATAGAAAGAATCAAGAATATGTTCCAGGCTGGGAGACAGAGTTGGCAGAAAATGGCTTCTCAGTGAGCCCAGGCCCCTTGAGCAAGCCAGACTTTGCAGCAATGGAAGGTCAGCCAAGGGGCCTAATTTACATGAAGTTAGGGAAAAGAAGGAGCCTGTGTGATGGGAATCTGAAAGAAGAGAGGAGAGAGCTGCCAAGAAATTATAGTAATCAGGAGTTGCAGGGAGATTATCAAGTAGTCACATCACTTTATGAAAGCTACTTGCTGCCAGGCTCATTTTGTTTATTTCTGACCTAATTTATTCACATTTGAGCCTGAAGGCTAATTTGCATGTCCAAGAGTCATGTTTGTCTTGAAATTCAAATGCTATCACGTTGAAAATAGGAATCTGGAAAGACAGCCAATGAAAATGCCTGTTCTGAATGTTATTGGATTGTATCCAGAAAAGAAAATATTTCTAGAGATGAAAGCAGGGAGAATCATTAGCAAACAGTATGAATTAGTGTTGGAAGGAGAGGTTACATACTTTGTGGCACAAAAGTAAACTTTAAGCAATCTTCTGTTATTGCTTATTTATTTCATCTTGCAGGGATTGCCCCTGGGTCTGTTGTAATAACAGATACAGCTGTAGACTCCTTCTTCAAGCCTCGGTTTGAGCAGGTGATCTTGGACAATGTTGTGACCAGAAGCACTGAACTTGACAAGGAACTGGCTGAAGAACTATTCAACTGCAGCAAAGAAATTCCCAACTTCCCAACCCTCATCGGACATACAATGTATACCTATGATTTTTATGAAGGTGAGAGTCATTTATACATGCAAAGGCAGCAGAAAGATGCCAGCAGCTCCTTGCTATTCAAACCCATAATTTATATTAAAACAGCACTCAAGCAAATTAATTGTGTAGATTTCAAAAGGACGGAAATAGCCTTTTAACTTACTAAAGCAGAGCAACATAGGGGCTTAATAAGCAGCAGAGAAACATGCAGAATGAGTTTATGTAGAGAATAGATTTAATACTCCCAGATCAAACTGAATGCTAAAATGCAATCAGTGGTGTTGACAAATTGTATCCCTGTTCATGACTTTAACTTAGATTGGTGACTTTAAGAAAGAGGAAATACACTGGTTTTATGTTTTTGTCAATCATCTGGACCCCAGAAAGAAAATGAACCAGGAGATGAGGAGAGATATTTAAGAAAAGAAATCTTGTAGGGATGCAGTGGTCTCAGAGAGGGACTTTTATCTCACAGCCATGGGTCAAAGGTCTCCACATCTAGTTTAGAGAAACTGAAGCACCTTACCAAATACCAGCTTTTGCCCTAGGGGGTGAGGAAAAAAAGCAAACAAACAAACCAAAACAACAACACAAATATCCAAGGACAAACTGCTCATTAGAGAAAAAAGATTCTAACAAAATTGGTGCTATAGTGTGGTGGCCAAGTGGGAAGTCTTGTGTGGTAGTTTTGCTCATATAAAAACCAAAGTTATCTCAGATGTCATTACCAACTTCTTTTATTTTCCTCTGGATCAAAGTTTAGGCAGTATCTTAAAAATCTAAAAACCATGCATGATTGTCTACGTTAACTCAAGTTAGTGAAGGTGTCTGAGAATTTATGAAGCAGGAGTGGTTGAGGTTATTTCTACTAGTGAAGTTGTTCTCAGGTTCTTCAACTACAGGGTCACCCACCCATGTGTTTAAGGCCAGCTCATCCATAGAAGCCTGTTGGAGTCAATGTTTTCTTTGGCCTATGAAATACCGTTTCAAATGTGAATTATTTTGCCAACATTTGTCATTTCTAGGGTGTTCATATGAAAATCCAGATTTTTGACTTTTTGAAATAGCATAAGGTAACATTAAAAAAGTACAAAACAGTGTATGTGTGACAGTGCTGGCAAGCCCTGGCCTGAATCCAGGGCCACCTGTGCTGGAGGTGAGGCCAGGTGACTCCCTCCATCCTGGGCAGACCCTCTCATTGACATTATCTACCTGACTTCTGGGACAGCTGGGTTAGCACTGTTAGAGGTGCTGGCAGGCAACGAGAAGGAACAGGGAGAAGCTGAGTGCCAGAATGGAAGGGACGTGAAAAAGGCAGAGTACCCGGAAAGGCGAGTAAAGGGGGCCGGAAAGGACTGTGCAAATAGTGGATGCCGGTGGAGCGCTACGACTCGACTGGCTTCGATCTGCGCACGGCCGGGGCGGAGACACTGAAGGGCATGCAGGGCGGAGGAGTAACAGCAACAGGCTTTTCGCCACCTCCTTCTGTCTTCGCTACTTGACCCGGATGAAATTAAGTGAACCAGGAACACTGGAAGCAATCTGGAAAGGAAAGCATGAGCGCAGGGGTGTCATGCAGCTTGCCAGGTGTGGACGAGAGAAAGGACACGTTGATTGCCTGTGTCCGGCTGCCGTTGTCACAGAGGCCATCCCTGAAAGCGGCTGCTCCCAACCACTTACCTCAGGAGCGTCGCTGAAATGGGAAACCTCTCTTCCCATGTTCCATGCCTCTCCTTGGACCATCCCCCAGTCACTGGGGCAGCCTGAGGTTTTCCTCAAAGAACAACTCTTCCCATGACCCCGATATGCCATTCCTGATGTCCCGGGCTGACCCCCAGTAGTTACTGACTCCAGAACTCCGCCCTGTTTTGAGATTTGAGCCGGGTGCAGTCATGATCCCTGCTCATTTGGGTTAACCCCCAGCAGCCGGGTTAACCCCTAGAAAGGGCACACTCAAGAGTCAGAGACAGTTTTAGAGTGCTACATCCTTTGCAGCCTTCAGATGAGGTCACTGCCACTTGCAGTGGGACAGCAGTCACTAAATTCTCTCCATCCCCTTTCAGGCCAAGGACGCCTAGATGGAGCATTGTGCTCCTTTTCTCGAGAGAAAAAGCTTGATTACTTGAAAAGAGCATATAAAGCCGGTGTTAGGAATATTGAAATGGAATCTACATGTGTGGACTCTGTGGCTTGAAAGGTAAGCTTGTCTTCCAGGAAGGTATCAGAGATTCATTCTTCAGGAGAAAGAAAGGGGCCCAGCTAAATTTTGCTTTATGCTGAATACATGCCTTATAAATGCTCATCTTATACATCACACATATGAGCATTATCTTATAGTATCTTGTAAGCAGGTAGGGCATTGCTCCCATCATGGATTTGAGAAAATAAGGCTCAAGGGTCAAAAACAAATTGCCCAAGGGCAACTGATGATTGGTGATGCAGCTATGATTCAAAAGCAAGTTCATTTTTCTCTATCCTGGTAATGGCTGCTATTTTCTATCAGAACTGAATTGATTGAGACAGGATGCAAATGAGATATTCCTAAAATAGTCCATCAGTCACAATTCTAATTAGCATGGTCAGGAAAAGGTAGGAGGAGAAGGTGCCATTTGGGAAAGGCCACATGGATACCTGGGGAAGCACGTTTGACGTGTCAGTGTAAGGCTGAACATATCAGGGGCGGGCAGGTGTGCTGCAGGAACAGGTGGAGACTAGAATGAATAGAGGGCCGGTGCGTCACAGTGAAAACTGTGACTTTCCGGAAACTGGAAGCCAGTGGAAAGCTCAGAATAGGAAGTGACCAGATAAGCCTTTCAACAGACTTGCTCTGGCTGCTGAGTTGGAAAGAAGCAAACAGGACCAGAGCAGCGTTGGGGAGAGGAATAAGAGTATAGCAAGTCTTGAAGGGCCAGGGTGATGGCAGAGGGGAATGGGAGCCAGGCAGGCTCTGGGAGCATTCTGAAGATGAATCCAGCAAGATTTGATGACAGTTTGATGTGAATGTTAGGAGAAAGGCAGATGTTAGGAATGAGTCCTATGCTTGGGATAAGGTTATAACATGTAATTGGGACAAAGAAGTTGTAGGTAAGGATTTAGGGGTGGTGACATGAAAATGGAGGGGTTCTGGGGAGAAGTTTGAACTGAAGGGGTATAATTATATGTTGACGGCATAAAGATGACACTTGAAGCTACTACAGTAGATGAGCTGATGAAACCAAGAGCATAGACACAGATGACGAGATCCTTGGCAAATGTAGTAGGAGGAGATGGGGAAACCAAGGAAGATTAGCCAGTGATGTCAGCAGCATGCCAGGAGAGTGTATGCGCTACCGCCCAGTAAAAAACAGCTTCACAGAAATAATTTTGAATTCTACTATTTTCCTTATAGCCAATCGGTTTTCATATGCATATTGTAAGCGCATTGTATACGGTAACATTTTTCAGTGCTTTGGAAAAAAGTTAGTTCACAAGAAGGGATTAACTGCAAAGACACTATCCTTAACTACTCTTATCTAAGGATATAGACACATGCCAATTCCTATATTACAGCAATTCCTATATTACCCAGGTGAAGAATCACAAATTCTTCCTCATGATGTTTTCCCCCCATTTTCATATGTATTGTATGATGTGCATGTGTGTTTGCAAGCAGTACACATGTTTGCACCTGTGTGGGCACATGTGTTGGGGTACGCATGTGCACGGGGAGGCTGAAGATCAGTAATTATCCTCAGGTTGCTCTTCCACCGCAGCCAACCCCAAAGTTCAAGGGTCTGTCTACACTCATTAGCCTGCTGGCTCTAGGAATCCCCAGTCTCCACTTTCTGTTTTCTGAGACTGGAACTGCAGACCGGCTTCCATGCTCACTTAGCATTTAAGTGGGTTCTGGGGAATCCAAACTCTGGTCCTCATACTTACAGTAAGCACTTTATCCACTGAACCATCTCCCAAGACATTCTGCCCTCCATGCTGTTTAGAAGGCTACCATGAAGCTCTCTTTCAGAGAAACCATAACCTCTGCTTTTCCCTGGACAAGTTAGTAAGAGTGGAAAGGCTTGACTTTGCCTGAGCAGTCTAGAAGATTCCCACTCTAGGGAAGTCCTGCTCAAGTTGCTTTATTATAAAAATAAGTGATCACTTGACTCTGCTCCCCCAATATGTAAATGAACAGATTTTGGTAACCAATGTAGTTAAACATAAAATGCTGAGTCATTATCATCTGCTCAGGTATAAATGTGATGGTGACTGTCTGTTCTTTTCATTAAAACCATCTATTGGCCCCCAGGGAGAGTTGAAGATTTATGTATGAGTCCTTCTCCTTAAAGAGGTTGCAGAAACCTGAGGCAAGTTATTCTCTTAAGAGTGCCATTGTGTGGTTGCTACAGGTCACGTGTGCTCTTGCTCTGGGCCCCCCTGCAGGTATCTCGCCTCCTTCCAGGTACAGGCGGTCAGTAGACCAGGTTCTGAGAAACACTAACCTACAAGAATAACTTATTTGTATGTCCCTGGCCCTGCCCAGCCCTTTGAATGTGAGCCTTCTCCACCTGTCTTGTGATAAGCAGTCAACAGCCTGAGATCAAAGTCTAAGGGGAGACACAGGAAGTACAAAGGTTCTGGGGCTGATAATGACATGATTCTTGTGCCTTCCTAGCAAGCAGCCTGGAGTAAATAGTGCTTTATACTCACACCCTTGAGGAGCAATGGTGGCTAAAGAGCGAGAAAGTGAGAGAGTGAGAGGGAGGGAGAGAGGGAGAGAGGAAGGGGGGAGGAGACAGAGAGAGAGTCAGGAAGAGGTAGAAGAGGATAGATAAAGCCAGGCTGGAAGCCACAATGCTAACCCTGGCTGTTTCCTCCCTTTTCTAAAGGCCAGCTCATTTGGTCGCTGCTGTGTACATGAGTATTGGCTCTCAGACCTGCTGTCTTTGCCCATTGTTTATGGAAAGCCTTCCTGGAGGATCTGAATCAGACAGAGGAAACTAAAGCTGTAGAGCACAGGGCTGCATGGAATCTAAAGAATTCAATGAATGAGCTTTGGAGACCCTGGGTTCCCTGAAATTATACACAAATAGTTTATGTTCACGGCAATATGTATGCTTTTGTGTGTGAAAAGATGTTCTAGTGACAACTTTCATCAGATTCTTTAAGAGGTCCTAAGTGACCCAAAGGACAGAGTTGCTGGGTATTCCTGGAGGGGCTCAGAACACAGTAAGCTCTGCTTTGGACCTGTGTGCTCTTGCTGTATTCCTGGTATATATCCTCAGGTCAGGTAGCTGACGATCTCTTTAGTGACAGCCAGGTCACCAAGTGTCCCTCTGGCCCCCGGAGTTACCCACTACTTAATCGGAGAATTATGGTAGCAAAACTACAGGTTTAATTTTGACAAATTGTTTTGGGTAATTAGTTCCTTTTAATGGCTCATGGAAATAGTTTTAGGTGACAAGATCATTAAATGCTGCTTGTTAGGGGCTCTGCAGGTGCAGAAGCAGTGCTGGCTTGCTGTTGCCTGCTCTGTCTATTACATTACCCTTGAAATCCAGAGGAAACATTTAGTCCAGTTCGTGCCTGTTCTGTGCAGAGTACAGAGCAGGGTTTCCTTTCATCCTTCTGCTGAGGGAGGATTAGAGCAGGACTCGCAGCTTTTCTCTGCCCCTGCCAGCCATGTCAGGCTTCACAGACTTGCTGATCATTAACTTGAAAAGTCGTGGGAAGTTGCTAGCTCTCCCATTTTCTTTTTTTACCTGTTCAGCCAGGTTGCTTTTTTACAACCAAATGAGTTTTGAGTAAATAGGGTCCTAGGTGATGAAATATTTGACCCTGCTCCAGTTGAATATTTTCATTACTTTTTACTTGATTGTAGCAGTCAGGTATATAAGCAGGCCAGGCCAGGTCCTAATAGTTCTCCATGTACCAACTCAGAAGAGGAATGGATGGACGGGCAGAGAATGCAGCCCTTTCAGGAACTGGGACTTCACTGGCTACTTACTTTACCAGTTGCGTCGTGATGAACCATTTGTTTAACCATTTTAAGCCTTTATTTTATCATCTGTGAAAGGGAACAAAAATACTAGCCCATTCATGGCACAGCTGCAATAACTACGAATATCATGAATGCATGTCAAGTAACAAGCATTAAACCAAACAAAAAGATACATGAATTGGGAGGTATTTTCAAATTAAGTATTTAATAAGGAGTTAATATCCCAAATATATGCTAATCCATACAACTTAATAGCAAGAAAGAAGTGGCCTGATGAGCTGTCATTACATATCTGTTAGAATGACTATGAAAAGCACACAGCAAGTGCTGGTGAGGAGGTTGAAAATGGAACCCTGCTGTACTATTGATGAAGATATAAATTAACAAAGCCTGTGGAAAGGCCTTTCACTAGACTGAAAATAGAATCACCATATCTATCAATCCTGCTTCTGAGTAAAGAAGCAAAAGAATTGAAATCAGCTTGTTGGAGAATATCTTCACTAGCTTATTCATGATAGCATCATTCATAAAAGCTATGCTCTAAAATCAACCAAAGAGTCTATCTGTGGATGACACGATGAACAAAATGTGACATGTATATAAATGGAACACTCTTTAGTCTTATAAAGAAAGACATGTGGTTATTTATGATAACATGAATGAACACTGAAGACATTGCACGAAGTGAAATAAGTCAGGCATGGAAAGGTGGATACTGCATAATCTCACTCGTGTAGAATCTAAAGAACTCGAACTCATGCAAACAGAGGTCAGAATGGTGGTTACAAGAGGCTGGAGAGTGGAGGGCTTGTGGGGTGGGAAATGTGGCCATGTTGGTCAAAAGCACAAGGTTTCCGTTAAAAGGAGGAATGCGTTTTAAATGTCTACTCTACAGCTTGGTGACTGCTGTTAATAATAATAATGTGTATTTCTGAACTCTGAAAAGACAGATTTTAGTTATTATCATGAAAAAGTAAATGTGAGATGATGGAGGTGTTAGACTTTCTATAATACATGCATATAGCAAACGATTACATTGTACCCCATATATATATATATATATATATATATATGGAGTATATATTTATCTCCAGCCTCTTGTAACCACCATTCTGACCTCTGTTTGCATGAGTTCGAGTTCTTTAGATTCTACACAAGTGAGATTATGCAGTATCCATCTTTCCATGCCTGACTTATTTCACTTCGTGCAATGTCTTTAGTGTTCATTCATGTCACAAATAACATATATATATATAAATATTTATATATATATATGAATCATGTCAACAAAAAGTAACATTTAAGAAGAGAGCATGTACTATTATGACTTTAGCATACTTCTCCCTGAAGCCACATCCTCCAATGAAGTCTGAAGCAGTTGGTTAAGAATTATATTCTGCCCTAAACCCAACTCCGTCTTTACGCCCTCAGAGCTTGTCAGTGTACACAGATCTAATTCCTTCTGCAGTGATGCACTTTTGAAAGGATGCAAATAGAGATTATTGCACAATTATCTATTCGAAGTTCCTGACACTGATTCCAATATAAGTAGCTACATTCTCTGGAATCAAAGATTTGATTTGAAATTGATAATAAAGAATTTATACATCATTCAATTTTATGTCTGGATTTTCCTAACAGGACAAATTAAAGATAAATCCTTATGTCAAATTTTCAAAAAAAAAACCCAAGAAATTTGTTTACTAAAAACTTTTGTATTTTTTCCCTGCAATTTTAAAATTTATCATAGCATTTACCTCCATTCCTTGGAAATGAAATGCTAATGTGCTCGCTTTTTTAATGGAACTTATTTTTATGTTTAAGCATTTGATTTCAGATCTTCTCAAATCTCATGATCATCAATATTCACTTTTATTGGTATTTCCTGGGCCAGAGTTCCATAGCCAGCCCATCTCTGCTTACATTATTCTCCTACAGTAAACAAATTCAATAAAACAAATTTTATTCCTGCACCCAGGAATAAAAACGTGACTTCAGTAATAAAGGCCAACTTTCCAGGCGTAGCCTCAAGTAGGAAGCGCCTCCTCTAAGAACTGGCAATAGGACTGGAAGTTGCAGGCTGTGTGCCTTAGATGCAAATGTTTTTCTTTGTTCTCATCTGAACACAGTGCTTTCTTGAGCCTTAATCTAGTGTACTACAGAGGAAAGAGGAAGTTGGAATGTTTTTAATATTCTCAATTAACTAATTTAAATGAGTCTTGAATGAATGAATGAATGAAGAATGGTATAGGACAGTAGAGGATGCAGCAGGCTATGTCTGCATTACAGGGGATATCACACAAGGTTGCTGCTGTGATATGAAGGCTGGTTCCTTAGGCTCTTCTCTGCAGCAGCGAGCAGCCCTCTGTCTTCACTAACCATGTTACTTGTTTACTAGCTGCTGTGGTCTGTGTGACGCTTCTTGACAGACTTGATTGCGACCAAATCAACTTGTCCCATGATGTTCTGGTGGAGTACCAGCAACGGCCTCAGCTCCTAATCTCAAATTTCATCAAAAAACAGCTTGGACTTTGTGACCAGATGTCATAATTCAGCACCCAAACCCTCCCTGGGAGTTGGTAGATGAAGTCTTTTGTTTGTAACATTTTCATCCTTGGGCTAAAATCATAACTAATTTCATAAAATACTTTATCTTAAAATTGAATTTATTGTAATAAGATTTAATACCCACATGAAATTGAGTTTGGATTCCATTTTATAATCAGTTAACCAAAGCACTCTAATAATTAAAATTTTTAAATCATGGACTGTGACATTTGGAATTTCATATGCAGCATTAATTAAGCTTACATCAAAATAGACCAGCCATTTGTAGATAGTTACCAGTTGCTCTCTGAAACAGATCCAGAAACTTATGTTAGGATGTTGTCAGGCACTTCTATGTGTTGGACAAGTGACAGAAATTGATCATGCACATTCAAAATATTTACAAGAATGTGCCAGTGTGATATAGGTCTGTGTGGAAGTTATCCTCAGGGAAATATGGTCACACTTCTCTTCCATCCCCACACAGTTTCAGTGAACACAGAACAGAATTAGAGGTTTATGAGTGTCTACATTTGTGATTTTCACAGAACATAGCAGCTCTGGATTACACTTTTTTCTCAAATGAAAACCCTTGGTAATGTGAAGATGTTTTCATCAGAAATCATAAGTGACTAAATTGCCTGCTAGCAATCTTTTTTTCTTACAAGGAAATGTGTCATGAGAAAGCTGTATGTTTTTCATTTCAATAGCAACCAAATAAGCTGAAGAATTAGTAACAACTGAATTTAAACTAGAGCTCAAGCTCTAGTTTATGTGACTTTGATGCAGATCCTCTACATAACCTTACTCCATTTGACCCTGAGTGACAGCATTCTGTAGAAACTCTCCACGAACTGATCCCAAACTGGGCTTCTTCTGAACTTAGCCTATTTAGAAGTCGGAAAGAATGAATGGGAGCAGGGTGGAGGATGCTTTGCAAACTTGTATATTGTGTAATGTTGTGTACATATATTTATAAGATTATAAACAAATGAAATCTAATTCCAGCCATGCTGTGGAGTATTTGAATACTGGATCCTTTGTGCATTGCATGAGGCTGAATGGAGGCAGAAGGCAGGATTCCCTACTGAAGCCAGCAGGCTCTGGGCAACTCTGGAATTGGTCTGCTCCTGTGACAGGAATGAACTTCTCTGTTAAACAACAACAATAAATAAGCTCTCAAAAAGTGCTTTGGTTTGTGAACTTCTTTGGACAGTGGAGATGCTTGGAATGCAACCTCCCTGGTCTCCCAATAGTTGACCAACAAATACAGTGATCTAAAAGTATAGGCGCTGAAGGTAAGGTGGAACAGTATCACACTTGCTAGTGAGATTTGGCTTTACTTCCTATTTCATTAAGTGGAAATCATTTCAAAGTGGTTCAGTAAGTTTTTGGCTTGAACTTTTACCTGTCCCTGTAAAATCTTTACTTTCTGCTTTCCTGGGGTAAGGGGAGATTCTGAGAAAGAGAAGATTAAAAAGGTATAGCTAATCCTCCTTTCACTTCCTAAGAGTGTGTGTACATTTTCCTCACTGCTGTTTCCTATGTCAGCAAATTGTGTCAAGTGAGGCCCACCTGATGAGTCTGTCTTCCTCATTCTCAAGCCTTATCAGTCACCAAACCCTGTGACTCTCCTGCGTCATTCCTCAGTCTGCCTTCTCTTTAGCTCCTACCCCTAGTCGTAGTCTGGCCACCACTTTCTTTCCTGAAGATCCCTATAGGTTCACCCCTGATAGCTATGCTTCCATCCTGAATTTCATCTGGGCACTCTCAGGTTTCACTGACTGTATACAGAAGGCTATGAATGAAAAGCAAGGCCCTTGGGAAGCCTATGGAGCTGTCTATGTCTATACAGCTAGCAGCTTCTCTTCTCATCTCTGTTGGGACACACTCCTGCTTCCTTGGTTGTCCTCAAGGTATAATTTACAGACAGACCTACTCACCAGCAGGACAAGTGGGACTGAGATGCACTCTGTTTCTCTAGCCTCTTCTGTCTTTAGGCTGCATCAACCAACAGGGCCTTTTCCTGATTTATACAGAAGCATCACATAACATAACAAGGACTCACTGTCACTATCTCTTGTCATTTCAGGACCTTTGGTTGATGCTCTCCCCCCCGCCACTTCAACTCCTGATCCTAGTTTAAATCTGAGCTCAATGTTCCCTTCCTCTGGAAAGCCTCCCTCTTAATCCTCCAATAAATTCCTTGTAGCCTCCACTGCCTCTTCAAAGCACTCACCATAGTTTGAGATTTTGATTTGCGTTGTTATTTAATGGATGCCTAATGCCTAAAAGCTTGTGGACCATTCTCCACTGGGATAGTTTTAGAAAGATCAACTCCTCAATACTGGGAACAGTGTCTTGATCATTTTCTAACCCAGCCACTGCCTGGTGCATAGTAAGACTGGATGAATCGGACATATATACATAGGTATATTATATACTGTATATAATATAAATGTAATATATTAATGTATCAGAATCCTATTAAACTCTAAGTTAATACCATAAACAACTAGATAACATTAAAAGATAAACCACTCTATAATAATACATTCCTGTGTCTAGTAATTCTCATGACCTCTCCAGGGACTGCAGCTTGAGAAACATGGTTCTCAAGTTCTTTTGCTCACAGGCTGCTGGGCATCACACACAGAATAGAACTGAAAGCTTGTATAAAAGATAAATGGACTGGAGAGCTTGCCTCCAAGCTATAAGTCCTGTCTTTTGTCATAGAAGGAAATTAAAATTGTCTGACACATACCAAGTTTCACAAAGCCATATTGTTCCTCCTCCAGGATCCTGCATGCCTCTAGACATAAGTAGATATTTTGAAGATCTAGTCTACAATCTTCATCTCAGCATTAGAGCTAAGAAAACTAATCTTGAACTGTTAAGGTCTCTTTTCTTCATATATATATATATATATATATATATATATATATATATGAAGAAAACATACACACACGCACACACACACACACAATCTTCTTTCTTCATTCTCTTTAGGATTTTCTCCATCCTAAAATAGCATCAGCCACTGTGTGGTACAATGTCTTTTAAAACGAATAACCAGAAAAACTTACAATTTGCAATCTGCCTCTGCCTCATTATTCACTTCCCAGTGATTTACCCATTTCTGATATGCCTTTCTAATCCTCCCAATTGGTGTCACTCAATCTAGAATCAATTTAACATTTATTTTTTCTACAAACTGAGCACAATTTTCTCTTCAGAACAAAAACCTACCATTAAACTATTTCCCCTAAAACTTTAAATATGATTTAAATAATATTTTTATAAATATAAAGTAGTTTCAAAATTCACTAGTCAAACAACCTTGAAACTAGTATCATGTATTTTGTTTAGAATTGGTCTAGAATTACCTTGCCAAAAGGTAGTAATTTAGCATTGTACCTGCTTTTCTCAATTTCTAAAATTTCTTGGAACATTTGTTGCCTCTTACAGGAGTTTAATTTGTTAACATTTTGAAGCACTGTAGATGTTTCAGAGACATAGAAATTATGAGGATCCTCTGATTTTGCCCCATCCCCTATTGGACCAGAAAGAATAGATCCTTAAGAACATAAGTTCTACTTTTTGTTTCAAAAATTAGTTTTACTTTTCATCAGAGTGTAAAGTTCTTTTGGAGTGACACTTCCCTTCCAATATTACAACTAACTAAAAGAATGATATAATAAAGCATAGTATATAAGCTGGGCATGGTGGCACATGCCTTTAATGCCAGCATGTGGGAGGCAGAGAGGTAAGTGGACCTCTGTGAGTTCAAGGCTAGCCTGATCTACATAGTAAGTTCCAGGTCAACTGGGGCTACAGGGAGACCCTGTCTCAAGAAGACAAAAATAAATAAATAAAGCATAAAATAAAATATCAGCTAAGTTCCACTTCGGATAATTGGTCAGCAGTGAGCAGCAGTCCCTGCTTCCTCTATCTCATTTTCTGAAAGTTATTGCTATCAGCTTCCCTTCTATTGAGATCCCAGAAAGCACATGCCAAGCAGAGCTGGTCTATGATTGGTCTAAGGTTACAATGGTATGGACTCTGGGTAAACAAGAAAATGACAGGACAGATGTATTGATAAAGAACCCACTTTGTACAGTTACAAGGGCAAGTACTGAGAGACAGTGAGGCAGTCACTTCCCCTAAGCAATTTACATCCTTGTACATTTGATGTGCTAAGACAGACATATAAGTTACTTTTCTGTTGCAGTGATAAACACTATAACCAAAGAAATTTATAGAAAGATGAGTTTATTTGGCTTATGGTTTCAGTGGGATGAATCCATGGGGTGGGGGTGGGGTGAGGCATGGCAGAAGGCCACAGGAGTACAAAGCTGAGTGCTCACGTCAAGAATGTACAGGAAGCAGAGAAAGAAGAACTGGAAATGGAGCGAGATAGAGCAACAGTGAACTCTCAAAGCCTCCCCTCAGTGACATGCTTTCTCCTGCAAGGCCATACCTTCTAAGCCTCCACAAACAGCACCACCAACTGACCAAGTAGTCATATACTTGAGCCCATGGGAACATTTCTCATTCAAAATACCATAACAGGCATGGGATTCAAAAGATAATCTCAAAAGAAAATGCATAGGCACCAAAGGAGCAATAGAAACAAACATGCTTTGAGAGGTCAACAACAGGAATAAGCGCGACCATTTGAAAGGGTTCTGTGGACGTGGTGCATGTTTGAGATGAGCTTCACTTAAGGCCTACTTTTGATAGAAACTCTTGGCAAGGTGCTGTGCTGCCTACTAAGGGAAGCATGAAACAAGAGGAAGCACACTGCCTGTGACAAGTACAGTGAAGACTCCTGACTGGCTGGAGCTGGACGGGTAACTGGAACTCCACATGAGCTCTACAAAACAGCTGAAGGAGGTCAGACTTACTGTGGAGGCAGTGGGAAGGCTCTGAAAGTGTAGAGCAGCAGCAGTCAGATGGCTGTCAGGTGGTAAGCAGGAAGGAGAACAAGATTGACATAAGAACCTGCAGGAAGAGACTGCCCAGATGTGAGGGACTGAGACCTGTATCCTGCATCTTACAATGTCCAAAGAGAGGGAAGGGAAGACAAAGCCTCCAGACTCGTTATTGTTGCTACGTTAGCCAACTTCCCACTTGATAGGGTGAACGGCTTCAAAATTTCACCTCCTCAATCAAACAGTTTATGCATTGCAGAATAAAACTTTCTTTGTCATGGGAAGATAATGCATTTCCCAAGTCTTCTTCTGCTGAAAGGTGAAGGAGAGTTCAAATGTGACAGAACTGGAATGAGTGACAGCTGTGGGAGAGAGTGGCATTTAAAGGGCTGATGAGTGAGAGATGCTCGGGAAGATCTCAACATCTATTTGATGGAAAGTTCTGCGGATCTTTGGCTAATATAAAATTAGATTTCCAAAAAGAATGTATGTATAAAATAAAAGTAAAGTCCAGTGAAACCTTGAGGCATGCTGACACATGCCTCCAGGACACCATGCTAAGTGAAATATTCTAGTCACCAGAAGATGAATACATTATGATGTCACTGATTTGAGATCCCTAGAGTAATCAAATTCGTAGAAAAAGAAAGCAGATAGCAATATCAGGCTGGAGGAAAAGGAAGGGAGAATTCCTGTTGGATAAATACAAATTTTCACTTGGAAATAAAAGAGTTCTAGAGGTAGAGATGTGCATATACGTGCAACAAGAGTTAAAATGGTAAATGACATATATGCATTTTATTTAAGAATATTGTGTGTATTATTTTTATTTTATATGTATGAATGTATTGCCTGCATGTACCCAAGTCGTACAGTGTCCACAAAGATCAAAAGAGGGCATCAGATCCCTTGGAACTGGAGTTAGGGATAGTTGTTAGCCACCGTGTAGGTACTGGTAATCAAACCCAAGTTCTCTGCAAGAGCAGTTGATGCTCTTAACTGCTGAGCCATCTCTTCAGCCTCTCTGTATGTATTTTAAATGGATCTATATAATAATAAAAAGCAAAGGTTCTTTTTTTTAAGGTAGAGGTTCAATGGGATCTGCTTTTTTTTTTATAATACAAATCAGTAACTTATCAATTTTCATGGAGAAACTTCATGCCTGTGGCCTGATTTTTATGCCTGGAGGTTGGCATTTCCCCATGGAGAGCAAATGGCTCTGAGAAGTTTGCTTCCAGTAAGAAACCAGTGCAAATAGGCTGGGTACCAGCAGGGAGACTGAGCCAATGTCTACCTCTGATATAGGAAGATGTCTGCAAGGAGGCACAACACTTTTGCTGAAGATAATTCTTCAAAGCACAATTCATCAGAGTCAGAAATGCAGAGAAGACATGACTAGCACCTCGGCAGCTATCACAGGGGATGATTAAATCTTAAATACTTACTGGAGAGGGCAGAAGAGGAAAGATGCGTCAGGGAATAGTCAATCTGTGGACCTCAAATGAAAATTTCCTGCACCAATCCAATATGTATTGTCCTCAGTATTAATGCTTTGGGTTTCAGTGACAGTAGAAAACCAACTAATAATACCATCCATCTTTCCCAGTTGTCATTTCATATGAGACTCTGCACAGCCAGAGGACGAAAGAAATCAGTATGAACTGAAGAGAAAGTCAGTAAGAAAAAGAAATGAAAGGAGAACTGAGAGGAAGAAGGAGTCTCAAGGAAATGAGATGGTTGTGAAATGGCATCATGAGAAAAACAAAGACTATGGGGGGTCCTGTGACGTAGGACTACAAATACCTACAAAAGCCACAGAAAATGTGTTTGGAAGTAAATCAAAACATGCTAGGTCAAAAAGAGGAAACTTGAAGACAGAGCTAAGGCCTGATTGCATCCCTGATAGACCCAGTGTCTACACAAGGCTTCACGTGGGGTGTTGGTATGAAGACCCATCAGAAGACATCTGCTTCCTGCACGAGAGACTCAGTGATATAGTTTGTCTTTGCGAGGAAGGAAATGGAATTCCCTACGAAGACCCAGCTCCATGCTTGAAGTCAGGCTCAGAGTCTGGATTCACGTCGCAGGTACTTCCATTTAAAAGTGTATACAGAAAAGTTGGTTCTGAGGCAGAGATGTCCCTAGGGGAGCAAACACACCAAAGTGGCATGGGATCCCCACCAAACAAGCATTCTCACTGAGGGTTTGTTCAGGATAGACAGTCATGGAGTAAGCAGGAGTAATTTCTATGTGAGGCACAGTAAGTGGACACAAGATTAGTTCGGAGAATGTAAGGTGCTAGGATGAGACTTGGAAAGTGCCTGCCAGAGAAAAGCTTTGAAACGACTAAGGCTGTAACAGAAACCACTAAACACAGAACGAGAAGGGGGAAAAAGTCGAGACTGCTGAAAATGAGGCTGTTGGTAACAAGAGCATCTCAGGGACCACATGCTGAAGATCCTTCCGGATGCACTGCACTGATCCATTTAATCCTACAACATGATTCTCGGTGTTTCACGATAACCCTTTTATTCCATTTTATAGATGAAGAAATGGGACCAGAGAGGTTACACAACTTACCTCAAGTCACAAAGTTAATGTTTGCACAAGAGTGTTTTTTTTAATCCAGATGAGGTTCTTAAATAGTACATTAAGTCAAGTACAAAATTTCATTTCTAAGTAGTATAGAAAATTTCAAAATTATAAGAAAAAGAGAAATAATATTTATAACTTACAAGAATACTTGGCAAGTGGATTAAAAATCAGGTTAAGCACAACTAAAACAAGAATGAGTGACATATGTAATAGAGTAAAAAGTTTTTATTAGAGAAAAAAACAAAATTATAAAAGCAAATAGCAAGAAATAAAGAGAATAAAGTGTGAAGACCAAACGTATGTCTGAAAGATTCAGAGGGAATAATAAAGAAGGAAATTTGGAGACAATGTTGAAAATATAGATTTCCAGAATTAGTAAAAGAATATTTTAAAAGTACAATGTAGGAGCTCAAGGGCTTGGCTCAGTGGTTAAGAGCACTGGCTGCTCTTCTAGATGAGCTGGGTTTGGTTCTCAGCACCCATGTGGTGGCTAGTGACCATTCATAACACCAGTCCCAGGGGATCTGACACCCTGTTCTCACCTCCATGGGCACTGCAAGACATGGATGCACTTACATACAGGCACAGCTCTCGTACACATAGAATAAATAAATAAAAATTTTGAAATGTGTATGAGTGTATTGCCTGCATGTATGTAAGTACACCTGTGTCATGCAATGGCCACAGGGGTCAGGAGAGGATGTTGGAGCCCCTGGAACTGAAGTAACAGGTGACTGTTAGCTGAGATGTGTGGGTTGGGAATTGAACCCAGATCCTCTGCAAGAGTAACCAGTGCTCTTAACTGCTGAGCCATCTCTCCAGTCTCAGTAAAAACAATATTTTGAAAGAAGATTTTAAGTAAGGATAAATGATACCTAGAAGCACTGAAGTCAGAGCTCCACAAAGGTCTGGAAAGTTGTGACAAGGACTGTATGGAGCCAAGGATGTTCCAGAGTTTTCATTCAGATATAAGCATCAGCATAAAAATATCTTCTAACAAGGACATTGCTGAGATCAGATGTGTGACTTTTCTATTTGCCTTGTTTGGGTTTCTCCTATGGTTATGGTTAAGACATAGCTGCTGTTGGCATCATTTGGGGGTCTGACAGTCGTGGAGTATACAAGATGACTCCTCCTTCCTTTGTCCAGAGCCTGAGTGCTCACATGGTTTTCCTTCTTCAAATTCATCTTTCAGGGCTCTCCATGTGGTCTAATCCCTTGTGAGTTTATTAGATTTCTCAATTAACTGACTCGTTTCTGAGAACGTGAAAACTTCTTTGCCTATAACTGATGGTATTACGCCTGCCCCTTCTATTGGTAAGTCAAAGAACAACCCAGATTCAATGTGGCTGCAGCAAGGGGCAACAGAGGGCAAAGACAGTAGGATGCTAGTCTTTGGTGACAGCTGCTATAGTTGGCATAAAGGGTACATTATGTCCAAATGGAAGAAAGGATAGATATGATATGCATACCAGTGACTGAAGGGAGCAGAAGCAAAGACTTTCAGTTTAGCTGGATCTAAGCAGAAGTAGGATGGCAGAATGCATCCATGTGCCTCGACCCAGGAGACAAGAAAGGTGGGTGCAATAGGACCTGGAGGCTTTGATCAGAGAAGCAGCCTGGGTATCCTGGAGTACAAGAGGCAGAAAAACCATTGAAGGAACTATGAAGAAAGACCCACGGACCGGATGTGATGATGCTACCCAGGAGCAATGGCTCAGGGGGCTTCCTTGTCAGCCCCTGCTTAGGATGTCACGGGATCAGTTGGGTATCCTGGAAGAGCACTAGGTGGATTGTTTGAGATTTAGAAACACTCCTCTGCACAGACAGAAAGAAGAGCCAGGCCACCTTTGGGCTCAGGAGAATCATGCATGCTTCATTTGCATATCCATTTGCCTGAGGCTTGCTCTGAGGTCAGGCACAATGAATAAGATCAGCCTTCCTCTGAAAGTGACAAGGATCAGACTCTGCTGATCTCTGCTTCCACATCAACTCACACATGACTGATTCCAAGTGGCTAGAAATGGAACCCCCAATCCAGTCTTCTTTCTTCTTTTAAAATTTTGTTTTGTGTGTATGCTGGTGACAGAACCTGGAGTTTGAGCATGCTTGAGAATCACTCCACCACTGATCTACACCACCAAAATGTCCTCACTTCTACCTGCTTTACACTCTGCTCTCACACTGGCCTCCTAGAAGTCTCCATTGTCTGTTTCTGAGCCATTGGACACTCACATATTGATTTTTTTTTCCACCTTCATGATAAAGTCCTGATTCTTTAGGCTGTCATTTGAGAATCCACAGGCCTGTGTGTGAGAGGAAAGAGACTGGGCTAGAAGAGATTGGGCTAGAGGATAAGCAGAAATGAAACTCCCTGAAATCATTGCCGCTGCCCTGTGAAGCCATTCAACAACCACATCACTCGGCATAGTCGTGCATGCCCAGTGAGTACGCTCTGCTCTGGGTCTCGGTATTCTCAGTGTATAAGACCCCACAACTTTCTTGCTGTGTCTGTGCTATTTTTTTCATCCTTTAATATTTTCTTTGTTTATACCTGGGCAGAGAATGAGAAGTCTTTCGTTTCTCTAGGAAGAACTAAGTTGAACTAAGTTAAATAATAGATTTAGACTCCAAAAATGGGAAAGAATCAAATTGGCTAGAAAAATCAAAACAAAGACACTCTAAGGATTCTGCTGGTCTCTTAAGCCCATTTTAGGCAACTGTGTTATAGTAATTTAAAGAGACGGAAGAGAAAACACTCCACTCTTTTTAGCTCAAGGGGATATTCTAAATGTGACAGGGTTCTGATTCACATAGACATAAAGCTCACGTTATGCTAGGTTTCCTTTAACAAGTCATTTACTTCTCTTCCGAGTTTATCTGTTTTATTTCAATTTAACTAGTAAGCCTCAGAATAAGATATTTTAAATAAATAATCCCAAACCAAGTTAGTTTGTAATATTTCAACAATAAGACATTTTTGGCAGCGTTTTGTTTTAAATATACTGTGAAGGTAAGCATCTCAGATTAGCACAATATTTATAAAATGTCAAAGAAATCAATGCAAATTGTTTTTGAAATTGTTTATAAATATTAAGAATTTTAAGCATATGTGGTGCTAAATGATACTGACATATCAGGGGAAATGTGCAAAATGGAAGAAAATAAGTAACTAAACTTTCCTCACACTCACTTTGCTACATATGAAATGATAAATTCTCTGAAGAAAAGACATTTGATGAAATTAGCTAGGCCAATGATGTCATTAGAAAGACGTGTTTAGCACAGTGGGGTGACTACAGATAATGACAACATGCTGTGTATTTCAAGGAAGCTAGGAAACAGACTTTGAATATTTTCATGACAAAGAAATGATAAATGTTTGAGGACACAGCTATCTTTATCCTGATTTCAACACTCCACAATGTATATGTACACTGAAACAACACTGGTAGCCTGTAGTTATGTACAACTTTTGGTCAATAAAATTAGGGTTCTGGGGAGATTGCTTAATGGTAAAGTCCTTGCCATATAAGCATATGGACCTGAATTCAGATACCCAGAACCCGCTGAAAAGCCTGGCAAGGTGGCATGCACGTGCAATCCCCAGAGCCCTCACAAGTCTCAAAACTCACTACATGCTTTGCCAAGGCAGGGCTTCCTCCCCCAGATGGTTTAGCAGTGGAAAGAAATCCCACTCTGTCACCCTGTGACTTGGAAGATAGAGACTGAGTGCCATCTTGAGAGAGAACCTATTATTTGATATTGATCCACTGTAGGGTCCTGAGAATAGGAAACTATCAAAAGACTGGGTGCCTGAATTTAATGTTCAACAGACTTAGGCCAAGAGAGGAAGTCCTGGGAGGCAGTTGTGGAGAGTGGGCAGACCCAAGAATGCTGCTAAGTTACAAGACGCAGGTGGCAGTGGGTTTGGCATAGGTACTAAGTCATGGGTAAAAATACCTCCCACCTTTGGTTGTCAGGGGCAGATCTGAACAACTGACACTAAGTCCTGTGCCTGATTTGAGTGACTCGATTAGCCTCTGGAACCACTTGCATTGCTCAGTGTTGTAGAGTCTGAGACTGAAGGATCAGTAGTCTGCCAGGTACTCTGAGCTGCATCCCTTCAGTAGGGCGCTCACCAGAAGATCTCAAAAGTATAAAGATGATGCCTCTGCCGGCCAGCACAGCGGTTGCTTCCCATATCTACAACACAATTGGGAGCCACCCCCGGCTAGAACACTGACCACCCCAGAGAGTACAATCAGGGGAGCTTTGTGAGGGTGAGAGAACTTACCTAGGCCGCTGACTGCAGAGCTAAATGTGGCTAGTAGAAGCCTGTGGTACTCCAAGAAGAGAAACTACTAACTTACCCATGGAGGTAAACTTTCCCTTATGCTCCAAAAGGGAAGCTAGTATGTGCCTAATACAACCTTAACACTAGCACAAGTCACAGCAAACACACGAGCCTACAGCTCAACTGACACACCCCTGCCACGTGGCAGTCTCCAGTTCTCAAAGACTCAAAAAAAAATGATGCCCACAAGTGAAACAAAATCAGATATTATAACTGGAAAAATTAGAAAATGACAAAAGTATGAAAATAAAATTTTAAAATCTTAATCTTAAACAGAGTAAGATTGATGCTACCCTGACCAACAGCTTGAATAGGGGTTTCTCTTCTCTGGCACTGTGTTCTTGGCTCTATAGCCTTCAGGATGAACTTGCACTGAGGAACATCTTGACCAGAAAGGACTTAATATATATGACAAAATACATGAAATAGAGTAGGAAGGGCTATGGGTTGGAAACGGGGCGGGGTCTAAATTTGATTAAGATCTATTACATGAAATGTGCAAAAGTGTAAGGACCCCCCAGAAATGGAAAGTGAAGTCTGCAGCAAACCTGACTCCATTTTGTTAGAGGAAAACCTCTGCTATGTAAGCTTGATTTCCCAGCTCCAGGAAAGATAACCAACAGTCTTTCCCACATTCATAGGAAAACACCTGCAAGGACATAGCCTTCAAATACCAGACGGTTTTGTAAAAACACCCTACTTAGGATTACATGAGATCTGGTCAGGTTGACCAAGGCTAAAATCAGAGACATAAACAAGACCTTGTAACATCCTTTGGTCAGCACATTCCATGGGCCCTGTAACCTGAATATGAGTAAGATGCTTTTTTGCACCAGTGGGCTTCCTTGACCAATCCCAACCCTTGTCCCTCCTCTCTTTGTTTTAACCCTATAAAAGATCACCTCACCCTCCACTCGGGGGCCACTGTCTTATCACCCGCTGCGTCGGTCTGTCAGACTGTGGACCGAGCTCGAGCTTGTAAATAAAGACCCTTTGTTCTTGCATCAGATTTGACCTCCCTGGTGGTCTTTTGAGAGGATTCTATAACCTGGGCACAACAAAAGCTCAATAAAAATATTAAAAGAATTGATTCTGTTTTAGTTTCCTTTCATAGGCTGCTGTTAGAAAGCACTGACCAAAATCAACTTGGTAGGAAAGGGTTTATTTTGCCTACAGTACAGTTTATCATCAAGGGAAGCCAAGGCCGGAAGCCAAGGCAGGAACCCAGGGCAGGAACTTGGAGCACAGACTATAAACGTATGCTGCTAACTGGCTTGTTCCTCTGGCCCATGCTCAGCCTGCTTTCTTATACAATCAGGATCACCTGCCCAGGGGTGGCACCATCACTCAACAATCAAAATGCCCCACAAGCAAGGTCACAGGCTAATCCAATGGAAGCAATTCCCCAATTAAGGTTCCCTTTTCCTAGGTGTGTCAAGTTGACAACTACGACTATCCAACACAAATGCTAATGAAAATAACTTCAACAGACTACAAACACGAATGGTAAAAAGTAGACCAGCCAAGAAGTCTATGCATTAAACAGAAATCCAAATCCAACATAAATATGTTGAGGGTGAATACAGGTATTTATTAGTTCAAAAAGAATTAGTGTAAAGATTTCAAATCATTTTTCTGGTAATTTAGAAACATAAGAGCAGGGTAGGTTTGTCGTCTCATTCTTCCCTAGGGACTGAAAGATACGCTTAATTCCATGGAGTCTTGCAGTTTGCGGACTCTGTTGTTGTCATCCATTGCTGTGTTGAGGTCAAAATAGAATATTCAGCCCATGCTTACCATCTTGGTTCCTATGAGTTGCCCCTTCAGGACCTCTTTAGAGCCTGGAAGTCATCTACCAAGTGTTCATCCTCAAATGCATCAGCAACCACGTGGCCTTTTTTTCCACACAAACCCAGGAAACGTCATAAAGAGTAAAATTATGTCTTTTTTCTTGTTAGGTCAAAGGTTGTTATTTCTGGAGTTTGACTGGGATCTTCTCATATGTCTGTTTCTTAAGATTTTCTTCATTTCTTCTCTGGCAAAATGTTTCCTGTTTTTCTCAAATGTCTTTAAGATTTGTTTTTATCTTCCAAATGACTTTATATTTTACTTCTGAGTAAAGAGATAATTGAGCTGCTTTGCTCCCCAAAGAAGTGTGGAATGAGGGAGAAATATCCAAATACATGCCAGAAGGAAAAAGTGGCATCTGTTCCATGATTTTTTTTAACCAACATCTGGACTATACAAATAAGAGAACTTTTGATACTGAAAAGTGGACTGAGCTCTTTAGTGGAGGATAAATAATCCAATATTTTCAATTTCTTCTTGGAGTCAAAATTGATGCTATGAAAACCAGAATTTAAGATTATAGTGATGCTCAAAAGAAATAGAATGTTCTCTTATTATTTTGTGAAGAGAGTAAATGGTGGTTGAATAGATGGGATGCAGAGATGGAAGGATTATCCCCAGAGGATACAAGGCTGTTGTTGATGCATTAAACAAGCTGAAAAAAGACCCAAAGATTACTGCATCTATGGTAGCCAACAGTGAAGCCTGCTTGAATTATTTTAAGTAGGAAAACAATTTTAGAAACTAGTGTCTAGACTTTCTGGGAGGGTCACAGAGTCAGTATTTAAGGCTGTCCATCCAGGAGGGATGCTTCACCTACAGGAGATGGCTTCAGTGAAGATCCACTGTTCTATTGCTAGTACCATGAACCTTTAGTTGCATTAACTAATCGCAGTACTAGGTACCATAAACTGGAGTACTATTTCTCTTAATCCCCAAAGCTGAAAGCCTCCATTGCCACTACTATCAAAAGCTACATCCTTGCTTTGTCATTGTAGGTCTTTTATGAAGACTCAGATTAGTGTCCCTGATATGCAGATATTATAATCACAAGCTACCAGGGAGATTTAGCCTCTCACCCTGAGATATAGATGTACACTGTGAGATATTTGCCACTTGTGAGAATTGTTGGGCTAGGCAGTCACAAAGTATGGTAAATGTCATCTATCAGTGGTACAACTTCAATGTAGGAGTTAGAAAATCTTGACAGGCTACATGTTGCAAGTGAGAGAAAAGACGTGATTGACTAAGATTTCATGCTAGCATAATATGGTAGATGATGGTCCATTACTGAAATGAAACACATTTAAAGAAAGGGAAGATTTGATATAAGAAAGGCATTTAGATCAAAGAGTTTCTTTGGAAGGATTCTGGAAATACAATAGCAGAAATATCCTCAAATAAAAACATTTTAAATCCTCAAATCAAGAACAATTAAGATGACAAAAAGTCAAAATACCATGAGAATAATCTTTAAAGTTAAGTGATAATAAATTTCTGTAGATGGCAAAATCTGAATTGATGAGGAAATCACTGGCACCTCTAAGACTATGCTGACACCTCTGCAAGAGAACCAGAGCGGGCACGAGGTCAGCAGGTGGAACTGAGAAACCTAAGGTAGCCCAAAGGTACTAGAAACCTTTTCTGAAGTTAAGAGGGGTCTTATATTCTCTTAGAATGTTTGTATAAAGTCTGGAGGAGCCACAGAGTCTGGGCTCCCATTAGCTCCCAAACTAAACAGTTGGAACTTCTTGAAGCAGAAGTTATTTTCACTGGCCCCAGATGAGGAATAACTACAGAAAAAAAAAAAAAGTCCAAATTAGGGAGCACAGGAACAAGATAGGTAAAAGAAAGAAGGTGATCCAAATTAAGGTGGGGGAGCACAGCCAAGAAAAGACTCTTCCTCAGGCTTTGAAAATTCCACAAGATAGCCAAAGAAAGAGCTCGAGAACCATGAAATCAGAACTGCCTCGAGTCATGACTGCTTCGAGTTAAAGGATGTCAGTGTTAAGCAAAGGTGAGGAGAAAAGGAATCACAACTTAAAGTTACCACCAGGAAACAAATCAAGACACAGACTCCACCATGAAGACAAAGGATACGTACCAGAAAGACATTACTAAGAATAAATAAAATAATAATCTAAAAACTAAAATAACTGAGAAACTAAAACTCTGAAAAACACTAAGAAACTCATAGAAGATATGACAGAACATTAATCAGAATCAGGAAAATGAAGAAGTTAGGTTAAATGTCTTAGAAATATCATAAACAAAAGAAAGATATTTCTCAAATGAAGACTGAAACAGAAATAACAGATAACTAAAAATTGCAAAATATGTAGGAAAAATTATTAAAACTTTTAAAACAAAAAATAAAGACCCTCACCAAAATGGGACATTTTAAAGATGAATTTAAAAAATGTAAATGTTATGCTCATCAAAATACTTGCAAACTGAAGTCATCAGACTATTAATAATATTACACAGTCTGAGGACTGGGATTTCTTCTTGGAATAAGAGAAACGTTCAGGATATGAAGTCACACATCATTATTAGTAGTAGAACAAAGGAGAAAAACACATAACTAAATTAATGGAGAAATGTATTTGATAAGATTCATTATTGTTTCATGATAAAAACACTTAACAAACTAAGAGTAGAAGGAAACTCCCCCAACAGAATAAATATTATTAGTGGAAAAATCACCAGCAATATTCATACTTGGTGAGGTGATGAATGACAAGGAACTTTAGCTAACTCCATGACCAGGGGTCCATGAACAAAGGACTCTCATATTTTCTACTTCCCTTCTCAAATCAATTAGGTATGAAAAAGAAACAAAGGCATGTAATAAGGGAGAAAGCAGTGAAAAGATTTCTATTTGTAGATTTAATAAAGATATGATTCCACAAAAATCACCGTTACAAATAATAACTTAATTCAATGAAGTGCCAAGATGCAAAATCAATGTGCAAAAAAACAGTTTTCTTTCTATTCTAACAGCAAATGATCTGAAAAGGAAATCAAGACAATTCCATTTAGAGTGGATCTAGAGAGAATAAACACGTAGGAATTAACTTAACCAAGAAAGTTAAGTTAATACCTTTAATCTCAGGAGCCTTAGGTAGAAAGACTGAGAGCTCCAGGACTTCTGGGTTACATGGCTAATTTCAGTCCAGTCTGGCCCAAAGTGAAACTTCGTCTCAGAACAAAAGTAAAACAAACAAAAAAAGCAAAATAAGTACAAAATGTTGTGAGAGAAATAAGAGACTTACAAATGAAAGAAAGATTTCTCATGTTCTTTGACTGAAAAACAGTATTATTAAGATGTCCACATTAGACAGAGCAATCTACAGATTTGGTGTAATACTTATAAAAATTCAATGGTATTTTTCTTTTTTTGCAGAAGTAGAAATAAGTCCATCTTAAAATTCACATGGAATTTCCAGGGACCCTAAATGGTCAAAATAACCTTGAAAAGGAGCAAAGATGGAAGACTAACATTTTCTAATCTCAAAGGTCAGTACAAAGTTCTAGTAATTAATGTGGTACTGGCCTATAGACAGACACCTGAGACCCATGGAACACAGTTAGTAGCCTGGAAGGGAATCCTCACAAAAATACTCAAATGATTTTGACAAGGGAACTAAGGTCAGTCGATGGGATAAGGACAATCTTCTCAACAGATGTCCTGGGAAAACTGGATATTCACACGCAAAGCAATGAATGCATTCTTTCTTTTCTTACATCACGTAAAACCCAAATTATGGTGACTATTATATTATAAAGATGCTGGGAAATGCTTGGCATTGTCCGGTCAAAAGATGAAGTAATTATCAGAGAAAAGAAGCCATTTATAACCAGCCTTTGGACAGTTTATGGTGAGGAAAAAAATGTAAATACGGTATTTTATTCTCAAGAAAAAGTGATTCGCAACTATAAAGACCTCCAATAAAGTGTGAACACACTCATAAAAATCTTAAAATACTGTTTCCATAAGCAGCTCTTTATTAAAGAGTCTTCTATAAAACAAGGATAGACAATCCAAATGACAAGTGAAAAACAGATACAAAGCCCAGGAGCAACAGCAAAATATACTGATTTATAAGACAATATGAAGTTAGGGCCTAAGCCCAAGAGGGAATTTATTATTGTTATTTTGTTAAATGACTATGTTGTCAAAGTGCCTTCAAAACATCTGTTTACACCCATGGACCTGAGCTGCTCTCAACATTGGTCAGAGAAACTTTTATTTTTTTATTTTTTGCAGTGGGCAGCAGTCAATGAAGAGACCCATAACTGGCTAGAGTGGGTGTTCAGACTAAATGGGACATCTTTAACAACCTTCCTGCCAAAGCCCGGGGAACTCTAATGAAGAGGAGCGAAGAGGAGGTGGAAAGACTGCAAAAGCTAGGGGATGGGGAGGGTGCTGTGAAAGGCTGTCTTTTGGATGTGACGTGACTACTGCACTCCTGAATTCACAGCAGGGGTAGTTACCTGTCCAAGATCAAGCCAGCCAAAATTCTAGCATGGATGGAAGAGGAGCTCCTGAGGCCTTACCCTTAACTGAGGAGTTTTTTGACATTTGAAGAAGAATCACTCTTCTTAGGGGGTGTGATCACTGATACATTGTCCATGATCCAGTTGTGACCCACTTCCATAAACATGTGGGCAGCACTAACTGGAACTGCTGAACTATTTAATAAAAAGAAAAGGACATGAAGTAGGGAGGGGATGTGTGAGGAGGGGACTAAGAGGACTTAGAGGTGGAAACGGGGGTAGACATGATCATATATCACTCTACACCCATGAAAATTCTCCAGGAATAAATTTTTTAAAAACCTATGGCCCAATGAAGAAGGTATAGTTAATGAATCCTTGAAAATAAAACTACAATAAAATTATAACAAAAGGAGAAAGAGTATGAAGAAGAAAGTTACATTTTTTATTGTATTATTTTTTTATGTAGAAAAGCAATTTATTCCATAATAAGAACTTACACAATTAGTCATAGAGAGTAACAGGCTTGATGGTGAGGCAGGTCAACCAAAATGGAGATGGTATCAAACTATAGTGGTCAAGGACTAACCCCTTTTTAAAAAGCTACTCTTATCACGGGTTAATTTAATTTAAAAAACAAATACAAAACTATCAAATCACTCTTCTCAACTTGGCCACCTGTGGAGAACTGCCAGGCAAAAGCATCCATCTTTATAACTTAATGGTCCCAAGATTTTAAAAACACAACAAAAGCCATTTCATAGAAAGGGAAAGAATAAGATGAAAACAGCTCAAGAAATACACAAACGAGCAAAATGTATGTAGAAGAAGGAACATGTAGTCTTAATTGAAGAAACTAATAGACCAGTCTACACAGGAAAATGCATCCTTGAAAGTCTGGCGTAGGAACTGCAGAGTAGGAATCTTTTCTTCCACATAACTCTTCCACAGTGAGGGCCAGTCATCGCCACACACCATCTGTAAAGGAACACATTTCTCAGCGACCATGGCCCCTGGGAGAGCTCTGTGAGTGCTTTGAAGAATGAAGAGAAAGAGACATGGGGCCAGTTACAGCAAAGCTTCGTGGACCTCAGAGCTTCTTTTCTGCCATTTAGCATGTTTGCTTTCAGAAGGTTTCATCTTGGAACCCAGCTACCATCTATGATAAACCAAGTCACATGAAGAGCATGTGTCCAGTGTCAGGCTCAAATGAGCTCCTAAACAGCCAACAAATAGTGTCTACTGCCAGTTGTGCCAGTGAGTCTTCTTGGTCATTCAATTCAGCTGTCTTGAAAAGACCATAGCCTCAGCTAGCAATTGGCTGCACTGCATCAAACATCTTGAGGAAGGCAGAAAATGTCTCCACACATGTAATCTAAACCCCAGAATCTGTGACTGAATCACCAGCAAATGCCAGCAAGATCGCCAGGCATCTGAGGTAGGAAGATTATCCTTCATAGTGTAAGTTAAGTGTTGTGTAAGAATTCCTACCAGTAGATAAGAGAGCAATGCATCAGTGCAATGAGAGGAAGGCTCTCCTGCCATTGACAGTTTGAAGACAAAGAAAGGGCACCCAGAGCCAAGGACTAAGTGCAGGCTCCAGTAGTTAGAAAAGACAAATAAATTCCACTCTAGAGCTCCAGAAAGCCATACAGTCCTGCTAATACTTTGATTTTAGGTCAGAGATCCAATTCTGATTTCTGACCTCCAAAACTATAAATAATTACATTTTATTATTTGAGCCTCTGACTTTGTGGTAATTTGCTATAATAGTGATAAAGAATTAATACAGACTCCCAAGGAGCCCAGTCAAACCACAGGCTGATGAAATATAAAAACAAGTTAGCTTTGAGCACAAATTTTCATACACAGCAACAGATAACTGGAGTAGTAGCAGGTTATCTACCAGGTTGTTTAAATAAAAGTACTGAGTCTTTGGCCAAGAAGGGGTGTGGAGCCTAAGCCTATTGCAAAAGGCACTGAACAGGCAATATGACCCCAGAGACTCTGAAGGGACAGTAGGTGGTAGGTGTCCAGGCTGCTCTGCCTTGAGGTTATGACCCAGGCCCCATTAAGATCACAGCAGACCAAAGTCAGGTTTGGGGTTTCATTTCCTCAGTCCCTAGTTACACATCAGCCCTAGAACCTTCCTGCCTTTACCTAAAGACCCTGCCTTGAACTTTCCCACCTTTCCTATATAAACTCCTGCCTTGATTTCAATAAATGACACAGTCTCCCAGGAGTTCTTTCCCGTGGCACTCTGGGCCACCTGATGATCTGTCTGTTGTCCCTTCTCCATTCTCTGGGATGGCTGTTGCATGATGGCTGCCCATGGAGACAGAGACCCACAAAGGGGATACTCTGAGCATCAAAAAGAATAACTTTTCAATAGATTGTAAGACCAAACATATTAAAATCCATGACCTCAAAGGACAATAAAATGGATCATCTTTGGCAGATAACAGAAAACCAATTCATTATTTTGAAAATTGCTAAAAATCAAATATTTTGATTTTTGAACGTAGCTGCTCCAAGTGGGCAGAGACAAGTGTCTCCAGGCAGCTCTTCAAAGATGTTTCTTGAGAAGAAGCAAGAAATAGCCGGGTAGCTAGGGCGGCACTGGAATAAGAGAGGCTCATTTTTAAGTTAGAATTTATTCAAAAGTTAGAATTTATTTCCATATATTTGTATATGTAAAGAGGTCTTGAATGCATAGAAAAGAGAATAAGGTGTTGAGAGGGAATGAAACACCCAAACACGCATGGCTGGGGTGTTCTCAGCTACAGGCAGGTCTGCTCCCTCTGCCAGAGAAAGTAGGAAGGGAACCTAGCGGGAGGGAAGGCTATTCCTACCAGACAGACAATGCAGCCTCCTTCTAGATGGAGGCAGCCCACTGTCCTCAAGGAATGGGAGTGGAAACAGTGACACCATTTGTTAACCATAGAACTGAAAGTAGGTGGCTTCAATTATTTTTTTAAGATTTATTGTATTTCAAATTGTGTGTGTGTGTTTGTGTGTGTGTGTGTGTGTGTGTGTGTGTGTGTGTGTGTGTGTGTGTGACTGCACTGCCTGCAAAGGCCAGAAAAGAGCATCATTGGATCCCCTGGAGCTGGAGGTAGAGAGGTTGTGAACTTCCCAACATGGATGTTGAGAAAAGCAGTCCTGTGCAAGTTCAGTTCGTGCTCTTAATTGCTAAACCATCTCCATGGCCCAGTTTCAATTATGTTTGGACCAAGAAATTTATTTTTTGTTGTGGCCCACCACTCAAACATACATATGAATACAATGTTTGCTATTAGGTATGTGTTAATCTCTTTCTTTTTCACGCCAGCCAGCAAACTAGGCTAGCAAGAACCAAAGTGAATCAAGGCACTAGACTGGGGAACAAGAAATCAAGGGAAATCCTGTAATATGTCAAGGTAAACAGGACTTCTGAGAAAGGATGGGTTTCCCTACCTCCAAAGTGTGTGCAAATTGAGGCAAGTCTTACCAGGCAAGTTTAACCTTTTCCAGTTTACACAAGTACATGCTTCTGTTTTCTCTTTCTTTTTTCCTTTTTCCAGTGTCTCATACCCTCACATAGCTGAGACTAGTCTTGAACTCCTACCTCCATCCAAGTTCTGGGATTACAGGCTTGTACCACCACACCAGCCTTTTGGTTTATTAGAGACAGTATCATGTAGCCCAGGTTAAGCTGAAACTGACTATGCAGATGGTGGTGACCTTGAACTCTTGATCCTCCTGCCTCTACCTCCCAAGTTCTAAGAATACAGGATCTACCACTACACTTGGATCTTCCTATTTTCACTGTTTTATCATGTGATTCCTTAGTAGTGTTGACAGTCTGGTGGGTATGTATTAATAGTTCATTGGGGTCTGATTAGTATTTTTATCTTTTCATATGTTTCTTAATCATTTAGATTTTGAATAATTTATTTCATTTCATTTAAAACTCATGGAGGACTTACTACATTAATTTAATGTCTCTGAAACAACAGATAAATGCATATTATTTTGTCTTTCTGAACCTATTTCTATGTCTTTACAATGACAAAGACCATATCATAACGTCATTTAGATGATCAAATATCATATGGAAAGCACAAAGTACTGCTGAGCATTCAGTTAATACTCAATGAATAATTCCTGACATTAATACTATCTTTTAAAAATAAAGAAAATATCAGGGTCTGCGTCTGGGCATAACCAGTGCCAGACAGCTGCAGAGATCTCAATTCATGTTTTTATCATAGTCATAACATAGGAAGTCTTCATTTCTCTCAGAACAGCTGTGTTCCCTCCTAATTGCCAGCACCAGCTAGGAGTCTGGCTATAAGAGAGTGTAAAAAGACTGGTAACCCACTGGCATTTGAATTTGATTCTCTGAACATTACTGGACTTGTTTTACTTACTCTTATAATGTTGGAGACAATCATGAAGAGTCCACTAGTCAGACTGCTTTGGGGGTTTCTCTTTCTTTCCTCTCCTCCCCTCCTTTCCTGGCTCCCTTTTCATCCCTGTCCCTCTCTTTTATCCAAAAGGTCTCACGTATTACAAGTAGTCCTAAAGCTCACTACATAGGAAGGATGTCTTGAACGTCTGATCCCCCTGCTTCCACCTCCTGGGTTCCGGGATGACAGGTATATGCTGCCACATCCAAGTTATGGGGTGCTGAGGATCAAACTCAGGGCTTTGTGCATTATAGGAAAGGACTCCACCAACTAAGCTACATCCCTAGCCCCAGATTTTGTTGTTGTGTTTGTTTGTTTTAATAGCCCTCTGGCAATTACGTGGAGCCAACACGTCTTTGACTAGAGATGGATGGGAAATGCAGGGAGTGGCAATACAGAAAAAAAGTGAACAGTCATCCTATTACTGTTAACAACAAGAAATAATTTTAACAACAGTGATTTACTTGCTTTTCAAAAATAGCCAAAAATGTATGTTTGAGCTTTATTTGAATGCTCCATTTCTAGAAATTCCTCTAGATTTTTTTCTTAGTTTAGAACTTTTGAGAATATTTCAGGTATCATAAAATTTTAAGTATTCCTTATAAATAACCCCACAGACATTTTTCCTAAAGCCAGAATAGATATCCCCATGCTTGGAACATTCGTTCTAATTTATTCTTAAGGCAAATTTGCAAAGTGAGATTGTTTGGATGATTGGTTTGCAGTAAACATGATGTACCAAATTGGTTTCTAAATTTAGAGAAAGGTTGAATCTTCTCTTATAATAATCAGGAAATAATAGATGTATCAATGATAATGAAGCTCCCATAATTAAAAGTCAAATTGCGGAATAACAAGCAGAAATGAATGTTAGCTGCGTAATTTATATTTCTCACAAATGGTTATTTCGAAGTACTTTTCATAGGATAAACAACCTTCAAATACAGCTTGCTAAATGACAGCATACATAATAAAAACTCTTAATCTTGGTGAATTTGGAAATATTAAAATGTAACTTAAAGATAAATGAAATAATGCGTAAAACTTTGAAGATCATTTTAAGAAGGCAAAGTTGTTTAGTAGAATGCTATGATTCCTGGTGTTTTCTAAAAACGTTGGAAGTGATATACATATATATATATATATATATATATATATATATATATATATATGTTTACATATGAGCTCTAGGTTTTAAATACAGTTGACTCCATATCCTTTCTTGGAGGTTTCTGAGGGCAGATTTTTGGTAGTACCTCTTTGGCATACAAAGTCTTATGAAGTCCAGCTTCTCGGAGTGCCAACTCAAAACGAAGTCTAGGGTCAGAAATTATCTGTGGAAAAAACACAGTTTCAATAAATTACAACTCTTCCAATTAAAGGAAATTTTATCTTTTAGTTCCATATTTTTCCAAGTTGCATAATTTGTTTTTGTTGGACAGATGACTAGATGACAGTAAACTTTGTTAATACTGTGACTACAGATTTTTTTTACTAAAAATGTCTAAACCTTTTTTGGACATCATCATTTATTATTGATTTCCAATATAGGCTGTATTCAATATTATATACTAGCTTAATTTTAAAAAATACACTAAAGTTGTTGAAAGATGAGATAAAAGAAGCTGACTTTCAGTATTATTGTTGATTCATTATTTATTGTTGTCTAGAATTCTGAGGCTGAATCATCTTCATAATTAAATCTAATTAATGTCAATGTTAACGTTAATGTTAAATAAATCTACTTTAATAAATAAATCAACTTTCTAAGTATCTTTTAACAGACGTGTTAATGTTTCCATCATTTAGTAAAATACAAATTAAGCTTAAACACATAGTCATTTCATGAAAATCAAAATCAATAGAACCTTCCTCCAAGGCTGGATTTGTATTACAAACAGAACTGGAAATGCCTCCACCAATCTGATGCTAAGTGGTAATAGAAATACAAGAAGCTCAGTTTCTGTTCTTGTTTGTAGTTGGTTGAATCTTATTCCCCGCCCCTTCCTGTGAATATTAAATGGCAACACATTCTTTGTCATTATAAGAAGGTAGTAACATATGAATTTTTACCTACTGGGGCATTTTACGTGGATTTGAAGACTTCCCCCAAGAAGATGAGGTTATAAGCTGTTGAAAATAGCCCTTCCCTCAAAGAGTTCCTACATGCCTGGCAGTGATAAAGAGGCGTGTGGATGAAGTTGTGGACACAAGTAATAAAACATGGAGGTTTGTGTGGTGCTGGTGGCAAGGGATAGCCTCAGATAAGAAGCAACTGAGCTAACCTTGAAGCTCAACTTAATTGTCTATAAAGCAGAGAGGGAGAAAGAGAGATTTAACCAGAAAGAAGGGCCATACAAACATGGGGATGAAGAGGTTCAACTTTGGGATCAAGGGAGCTGGGGCAGAAAACCGAGTACCACTGAGCAGAGCAAAAATGGACACTCTCAGACTAGGCTTTGGCGAAAAGTCTTGAAGGCTATGTTAGTGAGGTGATGTTTGTTTCCACTTTAAAAAAATAATGTAATCATTGTAGCTGCAGAAGAAGATGGATCTGATTGTAAGTTCAGAATAAATTAGGGAGAGGGAAGATGGAGGCAGGGAGGGTCAGGAATCTAGACCTGAAGCAGTAAATGCCTAAACTTGGCTGGAATCACTGCAGAGCTAACTGTCAGAAGTGCTCTGAAAGGAAGAATCAATGGAACTTGACAACCAATCAGGCACAGGCCAGGAGCAATGAATGACGAGTCTGAGGTCAGGAATAGCCCAGAGACTGGTGTCTGAAAATCAGTTCGTTGAGCCAAGGACCAAGGTTTCTCCTCTTCTGTCCTCATTCATCCTTACCCATTCCCGGGGGTCACACTTCCTCTGTGATCTGTGCACCATTAACTTTCAAATTCTGTTCAGGATTCACCTCTTTCTTCAGCTTCAGGGTTGTGAAGCTTACATTTTTTTTTTTTTTTTTATTATTCTCTTTTTGAGTAAATAGCAAGGGAAGAAGGCAACCCTCTCTTCCTAGACCTCGGCTGGCTGGCTCCCTCCCCAAAGGCAGGGAATCAGTTTCTTGTAAATGTGCACTAGACCTCTTCAGCCTAAACACGACATGAACAAAACAAATTCTCCTCTCTAGGCTTGTTTTCCTTTTCTGTGGTTATATGGTTAATGACAGAGCCATAAAATGGCAGTAATTCGCTGAATTATTGCTGAGTACCAGACCAGTATTCTAGGGAGTTGATATTTATTATTTCTAATCCTCACAAGAACCTTTTGGGTAATTATTTTCCAGAAGAAGAAAACGAACATAAAGATGTTCATAGCTTATGCAAGTGCACATAGCTAATAAATCGCAGGTGTGGGTTTGAATCCACAGTGCAGGCTCTTTCCGGTACTTGTTTGGAATCATCCTCACCTTCTCCCCTCCCTCTACCAGTCAGAATCATTCATGACTCCCCACCACTTCCACGAGGGCTCTGCCATCCTGAGAGTTTCTGCCCCATTCCTACTCTCAGCCATTTTCCATTGAGGACATAAGACTGCTCATAAACGTGACGCTACGTCTTGTCTGCTTCAAAGTTTCACGTCTGTTCACAGGATAAAAGCCAGATGTCTGAGTAGCAAGACTTGTTATACATCACAGTTGGACCCTTGCCCGAGTTTCCACTCTCACGTATCAGCACGTCTCCTGTGCCCCTGCCATGTATCTTATGCTGAAGACATACAAGGAAGGACTACCTCTCAGTCTCTCCTATCTGGTTCATTAAAGCCCTGGTTGCTCCGCCCAGCTCCGTGAGACTTTGCCACGCTCTGAGTTCAGTCCTTTCAGGGCCCAGCTGCCCTCCCCACTTGGCAGCTGGTGTCTGGAGATACCCATACATTCTTATAAGAAAGTTTTCTCCCTACCCACCTCAAACTATTTTTTCTTTGCTTTTATTATAAATCTTGAATGAATTTTGTAACTACTGCCTCCAATCCTTAACTAGCTAGAGCTCAGAAGCTTCACCTCTCAAGCCTTCTCTCGCCTCCCAGTCAGCGCTAAGCCCTGTCGACCCACCTCTAGCATGGAGCTGTTGTCATCCTTGTGAGAAAGCTACTTTCCTTCCTAACTGTATGTTCTATTCACTTCCTCTAGGCAGGGTCAGTCCAGCCAATTCAAGAGGTAGCCCAAGGCTATATCTCACATAGAGCCAGAATATAGTAGGTATTTCATAAACACTTGATTGCTAAATGAATGAAGCATTAGTCTTGCTATCTGCTACAAAGCATTCTGCACATAGCAGAGACACTATGGGCTCACTTGGCAACAGATGTTTCCTAAGTACTTTCCTCCTTAGATCTGTAAAACTCATGACTACTTCGACCTTCATTTCAGGAATATTCATTCACTCATATGTCCTCCCTCCCACCCTTCATCTCTCTAGACCTTTGGGAGGCAGTGGGAGCTCTTCTTTGAATAAAAAAGGCCTTATTTCTCTTTTCATTTTTTAAAGATACACTCTCTGTGTCTTTCATACAGATATCAATCAGTCTTAATCATCTTCATACCTTTCACCACTGGCACCCTCCACAGCCCCCAACTGGAATCCACACATTCTGTCATCTGTGTGAAGGCCTATTGTGTCAAGTTAGTGTCCCCAGACATTCCTCCGTGTAAGTTCATCCTCTGAGGTCCAGTCAGCTTATCTAGAGTCCCCCATTTAGGAAGATGAGCTCTTAGCCAGCAGTAATCAGTTGCCAGGATTTCTTCATCTAATATTGGTGTCTGCTGTCCATTTCCCCAGTTCCATGCTGGGTTTTTGTCTGCGTGAGTTTGCGTGGGTCCCGCACAGGCTGCCACATTTGCTGTAGGTTCATTTGAGCAGGGCCCCAGGAGCTGGTGGGACCCTATTTTCATATGATCATGCACCTTCTGCCTGCCTCTTACAATCGTTCTACCCTCTCTTCTGCAATGATCCCCAAGCCCTGGGTGAGTGAAGCTTAATATAGGAGTCCTGTCCGGGTTCCACATTCTGCAGACTCCTAATTACCACTCCTTGGTCATTTGTGACCTTTCTTGGTTTCTGGCCCTCTTTGGCATGAGGGAGCTTCATTAATAGAGCTGAGAGATTCATTGGCGTCTTCTTTACCCCATGTTCCATGTTTTGTGGGTCTTAGGTGTAGAGGTTGCATTGTAGATGTGCCACTGAGGTGTGAGCAATTCACAGACAGTGTCTGCATGTGACCAGCTGTGGTACTCTGTATTAGTCTCTGTCTGGTGAAAAAGAAACTTCTTTGATGAGTGGTGCCTGGGATATTTGTCATGGAAGAACGCTGATCTCCTCTAACCATCCCTTCTCAGTGCCAGACACAGGCTAAGGAATTCTAAGTCCTTACAAATGGCTAGGCGCCTCATGGTGTTTCCACAAAAACTGCTTCACCATTAGTTGACAGGATTGTCTCGAGTAGCTTTCTTCAGCACTGCCTCATCAGTCTCCTCAGTTGCTCATTTAACAGGGTTTATATTGTGAATTTAAAAGTAAACTCTTAGTACACAGAGAAACAAACTATAAAGCAATATCAATGACTTTTGACTAAAACTTTACAATGTTATTTTTATTTAAAAAATAATTTTCAGTGGGAGATTTATGATTTTCCAGTAAACTGTTTGTTCTACGGTCACCATTTTATATTACTTAGAATCGTGCAGTAATTATGTGCTGTCTCTTAGAAGGAAAAACAATGCTAACATGTAAGATATTCAAATGCAAATACTGAAAACAATTTGTAAGCCAAATCATATACTTCCACAATTATTCCTATCCTCAGCATGGACTTTGCATCAATCATGCCAATTCTCGTACTTACCTGTTGCTCATTGTACGTAGTCAGTGTGAACAGTGGCTTTTGAAGAATAAATTCTTCTTTAATTTCTGTGCCCATCCTAGCTTTCCATGCCATTGTATCTGACATCATTCTAACTGGATCAAATTGAGCGACAACAGCAACCTGAAAGAAGAGAAAGCATGACCACTCAGGAGACAGTACGTGCTAAGAGCTTCTGGGTAACAAAATTGTTTAATGACCATTAAAGAAGTTTTATTAAATATAAAACCTAAGAGGAAAGGGAAGAAGGAATATTACATACAGATCAATCCTAGAAACCTACAAAGGAGTTAACACATATATCAAATAAAATATTTAATGACCATAATCATTTGCTAATTATTAGTCACAATTATGGTTACTTTCAGGTTAAAATGTATATGATGAAAGTCATGGGGAATCTTATGTAGAAAATCTACATATTCTACCCCCTTGAAAATGACAAAAAGCAACAAAGAATTCATATTTTAACAGTTAAGAATTTATAGTAAAGACTCCATGAAGCATTGTAGAAGGTTAATCTGATTAAACTGAGTCTAGAGCGGATCAGTTGTGGTAAAATCAATCACACCTTTATTACTGGGCACACTGGCTGTATTTCCATTGTACTAGGCAACTACATTTCTAGGGACTGTTAGAAACAATGATTCCCCTTTCTACTGTAAAACTGCAGAGTCATTTAAACACAAATGTCCTTGTCCTGCATAGTGATAATAGCTCATCTTAATGAAAGGGAGCCGCTAATTTTGTAAGATGTATATACCATTAGTAACATCTGCTTGTTAATTTTGCAAGTCAAGAATTAGCATCAAGTAAATGGCATTTTAATGCCATTTAGAAACTGTAATGAAGTAACTGGGGGTCAAACATAATTTAATTATTATAAGTTTTATAGCTTAAATATCTTATATTGTAATTTTAAACACTGATTACAGATAATGGGCACTGATAGTTCTACCTTCAAAGTACTAATAGATAGAAGGAATTCTAGTCAGACGGACTCTATGGTTATCAAAGTTATATTTTCAACAAGAATGTGTTCAGTAATGACAACATTAAATCTTGTCTCCAGAGGCTGTGGAGTATAATTATTTGCTAAAGAATAATTGAATAATTTAATTATTCAATAATTGAATAATTCTATGTTTTTCAGATCTGGGGTGAGCATGAATTACATTCTACACCTTGAATTCACCTCTGTGGTCTATTTTCCTGAAGGCGATGCTGTGAGAGTGGTCTGCATTCACCTGGCATCTGTACTTAAGTAGGCCTCCCTCGGAGAAATCCCATTTGACACTTACTAGCTGGGTCTCTGTGCCTCCTTGGTTTCCTCTTGTGCAAAATGAGGATGTTAATGATACTTACTTCATAGGGATACTGGAGAGATTAGAGCAAGTATTATCTTAGAGTACTGGAAGAGGAGTAAGTACTCACAGACTTACTGCGAACTATAGGGCCAGTACTAGTATTGTTATTCCCCCTTTTTTTTCAGATGAGAAAATAGAGCTGAGAAATATTATGGAAATGATCTAAGTTTCCTCTGCTACAGAGCATCAAACCAGGATGTCCCAGGTTGAAGGAAATCCAAGGTCAAGTTTCATTCATGGTTCTGTGTGATCTCTACTCATACAGAAAGAAAACCAGACAGGCATTTCCCATTAGCTAGCATCAGTCCAACAAATCACTTTGGGTTTAGAGTTCTGAAAATCTACCAGTGGAACTGTTTCACATTTCCCAGTCTTGTCAATTCCTGCTTTTCCTATGTACTATCTATTTTCATCTAGCTTTGCCTTCTTTTATCAGGCAAACTAGTGGGAGGCTTTTATTTCTCTACAAGAGGGATTTTAAAGTGGCGTCTAACATTCTGTTGACTGTGGGATTTTTCCAAGCAAAGGTTCCCACACAAAGAGGATTATCTTGCTCTACCACATTTTTGAGGACAGTGAAGTGCTTTCAGTGGAAGCAGAGTTTCACTCTTGCAAAGGAAACTGTTTAAATAATAAACCAGAAGAGATACGGATACACTGAAATCTGGGGAGAGCTTTGAAAACAGTGCTGATAAAGTTCTTTTAATACATTAAGAACCTGGACCTGGCTCAACAAAAACCTAATTGCTCTCAGAAATAAAAATCAGTGTCCTAGTTTGGAAAAGTTACATTTTGTATAACAGATGTCATGAACTAAGTCTCAGTAATAATATTATTGAGAGCACTTAGAAACATTAACAAATGAAAACTTCCAAGTTGCAAACACCTGCTTCCGAAGGGCGTCTAGCTGCCTCGCTCTCTCTTCCTCTTCATGCGCTTCCTGAAGGGCCACTTCTTTTTTCTCCATCAGACGCTTCTCCAATAATTGGTGTCTATATTTAACCCTTTAAAAAGGACACACAGGACAGTTGGGGTGCCATAATTACACAATATAGGGATAAGAGGCACAGGAAGCATCTCAGACAAGGCACTATTCCTGTAGTTTGGTTTTACTTTTTTGATTTCCCGTATCCAAACAATGAGAGACAGTTTACAGTGACTGTAGTAACGTCCAGAGAGATGCAAGAAAGCCTGGAGTAAGGTGCAGCTCAGCTCATTCTTCACTAATTATTTAAAACCTTGGTCCTGTCTGCTGGCTGCCGTAGCTGCAGCAAAGCTGCCCTGCGTGATGACCAGACCATTCCCAAGTTGATACCAGTGTTCGGATGACAAATTTTGTCACAGCTTGAGGGTTACAAGGCTGTACTCCTGACTAAATAAACATACTTCTAGAAAGTAGGGTAAAATAAACTGCTATAGTAAGAGGCCTGAATTATTTGGCTTACTAAAACTTACACCAAATTTTTTATATAATGTCACTCAGTGCAGAATACCCTTCCCAAGTGGGCATGTGCACATGCTAAGAAACTTTAAAATTGCACGCTGACATCTGTAGATGGCAGCAAAAACATGACTTTCATTTAGCGTGAGCTTTCTATCTCTTTCAAATCATTAGACATTAAAACAGCACATTAAGGTGCTGGCTCAGTGCCACAAGCTTACCTGGTTTTCCTCTGCTGCCTGCATTTGGACAGCCTCTTTTGCTTCTTTTTGTTAAAGATTTTCTTCTACTAAACTACAGAAATGAGATTCATATTTTCCAAAAAGCAAGCACCCAAGTTCTCAGAACAGGCCATTTCTGGTCTTCTATCAGCAACCATTTAGATTTAACTTCCTTGTCATACCGGTCACAAACGTCCTTTGCGCTTAGTGTACACACCAGCATTTTCCATGGAGTGCCTTCACTAGACCCTCTATTGTAAATTCAGATATTTTTTGAATACTCACTAGGCAACAGGTCTTATACTAAATGCTTTATTAAGGCTTTACAACAATAAAAGTAGGGGCATAATTTTGTATTCTCTTTTACAAACACAGAAATGGAAGCACAGACAAACGATGTAACTTCTCCAAAGTCTCATGCCTAGTAAATGGCAGAGCAGAAATCAAATCCAGGATGACTAGTCTCAGCTTGGCCCCTACCCTCCCACCCCATTTAATGCACCTTTGGGCGCTCCTCTTCCCCTCCTCCTGCATCTCTCCTCCCACCCCAATCCTGCCTGAACACCTACTGTGTTAGTGTAGGCATGCCGAGAAAACATCTCCCTTTAGAAATATCTAATTTAGCGCAGAAACAAGGCATGCTTAAGAAACTAAACAAGCTGTTCAGAGCTTTAAGATGGGTACAAATATGGTCCCCTGAAGTTGGAGAAAGGTGAGCTAGCCTTTAGTTAGATTGTCGAGGTCATAACCAAACCTTCACAGAGGAGGAACATCTGAGCTCGGCCTTGACAATGCAGATTTGGAGAAGCAAGAAGTGACAAGAACAAAGAAGAGGAGACAGTATGTGCTGGGTTGGCACCCGAGAATGGGCGCCTTTCCTATCTTAGTCTAGTCCCAGAGACCATGGGAGGGAAGGTGTGCTGGATAGTTTCAATCATCAGTTTGACAAATGTGAGAAGAGAGAATCTCCAATGAAGAATTTCCGCTGTCAGACTGGCCTGTGGGCATGTCTGTGAGGCATTCTCTTGACTGCTGAGTGATGTGTGAGGGCCCAGTCCACTGTGGGCTGTGCCACCCTTGGGCAGGTGGCCCCGGGTTGTATATGAAAGCAGTCTGGGCATGGGACAGAGAGGAAAACCGATGAGCAGCAGCTCCCGAGTGCAGACTCCTGCCTTGACCTCCCTCGGCGATAGACTGTGACCTGGAAGTTGTAATCAGAAATAAATCCTTTCCTCCTCCCAAAAGTTGCTTTTTTCTGTGTTTTACCACAGAAACAGAGAAGCAAACTAGAACAGAAGGGTTCAGACTTGGAAGAACAGAGCACATGAATGACGCATGGCAGAGAGGAACGGGGATAGTGTGGTAGGTTGAGCCTGGCAGTCATATGGTTTCCTTAGGAAGGTGTTTCCTGGAAGGGATACTCTTTAAAATCTGATTGCTCATGAGCTGGCAATGAAGGACAGGCAGGAAGAGGGAACAGAAGGAAAGCATGCAGTAGATCCTCGAAAAATTACAAAGCCTAAAATGGGATTTAGAAGGGCAAACCTAGCTTTCTTTGAAGGTCATGGCCCTACTATTAATCCTTGTCAATGTCAGGAGTCAATCCTATCCCAACACACAGATCTGAGGACCCACAGCGTGCTCCCTGTTTTCCCATCCTCCACGTCCTGGGAAGCTGTATTTCTCATCTCTCCATCTTCACTAAGGCATGACACAACCTCCCTAATGAGGTTCTACTCAGTTTAAGCTCTGAGTACAAGCTAAGTGAACTTCTGTGAAAGTTCAATTAAAAGATACCCTGGGACTTGCCAATTAACATATGCTAATTCTCAGAACCTTTGGAAAGTTTTTCTTCCAGTGGGATATATAGGTTGCTTTGTCTGCAACAAAGTTTTTATCTGCTTTATGGGAAAGTAATAGTTGTTCCTGCCAGGGGAGCCTGACTAGTGTGGAAGAAACTGCAAATGAGATTATGGCATTTATTTATAGTGTGTCATGGAAAAGGATGGCTGGCAGTTTTCTCTGGGCCTCATTCGTTCATTATTTACTGAGCTCAGTGCCCACTATGAAGCTAACACTGTGTTAGGCACCTGTGGAGCATGAACAACATGGGTCATACGGTCCTGTCCTTCCAGAGCAGTGAGTATCAAGATGAGGCAACTGTGATCAGTGACCTGTGTTCTGATGGCCCAATGGGCAGGTGCCTTTGCCAGACTTGGAAACATTTGAGAGAGCCCAAGACTCAAAAGAGGAGTAGTAATTCACCAAAGAAGGGAAGAACAGAAAGAATGTACCAGGCAGAAGAAAGCAGCATGTGAAAGTCCAGAGATGGGAGACCATGACATGTTTGAAGAAATGAAAAAAATCCAGGAAGACCATATATGGTCATGGCAAGATGAGGGGTGGCGAGGACTTGGGCTGAGATAAGACAAGCCACACTGAGGAGGCTGGGAAAGACCGAGAGCTTTGATCAGAGAGCTGAGATGGTCAGACTCTCCTGAAATATTCAGGGTGAATGAGAAGGAGGCAAGATGGAGCAATCTAGGTCGAGACTGGTCACTTCTCAATCTACAGCAGAAGGGAGTCGTACGCTCTCAGGGAAGACAAGGATTAAAGACACAAGGGGGAAGTAGATAGAAAATGCTAGCTTAGTTATAAGGCATGGAAATGTTAGCTACAGGAACAAATTAAGGTTTCTACATGGCACAGTGAACCTGTACTGGGAACCTAAACGAGAAGCAGGGAACAGAGGTAACTAGGTTCAGACTGGGCCCTGAATTGGTTCTTGGACCTGGGCTAGAAAAGCAGCTCAGGTGACTCCATCAGCAGAATAGACCTGGAGCCACAGAGAAGATGCCGCCCTACAGGATGCGTGTGTATGGTCAGCCTAGGACTGATCTTCAAAGAAACAATTCTTACTAAGAGAACAAAGGGGAGCTGGTGAGATGACTCACGGGTTCTGAGCATCTGCTGCTCTTGCAGAGAGCACTGGTTTGATTCCCAGTACCCACATGCAGCTCAGAACCACTTGAAACACGAGTCATAGGGACTCTCACGCCTCTTCTGGACTCTATGGGCACCAGGTCCACTCACAGTGGACATACAAAAATTAACTTAAAAAAGGGACAAAGAAAGAGGAAACTACAGAAATAAAGAGGATAAATGGTCTTATGTTTAGAAAAATAAAATTTGAAATGCCAAATGTTACAGAAAAATTCATTATAACACATAGTAATGATTACATTAAATTATGGAGAGTCTGGTGATATTAGCAAGATCAATCAGTTGGAGTAAGGAAGGAGAGGCGGTAGAAAGGACCCTTTTAGTAAGATTGATCCAAAGGGGAGCACAGGCATAGGGCAGGGCCACAGAAAGCACCAGTGGGCCACAGTGGCCCAGCCCCACGGCCATCTCAAAGTTACTCAGATGACCGCAGTGATTTGCATGGAAAAATTCAATGCCACAGGCAAAGCGCCAGCTCCTCATTTTTACAGATGCTGTGACTTAAGTTCAAACAATACCTTGCTTAGAGGAGGGAAACTCCTGGTGCTTCTGCACTGCATAGAAAATTTTCTTTTCCTGAAGAGAAGTGATGCAGAAAAGACTCTTGGGAGAAAGCCAAATACTCACATATTCATGGGGAAAGAAAATAGCAACACAGTAAAGTCAATCATTTGGAAAATTTTCCACATAAATAGTTTTAGCTATTTGAGGTAGCAGATTTTCTCCAAATTAAACTGTTGCTCTGAAAGTCAATGTCAGGAAATGGCTAAACTCAATAGTTTTTAAGTTGTGCACTGAATCCCCAAACAGGAACCCTCCATTCGTTTCTCAGTCTATTTTATGCTCCCTGAGTTGACAAAGGTTGAAAGTACTACGAAAGAGGCATTTTCAGCTTCTCTTGGGGGAGGAGAAGCATCACACTGTTCAAAAGCAACAGCTGCTGTGGAATCAGGACCGGCATTAACAATAATCTGAGAAGGGTTTTATTTAAGCCTCCAGGCCCAAGCGAAGCTGGAGGACAGCAAGCTTTCATGTAGAAGTAGAGAATTTATGTATCATTTAGGAGACTTTTTATGTTTAGTGTGTGTACTAAACTCAAAGGAATGAGTACACCTTAAGCTACAGTAACAACCTTGCAGGCTTTCAGTGAAACCTCATTAAGCACAGGACAAACTCTTATATACAAAGATCTAGATCTTTCTCCTATCTGAAATCACGGGTAACTTCAGTCTAAATGCCAAAGGGAGAAGGCTTGCTAAGGGAGGTGCAGGTGCATGGGGGCAGACACTATAATTAAGAAATAGCATCAGGAATACCCCAAAATGACGTTAGCAGTAAGAAAAATAGAGCAGAAAGTCAGATTTTTAGTTAGGGTGTGGTAACCAACATTGAACTTTCCTGTCCCATGTTTCAAGGAGGTAGTTTGCTCTCTTGAATTAAAGGCTGTTTATAAACAAACTTGCTATATAAAGTAGAACGCCTTCAATATTCAACATAAGAGAATTAAACAGGCACATACCAGAGGTGTCCTTGCCAGAGGGGTTTAGTAGCAGCATCCTGGAGAATGGTTTTTTAAAAAAAAAACAAAAACTGTTGGGAATCCATTTAGGGCTCAAATTTCATTCAATAAGTTGTTCTTGCCAAATGAGAAAGAACTTTCCATTTAACCTATGGGGTACTGAGGAACAATGTGTAAATCAAAACAGAGGCGGGCTGGGTGCCAGCACCTCTCAAATGAGAAGAAGTCTTTCTAGAGAAGACATGGAAACTCCATGTGGACCAGTTCCCACCACTGAGCATCACCCCTGTAACTCCAGGGAAAGAGAGAAGCTACTCCATGGAATTCTGGGAAGGGCATCAGCAGAAACCAATTCTTGCAAATAGTTAAATAACTTCAGACTCAAGGCAGACATCCTGGTACAGATGTGTGCAGAGCAAGAACAAAGAAGACTCAGAGCTGTCACAGGAACAGATGAACCCAGGCCAGCTCCAAAGAGAGGTCATTCTTCCAGTTCAGTCCTTTGTGAGGCTCTTGGAACCCTATTGCTTAGCTGACTATCAACTCAGTTCCTCAACATTATTATGTAAGCACCTCCTCAATGCCAAACACTGATCCAAGTACTCAGGCTATACCATGGAGGGAAAACAGAAAAGGTTTCCATCCTATTACACTTTATGTGATTTGTGCTTTGCTGTGTTTTAGCATGACTAAATCAAGACTCCAGCAAAAGGCAAGACGTTCTCAATAAATTTGTTTGGTGTTGATCACAAAGTCCTGAATTGGTGCGTGGTTTCCTGGGTCATTATACAATGATGGGCCCAAATACTGATACTTGATGATAAGTTCCTATATACTATACCAATGAGCAAGAGCTTATACAGAGAACAATGCTATGCAGCTCGGCCTGAGTCTAAAGGGAACCACCTAGGAGGGGAGGGCAGCTCTGCCTCTGAGGCTCTGATTCCATAGTAGAGAGTGGAACCTGCAAATCATAATTTCCCACAAGTTTCCACCTGGTGCCAGTGCTGCTGGCCCAAGGACCACATTCTGAGAAGCACCACAAGGATAAATATACATTAAATGGACTTTACCTGACCATTGTTATCAAGACAAAACCAGGTACAAATTACTACCTAGGCAGGGTTTATTTCTGTTCATATACTAAACATCACAGTTAAATGCCTCAGGTCTAACTCAAACTAGAAATTACAAGAATGCTGTTAGCATTCAATGCTGCCCTTCTTTATCTACCTGTGTACACAGAACGTGGATGTCAGGCTCCCTGCGTGATCACAACCTTCCCCAGGCTTGGATCAGCATGATGATGGGCAGTTACAAAATAGGCTGTTACGGAACCTCTTTCTTTCCCTCGCTGAACAAAGCATGTATACCGATGAAGATGAAAACGTCAATATATTGTCTCATATTTAAAGAGTGTGTTCAGTAAAAGCAAAGCAGGAGGAGGTAACTCAAAAACATCTCCACCTTAAAAAGGAGGTACAAGCCACTTCCTTTGGGAATAGTTCTTGCAGTCACAAGGAGATGGATATCTTATCAAAGCTGTAGCCTAAGCCCGTAAAGGAAAGTGAAGTCTATTTTCCTGATATCAAGAAATATGCCATATGCAGGAATGACATTTATAAAATGGACATAGTCTGGACTAATAACTTTTAATTAACCCAGCAAAACTATGTGCTCTTGTTTCTTGTGACCTGGATACCTGATCTTGTTTCCTTGGCAACCTCAATTTGATGCTCTATCCAAAAAGATGAGTGAAAGAATCTGAGTAGGTTTGAGAATTAACAGATCAAAGTGCTGAAAGGCTGCACACCCATTCCCATTGCACACAGTGAAGATTGGAAGGATGATTGACCTTGGATGAATATTCCAGAACTAAGAATGAAAAGGCAGATGGTCTGTTAAGATTAGGGTGGAGCCAAGCTTGTACTTCTCTGATTGAAGCTGGAGAAATCATTTTGAATAAAATTATGAGTGGGTCCCAAATCAGGAACACAGTTCCAGAAACAGAGTTCCAGGGACAGTGCCATCAGCACAGATTCAAGGGACATCTGGGAGAAGGGGTGTCCTTCAAGTCTGGGCCACTCTTAAAGAACTACATTTGAGAAGCAGGCTTTTGATTCAGGTGATTATGATGTTGGCATATTAATGCCACACCATTGGTTTTAATGATTTGCAAGCCAGGTGTCTGAGTCACCTGAGTTGGAAGTGTAGCAATGTAAAAGTGCCGAGACTACGGAAGATGGACTTGAACATGGGAGTCTAGGATTGAAAGCAGGACAAGCTGTAAAGACAGGCTCACTGGAAGAACTTGGAAAACATCACATTGACATTCCCTCAAGTTAATCTAAAAACCCATTTCTCCCACGATTTATTGATCCTTCTCTTTTAAAACCATTCCTAACCTTTCTACTTGACTTTCTGTAATGTTTCATATCTTTTCATATCCCCCAAATTTTTCCTAGACTACTCCTTGCCAGTAAAATTTGAAGTGGGAACAAGCAATATGGACTTTACTGTCTTCAGAGACTTTAAAACAATAATAAACTGGTGAAAGGCCTATTTGTTTCAACCATCATGTACCACCCAGTCTAAAGAAACCAGTGATAAATACCCGTCCACTGGAGCACACTCCACAACCCCTCTCTTCACTGCTTCTTTTAGCAGTTTTCCTCAATTGAAAACCAGTGCTTCCAGGTGATACTACTTCTGTGGCAGCCTCTGGAACAGAGGGGACCTATGGGAAAAGGGCTGCATTGTATTGGTCTCCAGTGACAATTACAGAAAAGATTTGACCACTGACTTTATGTTAATACGGACGTCACTCTACCATGGTTCATGGGCTCAGCTACTGGTTGCCTGGGTTAGGGTCCAATGAAGAATGAGAGTTATTTGAAACTATACCCAGAAGCCCCTTGTTCACTAAAGGCACCTACCTGAGACTGCCTCCACAACCTATTCCTTAGACCATAGTTGTAGATTAGCATTAGGTAGGACTATTCTGCTGTGAAAATTGGTCCCTGACTCCAACCTCTCAGCTCACTACATCTGCTCAAAAACGCTGCAGACCGTACAGCTCTGGAGACTCTTCTTCAGATGGACTGCCTATCAGCCTCTTGTTTGCTCTCTTTCTTACTCATCAAGCTTTCTGTTTTTCAATGCCATTTCTCATGTACTGCGTGCCAGGCCCTGGGCTAAGCCTCCCTGTAAAGTCCCCTGTCCTTAATTCTATCTATACCTTTTCTCTCAGGCAAGGAGACATGGTCAGGCTTTCCCACATCTTCTCCTTAGCTTTGGTACCTTGGGTCTGTCTCTTCAAACGCAGTTACTAGACCTGTTACTTATCTTGCTACTCTACCAATTCCCGGAGCTGATTGTTTGTTGAATGTATTATACATTTATCAGACCGAAAACAACAGCACTTTCAACACATTGAGGAATCGTTTTCTTTACTCCCACCCGCTTGGTGTTCATCTTAAGGTTTTATGCGTGTGTAATTCCCCTCTGGAACAGGGAACCTCAGTTCCTCCTTAGCATTCATTTCTCATGGTTTGCCCCTTCCAAACTCTCCAAGACTCGTCTTCACTCATCTTCTTCATGAGTATGGGTTCCTAATCCCACAAATTTAGTTGTTTCTAGAATCCCACTCCAGAAATGGATCTCTTTCTCACTTTACTTGAGGACTAGTCTCTAACCACCCCTTCCATGACCTTTTCCTCTACATACAGAGTTCTTCAAGTGGAATGAGAAATGTATCTACTCTGACCTCTTCCCAGATACCATCTTCCTTCCCTTAGTCTCTCCATTGAACAAATTTAGTGCTTGAAGTAGCTCTACACTGTGTCCGGCTCTTTCTTCTCATTTGTCCATGCCCGCCGTAGTCCAGCCTCTGCCCGCTGCACGCTATGGAAACCCTTCTCCTCAGGCGCCCAGACTCCGTTTGTACGTTCAGAGCTCCTCCACGTTTGACCTGCTGGCAGTACCTGTACTGATGGTCGCCTCTTCCTAGAAACGCGCCTCCTCTTGCTGGCTGCTTTCCCCTCAACTCCCACTAGCTTCCTCTCATCCGGTTACCCAAGGTTCCAACATGAATCTTCTTATTTTCTCAATTAAAACATTTCTGGAGCTGCGCATGGCAGATCTCTATGGGTTCAAGGCCAGCCAGGTCTACATAGTGAGCTACAGGCTACCTGGAGCTACAGGGAGACCTTGTGTCAAGAAAAAGAAAAAGAGAAAAGAAAAGAAGAAAGGAAAGGAAAGGAAAGGAAAGGAAAGGAAAGGAAAGGAAAGGAAGGAAAGGAAAGAGGCAAGGCAAGGCGTGGCGTGGCGTGGCGTGGCGTGGCGTGGCGTGGCGTGGCGTGGCGTGGCGTGGCGTGGCGTGGCGTGGCGTGGCGTGGCGTCTGGGAAATCTGACTCCAGATGAGCCAGTGCACCAATGTCTGTGGTCTTTCTTTTGAGAAACTGCAAGTCCTTTGATCTTTCCGTTTTTTGGAAGTTGGGATTGCGCTCAGACAAATCCCTCAAGTATAAATGTGCGTCACTGCTGGTTAGATGCAGAGCTGCTCACTTATGGGTGGTTGAGTTGGATATAACCAACTGATACTTTGTAAAAACTTAGGGACAGATTAAATGACAGGTCTAAATAAAAGGCCAAAAAGGTCTAGGAGGTGTGCACCTCTTGGAGGTGTGCTACCATGTACCATGGATAAGGCCAAGATTCTGCCTAGTCCATTATTTGGGGCTCACTATAACCCAAAGACAGACAATTAAGTTTCCAATGCTCATAATACCTAATACTTTGGATGCAACAATTTTTACCTGAAGTACTCAGAGTCATTTTACCCACATAAAAACTTAAGAAAAGGGACTGCTGGAGAGATGGCTCAGTGGCTAAGAGCACTGGCTGCTTTTGCAGAGGACCCAGGTTTGATTCCAAGCATCCTCATGGAAGCTAATAACTGTCAGTAACTCCAGTTCCAAGGGATCCGACAACCACTTCTGACCTCTATGGATATTGCATGACACAGGTACACTTGCATACATTCAGGCAATTAACTCATAGGCAAATAAAAATTTTTAATATTTTTTTAAAAACCCAAGAAAAGAACCCACAGGATGTACTTCTTTGAACAATACAACATCTTGGGTCCAAGAAAGTCTTTTCTATATACTTAAACAAATGGCTGGGGTGACTTCCTATCTGGATTTATTAGCTAGAAACTACCTTTTAAGTTGGGACCATCTAAAACTAATGACTTTAATATTAAAATAGTTTATTTTTATCCCCTTTTTCTAGAAGAAATTGAATATCAGAGCCAACTGTCTATTATGGCCAAATCGAGATGTTAATAATTAAACCATATGGTTGTAGACATCTGTTGTTTTTAATCTCTCTAGCATCAACCAAAAAGTATCAACCTCCTTCCTTTGCAGAACTGTTTCTCCTTATTCCATCAAGGTCTGATCATGGATTTACCCAAATAATTTCTCCTCCTTCCTGTTTGTAAGGATTCACCTGTGACCAGTTATAGGTAATAACAACACATTACAGAGATGAAGACAGTGATTGGCTCTAAATGAGCACCTGGTTTCAACTGAGACAATTAGAAACTTTCCCTGGGAATTATATTATGAATATTGAGAAAGAAAAGCTTTTCTCTCTGAGGTCTAGAATGATCTGAGCCTAGAGCTGCTTATTACTGGGCCTCCTCTTCCTCACACCCAGTCAATACACATGGAAGAAATCCATATCAATGCATAGATAGATGCTGACAAAAAGGTAAAGGGTGACAGGAACCTATCGATACTTTTGAGTCTCTGAGATAAGACCCAGTCTTGGATTTGCATACTTTTCTGCCTAAGCCATGTTGTGTTAGGTTTTGTCTGTTGTTTTTGAGGCATCCGAACTAATACACTTCATCTATTAGTTATAATAGAAGGGCATATCCCTAGCTCTGGTAGGTGGTAACTGATTCATGTCCCAAATTGATGGCTCATGGAATGTTAATATTTCGACGTATATTAACATGTGCCCTATGAAATATGTCCTCAAGTAAGTATTGAGAAAACTAAGATAAAGTGAATCAGGTGTCTTTACAGCAGGATTGCTGACTGTTTTCAATACTTTGGTGGCCTGCACAATGAATTTCCAAAAGGAGGACTTAATGTACTTATTGTCCAAATTTGTCTGAAAAAAATAACTTTTTTAGTAGAATCCAATTTGGACGATATTACTTGTCTTTCCACAAACATGCATGAATTGTCAAGTGAACTGGTGGGCATAGACATATATACTGTATATGTCACGCACTATAGTTTTATGTTTTCATATCTTGCTTATCTACTAGATCACATTTTCTGTGTATAGTGGTTATATCCCAGTCTCCTTTGTGCCTCAACAAAGGATACGATTGTTACACATTTGTGGTTTTACAGGGCTTTCCTATCCAAGTGAATAAATGAATGCCTGTGGGCAATAACAGAGTAAAGTACAGATCTGTCTGAGTGGTCTTTGATTTTCAGTTCAAAATACTTACTGAAAAGCCATCATTTCATTGTTGCCTATGCTGTTCCTCCACAGTCACAACTCTAGGAAGTCTGTGTAGGGTCTAGGTTTGGTTTTCACATTTCTGATTGCCCAAAGAAATCAGATATAAGGTTTGTTCTCCCTCGATACATCTTTCCCAATCCTTCAAATGGTTAAATATCTTACAAAGTAATGATCATTTTTAGACTTAATGGAAGATACATGCTTAATTTAATTGTTCAATGTTGTTTTGGTTATCTTGGGGGTTGTGTGTGTGTGTGTTTCCTTGTGAAATTTAAGATTTTTTTCAGTTTCTGTGAAGAATTGTGTTGAAATTTTGATGGGAACCACATTAAATTTGTAGATTGCTTTTGGTAGGATGGTCATTTTCACAACATTAATCCGTGCAATCCTAGCACGGGAGGCCTTTCTTGTTGTGGTGGTGTTTTCTCAGATCTCTTTTGATTAGTTGTTATGGAATTATTTATTCCCTATACGCCTTTGAGAATATTTAAATTTCACTTTAGGTATAAAAAGTCCTTCCAGTATCCTTGTAGAGCTGGTTCTGTTGTCACAAATTCTTTAAATATGTTTTTTATCATGGAAAACTTTGCTTTTTCCTTCCAGTATGACTAATAGTTTTTCTGGGTATAAGATAGGCCAGACTGGCATCAGTGGTCTTTCAAAGAGTGTAGAATATCAGTACAGGCTCTTCTGCTGTTCAAAATCTCCATTGAAAAGTCAGGTGTTATTCTAGTTGGTCTACTTTTATATATATCTTGGTCTTTCTTGCTTGCAGCTTTCAATATCTTTTTGTTGTTCTGTACATTTAGTACATTCTATACATTATTATGTGATGTGGTCCTGTCTACTTGGTGTTCTGTGTGCCTCTTGTACCATGATAGTCATCTTTTTCCTTAGACATGGGATATTTTCTTCTATGATTTTGTTGAAAAAAATTTTTGAAAAAAAGGATGGATTTCTTTTCCTTCCTCTAAGGTTCACAGTTTGGGTCTTTTTATAGACTCACAGAGCTCCTGGGTTTTTTAGACTTAACATTTTCTTTGACTGATTGACCTAATTCCTCCACCTTGTATTTAAGTCCTGATATTCTCTCTCTTCCGCTTGATCCCTTCTGTTTGTGAGGCTTCCCACTGAAGTTTTAATTTCACTGACCGAATTTTTCAAGTTTTATATCAATGTGGCTTTTCTTCAGAAATTCTCTTTATTAAATTCTATTTTCATACCTTGAATTGTTTTATTTGTTTCATTAAAGTGTTTGTATTTTTGTGGTTTTCATTCCAGAATCTATACGTAGTCTCTTTGAGTTCTTTGAACATATTTATAATTGCCATCTTGAAATCGTTGTCTTGTACATCAACTAAGTTGATGTTCTCAGGGAATATTATGATAGGGGGTACTAGTTTCTGGAAGAGGCATATTGTCTTGCTTATTCACATTGTTTATGTTTTTACAGTGGAGTTAGGTCATTTGTGGTGTTTCTTAGTATGGGCATCTGGCCTCACCTTTGTGGAATGGAAATTTGGAACTTTGTTTTCTGCTATTCCAACTTGTCAAGTTATGGACCAGCTGAATGGTGCTTGGGTTCAAACTTGGAAGAACTCTGGGTGGATATGTGAAGGAGATGTCAAAAGTGGTCCCAAGTCATCCAGAAATAGGTGCAATTTCTGAGCCCAGCAGCAAACAGGTGGGCTGGATAGAGACCTCCCTGGGGGGTCCCTACACGGGGCTGGAGAACTGGACACCACCTCTACATATAATTTTTGATGATCAAATATTCAAAAGGAATCTTCAGAATCACAGTTACTGAAAGAATTTTGTAGAACTTCTACAAACCATGCTAATAAAATATACTGCCATGCTATTAAATCCCAAAACTCGGCCTGGTTTTGTCTACTCTAGGTTCTTCTTCTTGCGAGAACGGGCCTTAGTGGGCACCCATTTTTCTGAGGCAGACACTGTGTCTTCATGCAGGAGCTGGCTCCCTTCTTCAGTCCTGTCAGGTGGTGCAGACTGAGACAACAAAGCAGCTGCAGTCTTTTCCCTCCAGCAAATGCTTTAAGTAAATAAGAGTCATAAAGCTTGGCTTCTCTAATACTGCTTGAAACTCTCTTTATATTCTCTTTCTTCCTTACAGATCTCTAAGAACTCCTGTAGACAGCAAACATCAAAGGGACCAAAGGTTTTTATAGTGATCTGGGTGCCTTCGGCAATAAAGTCAACCTTGATTTTCTTTCAGCCTAGGAAATGGCCAGTGAAGAGACTTCAGGAATGGTTTCTTTATCATTTGAGGTTAGAAAACAATTCAGTGTAGCGGAACAGTTATCTTCATAAACACCTTTGGGGAAGGTTGTTGCCTTCTTTTTCTTTCCCCTTTTTAAGTGACCTTTCTTACTACCTCTGTAAGAACATTATAAAAGTTTTACTTTATTAGAACTTTTTGGTGGGGCTGGCTGGAAGAATAGTTCATTTCATAAAGTGTCTGCTTTGCAAACATGAGGAGTGAGTTTGAATTCCCAGAACCCATGTAAACACACACACACACACACACACACACACACACACACACACACAAACGACAATAACAAAAAAAACAGAGCATGGTGGCATGCACTTAAAATCCTAGTGCTGGTGGTGTGTGCATGTGTGCGTGCGTGTGTGTGTATGTGTGTGTGTGTGTGTGTGTGTATGTGTGTGTACAGGATGATCCTTAGAGTTCACAGCCAGCCAGTCTAGTCTAATTTGCGAGTTCCTGGCTCAGTGAGAGAGAGATGGAGGAAGATACCCAGAGTCAACTTCTGGGCTCCATGCACAACTATGCACACATATGAACGCATGCATGTATATCACACACATACACACATGAATGGCACTTGAGCAACAATACTTGAGGATATCCTCTGGCCTCCACAAGCCCGTGCATGCATACTCTCACAAGGGTGTACCTGTACACACACAAATGTTTTTGTTTAGGCACTTAAAATGTACTTTTAAAAACCACGAGGAAGTATATCAGTGTTCTGATTGAGCTTTTCTTTTGCACTTTCCCTTTGTGCCCTGAAAAGCTGCTTTCTGCACAGCTAGAATTTCAGCCAGCTTCTTCAGTGACTGTGCTCCGCTGAACCTGCTCTGCAGCCTTTTCCCTGCCCTGGGATCCAGCCTTCCAGATTGAGCCCTAGGGTCATTCATTATTGATGGTTCTCTTAAGTGCAGACAAAACACTCATACACATGAAATAAAATAAATAAGAAATTAAAAACTGAAGCATATTATAGATGCAAGCATATTTGAGTATATAAAGAATTTATAGGAATACTATAGATATACATATTAGGCATATATGAAGTTATTTTAAATTTAAAAATCATCCATCTGCATTAAAAATTTAGCTTTAAAGATATTCTCATATATGTTATTAAGGCAGATTTGCTATAAAAATAAGTTATTATTCAACTAATATTTAAATAGTGCCATTTGCTTCCTCTTCTTTTGACTAGATGAAAGGGGAGACAGTTTTGAATTACTTCCAAACAATATTTTAAATAATATTTAGCATTAAACATAAGGGAGGAAATGAGCATTAAAAATCAGAGATACAAAAACCAAGTAAAAGGAGGTGTTTCTAAGCAACTGCCACTAGCTAATTGTCACAGCTGGGTCATGAATTTGCCTCTCACAGGAGTTGGCATTTGCTCCCCAGGTGGGCCTGCCAAAACCCTGTGCTGGTTCAACCTCACGTTCCCAGACCTATCTCATCAGCTGGGGACCTGGACCAATTACAGTGTATTTATTAGAAAGTAGACGGTAAACCAACTTCACTAAAATCTCGTAAAATGCAGGCTCTCGAGGAGACTTCTGGAAAGGTTCTGCTCTAGGCTGTCTAGGGAGAGGGTTCTACCATGCACCATTTTCACTTTCTAAAACGTGGTCTCTTCTGCCTTGCCTTGTATGAGAGCCGTGGGAATCTTAGCATTGGAGAGTTGGAAAATTATTCTAGTGACTAATGCCACGGACGCTGTGCTATGCCTTGCTCTGTTTTCCCTGTATTGCTGGTGCTTCGAGGCGCCTGGTCCTAAGTCCACTTGATATTATACTCTGGATGGTCCCGTGTGTGCCTGGCCTTTCCTGAGTGAACGCTGCTCTTTCTCCAGCATTTCGTCTCAGCCGCTCTTTCTTCATTTCTGCCATAGACACTGATAGTTGTGAGTGTGCTTCCAGACTCACCATGCTAGGTCCACACATGCTACAATTTCTTTTTCATTGCTTGGGATCCATTCTATCTGTTGTTGGTCGTGAGCGTATATGAGACCCTCCACAGGTCCTTATGAGAAATGACCTGTTCTTTACTCTTTATCAGTTAATTGGCTCTACTGACTTATTCTCTGTATGTGAGAAATAGCTTTAAACATTTCTTAATCCCCAAATGCTCTCAGACATAGTCTACTATAGCCCCTGTTATTTATTTTCCACTTTCTCAAATACTTATTGACTTACTGTCTTCAGAAGTGCTTCACACATTTGACAATTTCACATGACGTTATTTCCAAGATCTAGATTTTAGATTTATGGTTCTAATTTCTACACTACATTTATCAACCCTCCAGTTACTCTCTTTAGAATTCATCATCATTTAACATTAATTTACCATCATAGTGGTTAAATTTGATTGTCAATCTGACCGCATTAAGAAATGCCTAGGACACTGAGTAAAGCATACCTTTGGGTACATTTGTGACCGTGTTCATAGAGAGGATTAAATTATTGAGTAAGACCTGACCTGAATGTGGATGGCATTATTGTGTGGATGGGAGGTGGTCCCTGGCTGAATAAAAATGGATAAAAGAAACATCTAGAAACCCTCTTTTCTCAGCTCCCTGGTCTGTTAAGAGGTAAGCAAGCAACTTCACACACTCCCACTACCACAGATAAGCTGGTCCCACCATGCGTTCCCATCATGGTGAACATATCCATCAATACATGAGCCAAAATAAATCCTTCCGTCCCTCAAATTCTTCTTGTATTTGGTCACAGTGACAAGAAAAGTAAGTGACATAATTACCAAGGAATTTTGCCCCTTTTGTTTTTGTTGCCTGAGAACTTTTGCCTTTCTCTTCAAATTAAGGATATAATCTATCTCTAAGATTTTCTTAGAGACTGTAAAACTCTTGTCAAAATCCTTACTGCACCTTTGAGAAGTACCTGTCATGCATAGCTTAGAGTCTCTTTTTGGTCACAGATCACCCAGTGAATCATTTTTAAAAGGTCATGTTCAGATCATCTTGGAATGTCTTATATTTACTTTCTTCCAAAGCTCTCTGTGTTAAGAAAGGGAGATGGTGGAAACACACCCTGCATATCCACCGAGCCACTTTAGTTTACTACTCAGGACCTCAAGGTTCTCCAGACGTGCCCCATTTTTCTTCAAATTGACTACATGAGACAGGACAAGTAAAAAGTGTCTTCTGGGTACAACTCTACTTCTGCATTTTGGAAAAGCACATTGAAGAGATAGCACACCTGATAATGGCACTCTGAGTCATCATTCCAGCCATTCGACGACATGGCACAGAGAATCACAAGGATATCCTCAGGGGACTTAGTTGTATGACTTTTTCCTTTTGCTAGGGTACCTGGGTAACCAATCATATATCAGAGCCTGCCTTATTAGCTAGAAGGAGCCAACTATTAAATGTTAGGACAAATGCATGCCAGGTCTTAAATGCAGTCATTATTATACATTAAATTATGCAAACATCCTGGTTATTTTACTATGTTTCACATTATCTGTGCATCTAAGGTTAATTACACCTATTAAGTCAGTATGATAAAAATAAAATATAATCATATATGATTGTACATCTCTTTCAAACTCTGTGTTCAGCGACAGCCAGTCAGTCATTTTTAATAGCCTATGACAGAGGTATCTGCACACAGAAATTGATGAAAACTACAAATCAGGACTTATTTCACTTCTCCCAGGCCCAGCCAGTTATTAAATATTTAGCAGTACATTATTGCCTACATTATTAGTCCACTCAGCTTTAAGATGGAAAGCCACAAAAGTACTGTAGTTAGGGGTTAAGTTTCCCTTTTTTTACTTCAAACTTCTCCACTCCTCACAATCTGCATTCCCCTCTATATAGTCCAACGTGTCTCAAGCCAAGGCTTGTGGAAACATGACCTATATCCAAAAACCGACCTAAATGAAATTCAACCTGACTTACTCATCGGCCCACCTCTTGAAGCCCAAGTTAAGAATTCTTTTACAGAAATTTACAATTCAGCTTTCTCTGCTCAAAGGCCTTGCTCCTTTATACATGTCTCTTAGACCTGGTCTGCATGTGTGTTCACATCTGTCTGTGCTGTATTGCATCTCCATGTTCTGTACACTAGCTGTGTTGTTACTTCTGGTTGACAAACTTCAACCTAAAATAACTAGAAACTCAGCTTCGTATCTGCTAAAACAGTAGAAAGGAAGATCATTATATGTCTTAGAATCAATACTTGAGTTCTTAAGAAGGAAATCTAAAGGAGGTCAGCGAACATTATTAAAGGTGCAGAAAACTGACTCAGGAAATCTAAAGTAAGACTCCTTATATAGCAAAGATAAGGCTAATGGCAAACAACAAGCGATCTTGGAGAATGATCAGGAATGTTTTTACAGAAGAATCCTTGTTCTCTATTTTCACTCAGGGTAAGTCAAGAGGGATTCAACTTACAACATTTCATCAAAAGAACTTTAGAAGAATTCAGCAAGCAAAAATTGTCTTCAGATTTTTATCCTCTTATTTTATTTTAATCAGCCATTTAAATCAATGATGCCCAGAAGTTTAATTTGAAGGCCAAGTCTTATTACTAGAAATTAACCCTAAAATAGTCAGTGGAATACAGGAAGCTAAATCTTCTCCACTAAAAAATATAGACTAAAGCAATTCCTTCCTTCCTTCCTTCCTTCCTTCCTTCCTTCCTTCCTTCCTTCCTTCCTTTCTTCTTCCTCCTCACCTTCTTTTCGTATGCAGCATATGTTCACGTTCATTTGTGTGTGAACAGGTGTGCGCATGCCTGTGTGCTTGTACGTGTGGAGATCAAGATCAACAGGGAGTGTCTTCCTCCATTGCTCTCCGTCATATTTGGAGAATACTGAAATATGAACTCAATTCAGATAGGCTGGCCCGCTAGCAAGCCCCAGGGATCTGCCTGTCTGTGCCATCGCCCCACCCTGCTCTGTGATTATGGATATGCTTACCCAGCTTTTATGTGGGTGCTCAGGATCTTAATTAAGGTCCAGACATTTGTACAAGTACTCTGTCAACTGAGCTATCTTGCCAGCCTTAGACTCGAGCTTTCTAAATATTCTCCAAAATTCTAAACTCAACTGAAGATCATCTTTATTAAGCAGACGCATGTAATTAAGGAACAAGGATATACACTGGCGATTCATGATAAGTCAAAATCTAAAATCTGAAACTATGTTTCTAGTAATGTCTCTGAGGTCCTTTTGTTGGAAAATGTATTAATTACTTTTCTGTTGCTGTGATAAAGCACCATGACCAAAAGTGATTTACGGAAGAGTTTATTTGGGCTCATGGTTCTAGGAGGCCAGTCCATAATGGAAGGGGAGGTGTGTCACAGGAAGCCTGAGCAGGAGGTTGAAAGCTCACATCTTTGACTACATCTACCTAGCAGAAAGAGTGCACTGGAAGTGAGGTGAAGCTATGATCGCTCAAAGCCTACCCCCGTGACATACTTCCTCCCATAAGGCTAGCCCTCCTGAAGACCCATGACCTCCACGAACAGTACCAACAACTGGGGACCATGTTCAAATACTCTCTGGGGGACAGTTCTCAGTCAAACCACCACAGAGAACATATATGAAGCAGGCCTCATATAAGCTCCCTGATCTGGTAACTAGGTCATTTATGTGTCTAATGCCATTTTAAATCCGTTTCAGTATTAACATGTGAAGCTTCCTATGATTAGTAGACCCCTGCTTTTACTACAATTCCAATGGGAGATACTACTTTTATACGAGCGTCTCCTAGCATCCTAGAATTGGTTAAATCTGTAAACATTATTATAAATAAGTTATTATGCAATTTTACACTATAAAAGTATAAGACACCAAGTTCACTAATTGCTTAATAAAAATAATTATAATTAATTAACTAATTAAAGGAATCAGAATGTACCCTATTTGAATCTCTGAGATTTAAAGCTTACATATAGAGAGTTCAGTAGTTTGGTCTTTATTTATCAGCCTCTGATATAAACAACTAGGAATTTTATACTTCCATTATACAAATTACTTGTAATTCCTAAACTGCTGAGGACATTTGGTCAGAAGGACACTTCGGATTCCTGAAAGACATTCCTTTTGCCTTTGTCATGAAGACTTCTGACTCATCCCTGGCCCCCCTCAATCCCCGCTTAAGTGCCATGCCCACAGCAGACAGAAGTTGATGTTTGCCCTTACCAAAAATATCTCAGACTCCCACTAGACCTTTGGGTTCTTAGAAATAGGTAGTGTCTTTTGTTCACCACTGTATCCTAAGTATTATCCTATTAATTACTAAGATTAATAGCTCAAATAGGTTGGTGGATCTAAACTTATGACACCACCGTGTTCCTGTATCAGAGGCCAGTCCATCAGCTCTGTTCCTCTACAAAGAATGGCCCAACTTCATGATCATTGTAGTCAGTCGTTGTTTTCTGAGTCACACTAGAAATAGGAAAGTCTCACAGGATAAATTAGTGATGATTTTAGCTAGGTGTTAGTTCATGCCTTTGCTTTCTTTCCTAGTGGTACCTGAGATTTCACTAGACTTTTTGGTAAAAGGTAAAAATTGTATATGATTTGATGAGAAAATGAAGCATCACTGGGCTTTTGAACGACATCTTCCGGAGGTGAACTTGTACGATTTTGAGCTTTCTCTCCGGGTTCCTTCATGTATTACCAGCAGTGCAGACTTTATCTTTTTGTTAAAGAACTAAAATGTCAGTGTGAAGCTCAAGACTATCATCTCCTTTAAGCAACAAAAGCAAAAGAAGACTTTCATTGTGATGAGGAAAAAAATCAAAGAAGCCTTGATTTCAAAACAGCTTTGTTCACACAAAAATGACTTCTTAAGGGAGGGGACCAAAACAAGAATGGAAAACCAGGGGCAGAGCCCTGGGCTCAGTAACGACTAGTGGAGCTAGCCATCTGTTCTGAAGTTACATGTAGGCTTCCAGGGAACAGCAGAGGCACAGGGCAGTGAGGCGTGAATTCAGAAAAATGTCTCGGCACATAAAAGAGCTCACAAGGTTTTATTAGTTTGCTCTGAAATACACGATACTTTAATCTTTGAAAGTAACTGTCTTATAAATTATTTTAAAGACATATGCTGATATTAGTTTATATTATAAGTTATTTTTCTAGATAAGTGCTATACCACTGAGATATAGCCCTTAAATTATTTTTCTATAACAGACCTTCTAGATGACATTTTTTAAATAAATTGAGATTTTTAACTCCAAGTCTTGAATCAGAGGAAAACTATAGGTAAATAACAAAGATTACCTTGTGACAGTTGTCAGTAGGAATATAGTTATTGCATACATTGTTATGAGGAATAAGGAAATCTTTCTTTTCCTTTGAGAGTAAAAGGCTCAGGTGATATACTCTTCTCTTCAATTAAAAGACACAATTAAAACATAAGCATATTTTCCTCTGCTTCTCTCCATGAAATTGTTTTCTTAATGATTTTCATAAAAAGTTCAGAGTAAAACAGAATTGATTATATGTTAGGAGGCTTTGAAAAGCAGCTCAGAAGGGTTGAGTGCTCAAGCTAGTCATTCTGGTAGCCATCACACATTCATGTGATGGAGGGAGATAACAACTGGAGATCCTGCACTTTGGTCCAAAAATTCAGTTGTATAAGGACAGGACTGGGGTGAGAGAGTTCAGTGTTGCCTGTAAAAGAAAGATGATTGCTCTCTAGGTTCAAGCACTGTTACTGGTTTGTATGTCTCACCTAGTTTGAGTCTGAACAGTACCATTCCTCCCACCCAGGACTGCATTTTGAGAAGCTTGTGCAATTGTGTTATAGCATATTTCTCATTTTGGATTTGTCTGAGCATTCCTTAGTACTCTGTTACTTTGGATCCTCATTCTCCTGAATTCCTTGTAGACCAGAAGTTGAGACACAAATTGGTGCTGAAAAGCCATGAGCCAGGGCCAGATACGATCCAATGACTATTTTGGTAAACAGATTTTATTGGAACAGAGCCCCCTGTCTAGAAGAAGATACATTGGGCAACTAGGATAGAGAAGGAATGACCTGGAAAACCTGAAGTATTTCAAATCATCCTTTCCCTCCAGCACCAAACAAAAACATTTGCCAACTTATACAACAGAAAATTGGCTAGATTCAGGCACTGTACCATGTCATGAGGTACGATGTCAGGCTGCCCCGCTGATATTGATGCTGTTAGTTTGCTTGGCTAAAGCAGAGACAATCAGATTTCTCCACTGAAAAGGTGTTTTCCTCTTCCTTTAGTATTTCTCAAGAGTCATATTTGGCTCTGCATAAATATCCTAAATTTAATATCCAGAAATTCTACCATCCTTCCATCAATTGATATTGTCTGAACTGTTGCATTAAGTATTTGTCAAGCATGGAAATACACATTAAAACTACTTTGAGATTTCAACTTATCCCAGACAGAATGGCTAAGATACAAAAAACAAAAACAGGATGACAAATCCTGGTGAGGATGTAAAGAAAGGGGAACACTTATTATTTCACTGGTGGGAGTGCAAACTGGTATAGCCATTATAGAAATTAGTGTGGAGGTTCTCCCCAAAGCTAAATCTTCCACGTGATCCAGTCATCCCACTCTTGGGCATATACCCAGATGACTCTGTATCCCACTACAGAGACACCTGTTTATCTATGTTTATTTGTCCTATTCACAACAGCCAAGAAATGAAAACAACGTCCATCAAGTGATGAGTGGGCAATGAAAGTATGGTACATTTACATGTTGGAATATTATTCAGCCGTTAAGAAAAATGAAATTTTCAGGTAAATGAATGGAATCAATCACCCTAAGTGAGATGACTCAACCCAGAAGAACAAATGCTACATGTCCTCTCTCATAAGTGAATGCTAGCTTCCAGTCCTTCATACAAGTTTATAATATAGTTTGAGCAGATTCATCCCAAACACCCTCTTGTCCCCTTTGTCATCCTCCCACTAGGCTTCTTTGTTTAATATTTTATTATTTTTATTATTTTATGTGTCTGAACGTATTGCCTGCATGCATGTAAGTGCACTTATGTTGCGCACTGCCTGAAGAAGTCAGAAAAGGGCATGAGATCCCCTGGAACTGGAGTTACAGTCAGTTGTTAGCCACCATGTGGGAGCTGGGACCTGAACTCAGGTCCTCTGCAAGAGTAGCCAATGCTCTTAACCACTGAGCCATCCCTCCAGTCCCTCCCATAGATATTTTTCTCTTATTTTTCATGTCCTATATACATACATGATTTTATATATCTTTATAATATATATATTTATTTAACCCATTCCTCTCTTGCTGATGGATATCTAGGCTAATTCCATAACTTAGAAAAGCAAAATACTGTGTACTTGGGCTCTATCTAGCCTGTAGATAAACTGACTGAAAGAAGAAAGGCTGGAATTTAGCATTCTGCTAAAACTAATGCATAATTCGTATCCAAACATATCTTGTCAACCTCCCTCTACAGCAAAACAGACAGAGAGCTTGTGAAGCACTCCTTAAATCCAATTAGAAGGTGATTGGTTATTCCCATAATATTCACACTAGTATTGCACCAGTGGGCCAGTAGTTCATAGGGCTCACATCTGGGTAAAGCTGATGATTGCCTTTTCTGTTAGTAGTATGTGTAGCACTGTCTGGTACTATGAAAGCCAGTCAACAGAGCTATAATGTCAAGGTGAGTACTAGCTTGATTTCTTCTTGTTTGTTTTGTGACTTAATATGTAGTGTCTTCAGCAATAGCACTTACCACCAAGTACTAGTAGATACTCAAGTGCAATGACAATAACCAGTATTGTTTGAAAATCTATGGAATCCCTCTGGTCAATGACTCCAAAATATGCTCAGAGTATATTATACAATTGTATAAAATGTCCTTATGCAACCTAGTACCGGTAAATTTTTCCTATAAAGGGATAAATAATAAATATTTCAGGGCTGTGGGCTACACAGTCTCTGGGACATTTATTAAAAGTAATTACTATGAGACACAAAAGGCACTAGAGAAAATGAGTAAGCTTGGATCTGTTCCAATAAAACTTTACTTATGGATATAGAAGTATTAATTTCATATAATTTTCACACAATAAAAATTCTTCATCGTTCTTCAATCATCTAAAAATGTAAAAGCCATTCTTAGCTTGCAGACAATACAAAATCCAGGCAGAGGACATGACATTGACCAACCAGAGAACAAGGGAAGGACAGCTACACTTTGGAGTTGTTCTTGGTAATCAGCTGCCTCTCTTGATTCCAGAAAAAGAAATGGGTGTTTTGGAATGGGTGTCAGATCTGAGCTGCTCTATGCTCTTAAGACAGATAGTAGAAGTGCAACCCAAAGCCCAAAGCTTAAGAAAGGTTGTGAGCTGCTTTATATAGGGAGGCCGACTCCAATCTGTCATCAGTGTGATTGGAAGGAGTTATAATGTAGAAATTAGCCAGAAGCTCAAAACCTTGGTCTATGAGCCCAGCAACCATTCAGAGCTGCAAAGATACATCATCCACCCTCTGCACTTTTTCCTTGAAAGATCAGTCTAATATTTATACTTCTGTATAAGAAAAATGGCTTTCTTTTAGATATAAACTTACCCTGTATAAATAAATATACATCTGGGCATAGTGGTGCATGCCTTTAATCCCAGCATTGAAGAGCAGAGGTAGGAGGACTTCTGTGAGTTTGAAGTGGGCTTAGTCTACATGGAGAGGTCCAGCCTAGCCAAAGCTACATAGTGAGACCCTGTCTCAAAAATAAATAAATAAATAAATAAATAAATAAATAAACATTACCTATTGATACAAATAGATTACATAATGAATTTTGTTTGCAATGATTCATATCCTTTACTAATACATCTCCAATGATCCTGAGCCGTGAAGTAGATGAATTATCATAGCAGACTGCTTTGGTCAGTGACAGTTTTTCTCCTAAACCTTCTTCATGATAAAAGACAGATGAGCTAAAAACATACTTTCACTAAGAAGAACTTACCAAAAAAGGCCTTATAGGGATGGAGATGGATAAAGGAAGGGGATATATAACCCACCTCAACATTTAAGTGGTTTTCAAGAGAAAAGAAAGTTCATATTTGTTCTATATGGTATTAAGCAATAAAAGAAGGACTAATACATTAAACTATTAGAGACAGATCTGGGCTTACTACCAAAATGGAAAGAATTAAGCAAAGGAAAATAAAATCCTATAACAGTCTAAGGATGAAACATGCTGCCTCTAAAAACAGCCAGTGCAGCGTGAGAGATTCACTCATGTCTGGGACTGGAGAGGAAACAGAAGGGGTTTAGACATTAAAATCATTGCCAGGCAACTTTTAAGAACTATAATTTTTCATGCTTAGGCATGATAATTTTGAGATGACATTCTTTTCTTTGTTAAGAATAAACAGCAAACATAAATAACCAAAAGAGTGAGGCAATTTCTTATTCCTCTAGTTCAACTGGAACTAAGAGAATGTGCTTCATTCACCTACAACAAATCAAGATCCACTGTTTTCCTAGTAGTAACTTACCCAAGCTATATATCTTCTTCCTCTCAATGTCTATTTACTGAGAATAGGTTTCCTACAATGTGCCAGATATGAAAGTACGGGAGCAAAGACAGGTATAAATTCCACTCTCATTGAATTTATTCGAGTTAGAAAAGTTTAAGAAGTAAATTTTCTTTAATATGGACTAAGGCTACATAGGTCAAGAGTGCTGTGATGATTTTTAAAGGCATTCACAAATTTTTTGATGCTCTAATTATTGAAAGTTTGGTTCTAAGTTGTTTTTCTTTTTTTTTACTTGAATCTGGATGGACGTTTTAACTACTTTACTAGTAGACAAGATAGAAGTAATGCTATGAGATTTCTAAGACCATGTCACAAAAACCACAAAGTTCTGTCTTCTTTGATGGAATATGAGCCTGTGGAACCTGGAGGCCTCATGGAAAACATCCAGCTTCCCTGAGGTCACACTGTTCTGAAGAAACTAAACTTCACGGGGAGACTATGCATTGCTCAAGCTGACAGTTCCCTGCCACGTTAGTCAGCTTCCTGTCACTGTGATAAAATACCACAGACAATCAACTTAAGGGGAATACAGGTTTATTTTGGACTATGGGCTCAGAGGTTTCAGTCTGTGGTGAAGCAGAATATCATGACAGGAAACGTGATAGATGAGACCTGTGTACTTCATCTAAACAAAAAAGGGAGAGAGAGAGAGAGAGAGAGAGAGGAGAGAGAGAGAAAGAGAGAGAGAACGAATATGGAATGTCTCCAATAGCTTTTTCCCTTCTGTAGGACTCTTTGTCTCCAAGCAGGGCATGAGCTGGGGCCAAGTATTCAACACATGGGCCTTTGAAGAAATTCAAGATCCAAACTATAACACAGATATACAACTGAAAGAAGCTATCAGATAATTCTATCTCTCCCACTACCGGGATAAGTTAATTTCTGACATTCAACCTATTCTAGGTGAGACTCCAAACATTATAGAACAGAATGAGTCATCCTCTCCGTGCTTTGTCAGAATTTCTGACCCATTGAATACATTTCTGCCAATAAGTCATGGAGTGGTTTTTAATGAGGCAATAGGCCCTAGCAGAACATATGTTGGGGAGAATTAACTTTGTCTAGAGACTAAAGAAGCAGAGTTGTGAAGGAAAGATATGCATTAGTAATAAGTTTTCCCAGTAGAAGACCCAGGAGAAGGTTGCCAGGATTCCTCAGTGGGTAAAAAGGTGCTTGTCTCCGAGCCTGATGACTTGAGTTCTATCCCCAGAACACACATGGAGGAATTACTGCAAGTTATCCTATGACCTCCACACACATAACATGGCATACATGTCATGGCATGCACACACATACACACATATAAATAAGTAATACATAAATAAACAGAAGGCCCAGCAGAGGAAAGAGAGATCCTCGTGCGTTTGAGGATCTACTGGGTAGGGTGAGCTGGGGTCATCTAAATGCTAAAACTCGGAGTGCCCAGAAGCACACTCTTTAAAGTGGGTTGGACCTAAAGACACAGCATTTTCAGCAACCCAGTGACTGGCACTCCTAGCATGTCTTTCTGACATTCCCCTCTCAACCTATCCACGTAGACCATGGGCCCTTCTCAAGAACTAGCTGATGGGAAAGAAAAACTCTGATCCATTTTACAGCTGAATCCACACCAGCCCCAGACAGACAGACTGCTCAGTTGACCATCCTGCTCACGGATGTTCATCAATGGGAAAGAAGCAAGAAAATTTTCAAGGTGGCATTAGTTCAAGAGGCATATTTCAAGATTTGAGTTCACAGAGGTAAAGGAGTAATATGTAATAAAGATACTTAAGTCTTTGAGTGAATAAATAAATCAGCAAAATAAAACTGGAGAAATTTGGGACAAGAAGCTTGCATTAGATCTAATGGACAGGAATCCTTTATAGGGTGGTGCAGACAAACAGGAGGAAGAGATGAGCTGCTAGGTGTATGTTCATCTCCTTCCCCAGCTGTGTACTTCCTGTTAAGTAACACATGATAAGATGCTTTTAGTGAGAAGAATAGAAGCTCTATGATGCTCAACTAGATTTAGTTACCCTTACCAAGGATGCTCTGAGCCTTTCACACGATAAAATACTCTCGGACAGTTGGCCAGCGTTAATCTTATATTGCCCTTTCTATGCTGGAAAAGCAGAAAGGATGTGGGTGTTCTTTGCCTGGCCATGTGTCAGGGTCATCTATACATGCAATTGCATTCCAGTAGACATTGCTCCTTCTTAAGGAACTCCCTTTATAATGTAAGCAGTAAGACTTGGGCTCTACTACAGGGATTACCTTTTGAAATAGTGGAGTGGGCTATTCAAGGCTAAGATGTGGCTTGGCATGGCAATATTTGTTATGATGAATGTGTTTTAAGGCACTGTTTTGTCCTGTGGTAGTGACCAATACATACTATTTTTCACAAATTCAGAATATGTACATAAGCACCAAGTGCACAATAGGACATGGCTTCCCTCAACCAACACTAAGTAGCCATTTTAAAACTCTGTTTTCTATCCCTGAGATCCTAGGACCTAATATCTAATGCTTATCATGCTGCTAAACAAAAGGGCAGAAGAGGTTATGATAGCAGCTAGAACAAACGAGCTATCAGAGGGAATGAGGCTGCTGTTCTTTAACAGAGGTGGAGGAAGATAGAATTCAAGGAACACTCAGGATGCCTTGCATGCCCAAAGATAAAAATAACTCTTTACAGGTGAACCTTTCAGAGATTAAGGTCAGTCTTACCTGTTGGGTAAAGAACCTCATTTAACCAAGATACTGGCTGAAATTGAGGCGTATGTGAGGTGCATACTAGAGAAGGCAATTATGTATTTGGTTTGTAATCTTGGTCACTTACAGAAACCAGGGCAACTTTCAGAATAGAAACATACATCCATGATAAAATAGATGCAATTTTTCAGCATTTTCTTTAAAAATTTTTTTGTATTACATTTATTGTTTTGTTTGTGGGAAGTATATTCTTGCCATGGGGCACTCTAGTGGTCAGAGCACAGCTTGTAGGAACAGGTTCTCTCTTTCCACCATGAGAGTCCTGGAAATCGAATGTAGGTCATCAGGCTTGGCAGCAATCGCTTTCACCTGCTGAGCTATGTTACCCTTTTAACTACTTTTTTTACTTTTCTTGCCCTTACATATTTCATGAAGTGATGAAATTGGTAACAAACTTTAAAATTCAGTTCCTTCAGCTGTGAAATATCAGGATGAATCATAATAACACTAGAAGACAACTGGACAAAAGGATATCACATAGCTAGCTTAGATTTGGAGCAAGCTACATAACTAGTGGAGGTTAAGTGATTCTCTTGAGGCATGGGGTATAAAACATAAAATTACGTGGGGTTAGGCAATTTTCTGTATTAAGTATAGAAAGAATGGTTTGTGATGATTTTTACAGATAAAGTAGTAAGTTGTATAGTTCTTAAGATCATTCTCACTTTGTTATTGGAGCTAGCCTGGAATTTGTATGTAGCCCAAGTTAGCCTTTAATTCAAGGTCCTTCAGCCTCAGTCTCCCAAGTGCTGGGATTACAAACATGCACACCACACCTAGCCTAAAGGTGTAGATGGTGAAACACATTCTCTTTATTTTTTGTGCCTCCTCAGTTTCTCAGCTTCTGAGCCTTCCTCCTCTGCGAAAGAAATCCCCCCGAGAGCAGGTGCCTAGTGTTTCCTCTCCTAGCCTCCTCTGAAACTAGAGTATGAGTGTGTGACTCAGGTTCAGCACATCTTCACTTGTGTGCATTTTTCTCATTGTGACAAAATACCTAATGTGCTGGTTACTTTTTTTTAACTTGACAAACTAGAGACACCTAAGAAGAGGGAACCTCAGTTGAGGAATTTTCTCCATCAGATCGGTCTGAGGATCTGTCTGGGAGGCATTTTCCTAATTGATAGACGAAGGAGGGTCCAGTCTACTGTGGGCAGGGCCCTCCCCAGGCAGGAAGACCTGGGCTTTATAAGGAGGATAACTGGGCAAGGCAAAAGGACAAGTCAATGAGCAGGATTTCTCCATGATCTCTGCCTCAGTTCTGCCTCCAGTTTCCTGCCTTGAGTGCCTGCCCACAGTGTCTCTCAGTGACGGATTGTTCCCGTGAAAAGTCTGAGATGCAATTAACCCAACCCGTTCCTCTCCAAGGTGGCCTGGTCAGAGTGGTTTGTGGGAGCAACAGAAGCCAAACTAGAACACTTGACAAGAACAACCCAAGGAAGGAAGGGATTATTTTGACTCACAGTTTGAGGGTATAGTCATCATGTTGAGAAGCTGCAGTGACAGAAGTGTGAGATGCCTGCTCACACTACATTAACACTCAGGAAACCGAGAGATGAGTGCTGGTGCTCAGCTCACTTTCTCCTTTCTCTCTAGTCCAAGGCTCTAGCCCATGAGATGGTGCTGCCCACATTTGTGGGGGAGGGTCATTCTATCTCACTTAACTCAGACTGTAATCTCCTCCAGAGAGAGTTGCCTAGAGTCTGGCTCTTAGTCGATTCTAGGTTCTGTCAAGTTGACAATCAATATGAATCATCACAACGTGGAAGCTAGATACACAAAGAAGCAGAGCCGACGGAAAGTCAGGGAAGACCCTGAGCGTGCCTGTGCGGCAGGAATGTGGGAAAAGGAGGCACAGTGTACAGAGACGCAGAGTCGAGAGACTCCAGAGGCGGGTCGAGTCATGGCACTCAGATATCAGTGAAGTGACTGCCCTGTTGAGACAATTCTGCATGGAGTATGGAGTTATAACCCTGACTCTTTACAGTCTTCCCAATCCATATTCCCAGCTGATTTATAGCTTGGGTTTGAAGCTTTCTAGTGATTCTATATTCTAACCAGCTATCTGTCAATTAAATCTTTTTAATAAAAAATTCAAATGGAAATAATTGGTTTTCATACCAGAACCCTAACTAATACCAAGAGGTCAGACTGTATGCTTCCTAGGATTCTTTCTTACTTTAAAATTATATGACTTTGTAGAATACATAATAAAATACATAAAGAAAATAAATCATATTGCAAACAACTCCCTTCACAGTTAATCTAACTCTTAACATTAGCTTATAGTGTGTGTAGTGTGTGTGTGCGTCCGTGCATGCGTATGTGTGTGTGTGTGTGTGTGTGTGTGTGCCTATTTTGGCAATGGTAGTTGCAAACAAAGGATAAGCATCAAGTGCTTGATGCTGTAAACTTGTGTCCGTGGGAAGAGTGGCATTCTGTGAAAGTTGCCATTACCATTTCCCAATCCATGGCTTTAAACTTAGATAAACATACCTGCTAAGCTTTTGCCTACCCAGCCCTGCAGCATGGTAAAATCTTCTGAAAGTCTATGCCTGCAGTCAGTATTTCATTACCTGAAGTGCCTAGTGAAACTTCATAGCTAAGGGGTTAGTGATAAAGACATTAGGCAATAGAGGACACAGGGTCCCTTTGCTGCCAGGGAAGACCAACAAAATATGTATCTCTCCATATTGGTGTAAATGTTAAATGGGAGAAAGGAAATATGATTTTAAAATTAGCAAATGTGTGGAGAGAAACCTAATATATCTATATCACAAATTACGGACCAATATAAAAGTTTTTGTGCTGGGGGTCTTAGTACATGCCTGTGGTCCCAGAACTCTGGAGGCTGAGGCAGAAGGACTGTGGATTTAAGATCAGTCTAACAAGACTCTATCTCATAAAATGACGCATGTGTGTGTGTGTGTGTGTGTGTGTGTTACTGGACAAGAGAATTTAAGAACATTGACTCTCAAAAAGACCGTAGCACCTAGATGTCTTATTGGGAAGGAGATATTTGTGGTCACTTCACATCCTATAAAATAAGCTAAAAGTTGTTAAGAAATGCAGTAATGTTCATTTTATATTAGAACGTATTATAAAAGAGCTCAGAATATTACCTGTCCTCTAGCAAGTGCATACCTAATAATATTTCATTTATGACCTGAACAAGTTACTGTAACAGATAGATCAACTTGGCATACTGTCTTTTTAATGAGCTATAATCCTTATTTCAAAGTTGTAAACAATAAAGTAAAAGTAGTCTAATTGACTAAACAAAAGCTACTCTTCAAATTCCTGTGTTTTGGAAGGGACCACAGATATGCAGTCAGACATGCATGCATTAGGGAATAAATCTTGGGCCAAGACCTTTAGAACAACCCTTTGCTGTGCTTCTTTTCCCAGCTGGCACTCTGTCTGCCCGCTGGCCTTCGATTGCTTGATTTCCCATCAAAGCGGCTATGTTTTCATTTGTCCATAAATGTGTTCGTTTCCCTCTGTCAGTCATGCTTGCTCAGCTAAGTCATACTCTAGAACCACCATAATTATACCAAGAAAACCTGTATGTCCTTGCCCCAGAGTATGAGCATGCACACAGGGTCTTATCCTGCTAAGCAGGTTATAAGAGTTGCTGTTACATTGTCGTCATAACCATCTACATTGTCGTCATAACCATCATCATCTAAACAAAATTACCCGAATGGATAGGAGACATGTTGGCTATCAACGAGGCATCTTTCAGGCTTCTACCCTTGATCTTAGCCAAAAGGCTGAGAAGTAGTATCAATCTTCTAGATTAATGTTCATTTGCCAAGCGTTTACAGTACTCACTTTAAAGGCAAAGCAGATAGCTGCTTTACTACGAACTGTATTTGTTTCCTGGCTTCCGGAAATCCCTGGTTTCCATCATTTGGCACATCCACTTGAAATGGGGATTTGGTTGACAGAAATTTAATGAACAAGAACATTTCTGCTAACTTGTGGCAAATCTCTTGCTGCGAAGCAAAAACATAACAAATGTTTGTAAAGTTTCTGATTAATTCACTTTACTAAACATACTCTTTAAGACTCTCAGACGTTGCCCTCACTGCCATCTAATACCACATGCTGAAATTTGCACATTGGAACAAAAATGCATAGAAAATAGAGAGAAACATCTGGTTTTCTTACTTAAAAAAATGCAATAACTGTCAGTTCCCTGACATTGCACGCACCCCAAAACACACGCTGGATTAGCAAAGCCAACTTGGTGTTAGAAATGCAGATGGTGCTGGTTTCTTTCTTCCCAAATGGTCACTGGCATTTGAACTTTAAATGTTTTCTGTCTTACAACACAGGAAAATGCTGTTGTTTTGGAAAGAAATGACTAACAACCAGGTTTTCCTAAACTATAGAAAGCAAAGTTTTCTTTATCACACACACATACACACACACACACACACACACACACACACACACTTTCATTTGGGGACTTAAAAGAAAGCATGCAAAACCTTTGCTAGAAGAGAATCTCTAGAACTGATAAACTTTTATCTACTTAACTTCCCCAAAATATTTCAGTGAAATTATTATATTGAGAAAAAAGCAAAGTATTCGTAGTTCTACAAAAAAAGGGGGATCTCTTCAAGAGCTCAATAGATGATTTGGGGTCCATAATTAAAACGTGCTGGATTTTGTAATCCCCTGTGATTTCTTTTTAGAACTAGTGCCAAGATCCTTCTCTTGGAAAGGCTGATTTAGGGCTAGGGAGATAGTTCAGTCAGTAAAGTGATTGCTTTGCAGGGACAAAGACTTAAGTTCAATCCCCAGAACTCTGGTGTTGGCTTACTGGCTGACCACCTTAGCCTATGTAGAGAGTTTCATACCAGTGAGAAACCTGTATCAAAAAAAAAAAGGTGGATGGGCCTGAGGCATGATACCCAAGGTTTTCCTCTGGCTTCTACTGCACATGCTCACACATGCACACTCACCTAAACACATGTGCACACAGACAAACACACACAAAGACACAAAGAAAAAAAAGGCTGATTTAGTTGGTCTGGGGTCTAACTCAAGCATCAGGACTTTCAACAGCTCCCAGGGTGATTCTAATGTCAAAAATGAAAACATGCTACTCTGGGAACTCATTAGCATTGACAGAAAATGTCTAGAATCCCAACAGTCCATTTGCTATCTTGCCCAGCTTCAGTTTTCTGTTTGTAAAATGGTATCTGGAGGAACTGTAAAGATTACCTTATTTTGTATGTAGTTAAAAATTAGTCAGGCCTGTTGCCCCTGCTCTTAGTTACCCACCAGAACTTACTGGTAACAGCCCCATTGCTAAATACTCTACATACATAAGCTGAAGAACAGACAAGGAGAAATCAAGCTGGTGTTGACTTCAGAGCCTCATCTCTACTGGTTAGCATTCATAGTGCTGGAAGGTGCTTTGCACGCTACCAGAAGGAAAAATCATGCATCAATCTTACCTAGCTGTTAATTCTGCGAACTCCAGCAACAACTAGTCTGGCAAGATATGCCCACAGCTGCAATAGGGGCACAAATATTATGAAAGTAACCAGCAATGTCTAATTGAATTTAAGGTGCACTTCATAAGATGGAGTCCATACCTGACATTGATATCAGACCTAGGAAACTGAGGCTAGACAGATCACAGGACATAGGGAAGAACCTAATACTAGTTTTCTACTAAATAGTTATTGTATTAAACTGACTCCTGGGGCTGGAAAGATGGCTCAGCAGTTAAGAGCGTTTTGGCAGCTCTTGAAGATCTGGGTTTGATTCCCAACCCCAACATAGTGGTTCACAACAGTCTGTAACTCCAGTTCCAGGTTAATCCTACACTCTCTTTTGACCTCCACAGGTATTGCATGACACATTTACATACATGCAGTCAACACACTCATAAACATAAAGTAAAAATAATAAATAAAAATTTGAAACTGACTTATTGTTATAACCACGTATTAATGTATCTCTCACCAGAGAAGTTGCCTTATGCAACAGATCATAATTAATACAGAAATCCACAACTGGTCAATATACAGAAAACAAATGGCTGCAGAGTACTTATCCCTGAATAGGACATCTATATCAGACTTTTGCCTCTCAGGGTTCAGGAATTACTGCGGAAGAGGGAGTGGGAAAATTGTGAGAGCCAGACAAGGCAACAGAATTTTCCCCTGAGCTGGTCAGTCACAGCAATACAGCAACGGTGACAGCATGCACCAGTCCCATGCAAGCTCAAACCAGACAAAACCCCATCAAAGACATGGGGAAGTGGATAAGAAACCCCAACCCAACCTAAGGAAATTGTGGCAGCAGATGTCTACTAGGAGGGGCACAGACAGTCTCTTTCAAGAATAGAACCCACAGACTGGAGGGTGTTTGCTGATAGGGGATATAAATACCATCAAAATACACTATATGAAAATCAAAAATATTCGGTAAAAATCAATCAATAAATTAGTCAGTCATATGGCACATACCTTTAATCCCAACATTTGGGAGATAAAGATAAGGAGAGCTCTGTGAGGTTTTTTTGTCAGTCTCTTCTACATAAAAGTTCCAGGCCAGCCAGGGCCACATAGTGAGACCCTGCCTCAAAAAATAATAATAATATGTAAAATTACTGTGGAGGACCAGGTTACTTATTACATCACAAGAAGCAGTAATGAAATTAAGTAAATGAGAGGTCATTTCTTTTGGGTCAGCAAGATGGCTCAACAGGGACAGGCACCTGCTTCCCAGCCCAAGTCTGATCTTCGGGACCCACCTGGTGGAAGGAAGAAACTGACTTCCACAAATTGTCCTCTGGTCTCCACACACATGTTATAGCATGCATGCCCATACAGAGAGAGAGGCGGGGGGGGGAGAGAGGAGAGAGAGAGAATGAGAATGTTTACACTTATCTTCATAAAAGAGTAATTGAAAGTATTTAAAAGGGAGACATACAACAGCTACAAGAGAAGGAACCTAAACGTTGAGCACGGAGTTTCTTCACTTATTTTTAAATTTGTATTAATTTTATGTGTGTGTGTGTTTATAGGCATGCTTCCCCCAGTGTGCATCTGGAGGTACTTGTGGGAGTCGGAACTCTCTTCCACAGTATGGGTTCTAGAGATTGAACTCGGGTTTTCAGGTTTGTCAGCAAGTGCCTTTACCTGCTGAGCCATCTCACAGCCCCAGATTGAACATTTTAACAAACATTTACGAGATTTATAATGACAAAGGACAGAAGTCCCTTAGTCATTCTCTTTGGCAGAATAGTCTAATTTTTGTTCACTCTACAGTTTTTCACAACAGAAAGTGATTATGCTAAGGAATTTCACCAATGAGAGAATACTGTTATGTATCCTTTTTTTCTACTCCTTCCTGTGGGCATAATTTTTCCCTGTTTAACACACAGAATATCAGTAAGGTTTTGGAGGAGAGAATAAATAAGAGATCATCTAAAACTTTAAAAAATGTAAATACCAAATAGCCACTGCAGCCAGGTGGAGCTGCACATTGTGATGACAAGGGCTGTGGCAGTGAGCTAACAAGGTTACTTGGGAAGGGAACAATGTAATCAGACACTCGCGTAGAAAGAAAGAGCCACTATATGACAACAGAGAGGGCTTCCTGCAGTGGGTGGAAAAAGGATTCGTACAGAAAGAGTTAAGAGAGTCAAATGGCAGGGACTGAGATGACTAGAAAAAGGCTTGAAGAAATAGAGAAATTAGATAACACAAGAAATGACCATTTTAGTTAAAACAAAGAAATGTATATTTCGTGGCCACTACGAAGACGCCTATTTCTATTACCTGCAAAATGAAAGGTTGCTTCTGTTTAATACTCAGGTTTGAATTACTGTGTTAATTTGAAATCGTGTTGTGTTTTGTTGTATTGTAGTTGTTTTTTGAAGCTGTTGTGAGTGGGATTATTTCCCTGATTTCTCTCTCAGTGTGTTTGTCACTGGTATATAGAAAGACTATTGATTTCCATGTATTGATTTGTATCCTGGTACTTTGCTGAAAGTGTTAATCAGTTCTGAAGCTTTTCTGGTGAGTTTGTAGGGTCTTTGGTGTACAGAATCATATCTACAAACAAGAAGATTTTGCCTTTTGTCCCATTTGTATTCATTTTATTTCCTTCTCTTGTCTTATTGCTCAGGCTAGGACTTTGGACACTATGTTGAAAAGGAGCATAAGTCGTGGGAAATTCTGTCTTTTTCCTTATTTTTAATAAGATTGCTAAAAGTTTTTCTCCATTTAGCATAATGTTAGCTATAGGTTTGTCTTATCTAGCCTTTAGATTGCTGATGTATGTTCTCTGCAACCTTATTCTCTCTAGTACTTTTATTGTTAAGGGATGTTGGATTTTGTCAAAGGTCTTTTCTATATCTATTGAGATGATCATAGTATTCCTGCCTTTAATGCTATTTATAAGATTTATTATATTAATTGATTTGCATATGTTCGACCACCCCTGCATCTCTGTAATAAAGCCAACTTGATCAGGGTAAAGCATCTTTTTTGATGTCTTCCTGTATTCAGTTTTCAAGTATTTATCAAGAATTTTTAATCCATATTCATCAGGGGTATTGGTATATAGTTGTCTATTTTTGCTGAGTCTAACCATTTTGACCTAAAAGGAGTTTGGAAATGTTCTAATTTTAGATTATGGAATAATTTGAGAAGCATTGGTTGGAGTTCTTTAAAGGTCAGGTTCTGCTGGACTTCTTAAAATCAGAATTTTAAAAAATTATTGCTCCGAATTCATTGTTTATTATAGATCTGTTAAATTATTGATAATAACAGTTTCTTATGGCCATACCTCTCTTGATTTCCTTTTTTCCCTTATGATGTATACACTTTAACAGATAAGGCATGGGAGAGAGAGAAGAGAGAGATAAATAAAGCCTAGCTAGTGTAAAACACCAGAGGGAATCATATTAGTCTAACAACCTACTGAAAAATTACACTCTACATAACAAGATATGGTGTCTGACAGGAAAAACCTTCCTTTGATTGTTTCCCAACATGGTTCCAGAGGCTCCTCTCCCAGAATTACACAGGCTATTGCCACAGCTGTTGATGGCCTCCCAGAACTTGAAGGTAAGACCCTGCTGCTGAAGACAGGACATACTTCAGAAACCAGATTTGGAGCAATGGTGCTAGAACTGACCAGGAAGCCCCTTCCCCTGAAGGCTAGCACTTACCACTTCAGAGAGTAAAAGTTACTAAGAGAGAACATCAACTGATGGTCAAACACCAGCTTCATGACCAAATAACCACATCAATGACTGGCACAGCATTTGACACTGGGGCAGTAGTGGCACTTTTATCTTGGGTACAATCAACAGCTCCCTAATTGGACTTAAAGTCTACTCAAAGAGAAGATTCATATGTGGTACTGTAATCATACTCAAATATACATGGCTGAAGAGGTCATAGAGCTTAGAGAAATTCCCAAGGCTGTCACCTCCCTAGACCAATGTAACTTCTTACTAAGTGCAAAATATGTATTCTTATATTTACCATAAAGTATCCCAGTCACTACTCATCAAAGAAGCTTCTTTTGTACCAGATGGGGACTACTACAGAGTACCACACCTGTTCACACACAGGTATTGTCTATGAATTGCCCAAGCCTAAGCAGTACATCTACAATGCTATCTCTACACGTAAGGCTCATGCAACATAGAACAAGGAGGACACTAACAAATCTCTCAACTCTCATCAATGAAGCTCCCTCATGCAACAGAGGGTCAGGAACACGAAAGGTCACAAATGGCCAAAGAGTGTAGATTAGGAGTCTGCAGAGTGTGGGTCCCTGGATAGGACCCCTATAATTAAGCTACACTCACCCAGGGCTCAGGGACCACTGTGGAAGATGGGGTGGAATATTGTAAGAGCCAGTGACCATATGGAAATGGGATCCTGGGAGCTCCTGGGACCCTGCTCATGTGGTGTTGGCATGCTTAAGACCCACGCAAACTCAAGCAGACGAAAATAGAACTGAGGACAGGGGAAGCAGACTCCAATATTAGTTGGAGAAATATTGGCCGCTGATTAATGTTGGGTAAAGAAGAGTTAATCTTAAAGCAACAGTCTCTGGATAGGCTGATTAGACCTCAGTGGATGAATTTGCACTGAGGAATATCTGGTGACACCAACTTGACACATTGGACCTTACACAAATGACAATGTGAATTCAGGGGGTGGGGTGGAGGGGCTGTAGGAGGGTGCCAATGAGGAAGAAGATACAAAAGTGATTAGGATTGGTTAAGATGTTCTGTATGAAATACACAAAATTTCAAAAGAATATATTCAATAAATTAAGTTTCATTTTGAGTAAACATTGGTGGGTCAAATACATCTAAAAATTGGTGGATTTCTTTTACGGTTTCTAATTTATGGGTTTCTAAAGTATGTCCTTATGATTTTCTGAATATCAATAGCATCAGTTGTGATGTCTCCCTGTTCATCTCTATTTTTACTAATTTGAGTCTTCTCTCTCTTTCTTGAGTTAAGTTGACTAAGGGCTTGTCAATCATTTATCTTTTCAAAGAACCAATTCTTCCTGTCATTTATTCTTTAAATTATTTTTTCATTTAAAAAATATATTTCTTATTTTCATTTTATGTGTATGAGTGTACTGACTATATGCAGGTAGCTGCGCTTTTGTCATGCAATGCCTGTGGAGGTCAGAAGAGGGCTTTGGATTCCCTGGAACTGGAGTTACAGATGGTTGTTAGCTACCATGTGGTTTCTGGGAATCAAACCTGGGTCCTCTGCTAGAGCAGTCAGTGTTCTTAAGTGCTGAGCCTTCTCTCCAGCCCCATATTGTTTTCATGTCTATTTCATGAATTTCTGCCCTGATCTTATTTCTTTATGTCTGCTGATTTTGCTTTTGGTTTGTTCTTGTTTTTTCAGACTCTTTCAGTGCTTCATTAAGCTAGTTATTTGAATTTTTCTAATTTTTTAATGTAAGCAGTTAAAACTATATGCTTCCTCTTAGGGCTGCTCTCATTGTATTCCTGAGGTTTTGAAATGTATTTTCATTTTCATTTAATTCCAATAATGTTTTATTTCCTTTTTGACTTACTCAAGGTCCCATTTGCTATTTGCTATTTAATAGTGTATTGATTAATCTACATGCATTTATGCATTTTTTGCTATTGATTTCAAACTTCATTCCACTATGGTCAGATAGAATTCATGGAGTTAGTTCAGTTTTCCTGAATTTGTTGATATTTGTTTTGTGTCCAAGTGTGTGGTCTATTTTAGAAAACTTTCCATGGGCTGCTAAGAACATGTATTCTGTAATTTTTGGAATATCTGAGAATATCTGTTAGGTCCATTTGGTTTATGATGTTATTTATCTCAGATGTTTCTCTGATTATCCTTTTGTCCTGGCTTCTGTCCATTGGTAAAAGTGGAGTATTGACGTGGACTACCGTTACTGTGTTGGGATTAATCTGTGGCTTAATGTTTAGTAATATTTGTTATAAATTTTGATGTACCTGAGCTTGATGCGTACATGTTTAGAATTGTTAGGTACTCCTGGTGGATTGTTCCCTTGACCAGAATGAAGTGTCTCCTCTTTAGCTCTTCTGATCTGTTTTGGTTTGAAATCTGTTTTGTTAGATATTAGAATGATAATAGTTGCTTGTATCTTGGTTCCATTTGTTTGGAACACATTTTTCCATTCTCTCAGTTCAAGGTAGTGTCTATCCATGAAGGTAAGGTGTGTTTCTTACAAATAACAAAAAAGTGTATACTGTTTCTAAGCCAATAGAGTTAGTCTGTGTCTTTTGCTGGGGGAATTGAGGTCATTAATATTTAAAGTTATTATTGAAAAATATGTATTAATTGCTATCATTTTGTTGATTTGTGATGTTTGTTTTCTTAGTCATACTTTGCATAACAGCTATCCTACATCATTTTATTTCCTATAGCCTTTTAGATATGCTCATCCTTCTCTTCAGTCTGAAATATTTCTTCTAGTATCTCTGCAAGACTCGGGGTCAGAAACTTCTTTTGCCTCTTTATCATAAAAATATTTTCTTTATTCTTCAATTATGACAGGTAGTTTTACTAGGTAAAGTAGTCTGGACTGGCCTTTGTGGTCTTTCAGAACTTTATGTATATTTCTGTAAGCTCTACTGGCTATTAAAGTTGCCATTGAGAAATCAGCTGTTATTCTGATGGGACTGCTTTTACATGTGACTTGGGCCTTTTTTTCTTGCAAGTTTCAATACCCTTTCATTGTTCTGTCTATTATGTTAATTATAACATTGCATGAGGAATTTCTTTTTTGATCTTGTCTATTTGATGTTCTCTATGCCTCTTATATCTGGATGGGCATCTCTTTCCCCAAATCTGGTAAATTTTCCTCTATAAATTTTTTTTTCATCTTCTTGAGACAAGGTCTCTGTAGCCCAAACTGGCCTGAAACTCCCTATTTAGATCAGGTTTGCCTTGATCTCCTAGGGATTCACCTGACTCTGTCTCCTGACTGCTGGGATTAAAGGCATGTACCACCACACCCAGTTCCTCTATGATTTTATTAAACATAGTTTGTATAGCTCTGACCTGGAATTCTTATTTTTCTATACCTGTAACTTGGGTGATTCTAGTTCAGCTAGGAAAAGCCAACGCTTCTGACATCACCAGTGGGTATAGTGTAGGAACTCAGACAGCAGCAGGTGAGGTGCTGTAGGGTAGGTGAGGACTCTATCTACAGAGTGAACAGGCAATTGATGCAGATCCTCAAGTGATGGACTTAGAATGCCTGAAAAGGAAAGAATGGTTTGAGTTCAACCTGCAATAAAAGAGATGGAGTCCTGAAGAAGGAGTTGTGCGAGTTCAGGAAAACGGGGGATTAGAGAGCCACAGGAAAGAGAGGGTAAAGAAAAGCTTTATTTGAAAAATGAATGACATGAATCAGCAAAGTAGGAGAGGAGTCCTGGGAAGATGTGGGGCTTGGGGTGTTCCTCAAGGAAGAGCTGCAGAGTTCTTGTCAACTATTGCATTGTGGGGAGTCCCAGGAAGAAGGCAGACTTGAAGTGTCTGCTGGAAGGAAGCCAAGAGAAGCCAGCCACATAGACAGGTTGGGAGTCCCAGAAAGTCAAAAGTTTGGGGGTATCCAAGAAGAAGCTGAAGGGAGTGGGACTCTTGCTAATCACATGGGTGACAAGGAAGTCCTGCGATATTTTCTCTTTAAATAGATATTAAAACATTTTGAAATATTAACTAAACATTTTTATTTTTCCAGCAAACCATGATTCTCGTTAGTTATTACACTGTTAATAGGAAAGTGTGGCAGACAAACTTCCCTCAATGCCAGCTCCATCACCTTCTGTCCCTTAGCGATCTAACTGGGATGGTTAGGGGCTGAGTAGAAATACTGAGGCAGGTATGGGAGAATCCAACAAAGACCCATTCCTTTCTTCCCTAGAATAAAGTATCTCCTAGAAAGCACTAAATTTAGTATGTATCATGACAACAGAACATAGGGACAGGTCAGGTGTCTAGAGAGATCATAGGAAAAAATTATTTCTCATGGCTCGCAGAAGGTCTAATAGGAAGCACAAGCCCATTTCTATGAAAACTAGGAACTGACAGGTCAGAGAAAGAATTCACCAAAATTAATATGGTTAGGTCTGTAGCGGCAGCAGAGATGTGGGTCTGGAACATTAAGAGCAAACAGAACCAATTCTGTCAACAGCAAATTCCATAAGGACTAAGGCCCATTCTGAGTCAACAGACACAAAAGACATCATGGCAAGGGCAGGGAAGACCTAAAGGGGACAAAAGTAAGTAAAAAGTCCAATGCCAGTTCTCTAAGGCAGGCAGAACCTACAAGTAGCTGTTACCCAATCCCTTCTACCGGAGGCGGCCCAGCTTGACTGCACATGACATTCTCCAAGCCAGCGGCAAACACTGCCACAGGTCATTGCCACAGAAGGTTATTCTGCAGCTGATATGTGACTGGTTTGAAATGAAGTGTGCTCAAAATAAAAACTGCACACCAGACTTTAAAGACAGGATGAAGAAACACCTATACAATATCTCTTTAGTGATTTTTATATTGATGACAGTGAAATGATACTGTTTCTGGGTAGTAATTAAGTTAAATGAGATAAATTATTAAAAGTCGATTCCACATGCTTCTTTTCACAGTTTTAAAAGTAGCTACAAGTGGTTAAGCACACTGGTTGTTCTTGCAGAAGACCCAGGTTTTGAATCTTAGCACCCATATGGCAACAATTGTCTGTAACTCCAGTTCCAGGGGATCAGATGCCCTCTGCTGGTGCTGTATGACATGGGTGCACTTGCACACAGGCAGGTATAACAATCATACATATAAAATAAAAATAAAATTTAAAAAGTAGCTACCAGAATATTAAAATTACATATGTCACTCACATAATATTTATATTCAACATGATTGTTTTATACCTAGAAAGCAGTACGCATGTCAGTCCATCCATCTTACCCTTCCATTTGAAGGAGTTGATGAACCATCCATGAAGACTGTAGTTTCTATTCTGCCTCACTGATAAAAGGTCATCTGAAATTACATAATTCTGAAATCAAAGAGATTTTTTTAAAAAAACTTTTGTGTGCATGTGTGTGTGTGTGCGCGCGTGTGTGTTTGTGTAAATGCAGGCATGTGAGTGCCACAGCATACATGTTGAGGTCAGAAGACAATCTTGGGTGTTGGTCCTTACCCTCCATCCTATTTGAGACAGTGTCTTTTGTTTGTTGTGTACACCAGGCTAACTGGTTGTATTATTAGTCATGGTTCCTTAAAGGAACAGAATTGATAGAATGAACACACACACACATACACACACACACACACACACACACGGGGGGGGAGATTAGATTGCCAGATTGCCTTACAGGATAGAGTCCAAGTTGTCCAATAATGGGTATCTCACACTGGAGAGGCTGAGAATCTAGTAGTTGCTTAGTGCCCAAGGCTGGATGTCTTACCAGTCCCAATCTGACCCTGAAGATCTGCAGAATTCCTGGAGTCTTCTAGTCTTCAGTCTATGTTGGAATCTGAAGAACTTGGTTCTACTATCAGTGGAGGAATGCCACAGTAACAAGACAAACTCCCTTCTTCCATGGCCTTTTCTATGGGCTGCCATCAGAAGGTAACATCTATATTTAGGGTCGGTCTTCTGACTTCAAATAATCTGATCAAGAAGGTCTCTCTCTCTCTTTTCACTTAATTTCAGATCCAATCAAGTTGACAACCAAGATTAGTGTCACAAGTCCACCCCTTGTCAACTTGACACCCAACTGCATCATGCCATGCTTAATTTTCAAATGAAAACAATAACAAGGTCATAAAGTCTGCCTAACATGACATAACTATCTCACGTACAATCAATATATTACATATATTTAGAATAGGTAGCAAGGTCCTTCAGGAATGTTTAGTCTTTTAGTATCTTGTAACCTAAATAGATAATAATAGATGTTGACTTTAGAGGCATGAAGGATACAAGAGTGAAGGGGCCATCTGTTCTTGCTCTAAGGTTTCAGAGAGCCACCAGGTCTAGATAGTGTGCTGCAGGGACACCCCTGCATGAAGGCCCTGACAAGCTGTTTTGTGAAGCTGTGAAGGTGAAGGCTGGTTGGCAGTGGAGAACCCAAGATACTGGAGATGCTAGAGATTCAAGACTTCTGCCAAGGAGAACTTTACAGGGAAGGGTATCAGCCCGAGAGAGATGTATGCTTCATGCAGCAAAGCTAGAAGGGCCGAGCTATCTAAGCCCCTTGACAGTGAAGTTCTGAAGGTCAGACACAGAGCTGCTGGCTTTGATGTTTGTCCTGCTTGTTTTCAGTCTTGTTTCTGTCCAGTATTTCCTCACTGAGCCCCAATTCCTCTGTTTTGAAACGAGGATATGTATTTGGCTCTGTTGTGTGTTGGATGTACATAATTTATCTTTTGATTTTACAGGAGCTTACGGTTAAGAAATTGCCTTGAGTCTCAGAAGAGACTTTAGACTGTGGACTTTTAAATAGTATTGAGACTGATAAAGACTACGGGGACTTTTAAAGATGGACTAAATGCATTTTGCATCTTATATGTGATGAGTCTGTGGGGGCCAGGGGCTGGAATGTGGGGTTTGAATTAGAATGCCCCTCCATAGGTTCCAAGTATTTGGACATTTTGTCCCCAGCTGGTGGCGCTGTATTGGGAGGCTTTAGGAGGTAAACCGTGCTGGAGGAAGCATGTCACTAGGGGCAGGCTTTGAGAGTTCTTGAGCTTGCTGGATTTCTGGCCTGTCTCTGCTTCCAGTGTCACCTTGAAGATGTGATCACTTGGCTTTTTGCTTGGGCCACCTCCTGCCAACATGCTTCCCCAGCCATTACGGACTCTAATCCATGTGAACTGTAAGCCAAATAAATTCTTCCTGCAGTTGCCTTGGTCATGGTGTCTTATCACAGCAACAGAGAAGTAACTAATACACTGGCCTTTGAGCTTCCAGGGATTCTCTGTCTCTGCATCTTACCTTGCTGTAGAATCACTGGAATTACAGATGTGTGCCTCTGTATTTTGCTTTAACGGGGGAGATCTAGACATCTGAACTTGAGTGTTCATGATAAAGCAGTAGCATTTACCCTCAGGGCCATCTCTAGTCTTTCAGATAGCTTTAATGGAAAAGTTCCCATCTCTCTCCACTACCCTGTAACAGGGGTCTCATGAAGAAATTGAGATTAGCTGTCAAGAACTTAAAGAGCGCTCCGCCCTTCTTATGGGGGCAGGTACATGAGTGAGAATAGGTGAGTAATTTAATCTTAGTACAAATTATCTTAGGAACTGATACATTATATGTAAACTTTGAACCATGCTTTTTAATATACTAATCATCATGCTCATGTTAATATTAATCTGTCACCAACAGGGAAAAAATAAATTGCTTTGCAAAACAGTTAAAAGATAGCATTATTGCAAAATAATCTTCAACAATAAAAAGAAGAAACTAATATTATGTAAATGAACCTCAAAAACATTATGCTAAAGAAAGAACCCAGGTGTATTCAATTTATCTAAAGTGTCCAGAAAAGGAAAATCTTCTGTGGCAGAAATAGATTAGTGGTTGTTTGGAGTTGGATGTGGGACGGACACTAATGCAGATGGACAGGAGAGATCGTTATGGGGGATAGAAATGACTGGAAACCTAGCACAATGGTTGTACAACTCTCTTAAGTTCAGTAGAAACCACTCGGCTTAAAATAGGGACATTTTATGATAAAGTGCTCTTGAAATGTTTTTGAAAAGTTGAGTTTAGTACCTTTCAATAAAGCATAACAAATTTCTGCATCTTTTTATGAAAGTACAGGGAAAGTACAAAAGCACCTAAATAGCTCTTAATTTATTGTTAGGACAGAAAAAGAAAACAAAAGCTACTTAGAAATTAGACAACAAAAACATCATTTCAAATTATGCAGAATGTTAGCCAAAGAAACACAGGAAAAACTGCAGGCAAATGAATTTATTAGAAAACAAGAGATTGAAAATAAAATTACTAAAACTTTCAACCCCAGAAGAAAAACAGTAAAAACAAAATAACAACAAAAGCCTTCAAACCCTTCAATCACCTGCACAAGATCTAGTCAACAAGATGAGTCAACATTCCAGTGGGCAGCACTAACTGTATGCATTGGGTTACACACATACACACACACACACACACACGCACGCACACACACGCACACACATGCGCGCACGCACACACTTGTGCACCTCAAGGACATGAAGGTGGGAGGAGGCCCTGATGAGGAGTTGGATACAGTAGGATGGGGTCGATGGGAGAAGATATGATAAAGACACATTGTAAACACATAAGTACAAAATTGTCAAAGAATAAATAAAACATATTCAAAAAGCCAACAGCAAGAAGAACCTCCCTAAATTCCACTCAAGGTCATGTCTGTTGTCCTTTGTCTTCCTTAGACTCCTCTCTCATGTCATGAATTGTCAGATGAACTAGTTTCAGCACTTCATCAGCATCCTCATCTGCACTCCCACTGCTGCTATGTTAAGGAAGACTTTTTTTCACTAAAGGAAACTTGCAGTTGGCTTCTTGGTCACCAATTTCTATCTATTTCAAGATAATTTCCAAACTTTCACTGGAAGAGTCCATAAAAAACTGAGAGAAGAAAAGACCATAAACTATTTGGAAGCATATTTTTGGGTTGAGGATCAAGTCTTGTGTACACATGGGTCTCCTTAACATTCCTTCAATGAAGAAGTAGACAGGATTTGTAAATTAGCTTTGACACAAGAGTAGTTATTTCTGAAAAGAACACTGAGTGAGCACTGTCCTACTGGACAGCATGAAAGAATGATTGAAATGCCATGTGAAATATAAGCTCAGCTCAGTTTAATTTAATCTAATCAAGAGTCCGTATGGATATAAAAGTATAATTAGAAATATGATACATAATAAAGGCAGCATTTCAAATCAAGGGATAAGGATGAATCATTAAGCAATTGGTTCCGAGATAGCTGGCCATCAATTTAGAAAAAAAAAAGGAAGTTGGACACTTAGTTCACATCATTCATGGAAGTAACTTCCAGATGGTTATCTAGCTAATTTTTAGAAGAGGCATGAATAATATACTTACTTCTAAAAGAATTAGGTAGTTCGTTTTCGGGATTACTATGCATCATTTTGAAGTCATTGTTTTACAAAAATGTTTGATTACACAGGTTATAGACGGGGCGTGATGCCCAGTGTTGCCACTGTTTGCCAAGCTGTGTGTCATGGTTCAGTAGGGAAATCTTTTTCTAAGTTACCTTCTTGCAGTAAGGGGCTCAATGCACTCTGCTGCCAGACCAGCACATCTTTTCTAACAGGCCAATGATAATGCTAGCGGCAACCAAAAATAGCTAAGTTAACAAACAAGCTGTACAGAGATAAATGCTTTTTGTTTTAAACCAGATGGTTACACTGAATGTGTCTGCCCTAAATTCACATATGCTCACCTTTATTCCCAGTGTGTTAAGTATTTGGAGATGAGGCCTTGGGAAAAGGTGAAGTCTTTCATGATGGGATTAGTGCCCTACAAGGAAAAGCATTAGAAAATTGCCTTTCCCTTCCCGTTGAAGTGGGTCTTCAGAAGAAGACTGCTTTCTGCAGGCAGAAAGGGAGACCTCATTAGAGCCCTGTCTCCATTCTAGACCTCTAGCCTCCAGAACTGAGAAAATTAATCTCCAATTTGCAGACCTTTCAGTGAACATATTTTGTCATGGTAGCCCAAGCTAACTAATATAATGGTACTATAATTTGCAGTGAATTGATGGTTTATTTTGTTCTTCTTAAACTTGTTCTTTACCTGAGTACATACAGATAGTATATGAAATGTATACATGTCCCATACATGTGCTGAGTAGCTGGTGACAGCAATGAATAAGAGATGACACGAGAGTAGACAACAAAGGGAGTCTGTTTTAACTTAAACATTTTCTTGTTGTAAAACCTTTATTTCTTTTTATGTGTATGAGTGCTTTGCATGGGTGTGTATGTAAGTGCACCTCATGTGCATTTACCCCAGAGACTAGAAGATAGAAGATGGCGTTAGATCCTCTGGAACTGGAGTTAAAGATGGTTGTTAGCTGCCATGTCACTGCTGGGAACTAAACCATGTCCTTTGCAAGAGAGCCAGTGCTCTTAGCTGCTGAACCATTTCCCCGACCCCTTAAATGTTTAAATTTTTTATAAGAATGACTTTATTACTACATTTTTTAAAAAATTAAACATTTTAAGTGTTCTGAGAAAATGTTACATTAGAGGCATCTCTTGTCATAAAAAGTCAGTTTACAGGAGTCACTTATATTCAATGCATTCTTGCTGTGTGGTAGGCAGTGAGCTTATGTTTACTGTTTCATTTGTTCCTTTGAAAATCCTTTGAAGTATATATCACTTATATATCCATCATACAAGTGAGAAAACTAAAGCACAGACATTAAATAACGTACTCAAACCTCATGTAGCTTCACAAGACAAACTTGGGAATCTAATGTCAACAACCTAGTTCTGGAGTCCTCTCTTTTAACTTCAGTGACATGTTGAAAATAGAGTATTAGGAAATTAGAAAGCTAGTAGAAACTGACAAATAATTTCAATAAATGAGGTGTGAATGTGACTAATAAAAAAGGTGACTTGATATACTTTTTATTATGTAAAACCACATGAAACTTTCATTTAATCCAAAAATGAAGCTTCATATTCTCTAACCATCAGTTTATTTGTGAATATTACTTTCAAGAACCTTAATCTTCCATATTAAAATCAGAAATAGATAAATGACAAGACTTTCAAATCCTCAAGGTCATGGGTATATACCATGAAGGTAGATGGCTTTAGGTTAAAATATTATATGTGACTTTTATTGTATTATAATTTCAGAGAAAAATATTTTAGCTAACCTACCAATTTTCTAGTGCCAAGAATGATTACAAAAGAATGTGGTCCTGGTAAGTATCAGAAACAAGAGTTTTTTACTTGTTGGACTTCATCTTAAATTCCAGAATGAAAATTAGGTTTTTATGTGCATAACATCTTTTTGAGACAAGGCGTCATATTCCCCAAGCTGGCTTTGAATTAGCTATGTAGCTGAGGAAGGCCTTGGCCTCTGATCCTCCTGCCTCTCTTTCCCAAGTGCAGGTATTATAGGCATGTGCACTCACATTGGGTTTATGTGGTGCTGGGGATTGAACCCAGGGTTTCATGCATGCTATGCAAGCGCTCTGTCAACTGAGCTACATCCCCTGTGGCTTTGTTCCCTGGGAACTATTGCTTGGACATTTCATGATACTGGAAAGACCTTCCTCACTGATTTCCCATTGGCATCTAAATATTGGCTTCATAAAACCTAAATGTGCAGTATTTCATCAAAGGAGCTGAACATACAGATCACAGACTCTTAGAAAGTAATCAGCTCGCTCAGTCTTCATTTTCCAGTTGGGTTTTACAGCAGACAAAATAGTCATGTGAAGGGTAATGACTGACTTTTCCAAGGTCATGTGCTATTCAGAGACAAGTTAAGAATAAAACCCTGGGCTATGGCTCTTAGTCCTTAGTACTTTTTTGCTATGCTGTAATATGGCTATTTTTTCCCTGTTATGTAATGCACATTAATCTGATTTTCTTTTTCTTCTTTTCAACTGAAGCTCTGAATCAGCTAATCTTGATAATTACTGGGACAGGAAGCAAAAGACTGAAATGATTCTGTAATCAGAGAAGATCCCTGCTATGAGAGCTGATTCTATTAGAGGCATGGCCCTAATGCTAGGACACCACATCTGTTCTGCTTTTCCCAGCCCTTTAAATTCCCATGGCTTTCTTTTCTTTCCTTGGGATAGTTTTAGACTGCCTAGCCAGCCTTCTGACCACTGCATTACCCTTTCATATCCAGCTGGTGGGGGGCTCTCATCTACTTCCTTGTTTCTGAGCTGCAGGATGGCCTGTCATGTGATATCCACTCATATGGCTTGTGCTAGTTATATGATTTCTCATTGTTTGTTTGACCTTCTGACCTTGAGCTCAGGTTTTACTATATTCTTAGTTCCCTCAGTAAAAGATTATACTCAACTTTTAAATCCTGAACTGCTTAGAAAATAATGTGACATTCACCCAGAAAATCCTTAAGAATAACTAGTATCTGTCTGTGACTCCAGATTCACTGCTACATCTCTGAGTAATAGGAGTTTCAGATAACTATCAAATGTCCTAACTGTAAGAGAAGCTCATTGCATAAAATGAGCATGCTTTCCAAGGTTAGATGTAAGTCAAAGGGGCAATATTTAATAGATTTTATTATTTAGAACAGTTTGAGGTTCACAGCAAAGTTAAGTAGAAAGCAGAGAGAGTTATGGGCATTTTGTTGTTGCTTAATAGTCATTAACCCAGGTAAATGCATTCACTGTTGAAAGAAAACTTAACTGTGGTTTATACTGTGAAATGAAAAAAAATCTGTCTTCATCTTTTGTGAAAACATGACCAGCAATCAGTTAAACGAAATAACGATAGCGGTTTCTACTGTCTCTCGGTGCCCAGCCCGCCCTTCATGCCTGCTGTGTAAACTCAGAGCTGAATCCCCTGTTTCTCCCTTGTTGCTGCCAATATATTAGATGGTATCAGAAAAGGGTCCAAGAAAGACACACAGAAGGAAAGAGCTTTCCTTCCTGATTTCAGTTCTTTCTACTACACAGTGGCAAACACCAATTGGGGACTTTCATTGTTGCCTTTACCTTAGAATTCCAGTGAGCCCCCACACTGCATTCCTGGTACATTTCTGAGGCACTGCCATGATCAGATTTCCATTGAGTCTTGCAAGCTTCCCAGTGGTCAGCCTCAGGCTTTGGCCTGTCCATACTCAGGTGGGGGTTTTCATGACAAGCATATTATAAGAAGCATCTCTAGCTTAACCCACCCCAAAGCTCCCCACCATGCAGTGGGCCATAACTACGTCTTCCACAGTAAAGTCTGACCCCCCACTCAGGAAGACAGGGTTCCAATTCCAAACTTGTTTTTTCCGCAGGAACTCTTCTTCAGTCCTAGAGAATTCTTTGGTGCTCTCTTAATCCCTTTATATAACAGAGATTTCTTATTAGAGGATATAATTCCTTACATTCAGATTTTCCTTTTCAAATTACTATTATTTTCTGTTTTCATATTGATCTGATACAGTACTCTTAAAAACATAGTTCTCTTAGTGTAACTCATCATAAAATTAATAGACTGAACTCAATGATCTCAAATGTCCTTTCTAGCCCTATCTTTACGTAACTGTAGGAAATTTTAGAGCATATTTTTATATATGAGGTTAATAAGTGCATTATAACAAACACACAGCACTGTATTATTGTGGATTGTCATCCCCAGCCTCAGCCACAGTAAATGGGACCCCCTTCTTATTAGAAAAAAAAAAAAAGATTTCCTCTTTTGGGTTGAAATACAAGGTCACAGCAGCCAAGCAATAATTTCAGGAACATAGTAGGCAACAGGTGCCATAAAATCCTCTGTGGGAGCCTTAAAAGGAAGCCACCAAAAGAACAGAATAGAAAAACTGGAGGCTTATATATGAAAATGAGAGTTTTAAAGTACATTATAGGAATCATTTTATCCATTTGTGGTTATAAATATTGAGTAACCGCATTAGGTGTGAGGAGATGCTTTCTAGAACCTTGTTTATCCTGACATATCACTGAAGACTCTGCTCCACCTCCTCCATCAGCTTTAAAAACCCTTTTACCTTTCTCTGTCTTTTATTGACTGTTCAGCCATCAATTTCTTCAGTTCTTCTAGACGCTGAAGATCTCTCATTTCCATTTCTTGCCATTTCTGTTGTTTCTGAGCCCAGTAATTTTTTATCTATTGTATAAATGTGACATCAAATTTAAATTAGCAATAGATAAAAACAAAGAGAGGCGATAATATTCATTGGCGTGTACAGCAAAGATTGGATTGAAATAGCATTTCATTTCTTTCTGTTTTTCCTTAGAACTGTCTATAATATATTGGCAACAGAAAAAGAAATTAAAACACGAATGTACATGTCCCTGGAAACCTCCTGGCTTAACAGTTTCTGAAGTGGAAATGCAACCTGTGCTGAGGCCTCAGTTTTAATCCATGACTAAAATAATCGACTTTCAGGGAACCACAATAAAAGCATGTTACTGCCTCTGAAGTACATGGCCTACCTGTTACCCAAGAATATTTTTATCCTCTTATGGTAATGCAGTCTTTAACAAATATAGCATTCAAACTATTTTTACTTTAAAAGCATGGGTTTATTTATGCTAATGGACAGCAGGATGTTGAAAGCTTTATGCTCCTGAGGAAGTGGCAGGAGATGGGTGGGAGGAAGGAGGGAAAGAACAAATTAGCACACTTGTGGGAAATAGTAGTCCGGACTTATGTGGTAAAACAAAGGTCATGCTTATCAAGTTCACAGAGGTGAAGGCTTTGTTCTTCCTAGTCCTGCTTTACTTCTCCTCTTTGAAAATGGAAGCAAAATATAAGTGCTATTTTCAGAGGGCTAAAACCACTTCAGGATTCCCCAACTCAAGTTAATATTTATTTGACAGAAACCTTTTCTACTACTCTGGGCTGCCATATTGCTGGCTCATGGCACTGGATCTTGCTAGTGAAAGACAGAATGACATCTCTGTGGAGAACAGTTAGTGAGTGACAGGCAGCAGAGTCGATCAGAAGGCTGGCTATGCTCTCCTCTGTTGTGGCAGTTCCTCTTCTGAGAGCTGCATATGAAAAGCTAAAGGTTTTCCTGACTGGTCCTAGCAATATGGTCTCTGATCCCTGGGAGCTTCTCAAGATGCATCCCAAGCTCCTGAGCACAGCCGGAGTAAATCTGCAGCCACACAGTGTCATCAAATCAAGCCTTAATAGTGATGTAAAGCTACAGCCCCTGTAGAGGTGGCTGTGTTTAAAGAGGACAGAAACCATGGAGGTGCCAACAGCAAAGATGGAGAGGAGGCAGGGCTGGGAAGAGAGGAGACACCAACAGACGAGAGGCATGTCAGTATCCTCTCATAATTGCCAAGAAGCCCATACGTTCCAGGGAGGACAACAATTGTATTATCTCCACTGGGGATTGTGAGTGATCTTTATACTTTTTTGCACTATTTTTTCAATGAGTATGTCTCTATGTGCTTACTCTCAGCATTGACCTGGGAGGAAAGGCAGCTTTTAAAGACTGACCTTAGGTCCCTGGCATCCTCACACTTCTGACATGACCTGGCGCACTGTCCAGTGCAGTTCAAAGAAGTAAGATATACTTAGAGCTTCTTAGAATCTCAGGACCACTTATTTCCATCTTTGACTCTGTGGTACCTTTAGCCATTGTTCTTGTATCATCGGTATAATAGGTCTTGCTCACTCTTCCGCTTTCTCTTCCTCCTCCTTTTTCTCCTCCTATTATTCCCTCTCTCCTTTTCTCCTCTCTCTGTTCTCCTCTCTCTCTTTCCCTTCCTCTCTTCTTCTGATCCCTTCTCAATACTGAGCTGGGCCCTGATGAATCTTAGTGACATTATCTGTAAGAGTTCCCCACAGCTTCAAAGTTCAGAACACTGTTTCCTTGAGTTCACTGAAATTCTTTGGAAATATGGATGTTCGTATTCTGAAATGGCATTCTGGGGATGGTTTGAGCATTTTCCTTATTATTAACTGCAATTTTAAGACCACTATGATTGATAAGCTTTTAAGATCACTATGACATATAATTCTTTCTACTTTTCATATTTACATTGTCTGGATATATCATCCTTTACCTGTTCTTATCATGGCGTGTGGGCATCTCCAGGTCACATTCAAATACTTGTCAAGAATTCATACACCTGAGATACAACCTTCTCACGGTTCCCTTTACCTTCCTAGGCAACATTTGGATTTTCTTTTAACAGGCTATTCTTATAATTCTGAGACTTCTTCCATTCCAAAGAACCAGGATTCTGTTATCATTGGTGCTCTTCCCTGACATCTTCAGCTATATGATTTCCTAACAAAAGGGATTTGCCAGGCAATAAGGTAAGGCAGAGCAAATCTTGGCAAGCAGTAAATGCCCAAATATATCAGTAATGATCCAGGATGTTTGTTGCCTTCACCAGTGACTTACAAAGGATCAGATCAAGCAGTCCTTTGCATTTTTATTTTATTAGTAGTTGGTATCTCTGTGTATTTGAGTCTATTGACCCTTATATGCGGTTTTAAAACATTATTGGCTTTGGCATTAATTTGCTCAACAAATATTTGTTAAGGACATACTTAGGACCAGATACTATTTACTTGGGATGTGGTACATACAGAGAGGTTAGGCCCATTGGTCATGAAATTGGGACTTCAGAGAGGAGAGACGCAAGAAAAGAAGTAAGTGACTGAACCGTCATATTCTGTTAACTCCTAAGAAGGAATAAGTGGGGTGATGATTTAGAATAACTTGGGTGGTTTTATTTGAAGGCATATTTACGACGCTTTCAATAGGAAATCTGGATGAAAAGCTAAAGGATGAGAGTGAGACAGCCACGGAAGAGGTGGAGGGAAGTAGTCCAGAAAGAGAAAGCCGTGGGGGCCACACCATTGGCTGAACGCACATGTGCTAGGAATCAGGAGGAGACCAGTTCAACTGGAACAAGAGGCTGGTCTAGAGAGCCTCTGGAAGACTAGGTGATTAGGCAAGGACTTAGAAACAAAAAAGCCAGTGAAGAATTTCCAGCAAGCACTGACAAGGTTAAAAGGCTAGCTCTGCCTGTTAAATGGAGACTGGATAACAGGCTCCAAGGAGAAACAAGGACATCAGATAGACACACACAGCAAAGATGACCACCTGGACCAGGAAATGGAGTAAAGTATGCAGGTGTGAGGCGTGCTGAGAGTGGAATCAGTGCTCCCCAAGGGTCAGAGGGGTTGTGTATCTTCAGAGACGAGTAAAGAACAAACAAGGAATTCTAGGGTTTTGCTTGAACCTCTGGTGAGACTGTGAACTGATGACTGAGATGAAGGAGTGGGAGAAAACAGCCGTGAAAAAGGAGGGCGATCGGATGCTCCATTTGGAAATAGATAAAATTGCTAAGATGAGAAGGTGTCAAGCACATTCACATCTTTTCCATAGCTTTCTTCATGATAATGGCTTACAGTCTCACCTCCACTATGAAATCTTCCTCTACCTTTAAGACCAGAACAGATTTAGCTCCACCCTGGCACTCCAGCAGCCCTTACCTTATGCCTTCTTCCACGCCTCTCCTGAATTCTTTCTCATGGCACTGCTCTGGACTGTTAAGGATATGTTGGGGCATTTGCAACACGCTGGGATTGCCATGCCCTGCCTTTCAGCCCAGGAATCCCCTCTCGCTCTTCCTCTATGACTTACTGTTAGCACTGCCTTCCCAGCCCTGTTTCTTCTCTTCTAGGTAGGCGTACCCTCTAAGACACTATTTGTGCTTCCTTAGCATGGCATTTCCCATATTTATTTGCATTATTTATCATTGTATTCCTAGCACCTTGTATTAGCTGACACATACTAGAGTGTAGTGGATCACTGTTAGATGAGTACATGCTTCTTCTGGTCTAAGAATAACAAAGATGTAGGTGGGAACCAGGCCAGCAGTTTTATTTGTAGGATGGTGAAGCCTGAACTAAGTACTTCCCCAAGGACAATTCCATCCACTTCTCATCAATTAATAGCAGGAAGTGTGGATCAAGGATTATTGGCTTTGAAAGCTTCAAATTAAAGTCAAGACCAAGGGTGTTTAACTAGGCCTTTGGGATATTTGTTGAGACACAGATTCTACATGCACTGACTTTTAGACTTCTTAAGAAATTCCTAAAACTTTCCAGTGATTCAGAAAGTTAGGATAAGTGATGAATTGAGTTTAAATCCTCTAACCTCGACATGAAGTTTCTAACAAAATAAAACAGGCCTCTATTGTCCTCCTCTCCTCTTGTGGATGTTGATTTATATTGGAGGCAAGATGCTCCTTCCTGGTCTCACATCTTGATAATTTTAGTAAAGTTATTCCAATAAAAGTATAAATAAACAAAAAAATTTCCATGTAGATTTATGTACCAAAATGTTATACTACTTTTTCCAGAGGGTTTAAGATCATTTTTATAGCCTACCTTACTTTTGCAATCTTCAAAACAATTTGTTTCTTATCAAAAACTCTACCAGTAAGCACAATGTTTATGCTATAAGAGTACATCAAAGTTTAGCCCTTAAAAACTTAGACAGATATCAAATAGCCATTAAATTCAGCATGAAATAAGACTTTCTTATACACTGAAAGAAATTTAGAGTTAAAGCATTATAATAGAAAAAGAGTTGGACTCTAATTTCAAGTTATCTATGTGATACTGAATGTTTGAACAGACTCCTGTAAAATGTTTCCAAGTTATTATTTCTAGAACTTTAATAACTTTTTCAGCAGGAGGTCATAACTCTTAACCAGACACACAGAAGATATGAGATATGAAGGTTAAAATATCCAGTTTCATTCCCCATAATGTATTAAGATAAAACATATTGTGATTTCATTTTTAGTTTCGCATTTATTTAGATAGTGCCTTTCAATTTAAAGATATTCTTCCTTCTTTTGACCTGAAATATGAAACCTCATATAAAAATGTAGCATTGTTAGATACTAAAAACATGAGAGGACATCTTAATATTCATTTTATATTTATTTTATTTTTCTGTTCACTTAACAACCATGAGAGCATATCACATGAAATCACTACCAATTGAAGTATGACTCTTCTTTCTACAGAACCCATCTTGACAATCATATATATAGAGAGAGATAGATGTAGACATACACAAAGAGAGAAAGAGAGAGAGAGTCTTACTATATAGCTCAAGCTGACTTTGAACTCATGATTCTTCCTGCCTCAGTCTGTCAGATGCTCAGATTGCAGAAGTGTGCCACTATACCCAATGACAATCACCTATGCATTACCAGAAAATTTTTGATACATTTGTGTGAACTTCTGGAAGGTAAGGAATACTTCTTACCCATGCTACTTTTTGTAACTAGTGTCATTTCCTTCAGAAGAGAAATGAAAGATACTTACTTGCTAAATCAATCCAATGAAAAAGTATAAAAACAGTACTGAATAAATTTCCCAATGTATCTGAACAGACAGTAAAGACACAACTTTTCAGCCACTGAACCAATGTATTAAGTCATGGGTGGTATTTAATCCCACACCTGGTTCTCTGAGCAGAGTTGCTTCAGAGAGTCAGAATCAACCTCTTTTATGTTAAAGCTGAACACTTAATCACTCCTATTCTCAAAATCTTTTAATCAATGTTATCTTTCCTGTACTTTGTAGTATAGTAATTAATATCTGTGTGACTCAACCAAAAACTGACTTGAATTTCTGAATTTAAAACTTGACTTTGGATTTGAGAGATGGCTCAGCAATTTAGAGTACTTGCTGCTTTTTGCAGAAGAGCAGAGTTCAGTTCCCAACACCCGTATCAGGTATCTCACAACCATCTGTAACTCAGTTCTAGGGGATCAGATGCTCTCTTCTGGATCCCACAGGCACCTACAACTGACATGTACACATTCTCCCCCATATACACATTATTAAAAATAAGGATCTGGAGAGATGACTGAGCAGTGAAGAGCACTGGCTGCTCTTGCAGAGGACCCAGGTTCAGTTTCTAGCAAACACATGGTGGCTAACAACTGTCTGTAACTCCAGTTTGGGGGGATCCAACTCCTTCTTCTGACCCTGCAGACATCGTATGACATTGATATGCTTACATACATGCAGGCAACATGCTCATACACATAAAACAAAACAAAAAGAATAAAAAAGAATATTTTTTAAAATAAAAAGTAAAATTTGGCTTCAATAATTTGCTTGGAAAGGCATTCGTTGTGCATAGATGGGAAAGTTCTTTCCATGGGCAAGAAGACAAGCCGCTTCTTTGATGTACAAAATAGGAAGTCATTTTTTGCCACCATACTCTGGTCATTTGAACTTCATGTGTCTCTTGCAGGTCAGCAATCAGACTGTTCATATTTCTGCTGCTTACTAATGCACTAAACTTGAATATTTCAGTAAATGATCTTCAATCTGATAAACAAGTTCATGGTAGGACAGTAAATTATGATACAAATTTCCTGAATAATACTTTGAGACTACGAATTTAAAAAACAGGGATGGCAAGATGTCTCAGTGGATAAAGGTAATTGCCATCAAGTCGGATGACCTGAGCACCATATGGTGGGAGAAAAGAACCAATCCCCACAAGTTCTCTAACCTCTACATGCGTGTCATGGTATGTACACACCCACATACGCTCAAAGAAAATAAATAAATGCAAAAATTTTAAAGAATAAGAAAATAAATCTCTGAGACTTAAGAGACTAGGAAATAGCTTGTGAAGCCTAGCAAGCAAGGACATGTACAAAGACTTATAAACATGCATGTTCATCACAGCCTTAAAAGAGCAAGAAAACATGGCAACAATGGGAACATCGCAAAATGTGAGATTACTAGCGCACTACTCCTTTGAAGTACTATCAACAAAAGAAAATCCTGTGTAGGGAAGAAAGGAAATATACAACACATTTTGATAAGTGGGAGAAAATCAAGTTAAAAATAATGCATTTATGCATATAAAAAAAGTTTAAGACTGTTGTTAAAACCTTCTTTGGGAGGTAGTGTGAGATTTTGAATGGTTTTTATTGTATTTTGTATACCTGCCTGCATTTTTACAAAGTACCTACAATGGCCACAAAATACTTGATAATTGCAAAAGGTTTGCTTTTTAAATTCTGGCAAAGAAAATTAATATTGAGGAGATGTACCTGAGAGTGCAGCTATTATTTATTCCTGAAGTTTTCAAATTGTCTTTTTGTATCAAGACAAATGATAAGAATCCATATACAGTATGAAAAGTGTTGATAACTGTAACTGCGCAGCATTATCACTTTCTAAACATTGCATAGGGCATAGCTCTCATTTTTTGTAGAAAACTTTCATAGAATCATGATTTCATTTCAAGCCATAGGTGTTATAAAAACTGATGTAGTGTGTAAAGGTAGCCCTAGTTTCTTGTGAAACCTCTCCTCAAGATGCTACCTACAGAACAGGTTGTATTCTTCCTTTTCTCTAGCCCCTGATATGCTGGTATGATGTTTATTATTAGCAGAAGATAAATACTTTTCTTTATCTTTAACTAAATTCAGTTACAAAATCTTTCCTATTTTTGGTTTGCTGACAAATATACTCCCATCTCCTTAATTTCTTGTCTCTCATTCTCTTACTGATTTTCAATTTCTATAATTCTTAATAATATACAGGTGACAAAATCAAAATTAGGATAGACATGGAAATAATAAAAGGAAAACTGAAAAGGGAGGGTGAAAATGCAGGCAATGGCAAGGAGATAAGTGCTCCCCACCCCCGCTCCAGCACAGCTGCTTTGCCAGTTGCAGACCTGAGAAAGAGCAGCCTGCTGGGAGTGGCAGGGGCCACCTTTGTGGACAGAGTAGCTAGTAAAGCACAGCCCAAGAGGGTGAGAAACCAAGGGACACCCACTTCCTGCTTCATCTTATTTCCCATCTTCCACTTCAGCTAAATGCAACCAGAAGCCAGAGGCCGAGGAAGACACAGGACGGGGAAACCCCAGGGGCTGCAGAACAAAAGGTGAATACAACTCTAGGGAAGGGTGTCCAGCATAGCAGCATCAATATCTTTTATTATAAATTGCTTAGAAGTAGGTGATGGCTACATGCAAACATAAATAATATTATCCTTTTTAGGCTGTGCTTACTTTGGTCACTTATGTGAGCATTTTTTCATAGCAGAGCTTCCTACTCAAATTGGCAATAAGCTATTTTCTGTTGTTATGTATTCTATGTCCCTATAATAGGATGAGCCAAGAAAGTATTCTGGGGTAAACACATTAGTTATCTCTCCCTTAATTGAAATGCCAGGTGGATTTTTAAATAACAGTCAAGTCTTCTTTAGGAGGAACGTCTATTTTCAGCATGGGCAATATTACATAATGATCATATCATGTGTTGATATTGCCAAAATGAATCTGTCTATAATCTTGCTTAATTTCTCTCTTTGCACTATTCATTAAGAAGGGAGTTTATATACTGAGGATGCTGTATTTCAAAACCTGATGTGTCAGGGAAAGTAAAAAGTAATCAAGCCCCAGAGTCATTCAATCATGAGTTCTTAGAGTTCAGGTGATTTTAGTGGACATTTAATCCAAACACCTCATTTTACAAACCAGAAGGCAAAATCTCACACAGCTTGTATACCTTGTCCAAGGCCATCCAGCCTATAGGGCCTCCAGATTTGGCACACCTTCCTCTATACTTCAACATCAACAGTTTAGTGGTTGTAGATATATAAAGCATGTTCAACCAAACTCAGGCATTCAATCAATATTTTGTGAGTACCTGGTACCATACACTGGGAATGAAGAAAATATACAAATTTCCTTTTCTTGTGAGCGTACATTCTAGAAGAGGAAGTGAATATAGTAAAAATAAATAAATAAATAAACAGATGCTGGGGTGATACATGCTGAGGGAAGACAGTGCAGAATGACAGTCAACCATGGAAAAGGAAGATCCCATTGTTGGGTCATCAAGGATGTTCTCACTAAGATGGCCTTGTGTGGGTCCCTGAAAGAAGTGCAGGAGTGACAGGTTGGAGGAGGAAGGTTCTTGGCAGAGAGAATGGCCAATGTAAAAAGCTGAGAGACAGGTGCTGGGATGCGCACTGGGAGAGGGAAGCAGGCTGTGTGGTGAGAGCAGAAGTGAGGTGGGTCGTGGTTGGGTATGAAATCTTGGTATAGTGCATGGAGGAGGATCAGGAGGGCCTTTGAGGCCTCATTTTATTTCAAGTAGATGGATCACTGTTAGTGTGGTTTCAGCATAGTGATACGGTTTGAGTGAGTTTTAGGATATCAGTATGACTGATTTATATAAAAGAATTTGAAGACAGAGAGTTGGAATGGAAAGGGAAGAAGTAAATTAGGAGACGAAGGGGCTGTTGTAATAAATCTTATTGTATTTTAGTCATCAGGAAAATGATTGAAGGTTAAAATATGAATCAAAGAAGACGCCAAGGCAGATTTCCACCTGTTGGAAAAAGGCAGAAAGGGATAGATAGGCCTGATGGGAACGGTAGAACTACAGCTCTGGCTACTTGGATCTGAGATAGTCAGATCTAAGAGTGTAGAGTTCAACAGAGGAATTAATTGGTACTAGTCAGCATATAAATGATATAAAGTTATGTTGGGTTGGTTGAGATCACCTAGATAGTGTTTGTGCTTAGAAGACTATGCCCCTAACACACTCCAAAGTTTAGAAGACAGAATGGAAAGGACTATCCATCCATGTTTACTGAGAAGGTAGCACTGAGGTAGAACAATAAAAGAACGGCTTCTCAGAAGCCAAGTCAAAACTGCCTCTTAAGGAGGAGACGGTGACAAATGCCATCACAGGAATTCAGGAAAGGTCAGAGGAGGTCACTGACACTTGGATTAGCCAGTGGAACATGGAGGTCAAAAATGACTTCAGCAAGGGCTACATTGCTAAGGTTGAGGGAACAAAAGGGAAAAAATGGAGAACAGGAATAAAGAAAAAACATGCTGGGCATCCCTAATCATCCAGGACATGCAGTTCAGAATCACCTGAGCACAATTTCAGTCCGGTTGGAATGATTATGATAAAAAGACGAGAAGGTAACAAGGGTTAGAGAGGATTACAAAACACCAAGCCCTTGTATATTTGGTGAGAATGTAAATTATGGAGAACATTATGGAGGCTCTTTAAAAAATTAATAAAGAACTACACATATCATTCAGTAACCAAAAGATATTTCAAAGGAAATCAAATCCATGTGTGGAAGAGACACACACTTCCTTGTTTACTGAAGGACTATTTACAACACTGAAGAAATGGAAACAACCCTAATGCCCATTAGCTGGCACATGGATAATAAAAAGAGTGCAAACTAGCTGTAAAATTGGATGGAATCTCATCATTCGTGACAACATGTATGCTACTCTGGGTCATTATGAACTGAAATAAGCCAGATTCAAAAAGAAGCAGTTCTGGCACACAGCAGGCTTGACCAAGGGCACCCTGGCACACTGCATATTTTTGAAATGCTTGAAGAATTTTGAATGTTTTCATCATTACAAAAAAGGTAAATGTTTGAGGATGTAGATATGTTTACTCTGACTTGAACATTATACGATGTACACAAGTACTAAATTATCACGTGACTCCTATCAGTATACATAATGTTTATGTGTTGAAGAGAATTAAGATACATTTTTAAAGAGAATAGGAGAGGAAAAGTTTGGAGATACTATGTTCATGATGTGGAATGACAGTGTCATCTGAAAAGAAAGTGGGACCAAAGAAGAGTATATTTTAGACAGAAGTTATAATGCTTATAAAAAAAAGATTTGAAAGTGGAAGGTAAATGGCGGTGGGGCAGAGACTGGAACAGCCTTGAGTAGGGGATGGATAGGATTCAGTGCACAAACAGGGCTGGCCTTAAACACTTCATCATTAAAAAGAGGTATAGTGGAGTCATGGCTGTAGATTCTGATGGATTGGTAGATTTGATCTTAGAAGTCTGGGCAAAGTCTTTGTGAAAATAATGTCAATAGTGAAAAACAAGCCAACATCAGGAATATTTCATCCATTCTCCTTTCCAAAGAAACCTTTTTAAAGATACTCAGGAGGCAATGAAAATGGTGGGTTTTTGAAAATTTGGCTGTAATGTAATATTGTGATTACTCAATTTCCTATAGAATGTCTAGTTGTAGTTCATTAACTCAAAAAAAAAAAATCCTGTGACTATTAAGGAGAGTATAGAAACAGGCATAGTAAGCCACAGGCACTTTTAGAACCAAAAAGCAATCCCACTTGTAAGCAGACAGATGCTACCAAGGTTTTGGAATTCTCAATTAAATTGTTGGGCAGCTCTTTGCAAACAAGGTAGAACTAGGGTTCTGGAAATAACCTTAATGGAAATGCCTTGAAGTTGAGGTATCTCAAAATGGATTCATCATAAAACTAATGGCAAACAGCAATCACAATGAGAAAAGGGTGAGCAGTGGAAGTGCTAAAGAATAAGCCATGGGATCGGTCCGCCTGGGTTCAAGCCCTAGCCGTGCCACTTAGCTATGTGACTTTGGGGAATAATATGACTTTTGTACAACTAAATTTTTTCATTTAGAAAATGAGAATCACATTGTTGTGCATCCCTCAAGGTCGTTAAGAAGATTAAGCGAACACAGAGCAATGCCCTGAACATAGCAAACATGTTTAAGTGATCGTTAATTATATCAAATAATCACGAATAATCAAGACCTAGCCAGAAAACAGAGCCAAATGTGACACCTGGAGCTAATTCCTAAGTTTCTTCCTCTAAAAATGCCTACCAGGAAATCTTGTTCAGATAAACAAGTACATCTGGCTCTCAATCATGCTAGGTTTTTGGAGGGTTTTGTTGTTGTTGTTCTTTTCCTTTATCTGACTTTTTCTTGAAATTACATCCCAGCAAGATAGGAAGATTACACAGTGTTTTACATTTTTTACTGTGTTGATTTTTGAATAGAGGGATGGGAGTGCATCCAATTCAGAGAAAATGAGGAAAGAGTGTGACTGTGACTCGTGCCTGGGTCTACCTACGCTGCTGCAGGCTGTGCAACCCCAGCGAGGCTTGGGAGTGTGGGGAGAGCTATGCTGGTGTGGGACTCATCGGGCTGGGCCACTGATGGGCTGAGCAAGGGAAGCCTGGCAGTGTGGAGACCACAGTGGGGTCACACTCTTTAAAAAGGACGTTACAGTAGGAGGGTGCCAATGAGGAAGGGGGTATAAAAGTGATTTAGACTGATTGAGATGTTCTGTGTGAAATACACAAAAATTCAATTTTAAAAAGTCAATAAAAAAGGAGGTTATAGTGGTGGAGTTTGTTTTTGTTCTCTGTACTCTGTGTGTGTGTGTCTCTGTCTGTCTGTCTGTTTTCCTCCTCTATTACTTTCTGCGTTCTTGTCTTGAAAGAGAGCTCCTCAGTGAACCTAAAGCTCACTATAGGTTTTGGCTGGGCTGCCTGGCCTGTGAGCTCTTGGGATCCCAAATGCTGGGCTTATAAGGCACAAGCATCCATGCTGAGCTTTTTATGTCACTGCTAGGGATTCAAACTCAGGTCCCCATGCTTGCAAAGCGAGCACTTTCACCCACTGAGCCATCTCCCCAGCCCATAAATTTTCATTTTAAAAAGACAGTTGAAAACAGGAAAGTAAGTTTGGGTTTCCAACCACCATCTCTGGGTTATTATCCTATGTTTCCTGTCACTTCTGGACGCTTAGAGAACCGACTCTACCTTATTCAATCCCAGGTGAACAGTGTGGAATTGGTTCATTTAATAAGCTTACTTATGTGCATTTCTAAATTTTAACAACAAACTAAAAAACACAGTGAACATTTTTTTATTAGATGATTCTTAATTTCTTTCTTTTGGTTAATTAAACCCTCTTTATTCACTTCTTTACCCATAAAGTATTATTTAGAGAACTGATATTAACTTTTCAGAAAATAAAGCCTGAATCACAGTTTGATTTTAAGTTCTTTCTATAGAAAATATTTACTATCTTCTCCTTTTTAGCAATTGTAATATCATGATAATTTACCCACAAGGTTTCTTTGACTCCCATATTTGGAATATTTTACCAGATTCTCAAATTTAAAAGAAAAATAAATGGGACTGTAGAGATGGCTCAGTGGTTAAGAGGCCTACTGCTCTTCCAGAAGACCTAAATTTTGTTCTTAGCACCCATGTTGGGCAGCTCACAACTGCCTGTAACTCCAGCTCCCAGGGATCTGAAGCCTCTTCTAGCCTCTTCAGGCCCTTGTCCACATGGTGTGTGTGTGTGTGTGTGTGTGTGTGTGTGTGTGTGAGTATGTGTATGTGTGTGTGCCTGCACACGTGCATGCACACACACTAAAATAAATAAGTAAATAGCTTTTTAAAAAAGAACAATAAATAAAATAAAAACACTCCCTCAAGCTATGTAAACCTCACATCCAGGAGTTAGTATCTGAAAGAACCACAGAATAGAGAGTGGGAATCAGTCTAGACATATATCCTCAGCTCCAAAGAAACACTAGCTTTAGTGGGAGTTAGTTTGTTTGCAAAGAGGACGTATGCTGTGAAAAATTCAAGTGGGTTGATGTTAGAGATGAGATTAAGTTTGCATTCAGAGGGAATAAAAGTTATGTTTCCAAGGTCCCAAAAGTCCAAGGGTACTCGTGTTTGTATTTCTGTTTAATGAAAACAGAAAAGTACTGTGGGCGACTTTAATCCTCTGAAAGTCACCGGGTTGTTAAGTGCTGACACAGCACCGCCGTGGCTCAGTCCACCCAAGTGAGGTACTGCACAAACTGGGGATATTTACATTCGATATCGTTTTATTCTACGTGGGATCCACTTAGATCTCCCTCCCAACGCCACTTTTTCCCTCCCCCACGATCCTCCCCCCAAACAATCTTCATCCGCATGTCACGCAGGTTGGGAGAAAGAGTCTATCAGGAAGGGAAAGGATGCACAGGAAACAGAGGACTCAGACCAGGACTAGAAGGAACCACCTCTGAAGGTCTATGTTTTCAAAGCAGCACTGTGATTTCAAAAGATTCTTTTTCCCACTATGTAAAGCTTCGCAGCCTATACTATACTACCCTCCCTCCTTGTAGCAGAGCACTCAATGGGAATGAAAGGCAATCAGTCACAGGCATCTGAAGGAAATTGCAGAGGACAGTTCCTTATCCTGCAGTTCCTGCGGTGCACAAATGCATGCAATAGCAATTAAGGGCCTAAAGGAAAAGAGGAAAATTAATAGAAAGAGAGTTGATGAGCCCTACTGGAGTCAGTCAGGGCAAAAAGCCTATACTCCAATGCCTAAACTTTGATTAACTGTGGCAAAACTAATAACTTCTGTTAGCATAGGATCATTCACAGTAGGAAGCAATCAGACAGCAGAGCCAGTGTGGAGAGAGAAGCCCAAGCCATGACTTGATGAATACAGGACCAGTAGGAAACTGGGGGCGGGAGGTGGGGGATTTATGAAAACAAAGGCACCTCCTAACAGCCCCGAGCAAAAGGCTTCATCAGTATTCCTTAAAAGAGGCAACAAGTTAAAGTCACATTTGAAATGTATGTGTATAGATATATATATTTATAAGCATGTATACATGTATGTATATAAGAAAATATGTAGTTATAGTCAAGTTAACTAATTGCAAACTCATTTTGTACTTTTAGCTTTTCTCTGTTAATTCTTTTGTTGTCCTTATAAGCCTTGAAACTAAAAGAAATCTTCTTACATTATTAATAAAAGTATCTATTGACATAACAAGAATTGCACATTATCTTTGTGGCAGAGCAGGTAAACGTATCCTGTAGCCCCAGTTGGCCTGGAACTCATTATGTAGACCAGGTTGGCCTTGAACTCACAGAGATCCGCCTGCCTCTGCCTCCCAAGTGCTGGAATTAACGGCATGTGCCACCATGTCCAGCTTAATAAACAAACACTTTTTAAAAACACCAGAAGAGGAACAATATATGTTTGAGTGTCCTTCTACAACTGCCTGAGGTTTGGAAAATGAAGGACCAGGGTGTGGGACACCACACTAAGAACACTTGGCACACACACGTGAATGGATGAAGAATCATCGTATTGGCTCTACAGTGACCCCTGTGGGGGTCATGCTTGGCCTCACTGTAAGTATGTTTAACTACGAGCCTACACCACTGTGAGGCAGGAGTGGAGAGGAAGCAAAGGGTGCACAGCACGATGTGCTAAAGGGCATTAGTGTCAGCACTCAGTAAAAAGGTAAATACAATACTTTGAGCCATAGGATTTCCGTAAAGGAGACCTTGAGACTTCAAGATAGAACACACAGCAAAGGCCTTTTGTGTATATAGTTTACAAAGTCATAAAAGTCAATAAATCATAAAGTTTATGAGGAATGTTGTGTGTTTTATCTTTTTGAACTAGGAGCTAGTGAGTCCTTGTTGTGTTGCTTATTGCCACCTAGGCCCAGGGGATGCACTGGTGTGAATCAATGATCCTTTGGTTTAAAGTGAGTAACTGCACTTAACTATTTCTGCATGCTCTGTCTGTGATTAGAAAAATCTTAACTTACCAATACTAAAAATATTTACCCGTCCCTACTGTTGGTCAAGTATTGTCACTTTAAGAAGTGTTCTCTTGCTGGGTGAAAGTAACTAGCAAAGACAGAAAGAACTGTGCTCATGACTCTGTTTCTGACACATGCCTAATACTTTTGCCTTTAGTTATTATTAGCTTTATCTGATTTCTACTTGTCCTATTTGATTCTATGCTGTGTTTCTATCTACTTTTGGTTGTACCATTCCATTACGGCAATAATAACGTCAACAATCACGATATTACTTATAGAGCTCTTTCTGGGAACCAGGAATGTGCTGTTTCCCATACTTTATCTCATTTCTTTTTATATTATACAAAAATACACTGACATTGAAACTCATAGAGATAAAGCAATTTCCCCCATGGCCACATAATTAGCAAGTGACAATACTGGACCCTGGCTCAGGTCTAAACAAATAAAAAGCCCGTGTGCTCAGCACACTCAGCCCAGGCCCCACTGACAATGGGCTCTTTGAGTTCTTGACACCACCTGCCTCACATTTGCTACCCAGTTGTCATTTGTTTATTTCTCTTTCCATCATGGCTCTCCTTTATCCTTGTTCCGATAACTACATCTCCTTATATAAGCTTTGTATGAATACAGAGACACTTATGCCGTCTCTGGCTCCTTTCTCAATGACATCTTGTTATGGAAATAAGGCCAGTGAATGATGGGAAATAGAAGTATCTTTGGACTGCTCTTCGGCTTTAGTTAAATACCATTTCAGAGCCATGATATATCAAAACTACCCTGGTCTTGTTGGAGTAATCTCATCTCTTCCTCATACAGCTGGAGCCCCATCTCCTAGAAGTGGCTCAAGGTCACTATTCTCATTGTGGCAAACGTGGAGGAAGTGATGCTTAGCTCAACTTAGTCTATTAAAACACCACCTGTTTTCAGAAAGCACTGCCCCTTCCCTGTCCGTAGTAATCAGCCTGTTTCCATACAGGAAGATATGAGGAATCCCAGCTCTTCCTTGCCTAGAGGAAGGAGTCTGGGCCTAGAAGCAAGTATCTGGAATGCAAAGTAGCTGAAGGTGCTAGGCATAGCCTCTTGGTATTAAATTCTGTCTTCTGGGCTCTGGATTCCTCCCTCTGAGTCATCCTCCCTTTCATGAATGGTATCACAGCTGAGTAGCTCTGTCAACTTTCTTCTCACCAATAAAGTTCTAGATATCCGCGGACATTGTCTCAAGAACGCAATAGGTCTTGTATAAGACAAAAATGCATTAGACAAAAGCAAAACACATACAATCTTTTGAGACAATCCTCCCACTTTTTTGGCTATGGAAGTGGCTCAGAGACATTATTCCAAAGACCTTCTAGTTGGAAAAGATCCACAAGAAGCACATTTAAAAACAAGGAGATCTTTTATATAACTGAATTTTCTACCTTTTGATGGCTTTAAAGCCACAGTAAAGGATGTGTAATCATACATGCAGCCTATCTAATAGGTGGTAATCTGTCAAGTGGATTTCCCTAAGCATCAAGTCTATAGTCTTCTTGCTTAACAGGTCTTTGAAGTCTATCACCTCTATTTTTCTATAAACAGTGAAAAAAAAGAAGCCAGGCAGCACCTTCAACAACTTGGAAAACAGCAGGACCTTACAAAGCTCATTGCTTATGAATTTCTCTTCTGCTCACCTTCAGGACTCAGTATCCCAGACCTCTGTCATCTCTTAATAGTGACCCTCCTTTCTCCTGTTTCCAATACTGTTTATTGCTTTTGCTAGAATCCTTATCAGCCATGTCTATTATTCTACTAATCATCTATTGAAAGTAATCTAGTCTTTTTATTAACCAACCTCAAAATTATATCCTCCAAATTCTTGTGGCTTTTCCCCACTTTCCAATCCCAGACCTATTCCATGTGATGACTGCTCCAGACACCAAAATTTATGCTAGCTTTTAAATTATTGTATAAAAAATCACCACAAACTTGGTGGTTTAAAACAAGACTCATTTATAGTTCAGAATTCTGTAATCCAAACATCCAACACAGTGTAGCTGAGCTTTCTGTTCATGTTATAATACTGAAATCAGGGGTTTGGGGAAAAGTTAATTGTTATCTGGATATGAATTTGCTACCAACTTTTCTTCTTTTTCACAGAATTAAGTTCCTTAAAGTCACAGTGCTGTGCATTATAGCTGTGCTTGTTAGTGTTTGTCAACCTGGGGATACAAAATAGACTTAATAGGCCTGAAAAAATAATAGAGAACATGCAATCAGTTGGGGAGCGGGAAGGGCATGATACGGGAGGGTTCTGAATATGATAAAAATATTGTAAAAATATTTTTTAACTCAACAAAAATGTTTTTAAAGCAGACTGAGCACAGGCCAGGGGAGCAAACCAGTGAGCAGTATTCCACCATGGTCCCTGCTTCAGCTCCTGTCTCCAGGTTCCTGCTTTGAGTTCCTACCTTGACTTCCCTCAGTGATGAATTGTGACCTGGAAGTCATAAGCTGAAATAAACCTTTTCTTCTCCAAGTTGGTTTTAGTCAGTGTGTTTTATCACAACAAGAGAAAGCAAACTAGAACAAGACCTTCGAATTGCATTGCTGGCTGAACCAGGGGGTCTCTCAGCTCAGCAAGGCCAGCTTGCCTCATGACCCTCCGTCTTCTAGCCATCTATGGAAGGTCACGCCCACTCTTCTTGTCCTTCAGATCTCTAACAACCCTGGGCAGCCAGCCATGGAAAGCTCTTTGCTCTAAAGGGCTCGTGTGATTGGGTCATTCAAATAATATCTCTGTTTTGAGGTCATCTGTGCCATTTAAATCTAAGCTCTTCATGGGAGTAAAGTCCACAGGTTTTACAGTTTTGATGATTAGGAAAGAACTGCAGTGGGTGGGGAGGGAACACTGGGGGCTCACCTTTCAAGTTAGGTTGCTCTAGAAGAACTTGTTGGGCCCTATAAATCCTAATAGCACTAAAGAACCAAAGATTCAGTTTAAGGATTTGTCCTCATTTTATCATTTTTCTGTACCCACCTTTTTTCTACTCTTAGATTTTTAAAACAGTATACTATTAATTTATACAGTATTGCAAAAGAGAGTCCAAGATTTCATGAAAAAAATTGCTCTCGCCTGAATCTACAAATTCTCACACTGAGAGAACAGTGTTGACCTGAACCAAGAAGGCACTGTGGATTTCCTCTGGAACATGGAGCTTCTGGGATCTCTAATGCCAGACCCCTCCCAAAAATATCTCTGAGGGAAAGCTGAAGACTATACACCCACTGGAGGCCCCTGGAAGCTAGGATCCCTATCAGTGCAGTTGCTTGCAGTTCTGTGTTAAGAGCTGGCTAAAAGTTTTCAGAGAAGTTTAAAATATTACACCAGTGAAGGGACATGTCTCTTGCACCTTGCTCAAAATCTCTGTTCTTGGAGAAAGGTCAGAAATAATCTTTCCTGTGTTCCCACAGAACCCTGGAGTAGGCATCCTGCAGCAAAGAAATCTAAAATTCTATGATGTAGAGCAATTTTATGATGTTCTCACACCATCCTAAGAGCCCCACGTAGTGAAAGAGGGGTGAAATGACCAATACCATAAATCAGGCATTTTAAGGTCCATCTAGTGCAGTAATTTTGTTTCTTAGAATAGCACTATGGACCATTTATGGAAAGGCACCATCCTCTGATTTTATTGCGACAATAATTTCAAAAGTAGAGGGGTGCCTGTGAAAAGTACCCATCAGCTAATAATGTATGAATCAACACCTTCCTTGAATCTTGAAATCAAACCATGAAAAGTATGAACATTATATCCAAATGGAGTTTTAAACCTCAAAGAAAAAGCAATCTGAGGGGCTGAGTACCTAGAGGAATAAATTTGAGCACCGGATACAAATTCAAATATTATTCCAGCAAATGAGCCCTGATAGATAAATGGCATTATGAAGAAGCGGCTGTCTTGCTCAAAATCTTATGGTGTGGTTTTGCAAATGGCGAAACCTCCGCTGCTTCCTTATGACTAAAGAAAGTCAGGGTGGCAAAACCGTAGGTTGAAGGATAGAGGGGAAACAGCCAGAGCTGGAAAGGCAGTGTGCCTCATGTCAGGAGGCACTGCCTGTAGGATTACTGCCTTTGGGATTATCTGCCAAGCTGATGTTACACTCTCAAGAACCAAAATTTGCTTCCAACATATAAAATAGTTAAAATAAAGAATGTAGGTTTGTATTTAGCAAAAGTAGCTAGAAGTTCAGTATGTCTGAGTACAAAGACACACACACACGCACACACACACATACACAGTGCCCCAGAGCTGAAAACAAAGATAAAATCTACCTCGGGCCAAGGAGAGGCAACTGAAGCTAAGAGAAAACTAGGGTCTGAATAGTGATAAGTGGGCCTTTCACTTTCCAAGGAGCTGCACACACAGGAGCTAGAACCAAGCAAATTTCAAAGAGCAAGAAATAGCACAGGACATGTCCAGGCATAGAGCGAGGATTAGACACATCCTGATTGCTTCCTAGGAAGTGGCAAGGAGACTTACTTTATACCGGGGCACTGGGGGATCAAAGGAGTCTGCTGCAGAACTCCAAGCTAGTGTTGAGCATAAGAACTAGCACATTCCACTTCAGCTCACAGTACAGTGTCCCATCTGAAAATTATCATGGAAACTGGTCCTGAGCCAGTAATACATACATTACCCTCAGCAGAGACAAATGTTACAGTAGTCTGCAGAGATAGTCTCACTACCAAGTCTCAGTTCAAAACGGCGCATGCAATTCATATAGGAAACCTTTAAACTTTTTGATTCCTTAATCATTTAAAACTTCTGCACAACTAGAAACCAAGTAATATTAAAAGGCAAATGATCATTGGAAGAAAGTATTTGCAATCTATATAACTGGTTAAAAGAATAGCATCCAGTAAATATAAGGTACACCCATAGATTAATAAATAAACAAATAGGAAAATAGATTAAAAGTATGAATAAGCAATCTCTAGAGGAAAAAAACTGCACTATAAACATGAGATGCTTTTGAGTCACAGAAGTAACTGTGGGAATACAAATTAAAACACTAATGAGGTACTTTCCACGTCGGATTGGCAGAATTCAAAAAACATGATTATACTATATAGAAAAAAAAACATATAAAATTGAAAGCACACCCACATCATAAAGATTTCATACTAAAAGTACCTGGAGAAAGCTCTGGATGCACCAGAGGGTGTGTGCACAGGCGTGGCAGCACACCAGTCAAAGTGGAGCTCTTCAGACTGAAGTGAAGTGTCAGCCATGAAGAACAGGGAGAAGTCGCCTTTGTCCACTATGAAACACTAACTAGCAACTAAAAGGAATAAACAAGCTCTGCTCCAAGCATACTAACATGGGAACAATTTGAAACACAAGATGGAATGAAAAAGTTGGTGTTGCAGAGAGCTATGGTATGAAGTGTTCACAGAGTTAAATCATCCACTATTAAAATGCTTTAACATCGATACATGCTCAGAAATAAAACCTCTAGGGAGATTAGAAAGGTAGATACTAATTAAGACCTCAAAAATTGATTTAAACTTTATCTGTAATCTTCTACTTAATGTCTTGGAAATGTGAGACAACATGAAGCATATTAATTTTTCACTGCTAGATGCTGGGTACTAATATACATTACATTAATCTGCATATTTTAAAATGTTTTCTACATGAAAAATTATCATAAGAAGAAAATAAGTAAAATAAACCAGATACCCTGGTCCTACACAATCGCTGAGGGTTGAAAACGAATTTCGGCACTTGCTGAAACGCTGTACTGCCTCTTTTCCTCGGTACAATGAGACACTTGATAGCTCATTTTCTTACACTGTCCCTCGCTGCCATGTGCAAGATCACAAAGTAACATCCTGAAGGCAGTTTAGTAAAATGCAACTGGAGCCCCCAAATGAACTGGACATAGGGGCATTTGGGAATCTTTTCAACATCTACTTCCCTGAAGCTCCTAAGTGTAGGTTCAATCTTGCATTCTAAATGCGGGAGGACATTCAGGTATAATTTACACACAATTAAAGATGCTGAAATTCTCCTGAGCCTTCCCTGGGCCTTCTTGCTGTAGGCTGTACTCGAGTTAGCTCTGTCATCACCTTGGCCATTGCAATTGCCTAATTGCACCATTCATTACTTTCTCTGTGTTTGTTTGCTCAATTGCCTTGATGTTTCTAAAGCCAAATCTCATCTGTAAACTCAGGAAGTCTGCTTCCAAATGCCTTTCTCTTACTTCTGGAAATCAAATTGGCAGACTACAAAGGAGACAGCAATGTCTTGCCATCTTCTTCTGAGTAACCATGCCAACTACCCAACTCAAATATAATTTCCATAATTAAGTACTTCCATTCTCAATACTTGAGTTATTTAATTTATGTATTTTCTTGGTCTTTGTAAACCCTCAGATTGGAACTGTGTCTAAGTCTCTTTTCATGGCATTTAAGATGATACTACATGTAAACTAGTGCTCAGATACACAATATTTCTGCGTCATCCTTATTCATAGAGAAGAAATCCTGCCAGAGCAGCCCAGGTAGAAGACAAAGGATAGGGATGTACTTTTCAAATGCTGTGTTTTCACGATAGTGAATAACTGGTAAGTTGCCCTGCAAAGATATATAGGTCATTCACATGATAAAATTTATTGGTTTTTGAGATATGTGTAGTTATCCTTTTAGCCATTACCCCTCTTGGGGAACCCAATGAAACCACCCAATTTACTTCTTTAGGAGCAGAAATGAAGTTCAGTTTTCAATTAAAATATAAGAGCAATGAAACCGACTTCTTAGGAGTTGATTTTGCAAATGACTGTAGAACTATGTGTGCTTTCTTTCACGCACACTGCTTCTCACTAGCTTGCCAACGTCAACGCACAAGACAAATCAAGATCAATAATGAGACTTTAAAAATGCAAAGAAAATGCCTTCGAGCTTAAAAGTCTGTAGTTTCTCTATCCTCTACTGTTCAACTTTGAAGGAAAAAATTCTTAGACAAGGGCTTGCAGGACTTCCTTAGTCACATAGCCCAAAATGTGAACCATGATCACGAGTGCAAAAGGTAGCCCACTAATGGCCACGGGCTAATGTCATTCTTAGCACTGCAAGCAGCTTTATAACAAATCATTTTTCACATCATGCAGATCAGGTCAACGCAGGTGAACTTTCTGGACCTCGATAGGCACTGGCGCAGGAACTGCGCAGGTGTATTGATTTCGCAGGTGTATTGATTTCGCAGGTGTATTGATTTCCTTTCTCTGCGTTGATCACAAGTTAACTACCTGTCTGTGAATGATTTCCAGAGTCAGCAACTCCCTGAAATGTTGGTTGATAACTCTGATAGAATTTTTAGCAAAAAATATCTTTACTACAAATTCTTTAAGTTTTGTTGTGAAACAGACAAAATGCCTAAATATTGTATTTTTTAAGTAATGAAAGCAACCTTCAAGTTTATTCTAGCTTCTGTAGATTATTAGAAAGCACTTTGGAGATTTTAATGAGATTTGGGGGAATATTATTAAGATTGAGAAACAAGCATTTGCTCCAAAAATGAATGATAAGTTTGTGTAAGTGAAAAACAAATAATAAATCAAGAAGTAAACTCTAAAGGACTGTCTGGCATTCCATGAATTGTACAGTGTCCCTGCCAACAAATACATTTCTAGAAATCATTTGCCAAACTACCATAAACCAAAATGCTCTCCCAGTACTCTGAAAGCTTTATCATGTTCTTTCTTAGTCCAAGACTACGAACAGTCACAAATTTTGCCTTTTCTCCTCTACAGAATCATTTTATGTACTTAATTTCTGAAATCTATGCTCATGAACGCCAATGGAGTGGGTTCTCTTCCATGTTCATAAATCTGAAGCTTGTGTAAATTAAAATGTGACTTTGTTAGACTCTCGCTGATATTCTCAGAGCTGCCTCTGAAAAGTCTATGCCAAATAGCAAGATAATCAAAGCTTGAAAGGCAGTTGAGTGCTCATTCATGCATTCACGCAAATAAAAGACTCTATACCATTTCCTTCTTCTCCTCTCTTTGGAGTAATTCCTTCCTTTTCCATAGTGCCACTTTCTCCTCTTCCTTTTCTCTTCTTCTGGCAGAAATTTCCATTTCCAGTCTCGATAGCTCTTCCTGGTGGGCTCGCCATTGAGAAACCTGGAATACATAGAGACACTTCATTTCGATAACTCTTCACTCTCAAGTGATTTCTCATTTGAGAAATAAAATAAGCTTTTTTGAACATGCATAAGTTCTTTGCACATAAGAGTGCATGGCATGTGTGTGCAAGATGTGCATGTTAGTACAGAAGGCAGCAACTTTAAAATAACTCATTCAGAGACTCTGTAGTTGAACTCATCAAGTCATAAAGAGTCTATGATTTGACATCATCAAAGGAGCTGTGACTTTCTATAAGCAGTATGTAAAAATTCTGGGCTCTAGGTGTACCTCAGTGGAAGTTTGTTTGTCACATGTGTTAAATACATTAAAAAGAAAATCTGTTTTTGTACACGTGTTTTTCCTGGAAAGTAGATTATATAGTCATCAGAAATTCTAAAATTGGGACCCAAGGAGATGGCTCAATTGGTCAGGTGTTTACTATGCAAGCATTAGGACCTGAGTTCAATCTCTAGCACCCATGTAAGAAAAGCAAGAGCAAAAATTGATAAACATTTTTTAAAATACATATACGCAAGCAGGAACAACACTTGGACACATAAAATTGAAAATAAAGCTTTAAAAAAATGTCTGAGTGGAGCAGTTATAGTCTGAGCACTGAGGAGACAGACAGACTTGTTGACCACCTAGTCTAGCCAAATCACCAAGCTCCAGGCTAGTGAGAAAAATCCTGTCTCAAAAAATAAATAAATAAATAAGGTGGATGTGGGGCTAGAGAGATGGTTCTGTCGTTTAGAACACTTGCTGTTCTTCCAGAGAACGAGGGTTTGAGTCCCAGCACCCAATGGTGGCTAACAACCATCCATAACTCCAGTTCCAGGGATTCAACACCTTCTGGCCTCTGGGCATTACACTCACATGATACACTTACATACAGGCAAGGCAAAACACTCAAACATAAAATAAAAATAATTTTTTAAAGGTGAATGAGGGATTGGAGAAATGGCTTGGTAGCTAAGAGTACTGGCTGCTCTTTCAGAGGACTCAGGTTTGAATCCCAGCATCCACATGGCAGCTAACGACCATCTGTAACCCCAGTGTCAGGGGATCCCATGCCCTCTTCTGACCTCCGCAGGCATTGCACAACATGGGTGGACCTACCTACAAACAGATAATACATTCATACACATAAAAATAAAATAAAATAACATTTTTAAAAGGTGGGTAAACTCTCAACAGTATAATAGTCTAACAAGATCTGCATAATGACAAAACCAGTTGACATGCCAGTGTGGATGGGAGAGATTTCACAGGATCCCACCTCAAGACGAGAAACTATAGACAATCAATGGATACTGAGGAAGGGAAAATTGGTTTTCTCCAGGGACTACCTCCCTGAAAGATTATCTAATCCCACACATACACATGAGCAACACTAAACAAACTCAGTGAACTATATACATGCACATTTATAAATATATGTATATATATATACATATATGTAACAATAATAAAGATGAGGACAAGAAATTGTAATGGGGGGCATGGGAGGAATTGGAGGGGGGATGAGAGGGGTGGAAACATGCAAACACAATACTCCCATATGAAATTCCCCAAAAATAAAAAATAAGGAGGAGGCGGCCCCGGGGGATGGCTCAGTATGTAAACATATTTGCTACCAAGCCTGATAAGGGAGTTTAACACCCAGGATTCATACAGGTCAGAGAGAACCAATTCCAGAAAGTTGTCTTATGACCTCAACAGGCATACTGTGGCACAAGTATACACACTCACATACACACACACACACAATAAATAAAATGTAACTAAAAAATTAAAAACAAGTAGACAGAGATCAAAAAAAGACACTTGATATTGACTTCTCGCCTCTATACACATGTACATATTTGATGTGAACATACATTCACATATGCACATGGCCCATGTACACATACACACAAAAATTCTAAAATGATCCTAAGACCTTAAAACACTTCAAAATTACTGACAAATTTCAAATTCCTTATTCTGTAAGCATAGAAGCAGCATAAGTTAAAATTTTAAAAAAGAAGACATAGAAAAGGACTTCCTGGACATTGATGCGTGCTATTGGAAGAAGAATAGTTATCATGGCTTTTGTCAATATGCAAACATGTATCACAATAGAAAATAAACATAGTCAATTGTGTGTATTGGTGCACACCTTTAAACCCAGCATTCGGAGGCAGAGGCAGGTAGATTTCTGTGAGATCCAGTCCAACCTGGTCTACCTAGAGAGTTCCAGGCCAGTCGGATTGCATAGTGGGATCTTGTCTCAAAAAACTTCAGACACAGGACTTTGGGCAATGGAACTGAAACTGACCTGGAAACCTCCCTGAAGACTAGCTCTCACAGTTTCAGAAGATATTATGCAAGCTTCTAAGGGAGAAAATCAATCAATGATCCAATCCCAGCTTTAATAATAATAACCACAACTATAACTGGCACAGAAAACTATCTCTATCAGTGAAGTAGTGGCACTTTTATCTTTGGGGTAATCAACAGCTATCTAATTGTACTTGAAGTCCACTCAGCGGGAGGGAACTCACTGCCACTGTAAAGATAGCCAAATACACATGGCTGGAGATATCATATGTCCTAGAGAAAATTCTGTCTGCCACATCCTTAGACAAATGTAACTTCCTACTGTAAGCTAAATATGTATCCTTATATTTATATATATATATATATATATATATATATATATATATCACCACTTATCAAAGAAGCTCATTTTTGCAAGAGATTGGGACTGTAATAATATTACAAAGTTCCACAACTGGTCAAACACAGAGAATAAGTGTCTATGAGATACTCAGCCCTAAGTGACAAAACTGTAATGGAAACTCTACACTAAGGCTCATGCAACATAGTGGAACAGGAGATAGAGAGAAAAGTAATGCCTCTCTCAACTTTCACCAGCAAAACTTCCTCCTGCAAGAGAAGGCAATTAACACAAAAATTCACAAGTGACCAAAATGTTATGAATAAGAGACTGCAGAATGTGTGTCCCTGAATAGGACTCCTGTACTAAATCTCTGCCACCCAGGGCTCAGGGACCATTGCAGAAGAAGGGATGGAAAGACTGTAACAGCCAGGAGTGGTGGATGACCACAAGGAAAAGAGTTTTCCAAGTGACTGGGGACTTGCTCATATGAACTTACAGCAATGGTGACAGCATACACAAGAACTATGCAAATGCAAACCAGACAAAAACCCAGCACAGAACTTGGGAAATGGCCAACAAGTCCCAACTTTAGCTGAGGAACCATTGGCAGCTCATCACTGATGGGTGAGAGAGAGTTGATCTTCTTTAATGGAGTTTAGATAGACAGGCTGAACAGGCGCCAGTGGATGAGCTCACACCAAGGAACATCTGGGGACATAAACTTGACTCTATAGACCTCAAAATATATGACAGAGTACATGAAATCTGGCAGGCAGGGATATGAGAGAGCACATAAGAAAGGGGGTCTAAATACATTTAGGATGTATTATATAAAATGCACAAAAATTCAATAAAACTATGTGTTTTTAAAAACTAAATAAATAAGAATACACATAGTTTTTATCCATGCCCCTACTCCCAGGAAATTATCTAAATGCAATCAACTAGAAAAGTGCACAAAAACATATCACAAAAATTCTCACTGCAGTGCTGTTAAGACAGGAAATGTGGGGAAAGTCTAAACGTCCAGCAGTAGAAGACGGCTTAAGTTAATTACGGTACGTTCATTCAATAACTATGATTGAGAAAGCATGTTAAATTTTTATATTCATTGGCACGCAAAATGTCTATAGCTTATTTTAAATGCAAAAAGCCAATACAAAGCCATATTTATGATCTTATTAACATAAAGTAACATCTGTGTATCTATGCAAAAAAAGGCATTGGAAAGCAGTACCTCTGAATAGTATCATTTCACAAAATTTTAAAAATTAGTCTAACTTTGCTGGGTGACATTTTTGTGATAAACATATATTTCTTTGTAAGCAAGAAACAAATAAAGCTAATGAAATAAAATCAAACATTTTCTGGTGCACATACACATCTGTCCAAGGAAGCAGTGAGGAAAACCGCAGAAGTGCGGACAAATTCTCTTTCAAAAGAAATATATAATTTTGTAAATATTTGACATAATCACCTTTCATTAATAACACACAAAATCTAAAATGTCATCCAAATATGATGATCCTGAATTGTTAAGCTCTTTTTATATCTATATAAAATCTACTCAATTTTTCAGTTTTCTAAAAATTTATTTTTCCACGTCTACAAAAATAAGCAAGGAAATGCCCCTCCTGGTTATAAGCACAGCTCTGTCTCCCCACCTTCTCCTCCTTTCTAGTCACCGTACTAGAACCTTCTTTGCACCTAAGGTCACCCGCGCCTCTGTTCTGACAGCCTGCAGCCGGCTGGCTTGCCTTCCTAACTTCCTCTTCTGTCTGTAACTTGCTGCAGTTAAGTCAAGTGACCTTCCTCCTGCGTACTCAAGGATGACTGCTCTACCCTTCAGCTCCCTCCAGAACTCCCCAGGTACGGGTCTCTATCTCCTTCACCTGTTGACCATTCCTTCTTGCTTAAAGTTTGTTCCCTCGTGAGTTTTGACGAAGTTTTTCCCTGCTCCTTCAACATTGGAGTTTCTCTTGTCTTCCTGCTCCTGCACCCTTATCCCCCAGCCCTGTACCCTTTCTCCTCCAGTCTTAGCTTCTCTGCTCAGTGTTTAATGTGTTCATCCTCTTTTACGAGTTCATTGCTTCTGGGGCTGACTGCAAAATCTCTACCGTCGCCCTTTTGTTTGTCATCTAATTCTATATATAAATTCTCGAAGACTTTTCTTGTTTGTATGTATAGATCACACATCTCCTTGGACTAGGGATCGTTTTCGTTATCTACACACATCACTATGACTGTTTCTTTATTTCACAATACATTTTGATGATCATATTTTCTAAGCTCAGATGAACTTTTCTTTATGACAAATCAATTTTGAAACTATTGAAATTGGTTTATAATTCCTCTAGTTGACTCAAAATCTTTCTGCCAAATGTATTTAGAACAAAATAGAATGGTTTATGGGGGTGGTATCAATTGACTAATTTAAATTTCTCATTCACTAGGCCCCATTTAATCTAGCTATTATGTCATTTCTAGGTAGGCTTGCTTCTGGACTCTCCATCATCTAATCATTCTTATTCTTTGCTGCAAGAAGTGATACAAATACTCCCCACTGGGAACACCCTTGATCTCCCTCTGCTGCATATGGGCCATGTTGCTCAGGCAGGCACCCTGATGGTGGCCTGTATCTTCCACGAAGCATTCTCCAAAGCATGTTCCTCTCTCTTTTCTCTTATTTCATGCATCATACCATAACTGTTCTCTTATTATGTTGGAAACATAGTTTTTTTTTCCACGTAGAATACATTTCACACATTTACCTTCCACTTACGCTGTCTGAGTACTGGTACATCATAAGTGCTCAATAATTACCTTTGTTCAATTAATCAAACAAGTAAACAGCTTACCCAACAATTTACCTAAGTTGTCCTTTCCCATCATTTGCAAGTCTAAAGGACGCTTCTTCTGTTCTCCAGAAAAGGTAAAATCATGTTGAATTTTTTGAAGGACACACATAGATTGTATCATAGAATTGTGAAAACACTGGCAAGGTCAATAATCACAAGCTAAGGGGCTACAGATGTCAGGCAGTATACAAACAAGAGAAAAAGGAAGTACTGGGGCCAGGGAACCTAGAGTAAAACATGAGTCTTCAGAAAACGTTTTTCTTTAATATTGGAATCATAGGAACAGTCAGTGACCATTGAGGTTTACATGAAGTCAATCAATTCACATCATTTTGTAATTATAAGTGAACCCAAATTGTGATTATAGAGCCAGAGTTGTGAGATCTTGACAATGGGAAACAGGTTTAATAAAAATTGGTATCTAAGCAATATGGTCAAAGGGGACTTTCAGAACATACAGTGGATAAGGCGAAAAATGGCAGGAATGTGAGCCATTCATAAAGTATCTTATCCATCATCAGAGAGAGAGAGAGAGAGAGAGAGAGAGAGAGAGAGAGAGAGAGCAAGCTGGATGTGGAGAAAAAGACAACCCATTACTAGATTGTTCTGAGATGTCTAATAATAAGAAAGCTGGCAGGTGGGCAAAGGAATCAATACCCGCACAATAGGCTAAAAAGCACAGAAGGTTTTCTGAGTGAATATCGAGTGAAAGGAAGAATAGCTCAGAAAAACATTTGAGCAATTTTATTTTAAAGGCTTTGCTAATTATACAGCTCTAAACAGAGCATGTGGACATAACTGTGTGACAATAATAACCGCGAAAGAACATTGCCTCAGTGGTAGCCAGGTGCACATTATAAGGAAAGAATCATTCAGATTATTAACTACAGGATGTTTTCCCAGGTCTTTAGTTAATATTTTAATACTCCTGCCAAGGGTACCATCTCTGAATGAGGAACTTAAGGATTTAAAATAGAATGGCTATCGGCAGTGCATGTATACCTTGCTCTTGCTGTAAAGTTAAAATGATTCAAGTGAAGTTAATAAACACATACATTCTCAAAGGGGAAAGGTGCAATGGAAATAAAAAAAAAAAAGAAGGCCCTGCAAACTTCAAAGGTAATCGTGGGGATTCATGTCATGGCAACGATGTTAACACAATTTTACATCAAAGTTGAGAGCTTTTAAAAAATCTGTTATGTCAATATTGTAAAAAGAAAATGAATATTGAACACAGGTGTTTTAGTCACTACTCTGAAACCAACCAACACCATTATTATTTTGAACAAATAGTTTTCTCACATATTAAAGGAAGGACTGAGTTGGGTGACCTCAATAGTTCCTGTAAATCCTATTCTGATTCTATTTTTTATTTCCATAGAGAGATCACAGTACTCTGCAATTTTCTTCTATAAGCAAAATGAATTGAAATGAAAAACATCAGTATTTCAGTATTCTGTAGACCTGTTAAACAATGAAAGATAATTAAACATTAATGTTATATAGGCCATACTTATGGAAACATTAGTATGCTGTGGTTATTTTCTAAGAGAACTTTTAAAAGGTACTGTCTGACCAGTACCCATAACTGACAGTAATAAAACATCAAAAATTACTGTTTTCCAAGCTTATTGTATCCCAGGCCTGTGCTTTATTAAGGTGTGATACAGTCCTTGAAACACCCAAACCTGTCCCCTCTTCCCTCCCCTGCCTGCCTGATCCTTGCCTTACTCAAGTCAAAGCTTGAACTCATGCACTCCAGGAAGCCTCTAGCTCTCCACATGCAGCCAGTGTTCTCTTCTCTTCTTCCATGGCATCTTTCCCTTCTTTTATCACAATATGCATCAAATAAATTGGAAAGACTCTACCTCCAATGCTTAAGAGCAGGGACCAAATTTATCTTGTTTATAGGATAGCTTGCCAGAGCTTAGCATAGCATTGGGAAGTTAGCAAGGGTTCAGTAAAACCTGTAGTGTTGTTACAGGAATAATGTTCTTGAACAATGTTTAGAAGTGAGATGATGACATTTTCCTGTCTGTCCCTGGGACTGGCTGCAGAAAGAGAGTTTCCCACCACATGCTGCCATTTTCTGATGCTTCCACTCTAGAGGGGATATTACTTTTCCAAGTCCTACCTGTGTCTTAGTTTCCTGGACTTCACTTGTGCTTGCCTGATGGGGAAAATATACAAAACTTTACCAGAATTTTTGACAGTTATCTAACATTTCCTTGAAGGTTAGAGGTCATGTGTAAAAGGTAGCAAGCAAATCCTCTCTCTTTTCTCTCTTTATAAGCTTCTAAATTCAGTTCAGCTGAATAGACTTCAAATTTCCTTTTTATGAAATCTTTAACAGTTTGATAGCTCCATTAATTTTTTTCACAAATGTTTCACCACTTTTTAATACTACATCCCTAAGATTGTTTTTATCTTCTGTCTCCTGTTTGTTTAAACTTCACTCAGGAAATAGTCCCTATGATTTTGCATATGTTATTAAAGCTTTCTATTCTCCACTTGGCACTTTGGCTTAGCTAAAACATCTGACTTTTCCTCTTAGTTTCACAATAATCTCTCAGGTTCTTGGGTAACTTCATAAGTGCATTTTATCACCCTTCGTTGATAATTGCCTTCCATTTTCCATGGATTTTTATTAGTCTTTTGTAGAATCTCAAATACTATATACTCTTATTATCTTGAGTGTTCTGTATCTGTTACTTTTCAAGCAAAATGTAATGTTTGACTTAACTGCATCCTAAAGGGCCTAATCTTAATATAAAACTAGACTTCTAGAAAGAAGCAAATTAAATGCCAATAAGCAGAAAACCAAAGCTCTTTTTTCACAAAGGACAAAATTTACAAACTTATCAGTCAGCTTTATAATATGAAGCCGATAAGGCCAAGCCGTCTAACAGAACGAGTCAGAAACTGGAACTTAGAATCAGAAACTCGCTTGACTATTGGCTGTTAAGTCTTTGAAAATCACTTCCCAGTTCTGAGATTCAATTTCTCTTCTAAAAATAAAAAGGACTAGGTCACTGTTTTTCAAACAAATTATAATTTATATTATAAAATCAATTTTGTGAATAGCAACTAGCGTTTTAATGTCAGTGGGAGCAGAGGAAAACATGTAGCTCATGCCGAACAGTGTGCTGTTTCCAAGAAAATTTGGTTCCATTCGGGGTGCCTTCACCTGTGGTATAAAATAGACTTCTCACTGTGGGTCACAGTTAAAAGATCTTGGAAACCCTAGATGCTGTCTATAATGGTTCTCAAGGCTAAGATTCCATGAGCCCATGGTCTAAAGACAGAGCTGTCGTGGCGTCATCATCCATCACACATCTGCAGTCAACTCAGAAGCACAGTATATATTTGAGAAACCAGGTTTTGAAACCATAAAGCAGAGTTAGAGCTGTACCTTTGTGACTAACTAATGGTGTCCTCTGAAGGGTGTTGAGTAACTATTTTGAACTTCAGGTTAATCTAAAAATGAAGTAATAATGATGTGCACTTTACATGGTTGTTATGCAAGTGCCATCCATTTGCACAAATGGAAAACTCAGGAATCACCTGAGCATTGGGGTTCGTCATATTGCAGAGGCACAAGTCCTGTTGACCACACTCCTGACCCGCCTCTTTGCCATCTCCACGGCCACCAGCCTCATCCTGTGAGAGATTCCTTGCACCCATTAGTGCTTTTATCCCTTTGCTGATGCCAGAGTAATTATTTTTAAAGCACTCAATTGGGCATGTTTTCTTCCTTCTTCACACCCTTTCTTCCTTGACTGGCATTATTCAGTGGTTTCCACTGCTCTTGAATGGAGTCTGAACTCCTAGCTATGGATTACTCTAAAACCCGGGTTTGCAGCCTCAGTTTATATCAACTCTCACTTGGTACTCCTGGGGCAAATGATACCTTATAGACCTGGGAACAGGCTATTCTTTGCAGCTATGTGGATGTGGATGGTGGCAGTTCTTTTGTTCTTTCCTCATTTCTGCTTTCCTTGCCCTTTGACTTGTCCATATTAATTCAGGGCCAATTTCAGCTCTAATGTCTATCAATGAAGCTTTACCCATGAAATGGATTATGTGCCATAGATGATGGAAAATAACAAAACACTTGTTTATTTTTTCATCTAAGGCACTTGTTATAGTTTAAAACATTCAGTCTTATAAATAGTCGACTGGTGCCTGTTTGCTCACTAACTGTGATCTCCTTGAAGACGAGACTATCTGTAACATTGCCAGTGCTTTAATCTACCACCTCATACCTAATAAACACTTAATAGGTAAGCTTGAATGACTGTGTAAATGAGGTAAAACGTCAAAATGTGACACACATGTTATTTCCATTTCTGGAATTCTGAAGTTAACTAGGTCACTTTCATGACCCTGTGTACTCTGGTTTGATCTATTCTGTGCACATGTCTATTGGATTAACACATCTTTTTGCTGTTTCTGTGCAAATCTCTGATGGTGATGACTTTCGCTTTACCATTTCAAATGACTTTACAGCTATGTATACACGTGGACATCACCTTGTTCAAAAGAAAGACTCTGTCTCTGAAGGAATGCTTGAACTTGACCCCAAACATAGTGCTTTATTTATTACTCCCCAGAGTAAACAGTAAACAGATGAGTTCTTCCTCTCTCTATCATATGTGTATACATTCTATACAAAATTAAGTTTTTTGTGTATTTCATATAGAACATCTTAATCATCTTTATACCCATTCCCCATCCACACCCTCCAATAGCCCCCTCACTTGATTTCATGCATTCTGTCATTTATATTAAGACCTATTGAGTCAAGTCAGTGTACCCAGATGTCCCTCATAACTATTTTTAACTCAGTACCAGCCCTTTACCTGAAAAGCTCTCATTCCTGATAACTGGTTCTTCAATGTCATTCTGAGATCTTCCTAATGATTTTGTCTAGTCTGTCTCCCACGTCCATGAACAGTGTCTGAGGTAGACCCTTCCCAATCACTCTTTAATCACATACACTGCTTTTCATTTTCCCCAGTGTATATTTGTTGGGGGTCCCAGCACTCAGGGCCAGCCCGAGGGGGGCCAAAGGATCTCCACCGTGGGGAGGGGGTGAGTAGGTGCACAGTCAAGACACCGACTCCAGGAGTTGAGCAGAAAGCCAGCAGTGGTGGTCTGCTGCAAACTCATTTATTCAAGAAAGAGCAGAGTGTTTCACAGGCCAATAGCCTTATGGGGTGGGGTTCTGACTACAGCCAATCGCAGTTTGTTCCCAGGTGGATCAGGTTCCCTCTAGGTGCTGGGCAGAAACGGGCTTCACAACCAACCAGTGTAGAGCACCACACCCATGAGCCTGGCAGGTGGCCTGGCTAGGCCCACCCTGCATTATGCCCAACGTATATTATTGATTTTTTTGTGGATTTCATACATTTCTGCTTTTCATTTTTATTTTGCTTGCCATGATATACATTGTATTAGTGATTGATCTTTTTCTCATCTGTGTATCTCACTAGACTACCAGCTCCAAGGCAGCAGGAACTTGCCTTATTTTCTCTTTTAACCCTACTCCCAGAACAGTGTCACCCCAAGCATGTGTTCAGTGGTTTTAGGGCACAGATAAAAAGTACCTAAAGCTCAGGCCAGCAGGTCCACTCTTATCTGGGCTCTAAGCCGAAGGGCTAGATGAGAACGATCTGGTATATCACAGCTAAGTTTCGATCATTTCAGTAGGAAACTTGAGGCTGAACCACACCGGTCCCCTTAGCCCACTACTTCTCTGTGCTTTTATTAACAAGATAGGCTGAAATGATAAAATTTCACGCAACTGATGGTACTTGCATTCACTTTTGAACAATTCACAAGAGAGGCAAGATTTAAACTGTAAAATAAATGTTGAGAATACATTAAGACTATTTTAGTTTATATACTCTATGGACTGAGCTCATACTCATCAGTTTTCTGTTATTATAAGAAAATATTTTATATAATGAATTTACAAACAAGAAAGATTTGCTTGGGCTCAGTTTCAGAAGTTTCAGTATAGTCACTTGTTCAGATGCTATTGTGTAAAGCATCGTACCATGGAGGGGAGTGCATGGTTTCAGCAAAATGACCATCTCAAGGCCACCAGGAAGCAAACAAGGAAACAAAGCAAGAGACCAGAGGCCACAGTCCCCTCTCAGGACACACTCACAGTGACCAAAACTCTCCAAACACTCCTCACATTCTGAAGGTTTCCCTTCAGCTATGCTAAGTCTTTAACATACAGCCAACTGGAAGACATTATAGCTCAAAATTATAGCTGAGATCTGAAGAGAGATGAGGCTCATATCTGCGTTAAGTCACCTCCCTAGTGGCTAGAGGACACGGATATCTCTTATATTTCCTATAGAAATTTCCATAATGCCTAACATCCAGCAAATGCTTAGTAAAGGTATTTTAAATATCCTGAGGACGTATAGTTAAAAGTTTGCTTGTTAACAACTTCCCAATTAGCTTATGTATTTCCTGTACTCTGAGGTCACTAATGTATTTCCTGTACTCTGAGGTCACTATTTATGCATTTTTTATAATGTACAAACTCTACCATGCTAAATTTTTTTAAAGTAAATTTAATTTCAGCATCATGTCTTTTTTCTTTTTTTTTTTTTTTTTGGTCTTTTTGAGACAGAGTCTCTCTGTAGCTCCAGCTGCTCAGCTGGCCTAGAACTCACTATGTAGACCAGGCTAGCCTCATTTTCACAGAGAGCCACCTGCCTCTGCCTCCCCCGGTGGTACGCAACCACACTCAACTAGCATAATGTCTTTTTGATAGTGCAACCCAACCCCAGAAACTATTCCATCTTTGATTCTTTGACACGGAGGTTTCAGATTCTGGGCTACAGTTAAAACTGTACTACATATAAAATAACTAGCACATTTGCCTAACAAGGCATTTATTTAATTAATGCAAGAGAAATGGATTACTGAGAAAAACTAAAATCCTTTCCTGTAATAAGAGGATTATGATGCCTAGAAGGATGAAAACTGTGTGGTATATCATGTAAATAATCATTAGTAAACTTGTCTTAAATTCACACATCTATGTTAACATAAACATATTCTTCAGCATTCTGGTATTGCCATTATAGTTATTATTTTAATGAACAGAACTTCAAGAGAAGTGGTCATAGATCAGTAAGCACTGGAACACTTTTTATGAGAGTAAGACCATTTTGGAGCTATGAAATGGGGAACACTGCTGAGAATGAAAATTAAAGAAAGTGATTACAGAGTATGTAAAAGTGATTACAGTTTATGGACTCCTTATCTGGTAAGGACCCAAACAGGAAGCCTTCAGTGAGAATTTCTTTTCCTTTCAGCTCAGTTCTTAGATGGAGCGCAGAGTCAACAGCAGATAATTTAAGAAAGTTAGCAGGACTTTTAAACTCTTCACATGAGAAACTCATTACATCTCACCTATACAGGAGACCAAGAAGGGAAGCCAAACAGAGATCACAAGAAGATTAACTGGAAAAATCATAAAGGAAAGTGACTTCCATTATCCTCAGCAGAGCCCCTTTCACTCGTCTTAGTCAGCAATAAACATTTCAAACTAGATATATGTCTTTTTCTAGAAAGCAGAGCCAGAGCATACTAGGAAAAAATAAGCCATATCTTCAAGACAGAAAAAAGTAGAGAAGAGGGGAACATAATAAACACAAAATGAAGAGCCAATTATATCCGTGGATCACAGCCTCCCTCACGTTATCCCCCAAAACAACTAATGGAAGTGAAACACCAATTCCCTGAGCATTCAAGAGATGCTTCATCCTCCCAGATCGAACTTCCTCAAAATAGACATTAAGAAAGTGGCAGAACAGTATGGTGACGCTGCAATGCTTTCATAGAAGTGGGAAATCTTATTCTTTCCCATATAGCCTCAGGAAACCTCTAAGATGAATGTTTTAAGTAGATAAACACTAAACAAAGTTGAATTCATTCACTTCCTGTTCAAGGTTTCACCAGTTTTACTTGAAAACGACAAGCTGAAGCTCACTTACGCATTCCTCCGGCCTCCCCGTCCTCTGCTTATGTTTCTCAGAGGAATAGATATGATCCCTCACAGAAATCCCATACTGTTCAGCCAAGGAGACAACTCTGTCCTGATCCATAAAAGCGTATTAAGCAGGACATATAAAGCATGATGGTGTGAATCTAATTGCCACTTATGCTGGGAGATTTAGAAATTTGAATTTTGTCTTTCAAGCCTGTCCTTATTGTAAGCTTCTACTTGCTTATAATTATTCTCAGCTAGAAAAAAAGCTGCTATCTGTCATCACATAGCCAATGTAACTGCCCAGTGATTCTATATATTATTATGTCTAAATAACCTGGCTTTCTTTAACAGTAATAACTACTTTGTCTTTTCCAGAGTCAGTGGGCGGTGGTATTCTAGTTTTCTCATGTGTGTGATTCTATGTTCCATGGGATCTTAGGCAATACTGTCATTTGTTTATCAACTAAGACATAATCTGTGAAGTTCATAAGAAATCAGTCCAACTTATAATTAAATAGAAGCATATCTTAAAGAGTTAGCAGTGTGTCAGAACTAATACCAACTACCCAACTCCATTTGATAGCTGGACCCACATTGTCCAAGCATCTTTTCTTATCACTCAACCCACAAACCTCTAGTACCACGAATGGGGTCATAACTCCCAAATCCATAGCTCCAGATCTGTAGGTCCAATTATTTGAGAGCCACTGCCAAAACCCTAAAAGCAACAAATTCATAACATTACCACAATCCCTCCCTCAAATCCTGCATTATCTAACAAGATTGATGGCATCACAGGTCACCCAGTTGCCTAAGCCAAGAAAACCCAACATTCCCTTCTTTCTCATGCCTTTTACATCCTGTCACAAATACTCCATCATATAGACTATAATCTATGATTACAGTTAGGAAGTTCAGGTTAACATTCATCATCTCTTTCCTAATATGAAGATTATGTCCTAACAGACTCCCCACTCTCAGAATTTATGTTGAATCCTTTTATGGTGAAAAATATGATCACTGGTCATATTATTATCTTGTTCTCAACCTTTGCACAGGCTCAAATACACCAAAAGCAAGGAAGAAGGCCAGGTGTAAGACACCAGGTGATGACGAGGATGCTGTGCACAACAAGGGGGCGTGCACCATGTAAAGCCTAACTACACATCAGGTGTGAAACCATGCCTGAGAAGGGTAGACTCAGTCCTAACAAAGTCACAGGGTCCCCTGCCCCAGATAGTAAGGCACAGTGTGCTGTGCAGAGTGAATATACAATGACTTACTGCAGAGGCCACAGCAGCTGAAGGCAAGCCTGATGTGGGCGTTCCATCTTTCTGGAGGATCCAGTTTAACTTCAAGGGGAACCAGCCTGGAATCAAGTGTGCCAGCATCCACACATCTGCCCACTCAACAGGAAGGCATGAAACAATGAAATCCAGACCATTTCTCTCTGGCTTTAAAAACTATCTTCAGAAACTATAATGACTTATAATAAGTAAGTAGGTAACAGATATGTTCATTGGCTTAATTTAATTATTCTACAATGTATACATACAGCAAATCATCCTATTGTGCCTCATAAGTAAAAACAATAATGATTTGTCAATTAAAATAAAGAATCAAAGCCTGAGAGGCATAAAAGATGGACTTAATTTTTTCTTCTAATAGGAGATCATGACTTTAGTAGAAGCTGGGAATTATAAGAAATAACAACTGCTATTAAAAAGGGGTCAAGCAAAGATTCACTGTCTGTACCACAAATTAGTGCACCTGGAAATGATTAGAAAGAAATTTTTTATAAGATTCATATAGACCTGATATAGAAGCTATCAAACTAAAGGTGAAGATGAGATAAACTGTTCATGGTGGGTACCAGGCATCATAGCTAGGGAGAAACACGAGAGGAGGCATTTTACAATGGTTAGTATAAATACCAATTTCTCCCCAATGCCCCAGGCTTCTCAACCTGTGAAGAGGTGAAGACACATTACCTTTATGTACTAATGCATTGTTTATCACACTCCTACACTCCCACTATAAAGTGCTCCAAAACTATTTCTAGAGCTTAACAGAGGAAGTAATAACAAGTATGCATGTGACTGGAATTTGTTTCTCAGCAGACCCAGGGAGAATCACTCATCTTTAATTTGCATCAGCTGACTCTTCAGCAGTTCTTGTTAGAACTCTCTGAATGCTGTCTCTAATGCTTTCACAAAGTCATCATACCGAGAGGTGCTAACCAGTCCTGCATTGCCTTCCCTCCTGACTCTCTGTGCCCTGCTGATTCTGGGTGCCTTAAAACATGAGTCATACTTGGAACTTCCTGACTGAAGGACTGAGAAGCTGTCATTCCTCCATCATTACTTCTCTACATGTTGAGGAATCTGAAAGCCTTGAGAAGCAGGTGACGTGGTTTCTAGGATCTGTTTAGGTTTGGCAGAATCTACCTTCCTGTACTGCATCCTCTGAAGAACACTCTGTCCTCCCTCAAGTCATTATCAGTGCCTTGAAGAGGATTCGACCTGCAGTCAGTGTCTCCTAAGAGGAGCTGTATTTCTTCTGCAGCTTTCGGGCTCCTGCTTTGGGCTCCCACCCTAAGCCAGTAGCCTCCGGCAAAGTTCCAGAACAGAGGCTATTTCAACATGCAGATAACTCCAAGCTATCAGCTAGGATTCACCAGGTCTTGCACGGATGTCAGGACTTCACTGGAATTTCACCAGATGCCATTAGTGTCTGGGTACATGTAAAGTCCCTCTAGTCTAGGCTCTGATGATTCAACATATGCTGTGTGGACCAGCACCCTCTACATCACCTGTGAGTATGCTAGACATGTATAAACTCAGGCTCCATCCCAGAACCTACAATTTAAAGAGATTTTCGGGTGATTCACATATTTACATTCAACTTTGGGAAGGGTTACAGATCATTTCTCTGATATTTTCCATTTTATAAAATGATGTCACTAATGGCAGTACTGCTCATGGATTTGAATAGTGAATGCAAACTTCTAGGTCCATCTATACTCACAGCTCTCACAGCCTTAATGATTCTGCACATAGGTGTAGATATCTGGTCACTATAACTGATTGCATAACATCCTAATGTGTGTGCATTAAAATGCATATTATTTTATATTCTGTTATTATTGTTTTATTTCTCTTTTACATTATATTGATTTGTGTTCAAGTTACATGTGTAGGTGGCATACATTTTCTATGGATTTCATTTTGAGAATGTAGGTAAGAGTTAGAGTATTTGTTATAAACAGAAGACATTGGGTCTGCGGGAATTGATAACCACTGCCAAGGGTCAAGAGAAATCATTCGACAATCTCTGAGCAAGGCAATAATGTGGTTCAAGGGGTTGTGAGGTCGCTTATTCTGGTAACTGTCTGAAGGATGGATTTCAGATAACAAGGCAGTATTGGGGCAGTCACTATAGGAGAATGCTACTGTAGTTAAAGTGAGTCTGAAAAGTGGATATAAATTAGAAAAGAAATGGGACAGGAAGGGTCCTAAGAAGCAAGGGAGAAAGGAGTTCAAGAAATTAGTAGGTCAGAGTCAAACAGATCTACATAACCTGTAAGTGTTAGCAGATAGGCTAACCACAAGTGTGTGCGCCACTGAGAAGGAACAAGACCCACTCATTCTACCTTGCAGGGATTCAAAGGAATGACTGTGGGGAAAAAGAAGGAAAGAACACTTGTTCACTTTCTCTGGGCAACACTTTTTTTTTTAACCTCCTCACATCAATCCTGTAGACCATGGGAAATAGCACATCAAGAATCTGCAGAGAAATTTCAGTCCTAAATAAAATGCTAATAAACTCCAACCTTGCTGGCAGGTCAGTTTTCTATGACTCAATGATCTCATTTATTTTTCTCAGATAATCATTTGTCCTTTCTCATAAGATAGCATTAATGACAGAAAAATATTTGTTGACGTACTTTTTTCAAATTAAGGAAGTTAACATAACTGTGATTGTTACACTGTTTAGATTTATAGAATATAACAAGTTTCCATCCAGAGCATCCGTGTGCACAAGTGGGAGTCATGCCCATTCACTTCCAGTAGCAATTACGTTTTTCCTTTCTCAAAAAGAGTAAGAAAGAATCTTTTGATATTAACACTTTTCTGTGGCCTCATACTAGGGAATTCTTGTGAACAAAGGGCTTAACAGTTCTGTAGCTTCTTGAATTCTCTTTATTCTCAGATCCCTGTCAATCTCATTTTATAATCAAAGTATATTCTTTCGAGATCTTTGGTGACAGCTGGAAGTCAGAGTTTCAGTTGGTTATATTTATTCAATATATTTTGTAAAAGGTTCTTGATGGGGAAAATTTTAATTGAAAACAAAATCCCTGGAGAAACTATTATTGCCTTAGAAAAATATAAGTAGTCATGACAACTCAAAAACTAGACATTATGATGAGTGCTTCTTCCACAGCGGGAGAGCTGGACAAAATCCCCTACGTGCATCAGCAGCAGTGTTTGTCAGTACTCCGGACAGTGTATGAGCTGAACATTTATTCACTTTGAAATCAGAGAATTGCCCTTACGTCTGTAGGGTCCTGGCTTGCTCTTGCTTTCACTCTCCAGCTCTCCCTTGCCTAATTTCTCTCTCCCTAATTTGTCCTTCCAAAAAAAATAAATAAATAAAACTTACTTACTTAATCAAAAGTTTTAAAATGATGGTATTTGTTTGTAAATTATATGACTTCAAATGTCTTAAGAATCTTATCAGGTCAGGATGAGGTGACAGGAGTCAGTGGGTTTCACTGAAAACTGCTTCATTCTGCTATTAAGCTAACTTTCAAACTGGGCATTCAGCATTACATTAGGTGAGCATTCGGTGAGCTGGAACTCCATTCAGACATCCACAATGGCATTCCATTATCACTGATGAGGACTTTTAGCCAATTGAACTACTGTGAACTAAGAAGGCAACCAATGTGGTCATTTATATACAGATAATCATGATACTGGAACAGGCTTTGAAAGTGCCACTAAGGTCATGCTATGCAACATCATTTAAAGGTCACATTTGTTAGAGAATATGTGTGCTTTGTTAATATGACAAATGAAAAGAGTATGATGCTTCATGCTAATTACCAGTCTATAAATACAAATTGCAAACTGCCCAGATAACACTAGAAATTCACTCACAGATGCAAATCTACTAGAGAGACACCAAAATTACATTTTACATGCAAATCAAAGAATTTTAAAGCTGGAGATAATTTAGTCCAAATCTCTTCTTTGAAAGATGAAGAAATTGAGGCCTTGAGATATTAAGTGATCTATCCACATCTGCACAGACAGTTAATGCTAGGACACAAGAAACAAGATTATTAGAGCTAATTACAACCTTAAGTCCAATTATGGCTTCAAATTAGTATTGAAGCTGCATTCAAGTAGTTCATAATTGAAGAATGTTCCCAGGGTCACTGCAGGTAGTTTTACAGGGCAAATGAGTGTGCAGAACAACCAAGGTAGGCGATGCCATGTGCAGGTAGGCAGTGGGCAACCCAAAGGACCACACACAGCAGGCTTGATAATTTGTAAAATATTTTTATTAATTCTTTGAAAATTTCAAACAATGTATTTTGAGCCTATTCACCTCTAACTTGTCCCTTAACTCCTCCCAGATTCACCTCCACCTCCTTACCCCTCTCATCAACTTTGTTTCCTCTTTAAAAAAAAAACTAACCTACTGACTCTAATTTGCACTGTTCCATGGTTGACCTACCAGAAGCCAGATCTTTAAGAACTGCCTCTGTCTGCCCCAGAAGCCATCAACTGTCCACAGCTCCTCAGTCTGGAGCTGATGAACCCTTCCCACTCCAAGCTTGAATGTGACTGTTTGATCTTGTTCAGGTCTCATACAGCAACCATGGAGACTGTAGGTCATTAGTGCAGTGGTCCTGTCATGTCCAGCTGGCACTGCTTTGTTCCAGGACTCCCCCACCTCTGACCCTTCCAATCTTTCTTTCTCCTCGTCTGTGATGGTCCTTGAGCCTTAGGGGAGGGTATGATATAGATTTCCCATGAATGGCTGAGTACTCCAATGACACTTGTTCTTTGCATTTTGACCAGTTGTGAGTTTCTCCTTTACCCACCACCTAATGCAAAAAGAAACTTCTCTGATGAGGTCGGAGGGCTGCACTAATATGCAAGAGAGAGATAAAAATTCCGAGGGCAGTTTGATGCTATGAGATTTAACTATTTGAGGTTTTGAGACACTGCTTTAAATCACTATTCACTTGAAGTAATAATGACCATTCCTTATACTCACAGTTCATATCTACCAAGAATATGTCCCAGGCTAGGCTAATGTTTTGCCCTGATCAAGGAGAATAATAATTGAGTTACATACACTACTGAAAATTTCCCACAGACTTTCCAATAGAGAAAATGATGGTTATATGCTATCAAGAGTTTGGTAAATACAGGAATGATGACATGTAGACTCTTTCAATATAACAACATAGTGACATAGGACTTCTATATTCTCTCTTTTATACAAAAATAACAGAGGCTAAGAAGTTTTGAGGAACTGCTTCCATGTTAACAAACTTAAAAGTTACTTGAGTCAAGTTAATCTAACTAGTATCAGTGGTTTACCCACTGCACCAATATTTTACAAATTTTAGTCATCTGGTGTCCTTGAATAGCTAGATCCAAGACAGACTGTGGGTATTAGTGATTTACTTTCTTAAAATATAATTAAATTTATTTGAAAGTAAAATTACTAATTCCTAATGAGGTATTTCAGATCAGACTTTCTGCTGAATAACTAAACATAGCTAGTTAATGTTTTAAAAATGAGTAATATCAACCACTAACAAGATGGAATTATGTATAGTAAGTGGATTTAGGGAGGCCACTGAGGACACCAAACAAGATAGGCTATTGTCACTGTTCCTGTCCATCAGAACTAGAGGGGAAGACCACATTTCTGGAGACATCACATGTTTGGCTGCAGGACATAGAGAAATCAAAGTGACACTGACTTGGAAACGACTTCCCTGATACTAGTTTTCATAGTACGAGAAGGTGCTTGCTATGCAAGCCTTTGGGGGAGAAAAATCATCAGTGGTTTTACTCTGCTATGGACCCATGGGACAATGTGCCCGTGGGTACAATAATGGCATGACCATTGTGGAGGTAAACAGCTGTTTTCTGGTTGGATTTGAGGCCTGATATAGGAGGGAATTCATGCCTGATACCGTAAACCTGGTCAAAAAACATGACTGGAGAAGTCACAGGCCCTAGTGCAGAAGCTACTACTGTTGTTTTGATATATGGACATAATGTGCTCATCAAACTGCCTTTTAAATAGTCATGCTTATGCTTATAGATCTTATAGATTAGTGCTATTGTCATTTTTGGTTGAGAAGCTTCTTTTTGTACTGTACAGAGACTCATAAATGGTCACAGTGCTAACAACAGGTGATTGTTAAGTGCTCAACCTTAAATGGGACATCTATATCAACTTTTTCTAAAACTTAGAGAACATCATGGAAGAGAAGGCATAAGGAAGGCAAGAGTCAGAGGAAGGGGAGTGTTTATTGAATTCTGTCTTCCGAGCATAGCATGCTGTTCCACACGTGGGCTCATATCAGCTGTGATTACCTCACAGAGTCCATCAACATTTCATCATGGATGGGGGAGAGGCTCATGATGTCCATCCCTCTGTGGGGATTTATAGGTCGTTAACAGTAGCCAAAAGGAGGAGAGCTCAGGAGGCACTACCTCTCCCAGAGGAACTACTGGAATCTAATGGTTGCTGGCGGGGAGGGGAGAGAAATTTTCTTCAGTGGGTAGCTACTGGTAAGCTGGCCATGATCCTGTAAATAAACCCCTCATCCATGATCACATAAGCAACCTTAATTAAACTCAATGGGATACACACACACACACACACACACACACACACACACACACACACGCCCCATAAACATAGAAGGGGGATTAGTTGGAAAGAAGAAGTGGATTAGTGGGGTGGTGTGGAGTGTAAAGGTGAGAATGAATACTACAAAAATGCACTGTATAGGGCCAGGGAAACTGGATAAAAGTGCTCGCTGTACATTCCTGATGACCTGAGTTCAGATCTCTGGAACATATGTGAAAGCAGAAGGTGAAGACTGACAACAGAGGCTGTTCTCTGGCCTCCACATGTATACCTGGCACAGGCACAGCCTCATACACAAACACGTACACACATGAAATACATGCATAGAAATAAATATTAAAAATATTCTATATAACTGTATTAAAACATTATTATATGTAACTAATACATGCTAATAAAAAGTTCAAAACTTTTTAAAGAGTTCAGTGGATAGGTTTAATGGCAAATTAGAAACGGGAATACAGAATTGATAGCTTATAATGCAAAGGACTAAGAATGTGTAACACAAAGACAAAGGCAGGAAGACTACTCTTCAATTTGAATCACAGTGCTATAAGAATGAAGGCAGAGTCCTGTGTGGTGGCCCACAGACTTAATCCCAGCACCTGGGAGGCAGAAGTAGGTGGATCTCTATGGGATCGAGGCTAACCTGGTCTCCGTAGCGAGTTCCAGGTCAGCTGCGGGACTACAAGGAGACCCAGCCTCAAAAAAAAGAATCGAGGCAGTACAGATAGTACTGGCCCGTGATTAAGAATAGACAAATGGAACAGAATGGAGCGTCGGAAATAGATCTACGCATTCATAGACACTTTGCTTCTAGCACAGATGCAGCAGGACAGTGGAAAAGAACAAAACATGACACTGGGACAACTGGGCATCCTTATGACAAAAAATAAAAGTGGGCCTTTACCTCTATGCACGAAGAAAAAGCTGCACGTAGATCGTAGGCCTGAATATCAAAGGCAAAATAGTAAAGCTTTTAGATTTAACAGAGTATAGACTCATAGCTGTGAAGGTAAAAAAGATTTCTTGCACAAAAAATATAAAAGCACTAGCCATAAAGAACAAAGATTTGTGTGAAACCTTAAAACTTTGCTAGGTAAGACTGTGCATGTAAGGATTCCCAGTGGGGGACAGAAGCAGGACTGTGAGTCTGAGGTAAGCCCAGGCCATTCAACAAGACCCTGCTCCAAAAAATGGAAACACATTAAAACCTCTAAAATTTGTTTAATGAAAAGATACATCCAAAAGAAAGAATATAGGAGATACAAATATATCTGAAGCACATATAACCCATAGAGCTGGAACTTAAAACATTTAATGATCAAATACAAATTGATAGCTAATAGACAATTTAACAGGAAAAAATGGGCAAAATATTGATCCTACTACGTCTTTTCTTAAATAATATTTTTATTTGAAAGTTTCCTATGTTTATGCAATGTGTATTGATCATACTCGTCTATCACAACCTCCCTCCAAATCCCCTCAGTACACCCCAATCCATCTTCCTCCCAACTGTACATCCTCTTTCTAAATGTTTATTAAAAACCTGCTGAGTCTGGTTAGTGCTTCCCATATGCACATTCATAAAGAAAAGAATGCAAATCATTATTAAATAAGCTAGAAGGCCCTCAATTAGAATCAGAGAACTGAAAATCAAAACTCTAATACAAAACCAAAAAATATAAGTTTAAAGATAATGGTTAAGAATCAGATATAGAGGCTGGAGAAATGGCTCAGTGGTTAAGACCATTTAATGCTCTTCCAAGGGGCTCAGGTTAGGTTCCAAGCTCCCTTGTGGGGACTAATACTTGTCCAAAAATTCATATCCAGAGAATCCCACACTTTTTTCTGGCCTCTGCAGGCATCAGGCATGCACATGATATTCTTACACACATGCAGGCAAAACACTCATACACATAAAATAAAAATAAATTAAAAATCTTTTCAAAAAGAATGCAGATATAGCTGGGCATGGTGGCATGGCACAGGCCTTTAATCCCAGCACTCAGGAGGCAGAGGCAGGTGGAGCCCTGTGAGTGTGAGGTCAACCTGCACTACACAGTGAGACCCAATCTCAACAAAACAAAAACAAAAACAGCTGTACATAAGAGTGTGGAACAATGAGAGTACGTGCAGTACACATGTAAACGGGTGCAATCTTTTTAGAGGAAGGTGTGGCAATACTGCACAGCCACAGGTACACATTGTCAGAAATCTTAGTGGTGTAGATGCTACAGAAAGGTGTGTGATACAGAGCTTATATAAGAACCTGACACGTGGTTCCTTTAGTACAAATAATCCAAATGTCTGTCAGTGGTAAAGGGTCCCAGTTCAGCCTGGACTACAAAGAGAAACCCTATCTCAAAAATAAACAGCAGTGAAAAAAATGCCAGCAAAATGGACTGATGGATTGTGGCATGTAGCAGCACAAACAATAAAAGATTGAAGAAAAATTGCCATAAACACTATAATATACTAGTTGATTCCGATCACAAAAGTTTAGACACAGGCAAAACAAAATCATATGCATCAGGGATGCATACGCCATGATAAAACCAAGGAAATCACTGTTACAAACATTTGGTCATAGTTGAGGGGTTGTAGTGGACCTGTATCAACTAAATAAGAAAGAGATTATTTTGGAGGATAACTCTGGGGCAACATTTAAGAGGCAATATGGAGCAGACCTTGGACTGAAGCAGAGAGAAGAGGGAGCCAAGGGCTGGCAGCAGGCTGAGGAGATGAGTGGGCAAGACCATAGGCTTATAGCCAGAATCTCCACCCTGTAGGGTACCTGCCATTGTACATGCATTCATCGTGTTGACTTTTAGATTAGTTTACCTCAAAAGTTTTCTAACGGTCCTCCAGCTTCAGCCCTTGTCCAAGCCGAGAGCCAGAGGAATCTGTCAGACCCATGAGATGCGGCCATCTCTTGCTCGCTCCACCACTGGTCTAAACGCTGTTCTTGAAATACAGTAGGCAGGGCCTTTGTGCTTGCTGCTCCTTTTGTCTAGACTATATTTCCTCTAGATACTTCCTCTCTTTGCTTTTCCAAGATTGTTCTCAGTCTTCACCTTCTCAGAAAGGTTTTCCGGTCTAGATAAACTACTGAACTTCTTCCCCTTCTGACTTTGGTATCCTTTTCTTTGCTTAATATTTTTCCCCCGGCTCTTATCACTCACTCTTTTACACACAGATTTCGCTTACTTAATTCCTAAGTCACCCCGACTTCCCATAGAAACTAAGTCCCACGAGATGTGATATTTTGGATTTTCTCCCATGCTTCCCTCCCTGATGCTCAGAAGAATGCTAAGATACACTCAGCACTCACTAAATGTTCACTGAGAGAATAAATTCATCTATCCTTCCATGCAGAAACGTGGCACCTTTGGTCCTTTCTCCTCCCTCACCCAGTTCTGCCTGTTTAATTTTCTATATATCTCTCTGCCCCTTCTCTCTGTTACTCTCACCATAGTTCAGACTACCATTTTGCCCTAGACTATGGTGATGGATGTCTGACTGTTCTTATCCCTCTCTTCATAAAAGCCAACTTTCCCTTATAATGGTTTGCTTCTCTCTCTCTCTGTCTCTCTCTCTCTCTCTCTCAAATTTTATCTCCTGACGTTGCTCACAAGGCCCTGAAAGATCTAGCATCTCTCTAGCTTGCCTCTGTTACTTTCTAACCTACAATTTAAGAAGAAAACAGCAAACCATTTTGTACCCTGACACACTGTGACTGAATCATGAAGGACTAGCTATCAGTTCCCAGTGTTGGGATGTCCTCCCACGTCTATCACATCAAGCTGACAGTATCCTTCGGGACACAGCTCAAAAGGTTGCCTCTTCCAGTGTTTACCGCTGCAGCTCAGTCCTGGAAGACTCCACACCTCCTTCTGTGTTCCTAGAACTTTTATCATAACTCTCCTAAAACCAACCATGTCTATGTCTCTTGTTTCTTCCCAAAGAAGCTGGGATTGCTGAAAATGTTTTGTTGGTCTCTTAATGCTTGGTGCCTATCATAGGGTCTAAAACATGGTGGTAGTACAAAAGCTTGTTATTGAATGAGTAAACAAATGATTTACATTATTTTCAAAGAAACATAATTTTGTAATAATCAGAATGTATATGAATAACAAGCAACTTATGTCACTTCCAATATTCAGTCCTTCAGCACATGCCTTTTACAAATTCCATTCTTGTGAAAGTAAAGAAATAGGCACAGAGCCCAGAAGAATCACTTTTAACTGGCTCTTAAGGTTCTTTCATGCTCAGAAACTTGATTCTCTCTTTATTACAAATGCCTCAGGCACTGACAGATCATTTTTCTCATTTTTTTCTTTGACTTTATTCCTTCACTGGGCTGCTTTTCTCATTCACAGAAAAAGAACCTCCATCTAGCCGCTATAGCCAAACGAAACATTTGTTTCAACGAGATGATGGGGGAAAGTCATACCATTGTTTTAGATGTTTTCAAAATGGGGTTTTTCTCAAATAGTCAGCAGTAAAAATACTCTAATGGGAATTCATTTTGACTCAAACCAGACTAATAACAAACACCAAAAGGACACGGTTCAAAGCACTGACCACTCCACTCGGTAGACTATACTTGAATGTCACCGATATCAAAACAGAGATTTCCTCTAATAAATGATAGATTTAATTTCTCTTTTATTGCCCAGAAAGCTCTATGAAAATAAATGATACATTAAAAAGGTAATCCTTGTCTGGGCATTTACAAACTGTCAGTATTGACCTTGAAATTCTTTTGATGAAAGTTTTTCCATGCCCTCTGGAGTAAGAGCAAGGAATCAGGACTTGAATCTTTCTACCCAATTATCCCCTCATTCGGGGCCTAATGATTACTCAGTATAACAGTATCAAGGCAAAAGGGCAACTGTGAAAAACAGATCTGTCCTTTGAATTTCTACCTGATGAAAAAATAAATAGAAACCATAGTGGACTTTGGTGTTATGAAATGATGGAGGCCATCTCATATACATATCAACTAAGTTAATGCTGTCAACAGATTTTACAATGCAGTTTGCTTAAATCATAAATATCAAAGCCAGATATGATCTGAAATGCAAGTAGATTATCAGGCAACATTCAAGGGCACACAAGATTCTTCCCACACTACAGGTTAATGCTAGTGTTTATGGCGTATTCCTTATTGATTAGGATGAGTGGCAGCAATTAGTGGATCAAATGGGAACTAGAAATGGGTTCTTCCCTTCAGAGATTTAGAAAGAGACCAGCAATGGAAACCTCATATGTAAGAATGCAGTGTGATACACTCACAGTGTGATGGATTGTCAGGTCCTGCATAAGTGTGTGTTAGACAGTGTAAAGACAGTATCCAAGGGGGCGGGAAAGATGGAACAGTGATTAAGAGCACTACAGTGATTAAGAGCACTGACTGCTCTTGCAGAGGACCCAGGTTCAGTTCCCAGCACCCACACGGCAGCTAACATGAGTCCATAACTCAGTTCCAGGGGATCCAATTACTTCTTCTGAACTCCCTGGGCATTGTATAACACAGGGGCACTTACATACATGCAGGCAATACAGTCATACACATAAACAAAATATTTAAAAAGGACTATTCAGATGTTTCACAAAGTGACTGTCTTTCACATCCCTCATTGGCAACGTACGAGAATTCCAGTTGATCTAGAGTCTTGTCAATTTTTGGCATGGTCAGATTTTTTTTTAGTTTAGATTTTATGATGGGTGTATACTGATAACTCATCATGGTTTTAATTTCTATTTCCTAATAAGGAATGCCATTATGTATCTTTTGTGTTTCGTTTGCCGTGTTGCTTCTTTGGTAAAATAGCCTAATATTTTCCTTTTAGAAGTCAGATTGAGGGACTTCACATTTAAGAGCATTGGTGGCTCTTCCGGAGGACCAAGGTTCGACTCGCAGCATCAACATGGCGGCTAACAGCCATCCTTAACTCCAGTTCCAGGGGATCTGATGCCCTCTTTTTGTCTCTGTGCTCTGCATGACATAGGTGCACTTTCATACATAAAGGCAAAGCACTCATGCACATAAAATAAAAATAAATTTTAAAAAATTTTAATTCAGTTGTATTAGGAGATAACTGTGGTTATCACATAGGCATGAGGACCAGAATGCAAATCTCCAGAACCCACATGAATGCTGGCTGGATGTGGTAGCCTCCCTGTAATTCCAGCTTTTGGAAGACAAAGACAAGGGATGCCCAAAGCAAACTGACTAACTGGATGAGCCAGATCAGTGAGCTTTGGGTCCACGTGAGAAACCCTGCCTCAATGAACAATGTGGAAAGTCACTGAGAAAGATCCCAACACTAACGTGAGGCCTCTGCCTGCATACAAGCCCATGTGCACACACATCTGCACATACACATGCACCTATACACATACGAACATGCATATGCACATGTACACATACCACACACATGTGGGAATAAAATGGATTATTATTTTATTATCATTAATATCTGAAAGTTTTTTATAAATACCAAACCAGATTCTTTCATTAGATATTAAATATGCAAATATTTTCTCTTGGTGAGTATTCTGTCTTTTTATTGTCTTGCTTGTGTCTTTCAATCATTCTGAGAATATCTAATTCATCTTTTTTCTTTCTTTTAGAGATAGTACATTTGTTACCATATCTAAGAAACTTTTATTCAACCCAAGATCATAAAGATTTTTCTCCATGTTGTTTTTACATGGAGGTCTATGATCAATTTTGAATTATTTTTTGTAAAAAGCATGAGATATGCATTGAGGTTCATTTATATGTGATATGGATAGCCAATGGTTCATAGATGATAGTTCATATCATTTTTCCATAATACTACTCTCCTCTGAATTTGCTTCATATCTTGGCTAAAAATCAACTAACCTAAGAGATACAGACCTATATTTGGATTGAATATTCTAGTCTACCAACACATTTAGGCTTCTTTTTAAATAGCCATGAATTTATTTTTAACAGACATTTTAAAATCCCTGGCTTTCCCATTCAGGTTGTGACTTCCTTCTTTAATTACCCTACACTTGATATTACAGCTGAGTTATTTTTTATTGCACACAGCCACTGTAAAATGAAAACATCTATAATTCTAGACCAAGTATCTTCAATTTCAAAACATCTTGTGAGATATTGTTATGACTTGCCTCTGAAATATAAGGCCCTCATTATAAAGAACATTAAAAAGTACAGTCTCTTAAACTTTATAAAATAGATCCAATGCAGATAACTATGCTTTAAAAACTAAGACATTTTAAGGGCCGGGTTACTTGTAATATTTTACTTGAAACTAATATGTAGATTCATCAAGTCCTCACACCCTATAGAATTTTAATTAGCTACCTACCAAGAGCCATAGACAGTACAGTATAGCTGTATATAGGAAATGCTATCAGCTGCTGCGTCCAAAGACATTCTGGAATGGATGCCTGGGGCTCCTCAGCACTGTTTCTTTCTGTGTTACATATGTATAGTTCCCCATGGAGAACTTCTCTTGAATGACCCCCCACTGCTGAACTACAAGGAGGAACACCACACAGGGATCAATGCTAACACTAATTATGCTAATGGTACACAGCACAGTTAACCACACCAAGGCATTCATGAGCAAATGCCTTAAGTTGGCAAAAACTACTGAAACCTTAATTCATGTGGTACATGGGACCTTTAAGTTCTCCAGTTACAGTCTGTTTCCTGTTTACCCCCTCTCACCTCCAACCTCTTTATCAAGGAAGTATATTACGTGTGAATAACTAACATCCAAGAAGCAATTACTACATCTTCTATAACCATGGAAGCATTCCCATAGATGATGCCAGAACTTTAAGTCAAAGTAAATGACATTGGGCGTGGCATGGTCTGGGTGTGGTAGTGCATGACTTAGTCCCATCACTCAGGAGGGAGAAAAAAAGTGGATCTCTATCATATCAAGGCCAGTCTGTTCTACAAAAGCATGTTCCAGGTCTGCCAGGGCTACAGAGAGACCCTGTCTCAAAAAAAAAAAAAAAAGTAAATGACATCTACAGACATTAATAGGTATGTGGTAAAAGCACCCTTTCCCCTGCATATGGTCACTTAGGCATATGGCGGATAGATATGCTTTTGCAGCCACTAGTGTCTCAAAGGTCATCTAGGTAAAGTCTTCTGTGCCTGCCGCACTAGTTTCTACATAGGGTATGTTACGGTTTGAATTGAAATGGCCCCCACAGGCGCATATGTCTGAACACTTGGTCTTCAGTTGGTGGTGCTGTTTCAGGAGGCTGTGGAACTGTTAGGAAGTATGTTCTAACTGGAAAAAGTAGGTCACATGAGGGAGGTGGCTTTGAGATTTAGAGCCTGGCTCTGGTTCTGACTGAAGGTCTCCACTTCTTGGTCTCCTATGTGGGTTAAACTCGAACGTCAGTGTGTTCTCTATGACTTCTGGAATTCCCATTCAGTTCCCAGCCATCTGGTAGCTGTTCTCATTGGTCTTTTGACAGTTCACCCTGTACATTCAGAGATTACATGTTGACAAAGACCTGAGGGTTGTTTTCATACACGTTTTTTAGAGGGTTATTTCTCTCCTATTCCTTAATCTTGAGTATCCTTTTCCCGAAACCCTAGGTGCCTTTGCAGCCCAAAGTCTCCTATCAACACTGTTATCCTTCACTTCTAATATATGCCTCTCTGACGCACGCTGAAAATGGTCTCATTTCCACTTAATTTATGGATCTCACCTATGCACTAGTTGTCAAATATTCACCAAAACCATTTAAACATTTTGTTCCAGTTTTACAGTTAATTATTGTATGAAAGACAGTCTGATATCAGCTCTTCGTCATCCCTGAGATTACACTCAGAAAACTCTCCATTTGGATTTGAATATTTCACATCTGATCAGTGGAACCCAAGTCCAAGACTGTTCTCCAACAGCAAGAGGACTGGAATTAGGACAGTTGTTAGCCAGCATATAGGTGCTGGGACTTGAACCCAGGTCCTCTGCAAGAGCAGTCAGTGTTTTTAACTGCTGAGCCATCTCTCCAGTCCCCCAAAATTTATTTTTAAAACTACATTGACATCTTAGCATATTCATTGTTGATAATTAAGCCTTATACTTTGCTTTCTAATGACTTCACACATGATATACTTGTTTCTGCAGCAAGCTTCCTCATAAATAAAGGAGAACGCAGGTAGTGGAGACAGCACTGTATCACGATGTATTGTGAAGAAGGGAGATACGCCCTCAGTTTGTACACTTCATTTTAACAGAATTTATTGAGCACCTATCATATTCCAGAAAAATATCTGTTGGGGGAAAGGAGACCTTTATATAATACCAAGGTGAGTAAGCTGGGGGTCCCTGCTTGTAGCTGTGTTGTTGATATAGACTGTTTTTCAGTGCACTGTCAGATATTACAGGCAAGTCAGAGTTAGGTACCAGGAGGGACAAAGAATCTATTAAATCTAGTCATAGACTCAGTGAAGTCCTTCTCCAGCGGACATCTGAGCTGATCTTTGAAGATGAGCAAGATGAAGCCAGGCAAGGAAGGCAAGAGGAAGCAGGCACCCCCAGGAGCAAAGGCCAACAATGATTTAGCATTTCTAAGTTGGGAGAGCAGAGGGTGTCAGGAACGGAAGGTAGAGAATGAGTCAGCGTCCAAGTTACTGTGGACCTGGAAAACCTACCAGGGGGCCTGCACCTGGTATGTGACACAGAGGAGTTAACCTTTTCTTTCTTTGAAACAGCCAGGAACTGAACATGTTTGTTGAGGCTGAGTCTTACTGTGGAGCCCAGCGTAACCTGGAACTTACAAGCCTCCTGCCTCTACTTCTGCGTACTGGGCTTTATAGGTCTGCATCACCATTTCAGGCTCTGACATTTTAGAAAGAACATTTTCTCTGCAATTTAAGAGAAAGACATCAAACGAGCAGAGGGTGAGGCAAAGCCATTAGAATACAAGAGTTTAAAAACAGACCAAGGCCAAGGATAGGAAGGAAAGGATATAAGGTTAAGAAGGAAATGTTTCCAAAGTTATGAAATGAATACAAGGGTGGAGAGAATAAGAAGCTAAGTTTCAAGAAAAAAGTACAAATTTACCAGAGGAAAACCAAGATTTCCATTTTGGACATTGAACTGGATGTATCCGGAGACTTCTAAAGTTAATGTAATTAGTGTGTGTTGCTAGAATTGGAAAAGTATCTGAGAGATACAAGGACATAAAGGTGGGTAAAATCATGAGGGTACTTGGAGGTCAGTGAAGCAAAGCGAGAAGAGCCATGAGCCAGGGTAGAAACCTGGAGGACGCTAGTTTGGAAGTGGGCAAGCATTGAGAACTAAGACAAGACCACGGGAATCCAGTGATAGAATTTGAGGGAGTGAAGAATGTGAGAGGTGAGTGACTGACAGAGCAGTGAGATGGAGATGTAACGCTCTGACAGACTAGCTAACATAGGGTCACTTGCAATCTCAAGCAGAGAGGACTGCAGAGGACTAGGACTGTAGAACCGGGGACAGCAGAGTGGAAAGCGTTGATCTCAAATGAAAGGGCAGAGACAGGAACTAACTCCCTGGGAGCAAAGGGTGACTTAGACTTGAGAGGTTTCTGTCCATAGGGTTTATAAATGGAGGGAAACATGAAAAAGAGCAAGGGAGATCAAAATAAAGAATATACAAAAGCAGAAAACCCACAGGATCCAATATCAGATGAGAGAGAGTTGCTAACATTAGGGGAACTGGACTTGAACATGCAGGATGCATTGCACACTGTGTCCCCAGAAAGTCTAGGCAGGAAGGCTGGGTACTACCAAGAGTAGAAAGACATGCAGAAGGGAGGGAGGGGTGAATTTATTCCTCCAATGACATTATTTTCTTGTTAACTAGACATGTTTGTCGCTGAGTCTGAGCATGCAGGTATGTGGTGTTAGGTGAGGGAGCTGTACCATTCTAGACAGTCACAAGGGAGTGTGCAGGTGAAGGGCATGCTGAGACTTCCCAGGAGGCACGAGAGCTCAGAGGACATTGGCTTTTCCACAGTAGCACATGGCCACTCAACATGCAAACAGCAGAAGTCATTTATGAGACATCTCTGGGAAGCCTCCCTAGCCTGGCTGTAAAGACAGGATGCAAAGAGATTGAGTGCAAGCTAACAGAACACTCTAGGCTGGACACAGGGCAGGGGGTGCAGGCTCTGAGAAAGCAGGAGAGATGAGCACTGTGGTCCTCCCCTTTCTTCTCATCCTGTTGGTGAGAAGCCTAAATGCATCTGCTTGCTACAGCAGTTACTGACAGAATTCTAAATAAAAGAGTGGACATTCATTATTCCAAAATTCCTTTAATACTGTTTCTTAAAAGACACAAATCATCTAAGTCACCCCCCCCCGACAAGACCTTTTAAATTCTAAGGCTAAGAACAAAATTATGGTTAAATGTTTAATTAATGCTTATTATAGCTAGCATACTAGTTTTTGGAAGGTTGAATTTATGAAACAATGAAGTAATATTTTCCACATTCTGTGAATCTAATATATAGCACACCTGGGGCCAACTGTCTAATAAATATCTTCTATTATTTTGTAGCATTCTTTCATGTAAACCTGTGTGGGGCCAAGCTAGCAATGAATTTCGGGCTGAATGAGATGTGAACCTGCGGCAGTCACTTCATCTCTCGGGACTCAGCTTGCAGACTTGTAAAATGATGGCTAGGAATAAATCCCATATTTTCTTCCACATTAAAAAACTGCAAGCATAATTTAACATTTTAAATTACTGCACCATTTACAGATTTATCTCTTTCCTTTTATAAGATATTTTCATCCCGCTATAATTTATTGAGCCTCAATTTCTCATTAGAAACAAAAGTTCTGACAGTAGCACTGTGTCTACAGGATATAGACTTGAACAGCTTTCTGTTGACATTCCTCTACTGCTCATACACATTTACGCTTAGAGGGTTTAGAGGGCTCACTGCTGAAAGTTCAGTACGCATTCGCTCGTCTCTGTTTTCTGTTGCTATGACAAAATATCCGAGCTTCTAAAGGATTTTATTTGTTCCACAGTACTGATGGCTAGAGGGTCTAAGCATTAGCATGCCAGTGGGAGTTCCTGGCTGCTTCACCTGATGGTGGAGAAACAGAAAGAGATCAGACCATGTGCAGAAGAAGGGCACAAGCCTGGCTTTAAAACAGCGCATCCGCGCAGGGGTAAATGCCCACTTTGGGAACAGCGTTAATCCCATCCCAGGTGCTGTCTCTGTGACTAATCACCTTCCATCAGGCCCTTGCCTCTAAAAGGGCCTTCTACCTCTTAAAGCTTCCGTCATGCAAACCTTGGGGATATATTCAAACCAAATCCAAATCATAGCAGCCTTCTGTGGCCATACATCTTCCGGGAGTCTACATCCTGTTGTCTCCTGAAAATCCCACCCCTGATCCCAACTGCTCATCTCAGCTGAAGTCTGGGAATGAGTAGATGATCAGAAAGTGCACAGATGAATCCCATAGAGAGCATGCTGGACAGGAGCACTGAGCAGCCCCTGCCCGCACACTTCCAGTGTGCTATGCAGGAAATAACCAAAATGCTAATATTTTTGTCCTGCATTCAGACATGTCTCTTGTCAAATCAAAATTTCAGTAGAATGATAACTGTAAGTCTTAAAACACACTTTCACTTCAAAATCAGTGTTCGGTTCTAGTAGATCAGAGGATTACTTCCTCTGTAATTGGACGATAACTTTTCTTTCCATTTAGAGATCCTCAAACCCTCAGGACCCTGGAATGGAAAAGGAAGAGCGATGGAGACATAAAGAAGAGAAGAGCTCAGGTATGGTCTCGTTTCACCATCCTGACTTGGTTATAGCTAAACCTCGCAGGTGGCTAACATTGACTCTTGTGATCCTGGAAGTTCCTTTGCCTGATTGCTGCCTGATTGTTCCTAGAAAGTCCTAATGGGTCCTGCACATTTTCTTTTGACTAGCCACCTCTCAAGTTGCCATTTATGGTCTTCCAGGTTCATAGTTTGGGGGTTCCATTCTCTTTTAGCAAAAGTCCTCTTAGACACAAAACTTCTGAGCAGGGTACCCTTGACAATGACCACTTGCTGTCACTCAACACTTTCTAAACTAGGGTACGTTTAGAAAATTGAATAGTATTTCATTAGGATCATCTAGCCTCCATTTAGATATAGAGTTGGAAAGAATGTCACTCCTGCTTTTACAGCAAAAAATGTAAAAGCTGATTCACCTACATCAGAACTTTTCGCAAACCCATCAGTAGAGATCGCAGGGTAATAACGCAGGCAGGACAGAGGCCTCCAAAGACAGATGCAATGTGACAAGTAGCTCTCCTGCAGCAGCGCACCTAGGGAAGACACGCCCACTGTGTGTATGAGCAGGAAGGCTGCAGCCAGAATGAACTGATAAATTTGGATGCTTTGTGCATTTTAATGATTTAGCAGAGCGTGAAAGCATAGAACCTGTAGAATGGCAGACACGGAGGAATTTGTGTTCTTTCTCAGGCTCATGCTGCACAGATCTCAGAGTGGGGTCAGGGAATCCGAGCAGAGGAAGCCTCTGATGGCAGTGAGGTGTGCCTTAGAGGAGTTAAATATCTGGGGGAGCCACTGTCTTGATTACCCTGCAGCCTGAGCAGCCCCACTCTCTCCCGGCACTTGGTCCCCTTCTAGCCTTGGGCCCAGGCCTGCTCCTGCTCTTCTGCCCCAGATCTCTGGACTAGCTTCCTAACCCAGACCAGCTTAACTCTCTAGCATAGTTTATCAGATGCTCCACAGGCTGTCCCCACACCTACCTTGCCCCTGGCATCCTGATCTGCCTTCCTCAGACTTGCTTATCACTCTGAAAAGTATCCCATACACCGCTCATCAAAGAAACTTCTTTTTGCAATAGAAGGAAGCCACTACAGAGTTCCACAACACATAGAGAAGATATGTCTGAGGGATGCCCAGCCCTAAGTGACACATCTACAGTGGAGCCTCTAACCTAAGGATGATGGAACACAGCAGATTAGGGGTAGAGAGAACATAATACACTCTCACCAGTGAAGCTGCTTCGTACAACAAAGTGTGTTGCACACAGAAGGCCACAACTGGTCAAGTTGTAGAGAATAAGATACTACAAAGCACATGTTCCTGGAATAGGACTCTTATATTAAACCTCACCCACCTATGGCTCAGGGCCCACTGCAGAAGAGCGGGCAGAAAGATTGCAAGAGCCAGGGTTGGTGCATGAACATAAGTAAACAGAAGCTTTCAGGAACTTGCTCACATGAACTTGCAACAATGGTGACAGCATGTACAAGACCCATGACAACTCAATAAGACAGAAACCCAGTACAGAATGAGGGAAATGAGGAGCAGGCCCCAACACTAGCTGAAAGACCATTGGCAACTGATTACTGATGGGTGAGGGAGAGTAAACCTTCATTAAGGAGTGATTCTAGATAAGCTGACTACACTGACAAGAATGAACTTGCACCAAGGGACATCTGGGTACAAAAGCTCAACCAGATAGAACTGAATATGTATGAAGGGATGCGTGAAATCCCGGGGGGGGGTTTGAAGGTGTAGATGGAGGAGGGGGTCTAGATTTGATTAAGATCTATTATATAAAATGCACAAAACTCAATAAAAGTATTAATAAAAACCTGGGGGGAAAGCTGGAGGCCGAGGGAAGGGCAGGAAAGTCACAGGGCATGACTGCAGATTCCTGGAACTGGTAGGGGAATGGGGAACATCTCTTCTAGGTGTTTCAGGAAGATGTCCCCTTCATAAAAACAACTGAAGATCACCAGACAGTTTGCCTCTGGTAGGAGAAATGAGTAGGATCAAGAGGAGGTCTGAGCCCCAAAGCCAAGGAACACACAGGTGAGCCTGAAACCACAGAGGAGCAAAGAAAGTAGATCGTCTCTGCTCTGATAGGCAGGTGTCTAGTGACAACCTAGTATAGGAGAAGGAACAGGAGACAAAAGAACTTCTCAGAGACAGATGGTCACAGGAAAGCCTAAAGCTTCCTACCCAACAACAAGCAAAGTAGCACTAGTTACAGAAAGACTAACACAACGAAACTGAGATAGATTATGCCATGGACTACTACTCAACAACAGAAAGGAGCAAACTACTGAGACCAACACACTAGTACAATTTTGATCATTCAAGGATATCACTAAGAGAATAGAGATAAGCCATGAGTTGGGTGAAAATAAAAAGAAGCCAAACTTGTATGCAGATATGTAAACATACAGATGAAAACAAACAAGCAGACAGCATAAGAGAAAAACAGGCATTTCACCAACTGCACAATGAGCATATAAAAAGATTCTCAAAGTCTTTATTTTAAATGCAAATGAAAACCATAATGAGGTATGACTCCTCAATTACCAGACTGGCTAAATTTTAGAGATTGGCAGAAGTGGTGTTGGTAAAGATGAAGCAAAGGAAGCTGGCTATAAATCGGTGTACATTATTTTAGCAGTATTTACTTCAGCCAAATCCACCTGAAATTTATGACCTAGCTATTCTATTCCTAAGAATACAATGGAAATTAGCCTGTATGATGAGTAAGACATGTTCAATTATGTTCATAATACCAAAAATCAGGAAACTATATAAGTAAATTATGCTGTGTGGATACAATGAAATACTCCAGATAGACAGTCTTAGAGCCCATCCCTCACATCCACCAACAGCCAAACCCCTGTGCCTCTGGGAGGGAAACTACATGGCTCTTGCAACCCTGACCCCAGTTGGTATTCCCAAGCCCTTCTCCCTTCCAGAAAGACACCCCCAGAGCCCATGCTCACAGCCACCAATCACCCCATCCACCACACTGCCCAGGCACTGAGTGGTGTCCTGCGACTTCAACCTTATGTGGGGATCTTGATCCCAGGAAGGAACCTCCAGCTTCACCTTCACTTTACCTACCTCTGCCTGAGGTCGTGTGACATCCTGCACCAGTCTCCAGGGAGTGAAATTATGAAATTCAGAGGTAAATGGATGGAGCTGGAAACTCTCATCTGGAATGAGGTAACCAGGACCCAGAAAGGCAAATTTCAGATGTTTTCTTTTTATATGTTGATGCTAGCTTTGAATCTTTAGGTATGTGTGTTTCATTTGGAAAACCCATAGAGGTCAGGAAACTAGCAAAGGACCCTGGTGGGGTGGGGAGGCATTCAACAGGAGAGAGATAGAATGCAGTGACATTAATGGAACAGGATTGAATGGGATGAGAGGGGAAGGGGAAACAGAAGGAGTAACTAACACTAAAGACCTTTTGAAAAAGTTACATGTAAGCTTACAACTGTAAAACTTTCTGAAAATACACTTATACACATATATAAAAAGAGTTAAAATGGAGTTACCCTATAACAGGGCCACAGCGCTCCTACTAGATACAACAGAGTAACAAATAAAAGCCCAATACCAAGAAACGCTTATTTCTTTTGAAGTTGTTGACCAGTGGGACTCCAGATACCCCTAAACATTACTGGTTATTACCACCGCTCTTGGTTACTTACCCTCCAGAACTTGATGGGAAGACCCTATGGCTGAAGGCACTACATATTTGAGTCATAGAACATGGAGAAATCAAGCTGGTACTGACCTCAAAGTATCCCTTCTGGCTAGCTTCCATAGTGCTGGAAAGATACTATGAAAACTATTGGGAGAAAAAGTAATAATCATTGTAACTAACTGTGAACCCTGCAAGCTACAGTTACAACTGGCTGGGAAGCTATGCCCACTGGTGAAACAGTGGCAGAAGCATTATAGGAATGACCCAACACTTTCTGATTAGATTTAAGGCCAGCTCCACAAGATGGAACATATCAGACAGCATTATTGAGGTAAGAGCATGTGGCTAGATAGTACATGGGCCCTATGGGAGGACCTACTACTATTATTCTGCTAAATGAAGATATCATTAAGTTTACTCCTAATGGCTTATCATTATACACATAGATTGGTGCATCTCTCAACCCTCATCAAAGAAGCTTTTTTTTTTTCTTTTCAGTAGATGGCAGTTAATGCAGAGACCCACAACTGGTCAATATTCAGGCAGAGAGTAAGAAACTGTAGCGTTCTAGGCCTTAAAAGAGGCACTTACTTTACACCCCTCCCCTCAGGGCTCAGAGAGCATCTCAGAGAGGGGATGGAAAGACCATGTAAGAGTCAGAGGCCATAAATGAGTACAGCAAAACGGCGTTTTTTGCTCTAACGAGGCAGTTGCATATATGAACTCACAGCAGATGAGAAAGTATGCACATGACATGCTCAAGCTCAAGCCAGACAAAATCCCAGCATGAAGTGGGGAGGTGGAGACGATACCCCAAACCTAGATGAGGTACTGTTGGAGATTGATAGCTGCTGGAAGAGAGAGAGTCAGTTTTCTTTAAGGATGTGACCTCTGATAGGTTGCTCATGTTCAAGGGGTTGGACCTACACCAAGAGTATTTGAGGAACACAAAAAAAATGGACATGAGGAGCTAGAGAGTTGGCTCAGAGTTTAAGAGCACTGACTCCTCTTCTTTTGAATCCCAGCATCTACTATGTGGTTAATAACTGTCCTTTAACTCCAGTTCCAGGGCATCTGATACCCTCTTCTGACTGCCTTGGGCCCTGCACTAGAGGGATACACTTACACACATGTAGGGAATGCACTCATGCACATAAAATAAAAATAAATATGTAAAATAAAATAAAAATGGACATGAAATTGAGAAGTAGAGAGGTGGGGTTGAATCTGAGAGGAGATAGGGAGGGGTTGAATATGATTAAAATACATTATATGAAATTCTCAAAAATTAATAAAAAATTATCATTTATAAAAGAAGACTGGTCATCAGGGATTGGGGAAGCATTTATTGAAAAGAGCCATGAGCCAGCCTTCTGAGTCACAGGAATTGCTCTATACTTCAAGCTCATGATGTTTGCTTGATGTGCACATAGATAAACTACATCCCATAGCACATTTAAGTACTTGGCTGCATGTGTGGTTATCTCAGTTCAATACACTACAAAGAAACTATCACTTACAGCATAGTTCAAGGGCTCAGGACAGCGTATGCAAAGTGAGCAGGGACTGATTAGTAGTACAAGACCTTGCCACAGGCCTGACCGGTACATTTCCTATCAGTCTCCAATGGATGACAAATACCCTCCAGCTCTGTAGCCTGTGGTGCATCCGTCTGGATGAAACCTCAACCTTTTTTAGTTCTCAAACTTATGCAATCTTTTCCTTTTTAAAAATAATGCAGAGCAAGCATTTTCCTCTAATGTTTTAAAACAGAGGCATCTGTTTTTATATACTACTAATTGCTTTACCATAATGTCTGTCAGGTTTTTTTCTATTAAGGGAACACAATTTCTTGTTGCACCATCATGATCCTACCGTGTCATCTATCGATAAACCAAGATTACTACATTGTGATGGACCTGAACACAGTGTTACAATGGCCCCTGCCACCCTCCAAGGGGGCATATCCACATCAGGCCTCTAAGCCTCTGATCTGTGACCGCTAAGGAAAATGCAGCTGCTCCCAGCACAGTAGCAACTCATACCTTCACTTCTGCCTTTGAGGCCACTCCTCTGTACTTGTCTATGTGCAGCAGATACCAGAACTCTGTCCTTTTAATAACTTGCCAAGCATATGGAGGCCCTCTCCCTGGATCCGAGGAGGAGGAAAGCCCCATCTACACCCCCACATTGTGTTGAGGGCCCCACATGGCTCATCAAGCTTGTCCCAACATGTCTCTATATGAGTTTTTTCTTCTTAACTTGACTTGCTTTTTCTATCTTCAATGTGAATGAGAAGTCCACAAGTCTGACTCAGCATTAAACAGCTGCAACCAGTCCCTTGCTGTGGTATGCAGAACCCATGCACCCATGGCCAGTGTTAGATGTCACTATCATAATTCCAATACTAATACCCTGTTATGGTAAATCTAGGTTGAACTTTACAGACTTGCTGTTGCTGACTAATTTTAACCTAAAAGAATTGTAGTTGCTTATGTTTCAAACTAACAGTTTTAATCAAAAGGCCTTTTCAGAGAAACTGACCTTTATGTTAGAGTTGAACCAAAGGAAAAGAGGATTCTTAATGAATACACAGCCAAATACCAAAGCATCCTCCATGCAATATCTTACCTTGGCTTTCAGATCAGCACACAATTCTTGTTGCCTTTTCCTGTCCTTAGCCAGTGTGTTCTCCATTTCATGGGCTGCACAGGCCTCAAGGAAAGTAAGCATAGCCTTCTGTATAAAGTCCTTCCTACTCTTAGTCCAATTTTCTATCAGGATTCTTTGCTGCTCTCTAATAAAACGATATTGGTGACAATATTTCTCATGTTCTACCTGAAAAGGTAACAGATGGAGATTATTTAACATTCTGAGATGGGCCTATATTTATATCATTGTTATGAAGGAAGACATTCATTATAAGCAATGATTTCGAACAGTTAGGACAAACATCTTAACAAGAACCAGAAACAAGATTCAAGCTCATTATCAGAGTCTGTGACTGACTGGTAACTGAGGACAAGTCACTTAATTCCTTGCTTTCCTTCACTCTGGCAGTAGATGTTCCTTCCAAGAATAAAGCTCAACTTTGAGAAGCACAGAGTCCCAGGAGAATATGGGAAGCAGAGGGAACCTGAGGAGTTTGAAAATCCCTGCAGGTGATTCTGAAACACTCCTCACACAAAAGTGTCTTCTGAAGGTGAGCGTCACTGCTGCAAATGATTCTGTACTTCTTAGCATGGACCATACTTCTACATCTGGCATATTATTAAAGCCTACATGTCTGGGTTTAGAAGACAAGCTAACAAGCAGGGTAAGGTGTGGCCACCTAAAGTAATGCTTTAGGGAGACTTAATCAGGAACATGATGAACCAGACGCTTAAACCAGACACAAAAATCCATTCTGTAAACGTCTTAGCTTTGTTCTCTGAGGCTAAAAATAGATTTAACATTTGTCAAACATCAAGGAAAGAAAGTATGCACCATGTAGAAATGGATACTAATCAATTCAATGTAGGAAGTGAATGCAAAAATCTTTATCACATCAATGATAATAAAATATAAAATGTTAAACATGATGCCTAGCTGCAGAAGCAAAAAGACCTGATAGGAAATAAAAATAAATCTCTCATTTAATCAATTAGAAATTTTTAAAATAATAGTGTTATTTATTAAATAATAGGTACCTGTCAAAGGCCAGAATTAGAATAAATAGTTATGGTGAGATAGAATGGGGCAAGATAAGAAGGATGACAGAGGAGACCGTGTGGCCTTTACTTCGGCCTCTTTACCAGACATTAAAAACAATGGTGCTTCCTCCACCCAGCCTCACATTTCCTGAATTTTCACGAGCTTGGCAGAAAATAATTTCAAAACACATATGTGTATAAAATTCATGCCATAATTTGAAACAGCTGCAGAAGTGCAGCGTACAATGTTTCTTAGCACAGGTCATTTAAAACTCAAATTTCATGCTTATTGCATGTGTGTCATAAGGTGAGTTACTCCTAAACTAACTGGCGGCATAGTAACTCCTACATTCTTGCCTTTGTAGTCTTACCCACTAAAGAATAAAATAATAATTTCTCAGTTCATTTTCAGGGACCTTTCAGTTGTGCCTTTGGTCTCTGAAGAGGTGTTTATGTTTGCGGTCATGTGGAAGTCAAGTTGAACTGTGGTAATAAAGAGGTTATTACTACTGCACAGCGTAAGTGCTGGTTTTTCCAGACCAAGGAGGAGTGAGGTGCATCAGGCTCTATGGTAGAAAGCAGGCATCCCAGTTTGGGACAAGATCCAGATGTGGCAGAACCTCTGCAGGTGGACAGGTGATGGTCAAACACATTGGGGTCAAATGCCAGCTGGAAAACACCCTGAAAGTGTCTATGCAGGTGGGCACAGACAGGCCCCCACCTTCTTCTGGACTTTACAGACTTTAAAAATGACCTGCACAGGTCTGTAATCTATAACATTATCTTCCATAATGGAGGAAAAAGAATTTTTAGAGCATTATTTAAGATATATATATATATATTTGGCTTAATAATTAAGGTCCACTAAACAGCACAGTTCACTAGTATGTAGGAAGAAGAATGTACTCACCAAATCATGCCTAGATTTGTGAGGAAAATATCTTTGTAACATGTCCAAATATAGAGTCCTTCTGCCAAGGAGATTTCCAGAATACTGATCTAAAACAGTCTGGTAAATCCAGTGGTCTTCTTCACTCAGTTGCAAGTTTCTGGAAGCAATAAAAATGTCACAACACATAGGTGACCAATCATGGAGTCTGCCCAGCTTGAAACTGTTCAAGTTCTATGCCAGTGATAATAACTGCAGATGCGGCTTCTTTTGGAAACAGAGCTGCACTGTGTTGCCCAGGCTGGTCTCAAGGGATTCTCCAGCCTCGGTCTGAGGAGCTGCCACTATGGGAATGCACCAAACGCCCAGCTGAGGCTTTTCTCCCTTAATGTCAGCCAATTTAACGTCTGTTCCAGAAGTCTCTAAATCCAAACGCAATGGATTCTTTCAGTCCTTAATTTGGTCTCACCACAGTTCGAGGCATAACTGAAGGAGGCGGTGAGACAATGTTTTTAAAGCATATCTTGCCTACAACAATGTTTTTAAAACCATTACCAGTGATTGAAACCAACAAACATTGGAAAATAAGTTACTAGAGATAAAGACTAAAAAGACATTGTTCATATTGAACAAAGTTCTTATTTTTAGATTGGAGAAAAACAAATATAGACAGTTAGATGAGCATTTTACACAAAAGAAAATAAAGGCAGATTGAGAAAGGCACTTATGTTTAAGCTTCATGGCAAATCAAATAATCTTTTACTTTATCCTGTTAACTTCATACTTCGTGGGGTAATACACTAGTAGTGAAAAGATAAACAACACTACTACATTTGAGAGGACTAAAGAAATTATTTGGGCTTTTTATTGAATATTTTATTACATGTATTTGTGTGTGTGTGTGCATGTGCATGTGCACATGAACTGAGCACACGAGGAGGTCAGAAGACAAGTTGCAAGCATCAGCTCTCTCTTTCCACCATGTAAGCTCGAGGGATCCAGTTCAGGTTGTCAGGCTTAGTCGCCAGTGCTTTCCCCACTGAATCATGTAACAGCAAAGGAATAACTTGTAAACAAGATCCCTGTAAGTTGCCCTCTAGCCACATGCCTACTCTGCTCCAGCATGTCTAGTCTCTTCCCAGAACTCCTAGGCGCTGGCATGATTCATGCTGTACATAAAGCACGAGTAAAGTCCTATGCAAAGTGAAAAAGTTTGCATTATCAATTTGAACTCTAAACTGAATTAATGCCTCTTTATATTCTGAGTTTATTTGCATGTTATTATTCCTGTTAAGTAAATTAGAATAATCAAATACAGATGCAATCAAAGGAAGTATTATTAGTAACAAGTATTTCTTTGATCCAAGATGGAGACTTCCATTATTTATTCCTGCTATAGCAATGATTTTACACTTTAAGTTTAATTGTACAATTCAAAAAAGTTTTCAGATGTCTTTCTGCCTCTGAAAAATATTTGACAATTTTAAATAGACTAAAACACCCTTCAAATGAGTGGAACTAATGGGAATCCCAATGACTTCATACAAACAAGATACTTAGTTTCATTAAAACACTTCAATATACTGATAAGTAGTAAGAAAAAAGTTCTTTCTCAAAGAAGAAAATCCTCTCCACCTGCTCTATAATGGGAAGAAAAGGAGGGGTGGGAGTGGTCTTCCAAGAAGAATAAAGTTTGTTACAACATAATTATGTGATGCAGGGGAAAATCAAGATGAAGTCATTCATGAACATATCTGACTCCATTCTGTATGTACAGACAGCCAAAAGCTTCCACAAATAAAACATTTCGAGTAGGAACAATAACCTAGAAGAAAAGCTTGTCTGAGTACACTTGGCATTCAAAATCCCTCAGGTTGTCAAGGACAACGTACCAGGTCCTTGAGGACCATTTGCATTCAAAGAAGATAAATGCATTTGAACAGCAGTTAGCCAGAGAAATTCTTCAATATCATCTCACAAGCAACAATAAAATAATAGAAATAAAGTTCATGTCTTCATTAATGCTTTAAAACTATTTCTAAGATCAAAGGGCCTTGAATACAGTTTGAATTTCCACCTTTTATTTTATTTCATATGTGTAAGGGAAGGCCTCCAGAGGATACAGAACCTGTACCCAGTAAACTCCTGCTCTTTTAAACTGTTATTCATCTATATAATAGAGGTTGTTAGTGCCACATTCAGTCACATTTCTTGGGTGGGATTCCCATCATCAAGATGCTATGAGTCTTGACTAGAAACTCCTGGAGACCCCTCTCTTTTCTGTAAAATTGTCCTGCATCACCATGGAAATATCTCACTCTGGGGTTCCTTTCCCACCCTGTTTCCAAAGCCAACCACAAATAGTGGTTAATAGACACAGCAAAAGAGGCCAGCCTAGTTGCCTCCAAGGGGACTAACTCTGGTACGAGTCTGGATCAGCTGACATCAAAGTCAGTCTTCAAGATGCCCTCCTGCCTAAGCTTTGTCCCCTGCTCTATTCTGTTTCCTTCACAAGTCTTCTAGGAGCATCCTCTAACAATTCAGTCATTCTAGGAACCTCAGTTTTGTTTCAATAGAACTCAGCCTAAGATAATCTATCAGTAATCTTACCCATAATTTCAAACAGTTTAAATGGTCTGATAAGTGGAGAAGTACTTTTAACTAATTACTTTGATGATCTCTCCTACTGAATAGCAGTACAAGATTATGGCTGTCCTCAAAGTGAGAATAGCAATCATTTACTAAAATGCTTTCAATAAAAATAAAAGCACACATTAAGCAGTACACACTTCTACAAATAAATATAACAGCAGGAGAATTTGTGGCACTTGGTTCATTTTTATGAACTGTGTGAATGTATTAATTAGGTGCCATTTTAGTGACAACATTAAAAACCACTTAGATTTATGAGATGACTATAAAACATTTAAACCAGATATTTCAAACTAAGTAAACCATGTACAGTGATGACCTCTGTTTTGACCTTCCTGTTGATTTGAAAAGCTTCATATCCCAATGGTCTTTCTCTATTTACCACAATTACACAAACTATAAGTCATTTTTCAATTATATGTAGAATTAAAATGAAAAATATGCTGAAAGTACATGATATATTAAATATAACAATATTGCCATTTTTAGAATATGTACAGCAGTTTCCAGAGAGACAGGCTTAAATCTTGAGACAAGTATTCACACAAGCTATAATAACAGCACAACAATATATTTCTTTTGGATTACTGTTTGAGAGAGAGGAATAAACTCACCATGGCATACACATAGACCTCACACACAAACACACACACACAGAGGTGACATAGTAAATATCCAAAAGGCATGTTCAAACAGAACAGCCTCCTTACAGTAACAAAGCAGCCATTTCCTGGAAGCATGATCTTTTAGCCTCTAAAACAAAACCATATTCAGTATATCTACATTTCTAAACAAACCTAGGCATTTATCTGTCCTAATCAAACCCTTATTTTTTATTATAAAAACACATATGTAAAACAATAAGACTAAGGTTAGTTTTTACTTTTCAAAGTTCCTGTTTAATTTGACCACTTTGCTGGTGATTATGGTAAGAAAACAAGCTAAGTTATATGACTAGTGAAAAACAATCCTTATCTACTATCTGAAATTGATAATTGTCTCATTTTAAAGAAAACATTAAAACTACCCTAAACTTTTGAAATCAAAAATATCTCAAACCAAAAAAAATATGTTAGGTAGCTATTTGCCATTTCTATTATTTCAGTGCATACAATTTTTGTAATTGAAAGTGCTTTGTAATTTTTGTCATTAGTAGAGTGCTCCCAGACTTCCCAGCTGCCACAGTTACCAAGCTTTTCTAGCACAAAGATTTCAGCCTGCAGAGAGAGACATATACCGCGCAGTCCCAACTAAACCTCTTCTACCTCCAAATACTGATGTCCACACATATTGTTCTATTTTGATTTTCTAGAAAGTGAGACAAAACAGCTCATTAGAAAAGAAAACCTTGGCGGTGAAAATCCACATTCACCCTGGTTGAATTCTACCAAATTCAATGTATTTGAGTCATTCCCCAAAGCCTCCATGGACTTGCCCTTAACTTAGCTCTTAGTTTTCATCACAGTCATGCTTTAACTACATCCCTCTGATACTGGTTCCTATGACATCAAATACTATTGGGGGACAGCAGTGAGACAAACAGGATAGTTGTGTTTAACAACAGAAACAACTCTAAGAAGTTCAACACGATGTGATGTGTATAAACTGGCAGAAAGCTGTTTTATATTTTCTATCAAGAAAGGGTGCTTTCCAAGCAGAATGGTAATTAGTGTCTCGGAAACCAGTTGATAGGGTTATCAAGATCTAAGTACTGCTAGAGCCTGGCAAATGGCCATAGCAAATCTGACCTAAAGAAAAACTCTTATCTCTTAAGATGTCAGGGGATGCCTAGTGTTCCTCCACTAGTGGCAAGATTGCAGGGAGCCAAGAGTGGATTAATGTGGAAAAAAAAATAGGCCACAAACCCCTAAGCTGGCTCTATGAGGCCTGGGCTGGCTGTACAAGGTCTCAGGCTGTATAGAACACAACTGTGTTTCATTTCCCAGTGTAGTATTTCCAAATCAGATGCCCCAAGTGTCCATTCTCGTTTGTGTAGTTCCTGAAATTGTCTTCTCACTGGCCATCTACCCTACCCCAGTCCTGTATGTAAACACAAACTTTAGCTAAGCGTGATGGCACACATCTACAATCCCAGCAATCTGGGGCTGAGTTTACGACAGCTTAGGCTACATAGTAAGATTCAGCCCCAAAACTGAATAAATAAAATCTTTGATTTTCAGTGTGATTTGTGTAGAACCTATTTCTGACCTCCAAAATCTGCTCCTTGGACTTCTTTAGGATATACATAGTCTCCTCCCAGGAGATCCCTTCCACATGCCACCTCACCCAATCTGTCTACCTGGCTAGGAGCTGACAGTGAGAACAAAATAAACACTCGGAAATAAGGTCCGAATCCACTGAATTAAAGAATTATTTGTTTAAAAAGGGACTCATAAAGTAAAGTGGCAACTCTCACCGCTTCACAAGGTGAAAGAGGAGTGAAAACATGGCAGGTTCTAAAAGCCACAGCTCCAGGATTTCTTACAGGGAGGATTAGGAATGGAATCTGCTCAGAAGAGATGATGTGACTTATTTGGCCACTCCGTTTTCCAAATAGAAGACATACTATTCACACTTAGAGTTTTTAAAAAATAAGCTAATGTAGAAAGTTACCACCTTACCGAGGATATGTATTGGTTAAAGGTGGGGTGGGAGGGAGGATAGAAACCCTCTTAAAGCACTCTCTCCCTATACTCATCCACTATTATTTTAAAAGATGATACAATGGTCACATAAATGGCCTCAGTTACCTCAATGGGTCACAAAACAAAAGAAATAGATGTGTGAGAAAGATTTGCAGCAAAGTGGGTAGGCAGGGACAGTAGGGAGATAGGCGATAGTAGAGGTGAGTACTCAGTATGATGATATCTATGTAAGAATTTGTCAAAGAACTAATTTAATAAAAATAAAATAAAACAGTCTATTAAATGTGAAATGGAGTGGTTCCATTGTCCCATATGCCAGGCTCTAAATAATTATCTTCAGGATAAGTATAAGGAAAGAGAAACTGAAGCAGACTCCCCCCCACCTCACCTGCTGCTCCTACTCACAATAATGCTGGTTTTATTCCAGGTCTCTTCACTTACCCTCATCTCTGCTTCAGGGAAAGAGAGCTTCGTCTCCAGCCCTGGCTATGAGTTTTCACTAGTGACAGCCCATTCCTAAATATCAAATCACAAGTTCCTGATCCTCCATCCAGGATTTGGCAAGTGCATGAAGCAATGAAATGCAAGGTTTCCTAGCACTGGAGAGCCTCCCAAAAGATGAAAAGTCCCTCTCCACTTCTGGATATAGTTCTGTGGAATGCCATCATCAAATGCAAAAAGTCACATAAACTGCAGAATGGTGGAGAAGAGAAGGCAGAAGAACAGACAATACTGTCTTTGGGCTCCTCTGCTTATGGACTTCTTGTAAATGAATTGTTTTATTACTTATGTTACTTTAATGAGTGTTTTCTTATAACTAAATAAATCTCTGTAAAGCTAAATGAAGAAAGAGAAATTATTTTTAAATACAGTATCTAATTAAGTATAACATCCAAATATTGCTTTAGGTGAAAATACTAGACATTAGAAAGGGAGGTAAGGATGGAGATGCAGAACCAATGTGGCCACTGACCCCAACATGTATTCTTTGAAGCTACGGGCACACATATTTTCAATATTATGGGACACAAATAGAATGAATGAAATGGAAAACAGAATATCAAGACTGGACAATAAAGTTGAAGAATTGGAGCACTCAAGTGAAGATTATAAAAAAATTTTAAATCACCAGAATGGAATATGCAGGAAATGTGGGACACAATGAAAAGACCAAATTTACTCATCATAGGCATAGAGGAAGGAGAAGAATCTCAAGCTAATGACATTGATCAGATCTTCAACTAGATTATAGAAGAAAATTTCCCAAAATTAAGGAATGACATTCCCATACAAATACAACAAGCACATAGAACACCAAACAGATAGGACCAGAATTATATTGTAGTAAAAACACTAAACACACAGAAAAAAGAGAGAATATCAAAAGCTGCAAAACATAAATAACTCGCACATAAAGGTAAACCTATCAGAATTACAGCTGACTTTTCAATGAAAACTATGAAAGCCAGAAGAACCTGAACCAAAGTATTCCCAGTTCTAAATGACTGTAGATGCCAAACTAGAATACTTTACCCAACAAAAATGCTGATTATAGTTAAAGGGGAAAGAAAAATCTTCCATGACATGAGAAGGCTGAAAGAATTCATGTCCAGAAAACCAGCCTTTCAGAGAACACTTGAAACAATATAAAGAGCTGAAGAAAGGAATGACTATACCCAAGGGGCAACATAAAGAAACTAAATGAAGGTATAACTGGGGAATCACAAAGTTAGACCAAGAATGCAAACAAAAAATAAAATGATGGGAACCAATACATATCTTCAACAATAACTTTAAATATCAATGGACTGAACACCCCAGTCAAAACACACAGGCTAGTTGAATGGATCAAGAAACAAAACTCATCTTTTTGTTGTCTACAAGAAACCCATCTCACCTTCAAGAACAGGCACTATGTTAAGGTGAAAGGATAGAAAAAATATTCCAAACAAATGGCACTAAGAAGCAGGGGTTACCATTTTAATATCTGATAAAATAGACCTGAAACTAAAACTAATCAGAAGAGATAAAGAGGGTCACTTCATTCTGGTCAAAGGAACAATTAACCAAGAAGATATTACAATCATGAACATATATGCACCAAACTCTGGTGCACCCAACTTCATAAAATCAGTACCATAAGGACTTTAAGACACAAATAAATCCCAACTCTCTAACAGTAGGGACTTCATACCACTACTGTCTGCATTAGTAGGTCAACTGGACAGAGAATAAACATAGAGATATCTGAACTAAACAATACCATATATCAAATGAACCTAATGGACATCTACCAATATTCTACCTAAGCACCAAAGAATACACATTTTATTTAGTACCTCATGAAACTTTCTTCAAAATCAACCACATGCACATTTGTTTGTTTGGGGCACAAAACAAACCTCAACAAATACAAAAAATATGAAATAATTTCCCATGCATTTTATCAAACCACAATGCAATAAAGCATAAAATCAGTACCAGAAGAAGCCCTAGTAACTTCATGAACTCAGAGAGCCTAAACAACACACTCCTGAATGATGAATGGATCAAAGGAGTAATTTAGAAAGAAATAAAAATATTCCTGGAATTAAATGGAAAGAACAATACAACACACACACACACACACACACACACACACACACACACACACAAAATACCTCTCAGATACTTTAAAGGCAATCCTAAGAGAGAAGCTTATAGCACTAAGTCCCTACATTAAATATCAGAAATAACACAAATAAAAGGCTTAAAATTGCAACTCAAGAATCTTGAAAGGCAACAACAAACGAAACACAGTCAGCAGTCAAGAAGAAATAACAAAAATCAGGGCAGAAATTAATGAAATAGAAACAAAGAAAATAATTTTAAAAATCAATGAATCCAAGAGTTAGTTCTTTGAAAAGATAAACAAGATAGACCCTTATGCCAGTTAACTAAAATAAAGAGAAAGCAACTTCAAATTAGCAAAATCAGAGATGAAAAGGTAAACATCACAAGAGACAACTAAAAATCTAGCACATCATAAGGAAATATTTTTAAATTGTATACACTATTAAATTTGAAAACCTTAAAGAAATGGATGTGTATCTAAGATCATGGGAACCACCAAAGCTAAACCGAGACCAACATCTTAAACAGGCCCATAATGTATAAGGAAATTGAAACAACAAAAGAAAACCTCCTGACTAAAAACAGCCCAGGCCTAGATGAATTCACAGCAGAATTCTACCAGATATTCAAAGAAGATATATATCCAATACTGCTTAAATTATTCAAAAGATAGAAACAGAGGGAGAACTCCTAAATTCCTTCTATGAAGCCAGAATCACTCTAATACCAAAATCAGGTAAAGATACAACAAAAAAAGAAAACTATAGATCCATATCCTTAATGAACACAGATGCAAACTTTTTCAAAAAAAAAAATACTTGCAAACTACATACAGACACAAATCAGAAAAATTATCCACCATGATCAAGTCAATTTTATTCCAGAGATGCAGGGGTGGTTCAATATACATAAGTCAATAAATGTCATAAAGCATATAAATAGACTCAAAGACAAAAATCACATGGTCACCTCAATAGATGCAGAAAAGGCCTTTGACTAAATTCAACATGAATTCATGTTAAAAATTCCTAGAGGGAATTGGACTGGAGGGAATATACCTCAATATAATTAAAGCTATATATAAAAAACCCACAGCCAACATCATTTTAAATGGAGAAAAACTGGAAACATTCCAATTAAAATCGGGAACCAGACAAGGCTGTCCACTATCTTCATTTCTTTTTACTGTTTGAAACTCTTGCTAGAGCAATAAAACAAGAAAAGGAAGTTAAAGGAATTATCATTGGAAAAGAAGAGGTCAAATTATCCCTTTTTACAGATGATAAGAGATGCCAAAAATTCCACCAGAAAATTTCTAACCCTTTCAGTAAAGTGGCAGATTACAAAATTAATCTACAAAAATCATATTAGTCTAACAACCTAATGACAAATCCACATACAATTTCTCTACATGAGTCCATGTGCACATCTGAGAGCGACATAACTAGAAACAGTGCCAGACAAGAGAAATCCTCCTTTGAGTTGTTGGCCAAGGTGGTCCAAGAGACTCCAAAAATTATACAAGCTACTGTCACAGCCCTTGATTTCCTCCCAGAACTTGAAGGTAAGGCCATATTGCTAAAAACAGGACATACTTTGGAGACTGGATTTGGAGCAATAGAGATAGAAGTGACCTGAAAGCTACTTCCTCTGAAAGGTAGCTCTCATAGCTCTGGAGAGCACTATGCAAGCACCCAAGAGAGAACATCAATTGATGGTCCAACTTCGTGACAAAATAACCACACCAAAGACCAACAATGCAAACAACACTAGTGCACTTTTATCTTGGGACCAATCAATGGCTACCTAATTGGTCTTAGAACCCATTCAATGGGAGGAAACTCATGTGTGGTGCTACAATCATAGCCAACTACATATGGCTGAAGAGGTCATAAATCTCTAGACTAATGTAACTTCTTACTAAATGCAAAATATGTATGCTTATATATACAGTCAAGTATCCTAGTTACTATTAATCAAAGAAGGTTCTGTTGGACCAGACAGAGACTACTACAGAGTACCATAACTGGTCACACACAAACATTATCCATGAGTCACCCATGCCTAAGTAGCACATATATAATGCAGCCTCTACATCCAAGGTTCATGCAACATGGAACAGGGGGTAAAGAGAACACTAATTAATCTCTCAACTCTCACTAATGAAGCTCCCTCATTCAACAAAGGGCCAGTAACACAATGGCCAAAGAATGGAGATTAGGACAGGACACTTATTTTAAGTTTCACTCACCCAATGCTCAGGGGCCATTGCAGAAGAGGGGGTAGAAAGATTGTAAGAGCCAGTGAGGAGGTGTGTGACCATATGGAAATAGAATCCTAAAAGCTCCTGGGACCTTGCTCATATGAACCTACAGCAATGATTTTGGCATGCTTAAGACCCATGCAAACTCAAGCAGACAAAAACTCATCATGGAACTGGAGAAACTGGTAGCAGACCCCAACCTTTGCTGAAGAAATATTGGCAACTGATTACTGTTGGATGAGAAGGAGCTAATCTTCCCAAAGCAAGGGATTCCAGATATGTGGTCTAGAACTTAGTGGACAAACCGGCACTGAGGAACATTTGGGGACACTAACTTGCATAATAGACCTTAATGCAGATGAAAGAATGTATGGATTCTGGTTCAGGGGTTACGTAGGGTGTTGTGGGGAAGAGGGTGTAGAGATGATTAAGAATGACTGAGATATTCTGTATGAAATACACAATGATTCAAAAGAAAAGAGAGGTAAAATCTACAAAAACAGGAAAAGGAGATAACATGATGGGAAAAAAAGAAACTATAGGCCAATATTCTGTATGCTAAAATTCTCAACCAAATACTAGCAAACAGTGTGTAGAAAATAAAAATACAATGTGACTAAGTGGGATTTATCCCAGAAATACAAGTGGGGTCCAACATCCATAAATCAATAAAGGAAATACATCACATCAACAGAATGAAGCCTAAAATCCATATGATCATCTCCAAATGTGCAGAAAATCATTTAGCAAAATTCAATATCCCTTCATAATTTGCTTTTAAAATTAGGTAGAAAAGGAACATGCATCAAGATAATTTTAAGTGACAGGCAGTCTACATCATACTAAACAAGGAAAAGCTGAAATCATTTCCTCTAAAACCCAAAGCAAGGTGTGCATTTTCATCTCTTTCTATGAACTGAATGTTTTAGCCAGGAAATTAAGATAAAAGAAGAAATAAAGGACATTCACATGGAACAATTCGAGGTCAAATCTTTTTGCAGATGATATGATTTTATATAAAGAAAAGTATGATTACTACACAAAAAGAACTGTTAGAATTAATCAGTGAATTCTAAGCATTCAGGATACAAAATCAACATAATAACAAATAAGTAGCTTTTTTATACGCTAACAAGATTTCTTTTTTTCTCTTTTCTTCATGTAAGTGTGTGCTGTGTATATGTGTATGAATGTTCACAGGAGGTGGGGCTCACATGTGTGTGGAGACCCAAGTTGACATTGGGGATCAACCCAATTACTCTTCCACCTTTTTTAAGGCAGTCTCAGTCAAAGCCAAAGCTTGCTAAGTTTGCTCCTGGAATCCTGTTTCTGCTACCTGAGGCTGGAATTGGAGGCAAGCCGTGCCCACTGTGCATGTACATGGATCTGAGGATCTGACTGGGGTTCTCTTGCTTATGAAACAGGCACTTTAACTGCTGAGCCATCTCCTCAGTCCAGCAATAAAGTCTCTGAGAAACAAGTCAAGAAAGCAATCCCATTGACAGTAGCTTAAAAATGCCCAGTAATAAATTACATATGCAAACACACACACACACACACACACACACACACACACACACACAAATCAACAGAGTGAAGACCAACTGGTAAATTGTGAAATATATTTGAAAACTACCCTTCTGATAAGAGATCAATTTCCAGAATTCAACATAATAGCCAAGAGCAAAAATTAATTCAACCTAAAATGAGCAAATGGTCTGAGCAGTCATTTCTCAAAAGAAATATGCAAATGGAAAAAACATATGCAATAAAATGATCAATATAACTAATCATGAAGGAAATGTGAATTAAACCACACCTAGATACTTACTTCAATTAGAATGGCTATCATTAAAAACACACACAAAAATAGCATGTTGTTGAAGTGAGGAAAAGAGAAAGTCATACACTGTTGATGGAGTGTGAATTAGTGCAGACGCTGTGGGAGATATTAAATAGTTCCAAAAACACCAGAAACAACTGCCATAAGAACTTGTAGTCCTACTACAAGGGAGATGGATGGATAGATGATAGATAGATAGATAGATAGATAGATAGATAGATAGATAGATGATAGATAGATAGATAGATGATAGATAGACTCCCAAAAATTGAAATCAGTGTATCAGACACATTTGAAATTCCCTGTTTACTGAAGCACTATTCACAGCAGTCAAGATATAGAATGAAGCATATTACACTGATCTGATAATTATACACTGTATACATATTGATACTTTACACTAGACATATGTGTACAAATTCTATGTCAATTAAAAATGAATCTATATTTTATAAAAGAGGTATAGATTGCAACAATGTTAACATTTAAGACAGTTGAGGGGCTGGAGAGGTGGGTCTGTGATTACAAGTGCCTGGTGCTCTTCTACAGCACCCACATTCAGTTCCCAGCATCCACATCAAGCAGTTCCCAACGTCCTATAACTTCAACCCCAGGGGATCCAATCCCCTCTTCCAACCTAGTAGGCACCTGCACTCATGTGTACAAACCCACATATAGATTAATATAGATAAAATAAGTATTTTTAAACAGTTGACTTGGATATTTATAATGAATTCTGTTATTTTTAAAACATTTTATTTATTATTTTTATATTATGTATATGAATGTTTTGCCTGCATGTATGCAAGTACACATGTGTTGTACAGTGTCCACGGAGGTGAGAAGAAGGCATCAGATCCTCTGGAACTGGAGTTATAGACGACTGTTAGCCACCATATAGGAACAAAACCTAGGACCTCTTAAGAGCTAGTGCTCTTAACCACTGAGCCATCTCTCCAGCCTCAAATTCTGTTATTTTTTTATTTCAAAAGTATGTAACATGCAAGTAAATAAAATTAAACAGAAACTTCTCCCTTTTTTAGTCACTCTTGAAACACAACCAACCCAGGCCAAAATGCAGGACTAGGCATGTTCAGGAACTGACCTTCTCCAACAGCTCTGAGAGCCTTTTTAAGGACAAAATGCCCCCTGGGAGTTGAGGCTCCAGTGTTTCAACTTACACACTCATCACACCCCTCTCTTGCTTCTCTCTTGTATTCCCTAGACAACAGTTACATGTATACGCACCTGTTTATCTCAAATACTTTTTAAAATCTTATATGAGGTCACACACTTTCTTGAGTATTGTTTTCTGATGCTTTTCCCAATTCATCTTTATTAACAATAGAGTGTATAGTTTACGTGGATACCTGGGAAATGTGTGTCTTTCTCTTTTTCACATAAAGATGTCAATAAGGTTATACTGTTTTGGTAAATAGGGAGAAGAAAGAGACCATGAACAAGACTCTGGTGATTGGTGATGTTCCCTCGAGGCAGCAACATTCAAAGCTTCAATCACTAAATCTAGGGGTTGAACCAAATGATGCTATACTTTAATTTTAAGCCCGCTGATGCAACAATAACTTGTGCTAGGCATAGTGGTAAATAACTGAAAGTCTAGCACTTTGGAGGTGGAAGCAGAAGGATCAAGAATTCAAGCTCATCCACAGCTGCATAGCGAGTTTGAGTTTGAGGCCAACCTGGGCTACATGAGATCTCATCTTGAATTTTTTTTTTTATTTTAGGCCAGGGATGTGGCTCCGTGGAAGAACACTTGCCCAGCATGCACAAAAATCCTGGGTTGGTTCCCCATTATTTAAAGAACACAAAACAAAACAAAATATGTTTGAAGGAGAAGGAAAGAAAATATGACCTTTTTCATAGAAATAGAAGGAAATTAGAAGGAAATAGAAAAAAATTTAACAATATCCGTAATGCCTTTGACTCGGCATTTCTATTTGGAGAATTTATCTATAAAGAATACTCACACAATTACTCAGGTTACAGTAATGAACTTGTCCATTTCAGATATCAAAATGTGGAATAGATAATTGCTCAAAATAAGAAATGGAAGAATTTATATGATACAACCACATATTATACTACTTTGGATCTAATGGAATATAATGCAAAAAATATTTATGGATGATTTAAAACATAGAATCAGCCGGGTGTGGTGGCACACGCCTTTAATCTCTGGGAAGTCCCTGGGAAGCAGAAGCAGCTATATCACTGCGACATCAAAGCCAGCCTGCTCCACAGAGTGACTTCCAGGCGGTCTGGGACCAAGGAGACCCTGTCAAAAAAAAACTTGAAAACCAAATAAACCCAGAAAACAACAAAAAACCCATAGAATCACCTCAGCAAACATTCATTGAATGAAATAATAACATGAGGTATGACTCAAAGTAGGAAACAGTAGATATGTATGTATTTTCATAAAAAATAAACATACATCTGAAATGTACAAAAATTTTACTGCACCTTCGGGTGCCAAGGATTTAGACTAACTTAGTTTCATCTCTTGGCTCATCTCTATTTTTTAAATTTTTTCTGTAATAAATGTAATAATTTCTATAATAAGAGAAAAATAAACTTAAATGGTCACAGTATTCTAAATAGCTGTCTTAAATGCCACCAACAAAAAGCAGAAATTGAAATAATTTAGTTGAAAACCATAAACTATAGCATTAGCAACATATATAGGGGCTAAATCGCTAAAACTAATGTGGACTTTAGCATTCAGATTCAGATCTCAGAATATTAATTATGAGCTTGGTATAAATTTAATATACCTATCAACAATAAAGTATGAATTACTTGTTATCACACTGTATCTTCTCCATATTGACTTCAGATCTGACACAACTAAATGGAGCATCACACAATTACGTCTCATCTCTATGATTAATTCATCCAAATGTTAGGAGATTAAATCCACAATCTTATTTGAGTCTGAAACAAGCAATTAAGCTCGCCTTCGTGTTACTAATGACATACAGCCAAGCAGAATCTGAATAGGCTTGCGACATGATGAATGAAGGGCAGCCTCAATTGTAGTCAAATTGTTTTTAAAGTGCATTTTAGTAAATTAGCACCTCCTTTAAAACTGTGATATCCAGTATGCTAGCCAACAGCCACACACTGCTTGACAGAGCTAAGTTAAGACGTTCAGTAGGTATAAGATGTATAACAGTTTTAAAAGTCTTTGTATAGAAAAAGAGTATGCAGTATCTCATTAATAAATTTAAGATTTTGATTACATGTTGTAATTATAATATTTTGGAAACATTAAGTTAAAATGTATTTGAAAATTAAATCCATCATTTTTTAATACAAGTAGTTAAAATTTCTAAAGTACATGTGTGGCTCAGGTCTGTAGCTCACATATTTCCACTAAACAGCACTGAGATTGACTAGCTTCCTCTCATGTATAAATAGCTTCTTATTTCGATAGGCAGGAAAGACCTAATCCACTGAATTACTAAGGGCTCCGAACCAGGAAATTGTTCTACTTCCTTTAAGTTGCAGCTTCTCCATTTGTAAAATAAACTTTGTATTATTTGTTTGAGACAGGGTCTGGTTACATCGTCCAGGCTGGCCTCAAATCCACAGTCCTCCTACTTCTGCTTCCCAAGTGCCAGGGTTATAGGTATACGCCCATCTGACAAAAGAGATCTTTTTATTTTTGTGTGTGTATATGCGTGTATTGCCTGCATGTATGTAAGTGCACCCATGCTGTGCAATCCCGGCAGAGGTCAGAAGAGGAGGATGTGGGAACCTCTGGAACTGGAGTTGATAATGGTTGTTAACTGTCATGTGAGTGCTGGGAACTGAATCCAGGTCCTCCAACAAGAGCATTTAGTGCTCTTAACTGCTGAACCATCTCTCCAGTCCCAAAATACTTTTATTTTTAAAATGAATAAACTGAGGATTAAAGTTGTGTCTACCTGTCCTTTCATGTAATAGGAACTCATTAAATATCAACAATCTCCTTTTCAATCTCCTTTAGCACAGAATTTTTAAAACCAGGGGCTTGTCTTACAAAAAAAGTACAAAACGCTTATCATTTCACCACTGGAGAATGACTGGAGTTGTTGTTTATTTGGGCGGCTGAGTTTCTAGTCTTATGTAGATGCAGATGTAATACTTTAAGAAAGACAGAGAATTTGTGTTAACATACACCATTTAGTGGCTGACTTTTTGCTTATATAACTCATATTACAGCCATTTGTGTCATTAAAGATTCCTGCAGATTAGAAACAATGTGAGGTTCTGCTGTATAAACACAGTGTACTTAATGTAGTTGCTGCCTAATGGTTGGCTATTTAGACAGTCTAAAGATTTTGCTACCAGTAAGGACAGAAAAGCAAATATTGAGGCAAGTGTGGTGGCACACACCTTTAATGTAAGCACTCGGGAAGGAGAGGCGGGCAGATCTCTACAAGGGTGAGGTCAGTCTGATCTAACAGCAAATTCCAGGCTAGCCAGAGCTACAGAGTGGGACCTTCCCAAATCAATATTGACTATTTCTGAAGTCAAATACTCATTTAATTTTAATGATTTTTTTCCTTATTATTTCTAAAGAGACAAATATTGTTCTCCCAATATAAAGATTATGTGTGTGTGCACGTATGTGTGAACATATGGAAGCCAGAGGTTGATGCTGGGTATTTATCACTCTTCACTTTCTATTTTGAGACAGACTCTCTCACTGAACCTGGAGCTCACTGATTGCTAGAGATTAGCTGGACAGTAGGCTCCAGGGATCCTCCCGCCTCCACCTCCCCAGTTCTAGGGTTACAGGTGTATTACCACAACCTTTCTACATGATTTCTGGGATCTAAACTTAGATCCTCATGTTTGCATGGCAGTCACTTTACTGACTAAACCATCTCTATGGCCCAATATAATGATTTCTAATGCTATAGTGACCTTCGAAAATATTAGATGCCTTTGAGAAACATTAGATGCCAATCACATATAAATACTCTTACAGCAGCTAAAGAGTCTAATAAGATAAGACTGGTCAAGAGAATAAAAAAATCTCTGGACTGGATGGAGACCCAACTTTCCAATTTTACTAAGTCAATCACCTTGTTACAGGGCTACCTGTTGGAAGACGAGTTCACCTTAAGTAATCCTAAAGAGAAGCTCAGGAAAGTGGGTTCACCTTAAATAAAGCTAGTAAGATAAGCCAAATACCTACAGTGTTACTGAGGTGGTGAACTTTTCCTGCCCAGAATTTCCAGTCCTTAGTACAGTGCTTCTAGACAGAGCCACAGACATGTGGCTCTCCATAATTTTGCCCACTAACCTGAATTCTTCAGAAAAATGTAATCTCTCCTCTTCTTCTTCATATCTCTTTTCTAACCATGCTTTCTCAAAGAAAAAGTAACTAATACACTTTCTGAGTGCTGGAATTACACGTGTGCCACTTTACATTAACCAGGTCAAAACAAATCATTTTTAAGAAAAAAAAGCTGACAAAGGTAAAAATTAAGCAACAAACAGGAAAACATTGGCAACAAAACAAACGATTTAACATTTATAATAGATAAAAATATTTTGCAAATTAGTTGAATAATAAGTAGTCAAAGTAGAAAACAAGCAAAGGATATGAAGAAGGAAATCATAGAAAATAGTGATTGAGCATCTACTGGCATCAGTCCAACAAAAACCACTATACTCATGATCAAACTGGAGACACATGGAAATGTAGCTATAATTCATAAGGAAATTATGTACAGCAGTGTGTTAGAAGAAGATGGATGCTGCGAAGTTACAGATTAGAATAAGGTGTCAGTGTTTAGAGGCAGACTGCTATTTTGAAATGGAAGTAGGGTGAGGCTGTAAACTTTCAAATCCCACCCCCCATGAATTACCTCCTCCATTAAGGCCGTATCTTCCCAAACAGCACCACCAACTGAGGACCAAGTGTTCAATATGCTAGCTTCTGGGGGACATTTCTCATTCAAACCACCATATTCCATTCTCTGGCCCCTGTAGACTCATGACCATCTCATGATACAGAATCCATTTAGTCCAACTTCAAAAGTTCTCATAGTCTTTAACAGACTCAATGTTGTTCAAAAAACCAAAGTCTCAAGTCTCTTTTGAGACTAAAGGCAAACTCTTAACTATAATCCTTCGTAAAATAAAAAAAAATAAATCATATACTTCTAGCATACAATAGCAGAGAATATACATTTCCATTCCAGAAAAGAGGAATGGGGACACAATGAGGAAATATTAGACCACATCTGCTTTGGCAGATATCTTAAAGCTTCATACAATGGCCTATCACAGCTTCACAGGGACTCACCTGCCACTCTCATTGGTTGGCCTCAGCAGCTCTCTGAAACCATGGGGAAATATTCGTGACCCCTTATTATTGCATTTTTCATGCCTCCAAAGTCAGTACCACATGGGCAACACTGCCAGGTTTGACTGCCAACTTGGGATAGACCTTCATCCTTTAACCCACATTAGCAGTAGCTTTTGCATATGGTTGCTTTCTAGAAGCAGAAAACTCCTTAGGCTGTCTTTCACAAGTTGGAAACTTATTTGGGTGGCATCTTGCTCTGACGGCATTTTATCAATTGTTCCAGCAAAGAGCAGGAAACATCACCTTAATGGTGCTAATATCTTTAACAATTACAATCACTTTTTCAGCACTTGCCTTGGCTGTGATATTAAGACTCCTAGTGCCCCTTTTCTCTCCAGTCTGTACATTTTGGTTTCTCTCTGCTTCATTTTCTCTTTTTCACTGTATTCATGCATAATCATTACTAATAACAACCATTGCACAGATTGAATGTTATGCTGTCATGAAATTTCTCTTGCCAAAGAAATTCGTCTATTACTTTTTAATTCTACCTCATGTAAATTCTTAGGACATGGGCAGAAAACAGATTCTTTGTCAAAATATTACACAAATAGCCTCTAGCCCAATGGGCAATAGAGACCATTTTCGTCCCTGAAGCCTCATACATGAGTCAAGCCTATGCCATCTGCATTGCTCTCAGCATGGCAATTTTTCAGGTTCCTTCTAGAGTGAACCACTAAGCTCTGTTCAGAGCAATCAATCACTTTTTTGAGTCCAAAGTTCTTCATGAAAAAACAACACAGTCAGGGTCTTCACAGCAACACCCTCCCTTCACTCCTGGTACCAACTTGTGTATTGGTTACTTTTTGTTGCTGTGATGAAACACCATGACCAAAGGCAACTTTTGAAGAGAGAGAGTTTATTTTGATTTGTTGTTCCAAGAGGAGAGTTCCTAATGGTGGGGGAGGTGTGGCAGCAGGCGACCTGAGCAGGAAGCTGGCTGATCACATTTCATCACACCAGAAACTGAGTTAGCAAACTAGAGGTGGGGCAAGGTTATAAACTCCCAAAGCCCACCTCCAATGACTTACTTCCTCTGGTGAGGCTACACCTCCTAAAGGTGCCATAACCTGTAGCACCACCAAATGGGGACCCAATGTTCAAATACATGAGCCTGCAGGGAACACTTTTCATTCAAAACAACACAGGATTGGAGGCAGAAAGACGGTGAGTTGAAGGGCAGCCTGACTGATATAACAAGTTCATATCTCAAAAAACCAAAACCAAACAAAAAATATTTGTTTTACAGTAGAGAATACATTCATATGGGCCAAACACCATAAAGTATGGTGAAAGGGAAATATAATGAAACTTCTCCCTCACACTCATCTCCCAGCACCTAACCTCCCTCCCCACAGAGAGTGAACCAGCAACTTTTGTATATTGCTCCAGACACACAAAAGTGTGTGTGTGTATGTGTGTGTGTGTGTGCATGCAAAATTTTTTATGCAAAATGTGTTTTACGCATTGTCCTGCTTGCTTAATTCTATACTCACCTTAACCCTTGGATATTGTCCTAGTTAGTAAAAACAAGTTTTCATGCTTTTTCCATCTGTAGAATACATCATGTGGGCATAATCTATAAAATTAGAGCTTTTAAAGTTTTTACTCATTCTTTCACTGCTGCCACGAATAACTATAAAAACAAGTCAATGAGTGCATATGTAAGTATATTTCTGTAACATATTCCTGAGATAAGGGAACCACTGAAATGAAGGGGACTCTGTGACTGAACAGGTTCTCCTATGCTGCTTTATATAAATGAATTCTTCATAACAATAAAGTTTGAAAATGAAAAATAAATAGGGAGGGGTGGATGGTGACCCTAAAATAAAATGTGGAATTTGGGTAATAATTGTTTCAAATGAGAGAAACAACTAAAAACCCAGTTACATTGCCTTAATTAAGAGGATAATGTAAACTAAAATATACAGATGTGCACATACAACGTTCATGAGAATTCTCACAGGACCTAATAACTAGAACAAAAAAAAAAAAAGAAATGGTCATATAAAAGCTATATCTTAGCAATTATAATTTAATATGTAATTAATTCTTCTAATTAGAAGGGTATTTTTAGATGTTTTGCTGCTCATCAGAACATTGCTGTATGCCACCTCCGTATTCAAAATAACTTTCCTCTCCAAAGAAACTATTTCTGAAACCTCATTTGACTTTATTGATGCTTCATCATTCACTGCTGGCATGTTCACATTTTCTGCACTTACTGTTTGCATGTGCATATTATTTGTTCAGAGTATATATGGATATGTTTCCCCCATATAAAGCTTTCACAGAGGCAAGGCCATATTCTAGACTAATCTGTCTGGTGAACCTTCTTCCAGGAGAGGACTGCACGTTAAGGATTATTCAATAATTATTCATCAAGTAAAACACATCATGAGTTACATCAAATGCATTCTGGGTAATTACCTGCTGCCTATTAAACTAGAATTTATGAGCTTTCTGCTCCTCCAGAGTAGAGTGCTCCTGCCTCCAAAACAGGCCTTGCCATTCCTTGCTATTTTCATCTTCAGTTCAACCAACCCACTGAGAAGTTACTTTGCTCTCAGGGAGTTTGTGATCCTGTCACTTACTCTCCACCCCCAGAATGCCCTCCTGACCCACTTTCTGCCTATTCTAACCCTACTCATTTCTTCACGGGCTGCAGTGACCCTTCCTTCCATCACCAAACCTTCCTATTTTACCCTCACAGTTTCTTTCCTCAATAGAAATTTTAGAATGGAATGTAGATTCATCTAATTCCATAGGAAATACTAAGTGATTTCAGTATATCTGTACATTCAACTTCTCTGAGGGCCACAAACTTAGATGAAAGATGAGCAAATACTGAGTTCAGCTATTTTAAATGGGCCGGGGTAGATAGGCCTTACTAGATGGAAGCCAGTGCCAGCTACTAAGAGAAACTCTTCCATATTTGAATCAGCTAAACTACAGACACCACAACGTAATCATCTTTTGCAGGGGGACAACATCTTCTGGGAGGAGGAGTCAGAGTTCAACTTGCTTTAATAAGACAAAGTCTGAGAGTTACCTCCTCACAGGCATGACAAATCAACCTGATTAATAAAGCTCCCTCAACAAAACTCTCTTTCTCTTGCTTGATGAGTTCTATAACATCTTTAACAAGTTTAGGGGACAAAAAAAGGGAAAGAATGTTCATTTTACAGTTAGAAAGGCAAATTAAGTGCAGTGAGCTAATGCTTCATTGTGACTGAGTTCCAATTAAAGGGTAATTAGTAATCAATCAAAAATGTACATGAGATCATATGAATTTATTTCTCAGCTTCAGTGCAAGGTGGGAAGGAAGGAAGCAATGGAAAGAGACAGGGAAGAAGGACATCTCAGGGGACCAAAGAGTGTCAGACAGGGAGGAACACAGGGTCATCCCACAGAGATGTAAGAAGGAAGCCAAGGCCAGTACAGGCCTTGTGTTCTTCCAGGATGAGTTTTGTGTGTTGACCTAAGTAATGCTTGGAATCTGAGAATTTGGATTTCAGAAATAAAGACTTCTTATTTTTAATTTGCTAAATGTTTCCTTCAGTTATTTGCCTCTCTTTCTAAATATGAGTTCTTTGGAGAAATTTTTGAGGTCAATATCATAGAACCAGAAGAATTTCCTTACAAAATGTCCTATAGAACCTTTATATACAGACACTCCCTAAAGCAGGCCAGGGAGGCAGATCTGCACTTATCCCTTATGTGAATATTAACAGAAGATACCAGAGGACAATCATTGTCAAGATGGAATTTACACCTCTGAACACTGTTGTCACCACTCATAATTGCCATTCTCACAATCAAGTCAAAAGTCAATTTTCTAAAAAGAAAGTTACCATATGTAAGAAAGTTTTTAAAAATTCAGAAAACAAACTTTGCATTCACTATAGGACAACAGCTCAATTGATTAAAAGGAACATAATTTCATGGATATGTTTTTCATTATAACCAATTGTTCGCATTCATTTGTAAATTACTACTATCAAAGAATTGTATACATTGAAAGAAAATTGTATCATTACTAAAAATTTGTATTTGAAAACTGTTCTTTCCTATGCCATGAGGAAGCCTCTTAGGAAGGGTATTTTCATTATGTTTTAACTTCATAAAAATCTTATAAACATTTATGTCAAGGAAATTATTTTGAAAAAAAAAGCAAACATAGAAAAAAATTTCCACCTCGCCATGGTAATGCAGGTCTGTAATTCCAGTACTTGGAAGGCTAAGAAAGGAGGATTGCAAAGTTTAATGCTGAACTGCACAAAAAAGTGAGTTCTATAAGCAGGCATGGGTTACACAGTGAAACTCTTATCTCAAAAACCAATGGTAAGGGAGTAATTTCAGTACAAGAATACTTACCTAGTATGTGCAAAGCCCCAAGTTAGATTCCAAGCACCACAGAAAAATAAAATAAAATAAAACCAAACCCAACCTTTCCATTCAGCAAGTTATAATAGTTATATTCAAATCAAATGCCAACTACACAACACTAAATCAGAACTTTAGTGACCGAGAACAAAAATTAAAATTCAGTTTCCAAAATCTACAGGAATAAAGGAGTTTTGTTTAATCACCTGTGGATGTCTTCTAACTGCAAATTAAAATCTTCAAGTTTCTTTTGATATTTCTCTGTAAAGTTACAGAACTCAGTAAGGACTGATGATTTCAGATCAGGATATGGACATTCAAAAGTTTCTAACTCTGTGGGCAGTTCACTAAGCAGGTTAGCTTTTTCTTCGGAAGAATAACCTAACAACTGAAAGAGATGATTGTATTTAATCAAAATGAAAATTTGATAAAATGAATGAATTACTACCTATACCATTCTTACTTTCACACTCCAATCTGAAAGATCATTTTCTATTTTCTGTTGCTCCAGATTAAGACTTCCAAAGACAGCTTTCAACTGTTTCTTCATAAAATCAACCTACAGAAACAGAGTATGTAAATTACTGCAATTTTCCCAAGATTATTTCTATTCCTTAAAGACTTATTTTATTTTTATTTGTGTGTGTGTGTGTGTGTGTGTATGTGTGTGTGTTCAAAAATACAAGGATAAGTGTGTACAAGTGCCAGTGGAGACCAGAAGGGGACATCAGATCTCCTAGAGTTGGAGTGACGGGCAGTTGAGAGCAACTGGACATGGATGCCGGGAACTGAACTCCAGTATTCTGGAAAAATAGCTGGTGCTCTTAACTGCTGAACCACCTCTCCAGTCCCAAGATTATTTCTATTTAAAGTAAAGAATTATTCTCAAAAGCCAGTAAAAGGTGAAAACTTAGAAGAGGGAAAATCCTTTCGAAGATCTGTGAAAGAAAAAGATATGACCATGAGGCTTAACGAGGATTGCAGACCCATACATAACCCAAAAAGGGCTTACAGTGCAGTCACAGCCACTCTGTGCCTCTATTTAAAATTGTTCATGATAAGATTTAAATCATGAGCATCTCCTCTAGTCCCAGCTAGGCATAGATTTATTTTTAATTATCTACTAAAGCAATATAACATGACAGAATAACTGAGAAGTAAAGAAATGAAAGTTCAAACCCTGAACCTAGCACAACCATACCAACAGAGCATATGCTGCATGGATGGGAGGTCATCGGGAAGCTAGTAAACAGCAGTACCCAAAAACTCATGCAGAGGGTTTGGAGAGATGGCTCCATGGTAAAGAGCACTGACTACTCTTGCGAAGGACCAGGGTTCAATTCCCAGCACCCACATGGTGGCTAACAACCATCCATAGCTTCAGTTCCAGGGGATCCAACATGCTCTTCTGACCTCTGTGGGCACTATACAAAATGGGTGCATTTACATACTTGCAAATAATACACTCATACACATAAAATAAAAATAAAAAATAAAAGCACATTTTTAAAAGCATGCAGAGAAGGAAAGTGGTGTGAAACCAGGGTGATGGGAGGGACTGTGACTTGTCTAGTCTGCAGAGATCTAAATTCTAACAGAGGAAACAACTAGCACAAAGGTCCGAGGATAGGAGTGTGCTTGGCATGTGGGAAGTACAAAAGGAAAGCCGGTTTCTGTGGAACCCAGTTCATATGGAAAGGGCCAATGTCAGGTGGACCCGTGATTGGGGAAGGTGGACGGGGGCTGTGGGTTAGGAGGACATAAAGACTGCAAGTGCCTGTGTGAATTTCAGTGATGAGACAACTTGATCCCTTGCAATGGGGAAGTTTCTCAAGATCCCCTGGAAGAAGGGATAAGGATGAAAGATGAAGGCTGGGAGAGGAGTTAAAATGAGGGCGCTTGGGCAGATTCAAGAATGTGTTTAAGATACTGACGAAGCTTTACTTAAACAAAGAAGTGTTTAAGTGGTTTGTTTTTATCTGTTCTATTTGGGACAAAAATTAGATAATGAAATATTGGATCAGCTTTTTAAAGGACCACTACTGACCTCTTCCAGTGCCTTCGCTGAGTTATACTCCTTCTGGTGGGGTGCACACTTGGAAGTGTAGTGCTGTCTGCATTTCAGGGCAGCTCTCAGCTGTTGGATGGGATCTATTACATCTTTAAGGTATGCGTACCATTGTTCTGATAGCTCTTGCTCTATAGTGAAATGAAATTGAATCAAGGAAACACACTTTAAATTTCTTTAAGTAAAGAATAGAGCATTTGAGTTCAGACTTTTCATATTCCTTTAAAAAAAAGAAAAATCAAATGGACTGGCCTATTCTTTTACTTCCAAACAAAATTCCCCTTCAAATGTAGGATTAAAGAAAAAAAACTCACCAAAAGTCTTAAGTTCACAAAGACATTCATTTCCAATGTTCTCATCATTGAGAAAAGATTTCATTTCAGACTCCAATTTACATCTGAAACAGATATGATCTCAATCAATTTCCTTACAGTCATAATCACATATAGAGGTTTAAAATGAGTCGAATGTTTCATCTACTATTGTTCATTTATTCAAGCCGTATGCTAAGTTACTAACATGGGCAGAAATGAAAGCACGGGCAAGGGCAGCGCCCTACGGTCCTGGCTGCACTTGATGCTGTGTGCGTCCAGGGCACCCAGAAGTCCCCCTCCTGCTCAAGAGACTTTCAGAAAGTCTCCCAAGGCAACAAGCTAAAGACAGACCTGATCATGGGATGAGCAGCAGTAACAGAAGCTGAAACGGAAAAGGAGAGCCTGAGCCTGCAAGGAGGCTGCTTCGAAACTGCAGCCACTGCGGGCTTCTGAGCGACCACCAGGAACGGAGGTGAGATTATACAGTAAAAGTAGAAAATCTTTGTAATCCCTCATCCATTTAAAGAATGTTATTATTTCTAGAGTAAAACCATAAAAACCTCTGTGGATATTCAAAAAAGTCAGTATTTTTTTCTGTTTATTAATGCAATCAACTAAATCAGAGATTTGTTATGAATAGTATATTTTAGTATTAAAATGGCATAAGAAAATAGTAACAATTCTAAAACTTTAATATGATGATTATCTTCATTTTTTTGCAAACAAGTTATTATTCTTTGACTACATGTATTTTGTATAGTTGTAATAATGCATGTTTAACATTTTATATTTTAGATTTGTGGGGGTTGTTTTGCTTTACATTGATATTTTAAGATATTTTCAAATAGTTTTCATTATTAATGCAATGGTTACATACTATTCACATATACATGAGCCATCATTTTTCCAAGCCAATTCATACATGCATATATATGAATAAAGATGAGGCACTATGGTATATGATACTTCATTATTTTCCCAACAGGTAGCTTTTGCTACCTGGAATGTGTGTGTATGTGTGTGTGTACATGTTTGTGTTCATGTGTTTGGGTAGACATGTATGTGTTTTTCTTTAGGCATTATCCACCACTGGATAATGGGGCAGTTTCTCTCACTGACCAAGTAGGCTGGGCTGGATGGCCAGTGAGCTCCAGGGATCTGTCTCCCTAGCAGTGAGATTTCCAGTGCATTCCACAACACCCAGCTTTTTTCAAACTTGGTTTCTGGGGCTCAAACTTAGGTTCTCATGCTTGCACAGCAACTACTTTACCAGTTGAGACATCTCCTCAGACTGTTTTTAAGAACATATTTGCAACTGTTACATGGAAGTTGGGTGCAATATCATGAACACAACCCAGAATTTATTTGAGAAAAGGGGTTGTTTAACTAAAAATGTAGCACTTAAAACAATCCTTCTATTTCAGGGCCCAAGAGGCCACAATATAGCCTATAAACTGACAGAAAAGGAAGCTGTGTGTTATTCAGGTGATCTGAAGAAAGTGATTTTCCACACAAAACTTTGCATTATCCTGGAAGGATGAGATCTATACGTGGAGTAAACCCTTGAGGACCCCAATGTATCCTTTACTACGTGGTTGCACTACATAGAGTAATGTATCTATCAGCCACAAATGGTCACACTAAAGCTCAGAGTCCTTTGTGGCACTAGAATGAAACAAAGGAACAAGTGCCCCAAGAACATGAGGTAGAGTCTACAAGGATTATAGTTGAAACCAAAAATTATAAATAAAAATTTACAACTTTAAATACTAAACAAATTTAATGTTGGGAAATATTATCTAGTTCACTAAGAACAGATGTCAAGGAATTCAGTTGTGCCTCTCAGTGTGTGTGCGTGTATGTGCACGAGTGTGTGTCCATGCCCAGGTAAAGGTCAGATGTCCATGTCAGGTGTTTCTTCCTCGAATTTTTTGAAAGGTGATTTCTCCCACAAACTTTAGGGATCTCCCTGTCTCTGCCTCCACATGTGCGGACCACCACACCAGTCTGTTCATGTATATACTGGAGATCGGACTTAGGTCCCAAGCACTTTACCAACTGAACTCTCTTCCCACCTCTTCTAGTGTTTTTGTCTAGGAAAGCTGGATCAACTAGATCTCAGGTGATTTGAATGGAACCTTGTGGGAAAAAGCAAAGCTGTCAGCTTCAAGGTCATGTAAGACAGGCAACAAGTACTAATGTTTCAATCCCAGCTTCCCACAAATGAGCTTCTATACTGTCTGCGAATATTTTAGCTCTCTTAGACTCAGTCTGAAGTCTGTATAGTTTTTGTTTTTTATTTTATTTAGTTTTAACTTTTTGAATATCTTTAGCCTAAGCTGGCCTCGAACTTGTGACAATCCTCCAGTCTCAGCCTCCTGGGTACTGAGGTCACAAGTGTCGTCTCTCATACCCATCACGCCCAGCAAGTTTCCCAAGGTTGACAAGCACAGCACTATACTACTAATTTGTTCATGGTTCCTAAATTCTCCACAAATCTAGTCACTTTCCTAGCTTTCCTAACTCCCTTATGGCTATTAGTTTTTCATTTCACTGACTATGTATTAAAATTAGCTTACATTCTAGAACAACACAGAAAATTATCTTGGTATTCTTCTTTGTGTCCATTGTTCAGTCGTTACAAGTTTCCAGACAGCAAGTTATCGGTTCTGAAGTGTTCCTCACCTCCATCACCTTCCTGTCATTGCAACTCAATCAGTGAAGTGACTTTCCGTGATGATATGTATTTAATCATGTGTTTAGACCAACTCAGCACACACATTAAGGAGAATGTAAAACAGCTGAGATTTAAGAAAGGAAAGGAAAGGAAAGCCCTTTTCCAGTGTCTTCATTTTTGTTTTCACTTGGATCAGTGAACACCATAATCAAAACTTCCTAGTGACTTTCTCTTTTATCAAATTTCAAGTCATACAAATTTGCAAAACATTTTCCCAATGTTCTTAAATATTTTCTCTTGATAGGAAGTGACTGCTTGAAGGGTACAGTGTGTCTGATTTGGATTGTATAGCAAAAGTGTGGTAAGTGGTACAGCTTATATCATTATTTTTGTTTTAGGTTATATCATAGTATAAACTTCTTGCCAGTCATGAGCATTGTACCTCACATAGGGATCACAGGGTAGAACAAGAAACCATCATTAGCATGAAAAGCACAGAGTCCAAAGTAAACGTAATGACAGTTGGAAACCACACTTAGGCTGTGAGCATAGAAATGTTCTATCTTGGTAAGAATAAACACATAATAATAACATTTTAAAAGCTTACATAATAAATACCACTATGGTTAGAGCAAGTGGGTAAAGCTAAAATGGGGAGAAACACCTCTACTTTCTTTTTTTGCCTTGACTTTTAAAAATAAATCATTTTCCAGAGCTTGTAATTAAGTTCAAATATCAAATAATATTTTAATTCATTTTCAACTCCTAGAAATAGTAATGGTCAAAATCAAAACTGAGTAAGTCCTGATACAGCAACATCAAACCTATGAATGAATACCCAATGACCTGAACTTCTTAATTCATTTGTATTAAAAAAAGAAAACATTTATGAAGCTCTTCTGTGTACCCCACAATGAAAAGACAACTGGATTGTGATGTGATTTTCCGGTGGCTACCACTTCATAGGGAAGACACGCATGTAAGCAAACACTAGAGTGGGTGGTATTCATATCCCTCAGGGACGCAAGCAGGAGGTGGAGAGTTCAAAGACGGAGCGGCAGGGAGACAAGAAAAAGCATATTATTATGTCCCCTACACTCCAGATTAAGCTAAGAAAATGAAAAGATTTTAAATTGATTCAGATTCAAACAACTCTAAAGTTTGACTGTGTGGTTGAATTAACACAGGTCATTACAGACGTGGCTAGATCCCAGAAACTGCCAGGGCTCCCCATGCATTCTTACCTGCTTTCCTTCAGCCGGTCCTGTATCTGCCACCATACTTGCTTGTGTTGTTTGATTAGCATGTGTTCTTTAGACGTCTTTGACATTTCCATGGCTTTTCTGATCTACATTTAGAGATGAAACAAAAAAAGTGGCATCATACAAGTTTGAAAAATGAATTTCTGCAATAGAAAAGTTTTGTGTTTTTCAATCCTCATTAGAACATCAAACATACACTCTGTCTAAAATAACTATAGGGGTAAACGTCAGGGAAAGGAGAACTGAATGTGGTGGTGCATGCCTATGATTCCAGCACTGGGAAGATGGCGACAGGAAGATCCGAAATTCAAGGCTCGCAGCAGCTATAGAGAATTTGAGGGTGGCCTGGGCGCATAAGACTCTATCTTAAAAACAAAACAAAAAATTAACAAGAAGAAAAAATATTGGCTTAGAATACTAGCCAGTTCTAGAACTGGTTTCAAGGTATGCAAAGAAAGATCAAGTCATTCTGTTTTCTGTATACACAATAAACAACAGCCTACTTCATTACAGTATGTATTTGTCCCCATTTTGGACACATGTTTCTTACCAGGAATTTTCACTATTATTACATCTGTTTTATTCGTGAGGAGCTAGAAGGCAAGAGAAGTTCAAAGATTTGGTCAAGATCACAAACCTTACAAATTTCCCAGTCATAGGTCCTCGAAATTGGGCTAGATTTTATCTGATCCCTCAGCATAAAATGGGAGTCGTTAAATATGTTGTTAAGGGACCTGGTATTACTCCCAGCTCCTGTACTGAAGAAAAAGGCCTGAAACATGCAATTGTAGTCATTTAAATAAACTTTTTATTAAGATTTAGGCAAATAATTATTGAAAGGTACTTAACAAAGAAAGTGAAAAGTCATGTAGAATGGAAATCTAAACTTTCATCCAAATTGTAGTTCCCCGAGGTTCATGGCCTTTTAAAATTCAGCTCACAAGTGCTTCAAGGGCTCTGCTGCCAACTTGTGTCAGGCTTGGATCTGTTGCCATCGCCCTGATGGCACCCAGACACAAAGCAGCCTCTTTCTCAGCTGGGTTCTAGCTGGGCTCAGCCCAAGGAAAGTGCCAGCTGTAGAAGACTGAAGGGCGTGAGGGAAAGAGAAGCCAAAGCATCGCCCTGCCCTCTGCTCTCGGAAGACTCTCGGGCCCCTTCTCCACTGCACCTACTTTTCCCTGGACTGTTTCAACACAGTTCCAGACAGCTCTGATCACCTCCGCTTCTTAGCTCTAGCACCTGCATGATCATCTTCCAACACTACATACTGCTCTGCTATAAATCCCCAAGCAGTGTCTGATTCCTGGATAGACTCTGGCTTGTTGTAGTTATATATATTCCAAACTGTATTTTACATTAACACCTTTACACATGCATAAAAAGTCCAAATCAGAAACTTGATGAAATATGTATATTTCCTCCTTTATTTGCTATAGACTATTTTAGTACTCCTATAGTTTAAAAAAGATCAATAAAATGAAGACATAAAAACTTCAGATGACAAGTTTCAAGAGGGAATCTTCATAATGCATGCTATTTCTAGCTCCTATTTGCTGATTACATTAACCTTGAGTTTATCTTTCTGCTGTTCTGGTTTCTGATTCAAAATTAGGGATATAATGAAACAAATTACTCCAAAGAAATATTTAAGAAATACAAAGTCAAATCTTTTCTACAGGAATTCTTTAGAGTGTTAAGACTGCAAAGAAAACCTGAGTAGGTGACACTGCACTGATGCATTGTAAAATGGAAGCACATAATAATTTTTGAAGTCGGGCACTCTGGCACCTGTGTTAAAATGTCAAAAACCTATTCTAAGTCTTTACTACCTACAGTCTCTGAAGTTTGTTGCAGTAGACACAACTTTAAAATTAAATTTCTTTGACATATTTGGTCTATGTTGTACAAAAGAAATTAAAGCCTATTGGTGGAAGATGTGGACTTTTTTATAACTTAAGGGAAAAAAATCAATATTTTTGCCTTTGGGCCAAGGGAAAAGCCAATTAAATAGACTATAAAAATCAAAACCAAGCTACTGTTTTTCACTGAATACCTCCAATATTTTGTACAACATCTTAATTTTTGTTTTTATTTTGTTTTTGGAAATTCAGTCATCGATTTTACTTTTATCTTTAGGCCAATAATGAAGGAAAACAAAGCCTTCAAAGAACCCAAAGATTTAAAGTGGTACCTTCATTGGCATAGATTAGTAGGTGATTAAATTCATGACTGGGCAATAAGCCACATAAAGTCACTGTGGAAGGTGAATGTAACTCAGGTAGCAGGCCAATGACTTTTAATCCTTCGGGGGAAAAATGACAAATTCAATCCGAAACCAAAAGTTTCCTCTGTCTGCTTTATTAAGACAATCCAAGATAAGTAAACCTTAACTAAGCATTTTGAAATACTAAAAAAATCCTGTGGGTCAAAGGATCCAAGTTTAGAAGTATACCTTAGTAAGCGGTGTGTAGTTGAAGTGTTGGCCATATGCGCTTAAGCATTTGTCAAAACTCATTAGGATGTACAGTGAGTAATACTCAGCAAGAAAAAAAAAACTGTCAGCATAACTACAAAGGAAAACACTACCATAAAATGTAATGCCTCATCTGTTAGGCTGGCAATGGCTCTGATATTTAACAAGCATTCTATTAGGTTCTGGCGAGGCATGTTCTCTCTTAAATTTCTATTGGAAATATAAAATGATAGGAGCCCTACTTCTACAGAAAGGAATTTGCTTATGTATAAGATTTTCCATTGATTAACTATGACCCAGAAATCTTATTTGCAGAAATATATCTGAAAACCATATTAGCAAAAGTGTATAAAATTATTCATTGCAGTACCATTTTTGGAGAACAAAAATTCCATCAGTAAGTGTTCTTACCAAAGTAGATTGAACCTGGATCTGATCAGTTCTCTAGCTATGACTACCAATTTACAGGAAATACAAAAGAGAAAAACATGTTGAATGACACACTGAGATGCAGTCAACATTATTCAAACTGTGGGTAACTATAAAGATGAACAACATGGCTTCCTCAAGAAATAAATTATGAAACTCCAAGAAGATGGAGGAAGAAACAACAAATAAAAATGAACTGCAATGTCTGGATCTTATTTTGATACCCATTTGAATAAACTTTGAGACAGTCAAGGAGATCTAATACTAACTAGATCATACAAATTGTCAAGAAATTAACATTTCCACACATGGCAACGGTGTAATGCAACTTTTGAAGTTCTAATGTTTTAGGGTAACATGCTAACACAGTCAAGGATTTGCTTCAGGACACATGAGGGAAATTTTATGGTAGGATACTAGATGAAGCCATGGCCATGTTGGATCCTTGTTGACGCTATATGATGTCACATAGAATGTCATCATACCATTCAAAGTAATTGTGCACATGTGTATAACTTTCTATAACACAAGGTTAAAAAAATGATTTAATGGGACACTTAAATTGGGCAAGAAAAAAATTACCCTGGCTAAGCAAAGAAATTCATATAAAAATAATTATAAAGTTACTTTTCTACTTAATAAATGGGACACACAGTACACAAAAATTGGCATTGGTTTCCAGCCCACCTACTAAACAGCTTCAAATTGGATTTTGGCCTTTGGATGACTCAATCTCACCTCGGTGTCTCACCTAGCATCCAGAAATTGATCGCAACCAATGAGACAGTGACTATATAGGTGACCATCACACTGACCCAGTATAGCCATATCAGAAACTAAAGTCAGGCAAACAGCTAGTTATTCCCAAGATAGCTCTAAGCAAGTCTCCTTGTGTGCTTTGCATGTCATCATCCTGCCATTCTGTCTATATATCAATATTGCCAAAGTAAAGTTCTTCATTAATATCATCAACATGGTTAAAACTATCAAATTTATCTTAAAAACTAAGCACACATAGTAGTGAAATCAACAGGAAATAGACATAATTAATATGAACATTAGGAGAGAATGTGTCTGTTATATGACAGTAGGAAGAATTACTTATCTTAAACCTGCACATAAAATTTTAAATAATAATAAAAGCAAGACTAACAGAGACGATATTGCAATTTTAGTTAGTATAGACTATTTGGTATGTTAGCATCCATAACATTAAAAATAAATTTTAAGAGCTTTATTAAATTTCCAGTTATTTAATTCTATTTAAACTTTTAGTTTGGTTTTTGTTTGTTTTTGTTTTTTAGTGTTTAGCTTTTTTGAGACAAGGTCCCCCTGTAGCCCCAGCTGGTCTGGAATTCATTATGTAGACCAGGCTGACCTTGAACTCACAGAGATCTGCCTGCCTCTGACTCCTGGGTACTCGGATTAGGTGTGTGCCAGGATGCCTGATCACCTTTAGATTTTTAAGAAAACTGGTTACTAATTATTTGCTTCTTAAAAGAAAATTAAAAGTAAAATGTCAACATACTACCTCTAAACTGAATGAGAAGAGAAAAACTCCAAAAATCATGTGCAATAATGCTCCTAATACATCTTCCTTAATCCAAATATAGTAAAAAGTGAAAGGCTGGAGTACAGCTCAGCAGTTAAGAACACTTTCTGCTCTTGCAGAGGACCCAGGTTTAGTTCCAGCACCCATATCAGCTAACAGTCATTCATTCATAACTCCAGTTCCAGGAGATTGAATACCTCCTCTGGCATTTTTAGGTACTGTATGTACATGGCAGTCATTCATTCATAACTCCAGTTCCAGGAGATTGAATACCTCCTCTGGCGTTTTTAGGTACTGTATGTACATGGTACACTTAACATACATGCAGGAAAACACTCATACACATAAAATAAAAATAAATCAATAAAAAATTTAGTATAAGCCAGTCATGGTCGTGAACGCCTTTAATCCCAGCATTTGGGAGGCAGAGGCAGTGGATCTCTAGTCTACATAGTGAGTTTCAGGCCAGCTGGAGTTACAGGGAGACCAGGTCTCAAAAAGACAAAAAAAAGAGCAAATTATATGAAGAAAATTTAAAGTATTAGAAAATTATGAAGTGGCTCTCAAAACACTTTGTTCTAACTAACCAAAATGCAAAATAACAGACAGTACTTTAAAAGTTACCTCTTTATTATTATGAATCTGTGGAGATTAAAATTGGAAGCAAATTCAAGAATGATTACTATAGTATCATATACTAAGCCATTTTCAATAATTAAAGAAATCTACCAGATAAAAATTCTAGGTATAAAGTTATGTCTAGAAAATACCTTATTAAAAAGCTTCTTCCTGAATTATATTCCACTACAAACAAAGTTACTGATGCTATGTAAAACATCAGCTGAAAGGAACATTTTTGACCTCACACAGGAAAATCCAGTGACCAGAGATACAGTGTTGTCGAGACAGTGCAGAGAGGTGAGCACTCACCTACTTAGTGTGGAGTTATTTAGACTTTCAGTAATTAAAGCCTTAAATATTTGTATTCTTGGATATGGAGTCTAACATCAAAGAAAAATTAGCTTCGTCAAAATACTGACTTTAACACTCAACTAATCTACATTCAGTCAAAATGTATTTTTTGAAGCATCTTCAGTGGATGGATGGATGGATGGATGGATGACAGTAAGAATACAAATATATTCCAATGTCGGCAAAGATATAAAAAATATGTTTGTAGTATCTTTACTAAAAACAGTATCTTGAGAAAGAAATTTGACAGATCTCAATTCACTAAAAATATTCCTTCATTTTGGCCCAATCATGGGAATTCATCCTGTGGAGTAGATGATTCTAACAAGAAAGCCTTCTGTGTAAAGATATTGTACCACAAAATCAAAGACAGCCCAATTCTATATGATTTAATTCTCAATTCATCGATGTTTGTCACTGTTTTGTTTTGGTTTGGGAAATAATCTTATTATGTAACTACAAACAAGCCTTGAACCTTCCTGCCTCAGCTTCCTGGGTGTTGGGATTGCTTCATTATTTTTTTTTAATCTTAGTGTATATGATATGTGCATATGATTTGTCTGTGTGATGTGTGTATATGCTATGTGCACACATACCTCTGTGCAAGGGTGTGCATGCATCACAGTGCATGTGTGAAGGACGGAGGACAAACATGGGTTCTGGCCTTTGCCTTCCTCCTCAACTGAAGCAGGATGTCTTCTTTGTTGCTCTGTACTCAGGCTAGGTAGTCTGCAAGTTTCTGAGAACTGTCCTGGCTCTGTCTCCCATCTCACCATAAGACCACTGGGATTAGAGTCTGACCTTTATGTAGGTTCTGCAGATTCAAAATCAGGTCTCATGCTTCTGTGGCAAGCACTTTACTCACCGCGGTGTCTCCTCACCTCTGCCTAGTTCATTTTTAAATTGGCCTTGAGATCTCAATTCCAGTGATGCGTCCTTTCCTAATCACTGGTTCAGGATCAAGTCCTGTTACTGTACAGCAGACAGAATGCTTTATTACAGATCATACTTAATATAATTTTATTTCCAGACTTATTTGATAGACCACCTTCTTATTCATGATATATAGTATATTCCACAAGGGTAAAGAACTATGCTATGTTACCATTGTACCTGCAAGACAAACAGTAGGTAAAACCTAAATTTTGTTGTCTGTAATTATTAAATATATAATAAGTAATATACAAATAACAAGATAAAATGTTAAGAGTTAAACAAATTTCATATTCATGTTTATTATAGAAGATAATAAAATATGTGTTAATTTCATTTTTTTAATTTTATGTGCATAAGTGTTTTGCCTGCATGTATGTAAATGCACCCATGTCATACAATGCCCTCGGAGGTCAGAAGAAAGGGTCAGATCCCCTGGAAGTAGAGTTATGGGTGGTTGTTAGCTGCCATGAGGATGCTGGGAATCAAACCTGGATTCTCTGCAAGAGAAACCAGTGCACTTAACCACTGAGCCATCTCTCCAGTTCTTGTGTTAAAATTGTATATATGTGTGTATGTGTATATTTTGACTATGTACAGTACATCAGAACAGAAGTCAAAGATGGTTTTATCAGGATGATAGCTATGAGGCTTTTCTGTAAAATTACCTGGAAAGTCCTCATAAAATGAAGTCATTCTAAAGTTATCTGAGTCAAACAAAATAACTGTTTCATTAAGTAGTTGCCTTAGGTTGTGGTGATATAGCTGATGGATATATGGCAATTTCTCTAGACCTGTGCTTTGCAACCATAATCACTGTCTTTTAAAACACATTAATAATAAATAACCACATGAAACATTCAAATATTAAAATTTCAAATATAAATGAAAACTGAAAATTAATGTATTGCTTCACTGGTTTTTTCAATGTTACCAAGCAATGAAAAAATGGCATTTTTAATGAACTCTATTATTTGCATGAGAGAAATATACTGTATGAGTAATCCTAGGCCATCCACAGTTCTAAGTACTGTGCACAAGCATTTGCACACAGCTCCTTTCAAATCTAGTCCAAGTTGACTATTTAATAGCATTTGAGCAAAAATGAGATTTCTAGAACAGAGAATGCTTGAAGATATATTTATGTAGTGTTGAAGATGACCTTGGAATCAGAAAACAAGACATGGCTGGCACATTCCAGAATACTGTATCACTCAGATGAAGTTGAAAATTGCCAAAGGCTAATAAAATTACTATCTTCACAAAAATAAATTTGAATTAAGACCTTATAGAGTTGTTAATAGCATTAAGTGATACATGTAAACTATGTAACTGTCAGAACACTCAGTAAGTATGAGATGCTGTTCAACATCATTAACGTGGAAGATACTAGGAACCATCTAGACAATCAGTTATTTTCCATTTGAAATGTAAATACTATTAGATGTCCTGAAAATTCAATTTTCCAAACTTAAAAGAAAAAAACAAAAATGACTTCTAACCTTTAGTTCTGCAGAAGCAGAAGCCAACTTTTTGGCTTCAGTCAAGGCACGTAGCTGCTGATAATCTACTGGCTTATATTTGCGGCTTCTCACTCCATTTTTCCTATGGAATTCTAGATTATCTATTTTTCATAAAAACAGAAAACAGCAAAGAAATAGTATCATGTTGCTCAAACTTAGTTAAGAGAAAAATATTGAGTTTGGATCTTACTTTTAAATATTTAAAAAATCAAACAGAAGACTACTACAACATTTGTAATATATTTGAATCTCTAATTCTTAACAACTCTTAGACTATGACTGTGATATTCCTTGCATATAATTACTTTCAAAAGGACGTAGAGGGAACAATTTTGTGTGAGGTGAACATTGTCATTGCTAGAATACTATGATTCTGTTTAAATTTATTGCTTTTAAGACATTGTTTTTAAATGTGTTAGGCATCAACTGTAAATATTCAAGTATCACACATTTCTCAGTCAAACCACATAAGTAGATTTTTAAGTTATAGGTACATTTCCAATCTAGAAAACTCAAAATAATTAAAATTTGGAAAGAAACTTAAAAAGTAAAACTAAATATTTCATAATTCAAATAAGATTTCAATTATGTAAAACATGTGTGTACTCTCTGTTCTAAGACATAGGAAATCTTAATTTCCACAATACTACCCTTTTTGATAAAGCAAATTGTAGATAGAAGATGACCTGATGCCAAGTAGCATAAATCATAATAACCTGAATTATTCTAATAGAAAATGCATTTTTACATCAAAAATGAATAACTAATTCTCTTAGGGTTTTCAAATGACTTTAGGACAACCAGAAAAGGAAGGCAGTGTTGTCTTGGCCACTGCTGATAATTAAAACAGAGCCTCTGCAAGGGAGCTGGTCCGTCATTCAGTGCAAGTAAAAAAAAAATTAGGTTTTCCTTATTAAGATTTTGGAAATAAGCATTCCACATTTATACTATTTCAAAAACTGCTTAATATACTATAAATCAAAAGGCACAGTTGGAAAAAATACCTGAGCCGGCATTTCTTTGAATCGTCACGAGTGGCCAGTCTCTCTTGCTCATGCTTTCTGTATCTGTTAATGAACAAGAGACAGTTTAAATTTCACATTTTTTTAATGTTTTAAAGATATGTTGACTTAAGTATTTTCAAAAGTGATGCCCAGGAATAAGTGCCATAACTCTATCCTCCAGTATATTTCTTCATGACATTTTTGAGTGTGTATATGTACCCATGTTTGTATACGAGAGCGCGCACATACAGAGGAGGTGAGTGTGCACATATATTGGTGTGTGCAGAAGGAGGTGAGAGGCCATCTCCTTGCTCTTTGCAGCACTGTGTCTCACTGGGACCTGGAGCTCACTGATCAGACAGGAAGCCTGGTCAGTGAGGGCCGGCCTGCTTCTGTCTCCCCGAACTCATAAGCGTATATTGCCATGCCAAGCATTTACACAGACACTGGGACTCGAACTCAGGTCTTCATACTTTTGCAGTAAGTGCTTTGCTGACAGTCATCCTCCCCAGTTTCTTTTTTGTGCCTTCTTGTTCTTGGTCACTCCCCATCCTTTCCCTTCTAATTCACCTTTATTCAGTTATCTCAATGGTACATATTTGGTAAATAGGAAGGAATGCATGTTTTGTTTTGGATTTCTGGAAGGAAAGAAACATATCAACTGAAGAATTAAATTAGTTACTCACTGCTTCTATTACTCACTTGCAAACAGGAAGTATACTAGCCAGATTTACAACCCTTTCCCATGGAGGGACTTGCAGCTATTGGAAACAGTCTACAGGCAGCCTCTCCATCATCTCCTTCAGCATTGGACTCAGCTGCAGAGAACAGCCTCATCCAAAGTCATCCACACCCTTCTGGGGATAGCCTTGACCAGTGACTAAGCACAGCAGGGTATGATACAAGTTAAGCCCAACACAAGTTCTTATGGTGTAAACAGACTCCAGAGGTGCCCACTCAGTCCATCTGCACCTTCTCCACCCTGGTTCTTCCTCCTTCTTTTCATAAGTGTAGGTCCCTGATACATACCTTGCACCCCAAAATTTGCCTGCTTCCTGAGAACCCAATCTGCATTAGCATGAAAGTGAACTTATATCTTCCTTGGAACACATCACCTCCATAGCCAGCAGGTTAATCAAGTGGTTTTTACATTCTAGCACCCTTATTTCATAAATGTTTGTTCCATATCCAGTAGGCTAAAGTACTCATGTCTACTGATATTTCCAGTAGCCTAACTCTTAAATGGAGGAGAAAATAGCAAAGGTCCATGATTGTTTGAAAACTCTCACCAGCTTTGGGGAAAAGGGTCATAAGCTCTAGTGTGTAATTTCTAATGGGTCTCTGGTCACAAACATTATGTTTTAAGGCTTTAATAATATTGACAACCCTCCCTAAAGACTGCTTTCCACTCTTGTTTGAATGTTATCCAATAAGATTCCCACTTACACAATGTACATCCAACCTGTCCATTCCTGTTGCCTCTATAGAGTCAAACCACTATTGCTTGAGAAACCTAACCAGACCTCTCAATCTAAATAAGAGAAGGTCTCATACTTCTCCTACCTGATTTGTGTCTTTTCCATAATAATTCCTGTCTGTCCTCACATTTGGATATTTATTGCTTAGATGTTTGTCTCCCTCAAGAGACACGTGTGCTCTTTCTTAATTATGATTATGTATTATAATGATCACTCTTCATTGTCAACAGGATTTGATTTTGAATCACCTAGGAGACACAGTTCTGGACATGTTTGTGCTGTGTGGAAGTTTCTAGACAGGTTTCACTGAGGACGGAAGACCATAGCATAGACCAGTCCCAGGGGAGCACACGATCACCAGCATTCCTCTGTGTCTGATTCCTGGCTGTGGATACAAGGTGACAAAATGACTGGTAGACTGCTACCATACCTTCCCCCGGTAATGAACTATCCTCTCAGTCTATGAGCCAAAACAAACCCTTCCTGAAGTTGTATTTGTGAAATACTGTGTCAAAGGAACAGGAAAAACAACCAATACATATCTCAGTACTTACATAAAATACAGTATATGTTCAATAAATTCTGTTTGAGAACATGAATAAAATGTTGCTTGGTGTCTTGTAGATACTTAGCAGAATGTCAATAATTTCTAAGTACACAGTAGACCCCTCTTCCCAACCATAACTATTTGTTTCTTTAAATCTTCTCTAATAGCTTATAGATCTGAGTGACAAATGTTCATGCCCTCTGGGCCCACCAGGTACATGAGATGAAAGATATGACCAAGGGCAGACCACAGGAAATTCAGAAACAAGGAAAACTGAAGCAAATCCCATGCCCAAAGATAAATACTGCCTTTTCTTTTTATAATACAGATACCAGACACACTAGCAAGTCTCCTGAATGGATCTATACCAGCTTGCTAGCTCTGGCTTCCTACAACTTGTCTTTGTTTCCACTGAATTCTTTTACCTGGAGTTTTCTTTTTCAAGCTTTAATTTTTTTAAATTTATTTTTGTTTTTATTTTATGTGTATGAATGTTTTGCCTGAATATAGGTAAGTGTACCACATGTGTGTATGGTGCCCACAGAGGCCAGAAGAGGGTGTTGGATTGCCTGGAACTAGAGTTAAGGATGAGTATCAGCGACCATGTAGGCACTGGGAACTGAACCCAGGTCCTCTCTCTCCAGCCCCAAGATTCAGGATCTCAGACAAAAAGGACTTTTCTGATTCCCTTTCAGCTACCTTGGTTTAATAATGCCTAATCCTGTGTAGTTTGCAGTTCCTGGTTTGCTGAGGGAAAACATGCAAACCATATAGTGTTCCTTGTCATCCGCACATACTTCATGTTTTATTATTTGTTTACATTTTTAAATTTTATCTATTTATTTTCATGTGTGCATGTGTTGGCACACATGTGTCAGGGTGCTTATATGGAGAGCATCGGACAACTGGCAGGATGCACCTTCCACCACAATCAAACTCAGGTCATCAGGTTTGACACCAAGTGTCTTTGCTTGCTGAGTAACCTAGCCTGCCCCAAATTCAAAGTATGATCATAAAAATATCACACTAGAACGAATTCTAGAAATAAGTCTTGTGGCCCAAAACTAATCTGTCTTCATGAAATTGAAACCTCTCTGGTCTAACCATACAGAAGACCAAGTGGAATCACTTCTTGATATACATAATTGGATCTTTTGATACACCATTCAAGACTATTGTAGGTTTCTAAGGATCACTGAATTTGGATATTATATAATGGATTCAAAAGTAGCATTTCTTATATCAAATAACTAAATAGACATTCAGATTTAGAATTTGAAAAATTTACAATTTACTTAGTCCCACTTCCCGTTTCAGCATTTAAGATGTCTGAGATTCAGGAAAACAACTAATATCAGTTAACAAGTGATTACCAGAATTACTGCAGACTTAGAAAAATTTCAGAAAATAATGCTCAATTCATAATCAATGTGGTGAGCAAACCTAAACTGACTTCAAGTCATTTGGTAGCAAGCCTAAACTACACTAGTTTATCCTATTCAATGTGAACACTCACACATTTGTGCAGAACTTGCAATGCATTTAATAATAAGGAACTTTCATGAACACCATCAAGGTTTTAAACAACAGAGTCTATTTTGTGTAATACAGTTCTTAAAATCTAAAAAATTCAAAATGCATGGCACTCATGCACTTCAGATAAAGGATCAAACTATATAAAACAAACATTTCCAGACTCCCAAGTAAGTTTGTATCATTTTAGACTATTTAGTTTTCTGCTTACCAGTGAGAAATTCAAACTGGCTACCTCAGTCTGTGGCTAAAAATGCTTTTGGATGAATAACAGTTATTTGAAAAGAGCCTTTCATGTTAAATAATTTAAGAGCACTTCGTTTTAGAAATTACCCCATCTTCACATTATGTGACATTTTAGAAATTGCTTGAATGTTATCAAAATACTAAGCTGTCTACATATATTTAATTACTGAAAATATTTTAAAATAGTGTATTTTATGACAAAGTTCTTAGAGTACAGGAAGAGCACACTGATATATACTAAATGATTTTTTTTCAGTAGCTAGCAGGTTGAAAAACATTCTAATAGGAAATTTCATTTTACAGATTTGGTGCAGAATCTACATTTTGTTAAAATAGACAAACAAACACAAACGAGAGTTTAACTAGCCTGTGAAGCACAAATGAAAAGTCAGGACTTCTCTAAAGTTGAAGAAAATAAGCAGCAGAGAGATTTATAAAATAAAGCAGTCTTTATTAAAAGGCCAAATCTATATATCACAGACATAGAGGAAGGAGGAGAATCTCAGGTCAATGTCATTGACCAAATCTTCAATAAGATTACAGACAAAACTTCCCCAAAATTAAGGAAACTCACACCTATACGGATACAAGAAGCACACAGAACACCAATTAGAAAGGACCAGATCAGAAACTCCCCATGACATATCACAGCAAAAACATTAAATGTACAGAACAAAGAGAGTGTGGTGAACGCTGTTAGAGAAAAACAAGCTGAGTATAAAGGAAAACCCATCAGAATTACAGCTGACTTTTCAATACAAACTATGAAGGCCAGAAGAGCCTGGACCAACTTATTCTCAGCTCTAAATGGCCATAGATACCAGCCCAGAATACTTTCCCCAGCAAAGCTATCTATCAGAGTCAAAGGAGAACAAAAAAATTTTCATGACATGAATAGGCTCACAGAATTTATGTCCAGCAAACCAACCTTACAGAAAATACTTGAAGCAATACAAAGGACCAAAGATAAGAATGACTATACCCAGGAGGTTACAGAAAGAAAACAAAAGAAGGCATAATTATGGAAACAGAAAATAGAACCAAGAACACAAACAAAGTAAAATGACAGTAACCAATACAACACTCATCTTTTAATAATAACCTTAAATATCAATGGTCTCAATGCTACAGTCAAAAGACACAGGTTACTAGAACAGATTAAGAAACAACACCCATCTTTTTGTTGTCTTCAAGAAACTCATTTTACCTTCAAGGATAGACATATCTTATGGTGAAAGGGTGGAAAAAAGATTCCAAGCAAATGGGACTAAGAAGCAAGCAAATGTTGTAATTCTAATAGCTGACAAAATAGACTACAAATTAAAACTAATCAGAAGAGATAAAGAAGGTCACTTCATTCTAACCAAAGGAACAATTGACTAAGAAGATATTACAATCATGAACATATATGCACCAAACTCTGGTAGACTCAATTTCATAAAACAATACTACAGGTTTATAAAACACAGATTAACACCAACTCAATAATAGTTGTAACTTCAATACCCCACTATCTGCCCAAGAGACAGATCAGTTGGACAAAGAATAAAAAGAGATATCTGAATTAAATGACATCAGATATCAAAACAGACACTTACCAAATATTCTGCCAAGCACCAAAGAATACACCTCTACTTAGCAACCCATGGAAGTTTCTCTAACATTGACCACATACTGGAGCACAAAACAAACCTCAACAAATGCAAAAAAACTGAAATAATTTAATGCTTTCAATCAGACCACAAGACAAAAAAGCTCAAAGTCAATAACAAAAGAAGTTCTAGTCACTATATGAACTCATAGAAATTAAACAACACACTCCCAAATGAAGAATGAGCCAAAGAAGAAATTAATAAAGAAATAAAAGTGTTCTTTGAACTAAATGAAAATGATATTAGAACACAACAATACCTCTGCGACACTTTAAAAGCAGTCCTAAGAGGAAAGTTTACAGCTCTAAGTGCCTACATTAAAATATCAGACAGAGCACATATAAAAGACTTAACAGTACAACTCAAGACTCTGGAAAGGCAAGAACAAAACAAACCCATACCTAGCAGACAAGAAGAAATAACAAAAATCAGAACAGAAATTAATGAAATAGAATCAACCAAAACAAAACAAAAAAAGAATCAATGAATCTAAAAGCTAGTTCTTTAAAAATATAAACAAGACAGACCCTTAGCTTGGTTAACCAAAAAAAAGAAAGAACAACTCCAAATTAACAAAATCAGAGATGAAAAAGGAAACATCACAACAAAGAACAAAAAGATGGAATGTTTCAAAATCTTATACACTATTAAATTTGAAAATCTAAAAGAAAGATGAATTTCTAAATTCATGGAAACGACCAAACCTAAATCCAGAACAGATCAACAGCTTAAACAATCCATAACATAAAAGGAAACTGAAACAGCAATACAAAATCTCCCAAGTAAAAAAAGCTCAGGCCCAGATGGATTCACAGCAAAATTCTAGCAGACATTCAAAGAAATCTATAACCAATACTTCTTAAATTAATAAAAAAGAAACAGAGGGAGAACTCCCAAACTCCTTCTATGAAGCCAATAACACTCTAATACTAAAATGAGGTGAAGACACAAAAGAAAAGGAAAATTAGGGGGCTAAGAGATGGCTCCGAGGCTAAGAGAACTGGATGCTCTTGCAGAAGACCCAGGTTCAATTCCCATCAACCACATGGCAGCTAACAGCCATCTATAATTCTATTTCAAGGGGATCTGATACTTTTTCCTGACCTCCATGGGCACTGCACAACATAGATTCACTTACATACATGCAGGCAATACACCCATACACACAAAATAAAAATATTTTTTTAAAAAGAAAAGTAAAGGTCCATATCCTTAATAAACATAGACACAACAATTCTCAACAAAATACACTCAAACCACATACAGACACACATCAAAAAGATTACCTATTGTGGTCAAGTTGACTATATTCTAGAGATGCAGGGATGGTTCAATATACTTAAGTCAATAAATGTAATAAATCACATAAATGGACTTAAAGACAAAAATCACATGGTCATCTCAATAGATTCAGAAAAGCCTTTGACAAAATCCAACCTGCATTCATGTTAAAACTCCTAGAGGGAACTGGACTGGAGGGAACAACTCAACATAATTAAAGTTATACACAGCAAGCCCACAGCCAACATCATTTTAAATGGAGAATAAGTGGAAGCATTCTCATTCAAATCAGGAGCCAGATAAGGGTGTCTACCATCTCCACTGCTTTTCAATATAGTGCTTGAAACTCTTGCTAGGCAGTAAGAAAAGAGAAGGAAACTAAAGGAATACAGATGGGAAAAGAAGAGCTCAAATTATCCCTATTTGCAGATGATATGATATTATACCTAAGAGAAGCCAAAAATTCTACCAGAAAACTGCTAGAAATGAGCAATACTTTCAGCAAAGTGACAGATCACAAAATCAATTTACAAAAATCAGTAACCTTTCTATATACCAATAACAAGCACTCAGAGGAAGCATTCGTAGAAACCCTCACATTCACAATAACCTCAAAAAATAAAACATCTAGGAATAAACTAAAGACATTAAAGATCTCTACAATGAATATTTAAAATATTTGAAGAGATAAAAGAAGATACCAGGAGATGGAAAAACCTCGCATGCTCATGGTTTGGAAGAATTAATATTGTGAAAATGACCATCCTATCAAAGTCAATCTATAGATCAAAATCACTTTAATATTTCATCTTATACAAGTTAGACTGTCTAAGATCAAGAGAACAAAAGACACCAAATGCTGGAGAGGTTGTGTAGAAAGGGAAGTGTTCATTCACTGCTGGTGGGATTGCAAACTCATGCAACCACTATGGAAAGCACTGTGGAGAACTTTTAAGAAACTAAAAGTGAATCTACCATATGATATGGTTATACCACTTCTTGGCATATACCTAAAGGGCTCGTCTTACTGTAGAGATACCTATACATCTATGTTTGTTACTACTCTTTTTACAATAGCTAAGGACTGGAAACAACCTAAATGTCCCTCAACTGACAAGTGGACAAAGAAAATGTGGTACACTTATACAATGGTGTTCTACTCAACAGTAAAGAAAGATGAAATTTACAGGTAAATGGATAGAACTGGAGACTGTTATACTAAGTGAAGTAATACAGACTCAGAAAAACAAATGACATATGTTCTCCCTCATCTGTGAATCTTATCACCAATTCCTTGTATGTGAGTATGTATCCTGATATAATGGCAGGAGCCAGAAAAATGGAAAGGAACCACTGAGATAAAAGGTTAAAAAAAAAAAACCTAATAGAGGGGATAGTAGAAAACAGATGTTACCAAGGGAGAAATGGGAAGCTATGGGTATTTAACTGGGAAGTGCGGAGGGAAGGACATACAGGGAACCATGGGAGTGCAGGGGAAGAAGGAACTCAAGACAGCGGGGATAATAGGAGACAGATATCACCAAGGAGAAAATGGGGAAAATGTGGAAACTTTAACTGGGGATGAAGGAGGGAGATTATGCAGGGAGAGAGAGAAGAGAGATAAATAAAGCTTAGGTGGTATGGAAAACTAGAGGGAAATGTATTAACTAAAAACCTCCTGAAAAATACACACGCAATATCTTAACATGAGTACCTGAAGGCTATGTAACAAGAAACATAGTGCCAGATAGGAGAAATCTCCCTTTGAGGTTTTGGTCAGTGTAGTCCAAGAGACTCCCAAAATAACACAGGCTATTGCCACAACAGCCTTTGATCCAGAACTTGATCCTATTGCTGAAAACAGGACATACTTCAGACACAGGACTTGGAGTAAAGTGCTGGAACTAACTTTGAATCCTCCCTGAAGACTAGCTCTCATAGTTCTTGAGGATACTATGCAAACTGCGAAGGGAGACAATCAATCAATGGTCGGACCCCAGCTTCAAAGTCTAATAACCACAACAGTGACTGGCACAACAAACTATAGCAGTACAGTATGGCAATTTTTTCTTGGGGGTAATCAACAGTTATCCAGTTGAACTTAAAGCCCTCTCAATGGGAGGGAACTCATGTGTGGTACTGTAAACACAGTCAAATTCACAAGACTGGAGATGCCATAGATCCTAGAGAAAACCCTCTCTCTGTCTTATCTCTATACAATGTAATTTCTTACTGTATGCTAAATATGGATCCATATATTTACAGACAAGTATACCATGTACCACTCATTAAAGAAGCTTCTTTTTGCAACAGAATTACAGAATTACAGCTGGCCACACACAGAGAATATGAGTCTGAGATATGCTCAGCCCTAAGTGACACATCTACAGTGGAACCTCTATACTTAAGGCTCATGGAACTTAGTGGAACAACAGGTGAAGAGAATACTGATACACTTTCAACTCTTACCTACAAAGCTTCCTCATGCAACAGAGTGCATCACACACAGAAGGTCACAAGTGACCAAGTTTTAAAGACTAAAAGATTGCAAAGTGGGTATCCCCGGATAGGACTCCTACATTAAACCTCATCCACCCATGACTCAAGGACCACTGCACAAGAGGGAGTGGAAAGATGGTTCAGAGGCAGGGCAGGTGCACAGACATAAGGAAACAAAGGGTTTTAGTCCTCTGGGAGCTTACTCAAATGAACTTGCAGCAATGATGACAACATGCACAAGACCCATGCTGACTCAATTAGACAAAAACCCAGCATAGAACTGGGGAAATAGGCCACAAGTCCCAATCTTTGCAGAGGAACTATTTATTGGCAAATGGCTATTGCTAAGTGAGGGAGAGTTGTTCTTCTTTAAGGAAGTGACTCTAGATAGGCTGACTAGACTTCAGTGGTTCAGTTTGCAGCCAGAGACATCTGGATACAAAAGCTTGACCAGCTAGGCCTTAACATAAATGACAGAATGCATAAAATCCAGTCCTGGGGATGGGGTGCTATGGATGGGTGCAAATGAGAGAGAGTATCTAAATATGATTAAGATTTATTGTATGAAAGGCACAAAAAATCAATAAAAATATACATAAAATGAAAATAAAGCAGTCTTTTCATGGGGTCAAAATGCATTTTCATAGCAGGGAGTGGTGGTACACATCTTTGATCCCAGTACTCAGGAGGCAGGGGCAGGCAGATCTTTGTAAGATCAAGGCCAGCCTGATCTACTTAGCAACTTCCAGGCTAGCTGAGGTACAAGGAGATTCTGTCTCAAAATAAACAAATAAATAAACAAACTAACAAAAAGAATTTTTTATTCATCTATTTTCTGAAAATAATCTGTTAATATACTGAGGAAGAAAAGGTTATATTTAGACTTAAAATTGGAAGTTTATAGCTAACTTGTTATCTCTAAACTCAATATTAATTGTATATATGTGTGGATTAACCAATTATCCATGGGGATGAATTTCCTAAGATAAAGATTTTATCAAACAGCATAAGAACATAAAATATCTTCAATAACAAATTATAATCTGTTTTGTATGAAAGCTCTCATAACATTTTAAATGTTACTTCAAATATTATGCCCAGAGTCTTGCTTGCACAGTGCTTTTTTTGTAGCTTCTGAAATTCAAAACAGAATGGTTTATATTACTTCCATTATGAAACATTATGCATTCTAGTTTGCATAGGATAAAATTATTGTCCTGGAAAAACTAATGGAACCAAAAGATAAATGACTAGAACTAATAAAAGCAGTCAGAGAGCTCAGCTATATAGTAAATAGCTCATGATCAATGCAAAAATAATGGGAAAATATATCACTCTAAACAAAACAAAATATCTAGGAATAAACTGTTCAAGAAATCGGTAGAATTTATTCTCTAAAAAAATCTACAAAAGTGCATTCCAGGAAGTAACAGGAAACTTGAACAGAAAGAACCCATATGCCAAATATTTAAGAGTGGCAATTGCTGGAAGATAGGAGTATTAATTTTGACTTTCTTTTGCTTAAATGCAGTTGCTAAATTTTTCTTTTACATATAAGAAGACAAATACATCTTAAAATGAACTAAGTTGGGCCAAATTTTATTTCACTATATACTGGGAAAGCTATCATGGCTTCAGCTAATTTAATAGACATAAAAGACTATTATAGGATGCCAAGAATCTTTTAAGACATGAACTTGTAAATATACATAAGTATAGTTTACTATACTGAAACTGGATTGAGTTATTTCTTAGAGTCTTTTCTACTAAAAGATAGGAGATATTAAAATATAGTCATTAAATTTTAAAATTAAAATATTCTCAAGGTCATTTTCAATATTCTTGGAAAACTAAAAATAAATGTGCTAAGTTATTTTTTCAATTATAAATGTGCTAGTTAAAATGTTATTAAATTTCATAGAAAACTAATGATTAAAATTAAATTTTCTGACTCTATTCAGCTCTAATACCCAGTCAAATTTAGCACTGGCAGTCATTCTGAATGTGTTATGCTCCACAAATTTCTATGCAGAGACAAGTACTGATATAATTTTTATATAAATGAGGTAATGATATATGTAAAATTCTATAAGCAGATTTTTCATTTACTATATAACCTGACCATCTTTCCCTGTTGTTCTATTACTGTCCCTATACAGACATATACATATATCTTTAATGGCTTCAAAATGAATATATTCATTAATATAACTAGAACAAGAGTCTGAGAAAAAATCTTTTTAAAAACAATTTTAGCATTTTTTTACTATCTTATTTTTTATTTTATGTACATGAGTATACTGCCTGCATGTATGTAAGTGCACCTATATCATGAAATTTTTACAGAGATCAGAAGAGAGAGTTGAATTTCTCTGGAACTGGATGTACAGATGATTGTTAGCCACAATATGGGTGCTGAGAATTGAACCCAGGTCCTCTGCAAGAGCAGCCTACTATTGACCCCTAAGCCATATCTCTAGTCCCACATTTATTTATTTATTTATTTATTTATTTATTCATTTATTTATTTATTTAGGGATGAGAGGTATACACTTGCCATGGCACACATGTGGAGGTTAGAGGGAATTTGCAGAAGTCAGTTCTCTCATCCCACCACGTGGGTTGTACTCAGGTAGTCAGGCTTACTGATAAGTACACACTGAACCATCTTGCTGTCCCAAGAAAGAAATTTGTCTAGAAAATTTAATTCTGCTCTTTTACTACAAACAAAATCAATAATTAGACAAAAGGAATCTATAAAATCTCTGCCTTTTTCATAGTTCATATACATTTGCTTATGATGCAAATTCCACATAGTCAAACTTTCATGAATGTCTCCATTTTTATGTCTACAATAGTTCAAAGAAGAGAGACTAAATCAATCTTGCTAATAAAACATTTCAAATGCAAACCTGCTTATCCCAGTGCTCTTCCAGGTGGGGAACAGAGTTGAGCAAACTGAAGTGTTAACTAGGACAAAGTCTAGATGGAGCAGTCTCTGTGGCTCTCCTGAATTCCATAAAGTGTGAAAGCAACTAAAGTGGAGTTCCTTGGCCCTTCCTCCCTCTATACTCCCTGAAAGTTCATGAAATAATTCTAGTAGCCCAGGAGAAAAGGAATGTATACCCACTTTAAGTCATGTTCTGCTATATAAGGTGGAAGATTTCCAGGCGTCTGAGACAGGTGAGGGAAGAACAGGTGAATTCACCCAACTTGCACTCATATTCTTAGGCATTTGACACGAAGTTATGACTGGTAGTTCTGAGTCATTTGTTTGTTTTGACAAATCAACTTGAGGAAATTAATTATCTATTGAAGTACAATTTTTCTTGAGGCATTGTGCTGAGTACAACCCAGCACTCAGGAGGCTGAGGCAGGAGGATGGTAAGTTCAATGCTATCCTGAGATACACAAGCCTCTATCTCAAAAAAACCCAGATGATTGAGTGATAGATAGATAGATAGATAGATAGATAGATAGATAGATAGATAAACAGGGCCTGAAGAGATGGCCATTAAGAGCACCGAAATTTAATTCCCAGCATCCACATGGCAGCTAACAACCACTCGTACCTCCAGTTCTAGGAAATCTGGTGCCCTGTTCTGACTTCCACAGGCATTGCACAACTTGGGTTCACTTACACACATGCAGGCAATATATCCATACCCACAAAATAAAAATAATAAATATTTTTAAAACAAAAAATGCAAAGTTGTTCCTAATTTTGCCTCTAAACATGGGAATCGTGGAGAAAGGGTGAGGAAAGCGGGCCTCCTGTTCGAAAGACTGATGCCTTAACTGCTTTGCCACTTTGGATATTTGCATTTGGTGTTTTGTCAACTGTCTCACACCATTCGGACCTGATATGAGAGCTTCACTTGCTCATTTTGATTCCTTTTCCTCTTATCTTCTCCAGCATTGGAGGCTTATTACACAACTGACTGCTCTGAAACTTCTGAATAGATTTCTACAGTCTATTCAGATTGTGATAATTATTGTATAATCCTTTTGTCTGTCCTCTCAGAGTCACCAACACACAACTGCTTGACTAAGTAATGTTTCATCAAACAGATAGAGCTGAGATCCATTACCTACCAAGTGGCTTCTTATTGATCTTCAGGACAGTGTGCATAGGTAACAAGAACCTAGTCCCTTGGCTAGCCACTGCTCTGTGTGCACTCAACATTTGAGTATACCCAAACCATCTAAAGGTCCTCAAATACACAATGCTGTGAAAGACAGCATAATAGTCCTCCAAAAGATGTCCACATAGGACCTAACTCAGAGTCTATGATGTGTTATATCACATGGCAAGGGGGAATAAAGGTTGCAGAGATAGGATAGGCTGAAAGTCAGCTGACCTTCTATAAAGAGATTACCCTGGATTATCTAGGTACCCAATGTAATCACAGAGTCTTTAGAAAAAAGGATACCAGAGGCTCATGGTCAGAGAAAAAGACGGGAAACAGAAGTATAGGTCAAAAAGAAGAAAAGTGCCACACTTAGGTCTTGAAGATGGAGGAATGATGTCAACGAATGCAGGTGACCTAGAGGCTGCAAAGGGTAAGGGACAGACTCCCCCAGGCATTCCAAAAGAATAAAGCCCTGCTGATAACCTTGATAATAGTCACTAAGACCCATTTTGGAGCTTTGACTACATAGAGTAGTAAGTAATAATTGGCATTATTTAAGCCGCCAGCTCTGTAGGTAATTTTTATTCAGCAACAGGAATCTGATAACTTCCTCAGATTCCTTCCTTCCTCTCTACCTTTGTGCTCACATATCACTGGTCCTTAGAATATCCTTCTCATCCCACCGCTCTAGTCAATACCTATATACTTTTCAGCCTCATCTTAAGCACACTACTGGGGGCCACTTCTAGGTCAGACAGATGATATTCCCCTCCCTGTCGTATCATGGTCCCTTTTATATGTCCTTACTGCAGCTATTATTTGTGTGCTGACTCCAGTGTTTATTGAACAGGGAACAGATTGTATTCTGGTCTCTGTAGAGATTCCTTCCTTCATTATTTCATCTATTCAACTCCTGATCATTCTATTAAATTTCTGCTGGTGAGAGCCTGAAAGCTTGGTCACCAGTCAGTTATGTCTGAATCCCTTCAAGGTCACTTCCTGGGAGCATCTTGACCCTACTAAGTTGTGATAACTATGTGATAGCCAGCCTGAAATATCTGGGTTATTTTTACTTTTAATTTTATACAGTTGTATAATTTTATACAGATTTATTGTGATCTTCAAAAGAAATTGTTTCTGACACCTCTAACAAAATGATTTTAAAACCCTGTCCTTTTTCTTGTGATTTTTTTTGTTACAAATGTGTTGCTCTTTCTCTTGATTGCACACTTGTTTGTTAAAAGAAAACTGCCAAAGCCAAGGCCATAGAAAGGTCACAGAGTTTGATAATCAAATGGAATTTTGATGTGCTTTTCACTATTATTGCTGAAATTTTTTACCATCTGAAGTTTGAAACTGGCAGACACAGCAAGGTGCTAATATCCATTCTCTTTTTTTTCCCCATGCCTAATAGATCCCAATTTTGTTCATGACTAGAATACTGCCCTTTTAGTGGGCTCACAGGAGAGTTCCACCAATGAGATATAAGCAGAAGTCTACTTGGGAATTCAGGGGCCAGATTTGCTTTGTAGAACAGGGACAACCCCCCCCTCCCCGCTTTCTTCTCCACCCTTCCTCCTGTCTTCCTGCTTGAACTAAGGATGTGAAACTAGATACAGAAAGACATCCATAAGTATGGAAAGATTATTTGCATGAAGAATACACACTGAGAACTGCAGAGAAGAAAGCCGGGAGGAAGCTAGGACATTGACTTCAAGAATCTGCTGTACTTGCTCTGGACCACTTCCCTCTGGACATATTATGAGAAAAATAAATCCCCAAGCTTTTGCAATCTGTAAATTCTGTAATTTCCAAGCAGACAAAATTCTCAACTGTGATACTACTAGGATAATATAATGTACCCGGGAGCTTTGATGCCTCTCCACATAAAGCAACATAAAAACTGTTCTAGAAAATTATCCATTGATATAGACACACTAGAAAACATTACTGTCATTGCTCTTCAATAGTAGCATGAGAGAATTACATCTAGCAAAATTCCCCATTTAAAAACTCCAATAGAATTGAGTTTGTACTTTCAACATAGCTGGAGGAGAGTAGATAAAAAGATGTGTAGGTGGTTCTGGAGGAAGAAAGAAAAAAGTACTCCAAAACTTAAACTGCTATAAAGTAAAACACAAAAAGAAGTAATACAAAAGAATGTGTCTATGGATTTATAATGCTCTAGAATGAATAGATTTCCCATAAGAGATCAACCACACAGGAAGCAATTTTCTTGTAAAATTTTACATGAAAGCTTTTAAAATTTTTAATAAAAAGTAGCAATTTACCACACTTTAACAACAAAGATTATAAAAGCATTCAATGACAGTCTTTAGAACATGGTAGATGCTAATACATCTTGAATGAATGAAATAGCTATAATAGATAAGAAATATTAATTCATTTTGTGCTACTGTCAGTTGAGTTTTAAAAAGGTCTTTATGCTAATAGGTAAAAATATGAATACAATTAAAGGAGTTAAGACAATGTTTAGAGGGAGAGATAGAAATAGTGAGGAGAAAACAAATCAGAAGGAACAAAAATAGAATCGTTTATTTCCTATTTCCTTTAGCCAGGTCCCTCAAATTTGGGTCAAGAAAGACTCCTCCCTCTATAAAGGAGAACTTACATGAAGATGGCTGGACTGAAGCGGTTAGTTTAAGGCAGAGGAGGAAGAGTGGAATAATTCTGAAGCAGCAGAAGTAGTCTTCAGTGAGATATATGCATGCTATGGACCCCAATCTGATCACTACATACTATATCATATCCATGTATGGAAACGTCACACTGCCACATCATGGACCCCGGTCTGATCACTGCACATTATATCCATGTATGGAAATGTCACACCATACCACACAAATAGATCTGTATCGGTTAAAAATAAAAATACATTTTGCTAAAAAGGTGAGATTTTCAGTGAGAGGCGACTGAGGATAAGCAGTTGCCTCTGGAGAGGAGGTCCGAGGTAAGAAGGTGGGCAGACAGAGGAGGCTGGGCACCACTTGTTTCCATTGTGGTTTCAGCCTAGTCCTGATGAAAGTGGCAGTTATTCACTGTCTTTTACTTCATCCTCTCCTTGCAAGAGAATCCATGTTGGGTCATCTGAGCATTGGTTTAAAAATCATTTGTGAAAATTCCGAGTCTTACAAAAACTAGGGAAAGGAGAGAGAAAGAGAAAAGGTTTTCTTACAAAAAGGGAGAAGAAGAAGTTCTTCTGTTGGCCTGCTAAGCAGGAATGAGGGTGAGAGGGACAAATTAGCATGTAACTCGAGGACAAACAGTGAAGAGTTAGGGCATAGGCTTTTCTACTTGAACTTAAATGTACCATCAAAATACACTGGTCCAAGGTATAATGGTCAATAATATGTAATGCTAACATATGACAGCCACTCAGTGGCAATCATTGGCATATAAATTAAAATGATGAACTACAGTATACCCAATCAAAATAGCAAAGATCAGCTGGGCATGTGGTGCATGCCTCTAAACAATGGAGGTAGAGGCAGAGGGATGGAAAGTCAAGGCCAGCCTGAATTATATAGTGAGACACACACACACACATACACACAACCAAAAATATAGCTCAGCTGAGAGAGTGCTGGCCTAGTATGCATAAGCCCTAGGTTCAATCCCCAGCACCACATAAAAATCTGGTTGGTGATACACATTTGTTATCCTAGCACTGAGGAGATGGAGACAGGAGAATCCATAGTTCAAAGTCTTCCTCAGCTACCTCAGCTACACAGTGAGTCTGAGGACAGCCTGGGATATTTGCAATGAAAAAAAGGCAGACAACTGTCTAAAATTAAGACTTAAAAGGGATCAGTGAGTTAACTCTCATATATTGTATATTGCTGGGGGTATATACAATCACTCTCAGACTCTATTGACCAAAATTCTTAACATTTTTTCATATTATTTGGTCCAGTGATGTTTCTAGGAATTTATCCCAAGAAAGATAAACACAAAAAATATATATTCACAAGGATGTATGTACAAACATTGTAATAGACCAAGGAAAGAGGCTTACCGAAAATGCAACTGAACTCAAAACAGCACATCCTCAATTCTCATGCTTCCCTAAACTCTAGAATGGTGTTAGGCTTCAAGGTTAGCCTAAGAAAGACTGAATTCCAACTCTACTGGAATGTGGTGCTGTGGCACTCACAGCAACTTATTAACTTGGGGAAATGTTCAATATTGTAAAAAGGTCCACTCCTCCAAATTAATATAATCTCAACTGAAATAGTAAAAGGGATTTTTGTGTGTGTATGAAACTCTGTAAGCTGATTTTAAAATGTGCATAAAATGCAAGGCACAAAAAAACTTGATGAAGAGAGCCACATTGGAAGGTTTAAAGTGCCATATGTTATGATCTGTTGTGAAGCGATCATAATTAAGTGTTGTTAGATGGACAGATAGGCCAGTGAACTGTATAAAGTAACAAGAAGCAGATCCACACACACACGGCCTCATGATTTATGGCAGAGGTGAGTCACACTGCTGTACAGTATGGAAGTAGTCTGTAATATTTATTGACTAGGTCAGCTAGCTAGTCATATGGAAAAAATGATTCCTGACCTCCCGCTTCTCAACATTCCAAAAATCAATTCCACATGTATTGCAGATCTAAATTTGAAAGATAAGATTAAGCTTTTAGAAGAAAGCAAAGGAGCCTGGAGCTGGCAGAGATTTCTTTAAGAAATGCTGATCAAAAGGGGAAATGTAGTAAGTCAGAAGATATTAAAACTAAGAACTTCTATAAGGAAGTGAACAGGCAGGCTGAAAATTAGGGAAACATTTTTGCCATACAAGCACATTGCTCATAAAAAGCTGGAATCCAGAATGTATATTTTAAAAGCCATTTAATAAGGAAAAGACTGACAACCTACAGAAAATGGAATGGAAAACCTGGACACTCCAACACTAAAAAGACCTCAGTGGCCAATAAATATACTAAGAGATATTCAAAATCACTCATTAAGAAAATCCAATTTCAAATCACAATGTAATATCCCCACCAGCACACTCTGGTAGCTAAAATGAAAAAGAAAATGTCCACAGATGGAAAGAAAGTGGAAGTACCAGAAAATTGACATAGTGTTGGCAGGGGTATAGATTAGTGGATCTCCTTTAGAAAAAACATCAATAGTTCAGCCGTTATGACCTTGCTTATTATTCTACTCTTATGTATACCCAGGAGGAATTTGCATAGAGCCTCATCCGAAGACAAATATAAGCATATTCCTAATAGTTCCAAATTAAAGACAATCTAGAAACTATGGTCTTAATGTTGATATCAGTCCAAAAGGGATCATGTTAATAGGAAGGACCTTATAGGAAATTATTAAGTGGCAAGGACTCTTCCTACTTCAATGAGATTGGGGTCCTTAGAAATGAGACTGAAGAAATGTGATCACCTTTCCCATCAAGCAAAGACACTAAAACATGATACCTCTTAAAATGAAGAACAAGGCCTCATCAGACATCAGCCGTGCTGGCCCTTTGATCCTGGACTTCCCAGCCTCTAGAGCCATGAGCAATGTTTCTGTTGTTTGCTCAGTGATCTCCAGGCTCAATGAGAGACCTCGGCTCAAAAACTATAGTGGAGAGAGATGAAGGAAGACACCTGACATCAATCTTGGGCTTCCACAGGCTCACTCCCAGGTGAATACACACAGACACACACACACACACACAGAGTACACACAAAAATATATATGCATATAAATATGTATATACATATTTAATAAATGCCTGCAAAGCTACACATAAAAATGCTACAGAAATAATATACTGATTTTTCTTTTCTTTTTTTTCCCTCTATACTTGCCACAAATTTTCATTAGAAGAAAAAAAATGTTCTTTTCAAAGTTTTTTTTAAAAAAATAACTTCTATATTTTGAAACCACTGATTTTATGGAAAAACTGCAAGTACAGTATAAAGATATTTATTTTCTGGAAGGAAGTTACCATTTCAGAGAAAATGCTGCCCTAACTATCCATCTCATTCTCCTAATTCTCCAATGTCTTCTTTCCTAAAAACAAGAACAATCTTTCACATAGCCACTAGACAACCATCACCAAGAGATTTTAACACCAATGATATTGCTATCAACTTATCCTCAGCTGTCACTCAAGTTTTGCCAGTTTTTCTAATAATGTCCCTTAGATCAAAAGCCCCAATTCGGAATCAAGCATTTCAATTTCATTGTTGTGTCTTCTTAACCTCCTTCCATCAGACATGCCATCCCATCTGTGGGTGACTTTCATGATTGTGACAGTTTGAAGATTACATGCCAATTTTCCCTGTGGATTGTTCTTCAGCCTGGGTTTCTCTGGCGTCTCCTCATGGCTAGACACAGGTTATGCCTCTGTGGCAGGAGTGTCACAGAAGAGATGTGCCCTTCTCACTGTGTCTGCCTTCCGTTTGTCCCTTCCCGGTGTCACTTAAAACATTTAAAGTAGTGCCTATCATGTTTCCCACTATAAAGTTACTCTTTTTCCACTTGCAATTAGTATTTTGTGGAGAGGTATTTGAAATTAATGAGGTCTACTTACAATATACAATTTATGTATTTGTTTGTCCAGATTCATTGTATCCAATAGGTCACAATCTGCTACTACATTTACTTTGATACTTAAATTAATCCAAATTTGGCCAGTGAAACCCCCTTAATTCTGGGTCTCCCATTTTACAAAATCAGTACCCATGTATTAGCTCCCAATTGAGTAGCTTAAAAGTCTGACATGGTGTGACAGGTTCTTTGCTTGGAGCAACACAAGGCTCAAATCAACATCTTACCCAGACTGAATTCTTAAACAGAAACCCATTTGCAAGAGCATTCATATAAAATTCAAGTATTTGTGGCATCAGGACTGAAGTCTCTGGTTACTTGCTTACTGCAAGCCATGGCCACTGTAAGCCACATTAATTGCTATGGGCTCCATCCATTCTCAAAGCCAACCAGGCATAATCACCTCATATTAACTCCTTGTCATAACTCAGATGGAAATGGTTCTTGTGATAAGGTCAGGCCTACTTTATCTTAATTGTCAATTTTCAGGAAGCTTAAATTTCCAAATCTTTTGCAACCTAAGGTAACATTGCCAATAGGCTAGGTAGTTCAACATATCCACACTCCTGGGAGTTACATAGAATGTGTGCACTGAGGGGTTGGTTTCTTGGGGGAGGTCCTGCCTTTGATATATACAGAAAGTGCTAGAATACTTTTGAAATTATAAGCACTCTATACATACAACCAACATTGCTATTTATTATCTGACTAATAGAAATTTTAAAGATAGCAGTACCACAATAATGGCAAGAGTGTATGACTGTTAGCACCAGTCAGGAAACATACATTGGTGGAACTTTTGGCAGTCAATTTGCTAGTGTATAATGAAAGCCCAGTGCTTCTGTTTCTAGGAATTCATCCTAATAATATAATCAGAGGTACACATAGAACAGAGAGAGAGAGAGAGAGAGAGAGAGAGAGAGAGAGAGAGAAGAGAGAAGAGAGAAGAGAGAGAAACCAGGATATTAATTGTGGTATAATTTATAATAAATACCTTTTTTCTCTCTCATTCCTAGTTCATGCTGGCCTGGGATGCACTATGCAGTCCAGGCGGGCCTTGAACTCTCAGTAATCTTCCTGACTCAACCTCCCAAGCACTGGGATTACAAAAATGAGCCACTATATGAGGCTTTTTTTAACCCAAGAATTTCCTTTTAGGGATTGATTAAATAATATGTCATAGGTGTTTAATAGAATGTTACAAAGCCTTAAAAATTAACAAAAACACATGCTTTGAAAAACATTTCATGAGAGGGAGACCTGTTCATGCTACAAATGAACTGAAGGAATTGTAAAAAATACTTGGCCAATCTTAGTCTGTCCGAATGCTGGATGGGTAGCATTTTGCCTTTATCTCTCTTGGGTTATATTTTAGACAAGTTGTTATAGTATATCCAGAGAATTTTTGCCTCTTCACATTGCCATGAGTTAAACAAGGCTCCTGAACTCCTTTAGGGAGCTCCAGCACCCTTCCAGGAGTGTGAGGTGTCCTTTCGGAAAGATAGGGTCACTTGAAACAGAAGCATAACCTGTCACCATCTGTCCAGTACCCATCTGCCAAACCAGGGCATCATGAAAGAAAGGCTTCACATCATCTCTTTGCCTTTCTGGCTGCAGTCCCATCCAAAGGCCCTAAAGGAAAAGCAGTCTGGCTCTTCACTCCATATCTACTGTCCCATTTACACCAAACTGGTTAAATTACATTCAGCCAAGATTTTAGAATATAGTTTTTGTTTTGTGTTAGCTACAATAGAGGCGCCCAACTGGTATAAAATACACATTAGTGGTAGAGTGGGCACAAGCAGAAGATGATTATAAAAGAAGGACCAAGAGTGCCCATCACAGCAATATACAGCTGCTACAATTAGCCCCAATGAACAGGTGAGAAAACTAATGCTCAAGGAATTAAGTAGGTTAGGAAATGGTGAAACCAGGTGTGGGTTTGTGTGTGTGTGTGTGTGTGTGTGTGTGCACATGGAGGTAGGCACATGTGCCATGGCTCATATGTAGAAGTCAAAGGACAACTTATGGGAGTCTGTTCTCTCCTTCCACCTTGTGGGTCCTGAAAGTGAAACTTAGGTCATCAAATAATTTGTTTTTCCTAAATAATGTACCTCAAAAAATTGTCTATTTTTTACTATTATAAGTTTTGATATTATAATTTAAGGTTTCTACCTGCAATTCCAAAAATGTCTTATACTTCAATGAATTCCTTCAATAAGTAGTCGTGCCCTTGGAATAGAAGCCAGTCAGCATTTTCTAAAGTTTTTTGAGTCTAAGAAATTGAAATACATTCATTCAACTTATGAAGGCAATTGCTTTCCAAGTGATCATAAAGATGAGTACCAATGACAAAGGAATGACACTCATGATGCCTGCCAGGGATGAAATGTTGTGGAACTTGAGCATGGGGTTCCGTAACTACAAACCTTAATTCAAAACCTATCCTAGGCCATTTGCAAGTTCTTCAATTCCATTATGCCTATGTTCTTTATAGCTTTAAAGTCAAGAAAATAATGATGCTCCTTAGAGTTGTTGGGGAGATTATAGCAAGCAATACATAAAAATATTAATGTCATTAAAAGGGAGGTCACAGATGCTCAAAAACATGTCCCAAGACTGTGATTAGTAGACTCTGATTTGAAAAATAATATATTAAGATACAGATTTTGCCACTTAAGTGATCATTTGTCACTAATATCATCATAATCTACACGTGCAAAAATTGGCATGAAAATTCCATGTGTTAGTTCAGATTAAATATTTATACTTCTCCTAAAAGATTGTCTTCAAAATAAATATACAAAATATTTCTATAAGTACTGGTAGAGTATTTATAAAAATCTCCAAGCATTTTTAGTACTCTCTAGTAAAAGAAAAACCTCACATTTTTCATTCTTTCTATACCTTGAAGAACATAAAGAACAGTTATTTAATGGATTTTATTTCAGTCAGAAATTTTTTCAATTATCTGAAATAAGAATCTTGGATAAAAAAGGTATGCATGAGAGAATTCATACTAATTTATTGTAGAACATGAAAAGATTTTGTTAATTTAGCTGATCTCAAATCAACTTTAATTCCTAATCTATGGATATATACTCTCTTTTTAAAAAGGCTGGAGACTGGAGAGATGACTCAGCAATTAAGAGCACGGGCTGCTCTTGCAGAAGACCCTGGTAGGGTTCCTAGCACCCACATGGCGGTTAACAACTGTCTTTAACTTTAGTTCCAAGGGAACTGATGCCCTTTTCTAACCTCCTTGGCCATTACATGACTGAGGTGCATTTACATGTGGGCAAGGCTTTCGCACACTATATAGATTATAGATAGATAGATGATAGATAGATAGATAGATAGATAGATAGATTATTAAAGACCAACCCATTACTCTTTCAAAAACCCTCATCCATGTCTTCAAATACTAAAGTCAACCTAAATTTTAAAATAATTTCACCGTAGAGTTCTGTGAAAAAAGTTCTGTAGGATTTAGCCTTGCCTAATTATTCCCACAAATGTGTGACTAGAATTTGTCCTGACCTTTAATTTGTCTGTAATTATTTCTCAAGATTCAAAGTGTACTCTCAGCCTGGCGATTGACTGCACTTAGAGTCCTAACTACCTGAGATGCTATGGGATATAAGGATACCCTGTCTCAAGGAAAAAATAGTTTTTAATATTTTGTTATTTTTATGTGTATGAGTGTATGGCCTACATGTATGTAAGTGCACCCATGTCATGCAGTGCCTGGGGAAGTCAGAAAAAGGTGTCAGATTCCTCTGGAACTGGAGTTACAGATGGTTGTTAGCTGCCATGTGGGTGCTGAGAATCAAACTTGGTCATTTGCAAGAGTAGCCAGTACTCTTAACCACTGAGCTATCTGTTCAGCCCAAAAAAGTATTTTTAAAAATGAAAAGAAAGAGAAAAGTATTCCTAGAACATGTTCACATTCCTAATTTAGTGGGGAAGCTGACGTGAAGTAGAGAGGGGCAGTGAGCTCGCACCTCCTGCAGTCACTGTGCCACAGTGTTGGCGTTTGATGTCACTGGGTCAGCCTCTGCTGTGACAGGCAGAGGGTAGAAGCCTTACCTGACTGTCCAAAGCAAGGAAGGAAGGACCACACCCAGCATTCTCATGCTTCAACATGCACACACCTTCTTACTGATCAAGCTCATTCTTAAGTTTTTGTATCAAGGAAAAGGTGTGTGATGACTGAAGGTGTCTTGTTTTATGAAAGAAGTCATTTTCAGAACTACTCTATTTGCATGCTGCTTGGATGATGATAAACATCAAGCCCTTAAGTGAAAACCTTTTAAAAGCAGAGGATTTAAAATAGGTACAGTGTAATAATCTTGAAACTTGTACACCATATGGCTCCCGTTCTCCAAGGCGGAAATTTGGAAGGGAATTCCTCAGCCAGGAGTATTCATTCAGTCAAGACCAAGGGTAGAATGACCAAAAGGTCTATCAAAACACACAGAATGGGAAATCTCAGAGCCAAGGGGCGCAGAGAAGAGTGAAGAGGAGAAGGACTCGGCAGGGGGTCCAAATTCAGACTGAAGCAGAAGTCCTGAAGAGGAACAGAAGGGAATAAAACTTGGAGGGTAAAGGGAGCATGGAGGGCTACAGATTAATGAAGTAGGGCAGAAGCTTTAAGACTGTTTTAACAGCCAAACTCTTGTAAACAATGTTCCTTTTCCAAGACTTTAAACTTGAGACCAAAGAGAGTTTGAAGTCTATACACAGTGGATGACATCCCCAAACATAAAGCTTCACAGCTGTCACAAGCTTCCCACTAAAGCTGATCTGCAGTGAATACAAAGCGTCTCTCCCAAAGATGAGGGGTCAGCGATGTTGGGGGAGGTGCTTTGTTTGGAGACCCAAGCTGGATCTATCCTTTCTTAGGCTTCTTCTTTTTCTCCCCTACCTTGTTGGTATTCCTCAACCAATGCATTTTTCTTTTGCTTAACCTAAACTGTAACTAAGAATCCTTATAAATGTGGCTGTGTGAAAGGTTTGACAGAAAGTAATTTACCTTTGCAGAATCCCTCAGCATCTCCATAGAACACCAAGGTTTCCCACATCGCAAACTGAAAGCTATTGTCCCAAGTAATAGCTATTATTCCAGACCTTTCTGGGCAGGCAGAGCTGTAGTATGCGGCTGGTATCAGGTGTGAATTTCACATACCACATCCATTCATTTGACAATGATTTATTGCATTCTTATTATCTACTGGTGCGACAGGGAGTTGCAGGAGGGATTACAGGGCTGAGTCCCCTTTCTTCATGGGGCTTACCATCTTGTTGCCTCTCCTGCTCATGGGCAGAGAATTGCAGGATGGCACTCTATCCTTGTTACTGATGGCTGTTATTCTTTCCCAATAATACAGTAAAACATATTTATGTTTAAAATAGATATTCTATATTTAGCATGAATGTTTAATTAAAAGATCAATATTATTTGTAAAATGCCTATATTCTTAGTTTTAAAACATTAGATCAGTTAATACCTACTATAACATCTTAGAGAACATTTAATCAAGATGACACAGATTAATTAAACATTTGTAACCAAAGTAATGAGTCTTTATTCTATATTAGTAGCTAACCAGTTGATTTGCTCTGAAAAATTGAGGAAGCAAGACGATTCTTTACTTATGAAACCAGTCTATTGTGAGCCCATGTCGCTCTTTTCATCATTTTATGTTCATTTATGAATTAAACAATTAGAGGATCCCTATATTGGTAGCCCAGAACTTCAAAAGATAACTCATCATTAAGTAGTAAAATAATTGAGACCCAAGATGAAATTTTTTGGTAAAATTATGGTGGCATGAACTCAGAAGACTCTTTGTTAACTATCTTGAAGGTTGGGCCTCGCTTTGCAGGGCTATGTATGTAAATAAAGCTAAAACATTTATCAGATCATACCAATAGTAGTGTTAGTGGAATCATTTAAAAACTCAAGTAAATCTTTTAGGAAGCAAAACTCCCACCAATAATAGAAACCAAAGCTAGAAGTGCGGAGCCACGAGACCCAGATGGGGATTTGAGTCACGGGGAGCAGTTTCAGGGTAAAATCAAATCAAAAGGAGGATAATTTCAGAGTCTTCCCTTTACCTGATACTCTTTCTTTCCTTATGAGACAGGAAGTGATGACACTGGAGACCATAATTTCACTGTCATCACAGATCAAGTCTGCTTCTTGCCACTGACCCACCAGTTGGTCCTTCGCCTGTAGTTGGAGGTGACAGCCACCAGGGTCTCTCTGTGCTCCCTTCCTACATCCGTTCTCCACCCGTACCTTCACTCACTGAGCATACACCCCACACCAGTCCTCAGCTGGAGCTTGACCACAGACACGAGGCAGCACAGTCTCCATCTCCTAGCAGCTCTGGACACGGGTCTCTTTAAGTTCATGCCAGTGGCTGCTCAACATTGTTATCACGTAGTCTTGACAGGACATTTTTTAGCCTATTATATCAGAGTTGTTATAATTTATAAACTATCTCTCTATTACTTTTACAACTATCTCAGGACAAAAGAAACCCTTAAGGTAATATTCTGAAGTAGCAGTAGTTGGTATAAATCTATATTTCCAGTGATATTACTTACTTTAAATCTTCTATACAATATCATTATACTGCAGTTGTTATTTCTCCTTCAGTGGGTCTGGTAGCAGGCATGCTGCATGTCGTTACAAACAATCACACGTCACGCTCTGGGGAGGAAGTCCCTACCAAGAACAAGAACTATGCAGGCTTTTCCTCTCCACTTCCAGTGCTCACATCTGAGCGTCAGTTACAACCCAAGGGTCTCGACAGAGATGCGCTTAGGACATCTCTCCATCTCCTGGAGGTTGTTTCAGTTTTTAAAAAGTTAACAATATAAATCTTGCTAAAATCAGATAAAGGTCACTACAACACTTCATACAATGCTGAGTAAGAGCAACTGCATGACAGAAAGGATGAAGGAGATTGAGTGAAAATACCAGGATGAATTAATGCACTGAAGATTAGAAAAGCTTACTTAGATTGCTGTGGATTTGAGATAAACTAACACTGTCTGTATTGTTCTGCCCTGAAGCATGCTGGTCTGTAAGGTGAACATGGGGTCATGACACTCAAGAGACATTGGAGCACATACACATGGGGTCAACAGCCTAATTTTGCTTTGGGTGGAAGTTACAGCTGGAAAAAGATGGGGCAGGTAATGTGTAAGGTGAATCTGAATTGTTCAGTAGTGGCAACGGAAGACCTTAGAAAAAATATTCAAGTCTAAGAGCACAAAAGCATGATGTGTTTGGAGTAGTGCAGCAAGAAATTCTGTGTGATTGCAGGTTAGGGGGCCAAGTACGCAGCCTTAGATAAAAACAGGAGACAATGGATAAAAAGGGGGTTGACAGAAAAGTGCCAGTGCCAAGAATGGATGGCTTCAATTCAGAAAAGGGCAGCCAAAATTAAATAGATGAGCTGACAAGAGAACAGATCACGGAGGTGGACAGACTTTTAAAGAGAAGTCACCAAGGGATATGTCATATGAAAAGACACGGCTCTCTATCAACTTTCTTGGGAACTAAATAAATGGTTCTTATCTCCAAGTATATCACAAAGACTAGAGAAATTCAGCCATAAAAGCCTTTTTTGGAACCTGACTGTGGATTAGACAAATAGAATAATTCCACAATGTCTTAGTTCATTTTCTGCTACGATAACTGAATAACTGAATACACAGACTGAGTACTTCATGAAAAATAAAGGTTTTATCTAACTCAGGGTTCTGGTAGCTGTGAAGTCTGGCGCATGGCTTCAGCATCTGAGGAACACTGGCTGGATCACGGCATGGCAGAGGGAACCACATGAGAGATAAAACAAGCTTGCCAGAGAGTTTACACCAGCCATAGCCCATTAATCTATGCATGGATTAAATCGCTCCTGAGGGCTCTGCCTTTGATTATCTCCCAAAGGTCCCACTTTTCAATACTGTTGCAGTTAGGATAAAGTTTTCAACTCGTGAAGTTTTGGAAGACATATTCAAAGAATAATACATAATACATATGATTTTTATAGGATTCAATTGCCATTTGTTACGAAATTAATGACCTTCTGAATTCCCAGACCCTGATATTCCTCTTATAGACCCCTTGCCGTTCAGTTCTAACAAGGGACTCTAGAAACTGACCCGACAGAGGAGTAAAAGTCACAAATGGGCAAGTTTGCATCACTGAGCCTTGTTCCACTTACAGTATCCATAAATTTTCAGTTTATTTACAGTTTAAGTTCTGGATATTATATGCTATGCATTCTAATATGACTCTTAAATTCCTGGAAAATTCAAGAGGTACAGAAAGACATATTAAAGTTTACACAAAGTAACAATTTCCATTGCTAAGTAATTAAGAAGTTGAGTTAAAGATGCCAAGTTGCAACTGAACCACAACAAAAGAACAAAATTTTTCAAACTTTATTTCCAAACTATGGAAAGGAGAAGGAAATTGAGTTTCTTCTGGAATTATCAAAAAAATGGGAGACAGGATTCAGGAAAATTCTACAGAACTTGGCACCGTAAACATTAAGAGGATGTGTGGAATAAAGTTGTTTAATAAACAGGGCAATACTAAGGCTTAATACGTCTCAGGGAGTCTTTACCACTGAATCACTCTGAAGTCTTCCAACCTCACATTCTCCTTTGCAGAAGACAAAACCTGAAGAAACCCCATACTTCTTGGGGCTTCAGAAAGACCAAGGAAAGTTCCCAAAGAGAGATCTTAGAGGGCCAGCACTCCCCTGCTCTCTGGCAGCTGCCTATGCCCTCAGCACGGTTTCTGTCTCAGATTTTCAATCTGTAAACATCAACCTACCTTCTTCCTGCTGCAGCTTTCTGACCAAGAATCTCTTTACTCTCTTACTGGAGAGATGACTCAGGGTTAAAAGCACTGGCTGTTCTTGCAAGTTTGGTTCTCAACACCCAGATGACGGCTAATAACTTTCCCTAATTCCAGTTCCAAGGAATCTGATACCCTTTTCTGGCCTCTTCAGGCACTGTACAACACATGGTACACTTACATACATGCAGGTAAAATACTTGTACACATACCATAAAAATAATAAATAATTTTTAATGAATCTTTTTAATTACCCTGTTTTAATAGCAAAATACTGTTGTCTCTTCTAAAAATTAGTTATGATAAAAAATTCAAATAATACATACAAAGTCCATCATTATCCTACCCCTGGGAAACAGACATTATATGAATATTTCTTCAGCCTTGTTTCTCTTCGATTCTTGATTAGGTCTGTTCCTCAGTCAGAACAAGGAAAAAACATTTTTAAAGGATTATGTTTTTATTTTCAAAGTATAAAAGATGTCCAACATTTAGTTATAGCAATACACACACATACCCATAAGACACTCTGTATTCCTATACCGTAAGTACAATAGGATTTAAAGCACCAAGAATATTACTATGGTTTTGTTCATTGAGGAGCCAGTTCCAGGCAAAAGTAAGTTAAGAGGCTCCATGCCACTCTCCTGCTCTAGCAGCAGGCAGACACCTGCCCACGGCACTCCTATGTCCAGAGCCAGCCATCATTTCGGAACAATAACTGAAGATCCTTAGAATGGTCTCTTCCTGTCCTCTGCTGTCCAGGAACATTCCCATGCTCTCAGCTGGATCTTGGTGGAGGTAATCTCACTAACCAAGTTCCTATGCAACAGGACCGTCCCAGGAGTATTATTAGTAGCACAAAGGAATCCTCAAGGGCTAAAATTTCAGACAGAGTTACAGCATAGAAGGGCAGAATTTCTGGTAGTATACGGTGATGATTGATTAGATGGGTCATCCCCGTTGAAACTAAAGATTCACAGGGGGCACAGGGAGCTTGCCCCAGGCCCAGCTGAGACCTGCAGAGCATGTGCCCTGGATACCAGCCCCATGCTGCCCACCACTGGATAAATGTCTTTGACAGATTGCTGATGTCATTGTTTAACCTCTCAGATGTCTTTTCCTTTGTGTTAAACAGGAATGCTACGGGGATTCAAACAATGCAGCATTTCAGAAGTGTGTGGCACATAGTAAGTACTTAGGATTGGACTTCTAATGATGTTGCTTCTTTCCATTTGCATGCAACATTTAATAAATTGGGGTTTGCCCAGTCTTCTATTAAACACTAATTCATAGAGCATCTCAGAATGGCCCAACTACTGACTGACAGCAAGCAATCTATCTCTGAGCATTCTGTGTGGCCACTCACTGAAATAGTGAGAACACTGCAAAACTTCCCCCCAAAACATAACTAGCCAAACCAAACTCAGTCTCCAGACCTAATTACTTTAACTTTCACAGGGGTTTGTTTAGGTTTTTAAAGTTTTACTTACATTAGATGTCAATATTTAATTATTAGAAAATTAAATCTGAGAGCTGGAGAGATGGCTCAGGAGTTAAGAGTACTGGCTCCTCCTGCAGAGGACCCGGGTTCAGTTTCCAACACCCACATGAAAGATAGCAACCATCTTTGCCTCCAGTTCCTGGGGTTCTAACAACACCCTCCTCTGGCCTCTGTAGTCATTGCTCACATACAGGCAAAATAGTCATACACATAAAATGAAAATAAATGAATCAAAATTTTAATTTTAAAAAATTGTAAAATCTGTAGCTCCATCTTTTTTAAATCTACATTTTAAAAAATCTCATTTCCTTATGAGAACAGATGCTGTCTAGCAGTGATCCATTCTAGACAGGATGTGTGCCTTCTGCAGAATCCCACATTCCCATCCCATCTCACAGCACCTGCCACTGAGGGAGTCCCCCGTTCATGCCGCTGTCTTGCCAGCCCAGCCTGTCCACTTTCACTTCTGGCCTGGCTATTGTGAGCATCTGAGCCCTCTGGCTTTGGCCCAGAGAGCTAAGCAATGTATTCCAGAACACACAGCAGCAGATGGTGAAATCAGACACACCTGGCCGCCAGTACTGATCGTCTAAATTGCTAGTTTTGTATCTTCATTGCTCTAGCCTCAGTTTCATCATCTCAATTAAAAAAAAAAAAACAGTAACAAAATCATCTCATAGAGTTGTTTTAAGTTTAAATAATACAATGTGTATAAAAAAAAAAACCCTCATCATGCATAGCTGTAAAAAGTGGCCATAAATGTTAACTACTACTGTGATGAGGGCACTGCGCAGCTAGTACTGAGTTATGTCCACCACTACGGTGAGCACTGCCAAGTTTTATTAGTAGTTAAGAAGGACAGAAACATAACATCACTATCTTGTCTTGTTTCTGTGTTCTGAAGCTGGAAATTGAAGTTCACTTGTAGCATGAAGCCTTTCAAAAGTGGGCAAGTTTCTACCTGCCACTGACCATGGGTGCAGGGGAAGTAGGCTGCAGAATGAGAAAGATGGCTCCCACTCTCAGCAACAGCAAGACCACGAGCAAGCCAGGCCCACACACAAGTCCAGGTAGAAAAGGCAAGAATCGGTCTCTAAATCCCCACAAGAAGCAGCAAGTGGCAGATAAACCGAGATGACAGAAAGAATGAGGGCTGGGAGAAATAAGCATAGAAAGACTTAAAATCAGGAAACTTGGGAGGTGAAAGGCAGGATCCACAGTGTGAAGCTGGCTCTTGGAAAGTCAAGCATCTCTCTGGGAGTGACAGTTGGAGAGGAAGGAAGAAGATATACATGGAATCCAAACTGTGGCTGGAACTGGTCAATCCTCAGCAGGAAACCAAATCCAAAGCCTAGGTGAGCGAGATGGGCAGGGAATGGATGAGAATGCCATCCTGTGTGACCCACACAGCTGAAATGACTTCTTCCAGCTTCCATAGAGTGAAACGGTGGGCTGTGAACTAATGTGCCTGGTCCCCAGAGGCAGGATGGCTCACTCACACAACTAACAGCTCAGCTGTCTTTTACAAAGTACTTTCACAGATATCACTGGACCCCACACCAGTGCTATTCTCCTATTTTACAGATAAAGAATGAGAAGAATATGTCAGTTGCTGAAAGGTATAAAATGAGTTAAATGATCAAGATTGCTGGAGCTTAATTCTTCTGAAACGGGATATTGGGCACTGCTCACTGCAGCACATCCAGAAACCAACACCTTGAGGTCTGCCCAGCTTTCAGGCATGTTATTTGCTTTGTAATTTTTCTTGTTCACTTAAGGAAGTTCTCTTTTGTTGTTTGTTATCTGCCTTTAGTACAGATCTGCCTTGACTGAACACAGAAAAAAAAACAAACATGGAAAGGTACATCAAAATGCGGACTAGCTAACGAGATCAACTTCTCTGGGGATGTCTAGCATTGGGGTCACTCTAGTTCCAAGCACGGATCAGGGTGACAACAATTCCACCTCCCTTATCCCAACCTCCACACGACTGCAGTTGAGGCTAGTGATGAGATAACAGTCCAGAAAGGCTGGTAACTTTGTCATTCAAAACACCGTCTTCCTCTCAGTGGATGTATTAATCTTACTTGTGCTGGTGAAAATGAAGGATAAGAGTCAAAAGTAGACCTCTGAAAGTTACAGAAAAACCATAACTCCACGTCTCTGCCACTAGAACTTGCCACTTTGGCTAGCATAACTTTGCCAAGTCTTTTCCGGTTAATGCTATGCTTTGAACACTGATTAAGAAGCAAAACACACTACCTCAAACTGGAGTAATATCTTTTCTGTGTGAGTCATGTGATTTTGCTCTAAGTGATTTTCCACAGCTGAGAACAGAGCAGGTCTCTAAGGCTCCCGGTCCAGTGAGCTAAACGATGCGGCTTCTTCATTTTTAAACGGTCTGTTTTGAAATGAACAAATCTTAACACAAGAAAAGAAATGAAAGAGAAGAAGCAGTCTTTTTTATGGGGTGGGGGAGGGGGACCTGAAAGAAGTTTTGAAGACACAGAAGCTGAAGTCACCTGCAAGGACTGCCAGCCCAAATGGAATCCATGGCTCCAGTGTTTTTTTAGCAAACAAAACGATCACAAATTCTGCTTTTTCTTGTACTCTGACCAAAAGACTATGTTTTAAAGTTACATAGCCAATATTTATCTGTCTATATTTATGATATAGGTGCATATATAATAGATTCATAGAATTTCATAAATTAGAGATTTGAGATTTTAGTTTATAATATCGTTAAGACTGAGGCTAACAACAAGATTCATCCACAGACAGACATATATCCATCACACACACATACACACACACACACACACACACACACACACACACACACAAACCTTCCCTCCACAAGGTACAAAGATGTTTACCTCAACCACCGAGGGCAAGTCCCTACAGTACATATAAAATAACTATTTCATTACTCATTAAAAGTGTATTTTTAGCTATTGACCTCTGTGTGAACCAAACAATGAAGCTGTTCACAAACCAGACAGAGAGCAGCTTTTCCAAAGTGAAACAAGGAACCACTGTCCCTAATGCACCCCCAACTAAACAACTAAAACAGCATTTGAAACTATAAAAAACCACTAAAATAACACTGCCAAGATTCCTGGAACTGTATCAACACACACACACACACACACACACACACACACACGCACACACACACACACACATTTTGTATTAGTATTTTAAAAAATTAAGTAATCAAATTATTTAGCAGATGAATAAACTGAAAAAATGTAATACAAAGAAACTCAGTGATCCCGATTCCCCAAACTGCTGTCAACCTAATATGGGCATCAATAGTTGCAAATTGATCCTTATGATATAGCAAATGTACAATACTTATTGTATGTGGATACAGAAACTTTGAATATGAGTGCAGGTTCCCCAGTTGCTAGCTGCATGAATTTGGGAGAACAGCCTCTTTGAGCTTCCATTGCCTTTTATGCTACACATGGTAATAAAATAAACTGAATGTATAAGGAGCTTAGCACCAGGCCTGGTGTAGACCACAAACCCAACAAAAGTTCATCTTTATCATCACTGAGAAATCTCATCGTAAAGAGTAACCACAGAATTTATCTTGTAATCTTGGGCACTTTTGAGGTTTCTCTCTTAGCAATTAGTGGCAGGGATAGAAGATCACCGTAATCGTCAAAGGGAAATACGAGCAATGAGAAGCAGGAAGGGCACAAATGACTCAAAACTCACAAATTCATAGTCATCTGCTCATATGATGGTATCAGAAACAGACATTAGTATCTGGCTTAATTTAGCACTGTAAATCCAAACAGGTCAAACTTTTGCAATACCACTTTAAATAAAACTGCAATTATAAGTTTCTCAAACCTGTATTTATCATAAATTGTTCTTAATTATTTCTTAGGTCAACTGTCTCTCTTCTTTTCCTTTCCTTTCTTTTCTTTAAGACAGAGTCTTACTAGCAGCCCTGGTTGACCTGGAACTTGCTATGTAGACCAGGCTGGCCTCAGTCTCACAAAGATCCACTTGTCTCTGCTTCCTGAGTGTGGGAATTAAAGGCATGCCACTATGCCTGGCTCAGTTTATGGTTTCTTATGTGTTCTCTTCAGTGTAATTCTATACTAGAAATTTATTTTAAAATTAGGACACAAATATGACACAATCACTAATCCACATCAGGAAACCAGGAAGATACAGTAACCGTCACAGTACAGCACAACACTCTGGTCACCTTCAAAGACCAGCTCCCTCCTCGGTGTCCTGAACTCAAGTACTTTGTTTCCAAAAATTACCTAGTCCATTTGGAAAACTTGTAAGGGTGCAGTCCTTTAGTGTTTACTTAAAGCACTTTGTTGTGGTATACACACTATTAAAATTACTATGCAGCCATAAAAAGTAATGAAATCTTGCCATTTTCACCAACATAGACAGAACTGGAATTCATCATGTCAAGTAAAATAAGTCATGCACAGGAAGACAAGTACTACATGAGTTCACTCACACACAGAATATAAAAAGGCTGATTCATAAAAGCTGGGAGGAGAATGATAATAACAAGCAGATAATAACAAACTTACACCAGGAGGAGGAGGAGGAGGAGGAGGAAGAGGGATAAAGCAGTTGAGTGGCAGATAACAAGATAGAGCCGAATAGAAAAGAAGCCCTGGGATGGCATCTGTGATCCTTGTCTGTAATTCCATTTGAGGCAGGAGGACGGTGAATTACAGGCCAGCCTGGGCTGCATAGTATACTCTGTTTCCAGAAAAGAAACTTCTAGTGTGTTACTGCAAGTAGGGTGACTATAAATAATGATAAAGTGCTGTATGTTTCAAAAAGCCAGAAGAAAGGATTTTGATATTTCACCACAAAGAAATAATAAATGTTTGAAGAGACAAATTTATCTTGATGTATAAACAGTATGCAAGGTTTATATAAACTGAAATGTCACATGGTACCCCTTAAATTTTTATTTTATGTGTCAGTTAAACATCAAATTAAAAACTCCAGTTCTCCTGGAACTGGAGTTACAGATGGTTGTTAGCCGCCATTTTGCTAATCTGAACAACTTTGGTGAGCCTTTGTATCTACATAGATAACTTAACAAATTCTCTGAGCAAAGAATTACCAACTGAAAGGTAAATCAAAGTAAGAAGAAAACTATGGGGAGAATTTTTAAGCCTTTCATGTTATTTTTAAAGAAATGAAGAAAAATAAGAATTATATATTTACGTTTTATTTTCATTAAGCAATACTGAAAGGATTAATAAGAAACTGCTAAAAATGATTCCACATGGGTCGGAAGGAACAAGAATGGTATGATCACAAGATTTCCCTTTCATACATTATCTTAATTTTAAAATCATATATTATGGGACTGGAGAGTTGGCTCAGTGGTTAACAGCACTAGGTGCTCTTGCAGAGGACCTGTGTTCAGTTCCCAGCACCCATATGACAGCTAACAACTGTCCCTAACTCCAGTTCCAGGGAATCTGACACTGTCTTCTGACTTCCTCAGACATTGCACAACATGGATGCACTTACATGCATGCAGGCAATACACTCAGACACATAAAAAATATATAAAATTTTTAAAATCATATATTTAACTTTTAAAAATCATATTACATATTTTAAAAATTAAATAATTTGGGGCTGGAAAGATGGCTCAGCAGTTGGGAGCACTAATTACTCTTGCAGAGGACCTAGGTTGGATTCCCATTACCCACATGGCTTCCATAACTCCTGTTCCAGGGGATCTGACATTCTCTTCTGACCTTCATGGCCATCACACGACATGAGTGCACTCACACACATGCAGGCAATACACTCATACACATAAAATAAAAATAAGTAATTTTTTTAAATTAAAGAATTCAATAATTACTCATGTTTTAGAAAATAAAAGGCCCTATACAATGCTTCAAACCTGTAAACAATAAAAGAGATTTTAAATATAGGGAAAACAAAGTATTTCTACAGTTTTTACAACTACAAAATTGATTAATGATGTGAAAAACTGTCCAGTCTAACTAAAGGAGATGAGTCACTCTTAATTAAAGACAATTCAAATTGATGCAAAGTCTGGGGAACATTTCACAGATGATCAGAAAGATCTTTTATGCCCATGTTTTCACTGAATTTCCCAAGGAAAACAAAGTAAAGCTGGAAATATAAAAATATGTATAAAATATTTTCATCTTAATTATTTACATGCATAAAATGTGTTATATATTTGGTTAATTAGCATGTAATACTAAAATAGTTTACTTAAATTGAATCATAGTTTTTAAATATGACTTGCCTTATTTGATATTTGATTTTATTAAACACATTAGAAATTAATTATTTACATTAATTGCATTTAATAGGTAGTATATTGGTGGGATAGTGCAATTTAAAGTAGGTCATATGGAAGAAGGTCTAGGATTTGTGAATACATGAAACAGAGGAAAATTAACTATGTGTATATTACGACTGTGGTGATTTCTGGAACTATTTCTACAATTTTTTGAAAAACAAACTTACACCAGCATCTGAATATGAAAGCAGTCTGGCTAAAACATCTGCCTCCTCCTGGTCGGCAGAGTGATTCTGCTGTGAGTATCTAGATGGAATCAGCATCTCTTTGATCATTCCACAGGCATCTTTCCCAAACGTGCCTGCTCTATCAACTTCCTGTCCAGATTCACATTTATTTGGTTAATCTGAATCTTTGAAACAAATCACAACATTGTAGAACTCTGCTTTTAAGAGGCTTGCACAATGAAACAAACTATCCACATTTGAGCCAGAAATCACTTCCCACAATCCCCTTCAAGATCAATTATACTCAGCATGAGGACCTCCCAAAAGACTCCAGCACTCAAAGGGCCAAAATCCCCGTGTATTCATTTTCTGCTACTGTGATAAACACGATGAGCAAGGCAGCTTTTATAGAAGGAAGCGTTTATCTGTCTCATGGCTCCAGGGGGATAAGAGTCTATCAAGACAGGGATGGCCACAGAGGTGACTAGAACAGAAACTGAGAGCTCGAATTTTATAGCAGACACAGGAAGCAGAGAGAGAGAAACTAGAAGTGAAACGCCTCTAAACTCTAAAGCCCAGCCCCAATTTCGTGCTTCCTCCAGGAAGGCCACACCTCGTAGGGATTCCATGACCTTCCCAAAACAGCACCACCAACTGACCAAGTGTTCAAACACTTGAGCCTATAGGAAACATCTCATCCAAACCACCAAACCCTCCAAGACCACCTCCCTGGTGACCAAAACGTTAACACTTTGAAACTCGTCCAAACAAGAGCTAGCAAATAAAGGTTGCAATAGGCGACACTGGCGTTAAAAGGCCACCGGTGCTGTGTTCCTGGGCCATATGCTCTGGTGTGAGCATAACCTACCTGCTTCAAATTCCAGCAAAAGTTCCCTATGGGGAGTGTGAGTCCTGAAGCCAAGCATGGCGTACAGGTACAAAAACTAAGCCTTGTGTTTTCTCTCATATTCTTCCCCACATCAAGACCATAAACTGTAATTGCCTGTACATCGAGAAAGTCACATTTCGTAGCCAGACATAGTGGTGCCTGCCTGTAATTCCAGCACTTAGGAGGCAGGGTCAGGAGGACTACAGCAAGTCTGAGGCCTTCCTGGTATATACAGTAAGTTCTAGGCCAGCTTTAACATGAGTGACAATGTTTCCCATAGAAACAAAATAGAGCAAAGCAAAACAAAAGGTCATTATAAGGTACACCTTATTGAGTACCACCAGGTAGGCAGACTGCATTTCCACAGAGAATCAATGAGCACAGATTCCTATAGATTATGGAGAGTGCATTTCTTGATATTCTCTCTCTCTCTTTCTGTCTGTCTCTTTCTTTTTCTCTCAACATGCCACTTAATATTTCTTTATCTTTCTTTCTTCTTGATTTTCACCCCTAAGACCTTGAAGAAAAGAAGATTCAGTCTACCTATGATTTTGATACAATCCTCATTTTGGGTTGGAATGGCTCACTATGCCACCATCTGCCACCCAAGCTGTTCACATTCCTCCTTGTATTCTCATTTCTAAAACAAGGGAGGGAAGGATCCTGGCAATGGCACCAGCTTCCTCTCAAGTCCGACTTGACCCCCATCTGCCCTAGGTGTCACAGTACTGGCTGGCCACCTTACCTTCTTCCCCTGGCTACGTTCTTTCTTAGATCACACCTTATCTGGAGACAGCTTGTCTCAAGGATCTCTGTCCTTCTGATACACCACTAATAAATGGTCAGCTTTTATTTGAAGACATCATCCCTCAAAATTAGAGTCGTGTCAAAATACATGAAAAAATTTTAAATGCACATATTAAATAAAATGGAAATATGTCCTAGTTCACTGGAAAGAGAGATAGATAAAATCAGGAGAGTGAATAAGTTTCTAAACTTTTGACAGTATAGTATCTGATAGAAAAAGTTAGAGTACGTTAAGATACCTACATATAGAATAAAATTAAAAATTAAGTAGGCCATAGTGAAGAATAGATTTTAAACTGATCCATGGCTGGAGTCCATTGTCATATGTCAAGGTTGGTAGAAGCCTTGTAATTATATGCAATATTTTTGTGAGTTAATTTTCCTGGAGAGAGATTACACAGATTTCATCAACTTCTCAGAGGGAATCTGTGACCCAAATAAGACTATGACACTGAAAAAGAAACAGTGACTAAAATATCAAAAAACTTTACTTCTTCAAGTAATTTATAAGATTATTTGATTATTATATTCAAATACTTAGTATATTTTAAAGGCAAGTATCAAATTCTGTGCTCAAATATTAAAAGTTTGCTTATTGGTAGGAAGGAGTACATTATGGAATTGAGTATGGTACTCAGACCTTATCAGCCACTTCATATGTGATTCAGAAAATGTGAAAGTATTTTTTAAAGCTTTATTGAAGTACAATTGACAAATATTATAAATATTAAAGATATACAAGAGAATTTTATTTGAATGTGATGTGAAATATTCACTAGTCAAATTAATTAATAAGATGATATTATGGCTCATACAATCGTTTTTCCATTCTCCTGATGACAATACTCAACATAAATCCTTTTAGCAAATTTTAAATATACAACTCAATATTGTTCACTTCAGTTACATTGTGGTACATTAGGTTTCCAGAATTATCCATCATGCATAACTGAAGCTGGTGCCTACTTGTTTTTGGCTTCTCTATCCCCTGGTAACCACCATTCTACTCTCTGCAGCCATGAAATCTGATTTCAGATTCCTCAAAGAAATGTACCTGTCAATATTTGTCCTTCTGTGCCTGGATTATTTTCGTTCCCATCATGCCCGCTGGGCTCATCCATATAGCAATAAATGACAGGATTTCTTTCTATCTTAAGGATGAAAGTATCCCACTGCAGAATAATATTACATCTCCTTTATGCTTCATCCATTGATCGACATCTAAGTTGCTTACATACATGATGTTAGCTGTCATGAACAATGATACATGACTGTTGGATCACAAAGTAGCTTTATTTCTAATGATCTGTAATGGCTAGATGAATTTCCATTTACATCAGTAGTACATAAGGGTTCCCTTTGTTCCACATCATGCCTAGTGCTGCTCTTTTGAATTTTTGAGAGCAGCCATTCTATCCCATACAATTTTCCTTGTGATTTTGAATCTCATTTCTCTACTGATGAGTGATGTCGAACACTTTTCTGAATACCTGGCAGCACCTGGCCATACCTTCTTTAGAAAAAAGTCTGTCAAGTAGTTTATAAATTTCTAAATTGGGTTAATTTTTACTACTGAGTTAAAAATTCCCTTAACTATATGTGTGTATATGCATTTAGATATTTTGGCTATCAATACCTTATCAGATATATGGCATACATGTGTTTTCTCTGTTTTTATTAATTTCCTCTGTTGTTTTTAATATTTTATTTTTATTTTATGTGAGTGTATTGCCTTCATGTGTGTTAAGTGCACCTGTGTTCTGTAATGCCTATAGAGGTCTGAAGAGGGCATCAGATCCCCTGGAACTGGAGTTACAGATGGTTGTTAGCTGTCATGTGGGCAGTGGTAACAGAAACTGGGTCCTCTGCAAGATCAGATCGTGTTCTTAACCACAGAGCCATCTCTACAGCTGCTCCTCTGATGTTTTGAAGTGAAAACCAAAAGCTCATTCCCCAGACCAAAGACAAGCAGTTTTGTCTTGTTTTCTTCTCCTACTTTTACAGTTTCAGGAGTTTATTTAAATTTTTTAAATTGCACCATTGTATATTTCATACAGAACATTTCAATCTTAATCATTTTTATACCCGCTTCCCAAACAGCACCTTCCCCCTAGCTCTCCAACTGGAATCCATACATTCTTTCATCTGTTTTAAAGTCTATTGTGTCAAGTTAGTGTTCCCAAACATTCCTCAGTGAAAGTTCATCCACTGAGGTCTAGTTAGCCAATTGAGAGTCCCTCGTTTTAAGATTAGCTTATCCTCACCAAACAGTAATCAGTTGCCAATATTTCCTCAATAAACACTGGAATCCACTGCCCATTTTTCCAATTCCATGCTGGATTTTTTGTCTGCTTGAGTTTGCATAGGTCTTGGGCATGCCAAATCATTGCTGTAGGTTCATATGAGCAGGATCCCAGAAGCTTGTAGGATTCTATTTCCGTATGGTCACACACCTCCTCACTCGCTCTTACAATCTTTCTGTCTCCTCTTCTGCAATGTTCCCTAAGTCTTAGGGTGAATGAAACTTAAAACAGGAGTCCTGTCTGGGGACCCACACTCTGAAGACTCCTGATCTCTATGCTTTGGTCATTTGTGACCTCTTGTGTTATTGGCCCTCTGTTGCATGAGAGAAATTAATTAACAAGAGTTGAGAGATTCATTAGTGTCCTTTTTACCCCTTGTTCTGTTGCATGAGCCTTCAATGTAAAAGGTGTATTGAAAATGTACCACTTAGGCATGGGCAATTCACAGACAGTGTCTGTGTGTGATCAGTTGGGGTGCTCTGTGGTCATGTCCATATGGTGCAAAAGAAGTTTCTTTGATGAGTGGTGGCTGAGATCCTTGACTATAAACATGAATATATATGAGGATACATATTTTGCACTTAGGAAGAAGTTACATTAGCCTAGGGATGTGGCAACCTTAGTGATTTCTCTAAGATCTATGATCTCTTCAGCCATGTATATTTGACTATGATTACAGTACCACACATGAGTTTCCTCTCATTAAGTGGGCTTTAAGACCAATTAGCCATTGATTGTCTCCAAAATAAAAGTGCCACTACTGCACCAGTGCCCTATGCTGTGCTGGTCTTTGATGAGGTTATTTTTCATGAAGCTGGTGATGGGCCATCGATTGATGTTCTCTGTTAGCAGTTTGCATAGAACTTTCCAGAGCTTTGAGAGCTAGCTTTCAGGAGAAGTGGCTTCCAGACCAGTTCCAGCCCCATTGCTCCAAATCCTATGCCGGAGGTTTGTCCTGTCTTCAGCAATAGGAACTTAACTTCAGGTCTGGAGTCTTCAGGTCTTCAGTCAAGGGTTGTGGCAATAGCCTGGTAATTTTGGGTGTCTCCTAGACTACCCTGGCAAACAATTCAAAGGGAGGTTTCTCCTGCCTGGCACTGTTTCATGTTATGTAACTTTCAGCCATGCATATGGACTCATGTAGAGATATTGTATATGGAATTTGTCAATGAGTTTTAAAACTAGTATGTTTCCCTCTGGTGTTTTATACTAGCTAGGCATTATTTCTTTATCCTCTCTCTCTTATCTAGCCCTCCCTCCATGCCTTCCCCATGAAAAGTGTCCCCATTTCTCTCTTGATAATACCAGTCTCCTATGGCCCCACCTCTCTTGGGCTCCTCTTTCCCTTTATCTCCATAGTTCCTTGTATAGTCCTCCCTCTCCCCTCCAATTTAAATACTCCCATTTTATCTATTTCTCCCTTAGTAACACCTGTCTCCTACTATTCTTCTCTCTCGGGTTCCTTCTTTCCGTTTACCTCCTTGGTTCCTATCTATTTTCCTGATACATACTCACACATAAGGATTTGATGCTAGGATCCAAATGCAGGAGAGCATATGCCAGTTCTGTTGTTGTTGTTGTTGTTGTTGTTTGTTTGTTTCTGAGTCTGTGTTACTTCACTTAGCATAACAGTTTCAAGTTCCATCCATTTACCTGCAAACTTCATGATTTTGTCTTTCTTTACCACTGAGTGGAACGCCATTGTGTAAATGTACTACATTTTCATTATCCACTCATCAACTGAGGACACATGGGTTGCTTCCATATCTTAGCTATTGCGAAAAGAGCAGCAACAAACATGGACGTACAAGTACCTCTGCAATAGGATGAGTCCATTGGATATATACTAAGAAGTAGTATAACTGAGTCAAATGGTAGATTCAGTTTCAGTTTTTGAAGAGTTCTCCATGCTGCTTTCCATAGGGATTACACCAGTTTACAACCCCAAAAGCAGTGAATGAGCATTCCTCTTTCCCCACGTCCTATCCAGCGATTGGCATCATTGGTTCTCTTGATCTTAGACAGTGTGACTGGGGTAAGATGAAATTTTAAAGTGGTTTAATTTGCATTTCCCTAAGTATTAACAATGTTGTACAGTTTTAAAGATGTTTGTTAGCCATCTTTCTTTCTTCTTTTGAGAACTCTCTGCTCAGATCCTTAGCCTATCTTTTAATTGGGCCACTTGTTTTCTTGATTCTTTGTTTTTTGAGTTCTTTATATGTTCTGGATGTTAAACCTCTGTCAGATGTATCACTGGTGAAGTTTTCTCCCACTCTGTGAGTGTGAGTATTCTTTCTCTTTACTTCCCTGGTTGTTTCTTTTTTCTTTTCTTTCTTTCTTTCTTTTTTTTTTCTGTATGGAAGCTTCTTAGTGTAAACATTGTTGACCTTACTTCCTGAGCAACTGCTACCTAACTTAGAAAGTCGTTTCCTATACCTACATCTTGTAGGTTACTGCCAATGTTTTCTTCTAACAGTTTCAGAGTTTTAAATTTCACATTGAGGTTTTTGATCCATTCAGAGTTGACTTTTGTGGAAAGTGAAAGGTAAGGGTTTACCTTTAGCCTTCGACAGATAAAGATTTGTTTTGTCGGCACCATTTGCTAAAGATGCTACCTATCTTCCAGTGAGTATGTTATTGGCCTCTTTGTCAAATATTAGGTGGCTGAAATTGGAAGTACTCCTTGTTTGAGTCTTCAATTTTATTCCATGGGTTTACAGGTCTCCTTTTGTGCCAGACGATGCTAATGTTATGACAATAGCTTTGTAATGTAGTTTGAAATCTGGTATAGTAATCCCCCTGCATTCCTCTTTGTGCTCAGTGCTGCTTTGGCTATACAGGGTCTTTTGTACTTCCAAATGAATTTTAGGATTTTTTTCTAATTTTGTGAAGAATGTCATGGGAATTTTGATTGGGATTGCATTGAATCTATATATTGCTTTTGGTAGGATGACCATTTTACAATATGAATTCTTCCAATCCAGAGCACGAATTCTTCTATCCTTCAATCTCTTTCTTTAAAGATCTAAAATTCACATTGTAGAGATCTTTAATGTCTTTGGTCAGATTATTTCAAGATTTTTTTTCTATGTACTCTTTCTCCAATTGCTCATTACTGATATATAGAAAGGCTACTGATTTTGTAGATTAATTTTATAGCCTGCCACTTTACTAAAAGTGTTAATCATTTCTAGGAGTTTTCTGGTGGAATTTTTGGCATCTCTTAGGTATATCATCTGAAAGAAAGGAATAATTTGACCCCTTCTTTTGCAGTGAGTACTCTTAACCTCCTTCCCTTGTCTTACTGCTCAAACAAGAGTTTCAAGCACTATATTAAAAAGGAGTGGAGAAAGTGGTGGATAGCCTTGTCTGGTTCCTAATTTTGGTAGGAATGTTTCCAGTTTTTCTCCATTTAGAATGATGTTGGCTGTGATGTTTTTGTAGATAACTTCAATTATGTTGAGATACATTCCCTCCAGTCCAATTCCCTCTAGGAGTATTAACATGACTTCATGTTGAATTTTGTCAAAGGCCTTTTCTGCATCTATTGAGATGACCATGTGATTTTTTTGTCTTTGAGTCTATTTCTTTGCTTTTTGACATTTATTGACTTACCTATACTGAACCATCATTTCTGGAATAAAGTCAACTTGATCATGCAGGATGATCTTTTTGATGTGTGGCTGTATGCAGGTTGCAATTATTTTCTTGAGAATTTTTGGTATGTATGTTCACTAAGGATATGGGTCTATGGTTTTCTTTTTTAGTTGTAGCTTTATCTGGTTTTGAATGATGCTGGCTTCATAGAAGGAATTTGGGAGTTCTCCTGCTGTTTCTATGTTTTTGAATAATTTAAGCAGTATTGGATAGATATCTTCTTTGAATATCTGGTAGAATTCTGCTGTGAATCCATCTGGGCCAGAGCATTTTTTTTTCAGTCTAGAGATTTTGTATTACTGATTCAATTTCCTTCTTTGTTGTGGGTCTGTTTAACTTGTTGATCTCTACTTGGTTTAGCTTCAGTGATTCCCATGATTTTAGATATACATCCATTTCTTTAAGGTGTTCAAATTTAATAACTTATGGGTTTTTTAAGTATTCTTTTATAATGTTCTGGGTCTTTTTGTTGTTTGTTATGGTGTTTCCCCATTCATTTCTGATTTTGTTGATCTGGAGTTGCACTTTCTTTCTTTTGGTTAACTGGGATAAGGATCTGAATACCATGCTTACTTTTCAATGAACAAGCTCTTGGATTCATTGATTCTTTGTATTGTTTCCTTTCTTTCTATTCCATTAATTTCTGCTCTAATTTTTGTTTTTTCTTCCTCTGCTGGGTTTGGGTTTCATTTATTGTTGCTTTTCAAGAGCCTGGAGTTGCAATGTTAAGTCATTTATCTCTGTTCTTTCTGATATCTTTGTAGGCAGTTAGAGCTATAATCTTCTCTGTTAGGACTGTTTCTTAAGTGTCCCAGACGTTTAGTTGTGTTATATTGTCCTTTTGTTTAGTTCCAGGAATACTTTGATTTCTTTCTTAATTTCTCCTTTGACTTATTCGTCATTAAGGAGTGTGTTGTTTAGTATCCATGAGTTTGTGAGGCTACTAGGACTTCTTCCAGTGTTGATTTTAAGCTTTATTGTATTGTGTTCTGATAGAATGCATGAAATTCCTTCAATTTTTTTGTACATGTTGAGGTTTGCTTTGTGTCCCAGTATGTGGTCAATTTTGGAGAAAGTTCCATGGAGTGCTGAATAGAATGTGAATTCTTTGGTGCTTGGGTGAAATATTTGGTAGATGTCTGTTAGGTCCATTTAATATATGATATTGTTTAATTCAGATGTCTCTCTGTCAGGTTGATCTGTCTAATGGAAAGAGTTGGGTATTGAAGTCTCCTACTATGAGTGAGTTGGGATTAATCTGTGACTTAGAGATTTATAGTACTGATTTTATGAAGTTGGGTGGACCAGAGTTTGGTGCATATATGTTCATGATTTTATTAACTTCTTGGCTAATTGTTCCTTTGATCCGAATGAAGTGACCCTCTTTATCTCTTCTGATTAGTTTTAGTTTTAAGTCTATTTCATCAAACATAGAATGGCAACTCCTATTTGTTTCTTAGTGCCATCTGCTTGGAATATTGTTCTCTATCCTTTCACCTCACATGATAACTTAGTATTTTGTAACTTCACTGAATTCATTTATCAGTTCTAACAACTGTGTGTTGTTCTTGTCTTCAGGGTTCTCTATATGTATCCCAGGTTTTCCTACATGCATCATACTACTCTAAATGGGAAGGTTTCTGCAGAGAAATTCACTGGTCGTCTTATGGAGCTCCCTGAAAATGTCCCTCACTTTCTCTTTGTCTTCAAAAATTTGTCTGTCATTGAATTTTAGCAATTAAAGTATAATATGTCTTACTGTAGACCTTTATACATTCAACTTATCTGGATTCCTTTCAGCACATTTATTCTTGATATTTTCTCCCAGATTTGGAGGTTTCCAGTCATTCTTTAAATTTTCTGGCCTGTTCAGTCTCTTCTCATTGTGTGAGTCTTACAGTTCATTTACTGGTTCATAAATTAGTTCCTTTTCCTGTTGCTGTGAGAAAATGCTCTCAGTTACAGCACTGGGGACTTTCCAGTACACCATCTTGCTGGCATGACTATAATCACATAAGCATATTATTCAAATATATGCTACTAAAACTTATAAGAAATTTTAGCATAATTATACAAAATATTCTAGAATATGTTTTGGGACTTTTCCAAACATTGATGACCCATCAAGACAACACCCAGGCATTTAATAGCAACATCTTTAATATTTTCTAACATTCAGCTTTGTGCAAAATAGATTTGCATTAAAAATTACAGGATAGAACACATTTAAATTTTTATTACATGTATTTATTTAATATGTGTATGCCACACACATGCACACATACCATGGCTCACATGTGGAGCTCAGAGGACAACTTGCAAGAACTGTTAATAGGACTATGAAAGTATTCTTTTTAGTGCATTTTTCCTAGTTTTTTAAACTTAATCATTTTTATTTTCTGTAGATGAGTGTTTTCCTTATGTGTATATAAATGTATCATGTATGTGCAAGGCCCACAAAGGCCAGAAGAGGGTGTTGGATCCCCTGGAACTACAGTTATGGATGGTTGTTAGCCACCAATGGGTGCTGGGAACTGAATCCAAACCCTCTTCAAGAGCACTGGGTGCTCTTAACTGCTGAGCTATCTCTCCAGGCCCAATGAAGGTATTTCTAAATAACATCATTTCCAACATTCTCTTATGATACAAACCACTTGAGATATTTGCATTTTGTTCTTTCTTTTTTATTATTATTTTGATTATACATATTTATGGGATACAGTGTGATAATTTGATCTAAGCATGTCATATGTGATGATCAAGTGAGAGTAGTCAGCATTTAGAGATGGTTTTTGTTTGTTTGGTTGGTTCATTTGGTTGCTTTGGGGTAATTTTTTAGATAGGGTCTCACTATGTAGATCCCAGCTGGCCTGGAACTCATTATGTAGACAACACTGGCTTCAAAGAGAGCTGCCTGCATTTGCTTCCTCATTTTTGTGATTACAGGCGTGTGCCACTATACTTGGTTAGAGATGCTGCCTTTAAAATGAAAGATTCCAAGATTGTACCCCAGAAAAACGCCTATTAATAGGAAGCACTTTAGGTTAAATTTCCAAATTTGTCCTAGTCTAACACAAAAAAATTAAAAGATTTAGGAAAGGGTGGCCAGAGAGATGGTCTAGCAAGTAAAAGCAAAAGGCTCCAAACATGGCATCCTGAGTTCAATTTTCAGACCCTACATACATGACCCAAGGAAGGAAGTACTGAATCACACAGATTGGCTTTTGACCTCCATATGCATTCCAAGGTATACACACACACAATACACACAAACATGGATGTGTACACACACACACAGACACAAATTAAAATATAATAAAAGCATTCAAAAAGCTCCTCAGTGTGGCAGTGCACAGTTTTAATCCCAGCACCCAGGAGGCAGAAGCAGATAAATCTCTGAATTAGAGGTTTGCCAGTCAGGGCTACATAGTAAGATCTTGTCTCAAAAGAAAGTATTAAGAAAAGGAAACCAGGGGGCTGGGCATGGTAGTGCATGCCTGTAATCCCAGTATTTGAGTAGTTTTAGCAGGAGGGCTGAAAGTCCAAAGCTAGGCTAAGCTCTATGGTAAGTTTGAGGTTACTCTATATTGCATAAAATGACCTTAAAATAAAAAAAGAAACTATAAATAACTGCCCTAATTTTAACAAAGATTCATTCACCTAAAGTTGGACTTCTTTCTTCATGAAACTTTGAGTAATATAAATAGATAAAGTATAACACTTAAAGCATTTTTCACTTTTATAGCAATATAACAAGTATTAAAGTTAACTTTACATGTCAGGTATCATATACAAAGATTTTACTGCCCAAATGATTTTCCCAAAGCAGGTATTATAATACATTTAGTGAAAATACTTGTGGAAAATGAATTTAAGAATAAGAATTTAATAGGTTATCATGCTTACATTATTAAGAAATTGTTAGAGGAACCACCCCATTAAAAAGCAAAACATTAAAAGCAGCAGCCACAGGTCAAGTAGTCTCTTTCAGACATATTATCTCATTAAGCTAAGAGTTTTCTAATGTGTTACAAATCACCCCAGGGAGATTGTTTGTGCTGGTCACTGAAATGGGCTGCCTAGCTAGTTTATGCCATAGGGCCATTTAAATGAGATCACCCTGGGAAGAAATCTCTTTTTAATTGTATCATTTTTTAAATTAATGTAAGGTAAAACCATAACCAACTCAATTCCACAGTACTGGATTAGTGTCTACTAAGTCTAGTCTGAGTGTGTGTAAATTAAGGCACATGTTTGCAACCTTTTCCTGTAAAAGGCCAGAGATAAATATCTTTTTCTTTGCTGGTCATCCAGTCTTTGTAGGAACTACTAAGTTGTATAGCATGAAAGTAGACACAGGTGCAACGTCATCTGGAGAGCAGGAGTCCAATAGTATTTCATTTACATGAACAGACTGCGGGCAAGGTTTGGCCTTTGCGGTGATTTGTTACTGAAGCGCTTGTTTGAACTTTCTAATATATATTGTATCTGCTTTACTAAAAATGTTTACAATAACAACAGTGAAAAATAAGCATACCCAACAAAAAAGAAATTTCAAAAGAATTGTAGGAAAAACAGGCTGAGAAAAAGAAGAAAATCAAAGTTGCTAAAGAGGCAATGGCAGTGTTACCTAGACAGAAAGTGACTCTGGGTATAGGTTAGCTTTGCAGAGCAAGCCTGGACAGACACCTTGCAAACACTGGTGTCACACCAGTGACAGTGATGACATTATGAAATAGTCCACTCCCTCAAACACACTTTCAAAGCTCCAACTTGCTGCCAGTGATTTAGGAATATAATCCAAACTGTTTCATTACACAAATAAGCACAGTCATTTTTTTTTTGTTAGAAATACAAATAAGAAAGAAAAATTAGAATTAATATCTTCTCAAATCCCAGTCAACCAGAGGTATTCACTACTTTTTCAAGTATGTTAGAAGACCCTATTCTGAATGATTCTGTAGTTTGAAAGATCCCTGCTTCGGCCATTTCCACTCTGTTCCACATTTTATAGTGGTTAACTGCTCATGCTCAAAGTGCACAGCTTTGAGTTTCATTCCTATCGTCACAGGAAAAAACAAAAGAATAAAAATGAAAACAAAAGGAAAGGCCATGCATAATCAAACATGAAGCAATGAGTGCTACTTAAATATTTGTTAAATTACAGTTGTTTTTCTTTTAAAACAAAAGGAGAGCAGGCATGTTATAAAAATACTGGACATTTTTTAAAAATTGGAATAGTTTCTATGGTGGTTTGAATGAGAATGTCCCCCTGGCCTCCAAGTGCTTGAATACTTTGTCCCCAGTTCATGGCACTGATTTGTGAGTGGTCTTGTGATTTAGGAGGCGTGGTCTTGCTGAAGGAAATTCATCATTGGTGGTAGGCTTTTAGCATTAACAGTCACGTCCCATTTCTAGTCTCTCTCTCTCTCTCTCTCTCTCTCTCTCTCTCTCTCTCTCTAGCTTCCTGCTCTGGCCAGTTCCTGCCATCATGCCTCCTCTGCCATGATGGACCCTCATCCCTCTGGAATCATTAGCCAAATAAACTCTTCCTTCTATAAGTTCCTTGGTCATGATATTTTATCATAGAAATGGAAAAGTAACCAATACTGTTTCCTATCTGAATTTCTAGGAAGCATGCTGGACCCCATAGTAAAGTCTAAGCTTAAATCTGGCTGTTTGTTCCTAAGTAACTCCCTAAAGGCTATTTAACCATTCTAGGCTCAAATTCTCATTTCATCTCTAAAATGAAAAGGTTGGACTCAGTAATTTACAGGAAATCTTTCAATTCCACAATTTTGTGATAATGCCTAGAATTTTTTTTCCTGAGGCATTTTTCTTAGTGAGGTGCAGTTAACTTTAAGGCAGCTCTATTATCAGTAATGGTATTTCAGAAAAAATTGATGATGACATTAAGTTTATTTCAAATTTTCAATGTCTATGTGACTTCTGCATCTTTTTCTAATCCTTTTTTAAAGAGATTTTATTTTTAATTATGTATATGTGTGTGTGTGTCTGTGTGTCTCTGTGTGTGTGTGTCTGTGTGAGTATGTGCACATTAGTGTGGGCCCACAGATGTGTTGGATTCCCTGGTTCTGGAGTAACAGGTTGTTGTGAGTCACCTGATATGGGTGCTAGAAACCAAACTCAAATTCTCTGCTGCTGCAGCACATGTTCCTAACCTCTGAGCCACTTCTCTAGGCCCTCTTTCTCCAGTCTTAAAAACTCTGTTCCATGCCTGCATTACTTTCCCACATTTGTTTCTGCCCCTAGTTTTTCTGTAGTTGTTTAGAGAGCAGCTTACAGGTAGCTGATGGCACCCATAGTCTTGATCCAAATGTCACTTCCACCAGAAAAACCTTATGTGACAATCCTGCCCAAAGTATTAATAACACCATCACACTCTCCAGACTGCTTTATTGAACTAACCTCTTACATTTTATCAGCAATTATCACCATTCTGTTGGTTTGTTGTCTCTTGTCCACTACGATAGTTATATGGGATAAATATTCTACCTACTTTATTCACTGTATCTTCCAGAATAATAACTGGCATATAAGAAATATTTAATAAATGCTTGCTAGTGAACAATCGAATAAATGCATACAAACATGGTAAGGAAAAAAACCATACATTTTAACTATCAGAAAGACAAAAGGAGGGCTGGGGAGATGTCAGCGAATAAAGCAGTTGCCATGCAAGCAGGAAGACCTGAGCCAGGATCCCCAAGACCTTCGTAATGTTGAGTGCAGTCCTGTGTGCCTGTAAGCAAAGTGCTCCTACAAGGAAATGGAAAATGGAGAGAGGAGAATCTCCAGTCGCTTATGAGTAGCTAGGCTGGCATACACAGGTAAAAGAAAGATTCAGTCTCAAACACTGTGGAAGGTGAAGATGACTAGGCATGGTCGTCCTCTGACTTCCAATACACACACACCTGCACTTATATATACAAACGTGGGTGCACATATATACTATACAGAGAGAGAGAGAGACAGAGAGAGAGAGAGAGGCAGAGAGACAGAGAGAGAGATTTTTAAGTAAAAAGGTTATGAAAATCATGTACTTCATCTTTTCAGGTTTGAAGAAGCAAGAATAGCAACTTTTATTTGTGCTGCTTTTCACAGAGAAGAGAACAAAATTGTGAGTGAGGAGAAGTGTCAGGTATGGCTTAGGGCTGTGGTTTTCTGCAAGTAGTCAATAAAAAAGTATGGAGAGCAATACCAAGACCATATTCTAATTGAACTAATGGGCTTAAGTTACTTAGCTTTTAATATTTGGAAACAAACAAATATCAAAATAATTCTGTTAATGTTCAAAGAACTAATAATAAAGTCATCAGATAGCTCCATGAAAATGCAATTACTTTGGAAAGGTTATATTAAAAATGAGTCACAGATGTTTAAAGAAACTAGCCTTTTTTTTCTAAAACAAAATTATCCTGCAATTGAATTTGATGTCGTGTGCTGGCTTCAGTAGCTCACACACTAAAAAACACTAAAATTGAATTAAATGTCATAGAGTGCAAAGAAAAGACAAATGTACCATCAACTCACTTTCCATGATAAAATGAAGGATTTGCTTATGAAGATACAGCAGAAAGAGCTTGGCGTTTCCTAGGTCTGACAATTGACTTAATTATTCTGGCCTTCAGTCTTTTCCCCTTTTATATATTGATTCTTAAGTTAGCACACAAAGCGATGGGTTTCATTGTGGAATCTTCATGCATACGTGTCAGTATACTTTGCTCTCATTGTCCTGCTTGACTGTCCTCTCCCACTGTCCTTCTGTCTTTCCCCATTTCCCTTTTCCTTATATAGGTAATCATAACCCTCCTCCTTTAAAATCTCATTCACCCTTCACTGACCCAGTTCTAATTTGGTGATATACAAATATACATACACAAATATACATACACACACAGACACACACACACACACACACACACTGACATTCTGAGGCTGAGAGAAAAACACACGATATTTGTATTTTTCAGACTGGCTTATTCATTTAACATAATGACTGCCAGTTGTATCCATTTTCCCACAAATGTCATTTTTCTTTACAGCTCCATTGTGTATGTGTATCACATTTTCTAATTTTGTGTGTGTATCATGTGTTCAAATGTGTGCCTATGCACACATTTATGCACTTGTGTGTGAAGACCAAAGGTCAACCCTTGGGAAACATCCACCTTGGTGTTTTTATTACTTTTTATGTTAATGAGTGTTTCACCTGCATGTATTTAAGGCTGACTCAAACAGTAAAATGGCTGCCGTGCAGACACAGGGACCCAAGTCCCCCACGTAATGCACATGGAGACCGGAAGAGGGTGTCAGATCCCCTAGAACTGGAGTTACATGAAGTTATTAGCTGCCATGTGAGTACTGGGAACCAAACCTGGATCCTCTGGAGTGCTCTTAACTGCCAAGCCATCTTTCCAGCCCCAATCTTCTTGTTTGTTGAGACAGGTGCCTCACTGGCCTCAGCTCACCAATTTGGCTAGGCTGGTTGGACAGCCAACCTCAGGGATCTGTCTGGCTCTGCCTCTGAGTACTGGGATTACAAGCACATGCCATCATGTCGGGCTTTAAAAAAAGATGGGGAGTGGGGCTTAGGAACTGACTCGGGTTCCTATGTCTTCATGGCAACCATTTTAATGTTTGAGTTGGCCTCTTTTCATTATTAATTGGCATAAGAACATGGAACATATTTATGGAAAACTATGAAGTTTTATTATATGTACATATTATAGAATGTTCAAATTTGGGTAATATATATGTGTGTGTGTATATATATATATATTCAAACATTTACCTTTGTCTGGTGAAAACATATAATTCTTTCAGCTTTTTTGAAATATTACATTATCATAATGTCTCATAAAACACAAATCTATATTTTGCCTATCTAACTATAACAAAAACCCCACTAGCCAAGTTTTCACCATTTCTTTCTCCCTCTTAACTCTCTTTTCTGGAAATCACTATTCTACTGTCAACACCTGTGAGAGCAACACTTACCATTCCACATGTAAAAGATCATGTGGTGCTTTTCTTTCTATGCTTATTTTACTGAACAAATGCTGGTTCCATCCTTGCTGTCACAATAACAGAATTTATGACTGCGCAGTATTCTACCATGTATATATAACACATTTCTAGTTTGTTCATCAAATGATGGATACTTGGTTGCTTCTATTTCTTGGTCACTATGAGCAATGCTGCAATCAATATGGCAGTGCAGCAGGCTGTTGAACATGCTGACTTCATTTCCATTGGCCATATATCCACTAGTGGGACCGTTGGATCATATATTAGTTGTTTTTAATTTTATGAGGAGCTTCTAAAAACCCATGTTTTCCATAATGGCTATGCTACTTTTATATTTATACTAGCAGTGTCAGAGTTGTGTTCTCTTGACAATTATACCAGCACTTATCTTTTGTCTTGATAACAGTCATTTGAAATGCATGAGGTGATGTCTCACTATGGCTGTGATTTGCATATCCCTGGTTAGTGATGTTGAACATTTTTCACATGCCTACTAGCCTGCTTTGAAGATCTGTCTGTTTAGATCTATTGCTCACTTTTAATCATATTATTTGGTTGGGTTTTGTTGTTTTGTTTTGTTAAGGAATCATCTGAGTTCCTATATAGTCTATATACATGTATATAGACCATATTTTCAATCTGTTCATCAGCTGCGATTCATTTTTTGCCGTTGCTCTCTTCTGTTCAGCAGGTTGTTTGTTTGATGTGTTGATTTTTTTCCCTTGAAGTACAGTTGACAGGATCTCATTTGTCTACTTTATTTTCTTTCCTGTGCTTTAGTGGGACGGGGAGGGGAGGGTTCTTAAAAATAACAACAAAACAAAGCAACAACAACAACAAAAACTTAGTGTCCTGAAGTGTTTTCTTTTTCTTCCAGTGTTTTCAGCTTCAGATTTTATAATTACGATACCCTGCTTGAATTGTTAGTTTTCTGATGAGAGATGGGGATCCGGTGTCAGTCTTACCCGTCTGCATGCAGATGCCCAATTTTCCAGCAGCACCATGTTAGAGGCTGTCCTTCCCCATTATATGTTTTGAGCACCTTGTGGAAGACCAGTCAGCTGCAGATACATGGAATCACTCACAGGTTCTCTATTCTACCACTGGTTTGTGTATCTGTTCGTATGCTGATGTCATGCTTTTTAATTACCAAAGCTTTATGTACCTTATATACCTTAAAGTGGGGTAATGAAATGCCTCCTACTTTGTTTTACTGTGTTTTTACAAGATTGCTTTGACTATTTACTGCTAGGGGTTTTTTTTATATAAATTTTAGGAACTGTTTTTTTATTGTTGTTGTTCTGTGAAGAGTTTCTTCAGTATGTTGATGGAGTTTACTTCAATCGGTAGATCACTTTAGGTAACATGGACATCTTAATAGTATTTATTCTTCTAATCTGTGAACATGGAACACTATTCCATTTTGTGGATACTTCTTCTAATTTCTGACATCAAATGTTTTATATTCTTCACTGAAGAATTTTTCTCATTTTTGGTCAAATGTATTCTGAGATAATATGTTTTTGGAATTTTATAGTAATTGTAAATGGGATTGCTTTCCTGATTGGTCCAGGTAATCTGTTTTCAGTATATAGAAATGCTATTGATTTTTCTATGAATGAGTATCCCATTACTTTACTATGTTCCTTTATACTTGCAAGAATTTTTTAGTGGAGTCTTGAATTTTCTCTACATAGTCATGTCACCTGCAAGCTAACAGTCTGCCTCCCTAATAATTTGGACACCTTTGACTATCATCTTTCTTTTGCCTGATTGCAGTCTTGAACTTCGGGGGCTATATAAGACGGGGAGGGGTGGAAGTGGGCATCTTTTCTTCATTCTAGACCTTAGAAATATTCAGCTTTTTCTCTGTCAGTATGTCATAAGATACAGGCTTGTCATGTATGTCCTTTATTTTGATGAACTATATAAGTTCTCTATTTAATGTGTTCAGTTTACATCATAAAGGGTTGTTTAATTTTACTAAATTTTTGCACTTCTTAAGATGATCACTTGATTTTAGGCCTTCGTTCTTTAGATGTAGTAGATAACGCTATTGACATTTGTACACTGAACCATCTTTGCATTCCTGCATTGACTCTCACTTGAATATAGTATAGAATCTTTCTAATGTGCTATCAGATTCATTTGCTAGCATTTTTGCATCTATGTTCATCAGTGAAATTGGCTTATAGTTTTATTTGTGTGTGTATGTGTGTGTGTGTGTGTGTGTGTGTATCATTATCTGTTTTTAGTATCAAGCTACTCTTGGCTTTTTAGAATGAGTTCAGAAGAATCCCCTCCTATTAAATTGTCTTGCAATAATTTGAAAATGTATATATTAGTCCTACTTTAGATGTCTAGTAGAACTTAGTAGTGAGGCCATCCAGGCCTTTCCTTCTCGCTTGCTTGCTTGCTTTTGAAAACTCCATGCATATATACAATGCATAGTGACCAAACTTTTATTTTATCAAGGTTCTGTCTCATTGTTTATTACTGGTCCCTTCAGTTTCTCTATTTCTTCATGATCCAATCTTGTGAGAGGTCAACATATCAAAATTAGGTCAATTCTATCCTCTCAAAAATTTATAGTTAGTTGTTCATAATGATTTTTACAATCTTTTATGTTTCTTTGTTATCAGTTGTAACGTCTCCTTTTTTGTCTCAGATTTTATTTGAGTTTTCTCTCACTCTTTTTTTCTTAGATTAGTTAAGGGTTCATCAATTGTAGCTTTCCAAAAAAGGAAACCCTTTATTTTATCAAAATTGTGCATTTTTAAAGCCACTATTTGTGTTCTGATCTTTATTTATTTATTTATTTTTGCTTTCACTCATGCTGGGCTTGATTTCCATTGCTTTCCTAGTTATTTGAGTAGATGACCATGTGTATATTTGAGATGATTTTGCTTTCTTGGTGTAACTGTTTGCTGCTGTACACTTCTGTCTACTGTTGTTTTAAGCCTGTCCCATAGATTTGGATATGTTTCCATTTTCATAGATTGCAAGAAAATTCCAATCTTTCTTCATAATTTCTTCATTTTTGCTTTGTTTGCTCAGAGTATATTATTCAATTTCCATGTGTTTGAATAGTTTATAAAGTTTTCTTATTAATTTCTAGTTTTATGTTGCATTATAATCTGAACTGATCATTGATATGATTTCAGTTTTCTAAAACTTGTTGAGCTTTAGAGTCTCAGATTTCTGTAAACTAGGATTCATAATACCTGAATATGATCCTGCATATTGATGATATGCTAAAGCATTGGATAGAACTAGAGACATGATAAATAATAAACGGCAGCAAAGGTAGCAATCAAATTACATCAAGATGCAAGGTCATGGTGATAAGTGGGCTCACAGATGGGAACAGTTGTTACAACCACCTCTACAAATATATCTCCCTAGTTAGACACCATTGTTATATGCTCCTTTGGGAAAATATACCTCTGTATGGCTGAAAGCTGACATATTTTGAAAGTAGTCTTTTTGCACCTAAAGATAAATTACAAACAAGAACCAGAGAGTGAATATTTTATTCATGTTTTTCAAAATAAATAATAATTTTCTCTCACAATGAGAGCATAATAAACTGTCATTTGGAATATATGAAATGATTATATATACAAATGATTGGGTCATTCATAAGTGGTCAAAATATTTTCACTTAAAAAATCTACGATGCTCATGGTTCTGTTTTTTTAAAAGGTAACCATGAGAACTTCATTCACTCATCCATTCAAAAGCTATTTCTGTAGTGCCTAGTGCTGAGGATGGGAATCTGAGTTCTACTGGGGAAAAAAGTAGTGTGACAACCAATTTTACACAATTACACACTAAGTATGTGTTTATAAGAGAGAAAGGTTTCCTGAAGAGGTAAGATGGGCTGAGTAAACTGGAAAAGGGATGCATGGTTTGCAGGTCGAAAAGAACACTAAACTAGCAAATTTAAATGTGGAGAGGTTCACTGAAAGCAAAGAGGTCCAAGAAACTGAAGGTGCGTTAGCAGGGAGGGCTGCAGCAGGTCAGGGGCGCGCGGTGTGAGGGAGCCGCAGGAGGAGCAGGCAAGGGCCCAAACATGGAGAGTCCTTTAGACTTGGAGTCTTTACCCTAAAATCAAATGAGATTCCACTGTGCAGGTTTATGGAAGAGGGAAGAATGCTCAGGTCTTCACTTTGGAAGGTACTTCAGCTTGTGTATTAAGAAGAAATTCATCTATCAGAAGGGACATATAGAGGCCACTTAGAAGACTATGTCAGCTAATCTGATGACCAATTACATTTAGTTTGGACTATGTTAATGACAATCGTGTGAAATGGAAGGAGTCAAAAGATTCTAAGAGGAGAAACCATAGGCCTTGCTGACAGAAACGTTCAAGAGAGTAGGGTTGAGATTGCAGGGGAGTATCCAAAATCTCTCCCCATTTCTTAGCAGCACTACTAGATGCAGAACAGCCTGATTTTACTGAAACATAAATCCCTACAGGACAAGATGTGGGAGCAGCTGTCGGAGAAGTAGCTTACTGGTTTGGAGCTAGCTGCATGGAGACATCTACTGAGAAAGGAGCAGGCTGGGACAGAGGACTGCAGATTCTTGCCGATTTTAGTATTATATTTCTTAGGGAGAGACGATGAGATAAAAAGAAAACGGCACCTAGAACTAAGTCTTGAAGAGTTCCAAGATATCATTCCCAGGAAAAGGTTGATGAACTGAAAAATTGTAAAAGAAATGAAAGAGAGAAAGGAAGGAGTAGGGCGGAGCAGGTCAGTCCGGTACTCTAGAAACCAGTGGGAGAGGATCTTTTCAGAGAAGAAAAACTGAGAGCCAACCCGCAGAGGCACCTGCCTGTAATGAAGCAGCCAGATCTCCGTGAGATTAAGGCCAGCCGCATCTACATAGATCTACATAACAATTTCCAGGTCAGCTGGGGCTACAGGGAGACCCAGTCTCAAAAAAGATGGGGGTGGGGAGGTGGGGAGCCGCGGGAAACGACAGGACTGAGAATTTCCATGAATACCCACATATACACATGCAAATGTAAACTGTTGAAATAATTTTCTTGTGGATTATGGTAGTAAAAAATATTGAGACTATGAGAATATAAACCAAATTTCTGATTCTAGGCTAATATCCATTGTAAACACCTAGAAAGCTGGAAAAAAAATGAACCCATGTTTTGACACATTGGAGAACTAAGAACATGCCTGTAATCATGTATGAAATGAAATAATCTGGGCTCATGATCACCAGGGGTGTCCGCACCAAGGTATTCTAGAACCTACAACAGGGACCTAGTTCTCAACTACCAGTAGACCTGCAGAGCCGGGGATGAACAGCCGGGATAGTCAAGGTATCGGAAGCAGAGTTCCAAACAGACTTCCCTCCCTTGTTGGCTCCTTCCCTCCTCTCTCCCTCCTTCCTTCCTTCCTTCCTTCCTTCCTTCCTTCCTTCCTTCCTTCCTCCCTCCCTCCCTCCCTCCCTCCCTCCCTCCCTCCCTCCTTCCTCCCTCCCTCTCTCCCTCCTTCCTTCCTCCCTCCCTCCCTCCCTCTCTCCCTCCTTCCTCCCTCCCTCTCTCCCTCCTTCCTTCCTCCCTCCCTCCCTCCCTCTCTCCCTCCTCCCTCCCTCCCTCCCTCCCTCCCTCCTTCCCTCCTTCCTTCCTCCATCCCTCCCTCCCTCTCTCCCTCCCTCCCTCTCTCCCTCCCTTCACTGTCTTCCTGCCCTTCTTTTACTTCTTTCTCCTTTGTCCTTGAATGGAGGAGATCTTCTGGATGTGTGTAATATCTGAATGTTCTTTTATTATTTTTTAAAAATTATTTTTATTTTATATGTATGAGTGTATTGCCTGCATGTAGGTAAGTGTGCCTGTGTCATGCAGTGCACAAGTAGGTCAGAAGACAGTGACAGATTCCCCTGGAACTGGAATTACAAATGATTGTTAGGTTTTATGTGGGTGCTGGGAATCTAACCCACATCTTCTGCAAGAGTAGTCAGTGCTGTTAATCACTGAACCATCTCTCCAGCCCCTATATCTGGATGTTCTTAATAACAGATATCTAAATCTTCTTAATATCACTTTTACTACCTTAATCCAAAAGAGAATAATTTCAACCGTTTACATTTTTGTATGTGTGTGCCTGTGCACAGACATTCTTGGTTCCTTCTTTTTTGAAGAGTCTCCTCTACCAGCTTCTAGAACATCCTAGTAGTTTGAACTTCCCCTTGCTTTCTTGTTTTCTTCATTATGACATTTTCAAGCATGCATATAGTGTACGTTGGTCATATTAACTACCTGCATATTTTTTCATGAGTCTTTTCTGCATATTGAGAATTGTATGTATAAAGAAATTAGGACAAATCCTCATCAAGAAAATGGAGGAGGAGGAGCAGGAGGAAGAGGAGGAGGAGTAAAGCTGAACCGTTATTTCAGTCTATACAGGGATGGGAAATACTGCACTTCTTACTGGTCACAGTGGGAAGTTCTTATTTACTGCACCCTATCAGAAGAGACCCAGGAAGTTTGTGCCTTACTGAAGGCTAATTTCATAAAATAGGACGGGTACCCATCCTATTGAATCTTAAAAGCAAATCATGATTTCATCCATAAGTTTTAACTGCTGATTAAAACCAGATCCAACATTAATTGAAAATAATACAGCAAATCCAGATGTTTAAAATGCACCATTCAGGAGATCCCTCATTCAAAAAGCACTGGAAATATAAGAATCAGAAAAATGTTGACCAATATACCAGATAAAAATTAGAAAATAGAAACAGATATAGGAAGAGTCAAAGCAATAAGATTAGTACTAAATGACTTGAAAACAGAGTTGATAAGTGCTATAAATATTTTCCAGGGCTTAAAAAACCATGAACATAATTAGGAAAGAAAGAAATAGAATCATATGGCATGCTTAGAGTTTAAAAAAAAGCATAGTCAGAAATGAGAATTTCATGAGATGAGACTAACAGTAAATTAATAGTAAATTCAATACTATAAAAGAGAAAAACAGTGAATTTGAACACATAGAAAAAAATTAAATACAATGAAACACATAAAAATGATCAAAAACAATAATGCCTCAGTAATCTGCAGGATAATAAAAATAAGACTAATAAACATGTTAATGTGCTCTTGTGAAAAGGAGGGCAAAAAAACTATAAGAAAAAACAAGACTAAAAACTGTTTCAAAATTTGAAGAAAATAATAAAACCTCAGATCCAGGAATTCTAATAAAGCACAAGTGAAGCATCAGAAGCTTTAATAAAACCACATAGTCGTACAAAAATCAAACTAATAAAAATCAGTCACACACACACACATGTGCACACACCAAATCTTAAAAGCAGCCAGTGAGAAGAGTGTAACTACACAAAACCCAAGAACATCAGTGATTCTCTCAGTTGCTTGTCTTGTCTGTTATGAAATATCTAAAAGAATGATTGAAACTGGTTCTTAGCTTCACAAAATTCAGTGTATGGTCACTTGACCCTGTGTGCTGGGTGGAGCATCATGGCAGCAGGAGCTCACAGCAAAGCAGAGCTGTCCACAGGAGACAGGAGGTGGGGGGGCAGGAACAAGGAACTAGGTACACCCCCACACTCCCCCCCACCCCCCCACACCTTCCTGACCTACTTCCGCCTAGTAATTCCAGAGCCTCTCAAAATACTGCCATCAGCGGGGGACCAACTTTGATCACATGAGCCTTTTTGAGGAAACATTACGTATTCAAATGAGAAACTATTCAAGACAGAAGAAAATGACACCTCTGCAAAAAGTTGAATAAAAATAAGACACTTGTCAACCTGTAATTCCATACTCTCACTGAAACTGTCCCACAGGAACAAAGCCAAAACAAACAAAAAAAAAACTCCAAGCAAATGCTAAAAGATTTAAACAGCATCACAAGAATTGTTGGAGAGGGTTTGAGGGGTGGTTCAGTGGCTAAAAGCAAGTACTGCTTTTGCAGAGGACCTGGACAGAGTTTGGTTCCCAGCATCTACTTCAAGTAGCTCACAATTTCCTGTAACTCCAAGTAGAGGATGATCCAAATCCTCTGACCTCGATGGGCACCTGTATTCATATGTACATATGCACATGTGCACATGATTAATAATATTTTTAATATTTGAAAGAAAAAAGAATTGTTACAAGAAGACCTATAACCATGAGAAATGTTAAAATTATTCAAGAGTTTAAAAATAATACATGGAAAAATATATTGATACAGCATATGTAGAAAAAAGATATGGCATGATAAGCATTGTTAAATATACACTGAGATGAATTAAACAATAAATAATAAAGGGACCATTAAAATTCTAATTATTATCTTAAAGTAGAGCTAAAATAGAAAAAAAAAGGGTACTCAATCCAAAAAAGCAGTAAAAGGACCAAGACAAAGAACAAGTGATACAATTAAGACACAGTGTAAATGTAACAATATTGATAAATATATTAACAATAATAATTAATGATAACTGATAGAAATACTATAAGAAAAAGCAGAGACTGTCAAACTGAATAAATGCAACATCATGAGCTAGCTACAAGAAAGATCACTTTAAGTATAAAGTATAACACAAAAATCAACTGAAAAGACAAAAGTGACACAAGGTAAACCCTACAGTCACTAAATATAAACAACTCATGTGGAGAAATTCAGCAACATGAATGGAATGTATAACTTCATAAATGTCACAAATAACCACAAGAACACAAAAGTTGAGTAGCTTTATATCTGTTCAATTAAATACACTATTTATAAGTTCAAAGAGAGTAGCTGAGGACCAGATAATGCCACTGGTCTGTCAATCTTGGAAAGAAGTGCAGCACAGTGGATGAAAGACAAAATTTTCAAAACTTTTCCGTATAGTAACTGCATAAGATAACGGCTTTCATTGGGACATTTTCAAATGTGTACAATGTACTTTGATCATATTTGCATGACCCCTAAAATCCTCTTATCCCCTTCTCCTTTAAAACAAACTCCTTAAGTACTACTCTAAGCCCAGGGAGAGTGGGTCAGTGGAGGGTCCTATGTTTAAACAAGCCAGGAGACTGTCAGCATGGCTTCTTTTTGGTCTTTAGAAATGGAGTTTTCATTTCTAGAACTGCCAAGTCACCAAACTGAACTATGAAAAGTTAAAGAACACATCAGCAAGAAACAAGACTAAGAGATCATCAGGATTGCCTGGAGTAATGTTTCTTACTGAGTGTCACACCAAAAAATTTTAATATAAATGATATATCTATAATTAAATAATTGAATAGTAACTGCAGAATTCGGTTGCCTCTGAGAAGTCTTATTTCTAATATTATCATGCAATGTATGATATTTCCCCTTATGTTTGTATTTGAATGAAAATATGTTGATGAAGTTTTCTTAAAAGATCAATTTCTTTGCTATATGTTTTTCTTAGTTTCAAACAGAATATTAAAAAATCTAATAAAGTCCACGTACTAATTGATATTTTGTCAAGACCGTTTATGCTGCTTGGTTTCCATGCAGAAGAGTAGGAGGAAAGTAAAATCCTCACTGACTTATCCAGACTCGATGGCCTTCAGGTTTGTTCAGCATTGTGATTCTGTAAATACTGAAGAATTTGGCATACTAGTAGAAGTCTTTCATGACCTTATTTTTTGTGTGACTTGTTTTTTGTGCTCATTCTTTAGCACATTAGGTGTTAATGGTACTTTTTAAAAAAGGATAAGCACTCCTTTTAAAACGCCATGTACTTCAATATTGAAAGCATGCTTTGCACTCATTTAGAATGTTGCTATTCAATCTGGCTGCGAAAAAAGTATATACACATACATACATATATGTAAAATCTGGGCTGCTACATCTTAAAAAAAACTTACTTTGATATAGAATTTTAAAAAGCCTTGGTACAAAAAACAAAGACGTGCTATAGGTAGTATAGAAAATAAATAACTGGCTTTCATTCATGAGTGGCTAAATCTATTTTGTGGTTTAAAAGAACTAAGAACATATTGCTTTCCTCAGATTGTTAGTACAGAAATGTTTTCATCAATTAACATTTACTAAGAACAATTTTTTTCGCACTGCTTTTCAAATCAAATAATATATAAACTGGCTGTCCAAAGAACTGTTCCAGGGCCTTTTTCTTTAATGTCTTAGAGTATAATAATTATGACATGCCAATTGAAAAGCTTGGTGAGAAATAAATCATGTATAAAACAGAAAATTTATTGGAGACAATTTTGCTGTAGGTAGCTTCAAATTAAATGACAATAACATCACCCACAAGCCATGCTAGTTTTCTTCTTCATAGTTTTACCCAATATGTGCACCCCAGGATAAGGGCAGGGAGAGAAAGAGCAGAAAGGAGCACACAGGGTGTTGCTTCAAAAGGCCCAGAACTACAAGAACACACAGTTCTGCTTGCCCAGGGTTGTTTCCTTGCTCCAGCTTCATCTTCTTCAGCCTATACTATGTTTTATAAGGGTTTCCAGGATCTAAGACATGCCTGACACTGTCCTAAGCGCTTCATCTATTTTGACTTATTTAATCCTTACAGTGATGTTTGGGTAACATTGTTGTTTCCATTTTGCAGGAACATTTTGAAGAAACTGAGGTTGAAGTTCACACAGCTGCTGAGAGGCAGAGACCAGAGGCAAACCCAGGTAGTTTGGCTCCAGATCCCACTGTCAGGGACAGGACAAGCTTCACAGTTGGCGGCATCTCAACAGTAGCTAGAGAGGCACTATATCTCTGTTCACCGTTAGTGTTTTGGATTTATTTTTTGTTTTTGTTTTGATTTCTTTGAGACAGAATTTTTCTGAGTAGCCTAGACTGCCCTGGAATTCACTATGTCATGGAGGTTGGCCTCAAACTTAGGCTTTTTTTTGCCTCATTCTCCACAGTGTTAGGATTACAGGTTTGTCTAGCTTTGCTCACAGGTTTGTTTTGTTTTATTAAAGATTTATTTTCATTATTTTTATTTATGTGTGTGTGTGTGTGTGTGTGTGTGTGTGTGTGTATGTTGGGGTATGCATGTGAGCACAGGTATCTGCAGAGGCCAGAAGAAAGTGTCAGATCCTCTGCAGCTGGAGTCAGTTGCAGGATGTTGTAAACCACCTGAGGCAGGTGCTGGGCACTGAACCCTGCAAGATCCTCTGAAAGAGCAGCAATCACTTGTCACTGATGAGCTACCTCTCCAGCCCCTGTTTTGTTTTATTTTGCTTTGTTTTAAAGAAAACAGCTATTCCCATGTTAATGTACAAGGTCTCAGAATTACAGAAAGGAAGGTAAGGCATCATAAGTAGAAGGAATATTTTGAACAAAGAAAAAGAGTGAAGGAAGGAGTTCACACAAACATAGTTTATGCAAAAAATGGGAAAAAAAGGTGGTAAAAATAGACTTGAGGGCTATAGCAGAGTGATTAACATCCTTGGTTAAACAAAACCAAACCCCACATTTAGAGTCTCATCATGCAGTATTTCATTTCATACACTAATTAACTTGGGTCCAGAAATTATTTTAGTCTGCCTGATCCATTTAAAGATCAGTAAATACAGGGTCACAGAGATTAAATGCTTTGTCTAAGATCCCAGAAAGTGAACAGGAGAGCCAGGCTAAGACCTAGCCAGACTGCCTGGCTTGAAGTTCATTGTTCTTCCACTAGCTACAAAAGAACATCATTTAGCAATTTTAGATACATGAGTACTCAATAGATTACAATTCAATTCCTAGAGCATTAAAAATAATTGCAGTGTACCCACAACGAAGATCAAATGTTAAGTGTCTCAGTCTTCTCAGTAGTCAAATAGTACTGTGCAAAAGTATAGAAAGTGGTCATTTACTTATAAATGCTGGGAGAGCTCTTAGAATCACTGTAGAACTGTCTTCTATCTATGAAACTCAGGCTGGCCTCAAACTTGCCTCCTGCCTCGCCATCCCAGATGGGATTACAGGCATGAGCAATCTATAATATTTGATTTTATATAGCTTTTAAAATTTATATCATTTCAGTCTTGGCACCTTAATCATATGACTGTATACACAAAAAACAGTGAAATCACTAAATCTTTTTCATTTCTTCTGCTATGGAGTTCAAAAAGCGTGGGTAGAAACTCTTCGACTGGAAGTTTTATGGCCATTTTTGGTACTAATTTACAATCTCTAATGTTCTTTTTTAAAACAATATTTTATTTATTATTTTATGTGTATGAGTATATGCCTGCATGCATGTAAGCAAATGCACCTGTGTCATACAATGCCCATGGAGGTCAGAAGAGGGTGTCAGACTCCCTGAAACTGGAATTAGGATGGTCGGTAGCCATGACATGGGTACTGGGAATCAAACTCAGGTCCTCTGCAAGAGAAGCCAGTGTTCTTAACCACTGAGCCATTTCTTCAGTCCCCTCTAATATTCTTTGAAGTCCTGAAGTTTTATAATTTTAGAAAGTCAATTACTTAATAAAATAAGATTAGAGTAGTAAGCTTAATCATTTTTGACCAACAAAAGTATGGAAATTCCTAAATAAGTCTATGACCAAGCTGATCCTACCTAACTTTAAAAAAAGAAAGACAAATTCACAATAAGTTGATAAAATGCCAGCAAGTGATTTATCTATGGTCTTTCAAATTATAGGTGAGTTATTTTTCAGCCTGATGCACACAAATAGAAGGAAGGAGGGAAAAAATCTGATGTGAAGGAGAAGAGAGGACGCCTTGCCTCACAAGTGCAGTAGCATATACACACTGGAAGTCCAAGAAGATTGTGCAGATTACATTTTTAAGTTAATAAGTAATGTTACTAATAAATAGAGACACTCAGAAAACCTCATTGCCATGAATATAGAACAGAGTCAATAGAAAAATACATGACTCTCCAAAGCCATGTGGTAAATCACTAAAGACAGAACTTTAAATAAGGAGTTCGGACCATACATGCATTAATTTTGTAGGGGTGAAATTTTCTCCTTTGTCACCTTTTTTTTCACAAAAATTCCATGACTTTTTATCACATGTATTTTTGTTGCTTGTGTCTTACTTTCACAGTAGGAGAATGTGTCCAAAGATGATCCCTGTCTCCAGTAGCATTGCAGAAGTCTTTGACTGTGTTCCACTGGGAACACGCAGTAATGGTCAGCAACTGATGGTGTTGGAGAATCACAGGGGACTTACTGGAGCTGTGTGATTTAGCTTCTTCAAGACCAACAGGGCAAAAGAAGAACATCGGAATAGAGTTTTCCAAAGACTTATTTCAAGTACCTGGGACTGACAAAGGAGAAAAGCTGAACAAATGAAACAACCAGAAATAGAAGGTTTTTTACTTCAGATAGTCCATGAAAACTGAGGTGTCTAAACATATCCACCATATTATTAAACAAAAGCACATGATTCCTAAAGTCCTTACTTTAAATTCTTTAAATAGGCTACTCTACCATTATATGTTATATAATGAAAATAGAGAAAAACCTACACATATAAAAAAAAAAGTACATACTATTGACTATTGACATAATAATGTTGACAACTTGCATGAATTTTAGGAAGAGTTATATGATGGTAAATATTTCATTATTCTGTAAATCATAGTAGAATACTAGGTAAGAATGATTCTCACTCTAAGGTCAGTCTATTTCATTCTTGCTTTAATGGATAGAAATGAATAAAACACAAACAGACCTGAAAAAGTTATAGTATTGACTTCATATACCCCATTAAGGTACTCAAATTTCAATTCCATTCACCAATTATGCAGTGGATGTAGTTTAATATTTTTCTCTAGTAAATTTCTGGCTTCACTGATATGAATTTAATAATGTTAAATAAATGAGGACTTAATCCTGTGAAACATCATTTGGAGGCTTTCAATCATGTCAAAATTGCTTCCAGATTTACTATATGCACATATGAGAATTTTAAAGATGTGTTTGTCATTTTAACATGCATTCAACAAAATGCATCTATTATAGTTATATAGTTATTTTTAAGAAAGACATATTGTACAAACATGACCACCCTCAAGTTTGAGAACATCTCTATCACTAGAAAACGTTTGATTATAACCTGGCTTTCAGTCTTTCCATTCCAGGCTGAGGATAATCACTGATTTGTTTTCTATTCTGTATTTTTTAAATTTTGTGGGTTTTATGTAAATGACATCATACAACATGTGTCCTCTGTGACTGACTTTTTTCTCTCTTAATATGTTTTTATCTTACCATTGAGACATTTCTGCCCCATGTTTATTGCTGCTCTACTCACTATTGCAAAGAAATGGAACCAACCTGGTTGTCTATCAGCACATGAAGAGATATAAAAATCTGGTACATACATAAAATGCAATATTACTATGCTCTTTTTTTGTGGTCTTTTTGAGACAGTGTCTCCCTATAGCCCCAGCTGGCCTGGAACTCAGACTGGCCTCAATCTGACAAAGATCCACCTGTCTCTGCCTTCCTCCCAGGTGCTGGAATTAAAGCTGTGCACCACCACACTTGGCTTACTTAGCTTTTTAAATCACAAAATTTGCAGGAAAATGGATGGGCCTAGAATGTATAAAATTAAGTGAGGTTGTCTACTCTCAGAAAGAAAAATGTTCTCCCTAATATGCAGATCCTACCTAGTCTATAATGTATACCTGTATATATGTAAACATATGTGTATATGGGTATGCTGTAACACTGGAAAAAAGAAAAGTAAAAGATGAGAAAAAAGGCACACAGATGAGTTCATGTGTATGTGTGTGTGTGTGTGTGTGTGTGTGTGTGTGTGTGCTATGCTTCATTTAAGTCATTTGAGTTCTCTCTCAAGATATAACACATAGTCAATATAAAATAACTCCTTAAATGGGCAGTGTCCACATGTGATTCCATGAGACGCTGCTAATTTACTGAGAAATCTGATCTGAATTGTGTTATTCATTGTCTAAATATTTCTGTATTCAGCAGATTTTCTAGATACTAATAAACTTGATTTATTTTATTTTAATCACCCCCCATGTTTTAGTGGTTTATCTATGCAGCATGTATCCATCATTCATAATGTTATAGATGAATAATATTTCACTGTGTCAATAATCAATTGGTAGATATTTGGATTATTTCCTCTTTGCTCTATCATAACTTATACTATTATTTTTTCATGTAGATGTCTTTAGACATACATTCTACTGAATTAGAACTGAAAGGTCATGTGATATATTTACCTTTATGTTTTTAAGAAATTATCGCATGGTTTTTCAAAAGGTCTATCACTTTGCTACTTTCAGAAATTACAGAGCTCCAGCTTCCTTACATTCTGCTCATGACTTATCATTTCAAGCTTTTGCCTTGTAATCATTCTAGTGATACTTTAGTGGCAGTATATTGTGGTTTTAATTTTAATTTTCCTAATGATTAATGAGGTTGAGAATATCTTCATGTGCTTACTGGTCACTTGAATACTTTAATAGCTATGTCTGTATTGATTTTTTCCCATTTTAAAAATGATTCAAAAGATTTTTACTTATTCATTTTTGTTTTGTGTGTGTGAGTGTTTTGCCTGCCTGTAAGTGCACCCAAGTTGTTGCAATGCCCAAAGAAGCCAGAAGAGGGCATCAAATACCCTGAAACTCGAGTTAAGAATGGTTGTTAGCTGTCATGTGAGTGCTGGGAACTGAACCCTCCTCAGGAAGAGCAGTAAGTGCTCTTAACAGCTGAGCCACCTCTTCAGGCCCTTATTTGTTTTAATAATGTGTATGTATGCATGTTTGTGTATGTGTGTGCTGGTGCAATCACCCATGGAACGATTACAGGAAATTGTCAGCCACCAGCTGTAGATGTTGGAAATTAGATTTGGGTCCTCTGCAAAGGCAATGAATGCTCTTAACTACTGATCCATCTCCCTGTAGCAAGTGCCACAATCTGACAGTGCCTAATTCATGAAACACTATTGAAGTAGCTTAAACCAAGAATAAGCCCAATCTGTTATCAGAACTGTTTCTTATTTCTCTCTGAACTGTCCTTGCAACAAAGGATATATTCTCTTTGTTTAAACAGTGCATCCAGCACGATATGGGAAAGGAAATGAGGAACTTTGTTTTATTAGAGAAGAATTTTCCTTTTCTGACCTCTACTAACTTAGAACAGCATACAAAACCAGGCATGTTATCAACCTAAGTATAAATGTTGTTTACAACATAAACTGGGGATAATTTATTGCCTTCAACATTGCTGCTTTCAGCAATGACATTTTCACAACATATTCAGGTATGCCTGATTCTGCATGATTCTGCATGTCAGGAGAAAGGAAGGGTCATGACAGAGAAAATAGTGAACAGATTTTAAGATTAAAGCTATGTGTTTAGCTTAGTTTGTAAAAGTTGATTACAAGAGCTAAGGCCTAAATGGCTTTTTATGAAGTTTACCTACATTTAAATAAGTTGATGACACAGTGGGAAGGTAGATTGAATAGATAATATTCAATGATCCCAAAACATAAGAGTAACTTCTGTTATAAGGTTAGATAAGAAAGGAGGTAGTTCCAGGAAAGTCATTCCCTAATCTCTCCAGCCCCATTTTTAAGAACTAAGTTGTTTGATTTGCTTCTGATGATGCAGCCTTGATTAAATTGCATGATTTCCAAATTTTACCAAAACCACTCCTACATTCGTCTTTTCATTTTCTTACTAGTGCGGTGATGTCTTCTGAAGGGAAAATTATTTCATTTTGATAAGATCTAATTTACCAATTTCTTCTTTTATAAAGTTCATGAGTTTGCAAACATAATTAGGAAAGCTTTACCAAAAGCAAGGTCACAAAGATTTCTACTGCCCTGCCAGCAGCCTTAGACTTTTTCTCACTTACATGCAGGTTTGTGATGAATGTTGTCTTAACATTTGGTGTGAATTAGGAGCTTAACCTCACTGTTGTGTACATAGATATCCAATATTATCTTTTCCATTTATCTGCCTTGGCATCCTTGGGGAAAGGAACTGACCACAAATGTAAGGGCTAATTTTTGGACCTTCTTTTTCATTGATCTAAAAAGCTATCATGCCAATATTATAATTATTGTTATAGTTTTATAGTAAGTTTTAAAATTAAAGATTTTAGTTACTCTTTGTAACTAAAGAATTATTTATGACACTGTTGTTCCTATGTATTTCCATTACAAGATTATCTATTTTTATAAAATTGTTTGCTAGGAGCTAGGCTCAGCAGTTAAGAACATTGGCTGTTCTTGCAGAAGAACTGGGTTTGAATCCCAGTACCCATATGGCAGTTAACAATCATCTGTAACTCCAGTTCTAAGAGATCTCCTTCTGTCTTCCACGGGCACTGCATGACACTGGTGTGCTTACATACATGCAGACATAACACTTGTACACATAAAGTAAACCAATTTAAACAAAAATTAATTTTAAAATGCTTGCTAGAGTTTTGACAGAGATCATATTAAATATAAAGATCTAAGGTAATATTCTTCATTTTGAAGATGCATACCTAAATATCCCATTTTTTTATATTATTGTGAGTGGAATTTTCTTGTTCATTTTCAGATTCCTAGTCCCTAGCATATGAAATACAACTGATTTTTATATAATGGATATGTATTTTGTGACCTTATTAAATACATCTCTAATTCTACTATGTACATTCTTTAGGGTTTTCAATATATAGGATGTCATCTGTGAATAAAGGTAGCTTTAGTTTCTTCCTTTATAATCTATGCCTTGAATTGTTTTGTTACTCTCTCCTTATTACTAATCTACTATTACTAGCACTTTCAGTACAACAGCTGAAAAGAAAAGGTGAATATAAACATCCTTATTTGATTCTTTTACTAACCAAATGTGCAGACATGGTACTACAACCACAGACTTTATTCTCAATCTTAGGAAGGATTATTCAGTTTTTCATCATGAAGGCATTGTGACTATGGGGTTTTTATACTCATGCCTTATCATATGGAGGAAGTTCCCTTCTATTGCTAGTTTGTTGAACATTTGTAGAACATAAATTGATATTGGTTCTTTTCGGTTGGTTAGTTTGTGTTTTGTTGTTTGTGCTGTGTTTGAGACAGTCTCTCTGTAGCCCTACCTGACAGAGATCTACCTGCTTTTGCCTCCCAAGTGCTTTGATTAAAGGTATACTCCACTATACCATGCAATATTGCTTATTAAAGGCTTTTTCTGCATCTATTGAAATAGTCATTTCCTCTTTTATTTAAACAATTTATGAAACCATAGAAAAACAGGGCAGTTCTAGACTTCTGATTGGGTCTCCCAGTATAACCATAGAGATGTGGAAAATATAACCAGTGATGGCAGTCAGGAGAGCAGGTGTCCAGAAGAAATGGTGGTCTAAGAAAGAAACAAGAGCCAGGCCCCACAGCAGAGGACAGGTTGGGGATCACTCTTGCATGTGACAGATTTTTCTCATTCCCTGATAAGTATAGTTAACCCCCAATGAAGCAGACAAAGAACCCTAGAGTTAAGAAAACAAGTGGTATTATTTTCTGATTATTTGCTTTAAAAACCTCAAATATAGTATTTTATAATAGCAATTTCATATTTAGAAATTGTAGGGGCCAGAGAGATGGCTCAGCAGTTAAGAGCATTGGCTGCTCTTGCAGAGGACTCAGATTCAGTTCTCAGCACCCACATGGCAGCTAACAACCATCTATAACTTCAGTTCCAGGGGATCTGACACCCTCTTCTACCCTCTGCCAGCAATACATGACACAGGTGCACTTACATGTATGCACGCAATATACTCATACACATAAAATAAAAATAAATTAAAAATTTTAAAAAGAAATGATCTGTACTCGGTTTTAATGATCATTTGATATGTCAGGACAGCATTGAGTAAAGAGCTATATGTTAACCAACTTCCAGTTACTTCAATAAATGTTTACAGTCATCAACTTCTGAAAAGGAAATGTTTATTTTGGACCACGTCTTTAGTCCACAGTGGTGTGGCCCCATTGCCTTGGGGCCTGTGCCAGCGTCCCAGCTGGAAGTACATGAGAAAGCTGCTTACCTCAAAGGGGCCAAGAAGCTAAGAGAGGAAGACTGGGCTCCCACAGTCCTACAATCCACGGCAATAACGCTCGTTGTTTCCATCAGCTCCCAATAGTGCCATACCAGGGAACAAACTTTTAACACAAGGGCCTTTGGGTAACATTCCAGATCCCAACTACAGGACATTGCTTTCCAAAGGGAGAATTCTGACATTTAGTTCCCTGTCCCTGTCTGATAGACTTTTCGTGTATCAGTCTTCACTCAAAGTTGGTGCCTTGTGAGTTGTCACTAATTAGCACACTCCCAACATAGGTCCAACTATGAGATCTTCCACTATCAGTTTTTAAGTATGCTTTCGGTACATGCAGAATCCTTGTTCATCATTTTTGTCTTTTAGCATTTTTAGTATGCTCTTCCATTACCCTCTTCTGATGAGAAGTCAGCTGTTAATTTTACTGTGGTCCCTTGAGCATACTGAGTTGTTACTTTCTTGAGAACTAAAACTTTTCTTGGTTGAGCCTCGTGATGCACACCTGTAATCCCAACAAGCACTTGAGTTGATTGTGAGTTCCAGTCCTGCCTATGTTACACCATCTCAAAAGAAGTGTTCCTTTTCTTTTTAAAAAGACATTGAACATTAAATTTATTTATGTGCACATGTATGTGCATGCCCAGCAGAATGCACACATGTGGAGGTCAGAGGAGTCAGTTCTCTCCTTCTACCATGTAGATACCAGGGATCAAACTCAAGTTGTCAGGCTTGGTGGCAAGTACCTTTACCCACTGAGCCATCTTGCTAGCCCTTGTTTTGCTTTTCTTTGTCTTTTCACAATCCAGCTAACATGTATCTATCTGTGACTTGGTTTCATTTATTCTACTTGGGGTTTGCAAATTTTAGGTCAGTTTCTTCAGTTTTTATTGTATGTGTATGAGTGTTTTGCTTGCATATATGTAGCTGCACCACATGCATGCTGGGTGCCCCTGGAGGCCAGAACAATGTATCTGATTCCTGGATCTGGAGTTACAGATAGTTGTGAGCTGTTCCGTGCATGCTGGGACCAAAACCTGGGTTCTCTGCAAGGTCAGCAAATGCACTTAACTGATGAGCCATTGTCCCAGTGCTCCAAATACTTTTAAAATATTCTTCTATTCTTTTGTTTCTTCTGTGACCCAAGAATATGCAAATAAATATCCTGCCCCACAAGTCTCTATCAGCAGTTCATTTGTCTTCTGACTGGATTGTTTCTGGGGGTCTATATTCAAGTTCTAGGATTCCTTGCTCCGTTGTCTAAAATCTGTTGTGGAATCTATCTACTGGATTCTTTATTATGGTTGTTCTATTTGTCCACTCTAATATTTTCCTTTATTCCCCCTTGCTCCCACAGACTTTGTTTCACTGTATACCCCAAATTGGCATTGAATTTGGCTGAAGCCCTTGCTGATACAAATTTAAACTCCTGCCTTAAGCTCCCAAGAGCTGAGATTAGACGTATGCACCATCCAGTAGTGGCACTTTTACCTTGGGGCCAATCAACGGCTACCTAATTGGTCTGAGAGCCCACTCAATGGAAGGAAACTCATGCGTGGTACTGTCATCACAGCCAAATACACATGACTGAAGAGGTCATAGATCTTAGAGAAACCACTAAGGTTGTCACATTCCTAGGCTAATGTAACTTCTTACTAAATGCAAAATATGTAACCTTCTATTTACAGTCAAGTATTTGAGTCACCATTTATCAAAGAAGCTTCTTTTGCACCAGAGACTAATACAGAGCACCATAGCTAGTCACACACATTTTCTATGAATTGCCCTTGCCTAAATGGCACATCTATAATGCAGCCTCTACATCCAAGACTCATGCAATACAGAAGAAGGGGTAAAGAGGTCACTAATGAATCTCTCAAATCTCATTAATGAAGCTACCCCAGATAACAAAGGGACAGTAACGTAAAGGGTCACAAGTGGCTAAATCATGGAGATTAGGAATCTTCAGAGTGTGGGTCCCTGGACAGGACTCAGGGACCATTGTGGAAGAGGGGGTGGAAAGATTATAAGAGCCAGTGAGGAAGTATATGACTGTAGGGAAATAGAATCCTACAAGCTCCTGGGGACCTGCACGTATGAACCTACAACAATGATTTTGGCATGCTCAAGACCCATGCAAACTGAAGCAGATGAAAATCTAGCATGGAACTAGGGAAATGGGTAGCAGACCCCAGTCTTTGCTTAAGAAACATTAGCAATTGATTACTGGGTGAGAGTGAGCTAGTCATCCTAAAGTGAGGGGCTCTGGGTAGGCTGACTAAACCTCAGTGGATAAACCTGCACTGAGGTCATTTGGGGACACTAACTTGACACAATAGACTTTAACACAGATGAAAGAATGTATGGATTCCAGTTAGGGGGCCATGGGGAATGCCAGTGGAGGTGGGGGTATAAAGATGATTAGGATTGATTGGGATGCTCTGTATGAAGCACACAATAATTCAATAAAAAACTAAAATAAAATGAAAAAGTATGTACAACCATGCCCAGCATTCAGTTTTTTTTTTCATAGTGTCTATTTTCCTATTCAGTGTTCATTTTTTTTCTTTAAATCATAAAATACATTTATTTTAGCTGTTTGAATTAATTGTCCATTAAATCCAGTAAACGAACTCAATATATATTTACTGCTTGTTTTCTTGAATTTTGGTGACATTTTCCTGCATGAGTTTTTGTTTTGGTTTGGTTTTGTATGCTTGTTTTTCCTTCTGTGGTTCTATGGATCAGGCCCAGGATCTTATGTATGCCAAGCAAATGCTGTATCATTGAATGAATCCCCAGCTCTGTTTTTGTTTGCTTTTTGTAAGTACAACATTTTTTTTTTGAAAATTGAGTTTTTAACATAAAACACTGTAATTTTGGATTATGTTTAACTTTTCATCTAAAAGGTTGGTAATTTTATTTATTATTTGTATCTTTTATTTGTATGAGTGTATTGCCTGCATGCATGTAAGTGCACCCTTATTGTGCTGGGAACACAATATGTCCTCTGAAAGAGTGGCCAGTGCTCTTAACCACTGATCCATCTTTCTAAATCTTCTTTGCTAGAAAAATTTAAGGCTGTTGTCCTTTAGGATCCATCAAGATGGTCACAGTATGTTTTGCTTTGTTGTAAAATATTTGCAGAATTACTTTAGTGATGGTTTCTGATTATAAACAATGAAGACTCATCAAAGAGAATTCAGGTAAAAATGGGGGAGGGATGATGAAAAGAAACAGAAGTATCACAAAATAAAATAAATCAAAAAGTCTATTTAAGAAAGGATTCACAGCTGGGCATGTGGGCAGGCCTTTAATCCCAGCACTTGGGAGGCAGAGGCAGGCAGAGCTCTATAAATTTGAGGCCAGCCTGATTTACATAGTGAGTTCCAGGCCATTTGGGGCTTCAGAAAGACCTTGTCTCCAAAAGATTTAAAAAAAAAAGTGAATTCGCAGGGAGAATACTGGGGGTGGGAGGGGGCATTTCCCTTCTAACTTTCTAGGTTCAGTGTTGGGTCTCTGTGGATTAAATATACAAAAGATAGATTAATAGAAGAAAATGAATTTAATTTGGCACAAGATTCAAGAAAGAATGAGAATATGGGACTTATGAACTGTTTTTACAAAAGGGACAAATTGCAGAGACAAAGTCCAGACAAAGGAAAAGGTGCTTGAGGATTCTTGCAAGCGGTACAGAAAGATGTGTAGAAAATACAGAAGAAACAAGGGGTTTAATAAGGCTTATCATCATCATAAGATCCCTCAAATGATGAGTTGCCTTTGACATAATTCTCTTCCTGGTACTAAGGATGAAGACACATTCACAGAACAATTAATGATAACAGGTATGCACCTGCCTTGCCATACTACCTCCATTATCCCCCCGTGATCCAGGACATCATGGATTTACAGTCATGTTCCATTGTGGCCTGGGAATATTCAATGGAATATTCAGTAATAAAGAATTCATAAGTTTTAAACTGCACACTATTCTGAGACACATAAAAATCTCACAGTATTCCACTCCCAAATGAAGCTGATGATCCTCTTCCAATGCCCCATGAGAATGTCCATAGGTGTCTAACGCTGCAATTCCTCCCTCTCCATTTGCTTCACTTTGCATCCTGTGGCACAGTACCACATCAGGCACAGTATCACATCATTTGAAAGGAAGTTGTGGGGGGAGGGGGCGGGGGGCGGAATACAGTACAAGAAGGGATTTTGAGAAAGATCAGAGTCATGTAACCTTCCTTACAGTACTGTTGTACTACGGTATAAGAGTATAGTTGCTGTATTTTATTGTAGTGGTCTGGAACTCAATATATAGAGCAGGCTAGCCTCAGTCTCACAGAGATGCTCCTGTGCCTGCCTCTCAAATGAAAGGAGTAAAGGCATCATCATACCTAGCCTTATTATAAATTTTTATTAAGCTCTTTTCTTGTGCCCAATTGATAAATTAAACATTATTACAAGTATGTATGCACTGGATAGAGAGCACACAGAATACAGATGTTTTTGTCCTATTCACTATTTCAGGCATTCATTGTGGATCTTAAACATATTCCTCATGAGTGTGCTAGAATTACTTTGTTTTCTTTGTGTGTGTGCATATGTGTGTTTGTGTGTATTTGTGTGGTTGTATGTATGTGTTAATATGTACAAAGAGGCTAGAAAACAAACTCAGATGTTGTTCCTCAGACCTTGGACACCTTATTTAAAAAAAAAACACATGATTTTATTTTAATTTATGTCGTGTAATGCCTGTGGAGGTCAGAAGAGGATGCTGGATCCCCTGGAACTGGAGTTACAGATGGTTGTTAGCCACCATGTGGGTGCTGGGAACTGAACCTAGGTCCTCTGCAAGAGCAACCAGGGCTCTTAACCACTGAGCTATCTCTCTAATGCCCAGGAACACCTTATTTTTTGAGATAATGTCTCTCACTGGCCTAGAACTCACTAAGTGGGCCAGGGTAGCTGCCTGGCGAGCCCCAAGAATCTACCTGTCTCTGTCTCTTGGATTACAAATGTGTGTACAATCATACCTGTGTTTTAATGAGTTATAGGGTTTGAACTCAGGTTCTGAAGCACTTTACTAAGTGAGCCATCTCCCCACCTCCTGCACTCAAAGGGAAATTTATACCCTGCTTTCAGGCAGAAAGAGGAGAGGAAAAATATCTTTTTCATCACCTGCTGTTTCTCAGTTGTCTTCACTTCAAAATAATCCTCATGTCAAAAGTGGTACATTTTGAGGTAAAAAACTACAGTCTCCTTCATAGCAACTGAGACAAAATTAGACCAAGGTAGATTCCTTGCTCTCTCAGTTCCACATTGCCAGAAGACTTCGGCTGGCACTATGATAGGTAAACAGACAGAAGCTTCGCTGTGTTTAGTCAGCCTGTGAGGGGAGACATAGGGCCATGAGCCATGCAGGGCTGTTTCTTTCAAGGGTTATAGGTATTGGCCTAGGAAGAGTGCTTATCACACATAACACATGTCTATTACACATACTGAATGTGTTTGGTTTCCTGATTTTGTGAAATTATTAAATTGCAATAATCTTACCATGTTCCAAGAGAAAGAGCAAGATGAAGGTTTCATATGAAGACAAAAATTGAGTGCCTTTACTTAAACAGCTTAGCAAAGCTGGGTTTAAATTATCTTCTGTAATCATGGGGTTTTATAGGCCGAGATGTGAACATGCCAAACAGGGTACATGAAAGCCAGTCCTTTTCATACATATCCACCCCACCGGTAACCAAGCTAAGCTCAGAAGGATTTCTATCTTTGGAGGCTAAGAGGAGAAACCTCTACTCTGCATAGTTTTCCATTTTTCCACATTGAATATTTAAGCCTGTCTTTTTCTAATTACCTCTCCACAGTACTGATTCTTCTTTGTCATTGTTGGAAATCAATTTTTTCCAAGGATTAAAACAATGTTTAATAAACACTGGCTTCTCTGAGCGTAGGGGGTATGAGGCACTGTGAGGGCCAGTCATGACCATGCTAGGACCCTTTCCCCAAGGGAAGAAGGTTCCTATGCAAAAAACTAACCACAGCAGGAATAGAAGGTGCTATAGTGATACAGTAAAGCAGAAATAAGCATCTGGGGGTCGGGCAGGGCCAGGAAAGCAGGAGGACTCTTTTTAAGAGACTAGTGGATTTGCATATTCAGATGATTTGGCTGAGGATGGGGCAAAGTCAATCCGGAAACCACCTGAGCTGAACTACTTTTAAGCCCTAACCATCTCCCTAGGCCCAGCTTATACCAACGCTCTTTTCTTCATCCACTACCTGCTTGTTTAAATATTTTTCTTTATAATAAACATTGTCAGTGATGGTATATTTTTTTGAGTTTTGGTCTTTCCTGATCCTACCTACTGATAGATAGAGATATTCTCTATTTCTTGCTTCCTAAGGTACATTTGAATATTATATTTTATTTCTTATTTAATGTGTAGGAGTATATTGCCTGCATGTATGTAAGTGCACTTGTGTTGGGAAGTGCCCTCGGAGGTCAGAAGAGATTTTAGATTCCCTGGAACTGGCTGTTAGCCACCTTGTCGGTGCTGGGAATCAAACCTGGGTCCTCTGCAAGACAGTCAATACTCTTAACTGCTAAGCCATCTCTCCAGCCCCTGTGGTACATTTTTTGAAAGGAATTTTATCTCTACTCAGCACAAGCCAATATGAAAATAACAAACTATAAAGGTTCTTATTTTCCTAATCTTTGAAAGGTCCAGGTCAGCTCCTTTCTGCACTAGTCCTGGAAAGCTCCTTGGGTTTCCCTCTTCTGGGTATTTTGGTGGTCACCCAACCTCTTTATTCTTGTTGATCTGGTGCTAGGTTCCATCCTTAGCCTAAGTAGAGGTCCTTTTTTCCACCATTACATATAAGCACTCAGACTCACCATGAGCCAAGGTGAGTAAGTTTACATACCCCTCTGCTCAACTAAGTCATTTGCATTTCTATGAATCCTCGGGCTGGGTAACAAAGGTTTCCATCCTGAACTGAAAACCTGGAATTGGGAGTGTCTCCATTTCTTTTCTGTTGCTGTGGTAAAATACCAAGACAAAAACAATTTAGGGAAGGAAAGGGTTATGCTGGCTAGGAGTTCCAGGGCCATCACTGAGGGGCAGTCGCCGGACCAGGTGCCCTAGACTGCTGTTAGTACTGCATACACAGCCAACAGAGCAAGGAATGCTTATGTTTAGCTCCCTCTTTCCTTTTCATTCAGTGTAGGGCCCAGCCCAAGAAATAGTGCAGCATACCTCTAAAGTGGGTCTTCCCACTTTAATTAGTACAGATAAAAAAAAACTCCATGCAGGTAAGCCCACGGGTCAACCTAATCTGGACAGTCTCTCACTGGGTCTCCTTTTCCAAGTGATTCTAAATCCTGCTAATTTGACAACTTAAATTAACCATCAGAGCGGGTATTGCCACTTTAAGTGAAAGTTATAGCCCCCCACCCCCAAGGCTGGCCTGAAACTCATTACCCTGAAAGGAGGAAGACAGTGAACTTCTAACCCTACTGCGACTGCCTCCCAAGTGCTGGGATTTCAGGCTTGTTCCATCAGGCTTGATCCGAAGAACATTGTTATATGAGAGAATTTAGTTGGCAAAATGGGCAGGGATTTTGAGGACAGAAAGTACAATCTTGCAAATCATTTCAGATTTTGAAGGGTCAAAGTATCTGGGCGGCGGGGGGAGGATAGATGTCTACCCCTCTGCACCACTGCTTGGTGAAAGGAAAGGCCAGAAGATGGAGATGAAGAAAGGATAATTTGGAAATGTTTTTTATAAAAGGCCAGATATCAGGGAGGCTGCGGGAAAAGCTTTGGAAGAGAGGATATAAGAGGTAACCTAAGGAATTATAATCAGTAGAGAAAAACCCTGTTGGAGAGAGTATTGTGTGCTTACTAGCAGAACTGGAGTACTAGTAAAGAAGGGCAGTCCTCAATAGGGGCTGATGGAGGGGCAGATGTTTGAAAATTGAGACCATGTTTCAAAAATGGAAGTTGAAGAACCTCATGTAGGAACCTGAGGCAAGGTCTTTCAGAATTGGAGGGAACCTCAGCACAGTGGGGCTTGAGGAGAGCAGAAACAGGATAGATATAGAAAGGTTCTGGATTATCATTATCCTGATGGTGAAAGGAATTTAGGAGCCAGGCAGGTTCTGTACAGCATCGAGTTTTAGTAGAATAAAGTGATTTCTTGGCTTTAACCAGCAGTGTTTAACAGTGTAGAAATTCAAAAGAAATCTTTTCACTAAATATATCAAGAAAAAATAATAGTGCTGAATGACAAGGAACTTAGGGGACATCATTATTCATGCTGGGTTTCAGTAACAATTTAATTACTGATGACGGAAATTACATGTAACATTACAAACACAAAAACAACATAAAAACACTTGTCAGACATGTGTTTTGGGAAAAAATATAAAAAGAAATGATTATTAGAATAGATAGAACACAACTGGCTTTTATTTTCTTTTTACAAAGGAAAAAAAAACTGAAAATATCATTTTCTCATTCAATGTTACTGAAACTTAAAAAATAAATTATTGATGTCTTGACTATACATTTAAAATGTCTTATTTATCAAAACTTGCATTTTACCTTTTTCTATTCTCTTATAAACAAGCACATTAAGCAAACAACAAAAACCAGAAAACTTCAAAAGCAGTTCCCTTAATGGCAAGTCATGGAATCACCCTCGCTAGTCCCCCACTCCCCTAATTTAAAAATATTTAAGAGCTACATTCACATGTTTATCCATTTTGTTCTACAGTCCAACCCTGCACAGGACTGTCAACTAAATTCAAATTTTACCCCAAGTTCTAGGGAGACATTTCTTCCAAGCAAGGCACTTTATTAACATTTCTTAGGTCATATTTTATAATATTTGGTAACAGTAAGATTAAAAATTGCAGCAAAACATATCATCCAACTTGTAATTCAGAATTTTTGAATATATATTATATGTAGTATATCACTATAATTTGCATCCCTCAACGAAGTACTTATAATTTTAAAATTATGCTTTTTTCCTATTAGTTTTTTTCAAAAGTATAACAAGAAAAAACAATACTGTCCCTTTAATTTGAGGGGTAGTAGCATAAGCATAATTTCTTTTCTTTTTTTTAACTAAAGAAAATATCTAAATCACCAAAAGAAGGACTATAAGAATATCAGTGGTGTCCTAGTCACTTTCTATTCTGTGATTAAGAACACTGACCAAAACCAACTTGGGGAAGAAAGGGTTTATTTCATCCTAGTCTTCCTTGAGACAGTCCATCACTGAGGAAAGCCAAGGCAGATACTAAAGCAAGGCAGAAGCCTGGAGGCAGAACACTACTTACTGGCTTGCTTCTTCAGGCCCAAGCCCAGCCAGCTTTTCTATACAATTCAGCTGTGGCACCACTCACAGTAGGCTGAGCCCTCCCATATCACTCAAAAATCAAGAAAATGCCTCACGAACATGGTCACAGGCCAATCCAAAGAGGAAGTTCCCCAAATGAGGTTTCCTCTCCTCAGGTGTCAAGTTGACAACTGAAGGGGTTTAGCATAAGTGGCTATATGCTAGAGTGATATTAAGTTTAATATATGTTGAAAGGCAACACCATTTCTAAGATGTCAGATTAATAGATGCTATCTAATTATAAACATCATTTATCAAAAATAACTAGTGCAAGCAAACTAGCACAAAAATGACTTTAAATGAATAGAACACTCATTATTAGAGGCCAAGATTTTTTTTTGACTACTGATTCTATGTTCTAATTCATCATTTCTTTATCAGATTTAGAAATAATCTGTAATCTACTTCATTTCTTTTCTGTTGCGAAAGCATCAGTGTTCTGGAAGTATTGCCTCTTGCACCTACAGCTTTCTCCAGCCTGAAACCTACCTGCCCAGATCAGTGCAAAATGCACCCTCCGGAGGGTTTAATACATACCTGTGAAAGTGTGGGGGAAGACGAGAGACCTGAGACTTGTTTTGGGAGGGAGAGAACTTACCATGTTATGGGTTGAGCCTTTGGCACAACCCCAACCAGTTTCCTTACCAAAATACCAAGCATAGGAATCCTCAGTTTCGTTTGGGAGGGGCCATAAGCTTGTGAAGAACCAAAAATCTGAGGAAATATCAGCCTCAAGGAAGGGGGGAGTGGCTGGAAGTAGACTTCAAGTGGCTCAGTGACGTCAGGAGGAAGCAAGGATTTAAGGAAAGAGGCGGAAACTCACCTGGAGAAAGCAGACGCACCACAGATGTCAAAGGTCAAAGGGCATAGCCTTGCAGGCTCCCCAGAAGCAGGAAAAGTGAAACGCCCACTCCTGGGCTCTCACTGTTAAGTCTAGGGGCTCCGCTGTTCCTGCCCTTGAAGCTAGGGACAAGCCTTACCATGCACAGGTGGTTGGCAATAACCAAAAGCAAGACCCGCCTCAGATTTCAGGGCTTGTGTTCGGGAATCCCCTAGTACTCGTTCCCACCCCCTCCGGTGCGGGAGGCCAGAGACACCTTCATCTTCACTCCCCACCTTCCCCAGGCCCTTTCGCTCTTAACAGCATCGGTCTCCATGGCGACCTGAAACCGCAGCTCCCATTGGCCCGTTCAATATGAGGGCCGGGCCAATGGGGAGGGCCAGCCCTGCCCGTCGGACCAATGAGGCTGGCGCGGAGCTTGTCCGGAGACGGCTGCGTGCTGACGTTCCCGGGAGCCTGGGGCTGGCCGGGCAGGCGGGCTGGCGGCTGGGCGGGCGGCGGCGGCCTCTGGGCAGTAGAGGGGGCTCCGGGGCTGAGTGCGCGTCGACGGCCGCACGATGGGCACAGGGTAGCGGGCGAGTCGGCCGCCGCCGCCACCGGGGGTGGAGGGAGAGCGTCTCCGGGGGAGGGGGCGGGAGGGGAGGGAGGGGCGGGCAGCGGCTCGGCCGCCGCACTTCGGCCAATTTTGTCGGGTGCCGCAGCGGCGACCCCTCCTCACGGATGTCCCCGGTCCTTGGAGCGACGGCGGCCACTGCCTGAGCTGGAAAGTAAGTGTGCGGGGCTGGCGGGAGGACGCGGGGACTCGGGGGCGCGAGCTGCCCACCGCGCGGAGCGGGGACCCGGCTTGGGCCAGCGTCTCCCTGCACTGCCCCGGCCCGGGCCGCTCGGGTCCCGCCGCGGTCCGGCCCGGCCTCGTGCTCCGGCGGCGCTCCCCTCCCCCCGGCGTCGCACAACTTTGCCCCACGCGCGGCCACTTCTCCCGCGCCGGCGCCCCCGGCCCCGAACTTGAGCCCCGCGCGGCGCCGGGCCCGGCCACCAGCTCCCCGGGGCGGCCGGCCGGCCCTCGGGCCCCGAAGCAGCATCCCGGCGCTGGCCGCTGCCTCCCACGCGCCGCGGGGCCCGGTTACCACCCTCGCGCGCTTCCCGGCCTCTTGGTGGGTCCAGCGAGCCCCGCTGGCGGCCGCGAACCTCGCGCTCCACCGCCCGTGCCCGGCTCCCCAGCCCGAGCTGCCCGGCTCCTCCCGCGCCGCCGCTTCCTCCTTGCGCTGCCAGGAGTTGGAGTGGAGCCTCCGCACCCCGTCGGACGACGAGGGTCCCCGTCGTCCGCCCGGGCGCCCATCGCGGTCTCCGGGAGGCGAGGGGATCTGCGGCGCCGCCAGGATTCGGCCGCGTGGTGGCTGAGTGCGACAGACCGCGAGCCAGGGCAGCGGAGGCGCCGCGGCTGCTCCGGACGCAGCGATAGTCAGGTGTGTGTGTTCTACCGGGACGTGCGTTGCCAGCTCAGGCTGGCGACTGATTGTGCTGGAATGCTAGGAATGCACCAGGGACTGAGTCCGCTCCGGCCGCCGCCGCGCCACTAGCGCCTTCCCGGCCCTGCTCTCGCCGCGCAGTCAGAGGTCACAAGAGCATCTTCGGAGCTGGTGAGCCTCGTTCGCTCTCCTGCCTTCCTTCTCTCCTTGCGGCAGAGGGCGGCGGAGAGGAGGCGCGGTAGTTTCTTTGGGCTCCAGCCTACGGTTCGCCTGGGTTTTTTGCTGCATTGGTCTCCAAGACGGTGCGTTTGGGTGGCAGTGTAGCCAAGGTTACTGATCATTGCACAAGGCTCTTGGGAAGTTTGCAAGGTTTGGATGATTGGTTTTTACTAGGGTTTTCTGAAAACCTGCAGAGGGCCTAGTGTTCTCTTGACTTGAGAGTGATGAGCTTGCAGCGCACATATTTTAGCCGTTTCAAGAAATTCCTGTTAGTGCTTCTGGACTGGGTTGTATACTGCGAGAAAGATCTTGAATGCATCATTGCTGGCAGAAGAATCGGAATTTTTCCCTTGTCATACTGGACTGTGTTTAGGCCTCGTATAATATATAATGAATAGAAACAGAGCAGCAGTGTTTGGCCAGCGATGGGACAGATAGAACTGTCTGGTACTGTTAATTTCGGGGCGTGTCGGTTACCACTCGAAGTAACACGAGGACACCACAGTCATGTATATTTCAAGATGTGATTTAGTAGCAGAGATCGCTGTTCTTTCTCGTTGAGTTTAACTGAATCAAGTGCAGTTCTACAACTTTGAAAGATCGGCAAATATGTATAAAATTAATAATGATTAGTATGCATTTCTGATCTGATTTTCTTACACAGAAAATAAAACATTTCACAGATGTTTGTTTAGAATTGGGCTTTAGGGTTTTTATTATTTAAAGAGAGGGGAGAAGAATGCTTCTTTTGCAAGAAGTATATTGCTGTGGAAGTACCTTCATTTTTGATGCCTGAGAAACAGTTACGGAAGATGGCAACATGGACGTAAGAGCAGAGTCTGAAATGAGCGTCTTTAGTGTTGCAAAGCATACTATGTGTACTTTCTTCCAACAGTTTGCTTTGGAGACCGCAGTGCACTGTGTTGCCTCTCTGCACCCGGTTATTTTGTATCAGATTCGGTAAAATAGCAAGTCAATTGTCCAACCAATCACCTGTTTTCCAACCCCTACTTTGCATGCATCAAGGGCATTGAAAGTCTGAGAGGCTTTTAGTTAAGACCCGAGGGAAATGAAATGAAAGGTTGTGTCTTTTGGTTGCTACATTGTTTTTCAGGTATGTCTGTAATCAGCGAACCTTCTAATTTAGAGATACAATTTGCCTACAGTAACAATGTGGAGGATTTGGGGGAGGTGTTTGTAAATGCCAAAAGGAAACTTTTATTATGTAACAATATCATATTACACCAGAGTTTAACTCTTTCTTATTTGATTTCAAGATTAGAAAGTAAAAGCAGAAAGGGGGAAGGGATTTGCTGCTCAGTGGTAGAGGCTTGCCTAGGACCTGTGAGTACTTAAGTCTACCCTCAGTGCCCCACCCCTTAAAATGTAAAAGGAAATTAATTCTTTTGATGTGTTAGAAATGGAAAAATCTGTCAAATACAGAAGAGTATATGTTCGTGTGGTCGATTGGGCATAATTTCACCTGCTCTGAGTAAAAGTAGGCTTTCAATGAGAAATGCATTCTGTTTGTTAGGAATGTTTACAGGGAAAAAAAAGGTTTATAATCTTTAACTATTGAGAACAAAACAAACTGTTTTGTTTTGACCAAAGTATATTTCCTTTTTTCTCTATACTATTATATAAGGAGAAGGTGCTGCATTTGGTGTGTTATATGTCATACAGAAGACTAAATTGGGAAGATAAAGTGTCCTGTAAATGCATACCTCTACTCTTTTTGGAGGGCGATCTGGAAACAAGGAAAGCATAAAAGAAGGAAAGGAGGCAGAGGCTGATTGAGGCTGATCGTAACAGCTAGAAAGAAAACCATCTACATTGTTACTGCATTTATAAGCTGAATTAACCAAGCTAATACTTAAAATAGGCCTGACATAAATTTAAAGAACCTACTACCAACTTTAATTTAATTAAAACTTCAGTAATCATAAGACCTAGAGTATTTAAATTAAGTCTGTGTTAAATCATAACTGCTATTTTATTTCTTAGCTATACAATTGGCAAAGTAAATTCAAATTAGAAGTTTTTAATCAAGTTAGTTGATTTTTAAAAATCCATTTGTTGCCATCTTTTAAACAGAATATGTTCCATGCTGTTAACCAGAGATCTATTTAAATAGATTTTCATACTCTGCATGTTGCCAGCCATCTGGCAAATTGCGTCCCTTACCTGACTCAAGCATCAAGATATTTTGAGAATGGTCTGTATTCTGATCTTTCTTCATCTACTTTTAGAGATAACTCCCTTCCTTGCTTAAATTTAAAGTAGAATACAAGCCTTCACTTTGAATTGATGTTGAAGTAGACATTATTATAGAATTACTCTTGAGCATAAACATCTATGGCATTGTACGTCACTTTGGAAAGTTGCCTTCATACCTTCTTCAGTTACCTGGATAATTCTTTCTTCCATATTGGAAGTATTTTAGCTTGACTTTAGGCACTGAAGGGGAAGACTGCTCTAAAATAGAATACCAGTGGCCAAGGTGAGTTTGGAGAATTAAGCAACTATTTTATGGCAAAACTTTTAACATCACTTAGCTGTAGGGGGTGGGGATGAAGGTAAAATTGTAAAACACCTGGATATCAAGCTTTATGTTGTGGTAGGAAGTGATGTGCTAGCTACCAGCTGGTCTTGTTGATGCCAGGAATGGGGATCAGAGGAAGGGGATTGGGCCTAAGGTACCAGGAGCTACAGCTTATGTGCTTGATTGGTCTCAGCACAGAGATGCTTTCTCACATTGCCACTTAAATAATTCAGTGGAATTATCTTAATCTTATGAGGCTCTGTTACCATTGTTGTATTGGAGGTGTTATGTGATACTACTCCTCAATTAAGCTTAGAACTGCTTTGGATAGTCATTGTCTAAATTGTTTCTCTTTTTTCTTTACATAGCTTAGATTTCTTTTTACTTCATATACTAATAAATATTAGCCACATTGCTGATGATTTTATTATTCGTAGTCTTGATAACATTATAGTTTATTATGATTCATATAATGATTCATGGCTGATAATAAATTGTCAATAGAGGTTAGATTATAAAATATGTAAAATATGGAACTGTCTGAACTCTTAGTTGTGTCATGTGAACTACTTTTCATGTCCTGAGTAATGCTTGGTGATTGAGTGGGTGCCAAATGTTGTACATACAGGGTTCAAAGAGTCCAGAGATCCCAGTGAGGCGTACAAAGGGGGGAGGGGGGACACAGAGGAGCCAGTAGCAATGCATGACAGGCCACAGTATGTCTCTTTGCTGCAGTTAGCCTCTGTTTCAAATATAAATGCAAGGATTGCTGGTTTTCTAGTATTAATTCTGTTTTCCTTAGTCTGAAACTCCCCCTCCTCCAATGCCACCAACACCAATACATCTGTTTGATTGGAAAGGCAAAATAAAGCTCCCTTCCAGGGCCTTAAGGCTGTTTACATAAATTATAGATGCTAATGTCTAGTCTTCCAGAAATAATTTAGAGTTGGTGTGTGTTTTTTCATAAAATGATATATGAAAGTGAGACTGTAGTTGAACTGGGGCTACCAGAGTACTATCCAGGCTTTTGGGTCCTAGTCTGGACCTTAGAATGCAATTTTTCTTTCATAGAAACCCAGTAATACACTTAAAAACAGACTTGAAACACTGCATGAATAATATCTAGAATTCTGCCAGTTATGTGCTTTTTCTTACATTCCAAACATGAGAGGTAAAATTTAGGAGGTAAAATGAGGAAATCTATCACTAAACCACATCACCTTGAGAAACTCTTTAAAATTTGGAAGATAACATCCTCCTTTTAAGAATCCAGGGTTTGGATTACAACAATTCAAATTTAAACTTTCCTAAGTATGTCTATAGATAATCTTGTTCATCCTAGTGTCTTGAATCTTTATCAGCAAGGACGTTGGGCTTCTCTTTTAGACTTTTTCCTGTTTATTTGGGAGAGAGGGTCTCACTGTTTGGCCCTGACTACCCTGGAACTCTAGACCAGCTTGGTTTCAAATTCATGGCAGTCCTCCTGCCTCAGTTTTCAGAGTATTCATCCTGCCTGGCTCTTTTGAAAATAAAACTTCCTTAGTTCGGGAGGATGTATGTGTGTGTCTGCGTGCGCACACACGCATACGTGTATATTGGCAGGGCCCAGGATGGCTTGTGCCATGGAACATGTATGGAGGTCATAGGACAACTTGCAGAAGTCATTTATCTCCTTCCACCATGTGGGTTCTAGGTATTGAGCTATTAAATGAACCTTTACCTGCTGAGCCATCTCACCTTTTGCCAGCCTCTTTTTTAAAAAAACTATCATTTAGGGAATTGGGGAGAGAGGGTAAGGCATTTGTTTCCTGGGTCCTACTCTCTCCCCATGTCTCAGATCAAGATTAACTACAGTAGTTTAGTCTGGGGAGAGTCCTTGGAACTTCACTCTGATGGTGAGTGAGGCTCATTCAAGGACCATTAAAGTATTAGTAACCAAAGGTTATTTAGTGCTGGCTCTACAGTTAATCTCAGGATCTCATTTTGGTCATCTGTAAAATGGAGTGCTCCAAGTACCCACCACATGGTATTTGTGAGGATTAAGTAAGTTAATACAGTAAAGTCCCTACGTCAGGGCCTGGCTCAGGGTTAGTTGTAGTAAGACCTCTCCTTATTTTTATTCTTAGAGCATTGTGTTTTATGAGCCTTTTTGCAGTAACTACTATATGTGGAACAAATTACTGACTGGTTTTCAGAACGTCAGTCAGAACGATTATGTATATAAACTAGATTCAGGAAAAAATATGAACTCAATGTTTGCAAGAGGAAGGACATCAGCAAAATAATTATAGGCCTTTTAAGACAGGCTGTGGCTTCTTGTGATCTATATTAGGCAGAATTTAACATTGCTAACCAAAAAGTGTAGGAGACTTGGGTAAACACGCCTTAATAAACTGATGTTTAAGAGGTGAAGATCAATTGTGTTATATTGCAGGAGATAGAAGAGAAAGACTTGAGAAATATAAAACATAGCTCTTGAATATGAATACAATGACTGGAATACCAGTATCTCTCACATAGTGAAACTCTCGACGAATATGGAATGCATTGATGGTCTCCCATTTGGACACCTGTTAGTACCCAGAGATCATTTTATTTAATGTCTTTGCTAGTTAACACATGAAGAAAGTGCTGTAAAGTGCTAATCATTTAATCCTTGCCATTTATCCAAATGAAGCTTGTAAATAAACTCCTTAAGGTGCCTTTTCTGCCTGAAAGTAATTACATTTTAAAACAAAAGGAAGTTGGACATGAAGGGCCCTCCTGTCCCAGCACTCTAGAAGTTAAGGCAAAATTGCTATGCATTTGCGGCTAGCTTGGGCTGTGTTGTGAGTTTTAGACCATCTTGGGCTAACGAAAAAACAAAACAAAAATATATTGAAATTGGCCCCTACTACCAAAGCAGAAAGACTAGAAAAGAGCTAAAAAAAGGAAGATAGCCCTTGTATCTAACAGATGGTGCTTTATGACAGTATCAAGAGACTCCAGTTGTAGTCTTGACTCTGCTATCGGTCAAGTATATATCCCATGAGCATGATAGTAACTCCCCTGGGTATTCATTTTCTTATTTGTAAGAAGGAGAGAGTTAGACTGTAGTCTCTAGAGCCTGTTAGTACTCATTTTCACAGCTCTTAGGCATCAAACATTTTCTTTCTGTTATATTTTATTCTCAGCAAAAATGTGCTATCCTCTCAAGAATTTATTGCAGTTTACCCTTTGGGATAAGGGGAAAAAATGAAGTTGTATACCTGAAATTCTTTGCTCCTGAAGCTATAGATGCTCAAGCCACATAAACATACTACCTGACAGAATCAAAGATTCTGTGTGTTGTGTCATGATGGTGAGGTAAAGAAGGATTGAGAACATAGGGTTTCAACGAGGTGAGCAGAAGCTGAGCAGCAAGCTCAGGATGCTGCACATATCGCAGTTTCTCACAGCCCTGCCCTTAGGGACTCATTTGCTAACCACCTGTCCCCTGTGCACATTGAACTTCACCCATGACTCAGACTGTATTTTCTAGATAGAAACTGTGGGGAACTTAAAGCAGTGGTTAGAGTAGACTGGTGTTACTAAACAGGAGGAATCCACACTTACCATTTGTTCATATGGTTTGATTAACCCTCAGAAAATTAAACTGCCAGGAGACAGTTGTTCCTCTGAAAATGTATTTTCTGTGAATACTTCATGTTCATAGGAACTCACTGTTCTCTGTCTCATACAATATAGATTTTTAAATCCAACACTTAATCTTTACATATATCCAATGTTGAGAAATTATGGTGGATTTCACCTTGAACAAACTTTACTTAACTTTGTGTTCTTCAGTAAGAAGAAAAAATAATTTGATGAAGAAAGCTTCTGGGTCCTACTCTCTTCCACAGAGGTGGGGCAGGTGGTGGTATAGAACTGTGATATACCTACGTCTTTAAAGCACCAGCTTCATAGTATTGAAGTTGGAGGTTTTCCTTAAATCAATGACTGATACTGCTTTCAGAGGGAAAAATGAGTTATACTAGTAATAATTGCACCATTAAATGAATTCTCAGTGTCATAACCAAAATAAACACTTGAATAGGCTCTTTGGTGTTTATACCTTTACAGAAAACCTTAACACTTGTGTAAAATGGAAGCCAGTAACGATTGCCTTAACAATGAAGAAAATTATCTTTTCTGACACTTGTGCCCTTGAATACAAGGGTAAGTTAGCTGGAGATTATTTCTTCTTCCTGTATTCAGCCAGGGGTCCAAAGGGAAGAGGCTATAGACACTGGCATTTTAGATATTTGTTGGAGTTCTACCTTGTGTACTCCCATCTGGACACCTTATTTTAAAAGGTACTTCTTGGTGAAGATGATTCATCATAGTTTCAGTCAGCACTCATTAGTTGCCTACTCTGTGTTGGATTCTGCTGGGCCTCTGGCGCAGCAAAATGAGGGAGTACCATAGACTGTGTTGGATTCCACAATGAAACCTCTGTCTTTAAGAACTGATAAATGTTCCAGTCTTGTTTGGAAGGTAAGGCGTTTGACCTGAAGAAGAGTATCCTAGACATCTTGATATAACAAACATGTAAAATTGTTTCATACATGTTAAACATGAATGTGAAGTGACTAGGGTTTACTTTTACTTCTGCTTGACTATATGTTTGTTACTTGATAACTTACCCAGATTTAGAGAGTTGGCCACTGCCATTGACTTGCTACATAAAAACATGCATCTGTAAGGTACTCTTTCCAGAGATGTATAGTAATTTCTAAACAAGCTTTGGTCATTAATTTGAAGCAGTTTACTAGATAGCTTATGTAAAACACTTAACCATAATGAAAATGCGTTATTTGTGACAGACCAATTTATGACTCAAGACTTAACTGTTTTAGTAAGCTTTTATTTTCATTTTTTGATAAAATGCCTTGTGTTTTGTACTTTTATCTTGTATGCAATTTATGTGCTTTTATAAATTTAAACTTCCTGTTAAGAATATTCCCTTCCAGCCAGGCATGGTGGTACATGCCTTTAATCCCAGTTCTTGGAAGGCAAAGGCAAGCAGATCTCTTGAGTTCCAGGCTAGCCTGGTCTACATAGCGAGTTCTAGAACAGCTGGGTCTACAATTATACTCTGTCTCAAAAAAGACCAAAAAAAAAAAAATTCCCATATTCCCTTCCATGCTTATGAATAAACAGAAGAATGATATGAAAATTTCTTGTGACGCCTTCTGGAATAAATAGTCTCACTGCATCTTACCTTGACCCTCAGTCAGGCCCTGATGTGATTGTCTACTTATTGAATAAGCAGCAGAGACCATTTTAAGAAAACAATAAGGAATTAAAAATCTAACTGAACTTCACAAAGAGTGCTATTAATATGAGACTAATGAAAGATAACGTTGCTGTAAAGTGTCCATCTCAGCTATTGGAAGATAAAAAAAGTGTCAGTATGAAATCTTTCACATATTTCCAAGTGTCAGTTTTCCAAAATAGTCTTCAGAATTTTGAATGCAGTTTTCCATAAATGTAGCTTAACACATAAATCAAGTATCTTGCCATATAATGGGAATATGTATATTCCGTGGAAAAAATGGTTCTCCCCTAAAAGTAGTTAACAGCAAGGATTTAGGTCTTTTCTATATGACTAATCTTGAACCCTATTAGATGAAAAAGAAATGAATGAGCTTTGAATTCTTGCTTTGAAATGCTATTTACCTGCACTTCAGTAATCCCTTCTTTTCAAAATTGCCTTTGTAAACTGGTTTGAGACCTTTATGACAGCTTATCATGCGTGTTTCAGTGAAAACCTTATATATTTCGCTTTCAAAAACCTCTTTTGTAACCATTTGCTAAATAAATAATTCATTTGTCAAATTCCCTGGTAACAAGATTAATTAGAAAAAATTCCAATAGATTAATTCATCTTCATTTAGCATTAATTGCCTGAATTATAACCAGAGATGAATTTATATAATGCTCTTTCTGAAACTTGTAGTAGTCAGCCATAGTGCACCAGGACCAGCTTGGCCAGGCTTGGGACATGTGACGCTGCAAACTTAATACGTTTGTCTATTGTGATTTCAGATAGGCTGAATATTTTATTTGAAATGCTTGAGGCTAGAAGTGTTTAGATTTCAGAGTTATTTGTTTAGTTTGTAGTATTTGAATAGATGTTGCTAGTTAGACATCTCTAATCTGAAAATGCAGAGTAAAAATAAATGTCTGATGGCTCTTGAGACTTAATTAAGAGATATTTTATGTGTATGAGTATATTGCCTGCTTGTACGTAAATGTACCTGTGTCAGACAGTGCTCATGAAGGTCAGAAGAGGATATTGAGTCCCCTGGGACTGAAGTTATGGACAGTTGTTAGCCACCATGTGGATGGTGGGATCAATTCTGAATCTTCTGCAAGAGAGCCAGTGCTTTTAATTCCTGAGCCATCTCTCCAGCCTTTTGAAACTTAACTTTTTGAGAGTCAGTATAACGCTCACAGGATTCAGGTTTTGGAGGATTTAGGAGTCCAGATTTTCAGATTAGGAATAGTCAACTGCCATACCTTTTGTGTGCTCAGCTGATTAACGACAAACACACGTGTAGAGTCCGTGAAATTTTGTAGTAGGAAAATTGTATTAAAATCTTGAAAGTCAAGTATGGTGGTACACAACTTTAATCCCAGCACTCAGGAGGCAGAGAGACAGGTAGATTTCTGTGAGATCAAGGTAAGTGTGCGTAAGTGTGCGCTACATAGCAAGTTCCAGGCCAGGCAAGCTGGGGCTATAGGGAGACCCTGTCTCCAAAAAAAAAAAGAAATATATATATATATATATATATATATATATATATATATATGTGTTTGAGTGTTTTGTCTACATGTATGTAAGCATATCACATACATGAAATGCTGGTGGAACACAGAAGAGGGTATTGAATCCCCTGGAATTGGGGTTACATGTATTGTTAGCCTCCAAGTGACTGCTGGGAACTGAATTCTGGTCTTCTGCAGAACAGCCAACACTCTTAACCTCTAAGCCATCTCTCCAACCACAATTTTAAAAAATTTGTGTGTGTAGGTCAGAGGACCGTCTGCTTTGCTTGAGACACAGTCTCTTTATTGTTTTTCAGCTGTGTAGACCGGGTTGGCTGTCCTGTGAGTGTCTGGGAATTCTGCTATCTTCACTTCTTATCTTCTTGGAGCACTGTGATTGCATACACTTGTGCTGCAGTTTCAAGCTTTTACATGTGTTCTGAGGATTCAAACTCAGGTCTTTGTGTGACAAGCACTTTTACATCCTTGAATCATTTTCCTATATTGTAATTGAAATTTTTGTTATGAGATAATTGTGAATTTGTCAATAATTTTATACAATAATACAAAGAAACCTATGTAGTCTTTACCCAGGTTCCCCTGTTGCTAGCATCTTGGTACACTGTAATCTTGTGCCACAACTAGGATGTTGTGATAAACCTAGGCATCCATCACCTTAAAACTTCTTACATTATCCTTTTATAGCCACACCTCCAACCATGCCCACCCCCTTCTGAATCTTTGGCAACCATTAATTGTCCCTCATCTCTATAATTTTGTCATATTTAAGAACTTTATATAAGTTCAGTAATACAGGGACTCAACAGTTAAGAGAGTACTCGCTGCTCTTGCAGAGGACCAGTGTTCAATTTCCAGTACCCACATGGTGGCTAACAACTGTCTGCATGAACAGCTGTGCATTTACATACAGGCAGGCAATATACTCATAGAGAAAAATAAAAATACTGTATAAGGGGCTAGGAGATTACTCAGCAATTAAGAGCAATGGCTGCTCTCGTAGAGGACCCAAGTTCAAATCCCAGTACCTACATGGTGGCTAACAACCATCCTTAACTCCTGTTCCAGAGGATCTGACACACTAGCTTCCGTGGACACTGCATGGATGTACTTAAATATATGTAGGCATAACAATCATACACATAAAATATTTTAGAAAAAATACTAAATAAAATATTAAATAAATTCAGTAGTACAGCATTTAATTTTTTATTTCAACTTGTAATTCTTTCAATATTTATCTAACTTGCTACATACAACAGTAGTCTGTTAGGTGTAACAGAAGTATTCCATGGTAGGGCTATATGGTTCATTAAGCCATTAACTTGTAAGTTCTGATTTATAGCAATTACAAACCAAGCTGTTGGTGATTTGAGGGTGGTCTTAAAGGTTGTTCCCCTTCCCACCCCCCACCCAGGCATTACAGATTGAACTTGAGGCCTTGGGCCTGCCAGGAAGCACTCTCCCTCTAAGCTATATCCTTAGCCCAAATGATATTTATGTATAGGGTTTTGAGCTAGCAGAATTTGTATTTATTTTGGGAAAATGTCCATGAATACAAATATCTCATAAATTATGTATTTCTTTCCCAAATTATACTCTGAATTATCATGAGACCTCATAAATATTAGCACATTCACCTGCAGACATGTGTACACACCCTCCCCCACAGGTACACCAGCACACACACAAACCAAAAGATAGAAAAATTCTCACATACCAGGTTAATCAGCAAAGTGTAGATGTAAAGTGAAGATGGTACCTTAATGTGTGATTGTAATCAACTCAGTTGGCAAATTCAAGTAAACGGACATGCCTAATGCCTTTAGAAGCCAGGTTTCTTCGTTTTTCCTAGTAGCACATTTTTTAAAGCATGATTTCTGTCCTTCCCCTAAGCCTGGTCTTTGTTTTGTATGATTATTGTATGCACTTCTAGAAAAAAGTGCCAAAATCATATCTGGCCTAAATAAACTCTTCATGGTTGGTAATCTGATTAGTTTTTCTTAATGTGGTTTTTTAACCTGGGATGTCAAACTTGTTTATTTCATAGTTTAAAATATCATTGGCTTACTTAACAGGTTTTATTCTTTATTCTGTATTGCTTCTGTTCATTCTAATATATTTATTATCAAGATTTCAGTCTGAGAAGAGAACTGAGAAGATGAATGTTGACTATAAGTAGTCTTGAATTATAGCTATGCAATATTTTCCTTTAATGCTCTGCTCTAAGATTTTGATCTTTTTTCTATATTTGCACATTTGCATGATGTAACCTTTTTTTCCCCCTCTCAGTAATCCAGCCAAACTGAAACCTTCCTTGGCCCGGTTCTCCACCCTCCTCCAGATGCAAGCCTTTCCTCTGGTACTTGTCGGTACTTTTCACCAGTTCTGCTGTGAGCATCTGTCACATTGTGTTGTCTTTGTTTCTTTCTCTGTCTCCTGGCTACTGGGTTAGGACTATGTCACAGCCCTCATTGTAATTCTCCCACCTAGCAATATTCCTAACATACAGTAAGCACCAGATGCTTGCTTGTGAGTTAGTGAATAATTCAATACTTTGTTTACCCTCTCAAAGACTGCTCTTTTCCTCTAGCTCCAGTGACTCCCCATTGTTTACCCTGAAGGCTCACATTCAGACTCCTATCATTTAAGGCCCTTCACAGTCAAGCTACTCTTCTGGTTGAACCTTCTCATCAGCAAAGCTAGTCTCTACTTGCTGTTTCCTGTCTTCCCTAGTGTGTACAAAACTTTAGGTCCTCTGATACCTTGTTCTAATCCTGCTTCTTCAGTTTGGCTTTTCCAAGCCTCATTGAGAAGTGCCTCCTCTTCTAAAAATATTTTATTTTTTAAGGAAGGATTATTTAAGTTGAATATTTTCATTTTTAAACATTTTTTTACTTATTTATTTATTGGGTATAAGTATGTGTGCGTACATGCTTGCCACAGGGAAAACTTGTGGGAGTTGAGTCTAAGGATAGAATCCAGGTCATCAGGCTTGGTGTCAAGTGCCTTTACCTACACAACAAGTTCTCTGGCCCCCTAAGACTTTTCTTGTTCCCTGGCTTTTAATTATAAGCTTTCCATGAGGGGTTTCTGTAGTCACACTGGATTTTTAATTCCTACTGGTTAACTTCTCTCTTAGTTGTTTCCTTTAAGTAGATTACATTTTGAGGGAAGGGTTGGTTTTTGTACATTTTCTGTCTCAAATGACACATTTCATGTTTAGGTTGCTAGAGAAGTAGAGTTGTCTGTTGGAGGACAAGATCAACACCTAATTGGGCTGTACTAAATAGGATAGGGCTCATGTTTATTCTATGGCATGTGCTAAGTACTTGCTATGTGCAGTGTTTAGTGTGTGGTTTTTTGTTTTTTTTTTTGAGACCTCACACTAAATAGTTACAAGATAAGCAGGATTTTACTTCTCCAGGTTACCTTTAATTTTTCTATTGTACTAACACTGTGAGCTAAGACTGGCTAAGAAAACAAATACAAGTTTATTTATTGAAATATTAATTTTAGTAGTGGAAAGATGTATTTTTTGAACCTACTATTTTGTGTTGTTCCACGAGGTGCTACCAGCCTTACGTGTGTATTTAAAATAAAATGAAATTCTGTATTTATACCAGCCAGAATGTAAGCAGTACATAGCTACATGTTGCAGAACATTGTAGTGTCAGTGTACAGAGTACCTGGTCCCTTTACAAGTAAATAAGAAAGTTGCAGATGCTTTTAGACTTGGCAAAACAGCATAGCTTTACAATTTCAAGGCACATATTCATGTAGTCCTTCCGGTAACACTGCAAAAAAAGATAGTGAACTATTTTCTTTTTTTAAGTTTTTAAAACATTTTACTTATCTTTATTTTATATGTATAAGTGTATTGCCTGCATGTGTATAATGTGCCTATGTCGTGCCATGCCCACAGAGGTAAGAAAGGGTATCAGAGTCCCCTGAAAACTGTAGTTAGGGACAGTTGTTAGCTACCATGTAGGTGCTAGGAATCAAACCTGGCTCCTCTGCAGGAGTACCTAGTGCTTTTAACCACTGAACCATCTCTCCAGGCCTGCATGCTACTTTCTTTCATTTTACAATGAAGGAAATTCATATTCCTACACAATAAAAAGTTGGCAGCTCTAAAGAGTATTAAAATCTGCCATAAGTTCTTGTATTTTAATACTCTTTATTGAAACAAAATAGTTATTTACCTGTAAAGTGTGGGGTTGCTGACAACCACTTTTTATTCTCTATCACTCTTGACACTAAAAGTGTAGTTTTCCATCATTAAGCATCCTCAACACTCCAGACTCTAGCTTGATGCTCTGCAATTCAGCCCTGCAACTGAGGATACAGATAGACACTAATAGAAGTTCTAAGGGTTTTAGAAACTCTTCGCCATGAATAGGGACTAAGATCAAAGACACCAAAAGATGCTCCTGTCACCTCTGTCCCACCCCCTTCTCCTTCTCTCTCTGGTATTCTTGAGACAGTTGAGACAGGCTCTCCTTTTGTTATTCTTGAGACAGGGTCTCCCTGGAGCTTCAGCTGACCTGGAGCCGACTATGTACAACAGGCTTTCCTCAGTCTCACTGAGATCCCCCTGCCTCTGTGTCCTGAGTGCTTGGATTAAAGGTATGTGCTATGGTGCCCAGCATATTATTCTTACAAAACAGGTAGGTAGTAGTCATTTGAGTAGTGAGTTATGGGAAATGTTGCACAAAAATGTGGGGTGTATGTGTGTTCACTTAGGATCTCAAGATTATTTATGTATTTCATTATAATATTTGGATTGGGCTTTTGGCACTTTCAGTAAATTCAGCCATTTCTAGTTAATAGCCATGGATTTCTGAGGCCAACACTAACTCAGGGCAATGATCCACAAATGATTGTGGCCTTTCTCTTTGCTTTCAATGTCATTGCTGTTATAATAGCACATGAGCATGGGAACTTCCAGAACTTTCATCACTGGTCACAGAAAGACTTCCCTCTCCTTTTAGCTATGCAGAGACCTCTGGGTAGCACATTTATAAAAGGCAGAGTGCTTGCCCTCAAGAGACTTTTGTTAAAAATCACCCATGATACTTAGGACAAAAGAAAGAAAACAATTGTCCTGACCCTAATTTGTAGCTTTGTTTTAAAATCAAGATGAAAAAATTACCTGGTACACATGGAAATCTTTATATAGAGAGTAAGGTACTCCACACAATAAATACAGTTCCTTTAGTGTGTAGGAGTACCACCCACCTTCAGAACCACAGGGAAGGCAGGTAGAGGCTCTCCTTCCTCTTAGTTTTTTCTTTTAATGCCAACTTTATAAGCAGTGAAAATGTCTATTTAAAAATTTTCCATAAACTAGCTTCATAACAAAAGACAGACAATATAATGAGTTGCCTCAAATACTTATATTTAAAAATTTAAGTTTCTAAAATTTAAAATGTAACAAATCTCTCTGATGTGTGGTCTCATTTTTCTTGGCTGTAAAAGGTGAGGTGATCAGTGTAGATTGTGGTGAATGTGCAGGACCTCCCTCCCTCTGTCGGACTCAGTTTGGTTGTAAAGAGATTAGAACTGATAGGATCAGCTGAAAGATAATTACTTATTTTACCTTTTTTGATTCATTTTAACTTCCAATTTTGTACTGAGCTGCTTAGAGCTTTTGAAGCAGAAAAGGAGCCGAGGAAGAATGCATTTTCAGTCTGTCTTTTAGGAAGCATTTAATAAGGTATTTTAAAATTTTGGCTACATGTAGAATGAGACTGAATAATTCAGGCATGTTTAATTTTTCAATAATCAGAAATGTTTAATGTCTTTGTTAAGTTTAATGGTGTATCTAAAAAAGGAATTACCTTGCAATGACTAGTTCTTCTTTTCTTTGATGTAATGCTTAGTTCAATAAGTGACAGTTAATAGAAGAAAGAAACTGCCCTGATTTGTAACTGTGAATAAAACTAGAGAAATGCTCAAACAGGCGTTCATTGATATTTAAGTTGGATGCTACTGCTTGTGTCAAACCATCAAAAAGAGAAGAGCCTGGCCTCCAGTCAGTGTGTCTGCTCTCATATGCAATGAGCCTGTTACTACAGTGGTGTGCAGTCTGAAATCAAGCACAGTCCTTCATGTCAGCACTCGGAAGCTTTTTTTTTTTTTGACAGTGAGCAAAATGTTAGACATTTCAACATGAATAGCTTCCGTGGTCCAGAAAATAGGAACAGACAATTTAATTGTTCTTGACTGTAAAAATTAAATCAGATACTAAATTTAATCCATGGATCTATTCATGTAGGGTTTTCCCCCTGATTTTAAACAAAAATTAAACTAATCATCCACAGTGTGATATTCAGAAACAAATTCACATGAAGTGACTAGTCAACCATTCTCTGCTCCGCCTCCTTCATCCTGGTGTTGGATTTTCCTCACACCATCCAGCTTGCTCAGGGCTTCTCTGTCTTAAAAATGTTTTGTCCACCAAAGCCCTGTCTTGGCTGTAGCTCTTTCTCCTTAACCTTCAAGGCCTTGAGAGATTTTCAGTAAACATACCAATGGTAGTGTTTGTTGAGAAGTGACTTAAGCAAGTAGCCTTGCTGGAAGGTGGACCAGGGTCTTAAAGTGTTTTAGTACAACTTAAATTTTTTTAGAATAGTGATGGAGATTCACACGGGCCTCAGTGCTCTAAGCATGCCCCACCTCCTCTTCCTCTTGCACCCCTTCTCCCTGCTCATTTCCTTTTTCCAGCTGTTTGTTTTGAAACAGGATCTTGCTGTATTCCTCAGCCTACTCTCAAATTCGAGATCCTCCCCCTTTTGATGTAGCCTCTCAAATACTGGGATGACAGGTAAGCACTGACATGCTCAGCTGCTTTCTTTTTCTACTAAAAAAAGGTTACATCTTTAAAAATTAATTTTTACACGTCAATTGTGTGTGTGTATATGTGAGCGTGCGTGCACGCACACGCCTGCAGCTGCTTTCAGAGACCAGAGGTGTTGGCTCCCCCTCAAACTAGAGTTACAAGTGATTGTGAGACTTCATTCCTATGTGGGTGCAGTCCTGGCTTTTAACCTCTGGGCTATCCAGCCCCATTAGGTACCTTTTTAGAGCAATTTTGAAGAAGTTCATCTTTTTATTTGAAATGCTAAGAACTCCTGGCCCTATTTTTAAGATCTTTTTGTTAGGGCTTATTTTTAAAATATTGTATATATGTTCTCTTTTCACTAAATCTGGACTTTAAAAGTCACAAAACTGGAACTGGAGAGATGGCTCAGCAGTTAAGAGTACTGGCTGCTCTTGCAGAGGAACTGCGCTAAATTCCCAGCACCCACATGGCAGCTAACAGCTGTCTGTAACTCCAGTTCCAGGGGATCTGACACCATCTTCTGACCTCCATGGGCATTGCACAACATGGATGCACTTAAATATATGCAGGCAATATGCTTATACGTATAAAATAAAAATAATTTTGTAAAAAGTCACAAAACTGACTTGTGTTTTAGTCCTAAGTACCCAGCCAAGTGCTAAGTGCAGAGTAGATGCATCATAATTATAGTTGTGATACTTGGCATTATAATCAAAGGTGTTTTATTATTTTTTATTGTACTTAATGGCTAGAAAGACCTGGTAAAATGTCTGTGTATTACCCATATCCCATGGCATCAAAGACGAGTCACCAGCATCTTCCTTCTGCCTTGAGGACTTAAATATCACCAGGCTTCTCCGCTTTTCTACCACTTCTGTTGGCCAGATTACACATGCAGATCATCCTTGCAGGAGTGACCCTGTCAGTCCCATAGACTTGGGGGAACTTTTGCTATTAGAGAAAAAGAGGGATCCTTTTTACTTTAAGACATTGGAGCCACAGTCTTTCCTTTCAGAGTACTGGTACACTGGATCTTCTCAGATGTAATCAGAAAATCATTGGGGTGTTGTAGGTACGCTGGGATCATATATCAGTAGGTTTTATTTTTTTCTGTGCTGAGGATTCAACTCGGCATTCTACATAGCAGACAAGTGCTGTATTGCTGTAGGGCACTCCCAAGTGCTCAGAGATTGGGTTTTAAAGATACGATTTTAGGATTATGTTTACATTGTTAATTGTCATTCCCATTCATAGCAGAGACATGTACTGTGGTATCACAGAACCCCTTCCCTTCATTGTTCAACTGGGACTCTGAAAGATTTAACTGAGGTAAAATAATATTGGGTTAGGGAATACTGTTTTAAATTTGGGAAACCTCACTTTTAAAAAAGAGCTAATTTTTCTGATTATGAGTGTAGTATCTTCACTTGCAGAAAAATCTTTCAGTGATTTACTGCATTCAATGATCACTAAATTCAGAAGTGATCAATATTGGCATTTGGATATATACACTGCCAAAGGATGTGTATTTATAATTAGCATAAATCATTCTTGTCTCATTAAATGTTCTTCAAAAACAACGGTACAGAACATTTACATAGAATTCTAATTAGGTTATTTTGTGATTATTAATCCATCCCTTATAATTGAACATTATTGTTTATTATTTCTTTTATAAATAATGATACTTTTTTTCTAATTTATGATCTCATTACTAATAAATCAGATAGAATATCTGGACTGGTCATCACTCAGATTCATAGACATGCTTTTCTATCAGAGGCCTGGATTGTTCTCTCAAAGATTATGTGTATGAGCACCTGCACACTGTTGTCCTTTGTAGGAACTCTGTGCTCTGTGGGCTGCATCTCTGAGGTTCCTCATGCATCTTCTCCTTGGTGATTGCCAGATTGATCTCTGCAGACCATATTTCTGCTTTATTTCTTAGGCCAGTTTGCTGTTCCAGTGGTCACCTTTCTTAGGTTACCATGAAGGGGCTACATAGCAGACATGACCAGATCTAGTGGCAAGAAGAAGCAATGATCCATTTCTCACACTTGCTAAAATTTTTATTTACTTATTTATTTATTTGAGTGTATTGCCTGCATGTATATCTGTGTTTTGCAATACCTGTGGAGGTCAGAAGATGGTATGGGATTCCTTGGAGCTTACAGATGGTTGTTAGCCATCATGTGGCTGATCGAATCCAGTTCCTCTGCAAGAGCAGCTGGTGCTCTTAATCACTGAGCCATCTCTCCAACCCCAGATCTGAATCTTAAAGCTGAAAAGTAGTGAGACCTAAGACTTGGCCCTGATCCAGATACCATATTAATATCCCCCAGTTATTAAATGTGTTGCGAAAGATGTAGTGGTCTTGATAGTTACTGCTTCCTATCATTTATTTAAGATTTATTTTTGTTTATATGTATGGATCTGTGTGTCACATATGTGAGGGTGCCCTCAGAAGTCAGAAGAGGATTTCAGATCCCCTGCAGCTGGAACTTGCTATGTAGACCAGGCTGGCTAGCCTTGATCTCTTGATCTGCTTCTGCCTTCCCAGTGGTGGGGTTAAAGGCCTGGTGGTGCATGCTTGACAAGTATCCTGTCTTAAATCTAAGAGTTGAACTTGGAGGAGGAAAAGGCCCTGGCCATGCTACTCTCCCTAGTTCACATTTTAGGATGTTGTCAAGCCCTACCGTAATAGTGTTAGTAGGATACAGAATAGTACTGAAAAATGAAAAGTTTCATGCATTAAAAGGATAGTGAAATGGTCAAAGTCACAACTTCCATGAGTCTAGGTGTCAGATGGCCTATACTGTATATAATATTTTTATATGTGAAGTTTTGTGTAGTTGTTGAGCACTGTGTCACAATGTTTTGCTATAATTTATACACTGCATACTTCTGAGGTACCTATCCTGAATTTATTGGTGAGTAGAAACAAATGAAGAATAGATGCCAGTTGGTGTTGTCTTCTAGTCAGTATATTAAAATAAAGTGATCAGTAATTGTATTGCCAAAAATCTAAAATGCTCCTCATTGGGTATTTCTGAATTAGGAATACGGACAGTGGTCATCATATCCTTATCTCTGAAGTTGAACCTGGTACCTTTTGGTTTGGGAAAAACTTGCCCAAACCTCTAGATGTCTACATGTGTAGATCCATATAGGAGCTAACACATTCCAAAAGCTTTACACTTAGAATCTGTCCTCCATCAGTACACCATGTTTAAGAAGAAAATTTGCTGACAGTAGTAGATGGTGGAATGGGAACTTTCTCAGAATTGTAGATCCGTCATGAATTTGTGACAGTGCTTCCCAAGGAAAGCATGCTGCTCATCAACTAATGGAGCTGGTAGTGTAGACTTAATCTACCCACCCCCCTGTCACCTCCCGCCCACAAATCCCAAGAGATTATTTAGGTCACACCAGTTGGAAGTATGATTTTCTTTTCTATCAAATAAGGAATAGGAAGAAAACTATTCCAAAGGGAATAAACTACTTGACTGCAGTAGAAATACCAGCGCCTGCCTGTGCCACTGAACTGAAGGTTATATCCCAATTCATAGGAAGTCAACAAGTAGATGTTAGACTCTGCTAAGAAGAGTGAAGTCTCAAGTCTTAAGGCAGGGTTCCCTGCAGTTTGTAGTCATGCTGACTTGCTGGGACTAGACAGAGCTCCAATTTCCTAGGAACACTTTTCTGACTTAAAAGAGGGCTAAAGTAACTCTAAAAGAATTTTTAAAAAATTTGTTTTTTTAATGGCTAAACTAGGGGCGGCAAAATGACTCAGTGGGTAAAGGTGCTTGCCACCAAGCCTGATGATCTGTGTCCAATTCCCAGGACCAGCATGGTGGAAGGAGAGAACTGACTCCTGTAGATTGTCCTCTGACCTCCACATTAGTACTGTGACACAATAAATAAATACCATTTAAAGTGTCATGCCAGCTCAGCTGTAGGGACTGATTTCTGAGGTTTGCAAATGAATGAGTTGATAGCTATAATAATACTTCATACATGTAACTAACTGATAAGTGAGAGACAAAGTTTATTTCCTCAGCTCTTGTATTCTAAAGAGAAATTTTGTTATTTCAGGCTGAAAACATTTTCCGCATCCTAAAATAGATTGGTAAGCATTAGAGAATTTAGATTTGCAGGATTTTTTAAAGGGTGTGGTTGGAAACTTAATACTAACTTAATGTTAGCTATAAGATAAGGTTTTAGAAGAAGTTACAGTGTATCCCAGATCATAAAGCATCATTATTTAGATTGTAACTTTTAAATTTGGGTAACATTGAGAAAAATTACTTCTGAACCTTAAAAATAATCATTTTGTGTGTTTTGTTTTTCACGTCCAGTGAGTTAGAATATTGTAAAGCACTCACAAGCAAGTGACATGCTCTGGCTTTGGCTTTCAGAGCTCAATAAATACTCTGGAATCTGTCAGCGGTGCACATGGTCTCTAAATCCTGTGGAAAGCCATGCTTTGGCAGTGCTGGCCTAGGTGCTGTCCTAATCAGGATGAATGTGTCACCGGCGGGCAGCCCATCTGCCTCCTGCCCGCTGCTGCCTTGGCAGTGGCCCTCCTCGTCTGTTAAGTAGTTTTCTAAGTATCTGTATAGCATCACCTCACCTACTACCACTGATGGTTTACCCTGACCAGTATGGTCCAAATCTGAGTCTTCTACACATTTTGGTGAATATTCAAAAACATACTTGAGTTTTGAGGATGAGTGAAATTGGTGACCACTAATGATAAATGAAATTTACTGTGCTGAGCTTTTAGAGTATTCCAAACATGGAAAAGTAGATAAATGAATGCCCATGAAAATATTTGTAAAATTTAAAGAATTTTACCTAAGATTTCTGTTTAGGTTTATCTTGTTGGTTGTGTTCTGGATGTACTGCACACGAATAGTTCGATAAAGAGGCTTTTCAATGCTGAAGATCTTTGCTGTGGTTATGATTTTTTTTTTCTTTACCGCTTCTATCGTATTAGGGAGTCCCACCCACCTGGTCCCTTCAGGGGCAGGGACTGGCTCCCATTCCTTTCTTAGGCTAGGCTGCCAAGCCCTCATTCTCCAGGAAGCTTCCATTTTTATTTTTCCATTTCTGAGAGTTTCTTAAGCCACATCATTTTTTCAGTCTTTTCAGCTGCCTAGCAATTTAAATGTTAGCTAACATTTAAGTTCAGTGTAGTTTAAAATTTTTATTTTTCCTTGCTATATTCCTATTAAGCTTTTAATAGTTAGATTATCATTTCTGTACCTTGAGTGAGAATCATGTCTTTATCAGTATGGAAAAGGGCATCTTTCAGCCCTTCTACCTTATTTTTTGAGCTAGGAGTTCTCACTGTATCTGAAGCTACCCAGTTCACTCTAGCTGCCCATTGGTTTCTGCCTTCGTCTTCCCAACACTGATATAGAAGTGAATAGCCACACTCAGGTTTTATGTTGATACTGGGGATCCAAATCAGGTCCTCATGCTTGTCGACTGTTCTGTCTCCTCAGTCCTTGATAGAAGTGATTAACAGTCTCTGAATTTCTATATGACCCAGCCATGCAAACCTATTTTTCAGCAATAAAATGGGAATGTATTTCTAAAGCAGTAGTGATTTCTCCTTGAGATTTATCCAGTTTATACTTCAGCTATTCTCTATTCTTTACCTGTATTTCTAACTTTTACAAGAGAAATTTAATATTCAATCTATTTCTCTCATGTTTAGTTCTTTTAACCTTAAACTACCAGGACTTGCTCATACCTGGCTCACACAGTTTCAAAAACACTTACACAGTTTTGCTTTTACATCAGCAAGGTATGAAAGTTCTAGCCTTTGCTCTTCTCAACAACACTCTGTTAACTGCCTTTAATTATAGCTTTGTAACTAGTATTAAGTGATTAGTTCATTGAAGCTTCCATTCACATTTCCCTCATGACCAGAGACCTGAACAGCTTTTCATTTTCATTTGTTTGTTAGACATTTGTCTATCTTCTTTGGAGAAATATCTTTTTAAATTCTTTGCTCATTTTTAATTGGCTTATTTCAAATAAGTACCATGATTACTTTTGGAGAGAGAATTTTGTAGGACTAAGTGATTAGTATGAGTAAGATTTATCTAAAGAATTAGCTGCCTTATAACACATAAAGACAGCAAATGGTTATACAAATGAGCATTATCTGCCCATATGTATTGTTGAAATAGTGCCAAATTAGCTTATAGCCTTGCTGGCAGATTTTCAAGCATTGTTGTTAATGTTACGTATAGTGATATTTTACTATATTCTACTTAATATCAGTAAAGTTTATGGAGTTTTAACTGTGTTCTGTCGTACCTGAATATATGCTGCTTAGGATATAGTAGTCACATTCAACTATTTAAATTAATTAAAATAAAGAGCTTGGTACTAGAAAGGTGACTCAGTGGTTAAGAGCACTTACTACTCTTTCAGAAGACCTGAGTTTGGGTCCCAGAACATACACTGGGCAGCTCACAACCATCTGTAACCCCCAGCTCCAGGAGATCTAATGTCCTCTTGTGGACCTCACAGACACACACACACACAGACACACACACACACACACACACACACACACACACATAGACATGGATACACAGGCACATAAATAAAATAAAATAAATATTTTAAAACATAATTTAAAAAAATTTTTTTTTCTTGAGGCACAGGAGCCACATTTCATGTGCTCAGTAGCCACACATAGCCATGTCTGAATTGTAGAACAGCACAAATGTGCACTTCTGTCAGCACGGGAGGTGTGATCCCACAGAGCTAATCAAGATGTATTTTATTCTCTTTTTCTCTCCTCTCTCTTTTAACTAAGTTTCCTTGGAGCCTTTTAGTTTGAAATAGAAAGTTTAATATGCAGTCCTGGTGTCCAGGTGTACCTTTACATGCTGTTCCTGTTAGTGTCCTCTCCAACTGTTCTGTGCATCTTTGGTATTTGTGGCAATCTTCTTGCATCATCTTTGTCATATTCACCACCTTATTTCTTACATCTTTTTTCTTTAGGAAGTGAACCCAGGGCTTCAGGCATACTAGACAAGCTCCACTGCTGAGCAGTATCCGCAACCCTGTAGCAATTCTTAGGGTCATATGCAATGTAAAGATTTTATTCTTGTTGTTTTTGTTTTCCACAAAAAGATCATGTTGTATTCCTTCTTTAATTTTTTTATAACTCTTCTGAAACTCCTTGAAAGTTTGCTTGCAGATAGTGTCAAGGAGAGACTTTAATTCTGGAATTTTGTGGGATGGTGGTTCTTATCCTGTTTACAGACCCATGGGTTAGTTTTTAGGTAGCTTTCCATGACCTCATCCAGTGTGAAAATATTGAATGTTCAGAGTAAAGTCATGAAATTTAGACACCGAAAGTAATCATTTGGCCTGTTTGTAATTACCATCAGATGTCAGTTCATTCACATGCCCCTAGAAAAGTACTTGCTCTGAGTCAGAGAAGGTGGTATTTTCTAGAAAGTGAAGGTAAGAGTCACTGACTTAGAATTGGCTTTCTGATTTTCTTTTTAACCCTTGTGATTTCTCAGTGGTGGAGTTTTTGTCTTCTGTTAATTTCTGTTCTTTTTCTAGTGCTGGCCAGCACCTCCCCACCCCTGCTCCAACAAGGCTACTGCTATTCTGGGAATTCTTGGTCCTTCCTCTACTTTTTTACTTTCTTTATGCTCTTCCAGTGCTATGACTTTAAAAAAATGATGTAGTCCTCTCATCCTGAGCACTTCCAACAAGCAGTGTATATTTCTGATCAGCTCACATCCATTTCATGAGTCAATGTAGTCATATGGGCATTAAGTAAGCATTAGTGACACAATATGGAATGCATTGTTCTGGAGACTGCCCATGTGGCAAGTTAGAAAACAAGTAGCTCTCTATATAGGAGATGGTATTAAGGTATTAGAGATTGTCATCATCTTCATCTCCCCACATTCCTTTTAGTGTATTTAAAAAATATTTTACTAATCTTTTTATGTATATGAGTATATTGTCTACATACGTGTAAGTGAACCCATGTCATACAGTGCCCATGGAAGTCAGAAGAGGGTGTCAAATCCCCTTGAACTGGAGTTAGGGACAGTTGTTAGCCACCATGTAGATGTTGGGAACAGAACCTAGGTCCTATGCAAGAATAACCAGTGCTCCTAACCGCTGAGCCATCTTTAATAGTATCTTTAAACATTCTTACCATTAAAAAATTCTAAGTGTCACAATTTTTACTTAATTCTTTTTGGGGGCTAATGTTTTTATAATTAGAATTTTTAATTTATTTGAGAATTTTATGCATGAGTATGTATTTCCATCATTTCCATTCCTTCTTTTCCCTTGTCCAACTTTTACCATGTTCTCCTTCTCTCTGTTTTGTGACCTCTTCTTTACTTATTATTTATACTTCTTTACTTATATATGTGTGTGTATCCATATGTATCTATATGTCGACACACACTCATCCTATTGAGTACAAGTACTGTTGCTTGTATGTATGTGTGTTTAGGGCTGACAACTTGGATTTGGGTAACCTATCAGGGAGCTCGTCTCAGGAGAAATCTCAGCAGCCATTGATTGCCATTGATAGCTTTTCATCTAGAGGTGGGACCTTGTAAATTGGTTTTTAGCTCTTCGGTTTCTTGACATCTCACTAAAAACAATTGAATCTGGAATTATAGTCTATATTTAATTATACAAGTAATATTAAGAGAGAATTAATAGGTAATTTGAAAGGTATTGCTTTTCATTATAGTTCTGCAAAATATTTAAAAATTGTCAATGAAAATCATTGCCAGCATTTCTCTTTTCCCAGCCATTTGGCTATCCATCTAATTGCCAGCCTGACTAATGAATTTGACGGTGAGTTCACAGACATTGAAACTGAGCATTATAGGGCTAAAACCTCTTGCCCATGAGCCAAATCTGCACAAATTCTGCTTGCCTTTGAGAACTCAAACACTGGTGTTCTGAGGTCTCACTGCTGCTCCCATTGGGTGAGTTAAGAGATCTTTACTCCTCCAGGACAGTATTTTGCCTCTCATTTATATGTTCTTAGGGAGCCTTTGTGGTCCAAGTTCTCTACGATATTTGCTAAAATTAAGTTTTACATTTTCATGGAACCAAATTATTTTAAAAAGGTGAGGGATGGATGGTATGATGTGACAGTTTAACAAAGATTTGTTAGGCTTTTTGTTAGCTCCCAGCATCCTCCCCTTCAGCACTCTCAGGAGAATTTTTTGTTAGACTTTGTTAGAATTTCCTTTACCATCTTCTTAGAAATTTCTTTATTTCCTCACACATGGCTCTTTGTTGTTCTTACCTGTTTATTGAGGCTTTTCCAGAAATACTTCCTGGTTAGACTTCATTGTATATGTATTGCATGTGGGGAAACATTCACAAAGAAAGGATCACCAGTATCATGCTGATTGACACTATCTCAGTTACATACAAATGTCTTTACCCCACTGTGTTGTAGGCAGCTTCTAAGATGCTCCCAGTGATCTCACCTTCAGCAATCCATGCCTTTGTAACCCCTTCTTTTGAGCATTGCACACATTTATTGGTCACGTTGGTGGGGGTTGGGCATGCTCAGTGCTAAGGATCAGAACCCAGGGCTTCTGGCATGCTAGAAAAGTGCTCTACCAAGATATACCTCCTCCACTATTCACTTCTGATAATTAGAATATCCTCTGGGGGATGATACTACTTCGAATAACAGTTTTCAGTCTTGGTTATGTCAGTGTTTATCAACGTTAGCCATGTTTGTTGAAGGTTTTCTACAGGAATTTAGAATCACCCCCGCACCCCCCCAAAAAAGTCAGGAAGGATGACGTCTGCTCTACCTCTAGTGCAGTTGTCCAGGAAGTATGTGGAAATGAATTGGAATCCATGAGCCAGTCAGGAGGCCTTTGCAGGAAGTCTCATCTTCATTTCTGGCCTGAGGAAGGGTCTGACTGGCCCTCCCTCCCTCATTCCCTTCCTTTCTTGCTTTTTTTCTTCCTTTCTTTAAGACAGTCTTATCACTGTGTAGCTCCAGCTGGTTTGGCCTTGAACTCAATAGAGATCCACCTGCCTCTGCCTCTCTAGTGCTAGGATTCAAGGCATGTGCCACCAGGCCCAGCCTCTTCCTTAAATTTTACTTTATCATCTCTATTGTGAGTAAACTCATATTTGATAAAACTTCATATTGACTACATGCAGAAATTTAGTATTTTGTTGTTTTGATTAAAAAAGTTTCATCTAAAACTAAAACCATCCAGATTCCCCTTTCCCTAGAAACCACTTGCTATAGATTTCATATGATTTATTTAATACTTAAAATATTTTAATATTATTTCTCTGAGTATCAGCTTATATGAACTGCTTTTTTGAAGTTACTGTTTATGATAACAGTTTTAGTATGGTCACAGTATCTTCATCTTTTTGTGTCCTTGACAGATTAAGAGATTTCTAAAACTAAAACCTACCAATAACTCCTTCAGAGTTCTTGCTAGGGGGAAAATGATTGTGCTGTGTGTGTTTTTACCCCCTGTGGAATTGTTATGACACACCAGAAACTGTCTTGTATGCTCTGAATGTTCTTGGTATTTGATAGCACATACAGAATATTAATGCAGTATTCTGCCCCCTGCAGCTGCCTTGCTCGATATAGGTAGATGGGGTTTTGCTGAAGCCCATCCCTCTCTAATACAAAAATTTCTTAACTGTTTCTTGTTAGAGTATCAGAAACTAAACTCTATTCATTTGCTGAATTTAGAATGGATTTGATTAATGTGATTTTTTTTTTCTTGCCATTTTGGATCTTGGAGATCATTTTAAAACCTGCATTTACCAGACAAAACAAAGATATGTTAGTTAGAAACACTGTGACAGCCTCTAAAACTTAGTAAGGTATATATATAGGAAGAGGGGAATTTGGAGTTCTCTGCTCTCATGCTAATGGGTACAAAGCCATGCACACAGCCCTCCTACTCACCTATCCGTTCCCCATCTCCCTGCCTTTAAAGGAAACAACTAACACCATGAACAGCTCTCAATCATTATTAAGGAAATAATTAGAGGAATTCTTATTCTCAGATTCTTTTAAGAAGAGATTAGAGATACAAGATCCAAAAGTGGGATTTACTTAAAGATTTTCATTCAGTTTAAAGTTTTTGATACCAGATGGCATCTACCTAGGATTTTTCAAAAGGTGAATTAAGGATGCTTGTAGCCCAGGTGCATAAATTTAGCTTATAAACAGAATGTCAGCAGATGGATGGGTATAAATGTGATCATGCTGACTATAAGGATTTTAGGTACTCTTTGTTTGTTGTTAGGCTGTGGCATTCCCTGATAAGAGAGTCACCATACTGAATTCAGAGCTCTCTCGAGAAAAAACAAATGTAATATCCAAAAGAAAAATCATATTTACTAGACTTTTGTGAAAGAGTTAAGATATGTAAATAAAGTAGATGGATTTTTCTTAGACTTTCAGAAAGCATATACCAGAACTCTAATTTTAATGCTACTTTAAAAAAAAACATTGTTGGACTTCAAATGATGAGAATAGCTGATTGTCATAGATAGATGAAGTTTGGAAATATGAAATAACAACTGGGTAAAAAGGCATTTCTCTGAAGTGACAGTTTCTTGAACTCAATGTGGGAATGGTTTCAAGCATTGATGAAACTGGCCCAAGGGATCATGAATCTATTTGAGCCCAGGAGTTAAAGCTTGAGTCTCCAGTCTCCTAGTCTTGAGTTTTCCTTGCTCTCTTCATATGGCTGGCTTGATTTTGCAGACAGTTTTAGTTAGACTTTAGGAAGTGTTGAGTTATTTAACAGCTCTGACAATTGCCCTTTTTTAGTGCTTAAGTGTTTATTAATTTCTTTCATCCTTATCCCCTGCATTTCTCTGTAGCTTTCTAGACACCTGATCAAATATGTTTAGTGTTTTTCTTTGTAATATATGCTCTTGGATAATATGTATGAAGTACATTTTTAAATAATTAGTAATATATTCTCTTCATTTCCAGAGTAATGTGTACTCTTACATGTGTCTCATATGTAAATTATTATATAAATGTTACTGTTCTCATTCAGTAAATGTTTTCTACTTAGAAGTTTAATTGAAAAAGCCATTTTGGCTTCTGCATTCACACTAGTTTGCTCTTTCTGACCACAGTTCAGGGTTTGGGGCATACCTTTATCTAATTTAATCTTTCTACTTTTTCTGTCCTGGATTTTGAGATTGTTTCTACCTTCCATTGTCCCTTGGTGCCTGTGTGACAGTTTCTGTGGAAGTATGCCTAGCGTTAGAATTGCTGGACCACGGAGTGTGCCTACTCTTTGATGAGCTCTCCCTGAGCTCCCTAAGTGGCAATGTTGCCTGTGTTCTCATTCCTCTCAACACTTGAGATGTTTTTGCCAGTTGGCCAGGTATGATTTCATTTCAGTTTGTATTGCTCTGACTGCTGATGAAGTCCTTCATTTCATCTGCTTGTTATTTGCGAGGATGTCCTCTTCTGTACATTTCTTGATCTTGGCTTTTGCTCACTTTTCTACTGGGATTCTCATAGGTCTTTGGTTGAGTTTTAGGGATGTCTGTGTGATCTGGGTCTTGGTCCCTTTTTAAAGAATTGCAGAAATTTTTATTCCTTCATCTGTCTAGAAAACTTACCCATTGAATTTGTTTTCAAAATCATCTTTTCTTTCTTTGTAGTGCTTGGGACTAGATCTCCAGGCCTTAGGGCTAGACAAACTTTCCATTATTGATTGCAACCCAGAGTTTTCTTCTTTTAACTTTGTACTTTCCAGTTTAGCTCTCTACCTCCTTGAGTCTGCATCATGTCACTGTACTGAATGGAGTGGCCTCAGTTGCTTGTGGTGAAGCCAGCTTGCAACAGAGCCCAGCAGCCCTGGCGGTTTCTGTCTCACATTGTTCTTGCTTTACAAGAACCTGTTCTGATCCTCATCTTCTTTTGTATTTCTAGTATATGGAATTTATTATTTTCTAAAAAATGCCCTCTAACAGAAAAATAAACATTGTACATAATACATAAACATAATACAAAAAATACTTTTCTCACCTGAATAATTTGAAGGTGTGTAAAGAACTCTCCCTCTTACTAATAGAAGTGCTTGTATTGAAATTATACAGGCAGCACCTGTCTGTTGTTTCCGAAGTCCAGTCACACAGAACTTTGCCATGTAGAAAATGAAGAATTTTAGATCCCAAACCTTTTCATACTTTTCTGTTCTCCCTTTCTTCAGGTGGGACAGAGGGAAGCTATCAAAAATCTCAGCACCAGGACGATGTCTCAAAGCAAATTACAGCATTCTTAGTATAACCTAGGCAATGCTAATTTGAACAGCTCCCTAGGTGACTCTAGTGTGTAGCTAAAATACCTGGCTTCTACAATATTTCAAAATATATAAGTAGATCATGCCAAACCTTGTTCAGCATCTTGTTTCTTTTCCCTGAGTACTTGCCAAGTGATAGCTAAAATTCTACCTTTGGTTTAAAATTTACCTGTAAGAAAATTTGGACTTATTTTGATTAATGATAACTTTAAACTTACATAGTAATAGTATTTTTATATTTTTGTATTATTGTAATTGATTATTTGTCAAAATTCATAATGAACTGGGAGAGCCCTTGTGGGTACTCTGTTTTCATTATGGCAAATGATAGGTTTCACTCCAGTATTTCAAGACTTTTTAACAGTTACAAGTCAAAACTATAGTTTACTCAAAATTAGTGTTTTTTTTTTTTTTTTAAATGAGAAAGTCATCTTTTATCCTTATTGGTTTTTTTGTTGGTTTCACCTTCAACATCATCTGTATCCTCAGATTTTAACAGCACTCAGCAATCTGCCTCCAGAAAATTGTCCTGGCCCCTAAGTCCTTTCTCTGTTGTGATCATCAAACTCTTCCTGCTTAGCAGTGTCCAGCCTGGCCCTACTGCCACTCCCCACCCCTACCCCCACCCCCCACTTCAGGATCGCCTTAATCTCCTTACCGACCTCTTTGCTATCCTTCTTCATCTACTGCTAGTACAATATGATTTTCTGTTTCCTTTTGTTTTTCTGATTCCTCTTAAGTTCTGTTTCTAGCTGACCCCTTTTCTTCTGCTTACTTTCTTAAGTTATAGTTTTTCTTTTTATAATAATGTTACATATGCTAACAGCAGAAAATATTGAATAATGAAAAAGATGGATGCCTGGCAATTTCACTGCTTAAAAATAGCATGTTATGGGCTGGAGAGCTGGCACAGCCATTAAAGGCTCAGGCTCACTACCAAAAATATAGCATGTTAGTTTTGTTTCTTTATGAAAATGGGATCAGCTACAGAGGCGTAGTCTTTATTCATAGCTTTTATTTCTTCCCTACCCAATAATATATTTCCTAAGCTGTTCATTTTTAGTATTATTGCTTCAATTATTTAATTTAAAATTTAATCAGTAAGTATGTAAGTAAAATAAATATCCCCCCATTTTTTTTTTTTTTCTTTTCTTGATGGAGACAAGGTCTCCCTGTAGTTGGGCTGGAACTCTCTATGTAGACCAATCTGGCTTCGATTTCACAGAAATCTGCCTGCCTCTGCCTCTGCTGGAATTAAATGCATGTGTTATAATGCCTGGCCATATAATAAACCTTAACAGTCCTTTTAACCCTTTGCTCCATTTTTCTTGGTCAAATGGTGCTTGCTTGAATTCTTCTGACTCCCATCCCTTTATTTTCTAGATCACATGATTATAACATTTGTTGAAGTGTCCATTTTAGGTATTATTTCCTTTTTATCACAAGTAGGGAATTTCTGCCTTGCACCCCTTTCCTTTCAGTTGCCCAGTATTAATATATCACAGGCCTCACTAATCACTATTTGTTTACATTGTTTTGACTGTGGATCTATAATTTGCCAATAAGCCAAGTAATCCTTTATTGTTTTCATTTAATTTAATTTTTTTAGTGCAAGTGCTTTTTTTTCCCCTAATGGGAATCCTTTCTCATTTTTACATTTTCTCCATTTTGTTTTGTTCTATGGTCAAATCTTCCTTGGCTCTTTAGGCCTGCTGCACAATGCCATTGCACTTAGGAAACCCTCCCCAGGCACTGAACAGCCCTTCTATTCTCCTACCCGTTGAGATACAATGATGTTAGCAAGTTTGGATGAAGACAGTCTCAGGAGATCTTCTGGTCCCTGCAGATAGACATTGATGTGTGCTGCAGTGACTGAGCAGACCTTCTCATGGTCATTTGGTAAACCGCCTTCTCCTTGGTGTTTCAGGAATGCTGAGCTTCTGATCACAGTCTGACTGTTGCTTTCTTCCCTTTTCTTTTGCCTCACTGTCACCTGCCCCAGCTAGAATCCTTGTCTTGATCTTTTATTCTCTACTGTGATTATTGACTGTATTGATAACAGTTTTTGGTCTTTAGGGAAGCAAGGAATAGAATCCAAGACTGCAAAACTCATTTAAAGTGAAGCTGACATTTTCAGATTTATCAGGAAGAAGCCAGGCTCTTGCTCTTATAAAAATTGGATCATTTTCTTTTTAAAATTCAGTAACTTTACATGATTCATTGATGAAGAGAGAAAAGTTGTTTGCACTTACCATCTTTTGCAGTATGCTTCAGTGAGGACAGACATTTACCACTTACGCTGTTTTGCTGTTTCCATATTGGAGGACAAGAGGGCATGTGTTTTCAGTGTGTGCATCCTGAAAGTCATCTCACTTCGGGCTTCCTTGAACTCTTAAAGTCATGTTGGGGACTGAGTTCTAAATAGAAAATAAAAAACTTATTGGTACTAAAAAGTGTGACCTTTACAGTGTTCCACCTGACGTATACTTGAAATATGAACTGAGTCAAAAAGGTACTATAAACTAGATAGTTATTTGCAATAGTATGAATAAGTAATTTAAAATATGCCTAAATTATCTGAAAGTAGATGAACCAATTGTAGGCTCCATATATCTGAAATAAGAATAATTTGTTTTGGAGTAAAATGTATGAACTAGGCAATCACAGGTACTAAAAACACCTTAAAATATGGTAATAGATCACTTTCATTATTTAATTCTTCTTATTTATTTTAATGGGAAATTTTCTAAACCAATTGCAATGGCATTTTCAAGATATTAAATATTCTCATAAATAATTAATAGTTAACTTGTAAATAAACAGTACTTTTAAAAAGCCGAGATAATAGTTTGTTATTTGTTTGCTAAATAAATTTGGGCAGTGTTCTGTTTAACTTTCTATGCTAACTATAAAACATTGACCAAAACTAACTTACAAAAGAGTTTATTTGGCTTACTGTTTCAGAGGATGAAAGTACGTCATGGAGGGGAGGCTTGACAGCATAAGTGGCCAGAGCAGGGAACCTAAGTCCTCACATCTTCAAGCACTCACAGGAAGTAGAGAGAATCGACCCAAAATGAGGCAAAACTGTGAAGGCTGAAAGCCCTCCCCCAGTGATGTGCTTCTTCCAGCAAGGCCACACCTCCTCAACCTCTGCTAAGAGCACCACCAATTGGGTCCAGGTATTCAAATACCTGGCACCTATGGGGGACACATCCCCTTCAAACCACCAGAGGCAGGTGCTTTAAATGCTTTAAACCTGTTTTTCTTTTTCAAATCCATGAAGTAAGGACAATTCCTACCTGAAGAGTTTTTGCAAATATTCAGTTGAGATGAAATAAATGGCCATTTTTAATGTATGCTTTAATAGTAACCAAAGGAAACTATTGAAACAATAAGGTGCCATTTTTCACAGACTGGACTGAAAAAGACTTGGATGCATAATGGAGCTATGTGGGTCAGGTTGGTGGGTTGGACCTCAGTTGTCTCAACTCTTGTAGGAAGTTGGCATTAGGTTATCAACAACCTTAAAGAAACCAAAATATCCATTTTGCATAGCTTCTAATGTACTTTAAGGAAATACTCAACCAGATGAAGATTGTTTTCTGCAGAGTTATTTATTATGGACTACAATTTCAATAGACTTTTATATAGCTGTTAATCATAACCCTGAATTTAAAAGAAGTGTGCATGCATGTAGGTAGGCATCTTTAATCTTTCACCATGGTCAGTTGGTGTTAGTTTAAACACATTTTAAAATATTTTATTTTGGGCAGTGAGGGTCTTGGGAATCAAACCTAGTACCTTATGTATGCTAAACATGTACTGTATCACTAAGCTCCCTCTTAAGTACTAAACACTATATGTAATTTTACATTTTATTTTAATGTATTTAATTTTTAAATATTTTATATGTTATGTGTATGAGTGTATTGCCTGCACTTACGTAAGTGCACCCATGTCGTACACTGCCCACAGAGGTTTGAAGAGTACTTCAGATTCCCTGGAATGGAGTTAGGAATGGTTGTTACCTGCCATGTGGGTGCTAGGAATCAATCCCAGGTCTTCTCTGAGAGCAGCCAGTGCTCTTAACTCCTGTGTCATCTCGCCAGCCCCCTATTTATTTGTTTTAATTTTGTTTGTTTGTTTGTTTGAGACAGGGTCTCCCTATAGCCCCAGCTGTCCAGGAACTCTCTGTGTAGACCAGGCTGACCTATTATATCTGCTTGCCTCTGCCTTCTAAGTGCTGGGATTAAAGGCATGTACCACCACACCCAGCGTTTTCTTTTTTTGAGGCAGTTTGCTACACAGTCCTGACTAACCTGGTACTTACTATGTAGCCTGGGCCTGACTTTCAGACCTGCTACAGTCCTGCTGCAGCATCCACTGGGATTGCAGGCATGCATTACCACACCTGGCTCAACCATGAACTTTTGTAGATGACTTCAGTGATAGGGCAGCCATGATTCGGAGTCAGGCCTTATTTGCATTAGTACATTTTCTGAAAGGAAGATGCAAACAAGGCCTGACTCCGAATCATGGCTCTCTGCCTTGTTTGCTTCTTCCTTCTTTTCCTTTTCCTCTAGTTTCCTTTGCTTCCTCTTGCCCAATGCTAGATATAAATCGTAAGTCACATGGAGAAACTAAGTGCTGACTGAGGAATTGTTCTGTTATAAAGTCTTTTTCTTGCCTTTTCTTAGTCATCCTAGAAGCTGATGGGGTGGTGGTGACGGACTTGGGCATGAAGTAGGGTGGGCTTGGGTCTCCCCTCTCACTTACTGGGTGTGTGACTTTAGACGAGTTAACTTTTCTAGCTCTGTTTTCTCAACTGTGAAACAAGGAAAATACGTAACTGAGTTTTGCATTGAAGATTAAGTAATAAAAGTGGCACCGTGCTTACTGCTGACTCATGGGAAGCTTCAGTAGACGGTTGCTGATGTTGTAGTTAACTTCTCAAAGATGAAGGCCAGCATCTTATATAGAATACTGTTACCATTTAAAGCTTCAGTAGACGGTTGCTGATGTTGTAGTGAACTTCCCAAAGATGAAGGCCAGCATCTTATATAGAATACTGTTACCATTTAAAAAGCACACCTAATATTGCCTATTCTGTGTGTACCCAGATTCATGAAAGTGAGGTTAATGAAACAGAAGAGTAGAGTAGAACTCAGGTTCATTTTGGTGCTTTCTGAACTATTATCAATTTAATTTGGAATATGGTAGAAACAATAAGGAGAGAATAGGAAGGAGAAGGGAAACCCAAGTCTTCATCTTGACTGAATTAGAAATATAAATGACAAATGAGTGATAAGTTTGAGGTGACCGTGGGCTCTAATTTCTATGGCTTTTCATGCATTTTAGTATGAATAAAAATTAGAATTGTGCCCTGATTTGAAATGAGTACAGTCCTATCTGAGTATAAAAGCCGTGTAGGTTTATCTTATAAGACACTTCAGTTTTGTGGTATTACTAGTTTTATTTACATGGTTATTCAGAAAGGTTAACTGTTGTTTAATGTGGTTTCGTTGTTGGGCGTTTTTCTTTTTAGCATTCCTTTAGTAGGAATCTAGCTTACAGTGCTGACGCTGGCCTGGTTGCTGTCTCCAATAGGATGTTTCTCATAGATAGCTAAGGGTGCTGCAGCACTAAACAATGGAGACAAGTCACTGCAGACAGGCTTTGATGTTCTCTGCTTTGCTTTTACATACCCTTGCTCCGTGCATTCAAATAAAACAGTGAACTCTACCAGTGTTGGGAGGTTGACCTATTTTGGGGATCCATTTAATTCTGCCTCTGGTGGAGTTGTACCAGGCACAGCTTTCTGCCACACAGCCTGTGATGGTGACAGTACAAATGAGAGGAGAGCTCCCCTGAGCCGACCCACGGGGCCAGTGTATCAGCTCAATGCTCTGTGATCCCAGTAGGTATAGAAGCACGTGGAATAAAGCAGTTGAGTGAAGGAGCCTGTTGTGGGTGCTTTTGGGGGGGTCTCAGCAATCACTCAGATTCCCTGCAGTTTGGGCAGGGGAACTTGTGAGTCTTGACTTTTTATTTTACTGTTTAAAAATATTTTAAAATTTATTTTGGTACTGGGTGTCATGTAGCCAGGTTGGTCTTGAACTCCTGATGCCCCTATCTCGCGGTCTCTAGTGCTGGGATTATAGGCATACACCACCATACCTGGTTCATGAAGCTTAATTTTAAATGCATAAGACTAGCTGATCCATTAGATCTGTGTGTGTGTGTGTGTGTGTGTGTGTGTGTGTGTGTGTGTGTATCTTTTGAGAGAGGAGCTCACTCTATAGCCCAGGTTGGCGTACAACTTCTTGCATTGCCCGGGCTGGCCTTGAACCCCCAAGCCTCCTGCATTAGCCTGTGAATGCTGGTATTTCAGATGTATACCATCACTTTTAGCTCTATTACACATTTTTTCTTTCCTTTTTTTGATATAGAAAACGTGAGCCATTTTTAAAATAATACTGCTACTTCAGTATAGGAATGTTGCCTGTAGTGCACATGAGCCCTTTTGTCCATATAGTACTACCAGTGGCCTCTGTTGCCCAGTTTCTCAGTTCCTTAGTAGATGATAATTCCTCATTAACCCAGTTCTGTCTCCATCTAGAGAGAAAGTGCTGAGTTTTGACCAGATAATGCTTAATGCATATAGTTGCATTTGTGTTAGAATAACCAAGGTCATTGTTCTGATAGTCCACTGGTCCAGAGAAATATTTGTGTTGACATGGGTGGTGAGCAGAGCACCACTGACCCCTACTGAGGTTGAAAGGTTTGGTGGCATGGCATTGTGATAGTTTGCTCTTGTACTTGCCTGACATCTACTTAGTTTAAAATGAGGTCAGTTATTTCTGAAAAGAAAAAAAACTACTGGCAGTATTTGGATCAAACAGAAATTGTCCTGCCCTTACCTATAAACTAGTCTCAGGCTTCTTGAGTAAAGGAGTGTTGGAACACATAGGTGTAGGTATCAGGAGTTTGGGGGTAGGGCAGAGTGTGAATGAATTAGACAAAGTCTTACCTCTTCAGACATGAATTTTCTGATTGTGTTACCATGCACAGCAGATAGAAGGTGAGATGATAATCTCCCAGAAATGTTGGGAAGTTCTAATTAGTATAGTAACTCAAGAGAAAGTAGTCATGAAAGCCATCTTTACAGTAACTTGTTGGCATTTTTATAGACAGTATATAGTAATTTAGTGTATTTTACATTCATGAATAATCAGGGCAAGTTAATCTTGAGTGTTTGTTTTCTAATTACTTTATTTTTAGCACTCACATTATTTCTCTTTGTGTTGCAAGAAGCGGGAACATCCTAACCGCAGTGCAGCACACACAGAACAGTTGCAAACATGAAGGCCTCTGCTGTTGCTTCTGGAGAGAAAGCATTATCCAGATAGCTACCAGTAATAACAGCCTTGTTGATTATACCAGTCAAGATCTATTATGAAGCATGCAGAAATTTTCATTTTTGTCTTACAGTTATGTTTTTTTTTTGTTCTTTGGTAAACGTGTATAATAGCAAAAAATAAAGATAACCCATCCTCATTAAAACCTGAGTTCTATAAAGAAACGGCACAAAAGCTTCATGTGTTTATAGATATTTTGTTTCCGTGAGCAACAGAAAATGCAATGCTTATTTAACTTAACAATGTCCCCAGAAAAATAGAACCATGCAGATGGTCAGTAATAGCCTCCATCTCTGCCCGCCTCCCCAAGCCCCTAGAGGTATCTTCAGGTCAGAGTCTATGGCTTTAACCTCCAAGTCAATGACAGCTCTCCTACATGGTTGACCCAGAGCTGTGGAGCTACTTTTATGGTGTACTTACTTAGGCCTTGAACATGATAAGGAATTCAGAGAGGAGTTAGACATCTGAGAGAGCATGTGGACTCATGAGAAGGAACTTCTGCAACAACTGGGCCACTAGGAGCTAACTCTCTAGAGTCTAGTCCCTAGTTCCAGAGGGTTATGACAGGCTCAAAGTCTTCATGCTAGCCTCCCTGCTTAGCCTCTGCTGCTGCTGCTGGGAACCATTTTTCCAGAGCAGTTGCTTTATCTAAGACCTTAGAAAACTGGAAACCTTTCTCATGGCTATTAGACTTGGGCAGATGCATTTGAGATCGAATTTGACAAGAATGGCCAGCATCTTGGAAACTCTAAGGCAGGGTCACATCAACAGCTATCCATGAACGCTGCTCTTCATCCATCAGGGCTGTACTGCTGCCTGGGCTGTACCTCTAGCGTGACCTCTGGGATACAAGACCAGCGTTACCTTTAAGAACCTTTCATTTAATAAAAGCAAAATAAGAAACCACAACATTAACTGTTGCCCTGCAACTCTGCCTTCCTGGCCTCTCTGGGCATCCACTCACATCACTTAAATGAGCCATTTCATTTCTAATAGCCAATGCCAAGTAGGTCTGTGTGCTTCTGCTGCTCAGCATTCCACATGTGCCACATTAGAGCTGTGCTTGTGTGCATCTTCACAGCTTCCTCCTCCCTGCCCTACGCAGTCTTCTTATCCCCACTTTTCCTGTGGCAGCTGCCCATAGGCCCTGCTGAGATCCATCTATGGCACATGACCTGCCCACTGAGCCTGGGTGCTGCTGTTGGGTCAGAGAACTGGCCGTGCCTCAGGACTTCCACACTCCTGTCTTGGCATCTGATATTAAGTGTTTTTTTGAAGAATGAAATTTAAACACTTCAGTGAGAGCAGAACTAAGTTTTACAGCTCTTGAAAGGGGCATGATTGTGTTACCAGCCTGACATATGCCTGTTTTAACTGATGACACACAGTGGACATCAGAAGACAACGTTCAGGAGTGGATGCTCTCCTTTCCATGTGAGCGCTGGGGTTCAAACACAGGTGGTTTGCAGTAAACATTTTTATCTGCTGCACCATCTTGGCCTTTGGTTTGTTCTTATACTATTCTTTTTCAACAAATCTCTTGTGCATATGTTTGCATAGTTAAGGTTTTTCTTAAGATATGTTACTTTTCACTACCTAGTGTTAAGGATTTGTAATCGTCCAGGAGCTTTCCTCAATATGTACTTCAGGTGTGTGGTTTGTTGGCATTGGGCAGTTTCTGTATAAGATTTATAAAGCACATTTGGTGATGTTTACACTCTTATTCTATAATATTATATTTTAGTATGTTCTCGTATATATAGTATAGTATTAACTACATACAAAAGCAATTATTTGACTTTGCTCCATTCATGAAGAGCAGATCATCCACTTGAATTTAAAATATTATGTTCCTGACTCTTGAAGCGCTTAATGAATGCGAATAAACAGACATATTTTCGGCACTCTTATAACCTGGGTTAGCTGATGATATCAACTAAACAAGGGACCTAGATGATGGATCCTGGAAATAAGCTACCAGACATAGTAGGTTCTGCCAGTCCCATTAGTTATCAGTTTAAAGCCCATAAAACTCTTCAGTTCTTGGAGACTATCTTCTTATATCTAGATGGGGAGAACACCCCAAAACACTTCCAAAAATAAGATAGAACTCTCATTCCTATACTAGTACCTGGTCTGGAACCTTTAGTTTGAATAGTCTATTAAATCCCTGAGTTTTCTGATTCAATTGCAGAATGTTTCTGCTTCTGTTCCCCCGTCCACTCTTCCACTGATATCTACCTGGTGTCTCTTGGCAAAATATCTTCTGATCACCCCTCACTTTCCCCACTCCCTGTGGATCGCTGGAGTGACTTCTGTTGATTGATTCCCTTCTCCCTCTTGATCCATTCCGGTCATACAGTCCAGATAGCCTCCTGTAAAACAGCTTCATCCTTCAGGGAAATACCCAGATTCACTTGTTGCAGATGTACATCCAAGGTGGTTCACAAACTTGTGCCCACTCGCTTGCTAATGGAGCTAGGGTAATGTAGAATGCTTGCTTATATTTGGCTCAGCCTCTACAGTATGTTCGAGATGGGTTTTGTAAGAATAGGCATTCACAAAGGCATAGACTAGTAAGCTCCCTCTGTTTTAAAATAAACTTTTGGCATAAATCTTTGAGACTTTCTGCTCTGTGATCTTCTATTTATGTATTTAAGAATGCTATGTAAATTCTTGGTGAGGAGTGATAAAATCTTTAGTCCTATCTTATAACTTGCTTAGCTTTGCTAACCACATCTGTTTGGCATAAATCTAGCTAGAACATTCCCTTGTAGGAATTCTGCAGCCTAATTAAAAATTTGAGCCGTACCACATGTGCAAGAATTGGAACGCTCCTGGAAGGGACATGTGTCAGATGATGTAAGCAGCATTCAAGTTGTTAACTGTACTTGCTCTGCTTCTAGTATTTCCTAGATGTGTGTCAACTCAGAGGGAAGCTGTACCAAGAAGAATTTCGGAATGCTTTATCTTTAAATTGTTTCGTGTTTATTTAGTGGTGATTCACACCTCAGCTCTTCAGATTCTCTTTTCCCCTTTCGCCTCCAGTTTCCTCACTCTGAGGAGTCAAGACTTTCACTCATTATATAGACATTTTTAGTGCCTGACCAAGAGAACCTGTATGATAGGTGAAACCTATGCATAATTTGATAAGGCAAAGAATATTTTTGTTAAAATGAACCTATATTCCAATATATTTAAATTTTATTTTGTCAAATCGTATCTTCCCTTCCCCCATGTATATGAGATTCACAAAAGTGTGGGGGCCAGATGACAACCTCGGGCTTCAGGCACCTTCTACCTTTTTGTTTGAGACACAATTTGCCCTCTTATTGTTCTGGAACTTCACTACATAGGCCAGATAGCTGGCATGTACGCTTCTGGGGATCTGTCTATTTCTGGCTTCCACAGAGCCACCTCTGGGATTACATGTGTGTAACACTACTCCTGGCTTTTCACATAGGCTCTGAGATCTGAACTCAGACCCTTATACTTGCAAGGTAATCCGTTTTCTTACTCAACTATCTCTCCATATTGTAATGTAAATTCACTTTCTTGCTGTTCTTAGAATATGATGATTTACTTATGTTGTTTTAAATTTCTATAGCATCAACAATATGACTGGTAGTACTTGGTAAATGTATATTTGCTACTTTAATAACTTGAGGTGGTGAATGGAACATTCTCAATGACTTATACTTTAAACTTGGCATTAGAATTGGTATTAGAATTAGCAGGTAATTATGCAATACATGGCCCAATGACTCGATTGGCGGAAGTTCAGAAAAGTGGAATGAATAAATGAGCAGTTGGCTCCCTTCCTCCACTCCAATGGAGTTACCCACCTAAGCTGACTGATCCAACTTTGAATGTCCTCAAATTGTCTGATTTACTGATCAAACCATTTCTGTTTATTTTGCTTGTCATCCTGAAGGACGGTTATCACACTGATGATAGTTTAGCCCTTTTCCCAGCAAGAATGGGAGAGAACTTATACTTGAATTAAGGTTTCACTTGTTAGTAATACTTAATAGAGTAACTTAAAGTTCTCTTAGAGATAATAATGGTTCACTTATTAAGCTGGCTAGCCTCGTAACCTTCTGAGTACCCCCTGATACTCTCTCTCTCTCTCTCTCTCTCTCTCTCTCTCTCTCTCTCTCTCTCAGGGTGTGTGTGTACACATATGCATTTGGAGACCATAGACCAACATCAGGCCTCATCTCCAGTCAGCTGTTGTCCTCTATCATGTTCTGCCTTACATGTTGAGACAGTCTCTCACCAAATCTGGCACTCACAAACTGACCTAGACTGGTTGATCAGTTCCAAGATCTACCTGATATCAGCCTGTCCCCCTGCTCTACACATACACACATACATATACATACTAGGGTCATAAAAGTGAAAACCTTTGATATGTTCTTTAGAATATAGATGATAGCACCTTGGATATTATTTTCATGGTACTATGAATTCACAAGAATTTCTAATTATTTGTTATGTGAGTTCCAGAATAGTTGAGTAGCTGTGCAGTCCACTTTTCTAGCTATTTCAGCTTCTAGTGTAGTCATTTAGAAGTCCCTGGCAGTACTCCATTCACCACTTCACAATTTCAGTGGCTCTTATCTTTAGTTTTGGTGGCTAATCTGCTGATTATAACAGATAGGAGTTACTACAAATTGCCAAGTTACCTGTTCGTATCACTCTTCACAAGGATACTTAACACAGGAGCAAGCAGAAGAGCTTATCAGTTTTCTGGCAGAAACGAAGAGGAAGCCCCATTCCTTCTGGTACTGAACAGCAAGATGTCATGAATCTAGCTTATAAAGTAGTTGTAGACTGTTCCTGCTCTTCACAGGGACATTGAAAGGTGTTAAGCCCAGATAGATTTAGGAAGACAATGTAGCGCTCTGGGTAGGCCAAGTAAAAGTACCTGCGAGGATATTCTGTTGGCCAGGAGACATGAAAAATTGAACTGAGCTCGGGGCTTCAGAATCAGATTCTTAGAGTCTAACAAGAAGTTATCCTCAAAGCATTATAGTTCCACCCATATCCAGAAAAATTGAAGACAGCCCCTTAGAAACTCCTGAACTTTAGGACATCAGGAATCTACCTTTAACCAGAAACCCGTGCCTATATCCTGTACCAAGCTGTCAGCAGCAGCTCTTGTTTTTAATAAACAAGCAAACAGTCTCCTCTCCGTAGCTGTAGCTTAATTCTGAGTGAAGGGGGTGAGTCAGAAATAAAAGGTGACAGGATATGGTGAAGGAAAGGCTTAGGGATGCCCCTCCGATGATGTCACTAAGCAGAATAAGGTAAGTGATGCAGAGCTGGGGAGGGGCTTTAGGGCCTGGAACACTAAGAGCAAATGTAGTCAGAGAGGCAGAGCACTGTTGTTCCTGGAAGTGCAGATGTGGAGGAGACTTGGCCTGGATGCTCTGCTGCTCACCTCTCCAGAGATTGTTCTTGAGAGAAAGACCTAGCAAATGTGCAGCAGGCACAGGCTTCAACCACAAGCTCCAGCAGCTCTCACATTGAAACATTCAGTAAAAACACTTGGAAAATAAGAAGGCCAAACTTTTCCTCTAAGCTATACTTTAAGGTGTGAATTTTGAAGGACTAGTTGTGTGATGAAGAAAGTTAGAGTGAAACAGACTCACATTTCTTTTTGAATTGCATTGCTTTGGTTGCCTGTTGTAATAGAAAGAACCCTGCCTTGAGAGCCAGTAGATGTACAGTGAAGATGGTAGGCAGCTGCGTCATTGCTTGGGGCCTCAGTCACTTGATCTACAGTGTGACCTTTGACCTTAATGGCCTCTGTGCTTTGGCGTGTGTTCTGGATGAGCTTGGAGAATCTCTGCTTTCTGAGCTTATTGTGACTGACAAGTGAAAGGGTGACCTAGAGGAAAGCTCCTCTTGTACTTTTATTTGTTTTTCTCTCTGTTATTTAGAAAAAAGTGTTAAGAAAAGAAGGAATTTGGAAAATAACTCAATTGGTATTCTTTAAGGAACTTTCCATTTCCAGGGTTCATTGTAGCTAATATTTCATTAGTCCTTAAAAGTATATATTGCTACTATGTCTTTGAACCACAGAGATGTTTCTGTGTGTCCCATTACCTCAGGTTCCTTGATTACTCTCTATTTGGTACCCAGTTAGCTTCCTTGGTGACAGTTCCTACTGTGTTTAAATACTAGTCCCTGGGTTGTTTTTGAGATTTGAATGGCTAATTCTTCAAATTTTATTATGCCTGTGTATTTTTAACTTTTTAATAGCACTTTGTGAATTTAGAATATTTTAGTATTCTAAAAGGAACATGAAAAGGAACTTTCAAGCACAACTTTTCCTCATTCCCTCTGACTAAAGTGTTTCCATGAAATTTTGCCAGGAAGCTTCCATAGATGTAATTTCACCTTGTATGCTTTTAGGACAGATGAGCTAGCCAAATGCTGGTTAAGATGTTTGATTCCCCACTCCCCACCCCAGGATGGTATATGAAAAATGGTTAAGAACAGAACTTGTATTTAACAAAATCTTCGTGTTTATTTTGCGGCTGTTCTATATTTGGTGGGCACTCTTGTTAAGCTGCACCATTACGCCTGAATAGCCCACGGAGGGCGTGGTGACTTCCATGGTCAGCATGAAACCTGTTCATTCTTGCCAACTGTTCACTCTTCTCTTCAAAACAAAGTCACATGCCCAGTCACTCTCCCCTTTTTACAGTCTCTTCGTTTGATCTTGCTGCACACATTCTGCAGTGGTACAGTGTATTAATTGATTCGTAAATGATTGATATTACATTCTAAATCAAGAAATATGAATTCAAGTCTAGAGATAGACCTAACTGTCAGTATTTCTCTCTGAGACCAATGATCCCTGTTAAGGTGTAAAGAGGGGTTTGTGCTGGAAAGGGGAGGGTTCTGTTAAGATGTAATTTCAGTAGCTGCTCTGGGTATTTGTTAGTCGAAAGTAAATCCAGCTGGTTTAGATTTCATGGTGAGGAAGATAACTGAGTACCATGAAACTGGGACTCAACATTGACCACGTGAGGGCACCCCACCTAAGTGCTTTATCTGACACTTCCCAGCCTCCTTCTTTGCTTAATGTCCCTCATTAAAAACAAAACTATTCCCTGGGGAATAGACTTTGATTGGGGGGGCTCTTTTTGAGACAGGGTCTTCCTGTAGCCTCAGCTGGCCTGGAACTCACTATGGAGACCAGGCTGATCTTGATCTCTCAGACATCTACCTGCCTCTGCCTTCAGAATACTGCGATTAAAGGCCAGGCTCTAATCATGCCTGGCTGATTTGGCTTCTTAGGTTAGTATTTTTTTTTCCAGTTATTTGTGATCATATTACATGAAGTTAATGTTTATGCCTTGCTTAAACCTTTTGTTTCCGTCACCTCTGTCAGAGCAGAGGAAGTGCATTGCTTTAAGCAGTCTAGTAATGTAATGGTATTTGGGGCATTGGGGTCCATAGAACTGCCTTAAATGTGGGATATTGTGGGGCACAAGCTCTCCAAACCTTAGTCAATGGCCACATGTAAGGTACTATGAACCTACTGCTCTCTGTGGTGAGGTCCTGTCTGTGACTGAAAATTTCCAGGCTGTCTCTTGGAATGGTCTTGCTTCACCTGTGCTTTGTGTGGCTCTGCACAAAGTGGCTGTTGCTTTTCTTCTTTAATAGCCATGTCCAGTTTTCCCCACCTGAAGAGCATGTTATCCCTGTGACCTTCCATATCAGACATTGAAAATGGAGATGAGGATGCCAAGTGAGGGAAAGTTAAAAGTGTTGCTGTCCTAAGCAATTCCCAATTCTATTGGACAATTCTAGCATGGGGTTTGTAGCAGCTTACAGTTGATGTGCAGGTAGAAAATTGATGCTGAGAGATCCAGCTGCTCTCACTAGTAGTAGTGACTCAGACAGAGGAGAAAATTGTTGTGCTATAAAGTGAACAGATTGCCTTTTTGGTTTTTTTTCTACCCCCATCAAAGTGCTAGGCTGCTCCATTTTCACCAAATGTAAATTAAATGCCTTTGTTTATCATGTTACCTCTGACATTCAAGATTATATATGTTGCTGTAATTCTTATGAATTGTAAGCATACATACTTACTTCTATGAGGACGGATGGTACTTTTGACAGTCTTTATAAGTCTAGTAGGCTGATCGAGCATCAAAATTTTATATTTGTACCTTAATTGTGGAGAGGTTCCGGGATGGTTTGGAGAGTCATATCTAGCCTGTGTTTTCTTTCATTGCATCGCCAAGAGTGTAAATATTTATTAAACTTTTTTTTGGTACTCTATGATGCCTTACATTACTAGTGCATGCCCCAACTTTCAGAGAGCATTAGGTAGATTTTCTACAATATTTTGGGAAAATAACTACCTATCACTGAACTTCAAATTATAATGATCTTCATATTAATAAGGACCCCTCCTCCTGAATAATTAAAATAGCATGAAAATATATTAGGGACCTCATAATGTTAATAAACCCAAAACATTTTTTGAGATTTGATTATGTCACATTAATTTAGATTCTGTAATAATTTGACTTAATATATTTTGCATACAGTAAGGGAAATATTAAGAAAAAAATTAGTTAAAACTAAATAAAATGAGGTGTAAACATAATTAAATCTTCAAAATATTTTACTGTAATCTCAGAAGTGATAAAATTTTGATTTCAGTATGTTCATTAAGTCATGGTATAGAAAATCTGTATTTTTATTGGCATTAATAAAAGTAGTCTTTAAAATATGAAATAATGCAGTCTTTTTTTCCTCATCCTGGTCAGGTGACATTTTAGTGTATTGAGACATAATCAAGACTTTGCAGCATTTTAGATCATTGCTAGTATTACAGCTGATTCACAGGGTCGAACCGAAAGTATTCTTTGCTTACACACAGGGCAGGTGAAACTTGAGCAAGACCAGTGTGGCTGTGTGGTGACATAGCTTGTGTTATCTCCTCCTAATGGAATGTAGCTTCCTTGACTTGTGTCTATTTTCCTAAATTCTTTCCTTAAGAAACTCAAAGTTCTCACCTAAAAAGAAACAAGTTACCTGACTAGGATGATTAAAGGTGAAATCTGATTCTTTCTGACATTTTTAGTGCCAACTAATGAACAAACTTCCTTAAGGAAGCAAGTTTTTCAGTAGTTCTATATCTTAATATGAGCGATCCAATATATTAAACATTATCTCATAAGTGTGACAATGTAGTGCCAGTTTCTATTTTCATTTCTTCAAATGTAAAACCTGTTCTGTCAGCATTCATTTTATTAATGCCTCAGTGCATGTGTTAGACACTGACTTAGAAGACAGGGATCCAGGTCTCAAGCTTAAATCTCAGTAGATGAATAAATATTTTAAAGAGAAGAAATAGGTGGGTAAAACTGAGTGTTGTATGTTGTTAAGACTTGATTGTTGCTTGGATTGAAGTTGCTTACATTGGAGGTAAGGCATCCAAAAGAAAACAAAGGGCAGTTCCCTGTTGCCTGGAAGATGCCTTTCTTAAGCAGAAGGGTTTATAGATGTGTGTGAAAGATGGCTTGATGCCAGTCAATTTGAATTTACTCTGGCATGTGAGCTTTAAAATGACTGCAAGGAAGGGCTTCCAGGAGGTTTGGATATGAAAGGTCAGAAGCTACTTTCCCAGCCTCAAGCAATTGAAGATAGTGAGATTAGACTTACACAGAGCAGCCATGATGAGAGGGAAGTGTGCTGGCAAGAGCATTCATTTGGGGACCAGAAGATGCAATGGTCTCCTTTCCAAATTACTACCTAATTTATGTCTCTGATTACTCCAACAGTCTCTGTATTATCATCGATGCTTCCGTGACATTTCCCCACTTACTCTCTGCCCTCCTCTTCTGCATTCTTTTCTTCGGTGCTGGGAGCAAACCCAGAGCCTTGCACATGTTAAGCATACATTCCCCCCAAAGAGCCACATTTCCAGCCTTCTCCTGCCATTCTTCATTCCTCAAATTCCAGCTCAAATACTGTTGTTCAAAAGGCCACAAAATAGTAAAGAAAAGCCTCTGTGAGTCAGTCAGGTGAAGGAAGAGGCCTTTTAGAACTGCTCACAGGAAGCGCACAGAGGTCTATAAACCCTACAGCACAGTTGGCTGAGACCCTGTGAGCAGTGGGCACAGCGGTTACCAAACCCTATGACACAGTCTGCTGAGACCCTGTGAGCTCTCCCCAGGGACTTCAAGTCAAAGCTCCTTTTTTCTGCCCATGTTGTATTAGGTTGTTCAAAGAAGTACTTTTTGGTTAATTTGAGATTTACAATTTTATTTGATGCTATAATTTACTTGACCTTCAAAACAAACTGTGTTCTACCCTTTAGAAGAAATGGAGAATTTGCTTTAACTTTGAAAAAATCTAAGAAATTATTTATCTTATAGAGTACATTTGTGCAATTGTGTCATCTGAGAAGAACTTCCTTGTGGCAAGTGGTAACATTACATTTATCAGAGAGAAAGATGGAAAGAGGGAGAGGGAGAGAAATAAAAGGCAACAGAGAGAGAAAGAGAAAGGGATAGAGTAAAACCAATCAACTAAATTAGTATTTTCAAAGCAAAACATTTTTGTTTTTCAGTTTATCACATAAGCTTTTACAAAGAAAATGCTTACCTTTCCTTTGACTGCAACATGCTATTTAATCTTTTAGGTGAGGTAAGAACACATTTACATCTAAGCTGTATAAATGTGCCCAGAGCTGGATGTGATGGTGCACACCTTTAATCCCAGCACTAGGGAGGCAGAGGCAGGTGGATTTCTGTGAGATCAAGGCCAACCTGGTCTACATACTGAATTCCAGGTCAGCTGGAAAACCCTGGACTCAAAATAACAGAAAAACAAAACAAAAACCACCCCCAAACCAAATAGAAATGTGTCCATCTCACTCTGAATCAGATCAGTTGGGTATTTAGAAGAGATAAATTTTCAGAAAAACATATGTAGTTATAAAAAAATTAAAGTCAGGAAAATAGAAACATAACTCCAATTTTAAAAATACTGTGATGCATATTGTCTATCTAGAAACAATGTTTTTTGGTTGCTCAGTGCAAATTTGTAGACGCTGCTTTACCTGTCTTATTATGTGTGCATTTGAATACACCCGTGCTTTTGACAATGACCAGACTAGAGCCAGAAAACACTGTACCTTAATGAGGACAAACATTGGTTTAAAAATATACAAAGTAGGGATAATGTACAAAAGAGGTGGCTTCTGGGCATCAGATATGAAATACTGAACTATATTATCCTGATTCTTGATTTTGAAAAGATTATAATTTTTTTTCTCAAAATGTATTTTTATTTTATGTGTTTTGCCTGCATGTATGTATGTGTACCACATGTGTATCTAGTATCTATGGAGGTCAGAAGAGGGCATCAGATCCTTTGGAACTAGCATGATAAGTAGTTGTGAGCCACCATGTGGGTGCTGTGAGCTAAACCTAGGTCCTCTGCAAGAGCTACAAGTGCTCTTAACTACTGAACAATCTCTAGCCACTATTTGTACTTTTGATGAAACTCAGAATGCATTGTTTTATGAAATTAAGACATTCTGTGACAAGATAGCCAGTGAGTTTACAAAGAATACCTTGATTAAAGTTCTTGTCTTGACAATATAATACATGAACACAGTCATTTCAGGGTGAAGGTTGAGGTTTATGAGACAATACCTATATACTGTGTACAGAACTGTGATCTCCTTAGTGGTCTCTTAGATAGTAAAGGACAAGGCTTTTTTTCTGGAATTATGGTCTTTATCATATCCCCAGGGACTAGGCATAGGAAAGACAAATGATGGTTGTTTTCTGGACAGGTGTTGGATCTCCCTCTTCTGTTCATCCCACCACTCCCTCTTTTCACTCATAATCACTGTCTGACTCCTCACCAGGCCTTCCAGACATTCTCCAATCCTCTCCTGAGGATTTGGCTCTCTCTTACCCTTCTAACTCCTCATGGTGTTTTCTAATTCCAGGTCACATCAGCACACTCACTCAGGTCACATGCATGGTTTGATATAACTCCTTTCCTGGGCATTCACCATCATCTTTGATGGTGCTGTAGGTTTTTTTTTTTTTTGTCTTTCCCTGCTTGCCTGTTTCTTCATCTTCACATCTCCAGAGTTGTCTTCCTGTTCTTCTGACTCCACAGTGTTAGGCTTTGCATTCTCTTCACACAGCCACACACTCGAAGGAACACTGTTGTTATGGTAACTTCGTCTTCCTGGTGATCTTCTCCGAGTGTCACTGATCTCTCATCTTCCTTCCGTTGTGGTGGTCTCCGTGTACACCATCACATTTTTCATACTTTTTGTTCCTTGTTTCCTGCTGTACTGGGGCTCTTCATACCAACACTGTTTGGTATTTTCAGTGCAAACATGAATGCCTTGCCGTTCTTTCACCCCAATCTGTTTTATGTTCCAATTGAACAGACATTTATTAAACACCTAATTATGTTTCAGAGTCTTTCCCAGGTGCCGAGAATGCAATGGTGACCCATATAAAAGCAGTGTCTGCCCTCACAGACCCACAGTGCACCTACCACCGAGGAGGTACAGAGAAAAGGATATTGCTGTTCAGTCTGTTGCTTACTCTCACTGTGAGCATCGAAATCCACAGAAGTTCTTTCTGGAGAGCTGATATTTTCTCTTATACTCCTTAAAAAGCTGTTTGGAGATGTTAAGTGTGAAAATGTGTTTGGCTCCTTGAAAACAAAATATGGTATTGAGCATGCAGAGTGTAAAATTGAATGAAAGATAGCCACCATTTCTAAACTTTAACTTGCCAAAGATAGAACAGAAAGGAAAGACATTTTTATTATTATGTTATCGTACATTTTTCTTTTGGCATTTCTTTTCTTAGCGCTACTTTAAACATTGTAAGTCATTAAATGCATCATTACCTAAACAAGTATTATTAAAAGAGACATTAATGTGTATTGAGTGTTTGATGATTCTTCAATTCAAAGTGTCAGCTTTCCTTTTTTTAGTGTGTACATTTACTGAAGTGCCTTATATATCAATATATCCGCCCTAAAATGGATATGTTTAAGTAAATTGTAAAGTATTCCAGATGGAAGTTGATCTGCCAAAACACATGCTAATCTGTGTTACACGTCTGGTCTAATTCCACCTGCATGTGCATGAAAAAAATTAAAACTCATACCTGCCCTGGAGCATACTGAGTTCTTTTCCTAGAAAATCATTCATTCCCGCAATTATAGGCCAAGTTTTCAAAAGTGTAGCACCCATCTTATAGCAAAAACACAATTTCATTCTTAATTTTGTTGGCAAGAATCTTTGCTAGTAATAAAAAGCTTCACTTTTTCTATACCATTTTAAAGTACTTAATTACTGTTATTATTTTAATGTACTGCCAACATTGGAAAGGTGGAGTCAAATTTTAGTTCTAAAGGATGGAGCTTTGTATTTTTCTAGCAACATTAGTTCATTACTGATAATGATTACTATGTGGAAGGATTAGCCAGCATGTGTTCTTAGGCTCAGAATTTTAGCACATTCTATGAAGTATTCTTTTCTTGCTAAGAAAATGTGTGTGGTCTTTGGGCAGATGAAGCTTGAGGGCTAGAGGGCTAGAGATTGTGTTGTATAGTCAGTGATATTGCACATGCTTCACACTCAAGTCCTGAGTTTTGATCTTAAGCACTGGGGGAAAGGTGTTGAGATGTAGGGTAAAATGAGATTAAACAGGCTCATTTACTTACTTATTTCATGCTTTCTCAGGGTCTTTTTGATGCCATCCACTAATGATTCTCAAACCTTCTGAAGGTGTTCCGAAGAACACCAGAGCTCATATTCACACAAAGCTTCTGGCACAGGCCTGACATTCTGCACTTCTTACATGTTCCAAAGAATGCTGAATGTAGGTGGAGTACAGATCGCACCTTAGGTAACAGGATGTTTAGGGATGTTCGCAGCACTTCCCAGACTCCCTCACCATAGCAGCTTCATTTTGATATGCAAGAAATGATCCATGTATCACACTTGGAGAGTTGTTACTTTGAAATTGAATCTTTTAAGTTATAAGTGAATGAATTTGTAAGAAGTAGAAGTCTAATGCAGAACTTATTGTGGCCCAGGATGCTGAAAAACCCGTTCAGCTAGTCCATGCAGGAAGAAAAGCCATTGCCGTTAAGACATCCACTCCAAAAGATAAAAGTTGATACTAGAGTATATGCTTTTGCTTTTAGTAGGCTATAAATATTATTAAATTCTCAAGTCCTCGATTAAACAGTTTCTCTGTTACCTTTAATAATTCATATAGCATTACCATATTTCCAAATCCCTATATGCTGCCTTTCAGCAGTCTTTAATCTTTGTTAACACTAGTGTTAGATAGGAAAAACTAGAAGTAGAAATAAATGTTTGATTGATGTTTGAGATGACTTATTATACCTTTAATTGAGAATCATATAGAACAACTGTCTAGGGAGACTGGGGTCTGGGTGGGGCAGATCTGTTAAACCTAAAAGAAAATTTTTAAGTAAAAGTGATTAATAAAATTTAAAAAACATCATAGATGGATTTTCCCCACTTGGGTCCTACTTCAGCAAGAATCCTGTTTCTACTTAAACAGGTCACAGTACCACTCCACCTGTCAGTTCTTAGTTTCTCTATTTGCTGGAACTGCCTCCTGTTGTAGTTATTTGCTGATTTGTCTTGTATTGCCTTTTAGACTGAGAATTGGATTGGCAGCCAGGAACTTATTCATCTTTATACCTTAATACCTACTTTATTTATAGTGTCACACTATAACAGGTCAATAATGTAAAAAAATGATCTTTTCAGAAGAATTTCAGCACATAAAATGTTTTTAAGCCTTAAGATATTTAATGTAAATTACTTTTTGTTTCATCCTCCTTTTCTGTGCTTGAGGAAGGAAGAGTCTATTTCACCTTACACTTCCTAATTGCTGTCATTGAGGGAAGTCAGAGTAGAGGCAGCAACCATGAGGAAGGATGCTTACTGGCTTTCTCTCTGACTCATGTTCAGCAACTTATATAGCCCAGGCTGTCCTGTACAGGCATGGTACCACCTAAAGTGGACTAGGTCTTCTCCATTAATTAGCAATTAGAAGAGCTGGGCTGGAGAAATACTTAGCTGCTCTTACCTAGGACCCGTGTTCCATTTCCAGCATCTGTACAGTGACTAACAATTGTCTATTAACTCCAGTTCTAGGGTATCCGAGGTCCTGATCTGTCATCTGTGGACTTTGCATACAAATGGTACACTTACATATAGGCTGGCAAAACCCTCATACAAAAATTAAAATATAAATAAATAATAAATCAAAAAAGAAAATGCCCCACAGACATGGCTACAGGCCAATCTGATGAATGCAGTACTTGAGTTCTGATTCCATCTTCCCAGATACGTCTAGGTTTGTGTCACATAGACACAAACTAACCAAACACACATGCCATCCTATATTCCAATAGGTTAAACAACAGTTCTTTTTTCTCACCACTCCAAGTTGGCAAGGAAGTTCTGCTGGTCTTGCCTGGCTTGGTTCACCAGATAGCTGTGGTCAGCTGGGGATTTGGTGAGGGCATGACAGTCTTAGGTGGCCTGCCCTCCATGGTCTGAGTTCTTGGCTGGAATGACTGGATAGCTCCCTCCGTGGCATCTTTCAGTCGTGAGCTCCCTCACAGCAGTGACCCACAGTTGAAAAAGCAGCAGCTGTCTGGTTCCTCAGATGTAGCCTCAGATGTTTCACAAGATTATACCTGTCACATCTTGTGGTTGTAGACCAAACAAAGCCCCATAATGCAAAGGGTGGACCTTGAGTGCTGTATCTCTTTAGAGGCTTATCAAAGTCAGTTACCCAGATTTATTTTATTTCTGTTTCTTTCCCCTAAGTTAAATAAGGGCATTGACTCATTTTTATTTTAGTCAGTTTATCAGTCTTAATGTTGGCGCCAAATAGCAGTTGAATGTATTTAAATGTAATCTTTAGTTTTCCCCAATTACTTGTACTGTACTATTGTACCATTCTTCTATTGTATTTGTTATTTGGTTGCAAAACTTCCTTTAAAGATTGTTCTACCAAATTCTGAGTTCTGGCATGTTCTGAAATGTCTTTATTTTAGCTGAATATGATCATGCCCATCTGAATCTCAATATTCAAGAGAAGAAGGCAGGAGGATCTTAAGTTCAAAGCTCACCTTTACAAGGTGAGTTTGAGGCCAGGCTGGGCTACATAGTGAGACTTATGTCAGAACCAAACAAACAGAAAAGACACCTTTCTCTGCCTTGAAAATATTTGGTGATATTTGCAAACTGTTGCTATATTTGCTATAATTGAGAATAAGTCCACTGCCATATTCATTCTATTTGTTTTTCTGTTTGTTTCTGAAATAACATTTATGATCTTTGCTTTCCCTAGAAATCCAGGAATTTTGGTGACCACTCATGAAATACTCGCAGAGATGCTGTTTTCTTATTCATTCCATCAGCTGAGATTTGCTTTCTTTTAAACTGTAGGGTTCCCCTCTTTATCATAACTTTTTTTCTTTCCTGTACAGTTTTCAGTAAGAAAGCTGAGGGGTATTAGTGTTATCTAGCCTAATTTACCTTCTTCTGTTTAGGGAGGTTGATCCTCTTGGGCCTCTGTAGCTGAGGCCTTTTCTGTCTGATTCACAGCTTTCATCTGTAGAAAGTGCTTTAGCGCCTGTCAGCAGTGACCACCTTCCACTCTCCTGATCATCTGATCCTAGTCACTAGAGACAACTGTTACCAGGCTCTGAGCCTTCAGCTCTCCCATCAGGTGCTCCAGCTGGCACGGGAGTTTCCTGTCTCCGTCGTGGTAGGGTTTACTCTGGCTACTGATCCATGTGTCTGAAACTGATAGCTTTCTGATATTTTGACAGTCTAATAGTATTTTTGAAATTTCTAGAATGACTCATTTTCTTAAAGAAGAGAAAATGCCTTTTTGAGCTGGAGAAGAGTGTGTGTAAAATGTGCTCATCCAGCCTCCTGGTCTACTCATTTCTTCCAGAGTTCCAACTAGACTCTTGACCCGTTGATTACCTCTTCCTGTCTTTTTGCACTTTAAGCTCCAGACACCATTCTGGATTCATCATGGTTTCTGTTTCATTTCTTTTCCCCTCATTAGAGCATCTATATGCTGTAAAGCACCCCAAGACCTTTGCTGTCTTGCTCCTTGGATCCCCTGTCTCCATCTTCCTAGACTGGAATTACAGGTAGGCTGCCAGGGTTACCTACAAATATATGGGATCCAGGTGTCCAAACTCTGATTCTGTTGCTTATGCTGCAAGCACTTTTAACTGCTGAGTGATTTCCCCAGTCTTATTCTGCTAGCCTTTAACCCTTTTTCCTTTAAAAAAAAAAAAAAAAGTCTATAGAAGAGTACATAGGAGATAAATACAGCTAAAAGAATAGTTAAAGATCATACGTCCATGTGACTGCTGCTCGTGTCAGGCAGCAGTGCAGAAGCTCTCACAGACCCCTCCTCATAGACAGCCGTTGCGGGGATGGTAATTTCTTTGCTACTTATGAATATATACTCTTATATTCCCTAAGAAATATGATTTTCTTTTGCCTATTTTAAAACTTTGCATAAAAAGATTTCTACTCTTGGTATCTTTTCTAAACTTTTATTATTTATTTATGATTGTGAAGCTGTGGATTGTGTTGCTTTCTGGAGCTGTGGTTTATTTCTGGCTACAAGTGAAATCTATCAGTGAATATACTGTATTTAGAATAAACAAATGTAATGTAAATGGTCACTTAGGTTTTTGGCAAATAATAGTTTTTAAATAAAAATGTTCTAATATGAACATGTTAGACCATCTGTCAAAGTTCTTACCAATTGTCTGTACCCAATTGAGAATGAGAATACTGGAATATGAGATGTGTGTAGGCAGCTATACTAGATAATGCTCACATGTATTCCAAAGTGCTAGAATCTCCAAATAGTATACATCCTTGCCAAAATATTGTGCTGTTCTGGTGGTTATATATTGATAGTACGGTGCATTATTTCTTTGCATTTTCTAGTTACTAATAAAATCAAGCATTTCACTATTAACCATTTAGCTATCATCTTTATAAATGGCCTTAGTCAAATCTTTTGCTTATGGTAAATATCTTGCAGTGATCTCTGGATTACAAAATTCATAAATCAAAAAACTTCACTGTGTACATATTTTTCTCTAAGCTCACTGTGGTACAATTTTTTCAATAATTTTTTAATTAAAAAAATAGACTGCATGATTAGAAGGTTAGTATTTAACCACCTAATCTGTCAAAAAATATTGGCAGTTCTATTTTCAAAATATTTTAAAAATACAACTAAAAAGTTTAGCTAATACACCTTTTAGATTCTGGAATAGAGTTCATGTGGTCCTGAAGATTTTTAACTTTTTAGGTGCATTCTGAGTTTCTAGGAACTGTGCTTCATTCCTTTCTTCTGTAACATCTTTTCCAGTTTCACTGAAAATAAAGTGAAGAGAAACTTATCTTTACTACATAATTATATTTTTAATAATTTTCCCCATTATTATAAAAATATTTTAAATTTTCCTATGTCATTAGTGTTTATATATTTGAATCAAATCTAGATGTTTACATATATTTTGTCTTTTATTTTCTCTTAGTTTGATCTTAAGCACCATTTATTTTATCTTACGAAGTTTCAAATTATGGTTCTTGTCAGCATAATATTTTCCTGAGTTTTCTAAATGAAGTCACAAAATTTATTTTGCATTACAGACTCTCCTCTCAAAAAGGAAGGAGAGAATCTATAGAGTCCAACTGATTTTACCTGGTAAGGTAAAACAAAGTATACTTAGGATATTTTTACTAAAAATTACCAGGGAGAATAGATGGAAATAAAGAGAAAAATCCAGTATTGAGTTGATATCTCATCTTGAAGATTTAACACAGAGGTGATTTCGTGGATTAGTATCATCTCTGATAAAGGAAATTATTCATAGATTGCCCAAATATTACATCTCTAAATGTTGAAGAAAGCCCTTAACCATCATACTAGAGTATATAAGACCTGCTAATCTGATACGGTCCAGTATGAGTACAGTACATGTATATGTTTATACACATTGTATTGAACCAGCAGTTTCACATTAGAACTTCTTTGTCTTCATTAAAACTTACCTTAAAAACCCACAAAACACTACTCAAACTCAGCTGCCTCCAAAGCTTCTTTGTAGGAAGCTCAAAAGAGTACAGTCTAACAATATAATGAAAATAGAGAGCTGCAGGCCACCTGTAATAGCACACGTCTATAATCCCAGTACTTGAGAGACAGAGGCAGGAAGACCACTGGAACCCAGGAAGTTATTTCCTCAACAAAATCCGTATCCTGGTTTTCAGATGTCTCTTGAAAGGACAGACTGGTACAATGGACAATGTTCTGAAGACTCCTGAGGGACTTCATAACAGAATATACAAGTTATTTTAATATCATTCTCAAGATTAAAAAGTGTTAGAAGTTTCTTGCTTCTACCTCTACTGCAATACACACCTGTGTACTTACTATCCCTACTGTTACAGTAGGGGAAGTACTATCTTTTGAGGCAGTCAGTTATTGAAATTTTTGTACATTTGAGCCACATTTCCAAAAGATAAGATCTTCCTGAGTTTTCTTTGTGTCTTCACTCATTAAGTCATAGTGATATAGCCATTTTTAGCTAAATTTGATTCAGTGTGTAAAAATTGTAATAATAGAAAAATACAAAGCCATTGTAGTTTTCGTTTGTTTCATTTTGTTTTCTTTTGTTTCTGTTTTAGTCTAGCTCCTGGAATTGAAACCTGTTTAACCTTGCTTGTCCATAGCAGTCCTTCAGGGATTTATAGGATCTGTTTGTCTACATAGTCCTTATCTTTTTCAGGTCAACCTTCTCCTTTGTTCCACTGAGAGTTCAACTTAATGTCCCCCATCAAATTTTGAGTTAAGAAACAAGAACAGTACCATTCATCTCGTCACTTCCTATGCACTGAAATAATGATGATGCTTTATCATTTGGTAGATTCAGTATTCTTAGTTTTTGAAGACTTTGGATATGTTTTGTTATTATTTATATCATGGATAAAGTTTTTGTTTGAGATTGGGTCAAGTTCAGGACTCTGGCATTATGTTAATTTAGAAACCTCTAGAAGTTGATATATTTCATTGAAGTACTTATAGATTTTTCAAGCCAGCAGTTGCCCTTATTTCAGCCCTATTTCTGTGTTAATTATAGTATCATGGGAACTTCTAATATTGTGCATGCCTCACTAGAATTTAGACACACTGCATTTCCATGGTTACACTGCCAAAGAAGGAAATTAGACCAGCGTAGCATGACTTTTCTTTTGTGCACCTCTTTTTAGTTCTCACAAATCACTCTTGGATAACATCCTTTTAACAGTCTCGCCCAAGATCCTGTCTCACTCTAAACTTTGTAATGTGAGGATGCTACCTTCTTTTTCTAAATACAGGCATGGCATTTCCTCTTTCCATTTTTCTGGCACATCTTCCATTTTCCATAGTTCTTTGGAAAGTCCTCTAAAATAGTTCAGTTTTCTCAGGTCTTCAGAATGTGATCAGTGACTTGCAGTCACTAAGGAAAACAGCCTGTTTTCTCACTGTGTCTCTTAGCTATGTAAGTATTCATTGCTTTTACCTTACCAGTGAAGAGTATTGATATTCTTTGACCTAAGTTATTGTGCTCTGGACTTGGTAAAAAGGGGATTGAACTGTCTTTAGCTTTACTTAGCTTGGTTTCCAACCCCTTACTTGATCTATATTATACGAACTGTAAGAAAATGGACAGGAAACTTACTTTGTCTCATTACTCTCATTCGTTATTATTATTCCTTAAGGTCTGTTACAGAGAGAAGGATGCCTTCATTCTTCATTCTAGCTCTTTGTGCTCACCTGCAGTGCATCCCAGTTATTGAGAAATCAAAATAAAACAGCTATGAAAGTTTCTTCTTGCTGACTTTATGATATAGTAGTTCTCTTCATAAACATATTTTTGAACCCCTTTCTGTTGGCTTTACTGTTGAGTCATCTTGTACTTTAACCTGATTCATATTTTGCTGCATTGGTGTGATGATGTGCCATAACCACCTCCCACCTGTATCCCCTTAACACCATGCATAGTATGTGAACAGAGTTGTGTTTGGAAGATGCTCATTACATTTTGTTAACCCTGAGTAGATGGGTCACCAGTAAACATTATAAAATAAAGTATTATACACTCCCAGTGGTATAATAACATAATCTAGATCTGTTATAAGATCTAGACTTATCTGTTAATAAGAATAAGTACTTTTGCTTCTGCTTTTCCTTTCCTAAATTTTCTTCACTCACTGGTTCTTTTTCTTATCTTTTCCTTCTGACACATTGGTTGTTTCATATTATACTCTTGACATTTATTTTTGGGAGATTTTGGCATTATTTGTTTTCACTGTTGCATAGTAACATGTTTTTCACAGCCACATGCTAATCTTAAGGTGTACAGTGTTTTTCAGCAGCATAGAGAGTGCTCTGGCATTTCTACTTGTCTTGACTGCTAGTCTAGATTATCTAAGTGGTGTGGTATTTCATTTCTTCAATAAACCTAAGATGGTGTCTTTTATTTATTCACTTATTTATTTAATTTTTGGTCATTTTGAGTCGAGGTCTCCCTGTACCCCTGACTGGTCTAGACCTTGTTATGTAGACCAGGCTGGCCTCAATCTTACAGAGACTCACCTGCCTCTGCCTCCTGGATGCTGGGATAAAGGCATGCACCACCATGCCTGGCTCTTCTTATTTATTTATTTATGGTCTGGTATGGTATCTTTGAGTACTTGGTAAACATAGAATTTCATCAAGTTGAAATTTTGAATTAGTGAAGAAAGTGGGACTTGAAAAGTGGTGCTTTGCCCAGGGCACCCCGATTTTGATCCTAGACTCACTTCCTATAAGAAGGAAACTCTTACCAATCCTACTGGAGAAGATCCTCCTTGCAAGTTAGGGTCTAGCTGGTACTGATGCACTGTGAAATGGGTAGACAATAAGCTCACCTGCCAGACAAGGAATGAGAAAGCCTCAAGGTGGGAAGATGCATCAGTACACTCATCAGACCTGCTGTCATCACCTATGTCTATGAGTATGTCTAGACTAGAACAACTGGGGCTGCAGAGACGGCTTATTGGTGAAGAATGCATACTTATAGAGGACCCAAGTTCAGTTCCCAGCACCCAGGTAGGGTGGCTCACAATTACCTGTTACTCCAGCTCCAGAGATCTGGTGCCTCCAGGAGTACCTGCACACATGTGCACATGCCACCTCCCATATATATGAATAAAATATTTTTTAAAATATTGAAGCAACTGCCTTCAGAAACCCAGAGCTAGATCCTTTCTGCTAACTTGGAAGTCAGGAGGAAAGTGGAGGGTGGATTTTGGGGTATGCCTGTCTTCCTTTTACTTATAGATACTATTCGGGAAAGAGCAGCTGATATTGGCAGTTAAGGGAATACTGAAAAAGTTCTCGGATCAAAGGATGAAATGAATACTGTAAAAGTTAATCTGTTGGAAATTGAAATAAAACTGCAAAATAATATTTAGGTAAAATTATGAAGAGTGTTGAGGAAAATATTCATGATGTTAAATATCTCCATGTGAATGTAGCATTTTTAAACTGATAGGGTCTTTGGGGCATTCTAGGATTTGGTAGGATATGCCTAATAACAATAATGAGACAATAAAATGTGCCATCCTTCATTTGTATACCAGTTTATTAGGCAGAGATTAAGTACTAAGTATGTGTATGAAGCATTAGTCATGTGGTTTGATGAAATATACTCTAAAGGAGAGGAAGAGACTGACATAGAACACATCATTAAAATATTTAAATTGTATCTGACCATTTTTTTTCCCTGATATTTTAAAAACTTTATGAGGTCAGAACATCTTCTTAAAGACACAGTACTTTCGTGTTGTCTTAGGAAAGGCACTCTTAATTCCTGTGGGAACCTATTCTGTCACAGACATGATGGTCTTCAACCCCATCATCTCCTCAGCTCTTGTCGTATTTGAGTCATCAGATTCTTTTAAGGGAACCAGTCAGCCATAAGAGCCTTGCCAAGGATGTCCTGGTTGCAAGTTGTGGAGACATAGCATTCTTTTCACTTGTACAGAATTTATTTGTTCATTTTTAAGCTTTAACTGAGTTTTGAAGCCTTGCTTCTCTATTGTGTAAGCCTCTACTGTAACCAACAAAGTATTCCCTGTCAGTTCATTTTATAGATGTCTTTTGTTTGCATATCTCTTAGAAAACTGGCTCTTGTAGAAACCTACAATGTTCATTCTCTTAGTTTCTGGATAAATTAATCACATTTACTAATTGGTTCTCCATTTAGAAAACTGAGTCATTTAACCAGATTCTGGAAGCATATTGTCTGTATGTTTTTAAGAGTCTCCCCAGCCCTTTTCATGTCAGGTTCTACTGTGATGTCGAGTATTTGTTGTTCTTCTTCTTTTTAAGTGTTGTAGCACTAGAGATACTTTAGGTCCTAGATACCACATTTCTGAAGTGAAATAACTGAGTTTTGGTCATTGTGTAGAAGGTCACAGTAATTCTTAGGAACCGTCTGCTGTAGGACTCATCAGCAAATCCTCAGAGGCACCCAGGAAGTGTTAACCCTGTGCCTGCTTGATTGCAGGAGGAATGCCCGCTCCTGAACAAGCCTCATTGGTGGAGGAGGGGCAGCCACAGAGCCACCAGGAAGCTGTCTCCACTGGGCCAGGCATGGAACCCGAAACCACAGCCACCACTATTCTAGCTTCCGTGAAGGAGCAGGTACATCCTTTTATTAAATTTGCAGTGAATTATTTCTTCAATGCCTTTAAAAATTAACTTTGGATGTGTTTTCAATTTGTCTAACGTCCTTGATGCCTTCACGTTTTCTAATTATAAGGTGTTTACATCCCTGAGTACAGTGGGGTGACTGGCATGTAGAGCCGCTCCAGGTGCCAGTCAGAATCGGAACATGCAGGATACTTGTGCGTCTGCAAGTAAGGACAATCTCGATGGTGATTGGTGTCTGTCTCCCACATTGCAGAGTGTGTGCATGCACGCAGAGCTGTGTACGGCGTGTTTCACAATGCTGCCTTTCCATCAGGACTCTGGCAACTGAGGCCTGTACTGTCTAGATATTTTTGACCATTTTAACATAGGTATTGAGGTTGTCTCCGTAGTTTTTGGATAAAAGCTGTATCTGTATGTTTGTCTGAATTCAAGCAATGCGTTTTGTGAGCTAATGTGCTAACCTTGTCACACTGTGCCAGTTTGCTTCAGTGTCATGTTTATGTTTATTTTTTAAAGGCACTAATACATTGTCTTTTAAATCAAGGTCTAAATTAGATCTTATCTCTAGTGGTTAGAGAAATTGGAGTTCTGGAATTCATAAGATTTAAAAGCTTAATAGGTAATAGGAAGAGTTTTCTACCCACGCCCTCCATGAAGGTTATTCTGCTCAAACATTTTAATATTAATTCTTTAAAAAAATCTCATGATCAAGCTGGGTGTGGTGGCACATGCCTTTAATCCCAGCACTCAGGAAGCAGAAACAAATAAGGGTTCTGAGGAGCCAGCCTGGTCTATATAACCAGTTCCAAGGCAGCTTGGTTTATAGGAAGACTCTATATCAAGAAATTAAAAATTTTTTAAAATCCTCATGATCAAACTACTGGGTAATTTTATCTCAAAAAAAGAAAAGTAAATATTATATACTTTTCTAGCTACTCTTTAAAACTTAGTATCACTTTCTCCCATAACTAATAATAACAAAGAATGAGGAAATATTTAGCATTTCATTATTTTACCATTTGCTAGGACTTAAACTAGGAATGCCTCATGAAAGAGTACTCAATATCTAACATTAGAGAACTGTTTTTAAGAAAAATAATTTTAGACATTATTCAAGTAACAAGATGTCAAAATATTTTTCATTCCTTACTCAAATGTGAAATTCTTAAACAGTCTACAAAAACAGGAATTTCAAACTAAAGCTGTAGCTCAGTGGTAGAAAGCTTGCTTTGTGTCTGTGATGCCCTGGGTTTAATCCCTATTATTTACCCAAAAAGTAAAAATTTTAGACCCAAGAAAATTATAGTCAGATGATTTTTATTTTTCACCATACTGCAGAATGTCTAGACTTCTATGATCATTAAGTGAGAAAAACATAGCTCTTCCTGTAGTGCTCTGTAGGTGTCCATGTGACCTGAGGAGCTATAAGGTGCCTGTGACACTTATGTTTACTGTGCTCTGATGAAACATGATAGTAAATTGATTAAAATGCCCAGAACTGACTTAAAACTAGAAACTACGGTTAGCAAGCATAACGATAGAGACTTTGCATTTGTACCTTGAGACCAGACACCTTACATCCTACATAGGGAAACCTGTTAGGATTTTTGTCACTGGAAGATTCCTTGCTAGTCTTAGATTACTTTAAATTGTTATCTTTTGGTGATACATTGAATCTGAATGGATGTTGTGTGAGACAACACGGATTCCAGTTTGACAAAGTAGCAAGGTATGGTACAGGTTATTTTTTAAAAGAATTGTCTATATCCCCCTGATAATTTAGTTAGTTGGAGGATATGCTCTATCTTTATTCTGAAGAATTTCAGTACATTAATACACACTTGCACTTTCCATACTTAATTTCCTTTAAAAATTGTCAGTGCTTAGCATTCAGGTTTTTAGTCATTCAACCCCAAACCGTATCTGAGTTACATGCCTGGTTTTAAATCACCAACAATAGCTTTCATGGGATTTTTTTTAGAATCAGGCAATATACAGTTGAGTAAAAACTTCTTGACGGTGTCCTAAAATATGCCACTATGGTCATCTACTCAATGGAATGTAATACAGAAAAGCTAATTTATGAGAGAAAAACCTAATCACCTCATGTGTTTAGTGTTAAAATACTGGCCAGAATGATTCCTAGCTTACATGATACATCCAATGGAGTAATTAATATGGATATACTAGCCAGTGTGGTGGTGCACACCTTTAATCCCAGCACTCTGGAGGCAGAGGCAAGTGGATCTCTGTGAGTTCAAGGCCAGCCTGGTCTGTATAGTTAGTGAGTTCCAGGCCAAGTGGGGCTGTAGGGAGATCCTACCTCAAAAAGACCAAAAGGGAAAAAAAAAAGAAAGAAAGAAAGACCGATGTTCTTAGGTGAAATGTGTAATTACTTTTTTTTAAAAAAAGCCTTACTTTCTTGCCCTGATCCTAGCCATCATTGATGGTGTCAGCTCTGCTGTTCTCAAAGGTTGGGACTAGTTTGATCTCAGCAACATCTCATAAGGTTTTTACATTGGGATTCAGAAGGAAGAGAAACTTTGAGTGTAGCTGGGTAGATAACTTTGGTTTGCATCTTGGCTTTTCTGATTACTGTGTGATCTTGAGGGTTTTTTTAGCCTTTTGGTGCCTTTGTATCTTCATTTATAAAATGAATATAACAACAGTGACAAAACATTCCCATATGCAAAATGTATACAACAGTACTTGTCACCTAGTAAGAGCTAATAGACCTCATTATCAACTGCACATAAAAAAGTGCTCTTAGTAGGAGCCGAGTTTTCTTCCTAATAGTATCATCATCATCATCATCATCATCATCATCATCTCTGTACACAAGAAAGTGCTTTTAGGAAATACTGGAGTTCTGCTTTTCAGTATATTTAGGGACTCAATGAGCCTTCTTTAGGACATTTGTATCAGGAGACAAAAACGACCAACCAAACAAAAACCCTGTCTGAGGATACTTGCAAATGGCCTGAGACTTTCAGATTTTCACCATACTAGCTTCACCATCGGTTTTATGTGTATTTTATGAAGTATAGAGCTTGTGAAAATAAGTGTCATTAATTTACCCGTGTATTGCAACCTCCACTGTCAGGGCACTTGATGAGAGAATTGCAGAATCAGATCTTTAACACTCATTTGGGTTTTGAGAGGAAAAATCTGGATTCTTTTTCAGTAAAGTAAATTTGAAGCCATAAAAATACCCTCCACGTCTTCCCCTTGGGCACCTCGTGGGAGCAGGGAAAGCGGAAGTGGCGAGCAGCCCCTGAGCAGTCTCAACAGCCATATAGCTGTTACTCTAGAATTTTAGGTGTCATAAAAACAGAGAAATCTTCCTCCAGTGGCTGTGCTTCTTTCCCCTCGGGTCCTCCGAGTGACAGATGCTGACATTCTTGCTCCTTGGCATAATGTTGGAATTCACATTTTCCTTTTATGAAGTGATAGCTTTTCACATTGATGTCAGCCACAGGTTAGAAAAAGTCTTCATTCTGGCAGATCAGAAGATCCCACTTTTGATCAAAGACTAGCTCCTTCATGAAGCCAGATTCTTCTAGCCTGGAATCACATCCTTCCTGGCCCCTCGTGCTTTACAACACTGCAGCATCAAGTCATCGTTGTGCTACTTTGGACTTACACAGTTGGCTCCCTAAGGATGGAGTCATGTTTTATACATGTGTTACGGGTTCCTCTTCTCTCAGCAGCTCAACTAAATTAGTCTTACAGCAAATGATTGTTCAAGGAGGAGTTCAGTACTATCAAGTTGTCTTGTTACCAACTGCTGTTTTGTGAACATCATGGATCCTATAACCAAATTCATAGAAACACAGTGAACAAAAGAGTACAGACAGCACCTCCTCAGCATCTTACTCAGCTACACATTCTTGTTCTTAAAATAGTTTAGACTGCCTTGTATCTTTACTGATCTAGCTGTAAAGTCCAATCTATATAAGTAACTATGTAAAATTTTATTTCATGTCTATGCTGACATATTGATACAGTGGTATAACTTTTATTTCATGTGTGTTCAAATTAGCAAAAGTGTAGTTAATGAAAGGATGGATTATATTTGTGATGTTCATCCATGTTGTATACACCAGATAATACAGGCAGCATCCAAAGAAATGTTAGGGATTCTGTTCTATGAGAAATAAAAGTTGATTCACAGAAATAAGTAGTGAAGTCCTTAGACTTGAATCTGAAGTTACAGAATGTATCAATTGAGTTCCAACCCCAGTTGCCTGGGACCATCATTTGGCAGGTCCTGCTGTTATAATTCATCTGTCAATTAGAGTCTAGAAGTCCAAGATGAGTACAGAGATAGACGAGGAGGGGTATTTTGTACTCTGATAGTTCTTAGATCCCTGCAAACTGTGTACTGATGAGTAACTATCTTAATGTACTATGTGTAATCCTTAAATGAAGAAATATGTCCAAATGTAGTCCCCTCAGTGGAGCTTGCCTCTGTGAAAACAGTGAGTGAAATGCTTGGTCCGTCCTTGAAATGTACAGCAAACTTTTGACTGCAGAATTGGAATTTGGTAAAGAATTGGCTGCTTACCCAGAGCCTTGCTCTTGCCCTGCAACTTAGATGTGCACGGTAGCCCTTTCATGGGCATTGGGAAGCAATGAGCAAAGGGCCATGTGCAGGGAATTCTCTGTCAGTTGGCAGAGTGCATTGTACTTTTATCATAGATAGGCTATGATCTCTTGGTTTTAGAAATGTGTTTCAAAAGAAGCCACTGGTTAGACTCATTCATCTTCTGTTTTAAATTGCTTGAATAATACCATCTCTTATTTGAACAATCCCCAGGTGCTCTAAGTTCTATTCTTTTGTCGACCCATAAACCTTATTTATTTATTTGATGATATAAGAAACTTGGAATCTAGATTTAAAGCCAAAGCCAGTCCGGGTGGTGTGAGAGGGTAAGCAAAGGACAGATCTGGTGAATCATGTTAAATTTTGTAGACCCCTTGTAATTCTGAATTAGATAGTGTGTGTTCTTCTTATTTTTGATGAGTGAAAATTACTATGTTCTTCATTTGTGGACTTGTAAAGAGAATACCACCTTTCGAGACAGTATTTTCTAGCTTTTGTGGAAATTACAATTTTAATGCCATATTAATTTAAGTGATGGTTAAATATCAAAGAATGAAATAAGAGCCAGAGATCTTTAAAATTTGAAGATAAAACAAGGAAATTTGGAGCCCAACTGTGTGTCCTATTGCTATTGCTTCATTTTTACATGGATATCTTAGCTTTAGTAATTACACACCCTTCCTGTATGGCAGAATGCCCAGAACTGAACAAATTCCAGTACAATTATTTATTTTATTCCTCTGAAACTGAAGCAACTCACTGTTACACACCTGCCTTTGCAACTTCCTTTTATTCATCCCAGGTTTGTTTATGTTGAATAGTCTTCTCTGACACACTTCAACCACATGTAGAAAACAAAATTTTTATTTCAACTCAACAAGTATACTCAACAAGTATAGTGCATGGTTAAGCTAAAAGCATCATACTGTAAGTACCATGCTGAACATTTTTGTTTTTCCTATTAGTAACTTAGTTATTTCTTTTCTATTGGTAACTAATCCTGGCAGTTGTCATTATTGTGTAACTTAAACTGTTCCCATGCATTAGCTGTATCATGAAGCACAAGGTAAGATTGGGTCTTCTCTTTATGATTTTTATGAAATAATCAAATTAGCTTTTCTCCCTTAATCTTGTAGAAGTTAAATAGTAGAGCTCTTGGCTTAGTTTCAAGAATTCTGGGTACTCTGTGGTGATCAATCTTAAGTTACATGAAACACTGGAAATGTGACATTTTGCATGTGCTAGTGTTACAGCAGGATAACATGGACTGCCCGGTCAGCTGGCAGCAAGCATATACATATCATGCATTTTCTGGTGACCTGTGAGTGATCAGTGGACACTCTAATGAGGTTTTTCAATTCCACCTTATCTAGTTATACTTCTGAATAATTGAATGCTTGCTTTGTTTGAGGTGAAAACATCTTTTTAGATGTGTTGACATTGTAGGATCTTTTTTTTTGAAACACTCTTTAGATCTAGAGATTTGTGCAGACTCCTTCCAGCTCTTCACATGTAGCTGGATCACATATACGTCATAGAATACAAAATGGGTGTCTGAAAATGCTTGCTGGTAGATGAACTAAAAATGTAAGCATGCACAATATCCTCTTATAATTATCTAATTAATGATATTTATTGCAAGCCTACTTTTGAGAAAGCACTTTGTCAAAGAAAGGGCACAGGTAGGATGGAAATTTAATAAAGATGATCTGTTTAATATGGTCCTATCCTCAGAAGAATGCAGAGGCACAAACACTACTGTAAACTTCAGTGTGCAGTAATTCACATATTATGAATTCACTCAACCACAGATTCAAGATGTGCCCCTTGTATAGTCAAGGAGGCTGTACAGTTGTATTATCAGTTATATGTAAATTTGTTAACATAGGCAGTTTTACTTTAATTTTTATCATCATTTATATTTGAAAGTAATAGAACATTTTTCCTTTGTTAACATTAAAACCACCCCTGATTTTGCATGCTTAAAATTATCATTTCCTTTTCAGTTAAATAGCCCAGTTCACAATTTTTGCTCAGAGTTAAATTATTAATCTCTGTGATAGTTTTTTTCCCTGTACACTCTTTATGCTATTGAATTTGAAAGTAGTGATTGTTAGTTTGGTGAGATGGATGAATTGCAGCATCATTCAACACTGAACTCTGGTCTCTGTGGTCTTTTAAAAAAAAAAAAATTCACTTCCCGTGAAAACTATTTTAGGAACATACTTTCCTTTCAGTAGAACCCATAGCTGTGGCAAAGAATGGGGCTTTCTAAAGATGCCTGTCTTCATGTTTTTGTGTTCTCTTTCTAAATTGCCATTTTTGTTACTTTGCAGAAATGAGTCCATATGGTCTTCATTTGTTTATGAATATATTATTTTCCAAAGTGATCAGATCTGCCTGTACCTTAGCAAAGTAATTTAGGGTGTAATTATATTGTTTCAGGCATTCCTAAGAAAAATCACTTAAAATGTAAAGAGTTTTCAGGCAGTTCAAAAATAAATCTGTGTCTTAACTTGTAGAGTTCTTTTTTCATGCACTCAAACCTTCAGAGTTTAGGGGTCACACATAACAGTCTGTAAACAAGTTGAAAGACATAATTGAAACTTTAAGTCAAATACATATTATTCAGTTATTTTCTATATAATTATATTCATATATGAAAATCTACATCCAGGATACTAAGTATTAATATCCCTTTGGCTCTTGAATGAAAATTTCCTTTGATAATTGTGTAATAGTTTAAGTCATATCAATATTTAAACCATTAAGTTAGCATTTTCTTTTTTAAAGGTTTATATTAGTATGTATATTGATTATAAGCAATAATGAGTTTCATTATGACGTGTTTAGGCATGTGTGTAATGTACTCAGATCATATTCATCCTCCTTCTCTTACCCTCTCTTGTCCCTTCCCACTCCCACTAATCCCCTTCCTCTTCTGAACTATAGGTAGTTATAGAGTTTAATGTATTAAACTTCCTGTAAAATGCATGCTGATCAGCATAGAGCTCATCATTTGATGTCATCTCCCCTGGTAGCACTATATCTCATTTGAAAGTTTCCCTAAAGTCATTCTTAAATGAAGTTCAGGGCTCCTGGCCTCTGCCTACCGCCTTCTAACAAGCTGCTCAGGAGGATTTTACTCTTGTTTGTTCATATTTAGTGCTTTCTTTTGTAAAAACCTTTCCTTCAAATGGTTGACATGAGCTGAGTTTTCTCCCCTTTTCAAAATACTGCCACAAACTCCCTTAGAAAAAGAGAGAAAGGAAGGAAGGCTTTTTTGTTTGAAAGTGTGAATTAAAGTCGTATCTCTTCCCTTTTTCATTCCAGACTACATCTACCTCCTAAGTCTCTTGCTTTAAAGCTGAAATGTTTTTCCATTGAACCGTTTTCTTATTTCTTATTTGTCCTTAATAAAAAGAAGATTGTTTTTTAAATATAAAACAGCAGGATCTTAATTTTTCTTTTATATCCCATTAGCAAAGAATAAAGAAAATTCTAATTACAATATTATATTTTAAAATGTCTTACTGATTATTGATGTTGTTTTCACTCTAAGCTGATTGGTTTGAAGCCTGGAAGTTTTATAGGTAAGAGCATAAAGTTTGTTTTAATGTAGCTCTGAGTACTGAGGAGAATTCTGTTATATGAAGTTGATTTGATCTGTAGTTTCACACAGGGCTGATGGATTTTGTTTGAAATATATTTTGTGATGTGAAACTGTTTCATCAATTTGAACAGTATTTTTTACAAACACAAATCATTAATGTTTAACAAGCCTTTTGGCTTCCTCTTAAAAATCTATGATTTAAGGGAAGAAAAGAAAAGATAAGGGGAAAAAAACTCCTGCAAATGCATTCTCCCTATTGGAGTTGGAGAGATTTGCTTTTACCCCAAGACAATGACTAGCACAGAATGGAAAAGAATGTTCAGTGACTCAAGCAGGTCAGCTCTGCTGTGATGTGAGCACACCCGCCTTGCGTCATGGGCTCCTGCTTTCTGAGTAGATGCTGTTTCCTTCCCTTCCACTACTGCCACCAGTTTACTCCTATTGCCATAAGAAACAAACAAAAGAACTTTTAGAAAAGAGTTTCAGTTGTCAGTATGGTAAGTGACCCTGAGGAATAGAATCCAATGAGTACCTACAATGTGCTAGGCATTGGGCTTAGTATTTCCAATGGAGGGTTTCCTGTATTTTTAGCATAACTTTTGAGTTCATAGAGTGAAAAATTTATTTCTGGAGCCATTGAATCTCTTTGTTTAATTCTTTTCCCATGCCACTAGATTTGGTTGGTAAACATACAGTCTTGTATTATACAGTGTCCTTTCAGTAAATTATATTTATTCTTAAATTATTGCTTAAATTATAAAACACTTAATTATTCAGATAACTGTTATTACTACCACCATTTAGAGGTGAGGAAAGTGAGGCTCAAAAAAGTTTAGTAAGTTGCACAAACCTACATTGCTAATAAGAAAGAACCTGGGATTCATTTTCAAGAAGTCATATTTCAAAGATGTATACAAACCAACTCAGTTCTGAAGTAGACTCAGTAAACTGAAGAATGAATACAGAGAAACACTGAGTCATCATCAATAACTTATTTGAGGAGTTATTCTGGAAAGTTGCCAAGGCCAGAAATGATGTGATAGACCTGGAGGAGGTCATAGAAAAGAAACTTCATGTTAACCTCAACCTTCATGAGAAAGACGTGCATGAAATAATACTCAGTAATACTGTAGGACTAGTGCACAATGCGGAGGATGTGCCTGCTTGTCATACTGGTAGCGGTATAGTCAGGTACTAAGAGTGATTAGAATGATGTTGCTAATTCCACGACTGCGTGTGAAAGTAAACCCACAAGAATTTTGGGGAACGTGTTAATGATCTTCAGTCAAGACCTGAAATGTACGTCTGTTTAGTTAATAGTTGGATTTTAGGGATTTGCCTAAGAATATATTGAGTATTAACAAAAATATTAATTACAATGGCATTTATAATATCCAAAATGAATGTCAGTTTTCCATTACAAATGGAATAATTGTGTTTATTACAGTTCACACATGTGATTGGATGCACATTATAAAGAATTTTGAATGGTATGGGAGATACAAATGAAGATAAATATCTCTATGGAATAAGCAGTTTTTTGCTAGATGTATATATGCACACATATAGCCTGTACATGCATTTACTAATAAAACACTCCTACATAGTAAGTATATATCTTCAGATGCTTCCAATTTTCTTACAGAAATCATTTTGTTTTTTATAAAATTCTAAAGCTATTAAATAATATGACTAGTGGGAACAAAAGCCTTCATTAAAATAATAATTAAAAGTTACTGTAAACTAAGGCTGACAGGAGAAGAAAGAAAAGAGATAAATTTATGTGTGTTGTAGCATTGGGGAAGGTGGGTGAACTGTGAATGAGGATTGTGACTGTCTTGCCTGAAGATTAAGAGTGGAAAATGTGTGACTGTGGCAGCCAGCCATCAGATGATAATGGAGATAAACCAGTTAGTGGCACATGTCTTAAATCCTGATACTCAGGAGGTGGAGACAGGAGGATCAGAAGTTCTCAGTCATGCTCCACTATACAAGCTATGCATTGAGTGTGATGTCCTTCTGGGCCACATGTGGTCCTCCCTCCAACCCCCTCCAAAAAAGACATAGATGTAGAAAGGAAATGAAAATAGTATATTCATCTTCTTGTCCTGGACAGTTTAAGAGGAACCAGGATCTCAGTTGATGGATTCTCAACAGCATAATGCCCAGCTGACCTCACCCATGCAAAGGGGTTCAAAGGGAGGTGCAGAGGTTTGGTGTGGCAGCTCATCCCTGTAATCCCAGTACTAAGGAGACTGAGGCAGGAAGACTGCCACAAATCCAAGACCTTCCTAGAGAATGAGACTCTGTCTCAAAAGACCAAAGATTAAAAACATACATCCTTTCTATATGTACAGTGAAATGGTGGTCTCTATAACCTGACCAGAACCACACCAAACACGCTTCTGCTGGTACAGCCAGTGAGTGACTCATTCACTTCAGCAGTCAGCTTATGTACAAATGTATTTTGAAACGATGTCACAATGTTTTTCTGAGGGGAGGAGGCATCAGTACTGACAGAATTGTATTTTCTAGCTTTTAATGCTTCTAGCAGTATTTTGTTGAAAATATAGGCTTAGTGAGTCACATCTAAACCTGAAGAAATACCAGTACTTTTATGAAGCAGGGGAAAGTTTGTCACTGCTGTAGTGCATACCCCTAATCTATTCTTGCCTTCTGCAACCTGGACGCAATCCAAAGCCAAGTATATCATTCAGACTGATTTATTAGGATGGCAGAATACACATTGGTAGATTCTAAATGTTCCCTTATAATATGTTCCTATCCAGAAAAAGGAAAATGTAGTAATTAGGACTGTCTTATTTTATGACTAGCATTATGCAAGACAAAAAAGAACTACCTCTAGTACTCATCTTCTGAGAAAAATTCTAGCTTCAGAATTTTTTTACACCAGGAAGACAAGCAGTACACTGTAACATAGAATAGTTTGGACTCAAAACAAGGTACAAGATCTTGTTTGCTATTTTGTTACTGTTTTAGCTACCAGCTTGAATTGCCCAAAATTAGCCTTAAATAAAGCCTTTAAACATCTTAGAAAGCTTGCCTACAAGAACATTGAGTTTTGTTTCCCCTTCCAAGTTAGAATTGACAAGTTAAAAAGGGAAGCACCTCAACAGCCCAGAATAAGTCCTGTGACCACCTGAGAATCAGAGAGGCCACCAAGAACTGAGCCCAGAAAACAGCCTTCCCATGCCTGAATACTTAAAGGTGCTTGAAGTTGATGAATTGATTCTTTGCCTGATTGTCAAGCCAGGACTTCTTCATTGCTCTTGACTCCTGCCCCTAGAAGCTTCAGTGAGCCCTGGGACATTGCTGCACCATAATGAATATTTTTAAGTGCTACTTTCACTATGATTTACAGTTACAATCCGATAGTCCTGACCTGTTATTAAAGTCTTACAGCATTTTACTCTCCTTTCCTGGAAAATTTATGAAAGTATTTAAAGACATCTTGATATGGTGAGAACAGTGCAGGTATTGGTCTCAAGTAGACCTGGAGTCCAATGCAGATTTTGCAAATAACTTTGATACTAGGTAAGCCCCCTAACCTCTCATAGCCTGTTTCCATGTCTATAAGACTAGCAATAGTAATGTCCAATTCCTGAGCCCCAGTAAGACCCTCTACTTAAAATGCTAACAAAGTGCTTGGTACTAAATAAGTAGTCAAGTCCCCATGCAGAAACTGAGCTATCCCATTGACTGAGTGTTTCTTGAGAACTGAAGTTTGGTCATTCTTTGGGGCCTTTACTGATAAAGCTGACACTCAAATGTAATTGTCCCTGAAATTATTATAGCTAAATGAAGCCACCCTCCCTTGGTGAAATATTGTTTACTCTCTTGTTCTTCATTTTCTGCTATGTATTATTTCCATTTTTGTCTCCTGAAGATCTTCCAATTCCCAGACTTTCAGTTTTGTTTTAGTTAAGATGTTCTTGCTTTCCGTCTCAGAGCCTGCCCTGGAACTCCTCACTGAAATGCATCAGGACACTGCATTCAACAGTAGTCTATAGTTGAGAAGCCATTAATTGTTTGACTACTTGTGAGCTGTGCTGAGTACAGGGATATAACAGTCTGTAGCACGATGCATCAGTCATGGTCTATGTACTGAAACACAAAATTGATAATCTACCTTTATCCTAAACAGTGCAGCACATCTTACTTAAAATATTCTGTTCACTTGCTTAAATAAATTTGCAAAGAGGAATTATTTCTTGGTTTTAATATTTTCAGTTTTAATATTAACCCAGAGTGCTCTGCATTATGTTTTCAAGAAACCCCCACTTTATCTGTAAGGCATGTCACAAACAATAGCTGGGTGGCACAGATTTGTAATCCCAGCACTTGGGAGGCTGAGGTAGGAGCATCACAATTGTTCAGCCAGCTTAAGTTACAAAGTAGCATCCTGTCTCAAAACGAAAAAGAAAAGACATTACTCATAAAATAAATACCAAATTGAACACAGCAATCTCTAACTTACTTTTCTTATTAAATACTGATAAAAGTTTTTTAGTTAAAAATTTCCTTTTTCTTTATGAGAAGGGGTCTTGCTAAGTTACTCAGCTTCCTTGAGCCTTTAGTCCTCTTGATTGAGCCTCTCAAGAAGCTGGAATCACAGGCATGGACCACCATACCCAGCACTACTGTGGTTCTAAAATGACTATCTGTATGCCCAGTGTCTGTGTACCAAGCACAAATTAATTACCAGCATCTACTGATCACCAGTGTCTGTGTTGCACTGACTGAACATTTTGAATGCATTTTGTACACATTGCCTCATTTAAACCTCACAACAGTTCTGTAAGTCTGTTGCTATTTTTATACCCACCTTACAGATAAAGAAGCTAACCTAAAGCTGCTAGAACATAATTCACATACATAGTATGAGTATTTCTTCCTGAAATAGGAGAACTAATACACATTCAGCTGATACTTGTTGTTATCACTGAACTTGAACTTCTGATGAGAATCCGGCCATTGCCAAATGTTTCAATTCTAGAAAGGACTATATGGCCCAAAAGCCTTCTGCTTAAACTTTAATTTACTGCCACTCTTCTGCTCTCAGGCCCTATATAAAATATTTTCAGAGAAAGAAAATAATACAAGAGGACACGGCCCTAGTAGTAATGTTCTGAGTATACTGTGTCCACAGGAGCATCACCTCTAGGTGGTTCTGAGTTTAGTGTAGGAACAAGGCAGCTGAAAGAGCTCTGTCATAAACCTGTCAGGCTTTACGTCTCTTAACAGTGAGGGGTCTAAGTATTGTGGCTTAAACAATGTAGAAATATATTCCTCTATTATGAGACAGTCCAGAGAGCAGTGAGCTTGGGGAGTTTTGCCGTGTCATTGCCGTCCCTGGGGCTGAGACAGCTCCTGAACTCCTTAGGTTCCTCCCGGCATTCGGGGATAAAGAACCATGGTTGTACACACATTCCTTTAGAAGAGCTCGGGGTAGCAGAGCCCTCCTTGTTCCTCACGTGTATAGAACTTGATTCTGCAGCCACAGCTGGCTGTCTCATAAACTGGAAAGTGCAGCCCTAGGCCCAGCAGAAATGTTCATTGACAACCAGTAGTGTGAGTCACAGTGTAATCCTGAAGCACGGTGAGGCCTCCCTGAGCTGTGCTGCTCTGCTCTTGTCTCTGCCTGCCCAGCTCTGCCTTTTCTTGATTAGGGCTGCCCTGGGTGTCTAGTCGGTGGTTCACAAAGGCCAGTATTAGAATCAATACTTTCATTCTTATTTTCCTTGAAATATAGTTTTGTTTATTTCATATTTATAATAAAGAAGTACCACAGAGGATAGAATGAAATGTGTTCTCTTGTGTTCCCAGTAAATTTTAAGTTCATTTTCCCCTAAGCCTTCAAATACAGATTGAAAAAAAAATTTAAAAAATTGGTTAAATTTCATAAGCAAAATTTTTGTGTTGAAATTTTTATGTTCTTACCTCCTTCTAAAATAATAGTGATTATCATATGTGCCCAGTAATCAAAGTTGCAATGAGATCTTAAATGTTTCACCTGTTTCTTTTATTATTATTTTATATTTCATTTTATGTGTATGAGTGTATCGCATGCAGGCATGTAAGTGCACCTGTGTCATGGTGTGCAGTGCCCTTAGGGGTCAGAAAAGTGTGTCGGATCCCCTGGATCTGGAGTTATGGAAAGGTGGGTGCTGGGAATCAAGCTAGGTCCTCTGCAAGAGCAGTGAGCACTCTGACTACTGAGCCATCTCCCCAGCTCCCATCTCTATTTTTTTAACTTCATACTTTCTGTGCTTGGGGAAATTATCATACTACTCCAGGGTTTTAAATTTAAATTTATTCTGTTATAGAATCTCCAAAGTACTCCAAACAAGCTCGGGTTACACCTGTGAGCATGTCAAACATGCTTCTCCCTGTTGCCTGAAAATTGTTTTCTTTGCAGTTTGCAATTTGAAATGAGGAAATTTCAAAGTGAGATCTAAACTAACGCATTCTTTTTCTAGCTAGACAAAAAAAGTTTTTGAACCTCAAACATTTTGACTGAGAGCAGGAAAATTATCTCTTACTTTTCATTTTCAGTACCCAGTAGGATACCTGGTACATTTGAAAAACAGTATTAACATACTTGACTAAATCATATTTGTTTTTTATTTAAAAAATTTCCCAGTTTTACTTTCAAGTGAAAAACTCCTGTTCACATGTAGCAGTCACACATACACTAAATCCCATCCTGTGTGTGCATGCACAGGCCCATTAGACACCAGGCTCATGGTAACTTCACCTTTTTGAAGCATATTATGGTTACATATTATGTAACCATATTATCATATTATGTCTCTGACTGCAAAGTCTTCTGTTTTGCCCTCTAGGCCCCCACTACATTCCCTGTATTATTCACTATAGCTTAAAACACGCCTGTGTTTTTGTCCGGTACTGTAGGTGTGTGTATGTGGGAGTGGGGCCAGTGAGGAGAGAAGGAGCAATAGGAAAGAGAAGAGGCAGGTGATTGTGCTAAGAGAACTGGTGACTGCACAGCAAAGGCTGTGAGTCTGGGACTGAGGCAAAGTGAGTGGAGTGAGGCCTAGGGCCCAGTGGCTCTCCATGTGGTTACAAGTCATTACCTTGTGTCCCATATGTTCTCTTCAGCCAATCAGAAAATTAGAATACTTAGTTAGCTAATAGTCCTTGAAGGATAAACTTCTGATATCCAGAAATTGTACTCTTATGGAGCAACTCTGTACTGAAAAATGATAAAGAAATGAAAAGGGGTTAACAAAATCAAGGGAGTCTTTAAACTTTTAAAATATATTTTGTGTCTGTGCATTTGCACATGTGTGTGCACTTGCATATACATATCCTTGCTGTGGTGCACATGTGGAGGTCAGATTTCAACCTGCGTGAGTCTCTTCCCGCCTCACACCATGTAGATTCTGGGGATCAAACTCAGGTTGGCAGGCTTGACAGCAAGCACTTTACACATCAGTCATCTCAGAGTCTTGAGGTAACTGTTTTTTTTTTAAGTAATGCATCAGAAGTCATGAGGAACTTTGAAGGGCAGCACTAAAGGCAAGGCAGACTTTTGTCATTAGAATAGTAATTAGTGTTTGCTGATGCAGTGTTTGCTGTGAGCATCACTGTGCTAATGAAGTATTTCTTAATTCCTTATCACCCTGCAACTTACATATTATGACTATTTTTAAATATGAGAGAATGAGGTAAAAGTGGGTGAAGTGTCTACGGAGGGTCACAAAATTCACGAGCATTAGAATCCAGATCTGTTGTCCATGCTTACTCCTGGCCCACTGCCAGTCATAGAGCTCTTACTCCTGGCCATGTTTACAGGAGCCAAATAGAGCAAAACCACTTCCAGCCATGTGACTTGCTCAGCTGGGCAGAGTTTTCAAGCCTGTCTGTGTTGGACAAGGGGGATAAGAGTTTTTGTTAACTACTGATTAGAGAGAGAAGCATTGTGAGACTCGTGAGCATTTAAGTATTTAGAAATCAGAAATAATTTTGTAAAAATTATTCACATGAAGCATTGCTGTGCTGTGAATGAAATAAAGGTATTTTCATTTAAAGTGTCCTATAACATCCTACACTAAGAAATAAGGATTTAGAATAGTTTATTCCTCAAACACTTTCAGAATGAATAGTTGAGTTCCTTCCTTCCCATCATGAATACTCTCTTATCTATCTCTTATCTCTCCCACCTTCCTGTATTTGCTTCATTCTCCTGTTCTGTGGGTTACATGATGAGGTTGATGAGAATAATGATTGTGCTTTGGGCACTTATATGTGGAGGTGGTATGAAATGGACTTGCCACGGAAGGTCTTGTATCCATCCATTTGGGTATATGCAGAAAGTTTCTCTGCCACCACTCCAACCTATCATCCACAGAACTGTCTGTTAGACACCTGGAGATGATCATCACTTGTAGTCTTAGGCCCAGAGTATGAAAGTAAGTTGGCCCAACCCAAGTCTTCCACATTTACTTTGTAGATACCGAACACAAGCCAATTGGGCATTATGTCTGATCAGCTTTAGCTGCCTTAGGAAGAAAACTTTCATTGCTCCTCTGTATAGGGGTACAGCTCCCAGTCTCCACTGTCCCCCCACCCCACCCTGCTTCCCTCCATAACCTGACAGCTGTTTCTGTTTCCTGTTCCTTTTGCTCTTCCTGCAGCCCTACCAGCAGTCTTCTGCTGTTTTGTTTGAGAAAAAAAAAAGTGGAAAAGAATTAAAACTTTAAAGATACAGATAAGTAAGTCTACTCTTTTAAGTTATAAGCTGCTAGAGAGCCCATCCCTTGTTAAGTATTCTAGAGCACTAATAAAATCTCCATCTTCCCAGCCTAATGCTTTTCATATAACAGAGTATAGCAATTATGAGGACTAAGCAGTTGCATAAGCTGGGGTTTTCCTAGTAATACTTGCATTTGGTTCATAATCTTCATACTTATTTAAACTCATAATTTTAGTCATATCTATGAATAATTATAATCATACATATAAATACATATGTATTCATATTTGCCCCCTAAAATTGTGTTCAACTCAAACCTAGCACCATATATTTTCCTAGTTATAAGCTCATGATGAGATTCCACAAGTACATTGCATAATTTAATTAGTTTAATGTTTATGGAAATTCTGCGAAGGCAAAATCCCAACATAAATGCCAAGAATTATGATTGCTTTCTTCATTTAATTCCCATGACTCAATTTTTATCCTGTATGCTTGATTTCTCGTAATCATTCAAAGAAAGTTTATATGCAGTACCTCTGATGGTACAGTAAAATTTAAATCATATTTTTGGTTGAGATAGATACTGACATTGAGCTGTTTTTGCTGATTTGAATCTTGAAAAAGTATGAAGTATAAATTCAGATTAAGTTGTTATCTTTTCAGTAGATTATACCTACAAATAAGTATCAGCATTTAAATCATGTTAAATTCTATCAGACTGTAGAAAACAGACTAACAATGGAAAGGAGAATTCTGAAGTATATCTTAATATACTAAGCAAATGTGTATCATAAATATAACATTACTTTTATTTTTTTAAGATTTATTATGTGTGTGTGTGCGTGTGTGTATGTGTGCATATTTGTGTGCAGGTGCCCACAGGCCCCAGAAGGTGGCATTGGATCCTTTGGAGCTGGAGTTACAGGAAGTTGTGAGCTGCTTAATGTGGGTGCTAGGAACTGAACTTGGGTTCTGTGCAAGAGAAGCAGGCATTCCTAACTACTGAGACATCTCTCTTAGCCCTGTAGCATTACTTTCAAACCAAAATCAGTGAGGCATTACAAGGTAAATAAACCTCACAAACCAATGCTCCTTGTAAACATAAGTGTAATACTTATGCACTTATACAGTAAAATTTTAAAAATGAAATAGAAGGCATATGGATTTTATGGGGAAATAAAAACCAAGAATGAAGTCTGCAAACTATAGCCCACTGTCCAAATTCATTGTACCTTTTTTTTTCCTTTGTTCTGGTATTTTTTCCCTTTTTCTTCTATTGCTAGTGACAAGTGTACAATTCCATTTGAAAAGCCTGGTAGCTTAATATAAAGCAAAAATCTATCCTTTTGCACATCAGTTGTCTTAGATGTAACCTAAAAGTGAAGGAAAAATATTTCCAAACAAAATCTTTGTATGGGTGTTTACAGTATCATCATTCTTAAGTATCACCCAAACTAGAAACCACATGGTTGTCTATCAGTAGGTGATTAAATAAACAAATTATATCCTATTAATCCACTCAACAAGTGAGAAGAATCAAACCATACGTATAACATAAATGTATCACAAAAATAAAAGTGTCAGAGAAGTAAGACATACAAGTACATACTGTGTTATTCCAGTTGTATAAAATTTTAGAACAAACAAAATCAATCCATAATAACAGAAAGCAAATCCGTGGTTTGCCAGAGAATGAGGAGTTTGGAAGGATAATCTTAGAAAAGAACTAAGGTACTTGGAGGTGATATTGATGGAAATGCTGTAAATGTGATTAGAATTGCGGTTTATTGCAGGAAACATTTAGTAAAACTCAGAAAACTACACATAACAAAATGGGTGCAATTTTCAAGGTTAAAAAATTCAAATTAAAATATCATTAAAAAATATATGCACAGTAAAACTTGGCTTACAGAGATTGAACTTCTGGAGAATAGAGACTCCTCAGTAGACCCTCTAGCAAAAGCCAGTATGTAGCATTCCAACACATATTAGAAAGAAATACCTGAGTGTGAAGACAAAAACAAGACACCTCAATAGGCTGGGCACCGAGGAACAAAGCTCCTGTATGTTCAGCCAACAAGATTCAAAGGCAGAGTTCAAGTTTATTCTAAGGCTATATGAAGCTATTGAATATGAAAGTTTTGTATTATATTTGCTCAGTTTAACATTTTTCTATTGGAAAGGATCATACCAGTGTGATCCCCTATCCTTGAATTATAGTTAAGTCTTTTGAGTGGCAGACAGGCTTCAGACAATTAGCTGTCTGTGGAGTATTTTATATTGGAAATTTTATTGAAATAACACAGGGAGCTTGTGTTGGTAGTTTTAATAAAGTCGGTTCTGACTCATCTATTTGAGGACTAATATTATTGAATTAGCAGTGTTATTCTTGAGAAATATTTTAAGATTGGAAGTTATATTTATAGTTACAAAAAATTAGATAAATAAGATTTTAATTCTGCAAAAATTTAGTATTTCTCTTTGGAGCCTCTGTACTAACTGACGTAGTTGCTTTAGATTATACAGCTCAATAAATGCTATTTCCATTACTGCTAGAAAGCTACTTTTCTGGCAGGCACGGGATTATATTTATTCCATATCTAAAAGATGAATTTACTAGACAGAGTAGCACACAGTAATCCCAGTAATCAGGAGGTAGAAGCCGGAGCCTGAACAACACAGCATATTCAAGTCTATCCTGAGGTACTTAAAGAAACCTTGTCTTCAAAAACCATAGGATGGGGATCTAGCTCAGTGTTGGAGCACTTGCTTAGCATGCCCAAGGCCCTGAGTTTAGTCTGCAACACTGGAAAAAAGAAAGGGAAGGAAGGGGAGGAGGGAAGGGAAGGAAAGGAACAGACAGCAGATAAACTTTAGTTTATATAGTCTACCTTTTTATCCCTTAGGTTTTTCTTGCAGTATTTAGCATTTGGGTAATGGTTAGTGGCCCCACACCCAAGTTCCACTGAGGAGTGTGCTGTGGTTAATTACAACTCCAGTCCTAGGCATAGGCTTTTGCTGTTTCTGTTTCAATACTGGGGAATAGCTAGAGTTAAGGTACCTACTTGCCACTGCCCCTCCGAAGTCATCTACTTTTCATCTCCTCTCTTTTTATTTTTGACCCTTCTCATCTTTGCCTTATTATGCAGAGTCCATGCTTTTGGTTTTGTGGGCTTCTTGTCAGCAATAGATATGATTAGCCTGGGGGATACATTATTGAGTTCTTTCTTATAATACCTTGTGCCTGGAAATATAGCTGTACCTTTCAGGTAAAAAGATTAACTCCTGTCCCCACATCACTCATTTACCTACTGTTTCCCTAAGACTTTTGGCAGTGGGTGATTGCAGATCATGCCAGACCTGGTATTTGGCAGATGGAATTGCTCCTTTCTGGTAGAGGGTCTTAGTGGAGTTCATGTGGGCTTCTGAAAGCCTTATACTCAGGTAACAAGAGTCACCCCAGTGTAGCTACATGTGAAAATTAATCTTAAAAGAATGGAATTGTGTAGTGAGGATGAAGTGCCCCTACAGTCACCATAGAAATAATTATTATTTAGATAAAATCAACATTGCATGCTACAACTAGTGAGTAAATATGAGAAAGTGAATATTTATATAATCTGCTTACATAATCAGAGTTCATCTGCACAGTAAATTCCAAAGGAAAAGTAGTGTCTTGATAGTGGAAGAACTGACACTGACTGCAGATTTACTGTGCTATAATTTCCATACAGGAAAATTTACCATTGATTTATTTCTCTAAGCTTTGATACAGTATATTTGACTATATATATGATACATGTTCTTTGATTGTCTATGAATATGAATAGTCATATAACCCCCTGCAATCAAGTTATAGGATATCTTGAGCTGAGTGTGTAGCTCAATATAGAGCACTTACCTAAAACATGCACAGGACCCTGGGTTCCATCCCAGCACTGTTCCCCCACCCCCAAAGGTTCTGTATAGAATTTTTCAAAAAGTTGATTGTGATTCCTTGGGCAAACAGAGTGTGACCTAAGCACCTTGCCTCCAAGGCTGACTGTTGAGATGGTGGCATGATTTCTAGTGCTGATGTTGGGTTGCAGTTGGTAAAGCCAGCAGTTTAGGGTCTTTTTGATATGGGATCCCTTCCAACCTGATGGATTTGTAAAATTGGTCTACTTCTTAGACCCATCAGAAAAAACTCATGTAACTATGTTCCTGTACAAAATTGTTCAAAATTGACAGTATTGATGAAGTTCACTAATTGGCATTTAACATTTATCCAAGATTGGGTATTTTTAGGTACTTAATGTTTGTTGTTACTTTGATAGTTCAGATTTGCAGAAGGAGTACTTTTGAGAAAGACATAAACTTGAAGGAAGCAAATGGAATGCATTTCAGGGAATTCACAGAAACTTATCCTGGCCTTTGGGATTAGATTGTTTTGTTACTAATAATTTCACAAAAAATAATATGCATGAGTCATTTTTTAGAATAATTTTTTACAAGTAATTACTTTGTTTTCATTTTTACTATTAATGTAATACATTGAATCATACAGTGTAATGCTAGTTTGCAGATCCAGATTAAATGGAAAAGAGCATTTGCTTTAGTGGTAAGATTCTCCATAAGAGCTAAAGTCTCTGGGTCGACTTTGGAAAAACAAAGGTACTAACTGGCATGATTTCATTGGCTCTTTAACCTCTAGAGAGAGCGCCAAATTATTTACTTCTGAGTTTTTAGGGAAAAGGCACTAATTTGCTAAGCACTACCAGTCACTCTCTGAATCTGCCTTTCTTTCCAAATGGAGATCTGGGAGTGAGATACGGGTGGGAGCTGTGCCTCCATTTTCATGGCAGCTGTGCTGATTTCTAGGCCTCCCAGCAATATTCTCTCCTTTAAGTTCATTCACCTTGCCTTTCCTTATCCCAAAGAAAGAGAATGTAAGAATAATTATAAGATAAAGGCATAACTGTTCCTAAAATCTCTTTAGTTTCACAGAAATATGTTTTAAGTCTTTGCAGCTACTTATTTGTGGCTAATTTACTAGTGCTTAGTATACTTAATGTACTAGCAATCTCCTTTCAGAATTATGCTTGCAGTTACTTATACTTGTTTGTAGTTGGAAAAATCAGAATGACTATTTCGTATTAACATGATAGCCTTAGAAAAGTAATGTTGCAGCATTTTATTGCAGTATTAGATACTAAATGATCACTTTGACAGAGCTGTAGCAACGTTTATAGGCATGATTGTTAGTCTGTTATAATTAATACACTATACCTCTGTGCTATGATTTTCGTTAGAAGAAAGGCTCTCATTCACATAGATGTATGATCCCAATGCCTGGAGCCAATAAATATCTTAATGGATATAATTAAGGACCTTGAAATGGGGAGATGATTTTCAATTATTCAGGTGAGTACTAAATGCCACCACAACTATCTACATAATCTGAGTCAAGGGAGATTTGCCACACACTGTGAAGATGGAGATGAAAATTGAATTGATAAACTCAGAAGCTCTAAGACATCAGTATCACCAGAAGCTTTCAGGGGCCCAAAACATTCTTTCCTAAAGCGACTGTAATGAAGATAGCCAAGCTTAACCTCTGGTTTTGACCCAGTGAGACCAATTTCAAATTTCTAATCTCCAGAACCAGGGAGGAATGTGCTGCTGTAACAATGCCAAAAAGGTGGAAGTAGCTTTAGAATTGGGTAATAGGTACAGGCACAAAGAATTATAAAAGACATACTAAAGAAAGCCTAGATTGCTTAGAACAAAATGTTCAATGGATATTAAAGATGGCTCTGTGAAGATATTAAAGATGCCCTGTGAGGAAATCATCCTTAGGGGAGAAAGCAAAGGGGTGAGCTGCAAAGCTTTTGGCTCCCACTGAACAATGAGGCTTACAACTTATGAATCCTCTCATAAGAAACTAGAGATGGCATTATCCAGGAAATATCTTGGAGGCCCAGCTCCTATAACAGCACAAGCAAGAGACCCACAAGATTGTTGAGAATGTTCTGTCATCAGAAACAATCCCACCTTGAACTGAGAAGATGAAGTATGAAATGCTGAACTTGCACAATTCTACTGGCAAAACTGGCTCCTAAAACAAATTACTCTGGGGGCTAGATAGATGGCTCAGTGATTAAGAGCACATTCTGCCTTGTAAAGGACTAGACCTTGGCTCCCAGACCTCACATCAGGTAGCTTACAACCACCTGTTGCTCCAGCTCCAGGGAATCAGACACCACTGACCTCTGCAGGGTAATATACACAAGTGTACATTTTCACACACACACAAATATATACATATAAACAAAAATAATAATAGAGCCTTAAAATTTTTATTCAGGTACAAATATGAAAAAGGAAAACAAAGCAGACAACAGCAAAATGGCTCCAAGGATAAAACTTTGAGGTCAAAGTGCTATTTCTACCCCTGAAATCTTTCTCTGTTGAGTTTTGTACTGACCTGGGATTTATGAGACCTTCCTTCTCTCTGTATCTTTCTGCTCAAATAAGACGATCCTAGACTGCTGTTCCTGTGCCTGTCCCAACATGTCTTTTGGAAGAAGATAATTTACCTTTTAGTTTCACAGATAACCAGATGGAGAAGAGTTTGCCTGAGGCTAGATCGTAGTTAGTCTCATTGTCCATATCTAATTTGGAGGTTTAAAGGATGAGACCTAGAATTTTTTTTTTAAGTTTAGTATTTTACTTTTTGACATTTAAAAAAATTTTAACCTTTCATACATGTATTTTGAGCTTCTGTCCCTTCATATCCCATATCTTCCATTTTCTTGGCCCTTCCCCTCTCCTTGGTCTCCTTTGATATTTTCATTTCTAACCCCCACCCCACAGATTTACTGGCTATCTATATGTAGAAGAATGAATCTAGATCTCTGTATCTCACCTTGCACAAAATTAAACTCCTAATGGATCAAAGACTTTAAGACTAGAAAGCTGAAACATAGGAATAAGTAAGGGGAATACATGAAGACCTCAGGATACAAACACAGACAAGGACTTTTTCAGTAAAACAGCAGTTGATAGGAAATAAAGTCAATGACTGACAAGTCAGACCCTGTGAAATTAAGGGGACCTGAGACTTTTGCCCTGGAGAGATATAGAGTATGTAGTTGGGTGTTGGAGTTGGTTATGGTATTTTGTACATAGGACAGATAGGAGTCCTTGAAGGACAGAGAATGGACCGTGGAGGGGACTCTGCCCCCTCCCTCTAAAGGTTCTTATTCTGGGGGTCATTTGAAAATACTATCTTATTTAGAAAAAGGATACTCAGATGGGGAAATTATCCTGAATTATTAAGATGAGCTCTAAATGCCATTAGAAGTATTGTAGGGGAGAGGAAGAGAGACTTGACACACATACAGAGAAAGCAGTTTTGAACTTGCTCACAGCAACTGCATTGGGGGCCACCCAGCAACACAACAGCCTGCCAGAGTTGCCAGGGGCAAGGAGCACAGCCCTATGGACATCTGGAGTTTTGTTCAGTAAGATTGATTTTGAAATTTCTGTCTTTCAGAATTGACATAGCGAAGTATTTAGTTTTAAATCACATTTTTAGTAACATTTTCAGATGATAATTAGAGTGGCCTTTTTTGTTTTTTTCCCTGTTGCCCCAGCTGGTCTGGAGCTCACTATGTAGATCAGGTTGTCCTTGATCTCACAGAGATCCACCTGCCTCTGTCATCTGAATACTAGGATTAAAGGCATGTACCACCACACTAAGCTAGAATGATCTTTTAAATACCAGGACTGTATACATATAACCTTACTAAGTGCTTATTTTCTGGAATCCCTTCTTATTTGTAGGAATCATAGCACATTTTGAAGGAACAGTAGGCTCTACTTTTATATAGTTACCCTATCTTTCAAAAAAATTAAGGAATTTTATGGATTTTGATTCTAACAATATAACACCTGCTTTTGATATGTACATATTGCTTTATTTTACAGGTTTTATACATTTTTAAGATATGTTTGTTGCTTTTTTTTGTCTTGTAGGTGGGTCTGTATGTAGAATTCAGGATGTTACCAAACTTCCCAACTCCCCTCCTAAGTACATGATGTTGCTGACATGCATCACGCATGTAGTTAACAGTTTATAGGAGTTCACTGCCTTTTATGCACCTACAGAATGATTTTAAACAAATGTTCCTTGACCTACCTCATGATCTAAAATCATGCTCCCTACCCTTTTGCTAAAAAACGCTAACAGCCAGTTTTGGGGATTCTAACCATTAGAACTGAATATTTCTTTTCTCATTTTGCCATCTCTTTCTTCTGTGCAAAGGAAGGAATATGCTCCTTAAACTAGAAAGAGACCTACGGGATTCTGTTTCCAAAATTTGTCCAGGATCCTGTTGCTCTTTGCCCTCCTGCCAGCCCTGTACAAGCCAACATTCTCTATACCAGACTATGACAAGAGGCTCCTAGGTATTGGGGCAGTTGTCCCCCTCTTTTCCATTGTAGTTTGCTTCCAACCCAGGGATTCTAGTAAATAGGAAGTCAGTTGAGATCTACCCAGATCTTCCAGTGACATCTCTGAAGAAAAGCTAATGTCCTGTATTGCCTCTGCCTACCTGATGACCAAGGCTATGATTTTTCTCTGCCTTTACTTCCTTATCTGTGGTGTTAGCCACACTAGTGTTCAGTCAGCTCAGGCCAAGCATGAGTGCCCTTCTTCTCTTCTGTCCTTGAAATATGATTCCCTATGACTGCCTGCCTTGATTCTGTACTTCCTTATGGTCACGATTTGTCTGGTAACTCTGCAGGATGTTATTGGGTACAATATTACTAGGAGGCAAGAGTTCCGGTCTCTGGCTGCCCACAACAGAAAGAGCTTATTTACTGGGTTTTTGTTTGTTTGTTTGTTTGTTTGTTTGTTTTGTCCAAAGCTCAATAACCTACATATCACCTTCTGGAGCAAAATCCTCCAATTCTGGCCAGCAGTGATCACCTACACACAACGCACTAAGGTCAGACACGGCAGGTAACTGCTGACTCTAAAACTGAGAGTACTCTAGCCTTTAAGCCTAATAGGACATAATAGTAAAGCTGCACTTTACTATATCAGTCTGCTTCCTCTTGACATCCACAAGATTCTGAGGGCTGTAGGTTCTAAATTTCTCAGACCTTACAGTGTGTTTATTCATTCACAAGAAGTGTACTGTCCAATCTGACTACTTCCCTCCCATGCATCCTTTCTGACTCCACACATGTCCTGAAGCTCCCCCTCCTCAGTCAGCCACTATTCCCATGTCCATGTCCCTGTGTGTTTCTCCCCTTCCCCACTCCAGGTCTTAATAACAATCTGAGTGTCCTCTGAGAAGACCCCTTATCTTGGCTCCCTTTAGGGCCGCCTGGTGATTCTCTTAATTTATGGAGTTTCTAAGTTGAGTGTGTAGGTGGGGTCGGCATCCTTCTCTGCAGTTGTTGCACATGTTCATCTTGCATAAGTCCTTGCTTCTCGGAAACTTAGGACTCTCTATTATTTACCTTCTTTCTCCTCAGTACTGTTGTTAGCCAGACTTCTGGCCACTCACCAGACTAAGCTCCTGTCCCCCTTTTCCAGTTCACCTCTAGGTAACTGGAAAATCCACGTAGACAGCTCATTTAGTCCCTTGGCTGTCTCATCTCATGCAACTTTGCCTATTATATTCACTTTTTTGGTATTCATCCAAAAATAATTATTCATCTTCACGAGTAATTCAGATCTCCATTCTTGCCACTTTTTTTTATACTTTGGTCAACTGTATTCTCCATACACTTAATTGACCTGGTTTGCAAATAAGGAAGGAAGGTAGGGATCCCCAGTAAAGAAATCAGAACTCCTTACACAGAACTGTAAAGTGGCACTAGTTGACAGAGCCAGGACTGTGCCTTACATGATACCTGCAACACTGTGTGCTTCCTTTGAATTAGGAAAATTTGCTAGTTTCTTGCCTACATTATGCAGTGCTGAATATTGTAATGATATGAATTGTCTTTTTGTAAAAGGCATATTCAATTAATTCACATGTAAGAACATTTTTATTTAGTGAAATGAAACTGTGCTATAGGTAATTCATAAAGGTTCCCATGTTTCTAGGTCCCAACTCCAGCATCAGCAAAAATGATCTATAAGTACAACGAGTAACCCAGGACAAACTTAGGTAAATTTGAAGTGCTCATAAAGTATTAAAATTTGAAATTGTTCAGTTTATTCCCCCCTCCCCTTCAGTTTGGACTTAAAAATTATTTTTATTTATTTCTTTTTTTTTTTGTCTTTTTGAGACAGGGTCTTCCTGTAGCTCCACCTGACCTGGAACTCACAGAGAACCTCCTGCCTCTGCCTCCCAAGTGCTGGGATTAAAGGCATGTGCCACCATACCTGGCTTGAAATTTATTTATTTTTATTTTATGTGTGTGAGTGTTTCGCCTGCTTGTATTTAAGTGTACCTGTGTCATGCAGTGTCCATGGAGTTCATAAGAGAATGTCAGATTCCCTGGAACTGGTGTCCAGATACTTGTTAGCTGCCTCATGGGTGCTGGGAACAGAACCTGAGTCCTCTGCCATAGCAGCCGGTAATCTTAACCACTGAGCCATCTCTCTAGTCCCAGTATGGATTTTTAACTATGATTTGCTGTCTTCCTACCCAGCAGGTTTCAGGAACCCTATGGTCTATAGAGTGTATTACACAAATGTAACTGACTTTAATAACAAAACCAAATATAATTAGAAAGGCCAGTCTGCTACAGAAATGCTGTACAGTGCATGACAAATCCAAACGTAAATAATTTGGATTAGATTCACACCACTGGGTGCCTTTATTAGTGTAATTAACTGAAAATTAGTTGCATTATATATTAGGTCATATACATGATTCTCTGTCCTTTGATATTTCTAAAATGTTTCACTCTGTCTCCTACACAATTTGAAGATAAATGTGGGAAACCTTGATTAAATGAAGAGGGGGTAGTAGTAATCATTCACACTCACTTGTATCTGCCCTGAGTTGATTTTCTGACAGCCATGATGGCTTTAACCCTGCCCACAATATTCTTACCCATTCCTGATCTCAAATTTGACCATGATAAAACTTGTAGGGTAGCTGCCACTTTGTTGTCAATCCACAAATAGAAAGCACTTTTCCCTCAGTGGGCATGTTCTTAGCATGCCATCCGAACTGAACCAATGGACATGGTCCATGGATAATGAGCCTAAAGTTGGATTTCCCTACAGCTTATTTTGGACCACTTCATCTAAGTGAAGATGCATTTAAACCCCTAATCAAATTCTAAGAACAGGTCCATTTATATTATGTCATTAAGTGATAGCTGAAGCAAAGATTTACTGTTAGTGATAAAGGGCAGTGCCAGATGTATCACGTTAGTACACTGTGAGATTGGCAAGTTCTGATATTGGTGAGATGTTTCCCACCAATAAGCTACAAACAATTAAACACATCTAAATGTGAATATGTCTGAAAAATACCTTCATACACATGGTAGTTCATTTTCCAAAGTTCCTGTAATACACTAATGGCTTACAATTTAGTTTAACAACTCGGTGTGTTGTAATCAAGAATGTGAATAGGCAATCACACACTTCTCTAAAATTCTGTTCCCTAAAGAATTCATGGCAAGCCTGTTGCTATGGTGCTATGGTGCATACTCACCTGGGACTTGTTTAACTTCTTTCTCAATCAGGTACATTGACAATAATGAGCTTAAAAACAGAACTCATAAATTTCAGAATGGAGAAATCCAGACAGATAAATGAAGTCATGTGGCTTTTTCTTCCTTTTCTTAGCTTACTGTTATGAATTCTTATTTGTGATCCCAGTAGTCTAAAGAAGCACTGCCATCATTACTATTACCCCATAAACTGACCTGGATGTCTTAGAAAGCACCATGTATCTAATAGGAAATTGTGGAGAAGACAATTTCTAAACACAAGCTCAAATTCTCTATGCCCACGTCTGTTTCCCTGGTGCTTTGAAACCAGTGTAGCTGATTCAGACCTCTCTACTTTGAGTGCCATCATAGTTAGGTATGAGTCATGATTATTAAATTGAAGGAGATCATCACAGTAGAACAAAATAAACCAAAAAGTGAGACCTTTTGTGAATCACATAGACTTGTATCATTTATTAAGGGTTTATTATCTTCCTCTCTCCACTTTGAAATCAGTTTAATTGTAATATTCCAGCAGTCATGATGTGAGACTGATAGTGATAGGGAATTCTGGTAGGCTGTTGAGATAGCTTAGCAGATAAGGAAACTTGCCACCAAGGCTACCTAAGTTTGATCCCTGATACACACACACACACACACACACACACATAATAGAAAATGAAAACTGACTCCCATAAGCTGTCCTGTGACCTCTACCTGCTTACTCTGCTTGCTCTGTCTCTCTTTCTCCCTCCCTCCCTCCCTCCCTCCCTCTCTCTCTCCCTCTCCCCTCCTCTCTCCTTTCTTCTGTTTCCTCTCTTCTCTCTTTCTCTCACACACACACCCCTGTGTAAAAATATAAAGTGAAAATAGGAAGGAACTCTAGAATCACACTATAGGCCTAGAGTTTCCTGAGCAAGTTCATGTGGCTACCTAGCGGGACTCTCTGGGAGGAAGACCTTCATTATCTCAGGCAATGAGATAGTGTTTTCATTGTAATGATTTCATTGTATATTTTAAAAGATAAATCTCACAAATGTGTATGAAACTGAGAATTTAGTCTTACATTTTAAAAGTGAGCAAAAAAGGGGTATTTGTTTATCTTTTGGAGGTGAGAGAATATGGATGATTATCTAACCTGGTACTTGGGTGCGAAGGAGGTAACTGATTATAGGCTCTTGAATTTGTGAGAATATATTCAACTCATAGCCTAGAGGTATTTGCCTGAGATGAAGGCCATCCTCCTAAAGAGTCCTGCTAGGTAGCCACATAAACTTGTCTTGTACCAATAGTTCCTGCCTCAGGTACAGTTACTTAGAGACCACTGTTTGAGTAGGTGAAATTGAAAGGTTTAGAATAATAGCCGACAACATAGACTATGGTCAGTAAATGTCAGTTGATGCTATTACTGTTGATAAAATGACCTATGGAAAAATTGTAGTGTGAATTGAATACTAGAAACACCACTATCTGCAAGAGATGTTGAAGAAACATATTCCTGCAAGGGAAACAGTATACCCAGAGGAGAAAAAAAAGCAGAGGAAAAGCAACTCGCATGTTTTAGTGAACTCAGAGGAGGAAAGAATATGTCAAGGAATGAGTGAGTGATGTGGAAGGATGCAAGAAAGTCAAGATAGGTGGAGAAACAAATAATGCCCACTGTGGTTAGGGACTAGCACATAGAACACTGGTGACTGGACAGAGAACAGTTAGTGAAAAGGTTATAGTAACAGACATGGAAAAGTTGAGGAGGAAATGAGACCTCATGAAGCTAAGAGCTGTTTCAAGAAATGTGTCTGGGAAGAGAAGCAAGAAAGATCTACTTGAAGTCTAAAGACTGGGAAACTGGGGCTCTTTCAAGAGTCGGGTGGTTATTGGGCTGATGAAGGACATGTGAAGAGGAGAAGATGATGGGTGCCAGGGTCCCAGGGGTGGTGGACACTACTGCAGGCTACAGCCTTTAGGGGTTACAAGTAGGTTAGACATTTCTAAGCAGGCATCAGAGTTGATGCTTTAGTGAAAGGAATTCAGTCTCCTTGGTAACCACAGATCCTCCTGAGTAAATGTATAGACTGGAAGGAGCTCATCAAAGGTGCTACTTGAAAGATAATTTTCACCTGGTATATGGATGACTTGGCTCTCTCCTCACCTTTTGTGGGAAACAGCACAGGCAGACCCTCCTGAGTGAAATACCTTGTCCTTGTGGATTTCAAGCTCCCGTGTGAGTTACAAAGATTCTGGGATATTTCTTGTAAAGCACAGAAGCTGATTTGTGGAGGCCTAATCCCTTGAAACAGACTCTTGAAACAGTTCACATCCATTCTTCTTCCCCGAATGCTTAAAAGAATTGTGATCACCCAATAACATGCCCTATGCATCTCTCATTCACTCTGCTGGTATATTCTAAAAGTTCAGGAGTCTCCATAGTAGACTGTGTTGTCCTTTCTTTACAAAGAGAGCTAGTCTTCTCTGTTTTCACATATGCAGGAAGTATGCTGATGATACGTCCAAGGAAGAGCCAACCAAGAGAAGTTCTGTTTGAATCAGCCTTGGATAGGAGCACTGGCTGCACCTACTGTTCTGTGGCCACTTAATAGCAAGCATTTAGTTTGGAGGTCACATTCTCCTGCATATTGACCTCCTGCTCCTATTAAGAAAGGATAAAGAAGTCAGCTTGATCTTTTCCTGCCTGTTAGCTAAAGATAGGAGTTGTCAGCATGAAAACCTTTAGCTAGAATATTTCACAAAACAAAGGCTTATTTTTCAATGTTTTCATAACGTAGATATAAAGAATCTCTTAATACAATAATATAAGGAGAAATATTAAATGAATAGTCTGGGTTGACTGCATAAAGAAAGAATGACCCCCAGATTTATCTCCCTATCCCTATTCTACCATTTGGTATTGATACTTTGATGTCTTCAGGCTGACTATATAGAGAAATTGTATGTTGTAACTTTGTGAAGGTCACAAAAACCCCTAATTGTATATAAATCACTTAGTTTGTAGTTTAATAACTAGAATGTAGAGCGTTGTGAGAGTGGCAAAAAGCAGCCACTTACATCTTGGCTGTTTGTTCTGAGTGGTGCTTCAGCCTTTCCTTTCTTTTACAATTGCATGATAAAATTGGATCCTTTTTATGTGAGTATTAAGAGAACAAAAAAAAAATGACAAAGTAGAGCCATTGAAAACAATAGAATCAGGAGATGAATGGTGAATTATTGACTGAGTGGTATAACAGTACACAGTGCTGAACTTAGTAAAAGTGGAATACATGACATTTATCTACAGTATAGCTTCTTCGTTTGCTTCTTTACCTAGAATTTGATATCTACCCCCAAGGTATAATTAATTGATGGGCTAGTGATGTCTCTCAGTGAGAGAGTACTTGTCCGGCATGTGTAAGAGCCTGGGATCTAGGCAGGCAAGATGATTCAGTGGGTGCTGCCAAGCCTAATGGCCTGAGTTTGATCCCCAGGCTCCACATGATGGAAGGAGAGAACCGGTTCCTACAAGTTGCCTTATGACTGCCACACACTTCATGAGCACAAATATACACAGAAATAATGAAATAAATGTAATATGAATATTAAAAGGCCTGAATTCTACTTCAGTGCCACAGAAGAAAAAAGCTTACTTTTTACCTTCTAAAACTTAACATTTTAAAACAACTTCAGTGTTTATATGACACTTGGCATTTTGCCCACAGGCATTACTCCTCTGTGATGTGGGTGCTAGGTCCATTTTACAGATGACTTAGCCCATGTTGATGTTAAAATGATTTGTTCTTTATTGCACCATTATTGTTCATTATTGTTAAAGTGATTTGTTCATTATTGCAAAGTATGTCCAGTAGGCCATATCTCACCTTCCACTGTTGTTAAAAGCTAGTAACATTCTGTAGTAGTTTTATGGTTGAAAAAATAATCAGGAGAAGAAGGATGTTAAACTTTAATGGAATTCCCATTTCAGTATCTATGAATATAATCTTACTGTAGTACTGCCACAGTCATTCATTCATGTGATTCGGCTTTTACATTCTTGGGATATAGATGGTTAACTGACAGAGACCTGTCTTATGATCCAGATTGCCTAACATGCTCACTGCCTAAATTTTCTCCTATTGTGAAGATTTGCCAACTCTACTCTAGGACATTAGTAACAAGTATCTATGATTAGAAGCTTTGATCGGAACTTGGAAATCCAGTAAAGCTTTTTGTACACTAATATGTATCTTTTCAGCCACGAGTACGGCATTTCCTGTCTGCCTTGTACCAACTAAGAAATGAATGTGAAGCCCCAGAGAGTCTTATCAACACCTACCATTTTTCCTGTTCACCTACCTTTCTATGGAACTAATTATGCCAGACATCTTAAAATATGTTACAGATTTAACTTTAATAATTTAATTCACTTCTCCACTATTTTTTTGGTTACTTGAGATAGGGTCTCCCCATAACTCCAGCTAGCCTGGAACTCAGGCTGGTACACCAGGTTGGTCTTGATCTCATGGAGATCTGCCTGCCTCTGCCTCCTGAGTGCTGTAATTAAAGACTTAAGACATCATGCCCAGCTCACTTCTCCACAGTCTTAAGGAATTCTCAACTTTGACCCCTGCCAGCTTACAGTAGCCGCTTCTGGGGCCAAGTAGACTTCCTGGGTCACACTGTTGCACCATGTGTGGTTGACAGTGTTCGGCAGCTGTGCTCTGTCTCCTTTTCCACCTGGCTCATATTAGCCACACACAAAGTCTAAACAAATAAATGACTAGATAATCAAGTCAGTCTTTTATGTTGCAGAAAGAAATGCCATATTGTTTTGTCCTCATAGATAAGACTTTTCACTATTGAAATTTATCAAAGTTAATAATGTCTTGACAAAATAAACTTGGAGAGAAAAAACAGAAATGTAATCTTCATAAAACAATTTGCTGTATCATTTGGCTTACATTTTATATTAAATTTAGGTTTTTTAAATGTATATGTAACTGCTGGGTATTTTGGGATACGCTTTTTATCCCAGCACTCAAGTAGCAGAGGCAGGCAGATACCTGTGAGTTTTCAAAGCCTGCCTGGTCTACATAGTGACTCCTAGAACAGTTAAGACTGTATAGTGAGACCCTGTCTTCATATATATCTGTAGAAGCAATCCAAGGTACCCATTGACTAATAGATAAAATGTGATATTTACATACAAAGAAATATTTAGTCTTAAAAGAGAAGGGAATTCTAACATGTTTGAATACAACTGAACTTGAAAGACATGCTAAGAAAAATAAGCCACATACCGAATGACAAGTAACTTAAGTAGTTCACTTATGTATGGTAGTTATAGTGCTCAGATTCATAGAAAACGTAAATGGTGATCCCTGTCAGTGGAGTGTGGAGAGAATTGAGAGTTACTATCTAATGAATATGGACTGAATTCAGCCTGAGAAGATGAACAAGTTCAGGAGATGGATAATGGTGAGGTTTACTTTTTCTTATTAGCAGTTCGTGAAATAAAATTAATTACAACTAAACAGTGAGCCAAACAGCATCTTTGTAAAGGTCATCTTTGTTAAATTATCTGATGGAATGCCAAGAGAAATATATGCAATGGATCAGTCCTTTCTGCAGCATGGATTCCAAATAATGTATTTATTACTTACTGCATAGTCATGCTCTTCATAAAACTTAATTCTTAAGGTATTCTTTTCTTTAATAGGTCCATATTAAAGTATATAGTGAAAATAAAGATCTCTTTTGGTTTTAAGAAGCAAACAACTCTTAAATTTTTATTGTATGTATTCATGGCACTGTGTTACATAGGACATTTCCATACAAGTATATATTGTATGTTGGGACATTTCCATATAAGTATAGATATTGTATATTGAGCATATCCCATACCCCAGTAGTCCCCTCCCTTCCCTTTCTCCCCACTCCGTTTAATTCCCTACGATTATTGTGTTGGGGTAATGCGTGTCTCTCTATCTAGTAGTATTTGTTTTAATGAATTGTGTGTACCCATGTTTGGGGCATATATGTTTAATATTGCGTCTTCTTGGCAAATCACTCCTTTCTTCAGTGTGAAGTGACCTTCCCTTCCCTTCTGACTGTCGCAGTGTGAACCTTGTTTTGACAGGCATTAGAGCAGGAACACTTCTTTCTTAGATCCATTTGTTTGGAATATCTTTTTCCATTATTTCACCATAAGGCATCATCTGTCTTTGATAATGAAGTGTATTTCTTAGAGGCAACAAACAGGTGCATTCTGTTGTCTTAATCTAATCTGCTAGCCTGTGTCTTTAGGTTAGGACATTTAGACCATTAATATTCAGAATTATTATTAAAAGGTGTGTGTTAATTCCCTTCATTTTGTTGGTTTTGTAATGTTTGGTATTTTCCTATTTCTTATTTGCTTAATGTTGAGTTTATTACTTCCTATAGTTTTGTGAGTATATTTATCTTGCTCTTCAGTACAAAAGATTCTTTTGAATATCTTCTGTTTAGTGGTCATGAATTGTTTTAGCTTGTTTTTAATCATGTTTACATAGCTCTTACTGTTAAAACTTAGTTTTGCTATATGGTTGGCAAGTTATCTTTCAGAGCTTGAAAAACACCATTCTAAGCTTTTAAAGTAACTGTTTAAAATAATCCGCTAATTTTTTTTTAAGGGGCCTGCCTTTTTACATTATTTAGTGTTTCTGTCTTTCAGCTTTCAGAATACTTTGTTCTGTGTATTTAGTGTTTTAACCACAATATCGAATGGGGAAGTTCTTCTATGATCTTGTAAGTTTTGTGTTCTAAATGCCTCCTATACCTGAATTGACATCTCTTTTCCTATATTTGGAAATTTTTTGCTGTGATTTTTATTGATAATAGTTTCTCTATCTTTAGAATGAAATTCTACTCTGTCTTGATTTATAGACTTAGTGTATTCATAGTGTCCCATAGATCTCAAATATTATTTTTATACTTCTTATTAATTTATTTTCATCATTGTTTGAATGATCCAATTCCTCTACCTTGTCTTCAAGCTCTAATATTCTGTCCTTCCTATAATCCATTTTATTGATGAAGCTTTCCATGAAACTTTGTATTGGATTTACTGAAATTTTGTTTCCAGTATTTTTATCTTTTTGCTGTCTCAAAAAGACCCTCCCCCCCCCAAAAAAAATTCTGTCTTGGATTTCATCTAATTCACTGTCATTGTAGGACATTACTGTGGGATTAGTCATTTCTGGAAGAGTTGAATTACTATAATTTTTTTGTTTCTTGTGTTTTGACTTGGGACTTACGTATATGGGTTTAGGTTGTGGTTAATTTTTTAAAAATCATTCTTGTTCTTTCATTGGAAGTCCCGGTGATGTTTAAGAGGGACTAGGTTGTAGTAGGGTTGCGGTGTTATTTTTCTCTTCTACATTAATGTTCAGGGCACCAGGCTCAGTCCCTAGTACTCCCTGAACTTAGAATAATGTCTCCATTAGCTATAAAAGATTAGACCCATATGAATATACAATAATAGTCAATCATCCTTTAAACTCCAGTCATTTTAGGAAGTAAAGGAACACTGATGATACAGTGTTAAGAATAGGTTTTGAGAAGCTAAGACATGGAGACCTAGCAAGCTAGGCTAGACTGTTCTTTATGGAAATCTATCAAAAGAAAAGAAAATGGGCAGGGGAAAGAAAGAGAACACAAGAACAGAGATGGCCTGCTAAATTGACATTCATAGCAAAGGAAGGAGGATTAAATGTGATGGAAGAGAGGGAGAGAACTGGATGAGTATAGAGTGAGTGTATGCAGCCTCACTGCTTCTTGTAGAGTGCATGCTGCTTGCAGCCTCAAATCTTTCACTGTTCCTTTGCAGGCTCATAGATACTTATCACGCCTCTGAGCTGTCCTGTGTGAAGACAGGTTACAGATCCTGGAATCATCACTGGAGGGTTATTCATTGATCAGATCATAGATTCTGGTCCCACCTCCAGGCAGTGCCTTAGGAGCTGGGTTCTCACCTCTTGATGGTCCTTTGTGAAGTGTGATCATACGTGCTGGCCTGTTATTGGGTGGACTGTCGTGGATGGAGTCACACACTTGGGCAGCCTTTGGAATGGTCTGTCGTGGGTGGAGTTGCACACTTGGGCAGTCTTTGGGGTGGTCTGTCGTGGGTGGAGTCGCACACTTGGGCAGGCTTTGGAGGCCAGGTTCTGAGTGCTGCCCCTGGACCTTTACAGTCTTCTCTGATGTTCAAGTGTCACTCAACACCTAAGTCTGTGTTTCCTTCCAGACTGTCTCCAACCAGGTTTCTGCCTTGTTGAATACTGTGTGGTTCTGGTTCAAAAGTTCTCCTGGTCTAGAAGTGTTTCTGTAGCTAGGTTTTAGGATATTAGTCCCATGGCACTTGTTCTGAATTTTTGACAGTGGTTCGTGGAGGGCCTGGGGGTCAACAAGCTGCTGGACCAGCAGGTGCTCTTTGAAAATGGCTTCTTGTTAAAAGGAGAGGTTCCCCCCACTGCCCCCATCTCCTGTCCATACCACTGCAGACAATTCACTTTCCACCCCCCTTGTTTTTCCTGTTCCCTCTTAAAAATGTCTGTTACTGTTGAGTGTATTGTCAAGTTTTTTAAGGCTCTGTCTTAAGTATGACCACAGTCACTCTCTCTTACTGGGATGAGGGAACTCCCTTGATCATACCAGTCCCTTCAAGATGGACTCTATTTTTCCTGTTCTGATTTTTGAAGTTAACTATTTTAGTTTGCTATTAGGTTAGAATTTTTCAGGTGTCACCCATCTCTTCTGGTAGCTGTTATCCTACTTTATTTCCTAGAGATTCTCATGAACTGTTCCTACTTGTCACTGACCATTTTGTGTCCTATCATTTAAATTTTTTTCTTACAAGGAATTTAATAACAAATGGTAAGAAAAATAAATTTAAATAAAGTAGAAATAAACTAACATACAAATACCCAGTTCATTTTTCCAAAATGTTAGAAACTTCCCCCAAATTAAGTTTCTTGCATATTTATCAAGAAAATGTTTTCTGCATATTCAGGCATTTATAAAACATGTTAACAGTATTTTCGGAGTGGATTTGCTTTAGTTATTTCTAACCATTGCATGGTCTGCACTCTTAGGGCAATGTGCTTTACCAGTTACTAGTTGATAGCTAGTAGGTTATTTCAAGTTTTATAGGATTGGGTGGTTTTGTGTACTTTATCAAGTATATAACAGGCCTCAGCTTTGGAACTGGCGGAGATGTGTATTTCTATGTATTGTTGAATTTCCTTGCCAAGGTTTCCACCAAATTATATCTCTCTGCAGTATTGCTCTGTCCCTTATCAGTGTAATATACCATAATATCTAATAAGTGTTGTTAGTTGTCAGAATGTGTTACTAGAGCAACCTGGGAATCCCAGTGAGCTTTGAAAAAGCAGAAATACCACTTGTTCTTTTAATCAAAATGTTGTTTCCTGGAACTCAGATATTTTTCCAAATAGAATCTGTTCTGGCAGATGCAAATAATATTTTATTTCTTTAGCCTGTTTGCTCTCTGTTATTCTTAATTTTCTGAATAAGATTTTAATTGAAAGACACCAAATGCTGTCTGTAACAGGTGAAACAAATACAGTAACATGAAAATGTCAGTGATCCTCTTCTCCCTATTTCAGGCCCATCCTCTTGAGATAGTCAGTCTTTCTGATCCACTGTGTCTCCCGCGCAGCTGCCTGTAAGCTCAAACAAACCCACACAGGTGTGGGGTTTTTTATTTGTCATATTTTACTCAGCTCTTCAAATGGCTTTTTTAAAACTGAATTATATAATGCCAGGCATTGTAGGGTGCACCTTTAATCCCAGCCCTTGGAAGACAGAGGCAGGTGGATGTCTGTGAGATTGAGGCCAGCCCTGTTATACACAGTGACTTCCAGACAGATTGGGACTAGGAAACCCTTTCAAAAAAACACACAAAAAAACTGAATTATATGTAATGGTCCTTCTGAAGTAACTTTTAAATGACAATTCCTGCCATTCTGTTTGATGATTAGACTGAATTTGGAGATGCCATAGCTTGAATAGAATATTTCCATGTGGATATGTATAGAGATTATTACTAATAATGTTCAGATTAATCCTTTATCCATATATTGCTTTTATCTCTGCAAACTGAATATTTGAAAGTAAAATTGCAGGGTAGTTGGGAATGTGTGCTTTAAGTTTTTTAATAACTAGTACCAAATTTTTTCCGACAGATCACACTCATATTAGCAGCTTGTACATGTGCCCAAGTTCCTGGCTCCTCTCCGGCCCTGGATGGCACCCTGCTTTAAAATATTGGCCAATATCATAAAAAATGGTATAACATTGTTATTTTATTTCTCTCAACTAGTGAATTTGAGCCATTTTCCCAATATTTTAATTGGCATTTACACTAATTCGTCTTAGGAGATGTGTCTGCTGTGCCCTCTCCCTGTCCTCTTGTCCCCCCCTTCCTGCCCTGTCCACCCTCCCATCCACTCTCTCTCATTTTCATTGAGCTTGTGTTATGAGCTGGGTGTGAAGCCTTGTTCCTGAATACTAGGCCAAACACTCCACCACTGCTCCTCACCTCCAGCCCTTCTTTGATTGAATTCTTTATATGATCTTCTGGATGTAGAATTTTGTTTTCATGTAATGAAGTGTGTTTTTGTCTTTTCCCTTACAGGAAGTGAATAAAAATATCCTAAGCCATCTTTTTTTGTATTTGGTTCCTTCCTTTTGTGCATTTGCCATGCCCCTTTCACACATGTGTCTGACTTAGGTAGTGAACTAGCTTATGTTCCTATTATACCATCAGTTCTCCCATTAAATACAATTCTGCCTTTGTCATTGTAAGTTTCCTGTTGCTTTGATAGTCCTTGAAGGGTAAATATGGCTTATTAGGTTATCAATAGCACATCAGTCTTTATTAACCTCATATCTGAAGAAGCCCAAGGTAATTTCTAAACCCTTAAAGATGAATGATAATGTTACTGAAATTACACATAAAATGAAAAATTACAAGATTAAAAAAACAAAATGATCAATTCTTCCATAGCTTGAGCCAGGTAACAATCCTTTATAAAGATTTTAACTGGCTAGAGCACAACCAGTGAACATCCATTCCGTGGAGCAGAAGGAATAATTATAAAAGCAATCCTAAGATGCTCATAAAAAAAAATCTACCTGAGATGGATGGTATTTTTTTTATTTTCTATCATATTTCATTGTTACTAACCAAACTCCAATAATTTTTTAAAACTAACCTATTTGTTAGGTCTAGTAAAGAAAGATTAAATTTTGTCTGGTTTTTCTTAGAATTTTTGTGTGGTTTTGGCTATGTATATAGTAAATACTCTGCACAGAGAAAATGGGAGAGAGGATATTTATTTTCAGCTTTCCATTTCAGCAGATAATAATTTACAAGCATTATTATCATGTTCTTTGCAGTCAGTTAACCCCCAAATAAGCGTTTTACAGTAGGTAACAGGCATCATTGATCTTAATAATTTTAAAATACATATATATCAAGGAATCAGTCAGACTTGTTGTTGTCATTACTATTGTTCATTTCTTAAATGAGATTTAAAATAATAGCCAACCAACTATTCAAAGCATTACATTTTAAAGAAAAGTGCAACAGTATAATGTTCTTTTGACATTAATTCTGCCAAATTAACTGCCTTATTGGAAAGTGACAGCAAGTGTTGTCACTGACAACTACAGCTGACTTTGGCTCCAAGTGCTCATTTCCTCATCATGCCACTTTGCCTTGGTGTTTGTTTAATCACAGGACTCCCCCAGTATCACAAAGGAAAACCTCAACTAATAGAAGATTTAAGTCTGTTTATGTACATTTATGTACACACCCTTCTTTATAGAACATTAATACTTTTCTGGAGGAAAATTGAGTGGAAATGAGAACCATTGTCCATTCCACACTTGCAAACATCACTAGATTAATAAATGGTTTTTCAGAACTGACATACCAAGGTTGCAGAACTCCTGATTTTATGATAGGCAAAACTTGATGCCTGGGTCATGAAGGCATTAGACAAGTGGAGATAGGTAAATGCAGCCGGCAGAAAAGAGGGCAGTGTGTATTTCATCTGAAATTATGAACTTGTTATTGAGGTCACAATAATGTGAATTCCTGACAGAGATAATTTGCTAAAAGTAGATGGAAAGAGGGGCAGCTCAGGCTCTAGCCCTATCTCTTCCTGTGCTTCTCTGTGGCTTCTAATTAAATAGAGCATTCTTTTGTACGTAGATTGTTTTCAAATTGCCTTGGTGGTCATTGTAAGGAGAAGATGGTGCTCATATTTGAAATGCTTTAAGAATGTTACAATTTTTAAAAAGAATGTAATAATTCTGAAAGTATTGTTTTGCTTAATAAATAACTGTTTACAAAAAAAAAAAAAAACTTCAAAAAGGTTCATCCAAAGCACATTATTCAGGTCTTTACAGAAACAAATGATTTTAAAATCTTTGCAATAAATTTTATGTACTAAAGAAAATGATGAATAAAATATAGACTTCACTCATGAATCCAGATTAGTAAACTGAACAGATGGCATGGCCAGGTACTCTGCTGAGGCATGAATTGAGGGCTGCAGTGTTCACAATAGTATGATGCTCCAAGCCTGTGAAAAGAATACGGAAGAGCCTTCAGAGACATGTGAAAGAAATCAAGAATAGCTCTGTACTAGTATCTACCCCTTGCTCCCAAAGAAATAACTGTTAATATCTTGGGGGATGCTGAGGGTCTGAGGTTGAGAAAGTATGTTTTTCAATTCTTTTTCATTTCTTTCCTTTTAACGGGGGTAACTAGTTAGTACACAGGGCTTAGATCTTATGTTCCTATTTATTTGTATAATTATGTATCATTTTGGGGACTACCATGTAGACATTATTAAATTATGTTAGATGATTAGGATTTTGGATTGCCTTTATGGTACTATCTAAAATCTTGAAGCTGAGAAACTCAGGAACCTTTTGGATGCTTTGATTTTAGTGTCTTAGATTAGAAAATATTTAAAATTGAGATTTCTTAATAGCTTTGTAGGTATATTGAACTTGAAGTTGAGTTCGGGGCCTCTTGCATGCTAATAAGTTATATCATCAACTCAGTTTAAAAATAGTTCTCTGTGTCCAGCACAAGACCCATGAAGGCAATAATTTATTTGCTCATCCTTTGAATTTGGGAGGGGAAGTGGCATACTACCTCATTAGAATGAGACACATCCTGCCCAATGTCATGAATCTTAAAAGTCTAGCATATTATTTGGTTTTGTAAAGCTCTGTGTGTACTAAAAAAAGTAAATTATTGTTTTAGGAGATTTTAATTCAACAGTGGTTCAAGGAACAATGTGTTCTTAAGTGCTCCTTCTGTCATGTGATGGCCATATCAATGTTTCTTGATTTCTTGCTGAGATTATGGGCATGGAGAAGTGTGTTGATTCCTAATGTGTTTTATTAATATGAAATGATGTAGATAGATTTACTTTTTAAAGTATTATGTATTTTAATATACATTATGAAAAACATTATGTATTTTAATGTATATTTGAAAAAAATACAGAAAACTAGGACCTAGGGTTTCAATGATTTTAGCACCTGGAATGAAACATTGTTAAAGGAGTCGGATCAGTGTGGAATAATACTTAATGAAAGAGCTAATGTACATCAGAGGAGAAGGAAACCAACTGAGAACCCTGGATTCATAAGAACAATGTGTGTTAAATGATGAGAATATTAAAGATTACAATGAGAGACGCAAGATCCTAGGAGAGGCAGGAGGGCCTGGAGTGAGCAGCCTTAGACAAGAGAGGTGCTCTCCACTAATACTGGACCTGGAAATGCCTCTGAATGTGGGGATAGGAAAGCAAGGATTCCTTTGGCCGCCCAACAGCAGGGCCTGCTGCTCTTTCTTCGTTGTCAGGATTACTGCCATAGCTATCATTGCAGCTCCTGTAGTGAGTCACACAGCCTGCAGGAAACACAGGCAGTGGTGCAGATGGGCAAATGAGGCAGAAAGGCTCTTGCCTCAAAGCACAGTGAAACTTAATACACACTTGAATTTATGGTATTTACAGTAGGGAAAGAAAAGAGAATGTCTAATATCTGAAATGTAAGAGGAGATAGAACCTCTGACAGGACAACTACATACAAACAGATGGTGAATGCCGTAAACACTTGGTGCTGAAAGGAGAGCTGTAGGGAGCCAGGAGGGCATTGCCTCCCTTCTGAAGGGCACCTGAGAGAGGCGTGGAGGAGTACAGCCTCCACCAGGGCGAGTTGTAGGAAAAAGAAGTATTTTTAGGAAAGATGCATTGTAGTCAAAGTCTGGTGAATATTCTTAGTAACCCAGAGGTGGAGAATATTATGGGTAAAAGATGAAGAGTTTGTAAAATAGAATGAGGCTTCCACAGGGCACAGTTGGAAACAGTGAGGAGCTGTGGCACTGTAACCATCAGTGAGGGTTTAACGAGGATGAGAGAGTAGGCAGCCACAGGGAGTGAAGTGTGCCCTGTTTTTAGGACCAGAGTCTTAGAAGCTAAAAGCTGCATTGAGTTATTCCTGTCATCAAAGGAGATGGGAGTGGGGGTTTCCAATACTGATGCTTCTGGAAGTCAGAGGAAAACAAAGTGGCCTTGGCCTTGTACATAAAGGTACAGAATCCCTAGTGTTTCTGTTTCAAAAAAACACTGAAATCATTAATTTAAGGGGAAAACAAGAGGACTCCGAAACCTGGGAGTTGGGATAAAGGTGTACAGCTAAATGGGAAAAGAGAATAAAAAGAGATTTCACCCTACAGGATTTGGAAAAAAACAGATGCATGTGAAAAAGCAACTAAAAACCTCAGAAATGGAAAATACTGGGAAAATCCCAATATATGAACTAAATCCTAAACAAGACATTAGTGATTTAATACTAAGGAATTCTTTGTTGATTCAGCTCAGAATAATCAAAAGAAATTATGAAAAAAACTATTCTGTAAATTCAGTATTCTAATCAGTTTTTCACCTGAGTAAAGCAAAATATTCCTGAATAGAGTGTTTGTGCTGTGTGATTAAAAGTAGAGAAAAGCTAGAAAGAAAGGAAAGAATTCCCAGAAATCAAAACTGAAATGAAAGTACCCTTAGCTAAGTGAGCAATAAAACTGGTCTTCACCCTGCAGGCAGCTGCCCAAGGTAGGCAGGTGGTGAATTTGGTTTGATTATGAGCCATCCCTGCACTTATGTTCACATGCTAAAAAGAAGTGACCTGGGTGACAGCAATAAGGCGAAGCTTTTCCCTGAGAATTTGATACTTAGGAAATTCAAAAACCTAAATGTCTAGTAAACCTAGGAAAATTTGTTTCAAGAAAATATAACTAAAGCATAAGCAAGATAGACTACCACAAAAGAATTAAGTCTTGAAACACAAACTGACAGGAGAATGTGGAGACATTGGGACTCTCCTCCACTGCTAGCTGAAGTATAAGTTCAGTAATTATACAGTACTCTAACAGCCATTATCAAGCAAAAATGGTGGTATGCATTCATACTTTTAGAAACAGAAATTCCCCTCTGCATCTATGCTCTGAAGAAGCCTGGCTTATGTGCAGAAGAAGATCTGATAAAAAATGTTTGTCTTAGCAAAGTGTGGTGGCACATGCCTTTAATCCCCAGCACTCTGGAGGCAGAGGCACTTGGATCTCTCTGAGATGCAGCCAGATCAGGATGGTCCACATAGAGGGTTCCAGTCCTGCTGGGGCTACATAGTGAGAACTGGTCTCATTAAATAAACAGCAACGAAAAAAATTGTTTTGAGTAGGAAGAAGATGTGAAGCGTTTGCATTATTACATCCTATGTGTGAAGAATGTGAGGCAAACCAGGAGTCTTGCTGGTTGGTATCCATGCTCTGGAGCAGAGGATTCTGCTCAGATTCAGCTACAGCAGATATGAACCATGCCTGACTCATCCCTAAGACGGTGAGTGATGCAGGAAGACTCATGAAGATGAAATACATAATTTTAAGAGGTTTAAACAGGAAGGTCAGTGGGGGAGTTTAGGAAGGATTGCTAGGATAGAGTAAGACTAGAAAAAAAAGAGAATATTTGTTTTACAGAGTGCTTATAATTAGATAAGTCATTGAAAACAAAGCTCTATCACAATAAGAACATAAATACATACATGATTCTTATAAAATGGAATATTGTGCAGTGAAAATAAATGAGTGAGATCTGATATTGATAACTCAATCTTATTACATAAAAAGGCAATCTGTAGAAAAACTGTAAAGTATGCTTTGTACATAAATTGCTTGAAATACAGAGCAGTAGAATGTATCATTTGTGGGACCATAAGTATATAGAAGCAATAACATAGAATCTCATAGTCATGAGGACAATATACACCAAATTCAAGGTAATGATTTTTCTGCTGAGGGAAAAAGAGGTAAGTGGGAACCAAGAAAGAAACCAGGGCTTATCATTATGTTTAAGATAAGATTGTAGCATTTTGTTTCTCATGAAACGGGAAGCAAGTGTAGCAAATTAGGGCTTGTCACAACTGACTTGTTAAATTTCACAAAAGTTACTTGTTTTGCTGTCTATCCTTCTTCTGTATACTTAAAATATTTCACAGTATTAAAAAACTGTAAGTTAAAAAAAAATCTATTGCTATGTAAAAAGAAGCCCAACACCAGACTGGCTCAAATTGGGTTCTTGTTGAGTTTTATGTGCAGAATATTTATCATGGATCAAGACCTAGAGGGAAGAACATCAACTGCTGTGCAGCCTGGCAAAGCCTTAACCAAGCCCAGAGGAAGCCAGTTCAGGCCAACCTTTCTTAAGAGTGTTTCAGCAGCAGCTGTATGAGGCCTGGCTAGAAGGGTGCACCCGTGAGCAGCGGTGGGCAAGGTGGTGTTGTATATAAGGAGATGCCACCTCTGATGTCAGTTAGTGGCTGCGCCAATGAGTCCTCCTTAGACAGTGCAGGCCTGATCACCATGTACTTCCCTTAATGAAAGTTATAAAAACAAAGCATGTTTTCTATTTCCTTGGTGTGCTCTTAGTATTTATCAGTATATTTATGAGTAAATGAGGTTAATATGAAGAAGATACAGGTTATCTTGCAGAGCATTTAGTGGCCTTCACTGTCTTTGTAAGTTTATGGATTTACTTTCTGGACTCTGAGGAAATTATCTTATGCTAAGTCATTGGAAGCTCTTTTCATTTTAATTTTCATGCTATTCTCAAAAGAGAGCAAACAAAGTCCCTCTACAATTAGATGTCCAGCCTTGAATATTGAATAAGGACCAGTCTTCATAGTCTTATGTTTAGATGATAAAAACAAAACCATAAAATTTATAAATGTTCTCTTTGCCTAATTATCTTAATGAGTGTGTTATTTTGGAGATCATTAGATGTGTTTTTGTATGACTACATAATGCTGCCTTCCTCCTCAGTCAACCAAAGAAAGCAATAGAGACAGAATTGTCAAATATTTATATCTTATTCATCCATCGTGGCACTAGTCACGTATGGTGTTTAACTTTATCCTGTAGAGATAATATGTATCATTTTACAACAAAGCAGGCATATATTTTACTTGAAAATATTCATAAGTATTAGGTAACATACAGATCTCATGCTTTCCAGCTTCCTGTGGCAGCGTAATGAAGTCCTGCTTGTGAGAAATGTGGGCAAAGTAACAGGCCAGTTTTGATAAATTGGTCAGTGCTGCTCAATTGTATGGGCTTGGAGGCCAGTAGGATATAATGTAAATTTTGCTCTTTCATAAGAATGCTAAAGAAATTGCATTTTAAACTGAATCCAGAGAGCACCACCATGGATTCATGGGCCTTGCTGGCACTCAAAATCTGGATGGTTTCTGAGGAGCTTCATTTAGTATTCCCCGGGACAAGCACAGGCCAGGAAGGCTGATTAAGAAGAAAAGGAGTTACTAGTGAATTTTCACACTTGTAGCAAGGACTGGAAAACAAGGCTTGATGTTGAGTTTCAAGGAGCAGTTCGTAAATTTTGCTATCATCAGGTAAAGAAATTACTGGTGTAGCCACCCAGCCTAGACGTGTAGCTTGCATTGAGATAATTTCTTTGTGAGGAACTTGACTTTGAGATAGGGCTGACAGAAGGGAGAGAAAGGGAGCTTCCTATTTCCTGGTTCCAGTCTCCTCATGACCATGTGAGACACAGTCTACCCAAGTGCATCTTGGGGCAAGGCTATAAAGGAAGGAATTAAGGTTAACTATGCCTTACTTGAGCCATCCCCTTGAAAGGTTGTTTCAGACATACTGGCAGCCACAAACATGATTTTTAGAATCTTCTATGATGGAATATTTTTCTATAAATTGAAGTCCTTTTTTTTTTCCTTGACTGTTCTTACTTGGAATATATCTTAATCTTGTCCTGGTAATGGTAACTTTTTTTATGTCCCCAAATGAAAACGCATACTAGCCCTCAATCCTTAGTTGTCATTGAGCAGAGTGAAAAATAGTGTAATGACCTGAGGGTATTTATGAGTGGTCCTTTCCCAGCCCAGCTTGATCCAAATGGTCAGTTTTGTTTTTGTTTTTTTTTTTTTGAAAAGATGTACCTAATAAACAGTTGAGTAAAATAAAAGAGAAGACATCTGTTATAAAAAATACAAAATAAAAAGTAGTGTGAAGTACACATAATACTATTTGCCAAGACTGTCTCAGTCTAGTGCTGAACATTACAGTTTGTATCAGTCTGCTCTCATTGCCCCACTTCCCTATAGTAATTATATTGTACAGCACTTTGAGCCAACTTCTATTCATCTATGCCTTGTCCAGTGTGCCTGCACCAGCTGAATTCACTGAGAAAGGAGTCTCATATTAGAAATAGATAAGTAACAGAGACACAGCTTCTTCAGAACTGTTATAAGAATAGCACAATGAATTTATGAAGCCAGTACTTCCAAGTAATTACACATGTGCTTCTCAATTAAATTTTATGACAAATATTAACATATAGCCATAAATATTATTTAATGTTTGCATGCCTACTGTTTTGAGCTAGCAGTCATTGTCAACTAAACTACTTACAGTTAAGTACATTTCTAGACAGATAATATGGCACAGGAGATTTTGAGGTATTCTTGGAAAAGTTGAGACTTTTAATGCCAGTAGTATATTTTATTTGATCTTTGGGTGTTTCATAACATGACGTGCTCTCTATTTATTAAACGCCCATCAAGCCAACAATAAGAGAAGTACAAATAATATTCAAATGCTTTCTCTTATAATCACTCTTGTTTTTTTCATGGTACAGCATAAGAATTTCTCTAGATGTCTTTCCAGCTTCCCAGTACAAGTTTAAATTCCACGTTGTAGCATATTCTTCATTTTTTGTCTCCCTTTGCACAGTGACAAATGAGTGTATTGTCAGTATAGCAAAATTTTGTTGGTTATATTGTAGAATAAATATAACCAAACAATTTCTGTGGGATTGAAATATCTTCTGTCTTCCTCAGTAAAATGACTTGTGTCAAAGATGGGAGAATGATTTTCATAGAGATTTTGTTTTCTTTTGTGTCTTGTTTGTTTTGAGACGGGGCTCCCTGATATGCCACTGGCCTACAACTTGCTATTGTGAACTAGACTGGCCTTGATCTCCCAGAGATGCACCTGCCTCTGCTGGGACTAAAGGCCTGCACCATCTCACCAGGCTGGAAATTTTTTTTTTTAAATGCTGTCTTGACACGTAGTATAGCAGAAGGGTTGTAAAAATTAGGATGAGTGCTCATGATGGTTGGTGTGCTCAAATGTAAGTACATCAAGTAAGGTGCCTGTGCACCTCAAGTTTAACATGCCACTCTGCAAAAGTTTTGTTTTTAATTCCATTGACCATCAGTGCAAGAGGAATAAAGCCTGACTAGCCACTGAATACATTTTTCTGCATTGACCCACTTAGAAAAAGTGTTTTATTTTGTTACATTTATTTTGTAACCTGAAATTTTTCCCTTTTTTGTTCTTTTTAAAATGATATCAAATAATTCTATCATAGTGTTATTTATTATGTAAATTGTATTGCTGTATATAAAGTATGGTTTGTTTTGTTTTATTAAAGGAATTAGCTAGTTATGGTGGTACATGCCTTTATTCCCAGCACTCAGGATATAGAGGTAAGTGGATCTCTGTGAGAAAGAAACCTGATCTACATAGCAAGTTCCAGGCCAGCTGGGACTATAGGGAAACCCTGTCTCCAAAACGAACAAAATAAAACCAAACAAAAAACGAATTAAAACTAAAAAGTGCAAATACGTTTCTAGTTAAAACAAGAACTGATACTCTAGTGTTTCTAAATTTTAAACACATCAACAGGTGATTATTTATGCCATCCAGAACCTGAATTTCATAATACCGTACTGTAGCTTTATGTTATGGGTATGTTCCTGTGTTTTCTGTGACAAACATTAATTCATATTATCTGTCTGAGCAGCAAACCTTGTCTCCTTATATGCCTTTTATTTCCTTGAATCACAGGAGCTTCAGTTTCAACGACTCACCCGAGAACTGGAAGTGGAAAGGCAGATTGTTGCCAGTCAGCTAGAAAGATGTAGGCTTGGAGCAGAATCGCCAAGCATCGCCAGCACCAGGTATAAGCCCAGTGGCTCTATCTTTAGTACCCCAAGTTACATGTCTTAGAAAGTTGGCCAGATTGAGATCTATCTATCTATCTATCTATCTATCTATCTATCTATCTATCATCTATCGACACATAAATAATAAATATCAACTGATCCTATAAAATGTTGCTCCTGTTATCTTACCATCCTGAGTTAGACACCAAAAATGTCAGTTTATTTTAATTTTGAGAAACCTCTGACAGTATTGATTATCTTTCAGTCCTGTGTTTGAAGTGCTTTTGTGGCATTGGCAAGCTTCTACAGCAAAAGAAGCTATATGCTGCCTTCAGAATGTGATTTCTTACATATAGATACAGTTAATGAATATGGCTACTATTAATTCCTAGCTACTTGGTAAAGCTCACTTGATGATATAGATTTTTTAAACTAAGAAATATTTCTAAACTAAGGTTTAGTTGGCCTTTAGAAATGACTTCAATTTACTTTTCAGTTTTTCCAAAAATCTGTGAAACTGCTATATAAACTTATTACTCATGAAATAATTCAAAGAGATTAAGCACAAATGAGTTTAAGGCTGTTAAATATAGTGATTACAAAATGAGCATACAACTGGAAAAAACACACTTAACCACAATGGTTAGTTTTATTTAAATGACCTCTATTGTTTAAAAAAAGTCATTATTGTATAAATTACTATCATATGCTCCAGACATTAAATCACCACTGATCTGTAGATTTATGTCTTTAAAAAATACATATTTCTTGAATCTTATTAAATATTTTTATCACTTGCATTTTTAATCTTTGTTTATGTAGATTTGGGATTCACTAAAAATAACTTGCATCACTTATTTCTAACTGCATAATTGTTTTTCCCAGTATCTTCTGTAACTTATAGGAGAAAACTTCTTCCTGCTGAATAGAAGGCTGTCTGTAGCTTGTCTTTTCTAATTAGTCATTGATACGATTTTTAAACTGTTAGACTGCATTCACATGACTTCTTTAGCCTCTACCTTTGACAGGTGTGTATATTGGTGTGCTTAAGAAATAACGTATACACCTAAGTCAATAAAATATTTTTAAAGTATAAAGGTAGGTGGCCATTTTTTTAAATATCTGAGCAGTCTTTTTTCTTCCTTTTTTAAAGTTAGGGGGTGGTGGTGATCCTACCCTGGCATACGTGTGGAGGCCAGAGGATACCTGCAGAGAGTTGGTTATTTCCTTCCATCATGTGTGTCCAGGGGATCAAACTCAGACTTGGGGACAGGTACCTTTATCTGCTGAGTCATCTTGCTTGCCCAGGCAGTCTGAATTAGAAATTTCTTTTTTGTGTGTGTGCCTTTATTTTAACATAAGATCTGAGCACAGTGCTCTTTAGCCAAGCACCCATCTACATGCTCCTTGAGTGCATAGTAAACATTAGTGACAGCCAGTTTTGAGTGCATCCCAGAGTGCTTTGTCTTTAGGTTATCCACTTGTGGTCTTTGGTTTCTGCCCTCTCCACAACTTCAGAGTGCTTTCCAGAGGACCAAAGAACACAGAAGACACAGTTGCTATTCCTTGTGACAAACAGAGCTACCCACTGACAGTGAGCCATTAGAAATAGTAAGTTAGTAAATAGAGAAATGATGTTTTGTTGCATCACTTAAGAGGCACCTCTATCCCTTTGTGTCTTCCAGTTTCTTTTACTGTCCATATTGTATCCAGAACATAAAATCGTAAATAGAAATTAGATCTGAGACCTAGATCCTGTTTTCTGTCACCTTCTGATTTTCTCAAAGGAAATCAAAGTACAATTGCTGTTCATACCCATGAAGCTTCCTAATAGATTTTGTTTATTCCTGTGTGAAGAGAATTTAGTCAGAAAAATGGGCGTTTTATAGCTAGTTCTCTTTCATACCATTTAATCAGGATTTTCATGTCAGTGGAGGTAAGGTGACCTGAAAGACTAATTTTTTTGTATTCCAAAGATGACATTAATGACTCAAAGGGAAAAAAATGTATATTTTACTGACTTGTCAGTTGTCCAAAGTTTTCGCCATTGTTGGTCTCACTTTGTGAATGCCGTGGAGTCTGGCTTACTTAGAGAGAGAGACGTGCTGAATAATCTATTTGGGTTCTAATGGTGAGCAATGCATGTCCCTTACACTGGAGGATCACCTGCATATGCCCACTGACAACTTAAAAAAGTAATCTCAGAATGAAATTTAGTTTTCTGTATTTCTTACATGATTTTCCATTTCTTTTATTTTCTGCTAAACTAATGATACCAATATATTTATAATGATCCTAATCTGGAATTGATAGTGTCTTGATGCAAAGATGATGTACGAAACTAAAAGTCATCACTACAGCCTTGAAAAGCACAGTAAGTGGGCAAAGATTTGTTCTGAGTACACTGTAGCTGTTTTTTTATACTTAATATTTCATCTCAGTCATCTTTCAAAAGTACAAAAACTAAAAATAAATGAGAATTAGGGGAAAGGGAAGGTCAAATTTAGAAAAAAATAAGATGGCGCCAGGATTAAAATAGTACAGGGAAAAATGTATGCTGTAGCATGCTGTGCATTTGCGAGGCTGAGAGCAGCCACGTTTGCTCTGAGTGTCATAACAGCCAAGCTAAAGACAGAAGCGCTAATGAATGTCATGATTCAAGTGTCTAGAAGGTAAAAACAAACCAGGCAGCTCAGGAGCTTCCTCCCTCCTGCGGCTGAGACTTCAGTGGTCCCTCGTGTGCATTTGCACTAAGAAAATGCTGTCTGAAGCAAGCAATACCCTCAGTGCTCTCTTGACAGTAAATTACAAAACAAGCTCATAGGGCCATTTCTCATTGCTGGGTGGAATATGGACGGATGGAATAGCACCTAATTCCTCAGGGGGCCAAATCTGACATTTAGCTTGACTCAGGTTTACACTTAGCATATGTAGATAGATGGATCAGTTTCAAGTCTGCTAAGCAGGCAGCCTGCCATGATTATTTCTGTCTGCAGAGTTTTAAGAGTCCTGGGTGGCAAGGAGTGCTGAGATGTGCGCGTCCTATGTTGAGTCCACCTCGAAGGTGTGTTATATGCACAATAGCAGCAGAAATGGCTCCTCAGGGTTGATTTAGTGTATACAGCATACCTTAGTACAAGATCCACACAGAGAAATGTATCTTTTGAAAGCTCACATCCAGATCTGATGAGCGTGGGATTTGTGTGTTTCTCCCTACTGTGTCACCACTGGAGTATTGTTCTCAGAGTAGCTGAGTGGAGGTTTAACTGATGAGGAGACAGTAGAAGAATTCAGTACTCAGCACAGGAACGTCAACTTTTATAATTTCTGACTAACACAATTGACATAGAATTGCCTGACCACCCTCAAAATCCATGGAGAGAACATTTTCACGTCCTTCAAAAAATGAGACAATTACTTTTAAAATTTTACTGCATTTCTTTCTCTTGAAATTTTTCTTTAACTGATGGCAAATCCCTATGCGTAGTTTTTCATCTTATTCTTCAAGTTCCACTCTGACATACCAAGGTTATTAATTGAACAAGTTTTAATGGCTCCCACTTGCCTAAGAAATTCCCAGGGAAGCGATAGCTTAGATCCTAAGGCAGTAGTTAGATTCCTGCAACCTTCCAATGGCAAGTTTACTGTCAGGGGAAACTTAGCCAGGGGAATACTGCAAGGTAAATAGATGAGTCTATAGGTATACAAGTTATGGCCTGGCCTCACATCTCATTCAAGAAAAGAAATTATACTCGTGGTTCAACTTTCTGGGTAACAGAACTGTGGAAGAACTGAAAATGTGGTTAGGACAGAAGATTCAGTAAACTAGGAATATCTCAGAACTCTTAAATCTAAACTTTTAATACACAATTGGAAAACTGTTCTTGAGAAGGGAACTTGAGATCTTACTCAATTGCCCAGAGCTTGTCTTATCCTGTTCTTGTTTCTCAGTTACTTCTAAGTGAGCGCCAGATAGTGACAGTGTGTGTCTTTGCTATAGATGTGTTCCCGATATTTATCTTATAAATCATAGCACTTTTATTTATGAAGATGAAGCATTCAATTTACATTTATATTGAAGTCACAAAAAATACTTGACATATTAATATCAAGGAACACACCAACTTTGTAATTTCTTGTGTGATTTTCACATTTACTCATCCTGTATGGAAACACATTGCTCAGGACTGATTGCTGCTAGTTTGAAGCGTCCCTGGGCAGGCAGAGAAGAAACCCGTCCTTATCAGCTGCATGAAGGAGAAAGGGCTGGCAGTGTCAACAGGACAACCCACACCCCTGAAGATTTTTCTCTCCCGTCTGCTTACAGCCTTAACAAATAGTCTTCTTATTGCTACTTAGAAAAGGGGCTCTTAGTATTTAATGAAAAGAGTGGATTTCTCATGGCTATTCAGGCCTTTGGAATTTTTCATGTTTTTAAATTTTATAGGGTCATCTGCTACTGCCCATCGGGCTTCTGTTGATACCACTAAAAATTCTGAAGTGCTTTAGGCCTAACCTGGGAGAAAAGGCTTTTTCATGGTTCATGTCTCTTCTTCTGTGAATATTTTTAAGTCATTGTGAAAGAAACTGCCTCAAATAATATATTTCTTAAAAATAAAGTCTTTGGAAATATTGAATGTCTGTCCTTTGATTTACTACTTCAGGAAGATGTTTAATGATGTTCTGTTCCTTTAACCTTTAGTGCTATCTGTAGTGAAAGCCTGGGCCAAAGCGGGAGGGGAGTAAGGTGTTACTTCCCAATTTCCAGGTAGAATTCCGTTATGTAGAGTATATACCACATTTTCTTTACCATTCATCATTTGCCATTGTGAAGAATGTTTCTGTGTCTCCTGTTTTAAAAAATATTTCATTTATTCTTTTTATTTTTTGTGTATGAGTGTGTTGCCTACATGTATGTAAGTGCATCCATGTCGTGCAGTGCCTGCAGAATCAGGAGAAGTTGGATTCTCCTGGAACTGGAATTATGGATGGTTGTTATCTGCCATGTCAGTGCTAGGAATTGAATCCTGTTCCTCTGCATGAGCAGTCAGTGCTTGTAACCACTGAGCCATCTCTCCAGCCCTGTCTTACATTTTAAAAGCGAGAAAGCCTGAGCTTTTTGTTGTAGTCATTCTTAGTTGGTAAGTGGAGGGCTCAAAGGAGACTCTTTGGCCTGCCTGCCCATCCTCGTATTGTCTTAGATTGGCTTCCTTCTTTGTCTTTTGCTTTCTGCTACTCCAAGACTTCTTTATGACTGAGCTAGTCATCTGTACAGATTTACTTTTAAGTGCATAGTAGGTCAGGCTATTTCTCAGTACTGTTATGCTCATGACAATACATTTCTTTACATCATCTTAGATCTGGTCCCTAGCAGTTCTCTTAGTGGTCAAAAAATAAAAGCTCCCTGACTTCATTTCTAAGTCAGACTAAATGAAGAATAAACTATTTAATATTTGAATATAATTATCAGAAACACTCTGTGAGCTCTTCACAGTGAATATTTATTAAGTAGAGGCTCTTAAGAGAAAGTTTAGTAACCCTGAATTTTTATGATGTGACCTTTGTAATAAGCATGATGAAGAGGCCCACATTGGAAGGGTAGACAATGAGCCTGGTTGACCTCAGCTCTGCAGAAGTCATTTATCTGGAGCACTTTGCTCAGTACTGTTTTTCTAGAAGACATTTTTTAGTCACTACTTCTTATTGTCATTCAAGCCACAAGCAAGTTTTATCTAGGACATACACATCCAAGTGACAACTGTTTCTACACGTTAGATTTATATAACTGAGACTTCTGTAGGATACATAAGCCCAAGGTAATTGAAGCAGCATTCCTTTAGACTAATGTATTTGAAACCACAAATGCAACCATTTGATATTAAATGTTAAACCAAATATTTTTCATGATAAATAGAATCATTTATGAATCTAGAATATTTTACAACAAAGCATTTTAGTTGTATTAATTATGTCTCTTTTAGAATAAGTATTTTTAAAATGTTAAATGGGGATGCAGTTGAGATGAACCAAAAATGTTGATCATTTATACTTATCATCAAATTTCAGGTTATTCTAAGAGTATTCTAATATCTTTGATTAAATATGGTAGAAACCCAGCTGTATTAATTTTCTAATTAACGAAGAAGAAAATACCTGATAAAATTCCTAGGCCCATGCATCTAAAATATATGTACCATGCCATTATTTAATTTTCTTTTAAAGGACCATTTTAATTAAAATGACATTTTATTTTCTGTAATTTTTAATATTCTATAATTAGTAATCCTAAATTATTTAACAGTAATGAATTATTGAGTCAAAATAAAAATTATATTGTTAGCCTGCACTATTAATCATTAAGGATTTTTTTTAAGTATGTTAAAATAGACTGTAGGGTATCAAGATACTTCTTGAAAAGGTATACTTTACTGTTTGATGAATAGGAATTAGTAATTACTTTTACCATATCAAAACCGCAACAATGCACTTAAGTCCTGTTTAATATATTTTTATCTTTAATATGTAGTAATATGATTCATGTATATCATGTTGTAATGAACATTTATATGATAAAGTGATAACCAGATCAGACTAATCGATGTATCTGTCTGTTACCTTCGACAGATATCATTTATTTGGGCAGATATTAAACCCTCTCTACTAGACATTTCAATATATTTAATTAGTTATTGTTAGTTAGAGTCATCCTACCATGCTATAAGACATTAGAAAATATTCCTCTTATCCATCGGTACCCTTGTATGTATAGACCATTCTGTATACTGTCCCCTTCTCACACCTTTCCCCACTTGTAAAAATTTTTTATTATTGTTATGTATATGAATGGTTTGCCTGAATTTATATACTTGCATCATATATAAGCAATTCCTGTAGAGGCCACTTGAAAGTATCAGATTCCCTGGAATATATGTAGTTAGATGTGGGATATTTACGTAATAACAGATGTACATTTTCCCCAATATCCTTATGCACAAATTAGTACTAAGGATGCTCAGTTTTTAGTATCATTAAAGAGATTATGAAAGGGGTGATATTTACAATGAAACTGCTATTTTATATAAGTGAATCATCGGTTGTGTGATCTCCAACAATAACTTGATATATCCAGCACTCCCCTCTGAACGGCTCACTTTTGTGATTCTCCTAGAGGTTCTGAATTGGGTATAGTTTCTTAATGCATTTTTCTGTGATCTGAGACTGAACAAAAAATGCACAGAAACCAACAATTGGAACTAGGCATCTCAGGACTGAGAAGAGGCAGGAGTGTGACAAAGAATCATATGAGCTGTGATTCCAACAGGGTCAACCTCTGAGCTGCATGCTTGACTTCAGAGCGTTCTGGTGTTCCAGCTCAATCTAGAGTCTCATGTATGTATGTATGCTGTCATATCTCAAATGCCCACAACTGCTATCCCTAGTGGAAAAGGGAGAGGGAACACACAGGGAGAAGGAAAGGCTTAGTCCTGAAAACGCCATTAAGATTGTTCAATTTCCAATGCCAAAGACTAATTTCTAAAAGACAAGATTATAGACATCTGTTACCTAGCGAGCCATTTGTTAGAATACATGTGCATTGCAGGCAAAGCCACATGTATCTCATTTATCCTAATTTTAAAATAACTCTTTTTCTTCCTGGGTGTGCGGGTTAGCAGTGGGGAAAGTGATACTTCTGCTTTACTGGCTGGTGCTAAGGATTTCGGCTCTTCCAAAAGATGTTGGCTGGAGAACTATATAAGGTACCAGAGGGCCTCTTCCCTGTCAGCCAAGATGCCCCCATTGAAGTCACTTTTGAACTTGGTTTCCAACTCATACTGTGCATAGTCTAGCTATGACTGAGGATAATCTCCCAAGAAGTTTCTTGAGCCACTCTTTGGACTCTCTTTTTCTATTGTGTTTTCATGAATGATCCTTGAACCCATGTTTATATCTAGTCCACGGTTTCTTTCTTGTAGAGGTGGAATAGAGTTGTGGTTTTCAGTGGTCTGATTATACTCTTTAAATGCGATTGCCTTGTGAGTCCAGGTGCCAACTTCTCAGGTCCATTTTCACAGTCTGATGGTGTTTGCTAGTACCTGTCTGTGCCTGATGCAGAAGGATACAGTGCTTTGCAGATGGCAGGGAGAAGTGAAGGCACATGGTATCTGGGGATAATATGCCAAAAAGTAGGTTTTTATTGGTTTCTCTTTGAATACTGTGTTCCCAGCCAACCCAATCCATACTATATACTTCTAGGCAACTCTGAAACTGCTGGTCACATTTTTTAATGCTCTGAGGAATTTTCTTAAATTAACTTTTTAATTGTTTTATGTCCAAAAGGTTGACATCTTCATTAGTAGTTTACTTGTTTCTAAATTTTCTAGTGCTTATGAACTTGAGTGTAGACAGTGTCTAAAAGTGCCAGGTTATCTAGCACTTTGTACACAGCAGAATCAAGTCCTAGGTTAAAGATTCCCTTTTCTGCAGAAGTTGATTATCTACAGTTGGTTTTCCGTCAAAAAAAAAAAAAAAATCCCAGACTTTAATAATGGTCACCATTCACACAGAGATTTTCAAGATGGTTCTCCTGATACATTCAGCAACATCCGCATCCATCTCTTTGGCAAGGCCCACATCGCCCACCCTGTCCTTCCAAACATACATTTAAAAAAACATTTCACACCTGTGAATTTATTGGGGTATGGATTCAGTGAGTAAGTGCCACTGTGTGTGTATGTGGCGGTCAGAGGACAAATTATGAGAGTCCGTTCTATCTTCCTTTCATCTGCATTTGCAGGACTTAACTCAGATCAGATAAATGTTTTATAGCTTTATATTTTACATTTGATCTACAGTTTATCCAGAATTGATTGGTATTGTATGTGTGTGTGTTTAGATTGTTTATGCATACTAGCCCAGAAATGAGAGGGGGACGTCAGGCATGCTGCTGTACTTAAGATATGGTCTCTCAGTGAACCTCAGGCTACAGTGGCAGCCAGAAGACCCCAGTGCTGAGCCCGCCCCCCTCCCCCCCAGCCAAGCTGGCATTATAAAGGTGCATTTCCACACCTGGCTTTTTAACCCATGGATGCTCATAGTCCTCATGCCTTTTTATTGATTATTGTGGGTCAAGTCATAGTCTTTGTTCATTTTTCTAATGAGTAATTTGGCCTATCCTTTTTTATTCAGTGTATGTTTTTAAATTTAAAGTAACTTTGGAATGTATTTCTTGAAGTAGTACAGGTCACCATGTATAATAGCATAAACATATCATGTTGATCTACTTGTCAAGCATGAATCTTTTAGTATTATAGGTATAGAGAAGAAAAAACCTTCTGTGTATATTATGTATGATGGGTTAAAGTAGCCAACCCCTAACTTACTGATGCCATCATTACTGATGTTACTTTTTTCCTGTTGAATTTACACCAGGGTACCAAGAAGTGGTTTGGGAAGACTTAAGCACCCCATTAACTTCCCACAACCTCTCTACCAGTTGAAGCAGTAGCCATGCTTGCTGTACAAGGAAAGTCATAGAATGCCTGGCCTCCAGCCCCACATCCCTACTGCTGCAGTGGCTGCTAATTCTGTACTGGCTAATCACAAATATGGTACAAGAAGACATGCAAATATCAATTTAGAAATTCTGTAAAACAACCTTGAAAAAAATTTCCATGACTGTTTGTGTTGTTAATTACTTTAGGGAGAAAAGTTTACCATTCCTTCATTTAATGACTTAATCTTTGTGAGCTAAAAAAAGGTTGCTGTTACACTTGGCAGTCAGAGCAGAGTGGCAAAATGTTTCTTTAGCCCTTTCAGAAAAGAATTCAACACTGTTCTGATCCAATGATATATGGAAAAGAAAATTGAAAATGTGATTATCTATCTAAAAGTGAGGGCCATCCATTAGTGCATCTTCAACAGTTAATCAACTTGCCGTAAAAATGAACATGGCATTTCTGCCTAGGGAAAAGAAAAAAACCTGACCGATTTGCCAACTTTGTAGTGTCTGACTTGTTATTATAGCTGTCCTCCCTGAGGCTTCACAATCTATTTAATAACAAATCAATCTAATCTGTTTCTGCATAGATTTTTCTATTCTACTGTGTTCCTCCACAATTAAGTAGGGAGAAAAACCGCTCTTAAACTGAAGAGAAGAAAATCCCTTAGGCTGCAAATTTTCATAGTTAAAAAAAAAAAAATCTCATATTAAACAATTGCACATTTTAACCTCCACCAAAAAGGCATCAATGCAACATTTGGTTTACATGAATATATTGCTTATAATCCAAGAAAAAATATTTTTAGGGTTGGTGTGTGTTTCTTCCAGCCTTTTTTTGTAAGTTGAAGCGCAAATATATCTAAGGTTTTAACAGTCCTGTAATCTTTGGGCCAGTCTAAGTCAATTATTGGTTGGGCCACAATTTCAGTTATATTATCAATAATGATACTATTTGAGTGATGGGGATAATCCAAGTAAAATTGCCAAGTGTGATAGAAGAACTGGTTACAAGGTACAAAATATAAAGTGCATCTATTTTCTGAGCAGCATTAACAAAATTTTTCTGAATTAATACATTTTTAGATAGTAAATGGAACAGCTTCAGTGTGTTTCTTTATAAATATAAAGGCAGATAATATTATTGAAAAGTGTGGTACATTAAGAATAAGTCTAGGATCCACAAATGAGGGGGAACATACATCGTTTGTTTTGCTGAGTCTGTTACTTCACCTAGTACAATAATTTCTAGTTCCATTCATTTATCTGCAAATTTCATTATTTCATCTTTCTTTCCCACTGAGGAGAATTCCACATATTCATTATCCACTCATCATTGGACAGACACTTAGGTTGCCTCCATCTCTTAGCTATTGTGAAAAGAGAAGCAACAGATATGAATGTACAGGTATCTCCACACCAGAATGAGGCCCTTGGGTATATGCCAGGGAGTGGTATAAGCAGGTCATATGGTAGTTCATTTTTAGTTTTTAAGAGTTCTCCACACTGTGTTCCATAGAAGTTGCACAAGTTTGCAATCTCACCAGCAATGAATGAGGATTCCCACATCCTCTCCAACATTTGGTATCATTTGTTCTGTTGATCTTAGCCAGTTGGACTGGGATAAGATGAAATCTTAAGGTAGTTTTAATTTGCATTTCCCTAATTACTAAGGATGTTGAACACTTTTTAAGATGTCTCTTAGCCATCTTTATTTCTTCTTTTGAGAACTCTCTGCTCAGATCCTTAGCCCGTCTTTTAATGAGGTCATTTGTTTTCTTGAGTCTTTGTTTTCTGAGTTCTTTGTATATTCTGAATGTTAAACCTCTGCCAGATGTATCACTGATGAAGATTTTCTCCCACTCTTCCTTGGTTGTTTCTTTTGCTATACAGAAGCTTTTTAGTTTAATGAGGTCTCACTTACTGCTCATGTATTAGGATATATCCTGATGTAACTGCAGAAACTAGGAAAATGGAAAGAAACCAGGGAGGTAAAGGGAAAGAAGGAAACTGAGAGAGAGGAATATATGTTGGAGACATATGTTGATAAGGTAAATTGGGGGTATTTAAATGAGAGGGAAAAGGAAGGTTATACAAAGAACTATGGAGATAAAGGAGAAGAAGGAGCTTGAGAAGTGGGACCATAGGAGACTGGTATTATCAAGAGAGAAATGGAAAAAATGGAGATACTTTAAATGAGGAGAGTGTGGAGGGAGTGTTAGAAAGGGAGAGAGAGAGGAAAGATAAGGGCCTAGCTAGTGTAAAAAGCAGAGGAAATCATATTAATCCAAAACCCACTGACAAATTACACATACAGTATCTGTTCATGAGTCCATGCATATAGCTGAAGGCTATATAAAAAGAAACAGTGCCAGACAAGACAAACTTTCCTTTGAGTTGTTAGCCAGGTAGTCAAAAAGACTGATTTTTGCCACAGCCTTTGATTGCATCTCAGAACTTAAATATAAGACCTTATTACCAAAGACAGGCCATACTTTGGACATAGGATTTGGAGCAATGGAGGTGGAACTGACCTGAAAGCCACTTTTCCTGAATACTAGCACTTTTAGCTTTGGAGAGCACTATGCAAGCTGCTAAAGGAGAACACCAGTCAGTGGTCCAACCCAAGCTTCAAGGTTTAATAGCCACATTAATTACCATCCCAGCAAAAGATATTGGTCTGTTAGTGTTACTCTTCTTATATTAGGGGCAATCAACAGCTACCAAATTGTACTTAAAGCCTTCTTAGTAGGAGGAAACTCATGTGTAGTACAGTAAACATAGCCAAATTCACATGGCTGCACAGGTCATAGATCTTAGGAAAATCCCCAAGACAAGACACATTCCTAGACAAATATAATTTCTTACTATGTGCAAAATATGAATTCTTATGTTTACAGACAACTACCCTAGTCACCACTCATCAAAAAAGCTTCTTTTGCAGTAATCAGAGACTATTACAGAGTACCACAACTGGTCACACACAGACATTGTCTGTCAGTTGCCTAAGGCTCATGAAATATGGAACAAGGGTACAGAGAACACTAATGCATCTCTCAGTTTTCATCAGTGAATCTCCCTCATGCAGTAGAGGGCCTGGAACACAAAATGATGGTCAAAACATAGAGACTTAAGAGTCTGCAGAGTTTGGGTCCTTGGACGGAACTTCTATATTCAACTCCACCCACCCAGGGCTCAGGGACCACTGTAGAAGAGGGGGTGGAAAGATTGTAAGAACCAGGGAAGAGATTGACCATATGGAAATAGGCTCCTGGGGCCTTTTTCATCTGAACCTATAGCAGTGGTATCAGTATGCACAAGACCATGCAAACTCAAGCATATAAAAACTCCACATAGAACTGTGGAAATGGGCAACAGGCCCCAGTCTTAGCAGAACTGCTGGTGGCGGATTACTTTTGAGTGAAGAAGAGCTGATCTTCTTAATGGGATGGGCTCTAGACAAGCTGGCTAGACCCTAGTGGATGCACTTTCACTGAGGGAAGTATGGGGACACTAACTTGACACAGTAGGTCTTGACACAAATGACAGAATGTATGAATTACAATGAGGGTGGGGTGTTGTGGAAGGGTGTCAGTGGGGAAGGTGGTATAAAAAGGATTAAGATTATCTGTATTAAATACACAAAAATTAAATTAAAAATTTACTAAAAAAAAAAAAAAGTCTAGATGTTAAGATCTTTTGTGATTCTTTCAACCACTAACAAAGCAATGAACTTAATGCTCATCAGTGTCTGCTGAAGGCACCAGCTGAAAGGTGGCAAGCTGTACAATGAACATATCTGTCTCATAGCCTTAGACTACATCTCCATCCTTTCTTGCCATCTAGGGGAGACCACTGAAACTCTGAAAATGCTGGTCCAGTGTCATTCAATGGGAAGTACAGAGCAGTCATCATGACCTCTGCTTTGACATATAATTCACCAAAATTGCTCAAGTATCAGTGTGTAAATACCAGTCTTTAAGAAATACAGGAGACAAAAGACCATGTTAAATGACACTGGGACAGTGCCTAATTAGATTCAGCTGTCAGGAATCCTACAAAGCAGATAAAATCACACAGGAACCAGTTAGTACAGATGGGCTTTGTTTCACTCCTTAGTCAAAGAAACAGTGTTTAAAAGTTGAAATAAAATTCATTAATGCTAGGAATTTTATTGTTAATTTTTATATGATAATATTGGTTATTGTGGTTACTTTATTTTTAAAGAATCTAATTTGGAATATTGCCTCAGAGTATTTGTTACTGATATGATAAGATATTGAGTTATTTCAAAATTATCCAGTAACAGAGAAAATCTGAGATGTTGGTACAGATTTAATAATTTTTACCATATGGTCCCCCATTTTTTGAAGTTGGAAAAAATCATTTTATATATATATATATATATATATATATATGCTGTTTTTTATTTTATATGTTTAAATGTTGCTTTAGCAGATTTAGTTCTCAGATGACTTAGCTCTTAATATTCTGAGTAAATTGCATTTTTAAAATGTACCAAAATTTATGGCATTTTAGAATTTATTTGGGGTACTTAGTTATTTGCTTTTTGATATAATATTTTTAAATTCTAACTCCTCCCAGATCCACTCCTATCTCTCCCCAACTTCATGTCCTTTTTAAATAACCCACCGAGTCCAATTTGTGCTGCCCATATACTCATGGACATGAGGCCATCCACTGTATTACGGGGTGACCTACCGGGAGCCACACTTATGAAGAAAACTGTTCCTCCACCAGTAACCATCTAGTGTCAGCTCCTCAACTAGGGATGGGGGCTCATTAGACCCTGTATCATCCATGCTAGAATATCGAGTGGCTTGATCTTGTGCAGACAACCACAGATGCTGTGAGTTCATAAGGAGTGCTGTCATGCTCAGGAAACAGTTTCACTGCAATCCTCCTTGACCTCTGGATCTTAAAATCTTTCTGCCGATTCTTCCAGGATTGATCCCCAAGCCTTGACGGGGAGAGGGTATGATTTAGATGTCCCATTTGTGGCCAAACACTCAACAGACACTTTTTCTCTGCACTTTGACCACTTGTGAGTTCTACATAACCACCATCCACTATACAAAGAAACTCCTGATGAGGTCTGAGAACTGCACTAATCTTGGGGTATAGAGATACAAAATTAGAGCGCAGTTCATTATTATGTCCATTTAGCCAAATAATAATGGTAGGTTCACATGTGAGGCCTGTGAGCTCCCTAACCGTGGGTTCTTGACCAGATTTAAAGTACTAGGCATTCATTTCCTCCTGTGAAGTGGGCTGTAAATCCAATCAGAAAGTAGTTGGTTACTCCCATAACATTTGTGTTAATGTTCTTTCATGGGCATATGTTGCTGTGCTGGTCATTACTATAGCTCACTGGGTATGGCAGTTAATACCCCCCTCTCCTTATTCCCCATCAGTCCTCTAGACACATTCAGGTGCAGTGAAAGCTAGCCAACATAAAAGAAGCTTCCAGGTCAGTGCCAGCATAATTTCCCCATGTCCTGTGACCATTGTGTGTAGGGTCTTTAGCAATAGGGTTTTGCCATCAAGTTCTGGTCATAACCAAGAGCAATGGCAATAGCCTATATTGTTTTGGAGTTTCCAGGGCACCCCTAACCAACAACCCATGGGGAGGTTTGTCATATCTGGCACTTGGCAACCTGAGACTTCAAAGAGGCACCTTAGCCCCTATGTCACATAACTCCAATTAAAGTCCTTTATAAGTATAGATGTGTGTATGTGTCTAAACACACACATATACATACATATATATGAAGCTTATGAAATAATAGGTTTCCATCTGGCTTTCTCAGGCATCCTTAGCATTAGTTGTCCTTCCTTCCGGCGCCCCTGCCCTGCTTTCCCATCCCTGTTCCTGCTAAAGCCACCTTCCCCTTCATTTCCTTTTCGCCCTTCATATCACCTGTGTTCTAATTTATTGCATTTTTATTAATTTACTAGAACATTGCGATTTCCTAAAATTCGTTAAGTTTCTTAAAATCTGGCAGGTATTCTTTCTGAAAATTTAAATGGAGACTTATCTCTGGTTTTGATGTTTTTTTCATTTATCTGTGTTGGGGGTACACACGTACTGTGGCCTGTGTGTGAAGCTCAAAGGCCAGCTCAGCAGGGTAGGTCTCTTCTTCCACCATGTGGTCCCTGGCGATTAGGCTTGGTAAAAAGTGCCTTTCTTTATTCTTCGAGCAATCTCTTCGGCCCTGATTTTTTCATTTTGTAGACTATAATTGACACAGTATGTTACACATCATCCTCCATAAGTCTTTCCTATCAATGTTGTTGGCTTATGATTCCCATGAGTGGGAAAGGCAAAAGGCTGGTCAGCCCACTTCCCTGCCATGTTGTAAACTCCGGTTTCTTTTTGGATTCATATTTCTCAAAAGAATGCTGGACATTGACACTAGAATGAAAAAGCATTCTTGACCAAGCACTCACCTTGTCTGGGCTGAGGAAGAACCTGGCCACCCCCAAAGAGAGTTATGGATTGCCCTCTCTGTTTCAAGAATGCTGTCTTAATAGACCTATTTTATGAGGCTTTTGCTTGACCTTCATGATTGTTTTCTCTTCTCATTCTTTCTCTTAGGTTTGTTTTTGTTTTATTCCCCTGTTTGGTAGCTTCAAAAACCTACATGTTCATGTGGGAGACAAGAGTAAGCCGAGAGGAGAAGGACAAGGTGGAGGTGAGGGTGTGGTGTGAGCTGGGCCCTGTGGGAGTTCTTGGAGGGTTAACCATTCTATAGCCTCCCTTCTAGCATTCAGATGTTGCTACACAGAGCTACAGTGGATGTTTGGCTGAATGCTAACTCTATCCTTCCGGCTCTGTTCTTTTTCTCAGACAATCATTAATGATACTAGGTCTGTCCTCCCACATGTGAATTCACTCCCCTGTAGCACAAAAATAGCTGCTTATGGCACTTGTCTATACATCAAGAGTTGAAAACACAATTACAGTGAAAAGCAGAAGTAAAGCAGGAATTTAAGGAATACACTTTTTTTTTTTAATTTTTCTAACTGGAATTAAATTTTTCTTAGAAGTTCAAGAAGCTTCTCTCTTTATAGCAATTAAACACAAGGGACTGGAGAGATGGCTCAGCAGTTAAGAGCACATGGTACTGTTGGAGAGGACCCAGGTTTGGTTCCTAGCACTCATATGGAAGCTAATACCTATCCTTAATTCCAGTTCCCTGGGACTTAACGCCCCCCTCTTTCTGGCCTCCCAGCATTACTGGGTATCCAGGCAAAATACTCACACACATAAAAATAAATAGAAGTTTTTAAATTAAAAATAGTTAGGCATGCTGGTTACATGTCTTTAGTCCCAGCACTAGGGAGACAGATGCAGACAGATCTCTGAGATTGAGGCCACCCTGGTCCACAGAGTGAGTTCCAGGCCAGCGGGGGCTCCAGAGAGATACTATCTCAAAATAAATAAGTAAATAAAAATTTCTATTAGTCTAATCAATGAACAGGAAGAAAAAGATCATTTTTTGAACGACACAAATATGTTAGTATCAATCACCACATTCTCCCAAGTATTGGAGGTATGTGCTACTGTAATGACTACTAGTCTAGTCATTTGTTTTTGAATATCAAAACTGGTTAAATTATCAGTAAAATAAATTTAGTCTTAAAATTCCTTTTAAAAATGAATTTTGTTGGGCTACAGAGATGGCTCTCATTAAATGCTTGCTGAGCAAGTATGAGGACGTGAGTTTGGGTCCCCAGCACACCATGTTTGAAAGCTGTGTGCTGTAGTGCACATTTGCAATCTGAGCCCTGGGGAGGGAGATAGCAGGATTCCAGGGGCTCCTAGTCAGCCAGTCCAGCTGAACTGGTGAGCTTCAGTTTCAGTGAAAGACCTTGTCTCAAAAAATCAGGTGGAGAGCAGTAGAGGCAGACATCAGACATTGATCTCAGGCCTCTGCATGCACTCATGTGTGTACGTGTATACACATACACACACACACACACACACACACACACACACACAATCAGGTGGAAAGTAGTACAGCTTAGTCTCATGTAGATAAGCACGAGACTGCTGCTTGTTTGTCTCTTGTATCTTTTCCTGCTTCTTACCATTGGACCTTCATTTAAAGTATATTAAAATTTAAATTGTCTTGATTCCAAAAGAAAAAGACATGTGGCCTTTTTTGTTAACACTTGCCGTTTTTACTTTGAATTTAATTTTTCCCTCCTTTGGAAGTTATAGAAAACAGTATTTTGTAGACCACGAACACAGATAGTTTCCAATCAACTATCTATTCCCAGATTAACCCTTTGCCAGATAGGACCCTTGGTCATGGCAGAATCAGTAGGAAGAAGACTCTGGTTATTTAGCCATTTTATTCTTTTCATTCCTGTTGCTTCCTTTCCTGTTCCCAGTGTCAGCTGGGATGGAAAACCTCCACTTCTGATTTCTTTGACTAGTTGGGACACCTGTTGTGGGGTGGGCCTCGGCAGAAGTCTTGTTTCATGTGTAATTTATGGAGATGCCAGTGGGAACTGTCTGTCTCGTTTTTGTCTAGTATTACATCTTCTTTGATCTTCACTTCCCATATGGCCTTCTGAATTTTTTATTCATAGATTCAGATCACTAATACAAAATGCTTTTGTCAAAGAATATTTACCATCATCTACAGTGTGTTCACCTCTGTCACTCAGCATGTCTCCTGCTTCTGGAATGTTTTCATTGTACATCAAAAACAGTCATTTGTTCCTTGGGAAACGGGTCATAATATTATTTATTTGTATCTTAACCTTTTTATGGAATAAATTTTAGACAACTGTTAAAAGGGGATCTCAAAATATAGTAGAGTAAGTAGCAAAAGAAAAAAGTGGAATGAGAACTAGAGGAGATGGGTATAAGCAAGTGCACGCAGGAAAGACGCAATGGGTGGCCGCAAAATGTACCCAAATCCACTGGCAGCCAAAGAAAACCAAGACTCTGCTGGTACCACATTGCTATCTTATTGCTTGTGATTTTTAACAGATTGAAATTGTAAAAAGTGCGTTCTGAGAACATGGCCAAGGGTTTCAGGTGAAATGCTCCACGATGGAAAATACATGAGTCAGACTGGAGGTCTTTGACCTTCCTATGGCGATGGAAGTGTCAGAACTGCCTTTCTACAGCCCCTGTTATGCCTGTCTGATTCACACCTGTGACTGGATTTAAGAGCTAGACCAGGAATAATCCCTATCTGCTGAAAGGAAGGTGGCTCAAGACTCCTGTCTTGATGATGTGCCAGGAGCTGCTATGTCCTATATGAAGGACATTGTTCTTAACTCGAGTGCCTGCTCTTCCTGTAACCTCAACATAACTTTCAAATTATATAAATAATTATAAAGAGACCCTTTGCCCTGTCTTATTTGTTATGACTCATAAACTAGTAGACATGTATCATTCTCAGGGACAAAGTCATAACTCAGAATAACAAAGCCCTAATTATGGCCTCTTGTCATGTTTTTGCTTTTCCTCCCTGCTGAGATGTTAGATTCCTGGAGAATTAAGACTCAGTCACTCTCCCTACAAGAGTCTTGATCTGGTAATAGAAACAGATAACAGATAACAGTAATTGTGGAAAATATAAAAATACAAGTGAGTGATTGGAAATATTCTTCACATAAAGAAGGAATCAACTCTCATCAAGAGAATTCTTGATGGATGTTAGTGGTCATCATGGGGAAGACCATTGGGCAGACAGTCTAGAAAGTGGGACCTCCCCAGGCTCTATCTGGAGTACAAATGATTCCTCCCCATATACTAAGTGAAATTTAATTTGTTATTCACTGTGGTTAATTTTGTGAGTTGTTAATGAAAGTTCTTTATATGTGTATATATATGCATATCTCTTAACAATTTATTATTATCATTACTCTCATTATTAATGAAACAAAGCACTAGGGCAGACTATAGTCTCAGGCCAAGACCTGGTTGTTTCAAAAGAATAACTTGAGTCCTGTATAAATGTCCACGTATCTTGAAAGAGACTAGTATCATTAACTTGTGTGTCCTAGTGACAGAACAGTTCCCTGTAGACCTGGGAAGGGATGAGGGAAGTGGCAGGATCGAGTTCCTATGTCACTCCACCTGTTCTCCCTATCTGCTTCCCTACTGTTTATCCAGTGGTGGCCAAGTAAACTGACTGACATCAAGCATAATAATTAGAAGAGCATTTTATGAGAATATTCCTGCTGTTTTAGGAAGAGACACAAAGTAGAGTTAAATTTCATTAGTGTTCAGTTCCCCGCATATCATATATTCATATATACTTACATGGTACCTGCAAAAAGCAATTCTGGAATTTGAACAATTCTGAAAGAATTTCTAGACTGTGTTCCTGCACATTCTTCCCCAGAATAGCACAAAAAGTGTGAAGCAGCTTGGTGTATGAGGTAACTTCAAGTACTTATAAGTTCCTGGAATGTAGGTTTGTGTGGGAAAGGGCAAGCTAGAAGGAGCCAGGTGGCAAGAACCTTCTGTGCCATCCTGAGATGCTTGAATCATTGCCACCCTCAGACGTTTGCATTTAGTCTTCTGTGACTCTGTTGTGTATTAGCAGTGGGAGAATGACGTCTGATTTAGTGTTATTCAGTAAGACGCAATAGCAGTGACGGGGAAGAGAGAATGAGAAATCAAAGCCAGGAAGACTGATTAGGAAGAAGATTTGAGAGAATGTTACAGGCAAAATAGAATGCCTTAAACAGTAGCTGTGTGTCAGAGACTGTCTTAGCTTCTGCAGCATTTATGTATTTATGTGAGCGAAGAAGACTGGGGTGCCCTGATGCAGGGAGCAAGCAATGAAATGACTCCTACTCTTCAGGTTGAGTTGTCCCATGGCACTAACTAGATCAGACTCTGTTTCAGGGAATGAATTGTAATGTGTTTAGAATGAAGTGTGCATCTCTTACACAGTTAGAAATACTAGGCTCAGCAGTTAAGAGCACTGGCTGCTCTTGTAAAGGACCTGGGTTCGATTCCTAGCACCCACATGGTGGCTAGCAACTGTCCTTAACTCCACTTTCAGGGGATTCAGTGCCTTTTGACCTCAAGCATTGCATGATATGGGTGAACGTACATTCATATATATAAAATTAAAATAATAAATATAATATTTAAAAAAACAAAATACTGGACTTAATTCATATGACCTGTTTGTGTTTGTTAATCTTAGTAGGATCCAGTCATGAGTTTTACTTACCAACAATACATTACTCTCTGGCTTGCATAAGCAGAAAAGGAGATAATTAAGAGGTATAGATATCAAGTCATGGAATCTCTAGGAAAGCCTAGGAGCCAGATTCTGAATCTTGATGTTCAGGAACAGTGCCCACTGCTAACACTGTGTTCACAGCAAGTGCTCAAGACTCTGCAGCCACCTTCTCACGTGACTTCCTGTAGCCCTGCTCACTGGTCTGTCCTCAAGCTGAAAGGAAGTATGAGCAGACAAGTTTCCTGGCTTGTGACAAAAGACCAAATTAAGGAGGATTTTCAGACATATTGCACAACTTTAAGTGCCCATTTGTATCAGTGAATGAGAAAAAGAATTTCACATGCATAGAATTTTACAGTAATTTGCTGAATATTGTTTTATAGTATTAAAATGCATAGCCTCTGCCTTAAAACAAAATTAATACCTTACATTAAAATGAAAGGCCAGTTAATTTGCTAGTGAACTTTTTTTTGTTCACCCTTGCCTGACCTAGACAGTCCCAAACATGTGAATATATTTCATTACAAAATGTAGTTGTTAATCAAGCTATTTGAAGTTATGAAGACATCTTTCTGTTGAAACAGAGCTCCAGTAGATGATTCTGTTCTTCTGTTCTAAATGTTTCACATACCAGTGGAAGCTCCTAGAACACAAGCTGCTTGGCATCTTAGGAAGAGAAGTGAAAGGGAGCCAGGGTGGAGTCTTGTGGGCACAGTGCCTGCCAACACATGGTAGGCATCCAACATCAGTTGAGAAGTGTTTCTAGGAATAGACAGTGAGGAGAGAGGAGAGAAAAGGAAGTAGGCCTCTCCCAGCATGAAGCTGCCTCGAATGTCTCTAATATGGATCTACCCCTAATTGCTCTGAAATAAATGAGTTGTATTTAGTGATTTAACCAGCATTTCAAAAATCCATATATTTATTCTTCAATCCTGAATCAAGAGCAGTGAGCATTCTGAGAGTCATTTTAAGTGAGTACTTTCAAAAGAGAAATAGACTGTTATGAAGAACATTTAATCAGTAGTTATTGCACAGCATTGTGGGATTTCTTGTGAACGTAATTGGGCAGAATATGTGGTCTTCAAACACACATGGCAGTTTGGCTCACTTTTAGTGCTCCTTATTAGCTTATTTTGCTAATGAATTATGTTTTTTACCTTAACAGAGATAGGAAGTTAATATTGGCCAAAACATCCCATTGCTATTGGAATACTTTGCTGTGTTTTGGGAACCTAAGGCCTTTTCAGCTGCAAAATGTTATTTGCCTGATTGGCATGAAGAGGGAAAGAGAGAGGGAGGGAGGGAGGGAGGGAGGGAGAGAGGGAGGGACAAATTTTCCTTTCCACCCCTCAGTTCAGAGTGTATTGGATTGAGGAACACCAGTTACACTCCCATAAGATTAGCATTAGCTGATTGGCTCCATTCATTGAGTGTGTGTGCCCTATGTGCAGCTGACTCAAGGTCCTGGGATGTTAACTGCTGTGCCTAGGATCAAAAAACAAAAAGCAAATCACACATGAAACTGATGTTTTCACCCTCCAAGAGTCTCATTAATCCTTTAGTAGGTGGGAAAGATGTCAAGGAATTAAGCAGAAAGTTAAAAACCTTAGAACTAGAACCCTAAGAGGATTGTATTCCTCATCTTTTCCAATTCCTTTATTTTACTTAATGTTTATTTAAGCCCAGAGTTACAGATCTTTTTCATAAATTTATTAAGTACTCCAAAAAAACATTTTTTTTTCTGATTCCAAAGAAAAAAGAAAACACAAATATTAAAAGAAAAATCTTAGGTGTTCTGAATCCACAGGAATAATTTTGCTTCTTTTCTAGACTTCTTTCTGGGCATGGTGTATGTGTATATCTGTTTGGGTTTGTCTGTCTGTCTCAGTGTTTAAGAGCACTGACTTTGGAATCAAGGCATTCTAGCTTTGATCTAAGCACTTCAGGTTTTATCTATAAAATGAAAATACTGATATACCCTTTCAAGGTAGATTCTTGTGTATAAGGTAATGTAGTTAATATGTGAGATGGAGATTTATATCTGAGGTGCTGTCTGCTAGCATTTAGTAAATGCTTAATCATCTTGTCTGTGTTGTACCACAATGTCCCTTTTATGCCATGGTGTCCTATATTACTTGGGACAGAGCAAGGAGGGCCAAGGTGGCAACCAGACATGTTTTTACATGCAAATACTTTTAGATACATATACTGTCAACTGAGGAAACTATATAACTCAAATCTGTCCTGGTTTATAAGACCTGATATTGCAGTGCACTGTTCTATGAATATGTCTTAAATTTATGTAAGGCAGTTTTCAATTCAAAACTTGCCCCCATTAACTTTTGTGTCTGTTAGAATCTCTAGTGGCTTCTTTTAAGACTAAGTAAAATAAAGGAGCTTCCTAACAGCCTTTCAGGTCTTTCTAAATGTCTGTGTTGCATGTGTAGTCTTCCTGCCTGTTCACAAATACCAGTTCCATAAATGCACACTTAGTGTGCTGTGCCATTTTGTAATTGACTCAATTTCTGAGTAGAATTACAATTTTATCTTAAATTGGTATGGAAGTTTAAGAACTGTTTAAAAACTTAACTTGAAGGGTAATTTTAAAATTTTTATTTGAGGTTCTTATACATCTGTATAATTGAGTATGAACAGTTGAAGTATTAATATACAAATAAATTTGTAATTAATTTTTTTTTCTTTTTCTCTAGCTCAACTGAAAAGTCATTTCCTTGGAGATCAACAGGTATTGATTTTTTGTTATATAAAAAATGTTTTGTGATTTGTATAGACAGAAAAAAGCAGTTACATAGTTCCCCCCCAAGCACACACACACACACACACACACACACACACATCGTGTACATGTTAGGCAAGTGCTCTACCACTGAGCGTTAGCTAACTAGCTCCTACTTAGCTTACTTTTTAACTTAACTGTGTTTTCATAAAATAAGCCAAGCAAAGGAAAGGTTGTTCCAGAAACTGACTAATATTCATGTAAATCAAATCTTTCACAGTGTTTCATATACTAAGTTGCTTGAAAAATGTCCATTATCTCTATGTACTTACATGTAGAATATTTGGTACTTCTAATAGAGTCTGGTAGATTTTAATATAGTCTAGCCCTACACTTACCACATGAGGTATGACTGACATTAAAAAGAGTGCTTGCCTCTTATCACACATGGGCTGTCATAGTCAGTCTTCATTCAGTAATCGGAGCTCACCCCTGCACCAGATGTGCAGATGTGCACACTGTACAGATGCTCTCCACACCATGTAGAAACAGTGACAGCGTAGCATTTGCCTGTTCCTTCCTCCCCTAGTAAGCCCTATGGCTCTTATAAGGCAAATGGGACCAGCATAGCCAGATACTTTGACACCTCTCAAGCACTGATTTGAGAAAAACTTGGATCACCAAATGCCCATTATCTGAGTTTATCTGCGCTTGGTCATCGGATTCTGATATTGTTCGCATTATTGTTTTCCAAAGGAGCCAACCCATAGTAAGACTTAGTAAAAGCATTTTATTAAAAGGAAAGCTACTCCATGAAATAATATGTGGCTAATTATGAAGTAAGTGCTGGGTAGGAGACTGCCACGGGTAGATGCCACTCGTGAGCTAGCTCTGTAGAGAAAGTGGCCTGAAGCCCACGTGGCCTCCACAGCAGCCAGACTGGAGGAAAAGCATTGGTACTAGACCTTAGAAGATACTGTAGGAGCCAATGTGGGGATATTTGAAACTGATTTGGAAAGGGAGAAAATGTACAGAAGTTACAGTGCTAAATTGAATCGCCAGGGACTTTGAGTCTCAGTGATTATGAAGAGACATTAGAAATCCTTTAAGAACTGTCACATAATTTAAATATCCTCAGGAGAACTACAGGGTTATGAACTAGGGGGAAGAAAAAATGTGGAAAGAAATACCAGTTGGAAACCTACTGAAGACTTGTTGTGGTAGAACATCTGCACCAGGCAGTTGCTAAGGCTTTAGGGACTGTTGTGGTTTATGGACAGAGATGTGATACCCTTGAGGTCCTGAGCTTCGAGGAGGGGACTGGGAAAGTCAGAAGAGAGATCCAGTCCTGGGATGTGTGTTTTTTTTGTTGTTTTTTTTTTGGGTTTTTTTTTTTTTTTTTTTTTTTGACTACGGTGATAGATAGTTGAGATGGTAAAAGGAGCAGATGAGGAAATGGAGTAGCCATGTATAAATGTGAAAGAAAGCCCTAATCTAATGTGAGGGAAAACACTTCTGTTGAGTGGATAGGCCCATGTGCATTCATACTTTATTAGTTTGTTCAAACATGGAACCAGCAAACTGGTTAGGAGCAGCTGAGGGAGAGAACAAGGCTGAAACTCCAGAGAGCAGCTGTGGAGGGGAAAGGTGCTGCTTTCCATTCTTGGGAGGTAATGAGAGATCTGAAACCCGACAAGCCTGCTGGGAGTCAGCGGGGACTCAATGTTATTGCTCCACTTTGTCACAGCATGTCAGGTCATCACTAAGGGCAGGAGCCATGGCTGTCTTGCTTACCAGTGTATTCCAAGGACCTTGTGTCTGGTGTCCCAGGTAATTCACCGCCTGAGTGAATGAATACATGCATACATGAATGAATAACAAATGCTGCTTGGCTTTGTCAGAGGAAGGTTTGCGTGCATGTGCATTAACTTCACAACAAAATTCAAAACCCTCGGAAACTTTCCCCTTTTTGCGTTCTGCCTCAGTGTCTAGAAAATGCCCAGTCCTTAACGAATATTAAAGATATCCCTCTGTATAAGCAAAGTATATGCATTAATTTAGGAACAAAATGTATAATTTGAAGAAATTGTATGCAAAATGTTATAAGCTTTTAAAACTCCAAAGAATTAACTTTGGTTCTTAATCTCTTCACCTAGGGCTCTCAAAATGTTTATACTCAAGGCCTGTTAAATATGTAGTCCTTAGGCCCATGTACTCCAGAATGGCCATGAATGTGACCCCATACAAAATCGGAAACTTACTTAAAACATTATGAAAATGATAGGTATCCTCCATTTTTAAAACTGAATTACATACCCTCTAGCATGAACTTTGTAGGTGGCAGTAATATATTGAAGTGTTAAAAGGTTGGAATCTCCTGATAGCCTAAGAGGACATTACCACGCTTGTAAATCTGCCTTCCTACATGCCTCCTTCCCTCCCTTCCTCTCATTCCTTGCCTCCCTGCCTTCATTTCTCATTGGCTGTCCTGGAACTCACTGCGTAGGCCACACTAGCCTGGCTCAGTCCCCTGTACCAGCGTTATACCATGCCCGGTTTTTATGGGATTTTCTTTATTACAAATTTAATACATATGATGTGACTCTGATTTTGTTGTATGCTTTGTAGTTCTTTTTAACTCAGTAGTTTCATTGAGATATAGTCCATACACATTGAAACTGAGCACTCAAGTGTCTTCAATTCATTCAGAGTTCTGTATCCATCACCACAGTCAGTTTCAGAACATTATTCATGACCTGTAAAGCTCCCGTGTACAATTTAGCAATTGGCACCGTTCTCTGTCCAAAACTACCTGTCTTAAGCAACCAATATTTTCTTTATGAATTTGCATATTCCAAAGACATTTCAGTAATGACTGTCTCCTTTCCTGCCTGGCTTCTTTCACTTAACATCATGTCTTCAAGGTTCACCCTATTGTAGCCTGTCAGCACTCCATTCCTTTTATTGACAAGTAATACTCCACTGGATGAGTAGAGCTCATTTTCTTTATCCATTCGTGAGTTGATAGGCATTCGTTTCTCCTTTTGGCTATTATAATAATCCTGGTCAGATATTTATAAATAAGATCTGAATGTGCGTTTTCACTTAGGTGGTTAAGAATAGTACAGCTAGATAGGTTAAATAGACCCCACTGGATGAACTTACATTGAGAGATGCACTAATCTGACTCGATAGGTCTTAACATAAATGACAGGATGCACGAAATCTGGTGTGCTATGGGAGGGTGAAGGTGGGGGAGCAGATGTAAAGACAATTAAGATGTTTTTATAAAATACACAAAAATTCAACAATGAATGTAAAGAGTTAAAAAAGCAAGAATAGAATCACTAGATGAGATGGTAATTCTGAATTTAACCTTTTAAATAATTGCCTGAGTAGTTTCCAGTGGTGCTGCCCTGCTGAAACATTTAAGTATAAGGGTTTTCCGTGTCCCCGCCAACACTTGTCCTTTATAACACTCTTAACAGGTGAAAAGTAATGTCTTGCTATTTTGATGTGTATTCACTGGTAGCAAATATACCGTTCTTGGGTCACTTTCTACTTCTAGTTCTTCAAGTAGTAGGGACAGCAAAACTTGTTGTATTTTAATCTTTCTAGCTGCCTTCAATCTTTTTTTACTTATAAAAAGTTTCCTTCCTAATTCTAAATGTACTATACATACACATATTTTAAGTATAAGAAAATAGGTAATGCCTTATACTAAATCTCCTCATTTAGTTTTTCTATGTGTTGCATGTATTTTCCCTTGTAAGCACAGTTGAGAGCACTGTATATACAGTTATGTTTTCAATTTTTGTATGTTGTATGGTACATAGCTATTATGGCATATAAGAGTCTTCTATAAATTCATCTTTTATGCTGTATAAATAATTTATTACAGAAAGCTTTTGTTTTGTTTTCTTTTGTTCTTGAGACAAGGTCTCATGTAATCCAGGCTAGCCTTGAACTCACTTAAACATCTCATCCTCCTATTTCTTTTCAAGTGCTAGATTATATGCATGTACCACCATGTCCAACTCCAGAAGTATTTCTTGAGATCCTTAAACATCTGTATTACAAATTTGTCATTGTTTGAAGCAAACAACCACCCTTGTCCTCTTAAGAGCTTCACACTTAATGGAGATATACTACAGCAAAGATTTATAACTATATACACTTCAAATTGATAGGAAGATACTATAAAAGAAAATTTTAAATTTGTTCAATATTTATGATGTCTGTATTGTTGGATTTTATCATTTCTGATTTTTACTATCATAAATAATTGTGGTAGCATCCATATGTATAAAATTTTATCTACCAGAATTTTAGGAGGAAAAATATTTAAGGTTTATTAATACAGTTAAGTACTTTATTATATGCAATCAAGTTACTTTCCTAAAAGACTATATTAAATTTCTCTGCCTCCAAGTGTATGAGATTCATCTTTTTATGGTTCCTCTCTAATGTTGACATTTCCAATTCTGATTATCTGGAAAATATAAAAATGCCCAGAAAAGAGTGGCATTTTCTGTCCTATTGAAGGGTTAGTTTTGGGGTAAGAGTTCTTTGTAATTCATCAATAATTACTGTGTCTCTCAGTCAGGCTCTGGTTGGGAAAACATAACCTGTGCCATGTAGTTCGGTTTAGGAAATTTGATACAGAAACCTGTAGTCATGAAAATGTGTTTTGAAAGATTTGAGAGATATAGCTGCATGGTCAGCACTCTGGAAACTGATGACGATGCTGAGAATCCGCCACCATAGACCGCCAGGACTTAGGCAGAGGAGTGTTTGGCTTTGTCATAGTCTTGGAGCTGGAGCAGGGGTTGGGTGGGAGTTGTCCTGTATTCATTGGAACCAGGAAAAAAGATATACCCCATGCCAGAAAAGCTCCCTGAAGTCGAGCTGGAGAGATACCTGCCTTCTGTGTATCACTGTCCTCCCACCCAGCAGCTGGTGCCTAACTGCCTGGGCTGGAGAGGTCAGCTAGAGAGTTCTGCTACCATCACCTGGCAGGCATTGTAGGTAGCTATGTGTCATGATGCACAATGCAGAGCAAAGGAAGACATACGATTCGAGATGCAGCATCTGGATCCTTGACATCCTTCCTTTCATCCCTTCACTTTGACCACCACCTGGAGGATTTTTGTTATAATCAAGTAGCAAATACGCCATTATGTGCTTGATATTTTTCTTTATGTTTTTCAAAGCACATTTGTGTATGTGTGTGTGTTTAAACTTTTCATCAGTCTAGCAGGCTGTACAATCAGTTCATTTAGTGTTAAATTTATAAGGATACACAAAATCTTTGTATGTGTAAACATTAAATATATTTAAATTAAATACATAAAATACCCTACAAATAGCCCCCCAAGAACACTGGCAGTACAGGAATACCCTGTAGGAATTCAGCTGCCCATGCCAGAGCTGGGACTACCTTTAACTACCTAGCTTCTTACTTTTCTCAGAGTGCCACAGCCCAAATTCTTATTCAAACCTGGGAGTTAATTTATGTATTTTTTGAGGGAAAGAGAGAGGATATTAACGTTCAGATATGGCAGTCACAGCTGGCAGTTGCTGCACTTTCTAAATAAATTTCTTGACAGAATTTATTGTGTTTTTCTTAAATTTACCTGCTTTTTAGCCATACTTAGAATATCTATATTGTAACCGCAACAATAAGCTACAGTTACAAAGGCAGGAAAATTGAAAATTGATTTTATGAATAAAGGTAAATCTGATTCCTTTCATACTTCTTTTTCTCATAGATACAGATGTTCTTTACAAGTTGGAATATAAATTAGTAATTGAGATAAAAAATGACAGTTTTGCTATTCCTTTTACTGTAAAGCCTGCTGTGTTTATTCTATGGATGAAGAAATTTAAACAGAATACAGTAAGAAAATCAGCATAACTATGCAGAGTAAGCCAGGATGGCTTTCAGATATGAACAATATTTAAAAGGTCTTCAGTTTGCTGTGTTTTGGGCTTGTCTTAACAAAAACCATATCTTCCCTCTATAAGAAAGGACTGCACAAAAGGAATTGGGATTGAAGGTCTCTTATTGTTCTCATTTTTCTTTATATTCTGTACTTGTACTTGCAGACAACTTCTCTGCCTCCCCGCCCCCTTTAATATTTTACAAATTTAATTTGAAAAGTTCAGCCCTTTAAAAGCCTTCCAGCAAGTAGGTGAATTGTTAGCTAGGCACAGCACTGAGGTCTGGGAGAGATCTTCAGGATGGCACCCTCTGTGGAAGTGCCAAAAACTGAGCCCAGCTACTGAATTTGTTTTTAATTTTTTAATTGATTTATTTATTTTTATTTCATATGTATGAGAGTATTGCCTATGTGTATGTAAGTGCACCCATCCATGCTGTGAAATGCCCGTGGAGTACAGATGAGAGAATTGGATCCCCTGGAACTGGAATTATAGATAGTTGTTAGCCACCGTGTAGTTGCTGGGATTCAAGCCTGGGCCTTTTGCAAGAACAGCCAGTGCTCTTAGCCACTGAGCCACCCCTGAATTTGTTTTTAAATAGCCAACTTGCTGCATTTTCTTTTCTTTTCTTTTCTTTTCCTTTCTTTCTTTCTTTCTTTCTTTCTTTCTTTCTTTCCTTTCTTTCTTTCTTTCTTCTTTCTTTTTTTCTAAGGATGTCCCAAGAAAGATGCAGGCAGAAAGATGTCTTTTTCTTTGTAATTCAGCTCAGGAAAAAAAATCTAGTTTGCTTGGTCTGGGTTGGTGGTTGAGTAGTTGCTTTTTAACCTATACTAGGGATGAGAGTCTGTTTGAAAATAAAGCTCTTTGGGTATGAGTAAAGCCAAGATTCTGAAGTTCAAAAGCTGAAAGAGACACTTCCCAGAGGGTGAGAAAGAGCCAAGGTGGCCGTCTACCAAGCTTTTGCATCCTCTCAGGTCTACACTGCAATGTGAGTAATGAACTTGTTTGGAGCTTCAGCCATCCACTGTGCTTTGCCTTTTGCCCTCTCTTCATTACTCCGAATTTCCCAGCTAACCAAAGGTACATTTTTGCTTTCTAAAGGATAAATGTGAGTCTTTTTGTCTTTTCTGAGGAAGGAAGTTTATCGGGTTTTTTGTCTCAGCTTTATGTTCTTACTTCACTCTCAAATTTCTAATAATCCTGCCTGTGTTCTGTTCTAACACAAGTTCAGAGGAGACATTCTCCCATCTCCTTCTGTCAGTTTGATGTATGTCATTTTTCATTGCTCATTTCTGCCTGTCTCTTGAGTTGTTCTGTATTTTTACATTCACTTGTGTTCCTTTAGTGTTTGAGGTAACTTTTTAAGAAAGCAGAAAATTAACATCGGAATCCCAGAAACACGTGTACTAAAATAATAGTCCTGAGGAATGTCAGGATGCAGAGGGAGGCACATAGACTCTCATGATAGAAAAACTGTGTTGAATCTCTTTCATGAAAAGAAATGTTTAGGTTTAACTTTTTTTAAGGGTAGAAAATTACATTAGTTCTATTAAAAAAAAAAAAACAAAACCTGTAATAGTGTATGTTAATCATCAGAAAGAAGCTTTATGAAGCCAAATATGGAGTCCTTTGTCCGTGATCGCTGGTTGTTACTCACATCCTCCAGCCACATCTTGTGGGATGTTAAGTTGCTACAAATCACAACTTCACAGTTTTTCTGTTCCAGAAAAAAAAAAAAAATTACTAGCATCTGAAAGGTTGCCAATTTGAGTATTTCTGTGTGAAAAGTAGGAGAGGGAAATGAGCCCTAGAAAACTGGATTAGCCCAGGAACCACCCACCTTGCAGAGCTGGCAGGCACTGGTCTGTTTCACCCACCACCCAGTCAAGCACATTGGTTTCTTTTTCATGCTTAGGACCAGAGAAATGTTGGCTTTATTGATTTCTTTGGTACTGGAGAGAAACCGAGGAGGGCCTTGTACATGCTAAGCAAGTATTCAACCACTTTTTATTTTGAGAAAAAGTCTCAGAACTACTCAGATGGGCCTCAGACTCATTCTGTAGTATAAGCAGACCTTGAACTTTGGAACTCCCTACTTCAGCCTCCCAAGAAACTGAGATTACAGACTTGAACCATTAAGCCTGGCCTAGGCCCATTGTTTTTAACAGTAGCATGACTCCTAGAAAATGAATAAAAAGTAAGTGGCAAGTCATTGGCAGTCAGAGGCAAGAAATTAAAGAGGAAAAAAAAAAAAAAAGATTAGGGCTTCTCAAAAAGCACCAAGTCAGCAAAAAATAATGACATGGGAGAAGACAGAGGAGGACATCACTGTGTCCAGTTTAGAATACCTAGAAAGAAACCACACCACTATTAACTCATTCTCTTATCTTCCTGTGTAGTTAGATATGGGAGGTGTGCTTATGGTATGGTATGGTGTAGGAATTTCTGCTTTATCTCCACAGTGCTACATTTGTTTACTGTACAGTGAATGTATTAAAACAGGGTTTAGACATATTGTTCACCTACCAATCCTGTGTGACATTAGGAGTTAATTCATTCTGCTAAATTTAAGACTCTAGGGGTAGGTTTTGAATTTTGTTTATGCATATAAATTTTGTTTCTGAACTATCGATGCAAGAATCTGCCACTAGGGGTGAGGCTAAAGCACACACACAAATTTGAAGTTAAAGATAAATGAGAGACTAGACTTAAAACAATTTATCTTTTCCCCCCTCCATCTAAAGCAAGTAATTTACAATACAAAAAACATTAGCTCGTCATGAGATAAGACATGAGCTTAAATGGGAGCACATTATGCCTCAGTAGAATTGTGCAGAATTTATGGAGATGCAATAGTAAGTGGTATTGTATTGTACATATTCATAAGTCAACTATTAGATCAGCAGTCATGTAGAAAAGAACTAGTATATTATTGAAGATCTTGGACGTTATGATTTATTGTGGGTATCTACTTACTGTACAGTGGCAGAAATTAACATACTTCTGTTTCTCTTCTAAATGCCAAGAGGATATGAATTCCTTTTTAAAATATTTATTTTATTTTTTGTGTATGAGTGTATTATCTGCATGTATGTAAGTGCACCCATGTCATGCAGTGCTCACAGAGGTCAGAAGAGGGTGTTGGATCTTCTGGAACTGGAGTTATGGATGATTGTTAGCTGCCAGTGGGTGGGTTTCTTTTGAACCCAACCTTGGAGCCTGAGTTTTAAGCCTCCCTTATTTTTTGTAGGCCTAATCTAACCACATAGACACATGAGGAGGCTTTGATATCACAAATGTGATACTGTAGATTCTTTTCATGTTTTTAAATTTTTATTCTGTGTTTTATTTTTAAGACAGTCTTGCTGTATGGTCCTGGAAGGCCTGAATTTCACTTTATAAATCAGGCCTGGCCTTGAACTCATTTGCACCAGTCCTGCCTCTTGCCTCCAGAGTCCTAGGATTACGCTAGGCCCAGCTGGTTCTTGCTTCTTAATGTTTTGTTACAGAAGTATAGTGTGCTTTGTGTTTTTTTTGGAATTTAAAAGCCTAGACATATTCGTAATAAAGTGAGGTGCCTATACCATCCCATACCCCATATCTTCCACATCTACCTAAAGAGGAGATGCTGAATTAATAGTGGCATATTGTATTCTAAGCGTTTCTTTCTGCATTGTGTGTCAGTAAATATACACACCTATGAATCTGATTTACTTAACACAAATGATGATACACTATTTGTTGTTCTGTGACTTGATTTTTTTTTTTTTCTTAACAGCAGGTTAATTCATGTGTTTCCATGTCAGGATATACAAATATGCCTCTGCCTTTTAATGGCTGCATAATGTCCATTGTTAAGAAACGTTATGTACAGCAGTCCCTTATAAGTAGATATTTTGCATTTTGTTTTATTCAGTTTTTTTCACTTTGAAAAAAATGGTGAAGATTTTCTCTGCACATCTCAGTATCTCTGTCACACAGATTTCTACAACTGGGCATGCCTAGGCATGACTACCTGTCTGGGTTTTTATACTCAATTAAATGTAAAATGACTTGTACCAATAAGGATATCAGTTAAAAATTTCCATCTGTGCTCCCTGTCATCAGAGTGGAAATCTTGATGCACATTTAAAATTTTAGTCAGTTAAGCTTCTTTTGGGGGGGGAGGGTGTTTTTTGAAACAGGGTCTCCTGGTAACTCCAGCTGTCCTAGAACTTGCTTTGTAGACCAGGCTGGCCTTGAACTTACAGAGATCTGCCTGCCTCTGCCTCCAGGTGCTGGTATTAAAGGCATGCTCCCCCCCAACTAGTTATTAGGCTTCTTAATAAGCTTTTAAAAAGTCATGTGTTTCAAATTTGCCCATTTCATTAGATTTGTGAACACATTAAATAATAAAATATTTTGAAGAAATCCTTATTCCCACACATTAGAATCTTCTGTGGAGCTCTCAGTGTCTTGGTGCTCAGGCCTCCCTACACACAAATAAATTCAAAACTTGGAGTGGGAACCAGGCACCACTAATCTTTACACAAAGTATACTTAAAAGTGTCCAAATTTTGAGAACTACTGTCCATTCTAAGAACTACTCATTAGAAAAGGGAATTAAAATGCCTGTCATGAGTAGACTTGTTTCTGAGTAATCACCTAGACTCTAGCTATTGCTGTCAATGTATTCCATAGGAAGTCCTGTTGATAAATGTTGGAAGAGTAATAAAATTGGAAAAAACAAACTCATTTGCAAACTCTAACGAAATAATTAATTCAAGCAAAGATTGTCAGTGATTGTTTAAATCAGTAGATTTTCAACTCAAGCTATATATTAAATTTGCCTCAAGTTTTTTGTTTCTTTGTTTTAAGCCTATAATTTTGGCTATAACTAAGGGTGATTGAACTGGGTGAAAAACTAAGGCAGTCGTAGTTTTTAAATTCCATCACCTCACAACCCAAGTGATTGCAGTCTGCAACCAAAGTTGAGAACCATTATATCAAGAGAAAGGTTGATAGTAAGCTTGACAGGACAGGCTTCAGGTTACTGTTCCCCAAAGTGGCTGATTGATCTTAGCAGTCCTGAGAGTTTTAATATGATGGCCTGTGAAACACACAGCCACCACCCCTACAGTGTTGTGTCCTGAAAGCTTTTAGCTTTTCTACTTACAAGAAATATTAAGTTAGAAGAATATGTAAATGATACCATGAAAAAAAAATTCAGAATATGGAGTAACTTACAGATTTATTGCTGTGGTTCCCTCAGTAAGATGAGATGAAAATTGGCAATAGTAATCCCTATCTAGATTAAGGCACGTAAGTACTAATACTACTTAGGAGTCAGAGAACCTTCTCTTAAGTTGGCTAATATAAGACAACTAAACAGAAAGATTTCTGAAACATTAGGAAAATGTGAATATGAACTCATTGTATGACCTTTATATTTCTGGTTCTTACTAGCTTTCCTTTTATAGTTTGGTTCCCAATCTCCACATGGTGACTATCAACCATTTGTAACTCCAATTCTGACCCCTCTTCTGACCTCTGCAGGTGCAGAATAATACTTACATACATGCAGGCAATAGTCATACACAGAATAAAGATGAAAATAAATAAAATATTTAAAAATAAAAAACAGTATTCAAGTAGAAGTACATATCTTGAGTATAGAGATTTGGATGATCTGAAATGAGATATCAAAATTCTGTAGCAAAGGAAAAGAGACAAATGGAGCATAACAGGTATGGGAGAATATTGATAACATTAAATCTGAGATTTAATTATTAGTGTCAAGTAATCTAGACATAAGTATGTAGGAGGATGTGTACAGACACAGTCGAACACCATCTTATCTAAAGGACCAGTCTTTTTACCTGTGAACTAGGAGTTGATCCCTGTGTTTGTCTTGGGCCATCACCAAACAAGAGCTCTAGCAGTTTGTTTCAGCAGACATGCCACTTATGTATGTGAATGAACACATCCCCATAACTAGGCTCTTAGTACTTTATCTGGTTTTACCCTTTAATATTCTATGTTTGATTCAGACAGTATTTAAATTTTCTCATACTTTTTGTGAGATGTGAAGAAATATGGTGTTAGCTATCTGAAATGCAATAAAAATTGGTAAGTTTGGAAACTCTTTTCCCTTCACCACTCCCACAGTGTACAGAACCGTATCTCCTCTGTTTGTGGTTGTTGCTCTGGAAGGCACTGGTACCTGCAGTTCCACATTTCACGCTTGTGTGATAGTGCCAGATGCTGAGATTCTTGATGTGCACTACACATCTGGCACCTTCATTTTTTCTTCCACGCTCCCTTTAGGAATCAATACGTCGGTGCTCAGAGCTCCTAGCTGTCCATTCATTTTCACCTTATATGTCTTGTTCTTACTAGCTTTCCTTTTATAGTTCTAAAGTATTCGTGTTTTTTATTTTTAAATATTTTATTTATTTTCATTTTTATTATGTGTATGACTATATTGTCTGCATGTATGTAAGTGTCATTCAGTGCCTGCAGAGGTCAGAAGAGGGGTCAGAATTGGAGTTACAAATGGTTGATAGTCACCATGTGGAGACTGGGACCCAAACTTGGGTTCTCTGCAAAAGCAACAAGTATTTTTAGCTTCTGAGCCATCTCTCCAGCCCCTAAATTATATATTTTTATGGCAGGTATGGCACCTGTATTTTAATTTGTGCATAGACTAAAAATAGTAAATAAACACTCATTTTGACATGATTATTTATGAAAATTCCTATTCCTCTTTTTCCTGGAGTTATTTTTACTGACTTCATGTTCATTAACAAGGCATCTCTTTGATGTTGCATAGAACTAAAATACTTTTCAGATTTTTCATTGTACAAATCAAAGCACTGTTGTACCAGTGTGCACAGACATGGTTCGTATCGACCACACAATTGAACCCTGACAGGCACACTTTTACAGTGAACTTCGGGGCATACTAATTGATCTTCACAGCAGGTTAGAGTGAACTAGAAGGTGCTTCATTAGTGGTTTTCTGTTTCCCAGGGTTTCTCACATACATTTTCTAGATGTGTAAATTTTTAGAGCCATTATTAATATTTAAAATATGATACTTAGACATACTCAGAAGAACTAGACTAGAAACATGGCCTTCAGCTCTTTCTCTTGTCTTTACTTCCACTAAAATTCTACTTTTAAAGGGTATGATGTGTACATAATAACTTATATTTGAGTCCACAAACTTTAATATTCTTAAAATATCAGTAATCATCCTTTTCTGTGCCCCAAGAAACATTACTACACTTTATCCTTCCATCACCTTGTTTTGACTTTGATCCGAAAAGTGTTTGCAGGTGATCTCATTCCCTTCATTGCCTGTTGTGGGGATACACTTTGTATATCACAAAGTTCCAAAGAGGAGAAATCGTTTGGTACCTGGCTAGATCCTCTTGCATAATTTGTCCTGGAACTTTACTTCTGGGCCATAAGCTGCCACTGTAACATTCTGGCACCTTTGGAAAGTAGACCCCGAAGCTGAGGTCTTCTAGGAAGTGATAGCCTTAGTGGCAAGCAGGGTTTCATGACTTGTTGCTCCTTAGTTCACAGGCCACTGAGTTGGAATGAATTATAGACAGACTATCATCTCTTTAACATGATGTGCTGTCACTGCCTCAAGAATTGTACCAAAACTCCACTACACTCTCTATAGAAGGGCAAGTCCTAAATACCATAGCAGCTTGGAACAGGCTCAAACATGGAGAAGCCAGCATGAGGTTACATGCTGGACAGCGAAAGACTAGCTACAGTGTTGTATATAGTAAAAATCTTCTTACTGATCTCTGGGTTCCTGTTGCCATGGTGACTTACACAGTACAGACCGCCCTCACTTCATACAACATAACAGCACGACACAAAGCTTAACAAAGCACAGCCATTTTAATAACTTCAAGTTTTTAGTGAAGATTTTTCTCTAAGCAAATGTCTTATACACTTTATATATTTCCACAAGAAAGACAAAATTATCTATGTTATATTTCATCTTTCACTACAAACTTTCTGAGGTGGATTATGTCAGATTTTCATAGCCCTACAAAATTATTATCCTTTGCCTGTAATATTGTTCATAGATGACTCTATATTTTTAATTAATCATCCTTTAAAAAACTAGAGCATTAAAATTAAATATAACAAGCAAGAATGACCATGATTTCAGTAGTCTTCCATTCTTAGAGATAGAGATTTCATTGTATCTTGAAGAATGTTCGAGCTCTATTTTTAAGTACACATTTTCTTAGAAATCCTAATTGATTTTTGAAAATGCCCAATGGTATATTTTTGGTGTCTGAGAAAGTATGTTTGTGATTTTTCAATAAAGTAACTTAATCTTCGGGATGCAGATTAGAGAAGTAGCATTCAGTTGCTGTTTGTCATTTCTTACATGTTGAAATGTTTTGATTTCTTGTCCTGACCCCCCCCCCAAAAAGTCACAGCATGCCAGCTATGTTATTATAGATGGTAGCATGAGTCATGAAAGAGTTAGTCCTACATTTTGTACCTCTGGTTTCTATGGTAAATTTGGATAGTATCTTCCTCCATTCCATTATTCAATTTTAAAAATTTCCATGAGATTGCATAAGTAATACATAATTGATAAATACAATCCTCGCCTTCTATAATCAGGTATACTTTACCAAGTAACTAAGTAGTGGCTATTCTGTATTTCTGATACATGGTGGATCAGAGACATACATTTTGCATGTGTACATAAGGTTTGTGAATTAATAAATGTTCAAAGAAACATAGTAAATAATAGTAAAACTATTTTTGAAAACACTTAACTTTCTTGTAATGATTCAAAAGGAATTTCAACAGGTATTTATTGTTATTGATCTTCACAAAAATAGAAAAATGACCATTGATTTACCATTCATATTAAATACATCTTTTTACCTGCTTTTTACACTACCTTGTATGTTTACTTCAAGATGGGCTTAAATCCTAACTTCTTTAAGCCCTTTTACTTATATCTTCCAGTCAGTTCTGCTTATATGGAATATATATTTAAGTACCTTTTCTGTATTCTAGTCCAAAGATCATTGCTTTTTAAATATATTTTATTATTTTTATTTTATGTGTATAAATATAATTCGTGCGTTATGTAAGTGCACCCATGTCATGCACTGCCCATGAAAGTCAGAAAAGGGCATTGGATCCCCTGGAATTGAAGTTACAGATGATTATTAGCCACCATGTGGGTGCTGGGAACCAAACCTGGGTCCTCTGCAAAAGCAGCCTCTTAACCACTGAGCCATCTCTCCAGCCCCAGTATTGCCTTTTCAAATATGAGACAGAGTCAGGTGATAGCAGTTAAAGTGTACTTAGCTAATATTGGTTTTAGGGCAATACAGTTTATTTTATATTCTTTAAGGTATTGTGTTAATTTTTTTATTAGTACGACCAATGTGGAATCAGTAGGCTCATAATTTGTACCTCTTCTATCTTGATTTAAATTTATTTTGCTTTTAATGTTTTTGTATGAATGTTCATGTGTGCATGTGGAACCCAGGGTATATCATTCTCAAGAATGCCATCTACCTCCTTTGAGACACAGTCTCTCCTTTGGCTTGGAGCTCACTAGTTAACCTAAACTGACAAGCCTGGTAGCCCCTGGCATGCTCCTGTCTCTGCCTCCCTAGTGCTACAGGATTTAATTCAGGTTCTCATGCTTGCAAGACGAGCACTTTACCAGTTGACTATCTTCTCCAACTCATTATTGATTTTACTTTTTTTCTTTAGTTGAACTACATCCTGGCCATGTTTTTAAGTAGGTTTTCATGAAGCAGAGTTTAATTACTTGTTACATGGTTTCTAAGAAAATGTCTGATTGATTGAAAAGCCACAGTGGTTGAGGTGTAAATTTTCGAGGCATATCTCTTTCTCTTTATATTAACTCTGTATAGTTGTGGTGTTTTGTCTATTTGCCTGAGAGTTTTCTAAAGGCACTATATATAAGCTTCTAATGTTTTTGGTTTCCATGAAAAAAATTTATTTTCTTGTTCTTCCTGGCACTGTGTACCACCTAGTGTTTCCAGCCCAAACTCCTTGATGTAATGGCATTTGTGTCTTTATATTGTATTTAAACCAAAACTGGCAGTGGAAATATAGCTCAGTGGTAAAACATTTGACTAACCGAGTCATATGTTTAATCTTTGTAAAACACACAATGCACACACACACACACACTCACACATGTAGAAACCTGAAACTGAGTATTTGAAAGTCTTTTTGCTTTTAAAGATAGTATATGTTTGTATGCCTATAAACTCTGAGGCTGTCATAGTCTCTGATAATTTTTCGTTGCTTGCCTTTGCTTTTCCACTGTTCTTTTCCTGGGTGGATGCTCCTCACAGCTCCTCTGGCCCTTCTGAGTCCTTATAACTCTTCTAGCCTTGTACATTCAATATATGTTACCTAGTCCTTAACAAAACTCCCTCAAGAATTACTGTGTAAGAATGTGTAGAGCTCTGAAAACTCAGGATGAAAGATTTACAAATGAAGCCAATCACTTTCTAGGATTATCAGCCTTGCAGTGACTAAGATCAAGTTTCAACATCTACCAGAGAAACCACACGCAATCTGAAAACTTTGTTAAGATTCCAGACTTGAGAATTCAGAACTGTCACAGCACCTAGAGATGTACTGTCAGATGATACCTCAGGAGACAGGTTGTTTAAAACCCATATGAAGAATGTCAGCATCTCTTTCCACAGACTAGGAAACAAAACTTCAACTTGAATCTGACATCAAGTTAAGGGTATAAGATTACACTGGAATTTCCCAATTCTCTCTTAAACCTCATACTCACCTTCTAGAACAGCTTAACTAACAATGCCTGAAGATTTTACTTGCTTTGCATAACCAAACTTTAATGAGTAGAATAAAGCTCTGAGTCAGTATAGAATAATACTGCTGTTGTTACTCAGTTAGGAATGTTTGCCCAACCAATGTTTACTGAGCCCCTCCTGAGTACAGTGCACCATCCTAGGCACTAGGGCTATAACAGTTAACAAACTGACAAAAGTCTGCTCTCCCTGAGCTTATCTGTTTATAAATACGGACAATCATAGGCGATACACCAAAAAGGCCAGCTTCTCCTGGTAAGTGACTGCTGCTTGGAAATTAATTCCTCTAGGAAATGTTTTCTGCACATTCCCTCTCACCCCACTCTCTCACAGTTTGACTCACCATACCTCTTGTCATGGCGGAACTCCTAAAGCATAGCATATAACAGACCTCTCGGAAAGAAGGAAGGAAAATGGGGAAGAAAACCTGGTAAAACATTGGGATCCTTAGAGTTGTATGTTGAACTCAGAATGTGACTCAGAATTAGCTAAAATATTTGTGAGCATAAAGCAGCATTCCTAAAAACATCTATTAGCCTTATAAAGGTTAAATTTGGGGAAAGAAGTGTTAAACTGAAGATAATCAAAACCAGGAGAAATGTCTGTTTTGTATTCTAGAGGAAAAAAGGTTATTTGAATAGAACTGCAAAAGGCAGCATGATCCATGCCACTTAAACTTATCATATTCAAGAACAGGTTCTAATGGAGAAGCAGGTAAATGGGTTTCGGTGGCAGTTGTTGTTTAAGTGCAGGATAGCAGATGGTACCATTGAAATGAAACAAGGTAGTGGAAGAGACAAGTTGGTTAGGGGCAGCAGCGATCAGTTTACACTTGTCTAGATCTACCTGAAAAACTAAAGGGATAAATAGGGAAGAAGTTAAGGTCTCTGTTGTTTCTAACTCTGAAAATTTTGTATAGTGTCTTTGTAGGCAATATGAAATATAACATTAAGAAGCCCATTTTACCTTATAAATTTCATCACTAAGTTTAGTATTGTGACTACTCGAAATTTTCATTTAAAACATTTGGAATCTTGGAGCCCTGCCTTTTTAGTACTTGACCATCACCCTTATTCTGACTCTGAATGCACTTGGAGGAAGTTGATAGATTAGTTTTCCAAGGGAAAACAAGATAAATTTTCAGATTTTGACTAAAGTAGTACATGAGTAAATTTGGGGCTTGTAATCAGAAGAAATAACATTTATGCAATTGAGCAAAATACAATAATAAACAAGTATTCAGAACACATTCACATAGATAAGAATTAAAATTACTGTGGTTTTGAAGATAAAAGTATAGCCTTAGTAACCTATAAATTATAAGATGCTATTTACAAGTATCTGAGCCTTATTTAACAAATTCCTCACTATTGTTGTCATTAAATTTAGCTATAAACTTATCTTCTTAACAGATGTGCCAAATACTGGTGTGAGCAAACCTAGAGTTTCTGACGCTGTCCATCCCAACTATCTCATCAGGACAGAGCCAGAGCAAGGGACCCTCTATTCACCAGAGCAGACGTCTCTCCATGAAAGTGAGGGTCTGTTGTAGTTTTTTAAATATTAATTTTCTTTTACTATTTTCATTTTTTAAGTGGGCATCAGAAGTGCATAAAATATTCCTTGCTATTGCATTTCCACAGGATCATTGGGTAACTCAAGAAGTTCAACGCAAATGAATTCTTATTCTGACAGTGGGTACCAGGAAGCAGGGAGTTTCCACAACACCCAAACCGTGAGCAAGGCAGATAGTAGACAGCAGCATTCATTTACAGGATCAGCGAATAACCAGTTGGTGAGGAACTCAAGGGCCGAAGGACAAACACTGGTTCAGGTAAGCCAGATCCCAAGAAATAATGTCTTAGTTAGATAACTATTGTAGATAGTCCTTATTAAGAGCAAACAATATGTATAATTTCAAATTTGTAGAATGAATAAATTCACTCCAAAATCCCTACCTACTATTTGATTGTAGCATTAAAGAAATTTTAAGAAAAAAAAAAAACTGAAAATTTGTTTGAGTTAATTTACTCTTACTATTGAAATTTTTAAGTTCCTAGATGTAGTAGAGTAGTTCTTGTATGAGGAGGCCAAGGGAAGTTTGAGCACTACGTAGAATGCTTGGTTGTTGAGGTTCCTAAGGGATTATGAGTCCCGAAAAATACCAGAGCTAAAATATTCAGTAGAAAGTCCTGGAGAACAGTGAATCATTTCATACCTCCTTCAGATGGAATTTAGTCCATTCTAAGCAAAAGATTTTTGCCTTCATCACTAAAATGGTTCCTTTTCTTCCGTACCCATGCCTATAGAGAGCAGTTGAATCGAACATATCCATTCTGTTGTTAGGGCTCTCCATACAGGCAAAAATAGAATACTGCATGTATGTTAATGAAAATTCCCTTGCTTCCTTGTTGCTACTCAAGCCACATCATTCCAGCAGTGTGTACCAGGATTAAGAAAAGAGACTAGTACTCCATCCAAGAACCCCAGAGATTCATTAGTTGCTGAAAAATAGCATAATTATCAGAGAAGTTGCTGGATACTGTGTTCCTCATAATGCATCCCAGGAAGCACTGACAGGACACAGAGCAGAAGCCAGGGTTCCCAGAGCTGCAGGAGAACTGCTGCTACAATGTTGGGATTTTTGCTCATCGATTTAGAAACAAGGTGACCTGTGTGCCTTTTCAGTTTAAAAGGAGAAATCCCATCCTTGTAGCCAGTCAGCCACTGCACACAATGTTCCCAATCCGTATATTATTTGTGCACATACTCCTTTGCTAAGAGAAGTACTGCGATGCAAATGTTTGAGAAGTTCTACACTAAATGCCTATAGGAATTTAGTTGGTAGATTAAGTGGATCTGTGTCAGCTTATCTAATGTGTCACTTTCACACAATAATTGCCTTAACTATAAAGTTTTTTTTTTCTCTTAGTAATGGTTGTGTTACCTTAAAAAAAAAAAATTACATGAAGTTGATTTTGTTCCTACAACTGAAGAATTCTCTTGCACATGGGTTTCTATGACTTGATTTGCATATGGTCTGGACACCATATTGCCCAGGCGTCTAAGCCAAGTGCATTCCATTTGACAGTATTTTACTAGCGCTATTAGCATCCAAGCCCACATTTGAACTCTCCAGCTATACACTAATTTTAAAGCCCTGTCTTTTAACCTTATTATTTATTTCCATGTTCTTCCCTCTTCATATTCCTTCATCTCTACCATTACTCTTCCAAAAGTGGTGAACTTGGCACACTTGAGGCCTCAGAGTAACTGTTTCAGAGAGCCTGGCTGCTTGTGACACTTGGAGGCAAAGCACACATCCTCTATGGCATACAGGACTGCACACAGTCTTCATCTGATCCCTGCTTCTTCAGCCTCAATTTCCCAACTAAAAGTGGGTAGCTGTGGCAACTAGACTCTAGCAACCTTTCAACAGATACCTGAGCAGGGCTTGTCACCCAGAGCCCTAAAGTCTTTTTTCATTTCTCAGCCTGCCTTCCTTTTCCCTGTGCCTGTCCCCTTCAGCTACTTCTCCAGTCCAACTTCTTCATTGTTACACAGCGTCAAGAAAGGTATCTCATACTCATTGTGTTTGTAAAAGTCTACAGATTCATTGTAGAATATTCCATGGCATAAATCTTCATTTTTCCATTCTGGTCTTTTCCAGCTGGCTTAGACCAAGAATCCAACAAAGACTTAGAGCAGTCCTTTTACTGGAACAGACTTTCAGGTTCCTATACTGCATCTCTTTAGATCTACTGGCTAAAACTAAGAGCTCATGTACCGGAGGATGTCAAAAAACAGTAGAACCAAAGGATTGGGTCAGGCACCTATCTGACCAAATTGCTTCTTGAATTAAATTGACAGGAGGGAGCTGGACCCAGGCTCTTTCTAAATGTTCATGAACTCTAGACTGGAAAAAGCATATCCCTTTTGTTAAGAGAGCCAACCCATATAGACTAGCCACCTATAAATATTCCTCCAGCTGCATTTAGACTAAGAGATTAAATATGTATGTTGTTTTACAAAAATGCATCACTTTAGTCAGTGTTTCACTTACAGGGAATAATACCAATACATTGTTCCAGTGACCTTTCACATTCATGAGTTATTTGTAGCACTTGGAATCAAACATTTTATGTGTTGTGAAAAATGCATAGGCAAAAAGGTAAAAAATGTAAAATGGAATATTAAATGCCTTCAGATTTCACTAACTGATTTTAGTATTCAGATTAAATCACCAAGGGGAAAAAGGCAGAAGAAAAGCAAATAAGGGGAATAAGATCTAACTCTGAAGCATAATGCTGGAAAGAAACTCATGTGACCGAAATAGTGGAGTCACATTCTGTGCGAGCTATGTGCATTTTTTTCTGTAATGAAAATGGACACAAAACCATGGATAAACCCGTTCTCTTTTCTCCCCCTCTCATCAGCCATCAGTAGCCAATCGGGCCATGAGAAGAGTTAGTTCAGTTCCATCTAGAGCACAGTCTCCTTCTTATGTTATCAGCACAGGCGTGTCTCCTTCAAGGGGGTCACTGAGAACTTCTCTGGGTAGTGGATTTGGCTCTCCGTCAGTGACAGACTCCCGACCTCCGAACCCCAGTTCATACTCCTCTACTACATTACCTGCTCAGCGGGCAGCCTCTCCATACTCACAGAGACCCGCCTCCCCAACAGCTGTGCGGAGGATTGGGTCAGTCACCTCCCGACAGACCTGTAATCCCAACGGACCAGCCCCTCAGTACCAAACTACCACCAGGGTGGGGTCCCCATTGGCCCTCACGGATGCTCAGACTCGAGTAGCTTCCCCATCCCAAGGCCAAGTGGGATCGTCATCCCCCAAACGCTCAGGGATGACCGCCGTACCACAGCATCTGGGACCTTCACTGCAAAGGACTGTTCATGACATGGAGCAATTTGGACAACAGCAGTATGATATTTATGAGAGGATGATTCCACCAAGGCCAGACAGCCTGACAGGTAAGGATGGTAACAGCTCTGCAGAAAACTTTGGGAGTGGAAGTGAGTCTTCCCTATGCCCCCAGTGAAAACAGCGGTTATTGGGAAAGGGCTCGTAATTTCATATGAAAAGTTATACTGTGAACTTTTAACTTATTTTCCAGGTTCTTGTCCTTTGTGTATGACATATATTATACACTTACATCCACAGAACTCTTTAGTAAGTCAGTACATTTTCTCCATCAAAATACTAGGGTGCATGTATACATGTGTACATTTATATGAATGTGTGTGTATGTGTGCTGCATTTTGGAAAAACATTATTAGAATGCTAAGCTCTTCGTTGGCATTATTTTCTAAAGCAGGTTTTTGAAGAGCCAGGCCTGCCCCAATGTAGCCTCATAAGTTATATTAAAATGTGGTATCAAAATACCTGTTTGAGTTTTTCTTTAGGAATGATGTACTGAGTTTGGAGTAGAATATGATCTCACTCCCTACTGCTTTGATTTTGTCATCCCCAATGGGAAATGCACAAAACTCATATGAATTTACTTTAAATATCATTTGGATTAAATTAAGAAGACACTGGGTACCTGACATTATAGCTGTCCCCTTTGGGATTTTTTTCATAAAAAATTTCCCATATCCTAAAAAGACCCTGCTCTTTTTAGTAAAGGAAAATTGTCTTTAAAAATATTATGTATAGGGATAGGGATCTTGATCAGTGATAGAGTGTTTGCCTAGTAATGTACAAGACCCTATAGGTTTGATCCTATACATTACAAAAACAAAAACAAAACAAAACACAAGACATACACAGAGTAGTAAAACTTGAAAACTGTATAGGAAAGTTTGAATAAAAAGTAGAAGTCTCTAGCTCTTCCTTTACCTGCACCAAGGCACAGTTTACATGTGGGCCAGGGCACAGTTTACATGTGGACCAGGATGTTGACAGAGACGTACTTACACTCGTTCTTGAAAGATATATATGGTTCTCTTTTTATACATGTGTTATAATTTATTTAATTACTTCTCCATAAATGGGCTGGGCATAGTGGCACACAACTTTAATTCCAGCTCTTGGGAGGCAGAGGCAGGTGGATGTCTATGAGATCAAGGCCAGCCTCATCTATGTAGTGAGTTCCAGACCTGCTGGGGCTGCAGGGAAACCCTGTCTCAAAAAGATTGAAAAAAAAAACAAAAGGGATTTGGACTTTCTGACACTTGTAGCTGCTAGAGACTACAATACACATTTTTTCATATAAGTACACATTAGTTGAATTGTTCTATCAGCATATATGCATATTTTTACCTTGATTGATGCTGTAAAGTTGCCCTCCAAGAAAGCTGCATACATTTGTATTTTGACCTGTAATTCAAGCATACCTGGCTCCCTTTACTTTCCCTTGTATTACATATATATGGTCCAAGATTTCTGCATTTGCCAGTCTGGTAGATAAGAAACCAGTTTATTGCTTTAAATGGTGAAATAGTTCCTGTTTGTCATCTTAAAACCACAGGTTCAAGTCTCTAGCTTTTAGTATTTCTATACTTGAGATATACACTGTATTGGTTTTTCCATTTTATTGATTATTATTTGGGTTTTTGAGGGGATTTTTTGAGGACAATTTCTTTAATTTTGGCCATTTAATCATAGAATGTTTGTTTGGGGGGGTTAATTTTTTATTGAAATTTTGCAATTTTTATACAATTTAATTTAAATTTTATACAATTTAGTATTTAGATTCCCCTCCCCTTCCTGCACCTCCCCTGATTGCCCCCTACCCAATTTATTATATTCTAATATATATTATACAGCCTATAGATTTGTGTCCCCAAATGTCTTTCAGTATGGGTTCATCCACTAGAGCCTAGTTAACCTACCACGAGTCCCATCCCTGTAAGAAACTGTCTCTTGGGGATGGAGAGATGGCTCAGTGTTTCAGTGCACTGTCCGCTCTTACCGAGGACCCAGGTTTGGTTCCCACAATCACATGGCAGCTAACAATCATCAGTAACATCAGTTCCAGGGGATCAACACCTTCTTCTGACCTCCTTGGGTATTGTATGAAGTAGGTGCACTTGCTTAGATGCAGGCAGTATACTTATACACATAAAAATAATAAATAAAATACATCAGTTACCAAAGGTTCCTTACATTTGGATGGTATGTCTTACCCACTTTCCATGTCTATGCTAGGATTTTGTCTGGTTTGAGCTTGTGCATGCTGTCATTATTGCTGTGAGTTCATATGAATAAATGACCATCTCTCTGGAAAATGCTGTTTCCTTGTGATCATCTACCACCTCTGGCTCTTACAATCTCTCTGCTCCCTCTTCTGCAATGATCCTGGAGCCTTGAAAGACAGAAGTTTGAAATAGGTACCCTGTTCAGGGATAAGCACTATGCAGCCCCTTGTTCTCTGTACATTGGCCAATTAAGATTTCTGTGTTAACCACCATCTGCTGCATAAGGAAACTTCTGGTGAGAGGTGAGATAATGCATTCATCTTATGTGTAGGTAGAGGTTGCATTGAAGATGTGTCACATAGGGCTAATCATCTCAATGACATTTAGTCTGTGTATTTGTGGAACTCTGTATTAGTCTCTATCTGTTGCCAAAAGAAGTTTTGTTTTTTTTCTTTTTAATGAATGATGAGAGGTACACTTGTCTGTAAAATATAAAGATGCATATTTAGAATACAGTAAGAAATTACATTGGCCTGAAGATGTGGCAAAAATAGGTTTTTTCTAGGATCTTTCACCTCTCCGGCCATGTGTTTTTGACAATGTTTACAGTATAACACACAAGTTCCCTTCTGTTGAACAGGCCTGAAATCCAATTAGATGCCTGTTGATTACCCCCAAGATAAAAATGCCACTACTCTACCAATAGGGATAATTTCCTGGGCCAATCATTATTGTTTATTAGGCTTTACAGTTGAGTAGGACCATTGATTGTTTTTCTCCCTTGGCAGCTCACATAGTGTCCTCTAAAACTAAGAGAGCTAATCTTCAGAGAGAAGGCCTCCAGGTCAGATACAGCTATACAGCTGTGTTTTTACAGCTACGTACAGATACATTATCTGTGTATCTCTCTCTCTCTCTCTCTCTCTCTCTCTCTCTCTCTCTCTCTCTCTCTCTCATCTCTTCCCCCCCGTCCGAACTTCTTTCCTCCCTCCCAAGTTGAAGTACCCCATTTCTCCATTTCCCCCCTAAATACCTATCTTCTTCTATCCCCCTCCTGAGAGTACCTTCTTCCCCTTTATTCCCATGGTTTCTTTCCATTTTGCTGGCCCCTGTGGTTATATCAGGATATGTATTCACATCTGAGGATTTGGAACTAAGATCTCAAAGAGAGAAAATCAGCTATTTGTTTTTCTTTGACTGTGTTACTTCACTTAGTATATAGGCTTCTGCTTCTAACCATTATCCAAAATCAGCCATTTGTTTTTCTTTGACTGTGTTACTTCACTTAGTATATAGACTTCTGCTTCTAACCATTATCCTCCAAATTTCATGATTCTGTTTTTCTTTACCTCAGAGTAGTAACTGTATAAATGTACCATTTGTCAGCTGAAGGACATTTAGGTTATTTCCATTTCCTAGCTGTTGTGAAAAAAACAGCAATAACCATGCTGTGCAAGTATCTTGTAGTAGGATGAGTCCTTTGGCTCTATGCCAAGGAGTAGTATAGCCAGAGCATGTGATAGATTCATTTTTAGGTTTTTAAGAGTTCTCCATACTGATTCCACTGTGTATATGCTAGTTTGCAATCCCACCAACAGTGGATAAGGGTGTTTTTTTTTTTTTGAATTTTTATTAGATTTAAAATATTTTTGTTTGATAAAATTAGTATCTTGCCATGTGCTGACACAGACTTGCTCGGAGACCCTTAGACACAGAGCCAGGCCTCCCTTAGCTTTCTAGGTCCAGATTTCTAAAGCTAGATAAGATGGTCATTGATTAAGAAAGGAGAAAACCTTAAAAAAAAATTACTATCTTTTATCTTCTAGGAAATGTGAAGTCTTTGTGAGATTTTTCTAATTTAATAATTTTTTGAAGAATATCTACTGAACCTGAATTCCAGCTCAGTGAATGAAGTTCCTGATTGTGAAGTGACCCTTTTTAATTTCATCATCAGGGGAATGTGATTGGCTTAGGTTTTCTGAATGTCTCTGGAAAGGATTTAGCTAAGTCATTTCGGAAGCATTTGTGAAACACTCCTTTCTACGGAAACCTTAAAAGATAAAAATCTGAGGACTTGTCTGTGCCCACTGTGTTTGTGTAGAACTGTGCAGAAATCCTAGCTTGTAGGGTAGTGACACAGACACATGTGCAAAGAAGACAGGGGTCTTCTTTAAAAGTCCATTCTGACATGCACATGAGATTAGATTTTTATAATTTAAGGGAAGAAAAAAAATCATATACCTAACCTCTTACTGCTCAGTCCTGGAAATAACCATAAACTGTTCATGAAGCAAAGAATTTCCTTAGATTCTCAGGAAGTTTTATTTTCTTTCCTCTACCTGACCACTTAATCTAAATATAAACCCTAGTTCATGAATTCCTTCTTTTTAGTTTCACTTAAGATGTGACTATTACTCTATTCGCAGCTATTTCTTATATCAAAGGATTGCTTGCTATTATAAAACTAAAGAAGTATTTTGTAATAAAATCAGAGACTTTAGTATTTATCACAATTTAATTAATGATACAATGTATATAAAAATATATTTCCACCACAGAAAAATATATACAACCCAAAGTACTATATTCATCATAATTTTGAAAGAAAATAAATGTTTGAAAGATAAATGTGTTTATTTTTAATGTTTTAAATACAGAAGTTCTGAATCACATGAAATGCATCACTGTGTCAGGTAAACTGATACTTGGGGATTGTAGATAGAAACTCATGTCAATGGTATTGTAGAGTTTCCTGCTTTCCATCATCTGGAGAAATATAGTTATTAAAAATTTATCTCTGGGGCTAGAGAGATGATGGCTCAGCAGTTTAGAGCTCTGACTGCTCTTGCAGAGGACCTGAGTTTGATTTCCAGCACCTACATGGTGGCTAACAACCGTCCATAAGTGCAGTTCCAGGGGATCTGATGCCCTCTTCTGTCCCCTGCAGGCATTTCCAAGCACAGGTGCACTCACATACCTGCAGGCAATATACTCATACACATAAAAATTTTTTTAAGTTAAAATGCTTCTGAAAACTTATTTCTAATGCCAGTTATAGACCATAATTTCTATGTCCCAGGTTCAGTGGTGTTAATTTATGATGAGCTTTGCACACATGATCATTTTTCTTATTCTTAAGTTGCTGTGTAACTTTAAATGTTAGTTTGCAGGACTGCAGTATCTGCTTTTAAAGACAGGAGCACAAAACAAGCATAACACTTACATTATTCAGAATGACTTTACTGTCCAAAACGTGCTGCGTCTCACCACAATTCTGCCTTTTTCCCCCTACTACAGCCTGTCACATAATTTCAGAATATCAACAATCCTCTGAATGAATATCTGCTGGGTACTTTTGTAGTTTTAAATGGCATAAAGCTCTCATCCATTACCTTCCCATGGCATATTCATAAGTCCTTGTTTTATGTGGATTCCAGTAGAGGCTTCTGTCAGATGCTTACAATATGAGAATCAAGCATTCTGAAAGTATGCAGAATGCTGTGTCTTCCTTCACCTCACTGTGGACTTGTGGGAGCCTGGTGGCTAGGCTGGCCTCAGGAGCATCTGGTCCCAGTGCACCTCTGCCCAGTCTTAAACACTAAATCAGTGCTCTGCAGTCTTAAACACTAAATCAAGACTTGTGGCTATGCTTATGTTTCAGTCACATCTCATACTGATGACGTTACTGAAGACATACATTCACCTGCCCACTTTATGTCACCATTAACAAAAGCAATACCCACTTTTCTGTTCAGGATATGCATAGACACCGTAAAGAGTTTATACTCTGCTAAAAAGAACTGAGCCTTCTACCAGTGAATAAAAACCTGACAATCTCAAAGGAACATTTCCAATAACAATCATTATGCCATCTCTGGGGCTTAAGAATTAATGAGCTGTGTGAACCCCATCCATGATGGGATAACCTCTTAACCTGATGTTTCTGGAGGGTAGTATGAAATTTATGGTTTTTCATACCACGTAACTTGATCCTTGAGGTATAGCTGTCTGCATTATGGAGTATGTGACAAAACACTTGGTCTATGGTTTCCTCCAATCCTACCAGGAAATAACTCTCTAAGGGTAGTGAATCACGTTTCCCTTTGGGCTCTCGACTTTGAAATGAGAATGCTCAGCTGGGTGATAGCACAGTTAAAGGTTTGTATGACTCTGTGCTCTTTATTTAGCAAGTGGGGAACCAGTGCTGAACCCACAGTTCTTCATTTCTTTCCATGTCACATTGCTGTCCGGGGTGGATAATAATCATTCTTTATGTGTTTATTAACTGGTGCTCAACAACTTTCTTTCCACCCCTCTCTAAGCAACACATGAATTAGTGAGTTGGGGAAGGTGTGATGGGCAGAAATGTAGCCAGGCTGCTGTCGATGCAGCCATGGTTCACCAAATGCCAGGATAGAGATGGGTGTTAGATGGGTGTTTTGTTTTTGTGCAAACATCGTAGAACATACTTACACAAACTGAAGGTGACAGTTATGTCACTGTGTGATACAGTCTGTACTATGATATGTGCAATCACTGACCAAAATGTCATTTATGCAGCACCAGAAGGTATGGTTTGTAAAAGGCAATCATAGTTACAGAAGAGGGTATTCTGTTTGGTCACCATCATAAAGTACCATGTAGCTAGAGAGTGAGTTGTAGAAAATCAAATTCTTTTAATAATTCTTATTTTGTTGCCTATTGTTGTTTGGAGACAAGTCCCAGCTAACCTGGAACTCACTCTATATATCAGGCTGGCCTTAATCTCGCAGAGATCCTCCTGCCTCTGCCTCCTAAGTGCTGAGATTAAAGGCGTGCACCACCATGCCTCTCTCTTGCTACTAAAAACAGTTTTGTTTTTAAAATGCACAGTGTCCAGAGTCCTTTTCATATCAGGCCTCCCTCCTCTGTAAAACTTAACTAGTTTGAGTGTTTAGACGTAGCACTTATCCTGGTGGATATGATTTGAGTTAGAGTTTATGTTTTTAACCTTACCTTGATTTTTCTCAAGTTTTAATGATGCCATCTTCCTGCCCTCTAGGCTTACGAAGTTCCTATGCTAGTCAGCATAGCCAGCTTGGGCAAGACCTTCGTTCAACTGTGTCTCCTGACTTGCACATCACTCCTATATATGAAGGGAGGACCTACTACAGTCCAGTGTACCGCAGCCCAAACCATGGAACTGTGGAGCTCCAAGGATCTCAGACAGCGTTGTATCGCACCGGTTCAGGTGGGGCTCCACTCAGCTGCTTTCCTGCTTTCCCTGGCCCTACAGAAGAGGGATTTTATTGAGATTGGGTTCTCCGTTAGGAGGTAATCATGTTGCACATTTAGTTGTCAGATAAACTGGTGTGACAGCAAATCAATAAACTGTAAAACAGAAGTTCATTTAGCACATATTTATGGGTAATATATTTTTACCATGGTGTAATATAATCAATGAAGACAGTGATTGTGCTGTTAATTTAGGAATAAATTTGTAAAGCTCTAAATCTGAGGTTAGAAGCATATCAGATAGAGAAAGGAAAACATTTATGAAATATTTCTTTTGTAACATTTGTTGTCTGAATCAGTGCTGAGGCAGTCCACACAAGTGGCTTGGTGTCTATGAGTTAGCAAACCTAGAGCCCAAGTAGATTTGGCATTGCTTTTTCAGGTGGGGAATTTCCTCTGAATACTTATGTCTATATGTAACAGAGATACCTCTTGTGATAGACTCAAACTGAGACAGAATGCAGTCAGAGCACGTATAAAGACAGGGAGCTGGGGCCTCACATCTTTGTATCCCAATCCTCTCGATTTTTTTCGATACGGTATGATCTGATAAATCAGAAGCAGTAGCCATGGTGGTGTGCGCTAGCAGATTATGCTTTAGGACTATTCCTGGAGTGCTGAGGGATAGCTTCTGTCCTCAAAAAAACAAAGTCTTAGATTTATTAACATGCCCAGGTACTAAGTACAGGTAGTAGCGATACCCTCAAAGGCACACCATAGGAACTATACTTCCTAGAACATCAGCAGAGAAAAGATTGTTTATATTGGTTCTTTGCCAGAAATTGACAATTTTGTCCACTGAAGAATTTTCCTTCTAAGAGAGTGCGTAGGTTTCTTTATAGATGATAGTGAAGAAATATGCATTGTTCTTATCTTTTATTATTATTCTATTATCAGAAATGTCTTTAGTAGGACTGAGAAAAAGTAAAATAAATAAATAAATAATCTTTTCAATTGCAGAAAGACTATGACTACAGTCATTGACAAACTACCTGCTGTAGTTATTAGAGTTATTATTAAATACAGTGGACAGTACCTTTGTGCATAGTATCATGTACTAATTTCTGGGAATAGCCATAGGATTAAAATCAGTCTTTTAACATAGATTTCCTAATGTTACCAAGATCCATAGGTATAAAAATAGCATATGTGTCAAAAGAAGTAACTTCTGTTTTTAAAGTGATTAAAAAATTGTTGTTTGGGGGCTGGAGAGATGGCTCAGTGGTTAAGAGCACTGGCTGCTCTTTCAGAAGACCCAGATTTGATTCCCAGCACCCACATGGCAGTTAACAACCATCCTTAACTCCAATTCCAGGGGATTCAATGCCCTTCTCTGACTTCTGAGGACAGGCACTTAACATAGATGCAGGCGTAACACTCATACACATAAAATAAAAATAAATAAATCAAAAAAAATTAATGTTTTCAGTTATTTATAAATTTAAACAAAACCTTGTTTTTATTCACTAAAATAAAATTATGGAATTTTGCCATTCATTTCTAAGATTAATTGCTTATATTTTTATTGTAATTTTAAGTTCTTGAATTTTAATGTATTATGACCAATCATATAAGCAAATTTATAGTTTCCATTATTTTTCTTTCCTGCTCAGTGCCTTTTTTATTTTTTTGACACTAGAGAGTGAGCTAGGTTTGTAAAATTTAAAAGAAACCGTTCATGTAATTGCCAAATTTATAATCCTTCTTAGAATTCAAAAGGACTATACCTTTGAAAAGTATGATTTTTGTAGAGAACATGCTAATCTCTCTAAAATGTTGACTTTTTAGTAGGTGTTGGAAATCTACAAAGGACATCCAGTCAACGAAGTACCCTTACATACCAAAGAAATAATTATGCTCTGAACACAACAGCTACCTATGCGGAGCCCTACAGGCCAATACAGTACCGAGTACAAGAGTGCAGTTACAACAGACTTCAGCATGCAGGGCCGACTGACGATGGTACCACAAGATCCCCATCCATAGACAGCATTCAGAAGGACCCCAGGCAAGTGCTTAGAGGGTCTCTCTAGGACACTCCAGTACTGCACTAACCGTTTCTGCCATTCTGCCTTTTTAATCTGTCAAGTCTGCTGTAATGTTGGTGGCTCCTTCTCTCTAGCACTTCCAGCTGTCTTGCAGCTCTGTGGGTCATTGAGGTTAATTTTAGTTTTTAAATATAGATTGCTTCTTTCCATACTTGAATTATGATTTAGAGAGTGCACAGATCTGTGGGGACATCTGTAGCAGTCATCATTTAGATACTTCGGTGGCTACCTGGGAACACCTCTTAGAATTAAACAGACTTTCCCCCTTTGCCTGACTGACTTACAGAAGTCTTATATTAATTCTGAATTCGGAAAGACAAGTGTCCTGTGCTTTTTCAACCACACTGGTCAATGCTAGGGAGAGCCTTTTAACTGGGTCCTTTACAAAGCTCTTTGCTGTTTACAAAAAGGTAGCTCATAGGTCATAGGACATTTTCATTTCATAAGCAAAACTTATTCGTCAAAAAAAGATGTTTCGGTTTTGTTGTTGTTGTTGTTGTTTGGCCACATAGGCAATTTCTAAGGTAAATATGACTTATTTAGTACTTGATGAGTCTTAAAAACTGACCTCATGTTTACTGAAGGCTTTTTAAAAATATTCAGGTACTAAGCATATTTCAAAACTAAAAGAATTTTCATTTCTGAAAGAATGAAATTATTACTGAATTTTAAGCTGCTTTAGTGTTATTTTAAGGCATACATTATTAGCAAGATTTCATTCACTCTTCACCCACAATTACTTGTTTCATCTGAAAAATTGTTATAATTATCAATTCAAATTTAGCAACCTTCCAGCTTATGAATTAAAATTACTGCAGTTTTGATCATCAAACAGAATAAGTCACACTGCCTTCAGCAAATAGGAAGCTTCTGCCTTAGCAGAACCACTTCACCTCTTCAGTTTTATACCTATAATTCTTTAAAGCTTTTGCATTCATTTTGTTTTTCTGTTCCTACTTTGCCACTTTTTTATTCTTAGGCTTTTAAAAAAAGAATGTGTCAAACAGCACCTCCTATGTAATTGTCAGCAATATTCTTAGATTATTTCATTTTCTAAAACTTCAAAATGGCAAAATTCTAGGATATGAAACACATGCACAATTTCCCAAAAGTATTTTGAATTCTAGGGAATGTGAACAATATCTTAGCCAGACCCGCAGAGAAAATAATAGACACCTATAAAAGCAGTGGAGTGTGATGAAAGCTTTGAGCTGAAGATATACCCTCCAGACTTCAGTTCTGACCTCTACTATGAATTGGTTCACTATAAACAAGAATTTCATGTATGGAAATGCACTTTAGCTATTCACGTTATGCTAATTTCATAGTCTAATGCATGAAAGTGTTATGGCTAGCTTTGATTATGTCAACTTTCCTCATAATGCATTTCATAAGATGAGCAGATGATTATCTTATAGTAATATGTATATTTACTTCAGCTGAATATGAATCCAGTTGAACTTGACATCTGAATATTCACATCAAAATCAAAAGTTCCTTACAATTCTTCGGTTGTAAAAATAGCACCTTTAATATCCCTATTCACTTCTAAACTTTATTGTTCATACTACATGATAATTAGCCTGAAATTATTGAGGCTGGAAATTATTGATGTTTACTATAAAAAAGGAAATCTGGGAAGGTTTGGATTGGTTTGCTATGGTTTTGTTTTCAGTCTTTTGAGATTGGTTCTTTCTGTATAGTTCAAACTGGACTAGAACTCCTGATTGTCTTGCCTTGGTCTCTTGATGCTTGGATTATAGGTGTACGCTACCAACCTTTTTCTTTTATTGTTGGCTTGGAATTCAACTTTACCAGTTGTAAAAATCATCTTTTTTTAGAAAGAATAACATAAAAGCATTTCATGTGGAAAGTAGCAATGACATAAGGGGTGATTCCTCAGTTCAGGCCAGGCATGTGATATGTGATGTTCAACAGCCAGTTCCATTCTCCGTCCCTGGCCTCTGTTGCTTTCAGATACACCAGAAAATCCATGGTGTATAGATTTTTTTACTGAAAATGATTACTTTTAAAGAAATGAAGAGAAATAAAAATGAAAGTTTTTATTTTTATTTTGTTATTTCATGTGTATGAATATATTGCCTGTGTGTGTATAAGTGCACCTGTGTCATAGAATGTCCTTGGGGGTCAGAAGAAGGCATCTAATCCCCTGGAACTAGAATTACAAATAGTTGTTAGCCACTGTGTGGGTGCTGGGAACCAAACATGAGTCCTCTGCAAAAACAGCTTGTGCTCTTAACCACTGAGCTATCTTTCCAGTCCTCCCCTCCAGCAAAAGTTTTTAAATAATCACTCATAAACCTAAAGATCTCTTCCTCTAAATTCAGGTTTCTATCCAGTCTAATCTCCCTTCGGCTTTAAGAATTTTTTTCAGCGTTCCTTGTTTTGCAAGTTTATTTGCAAAGTTCTCTCAGTTTTAGTATATCTTAAATTTTTTTTTATTTGCTTTTCAAGGTATTTTTCCTAGGTATAAAATTCAGGATTTACAAGTGTGATTTTTTTTTTTTCTTTCAGTACTTTAAAGCATGTTGTTATTCATTGTCTTCAGACAGCTGTTATTTTTTGGTGAGAAATCAGAAATTATTTGTCATTTTCTTGTTATATAATATGCTTTCACCCTGGCTTCCAGTTTTTCTCTCCAACTTAGTTTTACTGTGATATTCTCAAGTGCCTCTCTTTCTGCATTTGGCTTCATTTGGGTTAACTGAGATTCTCTGAATGTAGATTGATGGATTTATCAAAATTAGAAAACTTTCAGCCGTTGTTTCTCTTTTCTGCCCCACTCTCCTTTCCTGGGTTTCTAGTTATGTATATTAAATCACCTTATTATTTCACAAGTTAATAAGCTCTCTTCTGACTGGCTTTTATTGATTGGTCTTCAAATTTATTGTGCTCTCTGTATAACCTCAAATCTGTTTAGCCTATGCAGTGATTTTTTTTTTCAAATAATTGAATTTGCTTTTTTGTTTTTTAAGTCAGCCTGGTTATTTTTCTGTGTGTTCTATGTTCCTCATGGAAATCTCATTATGAAATTCCTCTTTATTCACTCATTATATTATGGTCCTGTTTGATTGCTTGGTTTGGTGTGGTTTTTATGAGAGTATCTTACGAGAACTTCCAATGTCGCCCACACTGGCTTCAAACTCACACAGTCCTCCTGCATCAGCCTCCCGAGTGCTAGGATTCCAGGTCTGCACCATGCACTAGCTTCATTTTTCTAAGTCTTTAAGCATGTTTGTAGGAGCCCTTTTGAGTTCTTCCTCTAAGAAGTCTGACGTCAGGGCTTGCTCTGGGTCCATTTCTAATGTTTCTTTTTGTCACATCATCTTCAGTGATTTTAGATTATATTCTAACTGTTGTGAATGAGACACTCCAGGGCACCTGGATTAGATGTCTCCTGCTGCAGTGCAGTGTTTTCTTGTGGTGGATAGCTAAATTACTAGCAAATCCTTTGACGCTGCCAACATTGGTTTGTTCTCTGAGAAATCAGTCCATTTCACATTTTTAGCCCTAGAATAGCCTTATTCTATGACATGGTCCTCTTAGTGGAGTTATGACTTAATTTCTAAGGTGCTCACGAGTCTGTCCTCCAAGTCTGGAGTTCAACATCACCTACTGTGTGTTGACTGATGCAGCAATCACTACCAGACCCAAGTGAGTATCCTGTACTGTAGAACCCTTCTAAGCTTAGCACTCTCCTTCTTAGTACTCTGTCCTAGACCTCCTCTATGCTTTTGACACCAAGAAATTCCAGTCCACTCCCTCCTCCACCCCTCACTCCTGCCCCCACCCCTAATTCACCAAATCTATCTCATGTTCTTTAGGCTCAGCCTCTTACATCCTGATCCAGAAAGTGCCACTAGGCAGAAAACTGGGTAGCTATGAGATTCCCGGATGCTTCTCTCCTTTCCAGGGTTTCATTCTTGTGTTGCCTCTTGTCCAGGTCCTAGAAACAGTTTCCTCACACATTTGCCTCAGTTTTGTTGTGGTTTAAGGGAAATCAGAATACAGTACCATAGCTAAAAAGAAAAGTCTAACTAGGCTGTAATGAAGCAAATCCTAGAAGAAGTTAATACTGGGGATCATCCTCAGTCATTCTGTCACCTCATTGAATGAGGCAAGATCTCTCAGTCAAACCCAGAACTCCCCTATATAAATAGTCTGGCTAGCCAGCCAAGTGGCTGAGTAGATCCCATATCTCCCCTACTAAGGCTGAGTTACAGGCTGGCTGCCACAGCCACCCAGCATTTATGTGTGTTCTGGGGTTATGAACTCTGGTCCTCATGCTTACACAGCAAAAACTTTAACCACTGACCCATCTTCCCACCCCACATTTGCTCTAGTCTTAAAGTCTGTTAAGCCTGTCCTCTGAGCCAGAAATCTCCAGCTTACCTCCAACTTCAATCTTGAGATCATCTGCCTGCCAGGCAAAAGATAAATTTGGAAAGGGAGGTATTTAAAGCAAAGAGGAAAACAAAGGGACTTGGCTTGGTTTAGAAAAGATTAAAAAAATTGATAGATGAGCCTACAAATGGCTTGGGAGAGGATAACACCAAGATGTCTCTTTGTTTTGAGTAGTTGTGTGAACAGTAGATAGTCTTGCCACCATCTTTTCTGATCCTAGAACACTCTCTGCTTGACCACCAGAATTATCTTCCATATAAATGTGGCCACGTTACATTTTCCTGCTTCAAAATCTCCATTCACTTTTTGTTTCTTGTAGAGAGGCACACATAGACTGTGCTGGTTTACCAACTTGTGCTAATACCACAGATTCCTTATTTGTATCTAATGATAATTAATAGTATTTACCTCTACCAGCTGTAGACATAATTAACATAATAAATGTAAAGCACTCAACACAATGCTAGAAGCAGTTAAACTCAGTAAATGGTAGCTTTTGTTATTGCTCTAAGAAGTAACTTTGTTAGCTTGACACATAAATCCCTATAGAGAAGGGCTGTGTCTTGGTCAGAATTTGTCTCTCTTGCATCCATTGGTGATACTTATAGCATCTTAAGGACTCAGCAAAGATTTGTTTGAATAAGTGGTATGTATGAATATGTACAAGTAGCTAATGACCTGGCCCTTTGCAATGGACTGGAAAGTTAATACATAGAGCCTTCCCAGTCAAAGTGAAACTCTGGGCCCTATAAAGTAGCAATTAGGGAAGCTAAGGCAGGAAGATTGCCATACATTCAAAGCCAGCATAGCTAGAGAGTAAGATTCCAAAGTACAAACAAGCAAGAAGGATAAAAAATACTTTCACTGTTCCAAAAGGTCTTACTTTTACTATTTCCAGTTAGTTCCCACCCAGATCCTTGCCACATACGTAATTACAGTTCAGATTCCAGATTTGTTTTGCCTCCTTGTGAACTTGGATTTCAGTGAAATACTGTGGTATCTGGCTGCTCTTGCTCAAAACAAAAGGTTCATGCATACTACTGGGTATACCAGTAAGTTGTTTTTTTATTGACAAGTATTTCTTCCATTCTATAACTACATTACAGATTTATTAACCTTTGATGACATTTGGGATATTTCCAAATAGGCTACAATAGATGTTATGAACATTCATGTACAGAAGAAGAAGAAAAAAAAAACAAAACTAGCCATTAGAAGTCTCAAATGGTTTTTAATTTTGAAAGTAATTTTTAATGGTTTACTCAGTATGTTAATTATTTGATTAACATTTAATGTCTTCCCTTAGTGAGAACATTTGTTGTTCTGTGTACCATTTTCTAAAACAGCTGTTCTTCACATAAGTATAGATACTTGTAAAGATTCTAAACAGTGGGCCAGTCAAATGAGATCAGAAAATTCTGACAATGTGATGCTACCTGAAAAGACAAAGTATAAAAGAATCTATGCAAAGTATAAATATATAGTCATCATACAAAAAAGGAAAAATAAGGTGGGGCAGAGACTCTGAAGGCAGACTGCCCAAGTTCAGATGCTGCTGTGCTCTTCACAGCTGTGTGGCCAGTTCCTTAGCCTTTTGTATATATACATCACACACACACACACACACACACACACACACACACACCTGGGATAGTATCTGACAAGGAACCTATGTTCCTGACTCCTGACAAATGAAAGTGTTATTTAATAATCCAATTTCTGTGGGTGAAAAAAAAAAAGAGGACCAGAACCAGGTTTTTGCTGAATATAAGGTTTCTGGCAAATATTTTTTTTCGTTTTGTAATTCTCAGTGTTTCTGTCTTATAATCAAAAGCAACTATAAATATTAAGTTTCCTAAGAATCACTGTGTCTGTGATTAGCAGCTGATAACAGCTGTATCCTTTCCCATCCAGCCATCTCTCCTTGGACATGACATCTCATTTAGCTGGAGTGCACTTGTTTACCTGTGTCTTGCACCTGCTGAATTCTTACATGAGTAGAAAGGCATAAAATTAAAATCAGAAGGAGGAACACTGGATTGGAAAAGTTACCCATATTAAGAATTTCCTTGGTTCCCCTGAATCGTTTCCTCTGCATCTGTATATCATGATTCTGTTACGATCATAAGCATTTGGGCCTCTGCATACACTGATCAGGGGAAATTATTGCCATGTAAATATGTTAAGGCTTCTGGAGCTTCCAGTTTCTGTCTCAGCTGAGCTTTTTCCTCAGAAGTATGCTGCATCATGTATACCCCCTTCTGAAACCATGTCTCTCTCACGCAGGGAGTTTGCCTGGCGGGACCCTGAGCTGCCAGAAGTCATTCACATGCTGCAACACCAGTTCCCTTCAGTCCAGGCAAACGCAGCGGCCTACCTGCAGCACCTGTGCTTCGGTGACAACAAAGTGAAGATGGAGGTACTGGAGCTGGAGCCCAGCATGACGAGAACAGTGTCTTCTGCTTAGCAGATGTTTGCTTGCTGTTTAAGAAATAACTGGGCGCTGCAGGGGTTGTACAGTGGCGCGGTGTGTGCTTGCAAGGCCCTAGGTACCTGTTTAGGTACCACCAAAAAGCACTAAAAAAAGAGAAAAAAGCCCAAACAAAGACTAGATTCTAGATTTGTCTTTGAAAGGATGTTTTGATTCCAGATACTCTTGATTCTTAACTATGTCTTTTAGTACCTCTCAGGAAAAGCAGGGATGAGGTATACTTCCTGGAATGCTTTTAGTCTTGTCAAATCATGTCCACTTCATTAGCTTATTTATAAAACATGAAGCAAAAATCACTTTAACCTGAACTTCAGAAGTATTTTCAAAGAATATATTAGGTAGAAATTGCTATATCCACTGAACTAGGAAGGTAATGAATGCATCTCATGAGACCCTGGTCAATACCAGTTTTCTGGTGTTTATGGAAATGGTGAGTTCTGGGTTACTGGCTACTGTTCTGTAGCATACAGGCTTCTTGTAACATTCCAGACCTTCTCCCCCTGCAATGACACATAGAAATAAGTGTCTTTATTATCTGTTCCATGTGAGAAACATAAGAACTACAGATCTTAAAGTAGATGTAATGAATAAAGCCCAGAAGCATGCAAGTAATATGCTAAAGAATTCACAAACTGAAGAAAATATAAGGGAAGTAGCCTGGAAGATGAAGTCTAAAAATTAAGAGACTTCCATCAGAATTCATTCCTGTGCTGTCTCTGAGCTTTCATGTGCTGTACTTGTATATTTGTTCCTTGAACTCCTCTAGTGAAAATGTGGGTTCCACTGTGTATTCAGAGGCTGACCAGGGACTGTGTGCCCTGCATGTGGGCACTAATCCCCCAGGTCGCCCATCTCTCTTTAAGCCAAGTACACAGGAAAAGAGCACCATCTTAGAGAGCATCCTTAGAATTTACAATGGATGCACCCATGATCTCTGCATGACAGATCTTGTTTGGCCACTGATGTATTGCATGTCGCTTAGGCCTGGTACCTAATTTTTTTATTCCAGGTGTATAGGCTAGGGGGAATCAAGCATCTGGTTGACCTTTTGGACCATAGAGTTTTGGAAGTTCAGAAGAATGCTTGTGGTGCTCTCCGAAACCTTGTTTTTGGCAAGTCTACAGATGAAAATAAAATAGCAATGAAGAATGTTGGTGGAATACCTGCCTTGTTGCGACTGTTGAGAAAATCTATTGATGCAGAAGTAAGGGAACTTGTTACAGGTGGGTAGAGAATGTGATCTTGTCCTAGAGGGAATGCTGAAAACATTTTAGACCACGCCCTTGCATAAGGGCATTGTGAAGGCATTGGAAGCTGTGTGGGTGGTAGATGAGCTGTGTAGGTGGTTGGTGGGTAGGGATAGCTGTTGCTCATGCTTCTGAAGAAGGCCATGTATATTTAATAATTCAGAAGGCATTTTCAGTGTTCTGCTACTGTAGGTTAATTACTTACCAATGCATAAGCCCCAGAAGACAGATTCCTTGTTCATGGCGGTCTGAATGCATCACTTTTTATCATGGATTCCACAGAAAAACTAGTTTTTTAAAATGTACTAGTTCTCCTTTATTATGAAAATAAAATACACTTCATGGGTAGGTCACCTTCTTCCTCAGTTCAGCTAGGTTCTGAGTGCCTGTTTGTTTCCGAGACATGTTGCCAGTACTTGAGATTATAAAGGTGAGGAAGTCCCAGGGCCTGTCTGTCAGTGCACTCAGCCTAGGGAGTAGCACAGCTGGCCTGTGAAGTGTAGGGAATGCAGCAGTGATTCGGTAGAGGTAACACTGGAACACAGAGGGCAATATGAATTCGAGGTTGACCTATGACAGAAGAAGAGAAAGAGTTTATCTAGTCAAATGGGGTATTTCCACTCACAAGAGTCTCGAGCCATCAGGAGGAGACTTTTGTGCCCTAAAACCTACTGGTAAGAGATGCGGGCCTCGTTTAGGGAATTTTTACAAGATAATTATGTCCCATGTATGTTCATGGTCCAGGCCTAATGATCTGATGTGGGATGAGAGAGACAGGGAGTAGTGAGTATTGATTTGTTGGGAGCCTGAACCACTGTGTCCACCAATGTGGGGCCAGCAGCTATATCCCTTTTACTTGGGGATAAGCTGGAAGGACAATTCTGTACAAGGACGGATTGATGGCAGAATTGTTTATAACAGAGAACTTGGGGGAAAATAGGAACTATTCACTGGCAAGCAAATGGTTAAACAAACAGCCATGCCTTCACACAGTCATCACGTGGAAGTGTAAAATAATGCATTGGACTCCACAGTAACTAGTAAAGCAAAAGGATAAACTTCAGACATATGTAGCCTGAAAATTGCAGCATGGTACTGTTCGTATAAAGTTTGTAATATGTAAATTGAGACTACAAATTATTTTGGTGTCTGTGCACGTGAGTTAATGTTAAAATGTTTAATGCTATTAAAGTCTTTCATTAGAATAATAAAAAGATTTAGGAAAGTGATTATAGTAACTTCTATGAAGGAGGGAAAAAGAAAGTGGGACTGAGGAATGTATTCCAGCTGTGTGTTTTTATAGAAACAAGGCATGTTCATACTTAGCTAAGCTAGATAGATGGTGGACACCTGGGTGTTTATTCATTTTGTCGCATTCTTCAAAATTAATCCCATTCCCTACTGGCTTCCACAATGAAATCAGAGTTGTGAGTGTTGTCAGAAATAATTCAGTAATACAGAATGTAGCAGTGCAGAAGCAGGTGGATCTCTGTGAGATTGAGGCCAGCCTGCTACATAGTGAGTTCCAGGCCAGCTGGGGCTACAGGGAGACCCTGTCTCAATGCAAAAAAAAAAAAAAAAAAGAAAGAAAGAAAGAAAGGAGAAATAATCCATTAACACTTGAGAATACGGCAAGACCATTATGCATCTGATATCTAAAAAGATGAGCTTTCTCATAAGATTTAAATATTCAAAATATAATAGTAATATTTCGTTGCACTCCAAGTCAGGTATGTAATTTACATACTAAACATAAAATGCTTTATTTGTAATCTTAAATTTTGAAATGTGCTGCTTGCCTTTGTATAGTTTGAATGTTAATACCTGGAACTAAATAATGTTATTAGTATCTATTCCCTCTTTCTAAAATGCTTTTGAGGTCCTTCACTAACCCTCTTGCAACACAATATAAATTCCACATTCGTGGGTATATACATAATGAAAATTAAAGCAAGCTATAGAAAGTTAAGGAAATGGAACACAGTTTCACCCATCCTAGGCATCAACACAGCCCCAGTTTTTGACCAGAAATTGACCCCAAGCTGCATGCCAGAGAGTCCAGAGGAAATAAGGTTACCTGTAGTATCTGAGTGCTTTCTTTCCTTTTCACTGCCATTTCTGTCACCTTGAATTTAGTATATAACGTCATGTCCCTTCCCACAGTGACACACCTGTGTAACCAGAAAAGCTGCAGTCTTCACTGGGAGGCAGCATGTACTCATTCTTGGTTCCCTTGGTTAAGCAGACAGATACTTCAAGCATAGTTCTGACATCCCCAATGTGCATGTTTTTTTCTATCCTCTCCTAATTTCTCAAAGAAGAAATAAGACCTTTCTGGATTTTTGTTGCTACATTTTTCCTTGTTTTGAAAAAAAAAAAAAACTATTACATTATCTTTTTCTTGAGCAGACGTCAAAGAATTTGGGAGTTTGTGCTAAACAGGAAGAAAAGTACATGAAAATTCAGAGACCTTTTTTTTTTTTTTCTTTTTAAAATGAAGTCAACTTGATTTGGAGTAAAGCCAGTCGTGTCCTCTAACCTGAGACCCAGTCTGACTTGAATGTTTACTTAGATTCTTCCTTCCTTGGTCCATCACTTTTGTGTACTGGACACTACTATTTGTTGAGGACACAAGATGTTTTAAGGTATGGGCCCTGGCCTTGAAGAGAATAATATGACTGTTTTAGTTCAAAATTAGCTAAATTGTTTCTAATATAAAACTACCAGCAACCTCAAGTGTTTCTTTTGACATCCTCTGCTACAAGCTTATTGCCTTTAAAAGCATTTTTTTAAGCCATATGTATACAATAGAAGAAATTAAGAACCCTTTTATAACTATGTACTGTTACCATTAATGATTTGTTTTGGTAAGTGGAATAATTGTTTATGAGATGATTTTTTCAGATATTGAAATGAAAATAATCAACATGAAAACATATCTCTTAGCCCTGGTATGTAAAGGAGTTGAACCAGAGGACTTCAGAAATATAGTTTCAGTTCCCAAAAGCTGTTATTCTCAGCTTGATGTATGTATAAACATTGGCTTATTTGAAACTACCAAGTCACAATATAAGTCTAGCAGAGCTCTGTGTGTGTATGTGTGTGTATGTGTTTTATATATACATATATTAACACTCTGTATGTATACATATGTTATCATCCAGTATTTTTAGGGTGATAGGATTAGTTGTTCATATTTCTCAGCCCTAAAATTTGGTAGTACCAATCTTAACTTATAATCAGTTGCATTTTAAGAAAAAGTGAACCCTGGTATGTCTTAAAGTATGAAAACTTAACGGGGTCCTTGAGCCCTTCTTTCATTACCACTTCTCCCAGTCAAATATTCATAAATTCTCTAAATGGTAGAATTACAGGGGATTTGAAAGGAACCTCAAAATTAAGTTTTTCTGAGAAGTCATCAAAGGCATGAAGGCATGAGTCATATGACTTCCACATATATACACTGTTGTCTCTCTGAACCCATGACGGCAGGAAACTCATAACTGTGTGGGGACAAGCTTGAGCAGCAAGGTTGTCCAGAAAACAGCAAGATATTTGTTATGATTTGAAAAGACAAGGAACACAAATCCCTGCAAGCTCATTTTGCCTAAGAATAACCCTAAAAGATCAATTCCTCCTTAAACCCAGCTAACTGGACCCTATCCTAGAACCATTAGTCTCAACCACCCTCACTCAGTGAAATATTCTTGTCCACGTCCTATAAAGTCCTCTCTGAAAACAGAATATTATCTGTAAATTTTTCAATATTCTGCCAGCGTCATCCAGAAGACAGTGGCCCTAGCCAACCTGGCATGATGTTTGGCCTTTGCAGGTGTGGATCTAAGAGTTCTTCAGTAAAAATTATAATCAACTTATAATTACAAAATTTTTAAGGCCTATGAATGGTTATATTTAAAATGTTACATAATTTGAAGAAAGTACTATTCCCTTGAAAGTAGGTATTCTGTTCTTCACAATATTGAATAATTCAAACCAATTATTAAATCTAAAGTCTTCCCCACCCTTTGTCCCCTTTGTTTCAGTTTGGCAATTTTTATAGTGAAGAAATTTTAGCTCTTCTTCTGAAAAAGATGTCTTGCTTTTGCTCTAAATGTAATAACTGCCCAGAGCCTGTATTTTTGGCCACATCTTCATTTTCAAGGAGAAAAAAAAGAGACAAACTACTTTTTGCCAAGTTTATTTTCCCAAGGCAATATGGCTGCCATTGCTAATTAAAATGGTTCTTTGACATGTAACATGATTCTTGTGTTTTCTTCATTGTGTTGAACATTTTCCAGGGTAAAACGTAATGAACATTTGATTTAGAAATTGCTGATAAATGTGGGTGCTTTGAAGGATTTCCCCTTTCCCAAGGGATTTTTTTTCCCATTACTGTACTTAAACTTGAAAGCTGAACAAAATCTAACTGTCCCCCAGTAGGGCTATAAAATAAATGTCTTTTAGGCCATAGCCATGGATTACAACTGGCAACAACTTGTCCCTAAAAATATGTACAGCTTTGTTCAAGATTACTAAATTCCATATCTAAGCTAGGAAGTAAGAGTATCTAGTTATTGGACAGTTCAAAAACATCATGTTTTAACCTATAGAAACTGGAGATGCTGCAGAGAATCTGGAGGCTTACTTTTTAATGCTCTAGGTGTCCCAAAACCTCTACACTGTTCTTCTTTCCTTTTAATGCAAATATTGGATGCCAGAAAGTAGCCTTTGTTCTTCAGTAAGAGTAGGCTTCCTTCATATAACTTCTATATTTGTTCCTTCTGATTAAGCAAGTGATTATTCATCTATATAGCTAAGAAAATATTTCCACACTTTTGATTTTGAAATTTTTGGTTGCTAGTAATACATTCCACATACCATGCCAGACACAATCCACATCATCCCGCCCTCGTCATTGGATCCATATTTCTAATTAGGTGATAAATTAACTTTCCTTTAATGATAGTTGTGTGCTAACTAGATGGGCCAGGAAAAGGTTTAGCAGCAGTTGTTCCTGGCAAGGCTTGGTCTTACATAGTATAGCAGGAACTTGGGAGCTGTATTGCAGGATGAAAACATTCTAAACATGTCCCCTGGACCTAATTAACATACCTTTGAAGCAGCCATTTGTTATCTGGTCTACACAGGAGGTAGTCTGTTACTTTCTGTCCTGCTTTTCTGGACCAGTTGAGCCATTGGGAACTATGTGTGTTATTTCCAGAAATCTAATTTAAACAGCACTTCCCATTTCCCACCCACAGTTAGTAAGAATTCTTATCACCTGGTCTACTTCTAAAACAACAATAAGAGAACCGTTCATTCTCCCTCCCTCCCTCTACCCTTCCTCTCCTCTCTCTCACTTCAAACTGAAAAGTTATGAGAAAATGACAAATTTTCCAAGTTTAGTTGGTAATAGTCCCAAATAGTTCATTATAAAAGGACCAACTCTTAATTCATAAAGAACTTAGAACAGGAAAAGTCGCTAAAGAAATCTGTTCCTCGTAAGCACTCACACCCACCCTGCAGCACAGATGAAAAACTCAGGTTCCAGGAAGTTTTGCTCCTGATACATGGTTCATTGTTCCTGCCCAGCCCCAGGCCACTGAGGGATGCTGAACTGAAGGAAATCTGGAAATGCAAGTGCCTGTTTTCACATGTCCCTTTTATTCTTTAGAGGTACCAACACAAAGGGAAACCTCAACTCAGTATCCTTAACTATCTGACTTTTACCCAACATTATAGAGAACTCTCCTTGAGTTCCACCATCAATACAACAACATCAAACTATGAGGTACAATCCCAAAACTTTGGTTTGCTTCAATATCATTTTACAGTCTGAGTTCGATGCACCCTTGTAAGTGGATAGGGCCTTACATGTTGAGAAGGCTTCTACAGGCTGGACACAATGAGGCAGTCAGGAGAGGAGACTAAAGTCACATGGAGAACTTGATTGATCAGCATTAGTCAGAGTGGAGTTTCTTAGCAAAATGAAGCCTGCACTGATGCATTCATTCCTTTGGTAACCTAGACAGCCTGTGAATGTGAGAAAGGCGGGGCATGTGGAGAGAGTAGAACAGATGTCTTTACCACACCCCTCAAATCGTCAGATGCTTCAGTCTCCGATTCTGCATGATACCCTGTAGCTTATGGCTTGAGTCACTTTTGTCCCTAAACTTCTGCTGGCATCAAAGAACTGATTGAAAGTTTGGTGCAGTTACAGATGAGTAAGAGCGTCTGAGCACACAGGCTGGGGAATCTGTCCTTTAGTGACTCCTGGATGAATCTCGTAATTCTTTGTCAGAGTCTTGCGTCACCAACGGAACAGGAGTAGGTGGAGGCACCGTGCTTGCCACCACTTCTGCCTCAGAACAATGCTGTGATTTCTTTGTGTGCATCCTGTTCCCTTACACTCACTCCCCTAACAGAAGGAGCCGCGCTTTATGTCCCTCATGGGCAATTGTCAATCAGCCTTCCTCAACTGTAAGCCTATTTCTTGAAGAAAAGCCATTTCAGAGAAAGCTGAGTGAATAGGCTGATGTTAAATGGCAGGCGTTGTGATAGCAGGACTCCCTTTCACTACCCCTTCCCATTTTCCCCATTTTTGTCAGCAACACCATATTTGCACACATATGCAAGCTGCTGGTGCATCTTTAACACCACCTGCAGCTTGTATCAGGCCCCAAGTTCTCACCACAACATTAAGCATTCCTCTGTAGCCTTTATCTCACTCCCTTGCTCCTTTGGGTCCTCATCACCTCCCACTGAAACCACTGTCCTGAGAACATAACCCCTGCTGTGCCTGACTCGTGACCCTCAACCATCACTGGGGTTACCTTCTTCCCACCTGCAGGTCTCAGTCTGGTCTACCTATCTTTCATGGCAGCCCCAGCCTCAAGCCTCCCACTCTTGCTCCTCCCTAGAGCTATAGTCTGCCTAAGGATCCCCAACCCTAACCTGTTGCTTGCTCTCTGGCCCCGGCCCTTTACACTGAAGCTTAGTGTGGTGGTCTCCAATTCTACCAAACAAGTTCCCATAATTCCAAAGCTGCCCAGGGAGAGGCCACCCAGGATTGTGTGAGCATGAGATTCAGAGCCAGATGGACAGGTTTCCTTCAAGCTCTTAAGGGTCCAGGCATATCACTTCTATGGAATACTTGTTTCCCTCGTAACAAATGATCCCTGTGCTTTGTAGTTTGGTGAGGAGGTATGTGGAGAATTTAGCAAGTGGGACACTCAAACCGTGTTCATTATTCATCCTACCTGTCATAAATGGTTGCCTGAGAGCTGGCAACTTACCTGGGAACCTCCATTTTGAATTTGGTGTCAGTTGAACATATGTCTCTCTCTATCAGCACCATTCAACAGGAGTGTAATCAGAACTGCTTATGCAATTCTAAGTTTCCCTAGTAGGCATATTAAGAAAGGACAAAATCAAAACTATGGAACTTATTTTCAAAAATCTATTTTATTTGAACCAGATATAGTGGCATGCATTTAAGCCCACACTTATGAAGCAGGAGCAGTGGATTCCTTTGAGTTTGAGACCTGCCTGGTCTACATAGTGAGTTCCAGGCCAACTGGGGCTACAGAGAGACCCTGTCTCAAAAGGACAAAAATATCTATTTTATTTCATCCAATAGTTAGAAAATATGTCAACTTTTAATTAATATGAAATCAGTTATGAGATATTTTGCATTCACTTTCCATTTTTATGCCAACTCTTCATAATCTAGTGTTTCACAACTTAATTTGGACTGGCCATATTTCAAGTGCTTAATAACCACGTGTGGTTGATGGCTGCCAGATTGAACATCATAGGTCTGTACACGTTCATATCCCTCATGTGAAATGTTAGAATTCAGAAGCGTTTTAGATTAAAGAATTTTTCAGAATTTTTTTGTACCATTTATATAGACTTTACTTCAGCATCCCCGATTTGAAAATCTAAAATCAGATTTTGAAAGATTTCAACTTGTAGGATTTTATACTAAACTTATTCAGCCTGTACTTTTCTTGGGTGGAGAAAATTTAAAAGGTAGTTTTTGTTTTGTTTTGTTTTGTTCTCCAAGGAAAAGCCACAGGGATTTATTAAAAACCTATTGGATATAGGGGAGAGCTCAAGAACAGCTACAGAGAAGAAACAAACGAGGTTTTCCTGGGTCCTGAGTGCTTCAGCCACAGGCCATCTGGAAAATATTAATGCATACCTTATAGGAGCAGGCCAGGACCCTTGAATTAGAGGCTCACTCTGTTATCAAGCAAGTGCGGGTGGGTTGACACAGTGGCCGCTTTCTGACCTTTGTTTGCAGTCTGAAGCCCTCACGTATTGTGATGCACTATAACTTATTTCCTTGCACCATTTTTCAGAATGTTTGCAGTGACACCAGCATGTTCCAACAAGCCCATGAACGCAGCATTGTCCAGATGAGAACAGTGTTGCTGCCCCAGACAGCAGGTGCATAGCATCTGCCGACCTGTCAGGCTATCACCCTGTCCCAGGACAGGGAACTGAGTCCTCATCATCTTTATGTCCTGTAGCACTGTTCACTCCGCAGAAGCTGGGGGGTTCCTTTTACCTTGTGGACATCTTGAGAAAGAGCCCAGAAGCAAGGATATCAGGAACAGGTGGGGAGATTGAGGCTGACCCGAGAATGCCTCAAGGACTCATCTAGTGACAAATGGAGAGCGCTCATCTTTTTAGGTTTTTCTTTTAGCTATGTCCACAAGCACTTGATTTTTGATAATTAGGAAACAGCTTAAATTGAATGCAATATACAAATGAATGGGCTAAGATTATCTTTTCTATCAGAACTGAAAACGAGTGTGTAGACTGGTGTGTATTCATGCTTGCAGTGAAAGTACTTCCCAAATGTTATTTGGTTTCTAATGCTTCTTTAAAAATATTCTTTCAAATAGTTATTATTTTAATTAATCAGCAAAATCATCTTTTAATGTGACTATAAAATTATAATTTGGCCATTAGAATAGCTATACAACCAGTTTTAAACAAGCACGCTTTCGGAATTTTTTGCAGTATAGGATTTATGTGAAATGGTATTTTAATTACTTTATTCATTCTTGGAGGAGAAAATGAACTTTCATCTTTTATGGCAGTAATTCATTCATTTTGGTTATTGGTTACTTGTAATTATGTGTACTTTTTCTGTGATAGAGAATAAGCAGCATTTTCTATGATAATGTGCATGAACATTCCTAATATTTTCTAAATTAGTTTATGTATATTCTTAGCTTTCACAACAAGTAGCTAATTGCTTTAAAGTAAATAAAACCTCCTGTTTCCTAAAACAAATCATAGTTTATTTTTAAGTTCTTCTGTGGAAACAAGGAGGTAAGAGTACGTGCCAGTGAACAGTTTTGAAGGGAATTTTGCATTAGGATGTGTGAGCCGGAGGTTTCCCATGTTGGTCAAGAGTGCCATTCTCCAGTCTTGCTCCATCTTGCAGCTGCTGCATTTTCTACTTATGGCCTTGTAAGAGTCTTCCTTCCCATTAACTGAGGTCCTACGCAAACTGAGTGGAGAGAACATGGCTTTATTACTACTTTGGGGAGATGGAGAACACATAGATATTATTAGACAACCTAAAGAATGGTACTTTTACTTTGAGTAGAAAGGCAAAATAAATCTTTCCTATCTAAGGCTTATAAGTTTAATTGAACTTTTTTTATCCAGTATTTGTTGACCAGAACTTGTTTTGACCTTGCATAGCTGTACTTTGGGGACTGAAAGTAGGAACTCAAAACCAATGCCTTAAGATTTACTTCAGTGTTGGAAGTAGCTAGTTCAGTCCAACTAATATGACTCTGGAATATCAGGTCTCAGATTAGATGGGCAGTAAGACATAGCACACAGAAGTGGACAGTAAACCTACTATTGAATGGGCTCCTTGAATGCCACATACTTAGCCAAAAAGGAAACTCCAGTTTTCTAGTCAAGAATAAACATTTTTTTAATTGCAGAAATGAAAGCTTGAATTTCAGAGGTAGGTTGGTTTTATAGTCAATAAATAAGTCACCTCATTTGAACAAAATATAACATAATGAGCTTGTCTACTAAGAGTTTTGTGTTTTCTATTTTGGTTGTGTTGCTCCTTTCTGTCTTGTAGCCTGGGGGATGGGAGGGATTCTAGTCTGTTGGTGTAATGCTTCTGATTATGGGAAATGGAATAGCATTGGGATCTACCTATCCACTAACAATGGTGGTGTCAGTATTAAAGGGATATATATATATATATATGTATATGGAGAGAGAGAGAGAGAGAGAGAGAGAGAGAGAGAGAGAGAGAGAGAGACTCCCGACAGATTCTGTTGAAGATCTGGAGCATTAGTTTGGCCCTCTCACTACAGTTACAGTTACAGACCTTAAAGGCACTTTTGAATATTCTCCTCCTGATAGGCAGAAATAAAAGGGAAATCTACAAACAAATACAGGACTTAACATAAAGGCATCAACAAAATATGTGTATATACTATTTTTCCTGCATATATGTGCATATATATTTTTCCTGCATATATATATATATATATATATTTATTTATGAAAGGTGATGGATAGATAGCACTCATACTTAACCTAATAAAGTTTACATTTAGAAGTACAAATTTTCATCTTCCTTTTTAAAATGCACAGGTAGAGTTGAATGCCTGAAATCAACTGGAAAGGTTAATTTATTTGGAGCATCTTGACTCTAGGCACACAAGGCACTGCAAGGAATAAAGCACCGTAAATGGTAACACTAATTTTGTTCATGTTGATTTGTGGACATTTATGCCATGTCTAGTCCAAGTTGACTATTAGTAAACTTCAGAATGACATATAAGCCTACTGGCCTTTCTGAATGACTGGGAAATGAAGGAAAGTTCTAGTGCCAGCACACGCATGCACACACACACACCATCAAATATGAGAACAACCTTCGTGTCAGAAGTAGGACCTGGAAGTAGCCAGCATTGAAGACAGAAACTACAATAATCAAGGAGGTTTTTTGGGGCAACATCAGAGAATGTCTCATCCTGAAAACTCATCCCTATTTTTAGTTGAGATTTCACCTGAGGTTTATAGCACAGGCTGTTTAGTTTTTTGTAGAGGTAAACAGTCTGCCTGGGTCAGATAGGGTATCTGCAAAACGAATCCACAGTCAACCCACAGCAAGACAAAAATATTCAAGAAAACAAATAACAATATAGTAGTAAGAAATGCAATTAAAAATTATTATAACAGCTATTTACAGAGTTTACAGTGCATTGGGTATTATATGTCATCTAGAGATGGCAAAGAATACAGTAGAAATTGAACACAGAGTATATGCAAAACTATACATGCCGTTTTAGCTAAAGGAACTGGAGCATCATTGGTACAGTTCCACTTTGGTGATTGCAGAGGGATTCTGGAGCCAATTCCCTATGAATAATGAGGGACAACTATGCATCTGACTTTAAGCTTATAGCTTCTAATATGACAATCAATGCTTTGCGTAAACCTTACCTTGTAGCTAACTTGTCTGGGCTGCATTTATTCTGTGAGGAAGAAAGCAGCTTATTGGAAAATGAAGCTGTCCCCCAGGAATTGAGTCTGACCTAGTGAAGAATGTGAAAGACTTCGACAGAGAGAGTTGCAGCAGTGGTGTTAGGGATCACAAGTTATAATGGCAGCAGGGTGTTTTCTTCATCAGTGGCCTGTGGCCTATATACTGCCACTGTAGCAGTCTCATCTCCTGGGTAGTCCCCAGTGGCACCCTGAGTTGAGTCTGGCAAGAACTGTTAAAGCCACATTTGTGACAGCCTTTATAAATTACCCTGCTGTGTGTCAGCTCCCTCTTTTGTCTTCTTCCCTTTCTTGTTACTTGATCAGGAAAGACCAACAGAGAATCATTTCTTCTTTCTTAGCTTTCAGGACCTGTCCGTGGTCATAGGCTTCCAATGCTTTTCCTTAATAAAATGCTTACCAGATGTCTTTTACCTAGGAAACCCTTTCTTGAAACAGAAGCATACAGTGAAAGCCAGTATGGAGCAAAGATAAATATGGAGATGTTCAGTCAGTTAAGTTCTTTCCCAACTGCCCCAAAGAGGATCCAGCTAAATCCTCAGAACCTAGTCCTTACCCCCAAATGCTTTCTATAGCAACATAGCAGATTTGAAGACTCCATAGAAAAATAACTCTATGGAGTTGAAGTTCTCCTAAGCATCAGTTGTGTATATATGCAGCTTTGCTACACGCAGCAGTGGGACTCTGTCTGTGTACCATGATATACTTATGTAACCAAAGGTCTGTCATGGTACGAAGAATAAGCTTTCAGAAACAAAAGACCTTCACTTTTCCAAATTCTGAACTGACTGCATCCTACTTCTATCTCATTCCCAGCCTTTTTCAGAGAAAAACCAACCTGGGCCAACTAGATGGGTACTACAGAAAATGAAGTCTTGACCTGCTAAGCTTGTACTGGGGTGGGAAAGACCACGGGTTAAAGTTCTTGGGGAATGGAGACTGGGAAACCAAATTACTGAGGTCTGAAAATCAAAGCTAAGTGCAGGAGGAGAAGAACATCTCAGAGGCAGAACAGAACTCAGGGTCAAGACAGAACATAGCTCCAGTTACCTCTACTGACCACAGTGCCAGTGTGGGGCTAGCCGGGGAAGGCATGACAGTACACCTCTAAAACACATGATAATAAAACTCTTCAAAGGAGAACTAAAAATGTTTGCGGGAAACAAAGCAGATACAGCAACCCTCCACCTGACAGCTACCGTGTACAGTGCACTCTACTACAAGAACTGTAACCAAAGTAGGGATTTTCAAAAAGGACGGAGGAAGGAGGAAGCTGCTGTCTCTCTCTTCCTTCCACCCCTACTTTACATCGTGAAGGGCTCCAGGCTGGCTCCTTGAGTCCCGACATACTGGAGCAGTTTTCGTTCTTGTATGGCCCAGTGCTCCTCATCGGTTGTGTCCATAGGCCATCCTGCCATACTTCCAGAGACAAGTGACTAGTGTTGATAGTTCTGTGAAGACTCTTGATCCATTTGCCACAAATATGACCTTTTAGAGAGATCTGGGCACAGAAAACCGGCTGCACCATCTCTTCTTCTTTCCAAGAAAGCACATTGTTGTGAAAATGCCATTAGGGGTAGATGTCATCCCAGATTTGCTGTGATTTCTATATGAAACACAAGGTGCTAGAGCAGTAAATTAATACACCTCATACTTGGCACAGAAATGACAACTCTCTAATGGGCTTAGCAATTTGAATTACACTAATAGCTACATTTAAGGTCTCTTGCCCTCAAAATATTGATATGAATTACAATAATGTTTAATTTATTACATTCGCCTAGATCAAAAAAGGAATGAAAGTATACTTCCAAAAATATGGTATTAAAACTCTTCAAAGAGAAGATAAAAATGTTTGGGGGACGTCAAGCGAATATTCAACTCTTCGTATTAACGGTCACTGTGGTATAATGTACTCTACTACAAGAACTCTGTTCTAGCATGAGCTTCCTGGTACCCAAAGTAGGGAGCTTCTCTAAAGGAAGGTTTGTTAATAAGGAGAAAATATTTCAGTTTTTTGAGAAAAAGAAGCTTTTTCTAAGTCCTAAATTCTGGAGGCTTCTCATACAGCCGTTGGATACAAGGGAAGTGCAAGAAAAGAACATTTTACCAAACCCACAGTTACATTGTATTTGTGACCCCCGACTCCCTGCCTGCCCCTAGGAACTCTTTTCATTTTAAAACTTTACAGTTACCTACACCCCAAAACTTGAAGCAAGTCTTGAGATAAACTTGAGTACCCTGCAGGAATTCACAGGTGCATGCAGTACTTACCACAGTCCATCCCAGGCTGGTCGCTAATCCAGAGCATAGACTGGGTTGGAGCAGGCTCGGCTTGCGTCAGTTAGAGGTCATGTGTTTATTTCTGTCCTAAAGCTGCAAAATCTAACTGATGAGTGGATTTTTGAAATTTCCCTTTTTAGGAGTACTTTGGAATTTATCCTCATGTGACGCTGTAAAGATGACAATCATTCGAGATGCACTCTCAACCTTAACAAACACTGTGATTGTTCCACATTCTGGGTGGAATAACTCTTCCTTTGATGATGATCATAAAATTAAATTTCAGACTTCACTAGTTCTGAGGAACACGACAGGTTGCCTGAGGTAAGAACTTTCCAGTTAATTAGGTGATTAAAGAATGTGAGTCATAAGTAAATTGACTATAGAAAGGTGTTATCTGATTAACATCTACCTGAGGTTGCAGCTTTGTCTCACAGTTGAGGCATGGTGTTTCTTGCTGTGTGAGAAAAGCGCAGGCTTGCGGCCTTGAAGCTATCGCATAAGTAACGCTTATGTGAATTTTTCAGAAAGGCCCATTGAATCTGAGAGTGCTGCCAGAATTCCAGTGCTTTTCACTTTAGTAACATTTTCTGGTTATTGCATAGTTTCTTCAGATATGTTAGAGACTGATTTTCTCTAAACTCAAATTGTGGTCATTACATTTTTGTTTTGTTACTTTTAAAGAGATGTAAAGAATTGTGTAACTTAAACAGCTATTGGTTTCTAGTCTTATAAACAAGTAAGCCCAACTACTATTCCCTTGATCATTAGCTATAGCATTTAAAATCTGTAATTCTCTTTTCATGTTTGCACAATGGCTCATTGTTGCTCATCTGCTCACATTTGACCCTGTCTCCCAGCCTCATATTGCTCTAGGCTCTTGAAACAAAAACCTCAGCAGAATGACAGGGTGATCTGGAGAGCTCGGCTTCCCAGTCCCACTGTGAACTTTAGTGGCCTCATCTGCAGAATATAGATGGCAGTACTGTCATGCACTGGACTCAAGTCCCAGCCATGGAAAAAAAAATTTTTTTAAACAGGAAGTCTAAGCATCCCTACAGTAGAAAACTTGAGAAGGTCGGAGAGGGCCTGTACTATTGCCCTCTCTACACTGTGACAAAAAAATTCTTATGTGGGGAAAATGAAGATCTAAGAAAACCTAGGAGCTCATCTGACTCACATGGCATGGCTACTCCTAGGCGAGTCACATAGCCAGTAGTCAGGAGGAAGCAGCATCCCATCCCTCCACCCTGGACCCAAGGAAGTACAACCCCTTCGTGGCCAGCTCACCAGGCTGTGGGCACCCAGACTAAAGCACAACCTTGACTCCTGAGTGGCTCCCTTGGTAAATGTCACCATATGAAACCAGGCAGGAACAAGGCATAATGGGCTCTTCTGAAGAAAACGAAGATAGAGAACAAGAAGATGACAGTAGGCACCATTTTTTTTAAAAAACAAGGCCTATTGGTGAATGCTGTAGTGGTCACTGAAATGAAATTAAAGCCTATATCCGAAATACCACAAGTGGGAGTCAAGTGATTGGTTAGTGTACATTTGCCAGAGCAGGAATGAGCAGTTTGCTGTAGTTCAGTGAACAAAGGGCAGAATGGATATAAATCATGTCAGATTTTTGTCAATCAAAAGGATTTTGTCCTTTATTTTATGTACTCTGACAATTCATGAGAGATTTTCAAGGAGGGAGCAATCAGGAAGGCTTCTGCTACTGTGTAGAAGACCGGTTATAGGCAGAAATAGAAACAAGAAGATAAAAGTGCTGTCATGATCCAGGCCAAACGGCAAGAGTAGTCCAGGCCAGTTTGCGAATGGGTCACCACCTAGATCCTTGAGTGAATCACTGCATAGAAGTGCTGCTTAGATCAGAGAACGGGAGAAGGGAGGTGGAGGAGTGAGCAGCAGAGAGTTTTGACCATGACCATTCTGAGAAGTTGAATTGGCGATCTATGTGGTGGTATCAAGAAAGCAGCTAGACACGTGTGTTCTGGAGTCATGGGTCACAGGTGTAGTAAAGCCACCAAGCAGAAAGGGACACCCCCAGGAAGATGCAAATTTAAAGGAATAAAGGAACCAAAGTGAAAGCCAGAGACACACATTCTCAGAAGAGGCTGAGAAGTAGACTGAAGCACAGGGCAGCTATTGAGAGACCGCGTTGGCAGAGGCAATAGAGCGTACTCAGGGTAAGGCAAGGCAGTGCACAGGAGGGACCAGAGGCGGTGCCGGTCCATCTAGTTCAAGTTTTACAAATTCTCAGTTTGAATAGCTTCAGTATTATCCTAGAACTTTGTTGTTGGAACTTAAAACAGAGAGATAATTTGAATCAATTCTTGAGGCAGGGGAAATTCATATCAAAAATTCAGTATGAATGAGACCCAAAATAATTTTCAACGGTTTTTTTGTGACTGAAAATATGAAAAGTTGGGGGTTATTTGTACTTGTTGATGTTTTAAGATAGGGTCTCATCTAACAGGCTGGCCTTGAATTCACTGTGTAACCAAGACTGTCACTGAACTCCTCATCCTCCTTATCTCTACCTCCCAAGTGCCCAGCACAATGAAAAGGAATTGATGTATGCAAAACTGAACATTAGCTGTTTTTTACCAGAAGTAGTATGCTTTCTCTATCCATCCAAGAAGCATGGAGGAAAAACAGATTGGAAACTAAGAGCCACCATGACTGACACACATGGTGCCTTCTGTGTGGTAGAGCTTTTCTGTTTCCCTTAAGTGCAGTTCATTTCCTCATCACAACTCTAAGGTTGTTATTTTTTTACATATGAGGAAGCTAAGGAAGAAAGCCACTAAATGATGGCCTTAGGGGATTATGAGATTAGCTCAGTTAGAGTTCAGATGCCTGCTTGTTTCTATTCCTGTGGATAATAAAGAACGGGCCACTGTCGAGAGCTTTGGGGATGTTACTATGTAAACTCGAAAGTATCTCCTCAAGCCACCTTAAAATGTAAGACTGCCAAGTATGGTGGTGCAGGCCTTTAATCCCAGCATTCAGGAGGCAAAGGCAGGGGGTAGAATAAAAAAAGACTACTTCTGTACTGTTCTTCAGGATCATTAAAATCAAGCTTCATGGCTAATGGCTAAGATGTTCATCTTAGCAATACCCACATGTCTCTGCCCGTTCAGGAACCTCAGCTCTGCAGGAGAGGAAGCACGAAAGCAAATGCGATCTTGTGAGGGGCTGGTAGACTCGCTGTTGTACGTGATCCACACGTGCGTGAACACTTCTGATTATGACAGCAAGGTCAGTGCCTACCTAACCACCTGTGGACACAGTGGTGGGTCACAACAGCTGCGTGTTATAACTGCTTGCATGCCATCCATTCTCTGAAATTCTGTACCTCAGGCTATTCACCAGATCAAAGGATGAGTCTCTCCAAAATTACAGGTTGACTGGGACAAGGACATGGCAACTTAAGAAAACAGCCAGAGAACCGTGAAAACATAGTAACTCTATCTGGTGAGATCTCAAATAGGTCCAGGCTCTAGGGAAGACTTTTGTAAAATGGATGTAACATGCACTAATGACTTTTAATTAAAACCCCAACAAAACCATGTGCTCTTGTACCTTGTGACCTGGGCACCTGATATTGTGTTCTGGGACACTCAATTTGGTATTCCACCCAAAAAGATAATGAATGAATGAATGCTTGAGAATTAACATATCAAAGTGCTGAAAGACAGCACATCCATCTTCATGGTACACTAGAAAGGTTGGAAAGGACTCCTGACCTTGGGTGAATGAGATAGTCTAGAACTAGGGATGAAAAGGCAGGAAAGTCTGTTAAGATAATGGTGGCCAAGCTTGTACTTCCCCAGTTGAAGCTGGAGAAAACATTTTGAAGAAAATCACGGGTAAGACCTCACTAAAGAACACAGTTCTATCAGCACAGCTCCAGGAGAAGACGGTTCTAAAAGATACCAGAGGGAGTGAATATCCTCCAAGTTCAGGCCCACTCCTAAAAACTAAATTTAAGAGTCAGGGTTTTTGTTCAGGTGACTGTCATGTTGGCATAGTAACTCTATACCAGGCTTGCTTTCTCTGTGGTTCTGGGAGGCTCATTCTCCAGGTACAGCCCTGTGCTGTCTCTCCATGCCATAGTTCCTACTTCTATACACAGATCCTCTGAATGTTGGTGTCTACTAAGTGAAAATTCCCCATCAAGGTACCATACTCCCTAGACCCCAGCCCCACCCCAGCACTCACTTTTAATGCATCTCTCCATATCCTTCTGCTGCTGCTGGCCTATCTTCCCAGGTGAGTCCCTTACTGAGCGAAGCCCTTCTGTTCCTCCATCCATCATGAGTACACTGCATCTGCTGATCATTTGTCAGCTATAACAGTCTGCCCCAGGGGCAGGAGAACAGGAGGACGGCTAGACATGTCAGAAGTTCCAGGATGTACCTGCTACATGGTGTTGGGATGGCTGCACTAGGAGGAGCCATGGGTAGATCTTGGGTCACATAAATGACTCGGAGATAGAATGCTGAATCCTAGGCATGGGGAAATGGTGGAGAAATGGTTCAAGGTGATACCCAAGTTCTTATTTGAACCTCACTGAACCAAAGACCTGAAGATGAAATTGAGAGAAGCAAACAGGTGGGAAGGGGCACTTACCAGGTGGGCCAATGCTGAACTTGATTTTAGACCCTCTGAATTGAAGTGACGGAGGCAGAGATCATATAAGGAAGGCAAGATGTCAGCAAGAAGTCTGTGCACTCCTCAGAGTATGAGGGACAGAAAACTCAGGAGGCAGCACAGATGGGGTTAAGTGACCAAACTGCTTTCCAGGCAGTGAAAGGCTGTCACTGCTGTCCTACCCAAGAATCTGCACTGCATTGGGGGATGGGGAGTGGAGGCCCTAGCATCATATGTAGGTGTGACGCTGCAGCACGCCTGATGCATCTCAGTCAGCATAAAACTAGGATCCTGGTTGTACAGTTGCACTCTGTCATTTGGGGGCACCACAGAAACTATGGAATCATAGTTCTTTCTTTAGATTGTCTCAAGTTCCCATAAATAAAAAAGTTGTTCCTTCTTGTTCTCCGTCTATTTCTACTGCTCTGTGTGTGGTGCCAGAGCGTTTTGTTCGTGATTGTACACTGTTTTGAATTACAGACAGTGGAGAACTGCGTGTGCACCCTGAGGAACCTGTCATATCGGCTGGAGCTGGAGGTCCCTCAGGCCCGACTGCTGGGGTTGAATGAACTGGATGACTTGCTAGGAAAAGAGTCTCCCAGCAAAGACTCGGAACCAAGCTGTTGGGGGAAAAAGAAGAAAAAGAAAAAGAGGACTCCACAAGAGGATCAAGTTAGCATTTTATTTCATATGAAACTCTTATTTATCTGAAAGTGAAAAGTGCATGTATTTGTCAAAAAAGATGGCTACTCAGCTAAAGCTGAGTCCAGGAAGATGAATATTTTCAAGGGTTGGCGATTTTGTTCATTTTGTTTCTGCTTAGTGTATACCTTTGCCTTTCAGTGGGATGGAGTCGGGCCTATCCCAGGACTGTCCAAGTCCCCCAAAGGTGTTGAGATGCTCTGGCACCCATCAGTGGTAAAACCATATCTGACTCTTCTAGCAGAAAGTTCCAATCCAGCCACCTTGGAAGGCTCTGCCGGATCTCTCCAGAACCTCTCTGCTGGCAATTGGAAGGTGGGATGTTTTCCCCTTCTTTCTGTCCTCTGGTCAGATCAGCTACAGTGGTGAAAGAGACATACTGTAGTCTATCTATGAAAAGGTATAAAGGGAGGTGAACAAGGTGTCACTCTTGGGATCCAAAAATGACTATGGTCATTCCCTCCCCTGAGAATCTGAAAACTGATGATCCAACAGAATTGTGTCCACAGAATCTGTGCAGTAGGATCCTGAAAGAGAATATCCAGGGTAGGGAGCAGGGGCTAGGAGAAGAAGGGAGCTGGAAAATAGGGAATAGGAGGCTTCCCTCAAGGGCATCCAGATTGAACCCTAAAATGAGCCAAACTGAGCCTGCAGGGTCTGAGCCTGGGGTGATGAGGACATGATGCAGAGATAAGAGAGACAACAGGAGAAAGGTTCTCCTGAGGGGAGGAAAGTGTGGATCCAGACTGCAGCTGGCCTCTGAGACAGAGAGGATGGAACATGGATGGCTGCGTTGAAGCTGCCTATCATGTGCAGGTCTGGATGCTGAGCTTCAGCAGTGGGACCTGACCTTCAGACAAGGGAGCACTGAAGGGGTTAAGCAGATGAGTGACAAAGACAAGCTGATGTGGACACTGTTGGGCCACTTCTGTGACCGGCAGGGGCTGGGAGGAGCAAGGAGCCCTAGAGGCTAGAGTTGCCGACAGAAGATGGCGTCCTAATTGCAACTGAGATCGGGTAGCTTATACAGGAAGGAGATGGGAACACCCTGCTCCTCAGACCATAGGAGATGTCCTGTCTCCTCATACATGTGAGACTTGATGAAAATTGAAAGTGGTTTCCCATTGTTACCATTGTAAGCAAGTTTCAAAACTTTAAAACTTTAACTATCATCCAACAGCTTTCCCAGACAGCCCTTGTCTGAAACATTTTCAGTCTCTAGGAACTCTCGGACAAGTATATTTTTTTAAATAGTGATTATGATATTTGTTAAGGGGTACTTGCCACCCAAATGAAGAAACTTTTGGACACTATAATCTGTGACTGTGAGCACTGTTGACAGACCTAGGTGAGGTTTACTTCATTCAGGTGACTGATACACACATACGTTTGTGGTCTACTGTTGCCTAAACTTAAGTCAGTGTGGCTATTTTGCTATTGTTTCTAATTAAAGTGCTAATAGCTTAGTGCAAAGAGTTGACTCTGAATCCTCACCCCTGCGCTTAGGAGCTGAGATCTGGGATTACTAACATCAGTTTCTTCATCTGTACAATGAAATAAATACTATATCTACCTTATAAATTAGTTGGGAAGATTAAGTGAAATAATAAATAAGGAAGACTATGGGCAGTTATTGTCACACAAGTATTTGTAAAATACTTGCTCTGTGAGCCAATGTTCACAGCCAGCTTTTGTGACAAAAGAATCATTTAATGGTTAAAATTGTGATAATTAAAATACATGATTTTTTTTTTTTTTAGAATTTCACTTTTGGGATCAGTGAATGAAAGTCACATGATACACTTGTTTAAAATATAAATATTCTTATATTTAACTGGTTTCCAAGTATCAAAGCAAGTGAGTCAAAATATTAGACCCTTGGAACTAAGAAGTGGCTCATCAGTTGCAAGCACTTGCTGCCCTTGTAGAGGACAGGAATTTGGTTCCCAGCTCCCACATCCAGCAGCTCACAACTACCTGTAACTCCAGCTATAGGGGGTCACACACAGACACACAAAATAAAACACATATATTGGACCCTCATTAAAAAGCCATATAGTTACAGCTGCACACATTACTGAGGGAGAGCTGTTAGAGATGTGGATGGACTAGGCTGGGCAGCCTCAGAGGAAGGTAGGGAGGAGTACGTGCTGCAGTTTCAGAAAGAAGCCGGTCATACTGCCCTGTACTTTCTCCACAAGTCTTATACTCGATTTCTCCCCTGTAGGTTTCATGTGATGTGGAAAATAGAAGTATCATTTCATATAAAGAACGCCAGCTGGATCTTTGAAAGGCACCTTTTCCTGTTATATGTATCATTAATACAGTCTCTTCTGTTAGAATTGGAGAGACTGAGTGGTCAATCATGTATTTTAATATTAACAATTAATACAAGGGCTAGTGGATTTTTGTCTTCATGTCTTAGCCACAACACGAAAATATTAGATATTCCTTGAGCAACTGCTTTGTATTGTCCAGATTTTATAGGGTAATTTGTATTGATAAAAATATCCGTTAAAGCTCAAAGCTTAGAACAAGATTAAAGATGTGTGTTCTAGTGTCACTTGTGTGTTGTTTGTTCACTAATAACTTAGCATCATTTCCAGTTCACATGGTCCACAGGAAGTAGCTAGCTAATCTTGAATGAGATTGTATTTTGTACACAGATATGCTTTTGCCAGTGCATATAAAATATGATACTTGTTGTTTATGAAGAATTCCCTCTCTTTGAGGCAAGGGATTTTTTCCTGCAATCTTTTTGACAGATTACCAAACTCAAAATTGTTGGAGGGAGTACAGAAAAATAAATAACTCAGTGGAGACAGGCTCCTCTTTAATGTGTACTCAGGGGCTACTGTCTCTACCATCCTATTTCTAGCCCGTGGACCTGGCATGGGGCCAACTGCAAGGAAAACAGAGGGTCCTTCCTTAATCATGTTTATATATCTGAGATAGAAAGCAAACCACTACTCTGGACGGAAATATCTGACAGATGGTGGTTTGAGATCTCAGGCCTTGGGATTCCTTTTTGAATAGGCCGTCCTAGCCTATGTGTCTTCCAAACCATGGCATCACTGATTTACTCTTCCACTGGAGAGAAAATATTTAATTTATTAGTCCATCTCCTGGAAACATTCTTTTTAGGTGCAGTAGCTTGTGAGAGGGAAGTCTGTTATATTATTAATGCCTTCTCTTGCTCAATAGTTTGCAGCATACATCCGGGCAGCTGTCCGAAAAGAAAAAGGGCTCCCTATCCTTGTTGAGCTGCTGAGGATGGATAACGACAGAGTTGTCTCTTCTGTGGCTACTGCCTTGAGGAACATGGCGCTAGACGTCCGCAACAAGGAACTCATAGGTATGTTCTAGTGACAAAGTAGGCTGCATAGGAGAGCAGTTACCATGGTTAGAAAACTCCTGATTTATCAATACTTGCCATTTAAAATTATTTACAACTGAGCTTCAGTCCCCCGTTTCTTGACGCATTTGAATGCTCTGCCTTGGGACCATTCTTTTTCAGCAGGAGTTAAGCTCATTAATTAAACATTGAACTGAGAAGGTAAATTCCAGAAAGTCAGCAATTTCAGTTGTACAATACAACACTGCTTGATAGATTGGCTATCTTTGTGTCCTAAGAGAAGTCATATCCAGAGCAATAAGAAGAAAATTTTTAATTTCTCTTCCTAATATTTATATTAAGTCAACACTATCGTCTTCTAAATAACAACTGAAACCATATGAACGTTCTGTAGCATTCCCTCCCAGGTGTGTCAGCGCTCACCCCAGAGCAGAACCACTGTCATTTCCACTCCAGGGCAGTGTCTGGACAAGGGTGAGGAAAGGACTAGACCACTTGGACACAGAGCTAGGAGGCTTCACTCCTGGGTCTCAGAGGGTCGGTATGAAACTAAAAATGAGGCTCCATCAGTTTCATACCCAGGCAACTTGCTGATCTCTGAGTACTGCTCTATTCCAAACTAAGCAGTAACAGAAAGATCAGGGGCTCTCCACGGGCCTGAGCTTCAATCCCAGACCTGCTGCTCACTGCCATGGTGATGTCTGTGGACACTACCTGTGCACGGCTCCTGCTTGTGGATTGGGACTGCTAGCTCTTTCTCAGCCAGTGTCTGAAAGGAGGCTGATATTGCCTGCCGTTCTGACTTCAGAGTCACTGTTAGAGAAAGTGAGAGGAGGAAACCTGGCCAAGCACCCTGCCTGCCCCCATCTGGTAACAGAGAGGGAGGGAAAATGAGATAAGATTTGTTTTGTATGGATTCATATGAATCTAGACCCAATTTATATTAGAACATGCATGGTATAAGAATGAGGGAGGGATGGAAGGAGGCAGGACAATAATTTAGCTTAAAGATTAACTTTGAGCTTGGCATTATGGAGCAAACCAATAATCCCAGCTACTCAGGAGGCTGAAACAAGAGGATTACAAGTTCAAAGCCATCCCGGGCTGCAGATGTTCAGGTCAGCCTACACAACTTGTGAGACCAATCTCCAACTTAAAGACAAAAAAGGAGATTGTGGAACAATTTCATAATAGACCATGCTCATAGCACACCTGAGGCCCTAAGTTCAGATCCCGATACCAAGAGGAAAAGGAGCAACTGAGAATCGAATGGGACGCAACAGCTTGCAGCAAAAACTTTTACACCTTGCCTGGCAGAGTTGCTGTTTTAAATTATGATTTAAATTATTACTGCTTTAGTATATCATTCCTTTGAGGCAAATCATCGCCTACAGAGAGGGAGGTCTCTCCAGCTCTGCCTCTGCTGAATCCCAGCGGGTATGCTATAACTCAGTCCCACACTCTTCAGCATCCTGAGGAGCTATATACATTTCATCTATATTCTTCTAATTTCTTAGGGGAAACATGTATAATCTGTGTGTTTTTAGTGCTAAAAAGTAATTCCTCTCACATCTTATTACCTTTCACACCTGAGAGAAGGCCAAGCCCACAGGAGACACCGAGCCAGTGCCCCTGATTGCTGGGAAGTGCTCTGGAAGACGCAGCTGGAGCTCCCGGCCTTCTCTCAGGGCCTCTCTATTTCTGTGCAGAGCCCTCAACCTGAGGCTTTCGCCAGCATTTCACCCATCCATCCAGTAGTGAGTGTTTTGACTTTCTTGTTTTTGTCTTCTGCTCTGTTCTTATCCAGCCAGAGCACTCTGGAATTGTTCCATGCATCATTTTTTTTTCTCAGAAAGAGTCCTTCCTTTCTTAATTAGAATAAGAACCGTTCAGGTTCTCTTCCCTAGAGCTGTCCCTCCTTTGACAGATGTTCACTCCCTCCTCCTATGCATTGCCAGCACTAGCTGTAGACTTTGTGTTCAGGGCCATGTGTGTGCACACACAGAGACACAAACATATTACTGTACACTTACCTGAGTTGGACTCAACCCTCTAGGGTTGCTGGTTCTGTGGAGCCTGTTGGGCTCACTCAAAGGTGGAGAGATCCAGTCCTCCAGTAATTTAAAATTAGGCCTAAGCAGAATGACTAACTATATGTCATGGACCTATTGGTCACCTGTGAGTATTGAAATTCACAGTACTAACTTCTCACCATGCTCAGATTCCACAGTTATCTTCTGGCTTCCAGTGTCATTACTGTTTTTCCACTCTTCATAGCAGCATTTGCTGTGGGACCTCTGCCTGTCAGATGCAGGAAATTATGCAGCTTGTAGTTAGGACCTGTCTGCCACTGCTTACCACCATCTATAAATAAGCCTTTTATGAAAACCCCATTTAGTATTGGGGAGTGACTAAGAAAATATTTACTTATGCTTTAGTTAATTTCTTTTGTTTGTAGTGCATTTATCCCAGTTTGTCGGTTGGTAATTGAAATTGAAAAGGCTAGAGATAATCTCTATTTGGAGAGGAATAAGAGAAGTTGAGTATTTATAAAGAATTGCTTCCGTGGCTGTGAGACTTGTCTCATCGTACACTTCATTAGTATTCCTTGCATTACCTCTAGGAGTTAATAAAACTTCAGTAACGGAATTATTCTTGTGTCTTTTTTAAAGAAGCTAGCATGTCATTAATGCTAATACCAGATCAGTCAGCATAAACTCTCAGCTTTGTAAAAGTAGGTGACTGAGCCCAGTTGATTCACCGAGACTACCCAGACTGGGTTTGGAAAGACTTAATAGAAAGTGGGGTTTAGGGAGGGTGGGGGAACTGGAGAGATGACTCAGCAGTTAAGAGCACTGACTGCTCTTGCAGAAGACTCAGGTTCAGTTTCTAGAATCCATATGGCAGCTAACAACTGTCCTTAACTCCAGTTCCAGGGGATCCAACATCCTGTTCTGGCCTCTGCCAGTGTTGCATGTGCATGGTGCACTTACATGTATGCAGGCAAAGCATCATATTTATAAAATAAATAAAATACGTTTTTAAAAACTTTAAGTAGAAAGTGAAATATTTTGGATGTACTGGAATTAAATCAAAAATAAAATTTCTATGATAATTTATTATATACCATTACTATAAAGAGCTGAATTAAAGCAACTTGATTCATCTGCACACTTTTAATATTTAATTTATTTTACATGTATAAGTATATTGCCTGCATGTATGTAAGTGCATTTGCAAGGCATACAAAGGTCAGAAGAGGACACTGAGTCCCCTTGGAGTTACAGATGGATGTTAGCTGCCATGTGGGTGCTGGGAACTGAACCCAGGTCCTCTGCAAGAGCAGCCAGTGCTCATAACCACTGAGCCATCTCTTCAGCCCATCTGCACACTTTTTTGATGCACTGAAAATTTCTCTTTCTTTCAGCAAGTGACAATATTTTTAAATATTTTTACTTCATGCATGTGTGTGTTTTGTCTGCATGTACCACATGCATGCAGTGCCCCCAGAAGCTAGAAGAGGGCATCAGAGCCCCTGGAACTGGAGTTACAGATGGTTATTAATTGCCATGTGGGTGCTGGGAACCGAACCCAGGTCCTCTACAAAAGCAGCCAGTGGTCTTAATTGCCGAGCCATCTTTCCAGTCCCAGCAGTCATGTTTTTAAAACCAATCATTTCTTCAAGTGACGTGACAGTAAACTCTTAACTTTTCTTTCACAGTCACATTGTACATTTCTTCTTTGCTGTGGGTCTTGATTTTTTTAAAGTTGTTTATGTCTCTTTTGAGGTTTTGTTTTCAAAATCCCTGTAAACTATTAGGATTTTCAACAGCAATAGCAAAAACCTGTTATTTGTAGTAATTGGATCTAGTCTTGTGTGTTCTACAGGTAAATATGCCATGCGAGACCTGGTCAATCGGCTTCCTGGAGGCAGCAGCCCCAGCATACTGTCTGACGAGACCGTGGCAGCCATCTGCTGTGCCCTGCATGAGGTCACCAGCAAAAACATGGAGAATGCCAAAGCCCTGGCTGACTCAGGAGGTATAGAGAAGCTGGTGAACATAACCAAAGGCAGAGGAGACAGGCAAGTCTGCAGCACCACAGGGCCCCTCGGCCCTGGCATGGTCTGGGGTAAAGGGTCTGTGCCTGATGGGAAGGATTTAGTTTTGCTTTTCTCGTGTTGGTGAGTTAATCAAGTCTCCATCGGCTAAAACCTGTTATGTTGGGAAAAGTACCTTTTTGTCGTCTGGCCTCCACCCTCCCCTAGGATTTCCTATATTATAGTGTGCCTCACCCCTCCATTCTCTCTGACTGTAACAAAATGCCATGGGCTGGGAACTTTATGGACAGAAATTTATTTCCCATGATTCTGGTGGCTGTGAAATCCAGTATTAAGGCACCAGTAGTGTCTGGTGTAGGCCCCTTTCTGGTTTTTAGAAAGTGACTTACAGCTGTGTCCTCACATGGTGAAAGGACTTTGAGGTATCTCTTCCCAAAAGCTACACCTCCTGGCACCATCACATTGAGACTTAGGACTCGAGCATTGGAACTTTGGGGAGACTTAGGCATCTAGACCACAGTAGTCTCTAAAGCCACATTTGTTCATGTCAACTCCTAGGAGAAGCAGGAATGCCAGGGTGGCGATGATGCAGGGGGCACTGTTTCCTTTGTACCTTGGGCTCTGCTCCAAGCCTAAGGCCTATTCTGCAAAACATCTTAAATCCTCAGTTCTAAGATTGATTCTAGTGTCAGATGACCAGGAAGTGTGAAAACCACCACACTGCAGAGCGCTCCATTCTTCAGACTGTGCTCGGGGCTTGCTCAGTCTCCCTTTGAGTCTGCATGACAGTAACAGGGAGTGACACAAGCAGGCAATTGCCAGTTTGTGACAGAACAGAGGGTTTATGGCACAGAGCCATAGCAGGAACTATGACTATGTCTTAGTATCAGATCAATGAAGTGGCAAATAGGAATGCCTAATACCCTCTCAAAACAGGAGGTCGACAGCCGCCTACCCATGTTCAAGCACACCCTCCCCCACTCTGCCCCTTTCCCAGCTTTGTCTTCCTCTAGCTTCTCGCTCCCCCATTGGCTGGGACTTTGTCCTCTTACTTGCTGCTGTGTCCCTAGCAACAAGAACAAAGCTTGGCCCTGTTAGGTGCGTGGCGAAGGTTTATTAATTAACCAAATAGCAGTGCTGAGACTCACATTGTAACTCATCTTGGCTTTCAGTTTATACCTTTGCAGGAATGCCTAAAATACAGGAGAAGGCAGCAAATCCTAACCTTACCCCCAAGAAGCCACATATGACAACATAAGCAATAGTGCCTTTCAGTTCTTTTTTTTGTATGTGCACTTTTTTTCATTTCATCAGTAACAAACATATATACAATCGTTTGTTTGTTTGTTTGAAGCAGGGTCTTACCCTGTAGCCCAGGCTGGCCTTGAACTCACTATATAGTCTAGGCTTATCTCAGACTCCTGACAGTCCTTCTCCTAAGTTGCTAGGATTACAGGAATAAGCCATCATATCCTGCCTTTCTTTTTTATTTTAAAGAAAATGAAACTTTACAGACTGAGTTAAAGTCCCATTCCACTTACTCCCACTCCCAGATCCTCCCCATACCTTGAGGTTTTCCTTAGTCACATTGAAAGTTCACTAGATAGCCTGTACTAGAGGAAGCTATAGAAATACTGAGCCAGTGGCAAAGCTTTCACAAATATATAATGTATATTATATATTATATATAGTAAGTCTAATCTCTTATTCAAAACAAAAACTGAAAAGATTCAGAAAGCTAGGCCTACAGTGCGCAGACCACATAACCACATCCCGGGACCGAAGCAGACGAGGAGCCGAGTGAGCGACAGCACACAGTGTGGCAGGTGGACTGATGAGAGGGGAGTAACAAAAGCAGGGTAGGGCACAGGGCATGGCGGGGAGAAGGGACTGAGCGGGGAAGGAGCAGACTGCAAGGACGAAGGAAGGAGCAGTGCAGCTCTTTGGGGCAGTAGCATTTGGGAAGAGAGCAGCAAGTGAGCAGACCCTGGCAGAGGAAAGGAACTGGAAGAGGAGCAGCAGGAAGCCAGTGGGCTGAGGGAGAAGAGAAAGAAGGAAAGGAAAGAGAAATAGACCAAAGAAGCAAAAAACCTAGAAGGTCAGCTTCAAGGCTTTTATCTCAACCTCTGAGTGAAGCCAAAGCCATTGGAGAGAGCAAAGAAGTGATTTACATGAAATTCCCTTGTAAAGAGATCAAAACCTGACCCCTCCCACTGAAGACTAAGTGGGCAGCAGCTCTGACAGGGTTAAAAAGCAGCTCAGCAGAATTCACTGCTGATTGGTGAGCAGTAGAGAGGAGCATATTGTGAATGCTCTGAGAGCTTTGTTAAAGAGGCCTCACGAAGGAAGGCGGGGAGGCCTGCAGGAGGAAGACCTCGAATGTGCTCTGAACTTGCTACATTGGAGATAGCCATTAGACATTCAAGTGGAATGTGTGGTCAGCTGTAGAGGGTGCAGGCTAGGTGCAGGGTTGGGCTCAGGCTAAAAATGTAAACTTGTAGTCAGCAGCTCTAAATGGCTCATTTATAGAAGTGAAACTGTATAATCACCAAGCAAGTGAAGGTTGACAGAGGTCAAGGAAATGAGGACCCAGTAAATGAGCCCAAAAGAGTAGCCAGAACATCAGAGGCCAGGAGCACGTGGTTTCCCAGAAGGCAAGTGAAGGAGGTGATAAAAGACAAGCCAGAGTCAAATGCCTCTGCTCAGTCGGGTAGGATAAGGTTGAGCCTGACTATTGGCTACTTTGATAACATGGAGGCCACGGCTTTAAGAGAAGATGGTGTGAGAGAAATTAGAGATGTGAATAATAACTTTCTGTGCCTGAAAATATCGAGGCTCTCAGTTGTATCAGGCTATGAACAAAGAATGACCCATCATTGTTGAGAGCTACAGCTGTCACCCTTGCAGGCAAAAGTGGGCTCTATTCTTCAGGACCCTGTCTTGGTGGTCTGCCATATAAAGACAGGGAGACAAACCTCAGGGTGGCTAGAATGGGGCGACTGCTAACTGAAAGGTCCTGCCAGAGGCCAACTTTGGAATATTATTTTAGTCTGTGACCCATTTTGGAAATATAACAGTTAAAAAAGCTTAAACCTGGTTGAGTTTGACTAATTCCACCCTTCACTACCCAGAACACTGAGAGGAATATGTCTTGCAGGAAAGAAGGATAGAGATGAATGCAGATAAGCCCCCAAAGCAGCATCATTCCCTTGGAAGCTCCTCACTGCATGTTCAACCCTCACCAAAGCCCTCAGACCCTTAGCAGCTGTGCTGTGGCATTAGGGGCAAAGGAAGAGGTTTACACCCTCCACACCTGCCTCTTCCCCCTCCACTTCAGTAGTTAATAAGAAAGATAAAAGGGGAGAAATCAGATCTGATGTGAATAAACATCAATACCAAATGATAGATATTAAAATGAATTCTGAAGCCAGAAATACTGGGTTTGCTTAGGGCAAACACTGGCTCATAAGTACATCCCCATTGTAATGACCCAAAAACCTTAGCCCAGGCAGGAAGCTGTGCATCCCTCCTCACTCCTCAGGAAGCACTGGTACAGAGCAGTGGCCCTCAGGGTAAATCCCTGCAGAGCGAATCCTAGGACCTGTGGCTAGCAATGCTTAGTGACAAGATGATGAAAGTATATAGATGGGTCTAATGATGAATGTTTTCATTCATTTAGGAGCATGTGGACACAGGGTATAGTTACGATTACATTGCCCAGAGAGCTCCAGAGAAGCCAGGGGGTTCAGCTGCCCTTGGTAGCCATAGGGAGCAAGCTTGGGCTGGTAGCCAAAGAAGGCCTCCCCTTAGGTTGATCCGCTTCGACCTCTCACCACAACTAACATCCCAAAAGTCTGCTTTTGGCTCTGTCACTTTGGGCCAATCCTGAACTTGCTTGACTCCCGGGCACCCCTGGTTACCTAGTAGAGGCTCCCAGCAGCAGCCTCCATCCTGGGACCCTGAGGGTGTTGGTCTCCTAGCCACTAGTTTGTAGCCTGAGTCTCCAGAAGTGAGCAGCCATGCTGCCCACCTTCATTAACACCATGCTCTCTCTCTAGATCCTCTCTGAAAGTGGTGAAGGCGGCAGCCCAGGTCTTGAATACATTATGGCAGTATCGGGACCTTCGGAGCATTTACAAAAAGGTAACTTCCAAGAATAGCTTTGGCATGATTAGCATTGCTCAGAGCACACACTCCTAATCACTCATTGTCGCTATTCATTTTGAGAGGTTTCTTTTTTCTCTTTTAACACCACAGGATGGGTGGAATCAGAATCATTTTATTACACCTGTGTCAACGTTAGAGCGAGACCGATTCAAATCACATCCTTCCTTGTCCACTGCCAACCAACAGATGTCACCCATCATTCAATCAGGTTAGTGGGCATTTGGGTGACAGAAATACCAGAGAATGAGCATGAGGTGATTAAACCTATCACTTCCAACTTTGCCCATCCACCTGAGAGCCTTCTCTGATGGTTCTACATTGTTATAAACAATAAGCTCACTTTCTTCCATTTGAAAAGATAATACAGCTTACAGCAGCTGCTTCACCAGATTTGGGAAGGGCCCTGGTATCAGCATTTAGCCAGCTGGACCAGAGACCTGGTGGGGGGATTGGGGGACAATTTAAGGCACATTGGCTGATGTCTAGGAATGACTGTGCTGTCTGTCAGCTGGCCATAAGTTTGGAGTCTTCACCAAAGTGATTTTCCTTTCTTTCTAGTTTTCTTTGCAGAACTCTTAAGAGTAGGCTCCTTGAACTTGGATCTTTAGAGCTATCTCCTTTCCAGTGTCACTGCCCCATCCCTGAATGCGCTGCAGATCCTATGTGCCCATTGGGGCCTCACAGGGTGGCTTTGTGGAAAGTCCCTTTGATCACTAAGATTTTTGACAACTATGCCACTCACTTACTTGTAATGCTCAGCTTAATGGAAAGAAGGTTTGAAGATTCAAGCTAAATCTTTCACATGTAAAGAAACATCATGACTACCAAGATAAATCAGTCCTAGAAATTTAATTCTTCACTAAATGAGACAGAAAAAGTAATATATATTTTTTTTAATCTGGCTTTAAATCACATATTCTAATACATATATTTTATGTAGACAGCTGTGCTGCTGACAGGACAGACTTACTGCTCATGTCATGAATGTGTCCAAAAAAGACGAATATACACACCCAGTGGTGCTTGCCACATAACTACATGTCACTATTGTGCTGGACGTTTTTTGTTTTTAACATTTTATATATATGATATATATATATATATATATATATATCATATATATATACACACACACCATATATGGTGGCTTGACTTTAAATAATGAGTTGTTTTCTTTAAAAAGAACACCACTTGTTTTTGAACACCCTTGCTCAGCCCCCAAGACTGTTCTTTTATAAAAATGCTCACCATTGCCCAGGGATTTAGGATTAGGGAGGCCAGGGGAGCCGAGAGAGTTAACTACCAAATAAGGGGCGTATATGCAAGCTCAAGATCACTTCGGACAGATTAGCACGTAGCTACTAAGTAATGAATTTCCAGGACCTCTTAAATATATACGCAGATGTATTCACTGATGCCAGCTATGGTTCCCTGGTAGTCCTTTAGGTGCTGTTCAGAGGCAGGGTGAGTGCTTCTCCTGTCACTCCAGTTATCCTAAGGGCTTATTCTCCATCCTTTAGCACAGTACAGATCTGCTACTTTGTCATGTGGGAGAGGAAGCCGGTCTTTTTGTCCTGCCCATCTCCAGAAAGCGAGCAGGATGAGTAGACACAGCTGTGCATGGTCACCTGGCCCAGCACAGGCAGCCCTGTATTAGAGAAATGTCAACATAGAAGTATGTCCCTCCCAGTGCTCTCTGAAGACATGCCTGCATGCCAAAGCACTGGGGCTAAGATTGGGTATGACTGTTTTCAAGTGAATCAAGTAAATAAGTGGCCACTTACAGAAAATTATCTTTCTTGCAAGCCAGACTGTTACTGAGAAAAAGGGAAAAAAAATTATCTGACCTGTTTCATCCTTCATTCTGGGCAAAAAATGTCTAAAAGGAGATCTGTGGTTAGATGGATAGTCATTATTAGCTGTGTGGCCCAGTCTGGGATCAGAAGTCTTTTGGCCTTCACACCCTGAGCTTCTTGCAGAGCCAAGCCACTGAGTTCACATGATTTCCCCAACAATAGATCACCTTAAATAAAGATAAATTTTGTGAGCTGGGCACTCTTAGACATATTTAGAGATACAGATTTTTTTTAATAATTAGAAACCGTAAAACCTGTTTCCTGAGCAACATGAGGAATGACGTGTATTTTGCAAGCAACTAAACTACAGTTATCCAGTGGCAGAAGTAGCTTGCATAGCTGTTAAGTTACTCCACTCAGTTTCCAGGGGCTGCTCAAGTCTGCCTGTGTGTGCTCTGCAGTGGGCCACTGCAGCTGGAGAGTGGGCCCAGGGGTTACACAGTTATGGGCCTCCAGGCATTGCTCCTGGTCCTTGGGTCTGGCTGCTCTTCACTCCTAGTACCTCTAAGCATTGATTTTAGCACCAGCTGTATGGCATTTCTCATGACTAGCCTTTGTTTACTGGAGAACTTTCCAGATTTGCTGACAGTCTGATTTCTCTCTTTTTTCCCTCTCCCTCCTTTGCCTCTCCCTTCAGTTGGCAGCACCTCTTCCTCACCAGCACTGTTAGGAATCAGAGACCCTCGCTCTGAATACGATAGGACCCAGCCACCTATGCAGTATTACAATAGCCAAGGGGACGCCACACATAAAGGCCTATACCCTGGTAAGACGCCAGTTGGGTGTGTGACGCAATACCTGGAAAAACCACATTTCTGGGCACTCAGCCAGGGTCCTGGGAACTAGCCTGTGCTTGTAATGAGACGGTCCCCCAGCAGCTTCCTGTCCCTTCTTCCCTCCTTCTGGGATTATTGTAGGTTTTAAATAAATCAAGCTAATAGAGTTGTTTGGTGGCCACAAATAAAAAAGAGGACTGGATCTGATGATCATTTCTGACTGCCACAAAGGGCACTCCATTTGCTCCCCTCCACTGTCTTCCCTACACACTCACAGACACACGCATATACATGCACACAAGTCTTTATGCAGCAGAACTCTGCGCCCCATGTGGCTTTGGCAGGAACAATACCCTCTAGACTGGCTCATCTCTAAATTCAAATCAGAGAGTGACAATTCAAGTTCATTTACGTTTTCAAGGGAAAAGAGTCTGAATGAATTATAGGATATGTTATATGATTATCCTCAGAGTGATTTTTATTTAAGAGTAACAAAAATGTCAGATGGCATTAAGACTGTTATATCCTGTTCAGAAAGATGTGCATAAAATTATTTTCAAGGTTCCCAGTCCAAAGGGTAATTGGCCTATTCTCAAAGATTTAACAAATTATAATTATTTCAGAGGTTCCAAACAAATCACTGTGAGTTACTGCAAAAGAGAAAGTATTCATTCTTTGCTCCTCAGAAAAAGAGAAAAAAAATCTGTGTATTAAAAAGAAATAAAAACTGGTGGCAACTTAAGTATTGCTAGGGGAAGAGTCACGGTTTTGCTGTTCTCTTTGAAACTGTAAATTCACAGGACTATTTACTAATTGACTGTTGTTACCATGACAATTAATAGCTCAGAAAATTGCAGATGCTACATTTCAAACACCAAGCTGTGTGTGGAAGGAAATGCGTACACAGACTGAGGTGCGAGGCTGCTTTGGGTTTGCAGCAGCCTCGTGAGTGTGCCCCCTTCTCTGTCTCATTTGCTTGCTTCAGTAAAATAATGTGCTTGGAATGTGCTTTAGTTTCCTTATTAAAACAAATAAAAACCTTTATGAGCCTTAACCATCATAGAAGGGCAACTAATGCCATCATCAGGAGTCTATTCTGGACTCTTGAAGACACTTACCTAATTGCCAAGAGTTCTGTCCATTTACAACGTACTTTAACTGCAGCAGATACAAAACCGTGCCTCTGTGGTCCCACTGCTTAGAACAAGCCAGTGCCTGCCCTCCCCGAGTCCAGGATCTGAATCACAGCTGCTCTGAAGGCACAAGGCTCCTTCTAATATTAAATTTCCTTTCACTTTGATCCACGCCGTGGCTCAGAGCCACAGAGTAGTGCCGTTGCTCAGCTCAGCACAGGGAACCATGCTACTGCTCAAAGCCAGCTACAGAAATCCCCCAAGACTGATCAGAGCTTCAGGCAGACTCTTTCTGGATGGGCTGTGCATTCCCATGCTTTTTGCCAAAACACGCATGGCTAGTTTTTGCTGCCAGCCCTACCAGCCCTGGGACGTAACAGCAGTCCAGAACCAGGGAGCCCGGTGCTGCCTCTCTGCCCGTGCTGGCGTTGGGGAAGGCAGGCCCCACTGGGGACAGTACTACCCGTGCTGTTGCAGGCCCCACACAGCCTGGTGGACCACACTAATAAGCACTAGTTTTAATTTAATAAAATATTTTCTTACAGGCTCCAGCAAACCTTCACCAATTTACATCAGTTCCTATTCCTCACCAGCAAGAGAACAAAATAGACGGCTACAGGTGAATTTGCAATGTCATTTACAGAAGGCCGGTTAGCAGCCACACAGTAAGGGGGCTCGGTGGTTGACCCAGTGTTGGGCCACAGCTCAGGGCCCAAGGAGCTTTCCGTGAGGGTCTTCATTCCTCAGACATGCTCCATGGTTTAGACCAGTCACTTCCGTGTCAGCCTCCTGCTCTGGAAAATTGACATCAGTGCTTCTAACACTGTTGTCCTCAGTGAGGATGCTGAGAAGTCTCTAGTGCATGTTCTGTGTCCAGCCATCCCTTTCCCACTCTCTTTTCACCATTTTCTTCTTTTCTGTTAGCTGTAAAGTCCCTTCCATCCTCCGGGTAAGGAAAGATTGGTGACACCCTTCACACCTTCAGTCTCCTCTTTTTGTACTTTATGCTCCATCTTCCTGACATCCTTCCATCCAAGCTCCAGGATTCAGAAACCCCGAGTCTGCAGCCCACCTAGGCTCTTCTTCCAGGAGGTTCTTCCTGAGCCTACAACTCACCATGGCCCTCCTGTCTCTCCTTTTACCTTCAAACAAAACAGTTGGGGTTTCCCAAGCCAGGATTGTAGTCAGTCCTTCAGATGAGTGTGCTGAGACCCTCTCCGTATTGTCATTTTTATTACACAGATGGAAGAAAAAGGACTTCCCACATTACTCACAGTTTATGCTCTCGTTTTTTGGTTGTTTTGTTTTGTGACTGGGTCTTACTGTTGTCCCCACTGGTCTCAAACTTGTGAGCTCATGTGACCCTCCCCTCTCAGCCTCAGGAATAGCCAGGAGTACAGGCAGAACAGGCATGCAGCACCACACCCAGCTTATGGCTTAGAATCAGCTCTACCTTTAAAAGAGAAAGTCAAGCTACTAATTTTTAGCTCTGAAATCCCAGTGTTAGAATGAGTTTAGGTCTAGAACATGATGCCACTATCTACATAGTGCATTTTTTTACATTGTACTGAGTCAGGGGGTTGAGCATGATAAAGAAAAACTGTAATAATTAGGAGATATTGTATGGTCAAAGCTAGGGTAACATAAAAGGAAATGGAGGCGGGGCAGATACCCTCGGGATGCTCGCTCATGACTACCATTCTTTCTTCAGAGGGACTTCTAGCCCTGGCCTGCAGAAGCCCTTTCCTCTAGATAAATAATTTTCTCACATCTCTGCTAATTTTGTTGTCTTCATGCCTTGAGAGTGCCCATTTCTTTAATACTACAACTTACAGCAGAGTTTCCAACCTGTGATTATTGTTCATCAAACCACATGTCTTAAAATTGAGTGATGGACTCACATCTTCATCCCTGGAGTAAATGTTTAATCCTATAATTATACAGTTATATGAATATCTGAAACAAAAATCCTGCCCTCAGATATAGTCATGATATGCTTGAGTTCCCTGTATGAAAGTAAAAATCACAGCCGCCTTCTTCATTGGCTTATCCATAAGAGGCTGCTCCACATCAGTGCCACTAGCACTGAGATCCTAGGCTCTCCTGAGGCCCCAGGACAGGACTTGAGCAAACAAGACCAGCCTGCCTGTAAACAATTTAAAGACCTCCCAGCCCAAGAGTAAACACACAGTGTGCACCTGAAACAACTAATTTTTAGCCCACAAAGTACTTTTTTACAATGTGAAGCAGGAAGCCCACATCAGTGTTCTTTAAATGTGTGTTTTTGAAATGCTTTCATTCATTTGCCTTTCTATTTTGCCAACAGCATCAGCAGCTGTATTATAGTCAAGATGACTCTACCAGAAAGAACTTTGATGCGTACAGGTTGTACCTGCAGTCTCCTCATAGCTATGAAGATCCTTATTTTGATGACAGAGTTCACTTTCCAGCTTCTACTGATTACTCAACGCAGTATGGACTGAAATCAACCACAAATTATGTAGACTTTTATTCCACTAAACGACCTTCTTATAGATCAGAACAGTATCCAGGGTCCCCTGACTCCTGGGTGTAGCATCAAGATGCCTGAGAGGAACTCTCTCCTTCTTCCTTTGGATTGAGATGAAAAGTCCGTCTTGCTGATTTGATGATGAAATGTGAAAGTGACATGTAAGGAATGGGTGATGAGCATTTTTTTTTCTTTTTTGAGGAATTTTCAGGGAAGTGAAAAACCCTTGGGAGAGGACTTTCTAAAGCTCTGTGTAGGTGTTAGATCTAATTACTTGTAGATTCCAGTCTGGTGAAGGTGTGGGTGATGTGACGAGAGGTTTGAGAAATGGGTGGAATGAGATGGGGTATGTGTAGGTCAAATCAAATTACAGATGATTTTTTAATGTGAATAAAGTTATGTTCAGATAGTTTGTACAGAAAAAAATAAAATGGATGCCCTTCATGTTTTATTGCTATTACTAAATGTCAAGATTGTATGCTATTATGTCTTGTAAATTTCTTCTGTTGGTGTAAATATGGAAATGCCACATTGGTTAAGTGCCATCATTTGTAATGCAGTGTGTCATTTGAAAAGAGACTTGAAGAAACTGACAGCTTAAACAAAACGATGGGAAACCCAAGGAACTATTAACACACTCTGACATCCTGTCTTCGCAATGAGTAGTGTACTCTGGAAGCCCGAAGTCCAGTCTGGTACAGCAGCACCATGCCCATCCCCTGCCTCTTTCATAGGACACTTCACTGCCATTTTCTATGCACATGAAAGAAAAATAAATGTGGAAATTTCATCCTTGGAAATTTGTTCTGTTTCTTTTTGTTTCTGGGTGTAACATGGAAAAACAAATTTAGTAAGTACTTTGTGAAGTGGGCCACACTGAAAAACAAAGCTATCATCTTTCCTCCGTTTTTAGTATATTTATTTCTTGGGATCTTCTTTAATCTAATGCACTCTACAGTTTTATCATGTTTTGTTTTGTTTTGATTCAGCCTTCTAGCTGTATTTAACACCACTCTTTACCTAAGGGAAATTACATCTGGCATCCTGGCCATAACTGAATTGGCAAGGACTTTGGGCATTATTTTTAGGAACTCAATAATTATGTAAGAACAGTGGTTGGACATTTGCTTGGTTGGCACCAATATTATAAGCCAAACCCAATTGTAAATAATTATTTTGCTGAGTAAATCCCTGAGAAACAGTAATTCCCAGATTGAACACAGCCTTGGGGTCAGACATGGCAGGCGTGTCCACTGCTGCTACACAGCATTGTGTGGGAGTTTTTCTCCATTGGTATAGACGATAAACCTCTGGAGGTCCAAAGTTTGAGGCCTTCTTAGGTCTTGCAGCTTCTATCCTTGGGCCCCAGAGCCTAGATTTTGTTTGGAAAGAAAGGAAATAAGGCATCTGGCACGTCAAACCCAAAGCTTTTCATTTTGCTCAGTATATTCTGAGCATGACAAAAGTCAGACTTTCAAACATTTGTGAATGTTTAGAAAGAGACCCAAAAAGCACCACTTTTCCGAGTAGACAACAGCCCAAGATAAGGATGCAAAGAGAAAGGGTCCAAATACTGAGGCCTGCAAATGACTGGCCTTTCAGAGTTTCAGACTTCCAAGAACACCAGCTGACATGATCATTAGCTCAGCTACCTGTGCCCTTAATGCCCTTTATGCCCTTGCCATTTATGCCCTGGCTAGACACAGGAAACAGCCCTGCCAGTGGCAGAGATCACTGGATTTTCCTGAAGAACTGACACCAGGTTTGGAATGTCATACCCATCTGGTCATTGAATCACAATTCACTGAACCTAATACTGATGTCTGGGTTTAAGTGAAGGCCCTTCCCTAGGGAAGTCAGAAAAACTGGAGCCTTCAGAGCTGATTGATAGCTATTTCTTTTAGTGACTCCATAGTGACAGGCCTTATTTCAACTAACACAGATAGGGAGTTGCAAGGAACTCATTTGGGCCTCCTGATGGAACCAGAAAGGAGTCAATGATTGAAGGCTTAGTGGATCATTGGAGGCCCTTAACAATCTCCTAAGGTATAACTAGAGAAGAGAAGCTGCATCATTGATCATAAAGATGAACCCCATAGATAGACAGATAGTATATAATGTGTGTAATAGTGTGTATGTATGTATATATATATATACATATATATGTGTGTATATATATATATATATATATACATAGTATTCCGCAAAAGCCACTAATTTCTTTGTTGCTATCATGATGTCACTCAAGTAGAGGGAATTCATTCATCAAGGAGAGATCTGTAGTTCTGCAGAGCCATGGCCAGCCAATTTCTACTCCATCCTGAAGGTAAAAGCTGAGCAGAGCCAAGATCAGAAAGCTAGACTACGGCTTATTCACCCCGGCTGCACCTTAGAAGCATCTGAACAACTTCCACAAAGAAGAGGTTCCAGGCCACCAGCACTAACGGAACACATGTGGAACCAGGCCTTAGGTCTCCAGAGCTCTCTGGGTGACTGCACAGCACAGGCAGGCAAAGCCACTCAGCAGCCCACTGTCTTCTTCACTACCATCCTGTCCTACAGTCAGAGGACTCAGCCACTGATGCCAGGACATGGAAGTTGCCCAGGAGAGCGGAATGGGTCGGACTCCAGCACAGGTTTCTATCTTAACATTGGAAAGACATAAGGACTTTTTACTGGAAAATGTCTTTTGCCTATGCGTATTTGCTTAAAGCTGAATCTTTTCAAGGTCATGGACCACTCCAGAGTACTAGAAATCATGACTACGCAGTCCCCTAGCTGTATACATCATTATCTCTGACCAGTGTTTATCCACTTGATTGTGGATTCCTGTACAGAATTCCACCCTCCCAGCAAATGTATGAGATTCTACTTTATAGACCCCGAAGCAAATAGGAGAGTAACTTTCTAAAGATCATAGGACCAAGGCAGCCCTATGATCTAAACTAAATGTTGGTGTTTTGTAAATTCAGTAACTTGAATTCTAGCAAACCTGTTTTTGACTAAACATTATTCATCACTATCTTAAATATGCCAAAGAAACAACTAAAAACCATAAATAAAAAGCATAAAAATGAACATTAAAGGCCAGCAGATAGCTTAGGTAAAGCACTTGCTCTGCAACCTGAGTTCATCCCCAGGAGCCCATGTAAAGGGGGAGAGAGAGAACCTCTGTTGTCCTCTGACATCCACATTCATGGACACATACACAGTCATACACCATACACGCACACACAATAATAGAACCTTAAATAATTTTAGGTGAACATTGAGCACCACCAAAATTCACCTTGACCACCATGGTGTCACGTGTGCTTTGCTGTGAGAAACCTGAATCCTGGTCACTCTGCTGTATATAATGATTCCGGTTAGGCTGAGAAATTGCTCTGTGAGCCATGTCTGTTAATATAGGCCAATTAAAACACCCTCACTGGGTGATCCTCTTGTCTCAGGCCTCAGCAATATCCTTAAATTAACACTCTTGTCAATCTAGCAGATTGTGGTTTTGTTTCTATGTTCAAACTAGATTACAGAGAAAAACATTTGAAATTTGGCTGTTGTTCGTTTGCTGAATTTTTTTTGAATAGCATTGTTTATAGTAGCTTTTTTTTTTCTAAATAGCCAGAAACTGGAGACATCACAAATCTCCAACAGAACAGATAAACAAAAATTTTGCCCAAGAATGAGTAAAATTATGATATTTTCATGTGATAGAATATTAGTCAACAATAAAAAATGAGCCACAGATATAATGACCTGACAAAGACCAAAAAACATGCTGCTCGAAAGAAGAAAGCAGTCGTCAGAGTGTATACATTGTCTGATTCTCTATCAAGAATAGGGAAAACTCCCCGGAAGACAAACCAGAGCCCTGTTGGAGGCGGGTATTGGTGAGAGCTCTTTGGGATGATGCAGATGTCCTCCGCCTGGGTTAAGGTGGCAGGCACACTGGTGCATACATCAAGCAAGGCAGCAAAATGTACACAGCAGGTCTACATTTCACTGAGTAAAATTGCCACCAAAAGTCACCAAAAAGAAAAGGACATGAAAATAGACGGGAGACCAGCCCGGAAGAGGATCGAAGATCAGCAGGAGAGCGGGACAAGAGTAATGGGGTGAATATGACCAAAATACTTCATGTACCTGTATGAAAAAGTCAGGAAACCCATTATTATGTACAATTAATATACCCTAATAAAAATTTCAGCCCAATTAACATTTGCTTCAAAAGTCAGTAAAGAAATATATAATGGCATTGCCTGAGACATGGTTTAATGACCTAGCATCAAAGTTATGATTGTCTCTTCTGAGCTAGGAAAAGCCATTTTATTTCAAACCTTAACAAAATTTTAAGACTTACAGTAGTTTCTCACACAAAAATTTTTGGCAAAAAAATTCCTTTGTGGTTATATACATAAGTGTTTAAAAACAACTGTTTTGCAAAATTTTTGAAAATGAGTATGTGCAAAGAAATGAATATGTAGGAAGCCTTGGGACAAACTACGATTGCACAGATTTATGTGTTTGTTGACAAGAAAGTAATTTAAGAAGTAAAACTCAGACTGCTGTTTAAATGAGTAACCAAGAGAAAGAAATGTGGGACACTTTTACCTAATGGTCCAAAAAGATGTGTAACTAAACACCCAGCCCACCTCAGAGCTCCTGGAGCTGCAGGGAAGGCAGGTGGGAGCCCAGCCCTTCAGCAACGTTCCAGAGAGGTGTTGGCAGAAAACAAACAGGTTGGGGAAGTCAGAGGCAGACCCGCTGATGAGGTTTTTTTGAACTTGTGCATCCAGGACATGAGGACTTTGCTACAGGTCAACGAAGCTGGTGTTGGAAAGGAAGCAAACTTTAACTGTTATCTAGTCTGCAACTGGAAGGTTATTAAAAGAGATCGCTGGCGATAGAGGAGGTTGGGGAGTCCAGGAATGTTTCCTCAGACCATGATATTCAGCTGCCTTTTGCTGGCCTGTGCACAGGGTTGAACTGGGTTTCAGAATCACAAAGAACACAGCTCAACCAAGACTGGTTCACTGAGTCTCCAGCCTGGTTCACACTGTGACAGCCGTATGCCGCTCCCTGCAGTGAGGCTTGATCTGACTCACTTGTCGTTATGAACACTCTCGTTCAGGACCCTCTTCAAAGGCTGCAGACTCAAAGAGGAAAATTTTAGTAAGCAAATTATGACTTGAATTGTGTCTGTTTTAGTGCCTTTCCTTGTTTTTATGTCGGCAGCTTCTCTAGAAGCAGCTGGCATGTCCCCTAAGTGGCTGTTTGTGCCTATTGTTGTTGCCTAATTCTAACGTGAAATCACTGAGAAGCATTCTGTGCTGTCATAATCGTTTGCATAAGCCATAACTAGCTCTTTCATTATTAAACTCCCATCCAACAGTTGGGGGAATTTTGATAAAGACTTAATGATGTGATATACTATTTTGTCCTCTATTCATGTCCCACTGATTCTAGAGCTGACCAATGCATTGTCTCAGAAAATAAAATTAATCACTTAATGCTGGGTCAGAGGTACAATTTTAAGATCAGAGGGAAAATATCCAATTCTTCCTTCACAAATCTCTTAACTGTTTACTCACCCAGAAGGTAATACCCCGAAAATGTGCCTTTATTTGCTGGCAATGAAATGTAATGTGTTTGGCTTCTAGCGCATTGATAGGCTGCCATCCGCTGAGTGCTAATCTAATTAAATGACTTTAGGGAGGAGGCAGCCACTCTTGGGTCCTTTTTAGGATTCTTCAGTGACAGGAGCTGTACCAGCCCAATCCTAGCAAGCTCCCATCCTTTCAAGGAGTGAGAATGAGCATCATGAGATGTGCCCATCTGGGGACCAGAGGAAAGGACTGAATCCAGATGGGCTTCAAGTTGGAAATAATGATTATAGGAGGGGTCCAACCATTATAGAAGTGGCTTTGCTATGGGGGAAGGCATTTCAAGCTTAAAAAAAATATTTTGGTGGGGCATGTGTTGGTGGCACACTCCCTTAACCCCAGCACTCAAAGGTGACTAAAATGTTCTCTTTATACTGATTCATATTTGTCACAACAACATGCAGCTAACAGAAAATTAGTGTCAAAAAGTGGGGTCATGGGACTGGAGAGATGACTCAGCAGCTCTTGCTGCTCTTCCAGAAGACCCAGAAGTTCCAGAAGTTCCCACGACCTATGTCGAGCTACTCACACCGACTTAGTTCCAGTTCCAGGTGATCTAATTCCCTCTTTGACATCCAAGGACACCCACATGCATCTGTGCATGCTCATACACAGACATATACACATACACACAAAAATAAAACAGAAAATGGTGGTTGCTATGAGTATACTTGATAATAGGTTTCAGAAGCCTTTCAAATTGGTTTGTGAGAAGAACTTAGCAAAGTCTGTGAGAAAAGCTAGAAGAGCCTAGAATACAGTTAGCATAGCTTAAGGGATGTGGGGACCCAGAAGACAGGGGGGGTTGTTCAATAAAGACTGTGCTCATGAGGTTTCCAAAGGAAATAAGAACCCTACTAGGAATTGTACTAGATGTCAGTCATGATGCATTTTGGCAAAGATGTTGCCTATATTTTGTCCCTGCCCTACTGTGTGTGGCTAAGTGTAAAGATAACAGACTTCTTTATCTCACGGAGGTCTGGCACAGAAGTTATCTACATTTTGTGTACACCTGCCACTTAGTATAAAGATACGTTTAAGGGTGACCGATTGGTTTATCTCATGGAGGAAGTTTCAAGGTAGCAAAGTATTTAGGTAGCGGCTTAGATTTGGCTTGCTGCTTTTATCTGGATTTTCTGTGTATTTTGAGAATGAAAAGCAAAGTGGAAAGATTTTTTTTTATTGTTTGGCCAGAAAAAGAATGCATGTAAAGTTGCAGACAAGAAGTGTAGAGACTAGTGCACTTTGGCCATGGGGCATCTCAGGAAGTAGTTTGTAAAGAAAGCCCTGTAGCACCTCCTACATAGGACTACCTGGAAGACTGTTCTCTGAATTCATTTCCCACCTTCAGCCATCAAGTTACTCTGGAGCCACTGAAGCTGTGTGATTCACTCCAATAGCAGACCTACATGGCATATACATGATGCTAATTTTGCAGGCCTGCAGAATACAAGAGTTATGGGGTAATAGAAGCTCTACCCAGATCTCAAAGGAAGGCCTGAGAAGCTAGGCAATGTGCGGCGTGTTCGGAGTTGCTGCAAGCAGCTCCTGAGAAGATAGTGTCTGACTCTGAGAGTGAAAGCATAGCTTCATTAGAGACCTCAGAAAATTAGAGATGCTAGGAGTGTAGACTGACTGACCAAGGAAGGCTCTGTCAGGGGCAAAGAAGACCCAAACAAAGAAGCCATGTGAGCTGCAGCCAGGAAGGCCATGGGAGTGGGTATGCAGAAACCATTTGGTGCTCACATCACGCCACTGTGTGATCCAAGGGCTGGACACAGAGCTACAGGATTTAACAAACTGCTATGGTTTGGCCTTGCATGAATCTAATCTTTCCTTTCTATCCTCCTAGTTCCTCCACCTGGAATTGGAAGATCTGCCCTGTGCCGTTGTAATATTTGAGTGTGTTACTTGGACTTTTTCATAGGAGCTCAGCAGAGATGGGCTTTTCAACAATACTGAAACAGTTAAGACTTTGGGGCCTCTCAGAATTGGGTTGAATGCATCTTATATTGTGAGATAGACATGAGCTTTTAGGGCTCATGTAGAATCTTGTGTTTGGGTTCTTAAGTGTCCTGCTAAAGGCCTATAACCTAAAATCTTGGTCAACAGTCTATGGTGCTACTGGGAGTTGTGGAGTCCTTTAAAACTGGGGCCTGGTGAGAGGAAGTTAGGTCATTGGGGGAGTGCCCTTAAAGGGAATTAGGAGCCCAGTCCCTTCTGCCTCTCTGCTTCTTGGTCACCTTGAGGTATGCAGTTTTGCTTCACCACAAGCTTGCACCAAGATGCTCTGCCTTGCCACCAGCCCAATGGAAACTGAACAATGAAACCAATTGACCAAGGATTGAAACCCCTGATACTACAAACTAAAATAAATCTTTCTTCCTTTCATGTTAATTTATCAAAGGTATTTGACACAGTAGTGGAAAGCTGACTAACATACCTGAGTACTGTGTTTGGCTGGTAATAGCAAAGTCCCAACAATTGTGGCTTGCCTCAAAAAGAAAGGTTTCTTGTAAAGGTTCCTATTTGTGCCTCTTCTCCACTATAAGCAGAGGTAACCAGAGAAAGGCAATCTAAATTTAATACTGTGGTCTTCGTAGACGAAAGTTCCATCTTGCTCTCTGGGTGGACCTTCACCCCCCCCCGCCACCGGCTTTCCAGCTGACTCGAACTCTACTGAACACATACTCATTCGGCAGCAAACAGAGAGGAGTCGATAAAGTGAAGTTTGTCAAGTGAGTCAGTCTGTTTAAAATTGCTCTCGTAGAACCTCCAGATCTCATTGAATACTCTCTCTACAAGGGAAACTGGAATATTTTCTGCTGGGGCTCCTGGCTACTTCTACTAATGTAGAGGTTCTGTTGGTGAGGAAAATGAAGGGATGGGTATGAAGAAGTGTGCTCATTTTCTGCCTGGGACGACAAATGATGCCATGAGATGATCTCTGCACTTCCATTACTCTGATGTCTACGAGTGAAAGCCCCAGGCCTGTGTTGTATCAACACCATGGTTGAGCAGAAGCCTTGGTATCTATCTCTCCTAACATGATAAATAACAAAACTGGATACAAATTTCCAAGCTCAAGTTGTTCTACAGACAAGATTCCGAGGCAATTATGGACCTATGTTGTGGCTTAAAGGTCAGTCATGGAAACCAAAGAGATTATGAGGCATCTGTGATTAGAAACCACATCAGAGCAGCTGCTTCCAGTCTCTGAGCATGAACAATCCATGGAAGTACTAAGGTCCTGGTTCCCTCACCCACAGCATCATGTACAAATTTTTATACACCATGCCTACATAAGATCATCTTAGCAAAGGTGTGACAGCTAAAAACAAACAAAAATAGTGGTAGATCATGTGTGGCCAATGTCTGACATCAGGAGTGGCTACCTAAAGCTTATGGCTGTGTGTGCTCCTAACTAGCAGGTAGCCATAATCCTCAGCCACCTCAGTGAGAGTCACATCAACTCTGCCTCTGGTGCATTCCTAGACACTGTGGAGAACTCCAGAGGTCCATGAGTCTACCTATGCCCCAGGAATGTGCAAGTCTCGAGGCTTCAGAGCAGTCAGCAACTGCCAAGTCTGGGGTAAGCTGTCAAGGAAAGCCTCAGAGAGCCAGAGGAGCTCAAACTAAACTTTAGTTTTAATTTAAGCAAAAGCACTAGGAAAACGCATGAGGATGACAGGAGCTGCACTAGGAGAAACCCAGGGAACTGAGGACAAGAGATGAAGTGGTGGAGAGCAGAGAAAAGCAACCCTGGGCTCCTGCCAAGTATGTCGGGTGAGGATGAAAGAAATGGCAGGCCTCTGATCTCTCCTAATAATAATAACATCACTTGCAGAGCATTTTTTTGGATATTAGGTGTCAAGGACTGTGCCATGTACACATTAACTGCATTATCCTATTCACAAAAATAGTCCAGCATAGTGTACAAAGGAAGAGAAAATTGCTCTCAGAGATGTACCATAAGTGGCTCAAGGTCATATCATCTGCGGATTGAAGCCTGGCTCATCTGCATTGTTAGCCCTGCCCTGGGGAAGCAGACAGTCCCCTTTGGCCCTTGTGTTTTCTGTGTTAATGCTAATGTAAACTTGTGACAATCCCTCTCTCAGCCAGGAATCTCCCTCTAGCTTCCCAGCCTAATTAGGCCTGAAAAATGTAAGCCAGTTTTAATGTTTGCGTTAGCAAAGATAACTATGAAAATACCATGTTGGCTCAAGTCATCAATTAATGTTTTTTTTAATTTTTTTATTTTATTTTATATGTATTAGCTGCATGTATGTGTATGTAAGTGCACCCACATCATGCAGTGCCTGCAGAGATCAGAATAGGGTATTCGATTCCTCTAGAACTGGAGTTACAGATGGTTGTTAGCCACCATGTGGGTGCTGGGAATAGAATCCAAGTCCTCTGCAAGAACAGCAAGTGCTCTTACCCACTGAGCCATCTCTCCAGCCCCAGCAATTAATGTTTTTAAAAAGAAAATTATCAAGTGACCTGTTCACAAACTGCTCTGCAACTCTGTCACACAAGAGTTCCCAAACAAGAGGCCCTTCCCTACCACTGTCCTCAGCTTAGCTTCTAGAAACAGCTCACATGCGCACAAGCAGGAGGCCAGGCAGCTCAGCCGGGGAATTGGGCTACCAGCCTCAACTGGCTTAACCTGGCTAGCTCTTATAGAGCAAGACCAACACAAGCAACAGTTCACTCACAACTCTATAAGTCCACCAAAAGAAAATTACAAACATGTGGAAACTTTTTTCATTTTCTTTATAGACTTCTTACTGTTCTTCAAGAACAAAAGGGGTGTATTAGATGTTTGGTTGCTGTGAATAAATGTCTTAAAGAACAACTGCAGGAGGGAGGACTTCTTTTAGCTCATGGGGTTTAGTCAAGAATCCTTTGGTCCTATGCACTGGGGGCCAATGTTGTGGTACTGGGAACATGTGGCAAAGGAAGTTCTTCACCTCATGGTGACCAGGAAGCAGAGAGTAAAGGTGAGACTGCTTCCTCCAGCTTGGCCACACCTCCCCAAATAGCACCACAGGCCAGGGACCAAGGGCTCAGTACACCACAGAACTGTGGGAGACATTTCTTATGCAAATAATTAGGAGTCATCATCTGATGAGGCCAGGAAGGCAAAGGAAGCGCCACAGCTCGAGCTCAGCTGGCCCGGTGAAGGTAGAGCACCTGCTCCATGCGTCAGGGAGGCCCAACCTCTTGATTTCATGAGTTCAGTTCACCCTGTTATCAACAGAAACCCGACTTTTGCTCTGTTTTAAGCTATTATTCCCAACACACCACACAATGGAAAAAGCCAACATGGCTTTCAATATGTCTGACCCATCTGCATTTTCCTTCAGTGCAAAGAGAATAGAATTGTGCCTAAGCCTTCAGAAACTGTAGCACACTCAGACCTGTGGCCTGCCTCTTTGCACAGAGACCAAACTGAATCTCAAGGGGAAAACCAGGCTTCCTGCACAAGAGTAGGTAAGAAGATGGGCCTTGTCTCCAGTGCCTCAGGGAGACATTCTGAGAGGAAGTCCCACCTTGCTCACCTGGGTCCCCTTGAGGATCAAAGCTTCCAAAGACGCTTTCTAGAAAGAATGACGAAACCTGAACTTTAAATTAGATGTCTTTCTTCTCTCCTCCCAATCCCAGATGGAATTTGAGGTAGCCAAATCCACTTCCCAACCAAGCAAAAGCCAGAAGAGAGACAAAAGACGAGGGCAACTTCCCATAGGTACAGTCCATCCAATGTGTTTATACCTAGGGACAAAACACAAAGGGATGGTCTGCCCCTTTAGTCCAGTGATCCGTAAGAAATAATAAGGCTATTTATCTGTGCTTATGTTTCAGATGTAGAGCAAAATCTTCACATGGATTATCTCAAGAGGATGTTAAAAAGAAAGTTCTACTGTCTTGACTCCATTCAGAGGTGAGAAAGTCCAGGAAAGGGAACTTAAGAAATCTACCCAGTAGCAGAGTGTCAGACTGTCACTATCAGATTAGTAACTACCAGCTTCCTGAGGAGCACAGGGAAGGAGGACGGGGATCCACGCAGCAGTTTTGTGGCATTCCATCCTCAGAATCCACGATGGGAACACCATCCAGCTCCCCCTACTGTGACAGATCAGACTGACTTTCCCAACCCTTACAGCATAGTGTCCCACCAATGCATGTCCGACCCTACTATCATCTCCAGGATGTCATACTTCTGACTGGATCTAGAAACCTCCACTTCTGCTCCTCAGAGCTTCAGAATCGACTGTCCATGCCCACTACTGCACTACTCACCATCAGGTTGGAATGAATGTTTCCCAGTCCACACGCTCCATTCAGCTCATACCTATACACTCAGAGTACAGGGCATAGACAGCCCTCACTGGCCCCTTGCTTAACCAAGCAAGTTAACTTCTGGATATACTAATCCGTGGCACTCAGGAGACCAGTTCATTCTTCTGCTGAGCACAGCATCTTCTCAAAGGGTGTTCCTTGGCCCATTAGCTCTACAAGTTATCCCGAAGAAAAGGTTTATGGTCAAATAAGTCTGGAAAATGCAACAGAGTATATTTCCTGCAGACTCACAATACCATTAAAGTTCATACTGTATTTCTGAAATATGAGTACATAAAAGTTATTTCTCCAATCCATAAGTGAGAATCCTTTTTTACTTATAAAGACTATACATTTAATTAAAATATATCTTCTTACAGTGTAAGTTCCCATTAACTTTGAAGTAGACTAACTTCAATCTGGACCCATTTCTTTATTCTGTAGTAGTCAAGAGTGGGTAACTTCAGTAGTTCCCCAGAGAACTTCTGTGGGTAGGGGTTCTCTTTATTCATATTTATTATATTAGAAATTAAAACTCTGGGACTGGAGCAATAGCTAAAAGGCACTGATTTTGTTTACAGGAAAGAAAAGAAAGAAAGAAAAACAAAGAAAGAAAGAAAGAAAGAACAAAAGAAAGAAAGAAAGAAAGGTTAAAACTCTAAAATTCCAAAAATATTTAATTATTCATTTAAAAAATTAAGCCCAGTATATGCCACTGTAAATAACACATTTCATGAAAAATAACTATTTCTTAAAACTCAGTAAGAAAATTTGCTTTGGTTCTGCAAATCTTTTTCCTGTCTGGAATTTTCATTCTTGCTTCTGCTATCTGTTGTGACATGATGGGCCCTCACAGTCTCCACAGAACAACACTGTATGCTCATAAGAGAAGAAGAGTGACAAGTTAGTACAATTATGACAATGGTTCTGACCTTGTAAACTCCCTGAAAGGGTCCCTGGATTCCGGGGATCCCCTGAATCCGCTCTGAGTACTCAGATAACTGTTCTGCTTCCTTCCTCCTTTCATATACCTGAGAGACATAGAGGCAAGTGTGTCTCTCCACTCAGTAACAGATTCAAGGCCCCAGAGGGATCCGCCTCTTGTGAGGTCGGCCTGCCTATCAAATCTCCTGACTGACACTTCTTATCTCCTCCACACCACTGCCCACTGTGGTTTCTGGAATCCAGCAGTGCAGAGGTCAGCTTGCTCGTTCTTGCCTTAGAGGATTTTTAAAGATTTTTGATGTATAGAATTTCATTAAAGCCATAAGGGCCCCAAGATAGTCATTGTCCAGACACAGATATTGCTTTCATTTGTAAGCTGCCTAATTCCTGCAAAAATGGAGCTAAGCTTTATCTATAACCCACGCTCTGCTCTCCTGCAGGGCTCCCATGGCTCCACCATATGAGGCAGCCAAGAGGATCCATCTTTTGTTCTCCTTCACACATAGGAAGAGATGAAACATTCTTTCATCTTTGCTCCAGGAAGGTATGAAACCTAGACACAAAAGGGAACCAGAACCCTGCAAGAAAGCAGCAGAACTGAGCGTAAAGGTCACATGCTGCCAGCTTCCCCCCATGAAAAGCCCCTTCCCTTGGGCCAGTCCGAAGACCCACTGGAAGAGGGGTCTAGAGGAGTAGAGACCTAAGGTGAACTGTCAGACAAACTAGCAAATTTTTGGCCTTGGGCCAAAATGAGAGAAAAGGAGTTCTTGAGGACCCTGCTTCATCCCATGGCTGTAGCTACAACCCTGCTTTCTTTATAAGACCCAGTGTGTGTGAGACTCGGGTTTTGAGGTCTGACTTTTTGTGTTAACACAAATTCTAGCTCACCAGTGTCTAGCAGGCGACAGAGCAAAGGGCAAGGCCCATCTGAGTCTCAGTTACAATAGGCAATCAGAGAATTTTCCAAGGTAGTGCATGAATTATGTGTTTACCTAAAACTAAAAACTTGTGTTCTACATAAAATAATGTCAAGAAACCAGAAAACCAGCCACAACTTGGAAGAAAATATTTGCAAACAACACAAATGATTAAAAACAGTTATCTAAAAGAATTCTTAAAACTCAACAATAAGAAAAAAAGCCTGTTTTAAAGTGGGCAAAATCTCTTTACACCTTACCAAAAAAAGATATTAGAAGTGACAGATAAGCGTATGAAACATCATAGGCCGTCAAGGAATTTCAAATGTAAGCAGCAGTGAAATACTGCGGCACCCCTGTTAGAGGGCCAAACCCCACTGACAACACCAAATGCTGAGAAAGATGTGGAGCAACAGGAACACTTGTTCACTGCGGGTGGAAATGCAGAACAGTACAGCGGCTTTCAAGTTAGTCTGGGGGGTTGACAAGATGGCTGTGTGGATAAGGACTCTTACCACCAAGCTTGATGACCCGGGTTCAATCCCTGGGATCTGCATGATTGAAGGAGAAAACTGACTCCCACAAGCTGTTCACTATCTTTCACACAGGTACCATGGCATACCCTCACAATACATACAAAATACATAAAAATGTAAAAACAATTAAAGTTAAGTTGGTGATTTCTTATGAATTGAACACTGTGCCTGAGTAAGGGGATAGCTGAGTACAGTCCTCCAGCAAGGGGTCATCTCTCAGAAGATACAAGTAAAACAGCTGTTCATACATCCAACTGCCTCCACAAGGCCAAGGAGAACAGGCAGGAGTGGGACATATAGAACAAAGCAAAATGCACTGAAGAGGGCTGGAGAGTTTCACACCCTTCCTCCACCTTCCAGAGCAGAGACACCTCTTGCTTGGAGGAGGCAGAGAGAATGATATCCAAGCCTTAGCTTTGAAACATACTGAAACTCTATGCTGGGCAAATGTCTACAGCCCCACTCCCCGAGTCAATATCCACGGATGAAATGATGGAACCAAGCTAGGCCAAAGGCTGGCGCTGTCCCTCTTAGAACCTTAGACAGCAGAACAAAGAATAGGACTCCACCTCCTAGGGGACAGGAGATGAAAACTAGCACAGGGTTTGTCTTGGAGTCCGATGTTAGGCCCACTATCACAGGACCCAGCCCCTGTAGAACACATGCAAGTACTCACAGCAGAGCCTCCAGGCTGGCCCTGATCCTGTGAACAGGTGGGACAGACCTGAGTTTCAGACACATCAATCTTAACCTTGACATGAGCCTGCAGCACATCAGTTCTCTTCCTAAGATTGTACGAAGCAATGTTGTTGGAATACTAAGGTATAACTGACCTTCATGTGAGCTTTGGTGACTTCCACCACCTGTCTTCCAGTCTCAGATAGCAGTCAACACTCACAGATGAAACTCTAGAACTGCCATGGTAGAGATCTGTGCCCCAGTGAGACAGACTTGTGTTTCTGTCTCTGTCATTCTAGCTATGGATTAGGCTTCAGCATACCTTTGAGATTCTGCAGGTCCTTGTAACTGTGAGACTCAAGTACAACCTAACGTAGCATCAGCCAAGGTAGCAAGGGATTGCTTTCACCAAGACTATCAAGACTCTGGTAGCTTAGTAAAATGCAGGCCCTCATTCACTGAAGGTATGCCAAGGCAGTGAGCACAAACCTTAGTGAACCCTGGCACTGGCCCTCCCTCAAGCCTCCGGAAGAGCTCCAGTGCAGCCCCAGTCTATTTGACTTCTATTCCAACTAGTAGAGGAATGCATATGAGTCTATCTCAACAATAGGCAGCTATTAGTATGAGTCTTGACCTGCCATTAATGTTGTGGTGGTCTAGGTTCAGGATGTTTGACACAGCTTAGAAACACAGCTAGACATAGGTGTGACATAGAAGCCTGGAACCTATCCATCCATGGTGACTCCCCAGAGGTAGAAAGAAACCTACAGTGTCAGACAACTACAATATAGTTACATACTCTAGTAATGTGAATGAGGGATCCTGGCCTATCCTGGCCACAGAAAGGGACTTGGAGGAAGCTACTTTTTCCAGACATTCTTCTAGTTCTCCCTTTCTCCCTTGGAAAGGGGGTTTGAGCAGGATTCACTATGTAGCTCAGGCTGCCCTCAAACTCATGATTCTCTCATCTCAGCTCCTCACCCAGCTTCCTGAGTGCTAGGATTACAGGCACAATGTCTGGATACTTTCCTGGTATCCAACAATGCATTCGCATCAAGTGGGCTTGGATTGCTCTCTAGTACTGAACCAGTACTAGACATCAACCATCAGGCCAACAGTAGACTCCCTGGCAAATCAGGACCTGGGACTATCCAGTGATGAAACAGTGAAAGTGACTAGAGACTCGGAAAAAGTAAGCACCTGGCCTAGAGTTCTAGAAGAACAGACACAAACAAAGATTAGAAAGACCAGAATAAATCCTAATCAGTTGATGCTCATCTGATATCCCATGAAGAGGTTTTAGGAGCATCAAAAACATACAGAAAACTATGAGTTTTCCCTAATACTCAAAATAAGATGCCAGAAACTGACCAGGCTAATCTGTCTGGAAGAACTCTAAGAGAATTAAAATAGCTATTTTAAGATATCTCAATGAGATTGAAGAAAACACAGAGAAATGTTTCAATACTCTAATGGAATATTTTAACAAACATATAGAAGAAATTAAGAAACAGAAGTTCTCAAGCTGAAAATTTTACTCAATAAAATTTTAAATGAAATAGAAAGCATCGAACAGAAAGAACCAGTGAGCTCAAAGATAGGCTATTTGTGGGGAACAGTGGCACACATCTTTGATCCCAGCACTGCGGAGGCAGAGGCAGGTGGACTCTATGAGACTGAGGCCAGCCTGGTCTACATAGTAAGTTCCAGGCCAGCTGGAGTTACTGGGAGATACTGTCTCAAACAAACAAACAAAAAAATCAAAAGATAAGTTATTTGAAAATGCAGGAGAAGGAAAGGGAAAGAAAATGAAGAAGAATGAAGAAAGCTTGTGGAAATCTTGGAACAGCCTTAAAAGAGTAAACATTTGGGTTACTGGGGTTCAAGAAGGTCTTGAGAAAATCAGAAAGTAAAAAATCTGCTCAAAGAAATGATAAAACTTTCCAAATCTAAAGAAGAATATACAGGTATGGGAAGGTCAAAGATCACCTTAATTTAAGCCAATTAAGTCTACCTTAAGACATCTTATAACAACATCCTTTTAAAGATGAGAGATAAAGAGAAGATTCCCAAACTTCAAGAGAAAAGAATTGGGACCTAGGAATTGGGCTATAGGGAGACCCTCTCAAACAGACAAACAAAACCCAAAAAGATAGGCTATTTGGAAATACAGTTTTCCCTAAAGGAGGACTTCTCTGGAGAAACTTTAGATGGCGAGAGAGAATGGATAAGATTCTCAACTGAGAATGCCAAATCCAGAAAACTCTCCTTACGAATGAAGGAGAAAGCCGGGTATCGTGGTTCACACCTGTATCAAAGCACTCAGGGGCTAAGCAAGAGGGCCGGGCTGCACACTGAGCGTCAGGCCAGTGGGGTTAATTTTCAAAAAAGGACAGAAAGAAGAAAAAAAAATTCAAGATGAAATGACTAAAAAGTTTTTTTAAAGACCTAGCTATGCTATATTATTAATATTATGTTGATTACAAAAAATTCACATCATCTCTACAGACACACAGAGACTGCAAATGAAGAGGTAGAATGATGAATTATATGCAAATGGAATCCAAAACAAAACAGGAGTAGCCATACTTAGATCAGATGAAATACACAAAATCAAAAGCAGTAAGAGACAAAAAAAGTCGTTATAAAAATAACAGGTCAACCTAGCAAAGGGAAATAACTCTAAACAGGTATGCACCCAATATCAAAGCATCTAAACAGATAAAGCAAACATTAGTAGGTCTAACTGGGAGACACAGACTCAAACACATTAATCACTAGGGACTTGACAAACACACTTTCAATATTGGGCAGAAAGAAACAGCAGAATTAAACTGCACCCTACACCAAGTCTACAGAACATTTCGCCCACTGTCAAATACACTTTTTTCTCATCGATACATGAACATTCTCCAGGATAGATAATGTGCTAGGCCACAAAAAAAGACAACTTTAAAAAAAAAAAAAATGGTATCATTTTTGACCATAATGCAATTAAAGTTTAAAAAAAAAGAAGAAACTTTGGAAACTATATGAATATATGAAAATTAAACAACTTACTTTTGAACAACCAAATTAAAAAATTTCTTGAAACAAATGAAGGAGACACAACACACCAAAATCTATAGGGCACAGCAAAACCAATACTGAAGTTGTTTAAATGAGAATGTCCAAGTATCTGAACACTGGGTTAGTTGGTGGCGCTGCTTAAGGAGGCTCATGGAACCTTGAGGAAGGACGACCATATTAGGGGAAGCATGTCACCGGGAGGGGCGGGGGCTTTGAAAGTACATAGCTTACAAATTTCCACATTCTGTTTCCTGTTCCTGCTTGAAGATGTGAGTGCTCAGCTTTCTGCTCTGTCTCCCGCCATGCCTTCCCATCATGATTCTTCTTATTCTTCTGATACTATAAGCCAAATAAACTCTTCCTTCTGTTAATTGCCTTGGGCATGGTGCTTTATCACTGCAACAGAAAATTTAACTAATACAAATAGTATTAGAGGGAAGCTTATGGTGATGAATGCTCACATCCGAAAGGTAGAACAAGTTCAAGTGAACAGTCCTTCCCTGCAGCTCCAGCAGAGGAAACAAAAGGAACAAACCAAAGGCCAAATTAATAACAGGAAAAAATTAATAAAGATAACATCAGAAATAAATTAAATGGAGACTTAAAAAAAATAACACAAAATGCCAGGCATGGTGGTATATGCCTGTAATTCCATGACTTGGAGGACTGAGGCAGGCAGATTTCAAGTTCAAGGGCAGCCTGAACTACATAATGAGATTCTGTCTTAAAAAAAATTAATTAGGGGCAGCTTATTCCTATAATAATGGAATTTAGAAGGCTGAGGAAAGAGTTTTGTCATGAGTTTGAGGACAGTCTAGATTATCTAGTGAGTTCCAGGCCACTCTGAGTTAAATATAGCAAGATTTTTGCCTCAAAAACTGGAAAAAAAAATAACAACACAAACAAAGATTTGGTTTTCCAGAAATAAAGGAAAATAGACCAAATCTTAGCTAAACTAAAAGAAACAGAAGACACATAAGAGCTGAAAAGAGAAGCTGTAGAGCTAACATACAGAAATATAAAAGATTGTGAAAGATTATAGAAAAACAAGTTTGATCATCTAGAAGAAATGATACATTACTGGACATAAACACATTACCAAGACTGAATCATAAAGAAATAGAAGACACGGATCAGGTATGGTGTCTTAGGCCTCTAATTCTAGGGCTTGGGAGTTTGAAGCAGGACTGTTGAGTCTGAGACAAGCCTGCACTATATGTGAGTTCAAGGTTAGCTTAAGCTATATGGTATAAGACTGTCTAAAAAAAAAAAAAGTCAGGCTGGACAAATGACTCAGTGGTGAGGAGCACTGGCTACTTTTACAGAGGACCCAGGTTTGGTTCCCAGCACACATCTAATGGTTTACAACCTTCTATAACTTCAGTTCCAGGGAATCTGACACCATCCTCTGACCTCCACGGGCATTGCACAAACAGGTGTACTCATATACATGCAGGCAAAACACTTACACTTAAAATAAAAATAAATAAATAAACAAAAAAACTATACATGTTTAAATCAAGGTAGAGGTGAAGATTGGAAGAGACCAAATAATGAAGTTGAATTAGTAATAAAAACCCCCCATCAAAGACAAAGGGGAAATCACTCCAAAACCATTCTGTGAGACCAGTCTGACACCAAAACCAGATACAGAAGGCACAAAAAAGGGAAAAACATACAGCCAAATGCCGCTGATGAAGCTTCAAAGTGCTCCACAAGATACTAGCAAACAAAACCCAAAATAGCACACTGAAGAGATATTTGCCACAATCCGGTGAGATTCGTCCTACAGTAAAGTAACTCAGTAAGCACGACACACATGATCAGAACAAAGGGCAGAATCCACATGGTCATCTCATATGATACAGAAAAACATTTGATAAATTCGTTATCATTCATGATGAAAACAATGAACAGATTACATACAGAGGAATATATCTCAGCAAAATAAAGTTTATTATCATAAGCCAACGGCTAACATGATACTGATTGGGGAAAGCTGGAAGTTTAGATCTAGAAAAAAAGGATGCCACGTTCTTCACTTTTTCTCAAAGTAGTCCTTGAAGTCCTCACCAGAGCAATCAGGCAAAAGGAAGAAATCAAAGGTATTCAAACTGGAAAACAGGGAGTCAAATTGTCACTGTTTGCAGATGTCATGGTCGTCTAATATGTAGAAAAAAAGCCCAAATTCCACCAAAACAATTAGAATATGTATGAACTCAACTACGTTTCACAACCAAAATCAATATACAAAAATCAGTAGCATTGCTGTGTCAATAAATTATCTGAAACACAGATCAAGAGGGCAGTCTCATTTATACTAGCTAAAAACATGGGAATAAACTTAACTGAAGTGATAAAAGATCTCTACAATGAAGATTATAAAACACTAGTGAAAGAAAATGAACAAGACACAGAAAAGTAGAAAGATATCCTGTGTTCATGTGGAAGAATAATCAATAATATTCAATGTATTTTTTACCAAAATGCCAATGGCATTTTTCACAGAACTAGAAAAAAAGTCTAAAATTTATATAGAAAGGCACATACAAATATACCAACCAATTAACTAACAACAAAAAATAATCCCAAGTAGCTAAAGGTAACTCAAGTAAAATACCAAGGCAAGACGCATTATACTAACTGACTTCAAAACATTCTAAAAACTTGTAGCAACCAAAACATCACAGTACTTGTATAAAAAGAAACACATAGTTGCCCACACATGATACACTTACATACATACAGGCAAAACGCTCATATAAAATAAAAAAAATAAAAAACCAGACACATAAACCAATGGGACAAAACAAAGGCTACTAATACATCCAAATATTGATGGCAACAGAACTAAGAACATTCACCAATGAAAGGATAGCCTTTTCAATAAATAGTGTTAGGAAAAGTAAATATCTATATGCAGAAAAATAAAACTAGTCCCTATCTCAATGGTTACAAAAAAATCAAGTCAAAATGGATTAAAGATGTAAGAACTATTAAACTACCAGAAGAAAAAGGAGAGGAAATGCCTCAGGATGTTGGGATAGGCAAAGGTTCTTTGGACAAGACCTGCAAAGCACAGGAAACAAAAGCATGGATAGACAATAGGACTACAGCAAACTAAAATGTTTCTGCACAGCAAGCGAAGCAAACAACAGAGTGCAAAGATAGCCTGTAAAGGGGACAGAATATTTGCAGTGTATAGATATGGAATACGTAAAGAATTCCAAAGTCTCAGTAGCATAAAAACAAATAACTCACTTTATTGAATGGGCCAGTAGATCTAAATAGATACTGTATAAAGCAACACATACAAATATCACATTTGCTACATTTGTTGTTAATCATTAGGGAAATGCTATAGAAACCACAATGAGGATCTTATCCTAGTAAGAATGGCTATTACCAAACAACTAAAGACAGGAAGTGCTGGTAAGGATTCAGAGGAAAGGGAACTCTTGCACATTGTTGGTGGGAACACAAATTCATACAGCCAATATGGGAAAAGTCATAGAGGTTATCAAGGAATTAAAATTCAGCTACCATATGATCCAGTGGTCCTGCACCTTGGGTATGTATTCAAAGGGAGTTACGTTACATTACCGAGACACCTGGACGCCATGTTTATTGCAGCTCTAATCTCAATGATCAAGATGTGCAAACAACCAAGTGCCCACCAACTGATAAATGGAGAAAGAATTCTCGATACATATTCACAATGGAACATTAGTCAATCATTAAAAGAAATGATGCTCTGTCATTCACAGCAACACATAGGAAACTGGAGATCATTCTGTGAAGTGAAATAAGCCAGGTGCCAACGACAAGAACTATATAGTCTCACCTATAAGGACTCTAAAAAGAAAAAATGGTTTCATCTCATAGAAGTTGAAAGTGTGGTGGTGGTTATCAGAGGCTGGGCGTACAGTGAGTAGATGAGTGGGAAGAGGTTAACTGGTGGGTGCCAAGTTACAGTTAGATGAGAACAAGGAATTCTGTGTGCGATGACACAGAAGGTAACTACAGATAGCAATTAGGGTGATGCAGTAAAAAATGCTAGAAAGGCAGTTGTGGTCCTGACTCCACACATGGTCCTAAGTATCCAGGGCTTGATGTCAGTCCTTTCCAGTCCCAGGCACTAAGAAGTTTTCCATCATTTTTCCGTTTTCTTCTACAGGTCCAGTATACCTTTACCCATGCCTGACAAACAAATGTAAAACATTTCATTGAACTTCTAGAGATAAAATCACAGTCTGGAAGTTTTGTTTTGTTTTTTTTTAAAACTACTTTAATAACTAAACTGATATAACTCTTAAACTAAAATATATGTAATTATATTTTAGAATGTAAATTTGCAATTCTATGTATCTACTATGATTTTTGAATATTTTTTACTGACAGAACTATACTACTAAGCTTTAACAATACTATGAAATTTATTACTGTTGCTGTAATATGAGTTTGGCATTCACTCCCTTTCCAAATTCTCCAGCCTATAAAGTTTTTCAGTGTAATCATGTTATTTTTCTTTAGAAGTAATGCTAATTTTAAAAAGTTAAAGTAAAAGAATAAATATATGACCTCATTTACAACTTGATAATTTATAAAGAAACTAAGGCCAAGCCATGTAATTTTTTCTTAGGTAACACTATGTGATATTTATATAGGGAATCTACCTTCATTCAAAAAAGTTTAGTTAGATAAAATTTTAAATAAACATAAAATGCATTCGGGGCTTAGCACCAGCAGTGAAGGAACAGAGGCATATAGAGTTTTGGGAAAACCCATCTTTAACCAAGATTTAAAGAACTCATAAAGATAGAAGAATTCCAGCAGCAAGGTACATACGGCACAGGAAATAAGCCACTGAGGTCTGAGTCAGCAGAACTAGGCACCACAGAAACCAGACACAAAAAGATGCCCAATGCCACTAAGGAGTAAAAATTCCAGATATTTAATGTCTGTCCAGAAATCACATAATTTAAAAATGCACATGGAGTAAAACGCTTTAAAAATGACCAGCAATGCTTATAAAAGATCCAAATAGATTTCTTATATAAAAAATTAGTATCATTGAAACAACAAAGTCAACTGAAAGGGTAAGTGACTTACTAGAGTTGGGGTGGGAACTCGTGATTTAGATGCTATTTCTAAAGAAATCACTCAGAGAAAGCACAAAGGTGGAAAATATAAGCGAACTGTTCAAGAGAGTAGACAGTGACCCTAAATTAAGGGGAGTATGGAGTAGATCTACATTTCAGGCCATTTCTCCTCTAATAAAATGCAGCCCACCAAATCTGAGAGCTAAACACATCCTTTCCCCGTGCATTTCAAAACCCCATTTGCACCATATCGACGTGTCAGTTACCGTCATGTCTCACCACTCCAGGCCAGACTGAGTGGACTTTGGGGGGCCAGCCCGAGGGGTTGGGGGTGAGTAGACGCAGAGTCAAGCTACAGACTCTGGGAGTTGGATGGGAAGCAGGCCAAGCTCGTGGCACTGCCAATTCATTTATTATTACATAGGTGCACAAGTTCTTATAGGCCTGGATAGCCAATGACCTTATGGGGTGGGGTCCCAAATACAGCCAATAGTAAGTTTGTCCCCAGGTAGGCAGGTACTTTCCAGATGCTAGTCTCACAACTAGCCAGAGCAGAACGCCACACCCACAGGAGCCATTCCTCCATTCCTCCTAGCAGGTGGCCTGGCTAGGCCCACCTTACATTATGCCCAACAGCACCACACTGTAAAGATCACTCCAGAGCAAAGTACAGACCTCACCAATTAAAAAAAAAAATGTAAAGAGAAGTGAATAGACATTGGAGTCCATCATGGCTGGGACCTGAAGCTTTATGATGCAATCTGTTGAGTTTCCGTTATGGAAGTGGAAGGGTTTGACACCATCTCTTTGCCCAGTGCTCTCCCTTCTGCCTTTCTCCTGCTTCTGAAGCTCTCTCTCCCTGAGGTCATAGCCCTGTCACGCCCTTCATCTCAGTTCTAGGGATCTGGAGTTTATACAGTAACAGATGTGAGCCTTCTCTCTGGGCCTGCAGTTGTTTGGGACACAGAGGTCTGGGGTCACTTGAGATTTGTGTGTTTTTAAATAAATGTAGCAGGCAAAGGGAAGGTACAAGTGTACATGTGTATGTGTGGGCTGTCAGGGCTGATGTTGAAACGAGGTGAAAGGAGAGCGTCCCCAGTGGGTTCTTAGTCTCATTCATAAAAAGAATTTAAGAATGGACCCAATCGGAAGCTTTAGGACAATTTTATTGGAATTTAAAGAAAAATCCTCAAGGCAGGCAAGCTGGGCATCTTGGCAGCTGCCTGGAGGAGGAGAACGGAGGAAGAAGAAAAGAAGCCAAAAAGTCATGCAGGTTCAGAGCCTGAATGGGGTCAGACATGGCGGACTGGCAGCCACATGACTCGGGGAAGAAGCTTTAGAGAAAAAGTAGAGAAATACAAGATGCTAGGGCAGCTCAAAGCCTTAGAGAAAGCAAGTTTAGAAAAGGGATGTGAAGAAGAGAAGGAAAGAGTACACTTTTCTGAAGAATTCAGAAAAGCAGGCAGACTTACGGAGAGTGCATGACTGTGGCCGGGTCCAGAAGAACCGCACTGCAAGGTGGGATTCCAGGCAGGAAAAGCTCACTGCCTCATTAACACACTCAGTATTCCACTCATCTATTTAGTATAACTTAAGGTGAACCCACCTTCCTAAGGGTGGTCCTATGATCAGGTGATTGACAGTGAAACTGGAAATGTGGGTCTTTCAACAGATGAACTAGAGAATTTATAGTCTATCCCAGCTACATAGCTATTTGCTCTCTAACAATGTGAGGGGTTCCTCATTGTTGCCAGGACACCAGAATCCTGAGGAATAGCGGAGATGCGCTGAACACTTCCAGGCAGCAGGCTGGGGTGGGGTTGTGCTGTCACACCCTGCTGACTCAATTGGATGCACAGCTCCCCACCACCAAAGAACCAGCATGGGGAAAAAAATCAAAACAAATAGCTCTGTTAGTGCCATTGCTGCTACTTTTGTGGTTCACCCAAAGTGTCTTGCCTCTTTATCCTTAAGCTCTTGTCTGGGCCTCTCCTACTGAAGCCATGGACGGCAAAAGACTCCAGTGAAAGCCTGTTTCCAATAGTTACACATCACTGACTCCTGTTGCTACCAATAAAAAAGAGAGAGTCTACTGCACATAAAGATTAAGGAGTTGGTCCTTTAGGAAAGAAATGAAAGAGTAAATAGGGGTAGGCTGGTGAGACAACCAAAACTGACCACTGAGCCCTGTGTATTTGGTGGAAGAAGAGACCTGACTCACACAAGTTGTCTTCCTTGCACACAAAATTAAGCAAAGTAATGTAATAAAAAAAGATAAAAGGAAGAAAGAAACCAGTGTGTATATTAGTTTTCTTTCTGTTGCTGTGATAGAAACACTGACCAAGGGAACTTATTAAAGGAAGAGTTTATTTAGCTTACAGTTCCAAAGGGGCAAGAGTCCATCACGGCGAGGAGGCATGGCGGCCGAGGAGGCTAGAATAGAAGCTAAGTTCTCACATCTTCAAGCAGGCACAGGAAGCAGCGAGGGACTAGAGATTGAGCAAGGCTTAAGCACTCTCTAAACCAGGCCCCAGTGACGCGCTCCCTCCAGCATGGCCATACCTTCTAAGACCTCCCAAAACAGAGCCACCAACTGGAGACAAAATGTCTAAATACTTAAAAGCCCTTAAAAGGGCGGGGAGGATTCTCATTCAGACCACCACAGGGTGTAAAGCCTGTTTTATCCGGGCTGTCTTCCTCCCAAGCACTGTGGGTCTGGAATCAGGCTAGACCTGTGCTCAACTCTGCTCTCTCCTGTCTTCCTGCCTCTCACAGACATCCCATTGAACTGGATTAGGCCTATGGTAAGAAGCATGGTGTCCCAGCCCGGCAAGCTACAAACCCAGAAGCTGGGTTCTAATGCCCCCTAGGCTAGCCCTGTGGGTGCTGCAGCAGTGTGCACTGGCTTCCTCAACCTGCTTGCTATGCTGCTCCCTGGCTCTCTTTCTCTAACCTAGCCCATAGTCTTTCTAGAGATGTACTACAGAATGTGTCCAGGCCATAGAAAGGATGATCAGCTAGAGAAGAGCTGACAGAAGCCTCATTACATCATTGCTGCTCCCTGCCTCGCCAGCCTGCCACCAATCCAAAAGGCAGAATCATAAGCATTTTCCTGGCTCCAGGTCTTCAGAGCAGTCGTCTCCATGGTCACAGTTTGTTTGTCTCCTGCAGTGGTTCTCTACCAGGATACTGTTTTGCTTCTCCAAGGGGACATCTGTCAAAGCTAGACAGGGTTCTACGGTGACACCTGGAACTGGCTGAGAGCATCTAGACAGAAGAGGATAGGGGTACTATTGAATGTCCTACGAGCCTGTGCCAGCCCCTTCCCCAAGGAATGATCGGATCAGGCCCCAAACAGCAATGATGACCTCACCAAGGTGACAAACCTCACTCTAATGTTCCTGTGGACCCATCTATCCTGTCAGGAAGTGCTCCCCCTGTGCCCAGCACATCAGCTGTCATAATATGCTAGATGACTTGAGACAGAAATCTAATTTCTCACAGCTTCAGAGGCCAGCAGTGCCATTTAAGAGTCTTTCTTCCCTCTTAAAGCTTTTAGTGGCTCAGGGCTTCCCTTGGCTTGTGACATTAAAAGTCAATACCTGTCTCTGTGGTTTCCACAGTGTGGGGTTGGACCCCAGAACCTCCCGTGTGTTAGGCACGCACTGTCTCCCACTGAGGCCCAGCCCAGCTTTCTACCTGTGTCTTCACATGACCTTCTCCCCTGAGAGCGACTGTGTGTTCTCACATTTCTCTGTGAGAACCCATTGCCACATATAGAACAACCTCAAATCCAGTATCAATCCACCTGGGGATCCCTCACTAATTACATCTGCAAAAATGTTACGCCATGTACAAATGTTTTAAAAAGAAAAGAAAAAACTATACCAAAAAAGGCCTCACCCGAAGTTCTGTGTGGACATGACTTTTCAGCCCACCACGCCCAAGGAAGGAATGGACTTTTGGCTGGGAGCGGCAGCAATAGATGTTCTGAACTACAACGCCTGCTGTCCACTTTTAACTCCTAAATACCCAAGCAGCAGCTGCAGAAAAGTGAAAATAATGAAGGTGAACCTGCCCCTTCTCAGCTCTCAACTACTGCGTTTAGATGCCAGAAAGGTAGGGCCTTCTCTTACCTTCCTCCTCCACTGAGCCTTTGCCCATTGAATACCACACACAAGTGATGCCAGAGGATTGCCCGAGCCTGTGTGGAGTCCATGGTGCCCCAGGCAGGATTTTTGGTAGTGGTATTTTGTTTCCTTGGTGGTTTTTGTTTAGTGACTGTTGTTCTGAGACATGGCCTTGCTTTGTAGACCAGGATGGCCTCACACTCACCATTTCCCTGCCTCTTCAATGCTAGGATTATAGGCATGGAGCACGACCCCTCAGTGGTAGTTTTAATTTAGAATATGACCACAAGTTCATGCATATCTCCCACTGAACAGAAGGCACTGTGTTTCCTTCCCTTGAACCTCAGTAAGCTTGATTCTGCTTCTGTCAGAAGAGTAGAAATGACACTGGGTCACCAACCACCTTCAGCACTGTTCATGGGGGCAGGTGTCAGGGGTCCCACCATGCTGAGGCCATCATGGTGGGAAAACCCAAAGAGAGCCTATGGGTGAGCCGGGAGGGGAAAATGACCCACATTCAAACAGTTGTAGCCTAGATGCCACATGTGAATCAACCTAGTCTCCAAACCTAGTTGGTGGCTCAGGCATACCTACTGTGTTCTACTCTAATTTCTGACTGGCGGGCATCATAGGATGGTTGTTTGCTGCTTAGAGTTTGGATGGCTTGTCATGCAGCAGCAGAGAATTAAACCGGGAAGCAGTGGAGAAATCTGGCCTCATATTTCCTTGTTCCTCTCCTGTCTCTTTGGATCTCCACATTAGCAAACAGCCCCACAGAAGGAAAAGAAGCTAGATGATAGCAGCCTTAATTTATCCTCTTCCACGCCCTGGGGACAGTACTTTCCCACATTATGTCATTTACACTCACAATTGCCCAAGGAAGAGGCTGTTATTCTCCCTGATTTAGAGGATAAGGAAACTTTGGCTCATAAAATGAAACAGAACCAGCCCAGAAGCCAGTCGGGTCTGAAGCTCAGCCCTGGCCCCCAGCCTGCCTGTCTTGCCTCCAAGCCTAGTGTGTCCAGAGTTACCACCCAGACGGTCTTCATCTAAATTAAATTTTCTGCAAGTTTGTGTTCTTAAGAAAACTAAATTAAAGTACTGTTGAAAGGGCCATGGCAAGTAGGAGGATTAAGCTTATCAAAACCTCCCTGGGCATGTTCTCCCCAAGATGCACAAACTGTTCATTCAGTTCCCTTATGCAGCTGGTTTTTTTTTCTTTTTTCTTTTCTTTTTTTTTTTTTTTTCTTTTAGAGCTCACTGCAAATATTCTCCTTAACAGTGAAAGAGTTTTCAAGGGAGAGGGTCCCATTCCCAAGCCTATCTTCTATGGAAAGCAGGTTGGCAGCAGGCAAGCCATGGATCTTCTGGGCAGAAAATAAGCCCAGTGTTTGCCAGCCTTAAACAGTTCTCCTACCCTCCAAGGGGGATCACAACTCCAATTTTTCTCTTAAAATTCCCTGACTCCAGTCAGTACAGAAGGTAAATTAAAGTAGTTTATCATGTAACTTGTAAAATAGAGAGCTGAAGGCATAGCAACTTTACACCCATCACAAACAACCCTTTGGGTTTCTAATATCTTTGCCACTTACTTCACAAGTCCTGATGCCCTGCTCTATTCTGACTAGTGAAGAGTTGAGCAAACAGAATGAACAGTTCTCAGCTCTGTCACAGAAGTGAGAAGACCAATGAACTCCTGCCCCTCACACTAGAGGGATGGGCAGATCAGGGCATCACTACTTACAGCAAAAATCCATGAGCAAACGCTGCCCAGGAGCTGGTGCTAACCCTAACCCTAACCCTAGAGAACATGAAGCTGTGAGTGATGGATGGCTGGAGGTTGGAGGGAGACAAGGCTGAGAATTACAAACTCCAGGAGACTCCGAGGCTTCCGGAGCCCTATCAGGAGCTTACAGTGAAGATCAGAGAAAATCCTCTCATGCCTCCCATAGTGGGAGCTGCTGTAAAAGTGCACAAGAAGCTGTTCTTAGCAAGATCTACCTTCAGATTCTCTGAGAGGAGAATCAACTTTACCAGAGCCTGATCTGCCCAGAAAATGGGAAATACCCAACTCCAACTCCCTCAAGGAGGGAGAGATACTTCTAATTGGAGGTCCCTCCTATGTTCTGTCCCATCCAGTGTGAGGGGAGGTCCAGAGAAACACTTATGAAGGTCAAGCCCAGGGGCACTGGCTCACCAAAAGGACGCTAAGACTACCCCTCACACCTTACTGTCCACTGCTAGGCTCAAGTTCCTTCTACCCAGTGCCCCATGTCTAGCTTTTAAGAAATGGTTACAAGGCACACACTAAAGGCAGAAGTGCAGCTTGAAGAGACAAAAGAAGCATTGGAGCCCAATGTAGCTCATGTAGAGTTATACCTGAAATTAGAAATAACTTTGATTTATCTGTTGACTTACAGAAATAAAGATAACAACAGGCAAGGATAGATGAGAAGTATAAACAGATAGATGAAAGTTCTAAAGAATAAGAAAGATAAAAAACACTGAACAAATGAAAAGGGTTTGATAAATACAGTTGAAAAAATAGCCAAGTTTGATAATATGTCCATAGACACTTTAAAATTCGAGAGGCTGGAGAGATGGCTCAGCAGTTAAGAGCACTTGCTGTTCTTACAGAAGATTAGGTTCAGTTCCCAGCACCAACCTAGCAACTCACAACCATCTGAAACTCCAGTTTCAGGGGCTCCAGTACCCTCTTCCGGCTTCTGAAGGCACCAGGCTCACATATGATACACATACACATAGGCAGCCATTCATAAGTATAAAACTAAGAAATGGTGAGCCTTTTAAAACATACTTGAACATTTGAAAAGCAAAGAGAAAAATATTGAACAGAATATTTGAGAATTATGGGACAAATACAAAAGGGCCACATATGCATGATGAGAGAAGGAGAGGGAGAAGGAAAGAGAGAGAGAAAAGAAGGGAGAGAGGGAGGGAGGGAGAAAAGGAGAGAAGGAGGGAGGTAAACTCCTGAAGAAGCATTAACAGAAATTCCTAAAATTAATGTCAGTGTACCACAGGTCCAGGAAACCAGGGAGTACTGTAGAAAACAAATTCCTACAACTATTCCCAAGAACATCATGTTCAAATCATAGGAAATCTAAGATAGATAAGTCCTTACAATTAAATGAATAATAATATGGTAGCAATATGTAGTTCAGATAATAAAAATAAGCTTGAAACTCCTGCTCAGCCATAATCACTGTAGTATTTTGGTGGTTAACTTTCCAGAATTTTCCCTGCCAACATGGGCAGATAATTGTAAATCAATACAACTTCACACCTATCAGAATGGTAAAACTCCAAAAAAAAAAACAACAAACACTGGTGATGATGTAAAAGAACAGGGAACTTCACTCCCTGGTGGGAATGTAAACTGATGCTGGCCATCTGGAAGACGGTTTGGCAGTTTCTTATAGAGCTAAAATACTTTCGCCACAAAATCCAGCAATAGTACTCCCAGATACTTATCAAATGAGTTGAAAACTTACGTCCACACAAAACCTTCTCTGGCAGTTTTTAGAGTGAAAGGTATTCCATGTACTACTATAGTGGCTAAGTGACACGGTATCGTAGCCAAAACAGAAGGAATGAATAACCAGGGATGAAGCCAATGTGAACCATGGGCTTTAACTGCCTGTGTTGTACCCTTATTAATGGTTCATCCGTGGTTCACAAATGCACTGCAGTACTACAGAAGTAATGACCAGGGAGGGGTGAAGGACAGAGGAAGCGCATGAACACTTTGTGCTGTCCAGTCGATGTTCTGTAACTCTGAAACAGCTCTGAAACCAGGAAGCTTATTAATTTACTCTTTGGCAATCTGCATTTCTGATTCATCAAATTAAGAGTACATTTATAGACATCAAAAGTCTTTAAAAACATTTTTAATATTTCATTAAATTAGTGTATATTCATTAACTCCCCCAACCTTTTACAGTTTTTAAAAAATGATTCATGAGCTAAACATATAGCTCAGTGGTAGAGTAACTGATTAGCATGTGTGAGACTGTAGGTTTAGTCCCGAGTACTGAAAAAAAATAAAATTAAAATTGGAGGTGGACATGGTGATGCATGCTTGAGGTTTACCTAGATTATATAGTGAGTGAGTTCATGGCCAGCCTGGGCTATACAGCAAAACTGTGTCTAAAACACAATACACACACAAATACATACATACATACATACGTAAATTCACCTTAAATGAGCCTCTTGTCTGCTATTGCTGAAGGAGAACTGATTTCTAATACAGGTAATTTTTCATTATTTTCTGAGTCCACCTAGCCAAACATAAATCTTGAGAGAGATGCACTTCTTCTCCATGATAGGATAAAACTCTTGAACACTGCATTAAATTACTAATTATTTTGACTTTATACTGCAGTGGTTTCTGAACACACATTGTCCAAGTAACGACAGGGTCTGGGTCTGCTTGGATTTGTGCTTTGCAGACTAATGACTGGTCATGCTTTCATGAGATGCCTTCATTTACAAGCTTTCATCTGCTTCTCACAGTAGCTTTTTTTAAGATTTATTTTTAATTATTTTTAATCATTGTATGTGTGGATACATGTATGTGAGTGCAGGTGCCTGAGGAGGACAGAGGCATCGGACCTTCAGCAACTGAATCATAGGCAGTTATGAGTCACCCAACATGGGTCCTGAGATCAATATTGGATCCTCTGCAAGAGCAGTACACACTCTTAACCACTGAGCCATATCTCCAGTGCCTCTTCACAGTGTCGTCAAAGGTATTATCTCCATTAGACCAGTGCCAACAAAAAGGTTTTTAAGTCCCCATGGCTGCAAGTGATTAATAGTAACCTAGAAAACCTTCAACTCCTAAACCACTGCTCTTCTATACATTGAGCTCCTTCTACTAAGCCATCTACAATGCTGGGTCTTACTACAAGTTGCCTTGGAGACAACTACTACTACTCAGGGCCACTCAGGCTAAGCAGATGGAAATTTAATTTCATTTGTTCTTCTAATAACCATGTAGGATGACCTTAAATTTTACTTTAATTGATGCCTATAGTTATACATATTTATGGGGTATAATGTTATGCTTCTGAATATATGCATATTGTCAAATCAGCATATGATTTCCTTAATCAAAATTTCTTATATTGAAATAATCATTGATCTAAATGTAGCTGTGAGAAATGATACAAAGAGAGCCCATTTGCCCTTTATCCAGTTTCCTCCACTGGTAAAGTCTTGCAAAACTACATCATTGTCTCATAACTAGGCCATGACAAAGTCAAGATGCAGAACATTCCATCACCATGAAGTACCCTCAGTCTGCCTTTACAGCCATCTCCACTCTGTTATAACTTTGCCCCTTTTAACAGTTCTAAACATTCACTAATATGTTGTTTACTCCTACAGTCATATCATTTCATCTAAATGGGGACTTTTTGAGATAGTTTTTTCCTTTTCATCTTAATTGTCTGGAGATAATCTAGATTGCTTCCTATGTCAATAGTTCTTTCCTTTTTATTGTTGAATAGTACCCCATGGTGAAGATATACAACATTTTGTTTAATTATTCACCCATGGGACATCAAGACTGTTTCCAGTTGTGAGTTTTTACAAAATAAGCTGCTATAAACATATATGTACATGTGTTTGTGTCTATGTAAATTTTCATTCTTCTGGGTTAAACATTCACAAGTGCAATAGCTGGCTTGTATGTTACATGCATGTTTATATTTTTATAGATTTATTTATTTTGTGTGTATGAGTATTTTGCCAGGAGATATGTATATGTGCATTCCTGGTATACACAGAGGCCAGAAGAAGACATCAACTCCCATGGAACTGGAGCAGGTTGTGAACCATCATATAAGTGCTGGGAATCAAACTCTGGTCCTCTGCAAGAGCAGTCAGTGTTCTTAACCACTGAACCATCTCCCCAGCCCCTAAAGATGTTTTTTAGGAGTTTTAAATTATATATTAAATTTCTAAAACATTAAGGGTTATTCAAACTGTACATCCCATGGTAGGTGATGATGGAGGTTTGGATTTTTGGAAGAAGTGGTTCATTTTGGTCTATGGTTTCAAACATGTCTGGAGTCCTATTAGTCCTAACAGTCCTTCAGTACTTTTTGATGTTTGCAGGATCTGTAGAAATTACCCTTTATTCATTCTTGATGTTTAGTCATTTCTCTGTTTTTCTTTGCAAATTTTACTTTCAAAATGCCAACTATTTCTTATTTATCCTTTCAGAAAGCAGCTCTTTGTTTCATCGATTTTTGGTATTGTCTTTGTCTTCATTTCATGAATTTCAGATATTGCTTTGTTGTTTCTGCTTTATTTGAATTTTTGTCAGTTTGTTTTCCTTTTCTAAAGATTCTTGAAGTGATTTCAGAACAGCTAAGATTATTGATTTGAGACTTTTCTTCCTTTGCTTTAAATTTTAAAATTTATTGTTGTGGGGGGGAGTGCATGCTATGGCACACATGTGGAGACCAGAGGACACCTGTGTGGAGTCAGTTCTCTCCTTTACATGGACTCTGGGGACTGAACTCAGGTTGTCAGTTTGTACAGTAAGTACCTTTACACGCGGAGCCATTTCACGAGCCCGTTCTTCAGATCTAACATGTGTTCCGTGTCATAAACCTCCAGCACTGCTTTACCTATGATATGTGGGATTTGCTCTTTCATTTAGTTTGGAGTATTTTTCTTTCCCTTGAGCCCTTCTGTTTGACCCACCAGCTATTCTGAAGTGTGTTGGTAGGTTTCCAAGTGTCCAGAAATTTCTCAATTGTTTTTCTGTTATTGATTTCTAATTTGACTCCACTGGGGTCTCACTCTGAGAGGCTTCAGTTCATTTATATTTGTTACGTTTTGTTTCCAGACTGGGATATGGTCCATCTGGGTGAAAGACCTGTGGGCAGCTGCATGCACGCTACTCTTGTTGAGAGGAATTTTCTATAATGATGGCGGCATCCTGTTGACTGGTATTACTGAGTCCTTATTTCCTTGTTCGTTTTCTGTCTAGTTCTCTAAATAAATTGTCAAGAGAGTTGTCTCCACCTCTCAGTCAGTGCGGACTTTTCTACTTCTATTAATGATTGTTTTATATATTTGTGGCTCTATTTTGGTGCCTGTGCCATTAGAATATCTTGTTTATTGGCAAACTGTGTCACATTGCAGTGTCTCTCTGTGTCTGTGGCATCCTTTTCTCTGACATCTCCATTGTCTCATGTTAACAGAGTCACTCCTGTTTTCCTTTTCATGTTTGCATAAAACATGCTTTGCCTTTAGTCATACCTTTTTGCCACTTTAGTCATACTGCTGTCATGGTCACCACAATCCATCTCCAGAACTTTTTTTATTTTTCCAAATTGAAGCTCCGTAGCCATTAAACATTGTTTATGTTGTTCTTGTTATCCTTTCACTTCTTAACTGCCTTTGTCATATGGAAGGGAGGTTTTTTAAGTTGAGTTTTGCACATTTAATACAGAAGTTCTTAATCAAATTTAGACCTCCTCCTCCATCCATCTCCCAATCCCCCAACAGAGAGCATATATTCTGTCATACATGTTAAGTCCTATCCAGTCAAGCATTTGTGCCCTGATGTCCTTTAGTGCGAATTCATCCACTGGAGGAGTCTAGTCAGGCTACCTAGAGACTGTAAGTAAGGTATACTCTCCCTCTCCCAGTAGTAATCAGTCTCTAGTAGTTCTGAGTCTAGGTCTGGCCCGCCACCATATTCCGTCACTGCACTCTGGGCCCTTGTCTAATTTGAGTTGGTGTGGGTGGGTCCTGTGCTCAATGCCATCATTGGCGCAAGTTCACATGCGCAAACTTCCAGTGGCCTAAAAGCCTCTGCTTCTGGAAGGGAGGTTTCTATAGGCAGGATATAGCTGGATCATGCTTTTCAGTCACTCATCAAATCTCTGCTTTTTAGTTGGCATTTTAGATCATTGGTAGTTAAAGTAATTATTAATGTGCTAGGACTACATCTACAATTTTATTTTCTTTTGTTATCCATGTTTCCAATTTACTTTTCCTTTAAAATAATTCTTGGCTGGAGAGATGGCTCAGTAGTTACGAGTATTGACTGCTCTGTCAGAGGAGTCAGGTTGGGGTCTCAGCACCCACATGGCATCTAACAACTGTCCATAACTCTGGCTCCAGGGGAATTGATGCTCTCTTGGACTCCAATGGTATTTCACACATAGGTACATTTACATACAAGCAGGCTATACACTCATACAACATAAAAATAAAATGAAGCCACGGCAATTGAGTGGCAGCCAGTTCTGAGAGACTGGTGGTGAGCGCAGCCTGGCAGAGAGAGCAGATCCTAGAACCCTGGGCCCTCCCCAGCTCTCACTGCTGTCCGACTTCCATTCTTCTTGCTGCAGCTCAAGCTCTAAGGCAACACCATGACATCCACCACCCCCTCTCCATCTAACCACTCAGGAGTGGTCAACAGCCCCACTGAGAAGGGGAAGGAAGGAGGAGGAGGAGAGGAAAGAGGCCACATCAGAGCCTTGGCCCCCCACTTGCTCCAGCACTGAGGGTGCTGATACGGGGCCAGAGTTCACAGACCATTGTGGGCAGCCTCAGTGAGGGTGACAGTGAGGTGGCCAGTGAGGACCACGAATCTCTCAGTGCCTCAGGAACATTACAGGTGCCAGCCCCAGCTCCAGAGATCTAGATTCACACCCACAGGATCAACTGTCCACAGAAGGTGACCATCTATCTGGATCTTTCTGAGGAAATGTTTGTGGCAAAGCTTGAGTCATTTAATGGATCCGAGATGAACATGTCTCAGGTGATCGGGATGTTTATACACACTGAGCACAAGGTTAACAGGGGCCACGAGTTCAGGTTATGGTGAACAATGACTCCACCTGGCTGTCCGGCCTGACCTCTGACCCCAGAAGCTGTGCATGTCTATGGGACCTGGAGATGGTGTCCTGCTCCACCTCCAGTCTAGAGGGCCTGTTCAGCCTTAACCAGCAGAAGACGGAGCTGCGGGTCACAGAGAACGTGCAGACCATCCAAACGGTCCTTGTCGACAGCTTGGTACTGCAAGCCCTAGTTCTCCCAGATGGAGCCCATGAAGAAAATATTCCAGTGTCCGTACTTCTTTTTCAACATCCTGTACATACACAATGGCTCTGAGGAGGAGGATGAGCTGAGCTGGGATGTGAGCAGGCTGTCCGGAAGGGAGGTCAGCAGGTGGGGGTGGAGGGGACGTTGTGGGCTACCTGCCCTGGCCTGGCTCTCCTCTTTTATTTAAAGGCGCCTATCCCTGATTCATTCATCCCAGTCATTCAGTCACCAACAAACATTTCTCCCATTCTGGCTCTGAGCTGGAAGCACTGGGTCAGCAGCCAGGGGCAGGACTGTCCAGCCACACCTTCCACAGCACCCCGCTTCTTGTCCCCTGACTTCACTCTCACTGTGCCATCTGCCCCCGGGCACCTGACCTCCCCACCTCCCCAGGCCTAGCTGCCCCTTCATCTCTGAACTTGCTGCATGACCTTCAGTGTGCCTCTGACTCGTCTGAACTTTAGTTTATCTGACTATGAACTGGGGAGACTTCATGGGCTGGCAGGAGGGCTCAGCCAGCAAAGGCGCTTGCCATCAAATCTGATGACCTGAGTCCCCCCACCTTGTTTGAACTGGTCTTTTGTTTGCTGACTGTGAGCTTCAGGGATTCTCTGCCACCCACCGTGCAGTCCATGCAGGGAGATGAGGAGTGAGCTGCCACACTTAGCATCACATGGGCTCTAGGGATTCAAACTCAGATCTTCAGGCTTGCACAACAGGCTCCTACCCTTCTAGGCATCTTATCAGCCCCACATTGGGTCTCTGATACTGGGTAGAAGTCAGGTGTCCACCGTATGAATATTTTCTGCTCATCATGCTCTTTTCCAGGCTTCAGAGCTCACTCCAGATACCCTTGGCCTTTAAGAACTCTTGGGAGCCAGGGCCAGCTGTAGGGCCTCATCCCACCCTGTGCAGCCCCCTCACTGGCCCACAGGACATGTTCAGCAAGGGCAGCAACTACAAGTACGAGGTGGCACTTGAGCTGCACAATTGCATCGCCAAACTTCTGGCTCACCCGCTGCAGCAGCCCTACCAGAGCCATACAAGCTATAGCCTACTGGGAGACCATGAGGATGCTGATGATGAGGTCACCATGTGACCTGTCACCCACTCCCTAAAAGACTCTCAGGCTAGGGTGCTGGTTCTCAAACTGAGCTTTCTGGCACCCCTAAGTGTTCCAGGGGGCAACAAGGGCACTTAGGGGACCCGAGAGGGAGCCAAGCGTCCCATCAACTCTCCCAGGAGCTATGGGCATCCCGTTCCCTTGCCCTCGCCCATCCTAGGGTGTCCATTGTAAATTCTCCTCTTCTTGCCAATGGTCAAATATCATAGGAATAAAAGTCTGGGACTATCAAAATAAAAATAAGTAAGTAAATAATTAACTTTCCTTAAAAAGGGGTTGGGGAGATGACTCAGCAGATAAGAACAATGTCTACTCTTGCAGAGGACCCAGGTTCAGTTCCTAGCATTCACACTGGGGCTAACAGCCATCCATAACTCCAGTTCCAGGGGATCCAATGCCATCTTCTTCTTTTTTGTTTTTTTTTTTTTTTTCTTGACAGGATCTCACTAGTCCCAGCCCACCTGGAAGTGACTATGTGGACCAGGCTGGCCTATATCTCACAGCGATCTGCTTGCTTCTGCCTCCCAAGGGCTGGGATTAAAGGGACCACACTCGGTGTCTGATGCCCTCTTCTGACCTCCTTGGGTACTGCACACACATGGTGCACTTGCATAAATATACACAAAACACACATAAAATAAAAATTAAAAACATTTTACATTTTTACATTTATTTTGGGGAGTATAGGTATGCCATGGTGTGTATTTAGAGGTCAGAATGTCTTTTCGTTCTAACATCACTGGGCCCAGGGATCGAATTCAGGTCGTCAGGCTTGGAGGCAAGCACCTTTACATGCTGAACCGTCTCACTGGCCCCTCAATTTCTTTCTTTTTTTCTGCCAACCTTCTAGTGGATTCTTTGAACATTCTGTAGAATTCCATTTGGAGTTATGCATCATTTTTAGTATAACTATCTTTTGTACAGCGTTTTTAGTGGTTACTCTAGATATTACATTATATATACATGATTTATTACTGTCTACTGGTCTCATTTTAGCAGTGCAAATAAAATTTGAAGACTTATATCCCTTCACATTCCTTTACATGCCTATCTTTTATAAAATATTACTGCCTTAACTGTTTCTTCTATATACATTTGGAATCATATTAAACAGTATTATGGCTTTTGCTTCAACCACCAAGCATAATTTAGAAAGCTATGAAGAGAGGCAAAACCTGTTGTGATTATCTATACTTTCCCTACCATTTTCTTTCCTCTTTATTTTTTCAGAAATGAGACTCTCTTCTGTGTAGAGAACTTCCTCGAGTCATGTTTCTTGGGCTACATCTATCTGCAACAAATTCTGTCACTCTTCCTTCCTCTCGGAGTGTCTTGATTTCCCCTTCATGCCTCTCATTACCACTGAGCAAGAGTGAAAGTCCTGACTCTCCACTAGCTAGCTGTCAGGTGTGCATGGGTCAGAACATACGTCATCACTCTGGGTAAGGTCAGAGTCCAGAACCCCTGTGCAGTTTACAGTGACGCTACAGGGAGAAAGCACCCCATTGCCAGCTAGCAAAAACCAACACTCTTACTCCCTGCTCAGCCTTCTCTGATTCTGTGGAGGTTCCTTGTAAGGCATTGTGAGAGCACAAGTCTGGGCTCCACAATTGGCCTTTGTTAATGAAGGTGCAGATGGGGCATGTTTTTTGTTTGTTTGTGTGTGTGTGTGTGTGTTTGTGTTCCCTATAGTGTCTGCTGGAGCAGAGCTGATATTGTCTAAAAGACTCTGTCTGTGAAAAAGCCCTTTCTCGGTCCTTTAGCTAAAGGAGTAGATTTTTACAGAGACAGTTTTGTTTGTGCTCAGTGCTGTTTCTGTCTAGTCTATAATATGTGAGGCACAAACAAATTCCAAGGGACCATCCCTGTGTCAGTCCTCATATCTGGGTCTTAGCGCCTCAGCTTTCTTCTTTCCACCTTTCAGAACCTCCTAACATTTATGTTCGATATTGTTGTTTGATGTTTCCTGAGCAGTAAAAGAAAGTCTGTTTACCCCAGATAGGGCACTGACAGGCCAAAGAACTAATTCTGCCCCAGTTTAACTTGGTGAACCAATTTAAATGTATTGGGGCTAATTTCAGGAGCATGGGCATGAGGTTACTTACAGGAGCATAGGAGACTCTTGGGCAGCAACTTCATTGACTAGCCCACCCTAGCATGTATGTGATGGTTCATGAAAGCTACATCTCTAGAACTCTCTGGTCTCTAGACTCCACTGGAGTCTCCTCTCCCCCAGGTTACATGCATAACCTCAAACAGGGGCCTTATGAGACTTGCACATTTCTGAGCTTCTTGAGACTTGGAAGTTTTGTGAGCTTCCAGAGTCTCCTGAGTTTAGTGGGATTGCTGAGTCTAGCATTTTCTTCCTCCAGGAGGAATGTTTAAATTCTGTGGAAATGGCTGAACAGCAGATGTAATGCCTATGGATTTAAACTTCTTTTAGCAGAAGGAATATGGGAAAGTATATCTTACTTCATTTTCCCTGAAATAGGAGTCGAAGGGGATGGGTTTTAGCTAAGAAATCTTTTTAATAAGGCTGGTAAGAATGGCATAATTTTGTTCACTTGAATCAATAAAGACTGCAGATACTCTGTATTGCCAGAGGCATAAAAATGAACTTCAGCATTTTCCACTTTGTTCTGAGACACATTTAATAGTTGTGTCACGAGAAAAATATCCTTATGTGAACAAAAATATGTCAGAAAAGCTACATTTGACCCTCAACCTTGAGACACACAAAGAAATCCACATATTAAACACTGTGAGAAAAAAAATCCACATAGAGAATGTGCTCAACTTTTTAACACAATATATCCCACATTAAGCAAAACACAAAAGATTCTGCTCTCGGATAGCCAATAATTTCTGTTGAACTTCACTTAGAAATACTGAGCTCTATAATTCAGAAAACTATCTCAGAACTCAACCTCTGCAAGGGAAGAGATGGTCACCCTACTACATTTCTGTCCTGATGGAACAAACACGGCAAGAAGCTTCAGGGAATGGAATCATTCTTTACATTTTCCCAACTTTTGTCATTGCTGTCTCTATTTTGCAGGCACACAGTCCAAAGAAATGTAAGAATATTCCTAGAAGAGCCAGACTGAGAACTTCAGTTTTGAAATAGAAAGGCCCCTCATAATGGTTGAGTCCTCATCATGCCAGACTGGAATCCTGCAGTGGGTGCAGCCCAACCTCCAGTGCCTTGCCCTGAATCCTCTCTAGCCAAAAACCAGCCAAGGGGCTTCTAGACACGGTTTCTAGACACGGCTTCCCGCTCACCTCCCAACAGGGCTCTACTAGGATGGCCTTCCTGCTTCTATGGAAAACAAGTGCTGTTTTCCAGAACAAGACCTCCAGGGAGCTGAGGGGAAGCTAGAATCCTAAATTCAGGGTGAGAATCAGAATCACTCCCTGACCCTCACTTCCTCTTCAGCCGTTGCAGTCCACTGCGCAAGTCAAGAGAGGAAGTAACTGGGACCTCCGAAAGTGGGTTTACTGGGAAGAAAAGAGCCACATGCCCCCGCTCCCAGCACTACACAATAGAGACTTGTCTGCCAGGGGCTTCAGGAATCTGAGGAGGAAATGACAACTCCTGTTTGGAAGTCAGTTCAGCATGAGTTCAAAAAGTCACCACAGAAAATGAGGCACAGGACAACACTGTAAAAATGAAGCATTTGTCCTAGAAAGATTGGGTGTCTGAAAGATGATATTTATCTACCCACCTCCACCGTTATGTCACAGCCCGGCTTCTCTCTACACATGCTCAGACAAGAGGGCATTCTTTTGAAAGGGAAGAGACAAGGGGACCACAGGGAATTTTATGTTTGACATCACTGGTCTAACTGGCTGTGCCAGGAAATGGAATTGACTGTGGCCTTGCAATTAGTTCTTCCTTCCTCCTTAACAGCTCTTCCTGCTACCAAGGACGGTAAATGAGGCATTATATTCTTGAATATGTGCCTTCTTTCCAAACCTGACTGCTACAATGAGCTGCAAAGGCCATTGATTGCTCCCCTTTAGAAGACAGCTATAAAGAGCAGGAGGGGACAGCGCCAGCTGTTTATTCTTTAGTTGTGTTCATTTTTTTCAGTTTGACAGATAGGTTTGAGGAATCAGATATAGACACAGGCCAGATATTTTAGGGAGGAACATCAGAAAACCATGCATTATATCCAAAACAGCGGGCCCAAGAAGGGTGCAAAAAAGCTTCTGTGACCATCCAGTCCAGCATAACAGCCCTGACACTTGGAGCAGGCCTGGAGACCAATCAGGAGGAGGTAGACTTGGGAAACATCAGGCAAAGGAACACAGTCCGGCAGCAGGCAACACTGTGGCCTGTCCTTGGGTAGAGCCAAGAGGAAGGAACTGGGTGTCACAGCACCTTCTCTGTCTATGTTCACCCCAAACAATTACAGAAGTGTCTAAAGAACATGGTGAAGGACCCTGTAGGCCCTCAATCATCTCTCCTCCCTCACCCCCTGCCTCAGGTCACTGGCCCTCAGGTTTCATTTCTGGATTACTAGAGCAGAGAGTTTAAGATCGCTGGCTCCAGAAACAAGTGATCCATTTCAAAGCCACACCCTACTCCTTCCCGGCTGGGAGGCCTTGCTTGCAGCTGCCCTCAACTGCCTGTGTCCTCATGTGCCAGCCAGGACTGTGGAAGTGTCTGTGCTCCTGTGGATTAACTCACAGAGACATCACAGTGCCTAGACAGCGTGTGCACTCTGAACACACCCACAATTTTTACTGCTTCTGACCTCCCCTGCAGTAAGGGAGCAACAAACATAACCGCCCTGGCTACCATCTTCAAGGCATCATTGAGATAACTGAATCCTGCAAATTTGGAGCCCCGTATGCTGTTGGCTCTGTGTCTCCCGGGGACATTTGCAGGGAGAGGAGACGATGGTGAGCAGAAATAGAGAGGAACTGCCCAGGTCTCTGTGCATCACAGCATGCCTCTCTGCAGTCTGCTGAGTTCTCACGAGTCCTTACAATGAAGCTGAACAAGCCTGATTACCTCTGTTCAATCCCAGCGGCCCACACACGGTAGATAGAGCAGCCCTCTAGCCTACACACACACTCACACATCGCACTGTGGCACAGGGCCATGCAAACACACTTGCACACAGAGATATATAAATAAATGTAATACAGAAGTTAAACAAACATGTTAGAAGAGCACTGCAGAAAAAGCAACAGGAAGAAATAATTTCTTATTGTTTCTTTTTTTAATCCATTGCATGCAGAAGTTCTCCATCAGGTATTGTCTAGAGTTGAACACTCTGCACGAGAGAAATGTTTCTTGTCCCCCCATACACCCTGGTCAACACCTGTTATGTCCTGCCTTCTTTAACATGCACCCAACACTTGAACTAGCACCATTCCAGTTTCTCCAGCTCATGAGCATAATTGCTCATCCTACCTGACTTGGTTTCCTGTGACCTCAGGCTCCTAGTCCTTCCAGTTGGCTGCACTCTAGAAAGTCTTTCCAGCCCTTCCCATGATTCTTTGGTCCTTAAAACACATTTCAGAGGGTCATCAGGGCTGGTAGAAACCAGGGGCTGGCTGGAGTCAACAACCTCAGTATCTTCATCTATAAAGTAGGTGACATCCTTCACATCAGCCTCACAGGCTCGCAACAAGGTTTAAGTGAGCTGTTGTAGATAAAATGCCCCTCACTGTGATTGGCACGTAGATGATGCCCAATGAAAAGAAAGTTCCCTTTATTACTTCTCATTAGAATCACATGTTTGTCAGACTGCTTGCCTAAGTAGACTGTGAGTTTTTTAAGAATCAGAACTATGCCTCCTCCACCGCTGTTTCCCTTCGGCTCTGTGCGCCAGCAGTGATGGTATATAGAAGTAAGCCACAGTACTAGTTGCCCATTGCAGTAATAATGCTATACAGCAAACCAAACTTGAGACAGAAATTTATTCAGAGCATGAGTCAGCAATTCAACCATTTAAGCCAAGCTCTGCTGGGTGGTTCATCTGGTCTATGCTGAGCTCAGCTGGAGAGCTTGTAAGCTCTGCTTCTATTGCGAGGGTTGAGGAGGGGGATAGGCCTCTCATCAGCCAAGTCTGTGCTGATTCATCAGAACCCAGGATTGGCAGGATCCTTGCACAGAGGGGAAGAGCGGAGGCCTCTTAAAGGCCAGCCTTGAAACTGGCACCTTGTCGCCTCCACTACTTCCTCTTAGCTGCAGCAAGCCACAAGGCCAGCTCTGATTCAAGTGATAGAGAAACAGCCTCCATCCAGATCCTGAGGGAAGACATAGTACTAAAGGGCATGGACTCAGAAGGGATGGATTGTTGGCAGCTTTGCGATCTGCCGCACTCAGGTTTTTAGTGGTTAGAGAGAGAAATGAACAGCAAGGGCGAGAAAAGAGAAAACCCAATTTCTGTCCTCATAGTTATGGGCAAGGATACTTAAATGCTAGGTTGCTTAATATAAGCAATATGAAAATTGACCTCTCAAGACATTAAGTGGGTGAGTGTTCTCTAAGGTATAGTAAGAGAATATGTGCCAATTGGGAGATAAATCAAGATACTCCTCTCCGGAGCCTTGGGACGGCAGATGAGCCTGGATTTATTGAGGACACCCGGTCTCCTGACAGTGGGATAATTACAGACTTCAGTGCCATTAATCAACAATCCTTTGCCGACTGGGGGAGTCTATAAACCTCTAACTCTCTCTCTCCCAAAATTGATTTGATTTAAAAAACAATTATTTAAATTTCACATTCTTGAGCATTTGGCTCAAGAGAAAGTAGGAAAAATATCAAAAAGAGAAGTTTTTGATTTTTGTTAACTGTCACCCCAGAATATCTTTTATTAGTCTTTCAATAATTTTGATGAGTCTTCTATTTTGCACACACACACACACACACACACACACACACACACACATCCTATATCAGATAGAGTGTCACCAAGAATTTTTCCATCTCAGCAAATTCAGTGCAGTGATGTGCATGGGTGGAGCTAACTAGTCTACAGTGGCCTGGTGTTTTTCACTGGCTGTTTCCCAGGATAGGCAAGCCTGTAACCAACCCTTCTGCAGGATCTCCGAACTTCCAAATCACATTTCCCTCAATACAAAGCCCCATTCAACGGGCTGCCGAGCATCCCTGAGTGTACGTGGACTTCCAGAGTCAGGGGCTCCCATCCTTCTACTTCTCACTGTACCCCAGTTCCCACAGTGCTCTCCACACCCTTCTCATGGAATTCTGTATGGCACAAAACCTCTTCCTTCTTGGAAACGTCTTTGTTCGTGACATACATGTGAGAGGTTTTACTGACGATTCCGTGGAGAAAGGGGACACACTGGGCACAATGAGGCAGGAGCACTTTCGTGGTCAGACACCTGTCCCTGTGTCCATTGCTGACTCCACTTCCCAAAGGACTTTCTCTCCTGGCTTCCATGTTCTCCGCCTTTGAGGCCAAACCTGTAGCTTTCTCTTGGCTCCCAGAAGCCTCTCCACCTTCTCCTGCTTGTCTTATTTGCCTGCTTACCTCTTCCTCACTGCTTGATGCCAACAAAACCTCAACACTTCTTAATTTCCACAAGTAACTTAACCTTTGCATTAGTGTTTATGGTACATTCAGCTCCAGCCTGGGGACCTCAGCTCTCAGCCGCTGGTTCTCCTATCACTTGGTTTCCCAAGAAGAAGTGCAGTTCTCTCACTAAGAACAATTCTTCCCTCTAGACCAATAGAAGCAGTGCATTTCAACTTCTGTACTCTGTCCCCTCTGCTGATGTTCTGAAAGCACAGAGAAGCTACCTCAACCCAACATCTGAGACATCTACCAAGATGGCCAACCTCCAGCTCAGGTATCACATCCCAAAGTTCAAGCAAGTATTTCAGGTAGGAGAGCTAACCTGTGACTTCTTAAACTCTAATGTATAGACATTTTTGCTGTGCATGTCAAAGACACAGCCTTTCTGTTTTATCCTGGCACAATATGCATCTTTGGACCTGTGTAAAATCTAAGAATTCTGTGTTTTATAGAGTTCTGCTTCTCTCATGGGTGATTCTAATTAGGGACCAGCTATCCATTCCTTGATAAAGCTCCTCTCCTACATGGCTTCTGGTGAAGAAAGCAGGGTGGCCTTGGTTCAGATTACCGTCTCTACTAATTTCTATAGCTGCTATAACAAACTAACACAAATCTGTAGTGTTATTCGTATCAGCTCAAAGATGCAAGCTCAATATTCATAAGAGACAAATGGATAAACGAAACAATGAAATATCATTCATCCTTAAGAAGGATGGAAAATTTGACAAATGCTATGACATGGATAAACCTTATGGACATTATGGGACGGAAATGAGTCAGAAACACACAAAAGGACAAATATTTGATGATTCTACTTATCAGAGGTGCCTAGACTAGCCAGATTCATCAAGATAGAAAGTAGAACATAGCTCGCCATATCTAGAGGAGGACATGTGGGAGAGTTATTCTTCATGTATGTAGAGCTTAATTGGGACATAATGAAAAAGTCTGAAGATGAATGGTGGCAAGTGTGGGGACAGCAGCTTGCACTCAATGCCACCAAAATGTACAAAAATGGTTGATAGAGCAAATTTTGTGTTTCACATGTCCTAACACAATCTTTTTGCACCAACCCCAGAAATTTATTCTCACAATTATGAAAGTTAAATGCTGACCATCACTGCTAAGTACAAGATTTCAGCAAGACACTGCTCTATCCAGAGCTCCGGTGGCTGCCAGTGTTCTTAGCTTATGGCCACTTCACTCTGTTCCCTTCCCACCCTCACATCACTTTCCTTCCTTTGTGTGCTGCCTCTCTCTTGGAAGGAGCACATGTAGACACTAGATCCAGCATAATGTCCCAGCTTGAGCTCCTTAACCACACCCACAAAGCCTTTTTTTTTTTTTAATCACACAAGGTACTAGTCACAGGTTCCAGGGAAGAGAATATAGATAAGTTTGAGGGTCGTTGTACACAGAACCTGTCAAGAGTCCCAGAGTGAAGCCAGGATGCAGGGAGAAGAACTTGAATAGGATTGTGGGGAGGGAGAGGCACAGGGGAATGACAGACCTCTTCCTTGGATAAGCACGCATCTCTGCAGCTTCCTGGTGTCAGGGCATTCTGCCAATGCACAGAAACACCGGGCTCAAAATGGAAACACTTATCAGGAGCAAGGTGGCTGAGATGTAGCTGGAATGCTGAGGTCATTTACCCCGCCGCACAGATTGTGACTGAACTGATGAGAACCCAGCCAGCACTGTCACGTGCCCTGGTGGATGAAGAGGAAGCAGCGAGTACAATCCCCAGTAATGTCCACTGGTGCCCACTGATGGCACCCCAGGTCTGAAGGACAGAAAGCCAAGACAAACTCTTACTTTGTGCCAAGAGGGTCCTAGAGTCCTGTGAAGATCAAGAGCTTCAGGTGGAGCTGGACAGACCTGGTCACAGCTTGGCCCTGGCTAGCCACATGGCCTAGGCCTCCAGCTCACTGTGCCTGCTCTACACTCAAAAGCATCACTACTAGTGTCCTTCACTCAGGGTTAAATGTGAAGTTCAGCATAGTTCTGAGCTCAGTGTTGGGACCAACACACAAATAACTAATGTCAGTGTTCCCAGTCCTGCCCTGGTGCCTGGGCCAGGCCTACCCTTGATACATGGGGAGGCTCAAGCAGGGGCAAGGGCTGCTTACTGCCACGGACTGCTGCCTGATGAGCCTGATTAGGATCAGAGTTCTGCACAGAGGAACTCCTGGGTGGCAACAAGGCTCCCTTAGTCTTTGTACTTCTCCCTCCAGAGGAATCCCTGCAACCCCTCAGCAAATCAGAGGCCAGGAGATACCCAAGATAATTTCTCACTTGTCCCTACGCCACCCCCACAACAAGCTGAGTCTTGATAGACTTCAAGGACTGTGTTGTTCTGCTCATGCAGAGCCTCTCAGCAGGCCAAGCCTCATACACAGTGCCAGCTGCCCAGTGTGGGCCAGCAGCCAGAGTGGATAAAGCAGGAGTGACCCCATCCATGCCCCCAGCCTTGTAGGGGGCTCTTCCTGGACAAGAGTGCCTTTCAAAGCCATGGAGCCAGTTTCGGGACAGGCCCACAATTGTGCAAGTTGTTTAAAGAGCTCTAGAAAACACAACTGATGTGACAATCGCCTGACTAATATTGACTCTGGAGGTCACAAGTCTGCAGCATCCACAGGGAGACCATTGTGGCGCTAGTCGTCCAAGGCCTGGCAGTGGGTGGATGAAACAATGGTACACCTCACACCCACTCAGAAATGGGGGAACCCCCTCTATCGAGGACCATTGCATGCCACCCTCTACTATACATTCATAGGTGTGAAGATAGTATGCTACAGAAATGCCTTACAGAGTCTGCCCCAAGGCTGTCAGCATGCCTGAATGGCCCCCTCCTCCTCCTCTCAGGGCCAGCCTACCTGACCCCATTAGCATCATAGTGCCATCCCTGAATCCCATAACTTGCTTCTGCTTCTCCTCCTGGTCCTCAGAGAGGGTGGTGTGATGGATCCAGGATCCCAGGTCCTTAGGCTCCCTGCTGCCATGTCAAGCACTTTCCTTTGCCCATACGTCTGGCCCAAATGTCAGCATCTAGTGTACCATGAGCCCAGAGCTCTCACTTCTGACTCACAACAGCATGCCCTGTCTGTCTATCAGAACTTGATACATCTCAAAGTTCATTCTTTAAAACAGAAAGTACTGTGAGCAGAACAAAGAGCCCTGTTTGCCCTGGACCACTTAGCTTTAACATTAGTAACAAAACAACAAAAAAGCAGACCTGTCAGGTAGGCAAACTTCCTACATCATTTTGTTATTGTCTTCATTTTTGTTGTTGTTGTTTTGCCTTTTTGATGAGGGAAAGGAGTGTATTTATTTTTGGTTTTGTTTCTTTTGGTTTTGATTTTGAGGTAGAATCTTATTATACAGCCCAAGCTGATCCACTATCCTCCTGCCTCAACCTTCCGAGAAACAAGGTTTGTAGGTATATTCCACCACACTGGCTACCTTTCTATATTTTTATGAAAACTGTCCTTAATATCTGCAGAGGTGGAGCAGCAAAAGGCTTTCAAGACTGCGAGGTCAAATCTTAGTTTAACAAATTAAGAAACTGGAGCCAGCAAGGACACCCCGCCCCAAGGCACACAGCTGGAACCAGAGTTTTAAACTGTGCCACAACCCCCTGCTTATACTCATGACCCACCATCATCCTGTTCATAGGATGACGGTGCAATGACAAGGTGTCAGACTGGCGTCTCATCCGAAGAACTGTCCCACAATGAGGACTCTGCCTCCATCCTGGGCAAGGAGATTCTGTAGAGTTAAAGGCTCTACTTGAGTAGAGATGATTCAGGAAAGAGGATCAGGAGGCAAGACTGAAGTCATAAACAGGCACAGACTGACCAGAATACCCCTAAAGGAGACAGAGAGACAGAGCCCAAGCTAAGGACTGAGTACTGCTAGATTTGCCTTCAATGCAAGGAGGTGCTCTGAGAGGCGGCCCTCTGCCCCACACTCCAGTGGGGATACGGCCTTTGCCAGGGCTGAGTGCTGCACTGGAACTTGCTGCTCTGTTCTGTTTTCCTTCCTTCTTTCCCTCTCTTCCTCTTACCCTTCTCTTACTTCTTTTCTTCCTTCCTTCCTGCTCTCCTTCCTTCCTTCCTGTACTGGATAGCTTCCGTTGTCAACTTGACACACTTGGAAAGAAGCAATCTCACCTGAGGTATTGTCTCCATTGGATTGTGCTGTGGCCATATCGGGGAGGCATTTTCTTGACTGTTGAGAGGTGGAAGGGCCCAGTGCACTGTGGGTGGGGCCGCCCCTGGGCAGGTGGTCCTGCGTTGTGTAAACAGTGCTGAGCACAGGCCAGAGGACCAAGCCAGAAGTAGCATCACTCCACGGTCAGTACTTCAGTTTCTGCCTCCAGTTTCCTGCCCTGAGTTCCTGCCCTGGCTCCCTCCATGATGAACTGTCAGGGAGTGTAAGACAAATAAACCCTTTCTCCCCAAGTTGGTTTTGGTCAGAGTTTTATCACAACAATGGAAAGCTGAGTAGAACACTTCTTGTTTTTTATTAATGCGTATTAATTGCATTGTCTCCTCTCTCCCCTCCCTTATAAAACTAGACAGCTATCTAAGTTCTTAACTCCACTAAGTTGATTCTGGATTTTGTCCCAGTAAACATATTGTAGAGGTTTGTTTTCTAGTTCAAAATTAATGAGTTTCAAAATCGTGAGCAGGTCTGTTTTTTCACAGTTGTCCATTAGTAGGAACAAGATCTGATCCTCCAGAATTCTTACTAAGGGTTTTTCCCACCTGTCATATAGAGATGGACTTTATTGAAAAGTTCTTTTCTTTAAAATTTTGTGTACCCAAGCACATTGATATAATTCTTTCTTTCTTTGTAAATCGTGTGTGTGTGTGTGTGCCTGCTTGAGTTTATGTGCACTGTGTGTATGCAGGAGCTCATGGACACCAGAAGAGGGCACCAGATACCCTGGAACAGAAGTAAGTTACAGGTAGTAGTGAGCTGCCATGGGGTGCTAGAAATTGAATCAGGACCCTTTGCAAGAGCAGTGCTCATAGTTGTGGAGCCATTGCTCCAAGCCCTACCCCCATTTTTTAAACATGTCTTGTGTTTTCTCCTGCTGTTTGACATACATGAATGAAACATGGACCTGATGTTGCTAGCTTTTTTAGCCGTTCAGTTCCTACCTAGCTTCAGTAGGGAGAGGTCAGCCAACAATCTCAAACTGACTGACGTATGACCCATTGCTCTGTGCCTCAGTTTCTCCAATTTCAAAACTTAAGACCAAAGATGGAAAGTAGATCTCGCTTGAGTTCGATTTTCAGGGGCCCACTTGCACAATTGTTTTTCAAAACCTGTAGGTGGTATGCTTATAAACACATTCTTTTCTAGGCCCCGAAAGTACACATACTTAAGACTGAAAAACCAGGTCTGTGCCAGGTGGTTTTCTCCAGCTTAGAGGCACAAAAGATTCACATTTTGAAGAAGAAAACAAAGTTCCTTGAAAGAAACACTCAAAACCATACATCTTTGTCTCTGTTTGTATCAACTCCTGTTTTTTAAAACCAACATTAAAGTGTGGGCAATGTTGAGAGCACTAGTAAGTTAATACCATATTCACTGACATGATTTTACTTGAAAAGCCACAGGGCATTGGGTTACAATGGTATCCATTATTAATAAAAAAGATAAACAGTTTCCACTGTGAAAAATAAGACTAAGCTCATACAAAATTCAACGTGGCTAATTTAAATTGAATGCTGCAAAGCAGGAAGAAGAAAGAAAAGACATAGAAAAGGCTATGAAACAAAGACTGGAAGGCTGGAAAAAAATGCTTCCTCATCTCAAGGTCCTGGACATCAGGCCGTGCTACTGTTCTGTGTAGCAACTGAGAGCACAACACAGGGCAGGCCTTTGCTGTAAGACTGCATGATGTGTGTGAGAGGACTCAGCCACTCTTTGCTCATTCAACACGCTTTCAGTATTTGTTGCTACATGCTGTGTCATGATGAGGAACAAAAGAGACGTGGCCCCTGAGTTTCCTCCTGGAGGAAGGCAGCCAGAGAGGCCAGTGCAATTCAGTGTGAGCGGTGCTTTGTAGGAGGAGTAGAGGCTTTTAGGGGAACACAAAGGATATCTGCTCTAGCTTTGGAGCATCAGGGAAGACTGCTCCAGGGAGCCATGTGAAACTTACAAATGAGTAGGGATCCACCAGATGAGGGATGTTTTTAAGGCTGAACAAAGTGGGAAGAAGTCTATGTTCCTGAAGCATGTTTACCAGGTTGAGGAGAACACACTATTTAATTAGATGTTGGATCATATGGGTTTTGATAGCCTTGGTAAGGACTGTAGACTTTACTTCAAAAAAAATGAAAGTGATGTCATGGCATCACCCAGTGCCGTGGACACAAAAAGATCAGTTAGAAGTCTGTGGCAATTGAGGCAAAAGATGGAAGCCTAGACAGAAACTGAAACCATGGGTACAGAGAGGCGTATGTATTAGAAAAATGTATGAGGCACAGTGGACATGATTCGATAGTTGGTTAGACACCATGTGTGAGAGCTCAAGGAACCTAAAGTGACCTCAGATACATCTGACTCAAATAGTTAGACAGCCTGATGGTAGAGCCATTCGGGACACTGGAAGGAGCATGTTCCATGCTTCTGAATGGAATCAGTCCTTGGGATTTAAGGTTTCACAATTCATAGCAGAAGGTTGAAAGGCCCAGGAAAGATTGATTTATTAGAATTATGAAGGTCAGGCTAGAGAAGGAACGGCAAGGGGTTGAAAATTTCAACTCAAAAGATGTTCAGCTGAGAAAAGTGGGTACAAAATGGAATGTCCTATGAGGTGGGACACAGGGCAAAAGATGCTGGGGCACCTGTGGACCATGTTAGCGTGTTAGCGGTAGTCAGTGCCTCGCGGGCACATTATCAGTGGGTTGTAGCATCTTTTTGCTCTTCGGTATTTGGAAGACTAGAGATTGAATAGTTAAGTAGGGTTCTTTTCATAATAAGACAAAAGATGCCTTTGAAAAGTGGTTAAGCAGGTGAAAGAAGATGATTGAAGGGTTTTAACTCAAAGTGAGGAACTTCTCTGGAAAGGAGCCAAGGAAGGTAAGCGAGCAGCAGCATTCAGGGCACTGCGCGCCTTTGCATCCTGGAATCACCTGCGAAATCTGAAATCTATTGGCCTTGAATCCCATTCTAGACACTGTGATTCAACTGGCAGGAAATATGGCCAGAGCCCTGGGGATTTTCCAGTGCTCTCCAGGCAATTTCCATGTTGGCTAAGATGGCAAACCACTGTGTCTTTAGGAAAAGTAAGAGTGATAACTTCTTAGCTAGCATTCTGAGTAAATTTAGAAAAGGGTGAGCATCTCAGGGGGAAAGTTATGTTGGTGAGGCCATGAGGCATGGTCAAAGGTCAAGTTGGGCACTGGGCCAGTCACATGGTGACAGTCTGGTGAAAAAGGCTGAACTCAACTCAAAAGGAAATAAGAGTTACAAGAAACCTGCACAAAATGTCACTTTTCATGGGAAGAAGTTCTGAAGTCCTGGAGGCTTCTCCATAGTGAAGAGCCGGCAACAGGCCATCCTGCCTGTGAAGGCCAGAGCCTCCCATCCTTAGGCATTATTCAGTGGGCAGTGCCTGGAACAATTCAACTGAAGACCCCTATTATCCAGAAGACAAGGCATAGATTGTTGAACACCAAGCAATGCTTTTCAAATACTCTGTCCCTAGAGATCAGCAGTGTTTGTCCACCCTAGGCCACAGGTTCCTTGGCAGAGCAGCTGTTACAGGAACTTGTGGGCAATGCCATCTGTGCACTCTGCACCCTCCACTAACCTTGTCTTCCTGAGACGTTCTTTCATTTCCCAGGATGCACTTTCTTTGCCTGTGAAAAAGAGGCTACCTGTTGCACATGTTAGGTTTAAGTACTTCACATCTCCCGGAAACAGCTAGTTTTGTGATTGCCATGGGAAGAGAGGACACAGAGCTGTCATAATCAGCCTGGGATGAGGGATGTGGCTCAGTGCAGAGTGCTTGACTGGCATGAATAAGACCCTGGGATTTGCTCCCCAGCACGATGAAACAAATTAAGAAGACAGTTTACATCAGCATCTTCGTCCTCCCTCCCATCTTCCATCTGATATTTCTCTCTTATTTGACCTTCCCATAGTTTCTTCTGGGATGCTGATATTTCCTCTTGCGAGCTCTCTGTCTAGTGTGTGACACAGAATGGTTTGGAGCAAATCTGGTAACAAACTCTAAAGTAGCTGCAGCAAACTGTTCTTTGTAGATTAATGGCATAGAGTAGGCAGGCCTTGTTCAAAAGCAAAATCAAAAGCTCAAAACTTGCTGGGCACGATGGCACATGCCTTTAGTCCTAGGACTAGGGGGAAAGACAGCTCAAAGATGGATGTGAGCCTTTCCTTGTAGTTCGTGAACTTTGAAATGCCTTCATAAGACACAGTCAATTCACACAACATTAAGGAAAAATACGCTTTTGATTAAACTGTGACACAAGTTTTCTCCTATATTTTTTCCTTATTGAATTTAAAGATCTTTTTAAGCATCTCCTGCTTATTTCTTTAAGAGAAAGCAAGTGAAAGGAAGGTGTTCTGTCACACTTGTTCACACTCTGTCTTCTGAGTCACTTTTTAGTCATCGCTGCTCATGTTTTCCCGTACAATGATGCCCTCTGGGACTTCAAGTAAGCTGGTAATACATTTTCTTATTACCTCCCATGTGTTCTTCTGAGGTACTGATACTTCCCTTACAAGTTCTTTGCCTAGTGTATGACAGACAATGGTTCGGAGCATATCTCTAAAACAAAACATAACTCAGATGTAAGCGCTTGGATATCTTCCCTTCTTAAGTCCCACGTGGCTATGCTTTTCAAACTGAATGTTCATACAAATCACCTGACAATCTTGTTAACATAGGTCTGGGCTAGGATCTGAAATTCTGCAGTACTCACAAACTCCCAGGTGACACCCCAGAACCCCAGCTTAGGCCACAGAGTTATAATATAATTGATTCAACTGATTGCTTCTTTGCAAGAAATTACAAGAAACGTCATTATTTCTCTGACAAATGTTAGCTTTCCTAATATGAAATTTTTGCACCACTTTTCTGTTTCCTTGCTTGTCTGTGTTTAAAGTAATTTTTCATTTCAGTGCCAAATCATAATATAATCTCCTTAAAATCACTTAAATAGTAATGAAACTCAAGCTACATCCCACCAGCAATGCACATAATTCATTGAAATGACAGTCAAGTGTGGAGCTGGGGCCCCTTCAATGACATACAGCCCATGCTGCACTCCAGCCAACTTAACACGACTACAAGATACACCCTAGAGACATTCAAAATAACATACAGCGTAAGGACGGACAGCATGGAGAATCTGCGGAAAACTGCTGCACTGCTTTCGCCACTGTTCTGCAGTTGGTTTTCTTTGTTTTTCCTCTTTAAGCAAATGTAGAGTGAGGAGATGGCTCAGTGAGTAAAACATTTGCCATACAAGCATGAGGATCTGAGTTCGGATCCCTGGAACCCACATGATGCCAGATGCAGTAGTACAGGTCCCTAATTCCAACACCCCTATAACAAGATGTGTGGCAGTGACAGGACAATCCTTAGAAGCTCATGGGCCAGCCAGCCTGGTGTAGGCAGCAGGTAACAAGAGAACCTGTGTGAAACAAAGTAGAAGGCAAAGACTTATACCCTGAGCTACACACAGGCACCATGGCACACGTGCACCAGTATTCACACATAAAAGATTTTTAAAACTCCTAATAAGCATTAGGAATTATGACAGAGAACAGTAATTACCCAGTGTGTTTCTCAGTATCTCTGTTTTTGTTTTTGTTTTGTTATGTGTGTGCACAAGGGCGAGGCAGGCAGGCATGCACCTGTAGAGGACAGAGGACAACTTTATGGAGTCTGTTCTCTCTCTTCACTTCTTTAAGTGAAGTGGCTTCTATAGCTGGAACTCAAGTCACTAGGCTTGCATTATAAGCACCTTTAGCTGCCGAGCCATCTCTCTGGCTCCCTTTTGGCTTCCCCTTTGTCAGTGGAACACAGGGTTAGAAGTTCTTCAGTGTACATACAGGTGATGTGTGCGTGTGTGCACGCGCACGTGTGTGGGCTCACGCATGCTCACTTGTGTGTGTGTGCGTGTGTGTTCATAACTGGCTTCTCAGCAGTTCGTCTGAGCATTCACTTGTTTAAGATGCTTGATCTTCCCATCTTCTAAACTTTCTCCAAGTCCCCCGACACAGTCTGAGGCCATTTAACATTGAGGTCCACTGGTTTAATGTCTTTATGCCTTCCTGTAGGATTGAGTCCCTGGTCTGGGTTTAGGAGAGCACTTACCATAGAGCAAATAGGCCCATGTCTGATATCTCTCCCTTTCCTCGCCTTCCAATGATGTTTACATTTGATGTAGGTTAAAGAGAGAATACTGCGGGCAGTCAGAGAAGAGAGGAAGAAGACTGTCTCTTCCACCGCACGTGGTTAGAAAAGACTTTGGAAAGAATATTGGACGTGTGCTGGGTCGTCAAGGATGGATGAGAGAGGAAAGTACGCTTTAGGCAGGTGGGGCAGTGTGAGCAAAGGGAAGGAGGCAGTCACAGTCCAGGTGTGTGAAGTGATGGCTCGGGCAACCAGTCATCTAGCAGTTGCTTGGAAGGTCTAACAAGAGGACGGTAATGCCCCAGTAGATTTTGGTCCCTGCATTTGGAGTTTAACTTGTTGGTTTATCTTCTTCCTCGTCTCCTTTCTCTCTCCTTTCAGATTCAGAGAGGAGATCCTGGGCTGAGATTTTTCTTGAGTGCTCCAGACCCTATCTCTTTTCCTCCACCTCGTGTGGGCTTTCCCCAGTCAGTCTCACCAAGTGGCTCTGCCGTCAGCAGGTGCAGGGGAGAAATGCAAGCTCATTGCATTAATCAGAGTAGAACACAACTGGAGAGGAAATTTTGCTGCTCTGTTGCAAATAGCATATGGTACCTTCCAAAAGCCAAAAGAAATGATTTTTTTTAATCATCTGCTGTTCAGGATTATCCATGCTCCCTTTCCTCAGAGTGGATAATTGAAGGCTGGCAGTATTTGGATTTCAAAGCAGTTTGGACTTTATTGAAATCCAAAGCTCCCAGTTGACTCCGCAACCCCAGTGGGCATTCGTGCCTGTAATTAAATTGGTCTATAAGGGGAGGGCAATGAGGTACGCCTGGGTTGGGTGGATACCAGAGAAAGACATTGGAATTTTTTGTTGCATGTGTGTCCCACACATGGAACCGAAATGATACAACCACTTTCCGTCCAGAGAGACACCTTTGTGCTTAGGACTCGGGTGCGGTTCCCTCTAGACATTCCAGTTCTGTGCTCTAAATAAGGCTGCACATCTCCTAGGGTAAGATCTCACAGTGGCGCTGATGAGCCCTACTGTGATGCAGAGATATTAGAGGTGACCTGTTTTCGAGGTGGGCAAAAATTGGCCAAAATGTGTATATATGTGTATATACATGTTCTGGAAGCAAGACATTTTTAGGCAAACTGGCTATGGAATGGTTAGAAAAGTCCATCTGTTCCCTGCAGGAACATACTGTCTGTATGAAGAGGAATGTGGGCAGCCTGTCCAAGGATGCATGTGCTCAGGAGCAGTGTTGCTCAAACAGTACTCACCTAGGAACAGGACAGATGGGGAACAAAGAAACAACCCAGCCTTCCACCTGAATGTGCTTCCCACCTAAGCAGGAATGAAGGAACATTTAAACTACAAACGGGAAGATGTACAGAGGAAGTCGTTGAGGTTGTCTTCGGTGACAAAGGGGAAGGTTTAGGGCAGGGCTGGAACCCTTCTCTAGCAGACCAGCTCTGGAGGATGTGTCAGGTGCAGCTTCCTAGCATGCCAAGTGACTCTTTCACATTGCTTTCCTGCTCCTTACCGATTGTGCCTGCTTTCTAAATCACCAGAGGGTATGAGCCGCATGATTCTGATGTTCACAGCCTGCATGGATCCACAGGGCAACCCAAGGCCCTGCTGAAGGACAAGCACAAGGTGTGGACATTTGCACTGGACCTCATTTTTCCTTTGCCAGGCGGTCAGTCAGGATCCAGCACCCTCACTCGCCATCTCCTTCAAATCAAAGTTCGGCCACCTCTTCCCTGCCAGGCCCCCGACCAGGAGCATTCTCTAGCCAGTGCCACTGGGCACTGGGCTCCAACCTCTGCTAGCCCAAGAGAAAGGGACTCGTTGATCAATCCAGAAAGTTGTGAAGTGTGCGTCCCCTTGCCCTCCCTCTTCGGGCTCCTCTCTGCTCTCAACCTTGAACTAGACACAACTCTGCTAGCCTTTTGCGTCTCTCGGGCACTCATCAGATTCCCTGTGCTCTCTCATGGAGCTTGTTTCTGAATATTTATGCCTCTCCCACAGCTGGCTCACCACTGAAATGAGGACTAGCGTCTGGGCAAAGAAGGAAAGCCATCCAAGGCATCATTTAGGTCCTCCTTGGAGAGGGCAGCCTAGCCATTTTCATAATTAAACTCACTAACCACCCCCACCGGTCTCTGTGACGGCTGTGCCTAACCACATTGGTTACTGATTAAACACAAGCCGCCTATTTTTCTTCGACGATAATTGAAACTAGAGAAGAGAGTGCCATCCACTGCAGTGTTCTTGACAGAACCTAAAGATTGTCCAGCTCATTTCCTCGTGATAGTAGGTGGCCAAGGTCACCTAGGAGATGACTCTGTGATGTGTGCTGTGGTCCAGCCTGTGTCCATATCACACATGCAGCCACTCTGGCCATGTCATGGAGATGTAGCAATTCATCCTTGGTACCAAGCACCATGCTGAAAGTAAAGTGAGTACTCTGATACTCCGAAGGGAAGAAGTAAGCAGTCCTGGGCTCCCTCTGCCACAGGGAGACAGATCTTACGCACCAAAAGGCAGGAGGAAAGTTGCAAGTCACTGCTTCATGCTGGATGATGTGGCAGCTGCCAAGCTGCCAATCCAGTTTGCTTTATTTTCTGTAGAGCTGCAGCTTGGCCTCAGGGATGTACAGTGGCTGCCCTGGATGAGGAGCAGTGAACTGTTCACTGGCAGCTCTCCCAGCAGGAATAGCAAGTCTATGCTTTCAAAAAAAAAGTTTCTACAAAATCATGAAAATAAAGATGTCCCCTGGTGTCTCCCGTGTGTGCCTTTCAAGACCTGGATGCTTGACTTTCATTCATGTTGCTGAAGAAATGCTTTTGACTGCCCACGGGGCAGTTGTGGGTTTCTGCAGGTAGGGACGTGGGGGTAACTCTGTGGCTAGGATAACGCTCACTGGGCACTGGTTATATGGCGGGCATGGGAACTGGGAGAAATAGACCCTCTCCCATTGTCCCACCAGGACTTAGCAGTATGCAGTGAGCCTTGGTCCTGTGATCAAGCCAGTGTGGGAATCAGCAGAGAGCAGTGTCCTGGTCCAGCCCTAGGTAGCAGGGGTCTTTGCGCAAACCCTGACTATGCCTAAGCTTCGGGATTCTTATCTAAAAGAAGTCAGAGTTGGACCACATCATCTCTGAAATCTTTCGAGTGACTCTGGGCCTTGGGGGAAGGGAAATAAATTGGAGATGCAGTCCCCAACCCCTCAAAAGCTAATGGTGCTGAACATATTGCACCAAAAAGAAAAACTGCAGGAAACTACTAATGGTGGAAGTCATAGCAAGTTCTTTCTTTTTGTCTAGCGGCATCCATCACCACTACTTCTGGCTACAGCCCAGTACATTTCTCAGGCATTATCTGGTTTATTGTGATACAACACAAAAGTGACTTTGCTTTCCTGTGTTCCCAAGATGACAGCACAAGGCTGGGGAAAAGCTGAGGGACAGCGCAAATGCCATGGAAGGGCTGGATTACAGGCCAGCTGACGTCTTCTGAGTCTGATGCTGCGTTCATATTCTGATGCCCAGGGTCTCAAATGGTCCTTCTCTGTGGAAGGCCACAGCCTTGCTGAGTGCCAGAGTGAGGGGCGGATGGGACTGGATTAGCCTAAAGACAGATCAAACCTGCTGTTTGTATTCCTTCTGTTTATACAGGGCTTTTCTTCAAAGCACTCCACCTGTTTTTGCAAATAACTATAACAAGGCTTTTCTGAGCAAGTTGAGAAGAGACAGGCTCACAATGGCAACAGATGTTCTCCAGCCTGAGGAACTGACAAGTACCCAGCTTTGTCAGCTGACATGACTGTCAGAGCCCAGGATTCACAGCACAGCCCGCAGCTATCTGTCAGCAGAGGCAATGTGGGCGCATGGCAGATGTTCGGTCCTCACTGTCCATTGGCCACTGGCAGGGTCTGAAAAGATGGATCTCTTTTGTGATGTGGAGCACAAAGGTCTAGTACTCCTTTCCGGTGAGGTCATAGGTCTTCTGAGGATTGTGTGGGAAGGGTCTCCAGTCTCAATCCCCTCCTCATGCCACAATGATGAACTCTATTCCCTAAGACCAGGCTCACCCTCTGGAAGGCCTCTGTTCACTTCCAGGCCTGGGATCTTTCTAAGAGCTTCCCGAAAGCTACTCATTGGTCACAAGAATGCGCCTGCAGGAAAACGGGTCAGCCATGTGTTCCCACTTATGTTTAAGGCTGCCTAATTGTGTTCAGTGAGATGTGTGCTGGAGGGTGCAACGGAGGCCAAGGTGAGCCTAGTCTGCCCTGCCAAGCTCCAGATCTTAGAGTGGGCTGGAGGCCCTGGAAGTTGACTCCATTTACCCATAATACCATGTTCAACCGCCCACTGGGAACCTTCTCTGGTCTGGCTAATGACCTGTGTGCCTGCCTGCCTGCCTGACCATGGGGCCCTTCCTGGTGCCAGCCTGCTCTGCCCTCTGCAACCTGGATATGGTCTAGGCAAAGCATGCCAGGGTTTGGCTTTGGACAGCCTCATTAGACCTAATAAATGACCTTCTAGTTTTAGGCCTTGTGCTGGATAGTGAAGTTGTTAACTTGACACACCTGGATTAAGGGAGCCTCAGATGGGAAATTGCCTCCATTGGGCTGGCCTATGGCTATGTCTATGAGGCATTTTCTTAATCGTTGAGTGATGTGGGAGGGTCCAGCCCACTGCGGGTGGTGCCGCCCCTGGGCAGGTGGTCCTGTACTGTGTAAGAAAGCAGGCTGAATACTGGTCAGGGAACCAAGCCAGTAAGCAGTATTCCTCCGTGTTCTGTGCTTCAGCTCCTGCCTCCAGGTTCCTGCCCTGGGTTTCTACCTTTGGCTCCCTCAGGGAGGAACTGTGACCTGAGAGATGTGAGCCAAATAAACCCTTTCCTCCCCAAGTTGATATTGGTCAAGGTGTTTTATCAAAGCAATTGAAAGCAAACTAAAACAAGCCTGGAAACCAGATAACCCCCATAAATACTGATCTCCAAGCAGGAGGGGACGCATCAGAATCAGAGAGGGGAACTGGGGTGCATCTATAGAGATTAAGGTCCCTGGGACACTGAAGCCTTCTAAGCAAAGGACAGTTTTACAGATCCAAGGAAATGGGAGGTGATCTTAGCTGACAAAAAAGACAGTCTCTGCATAGCAAATAGCTGGCCAACCAGTCTCCAGTGAAGATTGGTAGAGGGCATGTGCTACGGGACCTGCAGAAGCAGCAGCCAGCACTCCTCCGGCAACTGGGTTCTCTTCCCTGAAATCAAGAAATCTATCAGTATTCATTCATTTCGAAGAGAGCCAAACTGTTACCACATGGAAAGCAAGGCAACTCACGAACCAGTGAGCCCAACATCTAGCCAGGCCTCGGTGAAGCTCAACACGTGCATTGCTCTCTGTGCTTGGCTCTCAGACCTCAGGACAGTGAGTAAACTGCATCTACCTTGTGACTGAGGGACTCAGTCTACTACAGGGACTCCACTCTCCAACCCAGTAACATCAGTGCAGGATGGGTGTTCTTGGGCTCAGCCTTGCTATCACAGGAAGTTAGCTAGCTTGAAGAAAGCAAGAGTGATCTCTCCCTCTCTAGAAAGTTCTTTATGGGACTGGAGAGGTGGCACAGAGGTTTAGAGCAGTTCTCTGCAATTCTAGAGGACCCAGGTTCAGCCCGCAGCTCCCCACATGGTGACTAACATCTGCCATGTTCCAGGGGATCGAATGCCCTCTTCTGGCCTACATGGATATTGCATGCATGAGTGCAGGCAAAAATACTCATACACATAAAATAAAAATAAATTTTAAATTTTAAGACAATTCCCTCAAGACTAGCTCTCATAGGTCTAGAGGATACCAAGCAATCTGTTAAGGGAGAAAAGTCAGCCAGTGGTCTGACCCAGCTGTAAAGCCTACCAAGCACAGCAACGACTGGTGCAACCAATTCTCTGTGCCTCTGGTGCAGTAGCGCATTTTTATCCAGGGGATAATCAATCGCTGTCTAATTGGACTTGACGCCCTCTCCGTTGGAGGGAACTCATGGGTGGCACTGTAAATATAGCCACATACACATGGCTGGAGAGATCATAGGTCTTAGAGAAAACCCTGTTTCTGGCCTATCTCTAGACAAATGGAATTTCTTACTGTATGCTAAATATGAATCCTTATATTTACATACCAAATATATAAATATACAGACAAATATACCGCACACCACTCCAAAGAAGCTGCTTTTTGCAACAGATGGAGGCGATTACAGAGTTCCCACTGGTCACACACAGAGAATATATGTCTGAGAGATGCCCACCCTAAGTGACACGTCTACAGTGGAGCTCATGAGCTACCTAAGGCTCACGGAACACAGCAGAACAAGCAGTAGAGAGAACACTAATCCCTCCCTCAACTCTCACCAACAAAGCTGCCTCACACAACAGAGTGCAATGCACACAGAAGGCCACAACTGGCCAAGTTTTAAAGAACAAGAAACTGCAGGGTATGTGTCCCTGGATAGGACTCCTGTATTAATTCTCACCCACCCAGGGCTCAGGGATCATTGTAGAAAGATTCTAAGAACCAGAGTTGGTGCACGAACATAAGGAAACAGAGGATTTCAGGCCACTGGGAATTTGCTCATATGAACTTGCAGCAACAGTGACAGCATGCACAAGACCCATGACGACTCAGTCAGACAAAACTCAGCATAGAGTGAAGGAAATGGGTAGCAGATCGCAACCCGAACCCGAAGAACTATTGGCAGCTGACCACTGCTGGGTGAGGGAGAGTAGATCTTGTCTAAAGGAGTGATTCTAGATGGGCCGACTAGACTCCAGTGTATGAACCTACACCAAAGGAAAGGACATCTGTTGACCGTGAGAAGCCTTAACATAGATGACAGAATTCATGAAATCTTGAGGTGGGGGAAGGTTTGGGGAGAGGCATGGATGGAGATCTAAATTTGATTAAGATCTATCATATGAAATGCACAAAACCCAACAAAAATAATTCTTTATAAAAGGAAGTTGTAGGTATAGACAATATAAATCTTTATGAAAGGAAGTTGTAGCTATGTACAAAACCTACACAGCCATAATGCTGCTCCAATTGTCAATAGTTGGCACTTTCCTGAACACATGGGGTTATTAATTTGTTAGTACCTTTATTACTATCAAATGGATACCAAAATAATGTTCACTTTATATACAACTTAGGAACAAAGATGTTAAGTAACTTGTTTTAGATTACACGATGGGTGAGAGAGCTGAGAGGTGAGTTCTGCGGTGCTTCCATGTGCTCCACAGCTCGGTCATGAGGACAGGGAAATGGTGGCCTGCAATTCTGACAGGTCAGTGTGCTCCAAATCCCCCACCTTCTCCAGCTGGTGGGAAGTGGTGACGAGGGCCAATCCGCCTAATAGAATGGTTAGGGTGGCAGTCTGGGAACTGCATATCAAGAGACTTTTGTGACTAATGTCAGAAATATGTGGTCAGGTGACTCCTAGAACTTTCCAGACAGGTGATAGTGCTGATGAGACAAAGAAGGAAGGAATATCAGCCATACGTGCTTGAATGGCTGAAGAATCTTTAGCTTCTGCTTCCCAAAGACACAGTTCTAGTAACAAACGAGAGAGGCCGGTCCAGGCTCTAAGGAGAATGGTCAAACCCACTATGCGCCCTTAGGACTAAGCTTCTTGGCCCTCCTCACCTCTCCCTCAGCCTCCAGGGCCTCATCTCTGTGCCCGGCATGGGAGCCACAGAAGAGAAACAGAGTCGCTGGATGTTACCTACTACACATAGTTGGCATTGTCTGTGTGATCCTCAGCAAACTCTCATTGTGAGGGAAAAGTTGCCGCCCCCTCTCCGTGTCTGCTTATAGTAGTCCTCTTCTGTAGAGCACTTAGAGAGGAGATCTAATTACATGCATTGCTAGGAGTCCCTGCTCTATAGGAAAGAGTTGAATGGTTCTGTTCAAACAGAAGAGCAAAGGCTTACGGGTAGAGGCAGAGTGCAACTTGGAAAGCACAGAGCTGAACGGGGAATGAGGGGTAGGCAAACCCTTCACCAGGCTGAAAGGTGGAGGTGCAGTCACTCCTTTGGGTGAGCATGGAGCAACTGATAAGGGCAGCCTGACCCATGAATACTGCCAAGTAGAGACCAGAGTCTCTGGGAAACAAGACAAAAAGAGCCTTAGATCCGATTAACTGGATACAGCTATTTGAGCCAGGAATCTAATACGGGGTAACAAAGGTAAGGACTGCATTCTGGGCTAGACAAACACCTCTGGGCTGACACTGAGCCTCAAATAGAGGCTGTGATGTGTACGCATGTGAGCATCTCCTCTGTTCACACACACACCAAAAAGAGCACATACACTTGCACATACACACATCCTCCCACAAGCAACACACGCACACATGGACATACACAGACATACACACATGGTATCTGGCTATGATCTACATGATAGGATCTACATGATCCTATCCATGCCAGTTTCATAAGAAATTTCATCGTATGGGCTGGAGAGACGGTTCAGCAGATAAGAGCGCTGGTGGCTCTTGCAGAGGACCCGGCACCCACATGACAGCTAATAACTGGAGTCTATAACTCCAGTTCCAGGGGCTCTGATGCCCTCTTCTGGCCTGCACAAACATTGTACCTATGTGGTACACCTTAATACATGTAGACAAAACACTCATACATATAAAAGAAAAATAAATTTTAAAAAAGAGATTTCAATTTATTCACAGTACTAGAGATTGAATCTAGAACTCCTCACATACTAGGCAGGTGCTATACCACTGAGCTGTACCCCTAGGCCCTTTAATTTTTTTATTTTTCATAAAGTCTTACTAAGTTGCCAAAGGTAGGCTCAAACACACCCTGTAAGCCAGTCCTCCTGCCTCTGCCTCCCGGGTAGTTAGGATCACAGGCCTGTTCCACCCGGCACAGATCATATGAGCAGAACGGCAGTGACTCCATCACCCGAAGCCCACTGATGACTTCTTGTTGAAGTGAGGTTTCCAGATGATGGGCAGACCCACAAAGGCAGCTGACATCCTCAACAATCAAGTATTGAGAAAAGCAGTTTTTGCCAGTGTTGAGCTCGCTGTGAACTCCCACCTTCCATCAGGGCAAAGATCAAAGTTCTCAGCATTGTTTGAATTAAAGGTTGGTCTTGTTTAGTGCAGTAGCAGGAGGGCAAGATGACAATCCCATATGTTCCAAAGGGCTTCTCCTCTGGTGCTGTCTCCGAGGGAGCGGGAAAGATGACGCATCTCTGCCATGACCTTTCTGCTAGGAAAGCTCTCAGTTGATCAGGGCCTGCTATGTATAATGTGATATTTGCTGGGAAGATGACCTTCATTAACTGGTAAGGTCAGGTGCACTGTTGGGGGAGGGAGTCAAGAGACAAAGAGAGCAGGTTTACAGCCACCATCCCCAGGGGTGTGAACTGAATCCAAGAAGATTGAAAACCTTCTCTAGGGCAATGCCACAGCTTCCTGACATTGAAAGGCATTCGGACCCGCTAATAACAGCAAGTATTCAGTAAACAAAGGTTAGGTCTGGCTACAGAGATCAATTTGCTGAGTTCTTGGAAGGAACCAATCTACTTAATTTAATTCACTTGGGGATTCATCAGTTCTTTCTAGAAGGTTCTCATCCATACTTAAAAATAATAATAGCAAAAATAAAGAAACCAAAAATCCCAGAAGACTTTCTCAAGGACCCTAAGAAAAAGCAGGGCATAGAAAGGCCCGCAGAGGGTAGCTGCCAATGATATTTCAAGATCTGACCACGGCTCGCAAATGCCTCTAAGAGTCAGGCTAGCCAAGCATTCTCAGGCAAAATACTGTTCAAAGGTATTATTCTTGGGTTTTGTTTTTATGGTCTCTCCCCTGGATCCTTTGAAATGTAGACACAGTTCATGTGAGGAAGAATAACATAACAGATAGAGCATATGTTTGTCCAAAGCACCTATGTTTATGTTCTGGCTCTGCCTAGTTAAGTGACTCTGGACAAGTTCCCAAAGTTCTCTTAGCCAAGGATACTATCAGCAGGAGATAATTATATGAGGTTCTTTGGGGATACAGATCACAAAAACCTGCTAGGCTCAATGCTGAAGCAAACAGGAGTGGACTGGCCTGGGGCACTGGTCCCAGAGGACAGCAGCCCAGGGGGAACTTCTTGCTCTTTTCCTTGTATCTTGGCTCTCCACCTCAGTATGTGTTGGATGACTACAACAATTCCAAGACTTCTACCCACACCTAACAAGGTTGGGAGAAAGAGGCCATCCCCTCTAGTGACTCTAAGGAGAAGGCAAACTTTTTTTCCAAAAGCCCTTGGCAACTTCCTTTTGTTTCCCATTGGTCCAAAGAAGTCACAATCACACTTTGTTCAAATCAACCCAGGTGTACTGTTGGCAGAGGGAGTCAAGAGGCAAAAAGAACAGGATTGTAGTCACACACCCCCCCCGCAGGGGTGTGAACTGAATCCAGGAAGATTGAAAACCCTCTCTAGGGCAATGCCACAGCTTCCTGACATTGAAAAGAGTCCCCTTACCTGCTAATAACAGCGAGCTCCTTGTACTCAAGAAACAAAGTTGCCTACTTAGGCAAGCATTTTACCACTGGAGGGTCTTGAACTTATAATACTTCTACCTCAGTCTCCCATGTAGTTAGAATTATAAGCCTGTGCCATCAGGCCAGACTTACATGTCATTTTAAGCTGTGTCAAGAAGTTTATCATACTATGATTGACCCTGAACTGGATTCTTCTGTCTACTAATGGCAAAGGATTCCTCTTGGGCCAGTTAGACCCACCCTGGAGGTGGGAATGGAGTCCTCTTCCTGGAGCAGTCGAGGGCTGGGGGGCAGCAGCGGTAGAATGTGGAGAGAAGAAATGAATCTGCTGCCTTGGGTAGGCAGCAAGTCCAGCCCAAGTGCCTAACTCTCGGGGGTGAGAGAATTATAAGATGTGGAAAGCACTGCACCCAGACTTACACACACACACACACACACACACACACACACACGCAAAGTCCCAGCATCAGAGAGGACCTCAAAGGTAGAGAAGAGCACACCTGAGGTGATCCCTCGCACACACGAGGACTATGGTTTCGAGAGCGTGCTTCTAAATTTCTCTACATTCTATCCCAGTAGCTACCACCACGACGCCCTAGTGAGCGTTTCAGGTATTACAATTACGAATATCCTTGACAATACTTCTGAACTCTAGAGTAGAAATCAGAAGACCATTTACTCTAAGAAACACAGCCCAAGCGTCTTCACCTCCTCCCATTAATTCACTTTTTTTTTTTTGCAAGCTTTGTAAGTGGATTTATCTCCGTAGTCCCACAGCACCACAGCACTGTCCAATAGAATGCTCTGCAATGATAGAGGCTATTCCACGGTAGCCACAGGACCCCCTGGAGCCATTAAGCACTTGAAATGTGGCAAGTGAGACTTGGGAATTAAATTGTTGATTTTAATTACTTTTAATTTTAGTTTAAATAGCCCCAAATAGACAGTGATGACAGTACTGGGTTATTCTTCCTGTAGACTTTACCTTCTTGAAGACTGAGGCAGAAATTTCTGCCAACTCTACCTCACCATGTGCTGAGTCAAACATAGAGGACTTGGAAGGCCCTCTGTAAATGTGTCTGACCAGTTGACTAAGTGATTTTATTTGCACAGACTTCTGAACAGCTCTGTTTGACCAAGGGAAACTGAGAACCCAGGCAATGGCTAGGCAGTGAAGAAACACAGCGTCCCCCAGGCCGACTGAACATGAACTCTACTTGTTCTGTTTGCATAGTAATGGCTTGTAGCACTATCTAGACCCTGGCTGAGTCCCCTGAGTTTGCAGGTGTGCAAACCAGCCGTTCCGTATAAATGACCTTGGGCTTGTGGGGAGGAGTCACTCAGCTGACTCTCTGGATGTTGGGCCTAACTATGAAGCCAGGGCTCCGCCCAGTCCCCTACTCACCAGTCGCACTTACTGAGATCATACAGGTTTGAAAGGAGGAGGGAAAACCCGTTGTTCCCAGAGCCAAGGGCCTGAATGCATTCTCTCCCCCGACAGCTGCGAGTTGCCCCTTCTCCCACGGTGCTCAGCGAGTGCTCAGCTGTTTTCTCTTTGAGTAGCTGTAGCCTGGATGAATGAAGACCACACTTCCGGGTGCTCTTCGCCTCTTTTGGTGAAGTGCCACAGCCTATGGCTCCATGGCATCCTCGGGCAGACCTGTTACCCTTCTCCACTGTTGTCCTCAATATGACCAAAGCTACCCTCTTTGGAGCCATCCAGAAGTGGTGTGGGGACGTCTCTCAGTTGGAGTGAGGAGCAGTATATTATGAAATCCCTGCTTCTGAACTGAGCCTTAAGATTCCATCTACAGATGAAGTCGCTTCTTCGATTATTTATCACGGTCTGTGCACCACCTAGAGGCCGCTGCCTGAAACTCAGCTCCAGTAATCCTACCTAGCAACACAGAGCTCAGCTGTGGTTTTTGCACAGTGGGCTTGATTTTGTCCCTGCCTTCCCAAAGTTAGGGTGCTGTGAACCCACAGACTCCTCTCAGCACTCCAGGATCTGGGGAGGCCTACATCCCAGGCCTTGCCACTGCCTCCCAGTCCTGCTAAAGCAAACAGGTTTTTCGAAGTGTCTCATCAAGAAAACTACTTAGACAAATGAGATGGGACTTCCTGGTCCCCCTCCGCTCCCACTCCAGGACAGGACATCCTAGCTGCTATCCAACCTCCCACCCCGAGTCCCTTCCACACAACTCGGATTAGGAGCAGCCACAGCAGCTGACACTATTTTAGAAGAATCAACACCAAATATTTCTATTGTCATCCTTGGTTTGCTTTTCTTGTAGCAAAATACACATAATACAAGACTTAGCATTTGACCATCTTTGAATACACAGCTCAAAAGAAATCATATATTCACAGTGCTCTGTAGTCATCATTGCTGCCCATTTCCAGCCTTCCCTTTCATTTCGAAACAAATTCCTCTCCACGAAAAACTAATTCCTGACCCCTGTTCCTCCCTCCTCAGTCTCCGGGAATCTCTACTCTACTTTCTGTCTCTATGAATTTGCCTATGACAGGTACTGAACATAAGTGAATGACACACTCTGTCCTTTTGTGTCTGATTAAGCCAAATAATTTTAGTTGTGGTCAATTTACTTCAGCCCTGTTGGCCTGATTTTCTTCTTCGCATTCTCTGGAAACAAAACAGGAAAGAAGGCAGCATAACAGGCTTAACTTTTCCCATGCCTCAGACTGGTTACCCTCCATGGCTGGGTGTGACCCTGAAAACTACTTCAGTGTTGTGGGAAGAAGCTGCCAAGCTCAAATATCTCAAAACAAGGAAGAGTCTATTGTTTGAGGCTTAGGAGAATCAGGCCTTGGCCGGCATTTCCTGGTCCAGCCTTAAAGGGACCCTGACAATGTTGTCACTGTGTGTACAGACTAAATATGAAGTGCCCCAGAAGCTCAGACTTTAAATGTGTGGGTGCCACTGGTGGGAGATGGAGGAGGTTAGCCCTGGCTAGAGAAAGTAGGCTCCAGGGGGCAGGCCCTCAGAGGTATGTTATCACAAAGGTATGTTATCCTGTCTCTCTCGGCTTCTGGCCTGCTGTGATGTAACTGACTTACTCCACCACCCTGTGCCCACCATGATGGACTGAACTCTCTGAAATCATGAGCCAAATTAAATCTCTCCTCGTTTAAGCCGCCGTTCTTTGGTACTTGGTCACAGTAATGGAAAAGTAACATTCACTGTGAAATATGACGGGAGCTGCCGCAGAACAGGTGCAAGTAAGGAGCAGATCTAGCCATTGACGTCAGAGGCTGAAAAGGCAGCAGGAGGTTCTGAGTGCCTAGATACCCTGGGATGTGGTTTGGGGTGTGTGTGCGAGGATATAACCTCAGAATTCAAGGGAGTGATACGTAGACTTCCTTCTTCCTGGGCAGGATGGAGAAAAAAAATTGTCAACTTTGCCACCATTTTCTGGGTAGAACTTCTTGTAGAAACACTTCTCACTACGTGTATGTTTACATTTTGACACTGTCATCCTAAAAATTCCTCTTCCAAAAAAAGGGGTATTGGAATACTGGCTTGAGTCCCTAAAACTAACATTTTTAGCACTTTATAATACAATTCTCAGAGACATGATCTCATTTTTCATTCTAGAGAACAGAAGGAAGTTGGGGGCATTTATAAGTGGCCACAGGAAAAGATGTGTCATTTATGGGTTTCAAGAAAAGAATGGACAGCTCAGATCGGCAAATGGGATTCAAACCTGAGATATCTCCTGGGCAGAAAAGAGGAGCTTCAGTAGAACTCACACATGAGAGAAAAGTATATTTTGGTCAGGACTTCCAGAAAATTGGAGTTTTAGATGACTCAGGCTGTTAAAGTTGATCTCTAAGCCAAGGCTACTTAATCAGTCCTGACTTTTGCATGACTTCTTAGAGCCGTCTTAAAACTAATGTGCATGGTGACTTCCTAAAGTCAGTCCAAGGTATGCTATATAGCAATTCTCATACATATGTGATAACAGAGTAGAGTTTAAGACCAGTGGTTTCTGTGGATACACTCTGAGAAGATGTATTGTGGAGTCCTGGACCCAGGAAAGAACAAGACCCCCCAAAAAACAGAAACAAGGAGCATTCCAGAGAGGTGGAGATGGCTGAAGAAAAGCAGAATGGCAGAGCAGGATGGATGCCTAGAGTGCGTGTGGGACGGGTCTGAAAGCAGAACTATCTGTTCTGGCGGGATGTAGAACATCTGCTCTTCCATCCTCACCAAGTTGTCAGCAAGGATGCTGGGGAGGCCCACAGTACCCAAGTTCGCAGGAGTCTCCCAAACCAGTCAGATCCCTCATGTGGAAATGTGAAAACCCTTCAAGCTGTCTTGTTGGGGACCTCACGCCTACAAGCAGCCATCAACACTGGTTTAGAGACCCTTCCTCACACTGTTTAGATGACAGGTATATTTAATGGGGCTTTGTTTTCATTCTATGTCAAAAATTTGCTTTCCAAGCCCTTTAACCTAGAATTATAATAGCAGCTACTACTTTGGGCTGCTTTCTCTATCCCCAAAACTACAAGCAACCGTCAGTGGTTATATCTATGCCTGATGCTCATGAGACCTGGGCAGTTTCTAGCACTTTGCTCATTTTATAGATGAGGGAGCATCTATAAATTCACCACCTCATCAATGAGCTTTCAGATCTCAAATGTGAAAGCCCAGTATTCTGCCTTTGTGGATTCTGCTTAATCATCAACTCAGGTGGAAATAATTACTAACTGCACCTCCCTTGATTCCCCATGCATGCTCCCTGGTTACTCTTCCAGAGGAATTACAGTTTTATTCCAACATAAGACTATATTTACTAGGCTCTCTTTCAGCTAGGCTCATTCAATGAAGTGGAAGTGTAGCCTCTGGGAAGGTTACTTAAAAGAATACCTTGTTTCAAGGTGCACCTTCCTCCCCTGCCTAAAGCTTGGAGGTGGTGGCTGGAGTGTCAGCTGCCATCTTTGGACGAAGAGATACCATCTCGGATATTATCTCACTGGAAGAATAATAAGGCAGGGAGATAGAAGTCTGGGTGTCTCGTGACTGTGAAGCAGCACCTGCCGTTAGACTGCATCCTCCAGAGATAACTCTGGCCTTTACACTGTCAGTGCCACTGTTGATTTCTGTTTTGTGCAGAGGGAGCCAGTGTTAGCATGCACCATACCACATTCTAAATTGTGCTTCCTGGATTTCATTTCTAGCTGCCTGTCCCATCAGTGAATAACTTCCTCCATTAGGTTCCATTCCCCTTCCACCCTCCATTCCCTGGGATGACTGTTCTCTGCCTGTTTTTGGACTTAAGTCCAAAGACCCAGTGGCCTTTTCCACCCTCACCCCACCTCTCCCTTTCTGAATCTCACACTGCTACAACCATGGACTGGACTCTGTGTTCTTTTGGGCAGCATTCCAAAGAGTATTTAGGGATATCTCACACAGCAGTTGTTTAGGCACAATCATGTTTTTGTGTAAAAAGCACTAATCTACTAGAAAAATAAGGGAGAAAGTTTCCATCTTCAAGCTGCAAGATTGTTGCTGGAGAGCTGCAGGTGATATTAAACCCCTGCCTCGTCAGTAATGGCTTCCCCATTTCACAAGAAGCAGATGCGATCTTAATGACCTGTGACTATTGTCTATTTCTTCAAGCAGCATATGTGGAGCTCAGTGCACCCCTTCCAGGCTGCGGGAAATGTAGTCACACGGGGACGGGGACATTTGTAAATCCCGACTTGCATCCTTTCCTTTAGAAATGTTGCTGCTTTTTTTTCTTCTCATCCCTGCACAAAAACAAACAGAACAGAAACAAAAGAACACACGGATAAAATTAAGAGCGTGGTGATTGGACAGTGCCAGCCATCACCCACTTTACCCTGAAGAAAGCAATACAACGGATCATTTCCAGACCCAAATACTGGAATACACGTAAGGAAGAAAGAAAGGTAGAGTCTGGGAAGTGGCAGACTCCTCGGGCAACAGTCAAGGTTCTGTCTGCCGCGATAGATATTTGCTGTAGGAGTTGTGATCACCTTAATCAGTACTTCTTAAGACTTTACTTTTTGTTTTGTTTTGTCTGTATTTCTGTAATACTTAACATAAAGGGTTATAGGTGGAGAGGTTCCACAGCCTCACCAGCAATGTCTGCTAGTCTGTTCATCTGAGTAACAGAAGAATTTTGTCTGTCATCCAGCCTATCGTCTAGGAAACAGTGCTGGCTCCACAAATTACAATACTCTAGGTAGAGTTTAAGAAGTACATGTGAGTGTTCATCTCTAATCATTAAAACAAATGCAGGAGACAGTTACTCTCACTACTCCCATTTTACAGATGAGGACACTGAGACACATAGAGGTAAAGTAACTTGCATTAGTAACGGCACAGGTCAGAACTCATAAAGGTAGTCTGAGTGTGGCCTGGGGGGTAGACAAAAGAGGATGACCAGCCCAGAGGACTAGGGGTTTTCCTGGGACAACAGACCTTCTGTGTAAAAACCAGGAAGACCTCAGGCAGACTAATATAGTTGATATCTCTCTTGAGCTCCTCTTGCATCTCCTAGATGCAGGGACCATGTCCCTCATAACAAAACTCAGATGACAGCTATGTCACTTGATACATCTGTGAGGAACCAGTGTTCACCAGAGTGCACCCTGAAAAAGATCAAGACCTGGTGGCTCTCAGTGGGACTGAGGACTGCATGCACTAACTTCCTGTTAAAGATAGGCTAAATTAATCCTGGCCCCAAGGGAAAAACACTGACGCTAACCTGGGAATAGTCTGAGTGAGAAGGAAATTTACATTTCTTTATATTGGACCATCAATCCCACTGGGACATCCCATTAGCTGGCTAGACCATGTTTAATTCTGTCAGTTACCATGAGACAGAACCGTGGTCTAGCTGACAGGGCTTTGTGCATGCAGCTGTAATCCTTTCTGTGCAACAGAGCTCAGGGCATCCACAAATGTCACACGTGCCCCTGCAGCTGGCTCAGGACTGCTAGAGGCTCTCAGTTCATTGCAGAGGGATGTGATTCATCAGAGGCGTCACAGCTTGCCAGCAGTGTCAGTTTCCTCTGGTCAATAATGAATAGGAGGGGCAGACGTGGAACTGTAGAGTCACAGATGGAAGAACATTGGGGAAGAGGGGTCATGAGGGACCTGTGGAATGGGGTTTGGTGTGATACTCAGTCATGGGGGTGAGAAGGGGAACAAGGACACTAAACGATTGCCATCTGAGCCAGTCTCACTCACATTCTCTACCACATGACCTTCCATATTCATTCAACAAATATCCACTAAGCACCTGCCTAATGTCTCTTACAGGCGGTGCTGTGTGATGTTCTTGAGCTTAGAGTAGAGCGTGCCAATCTCTCCTGCCATACATGGCCTGCCTCCCCGGCGTGTCTTCACACTGCCCTCTTCTTATAAGGACACCAGTCATACCAACTTATATCCACAGCAACCCTATCCCGTGCATGGTAGAGGGGCAGAAGATTAGTGTTTCAGCATTCTGGTTTTAGGGGGACAGAGCTCAGCCCAGCGTAGAGACCTTGCACAAGCACTCTAATTTGTCTACAAATTGAGAATACAGGGGCACTAGCCCAGGATAGTTAGTAATAATAACTATGAATACATAAAACTCTCCAACAGTGCCTTGAATATAGTCATTGTTGCTTAAGAATTTGTCTTTTTGAGATGCTGGTTATAAGCCACTATATTGACTTTACTCCCTACATACCTGGCCCATTGCTGGTATAATGGAATTCCAGAGTAGTTGCCAAGGCTTTCATGACTGACCCCTACTGACCACGCTACTCACTCTGTCCCCGGCTCCACTCTATATCATGACCTTCGAGCTACCCAGGAAGGTCATAAACAAGCTCCCAGGCTCTCTTTGTACTACTGTGCTATTCCTATCCCAATCTGGAAATCTATTCTATCTAAGATCCCATCTAAGCTGTGCCTCCTCCAGTTAGTCTTCTTTATGCACCAACTAGCAGTCACTGCACTTCAGTTCCCCCTACAAAAGTATGTATATGCTACTGGATGATTGATGCCAATTTGCTTGTCTGTGACCTCCCAGAAGGGCAGCTGATTTATTAACTATTATATATCCAACACAACTACAGGGCCTGCAGGCAACTTGTTATTCATTCATCTATTTTACCTAATTGGACCTTGATTTCTCTCTGATATCAACAAATCCAGAAGACCACTGGTAGATGTTTTAGAGTGAATCCAATCACGTTCAATCCTGAATAGGCTATGGCACCCACAATGCACCATCCCACCTCTGAGATCAAAGCCCTTACCCAAGGAGCATTCACTTTCAAAGGTGCTGGTGATTTAAGGATGGGCAATGACCAACTACGGGAATGACTTCCGGGACAGGAAAAATCTAGAGTTGCAGGAAAAGTAGGAGGCCATGCCTGTTCCAAAGTGAGTGGAATAAACGGCAGCTGTCCCACAGCCACAATGCCAGGGTGCAGGAATAAACGTCAGGCTTCTGAGAACGGCAAGGTCTTCGCTCCATCCAGGGAATTTCAAGTGCTTAGCTCTTGCTTCTGAGGAGAAACAAACAAAAAACTGGTCCTTTTATTTCACAAAGCTCAAGAAATTGGCTGTGGAAAGTACTCTGTGAGCTGGAAATCGTGTGCCCTCTAGTGGTCATCCCTTGGAAGTGGCCGTCTCAGATGGTCATTTCTGAAGAAAACAACAGGAAATCTGCAGAACGTGCAGCCAAAGTTATACAGACACAAAAAAGGTTAAAATCAATGTTTAGGGACTGTAGGTGCTGTGGGGAAGATGGCTTTACATAGTATATGCTAGGCCCTAGTTTCCATCATCAGCACCTAAATAAAAACTGTTTAGGCCTGAGTTTTTAAGCAATATTGACTCCAGCCTGAATGCTGGCACTCATATAATAATAAAAAACAAGAGGTACTGGAGAGATCACTCCTGGTTAAGAGTGAAACTGCTTTTCGAGAGAACCTGGGTTCCGTTTCCAGCACCCATATCTGGGAGCTCACAACCCCCTATAACTCCAGCTCTAGGGGGATCTGACACCCTCTTCTGGCCTTCATGGGTTCTTGTACTCAAGTGCACATACTTACACACAGACATACAGTACACACGATTAAAAATAATAAAAATAAATCTTTACAAACAGACAAGAAACCTTAACAGTGGTCCATGCCAACTCTGAAGTGAGGAATTACGGGATGGAGCTGTGATCTTAAAATTGTAATAAGCTGCTGATATTCCTTGGGTGTAGTTATTTCAGTTTCCCAAGGGGTACGGAGGAAGGACAGGTCCAAAGTGAGGGAGCCAAAGCTCAGAGTCTCCTCACGAACACACTGTGGAGGCTCACACTGAGGCCTTTCATGCAGATTGCACAGTCTTCTCTCATCTTTTTAATGGTGAAATAACTTCAGTTAAGAAAAGCTCATAGTCAAAAACTTCCCTCTGACTTAATCTACTGCCTTTCAACTAGTGCTACAAAAGCTAGTGTTATAAATGCCCTAAACCTGCCAACATGTGAAAAACACTTAGCTCTCGGTCTGAGGGATGGGACTCAGGTGACTGAATAAAGCCCAAATAACAAGCACATAGCAGGTCTTCCCTATATTTTTCATGTGTGCCTGGGAACAAATTTTATAGTCCCTGCAATTGAGATCTCTTTCTCCTAAAATATTACAAGTCTGTGGCTTCCAGGCATGGGTAGTCTGACAGGTGGACACACTGAAAGCCAGGTGAGGTTTTACTTATCTATGCCTTGCTGGGGTCTGGAAACTTCTGGCATCTATTGGTAAGCACAACATGGAAAACATCTTTACATGGGCAGCAGGAAGAAGGATTCACACTCTTACAATTTTAAAGCAAGAAGCATCAAAGGAAGAGAAAGGGCACAGGCATGCAGGGGTGCACATGGCCACTCTCTGGGTATGGCTCAGCACATCAGAGGCATATTTTACCCAGAAGTCGTACATTTGGTACATGATGATCCATTCAGATAATACCAAATGCCTTTTCCATAACCCATACTTGTTTTTCTCCAAGCATGATTAAGAAAAGACAGTTTGGAGTCATTTCTCTTGTTTCTTCAATAAAAGAGAGACTTAAACTTATACAGTCTCTTTTCTCCAAAGAGATCAGCACATCTTCCCACCCTGCATCTCATTTGTTTTTGTTTCATCCCTATAAAGTCAATAAACCATTATGCTGCTTGTCATTCATGGCCCAGAAAAGTAAGAGTACATAGGCTTGTTCCTGCTCACCACCAGGAGGTGCCCATGAACCCTCCTGCTTAAGCCTGAAGCTCACACTTGCATGTGGCTCTACAGCGCACCTGTCCCACAAGCAACTTAGCTTGAATGGTAAACTGTAACAACAGAAAGTAGACAGAGAATTACAGTATCATGTCAGGATTAGAGAAATCTGCAGGGAGAGAACACGTGTGGATGTGGAGAGTTGGGGAAGACATAAAAGAAATCTATTGCAGAATTTAAAAGGTAAAGCTTCAGTATAAACTCTAGCAAGCGAAATAACTGGAAAAACATCATTTGATTCTTTTTATTCAGCTAATTTAATTAAAACCGACTTCCCAAATCACCCTACCTTATATGTTTTCTGCATTTGGTGGACAAGTTTGGCCAAAAAAAACTTAAAATTTTTGCTTAACAATAAGAAAATAAATAGAAAAAAATGTTCTGCCCCGAAGTAAGGTTTTAGATAACAACTGTTGGAAAAGTTTGGAGCAGGTGGGACTCTCGTTTGTTGTTGGTATGATTATGATGATCTGGAAGATGCATTAAGCAGGTAGACAGTCCCTCAACAAGTTAAACAGAATTACTACACAGCCAGCAAATCCACTCCTACATGTATACCCAAACAAGTGAAGACAGGTCTTCAAAAACTGTTTGTATATGCAGATTCACAGAAGAACTATTCATAACAGCCAAAGGGTAGAGGCAGCCCAAATGTCCACCAACAGATGAAGAGAACAAATCACAAGATGAATGTTCAATGGACTATTACTCAGTCATAAAAGGAACTGAAGTTCTGATCTATAGAATTTTCTAGGATGAACCTAGAAAATGTGCTAAGTGGAAAAAAGCTAGATGTAAAAGGTCACATTGTATAATCCCATGTATATGAAATATTCAAAATATGTAAATCCATACAGACAGAATACAAATCGGTGGCTTCCAAGGACAGAGAGAGTGTTGGATAGGGACCAATTGCTTCATGAGCATGGTTTTTACTTGGGGTTGGGAAAATGCTTGGGAACTCGATAGCAATGGGAACAGCATAACACTGCACATTAGGCTAGGGAATTATTTGCTTCAGAATGATTAATTTTATGTTATGTAAACTTGATCTCCAAAAAAATGTTAAATGAAGCTTCAGGCAAGAGATGAGATCTTGACAGATGACCTAGAAGGGGGCATTTGAGTCGATGTGAGCGTTGCATGTAAGGAGGAAGCGGCAGAAAGCCAGCAGCACAGACAGGAGCTGGGCTGCCGGAGTAGTCTATGTGAGGGGGTCACATGGGACCTTGGGGTGGGAGAGGGCTTTGTTGTTACTGGGGGTGGAGGCCACTCTCTGGACTGGGTATTTACAGGTTCTTGGTATCTTATCAAAAGCGTTGAGATAATCAGAGAGATTTACAGACTAGCAGGGAAACTATCGAAAGCAAAATGCTAGTACACATTAGAAAGGAAAATGGCTGTCCGGAGTCACAGCAAGCCACCTGAGAGAAAAATTACTCAAGGGCCCAGATTATTGTCTGGGGCTTCCTTTCATGGGGCTTTAGAGAAGGGGGTTTGGGTGATAACTGGCATAACATCAGTAGTTCTCTGTTTTGATTAACAGATTTGAATTATGAAACGGTTGCTGCTGTACCTGTCCTTTCCCATATGAATCCAGGTACAAACACAGGCACTCTCAAGTATGCACAGGCATGAGGTGGTAAAGAACAGATTCTCCCTAAAGGTAGCTTAGAGAACACAGCTCACCCTATTTCCTATGTAACCCAAACCAGTTCTGGCTAGATCAGCCCATTTTTCTTGGTTTCAGGATGTGTTTGAGTACATAAGGCATTATCAAGGGGTTTCTAAAGGAAGTAACTTGTATGCATTGTTTAAAGCAGGTATGTTGTATGGCTCAGTGCAGGTGAGGGTCCTGGGTTGCTAACAAATTACTAGGTGCATTGTTCAGAAAATGCAAGCAAGGGTCTCAGTCTGCAAAGTGCACTATCAGAAGGATGTGTGTATAGCCCAAGACTAGCAGAGGCCCAGGTTGCAAAGCTATGCCCTGTGCCTGCTTGCTTCACTTTGAAGAGTAATGAACGAACTAAATGGCAAAGAGATGGTTGATTTATTTTCATTAAGTGTATTTCCTGTGAAAAGTAGTTTAAAGTGCTTACACAGAGTAAGGGTAAGAGTTGCCCTGACAGAGGGATCACCCCAGCCTTACACAGTGCCAGAAAGGTCTTGTCGGGGCCAGAACAAAGATTCTTCTTAGAAATGGTCCTTCCAGATCAGCCTCCAGTAGCCACCTGAACAAAAGAATGATGGAAGCACTAGACTTCTTTCTAGGGCCAGATACCACTGCTCCATCTACGGAAGCTGCTCAGACCTTGAAGCTACTCTCCAGGCCTCCGTTTCTTCTCCTTTATCATGCCATGCCCTCCTACATGGATCTTTGTTGAACAGAAACTGGTTGTTTGAATGAGACTGTCCCCTATAGGCTCTAAGTATTTGGACACTTGGATCCCAGTTGGTGGTGATATTTGGTGAGGGTCATGAAATTTTTAGGAGGAATGGCCATGCTGGAGGAAGCACATCACTGGGGGCCGGCTTTGAGAGTTCTTAAGCCTTGCCAGGTTTCCAGGTACCCTCTGTTTCCTGTGCCTGCTTGAAGATGTGAGAACTGTTTTCTGCTCTGGCCACCTCTGTTGCCACCATGTCTCCCCACAGATCTCCAGGAATAATGGGCTCTTACCCCTTTGGAACTGTAAGCAACTTCGTCCTATAAGTTGCTTTAGTCTGTGTTTTTATCACAGCAATAGAAAAGAAACTAAACTAACATTGTCAAGGAACAGTCTAACACTTAAGCTACAGTGGTAAATACAAATGATGCTTTGAGCTATAGAGCAGCTCTAAAGTGATATAAGAATATCCAGGATTTATCCTGTTGAAACAGTCGCAGACATTGCTACTACAATAATGGGTTGTCGGGGACTGAAAAGATGACTCAGAAGTTAAGATCACTCGCTGCTCTTGCAGAGGACCCAGGTTCAATTCCCAGTACTCACGTAGCAGCTAGCAGCCATCCATGATTCCAGTTCCAGGGGATCTAACATCCTCTTCTGGCTTCCACAGCATTGCACAGCACAGCTGCACTTACATACATGCAGGCAATGCACTCATACACATAAAATAAAATAATAAATAAATAAAAGTTTTAAAAGATAATAATGAATTGTTGCCTATATTCACCATTGGAGGAAATGCTAAATTTCAGTTTTAAGTTAATAAAGCCAGGTTTTGCAGATCCAAGCTTCAGAACACCTGTATTACAATCCTGCAAGACAGTCTGTGGGGCAGTAGCTACAGCTCTCAGTTTATACTAATTGGCTGCATTGTTGCCTTATGAGAGGACTTGAAAACCACAGTCGACCTCTCTTGGGTCTGATCTCAACACGCTAGCTAGCTAGGGAGATGCTACATGGCTGAAAGAAGGCAGGGCAGAGGGTATGCAGGCAGATCTGAGGGTGGATTTAAAAGGGCACAGCCAGCAGGAGGAAGCCACGCACTGTGGCTGCACATAGCTTCTCACATGCAACTTGAATGACTAGGAACATGTACTGTCTGAGGTTTTTCTCTTAATAGAACTTGTCAAGTAAATGCTGCATGTACCAACAACTAAGAAGAGGTTTATTAATGGCATCCTTCCTTATGTGCTGTGTTGGGCCTCTTCATTCTACCCTGGCAAACATAAGGCAAGAACCTCATTCCCCATAAGGACCACAAGTGGCTCCCTGAATGATTATTAAATGTATGCCTTGCTCTCCATTTGCACCCCTCTGGATTGCTGCAGCACCTCCTCCATGGGTCCCAAGTCCCCTGCCCCTCTCTAATCCTTCTCCACATTCAACTAATGAACCCTTACAATGCAAGGCTCAGTTCTTTATCTAAATACCATCACTCCTCAACTTGGTCTCCAGATCCTGATGTCTGGTTCCCGTGACCTTCCCACCATCCCACAACAACTTCCCAGAACCACAGGGCTTCAGGAATCACAGCTTCTAAAGTATGCCAGTCTCTCGGCCATGGAGAATCCTCCACTGCCCTGGCCTTTCACTAGTCTGTTCAGTACCAGACTGGGACAGGGACTATGCTTTGTTTGTATGTATATGTTTCTACAGGAGTGAACCAGTAAATGCTAAGTGAATTAATATTTGAGTACAAATTAACACAAAATGCAATAGAATGTTTAAATCTTACATTTGCGGGCTAGAGTTGCTGTTATAGGTACCAAAGACCGGACAGTGTAGACAACAGAAATTAATTTTCTTATGCTTTTGGAGGCTGAAAGGACACGATCAAGATGGGTGTGGCTTCTCCTGAGGCCTCTTTCCTTGACTTGCAAACACCATCTTCTTGTTGTTTCAAATAGCCTCTACCTCTGTGAGCATATATCTGGGGTCTCCTCCTCTTCTTGTAAGGGATCATCCTAATGAAAAGCCTGTCCTCCAAATATGGTACATAGTATTGGGCATGGGGCTCCAACATATGAATTTAGAGAAACATAATTTGGACAAGCCCTGTCCATAATAGGTCTACAGTAATTTATTTAACAGGCTAAATGGTACCCTGTGACAATGTAATGAGTTTGCAATCTCTCTTCTGCCCCAACTTCTATGTGACCATTTCAGTACCATAGTAAATTAAGAAAATAAGACTGAGAACCGGTCGGCCCTCTTCCAGTTTAGTAGCTGGCTTCTGCAGACCAATGCTGAAGCTGTAGGGGGTTGTTTAGAGAACCTGTTACAAAGATTTCTTCTCAAAACTGAAGAAAAGCTATTCGAAAATAACTCTGAAACAAATCTGAAAATGGCTGAACAGCTGTTAACCACCAAATAGTCTTAATATTCACTGGAGACCTGCTCAGAGAGGAATACCAGACAACCTCAATGGAGCTCACCTCTGTGTATCAGTCCCTCTGATCCTACAGAGTAGGGTTCTGAGTTCCAGCTAGCTCTTGTGGCTCTGGGTCCTCCTATTATTGCAAATGTCTTCAGCCATAAAAGTTAGCTCTAAGTTCAAGCACTTACTTGCCTACAGTAAGAGAAAACAATATAATATATTCAAAAAAATTGAAAAATGAATATATCATTTGGCCAACACTGGGGAGAGAGAAAATCCCAATCTGTCTCAACCTGGTCCACAGCAGTATTACAATTTGCAGAAGAGATAAAACAAAAACCAGGAATCAATGCATGTGGAAATCAGTCTGTGGGCCTGTTACTAGAACTGGCAGATAATCTCTCTCCTGGTGTGGGTCATTTCTCTTGGAGCTAGTTATTCATTATTTCCAGCATGGTATTTCTTACAGGTTCCTAACTCCTGAGATTCCATACAATGTGGGTCACATCTTCAATATCGCTGAGCAGTAGGGAGCGGACTGAATTATGACCACTCCCATTCCAAAAGCAAAAATTTTATGTTGAAGCCCTGACACCCAATGGGATTGTATTTAGAGATTGATCCTTTAGCAAGATAATTAAGATTAAATGAGGGCGTGAGGGTAGGGACTCCAACGGAACTGGAGTTCTGGTAAGACAAGGAAGAAATACAAGCCCTGCACAAAAGAAACATCACATGAAGACATGGCCAGAGAAGGGCCATCTGCAACCAGAGAGTCAGCAGAAACCGGCCGTGATCTTGAACTCCCCAACTCTTGCACTTCAAGAAAATAAATTCTTGTTCTTAAACCACCTCACCTGTGGTATTTTGTTATTACGTGTTTGTAAGAAATGTGAAGTTACAAGTTCTGATCCTGTCCTCCTGAGGAAAACCTGCATTTCAACAGGTTGGTCAGCATGCACACTACCATTTGAGACACACTGTGCTAGAATATCAACTGTCTTATAACTCTGTTCTGCTCTTGATCCAATAAGATGAGCACTCTTGAACTTCAGCTACACAGCAAGAGATAATAAATTAACAAGCTGAATGAAAGAGAAATTCCATGGAAATATAAGGAACTGCGATCCTAGCACAAAAATGTGCAACTAGAGGGGATAGCTGATACTTGTGCTGCCAATCACTGCTCTTTCTGCTAATAACTGCTTACCCCATGCCCTTCCTCCAGGGCTAGTGATTCATCGGGCTCCATCAAGGGTGGACACATGACCCAGGCCTGGATAATCTTGGAACTTCATCAGCCTGTTCACTATTATTTGTCAAAGTCTCTTACCAAACAGGTGCAAGCAGACCTACCCTGAGATTTAACATACAGATGGTGGGGAAAGAGGGTCTCCTATTTATGGATCCTAAACTGGACAGAGCTGCCAGACTTCAATGGGAACGAATGAGACCATGCTGTACAGAAAATCAGAGATGAGAGAAGCCTCAGAAAGCATGGTTTGGCTACCCAGATGGAGCTATTCCTTTGACTTTCCCAGTTGTAGAAGTCACTTGCACTGAAGGTAGAGATTGGTTTTTGTCACTTGAAACAAATATATTCAGGTATTAGAACAGTTTTTCTTCAGAAATTTTCTTTGCAATAAAGCAATATTCAACCCAGAAATTGACCAGTCTGGCACCCACCTATTCCAGCACCATGAGCAAGGCATTATGTTGAATGCCAGGGATACCAGTGTATACCCTCTCCCTTCTTGCTGGCACCTGGAGGCTGAGTTAATGGAAGTCCAGGGCATAAGCACACTACACAGTGCAAGATAGTGCAGCAATGGAGCTCTGAGCAGAGCACTGTGGGAATCAGAGGCCAGGGATGCCTGGAGATGAGAGAGCAGCTATGAAGGAGAACACTGGGGACGAGGATGTGTCCAGGGGATGTGCATGGGGAGTCCAGCTTCTGCTTAGCTGGCATGATGCTCTGTTTGATCCCCAGCACCACAATCAAAACTTAAAAAATGAGTAGTGTTTTAGTAGACTCAAAGTAACAGCGCAGTGTGGGGATGGCTCTCCATTCTGAGGATGTGCCTATGCCAAAACAAAGAGGTCTACAATACAACACTTGGGGCTGCGGCGGGGTGGAAAGGGGCTGGTGAGAGCACTGGAGCCTGAGCACAGGGGAGGGGGAGGGGATGGTAAGAGGCACAATTGCACAAGTGGGTTAGTGACATCTTGAAAGACCTTGTCTAGCCAAGGAATTGGTCTGAATACTCGGCAGCAGGCAGCTGATGTGTAGTCCTGAGCAGATTTGTCATTTAATGGAGGTTAAGTGGGATCTGTATACTATGAATTCCTGGGTGGCAGGAACCTGTTTGGGACCTTGGTAGCATTTAGTAAATATTTAAACTGGATTTAGAGACAATGACAGTACAGTACCAAAGGAACCAGTGGTGGTGGGAGAGAAGGGAAATCATTTAAAGATGTTTTTGAGCTGGTAACAATATTTATGGAACAATTAAAGAGAAAAGCAGGGAGAGAGCTAAGGATGTTTCAGCAGTTTCTTGTGTGACCTGACAGGTGAAAGAGTAGAGTAAGTCTAGGTTTTCAGGTAAAAATAATAGCCTCATCTCTGAAGATGCCAGATTTAAGAAGCTCAGGAATCTAGAATGAGGTATGTAGAAGGAAGATAACCTAACAGACCAGAAACGCAGGAGAGATCAAAGTAACCCATAGAAAGGTCTAGAAGTCACCATCACAGAAATGCTACTCAGAAGAGAGGCTATTGGACAGGAAAATTAATCTCTATAATGCCAGATATTGTTCAAAGATCACTCTACACAGGAATGTTTCACACAAATATACGGGGCGGGAGACAGACGGAGATAGAAAGCGGAGGTCCTTTATAACTGCCACATAGAAAAACAAAGCTCCTCATTAACCCTGAGATAAAAGCAGTGAAATGCCTACACAGCACAGTAGGGGTAAAGGAAGAAGACCAGCAATTTGATCCCCTTAACGTGCTCTGGGCCACAGACAAATGAGAGACTGTTGGAGAGTCTGCCCGGTAGCTGATGTTGAACCATCCACAAGAAGAAACAGCATCTACATCTGCCAAACCACGAAACAGCCATAGCACTTCTGCCAAACCCATGGCCATCACTGAGCCAGGGGCCTTCCAACTTTTTCATTTTCCTGCCAAACTGGTCTTGCACTGTGCCTACTTGCCAGAAGCCCATGTCTGCACCTCCACAGTTACCAGGGAAGATGCCACAACCCTGTGGTGGGCATCCACAGGATGGGGAGCCACAGACAGCATGGTCAGGGACTCATGGCCCAGAATCAGTTACAGCAGATTCTCAGCTGAACTCTTGGGTTCAGCTGGGTACAGACCATCATCTGAGTACACTCTAGCAGGGAGTAAATTGTTTTTCTTGTTATACTTTTAAAAAACCGAAACAGCCAGACATGGTGGCTCAAACTTGTAATCCTAGTTCTTGGGAGGTTAAGGCAGCCATGAGTTTGAGGCCAACCTGGGCTACATCCAGGTCAGCCAGGTCAACATAGGAAGACCCTGTCTCAAATCAAGAACTGAATTGATAAATATTTTTTATATAATATTAACAAACAATAAAAGCACACGCTATAGCTATATGCATAACCTATTTGAGTTTTTCCTTTAAAATGTATGTGTGAATGTGTGTGTGTGTGTGTGTGTGTGTGTGTGTGTGTGTGTGTGGTGTGGGTAATAAATATATCTGAAAGGATAGACCTCTAATGCTGAGAAGTTACGTGAGGAAGGGGGAGTTTTTACCTTTCTGAGCATTTTTCTTTTTCTAAGCAAGAAACTTGTTAATTTTCAAAGAAGCATTGAACATTTTAATCCGTTCAGCCAAATACTAAACAAAATCCAAGATCTGGGCACCAACATGCATTGCCAAGCATTATGGTTCCAAGTAGATGTCTCTGCATCAAGTCAGGACAAGTTCCTAAGGATTGACTATGCAGGAAGGCAGTGCTTGGCTGCAGACTCTCTCCCTGACATCCTCCCTTCTTTCCACACCATCAAGCAGGAGCCTGTCCAGAGAATGTGTGTAGGAGAAGGGAGTCACCACATCGGTAAATATTGGAGTTGTTAGCTTCAAAGCCACTTGTGAAACAAAACCAACCCAGATGACTCATCATTCGCTCATCGTTCATAGGGAATTCAACACTGTTTGCACAGACTATCCTGAGTTTATCAGTCAATCTAAACTACCATAGAACTAATAATAAGGTCAGTGATCAAGACTAAAATTGGCCTGTCCCTTGGTTTCAGGCAGGTAGATACATGTTCAAGCCGGCTTCCTTCTCTCGGTGAGAAATGGATTCCTGGCTCATGGCAGTAACCTCTTTATCAGCCTGGGGGAAAGATCGTCAGGAGCAAAAATCCTGAGTACTTCAAAAGAACTCCTGAAGAATCAGGAATAACTGCTTCAGAACACTTCATAAATGTGGGGGTAAAAAGTCCAAATTAGGGAATTTAATCAAGATATTAAGTAAGATTGAAGAGATGTAAAAATCATTTTGGAAAACTGTGCTATATGTGTGATGCTTTTTAAACACTGGGGACTTGAGTGTGCAGCCTTCAGTAATAGCAAGCAAAATAGAAGAGATGGTTTCTATACATCCTGTGATATCACATGTTGCCAACAGCTCTGCCTAAGAACACCTACCCCAGGCAGAAGATTGGTAAGGAAGGGGGTTATTCATAGGAACCTCCCCAAAGGGAACAGCTCACCAAAAGTAGTGCCAACCCATCTACCCACAGCTGCCACAATTCAAATCACTTGCAATCAAAGGTAAAGTTACAAAATCACAATACATGTCCTGGCAAAAGTGGGATCATTAACCAGAGTAGCTCGCATCTGTAATCCCAGCATTCAGGAAGCTGAGGCATGAGGACTACTGTGAGTCTGAGAGTAACCTGAGATACACAATGAGTTCCAGACCAGCCTGGTAAGGCCCTGACTCCAAGAAAACTTTTTTTAAAAGTTAGGGGCCAGTGAGATGGTTTAGTGGTAAAGATACTTGCCACCAAGCCTGATGACTTAAGTTCACGTCCTGGGAGCCACATGGTGGAGGGAGATAATCAACTCTTGCAAGTAGTTCTTTGACTTCTACATGTGTAATGTGATGTATGTGTATGTATGTATATCTGTGTGTGTGTATGTGTGAAATAAATAAATGGAATATTTTAAAGTGGGATAACAGCAGCTGTAAGTCAAAAGCTGTACTAACTCATGTCACATCTAAGATGTGTCAAAAGAAATTGTTATGGAAGATGGAGAGAAACTGGAATTCTTATGTATTTCTTGTCAGAATGTAGAATGGTACAGCTGTTGTAGAAATGGTAGCCGGAAAAAGCTTAGGATTATCACATGAAACATCAATTCCACTTCTAGATATGAAAGAAGTGAAAGCAAAGTACAAGCAGTTTCTGCACACCCATATTTAACAGCATTATTCACAACAACCAAAAGGCAGAATAACACAGCGGTCCACTGGCCCAATCGTCTATTGAAGAATGAAGAGGCAAATAAAATGTGGTGTGTATCTACATGGAATATTATTAACATTTGAAAAGGAAGGAGATTCTGGCACAGGCAACAGCAATGGATGAACTTTGAAAACATTATGCTAAGTGAAACAAGTCAGTCACAGTGATTCCACTTAGGTACCTAGAAGAGTCAAATTCCCAGGGGCAGAGGTAGAAGGTGTGAGCGCAATGATAGATTGTGTTTAACGGGTCCAGTTTCAGTCTGGGAAGATTAAGGAGATGGATGTTGGTTTTACCCCCAGAACTGTACATGTAAAAGTGACTGAAGTGATAAATATTAATATTCATACTTTGTCATGATGATAAAAATACATTTATTAGGTCACAGAAAGAAGCCAGAAGTCCAACATTTGTTCATCTACATTTGAGCAGATTCTTTTCTGCCTCGGGAGATTGGTTCGTTTCTCTTGTAATGTTATTAAAAGGTGTTATGCTTTTCTTGCCATTATCATCTGGTTCATGAATTTCTATCCTGAGCCTTATGGTCTCCTTCTTTACACAGCTGGTCCTACCTGGTCCTCTGTAGCCATAGTCAGCAACCTCCACCTAACCGGTGCCACGACAGTCATCTGGGGTTACGGGTCTCTCTGTGTTTTAACTCTTCAAGTACTTCCTGACTTCCATTGTGCTAATCTCACCACTAACTACTGTTGTTCAAAACCCCTTAGACAAGCCAATGTCTGCACCAAACCAATGAATAAAAGGCTCATCTCCTGGGTCCTGGCAGACAGTGTTCTAAGAGTCACAATGAGCCAAAGAGGGAAGAAATCTTTTCAAGCTGTATTTTAAAAATTGTGAGTGGAAAGAGGCCACATGGATTTAGAAACAAAACTCAAGATGGTAACATCCGTGTTTCCAGCTCATGTCTCTCTGCCTTCTTCTCTCCCACCCTCTGCCAATCCAAACAAGCAAACAAGCAACACACATCTCACAGTAGGCAGAGTGTTTGCTTGGCCTCCTCTGAAACACTGGAATCCTTGAAGACTTGAGAATCTTAACTTTTTTAGTCAACCAGGTGAATCAGAAAAAAAAAAAAAAAAAAAAGAACAAGTATTTACTTCAAACACATTTTAGTCAGTAAAATAAAATATCCATTGAGTTATGAAGATATGTATATGCATGGTACATTTCTATAGTGTATTAGAGTTGATCAAGGACTTAAAATGTTTTTAAAGATTTATTTTATTTTTATTGTGTGCATGGATGAGCATATCTGTGTGCATGGATGTGCACATGAGTCAGTGAGTACCTGTAGAGGCCAGAAGAGGGCATCAGATACCCTGGAGCTGGAGTTACAGGGTTGTTGTGAGTTGCTCAACATGGGTGCTAGGGACTGAACTTGGGCTCTCTGCAGGAGCAGCAAGTGCTCTTAACTGCAGAATGATCTCTCCAGTCCTTAAAATTTTTAAATTACATTTATTTATTCTCTCCCTCTCTCTCTCTCTCTGTGTGTGTGTATGTGTGTGTGTGTGTGTGTGTGTTTGCATGTGCGTGCGTGGGCACATGTGCACCCATGCCACAGTATGCAGAGTTGGCTCTCTCCTTCCACCATGTGGGTTCCAGGTATCAAACTCAGGTCATCAGGCTCGATGACAAGCACCTTTACAGGCTAACTCATCTGATCAGACCCAGCACTTTTATAACTAGGGTCTGATTTGACCTTCTCAAGGATCCTAGGAGATAGGCAGAATTGTCAGGCTTCAACTTTGAAATGAGGAAACTGAGGTTCAGAGAGGTTGTATGTGACTCAAAGATAGAGCAAAGCAGTCAGCAGAATCACGAACCTACATCTACCTTTTACTCTGCTGCACCATACAGTCAAATCAATTAGCCAGAGACCCTTAGTGGCCATTGCTTCTTAATTCCTACTGTACATTTAGGCCTGGGCTCACTCTGGGGAACCAAATGTAGTCTTTATCCCCTATTGGTAGTTTAGTGAAAAGGGTAGAATGCATTCGTTCAATATGAAGTGGTCCTTACCAATCACTGAACACGACCAACAGTCAGTGAATGTTGCAGACAAAAGTGTTTTATGTTTCCTGGAGATGAGATCTGGACTCTGTTGGGACCTGTGGAGGGAATTTGAGAGATCATAGACACTTCAGAAAAATGGGCTCTTAAGACATTCTGAACCATTCCAGGCACTGCTGAGCTGGTTTTCCTTTGTTTTCCAGTTTGGCATTGCCTGCCAATAGGACCTCTCCCTCCTTTCCTATGATAGACCCCTTTTATAAATCTTGCCCAAACTCAGGTATGTGACACACCTGGCCTGGAGCCTCAGATATCTCTGCCGTACTTTCTGTCCATCTGGTCACATACTTAGCTTTGCCCTCCGTAATTATTCTTCCTGGAAGCTTCTGCTCCCTCTCTGCTGGAATACTGGTGACCACCTTTCTCTCTAACTTACACATCAAAATCATTAAGCAAAAACTGTGAGATTGCCTCAACGGACAAGCATTATTAAGCAGTTATAGATGCAAAACAGTTATGACTTTTGAGGGTGAGCAATTGGTAACCATCAGTCACATCATTAATTAACCAGACATTTGTGTCTGTGATTTAGCCTACGTGTTAGTGGAGTTAGATGGCCAGTGGAAACTGCCACAGGCCTGCCTAAATTATCTTCCTATCAGAGTGCCCAATTTGGAAGCTGCAGATAAATCTGGGAAAGCAGACACACCCAGTTGTCACCATTAAGGGCACTTGCTGAACTCATTAGCAACATTTTGCTCTATTAGCTGAAGAAAGATCTTGACGGGACAGTAGAAGGGAGCCTTTATATGGGGCCTAGAAAATGGAAAGTCTGAAGCACAAAGCATTGGCTAATCAGAGCTTTCGTGAGGAACAAACAACAGTAAGTGACCTTGGGCAACCCAAGATTGATGAGGAAACCGAGCAGAGGGGAGGGAGTTCTGAAAGAGAGAGTGGAAAGAGAGATAATGAAGTCCTCCCCCTTTGTTTCAGCTGAGCCAGCCCAAGGAATAGCTAGCCCAGCCTCAGGAAGAGATCCCACCCCCGGCTCCCAGCCTAGTCTGAGCCTCAGAGAGAACTCAGTGCCATGGCTGAAAGTTTTCCTTCCTTATGCTCTCTGAAGTGATTTGAATTCCCCCAAAATCAAGACTCAAGAGGCCTCTTGGAGCTCTCAATCCTCTGCTCTGTGAAGTCCCAGCTCCACAAAGAGGACAAGACTGCTAGGTGTGGTGGTACACACTTTTAATCCCAGACAGAGACGGGTGGCTCTCTGTGAGTTCAAGGCCAACCCGGTCTACATAACGAATTCCAAGTCAGTCAGTACTGCATAGTGAGACCCTGCCTAAAAAGGAGGGAAAACAAAAGCTTGCCTACCATGTCTGAGGCCATGAGTTTCATTGCCATCATGCTATAAACAAGGCATGGTTCTGCATGCCTGAATCCTCAGCACTTGAGAGGTGGAGGCAGGAGACTCAGAGGTTCAAGGTCATCCTTGACTGTAGAATGAGTTTGAGGCTACCCTGGGATACATGAGACTCTATTTTTAAAAACTGCTGTCCACAATTAAAATCTACGTCCCCTCTGGAACGTTCTGAATAGAATAAGACCATGCTCCACTCTTCCAACCCATCCAGTCACTGGCCAAATTATGTTTTTGCATAAAATTAAATCCATGGTTAGCCTTTCTTTGGTGGTCTGCCATATTGCTAATGTGCCAGAAAACAGCTGAGATTAAAGCTTAATGGAGCTAAGGGAAATAATCTGTAATGAGCATTAATAAGCACCAAGTGTGAAACTATTAGTGAGATGGTTCCTGGGATAAATCATCTTTGTACACGGCATCTGGCATGGGATGCCTTGTGATCCTCAGATAGCAGCCTTGATACTCTGTCAAACCCAGGAAATCATCACTGCTTCACCCAAATCTCCTGGATATTTTCTCCCTGTAGTTACTAGAAATCAAAATTCTACCTGTAGCAGAATTTACTTTTTATTATTTTATTTTATTTATCTTATTTTTATGATGCTGGGAACTGAACTCAGGACTTCATGCACACTAGGTAAGGGCTCTATTACCGGGCAACATTCTTGGTCTTTTAATGGGAATTTTAAAGGCAAAAGTATACAACTGCTCCATACTTATAAAAGGAAAGCTGTCACTTGATTTTTCTATGAGTTTCTTGTTTTTGTTCTTGTGAATATGTGAACTAGGTGAACTGGGGACCCATGAATAGATTGACTTAAGTGCACAAGCTTTGATTTGTCTCTTTCTGGCTGTCTCACTTGGAGTGTGTACTATGTCGATTTGCTTTAGCTAGAACTGAATTTGCCAGAACCCCCTTATGCGTCTGAGGTAGAGTTGGCCAAAAGGGGACTTTACACAGGAGTCGGAAGGCAGCAGCAAAGCAGAGGCATTATCGCTCTAAAGGCAACAGAGTGGCATCAGCAGCTTCCAGCTCATACTCAGTCTCTGCTGTGCTGTGTTCGGCTTTCCCCAACTGCCCAAAGTACTGACCAGCAGAGCCTCACAACCCAGGCGAGGATGCTTGGCCACAGACCCTCAGAAGCAGCCACTGTGTGAGCTAACATCTCCCAGCCAGTTCCCCGTCAAGGTCCCACTCGGACTACGGCATGAATCCACGTTCTCGGACTCCCTGTGACTTCCAAATTACCCACATGGGTGAAGATCAGCAACTCTTCCCAGTCTCGCACTCCTCCTTTCAAACTCTTACTTCACCTCCCAACTTCTCCCACAGTTGTACAGTGGATCTTTTTCTCCGTGACATTTCTAATAATTTCACTCCCTTGATTAAATGCTGACTGATTGCTTTACCTACCTCAGGAGATTGGGAGCAGCTAACCAGGCAGAGAGAATCCACTCGAGTCAAGGAACACTTCTTGTTCCTGATGAATGACAGAGTTAAACTAAATATTTATTAATCCTCAGCATAAAGATGAATGCTCTAGGGCAATATTGTATTCATGCCCTCCACAGTGATATAAAATGAGAGAGCCTGACTTTACAAAAAGGCTAGGAAAATATTAGTTTTAAATTATCCTTTTTAAAAACTGGGCATGTGGCATACATTTGTAGTTGCACTACTGGGGAGACTGAGGCAGAAGAATTGCTTCAAGTTCAAGGTCAGCCTGGGTTATATAATGAGTTGGAGGTCAGCCAGCAAGACCCTGTCCTCCAGAAAAACAAAAAAATTAAACTATAAAAAAAATTCCTTTTTAGATTTCAAAGGTGGTGATAAGCAGGGTGAGCATCATTTTTCTGCAAATATTGATGCTTCAATTTTACTTACTAGTTCACAATAGTGCACTCAGGGAAAGGGAATTGGAATCCATGGTTATTATGCCCTGTTTAGATGATAAACACCCAACTTTATTCTTGAGTTATGCACAACAACCACATATTAATCATAAGTATTTTTCATCTTATGGAAATATATTATATAAGTGATCACCCAAGCACAGAGGCTTCCTTTATTATTCGCATATTTCACCCTGTTATGTACCCATGGGTCCCAACTCAGCTTCTGCCTCTCCTGATTGTCTTGTGAATTCCTCCATGATCTGCAAACAATTCTTGTTTGTCTCTTCACTTTCTCTGCACTTTCTTGGGTGCCCAAGGGAACAACCTGAGCTCCAAATCTCTCATCTCAGGTGACTTGATATTATTCGGCTGGTGACAATACGTATGGCAAGAAGACTCACACACAGCATCACATATATTACCAGAATGGTTTGCACAGAGATAGGAAAATGGCATTTTAAGAAAACCTAGTAAGTCACCAGAGAGGCATCTGCTCATGGTAGAGGTACATATGCTAGTCAGTAAACAAGATAAGCAGCTGTAATAAAAATGACACCCGGCAAAAGGTAATAGAAAACCCAGGGGAACTGACTCCAGTCTAGTCTTGACTCTGCCTTGGTTTGAGATGAGGTTGTGGGTAAATTACACACACATTGGTTGGGGCAGAAAGTCCAGTTACTTCCTATACATATTTACCCTTCTAGAGTGTCCACAGTTATCTGAGCCTGTGACCTCCATGAATAATGACTAAAATTCCCAGTCTCTCTTGAAACTAGAAACAAACCTAACTATGTTCTAGCAATTGGAATATAAAAAGAAAGACTGCATGGATGTTTCCAAAGGTTTCCTTAAGAGACAACTGAAATGTATGTCCTTCACTTCCCTCCTGCCTTTCACCAAACTTCTTGAGACATGTGTGTAACTACTAGATAGAATTCTATCTTGGTCCATAATAATAAAAGCCACACTTCAGTGATTGAGAAACCAACAGCTGGAAATTTGTTGGTTCTGTAGGAGAATGCTGTCTAGCTTTCTGTATGTTCTTGGCTCTAGTTCAATGTCCAGATCACAAAAAAAGCTGCAAGTAGCTTATTTGCCAGTGACCCCTGGCCAGTGCCGCAGGCTCCCACATGGCAGCTTACAACCTCCTAAAACTCCAGTTTCAGGTGATCCTCTTCTGATCTCCACAGGTTCCTGTGTACATGTAGTGCACATTAAACTCACACAGGCACATAGACATACGCACAAATAAAAATTAATTAATTAATTAAAAGGCATTCAAACCATTGCACCCCCATGTCACACTTTTATGTGAAATTTCTCTGTTGTTTCAGTTGCCAATTCTCAGATCTCTAGTGCAGAGATCAAATTCTAACAATTACATGTGGATTCTAAACTGTATTTTGATGCTGCTAAGATTGACAAGGTAAAGATTCAATTGATATTATTATTAGTTACTAAAGTTAGTCATATTCTTGACAACATATATTTTTAATCAGTAGAAACAAATGCTCTTACAGTTTTTCTGGAGATTTTTGGCATTAAAAAAAGTCTGTTAAGAGGGGCCAGAGAGATGACTCAGTGGTTAAGAGCAATTACTGCTCTTCCAGAGGACCTGAGTTCACTTCCCAGTACCCACATTACAGCTGACACCTACCCTTAGCTCCAGTTCCAGAGGATCTAGTGCCCTCTTCTGGCCTCCACTGGCACACAGGACACACATAATGCACTTACATACATGCAGATGAAACAGTCACACACATAAAATATAAAAGAAAATCTTTTTTTAAAAACTCTATAAAGGTTTCTAAAAATAATTTTTTAAATGTTGGTACTGTCTACTCTGGATATCGAGAGGATATTGGAGTCAGGATAGGAAGGAGGAGTAGGAAAAATGTCAAAAATTGAGTGATCAACTTGACATAATAGGAAAAAGAAAAGTCCCAGTGAGGTTGTCTAGCTGGTCTATTAACCATTTTCTCTCATGGTATGTACTATTCAAGTCTTTGTGACATAGGCTATGATGGTTTAACTATGAAAGGTCCCTCACAGACTGATGCTCTGTATGCTGGGTCCCTAGGTGGTGGAACTGTTTGGGGATTCTGGAGAAACGTTAGGAGGTAGGACTTAGCTGGAGAAAGTAGGTGACTGAGAGAGGGCTTCCTTGGGGGTACCTAGCCCCTGAACCCTTCCCAACTTACTCTCTGCTCTGTATCTATCAGAGGTAGGCATCCTGCCACATGCTCCCAGGTCATGACATTACCTCTCTATAGACCCAGAATAATAAAGCAGTCATGATGGACTGAACCCTCTGAAACCAAGAGCAAAAATAAATCCTTCCTCTTTTGAGTTACTCTCTTGGGTATCTGGGTCGGCAACATACGGCCTAGATAGCACTCAGGAATGTTTACATCTGTCCCTTTCCTCGTGATTTAAGTTCCAAGCCTACCCTGGAGCTGGAGTCTTGACACAACTGCCTTCTCAGATTCTCTCAGGAATTCTAACCTTCCACCTTTCTCTCTGTAATTCCTCATTATTTCATGACTGCCAGTTCTCCCAGAGTTAGGGTCTCCCCCTGATATGTCCTCCCTATCTCTCCTGACTCCCTGCTCAGATTTGAAATAAGGCATAATTTTAGCACAGAAGATGTCCACTAATCATAGAGACCTCCTCGGTTACCATTTCATTTCATGGTTTGTTAACTTATGGACTCATTGAAAATAACTCAATTTTTGCTTTATATTTTTCTTCAGATCACTGTTCCCAGTGAACATGATCTAGAACAATTCTGCACATGCATTTAAAGACAGGGAGGCATCATCCTTCTAGGAAGGTCCACCTTTTAAATAGGGCTTTAATATTTGCTAGTAAAGAAATTCATGACCATTTAACAGAAGGAGCATAACTGACTTTATTATGCTATATTAGCTAGGATCCCTAGTGAAACAAAGCCAACAGGGCATACACACATACATGAAATGTACTGTAGGAATTGACATAGAATTATGGAAGCCATGAATCCCATCTTAAGTACTCCAGCTTCAGGCTGGGGAAGCAGGAGAGTTGATAGTGGTATTCAGTGTAAGACTGAAGGCCTTAGAATCTGTGAAAGGTTTGGGAGCGGACCATATTGGTATAAGTTCCAGAGAGAGAAAGCCCAAGAGCCAGGAGCTCCGAGTCTGAGGCATGGAAAGGTGTGTGTGCCAGTTCAACAAGAGAAAACAACCTTGCCTGTTCTCTAACTTTCTGTTCTGTGCAGTTCCCCCAAATGACAAGGTGATAATGTCACATTAGAAAGGGCAGATCTTTACTCAGGCCACTGACAGTGCTAATCTCTTCCTCGGATACCTTCGAAAGACACACCCACAAAGAACGTTTGCAAGGTATCTAAACAACCCTTAACCCAGCCAGGCTGACATACACATCTAACAACCACATTAGAGGAGTTGATAAGGAGACAGTGGACCTGACTTAATAATCTCTAGGGCCTTAAAAGCACACATATAACTTCAAGAAGACCCCACTAACCTTGACAGCACCAACTGAAAAGCCTGATTCTTCGGTAAGGCATAAAGGTAGGAAGTCGATTTCATTTGCCAGGACAATAATTTAATAATAAAAGTAAACCTTTCTCATTCTAAAACAAAAAAAAAAACCACTCATTTTAGAGCAATAATCTCCATGGTCACCCTCAGCAAGAAATCTACAGTCTGGTGACCAGCATAATCCTGGCCCACAGTACATATGGCCCCTAGAGGGTTTAAGTGTGGGTTCTATAACAACTGACTGGGTTCAAGTTCTTATTTTCCTACAAGAGTACTGAAATCTGTCAGGGTCTTAGCTCAAAGTAACGGAAACTGACTTTGGCCAATATCTAACAGAAAAGGAAATTTACTTAAAGGATTAAAGGGTTCACATTCAAAAATTCCAGAAGAGCTTGCTTGGAAACTAGACATGTGGGATAATGCCAGAATCAGTACAGACATGGTCTGGAGCTGAATGCTTAGCTGTGTTCTTGAGCACTATGCTGTCTAACTCCCCCATCTGCCAATACTGCAGGCCTTACACTGTGGCCTCTGCTCAGGGACTGCTGCTGCCCTAGAGTCTGGCTCTGCTACAGCCAACACCAGCCTTGAGAGGGTTCTCCCCAGCACCTGCTTCTTTATGTTACAGGTCAGCTACAGAGTGGGGCTCTGGGTTACCCCTTCCCATTTGCCATATGTCTTAGATATCCATTTTTACTCTGCTTTTTAAAATCTCCATCCACCATTCATGCCACAGCTCCTGGGTCTTTGGTTTAACCATTTGGGAATACCATATTCTAATATTTGTATGAACATTTGAGTTAATGAGCACAAATATCTTCTGTGAGGCTCTAAATCATCACATTAGACAAAGAAAGGAAAATTAATGTAAAAATCTTTTAACTCTAAGAATTCCAGAAGCACATCCTCAGACTTTATTTAGTAAAGCAATAGATACTGACAAAAATCATTAATCTACCCCTAAACCTGTCCCCACAGGAGACTCTGATGTATTGTATCTTCTTTATAACTTATACTGGGCAATTTTTTACAGACATTGTCCAGTCCTGAGGACAGTCACAACCTGGAATTTACACATTAGCCACCAACCTTGCTAAATCAGCAGGTCATTATCTCAGAGTGCTGATCCCTCTGGAGAGGTTATGGGCATAGAAATGTGGTTTCTAGTTCCATTCAGATTTACCCTATTGGTTTGGCAAAGGTGCCTAAGCAAATAAATACATGGAAAGCTGAGCAGAGTCAGCATTAAACGGAGTGGCAGATGCTGTTCAGGCTGGTCCTGCTGAAGTTGGCATCCCCAGCTCCACTGAACCACTGAGATGCTGTCCGTGTTAGCCAAATTCTAGAATTAGAAAGCTGAGCTTGGACTCCTGTTGTCCAGTGAATTTAATGAACAATGACTAGATTTGAACGTGATTCAAATGCTTCAGCACTCAAGCACGCTGATGGGAGAGGAGGTTCTCACTATGACAGATGAGATTTTCCATTTTAATTACAAACTACTAGTGTAATGTATTTACCATCTTGCAAATGATAAACAAATCCAGATCTCAATATTCATTTTTCTATTGAATGCTGTGTGAAAATAGTGGACTGTCACATTTGCATCTGTGACATATTTGTGAAATCAGAAAAAAAAAAAAAAAAAAAAGGAGAAAGGAGGGAGGAAGCCAGGTTACTTGACCTCTCTGAATCTTAATTTATCTAATGCAGGGTATAGGTCTGCTAGGCTTATTTTCTTTGAACCTTAAATTTTTATAGAAAGTAACCTTTGAACTACTCAGAAAAATAATGTCAGGTTATTTCTGCTACAACAAGGGCTGTACATATTTTAGAAGCTACACTACAGCTTATACATGAATTTAAGCACAAAAAGGCTGTTTTGTCAAAAAAAAAAAAAGATCTCTGGTTAGTATACCTAATGTCCATGAATAAATCAAACATTAACCTCATGGGATTTTACTTGGCTTGTCAAGCCTCTTCATGCAAATCAGAAAGAAAAGAAGGAGGGGAGATGCTTTCAGGTGGCTGAAGCCTTGGGAAAAACAGCTCTGTACTGTGAAAGAAGGCAATTCAAGGCACATGGCTTGCTGTGGGTCCCAGTTGGACTTTGGCCTCCACTGCCCTGAGCCAGTAACCCAGGCTTATTCCATAGGTTAAGCCTCAGATCAGTTTCTTGATAGGTTTTCTGGTCCTTCACTAAAAGTAGAGTATGAAGATTAAAGGCAAAGGGACAAGTATGGGTTGGACTGTTTTCCGAAGTCCTATCTGAAGTCCAGTACCTACAAACATAACCTAATTTGGAAATGGGGTTTGCTGATAACTTAAAATGAGACCTAATGGTGAACCCCAATAAACTTGGCCTGTGTCCTAAAAGGGAAATTTGGATACAGAGAGAGACACATAGAGAAGCAAGATTCCATGAGGAGACACAGAAGAAGATGGCCACTTGCAAGTCAAAAACTCTTGGTGTTCCCAGAGAAGCTAGAGAGAGTTTAGAAGAGAGCTTGGAACAGGCCATTCCCTGTCTTCTTCGGAGAGAGCACAACCTACTGACACATGGATTTCACACTTCCAGTCTCTAGAATTGAGAGACAAGAAATTTCTACTGTTTAAAATGCCCAGTTTGTGACACTTTCTCATGGCAGCTCAAGGAAGAAATAATGTATGGAATGGCAATACATTCTGGCAGAAGACAACGCCTCCAGGCATGACCTTGGCCAGGAGGTCAGAATCCAAAAGACATAACTGCTGGTCCAGAGTCATCTCCTACAGCTATGGAAATCAGTAGCTGAGGTAAAGAAGAGCTTAGAGCAGGGCTGTGGGCCTGCAAAACTGTGGAAGAAGGATGGTGGTCCATGCTAGAGAATGTAAAGGATGCTGGAAGACCTGATGGAATCAGTGTCTGCAGACTCAAAGCCTGTGGAAAGAGTGGCCAGCAGATATCCCACTAATATCACAGGGAGCCTTTAGAGAATAGAGGAGACAATGTCAAAAGACAAGGATCAGGGTTAGGAAAATCTTATTCAAAGCCAAGGGAAGTGAAATGAATGGAGAAAGAGCTGGGCATGGTGGTGCAGGTCTTTAATCCCAGCACTCAGAGGTAGAGGCAGGTGGATCTCTGTGAGATCTAGGCCAGCATGGTCTACATAGAGAGTTCCAGGTCAGCTGGGGCTACGGGGAGACCCTGCCTGAAAAAAAAAGAGAGATTGAGATAGAGATCAGAGCAACTCCACTAACGAAAAATGGGAGCATGGTTCTTCAAAAGGAGAAATGTGTTCAAGTTATGCCAATTTACCCCATAGAATAAACAATACAATAAAAAAACAAAAAACATGTTCAACATTCATTGCATTGGCAGGTATGGTTTCTTTGTGACTTACAGAAACCAACTGAATATTTGAGGCTGCTGGAGGATTTTCAGCTCAAGCCAGAGAGGTATACCCCATGTTTATATGATTATCACACCAAAAGTTTAATTGGTTCCTTTAGGCAACCTTTCAGAATGTTTTCTATTTCCTATAGATAAACATCAAGCCATAAACCTCATGCCTGACCCAAGGGAACTACCCAGGCAGTTGCCAGTTCAGAAAAGATAGTCGGTGGCCTAGGAGTCAATTTATTGAGTCTCAGGTTACATTTGCAGAACAAGAACTGAACTGAGCCTGCAAGTGAAATGGAAATCAGTTTTGGAACAGAAATAGAATAATGCATGAACCCGACCCGCTCTTTACCACATTGGAAGAGAAGCAGAGGCACGGGTGTTCATTTTTGTTTGGCATTCTTCACTCACCCACGCATAAATGAACTGACTAGCTGAGGTATAATCAGAGTCTCAAACGGATCCATTTTCCTAGGCAGCTTCCAATCATTCCATAACCACATTCAGTTTAAATGTGCTTTTCTTGTAACCCATGAAAAAAATGTTACATTCCTGTGTCATACAGAATTTGAATGTTATCCAGGCCTCCAAACACACAAAAGGCTGCCCAGATGTTTATTATTCTGGATACTCCAAATCAAGGAAACCTGGATTTCTTTTGTCTTCTAAAGAAAATTGTCTCTGACAGAAGAAAGAACCATAAATATATCAGATACAAAAAAAAAAATCTCTAAAATTTTTTAAACATAACTAATGATGGAAAAGCTATTTTTTGTCTTTGTTTTTGTAGCAAGTTGAGATTACCTGGCAAGCATGTAGCACTTAGCCTGTATTACATGTTAGCTGTGAAATGCTTCCAATCACCTCATGCAAAGAATCTCTGAAGAGTGTTACCTGGAACTTTTACTATTTCCTGGAGATTTTTTTAAACATTTTTTATTTATTTGTTTATTTATTTAAATTTTACGTGTATGAGTGTTTTGCTTGCATGTGTGTAAGTGCATCACCTGTGTGCAATGCCATGGAAGCCAGAAGACAGCATCATATCATGTGGAACTGTAGTTCTGAACAGTTGTTAGCCACCATGTACATGCTAGGAACTGAACCCGGGTCCTCTGCAAGAGCAGTCAGTGCTTTTAACCCCTGAGCCATCTCTCCAGCCCCTATTTCCTGGAGAAATTTTGGAAGAAAGGCAATGGTCACTAAGGGCTGCATTTCAAAGCCGCATCGCCATTATCGCTGAATGAAGAAGTAGCCTAACTCTTAGCAATCATTTTTAAGGCCCTCTTGAGTGACTATGAACTCAGAACGACCTATTCCTTCAGATCTCTCACGGGACCGTGCTCCCAAGACAGGCTTCACTCATTCTTTAATTCCAACAGTATCTCCAGCATGAATTGGGGGAGGATACACCCCCATCTCATCAGAGAATCATGCCCCTTGATCCCTAGGCCTGAAATACCTCATACATGCACAGTGTCAGACAGACTTCTCAATTCTTCTTCTCATTGTTTTCAATGAGAAAAATACTGCTTTCAGCATTGTGATATTAATCATGCACACCCACATTCATCCCGGGTGGAAAACAAGTTGGGGTCCTAAGGGATTAAGGTTAAATGACTAGCACACAGAGGAGCAGATGGCTCAATGAGCTTGTCTACATTAGAAACAATAACTTTTTTGGTTGCACGGTTATGTAAAATCATTAGTCCAGATTATGTCCATATTATAAGGGTCATTCCTATAACTAAAGACCTACTGAGAATGTTAAATGCCATGTGATATAGTTTTGACAGATAAAAAAGAGTTTTACAAATAGTACAGTGACTGTGTAGGTCACCACATGCAGTGGGTGGGACATTAAATTTAATGTCCTACATTAAAATGTGGGACATTTTAATAGTAACCAGAATCCATCTGAGCTTGGTAATAAAAATGATCAAAGTACTTAAGTGAGCATTTTAAAATCTGATATGCTCTACCTTGTAAACATGAGAAGGCATATACAAGCCATATACAGAACTCAACAATGAGGATCAGAAGAGTTCTCTCTAATAAGAATTATGGTAAGAGCATGGCAGCATCAGGGGCAGGGTGTTCCTGTTTACAATCACCATTCCCTTTGGCTGCATAACTTGGGGAGGCAGATGTTATCTCTGCTTTACAGTTAAGAAGATAGAGGCTGTCTATCAAGAACTGTGTAAGGTCTGAGATTTCACCCCAGTGCTCTGTGGGTCACCAGCCATAGCTTCATGCATGCTTGCACAAGACACAAGACTGCCAGCTCAGAGACAAAGGCACAGCAGGCAGCATGACTTTCACATACAGGGGTTTTCTAGTTAGGGTGTTCCACCATCCCAGTGTGCCAAGACTGTTTGAGTGTGAGCTCTAAAAGCCCTAGGTACCCCAGGACAGTTAGTCAGTCCAGGGTCCTCCTGTGACAGTTCCATAAAAACACCAAAACACAGTCCTAGAAGAGGATGCACACACAGTGGCCCTGAATCATAGCTTTGTACTCTGATATTACAAAACTCATTTTATAATATGCTGCAAACACAGCCAGCTTTTGCCTTCAAAGGAGACTTTAAAATTTACTGCTACTACTACTACTGTTGTTGTTCTATTGTTGTTGTTATTATTATTGGGGTGTGTGATGTGTGTTTGTGAATGTGGATGGATATGTGTGGTGGCCAGAGGACAACTTTCTAGAATCAGTTCTCCCCTTCCATCTTGGGTCAGTCCACCTTGGATTGAACTTAGGTGCTCAGGTGCGGTAGCAAGTGCTTTTACCCAATCTTACGGCCTTGGAGAAATTATTTTTAATGTCTTGACAACAAAGAAATCTTCTCACTGCTCTGAAACAAAACACTTCATCTTTTAAGATTGTCCACTCTACAAACATCCTTGAAAAGATTGTGGTTCAGGGGTTGGAGAGATGGCCTAGGGGTTAAGAGCACTAGCTGCTCTTGCAGAGGACCCAGGCTCAAATCCCAGCACCCGCATGGCAGCTAACAACCATCTGTAACTCCAGTTCCAGGGGATCTGACATCCCCTTCTGACCTTCAAGGGCACTGCATGACACATGTGTACCGACCTACATGCAGTCAATACACTCATACACACAAAATAATAAAACACAAAATCACAAAGCAAAAGCTATCAAAAGAAGTGCAGAATGTGAGATCCTTGTGGAGGATTTGCTCCCAACAGTTACAGCTGGTTAGTAAGTGGTGAAGACAATATTCAGATCACAACTTTTCAGATATGTAACCCTGTTTGTTATCTCACTTTTTAAATTACTATGCTCAGATTTATAGAGTTAAGTCCAAATGAAATAGATTTAGTTATTTATTTATGGCTTTTCTTTTCATTGAAACTTTGAACTTGGTCATTATTTTATTTATTTCTGTTTTGATGTTGTTCTGTTTTGTGAGACAGTGTCTCACTATTTAGCACTGGCTGATCTAGAACTCACTGTATAGACCAGGCTGACCTTGAACTCACAGAGATTTGCCTGCCTCTGTCCCCCTAGTGCTGGGATTAAAGGCATGTGCCACCACACCCAACTTTCTTAGTCATATTTTTAGAAATGTATGTCATTGTCCATAGCACATGTACTTACGGAAGAGAAATTTGAAGGTGTCCCAGAATGATACCATAATCCAGAACAAAATGAAACGAGCGGGATGGGCTAAGACTCCTGAGGCCTCTTGTCACCTCACGCTGGTGATTGTACCTGTGGCTTGTTTTCTGCTTGTGTCAAATGTTCAGCAAAATAGTATTCTCCTTTTTTTCCCCTCAGGGCTAGGGATTGAACTCAGGGCCTTGTGCATGCTAAGCAGGTACTCTACCACTGAGCTTCATCCACAGCTCTTCTGCCTTGTTTTCTGTTGTTGTTGCTGTTTTCTTTCTGAAACTGAAACATAATTTATTTTATAAAGGACTGGAAACAAACAACATTATAGCCACAATAATGAGGGAATCATATGATTACTTTGCATGTGCTGTAAGAATAAACATATCTATTATTAATGAGCATAGTAAAGTATATGTCTGTGTATGTTTTATTTTGCTTGGATGTATGTAAGTGGACCCATGTTGTATAATGCCCATAGACCGCCTTGTTTTTTAATCCAGGCAGAATCCCAGCAACAAACCTGGGATATGCATTTTCATACTAGGATAATTTTTAAAAGATATTACATTATAAAAAGACAACTACTCAGATTATCACATCGAAACCCGTTTTTCACACATTTTCATTATTTTCCACAGTGTTGACCAAAGCATCAAATAGGTATAACTATCTTAGGCAGAGTTTAAAGACTTTTTCCTGTAATATTTAGATTGAATTTCCTTTTCCTTTTTTTGTTTAACCCAAGTTGCTAGCTGAGGTGGATATTACAGTATGTTTTTAAAAGGCTATTTTTATTTTCTTTCTGGCCAGAGCTTTAGCGCTCTAAAGATCAAAAGAAGGCAAACTAAAGAAACAAGTAAGCAAACAGAGACAAAAGATGTGTAATAACAAGTTTCCCGCTGCCTGGATGGAAGCTGGCTGTGTTCTAAAGGAGTACACAACAGTTATAAGCAAACTATGAAAACACAATAGAAATAGCTAACCCTTTGCAAGAGTGCTGGCGTTTAAGATGCCCTTTGGACTTGAACACTCTAAACAGACACTACATCCATTACTCTAGAGATCTACTTATTCTGGAGCTGTCCCGCTGCCCAGGGGCTGTGAAGATTAGAAATCAGCATCCCGAGCTGTTTCAAGTTTACTCAAAAGCTTAGTGTAAGTTACGTGCTGTCCTCACCATCAGATGCCTTAGGAGTCAGGCTGCCCATCTCAGTGCATGAAGCAGACGTTAGCTCCACAGGGAGCAGGGTGGCCTTTGATAAGTGACAGAATGTATCTCCTACCTTCAGATGTTCAAATTCAGTTTTAGCAAAATTGCCCAAATAGGGTGTGATTTGGTGGGCAGAGAATCTGATTGAAGCTTCTGTCTCCCAGATTATCTCAGACATCAGGCTGTTGACTGGAATTTTGTCAGCAGTAAGAAAATTCCCATCCAAAGCTTTGGTTTCCATATTTAATAAAGAAAAGTAGAACTATGAATGGCTTATCAAGCACAGTCAGGCTGACAGAGTCTGTCTAAGCACGAACTCCCCAGGACAGCAGACAAGAGAAAGGATGGTTAGCGTGCTGCCCTTTTTCTCTCCAAATGAGTCAGGATCTGGCATCCTAGGAGAAAAACCAGAGCACATTTGGATCGTGCGAGAGAATTTAATAAAAGTTGATTCTCAGCAGGCTTTTGTTTTTTAGAAGAAATTCTCTTGAGACTTAAAGGCTCTGTTTTCTACCACCCAGCACAAAACATGAAGATCCCCTGGCTTGAGAGCACAGACATACAAGCCTTATTGACATTTCCACTTTGGAGCTGAATAGGCTTCAGCATAGGAGATGGCTGCACTTCTGCTGGCTCAGAAAGACCAAAGCTGGCATTTTAACAGGGCCGAGTGTCCTGTGTGGTTTGCTCTTAGAATCAGCTCCCTTCTCTCCGCCTGTTCCCTGCCCAATCCATTTTGTACAAAGTATTTTTTGCACTTTCTTTTTACTTTTTTCTCTCTTGCTCAGTTTTGGACATTTTCATTCTTTGCCTGTTATTGTACATTTGACCTTTCCCATAGTTCACAGGCTTTGGATTTCTTTTCCTAGCAATTCTATCTTCATAGAATATATTCAGATAGCAAAGGAGAACCCTTAAAAAGATTTTTAGTCACAATTGCTTGCCATTTTGTCTTCCAGGTGCATCAGGCAGAGTCTTCAGTAACCACCATGGGTGACCCTCCCTTTCTGAAATGGAATTCTAAAAGCTGGTGCAACCTTCCTCCTGACAGCTACGTGTACCACACCTTTAAGATCAAGATGCTTCCCACCACTGACTGTCCTTATATTCTCAGCATTGTTAGTAGCATGCATTTATTTTGTACCAGCCATAAGCTACATGATCTGAATAGCAAATGATCCCACTCTCAGAAGTCCCAGTCCTGGAAAGTAGAAGTATAAGCAGAGATGGAAATGCTGATGTTGCAAGTTAGCCAGTGTTAAATCCATTGAGGAGCTGATGGGACAGAGAGGCAAAACCCTTGTCCTGATTGTTCTGCATCTTAAAACGCATGACTTCCTAATTCTACCTGTGATATCAGGGAATCAGAGTCTCCTCTTGGTGTTCTCCGTCTCATTAATAAAAGAATTTAAGAACGGACTCAAACGGAAGTTTGAGGACAATCTTATTAGAGTTACCTAGGGCAGGCAAGCTCCAAACCTCAGCAGCTGCTAGGAGGAGGATGGAACAGAGAGGGAGAAAAGTCATGCCATTTGAGTTGGGCTGCCACGGAGGTCAGCCACATGGTGGACAAGCAGTCATCTGACGGGAGGAGCTTTAGAGAAAGGAAGCCCAACGTACCAGAAAGAAACACACTAAGGCTCTGGTCGGCATCCAAAAGAAAAAGAAACAGGAGAAGAAAGGACAGTAGTTATGCTTTTTCTGTGTCAGGACTCAGAAAGGCAGCCAAACCTCATGGCAGTGAGGGACTGCATTAGCGGGCAGGAATTCTGAGCAGAAAAAAATACAGGATCTCATTAGAAGGATAATTATTCTACCTATCTTTTCCACAGGCTTAGGGTAAGTTTGCATTCCTAAGTGTGAGTACTCCTTCCTGAGGGAGTAGTCCTTTGGCCAGTCCCAGTCCCTGGACTGGCACAACTGGATTAACCTTTTAATGTTTTGTGTAGCTTGAAATGTTAGGTCTCCACCCATATCAAAGAAATAGCTTTCTCTAATGAGCTCCCATAGAGCCCTGATCAAATCATCTGTAACACACACACACACACAGAAAGAAAGTTTTCAATAGTGTATGATCTAGTTCATGTTACCAGGGAAACCAAAGACTCCTTTTAGATTTTCAGTCTCATTGATAAAAGAATTTTAAAATGGACTCAGAAAGAAGCATGAGGACAGTTTTCTAAAAGTTTGAGAGTAAAACAAAAGGACGGGGATGCTGGAAATCCCAGCATCTGCAAAGAGCAGGAGAAATGGAGAAAAGGCCGTGACTTTTAAGTCAGTCATGGAGGTCAGAGAAACAGCAGAAAAGCCCAGGATGTTGGAAAGCACGCTTTGTCCTTTGGCTGATATCTGAAAAAGAGATAAAGAAAGAAAAAAGGAAAAGCATGCTTCCCGCCAAGCCATGGATCTGAATTCAGGTCTACCCAGTTACTGGCCCTTGTGACTCAGGGCAAAGGACTGCCCTGGGGCACATGGTTAGAAATAGAAATAGAAATAGATTATTAAGAAAGGAAAGCACTCCCAAGAATGGGGGTGGTCTAGTGAGCTGAGGAAAGAACCCCCAAAGCCTTGGGCCTCAGAGGCATGACCAGTTTAAGGCATGAGTTTAGCACCCAGCTCCCACAAGTTTGTGTGACATTCGCTTTTCTCCCCCATGAACTGTTCATCAAAAGAAACCCAGGTGCGGAAGGGCCTCGAGTCTTCCTCTGTATACTCACCTGAGTAAGCTCCTTTCCTTGTCTGAAGTCAGGCGGCACAGAGACACTGGAGGCCTTTCCTGACCCTCACTTCATACATATGTTAATCTTGAGGTAGCTGCTATACTCCTGCCCCACTTAAAAGCAAAGTGAGGCTGGGCGTGGTGGCACATGCCTTCAATTCCAGGACTTGGGAGGCAGAAGCAGATGGATCTCTGTGAGTTCCAGGCCAGCCTAGTCTGTATATGGAGTTCCAGGTCAGCTGAGGCTACAGGGAGACACTGTCTCAAAAAACAACAACAACAACAAAGTGAGTAAACCCAAAGGACTATTTTCTCAAATTTCTACATAAAGTTGTGGTCATGATCACATGGGAAGGAAGGAATTGCTTGATCATTATCTATGTTAGAATGTTTTTTTTCTTTCAGAAATCAGATTCTTGGATGAGATACTTCACTATATTAGTAATAGATATAAAAATTTAAAGCCTAGTATTGTTACAGTAGTAAAAACAAATGCCATAAGATTACCTGGTCAAGAAAATAAAAATCTTGGGTCTGGAGAGATGGCTCAGTGTTTAAGAGCACTGGCTGCCCTTGCAGAGGACACAGGTTAAGTTCTCACCTCCCATCTGGCAGATAATAACCATTTGTTACCCCAGTTCCAGAGGATCCAAGGCCTTGTTCTGTCCTCCGTGGACACTGCCTGACACAGGTGCACTAACATACATGCAGGCAATACACTCATACATATAAAATAAAAATAATAAATAAAACATTTTTTTAAAAAAAAGAAAATAAAAATCTCTGACCTGGATAAAGACCCAACTTTCCTGTTTTACCAGATCCCCTGGTCACAGGTCCACTCCTAGGAAGGTGGGTTCACCTTAAGTCATGTTTAAAGGATGGGCTGAGTACTTAGTATGTTAATGAGATGATGAACTTTTCCAGCTCGGAATCCCTGCTCCCCAGCCCAGTGCTTCTGAAAAGACATGTGGCTCTCCGTGTAGTTTGCTTGTTTTTCTGAATCCTTTAACAAAAACGTGTAAACCTCTCCTTTTATTCTTTATATCTCTTTTCAAAACACGCTTTCCCCAGTGTTGAACTGCCCCAACATCTTGGATTTCTTTACTTTTTCTCTAAAGCTCCCTTACCCCCGCCCCATGTGACTCCTAGTCCAGCACATATCTGACCTCCATGCAGGCTCTAACCTAGCATGGCTTCATGGCTTCTCCCAGCCATTCTCCTCCTCAAGGCAGCTGCTGAGATTTATGTCTTGCCTGTCCTGAAGATTTTTCTTTAAATTCAAACAGATTTGTACTAAAGCTTCCATTTGAGTTCATTCTTCAATTCTTTTATGAATGAGACTAAGAACCCTTAAAGGGGTGGGAGGACTGTTTTCCCACCCCATCATCATCAGTATGATGATGCACACCTGTAATCCCAGCACCCTGGAAAAGGAGGATCTCAAATTCAAGGCCAGCCTAAGACATATAGTGAGACCTTATCTCCAAAAAATTTTAATATGTCTTATGTGTATAACAGTTTTTTAAACTCCCAATCAATGATACTGACATGCACGCTGCTTTTGAGAAAGTGGATATTCTCTTACAAATTCTTTACAATAAAACTTGGAATCTGATTTTGCAGGACCTGCCATCTTCAGATTTTTATTTATTTTCCAGCTGCTCAAGAGCATCAATCATTTGTGTACCCAAAACCACATATGCACGCACAGAACAATAGCTAAGAAGGAACAGGGCTTGTCCATCCTCTCTCCACACCCATCTGCTCCCCAATCCACATGAGGATGGGTCTGTCACTTGAAGACAGATGGTTGCATTTCCTTTACACCCACAAGAAAGGGAGGCCCAAAGAGGGCCATTTGTGGAAACCTTTCAAGGAAGGAATTTTGTAATTTCACAGATATTCGTAGATGTCATGGGGAAGAATTGAAACAAGATTAACTAAGAACTGACAGAATTTTAAAACCATTTAAAAGACATAATTATTCATAATTGTGCTTCTCCTTTATTGGGGAAATTGAAAATTATCTCTTACCCAAGATGTCCATTAAGTGATATTCATTTCACTTAAATGCACAAGCAATTGCAAATATCATAGAATGGTTTTAGGAAAGCAATTTTCCATTGGGAAATCACTTGAGCTACTCATCTCTGAAGAAATGCAAGTTGCACAAAACAAACTTGATTCCCTTTATGCAAGTATGTCTTGAAGATGAACAGGTTGTTTCAAATCCCAAGTCTTAGGAGTTCATCACCCCAAAAGCATTAAGACTGGAAAGAGTGGGATGATGGCGGGGCCATCCCACAGTGATGGGGCTTGGGAGTCTGGGACTCAGCCAGGGACTAGACAGGGTGGAGGGGAGAGGAAAACAAAAATGTAAAGAAAACATGGGAATGGGGAGATAGCTCAGCAGTTAAGAACACTTGCCATTCTTCCAAAGGACCTGGGTTTGATTCCTAGCACCCACATGGTAGCTAACAACCATCCGTAACTCCAGTTCCAGTTCTTGCCTCTTCCAGTCATTGCACACACCTGGTGCACTTATATACATGCAGGCAAAACACTCATACACATAAAATAACAATAATAAATAAAATATTTTTAAAAAAGAAAACAGAGAGTGACAGTCACTTTGGAAAACAGAAGTCCACAAGGATCACAACAGAGACCTCAGTTATCAAGACCTCCTGGAAAGGTGTTTTCAAGCTCCCAAATTCTCCCTGACATTTATCTGAAAGGCAGCTGGCAGGAACATTTTTAAAAGTGAAACATAAAATGCAAGATGGAAAGAACTTTACCCAGAAAAATGCCTGAAATCTAAACACATACTGTCATAGAGAGCCAGCAAATTAGTCCTCCAACAACTGGACAGCAAAACACTGAATGAGGAACCAAAGAGAACGTGAACCCAAAGAGAACGTTTTTGTCCTGTGAGTCTTCCACCATGGTAAATACAAAAGTCAGCTCCTCGAATTGCATATGTCTTCCTCCCAAAAGCGAGCTGTGGGTATATCTTTTGACACTTCATTTTCTAAGAAGGGACAAATATCATTTTCTGTATCTACCAGCGTTTTTTAAAAACAGAATGTCAGCTACAGTGACAGATCAACCACAGCACTACATGAAGACAAGCAGACTTCATGTGCCTCTTGATGTGAATCAACAGGAAGTGCACAGCAACACTCCTGAAGGATGCTTGCCAAAGGAAATAAACATGAAAGCGATCCAGCCTCTAGATCTAAATAGCAGTATGCATGAAATAAAGCAGGAAAACATGTTCATGCAACATAGCAAATACATCAAGATCTGAATGTAGCAAGTGGTGGAGTATTTTTGTTTAATTAATCAAAGAGTAGATAAGATTTTACAGCAACTTTCCGGTGGCGGAGGTGTGGCTTAATGGTATGAACGTGGTATTCACAAGGCTCTAAGTCCATTCCTGAGCATCCAAAACAAGCAACCAAAAAGTAATTCATGGACTCATCAACAAAGTGTATTGGATACATTTGTTTGTATTTTGGTGTGAACAAACCATCTGTAGCCAGAAATTAAGAAACAATCAGACAAATTCAAATACTAACTATTGATCTTAAAGAAAGACTACTATTTTTGTATAAAATATATAGTAGCTACACTTTTAAAACAATGGCAATCAGTTATGATGAAATAATAAACACCATAGATGCTTGCAACCAAGGGCAGAAGGAAAATTTGCGAGGAGTTTGGGGGTCAGGCAGGAAAAAGGTTGTAAGATGGCCATGCACTGATAACTACTGAAGCCGGGAATGAGAACACAGGGGCCTGATACACTGTCCTTTCCACTTTGATATGTACTTGCAAGTTTTGATAATAAAAAGGTTTTAGGGGCTGGAGAGATAACTCAGTGGTTAAGAGTGGTTCAGATCCCAACACGAATAGCTAACAACCATCTGTAACTCCATTTCCAAAGGGTCTGACACTCTCTTCTGGCCTCCATGAGCATCTTACAACATGGGTGCATTTACCTACATGCAGGCAAAACATTCATACACATAAAATATAAATAAATAAATAATATGTTTTTGAAAATGTTTTATCTAATGAATATATAGCAGCATTAAAAACAACCAAATCTCTTCCAAAGAAGACTCTGGCATATATATCAGTAATTTATATCTATTTTCTGATCTACACAAGGAAGCTACTAAAGGTTGCTTATACTGACTGCAGTAACAGCATATATAATGGAGGAATAATAGAGAAAATAATTAACAAAGTCTAAAAATAAAGCATAGAAGTAAACTGGTATGGATGAAAAGGAAAAAAATTGCAACAAAAATGTCTGCGCAGACTTATGACAGTTTCCAGTCCTAGTTTTATCTATAACAGGAAATGCAAAGAAAGAACCCTCAGCACAGAAGGAGGGAAGCCACTAGTAGAGCAGATAAGGGCCACAAAGAGTGATCTGCAAAAGGCTGATGTCTTGCAACCTTTCCTGTTCTCGCTCTCAGATCTCTGTCTCTCTCTTCATCTCCCATCCCTCTCCCTTCTTCTCAGTCTGGCTATCACTGGAACTCCTTTTAGAATCTTTGGTACCTGAGTCTTTCCAACCCATAGGAGAGACACACAGCTCTTTGACAGGTAAGTTATTGCTACCATCCACAACTCTGAGTGAGTCTTATTCCATCTTGTTAACTGTGTACTGTATAGATTCCCTGCATGACTTTTCAAATGCTTGATGAATGCTTCAGACTCTTGGACAATAACAAAGATTGGACCAACAATGGACTCATTTTGGCTTCCAGTCCTTACTCTGCCATCTTGGTTGGCTATCTTGTTTTTCCCAGACTATAAAGTAGGATAAGTAAAATTTGTCTTTACAGGATGCTGAAAATATAGGGTGATTCTAGACACTTGGGCTTTACACAGTTTCTCAAATGAATGTCTATAAACAAACTATTATCATCTTCTAATTAAAATTGTCTTTTGGTTCTGATACCACTTCTAAAATTTCAAGACCTCAAGGCAAGAAAAATATATTCTTCATTGTTTACCTTATCAAGATTGGCTAACTTCAAAACTATGTTTATATGCCTTTCCTGCACACAGAATTGAGATTGTTTTGTTGCTAGAGAAATACCCCATATGCAAAGGTGTTTTTGGGAATGATGACTGAAAAGGAAGAGCCTTACAGACATATCCAAATTAATAGTGGGAAGGTCCAGCAAATAGGGAGGGAAGATAAGTCCTGCTTAAAAGTACCAGGACTTAAGCTGGGCATGGTGACTTACTACTGTAATCTCAGCATTTGGGAGGCTGAGGCAGGAGGATTACCACATGTCTAAAGCTATATAATGAGTTCCAGGTTAGGCATGGATATAGAGTGAGATCTTGATAGGCCATTTACAGAGAGAGAGAGAGAGAGAGAGAGAGAGAATATGAAGTTGGGTCGAGGTATTAAAGGGAGTGCAGACGGGAAGAGGTCCAAACACAATCAAAACATATTGTGTGAAATTCACAAAAATTCAATTAAAAAATAAGAAAAAAAGGGAGGGGGGAGAGGTCACTGGGAAGATGGCTGTCAGTAAAGCACTTGATATATGAGCAAAGGAGCCTGAGCGCAGTCCCCTGAACATACATGAAACAGGCTTTACAGTACAATCTGTAGCCCGAGCACTGGAGGGCGCGCAGAGACTGGCGGATCCCTGGAGCTCATCGGCTAGCTGTCTTAGCTAACTGGTAAGCTTCAGGTTCAGTGAGAGACCTTGCCTCAGAACAAGGTGTCTGGGGGGAGTTGTGGGCAGATATGACCAAGATACATAAACTGTTAAAGAAGAAATAAAAAATACCCCTCCTTTAAAAAATAAAATAGATAAGATGATAAGTAACTGAGGAAAATTCCCTACACAACCTCTGGCTTCCATAAATGCCCTGCCTTCCACCCCCACGCACAGGCACACAAACCAATCTACCAACAAAAAGAATTCTAGGAATTAGAAGTGCCTCGGGCAGTCAATGAGATGGCTTAGGGGGTAAATGTGCTTGCTGCCAAGCCTGATGACCTGAGTTCAGTCTCTAGAACCTCCCTGATGAGGGCAAAAGCTGGCTCCTGTATGTCGTCCTCTGACCTCCACACACGCACTGCAGCATGCCCATGCCCACACCTACACTCACTCACACAAAATAAACAAATGTAAAAGAAGTGTCTGGGAGAAGCGGAACTCTCATTGTTGAGCAGAGGGAGAGAGGGACGTCTAAAAACAAAGTGGCACTAGAACTCGGGCATCCTACAAGCAGGAAGTAGAGGGGTTTCCTCCAAACTAACCCAACACCTGACAGTCACTACCCTCTTGAGTGTATTTGTTCATCTATGATTTCTGACACACTGATTTTCTGTACTTTTAGAGCTTGGCATTAGATATACTTGTAACTAATATTATAAAAACATCATAAAAATATAAAAATAAGATACACACTGAAAAAATATGAGTGCATGAGGAATGTTATAACATCACCACACATGAATTAAAGAAGAAAGTACTCCTACGAAGGTGAAGCCTAATTGACATCTTTAATACTATATTAGCCTTTCACTTGAAAGTGCATGGGCTGTCAGGCAACCCCAGCATCGTGAGAATCCATTTTACTAGGCTTTCAGCTTGACGAAGCATAATTCCAAATGCTTCGGTCCTGTCAGAGCTGCCCTCCCACGGGAGTCAACCACACCAGTGCCTCTTTTAAGGGAAGTTTATAAGCCCATTCGAGTTGTAATAACATGTTGTCTTTCTTTGGAGAAACTTTCATCCTGGTAGAAATTCTTTTTAGTACATTCCCAAAGCCAATAATGCCAGCTCCACTTAACTCACAAACTACAAAACAGGCCTGGGCTTTTGATGATGAAGATAAAGTCTGGGTACTGACAGCCCACCACCCAGGTTCTAAATATGCACCAGAGCAATCCAAATTGGGCACTTGATCTCTTACTGCAGCAGAAACAGAGGTGGTGGCAGCATGTGCAAGACACCACCTAAAAGGCAAAACACATTGGCCTTATTTTCACTTTTGGCCCCTTTGCTCATATTTTTATGGTTAAACAAATGGCTTGTCTCTTTGTAGGCTATGACACTCTTTTATAGATCAGTTTTACAGTCCCTAATATAAACTTCTAGACATTTTCCATTTGGGAGTAAAGAAAAAACAAATGGCCATATTACCTATTACAGACTGAGTTGCCGTTATCTGAAACGCTTAGAACCAAAAGTGTTTACATCATGGTTTTCCATGGAATATTTACATATACATAGTGAGAGTTCTTTGGAATGGGACCCAAGTCAATATGGCATTCACTGTATATCACATATACCTTGTCAATTTAACTTCATATGATGCTTCAACAATTTTTGTACACGAAACAGATTCTGAGTACACTGAGCCACCAGAGATCAGGATGTGGAACTTACCACTTGAGTTTCATGGGTCTTAAAAACACTTTAGCCTCTGAAGTATTTAGATTTCAGATTTGCAGATTCGGGGTGCTCAATCTACAGTCCATGACAGCCACAGTAGGTAAGTTGTTTACAGGTGGGAGGACTGAGTATCCTGCAGATTCTAATTACCCTTCATACTGCCATCAACGTCTAGATATCGTCATCTCTTTAATCCCAGATAAGGTTTCCTACTTGTATTTCAAGATCACAAATTCCAGAAGCTGTTGTTGAGGGGTGTGAGAACAAAGGTTTTCACCTTGAAAAAACTCTGGATATGTCACCAAAGTGCACTGCGGAGTTTCATATCATGCATCCATGTGCTGAAGGCTGTGCTTGCAAACGAATGTAAAAAGAAGTCTGCTTGATATGACTTCACAGTCAAATCTACAAGCATTTGCTCCAGAGAAGCCCCGTCTGCCTAGGCACATGCTATATTCTGATCCACACACTCATCCCTCCACAGTAGGTGCCTTAGGTGCAGGCTCAACTAAGGGGTGGTTGCCCTTTGATTCTCCCCTTGCCTTCTGCACCTTGCAGATAAAGAGCATCCCTGAGATGCAGATTGTTATCACACACCTAGGTCTTATGCTACTGGCCTGTGAGGGCCAACACAGGAAGCCACAACCCACATGTAGCTATTAATATGTATGTTTAATTTAACCAAGGCCACAGTCAACTTCCAATGGTTCAACTTACAATTTTTCCATTTCACGAAAGATAAAGCATTCTTATGTATTCGTTGTTTATTTAGTTTCAGTACACTATTCAATTAATTATGAGAGATGTACAACACTCATTTTATTATACGTGTCAGATGATTTTGCCCAACTCTAGGCCAGAATACCTGTAGGTTAAGCTCAGTAAACTATGATGTCCAGACAGTTAGATACAGAAAATTTATTTTTAAGTTATTTTATTTTGTTTTGTTTTGTTTTTAATTTTATGTATGCAGGAGTATGCCTGCATGTAAGTGAATCCATGTCATGTAATGCCCATGGAAGTCAGAAGAGGGCATCAGATCCCCTGGAACTGGAATTACGAACCATTTTTAATTGTCACATATGTGGGACTCTAATCTTGGTCTTCTGCAAGAACAGCTGGTGCTCTTAACCACTGAGTAATCTCTCCAGCCCTCTATTTTATTTTACATTGCGTGTATGTGTGTGTGTTTGAGTATGGCTGTCGGTGCAGGTGCCTGCAGAGGCGACAGATTCTCCTGGAGAGGACGTTACAGGAATTGTGAGCCATTCAGCATGGGTGCTAGGAACCGAACTCCAGTCCTCTGCAAGAGCAGCGAGCACTCTTAACTGCTGAGTCAACTCTCCAGCCCCTTTTATTTTTATTTTGAAATGGAGTCCTATTAAATTCCTCAGGCTGGTCTCAAACTTGAAGTTCTTCTTCCTCAGCCTCCTCAGTGCTAGGATTACTGGTAGTGCCATTCCACCCACTTTGTATGGGATTACACAGCAAGCAGTTTATTTTGTTTTGACTTTTTAGCCTGGTGTATTTCATTTCTAGATTCCCCTATGTCATTCTTTTCTTTTGCTGAGTTCTAGTCTTCTATGTGCACACACCACAAGCTATTTATCCAATTTATACTTAATGGACTTTGGTTTATTTTTTTAACTATTGTGGGTTTAGAATAGAGCTGTTATAAATATTCATACACAGGTTTCTAGGCATATGAAGGTTTTTATTTCTCTTAGGAAAATTCTTAGCAATTGGATTACCCATCACACTATATATGCTAAGTGTATGTTGAATTTTATTAGGAAATTTTACTTCTAAAGTGTTTTTTTTTTAATATTCTCACAACAATGTCTGAGAATTCCAGTTGCTCCAAGATCTTCATTTTGCATTTTTTCCAGCTGAGCTTTCTAACACACAGGTAGTGCTCTTCCATCAGAGCTTTAATTTGTGTTTCCCCGATGATTAATGATGCTGACCATTCTTTTAGGTGTTTGCTGCCTACACACGTCATTGTGGATTTTGTTGTAAGAATCCTTACATATTATAGATACTGGTACTTCATCCGAAATATATTCTGCAAATATTCTCCCACTTTGTGGTTTTTTCTCATTTTCTTCTAAGTATTTTTTAAATTTTAATTGAAGAAAACTTTGTCTACGTCACATGCCAAACTTGGCCCTGGAGACACAACAATGAATAAGCTTTAATGCAAAATTTTTTTAGCAAAATTTGCATCTAGTAGTTTCTATACCACCTTTTCAGTATATTATCACTAAAGTTTTTATATCATTAAATATTGTTTGAAAACATGAGTTGAAATATACAATACATAGCATCATTCTCTTGGCTATATTTTAATTTATGCTTCTGTATTTGAGGGTATTTATGTTTGTTCTTATCAAAACTAAAGACAGAAAGAAAGAAACGGAAGGAAGGAAGGAAGAAAGGAAGGAAGGAAGGAAGGAAGGAAGCTAATATATGATTAATATCCTTGCACAGAAACCTCTGCCAGCATCAGCAATTATTATCTTGGTATAAATGCTTATGATTGTGAAATCCTCAAAAAGACTGGAGCTGAAGAGATGGTTGAGTGGTTAAGAGCACTGGCTGCTCTCGCAGAGGACCCAGGTTCGATCCCCGAAACCACATGGTGGCTAACAGTCATCAATAACTCCAGTTCCAGGGGAATTCAACGCCCTCTTCTGACCTCTGCTGGCATTACGCTTACATACATGCAGGCAATACACTCACACACATTAAAAAAAAAAAAAAAAAGCAGTTAGGTGTGGTGGCGCAGGCCTAGGCAGAGGCAGGCGGATCTCTGTAAATTCAAGGCCAGTCCAGACTATATACCAAGTTCCCAGATCAACTGGGGCTACAGGGCGACCCTGCTGTCTCAAAAAGACCAAAAAAAGCACGGTGCTTACTTCTAATGGTCTCTTGGAAAAATTACAGATGACCTTCTCTTGTGTACTTTGTCATGCCAGCATGTGACGAAGAGCCTGCCTCATCAGGGCACTATACCTAATACACCATTTGGCGGTAAAAAAGAATTCCACCAGCCTCTCCACTTCCTCCTTATAACTTTCTTCATCCTGCAGACATCTACTTTGCCTTCCCAAATGAGGGAAACTATTGAAGGCTTCCTAGGAGATGCGGGTTCCAGGGGAGCTGAGTGGCAAGCCAGGTTGCTGCTCAGCAATGCCCTTGAGGGGCCCCGCCCTCTGCCGGTATAAAACCTGGGTGAGGTGGGGCAGCCACATCTGACACTCAGCCTCCAGAGCACCAGCAAGGCATTGGCTTGAAGGCACTATGGCAAATGAAGTGCAGGTCCTGCTGTCCCCGCTGAAAGGTGGACATCCTCCGGCAGGTAAGTCCCTGCTTCACCTCGCCCCTGAAACTGCTGCAGCTGCTACCTGGCTCCCATCTGCTCACAGGAGCAGCCCAGCAGAGCCAAGGTTCTCAGCCCACCCACTGTTGCTTTAACTTCCTGCAGCCTGAGCTCCTCCAGTCTTTGAACTTCCTTAGCGTGTCTTCATCCAGGAACTGCAGAATCAAAACGTAGGCCAGCATGGGAGTGTGGATTCATCACTGCAGAAAGGGATGATAAGGAGGTTCTGGTCGTAGGTCAGCTGTATGACATCCGCCCTGGAGAAGTTGCCACTATGGGGAAGCCCACCCCAAGTTCCATCTCTCATACTCAGTCTCCCCAAGATGCCCATGGTTCATCTGACTTCATGCTGATTTCCACACAGAGGGCAGAGCCCCACCCCTCCCTGGGTCTTTGGAGTTGAGCAATGCTAACAGCCCATCTCTAAGGCGAGAAACGCTTTTCAAGAATCATCCAGTGACCCGCGCTGTCGTCTACTGTGTGTTATTTTTACGTCAACTCTCTGGAATGTAGAAACAAGTTCTCCTGTATTTAACCATGTGTTTATATAGATTGGTTTGAATGAAAAGGCCTAGTTTTGGTCAGTTTTATATTTTTTCAACTGTGGTCTTGAGGAAAGATCTCAACAGCTTGGCTGCTTTGTGCTTGCCTTTCTCCGTTTGCAAAATACGGTTATTGGTATAATTCTTTGTTTTCTCCAAGTGTGGATTCTTTCTCTTCTCTTGGCTGCAGGCATCGATGACAGGTACAGCTTCTGAGAAGAGTGAAAGTCTGACACAGACCCCATATGTTCTGGAGGGCAGCACAATACAGTCAGGGCTTTCCCTTTTCGTTCTGGGTTTTCAGCCTTAACACCAAGATCCTTTGTCAGTCTACTGACATTTTACATGTGTAACTGAATTTAGCACTATTAACATTAAACTTAAAGGTGTTGGCGCAAACCACTGGTGGGCAACTATATACACAAACTTAAAAGAGAGGCTCATTGCACAGATAGAAAGAAAAGTACAGCCCCTACCTCAATCCTTCATATAATAATTCAGCTAAAAATCTGATATGCTAAATTGTATTTATGCACAAAGAACACAGAGAGAAACTTAACCAAATGAAAGCTTGAACGAAACCGCGGGGAACTTCCTGTCCCCATCACTAATGATTGCTAATTACTCTGTGTACATAGCACACCATGACTCCATCAAGCATGTCACAATGCCTCTGGCACGACAATTAATTATTATGAACTGTGACACTGCAGATAAGAGGTTTGGATAATTAGAATGGAGATGAAGGCAGACTTTTGCCTCCCCACTGAGCTCAAGAGAACAAAAGAGTTTCATCCTTCAGCTGGTTTTGCTAAAGTCCTTAAGTCTGAACCAGTTTTCGATGGTGCAACATTTTATTTATGGAACAAAACTAATAAGGTGCCAAAAATTCTATTAAATCTTCACCTGATTGCTAGAAGCAAAATATAGATCCCCGAAAGCAGAAAGCTAACATGGTGATGAGCAAGAGGTGGTGTTTAGATCCTGGCAGAGCAAGGCTTTTCATTCTGCATCTCTGAGCCTCAGTTTTCTAAACTGAGATTATACAACCTCGATATGGTAAGGCTACTGTGAGGATGGAAGAGAGCTTATGTAAATTACCTGGTACATGAATGTTGACCCCTGTAAAACATAGGCCTACTACCTAGCAAAACTCCCACCAGTCAGCAGAATAATCAGAATTTCAAGGCATCCTGATGTTGAACGGGATGTTAGTTAGGATGAGCAGGCTTGCAGTATAGTTAGGGCGGAAAACAATTGTAATAGAAGACACTCGTAGTTAAAAATGAAACCACTCTGAAGTCAGCCAGCTGCAACTGTCCCGCCTACGCACATGGTGCGGAACACTTTTCCTTTCTTCTGTGTTAATGTAATAGATCAGTCTCTGCTAGTCTTTGTTATACATTTATGCTCTGAAACAAGACTGTGTTAACCATGAGCAGCTCTAGGCAGCACAGCTTTGAATGCTCTGCTTTTTTTTATTTACCTCTCTCTTAATTTTATAAGAATCCATACATGAATAACAATATCAAAAATGTGTGAGTAGAAGGTAGTCCAGGGAAGCTAAGTACCTGATGACTAGGAAACAGCCACGCATCAGTTTTTCTGTATTTCCTGCACTTTTGAAATTGATTTAAGCCTAAGAAACCAGAGGGGGGGAGATCATCTGTGAATCCCAAAAGAAATTTTCTGGCTCATTAGACAAAGAGAAAAGTTTGTTGGAAAGGGTTACCATTAAATATGAACCTGGAAAGTGACTATAATTGCATAAGGACCAGTGTCATTTAAAACAAACAAAATGGTGGGCAGGAAGGATGGGGTATGGCAGTAAAGGAGGGAGATGAATAAGAATAATGCATAATTACACATATGTATGAAACGGCCATAATGGAGAGATGGCTAAACAGTTAAGAACACGGGCTGCTCTTGCAGAGCACAGGGGTTCGATTCCCTGCACTCACATGGCATTAACAACCCTGTGTATATCCAGTTCCAGGGGGTCAGTGCCCTCTTTTGACCTCCAAGGGCATTGCATGACATGGGTATACTTACATACATGCAGGCAATACATTCATACACATAAAATAAAATTAAGAAATAAAATATTTTAAAGAAGAAAGAAAATACCATCATGGTATTCATTACTCTGTTTGCTCCCATAAAAATTAATTTTAAGGCAAGTATGGTATAGCACACACCTTTAATCCCAGAACTGAGAAGGGAGAGGCAAGTGGGTCTCTGTGAGACGGAGGCCAGCCTGGCATATACAGTGAATTCTAGGCTAGCCAGGGCTCCATAGTGAGATTCTGTCTCAAAAAAATAAAAGGTTAATTTTTAAAAGACATAAAGGATAACTAAATTGTCTTCATTCTTTCAAGTCTATCTAGTCAACCTGTGCAGAGTAAGGAAGACAGATCTGGTGGATCAGAAGAGAAGTGTATGAGACCCCTGGCCAAAACATCCTGGAATGTGAAAGCGGTTGTCATTAGCTCAGAGCTGTCTATGTACCTGGCAGGGCACAGAAACTTCGGGATATGGCTGTTAAATTTCAGATAAACAACAGTCCACGGAGGGACTTTACAGGGGGCAACTCAGAGAGATCGAGGAGTTTGGAACAGGGCAGTGGGGCTGGTACTGGAAAGTAAAACTGGCTTTATAACAAAGTCCTCTTCCTCTAAAGTCTCTTCTACTGATGATTTTTCAGGGGTCTTGATTGGCAACCAAAAATTGGCTAAGTCAGCTCTGAATGCAATGTAAGCATTTTCCAAGCATCTCCCTTTTAGCTGAAATTTTCAAATAAAAATTTTCAGTCAGAAGGAAGAGTTTATATAAACATTGTGTTTTCTTGCTGGTTTTATACATTCTCCATTTAGTGTTTCTAAAATGCCCAAGTTTTCTTACAGTCTTCTTTTTATCTTGACCACTCTGTGCCACATACTGTGAAAAATGTCTGGAAAATCTTAACTGGAGAATTATGTAGAATTGGAAATTACAAGATCTATCTTTGAAAATTTACAAACCACAAAATCTACCATCAGAGTTTAATGGTAACCCAGAGACAAGAAAGCAAAGTTTTGATTTCCCTGCCTGAATTTAGATTTCCTAACGAAACTATCCAAGAAAGCATCTCTCTTTTACATTTTCTGTCTCTAATTCATTTTATTCACTGAAAGACCCCAAATCTTACCATATTTGTGCTCAAATTTGCACTTATGGCCCATTAAAATATTAAATCTATTCATATTTTACTTTGTCCAATTTCAGTGCTTTTTTACAAAGGTTCACAAAAGGCAAGATAGTACAAAATATGAAGTTATAGAGATGCTTACAAATTCAAATGGATTGATTTGGACACAGTAGCTCCTTTGGAAAGATCTTTAAGTCAGACTTCCATGGAACCAGCAAAATGGGACAGAGCATGACTGCAGTGGGTTATTAAGCCTGGTTGTCTAGAGCCTAAGAGACCAGTGTGACCAGTGTTTCCAGCGGAGCTATGAAGACGACCCTCCCATAAACTGGTCTGCCTGGTTCATTCACCCCAGGGTCCTGAGAGTCTTAGTTAGTCTATCTATATCCCAGTGCATCATCCACAGAATGGGATATTATCTTTAGCATCTTTGCACAGTAACTGAGTAACAAGCAAGAGAAATTCTCTCTCAAACATGGTTAGTACAAGATTGTATTCTAAGGGCTCGAGAGATGGCTCAGCAGTTAAGAACACTGGCTACTCTTTCAGAAGACCTGGGTTTGGTTCCCAGCACCCACATGGTGGCCAGGAGATCCAAACTCTCTTCTGACCTCCGTGGGCATTGCATGACACAAGTGCACTTAAATGCATGCAGGCAAGACACTCATACACATAAAATAAATATATAAATAAATAAATAAATAATTCTTTTTAAAAAACCTATAAATTTACCATGTAGGGTGACACACATCCATAATCCCAGTTAGCAAGAGGTTGAGGCAGGAGGATCACAAATTCAAGGCCCGCTGGGGCTACATTGTAAGAATCTGTCTCAGAAAAGAAAAAGCCCACCATTAAAAAATACAATTGACAAATTTTGCTGTTCTTACAGAAAAACAAACAAGAATAGCTACTAAAAGTGCATCTAACCATGGAGACACGCCTGTAACTCCAGCACATGGGAGGCGAAGGAAGGATGGGTTGAGTTTGGGTTTGGGCTACACAAAGAGTATCAGGTCCACCTTAGTTACATAGTAAGATTCCATCTCAAAACACACAAAACAACAAAACAAATATCCTTGCATCTTCTATATGACTTGCATAAAACGTATTATTGATGATCAAGTATATAAATACATAATAAAAGGCTGATTTTACATAATGAAACCACGAAAGTTCTAGAAGAGAATATGGAATAATAACCCCTGATTTCAGGGCTGCTCTTGCAGAGGACCTAGACTCACTTCCCAGCATCCATGTTGAACAACTTACAACCTTGTAACTCCTTCTCCAATGGATCTGATGCCCTTTTCTTACCTCACGGGCATTGGGCACACATGGTGATCTTAGATACATGCAGGCAAAACATTCATCCCCATAAAATAAGTAAGTAAAAAAGGTTTTTAAACATTAGATATCCTGTCAAATCCACATAAGATTGACAAGTTAGTGTAAGATTAGTGACATTTGGGGGCTGGAGAGATGGCTCAGCAGTTAAGAGCACTGGCTGTTCTTGTAGAGTACCCAGGTTTGGTTCTCAGCACCAACATGGCAGCTAACAAGGGTTCATAACTACAGTTCCAGGAGATCCAACCCTCCTCTGACCTCTCTGGGTATTGCAATACACAGGTGCACTTATACACATGTAGGTAACACACTCATACACATGAAATAAAATAAAAAAATAAAAATAAAATAATCAAAAAGAATAGTGACATTTTACAGTGATCAAACATTATCAATAAAGTCAAAAGGCAAGAATTGGTATAATTACACATTTTATATATGCAATACTTTTCACAAATAGCTCTTAAAAACTCAACAAGAAAAGGAAAAGACAAGTAATAAATAGGAAAAAATAAACAAAGGCTTTGAACAGTTTAGGGAAAATACAAATAACCTCTAAAGCAAGTTTAATATCTAATAACAAAGGGGAGAAATCAAATTAAAGTAATACAATACTGTAAGAGAGTTTGGGTGCACAAAGATCAGTTGTGGCAGTCTCAAGAAACTAGTTTTGGCCACCTATCCCAATAGCCCAATTAAAGAGATAAGTGATGGTAAACAGCATTTAATCTACGTGCTTGGGAAAGAGGAACAGATAAAGGAGTCCAGGGACCCAAGTTCATCTTCAGGGTACTGATATGAACTTTATGTTTAAGATTAACTTTATTTTGTATTTATGTGTGTATGTGTGTATACATGTATGTGTATAGGTGACCAATGAGGCCAGGAGGGTTGGATTCCCTGGAGCTGTAGTTACAGGTGGTTGTGAACCACATGATGCAGGTGTGAATCAACAAGTGCTCTTGATTACTGAACCATCTCTCCAGCCCCAAACTTTAGGTTTAAATAGTGGAAGAATCAGGGCAAGGGGCAAGAGATTAACTGATCCTGGAAAAGATAGGGTTTCCTTGATCATTGTCTCAGTTCTAGATCTGCAAAATTGAAGACCTTGTCGCCTGAAGTTACAAGCTGGTTCTCAGATTACTCATAACCCACAGTATAGCCTCACTCTCAGGGACAATTACCTTCATCTGGGGATGTTTATCCTGCAAGACTGAGATTTAGCACACTGACTGGAGATCTTTAGGCCCTTTGAGAGAGGGTGTTTCTAAGAAGCTGACAGTAGGATGCTTCTGTTACTATTTGTGCCTTAAGCCTTGAAGGGAAATGAAATACGTTAAATATTACCAGTTTCAAGATAGGCATTTTTTGAGTAATTGGGATGCCTATTGTTAGATCATGGACCTGCCTTTTTAAGACACTGGTCACTCTAAGCCACTAGATCCCACAGCTTGGAGAAATGTGGCCATACAGCACTGTAATTAAGACGCTGTAGTATGCTGTGACTTAACAACTTCTAATTTATGTTCCTACCTAGTATCTGACTCCTCCATGTTCTTTGTCACATAGGCTTTCCTAGACCAAATCACATGATGTAAAGCATTCTTCCACCCCCTAAACATTGGGGGATTTTGCTGAGGGCTCTTCTCTAGCCTCTACCTGACCTCCTGACAGATCATCCTGTGACTGGCAGCTATCTCTCTTACTCTGACTTCAAGCTATCCCTTTTACTGAAGCACCTTTCTGGTTTTGAAAGGGAGACCTCTCCTTCCATCTGAAGCCCCAGTCATATTGTCTGTTATAATAAGGTACTGTTCCTTTCACATGCTCTCCTCTATCAAGGACTAATTATGGCTCCTATGGTCGCCAGCCTGCTCCTAATAAAGCTCACTCCTAAACAGTAATTTTGTGACATCATCTTTCCTAAATCAACCCATCTACTCCTCTACCATGTGTAGAAGCAGGTGACCAAAATAATAGCAACAGTAAAATAAAGGCAGAGATACCAGGCTTCGACTTCCCTTCTGAGCCCAAACGAGGAGTCAGGGTCTCTAAATCAAAGCAACTTCTCCATTCCTGCTTTAATACTTTATGCTAGGCATGGTGGCACTTGCCTTTGATCCCAGCACTCAGGAGGCAGAGGCAGGCAGCTCTCTGTGAGCTCAAATTCAAGGCCAGCCTAGTCTACATAGCAAGTTCCAGGCCAGCTGGGACTACAGGGAGACCCTGCCTCAAAAAGACCCCACCCCCTAAAAAGAAAAAACCTTATTGATCTATGAAATCAGACATTTTCTAACTCACACTGTCTGGAAAACCAATCTTTGCCATGGCAACTGGTGAGACTGTAAACTACAGTGACCTCTATGAGAGACAATTCAGTGAGTTTGAACAAAATTTCAAATTCACATATTTTTCAAAGCTAACAAGATCACTTCTGGAAATGCATCCCACAGATATGCTAGTGCCAAGTTATGTATAAAATAGTATATTCATTGTAGTATCACTTGTGATAACAATGAATGGAAATGTGTGAAATGACTAGCACTAGCAAACAGGTTAAATAAACACAGCCTGCTCTCATAATGGAATTGCAAAACAGATGTTAAACACGCGCACACACACACACACACACACACACAAATACAGACATATAAATATAGAACTTTCTCCAAAATGTATGGTTAAGTGAAAAAGTAAACCAGATACAGAACAATGTGTATTTTATGCTACAAATAATACGTATAATACCTGTGGAAGAAGACGCAGGGACCTTGTAACTTAGCAGTATCCGGGAAGGTGAACCGGAAGGGCGGAAAGGGATGGTGGGAAGGAATCCCAAACCCGTTGTACTTTTGATTGTGTGCCTTCTGCATGTAAGACGCATCAAAACTTTTACCTAATAATTTTTTATAAGAACAGTGATAGAGTGAGTTCACAAAGGCATTAAGAAACAGGCCTTTTTTTGTTTTTCACTTTATTGGAACAAGTTTCAGAAAATTGCCCATGTGGTATTTCCATAAAAAGAATTAACAGGTTCAAACAAATCAATGTCCATTTAGCTACTTCTCATTTGAGCTTGTCAGATTTCAGATGTGCAAATTTCCTGGGAACAGAGAAAAGTATTTGCTTTGACTTGCAATTTGAAGAGGGTTGTTCCTTTTTAAAAGTTGATTTCAGCTGACATTGTTAAACACTTGAATTGCTGTTAGGTCATCTGTAGCCTAATTAACACTAATTGATCTCTTGAATGGCAGGACTATTAATACAGTTTAATTACTCATTAGACCTCAGAGCTCAGCCTGCATGGAGGTTGGGGTCTGGGATGAAGGTGGCTATCCCTTGGAATTCAAAGCACCTCATTTGAATTAAATGTCTGTTAGCACTGGGCCCTGACTTTTGGCTCATCTCTCAGAATCTGGCTTTTGAAAGCCTTGGTTAAAAAAAAAAGTGCAAGCCATGCAGAAGCTTTAATCTTGTGGGAAAACAAGAGGGTCACATTGTAATTGTGGGTTGCTGTCTTGAAGAATGTAATTGGTTTGATAATAAGAAAAAATGTTTTTCAGAGAAATGCCCAAGGGAGCATGTTGTTACGCTTCCCAAGTCGAAGGTGTAACCTGTTTTCCAACCTTGGTTCCACCTCTCTGAGCACAAAAAGGTGGACCTCAGCCCTTCCTCCACCCACACTGTTCCCCGCTTCCTTGTTTTGTTTTGTTTTTCTTTCTTTCTTTCATTGTTTTGTTTTAGACACAGGTTAGATCTTTAAAATGTAAATTTGAAAATTTTTGTCAGATCTAAAGTCCTATCTTTACTAACAAAGCTGTTCTAATTTGGTGTTTATTGTTCATAGTAAAAGCTGGAGGAATGCGAATTTCCAAAAAGCAAGAAATGGGCATTTTGGAGAGACATACCAAAAAACCAGGATTAGAGAAAACAAGGTAGGGATTGCTTATGGTTCTGTCTCTAGAAGTTATTTTCTTTTATGCCCTGTGCATTTGAGGGGGGCGGCCAGGTTGGGACAGGGGTGAGCTTCATGGTGGGTGTTGACTCCAGAGATAGAACAGCTACCAACTGGAGGGTTTGCTAGGCTCGCATCAGACTCCACCTCTCCTCTCTGAGACCACCTAGCTGCCTCCCACTTACAAAGTGTGGTCCTAAATGCATCACAAACTGATGTACATCCTTTCACCGTATTTTCAGGTCAGCTTTTAAAATATCGTGCCTCCACTGACCTTGCCTTTGCAACATACTTTATGTCGCAGTAAATCCCCTAAGTTAAAAATAAACATCTTTTAATTTCTTTAAATTCACCATTCAGTTAGTTAAGAAAGCAATAGTCACTATATCTGGCATCACTGGAAACCATACAGGTACTGAGACTGGTTTCTCCCTGCTTTTTCCACCATGACCTTGACACTGAAGTTCCCAGAACCAAGCTGAGGTATGGGTCAGTGTACCCTATACTCAAATACACCAGCCACACTGACTTGTTTAAGGAAAATGAATGCATATGGGAAAGGTGTTAACCTATTGGCCTGATTCTTCCAAGTAACCTGATGAGGGATGCTTCAGGGATTATGAACTTTAAGATAATTTCCATAAAGCAGCAAACAAGTTTTTCAAAAGTAACTGGTGAAAGAATACTCAAGACACCTGTTTAAGGCATGCAAAGAAAATGTGGAGGGAAACAGCCTGTAATTCCTTTGAGCTGTTCATATAAAATTGTGAGGATTCTGCATATGTATGTGTACGTGGTGCATGTATGTACATGTTCCCACATGTAGAGGCCAACGTTGGCATCAGGTGTCTTCCTTGCTCACACTTCACTTTATTTATTGGCCCACTAATTTGGCTAGTTTAGGTTGCCAGCTTGCCCAAGGACGCTTGTCTCTGCCTCTGGAGTGCTCAGATTACATACAGGTGAGCTGCTGTGCCCAGTTGGCTTTATGTGGGGTTTAAGGACTCAAACCTAGTTCTCATGCTTGATGGCATGCACTTGTTATTTACTGAGCTATCCCCAGACCCCATATAAAATTATTTTTAAATTACTTTTCAAGTTTTCTTTCCAATATCTGGGAGGGATTTTTTTTCTTTAATGTGTATGAGTGTTCTACCTGCATGTATGTAAGTACACCTGTGCATGCAATGCCAGTGAGGTTTAAAGATGGCTGTTAGCCACCATGTGGTTGCTGGGAACTGAATCTGGGTCCTCTGCAAGAGCAGCCAATGCTCTCACCAGCTGAGTCATCCTCCAGACCCTGGGAGGGAATATTTTTAAGAGTTTCACAGCACACACACACACACAATACTGATTGCCCCCATGAGCAACAAGTTACTTCTGATTCCAGAAAACAGCAATCCTGTGATAAAATGAGGCTGTAAGTCCTCAAGACTGAGGGCCATACATTGCTCATCTCCTCACCAGCATCCAGGGCAGCAGCCAGGATAGCTGCAAATGGTATCAAACTTCATGAACCACAATCTGGTTAACATAGGGAGACTGTTCAGTTCGAAAGTATGGCAAGCATGCACTTGGTTTGTTTGTTACAACCAGTTACTGTGCCTGGGCCAGGGGCTTGGACACTGAGGAATGAATCTGGGCTTGGGACAGGCTTCTAATGGGCAGCCAGTCATTCATTTCTCTGCACCTCAGAAAAATGAGAATTCACTATTAACTCTCACCTACTGGAACAATGTGGACAAGGGGATTAGAACCTTCTTTAAAGACCCAGTTGTTTTCTAGTAGTTAGCACAAGGTGGGAGTCGCATGACTGCAGAACTGAAAACAATGAGAACATTCTCTCTCTCTCCAGCCCAAACTTCTAGGGACACATTCGGGTGATGGGAGACCTATGTCTTATAGGATTGGGGAAGAGAACAGGCATTATTTAATTGCTGAAATGACTGGGACCACTCCCTGGGGTTGGGATGGAGCCAGTGTCCTAAGAAGCCCTGAGGTGGAAGCACCTCCCTCTGTGTTCAAACCTCCTCCTTGATGTGTGCTCTGCCAGCTCTGCTTTATAATCAAAAATGTCTTAGAGAATAGCTTTAAAAACATTTCTCACAGGAAACATACCTCTAGCAATCTTCAGTCTATGTCCATTTCTTAAATAAGTGTGACCAACCAACACAAACCATTCAGAAAAAAAATATGCCAAGCACAGAACTGCATTGAAGACACTGTACTCTGGACGTAGCCCTGGCAGAAACATTCCTACAAAATAGCCTGGCCTGAAAGAAAGAAAGAAAAGAAAGAAAGAAAGAAAGAAAGAAAGAAAGAAAGAAAGAAAGAAAGAAAGAAGCCATGAGACAGCACATGCTATAGATGGCTTATTTCATGAAATCCAAAGACAGAACTGATCTATATATGTATAGATCTATCTATATATCTATGAGGCTCTATATCAGAGTACCAGTTATTCCCAGAAACCACTCATTAGACAAGTATTTTCAGTTTATGAATATTCACTGAGCTTATAATATGTGCATTTAATGCATGCATTTATACTTCAACGAAAAGAAAAAACAATTGTAGTGGCATCTCGGTCTACAAATCTTAAATGTGGCTTCTATGGATTAAACTCAGGTCCCATGTTTGTACAGTAAGTACTTTACTCACTGGGTTGAGCCATGTGTGAGGTGAATCAGACAATGCTCCAACTCCATATTTACCCAATAGATCAAGTTGTTCATGTGAGCAAACAGAATACCACTGTGATGTTCCCAACCCAGCACTCAGTGAGTACTTTATCTCCCCACCACAATATGTAGTTTTGGAGGCGGGAAGGTACTGGGGGTCTAAGGCTCTATGCACGCCAGGCAAGCACTCTAATACTGAGCTATATTCCCAGCCCCAAGTTTTTGAGTCTTATTTAAAGTTTCTCCTCATGCTTACAGTGCCATTGCAAATGTTGCCAAAATACAGATGTTGGATGCTCTGAACGACGCACTTGACAAGGTGAGCCGTGTGTGAGGTGAATCAGACAATGCTCCAACTCCATATTTACCCAGCGTATCGCGTTGTTCATGTGAGCAAGCAGAATACCACTGAGATTTTCCCAACCCAGTCGTTTGATGTTCTTGTGAAAAACTTGATCTGTTCGCAGTCAGAGGAACATAAAATAGGTGAAATGAGAAGAGCTGTTTTCCCAAATCCCTAAAATGTCTAGTTAATAAATCATTCCAAAAACAAAGTAGGAGACAAAGTGAGAACCTGAGGCTGAGTTGGCAGAACTTTCCTTTACCCTCCAAAATATTTCTCAGGGCATGGCATGTTTTTACAAAAGGCAGCCTGTGTGTCAAGATGTCAGCAGTTTTGGGCCTTGGTCCCCACCCAAGCATTTCCATAATAAATACTTGATTTGAGAAGACAGTGGGTAGTATGAGGCTGAGTGGTTTGGGGCTGGAGGCAAGCTGGACACCAGCTGAGACTATTAAGTAAAGTGTGTTTATAAAAATAGTTTACCATTGCTATTTTTACTTCTAGACCCTGAGTTTCTTCCAAGTAGCTCAAACAGCTCAAAAAAGCCATGCAGGGCAAATAGTGACTTTGGGTTTGGGGATTCAATTGTTTTGTTTGTTTTTCCCTAATTTTTGTAGATAGTTATAGTGAGCCTTTATTCTATTTCCAGGAGATAAGTGCATTATATTTAACGTGATAAAAGATGGCTCTTTCTTCTATTCCTACTTTAATTGAAGGATCAGGATAGGGTTGCCTCATTAGAGGCTTGCAGTTGTAAAAGAAGTTACAATTTCTCCACATTTCTGAGAATCAATCATTTTGCCTAAAATAAACTAGGAGACAGTTATCAGGAGAAAAAGGCCTATAAGTTTATTGCATGTCCAGGGGCTAAACACCCAATAGCCCACTGAGGCTTAGGAGCTTATCCACTGTAACCTATGGAGAAAGGAAATGAAGAAAGTGAAAAATTCAGAGTGACAATAATGTTTAGGAGGCATGAATGGACCTGAACAGGTAACAGCTTAAGACTAAGTCTGCCTTGGCTCTGGGCGTGGGTCAACTCTTGTCTTCCTCTCTGAGACGTGCTTGAGTTCCTGGTTAATAAATATCTGGGGTAAGGATTCTGGAGGGTCTAGCCTCTGGGTAGAAAGAGGGACTTCAGAGAAAGCCCCCCTGCACCTGTTCTCTTCTTCTAGGCTCCTTCAGTGTGGGGAATCCATGTACCAAAGTGCCATGCTTTGAGGTCTTATGTTGCCAAAATCAGGCTCTGTGAATCATCAGCTCAGCTCTAGAAAAATATTAGAGTAGACACTGCACAGCTGGCCTCTGGGGTTCCCATTTGGCACTGTCCCCACTTAGTATCTGGATGACACTGAGCAAGTGACCTATCCTGTGACCCTGATTTCCTCAGTTAGGAACCAGGAAGGCATAGCTTTCAGGACTGTGTGTGAGATAAGTGAATTCACAAGCACAAAGCTCTCAGGACAGTGCCTGGTACAGAGTGATCTCTTAGTGTTCAGACTGCTGGCTCCATGGCAGTGAAATGAGAAAGAATATCTAATATGCATGATGTTACAGGGTGAGTTGGACAGGCAAGTTCTTAATCATGAGCTACAGCAACAGTCTTCCAACAAGAGGAGCTTAGTTTTCCACTCAGACACATTTGGGGTGTGGTCATAAGTGACTGATGACTGATTCTTCCTAGATTTAGAAGCAGTGTTCATGGATTACGAACTGCCAGGATAATACCAGCTTCCTGTTCTTGCATCTCCTGTTCTTGCATCTCCCGTTCTTGCTCTTTCCTGTTCACTGAATACCTCACCCTCAGGGCAGGTTTTAAGTGCAACTGGATAGAACAAACACATCCTCTAAGACACATGTTAACTCAAAGTAAACAACAAAAGCAGTATTGCCCAACTTTACGTTGTTTTTACAGACATGTATGCTTATGTATGAAATATAAGGAGTTCTTTCCTCTTTTTATTAAAAGCATTGTTCTTGGGGAGCACTGAGCAGCTGAGGCAGGAAAATCAGGACAAGTTTCAGGACACTGTGATACACAGTGAAGCCCTGTCTCAAACCCGACACCCCCTAAAAGTGTTGCTTCTTTATTTCAAAGATATAAAAGAATGATTCCATCTGAAAATAATAAGGAAAGTGTATTTGGGAGTCATAAGAGAACACTGAGAGGCTGTGCTGCTGCAAACATTAACAGTAATTATACTTATTTAAAAAGCAAAAACAGAAGAAAAAAAAAACTCCAAGTCATGGAACTTTTAGGAGGTGTGACCTTGCTAGAGGTTGCACATCACTGGAGGTGGGCTTTAAGAGTTCATAGCCTGGCCCCGCTTCCAGTTTGCATTCTCTCTCTCTCTCTCTCTCTCTCTGTCTCTGTCTCTGTCTCTCTCTCTTTCTCCTCCCCCTTCCTGTACCTGGTTGAGGATGTGAACCTAAAACTTTCTGCTCCAACTGAGTCTACCACTATGCCTCCCCAACAGAGGAACTCTTACCCTCTGGAACTGTAAGTTAATAAACTTCTTTCTATAAAAAGAACAAACTAACAAAAACACTTCCCCACTCAGTCCAGTGGTCACTGGAGCAGAACTGGAACTTGGGCCGTGCACGGCCTAGGAGAATGGGTTCCAGAATCAGCCATGGATTACTTGGTTCCCCTGCAGGCCCTCTCTCTCCCACTAGTAGAATGTTCTTGAACAGGTTTCTTCACTTTTCTGTCCTTCTCTTTCCTTGTCTGTACATGGGCATGTGATTAATAGCGTCTACTTTGCAAGAATATTGAAAGAATAACATTAAGTTCCTTAATGCATGCAAAGCACTTAGTCCACTAGCCTCAGTAAGCATTAGTTCTGTCCCCAGACATGCACCCAGACTTCCATCATTTAGAATCCCAGGCAAGAAGCAACAGCATAAATAAGCAGCTCCAAAATTTCCATGGGTCTCAAATGTGCAAGTTGGTGTACTAAGAAAAGAAAGAAAAATATCCCCTGAATCCATAGGTCAGCCTGAAGCATACTCAGATCGCTAGTAAAGGTCAAACCAGGGATGAGACCTCCTAATATAGACCTGCTGAGATTGACAGTTATCAAGGGCTGGGACTTGGGGAGGAAACAACCCCAAAGGATAGCAGGGGATCTGGGGGGAATGATGGAATGATCCTGCGTAGTGGGGGTCACAGATTATGTTCACTCATCAACACTCACAAAACACTATGCTAAAAGGGGTAAACTATGTGTAAATTATAACTTTTTTAATTGATTATTTTTGTAAGATTAGAAAATAACGGGTTTGTTTATATCATTTTCATACATTGTACATTTCATTCACTGTGTTAAGATTCACACCACCTGATCCTTCCCTGTCTTCTGTCCCCCTCTCTTTCTTTCCCCTATGTGACTCCCACTGTACACCCTTTTTTAAAAGTTGATGTGTGTGTGTGTGTGTGTGTGTGTGTGTGTGTGTGAGTGGTGTGTTGTATACATGTACATCCTGGTGGGGGTGTTTGCGGGTGTAGGTATGTGTGCCTGTGCATGCACACAGAACTCAGAAGATGTCTTCCTCTACCACTCTTCACCTGTTCTACTCTGAGACAAGATCTTTCTCTGAAACTGGGGCTCTCATTGTATTTGTTTGTTTGTTATCTGAGCGGAAGTCAGCAAGCCCCAGTGATCCTCCTGTGTCCACCCCACCCTTGGAGTTGGGCTTACAGTCATGCACCGGATGCCTGGCTTGTTATGTGAGCACTGGGATCAGAAAATCAGTCTTTATCATTGTACAGCAAATACTCTTAACTACACACACACACACACACACACACACACACACACACACGTATATATTCATTCTAGATTCTACATATGTGAAAAAAAAAGTGGCATTTGTTCTTCTCTCTGGCTTAATTTGTTTAACATGATCTTTAACTCCATCCACTTGTCTACAAAAGACATTTCATTCTACTTTATGGTTGAGTATAATGCCACTGTATGTGTGTACCACATTTTCTTTATTCATCTGTTGACAGGCCTCTAGGCGGGTCCCATATCATGGCTATTGTTAACAGTGAGGCAATAAGCATGGATTTGCAAGTGTCTCTGTGTTTTTTGACTTTAGGTCTATAGTTAGGAGCAGTGTACCTGGATCATACAGTCGTTCTATCTTGGCGGTTTTTGAGGAGCCTCCATATTGACTGTCATAGCACCTGTACCAGTTTATATTCCCACTGACAGTGTATAAGAAAAGGGTTCCTCTTCTCATATCTTTTCCAGCATGTGCTATTGTTTGTTTTCATGGTAATAATCATTCTGATGAGAGAAGTGGAACCTCAGTGTAGTTTTTAATTTGCATTTCTCTGATGATTGAGGATGTTGAGCAATTTTCATCTGTTTATTGGCCATTTCTAATTTTTCTTTTGAAAGCTCTTCATTTGTCCATTTATTGAGCTATGTATGTGTATGTGTGTGTGTGTGCACACATGTATGGGGGTGTGTAAGTGTTTATGTGTTTGTGTATGCACATGTGCGTACAGATGTGTAGCATATGGATGAGTGGTCAGAGGTTGATATGTCAGGTATCTTCTTCAATCACTGGCCACTTCTTTTTCTAATTTTATTAGATAGGATAATTTTATTAGAAGTTAAGGAAAAATCCTCATAGCAGGCAAGTTGTGAGTCTCAGCAGCTGCCTTGAGTAGGAGAATGGAGAGGATAAAAGAAAAAGCCATAAAGCCATGCTGGAGGTCAGACAGACACCGTGTTGTGGACTACCAACCATATGGCAGGGAGCGGAAGGGAGCTGTAGAGAAAAAGGCCTAGAAACCCTGAGTGTTGGGTCAGTCCGAATCACTAGAGAAAGCATGGTTAGAAGAAAGGGGAAGTCTATGCATTTCTGAAGAATTCAGGGAACCAGACAGACTTACGGTGGGTAAGTCCAGGTCCATGTCCACAAGAACTCTACTGAGAGGCAGAGATCCCTGTCAGGAAAAGTTCACCACCTAATTGACACACTAGGTATTTAGCCCATCTCTTTAGCATAACTTAAGGTGAACCTACCTTCCTAGAGGTGGTCCTGTGACCAGGGAATCTGGTAAACCTGGAAAGTTGGATCTTCATCCAGGCCAAAGATGGTATGTTTTTAATCAGTTTTAAGGGTTGTCTTTTGTCTTTTGTTTTGTTTTGTTTTTTAACTGTAGCATTCCCTCCTTTGAAGTGACAAAGCTAAAATCTTTTAGAAATCAGATCAAGCTTCCAAATATTTTTGACATCTCTGGCCTTTGGCACAGAGTGGGCTTCCACGAGGCCCAAACACATTTGGGCTTTTAGTCAAGAAAAAAGTGGCTGCTTTTCTTTGGGGTCTTTTTGCCTTAAATTGCCTAGCACATTTCTGCCTCCTATTCTTATCATGGTTCTACTCTGAGGTGGTTACCCTGGCTAACACTAGGGAGTTGGAGTAACAACCACTCTGCCTTCTCCCGTGCTCAATAGCAACACTGCATGTGGCAATTCAGGCACCCCTTTAGGAGGCCTCTCTAAAAGACCCCCAAAGTGTATAAGTGTTAGCTGTAGGGAGGAAAGGAAGTCCTTGAGTGGTGCCTGGGAGGAGATGTGAGGGAGAAGTAAAGGCCAGAGTAGTTAATATTACAACTTCAAGGCAGGGAACAAGGAAAAGTCAGAACAGAGGGTCTTTAGTATGTTCCAACCAAAGTCCATTAGAATCTCTTGATGAGGACTTCCAAGAGCATCCATCTAATCTGTTCCTTCTCATTTTCCTTTGGGCCTTCAAAATTGGACTTGAGAGTAATGAACTCAGGGTTTGCTTTCGGGCACTTTGATAGCTGTTGGAATGGCTAAGAATCACAGTGTGAGTTTTCTCCCAAATGGCTTCTAAAGAAGGAGAGAGAAGAAATTTAGCTATTATTTAGTTTTTAGGTTAAAACAACAGTGGGCCTGTCTCTCTTGGCTGCAGCAAGGCACTGCAGTGTTAAATTGGACCAAAGTCTAAAGTTTTATATCAAAGCATCATTTTTCTCATCAAGAAAATCATCAGTGAAAAGTAATTGTCTAAAAAAATCCCATATAGACTTAAACCTAATGTTTGGGAAGTGCAATCCCTTAGACTCTTAAACATACCAATCACTTTAATATTTGGTTATACTTTCTCTTTGGGTGTTTAAGACCAGGCTGTTGGCCCAAATTAACCAACTTTGGTTTTACTCTTAAGGTCAGTTGAGGCTCTGGTTCTCAGAGGCCACATGGGCTTGGGAGGAACCTCTGTTCCTTTGGCAAGTTTTTACCAGTTGTTCCATCATGTGAGGATAAGTCAACAGCCGTACTTGATCACGGCTTTGCTTAGAAGCATGGAGGAAACTTTTCCTATGTGTTGACCTTTCTCTTTATAGACTGGACTCTGGTTCAAGTCCATTTGGTAGGGTCTCCATGGCCTGTCTGAACAAGAGGATAAATGACTCACCACAGTTACAGTACATTTTGAGAGATGCCCCATAGTCCCTTGGGACTTAGTTGACCTTAGAAGATAATGGGGGGAGGGGGCGGGGGAACTGCCCCTTTAAATCCCTCTGACCACAATTAACATAGGTTTCCAAGTATGATTATTAAACACACAAGAAAGTTAGTCACCCCAGACTTGTACTTTCAATTCCTCTCACCTTATTTTTTAAGACACTGTATCACTGGACTTGGAGCTTTACCAGTTCATCTAGGCTGGCTGGGCAGTTAGCTCAGGGATTCACTTTTCTTCACCACCCTGGTGTTACAGACATATTGCCACGCATGGCTTATAACATGGGTACTGGGGATCCAACTGAACTATCTCCCAGCCCCATTTGCCCATTTATTGATTGGATGATTTGGATGAGGGGATTGGTGTTTGTTTCTTTGTTTTAGAACTTTATAGATTCTAAATATTAATCCCTGTAAACTGTAGAACTGGCAAAATTTTCTCCCATTCTGTCCCTTCGCTCTGCTAATTGTTTCTTTTGTCATTCAGAAGCTTTGCAATCTCATGCAATCATACTTGTCAGTTCTTGCTATTATTTCCTGAGTTACTGTAGTCTTTTTCATAAAGCTCTTGCCTAAGCTTTTATCTTCAAATGTTTTCCCCTTCCAATCTCTAAGCTTCCAGTCTTAAAGAATTTTTGGTTTGTTGAGTTGATTTTTGTATAACATGAAAGAAGTTTTATTCTTCCACGTGTGGAGATCTAGTCATCCCAGCACCGTTTGTTGAAGAGTCTGTCTTTTCTTCAATGTATGTTTTTACATCCAGAATTAGGTGCTGTGGGTTTATTTCTGGATCCTCTGTTCTTTCCCATTGTCTCCATGTCTGTTCTGTACCATCACCATGCATGTTTCGTTACTATGGTTCTGTAGCATAATTTGAAGCCAGATATTAGGCCTCCATAATTTCTCTTCCTGCTTTTTCGAATTGCTTTGATGTGAGGTCTTTTGTGCTTCCATATGGAAAAAAAAAAATACTTTTTTTAGGTAAGGTCTGATTATGTAGCCCAGGTTGGCCTGGAACATCTCTATGGACCAGGCTGGCCTCCAATTCACAGAGATCTGCCTGCTACTTACTCCCATCCACATACACTTTAGGACTGATTTCTTATAGTTCTGAGAAGATTACCATTGGGATTTTGACAGCGATTGTCCTGAATCTATAGATAGTTGTCAATAATAAACTACTTTTATAATATTAATTCTGTGGATACAAGTACATGGAAAGTTTCCTATCTCCTATGAAAACTATTTTTAGTCTATTTTAACGTCTTCCTTTAGAATTTTAGTTGTTATTGTATTTTATTGTATTCTTAGCATTTAATTTATTATTTTATTTTTTAACCACTTCTTTGGTTAAGTTTATTCCTAGGTATTTTATAGCTATTATGAATAGGATTCTTCCCTCTGATTTCTTTTTAGCAAGTTCATTAATTTTATATAGAAAAGTGACTGATTTCTATATAATGAAAAAACCTGCTACTACAGGTTTTTGGGTAGAGACTTTAGAGTCTAAGTTTAGGATTAAATCATCTACAGACAGTGATCGTTTGACTTCTTCCTTATTTTATCCCTTTTGTCTCTTACATTATTCCTCTGGCGAAGACTTTAAGTGCTATATTAATTAAGAATGAGGAGAGGAGACATCTTTGTCTCACTCCTGATTTTGGAAGAAATGCTTCCAATTTTTCTATACCTTGACTTTTAAAGTGTATCTACACAGCTGATACAAAAGAATAAAAAGACATAAAATATTTAGAGATATACACACCTCATGTCAATTTCCACCTATATTACAATGATCCCCCTCTCTTATTAACAATATATGATTGGTCAGAAGAAATACAGTAGCAGAATTGAGGGTCATAGCTTTTGCATTTGTCAATATTCATTTCTAGTATCCACTGTAGTTATGACCAGCCCCACCACAATATTTCTGATACTTATTTTAAAAATGTAAGAGTGCAAGATGACCTCTTTCCAGAAGGCTTTGTCAACCATTTGGTCAAGGCAGAAAACTTCTGTTTGTCCACTAATCTAGGGTTTAAGATTTAGGAGACTGAAAAAAGTCCTCAAAGGGTTGGGATTATACAAAAGTAAGGAACATCCTAAACTTTCTCCTCTCACTATTCTTCCCACCCTAATTCTCCCTGTTCTGTCTCCCTTCATTCCCACCTCTCCGTTCCTAAAGAATTTTCATCCTCCAGTGGCTACACACACAGCATGATAGTCCTGCAGAGAAGGTGTTATGTAACCTGAAAGCTCCCTGTGCTAAAATCTGGGAGACCTGATCTTCACTAAGTTCCACTTAGAGGGTGTTTGACCTTTGAGATGTTACATAGGTCCTGGGGATTTGTGGTTGCCCATGTATTTAATGAAAAAGAAATTTAATCTAGGGAATGAGAAGAGTGATACTGCCAAATATATTGATTTTCTGGACAGTCGTAGAAACTAAGTTTGGCTATATTCTAAAGCTTCTCAGCATACAAAAGTACTCAGTTAAAGCATTAATAACATCATTGAGTTATGAAGAGTTGGGATATTGGAACCTGATTAAGGTTTGACAACTTTTTCCAAGCTGCCAGGATTAGGGTCATCATTGGCCAGAGTCATCCAACTGCCTGTGAAATGGGATCCTGCCTAAAGAATACTATCAAAGGTATCTGTGAAATTAAGATGGTCCCTCTTGTTCCACGGAATAGCGTCTCTGTAGGAGTATCCTTAAATCTCATCAATGTGAAGTGCATGTTTTGTTTTAACCACTTTGCTTAACAGGGTGTGGAAATTTAAGTGCCAAGCCTAGAGCTGGAAGTTAACACCCTGGAAAGATGAATGGGAGCGCTGGCCCCTGCTCACTCACGTCAGGCTCTAAAAACAAAACCTGCCACTTTCTTCCATCAAGAATTTCTTTCACAGCTACAGTCATAAAAACCTTTGTCATACTCCTGTGACTCTTTTCCTGAGATTAAAAATACAAGGTTTGAGTTTACAGGTATCCATAGGGAAGGTAAATTCTCAATGTAGGAATTTCTCTTGATCTGCTTTTCAAGTTCACTATGTCATGTAATGTCACTGTAATGAAGCCACAAGACAGAATCTGTATATGGACAGACACACACACATACACACACACACACACACACACACACACATACACCCCACCCCCTTGAATTCTTCCTCCTGTGGTGTTCAGATACCATTATCTTAATGAATCAGACAAAACAAGTTCTATTCTACAAACACTGTCATTTATATCATGACTAATGATGAAAATTCCAGAACTTTCCTGAAGTTAAGATGCCAGACTGAAACACAGGCAGTCGTAGGATATACTTTAGATTTGGTTTCTACTTGTTTCTAGTTCAGACTTTAAAATAAATCTCCAGTGGTATAAAATCTATAATGGGGGCTAGAGAGATGGTTCACAAGTTAAGAGCACTGGCTGCTCTTTCAAGGACCCTGGTTCAATTCCCAGCACTTTCATGGCAGCTAAAAACTGTCCTTAACTCCAGTTCCAGGTGATCTGAAGCCCTCTTCTGACCTCAGTGGGCGTTGCACAACATGAGAGCACCCCATGCATGCAGGCAATATACTCATACACACAAAATAAAAATAGTAAATAAAATATTGAAATAAAATAAAACCTATAGCAAAGAATTGGTGCACTTGAGCACTGACCAACTATTTGCAATCTCATGTAGCCCAGGCTAGCCTTAAACCCTTAATCCTCCTGACTCTATCTCCTAAAGTGCTGGGATTTCAGGTGTGACCCACCGCACTCAGCCGAGGTTCTCTACCCACAACCTCAACCTTCTACATCCAAATGTTCCTAACTGACAGGGGTGAGGATGTGAAAAGAGAACTTAACAATTCTGTTATTGTATTGATGCCACCTAGGGTCCATTTCTTCACCACATAAAGAATTACAAGAGGAAAAATTTGTAGTCACAGTGCATAGCCAAGGTTTGTGGAAACATAAGCAACACTCCACACAGCAAAGAGACAGACACTCCACAAGGGGAGGAGTCCAGAGCTGGAGCACCATCTACCCCTGAAGAGTCCAGGCTTTTATATTCCGTAGGGTAGGAAGTGGGCCAGGACTGGGCTCTCCTTTCCCCCTTTGGATTGGACAAGGATTGTATGTTGTTGGTTGGTTCCCTGGAAAGCTGGAACCTTAGAGCAAGGACAGGAAATTTGAAATTCCCCGCCAGAGGAAGCCTGAGGGTAGAGGACAAAAAGGGCCAGCTTTGGACACGAACTCGGAAGTAGGCTATCTTGGATACAAGTGAGAGTAATTGGAACACAGCTAAACTAGTCTGGGGCCTCCTCTCCTGTCTGGAGCCTCCTCCCCAGTCTAGGGCCTTCTCCCCTGACTATCTGTAATTCAGAACTATCTCTTATTCGCCTTCAATATTTTTTAAAGTTGCTATGAAACTCTCCTGCGGACCCCCAGACCCACACACTTGTAGTTTCACAATTACAAGCAGGTTTTTTATCTTTACTAGATACATTTGATTTTCTTCTCTTCTCCCTCTTGTTTCCCAGACCAGCTCACTTATTGCAATAGGCCCCCGTGGCCACCTCAGGCTCCCAGTTTCTCCACTCAGTGGCACTGCCCTCCTGAGAAGCACAGGAGCAGTGTTTTTCATAGCTTCAATTAGATGCCTTAGCTAAAATCTAATCCCTAAGCTGGGAAATGGCTCGGTGATTAAGAGCACTGGCTGCTCTTGCAGAGGACATCGTTCTATTCCCAGTAGCAGTATCAGGATTAACAATGGCTAACAACCATTTCAGGAGATCTGACACCCTCTTCTGACCTCCACGTGCATTACATACACATGGTGCACTCACATACATGCACACAAAACACTCATGTGCATAAAATAAAAAATAAACCAATAAAAATTTTAAAGCACGTATCAATCCTTAGTATCTGTGCATTGTCGATGGACATGAAAAATGGTCCCGCCACCAGGCAGATCAGCATAGTAGTTCCTCAGATAATTAAACATGCAATTGCATATGATCATACAGTTCCACTTCTGGGTACACACCAATAAACTTGAAAGTAGGGACTTGAACAGACATTTGTATACCAAGGCTCATTGCAACATCATTCACAAACACCAAAACCCTAACATGTCTATGAATTGATGAATGGAGAAACACAATGTAGTATAAAATGGAATATTACTCACCTTTAGTAAAAGGAAATTTGACACATACTGTAACATGAGTGACCTTGAATGTATCATACTAAGTGAAATAAGCCATATACAAAGAGAAAGCTAATGCCTGAATTCTACTCATATGAGATGTCAGGAGAGTCAGATTCATAGAGTAAAATGGTCATTGCCAAGGATTTGGGAAAGAAGTGGGGACCTCTTGCTTAGTGGACACCAAGCTTCAGTTTGGAACGATAAAGTTCTAGAGATGAACAGTAATTAGTTGTGATAGTGCAGCAATATGAATGGATCTAATGTCACTGAGACGCAATACACCACAAATGGGTAAAATGATCGATTTTATGCCACATTTTATCACAATTTTTTAAATGACAAAAAAATGTCTCCCCCACCCCCGTATTTTAGAGATTATTCAGGACATGACTAAATAACAAGGAAGCGAATGCTGAGCAGTTCTCTCCCGTCTCCACACATGACCTCTCACACCCAGAGAACAGGGACCAACGTGTGGCTTTCTCCTTCCTGTCCCAGCTTGCTGCCCCTTGCCCCTCCTGTCTTGGCAAATTGCTCAGACCTCTGTTCCATTTGTCTATTTCCTTGTTCACCCCTTTACCTTACATTTGACACACCAGATTGTTGTTCCTACTGGCAAGTTTTTGAATACAATCTAAAGCTAACCTGAAATAATCTACTTGTTTTAGATGAAACTAAAACCACTCAATCCAGAAACAAACTCCTGAAGTTGGTGAGCCCTAAAATTTCCTTTTGGTTCTAATGTGAAAAGAAAAACAAAACAAAGTATTCTTCCCACTAAACTGTAAAATGCGCATCATACACACTAATGGTAATTGCTATGCCAAAGCAGGAAAAAAAGTCCTCAGCTGTTTTCAGACTCTAAAGCGACCTTTATAACCAATATTAAATTATGTTAAGCCATTCTGTCGGAACATCAGCAGGGGATCATCCTTGAGGTTAATTAATATGTAACTTGTACCTGATACTCAATGTAAAAGACAAAATAGAAAAGTGTTTATCCCCCAGAGATAAGCCTTATAATACCATCCAGGATATTCCTCCAATGTTGTTTTTTTAAAGACCAAGAAGAAAGTCTTCAGAATCAAGTTTCACAGGAAAAGTACTGCTATGAGCCACAGCTTGACAGAGATATTTGAGAAGAGATGCAAGGCATTCGTGTTTTCCATGGTATGGGAGAACCCAAACAAGCCTTAAACAATGTGGTGCTTGGAGTTATAACAGTTTATCCCCCCTTTTACTTAATTTGGATGTCAAAGCAAGGGCCTTTAGCTGCAATGGTCATAAATTAAATGCCTGCTAAACTAAGGTCCCATTTCCTCGCTGGCTGAGGGAGGTATGTTGATGAGCTTGGAAACTCGAAACTGGAACAAATCCGAAGGTCACTGAGTCCAAATTCTTTTCCTAAGAAAGCTACATGCAGAGCACACAGTGGCTTTGGCACTCTCCCCATCTTAAGCCCTGAATGTGAATTCCACAGGATTTGGGGGTATATAGGAAATACTTCTTACTGTCAAAAAGTCTCAGTGTGTGTTGACTTATATGCATCTAAACCCAGTTTCTCACAGTTGACTAATAAGAACTTTTATTACCTGAAGTTAGCAAGCCATTCCTCCATGTTACCACACCAGGCTATTTAGATTGAACCAAATAGCTAGTATCATGCTATTTGCCAAAAAATTAAAATTTCAAATGCAAACTGATGCTTCCTAACTTCTTTCAGAGGCTTTTTAGTTTTGATCTTAAAAATAAATATTTATTTTATGCATATGCGTATTTTACCCGCATGTATGTGAGTATACCATGTGATCCAATGCCCACGGAAGCCAGAAGAGGGCATCAGGACCAACCCCCCCCCAGACTGGAATAAACAGATGGTTGTTAGCCATCATGTGGGTGCTAGGAATCAAGCCAGGGTCCTCTGGAAGACCGCTGAATGCTCATAACTGCAGAGTCATTTCTCTAGTCCTTTATTTCTGATCTTTTAAAAATTAAAGAATTTCTTCTCACCTCAGAACCTTTCCTAATGTCCCCATATCCTTCTTTCAACAGAGGATCCATATCACACAGATGAGTGCTAGAATAATTGTTAATATTACAAAGTACCAGCATAGCTGTAACTAACTATTTCTGTTTTTCAAAATGTGACTTGAAAACAAATATACAGCCAAGTATAGTGGCACATGTTTGTGATCCTGGCCCCTGGAAGGCTGGGGCAGGAGGACTGTGAGTTTAAAGCCAGCCTAGACTTCATAGTGAGACTCTGTATCAAAAAAAAAGATTATCACAGATATAAATCTACATGTATATTACATTCTTTCATATAGATCATATATTCTTATAATTACAAAAATTAGAAACACATTAATGACAGTAACAACAGTTTAATTAATGCTTACTCTCATGGGCTGAGAACTGGAGGTGCTCTGAAAGAAAGATAATAAAGAACTCATGAAATCTCCTGACCAACTATATTGCCATCTACTACTTTAATATTTGATGATCACAAAGAGCCAATGTGCTTACTCCTTCTTCCCTTCTCACCTTTAGCTCAACCATAAATTTCCAGCAACGGTTCACACGGCACATCAAAAGCCCACACCTGCTCTGGAGAAGGCCCCTCCACTGAAAAGGATCTACATGATTCAACAGCCTCGAAAATGTTAAGCCAGAATATAAAATGCAGCATTTGGCCAGTTCCCTCAAGCATCTGACAACTTAGCAGGCCTACTATACTTGTTGGTAAATAAAACAGCTTTTGTATCTTTCCTTTACATTTTAGATAATAAAGCTTCCAAAAGGGTAAATCGAAGACATTCCTGTGCCTCTTTTTGGCACCTGTCAGGATCCCACTGATTATATATAATAATATAAACATATAATTTATATCATAATATAAATATGAACAATCCAGAACACCTAACTATCTCACTCTACCATCTGGGTCAGGACTCATCTCCTGGATGCTGACTCTGAGTTATTGTGCACGTGCTCAGTTCTCCTTGCAGGCAAAGGTTAGAGAGGACCACACTGAGTTTTGCAAACACAAAACTCTATGCAAACCTAAGGGGTACTTCTCAAGTTGTCCATCAGGATGGTCAAGTTTTCACTTGAAATGAAATATCTTTCTTAATTTCTTATATAAATACATAGTTTGTCTGGAGGTTTGAAAAGAGAAAAGGAAAATAATTAATGGATTACAAACATATTCCTCTCTGCCAAGAAATCAAAGAGGGAGGGTAGTTTGATTACAGGCATATTCTTTTCTAGAGATTGTTTCAGCACATTTGTTAGGTCTCCCAGAAAGCTACTGCTCTAAATTGGAGTGGTCATGAAACTATAGTTCATTGAGTTGGGCACCTTTACGGGTGTGATGGGAAAGAAAGTTCTGCCATAACTAAGCCAGCTGCAGCTTTCCTCCCCTCCACCACACAACGTACATGCACTAATCCTCAGGTCATCAGGAGACAGCTTCATCCTTCTTCACAGAGGTAGCTGTCTTTCACTGTCCACCATTCTGCACCCTTCCTTCTGCATTTGTCCAACACTTAGCTCATCTCTTTATACGACGGAGGGGGAAGATCCACACTTTAACACATCATTTCCGAGGTTATCATCCTCTAATGTCTGGTGTTGGGTCACTCAGTGCTCTTTAGAAACCGTAAGCCGCCGTACTTCCTCCTCTATATTGATAGGATTGCTTTTCCAGAAATAAGAAAATTATTTGAGACAATATCAAGCTTTAGTCACTATCTACATGAATCAATAAAATAGTCCTAGCCGCCACACCTTGGCTCAGCCCAGATCCCAGTGCTCGGGGCTACTGTCAGAAAATTTTTAAGATTGAAGAGACTGGATTCTACTCAGACCCATACTGGTTCTGAAACTTTAAACAAGCCACGTATCCCTTCTGATCCTTGGACAAAATAATATCTGACTCCCCAGTTAGAGCCTCTGTTCCACAAAGAAGGCAAAATGACTCCTAGGATTTAAAAAGACTAGTCGTGGGAGTAAGACAGAACCTGTCAGAGTGACAAGAGTAAGAGATGAGCGCCAAGAGATTGTGTACTCAAAGCCCAGCATGGAGAATCCAGAGGAATGCTAAGGATTTGCAGCTGAAGAGAGGTAGGGAAGAAATTTGGGGAGCTAAGAGAAATGGCAAACAAGGATGGGAGGAGATGGGACCAGTCACCTGAAGGATGTGAGAAGCGAAGAAGAGCATCATTCTATTCCGAGATGAGCATGTATTGTGATGGAAGAGGCCACTCAAGGGCACACTATACACTGAAGACACTAGCATTAATTTAGATCCACAACTGAGTCATTAACATGTTCAGGGACACAGATAGCCAAAGGAGCTTCTCTGCCACACAGGGAATAAAATCTTGCACAGATGAGCTGTGACTCTACTCAGGAGCTCCTGGTATCACAGTTCCAGAGTCATGGCATTGGGGAGGGGTAACTATAGGTTGGGGGCTCACTGGCAGATACTTTTCTTCAACTCATTTCAATTCAATAAAATATTCTAGAAATTGCCATACAAAGTCTGGGGCAGGGACAGAACAAAGGGGAACAGGCAAGTCAACAAATCAATAGGAAACAAGAGTTGAGGTGTGTTTTGAGAAAGAATTACACACATTCAAGTCCCATGCAAGCTCAAACCAGACAAAATCCCAGCATAGACATGGAGAAGTGGGTAAGAAATCCCAACCCAACCTAAGGAACTTTTGACAACTGATGGCTGCTGGAGATAGAGATAGTCTCTTACAGAGATGGGACTCTTGGTAGATTCACCAGGCTCTACTGGATGGACCCACACTGAAGGACATCTGTGGACACAAATCAGGCTCTCTAGGCAATATTATATATATAATACAGTACATTAAACTGGGCAGGGAGCAGTAAGGGGAGGCACAGACAGGGAAGGAATCTAAATACCACCAAATTATGTTGTATGAAAACCACAAAAATTCAATAAAAATTTTAAAAAGAAAAATAAACTGTGGTAACCGTAGAGATTAGTAATCCTTATGCAGAACTATAATAAACAAACTTGAGGTACTTTTTATTATGAGTGTTTCAAAATCCTCAAAACTTGGAGCAATATAACTACTGAACCCTCAGGTATCTATGACACAGCCTCAACAATGTGGGCGGTTATGACACACAGTCCCTTTCCTTCCTTTGTCTCTTCCCCTCTCTTCTTCTGGGTTATTTTGGAGCAAATTCCAAATATATACTTTTATCCCTAAATGTTTCAGCATGTTATCTCTAAAAGACGAGCCCATGTATGTACATGCTGTTTCCATCATTCACTTTCTATCTTGTATCTGTGTCTTCTCCCTCTGTGTAAACAGAATGTTCATAAATATTAGGGAGCAAAAGGCAATATTTTTGTAAGCCACCAAGAAACTTTCACCATAAAATGGAGATTGCCACTGCTCTGCTAGTTACAAGAGCTGGCACAAACAAGCAAGCAGAAGACACACAGCTAGGCCAGTGAAGGTGCAAGCCTTTAATTTCATCATTTGGGAGGCAAAGGCAAGCACATCTCTGGGAGTTCAAGGCTAGCCTGGCCTACATAGTGAGTTCCTGGTTAGTTGGGGCTACAAGGAGGCCCTGTCTCAAGAATACCAAAAATAAACAATTAATTAATTAATTAATGGTGAATAAAACTGTTTTTACTCCACAAATACTTGCAAGGCTTTCTGTGTAAGCAGCTTTCTTCAGAAAGGACCTAAGCTCAAGGCTTGTATTTGTACACGCTGCGTTTTATAAAAACAACGTCTGCATGTCAGCCAGAGTTACTAGCTCCTTCTGAATAAGTAAGATTGCCTCATATCCACCCTATCCTACCTCTCCCTATCACCAGCAAAGGCTTAACATTTCCCCAAGATGGCTGGGAATTCCCCATGAGTCCATTGTAATAGTCACCTCTGATTTCTGTTGAATTCACTCTCATTACTTCCAGTCCCTGGCCCCATCACGCTGATCTAGATTCTGCTCTTTTCTGTGATTCCCTTAAAGCTTACTCCAGTAGGTGGCAAGCCTTACCAAAGACCTGATTGAGCATTTATAACCAGTCAACTGCCATTAGAAAAAGATAGAATCCCTGACTCTTTTCTTTATGTATGTCTACCCCTACCCTACTCAGGGACTGTGTTCACTACTTGTCCCCCTTTCCTTTCTCTCTTCTCCCTCTTTTCAGCTAAATCCAACATTCATCTATTTCTATGGTATCTTCAGGGAGTCACTTTCTCCCAAAATAGCTCCCCAGTCCTAACAAGTCTGACATCGACTGTCAGGATGTCAACATTGCATCCAAATATGACAAAATGGCTGAATGATGAATAATTAATTAGAAAAAGTGAAGTGACAGAACCTAAGATAAGAATGATGAGAAGCCAAAGAAAAAGAAGAGAATGTTCAGAGAAAATACTGAAGGCCTGGAATGAAAACACCTTAAAACAACTGTGCAATTAACGTCAAGTCAAAATCCCTAATGCAGATGGGATTTAAGTATGACTTCATATACTGTATTTTAGAAAGGCTTTACCAGAGTCTTGCAATGGAACCACTATCCCATATTACAGAAAAACAAGCCCCCCAAAAGAGTAAGAGATTTTCTGAGATTGGAGGTGATGCCTTTGTCCTAGGCTGGAGCTGCCTCTGCTGCCCTGGGAGAACAAAGGCTGGAGAGGAAGCTTAGAATTCTCCTAACCCAGAAGCTCAGGTGCACGTTTGACAAGAAACAGAGCTGAATTTGAAGAGAGAAATCTCTGAATGAAAAGACTGCTTTGGGAAAAACTAAGTTCCCCCACAGGGCAATAGTCACACAAGTTCAGACTTTCAGGTTTTTGTTTAAAAGGTACAGTGCGGGAGTTGAACGATCATGAAAGTGAACTGGCTTGGGGGAAAAGATCCAATGCACGGATATGAACCCTCGAAGGAACAATGAAAAATAAAAAGGAGCTTTTCACAGGATGCCTCGCCCGTGTATAACAAAAAGACCTAAATTGAGGAGAAGTCAGCTGGGTCTTGGGAAAGGGCTTCAGGGCAGACAAATGTGGCCTCTGCATTGAAGAAGGCCTCCGCAGACTTTAAGGTGTAGTGAAAGAGATCTGTATGTTTTCTACAAAGGATTTCCAAACGATCACTACAGAAGCAGATCTTTAGTGACTTGGATGCCCGCTTTACAGGCCGGCACGACACTGGACCTTAGGCAGGAATTCACATACTGCTATCAACTGCAGTGCTGTCCAGTGTCATCGCTTCATCAGAAACCTATGAGAATGGAAAAGAAGGCTTAACACATGAACAAATGTCATAAGACTTTAAAAGAAATGACACTTGAGTCATCATGAGCTTGCTAAAGTTGGGAAACTACCCACACTAGCCAGAATCGTATCTATGTTAAAACAACTACTCATTATAAATTTAAAAATTGGGGTCATGGGACTGGAGAGATGGCTCAGCGGTTAAGAGCACTGGATGCTCTTGTAGAGGACCAGGTTCAATTCCCAGCACTCACATGGAGGCTAACATCCGTCCCTAACTCCACTTCCAGAGGATCTAACACTGTCTTCTGACTTCTTAAAGCACTAGACGATAAGTGTGCACTTATAAACACACAGGTAATATACTCAAACAAATACAATAAAAAAAATTTTAAACTGGGGTCAGCACTGGGGGTCCTGGAGAATTCCTTTTCTTTTTCTTCTTTAAAAAGGGCCCATCAGTTGTTCCAGGTTAAGAACAATTAGGGGAAAAAAAAGTATAGTAAAGCACTCACTATAATCCCAGCACTGAAGAGTCTGAGAGAAGAGGATGGCAAATTCAAGACAAGCCTGCGTTACACATCAAAACCTCGTCTCAAAAAATAAAATACAGAAACAAACAGAAAAATCAAAACAATGCCACTCAAGAGAGAACTATCTATTAAAATTGTTTGGGTATACAGCCATTTGAATATACCTTGATTGAAAGATTCCTAAGAAAAAATGCAGAGATCACAAAATGTGAAATAAAAGATTGTGCCTTTTATATTCATGCAGTTGCGTGGACTGAAATTAATTTCTTAAAGCATAGAAAACTGAGTAGAAAAGTCCTGCTCCTCTTTAAAGATTGTGGAATAGTGAAACATTTTTAAGTGTCATAAAGAGAGATTGCCAAAGGAATATAGCCAGAGCCTTTCAAGAATAAAACACATATTGCTGCGAATGCATTTAAGGGAAAGCATGAACAAATAAATGAAGGTGAAGACCCCAAGGCAGAAATAGCAAAATCAAAGACCAGATGAAACAGAATGGGGGAGGAGGGCAGAGGAAGGTCACACAAGAACAACCCCCCCTCGGGCAGCTGAGGTCCCAGAAGAAAGGGGATTGTCACACGATTAAAATGGATAGAGTAAGAAGGGATCCAAAGAGAGCCTGAGATAATGGAAGGTTTAACCGAATACATCAAGTGCAGGAGGCGGAGTGCTGAGCTTGACTGTGAGCCACAAGAAACACGCTGTTGAACTAAGGGTCGGGTGGCTCCGCACCAGCTGGGTTTCAAAGCTGGGAAGCACTCCCACATCTACAGATGTGATGTTTAGTTGCACCAGGCAGACACTGGAAAGGAAAGGAACTGGTAATAACGGTTTTTTTTTTTTTTTAAAGAAAAGGGAAAGGTAGACATCACTATCTCTTTTTAAAAAATATCTAGAATATTTATTTATTCTTTAATAATTCCATATCTGTATACAAATCCAGGAGCCCCCACCACACCCCTCTCCCATCTTCATGTCTTTTTTTTAAAATATCTCATTAATTAGTGCTGCCTGCATGTGCAGAGGCTGAGGCCATCCTATCAGCAACCACACACTTCCTGAAAGAAAATAACTCTCCCTCCCCCAGCAACCACTGGGACCTCATGAGCCTTCCCCGTCAGGTGGGACATCATGAGCCCCTCCCCCATAATAGAGTATTGATGGGCCCCATCTTGTGCAGGTTTATGCAGGTAATCACAGCTGCCGTGAGTTCATGAGTGCAATGACCATGTTGTGTCCAGAAGAGAGTATTTCACAGCACTCTTCCCTATCCTCCAACTCTATTTATATTCTTTCAGTTCCCTCTAACATGCTCTTCCCTGAGCATGGGAGGCATTGATATCAATGTCTCATTTAGGGCTGAACATTCAACTGACACTTATTCTCAGCACTTTGACCAGTTAGGAGCCTCTGCATTAACTATTGCCCACTGCAAAAGGAAACTTCTCTGATCCAGGTTGAGAGCAGCGCTAATCTACAGGTACAAATACAGATATTTAGAAGGTGGTTTGACACCATGACCATTTAGCAAAACAATAGTGGTAGGTTTCTCCCCAGAGCCTGTGACGTCCCCAGCCAGGGAATTTTGACTAGCTTTACAATAACAGGCATTAATTCTCTCCTGTGGTTCTGGCCTTGGATCCAATCAGAAAGTGCTTGGTTATTATGCCATAACAGTCACTTTTGCACCCGTGAGCACATCTTGCCTGGCACATTGGTTCTGTAGCACACAAGGTCCACTGTAAGACCGCTGATGACTTTTTTTCTTCCTCATTCCCACCTTCCACCCCCTTCCCATGGCCTACATAGCACCTCCCAACACTGAGAAAGCTAGTCAGCAAGGAAGAGTTTTCAAGTCAGTTCCAGCTTGATTTCTGTTATATCCTGTAACCAAAACATGTGTGAGACGATTATCTTTATAAACATACAGCAGGATGCTTTTGTAAGAGATTTCCCTCAACATAGAATGCTACGCAAAGTAAAAGTAAATGAATAAGTGATCTGGACTGACACGAAATGACAAACACAACACTGGGTGCTTATGTTACGGTTCTGAAGACCAGGGAAGGACCACTCAAACTCAGATGTTCCAAATCAACCAAATTTAGTTAACGGGGCCAGTGACTGCACTCTTTGAGCCAAGGATTAGAGAGCACAGCACCAGGAGGTGGGATTGCAGGCAGGAAAAACTCACTTTTTTTTTTTAACACACTGGGTATTCCACCCATCTATTTAGCATAACTTAAAGTGAACCTGCCTCCCTAGGGGTGGTCCTAGGAGCAAATGATTGACCAACGAAACTGGAAAGGTGGGTTTTCTCCGCGGATGCACAGGAGATTGTTTAGTCTATCCTAGCTAATTTTCTGGGGCTAATTGCCACTTTAACACTTACTGGGGTTAGGGACAATGGACATGGGGGTGGAACAGGAGGTATGGGTTGTGACCACATATGAATTTGTAAAAAATTTCACATCCCTTATAACTCAAAAACACACCAAAGAAAGAAACTGGAGTAGCACAATCACCTTATTTTATTGTGAAAGAATGAAAAAAAGCCCACAAGTGCCATGTTTTCTAATTTTGTTCATAAGCAATCTGAAATAGAGTCTGTGAAATCTGATTTTTACACATTGATTCTGTTTACCTTTTTTCATTAAGCCATGATCTCCCCATATAACCTAGGCTATCTTGGAACTTACCATTTGGCCCAGGGTAACCTTGAACTCAAGATCCTCCTGTCTCTGCCTCCTGAGTGCTGGGACTGTAAGCATGTGCCACCACAACCGGCACCACCTTTTGTTTTTTTCAGTTCAGTGCCTCACATACGCTAGGCAAGTGCTGTACTACTGAGAGCTGTTGCTAAAACTCCTTCTGGGGAGGCGGTGTAAACAGAGTCCACCCCTCCTCCCTTGGTCCCAACTACAAACTGAAGTACAATCTCACCAAGCTACAGTCTAGAAAACCAGTGAGTTTATTGGGCTTACTTACAGAGCCGTGGATGAAGGGTTTTCTTACAGTGTAGGTGCTAACCTCTCTAAGGCCACTCAGAAGGTCTTTATCCAAGCCTGAGGATGGTTTCTCCATTTCACACAAAATAGTGAGAGAACTTTCCCTAGGCTTCCTCTGCCTTATATGCACTTAGCCTCTCCCTCACGCCATGTGCCACAAGGGGGCCACTCGATTGGTTGGGAAGTATGGCTGGACTCTCTACTGAGGGTCCCCAACTCTCCCTGTCCCTCCTTTCTTGCTTCCCCCTGCCCCGCCCCTCAGTGCAGGGCATGAACAGTTAACAAACTGATGATCTTAGGCAAGCAGGTGAAACCAAGCTTGGGAAGGTGGCATCTGTCTGTTGGAGGACAGTCCTATATAACAGAACTCTCCAGTTCTAATTTTTTATTGTTATAACCAACTGTGTAAAAGAAACAATTCCAGTCAGTCCGTTGAATCTGGCCATTTTATACGCAGTAATCTAATTTCCTTTCTGGCAGTGGGAGTATGGAGAAGAGTTTGGCAAGACAGACACAAAGATGACAAGGGAGCACTTTGCCCAGCGAAGTGCCAGCCTCCAAAGGTGGTACCATTCTGGCAGTTATGAAGGCTTACATCAGCACAGACAAAACAGAATGCAAGGTCACAAATACAAAGAGCAGGAAATCTGTTAATATCGGTGGTGTGACTAGATGAGGAGGCTTGCCTTGTGAGAACGTTTTGCTTCAAGATGTGGAGGGTGTAGAATGATGCCTATCATTTGTTGTAGATTTATTGTGTGACAGATGCTGTCCATATAACTAATCTCTAATATTTACCGCACTGCATTTTACCAACGCTAAGGGATTGCTCACAGGCTCTAAGGCCTCCAACACCCATGAGTTTTTATTTATGCTCTTTTCCGGTGATTTGAAATCTTTCCACCATTCTTTTTGCCAAGGTAGTCATAGTAACATCAAACATAATATTTTAAGACCAACAGATGACCAAATAATTCCACTCCCAGGTTTGTACCTAGGAAATGAAAGCATATGTTACATAAAAAGCTGGAGCACAAATGTCCGCAATAGTGTAATTCATTATAACCCCAAGTTGGAAAAATTTCACATATCTATCAAGTGATGAAGCTGTGGTATCTCCTCCCATTTAATATTGACAATAAAAACAAATGAAGGGGCTTGGGGCAATGCTTAGCCATGCACAAGGCGCCAGGTATGGTCCCTGGCACCAAACGAACAAATGGACACAAATAAAGTGCTGGTATGTATCATGCGTGGATGTATGTTGGAAATATCATGCTAAGTGAAGGATGTGAGTGGCAAAGGACCATGTACTGCATTCAAATGAAATGTCCACAATAGGCAGAAGAGGAAGCAAATTAGTGGTTGCCTGGAGGTGATGGAAGTGGGAGGAACTATTTTTAAACCTACACAGTATAGGGTGACTTTAGGGATAAGGATGCTCTCAAATGATGGATTGGCACTGGTACAACTCTGCAAAAACACTGAAATTGGAAAAATAAAAATATTTAAATTTTATGGCATTTATTTATTGTTTGTTTATTTATGTTTGTTTGAGTGTACATGCTGTGGAGATCAGAAGATAACTTTCAGAATTTGGTTCTACCTTTTTCCATGATGGTCTGAGGAACTGAATACATGTTATCAGACTTGGTGGTAGGAGCCTTTACCCACTGAGCCATCTCCCTAAGTCTAAAAATAGTTTTGTCTTTTGTTTGATTGGTTATGGTCTACTTGTGCTTTGTTTTGTTTTGTTTTGTTTTGTTTTGTTTTGTGGCAGATTCTCACTATGTAGCTCTAGCTGACCTGAAACTCACTATGTATACCAGGTTGGCCTCTGACTCAGAGATTCACCTGTCTCTGCCTCCAGGGTATTGGTACCAAAGGCATGTGCCACCATGCTCATCCAGATTATTTTTTTAATGAATTTTAATTTTACTTGTCTGAGTATTTTGCGTTCATGTATATAAGCACATCCATGTTATATGATATCTGAGGAGACCAGACGAGGGCATTGGGTCTCCTGGAACTAAAGTTATAGATGGTTGTTAGCTGCCATGTTGGTGCTGGGAACTAAATTCAGTCACCTAGAAGAACAGCCAATGCTCTTTACTGCTGAGCCATCTCTCCATCCCCAGATTATATTCTTTTTTAAAAAATATTTTAATTATTATTTTTATTTTATGTATATGAGTATATTGCCTACATGTATGCAAATGTACCCATGTCCTGAAGTTCCTTAAGAGGTCAGGAGAGAGGGCATTGGATCCCCAGAACTGGAGGGAGTTATAAACAGTTGTTAGCCACGACATGGGTGCTGGGAACCAAATCCAAGTCCTCTGCAAGAGCAACCAGTGCTCTAACTGCTGAGTTATCTCTCCAGCTCTAGGTTATATTCTTAAATAGATGAAACTATAAGATGTAGTGATTATCTCAACAAAGTTATAAAAACAGATATATAGAAAAAATGTTTTTGAAATATGAGTCATGTTTATTGGACACATAAAAAAGATAATAAAGGTTGGGACGATGTTATGTGTCTTTGTTTCATTATGCTCCCAGATGGAGGCCAGATCTCAAGGGTTGAGAAAATGTATATGAAGATCACATCCTTTACTGGAGTGAAGCAAGTGTGTGATAGTGTGTTACACGGATGACACGCCCAGGACTTTCACTACAAGTCTCTATATCCATCTTTAAGCAGCACCTGCCAGTCATAGCACAAACCAGCAGGAGTTTCTCTTGATTTTATTCCTCTTATAAACGATAACTAAAAGTTCGTCTTTTCTCTAAACATGTTAGAATGTCTTAAGGGACAAACAGTCGAGCACCTCCACTGCCTCCTGAGCCTCTGTGCTGCTCAAAGGTTCTACATCCAACTCAAGCCTGGTTTTACCCAGTCTGTCAGGAAACAACTTGGTAGCAGAGTGAAGGGCATTAAGCTTATGCCCCAGAAACTGATGGGTCCTTTCTCTTGCATGCCACACTATAAGGCAGCAGCTCACAACAAGCAGTAGCGAACAGAGGTGCATCCGCTCTTCATTCTTCCTCTCGTGCGCTAAGGCTGGACCACGTGCCCACTTTGGGGACTGATCATACACGAAGTTACAGCCGGATGCAAGTCTGGACTCTTGGACCCCAGTGCCACAGCAGATCCCCCGTGATGTTAAGAGCTGATGCTTGGACTTCAGGCATGGGTGCGGTCCCACTAGTGGCGTTGTCTAGAAGGCATCTGAATGTATCCAGTGTTTAAATGAGAGCTAGGTTCTCAATGAGCTCTGAGAGTGAACATCGTTGAGCCAGTAGATAGCAAGGAGCTAGCCGACAGCGAGGAGGGGCTGACCTGCACGGCTTTGCCTGCACCTTTGGCATCCCCCACACCCAGGTGTGCATCCTGGGTTTCTCTTGCTTCTGCTTCACAGCCAGTTCCTACTCCATACCTCTGGCTTCATCCTTCAGTCTCTGCCCTCTGCTTAACATTACTCGATCTTGTCAACAGCTTGATTCTTCTTCCTCAGAACTCAAAGTCTTTCCATAGTCTTCCATTGTGAAAATTGAGAACGAAGTCGTCCCATGTGGCTCCAGCAGGGATGAGAAGGAGGCAGTGCCAGTGAGGGTGGCCCACATGGTTCTTGACATACTCACACCCCATCTCACAAACTGTAAGACTCACACTGTTGGTGTGGTACATATCAAGCACAGTATATATTGACTCTTCCACCAACTGTAAAATGGTGGAGGATAGCTTGACAGGATATACTAAGATATACCAGAAGGTACTTTGCAAACTGTCAAGGGAGAGATCAATAATCCCATCTAGCTGTAAAATCTATGAACCACAACAATGACCAGTTCAGCAAACAGTCTCTACTGGTACAATAGTGGCACTTTTACCTTGGTGGTAATCAACAGCTGTCTATTTGGACATAAGCTGCTCTCAGTGGGAGAGAACTCACGTGTGGCGCTGTAAATGTATTCAAATACACATGGCTGGAGATGACGTAGACCCTAGAGAAAAACTCACTTTTGTCACATCCCTAGACCAATGTAATTTCTTTTTTTTTTTCTTCAGTTTTTAAATCTACAAGTATGAAAAGCTTAAATGGTATTTTTTCAGTATTTTTTCTTTTCTTTGAAAATCTTTTATTGAATTCTTGAAAGTTTCATACTGTCCGTGTTGATTATATTTAGACCTCTCCTCTATTCATACGCCCTTCGCAGCCTCCCTCGCCTGATTTCATGCATTCGCTCATATATGTTAAGGCTTATCAAGGCACATCTACATCTGCAAATGTCCCTCTGTCTGAGTCCATCTAAGTTCATATGAGCAAGTTTCCAGATCCCTGAGAAACTCTTCCCTTCTTTTGCAATGGTCCCTGAGTCTTGGGTGGCAGAGGTTTGATAAAGATGTCCTACCTAGGGAGGCCAATATAATTTCTTTCTGTATTATAATCATGTATCTTTATATTTACAGATGAGTGTACCACTTAGCACTCAAAGAAGCTTCTTTTTGCAACAGATGCAGACTATTACAAAGTTCCACAACTAGTCAAACACAGAGAATAAGTGTTTATGAGATGCCCAACCCTAAGTGACACATCTACAATGCAACCTCTACACCCAAGGCTCAGGAAACATAGCAGAACAGGCAGTAAAAAGAATATTAATGCACCCCTCAACTCTTACCATTAAGATTCCTCATGCAACAGATGGCAATTAACCCAGAAAGCCATAACTGGTCATTGTGCAGAGACTGTAAAGTGTTTATCCCTGAATAGGACACCTATATCAAACCTCTACCACCCAAGGCTCAGAGACCATCGAGGAAGAGGGGAGCAAAAAGATTGTAAAAGCCAGAGGTGGTTGATGACCACAAGGAAACAGAGTTTCCCAAACAGCTGGGAAGTTACTCATATGAACTTAGAGCAATGGTGACAGTATGCACAAGACCCATGCAAGCTCGAGTCAGACAAAACCCCGGCACAGAAGTGGAGAAGTGAATAAGAAGTTACAACCTTAGCTAAGGAACTGTTGGAAACTAATAAGTACCAGGAGAGTGAGAGCTTGTTTTCTCCAAGGATGTGGCACTAGATTGGTTAACCAGTCTCCAGTGGATGAATGCACACCAAAGGATATCTGAGGATACAAGCTTGACTTGCTAGGCTTTAACATATATGACAGAGAACATGAAACCCAGCCAGGGGGCTATAAGAGGGATGCAGAAAGGGCAGGGGGTCTAAATGTGATAGAAATATATTGTGTGGAATTTGCAAAAATTCAAGTTTTTAAAGAAGAGGGAGTATGGGGACTGGAGGTGGCTCATCAGTCAAGAGTACTGGCTGCCGTTGCAGAGGACCAAGGTTGGGGTTCCAGCACCCATACGGCAGCTTACAACCTTCTGTAACTCGGGTTCCTGAGGATCCAGCGCCCTCTTCTGGCCTCTGTGGGTATTGTATGCATGGAGGCACATAAAGATAAATTTTTTTTAAGAGAGGCTACAATGTGGGTGTGAGGCCCTGGGTTTAACGCCAAGCAAGGTACTGAAGAGACTAAGGCAGACAAAACAAAAGTTCAAATGCAGCCTGTATAACTTAGTAAGATTCTGTGTCAGAATGAAGGTAAAAAAGCAAACAAAAGATCTAGGAATCGGGCTCAGTAGTAGAGGGTTTGCCTAGCATACTTGAGGTCCTGGCCTGAGTCTCCAGTACCTCGAAGAAAATCAACAAAACAATCGAACAAATAAGGATTTTCTCTTGAATCTCTAGCAAAATCCCTCTCTCTCCATTCACAAAGGACTAGATAAATGAGGACAAAGTACATGCCTCACCTTTGTGGCCACGCCCAGGTATGCTCCAGGGAAAACAACTAGAAAGAGCAGAGGGATAGGAAGAAATAGGTGAGTCAGGTGGGAGAGCCGTCTGAAGCCAAGTGCCAGACCAGGCTGAGAGATGGGACCCCTCCCCACCATGCAAGCCTCCACAGGAATTGTAGAGCAGTAGCAACTATTAACAGAACTATGCTTTAATTTCATTTATCCCGAATGACTTCTGACACTAAAGCATTTGTGGAATATTTCTGAAATGCTTTTTGAAAAGAGTAGATTTGAAGCTGCATAACACTGTCTCAAAGTAGTCAAATCAGCTATGTGAGGCTCTGGGTTTCTGATGTAGCCATGGAGGGCAAGGCAGGCCCTTCCCATCTTTAAACATGCCAGAATTATCCACCTCCACATTTCTTCCCTTTCTTCAGCTCAACTGTAGCTGGAATAAACAGCAGGCCCAGACCCTGACCACATAGAAGCAAACAAATGGACTTGAAGCAAGGTACCATTTTTAAAGTACTTCTAACCAGTGTGATTGAAGAATCTTCTCCAAATACCATTGGAGAACTATAATGGGAATCTGTGAAACTTTTTTGTTGAGAACTTCAGGGGAACTGCTGACTTTCAGAGATGAATGGCTTGGTTTGTGGCCAAGGAAAGACAGAGGAAAACATCTACTAAAAACTGACTAATTGTCACCATGTGAAGTGTTGAATGTGCTCCACAGTGACACATTTCATGGATCTTACCTGTGCTGGCAGATCACTCATGGCCATTTTGTACAATATAGAAACTAAGAAGGGTCTTAGTTTAGGAAATATTTGTTTCCACAAAAGACTCTGTGTGTCAGCATACATTTGTGAAGCTGATAACTGTACAAAGGTTATGTCCTTAGGAAATATTGTGATGGCCAATATCGATTGTCAGCAAGATAATATCTAGAATTAGCAGAGACAAGGCTCTTGGCATGCCTTTGAACATTATCTAGATTAGATTAGTCAAGGTAAGAAGACCCACCCTAATTGTGGGCAGCACCATTCCACAAACTGGGGACCCCACTTGCATAAAAGAGAGAAGTCGAGTTGAGCTCCACATTCATCATCCTCCGCTTCCTAACCAGCTGCCCCAAGCTCCTGTCACCATGACTTTCTTACTGTGATGGACTTTATACCCTCAGACTATATGCTGAAATAATACCCTTCCTCCCAGAGTTGTTTTTGTCAGGTGTTTTGTCACAGCCACAACTGACACAGCACATATAGACTGTTTGAGGTAGAAGAACAAGATCTCAGATGGTTCAGATATGAAATTGGTCATAGACAGACAGACAGACAGCATAACCTGAGATAAAATGCCAACAGGTGAATCTGGTGAAGAAGAATGGTTGTCTGCTACCATATGGGTGCTAGGAGCTAAACTCGGGTCCTCTACAGGAGTAGACAGTGCTCTTAACTGCTGAGCCATCTCTCCAGTCCCCTGAAATAATTTCTAAATCAAGTGTTAATAAAGGCTCAATAGGCCAGAAACTAAGAACACACCTATAGTTTTTTGGGAGGAGGGCTTTTTGAGACAGGGTCTCCCTGTAGCTCCAACTGGCTATATACACCAGGCTGGCCTTGAACTTGAACTCACAGAGATCTGCCAGCCTCTCTCTCCCCAGTGATGGGATTAAAGGCAACACTGATACTTCTTAACTAATAACATAGCACATGAAGTCCTGGCCTACACCTCCTGTTCCCTTATTTCTATCATTTTAAAACTTTTATTTATTATTATTTTGTACGAGTATACATACACATACACACTCATACACTGGCAGACATGTGACATGTGGAGATCAGAGAACAATGTTTAAAATTGGCTCTTTCCTTCCACTGTGGATTTTGGAGACCAAGCTGAAGTTGTCAAGAATGACAGCAGCACCCACTAAGCCCCTTCTTGGCCCTTGTTTTTCCATTGTCACTTTAAATTGATGATATATGATTCAAAAGTCTATACGATCCACCCATGCAGTGGATCACATTGTTCTGCAGTCACTGCAGAACAGAGATGAGCCTACTTCCTGCTTCTTTTGTTTCTGCAGAAAGGATGCCCAACCCCGAGACTTGACTGTGAATTAAAGAAACTACACTTCACATTTACATTTCGCAGATGTTTAGAAAAGCCAACTTCTGGGGTTTCCAAAAGTTAAATTCAAAATGTCTAGACACTTAAAAATATGCTGACTCATCTGAACATTAAGGAATAAATGCTAACTCATCCGAACATTAAGTATAAAACGACAAATGCCTTTCTTGAAAGAACACTGAGAAGATGGACTGACCATGAGGTTTACTAATGTTTTCATTATTTCTTCTTAAATATTTAGAAACTATTTGATTGGGATTCTTGTTTTTCATTATACTCAGCTATAGCCTAGTACTCTCAGAGTGTGGGAATGACTTTTATTAATGGGCGTGATCTGGACTAATGACTTTTCATTAACCCCAATGAAGACATAGACTCTTGGGTCTGATGATCCGGGTATCTCCTTGGCAACCTCAGTTTGCTGCTGCACCCAAAAAGAATGAATAAATGTGAGTATGCTTGAGAATTAACATATCAAAGTGTTGCAAACAGTGCACCCACTTGTCTCCATAGGACACAGTGGGGACTGGGAAAGGGCAAGTGACCCTGGATGAATATGACCCAGGCATGAAAAGACTGCATGGTCTGTAGAGATTTAGAGTAGAACTGAACTTAAACTTGTATTTCTCCAATGAAGCTGGATAAACCATTTTGAATAAATTATGGGTACGGCCAGACACCTATGCGGGACACAGTGGGAGAAACAGGGATCCAGGGACAGTTGCATCAGCACAGAGTAAGGATACAGACAGCTACATCGGCACAGGCTTAGGGGACGAGAGACATCCGTCACACAGCTCTGGGAGAAGTCAGTTCTAATAGATAGCTAGGAGAAGTAGTATCTTCCACATTCGGGCCCACTTTTAAAAACTTAATCTAAGAATCAGTCTATTTGTTCAGGTGATTATGATGTTGGCGTAAGAATAAATGTCACATCAGAGAAGGTTAAATTTATAAAGGAAAGGTTTCTAAATGTTGGAAATATTATGACCAAAGGAAACACTCCTTACTGTCTGCAGTGCAATCTAGTTCGTTTCAGCAGACATTCACTAGACCTGGTGCAAACCACTGAGCTTTTAAAGTTGAATGAAACGATGGTCTTGGCCTCCAGATGCTCACAAACACATCTTTCAATGTGGATTGCTATGGTTACACAACCAGGTGCACGAGGAAGGGGACTTAGTTCTGCCTCATCAAAGAAAATAAGCCAAGGTGGGAAGCAGCGAATTTGACCAGAAAAAGGACAGGGCAACAACAAAATGAAGGTGCTGACAACTCATCACCCAGTGGAGGTGCGAAACAGCAAATGCCTCAGTGTGATTTGAGTTCAAGCCAGGACACAGCAGCAGGAGGGGCTGCAGAGGGAATAGCATTGTACCGCCTGCCCTGGAGCTTGGATGTACTCTGACTAGTGGTTACAGGATCGTGGTCAGCTTCATCTTCTGGAAGGTTTATCTTGGCTTGGATGTGGAAGATTTTATGAGAGAGAGAAGAAATCCATAGGAGATGAGCCATAGGAACAGAGAGCAGGAGGCAAATTTGTGGAGGCACTCAGCAGTCAACGCTGCAGGACTGACTTGACTGTGGGTAGAGGAGGCTAGGCAGACGTGGCTCTGACTTATGAGACACAAGGAGCAGTGGTTCCCCTCAATGAGGCAGACAAAGAAGAAAGGAAGAGGGGGATGGGCCCGAGCTCTGTTTGGGTCACACTTAAGCCAGGGAGAGCAAGCAAATGCAATTGTGGCTCTGATGAGAAGAATGCTCTGCTCTGAAAGATGTGAGCACTGAATTCACTTCCTAACGCTCCTGTGACAAATGAGTACAAGCTCAGTGTGTTCAGACAATACCAAGTGACCCAGAAGACACAGGATCCTGGGTTTAATCCTCAGCACTAGAGGGAAAAATGAATATAAATTTATTATCTTGTAGTTCTGGACATCAGAAGTCTAGAATCAGCGTCTAGAATGGGCTAAAGTCAGGGGCTGGTCTCTCTTAGAGGCCACGAGGGAGAATTCTGTCTTTGCCCTTTTCCCTTTCTAGGGGTCACTTGTGTTTCTCTAGACTGGCCCCTCCTCCATCTCCAAAGCCAGAAGCATGGTTTCTTCTTCCCAGCTTGCCATGCCCTTCTTCTTTTGTGGTCCAGTCTCCGTCTGTCTTATAATTACACTGAGTCCATGCAGTAATCTGAGGCTTTCTCATGCCAAGATCCTTAACTTAATCACAACTGCAAGATCACTTTTGCCATATAAGTCAACATTCAGGATCCCTGAAACCTGTACCTGGATCTGTTAGGGGCTACTACAATGTGTTGCTGGGGTACAGTTAGCAAATGTAAGTAAAACTGATGATGTGAACATGTGCAGAAAGAAGATCATTGGACCAAGAATAAACCCCTGGGAACACCAAAGTTAAAGGATGGGACACTGGAGACTGGAGAGGTGGTTCAGTGGTTAGGAACACCTGCTGCTCCTCCAGAGAACTCAGGTTCAGCTCCCAGCACCCACATAGCAGCTCACAACATCTGTAACTCCAGCTCCAGGGGATCGCATGCCTTCTTCTGGCCTCCATGAGCACTGCACTCAAGTGTATAAATCCACATACAGACACATGGCTAAAAATAAAAATAAAAGCCTCGCATAGTGGTACGCACCTTTAATCCCAGCACTCAGGAGGCAAAAGCAGGTGGATCTCTGAAATCCTGGTCTACATAGTGAATTCCAGGTCAGCTGGGGCTACAGGGAGACCCTGTCTCTAAAATACATAACCAAATAAATAAATGAATAAATAAATAAAATATTTTTTAAAGGAAGGGGCATTGAAGAAGGAGCCCCCAAGAAGATAGAGAAAGAAGACTAACAGGGCAAGGGAGGAGCAAGCGAGGGGCCAGCTTCTGTCATGGGGGTTGGGAAGGGAGAGTTGCAGGAGGAAGGAATAGCTAGCAACTAGGCTGAAGAAATGGCCAGAGGTCTTTGGACTTCTTTACAGAAACTCCAGTGGAGTGCAAGGGTGGAAATCAGATAACAGGAAGCAGCAGTCATGGGCAATGATGAGATCACTTGGCTGAGGAGAGATGTGCCAGGAACTAAAAGGAAATGCAGAGTCAACCGGGAGCTGTCTTCAGTTTATTCTGCTTTGTTTTTAGGAATCTGGAATGTACCTGTTGGCTGAAATGAACAAGTCTTTGGACACAGGGAAGTTAGAGATGTATGCGAGAGTTGACAGACCTCCAAACATAATATTTTCAAACATAATAAAGGAAATGATGAGAAAAAGATGGAGCTTCTAGAGAGTTCATAAATATATTTCTAGTTGCCTAATCCATAAAGACTTTCTTCGAATTCATTTTTGTAAGTGACACTCTGATAGAAGAATGCATAAAAGCTAAAGCTAGCATCTCATAGAAGATAAAAATCAAATTGCTCATTCATATTTTTATAAGATTCTATCATTTTGCTGATAAGATCAGTGGAAATGAAGAAGATTAACATCTGTTGATGGTAAAGTTGTGGAGAAAAAGATGCAGGTTGATGGAGTATAAACATGTATGCTTTTAGAGAGCAGTTTGGAAGTACCTATCAAAAAATTGAATGTACTACTTAATTCAGCAATTCTACTTCTAAAACTACATGTATATACATACCCACGAAATTATCATCAGAACGTGTTTTGTTCATTTAACCTTCTTTGCTCCCTAGAATGGTGAAAATTTGGACATAACCTGAAGGTCCTCTAAGAGAAAAATAGTTAAGTACACTGTTAAACAATAAAATACTGGGTCATTATTTTTAAAAAAGAATTAGATCTGGATGGAATAAATTAGACTTATTTTTATAACATTTAAGCCTACAAACTAAATAGCTAAGTAGTAACAATCTCATTTAAGGGAACAAAAATTATTTCCATATGCTTGGCAAAATAAGAATTTAATAATGCATCGACATGGACAAATCTCACATGCTTTATGTTAGGCGAAAGAAGCCACACTCCAAAGGCTACAGACTGGATGATCCTATTGATGTGACTGAGCTACCTTTCCATCACTGGAACAAAATACCTAAACAAATCAAGTCTGAAGGAGGCCAGGTGCATCGAGGCTCATGATTTCATAGGTTTTAACCCAAACAACAAAGCCAAGTAGGATCATTACCCACAACTCTGAAAATGGACCCCCACCACCAACAAGTGCATGATGTGAAGGATGTCAAGTGTGCTACCAGTACTGTGGTATCTTCATAACTGGGGCAATGCTTCCTCAGTCTTTCTTGGGGAAAAACTTAGATCTGGGCACAGAATCACAAAGATGTCTTTATTTCTTCTTTAAATGGCTTTTCAGGTGCCATTTGAAGGTGCCCTGCCATCTGAAGGTAGAGCCACATTCCTCACAGGTATAGGGTCTCCGGTTGGTGTGGATCCTGTTGTGACCCAGCATCCAGCAGGGTGAACTCATTATTGAAACATCTGCACTTCCATGGCTTCTCCCAGTGTGGATTCTTTGGTAGATGTAGAGGTCCGAGGATTTTAAGAGTCCCTTCTTGCCAAAACCACATTGCAGTGGTTTCTCTCTCTCATATGTGATCTCAGGTGGACCATTAACTGAGATTTATAAATAAATCACTTACTACACACAACATACCCAAACCAGGTCTGGCCCCTAGCTTTTTGGCCCATGAGATGACCAACTGACTCTACAGGACTAACTGATTTAACTATATATACAAGCCCTCCATGGAAAGTGAGTGAGTAGTCTGGACTCACTGTTTTGAATCTTACAAGGCTCTGAAGATCCAAATTCTGAGCTAAATCTCTTCTTTCCAGAACATGACAGGAAGAAGTTGTAACAGCATCCATATTTAGTTCCCCCTGGGCATCTGCTCCCCCTTTTCCCAAACAGAATCAGGAGACTGTAGAAACTAAAGATCCTGAGCTTTAGGGCTGTTCTCTCTTCCCCGTCACCCGTTGACTCCTCCAGAATCTGCTTGGGTCTCAGATACTTTGGGTCTTCCTTCTCAGGAATGGTCTCTGGCAGAACTTTCTCTCCTTCACTAGAAGACGGTTTTTCAATTCCTGGCAGGTTCTGCAGCTCGGGGCTGGCCTGGTTGTGGCTAAGGACTCCTTGCTCTCAGTTGAGTGGTCCTCCTTGGATGACTCCACTTCAGCCCACTCACTGGCCAGCTCAGCCTCAGAGTCCTGCAGTAGAAATGCCTTTCCTTCCAAGAGAACTATGGACCATTACTTGGGTTCCCTGCCGTTCCTCAGCACCTTGTCCAAGTCCTTACAGGTCTTCACTTCACTCTCTTTCAGTAAGACCTGGACTTTCAGGGGCACCAAGTTCATGAACTGCTCCATCACCGGCTGCTCCATGAGCTCCTCCTTCATACGCAGGTTGGGCCTCAGCCACTGATAGCACAACATAGAGAGTAGACTCAGATCCTGAATGGGGTCACACTGCTCCTTGGAAATAAACTCTCTGAACAGAATGTGCCAAGTCTCTGGGTCCTCATCCTGATTTCCTGGGTGGATATCTTGGGACAGAGATGGCGACTGCTCTGACCCAAGGCTGTCTGGGGCCTTTTGTTGATCCAAGCTACACTCAACGGAGAAGGTTCCTTTGGTCTCTGACCAGTTCAAGTTCAAGTTCTAAGTGACACCTATCTATACAGATCTATTATATTTGCTAGAATGATAAGCTCAGTGTTGATTTGGAAGACCCCTTTCTGGTTCCTTGCCTGTAACCTTCTCAAACCCAAGGTCATCATCAGAGATCCTTCTCCCAAGTGCTTCCTAAAGAACCCCCTCCAAAATCAGAATATGCTACTTTTGCAATTTTTAAATGGTTTTAACAAATAAAACATAATCATTGAAAACTGGAAATCTAGTTTTTAAAGAAAGTACTAAGACAAAAAGCAATATACAATCATAATTTTGGAAAAACACAATATAGATATATGTATTTTGGGTGTGTGTCTGTGAAATATTTAACAGTAATTTAATGATATTGGCTTTGGGCAGTGGTACCATTGTGGGTTTATGGAAAGAGTGACTATTATTTTTAACTTTTGTTAAATGATTTGAAACTATATCATTTATTTAATTCATGTAATTATATTAATAAAAGGTTTTAAAACAGTGTGACTGAGGAGATTCCTTTTACCAAAAGGAAAGCAGTCCCCTTCTGTGAGAGGCAAGAACTGTACACATGTACAAAGAAATTTATAGGCTGGAGAGTAGACAGAAAATTAAACAATTAAGACCTCAATTTTCTCAGTAAGAGTGATTGTCTAGTGAGAGAGAACTGTGTCTGAGAAGGAAGAGAGTTTAAATAATGAGCAAAGGTCTGGGGTAGCTTGTAAGAGGAGAGATGACAGACAGAGTCATCTACACTTGAACAGAAAGTTCTACCAGATGTTGAGCCAAGCGGCTATGTGTGAAATGACCAGCAGGGGGCGCCAGCAAACTGGGGAGAGAATTATTCAACATGGATCTTAGTAATTGCCATCTCCCTAAGTCAAGTTTTAAGCAAGAAAAAATAGAAAAATAGCCTTTTAGATATAAAATCATCCCCATTGAAAGCACTGGCAACCACTTAAATATTGTTTCACACACTGCCAGGGAGGTATAAGTGGTGAATGAACACTTACTAAAACCTACTGTATCATCCTTTTTATTTGTTTGTTTGTTTGTTTATGTATTTATTTTGTAAGGATCTCCCTATGTAGCCTAGACTGGTCTTGAACTTGTGACCCCCTTTCCTCCACCTCTGGAGTGCTTGGAAAACAAATGTGTATCACTATACCCAGATTTTCCTCCCTTTTTTACAGCCCAACTTCTTTTAGCTACTAAGGTCTCAGAAGTGGGGACTGGTGACAATCTGCCACATCCAATAAGAATTAAGCTTCACAATATTTCCCATGTGCACATTCCTAACAAAAACAAACCAGGGGGTCATCTCTTTGCACATGCCCCTCCCAGATCAGAACATCACATGGGGTGTGGTCGGGCCTGTTTTGGAACTCTCAAGGTCACTCCTTTCTGGGTGTGCCACTAGGAGGGGTTGGGCAAAGGTCAAGCACCAGCAGACTTTGAAGTCTGGACAAACTGCAAAATGAAAGTCTTTATCCCATTTTCCTAGGCCATTACAGGATACAGGAAGATCGTGTCTCAAAAAGACCAGAAAGAAAAGTTCAGAACAAGAAAAAACAAATGGCGATCAGATATGATTTAGGAACTAGACCTTTTAAATGTTATTAATTTATTTACTTATTTTATTTTATGTGTATGAGTGTATTTCCTTCCTGTGGAAGGTAGAAGAGGGAATCGAAAGCCTTGGAACTGGAGTTATGAATGGTTGTTAGCCCCCAAGCGGGTGCTGGGATTTGAACAGTCAGTGAGTGCTCTTAACGACTGAGCCAGCCTACAGGCCTTTTTAAAAGGACAATAGCAGAAGTAATAGCTTTGAAATTCAAGTGTCCAGCAGCCAAAACCAGATTCTTGAGAGATAAAAGGTTGTTGAAGTCTAAAAATTTCTTCTTAAATGTCTAGAACAGTAGCCAGCTCTCTCAGAGCCTTCAGGAGAATGAATTCTGCAAGGCATAGGCAAAACGTTCCCCAGAGGAGTTGAAACAGTGCCTTAGAAGGGGCTATTTGATAAAAGGAAGGGCATAGATCCAAGAGAACGGTGATTGAAGGTAGACACATGACTAAGATGGTCCTCTGAGGAAGTTCCTCTGCGCCCCTGCCGGTAGCTGCATTCGGGTGCCAGCAACCTCAGTGAGATAGTCTGCAGGAAGAGGTCCTGGGCCAGCCTCTCCCCTCGTAGGCCTCTCTGGCTCTGAGAGAGGTGGGGATGATGGGGGAGGAGTTCAGTGGTATTAACAATGCTTGTACATAAATGATTCCATGGTGGAATATGTGCCTTCATTGATGGAGTGCTTATCTAACCACATAAGGCCCTGAGTTCCAGCCCCACATAAACTGGATGTGGTGGCACATACCTGTAATCCCAGGAGATGGAGGCAAAAGGATCAGAAGGTCAGCATTATCCTTGGGTACTTAGCAAGCAACCTTGAACTTGCTAAAAGGCCAGACTAGGATACATGAGACTGTCTCAAACAAGAGTGAGGGGGGACAGGGATTGCAGCCACCCAAAGAACAGACTAAATCCACATTTGCAATAAAGGCTATGCGGGGCACCCCCAAATGAAATAAAACATATTGGAGTCTCCCTCTCCTACCTTCTTGCTCTCTCTTTTAAAAGCAGTAAGTAGTCACCATGAGCAACAAGTCCAAAGCTGGACCAACCTCCTTACTCCTTTTTCAATTCTCCTAGAGACAAGAGTACCAGAACTCTTTCAGGGTCCAGGGCAGCTAACCTGGCTTTGATTTTCTGGATAAACCAAGAAACAGAGAGTGCTGCCAGAGGAGCAGAAGGGGCCAGGGTGTCAGGGTTGGCAGCCCCCATGGGATCAGAGAGCTGTGTTAGAGGTGGGGACAGTGTAGAAAGGCTATGCCCTGCGGCAGGAGCTCTCTGCTGTGGTCAGAGAGGTAGAGGTGGGTGACTGCATGGACAGAGGACATAAGGTTGTTACAAAGGTCACCCAGGATTCAGGGAGTCATCGGGTGGAGGGAGGACCAGTCAAGTGCCAAAGTTTTGAGTGAAGCCAGAGAACCTTCCAGTTCTAGGCAGGCACTGGAAATGTTTGGTTTACAGATGGTCACATTCACAAGGATGGACTTTGTCTGATACAGCTCTGTAGGCACATCACATTGATTTATGAGTTTGTGATTGTTAATGTAGTAAAACTTTGTAAAGTACCCTAAAAAAATAAAAATGAAAGCAGGAATTAGTTATTTCCCTCACATTTGTCACGAGATAGCAAAAAAGTAGGATTGGCAAGTGGGATCTGAGTGTACAATGCTACCTGTGTCCCAGATGGCTGCTTCCTGTCAAACACTTGGAGAAATTAAATTTCTCCTTTCCAGTTATTCATCTGACACACAGAAACCGGTCATCTTTGGGAGGTTTTGATCTTCGACAATCCAAGGTAGACACGTGCTGTGGGGCTAGTGCTGGGCACTCTTACTCAGCAAGTGAGTCAAGTTGGAAAGAAAGCTTTTTATTCAACATACATGTCTTATTTTAATCTCCAGGGAAAATGAACCTAAGAATGATTTTTTTAAACCTGTTTTCATTTTCCCTCTGCCAAACTAAGTATTCCTGAGAGAAAACAGACCTTTTCAGGAGCCAGTGTCTGTGCTCAAGATCTCTAATACTGAGGGAACACTTTTTCCCACTGAGAGGTACCAGGCTCTGAGAGAATCCATGTTGACTCCTAGTTAATCTTTAGTTTTACAACCAGTTCGGCTGGCTTTTCTCCTTAATGACCTAAGACTCGGCTATGAAACTTTCCTTTCAAATAAACTGAAAGTCTGGCTTTATTCTGTTTTGAGGTTTGCAGATAAATATTTATGTATGGTCTGGGAGAAACGGGAAGGCACTCTAGCTTGTGTAGAATGCCTCAGGCGGCATTACTGCCAAGTAGATGTTCGAGTCTGCCTCAGGAAAGAGGTTTTTTTTTTTTTTTTTTTTTTTTTAATCGATGCCGTCCATTTAATTTTCTCTAATCTTTACTTGGCTATCAAAACTTGTGGAATATCTGAGACTGCACCAGATCTAGTCTAGAGTTTGTAAGGTCAGGGAAGCCTTTGGAAGCCTGCAGCTGATTTAACAGAAGCCGCGCTTCCATGCACAGAGAGGGACAATATTTTGTGAGAAAAGCCTGGATAAGATAGAAATCCTTTGTAGCACATTTGGACTCTTGTCCCACACGCACATGCATTTACTTCATGAAGCCATGGACTGTGACCACAGATTGCTGAGAGATCTGGAGGGAGATCCTGCCAGACCTACTTTCCCATCTCCCTAGAAACTTCAAATGTGGTATATCGTGGCTTGCAGACTCCTGAGGTAATAGTCTGAGAACCCCTGGGGTCTCCTGAGCAGGACAGTTTCCATTACACTCTAAACCGGGTACGTTGTTGTTGTTGTTTTTACTCTCCTATTGCTGTAATGGCAAATTGAATTTTTATTTTATTTTTTTATGTGCATGAGCGTTATACCTGCATGTGTGTAAGCACACTTGTGTCATGCAGTGCCCCAGCAAGACAGAAAAGGGCATCAGATCCCCTGGAATGGGAGTGATGGATGGTTGTTAGCCACCAGGTGGGTGCTGGGTCTTCTGCAAGATCACCCAGCGCTCTGACCCGTCGCTGCAGCCGCCATGCTGCTGTGGCTAATCTTACAAACTTAGTGATGGAAAATCAGCACATTCACAGAGAGACACACAAAGAGTCTCCCAGCTCTGGAGATCAGACAGCAAAATCTGTCTCAAAGGTTAACATCCCTTCCCCTTTCCAGAGACTTTTGGAAGAGAATCCACGTCCCTGCTTTCCAGCCTCTAGAAGCCTGGGGCATCCCTGCATCTTTAGAACCTACCTCTCCAGCTTCTGGTTCTGGCCTGATATCTCTTTTTCTGGACTCTGACCCTCTCAACTCCCTTTTATAGGGGGGTCTCTGTGAATATTCTGGGCCAGTCTGGATAGTCAGATAGTCACCCCATCCCAAGATCTTAATCACATCCACGAATCCCTTGCTCTGTGAAGAAGTGTGTTCTGAGGCTTCAAAATAAAACACAGATGTGGCTCAGCCGACCAAGCCAGGACCAACCCACTTAGGTTCTGTCAAAGGAGAGACGAGTCCTGGCATTCACTCACCACAGCACGTCTAAGCCCAGCCTGGTCTTTCAGGGCTTCAGCAACACCCTCGAGTCAATATACATCTGCTGCTCCTACACCCACTCTACAACCTGCTGTGGCCTCCATTTCATCCAAGCCGTCAGGAAGACTGAGCAGCAGCCAGAAGAGCTCCTAGGTCAACAAAGGAGCTTCAACCCCGGGATCAGGGACAGGATGAGTAAGTATGAACAGGGACTCAATCAAAATGTACTTTTATTTCTACCCGCCATTGCCATTTTCAGGTGTGGCCAGGGTGATCCAGCCTGGGCTCCTGTGAGGGCTGGGGGTGGGGCTGTTCCATTTTATGCAGGACAATTCTGGGAATACTGGGATGGTTAGCATCCCAGGCCCTTGCTCTGTAAAAGCCTTCCACATCCCCCCACCAGCCATTGTGACAATCAAAGTACACTCCCACACATTTCCTGATGACCCCTAGGGAGGTGGTATTGCCAGAAATCCCAGGCAGGCCTGTGCTCATCTGTGCACTCAGAAGTCCTAGGGGAGTAATTGTTTCTTGGTTTCTTTGGTCACATGCAAACACGCCATGCAAGAATTAGAATGCTGAGTCTTCTATAAAACCCCAAAGCCTTGAGGGTTAGGGCTGCTATTGGAGAACTCTATGGTGGGAAGGGGATCTGCTGGCTTCTTCATCACCCCACTCCCTCATTCTAAGCTTCCTACCTAAGCAGGTGAAGCCTGGGGAAGGGAGTCAAGGCAGTGCCTAACAGCACTTAGGAGCTGGAGACAAGAAGACTAGCACAAGGCCATCCTCAGCTACTTATAGTGAGTTTGAAGCCAGCCTGGGCTACATGAGACCCTGTTTCAAAAAACAAAACACACCCTCTAAGTTTCTTGTTGATGGATTGATGTTATGGTTTCAACATGCTTTGTCAATTTGTTAAATTCCTGCTGCAAATTTGGCTACCACCATGACCCTGTTCTATAGTTTTGTTTTGTTTTGTTTTGTTGTTGATTCATTTGTTTGTTTGGATAGCTTTGGTTTATTGAGACAGGTTGTCCCTGGAACTTCCTATGAACACCAGGCTGGCCTCAATCTCATAGTGATCCACCTGCCTCTGTGCCTCCCAAGTGCTGAGGTTAAAGGTGTGTGCAACCACGCTGGGCTTCTTGCTATGTTTTAAGAGGGTATAAAGAGTCAAAAGAATTAAAGCCTTTCTGAAGCACCGGATTTGTCTGGGGAGAGCAGACTGTGTGCCCACCCTGAGTGTCCTGTCTCTCATGCAGCTTCTACTTGCCCTTCAGTTGTTCCGCTGTGTTATGATCCAGCACCAGATCCAATTGGTTGGTTGTAGACTCCAGAGTCATAAAACTATATCGACCTCTCTTCTTTATAAATTACTTGACCTCAGATATTTTGCTATAACAGCAGAAAATGGACTAAGAAATTTGATCACAGCTGATTTGATTTTATGATATCTTTCACAGCTTCCACCATGGGAATCACTGGCAGAACTTAGAAGAAATAAGAATGCATTCCATGCCCAAGGTCATCCCTCCCTGCCTCCCTGGTAATCTACACATATGTTCTGTGTACACACTCACACATAGAGCCACTCTTTCCAGGACGGTGGGGGGGGGGGGTGCAAACATCAGGGAACTGCTTTGTTCTGAATGTGGTGTCCACAGCCTAACTTTGTAATGTCACATCTGTTACAGCTTGAAACTGAGTCTTCTCCTGCAATGTGCCACTGTCATTACAAATTGAGATAATGATTTCAAGAAAAATAACCTAGAGTTGACTGGTTAATGGTTGAGAATCTCTGACAGCTTTGACAAGAACATTCAGCTCATTTTTTATGATCTAGTATTTCTTTCAAGTTGAATGCTGAAGATAGTACTTCACATTTCCTTTTCTTTGGTAGAGTGACTAGCAAGGTTTTTTATTTGTTTGTTTTTTTCCAATTAAAACCCTGGGGAGCCAGGCATGGTGGTACATGTCTATAATTCTAGCACTCGGGAGACTGAGGCAGGAGAATCAAGACTTTAATGTCAGCCTGAGCATATAGTGATATTGTCTCAAAAACAAAACAAAGCAAAGCAAAACAGAACTCATCTGCTTTGCTACTAAGCCTTAGAGCGTTGAATCCTGCTACTCTGAATTCTGCTCCCTTTCAAATGGCAGTCTAGGGACCCACGGAGGGGAACTTGTCATTCATGCTGTGTTTAGACTTTACGGAATGTCTGGAACAGAAACAAGTGGCTAACTCAAATGTGAGGAAAATATGACAACGCGTCTCACAACAGCAGACACTACAGAGAGCCCCCCAAAGTGTCGGAGCCTTTTTCTCCTTTCATCGCTGAAGCAAAGATGAGCCAAACCCACTTTTTCAGGTGAAGCAAAGCCAAGATTAAAACAAACAAACAAACAAAAGCAAGGAGGACTCATATTTAGTGGTGTTATTAGGTACCAGGTAGGTTTTTTTTCAATACATTAAGGAGGGGCTGGAGAGATGACTCAGAGGTTCAGAGACCTAATTACCTTTGAGAGGACCCAGGTTCAGTTCCCAACACCTACATGATGGCTAACAACTATACTCAACTCCAGTTCCAGGGGCTCCAACACCCTCTTCTGGCCTCTGCGGACATTCAACAACATGGGTGCACTTATAGACATGCAGGCAAAACACTCCTACACATAGAATAAAATAAAATAAAAAATTTAAATACATTAAGTTCACAGTAAATATACAGGGCAGATTCTGTTATCATTCTGGGAAACCAAGGCTCAGAAAGGGGCAGTGACTTGCCTAATGCCGGACAGTGGAGAAGTGTCTTGCAGATGCATGCTCCTTTGTAGTACCGTATATTTAGTTTTCTCTCCTTGACGAAAATTTGATCAATTACTGATAAAATGCTCTGCTTTTCACCCTATATCAGAAAAAAAGAGTTAGGAATGGTTTTCTCTGTCTGTTTTATTGAATTTTAATACCAGCAGAAGGCCAGATGGCTAAAAAGAATAGACTTTTATGGTTCCCAATGTTGGCATTTAAGGGTGAGTGAAATGGAATAAGAATCTGAAGCAACAGCAGTGCAAGGCACTGCTCGCCGTGGTAAAATTAGAGCTTTGGGACCAATCAAGCCAAGATCGACACCAAGTCAGTGAGACAAACATCATCTAGTCTCAATACCGTTCATTAGGAGCCCAGAGCACAAAAACCACGGAAGGCTGGTGGTGTCGGGTTCTGTCCTGGTGCTGTTCTGTAAACATGTCCAGAGCCCTCCCTTTGCCCTTTGCCAGCTGCACATTAAACAATTTCCTTAGCCCCAGGGGCCCTTGTATAGCTCTCTTGCTGCTCAGGGCCTTTGACCCATGAGTTCTCCCTGGGGTCTTAGGAAAAATCTGTTCACTCCTTTTGTTGAATGCAGGGCTATGCCCTGCCCACAAACGCAGGCTTTCCCAGCCCTTTATGTCCCCAGCTCTCACAGCTCTGCACCAGGGTAGCCCTTCATAATGCCCCATATTTTTGCCCCTATGCACATTCAAATATTCCTGCTCTCTGGCTTTACAAGTCATTGAACTTCAGTAAAGAATTACATAATGCAAGTTCAGATAATGTTTTACGGAAGGTTCTTAAGAAAACAAAGGGTGTAAATATTTAGCAGTAACAATGTGACTGACCACACAATAGAACAGAGAATAGGCAAGGCTGGCTACCCTGCTCAGAGGCTCCTATCTGAGAGGATGAGGCTGTTTTTTAGAAGCAAATAATGAGCAAGAGCGAAGGAAAGAATGGGGCATGTCTCACATCCGAACCTCTCCCCAAAAGAAACCAGTTCTATTCCATGCCTGAGGCTCTCCGTGGGAGGCATCCCATGTTCCTGGCATTTCCAACAACTTGGGGTCTCTACTGCAGCTTCACAGGGCCACACTCAACCCACTTTAAAGTAATTGTGTGGCACCAAGAATTCGTAGCTGGCCAACACAGAAAGCAGCCGAGAAGTTCCCTTCCCCTCCACCCAGGTACAAGCTAGATCCATGAATCTACTACAAAAAAATTTCAGGCCGAGGCAGAGAAGCTTAGGTGATTTTATGATGGACTGGCTCTCTTAAGAAGCTTATCCTTCCATCTTAGTTTTTCGTGCTGCTCTTTATTATGTCTCTCTGTCTGACTACTTAATAAACTAACTTTATCTCACTCTGGCTGTCTAAGTTTCATTCCTCAGAGAATATAATTTACAACCAGGTTTAAAAAATAATCAGAGCTTAATATTTAAGTAAAGTTTAAAGGTTAAAAATATATGAGCTGGTTTCCTTATTTTTTTACCTTGAAGAATTTCCTTTCATAAATTAAATTGTAAAGTGATTTTATAAAACACACTGGTTAGATTTGGGATGAGAGAAGAGAATTAAAATGGTAAAACTCAAGGTGACAAATATTCTGGTCCTAAGAAAGCACAGTCCAGTTCTTGTTTTTAACTTCCTTGGAAAGAACACATTATCTTTGAAGGCAATTTGACTATATAGGTTGTGTTGAACAGGAAAGGCAAAATAGATCCCAAGGTAAGGGTCTTCTCCCCTTTCTACACCACTTTAATTTCCTGTCTTTCTATCCTGCCTCATGAACACACTGAACTTCTTGCCTTTCAGAACAATTGGTGACATAGTAACACCCTCAGGATCTTGGTAGGATTCATCGCAGGGACTGTTTACATAGAAATGGTTACAATGCAGATTCCAGGTTCATAGAAGCAGCTGTGCAGTCCTGGAATAGAGTTTTCCTCAGCCTGAGTGAAGTGATTCCAGCGTACCACAACCCAAGGCTTGCCTTCAGTAATCGAATCTGTGATTAACAAAGACAAAAATCCTGAAGACAGATTCAGTACCAGCTCTTGAATTTCATAGTAGGGTAAAATTATTAATCTACTCACCCTTTATATTCTTATCTGCATGACAGGGAGGTTAATATCTAACATACAATTATATCTGATTAAATAAAATTATGTTGGTAAAAAATATAGTGTTACTGGTTCTTGAAACAATGTCAGTTCTTGGTCAGCAGGTAAAAGCACTTACTGTGCAAACCTGTTAACCTGAATTCAATCCCCAGGACCCACACTGGGAGGAAAGAACCAGTTCCTAAAGGTGTCCTCTAACCTCCATGAACGTGCTCCATCATGCATGTACCGTAATCACATATGCAGATTGTACACACACAAATCATCATCATAAATTATTTTTAATCTTAGTTCTGTCATTAAAAAAAAAAAAACTGTAAGAAGCTGGTGGCACACCTCTCTAGATCCAACCACGCAGAGGCTGAAGCAAGATGAGTTTCGTCTAGGCAACTGAGGCCAGCCTGGGCAACACAGTAAAAGCATGTGTCCAAACAAAAGAAAACTAACAACAACAACAAAATAAAACACTACCACTAAGAAAATGAATAGGAAACTGAAAAGATGGCTAAGCAGTTAAGGGCAGGCACTTGTTACTCTTCCAAAGGACCCCAGCACTCAACATTAGACTGCATGTAAGTCCAGCTCCAGGGAATGTGACACCTTCTGGTTTTGGTGAGTACTTGCACACATATGGCATACATACATACATACATACATACATACATACACATACACACACGCATACGTAAATAAAAGATAAAAAATAAATCTTTAAAAAAAGAAAATGGGCCAGGCATGATGGCACATGACTTTAATCCCAGCACTCAGGAAGCAAAGGCAGGAGGATCTCTGTGAGCTCAAGGGCCAACTTGGTCTACATAGGGAATTCCAGGCCAGCTGGGGCTATAGGGAGATGACCCTGTATCAAAAAGATAAAAAAGAAAGAAAGAAGAATAGGTATAATGCCAATAGAAAAAAAATTTTTTAATTGGACCATATTTATGTGAGAAAGGATTCATGGGCAGAATATAAAAATAGTTGTCAAAATTCAAAATAAAAAGATGAACCAGTCGATCTTTTAAAATGAGGAATAAGCTAGGACAGATTTTTTTTCCTATATCTGTTACGTTTCTCATTGCTGTGCTCATATACTTGAAAGAAGCTCTTTAAATAGGGAAGGATGAGTTCCAGTTCATGGTTTGAAATAGTGAAACCCCCCACTGTGAGGAAGGCAGTTCGGGGTGGCTCGCAGTTGTAGCAGTGGGAGAGGCTGTGTGCTTACAATCTGTAGATCAGGAAACAGAGAGGTCAGGTGGGACCCAGGGCTAGGCTCTAACCCATAAGACCCCTCCTTCCAGCAACCCACTTTCTGCAGCTAGGCTACACCTCTTTAAGGTCCCATAACCTCTCAAAATAGCCCACTTGCTGAGAACCAAGCATTTAAACACATGACTATGTTGGAGGCATTTCACATTCAAGTCATAATGCTTCCCCAAAGTAAATACACCAGGGGCCAGGTATGGTGGGACACCCCTGTAATATCAGCACTTAAGATGTTGAGGCAAGAGGATCTCAAATTCCAGGCCGGCTTGGTCTACATAGCAAAACTCTGTCTCATGAATGAATAAACAGGAAGGTAATAGCACATGAAAAGATGTTTGACATTATTAATCTTCAAGGGAATGTTATTAAAACAATAATGAGATACCACTTTATACCTAAGAGAATGACTGACATCAAAGACTGATGACACAAAATGCCACAATGGTGCAGAGCAACCAGGACTCTTAAACATAGCTGACAGTATTGTAAGATGGCATGTTGACTTTGGACAACAGCCTGGCAGTTATTCATAAATTCAAAGACACTTTAGGACTAGGGATTATAATATACAATATATTGGTAGATTGTCATGTGCTGTTTAAGCTTACTGAGAAGCTGTCTCTGTGGCCCAGCTACACATCTACCCACATGCATTTTAGACCCAAGCATGTTTGTCTCAGTGTCCTCCACAGCCCGGTGTCCAGGGACAGGTTGGCCCTCTAACTCTGTGACTGAGAGAAAGGAGAACAATAACACAGACCAAAAGTAAAAAACAAAAAACAAAAAAACAAAACAAAAAAAAAATATGTCCTTGAAAACACGTAAAAAAGTAAAGAATTTACAACAGAAATACAATTTTTTAATACCATAGTATAAAAATACCTGCAGCATCAACAGAAAGCTCACCCACGGAGAGGATGGTCTGCTCCACTAAGGACTTTCAGTAAGGAACTCCACCATGACTGCTTCTTCCCCAGTTTCTGCTGCATATTCATAAGCACCAACTTGACGATGTTATTTTGCTTGCTTTCTCACCTGGGCTACTCCAGTCATTTCTGTTGGATGTTATGAGCATCTAGTTTGATGATTTAAGGCCTGGGTTGTCCCCTAGCACCTAAAAAATATTTTGTTAAATTGTATATCAACACAAAATCATGTTTCCTATTTTTTCTTTATCATCATCATCACAGTGAATCACCATCAAGGCCAGGGGCTGTGTGGAGAACTGGAACAGGTCTTGCTGTTGTTTAGGGCACATCAACAGCAATCTGATCCCAACATTTCATGGTCCCCTTCAGAACTGAGCATCTGCTGTTTCTGGTCTAGTGACTCAGATTTTCTCTCAACTTGCCAATCCTTCATACTGCTGCCTCTATATTTACTCTTGGTTGCTACTGCAGTTTTTCTTCCTTCCTCTCTGACATCCAGAGGACATAAGGCTAAATGAATTAATGAGCTCTATCTAATGGCATGCTCTATGTAGGCACCTCAGGGGTCTGATCTCCCATATCCAACACATCAAAAGCCTCTGGTTTCCTTTCTTAGATATAAGTTGTCTTTGTCAGTATAATTTTTCTGGTCTTGACCATATGGCCAGATTGGCAGAGTCTCATGACACACTTCATGGTAACATGACAGAAGCAGGAACTTGCCAGTACTTAAAGGTCCCTGAATCAGACATTGTAGCAACTTGCAGTTTTGCCACAGGGAAGCAGTGCCCCTGGCCTCCAAGCCTCCTTTATAAGTCTCTGGGCCTGTCTTTGGGACACAACTCTCTGCAGCAGGATTCCTATGTGTATATTTTATATCTATAATATTTCCCTAAGACTTGGTTTTCTTACTGATAACAACACAATATTAACAGAACTAGACAGTTAAATATGTGCTTAATGTTAATTATTAACGACCAGAAGACCAGGAGAAAATCTTACTGACCGAGCATGGGGAAGAGCACGGCCTAAGCAAGTTTCAGGCAGGTCTTGTGAGGAGGAACTGGATATAATGAGACAGTTTATGACATCAAAGTTCTGCATTCATGAGTTCAGTAAAGTGGGGGTCCTGGAATATCTTGAAAAACAAGATGCAGTAGTTATTGACAAACTGTTCAACTGCTTCATGATCTTCCAGGAGTAAGAACTTCCTGGAACAAACAATGAACTTCTTTGAGCCCCAGCCTTAGTCAACACAGGGACCAAGAACTCTGTGTCTCAGTTCCCACTAATCTATTGGTAAAAATTTAAAGCCGCTTCTCACATATTCCATTTTAATCTTCCTACTTCTTCATCAATCACAAAACAAGGTTTCAGTGTAAACCACAGTTGTGGAAGACCTTGGGCAAGTTGTGATAGGGTGGCAAATGTTTTCTAAATTCCTATGAAACAATAGAATGCCTTATATGTTTTTCAGCTATTTCTTGTCCTCTTGAATTTATGACCCAATGTACTTCTCCATTTCCTTATTTGTGAAATAAGGATAATTCTACCTCATAGAATTCCGATGGACTCAATGACTTAAATAAGTGTAAAGAGCTTAGAAATTATTATTATTAATTATTATTATTATTACTATTGCCTCTTTTCTCCAGCCCAGTCCCTGTGACAATCTTCTGTGTCATCGATATATCTAGAAATTCTTTTTAATGTTTTAAATTGTACTTAGCATTTGTGTGTATGTACATGTGTGTGTGTACATCTAATGCATGAGTTTGGGCATGTGCATGCCATGGAACATGTGTGCATGTCAGAGGACAGCTTTCAGGAGTCAGTCCTCTCCTTCTATAGTGGGTTCAAGGGAATACACTTAGATCATCAGGCTTGTGCATCAAGCACCTTTACCTACTGAATCGTCCTGATGGCCCAAAGTTTGTTCATTCGTTTCTTTCTTTCTTTCTTTTTCTCGTCTATACTAAGATCTGAAGCCAGCACTTTGCACATGCTAGGCAAGCATGATACTACTAGGCTATAGTCCCAGCTCTGTCTTGACATATTTTACCATTGCCCTTACCCTAGGTCTTCTCCTGCCTCTCACCTTTTATCTTCAGTAACAAAGTGCACTAATGTGGCCCTAGTAGCTATTTAAAATACAGAGAAATTTTTATTCACAGTTGCAAGTCACTCAGATATTCACCATCACCACCATCTTCCTCTAGAGCATTCAGTTTTCTACCAAGCAACTAAAGGTTAACTACCTTGAGTGTGGTTACTAAGACCCTGAATGTGGACAAGACACTGTTAATCACAGCTCTCCCTTTCCCTCTATGTTTGCTCTTCATTCCAGATCCTACACTCCTTTCTATTTTCCTGCTCCCAATACCAACCTGTCCAGACACTATGGTTGGTATGTAGGTTGCCCCAATCAAAACTCATATGGAACTTTAACTCTCAATTTAGTCACATTGAGAGGTGGGGTCTCTAAGAGGTGATTCAGCCATAGGGTCTCCACTGCCATACAGATGAATGTAGTCTCAGAGGAATATTTTATTGATTGGTTGATTGGTTTTGTTTTCTGAGACAGTGCCTCACTATGTATCCCAGGCTAGCCTTGAAATTGGGACCCTCCTTCATTATTCTCTGGAGTGCTGGCATTACACTGGGTTCTTGCAAGAGCTTTTGCTCTTGTGGGACTACATAAGTGGCAAGGAAAGTGGGTCATGGCAAACAAGCCTGATACCTCCCTGAACTCTCCTGCATACATCTCCTCTTGGTATAAAATGCCAAGGAATGCCCAGAGGCCCATCTCTCAAGAGCTTCTAGATCTTATCATATTGACAATTAAGACTAACCATCAAAACAAATTATTAGACTCTAGAATATAGCAAAGACACTTTAAAGAGAATAGTTTATAGCTATGAGTTATTTACATTAAAAATTCAGAAAGAGAAGGCTAGAGAGAGGGCTCAGAGGTTAAGAGCACTGGCTGCTCTTATAGAGGACTTGGGTCCAGTTTCCAGCACCCACATGGCAGCTAACAACCATCTGTAACTCCAGTTCCAGGGGACACATATAAAATAAATAAAATATAAAAATTTAAAACTTCAGAAAGATATCTAACATATAACTTCTTTTTAAAATATTTATTTGTTTTTATTTTTATTCTATGTGGATGAGCATTATGCCTGAATGTATGTAAGTGTATCACATTGTGCAATGCCAAAAGTGGCCAGAAGAGGACTTCAGATGCCCTGGAACTGGAGTTACCAAGGTTTGTTGGCTGCCATCTAACATATTGATATATCTCAAGGTCTTAGAAAAACAAGAACAAAAAATAAAACTGGAAATCAACAGATGGAAAGAAGTAATGAAAATTAAGGCAGACACTAATGAAACGGAGGTTGAAAGAATCAACAAAACAGAATTTGTTCTTTGAAAAATATTAAGTCAACCAACCCTTAGCCACCCTATAAGAGAAAAGTCCCAGCTTCATCAAATTAGACCTGAAAGAGACCATCGCAAAGGACACCAGTGAAATCTAAAGGATCACTAGAGAAATCAGTATAGAATTTCCTTAAAAATAGGGATAGAGATATTGTTCACTTGGTAGTGTTTGACTGGCGTGTACAAAGCCTTGGGTTCAATCCCAGAGCAAGAAAATAAGTCTAAAAAGGGAATTACCATGTGATCCAGCTATTCCTGGGTATATACCCAAAAGATTCTAAGCCAGCATACTATGGAGATACTTATATATCCATGTTCATTACTGTCCCGTTCACAGCAGTCAAGAGGTACACCAAAAGATGAATGGATAAAAGATGAAGTGGGATATACACACAATGGAACTGATTCAGTTGTAAAGAAGAATGAAAATATGACATTTTCAAGAAAATGTAAAGAACAGTGGTAACATTGTGGTAAATGAAATCAGCCAGTCTCAGAAAGTTTGAAAATATCACATTTTCTCAAAAATGCAGAATATAGATTAAATTCATATATATATGCATATATATACATATATATGTACACATATATATGATGTGAAAGTAGGAAGAGGATTGTGAATGGGAAAAAGAGGTCTAAAGGGAAGGGAGAGGAGCTGGAGAGATGCTCAGAGGTTAAGAACAATGGCTGCTCTTGCAGAGGACCCTGGTTCAGTTCCCAGCACCCACATGGCGGCTAACAACCATCTGTAACTCCAGTTCCAGGGATCCAGTGCCCTCTTCAGACTTCTACAGGTATTGCATGCCATGGGTGCACCTACATACGTGAAGGCAAAACACTCATACACAATAAAATAAAAATAATACAAAAAAAGTAAAGGGAAGGGAAAGTGGAAAGGGTGATGGAATTCATGTGACCTGAAAGCAGGGTGAGCTATTTGTGGCAAGGGCGGGGACCAGCCAGGCAGGAGGGGAACGGGGAAGGCAGCGAGAAGGCAAATAAGAACAAATTATAATGATATACCTGTATGAAAGTAAAAATGGCACACTGTAACCCATTACTTTGCAGGTTAAAATTTAATTTTAAAAAAGGAGACGGATGAAGATGGCAAGATTGCATAGCAGAATGAATTAATATTGTAAAAATGGCTATGATATTAAAAGCAATCTACAGGTTTGATGCAACACCCATCAAATTTCCAATGATTAGAAAAAGATCTTAAAATTTACATGGAAGCACCAAAAAGACCCCAAGTAGACAAAGAAATCCTAAGCAGAAAGAGCAGTGTTGGGGGCAACATAGTACCTGATCTTAAACTATTCTACAGAGTCATAGTAACAAAAACATCCCCGTAATGGCAAAACAACAACTAAAAGGACCCAAAACAAAAATAAGCCAGACACAAACAATGAAATTGAGTAGAAGATCCATAAATAAATCCACACATCTATCCACTTGATTTTCAACAAAGGGGCCAAAGGAAAAAAAGACCACCTCTTCAGTGATCGGTGCTGAGAAGATGGGGTTCCTACATGTAACTAAGCCCCATCTCTTACCCTGCACAAACATCAATTCAGAATGAATCAAACACCTTAATGCAAGACTTGAAACCCTGAAACGGACAGAGCAAAACACCAGGATGTAGGCACAGGCACCTTTTGAAAATGACTCCAATAGCAAAGTGAATAGATAATAAAAATTGATAAATATGATTGCATGAAATAAAATTATAAGGCTGCTGAATATCAACGAACCAATTAGCAGAGTGAAGACAGCCTACAAAATGTGAGCAAATCTGTGCCGACTATATATGTGAGAAGGATTAATATCTAGAATCTATGCAGAACTCCAAATATTAAACCCCAAGACCCCCAAATTCTCCAATCAACATATGGGTTAATGAATAGATACTCTCAAAGGAAGAAACACAAATAACCAATAAATATTTGAAAAGTACCTTTAACCATTGGAAAAATGCAAACTAAATCTATACTAAGGCGTGACGTTACCAACCCAACGTTACAGTTTTACCTGAATAAACAGACTGACTTTTAACTTTAGTTTTAAGAGTGGGCCCAAACTCGAGGGCACTTGTTCCTTTAGATAGATGTCTCCTGGGACTATGCTGCTGACCCAGCACTCACTCAAAATTTGATTCAAAACTGTCTCCAGCATCAATTTGGGGGAGCTAGAAGCTGGGATCCACCCTTACCTTATCAGACAATCTTGCCCTTTGATCCCCAGATCACAAGAGCACATGACTCAGTGAGTTTGTTTGCAGTGCAATGAGTTTGTTTGGTTGCAAAGTTAATTAAAATCATTAATCCAGATTCTGTCCATTTTATAAAAGTCAACACTGAGATGCCATCTCACCCCAGTCAGAATGACTATCATCAAGAAAACAAACTACAACAAATGCTGGTGAGAATGTGAGACAAGGGAAACCCTGTACACTGTTGGTGGGAATAGAAACTAGTGGAGTCACTGTAGAAATCAGCATGGAGTTTCCTCAGAAAACCTAAAATTATAACTGCCACATGATCTAAGCACACTACGTCTAGGTCTATGCTCAAGGAATTTAAGTCACTATGCCACAGAGATATTTGCACATTCATGTTTATTGCTGCCCTATTTACAATAATCAAACTATGAATCCAGTCTAGTTGCCCAGTAAAAGATGAATAAATGTTATACATGTATACATAAAGGAGTTGTAGTCACACATAGAGAAGAATGAAATTATGTCATTTGTAAGAAAATAGATGTAATAAGAGGTCATGATGATAAACAAAATAAGCCAGGCTCAGGCAAAAATCACATATTTAACTTCATATGTAGACTCTAGATTTAAATATATGTGAGTGTCACTTAGGGTTAGGCATTTCACAGGCAGTCTCTGTGTGTGACCAGTTGTGAAACTCTATGTCTCTGGCTGTTGCAAAAGAAGCTTCTTTGATGAATGGTGACTGGCATACTTGTCTGTGAATATAAAGATCCATATTTAGCATATAGTAAATTACATTTGTCTAGAGATGTGACAGCCTTGGGGTTTTCTCTAAGATCTATGACTTCTTTGGCCATGTGTATTTGGCTATGTTCACAGTACCACACATGAGTTCCCTCTCATTAAGTGGGCTTTAAGTCCAATTACGTACTTGTTGATTACCTCCAAGATAAATGTGCCACTACTGCCCCAATATATTTGCTGTGCCAGTCATTGTGGTTATTGTGCCTTAGAGCTGGATTGGACCATTGATTGATGGTTTCCCTTAACAGCTTGTCTAGTGTTCTCCAAAACTATAAGAGAAAGCTTTTAGGGAGGTGGTTTCCAGGTCAGTTCCAGCTCCATTGCTCCAAGTCCTGTGTCTGAAATTTATTGTCTTCAGCAATAGGGTCTTACTTTCAAGTTCTTGGAGACAACCAAGGGCTGTGAACACTAGCCTGTGTGATTTAGGAGGTCTCTTGGATTACCCTGGTCAACAACTTAAAGGGAAGTTTCTCCTGTCTGACACTGTTTCTTGTTATGTAGCCTTCACCTACACACATGGACTCATGTAAAGATCTGACTGTGTAATTTTTCAGTGGATTTTTGAACTAATGTATAATAAAACCCTCTGGATTTCATCTCTCTCTTCTCTCTCCTCCCCAGTTAAAGCACCCTCATTTCACCCTTGATAACACCTGTCTCCTACGGTCCCCTCTCTTGAGCTCCTTCTTTCCCCTTACCCTCATAGTTCCTTGCATAACCCTCTGTCTTCCTCCCATTTAAATGCCCTATTTTCCCATTTCCCCCTTGGTAGCACCTGATTCCTACTGTTCTCTCTCAGGCTCTTTCTTTCCTTTTTACCTCCCTGGTTTCTGGCTTCTGCAATGGAAGTCTGAAAGCCTCTATACCTAAGGCTCATGGAGCATAGTGGAACAGGGGTACAGAAAATACTAATGCATCCCTAAACTCTCATCACTGCAACAGAAGGCAATGAACACAAAGGTCACAAATGGCCAAGGCATAGAGAATAAGAGTCCGCAGAGTGTGGGTCCCTGGACAGGTCTCCTATACTACACTTCATCCACCCAGGGTTCAGGGACCATTGTAGAAGAGGGGGTGGAAAGACTGTAAGAGTCAGTTGAGAAGGTGCATGACCATTTGGAAATATAGTCTTATAGGCTCCTGGGACCTTGCTCATATGAACTTACAGCAATGGTGACAACATGTACATGTCCAGACAAACCCAAGCAGACAAAACTCCAGCATAGAATTGTGGAAATAGGCAGCAGGCCCCACTCTTAGCCGAAGATCTATTGGACAAGTGATTGCTGCTGGGTAAGGAATATCTGATCTTCTTTAAGGGAGTAGCTCTAGATAGGCTGTACTTACATTGAGGGACATAACGGGATACTAACTTGACTCTATAGGCCTTAACATAAGTGACAGAATGCATAAAAGTTAATGGGGGACTGTGGAAGGGTACGGAGAAGGTATAAAGACGATTAGGGTACTGGTATGAATACTCAAAAATTCAATTAAAATATGCAATATGTGTGTGAGTATTGTGTGTGTGTGTGTGTGTGTGTGTGTGTGTGTGTGTGCATTGAAAGAAGAAGAAAACTATTTTGGGGGATGAAGCGCAGAGGAAGGGAGACAGAAGATAATAATGGGGAGAGAAGTATCTAAGTAAAATACAATTTCTATAATGAAGCCAAATGTTACCTATGATAACTTAAAAAACTTTAGGACTAGGGACATGGCTCAGCAGATAAAAGTGTTTGCCACGCAAGCCTGCTGACCTGAGTTCAATCCCCAGAATCCACATAAAAAGCCATTACATCTGAAATTCCAACACTGTGGCAAAATGGGAGGCAGTGGCAGGAAAACTGGCCAGCGGCTTGCGGGCTGGCTCGCCGGAGTAGGCAGTGTAGCCGCGGAAATAAGAGATTCCCGCCTCAACAAGAGGGATGGTGAGAACTGACTCCCAAAAGTAGTCCTCTGACCTCCACCTGTGAGCTACTGCATACACATACCCATTCACATGCACATGGGTACACATGCTCACATACACACACACACAATAATAAACACATAAATAAATGCTTTTTAAAGATTTGAGACCTAAACATTTTTTAAAACAAAATACACAAGTCCTGCAGAACTCATTATATTAATCAAAAATGTGCACATCACCTCAGTGTGCAAGCAAATAAACAATATTTTGGAGGAATAAAGAAGGTGACAACAAATAAAAATGAAGAATCTTAGAGGATTAGTTACATGAGTTTGGTTCTACATTTACTGATCCCAGCATTATGGCACACAGGGTCAGTGAAAGAAGGAACTCTCCTCAAATCATCAGCTGCTTAAAACTAATACTTCACTGGCCCAAAAGCCAAAAATACAACTCATTAGCTCAGCCTCTGGAGTTGGGTCTATTCCCCAGCCACAAGTCCTAAAAGCCAGACCAACATCAGCTTGTTCTAATGTACTTACTAGTGTGAGCTCTTAAGGAGGCAAGCATCTTTAGGGGCAAACTCCTACATTAATGCAACTTCAAAGTATCCTTTTATTTATTTTCGGCTAGAACTTCATGATGCAATCTGAGCATACCCAGAAGCATTCCTGTCCACTCATTTAACCTTTTAATTGTGTACTCTGTGACCTTGGGTTGAGCATGCCTCAAGAAATGTCTACCTAGCTTCCCTTTTTAAAATAAATATTTTATTTTATTTTTAATTATGTGTATAGGTATTGTGTACGTGGGTATGTGCACGTGAATACAGGTACCCAAGGATACCAGAGACTGGAACTGGAGTTTCAGGTATTTATGAGTTGCCTGATTTAGGTGCTGGGACCTGAACTCCAGTCCTCAAGAGGAGCAGTACTTACTCTCAACCAGTTCTTACACTAAGCATGCACAGGAGTGTACTACTTAGCTGTGTATGCTCAGGAATGGGCCAAGCCCATGTAGGTATGTATAGGTGCCAGTATAAAAGTCAAACATTTTCTATGTTCTAGGAGGCACTTTGAAAATAACGCCAATGCTCTCCTGGCCCGCTGCAGGTATTAAAAAAAACAAAACAAAACAAAAAACCTTTCTCCCTTTTATGTCATGGTTGTTGTGAGCCTTCAGCTCATCAAGATATGAACCTATTGCCTTTGCCTTTGGTGACACCAACAGCTACCAAATTAAGGCCCTTTTTTCTTTCTGCCACTAGTTTTTTTTTTTTTTTTTTTTTTTCTTTCTACCCATAAGCTCAGCTTTTCTCAGAATTAGAGGCAGTTGGTTTCCTGCTGGAAAGGGTAAAGTCATCTTTCTAGCCTCCTTCCCTCCTGTTAGAGCGGAATACTCCCTGGAAAGCCACATACATGTCACACACTTAGACCCACAGCCAGGGCAGGGTGGGTACTTTTGGAGCCTTGGCCACACTCAAATGTCAGGGTAGAAGTTCTGTTGGCTCAGCGAAAGAGGCACCCTGTGTGGGAAGAACAGATGGGTGCAGGGGGTGATACTGAACGCACTCCACCCCCTGCCCACTGGTCCTGGCAAGTTCTTCCATCGATGAGGCACAGCCTAGGATTGCAACAGCCACCTACCCCCCTGGTGTCCCTGCCTCCACTCGCTCCCACTCGTTCTTCATGATACATTGTCCCCTCAGCAAAGAGCCCTGCCTCTCGGAGGACTTTGTCTGCTACAGGAATTAATGTCAGCTGCTCAAACCAGTCCAGGTCACCTCCAATATGCTACTACAGTGCTACTGTAACTCCTAAAATTGTCACTCTACACCTTGCTCTAGGGCACCAGAATTCCAGAACTTTTGTCTAATCTGAGAAATGAGAGACTGGAATTTAGTGGTGCCACAGATCTAACCCTCTCTAAGAGATTAAAGCAGCCATTAGAAATCCAGGCATTCCCGGCCAATAGGACAAGCATTCCTGGAAAGAGGGCTCTTTAGAGGCTCTATAAATGTGGTAGAAGTCGTTTATCCACGAACACGGCCAGTCTCCCAGCAGCACCTTCCTTCCTGACACAACTCTCCCACCACTTCTAATTCAAAGCTCCCTCTGGGTTTGTCAGGTGGGCACCTCAGGAGACTGTTGCTTTGGTGCGTTAACTTTGATGCATTCCCCACCGAGGCAACCTGTGCAATCCAAATTTTTGTTTCATATCAAAAATTGCTTTTTTCCATTTTCTGGTCCACCATACTGCAGACTACTTTTAGAACCACCCTGGGGTCTGTGCATTTTATTGTCTCTGTTGGGGATCCCTAGAGCCACTGTGTCCATGAATACATTACAGTTTGGGGTGGGGGAGAAACACCCTTCATGTTAGAGTTACTGTAGACCTGAGCACAAATAAGGAAGCCTTTCTAGCAGATGGCAACAAAGTGTATGAGGAAAAGGCACTCACAAAAGGGCTACAGAGCTGGCTTTAATGGCAGTCACAAGCAGTAGGTTATTCAAATAGTGGCAGGTCAGAGTTTCCATGTATCATATTCATATTTTTTCAGTTGTGGTAAAGTATACATAACTTAACATTTACCATAATAATCATTTCATTGTCGTTTTTGTTTTTTCAGGCAGGGTCTCACCACGTAGCCCTGCCTGGCCAGGATCTCCCTGTGTAGACTAGGCTGGCCTCAATCTCATAGAGATCTGCTTACTTCTGCCTGCTGAGTGCTGGGACTAAAGGTGTGCTCCCCTATGCCTGGCATATCAATCACTTTAAACGTATACTTCAGAAGTACATTTACTTTCTTGGGTAATCAATCTCCAGAATTCTTCATCTTTTTAAAAATTTATTTTATTCTTGTTCATGTGTATGTATGTATGTGAGTCTGAGTGAGTGTATGCCATGTGTGTTTGGGAGAGAGGTGCCAGCAGAGGGCAGAAGAGTGTGTCCACACACCTGGAGTTTGAGTTACAGGCGGTTGTGAGTCACTTAACATGAGTGCTGGGAACTGAACTCAGCTCCTCTGGGAGAGCAGCACTTTAACTGCTGAGCCGTCCCTCCAACCTCGAAAACTCTGCATCTTGCAAAGCTTTCTGAAACTCTGAGTTCATTCATCAATAGCTCTCATTCTTCTCTCTCTCTCAGTCCCTGGCCACCATCACTCTATGTTCTGTCTCTAGAATATGACTACATAGCTATCTCATATAAATGGAATCATACAGAATTTCTCATCTTTGTGACTGACTTAATTCACTTGGCATAATATTCCCAAGGCTCGTCTATTGCAGAATTTGTTCAGAATTTCTTCCCTTTTGAAGACCAAATAATATATTATTGTATCAGCATATCACATTTATTTATTTATTCATTTATATATCAGTGGACACTTGGATTGTTGTTTCTATCTTTTGACTTCTATAAATAATCCTGGCATGAATATGGGAATACAAACTAAGTTCTTTGAACTAGTACATATAGTCTAAGCAGGCCCTGAATGCACAAGTTTCCTCCTCCCCCATCAGCCTCTAGACTTCTAAGATTAAAGACATGCATCACTATGTCCAACTTAAAAAAAACTAATATTGAATATGGAAAGATGGCTCAATAGTTAGGAGCACTGACTGCTCTTCCAGAGGACCCCAGGCACAATGCTCAGTACCCACATGGTTGCTAATAGCCATCTATGAATCTAGTTCCGAGGATCCAACACCCTCTCCTGACTTCTGTGTGCATTGCATGCATGGATGCACTTACATACATATGTGCAAAACACTCACACATAAAATAAAAATAAATTAAAATTTTTTAATTTATATTTTTGAACATAGGAAAAACATTTCATAATGAACAATTTCTTTAAATCTTTGTTTTGTTGTCTGTATGTGGAGTTTTTAGATATGATCTTACAGGGCTGAAAAGATGGCTCAGCAGTTAAGAACATTTGTTGTTCAGGCCTCGAGTTTTTCTGTTTGTTTCTTTCTTTCTTTTGTTTGTTTGTTTTATTTTGTTTTGGGGGGGGATTGTTTTTCTGTTTGGGGCTCTTTATGATTCTTCTGGAAAGTTTCCATAGAATAACCAGAATAAATTAATACAGCAAAATTATTTTCTGAAAATAATAGTTATTTGAAACAAATAATAATGATAAACTGAAGAAGAATGGAGGGATGATTTTGTTTGGACTTTGGATATACTAGGAACTGAAACTGCCTACAGTCACACAGCATGCTGTCATCCATGATAATATGGCTTGCCTTTTTCAGAAAATGCCTAATTAGGAAAGTAAATTGAATTTCCTGGAAAACAGATTTATCCAAATAATAGATGATCACTTGTCTTCATAGGGTATCTTTGTCAGTTGAAGTTGCTATAACAAAATAGTTGAGTGTATTGCCTGCCTGTATGTAAGTGTACCTATGTCATGCAATGCCTGTGGAGGTCAGAAGAGAACATCGGATTCCCCTGAAACTGGAGTTATGCATGGTTGTTAGTCGCCATGTGGGTGCTGGGAATTGAACCCAGGTCTTCTGCCAGAGCAGCCAGTGCTCGTAACAGCTAAGCCATCTCTCCAGCTCCCAAAGCTAATTTTTTAAGATAGGGGAAGAAATTACACCAACATTCAGTCTGTTTCAGTAATGGATAGTGTTACAATTTCTATTTTCAATGTTTAGCTTGAGCAAATTTGTCAAAAATCTACATTTGTGTGATTAGTAGGCAGCACAGCGGTCTTATTTCCCATTAAGAAAAGTATATTTAATTAATATAGAAATTCAACTTTCCTATGAAACAATACATGCAAAATTGTTAAGAAATAAATGTAAGCATCAGGATGAGATTGGAAGCTTCATATAAATCCCCTTTCACAATGAGGCTGAGGTTGTTGTAATGTTCTCCATGTTGCTACTCCAGGATGCAGCTGTCAAGAAAACACAATTTTTTCTAGAATCTTCTCCAGGAAGCTTGCCATAAATTTTTCTACATTTCATTAAAGCTTTGCATGTTTTTCCTTTGCAAAAGTCAGAGAAAATGGCTCAGTGATAATGAACGTCAACGTGATCGACTCTCTCCTGAGCATCTGGCTGGGGGAAATGATCCAGGCATTCAAACATTGTCCTATTGATTTCTTCTGGCAATATAAGACCAGGATTTTTTGTTGTTTTTCCTGACATTTTTCTTTAAAATGCCCATCTCTCCAAGCTCTGTTTTTTCAGAGTTAAGGCTGTTCTACATAATTTCTGTGTGCTGATCCTGGCGTGATGGTGCACACCTTTAATCCCAGCACTTGGGAAACAGAGGCAGGTGGATCTCTGAGAGATGGAGGCCAATATCATCTACATCATGAGTTCCAGGCCAGCCAGGCTACATAGGAAGACTATGTCTCAAAAAGAAAACCAAAAAGTATTGATTTCTGTGTGCAAATATTCAATAAAGAATTTTGAAGCTTAATATTTCAATGTACACTGTCCTGGATTGATTCTGTGTGACCACACAGGGACAGAATTGAAGTTATTCAATCTCTATTTCTTCATCGTTATACTTACTATGTAGTAGAGACTCCAGAATTGGTGATACATATATGCCCAAAGTGAGGTCTAACATTCCAACACTTATTCCTGAAAGAAATGCCTTTCACTGAGTTTGCACCTTTTTCACCTTCTGTAACATACAACACAACCTTCACGAAAGAATAAACAGCAAATGTGCTATGATTAAAACGGAGAAGAAAGCATAGTCATGGCATAGAACTTAGTGTCATTGTGCAGAACTGCTGACTGATGGTGACACTAGACATAAAGCTCGTTTAGCTGGTTTTATTCTTGTTTTAAATTCCTTCAAACAATTTTCTTCTTATTAGCTTTTAAGGAGGCTGTTCCCACTGCCTGCTGTCATCAGATGGCCACCTCCTAAGGCTGGCTAGGGAAGAAGTGGAAAAGAGCGAGCTTTGGATAAGCCTGTAACTCCACTAGCAGGACTTCCCACTTTCCCACCATCTCCACCTCTAGGAAAGGGCATCCAGTGCGCCATTCAGGAGAATATACCAGCTAGTCTAAGGCTCTGAGTTCACTCATTACTTTTTGACTACAATTGGTTCAACATAGGTATTTGTTTGACCTTCTAGGCAAAGAAGCTTGAAGGGAAGTATGATGTGAGGGCTTCAAAATCCATGAATGTGCCCCCATACGTCATCTTAAGAGAAGCAGATGGTACACTTGTGCACATGTGTAATGTATGTGAGTGCTCAGACACTTGTGTGAGCCCATGTGCACAGACGTATATACACAGAGCTTTGTTTTCTGTGTGCGGGCACACTACTGAGATGAATGGAGGTAAAAACACATATTAACATAAGGAGTGCTGAATCCACAGTCTGTGTGTATCTTTCTCAGCTAAATGCTACTGGAAACACAAATCCTACCACATACAGGTTTATTCTTACCTTTACATTTGAAAACAGACACTGGTTCTTTGTCATCAGTCAGTTCGGCAAAGTTTTGTGCCAACCACTAGAGGGTGGTACAGACCAGTAAAAAGCCCAAGTATGTCCAGACTACAGTATGGGTCTGTCTAATGGTGATAAGCAGTCACTGATTAGAATTTAGGCAAAACATTTCAGGTTCCATATTTTTAGAAAACTCAAAATGAAATACTTTTACCAAATCCTATGAGAAATACATATATGGTAAGTGGCAGACAACCTTAGATATTAAGTGCTACTGAATATGGTGATTACAATGAACAGTTCTAAGTTCCAGTTCCTCTTAATAACACTGTAACCTTGGGAAAGCTTTTTAACCTTTCCGTTCCTTTATATGTAAAACAATGACAATAACACTATTTTCTGCTAAATTAAAACAATAACCACCTAGCACATAATAAGCATGCTTTGTGTTCCAGTTTTACTAAAGTGGAACATGCTACCCAGCCCCAAAATACTGCCTTCTCCAAGACAGCTTAGCGATTTGGACCAAAATTCTCCAGGCTCAGATTTTCATTTCTAAAATGGGGCTAATACTGTGAACTCTGTTGTGGCTGCTTGAAGAGTGAGTGTACATGCACATAGAGCAGTGCCCGGCCCATAGTAAAATGTAATTTCTGCCTTGTGTTTTATGTGGTATTCTTTTTACAGTTACTAATGATATTATTAAAGTTGCAATGAAAAGTGGAGAACTGGCATTTGTGCTATTTGTGGCTTACCTTTAAGGCACGTTTGAGAAACAGCAGCATGGAGCACATTTTCTGGTTCTGACTCCTAGGCTGGCCACAGATCGACTGCTCACCGTGCTTCTGAAGCTTTGTTTCTGCATGAATATCAAAATGGAAAGTTAAACATTTAGGGAGAGGGCTTTATCTTTCTTAATAGACAACAGCTTGTGTAATAGACAATAACTCCTATAAAACTTGCTTTCCATAGGGATGGCTCAGCAGTTAAGAACATTTGCTGCTCTTCCAGAGGACCTGGGTCTGAATCCCATCACCCACACGGTGGCTGACAACCATCCATAACTCCATTTCCAGGGGATCGGACACCCTGACTTCTCTGGGCTTTATATGCCACAGCTGCACTTACATACACGTAGGCAATTCACTCATACACATAAAATAAAAATTAATCAGTAAAACTTGTTTTGTTTTTGGAAGTAGATCCTTCATTGGGATCATTAAAAAGCTTCTGCTAAAGGACTTGGTACCAACTATCATTCCTTCATTATTTCTGGATCGACTTTCACAGATCAAAGCCAGTATCTGCTTTCTCCCTAAGCTGATCACTGCCACTGGGGTCTTACTTGTCACTGAGCAAGGATGACTCAGCCCTGGCTTACCTCCTTTATTTCTGTAGAGGAGTTTGTCTTTTAAAAAGTCACACGTATTTCATATAAAAATAGCCACCAATCATTTCATGTTCCACTATATCTACCAGAGGAGTTTGATAGGGTTGAACTGTTGCTCAGCATGTAGTCAGTCTCTTTTAGTAATTAAAAACAATGAACATGTTCTCAACAAAACAATTTGATCTCATGAGCACACTGCTAGCTTGGGGGTACTCTGAGTTTGTCAACAAATTGGATCAGTTCTTGGCAATGAATCGATTTTCCCATCAGTTGTGTTCCATCTCACTTCTCAACTGCCTGTTGTGCTGGACATCATCACGGCTGAGGTCATCCCGTTTTAGGACCCAGCTCCAGTGGATAATACTACTAAAAGTCAGAGAAAATGGTAAGCCCAGACTGGCTTCCAGACGACAAGCGAGCCAAGAAATCTGTTTTCCCAGTCATGTTTTCACCATATTAAAAGTTCAAAAGGCTGATCTAAAACAGTCAGAACTTCTGTAGCTGGATGGCTGGTGATCCAGTGTGACCATGTTTGCCCTATAAATGTAAAACTGAAGTACTTTGTAAAACCTGAAAACAGTTTAGGACATTAAAGAGATCTCCCCGCTTACCCCCCCCCAAAAAAACAGGAACTTTTATGCACTGTAGAAACTATTCAGAAGCCAAAACATCACATCTCAATGAATATAATGGGGTCTTGCATCCCCCTCTTATCTGAACACAACTCTCATTGACTTAAAAGTGGCATTTCCCAACAGACTGCAAGGATTATTTGTCTCCCAAACAAAGCAGGCAGCATTTGTTCTAGTAGAATGGCTTCTCTTCTTTGTCTCTGTATAATTTGATAGAGCAGTCATTCATTCATTCAAGGGTGACTCTCATTTGAAAAATTTCTCAATGAGACCATTTAAAAAATATTTTTTAAATCCAGAGCTTTCAGAACTTACTCTAAGGCCTCTTTCAGCCTTCTGTCTTGTAGTTTAATAGCAACAGCAAAATTAATCTTTTGAAATAAAATTTTTCACAGTGAATTTCAACCTACAAGGAATCATTTTCCCTAACATTTTATGTGACTATATCTGTCTTGCATTTACAGTTTTAAACTAAGGATATTTTGATTGCATAAAAGATTTTTTTTTCAATTAAAATGACATGGAAGAGAAGTCATTTAAATGAAGAAACCTTCGTGTGCTAAGTTCATTTCCCACAAAGTAGTCAGTCTCTGAGTGTTTAAACACAGTGCTATGGAAACTAGAACTGCAAGTGTGTTATTTTCTCACTTCATCACAACCCAGTGGCCTTCCTATCCACCTTCTCGAGTCGCGAGCACTTCCTGGCCTCGAGGTCAGAATTCCAATAAATTTCAGGGTTTCACATTCTCCTGGGGCAGAGGTAAGGCCTGGGGGAAGAGGTGACTCCAAAATCACATCTTCATCAAGTCAAACAAAGCAGACATGAAGGGTTTACATCTTGGACCTATGGATCTTCTTCATGATGGTTCCCATGTCTCTTTAAATAAACAGTACAGAAAGAAAAGTATCATAGACTCTATTTGGAGGCATGCTGAATATAGCCTGAACAAGAGAAGGAAGCGGGGCGTGTGCCCTGAAGAGCTCTGAGTTTGCTTTCACAATCACGTTTCCTAAAAACAATCAACTCACATGGTACCACAATATGTGAGTGTATGGTTTTTGATTTTGTTTTTTGTCCTCTCTGGTGCTTGGGGCCTCATCTTTGAGAGGCAACTGCTTTACCACTGAGCTACACTTCATCCCCTGTAGTATAGACTTGAAAAGTTGAAATTTAAAAGGTTTTCAGCTTTAATTTCCCTCGCTTTAGCATTTGAACAGGGTTTAAAAAAACAATCAGTGCTTAAAATCAGTGTAGCTCTTTAAGACATTTGAAAAACCAAACAGAATAATGAGATTGTTAAATATCAAAGAAGCTGCTACTACATCCTAAAAGTCCCCTTGAGTGAGAAGTGAGTGATCAAATTCAGAAACACTTCATCTGGTAGAGCTAAATGCGTGCGTCTTGCTAATCTCCTCCTGAGGTTTTGCTCTTCACTTGAGCGAATTAACTGAGGGTGAACGATGATCAAAAGGAAAATTTATGAAGAGCGAACTCCATAAATTGTTAGTGAGACCGAAACACAGATCTCAAAAATCTTTCTTTAGTCAGATAAAGATCAGAAGCAAAAGGCACAGTAAGAAGCAAGAGACATCTGCTATAAAACAAACAGAAGGAAACAGAGACAGGAAGGCAGGAGAGGGGCTAAGAATGTTGCCATCAGCAGAGCGGAGCTGGAGGCTCCTTTGTGTACCTTTCTTGGCAGGTGGAGCCTGAATTATGAAGGGACCTGGATCTGGAGCCTCACCATCCTACCCTCAACATTTTTTTCAGAAATATAGTTTATACAAGCCCCTTGAGCAGTGTTAAAATGAACAGAGGAAGTTTACTTATGAGTTAAGGCCATGCTTTAAGAAACAGAAACCTGAAAAATCACTTCTGGAACACATCTTCCATATGTAACTGCATGCAGAACAACAGGACCATATGCAAGGTTCTTAAAGATAAGGACAAGGCTGTTCACCATAGTGCAGTTTATAAATAAGTGACTGGATTTGATTCCCAACTGAAGAAAGAAAAGGAAATTACTATAAACAATTCAAACATCTATCAGTAGGGAACTGGTTCAATAGACTATTCCTCATCCCTTCAGTAGAACCATATTAAACTGTGCCCACAGTACTAAATCTGAGGATGTCACCCAGGATATACTAGTGCTTTACGGCATATAAAGTGCAAGCACAGGGTGGAGATGGAAATATATATATTTAATATGTATGTAATAATGTGTATATATGTGTAACCATGTAAATACATATTTATATTAATAAACTCTGGAAGGAAATAAGAAATCATTGATAGTTGTACCTTATTGGGGACTTGAAATCTCCATAATATGATAGTCTTACAAGATCTGAAATAATGATAAAAACAAGTTGGCAGACGAGGTAGATGAGAGAAACATCACAGGGTCTCACACACCAATATGAAGAGCTACTGTAGGCGATCAAGGGGTACCGAGGAAAGAAGAGTCCATTTTCTCCATGAACTAGTTCCCTGAGAGGTTTTCTAATCCCCAGTGGAAAGCTTTAAACACATGTATACATGAGCGCCACTAAATGGACTCAGTGAATTATATACGTGTGTATATGTAACAATAATAATCAAAGAAGAGATCAAGAAATTGTGAGAGAATGGCAGAGAGGTGGGAAGAACTGGAAGGGGATGAGGAGTGGAAATATCGCAAATAAAAAACCGTGTGTGAAACTCTCCAAAAATAAAAAAGTTTAAGATTTATTTATTTTTATTTTATGTGTATGAGTGTTTGCCTACATGTATGTATGTGTACCATGTACATGTCAGAACCCTCAGAGGTCAGAAAATGGGTCAGATCCCCTGGAACAGGAGTCACAGACAGTTGTTAGGTGCCCTATGGATGTTGAAAACTGATCCCAGGTCCTCTGCAAGAGCAGTAAGTGCTCTTAACTGCTGAGCATCTCTCTAGCCTCCACTTCAGTTTTTAACTATGTTCATGTATGATCTATTCAGAACTAATTTCAGGTACTAACACAATTCAATTGTAAGATAATAACTTTAAAAAAAATAAGCAACAAATTTGCACACTTCACCAAAGAAAAGATAGAGATGGCAAGGAAGCCCACGAAAGATTCTCAACATCAGTAAACATTAGGGAAATGAAAATGAAGATCAGAATGGCTCAAATTCTTTTTTTAATGGCAATATCAAAGGCTGAGGAGGAGGCAGAGCACCTGGAATTCATACACTGCTGAGAAGATCGCAAAATGGCACAGCCACTTTGGAAAATAGCCTCAGGTTCTCCTAAAGATTAATGCACACCTATCATATTACCCAATAACCCCACGCCTGTATATTCAGCCAAGAGAAATGAAGATGTGCCATGCATAAGACTCACACGGAAATGGACAAATCTGTTCCTGTGTTTGTAGCCATTCTAATCACAGCTGTCAAACACTGTATAATGTGCAAATGTCTACCAATACATGCTGATAATTTGGATAAAGAGGGTTATTACAGTAATGTTACCTGGCAATAAAAAGGGGTAAGCCACAGATATATGTAACAACATGAATTTCAAATCCATTGTGCTAAGTGAGGGAAACGAGCCTGCATAGTGTGCAATTCTTTATCTGGTAAGAAAAGGTAATATTACAGAGACCAAACACAGACTGGGGCAGGGGCTCTGAGTGGAGAAAGATTTATCTAAAAAAAGGGTATGTATTTGCTAAAGAGAATTGTAGACTTTCAAAGAGTGAATTTACTATGTATAAATGATACCCCAACAAACCTCACTTCAAAAAAAAAAATAATAATATGGCTAGTGAGACAGCTTACCAGATAAAGGTGCTTGTTGCCAAGTCTGATAACCTGAGTTCAATCCCTGGAACCCACATGTGGTAGAAGAGAACCAACCCACATGCAAACCACGGCACTCACGCACATGCACACACAGAGATAAATACAAAATAAATAAATGCAGAAAAGAAAAAGAGCACACAGCTATATGGGTGGGAACAACAGGACCACATTACCCTGACCCCAAACGCACAAAAGGGAATCAGATTCAATAGGCAAAACAGAGTCATTCTGAAAGACTCAAAGGAGCCACCTGTAACAGTAGAAGGAGAGAATCAATCGCCAAGCTGTTCTTTCACCTCCACATGCACAAAGTGGCATGCTTCCTCACACACATACATATGCATTAAGTGTAATCAAAATTAATAAATGAGGCTAGATGTGGTGGCACACACCTTTAATCCCAACACTGAGGAGGCAAAGGCAAGTGGATCTCTGTGAGATCGAGGCCAGCCTGGGTCCACATGAGTTTCAGGTCAGTTGAAAATCATGCTACAGGGAAATCTTGTCTCAAAAAGACCAAAATAATAACATAGGGACTGGAGAGATGGCTCATCAATTAAAAACAATGGTTGCTCTTGCACAGACTCAGGTTCAATACCCAGCACCCACATGGCAGCTAACAACCATCCATAACTCCAGTTCCAAGGGATCCAATGCCTTCTTCAGGCATCCACAGACTTTGAATGACATAGGTGCACTAACATACATGCAGGCAATACACTCATATACATAAAATAAAAACAATAAGTAAAATATAAAAAATAATAAAATATTTTAAATAATAATAACAACAATAATATTCATAAATAGAAAGCTACTCGAAGTCCTGTTTCAGAAGGTCATTCTGGTTGCTTCATGGTGAAAGGACTGGGAAGGAGTGAGGGCAGTGATTTGGGAGATATTACATCATCTTGGCCAGAGGTGTCCCCAGATAACCAACCAGGGGCAGGAAGAGTAGGGGCAAAAAGAAACCTACATATGACTTTCAGAGACACAAAGCTATTTCTCAGTATCAAAAGGCCTATGGTTCCAGAAACTCCACAGATACCCAAATCCATACACACTGAAGTCTCTTACATAAATTGGTATAGTATTTGCAACTAATCTATATGCATCATCCTCCTCTACCAGGTATGTCTAACCTTCTGATACTGTGACACAATTGTTGTCATCTATGACAAGCTTGTGCTCCAGAACCATACAACCCAGTTACAACAAATGCAAACGCATCTCACAATGTATTAGTAAGTTTCCAATTTTGTGTTGAGGCACATTCATAGCTATGCTCAGACACACGTGGCTGCACGTAGCCTGTGGACCACAAGATAGGCACATTTGGATCATTTCTCAATTGCCTATGATATTTGATGATCTGATGTAACATGTAAATGCTATGTAAACAGTCATTATTCTGCATTGTTTGGAGAATACTACAGGAAAATCTGCATATGCTTAGCCCAGGCAGGATTAGTTTCTGAATACTTCTATCTGCAGTTGTTTGAATCCATACACCTGAAACCACAGCCCACAAAGACTTACCAATGAACTGACTGGGAATCAGAGAGCTGAAGTATTGTCCAAGGATTCTCTTTATCCTGTGACATTTGAGGCAGGTGTAGAGCAAAGCACATCAGACATATCTATCCTGATTCTGCTCTGAATTACTTGCAGAACTCTGGATCCTGCATGTCATCAGCAGCATCTGTACTGAAGGACTGGGTGGTAAAACAAAAACAGAGCACATCAGGCAGGGAATCAGTTTGTTGTTTTTCCTAAAGACAAAAAGAAAGAAAGAAATTTCAATCAAGTTCTAAGGAAACAAAAGAGCTACTCCAAGGAGATATTTACCAAACCAGAGGGGCGACAATGAAAAATGAAACTGTTATTTGTATTTTCTTGTCAACATAAAATAACAAGGAAGAGAAGGGGAAAATATGACTGAAATGCATCTCATTAATCAATTAATAATGACATTATAATTTATTGGGGTTTTTTGGGGGGGGGATCTGTAAAATGCATTTCCTGTTTGTCTTGCATTTGCCCAAGCTGCTTTTGGACTGACAAGTGATTGCACATTAGTCTAGCTCAGACATTCCTGGACACACCATTAACACTCAGGGCAATTACTTTTGGTCACCTCTGTTCAGGATCATTTGGTCAAAGTGGCTAAACCCAGTCTTGAGAGGTCATGTGAAATCCAACAGGAAAACCTTTGAAGTTTCTGCTTATGAAGCTCTTTTGTGAGGAAGGTGAAGCCTGTAAAGAAGTTAAGGGCACACTTACTATCTAAAGTCCACGATCGATTCCTTGCAAAAAAAAAGAGAAAGGAAAATCTGTAAAAATAGGTTTACTATTTACTTTATACAACCCCTTCTTTCATTTGACACATAAACACACACAAACATATATATATTGACTATAAAAATAACAGTGGGGGCTGAGGAAATGACTTAATAAAGTGCTTACCATGGAAGCATGAGGACCTGAGTTCAATCCCCAACACCTATAAAGGTCAGACATGGTGGCACATGGTCTGTAGTCCCCCAATGCTGTATAGAAGCAAAGTCAGGCAGTTAACTGGAGCTCACTGGTCAACCAGCTTAGCCAAATCAGTGAGCTCCAAGTTTGATTTGAGACCCTGTCTCAAAAAAATAAGATGAAGAAGAATTAAGGAAGACATTCATCATCAATGGCCTCTACACATATGCACATACATGTACATGCCTACAAACACGTGTACCCACACAAATAATAACAATCACAGGGTATTATAAAATACTTTAGTGAGCCTGGTGTGGGGTGCATGCTTACAGTCCAGATACTCAGAAGTTGAGGTGCAATGATCACAGGTTTGAAGTCAATCAAATTACATAGTAAGATCTTGTCTCAAAAACCACATACAGCACATACAGAACTTAGAAAAGTTTTCTAGTTTCATTTCCAAGATAGCCACTGTTAGCTTTTGGTTACTTATTCCTTCAGACTGTTTGATGTTTATTTTAAGAATGCTGCTTATAGAAAGATAATTTAAAGAAATTCAAATCAAGTTTTATACATACAAACATATATATATTTTATATATATATATATATATACACATACAGATACTGGATATTAATACTTTAACTCTGATTAGGCAGAGGAAATGATACAAAATTATATAGTTAAATACCTCCAAATGATATGTTTGAATGATTCATTAGCTTTTAAAATATTAATCCAGGGCTGTTTCTTTTGATGGTTATTAAGAAAATGTGATAAAAATTTGTGTGAGTAAAATAAAATTACAGAATTATCTGATTCTATAAAATGTTTCTTAGCAATATTTCAAAAATAAATTACAGAATTATCTAATTCTGTAAATTGTTTCTTAGCAATCATGTTTCAAAAAGACCTATTATATCTAGGATAAAAATATTTTCTGTCATAGATGGATTTCTAAGTAATATAATTCATTATATTCCTGAATGTTCTTAGGAATTTGAATTAAGGGAAAATATAATCAACAAACACCAAGTAATTTAACACCAAGGTATTTCATTTGATTAGATTCCTCAGCTTCAGGGCTGGCAAGATGGTTCATTGGGTAAAATGCTTGCTGAGCAAGTCTGATAGCCCAAGTTCAATGCCTGGAACAAAACTCTATTCTGACACCCACATGCATGCTATGGCATGTACACCACTTGCGATCACATACACATACAACACACAATAATAAAATATTTTTAAAAGATATTTCTTTAGGCTCAACCTTATTAAAGAAAGATTAATAAAACCCTCACCACAAATGTGTTTGATATTATCTTATACACAATGTATTTTAGTTGTAAAAGTATTTGGGGACTCTGCCATCTCAACTCTCAGGCTTCCTGGGGTCCTGGAGATCCTTTCCTGCCCCAGATCTTCTGGCTCCTTCAAACTTGACAGGGTGGGTTCCCTCTGCCACCTCGGCTCCTAGGTCAGTGTGGGTTTCTGGGATTCTTCCACGCCCCAGACTTGTAGTGTCAATCTCCTGTTCCCTAGACTTCCTGCACCCTACCCCCATCTCAGCTCTCAAGCTTCCTTGGGTGAGATCTTTACACACGGATCTCTGCTTCCTCAGACCTGGCCAGGTTGGTTTATTCTGTCCATTCAGCTCTCAGGCCAGCGTGGTATCTGGGATCCTTCCCCGGTATCCCGTTGTGGTTATGAGTTCACGTTCCTGAGACTTCCTTGTGCCCCACAATCTCAGCTCTGTGCATCCAGTACCTGAGAGCTGCACCAGCCTAAACTATCAGCCTGTTCACTCAGCAGTCCTGAGAGCACCCTGCTGGTCCAGGAATGTGTAGCGTCAATCCTAGGATCTCAACTCAAAACTTACACCTATCTCTAGCAGACCTTAACCACTTCTTTCACCCCATTTGTACATCAACATAAAGAACTCCAAGCATTACTCAACTGGGCCATGTTCTAGTTTGCCTTCAATTGCTGTGACAAAACACTCTAACCAAGACCAATTTGGGGAGGAAAGGGTATATTTGGCTCACATCTCCAGGGTCACATTTCATCCCTGAGGGAGCCCAAGGTAGGAACTCATGGCAGGAACCAGGAGGCAGGAGCAGAAGCACAGGAAGATTACTAGCTTGTTCCTTTGACCTGTATTCAGCCCTCTTTTTTATACAACACAGGGCAACTTGCCAAAGGGTGTCAACTTGCCAAGGGGTGTCACCCCCACAGCGGGCCGGGCCCTCCCCCATAACTCAACAATCAAGAAAATGCCCCACAGACATGGCCACAGGCCAGTGCAATGGAGGCAGTTCCCCAACTGAAGCTCCCTCAACCCAAGTGTGTCAAGTTGACACTAAAACTATCCAGCACAATGGATTCCTTGTCAACTTGACACACAAAACACATCATTATTAAACTACCACCTTTCCATTTCTTGTCCCCACGAAATGATGTTAACAATATCACAACACAACACAGTACAATCTTAAACATCCCATAGTCCTTAAAAAAATCCAAACACATAAAAGTTCAGTTTCTTTTAAAAGTCTCTTAACTGTGGCCTCTTCTAAAATCCAAAACAAGTTAAGTATTATCTTATTTCAAAAGGGAAGAATCTGGCACACTTTAAGCAAAACCTAAGTCCAGCAAAGTAGCTCAAGGCTGCACATCTGGGATTCACTCGTGATTGGCTCCAAAGGGTTTCAGCAGCTCCACGCCTCTGATTCTGCCATCCTCAAGCAGCACAGCTGATCTTGCAAGTCCAGGCTGGCTCCATTCCAAACCTGCTGCTGCTGCCATTAGTGATTGTCACATGGTCCTGGCATCTCCAAAAAGCTGGGGTCTCTACTGAAACTGAGGCTGCACACTCACCAATGGACTCTTCTGGCCTCTTGGTGCAAAACCTCAGAGTCTCTCCATGATCCCTGGGGTCTTCACTGCAACTGAAGCTGAACTTTCACCAATGGCCTTTCCTGGCCTCTCACAGAATCAAGCCTCAGATGTTCTCTATGACCCCTTCACACTTTCAACATCAGAATACTATGCAGGACACTCTTACACATTACCAAGTCCTGCCTCCAGCTTGAGATAGAGGCTCTTGCCCCTCTGTACCAGCTTCTGTGTGCTGACTCTGAGGAAATATTTCCCAGAAGATTTTGCCATAGTAATGCTGGTCTCTCGTTACTTATAGCTGATTTTTCAGCCCCCACTAACCAACATCAATTGTTCCAGTAAAGCAAAATTTTCACGTCAGTAGTCTTGGTCTCTTTTTAATCACAGTTGATTCTTCAACCCCAGCTGACCAGAAACCACAGATTCTCAATTGAAAATATCAAACAAACAGCTCTGATAGTCTCTGCTTCCCTTTGAAACTTCATAAACCAGGCCTCCATGATCTATAATTCTTTCAGCAAAACTATTTCAAGTGCCACAGCAGCAAACTCTAAGCCCTCAATGACTTTTCTAGCCCAAAGTTCCAAATGCTTCCACAATCTCCCAAATGCCAAGGTCTGGTCTGTCACAGTAACACCCCATTTCTGGAACCAATCTCTTTCGGGAGTGGAATGTGGTGGTTTGAGTGAGAATGTCTCCCATAGACTCCAAGTACTCAGACATTTTGTCCCCAGTTGGTGGCACTGGTTTTAGAGGTCTTAAAAAGTGTGGCTTTGCGGAGGAAGCACATCATTGGGGACGGGCTTAGAGAGTTCTTAAGCCTTGCAGGATTTCCAGTCACTCTGCTTCCTGTGCCTGCTTGAAGATGTGAGCGCTTTGCTTCTACTCCAGCCACCTCTGCTGCCATGTCTCCCCACCATGATGGACTCTTGCCCCACTGGAACCATAAGCTAAATAAACTCTTCCTTTTATAAGTTCCCTTGATCATGGTGTTTTATCACAGCCACAGAAAAGTAACTAATAAAGGCCAGGAGAAGTTCAGAACATAGCAAACAACACAGACTAAAAAGATGAGATCACTTACCCACAGCAAGAAACTCCATTACACAAGTCCAGGTGCCTAGGTCTCATCAGAAAACACAACCAACATGAATAACCGAGATAATATATCTACTACAGAAATAAGCAACCCCATCATAATGTTCCTGGAGAATGACAGTCTAGTGGATGTACAAGCAATGATTTCAAAATATCACTTATAAATGTATTCAAGGAACTGAAAGGGACCATGAATAAAAATCTGAATGAAGAATGTGAAAATACAGTAGAGTGAAATAATTAAAACAATTAAAAACATGCAAATATAATTCAATAAGATAAAATCTCTGAAGAAAAGCCAAACTTAAACAAAACTTTAAATAAATAAAAAAAAAACCTTAGGCACTGAAACAAAAAATTTAGGAGAAAGAAGCAAAAAAGTTGAGGAAATAGAACAGAGAAAATCATGTCTTGAAGAGAAGCTTGGGAAAATTAGTTGTTCAATCAAAGAAAATGTCAAATTGAAAATAATGGAATGGAATATGCAAGACCTTTAGGACACTAGAAAAGGACCAAACCTATGAACTATAGGCATAGAAGAAGGAGAGAAACACAGGTCCAAGGCACAGAAAATATTTCACAGAAGAAAGGTTCCCAAATCTAGGGAAAGAGATACCTATCAAGGTGCGAGAGGTATACAGAACACCAAATAGACAGGACCAGAAAAGAAACTCCCTGTGTCATATAATACTCAAAATACTAAATATACAGACAAAAGGGAAGATATTGAAAGCTATGAGAAAGAAAGATCAAGTCACATATAAAGAATAACAGCTGACCTTTCAATAGAAAGTATGAAAACCAGAAGGGCTTGGACAAAGGCCATACAAGACCCAAAAGAACATAGATTCCAGCCTAGACTACTACACCAAGCAAGACTCTAAGTTTTAACTGAAGGAGAAAGAAAAAATTTCCATGATAAAAATAAATTTAAGGAATGTCTGTCCACAAAACCAGGTCTACAGAGGATACTCAGTGGACTACTTCGGTCACAAGAAAGATTAAACATTCTCAAGAGGGCACAAGAATAAACAAATTATCCCAGAACAGTCAACCAAAAGAGGTATATGGAAATGGTACTACAGCACCAACATAACAGGAATTAATAAGCATCAGTCAATAATAACTATCAATATTAATAGACTCAATTCTCCAGTAAAAAGACACAGACTAACTGATTTGATCAAATTTGAGGTTTTACATTGAGGTCTTTGATCCATTTGGAGTTGGCTTTTGTGCAAAGTGAAAGGAAAGGGTCTAGTTTCATTGTTCTAAAGATGGAGATTTAGTGCTGAAACACCATTTGCTGAAGATGGTACCTTTCCTCCAGTGAGTATTCTTGGCCCTTTTATCAAATATCAGGTGGCTGAAATTGCATGTACTCATGTTTGAGTCTTCAATTATATTTGCTTGATCTGTGGGTCTATTTTTGTGCCACTACCATGCTGTTTTATGACTATAGCTCAGTAATATAGTTTGAAATTTGGTATAGTATTCCCCCCCAGCATTACTCTTTGTGCTCAGGGTTGCTTTGACCATCCAGAGTCTTTTGTGCCTCCATATGAATTTTAGGATTTTTTTTTTCTAATTCTATGAAGTATGTCATAGGATTTTGATTGGGATTGCATTGAATCAATATATTGCTTGGTATATATTTGGTAGGATGTTCATTTTCACAATATTAATTCTTCAAATCCATGAGCATGGGAGGTCTTTCCATCTTCTGTTGTCCTCATTAATCTCTTTCTTTAAAGATCTAAAAATCTCTTTATAGAGATCTTTCATGTCTTTGGTCAGGTTTATTCCGAGGTTTTTTTTGTTGTTGTTGTTTGTTTATTTGTTTTGAGGCTATTTCAAATGGGGAGATCTCCTTATTCTCTTTCTCCAGTTGCTTGTTATTAGCGTATAGAAAGGCAACTAATTTTTGCAGATTAATTTTGTAACCTGCCACTTTACTGAAAGTGCTAATCATTTCTAGGAGTGTCCTGGTGGAATTTTTGGCATCCCTTAGGTATAATATCATGTCTTCTGCAAAAAGGATAACTTGATCTCTTCTTTTCCAATGAGTGCTCCTTTAATTTCCTTCCCTCAACTCATTTCTCTAGGAAGAGTTTCAAGCACTATATTACAAAGGAGTGGAGATAGTGGACAGTTTGTCTGGTTCCTGATTTTAAGAGTTTTTCGTTTTTCCCCATTTAGAATGACATTGGTTGTGGGTTTTTGCATATAACTTTAATTATGTTGAGATATGTTCCCTCCAGTCCAATTCCTTCTAGGACTTTTTAACATAAATGCATGTTGAATTTTGTCAAAGGTCCTTTCTGCATCTATTGAGATGACTATGTGATTTTTACCTTTGAGTCCATTTATATGCTTTATGATCTTTATTAACTTACACATATTGAATGACCCCTGCATCTTTGGAATAAAGCCGACTTAATCACGGTAAATTATGTTTTTGATATGTGACTGTGTGGTTTGCAAGTATTTTGTTGAGAATTTTTGCATCTATGTTCATTAAGGATATCGACCTCTAGGTTTCTTTTTTGGTTTGGGTATTAGAGTGATGCTGATTTCATAAAAAAAATTTGGGAGTTCTCCCTCTGTTTCTTTCTTTTTGAATAATGTAAGTAAGTACTGAATATAGGTCTTCTTTGAATGTCTGGTAGAATTCTGCTATGAATCCATCTGAATATGTGTTGCTTTTAGTCCAGAGGTTTTGTATTACTGTTTCCTTTTCCTTTAATGTTATGGACCTGTTTAAGCTGTTGATCTCTTCTTGGTTTGACTTTGTTGATTCCCATCATTTTAGATATACATCCATTTCTTTAAGGTTTTCAAATTTAATAGCATATAGGTTTTTAAAGTATTCCCTTAGAGTTTCTGTATCTTTTTGTTCTGTTGTTATGTTTCCCCTTTCATTTCTAATTTGATTGATTTGAGGTTGTTCTTTCTTTTGGTTCACTGGGATAAGGGTCTGTCTACCTTGCTTATCCTTTCAAAGACCAAACTCTTGGATTCATTGATTCCTTGTATTGTTTTCTTTGTTTCTATTTCATATATTTCTGCTCTGATTTTTGTTATTTCTTCTTGTCTTCTGAGTTTGTGTTTTATTTATTCAGATATTTCAAGATTCTTGATTTGCAATGTTAAGTCATTTATTTGTGCTCTTTCCAATTTTTAAGGTAGGCATTTATAGCTATAAACTTCCCTCTTAGGGAAGCTTTTAAAGTGTCCCAGAAGTTTTGTTGTGTTGTACTATCTTTTTCATTGAATTCCAAGAATACTTTTATTTCTTTCTTAATTTCTCTTTTGACCCATTCATCATTCAGGAGTGTGTTCTTTATTCTCCATGAGTTTATGATGTTTCTAGGGCTTCTTCCAGTGTTGATTTTAAGCTTTATTGCATTGTGGTCTGACAGAATACATGGAATTATTTCAAATTTTTTGTATTTGTTTTGTGCCCCAGTATGCGGTTGATTTTGGAAAGAGTTCCATGGAGTACTGAACAGAATGTGTGTTCTTTGGTTCTTGGGTGGAATATTTGTAGATATATTAGCTCCATTTGATATATGGTACTATTTAATTCAGATGTCTCTCTGTTTATTCCATGTCTGATTGACCTCCCTAATGCAGACAGTGGGGTAATGAAGTCCCCTACTATTATTGAGTCATGATTAACCTGTGTCTTAAAATCCTGTAGTACTGATTTTGTGAAGTTGGGTGCACCAGAGTTACGTGCATATATGTTCATGATTGTAATATCTTCCTGGTTGATTGTTCCTTTTATCAGAATGAATTGTTCCTTTTATCTCTTCTGATTAGTTTTAGTTGGAGTGTATTTTGTCAGATATTAGAATGGCAATTCTTGCTTGTTTCTTAATTGCCATTTGCTTGGAATATTTTTTTTCCATCCTTTCACCTTGAGGTAGTATTTGTCCTTGAAAGTGAGATGGGTTTCTTGCAGATGATAAAAGAAAGGTTTTGTTTCTTGATGCATTCAACTAGCCTGTGTCTTTTGACTGGAGAGTTCAGTCTATTGATATTTAAAGTTATTATTGAAAGATGTGTATTGGTTCCCGTCATTTTAATTTCTGTTTGCATTCTTGATCTAACATTGTGGTTCCCCAGTTATACCTTCATTTAGTTTCTTTCTGTTTCCCTTTGAGTATAGTCATTCCTTTCTTCAGCTCTTTGTATTGCTTCAAGTATTCTCTGAAGGGTTGATTTTCTGGCATGAATTCTTTCAGCCTATTCATGTTGTGAAAGATTTTTCTTTCCCCTTCTACTATAATCAATATTTTTGCTGTATAAAGTATTCTAGGTTAGCATCTATGATCATTTAGAACTGGGAATTCTTTGATCCAGATTCTTTTGACTTTCATAGTTTGCATTGAAAAGATAACTGTAATTCTGATGGGTTTTTCTTTATACGTGACTTGTTTGTTTTACTTTTTCAACTTTCAGTATTCTGTACGCTTAGTGTTTTTACTATGATATGCTGTGGGGAGTTTCTTTTCTGTTCCTGTCTGTTTAGTGGTTTATGTGCTTCTTGTATTTATATGAGCATGTCTTTTCTTAATTTTAGGAAATTTTCTTCTACAATCTGGTTGAAAATCTGGTCAGTATCATTATCCTGAGACTCTTCTCCTTCCTCTATGCCTATGATGCATAAATTTAGTCTTTTCATGTTGTCCCATATTTCCTGCACATTCCATTCCTGTGTTTTTCTAAATTTTTCATAATCTTTGCTTGAGTGGTCTAATTCTCAATTTTATCATCCAGTCTTCACATTCTGTTTTCCATTCCATTCATTCTATTGGTGAGGCCTTCTCCTGTTGTTTCAAATTGACTAGATGACTCTGGTCCAGTTGCTCAGGAGTTTCCTTGGAGGCACAACTTAGGTGAAATCAGATACTCTCTGGCTCTCTCTTTAGGTCTGGGCCCCTCTAGCCAGAAGACACAGCACAATTTGGGAAGATTGCTAGGCAGAGACTGAATTTAGGCTTTCTCAGGAAGTCTGCAAGGGTCTGGGCTCCTACTGAAGGAAATGGAAACCTAGTACTGAGGCAGTGGGAGGGGCTGCAGAGGGTACCAACGTAGGAGGATGGGCATGGTGGGATTTTCCAGCGTTGATATCCAGGCAGAGGTAAGAGTGTAGTCCAGAGATCTAGGGGACTTGGAGTAAAAGTGAGCCTATGCCCCAGGCTAGAAGGAAAATAGGATGTGGGGTGGGGGAGTTTGGCTCGCTGCCTCAGCATTAATGGAGTTGAGATGCCTGAGCTGGATCAGATTTACCAGGGAAGAAGGCTGGTCTCCGGAATTCAAGCCAAGCTGGGGTGGGCAGTGCCAGGGTAGAAGACTGGTCTCAGGAATGCAAAGGCAAGTTGGGGTGGATTCATCCTATGAAGGCTAACTAGGCTGAAAAATTGAGCTGGTCTGAGTAAAGGGTTCAGGATGCAGTGAGTGGGTCTGGGCTCAGAGGGTAGTCTAGAGATCAGGGTGTTAAGCACAAGAGCAGGCCCAGGCCTAAGGCTGAAAGAACAGAATGTGCGGTGGGGCCATAATGGAGTTGCTCAGAGGGTGGGGGAGTGGAAAGGCAGTGGGCGGGGTCAGACTTACCCGGGCAGAAAGTAGCTCACAGGTATCCAAGGCAAGCGGGAGGGGACAGCCAGGGTAGTTGGCTGGTTTAAGGCGGGCAGAGGGAAGTTGGGGGTGCGAACAGCCTGTGAAGGCTGTAAGAAACTAGACTGAAACTTGAGCTGGTCTGAGTACGGGGATCGGGATGCAGTGGGTATATCTGGACCAAAAGGGTAGTCCAGAGGTCTGGGATGCTAAGAGCAAGAGTTGGCCTGTGCCCAACGCTAGAAGGAGAACAAGGATGGGGGTGGGAGAGAGTTGAGTACTGGGTTTAAAAACTATTTATTTACTTAATGTATAATGACTGTTTGTTTTGTCTGCGTGTATGCAAGTATGCCATGGGCATGCGATGCCCATGGAGGCCAGAAGAGAGCGTTATATCCCCTGGAACTGGAGTTACAGGTGGTTGTTAGCTGGGAATTGAATCTGGGTCCTCTGCCACTGCCCTTAACCTCTGAGCCATCGCTCCGGCTGTCTGAGCCCACAAGTTTGCCCTGCTATTTACTGGTTATCAGGCATTGCAGTGGACCTAATGTTTCTGTCTTCTCCAAATCCATATGTTGAAACCTTGACCACCACCCAATTGCTGAAAGTGGGACCCTTCGGTATATTTAATACATGAGGTTAGAACCTTCATGATGGGATCAGTGTTCTCTTAAAAAGATTCCAAACAGTTAGTCTCCTTCTCTGTTCCTCAGAATAAGTTGGAAATTTGCTATCTTCAAGGGGCTTTCACCAGAAACTGAGTAATGAATGTGTGTTGTTTATGTCATTCAATCTACAGTGCTTTTTTTTTTTAAACAGCAGTTAAAGTGACTTCACAGACATTCTCTAATTGCTTCCTGTTATACAAGATAAGGACTTAGTGCCTTTTAACCACTCTGCTAATGCACACGCATACACACACACACACACACACACACACACACACCTTTCCTTTTATATTAAGTGAAAATTTAACATTTAAATTTTGCAAATATTATTACTCCTGCCCTGAGTTTCTGCCTTGGTTTCCTTTGATGATGTACTATGAGGTAAACCAAATAAACCTTTTCTTCCCCAAGTTGATTTTGGTCAGAGTGTTTTGTCATAGCAAACTAGAACAACCAGCATTCATCTCTCTCCACTTATTGAATGTGCCTCCCCCTGCCATATGCCTCCCCCACATGACAGGCTGTACCCTCAAACTGTGAGCCAAAATAAACCAGTCCTTAAATTATTTTTGTCAGGTATTTTGTTACAGCAATGAAGACAAGTAACTAAGACATACATACAGGTCTGTTTCATTCTTTTAAGTGACTTTAAACTGTTCAGTCATAAGAATTTATCATTTTACTTCCCTCTTTTTTACATTTATATATAAACATGTACATATACACATATATATCATTTTGATAGGTCAGTAAATTAAGTGGTTAGAATGGTGTATATATAAACAATATAAACAATTGTATATATATAAGGAAGAGAATAGGATAGGGATGATGTAAAATGCACAGAAATCTTTATTATAGAATGGAGAGTACTGGCACATCCTCTAATCTCAGCATTAGGAAGGCAGAAGTTAGAGGATTGCCACAGGTTCGAAGCCAGCCTGGTCTATATAGCAATTTCTAAGCCAGACAGAGCTACAGAGCAAGACATTGCTGAGAGAGATGGAGAGGGAGGAGAGAGGTCTTCATTTCTTCACTGTCTAGAACCAGAGATATCGGGATTTATCTAAAGCATCCTTGAAGATTCATAAACATAGCCATAGAACATGTAAATTAATAGCTCCAAAGTTCAATCTACAATTTATATTTTTACAAAACATGATGTACTCTCCAATAGTCAGAACCACTCTGTCAGTTGGACTTGACAGGCAACAGATGGCACTTCCAAATGGGGTACTGAGGAAAATTTAACGATAGGACCATTTTCAGTGTGTGGCAGGGCTAAAGGGAAATCGGGAAAGAGCAGTGAAGTCCCCATAGAGCAGAAAAAGGCACTGTGTGCAGCTGTGAGAGAGGCTGCCTGCAGCAACCATGGCCTTCGTTGAAGGCCACCGATAACCTTCAGCAACCATAAAAGGAAGAAGCTGGTGAGACAAGCCTGCCTCGCTCTTCATCTTGTATTTTTATAATAAACCTGACAGCTCTGCATGGCGATAGGGAAAATCAGTCTGGAGAAACAAATGGAGACTATTCCCCTTTCAAACAGAGAAAACACTGATATCCTACTTTGTTCATAAGTGCCTATGCCTGTGGACCTCAGGGCAAAGTCTCTAGGAACCACGGATAGTGTATTTATTCAGTCATGGTAATGAATTGGTTAAATCCACACCTTGGCTTATAGTTCTATAGAAAAGTTGACTGCATATTAAAAGAGTCAGTAAGAAAAGTTGTTAGGAAAGAAAAATGTTCCTTGCTGCTCCTTAGCTTTCTTCTCATTCCTCATGGACCTATCATCAGAGCCAGATGTGGTGGTGTTCATCTTTAATCCCAGCACTCTAGAAGCAGAGGCAAGTGGACATCTGTGAGTTCAAAGCCAACCTGGTCTGCATAGTGAGTTCCAGGACAGCTGGGGCTACATAGTGAGACCTTGTCTCAACAAAAATATAAAATAAAATAAAAATAAAAACCAAAGAACTATCAGAAGCTTAATGGAGTTTCTCTGTTCGGGATTCAGACAAAAGAATTATAGTAACTGCAGGCTAAACTGACCCAAGCACGCTAGACAGATAACACAAACAAGGACTGGGAATGATCCTCATGTGTTTAAAAATATTAACCCAAGAGAAGCAATGCATGAAGCAGAAATGGAAGGGTAGATAAGGAAACAGAGCCCTCCAAAAATCAGTATGGTTAAACACTGTTCTGAAATTGCAAGGGAGCAATCTGCTTTATGAATAAAATTTATTTTGATTTATAAGCAAGGAGACACAAAGTGGAGACAACATGTCTATAGCTATTTGTACCCAAAAATAATAATTCTAATTGGTCGAAGAACGAAGCACTCAGAGAAAGCACTGAGGTTTTATAGGTTTGGAAAATTCTTTTCCCTTAGAAAAGTTGTTTTAACTTAAAAAGAAATTCAATGTCTCTTATTTCCATGATCCCTCTATTGACATGTGGTATTTATTCTTATACATTTAGCATGCCATCCTTTTTATTAAGAAATATGCTTTTTGAAAAAGCACTGAAAAGGAAAGATGATTAAATTTCTGCCATTTGGTTCAACAGCTGTAAGAGAGTTTTGAACTCCCTTTAAGAGACAGGCTACTGTTCCCTTCCCGATATCTGGCAACAGCCACGTATCTGGTGAGCTACAAGGCACATCTAACACCTGTGATGGATCAGTTTTCACAAATTCCTTTATATGTGACAAAAACTGTTTTCATGAACACAAAGAATAATAATAGCAAAATCTCAGAATGAAATGTTTCTTTTGTTGAATTTTACATATAATCATGTCGGCAAAAATATAAAATATGGCTGGGGGTGTAGCTCAGTGATAAAGTACATATTTACCAAGTGTGAAAGCCTGTTGAACTGACAAACTAAATGAAATCTATAGGTTGTACCAACATTAACTTCCTGGTTGCAATATGGCTCTGTAGTCACGTAGCATGTCATCGCGGGGGTAGCTGGTCAAGAATACTGGGAGCTTGCTGCAGGATTTTCACAACTCTCTCTGAATCTAGAATTACTTAAAAATATTTTTTTAAAGGTGCAGTGCTGTGAGTCCATGTATTTGATATTCTTAGAAGTTGAAATGATTGGTGGTTGTGGGGACAGTTCATGACTACAAAGTAGGCAGAGTATTTAGAGACAGTTGTGTACCCAGACTACGGTTGTGATTACATGGTTGTATACACGCATTATAATTCATAGGACTGCATAAAAACACAATGTCAATTTCACTGTTATTTTAATATTTATAAAGTGTGTCATCTTAAATTATTTAAAGTGTTGAAAGTTTCTGAGTAAATCAGACTTTCATCTAAGTATTGGGAACTGGAAATAAATGTTTTTTTTCTTTCCTTTTGTAGCCACGGCTGGCCTGGGACTCACTAGGTAGACTAAGCTGGACTCCATCTCACAGAGATCCACCCACCTCTGCCTCTTGAGTACTGGGATTAAAGGCGTGCACCATCACCCCTGGCTATAAATGTTTTCTTATCTATGGAAATAGTAACAACGCAATTGATCCAGTGATAATATGCCACAGCACTCAGCTCATCACCAGCACTAAGAAGGCACTGAGAGAATACTGTTATTCGTTTATTTCTTTTTAATTTAAGGAAATCATTCTGTTAGGCAGCTAGTTAGATATTAACAGGTTTGAAGATCATTGAGGATGGACACTTCCCTCATAATGAGCAGTTTTTAAAACCAGGAATGGAAGACTGATTTCCAGTCAGAAGAGTGGTATCTGAGTTTTAGCTCTGATCCTGAGTGAAGATAAGAGGCGGAACTGCCCTAAAGGTCATTAATAGACAGCAATTTACATCTTACAAGATTACTATCTAGCCAGAGGCTTCTTGAGAAAGAAAGACACATCGGTTCTCTTTCTGTGAAGAGTTAATCCGAATGGGCCTGCCACTCACCTCTGCAGGAACCTGCCCCTCAAAGGAAGCTGTCTGTACTAGAGACTTTAGAGATAGTATGAACCTGCGGCTGGGAATGGAAATTATTTGGTAGAGTGCTTGCCAAGCTTACACAAAGCCCTAGATTCAATCCTTGGAACTACATGAATCAGACGTGGTGGTATGAACCTGTGGACCAGCACTTGAAAGGTGGATGCAAAAACCCATGCTTACAAATTATCTTCTGCTCTTCACATGAAGATCAGTACAGTGGTCTCTTTGGCCATTGCTCATAGTCATTCCTTGAGAGTGCTCCAGTTTATTCACACACATCTACATAGCAAGTTTGGGGCCAGCCTAGGCTCCATGAGACCCTGTCTCAAGAAAAAGAAAGAAATAAAGAAAGGGACAGAGGGAGGAAGGGAAGAAGGGAGGGAGGGATAAATCTTGCCAAATATGAAGATCAGCACAATGGTCTCTTTGGCCATTGCCCATGTTCACTCCTTGAAAAGTGTTTCACCTTAGTATATAATAAACTCTGCATATCTTCTACAGGCTCTGTGTCTTATCTGAAAACTTTTGACAAGATGGCATTGTTTAGAACTCACCTATTTTATCTGAGTCTAGTTTTTCACTGACTTGAAGCTGTTTTATAATTCTATAATTTGTAAGTTGCAAATCTTCAATTTGCTGTTCACTGAGAGCACTCAAAATGGTTCTTATCTACTATCTGCAAATCACTTCTGGGGTGGAACTGTGTTGTAGCACAACACCATTCCCCCACCCCCAATTCTGTACTTCCCGTGAAAAAGAAATCTAGTATGTAGCTAATTTAAACACTCCTTTACTCCACATAAAATCATGATTCTTTTGGAGTCTCCTTTGAAGTAGTTGTAATATATTTCTAGTTTCCATATTAAATAATGAAGTAAAATCTTTAACATCTGTTCATTTTATATCCACATGAGAGTCATGAGTTTACCTTTTTTGGAACACTATTCTTTAGCAATTTTATAGCTGGAAAATGCTCAGAGGCAATGTGAACTTGTAACAAGAGCAATCTGTTAAACATCTTAGTTACGTACTCTTTTTGACTGTTTTGAATTATCTGGAATTTTAGTGTCTAATTAAAAAAATAGTTCTAATAATCAAATACAGTTTTTGTCACTTGCAGTGTTGTTTGAATTGTTTTGTTTTGTTTTGAGACCGGGTCTCTCCATGTAGCTCAGGCTGGCCTAAACTCTGAATCTTTCTGCCTCACCTGGGATAACAAGCAGCTCATGGCCCTTAGTTCAGTGCTTTGTACTTGGTAGGCACTTGGTATATAATTTACTTGGTATATACTTGGTAGTATAATTTGCTACAAAAATATAGTAAACTGATAATTCATCTGAAATTGCTCAATTAGATGGAAAGAAAGATTTTCACTTTTGTATTCATGGCTGAGGCAAATATCCATTGTCTGCATTACTTATGATTGTTCTGAATTTTATCTCTCAAGAAAGGGCTAAATGGCAACAAACACCTCACAAATAGCTCAGGAATTAACACAGCAAAAGGTAATTCTTAGACCAGGGAGATGGCAGGGTGGGTAAAGGGACACACAAACCTGAGGCTCTGTGCCTGATTCCCAGAACATACTGGAAAAAGGGAACAGACTCCTGAGAGTTGTCCTCTGACCTCCATACACACATGCCCACACTCACACACACGCACCACACACACAAAATATCAAAATAAGGAATTAAGTCAGGTGTGGTGGCGCATGCTTTTAATCCCAGCACTTGGAAAGCAAAGGCCAGCATATTTCTGGGAGATGGAAGCCAGCGTGCTCTCCATAGCAAGTTCCAGGCCAGCTGTGACTACAGGACGACCCTGCCTCAAAAAGACCAAAAACAAACAAATAAATAAATAAAAATAATTAATTCCTCACTATCCTTTGCAGGTCTCAAGAAGTTCTGATAACCAGTGTCACTCACCCCACAGGCAGTGGAGATTCTGCGAAATGTTTGCTTCCACAGCCATCCCAGTGACAGGAAATGAGCTTGGGGAATCATATATTGGTTTTTAAATTTTCATCTAGAATAGATACATGGCATTTCTCCTCATGTTCCACTGGCCAGAGCAAATCACAAGGAAGTACCACCCTGCTGTGGGTCCGAGGTAAACAGCATTAATAGTTCCCACATCACTGCCCTCTGTGGTAAAATGAACACAGAGGGAGGGCATGCTCGGTGGACTCCTAATGAGGTTAATAAAAGCCGCAGATACGCTGGAAATTTACTACGCACCTTCTGCTTCACAATCCCCCCTCCAAGTCCCACCAGGCAGTCCACAGTCCTATCACACCATCCCCCACCGTATCCTCCCAGTTCCACACACAGCACCCCCAGTCCCTCCACACACAGTCCTTCCTACAGTCCTCCCCCACCACCACAGTTCTCCCATACAAAGTCCCCACACACAGTCTTCCCATACAGTTACCCCGGAAGTCATCCCTCCTCAGCCCTCATTCCCTTCTGGTCCCCTCCCTAGCTCCCCAGCAACCCCACTGTCCACACACAGATTACCCCCATCTAGACCTCCCCTCCATGGCCCCTCACCGCTGGGACAGAGGACAGCGCTTGAGCATCACCGGGGTGATGTGTACCTGAGGACTCTAAGGAAAGCCATCAAATGAATGTAAACTAAATTCTTAGAAGGCATCACAATAAAATTTCCAGGGAAGAAACACAAGATGAATGAAAAAGCTGTTCTAACTTGTTAAAGGTAAGTCCCCAAAGAGTAGGTAAAGGATCTATGTGAAATATCACTCACCCTGGAGGGCTGCACACAGTCGGGTTGAAGTTTGTGTGTTCTTGGAGGAGACAGAATGATTAAGCCTTGGCACAGGCTTACAACAGGAAGACTGAGGCTTTTAAATCACTATTTTATTGAAGAAAAACCAAGCCTGCACCCCAGGACTCAAAAAATCCAGGAAGTGAAGTGTAGCCAATCGCAGGCTGGTGAGGTGGGGGGAGGGACAGAGTACCTGGACTGGGACCAAGTCTGTTTCAAATTTATTTGATTGAGAATTTTACTTTGAAAAGAGTACTTCACAGGACCTTTGGGAGCTGTCAAGCTCAGCCCTGGGGCAGAAGATTAACTGCTCTGAGGACCAGCAGGGAAAGCCTAGTAAATCAGAGGCCCCTTGTCTGTGGGTATGTGGACTTACAGGTGGCTGTGTAGCAGGCTGTGCCTCTCTGCAAGGCGCCTTGGGGACTTCACAGTTTATGGCTCAGAAGGAACCTCTTGAATGGAAAAAAGCATCTGAAGCTATTCTCTAAACTGCTGATTGAAAACCAGACTTGATTGAGCCTACAAAAGAAAGTTTCCTTGGATTATCTGTCTTCTGGAAGGGAATGGTGGCCTCTGGGAGGGAAACATCCTTTTTGTGTCTTATTGAGAGGCAGTCAAGTTGAGAGCCGGACTTCAGCAACTTGGCTCTGCCGGTTAGTGGTGAAGCTCTCTCTTTCTCACTGTTAAAATAGAGATCGTAATGAGGATTCAATGAATCATTTATATAGAAAAGAGAAAAATTAGCACGCTAAGCACCGTATTACTACTGGCCTTTGACTACTGTATAAATTTAATTCATTCATTGTATTTCAAAAGTGTCTGTGTCTGTGTCTGTGTGTGTGTGTATCTGTGTGTGTGTGTGTGTGTGTCTGTGTATCTGTGTCTGTGTTGCTAGGGATTGAAGTATTGAAAATATTTCCATTAACACTTGAATCTTTGGGGGCGGGATTTATTTCAGTAATATTCTTACAGATAGGCTCAACTATTTTCCCTTCCATCCCTCTTCTCTACATTTCTTTTTGATGATTCTGGGCCTGGCCCAGGGCAGTGTTCCCTGTACCTATGCAGTAGCCTGGAAGAGCGAGGAATCATTGCTATCAACCACCTCTCAGAGGTCCATTCTCCATTCATCACTTGAGCGTTACCCAGACAGCCTATCAACAGCAGTATAAGTGAACAATCTACTAGTCTTCAGGTACTCCCCCCCCCATTTTTATGTACCCCCCCAAAAAAGGATTTTTTCCCTCTATTTTAATTTGTAATTACTAACAGCAAGAAAATATGCCTCTCAAATGAATACTTAAAGGCATAGATGCTACACTGGACTCACCATCCTCCTTAAAATGATTAATATGCTTTATTTTCCAGAGCAAGTGTGATAGAAACACTGACCAATGGAACTTATAAAAGGAAGAGTTTATTTAGCCAAGAGTTCATCGTGGCCAGGCGGCATGGGGGCAGAGGTGGCTAGAACAGACATAGAAGCTAAGTGCTCCCATTTTCCAGCAGGCACAGGAAGCAGAGAGAGACTGGAGATACCACAAGGCTTAAGAACTCTCTAAGCCCGCCCCCAGTGACACACTTCCTTCTAAGCATGGCCACACCTTCTAACACCTTCCAAAACAGGGCCACCAACTGGGAACAAAATTTTCAAATACTTAGAGCCTACGGGGACATTCTCATTCAAACCACCCCCTCCAACACACACCCCCCCCACACACAACCTTCTAGCTATCAACATCCTCTACCACAGTGCTGCATTTAGTACACTAAAAAGGCCTTCACTGACACATTGTCACCTGAAGTCCGTAACTTATTTTGGGATTCCCACAGTACTCTGCTTCTTCCTCCAACCCCTGGCAATGACTTTTTTTTCATTGTCTCCTTCGACTTTCCTGGAATATATCATTTACTCTTAATGCCTCTTCATACTTATTATGTATTTATGTTTCTTCAATGTCTCATGACCTGATAGGTCACTGTGTGGTTTGAATGAGAAATGTCCCCCATAGGCTTACATATTTGAACACTTACTTGGTCCCCAGTTGTTGCGCTATTTGTAGAGGTTTAGAAGGTACAGACTTGCTAGCGGAATTATGTCCTTGGGGTGGACCTTGGTAGTTCATTGCTTCAGCCCACTTATTTTTCCCACTCTGCTTCTTGCTAGTGCTTGAGGATGTGAGCTCTCAGCTCTCAGCTCCTGCCTCCAGGCCCTGCCTGTCTACTCCCATGCCTCCTCACCATGGTGGACTCCTATTCCTCTAGAAATGTAAGGCAAAATAAACTCTTCTATACGTTGTCTTGCTCATGGTGTTTTATCCCAGCAACAGAAAAGTAACTAGTAAGTTTATTTTGGCTTAATGTTCCAGAGGGATGAGTCGATCCTGGTGGGCAGGAGCCAGGGGGCAGGGCAGAGGCATGGCAGCAAGAGGCAGGCATGGATGTAGGAACTGAAAGTTCAGAGACCACATCTTCCATAGCAAACAGGAAGCAGGAAAAATGAACTGCAACTGGGGCAAGACCATGAACTCTTAAAGCCCACCCACAATGACAGACTTCCTCCCATAAGGCCTCAACTCCCAAATATTCTATCACCTCCCCAAACAGTGCCATCCACTGCGGACCAAGTGTTCTAGTACTTAAAAATAATAAACCTATAAAGTGTATTTGTGCCCAAGAATGTGACCTATCATGGTTAATGGTCCATATCAGCTTAAGAAAATTGCGCAACCTACTGTTGTTAGATGAAGCTGTCTATAGATGTCAGCTAGACTCAGTTGATTGATAGTGCTGTTAAACTCACTGTGCTCTCATTGATTTTCTGCCTGCTGGATCAGTTTGATTCTGATGTAAGGGAATTGAATTTTTCAGCTTCGATAGTGGATTCATGCATTTATCCTTATGTTCTATCCAATTTCCTCTCATGTGCCATGTTAGGCTGACACATTAAGGACTATTTTATGCTTGGAGCACTTATCCCTTTACCATCATGTAATATTCTCTTTATCCCTGATGCTCCCTTGATCTGGTCTGCTTTGTCTGAAATTAATATATCTACTTCCACTTTCTTTTAACCATTGTTAGTATGGTATGCGTTTCCTCATCTCTTTGTTTTTTATCTATATGATTTTGTGTTAGAGTAGGATTTTTTGTAGAAGATAGATAGTTGGGTCTATTTTTTTTTTTTTTTTTTACACTCCACTCATCGTTTCCATCCTTTAGTGTGTATAGATCATTGCTGTAAAGTTCTGGGTTCGAGAGACCCAGCAGACAAAAAGGGACCAGAGACTCTGCTGACAGCTAACAGGACCCCGTTTATCAAGAGAAGACCAGATGGGACTAGCTTCTCCACACCTACAAGTGGAGAAATGCTAGCCCCCCGGGGGGATAGCCTCCCGGAAGAGAAGGGGGAGGCTATCCTCCTCACCCCCATCTCGGGGCAGGGCTCCAGGGAACCAGGCTGGTGTGCCAAGCTCCAGATTGGAATGGAGGAGCTCCCTCAGGGAGAGGCAAACTACCTGGGAGAGTGAGCTCAGCCCAAAAGCCCCAAGTCCCAGTTCCAGTTCCAATCCCAGTCTCAGAGCCTTAAAGCCTTTTAAAAACCCTCAGCCCCCTCCTGGCTTTTATGGGATGGGGGTTGGGATTGCCATGACATCTGATTGATGTTTAAGGTAAGCTTTTGGTCAGGAAGTAGTCCTTTTTTTTTTTTTTTAAGCGATTTGTGAAGCCTGGGTTGGGGACCTTATCTATTCAAAAGTCAGTTCTTTTCTCAGATCTCTCAGATCTCAGAGGTCCCAGAGTCTGGTTTGGAACTGTGGGTTAAAAGCACTGGCTGCTCTTGCAGAGGATCCAGGTTCAGTTCCCAGCACCTACATGGTGGCTAATAACCTTCTATAACTCCAGTTCAAAGAGATCCAATGCCTTCTTCTGGCCTCCACAGGCATTGTACACATGGGTGCACTTACATACATGCAGAGAAAACACTCACATAAAATAAAAAGTAATTAATTCAATAATAATTGAAGAATGTATATTAGTATCTATTCTATTTCTTAGTTTACCTTTTTCTTTGTTCCTATATTTGTCTTCTACATTTAAATTTTTTTATTTCTTTATTTTATGTGTACAAGTATTTTGCCAGCATGAGTAAGTGCACTGCATGTGTGTGTGTGTGCAATGCCATTCAAGGCCAAAACAGTGCCCAACACACTCTTCCACATTCTTTCTGCCACTTGTAGCTTGAAATGAGCGTTTCCTATATTATTCCATTTCCTTCTTTTCTTCTCTCTCTCTCTCTCTGTTTTGTTTCAGTGCTGAAGACTGAATCAGGACATTAGAAGTGCTGGGAAAGCATTCTACCTCCACTGGCCCACATCTATCCCCCCCACACCTTTAGCTTCTAAACAGTATTTTACAAGGTACAGATTTGTAGTTGGTGATATTTTCAGCTTAAAATATTTCATTCTACTCGCTTCTTGCTTGCATAGGTTTTGAGAAGTCAAATTTAATTCTATTTTAAAATTTTATTAGCCAACATTAATTATACATAGTAATAGCTTTCAGCATGACATTTTTACATATGTGTGTCATATATTTTGACCATTTTCATCCTCCAGTTATGGAGGATGGAGAGGGTTGGTCCCCTCTCACTGGTGTTCATCCTTTTCCTCTTTCCAACTAGTCTTCCTTCTATTTTTAAAAATCACGACCACTTCACACAGTTTCATTCCATCCTTGCACAAAGACCATGATAATCTTTTCTGTATTCTTCCAATGTTAGCATATATGCTGCTGAAGCAAACACTCAGTTTTATTTTCTATCTTTGCCTCTCTATTGGTAGAAACATTCTAACTTCTTTGGATATGTTTTTATTTTTAGTTTTCCAAATTTTGAATATAATACAGGTTTTTAAATCTTTCATTAAGTTGTTTAATTAATGAATTTATTTATTTAATGTGTGTGCATGAGAGGGGGGAGGTGTGTGCTGCAGCATGCATGTGGAAGTCAGAAAACAACTTTCAAGAGTCAGTTCTTTTTTTAATTAATTAATTTTATTTTTATTTTATGTGCATGAGCATTTTGCCTGCATGTATGTAAGTTTATCCATGCATGCAATGTCCCCAGAGGTCAGAAAAGGACATTGGATGGTTCCTAGCTGCCATGTGGGTGCTGAGAACCAAATCTGGGTCCTCTTCAAGAGCAGCCGGTGCTCTTAACTGCTGAGTCATCTCTCCAGCCCAGAAGTCAGTTCTTGTCTTATACCATATGGGTCCTGGAGCTTGAACTCAAGTCACAGGTTTGGCAGCAGGCACCTTTACCTGTTGAGCCACCTCCTAGGCCCCAAGGTTTTTATTTTGTTTTTAAGTTAATTACCTGTTTGATGTTGTTTAAGGTTCCTGACTCTGAGTTTTGGTGTCAGACATTTGTGAAATTCTCAGTCAATATTGCTTCAAATACTTCCCTACTGTTTTCTACATGCTTTGGTATTCCCACTACAGGTAATTACATCTTTAAGTAGTCCCAGAGTTCTTGGATGTTCTGTTTTATTTACTTCTGGTCTCCTGTCTTTGCTTTTCAATTCCAATCTTTCCTCAGCTATGTCTGTTACTGGCTCCATCAGAAGCATTCTTTGACCTCAGCAGCATTATATATATATATATTTATATATATTTAAATATATATATATTTTACATATATTATATATATATATAATATATTATATTTATAATTTTGTGTATGAGTATATTGCCTGCATGACCTGTGTCATGCAATGTCCGAGGAAGAGGGCATTGGATTCCCCTGGAACTGAAAGTACATATGGTTGCTAGCTGTTATGTGGGTGCTGAGAATTGAACCCAGGACCTCTGCAAGAGCAACCAGTGCTCTTAACCACTGAGACGTCTCTCCAGTCCAACCTCAGCATTCTTTTCTAGTTTTTCTTAGAATTTCCAGTTCTTTGTTTACACTGCCCATTTAGCCTTACTGTTGTCTACTTTTTCAACTAGTCCTTTATCATATTACTCATACAATACATAACAATACAACTTATAACACAGAATTGTTACACATCAAAATTCCAGCATTGCTGGCACATCTGACTCTGGGTTTGATGCTCTTTAAACTGTGTTTGCCTTTAGTGTGCCTTCAAATATATATATTGGAAATTATATATATATATATATTATATTACATATATTATATATATATATATAATTTTTTGACAGGGTCTTCCTGGTACCAGCCCACCTGGGGAGGTCTAGGCTGGCCTTGATCTCACAGAGATGTGCCTGGCTCTGCCTCCAGAGGCTAGGATCAAAGGTGTGCACCATCACACCCAGCCTAATATTTTTGTTGAAAGGCATAATGATATCCTTGGCAAAGGATCTGTGGTAACTAGGGCTTAAGTAAGTGAATGGTGAAGTTGGGGGCGGCCAGGACCTCTTCATAGTCTTGTGAGCAGGGGTTCAACTTTTTGGTGGTCTATATCCAGGAGCTGTGAACATCTCTAGTGCTTTGCATTCCTCATTACTCGCCCTGGTGGGATAACATGCTGGAAAGGACGAGAGCTGTGTGCTTCCCTCTCCTTCTTGGGAAGCGTAGGGAACTGGAGTTAGGTATTTCTTTTCCCACATGTGGGTTGGCTTTGGGAAAACTCCAGCAGGTAAGGCTCTGGTGAAAAATTCTCCTCAGGACAGGCCTTGCTGGGAGCACAGACTGCTCCTGGTGGTCTCCGAGCTTCCTTTCCCTTCCTCCTGCCGGACGCACGAAGGGATCTTCCTCTGGTACTCACCATGAGAACCTTGTAGAGCTCCTGCAGGAATGCTCACACTATGGGGATTCCCCTGTGACTGAGCCGGAGGGTTCTTGAATCCCAAACTTGATACGGAGCTTCTAGGAACTCATGTCTTATACTTCGGGTGGCCCTGACCCAGCACTGGCTCCCCGGAGTCTTCTCTGCTCATGAATTTCTGCCCAGGTAACTTGGTAGTTTACCCTGTGACCTCGCTTCTCTCATGGATCTTTTAGCGTTGGATTTTTGTGGTTGTTCATTCTCCCTTCCCCTTCTTTTTTCCTTCCTTCCTTCCTTCCTTCCTTCCTTCCTTCCTTCCTTCCTTCCTTCCTTCCTTCCTTCTTTCCTTCCTTCCTTCTTTCTCTTGACCGGGTTTTATGTAGCCCAGGCTGTCTATGAACACCTGCTCTCCTGCCTCCACCTCCTAAGTGCTGGGATTTCAAGCATGTACCACTGTGTTTGTAGCCCCATCTGGCTTTAACTTGCTATGTAGACTAGGCTGACCTCAGTCTCATAGAGATCTGCCTGCCTCTGCCTCCCGAGTGCTGAGATTAAAGCTGCGCCACACCAGGGCAGACTATCTAAAGCATTTTTTGTTGTTGTTGCTTTGGGGTGGTGGTTCTGGGTTTTGTCGTTGATTTTCTTTCCTTTCTTCAAACTGTTTAGTTTTAAACTTGTTTTCAGTATATAGTGGTAACTTTTAAGTTCCTTACATGTCACACCAGAACCTGGAAATATTCTTGTCTTTTAAATTTGAAATTTTCAGTCTACAGAAAAGTAGAGAAAAGAGCATAGCATCCCTCACATCATCAGCACTGGAGTCTAAGTGGTTACATTTACCATCCTTATTCTTGTTTTTGTTTAGATTTATCAGTTGATCTAAACAAAAACATAACTGCTTTTTCTTTTTGACTTTTTAAAAATAGCCTAATTGAACTATAAACTTACAAACATTTTAGAATGTACAGTTCTGTGTTTTCCTGTGGTTAAAAATGTGCAAGCATCAGCACCATGAATTTTCCGATGTTTTCATCACCCTTAAAACTGCAACTCTTTAACTCTTATTCCCAATATCCTTCCCTCTTCCCTAAGGAACTACTAATCTACTTTTGACTGTGTTGTAGATTTACTATTCTGGACATTTCATATAAATAGAATCTCACATTGTTCTTAGAAAGTCTCTTATGACTAACTTCTTTTACTCAGCATAATTTTTGCTCAGCTTAGCCATGCTACAACATAAATCACTACATCATTCCTTGCTATGGCTGAATTGCATCCTATTATTGGGATATGCCATATTTTATTTATCTAGACATCTGTTGATGGATATTTGGCTATTATAAAAAAAAAAAAAAAGACATTCCTATGAACATTCACCTAAGAGTAGCATGGCATTTTAGTCCTAACTTTTTTTATATTCATTGCAAAGAAGTTAGAATATTTTCCCACATAGACACAACATCATACAAAGGAGCAGCCATTTAATAACCAAATCAGGATACAAATTCCCCCAAATGTCTTTTGTAGCTTGTTCAAATCAAAATCTAATCAATATAATGCATAAACACTTTGTATTTGGTTGTTTGTCTTTTGAATGTCTTTTAGGTAGAAGAATACCACATTTAACTCCTATTTTAAAAAATTAAAATTATTTATTTATTTTGTGCTGGAATTTGAACTTAGAGTCTTGTATGTACTAAATATGCCTTCTACCCTTGAGCTATACTCCAACCCCTGACATTGAGGTTTGGAAAGCCACAATTGTCTTTTAAGTGATCTTCTGGCAGCCTTGGGAAAAAGAAATAAAGAAGAAATGAAAACAAACCGATAGCTGGGTGTGGTGGTTCACACCTTTAACCACAGTTCTTGGGAGGCAGAGGCAGGGGGTCTCTGTGAGATAAGGGCCAGCCTAGTCTACATAAGAGAGTTCCCAGGCCAGCTGTGGCTACAGGCAGACCCACCCTGTCTAAAACAAACAAAAACAACCAAGAAACAAAAACCCTCACAGACTGGGCTGCTGGATTTATAGGTATTGTATCCTTAGCCATTAGTTGTATTTTCACATGTGTTTGAATCTCAGTACACAAAATAAATGCAATTATATTTTCCTACAGAGAAATTAACTTCTACTTTGAACCCTAGTATGCTTCTACTAAGCATAGGTACGTAATTGCAGTCAGACTGGGTTTTAAGTTCATCTTTCCCTAGGGTAATGTCCACATTACCAGGGGTTTACAGATGTGGAAATGTGTCAGTTGTGGTGGCACACTCTGGTAGGATAGGTCAAAGAGGTAGAGGCAGGAGAGCACAAGTTTGAGGCCAGTGGGAGTGTGGGTGTGTGTGGTCAGATAGGTCACAGAGTCCCCAGATTGTCAGTTTTCTATATGGTGACCACTGAGATATCCACATTGCCCTCTCCCCAATCAGCTCATGCAAATCAGTGTTCTTTCCTCTTAGCCTTAAACAAGGCCTTCTTAGGTCCTCTGGCTCCTGGGGCTGTGCCTGTAATACTCTTGATTGTACAAAAGATTATACTATGACTCTAGTTTTTGGCTGTGAGTTAAGAATTCCATAGAACTGTTTTTCAGTCTGTCAGGACCTGCACTGCCTGATATAGCTTCTTGCTAAATATGATTACTAAATATCTTAATTAAAATATGATTAGCCTAAATTGAGATGTCCCATGACTATAAAATACATTCTACATTTTGAAAACCTGATTCAGAGACTGCATATAGACAGACATGGTGGTGCCTTCCTGGGCTGCCTATTAAAACCTTGTAATAGTAGTAATAATAATAATAATAATAATAATGTAAAGCAACGAATGCCATTTGTAATTTTATGCTGAAATGATATTAGGGAAATATTAGTTATATCAGATGTATTATTAAGGTTGGAGAGATGCTCAGTTAGTAAAACACTTGGTTGGAAAGCACATGGACCTGAGTTCAGATTACCAGAACCCACATGAAAAGCTGGGCATGGTGGAGTAATACCTGTAACCCAAATGGTGATGTGATGGGAGGTAGAGACAGGCAGATCCTGGAAGCTTTAAAGCCAGCTTGCCTGCCCTATGTGGTGAAGTTCCATGTCTCAGACAAACGGTGAAAGGCATTTGACGAACAACGTCTGCATTTGTGCTCTGACCTCCACACATGTGCCGCCCCTGTGTACACCCACACCCGTATATACACAAATAAAATAGAAACGAATTATTGAAATTTATTTCACTCTCTTTGCTTTCTTTAATGTGCTCACTGAAAATTATATGCATAATTCAAAGTATATTTCTAATAAGCAGTATCTTGATCTGGACTTTGTGTGTGGCCATTTCTTCCCTATTCTTCTCTGCCCTTTTGAGGTTGGGGCATTCTGGTGTTTATCAATTTGACAAGCTCTGAATGGTTCAGCAGGGTTGTGGGTGGATCTAGATTTGGCCTTGGGAACGTGCGCTACTTTCGCACTTGCTTGTTTCTCCTTTCTCCGTCTTCCCTTCTTTAGCAGGGGTAGGTAAATGCTGCTTAGCCGTCAGTCTTACAAACACTCTGTTTATACTTTACCTGACTTTTTGAAAGTCACAAGCCAGAAACTTGACTTTGGTTCTAATGCGTTTTTCTCACATGGTGAAGTGTCAGCAGAGAAAAAGGCAAATACCCTAGAGAAGCAGGAAATAGGGATGAAAACTGCATCCATACTATACCTAAGCATGACCCACTACCCATCTTTCCACTTGTGTGTTCTTCATCCTAAGTCTCCGTTACATGCTGTGGTCAGAGCTGGGAGAGGCAAGAGGACTGAGACTCAGGTGCTGCTTTCACTTTCCGGGCCTAAGCCGTGATGTGGGTATGCAGGTCCAGTGAGCTGTCAGAGACATTACTGCTGAGACCAGTTCTGGCCTCATGAGCACAAGCCCTGGACTAGTCACTTCTGCTGTGGGTAGGAGCAACCAGGAAATGCAAGTCAAAGCTCTGGGAAACTGCCAAGTACTTGCAAATGAAACACTTCCGTGCTGGCCTGCTTTTGTGCCTAGGACAGTTAGTTCATCTTTCTGAGCCTTGGTTTCCTTGACTGAGAACAGTGTAGCTGAATTTAAGGTATACATTTTATCTCAAAGCATTGTGGTAAAGGGGAAATGTTCATTTAACAAATAGGCCAAGCAGCACAGTTTGGATTTTGATAGTCAGATTATGGGTGACTTTTAGTTTATTCTCAATATTTTACATTACCCAATTTTTTATATAATGAGTGGCTTTTACTTCATAATAACCAGTGGGAAAAAAGAATTGTTTTAAATTTTGTTTTACTGTCAAACTCCTCGAACTAGTGATCTGTTCTGGTCCCCTCTACTTCCTTCCAATCCCCTGAATCCAAACACTGCAATTTGGCTTCTACCCAACTCCCCACCCCATCTAGAGCTCTCTAATAGCCTCCCACTTGCCAAAGCCAATGACCTCTTAGTTTTTATCAAGATTGACTTCTTTGTAACATTAACAAGTTCTTTAAAACTTTTGAAAATTATCTTTTAAATTGTAGAGTTAGATGACTATACTTCAAAATATTTTTTAAACCAACATGATACTCACAATGCCACATGATAACACAATCAGGTCTTTTTTGGCATATTTTATGCTATCATTTTTTTCTGTACATGTATGCATTCACATATATGTGCGTACATGTTTGTATCCCTGGGGGTTGTGTGGGCACGTGTGTGTGTGTGCGCGTGTGTGGGGGCTGGAAGTCAACGTCGGCTGTCTTCCTCAATTGCTTTCTACCTTACTTTTTAAGATGGGGTCTCTCATTGAACCTAGAGCTCACCAATGAAGCCAGACAGTCTGGCCAGCAAGTCCCAGGGACCCTTCTGTCTCCGCCTCTCCAGAGCTGGGATTACAGGTACATGCCACCGCAGCAGGTTTTTAATGTTGTTTCTGGGAACTGAATTCACAGCCTCATGCAAACATTTTACAGACAGCCATTTCTCCACTCCTTTCTGTTTTTGCTTAGGCATAATTTTATATCACTGGCATGATGTATATACAAGTTTGGATTTGCTACTTTTCTTGTGAAAATTTCCTTGTATCTACAAGATAATTTTTTTTTCCCGGATTTTCTAAAAGTCACGTGACTCACAAACTTACAAACACAAAAATCAACCCTGTATCTCACAGATTAAGAGAGATTGCCACACTAATCGTAGAAAGGTTTTCTAAAGTTCTTTTTAAAAGGCAAATGGCTGGGCCATAGTCTATACCTTCAAAACGATGCTACTTTGTCCTTCTTTGAACTCCAAGACCTTATATTTCCTGTTTGATGTAACATATAGTCCAGAGACCCTACTGAAAAACATACAGCATACACACACATCATAGCAACTAATTAGCCAAACCAACCAACCAGCTAATCAGTCAGAAAAACTGGGAACTCCATGTGTTTGTTGATAATCAGACTCAGTGGCAGCAAGCTCTGAGAATCTTTGTGTGTTCAAAACCTTTTAGTGGATTCTAATGACTTCCTGCCTTGACCGCACCGTTCCATCTGCACTTCCTTGCACATGGGGCTCACTTTCAGGACTCCCAGCCTTTGTTTATGCCTTTCCCTTGGCCTGGATTTCCATTTTGCCTCATGTTCATCCTTAGAACACAGCTCAAAAGGGGTATCCTCTGCCTTCACGGAGCCTTTTCTACCCCGCCTTCCCACCCCTCCCACAAAGTAGAGCTCAGTCATTCAGGAGTCTGAACCTTCTGGATGATGAACTGCATGAAAGTAACTGTTGGATACACTGTATTAGTTACTTGTTCCTCAGTAATAAAACTGTGGGTATCATAGCTGTGATCATCCCAGTTCTTGACTCACTGAGGGGCCCAAAGGAGCAAAGAAAATCATGACCGTTTTCCTGTGGCTTAGGTCAGTAACTTCCTATGTGTTGATGATTGTCCTAAGGTAGGGCATAATCGGGAGAAATTAGGGAAAAATCACGATGGAAATGACAAGCAAGACGCCTGCCTTTCTCTTTAAAACCTCCTGAAATTCGACAGTTTTGTTATGTTTAGGAAAACTGTTATATACATCATCAACCAACTGACAGGTCTTTCTTCAGTTCATCACAGAAGCTGGCTGCCCAAACGGTTTCACAGAAAAAATCTCTTGTTGGTCAGGACTTTTTCAGAAGCCAAGGAAAATCTCAGAATTCCTTGGTTTTCTTCTGGGCTCCCCCATAGCAAGTTCAGTTTTCTTTAACCCCTGCACTCCCGTAGTTCCTAGTCATTGATACATTCCAGAAAAGAAACCTTGGTATCTAAAACAGGGAGAACCTGGATCCCAGCCAGACTACCTAGACTCAAATCATTGTTTCCCCAGTTTTCCGTTCTGAATGACCTGGGGCAGGTTATAATTTGTGCCTCAGTTTCCTCATCAGTAAGATGGGAAAGACAATATGTCTTTATAGAGTTGTGATTTTGAGCAGTAAACTCTATATAATCTTTAAATTCTACTTACTGTTACATAGACAAAAATATCTTCCTATGAATCTTTCCTGAATCTTCATCATTATATATGCAGTTTCTTTCTTTTTAAAAAATTTGCTTCTCTTTGTTTCCTTTTCTTATTTGTTTATTTATTTTTCATTCATTAAATATGGCAACCATTTGTAGACCAAATGTCAACTGGCATAAACCAGCTTAGTGGTTAGGGTTTCTGACAATTCAGGTCATTCAAGCCTAGGTCCACTCCAAGGCTTCTTGAGTGATGACGCCCTGAAAGTTAGTCTTGCAATCAACCACACATTCCATCACTGATTAGCAAACAAGTCCAAGAATCAGATGAATCATTCTTATAAGCTCTGTGAATAAGAGGCTCCCTGACTAGAAGAACCTCCCTTTATGAAACAGTCACTCAAACTAGACAAGGTAGTGTCCCAACATAAGGTCTGACAGATCTAGGGGCTGCATCTTGCATGAATTGCAGGTATAGGGACCAAGCAAATGTGGGAATGACTTTTATAAATGGTCATAATCTGGACTAATGACTTTTAATCAACTCCAGCAAAACCATGAGCTCTTTTGTCTTGTGATGTTGGCACCTGAGAAACCTCAATTTGGTCCTCCAGAAAAATAATGAATGAATGAATGAGGGTATGCTTGAGAATTAACATATCAAGCACTGAAACACAGTGCTCCATCTCCACTGAACACAGTGGAAGTTGGAAAGGAAGATTGACCTTGAATAAATGAGATATTCTAGAACTAGAGATGAAAAGCCCAGATGGTCTGTTCAGATTAGGATGGAGCCAAGTTTGAACTTCTCCAATTAAAGCTGGAGAAACCATTTTGAGTAAAATTATGGGTGAGGCTGGACTCAGGACACAGTTCCAGGGATAGAGTTCCAACAAGACAGCTCCATCAGCACAGATCCAGGAGAGAGTGTCCAGAAACAGCTAGGGGAACGAGTGTCCTCTGCATCCAGGCCACTCTTAAACATGAATCCGAGTTAGGCTTTCATTTGTGCAGGTAATTATAATGTTGTTATAGTAATGCTGCAAGCAAACACTGAGTGTGGTCCTGGGCTCTCCCCAAACTGACTTCACTCCTGGAACAGTGAGATGCCTGTGCAGTTCACAGGCCTCAGCACCATGCAGTTCACCAGTGAACAGCCATCACCAACATCCCTCTGCTAAGTAGTGAATTCTCCAGTGTACATTCCAGCAGGAATAGCTGAAGGAACTGGAATAGCAATAGAATCCAGGTCCGAGGTTCCCATTAGAGAGCTTAAATGCTAACAAATCACCCCTGGAGTGTGTATTCCCCATTAGAGCACTTCAAATGTTAATTAATAATTCCTGGGGTGAGTATTAAAACTCATTTTTAAACACACACATATATTTTGCTGAAGTATTTGAACTATGACAATATTAATATTGGCAAAACTCTCAAATCACAACTTCATATTTTTATATTTGTAAGTGATAGCGTACCTAATAACTTTTTTTAAAAAGACAGGACCCAAGTAGCCCAAATTAGCCTGGAACCCAACATGTAGCTGAGGATGACCTTGAGTACTGGGAATACAGACATGTACTACTACACCCAGTTCATGCAGTGTGGGGATGAACTCAATCAAGGCTTCCTACATACTAAGCAAGTAGTCTACCAATCCTTGACTTCATTTTTTAAAGACATTTATAGGAATCTCTTTAAACTCGAATAATTAAAGCATCAGCTGATGAATGCTGTTTGCAAGGAAGCTTCACGGCTCTTGATTTTATAATCATTGAAAAATGTGCTTTCAGAGGTGTGGGTGGGTTAGAAGTAACTCAGGAACATCAGCAGTGGCATAACTAGAGCCCATTATTATCAGGAGTATCTGCAGGAAGTGGTCCACTCAGGAATAGTTTTTGATGAAAAAATGGAATTTCAGAATTGAAATATTAATTCAGTAATACTGGAAATTTTTTTTCTAGATATAGAAAATCTCTGGTTTTGAGTACAAAATCTGTATGGCCAATACTGAAATAGAGTTCACAGGCCTGTTTATTGAGGACATACCTCAGCCCTTCGCTTTTGAAAATTGAACTAAAGTAGGTCACAGCAGGCAAAATATTAGAAGAAAATATAGATATTTATTTTTAGTGTACTTGATGGTGCATAAGTTTGGCCTTAGTTAATTGCAGCAAGGGGACAGAAAAGGAAGGAAAGACAGGATAGGAAGGGCAATTGTTAAAGAGGGCCCAGGTCTAGTCTGAATTGAACAATGTGTCACTAAAAATGTGACCCAAAGAAACTTGTTTTTACTTTTACTGTGCCCTTAGGAGAAATGCAAGCATGGTTATTAAGGAGTAGCGGCCATTCAGAAGTATACGCATGGAGTTTCTGTATCCCTTTCTTCCTATGCTATTTCTACTTTGCTAGGAATTTAATTTTGAGACAGAGTCTTGGTATGTAGTCCCGGCTGGTCTGAAACTCAAGATCCTCCCACCTCTGCCTGCTGATCCAGGTATATAGGTATGTGCCACTATCCTGGGCTTTTATAGTCAATTTTAAATTTCAATCACAAAAGCGAAACATCAGTGTCAGAAAATCCGAAGTGCTCTCTCACCTCCATCCCAGCACGTGGTGGGAGATGGATCTGCTCTCATAAGCTCCTTTTTCCCTCCTTTTCAGAGGACCACCCTAGGTTTGGAGTCTGGAATCGGAGGTAGAGTCTTTTTACTTGAATTCTCTGGAGAAGATGGGCAGCGAGGGCTCCTACCTGAGCTACTACTGCCCTATACTCCAGCAAACCGTCCTTCTCAGCAGCTGCCTGTTGTTTCATAGCTCCACATGCCCTGGCACAAAGTCACTGCTCAAGCTCAGCTTCTCCTCATCAGCCTGGGTCAGACTCTATTTGAGAGGTCCTCTGGGATGTGGTACCATTAAAGAGGCTTAGGTCTATGTATTGTGCCTATCCCCCTTGTGGGGAAACTCTATCCTTATCATGCAAAGGAGCCTCATAAGGAATGAATTAGAGCCCTTTGTAGGAGTGGAGGGGAACAACAAGAAAACACTGTTATCATGGGGGCCAGAGGACAGCACCATTCCTAGAGGCACTGCAGTTCCATGCTCAGGCACGGAGGGATAGAACAAGCTCCCAGTCATTTCCCAATTGCAAGTATTAATGCAATGCCTCATGTACACTAGGTGAGAGAACATATTAGAAGTTTCAACCAATACAAACTGATAGGACCTTTGTTTTTTGCCCATAGGCAAAGAAGAGTTCTACTAAAGCCACAGTCATTTCTCACTCGAGGCGGGGTGAATACCTCCCAGCCCTCTCTACCTCAGTCGATGTTGACCTGCTCTAATGCTCCTGGGAAAACATCTTTCTCAGAGGAAGTAATCCGTTTCGGTGTCTTCTTGTTAAGGCCTGAACCAGACACCTCTCTTGCTCCCTTGCTCTCACTAAATTGATCACCTTCATCCTCTGAGGTCCTGTACTTTCATACCTCCCACAGGTCAAGGGACAATTCTAAGACTTAAATCAACAAACTATTTTTATAAGCTTTTTATTATGAAAATTTCCAATCATCAGTGAGAGAGAAGATTCTGATAAACCAGAGTGTACCCATTGCCTGGTTCAACCGTCAACAACTGGTCAGTCTCCTCTTATCTATGTTCCCCCATCCACTGTTCCATGTATTCAAAATATGAGAACTTTACTATTTCTGCAATAGCATCAACATACCAAAAAAAAAAAAAAAAGCTAGGGCCATGAGCCATGACTCAGTGGTAGAGTGCTTATCTAGCTAGCATCCAGAAAGACCCTAAGTTCGATTTTCAGTACCACAAAAAAAAAACAAAATAAAAATTGAACTAAATTTACAAAACACATCTGAAAAATGAAGAGTGACTTCGCTATCACCATCTAATATCCAGATTCTCCAATTGTCTCCTAAGTGGGGATCTTAACAAGTTAGGGTTCATATGTTCAATTTGAAACATCACTTGAATGACTCAGGGTACATTATGTTATGTTATGATAGCAGAAAGCTCTGAGATCAGGCCGACAACAGCCTGATTTCCGGCTCACGTGAGTTTCCATTGTGAGTCACCTCCACATCCTCTTCACACTTGGCCATCAGCTAAAGAAACAGTCCCTGTTTGGGATGTACCCACATCCTGACAGATGGGAATGAGGAACGATTGAAACACACAATGACTTTCAAAGCTTCTGCTCAGAAGTAGTAACCTTCACACCTGCTCACATTTCACTGGTTAAAGCAAATATCAAGGCAAAGCTGAGGTCAGCAGACAGAGAAGGAAAAATGTGATTGTCCCACAGGAGAGACAGCTGATACTGGGAATAAGACAACTTATCCTTCCTCTTAAGTTTCTTTTAGTTTATAGGTTCCACCTCTTACCCTTTTTCTCCCTTCAGTTAATCAGTTGAAGAAACTGGGCCATTCAGAATGTAGACTATCCTCTATTCTAGATTTTGCTAATTTTGTGTTTCTGTGGTATTTGCTTAACATTTTCCCGCATCACTTCTATTTCTTCCAAGCTTGTAACTAAATCTGGAAACATAATCAGATTCCAAAAAGTGTCGGGACCTAAAAGGATCTCCTAGAACTTTGTTTTATAATGCAATGTTGTTCAGAAGTTCCAACATTTTGATAAGGAGCCTTTCACAGTGGACATTGTTGTATCAATTATCAGCTTTCAGTATAACAAATCATTCACAAATTTGGTGGCTTGGATTGAAAGAACAACATAATTATGTGTTACAGCTTCTGTGAATCAGACACTGTCAGAGCACAGGGGTAGTTTGTCTCTATGATTTCTAGGGGTCTTAGCTGGCGATCTCGAAGAATGGGTAACTGAAGTAATCTGAATAGTTGACTGAGCCAGGTGTGGTAGCACATACCTTTAATGTAGGTGATTTTCATTGAGTTGTGCTTAAAAAAGAAATCTAAGTTCGATGTAGTGGCATATGTCTTTAATCCCAGCACTTAGGAGGCAGAGGCAGGAGGATTTCTGTGAGTTCCAGACCAGCCTGGTCTAAATAGTGAGTTCCAGGCCAGCCATATGTAATGAGAGATCCTGTCACAAAACAAGACAAGTTGACTGAGACCAAAAGTTCTGTGTCCAAGGTGACTTGATAGTGAGTTAGCAAGTTAGTGTTAATAAGTTGGTTCCTTTCCATGTGGGCTTGTTTGTTAGGTTGCTTGAGTATCCTCACAACATGGTGGCTGATTTTCCTCAGAGTGACTGAGCCAAAAGACCAATGCTAAAGCAGCAGTGTTTTTGTAACCTGTTTTAGAATCATATACTGCTGGTAGCACAAGTTACAGTATCAGCCCTGAAGGTCAGTCTGGGCTAAGAGACAGGAGAAAGGAAGAGTTATTAGAGGCCATCTTGGAGTAGAGGCTGATTCTTATATATATTACATGTTTAGGGTTTTTTATATCAAAAAAAAGAAAAGAAGAGGGCTGAAGAGAGGGTTGAGAGAGTAGGTACTATTCTTGCAGAGGACCCAAGTTTGGTTCCCAGTATCCACGTTGAGCACCTCATAACCTCCTGTAACTCCAGCTCCAGGGAGATCAGACACAAAGGGCTCTGTAGGCACCCATACTCAAGTGCACATTCTTACACATACACACACACATATACATATTTAAAATATAATAAGGTCTTTAAAAAAAAAAAAGGACAAAATAACAAAGAAGAAAGGGGTTGTAGATTTAACCCAGTGGCAGAACATTTACCTAGCAAGGGCAAGGCCCTGGGTTTGGTCTTCAACTCTGAAAAAAAAAAAGACAAAAGATAATAAGGTCTTTATTAAAAAGAAGAGACAATCCACATCATGTTCTCTGGGACAGTGGTTTCCAGTATTTGAGATGTTATGGTCCCAAAGACGTCAGGATAAAATCAAAAGTTTCAAAATGGAACAATTAGATATTTATTTTACCATATGACAGCAAGCAAAAAGAGCAGTCTCTTTCTTTTTTTTCTTTTGTCTTCTTTTATTTTTTGTTTGTTTGAGACAGTGTCTTGCCATAAAGACTGGCCTCAAGTTTTAGGCAAACCTCCCAGCTCTGTCTCCCAGGTCCTGGGATTATAGGTATGTGCTTCCAAGCTAGGATTTTAAATTTTGTTTTAAAAGAGCCTTTTTCGTCAAAAGCATCTTAATATCAGAACAAAGAATCCTTTTGTATTTATTTTTCAAGAAACAGAGTCATATATGATGTCCAGGCTAGCCTCAAACCCCAGGGCTCAAATTGCTGGGGCTATACATATACAATATCATACCCAGCCAGAACTTCTTATTTTAGAGATAAGGAGACATCTACTCAACTTCTGGTGGAAGTGTGTATTTAGAATACACTGGGAAGACACTCTACAGGCAAGGTACAGATTCACATATTCTATCACTACTTATATGTCTTGCAGTGTGTACATACATACACGCACACACACACGCACACACACCCAAAGCTCAAGAGTCATGTACAACAATGACAATACTCTAGGCATGCCCTTGGACTGGAAACAAGCCAAATGTCCATCAACAGCAACATTGAAAAGTAAGCTGATACATGTTTAAGTGATTTCATTCATAAATAGTCTTGAAATAAGTAATACTATAGTAATTTGTGATTCATATTTTAGATGAAAAAAATAAATGAGCAAAAAACTAATTATTAAAAGGAAAGCTATGGTTACCTTTGGGGTGAGGAATATGTCTGATTCTGAAGGGTTCCAGGTAGAGACTGCTGGAGAATTAGCAATGTTTTCTAAATTGACCTGAGTGGCAGCTCCCTAACTATTTGCTTTATAACTCATTAAGCTACATATTTTCATCTGCCTATATGCTAGTATTTCACAATAAAAATTAGTTTTTTTTAAAAAAAAAAGAAAAATTAGTCTTTAGATTTAAAAACATTAGCTTTAGGGAATACTTAGGGAGAAAAAAAGTCCATCTGTTCTTTCTGAGCTTCATCATCTCTCTCCCGTACCTTTCTCCATACGGAGTGTCAGGCTATCAGCAGAATCTCTGCTGTTCCATCATTGGCAGACTGACACTGGAGCCTGTCACATGTCCCTGACTCAGCAGAAGCAGGAGTGATGCACATAAGCCAGGAGCTTGCCTCCTGATTCCTCAGGAAGAGAATTGCCCTCACTCCCCTCCCAACTTGACGAGGAGGAGGAAGCGAACAGCTCGGGGGTAGGAGGGCGCCTCTAAGGTTCCTACCTCTCCAATGTTCCTACCTCTTCAAGGTTCCTACCTCTTCAAGGCTCCCCGGGCTTTAGGACACGTATATTGTGGGCTTGCTGGCTCTTCTGATAGGTACTCTCAGGTCTGCTGACAGTCCCAGTGCCTGGCAGCTGCCTAGACTAACAATGTATGATGCTTGGTGTTTTCTTTCTCAGCAACATCATTCTCATTTTGGTCCTGGATCTTTGACAGCATTCTGATATACCAGTGTAGATGGAGCATTTACTTTATGCCAAGTACTTTACTTAGCATTCCATATACATTGTCCAGTGTTTCATAATTTGCAAAATTTTGCTTTGTTTGTACAGCAACCTTATGAAACACATGAAGAAGATCTAATTATTTCTGCTTTGTGAGCATCTAAAGTTACTGTAAAGGAATGACCACAAGTCTGAATGCATTCATCCCCTCAGTCCCTTCTCTGGGAAGTTGTCCTGAATGATTCCTCAGACAGGGTTTACCTTGATGGTATCTTCTGGTTCATCTGGGCTACCCCTCCCTCTAGTACCCCCAATTCTGACTTACCTTGCCAGAGATGATAAGCTGTCCTGAGAGCAGCTATGTTGTACAGTAGGGAGACAGGAATGACGGTGGGAGGATAAGTAATTTGATTATCTTGTTAAGGTTTTATGGATATAAAGGGAGGTTGTTATTAACAGGAAAGGCCAAAAGACACTAGAGATGAGAACATCATACACAGACATGGGAAGATAGCCACACTAAACTTTGTAAACCAAGTCTGAATAAGGTATAGAATGTATATCCACGGTGTACAAACAGAAGGTAAACTGTCTAAACGTCACTGGCAGAGCCACAGAGATAGAGATTTCAAAGACCTCACTCTAACCACTGAGTGGGCTGAATATAGCCTTTTATAGTTAGACTGTTAATATTTTTGTTAAAGCCTGAGCAGATAATCAGACTATACAGACAGTGATTAAGGAAGACTGAGACTGCCAGTGATTAGGTACTTTTCTGTTGCTATAAGCAAGGTAACATACAGAAGGAAGACATATGTTTGGCTTATTATTCCAGGGAGTAAGAGTCCATCACGGCAGGCAGGAAATAGCAGCAGAGGTGGCCGGAGCAAAAAGCTAAGCACTCACAGCCTCAAATAGGCACAGGAAGCAGAGAGAGATTGGAAATCCTGCAAGGCTTATGAACTCTCAAAGCCAGCCCCCAGTGGCATGCTTCCTCCAGCATGTCCATACCTCCTAAAGGTTCCATGACCCTCCCCAAACAGCACCATGAACTGGGGACCAGGTGTATAGAAATACTTGGGCCTATAAAGGACACTTCCATTGAAACCAGCAATCAATATGTCTTAACTTTATTGTAAGAGGGAAGCAGCCTCCTCCTCCTCCTCTTCTTTTCCTTCTTTATTACAAAGTGCTAATATAAAAGTGGCAGAGGAATAAGAAAGAATAAACTCAGAAGGCTTTTACCTGATTAACAGGACAAAATTATTCAGAGGAGAAGGGGGGGGGAGGAGGGGGAGGGGGAGGAAAGGGAAGAAGGAAAAAGAAAGAAGAAGGGAGGGTGAGAAAGAAGGAAGGAAAAGGAAATTCTTAAAGAAATGACAGAGTTTGGGGAGATGGCTCAGTGGGTAAAATGCTTGCTGAAAGGTGGTACCCAGCTCTCCTCTCGTTGTGCGTGGGCTGCACAGAGTGTGTGACACCTGACACTAGGTCACTGAGGCAGTTGACTTCCTCTTGGATCATGGCTTCTGGGGAAACCAGCTTCTACATTCTGCAGATCCCCAGGTGAGGAAGACACAGTCCTACTGTCAACAACAAGCACTCAGTGTCCAGGCATGTGAGTGAGACACTTCAGCAGTTCACCTCACATCCAAGTCAAGCCTGCAGATGACTACAGCACCTGTAGACACTATGACTGCCACCTGTGAGAGACCCTGTGTAAGAGCCACCCAGATAAAGCACTCTGGATTCCTGACCCACTGAAACCATGTGATAGATATTGTTAGTTTAAGTCACTAAGTTTTGGTTGCATTTTTTTTTTTTTTTTGAAGTCCAGAAGATACCGCTCTGCTCCAGTCCTCCCACAACCTCTGGCTCTTACAATCTTTCCACTTCCTCTTCTTCAACAGTCCCTGAGCCTTAGGGGTGTGTGTGTGTGTGTGTGTGTGTGTGTGTGTGCGCGCGCGCGCGTGTGTGATACAGATGTCCCATTTGTGGCTGAGCATTCCACTGACACGTATTCTCTGCACTTTGATCAGTGTGTGTTTCTGTGTAAACTGCTATATACTTCACAAAGACATTTCCTTAGTGAAGACTGAAAGCTGCTCTAATCTATGAGTACAGATTTGGAGGGTAGTTTAGTACTATGTCCGTTTAGAAGAATAATGGTAGTAAGTTCACCCCTCAGCCTGTGAACTCCCCAACAATGAGTTTGGGGTCAGATTTACAGTACCAAGTATGTGTTTCATTCCACGAAGTGGGCCTTACATCCAATCAGAAAGCAGTTGGTTCCCCTCATTATACTGGTGCCACTATTGCTCTTATCTTGCCATGCTGGTCATATTGTAGTTCACAAGGTTCACAACTGTGAGGGCAATTTTATAAAGTAATAATACATAAGAACTCAATATAAATGGGAGAAAGATGGTGGGGAGCATTTATTTTTAAGTTTTTTATTTGTATGTATGTCTGTGAACACATGCTCCTGTGTCTGTTGGGGATCAACCCCAGGGCTTCACATATGCTAACAACAATTACCCTACCACTGACCTCTACCAGCATCCCAGCACTTGTAATTTTTAAATTAAAAAAATTAAAGTTAAAAGATGGGGACTTAGACAACTGACAAATGTGTAGGTAACAAGAGGCTGCAGAGTACTTATCTCTGAATGGACATCTGTATCAAACTTCTGCCTCACAAGGCTCAAGAATCACTGCAGGAGAGGCAGCAAGATTGTAAGAACTAGAGGTGGTGGATGACCACAAGGAAACAGAGTTTCCCAGACAGCTGCTCATTGACTCATAATGAACTCAAATGGTAACAGCATGCACAAGTCCCATGCAAGCTCAAATCAGACAAAATCTCAGCATATAGACAGACATGGGGGAGGAAGAAACCCCACCCCAGCCTATGGAACTTGTGGTAACAAATGGCTGTTGGGAGCTTTGGTAGGTTAACCAGGCTCCAGTGGATGGATCCACACTGAAGGACACTGCGGACACAAATTAAACTCTATAATCTCTCTCTCTCTCTTTCTCTCTCTTTCACCATAGATATGTTTATATATGTATATATAACAAAGCACATTAAATTGGGAAATTGAGAGGGTTCAGTAAGAGGAGGTGCAGATAGGGGAGGGGATGTAAGTATCATCAAATTATATTGTATGAAAACTGCAAAACTTCAATTAAAAATTTAAAAAGCCTTTCAAAGGGAGCTGGGGGAGGAGCTAGGGTCAAGATACATGTATAGAAGTATAAAATTATTGAAGAATAAATAAAAAGATTTTAAAAACACGGGGGCCGAGAGGATGGCTCAGTGGATAAAGCACTTGAAATGAAAGCATGAGGACCAGAATTCAAATCCCCTGCACCCCTATAAAATCATGGTGACATGGTCACCACGCTCAGGAGACAGAGAGGGGAATCCGGCGGACAAACTGACTAGCTAGAGGAGCAGAATTGGCAAGCTCCAAGTTCAGAAAGAAACCCTGTCTCACTAAATAAATAAATAAATAAATAAATAAATGACAGGAGGGCAAATTTCAAGAAAGACTATTAGTCTATCATTTTCTGTACCGAGGAAGAATAATACGCTGGTTTTAACGTAAGGAACTCTTGAGCCAGGTGTGGAGGTCCACACCTGTAGTCCCAAGTACTAGAGGAGTCGGGGCAGGAGGTTCACAAATTCAATCCCAGCCTGAGCTCAAGTGATACTTTGTCTCAAAAAAAAAAAAAAAAAATTAAAAGAGAGGAAGGAAAGGAAGAAGGAAGGAAGGGAGGGAGGAGAAAAGAAAGCCATCACTAATAGTGGAGACTGCGGATGTAGAAAAATGGGCAAAAATCCATCTGCTCCTAGTGATATAAAACATAATATATTGCCAGTCATCAATCATTATTATGTTTTCCTGAATATTATGCAGTCATCCCTTACTTACAGGGCAGGAAACTTCTCTCTGAAGGGCATTTCTCTCTGTTGCACAAATGTTTACATTTATGTTCACAAAGGACAAAGAACCCCTTTTGGATCTTTTTCCCTTAGAGAACCAGTAATTCATCTTGTGGTACTGATTAGCGGTAATGCCACGAGTTAAGATGCCAGCTGAAGAAGTGAAGAAAGTATCTAACATTCTCTGCTCTCTCTTCAGCCCATATCCTTTCTCTGGGTTATACTCATTAGAGCTTCAGCCCTTGCCTTTTGCTCACATCATTCCTTCTATTTTATCCAGTTGTTTCATCTCCTCCATACTCCTTGGGCAACCCCAACAAATCAGTCTAGCCAGGGTATATTGTAAGGACTTCCTAGAAAAATACCATTGGCTTAATGACTTCCCCTGTTCATAGTTACATTTAATTCCTATTGAGTTAATGGTACCAGGAGACTGATGTCTGCATCCTGTAGCAAACATTCCCATCGGCCCTTCCCCTCCACTTAAAAACATTCTTTAGCTCTTACTAAGGCTAAAAGCCCCAGACTTCTTTGAGTATTATATGCACTGTTAGATGGATTTTATGCATGGGCCAGATTTTGTTTAAAGTGAATATTAATCTTGCCGGCTATATAAACCAAACATCTGAAATTTTGTGTATGCGATGATACCATCAGGGGAGGAAGGGATATAGGAGTAGGGGAATCATTAAAAGGAGAATGTTAGGCTAGGACAAAGAATCTGGATGGAGACCAGCTGTCTGAAAATTAAAGTTATTGTTCTCCTTGAATTACGTCATCAATCCAAGTTGGGGTGCTCAAGGCTATTCTAGTCACGGTCATTCTAGCTAACCACCCAAGTAGTATAAAAGCTGCTGGCAGCCTGTTTTTGTTCATTTTTAGCATCTAGGCTGACTGGTGTTCAGACAGGAACTTGACACCTATTTGACACACTTATAACATGCTAGTCAAACAATTCTCCCAACAGCATCCCCTGCTCCCCTTTGCTAACATAAAATATCCATGATAGCCTTCACAGAAAATAGTCAAGATCTGCTATGTTTTGACTATGGAAAACAGGGCTTTCACCTCTGATCTGTTTTATGGTCTCGTTTGGATTGGAGTGGGCAAATAGGGTTAGATAAAGTCCAAATAAACCGCCTCCGAAATTCCCATGCTTGTGTGGATTTATTTGGCCCTTTGATGTCTTTTTTTGTTTCTCTGTTGGAATGTTTCAAATATGCACTTAAGTCACCCATAGAAAGAGCTTCTAATGTAAATGGACGTGTGTTTAGAATGGGCTGTCATCTTAACCTTCCCAGAGATGCAAAACCATAAAAACACAAAGGGTCAATTGGAATTACCTCTTCAATTTCTTCTTTTAAATACGAGAGGTTGCAGAGTTCAGATCCCCCTCCCTCCCCTTGTCTCTATTTATTCAGGTGACTTAAATTTTAGGTATTAAAAGAAGGGGTTGACCCTCAACTCTAGGACATTCCTCTTAAAATTGAGTTTTGACTTCCGTGCCCAACTGATTATTTTAAGAGCATTATTTGAGTCTTTGATACTCTATCATTACAGTGATATTCATTTTGAAAAATCTGTAGGAATGCAAAAGTATTCCTGAGATACTTGAATTTATATTGTCAATGCTCTTTTTAGCTCTAAAATATATTTTACCATAGAATTTGGGGATGTAACTTAGTGGTACAATGAATGTTTAGCATGCTTGAGGCCCTCAGTTCAGTGCGCAGTACACACATGCAGATATGCTCATAGCAGAGTATGGTGCCACCTGCCTTTAATCTCAATGCTTGGAAGGCAGAGGCAGGTGGGTCTCTAAGAGTTCAAGGTCAGCTTGTTCTATATCGTGAGTTCCAAGTCAGCGCTACATAGTGAGATCCTGTCTCAAACACACACACACACACACACACAATCAAGTATTGTAAAAGAAATGTTAAGAAGCATGGAAAAAAGTCATTCATAACTTATAACGCACACAAATATTGCTAAAATAGACTTACTCAAAGACAAGGCAGGGCATTGACCCTGCTGGTATGTCGAAGTTAGTGTGTACTGAAACCAATAATTCATTGGAAGTCTACTCAGTGTCTTTTGCATGTAACATTATATCACGAGAATTTTTAGGTACAATTTTATTAAAAAATAGCATTATATTCCTTTAGATTTCTAATGTATTTTGGAATATACTTAGAGAAAACCAAATCTAGTTATACAAATATCTTCAATGTTAGCTGAGTACTTAAAGTTTTACTATTCTACTATATATAATAATCAAAATAAACCACAGTGAAAAACCCATTTTAAAAGCTTAAAGGGGCATTCTTTTCCTCACTGAAAGTTACAACACTGGTAGAAGCAGGTCAATGATTCTCAATCATGCCCTGCCCAAGACTTCTAAGAATCAGTGTTTCTGAGGTGTTTCAGTACATATTTCACTTCAAAATATAAGTCCCATTCAAAATTAGTATTTATTCAGAGCAATAAAATAATAATAGTAATAATAATAACAACATGTACATGATGCTTTGAATGAACTCCTCAAAATTTGCAACACTATTTAGAGATGAAAGGTGAAAATCATATAACAGGAAGAGAGCTCTTTCAGGCAGCTGGAAGCCATTGTGGGTAACGGGGAGAGCTTCTAAAGTGATTACTTGAAGGCTTTTGAGGAACAGAATAGAACAGCATTCCCTTTCAACTTCACAGCAATGTCTGACCCACTTGGCACTTCTTGTATCTCTGACTCCAAAATCCTGTTTTAGTCATTTTTGTTTCTGGTCCTGTGATTAGCTTTGGGTCCTTGGCCAGGTTGGTTCATTTGGTCACTTCACTGTGCTAATGAGGCCAAGGAAGTGGAGCCCCTTTAGCCCTGTGGAGAGGAGAATTTCTTTTTTTTTTTTTCTTATCTTTCTTTCTTCCTTTCTCTTTCTTTCCTTTTTTATCATTCCTTCCTTTACTTTTCTTCTCTCCCTCCCTCCCTTCCTTCCTTCTTTCTTGCCTGCTTTCTTTCTTTCTTTCTATTTTTCCCTCCCTTTTTAAAAATTTTGATACAAGTTCTCACAGGCTGGTCTGGAACTCACTATGAGGCTAGCCTTGAACTCCTGATCCTTCTGCCTCTACCTCCCAGATGCTGGAATTTCTTATGTAATAAGAATTTCTTTTTAAATTTGGATTTCTTATTTAATAAGGTCTTTCCTACAGTCTGCATTTTCCTACTCCCAGTGTGTGAGATTGTGGGCACGTGAACTCTGACTAATGTGAAATCAATCTTGCATTTGAACGAAGATTCCTTTTTTCAAATGGTTTGACCTGCTCATCTGAACACTGAAGTTGAACAATACTAGAATGAGCTGTGAGAATGAGAGAATATAGATTCCAGGACACATAATGGCACATGATGAGTACTCAGCAATATTACTTCCCTCTTAATCATGAGGGTCACTTGCTAACTCTGTCTGGTGCCACCCTCCTGGGATATAGGAGGATTTCATTTCATGGGCCATTTTGGTTGCTGGTACCATGGGGCTAGTTCCAGCCAATAGGAAAAGAAGAGAAGCAACACATACTTATATTTAAGCTGCAAGAGCCAAGACCCTGTTTCCTTTTTGCTGTGATGACAGGCAAAGTTCAAGATGCAGGCTGCTCCCTCGGCTTGGGTTCAGTAGTTTCTGTGAGGTGTGTGTCCCGGCTGCCCCACAAAACATGAGTGGAATGGACAAGAAACAATTTTATTTCCAGCTACTGAAAGTTTGGTCCTTTCTTCTTCAGCGTAACTACCTTACCCTGTTGCCAAGAATAAAAATGGAGTGAAAGGAACGTAGTTAATTAGCACATCCAGTACATCAAGGAGGTGCCTGGTAGGGGCTCTAAAGTCACTCTGGTGAAGTCATATTTCCAGATTGAAGCTAGACAACGTTTTTGTGGTGCTGGAGAGATCCCTGTTTTGCTTCAAACAAAGCCACTTGGAGGACAAACTGCTTATGGTGTCGCATACTAACCCTTGTGAAAACACTGAGAAACCTCTTCGAGCACTTTTGTATTTTTCATTTCCTCTTGGGCGAAATGAGGACATAGCCTTCTCACTCCTACCACCATTTGTACTTAAAAGGGACTAAAATGTTCCTGAATATTAGAGGAACCATAGATAAAAATAAGAAGGCATCTCTTGGAAATGGGCATTGCTTTCCCCAAAATAAATTCTATTTACTTTTTGTTGTTGTGAGGAGAGTTGTGGGTGTGGGAGGGTTGATACAGGGTCTCTTGTAGTCCAGTTAGACCTTGACCTCATGATGTAGCTAATGCTGGTCTTGAACTCTTGATCCTCCTTTTTCCATCTCCCAAGTGATGGAATTATAGGCATGTACCAACGTCTGACTCTTGTCCAATTCTTTTTCAAGGAATGCTTACAACCAATGCCTGAGAATAATTAGGATGTTCACCAGGCCCAGTTAATAGTTGATAACTTTTTGCAGTATTTGCCATAACTACATTTCAGAACAATAGCTAGGAACCTCTCCTGTGCTCACTGTAATGACAGATGACTTATAACCATGAGACTTCCTGGAGAAACAAAAAGCAGTCTGCTCAGTCAGTCCTCCTGCGGGGATATGCTAAGTGTTTAGATCAGGAGTGTGTTCAGCTAGGGATAGCAGAACCCAAGCACAATTAGCTTAGCAATGCAGAGTTCATTTTCCTCAGGTAAGAATTCTGGAAGTGGGAGGTTCACTTTGAAAAGAGAACAAAGAGCAAAATCCATATCCCTTTTCTGTCAGCATCAGCTGTTTTCCTGACAGCGTTCCTATAGAGTCATTGGTCACCATATGGGTTTTGTTGCCATTGCTGCTATTGCTTCTCATAAGGACAAGTATTTTTGTTTTGTTTTTGTTTTTTTGAGACAGGGTCTCCCTGTAACCATAGTTGGCCTGGAAATGATTGGATAGACCAGGCTGGCCTTCATCTCGCAGAGATCTGCCTGTCTCTGCCACCCAAGTTCTGGGATTAAAAGGCGTGTGATGCCCAGCAACAGGGAGGAGGTGGGTTTTTTTTGTTTGTTTGTTTGTTTGTTTGTTTTTGGTCTTTTTGAGACAGGGTCTCCCTGTAGCTTCACCTGACCTGGAACTTGCTATGGAGACCAGGCTGGCCTCTATCTCACAGAAATCTACCTGCCTCTGCCTCTTGAGTGCTGGCTGTGCCACCATACCCATTCCATTGGAAAGGAGTATTTTTTTAAGGTTTCATTTTATTTCTTATTTTTATTTTATGTGTATGAGTGTAAGTATACCCACACCATGGCCCATAGAGGCCAGAAGAGGGCATAGGATTCCCGGAAGCTGGAGTCATGGACAGTTGCTAGCCACCATGTGGATGCTGAAACTCGAACCTGGATCTTCTGCAAGAGCAGTTAGTGATCTTAAACACTGAGCTATCTCTCCAGCCCCAGGGAGGAGGACTTTTAAACTGGGCACATTATCACCTTGAATAAAAGCAAAACCAAATTTCTGTTAATAAAAAGTAAGTGTATAATAGGTAGACAGCTAGCAATGTCTTTCAGTGGACTGTAAAGGCTCTATTCTCAGATTTTCGCAATAAAAGCCGGAAATATTACTGCTATGTTCCCGTTAAAAACGGAGACACTGAGTGTTTACCTAGGGCCACATAGGTGCCAAGTGGTGAACCGGGAATTAGAAGTTGGTCTCCTTTGGAAAGATGATTCTCCAGGAGTGACAAAAGACAAAGACAGAAAGTTGGTGCAGCTTGGAGACTGGTTCTCCTTTAAGTTTCTGACTGCCTAATCCGTTGTATGAAGAGCCAGCCCAGGGCATGGCCAAGGTCTCCTGGGCAATCTGCCAGCCGGCTCTGATGGGAGGCAGTTATGTGCTCATTCCTTCCCTGTGGTAACGACACAACTCCAGCCGTTCTTGGGCAGCGGTGACATGCATCTGGATTAGCTTGCTAGTGAGGCAGAGTTCATGAGTCCAGAAAGCTTGGCACATCAAAGGTCTGGGAAGTGATCTAAGGGGGAGGGGGTTGGGTGGATGTGTGTCCCTTCTGCCCTATGGGCTTAGGGCGTGTTTCAGATAGGGGAGGCACTGTGTAAGACTCAGGGAGAGAAATAAACCAAGCTGAAGCAATAAATAAATATGTATAAAAATTCAAGCAGTCTCACCACACAGGGGTGTTTGCCGTCACCGTGTTATCTTTATTCAGTGTTTTAGTTGACTTTAACAGCTCCTGGGCCTGCCGTAAAATACATACCTAGAGTAACAAGAAGAAGAAAGGCTTGGCTCAGGGCAGGAGAGCAGAGGCACTGGGAGCCAGCCAGGATTCTCAGGTTGTAAAATAAAATCTCTAGACCAATCGGACACTGGCCTGAGGCCATGGCAGTGATTAATGCCAGAGCTGAACAAAGTGCTATGTGGGAACAGTTAGCCAGGTTGCCTAGTGTTTCTATGTGAATGGACTGACTTTTTTTTCTTCAAAGCAACTTAATATGAAACACATAATCTTCAGTTGTGTTGTCATCTAAAAATAAAATTAAAGACTCATTTACTTTTCTCTTTTAATTAAGAACTTAAGCAACTTTATAAAATAAAAGAAGCTTAAGTAACATGACTCTCCAAACCCATGACATCACTAGGTCTCTCCAGATCATTGCTAAAATACATTGGTACATTTTTACACAGGTGTAATTACTGTCGTAGACATACAATTCTGGGTTCAACTTTTTTCACTTAACCTTATTTCATATGGACATTTTTCAGACTTATTGGAAACATATGTTTTGGGGGTTTCTTTCAGCTGTATTCTGTTACATTGATCTGCCATGGTTTGCATAATCGTCTCTTGCTTGTGGGGTGTGTGGGTTGTTTTTGTGGTTTTACTGTTATGAATGACACCACTTCCAGCATTTTTGTTCGGATTCTTGGGTTATTTCTTAAGATTATGTTCTCCAAAGTGCCATGATTTAGTCCGTATGTCTAGAGTTACTCACCTCTTGCAGTGTCTGACTTATAGTGTCATCAACAATGTAGAAATTTCCGTTTCTCCACATCATTGGATGTGCCAATTATTTATCTGTGTCTATTAGCTCCACAGCAATCCTGCTGTACTCTAATGCTGGGTGAGACCACAAACTACATCTCCCAGGATTCATCTCCTGTTGGCTTCATGTTAAAAACCGCCTGTAGAAAGTGGCAGCAGAAAATTAGAAAGTAGGAGGGGAAGCCACAGTTCCCTTCCTCTTCTTTTGACAGTGTCTCCAAAGGTGACCTTCTCTGTGGTTTTTTCAGCATCGTATTAGGTGCTTCCGGTGACGTGCTGCAGTTCCGAGTTGCTGTATTGTCTTCCTTTTCAGCCACCCGCTTCCTGTCTTTCTTTCCTTATTAATGTCAGAGTTAGCTACATTTCCCCCAATGACTTTTCAGTTTTCCTAACAATATGGTTTCTTATATCAGATTCTTTGTCTTTGAAATTTCTAGGCTTCCTTCTGGGTTTTGTGATAGTTTGTTTTTTGTTTCTTTTATAGGATTTCACTACATAATCCTGGCTGCCCTGGAATTCTCTATATAGAACAGGTTGGCCTCGAACTTGGCAGTAATCTTGCTTCTGCCTCTCGAGTGCTGGGATTGTAAGTGTACACCACCGTGGCTAGCTTTATGCCTATCTTTTTTAGAATGGGGTTTTATTATCACTTGTTTTGTTCTTCTCTGTTGGATTTTGCTGATGGTTAAGGCTTTAATTAGGCCTCTATGCCATTCATGTTCAGAGCAAAACAAACAAACAAGTAAACAATGGCAACAACAAAATCCAATTAACTTCCCCTGGAGCCAAGAGTCTTACAACTAATTTATCTTTGTTTTTCCCTCTCAGCCCCTTTTCATTTTAAATCCACCTATTATCCTGTTTTCTTCACTTTCTTTTATTTCCTGTTCTATCTGTGATTGCCAACCTGCTTTTTAAAAATCATGGTTTAAAAAAGTTGTCAAAGATTTCTTTATCTCACCACGCTGTTGACACTCTGAAAGCGTTCTGTCTGTAATCCGCCTTGCCCATTTGTTCCTTTGCTCTGCCTAATCAGATTTTCCTTTGAGAACTTTTCTTTTCCTAGTGTACCTCACTTGCCTTAGAGCAAACCGACCAACTCTAGCATCCCAGGAATAGGCCAGGACTGATTTAAGCCCAGCAACATGCTCCATTCATACATATACTGACCCTGTCCTCCAGTATCACTGGCTCAGACTTTGAGACAGAGATGGGATATTCTCCAACATATCCAACTGCAGTGGCCAGCCCCTTTGAATTCACAGGTGATCCAGTGTCAGAATGAAGAAGTTAACACAGAGGATGAAAAGAAAGTGGATCCAGATGTGGCCTTGCTGAGTTGCTGAATCATTCAGTTTTTAAGCTTGCTCTACCTGTGGCTTTATCACTTTTAACTGAACTATTAATACTCTGTTATTGGTTAAGTCCATTTGAGCTGAGTTTTCTCTGATTGTCTCTGAAACTGGTTTATCAAGCAATACATAGTCATTTTTGTTACGATGTGTAAAGTTAAACCTTCATTCAATAATTGTAGTACTTGTTACCACTTATTATCTACCATGTGCCATCACATTGTAAAGTAGTCCAAATCATTGTCATGCAGAATATTTCCATGACTGGGAGAAAGGTACAGGGACACAGGGACACACAGAAGAAACACTACCAGAAACAAACTTACACTAAATAATAGGGCTTTCACTTATAAAGTGTCCTTTAGCCACATCACTGCAGGGAACTTCTTGGAGGAGTTGAAAGGTCCTTTATAGGCATAGCCTCCTATCTTTTGCTGTGTACTAGTTACTTTATAGGGCCTTTCCTTAGAAGCAAACACAAATTCCTCTTCTTTCCACACTCAGAGCAATTTGGCCTTTGTCTCTAATGCCTGTCCACTGAACTCATATATAGGCCCGTAAGATCTCACCTTCTACCCTAATAAATGTTTTCTCAGTGTAGACACTCACTTTCTGAGCAGTATAATCATTTCACCTCAGGGTGCAGAAGATAAGTCACTTTGCCAAGGGCTCAAGGTAGAAAAGGCAAGACTAGGCTGTGAATCAGGTCTGTCTCTAAGTCCAAGATCTTTTTATGACACCATGACAACTTTCAACAAGCACATTAAGGGATGCTGTGTGACTTCTGAGTCTAGGTTTGAAAAGGCATGCAGCTCTTGCTGTTGCTCTTGGGAACTCATTCTGGGAAACTTCTGCTGCCGTATGAGAGAGGTCTGGCTATGCTGGGACCACCATGTGCAGAGAGAACACATGGAGACATCTAGAGATCCCAAAGCAAAGAGGATCCCAAAGAGAAGATCCTCTTCTTCCCAGATCTCACCCCGCCCATGTTCCAAGTATACTTGCAGGAAGAATCCTGAGTGAGTACTGCCTGGATGAACCCAAACAAACACTCAGTATTGCATGATGTCACTGATTTGGGATGGCTCACTAGCAGCAGGTAACTGGGATGGAAACACATAATTTATTTATTCCATCCTGCCATATGTTCCCTGTCCTTGTGGAACTGAATTTAGTGGGGAAAGTTGTCAAATTCCCTTATTCTAGCTCTGTCATTTGGTCATCAGCACTAGTTTTTGTATAGACTGCTCTTTTAGACCTCAATATATTGTATTTTAATTAGTTAATTCATTAGTATTTATTTATTTAGAGACAAGGTTTCATTATGTAGTCCTGGCTGATCTAGAACTCACTACATAGGCTAGGCTGATCCCAAACTTATAGCAATCCTCTTGCTTCTGTCTCTCACAGGCTGAGATTTATAAATGTGCACCACGATGACACTCTTGCATGTTGTGTTTTAATCAACATCTGGAGACAGTTTTGGTTCCTGATTGATCCATTTGTCTTTCTAAATGATGATACACAGGGCATTTTTTCTATTACATTTGTGTGTGTAGATATGTGTGTAACTGATATGTAATTCGGCCATCTTTTAAAAAAATTAAACTTTAAAAAATATTTTATTTATTATTTTTATTTTATGTGTATGAGTGTATTGCCTACATGAATGTAAGTGTATCTGTGTTGTGCAATGCCTGAGAAGACCAGAAGAGGGAGTCAGATTCCGTGGAACTGGAGTTATGGAGCCCTGCTAGGTATCATGTAAGTGCTGGGAACTGAACTGGTGAGAGCAGCCAGTGCTTCTAACCATGGAGCCATCTTTCCAGCTTCTTAAATTAAACCTTTTATTTTAAGATTATTATCAGGCTGGTGAGATAGCTCATGAGATAAAGGTACTTGCTGTATAAGCCTGAGAACTTGAGTTCAATCCGTGGAACCCTGTAAAGGTGGAAGGAGAGAACTGACTCCACACAGTTGTCCTCTGACCTCCACCCACCCAGTGTGGCATTTGCACATCCTTACCCACTACCCTCCCCCCACAGTAATAATAAACTTTAAAAAACTTATCAATATGCATACAGTTATGTAAATAATAGATTAGCTTCCTGTATTGCTTACTCACCTTATGCCAAATAACAATACCTTACAAATATATAGTATGTTATCATAAGAGTCTCAATAGTCTTATAACCTAGAAACACCCATCACTGAGGATTCCACCTGTTGCCCTTTTAGAGCCACCCTTCCTTCAGTCACCCTTACACACTCCTTGATCAACAATCTGTCTTCTGTCTGTATCAGTTCCAGAATACATTTACTCCATTTATTAAATAATGTATTTATTATTTAATATAAATGGATTGTATAGAGTTTTGGAATCGGTCTACCTTCCTCCCTCTCCTCTCTCTCACCCTCTTCTCCCTCTTTGCTGCTGTTTTTTGAGAAAGGATCTCGATACATAAGCCAGGCTGGTCTCAAACTCACCGTGTAGCCCAAGCTGACATCATACGCTTGATCTTTCTGCTTAGCTTTCCTAGGCCCGGGAATGAGCCACCATACCCAGCTTGCCTTGTTTCATTCACAAAAATTCCCTAGAGATAAATATAAATCATGTGCAATACTATTTCATTCCTTTCATAGAGTACTGAGTAGTACTCTATGTGTAACTTTGATCATTCATCTGTGGAGGGGCATGGAGTTCTTTCCACTTGTCATCTGTTGTGAATAAAGCTGTTAATGACCATTTTGTGTATAGGTTTTCTTGTGAACTTGTCTTCATTTCTCTGGGATAAATGCCCAAGAATGTAACTTCTGGGCCATATAGTAGTTTCATATTTAATTAAGTTTTTTGGGACAGCATTTTCCTATAGCCCCAGTGGGCTTAATTTATTTTTAACAAACTTCCAAACCATTTTTCACAATGGTAATATCATTACATATTCCCACCAGCAAATTATGAGTAATCTAATTTCTATGCATGTCACCTGATATTTTAATTTTCATTTTTATTTCTTAAATTGAACTTTTGTGATTTTTATACAGTATAATTTGATGGTATTTATATCCCCTCCCCTAATCCACACCTATGCTTACTCCCCCCCACCCAATTTAATGTACTCTATCATGTATAATAAAACCTATAGAGTCTAATTTGTGTGCCCAAATGTCCTTCAGTGTGGTCGATCCACTGGACCCTGATTAATCCACCAAGAATCCCATCCTTGAAAGAGACTGTCTCTCCCCCTTTCAGCAGTCATTGGTTGCCAAAGTTTCCTTAGTTTGAGTTAAGGTTTCTTATCCACTTCCCCATGTCTATGCTGGGATTTTGTCTGGTTTGAGCTTGCATGTTACTCATACATTCTGTCACCATTGCTGTGCAGTCATAGGAATAACTGAACAGCTGTCTGGAAAACTATTTCCTTATAGTCATCAGGTACCTCTGTCTTACAAGTTTCCCACCCCCTTTTCCAAAATGATCTCTGAACCTTGGGAGAAGGCAGAAGTTTGCTATAGGTCTCCTATTTATAGATAAGCATTTTGAAGCCTTTTGTTCTCTGTACATTGGCCAGTTGTAGGTTTCTGTGTTAATCACCATAAGGAAACTTCTCTGGTGAGAGTTGAGAGATACATTAATCTATGGATGTAACAATAAGTCATTAGGAGTCAGTTTAATATTCCAGCTAGTAGAAAACTAACATCAGACTCTCCCCTATGCTTTGCATCCTGTCTAGCCTCAAATTCCTAAGTCTAATATCAATGTCAGGTATGGGCTCCATTCTATGAAGTAGATCTTAAATCCAATTAGAGAGTGAGTTGATTACTCCCATAATATTTGTGACACTATTGTACCAGTGGACATATCTTGCCAGGTTAGTTGTTGTTATAACTCACAAGATTCACAGCTAGGTGTGGTTGATGATTCTTTTTTTCCTTCTGGTAGCATGTGAAGCCCCTTCCAGCACTATGAAATCTAGCCAATGAAGTCAGCTCCACTTTGAACTCTCCTGGTTCTACAGCTCATATATGTAGTATCTTCAGCAACAGGGTCTTACCATCAAGTTCTGGGGGATAACCAAGAGTAAGGGCAATGGCCACTGTTATTTGAGGATCCATGGGACCTCTAGTCAACAGCTTCTAGAGAGGGACTCCATTCCAGGAACTGAGGTTTTATTTTGTTAGCCTGTGATGTCTAGAAAGGACAATGTGCCCTGTTATAAGGAAACTCCCTTTGATCTCTTATTATAAAGTATGTACTTTAAGAAGTTTCTGTACTGGTAGGTTTCCATATAGCTTTTTCCAAAAGCCTTTCCTGTTACTAAAGCTCCCCGTGCTCCCTCCTCTGCCCCACCCTCCCATTCCTTACCGTATTTAACTCTTCCTTCTCTGTTTCCTTTCCCTTTTCATATCACAATACTCTACCACCCCTCCCTACCCATGGCTGTTTATTAGTTACTTGATCTCTCTGGATTTTCAAATTGAAACGTGTATATCTAAGATTTCAAAGCAAGCAGTCAGCTATGAGAGTGAATATACGATGCTTATCTTTCTGGGTCTGGGTTACCTCACCCAGGATGTTTGTTTCCAGGTCCATCCATTTACCTGTGAATTTCATAATTTCATTTTCTTAAGAGCTGAATACTATTCCATTGTGTATATGTACCACACCTTCATTATCCATTCATCAGTGGATGGACATCTAGGTTGTTTTCAGTTTCTGCATGCCACTTGGTTTTGAATAATACTTTAAACATAGCTTTCTAGCCAGGCATGATAGTGCATGCCTTTAATCCTAGCACTCAGAAGGCAGAGACAGATGGATTTCTAGGAAATCAAGGCCAACCTGGTCTACATATTGAGTTCCAGACTAGCAGGAGCTATAGGGAAACTTGTCTCAAAAAAAAAAAAACAACAACAACAACAAAAAAAAAACAAAGCAAAACCAAACAAATCAAAACCTTCTAGCTTCCCAGGTCATAACTCCCCATGTTCCTACATAGATTCTTTGGACAAGATTTAGGTGTGTAATATCTGGGTAGATTCCTGGTGATAGAACGGGGGCATGGCAAATTAAAAAGAAGATAAAGAAGTAGAGGGGATGTCATCTAATTTTAACCCTCTGTGACTGCTGTCTTATTTTGGGTTTCTGACATCTTATTTTAACTGGTGTCTATTGTAATTGTATCAGTAATCTTTTTCCCTTCAGGTAATCTTTTCAAAGCCACTGAAAAGCTTGAAGAGCAAGAAGCAATAGATTGGCTGTGAATGTAAAAGGCTTAGGAAGAGCTTGAAAATCATTGGAAGGTAACAGAGCCTTAGATACAGCTAAGTAGTCGCATCAGTGCTCACTAAGTAGCTGCTTTTCAGAGCTGAGGCTCTAGGTAAGGGGTGACTCCTCTAATGAAGCCTGGTAGTTTAATTTCTCCTGACAATTACATAGTGGCTTATTTTCTTGCAGGCAGACATAACTTCTGCTATAGATATTGAAACAGATGCAATACACACAGAGGATAGAGAGAAGCAAGAGTTTATATTTCAACAGTTTCTAAAATGTTTAGATCTTTAATAGGCCATAGTATAAGTGGGAAGAATGTAAAATTGTTAAATTTTAATTGTTAAAATTATTTAATTTCTTAAACTATTTTGTAGTTAATAATTGTTAAAATTTGAATACTAGTTTAAAGTGGTTTTCTAAGTGTCTGAATTCTGTTCATGTACCTACCTTTTAGCATGAAAGTTGCTATTCTACATTGTCTTTTTATAAACAATATCTCTCTATTAAGTTGGTTATCTTCATCAGTAATACCAGGAGCTTTCATCCATTTCAAGATTGGCTTGTGGGACTGACAAGGCAGAAACAGCAAACTGATCATTAACTCAAGTTTCCAGTCTGACTAAGCTCTGCATACGTATGACACCACCCTCCACCTATCTACCCCTGCTTTCCTGCCCTGTGCTCTCCTTTCTCTTTTTATTTCCTTATTTTTTGGCAGGCTCCTCATATATAGCACAGGTTGAACTCAAACTCTCAGTTCTCTTGCCTTAACCTCCAGAGAGCTGGGATTTCAGGTATGTACAGGCATGCCCAGCTTTGCAAAGGAGTTAAAAGTTCCAGGTTGGCCTCAAACTGGTGATTCTACTACCTTAGCTTCCCAAGTGATGGTATTACAAGCATGCACCACCATGTCCAGATGCAAAACAGCTTTGCTTAACACTTCATCTTACAGAAATATTTATAGAAGTTTGAATTCATAACCTTACTAGCATTTGGCCATGCTATTTCACAGAATTGAAAGATCATCACCAATTAATGATATAAATAAGATTGCAGTGGCTCTTGCAAAGAATTTCAGCAAGGATTTCTTAAAGGAAATATTTTCTTTACATTAATATATTATTTAATTAAGAATTTCCAAAGCCGAGCATAGTGGTCCATGACTTTAGTCCCCAGTGCTTGGAGGGGGAGGCAGGAGGGTCTCTGTCAGTTCAAGGCAGCCCAGTCTACATACCAAGTTTCAGGCCTACAAAGGTTGCACATTGAGACTCTATCTCAAAAAAAAAAAATGTTCTTATGTTCATTTGCATGAAGCGAGGTACACTAGTGTAGGCATGTACTGTCGTTTTTCCTCTTTAACATTAACACAGAAGAAAACCATCTCTGTAAAAAGGCTTCTTCATGCTACTGTTTGAGAAAAGAATTGCCAGTTTACCCCCATATGAGACCATGAGGACTTAATTGGAGTTAATTGTCTACTACTGATTCATCTTTAACTCACTGTTCTTCAGAGTGCAAATGTGGCCAATCTGGAATATTCTGATTATTTCAACCATATTGGGTCCTGGTAATGGGGGAGGAAAAACAACTTGTCTATTAACTAAAAACTAACCTTTACAGATTATTTTCTAATTTATTGTTTTTTTTAAACCTTATCTCATGTAATCTTCTAAGAAACCTATCATCTAGGGGTTCTATATTCTCCTTATTTCATGGACTAAAAACTCAATGGATTGCCAGTAATTACAAACACTGCAAAAATCATAACAGGAGCCTAGATGTTATAATTCTAATTTCAGTGCCTTTTCATAACACACATTGGTGAAAATAAGGAATGCCTCATTCCCAAAGAAGAGATTATTAAAATATATCTTTTATGTTTAACCTTAATAGACTATTATTTATCATAACCAGACTCAACATATTTCAGTGGGGGTAGTACCTGATTGCATTATCTTATCTTTTCTGAAAGAAGAAAGTTCTCTATTTAGACCATTTACACAATCAGAAAATTTGAGTAAATCTGTGCTGAGAATAGTTAGCTGGGTGTGGTGAATACCAGCTGGTGAAGCTGAGGCAGGAGGACCTGAAGTTCAAGGCCAGCTTGGGCTTTGTGGGGAGATCCTGCCTTAACAACAACAACAAAACAACAACAAATTAGCTATATAACATGCCACTTTAAGCCAGATTTTCACAGGATTTCAATTATTCTCATTCTCTCTCTCTCTCTCTCTCTCTCTCTCTCTCTCTTTCTTTTTTGATAGGGTCTCACTCACTAGTAGACCTGGCTGGCTTGGAAATTGCTATGTACACCAAGCTGGCCTCAATCTGGCAGAGATCTTCTTGAGAACTGGAGATTAAAGGTGTGTGCCCCTACACCTGGTTGTTACCATATTAAAAAAAATTTCATTACATTTATTTATTCATTCTCTCCGTTGTGTGTGTGTGTGTGGGTGTGTGTGTGTCTACATGTGAGCAGAGAGATTAGAGGACAACTTTTGGGACATGGTTCTCACCTTCCATCACCATGTGGGTCCTGGGGATCCCACTCAGATGGTCAGGCTTGGTGGCAGGTGCTGTTCCAGGCTGAACCACCTTTCCAGCCCTCCTATATTCTCACAAAGAAACGTGAACCTCTGAATCTATCTCTCCACTTTCTTCTCTCACTGGATTTCTATATGAGTTTAAATAATTCACTGCCTGGCCCATATTGGATGAACTCCTACAATATTGGCAGGCCATGCACTAGACTTGTGAGGGGTTTATATATCCCATGACTCTTTTAATTTAACAGCCTGGCTAACTGAGCACAGCAATGGCTTTCTGTATCTCTGGATGAGTGTCTGCCATTAGCCCACATCTGACCACAGTATTGGCATACATGTGTGACCATGGATCATTGCACATACAGGGACTGTATTGGGATATTTAATTTATTGCTTTTCCCAACTGATTTCTAACCATACCCACTTTATTTTCTTATTCCCTGTATCTTTAAGAATTTTCTTCCTAAAATGTCAAAAAGTAGAGGAGGAATGAATGGATCAAAGGAAAATGTATTTTATAAACATTCAAAGTCCCTCCAAAGGAGAAATGTGTGTGTGCTTAAGTTTGGATAGCCTATCTTGTCTTATTATTAATATTTTTAGTTTTATCTTGGCTTTCATATGTAAGTTTTCAACACTGGCTATGATCCCAACTTAGGTTTGATTTAAAATAGAAGTAGTTAGGAATCTGACCAAGGGGAAAAAAATATACGAACACTCACAAAGCACATTCTTTTCTCATGCCTTCCTCAGCCTGTTGCCCTGGGCAGTAAATTGTATGGTAAAACAACCAGTTTATAATTTCCTATTTTCTTTCACTTTGCTGAGAAAAGTTTTATCGCTGGCAAACTGACAGAATTTTAAAAGTGGAATCCAGTATATTGCATGTATGTTTGAGGAATGTGTATGGCATATAATACACATGTGATCTATATTTTTTTCCAGCTATTATAAACAGATATATAATAAATGAATTTTTAAGAACTCGATGAATGGAGGTACCCAAAGAAAAAACAAGTGTGACTCTTTCTTTTCCCTCCCCCTAAAAATACAAAATCACCTAAGAACTAACTAAAAGCACCCTTTTTTTAAAAAAAGGTGAAATTGAATTTTTTTTTTAAAGCAGGAAAATTCACTGTTTGACGCTGTGCTCAGCTGACACTTTAGTGCATTAAGGTTTAGAGAAGGTTCAAATTGTCTTCTTACACAATTGATCTTTATACAGGGTCCCTTTTCTTTCACTCATGATTAAAAACTATTTTATTATTTTTATTTATGTGTATGAGTGCATTGCCTGCATGTATGTAAGTGCACCCTTGTTGTGTAATGCCCGTGGAGGTCAGGAGTGTCAGATTCCTGTGGAACTGGAGTTATGGATGGTGTTAGCCGACACAGGGACTCTTAACCGCTGAGCCATCTCTCCAGACCCCTCACCCATGATTTTTTTACTTTGTATATTTGGCCTTGACTTTTCTAACATGTATCATTTTCACCCACAGTTTAAGACAGCTTTGATGTTCTTAGTACAACACAGGGTATATAATGGTAGCTGTTTAAAGCAGGAGATCTGATTGTGCTTAATAACATGTAGTTTGAATTATATAAACACTGCAGGAAGAGGGGGAGACAGGGCTCTTCTGTGTACAAATTTCAGATGGCTAGCTCTCTGCCTGTTCAGAATATTAAGCACTCCTAACCAGGCAGTGATGAAATTCTTTCTTCAGTGTCCATGACTTCTGAAACCACAAAACCAAAACTTTTTCAACCAAAAATAAAGATGATACTAGAAATTAGCATATTTACTTTATGTGATTTTTTTTCCCTACTTGCTACTTAGCCAATTTTGAGGACAGAGGGGGAGAAATCTGACTACATTGAAAGCCCAATTTAAACAATTTCATTAAAGTTTAGAAATGTAGCTGAAGACAGCTGAAGGCAGAAGAATGTGCTACAAATTATGAATGCCATCCATCACCCATTTCATCTATTACAAACAAATATGAAACGGGAAACTATTTCTTGAAGACTCTTTCTCTTATATCTTAGTATTTCAGAGTTTACTACTGAGTTTTGCCTTTTGTTTGGGTCATTCTTACTGTTGCTGTCTGTCTGACTTTGTTATCTGTGGTTGGAAGATGGATAACTTTTATATATTGCATTTCAAGAGAAGCTAATAAAACATCATATTTTTCAACAACCAGACAATTCATAGTGGAGAAAGACATCTATTACTTTCCCAGTTTACTCTAATTAGCTTTTATTTTCTTGGAATATTCATATCCTGCTTTGTTTGAGGAAAAGCTGAGATACTTTTACTTCTTAATATAAACAGTGATAATCAGTCTTTTGAAAATGGGTGAGAAGAATCCAGCATATTTCAGTCATCTTTTATTTATTAAGAGTTGAGTGGCCTTTTGCTTCCTGTCCCTTTTCGGAGGAATTTAAAATATGACCATTCCTGCTGCTGTCTTTATATTGGGAAGTTCTACGTGAAGTTTTTATAGGTAAATTTGTTTAAAACACGGTCTTTAAAGGCAGGCTTGCCACAGCAAAGGTTAGGGGTTGCCAATAAACCCATTTATAACAACTTCTTTATTCTCTAATCCAGGCACACAGATGGACGGCCTGTACATGATTCCCGGTTGGCGGTTCTAGTTGACCCTTCTGCAAAGAAAGCTGGTCCAAAGGACTTTGGGAATGGAGTTGGTTGAGTTTTTCACACTAAATTGGCTGCCTGGATTCCTAGGAGGTTCTGGGGAACCCAGGACCCTCAGATCCCTAGGTCCCACTTTTGTTATCCTGGGGGAATAACAAAACATTTTGGGAACCCAGGAGTTTAATTTACTGCCACCAGTCAACATAATAATAGCATCTTTGTCCGTTCCCCCTCTATGACTCCTCCTTCCGACAAGGAAGAAAGACGCTGGCGGGTGGACGGTAATCCAGACTGCACAGCCAGCAAGAAGAGGTCAGAGGCGCCCACCCGGGATCCTGGGGCGCCCGGACAGTCACTGATTCCTGAACGCCCCTAATTCACTTTTGGAAAGAAAAAGGTGTAGTCAGCGAGATGCACGTTTATACTTTCCATCTCTCTTAGCTCATTTTGGCCCCCAAAGTGAGTGTTTGTTTGTGAATAGTTAAGTGAAGGAAAGAAAACCCAACAAAGCCACACAAGCCACCCTAAGGCATCCACGGAAACTTCAGCTTGGCTAATTGCTCCCATATGTCCTCCTCGGATGCTTTCAGGAAGCAGTGAAGATGGAAGGCTGGGTCACTTTACCAACCAGCAAAAAGGCTTTCCTAACCAGTAAAAAGGCTGGGGGTGGGGGAGTGTGTAGGGAAGGGTCTATCATCCCTCTCGTTCGGTCCCACCAGGGGCCCAGGCGTAGTCCCAGGGGAGCACGGGTCTCAAGGGAAGCTGGGGGCCGCCAGTAGGAACCAGACTGGAGAGGAGGAGCCGGGAGGCGGAAAGTTCGCGCGCCGCCCCAGCGGGTCCGGGGAGCCTGGGCAGCTCCCGGCGGGGAGGGGCGCGGGAGGCGCGGCCCGGGCGGGCGCGCGAGAGGAAGGTGCTTTCGGGAACACGCGCAAGGGCGGGGATTGGCGCTGCCAATGAGGCCCCGGTGTGGGCCGAGCGAGGCGGGGGGACGGGCCGGAGCGCTGCCTCGGCGGTGGCAGCTGCGGGAGCGGAGCTCTGGAGCCGCAGGAGAGTCAGCCGCCGAGCGAGCTGGCCGCGCCCCGAGGCCCGGCCGCGGAGCGGGAGCCGCACGGAGAGCTGGAAACTTTCCCGGCAGGTAACTCCCGCGGGCCTGGCGCCGGTGCGGGCCTGGGGCGTCGGGAGCGGGCATCCGGCGGCGGCACGGAGAGGGGCGCGGGGAGCGGCCGCGGGAGATGCGGAGCCGGCGGGCGGGTGGGAAAGTTTCGGGAGCGCCCCCTCCTCCGCCGGGCACACCCGCGAGCTTCCTGGGGATGGGCACGGGCATGTCGGGCGCTCCCGGCCTGGGGCTCGGCGCTGCTGGGGAGGCGCAGGCCGTTTCCTGCGCGCCGGACCGAGCAGGTCGCGGCGGAGCGGGGCTGGGGGACACCGGGACCGTGCGGGCGCCGAGTTGCGGACGGCCCTCGGCAGCGTCCTGGCAGCTCCGGGCTTGGCGGGGGCCTGGCGGCGTCAGGTACCTGCGGCCGAGCGGCGGGGCGCGGGCGAGGCGCGCTTGCAGCGCGGGGTCGCGGGTGCTGCGGGGCGCGAAGTTGCAGAGCGAACTTGAAAATCATTTTGCCCACTGTGGGCTGAGTTCTCCAAGACCCGTGCAGTTAGCGTAGGCACGCTTTCCTTTTGGGGGGGGGGGTGGGTGTGATGACTTGGGGTTAGACCTTGAGGATTCTTCTTTCAATGGGAAAACGCTGAGAAATACGAGGATCATGTCAAGATTGTGAGCCCCCCCTCCCCCCTTCTGGGGCGCAGGGTGGCTTCTTGAGAGACCTTAGCAGCATTCAGGTTCTTCCTGGAGGACTTTGGGGTCTAAGGGGGGCGCCTCGGCTTGGCGCGGCTGCTTTCCGGAACGGCCGGCGGGGAAGGAAGCCCTGGGCATTGTGTGGCGTGTTTGCAGACAGCAAGATCTCCGGGCTGGAGTTCTCATAACTTACTTATTGTGTAAAGACTCCGGGAGGAAATGTGACGGTGGCCAGGTAGAAGAAATAAGGCGCCGTGGCCGAGGGCGGAGGACGCCGGGCTCTGGGACTGTCTTCTCCCAGCTGCCGCGGCTCCCTTCCGGCAGCCTTGGATCCTTGTGCCCGGAGTAGTGTGTCTGAGCTCAATATCGCTGATTCCTACCTTCGACTCCCGAAGGCGAGGAGGGCACCTTCATCTTGAACTTGACCCCAGCAGTAGCGCCCAGGCGGGTTGCATGGTAAAGGCAAGATCGGTCTTAATGTGTCATGGACCTCAGACGCAGAAAGAAGCTAGCTCCTGGTTCCAAAATCTTTGAGGGAGGGGCTCAGGATCGTTGAGGTCGCGAACTCTGGAAATGCCAGAGTTCCCAGACTGCTGAAGGAGGGAAGGAGAAAAAACCTGGTTAGCTGGCACCGAGAGTTGGATTTTCTTTGTGGTAGAAAAGAAGGGAGTCTGCAACTTGCAACCTGCTTTTACCAGATCTACCACCCACCCCACTTCCCCCCCTCCCTGGGTCATCCTTGTTTCTGCCAGGCTGGCACTCCTGGGACGATGCGGGGGAGGGGAGAAGGGAAAATAAAGCAGTTGTGAAGCTTCTCTGGCTACCCCGAAGGTATTGCAGATCTGCTACTACGAAGATTCCTGGATCTTAACAGCTGCTTCTTGATGGCCCGGGATTGAAAGAATTTATGAGCGCCTGAGAGGTGTTCATTATGGTAGTGTTCTGAATGTTTTACTCATCTAAGCTACTTAAAGAGCTTACAGGGACTTCCCTACAGTAAGCCAGTTCTACAAAGTTTGTGTCAGCCAGAGTGCTCGGTGGGTGTCAGTCAAAAAGCATTATAAATGGATTTTGGCGATTTTACAATGGAAAGCATGCCCAGTAAAGGAAATTTGGCATCTGACATCCCTCAGGACTTCCTCCTAGGGTTGTTGTTATTACCTGCCAAGTGAATGGGTCCGGGACTCTGAACTGTAAGAGATGGGAAATAGTGTCATTGATTTTGGTTGATGCAGGAAAAGTCAAGAAATAAATTTAAGATCATATTTCACATCCATGTCTTCCAGTTCTGGTGCCACAAGCTTAATATTTGCTGAAACTTAGAAGTGTTGGTTTTCCTGCTTTTTCTGGTTCAACCACCAGAATGTCTAAATTATCATAATTCATGTTTATCATGGAACTAAAACATAACTGATTCATAGTCAGCCCTTTTCTGCTTCCCATAACAGCCAAAAGAACAATTTGTCTCTTTAACACAATTTTTTGATTCCATAGTGGGGTTTTGATGCTGGATGATTGAGGGCACAAGTTTAGAGACAATGGAATTGCTTTGACTAAATTGTCCATTTTTAGACAACTTCTTTTCTGGGTTGCTGATTAATTCTTTATCTCCCAGAGAACATTAAAAGCCCTGTCCCTGGGCTAGTGGAGCTGTAATCCATATTATAATGAGGATTGCCAGAAGAGCTGGAAGGTAGTTAGGTCCTTTTCTATTAGACACTTTTAACCCGATTGTGAAGATTTTGTTTCTGTTAGATTTAAGAATGTCCTAGCTAGAAAAATGGTTTTATGCACTTGCCTAGTATGCACAAGGCTTTGGTAGGGAGGAGACTGAGAGAGACCGAGACAGGGACAGAGTGAAAGACAGAGAGACAGAGAGAAGAAGGAGAAGGAGGAAGAGGAAGAGGAGGAGGAGGAGGAAGAGAGAGGAGAAAGCTTTATTTTTATTATGAACTTTTAGTTTAATTTGTAACTTACAGGAATAAATTTTCAGAGACAAAATAAAGCTGAGTGCATGTGTGTGCACTCACGCGTGCACACATATACCCACACAATGGGGATTTGTGCTAGACCCTGGAATAGCCTTGTTCTCAACTGTCTTTTAAATGCATATTTTAGTGGTGATAAAACTATTCCCCTCCCCCGAATTACAGAAGTGTTTGCTGTGCCAAGCTGCCTTTCTGGACTTTGGTTTTCTCACCATCATCCTGAAAATGGAATTACCTTGCAGTCATCCTTGAAGTCCCATACTCTCCAAGAGTTTGGGCAATCTAGGAATTCTGGAACTGCTATTGTAATATTAGAATAGTATAACGGCAATTATAGAGGGGTTTTCCACATATTTTATCGCTAAACTCTCAGTCCAGTAATCCAGGGCCTAGAAGTTAGATTACTTTGCCCAGTATCCTTTATGAAGAGTGGTGTTGAACTTGACCCAGCAGCTCTCCTGACTCTCCCACTCCTTTCCCCTTGCCTTGCTTCATTCACACAAGTCACCTGTGAATTTGTTAAAACTTGAGAAACAGAACATGCAGCGTTTCCTTACAGTATTTCATTTATGGTTATTTGGGCTCAGAACCCTAGAGTTAATAGCTACGCTTTGATGTGAAGGATTAAAAACAGTTCACAAATAATGATAACAAGACTTTCTCCTTAGAAGAGTTTCAGAAAGTTGTATACCTCCAATTAATCATTTGCTTATTTTGGACTTTTTTTTATTAAGTAGACTTCAGGGTCTAATATGATTTATATTCCAGATGTGTGACCCAGATAACATTATTAAGGAGATCACTTCTCAAATCAGACTCTTTCTAAAAGTAAAAATGAACATACCATTCGCCTTTCATATTAGTTTCTCTTGGCCTAATTATAAAGCCTGGATGAATGTCCTTTTCTTGATGTCATGGGCCCTTTCTGTTGATGGTGAATAGACTGATTTGGCAAGAGTTTCCATGCTAAATAGGTCTGTTCTTACGCTGTTGATTTGACAGTGAGTAGTAGTGGGTTGCAGGTCACCCATTTTCACTGTCTGTTCACCATGTCCTGCTTGCCTATTTAGGAATACTAAGTATAGCAGGATCCTCAATCTAGAAGCTGGTCAGGATTTCCTTTGTATTTTTGGTGGTGCTGAGAATCAGCCCAGGGCTTTGGACATGCTAAGTGCATGCTGTATCCCTGAGCTACACCCCTTGCACATGAGCATTGACAGGTTAAAAGGAATTATGTACCAAGTTATAAGCTCTTTTACTTAAAAATTTTTATTTCATTTATTATGGTGATGATGATGATGATGATGGTGATGATGATGATGTGTGTGTGTGTGTGAATGTGTGAATGTGGGTTTGAATGTCACAGTGTATGTGTGGAGGTCAGAGCACAGCTTTTGGGAGTCTGTTCTCTCCTTCCTCTGTGGGTTCTGGGAATTGAACTCAGGCCATCAATCTTGTGCAGCAGGTGCTTTTACCCACTGAGTCATCGTGCTGGCCTAATACAAGCTCTTTTATGTTTGGGCACCTTGTCCATGTAAAGCATTTGTTTATTTATTTATTTACTTTTGCACAGGGTCTTACTATGTAGCCAAGTCTGTCTTCAAATTTGAGATCCTCCTGCCTCAGCTTCCTGTGTGCTGAGATTACAGGTGTGTGACAGAATGCCTGCCTTTATATTTGACTTTTAATACTTTTTCTTGGGGGAGTGTTTTTCAAAATATTAAGAAGTAGAGTTTAGGGGCTGGAGAGATGGCCAGAGAGATGGCTCAGTAGTTAAGAGCACTGGCTGCTCTTGCAGAGGACCCAGGTTCGATTCCCACTACCCATATGGTGGCTAACAACCATCTGTAACTTCAGTTCCAGGGGAATCCAATGCCTCCTTCTGACCTCCATGGGTATTTCATGACAGGGGTGCACCTACATACATGCAGGCAATGCACACATACACAAAGAATTAAAAAAAAAATTAAAAAAGAAATAGGTTTAGACCTCAAATGATATCACTGAGTATCTGTCCACTTACTGGCAAATCTGAAATTGTTGCCATTTCCTTGGGAATGAAAATAGAAGGGAGCATGTGAGGCCGTGTTTACTAGTAAAGTTGGAAGACTGCTGTCAGTATACACAAAGGGACAGGAACAGCAAAGGGAAGATTGGCTGGTCCTTATGTAGAGGCTTCTAGAAGACATTATCTTGTGGTCAGTGAAAGGAGTTCTTGTGGTTTCTTGTGGTGGACTGTCCATTTAGGGTGAGAGTTGTAGTTGTGAAAAGAAGCGTTCCATACACAGAAATGTCAAGGGCAAGAAAAGTGTTGGAGAAACAGGGGCATGGTCTGTGGATTTCAGCATAGATTTGGCCATTAATATGGCAAAATTCCAGCTACCCTTGTAGACAGTGAACCTAGAATGTTCAACAATCTAGCCTAGAGCTACAGTGATTCAGCCCCTTTCCTGCCCCACCTCACAACCCTAGAGTTACATACCTATGATGTAACCTGTGGGTCAGGGATGGAGAATACTAGAAGAAACAGTTGGCTGTGTATGATCTTTTCACACCAAGGTCATACTGAAGCAAACAGGACCCTGTGTTACATGTAGTTTTGAAGACATTAAAGGGAATATACATATGAAGGTGTGTATGGCTCATTTGCACAGTTTAGAGAATGGGGTGTATGGTTGTCTGATAAACTTTTACCCACACATGTCATGCATGTACTACTTGTGTTTATCTGTGGCTCTGTTTTAGTGGCTGTTTAGTAAACACACTGCCTATGTTTCCATAACTAAACAATTCATTTTAAACCTTGATATCTTTGTTAAGAAATCTCTCTTAGACTATCAGAGCTCTTTGATTCAGATGGGACATAAACATGAAATCACCATGGGCTAGCATAGTCTCTAGCTTAAATCTCATCAAGAAACTGCCTCTTTGCTCTTAGTGCCAATCTGAGAGAAATATGAAAGGAACCGAGATTGGCCGAAGAGGAGTCCAGTTGGCAGACTCCTTTAGACCCACAAGATGGGACTGTATGAGAAAAGTGTCCCACGAAGGAGGTTGTGGATGGAAGAGGTAGGGAGTGGGTGAGTGAAAGGAGCTGGTCAGCACAGGATGCATTTCCAGAAGTGGTATCGCTACCCATAACAACATGCCAAAATGCTGAAGGATGTATACATTCTTAATGCTTTTTTTGTGATGTATGCCCCTGTAGCATTGAAAGTGTATACTTATTCACATTCTGCATGACTTTACTTCCCGCATACACAGGTATTTGTGTAAGGAGATATTGCATTACTTCGAAAAACCTGGAGCTGGTCCTCACTCCCGTGTAGCCTATTATACTCTCCTCTCACTGCCAGGTTTTGTTCTAAATTACTTGAGATTAGTAACATCAATTATTAATGTTTATTGAGTGCCTGCTGATGTGGAACTAGATGTGTGAATTAAAAAAAAATTGTGGAAATGAAAAAGTATAATTCTTTCTTCTCTCATTGCCCTCCACACATAGGAACAGTTAGTTGTCCACACAGCAACATTCTGTATCCTGGCCTCCCTTGCTTCTTGTGGCTTAGACCAACCACTGTTTATTTTCTTGAGATCAGAGTTGGCCTCAGCTGGATGATTCTGCTGCCTAGACCTAGAACTCAATTCTTGGCACTCATTGTGACCTCATTCATTGGGGGGGGGGGAGGGGAATGGCATTGCCATAATAAGCTTATAACATTCTTTCTACCATAATTCTGCTTTTGATTACCTTTTCATTGGCCGTGTATTTTTAGGGAAAAGCTGGGCAGGTACCCTTCCCGAGGGATTGAATCTTGATTAAGCCAAGACAATTTTAGTAAAACCACACCTACTGTTGGTGACTGATTAATGAGTAGGTTTGTGACACCTATTGGGTTTTACATAGCTGCAGCATTATATAGTCAGCACAAGAGAACAAGTTGTGCACAGTACAAAGACTGAAGGTTCGTAAAACTTCAGCGACTTCTTAGCTGCTGAATTTACCAAGCCTGGACCCACCATGACTTAGAACCTCTTTGAGAAAAAAACATAATTTAAAAAATTTGTTTTATTTTTATTTTATGTGTATGAGTGTTATGTCTGCATGTGTGTAAGGGCACCAGTGTTGTGCAGTACCATGGAGGACAGAAGAGGCTGTTGGATCCCCTGGAACTGGAGTTAGAGACAGTTGTTAGCCACCATGTGGATGCTGGGATTCGAACCCAGGTCTTCTGCAAAAACAATCAATGTTCTTAACCGCTGGGCTATCTCTTCAGCCTGAGAAACAACCATTTTCATTTTTGTGTAAGACAGTGATCTCCAAAGTTGAGTGTGCTAGATCATCCAGTATGGGAGGAAAAAAAATAACAGAGCTTTACCTAGAAAAAGTCAAGCTTTGCTAGTATTTATATATGGGAAGCCCTGCATGGTACATCTGATCACTCCCTGCCACTTAGGTTATGTGAGGAGCATTTTACTACCTGGTGGAGTTGACTGTGGTACCCTCATTGCTGTTCTTGCCTTAGATGAACTCTGTTCATTTTAATGGACTTATGGCTTATTTTACTATTATTATTAATTACTATATTATTTGTTTCTTGAGTCAGGGTCTCACTGTGTAGCCCTGACAAGCCTGGAACTCACAAAGATCCATCCATCTGCCTCTGCCTCTTGAGTGCTGGGGATTAAAGGACCTACATATGACTTATGTTTCTTTCTTTCTTTTTTTTTTTTTGAGACAGGATCTCCCTGTAGCTCTAGCTGGCCTAGAACTTGCTTTGTAGACGAGGCTGGCCTCCATCTCACAAAGATCTTCCTTCTCTGCTTCCAGAGTGCTGGGATTAAAAGTTGTGGACCACTACTCCCAGTTTGTGATTGACCACTCTTCGAGTCACTTACAGTGAGGCGTTTTTTGTTACTTGCCCCTGAAAGCACTGTAGCTGATACAAGGATGGGTAAGGGCAGTGGCAGTGGCTGTCCTCCTTTTACTTAAGGTGACGTGACTCTTCAGGATGTGGTCCCTTATGTTCAGTTTTGCCTTTGACTAGGCTCTTCTCCCCTCCTCCAATACAGAAAATGTCATTATCCTTTAAGAGCTAGCTCAAAGAAGCTATGACTTCTCATGAAGATTTTTTTCCCCCTATTCAAATTTCAGTGCCTTTCCTCCCCTTTAATCCTCCTGGTACACTGCCTATGCCTTCATTGAAATGTTTTTCTCTTTTGCCTTGTATAATTAACTTGTTCACCTGTTTGTTCTTCTGATGGGATTGTAAGCTTCTTGATGGTAGGGGTTTTGCCTGACTTCACTTATTTTAAGAAAGATATTACTTCTTTAGAATAAGGAGACAGGCAGAGACCTCACAGCTTTAAACATTTCTACGTACCAGGTACTGTGACTGGCTCTCACACTGGGAGTGTTTAACAATCCCAGGAAAGCAGAGAGTTCTCCTCACATGTCAATCCAGAGGCAAAGAGCAGAGGAGGATCCAGGATTCAAACCCAAATCACTTTTATTGCAAAGCTGTTTTTTTTAATTTTTTAAAAGTGAAAATAAAGACAATATATTCATAATGTACAATATTATTTGCTGTATGTGTACAACATGTAATGAACATACCCATCACCACCCATGCTGTTCCTTAGGGCCCCAGAGCTATAGGCAGTAGTGAACCACCCACTGTAGGCGCTAGGAACCAAACTCAGGTCTTTGGAAGAGAAATGTCCTCTCTTAACCTCTGAGCTATCTCTCCAGTCTCTTATTTTTATTTTTAGTGGATATGTACATGTGAGTGCAGGTGCCCTCAGAGGCCAGAGGTGGATCCCACCAAAGCTGGAGTTAACAGGCAGTGTGAGTTATTCAGCATCTGTGCAGGGAAATGAACCTGGGTCCTCTGCAAGAGCAGTGCTTACTCTTAACTGCTGAATCATCTCTCCAGCCTGAATTTGACATTTTTTACCTTCCAAATACAACTGAGATCATGACAGTATTTGTCTGATTTAACTTCTTTCATATATTTAGCAGAGTGACCTCATGCATGTTGTCAAATATGGTAAGATAGCTTCCTTTTATGACTGTACAATATCTTATTGTATGTATGTATGTAATTTCTCTATTCATAGAGATTTAGTTTGAGTTCATATCTTGGCTGTGTGTTCAGTGCTGCAGTGGACATAGAGGTATAGATATCTGTTCAGGATACTGATTTTTTATTTCCTTGGATATAAACCTGGAAGGGGGATTACTAGATCATACATGGTAGTTCTGTTTAAATTCTTTGAGGAGCTTGAATGCTGTTTTCCACAATGGCTGTATCAATTTGTACAGTATGCAAGGGTTCCCCATTCTCCATACCCCTGCCTGCAAAACTAGTAATCGCTCCTTTTCGAGCTCCATTCTTACATGTGTGAGGTGTTGACTCATTGTGGTTTGGCTGCCCAAAGCTGTTTGGTCTACCCTCAGAAGTGCTCAGAGCTAACTATACATTCTTCTGTTTTCACATGGGGAGATGTTCATGAATGAGAATGGGAAGCTCCACCCGATGATGCCTGTAAAAACGTTATTGGACAATCCTAGGCGAGTGCAATGAACTAAGAGTAGGATCTTTTTTTGGTGTGGTGGAGAAGAAAAGATCTGGTGAATGAGATATATAAACATCTTTTTTTTGTAGTTGACTACTTTTATTTATTTATTTATTGAACTTTTATGATTTTTATACAATATAATTTGATGGTATTTAGATTTCCTCCCCTCTCTGCACCTCTCCTTGTTGACCCCTGCCCAATTTAATGTATTCTGTTTTACACACACACACACACACACACACACACACACACACACACACGGGCTTATAGAATCTAATTAGTGTCCTTCAGTGTAGGTCTGTTCACCAGAATCTGGTTAACCAAGAAGAGTCCCATCCTTGAAAGAGACTGTCTTGCCCCTCCTAGAAACCATCAGTTGCCACAGTTTACTTAGATTGGGTTGGATTTACTTAGGTTGGGTTGGAGTTTCGTACTCACTTCATCATGTCTATGGCAGCACTGGTTTGAGCTTGCATAGGACTGTCACCATTTATTTTTATTTGCTTATTATTTGTGTGTGTGTGTGTGTGTGTGTGTGTGTGTGTGTTGCAGTGTGCATATACATGGTGCACATGTGGAAGTTAGAGGACAACCTAATGGAAGTTAGTTTTCTTCTTCTACTACTATATGGGACGTAGGAGCAGACTTGGGTTGTCAGGCAGTTGACTATACTCACTCTAAGCCATCTTGTTGCTCCCCTCCCCCGCCTTTTAAAAGTCTCTTGTAGGCCAAGCTGGCTTCAAACTCACTTAGTAGCTGAGGCTGGTCTTGAACTCCTGATCCCTCCTGTCTCCACCTTCAAGTGCAGGCAAGTGCCACCATTCCCAGGTGTCATGCAGGAAGACCTGAATGCCTGTGGGTAGTTACCATCAAGCACACTCATAGAATATCCTCTGTGCACCTAGCCGGAGCATTCCTGTTGGGAATGAAGGACTCTACACTTCTTAGCTGGCATTCTGTCCATGGAAGGGCTAATTGAAGGTTGACAGGTTGTTGGCTTTCAAATTGAGCTACATTAGATACTGTGTGCTGCCACAATGGAAAACAGATTTCTTCCAAGTTCTGAGGGTCAAATGACAGAATGCATATGAAAATGATTTGAACATTATAAATCTCCTCCTATAGGCAGGGGAGACATAAAATCTGATCGTTTCCTTGTGGTGATGACTTCTATCGTATTTCTTTGTTAGCCATTTTTGTTTTCATTTGAGTACATTTCCATACATTTTAAAGTATTGGGTATCCTAAATAGAATGGGATCTAGTTTTTCTCAAAGCAATACAGACAGTACTTGAAAGTTGCTATGAAACATTGAGCTGTTCGGTGAGTGCAATGTGTGGTCAGGTGAACCTCTTGCCGTCTACTTGATTAACTATCCAAAGAACCCATTTATAAGAGGAGGACCAGGCTGGCTGGTGTGGTGTCTGTCTGTAATTCCAGCACCCAGAAGGCAGAGGCGGGGGATCTCTGTGACAGTAAGGGCAGCCTGGTCTGCATGACAAGTATTAGGCCACTTGGGGCTATAAAAACAAAATCAAGCAAAAAAGAGGAGGACCATTTCTGCTGTATACATTTTAAAAAATTTTATTTTTTTTCTGTGTATAAATGTATAACTTATATGTAAGTAAATACACCCATGTCATGCAAGACCCACAGAAGTTAGAAGAGGGCTTTGGATTCCCTGGAACTGGTGTATGGACAGTTATTAGCCACCATGTGAGTGCTGGGAACTGAACCCAGATCCTCTTCCAGAGCAGCCAGTGCTCTTAACTCCTAAGCCATCTCTCCAGCCCCTTCTGTTCACAGAGGTGGAAATCGGAGCTCTGTGGTAAATGTTGGGAAACCTTTAGGTAGTACCTAGAAGTTTTGATTTTAGGGAGCGTGCTCACTCCCCCTTTGGAGAGGGGTTGGGTTCCTTTGAAACATCTCCACATAATTTTGAAAGTGAAAAGTAAGTGTGGTTTGACAATCTGGATGAAACTTGTTCTTTTGTGGATTAAAAGGAAATGGATAGGCATAAGTAAAATTTAACTTCATTGAGGGAAAGTTTGCAATGGTATTTCATATTGTCAGGTTTTCAGATTAAAACATGTTAAAGAATAAACATAATTAGGACACAGAAACAGTGCATAACTCTTAGATTGCTAATAGGCAACTTCGATTTTATTTGGTTGGTTGTTTATGTTACAGGGACTAGCTTTGTAGCCCAGGCTGGAGTGGCACTCACCGTCCACTTGCCTAGGCTTTCCCAGTGCTGGAATTACAGGTAGGCACCATCATATTCTAGCTGCCTTTTCTGAAGTTCTTAATCTTGCATTCAACTTAAGACAACCTTTCCACCAGATTATTTATCAAACAGCAATTCCCAAAGTGGATTCCATGGGAAACTGATTTTCAGAAAATTTAGTCATCATAGAGGAAATAAGTCTATAGTCCAATAAATGTGAAAATCTGCGGTAGGCAAAGGCAGTGTTTGTGTGTGTGCGCCTGTGTGTGCTGTACATGCTTGTGTTTATGTGTATTTGCATGTGTGGGTACACGTATGTGCACATGTGTACAGTGGCCCAAAGTTGACATGGGTGTCTTCCTCCATGGTTCCACATTTTGTTTGCCTAGGGTCACTTGCTGAACCTGGAGCTCGCCAGTTCTGACTAGCCTCAGTAGTCAGTTTACCCCAGAATCCCCAAATTCTGTATCCCAAAGTGGGATGACAGGTGGCCACCATTCATACCTCTCTGGCTTTTATGTAGGTTCTGGGGAGCCAAACTCCAGTCCTTTTGCTTGTGTGTCAAGTGCTTTATCTACAGAGTCATCTCCCCAGCCCTAAACCAGGTGTTTTTATGTTTTTTGTTTTTAATGGTAGGGTACTCCGAATCTCTTAGAGAAATAGTGTTCATTATTGTCCAAACCCATGGAACCATAGAATTTTTTTTGCAAATCATAGAACATGTGAACATTTTTTTTGGACCACACAGTAATAATTGTTGATTAGCTTGTCATGTATTTCAAAACAAATCTCAAATATCATATAATTTTGCTTTATAAGCTTTAGTGTACATATTGTGCTGTTTAAATAATAAACTTTTATTATATGAAAACTTATTTTTGTCTGCACAATAATTTAGTAATGTACATTAATTTTATCAATATTAGATACAATTTAAAAAATATTTTGTTATTGTTATTTTATATGTATGAGTGTATTGCTTGCATGTATGTAAGTGCACCCATGTTATGTAGTGCCTGAGGAGGTCAGAAGAGGATGTCAAATCCCCTAGAACTGTAGGAGTTACAGATGATGGTTAGCTACCAAGATATTTTCCTGATAAATGGTTAGGTCAATCTAAGGACATAAATTTAAGGAAACCCTCAAGGTAGTAATTTTTATGTATATATACATATATATATATATATATATATAAATAAAATAATGTAAACTCAGACATGTAAATAGCAGTTCTGATCATTGCTGACTTTGATAATTTAATTAGCCATGTAAGTTCTTTTTCCCCCTTCTGTAGCCTTTTGAGTCCTTGCATATCTGGGAAAAATTAAACTTAAAAGGAATTTTGTATGTTAATGAGGAATAACTATATTTCAAATGGAGACCTTCATAATCCTTTCTCAGCACATTCTTATATTTAATCCTTTAGCTGGCAGAGACAGCACACTGCTTTATATATTAAAATTTGCTTTTTATGATCTAAAGTGCCTTGGGCAGAGTAGATATTTGTAACTGTAGTAGTATATTGCAAGTGCACATATAAACTCCCTTTTTTTTTTTTTCTCATTTTAGTTTTTTTAAGAGATGGGGTCTTGCTGTGCTGGTCAGATTAGCCTCAAACTCCCAGATTCAAATATTCACGTGATCCTTCTGCTTTAGCATTCTTGAGTGCTGGGACTACTTGTGTGTACCATTGTGCCCTGCTCTTTTTTTTTTTTTTTTTTTTTTTTTTTGTAGTTCAAGGGGATCAAACCCTAGACCTTGCACATGTTGTGCAAGTGCTTTACCACTGAGCTATGCTCCCAACCCTAAGATCAGGATCTTTGGAGTCATACGAACCTTAGTTTTGTGTATAACTCTGATAGTACTTGACCTGTTTCTGTGTTTGTAAAATGAAGGTAGTAATGGCTGTTGTTTGGAGTTTGTGTAGGACCAAAGGCAAGGCCCTATAAATTGCTAAACAGCCTTGACTTACAGGTACCCCAAATACAGCCTCTTCTCCCTTCTCCTTATTTTACCACTTTTTAAATTCAACTTGATGGGAAAGTTTGATGGAAGTTTTTTCTTATTTTTTTTTTTTTTACATTTTATGTGTTTATTTAGTGTGTGTATGTGTGTGGGGGCGGTGCCATAGCACGTATGGAGGTCAAAGGACACATTTCAGGAGTTGGTTCTCTCCTTCCACTGTGTAGGTTCCAGGGATTGAACTCGGGTCGTCAGGCATAGTGGCAGGCATCTTCCAACTTGGCCATTTGTTTTGAGTATTTTAAGAATTGTTAATTTTAAGGTATTTGTTGTAAAGTTTAAGAACTTAGTTTCCCAATAATCTCTGTATTTGGCTGTTTACTTATATTTGCATAATTAGATGCCCATACAAAAACTTTTGAACAAACATGTATGACAATTTTAGATGGTGATTTTTAAAAGGAAGGACCCAAAAGGGCATTTTATTATTGGCACAGGGAATATTGCTCATATGCTGTCTAGTTTTTAAGAAAATCAATATCTAAAGGAAATCTACTTATTGAGATTGAGAGCACGGGGAGCTTCTTGGATTATGGTAGTGTTTTTTCCTAGTATGATTTAGAACAGTAAACTTTTTTTTTTTCTTTAAATGGGGCAGTTTTGTGTACCACACTCTGGTCATGAGTGTGTTTATTTATGACCTGGGCATTTGCCAGTCAGGAGGGTGGGTCTCCCTAGTGAGATGCCAAAGTGGGGGTGAGGGATTCCCCTTACAGACTTGATACCTTGTTAAAGACCATGTGTGATGGAGATTAGCTCAGTGGTAGGGTCTTGCTGAGTGCTCCTTTCTATAATTTGCCTCCAAGTCTTAGGGCACTGATTTTAGATCTGGCTTGTATAAGTACTTAGTAAGACAAGTGGGTTATGTTGCTTCTTGCTTGAGTAATACTCAATCTCTGAGACAAACTCAGTTCCCTAAGGACACCTAAGTCTACCTCCTCTTGAGGTTTTATACCTTTCTCCTGTTACTGATTTTTTCCTCTGAAATATTTTGTTGACGCATGAGGGATCGCTTCAAATACCAAAGGTTAAGCCAGGAAGAATGAAACAACATGCCTTCTCTCTCTGACATTGTAAAGAGATGCCATTTCTAGAAGGACAGAGACTGAGTTCTGAGCCAGTAAATTTATAGGAGATTTCACCTTCACAAGGCCTCTTTGCTTCCTTCTCTGACAGCAGCTTTAAGCCAGCTTTACAAATAAACTATGTTTATATATTTTCAAAGGTCAGAAGTATTCTTGAAGGTGTTAATTGTTTGACAGATTAGAAATCATTTTCATGTGTCCAGAGGTGGTAGAGACCTTGCATTCATTTTTCTAACAAATATATCTTTGAAGGCTGTCATTGTGCCTTTCAGAGTTTGAGGCCCAGACCCAGTTTGAGACTCAGTCTGAGACAAATGCACATGGTACCAGGGGAAGGTGTCAAGGAGACGGTGTAGCAGGAGCGAGGAAGAGGAGGAGGAAGAGGAGTTGGAGTTGGTGTGGGGGGGGGGGGCTTCCAGGAGCAGCGGGGGAAGTGAAGCCTGCCTAAGATTTTTCCAGATGGAGGGAGTACTTTCTGGATGAAGGGAACACAACAAGCGGAGGCTGGGAGGCATGAAAATACAGTCATGCTTGGGAGCGCGTTTCTGGAACAGACGGTGCCTGGCATTTGGTAGAGTGGCAGGGAGGAGACAGGCAGTTGCAGAGGTCTTGTATGCCAAGCTAAGAAGTGTGGATTTGATCCTGTGAGCAAGTGATGGCTGTCAGAGGCCTTCAGCTGGGAGATGGTGTAATCAGATCTGTGTTTTGGAGCAGAGCTTTGACAGCAGCGGTGTGGAGAAAGAGATCGCCATGGGGAGAGATGAGTGGCAGGGTCCTCTGTCAGGAGGCTTTTGAAGTAGTTCAGATGAGAGATGACAGTTGAGGCTTGAGTGAGTGGGAGGAAGAGAACTAATGGCAACTGAGTACCTTTTAGTGTACATTGAAGACACATTAGCTCATGCAGTTTTCAAAAAAGGAAACAGGCCCAAGGTCACCTGGTACAGCCAGGATTTGAACCCAGGTGATATCCTGTGCCACTGTCCTTTTATAATATGATGCCCAAGGACACAATTTCGACAAATTGAGTTTTCAAGATTCAATTTACTTTTATTAGCAATTCATGAACGGGGTAGCAGTGAGTCTATAAAACAGGGCAGGGCAAAACAGTCAGACAGAACAAGAAAACAGTAGCACAGCACCCCAAAGCAGATTAGTTAAGACCAGGTTGAACCATTCCTTGTATCCTTTAAGCTGTGGGAGATTCCTTACTGTGCTTGTTTTGGGTGGTCTGGACCTCTTTGATTGGCTGCTGTCAGTCTTGTTTTTTGAGGAACTGTCTGTCAAGAAATTCAGCTTTCCTATCTCTTTTGATTTCTCAAAAGGTCAGGCCTTAGAGGGGGGAACTTTATATTTCTTAGCTACTGTTTCTGTTGCTGTGGTAGAATACCCTGACCAAAGCAACTTGAGGGAGAAAGGGTTTATTTTGGCTCCCATTGATGGTACATTCTCTCCTAGCAGGGAAGTCATGGCAACAGGAGTTTGAGGCAACTGGCCACATTGTACCTATAATGAAGAAGCAGAGAGTTGGAACTGGAGAGATGGTTCAGCGGTTAAGAGCACTGGCTGCTTTTGCAGACAACCCTTGTTTGGTTCCTGGCAGTCACATGGTGGCTAACAACCATTTGTAACTCCAGTTCCAGGGGATTCAACACCTTCTTCTGACCTCTATAGGCATTGCATGATACAGGTGCACTTACATTACACGCAGGCAATAGACTCATTCACATAAAATAAAAATAATAAGTAAAACATTTAAAAATAAAGAAATTGAGAGTGATCATGCTTGTGCTCAGCTCACTTTTCTCCTTTTCATACAGATCAGGATTCAAACCCAGGGAATGGTGGCACCCACACTGGGTGAGTCTTCTCACCTCAGCCACCTGATCCAGGTACACACCCTCCCGCACGCCCAGAGGCTGATCTTCCAGGTGATTTTTAGATCTTATCGAGTTGACAGTTGAGACTAATCATCACAGTTTTATTTTGGTGAAGTGGAAAGTTAGCACAAATAATTTCATTTTAGCTTCATCTATTGGAGCCAAGTACAGGAGCTCATTCTAAATCAGTGGCCTCCCATAAATTTTCATTGATAAAGAGATTTGAGAACCTAACAAGGGTTTCATATTGGAGATGATGTTTGCAGTGAAATGGAAGCTTTTCCAGAATAGAAAAGGAATATTTGGCAGCTGACTAAAGACAGTTGGGGCAGCAAGGTGTGAGCAGTAGGTGTTAGGGGAGCTCAGTTCTCTTTCAGGAGGGGATGGGCAGAGCTGGGACTTGCTGAAATGGCAGCTGAAAATGACTGGAAGGTGGGTGGAAATTGTAGAAACTCTGTTCGGTTGTGCATTTATTTCTGGGTCAGTGTGGACTCAGGACTTCTGTGAGTAGCATGCATTTCCCCCAGGAATCACCTGGAGGTACTTGTTCAGGATGTAGAGTTCCAGTGGGACTCCAATGGGTTGGGAATCTGCATTTACATTAAGCTGTCAGGTTGGGCGAGGCAGGTTGCAACAGGATCTTACTTTTGAGAATGTTTGGTTCGGAGTGCCCTACCCTTCCTTTTCTTTTCCTTTTATTTTTTCGGGTAGAGCTTTCCTGTGTGGTCCAGGCTGGCCTCAAAGATGAGCTCCTCCTACCTCAGTCTTCACATGCTGAGGTTATAAGGCTGTACATATGTACTATCATGTCTGGCTTTAGGCTTTTTGTTTGCTTATTTATTTACTGTGTGTATGCTACACAGACCTTCTGCCATTGAGGTCCATTCTAAGCTCTTATTTATTTAGAGATAGACTCTTGTTCCTTTGCTCAGGCAGGCCTCAAACTCATGTCCTTGTACCTCCTGAGTGCTGGGATTACAGGTATGAGCTACCATACCTGACTTTAATTTCATTTCTTTTTGGAAACTTCAGTTTGTTTCTTTAATTACATTGATTTTATGTGTGTGGTGTGTGTGCATATGTGTGTGCAAGTGCACTTACACATGTGTTCACATCTGTGGAGGCCAAACCCTGACACTGGGTGTCTTCCTGAATTGTTCTCCACCTTTCTTTTTTATTATTTGGAGATTTAAATTACATCTACACACACACACACACACACACACAACAATGCCATGGCATGCATGTGGATGTCAGAGGACGACTTGCAGGAGACAGTTCTCTCCTTCCACCATGTGGGTGCCTGGGAGTAACTTGGGTCATCTGGCTTGGCTGCAAGTGCCTTTGCCCACTGAGCCATCTTGCTGGCTTTCCACCTTACATTTGGGGACATGGCCTCTCGCTGGACCTAGAGCTCACAAATTCAGTTAGACTGGCTGGCCAATGAACTCGTGTCTCCCCATCCCCAGCACTGAGGTTATAGGCATCTTATAGGTTCCTGTGCTTGCATAGCAGGCACTTTACTTACTGACTTTCTCCGTACCCTGTCTTTCTGACGCCTTAAACAATATGATTTTGATCTTTGGTTTAAAAAAACATCACTTAGGAAAATTGTTTACTTTTAGAATCTGTGTGCATTTGCCTGGAATTTTGGCAAAGATGCTTTGTAGTTACTTAGGTTAATAATCAGAGGTAGCAATCCCTCAACGCTAGGATTTGTCTTGCCTTAGTGGGACTTCTGGAAAAATATCTGGGAAGTTTGATTCTTATTTTTCTTACTTATGCAAAAGAGGTTGGAAGAGTTTGGAATCCTGGAAAGCAGAGAGTGAGGAGTGATATTCTGGGGTTGCCAGTTTGCCCAGGCATGGCTTTTGGTGTCACTGATTAGAAATCCAGAGAGGGGCATTGGTACAGCTCTGTGGTAGAGTGCCTGCTGAGCATGAGTAGGGCCCTGAGTTTGGATCTCCAGCACAAGAAACAGAAAGTCTCTCATTTTGTTCCCCTGAACCTCCCCAAAGTCACCAAAAAAGTATTCAGCTCTCTGAAATCTGAGTTTTATAACTAGTGAATCCAGCCTAGGTCCCTGACCTCCTCTTGGCCTTGTGCAGCTCTGCTGAGTAGAGGTTCTGAAGCCAGGCCACTGTGTTAAGGTCCCAACCCAGTCCCTTAGTCCCAGATTGCATAGCTTCCTGGAGCTTGCTCTCTGGGGGTTTGGGACTAGCTGCTTCTGAAGACCAGTCTAGACTTCAGCTAGCTGCACACTTAATTTTAGGAGGCAAGTGAGGTCGAGCACCTGCTTCCTTCAGCACACTAAGGACCTGCTTATTCTGCAGGAGTGTGATTTGGGCTGTCAGTGCACTGCTTGTCTTTACCTGCCTTCTGAGTTTCCTCCACCGGAGTTGGGCGTTGTTCTTTGATTCCTGTGTGGTTCTAACTGCTAGGAGTTTTTTCTTCTTCTTCTTCTGAGTTTTAAATTTTATTGGGCCTGGTTACTTTGAGTAATATTTACTTCTTTGATTCTCCTAGCCCTCAAGGTTTGAGTTAACTGTTGTAGATTAGTTCTCTGTTTATTTTTCTATTGTGCGTAGGGAAAGGAGCCTTCCTCTAATTTGCTAACTGTCAATGACAGGACTTCCCAGCTGCCAGCTGCTGGGCAGAGGAGAGGTGGAAGCTTTGCTTGCTTGCTTTTTCAGTCATTTAGAAGAAGCTACCTGAATCTGTACTCTGTGCTAGGCTTGGTGCCAAGTACTTATTCTTAAACTATCTACTTCAGTCTTCGTGAGGGCCTTGGCATTCTCACCCACTGTGCCTATTTTGGAGATGACCTTGAACCTTAACCCCTTGTCGTGCTACCCTACTGTTCTTGCCCTGACCAATTCTAGTTCAGGTTCCCCTGTAGGTTTGCAGGGGTTGATGTCTCTGTCCCAAAGTGATCAACTTTTAAGTCCTCTAAGAGTCCAGTTTCAAAGGTCACTTTCATTTTGTAGTGTGGTGCTGTAGCTGCTGTGGAGTTGAATGGGGAGAGAAATTTGGGACATCACCAAACTCATGGGATTAAGCAAGACCACTGCAGTTGCTTGAGACTGTGTGCTCTTCAGAGTTCACTCCCCCGGAACGCCTTGGCTGGGGGTGCCAAAAGCAGGTTTGTGGGTGCTGGTTACAAAATTTATTTGTAAAATTCTTTCTCTCTCATTTAGACCTTTATTCTAGATTGCTTTTGATTGACATTTTGGGAGATTATAGTGTCCTTTGATTGTCGCTAGGTATGAAGCCATCCTATCCTTCAGGGCTGTGTATATAACACTTTGAGAACCAGAATACTCAAGGCAACAACAGAAGTGTAAGGAGCAGTGATTCTGGAGTCGTTTCAGCACCAGCTCATGCAGGTGGTTGTAGATGTTCCTTAGCATAAAGGCCCCTTTTCTTCATCTGTGGAAGAGGGATCATCGTACTCAGCAAAAATAATATTTATATAGGACATCTGAAGTAGGTTTTGGCGCATAGTAGGTGTTTGGAAGTTCTGTTCTTGTTGGAACCAATTCATAGTGAGTTGCATGGAACTCTGGTGGTTACAGTGATGACTAAGATGTGGTTTCTGTTCTGGAAGAACTTAAAATCTGTGGGCAAAGCTGACACATGCAAATTCCTCAGTTGGAGGTCAAGTGCCAAGACCTAGGCTGAGGCAGGAGCAGAACACAGGAGCATTTCCTCTCCCAGAGGCCTGGGAAATTCTTTCAAACTTTTGAGACGAGGTTATACCTAAACCCTCACTTGAAGAATTAAGAACTGAAGCAGGATAGGTTGTAGCCAAAGCATCAGCATGAGCAATAGATGGGAATACTCAGAGCTATACTTAGTTTGAATGGGCTAGTTAGGCTGCAGGAGGAAGGCAGTCCTGGAACAGGAACCCCGAGAACCCAGGGTGTGTGTTCGTGTGTTTGTGCGCGTGTGTGGTGTGGTGTGGTGTGGTGTGGTGTGGTGTGGTACTGGTGGGTCTCATGAACCTTGTTGAAGAACTGAGATTTGATTCTGTAGGTGATGGAATCCTTGAAGGGTGAAAGCTTTGCTTTGGTGTAGATTGGTAGGAAGGGACAGAGACTCAGGAAGGAGAGCAGGGAAGCCAGGAAGCTGGGGAGAGAAATAGAGTTGAGATGGTAAGTTGACTAGGGCAAGAGTGGGAAGAGTGGAGGGAGTGTGAAGGCGGGGGGAGTACCCAGAGTACTGTTCAAGGTTCAGTGTAGACTGGTGAAGGGGGACACCAGAGTCAAGGACACGGGTGCAGGGGTAGAACAGTGCTTCTCTGGGAGGATGAGGAGCGCAGGGTCTACGGCACCAAGACAGCTGTGAGGATCTGGGTAGACTTCAAAAGAAGCTGGATATCGGTTACAGGCTTCAGAAGCACAATGGGAAAAAGAAGTCGGGACTGGAGATCAGAGCAAGTCAGGGCTGGAAACACGCTGCCACTAATGAACGTTAATGATGCCTGCTGTAAACTTCTAGTTGGGTTACAGAGGTAGAGTTTGCTAAGGTTTAAAAAGTCCAGAATCTAAGAAAATACTGTAAAGACACGATTAATGCTGTGCATCATCTCAGGTGAGCTGGAAACCAAGTGGCAGAACATAAAAATAACCTGTGCTACGGCTCTGTGATGGCATTATGCATAATTCCAGTTATTTCATGCTCTTGATAATAATGCCATTCATGGGGGGGTTTTAGAGTCTCCACTTTTCACGTACATTATTTCAGTCAGAATTAATCACGCCTCCATCTGTGCACTCAGCAATTAAAATATTTTAAGAATTATAAATGTTAAATGATGCTCTGAAAATTTGGGGAAAGGAGAGAAAAGAATAATGTGTTTAAAGTCACAGCTATGATTCTCTGTGCCCTTCTAGCTTTTGTGTATGTCTTTGAAAATACAGTTATAACCAAAGTGTGGGTGACTTAGGGGCTCCTGGTTTAATATGGCTTCAAGTGTTTCCCCTGTGCCCAGTAGTTCTTGGTGTTGTCAGTAGCTGGTGTTTTGTGCCGCAGCACAGTCCTGCTGTGAGCTTCACCTGCCCTGTGCTTTCTATTGTAGCTGGGATGGTTTTTGGACTTGTTGCTCATCTCTTTTTTGATGCTTGGGTTTGGCCTGGCCTCTTTGTCATCAGAGTCAGGGCACACAGAAAGGTCTCAGCAGGTATTCTGGAAAGGATGGATGCTGTTCTGGGCTTTGCAAATGCATTTTAAGGTAGAGGTGGTAGGACAGTTTTCAGCCAAGAGAAGACTCAAGGAAGCAGCCTTCACCATTCAGCTACAGCCACCTGCAAGATGTTGGACTCAAGCTTTCTTATGACTTCTGGCCCAGCAGTCTTTCCATTGTTCTTGAAATCAGAATCTTAAGTAGGTTTTACTGTGGAAAGAGATGATTCATTTCCATTTAGAATAAGTGAACAAGGATTTTGACTCTTTTGAGAAGCTTAAGTGTAATTGTGTGTTCTGGCAACGAAGAACTGGATTTGTATACCAGCAGTACATTTAACAAGTTCTGCGACCTTGAACAAGTAATATCATAGATCTGGGCCTTAGTGTCCCCTCATTTATGAGGGTACAATATGTTTTGGGGCACTTACCTCTCTAGGACTCTTATAAGTTTAGGTGCTAATACCTATGGAGCTTTTCATGTGGGATCTGGTACAAGGTTGGTACCCACTAAGTACTGATGATTTGATTACATAGAGCAATAATGTGTTGATAAGTGTGTTCTGGACACAAGAACTCCCATAGACTGTTGGGAGGATCAGTGAGGCATTTCTTCTGTAGACATCCTGTCAGTGTGTTACCTGCAAACCATTGGACCGGGAATTCCAGTTCTAGAAATTTATGCCAATGAAATAACTGTACAAGTGTGGAAAGTAATATCACATATATAGATGTTTACTGCAGTATTTACTAGAAAAACAATTAGGAAAACACATTCACTTAATTTTAAAGGAGCTTGGGGGGAAAACCAGCGACATATATAATGGATACTCTGCTATTACAGCAATTAAAGTGTTACTAGTAGGCAGTTTTGTGTGGGAGAGAGGGAGCTCAATATGGGAACTCAGCCAAGTGTCTTCTGTGTACTGTTCCATTGAAAAGCAGCTGTGCACAGGACAGTGCATGTTGGTGTCCCCGTCCCTCCTATCTGTGGTTTCACTTTCCTTGGTTTCAGATACACATTATCAACCATAATCTGAAAATATTAACATTTGTCTTGATTCTGTCAAGGACAGTCACAGTCACGTAACTTATTACAGTATGTTAAAATTGTTTTGTTTTAGTTATTGTTGTTAATCTCTTACTGTGACTATTTTGTAAATTAAACTTTAACTATGTGTATATAGGGAAAAACAGTAGGCTTTAGTGCTACCTGAGGTTTCAGGCATCTGCTGAGGGTCTTGAAATTTATCCTCCACGGAGAACAGGATCTACCAAATGGCACTAACACATTTATTTATTTATTTCTTAAATATATATTGCATATCTTATAAAAATTACACTGTATTTATTTTTTATGTGCAGACCAGAGGACGGCCTGTGGGAATCGATTATCTTCTTCTGTGTGGGTCTTGGGAATTGAACTCAGGTCATCAGGTGAGCCATCTCACTGATCCCTGTATTACAACATATCTTTAACTTGTTTACAATATGCCAACTCTAATACCTATTTAAGTACATTTAGGTACATAGGGAAAATCTGGATGAGTTTTGGTTGATAGGCTTAAACAATTTTCTCTTTTAAAAACTACTTTTTAAAAAAGATCTTTTTGAGGCAGGGTCTCTCTGTAGCCCCAGCTGACTTGTAACTCACTATGTAGACCAGGTTGGCCTTGAACTCACAAAGATCTCCCTGCCTCTGCCTCTTGAGTGCTGGGATTAAAGGCATGTGCCACCATGCATGGCTTAAAAACTACTTTTATACTGTTTTTTCATTAATTATTTCTGTAATTAATTTTTAAATAAACATAACATAGTTTCCTCAGTCCTAAAACAAAAAGCAAAAGCCACCAGACCTACAAACATTGCCTTTCCAGGAATTCAGCTCCTAGGATATGACTCAAATTTTTTTTGTTAACATTTCTGAAGGTTAATTTCCAGAGCCCTCTTCAGGTGTGTCTAATTGTCCTGAATCACTTTTACTTAGTAGCATGCCAGTGTCACAGTGTGGACAGTGCTCAGCTGTGACAGGTGATCCTGTGGATGTCTACAGTGAGTGCCTGATGGTGTAGGGAAGAGAGTGTGGCTTCCCTCTACCTACCTAGATTCTTGGCCTAGACTGTGAATCAAGTTGACACAGAACAGATTAGTGGGGGAAATCCATATTTAATTCTGTATGCAGGCACAAGAGTCTCACAAAATAAGGGATGAGAAGAGGCAGATTATTGAAGCTTATGTGGCATCCAGAGCTATAGAATAGTTGCTGGGGGCTTCTAGTGGGTAGTGGAAGCTGTCTCTGAGAGGGAACGGAGATGGTCTTCTAATGCAGGAAAGGCCTCTGGTGTAAGTTGTCTGGAACAGCCTTCTTTACTGATGTATGTTTCCTTTTTACGCCCATTCTTTAACGAAAGGACAATATCTCAGTGCTGCTTCTTAGAATAACTGGACAAGAGTGTGTGAAGAGGTGGCTTATGTCTGTCTTCTATATTCATATTTTGGGGTGGTACATCCTCAGTCCCATAGTTGTGTCACTCTCATTCATTTAGCATATGTCCAAAGAAATAAAATCATTTTAATGCAAAGCATTAAATGCTTTGGACAGAATGTACATTACACTGATCTATTTTAACCTTCTAGAGAGAGTCCATCTCAGAACACCAGAGATTATAGCTGGCCAGAACCTGGCCTAACCTTTTCTATTTTATGGTTTATAGATCAAATAATTATTTTTGCTAGAGTAGTAAATAATTATTTTGTAGAGTAGAATCTCTATTGGATATGGGGAGGGGTGGCGGGGGAGGGAAAGGAAGGGAGGATAACTTTTAGAATACAATTTAGTTTGACCTCCCTGAAGAGGAAACAAGCCAATCTTGATGTCTGCGCTTCAATCTGAGGTTTTGCTTTTGAGATGGGGTCTTGCTGTATAGTCTGGGTTGGCCTGGAATTTGTAATCCTCCTGTCTCAGCCTCCCAAAGTGTTATCTTTACTGCTCTGAGATTTGAGAACATGACTTTTGTCTGTTTTTTTTTTTTTTAAAGATAAGATCTTATGGTTCAAACTGGCCTTGAATTCTGTGTATAGCTGATGATGGTCTGGAACTCATGATTCTCTGGGTCTACCTTTAGTGCTAGAACAGCAAACATGTTCCACCATGTCTGGTTTATACTTCAGATGTTAAGCTTGAAATCTTGGCATTTTGTATGAATTATTTTGAAAAATGCCTGTTACTTGAAGCAGGAATTGATTAGATAGCATTTCCAATAACCGCTGACACTGTTCTGTTAAAGCTTGCCTTTATGTTTGCTGAAGCATGTGAAGCCACTCTGAATGGGAAGGTAACCGCATTGGAGCTAGAGAGAGCTTAGTGTGAGATTATTGTCACTTCTAAACCTAGTGGCCAACCCCTCCCATGCTAGGATTGAACCCAGGACCTGTGTGTGCTAGGAAAGTACTCTACCACTGAACTGTGAGTGGGTATTTACTGTGGTCCTTGCTTTGCTGGTTGTGAGGATTGAAGGTAACAACATGTATAGGGCACCTTGCCTTCTCTAGCTATGTTCAGCACATACTAATTTTCCCAAGCCCCATAGTCATAGCAGAGGGTCCCTAGGTGGGCAGCCCACGGTGTCTGTATAAAGTGGTTCTGTGGTTCAGTTTACCCATGTGTGGTTTAGGAGTGGAGGCTGACTGCTGGTCTCAGTGTTATGTACTGAAAATGACTTCAAAGTGAGAGTTAGGCTTTATTGCCGTTAAGCCTTTAGTTTAATAGATTAGCATGTACCCTTGATAGTTTTATGTTACACTGCAATTTTTAAGGGGCAAATTCCAGTGTAAAAATGTTAATCTCTTGAAATGCATTCTGAAGCTGCCACTTGAACATTAATAGATCTTTGGCACTAAGCAGATCCCACAGGTAATCGTCCCTCTCCTCCCAGGGCATGGCCAGGGGCAGGATCCAAGATCTTTGGGACTTCTCATGGAGTGGGCAATGAGAAAAGGATAGTTTTCATCGACTTGTCTCTGTTCACTTTGCTTTCCCTCTTTTGCTGCTTCCATTTAAATCTTTCCTTTCTTAGGACACCTCTCTTGACAGCTTCGGATGGCACTCTTGCTGGGTCTTTAGGTGTAGCTCTGTACCCACATCCTGCCTTTGAGGTGTTCCTCCTGGGTAATAGCGACCAGAGGGCATGCCCCTTGGACCTTTTCATTTTGTTCTGTGTCTGTTCTGTTAGTCTGTCCTGGATAGCGTGCCCAGCTTAGTACACAGCTGCTGATCTGTGCTGGGACCTGCATTCTATATCTTTCTTTTTTTTGATCTTTTTGAGACAGGGGCTCCCTGTAGCCCCAGCTGGCCTGGAATTCATTATGTAGAATGATCACAGAGATCTGCCTGCCTCTGCCTCCTGAGCGCTGGGATTAAAGACGTGTGCCACACACCTGGCAACATATTCTACCACACCTGGTGTCACTCTAAAAGAATCTCTTGGAATGTGTTCTGTACAGCAAATTGTCCCCATTCCTTTAATTTTAAAGAGAAGGAAAAAAAGGAGCTTAAAAATAACTTGGTGTATGTCCTTCAGTGTTTTTCTTTTTACAGAAATGTGTTAAATAATATGCCATATTTTTGCTATTTTGTTTTATATTTTTATATACAAATGTGTGTCTCATTTTAATATGTATTTATCAAATGATTCCTAATGATTGATTCATTTTTTAGCCTTTTAGATATAACATTAATGTAACTATTATCACTGAATTTTAGATAACATTGCCATGAAAATTACCATTCAACTGCATTAAATTAACACAGTTTCTTTGAATAAATTTGTGAACTGTGTTCATCTCATTAATACCTGAGCAATTTCTCTTGTCCTGTACTGAGCTCGGTGTCAGAGGATACCCTCAAATGTAAATATCATAGCATTAAGGATAGAACAGAACATGGGCTGGAGAGATGACTCAGTGGTTAAGAGCAGAAGCTGCTCTTCTGGAGGACCTGGATTCAGTTCCCAGCACCCACATGGTGGCCAATGGTTATTTGTAACTCCAGTTCTAGGGGACCTGATGCCCTCTTCTGGTCTCTGTGGGCATTGCATAACACAGGTGCACTTCATACATGCAGGCAAAACACTCATACACATAAAATAACAATTAAAAAAGATAAAGATGAAAAACCAGAAGATATATGCTATTAGGAAATGGTGTTGGTGATTTAAATAGGTAGTTAGATAAGTTAGGCACTAAAGATCTTGAATATCTTCAAATTAGACACTAGAAAGTAGCTGTTTGTGTTGTGTGTCAGGTGTATGTGCTGAAATGCAATCTGTGGTACAAGAGTCTACCTATGTTACGGTTGCATGACATAGCCACTGAAGAGTTGAGACACAGGCTTAATGACCTAGTTCACTTTGAAAAATGGTGTTGTGAGTGCAGATCTAAAGATGAAACGATAAACAAGTGCACTGTAATTAGTAACGTTTCTCATGGGGAGTGGGTTAACAACTCCAAACTTACAGGGGAGTAACAGAGTTAAGAGATGGTGGCTGCTGAGCAGGAAGTCCCAGGTAAGCATACGGAGAAGGCTAGAAAGAACCATGTGGATGAAATTAGAGTTAGAGATGTAGGTGTGTGAACTTGGGTTTAGCCTAATATTGGTCCAGAAATAGTTGCAGATAAGGAAATGTATGTAAGTGTGTTGATACACACTCATGAGTATGATGAGGGCTTAGCAGCAATGACACTCTAGTATAAGCATGCTCAAATCTTGGCTCCATTGGAACCATTCTCCAGTAACCAGGACTCCTTGGAGAAATAGATAAATATAGATCCAGAGCATCTTGCATTGCCAGAAAATCAGGAAGTACTCAAAAAACAAAGGATGTGGGCATGTCAAGGGGAGGTAGGAGTGAACCTCAAAGAGCTCTTAATAGCCAAGGCTAACTTTAGCAACAAAATAAATAGTGTGGTACTGCAGAGTAATTCAATGCATATTATATGCATTTATATGCTCTAAAAATTTATACTAAGCCAGGATATATATTGTAGAAAAATTTCAAATAATTTGTGTAGATACTTTTTCTTTCAGAAGCTAGAGGACCTAAGTTTCACTCCTTCCAGCTTGTTGAGAGTAGGTAAGGCTGAATTTTGTGACTTACTTCTAGGTATGGGAAGAGAAAAGTAAATTTATATTAGAGAAATGAATAGCTGCCCCGTAGCCAAACAGTCAAAGTTAATATGGTTTATAGTACATTCTGTGTGAGTGTGCGCAAATAGCGTCTGGGGACTCTTGACTGCCATTTCCCCTAAACCCACACTCCAGTTCAGCCATTAGAAAAAATGCCAGATGATGCCCCTTGAAGAATATTCTACAAAATATTTCATCAGTACTTCTCAAGTCTGTCAAGGTCATGAAAAAACAAGGAAACACGGAGAAACTGTAGGAGTCCAAGGAGATAGGACAGGTAACTACAACGTATAGTCCTGGATCTAGACTAGAGCAGAGAGAAGGCACTAGTGGAAAACTGGTGAAACCTAGCTGAAGTCTAATTTTTTAAAAGACCCTAAAAGTCTTTCCCCTGCTGTTTTATTATGACAGCATTCAAATGGGGAAAACTGAAAGGAAGAGACATTGGCTACCCACCATCTCGATTCTACAACTAAGATTGTGCCCTCTTTGCTTATATTACATAACCTGCCCATCAATCCATCTGATTTTAGAAAGTTTTTCAGTTACAAACATCAGTACATATGTCCCCCAACCCAACCTTTATAAAGTGTTTTTATTAGCATATATAAATTATATATACTATGGGTTTCATTATGACATCTTCATACATGTACATAATGTTTTTTGATCCTGTTCAAGCCCCCATTACCCTCTCTTGTTCCCATCTAACCATACCAATCCCCTTCCTTCCAAATAGCCCTGCAAGGTTGTTTACTGTAAGTATCAGGCACTTCATAGTTGACAGTACATTTTTGGTTGTGTCTAGAGTGTGGGGGAGGATGAAGAGTTAGAAAGGATGTAGATTTTGTTGCTATAACCTGGGGTGATCATAAATGTGTGTTCTTGTGAGCATGCTTGACTGACATATAGCTGTATATGTGGATTCTGGGATGCCGTGGGGGTCTGTGATTGTCCAAGAAATGACAAATCTTCTTCTGGCATAGGGCCAGCCTGGAGGACACTGTAGGAGAACAGAGTCAAACCTGGGATAGATGTGCCAGAGTTGGAGTGTGTGATGCTCTCATTTACTGGGGAGAGCCACAGGCCTACCTCCCTACCTTCCTCGTCCTTTTCTGGGGGTTTCCTGAGGAAACAGGATAGCAAGGAGAGCAGCTTTAGGTAGGGAAGGGGGCAGGAGGATGATTGCCCACATCCATCAGAGAGTGCAATTATGCAGAAAGGACAGCAGTCACTCTGGAGCCTGTGGAGCTGGGGCTTTGCCCAGAGGATGGCCTTCCAGCTGCTAACAGTGGCTCTATTCAGTTTGGGTGCATAATGATTTTAAAACTAATCAGGAATCAAAGCCTGAGGCTGGGGACAAACACAAATATCTTGTTGACCGAGCAAACATCTAGATTTTGTCAGATAGGAAGTTACTGAGGAAGGTCAGAGTGATGTAATGGTATGCGCTGAGCTTTCATCCTTAAACAGATGGGCCCCCGAGGTACCATCTGCAGCTCCCTGGGTCCTTTGAAATCATTTCCTACAAAAAAATTGTCATAAGTTACTATTGAAAAATTAGTGTGGTAGCCATACCAGAAGTAAAACTAGACAAAGGAAGGAAATTTCCACTGGAGTTAACTGTTTCCGCTTCCTCCCTAGCCTTATAAATAGCCTTATAAATAGATTTATTATTTTTCTCAACTTTCTTGTACAGCATGTGGATATGATTGCCTCCCCCAAACAGCCATCCAAAGTCAACTTCCCTTTCTCCTCTTAGGCTCACATAAATGCATCTTATCCCTACCTAAATCAGTGTCAGCTGGGTATTTTTATAAACCATCTTGCAATTTTCAGTTTTATGTTTTTGTTGAGGAAGAAGTGGTGTTTTGTTCTTGGTTTTTTCTTTCATCAAAGGGATATATTTGTTCCGGGAAGACAAGGACGGGATGTTTCCCAATCTAGATCAGAGGAGGAAAATGTAAGGCATCATGTATAAGTGGTGGGTTATGAATCTTAACTGAAGCTTTTAATAAAACATCTCAATAAAGCATATCAGAACAGAAAGCAATATCTGCACTACTCAGTGCTTTATTTATTAAATTTCGGCAGTTATTGGCACACTGTGCCAGGCATGACTCTACCTTCTGATAGACACACAATCAGAGAAAATAGGAAAGTGTTCACAGAATGGTGTGGAAGGATAGAAGACAGTAGAGGGGAGGGTGGGCTTCCTAGAGGAGGTGATTTTTGTGCTGCATTTGAAGGACTGTCCAGGGGTGTGGGGATTAGGTAGAAGGAGATACCCAGAGTAAGCTGTGAGCCAGCCAAGAGGGAGCCCAGGTAGGCATGAGTTATAAATGGCTGGTATGCTTAGGTAATTGTGAATAGAGAGGGGAATGCAGTGGTCAGGACCTGGAAGAGAGTGTCAGGACTGGTTGGTTTGGAATCAGAGTAAACAGGAAAAGCCAAGGGAGATGCTGGTGACTGAGTCAGGTGGTGAGGAACTGAGGCAGAGAGGTATGGGCCTAGAATACCAGTACTCTGGCTTTGGTTTTTTTTGGATGAAATAGGAGGAAAGGGCGTTTGCCCAGGCAGAGTTGGAGAAAACAATGGAAGAGTGGGGCAGTTGTTGAAGGGAATGGGTGGGGCCCTTTTGGGGGTTACTGAGGACTTTTCTGTGTCTGAGAATAACGGAGCTCTGACATTTCTGTTTGGTGACAGAGTTTGTCTGTATGGTCTTTGTGGCTTGGGGTATAGTTGAGAGGTTGAGTCTTGGTGCTGATTCCCACCATGTGACCAAAGAAGAAGGCTGTAGAATGTAGAGGGTGCTGGCTGTGGGACTGAGGCCAGTGTCTAGTGGTGGTACCCTGGAGGCCAAGGAGTGAAGAACAGGGCGCACTCAAGGGTCACCAAAGACAAGGTCCTTGGGAGAGGAGGAGCTCTGTGAGGACTGGAAGGACAGGAGCTTGTGTAGGGAAACACAAGCATGGAATGACACTGTCAGCTATGAGATGTGCTGGGAATAAAGCCTAGTGTCAGAAGCCCGGGCGGGGGTGGGGGTGGGGGTGGGGTGCCCAGTGCATCGTTAGTGGTGGGCGGCATTTGCCATCACTTCATATGCTGGACATTGCTGTAAGTACTTTCAAGTGTCCATTTGACAACAGCCCCTCAAATGGCTTATCCTCATTTATAGATGAAGTTTCAAGGCCCAAAGAGGGGAAGAAATTATTCCAGGTCACACAGTGAGTCAAAAATGGAGTTGGGGTTTTGTGTGCTGAATTGGCATGAATCTTGTGCATGCTGTCACCATTGTTGCAAGTTCATATGAGCAAGTTCCCAGAGACCGGAAAGCCTCTGTTTCCTTATGTTCATACACCAACCCTGGCTCTTTTCCCACCCTTTTCTGCAATAGTCCCTGAGTCGTGGGTGGGTAAGGTTTAATGTAGAAGGACTATCCAGGGACATACACTCTGCAATCTCTTATTCTCTAATACTTGGCCAGTTGTGGCCTTTTGTGTGCATCACCCTCTATTATATGAGGAAGCTTTGCTAGTGAGAGTTGAGGAATGCATTAGTATTCTCTCTACCCCCTGTTCCACTGTGTTCCATGAGCCTTGGATATTGAGGTTCCACTGTAGATGTGTCACTTAGAGATGGGCATCTCTCAGACATTTATTTTCTGTGTTTGACCAGTTGTGGAACTCTGTAATAGGGGTGCAGATAGGGAAGGGATCTAAATGTGTTCAAGATCTATTTTATGAAATGCACAAAAACTCAATAAAAATACTTTTTAAGAAATGGAGTTGGGAACTAGAGAGATTGTTAAGAGCCCTGGATGCTCTTGCAGAGGACCCAGATCCCATTCGCAGTGCTCACATGACAGCAAAGAACTGTCTGTAACTCAGGGGATCTGATTCCCACTTCTGACCTCCATGGGCATTGTACTACATGGGTGCACTTATGTGCAAGCAGGCAATACATTCAATACATAAGTATCAAAAAAAAAATGGAGCTGGAATTCTAATCCAAGTTGTCCCCTATGCTCTTGTTTCTTTAGGAGCTGATTGTTGAGCACAAACATACATCTTTCAAGAAAAAGGACAGAAGACTGTACCCCATTTCCCCAGTGAATGAGAAGTTAACAGAAATAGGTAGGTGCCAACTGAGAATTGGAGGTACAGAGTGGCATGATCTTGAGTATGAGATCTCCAAAGGAGGAGCAGTTTTTACATGTGGTGAGAGGAGAAATGGGCTGGAGAAGGTGCTTTCTGCCTGGAACTGAGTTAGAGCCAGTGCCTCTATGGAAAGACTGAAGTGAGCAGAATGAGATAAGAGAGTACAGAGTTCCAGTGGAAGGTGGAAACGTTCTGTGCATGTATTTCTGGTGCTGATGGCGGAAGAACCATGTGACTATGCATTTTGTATCTATTTTACCATCATAAAAAGTAAGATAGTGGAGGGAGGAAATAATAGGCATTACCAGTTACAAAACCTTTTTGATCATAAAACAGGCACTTAGTAAATATTTGAATGAATGCTAGGGATTTTGCTAAGTGCTTTATGCATTGTTTTCACTTAATCCTTACTTTCAGGGATGAGGTCAGCCCTGCTGCACAGATGAGGGGTCTTGGGTTTAAAGAGATTAACCCATGGTCACACATCTGGAAAGTGGCAGAGGCTGGTGCAGCTAGATCCTCCTGCCCCACCCAGGGAGCTGAAAAAAAAAATGGAAAGACGTTTCTAGAAGTTTCTACTGGGGGAGGGAAGCAATTGTTGATAGAGGTAGGAAGGATGCATGATGAGGAGAGAAAGGTGGTGGGGTTTAGGGGGAGTCATGCTACCATGTGGATCAAAGTGTGATGGAAGGGCCTGGTCTTCAGTGTCTGGACTTGAGTATATCTGTAATAGAATGGGGAGAGGGTCCAGGAGTGGGCTGGAGGTTATAGAGAGGTCTGAGGGCCCGTGGGGGGGAGTCTGTGCTCTCTGTAGACACTTCCCACTGGGACCAGTGACTGAAGGGGCTGGGTCTGAGGCTAGTGCTGAGCAGCTCTGCCCGCCCCCTTTCTCACCCTTCTCCTGAGTGTTCTTGTTGTCTGCCTTGGGGGGAATTCATTGGCCTGCTGAGTCTACAGACTGGAATCCCATTCTGGATAGAGGTGCGTGGATACAGGGAGGAGGAGGCTTGAATATTTTTCTCTGATACAAAGCCCACTTGTGAGGTCGGGTCACCGCCGACCACCCTACTTTTAGATAGTTGGCAGATTGAGACATCTGGTTACATGAAGGTTTTCTTTCTTTTTCACAGAATCGTACCAAACACTTGTATTAGGAAATGTATGATAGGCTCCCGTGAACATTTTTTGAGGTTGTAACCTAAAACTACTCAGGCATGTCCAGTCTCCAGTGGTGGCCCACAGTATTTGCAACTTGTGTGGTGTAGATGCGTGCCTGTCTCAGACATTCTGATTTAGTCAGATGTTTGTGATGAGGTCTAAGCTGTTCATGAGGGACTAACTCTCCTGAGAGTTCCTGTTACCATCTTCCTTCACATGTTTACTTTGGATCCAGCAGAATTCTTTTTTCCTTCTGTTGGTGGTTTTAAATTCTGTGCTGAGAGCAGGCTGTCTGAGGAGTGATTTCTGTGAAATGCTGGTGACTGTAGAGAGTGAAGGCTGTGATTATATAATCATTTTGAATAAATAGAAGGATGGCTCATGGCAGGTCCTGTAAGGGCAGCCTGGAAATGAACAATATCGTTAGGGATTAAGTTGCACTGCAGTTGAATTTTGCAGCTGTCAGACTCTCTGCAGTATCGTACAGTATGTCAGCTGTAACCTCCAGGTGTAAATAGACCTTCATCAGCATCGTTGAAAAGTGCTGCGAGGAACCAGAGCTTGGTGGGATGCTGTCCATCAAAAAGTTATTTGCAGGACCGTATTTCTGGTTATGATGCCTTATTCTCACTGTCTGGTAGGATATGTAGAGCTTTACAGCAAGGAGAAGTAGAGGGTATATGTGCTTACTTGGCCACATATCAATAGTTTATCTCCTTTTTCTGCCCCCTTTTCATGACCCAAGACACATTTAGAGGTCAGGTAAAATTTGCCTTTAAAATAGGACCAAGGAAATGCTAACTAAAGCCTTCATTTTAAAAATAATAATAGCTAATTTGGGATCTGGGGGGATATAACTCACTGGTAAAATGCTTGTCTAGCATGAGCAAGGCCCTGGTTTGATTCTAGCCCTGGGGTCGGGGGCTAACATCATAATGACTTAATAATACTCTGTCCCTTCTTGGAATTACCTAACAAACTGCTTACAAACAGGATTTTTGTCTTCACCCTTGTGTTTCTCAGCCATGTAGAATGAACAGGGGGTTAACGTTGCCTGTCCTGTCCCAGGCTACACAGTTAGTAACTAGATACCTTGAGAACAAATAGATGAAGAAAGGAAGTATCAGAGAATTGTGATTTGCCTTCAGAACCTCTTTACTGAAAACGGTATTAAGGGGGCTGGAGAGATGACTCAGTGATTAAGAGAGCCTATGGCTCTTACAGAAGACAGCACACAACAGGTACTCACAAACTCTTACAACTCCGGCTCCAGGAGATCTGATACTCTCATCTGGACTACTTGGGCTCCTGTACTTTTATGTTTCTACCCCAGCCCCATGTACATATAATTAAAAAATAATAAAAATAAGTTTAAAAAGAAGATGATTCTTTAAAAAAATGTTTTTCCTGGAGCTGGAGAAATCATTCAGTGGTTAAGAGCACTTGCTATTCTTTCAGAGGCCTCAGGCTGGGTTTTTAGCATACATGCCATGAGTAACTCCAGCTCCAAGGAATCTGATGCCCTCTTCTGGCCTCTGAGGGTACCTGCATGCATGTGGTACATATGCATATACTCAGGTATGCACACATACACAGAAATACATAAAATAAGTACATAAATAAGTATTTTTAAAACTTTTTTCCATCTATTAAAAAATTCTAATATTTATAATTCATTTTATTAAATATTTTAAAAATATTTTATTATTTTTATTTACATGTATGAGTGTATTGCCTGCTTTTATGTAAGCCCACTAATGTTGTGCAATGCCCATAGAGGTCAGAAGAGGGTGTCACAACCCCTGGAATTGGAGTTATGAACAGTTGTTAGCTGCCATGTAGGTGCTGGGAATTGAACCTGGGTCCTCTGTAAGAGCTTCCAGTGCTCTTAACTGCTGAGCCATCTCTCTAGCTCCATCATTTATATATTTTAAGTATCACAAACATTAAATTAGAAAGAACTTACAATAATGCCTATACTTTATAAGTAGTACTACATTCCTCTGTTTGAAAATGTGACTTTGGAGCTAGAGAAATGGCTCAGCAGTTAAGGGCACTGGATGCTTTTGCAGAGGACCAGAGTTTGTTTCTTAAGAGCCACGTAGTGACTCATAACTATCCATGTAACTTCAATTTCTGGAGATCCTGCATCTTCTGATGTGGGTACACTTACATACTTGAAGGCGAAAAGTTTATACCTATAAAATAATATCTAAAATTAAAAAAAAGAAAAACTGATTTAAAAATTTCTGACCTGGAACTCATTATGTAAACCAGGCTGGCCTCGAACTCACAGATCTGCCTGTACTACCACACCTGCCTAAATGTTATATAGTTTTAAAGGAGGTTTCATTGTTTATTTTTATTTTGAATTAAATTGATTAATTTTGACTTAAAGACAAATATATTTTTAATTTTTGAAAATGCCTTTTAGGGTAGGCTCAAATACAAATAACTTTAAACATAATAGGAAAGACAAGAGTGAAATAAGATTTTAGGAGTAAGATGTTGTTACTATCTAAATATTATATAAATACCAAACATTTTATGACCTAAACAACTATAATACACGAATTTAGTTGGAATTGATTATAGAGCACATAGGCGATTTAGGAACAAAAGTTTTATTTAGTCCAGTAGGGTTTTTTATTTGTTTTGTTTAAAGAGGTAAGGTCTTGCTCTATTGGTTGCCCACGGTAGCCTCCAACTCTTGGTCTCCTGCCTCAGCCTTTTGAATAGTTGTTACTGTTATTGTGAGCCACTGTGATTGGCTAGGCCGATAAGCTTGAAACATTCTTCACATTGCAGTTCTATCAGTCAAATACTTTTTGCTCACACCTGCAATATTTGTTTATGTGTAGATACTTGCTTTGTAGCAAGCTGTTTGCATTTAAGGTACACCAAAATAGAAACAAAAGAATGAAGTGAGTAAACACAATTAGAAATTATAATATTTCCTTCCCATGCCCTTGGAGATCACCTCCCATCCTCTTCTTTGGAGACATCTGGTTTAGAATGACAGTAATCTAGAAGAAAAGGCACACAGCAGTTTTTGAAGGGGGATTTGGTAGTTTCTGGAGTGCTGTGTGGATAAGAAGTTGACAGAGGTACACTGTTAAGCAGATTGAGAGTAGGCTGGTTGGGGAGTAAACCAGAAATCTGGGAATGTAACTCCCTTGCCATCTGGCTGAGAATATTGAAGAGGTATCATGAACCAAACTCCCAAGGTTTAAAGTTGTCCCTATTAGAATGGTGAGATCAGTTCCTTATAGCTGCTAATGCTGGACACTGGAACAGAGAATACAGTTCACACACAAGGTATGCAGAATTGTTGAAAGATGAGAGATCTTTCTACTCTGAATAGATTTGAATGGAATGAAGAAGCCAAGTCAACCATTGGAAAGTGGAAATAGGATCAAACTACTGGACTTAACCTGGTGAATTTTGAGGGGATAGAGGTTGAGAACTCTGAAGAGGCAGGAGCACAGCTGGAGGGGGTGATTTAGTCACTTGTGGAATATTTGCTGGTCAATTAGTCTGAGTCTCCTACAACAAACATTTTCTGAGACTGTGACATCCTTTACTTGTTTCTGGATTCAAAAGATCACATGACTAGAGACATCAAGGTAAACCATCCTCTGTTGATGTCCTACTGCAGGACTTCAAGGCAGTAACAGATTAGTCTTGCAGCACCAGGTATGTCTCAGAGCAGCATGCAGGTTGGTTTGGGACGATGGAGATTTAGAATTCAGATTATTATTTCTTAAAAAAAATTGAGGCAGACTGGAGAGATAAATGGTAGATTGCCCAAAGTTCTACTTTCATTTGAAAATATCTGAACAGTGTACTTAGATGTGGAAAGAAGGTGAAATTTGACAGCATAACAGTACTGATGGGATTTTGGAGACTAGCCACAAATAAAATATTTGTGTTGTTTGAGGACTTTTAGCTGAAGTGTTTCACAGCATTTGAGAAAAGAACTGAAGTCAGGATATAGGTACGAAATACGAGGGGCAGTAGCAAGTACAGAACATCTTCGGGCCCCTTCCATTCCTTCAGGAATGTCTTGAAAGACTCTCTAGCTAGAGACCTAGCTTTTGCCAGTATTAAGTTCTGGAGGAATTTGATTGGTGATGGACTCTACAGTATCTAGTGCTAGTATCTAGCACTAGTAGTGTTCCTGTGATGGATAGCTTCAGTTGTCAACTTGACAAACCTTGATGGAGGGAAGCTCAGTTGAGGAATTTCCTCCATTGAATTGGTCTGTGGGGCATTTTCTTAATTATTGAATGATTTAGGAGGGCCCAGCTTTTTGTGGGTGGTGCTGCCTCTGGGCAGGTGGTCCTGTGTTGTATAAGAAATCAGGCTGAGCATAGGCCAGGGGAGCAGACCAGTAAGCAGCATTTCTCCATGGTCTGTGCTCTAGGTTCTTGCCCTAAGTTCCTTCCTTGGCTTCCCTTGATGATGTACGGTGAGCTGTAAGTCAGATAAACCTTTTCCTCCCCAAGTTGGTTTTAGTTAGAGTGTTTATGTTAGCAATAGAAAGCTAACTAGAACACTGGTATAATAGTTGACAAATCTTATAAGTTACAGAGATAGTAAATAATAATATTATGATTGAGATTGCTGAGTGTCCTTGAGAGAAGAGGCCTTGCTGAAAGGTTGAGTCAAGAAAAAGTTATACTGATTCTCAGTAGGAGAGTGTAAACTTGTTCAACCTCCCCCTTTGACAGGGAGGCTCTGAGAGCCCAGCAAGGCCTGGCCTCACCATTGTCTGTGCAGTAAGAAGCACTTCATACTAATGTGTGACTGGAGTTTACAGATTATAGTCTGCCAAATCCTAATTCAAGGACGTGGGAAAGGGACTGTATTCAGAGCTATAGACTTACAGAAATGAAGGACTTAATTTTTTTTGTGTGTGTGTGAGTGATGCTTGACAGATAATTTGTTCATACTGGGTCTCAACTCTCCCACCAGAAATGAAAGAAAGGCTTATTGGAATAATCTTTTAAGGCCCCTGTTGGTTCTGAATGGTCGTATCCATTCTTAATAGATGAGAATGGAGAAGACATTTGTTTAGCACTGCCTGCTTTATTTAGCTGCCCTCTCTGTGCGTTCTAGCTGCTTTATGTGCAGTAGTTCTGCTAATCCTGATTTCACTTGCTCTATAAATGACACCCATGAGGTAGGGAAAGTTTCCATTTCATAAGCACAGACAAGTTCACTTGGCTGCCACTAATAATTAGCTAAGCAGAGTATACTGAGAGTATCAGTGATTCCTTATAAGTTTTAAATGAGAGGGAAAAAAGTAACACAGGGGCCAGAGAGATGCTCCAGTGGTTAGGAGAAATGGCTGCTCTTGCAGAGGACCTGGATTCAGTTTCCAGCACCTAAATGGCATCTAACAACCATCTATAACTCCAGTCTCAGGGGCTCCAAGTCCCTCTTCTGGCCTCTGCAGGCATTACATGCATGTGGTACACTCACATACATGCAGGCAAAGTATTCATACACATAAAAGAAAAATAAATAAAAACTAAGGTAAAGCAAAACAAATATAAATTTATTTATTATTACAGTGTTGGGGATGAAACCAAGGTCTTGTGCATACTGCATAAGCATTCTACCACTGAGATACATTACCAACCCAAAGTCAGCTTTTTAAAGATTTCGAGATCAAGGGGCTGGAGACATGGCTCAGTGGTTAAATACACTGGCTGCTCTTACAGAGAACCAAGGTTTGATTCTCAGAACCCACATAGTAGCTAACAACCGTCTGTAACTCCAGTTTCAGGGGATTCAGTACCCTCTTTTGAACTACATGGGCATTGTACAACACAGCTATACTTACATACATGCAGGTAATTCTCTCTCTCTCTCTCTCTCTTTCTCTCTCTCTCTCTCTCTCTCTCACACACACACACACACACACACACAAATAAGAGTGATAAAGAAAATATTTTGAAAAAATAATAAATTTTTTTCTTTTGGTCTTTTTTGAAATAGGGTCTCCCTGTAGCCCCAGCTGTCCTGGAACTTGCTGTGTAGACCAGGCTGACCTTGAACTCACAGAGATCCACTTGCCTCTGCTTCCTGTGGTGCTGCTGTTAAAGATATGCACCACCATGCCTGGCTTAAATTTGTGTGTGTGTCGGGGGTGAATTTTAATAATGTTCTCTTAGTTGGTTTCCTGTTGTGATAACAAAATGTTGAAGACTAGGAAATTTATAAAGAAGTTCATTTGGTTTGTGGTTGCCAGAGGCTGGTAGTCAAGAGCATGGCTCATCGGCTCGGCATTTACTGAGAGCTTTCTGCAGCGTCACACAGCATAGCAGAGGCTGAGGCTGGAGAGATAGCGGGGGTTAAGAACACTTGCAGCTCTTGCAGAAGACCCAGGATCGGTTCTCAGTACCCACATCTGGTGGCTCACAACCATGTATAACTCCAGTTCCAGAGGATCCACCACTCTTCTGACCGCCCCAGGCACTGCATAAACACGGTGCACTTATAGACAAGTGGATGCATATACATACATTTAAGTAAAAATAATTAAAAACATAGCAACTAGACAGAATGTTACAACTAGACAGAATAAGCCTGCCAGTTTGGGTCTCTCTCAAATGCCATCATGCTCCATGCTCATTACCTCCTCTAATCCTGATTAGCTCCCAAAGGCCACTCCTTCCTGTTAATGACATTAACATAAGAATTTGGGAATTAGGACTGTAACACAGGAGCTTTTGGGGGACATGTGTAAATCATTGCATGTAGCAGCAGTGGGCTTCCTAATGCCAGATGAACTCCACTACCAACTGACTGCTTACCGGCAGTGTGGGACTATCCATATGCCTTCCTGTGGAGGCCATTCTTACATAGTCAGAAACTGGACCAGAATTTTGATCCAGTGTGTATGATTCAGAAGAGAGCTTGGCACCCTAGGAGGGACAGGCTTTTCCCTCCCACACCCCAGCCCACCCCCTAATTTTTGTTCACAAGCTTCATGGATTAATAAATTACTGAGGCTTCTAGAAATGCAGGCCCAATAAAGAGGCCCAGACAGTGAGATAGAGGGATTCAGTTTAGTAGGCATCAAACTAAAATATTCTGGCATATATTACTGAATGTTCTATGAGTGCTACTGGGGCTCAGGATACAGCTATGGTAGTAGCATGCTTGAGGCCCTGGGTTTGATCTCCAACATCCCTCCCCACAAGTCATTGTATAAGTTTGTGCTAATAGTAATGTTTCCCTAAACTTGAATATAAACATACGCTTTTGGAACATTAAAATACCTGGATATTTCCAGTTTCGTGCGGTGAAGATGAATAGACCGAAGACTTCATGTGAACTGCCCCTTTTCATGACGATTGAGGTCTCTAGCATGCCCGAGACCCAGTTTTACATTTGTGCTTCCTTCATGATTTTCTTTGTAGGAAAGGAAATCATTCAGACTGAAAAATTTTGTGAACGACTGGTTTGTCAATTTCTGGAGCAACATTTTTATTCAGCAGCAAGTAAAGCAAATTTGCCCAACTAAATTATTCATAAGAATTACAAAACTTGTCACTTAGAATGGATGTTGGGATATTCAGGTCATTTAGGAGACTTTGGTTAAAAATAACATGACCTAAATATATAGCTCTAGTTTTTTTTTTTTTTAAAAGACAAGTTTAAACTTTTAATTTTTATTTGACATTGGTCCTAATTCCATTTCAATGGGGAATGTCAGTGGCTACTCTCTGTCTAAATAAAAATCAATTCCTCTGTTCTTGTTGGTGATTTCTGTTGGTATATGTAGCTCTGGTTTTTTAGCTAGGTTTTATACATTTTTTGAGGCATGATACATGAGGGATATATATGTGAGTAACAGAGAACCTGGGGAAGGTCATGAGCAAATGACTCTCTAAAGAAAATTGAAGACAATTCATTAATTGTTGAAATCACTCCTTTTTGTTCTTTAAAGGAAGGAGCAGTTGAAATATGAACTTCTTCCAGTCTGCTTTAGGGTGCTAACTGGAGCATAAAATGTTGAAAATCAATTATGTATTTAGGGAGATGAAGCAGACTGACATATTGAAGGCATGTTGTATTCTGTTTAGTGACAAAGCAGGATAATTATGTCATCTTCTTATAGTAAAGCTGTGAACCAAGAAGGAGACAGGATAACCTTCCTTGATGGGTCCAAACTTCTTTGGGGAAAGATGGGTTCTTTTATCTTGGGGAAAAAAAAATCTTATCTTAAAAATTTAGCAGCTTAGCTGTTTGCTGTTGTTATTGTTGAATGGCATAGGAAATATTTGGTACTTTTATTTTGTCTGTACTTTCCCATGGTTTATAGCACTGTGGTGCATTTGCAAAATACTGTTGTTTCCAATGCCAGTGAGGTGGTGAGATCCCAGGAAAGCACAGAGAGAGTTTGAGATTTCTCTTGTAGCCCTACTGTGACCGAAACCATGTTTGCCAGCTGCATTTGCTGTTTGTGGATCTGGGATGCCCCATGGACATTGTCTTAATGCTCTGTTGCTAGGGGAGGCACCTGAGGACTGGGTTCCTTAGACTCCAGTAATAGTAGAGTTATACACATTGATGTTTGCCTGCTGGAGCTAAAACTTGGGGCCTCAAGAATGCTGCTACAGCGAAGGGTCACAAACTGTGTGCCTTCTCATCAGAGAGTTACTGTCTTTGAGTTGTGGAGGGTGGAAGTCCAAGATCAAGGTGTGGGCAGAGCTGTTTCCCTCTGAGGCTCTGGGTGAGAAGGATCTGTTCCAAACCTTTGGCTCTGCCTTCTAGATTACCATCTTGTTTCTTCCTTCTATGCCTGTCTCTGTGTCTATATTTTCCTCTTTTATAAAGATACCACATGGGATTAGGACCGGTTCTAATGACCTCCTTGATTACCTCTGCATAAATACTGTCTCTAAATAAGGTCATATTATGAGGTGTGAAGCTTTAGGACTTCAGCATGAGTTTACAGGGGGAAGGTCATATTAATTCCCAACAGCAGAGATCTAGGCCCACAGTCTTCTTCTAGCTAATTCAGTATATCTCTAGCTTAGTTAGTAAATATTTGGTTGATATTTGCAGCTTGGACAAGAAGACCAGATTTTTGTCCTCAAAGAAATATATTCTTCATTCTCTAGTTTCCTCCATGCTGGCTTATAGATAGAAGTTACTTCTTAGATGGCAGTAATTTTATTTGAGGCTGTTTTTCAGTAAATTTTAAAAACATTTTTCTTTTCCCTGTTTGATCCTTGAAGTATAAAAAATACTTGTCATTTGATCTACACGTTGGTACTTTGCCTGTGATTTTTTTTCTTTTTGTCTGTTTGCAATACAATTGTTTTGTGCCCTCACAGGGGAAAATGATCACTGAAGATTTTTTTTTTAATAGGACTTATAACCACCTGTGATCCTAGTGTTTCAAATCAGGCAGCTCTGGAATCAAGGTGTGGGCAGTTTTCACCAAGATGAGTAGACACCATGTTGTATTTGGAAGATAAAAGATATTATACCCTGTCATTTGACTTTTACAGTATTTAAAAGGATCTTTTATGTCAAACAATGTTGATGTGCAAAGGCACCAGTTTATTTAATAAATTCCTATGTATAGAGAAGTTGTCCTTGGAGTTGGTAGCAGTTAGCCAATCTTGGGGAATGTCTCTCCTTGACAGTATTAGGAAATAAATAGTTTGAGCCAGGCTTGATGGCTTACGTGGTACGTAGGAGTCAGGGACAGGCAATCTCTGAGTTTGAGGCCCATTTCATTTACATAGCAAGTTTCAAGCCAACCAGGACTATACACTGAGACCCTGACTTTAAAAAATAGGAAAGGGGAGGTCTGGACAGATGGTTCAGCAGTTAAGAGCTCCTGCTGCTCTTGTAGAGCACCCCAGGTTTGGTTCCCAGCACCCATATCAGGTGGTTCACAATCACTTGTAACTTTTGTGGGCACCAGCATGTGTGTGGTACACATACACTTACACAGGCACATACATATAGACATAAATAATAAATAAATCTTGAAAAAAAGAAATGTTTACAGTGGCTCCAAGTTGGAAGATTGTGAATACATACTGGTTTTAACTGTTTCATGTGTGCTTATTGGGTTAATTCCAGTTTTCCAAGTAGTTTTAAGTTTGTTCTTCTGTGACATGTTCTGATAAATGCCTTAGAAATGGCTGCATGTTGAAATGTAAATATAAAGACTCTAGCAAGCCTGCCCTGATGGCGTACTACCTGTATTGGGAGGCGGGGACAGGAGGATCATGGTTTCTAAGTCAGTCTGGATTGTATAACAAAACAGAACTCCCCTGATTTAGGTGATTTGGGACAGTCCTTGTGTTTCTATGTACCTCTTTTAGTAGGTGTGTGCATTCTGAATATCATCATAGAACAGGCATGGATCAAAACCTCGTGTCAGGGTTGCCCTGTATCTCACAGTTCAAAGGCAGTTAGTTACATGGTGCCTGGAAGGAACCCCTCCATTTTGTACATTTGTTGAGAGAAAATGAGGAGTCTAGAAAACCTTACAGTGTAGGAATACCCATCCAGCTACAGACAGGTACCTCATGTGTTTGCCACAGAAACCTTCCTGTGACAGCTCTAGGTTCAAAGGACAGGCTTCTGTTTCAAGCACAGCTGTTAAAGTAGTTAAATCATGGGATATGCAGCAGGTGGCTTTTGAGAACATAACTATATAGGCATTTGAGTGACTTAGGATTCAATCACACCTTAATTTCAGCAAATAGTAGCAGCTCAAAATATATAGACTAGAGTAATAGATGGCCATGGTGGTATGCATCTTTAGTCCTGACACTCAGGAGGCAGAGGCACAGGAATCTGAGTTTGAAGCCAGCCTTCTGAGCTGCATAGTGTGACCCTAGAATTTCAGGAGCTGCATACTCAAAAGAATTATAGTGAAATATATAAAAATATATAAAACATAAAATTCATGCTTTACTACTTTTAAAGTGTATTATTTGATGCCATTAAATATATTTACGTTTTTATAACCATCAGCACCCTCCGTTGCTAGGATGTTTTCATTAGCTCAAAGGGAAATTCTGTATGCTTTAAACAATAGTGCCCATTGCCTTTCCCTCAGTTCCTGTAACCTCTATTGTACTTTCTATCTCTGTGGATTTGCTGAGTCTAGGCGCCTCAGACAGTGGAATCATGTATCTGTCCCTTTGTGTCTGGCAGTTCTGGCTTTCCTTAAGTTATATCTGTAAAGTTTTCACCATAGGCAATTTCTTTTTTAATCATAATTTGGCAGATAACTAGAATATTAAAGTTTTGAGACAGAAATTCAAAATTACTATGCCTTCAGGGCCAGAAGGCAGCAGCATCTAATATTTATGGAGCAGTTACTGTATGTCAGGCTCAACTCCAAGCACTTTGCAGGTAATAACACATTTACCCTTATAACTACCCTGAGAGGCAGATACTGTTATGAATATTCTAGTTTTGCATACAGGAGACTGAGACTCAAGAGATGAACTATGTCCTTAGATAATGTGCAGAGTGGGATTCTAGCTCCAAAGCCTACCATGCTAAGAGCTCCTGATTATTCTTAAGTATGGTGGGCTAGGCCATGGGAAGCTAGCCAAGCCAGCCCTGGAGTGACCCCCAGGGTGAGAGGCTCCTGATCCTCAGCTCCAGCATACGGAGAGGCTAAGGGAGCAGAGCAGATAAGATCAGTATTGTTGAGAGGAAATGCAGGACAGTACTGTTGGCACTTGTACAATTTCAAGAAAAGCTAGAAACCCTTTTTTGCTTGTGACCTTGTCATTGCTAAGCATGGACAAGATTCAGCTAAAGACAAAACAAAATATGCTGTCCAGACAGTGTATCTGGGGCCCACTGGTTTGAAACTTCTGCTCTGGAGCTTTTAGATAACCTTTTTGTTGTCTGGAACTCCAGACAGTTTGCACCCCTGGGACACTCCTTGCTTGCCATCATTTGGACTGGCAGACAGGGTCCTGCTGCTCCTTGCTGCCCCAGCTGCAACTTTCATATAGCAATTTTCGGTAAACTCGTTGAACGATGATTCTTTACAGCAGCAATCATTATTTCTTCCCAAGTGCTGCCAAGAGTTCACTGAAAGTCTAATTTAAAACAAAACAAAGCCAGTCAATTTTAAGAGGCTCATATCCTTTCATGTAGAGTTTCATAATTTATTGTTTCATTTGGGCTCCTTTGATTTAACAATGCTGATTAAAATAAGACTTTAAAGTGGTTTTTCTTTCCCCTTTAGAAGAAGCCTCACCAAAGAAACTCAAATGTATACGGTATATAACACATACAATCTAAGAGTCCTTATTTTAATATCAGCTGCCAGTATTTAAGGCATGCTTACTCCATGCCAACCACCATGGAAAGGATTTTAAATGACTTTTTTCTTTTATTGTAAAGTCAAGAATTTGTGAATTTATACTGAATTCTAGAATATGAAAGAGCTGAACATGTCTAACTCAATGTATTGACTTTGCATACCATACTGTTGAGAACTAATCAATTTAAAGGTTAGTTCAAGGTCATTTAAATGTTATCTGTCAGCCAGACCTCATTGAACACATATATCTATTGAGTATATAGCCATTCTCGTGTCTTCTTTCTGGCCTTTGATTCAGTTGTCTTTCTAGACACTATAGTGCTTCTGCTTTTATATTTGCATCATCTGTGAAAAGATAGGCTTTGTTTAGGTATGATAATATATTATCATTCATGTGAACAGTTTCTGAGCCAATGATTATTACTAAGGGATTTCAGATGGGTTGTATCTTAGTCCATTCATGCTACCATAACAAAATAATTGAGACTATGTAATTTTAAAAAATAGAAATGTATTCCTTACCGTTCTGGAGGCTCAGAAGTGCCAAATTGTAGCTTCAGACCCTGTGTCTCGTGAGGACTGCTGTCTGATACTAAGATGGTACCTTCTTGCTGCATTTTCAGGTGGTAGAAAATTGAAAGCAAAAGAGGCATTAGGACATCCCTTCAACTCTTCAATAAGGCACTAAATCAGAGCTCTCATGGCTTAACCATTTTATAACAGGTTCATTTTTTATTACAGTACTCTTCCTTATCGTCAGGGTTCTCACATTTTGTATTTAATTATTTTTAATGTGTATAAGGGTTTTGCCTGCATGTATGTATGTACACCATGTGTATGTGGTACCCACAGAGGCCAGAAGATGGCATTGGATCCCCTGGCACTGAAGTTATGGTTGGTTGTTAGCCACCATGTGTGTGCTGGGAACTGAACCCGGGTCCTCTGCAGGAGCAGCCAGTGCTCTTAACTGCTGAGTCATCTCTCCAGCCCCAACTCCCACAATTTCAAGAGAAGCTTATTCATGTGTAACCTCTGAGTACATTCCGAGACTCCCAGTGAATGCCTGAAACATTGGCTAGTACTGAACCATATGCACGCACACACACACTATACTTTTTTTCCCCTATATATGCGTACATATAACACCAAAGTTTAATTGATCAATTAAGCATAGTATTAACAATAATGAAATAGAAGAATCATAGCAATATAGTAGTAGAACCATGACTGATCTGCTGAGACTGCTCCTGAGACTGATAAGTAGATAGTATGTATAGTGGGTATGTGCTAGACAGGAATTATTCACATTCTGGGAAGGTCAGAAGAGCACTGAGTGGCCTCATCACACCACTCAAAACTGCATGTTGTTTAAAATCTATGACAGAGCTGGAGATGTATCTAAGTTGTTAGAATGCTTGCCTAGAATGTACAAAGCCCTAGTACTGCATAAATTGGGCAGAGTGGCACACTTCTGTGATCCCAGCACTTGAGAGGTGGAAGCAGGAAGATCAGAAGTTCGAAGTCATTCTTAGCTACATAATGAGATGAGGCTAACCTAGCTACTTGTGAGTTCTTGTCTCAAAGCAAGCAAACAAACAAACAAACAAACAAACACACCCCACTAAAGCAATTGAAGCTTATAAATTATTTCTGGGATTCTAGTTGACTAAAGATAAATGAAACTATGGAGTAGGAGGTTCTTGTACTGTCATGTGAGATATTATTCTTGTATCATATAAATTTGACAGACATACACATTCAAACCACAGCACTCTCCTAGTATTAGTATGGAGTTGCTTCTCAGGCTTTTGGCTACAGTCAAGTCAAGCACTATGTAGATTTCAATTATATGTTGTTCCTTTGTTAGTTGCTTGGGATTTGGAGTTTGCTGTGGTTAAGAAAAAAGGACCAAGCCTTTATCTCATTAGCCCAGGACCCTCAGCTAACCATCTGATCATCTTGCAGGTAGTATTTTAAGTGAGACTATAAGGATAATTTCTAACCTAAAACAAACAGTTTTCATATGGATGGCATAATAATCATAATATTTGTCTGAAAGTTAGCTTTTGGTCTACACTTCAGTAGATAAGAATGGTTTTCAAAGCCCTGGAGTGGGGAGGGTGGAGGCAAGTCTTGTGCCTTTTTTATTCAGCAAACAATCACCTGGGCTCTTCTTTTTAAAAAGTTATCTTCCTAAAGCTGGTGCTCCCAAACACATACTTGGGAGGTAGAAGCAGGAGAATCAGGAGTATAAGGCCAACCTCAGCTACATATTGAGTTCAAGGGTAGCCTGAGTTACAAGCCTGTCTCAAAGAAACCAGAAGTGTGTAGTGTGGGGATAAAGAGTTGCTCAGTGGGTAAAGGAGCATGTGCTGCCAAGCCTGATAACCCACATGGTGGAAGGAGAGAATTGACTCCTGCAAATTGTCTCTGACCTCCACACATGCCAAGGCATAGGCACGTATGCACACATACATACTTACACACACTAAACGAATGAAAAAGAGAGAAAATAGTTTATTCTCCTTATTATAGGTAGTTTTTATATTTCATTTTGTGTGTGAGTGTATTGTCTGCATGTAGCTAGATGCACCTGTGCTGTGTAGTGCCCTCAGAGGTCAGAAGAGGGTGCTGGATTCCCCTGGAACTGGAGTTAAGGACAGTTGTTAGCTGACATGTGGGTAACTGGGAATTAAACCTGGGTCCTCTGCAAGAGCAGCCAGTGCTCTTAACCACTGAGCCATCTCTCCAGCCCTATTGATAATTTTTAAATCACAGAAAAGTAACTTCATTCAGAAATTTAATGCAGCTATTTAAAATATTATAGTAACTTTTTAAGTTAAAATCTATTGTTGGGACTAGAGAAGATGGTTCAGCGGTTAAGAGCACTGGCTGCTCTTACAGGGGACCTGGGTTCCCAGCACCCGCATGGTGGCTGACAGCCGTCTGCAACTCCAGTTCCAGAGGATCTGATGCCCTCTTCTGATCTCAGACACTGCCCAACACAGGTTCACATACATGTAGGAAAAATATTCATACACATAACATTTTTAATATTTTTATTTTATCATGGGTGCATAATGTATATTTATGAATATGCACACCATGGTGTACATACGGAAGTCAGAGAACAACCTTGTGGAGTTGGTTCTCACTTTTTACCTTCACATGGATTCTGGGAGTTGAACTCAGGTTCCCAGGCTTGCACAGCAGGTATCTTTACTCACTGAGCCATGTTGCTAGCCCAAGATAGTACATTTTATTTTAATTTATTTAAATGTAACAAAATACAAATGAAATTAAAATAGAAGGAGTGGTTAAACTTCAGAAGTTTTTGTTTCTAACTCAGTGTGCTTTGACATACTTGAATATTGCTATAAAGTTTGAAAACAGTTCTAATGCTCCTTGACTTTTGGTGGTATTGTAGCCTTATGAACCCATAATATTGTAAGTTGAGAATGCATTTAATATGCCTAACCTACTAAATATCATAGCTTATCCCAGTCTACCTTTTGTTGTGCTGTTGTTTGTTGGTTTTTTTAAGACAGGTGTCTTGATCACCCTGCCTTAACCTTCCAAGAGCTTGAAGTGCCAGGACCCACTCTGCCTTAAACATAATCAGGACACTGCCTTAACTTACAGCTGGACAAGATCATCTAACACAAAGCCTAGTTTGTAATAAAGTGTTGAGTGTCTTCTGTATATATACAGAAAGGCATTTTGTAGACATGATAAGCTACAAAAATATGAAACACAATAACCCTAAACTGTCAAAGCAGTGTGTTGTGAAGTACTTTCTGATTTCATGATCATGTGCCTGGGAGCTCAGGTTGCTGCCACTGCCTGGCATGGAGCAAACACATGGTGTAAGCCTGGAAAAGATCAAAATTTAACTCCAAGTATGATTTATACTGAATGTATATCACTTTCACACTATCAAGAAGTGGAAACATTCTAAATCAAATCATCAGAAATCGGGGACTATGTTCATGAAAAAAAAAATGGAAGAACCCAGGACAGGTGTCCAGACACTGTGACTCTGAGGTTCTTGTTTTCTGCTTCACCAGATTGTCCATATGCAAGAAATATGAACAACACAGGATGGTGTATATTTGAAAGCAAGTGTGTGTGTGATACAGGCCCCTGAGTCAAAGTTTGAGGAGGAAGGGAGAGAAGACAAGACAGCTGACCACTTGCCAAGAGGTGTTTCTGGGAAGACTGATGTCTTTTTCATCATTTCAACACTTGAGGAATGAATTCTGCAACTTGATGTATGTAAACTTTTGAACCCATAGCCTTGCATGAGTTGGCAAGCACTCTACCACCGAACTGTATACCCCCAGCCCTTTTTACTTTTCATTTTGAGATAGATTCTTGTCATATTGCCTGTGGTAGCCTTAAATTCATTCCGTAGCCGAAGCAGGACTTATGGCCTCTACCACCAGGCTGGCTGAGTTCTGTTGCTTTAAAAATAGGTATGAAAACCCTAGGTCATAGTTCTTACTTGTTCACATTGTTCCTACTTCTGTCATTCAAGACTGGAAGGCTGGTGGAATGGAGCTGACTCTCTGCATGTAACATCCCTTATCAGTAGAATGGCCAGAATTTCACTCTTTCTCTTTTAGTGCCAGTAGTACTCTGTTACTCTGGCAGGACAGGTAGGTGTCACAGACAGGTACTGTTATGTGTTACCTTGCAGTCTTGATGTCTGGTGCAAAGTTATGACTTGGAATCAGGCAGGAAAGCCCCCTGAGCAGTCTAGAATGCCTAGTACACATGTCCATGCAGCTTTCTTCCATGGATGTGCCCAGGGCCTTTTGTCTTTGACATGGATGCTGTTGAGTAAGAGTTTGTATTCAGAGAGGTTCTACAGAGAAGACATGGCAAACTGGGAAATAGGTGTAGAAGTAAAGAAGCTGGCAAGCTGACTGTGTGAGGACATCTGCTTGGGACCCAGGCTATGTAGCCCAGAAGGCCTTCTTAGTTTCCATTGGCAGGACAATATGTGGATTTTTGTAATAATTCCAGATTAGGTCTGTTTGTGTTTCAAATGTTTATCAGGTGACATACTCTATACCACATCCTGGGCATGTGATTAAAAACAAACAAAATAAAAAAACAAAAAAAAACAAGGTCCCTTCTTAGTGCAGAGTCTAGGAGGATAATTGGTTTTATATGTAAATACAAGTGATGTCATAAAGAGATTCCGAGTGAGGAATTTGTAGTGCTGAGTGGGAATTTGTAGTGCTGAAGGCACTGGGTGTTGGGGAGTGAACAGGAGTACTCCAAGAATCTGTATTTCAGCAAATAGGCTGGGATTCAGGTAGCAAGTTTTAGAGAAAAGTTTATACCAAATGAGACAGTTCAGAGATTTTAAAATTTATCATAAAAATTATCAAAACCCTGTAAGTCATGAAGCTTATAATTAACCTCCAGGTAAATGCCTACTGGGCAGCCTCACTTACCAACATTTTGCTAATCTGATGTCACTGTGATATTTGTGTGTGTATATGGTTGGAGGAATTCATTTTTTATCATATGTGTTTTAAGTGAGCAGCATGACGTTTTGGTCCACATTCACTTTCTGAATAACAGTGTTTTGGTCTGTAGTACTGCTTAAGTCATGGTGGTTCCATAAGTCTGTAATGGAGCTGAAATAGTCTTTTTGCTTTGTGATATGTTACAGCTGTGTAAATTCGTAGCACAGTGCATTATCTAACACTTGTGGTGATGCTGGTATAGTTAGATAAAAAATTACAGCACATGCATGTATGCATAGTACACAGTATTTGATAATGGCCAACTATGTTAGTAGCTTACCTGTGTATTACATGGCACTCTGTAGTGTTATTTTAGAATTTTGTCCTCTTCCCCACACCCATGAGTATAGACCTGGTGGATTATTTTTTAAAAAAAAAAAGAGGGTATGAGGTTGGGAGGAGAGTTGTTGAGGTGGCCTGGGAGGATTTGGAGGGGGAAGTGGATGACTGTGATCAAAATACATTGTATGCATGTGTGAAACTCTGAAAGAAGTAATAAATATATTGAAAATAATGTCCTTCTACTTAATAAAAAAAGTTTACTGTAAAACAGCATGCTGTGTTATGCCAGCAGTAGCCTTCTGTACCTGGCACCTTTTGGTGGACCTATATGAGTAGGTTTCTGTTAGTACATTCTATGGTGTTTGCCCAGTGATGAAACTGACTAATAATGCATTTCTCAGGATGTGATCTTGTGCTAAGAGCAACTAAGATCTACTTTCTTTGAAAATTATCAGAATCATCAGCATATAATATTCCAAGTAGTAGTCCTCATGTTGTTAGATCTCTAGACTCATCCTACGTACTGCAGCTGTAACCTTTGACCTATAACCTCCACCAAGAAATTTAAAACAAATCCTATATATTATGTAATTTTACTTACCCATCTCTAGAAGATAATGAATTTGAGTCCCCATGCCATGGGCACATAATAAAATAAGAACGATTCCATATTACCCATCTGACACTTGGTCTATATGCAGACTCCCGTATTAATACAGGTTTTATTATATGTTCGCCTTCCATCACTATAACAAAATACCTGAGATAATTAACTTATAAGAATAAAGGGTTTATTTGGCTCACAGTTTTTGACATTCCAGTCTAAGACTGAGATGTAGACTTGTGATGAGAAAACATCATGGCAGGAGTATAAAGTGCAATAAAACTACTCACCTCATGGCCAGGAAGCTGAAAAGAAGGGGCTTGGATCCCACAGTTCTCCTCAAGGATGTGCACACAACTGAAGCACATCATCTAAAGGGTTCCTTTATTCTACAAGCCTAAACATTTCAGGAATATTGGAGAAATGGCCTTTATTCTAATGCCATTTTTATTCCCTTCTTTGTAAATGTTTTACAATTTATCTGGTGTCCTTCAGATCATTTTGCCATCATAACTGCCTTAGTAAAAGGCAGTGCCATAACTTTTTATCATGTAGCAAGGCATATGTATGAATGTGTGTGTGTGTGTGTGTGTGTGTGTGCGTGTGTGTGTGTATGTGAGAGAGAGATTTGAAGAAGACTTACATTTTAAAAGCTATCTTATAAATATCTTAGGGCATGCTGGCCAGTTGCTGTGATTTTTGCTTTCAGTGTTTAGCTGATGATCTGGAAGTTTTGAGCTGGTTCTCCATCATAGTGTAGCACGAGCCTTTGAAAGTTGTCACAACTTTCGAACTAGCACAACTTCTTGGCTTGAATCAGGTCAGGACCCTATTCAGATGAGCATAGCTGACTACAGCCTTAGTGTCGTCCTTTGGGTTAAGCCTGAGTTGCCTTCTTTTTGATGCTGTGCCGCCTCGTGTCCCTTCTCCGTTCCTAGTACCTGCACACTGTCCCTTAGCTACCTGTGATTTCTGCTGCTTATACCCCTTTTGCCTGTAGTATGGCACAATAGAAGGTGCAAGGAACATCGTCTACTAATCTCTCTTCAGGATCCTGATTTCTCTTCTTCTGAATGGTCAGATCTGAATTCCTGAGCCTAATTCTTGATGTTAAAAAAAAAAAAACATGGCCGAAAAGTAAACAAAAAACTCTAATATTAAGTAAAAAACAAATATAACATGAACTCTTATATCAAACTTCAAGTGCATAGTATCGTCAGCTATAAGCATGATACTGTCCAGCAAATGTCTAGAACTTTTTCATACCCATTGAACAGCTTCCCATTTCCACCCCTCAACTTTGGGTGTCACTACCGTTTTTCTTCTTTGAGTTGTTCTGCCTCCTGTTCCCCATTGAAGTGGAATCATGCTGTCATGTTTGGCGTATGCTGTCAACTTGACACACCCGGGAAGAGGGAACCTCAGTTGGGGACTTCCTGTATTGGATTGGCCTGTGGGCTTGTCTTGAGGAATTTTCTTGATTGTTCAGTGATATGGGATGCTCCTCCCCCCACCTAAACACCTGTGCAGGTGGTTCTGGGTTAAGAAAAGCAGACTGCTGAGCATGGTGGTACATGCCTTTAAGCCCAACAGAGGCAAGCAGATTTCTGTGAGTTTAAAGCCAGCCTACATAACAAGTTCCAGACCAGGCCATCTGGGACTACAGGAAGACCCTGTCTCAAAAAGACCAAAAAAGAAAACGCTTTGATCCTAGTACTCCAGAAGCAGAGGCAGACAGATCTTTGTGAGATGGAGGTCCGCTTGGCAGCTTAGTCTTGCAAGTTCCAGGCTAGCTGGAGCTAAAGGGAAATCCTGTTTCGAAAAGAGAAAGAAAAGCTAGTTAGCACTACAGCACTCTTCCATGGTCTCAGCTTTAGCTTCTGCCTCCAGGTTCCTGTCTTGAGTTCCCTCGAAGTTAGACTGTGGCGTGGAAGTGTAAACGCCAAATAAACCCTTTCCTCTCCCAAGTTGCTTTTGGTCAGAGTGGGTTTTTTTGATCATTTTGAGACAGGGTCTCCATGTAGCCCCAGCTGGCCTGGGATGGTCAAAGTGTTTTATCATGGACACAGACAGCTAAGTAGGACAGATGCTGTAGCCTTCCGTCTGTAACTGACTTATTTCACTTAGCATTATGCATTCAGGGTTCATTGGTGTTATATCCTGTATTAGAATTTCCCGTTCTCCTCTTTTTTTGAGACAGGGTCTCCTGTATCCCAAACTTTACTTCAAACTCCTGCCTCTACCTCCCAAATGCTGGAATTACACATACACATCACCACACCTGCTTTATGTGGCACCTGAGATTGAACACAGGGCCTTTTGTGTACTAGGCAAGTGTTCTACCAACCGAGTTATATCCCTATCCCAGAATTTTCTTTTTTTTTAAGGCTGAATACTGCTTCATTGTATAGACATACTACATTTTATTTGTCTGTTCTTTGTCAGTAGATACTTAGGTTGCTTTCACATCATGTTTATTGTGAACATGGGTGTGCAGATATATCTGGCCTCCTGATTTCAGTTCTTTTGGATAATGGCTTTGTGCCTTAGTCATGGCTCAGAGGGGCATTTCTTCTTTCTAGAGTCCTTCGACACCCTCTTTCCAGTAGGCATCCACACAGTTTGTGTGTATCCACTGTGCTCTATCATAGGTAGTTCATATGTCTTGCTGAACTCAGACCTTACTATTTTTGACCCCAATAACTTCGGGAATTATTTTGGAGAGAAGTTGGCATTCTCCCCCAAATCTTCTTCATTTCAGGCCACCCGCAGCAGCTGTGTCATTGAGGAAGTGTTGACACTGCTTTTGTTTTTTAAATGACTCCGTATTATTTCTTCCCAGGAGTGAAAAAAATTGCAAGGTTGGATTTTCTGAATTTCTAACAAGATAAAAAGCAAAGTCATAACACTGAGGAAAGAGATGAAATAGTGATAGAAAGCAGAAAAATTCTACAATTTACAATATTACAGAAATTAGTTTTGCCCAGAATGTGACAGTTACTGTCTTTCATGTTATTCTGAAGTGTACCAACCACAGTTTAGCAGCTGTTTTTTCATGTTGTCAGAGTTTTCAAGAATATTGATAAGCCTGCCCATACATTTAGCTTAGGGATTTAGAAAACTGACTTGATTTCCTACAAAAGAAAATTATCTAGTTAGTTTCTTTTCCTCTTTTACTTTTGTTTTTTGAGATAGGCTCTCACTCTCTAATTCAAGCTGGCCTTAAATTTGCGGCAATCCTCTTGTATCAGCCTCCAAAGTGCTGGGATTATAGTTGTGATCCACTATCATGGCTTATATATAAGTTTTTTGGAGGAGGGGTCTTTTTTGAGACAGGGTCTCTCTATAGCCCCAGCTGGCCTGGAACTCACTATGTAATCAGCCTGGCTTTGAACTCACAGAGATCTGCCTGCCTCTGCTCTCAAGTGCTGGGATTAAAGGCTTGTGCCACCACCCTGCCCTGGCTCCCTTTTTAAAATATACATTTTATAACATAATTTCAGTTATTGTTTGCTCTCATTTTTTATTTCTTTTTCGTTTGTTTTGTTATTTGAGACAGAGTGTCACTGTGTAGTGTAGGCTGGCCTGGAAATCACTATATAGCCTAGGCTAGCCTGAATCTTGTTGCAGTCCTGCTGCTTCAACCTCCTGTGTGCTGGGATATGCATGTGAGCCACCAGGCCTGGCCAGTAACTGTTAGCTTTGAAACAGCTCATTAGAAGCCCTCTTTGTTGCTCCTCCAACTGCAGCTGCAGCCATGGTTCTGATTTTTCACTTTCGCCTTAGAACTATATAGTAGGCTATTGGTGCAGTGACTTCAGCTTACCCAGGGCCAACGTAGGGTATTGGGTTCTGAGGGGGAAAGAAATAAAGTCATTTTTCTCCTGTTTTTATTGCTGGGATTTTTATTTTTGACATTTTTCTGATAGCTAGATCAGATCTTGTGATTTATGTTCTACCCAGAGGACCCTCAGCTCTTTGTGATCTGAGTCATTTCCTAACCAGTGCCAAGTGTTGGGCCTGGAACGTCCTGCCCAGGGGTGGGGACAGCGGGCCTGTCTGTAGCTGGGAGGAAGTCCATGTGCCAGAAGAGAAAGGCAGTGGTCTTTAGGATGATAGGCTTGGCTGGACGTCTGGGTTGGGTAGTGGGGTGACTGTGCATGTGAGTGGGAGAGGCACCAAGAGCAGGGCAGTGGTTCCGCCCTAGGGACTTAACTGATTGTCCAGGGAGGGTCCCCGGCTCCTTATGGAAACTTAGCTAGAGGGTGGGTTAGGTCTGTGGATTGTAGGATAAGAAGCCATTTTATTAGACCCAGGGTCAGGGACCGTGAAGAAGCAGCTTGGCCAGGAGCTATTTGAATATCTCTCCTAGAAATTCCCACTGGATGGAGCCAGGAAGGGATGGGTGGGAGTGAGGATTAAGAGGTTTCAGCTTAAGGGAGGAGGGGATGTGGACACTGGGCTACCCTGCCCAGCAAGATGTGGATTTTTAAATGTTTTGGTTTGAGATAGGGTCTTAGTAGTCCAGGCTAGCCTAGGCCTCAACTTTTCAAGAACTGGGACTGTAGGCATGTACTACAATATCTGGCTTGTAGATAGATAATAGTTTTCAGTTGTTTAGACCAAAAAGAAAAAGAAAAAAAAGAAAGATCCCCTAACTAAGTGTGCAGCTTTAATTTTGCAGAACTACCAAGTTAAGCTTACTAAAATACTTTCTTTCTAAAGATAAAGAAAGTCAGTGCTTTGAATGCCACTATTTATCAGGAATTAAGCATGGGGTCACCTAATAGTCCTAGATAGATGAATGGTCAGAGATAGTTGAGGTTTAGGTTGCTTCCGAGCAAGAGAAAACCCACTTTTGCCTTTATGGCACAGTGCCAAATTTATTGCTTGGTTATCTGTGTTTTACACAGGGTCCATCCCAAGGTAACCAACACTTGCCTCATTGATCACAGAATCAGTATCAACAAATTTTATTAACCTTAAGAGAACAAGAGAACTAATACCTTTACAGATAATCTGTTTTAAAACATGCTTATTTAAATACTACCTTCCCCAGAGTCCTGAGATCCCAGGACTTCTGAAGAGATTGAGCAGGCAGAGTCTAAGGCTTCAGCTGTGATCCAGAAGGAGGTAGTGCATGCCTCCATCCAGACCTGCAGTCCCTTTGCTAGGGAAGTCTGTGATCTGACGTGTAGTTATTACTTTCAGTAAGAAAAGGTGGGTAAAAATGATGGATGTGGGTACGGCCAAGTGAAATTCCAGATCCGAATGGCAATGCTGAGGGGTGTGTCCTGCCTTTGAGAAGGGTTGTCATGGCCTAGATGGGCCTGGAGGTCCTGTGAAGATAGCACATTGCAGTTACATACATTGCATAGCACATTACATAGCACATTTTTGAGAACATACCTCTTTTCTTGGTGTGGATCATCTTGCAGAGCCAGTCACTGCTGTTTCATTGTTGGGTCTGGGTGTCCTTAGGAACTTCGAGGGAATTGAAAGGCCGTTTAAACTGTAAGTTTCCTCCTGTCAGTACTAACTTCTCCAGGCTGTCATTGTGCCTTGATCTGACAGTCCCTCCACCCTCTTAATTGGCAGTGGCCTGGAAAACCAAATACTCCTTTCTGTGAGAGTTGTGTCCGAAAGGAGTGAATTGACTGAATGGAGGGTCTGAGAAGAGGTGCCGAGTGGAGGCGGGGAGGTTAGGAAGCTCTCTGCTGAACTGTGATGAGTTTAGGCCTGGATTCTGGCACCTCTGAAAAATTTCCACGCTTTTAGGTACGTTTAGATTCCTGTCTTCTGAGTAAGATGAATTTACAGTTTATATGCTGTCTTCATAGGCTTCTCCAGTGTTTTCCCACCAACAACTCATCTTCTCTCTCACCCTTGCCTAATTCAATTTTCACTGTGAAAAGAAAAAAAAGGTGAAAGCTTTCCTGGAGATAATGAGACAGCAGATAGAAACCTAAGATATACAGAGGCCTGTGTTCATTCTTTTTTTTTTTTTTGGCCTTTTTGGAGACCGGGTCCTCCCCTCCCCCACAAAGCTGGCCTGGAACTCACTATGTAGACCAGGCTGGACTTGAACTTACAGAGATCTACCTGCCTCTGCCTCTCAAGTGCTGGACCTGTGGGTCATTCTGAGGGATGACATGGACCCTGCCATCAAGAAGTACAATAGGTCGGTAGTAGAGAGGATTAGCAGACCTGAAGCTCACAGTTAGAGGTAATAGTATAGTGTCTTATGTGACTACGGTGTGATTTTAGTCAGGAACTTGAACTGGGAGGGCTGAGATCCAAGTAGTATTTGAGTAAAGGGACTTGCAGTCTACATTGGAGCCCCAGTGGGTCACTGAAAGACTAAGACGGTGGGGAGGAATTCATGAGACTGCTGCTGGGAAAGGCAGAGGTAGGAAGAAGTTTCACAGCACATCTGAGGAGTACATTTCAGAGGAGGAATGAAGGGGGTTTGTTGCAGGTTTGATTAAAATGCAGACTCAGCACTCTGGAGGCAGAGGCAGGTAGACCTCTGTGAGTTTGAGCCTAGCCTGGTCTACATAGCAGTTCTATGCCAGGCTAAAAAAAAAGGAAAGAAAGAGAGAAAAGAAAAAGGCCACAAACTTTGGGGCTCCAGTCCAGCTTTGAGGATTGGTTGTAGTGGGGCCTGAGAATGGTGAAGTCACTCTGGGACAAGTGAGAAACAGTGATGAAGGATGGATAAGGCAACGGTGACTTAGGAGAAACGTAAATTGGGAAGGAGGTATCTGAATGGAACAGCTGTCTGTTACTCTATTACATAGGGACAGGTAGAGAATAGGTATCTCTAAGCATTAAGGAACCTACCTGTTTAGTGTAACAGAATCAGCTGGGGCTGGTGATCCTGCACCCCCCCTCCCCCCATTTAGCTAGTGCTCCTGAAAGCCATCAGAGTGGAATCACTTCTCACCTCATAAAGCACTTAGGGTAGGAATGTTCTTTACAGACAGAGATTGTACCTCTTGCTCTTATCTCCTGCCTGCCAGAGCAACCAAATTTAGTGACCTCTCTAGTCCTGTCTTCCCCTTCAGGCTGTGCCTTGCGCCTGCCCTGGTGATCATGACTTGTCAGTTACTGTTCACTCTCTCTTCCTCCACTTCTCTGTCCTGGTCCATTTGTTTTTCTTCCTCTTAACTTTTCTGAGGTCTCCACGTCCCCCAAAAGGACTAAATAAACACTCTGGCCATGGGTCAAGGGTAGTGGTTCTCATCCTGGTTATATAGGTTATATAGGTCAGGTTTACAGAGTACTAGTGTTTAAGCTTGTACCTAAAGAGTCTCTTTTAATTCCTTTGTGCCATCAGAATTGGTAAAGCTTCCTAGGAGGTTGTAATGTATGTTAAGGTATGGAAAACCATCTGTGTGTGTTGCTAACAGGGTGCTTATCTTAAGGAAATGAAAATTCTGCAGGATTTGAAATGGAAATAGGTATTTTAAAATAATGCCCTCAGCAGCTGGTGACACATGTCTGTTGTCCCAGATACATGGTAGTCTAAGGCAGGAGGATCCAAGCCTAGGAGTTTGAGACTAGCCTGCGCAACACAGTGAGCTCCACCCTAAAAAAATAAAAAAGAATCCTGTACCACTGAAGCTCCAAATGCCTGAGGCATTCCCACAAAAAGTCTCCTTCTCCATGTCTTTCTCTTGTTATTTACGCCTGCTTTCTGTTAAGCACCAACATTCAAAATGAAGCATAACAGAAACTATAGATTTTTTTGTTTGTTTGTTTTAGACTTGTGTAGTATTGTTTCCTCTGGTTGCAGTTGAGTGTGATTTGAACCTCCTCATGGACTCAGATACAGCAGGTAGTACCTAGATAGCCTTTATCCTGCTGTTGAACCTCTCTGGACCTCACTTCTAGTCAGTGGTATTCAGAGCAGACCCCCACATAGCCCAAGGACTGTCACATGGGCCCAGTGACGGCATGCCTTGCTTCATGAACATACACAGTACTCTTTGTTTTGTAGTCTGAGGAGGCCTAGTGCCAGGCTTAGGATAATACTTGAGAGAAAGTTTTTTTTTTTTTTTTCTGAATGCTTATTTCTGTTAGATAAACAACTTTGAAGTCTCTTCATTTTTTAAAAGAAAGTAGTGAGCAGTAGAGCAGGAGATAAGCCCTAATAATTCTTCTCAAAAGCGTTAAGTCTTTTGCAGTACTGGGGAACGAATTTACGGCATCATACATGCTAAGCAGGCACTCTGTCCTCTACCACTGAGCTATATCCTTAACCTGTTTTTTTGCTTAAAAATTAATTTGTTTATTCATTATTGTGTGAATGGGGGTGGGCATGCATCATGCATGCTACAGGGTATGTGTGTGTGTGTGTGTAGATCACAGGACAACTTAGTGAAGTCAGTTCTGTCCATCTACCTTTATATGAATTCCAGGGATTAGACTCAGGTCCTCAGGCTTGTGGCTTGCACAGCAAGCCTCTTTACCCACTGAACCATCTCACCAACCTGTTTTTTACTTTTTATTTTGTGATAAGGTGTTGATAAGTTTCCCAGTCTGGCCTTGAGCTTATTCTGTAGCCCAGGCAGTCCTAAAATTTATGATCCACCTGCTTCAGCCTCCTAAGTGCTGGGGTTATAAGCTTGTGCCTCCAGGCCCATCCTTTTGTTTTGTTTCATTTTGTTTTGAGAAGTTAATTGGAAAGCTGGGCATTGTGGATGGTGATTATAATCCCAGCACTTGGGCTGCAGAGGCAGGAGGATCACTGCAAATTTGAAGCCAGCTTGGTCTATATAGTGAGTTTCAGGCCAGCCAGGGTTACATAGGGACACTCTGTCTCAAAAAGCCAAGCTAAAAATACCCTCCAAAAATCTAACCAAAACAAACAAGAAGTCAGTTGGAAATTAGATCTGAAAATAAATGGTAGTAAAGGGTGGTTGAAGTCCTCAGATAGTCTCTATAGAATTATGTGTCAGGTTCTATAAAAATCCCTTCAATATTGATGCATCTTAGCAAATTGTATATTTTACATGGGAATATTTTATGATTCAGTGCTTTTATTTTTTCCAAAAACTTCCTTGGGTTTAAATATCATTCTGTGTATTGAAAAGATTTTTGAATGGAGAGGTTTCAAAACAAGTTAGTAAAGAGTTCCATGAGTGTTTGCTAATCTAAAATTGATTATGAGACAAAAATTCCAAGATACAATTTTGTTTTGTTTCTGAATACAGTAGGTCGTCTGTCTATAGTTATAAGTAACTTCTCAAGCAGCATTCAGTGTTCCTCTGGTCTCACTGACCTCTTGTTTTCCTTACCATAATTACGAATAAGATTCTTAAAACCCATGTAGGACCAAATACAGAATCTGAACTCTGTGATCTCATCACCACAAAAACAGGCTGTAGGGACAGTCCTCCTCGAAGGAAGCTGCTTCCCCTTGGGAGCTCTGTAATTTCTAGTGCTGCCTTTGTAGTAGTCTCAAATTCAGAAAGGATGTTTTCTCTGGCTCTGCTGGAAGCAGTGTGTTAGAGGCCGGCTCTAGGTGGGGCAGAGGCCAGAGAGCAAATGTGCAGTGTACATACCCTGCTGCAGGTCTAATTTGAAGGGCATCCGTGTGGGCCTCAGGGAGAGGGTCTCCCTGGCAGAGGGCCTGGTGTGGGAGCCAATGGATGACCTTTGATATTTAGCTGCCAGTGATGGAGGTGTGGTGTGCAGAAGGCTTGGCTGAAGGGCCTGCAGTGGCTTAGTGACTCTCTGGCCAGACACTTAACCTCCATTTCCCAGTCACTCCTCTTCGAGAGGCAGGTGCTGGAGCCGTTGGGGGAGCATGTACTAGGCCTTTGGATTGTGTGAGCTGTTTGTTTGTGCTGTCCTTCAGTGGATGAGGATGTTGGTGTAGGAGCAGCCTGGGGTGCTGCAAACATGAATGGATACCCTTTTGAAGCAATATTAAATATTTGACATGGGGGTGACCACCTGGCCCCTGAATCTGCCCCAGTGAGATCTGAGTTGACTCTGAAGGGAATGGTGGAAACTGGACCTTCCCTAGATGGGTGCCTGGTTTGCTCCCAGAGAACAGCTCCTGGGCTCTGTTCTCATCTTTGAAGTCCTGGTGGGTAATGGGGGCAGGGCATGACTTCTAGCTCCTCATTAAACAGATTTAAGGAGAGGAAAGGCCTCCACCCAGCCTTTACATGCACAAACCTATTAGTACCATGTGCCCGCCAAGTGGTTTGTTGACCCAAACATGACTATACATGATCCTACCCCTTATAGGTGGTGAAGCCTGGCAGCATTGCTGTAAGGAAGGCCTAAAAGGTAAGAGCCTGGCTGTCAGTGTTTGTAAGTGTGGAAAGCACCCTTGGGAATGACACTTTCCTGGACAAGTGTTGTAGCAACAAAAATATTTCCTAGGAAATAGGCTCTGAGTCAGTCATGGAGGCCTCCGTTGGAATCCAGTGAGGAAGCATGCTTCAAGCAGCTGCCTCTGGATTTGAGAGGGCTGTCAGGTCACACTAGCCCTCCAGAAACTGGTAGGAGGGCAGGTCCAAGTAGCATGGGACAGATGTAATAGCTAGGGTCTTCAGTGCAGAGGAAGCACCACAGGGCGGGGAAAGCCTGCAGGTGATATTTGGACTGTGCCTACGGGGTGACTAGAGCACCCTGGAGGAGAAAGGCTGTTCAGGGTAAGGCAGGAGAGCAAAGAAATGGAGCCGAGCAGTGGACTCAGGAATGGTGGGTGAACTGTGCAGAGAACTGGGGTTTGTGAGGCAGGACATGGGACAGTGGTTATCTTAAACTTTGAAAACCTTTCACTGTGGATTGGAATGAAAACCCATGCTAAGAGTGTGAGGTAAGGGAGGCAATCCAGAATCTTCCAGTATCTTGCTCAAGATCAGGGGCTTTCAGTAATCAAGCCAGTGTAGAGCATAGCAGGCCACTGATCACCCTGCTTCCCAGGCTTGAGAGTGGACACATGCTAGTGTCTGTTCCTCTCTGTCACTGCTGCTTTGGGGCTTTTAGGGAGCTCAGGGCTGGTTTCAGAAAGTGTGTGTTGCTTGACCCACAGGGCAGTGTGCTGTCAGGCTTGCCCTTTCCAGTTCTGTTACCAGCCTTCTGTGGTCATCTTGTCTGGAGGAACTTCCCAGGTGTCCCAAGTAAGAGAGACAGTACTCTGTGTTGGAGGCAAATGAAGCCTAGGGTGAGGTTAGGTGAGCGAGAACGGGGGTATAAACTAATGAAGAGTTCACACTCAGACCCTGAGAATTTGGCAGACAGGAAATAAATGGATTTTAATTTAAAGAAACTCAAAACTTAATTTTGAAAAAAGTGACCTGCTATTTAAGAACTCTTATTAATAATGTGGAAAATTAATGCATCCTTTCAAGGCTTTTCTACCTTAATTGATGTATACTCACTTCAGAATTTTTTGGTTTCTTTGTATGGTTGTCTGGTACATTTCTACTTTATTATATGTTGTTTGCTGGCTTAAACATTTGGCTTACAACTTGCACACACAGAATACAACTAATAAAAAGTCTCATTTTATCTATCTATCTGTCTGTCTATCTATCTATCTATCAATTATCTATCTATGTCTATCTAGTTAGCTAGCTAGCTAGCTAGCTTGCCATCAGGTCTCACAAATCCCAGGATGACCAAGAACTCACTAGGTAGCTGGGGATGAGCTTGAATTCCTGATCCTTCTGCCTCTGCCTCTGGAATACTGGGATTACAGGTGTGTACCACCATACCTGGCTTATGTTGTGCTGGGGCTTTATGTATGATAGGCAGTATTTTACTAACTGAGTTATATCCCCAGCTCCTATTTATCTATTTTTGAGACAAATTCTCCCTTCGTTGTTTAAGCTGGCCTTAAACCTCTGGGCTCAAGTGACCTTTCTGCCCCAACTTCCAGAATAGCAGCGATGACAGACACACACCACTGTGCCTGACTTCAGATTTTTAATAAAGTTAGATTGGCTGTCTCTTTTACTGTCATTCTTCTGCCCCTAATTCCCCAAGAAACCTTTGTCAGGTTTAATTACAAGCTGCCTTCTGGCTCCCAGGAGGCAAACAAGGGAATGTTTACAGGCTTCCTTACCTCAAATACTCTGCATAGGGTACTTTTTGGAGTCGTGTCAGTTGATGCTGGCTTCTGTCCTGTTTCCTTATCTATTCTGCAGACTGTCTGGCTTACTTCTGAGATCTTTTCTCCTACTGTGTTTCAAGGAGGATTTTCTAATTGTGTGGTTTTAGGAACATCAGGAAAATACCTAAACTATATTGTGTATTTTCTGTTTTTGGAGTGGGGGTACTATAGAGTCCCGTTGTAAGTGGGGAATCAGAAATACAGTTGATAGAATGCTTGCCTAACATGTACAAAGCCTTGAGTTTAATCTCCAGCACTGAATAAAACCCGACATGATAGCACATGCCCGTGATCCCTGCACTCACGAGGTAAGGGCAGGGGAGTCAGAAGTTTGTGATTATCCTTGTGTACAGAGCAAGTTCAAAGCAAGCCTGAGATACATGAGAAAAAGAAAGGAAAGGAAAAAAAGTGGGAAGGGAGGAAGGGGAGGAGAAGGAAAAGAAAAAAGGGGAGAGGAAGAAAGGGAAGGGAATGTCTTTTGTCTGTTCATCTCTCAAAACAGGTTTTTCATTTATTGTATGTGTGCTTATGCATGTACACGTGTAGGGATGCATGTAGAGGTCAGAGGACATCTTGGAAGAGCTGGTTCTCTCCTATCATTTGGTTTGTGGGGCTGGAACTCAGGTCTTTAGCTTTGGCATCAAGTGCCCTTACCCCCTTGAACCATCTTCCCAGCCCATCCACTTACCTTTGTACCTGTATTCCCTCTGTCTAATGCAAAGCATGAAGTAGACTTTAGCTTCCCCTCCTTTCTTTTCCTTTAAGGAGAGAGAACTGACTGAGAATGGGTCTCCATCCCTGTGTTAGGTAGGCACAGCTTGGCAGATAGTCAGGCTTAGATGCTTAGCTAGGCATGGGCGGGCATCCATAAGGACCTCTAGAACAGATGGTTGGTTGGGGGCAATGAAGATTCTGGCCAGATGTACTCCTTCATCGGGTCTCTGGGTCAAGGTTAAAGCTATCCACAAACCTCTGGGTTCTTGAACTATCCATGCGATGTATGTACACTGTGCTACCAGCTCTTTGTGGCTTGCCTGTGGGGTTTCTTTTTCTACACACACTTTCTTGTGACACCCTGATTACCTATCAGGCAGTGACCACATTGCTCCCCCCAAGTTTTGGAAGACCTGCCAAAATGCAGATCTTCTAAACAGGGGTATGGTGTACATATTAGAGTCTCTTGTGGAGGTTTAAAAATTAGAATTCTGGGATACAGCCTAGGTGTACTGAGTTAGAATTTGGACTTGAATGAGTCCCTGCTACATTTTTGCTTTTTAAAGCTCAACAAAAGTTTGTTGATAGGTGAGACTGGTAGTCACATATCAGATTAATGGCTGGAACATCTAATCACCTGCTTAGATTCAGTGGTTTCTACAGACAGTATGTAGTAAATTTTAAGGCAACACACCTCACAATTCTCAAATACTCAGATCTTCCTTTTGCTACATTAATATTTGAGATATTTAACTTCTTGAAAAATAGTTGTATGAGGAGTTCACTTGAAAACAAAAACTGCTTTCTTACCCTGAGCAGATGTTTGGGGGAATTGCTTTGAACTTCACTAACTAGTTTAACCACTTTGTACTGCCAAGCCAACATTCCCTTGTACCATAGAATGTATGGCTGAACTGTTTTATAACTTTAACTTAAAATTGCACGGGAACAATGTTTTCTATGATTTTAACTGTGCAAAGAATGAGAAAAACAACACTGAAGAGTAATTTACCAAATTCAGCAAGAGTTTGGCTTATTTAGAAATCCAGGTGGAAATGTGCTTCAGTGGAATTCTCCCGGAGACGTGCAGATTGAAGCTGAGCTCCTCTGCTGCAGTAACATACTCCACAGTCACACTGAAATAGCCTTGGAAGTGTATTGTGCTTAGAGATGGATTGGACTGGAAATTTATTCAACAACTTATCAGTTTTTCCTCATTAGGTTTTGCAAGCTAGAGAATTAGCTGGTTCTTCTCTGTGACCAGCTTCAGGAAGCAGACAGTAGCTTAGTAGCAAAGACCATTATAATGATTTTATGGTTTTTAAAAATTACATTTTAATTAATTTTTTTGTGTCTGTATGTGCATATATGTGAGTATACACATGCCACAGCACACATGTACAGATCAAGGAAAAGTTGTGGAGTTGCTTCTCTTCTACCATGTGAATTCCAAGAATCACACTCAGGTTGTCAGGCTTGGTGCCAAGTGCCTTTACCTGCTGAGCCATCTCACAGGCCCTATTTATGTTTTTAAACTGTGTCTCTCTTTTGCAGATTCCCTTTCTCTGAAAGAAAACTTTACAATCCCTTAATATTTGAGTTTTTAAAAATGTCAATTTTGGGGAATGGTGAGCTTCAGGTTTGATGTTTGAGCATTTCACAGTGTAGGAGGGACCTTACATATGGCATGCCCTCTAGTTTTCATTGTTTCAGCAGAAGCTGCTCTTGTTGAGGTCACACATGATGGGAGAGCTCTGTGGTCATTTTGTAGCCCCTAACATGACTTCGGTAGCCCCTGACATTCCTGACCACTCTTCTTTGAATCCACCTCCTCTGAGCTCCTTTGTACATTGTGGCTGTTGCTTTCTCTTCCGTTTCCTTCTGGGTCCGTTTCCTCTGGGTCCTGCTGTGTCTGCTCAGGTTCCCTAGGCCAAGTTCATCCTTGGTGGTTTTCTTTTACTCTGCTCAACCCTTTTAGAGAATCTCAGTGCTTCTGAGCTTTGGCTACCACCCACACATTAATGATGCCCCAAGACTCTCTGAGTTCATCCTCATTTCAATCTTTTGGACCTTTCTACTTGAATGACTCATAGGTACTTTTAACTCGGGATATCTGAACTGAACTCATTTCCTCCTTAATTATCACCTGCTTCCTGTCCCATTCCAGTCCCTCCACCCTCAGGTTCCTATCAGCTTTTCCCATCTTGGTCATTGGCTCTACTTTTGAGCCTATCACTGAAGCCAGATATTTGTGACTCATCCTTCCTCTTCACTCAGTCAGCTCATGCCTTAATTAGTTAAGTATGCTTATTTTCAATACTGTGAATAAAAAAGGAAAAGTATGATTTTATTTATGTATTTTGGGTTACTTTCTTGGGATTGGGACAGGCTCTTCCTGGATAGCTCTGACTAGCCTGATAGTTGTGTGGCTCAGGCTGTTCTCTAACTCACAGCAGTCTTCCCGCCTCAGCCTCTCATGTACTGAGATTACAAGTATGTGCCACCATGCCCAGCTGAAAAATTTTTTAGCCACTTCACCAATATTCAGCTGTTTGTTACAGGCTTTAGTAGATTGGCCAAAGGCAAGTATAATAATAAGAGCCAGTTGAGGCCATGTTCTGTACAAATAATACTAGAGGTCAAGTATTATTTCTAATTTTTATGAGAAGTTGGGATTATATCTGTTATGAGTGAGGAATCTAGGGTTCAGAGAGAATAGAGAACTAAGAATAGGCCCAGGATTACAGGGCAAACAAAGGGCACTGAAGTTGGGTTTTAGACCTATGGGTCAATCAGTCTCACTCAAACTCCAAAGCCTTAGCCTTTGGTACCTGGCCACCTTGTCTCTGTTTCCATGCTGCCACGGTGCTGTTTTAGATTTCTGTCCTGTAGGTTGACTTTGAAGTTAGAAACTAACTCCAAATTGGGTTGACTACCATATGAATATATTGTTACAAAGTGGGCACTTACTGGCTCCTTCTTCTGCTTTTCCTCAGTGTTATGATGTAACACAGACTTTCCCCAGTGCTGCCGCATGATCTTGGCCTTCCGGCTTTCTGAACTGTGCCCTCAATAGACTTTATACGTTATAAGGCCTTGGATATTTTGTTATAACAATTAAAAGCACCATAAAGTAGGTGCTAAAAATGTGACTCCAGGAACTATGGTCTGTGTTGCCTGTGGCCTCTTCTAGATGCCAACCCTGGTCTTCTTGTAGCTGGGTAGTAACTGGGTAGTATGAGACAAGGATCGTGGGACCATGCTTTCTTCCTTCACAAGGTTTTTATGAGAATGAAATGGCATGAGGGAAAGTACCTTGAAGCCCAGGGGAAGTTTGTGGGCGTTGATAATTGGCCTCTCTTCTTTATAAATGATAGTGTGTGAAAATATAAACCCTCCCAGATTTCTGTTCAAGCTGAGTGAATCAGTCATGTGAAAGCAATAAAGGCAGGAGAGCCTCTTACATTAAGACCTTATTAATACAGTATACATAGAACTAGTTTTTGTTATTAGTTCGTAGTAAAACTGTTCTTAGAACAGAATAGGGTATGATCTACAAACCCAAAGGGTACACACAGATAGGCAAGTACATTCAGGCAAAAGCCAGTGATGTTTTCTTGTTATATTGATTTTGGGAGAATGAATTTGGACATGTTTCTGTGATATACCAAAATGAAACCTACTTTCTCTCTTTCTCTCTCTCTCTTTCTCTTTTTCCCCTCCCTTCCTCTCTCTTCCCTCCCCCCCTCTCTCCCTCCCTCCCCCGGAAAAGGACATAATCTTTTTTCTTCTTCTTCATGCTTTCTTCTTTTTCCATTACATTTTAGTAACAAAGTTTGCCTGAGAAAGAAGGCCCCAGTTTGCCCCCGTGGGATTAAGAGATTAATTCAAAAGTCTCTGTCCTCTAAAAAACTGTCCATTGGCTGCAGTGCTGTATGTTTTGGTGGGGTTGTTTTGACTTCAGCCTGATAGAGTATGTACCTGATATTCTCAGTAGGCCCCTGGTGAGTAGCAAACATTACTGTGCAAACTTAGTTATTAGAGAGTTAAAGTTTCAGCTTTAGTAAAGTCTGTGCTGCCTTATGATGAAAAGATTTGGGAAAAATTTATGTGACATGTGAGAGCTGTGTGGAGAGCCCACAGCAGTGGTTCTAGAGAACGTGGGCTCAAGGAGCTCACCGTCATGTTTAACTGGGGATCATTAGAGTCATAAACTCAGCTGCACTCAGACACAGGAGGCAGACACCCTAGGGCTGGATCCCAGTAGTCAGGCTCAGCAAGCTCCAGGTGATTCTGACGCATGTCTGGAGCCCACAGTTAGCAAAATCAGCCTGGAAGGTTTGGAGAGAAAGGGAAGACCTCCAGAGAGGGATGGGGATGAGTGAAGAGGAATTGGAACCGGTAAGTAGGAATCGGGATTGTTTTGCCGACAAGAAAGGAGGCTGTGAAGACATAGAGGCTTTTGAGTCTGGGTGGTGCTCAGAGCAGGAACCTGGACCTCAGGGGGTGAGTGGATTTGGGAGGCTGGGGGAGAGGGAGGATTTAGTTTTGGACACCCTGAGTTTGCATTGCCAGGGTTGATGAAGTATGGTCATAACACTAGCAGAACATTAGAGAAGCAGACTTGAGTCACCTTTACGGAGGCAGCAGGCTTTCAGATCATTCCCGGTACTGGGACACAAGGGAAAGTCAGGGCTAGACTGGTGTGTGTTTGGCTGTTTGGGTCTCATGGTATTCAGTTTCTTTTTCAAAGAGTAGGAAATGGGTCTTGGAGTACCTGGTGATGTTGACATACATTACTGAAGGTTATAGGAACAGCACTGTGGTTTGCAATGATGCTTTCGTTAGCCTGAATTCTATGTACTGAGATTTCTTGGGAATACCATTTTCTTGGAATTTAAGGTACATGGTGCAAGACAAAGTTCTAGTATGTGATTTTTCCTCAGTAGAGGAAAGAGCGTAATAGAGCAAAGGTGTGACCTGGAGCAGACTGCTGGGGTTTTCTCCATTTCCTTGTTTGAAGAGAATAACATAGCACCCGCCTCGGTTTTGTGGTGAGGACTGGAGGTGATGTCTGTGAATGTTTGCCCTTTCTGTGGCTGTTGTAGGGTCTGTGAAATAAAGTCTTGTCTGTAAAGTCCAGCTGTGTAGTATCAATAAGATCATTCTAAGAAGGCCCAGTAGAAGTTGAAATGAGAGAGGAATATTTCCAAAGAATTATTAGTACTTTGAAATATGAGCTTCATTAGGTTTATGAGAAGGCAGAAAGGATTTGGCTTAGAAGACTTTCTTGCATTGATATTTAAGAAATTATTCTCTATACCCATATTTGTTGCAGACATATTTTGCTATGCTAGAAGCTGCTTTGCTGACTATGAACACTTAAGTGCATCTGTGCAACATCTCCATTATAAGTAGAATAGTTTCACATTGGTGGTCCCTGATTCAAAGTCCTTCAAGAAACATGTGTCCTGTTTTCCACTGGGCTCTAATTGGACTGTCTTTCCTTGAAGGAAGGCATGTGGACGACACACTTAACATTTGGGAAATAACTGCTCTATGTACATGAGACGTGTATGTAGAATATTGTCATTTTGGAAACTTTAACTTCTGAATATCACAGCCCCCACACCCAGAGTGATCTCTACCTATGTGTATGGGTGTGTGGTTTCATCCTCAGTCACAACACTGATCTTATTCCTTAGGTCTAGGATGTGTCTCATACATGTTGAGGAAAATGATCAAAGGTTTTAATGCAGACTTACTAAGGGCTTTGATTGAACCCTTTACTGGGTTTAGAAGGGGAAGGAAAAAAAAAAAGAAACACCTTGATGTTTATATATGGAACGAGACATGTCTTCAGATGTAAAGCTTGGTCTTCATAGATTTTTTTTAAATGTAGCCCAGGCTAGCCTTGAACTCCCTATGTAGCCAAGGATAACCTTGAACTTCTGTTTTACTTGGAATTAAGGCATACACCACCAAAACCAGTTTGTGTAGTGCTGAGGGTTGAACCAGGATTTTGCAAATGCTAGGCAAGCACCTTGCCAACTAAGCCACAGCCTCGACTCCATACTTAATAAGCTTACGATTTTAGGACTCCTAAACATAATGTTTGGTGTCTGTACACAGAGGAATTACTCCGTAATTTGCATTTAGTTGGGGTGGTTTCGCTGCAGGGCTGGGTCTGACTGCCCAGTTAGTTCAAAGTCAGCTTCCTGGCATCTCCAGTGTTGTATCTTTCTGGGAAGTTTGGCTGTTGCCACAGATGAAATTGTGACCCAGACCCAGACTTAGGCAGTTTTATTAATCTAGAAAAAGTATTGTGCTCCCACAGCTGCTGTTGTTCTCCCAGGTCGGGCAAACAAAAGCTATCTCAGTTACTCGAGAGCCCTGAGAAACTGGCAGTGGCCCAATTTTAAGTCCATGTAGTTTAGACTCTGAATTATATTTATCTTTCTATGGGTATCCCCTGATTTAGGGTGTGCAGCTGGGGAATGGCCTGACTGTGCTAGGCGATGGGGGCAGGAGAGGCAAGCCTTGGGTAATACCCTCAATGGGGAGCCCGGTCCAGTTAGCTGAAAGACTATGATTGCTAGGCCCTGAATACTTGTAAAAAGAGAATATCTCAGTGTGGTAGTATACTCCTGTAATCCTAGCACTCAGGAGACAGAGGCAGAAATGCTGTAAATTCAAGACCAGCCTGGTCTATACAGAGAGCTCCAGGGCGGCCAGGGCTGTGTAGAGACTCCTGTCTTAAAAAGCAACAAATAAACAAGAAATTAGTAATACCCAACAGTATATATAAAATCCATGTAGAAAAAAAAAATAAAAACATTTGACCTATGTCTGAATCCTGGCTTTTCCACATTTCTGTATTATCTCCCAGCAGAAATTTCTGGAGGTCTTCCTCCTACAGTATCAGGCCTGGTGATTGTTGATGTGTCAGTGATTTGGTAGTGATGGGCTTTTTTGTTAAGCAGAGCTGTTACAGACTGCTCCAAAACTAATCATGAGGTCTTTAATCCCAGCACTTGATCCCAGGTGGATCGCTGTGAGTTCAAGGCCAGCCTAGTCTACATAGCACATTCCAGGCAAGCCTGGGCTAAGTAGGGAGACCCTGTCCCCCCCAAAACCAAACCAAAACGCAACCTAATCATGAGACTTGACACTTAATTGCTAGCAGTGGTACAGATGAGAAACATATCCAGTGTGGTTCATGTGTGCCCATCTGCAGATTACTGTTTAATATCCTGGATTTCACTGGTTCCATGAATGGGATAAAGCTGAGCTACTGCTTTCTTTTGAAGTTCCTAAGCTACTAGCAAAGCCTTTTGGGTCTGTATGCTTTGGGAGTAATTGATTAGACTGCATAGGGCCAGACCATGAACTTGGGTGGACAGAACAACAAAAATCAAAACTTTATATTTGAGAACCTCTCATCATGAAACCTAGCAACAGAAGTCTATGGAATCATCACCTGTGAGTTTATCGCCTAGAAGTTACAGATTTTCTAAAGTATCATTTTGACTATTTTACTATATCACTGCTTTAAAAACTTCTAGACTTATTGGACTTGTTGCTGTCTTACTATGTGTTAAGGCCATTTTACTACACCAGTTGCTTTTAAAATATTTTGATGTTGCATTTCAATATAGTTATTTTTCTTTATAATCATATTTTCTACTCATTGAAATCCTCATTCCAGTTACAGGATCCAGATTGCTGAAACAGCCCAGGTACCCAAAGTCACCAATCCCACTGTGAATGACACCCTTGTGTATTTTTCATCTTCTTTTGAGGCTGGATTTGTTAATAATATAGCTAGATTTGTTAGCATTAAAGAACAAATAATCAGACACCTTACCATGTTTGACCTTTGTTTCCTCACACAACTTGACTTTGACCTTTTTCAAATACCTGAATCTCTGGTATTCCCCAATTTGGGACAATCGGAGTTAGTTAGCATGCCCACGAATTCTTTCTGAAAGACTTTGGTGGCAGTTCCCCTTAAGGCTGCCTTCTATAACCAGATGTTTATGTCTGTTGTAAGGCACTATATTCCAAGCCAAACTGGCCATTTTTGTGAGAGCACTTGTGTCTATTTGTGAGAGTCCATCATGATCTGATCTGTCAGTCTTGACATTTCCTCTGAGAAAGGAGGGACTGAGAAGGTCATTGGCCCCTCACCTGAATCTCCAGCCATTCCTCCCAGCCATTTGTATGCAGTTCTTCCTTAATTGCTTGTGGCCTCCCCTCATGATCTAGTGGAAGGGCTAGCTTGGGGAAAACTAGAAGAAAGGAGCTCCATCTATATGACCAAGGGAAAGTCCATATTTATGCCAGATGAAGACTTTCCAGTGTAACTGATTTGGGGTTTTCGGTGCTCTTGTTTGGTAATGCTTCACCTATTTGTAAGTAATCTAGATTTAGTCTGTTGCCTGGATGGGTGATAAGGCTATACCACGTGTCAGCTCTGTGACTCTGGGTGAGTTATGAGCCTGTCTGTGCCTCTGCAGAGTGCAGATTGATAGTACTTTCCCCAGAGGATGGTTATAAAGATTAAATGACCCTCACACTTATAAAAGTACTCGGAGCAGAGCACATGTGGTAAGTGTTGCTGGTTGCACATAAGAATCACCTGAGGGAGGTTAAAAAACAACAAAAACCCCAAACAAAATACATACTATATGAGCATTAAGAACACCTGTGCTAATGAAATTAAGGCCTGGGGAGGTTATAACCTTGTTCTTAATCATTGCAAGTTACTAACACAAGGGAAGAGGGATCGGAGGTCTTTTTATTCTGGGGCACCAAGTGAAAAGTTCATCTGTCAGCTACGTAAGTAAGAGATTTTTCTGTGATGAATAGCTGCCTTTCACAGGGCATCTTTGAAGTTGTCTGACCTTTTTCACTTTGAGGCCAAATGCACTGTAATTTAAAAATTTTAATTTCTTAGATTTCTAATACCAGACTTCATCCATCTGGCGCTGATTGATTGAGTGCCTTTTAACACTTTTTGGAAAATGTCTTCAAGGTCTCTTCTCTTTTCATACTAAAAGCTTATCACCCACACCATAGTCTCTTTCTGAGGGGTTCCTTTTTATATGGTTTGTCAACCACTGTGATTTACAGTGGTAATATGAACAAGAAATAGTTTTTTTCCTCAAAATTACAGTGCCTGCTGGTGGATGAGACCTGAAATTGTCCAGTCCAGCAGAACAGGAGACTACTTCCTTCCCCTTAGTCTGTGAAAGGTGACATGACTTGCCCCAACACACTTTGTGTAGGATGCCTGTATTTTTTTCAGAGGGTTGATTGCCACAGGTCAAAGAGGTGGCAAGTGTTGCAGATTATAGTCCTCTTGATTAAGTGGAAAACTTAACAGGAAGAAGGAAGAGAAAGGGCGGCTCCCAGAGAGTGGTTTGTAGGCAGCTGACTGCTCTGTGGAGTATAGAATTTGGGTATCCAGGGAGGATTCCTGTGCTCTGAGCCCCATCCTTCATGAAAGATCTTAAGACCTCATTCAAGATTGTGATTCCTATTCAGCACCAGGACTTCTGAGCTTTTGCTCTCATGACTGCTGGGCCCTATGCTGATGTAAGTATTCTCCCAGACCTCCTAGACTGAATCTCTACCTGCTGTCGTAGTTTCATCTCCCTTTAGAGCCACCTTTTCTTTTAGGCTTCTTGCCTGTGCTCTCCTGAATACCTCCCTACCTCTTTCTTGTTCATAGAGGATTTTGAAGAAAGCTGTTCAGGATCCAGACTTTCAAGTCAGATCTGCCTTCATCATTTGGAATGGTTACACATCCAAAATTTAAAACTCCTTTAAAAGAACAAGATTCTCTTCAGTGTCCTCATTCACTTGTTCCTACAGCATTTTTCCTTGATCTTAAAGGCACCACTGCTTTTCTCTATGGCTATCTTGTCTTCTAGACCTCCGCTCCCTTCCTGGGAAGCCTTGATCTCAAGCATACTGCTCTGAGCCCTGACACGCTGGGGACTCCCGATTACTACTTAGCCCTCTCATGCTATGAATGTTTCCGGAACTGAGCGTCGGAGGCAGGAATTGCAGTTTCATCATTTGGTCCATGGTCTGGTGCCTGGACTGGGTGATCAGAGCTCTTCAGCTGTCTTTTGGTCTTATGTTTGCCTTCCTCTCCTCCACAGAGCTATTCTGAACCTTCACAGATCCTCTCTCACCTTGTTTTATTTCCTTATGGAGAAAAATAGAGATATAAACATTTTATGCTTCCTCCCATGTTTATCAACATCGTCTTCCTCCTCTATTGTAGTATTTTGGGCTTTGTCCTTTATTGGTTGGCATGGAGTAGATAATTAGGGATATGTATAGAATGACAACATCCCACTTGCTAGTACAGGAAAGGAAGTATTACCTTTCCATACTCACCCTAGGGAGTCAGACAGGGTAGCAAGAGAGAAGCACAAAATTCTCAGAGTCACAAAGTCCTTCAGAAACAAAACCCCCAACTTAGAGATAACTGTTTTTATGCCTAGGTTTAAAATTGAACTGCAGAACTGTCGTTAGACGATAGATCTGCTCTGACGGACACAGACTGAGGAGGGGCCTCAGGGAGGCCCATCTGTTTATATTCTTTTTGGACTCTCTACGTAGCATTCCTTCCAGCTGTGGAAGGGTAGAGACCCCTAGAACATGTGTTTTACAAATTACCAAAGTAAGCCATAGACTGTGTTTATGGCTAGCTCCTCCATAAAAAGGCAGGAGAAGTTAGGGTAATGTGCCAGATTTATGGCTTGCTTTAGGGAGGAGATTTTCTAGATTCTACCTTTGGAAAGAGGAGTTTGATATCTGTCACTTGCCTTGGAGAGGAATGGAAAGTAGGAAGGAGGGCAGAAGGTCAAAGAGGCTGTGTCCTGAGGCCCTCTGTTTGCTTTTAGTTCAAAATACTCACCATGCCAAATTTAGGGATCTGAGCCTCAATGGTCGCCCAGTGTCCAGTCCTCAATTAGGAAATCTGATTGTAACCCTATTTCCGTGACTTGCTGACCCCAGCGAGCCAGTACAAGTTCCTCCATTGATCAGGGCTTTGCATTTTAAACAAAGATTAAATTTACTAAATTCATTTCAAAATGAAAGTCTTTTTTGGGGTGCAGGAATTATAGATGGACAACAGCATGCTTTTCCACAATCATACATTGGTGTTGAAATGAGAAAACATACAGAGCCTGGTGGGAGATGGTCTGACAGTGCTTGGGCTCCCAGGCTGCTGTGGGAAGCAGGTGTGTGATTAAAATAAGGTTAAGGAAAGAGGAAGATCCTGGCATGGAGTCTGCATAGACTTGCTTTCTCTAATAAATGTCTGTGTGGTGCTGCTAAGAGTGATGATAACATTGCTCTTGCCTTGTGTTACCTTGTGTTCTGATTAGGAGTATCCTGCTGCTAGGGCAAAGGTAAGATCTGGTAGGGAGTACTCAGGTGGGAGGGAAGGGAGGACATCCTGTGAGTGAGCAGGGCTTTCTGTTGGACAGGAGCACCTCCTTTGCATGGGTGCCCTGGCCTCAGAGGCAGGCTGGTTATTGCAGGAATGAAGTCCTTGGTATTTTCCAGATCTGAGCTTGTTCTGGTCTGAGGGGAGAATGCTTAGACTTTGGCTCTTCTGTCATTGTCCTTATCCCTTTGTGCTGCATATTTGAAATACCAAAGCAAAGTCTTCTATAACCAGTGCTTCAGAAGGCATGATGGAGAACAGATCCTGCCACTGCACCAATGTGCTATTTTTCATGTACAAACCAGAAAACCTTGGAGGGCTGACCATTCGTTGTGATTTCCACAGTAACCCTGTTAACTCACTCGTTTGTTCAAAAAAATCAGCTGTGTATGAAGAACCTTGAGATGTCTTGAGGGAGTCCTAGAATTCAACATTTTTTCACCATAACTTTGATCAGTGATCATATGTCAATGGAAATAGGACACAGAATGATTGTTGCCTAGAAAGACAGTACAGAAGAGGGATTGTTATAAGTTGGACTGAACAAATTCTTCATAGTTATAGGAAAAAGACTGTATGCGGCGAACACCCTCCGACCAGCAGAGGAAGAAAACCACCACAACGAAGATTCTTCTTGGATCGCACTTTATTGGAGAGCCTCTCGGTTGACTGATGGGCGTTGATGACGAGGGGCAAAGAGCGGGCTTGTTCAGCGGCCTTTTATAGTAAGCAGGGCGGTATGACAGCTCGGGATTGGATGCTGACAGCCCGCCACAAGCAAAGCCACGGGATTGGCTCGGGACAGTTTAAATTGACGCGCGAATTGACGCGCATGCGCAGCCTCGGGATGGCTTGCGCGCCAAAACATTTCCTCAATGGAGCAGTTTGACAGGCGGCTCCAGGAAGTCGGCGCCATTTTGTAATGGCGCTGACCGGCTCCCTGCAGCTCCCCCTTTTTTCTTATATGCTAGCAGAGCTCTAGGAAATACAACGTTCCCGATCTGGTCTTCACCTCATGATGTGCCGACCGATCAAGGGAAACAAAGGCCAAACAGTCTTTCCTAAGCCCGTGCAATGGGCAAATACTCCCTGGGCGTGCTAAGGCAAAGTCTGGGCCAAAAATATCTCTGCCACTGCCCATCCTCGTGCAATGGGTCATACTGATCCCAGAGGGTGCAAGGGCCAGGGCAGAGCCAATTTTTCATTTCTTTAGGGCTGCCAGCCATATTTGAGGGGATTCTCCACATTCCAAGGCGACTAATGCCTGAGAAATAATAACTTTGTCCCTTTTTGCTTGGGCTCTCATCCTACAAATTAACCATAGACATAGTATGCATCCTCCAATGCTGCAGACCGCAAACATGCCTACTCCCACCCATTCTTTAAAATGCGAAAATACAGAGGAAAACCAAGAAACAAACCCATTTGTCAGGCTGGGGTCTACACGGGTGGAATTAATGGTAATAACAGCTCTCCGAAGTTTTTCCAAATCCCTATCAAAAGCGTCACTCCAATTACTCACTAAATAATTTGACAATTGTCTAGACAAATCTGCTGCTATAGAAGTATTATCATACAGAACACTTGTAACACATAACGCTTGAAATTTCCACTCACATCCCAATTGGGCTACTTGCCACAACATGTCAAGTTGTTCTTGTACCAAATCTATTCTTTGATTCAATATCATAATCCCTCCTTTTACTCTAGAATCTAAGAATCGTTGAGAGTCTAAGGCCTGTGCAGTCTCTGAGGCCATGTTATTAAGTGTCTCTGCAGTTTGGACATTCTGACTTAGGGCTATTCCTGCCGCAGTAGCGGCAGCGGTAGCTGCAACTATAGCTGTAATCACTGCAGCCGTAATTCCAAAGTCCCTTTTAGAGCGGAAAAGGGTCAGGGTACCAGGGACTTCCACAGGGACTAGAACCCAGCGGGGTACTCTAAGTACTAGAGCACTTTTCCATTGATTAGCCTTCCAACATTGTGCAAGAGCACATGTATTCTTAGTACAATTATTAAAGGTGTAATTGCTAAGCACAAATAGAAAGGGTGGATATACACAAACTGGAGTTATGGTATAAGTCTTATTTTTTGTTGGGTCTAAATGGCGATTGATTACAACCGCTCCTCCTGTTGTATTAAAGATTGTATATGATGCTCCTTCATTTTGGGTAGGTGGTTTTGACCTGTCTGCCCATACCAAGCTAGTAAATGTGATACTGCTATAGGCTACGGACCCTCCTTGTAAGAGAACAAAGGGCGTCATATCAGTACAACTTCCATTAACCCCACACAACAACCACTTGGTAAAAGGATAATATCTGGCATCTTGTAGAAAAAGTCCCATTGTCCATGTATTTTGAAACGGCCTTTGGCCACGCATGTCTGGTGAAAAAGTGAAAAACCTGCCTGCATCTGCCCAATTGACAGAAGTGGACTGACACTCAGACCAAGGCCAAAGGTCCTGTTCATATGTGCCTGAACAGTGTGGAGCGAGACGAGGCTGGTGAAGTGTCTCCTTAGAGTGCCAGTGTGTAACATCTGGCAAGGTTCCATTGAACCAGACAGCTGTGTCGATGAAGGTCATATTATGAACCCGCTTTGTGTTATTTTCTACATCTGTAACCTGAGGTATACCAACATAAGTTTTGCTGTTTTTGTCCTTAAACCATGCAAAGCTCTGCTGCCTCAATGGGATGCAAGAATTGCGGGGAGTATCAAGAGTAAAACACAAGGCACCAGTCTCAACAAAACTCCGAGAACTCTGTAGGAATGCAATAAGAGTGTCCTCCGGAAGCAATGGCAAACCTAAGTCCTTTTCAGTTGTAAAGAAGCGAGGAAAGACCGACGAATCATGGCGAACTGGAACAGGTATTGGAAAGACGGACAGAAATCCCCAGCGTTGTTCTCCTTCACTCGGTGTCCAGAGTTGGAGGAGGATCAGCAACATTGGCAGGCTCCGTCTTGCCCTGTGCAGAGGCATCGTCCAGCGCGGGTTGGATGGTCTTCACCAAGCGACTGGGGACCCAATGAGGCGATTCTTCACTCTGTGGAAAAACACAAACAGCTCCCCTGGATCTGTTAATAACCAGATCCGGTCCCATCCATTTATTGGATATAACATCCTTCCACATGACCATTTCGCGGGACTTAGAAACATCCGTTTGACTATGTCTGTCAGCAGCAGACTGGCCATGAGGGTCTAATATTAGGAAATTTATTGTAAAAAGGGCGAGGGAAACTCGCTCCTTGGGGGTTGCATTCTCTGCAATACCTTTTCTTTGCTTTATCAAAATGGCCTGCAAGGTTTTATTAGCCCTTTCTACTATACCTTGGCCCTGTGGATTGTATGGAAGGCCAGTGGCATGGGCTACTTGCATTAAGGCACAAAAAGTACGGAAACCTGAAGAGGAATACGCTGGACCATTATCTGTCTTTAGGCGACCTGGCCTTCCCCAGGCAGCCCAAGCTTCCAAGCAATGGGTCTTTACGTGAAGCACCTTTTCTCCCGTCAGGGGAGTGGCGTGAACAATGCCAGAACAAGTGTCCACGGACACATGAACATACTTTAACTTTCCAAATTCAGAAATATGTGTCACATCCATTTGCCATAAGTCTCCAGGGCGAAGGCCACGAGGATTAACCCCAACATGGGGAGATGGTAAAAAGGTGACACAGGTTTGACAAGCCTTAACTATATTTCGTGCCTCTTGACGGGAAAGGGAAAATTTGCGCCTTAGAGTTTCAGCAGGCACATGGTACAATTTATGGAAGTCAAAGGCAAGTGACGTTTTATCATTTAGGGAAAGCATAGCCATCCTGGTGGCTTGATCTACGATATCATTGCCTTGTGTTAGGGGACCAGGAAGCAAAGAATGAGCACGTGAATGTGAAACGAAAAAAGGGCAAGCTCGTTATAAAATTAATGCTTGGAGTTGGACTAAAATAGTGGAAACTGTGCTAGCAGGTTTTACATAAGCCGCCACCTCCAAGGCGGATAATGCATTAGCCACGTATTGGGAATCCGTATATAAATTAAAAGATTCAGAAAAAGTTTGGAAAACCTCCAGCACAATCATACACTCTACAACCTGAGGAGATTAGGTGTTAATACTGTCCCAGAGGCGGCACAGATGTCCATCCCTGCGGAGCCTGAGGTGGCTCTTCGGACGGTAGTGGCCCCAGGGTGACAGCTGGTGCCTGGAGTGCCCCATAGATTTGCGGGCCCTGGGGTCGAGGGCCCGTCACTCCGTTTTTTGACTCCTGGGCTGTTACTACTGGCTGAATAGGCATCCCGTTAATGTCCTTAGTGGACTTACAGTCACTAGCCCAATGTTTTCCCTTTTTACATCGAGGGCAGGTACCAGGAGGCCGCGCTATACGCGTTCCCCGAGCTGAGGGTCCTCCAGGGAAGCCATCCGACTGGGGGCACTGGCGCTTAAAGTGACCCTGCTGTCCACATTTAAAACATCTCTTGGTAAGCTGAGCGGACTTGGCCCTAGTGGCAGCAAGCACCGCAGCTGCTAAACCTGCATTGGACAACGGTCCACCTACTTCCCGACAAGCTTTAATCCAGGCATCCAACCCCTTTTTCCTTATGGGGTTTATGGCCTTTTGGCAGTCCTTTGTACTTTGTTCATAGATTAGTTGTAGAACAAAGGGCATGGTATGATCAGCGGTGCCAACAGTTTTTTCAGCCACATCCATGAGCCGAGCCGCAAAATCTGCAAACGGCTCTGTAGGGCCTTGAACAATCTTAGTTAAGTGTCCTATTGTTTCTCCTTTGTTAGGAATAGCTCGCCAAGCTTTATAGTGAATTTCATTAATCTGTTGATACACCTCTGTCGGGTAGCCAGTTTGATGCATCATAAACTGTCCAAGACCTAAAAGCATATCCATATTCCAATGTGGGTGACCATCCTGAGCATTTTTTCTAGCCTGAGTCTGGGCGTTATCTGTGACCATCGATTTAAATTCAAGGAACTGGCCTCTTGTTAGGCAAGCCTTGGCCAATTCAATCCAATCTGTGGGGGTCAAAGGGACTGCTATAATTCTCCGTAACAAAGCTACCGAGTAATCCGCTCCTGGTCCAAAATCTTTGACCGCCTGCACTAAATCTTTAAGCTGTTTGTAAAGCACTGGCTCATGCCTCCTAATATGAGTGGCTAAATCCTCAAACACGGGGAAAATAGAAAATAAACGAGACCAGGTTCCTGGCTGGATAAAACAACACTGACCCGTGTTGGATGCATAGGGTGGGGGTGCTATAGGCCCCGCCCCTTGTTTAAAATTTCCCGCCGAAACAGTAGCCCTTTTCTTTACGGAGGCCCCTCCTCCTTCCGGGGGGTGCCAGGGCCCTGTTGCATGAGGGATAATTACTTCCTCTACTTCCTGCTCCTCTTCAGATACCTCCTCACTAGAACTTTGTCCCTGTATTGACAAATGTGCAAACTCCTCCAAGGAAGGATATAAGGGTTTAGGGGACGGCGACCGCCATTTTTCAATCTTAATATCCCTTTCACCGGGATCTTTACTATGACTAGCTTCTTGGAGCTCTTCTTTTAAACTTTTTTCCTTCTGTTTTTGTTTTCTTTTAGGCCTTACTTGCATTTCCCCACTCACATCTGACTCTGAGAGGCTATCCTGATGCCTTACTAGTGCCCTTCTTCCCTCCTTAATGAGATTGGTATGGCTTCCTTTGCTGAGACACGAATGGATTAATCTCCAAAAGGGGAGGGTACCTTTCCCTAACTCTCCCTCTTCCTTGACTCTCTCTAGGTCTTTACCCAATTTTTCCCATGAAGGGAGAGAAAGGTCTCCCGAGACCGCGAACCATGGAGCGGCCGCATCCAGGTCCCTTACGATCTTTTTTATGGTCTGATTGGAGATCTTGATGTCTCTCTGCCGAAGTAACTCCTTAATAGGTGTAATGAAGTCCCCACCCGGAATTTCAGAGCTGGGACCGTGACCCATAACTAGCAAATGCGTGCCCTTTTTTACCTTAAGGCAGAGCTTAAACCTTCTTAAGGAACAAGGGAAACGCCTTTGCTCACTATCAAGGAATTACTTTCACCTTTTCGCCGCTGACTAAACGGAATCGCGGCAGCACGCTTTGCTCGGGTCGTCACATCGGAGACAATGGCAAAAAACAGCAACCACAAAGAACCACAAAATAAGGGCAATAGCACAGATCAGGGTGAGCTGCAGCTCAGACACGATCATGGGGATGACTTACCGGCGCCTTTCCTCTCCGTGCGTCAAGTTCTGAATCCTCTTCGGCCCCTCGCCAGGTAGCCGCACTGCAACCCGGCGTCCCGGGTTTCGGCACCACTTTGCGGCGAACACCCTCCGACCAGCAGAGGAAGAAAACCACCACAACGAAGATTCTTCTTGGATCGCACTTTATTGGAGAGCCTCTCGGTTGACTGATGGGCGTTGATGACGAGGGGCAAAGAGCGGGCTTGTTCAGCGGCCTTTTATAGTAAGCAGGGCGGTATGACAGCTCGGGATTGGATGCTGACAGCCCGCCACAAGCAAAGCCACGGGATTGGCTCGGGACAGTTTAAATTGACGCGCGAATTGACGCGCATGCGCAGCCTCGGGATGGCTTGCGCGCCAAAACATTTCCTCAATGGAGCAGTTTGACAGGCGGCTCCAGGAAGTCGGCGCCATTTTGTAATGGCGCTGACCGGCTCCCTGCAACTGTACACAGAAGGAAGGTAGAGTATCATTTTCCTCCAAAAGTGAAATTTCCTTTCTGCCAAGTAATTATCAAGATGAGAACTTATCTATACAAACTGTATATAGTAATTTTCTAGCAACTTGAAATACTGGCTTAGGAGGATAGAATTTTAATGAAAGTCTTCCTGAAACAACTAACATTTCTCACTACCAACTTTTTAAATATAGGTTGAAAGTGATTTCAGAAGGAGTTTCCACTTAATTTTGTTAAACATTATATGTATGTATGTAAGTGGGTGTATGCATACGTGCAGTGGCCAGAGAAGGATGTTGGGTATCTATCACTTTCTGCCTTATTCCCTTGAGACAGGGTCTACCACTGAACCTGGAACAAGGCTGGCAGCCAGCAAGTTCTAGTGATCTTTGCCCTTTAAGTCCTGGGTTTACAGAACTGTGTGACCATGCTCAGCTTTTTATGTAGGTACTGGGGATTTGAACTCATGCTTCTGCAGCAAATGCTCTTAGCCCCTGAGCCATCTCTCCAGCCCCAGTTTGATTAAGCATTTGAGTTCAGATCCCATGCCTGAAACTTTCAGCTGGGTGGGGTGGTACACACCTGTAATCCCACCACTCAGGAGGCAGAGGCAGATGGAGCTCTGAGATCCATGCCAGCTGGGGCTACAGTGAGACCCTGTCCCAAAAAACCAAAAAGAAAAAGAAAATGATCATGGTTTACCTGTTTTTTAATGGCATAAATCTTGAGCCGTTTTTTCCTAGATGCAAATTTAACTTACAATAAAATAAGGACAATAGAATTGGACAATAGAATTCTATTGGACAATAGAAACGTTCTGTTTGTGGAATTGTTTGAACAAAGAACCCTTAATGGGTAGGCCTTCATGTTGTAGAGACTACAGTTTACTGGTATGATATTTTCCAGCAGTTCAAGTTAAGTACAACCAAAGCCAGTTCTTTACTGTTCCAGTGCTTTCTGGCTGTCTTCATTCTTAGATGAAGTCTGAATTCTAGAGAAGTTCCCTTACTTGAACTTAAGTTCAAGGACCAGGACTGTTGATTCTTAGGCATTTTCTCTTGGGGGAGGGCAGCTCTGGAATTTCAGCTGTTCATTCATCAGAAGTTAGTTTTTCCAACCTCCTGGAATTTCTCAAACTGTTGGCGATTCAGCTCTTGCTTTCAGGACACTTCTGTAACGCAGGGTTTCTCATGCATTCCCAAGAGCCAGGGTGCCTCTAGCAGTCCTCTGCTGTGGTCTCTTCTGCTCTGTTGTCTCTTGTTTGCTCTGTTCTTTATTATTTATCTTGTAGGTTGCTGCAGACCTACTGCCCCCACTCGTTTCCTTTCTTTAGATAAACACTGAATGATGCTAACAGGAAGATAGAAGCCCCAAGCCTTCCTTCAGAAGATCTTGTTTTTTCTTACATGAATCAAAACTAAATAAGTTAAGAAAACTTGTTACTAATATGAAGGATGCTTTTGATGTCACCGTTCTCTGAAGTGAAAATGTTTCCTAATGCTTACAAACTCTTATCATTTCCAGTGTTTCACTTGGAAATATTACTAATCTTGGTTTATTTTGATCAAAGAAAGGAAGCATCTCCAGAGAGTTTTTCTTTGAGATCAGTTAGGTGAATTGGAGCATGTACAGAGCATGAGTTAAGGTACCTGCATAATTGGCCTGAAATTCTCAGGTTAATTCCAGTGTGGACATATTAGGAAATGCAGCATTTTCTTCCCTGGTATCTGATTGCCTGATGTCATACTGAATTTGATTGAGTTTTCACACATTCCTTGCATGTGAGACTATATAGGAATGTTCTCTGTCTGTTATAAGCTGCTATAAATGTTGGTTAATTATTTGATCTGGAAGGAAAGTGCTCATCTGTGTTCATCACAGGCTGGTTAAATCTGTCAACAAATATTGAGAACAGAGTGGGTGTGAAGCCTGTGTTCTGGCTTCAGTTTGTATCTGTTAAAGAATAAACACAGTCCCCATCCTCCACTGGGAGCTTTGACTTGAAATTGTATAGACAGACAGCATGCCACTCCAAGATAGGAAGCTTTTAGCACTACTGTTACTCTGTGATTTTTAGACAGGTTATGATATGGCTGCTGTGATTGAAAACTGTGATAGCTTTTGCCTTGTTTTGAAATCCTTTTGGTTTTCTAGGGTGTTCTGTTCTATTTTAGAGGCTAGTGCACTGTGTGCTGTACAGTTTCTGATGTATGACAGTGATGTTGTGCCTGTCCACAAGACTTGATGTGCTAAAGAAGAACCAGAAGTAAAACTTCTGATGGTTATTTAACTTCTAGAGATATTTTGTGTGTGTGTGTGTGTGTGTGTGTGTGTGTATGATATGTGTGCCTGTTCAGTGTATGTGTGAGATATACATGCCTGTTCATGTATGATGAGTGCAGCTGCATGAGCGTGGAGTTCAACGGGCAACTGCAGGTGTCGGTCTTTACCTTCCCCTTTCGACATTAGCATCTGGCCTTATATGGGTTCCAGGGATTTGAACTCAAGTCTTCCTGCTTATATGGTAAGCACATTAGCCACTGAGCTATCTCCCCAGCCCTGTAGATGTTTTTAAAGGACAAATCTGTGGTATCTGGAAAACTTAGATTGTTGAATGATAGTAACAAATAAGGGAATTTGGGTGACTCTAGGACATCAGCCTTCTCGGGGTCATGTTTTACCTTTTATTTTCTTTTAATTGATCATCATAGGAAACTTCCTTCTGTGAATTTCAGATATGGTAGCATAAAGGTTAGTCATTTATCTTGGGATTCATGGTACCTTAAAATATAATCTCTTGCCAGATTGAAAATGGCAGAGACAGGGAGTTATTCTGTCTGCCTCTTGCTTTTCTCCCCTGAAACTTGGTCATAAAGAAGTTTTCTACTTACCTCACCTGAAAGTAGATTGTAAGATCTTCATTCCCGAGGATCCTGCCCCATAGTATAGGCCAGGAAGACTGAACAAACTGACCTGGCTAAGTTCTCGAACAGTTTACTATTATTGGGTCTTCCCCCTTTTGTTCTATCATATTTCTGCACAATTGTCATTTGTCAACAAACCTAAGCATTAAAAACTATTTTCTCCAGCTGCTTGGGTATTTGTTTATGAAAGCTTCTGTGCCACACAAGACTTTGGACATTGTCCTAGTTTGCTTTTTTATTGCTGTGATAAAACACTGACTAAAACCAACTTGGGGGAAAAAAGGTTTATTTTAGCTTACAAGTTATACTCTGTCATTGGGGTAAGCCATGGCAGGAGCTCGAGCAGGAATCCGGAGGCAGAAACTGAAGCAGAGATCATGGAGGATCACTACGTACTGGCCTTCCTCACCTGGCCTGCTCAGCCACCCTTCTTATATGGCCTAGGCCCACCTGCCCAGGAATGGCACCACACATAACTGCCTGGGCTCTCACACATCGATTAGCAATCAAGAAAATTCCCCAGGCTGGAGAAGTGATTCGGCAGTTAAGAACGTGGGCTGTTCTTACAGAGAACCAGGATTTGGTTCTTATCACCCACAAGGTGACAAACAACCACCTGTAACTCCATTTCCTGCTGCCATTACGCACAGGTGTACACTTACACACATGCAGGCAAAACAGTCATAAAATAAAAATAAATAATTTTTTTTTAAGGAAAATACCCCTAGACAGGCCCACAGGCCAGTCTGAGAGAGGAAGCTCTTCAGCTGATTCCCTCTTCACTGGTATGTCTAGGTTTGTGTCACATTTACAAAAGCCATGACAGTCACATGCTTTGTTTTGCTTTCCTCTTGTTAATTTGTCTGTTATAGTGGCATCAGCCATGAACCAACCCCCAGGATCTTACTGTGTAGCCTGAACTGACTTCAGATTCAAAATCCTCCTGCTCAGGCTTCCGAATACTTGGGCTTATAGTTTTGAGATGCTGCACCTAGCTTTGAAATGTCCTTATAGCCATCTCCTCTTTTCTTCTTCCTCCTTTTCCTCTTTGGAGACAATGTCTCATTATATAGCACAGGCTGATCTCAAATTCATGGTGATCCTCCTGCCTCAGCCTCCTTAGTGCTGAGGTTACAGATGCAAGACACTGCACTCACCGTGAAACATGTGTTCTTAAATATTGAGTTCAAATGTAAATTTGTTCTACCTTCTGCCCTAGAAGTTAAAGTTTTATGGGGCAGAAATTGAGGGATCCTATTTGGCCAGTTATACCTGTGCCTTCGGTGAATAATATATTACAGTAATAATGTTTTGTTCTATGGCACTTGTCCCTAAGTGCTTCCGTGCAGCATGATTCTCCGGGAGCAACGTGACAGTTTATTCTGGCAGTTTCTTTTCAGTGTGCTAGGCTTTAATCAGTTGCTCTGAATCTCTGTGTCTGGAAGGCAGGTTTACATCATCTCTCGTTCTTATCCATGACAGATCAGGGTTCACCCTTTCTGAGGAAAAATGACAGTAGTTTCCTACTGAAAGGAGTTTGTGATGAAGCAGAAGTGCGTTCTGAGAGTACCTGTGGCCTCCCTTTCGGGTCTGCTTTGTGATGCCATCGCTATTGAAGCATCTTCTGCCTTTCCTTTGGGCCTCCAACTGGGGTTCAGAAACTCACGAGCCTTTGTCTTAAATGGATGGGACATGGCAAAGTGACACCTTTTAGCAAAGCTCATCAGAGTTTTCGTTTAAATCCAGAAGACTGTCTTATTAATTTACTCCTAGGATCATATCTGCCAATGAGCCAGACCATTCTCTTCACCATTGGTATGCTAAAAAAGTAACCAAATCATGGGGTGCTTCTTAGTGAGAGTAGAATCAGAACAAGGGGAGGTGGATGTATCTGACCAGTGTTTAATTAAACACCCGCTCTGGTAGTGCCATGCATCTGTTTCTAGAACTGTATATGGGTGTGGATATGTACGTTCACAGATACTGGCCAGTATGCTACATAATCTCTGGAAAGATACACTGCTGGCCTCTCTAATTTGTTCTTATAGATTCATTCTTTGGTCATCCATCTGATCTTTAGGTCCATTGATAAATATCAAATTCCAGTCATGGATTTTAGGCCACAGATGACTTTGCATGGCTCAGTTAGATCTTTGTTAATTTCAGAATTTGACTTGCTGGAAAATCTATTTTTTCCCTTTCTACTGTGTGTGCATACATGCTGTAGTGGTAGGGGGCCTTACTTTTGCACTCAGGTGTAATCCATTTCTCCATGTCACTGTTTGAATAGCTTCTAGAGTAAAATTTAAGCTTGCTTGCCCCAATTGCTGTTTATGGAGGAATAAGAAATTACAATAGACATTTGATATACTTTTAAACTTAAGACCACTGATGTGGAAGTTGTGACTATCCTAAAAGCAGCTGAGCTTCCAACACAGGCAAGAAAGGTGTCTGGGAGGAGGTGCCAAAAGTCAGTGTGACCTAGAACTTGCTCTGTAACATGGTGGGTGGCATGGTAGTTCTGCTACAAATTTGAAATGAAGCTGTTAAGGACAGCTTCAGGGACATGCTTGACCTGAGCAGGCCAGGAAGACAGTAAGTATAGGGCTGGGCAATAGCTGTCGCAGCATGTGTGAGGCACCTTGGACAGACTTGCAGTTTGACTTTGTTGGTATTTAAGGTGTATAGTCTTTGCTAAATTATAAACCCTAACAGTTGATTTGAAGAAGAAAATGTGTGTGCCTATTAGGCATCTGTTAGTTTGATTTTGTCTGCCTTTCTTAATTTAAAAAATTTCTGTAGAAAAAAAGTCTTCCTAGGCAATCCAGGCTAACCTGAAACTGGTGAGCCTCCTGCCTTAGCTTCCTGACTGATGGGATTAAAGATATGTGATTATACCCTGTTTGTGTGCCCCTTTTAATACCACATCACTTTGCACTATTTTCTTTAAGCCCTGAAGGTCAGGAGAAACTCTTGTTTTCATAGATCTCCATATGAAGGGTGCTGTACTCATTCAAATAGCATTTCAAAAGCAGTTAGGCTCTGAGCCATGCTCCTTTTCTGTGTAAAGGTTTGTTTGTAAGGAGATTTAACCCTAATAACCACTATGGCTTTCTCCAAATGCTGTCTAAGATATTATCTTCCTAATATCTATCAGTTTTGTTTGTTTGTTTGCCCAAGGCTTTCACTGATCTGAGAGGAGAAGCCAGCCAGCTAGCTGAGGAAGGCGAAGCCCTGCTGGAACTCTGCAGATTTGGAATCAGGCCCTGCTGTTAATTAGCTGAGTGACCCCTGGGTGAGTCAGTCTCCTAGAGTTTCTGTTTCTTCATCAGTAAAACAAAAGCCTCGGAAAAATAAATACAGGCTTGGACCAATGATAAGAGAGGTCACTGTGTTTGCTTATGCTGTGATTCTGTGAATGGCAGCACATAGCCTCCTAGCCTTCTCGGTGGGCTTCTCGAATCCCTCTGCTGGGAGCTGCAAAGTAGCTTGTCACACTGAGGCCATTTGAAGCCTTCAAGTTAGGGAGGCAGGCTTGGAAGTTCTTCTCTAGTAGGCATTTCTCCTGCCTCCCATTGCTCCTTCCTCCCTCCCCTTAACCTCTGTCTATTCTGGAGCAGCCTGCTTGCCTTCTGCCTTCTTCTTGGTGCATCAGCAAAGAGTGCTGGGTAATTCAACCCACTGGTATTTGTTAGTGTTTGTGGTTGTCCAGCCATCATCTGTTACTGGAGGAGGAGATTGCTACAGGACACTAGCTTCATGATGAAATAATAGTTCCATTGTCTGTCTCTTGCTGTAGAGATGGTTTCCAGTTTCATCTAGGCCTGGGCCATTGTGTTGATTTTACAAACTCAGTACAACCCAGCTGCAAAATGCTGTTTATTATTTACAAGATTCAGCAGCAATCCACAGACCTATTCTTATCCTCTTTTCTGTCCCAAAGTCATATCCATATGTAGTAAAAGTGAGTGTATACTGTTTAATCAGGCCACCTGGCATCAGGGTTAAAATGTGTTCCTCCTTATTTATTTTGCAAATGCTTATGAGGTATGTTCCATTCCAATAGCCTTTCAGAATGGTTCTTGTGGTTTATAATTAGTGGCATCTGTAAAACAGTTTCTTTAACCAGGTAACTTCTTCCTTATTAGCCAAAGACTGTGTTACTATGCCAGAACATCTCACTGCTAATAACTGCTAAAACCTAGCTTTAGCCTCATAACCTTAATTAGATGTGGAATGTAGAGAATGCACTGTGTGTGGCTCTTGTAACTTTTATAACATGACAGTGAACTTCTGATCTCTTCATTAAAAGTTATAAAGCATTCCTGTGTCTCTAGCACTTACTTTCCCACCATACTTTTATTCATAGACTCAGAGTACTTTTATGTTATCCTAAGGGGATCTTTATTTTTTTTTTTTAAAGCATGAATTACATTTTAGGTCAATATGCAAGCAGTATTCCAATTTTTCTGATATTTAATTCCTCTTTTTTTCCTTAATTTTTTCTTTAGAGACAGAAGAACGTTGAGAATGTTGAAGGCTGTGCTGAAGAAGAGCCGAGAGGGAGGAAAGGGAAGCAGGAAGGAAACAGGTATGTGTATAAAAATAAGTTGAGCTAGCATGGTGGTGAGTTGTGGTGGGATGTCAAGTCCCGCTGTCTGCAGGCCGGATGGGTGCATGGCTTTGGGAGTGACCTATAAAAGCTCAGGATGAATGGCATCCTGGAGGCTGTGAGTTGCTCAGTGTATTTCTCAACTTTTTTTCTTTTATGAGAAGTGATTTTGAAAATTAAGTTTGAATTATGAACCCAAACCTTCTCAAACGATATTAAAAGTTCATAATTTCAGCACATCATTTAGCTCAAGAGGCAGGCAGAGTTAAAGGTTTTGAGGGATAGCAGGATGTTCAGGAATTTGATTTCTAGAAAGTCCTTTCCTTTGTCCCTTGCATTTTATATATTTTACCAACTGCTCCCTGACTGGTTCTTGTGTTTTTGAGTATCAAATGTTACTCCTAACAGGTGTAGTCCCACTTAATGCCAGACTGCTCGCTCTCATTACAGGGAGAATAGCTTAATTTGGCTTCAGTTTCATTCCTGTCTGAAGTGTTCTGAGGCCTATTTGGCCATTGTGACCCTAGTGGCATTGCATTCCATGTGGTGACCTCCTCCAAGGGTATTGTGGTGCTTAGTTAGTTTTAAGTTCCTATTTCTCTTGACAGAAAATCAAGGTACCATCTACTTGTATTGCATAATAAAAATGTTAGCCTTAAGAATTAACTGCCCTGAAATGCTATATTTTACTCTTTGAATCCATGTTAATCCAGTCTTGTTGGAGAATGGCTCCTTTTTAAAATTACTTAATGTCAAATGATATTTCAGTTTTCATTTCTATTAAAATATGGATAAGTATTCCTATTACTGAGACATCACCAAATTATAGCTAGCTTTCTAGTTCAAAAGATCTTAAATATTGTTAATCTCTGTTTCCATGCTTTTGTAAGGGATTCTAGGTATTTTGGTTATATGGGACCTAGACAAAATTTCTATTTTTGACTCATTATCCCTGAGACTGAGTCTGTAAAATGGCAAACTCACCTTAGAAGTAGAGCTTTTATTACAAGGTTGCTGTAGGGATTACGATATAAACTTCTCATTAATGCCTGGGTAAACAGATACAAGAATAAAAGAAAGCAGATTTTAATGATATAAACAGAAGGCTATATAGTTAGCTCCTAACCTTAGAAAATCAAACCCTAGCTTTGAATAATTAATTGGAGTTGTTACTATGGAGAAATTTTAGTTCACATCATTTCTTTCCAGGGGCACATTCATCCTCTGCTGGGTCAAGGCCAAAATGTCTTTCTCATTATTTTCCTGAAAGCTGTTAAAAAAAATTTTTTTTTAAGTTTTGGCTCATGTGATACTAATTCTAGAAACTTGGTTATTTGTTTCCTTAGAAGCCTTTGTGATTTTTGGCATAAACTTAGATCCTAAATTGTTTATTGGAATGGAACTGCCAAACAAACAGGTACCCTTCCCCCTCCCAGGACAAGGGTCTTCAGGCCAAACTCCCTATGCAGTAACAGTCTTTCAAAAAAGACCCCCCTTCTTTGATCAGTGCCAGGCTCACGGGAAATGGCAGTTGAAATGATGTTTAGTACTCATGCCTTTCAGGCGGGCCAGACGGTGAGCACAGCTTGCCTTTGAAACTTTTCCAGTTTCAGAACATGGGACCTAGGGTGTAAGTCTCCCTTTGGTCTTAAAGATTAACTACTGCTTTTTCTGAATCCTGTCTTTATAATGGTTCCCACACTATGGATTTTTCCCTAGGGCAAATCGACTTGAAAAAGTAATGGGGGCATTTTGCATAAAGCATCTGCATGGCCTGTACCCACTGCTCTTAACTAGAACCTGGTTGTATTGAGTTAGGAACAAAACAGAATTTTATATCTAGATGAAGTCATGTCACATGATTTTGGTAAATACTTGAAATTTGACAATTCCTGTGTTGACTTCTGTGCCAACTCTCATTATATAATAAGTAAGTCATAACTGAGTTTTTCTATGAGTTAAAGCTAGCAAGTCTACTGAGATTGCTGTGAAAACTGAGTAACCGTTTCTGCTTCAATATGGAAAAAAATTCTCTGCTATTTACAATTAAAACCAATCTTTGTTGTAAATATAAGTTATACATACATTCTAGAAAGTAAGATTGAAACCCATTGGGTGAACTCTTAAAATTAGAATTTTTTTTTTTTTTAAAAGACTATTTTTAACCTGTGCAAAAAGTTAGTTTCTGAAAGCTGCAGAACAGAATATCAAAACTCTATAATGTTTTTCTGGAAGTATGTTCTCTTTGTCCCTGCTGTTCTGTTAGTAAAAATGAACCTGCATTTCTTTTAAACCTGAATGAAGTCTGTGGAAACAAAAATCAACATTAAGAGCTGGCAAAAGTACTGTAAATTATAGAAAAAACATAGAAACTTTATATTGAAACAAATGATAAAACTTTATTAACAGACAAACTTGAATTGATAATAGGAAATATAATATTCTTGAATATACAGATTCATTACTTTAAGCCAACTAGTTCTCCCAAAATTATCTACACAGTCCATTTAATCCCTAGTAACATCCTACCTTTGTTGTTTGTAGACCTGGGGATCAAACCCAGGGTCTTGATATGCTCTGCCCCTGACCTAACCACCCCCACTATGGTGGTTTTGAGGACTTTCTACTTTTTCAGTTTTTGAAAAGAATAGTTTTAAGTTCATAGCAAAACTGACTGGAAGGCACAGCTTGTTGCCTTCATGTGCATGGCTTCTCCTGTTATCAACCCCATCAAAGTATTACATTTAGTACACTTGACTGTTACACTGATTATCCTGGTATGTTGGCAGTGGTTTACTTTGGGTTCATGCTTAGATGTATACATCCTGTGGTTCAAATAAATATATTGCAGTTTCATGCAGATAATTTTTATTTCCTTAAAAATCCTGTCCTTTATTTTTTCTAAGACATCATAAAATGATATAAAAATTCATGTAGGAGAGAAAATGCTTAGCCAAAGAAAATTTGAAACTATGAGGCAGGTGCTTATAGAATAATCAAGCCTGGGTCACATGGCTGTGTTTGAGCTGCAAAGAGGTCGGAAGAGAGTGTGTAAATAGTTTCTTAGGACAAGGTGGATTTTGTCTCCCACTAGCACAGTTACCATGGAGGATTCTTCAGTCATAGACATTGGGCAGATCTCCCCTTCAAAAACTAACAAGAACAGGTGCCCTCTGTAGTTGATGATAATAACCACTGCTTTACAGCAAGTGAGGAGCTCAGCAAGTTATTTTTTTTCTTCTCTGCCAGAAATGAAATATAATGTTATCTGATGTCTATGATCTAATCAGTTGTTCACAGTGGATGGTTTATTATTTTTCTTTAAATACTAGAGATCTTGACCTCCTTGTAGTAATATTATGCAAGGTCTGTTGCCCTCCAGAAGAAGGGACTGGGCATTCTCCCTATTTCTGTCCCTTTTCTAGCCCATTTGTTGATCTTGAATCCATAGAGTCATTCCAAATCCAACTCTCAGGGTCATCAGTACCTGTATTAAGTAGGTCTAAGTTGAGACAGAAGAGAAAAGATAGGTGAACTTTTACTTGTGGTACTGCCTCAAAATACAGACTAAGGAATAGTTCTTTAATGTACTAAAATAATAGTTATTTGTCTTTTACTTTCTACTTAATAGTGTGTGTGTGTGTGTGTGTGTGTGTGTGTGTGTGTATGTGTATGTGTGTGTTTTAAGGAAAGGACTTAGTTTGAAGCAATTTATTAATAAATATTTGGCCTTCACCTTTCCGTCATTAAAATCCAGCTGGCTGGCTACATACACTTGTAATGGTGTTAATTAAGGCAGTGAATAGTCTGTAAGCCTGTATGTGCACTGAATTAATCTGTTAACTTTGCATCTCATTCTTTGCTTTGAATTTGAAGCAAAAGGAAGCTGTTATCCTCTAAAGTTTAAAAGCCATGGATGTGATTGTTAAACTTGGTATTTTAAGCCATTCCAGGCTGCAGTCTGGCTTTCAGTGGTACCTTCTAAAAATGCCTCAATACAAACGATGCTTTGTTTTATCCAGAAAATATGAAGCTGCTTTTGATTATTCTGTGCTCTGTTGCCCATTTTCTGTGGCTGTGGACTATTATTTAGGAATTTGGTGCAGTCACTGTCTTACTGAGCTGTGGGCATTTGGTATCTTTTTGCTAATAGACTGCAAAAATGTTTCCCAAGCAACAAAATAAGCAGAAATTTTTTCCTTCTAAAGGTAATGTGTTTCTCTTTACCAGAGTATTTAAATACTTCTGCAAAACATTGGGCTGTGTTGCAAGCACCGAATGCAGCTGGGCTGGTTTGCAGTTGAAACAAGAACACCGCTTTGTTCATTAGTGTTTGACAGGGTGTCTTGCCAGTTGTTCTGTGTTGTCCTTTAGACATGGTAAATTTCACAAAAAAAGCAGACTTTGGAGCAGAGGACACACTCACGCCTCAACTTGATCACCTCCTATGTAAACGTGGGACAAATTTCTTAATATCACAAAGCTACCTTATAGAGACATTGTCAGGATTAAATCTGAGGTTGTTTCTACAAAAGTACCTGGTTGATAGTTGGTTTCTGCCAGATATTCACTACGTGTTTTCTTTCTTTAGGAAACAGTGATAGCTTAAAGAACAGAAAATACATAGACCAGGCTGACCTTAAACTTGTTGTGTAGCTCAGCTTGCAGCTCTCCTGTCTTAACTTCCCAAATGCTGAGATTATAGGTATGGACCACCACACTGAGCTTCAGACAATCCTTTGTTCCTTCCCCAGAAGTTGTCAAGAATGCAGGACTGATCTCAGGCAAAGAATGATATTCTAGATGCTTCTTTTTATGACTTCCGATTCCTAAATATGGATTCTGCCATCTACTTCAGTTATAAAAATGCTTCTCCCATTGTTATCCATTCTTCCATATGTACCTGGTGAGCTCTGAGCCATGTACTGAGTGGTAGTTTATACTTTGAAAATATTTTCTTTTGTATTTTTCACCTTTGAATCTTTATCAAGTAATTACATTATATCCTTTGTGTATAAAATTAAACCAAAAGGCATTTTCTCTTGTGAAATTTATTTCAGGAGATGACAAGAAGATTTGAGAGTATAGTTTATAAAATTCCATTCTAATGCATCCCTTATTAATGAAGATCTTTCCTTCTGTTTTAAGGAAATATAAAGGATGAAGCATTAGACAACAGGTGCTGAGCATTTATCATGTGTTAGACACCTGCACATGTAGGCCATGATGGTTTCATGGCAAACTTCCTGTTTGCTGTGCAGACATACTTAGAGAAAGCCTTGGGCCCAGAGAAGGGGAAGGCAGGCACCTTTCATTCCATATGGCCAGTAAAACCTCCAGAAACACATATCCTACTTGAATCATTGTAAAGAATGGGGCAGAGCTCTCAAGAATGCTTTTTCTTAAGACCTTCTGTATGTGTATGTATGCCAAAGGAAGTTTAACTTTAGTAGGGAAATGACAAATTAGAAACTTTTGTTTTGTGTTTTTTTTAACCAAATTTAATCTCATTTCAAAATTTTTTCCTATTAAAGGTGCTTTTCTGTTTTGTTTTTTTTTTTCCCAAGGCTTAACTTTGTGTACACGTTGTAAAGAACTTCATCTGTCTGTAGTTTAATTCTCATAAAAAATTCCATTTTAATTTTTATGTGTGCTGTTTGCAGATGAGGAATTTCAGGGTTTTTATTTCTCTTCTCCAGAAACATGAAAACTCTACTGGCAAATGCAGAGCAGATTTTTGAGGTGGATCAACTTTTGTTTCATGGAGGATGATCCAAACTTATCATTATAACAGTCAAAGGGAATGGGGACTTCGACCAGGAAGTTGCTCTGCAGTTGATGAGGATGGCTCTGAGGGATAACTGGTTTCGTAGACCTAGTCCTAGTGTGAACTTCGAATGGAGAACCCTGTGTTCACATCTAAAATGATGGCATTAGAAAGCAGAACTGTCTTTCCACTCTCTCCCACACTCTCCTTCCCTTTGGTGACAGACTGGTTTCAATATATCAGCTCTAAAGGACCAGCATACACTGAATTCTTAACCTGTGTTTTGGGGCCCACAATGTCATCTTAGGAATAAAAATCAATCAAGCACCTCAATAGCTGATTTTAATCCTTCAGTCTTAAGTTTTCACCAGAGAGTTGCCCATATTTAAGGGTGTCTAGAAACATCCAGGCTGTTGGATTTGATGCATGTCCCAGGGCACAGGAGACAGGAATGATAGTATGTCAGGTACACAGCATACACTAGGCATCTGCAGCAGTGGTTTGGGCTCTTACCTAGAGGCTTATTTTTTTTTTTAAAAGATTTATTTTCATTTTTATCCATGTTCATTAGTGTGGTTGTGTCTTGATTGGAAGGGACTGGAAAAGGGTGTTAAATTACCTGGAGCTGGAGTTATAGGCAGATGTGAGCCAACTTGGGTGATGGAAATAGAACTCACATCCTCTGGAAGAGCATAAGTACTAATAACTGCTGTGCCATTTCTCCAAACTCTCACATGGAGTTTTTGTAGATCATGGGGAGTGGCTGAAGACTGAGGCTAGGAACCTGGCTGTAAGCTCCAGGCTGAGAAAGGAAGAGCATCACTTGCATCCTGCTGTCCTCCTTGGAATTGTGCTTCAACTTTGTTTTCCTAGATTGAGCAGTTTAGATGTTAATGCATCCTCTGTTTGTGAGAACTTTTTCTTCATCCCCTTTCTCCCCAGAAGGTCAGTTTCTAGATAACTGAAGTTTCTTTTGGAATACGTCTTTCCAAGTACCAGTTGCTAAAAATATTTTGATTTTTCTCTATCATATTTCCTTATTTTAGTCTGCTTGAGTTGCCGTAACTACACACCATAGATGGGTTGGCTAAAACCGCAGGAATTTACTGTATTTCAGTTTGGGAGATGGAAGGTCCGAGATCAGGGTGCCAGCATTTTAGGTTCTGGTGAGGGCTTTTAGAAGGTAGTGCCTAGCTGTGCCTGCACATGGTAGAGAGAGGCAGGGTTCTTTTCTTACAAGAGTATTAGTAGCATTCATTACCAGGGCTTGCCCTCATATCACCTGACTATTGGAGCTGAGTTCATTTAACCTGTTATCTCTCCAAGTCTCATCTCTAAACACTGCAACATCATAGATACATTGCATCTTCAACATGAGAGTTTTGAAGGGATACAATCAATTGATAGCATTTTACTGTTCTTATTAAAAGTGTAATGTCAAGTTCATAGATTATAAAACACACCATTATTTTGTGTACTACCAAAACAAAACAAACAACAAAAAAAAAACCAAACTGATGTTGTTTAAATTCCCACAGTAATCTATCATTCATGATGCTTTTTTCTTTAAGCTATTTTGGAGACAGTTTTTAACTCTTTTTTTTTTTTTTTTTTTTTTTTTTTGCGTTTGTTTGTGTATGGTGTGTGCCATGCCCTGGCCTGCATCTGGAAGTCGAAAGACAACTTTTGGGGGTCACTTCTCTCTTTACATCATGTGGGTCCTGGGGATTGAGCTGAAGTTATCATCTTGGTGGCAAGTATCTTTACCTGCTGAGTCATCTCACCTGTCCTCACTAATTGATGAAAGTATTTTTAAAAATTATAGTCAGAGCCCAGTCATTGCTTGGTGATTATTTCCTTCCATGTCTCTCAGTCCGGATCTACTTTTCTCACATTTTCTTCCTTGCCTTTAAAAGCGTGGTGGGATGCAGTGCTGTAGTTTAGAGTGTAGGTGATGCAGTGTTGTTTTGTCTTTTCTGTTTTCTCCAGGGCTTTCTTCCTTACTGTAGTCCTCACTCAGTTCCATGCTGCCTTCAAGGATCTCACAAGAACACTGTAGCAGAAAGCTTTCAGATAAGGTCCAGGGCTCACGCTCCTTCCATTTTGGCCTCCGGGTGGTTTGCTAACTGAAACTCAGAATGGGCTATGAAGCCCATCATTGCACCCAACATGACAGCCCAGGCTTTCGTAGGAATGACTTCAGATTACAACCACAGCCTGGCCACTAACAACTAAAGTACTGTTCTGAGTCTACCATAGTTCTTCAATTATAGAACACAGTCATTTTATCTGCTACTAAAGAAGAAAAAAACTAGTCAGGTGTGGTGAGTTTTTGTCAATAATAAATAAAAATTTATGTTTCTTTGTCCTGCCTGTTTACCTATTTTTCTGTTGGGTTCAGTAGCTGTTTTAATATTTTAATCAGTGCTTAATCAATGAGAGCTTACTAGCTGAAGTTTTAAGCAAGACGAACATGTCTTATGTTTAATTTTGAATTACAAAGCCTAAAAAATTCATCTAAGTCATCTTTTATTTTTGATAGGATTAAGCGAAGGATTCTGTACTAATTCTACAAGTTCAGTGTTAAAGACTGACAAAGAGGTTACAGATCACTTTGTCGGGGGATCAACTCTTTGTGCCCCTGCTTTGTGTTTGAGTTTGCTGCTAATCTGATTAAAACTCTCAGACCTACGTCTGTAGTTCCAGGATTCTGAAGACGATAGATTCTGGAGGGTCTGTTTCCTTTTATGAGTTCATTTGTTACCATGCCTGTTTGGGATCCCAAACTTGATCGCAGATACCTTTAGATGTATCAAAATATTATCTTGAAATGAGTAAGAGTTTTGGTAGTTTAGCCTCAAAAAAAATGTAAGTATCAACCAGGCATTGTAGTACATGCTTATAACTCCAGGATTCTGGAGGCTGAGGTTAGGAGGGTTGCAGGTTGGAGGCTAATCTGGGCAATATACTGAAACCTTGTTTCAGAAAACAAAACAACTAAGCAAACAAACAACAAAAGAAAAACTATTTGGGTAAGCATCTCAGTTTTAAAGTTTGAATGTATCTAGTAGTTTTCTCGGAACAAATTATTTCTTTGAATAAGATTCTTGCCTATAAAATAAAGATAATAATCTCTGTGTTAAATAGCAATTCCAAGAGTCAAATGACATGAAGTTTGTTTTAAAATTTTGACATCAGATAAGAGTAAAAAAAAAAATCCCACATGATAACTTTGACTGTGGATAGAAATACTCATTAAGCAAGGAGGTAACGTATATTTGTACAAAAATTCAAATTTATACCATAGATTTTGATACTTAGATGGTAGGGGAGGGAAGGATATCTTTTCCCCGCCCCCAAGATTTTAAAGAAACCAGGAAGTAAACCACAGTTAGCCAGAAAGTAAATTCTCTAGAGTTAAAATGTCCTTATACAAAAGTTGCTTTTTACTGAGTGCTTACTGTCTATTATACAGTAAGTATTAAGTGCTTATAAACAGTTACCTAACATAACCTGTGGGTTTTTTTTTTTTTTAATTATTTTGCTGCCATGCATGGTAGTGCACAACTTTAATCTCAGCACTCAGAAGGTAGAGGCAGGTGGATCTTTGTAATTTTGAGGCTAGCATAGTCTACATAGCAAGTTCCAAACCAGCTGGGGATACAAGGAGACTATCTCAGAAAACCATCCAAAAAAATTGCTTTTGTTGTTGATACATTTGTTTTATTTTATATGTATGAGTATTTTGCCTGCAAGGTTATAAGTGTACCACATGTGTGCAGTGTTTGGTGGAGCTCAGAAGAGGGCATTGTATCCCCTGGAACTGGAATTGTGGATAGTTGTTAGCTGCCATATGGGTGCTGGGAACTGAACCCAGTTTCTCTGGATGAGTACCCAGTGCTCTTAACCTCTGAACTACCTCTGTAGCCCCACCTATAGTTTATTTATAGAGGCTAAAGAACTATTTTAAGGTCTGGGAATGTATCTGTAATAGAGCCCCTAAGTTAGCATGCTTGGGTTTGATCCCAAGAACCACAGAAAGAAAAAGAAAATAAACTATGAACTACCTTAAGATGACGTTATTAAGGGCAAGATAGGAACCCAATTTTACCATGCCCAAAGTTAGTGATCTGGGTAATATAACGATCAGACCACGTGGGTTCAGTTCCCAGTTTAAGTTGCTGAGCCTCACTGTTGTTCCATTTTTGCTTCTGTGAAATAGGGAGAATAATACAACAGATTGACTTCAGTATCTCCTATACTACAGATTCAATGTGTTGCATCTTTAAAATATGAACTAAAAACTTTCAGGTAAAAAACTGAACATTGACCATATGCACACTTTTGTCTTTTATTCCCTAAGTAATGCAGCATGTCCCTCTGTTTACATAGCATTTCCATTGTATTAGGTATTTAAGAAATCTAGCAATGATTTAAAATATACAGGAGCATACGTGTAGGTTATATGTAAATACTATGCCATTTTACATAAGACTTGAACATCCTAAGATTTTGGTATCCATTGGGGGTCCTGGAGCTAATCCCTTTCCAATACCTAAGGATTCCTGTGAAGACTGAATGAGTTAAAATCCCAACAGTGACATAGTAAGCATTTTATAAATGTTGGCTCTTAGAAAGAATTTATGGTAATTTCTCTGCCATTCTGACTCTGCTTTTCTACCCATTGACACCTTCCTTTAGACTTCAGTAAGTGGTGGCATCTTGGATATTTTGTTTCCTTAGTGCACTTGTGTGTGGCAGACAGGACCCTGGCCATTCCATCTGGTACAGATGGAGGAAAGAGCTGCTTAATAGGCATGTCCCTAGCAGAGTGCTGCAGGGCCAGTTGCTGTAAACAGTCTGGGAAAGCATGTGTTTGCTAGGAGATGGAAGAGGACATGGGTATTGGGACCTGGATGTAAGCATATGGAACAAGAAGCTTTTGTGTCTGCAAAGATGTGTGGGCATTTGAAGGTGCTCTGCACGATATTCAGTGTTCACCTCCACTCTAGTGGACTCTAGTGGAACAGCCATGCAATGATTCCTAAACCTGGCCAGTTCACCAGGGTATGGCCCTCAGATTCCTACAAGACCTACTGAGTGTCACCTTGGAAGTGATTGGAAATTGGAGCTTTTTATGTTGGGGTAGGGGCATTCACTGGTTAGATTTTGGAGCTGCTGATATGACATTATCTCTCTGTCACTGTTGGGACATCCCAAGTAGTTATGCAGATATGTGTGTATCTGTAACTTTGAACACTCAGGAGAAACAAATCTCCCATTATCTGATAAACTGTGTTCTTGGCAATTCTATAAAGATGAACTTGAAACAGATACATAAGCAAAGAAGTGAAAGGACTCTATTAAAGAAATAGCGAGGGACAAGATTTGATCAAAGTCATTTGTCAGTACATTTTATTTTGTTCTTGTGTTTATGCTGATTTTGTGTCAACATTTGCTCACTCACATACTTAGACTTGCAAGTCAGACACACAGAAAGTAATAGCTAGTAGATATCATTTTGATGTTCAATTTGCATGATGTTAGAGGGCTCTTTTCCCAGAGACATACTGAAAGAATGAATGAAGCAAATAACTTGCATTCCATTTCATGTTTGAGAAATCATGATTAGAGTGGAATGTTAATATGGTTAGTTGTAGCAGGACAATATTGACATTGTTGCTAAGATATTTTACCAGACATGTCATTGAAGCTGCTGTTTTGAAAACTGAGCAATGATTTTTTTTTTTTAAATGACTGTGTGATGGCAGAGCTGGGATGTGGCAAATGGAGTACAAAAGACATGAAATACAGAAAATGCAAAGTCATTTCATTCTGTCCTTCAATTCCCACACCTCGATAAAGGCCTAAAAAGGACCTCGTTTAATTGCCACAGTGTACAGTCAATTCAGATGGCCTTTTCTAGAAGATGAATTGATTTGGTTGTATTGCAGTTTTGAATGTGGTGTGTGTGTATGCATGTTTGTGTATGAGATGCACATGTGTATGCACATATGCACGTGGAAGCTAGAGGACAACCTCAAGTGTCATTTCTTAGGCTCCATCCATCTTGTATTTTTGAGGCAGGGTCTCCACTTACCTGATTCTCACCAAGTGGGCTCTGCTAACCTGACAAGTGAGCCTTAGGGATCTGCCTGTCTCTGCCTCTGCAAGGCTGGGATTACAAATCTACCACCAAACTGACCCAGTGTTTTTTATGTGGGTTCTGGAAATGGAACTTGGGTCCTCGTGCTTGCAAGGCAAACACTTTACCCACGGAGCAAACTTCTCAACCCTTGAATGCATTTTGTCATTTTTATATGCTACATATAAACTTGGAGCCATTTCTCCCCAAAATGATCTCATTTTCCTTATAAGGAATTGAAATAAGATAAATAGGAGCAGCCCCCTGTTATTCTTTCCCTTTCTCTTATAGCAAGGCCTGTTGGCAGACAGCTTTGCTGATGGGACTGCAGAGTCTGGATTTGAGTAGTGAGTGAGGGGTGGTATACTGGTTATGGTATTGTTCTAAAAGTCTTTTTCCCTCTACTGATTTTTCCACCCCCAAAATGTCAGCATGTCCAATATAACAGACTGTTCCTGATGATTATCATTCAGAGAAACATGACTTGCTAAATTATCTGTGAGTGATAGAATTTCTTAAGCATTGAACAGTGCTCTAGGCTTGGTGTGCACTTTGGGTAGGACATCTGCTACCTGGGACAGAAGACCAGTGTGATATTATGATCTAGACTTCTGACTCTGGAGTCAGGCTGCCTGGGTTCTAATCTGTGGAGCTCCAGGAAACTTATTAGCCTACTTGTGCCTCAGTGTGCTCGTCTGTAACAGAGAATAGTCACAGCATGTACTTTAAATGGACTAGAATAAATAAATTGTATATAAAGTGCTTAATAAGGTGTCTGGCACATGAAGTAAGAACTTAATGACTAGTAGCTTAATCATTCTTATTAGAGGCCAAATGAGATGATTCCGTGATAAAGGCACTATTGCCAAGCATGATGACCTGAGTTCCATTCTGTGGATCTATACGGCAGAAGATGAGACCAACTCCTGCCAATTGTCCTCTACTTTCCACACAAGTGCATAACACATACATACCCATACACATATATATCCACACTCAAAAATAAATAAACATATATCATCTGTATTGGGCAGATACACTCAATAGACATGCATTTATGGTTAAGACATAACACTATAAATCCTGAAGTGTTACCAGGATCCCGCCAATATGAATTTCAGGAGCTAGCTCCGGCAGTAATCGTGGGATTAGGTATGTGAATGAGATGCTGAATGGCTTAGAGTCAGACACCCAGTAGGCAGTGGCAGTTCCAGGCTACCTTGTTGCTTGATTTCAGTGCACTTTTGACATAGATGTGAGATCTGAAGTACCATGGTCCTCTTATCATATCTCATTCATGCCCATGAAAGTTTGGCGGGAAAAGTGAGATTCTTTATGTTATTATAAATTAAGAGGGTATATTTGAGTTATTTTAAAGAAAAGTTAGCAGAGGCTAGAGAGATGGCTCAGCAATTAAGAGCACTGGCTGTTCTTGCAGAGAACCCAGGTTCAAATCCCAGCATCCACATGGTGGCTAACAAACACCTGTAACTCCAGTTTCAGGAGATCTGATTCCCTCTTCTGGCCACCTTTGGGTGGACATTGGATGACAAGGGTACACTTATGTACATGCAGCCATGATACTTATACACATAAAATAAAAATAAAAAAATTAAAGTTAGCATTAAGAAAATCATTAATTGGGACTGGAGAGATGACTCAGCAGTTAAGAGCACTGGCTACTCTTGTAGAAGACCCAGGTTCAGTTCCCAGCACCTACATGGCAACTAACAAACATCAGCAACTCAAGCTCCGGGGGATCCAGTGCCCTCTTCTGGCCTCCACAGATGTTGCACACATTGTGCATTTACATACATGCAGGCAAAACACTCATACACATAAAATAAAAATGAAATTAAAAAATTTTAAAAAGAAAAAAATGTATGGGCTAGAGAGATGGCTCAGTAGTTAAGAGCACTGTTTGCTCTTGCAGAGGACACAGGTTCAGTTTCCAGCACCCACAAGGCAGCTAACAACTGTCTGTAACTCCATTTCCAAGGAATCCAATGCCCTATTCTGACCTCCACAGGCATTGCACATGACATGGGTGTACTTACTTTCATATACTCATACACATAAAATGAAAATAATAAATAAAATGTTTAAAAAGAAAAGCATTAATTGGTTGAGCTTAGAAGATGAAGGCAAGAAAGATGAAATAAAGACATTGAGCTTAGGAGATGAAGGCAAGAAAATTGGAGTAAAGGCAGCTAGATTGTGGTTCTTGCATGCAGTCCTAGCCCTCAGAAGTTTAAGGGTACCTTGGACTTTGTGAGGAGACCTTTTGTCAAGGTGAGTGGGGGGTGATGATAACAGACAGAAGCCAGTACAGAACTTCACTGTAGAACTGTTAATAGAAAAGACCATCTGACATCAGTAAGACCCAGATATGGATTGGATCTGTTAGCTGCACAAGGGGAAATGTGAGCCCATGGATCAAGGCCAACAGTAATTGTAAGAAGAGGTTTCTAAATACAGGAAAAGTAGCCCTCCCTCTTGGGGGGAACAGAAACCCCAGGAACCCAACAGGTATCCAGTCGGGTAGCTCTTAGGCAACCTCAAGAAGTAAAAGGAATAGGTACAAATTTCTGTTTGATGTATATACTAGAAAGCCAAGTGTATTTTATTCTACCAAACATTCTTGTTATAAAGATTGCCAGAATAGATGTCAAACTGAAAACAGAAAAGAGAAAACCAGTCTATGCTCCCAGCCCCGTAAGAACAACCAACCGCCGTTGAACATTTGTAGCTCCTTCTAAGGCTTTGGTTTGTGCAGTATTTTTTTCCCACGATTGTCATACAGCATATAAAAGACTGTGTATACTGGCTTAGATATTTACTCCACATGGTTTAAAAATGCTGATCATATGGTATAAACTGTTTTTGTTTTTATTTTGTAACTTGTTCATTGGCACCAAAAATGGTCTTGTTATTTGTGTGTCTCTGCTTATTTTAGAGGGCTTGGCAGGGGTGAAGAGTGTTTCTCTGCCCAGTGTCCTGATCATGTAAAAAATGATAGCCATTGTTAGCAAGTTCTGGCAGAGCAACTACAGTTATTAAGAGGTCACCCAGATAAGGTAAGAGAGTCCTTCTTCACCATGGGGTGAAGTGTATGGTTCTAACACATTCCCTTAAGGAAAGGGGGTGGAAAGGGACAGTTGACCGAAGTGCTGGAGGGCTTGGGTTATACAGTGGTTTTGTTTTGTTGTTTGTCTTTAAAAAAAATGACATCTCTACTGTTGTAATTAATTTTGATTCTTGTCTTAAGCAACCAATCTTCTTCAAAAGAATAAATGTGCAGTATATACAGTATAGTTTTGAGTATCTCAGAATGCTTTTGGCTGATATGACATATACTTGAAAACTTGATTCAGTTTTATAAGACTTGATCATTTAAAAAAAAAAAAGACTTGGTCATATTACTCCCTCCTTTAGTTTTGTAGCTATTGTTTTTTGACTTCTAACTTTGTTGTTGTTTGTTTAAGACAATCTTTTTGTAGCTACAACTGACCTGGTGCTATGTGTACCAAGCTGGCTTAGATCTCACAGCAGTACACCTGCCTCTGCCTCTGCCTCTGCTTCCTGAGTGCTTGGATTAAAGGTGTGTGCCATCACGCCTTGCTTGACTTCTAACTTTTGATACTGGAGGGAGACAATGTTGTAAATTGAGTTGTGTTCCTCCCAAAAGATACTTTGAAATCCCAACCTTTTCTGCAGTACCGAAGGAGTGACCTAGTTTGGAAATAATTGTGTTTATTGATGTAATCAACTGAAAATAAAGGTTTTTACAGGATTAGATTGGTCCTAATCCTAAATGTCTAGTGTTCTAAGAAGAGACTGAAGCAATCTTTGGTGTAGTGCTCATGCCTGTAATCCCAATACTTAGTGGTTGAGGTTATCCTGGGCTACACAGTGAGTTCCAGGCCAGGCTGAACTATAGAGGGAGATCCTATCTCAGACAAACAAACAGAACAGACAGACTGACATGGGGAGAGAAACAGTATTGATGGCAGGGGCTGGAATGATGAGTCTTTGTTATTTGAGACAAGTCTCACTGTGCAGCCCCAGAAACCATCCCAGGCTGGCCTCCATCTCGTAGAGATCTCCCAGCCCCTGCCTGGGATTAGAGGTGGGCGCCACCATGCCCAGCTGGAGTGATGAATCTTAAAGTCAAGGACCATCAGGACTTCCTGGCCACATAAGAAATGAAGGAAAAAGCATGGATTAAATTGTCTCCATAGTTTCCAGGGACAGCATGACCCTTGGCTGATATTTTGATTTGGGTCTAATAGCTCAAGAAATGTGAGATTAATAACTTTTAGTTGAGCCATTATATTATGGAACTTTGTTTTTGCAAAGCTCTAGGAGCAATGCAAGAAATCTAAGTATGGTTAGGTTCTGACTTCTTGCAACATCTCCTGTGGTTTTGTATACATTTAAATATATTTATCTGGATGCCTATGATAATCTTTCTTTTAAGATTTCAATTCAAGAGTTTTACCAGATGACTAGCTAGTGGTGGCTCTGCCTTCAGGGAAGTGGCTTAGATCTGAGTAGGCCCTTTTCCCTGAATTCCTCGGGTCAGAATTGGTTTGTTTTAATGACTTTATCATGTTCTTCTAAGAAACACCTTTTGTTTTCCTCATTTGAAATCTTTTCTCACATCATTAAAATTGTGGCCCTCCCCTCAGTATCTTAGGGGAGCCATTCCTAAGCTTATACTCTTTATCAGTGACTATTTTTTTCTGTAGTGTTAATGGATCTTAGTCTATGTTACAGATTAAGTGTTCAGAAAGCAAACACCGTATAAAAGGCATAGGCTAGCTATCTGTATTTTATCCAGGGTGTCCAGTAGTCCTAAGTGTTCTTTTTAACCTTATTTTTCTGAGTCTTCAAGATGTTCTCTTTCCTTTTAACTAATAAACTGTACATGTTTTTTCAGTTCTCCTATCAGAGATGATTTTAGGGAAGGCATACTGTATAGAGGACCTATTTATTTAATCAAATTCAAGGAGTGCTTATGCTGGAAGACTTAGGGTAGAGCCGTAAGAGCAGCCTCAGTGGATGGACTTAGAGTTCTCTGCCTAGGCTCTGCTGCTTTACTGACTAGTATGGTTAAGTCACCAGACGTTGCAACAACAAAGGATGCCCCTTTGGCTTTTTAATTGTTGGGCTCTCTGTTCTTTTCTAGCAGTCTCCTATTTGGGGGTACATTTTTGCAACTGTGAGTTTTGTCTCTTTGTAGTACAGACATTTTTAGCAGAATGCTGGGGAGGCAGAAGTACTTGCCTAATGCAGTTTTACACACAAGCAGGAATTTATGCTTTAACCACCTGTGTTCCTCCTCCACTCTGCCCACTCCATCAACTGGCTGTTCCCCTGCCATTGAGAACCTAGAGCAGAAATAGTGCAGGGTTCAGAGAGAAGAAATACCTGCCCTTCATGCTAGAGCCCTGGCATTCTGCTTTTCTTCTGTCCACCTGTCAAGTGTAGACACTTTCACCTCTGGGCATTAAGTGCCATGCAGGTGTCATTGAACATATATTCTGTAAAAGGGAACTTTATTTCATTCATGTGCCAAATTAGGCTGCAGCAGGTGGACCATTTAACCTAAAATATAGTCTTCAAATATACACATGGCCCAATCATTGGGAATATAAATGTAAATATTTACATTAAACATGCACATAGAGAATGTCAACCATATACAAATGTTAACCTCCCCCTGCCTGCTCCTAGCTGTTCACATCCCATTCCCAGCAGTTTGCACAACTACAGATTCCATGCATTACTATCACAAAATGAAGATAAAGGAAAGAAACTTCAGCTAGGAATGTTGGTGCACATCTGTAATCCCATCACTTAGGAGGCTGAGATGGGAGGCTGGAGTTCCAGATGAGTGTAGAAAGACCCTACCTCAAAAAAAAAAGAATGAAGGAAGAAATCCAACTTCAGGCCTACTCACTTATGAAGACAATTCAAGTTTCCAGTATTTAACATGTACATTTTGTAGAGGTGTATGTGTATAGACTTGTATATGCTCATTCACAGCATATGTTTATATATGTAAACATGCCCCCTTGTTTGTGAAAGGGGGATCTCTAGGACACATGGAATCTGTAGTTGTGCATGCTGCTGGGAACGGGACATGATAATGCATGTTTGATGTAAATATTTACATTGATATTCCCAATGATTGAGCCATGTGTATATTTAAAGACTATATTTTAGGTTAAATGGTCCACTTGCTACAGCTGAATTTGGCAAGTGAATGAAATGAAGTTCCATTTCCCAGAATATATGTTCAATGACACAGGCAGGTAGAAATTCCTGCTATATATCCAAGTCTATTGAGGGAGTTTTAAAATCCATGACCTGAGCCCAACTTGTGATGGGGCCCAGGAGGAATGTGGACCTGCGTAAACATCTAAATGCTTCTGAGGAGATGTAGAATAACAAATTCTGCACAGATGTCAGACAAACCCTTACAGGGTGCTGTAGCCTTGGCTGACCCATCTCTTGATTCTTCACCTGGCCTAGGTGGAGGGACTGGACCTGGCATTCTCATGTAAGTAGAAGCTGCAGGCCCAAATGTTGCAAGAGTTAATGAATGTACTCTGCCAGGTGAAAGGAGAGAAAACTATTTAAGGTGCTTGATGACTAAACACCTATATCTCAGAGACACTTGGTTTGTGTGATAGCAGCATAAGGTGTGACTGAAAGAAAATTAATGATCGTGAGACCTGGGCGCCTCCCCAGTGGAGCGTTTCAGGAGTGCTTGGAACTAATTAACCAGCCGGTATGGAGCTGAAAAATAGATGAGGGAACAGGTTTCTTCACGGTGGCCCAGGACTTAGAGTAGACCTACATATACTATTTTTGGTTTTCCCTATTAAGTATACAGAATGACATAATGTGGAAAGTACATCTCAGCAGCCTTCTGGACGGAGAGCAGTACTGAGAAAATGGATCCTAGGTTTGACTACTTGAGTTCAAACTCACTTTTGACATTTACTGGTCTCCTTAGGCATGATACTTAGACCTTTCTTTTCCTCAGTTCCCTCATCTGAGAAGGGAGCTAGCAATAGCTCCCTACCTCATAAGGAGTTTTTGAAAATTTAAGTAATATAATTGCATGCGCCTGAAACCCTGTCTTGGCACCTACTGCAGCTTTGAAAACATTTGTTTTAAAGTATTGTTTTAAAGTGGAATGTGAGGTTGTGAGTTTCTGAGGTCATATGCTTTTAAAGCATAATAAATGTTGGATGGTGACAGTTTTAAAGGAAAAACTTGCACAATTAGGTAGGAAATGCCAGTCTGTTCACTCATCTGTTTCAGGATGAAGCACATTTGTACATGTGTTTCTGTAATGTGTAGTATGAGGGTGGTGCTTGCTGATCAGTATTTACAGGGTACTTGTGAAGTATCTGAAGACAAAAGGAGCTATTTGTCCTGTTGAGTAGTATTTTCTGGATTCTGGGGGTTGACTCTTTTTTTGCCTCTTGGTGGTATTGTTTGAGAATTAGTCCTGATTATGTGAATATGTTTTAGAAAATTGTTTACTTGGATCCACTTATCCTTTTCTTTTTGAAAATACCCATTTAATGATCAGTTGTTTTGGTCAGATGCTAGGAAATCATGTAAGACATAAAATGCTTTAAAGTGCTTTCAGTTGGAGAGAGCCCTTCTGCAGGGTTCAAATATGATACTGGAGGAAATCTTTTCCAACTTGCTGGGTTTCTGTAAACATATATAAGTTATGTGGTTATAAAACCTTATGATGGAAAATATGTTAAAGAAACAGTGCACTCAGAAGCGGGAACTTCATAAAAGATGCCGTAATACATTTAATGCCCTAGTTAAATGTATCGCCGAGTTCCGTTTTCTGGAGCTGGATAAACAGAACATCTTTCTCTTTCTATTCTAAGCTTCTATCCTCTGCCTTCCCTAGCCACTTCAGTGGCACGATAAATGGAAATCTCATTTCTTGCCTGTGCAGACCTATTTACCTGAATGTCTGAGCTCACCCTTGCCTTTCTTAGGTCTACCCTTTCTGAAATAGGCTTTGCTTTCATCTGCCTGCTTTTGCTGTCCTCATTTTTAAAGCCCTCTCTAATCCTGCACTCCATGCACTTTAATCTGCAATGTCGGACTTGGCCATTCTGCACAGCCACCTTTAAACACTCATCTCCTAGATTCACATTTTTCTTCCATTGTACATTTAAATCCCTTTTCAAAGTCTGTAATAGTGAAAAAGTTAAAATAAAGAACTATTATCAAAAGCCATTTCTGCCAATTTAAAATGCTTTATTGGATGTCTTTATTCCCTTTGAGTTCATTATCTTTATGCATATGACTTTTCATTTTCATATTTCTTTTATGTGTATGTTTTAATTTTGATTTATTATAAACACAGAAGACCTTATAAATGTCTACTTGCTCTTCCTGGAATTCAGAAAATTGATGATTTTAAAATAGGATAAGGGGTGTGTGTTCACTTGTATATGTGTATGAATGTCAGAGACTGCAAAACTTACACAGAGCCTTTGAGACAATTTGCAGCAAGTGTATTTTCTCCTTACATATTTATTTAGAATGTGTTTCTTTGGGGAATCTCCATTTTCCTCAGCATTCTTAAATAAGTGGAAGTAGTGTGTTGCAGTCAAAGCTTGCTGGGGTGGCGGGGGGGTACCAGCTGTGTACTCTGTTCCTCCCAGTAAATGCTAGTCCCAGTTTCCTGTCTATGAGAGGTATGATTGGACCAGGGGCTCTCTGAGATGAAAGCCTGCTGGGATTGGTGTGATTCTCTGTGGTGTGTAGATGTTCCATGGGAAACACCTGCCAGTGAAGCACGGGGAGCCTGGCAAATCCTGGTCATTGATAACGTGGTTTGCCTGCCCTGGAGAGGATGCATTGTTCTACCAGGCCTGGGCCTTTCTGCTGCAGTGACAGGAAGGCTGATTGAAGTGTGCTTCCTATTACTTAATTGTGGTAAGGAATAAAGTAAGTTGCAGTTAAAAAAAAAAAAACAACCAACATCTATTCAAAGCTGAGATATACCAGCTATGCTGTTGCTGTGGTGAACTCCTCTTAAACCCCCTTTAAGCATCTGCTGAGGGAATTTTTGGTGTCGTGTTGCTCCAAACATAACGCATTATTCATGTGTATGCCCCTAAGAGAGTTCCACTTTCTGCCTCTGGTGTTGGTGGGTTCTTGCCCTTAACCCCCTGCCCTGTGCAGTTAAAGTTAACAGTGCTGTCTCCAGCCTTTGAGCTGCTGCTGTTGGATCACTCACTTTGTGCTTTGTGCCTCCTGCTCACATAAAACTTCTCTCCCTGTCTTTTCTAATAAAAGGAAGCTGGAAGTTTAATTGTTCCTGAAAAACCAAACAGAACAGCATGTTTGGGACAGATATTTGTTTTGAAATGGCAAAGTCAAGTTGAAGTAGAAGCCCCCACCCCCTGCCCCATCCCTAAGTCCCATTTTTATTATAGCTTGCATATAATAGCTTTGTAATCAAAGTACTGGAGTCCAGCTGCTCCCAAGGCTGAGGGTCCTCATGGCTGCAGCATGCTTTGGAAACTCATCCTCACAGATTTGCTGTTAACGAAAATATTTGCCTTGCTTGATACAAACAAAGTTTATGGGCACAATTTGTAATTAGGAAATGCCTTAAATCTTTTTGCCCTTTGATTTCTAATTTCTCTTGTTCTATGTTGGAAGATTCAAAGTATAAGCCTTTTGTCACTAATAAGCTTTACTTTAAATTTTCTTTTGTTGTATTTCTCCTTTCCTCTGTGTTCCCACCCAGATTAAGGGACTGAAAGTCTGAGTTTTCATTTGTATGTCAGAAATCCTTTTGAGTGTGTAGGGAGACTCTTCTTTGTGGCCTTTCAGGCTATCTCACTGCCATTGACAACCCAAGTCTGTGACTTAGGTAATATAAGGGCAGCCCCAGGGCCATGTAGCCCTGTGGACAGTGGAAAACCATTGTCACCTGGCCAAAGTGCCCTCATAGCTTCTGTGTGTAACTGTGGGGCCTCTGTTCTCTGTATGTTCTTGTCTATCTCTTACTGTTGCGTACCCAGACATCCAGAGATCAGGTCATCTTGAGTGTTCTTATGGGCATCATAGCTGCTTGCATTCTTCACATTAGTACCACGTGATAGGAAGGACTGGTCATGAGAACTAGATATTGAACCAAGAAAGTAACTGTCCTTCGGCTCTGCTCTTATGAATCTCTTGTAGGCATTCAGCCCCACTGCGAGGTGGTATTCTAGCACAGCCCCAGCTCTGCCATTCTTTGCCAGTCATAGAGGAGATAGTCAGGATACCTCATGCACTGGCCAAAGATATTAAGAGGTGACATCTTCAAGAATCCAGGCTACTCCCATGGTCCGGGGTGTTGGTGACAGTGGTACCTGACATCGATGTCTAGGAAAACATGGTGAACGAGGAATGTGAAGGTTCAGGGCTCGAAGCTCTGCTGTTCACATGGACTGTAGGCCTCCACTAATTGCTGTCTGCTCTCTTCTCTCAGGAACACAGCTCTGTATTTGTCATTTAAATATTCCTGTTTTTGTGTTCCACTGAAGGGTTTCTAACTTTACTTTTTTTCTTCTTTAAGTGCTGGTCATTTGGGCTATTAGTGATAAATCATTAGTTTTCTAAGTTTATTGAAATCTTTCAAGTATAGCTAGCCCAGAGAGACTGAAAAGACCTTCATGATTCTGTCAACCTGCAGAGCTCACAGTTTTTCTGTTGACAGCTCTGTTGCTTTTGAATTGCCCTTGGAAGCTTGAGCATGTCCCCCAGACTGTGGCATGATTACTGCTCCTTTCCCATTGCTTCTAACATGAAGAGCAAGCACAGGGATACAATGTGTAACCTGACGGGTTTGGGTCACATCGCTTTTTGAGCCTTATACACAAAGATCTGGGGGAAAAAAGGTGAATGCCTGCCTGGCTAGACAGCTTGCTTTTTTCCCCCCCCATAAAATCTAGTGCTTGATTTTTTTTTTTTTTTTTTAAATTCAGGAAGTCCTGGAAAGGACTAGTTGGGTAGTGTTTGTCAGACAGACTGGTTTTGCTTATGGAAAACTTCTTTGTATCTTTCTAATTCTACTGTCTATAATTTAGAGCTTTGAAGATGGTTTATAATCTGTGGGGTGATGACTCCTTTCTCTGTAGTTACTCAGTACATCTTGGTGTTTGCTGAGGGAATGTGACTAGGGTGGGGTGACGATAGGGGCGTAGAAGCAAAGCATATCATCTGGGTACGTGCAAACTGACTGTAATTCTTTCTTCTTTAAGTGGCTAGTCCCTGCCAAGATTTGTATGCCTCATATACTTGGTACACTATAATTGTATCCTCTGTATTTTTGGAGAATCTGCCTACTCTAGAATGTTTAGTTTCATAACAGTATGCTATTTTGTTCCCATGTTTATTTAGGGGTTAAATACTATGGGAATCTTCTCAGTAAATAAGTCCTGGTTCCAGCCCTGGGATGGTTTGGGGCTGGTTGGGGTTTAGAAGGGTAGAGCAGATGGGTTCAGAAAAGAGATAATGCCAGAGAGCACTGCAGAAGAAGTTCAGGCCTTGCATTGAGCTCTCTGTGTGGAGGGAACTGAGGGCATCTGGAGATCTGGAGAACTCTTGGCATTGGAATCTGCTCCACTGATACTCCTGAAAGTCTAGTACCCCCATCTTGCTCATAACTTCAGCTAAAAGCAAAGCTTCTTGTGAATCCAGGTCTAATCTCAGATCCATAACTTTCTGGACCCTCTGCTAGGGGTGAAATCTGATCAGTTGATGACACAAAGGGATTATTGGCAGAATGCTTGAGTGGTAAAGCTTGAGTTTTCCCTTCCTAGGCAATAAATGTAAAGACTAATATGGAGAAAATAATTTAAAAGAAATTTATCATGTCTGGTATATGAGAATTATATTCTGAGAATGTAGCTCTTAGGAATTAAATTATTATTAATTTGACATGGATGGTATGACCTAAGATATCATCTTTGCATTTCAGGTGACTTCAGTTCAGAGACTCCTGTCTTGTCCTCCAGTCACTGTGGTGACTCTCCAGTGAGCAGTCTTCCTACAGCAGAGGACACCTATCGTGTGAGCTTGGCCAAAGGTGTCTCCATGTCTCTTCCTTCATCACCCTTGCTGCCTCGACAGTCTCACTTGGCACAGTCAAGATCAAACAAAAAATCTCCAGGTAAAAAAAAATTCCCAGTAATCACACACGCTGTAAGTATATGTAAGTAATACATACATGGAAAATAAGCGAGTTGAGTACCTAAGAAGTCTGGGAGAGCCAGGTGTGGTGGCAGCACTTGTAATCCTAGCATTTAGGAGACAAAGCTTGAGACCAGGACTTCCAGGTCAGCCTGGGCTACATAGTTAGACCCCCATCTCAAAAAAACAAAAAAGAAATTTAGCAGAATAGTTTTTTTATTGTTATAATAATTTTTAGAAGAAAGGGATTTGGGTGACTGGAGAGATGGCTCAGCGGTTAAGAACACTGGTTACTCTTGCAGAGAATCCAGGTTCAGTTACCAGCACCCACATGCAGGCTAACAACCTTCCTTAACTCCAGTTCAGGGGATCTGGTGCCCCCTTCTGGTCTCTGCAGGCACTGCATGACATGAGTGCACTTTCATAGCATGCAGGCAAAACATTCATACACATAAAATAATATTTTTTTTTACAATGCAATAAAAAGAAAGGTATTTTTAAAAGATTCACTTTAAATTATGTGTATATGTACCTGTCTGTGTGTGGATATTTGCAGATGAGTGAAGGTGCCCTCAGAGGCCAGGAGAAGGTATCAGACCCGCTGGAGTTAAAGATGGTTTCCGAGTGGCCTAGTCGGGGTGCCGGGAACTGAACTCAGGTCCTCCACAAGAATAGCAGGTGCTCTTAGCTACTAGCTGTTTCTTTGGCCCCACAGAAAGTTTGGAAGTATTTCAATTAACTTGCTTTTTTAGTTCAACCCCCATATATAATTTTGAACTTCATATGCTAGACTTTTATAAAGATTCAAGATCTTGATATAAGTACTAACATTCACTATTAGTTTCTTCCTGTTGAATTAAAGAGCACTCTCTCTTAAAGATGCCTCTAAACTTATGGATATAGGCAAGTGCCACTTGACAACAGTCTATTTGTTACTACCATCCTTATATACCAGTATTTATCTGAGACATCAACCAGCATTTGAATAGCTATGATATTTAATTACTGGATGGAGAAAACCCAGACTTGTGGCAGGGACTATGGACCTATGGGATTTAAGGAATATTGACTTCTTTCATCATTTCCAGCTTTATACACTGAAAATAAAACTATTACCTGCTTATGAGACGTTATGATTCAGATGTGAGGAAAGCCTTCCCAAGTGCTCATCTCAGTAGTTCTAACAGTTCTTTGACATTCTTTTAAATTGACTGAACATTTGCTTACAAAAGGCAGGATAATTTGGGTCTCTATTGATCATGTGCCAGTGAAGATTCTTTTCAGTTACATGGGAACATATTCAGAGTCGGCTGAATTGTGCCCTGGGGCTATGAAATTAATTGCCGTCTCCCTCCCCCCTAATATTTGAACTGCTTGAAACAACATACACATTATTTCTGAACCACTTAGTAGATGTTTGAGATTTCTGTAGGGTAAAACACTAAGAGGTAAATCTTAAGGCTTTAAGTGCTAGAAATGGCTCTATGAATTTGGTGAGTATCCAAAATCTCTCATTGTTCTAGAATTTTCTTATTTTGAACAACAATGTTTACAGTTCAGTCATTAGCTGGAACTTGGAAACTTTTTTGGTATGAAGTGATTTCCTGTGCCAAGGAATTTGACCTGTTTATCAGTATTTAGGGAAATTCCTGGAAGGCCCTTTCTTCCCTTTGCATCCCACTGCTGTATCTTGATGTCAGATGTCTTCTCTTCCTTTAAATCAGGATTCCCACGCTGTCTCTCTTGCCCTGGTTGGAATTACTGTTCTTAGAAATCATGCATGGCATCTTTTATTTTTTTTTAAAAAATTATTTGTCTTTTCTGCCTTGGTTAGTGAATATATTGATAGAAACTCTTTGCTCTGCCAGATTTTAGTTATACGACTGAACCTTCTCCCAGACCTATCTGGGGCAATCTCATAAAATCCAGTTTTAGTGAAGGAACCTGCCAAGTCAGTTGAGCAAAAAAGCCCATCCCCTCCCCTAAATCTGCCCATTTTGTTCAGGTTGAACTACCCCCTTGGTCTGATCACCCTGGCCTAACTACAGCAAGAATCCTGTTAGGTCAGTTAAGCCAGAATTCCTCTCCTTACTTCTGGTGTTTCCTCTTTGTAATTTTCCATTCATGGACCTTCACCCTATTCTTGGCTGTACATTCCCATTTGACCATGCTATGTTCAGAGTTGATCCTGGTCCTTCCCTGATTTTCAGAATTCTACTGCAGTGGTCCAACACCTGCCCCAGAATAAAGTGTGCCTTGCTTTCCTAAGTATCACCGAATACTTTTTTTTCTTTAATATTATGCACTTCACATAACTGATGCGTTCAGGCAAGCAAGATGTCTTATCTAAGTGTGCCATACCTATGTAAAATAAGGATAATTCTGAGTCTGTCTGTTACTGAGAGACTTCAATTGGAACTGATGTCAAGTGCAAAAATTTGACATACTGAACAACGTTTCTTCCATAGTGAATTGATATTGCTTGAGACTTATGGCTGGGGATCACCTGGGAGACTCTTGGGAATACTGTATTTCAGATGTGATTGTATTACTGAAAACAAATTTAGTGTATGTTTCAATAGGACTTTCTGTAGCAATAAATGGCAGGCAAGCCTAGGCAGTGTGACCATCCTGAAGGGTTTCATGAAGACTTTGCATATGAGCAGAGAGATCCTGACCAACTTGTACCAGATTCCTGAAGCAATGTTAGTTTTAGCTTTGAGAAAATATTTCAAAGTCTTTCTCCATAAAAATGAAAAGTATTTCTGCTGGTTGGTTTTATGAATAGAAGGGAGTAGCCGTCTTACTTACATCATTCAATCTTCTAAATGGATTGAAGAAAACACCTTCCATATCAGATGCTTTTGTCTAAATGGTAATGAAATCAACTAAGCAGATATAGCTCTAAAGAGCAGTTTTTGTGTGCTGCCCAAATTTGTGCAGCAAATTAGTGTCTCACAGTGGTGATTTGGCATCATTATCTTGGTAATTTCAATTTGAAAAGTTAAGACAGAGATCATTGCTTTAAAAATGGCAGTGACTCATTGACTCAGAATTCATTAAACAATGTACTTTTTTCATAGTGCCTAACACACACATTTCTGTTTAAACTATATTTTTGGAAAAGTATCCAGAGTCCTAGTTTTCTACCTGCCTGTTTTTTTAAATTTTTTAAAACATTGACATATGGCAGTGAACATGCACTGGCTTTAAAAATATCCATCTATTTTAAAACTAGCACTACTAATGATACAGTAAATACAGTGTATCTGCAGTTCTCAGAAGATAATGAACCACTTCATCCCACCCCTACCTTCCTCCCCAGTGGGCTGAGCTCCCAGTTCTATTGTCCCTTGCTGACTTTTGTTCTAGTTTGTGTTAAGAAGATGCTTTTAAAAGACACCAAACCTTTGGATCAGGAGTTCAAGACCAGCTTAGATACATATAGCAAGATCCTATCTCCACAAAGTACAAAACAAAACAGACCCCTCCCCCGCCCAAAAAAACCCAAACCCACACCAAATCATTTTACTTCCTTGAATAGAAACTCTTCACTGATTGATGCTAACCAAGAAACTTTCAGGGGTTGGAATTAATATTCTTTCATGAGCCAACTGCTATAAACCTCTGTAATAAGGTACCTTGAACAACAAAACTTTTATCAATGAAAATTTGGATTAATACCATTGGTGAGCAACTCCTGAATCTTGGGAATTGTATATAAGAGATAATGTCATTAAGCTGGGCCTGGTGGCACAGGAGTTTAATCCCAGCATGTGGGAGGATCTCTGTGAGTTCAAGGCCAGTCTGGTCTACATAACAAATTCCAGGGCTAGCTGGGACTATAGGGAAACCCTGTCTCAAAAACACCGAAAAGCAGGAGGAGTCCCTGAAATTCAAGGACAGCCTGGTCTACCTAGAGTTCCAGACCAGCCAAAGATACAATGCATGAGACTATCTCAAACAAATAAACAACTAACAAAAAGAAAGATGAGATTAGCCTTGTATTAACGTAAATTTTATATGATTGAGTTATATCACTTATTTACTTTTTGAAGTGCCTTCGGTTGAACCCTGGGCTTCCTTCATGCAAGGCAAGTGCTCTACCCCTGAGCTGTGTGTTTACTCTTCACTTTATACTGTGTTAACCCTTCTGCTGCCTTCCTCTAGTTATTTGTATTTTATTTCACTGCTTGTTAGAACATTATATTTTCCGTGTAATGTTTCCATTTGTATGTTACTCTAAACAGAAGATCCATTTTATGATATGAAAATAAGGGCCAGCATCTGTGAAAGTGCTTCCAAGGTTGTTGCAAGCATTTTGGATTAAGAATTCATTGATAATTATAATGTATCTTCTTCTTCTTTTCCAGAGAAGGGAAAAGGCCATATCTTGTGATTTATTACCAGTAATATAATTAGTTATTTCCTGGAATCACTTTGGACCCATTATGAAATAATCAAAAGGTTAAGCATGAATGAGAGGGAGTCTACTGTGATGAGGACAACAGAAAATGATGACAAGTTGGCAATACAGATTGAACATCCTTGATAGGAAATCTGAAATGCTCCTAAATTTGGAACTTTGAGCATTAATATGATGTCACATCCAACCTGATGTGATTGGTTATTGGCAAAATGCAGGTACACTAAAAGTATTGTGTAAGCTACCCTCTGGCTGTGTCGATAGGATATCTCTGAACATGAATAAATGTCACATTTAGACTTGGATCCCTCTCCCATCATCTCTCATTATCTATATGCACGTATTTTAAGTCCTATCATATATCAGTGTTTATATGCACATACTTAAACCCCAAACATTCTTGGTTCCAACCACCTCAGGTGGTTTTGAAAACTCTGCCTGCTGCCTGTTTCTTTAAGAGAAAAACCTGAAAACTGACAAGCTATAAAGTGGAAGTTATTCTTATTTGATTCTTGGACAGTGAGTCAGTATCTGACAAGGCTTCCCTGCTGTGCTCTGCACGAGTGTTTCTTCGAGAGAACCGCTACCCACATTTTAATGTTTGCTGGTCTTCTTTGCTAGTATGTGTGGGGGATACCAGAGGTTGACGATGGGTGCCTTCCTCCACTTTATTTTTTGAGACAGAGTCTCTCACTGAACCCAGAGCTGCTGATTCAACTAAGACAGGGTAGCTGCCAGCAAACCCCAAGGATTCTCTTCTCTCTGTCTCCTCAGCACTAAGATTACAGGCACAGGCTGCTGGACTTGGCTTTTTTATGCATACTGGAATCAAACTCAGATCCTCATGCTTGGGTAGCAACTACTTCATCATCTGAGCCACCTTCTAGACCTTTACAAAAGTTATTATAATTTTTTCAAATCTACTCCACTTAAACCTGAGCACACACAATATAGTTCTTTTGTATTCTGCCCTTTTCCCATAATTTCCAATTTTCTTGAAGAATTTGCTATTTTCTGTTGTTTCAATATTCTACAATTGATTTTAAAACTAATTTCCAGTTGCATATATTATTTTTCATTTTTTTTTAAATTTTATGTATGTGAGTGTTTTCTGCCTACATGTATATAAGTGTACTGTGTGCATGCCTGTTGCACACAAAGGCCAGAACAGAGTGTTAGAATCCCTGGAACTGGAGTTAAGATGGATGTTAGCCACCATGTGGGTGCTAGAAACTGAGCCTGGCTCCTCTGAAAGACCAGTAAATGCTCTTAACCACTGAACCATCTCTCCAGCCCTTATTTTTCATTTTATTTTCTTTAAAATATTTAATTTATTTTATGTGTATGAGTGTATTGTCTCCTGAGAGTTGAACCTGAGTCTTCTGCAGGGGCAGCCAGTGCTTTTAAGCACTGAGCCATCTCTCCAGCCCTTATTGTTCATTTTGTAAAAATTATAGCTATGTGGTGAGGCACACACCATCAATTCCAGGTCTTGGAAGGCTGAGGCAGGAGGATTGCTTACAAAACAACACTTGTACCATGATCTAGAATATTTTCTTTTTTGCTAACAAATTCTTGGTGTGCACTTTTAACTGACAAAACATTCATATAAGATTTACCATCTTGCTGGGCATAGTGATGCATGCCAGTAAGCCCAGCACTTGGAGGCAGAGGCAGGAGGATCAGAAATTTAAGGCCAGTCTTGGCTACATGGTGGATTCAAGGCCAGCCTGGACTACATAAGAGCTTGTCTTAAGAATATAGTTTAATAATAACTACAACATGTTGTTGTGTAACCCATCTCCAGAATCCCAGTTACTTTTGTCCAGTAAATTTTATACACATCTGATATCTCCTCAAGGCTGAAGTGAAATTATTGAATGAAATGGCCTGAATTTGTAAAGACTCTCAATGCCTTCTAGCCAGTTGCTTTCTAGAAAGTTGTATTGATTTGACATCCTCCAGAGTTCACAGAGAAGCATTTTTTGAATTTAACGTCTTCTGGGAAACATATAAGTGGATGGTGCTTATAGGTGCTTTGTCACGTCTTGCTGTGGACTACTAGACCTTAAAAGAGACTGGAAAATCTTTCTATAGGCCTCCTCTTTTGAAATTCCCATCTGTCTGTGCTTGTTAGACAACTTCCATTTTTTTCTCTTTGCAGGATATTATGTCAGGGGCATTATCACAGCTGAATCAGATCAAGTTCATGTTTAGAAAAACATTCAGCTGGTGTCCAGTTGCATCTATAACTGCAATCTTTGATGCTTGGAGAGGCTCACCAAGATCATGGAAGCTTCCAAGGCTGTTGGAATCAGGAGGCTTCTAGAGTAGCTTCTAGTCCAGAATTCTGTGAAGAAAGGGAAGCAAAGATCCCACAGCCATAATGAATCTTGCCTGAAATTTGTGCAGGTTATTGGTCTGTCACTAGCATCATTTTGCCTGTCTGTTGTAGAAATGGCAAGCTGAAAATGAGAGAGTTCTAGTTTCTTGTAGCAGAAGCACAGGCTGAAGGTGGTACGGTGCATTTGTGTGGCTTCAGCTAGGGTGGGAAGCATGGGGCCCACTTCTAGCTCAGTCCCCACATTCCTTTTTGAGAGTAAAGACCACAGCTGGGAACTGACCTTCAGCAAGGATACTCCCGTCTGCTTCGACGAATAGAACATTCTTTCCCTCCCCCTGGAAACTGTATGATAGCCTCCTCCAAGGAGAAGACAGCTCTCCTTACTGAGGAGCCTAGCAGTGAATGGGACACACATATTTTCTGTCATTCTGCTCCAAATGTGTGTTCACAAACAGAGCTAGTGTTTGTTCCACTTTGAATCTGAGAGCCTTGGGTCCATTTATTCCTCTGCCCATATGTAATTTGCCTGCATGTTACAATTGCTCCAGGAGTTCTAAAGAATACCAATACTTGAGTCTTCTCTTTAGAGCTTGTAATTTATGGCACGTGAGGAATAACTTTTTTTTTTTTTTAACTTCCAGACTAATGTTAATATGTAGCAAGTGTGACAGGAACTGTTGAAGAATGTATGATTGCTTCATGTAATTCCCTTTCAGTGAGGGCAAGCACATATATATTTATCATTAATTTCTTGATTTTAGAAATAATAGTTGAGGAAGAAGGATACAGTCACAAAAGTATATGAAATTGTCGGATAAGACTTGGGATGCTGGGGCAGGAGGATAACTTGAGTTTAGGAGTTTGAGGCCGGTTTGGATAATATTGAGATCCCTCCTCTTCATCTCTTAAGAAGATGTTTCTGTAAAATAATGCACCAAATCTCAAGGCCCCCTTCTCTCTTAAAAGACAACTATTTTGTCTTTGATTATTGTTTGTTTTAGGTTAGGCCTTGCTATGTAGCTCAGGTTGGCCTCAATTCCTGCTTCAAATCTCCCTAGTGCTGGGATTAGAGGCATATGCCACCTTGCCCAGTTTCTTGCTGCTTTTCTATGGTGCACAAAACAACAGTGTGCATTTACCCATTCTCCCTAACCTTGGAGAAACAAAATGCTCCTAGTTTCCCACCAAAGAACAGTGAAAGAGTGCTTTTGTATAGTCCTATCTAAAAGTATCTGGTTATTTCATCAAATAACCTGCAAAGGTAGAATGGCTGGTTCAAAACTTAGTTAAAATTTTTGGATGAATTACCACATATGTATCAATCCTTTTTAACTCTGTCTTTTGGGAAGTTTTTGGTCATCATTATCCTTTGTTTTACTGGGGAAGTGTGTGTGTTTTACTGAATTATTGCAGCTTTATTGTTTGTTTTAAGCTGTCTGTCGTGTATGCTATAAAAAACTTTTCTTGGTTCATTTTTCACTTAATTAGGTTATGGTGTTTTATGGTTCACATAAGTTTTTAATTTTCTAAAGTTAAATTGATATCTTTTTCCATTGTAATTTACCCTCTTGCATTTTTTAAAAAACAACTTTATTGAAATGTAATTTATATACCACATAACTCATCTATTTTAAAGTTTTCAGTGCAATTTTCACAGGACTGCAAACATTGCCATAGTCTAATTTTAGAATAATTTTAGTTCACCTAAAAAAGAAAACCCAAACAAGCTTACACTCATCAGTAATCATTTCACATTCCTCCCTGTCCGTTATCCCCTCCTCCCAAAGCCCTAAGCCACCATGAGTTTACTTTCTGTCTCTATAGGCTGCCTATTCTGGGCATTTCATAATGATATGCAGTATTTGTATGTGTTGTTTGTTTGATTTTTGAGACAGGATCTCCCTGTACCTCAACTGGCCTGGAAATTGCTGTGGAGACCAGGCTGGCCTCCATCCCACAGAGATTTGCCTGCCTCTGCCTCCACAGTACTGAGATTAAAGGTATTTTCCCCTGTCCCTAACTTTTCATTTCTTTTTCCACCTCTTCCTCCTATTCCTTCTTCTTGGGAACATATTATGCAGTATCAATCAGTACTTTATTCTGCTTTATTGCCAAATAATAGCTTATGGTATCCATTTGCCACATTTTGTTACCCATTCTTCAGTTGATGAACAGTTGGGTTTTTCTATTTTGGGCTATTGTGAATAATACTGCTGTGAACATCTGTTTATTTTGTTTTTGATATGGACACATGTTTCTATTTGTTCTTGAATATATACTTAGTATTGGAGCCAGTAGATCTTATGGTAGCCTAGCTGACTAGTGGATCTTTGTAGTCTAGTTGAACCGGATCTCAAAATGTAGACCAGGTTGACCTTGAACTTGCAGAAATCCGCCTGTCTCTGCCTCCTGAGTGCTGGGATTAAAGCCACCAGGCCTGGTTCTGTGTTTAACTCTTTAAGGTGCTGCTAAATTACTTTATAAAATGACTGCACCACTGAACATTGCCACCAGTGAACAACAAGGTCTACATCCTTGCTAATACTACTGTCTTACTGGTTATGGTCATCCTAGTGCATGTAAACTGGCATCTTACAGTTTTATTGTAAATTCTTTTTATATTCTAGATATAGATTCTTTATCTGATATATTATTTGCAAATGTTCTTCCATGCTGTGATTTCATTTTCACTTTCATGATAGTTTGGTTTTGAACACAAAACTTTTTATGTAGTCCAATTTATTATTTTGTCTCTGATCTTTTTCATATTTTATTATTTTGATTTTATGTATATGAATATTGCCTGCATGTATCTTAGGGCCTCCATGTCATGCAGTGCCCATGGAGGTCAGAAGAGGGTGTCAGATGCCCTGGAACTGGAGTTAGGGATGATTGTTAGCCACCATGTGGGTGCTGGAGACTGAACCCAGGTTCTCTTCAAGCATAGCCAGCGCTCTTAACCTCTGAGCCATCTCTCCAGCTCCATTGTCTCTGTTCTTTTGTTGTCATGTCTCATTTCAACATTACCCAGTCCTGTATTGCACTGTTTTTTCTCCTAAGGGTTCTATAGTTTTTACTCTTTAGTATTTAGATCTATGGTCCGTTTTGAGTTCATCTGTGTATAGTTGGGATATGGACCAGATTCATTATTTTACATAGGGATACCACTTTGTTCCCAAATCTTTTATTGAAAATACTGTTCTTTTCCCATTGAATGGTCTTTGGTTGACCAAATCATTGCCTTATTAAACCAGCCCTTGCCACACTTTTTCCTTTGCTTATTCTTTTTCTTATACCCTAGGTCAAATCTCAGAGCTGACTTCTGGTGAGGCTTTGGTCTCATTCCCTGCAACTTTCCTTCAGTAGTTCTTTTTGACTATGGGAGAAGTAACCTTTTCTTACACCACTCCTCCCCACCCTCCCCATTCCCCCCCACATACCACACCCTCCCACACACCCCCACCACATCCTCCCACACGCCATCCTCCCACGCCACATACCAACAGCTCCCCAACATACCCCCCCCCCATTTTCTTTTGCAAAGCTTTTGCCCTGATAGTGTATGAGCTCATGAGGGGTGGGAGTCCTGTCTTTGGTTCTTATATGCTTCCCTTTAATATCCCTGAGCACAGGATCACTCATCTTCTTTATCTTGGTGATGGGACTTAGGCATGAAACTGTTAGGATGAGTGAGAAGTTTAGGATTCTGCATTCACCAGCTACGTGTGATTAGTTGAAAATACTAATGGACACATAAGTAATTTATATGTAGTGTTAACTTGAATTCATGAAACTTCAAACAAACCTTTTGCCCTGTTCAGGGAGACCTTTCTATAAGGTCTAACCTTCCCCTCTGAACTTTGCTGTCCTCAAGCAGTGAGCAAAGGAGAGAATGCTTTAGATTGGGTGTGTCAGCAGCCTCCTCTGGTGTTCCTGTACTCCGGTCACACTCTCATTTTCTTAGGCTTTTTGAGGTTTCGCTGCCTGTTTCCGGCCGCCTGCAGCTAATGATGGCTGCAGGCTTTATTCAAACACACTTTATAGCAGTGTCAGCTGCACCCTGTGGCGGTGTCAGATGGTGGCTGGAACAAACCCAGGCCACACTCAGAAATGAATGTTTTCTCTCAAAGAAAATAAGTGGGGGTGGGGACAGGAGTGGTAGGAATTTCTTTTTTATCATTACAGATTCACAGAGAAACCCCCAAATCACAGAAGCCCATGGAAGCTGTTATGAATGAATGTTAGCGTAAAGTAGGCTGTTGTTTCAGTTTGAATTCTCAAATTTGTTATCAAAGGTGTGTTGTGGGGGGCGGGAATGACTGTGTTGAAGGCAGAGGGGCAACAATTTGCAAAGCCTGGAATTGGGAAACCACGGTAAACACGATGAGTTTTCTAGAAAAGAGACTGTAGGAACTAGCATGCCTTATCAGGGTCTTCGTACAGACAGCTTCCCTGTCTCTTTCTGTCTCTCTCCGTTCTCTTGTTCACTCTCATTCTGGGAATTGACACCAGGGCCTTATATACCAGGCACACAGTCTACGCTAAGCTGTATCTCCCAGCCTTCCTTAGTCATAAGTTTTTCTCCTTTCCTTTTTTCCTTTTCTTTTTTGCTGGGCATGAAACCCAGGCCCTCAAGTATGATAGGCACGTGCTCTACCCTTGAGCTACATCCTAGTCCCATAGTCTTCATTATTAAGGCCGTGGCACTGAGATCCAGTGTGTGTCTAGAATAGTAAGCAGGTTCACTCTTGACATCCTTTCTTTGTATGAGGATTCTGACATACAGAACTTAGGAAATGTTTTTCTGAAGGAATTTAATTTTCGCATTACTTCATTCAGAAAAGTCTTCCCTGCTGATCCCAGGCCCTGAGTATTACTAAACACATCACCTTGGAAAGAAGCTGAGAGGATCGATTCCCCACCCAGAAACATGAACTTGGGAGAATAGTGTTCCTTACCTGATATGAGAAGGGCCTCAGGGCTGTAGCCTGTCTCTGTTTGTCCCAGTTGTAGGTAGGCAGGGCAGCCTTGAATCCTCCAGCATGGTGTGCTGGGCCAGTTGTAGCTGTTTTCTCATCAAGAAGATAAGAGTCCATGGCCTCTCTTCCAAGTGTTATCATTTGCACGTTTCTGTTTCTTTAAATTCCCAAGTTGAAATCTTAATCTCTTACCTGCCATCAGGAAATAGACTTTTGGAAGGTAATTAAGTTTAGGTAGGTTCACAAGGGCAGATACCTTGTGGTGCTATTAGTGTCCTTACATCAGTAGGGAAAGAGTCTAGAGCTGCCTCTGCCTCAGCATGGAGAAGACAGTAAAGAGAACCAGTCACTAGGCCCTAGGTGGGTTGGTTCCATAATCTTAGGCTTCCACTCCCCAAACTGTGTATGAAATAAATTGTTGTTTAAGTCACTCAGTGTGTGGTATACTTCTTTCATAGCATCCTGAGCAACACAGAGTTTAACTGGGATGGAGTCTGTAAAGTATAAGGCTATGGTGATTGCAATTTTCCTAGAACCATGTGCCTTGGAGCCCATCTCCATCTTCCTTCATTTGACTTGGTGGCCGCCAATGGGTTCCCACAATCTTTATCCTCAGCCAGATGCCCTCCAGTGAATTTTACCCTCAGATCTGTGTCATCTTGATGTACAACTCTGCCCTCCTGTGAGGATTTGTTCCCTGTAAATGGGACATGAAAGCAGCATAGCACAGCAGGTTCCAGTTCCGGCTCTATCACTAGCTACCAAGGTTATTCATCTTCTCTTGGTTTGCACATGAATCATGTGAAGGAATAAATTGCTGTGTATGGGTAGTTGCTCTCTGAAGGGAGCTAGCTTTTAGAACTAGTGATGGTAGTAAAAAGGCCCAAGAAAGCAATGTTTCTTGACAGAAAAGAGAATGTAGGTAATGTAAAAAGAGCCTGGTAGTACCCTGACTCAATAATTTATGATGTTCCCATGTATCCTCTGTGGGAATGAGAGATCAGTGTTTGAGAAGCTCATGGTGGCCACACACTCCAAAGAGATTTTTATTTGCTCACCAAGCAGGGGTACCAAATCTCCAGGGCAGCTGAGCAGACAGTTATATGCTGTTTAGAGCCGTACATAAGAAAAGACTTAACATTGTTCCATATGTGACAATGATCAGGTCAGGACTTGAGGTAGAAGCCTTTATGTCAGCCTTGAACATCTTTGCATTGCTCATAAAAGCCACACACAAACATACTGACTCTGGGGTGACACAGAAGCAGATTGCCATTTACTAGGATGAGCACCAGATGGAGTACAGAGCTTGTGCTTAGGAGTACACTGCACCAGAAATAGGTGCCTTGTACACCAGAACCCTGTCATGTAAGGGACATGTGGATGCAGAGACTGGGACCAGCAAATGAGACTGCTACAGTTGGTCATGTATCCTCCTCCTCCTTGTGAAGAAGGTGCAGTAGGCTGCAAATGAGGTCATTGTGTCCTAGTTATAACCTCGACATAATATTAGGGGGTGTTGTTGTTTGGCAATACAGCAAGTACTAGGGACACTGGTAATTTAGGCAGCATGCTATTTCACAAAGACTCTGGATCTAACACTTTTATATAGAGGATCTTCGATAATCACAAGAAAATATGCTAGGAAGCTCCCCTTTGTGTCAATCAGAAAATGACTGTGGTCTATAAGCTTTTTAGTTAAAATTCAGTAGAGATTTCCTTTATTGAAAACATTTTGCCATAATTTACATTTTTTCAGTGGTAAGATTTTATTAGAGCCAGATGTAAACACTCTGAGACTTGAATGAATATATACACACTCATGTATATATTAACATTTGAATGTATGTATGCAAGAGATTCTTAGAACAAGTGAATTTTTTTTTTTTTAATGGTAGCTGTGAAACTTAAGTAAGTCTCATCTGGACAAGGTGAGCATGAACTTGTGTAACTTCTCCCTTTTTCTCTAACTGCCATAATTAAAGAAGTCTACCTGGGCTATGTTATGTCTAGGAAGACAGACCTGAGTTCAATTCCCAAGTCCCTGTTCTTAGTATCACTGTGTCTTTGCAAGTTACTAGACCAACTTCTCTGATCCTTAGTGTCCTCATAGAAGTGAGAATTAATCATCTACCATGTAGATTTTCATGAGGATTGCAGAGATTCTTTCTATGTATCTGGCCTGGGACATGCTAGAGAAAAGCAGCTAATGTCACATCAGACTGAGCCTAACTTCAAGATTGTATAAGCTGCCCCATCTAGCTTGGGTTCGCTTCTCACATATCATTCTTTTTTTTTTTTTTTTTTTTTAATTTCTCTGAAGTGGAAGGTGGAGAAGGTATTACCATTATTACCGTTGAAATGTAGGGACTTCTAAAATCTAACTCTAGTTGGATTTAGTTTTGTAAATGTTGATGAGACTATTTATATCAAATTGTTCATACTTGGAGTTGTGTTTGTAAATTCTGGGCATGGCTTTGTGAATGAGCTGACCCAGACACAACTTCTGTAGAGAGGATCTCACCAGATACTTAATTGGTTTTCATTTCCTGTAGCATGTGTTGCTCCCAGCCAAATGCCTTACACTTCTTTATTCTTAGTCCCATGATAGCTTTTATTGACAGCGGCAAAGATCAAGCAGTGATAACACAAGTAACCAAACTTGGGAGGTTTCAGAAATATTTCATAAATAAGCTGACACCACAGATTTCGGGGGCTGTGGATAGGACTACCACCTAATGTTACCCAGAGGAAGGACTGGCCTAGCTGAAAAAGGATGCCTCAGATTGTGTGGGGCCTAGCAGATTGTGTCCAGGAGACATGAGATGTGGTGGGCCACATCAAGGAAGCAAATTCTTTAAATAATTTCTGAGGACTAATATTTCTTGATTCTAAATTTTACAATATGCCTTAAAAAAAGATTCGTTTATTTATGTGTGTATATATAGGAGGCCAAAGAGACCAGAAGAGAATGTCAGATCACCTGGAGCTAGAGTTACAGGCAGTTGTGAGCTGCCCAACATGGGTAATAGGAATTGAACTCCAGTCTTTCAAAGAACAGCAAGTGCTCTTAACTGCCGAGCCATCTCTCCAGCCTCTACTTTTTCTTACAGTTTGTGGTACTTTACTGAGTAATTTCCTTTTGCAGAAGGAAAAAAGTTCTTACCTGTATCCTGATGCCTGTGAGCTATCTTGATGAGTGCTGACCCATAGATTACTTGTGATAGCTAGAAGGGAAATAGGTTCAGGTCCCATTATTTTCTCTGAAATGAGAAGGAACCTCCAGCAGATTTTATGAGAATCCCACTTTCACTTATGTTTTCACACCTTTTTGTTATTTTCATGTTTGGCTTCCTTTGTTCCTTCTTGCAGTCTGGAAATTCTTAGTTGGCATTCTCTTTTTATGTGGAGTGCTCTGAAGAGCCCTTTCTGCCCCAGCTTTCCTGGGCTTGTTGGCAAGGGACTAAGAGGACACTGTGGGGGTTGAAGTTGCTCTTTGCTGGTGATGTTTACTTTTCTAAATGGCCTCAGAGGCACCCTGAGTTACTTGTCTTTTTTTCACTCAGTGACTTCATGAGTTTCCATAAACATTTGTTTTATGTGGGTTTACTGAGTGTTAGCCATGTGTTGGGCTCTAGGCTAAGGAAGAGGTATATATGAAAGGAAATGAATATTGGTCTCTAAGCTCCAGGAACCGTCCAGTATAGTAAGAGAAACTGCTGATGGAGAAGGCACAGAAGTGTCTACCAAGTGTTACCTAATGGAAAAGAGTGAGACTCTCTTGGTTGGAAGCTGGCCTGGGTCCTCTGTGTATGTGATGTTGAAGGGGGTTTTGTAATGGATGAACTCCACTGCAAACAGGAGCTCCCAGGATCTAGTTGGGTAGGGAGATTGACCATAGAATAGCCCCACCCGTTGTCCAGAGGAAATGAGAAATTATAGTTTTTGTGATATTTCCAAAGTGGGCATTATTCCTACCTTTTTTTCTTTTCTTTATTTGCGGGGGGGGGGGGGGGTCTCCCTGTAGCTGGCATTGAACCCACCATGTAGACCAGGATGGCCTAGATCTCACAGAGATCTGTCTGTCTCTGCCTCCCAAGTGCTTATAGCACTTAAAGGCATGCACCACCACCAGGCCTGGCTTAATATTTTAAAAATAAGAACTCCCAGGCTCTGACACCGGTTGTTCCTAAGGTTCTGAATAATGTTTCTGTTGAGCCCAGGTGCTAGTGCTGACTACCTGTGGACTAGTTGAACTTAACAAGTCTGGAACTTTGAATCCTCCTTGGAGCTCGGGTTGTAAGATCACTGGGGAATTGGAAGCTCAGATCTCTGGCCTTAGGGAGAAGGAAGGAGTTCAGGACTTTGAAAGTCAAGTGCAATAAGGAATGAAAAGTGGCTGTTAGCTTTGGAAATGTGATAGCTGACAGCCTTTGACCAGAGTTAGCCATCTTTCTGTCACAGGCTTGGTAGTAACTGCCTTAGGTTTGGCGGGCCCTATGATCTCTGTTGCAACTGTTCAATCCTTCCATTGTGGCACAAAGCAGCTGCAGATAGTATGTAAACAAATGGTCGTCTTTGTAACTATTACTTATCTATGAAGGCCCTTGGGGTCTGATTTAGCTCTTAGACCATAGTTTGCCATAATTTTTACTTCTTAGAAATGGAAAGTTAGTTTGCCAGTGCTAGACACATATACACATCTTCAAATATATGTATGAACCCCATCTGCAGCTGATGGAGAGCCCTATGAGTTTAGATAGTTTTCCTAGAGGTTACACAGCCAGTCAGTGACTGCCTGGCATCTGGATGTCCTGTGATTCCAAAGCCTCTGGGTCCTTTCCCCTTTACTTCCTTGCCATCCAGAGCAGTGGCCATAGATCCTCTCCTTCTCAGAAGTGTGGATGGCACAGAAGACATCATGCTCCACACTGCTGCTTCATGTGACCTTCGATGAAGCTGCAGTTTTTCTGTTTCACCTACTTTCTCTATCATGAGTGTGAGGGAACTTACAGAATACAAGCCGATTCAGAAGACCTTTTGCCTGTGAAGGTACTTATTACTATTTGAACCTTGGATGAGCTTGGATTTTTTTAAAATAAACTTTATTTTGGAGTATTTTTAGATTTATAATCAGGTTCCTCTGTTATTATCGTAGTGTGATATAGGTAGTGAACCAGTATTGATGCTTACTGCAATTTGTATTTTAGGGTTTACCTAATGCCCTTTTTCTGTTCCACATTACTATGTCACATTACACTTAGATATCCTGTCTCCATAGCTTCTTCTTGACCGTGAGTTTCTCAGACGTTTTTTGTTTTGATGACCCTGACAGTTTTGAGGAATACTGGTCTGCTATTTTGTAGGTTGCCCCTTTTTTGGAATATGCCTGATGTTTTTCTCATGAGATTGGACTTAGGGATTTCTGGGTAGAATCTTCACAGAGGTGGGGTGACTTTCTCTTTTCACAGAGTTAATGGTACACACCAGCAGTGTAACTTATCACTGCTGGTGTTGACCTTGATCACCTGGCTAAGGTTGTCTCCATGGCAAAGTTGTTCTCTTTCCTTCCCTCCCTGTTTCCATCTACTACATAAGGACCAGATTGTGGTGTCTACAAGATCCCACATCAGGGATAGAGAGCTAAGCTGTACTCCTGAGAATGAAGTATCTCTGTAAATTGTTTGGAATTTTTTGCATCTCAGAGTTGCCTCTTTCCTGCTTATGTGTACTAGTCTGGATTTAAGGGTCCATGTGGTCTCAGTATTTCATTTCATGTAACTAGAAGTGCTCAGGCCTTTGTACCTCACTTTGGTGACTGGTTGGTGCTCAGCGAGACTGGGACCATTCTCTTCAGTGAGATAGTCAGAATCTGCTCTGTCAGGCATCAAGTGGGCTGGAAGGTCTAAGGTTCGTAATCATTTCTTTGCTGGTGAAGAAGCTGCACTGGCAAGGCTGTGCCTCTGGACTTCCGTATGAACTAGCACTGAAGCAGCGCCACCTTGTGGTGAGTACTGAGTGAACCTGTTCCAGGAATCATTTCTGTTGAGTTCTGTGACTTACTGGACTGTCACTGTTCTTGTAAATAAAGAAGTTTTTTTAAAGAAAAACAGTTTTAGTTCTTTAAAGAGAAGCTGCTTCCTTTGTTTTTAAATATTACCAGGTTTAGATTAAAAAATAAGTACTTTAGAATAAAAAAATCTTAATAGTTTTTTTGGGGGGCACATTAACTGTTAATACATATATTTAGGTAATCTCTCTGTACAATTCAGAATTATTTCATAGCCAAGATAAACAAGCAAAACTTGATCAAAACACTGAACTGAGGGAGCCACTTTTCTTAGGAGTAGGCAGGTTGGGGAGTTTTTTTTAATAGCTTATTCTTTTTTCTTCAGATGTTTGTGCACTTGTGGCTAGATATTAAGTCTATATAGACAGGCACCAGGGAATCTACTAAGGCCACTGTGATGTGTGGGAATGAAGGGCAGGTTGGAATTAGCTTTTGTCTGTATCCTGGATCAATGACAGTTCTTCCACAGCATTTGAGAAAGGGGTTGTATAGATGATTTAATGAGGCTTTGTGGTGGACCTGGTTGACTGTGAGCAAGTGCTAAACCCAGACTCAGTTATAGTTGGTCTTAAAAAAAAAAAAAAATGGTAGCCAATGGGACTGGAGAGATGACTCTGCAATTAAAACTGCTTGATGCTCAATTATGAGGACTGGAGTTTGGATCCAAGCACCCGTGTCCCAAAAGCATCTATAACTCCAACACAAGCTCAAGCTCCAGCTCTGAGGATGCCCTCTTCTGGCCTTTGTATGCACATAGGCATAGGCACCTGTACGGACAGACAAATAAAATAAGTTTTTAAAGATGCTACTCTTTGTTGTACAATTGTTCTCTCAGTATACAATCAGGAATTCTCAATCTGATGTTAATCTGATTTGGCTTTTAGAATGAGATAAGGTATAATTGTAGTTGCTTTCATGAAGGAAAAAAAGTTCTACAGGAACCTGAACTATGGTGAAGTCAATGTGGAAATCCTTTCTGCTGTGTCCTGAACCCAGAACACTGACAGAAGTCAATACCAAGGGACCACAGTGGTCTGGGTCACTGCAAGGGATGGCAGTAGACATGATGTGAGAGCAGGGAACTGTGGCTCTGACACTCACTCTGGCTCTTCTCAGTGATGTCATAGGTCACCTATGGCATCTGTGAGGGTGCTTGTGTTCCGGTAAGATGAAAAATAGGTAACAGCTAAGCCCAGAACATATCGCATGTGTCTTTTGATGTCTGAAGAAGGTGTTTCAGATAACAGAAAGCATGTGTTTCCAGTGTGCGCTCACTGTCAAGGTCAGAGCAGTACACGCTCAAACCCAGTCTGCACTTTGCTTTCTGCCACAGGTGCAGCCAGTCATAGAGTTATTGGGGATTGCAGGGGCCATCAGCATTTGTCTGACATGCCAACCCTCTGACAATGTACAATATGGTCTTGATTTCAGAGTGACTCAGGCCAGCATGCTTCCTTTGTACAGACATTAGGAACACAGGAGCAAGTGCTGGCAAGGACACAGGCGAATCATATTTAACATGAGTTTCGTTTATGTAGTTCATGTAAGGATCACAGGCTAGTCAGCTAAGCCAGTAATGCCACATTTTTTTTAAACGACTAGAAATTCTCTATTAGAGATATTCTCTGGTTCTGCCAGTACTGATAAGTTTATTCCTCATTATAAGACAATTGCCAATTCTTTGAGTTTGGTTGACTTCTGCTCTTCATTTAGTTCTAAACCCTACTTAGGTTGTAGGACAGTGAGTAAGATCAACCCAGGAAAGGTACGGTTAGGGATAAAAATTTATGTTACTATAGCAAGGTTAACTTTCAAGTATGAAACAGTCAAACACATATAACAGCTGAAACAAGACATGTATTTCTCTGGCCTGTGACCAAGGTAACCTTGGTCACTGCAGGGCATTGCTCATCGGGGGCCTGAGCTCCCACTTTGGGGAGTACTATTAGTGTTTGTTTCCTGGAGCTGCAGTAGCTAGCTATCAGTATTCGGTATTTTCAACAACAGATACTCAATCTTTCTCAGCCCTGCAGGCAGAAATCCAAAACCAGTGTCATCAGGGCCATCCCTGTAGAAGTTGTGAGAAAATTCTTTGGCCTTGAGGTGTTTCTGGCTTGTGGTCTCACTTTCTACTTTCTTCTTCACCATTTTTGTATATGGTTGTCTGATCACCATATCCTACCAGGACAAGTGACAATGTGACAGTGTTTAAGACCTAGCTGGATAATCTGGGACGATCTCCTCATCTTAAGATCCTTATCCTGATCACATATCTCCACAGACCATCTTTCCCAATCAAGTGACTACTGCTTCCAGGGGCTATTCATGGCCATACCTCTGAGAATCATTGTTTTATTTCACACTTCTAACATACTGTCCACTCGATGGCCTAATGACAAGCTCGCTTCAGCAATTTGCCTATGTCCCAATCCTTGCTAAAGGAATGGAGGAGAGTAGAAAATGGGGCATCTTCCTGGAAATCCTGACCAGTACTGGCTTGTCTCCCTTTCCTTGACTGCACCTGTCTAGCTGCCAAGGAGCATGGGAACGTGCTCTTTTCTTTTATTCACTAATGCAGTGGAATGCTTAAGTCTTGTTTTCAAAAAAAGCACAGTTCATTAATTAGCAAAGGAACCCAGATGATGTTAAGAATTGTTTTAATTGAGAATTTGACTAATAGAAATTGATATTCTCTGTCAGAAAAAAATTCATTTACAAGCTGGACTTGACAGTGTACATCCTTAATCCCAGCCTTCAGAAGGTAGGAGGTTTTCCAGCTCAAGGCCACCCTGGACAATACAACATAACATGGCCTCTCTCAAAAGAACAATAAAAGAAAAAAGCTGGGGATGTAACTTGGTGTAGAGCATTTGCTAGCATGTGTGCAAGGCCCCGCATTTACTGCCAGCATGCAGAACTCCTTCGCATTGCTGTGGACAGAAATCATTTGCGCTGCTGAGTTTTTGCAGTTTACAGGGTTTTTAAATATTCAGTGTGAAGTCAATCAAGAGTGTATATACTTGTACAGAGGTAATCCTGGGGGATCTGTATGTGCAACATCCATCTCCACTGAAGAGAACCCTGATCATCTCTGTCTCTTTCCAATTTTAGACACTTTTAAAACCAGTGAAGAATTAAGACTGTTATTAAGATTAAGGAGCTCCCACTGCTTCTCCGTGCTTGCCCTGGGACTTTGGAGTTGGAGACTTTCTGTTAGATATCATTTGTATGGCTTAAACAAGGCTCCCCTGTGCAGATGGACACCCTACGTCCCGAAATACTGTTTAATTTAAGCAGTCGGGTAATTTTAATTAATAGGACAAGCACACTTTTGTCATTACCCAAATCTGTGAACTTCAGCAAATGCGTAGAAATGTGTGCCATAATCAAGTTCCCCCATTCTCAAATATTCATGCTGCTCCATTCTAGTCAACTGTACCCTGAACCCTGGCAATTTTATGTCCTTCTACAAACCTAGATTTTTGCCTTTTTATAATATGCTATATAGACTCATCTAGTATATGGTCTTTTGAGTCTGACTTCTTCCTTGTTGTGTTTACTTGGTATTCATCCATGCTATAATGGATATCAATAAATCCTTACTAGTTATTGTAGAAAAGTAATAGTCCACTGTTTGACTATACCACAGTTTGTCCATTTGTCAATTGAAATGCACTGGGTAGTTTCCAGTTTGGAGTGATTATAAATAAAGGTGCTATAAATATGTACATACAGGTTTCTGTATAAACATATGTTTTCCATTCTCTCGGGTCAATACTTGAGTGGAATTGGAAGAACCACATAGTGGTCTAATTTTATATGAAAATGTCAATGTTTTCCCAAGCGATTAAAGCCTTTTGTAGTCTGACCAGCAATATGAGAGTCCCAGTTGCTCTGCGTCTTGGGCAGTTGTGTGTTTGAAAGTTTTAGCCATTATAGAAGGTATGTGCATTTTCCAAGCTGAGTGCTTTTGATAGGCTCAGTGCAACCTAGTAGGTTGTAACCTACTTAAAGTGCTTTATTATTATTATTTTTTGTTTTGGAACAGATTCTCACTTAGCCAAGAATGACCTTAAACTCTTGATCCTCCTGCCTCCATCATCCAAGTGTTAGGATTATAGGCATGGACCATCATATCTGGTTTTATATGGTGCTGGGGACTTAACCTAAGGTGCTAGGTAGGCACCTTGCCAACTGAGAAACATCCCCATCCCTCAGGTTGAAGCAAAGACCCATAATTAATAATCTTTTTTCCTAATCTCATTAAACCTATAAATCCTTTCCACAGTGATAACTCTTCCTTGACATCTCTCTGTAGAAGTGGAGTTTGTATCTCTCTGGCCTTTTCCTGCCCTTCATCTAGCACTCGGGATGAGCAGAGGAGTAGGTCTAGGTAGGTATGACCAAATGAAGTACAGATGAATCTGAGGATGAGGCTGAAGAACATTGTATGTATTTCTTTCATGTGTCCATTTTTCTGTGGTATAGGGCATCAGGGTTGCTATATATGGTGAGAGAAAGAGTTGTGTGTACATGTGAATCAAGCATTTACCCAAGGAGGATGTGCTAGTCCTTACCTCACCGCTTGGACTGAGTGAATGAGAGACACAGGGTTGCTCTGTTCTGACACTCTCCTGGATGCTTACAGAGAAGGGGTGGGGCACCTTTGGGTGCCTGGGACTCTGCTCCTCCCCGACGTCTTCCTGTATGTAGTCTCCTGTCCTGACAGGAAGATGGGAGGAGTTTAGAATAAAATGCTACTACAGCCGTTGTAGTAAATGACGTTTGAGAAAATATTTGCAAATTAAATTTTTTTCTTACAAGTTACATTTCCAGCAATTAAGTAAAATTCATTTACAAACGTTTTCTTGTTGAATAAATAAATGTGTGTTGACTGAGGATGTAACATTGTACAAGGACTCTAAGGAAGTAAAAAAAGCGGGGGAGGCAAAGTTCTTTTCCTCGGTTCTCTCTAGCCGTGGACAGATGTCGCCTGGCACCTCCCAAGCACCCCTGTAATGATGTCATCCGCTTATCTTCAGGTGCAGCTCTGAGGCTGCTGCTTCTCTTCTGTAGCTGCTCCTGTTCCTAGTGACAACACCGTGCCGTGGGCAGCTGTGTCTCTGGTGTCTTTTCACTTGATTGTAAGCTTCCTTGGGGAGTGGGTAAGGTCAGATATATATATATATAGATAGATATATATCTATATCTATCTATATATATATATGTACATATATATTCAGGCCTAGATTTAAAAAAATTAGCCTATAATTTATATAAACCATAAATACACGGCCCAAACGTGACTGTATACTATATTTTCAGTGTGCTTGTGGTTTTTGTTTTGGGGGATTTTTTTGTTTGTTTGTTTTTAGGGTTTTGTTGTTGTCTTTTTGAGACAGGGTCTCCCTGTAACTCCAGTTGGTCTGGACTTACTATGTAGACCAGGCTTTCCTCGATCGCACAGAGCTCTGCCTACCTCTGCCTCCCAAGTGCTGGGATTAAAGGCGTGTGTACCACTGTGTCTGGTATGCTTATGTTTTGACCGAAGCTTGTATGTCACATAAGGTGGAGAATTTGCTACTTGTGCAACATGTCTGTGCTCAAAAACCAGATTTAAAAATTTTTAATTATGTATACTTGTGTATTGTATTGGGGGTGGGGCTATGTGCACATGTATGCAGATGCTCACAGAGGCCATAGGTCTCAGACTCACAGAGTTCTACTTATGGACAGTTGTGAGCTGCTGGGAACCAAAGCTGGGTCCTCTGCAAGAGCAATAAATGCTCTTAACCACTGAGCCATCTCTCCAGCCCCACAAAACGGTGCTTTAAAAATAGATATTTTAATTAATAGAATAAAGAAAAATTCAAGACTAGCCAGATACATTTCCCAAGGTAAAGTGAAAACCTAGACCAGATAAAAATTGATGGGAACTTTACTGCTTTACTGTGAAAGTTCAAGATTTTAAAAAATCCTCTGAATGATTGATAACCCAAGATATCACTTTTCATAGTTTCTAGATGGTGTGAAAAATGTAAGATTAGTTTAAATATAATAGGTAGCCTCAGGTGTTCTACATCCCAAATACTGCATATATATAATTATTTTTAACTGAAACACTCAGAAATGAAAAGGAACCTCTGCCCTTCTCTTTTTCACTGCCTGGAGATAAAGCCTGGCTTGGTTTATTTCTACCATCCTCCTTTAAAAAACATTCCTTATATGGCAATTTCTAAGCAGCAGAGTGGCTGTGTGATTAAAATGTCAGAAAGAGTAGAAAAGCTGGCCGCTGGGAAAGGAAAAGTATATTTGAAGACAGAAAGACAGAATACTGAATGGGGAGAAGACTGCAGATTAGAGTGATTGGGGTGGATTCTCTGATGCCTTCCAGACAGACATGAAACCTTTCTATGTGAAAAAGACCCTGATAGCAACGGTTCCTCTTTGACCTACCACTTGGTCCCTCCAAGTTTATGACTGTTTAGCCTCCTTTTGGTTCACCTTGAATTTTAAGGGGCCTTTATAACTTTGAGAGCCTCCTTCTGTATCACACGGTGCAGAGCTGGGGGGAGGGGACTGGAATAAGAAACAGATTTAGAGTCAGATAGAGTGGGTTTAATTTATAATCAAGAAAAGCCCATTTGCCAAGTGTCATGGCACATATCTATAACCCTAGCACTTGGCAGGATGATTATGATTTATAGGCCAACCTGGACAACATTGTGAGCTCTAGATCAGTCTGGGTCCAGTGGGGCCCTGTCTCCAAAAACAACAAAGAAAACCCCACCATTACCTTAAGCTTCTTAATCTGGGCAAAGCTCTAGACATGACCACTGGACCCCACTTTAGCCTGACAGGAAGGGGAGATCATTGATGGTCTTTATAGGCTTCCTTCTTGCTTGAGATATGGCCTAAGATCCTAGCCCATACCTCAGACCACCCTGCAGCAAGACTCCCCTGGAAACAGTGAAAATGGGAAGGCTGCTTGATACTAGACTATCTAGGACAATTGTCTTAGAGTGAGCAGAAGGAGAGGCGGCTGGCCATGGAAATACACTGACTTACACTCACACCTGACAGTCTTGTCTTGTTTTTCAGAGCCTCTTGCCTTAAAACAGCTATTAGCAGGAATGCTGTGCACTCTGGGAAGTTATTCTTCAGTCTTCTATTCTTGCTTTATGTAAGGGGGAAGCTGTTTCACTTTAATGTAGCTTGTATTTGGGAATGTGGAGTACTTTATTTTAAACAGACCTGGGTGTGGAAAGGTGCTGGACAGTAATTTTCTCTGAGTGGGGAGGCTTGAGACAGATGGGGTTTTCCATCTTGCTCTGCGTTGATAAGTAATAATGACTGGTGCATTTAGAGGGAGTTTTCATGTGGATGGCACAGAGGTCAGTGTCGCTGTGATTGCTACATGACCGTTTAAGAGGAAGATCAGTGCCAATGATTGAAGTGCCAATGATCGCATATTCCTGACCAAGTGCCCCTTGTCACAGCAGACCTTCCTGTGCTGGCTGGGGTATGGTTTTCTCCCTGGAGATGTGCCTCCTTGTTTTCTCTGATTCCTTGGTTCCTTTTGACACAGTTTTAGTCAGCCTTACAGGACAGGACCTTTTGTTGGTAGAGTCTGTCTGGGAATCTTTGGCTCCTTATTAGTACCTAAGTATACTATGCTAAGATGTTGATTAAAGGGGTGTGTGTGTGTGTGTGTGTAGGTCATAGAGCATGATGGTCCTGTGCCTGCCATTTCTTAGGGGATGGTTTCCAGCTACGATACTTGGTAGGTCTTTACTCTTGTGCTTCCCCAGAGAGAAACTCTTTGAATTCCTGCCTTGGTGAACAAGTGTGGCTGCCAATATTCCCACAGCTGCATGCGGGGGAGGGTAGGGGATGTGTGTCTCTTGAGCCTACTATTGTGCACAGAGAGTTTTTCTTAATCCTAGTTTTTAAATTTAGCTCTGCAGTCTTCATGGTCTTTGAATTCAGCCTTCCCAGAGAAATAAATTTAGCCTCTAGAATCAGGGAGGAAATATTCCTGGCTTGGCAAGAGATTTGGGGGGCTGAACTCTTCACAGCCCACTGCTTTGTTGGGCCTCAGTGGTTCTGCGTTCAGGCTAGTCATGTGGCTCTGAGACCTGCATTTTTTTCCGTTCTGCTTGTCCTCTGCTCTGTGGGAGTCTGTTTCCAGCATTAGAAATCTGTTCCTTGCCTGTGGATGTCTCCTTTCCCCATCGGTCTCTCTTTGATCCGTTTCCTGCAACTTTAATGGTGTTTCAGTAGGGAGAGGAGGTGAACCAGTCTTCACCGGCTTTGTTTACTAGAAAGTGTGCACAAATTCTCTAACAAGCAATTGGGGGAAAGAATAAAGCCTCCATGCCTGTAAATGTATCTTGTTTTATAGCATTTGAGGTTCAGCTGTTCGTGAAAAGCAATTTAAATAAAAGGGTCACGCTGGAGAACAGTTGTTTATGTTCATTTCATAATATTTCAGCTGCTAGTAAAAGTTAGGGGAGATCAGAGACAAGATGGTTGAATAAAAGCTTTGCTGCCTCCATAGCTGAGTTCTGTGGGTAACTAGATGGTAGAAGGTTCCAGTGCCTTGACTTTGTCTAGAGTTGTAGGTCTAATCTAGAATTCCTAGTGTTATAAATGCTGCGTGGTGGCTCAATTCATGAGCTTCAAAACTGAACAGACCCATGTTTGAATTATTTTATGCTTTGCCATGTGTGGGCTTGTAGCAAATTGTTGGACTTACTTGAACCTTGGTTTCCTGACCTAAAGATTGGGAACATTGTGCTTCCTCCTCAAGTTACTAGGAGTGAATCCATTAATGCATGTAAGTGCTTACCTTGAGTGACCCCTGAGTGCATGTTTTATTTACTTTCTTTCTTTGTTGTATTCTAGATCTCCTTTCATATCTAGCAGTGTTGCTGATTGTTCTGGGAAGCAGATTGCCCTCTATGCTTTTATGGGTTTTTCTCTGTTGCAAGAGGCTCGCTTGCTTATTTCTTAACTGTGGGACATTCTAAGACCCGAATAAGGTGGAGACAGGAGATAGGGTTATAGTAATTGAACCGAGGTTTTCCCAACTCCTGAGTCTGCTCTTCAGGGTTCAGTATTTCTTATAAGTCAATATTTGCCTCCTGGTAGGACTACTACTTTGCAGTGTGTGCGTGTCTGTGTGTGTGTGTGTGTGTGTGTGTGTCTGTGTCTGTGTGTGTGTGTGTATGCTAGAGTTGAACCCAGCACTTTGCACATGCTGAGCAAGTACTCTACTACCAAGTTGTATCCTCAGCACTATTTTTCCTTTGTGTTTTGAGATAAGGTCTCATTAAATTCACCAGGCTGGTTGGGAACTTACTCTGTAGGCAGGGCTGGCCTTGCGCTAGCTATCCTCCTGGCTCTGCTACTCTAGTGGTTGAGATTATAGGGCTGCTCCACCATTTTAGACAGTTAAACAAATGGGTCTGGAGACCTTCTGAAGGCTCTGGGTGGTAGAGGATTCCTTTTCCCCACCATTCACAATAACCATTATGTGTCTGTATAAAATAATCCATATTTTAGGAAAGTACTTACTGTTAGAGAGTATTGTTTGAAGGAATATTGAGTAATGTTTTGGAGCCTGGAACTAGATCTCTGGAGCTACTGTGACTGCAGCTGAAAAGTTAAGGTTAGTAGTGCAGCTGTGTCTTGAGCAGTGGGTAAGGCTGCTGTAACTGCTAGACAGTGTCAGATAATAGCAAAGTAGCTTGCCGTCCCTTTGTCCTTTAAGTGAAAGAGACCAGATGAGGAGGGAAGGGATGCCAATGATCCATTTTTGCTGTGGATGTTGATAACAGCCAAAAGTCTGTGCAGTCTCTCATATCTGTCCCATTGCTGTTTCTGTCTGTCTTACTCAGGCCTTCTTCCTAATTTATTCCTGGACAAATGCTTTAACCTTTCTGTTTTCCCTCTTAAGTGTATTTATATGTAGATATATATGTGTGTGAGATAAAATCTGGATGTTGTTATGTAGCCTACGTCCCCATAGACTGTTAGCTTTTTTTACCCCATTCCTGTAACCATCCCATTAAACTAAAAGAAAAATATCTCTTCTGACAGGGTTAAATAAATTATAAAAACAAGCACATACTTAATACTGCATTAGTCATTTAAAGATTGTGTTTCCTAAAGCCTGAAATGGCATCTTATCTGTAAAGAAGTCTCTTTGATAATATAGCCTATTTAAGATTCAGTTCATTATTGCTGGCTGGGAGTTGTATATTTTTCTAAGCATGTAGATACTTTTGCAGTAAACCTTTAGATGGCAGCATCTCTCACCATAAGCCGTATTTTGAATAAACTTTTTCATATGTAGAAGATGTAAGAGACAAGAGGACATTTAGTCTGCCTGCATCACCCCTGTCACTGTGAGGCTAGAACTGGGGACCCAACATGGTCAGGGTAGTGGCCCAGGCTGCACAGGGGACAAGAGTTGCAGCCTTCGTAGACCTCTGTCCACTACCCCTTCTTTCTCTGTGACCTTGTGAAAACTGTGACAAGGTTAAGCAGGTGAGTCTGAAACAAAATGGAATGTGATGCTTGAAAGGAGGAGCTAGAGCAGGCAGTTTCTTTGTTTTTCCATCTGCTTTAGTCCTGGTCTGTAACCATGCAATTCCTCCACTTACTTGTTTGGTTTTTGTTTGTTTGCTTTTTGTCTTTTTGATACAGGGTCTCCCTGTAGCCCCAGCTGGAATACCCCATTTAAAGTATTCAATACTTTAGTCTGCTCCGGAGGTTTCACAAATGATCCCTAAAGTCTAATTTTAGAACATGTTGTTATTCCCCAGAGAATTTCCTTAGTTATCACCCTGCCAGCCTGTGTGTATGTCCTCAGCCCAGGCAACCACTCAAACCTTTGATTTCTGTAGGTTTGTTCTTCTGGAGATTGCATATTGAAGAGAATCAGATTGGATGTGGTCTTTTGTGACTGGCTTCTTTCGTGTGGAACGATGTCTTTAAGGTCCATTCATGTTGCAGCATGAACAGATCCTTCATCTCTTCTCATTTTGCAATATTCCTGTGTGTGGATGCACCACATTTTGTTTTGTCAGTTAATGGGTCTTTGGTTTATAGCAGTAATGCTGTTGTGAACATATGTATGCTAGTTTTTGTGTAGCCATACATTCATGTAAGAGAATTGCTGGACCATAGCATAACTCTGTTGAATTTCTTGAGCAGTTGCTAAACTGGCTTCCAAAGTGACTGTATCTTTGTCCATTTCCAGAGCAGTGAATAAGGGTCCCATCTAGTCTCATTAAGAATTCCAAGCAGGGTGTGGTGGCACATGCCTGTAATCTCAGCACTCCAGAGTCTGAGGCAGAAGGATGGAGGTTTAGGCCAGCCTAAGTGATATAGCCATAACTATATTTTATGTCTATAAAAGTAAGTAAATAAATAAATAGATAGATAAAATAAAATTCCATATTTTCTGATAAGTTGGGGTTGGGGGAGGGTGACAGAATCTCCAGTATCTCTTGTGTCCTGAATCATAATCTGGACTATCTGCCACACCCATTTGAAGGCAGCTCTTCAGCTGCCAAGAAAGCAGCCACACTCTAGGCCCCATGCAGTTACCATGCGTCATCAGGCTGATAAGATGCCTGAGTTCAGTGGCTGCTAGCGTGTTGATACTAGACACCAGCTGTTGTAATCCTCAACTCTTGACTTGTAGATACCAAGCAACTAAACCATCTTTATCCCAGTTAGAGGAAGATGGTATATTTAATAGAACAAAACCCTTACCACAAGCTGTCTAGGTTTGAACACGTCAAAATCGCCGACTTGACACACACCAAAAACAGCTATGGAGACTTCATAGGAGAGCAGCTTTGGTTTCAGTCAGCGTTCCCATTCTCCACACTGAGCTTACCCTGTTCTTCTTTGGCAGACCAGACTGAATATTCTTGTGTCTCTTCTTAACTGACTTTTGTGTGTGTGTGTGTGTGTGTGTGTGTGTGTTCAAGAGAGGGCCAGACCTATCTTCTTTTAGGTGTGCTTGGGTACTGGTAAGGACACACATTATACATTCTGCAGTTTTTTTTACATCTGGAAAAAATTAGCCACACTCAGATCTTTCCTATTTCAGGTCCCATCAGGAAGCCCAAGTATGTGGAGAGCCCCCGGGTGCCTGGAGATGCAGTTATGATCCCGTTCAGAGACGTGTCCAAGCCCTCAGAGCCCAGTGAGAATGGTAAGAATATGTTTTCCATGATCTCTCCCTCTTCTCCTAGAGACTGTGCACAGTGGCACTCTCCATTTCTGAGGGAAACCCAAGAGTCTTTGCAAGAATGCTTCACTGAACAGAATGTATTTGCCCCCACACCCCACCTTGGGCAGTTTAGCTAATGTGAATTGTTGGAATTATTTACAAGAGGCAGGCAGGAATACTTGATTTGGGTGTATATGTGTTAAGGGTTGGATCTTGTTTTCTTTGAATTCTGACTTTCCTGGGCTTGGGGAACATGAAAAATCAGCCAGTTGACTTTTGTAATATATATATTATCCCTTCAGAGTATTCAACAGCATGTTTTGGCTAAAAATGTGAAACTTTAACTAGACAAAATTAACTACCTTGAGAGTACCTGGTAACTTTGGAAAGCTTTTTAAAACTTAAAACATCTTTTTTTTTTTAGGGGATTTTTCTTTAGTTTTCTTTAGGGGATTAAATCAGAGACCAAAAAACAAATCCAGATTGATTGAGACCGTTTTTGTCATCATGAAGTCATTATAGACACACACGCACACATTTCATAACTAAGTATAACATATATATGAGACAGCATTCTGTAGATTAATAGTGTTTTTTTGCTTTTAATCAATTCACAAATTTACTTGTTTGTTCTTTTCTGAGATGAACCCAACTCATAACACTATCCCCTTTAGTTTATTCACAGAGTATTTTGAACGCACAGTCTGTTTTCCTGCAGAAACATGAGATTAAGAATCTTGGCCTGTATGTAGAAGTCCATTCTGTTCTCAGAGTGGACGTGAGCTTGTCTGGTGACACTGAAAGACACTCATCCCTGGAAAGGAAGCTCATCCATGCTTCTTCTCTGGAATAGTAGGTACTTTCCTCTGCCTCTTGTGGTGGAGATGAGGAGCGGCTCCGTTATACTGTAGGTGTTGTATGTGCATTTTGTGTTTCTGGTGGTGTATAGCAGGAAGTGAAGTGTATAGTATGGAACACATAGTGTGGAAATGAACTGAAAGGCAAAAGCTGAAGTCGAGGAGTTTAGAGTGGGTGGAGGAGAAGATGGCATGATATACATGGAGCAGGCAAGAGTTACTGCTTTGGGCTTCCTAGCATGAAAAAACACCCTGTTCTTTCTGACCAGGTACCAGTTACATGATTTAAAAAGGTTCACACCAATGATTTGTGCCAAGGCAGACAGGGTACTAGGTGTGTGTGACAAAGGTGGAGAATCCATCGTGGTGACTGGTTAGATAGCTGTCAGCTGATCGAGGAGATCTCTCCTGGGATTGACATGTGCAGGTGGCCTTTTCTCTCATTTTTCTTCCATGTGTTCAAAGGAAAACAAAAATCTTAGAAGTATCAGTCATCAGATTTACCAGCTCTCTGCTCAACTCAGATTAATCCTGACACCCCTTACCCAAAGTCATCAAAGTTTTGTGATTCACTGATTAAACTGATGGCATTCTGACTGGTCTAGACCACAAGGAGGATTCTTGGGGTTCTGTGCAGGGTTCTTCTGATGTGAGAATAGGGGATAGAATTGGGATTTTTATTGCACTGAGAAAAGAAGTCATAGATAGCTTTCATTATTGCTTCTTTCCCCCTGGCCTGAGGCAGAACTGGGTACCTTTCATGGTAAGAGGTGTGTAGATGCCTGATTATGGGCCAGGCTAAATTCAAGAGCAGCCATTGATCTTGCTAGAGTGGCCAAATTTTGCATTGTGCTCACTCCAGAGACCCTAGTTATCTGATTCCGTCAGACCTCATGAGAACCAAAGTCACAATACGCATGGATCGCAAAGGTAAAACTTGATGATGCTTACAGTTTAGCTAATTTTAAGGAACACTCTGGCTGCTCTTGCAGAGGATTCAGGTTCAATTCCTAGCACCCACATGGCAGCTAACAACCATCCATACACACATGCAAAGAATATAGTCATACTCATAAAATAAAAATAATAAAATATTTTAAAATAAATTAAAATTTAAAAAAAGAACCAAGGTATGTTTTCCCCTTTGTAGTTGTGAGATAGGGGTGTGGTTCATGTTTGTGGGTACACGGTCATATGTGGAGATAGCCACAGTGTGGCACAAGCCCCACCATTTACTCTTTTGGCTGGTAAGAAGGTGGTTGCCTAACATAATTGAAGTTGACAATTAGCAAAGGGTGATGTATTTTGTAATCCTCATGGAATCTTTTAAGTTTCAATAGAGTTAATTAAGAATGCCATATTAAAGTATAAGTTTTATGTCCAGATCATTGAATCTAAAGTAGAGGCTTATGCTAAGTAGAGCCACCAAAGCTCTGAGTAATAATCCAAGCACGTATGGAGGCATGGTGGGCAAACTCTGATTTCCAGGCTTTAATATCAGCATTGCCACTCAAGTTTCATTTGGAAGTTGGCCTTCTGCCTCTCATGCTTCCTTTGGGCTTTCTATTTAAGTCTCTGTGGCCCTTTGGCTGTTGTCAGTAGTAACATGTCAGTGTTCACCTGACTAACAGCCTATTGGACCCAGCTCCTTATGATCGGCCTTTGAAATTTTATGTAGATTTGTGGGATAAAGTTATTCCTAAATGTTTGTGTTGTCCTATCCAGGCTAGGCTGCCTCGTTCTGTTTTAGTGGCCCTGCAACTTCATTAATTCTTGATTCTTAGCTCTTTGTTTGGAATTTAATCAAAGTAAAATAAAACCAGTAAGCATATACAATATGTTTATTAACTTATAAGTAATCCCATTGGTATATAATTTGCATATTTTAGCATCAATCAGATGAACATTTTTTAATCAGCAAATAACCTGTTTATTGAAGTTTGCACCCATCAATAAACATCTTAAGGAAAAGACATACTACCTTTTTTTAGTATTTTAAAATATCTTTGAAACACACATTTTAGTACTGTAGCAAAAAGAATGACTTTAATGGACTTCATAAGCACAATACAATCCTTCTCCCACTTTTTTTTTCCCTGTTAAAATGGTTCTTATAACCTATGTACCACATAGAACAGGCTCTTTATAAATAAACTTCCTGTCCTTAACTCAGCAAATTTCCCTCCAAAACAATACCTCAGACTTAAAGGGGTAGAAAACTCAGACAAATTGGAGGAGATTATTAAATTATAGTAGGACTCACAACTTTATTTCTTTGAATTAAGGACGACCATATTTCAGTTAGGTTTATCCTAACGTAACCATGCTTTGATAGGGAGGGGTGAGAAAGTTTTTAATCTAATGAGTCATTGCTCAGAATATGAGGAAACTTTTTTTTTCCCGAGCAGTTTGGTTAGTAAATAAAAGTAAAACATATTAGCCAGTAAGGACTGTAATCCTAATACTCAGTAGAGAGGAGGATAACCACAAGTTTAAGGCCAACCTGGTTCACTTAGAGTTGTAGACTAACCAAGGCTATAGCAAGACTCTGTCTTAAAACAAAACGCAACAACAATCTAACATACATGAGGTAACAGAACAATTAAACACAAAATTTGCTGGGAAGAGGGGATCTTCTTAGACAAATGGGTAAGCAAATATTTTATTGATTGCCTTTGTTGTTATTATTTCATATATTTGAAAGGATGTAGAAAAGAAAGAAAATGTAAAGAATAATGTCACCTATTTATGCTATACCTAGTTTTAGAAATAAAACATAACTGTATGTCCCCTAATTACAGTCCTCTTTCTTTCCTAAGAAGTAACCATCCTTCTTCATCTTTAGTATTCAACTTCTTACAGTGGTGAAGTACTTTCATTTAGGGGTTGAGTGAAATTTTGATAGAAATACAGACTTGGACATGCCTAATACATGTCTAGAGGAAGAGAGACTAGAGGTAGAGGACATTCAGTCTGTGTTTCCTTCGATAAATATTGAATTGTTAAACCATGAAGAGCACCGTGTTAGATACTGTTTCAGATGAGTTATCAAACATAGTCTGGTGTCCAGTGGGAGCTCTGGTGTCCAGTGGGAGATTAAAGACCTGCGTACAAAGTGGCTGTAATTCACATAGGGGTGTGGACCAATACGAACTGTGTGATGAACAGCACAGCAAGTGGAGATGCTGATTATGTGAAAGATTTAGCCAGTGTACTGTGCTTTAAGATTTACCTAGTAGTCTGTTTAGGCTATCATGTCAAAAATACCATTAACAAAAGTGATTTATAAAAAACAGAAATTGATTTTTCACAGTTTTTGAGTCTCGGAAGGTAAAAATCAAGGTGCTTATAGATTTCTTGTGCCACGAAGATTGCTGTCTGGCTCAGAAGCCATCCTTTCCCTATAACTTCAAATGGTAGAAAGAAACCACAAACTCCTCCTTTTGGGGCATGGATCCCATTGTGAGAGCTTTGTGCTCCTAGTCATCTAATCACCTCCCAAAGGCCCCATACTTAAACACTATCACCCTATGAATTAGATTTTAGCTCAGAAATCAGAGGGGGTGAGTTCTTAAAGTTAGACCAGAGAATCTTTCAATAAAATGGGATGGAGCGGGTAGGAGGAGCTTCACACAAGGGAGAATGATGAGAACATGGGGTATGTAGTGAATCGAGAGGATACAGTCTCAGGTTAGAGCAGGTCAGGAAAGAAGAGGGGATGGATGAGAACATTTCAAGGACACAGTACTTAACAGAGAGAAAGATGACTATCTCTAGTCTGGGGGGCTGCTGCTTCAGAGGACAGGAGGCCTGACAGTTGGTGAGACTGTTGCCCTTTGGTGACAGTGAAACAGTAATCCAAAGTACACAACTAAGAGTTGGAAAATCAAACTGGGCCTTAAGGAAGAGCTCAGCGTGTAAACTGGATACCCCTTAGCCTCAGAAGCAAGATGACAGGATAAGTTACACTAAGGGAAGAAATTTGGTCTATTTTGAGAGAGGAGAGCTGAAAACCTTTGGTGTTTTATTAAGAAACTATGAATAACAGGTAGAAGAAGCAACACTGGGAGAGGCAGAAGAAACCCAGGAGACCATATGTTTTGGTAAACCTTGGGCTTTCCCTCTGTGTGTCTCTTATAATTGCTATATTCTTCCATGCAGGATAGAGTTTGCAAGGACAGAAATATATAGGAAAATAAAAATCAGACATGCGCTATTAAAAAAAACAAGCTGGAGGTGTGGCATGTCTTTAATGCCAACATATGGGCTGTAGAAATAGGCTGATGTTAGTGAGATTTGAGTCCAGCCTGGTCTACATAGCAAGTTACAGGCCATCTGGGGCTACAGATAAAACCTGTCTTAAAACAAACAAATAAAAATGAGTTTGCTTAGTAGGGCTATTTCAGGAAAGCTGTGAAAATGAATAGGTTACGTTTTAGGTAAGTGATGAGGAGCAGAAGAGATGAGGATAGACCCATCTTTTATTCCCAAGAAGTTGAGCAACTGAAGGGGATGTCGGGTTAGTTACAAGGAGTGTGTGGCTATAGTTTTTTGCTTTTAAGAAAAAAGGCTTTCCTTTAACTCATTTATAGACTCATACAGAGATTCTCACAGTGTGGGTGTGAACCTGTCAGGTATTTATTAGGTCAAACTCTTATTAAAAAATTACTTATTCTTTAACAGTTTCATATGTGTATATAATGACGTTTAGTCATTTTCATTCCCCATTACCCTCTCACAGTCCCTTTTCCTCCTCTACTGAAACCCTTCTTCCCACAAAGATCCCTTCTTTCATGTTGTGTGTGCGCATGCATTATCTTTAACCATCAGCTTGACACAGCATAGAGACCTGAGAAGGGAGTCTCAGTTGAGGGATTTCCCAGATCGGATTGCCTGTGGACCTGTCTATAGGGGAATTGTCTTAATTGTGGGCCCAGGCCACTGCAGGTGGCATCACTCCCTAGGCATGTAGTCCTAGAATGTATAAGAATGTTAGCTAAGCATGAGCCTGGACAAAGCCCATAAGCAGCCATCCTCTGTTTCTACTTGAAGTCCCTGCTTGAGTTCCTGCCCTGAATTCCCTCAGTGATGGACTGTGTCCTGTAAGAGGAAAGAAACCCTTTCCTATGTTGTTTTTGGTCAGTGTTTTATCACAGCAACAGAAAGGAAACTAGAGCAATGACCCACTGAAAACTAATGAAAACCAATTTTCAGTAGAGCTTCTATTGTCTACTTTTCAAGGCAGAACACTGCCTTCCTAAGTAGTTTTGGCACCCTTCACTGCCATATACTTTCATCAGAACTAAAATTTACTCAAGAATTCCCTTGACAAGGCACTAAAAATAATGAATGTTATTAAATATTGACCCTTGAATACTTACCTTTTTAGTATTCTGGGTGACGAAGTGGGAAGTCCACACAAAGCATTTCTGCTGCATGCTGGTGTATATGATAGCTGTCTTCAGGTAAAGCATTTTGCTGTCATTTGGCTTTCAAACTGGTCTAGCTGATTTTCAAATGGAACATAATGTTTATTTGAAATAATGACTGACACACTCTGATTGTTCAGAATTGGGCATTTATCACACGTTTTCTTCCAAAGGAATGAAATGAACCTGTCACATAAAGTAAAGAAAAGCAAACAGACAAACAAAAACGACAAAAAGATAACTCACATGAGCAGTTAATATGAAAACTTGACCTTCTAAATGAAAATAATATTTTTGAGAAATTTGCATCTGTCTTGATAGCTTCCCAAGGTTTTTCAGCTAAGAGCTCTTGTAATACCTTAATGATTGTGATAGTTTGATATTGTGTAATGAAATGTGTCAACATTTTTAAGATTTGCAAAAGCAGCATTTTCCAGTTGACCCAATCCATGGTGTTGCAAAATCTTGCATAGGTAAATGATAGCTTTAAAGCATGAAATAGGAAGTGGGATAGCTCAGTGGTAGAGTGTGGGCTCACTAGTTTGCACAGTGCCCTGAATTTAGTCCCCAGCACATAATAAGACAAACTCTAAAAGCAGATCATTAGATTTTACAGCAACAGAGTACAAAAATATTTATTGGTACACATTAAAGTCAATGCTGGACTTTACCTTTAAGAAATAGCTATTTGTCAGGTGTCGGTAAGTCACCTATGAAAAGCATAGCCACAAATAACTGAAAAGACTCCTCTCTTCCCAAGTACAAGTCTGTCTTAGCTTGAGGTTTTTCTTGTGCTTCCACCAAAAGAATATACCCCAGGGCTGGAACTGTAGCTCAGTGAGTACAGGGCTCTGTGCTCAGTCTCTAGCACTGACTAAACCAGAAATGTGTCCAGCAGATCAAATGCAGAGTAAATCATTGAAAAGCTTAAAGATACCATGTATAATAGGTGTATTTTAGTGTTGTAGACTGGAAATGTCAAATTAGCAGATAGATGATCCATTATTAGTACCTTTTTTTTTTTGAAATCTAAAGGAGAGGGAATTCTGGTGGTTAAAGATAAGTATTCATAAAAACATGGACAAAAATGTTTATATAGCAGCCGGGGAGGGCAAGTGGTTAATAAAGGAGCAGGCCATGAGTACATAGTGGCTAAGATTAAGAAAAGGAACTTAAATGTCAGGTTCAGAGCCTATCTCATTTAACACATTTAAGTCACAAATACTATCTTGGAAACTTGGTATTCAGTTGTTAAATGTCACATAGCTAGTAAATGACCAAAAGTTCTCCACAGTACACAGTGCTCTGTAGAATACAAGAATGGAGGTGAGAAAGAGACTTCCTCTCTATAGAATGACCACTGAGGACCTTCAAGTACCCCCAAATCAGAAAAGGCACAAATATATAACTATGTACCTCCAGAGTTTAGAAAAACAAGATCAAACCAAATGTAAACCAGTAGATGAGAAGAAATAATAAAAATGAGGACAGAAATCAATGGAATAGAAGCAAAATAAGAGGACAACACCAAGAAGCAATGAAAGGAAGAGCTGATTCTTAAAAATGACTGACAAACGCCCTGATGAATTAACCAAAAGAGAGAGAGGGCCTAGAGATGAACAGGGAAAACACAACAGATGTTTAACGGAGTCTGACTTTATGGACCAGGAATGATGAACTGAGTGGGAAGTGAAGCACTGAGCCTGGGCTATAGTGAGAATTTTGTAATCAGTAAAAGTAGTTTGTTGTTTTGGAATAATGAGTTCAGAAGATGCTATCTGAACCTAAAGAACCATGATAACTAATTATATTTTCTGTAAAAGAAATATCAACACATTTGAAAATACACATGAACTTGTGAAACCAGAAAATAAAATAATAGTGAAAAAATGTGGTGTTGGTGTTAAAGCTAGTAGAGATACTAACCATCTTGTGGTTTATAAGGTATTTCTCACACATTGTCGGTTTTGGGGTTCATAGTCTACAGGAAGTGGGTATGGCTACTTCACTGATCGAGAGAGAGAGAGAGAGAGACAACACCAGAAGAGGTCTACAGTAGCTTTTGTGTGGAGAATATACCTGTCCTCTGAAATGGTGGAGAAGGGTGAGAGGATGGCTGTGAGGACACCAGGGATTTGAAGCAATAGTTCTGTACCTGAGGCAAGAGCCAGTGTGGACTACTTGTTGATGATTGTGCCTCACATGTGCAGTACTCAAACGTGTGAAGAGCTAAAGAGAAGCAGAAGGGAAGAACTCCAAGAACTTCCTTTAACTTCCCTTGTGGTGTAATCTCCTACAACGTTGTGACGTTGAGAAATTCTGTGGGGAAGTGACTGGGAGGTATATCATTGTCCATTTGCCTGGTGGGTTCCTGTGAAGCATGAGATCAGTTATTCTCTGAGCTCTAGATAGAGTCAAAACAAATTCTTCAGATATTTAAAATCTGTGAGATGTGACATTAAATGAGGTCTTTTTTTCCTCTCTGGTCATTATCCCACTGATATTGAATAAAGTATGCCCATTATTGATCAGAGAATTAATATTAATTATAAGAATGAAAATTCTTCATTCAAGAAGCCTATTAGAATTTAGTTTGGAGGTCATTCTGGAGCACCAAGGAGCTTAAATATCATCTGACTGTTCAAAGCACAGATTGACAATAAAAATGAGCTGCTGTTTCATAATAAAGTGACTGTGTGAGTTCCTGGGCATCTCATCTCTCACAGAATGACACTGTCACTCTACTCAGGGTGTGCCAAAATGGAAAGTTCAGTTAGAGAATCCTGTGTTAAAGTGTGATGTGGAAGGCTTGGTATACATTAAGGATGCAGACTGAGGGTAAATCTTGTTAGGAGAAGATCACCGGAACAACAATTTAGAGAAAAAGTACTATGAAAAGACAGTTGGGAAGCCTTTGGAGATAAACTTGCAGTGGCTTTATGGATGCAAAATGAAATGTCTGTTTCTTAATCCTCAACCCCAGTACGGTATTAAAATGTTGATAATAGCCAAGTCCAGGTTGAATAGTTAAGGGAATAGCTCATCATGAATTCTGGTGTCTCTTTTAAATTCCACCCATTCATTGCACTTGAAATTGTCATAGTTCCCTAACTAATTTGAAGAGGGGGAGATTTGCATGACTAGTCTTGTTGTTTATATTTTTATTTTTTTTTTCAAGACAAGCGCCTTGCTGTGTAGCTCAGACTAACCTCAAGCTACAGTGACAGGTCCTTCTTCCTCAGCTTTCTAAGTGCTAGGGTTATAGGTATGTACCTACCATGCCTGGGTGACTAGTTGTTTTTATATATGTGGTTTGTTTAAAATTTTTTGAAAAACTTAAATATCTATCTGTAAGCACAGTGTAGAGATGGTGTTGACTCTCCTGTGGGCTAGTATTGTCCCTTTGCTGCTTGCAGGGTCTTACACAGGATCCAAGGCTTTCAAATGAGTCCCAAACGAACCATAGGCTGTAGCATTATTTGTGGACAGGGTAAATGTTGTGGCAGCCAAACCAGGGTATGTAGCTGCGCTTGGCCTCTATAGCAGCTTCCACCTGGGAGTAGTTTCTGGCTGTTTCCCAGAGTGTTTCAGGTTGAACCAGAAGCCAGACTTCCTAGGGCACAGCCAGAGTGGAACAGCAGGGTGGGCATTGTTCTGAAAGGAAAGGTGGCTTGGAGTAGAGACACTGCTGAGATCTGCCCCTCACCCACCAAATCCCCTCGTACTGTTTGCTCCCTCAAGTCCTGACACCTAAAATAAAGGCCTGAGCCCTGAGGCACATCAGGGGAAGAGGGGTTAAGCATGAAGGATGAGGGTGGGGCTTTTAGAACCTGTCTTTACGGTTCAGCCTTTGGGTGTGCCTGGGTTGTATTGATTTGATTTGGTTTCCACCCTCCTTTCCCAAGTGCCCATCTGCCTTAAGAATCTATCATGTCTGATGTCTCTGGTAGGAGGGGACTTTCTCCAGAGCTATGTTAGGGGTGTGGTCCACCCACCCTGGGGTAGCTCCCCTCCCCTGTTTTGGCATGGGGCCACCCTTCTTCATGTTATGAGTTTAACTCAAATGATGCAGACTCATCAAGACTCCAAACATAAAACAATCCAGTCTTAGTTACCTTACCACTGCAGGTATAAAAAAATACCCAACCTGCAGACAGCTCATCTTATGCCTCAGACTTTGAGAGTTTGGGGGAGTATGCAAGTGGTGGGGTGCCTTTCCTTTCATGAAGATGCCACAGCCTGGTTTCCCTCATAACTGCCAACCTGGGTACACAACTCTGTATAAATGAGGACAACCCATATGGTCTTCTAGAAAGTTGTACATGTTTAGATTTTTTTGCAGTTGCTTACAGAAGATGTTAGTATTGAATTTGTTGTTGACGTAGTTCAGTAGTAGCATCACTTATTGGTGCCCCATTTGCCTCCACCTATTGTATGTTTGGATCTAACTTTCTAGACAAGAAAAAGAGCAAAAGATAGAGTGTCTATATGGTACACTCAGTTGAAAACTGTTCTTAAGCTCCTACTTCTATAAGCACATTTTGCTTTTGTCTGTTACTTTCTACCAACAGATACTGACTAAAAATACGAGAGAGGTGTTAGAATAATGTTGATATTCTATTTGTCAACAGTAATTGACAAAAGCTAAGTACCTTCAGCTTTGGGATTCAAGATTAACCTCCAGATCAACATTTAAATAAAACCCAATATTAACATTCTCCTAAGTGCAGAAAACCAGATAGATGACCAACCTGAGGAAACACCTAAGAAAGGCTATGCTTCCCAGCATTATGTGGGGCCTTCGGAGAACATTTTCCGTTTGAGCATGGACAGTAGTGCATTAGTAAATCCTGTCTCTTAAGACTTTTTTTCCTTAGTCTTTAATTAAGTATGAATTTTTGGTACTTGGTACTTGAGTTGGAATCCTGGTTTTGAATTGTACTGCTGGGGAATATGTACAGCAGATTTTCCACTCAAGTCATCCTCTTACCAAATGAGGACTTGGATTTTAGTTTTATTCCAGCATCTAAATAGCCTGGGTCTTGGTAAGCATGCCTATTGGGTTTTAAATTATGCCGGCCTCCTATAGAATTGACTCTAGTGCTCTTTGGGAATAAGATGAAGTGGAAGCCCTTCCTTACTTTAAAAGGATGTTTGAGGTGTATGCAGTCTTTCACGATGTAAGGATAGGGATTGCCACCAGATAATGACATGGAAATATTCTGGTTCATGTCAGATGCTTCACCCTTTGTACTTGGAGTACTCTGTCATAGCCTCTTCATTAGAATGTGTTGCTAGAGGACAGGCAACATTGTCAAACTTGATGCATCTTATGTACAGAAGCACCAGACAAGCAGCTGGAATGCAGACTCATCCAGATGCAATGTTGGAATTTCCCAGAGGGGCGTCTTCATTGTTTTCTTTCTTTGTTCCAGAAGCAAAGGCCGATAATGAACCGAGCTGTTCTCCGGCAGCTCAAGAACTGTTGACAAGGCTGGGATTTTTACTGGGAGAAGGGATCCCAAGTACCACACACATAACCATTGAAGACAAAAATGAAACCATGGTAATGCCTGAGGGAAGATACTGCAGTTCATACCTGCTCAGAGGATGAATGAAATGATGACACACATACCCTTGTGTGTGTGTGTGTGTGTGTGTGTGTGTGTGTGTGTGTTGGAGGGGACATTGTTTACTCATAAGGGTTCTGGGCTATTGTGTATTGAAATTTATTGCAAAGTTTGTTTCTGGGTCTTTTGGGGGGAAGTGGGGGGGTTAGGGACAAGTAGAAAGAATCAAAACTTTAAAAAATTCCACCTTAACCTTCTAGTCGCTATCCTGAGAATAGTGGTTACATGATTTAATGTGGCTTAAAGAATTGTTTTGTGGCTGTGCTGCTTCTGTCTTTATTGCTCTATTCTTCTCATCTGACTGCTTTGGTATATGCTTTCCTGTGCTTTTTTAACTGTTGGGACTTGAGGGGGGTTAGTGGGGTGAAGAAAAGATTTGTAGGAGATGAGGTAGAGGCAAAATGAGATAAGATCAAATGGTTGGTCCTCTGGGAAGGCACTCCCTGTCCATGGGAACACAGCCAGCAGCCTTCTGCCACCTCTGAGATAGGCATAAAACAGTGCGGAGCTAGAGCTTCTGCTTCCTGCCAGGATCTCTGTGAGGAGGCATTGTGGGTTGATTGAGACTGCAGTGGTCACCAGTCTCCTTTCCTGATTGCAGAGCCCATAAATCTTCAGGAATTGAATCAGGCTGCTGTGTTCATGAAACTTTACAAAAACACGGTCCCCAGGTTTTCCATCCAGAGGTCAAATAACCCATTTGTCTTCTGCAGACTTTAAATGAAAGGAAGTCTGCTTGTTGGCTATCTCTGTTTTACAAATTTGTGTTCCCACTAAGCTGTTGCTAAGACTGCCTGTTTAATAAAAAAAGAAAATCACAAAAGAGGGGACCAGAACAAAGATACTCCCTTTTAGCATTTGGAATACCATGTACATCCCATCCCTGTATATCTATAGGTCTCCTTAGAGGTCAGAACTGTCTTCCTTTTGTCCTGTGTTTAGTTTCACTGTTTTAGCATGTGTTAAAGCGTCCTGTATAAGCTGTGCTAACTCCTTCTTCTGTTCGTCTTGCAGTGCACAGCTCTGAGTCAAGGCATCAGTCCTTGCTCCACACTAACAAGCAGCACCGCCTCTCCTAGCACGGATAGCCCCTGCTCAACCTTGAATAGCTGTGTCAGCAAGACGGCAGCCAACAAAAGTCCCTGTGAGACCATTAGCAGCCCTAGTTCCACCCTGGAAAGCAAGGACAGTGGAATTATAGGTAAGAAGCACACTGCTTGGTAATGTAATGGCTTGATGCATGTCAACCAGAGCACTCACAGGCACCGTGTAAGAGGGGTTCGGTGTGGTCCATGAAGGTCACTCTGCCAGGGCCCTCCCTGTTGGGCAGTGTGCAGTTGAGAGAATGAAGCCTCAGCTTTTATAATCCCTACTGTTTGTTTTCTATAACTGGGGTCCTATGGTTAAAAATGATTTGTTTTCCCCTTATTAGATCTGGCTTGTGAAGTTACAAAAAAGTTTGTTGGACTTCAGATCCCCTTAGGGTACTATAGTGGGGCAACAAAATTCCCGCATATGAAGCAGTCTTCACAGCCAGTCTCTGTCACTTTTCCCCCTGACAACAGGTAGTGTGTATGTTCTCTAGTGCTTCTTGTAATGGACTATCACCACTGTTTTGAGACCAAGGTTTTCTAAGGAAGCCTCAACTGAGCTCCCATACCTATGTGACAGATGTGCTTCTGCTGAACTGAGAGTAGGACAGCACAGATTCTAAGTAGCTCAGGCAACATTGAATGGACTCCTTTATACACTTCTTTCTTTTTCTAGAAAATCAAAAGATTTTGATTAATTCAATAGTCTGTAGACCTGTATATTTTTAGAATTCAGGCACTTTAAAGGCCCTAATTTTCCAGCCCCATCCTGGATAGATTGCATGTGTGGCTCTATAGGTAAGTTGGAGATGGATATCTGAGGTACATTTCAGACAGCAGATGGATGAGAACTGGTAAGGGGATCATTCAGGCCTTCCCTGCTCTAAAATTGTATTTTTATTTCATAGTGGAGCTCTCCTGAACATTTAGCACTTTCCCTTTGGCTGAGCTCTGCACATGTATTTGAGGAATATTTGTGTATTATTATTGACCAAACTCCATCTCCACATTAATATGTAATCAAACAGAATGATTTTTGAGTGCCTTATTTTCTCCAGTTACCTGAAGTTTCTCTCAGGTGTAATTTTAAAAGCAAATCATAAGTTCATCCAGCCTGGACTTTAAAAATGGCTCCAGAGGACCAAGAGAGTCCTGGGAGTGGGCTGTGGGCTGTGGGCTGTGAACTCGCTCTAGACCTCTCCACAACATGGTGAGAACTCCCAGCTTCAGCAGGTGGCTCTTCTTAGTTTGTGGGTTTGTGGATTGCTTTCATGTTGCCCCGCTTGCATTATCAAACTGTGATTTTTATGCCATGGTATTTACTCATTTAAACTTTTGATTGGTTTTTAGTATGTTCAAAATGGTGCACTTTATCACAATCTAAGCTTTTTTTACCATCCCCAAGAGAGACATTGTACCTGTCAGAAGTCACTCTATGTTTCTTAGAGTTCTCTGGTCCTAGTCAGGCTGCAGCCTGCTTTCTCTCTGTAGGCCAGCTGATTTTGAACATCTTCTATGAATGCAGGGTGAATCTTGAATCCCTTTGTCTTAGATCCTTTACATTTGGCTTCAAGGCTTTCTACTGAACGTACTCTGCCAGTCTTACCCAGCTTCTCTAGATGCTTTATAAATACACTGCAGTAAAGTTCTCCCTGTAAAACCATTGTTCTTGTGCTCTGTTTCTGAGCTCTCTACCAGAGCTAGACCTTTGGTGTGAATTTTTTGGGAACCAAATGACTTTCTTAGTCTTCCTTCAAGGATTTGACCAGTTTTGCCTTTTATTTGAACACACTTCTTATTTTTACTCTTAGTTTTAGTATTGGCACTATATGTCTCTGATTTGTAAACACGTCAGGCTTTTGTTCTGACTGTTACATTTTCAGTTATAGATCCACCCATTCATCATTCATTCTCTTTCCCTGAGATACAGTGCTGAAAAATTGAAAGTGATTTGTTTTACAGTACTTGAGATCAGACCTAGGCTGTGTACCTGCTAAGCAAGTGATACACCATTGAAATACATCCCAGCCCTTATAGTATTTCTACAAAAAGGAAAAGGTGCTGCTTCTGTATTGCCAGTGAATGAGTAAGCCACTCTTAACTAATACTCAATTTAATATAGTCTTCCTCAGTCTCAGCTGAGCAGCCCTAGTATTAGATGTTCCATGTACCTCAGCTGTTTCCTTCAGTATATTTATTCCTATTATTTAATTTTGTCTTCATGTGGATGGGGGATGTCTTTTTTCCCCTCAGTACCCAGTCTTAGCTGAGTACTGGGAATGAGAAATTAAAGAAAGAATTGGTGCTGTCATTCAATTGCATGAAAGGAGAGAACATCTAGTTTGTTTATAAAGAATTTATAGGATTCCTTTTTTGAGTTGATTCATCAAACCTTTTACTATCACAGTGTCTTAAGCTCTGCCTTGATGAAAAAGGTAGGACTTTTCATGTCAGCAAAATTGCCTTTGCTCCTTGGGCTCAAGCCCAACATGTTCCCCTTAACTTAGCTCTTATGAAAAATTGTAAAATATGACATAGAAGTGGAAAAAGTGAAGGGAAGGAGTTAGCAGTCTCATGAGAGACTGCAGCTCCTGGTGATCAGGTTGGCCCCCATGTTAGCTGTTGCCCTACTGAGTGCAAGATCCTAGGTGGATAAGGGAAGCATTGTGTTGGTGATAGCATGCCTCTCTTCCCTCCTCCCTGACTTGTAGAACTAAAGTGTGTTTCCAAGGGACACATGGAGGTGTGGTAGGGAGGAGAAAGAAAAGAAGCAAGAATTTCCTCTCCAAGCTGACTTAAGCTGCAGGTGTTTGAAGAGGCAGAAGTAGTGGGGCCAGAGAGGAAAGGAGTCTCCTCTGCAGTCAGCGTGAGGCTTGCAGAGCAGAGCCAGTGCCTGTTAGTGGGAGCAGGTATCAGTAATGTACTTGCGGGTCTATGATTGCTGGCGGTGGGGTGTGCCCTTTTCCATCTGAAGAACATGCCAACTTTATAAAGTATTGCTTGGGATGGCAACTTTAGGGGCATCTTAGATGTTTAAGAAAACAAAATATTCAAGAATACAATAATCCCAGCAGGCAGAGGTGAAGGTGAAGGACTCTGCCTTGGTAGACCATCAGTGGCTTGTAAAATGGTGGTGAGAATCTTGTTACAAATTATGCAAGGCTTTGAGAAAAGAGGAAGCAGCTTTCTGTTTAGTTTTCCATCTTAGGTAGGGTAAGTCTTATGGACCAATGGAGCTGGGGTTGGATGGCAAGTGGGCTGCTGTGAAACGCACAGAACTGCCTCAGTATTGCATGTTTGGGGTAACAGTTGGCTCAAAGCAGTGTTCTTAGCACAGTATATTCAAGACATTAAGAGATGTTTCAAACAGTACCAGTCTATCCTTGGAAACCCCTCAGCCTCTTACTTTCAACATGCTGACTTTATTTACTCTAAATCGTTTTGCCCAGCCAGATGCAGGGACAAGAAGACTGTGTTGCCACATGCCCAGGCAGCCCCCTCAGGGCAGCCACAGGCGCCCTGCCTGAGTTTGGTTTCCACTGGTTAACTGAAGCAAGGGCAGGCCAGTAACCGTTAGAAGAACTTACTGGGCTCCCTTCCAGTCTTGCTCTGTGAGGCCAGGGCTTAATAAACTCTCCTGTCCTCCTTTCAACTCCATTATGTTATCCAGAGGGGAGTCCCACTTTATCCTATTTCAAGAGGTTCAAGTTCTTCCAACATAAATGTCTTTAGAAGTATAATAATTCTGTCATGTAGAAATACTGGCTAAGCTGGATGGGATTAAGTGAATTCCTATGAATGTCTTTTTTTTTTTTTTTTTGAAGAAAAGTTCCTTACTCTTTACATATTAAAACCTTTGGCATTACCTAGAAGTTAGTGTCTGATTTTCAAATTTGCAATGTTAAAACCTGCCAAATGTGAATCCAGCTGTACTCAGTCACTATAAAACAGCTTTCAATTACTTGCTTTGGAAAGAAAAGCTTTATAAAGAAACATGCTTTAAAGGTGTTTTCTCTAGGCTTGAGAAAACTGCTTTTTTTTTTCTTCAGTGACACTCCTTTGTCTATGGCTTGCTTCTAATTGTTACAAATGGAATTGTAATCTGTATTAATCCCAGTTTTTAAGAAAATGTGTATTTATTGGCAAGTATATGAAAACTAATCCAATGCTTTTAAAAATTGCTGGAAATACTGGCTTTTAAAGCACTTTTTGGATTAAATCTGTTTAAATTTTATGTCCAGACGATGATAAATGTTTTATATGTATATTAAAAAAAAAAAGACTTTCTCTGTTTAGGAAGACAAGATAGACTTGTTGAGGAGAAACACAAACTAAACCCTGGTTTCCTATTAAGATTTCATTTTAATTTATTATTTGTGTGTGTGTGTTTGTGTGCACATGTGCATCCTGTATGTGGACATCAGGAGACAGCCCTGTGGAGTCAGTGCTCTACTTTCACCTTTATTTAGGTTCTGGGGATCAAATCTGGTCACCATGTTTGTGTGTCAAGCAACTTTACTCACTGAGTCATCTCCCTAGCCCCCCTGATTTTTTTTTCTAGCCTCCTTCCTCTTCATTAGTAAGAGACATATCAAGAAAGACGCTGAGATAGAAAACAGAAAAACCCTGGCTGCCAGCAGGCCGTCCCTTCCCTTCCTTCTTCACCGGCTGTCCAGGTCTTCGCTTGCTCAAGCATTTTTACAGCATCCTGCACCTGTTCTCTGGAGAGATGGTATTGGGACAGCTCTAGGAAGTCAGGAGGACTGAATGCCGGTGGTCCTATCCCGTCACTCAGTGTGTCCTTCACCTGCCTGGGCCCCCCACCCCTGAGCTAGCCTGCAGAAGCCTCCGCATCCCACCAGGAGAAGCGGCTGTGGGTTGCAGGGTAGTGGCTCTCAGCCCTCGCCTGCTTCCCTCCCGTTGCCTTTCTGGCGTACTGCCACTTGTTTCCTGATGTTCATTTTGAAACAGGCGGGGCAGATAGAAGCTTAGAGGGGAAGATCTTTATGGAAACATTTCTCCTGGCTCATGGTAAACTGTCAGATCTTTGGGTAGTAACCTCCTACTGCCTGATAGGCTGTACTAATATTTGCTTCCTTGAACAGAAAAAAAAAGTTATGGTGGAGTGATTTTTATCTCCCATTGAGTCTCTTCTGCCTCCTCCAGACTTGTGAAATGAAAGTGACTACAGAGGTCGTAGGTTTTGTCTGTTCTCTGCCTTGACTCCATGTCCTTGAGGAGGTGATCAGAGGCAGAGGCCAATGACAGTGGTTTAATCATGCTTTCTTTCCATTTTTAATTTGTGATTCCCGCCCTTTTGATTTTATGCTAATGCTGCTTTGTTGCTACCTTATTTCCCCCTTCATACCAACTTGGAATGCTTTGAAATTGATTTGATAATAACTATTCAGAGTATTTCAAATCTGGGTTAATAATTCATTTTGCTACATTGCCTGCAATTTTAAAATCATCCTTAATTATAGAAACCTTTTTTTAAAATCTCTTGGGTGAAGGAGGAAAATTTTTCTTTACATGTATAATTTGGTAACATACTCAATGTAGGAAAGAAATCCTTGAGGTGATTCTAGCCAGTGGAGAGCCTCCACGACTTTCAGTCATGCTGTGGCTGGGGTCTCCAAGCTGTTCTGTTGGTACAGTGAGCATTTACAGGTACTTACAGCATTTCAGAAGCAAGTTTGTTCAGTACTGAAACAATAAAGATAAGGCACAGTATCTATTTTCGACACTTGTCCTATTGTGGGACTGCAGAATGATCTATACTGTCAGTTGCTGAGAAGAGAGCACATTAATGGGTACCTCCCAAGAAAGATACTTGTCCTAGGTGCATAATAAGTTCCTTGAGCCCTTTTCCTAAGGAGTCTGGAATTGTGGAATATCATCTGAGTATGTCAAAGGCTCCAGGATAGATACAGTTTGTGTGTTGGTATACAAAGCATTTCCTGTGCCTGCCAGAAAACATCATGTTCGGATTCCAGGTCTCTGGAGACGATTTTCTACCATGCCAGATCGAGTTGTGGCAGTGTTCTTGCTGAGAGAGGCGGATCCAGTCCTCTCCCTCCCACGCTGCCTGAAGCCTTTCCTTCAGGTGTTTCCACAATCAAGGGCCTGATGAATGTGCCTGGGAACTGCAGCTGGGTCCATGGCCTCACTACATGTTGTGGCAGAGCACACCTTGTGCAATGCAGTGAGCACTGAGCTAGAGATTTGGTACAGAGATCTGACTGTCACAGTCCAGTGCGCAGGGTTCCCAGCACAACACCCGAAGAGGCAGGACTGGCTGGAAGTGCCAAGCTTTGGTCCAGAGGCTGTTGCAGGAGGAGAAGCCCGGCAACCTCTGGAGCAGAAGGTTTCCAGGACCCCATCCAGGCATTCCCTTTGGCATTCCAGGAGTGATAGCTGTGTATTCCCGGGGCCCTCTCCTCCTTGGGCTGACAGAGGTTAGGAGCTGGCAGCAGGTGAGCAAGGGACTATTCTGTGTGGATCTTGCTAGTTTGTAGGTGGGATGGGCCTAGGGTGGGGATGGGAGAGATGCACAGTCCTGCATTCTTGCCAGAAAGATTAAGCCAGGAGGAATTCAACCGTGTAGTCTTTGCCCTGTTGCTCCGGGAATCCCAAGTGTGGCCTGGGAGCCTGAACAGCTGTTGGTGTGAGGCATGAATGCAAAGGAGAGGACCAAGACTTTCTGTCAGGCCCAGGTCTGGAGAACTGTCACAGTTCAGCCTTGACTTAGCTCACCCATCTTTCCACAGCCTCAGAGTTCCTGGCTGCAGTGAAACAGCTTCTAAAGCTGTCAGGGATCTTCACTTGATCAGACCAAGGGAGGCTCTACAGTAGTTGGATTTTCCTTTTGAACTCATTCCTGCCCTCCTCCCACATTCATAAGCAGCTATCACATTCCTTGCTGGATTGATCTTTAATTTGTTGCTCTGGTGTTTTAACTTTAAACTCTGTCATTCATTAAACTGAAAATGGAAGCTCACAGATGTTTAAGCACTACTTTATTTTTCTTCAGTTGTACAGGAAAGAAGGTACTAGCATATTGATGATCTCAAAGGTACTTTACCTGTGACGTCCTGACTAGGTTTTACAAACCCAGGCAAGGACTGGACTGTCTTGTAACCCTTATTTTGAATATGAAGAAAGCAAGACAACCTATGGCATACTTGAAGAAAATGTTAGTTTTTATTTTTCCTCATCATTTAAAATGTATTTTTGGTATATGTTTTATGGTATAATAAACTAGGGTGACATGTGTACATAATTTATAAAATGCACCCTGGGGGTGCATGTCCCAGATTTTCTGGAAATAATATGATATGATCAGAACAGCATGGAACAGCATCTGAGACACAGTGGCACTTCGGGAATTGTGGGTTTTCCTGAATGAGGCTTTTACCTGGAGTCAAGTTAAGATATGACCAGGGCTTAGAACACAGAAAGCACTGGGCCTGTCAGCCACTGTAGTATGCGTGTGACTTCCTAATGATATGATGTATTTATTCTGAATTCCTCCCTAGGGGATAAGCAGTTTGCACCCATAAACATCTAGCAAATCATGATTTTTCTTTTTACATGAAAACTGGAATTAGGGAGAAGAAAAAAGAGCTAAAGAAAAGATCATATAGTTTTACTAGTTTTTCTAGTCATGATCAGAAAGTTGTATTCTTGACTTTCCTTGTAGCCAGTGGAAAGAAACACAGTTGTATAAGGCTATGTTTTGCAAAGATAAAAATGTATCCTCCTGGTGCGTGTGCCTGGAGAATCAACTCATTGTGCAGGTCCTCAGGAGAAGAAGCTGGGAGCTGGAGAGATAGCTCAATGGTTAAGAGCACTGGCTTCTCTTGCAGAGGACCCTGGTTCGATTCCCAGCACCCACATGGTGGCTAACAACCATCCATAACTCCAGTTCCAGGGGAATCTGACACCTTCTTCTGATTTCTGTGGGCATTGCGTGACACAGGTGCACTTACATACATGCAGGCAATATACTCATACACATATAATCAAAATAATAGAAAAGAAAATATTGTTGAAAAGAGGGGAGTCCCAGCTTAAACCTTGTCAGGATGTTGTTCTTGATGTGTATGTGTCCACATTGTGCTCAGGCACTCTACACCTCATCTTCTCCTGTAGCTTAAAGTGGATTCTACTGTTATGTGCAGCCTAGGCTTGATCATTGGCCTAAACCTTCTGGATTCACACTGTCATCCATCTAGTTTTCTTCCTGATGTTCTTTTAAACCTATGGCATGATTTAGGTCCTAGTGAGCTATCTGGCTCTGGACTATACTGATTTCAATTTTTCTCATACAAATATAAGTATGCTTCGGCATAGAAACTAAAACATGGGGAAAGATGGGTTGAAGAAAAGCCAAAGAGAAGGAGGAGGAAAGTTTGGTTTTTGTTGTGGAGCTTTACCTAGTAACGTATCTAGCCACTCAGGGAATGACAGTTCTTAACAAGGCAGACCCCATGAAGCACATACTCTTTTGTAGCCAGTCTTAACTCTTTTTGTGCAGCCTATGCTAGCAGTTGGGGGCTTTGAAAATGTACTGCATCCTCAGTGAAATGAGCTGGGGTCCCATGTGCCACCAGCCACAGTCTATACATCTCTCCTGACTTGTCTCTGCATCTGTAAAATGTTGTGTGCCCCAAGCCTGGCCACCTGCCCCCTCCCTTGTGATGATCACATGTGTGCCCTAATATCTTAGGTGTTTGAAAGAATGTGTGCATTTGCCAGTCTGGTTAAATGTGCAGCCACCATAGAGGAAGATAGACACTGTTCCTGGGGGTAAAGGAGTTTTCAAACTATACTCTGAGGAAAAGAATGATATGTATGAATCAACAGCAAGAACACCAAGCCCAGTTTACCCCACATGGTGGGCATAACCTAACCTGGCAGCTTGGTGGAACTCAAGGTTCTCATGTCTGTCATTTTACAGTGCCCTGCACGTTGGAAGAATAGTTAAGACTCAGCTCGGGTAATGGTGATAATGCTTTAATAGACTAAAACTGGCACTGCTACTAGTTACAGGAGGGAAACGTCAGACTGTTTTGAGTCCTTAAGGGCATTTTATGTGTATTCAGTCTTAGGGATGTCAAATAGCTTTACCTTTAGAGATTTTTTTAAGGATCTTTATTTTTAATTTATGTATATGCTACATATGCCACATGTGTGTGGGTGCCTGTGGAGGACAGGAGATGGTGTCAAGTCCCCTGGAACTGGAGTTACAGGCAGTTTTAAGCTTCCCAGTTGGTTGCTGGGAACCAAACGCAGATCTTCTAAAAGAACAGTAAGCACTCCTAACTAATGAGCCACCTCTCAAGCCCCTACTTTAGAGATTTTTGAGGAAAGTCTTCATATTTAAGATTATATTCCCTAGAGGGGTGTGTGTGTGTGTACAACTATGTATGTATACGTATTCTTCAAAATGGCTGTGTTACTCTAAATAGTAGTTTACATTCTGTTAGCCTGCAATATTTTTCAGTAGCATGTTATTTATTATGAGAGTCAGGTTCTCTGTCTAGGAGACCAGAGCTGCCCTACAAGCTATGCTTCTTAAGTGTACAGGAGAAATGGAATTATTGCCTTCATATGTCTCATTAGTCTGTTTCGTGAGCTTAGCTAAAACTGAGTTGAGGCAAGAGTCCACTGCCTAGGCTTTATGGGTGGGGCAGTCTCAGTGAACTTCAAGAGCCTTTGGCCACCTCCTACCCTGGTGAGTGTGGCTGGTGGACTGCCTCTCTGACACAACTTCCTAGCAACAGTGCAAGTGCTGCCACTTTTCCCTCACTAGATCTCTTGCTAATAATATCATTCCTATCTTCCTTTTGAAACAGCTACCTCAGGGCTGGGGTAACATAGAGCACTTGCCTAGCATATGCAAGGCCAGCACTGCAAAATAAGAAGTAATTAAAACGGCTACCCTGTCTGAGAATGGTTCTCAGCCACCACTCCCAAAGCTCAGGGCCTTCTCATGCCCACTTTCCTTCTGCTGGTGCCTAGTGTTCCCATCCAGCAGATCCAGGTTACCCTTGGAGAGCACCGGACATCCCTGTGAGAATTCAGCCTTCTGTCTGCCTTGTACTCCAGGAGCCCTGGCCAGGCTTGTGCAGCTGCTTGCAGCTGCTCCTGGGTCCCTGAGGTGGCAAGTCTGCTGTCTGTGCTGCCACTTGTAACAGGAAGTGGGGTGGTCCAAGTCCCTGTTCCTACTGGTTGGGGTCTTAGTTAGGACTGAGGTATTGCAAAAACACATGACAATGAGGAAAAGCATTTCCTGTAGATGTTTTCCTTTATAAGAATAGTACTACCAAATAAAATAGCCGAAACAGTAAAACCATGTGCATCCCCTACCCTCAGTCTGGATCATTCCCTTCTCATTTGCTCATCATTTAAATGTTGGGGCAGCCTGGAAACTTAACTTAAAACAATATGTCTCAGAAAAAACACTCAGAGTTCCAAATGCTAGACCTATAATATATTGTTTTACAGGACTGTCTGTATTTTGTGTTTTCAACTTATTAACAGTTGCTATTAATAATGAATTAACATAAATAAACAATAAACTCATTAATAAATTAAACCATTCCAGTAAGGCACAGACTCTGGCATATAGCAAACCTCCAGTGTATGTTAGCTCTTTGTTAACACCACAGCAGCAACATTTCCATCATGGAAAGAGTCATGCTTGTTAGACTTACATGTAAATTGTCCATTTCAAAACACAAGGAAGGCTGTATTGATTCCAGAGAGCTGGAGGCAAGGTTTATTATTGCTAGAATACTCAGAAACATTGGAATAATAATGGTGAGTTCCCAGAAGTTGAGACGGACCCCACCCAGACTAAATTGTACCTCAGTTAGAGACATGAGGCCAATAGTACTGAGCCAGTAACAGTGAGATTAATGAAGTATAATGCCTGACCACAAGTGGAATTAAAGTTCATTTGACCATTCATTCATTCAGCGAATGTTTGTTGTATATTTACTGTGTCCCAAGTGTTACACTGCCCAGAAAAAGGAAACTTCAACTTGGCATAGGTACTGCAGAGGTTTTCAATGTGAAGAAGGGTTTATAAATAAGGAAGAGACTAGAGGTCAGTAAGTCCAGGCTGCAGCAGCAAGTCATTCTTAGAGTTATGGCAGGATGTCCTGAGGCCTCAGCAAGGAAACTGTTTTGTTTTTATTTCTAAACCTTTTCAAATATTATAAAAATTAATAATTTGATCCTAAATAAGTGATTCTGTTTAGGCTAATGTACCAGTTGCTGATACAGTATACTCTTCGTGGTGTGTGGATAAAGCTGCTCCCCCCAGGCAGCTGGGTCTGAGTGCACTTTGGCCAGCTCTCTCCCATTTGCTGGGCTTCCAGTCAGAGACCTGGGTTGCTGGGATCTAAGCAGACTGTTAGTGGACATGGCTCTTGTTCTCAAGGACACAAGCCAGAGTCAGGTCAACATTAGGGCAGCAGAAGTGGCTGTGTGACCTGTGGTGGCATGGGATCCTATACAGCTCAGATAGAGTCTGTAAATTAGGAGCATCTGTTTGTAGAAGCTGTGCAGGGTAAGTATTGTGCTTTTCTCTTATCACATTCCTCAGATCTTTGGCCAAGATCTTTTTAAGAGTTTTTCGACCGTTTGTTTTTGTTGTTCTGTGCTGGCTTTCTTCCTGATGGGTTAAATTTTAATTCTAAAACCAGAGCATACTTTCCCTTGCTGGTCCTTTTCCTGTACTAGTCACACAGATTATTTTCCATCCTGTGTTGCTAAAGGAATAAGTCAAGTTGATCTCTCTGGACCATGCTGAACAGATGTTATAAATGTTAATTTTAAAGATCAAATTCTCTGCTTGACTTGATAATTGCATCTTTGTTTCTATATTCTCCTGCATCTTCTGCATTAACTATTGTGTTGCCTGTTCTCCTCCAGAAATACTCATTCAGATGGAATGTTTAAAGAGTCATAGGAATTTAATGAGATATGAGCAGTTCATCTTGGTTAAAGGGAGGATTCATTCATTATCTCCACGCTATATAGATTTACCATTAATCTGAGATACTTTAAGACAGCCTTTTCATTATCTTCCTATCAGTTTTTTTTTTCCTTACTGTAGAATGATTTAGCAGTTTATTTTCCCTGATAAGCAGCATTCTTTTAATTTACCAAAGTACATTGTATGAAACATAACTTTGATAAAAATCTGTGTGGACCAGAAAACTTTCCATTGGGCCTGGGGAGGGAGGGAGGGAGGATATGTGTGTGTGTGTGTGTGTGTGTGTGTGTGTGTGTGTGTGTGTGTGTTTTAACTCTTTAACAGTCCCAGCTGTGCCTAGCTGCCTTCAAAGTATTCTGATCTCTCATTTCAGCCACAATTACAAGTTCATCGGAAAATGATGACCGGAGTGGCTCCAGTTTGGAATGGAATAAAGATGGAAGCCTAAGGATAGGGGTTCAGAAGGGAGTGCTTCATGACCGCAGGGCAGATAACTGCTCCCCAGTGGCAGAAGAGGAAACCACTGGGTCAGCAGAGAATGTGCTGCCTAAGGCAGAATCCTCAGCTGGAGATGGTCCTATCCCTTATTCTCAGAGCTCCAGCTCGCTAATAATGCCACGGCCCAACTCAGTTGCAGGTAAGGCCATGCCTCTCCCTGGAAGGTTCTCTTACCAAGCCTGAGGAGCCCTGGGTTTGCTGTCTTCACCTGGAAATTTAATCCCAGACACAAGTCAGCATTGTTATCTTTTCATAGGCCTCAGTCTATCCATCTGTAAACACGTGTTGCACTTATTGGTCTTTCAAAAATTCTTTCACTCTGGAATTCATTAAATCTGTGATTTGTACTTTTGGTTCTTTGGAGATGAGGTTAGAAAGTTTGAAAATTCTGCCCTTGGTGTTTCTTTTAAGCTCGAATGAATTATACTTCTTATTACATCTTGATACACAGGAATTATTTAGAGTGAAGTGGTTGATATCAGCTCAAAGAATTTCTAATCCAATTTTAAAGCTTTGTTTTGTCTGACTGAAGCTCGTCATAGGTGGGAGGTCAGATGTTTCTGTGTAATGGAATTATAATGGATCTCACAACTGAAAGTCTGTGCAGGGGGAGCCAGAGGAGGCTGTAAAATTTAGAGGCAGAGACACACCCCAGTGGCAGTGTGGGTTGATTGTTGGACTGGTCAGTGACCCATCCTGAAACAAGGAGGGGTGTGGCAGGTGGCTCCAGAGAAGAGCTCTGTTGTGCCTTTTGAATGTCTTACCTTTTTACGTGCCCTGCTCTTGAATTCAAAAGAGGTGCTTGTTACCAGTATAATGCTTAAAAAATGTTCTCTACTACTAACAGCAAGTCTGCACATCAAAAGATTTTTCTGTAATTTATACTGCTCCTTTGGTATGTGCTAGGTCATTCTGGCTGTTGTTGGATGTTTTTTATGATGGAACTCTAAAACAACTGGTAAATAAATGGCCTTAATGGAAAAGTTGTGAGGTATAACTCTAATTCACTTTCAAAGGAAGCATAATGGCATTGTTCCAGAAAAGGGATTTGGCCAGTCTGCCAGAGAGAAGTACTAGACAGCATTATGTGTATTGATTGATAGTCCTTCCAGAAGCTCCCTGTCCCCACCACTGGCCTACCCCTTGAACCTGATGTGTTGTTCTCAAGCTGTTTCAGGCTACAGTTGCAAAGAATGGGTCACTGAAGTGTCCTAGAACTTGACAGCTTTATTTTCTTCAAAAATAGCACACTTGTATTCATTGTAATTAATCCGTTTTAAAATTAGGAAACACATTAATCCATTAATTTTAACATTGTTAGCAGTCTGGTTCAGGGTTATGTTTTCTACCGGATGCTCTTTGCTGTGGTCTCCTGCTATGTGAAGTGATAGTGGGTAAGAGCTGAGCTTTTCCAGAGACCACCCTGATATGGAGCAAAGCTGTGTGATTTCTGCTGTGCTCATTCATTAGCTCCTGTATGTGACCTGTGTTAGACCCCCTGTGGAATGGGAGGTTTTACCTCTAGGTTTAAGCAGAGACTACCTGGCCTAATGGGTTTGCTTATTTCTCTCCTAAATTGCATATATTAAAAAACCAAGTATACAAAATTTGAAAGAAAATAGACCAAACCTGTCTTGTAGAATCTGTTAACAAGTGAGGAGTCTGATAGACTTTTCATTGCCCGCCTTCCACCCTTAAAGTTAACCTTCAGTTGAGGAATGACATGTTTCAAGGTTTGTAGAAAAGAATAATGCTCCATTGTATGGGCTTTATGCAACACTGTTTATTTAGTAGTTGCAGGGCAGGCTACAGACATGGAACGCTCACTGTTAGAAGTATTGAAATAAAATACGAAGGACCATATAGAGAAATCTCTTGGAAGTTTTTGCATGTAAACACAAACCATGGTAGGAAAAGTGGCAGATGATACCAAGTCTCTGTTGACAGGTGTCCACATGGGACCTGGAGTGAAAGGGCAGAGCTAGTTCCTGAGTAAGCCCTCCAGCCTTTGCTGTCTTTGAGTTGGCTTCAGGGAACCTTGGCTATCTGCTGTGGAATACAAGGAGCAAATTTTTTTGTCAAAGACTAAAATAAATTGACTAGGTTTGGAGGTTGTAAAGGTATTTCTTAGAGGGGGGTTCATTTGAAATGTCGCACCTCACATCAAAATGAGTGACGTGGACATTTTTTTCCTTCATTAAAAGGCAGAATACAAAACTTTTAACATGTTGGGCATGTTGAACAGTCTAGAAGTTAAGTGATAGGTTCTGCAATTTTTTATTTCTTTTGAAACACTTTCAGAGTGAATCATAAAACTCTGTGTTTAATTCTCCAGGAAACCCAACAAACACAATTATTAATTGATTTCAAATTTTCTTGAAACACTAATTGGTAACTACCCTGGACTTACTAGCATTTACATTTGATAGGTTAACCCATGACTTGTAATTTTAGCAGATAATTGCTCTTTATTTATCTTAGCAGAAGACTGTCTCCCCCAGGTTCCTACAACATCATGAAATGTTCTTCTCACTCAGATATAAAATACAGTGTGTGTGTGTGTGTGTGTGTATGGGTGCATATGTTTATAAGTGTGTGAGTACATGACTTAATTACAGAGATATTAGCGGTGGGTTTTCTGCACCATCGAATTGCTTGATTTCTGATTTTCTTGGCTCTAAATAGTGTTTAGGATTTTAAATGTGTTTATTGTTAAGACTAATATGAGCCTGAGTTTTTCATTGCTGATGCCTGAGAATCTGTGTGAAAAGGCAGACTGTTCACTTGCTCCACTGGTAAGGAGTATGCAGGCTCATAGCAAAGTAGCTGAGGACTCGGAAGCAGAGGTGGCTTCAGTTGGTGGCCTAAGATCCTGCCACAACTTTAAGCTCAGCTTAATCATGAATGTGTGTTTGTCTGTTGTTTAAAACAGGTCTTACTTTGTTGCCAGCCTAGCTTGGGACCCATGGTGCTCTTGCCTCGGCTACCTGAGTGCTGAGATTCCATGTGTGCACCCTATGCCCAGCTCTTAATCGTGGTTGAAATGGAGACTCGGCCATGTACAGTGGAGTTGCTCAGGCTGCTCTGCTGCATATTTTGGAGCTGACGCTGGTGACTGGAAATCTGAAAACAGAGAATATTTGAAAATCTCCCCATCCCCTGCATCTGTGTCAAACAGACCCCCCCCACCCCAGTTTTTCTTTTCCCCAGTTGAAATGTCTTTTGTAGTCACCTTTTTTTAGTCTTTTCAGCTGTCACAAAATTACAAAGTGAATATCATGCTTTAAGGATTAGGGAAGGGGGAAATAGAAGCCTTTTGAGACTCTTTGTATCTTTGTATTCTCTAGAACCAAAGCCATAGCTCTCAAGTGAGTTATGAGCTAATACTCCGATGGCCCCTTCTGCTTGAAACACAGTGGGTACATTCACCGTGAGATGTGTTAAGCAAGAGCCACAGTACCAGGTCTCGGGCATGAGCGTAGACTTATGTTTTAAACTGTGTTGCTAGAGGGAGCCTAGTGGGGTAGGGATGGTCCTGTTGCCACTCCAGGAAGTTTCTCTCTCTGTAAGATCTAGAGAGAAATTTAAGGCTGTCGTTGAATTAGCCTGCTAATGTAGTCTCTAGTCTCTGGAAATCCTGCAGAATTCTGCATAAGGAATGTTCTCCTATGCTACTTTGCTTGTTTGCTTGTTTGTTTGCTTATTTGAGAAAGGGGTTCTTATAGCCCAGACTAGCCTCAAACTGGCTAGGTAGTCTGACTTTGAACTCCTAGATCTTCCTGCCTCCACCACCCAAGTGGTAGGAATATAGGCATACGCCATCATAGCAGCTTAGCTTAATCTTTCTAATGGGAGTGGTGTATGTAGTCTTTACCATGTATAGAACATTACTTAAATGTGCATAGTGTGTAATTAGGCTGTGTGTACCAGTAAGAGGCATAAGCATTGGTGTATGCTCTTGAAGGGACGGGTTCAGGTATTTAATCTGCTGTCTGGGAGGGTGAATAGGTAAATCATATGTTCTCTAAGATGCATTGAGAGGGGACTGGACATCCCTGAGTCAGTCTGGAGCCTCTCCCCATCCTCAGGTGCTTGTTGAATGAAAGAATGAAGAGTGATGTGAACATACAGAAGCAAAGAGCAGAAAGCTGAGAGGAATAAGGAAGGGCTCTGCAGAGTTGGTGCAAAGGCAGCTGGATCTCAGTCACAGCCTGCAGAGTAGCCAAAGGGTTTGCAGAAGACTGATGGCCCAATTTGACTTCTGTCTCTTGCATCCTGCTTCTACTAATGACTTCAACAGTCCTTAGGTAGCTTAACCCTTGGAATGTAACTTCTGACAACCTCATTTTAGATGATGTGTATATTTTATTATCCTGGAAGATAATCACATGTCTAAGATTGACAGTACTTTATGTTAGAACAGTTAATCTATAAACTAAATAATGTCAGTTTGACCCAGGATATATATGTAAATAAGTTTTTTTAGTTTATTTTTAGTTTATATATATATATGTGTGTGTGTGTATTTTACCTGCATGTACATAAGTGCACCCATGTTATGCAATGCTGTGGAGGCCAGAACAGAACATCAGATCCCCTGGAACTGCAGTTACAGATAGTTGTTAGCTAAAATGTGGTTCTGGAAATAGAATCCAGATCCTGTGCAAGAGTAGCCAGTGCTTTTAACCACTGATCCATTTTTCCAGCCCATGGGGATTTTTATTTTTGGTAAGGGAAAAAATGTACTATATATTTTTAAGATTTGCTGAGAATAAGCAAAATTATTTCATGCTAGTTATTTTATAATCTTTAGTACTTGTGTGTACATGTAAATGGCCCCTAATGCTTTTTTTAATGGTTAACCATATGCTGTGAATCGTATTGTTTTGGTCAGAAATAAACATGATAACACATTGCAGTATCTAAAGTGTGTACACACACACACACACACATACATATTTTGTATACATATACACATACATGTACTTGGAGCTCCAGAAAGTGTTTGTACATTCTCTGCCAAGATCTAGCTTTTAATGTTCTGAGAACTGTGGAACTGCACATGCAGAATCTGCTTATTAGGAAGGTTGGAATTCCAAAAAAGCAGTGAGTGTCCTAGCACTGCAAAGAAGAATTAGTTCTATGCCATGTGTTAGTGGTAAATACTAAACTTTGCTATATGACACTAGTTGTCAAGACTTCATTTTAAAAGTTTATAATGAAGTTGGTGTCTTTCAAGGAATAGTGGATAATTCTGGCAATCCAATCAACATTACCTTAAAAATGAGTAGTGCTTAATTGTTTCCCTCTTTCAGTTAGCAGTATTGCCGGAAAAATAAGCTGGGACAAATAATTATCCTGAATTTTGCTGAAAGTTGGAGCTTAACTGCTTAATAATTTATAACTTACAGAGTTTAGGTGTGGCATTAAGCTAAATTGCACTTTAATATTGCAGCAACAAGCTCTACCAAATTGGAAGACCTGAGTTACTTAGATGGGCAGAGAAATGCTCCTCTTCGGACATCAATTAGATTGCCTTGGCACAATACAGCTGGAGGTCGGGCCCAGGAAGTGAAAGGTATTTATCCTTGCATACAGTGTCATACGATAAGCTTATTCACTAAACTTGAAAGTCTCTGATAACCAGTATCCAAAATATTTTTAGTGTGAAGTGTGTATGTACTTTAAAAAACGTATCTAAAAAGTCTGCTAGAAAGCCAGCCTTGATAGTTTTGGGCTTCATCCTTGCAGTATGTGATTAAATTACTTTTGGCATTGAAAATAATTCTGCAGTAAGTGATTTTGAATTGAAAGACAGTTTAACATTCATTCATTAGTTGCCACTAACAAAGCATCAGTTTTGTTTCAGGCTCCTAGACTATATTAACCATATCCTGTGGCTGTCTGTGATGTCCAACTACATGGTCAGTCGCTTTACCATGTGGGAAAACACTATTGCCCCCAGAGGAGAGCTGCACCCTTGTGCCTGGGAAACTGCATTCCCATTTTGCCTGAGCAAGGGTACAGCAAACACAACTTCAGTATGCTTTCAGATAAGCCACCCAGATGACTTGGCCCTTTGCATTGCTTCCTCTGTATGTGCGAACATAACTTGGAAGTATGAAAGGATGAACAGGTCATTTTAAAAGGATACTTTGGGGGATAAATAGGAAATGATAAATGAAGTATTAGAGAAGAATTTGTAGGAACAGGTTAGAAATACTTAGACAAGCATGATCTATTGTTTCTGAATATATTAAATTGACACACCTCGTGTCTTTTTTTTTTTTTTTTTTAAAGCACGATTTGCTCCCTACAAGCCACAAGACATTTTGTTGAAACCTCTGCTGTTTGAAGTACCGAGCATCACAACCGACTCTGTGTTTGTGGGAAGGGATTGGCTTTTTCACCAGATAGAAGAAAACTTGAGGAACACAGAATTGGCAGAAAACAGAGGAGCGGTGGTTGTGGGAAATGTGGGATTTGGGAAGACAGCCATCATTTCCAAGTTGGTGGCACTGAGCTGCCACGGAAGTCGCATGAGGCAGATTGCATCCAGCAGCCCCAGCTCATCACCCAAGAGTGCGTCCATGTTTACTGTTTGTCTAGCTAGTGTTTTTATAAGAGAGGTGGAGGACTCTGCTGTTTTAGATGGGAATTACCAGCTTTCCTTACTTAAGTTGTTCTAGCTATGTATCAGGTCTGCAGTTGTAGGTTAAATGAACTGTCTGAATGTGGGGTGTTTTGTTTTGACCCCTCCCTCCCGTCCTCCCTCCCTTCCTCCCTTCTTCCCTCCTTCTCTCCCTTCCTTTCTCTACCCCCTATCCCTTCCCCTTCCCCTCCCCTCCCCTCCCCTCTCACAATGATATAGGGTATATTTAACTACAGTCTGAGGAGAGCCAGCCTTCTCATGTCCTTCCTATCTGGAGTCCCTGCCTTCTTTCTCTAGAGGGAGTCCACATGTAAGTGACACATTACTACAGAGGGGCAGAGGAGTCTAATCAAGTGACCTGGGGAAGTCGGGGTTTTAAAAACCAAGGGATTGTGCTCCTGGAAGCAGAAGATAGATGGAATCTAATGCATCTTTCTTTCTTTTGGGGTGTGTTCCTTTTACCTACTCTTTCTTTTATGCAAGTTCTTTTGTATCTTGTTCATCACAGCCTTTCTCATCTATGCTGGATTTACTGAAAATATAAAAACTTACTTAAATAGGAGATAGAATAGCCAGGTTCTTCAGTGCTCACTGTGTGTGTGTGTGTGTGTGTGTGTGTGTGTGTGTGTGTATACACATACACAAAGTCTCTATGCATCCCAGGCTGACCTCAAACTTAAGATCCTTCAACCTCAGCACCCCCACATGCTGAGATTATAGGCATGCCCCACCATGCCTGGCTTCACTGCTTATTTCATATGTAATAAAACTATTACAAAGAAAATATCTTGAAGTAGGAACAAGAACAACAGGGTCCTTGTTTTTCCAGCCAATAGAGTAAGTATAGTAACCTAGGAAAGCCATTCTCCAGCAGGAAGATGGGGTCAGGGGATTTGCAATTTGTGTGGGACTAATCCAGAAATATGTTCCACACTTGTTACACTGTATGCTGATGTTACAATGGGATGACTCTCTCCTTCAGCATCAGATCCTACTCAGGACCTTCCTTTCACTCCGTTACTTTCTCCAAGTTCTTCCACAAGTGGTCTCAACATGGCCAAAATACCTGCTGGGTCTGGTACGTCTGAAAACCAGAGACCAAGAGAGGATGCGGTGAAATACCTCGCTTCTAAGGTAACCTGCTCCTGTTTCATGGGGGTCTTCCTGTAGAAATGTGGTAGTTTGGCTTCAAAAAGTGAGTTAGAAAAGGGATCTTAAAACGGAAACAACTGCTTGGTGCTAGAAAATAGTTTTTTAATAAAATGTGGTTATTACTCCAAATAAAGTGTTTTAATGAAAATAAATCCTAAAGACAATGGTAGTGGGTTTATGCCCATCTGAATCAGATTGAAAAAGTTCCTCAAAACAGTAGGAGAAAGCATGTGTGCTTTCCCCAGATCCACCCTTACAAGTACACACCTTTCGTTTACTGTGTTGCCAGTAGATGCGGAGAGATTTAAACTTGACCCCAGCCTCTTCCACTTGCACTTTATTGCCCAAGACCTGTGGGTTCCCTGCACCCTTCTGTCAGAGGTTTCCAGGACGATCATAAAAGAAACTTGGCTGACTTCCTCTTCCTAAGTGCATGGTCATCAAGGAGTTTGTGAAAATTTCCTCTTGTTCCGCTTCTAACATTGATTCATAAGATACTGTCCTGGTTAAAGCAGTTACCCTGGTGAGCTACTTGGGTCTCCCTGGTCAGCAGTGGTGGCAGTTAGTAGAGCTGGAGAACCAGCAGGGATGACAGTGGTGAGGACACTTCTTGAGGACACTGGCTGTGAGGTGGTGTAGTTTCCTTAGAGGAGTGCTGCTCAGACTCCTGTCCCTCCCACCTGTCCCCCAGAGGACAGTAACGTGGCACAGGGAGCCCTGGAATTTTGGCCACCAATTCACAGCAGTCCTCTCGTCATGAAGGGATGATCTGAGGTGAGTGATGTGTCAGTCTCAAAACCACCCTTGCTATAGTGACTGTTCAAACCTTCTAATTGTGATCCACAGTAAGAAACACGTCTTAGCACTCTTGTACACATAATCACACATGTAACAGAAGCAAAGATATTACTGACTTGTGCTTAGTGTGCCATGTAACATAGCCAATGACTTAAATTTACCTTATTCAAATAATAATTTTAAAACTACCTTTGATTTCAGATTGATTTCATAACTCGCTTTGGGTTAGCCAGCTTCTTTTTGTCAACACTGCACAAGACTGTGGTACTGGGTATCTCGTGTTGGCTTGCACAAGTTTACTGGGATCCACATGTAGATTCCTGCTATTCTCTGTCCATGTAGAAGTTGATGGGCCATGAACATTTCTTTACATGCTAGAGAGAAAGGGATTAATTTAAACCAGAAGTCTTTCATACAGTGGTTCTCGGTTGGCCTAAATGGTGTCCCACATGTTCTCTTGCCACTCTGCAGCCCTGGGATCTTGAGCAAGATCTTGGAGTGTCCTTGTCATCTCAACCGAGTTTATCCTGTGTCTCTGACTGTCAGCTGCACACTGAAGCCAGTGGTTTGTGGCCTATTTATTGTTGAGGCTGCAGAGATGAGTAGTCAGTGGTGACTCAGACCCTTCTGGAAAGCACGCTGCACTCCACAGGACTGTGCTGTCCTTTTCCATGTTCCTTACCTTATACTTACATTCTTCCTTTCATCCTCACCTGGAAAAGAAGGATTTTTTGTTTCTGTGCAGCATACCTCTTGATCCCACGAGTTTTTATCTCTGGCACTGTTCCTGTGGTCTAACAGACAACCTGCTACCACTGCAAATCCACCTGAACAATGGGAAGCCCTCTGCCTTCCCATGCTTCTTCCCTTGTGCCCCCTCACATGATAGGTGGATAGCTGGGAATTTCTGATCTGTATCCTTCGGTGTCCCTTGAAGAAGTGTGGGTCTGGGGAGGTCCCTGAGAGTGTAAGCCACTCCCGCCAGGAGGAAGAAGCAGCTGTAACTTTGAAGCTTGGGTTTGTAGCTGCCAACTGGATCCTATGCTTTTTGGATCAGCAGAGGGTTCCCTTGAGGCACCGCTGCTCTTGAGAACCGATACACGGTACAGATGGCAGCGTCAGGAGCATTGGGCTAGCTTGGAAGTGCTCTAAACCAGATAAAGCATTAGGTTTTATAGATGACTTTTACTAATCTTCATTGAATACAGAGTACATTGGGTTGATTTTTGTGTTAATCGAGATGGATTTGTGGCTGCAATTATTGGTCTGCCGAGAACTTAGTAAACCACACCAATGAAGAAAGGAACAAATGAATCAATTAAGCTAGTCAGTGACTCAGTCTTAGGAAGTATTTTGTCTTGTTATCTCAGCAAAGGGGCAGAGGTTGTGCTCTTATCTGAGGTCATGGAAAGCGCTGTGGAGGTGGTGGTAGGGTGATGCTGATGTCTTTGCTTCTCCCTTAGGTGGTGGCCTACCACTACTGCCAGGCTGACAACACTTACACATGCCTGGTGCCTGAGTTTGTGCACAGCATCGCGGCTTTGTTATGCCGGTCCCATCAGCTGGCTGCCTACAGAGACCTTCTGATCAAAGAGCCCCAGCTGCAGAGCATGCTGAGCCTCCGCTCCTGTGTACAGGACCCAGTGGCTGCTTTCAAGAGAGGCGTGCTGGAACCACTCACAAGCTTGAGAAATGGTACCTTCTCAGCAGGCCCCTTCCTAGTACAGGATGCCTGAGTGGTCCTCAGAAGGAGGGTGGTCAGCTTAGGCCTGGGGTGACAGGAGAAGACATTGGGGAGTGTACATCTGGTTTCATCACAACCTCTGTGGTATAGTTTCTAATTAAATGTCTCTAATAAGAATGAGATCTGTAACCCATCATTTCTAAAAATGCCATTTATAAGGACAGATAAGAGGAGGCTTTCTACCCTCCAAAGTTTTGATACTGAGTCTGTGAAATGAACCAACAGTAGATAGATTAATAGGACAAAGCCAAGTGAGCGTATTAGCACCCGCAGTGTCTGCATGTGGAAGGAACCTCAGTGGAACGTAACTGAGAGCAGTGGTTTAAAAATTTGGCTGCTAAAGGATCCTCAACAAAGAGTGGTAACTTTAAGAGAAGCAAGACAAAAGATAAAAAGAAATTTGAGCCTCTAGAGGAAACTGTAGGAAGATAAATAGATAGGAAAAGTAGTAAGTTTGATCCCTGGGCTTCTCTGATGCCGCAGCTGCAGAGGGCTACGCTTGTCTGCTGTCCGCCCCTCCTGGTGGGAGGTGATCTCTTGTTGTTTGACTAAGAGGCTGGGCAGAGAGCATCACTGAATATCCTTCTGAATTGTCTTCACCCTCACACTTCTTCATACTTAGGGGAGTTGCATTCTGATCTCCTACATAACTCTGAGTCGTTTAGATGACTAACACACTGAAGACTGTTGACTAAGTAGTCTGCACTCCTAGGTAGCAGGGAATTTTCCAGCATGGTTTTTTGTTTTAGAGCTTAAATCTAATACCATTTCTAGGAGTTTCCATTTGACCCCCACCCTTCCCCAAAGAGTCTACAGAGTAGAGGTATCAATGATATTATGGGTCATTAAGGTTTCATACCTCCCTTCACCCCCTGCTCACCTTTGAGCTAAAAGTTAGTTATCTACAAAGCATTTTCTTCTAGAAGATGCAAGAAAGAGGGACTGAAGGAGATCTGAGCAGAAAGCTAGCACCAGTAAATAGAAAACTAGGTTTAGGCTGTGCAAAGGACTCTCCCATGCCCCGGGCATCTGTAAAGCAGTTTTCACCACTGAGTGACTTGACACAGCCCCTTGATTGTGGTATCAGAAGGGTGGTTTTTCTTTGCCTGGAATCAGTTCACTGAGATGTTCTAACAGAGATCCTGGTGTCTTTTCCAAGAATTTCTCTACATGTGTCTGTTATTTTTGCTGTAGGCTACATTAGGAATAGTGGTTTATGAAGAGCTAATGGTATTATATACATGATTGAAATTCTGCTAATGTGTGTAAAAGCAATATGTTTCTGAAAACTGTTTTGTAAGAGTCAGTTTTCTTTTGGCTCTGTGCTCTGATTTTCATTATAAATTTAATAGAAAATATGCTTCTTTGAAAACATGTCTTCTACCATATGTAAATCTTTTTAGGTTTTGCTAACACTTTAAACTGTGCATTAAAATGCACTGAGTGATGCTATGTTATAGAAATGTATAATTTCTTAATTTGAGAAAATTATTTATCCTTTAGAGCAGAAAATTCCGGAAGAAGAATGCATTATTTTGATAGATGGCTTAAATGAAGCTGAATTTCATAAGCCTGATTATGGAGATACATTGTCTTCATTTATTACCAAAATTATTTCTAAATTCCCAGCCTGGTTGAAGTTGATTGTGACTGTGAGAGCAAATTTTCAGGTAAGAAAAGAATTTTCAACTTTCTTTCCAAATCCCTGCACTGAAAATGTACAGTGATAGAGGCTAATAGCTCAGTGCTGTAAGCCACGTCATTACGGAATTGAAAACTGTATCAGGACTTTGAAAGATTACTCTAGTGAGTCACCAAAGAATACTGACCTTTGAATACTCCAAGGCAAGATTATTAGGGTATCAGCTAAGTGTCCTACCAGCAATGAACTATGCTCCATCTAATCCTGTCTTACCATCACAGAGTACATACGCTCACTGGAGCTTTTGGCAAACTGGTCTACCAGTGTTTAAAGCCATTCCCACCAGTATCTATTTCCATGGGTTTATGGTGGCTCTTTGCAGGGTTTTATTTTTACTTTGTGGTACTAGGGAGCAAACCCATTTTTTTTTTCTCTCATTAACCTGAGATTAAACCCTTAAACTGCATGTTTGTTTTTACAGAACTTTGAGTCATGCACTGTCCAGTCATTCATGTTTTCTTCAATAATTATAATTTGGCAATCTGGGAAGGACCATAAGAGGTGTCCTGTGCTCCTGTCCTGGCTGACTTTACCAGAGGCATGGTTAACTTTTATGTGAAATGGAAACGACTGTGCTCTGCCTTCTTCCTACAGCTACTATATGAAGTGCTGCAGAAATAGGAGTAAGGAGTTATAGAGCTCCCCTTTGCTCTTGGTTTGGACTGTGCTTACTTTTGAAACCAGGGAGCATTAGGAAAGGAGTGGCAGGTGATGTTGTTTCTGGCTGCTGGGCACATAGGTACATCTGTCTCCCAAACTTAATGACACCATGCAATTATGATTCTTGTTCCAGTGTACCAATATCATATTTCCACTGAAAAGTGTACTTAACTTTTTTTAAGTACGAGAACATGCTATGCTGATGCAAGCAGTGTTTTTTAACTGCACTGTCAAGGGACACAGGTGGGAAGGAGAGTCTCAAATTTCCTGGTTGGATTTCCCAGATCTGATGCATTATTATCGTGGTTTCACAGTGCAGGGTCTTGCTGCCCCTCTGTTGGTGTGACCTGGTTGCTGCTGTCTGCTTGGGTCCCTCCCTTTGCTCACTTGGCTCAGAGTCCTCGATGAGGGCTTTGGGAAAGCCTTTCCCGATTTCCATCTCGCTTCAGGATTTCTTTCACATAAGCTTTTTATCTGTGCCTTATCCTATTACATGCTTTAATACAAAACAATGAGCCCCTGTAATCCATGAAAATCCTCCTTGAAAGAGAACGAGTGACCCTGGTTTAAAATGCTTCTCAAGTGAAAGGGGAAACTCCGTGGAGTGACACTGTGGGTTTTTGTTTTCTCACAGGAAATCATCAGTGCCCTGCCATTTGTCAAGCTTTCCTTAGATGATTTTCCAGACAACAAGGACATTCACAGTGACCTGCATGCCTACGTCCAGCACAGGGTCCACAGCAGCCAGGACATCCTCAGTAACATTTCCCTGAATGGCAAGGCCGATGCTGCCCTCATCAGCAAAGTCAGCAGCCACCTGGTGCTGCGGAGCCTGGGGTCCTACTTGTACCTTAAGCTCACTCTGGACCTCTTCCAGCGGGGACACCTCGTTATTAAGAGTGCCAGCTACAAGGTGGTGCCTGTGTCTCTGTCGGAGCTCTATTTGCTGCAGTGCAACATGAAGTTCATGACCCAGTCTGCCTTCGACAGAGCCCTTCCTATTTTAAACGTGGCCCTCGCTTCCCTCCACCCGATGACAGATGAGCAGATTTTTCAGGCTATTAATTCTGGCTACATCCAAGGCGAACAGGGCTGGGAAGACTTTCAGCAGAGGATGGAAGCCCTCTCCTGCTTCCTCATTAAGAGGCGAGACAAAACGCGCATGTTCTGCCACCCGTCCTTCAGAGAGTGGCTGGTATGGAGAGCAGATGGTGAAAGCACATCTTTCCTCTGTGAGCCCAGGTATGGGAGGTGCTTCCTGTCATTTGCCCATAGCGGTCTCTGCCACTTGGAGAGGGATTTGTATGGTTCTTAATGGAGGCGACCTAAACTGAATAATTCAACTTTGCTGTTTTGTTTTCCACACTTTCGGCCAGAAGGAGAAGCAGGGAGAATTTCCCCACCTCAAAGCTTCGTACTTCTGACTGCTAGAACTGCAGGACTTACAGTATATTTGGTGGAAGAGAAGCTGGCCAGTGCCTGGGTGGCATTTCCTGGCTGCCAGTTCTCTCACAGATCTATCTCCTCTCTCATCAGCATAAAACAGGGTCACTGTGGGGTAGAATGTGGTTTCTGCTTCCGGGAATAGCAGGCTTCCATAGAATGTTTGCCTGTGGCCTGGGGTCTGTCTTAGGTCCTTAGTCCTGTTGCTCCTGACCACTGCTTGGCAATATAGCACCTTGTCCTGGGGAGGAGAAATACTGAGGGTAGACAGAGAACCCAGTAATCCACCCTGGCTGCCTCATTTTGTATCAATGGTTCAGCTAAGTGTTGAAGACTAGACTAGGGCAGGATGCATTTCTTGCAGAACTTGAACCACTTGCCTGCCTGCCTGCCTACCATTGCCTAGTTTGAAACAGGGTGAGAGAGAGAGATCAACAATTGGAGGGCCTGAATGCCTCAGATAATGATGCTCTCAAGCCTTTCTGCCTAGCTTGCATCTTTGCTTTCTTGAGCAGATGCACTCTGAGTCACGATTGTCTCTTACTCTAGTAATGGGGCTGGTAAGCTGCAAGATGGTCTCCTTATGACTATGGTGGGCATTGGGTCAGATGTTTGGGTCCAGAAATGAAGAAGCAGGTGACCACGTGGGCGCCATGTAACCACTATCCTCCCCATGTGCTCTGATAGGTGTGGTACTGTTCAGTGCTGTGGCTGTTGTTTCCTTGGGGTGACACTAGATTTAAGGTTTGTTGTTTATATTTCTCAAACCTCATTTGGGGCAATAAGTCTATTATTAAAGTCAGATCGTAAGAGCCAGCAGAATGTTTGCTGTGACAGAGTTCGCCAAATTGCATTATCTTCCAGTGAAATATTTTCTAGGAAGATCAGCTGTAGTTGAGTTTGTAGAAACATTAAAAACAATCAGAAGTTTTACAGGGCCCAGGTTTCTTGCTGGTGTTAGGAGTAGAAGTAGTTGGACTATAGTCATCATTGGTCCTTGCTGCACCTTGACCAGTGGGACCAGCACAGGACAGGATTGAGAGCATAGTAGTTGAAGCAGGACCAGCAATTACAGACATACTGAGGGTCCCAGAACATGAGGCTGGTTGTCCCTCATGGGAGGAGGGTTTACATGCACTTTCCCCCATTCTGTGAGTCGTCCCTGCACTGCTTGCTTTGTGATGCAGAAACTTTTTCATTAGCTGTAGCCCCATTTGTCTAACTTGCTTCTGCTTCTGCTATGATGTCTTTGTCTATTCTGATGGCTTGAAACATTTCTCTTACATTTTCTTCTGGTAGGTGCATTGTTGTTAGTCTTACATTTAAGACTTTTTGTTCTTTAAAAAATTTTTTTTTAATTTTAAAAATTTATGTGTGAGTGTCTGTGTCTGTGTAAGTAAATGCCAAATAATTGTACATACAGAGGCCAGGATAAGGCGTTAGATCTCCTAGAACTAGAGCTGCAGGCAGTCATAAGCCACCCAATGTAGGTGTTGGGAATAGAACCCAGATCCTCTGAAAGAGCAGCAAGCCCTCTTAACTGATGAGTCCTCTCTCTAGCCTCTATGTCTTTATTTTTGAGTTTTTTTCTTTTATTTCTTTTATTTTCTGCATGCAGAAAATGACACCAGTTTTTGTAGCACTGTTCACTGAGAAGACAGTCTTTTTTCAGTGCATTTTATTATCATGTTTATTAAAAATCAATTGGATATCAGAATGTGACTTCACCTATAGAATCTCTCCATTGATCTGTGTGTTCTGTTCCAATACCATGCTGTTTTGATAACTACGGCTTTGTAGTCTGTTTTGAAGTCAGATAGTGTAATACCTACTGTTTCGTTCTTCTTGCTCATATATTTTATATTTTTATGTTGCAAGGATACTTCGTAGATGGTAGGGAACACTTCTAAAAGGAGATATACAACTTGATAGTTATGTGTGATATTAGAATCAGTGATTATTTCCTGGATGTATCAACTCACTAAGATTTCACAAGGACTTGTGATCTACTACAGTCTCCTGCTATAGCTATTAACTTGAGGAACAAATGGTCAGAATACTAACAGGTGCAACAAGTCCGCAGCTGACAGAAGCATCTCGGGCCATGCTCTGGCACTTGTAGATTTAGTTGATCGGTGCTTCTGGCATGTCATGGAAGACTGAGAAGAGCCAGCGGAAGGGGCAAGCAAGGTGAACTCGAGTGTCGTCTGGAGGTCTGCACAGTGGACTGTCTGTGGGCAGAGAGAGAAGGGTGCAGGGAGGTGGGGACTGCTGTGCCAGGCAGGAGGGACTTGCTGGCCTAGAGCTGAGGTGCGGCAGAATGGAGAGAGACTTTGCCTTGTGGACAGACCAGAGGAGGGGGAGCGTAGGTGACTTAAGCTAGCCCCAGGAACTAGGAGTGGCTTTGCTCCTAGGAGGAGCAGAAAGGTAGGAGACATGGGGCAGGGCTGTCTAAATCAGAGCTGGCTTTGATTTTGAGGAGTATGAGCCTGTGGGAACCTTTCTTCAGGGGGAAGACCTTGTCTGAAGGTTGGAGAAGTTGGTAGTTGAAGATTCAGCATTATTGATGGAAAGGTGTGGTGTGACTTGGTGAGGGAGCTTGTACCTGGAAAGAGAGAAGAGCTCTGGACGTGTGGAGTGGAGGAGAATTGCGGGGAAGATGACTAGAGGAACCACAGGGGTAAAGGGGAATTTCACGGAAACGATTAGATTTTCAGCATAGAAAGTAATCCTGCATCCTTAGGAGACCTCTTCTGCTGAGTTGTGTAGGGACAGAGAAGAGAGCCAAAGACCTGGGATGGGAAGCGGAAGAGTTGAGAGGCGTGGATTTTGGTTTTTAGTAACAGGAAGTTTTGTTCTTGCTGAGAAATTTATTTGGACAGTGTGGAAGAACATAGTCCCCACAAAGGGAAAAAAGTAGAGCTAAGCATCCAGGTGCGGCTGCCTCCTGCTCATTCCCACCGAGCCTGTTCTTTGCACCATCTTTCTGCTGAATTTCATCATGGTTATATGTGACTCCTCCAGTTGCACAGAGCTCCTCAAAGGAAGAACCCTGCATTGTTCTCCCACAAGCCCAAGCTCTTTGGTCTAGCAGACTGCTGTTCAAATCTCTGTTCTCTTGGTTATTAGCCACATGGCCTGGGACAAATGACTTAACCTGTTTGACTGTTTCCTCATGGACAGTCAGTGACTCACAGGATCCTGTGGGTGAAGGAGCTAACTCTGAGATTTCTGCATCTGAAGTAGAGCCCTGGCTTGAGGCTGCCAGCTTTGCAGCAAGGTCAGACTCAGGACGGTATTCATTTAAAAGAGCACAATGATGGGACTTGAGAAAGAGGAAGCCATGTGCTTGGCTGAGAGCCCTGAAGACCTTTGGGCTGGCCACTGAAAGGTGTGCTTATTACATGACAGGGCCAGCCATGATATACAGTTTATCTGGTTTTAGCACAAATTAATTACAAAAAATAGAGAGCTTCAGTGTGCTGTTTTCATATGTGCGTATGACATATGTTATCACTTCTAGACACTCCTTTCTCTGTCATAGACCTTTTCCTGCTTTTATGCTGTTCTAGTTTGCTTTGTATTGCTATGATAAAACACTCTGACCAAACACAACTTGAGGAAGAAAGAATTTATTTCATGCTACATCTCCAAGGTGAATATCAGTCACGGAGGAGAGCCAGGGTAGGAACTGAAGCAGAGACCATGCAGGAGCTCTGCTTATTGGCTTGCCCCTCTGGCTGTGCTCAACTGCTTCTCTTATGTAGCCCAGACCCAGGGATGGCACTGCCACAGTGGATTGGGTTCTCCTACATCAACGGGCAATTAAGAAAATGCCCCCATAGACCTGCAGGCCAGTCTGATAGAAGCAATTCCCTGGTTAAGGTGCTTTCTTCCCAGGTGACTCTAGTTTGTTTCAAGTTAACAAAAACTAACCAGCACACAAGCCATCTATTTTTTTTCCCTTAGATTCCACATATGTTAGAAAACTTGACTTTCAGGTCAGGCTTGTTTTACTTAACATGGTGATCTCCAGTTCCGTTCATTTTCCTGCAATTGACATGATTTCATTCTTCTTTGTGGCTGAATTATACTCTTGTGTCTGTATTTATATACAGTGTTTCTTCATGAACTAAGTAGCACCTCATGTAGGCTAATCTCATAATTTAGCTATTGTGAATAGCACTGTGATAAACATGCATGTGCAGGTATCTCTATTGTATGCTGACTTTGATTCCTAAAGGTATATATCCAAGATATATACTGCTGTCTATAGTGAATTAATTATACAGTTTACATTCCCAGCACATTATATAACATTTCTTTTTAAAATTTTATTATGTATATGAGTGTATTGCCTGCATGTATGTGAGTGTATCCATGTCCTGCAGTGGCCTCAAAGGTCAGAAGAGGGCATTGGATCCCCTGGAAATGGAGTTATGGACGGTTGTTTGCCTCCATGTAGGTGCTGGGAATCAGACCCAATCCTCTGCAAGAGCAGTCAGTGCTCTTAACCACTGAGCTGTCTCTCCAGCGCCAACTTTTGTTCTTTTATTGTTTTGTTTTATTTAAAACAGGGTCTTAGGTATCCCAGGTTGACTGGTCTTGAACTGACTATATAGCAGAAATGTCCTTGAACTGCTAACTTCCTTTACCACCCACGTGCCAGGGTTATAGGCATGTGCCACCACACCCAGTGTATGTGGTATTGGGGATTGAGTCCAGGACTTCATGAATGCTAGGCAGACACTCTACTAACAGCCCATCCTTAACCCTGTTTGCTTGATGTTAGCCATTCTGACTGAGATAAGAGAAAAACAGTGGCTTTTTAAATTTAAATTTCCCTGGTGGCTAAAGATATTGAATATTCTTCTTATTGATAGTCATCTGTACTTCCTTTGATAAGTTCATCTGCACATTTGTTGGTTGGATTTCTTGTTCTTCTGGCATTAAATTTTTGCAATTCTTTTTATACAAGTAGCTAGCAAAGATTTTCTCCACCCTTCTTTCCATCCATCAGCAAACGTTTCCTTGTGTATTTACTTGGTATTAAGCACTTTGTTGGGCATTGTTTTATAGCTGTGACATAGTTGAGACCCTGTGTTTCATGGAATTTGCATTTTGTCAGAGGTATAGATCAACCCAGACTGATGATAATGAGCAGACAGTGGCTCTGGAGATACAGGCAGCAAAGTGCTCAGGCCTGGGCTAGGGTCACTCTACAGAGATGGGGATCATCAAGAAAAAGACCTTAAAATGACTTTCAGAATAAGCAGCATTTACCATCTTTATACAGAGTCAGCTGTCTGCCTGCTCCATGTGGGGGTACTAAAGCCACCAGAGGACAGTTTGAGGGCAGAATTGCGATGTACTCATGTGAGGATCTGTGGTCTAATAGAATGGGATCTTTTGTGATGAGCCTTTGTATTTCTTGCCCTAGGAATGGACATGCTCTACTGGCATTCATGTTCTCTCGACAGGAAGGCAAGCTGAACCGCCAGCAGACCATGGAGCTGGGCCACCACATCCTGAAGGCACACATTTTCAAGGTGAGGTGTGCATCAGTTCTGTGGTGGGGGGGATTTTAGACAGCTTGTGATCCATCCCAGAAGCTCTCTGTGAGCACATTTCCTATTGTGTCATTTACATGTCAAAAAGAACCTGAGTTTCTTGGCATGTGTTATTTCACACCACCTGGGTTTTCTGACCATGTTTGTTTCTCAAGGTGAGGTCTGATGTCCGGCTCTTTCCCCTAGGGTCTGTCATTAAGTGTGTCTAGAACCTTAATCAAGTGTGAGTTGATTTTTTTTTTTCCCACTTGCAAGGTGCTGAGATTAGGGTAGTGAGTTTCTTTTACTAGGAGGTACAGCACTGAGCTTGCTTCTTATTTTGTAATGCTACATCACTGCCTGACTCCTTATTCATTAGAATTATAGATGGCAATCTAATTCTGTCATTAGGAGTCCTCTGATTTTCTTTTCAAAAGGGAAGCTTTCTCCTTATCGGTCTCCCAGATGTGCATAGAATTCACAGGGCCAAGGCAGGTGATTTCCCTATCCTGAGTTATGACTCACAGGCCCAGACATTTTGGAAGTCACTGTGTGTTCAGCATGTGTGTACACTCTGTGGAGCAGACTCACTTTCAAAATTATGCCCAGCTGGGAAGGAGACACTTAAGGACATCTGTCTTTGGTTATTTCCAGGGCCTCAGTAAGAAGACTGGAGTCTCCTCAAGCCATCTTCAGGCCTTATGGATTGGTTACAGCACAGAGGGACTGTCTGCTGCCCTGGCCTCTCTCAGGAATCTCTATACTCCCAATGTGAAGGTGAGCAACCCTTTGTATGGGGAGCCTGGCCCTAGACCCGTCCTATTTCTCCTTTATCATTTCCTGCTGACCTGGGCTCTGGATGGTGTCAGAGACTTGCTTCTGGTGATGCCATTCTGTTATAAAAATTATGCTTTTCCCCTAAAAGTTTAGGTTTTGCCCATGGGGATGATTGAGGTAGCTGGAGCTGCTGTTAACACATAGTGACCATTTCAGAGAAGGAAGTAATAAGGAAGCAATTCACGAAGGAAACCAAAGGTCAGAGAGGGATTTGCAGGGATACTGGATTTTAAAAGTGTCCCAGGTTACTATGGCAACTCATCTCTTCATGGTTCATAGGAAATTAATCACTGATGAGTGACACAAAACGAAGGGTACAAAGAAAAACTAGCTGTAGGCTCAAGGAAGCATGCACTCTGGCAGTGGTCACCTGCTGAGCCAAGAACTTCTTGACTGTGGCTGGTGGCTTCCTATCATGATACTCTTTCTCTGCTTGTACAAATAGGTTTTTCCTTCCCCATTTGCAGACTATATGAGGCAGTCTGAGAATTACAGACACACAGTCCAGGTACCTGGTTAAAGCCACAGAGAAATGTCCAGGCCTTTCAGCACCAGGCCCTGACATTCCTTAGTACAGAAAATCAGACCCTTTCCCAGTGGACTAAATCTTCTTCCTAAGTCAATTCTGTGAAATGGTTGTTCTTGCTCCCACACAGTAACACAAGGGAGGTCCACATGGTCGTGCAGTGAAGGCCTCCTTTTTCAGGCATCTGGCATCCACTTCACCACAGTTATGGAAAAGGGCCACATGCACCAGAGATGGAGATATGGGGACCACTCCTGGGCCCTTTGGTGCTTCTTCTCCCTGCCATCCACACACCTCCCCCTCAGCCCACTTACCGTGGCCGTGGCTCTGCAGTCCAGTCTTGTGGAGTCTTGCCCATGTCTGCTTCGAGGTGCTCTGTCCGTCCCTCCTTCCTCTCCTTTGTAAGTCTGAGGGATGAAGGTATCACAAAACTGCCTGAGGATTATGCGTGTCGAGGAGGAACCAGCAGTGTGGTGAATCTGGGTGGATGACCCACAGCCTTGTCTATTGTATGGCCTTGGTATGAAACAGAGAAACTTCAGCCCCAGGTAGACAGAGATAGTGTTTGCAAAGATAAAAATGCACTTTCTTCAGGTGACCGTCACTCTTCTTAGAATCAGAGGCTGATTTGTGGAGAGGCTGTTGGGCTTCAGCTTTGACTGATCTCCTTATCTGGGCACCTTTGTGTAGAACATCACTATGTGTCCCTGGAAACCCTGTGGTTGGCCTGCTCCTTCATAGGTTCTCATCTCTAGCTCCTAGCTCTTGGTGCTTTCATCCTGACTGAATCATGCATGTAGATTTTCATCAGAGGGTGGACAGGAAGCCATTTTTGCAGTGGAGGAGAACCAGTTCCAAACTATTGTCCCTCATCCCGGGTAACATTTGCTTTCCAAAAGGAGTTCCTCTGGAAGAAAAGCAGATGGCTCTAAGTTTAGATGTTACATAGCAGCAAAGCTGGACTGAGAATTTTTTCATCTTAATTTTATAAAAATTCAAGTTTAGGTTACTATAACATTATTCATTTTTCAGACTAGCCAATAGTTTGCCTTTTGGCTTCTTTATAGAATTTACAAATTCTATATAACAAAGAAAAAGAATAGATGTACCAATATCTGTTTTCACTACTTGAATGAATTCATGGGCATGGAACTTATTTACTTGGGCCAATAAATGTGAAGTGATTAGGAAACGCCATACTCTACTGAACACAAGTTTTCAAGGCACAGCATGATAATGTAATGAACTTTGCTCTTAAGGTTATACACCTTCCCTTTTAACATGCCTGCAATTTTGAGTTGTTCATTTTTACTTTGTTTTGTAAAATTGCAGTGTTACCTACCTCCACACCATCCCCAAATTTATATAACTTACTGTAGAATCTCAAGGCCTTCCATTATCCTTCTGTTTTGTCTTTTTAAGTCTTTCAAGAGGGAGAAAAAGATTTTCACAGAATATTGAGCAAATTATAGTAATTTAAAATTATGCATCCAATTAAGGAACTTTTTTGAGAGAGTATTAAATGTTGTCATACAGGAGTGAATGTCATTTTGAAAATAATTGCAGTTTGCCACTTTGGCAAATTTAAGTGACTTGCTCTGGAATGAGTGCTTGGTAATTTCAGAAGCATGCTGTTGATTTCTAGTGTTGTATCCTCCTGTCACTGGGCAAAGGTCATGCCAGTCTGCACGTACCTGCATGCCTCACTGGGGTCCTTGCCACCAGAGCCTCTGGGCTCCTGCCCAGCTGGTGGTTTTGCTTAAATGTTCTCCTAGCGTTAGTGCCAGTACTAGGCTGCAGACTTAGTAATGGTCAGGTTCTGAGGCTTTCTCAGCTGCAGGCAGAGAGGAAGGAACAGGGGTGAGGTGGGGACTTGGCCTGACTTCCCTTGTCTGGACTCAAGGGAGTCAGTCACACTCTGCGTCACAATTAGGCAAGGCACATTTTTAAAGGGCCTGCTTCTGTAAGCCTCTGGTATACTTAGCCAAGAAATTTGACTCCTGCTTCTACCTGAGCTGGCCAGCACATTTCAGCTGCATGTCCTCAGGGATGCTCAAATGAGCTTTGTGTTTTCATGCATTCGTTAAATCTCTAAGTTGGTAGGGAGTATTGCCGCTTCCAAGTGCTAGCCAAGGAGAGCTTCTGTGCTGAAGACTGCAGTTGGGAAAGAGTATATAGGAGGAGTCATTTCAGCCCCTTCCTGTGGGCAGTCTCAGCTAGAGCCCTGCGGTGGCCCTGCTGCCCCAATAGCAGCAATTAACTTTGTTGTCTGAGCGCCCCTTGCCCTCCCTCCTCACTGTGAGCCTCTTTTCTCCTATGAAATGGAGACAACAAAAACACTGTCTCCCAGCAATCAGGAAACTCATTGTAAAACCTCCTGGGAAAGAACCTGGCATGACTTACGTGCCCAGGTGAGTTGTTTTTCCTCAACTCTTACTCTGGAAACTGACGGCACTGGGGCTATAGGCACCTGGGAACTTCTAAATGAGCTGTTGGTGGCTATGAACCATGGGAAGCCTTCCTTCTTGCTACTCTGTGCTGCGAATAGCTCAGGGGTACACACAAGGCCATATAGGTGGGAGACAGACATTAGGTCTCCAGGGACCTCACTCTGAAGATCTCATAAAAGGGTGATGGTACCAATACCTGTAGTTACTGGCCTAGCACTTTTGGAATGCTGGATGCCATGCTTAGTGTGTGTGTGTGTGTGTGTGTGTGTGTGTCTGTATGTGTGTTGGGGTATGTAGTGGTAGTGGTATTTTGACATTTCATTTTTTATTTTTTATGACAACATAATGAAGTAAAAGTGCTTTTATCCCCATTTTTCAGCTGAAGAAGCTGAGACCTGGGGCAGTTGATATTCCCCAAATCCTATGGCTGGAAAGATACCAGATACTCAGCCTGCCCATCCATATCTGCAGGTGCATTTGTTACCTGGTGTGTTTACAGCCCTGCCTGCCAAGTGATTCACTTGGGAGCTATGGTGCCAGATCCTCAGTCCCAGTTAAGTCAGAATCTCCAGCCACAGAGCCCAAGCACTGGAAACTTCCAATCTCCCAGTGGCTTCAGTGGGAATTTTAAGTGGTAAAAGCACAACAGACAGTGCATCAACAAGAGATATGTGCTTCCCCAAAGCAGAGGAAGTGTGAATGGGTGAAAAACCTCCACCCCTAAACACATACCTTCCAGAAGTTTTGGTAGATGGGTACCATAGTACTGAATGCTCCCTTCCCAACATTGCTTGCGAAGAGAGCCTGCTGGACGAATGGGGTGACATGATGCTCACTTCCTAGGGGGCACATGAAGCTCTAAAAATTGGAGGAATTTTCTGAGAGTCGCTGAAGAGTCCCTTAACCACTTAATCTTTTCTCTTGGGCTCATGCATCTCAGAGATGGGGCTGATGGGGAAGGAAATGATAACTGATGGCAAAGTCATCCAGGGAATTTACAAATAAATTCTGCTGTCCTGTGCTGGTCCTCAGTAGTCTATTTTTGTTTTTGTACATATTGCTCCAAACTGATTTCCTAGGCCTTAACACCCCCCCCCCCAGTATTTCTTCAGCAAAATCTTGTTCTTTGCATACCAATAATAATTAGTGAAAGGGAAACTTTTTTAAGACCTTGTTTTTATTTGGACTTACAGTTCTAAAACCTTTGAATTATCTGGTGGTATTTTGTAGAGGATTGAACCTGTGCAACTGTGTACAGGCATCAGTTAGCTTGTTTGCCAAAGTCTAATTTCTGATTCCTTGTCCTCTGTGTTCTCTGCCTTTCCATCTATTCAACTGCTGATTGACAGAGGGAGACTGGATGGGTGCTGATCTGGGTATGGCCACATGATGGTGGCCAGATGACTGGGAAGAGTCTCCTCATCACAAGTGCGTGGTCTGTCCTCCCTTGTGGATAAGTGTTGGTCCCAATGATGTGAAAGGTGTGACCTGTGGGCCATCTCTGTCTGTGGAAGGACTTCCTCATGCTTCTTTTCTTTGTGAACTTTTGTTTTAGACTCAGTGTCTGCTGAAATGAGATAGGAATAGAAGAACATGATGAGAGATGGAGAGAGCCTGGAGTCTGTACCTCTGTGGAGTATGCCAGGGGTAGGGTGGAGATACCCTGTATGGGGTACAGACTGCTCTTTGGTGTTCTGGTGTTGGAGCAGAGACCCATAGGGACGCTTCTTTGCTATCTGTGTCTGTGAAACTAGCATTCTAGACAGAGGGAACTGAAAGGGTGGAGGCTGTGATGACAGGTCCTATTTCATGGTATTATTGGGAGGAGTCACTGCAGTGATGGGATGGCCTGGAAAGAAGGTGAGAGAGGAAGCTGGAGGCTCCAACCAAGTCTTTGGAGTTCAAGCTTGAGCAGCAGCCAAGATACCTAGCATTTCACACTTTGGGTTATAACATGTTGAGATGCCATCATAAGCTGTGGTTTTCCCTCTGGTTGTATTCATCTCCCACACCTGCAGTTTGTAAGTATTCTGTCAGCTACTCCAGTGGACACATCACTGAGCTACCCAGAATTTTATATGCCTGTTGCCTTTCTGTATCTTTTAATGATCCCCGTTTGTCTCTAGTCAAGTAGATAACATGGTCTCTGAGGTTTTCACATCTAATGGGCAGCCCTGAGGACCTGCCAGGGCTTGGCAGGGGAGTGATGGATGCAGGTTGGAGCTGTTGAGGAGGACTGATTGAAGAAATGCATGGGGCATCTTAATAGGCATGAAAGTGATGTCATTTTTGTGATCTGGAGATGTAAAGATTAGTATAGCTAAAATTTTGCATATGTTCAATGATTTTGTTTTAACATGTGTAGATTAAAAGCTTTCCCTGATATCCAAGCAGTCAGTGGATGGTGAGCACAGTTAGTGGGACCGGCAGATGACCTACTAGCAGTGCCCAGTGCTGACAGTCCTGAGGCCACGGGAGTCTGCTTGTACTTTTGGTCACTTCTCATAGGAACACATTCCGATCAAGAAAAGAGACTATTTTTGTCATCTCTTCACTTTATCTCATTGTCCATTATTTAATCCTTCATTATTTCATTGCTACAATGATGTACTTTTGGTTTTTAATTTAGTGATTTTGTTTCAGAGTGTATACCCTAAGCTAGTAACATTAATGTTAGCTAGAAATCATTGAAAATGTGCCACCCAGACTAGGATATGTGGGAGAAGACACTGCAAAAAAGTTATTTTCAATTGTGATGACTAAAAATACCTAATAAAAATTTACCATATTGTCTGCTTTTAAGGTCAATAAAGTATATTCACATTTAGTGTTATAAATCTCAAAAATTTTTCATCTTGCAAATTTTTTGTCTTGCGAGGCTCAGTGTCCATTAGGTGGCTCTTATTTCCCCTCTGTCCATTGTGCTTTCTGTCTGCAGACCTCCCAAGTAGCATCATGCAGTACCTGTCTTTTTGCACTTGGCTTATTTAACATCCCTTTTATACTAATCTCTGCTATAGCACCACCATAATTGAATTCTTTCTGAGGCTGAATTTTTCTACTCTTTGTGTATATATTTCATTTTTCAATTTTTGTTTATTTAATGTTTGTATTTTGTGTTTATGTATGTAAGTAAATCCATATGTGCGGTACCTGCAGAGGCCAGGAGAGTCCATTGGATCCCTTGCAAATGGAATTCTAGATGCTTGTTAGCTTCCATGTGGGTACTGGGAGCCAAACCTGGGTCATCTGCAAGAGCAATCAGTGCTCTTAACTTCGGAGCCACCCATCTCTCCAGCCCCTATGTATATATTTCTTTATTAGCTGATGGACCCTGGGGTGGCTTTCATGTTTGGTCTTTGTGAGTGATGCTTCAGTGAACTTGGGTATGTACATATTTCTTCAAACTTGGGATAGCTAGATTATACTGTTGTTTTACTTTTCATTGTTTTAGAGAGCCCTGAGTTTCCATTGTGACTCTACTATTTTGGGTTCCCACCAGTAAGAATCTGCATTATTTACAGGTCTCCCACTTGATACTAATGCATCTCAAATTTGAGATCTATTAGATTAAAAACAAATAGAAAAATTGAAGGTACTGCCCTTCTCCACAAATGTCGTTGAGACTAACTTGTATATGAAAATTTAATCTTGTTGGGGGACATTGCCCAACAGGTGAGCCGTCTCCTGATTCTGGGAGGGGCCAACGTGAACTACAGGACAGAAGTGTTAAATAATGCCCCCATCCTATGCGTCCAGTCTCACCTTGGCCATGAGGAAGTGGTCACTCTGCTTCTGGAATTTGGCGCCTGTCTTGACGGGATGTCGGAGAACGGCATGACAGCACTCTGCTATGCCGCAGCTGCTGGCCACATGAAGCTGGTGTGTCTGCTGACCAAGAAGGGGGCGAGGGTAAGCAGCAGTCCTTGCCAAGGAGGATGACAGCCAAGGTGTCTGAGGAGGTGGGAAATGTCTGTGGTTGCTGAAATTGTTGTTCCCCAGCCTCCGTGGATCTCAGTTTTGTCAGATTGCAGTGAGTTCAGAAACTGGCATCGTCAGAGAGGTGGGGCTTCTTGGTGAGAGCCTCCGGAGAGAGGTCAGAGAACAACCCAAAGGAGTCACTTTTATCTTTCTACCATGTGGGTTCCAGAGATCAAACTGAGGTCATCAGGCTCCACAGCAAGTGCATTTAATCTAGCTAGCTCTGTCGGAATTGTTTTAAGTGTTTTACTCCCCTCCTTTTCTTATTTAGTTTATCTACACTTTACTGCAGAACTACCAGGGTTAATGGATGAAGTTAAATGGAGGCCAAGCTCGGCATAAACTCTGTCTAGGCCTATCTTAAGCATAGATGCATTTCATTGGGAAATGAGCCATTGAATAACAATAGCTAACACTCTAGTAACTGTCTTCTGCCTGTTTAGTTATTATTTAAAGTTCAACCAAAACAAGACAAAACAAAAGTTAGGCTTACATAGGAATTTTTTCCCTTTGAAAACCTGTCATTTGGGGCATCTGAACAACAGGACTAGTCCTTGTGCGATATACCTTACTGTCATATGTTATATGCCTCTATCTCTGGAACCCAGCTCTCCCTTAGCTTTATTCTAAGCCAGCAGGTCCTCTTCCTTCGTATCTGAAAGCTCTGCAGGAAGAAGCTGTCATGTCATGTTAATGGCTCTTGCAGAGTCCCCAACTGATCAGGCAGCAGGCCCCTAAATTTGCAGACATGGCAGAACTGGGCCCTAGGCCCTTCAGCCCCAGGACTTCTTGGGTTTAAACAGGTCATATTGGAGTGCTTGCCATCTTTGGTTCTTTAGAAAGTGTGCAGTGTTCACCTACTCCCACTTTCTGACTAGCTGACTCCCCAGGCATGTGGCTTTCATTTATGAGCTGGTACGTCCCAGTTTACCTAACTGCCTGTCCTCTTTTCTTCATGAAGCCCTGCATTCTCTACATCCTTCTCCTCCTTTGGCTCCCTGGTTCAGTGACCAAAAACTGCTCTTCTCCCAGGCCCAGCTTCTCACAGCAACCTCCAGATGCTCCATCGAAGGACCCCTTTGAGAAATACAGTTTTGTCTGAGGTTTTGGTCTGTGTTGTCACACATATTCCCGAGAGAACTTGGAGTTCTGTGTAGTTTGCTGAGATACACACATGAGTGACTGTTTTTTGATTAATAGTGCTACAAAAGGAGCCCAAGGCTTGAATTTGTTTTTCTCCTTACAGCAAAGGAAGTCAAAGGTTCAGTGCTGTCCAGAAAGAAAAGTTGGAATATAAACTCCATCCATGTGCAACAGCATGGGCTCACAGACGGCTTTTGGGGACACCCATGGTCTTAGAGTAGAGGGGATGCTCACCTCTGTCTTTGCCTTCCTCCTGTTCCCCAGGTGGACCACTTGGATAAGAAGGGCCAGTGTGCACTTGTCCACAGCGCACTGCGGGGCCACAGTGACATTCTTCGGTACCTGCTGAGCTGTGAGTGGTCAACAGGTCCTTCCCAACCTGGCACACTGAGGAAGAGCCAAGCCTTGCAGCAGGCACTGACAGCAGCTGCCAGCATGGGCCACAGCTCGGTGAGTGGGACTGTGAGGTTGCTGCCTGGGAGGTGGAAGGCCTAGTCCAACACATCGGTGCTTCTGGTCAGATGCCATTTTCCCACAAAAGGAAGCAACAAAAGGAAATGAAGATTTCAAAACTAGTCACCGTCCTTGACTACACTCAGGGGTTTCTGTTAATACCAGGCTGTTAATACCATGGTGGGAGGTTAGTCCTGTTTGAGAAGTGCTCACTCTTCTTCCTCTTCTTTTTCTCTCCTTCCGTGTTCCACGTTTGCCCTCCCTTACTGTCTTACCCTCCCACCCCTCGATTCATTCTTTGTCTTTATAGTTTCTTAAAAATAATCACATGGAATCCTAATTCTAAAATCATTCTTGAGTATTTGAAGGATTTTTAAAAATAGAACTTGAAGCTTTGAGAGCATTTGAGAGTGCTTGTCATTTGCAATTCCTACAGTGAGGGAAAACTTCATGCCTCACTTAAATAGAGCATTTATTTCTGGTAGATGTTGGTAGTTCTCAGTTTGAAGATTTAATTGTCATCGCCTGGCCTGTTTCTTTGCTTTGTCTGTGAATCTAATAACATTTTGCTCACGCTCTGCAGTGTATTTCTCACTCTTTATTATCTTCAGGCAATTAGAGGTGCCAGTATTTGGTAAGAGTCTTTCCCCCAAAATGACTGAAATTTGAGTGCCAAGCTGGCTGGCTGACATTTGGCACTGACACACAGGGGCAGATGTACATACAAGCATGCCATTGCTGGCTGGCTAATATTTGTCATTAAAAACACATATGCATGAATACATGAGTGTTCAATACATACATCTGAAAATGCTTTCCTGCTTTATTTTATCTTCTTTGTCTTGCTTTTTTCAGTCAGGATCTCAAATAGCCTAGACTCGAACTCTTGATTCTTCCTGCCTCCACCTCCCAGGTGCTGGGATCACAGGCATGTGTTAGCTCCTTCAGCCGAGTGGCCGAGGCGTTAAAAATCATCAGTGAGAAGTCTGGGAACACCATGTACAGACACTGCCCTCCTTTCAAGTCCTGTTCACCTCTCAGGAGCGGACCTGGAGTAACACTGAGCAGAAACACACCAGAACAGCCAGTAACCATTTCATGCAAAAAAAGAGAAAGATTATTAACCAAAAGACCTGAAGAGTACGCTTGTTTCCTAATGCTGTTACAGCAAATGGCCACAGGATCAGTGGCTTAAAAAAAAAAAAAAAAAAAAATCCCAACAAACACTTAATCATAGAGCCCTGGAGTCAGAAGTCTAAAATTAAGGTGAGATGAGGCCAGACTTCCCTCTGAAAGCTCCAAGAGAGAGCCTTCCTGGCCCTCCCAGCTTGTAGAAGCCACTGTATTCCTTAGCTCCTGACTGCACACTCTGTCTTCAGAGTACACCTCACTGGTGCTGCAGCCCTCCCTCTTCCTCCTTGCTCTGACCCAGAGTCCTCCTGTCCTGCTCTTACAACTGCCTTGGTTAGACCAGGTCAGTCAGTGGCAGACACACTGTACACCCTACATTTCAAGGTCTAGAATTTCCTTGAATTTTCACTCACAGATTCCAGATATTAGGACTCTGCCTAGTAAACTCAGCCCATATGGTATGGATTGGGAGCCTAGAAAATGGTTTTGTTGTATTCTCCTGTGACCACCACTGCTCACTCTGGATGATTCTGGCTCTAGTCTAGGCACAGGTACTTCATGTCCCTGAGAGAAAACTTTTCTGCCTCTAACATGTGATCTGCTCCACCCTTTGACAAGAGATGCCCAGAAGGGAAAAGAACAATGCTGCCAGTAGAAAAATCATTTGGACAATATTTAAAGAATTTTTTTGTTGTACAAAGTATATATCACCTTGTTGTCATTCCTTGTGAAGACTGGACTCACCAACTTCTGGTGATTTATGCAGAAGCTGCACTTTAAGTGATCCGCTGAGTCCTTTGTTGATTAGGTTGGCATATTTGGGTCATGTTGGAATTCATTAGAATTCTGAGTACCTCGTAATCCTGAACAGTGTTGCTGAAATTCACTGAGAATTTTTTTAATTCTTCTCCACGTAAAAGTGTGAATAGCATATAAATTATGCTTGAAAATGGTTTTTATTTTATTTCTTTTCCTTGTGTATCGCGAGGTAATGGTTAAAAAACAACACTTTCTCCTTTGATATATGGGCTATAATAAGCACCTATTGCTATGAGAACTCATGAAATCACCTTGGCACGTCTAACAGGTAGTCCAGTGCTTGCTGGGAATGGAAGAGGAACATGAAATCGAAGTCAATGGCACTGACACATTATGGGGAGAAACAGGTAATTATGCTTCCATTGCTTGTTCAGGGCAGTGTGCATGATGCTTCTGCTCCACTGTGTCCTGACTGTTTGAAGAATGGCTCATGATGCATGTAGTCCTATTTTTATTTTGTCACAAGGCATTTGAAGCTTACAGCTTTTTAAACTCTCTAAATGAGTAGTAAAGCTTCTCTTGGAAGCAATAAAAGTGACTCATTGTGAATGTGACCAGCAATTAGGATGTACTTACTTGAGGAACGTCTAGTGGAAATTCCTAAGTAAGGCACTCAGGTCTGCACATGTCCTAACCCACTTGATCTTCCTGTGCTGCCTGCCAGGGGAGCTGGGCAGCAGCTCCATTGTCAAGAGAATCAACAGGGAAAGCTGAGGCCTGCTCTGCCTCATATAACAGGGTCAGACTCAGGCCTTGTAGCCCCACCTAAAATACTGAATATACTCTAAAATCCATTTCCATTGGTTGGGGCAGGGGCTGTCTAACATAGTGGGAAGAATTAATGATTAATTGAATTAATGAAGATATTGCTGCTTTGAAATTTCCCGCTTGACTGAATTGGTATAAGAAGTCTGAGATTTCGTATTATGAATCGTTTTCAGTGGATGTAACCAAGAATGTTTAATGTGCGTTTCCTGGCTTTGTTGTGTGTGGACGTGATGTATGTGATTTCCATTTCTCTCGCACAGATTTGTTTCCAAATGCTTTTAAGTTATTCCTAGCAAAGCAGATGGTAGTGTGGAGAGTTTATTAGCTAGCTCACACTTGGACAAGCCATAGAGATTTTCCTGGTAGGAGTGCAGGCCTGCCCTCAGAGCCACATGGCCCCCTCTGGACAGCCACCATCAGCCTACCTCGCCACTGGTCACTGTGGACTGAAGAACAAGTGAGGCATGGCAGGAGCTGCAGAAAAAGCACAGGACTCCAGATGGTGTGGACCAGTCCTGAATTTCTGTCTCCTCCCCATTGAGAGTCTGCCAGTTGGTTGACGGCTAAAGAGACACTTGAGAAATTAAAGACTTTGCACTGATTTTCTTTAACAGCACACATTTTATTACTTCACAGTCTCTGAAAGTCAGAAGTCTGGACATACCGGGACTGATTCCTCTGCTTTAGGTTCTTATCAGTCCACCCACAGTTGGGGTATTGGCTTGGCTGTGTTCTCATCATAGACTCACCCACTTCCAAACACTGAGGTTTGGGGCACGATTTACCTCTTTGCAGTTGTCCATGAGTCTAGTGCAAAGCCACACAGTTGTTCAACCCTGTCAGGCCATGTTGTGGCTTAGAAAGCAGTTCTTGTCTTCCTCTGCAGGGATTAATATGAATTCCGTCAGCCAAGAGGTTTTTGTTTTTTGTTATTTTTTGAAATGGGGGTCTCACCATGTACCCCTGGCTGGTCTAGAAGTCACTGTGTAGATCAGGCTAGCCCTCAAACTTGTGGCAGTCCTCTTCCTCATCCTCCCAAGTGCTAGGGTTATATGTCTGAACCACCATGTCTAGCAGTTGAGAGTTTTCCTGAGAGAATTTTAAGTCTTAAAATTCAAGGTAAGAAAAGACGAGGTCAGCACTGTCAGGCTTGGAGAGCCACGGCAGCTCTCTACGGAGCTCTCTACGGAGCTCTCTACGGAGCTGCTGCCCATAAAACCTGGTGCCTTCGCTGCATTCCTACTGACTACCGCCTTTGCCCCAAATCTTCCTACCTCCCACAGCTGTTCATATCAAGGGGAACAGCTTGGAATATTGCAGGGCATGTTGTAGATGAGAGAATTTCTGCAAATACGGGGCCTGATGACATAAACTGTACTGTCAGGAAGGTGAGGTCTGTATCAGATTTGGCCACTGAGGCCCGTTATCTGACTGTAAATGTGGGAATAAGAAGAGACGAGTGAGGGTCACAAACAGCTCTGACTTGGTACATCCTGCAGACGATGGTGATCACATAGATGAATGGGTCACACAGCCTGCATTCACCAAGCTTGCACTACAAACATTGGACCTGGCCCTTCCTGAGTGTGCTGAGGCACTTGGGTGCATTGTTCCTCATCAGGAATTCTCAGCTGCGAAAGTGATTGCTTCCTCATTGCCTTTTGTTTGGTCCTCAGTCTTGAATGCTCTCAATAGTGCTTTGTGTCCAAAACATCCCAGACTGGCCTTTGGTAGTGTAGCCACAGCAGGCTCCGATCCCAGAGTGACTCCTGTATAGGGTGTGGGAAGTTGGAGGACAACTCAGAGCTTTGTGTGGGTAAGGCAGTCATCATTTCTCCTGGAATGCTTGTGTCCATTCACAAGTCTGTTCACTGTAGATTTGGCTGTAGACTTGGCTTTAAGATGCTGGATGACTGGCTTACAAAGGCAGTTTCCATGTTCATTTCTGGATCACGTACTCGTCTTTGAAAGGTGAGTTATTTTCTGTGTAGCACCTCTGTCCTGTTTGGTTATTCAGCCTCTCTCAGCTCTCAAGGTATTGAGATGTTGCCGAGGTGGGTGCAGCTCCTGCACACAGTCTCCCTTCTCGGACAGACTCTTGCAGTCTGTGTATCTGCTTCACAAGGTTCTGAGTGTGGCTGTGGGGGAGTCATGTCCCCTGCTGATTAGGAACAGTAGGTTCTCTAAAATGATGAGTGCTTTCAGCTGGGAAGGAGGACACATGGGAATTGGGAGGCCACCATGAGGCCCCTTACCTCTTCAGCTATGGGGTCGGGCAGTTTGGAGCAGAGGTGGTCCAGTGCCTTTAGTGCCTGAGCATTTCAGTGCTTGTGGTCTTCACATGTGCTCATAAAGGAAATCATTTAAAGGGGCAAGAACTTGTATTACAGATTTTAGAGACATTTATCTAAAACAAGAGCAGTGTTTAGTCTGGCCACTTAGTGTAGTAAACCCTACAGCTTTTTGAAAACTCACAGCTATGCCTGCTGATTTGAGGGAGCAGAGGACTTTACTTAGAGAATTCTTTCTTTTTACCAACATCTCTGGCTGTTTGCTTCTTGTCTATCAAATGTTTAGAGACAAAGAGACAAGCCCTTCAAAGTCAGTTCTGTAGTTGCAGTACCTCTGAGCCCCCAAGCCACCTCCCCTGACCCTGTGCTCCTCTCCTTCAGTGGAGAATAAGAAGCAGTATGACCTGTCAGCAGAAAGTTCAGAGCAACTGAGGTCTGCCCCTAACTACGCCACCCACAGACTCTGTCAGACACTGTTGGCCCCACAGTTTCTGGGCGGTCCAAAACATGGCCAGAGCCCATCAGATGCTTGGGTTATCTCTGTCTCAGGCATTCCACAGCCATGACAAGTCAGTGCTGGCTCCCACAAAGTCCTGACTAAATTGAGTTACTGTTTTCATGTCAGTGTTTGATGTGAATCAGGCCAAGCTGAAATGACAGGGACACTTAACTGGTGACCTCATGCTGTTCTGTGGGAATTGTCAGAAGGACCATGTTTCCAAACTCTGGCTAGGCCTCTCTCCAGTATGAGTCTCAGCTCTGTGCGTGGAAGAGGGAGACAGAGGTCTCATTTTCCAGTGCCCTTTCCAGCACACCTTTCTTCTTCACAGTCTCCTCTGCCTTGTTTTCAGTCCCCTCCTCAGTTCTGTCTCTTGATGCTTTTTGAGGAGAGACCTTGTACTATACACTGTCGGCTTCATAAGAACGTCGTCTTTGCTCATGTGTAATTGCCTGGCCTCTCGCTGTCCCAGGGACAGAGGTGGTGGCTACCTGTGCAATCCAACAGTTACTAGTATATGACTTGTGCAAATTTGTTTCATGTCTTATTTTACCTGAAGGCATTTAAATTCCTACCTGTGACTTTAGCAGAGGCATAGACAGTGTTGGTCTAATCTGGAGCTTGTCTGTGGGCCTTAACTTAGAGATGAGGAAATTAGAAGAGAAGAAAACCATGAAATTTTAAACATGGGATGTTCATTTGTAGAGTTATTTGGGAGAATTGCTGGTGGGGAATGGCAGAGTAAGGAGTTTAGTCACTCTAAAGAGCTAGTGATATGATTTTGTTCTGTGGCAATCCCCCCTCCTGGATTCAAAGACTTGCTTGTGTGTGATAGGCCCACTGCTGCTGGAATGTAGCATGTCATGGCTGACAGGATGGAATGGCTTGTGTTCCCCCCACATTTGTATCTGTAATATCGTCCTCTCCTGGGCCCTCCAATGCTCCCCAGCAAGCCGGCGCATACTGACTTGGTCACTTCCTTCGAGTTTCTCTCCTCTGCTTTGTAGCCCATCTGCCAGCAGGCCCCCTGCCCTAAGCTTTCAGAATATAGGACGTCAACTGCAGGCTGCCCTTCCCTAACTCTGACAGGGTGTCCCCTGTTGAGTCTGAGGTACTTTGTGTAAAGTGTCAAGTCCTTTATTTTAAATCTACTGTTTGGTTTGGTGACACTTTCCAAAGGAATTTAGCCATTGTAAATGATTGACTTCTATTGCCTAAGCTGCTAAAGACACTCAGTTGTCTCTGTTTCTAAGAGCTGAGTTTTCTCCTCTGTGAGGAGTAGGGAATTTGGGTTGTGGAGCCTCCCCATGTGTCAAAGTGCATGTGTCAGACCTACTTCGCAGTCTGCTAGTTCTGGGCAGAACTTGGCAGTTCCGGGCATAGCCCTGGCAGATGGATTGTATCCAAGCCTTCAGTGTGGGGGCAGAATGTCTGTATATATGAGTCTCTATACTAGGTCACAGCTGGGAACAATACTGTGTTTAATCTTTTGTGATTTAAGTCCTTATGGATTCACTTTCTTTTCCTATTATGTGGCTGTTGAATATCTATCTTGGGTGTACCAGGCTATGGAAGCCTGGATTACCACCTTCAAGACTGCTGCAGACCACAAAAAGCAGGGTGCTTTATTACATTTTAAATGATTTTAGAGAGAGAACATTGAGTAAGAATTTAAAGTAAATATTAAGCTTGCTTGACTGTTTGGTCTTTACATATACAAATTCTGTATTCTTTATTCCAAAGGCTTAGGACCTGCAATGTTTGAAACTTGTTTTTTCATATTGGGAATATGAAAAACTTGGTAACATTTTCATAATCAGAGGTGCTCTAAAATCTAAAACTTTGAGTATTATTTTGGTGTTCAGAAAGTCTCAGATTTTGGATTTGTGGATTTAGGGATTGGGGATACTCAACTTGTGCGTGTCCTCTCAGAGCTGAATGCCAGGTGAGTGATTAGGAGAAAGAAAGCATTTGTCCAGTTCTTGCTGGTGCCCGTGGATAATGTGTATGACACTGAGCAAGAGAGAGGAAGCGCACTCCTCTTTCCGCATGGATACCTGGTGTACCCTGCGTGTGACTCTGTCCTGCTCAGCTTGTGCTCAGCTGTTAGTTGGAGAAAAGGAGCAGACCAGGAAACAGGCCTTCAGTGGCATGAGGCATGCCTTCAGTGTCTTGGTGGGTAACTGGATCTATCAGAAGTGTGAACATTCTCAGCATGCTTTAGAAGTGACAGCTGTTCAAAACTGTGATCTTACAGATTTTTAGAAGAGCAGAGTCCAAATGAAATAGAATTTATGTCATCTATATTTTAGGAAATTGTTTTTAAATTTAATTTATGTTATTTATAGCACACAGTATTCTGTAGACTTATTTGAAATAATACATACAAGAATGAGGGAGGCAACAGGGTTGGACTCAGGCCACTCATTGTGGCACATGCCTTGCCTTTAATCCCAGTACTCAGGAGGCAGAGACGGTTGGATCTCTGAGTTTGAGGTCAGTCTGGTCTACATAGACAGTTCTAGGCCAGCCAGGGGTATAGAGTAAGACCCTGCCGAAACATTTTTTAGAGATAAAATCAAGACTGGACTCAAGGAGCAGCCCAAATGTGCATGCCCTGGAGTTATCCTGGCATGCCACTAAGGTAAAGTGCTCCTGTGCAGGAGCCACATGTTCAGATCCAGAAGGGAGCACAGTCAATGCAGATTGTTCCTGGTGTCCGTGGAGGTTGGGGGAGTATAGCAGCTTGTTAGGAGCTCAGAAACATTTTTCTGGTATTTTCCTTCTAAACACATCCATAAGCAATTGTTCAACAAGTTCAGTGTCTTTAGAGAAGACTTCCTGGCAGCACCAGGAAGAGCCAAGAAGCCACACTCCTTCTAGCTATATGATCTTGGGCAAGTTGTTGAGCTTTTTAGATCTTTCTTCATTTGAAACAAATAAGAAGAGCACTTGCCTCATACAAGTTGGCTGCATATGAAATGGACTTATGGATATGCTGAACCATGAAGCAGCCTGTAGGACATACTTCACATATGTCATATCATATTTTTTATTTGTTTATTTTTATTTTATGTGTATGAGTGTATTGCCTACATGTCTGTAAGTGCACCAAGGTCATGCATGCCCACAGAGAACAGAAGAGGGTGTTGGATCCCCTGGAACTGGAATTATAGATGGTTGTTAGTTGCCATGTGTGTGCTGAAATTTGAACCAGGTCCTTTGCAAAAGCAGCCAGTGCTTTTAACCTCTGAACCATCTCCCCAAACCCTCATAGTATATTATTAAAGCAGCTTAGGGTCAGCCTTCCTGATTTTCATTTTTAATTTTTTCAAGTCTGCTATAATCCACAAGATTTTTAGGGGCAAGAAATATGATGTGAGAAATTCACTGATTTGATGGTTTAAGGAAAAAGGCTAAAGCTGTATCTCGGACTACTCACTGACCAGATGAAAGGTTTAGGCTTTATTAGCTGCCCTCCCACCCCCGCGGTGCATAGCTGTGTGTTTGTGTGTCTGAATCTGTGTGTTTACTTGCTTGTGTGTATGCATGTGGAAGACAGAGGTCGACAGCAAATGTCTCCTTTTTTGAGACAAGGTCACTCACTGAACTTGGAGCTCATCCTTTTGGCCAGCTGGCTGCCCAGTGAACCCCCAGGATCTTCTTGCCCCACCCACTACAGGTGCACGCCAGCTACCATGCTTGGCTTTTACATCAGTGCTGTCCTAATGTAAAAGGGCCCTAAACTGGGGCCCTCACCCTAACCCAGAAAGCACGTTACGCACTCCCCACGCTACCATCGCCCCAGCCTGGGTATTCTGTTTCGGTTGAGAGCATGGCTCCTGGTTAATTAAGTTGCAGGTTAAACTCCTGACTTCCACACAGGTTCACTTTGCAACTGTAGGCAGGTCACTTTTTTCTATAGCTCAGTTCCTTTACTCAGTGGAGTGAACTTAACAGTGATCTCTTAAAGTATGCGTATCAAGACTAAATAGCAATCTTCCCATGGTATTTTGCTGTACTCAGCAGTTAGCAAATATTCCAGAGATATTATATGCAGCTAGGGTTATGATAAGTCAATATTAGTTATTAAGACAGTAATAATTTATGCTGTCTGTTCTTGAAAGACTGACTATTCAAGTGATTGTTTAAGCAATAGTAGTAAAGCTATTTTGTAGTTACTTTAGGAAGATGAAGAAAAATAAAATTTTGATCACGTATAAGTCTGCTTAATGACTGTGAACATTTCATTTTTTTAAGAGCCCCGGGAAGTCTGAGGTTCATGCTCAGTCTTTAATCCATGCCTAGAGACCGACCGTGGATTTTTACCAGAGAATCTGCAGCGCTGTAGAGACATTCTAGACGAATCTGCAGCGCTGCAGAGACAGACATTCTAGACGAATCTGCAGCACTGTAGAGACATTCTAGACGAATCTGCAGGACTGTAGAGATTCTAGACGAATCTGCAGCGCTGTAGAGACATTCTAGACGAATCTGCAGCGCTGTAGAGACATTCTAGACGAGTCTGCAGCGCTGTAGAGACATTCTAGACGAGTCTGCAGCGCTGTAGAGACATTCTAGACGAGTCTGCAGCGCTGTAGAGACATTCTAGACCCCCATTTGGCTTCTGTCTCCCCTAGTAATTTCCTCATGGGTGAGGAATAGTGTGGTGAGGCTAAGGAGAGACGGCTGTGGGGTAAAGGTGCTTACCATACAAGCCTGATGCTGTGAGTTCAGATCCCCAAAACCCATGTAGAAGCCAAGTGCAGCAGCACACGTTTCGGCGATGCTCGCACTGCGCCGCTGGGAGATGGGAGGTGATTATAGAAGACTCTTCAGAAGCTTCAGTGGGCAGCTAGTCTGACTTAGGAGACACCCTGCCTCATCCCCCATGAATAAGTGTGTACACACACACACAAGTAAAAACTAAAAACAGAGATAGTATGGTGAGGCACGTAGTTTATATGATGCTGGGTTGGGCCCTGCTGTCTTTTCGTTCTGAACTTTTTAGCCAGGCCTGATCCTGATGACCCTGTTGTGGCTCTCCCAGGAGATTTTTACAGAATGGAGAACAATAAGGACAATGTTATATACAGCACAGCACCATTTTGTTAAGTTCCGAACACTTTTGGGCAGTACTGGATTCCATTTATAAGGTCACCAAAAGCAGAGCCCTCCCAGAGGGACTTCTTGAGGCTGAGGAATGCTAGAAGCTTGCTCTGACCCCCAGGACCTAGAGCGTTGTCTTCTGAATCAAGCGTAGTTTTTCAGTTTATTTTATTTCCACTCTGTTTTCATTTTACCCTTTAAGTTGGTGAAGATTAGATCAAGTAACATGAATTTCTAGGTCTTAGAAATGTGTTCTTATACCTAGTAGGAAACCTACCCTCCCTTACAGATGGATGGAAATGCCTAACAAAGCAAACTTGAGAGTCGCAGCCTTCTCCCTGGGGCATGGCAGAAGCCTGCTGCCTCATCTTTGTGGAGATGCCACCTTCAGTCAGGGACGTGGGAACCAGCCTTTCCAAAAGTATCAATGTGACAGCCTGGCAAGGCATCAAAACAAAAAATAGAATTTCTAATTTCATTTTACATTTTAGATAAAAAGAAATTTCCAACGTTTCCTGCACACTCTGCTTTGGTTCTGACCTTTATAGTTGTATGGTTTGTGTCTGTTCAGAGTCCGGTCAAGGGTTTGATAACACCATCCTTGTCACATTGAATGGCTTCCACCTCAGCCACGTTAGATGGCCTTTCTAAGAATGCTGCTGCTTACTACTACTAACATTGGCATTCTGTTTCTCTTTCATTTTTATAAAGATAGGAAAGGCCAGTATAACAGGAGATAAATTGCACAAATAAACATATATATGAAAAGAAAACTGGGTGGTTCTGCTCTTGGCACCAGCTTAGCCAGCAGGAAATGTGTGCAGCAGGTGCAGATTCTTGTTTGAGTTTGAATTTTCCATAAGTAATTCATGAAAGACAGTTGTCTGCTGTGGAACAGCCTCTGTGTACTGACCTGTCACCTTTCCTCCAAGTCTCCAGGATAGTCTAAGAAGCAAATGACAGAATGAGGATGCCTGATTATGATCTTTAAGCTGAGCCATCCTGGACCAGTGCAGTGGCACATCCTTGTGTATTTGAGTGACAGATCTGCTACAACATTTTATAAACAGCTCTGTTGATGAAATGACTGTGTTCCCAGCAAGTTGACAGTTGAGGGTTGCTTCTTTTTTAAAATCAAATCTTTGCCCAGAGAACTTTAATATGTAAAAGATTCTGCCAAATGATCCATTTTTATGGTACAAAGAATTATTTCTCAGTGATGTTTTCAATAAGCTCAGATGGTTGAGTGTCAGTCAGGTTTTTCTTAAAATGAACATCTGCCATGAGAAATCTACTCATGTTCAGAAGACAGTACTGCTGAGGCGAAATTATTCAAGACTGTCAGAATAGGAATGTGCTTTCTTCATAAGTTAATTACACAAATGCTATCTTGTTAAGGGTTTTGCAAGTAAAAGAACTTGTGTCCAATTTGAGTCCTAAAACATGCTGTATGTTCGCATTGATGTTGGAGCTCCCATTTCATAGTGTGCATCTTGTTTAACTGGAAGGAGGGGATTGCTCTGTCTTTTCCCACCCTGGTCCCAGTGTCGACCACCCCCACTTCTACCTCTGCTCTTTTGTCTGGTCAAGCTAAGTTAACTGACTCTTATTAGAGTTGGGAGTCAGCTCAGAGGTCGGCCTTCTTAGCAGAATGTTTGGAATTCCTAAGCACAGCCAATTTGTTGGCTTAAGCATGTGGTCCATTCTACTGCAGCCCGAATATGGTATCCTGAAGTCTTTGTAGCTGTTGAAACTTGAGATACATCCTAGCCTGGGGAGTTGAATATAATGGGGCTAAAAATACTCTGAGTAGAAAAAGGAAGCCCAGGTCCCATTGTCTGTCAACATAGTGTCTCCTTGGGAATTGGTGTGTAGAATGAGATCTGTTTTGAGCCTGAGCAAAGTGGGCCTGTGTGGACAGGTTCTTAATCCCCCTCAAAAAGAATTTAACAAACATATAGCAAGTCAGGCCGTGACAGAAGGAAGTGGAAGTTAGCCAGTCACCAGGCCTGGAAGGGCACGTTTGTGAGCTGCTCCAACTTCCAGCTTCTCTGCCCCTTTGTGAAACACGCAGACCGTATTTTTAGCATGGAGCTGTCTAATATGTTTTGCAAGACTTTAGTGGCTGCTGGAACAGAAATCCTGACTTAGAGGCCCATTTTTAACAGGGATGAGGCTTGTGTACCAGATGAAAGAAAGAGACACTCAGGTAGGCTTTTTCCTGTAGTCTCACCAGTCTCTCTTTTCTCTCCAGGGAGTCCTGGGCATGTTTGCCCAGCACATGTGCATGGATGTCCATGCTTGCACACACATGTCTATCTGTGTGTCTGCCTTTTGATTACTTTCTCCTCCTAATTATATACAACCAAAGGAGAAAGAAGGAAGGGGAGGGTCACTGGTGAGCGGAAGTTCGGAACAGCAGCCGGCCCAGGTGGTGGCTAGCGCTGAGATCTCACAGGGCTCCTGTTCAGATCAGTTCAGATCGTGTTCATTATAGGAGAAGAAAACAAGGTTTTCTTCATGCCCATCCTGACTAATCGGTAGGAAGAGACTCCTGTAATAGAAGATGGAACAATGCATAGCAGAGTGCAGTAACCCCTGAAGTTAAGGTGTGCACGGGTGAGAACTGAAAACGGCTCCCAGAGGTGGCGTAGGCCAAGGGCCTCTCTAGCCTGTGGGATGCCCAGATGCTGCTCAGGAAAGGCACAGATGGCAAAAGTGGGGTTTGTGTGGCCAGTTCTCCCTATCAGGCCCTTCCTGGATGGAGAGGAGAGCCCTGCCATGGCAGAGTTCCCATAGAGATGGCAGCTTCCCACATAAGGGCAACTCCTCTGTTCTTAGAGATTCTCCTGGCATCTGAGATTCTCAAAATAATTGATGCAAAATAATTCTTCTGCCAGAAGCATATTTGGGCATGGCATAGTCTGGTCTCCTGCGATGTGAAAGTACCCCAAGCCTCATCTCAGGAATCATAAGCATCTTCACCACTGTCGTAATCAGGGCAGAAGACTGTATGGAGGGTTCCCTGCAGCAGGGGCCAGGACGTACAGGTCAGCTCACTTTAGCCACTGGTTTTGCACATAGAAGTACCACCTCTGCCCTACTATGTTAGTGCATAAAACTGACTTTAAAGTGTCACTCTTTTAATACAAGTTTATGTATAAGTGTGAATGTCTTCTCCATAGGGGCAGGAAGCCTGTTCACCACACACACACACACACACACACACACACACACACACACACACACTCACGCTCGCGAGTGGTGCCTGAAGGTCAGATCAGCTACAGCACTCACTTCCCTACTGTGTTTCTCCCCACTGTCTGAGAAGAGTTCTCATTCCTGCAGATCACTGCTGCAGAGGCGGATGTGGTTAAAGATAACTCCTCCTGAGCTAGATGCGGTGATGTGGGGTTGCACTCCTGCAGTCCTAGCTAGTCAGAGGCCGAGGGAAGATCACTGGTTAAATGCCACCCTGGACAACTTAGTAAGATCTTGACTCAAAGTAGAGTAAAAAGGGGGGCTGGACAGATGGCTTACCAGTTAAAGACCACTGGCTGCTCTTGCAGAGGACCTGGGTTTAGTTCCCAGCACTCACATGGTGGCTAAGAACTGTCCATAATTCCAGTTCCAGGGGATCAGACGCCTTGTTCATTTACAAACATGTATGAAAAACACTCATATACATAAAATAAAAATAAGTAAGTCAAAGGCTGGGGATGGAGCTCAGTGATAGAATGCACAAGACCATGAATTCAGTCCTCAGCACTACATACACACACACACACACGTTTCTCTTAACAGTGGTAAGAACTTCTTTAACTTGATAGACAAGAGGAACATCATGTACACTACTTTTTCCTCACATTTCTCTGGTCATTCATGTTACTGTGCTAGGTGGCCCCAGGTTGTTAAAATTTAGTAATAACAGATACGGTAGAACATTTTGTATATTAGGTTTTGTGTTGATTGTAAATTTTTAAATAGTTACAGTGTGTTTAAGCAGTGAAATTAGAATTAAACAATTATTGAACCTTTGGACTCCTCACATGAATCTGATCCAGTTTGACCACTTAACTACACAAATGAGGACACTGCCTTGGTCAAACATAAAAGTATACTAAAACCATATTTCCTGTCTAGACCTGAAATCCTTGCATTCTGGAACTCTGTACGTAGCCTTCTATACCTTCTGCTTCTGACCTTGGTGTCAGCTCTGAGTTCTCACAGGGATGGAAGCTGGCTTTACCACTTTCTTGGAGAGCTGCAAGGAGTCTGACCTACTTCATGGAGCCGTGTCTACCACAGAGGCTGAAGAAAATGGTGCTGTTGGGATTTGCCATGCTGTGTACATAAGCGCAGTTGTTTTGAAGTTTTGGAACATCTTGAATACTAGCCCTCAGGTGCCATAGTCAGGACTGATAAGGCTGATACCAGCTTCTAATTTTCTACCTCCTCTGGTCCCCCAGTTTGCCCCTTGCTCTGTGCTAAAGACAGTCAAGAGACTTGGGGTCAACAGAGTCCCTTATGCATGTATTTCTGGAGAGATGTGTTGACCTTCTTCCTGAAAAGAAAAGTGTGAACATTATCAAGGTAGTAGGAGCAAGTCACAGTGAGCATAGACCTGCACACTGCCCCTCAACTCCCCAGGCTGCTAGGGAACTCCTTGCAAAGGGATATCCATGAGGAAGTTGCTGAAGGAGGGACAGTGCCATGACCTGTTAGGTCTGTACTCCTGCCTGGGGCTGAGGACTATGAACACAGTGGAACTGATGCCTTTCTATAATGATGAGGGGCTGTGCTTTCCTGTCCTCACAGGCTCGGCCCACAAGTCGAGTTATCCCTTATCCTGCCCATGGTTCCTGCCTTACTAACAAGACCCCTGGGTGGAAGTGGATTTCAGATGTTAACAGGAGTCAGGCCCAGCTACCGGACTCCATTTCCGTTTCTCCCTCCCCCTCCTCCCCCTCCCCCTCTCCTGTCTTTCCCCTTCCCTCCCTCCCGCTCTCATTTCATACCCAGTGGAAAGCTGGAGTAGTAGTGGGCAGAGGTCAGAGATTAGGAGCTGACCCTGATTGTATGGTGTTATAGAGGACCCAGGAGAAGCAAGCATATGGAAACCAGCCTTCCTGAGCACAGGCTCCTGTATTCTCACTGCCACGACCCTGACCCTGCTAGGTGCTAAGGAGACAGCCAGGTTCCACCCCTTCCTAAAGGAGGCTCGTTGTCCTGTTGTCCTGTCGCTCCCCACCCCCCATTGCTGTTGGAGTACAGGTTTTTACTGTGTGTTCTTTGTTTTACTTCTTTGAGTTGAGTGCGTGAGGCTAGCCTCTTGAACTGTTTAGCTCTGTGGCAAGTTCTTTCCTAGATGTAGAAGTCTTCCATTGCATGACAGCCCTGTTTCCTGCTGGGTTCCACTGTTGACTGCCATGTGTGTAGTATCTGGCCCGGGGCAATGTAAAGAGTTCTGCCACACAAAGGTACATTCACCTGAGACCTACCATAGTTGCTTGGCCTTATTCCCAACACTGTCTTCAGCCTTCACTCCCACCAGTGAAGAATGAGTGACCCTTGCTCCCCATCTGTTCCTCAGGTCTATCAGTTGCTAATGAGGATGGGCACTTTCCCTAAGTTCACTGGCATTGACTTGGTCTTTGTGAAGGGTTTATTCCTTTGTTTCCTCATTTATAGTATGAGAAGTCCACCTGTCTTTGTAGCTTGTAGGAACCCTGCTGTCTTCTGGTAGCTGGAATTTGTAGGTTTGACACTATTATTTAATGACAAAGTTCTCCAGACAGACATAGGAATGGGGCCACAGCATCATGCTGATCATTCCTCCTGCGTCCATCCTGAGTGGCTCAGCCCGATGCTGCCCCTATCTCATCATGATGAGCTAAAATCTTAGCCTGGGATTGTCATTGATGTCTGCTGTTGTCCTTTCCTGGAGGTAATTCCTGTGACAGCATAAGCCAGAGTGGAGGGGAGGGAGGAGGCGCAGCCCCTGATGTGAAGCTCACGCCCCCTGCCATCGGCGTTGTGCCTTTGCCACCTCCCCACAGGTCGCCACTGTCACTGACCCTAGGTGACGTCACCCAACACCTTATACCTTCTGATTTGCCCCCCACACCCCTTTTTTTTTTCTTGATTGTTACAACTTTGACTTGTTAAACTCTGATTTGTTAAAGAGGTTCTATGCTCTAGCAAATGAGGAATAATAGAGTACTCTCCTGACTGTCTGACTGTCTCAGAAATTAAAAATTTATTTAAGGTTTTCTTATTTATTTGTGTATGTGTGTGTGTGTGCCACGTGAGTGTGGAAACTGGAAGAGGGTGTTGGATCCTGTGGAGTTGCAGTTACAGGCAGTTGTGAGCTGTCTGATGTGAGTGCTGGAAGCCAAGCTGAGGTCCTATAGAAGAGCAATAAGTGTTGTCAACTGCTGAGCCATTTCCCTAGCCTCTCAGTAATTATTTTTGTTGAATGGAGCTTGATTTAAGGATAAAAGTCCAGGCTGAGCTATAAGATACCTGTTTGTGATGCATTATGTTCTGATTCTCTCTTACTGAAGAAACCAAAACCAAAATTTGGTGAATTTTCAGTTTGGGCAAGGCGTGGCAGGGTGAGTCAAGGTGTCTCTCTCACAGCCCTAGGTGGTACAGCCTGATGGGCTGGGGATCTGCCCGAAACAGCTGTCAACTGAGAACTCAGCTGACACTGCCACACTCATGCGGCCTCAGTTCCCGTCTCTGCAGGCTCTTCACAGGATGGCAGCTGCATTCCAAGAACACAAGTTGCCCCTTTCTAAGACCTAGGACCAGACACCAGCACAGGGCTGCTGTGCTCTGCTGTGCTGTGCTGATCGTCACTGTCACAGAGCCCCCCCCCCCCCAGATTGAAAAGGAGAGGACGAGTCAGGGCACGGAGGCCCCTTGCTCCATACCTGCTGACAGTCTCCTCCACCCCGTGCCCTTCATAGCCCTGACCGCGGCTGCAGGGAGAGGAAAGCTGGAGGTCTGCGAGCTGCTGCTGGAACATGGAGCTGCTGTGTCTCGGACCAACAGGAGAGGAGTGCCCCCTCTGTTTTGTGCAGCCCGCCAGGGGCATTGGCAGGTACCCAGGGGACCCCTGGATGCTTAGAAACAGTGGATGAGAAGGTAATCCACTATTGAGGCCACATGTGGCTCCAGAACCTTGCTCCAACCTTGACCTTTGTCTGTGCCATGGTGACTGCTTCTCAGAAGCAGATATAACAGATAGGCCAGAGACACACAGCTGCTTCCCTTAACTTCAGTGGGCTGGACTACAGTGACAGAGGTTCACTCCAGTGTTTCTGCTGCTGCTGTTTTGTAGCTTATTGGTACAACATATCTGAAAAAGAGCTGTTCTGGGGTGCCTTTTGGAAACGGAGCCATCTTCATGGCATCTTTAACTCCAGGAAGCTGGGGATTTCTGCACAGCAGTTCCTTCCTTCATTTTATAACAGAGACCACATATATAGCCATCTACTCAGTGCCATAATATACCCACTGCACAGACAGATGGCTACAGGATCATTCGTTACAGAAGAGTAATAGCCTGCCTAACCCTCTCCGGGTCTCAGTGTTCCCTAAGTCACAGGGAATGTGAAAGGAATTTAGTGGTGCATGAAGCAAAAGCAACAGGAATATGCCACCTTTGCCACTCTGTCCGTAGAGACATCTCCAGTTTCTGATTTTTCTCCCCAAACTTACCAGCATGCACAGTGTAAAGGCATATTGCTGAGGCTGAGAATGTCCTTTAAGAAGCTTTGCCAAAAGTTGCTTTCTGAAGAGGGAAACCCATCCCCCAACTGTGCATCTTAGCAAAGCATGTTAGCTGAGGGTGCAGTGCGACTCTCCTGCCCTGGGCCCCTCTATTGTAAGTGCAGTCCCCTCTGAGCATTGGCCATGGGTGCCTAAGTCTAAGCATGCCCACATCTCTTAAATAAAATGGCACATTATTTGTATATAATCTACACACATGTTCCCTGTATTTTAAATTACCCATAGATAACTATAACACCTAATACTGCATACATGCTGTGTAGTTCCTATGTTGTTTAATAACTAATAAGGAGAATAGTCTTTACATGTTAGTTTCCATATATTTCGATGGTCACTACAGAACCCCCAGATATACAGGGAGCTGTGCTTTGCTTCTGGACCAGCTTGTAACCCTAATGGCTGCCACTGGCCCTTCCTGTGCTTCGTTGTCCTAAATCACCCAGCCTCCCCCAATGTGGCTGTCCTATGTGGAGTGTCCTGTCACACCTGAGTGTGACTGCCATGCCCCACCACTATTTCTCCCATATGTGTGTGATTTTCATACACATAATAACTGGGTACATTTAAAAGAAGGAATTCAGAAAAGATTCTGTTCAAAGGAACACAGTGGGAAGATTATTCAGACTCCACATATCACACAACTGTTCTTTTCAGAGAAGAGTGTCATTTGTTGTCTTTAAAAGATTGAAAAGCCTGCTGGATGTAGAGAATGGCTTCAGTGCTCCACAGCGCGGTGGTTCTGCGGTAGTGCTACGTTAAGGAAAGACTAACTCTTGGAGTCCTCAAACCAAGAGTAAGCTTGATTTGTTCTCAGGTGTGTTCTGATTTCTCTCAGAACTGTTCCCCCTAAACACAGGACCCCCTCTGTATACATTCAAGTAGCACATCCAGCATTGTGTGGGAAAGGAATGAAGGCTTGTCTTAAAGAATCTTTAAACAGAATTTCACAAGGGAAGAAGTTGCTTTTTCTGACCCCTACTGACCCAAAACAACATACAAAACCACAAACATGTTATCAACTATGTCCACATGTTGCTTGCAACAATATTGTTGAAAATTTTCTGCTTTCAACAGATAGTGATATCACTATCCGTATACACACACACACACACACGCACACACACACATTCTGGGTCAGGGTATAAAAGGGTCATGAGGAAGAAAAAGAAAATACAGACTGTATGTTTAGCTTAGCTGGTAAAAATTGATTACATGGGGAGCCCAAGGCCTAGCAAGATTGTTTATATCGTTTCTTAAAGGCTAGTTAAATTTAAACAGTTAAATATAAGCTGATTATACAATCCAAAGATAGATTTAATACATAATATGAATTGATCTCAAAGCATATGTTTAACTTGGTTACAGAGTTAGGTAAAACAGGCATTCTTAAGTCATTCCCACACAGGGAAACTAACTCTGAGTGTTTTCAGATTGTTAGACTGCTAATGGAGCACGGCTGTGATGTAAACCTGAGTGACAAGCAGGGCCGGACGCCACTCATGGTGGCTGCCTGTGAAGGACACCTGAGTACTGTGGAATTCCTCCTTTCGAAAGGTAAAGCCTGTCCCCGCACATTGATTCCTTCTGCAGAACTTTGGCAGACCCCCACCAGTGCTGTCTGCTTCCCAGTTTGTCTTTTCTCTATGGAAACTGAGTCACTGTTGCGAAGGGAATGTTCCAAGACACGGTACAGCCCACGTGCCCATTCTTCCGCTGTGGTATAGGCCTCTTGGCCATCAGCTTCTGACTTCACTAAGCTTTGCAGATCTGCTCAGGCTGATGCACACAGTCAGACGCTCAGATTGTGGGACCCTCAGCCACCCGGCTTGGTTCATGTTCTGTGGTTCACTTTTCTTTCAGGTGCTGCCCTTTCTTCTCTGGACAAAGAAGGTCTCTCAGCATTGAGCTGGGCTTGTCTGAAGGGTCACAGGGCAGTGGTCCAGTATCTGGTTGAAGAAGGAGCTGAGATAGACCAGACAGACAAAAATGGACGCACTCCCTTGGACCTCGCTGCCTTCTACGGTGATGCGGAGACTGTGAGTATGAACAGAGACTGTGCCTGCTCCTGCCCCTGCACGCGGGGTGGGTCAGCAGGGAGAAGAGGCGCTAGCACTGAACTGCTTAGCCTTTGTGAGGACATGCCTGACTGAGGTCTGCAGAGCGTGTGTATGCACATACACATGCCCATTTGTTATGTGAGGTCTTTCCATTTTCTGTAATTCTGGAACATGCAGTCTGTTCTTAGACTAGTAGTCCAGATTTTAGTTTACTCTTAAAGCTTAAAAGCACTATCCCTTCCAGCTCCACATGCCCCAGGCATGCAGGTCAACTTGTATGCTCCCATACATATATTTAAAATGATTTCCAAATATTTAAAATATTTTAATAATTATTTCAAATTATTTTTTTAAATAGCCATTAATTGCATAGGTTATATATGATGTTCAGAACATGTATATGTTGTAGAATAATCAAATCAACTAACATTCTTATCTATCACTTCCAAAATTTGTCAGTTTTTGGCCTAGTGCATTTAAAATCCTGTCTTAATGTTGGAAACATACAGTGTGTTAGCAAGCAACAGTCACCATTCTGTGCAGTAGATCCCCAGAACTGACTCCTCCAGTCCAACATTTTGCACTTTTTGACCTACACTTGCCACACCTCCACTAACCACTCTTCTCTCTACTCTGACTTTTTTGGGTTCTGTGTACAAGTGAGATCATGGGCCGTTTTTCTATATGCAGCATATTTAACCTGTCCCTCAGGCTTATCCATGTTATCATAAATGTCAGGACATTTTAAAGGCTGAATAGTAATTCCACTGTGTATTTTTATTGATTGATTTGTTTGAAAGTCATGTGGCATTGTCTAAAAACAGAAGATTTTGTGGGCTATTTCTGTCTCTTTACTAAATGCCTAAATCTAATGGGGATGTAACAGTATTGTCTCTACTAGAAGTGAGATGTCTTCCAGGGCAGAAACCATGCCTTAGGAAGCACATCCCAGGCCCCCACAGGTGCCACAGGAGTGTTGAGATATTTGATACTGCTTGCTCAGATCTGTGTGGCTGATGAGAGGATAGCTGGAGAGATAAGGGCAGTGCTGTGGAAAGGCAGTGATAGGAGGCTGGGGTGTAGATTAGTTTTATTTACCAATTCCTCCGGCAGTGGACACATCATGAGATAAATATCTTGTAAAGACCCTGTTCTCAAATCTTTTGGCTATATACTAAGACAGGGAATTTCCAGAGCATATGGTAATCCTTTTTAGTTTTTTTGAAAACAAGATCTCATATAACCCAGGCTGGCCCCAAACTCCCTATTGTAGCCAAGGTTGGCCTTGCACTCCTAATCCTTCTGCTCCAACTCCCAAGTGCTGGGATTGTAGATGTGACCTGTGGTGCCACAGCTGGCAGTAATTCTGTCTGACTTTTCATGGACGATCACCCCACACAGCAGGGGGACTTGCATTACTTTGACAAGGGGCGCCATCATTAACACTTCTTCTTTCCGTTTTCCCCTCATTTTTCTAAAACAGCTGGAATCCTGTGAGTGTGAGTTCATATCCCATTGTGGTTCTGGTTTTCATTCCCATAACTATTATTAAAAATAAACATGTTTTCATATGCTTGTTGGTGTCCTCTTCAGAGAAATAGCTTTTCAGGTCCTTTACCCATTTGTTGATTTGGTTTTGTAACTGTTGTTGATGGTAGTTCTTTTTATTATTTATTTATTTATATTTATTATTTTTTGAGACAGTTTCTCTATGTAATCCTGACTGGCCTGGGACTCACTATGTAGACAAGTTTGGCCTCGATCTTACAGAGAGCCATCTGCCTCTGCCTCCCAAGTGCTGGAATTAAGGATGGGCATAACTACATATGGCCTGGTAGTTTTGTTTATATTCTAGATAGTAACCCCTCTGGAGTGATTTTAAATAGCTGGTGGGCTGATAGGAAACATGAATACCTAAACTGGATATAAGATTGTTTTCCAATAAGTAAAAAATTTTGAGTGACCAAAGTGATTTGTTTCTTATTGTCTGTCCTGTGCACATAGAGCTGTATTATCACATCCAGTCTTTGTACCATAGCCTCAAACTTGCCATCTTTACAAGTCCTAATATTTCAATTCTCTTTCTTAAACCTTAAATTATTCTAGGTCCATCTGGTCCCAAGTTGCTAATCTTTGCAACTTGTACCAGATGTGTAGATCCTTGTGTCGGCAGCCTGCTGGAGCTCACTGGGGAAGCCCTCCTGCTAATTAGCTGAGGTGAAAAAGGGACCACGAGCCCTGTCTGTGGCCTGGGAAGTGGGGACAGGAACATACCCTGCATGTGGGCACACACCTGTCTGTACCTGAGGACCTGTTTTCCCTGTCACTGACAGCTGAGTCACTTCAGCAGAGAGAGCTTTTCGCTATGGGCTCTGACTCCTTCCTCAATGTTATGTCAGTTGCATTTCCAGTAGAATCGTTAATGGCCAGAGGCATTGAAACATGACAGTAAAGCTAAAACTAAGGCTGCGAGCCAATTCAGAAGGTGGAATCAGGCGGTGACTGCGCCCCCCGGGCTGCTCCTCAGGCTGTCTCTCCCCATGCTGCAGGTGCTGTATCTGGTGGAGAAGGGAGCAGTGATCGAGCATGTGGACCACAGTGGAATGCGGCCGCTGGACAGAGCTATCGGTTGCCGAAACACCTCTGTAGTGGTTACACTGCTCAGAAAAGGAGCCAAACTAGGTCAGTGAAGCCCACTTCAGTTCAGCAGGGCCAGGGGGTTGCTTTCCGGCTTTAGAGCACCTGAGAGGATACAAAAACCGCGTGCTACAGGGCAAGAATAGTGTCAGGTGCCTGTAGTGTGCTGTCTCTCCCCTCCCCTCATCTCTGCCTCCCATTGCATTTAGTCACAGATACTGAGAAACTCAGATTGAGGGGGTTCCTTGGAGGAAGGGTAGGGTTCTCTGAGGGTCATGTGAAGGGCCACCTGTGTGGCTAGTGGAACAACATAAATTTGGTATGTACATAGGAAACAACAACCACAGTGCCCCTGTTTTGGTTTGATACCTAGGCTCTTTGACCAAGAGCAGTTCTAGGTCGGGGACTGTGGGGCTAACAAATTTTCCCAGTATTAAGCAGTTTGTTGTTTGCCCTGATCCTTTCCGCAGCCCCATATATAGGTAGTGGTGATGCCATGATGCCATCATTTTACATGAGAAAACCAAGGCACAGAGGAGCTAGGTAGCCTCCCAAGGCCAGAGTGAGTGGCAGAGTGGCGTATGTGTACTAGTAGTGCCCTCCAGATCCTCCCAGCACGCCTCTCCGCAGTGTCCCAGGTGCTAAGTGGGGGGCTAAAGCGAAGTCTGTGACCTCGGTATAGTCCAGGAGAGGGACTGGGTAGGGAGGGACAGGACAGAGTACTGAGATGAGACCCCAGAGCAGACTCAGAACAGCGCACATGGGGCCTGGGGATTGGCAGTGTTCCCTGCCCCCGCCATGCTGGGTGCTGCAGGGGGCTGGGGAGAGGTCGCTGAGGCCTGGGTTGATTTCTCCCCCTCTAGTCTTTCTTGGAGGGTGAGCCCCTTCGTTTCTTCTCTCAGTAGAGTGATAAGGACAGATTTTGCAGGCACCATTCCTTGCCAGAGGTTGGTCTGATATAAAATAGGTGAGGAACTTAAAACAGCTTGCCAGCACCTTGCTTTTCTTTGCCAGGGTACTGCCAAGAGCACAAAACACACCACAGCAGCAGTCCTGGCAGTGAGTTCTGAAGTTTGTGTTGTGCATCTGTGGGGCTACAGAACAGAACTGGCTCCTCTTGACCGTGGGAAGCACCTCTGACAGCATGTTTATTTTGCAGGAAATGCTGCTTGGGCGATGGCCACATCCAAACCTGATATTTTAATTATACTTTTACAGAAATTGATGGAGGAAGGAAATGTGATGTACAAGGTGAGTGGTTTCACCGCTTTCTGTGCTGTTGTTACTGACTGAGCAGCCTTTCAGTTCAGCACAGAATCTAAATGGGAGATCACTTCTCTCTGTGTCTGAAAATGACTGTTTCTGAACTAATGCTCTGGGCAATGGCTGTGACTTCCTGTCTGCAGCCACTGTATGAAGAACAGTCACCCCTAGATCCCTCCAGTAGGAGGTCCCTCCACTTTCACACACCTCAAAGTTCAGAGCATGGCTCGGAACAGTCACCAGCAACATGCAGAAGGGCACTGAGGCATTTGTAAGAAGAAAAGAACCTTAAAAAGGTCACAGGGTTCTGGAGAGATGCTCAGTGGTTACGAGCACTGGGTGCTTTTGCAGAGGATCCTGGTTCAGTTCCCAGCACCCACATGTGGCTAACAACCATTTGTCACTAGTTCCAGGGGATACAATGCCCTATTCTGGCCCATGGGCACTAGCTGTACAGGTACACTTGCATACGTACAGGCAAAAATTCATATACACGAAACAAGTTTTTTAATGCAAAAAAAAAGGGGGGGAGGTTGGCGTGAGGTGGACACAAAGATGGCTCAGCAGGTAAAGGCACTTTCCGCCAAACCTAACAATCCGAGTTTGATCCCTAGGACCCATGTGGTATGAGAGAACTGATTTTTGCAAGGTGTTCTATGACCTCCACACATGCATGAAGCATACATACATAGATCTATAACTGTCTTCCAAACCTTTTACTCTTTTGTCACCAGTTCTATAAACTTTGGGACTTTTGAAAGCATTTTTTATGATGTTTTTATTTAATGTGAACTAATGTATTCTCAGCTACTCAGGAGACAGTTAATTTTCCCATTTTCTATAAAAATGGAAATATGATTAATAAACAACTTTGAATTTTCCAAAATGAGCCACTGATTTAGAGTCACAAAAGGCCAGGTAGTGTAAGTTTTCGGTTCTGTGGGCTACATGAGCTACCGAGCTCTGCTGCAGTGGTCCCAGGGCAGCCACGGGTTGTACACGGGTAAAGAAGAGTAGCTGTGTCCCAGTAAAACTGGAAACACAGGCCTGTGCGCGGTGATTGGCCACCCCAGGGTTAGGCAGATGTGTACGCCATTTGCATCGATCGCTACTCCTTCCGTGCCCCTATCAGACAGAATTAGAACTATGGGGAACCAAGATTGTGATGACTTCAGTCGTTTTTTTATTACAAGGCAGCTTTGTTTGGTATGCTGTAAGTTTTTTTTCCTTTTTTTCATAGTAACAAATAACTAGGCATATAGCATGCCCCAGCAGGGTTCCCAGCTAGGAATCAGTTTGAAATTGAGTTCAGAGTGTATATTGTTGTGGCTTTGAAGTGGTTTTAATATGGATTTTGCTAGGCAATTATGTCAGAAATATGAAGCATTTTCAGCAGGCTGCAGTACCTGCTGTGCAATGGGGCTGACTGAGCAAATGGATTTCTTTAGCCTTGAGAGTGATGTGCTGCTGCCTTGATTTGTAAAGCCCAGTCCTCAGTGCTGCTTAAAAGAAAAATTACTATTCTGCAGCAAGCTGCAGGCTTATCCATGAGGTTCTTCCTGCCTTAGAAACTGCATCATTTTTTCATCAGGTTTCTATTATGTTTGCCATTAAAATACCTTTCAATGAGACATGGTTCTTGAAGTCACTTTTAAAATATATAAGTGAGGAGATATTTGATGCATGAAGATGGGGAGTTACCAGTTCTTCAGTTTACACCACCTTGTTAAGCTGTCCATGTCCTTGCTGTGTGGAGACAATGCAGCCTGAGCACGTTCAGTCTGGTCAGTGTCCTGCTTCCAACTAGAACCCTTGCTCATCTGGATCCGTCATGAGTTGTGATGGTTTAACATGATGGCTTTCAGCCTGGCGGCGGGGGGCATCTCATTTTAGAGCCTCTGAAAAGGATATATTTCTATGAATTTTGAATCCTAGAAAGGGAAGATGAAGGAGGCAGCCCAGAGGTACCAGTATGCCCTGAGGAAGTTTCCTCGAGAGGGACTCGGAGAAGATATGAGACCTTTCAATGAGCTAAGAGTCTCCCTCTACCTCAACTTGTCTCGATGTCGAAGGAAAACAAATGTAAGCTGCAAATTGTTATCCCAACCCAGTTCTTTAGCAGTACATAAAAGCCTATGCCGAACCTATCTAATTGGGGTGCTGTGGGAACCTGCTGCTCTCAGGGACCCCTCAGGTCATAGTCAGTGGCCTCCAAAAATTCTGACAGAATGCACTTATATTTAATCTCTTCTGTTCCAGTGATCAGGAGCAGGTGCAAGGTGCTCCTTCCCTTCCCTGTAGTGACACTTGCCAGTGTGAATTGAGGGCTTTCCCCTCCCCAGATTCAAAGAAAAGTCCAACACAAGTGTCTGTTACAGCCTGCCTGACGTGTGGTCCTTAGGTTTGCTCAGAGGGCCCACCAGTAACTACTCCATTTATAACCAGTGGTAGTTAACTCATAATTTGTTACTAGGCGTTTCGTATTTCTTCCTACTTGATTTTTTGAGCCCATCTAGTTTGACTCACCTGCTCTGGTGCCCACACCTCCCGCTCTGCTGCTAGAGTAGGTAGATGCCCACAGCCACCCTCGTGGCTTGGACACTCTCCTGCCACCTCCGGCCTCCGTGCACCACTTCCGCTGCTCTCTCTGGTGCTGTAGTTGCTGTTTCTAAATTGGATTCCTAATAGACCCGAGCTCTGGTTAGCGGGCTGTGAACAGGAGGCTGGCCCACGCCCTCCACTCCCTTCAGTCCGTCTAGTCGTGTCCCGATGCCCTGCCGCCAGAGCAGAGCTTCTGGGGAAAGCCACGTTGTTGCAGTGCTGTTTCTCACTCTTGTATTTAACTGTTGACACCAGGACTTTGGCATGGCAGAAGAATTTGCTTCGAAGGCTCTAGAACTGAAACCCAAGTCCTATGAAGCCTTTTATGCCAGGGCGAGAGCAAAGAGGAATAGCAGGTACTGTCTGGGGACACCCACACGACTACTGGCGCCTTTTTTCTGTGAGCTCAAATCTGCTGGTTGAGTTTGAGGTAGTTTCACTTCACTGTGATTATTTCTGGGACACCTCTCATCCCTTTTAATAAAAATTAGCTTCCAAGAGGCATGGCAGTGGGCATGACTGTTAGTGGCTAACCTTTCATTTCTTTGACATTCCGGTAACTACCCCTTCCTACCCTGCTCCAACACAGAACATCTGGCTGGTTGATATTTCCGTGAGACCGACAGTGAAGGGTGATAGGCGGGGAGGAGGGCTCTGCCTGACCTCTGAGTCAGAAGGGCGCACTGAGAGTGCGCAGCCAGCAGCCCGAACAGATTCTGGCACCTATCATTCCCAACCTATAGGTCTTTACAGATAGAGCAGGGCCCCAGAACCACAAAGACCTGGGTAAGAGCCCAGCACTGCTGCTTAACCTAGAAACTCCGGGCTAAACGACCTGAGCACCTCAGCCAGCGCTCCTACCTCATTCAGAGTGTTTCCTTTTCCTTTGAGGACAGCTGCATGCTAACAGTTCCATTCAGAGCATGCTCAAATGTGGCTTCTAATCAGATCTTATGTTTTCATATGAAGGCAATTTGTGGCAGCTCTGGCTGACTTGCAGGAGGCCGTGAAACTTTGTCCTGCCAACCAGGAAATCAAGAGGCTGCTGGCCCGTGTGGAAGAGGAGTGTAAGCAACTTCAGAAGAATCAGCAGCAAAAACAGCAGGGCCCGCTGCCAGCTCCACCCAATGACTCAGATAATGAAGAGGATGCACCGACCTCCAGTTTAAACGACCACTTCCCCCTTGAGGAGGTAGAAGAGGAAGAAACCTCTTCACAGGAAGAATCCATTTCCCCGACTCCCAGATCCCAGCCACCATCATCTGTCCCTTCCCCATACATCCGAAACCTTCAAGAGGGCCTACAGTCCAAAGGCAGGCCACTATCACCGCAGAGCAGGGTGGGAATCAGCAAGTCTCTGAGGGACACTGTGGCTCAGCCAGGCTTGGTTATGCGGCCTACCAAACAGGCACAGATAGTGAAGACCAGCCAACATCTGGGTTCTGGACAGTCGAGCATAAGAAACAGTAGCACAAAAAAGCAAGTCTCTTCTCAGAACCCTCCCCCGAGTCCCATGCCTGGTAGAATCCCTGGAGCCCCTGTTGGGAGCAGAAACCAGCACTTAGAGGGAGCAGGTCCTTTCACTATAGGAGCTGGTTGCGGCCACATTGGGGATCGGCTAGGCCCCAGCCAGAACATTCAGCTGCAGCGCAGCGAGGGCGGTACTGCATATCCCCTACCAAGCAAGGTCAAAGCTGCTGAGAGACTCTTGTCTCAGGCCTCCGTGGCTGTGGATGTAGGCTCTCCAAGCCAGGGTGGACCGGTGAGCTGCAGTGATGTGCGACACCCAGCTTCCCTCACCAGCTCGGGCTCTTCTGGTTCTCCATCTAGCAGCATGAAAATGTCAAGTTCAACCAGTAGTTTGACGTCAAGCAGTAGTTTTTCAGATGCTTTCAAGGTCCAAGGACCAGACGCTCGAATTAAAGACAAAGGTGCAAACCAAGTGCAGGGCGGCACTGCCGAGCACAGGGCCCGCAGTACCCCATTCATGGGCATCATGGACAAGACTGCCAGGTTCCAGCAGCAGAGTAATCCTCCAAGCCGCACCTGGCACTGCCAAGTGGCAGAGGGGCTACTGGCAAACACAGCCACTGCGGCGGGCCTGCAGCCCTCTAACTCTGAGACGCCCTCTCTCAAGCCAGGAGGAGGATATTCCAACCAAGCCAAACCCTGTTCCATTTCACCCCTGAGCACAAGTGTCCACAATGGGGCACAGCTGAAGGAGCTAGAAGAAAACAAGTGCCAAATTCCAGTCCACTGTCAAGACAAGGTGACTAAGAGTGTTCCTCATCAGTACCAGGAAGGCATCTCCAAGCAGCCGCCGCATGTCGGTAGTGAAGCCCACAGAAGCCACCTTACTTCAGCGAAACCAAAGCGATCATTCATAGAGTCAAATGTGTGAGCCTTCAGAAACTTGTGTGCAGAATTTGGCTCATGGTGGTACATAACTGTCTTTCTTTCATCATAAAAATTACTTTTTAGCCATATTTTCCCCCACTGGGGTGGATCTGATACCACTGACATATTAAAAATGTAAGATGAAACTTCTTTAATAAATAGCTAGAAGTCACCCATAAATAAGAATGCTGAACAGAATTGAAAACTACAGTTAGCTTCCACCTATCAAGTTAAAGACCGCCAAGAAGACATTACCCCATGCTTTTCTCTTAGGAAGAATTTGGTTTTCTCCAAGCCTTTGCAAAATCACAGATTTACTTAGAGGAAAAAAAAAAATCCACTGTTAAAAAGCCACAGGTTTTAATTCATGACATAATGTCCAGATGTGTATTCTGGAAAAGATGGAAGAATTCTTAAGTTACAGCTCTATTCAGTCAAGTCCTGAGCGATTTCTAGCTGAATGTAATGTGACTGTAAACAGAGCTGTATTTTTTTTAAGGGAGACATGAGAAAACCCAAGTATCAGCCCTTTGGGGTAGTTACTAAAGGGGATTAAACATTTCCTTCTATGTTATGGTTCTTTTACAGAGTATTTTTATAGCACCTTTTTCGGAACTATATTCATGCTTTGCAGTGTTATTATGTGGAAACAAGATAAGCATTTAGAATTTTGATTGGTGTCCAGGTCAGATTGTGCTAAAGTACTAACGTAAGCATTCTCGGTAGTGTTTATAAATAAGCTCTAGCTGGTTCCAAAAGTGCTCTCAACGGTGGTAAAAGTTCCAGAAACAAGCTCTCCAAAGTCCTTTAAGGACAGTTTAAACTGGATACTTAGGTCTGGTTGGTTTGTTAACTTTTGTTTGTTATGCAGTCATTATCTCATAGTCACATGTTGTATATATAAATAGTTAGCCCAGGTCCATTCACTTGTAAATATAACTCAAAAGTCATCTAAAGAAAAACAGCAAAAGCCCAGCCATCTGCCCGCATGTTCTCTGTACGCTTTGTCCATGCTGGTTATTGCACTGAGTGATAAGCTACAGTGGGCATGTTAACAGTATACCAGTAACGGCACTTTATCTCCTTTCTATGAACACCTCTGAGGTGCTACTTACGTCCAAGCTGATGTATTATTCATCTGTAAAGATAAGGTACAGGAATGAATCTTGGTTTAAGGTATTTTTATATGAAAATGATGTTATTGGAGGATGTTAAAATGCTGGTTTGAGAGAAGTGGGGGTGTATTTTATATGTTGAGATGTGAGATTTATTTTCTAGAATTGGGAGAAGGAAGTTCTATATTTGCAGAATGTTTTAAAAATGAATAGCTATGACGTTCCTGTGAACATCATTAAGGTTTTGTACAGTAAGAACCTTCTGGTGTCATTCTTCAGCGGTTGTTCCTGTGTGTGCAGTATGCTTTGTACAAAAAGCTATACCGTTTTTATAAGCTCTCCATGAGTTCTTCTATAATTACTATGGCTTATTTATTGTTTTCTTTAATATTTGTGGAAGTCTTATTCTTTTTGTTATGTAGTTTTGTTTCTGCACAACTACTGTACTTTTCCATATGGAATAAAAACTATTACTACAGTGGGTTGGCATTCACTGATTCGGTGGGTTAGTACACAGCAAACCCCTTCAGCTGTCTGTCTCATTACTCTCAACAGTGAAAGCACTTTTTATATACTACCAAATGCATGTTTTATGTTTTAATTTCACAGTGAGAGTGGAAAGTTTACAAAGTTCAAAATATTCTAGCGTCATAATGATCTTGTCTTAAATAGAAAAAAAGTATAAGGGAAAGAAATCTGTACTAATTTTCTGTCTGATAACAGGATTACCTTTAATACAGGAACTCTGGCAACACACTGAGCTCCTATGAGTTTGTTCTTCAACACAGCTGTATTATTTTTCAGTTAAACCTGTGTATTTGGGGCGTAGAGAAAGGGGCTTAGTAAAAGCACTTATTACGAGGAACCTGGTTTGGGTCTCAGCACTCACCTGACAGCTCACAACCATTTGTAAATCCAGTTCAGGGATCTAACACCCTCTTCTAGCCTCTGTGAGCACTAGGCACATAAGTGGTGTATATACTCAACACACACATATACACAGGTAAACCACTCATGAAAAAACTTGTTTCAAAGCAGTTTAAGAGTGAAAATGCTTGCATAAAATTGTAATTTGAAACTTTTGAGTTTATGTGGAATTATAGTGCATGATTTCTTCATACATGCAGTGAGATGACATCTGATTGTACCCACCAACCCCCGTCTCCCGCCTCCAACTCCCCCGTCTCTCCCCCAACACATCCTTCTCACAGCTTGTCATCTTTTGATAACCCAGTAAGTCCAATTAGTGCTGCACACACGTGCATGGTTGTGGGGTCATCCACGGGAAGCCTACCTATAGAGCACCTCAAAAAGAATGGTTCCCCGTCCCCTAGTGCCCTTCATCTGCCAACAGCTCCTCAGTAATGGGTGAACTTAACGTGGAATTTTCAATTTTATACGAATTTGGGTTATTTACCAGTGTCTACTATTGCTAGAAATCCAGGGAAAGTATTTCCAGTTCTTAACATCATTTAAAGGTTAAAACAAAAGAAAATGCTCCAGGAGGAAAAAGTATTACTGGGTAATTCGTAATTTTTGTCCTGATTATCATCCTCAGCAGGCAGTGTGTGAGGACTGACAATAAACTAAGTTGTTATTTTGCTGTTGTCTTGGTAAAGATACGACATGTTATCCAAGGAAGAAAGAAAGTGTTCCTTGGGAAGCTCCAGGTGAGCCCACACTGGACAATGCTCCCATATGTTCCTGAACCAGTACTGGGCCTAGTGCATTCAACAGATGGGCAGTGTCTTGACCTTTCCTGTGGGTGGTCTTAGATTTGATGTTTTTGCTGATTTGTGCTGAAGATGGGTTGTTTGGCATAGTTTGTTTATATAAAGTATTTCAGTGTTTCAACTTGTGCAATTACTAGTTTTCAGGCATTTTGTTTGAAACCAGAGAAGCAAAGTACCATCTTTAAACATCTAAAAATTTACTTTTAAATTGTCCTTTCTAGCAAGTGACTTTCACTGATAATTTTTATGTAAAAGACTAAAAGTCTACTATCAGTAAAAAACCAGAGATACTGGGTTTAATGGTGTTTCTTTTAAAATAAAAAGAATCTGTTAGTAGTAACAGCATTCTCTATAGATTACAATTTAAAGTATCTTATAGAATATACTTTCACCTGTTCACAGTAAAATATATGAAGCATGTGTACTACAAAAACTATTACTCTGTACAGCAATAGAGGAAGATTCTCTCTATAACACAGAGTTCAGTAATGTTAAAAACTTCACAAAGCAGCAGTTATAAAGAACGGACTTTTTTGGTAGCTAAGACTTGGCAACCTTCTGTAAACAAACCTTAGTTACATGTTTATGAAATATGAGAAAGAATAAAAGGTGTGTTTACCTTTCATTCCCTCTTTTATTTCTGAATTTTAATATTCTTGGACCATTCCAGAGAGTTTGGGAGCTGACTGTGGAGCACAAAGGATAAATACAGAGTTCTGTTCCTTGTTTGCCCTAGAGTTCTGTTCCAGGAGCGTCCCACTGATGACTCCCACTCTGGCAAACAGCTTATGCCCGGTATCTGAAAGGTCAGTATAGACTTCCTTCCTGAACTTAAAGTCTTCTGAGTAGATACAAGTTAGGGTGGTGGTGGTGTGTTAAGACTAATACCAGACTAATGACTGGTATAGTCACTCCACTAAGTAAGAACTTTAGGAATTTAAAGTTTTGAAAGGAAGCTAATTTGTCACTCTGTATGTGTTAGTAATTTGACTATCACATCTAGACTATACTGAGAGTTGAATAACAGAGAAAAAAATCCTTACTGCTATACAAATTTAGAACCCAACAAAATTGCTTATTCAACGTACCTAGAATGATTTTTCAATTTAATCATAAACAATTTATAATTATTTTGTGAAAGTTCTAGTACAAAAGTTGTCTGAGCTATCCAATCAATGCTTGTTATCTAGGCTGGAAACACCTGTATATTCCAGAGTGTTCAAGTCTGGAGCTACTATGGAATATGACTTATATTTTACAAGAATACATTAAGGCATTGCAGTTTAAAGTCCTATAAAGCTTTATTTCTATAAAATTTTCCCAATAGTGCAAGAATGCTTTTGATTTTAGAGAAATAATAATGATGTTAGATATGTACTCAAGTATATGTCTTAAAGAATAATAAATGATTTTTTTTCTTTTTTTGAGAAAGGTCTCACTATGTAGTCTCAGCTAACCTGGAACTCACTATGTAGACCAGGCTGGCCTTGATCTCACAGAGATCGCCTGCTTCTGCCTCCAAAGTGCTGGGAGTAAAAGTGTATGCTACCACACCCTGCCCAATAATTGACAGATTTTAAAGGTAACTGAATTTAGTGTTTGCCTTTTCCTCCAGCTTTGCTTTTATAATGCTGCTTAATATTTAGTGCTGAATCATTCAAATGATATCACTGAAAAAAATGTACCTAATACAATATAAACAAGTTTATTTTTGATGTGTCTCTAACCATCGATTAATGGCCATTTTCAGAGTCCTGTTTGGTGTAAGTATCAGTGAAGGAAGAGCCAAGTTAGTCATTGGACTTGTACGTTTCTTTTTGCTGATCCAGCTTTCCATTGCTTCTTTTTCATAGGAATAGCCATCTGAAAAAAAAAGTATACATTATTTAAGATACAGGCAAGGGAAGTTAGGATTAATGAAATGCATGCACTGAGTGTAAAAACTCTATTGCCAGGTTGTCTATTGTCATTTAAGTGCTTTTCTTGCCACACCTGTGCCACTTCCAAAATATCCAGGCTGCAGCAACTACATTCTACCACTACAGATGCGCTGAGCTTGGATACCTAGAACAGTATCATTATATGCTCATAAAACTGTGCTTGGTCCTTTCCAATACCAGACCTGAGACCAGAATCCTGTCAAAATTCAGACACAGTGGTAAAAAGGAAAGAGCTGGATAAATTCATATTTAGGATAAATTTAAATCTAAACGAGGGGGAAAGAGTCTTAGACTCAGCAAAACCTGTTAGTATACTTGAATGGCCCAAGAAATAGTTGGAGATTACAGAACTTGACCAAAGAGTGATGTGAAGAAAAAAAATTAAGCCACTACCATTTTAATATCATGTTCTTGCTAAAGTTTTTGCTTTTACAAATGTAAAGACTGCAGTCCCAGAGCCAGACATGGTGATGCAAACCTGTAACCTCGGCACTTGGGAGGGTGAACAGGACTCTGAATTTGAAGACAGTTCAGGCTCTGTAAGTTCTTATAGTTGTACTACTTTCACAGAGGCTGAAGAGCCTGGTTCCCCTACTTGCTTTTTTTTTAAATTGAATCTTTGTGTCTTTATACTCCATTCCTCACCTGCCATGGCCCCACAACTGGAATCCCTATATTCTGTCATCTATGTTAAGGCCTATTGTGTCAAGTTAGTGTCCCCAGACGTTACTCAGCACAAGTTCATCCGCCGAGGTTCAGTCAGCCACCCTAGAGTCCCTCGCTTTAGGAAGATCACTCTTCCTCCCTCATCCAGTAGTGATCAGTTGCCAGATTGAGTCTGCTGTCCGCCATAGTTCTATGCTGGGTTTTTGTCTGCTTGAGTTTGCATGGGTCCCATATATGCTGCCTCCTCGGCTATAGGTTTATATGAACAGAACTCCAGGAGCTTGTAGGACCCCATTTCCATACGGTCATGCTCTTAAAATCTTTCCAACCCTTCTTCCACAATGGTCCCTGAGCGGGTTAAGTTTAATACAGGAGTCCTGTCCAAGGACTAGCAATCTGCAAACACTTAATCTCTGTGCTTTGGCCATTTTTGACCTTTTGTGTTCCTGGCCCTCTGTTGCATAAGGGAGCTTCATTAATGAGAATTGAGAGATTCATTAGTGGTCTCTTTGCTCCCTGTTCTATGTTCCATGGGTTTTAGGTGTAGAGGTTACATTGTAGTTGTGTCACTTAGGCTTGGGCAATTCATAGACATTGTGCAACCAGTTGTGGTACTCTGAAATAGTCTCTGGTGCAAAAAAAGCTTCTTTGATGACTGGGATATTTGTCTGTAAATATAAGGATATGCATTTTGCACATAGCAAGAAATTATATTAGTCTACAGATGTGACAGTCTTGAAAACCCCTACTTGCTTTAATCTGCAATACAGCTGCTTCCAAACAGTACCCTGACCTTGCCTTCTTCCTGCCTCCCCAAGACTAGGCTTCCAGGACTTTCAGCACCATACCCAGCTTGCCCATAAGTCTGTTTATGTAAGTACATTTACCTTTTCTAGCCAATAATATTCTATTGTATAAGTATGCATTTTACTTATCCATCTACCTGTAAGTAGAAGTTCAGACAATCTCCACTCTGGGGCTACTCTCCATGCTACCGTCTGTGCCAGCTTCTCCTATGAATGTTACCGACCTAGGAGCAGAACTGTTAGCGTTTTTACTTTTTGAGGAAACTGCCAGGCTTCTTTCAGTAGCAGCTACACTATTTTACATTCTCACTAGCATAAGAAGATACCAGTTCCTTTGCCAACATTTATTTCCCAACTTTTTAAGTCTAGCTGTCTTAGTGGGGCTATGATTTCAGTGTGGTTTTGGTTTCTATTGCACTAATGACTATGATACTGTGTATCTTTTTCAGGTGCATATTGCCCATCTGTAGAAAGCTTTATTTAAATAATTTGGCTTTTCTTTTAAAAACTGGGTTTCCTTGTAGCCCAGGCTGGCCTCAAACTTGAAGCAATCTTCCTGCCTCTTAAGTGCTGGGATACAGGTATGTCCCACCACTCCTAGCTTCTCTGCCTATTTTTAATCATCATTTGTCTTACTGATGAGCTGTAACAATAGTCTGAGTACAAAACCCCTCAATTTATTGATAAAGCTGTTTGTTGAACTTGTCTTCCACATTACCATCACACATAATACTAATAATGTATGTGCATTTTAGTATTACTATGCAAAATATCTTAAGTTCAATGTCAACTAATTCCTTGCCACCATGCCAGATAAATATAAGTACTCCTACATATTCAGAAGGAAGCTATACTCCTATTCTGAAGTTTCAGAATCTGCTTTGTTTCTAGTGTTCTGTCTACTTGGATCTGTTTGACAAAAGCATGAACAAGTCTATTACTGTGCATTCTCCTCCCAGTGCCTGTACTTTATGTTATACCAGCAGCTGCTTGTTGGTGACTGCCTAGCTAGTAGTATGTTCCCTGAGAATCACAGTCTGCAGTATTATACAGCATCCTTTGTCTTTGACATTTTTCTGGGATTTGGATTTTATCTACCCAGACAAGAAATGTGTGACCCCATTCTTTTGGCTACAACTGTCCCATTTTAGATTGCAGTTAGCTAATCTGAGAATCTTTTATTCCTATGAATCACAAATTCATTAACTACAGGGAACTAGATTCAGAAATTTCATTTGATCTACTGGTTCCACTATTTTTTTAAAAGGGGCCAAGAACACTGTAAGAGAGTATCCATTTGGTTCCTATTTATGATACTTAAACAAAAATGAATTTTTAATCAATGAGCTTATTAAGCTTTTCCTATTCTGTACTCAGGTGTAAGGTAGAAAATGACTATGGAAGAGATTCCAACATTGTCTGACTGGTACATGCACACAATTGTACAGCCTCACCCACAACATACACAAAAGTTTTCAAGCTGTCTACCAGTGTTGATCCCAAAACAGTAAGTACTAGGGAAGATCAGAAGGCTAGTCAGAGCTCTCACACACAGACTACACTGTCTCCTGGTATACCTGATGTTCTTTTGAATAAAGAAGCAACTAAAAGCAATCACAGTTGGCAATTTACATTAGTGAAATTTGTATTTTAAATTTGCATTAGAAGTAAAAAATGCAATTATAGCTAGCTTAATTAAAATAAAACATATCACGAAGAAAATCTTTCAAGTTTGCTTGTTTTTACTACATTTTAAAGTTCATCCCGCACACCCCAGGTTTCAAGATCACACCCAGGCCAATACATGCTAGGCCAGCACTCTTCCACCGAGCTGCTTCCCCAGCCCTGACCTGAGGACTTTTAAACTCAGAGCAGAATGAAGAAAACTCTCAAACTAAAAAAGCTCATGCTGCAGAGATTGGTTCAGAGTACCTCTCCTGAAGAGGATGAGTTGACTCCTAGCACCCATACTGGTTGCTCACAAGTGCCTGGCCTCTAACTCCACGAGATCCTATGCCTTGGCCTCTTCAGGTACTGACAATCACATATACATAAGATTTTTACATTATTTTAAAAGGTTCCTATGGAAGGCAGGGCAGATGGCTCAGTGGATAAAGATCTTGTTGCACAAGCAGCATGACCTGAGTTTGAATCCCAAGTCATGTAAAGCCAATGTGGCAGAGCATGGCTATGATCCCAGTATTCTTCCAGTAGGACATGAGTCAAACACAGGAGAATCCCTAGAAGCCTGTGGAGCAGCTACTGTGTGGTACAAAAGCAAGAAACAAAGAGATCCTGTCTCAAGCAAGGTGGAAAGTGAGGACCAAAACGCAACATTATTCTCTGACCATCATACTCAGGCAATGCATGCCCCTGCCCACACACAAGCTCCTGCATTATCCAAATACAGTCTCAATTTTCTAAAAATTTTATTACATTTATTGGGTGGTACAAGTGGTGGTCAGAGGGACACTTGTGGGAGTCAGTTCTCTCCTCCTACACGAGGGTCACAGGGTTCGAACTCAGGCTTAGTGGCAAGCGCCTTTATCCACTAAGCCATCTCACCAGGCTTAAGTCTAGCTAAAATTTTCCTACAGTCGATGAAAGGAATAAATGTCACTCAAGAAGCACAGTGTGCCCTGAACAAAGAAACAAATCCATGCCAGAGAAGCTCTCTGAAGTCACAATAGGAATTACTTCGCAGTGCACCTGAACCTCAGTGAGAGAGTGCTCCCAAATGTGGGGGCTCTGCGGATCAGCAACATGGTCAGAGCTGAGAGGTAGGTTTTTATTTAGGAAAATCAATGTCTGATGTATGAATTTATTTAAACATGCAGAACAGACATGAAAGAATGCAAAGTTACCAGTTTTGATACTCAACATTTAGCCTTTTATAATCCTAGTCAAAATACCAAATTTTCCTTTGTAACATAAGAATTCTAAGATTTAGCTGGACACTAAAAATGACCAAGCTAGGTTAAAATAAAAAAGTTTTAAATTGAGCCAGGTGTTGTGGTATAGGCCTTTAGTCCCAGGACTCAAGAGGGCAGAGGCAGGAGGATCTCCATGAGATCAAGGCCAGCTTGGTCTACATAATGAGTTCTAGTCTACCTGGGGCTGCAGAGGACCCTGTCTCAAAAAGACAAAAAAAAAATTAACTGAAAAGGTATATAATTGAAACAACTCTTAAACTAAGGTACTGATGCCTAGCAGGATTAAAAATTTATTCCCAGAAATATTCATGCATGTGCACCTGTATATACAATATGACTGACAATGTTTTGAGAATCATAACTAATTGGCAAAAAAAGGATCAATAATCATAATACAAAGACATTAACTAACTCCATTATTTAAATATTTTTAACATTTGTTTCTTGGGGCCAGGGATATGGTTCAGTAGGTAAAGATGCGTGCTGTCAAGTGTGACAACCTGAGTTCAATCCCCAGGACTACAAGGTGGAAGGAGAAAACAGACACTCTCAAAAGTTGTCCTGATCCACCTACTCGATGTGGGTGCACCCACGTGGATACACAAAGGAAACTAGGTCCTCATGAAATGACTGGATGAGGGGTCTCTAGGGAGTATGCTAAGCAAAAAAAAAATAGTAAGGCTAATTCCAGAAGGTTGTTTACTACTCGAGTCTATTAATGTAATGCTTATGAATGAATAATTTTGGTGGAAAACAGATTAGTGGTTTTCAGTGGCAGAGGTGGTAGAAGATACTAGACAGATAAGTAGTTACTAAAATGCAAAGGGAAGAGTTGTTATGGTTTAGAACTATTCTGTCTTTACTACAGTGGTAGGTTAGACAGAACTCCAGAACAAACTATAGATTTCACACACATATACAAACACACGAGTCAAGCAAAATGGAAAATCAGTATAGAGTGACTCAGCCACTCCAGAAAACTGTTTATGAATAACTACAAATGTATACATATGTCAGCCAAAATGTTCACAACCGTACTGCTTATGATGGGCAACGGTGACCAGGATAAGTAGAATGAAAGAGACTGGAATGTCACTCACTGGTGGGTGCATGATTAGCTTGTGGAAGACTTTGGGGTCAATCTACAGCACCCCCCACCTCCAAAAGAAGTTCACACAATGGACTTACATACTAAAGTGAGAAATTCCTGCTTTGTATAAATAATATGCATGAATCTCACAAACATGTTAAATGAAAAAAGAATCCCCCCAAAGGATCCTCTGTGAGCCAATAGAAAATTAACAGTAATCTGTTTGTTAGAGGCTAATGGGGAAGGAGACTCCAACATTTTAATCCTCAAACTAAGGAGGGAAGAGAACTTTTTTAACCTGATAAAGAGCATCTAATACCATCTGAAGACTGAAAGGGTGATCTTAGAGAAGATCAAAGTAAAAATGTCTCTTCTCACCCTTTATAATTTATAACTTTATATTGGATGTCCTGACCTATGTGACAAGAAACAGGAAAAAGAAAAAACAGATCAGAAAGAAGAAAACCAGCTGTCTCCCAGCAAATGACACAATCACAGTCACCTATGGAGAAAATGTAAGCATCTGTTAAAAAGTTATTCTAAAGAGCACAAAGCCGGTACTCAAGATCAATCATATTCCTGCTTACAAATACAAATGAAAAATTTAAAACCACAGTGTTGTAATAAATTAAGGGTCATTTTAGCAAAAGATGTACAAAATCTGTACACTAAAACACAGCATTGCTAAGAGAAAGGAAAGAAGACCTAAGTAATTGGCAAGTGGTACCCCAAGTTCACCTAGAGATTAAAACTACCCTAATTAAAATCCTGGCAAGCTGTTCTGTGAGGCTGTGAAAGTAACTAAAATCTACGTGTAGGAAAAAAATCTGAGGACTCACATTTCCTGATTTTGAGGTTTACTATAAAGCTACAGCAATCAAACACCTTAGTAATTGACACAAGTTCAGACAGAAAGATCACACAAAGCCTGGAAAGAAACCTGTGATAGTTCTTCATTTCCCCAAGGAGCCATCTCTCAGTAATACCCAAATCTCCACTTAGGGGCAAGAAAAGGTTTTACCTCAGACCATACATAGAAGCTAATTTGAAAAAAACCATAGATCTACATATGAAACTTAAACTATAAAATGCCTGGAGTAAAACAGGATAAATCTTAGAAACCTTGGACAGGCAGTCTTTTTACAATTTAAAAATTATTAAAGTGAACAATAATAAACTGAACTTAGTCAAAATTAAAAGCATTTTCAAAGATCACTACGAAAATGACACAAGCCACAGAGAAAATAAATACATTACCTTACAAAAGACATATCTAGATTAAAGATCTGACAACCAATTACAAAATGGAGGAAAGGTGAGAAAGTATATGCTTACAAAAAGGATACAATGAATAATGAGCACATGAAAAAGTCATTAACAGGGCATACAACAAGATGCTTCTTCACACTAGTAGTCAAGAATGGCCAAAACTAAAACAACTAGCAATAACCAAGTGTCTGTAAGTATGTGGAGAAACTGAAATTTCCACCATGAACTTAAAATGGTATGCACACTTTGAGAAAAATCTTAGCAGTCTTAAACATGCACCTAGTAAACAAATTCCACTCCTAAATATTTTATCAAGAGAGATGAGTCTGGTCCAGATAAAGATTTACAGGAATGTCACAGCAGCTTCAGACGTTAATAGCCACAAACTGGAAAAGACCTAAAAGCCCATTAGCAGCTAATGGACAAGTGTATTATGGTATATCTAATGCAGTAGAACACTACTCAGCAATAAAAAGAAATAAATTACTGACACATGCAACAAAATAAATCAATCAAAAACATTCTGCTGCACATGTCTATATACTGATCAGAAATTGATGTAGAATGTTCCAGTTTCATAATCTTAAAATTCTTATTTCTGAATCATTTAAATTCATGATAATGAAAATGAATGTAAATGATCTAAATAGTCTATCTTAACAGATATCTTGGGGACGGGGGAGATGGCTCAATGGGTAAGAGTCTTCTGTACAAGTATTAGGACCCAAGTTCACATTCCCAGCCCTGCACAAAAAGTCTGGCATGGCTATGCAGGCCTGTAACTCCGTCACTGGAGGCAGAGACAAGTGGATTTTGGGAGCTCAATAGCCAGGCATCCAGCCTAGCCTAATCTGCAAGCACTGAGCTTCCCATTTCAGAGAAAACTTGTCTTAAAAGACTACATCAGAGATCAACAGAGAAAGATACTCAAGGTCTTTTTCTGGTATTTGCATGTTTGCCCACACCTACACATCCTCACATATACACACACATAATTTTTATATCTGGTAACCAAACATTTCACAAGTTTTAGCGAAACTGTTAAGCTTAATTCTTCTGTTCAGTTGTTCACTTTGGATTTGATTTTTTTAAAAATCTACTTACGAGAAATACAACAGGAATTTTCAAAATCTTTCACATTTAAACAAACTTCTGTGAAGATTTAATGTCCCCATTACTTATTTAACATATAACATGCCCCGAGCTTGATAGCAGACACACATACCTGATGCAATAACGGGATCTTTCATTAGTTCTCTAGTTATCGGACATATAAATTCATCAGGAATTCCAGAAGTAAGGGAATTCATGTTGGTCCTAAGCTCTTCAATACTCCTCAGCACTTTACTACGCAGCCCTAGAGATTCTAAAAAGAGCATTTATGTTATAGTTAGGCAAAAAATGAAAATATACATAATGAAAACTAGGAAGTGAAATACAAAATACAAAATTTGAGGATGTAAAGATAGTTGATGCATAAAGCTAGAAAAGTTTTTATCATTTTCACTTTGTCAATCCTTTTCTGTTATTGGACACAATACTTGAGAACTGAAACAGTGGAAAAGTTGACTTTGGTTCACTTCCAGAGGTTTCTGTCCATGTTAGCTGGCCCCATTGCCTTTAGGCCTGTGGTAAGGCCTACTGTGGTAGTACATGGAGCTGCTCTCCTGGTAGCTAGGAAGAGAGGAGGGAGGGCCTGGGATCCTATTATCTTTTCAAAGGCACACCTCAATGTCCTTATTTGTTCTAAGTCCCAGGCTCTTCTGCCTTCTCCCACTAGTACTGGTAGACAGCCAGGAAGAGGGCCCCTGATATGTAACAAAGATGGCAAACTTCTGGGGGCTTTTTCTCTCACTGACAAGCCCCTCTTCTGCTGATCAGTCCAGATAAGCCCAAGGCAAGTCCTGAACAGAGCTTGGGGCTGTGGACCTATGATCCCTTACTTCTTTAAGCTGGCCAATCAAAAATTAGGGGAAGAGGACACACCCAATATCACCAAGACTGCTTGAAAGTCCCAGGCCCTCTTGGAGACTTTGGATTTCAGTTCTTAGTCCCCTCTTGGCTTATGGAAGGTTTCTCTGTTGAGTGTGTATATGTTTCTCACTTTTAATAAAGTCTATTGCCTGCATAGCTAGAATTCTTCCTGCCTTTTAATTCTTTAATTGGTGGAAAAACTAACCCAATAACGACACCTGGGCAATAAAATTTCTATGGACTGTCCCTCGAGAGGAACATGGATGGCACATATGCAAACCCTAGAACTTAGAAAATGATCAAAATGCCTTGTGGGCTTTCAAAACTTCTTGGCAAAAAAAGAGAAAGTGAACCCTCTACAAAAATCTCATTCCTAATTAGGAATGTATGACTATTATTTAAATATAAGAGTAAATGCTGACATAGAATAATTTCTTGGCACTCTCATTCCACGTTTCTACCATTCTCTCCAAACTTCAGGATGGGTAACAATGTGCAGTATCTCTTGGGCCCAGCTATCCACTGAGGCCAGCCAGTGTGAGGACGGAAGTCACATGGCTGGTTAGCAGATTCACTGCCTTTCTAGTATCTTCTGAACTTGCTTTTCTTGTTCTTTACCATGCTTTTGAAAGAGACATTAAATATGACAGTAGTGTTCACAAATTCATGAATTCACAAATGACTTAAAACATCTTTCTCTTCTATACCACAAAACACAAAGATCTATTTAACTAAAACTGTGTATCTCTTGAACTCCTAGAAAACTGGCAAATACAACAAATTAGATGCAGAATTAAAAAACACATTAACTATGACATTTATTTAATCACACCACTGTGAAGTATCCTTTTTTGGAGGGAACAGGATCTTACCAACAAATTTTCATTAGCAAACCTATTCTTGCTTAAAGGTCCGGGTTCAGATATTCAAGTATGCAGAAAGTCCCTTTATTATGTATTTCCAAAAGAACCATTTATAACAGGCTTGACAGCGTGCTTACTTCTTAGTAATAGTTTTTTTTGTGTGTGCCAAACATGATAGCTACACTGTATTGGTCTCTAACACCCCAGTGTACTTTATAGTGCACTACTTCTTCCATATGCTGGACAGTTAGCAAACTTGGGTTTTATGCTGACAGTAGGAACTGTCAACAGATATGCCACAGAGGCAGATGCAAGCAAAAGATTTACCCGCACAAAAAGTAAATCTTATTGGCATCATCAGTTTGGCCTTTATATTTATTTTCAATACTAGTTTAATTCTGTCCTAACCCAGATTACTGTTTTGAGGAGAGGTCTGTATTTTTTAAAATTCAAGACTGAAAGACATTCATTGTAGCTTACAACAGCACTCACAGAAGATTAAAAGTTAGCTTATTGAGCCTGCAAACTGAAGATTTTTGGAAACAAAACAAAAACTTCAACATATTTCAGAATGATCAGGTGTAGCCATGCATGCCTATGATCTTAGCCCTCAGGAGCTGAGGTAAAAGGATGACAAGGTCAAAGCCAGTCTGGGTTACAAAGTTAGATCCTGATACATAATAGTAAAAAAAGATACTTCAGAATGATATGAAAAGCCAAATGTCCTAGTCAACTTATTTTCAATTCTACTTCTAGTTTATTGAGTTTTCCAACTTTCCTTTAAAAGTTTCCAACTCCCCCTTTAAAGTGGGATATTAATGTGTTGAAACCTAATCACTGTCACTTTCCAGTCTTTAGGCTAAGATCAAGTGTGAAAACTAATTACTAATAGCATGGTGGTGTCACAAGGAAGAGCTTTGCGGATGGACAGGACCAGTGTCGTTATAAAAAAGGCCCCAGAGAGTGAACTCATCCCTTTCAGTAGGTGAAGACACAGGGGGGAAAGCACTGTCCACAAACCAGAAATGGTCCTTAACCAAACACCAAACCTGCCAGTACCTTCATATTGGACTTTACAGCCTTCAGAATGTAGTTTATAGGATTTTGTCGTAGCAACCCAAATGAGTTAGGACATCATCATTAGCCATCAGGGAAATGCAAATCAAAACCTCAAGGAGAAACCACTTCATAACTACTAGATGGTGCTAATAAAAAGACCAAATAAATGGAGATATGGAGAAACTGAGGCCCTCATTCTGTGATGGGAGACGGTAAAATAGCAGGGCCACTTCTGAAACAGCCTATGGTTCGATATTATGTGGAGAATCACCGTGTGATCCACCGATCCTATTTTGAATATATACCCAAGAAAACTGAAAAGATACTCATGCAAAAACTTGTACCTGATTATTCATAGAAGTATTATTTTTAAAGCTAACACAAGGAAATATCCCAAATTCTATCACCCAGTGCCTAGATAAGCAAAAGGTGATAGATGCATGCAATGAAATAAGCACAAAAGGGAATGAAGCTCTGGTACATGCTACAAGCATGATTAAACCTTGAAACATGTTAAGAGAAAGCCAGATACAAAAGGCAACATAGCCACATATATTTGAGAACTCAGATGAGATGTCAAGAATAGACAAAGAGGCGAGACACTGAAAATACTGCTTCAATGAGCTGGAAAGAAAAACAGGGTATGGGATTCCTTTTAGAGATGAAGAAAATGTTCTGAAATTAAATAGCGGTAATGGCTGTACATTCTATAAGCATGTGCACATACACACAATGTCAAATGTAAAGATCACTGTAAAAATACTTGAGTCCACTTTTGGTTGGTGAAACAGCTCAATCAGTAAGTACCTGTCATGCAAGCATAAGGACCTGAGTTCAATTCCCAGAACCCATATGAAGAAACCAAGTGTGGGGGCATAGGATTGTAATCCCAGTGCTGGGGAGGCAGAGACAGCTGGAACCCTAGGACTTGCTGGCCAGTCAGCCTAGCCCAATTGTGAGTTCGAGGTCAGTGAGAGATTCTCAAGAAAACAAGATGGCTTGTCGCTACTGAATAACACTCTACTTTGATGTCTGCCCTACCCCCACATGTACAAACTCTTTTTTTTTTTTTTTTTAATCTTTTTGAGACAGGGTCTCCCTGTAGCCCCAGCTGGCCTGGAACTATGTAGACCAGCCTGGCCTTGAACTCAGAGATCCACATGTCTCTATTTCCCGAGTGCGGGAATTAAAAACATGCATCACCATGCCCAATGTGACAAACTTTTTTAAAAATAAAAGTAAATTCTAAGGTATCTGAACTATAATTAATTTTCAAAATATGTAACTTTCTAAAATGATAATTATGCTGAGCATGGTGGCACATGCCTTTAATCCCAGCACTTGGGAGATACAGGCAGGCAGATCTGAGTTCAAGGCCAGCCTGGTCTACATATGAGTTCCAGGACATCTGGGGTCACAGACAGACCTTTCCTCAAAAAACAAACAAAAAAAACAACAACAAAAAGCAATAAAGTAACTTAAAGAAATGCTATAACATTTTTTTTTCTCTAAATAGCCCAAATGTACTCTCCTACACAGACGATATTAGGATAATTACCATACAAGATTACGAGGAAACCATGAATGGAACTAAAAACCAACATCAGAGTAAAATTATTAAATTTTAAATTTAATAATTAAACATTTTAAAATTAAATTTAAATTATTAAAAAAATTAAGACTGCCCATTTTTCAGTATTCTTACCAATCTTTAGATCATCGGTCAGACTCTCTTTTGTAAGATTCAACAGTTCTTTTCCATCAATGTTGTTCATCTTGAAAATACCAACAAGGTCTTCCAAACCCTGCGCACGAAGCCACTCTGAGACATCCTCCTCTGACCAGTCTTCAGTAAACTGCTTCAGCTGATCTTCCATGCCTCTTACTTTAAAATACACACACACACACCACAGAGAGGCCAGTAAATTACCAACAAAATGCTTCTTTTATAATTACTCCCACTCTGAGTCACAAAGTAAATAAAATTTCTTTATGTTTTATTGATTTAACTTCCTTTTAGGAAGTTTATTAAATATTACTAACACTAGTTATTTAATACTACACTATCCTTTTGGAATTTTTTTCACACAGAAAAACAATTTTTCATTCTGTTTTAATGATGTTGGGGGATCGAACCCAGGACCTTGCACATGCTAGCCATACACTCTAGCACTTCTAGCTCAGTTTTTCTTCATTATGTAATACTCATTCCAACAAAATATATTCTATTTGCTCTAATAACCTGAATATCAGCACTATTACTTGGTTATTTCTGATAACAATAAAAATAAAACTCTAAATTGTATGTCTGTGTTGACTACTGGAGTCAAAAATAAAGCCAACAAAACACAGCTGTAACTACCATTTTGTCCTCAGACTATAGTTATCTGAAAAACTAGTAACAAACGTAAACAACATAAACACCATGGAACATTAGATCTGCACTCAACGCATTTGCAAACAGTTTAATGTAGGTCAACCTACTAGAACACTGGCTTCTCTAAAAATATTTTTAAGGTATATTAAATTTACTGTGTGTTGCAAGACAAAAATAGCTTGTCAAAAGCTGTGCTAAATTTTAGGTTTGGGGGTATAGCTTTGTGATAGAAAGAGCACTTGCATAGCATGCACAAGGCCTCAGGTTCAATCCCCAGACCAAAAAGAGAGAAAGAGTACCTAAATTTCAGATTGGGGTTGAACTGGGTTAAAGATTATAATTAAGCATAGGTAATTTGAAAGCTAAGTACATACAGGATCACTATTCTAATTTTCATGTGATAGATGAATGTTCCTTTTTTTCCAAAGTTTGTCTCAAACATGAGGTTTGGAGTTCTGAATGGATGTTTATTTCAATGTAGTAAGTATACTGTCATTGTGAATTGTGAAAAAAGCTAGGGCTAGAGATGTAGCTCAGTGGTAGAGCAACTGACTAGCAAGTACAATGCCCTGGGTTGGACAGCACACAAAAGACGAGACACTTTTACTAACCTTGGCAAGGTGTTTCTAGGTCAAACTGCCAAATGTTCACTGTTTTGTCCATTGAACCAGTAGCAAGTAAAAGGGTATTGGGTGCAAAAGCACACGTTGTGACATACCTAGTTAATAAAAAGAACTGTTACATATATTCTGGCTAATTGTTTTACCATACTAAAACAAAGTGAAATTAAATTCAGACCTGGTATGCTGAGTCAATGTGTGAAGGACAGTCTGAGTATTCTGAAATCAACAAGAAGAACTCTATTTATTAAGAGCAGAGAAAAGATCCTGATAAAGATTTAATTACATGTTTTACATGCTATATGCATTCTAATTATTAGTAACTTGAATAATTATTGAACTTGAAACTCTCACACAGAATGACATCTACAACTAACAATATTATCAAGAGCTTTCTTCACTTGGTCATCATTGTAGTCTCCTGCCTACCTTCTCAGAAAGTTTTCAAACAGCAGGCCCTGGGCATTTGCCAATTTGTCTGAGACTGCTAATAAAACCACCAATGTCTATGAGATGAAATACATTGTATTTTTGCTGTGGCATCTGACCTATATACATTGTAGGATCAGTGAACAGAAATGAGTCACCAACTCTCTAAGTATGCTTAGCTGACCAGTCAACATAGAGGTATAGTTAACTGGGACTTGCCCGTGTTTTACAAAGAAAAAATAATGTTACTATTTTTGTGAATGTAAAAATATCATTAAAAGCTAGTAAATACCAGTGGTCTATTTCATATAGCTTAAGTGTTCCTTCCCACTTGTGGACAGAACTACCAGGGACTTTACCTTCTGTGTGCATAACCAACTACTTGCTCAATTCATCACACTCTGATGGTTTGCGTCTCACTGACTTGGCCTAGCTGCTGTCTAACTCAGTCATTATAAGAAGCCACTTGATACCGACTTTCTCTTAAAAAAAATCTTCATTGACTATATCTTTGTTAGATGTAAAACCTTTGTTCTTCTCTATACTCATGTACTTTGGTGTTTACTTATCTAAATGTGCCCCGTATTTCCATTTTCCAAGTCTTATAACTTATTCTTTCTTATGCAGGTGTCCTAATCCACCATAACTACTGGTAAACCACGTTCAACTACACCTTTAAAATTCCTGGAGTAGACATGCACCCTTTGCTGTTATGGAAGCCTGGTGTACTGAACTTTTAGACACTAGTGTTCTTTAAATATATTATTTTTTGTGATTAGGTTTAAAAATATGTTCATCATAACAACATTATTGAAATATTTAAGGGTTTTCCCAGAATCAATACCATACTATTTTAGCATTGTGAGAATGTATTCTTGTATGATAAATAGAAACAAATATGTATTTTCTGTCGTAACTAAATCTGAAGTTCAGTTGTCTCATAAACAATTTAAATAGTTCACACACAGAATTTTGAAATACTTACAACATCATATATGATGACAGACTTATCCACTGACCTTTAAAAGAAAAAAAGAACTAAAATGTGAAAAGTTCTACAGAAAGTACAACATTCTTAGAAAATGCTAAAACCTGACATATATATAGAATGGAGCCACTGTCTGCAATTATTCTTGTAGAGAAAAGAATCATGGAGACAGCTCAACATGTAACAAAGTACATGATTTAGAAACACAAGATTTAAAAATGCTTATGTTGTGAGGTATGGTGGAATGCCTTCAATCCAAGCATTCGGGAAGCAGAAGCAGGCAGCTTTTCTGTGAGATTGAGGCCAGTCAGATCTACACAGTGAGTTCCAGGACAGCTGGAGCTATAGGGAGACCGTGTCTCAACACATACACACACACACATACACACACACACACGTCTTATTTTTGATCCTTGGTGGCATTCTCTGCCATGATGATTCAGACTGCAAGGCCAGCAAGATGAGCATTACTACTTTCTGTGTAACATTAATATTTGTCTTCATTATTATTACAAAGTAGTTGATTGCATTTTGAAGACAACAGTCACACTATTAGAAAGCTTAAAATTCCTTGTTCAGTAAGTAGGCTATCCAATGCTGACAATGGATACTGACCTCAGAATCTTTTTCACATATTAAAATTAGGAATTCTACTTTTAAAGTTCAAATTTAAAATAAGACAGGAAGCATATAATGTATTCTATATATCAAAAATCCAAAACAGAGTAGGAAAAAATGTGAATATTGAGTAAGTATATGCTAGACATAATTTATAGACATTCTTTACTTATTATTATTTAGTTCTGAATTCCTCAAGTTACAGGTTATTATTTCTGGAAAACTGTTAGGGAAAAGTCCTTTTTTTATATCATCTTTTAAATTAAAGAGTACTGAGGAGTGACATCAGCAACATGGCAGATGGGACTTTACAGTCCCTCAGGCGACTAAAGTGGACCTTGCGGGAACCAGTGTTAGTTCTTGTGAGAACAAGTTGTTATAAAACCTTGTTCCCAACCCTGTAATCCTTCTTTGATTTGCTGTGTCAAGATCTGATCTCTTGCCCTATATGCACTTCCACAGCATGTCACGCATCACACACTCCTGACACAGTCCAGCTGCTGCCGCTGCACAACTGTGCACTACAGAGACTGCTTTTCTTTTAAATTTTGTTTTATTTTTATTTTATGTCTGCCTGTGTGTATGTCACACGTTTTTAGGTGACTGTGGAAGTCAGAAGAGGGTGTCAGATCCCTGAAGCTGGAGTTAGAGGCAGTTGTGAGCCTCCCAACACTCATGTTGGGAAATTAAGTCCCCTGGAAGAGCAATAAGTGTTCTTAATTGCTGAGCCATCACTCAAGCCCATAAACTGCTTTTCTCTATGAAGATAGCTAGCCTCTAGTATTGCATTACAGTAAGAAGAAACAGACTAACATTATACATTTTAATCTACAAGAATTCCCTTTAAAGGTTCCTACCTTAGAACACCCTTTCCACTCCCGTTCTCCCCACATCTCCGTATATAAAGTCCACACTGCTCTTCACATGCCTCCCATATCTACGCACACACACCTTCCAACCTCCAGTCTTATTCTTCTCCACCCATTTTCCTTTCTAGTCACTTAGATTTGTATGCCCCAACTTACTTTTTCACTGTTTTTCACTGCCTTAAGCATGTACAATCTTTCTTATCAATGACTTAGTATAGGCAAAATCTTCCTGTCATTAACCAGGTGATTTGTTTTGATCTCTCCACTCACCTAGTATGCTTTAAACATACCAGACAGGTCAACCTCTCTGATTTCCAGGGCAGCCTGATCTATACAGAGTTCCAGACCAGCCAGAGCTATGCAGTCACACCCATCTCAAAAAACAAAACAACAAAAAATAATGCTAATAGTTAATCAAGTTTTAATTTCAACTCAATCACATACCTATATACCTAAATAAACTAAAAATATTCAGAAAAATATTTAAATGTAACCTACAACACTACCATATACCTAAAGCATTCAATACTGTAAACTTGCATGATAAAACAATATGCTAGCCAAGCATGGCGGCACACGCCTTTAATCCCAGCACTCCGGAGGGAGAGACAGGTGGATCTGTGTGAGATAGAAGCCAGCCTGATTTACATAGTGAGTTCCCCATCTCAAAGACTCCCCTACCCCCCAAAAAGTTAGCCACCTATGAGTCACATTTACATAAACTGACAAAGAACTAGGATGCTATGAAAAGAACAGAAGACAATACTCAGTACACAGGGTACTCCTCCCACGGTTTGGAAGGTAGGAACTGCTAGGACCTCACAGCGTTTTTAGATGATCACCACGAACATTAATGAACATTAATTGTTGGGACAGGAAATAAACGCTTTCAAAAGTTCAGCATTGTCTTGCACTTCCTTTGTATTTGCCTACTGTAAATGGCAGAGAGCTCAGCATGCAAGATAGCCATAAACATCTGTTCAATTTCTCTTAACCACTTGTCAATTAGCCTACTCCTTAAAACAAAGGGAAATTAAACTGTGAGCTTTCCGTTTGACTTAAATTCTGAGCCAAACAATTGTTTTGCTTTGTTTTTTGAGAGTAGGCCCGTGTTGGCTTAGAACTCACAATCCTTCTACCTCAGCTTCCCCAGTGCCCGAGTCACAGGCATTGTGTTGCTGCACTCGGCTTTGTAAATTTTGATAATGGACAATACTCATCTTCTGATATGACCGAGACATGGCTAAAATAGTGGCAACATAACTGGTTGATTATTTGGTGAGAACTGGATTACCATGTGTGGGCTAGATATTTTAAGCAAAGGTTAGGAGCCTAAATAAATATCTTGGCTTTAATCTAAGATGCTGTGATGAAGCATGAATGGATCTTAGATTGTTATGGCCTATGAAATCCGATAGAAAAATTTTAGAAAATCTAGTGGTAGGGCTAGGAATACAGCTCAGTGACTAAAGTGTTTGCCTAGCATGTTAAGGCCTTAAATTCAATTTCCAGCATAAATAAACAGGTAAATAAATAAATAAAGTAATAAAAAATTCTAGTGGCCACAGATATATATATATATATATATATATATATATATAAAGTATTCAGAAGATTATCTTCTTAAGAAGATCAAGTAACTGAATCATGCTTCTAGTTGAAGTCAAGATTTATAAAATAAACCTTTGAAAAGGAAAAATTAAGATTAAAATTCCAACTGAGAACACACAAAGATACTGTAGCCTTAAAAAAAAAAAGTAGCCAATTGGAAACTGTAGAGCCAAAATTTAAGCAAAATTAAAACTCAGTAGATTATTAAAAGTAGCACAGTACTGAAGAGAAATAGTAAAGAAAAAAATCAAGAATGAAGACAGAAACAAAATATAAAAGAGATAATGTTCATGGTTAGAAGGTACAATCTGCACTTAACTCTTGTCTTAGAGGCAGAAAAGATAACGAATTAGAATTCCCCCAAAATGATGGAGTATTATTCCTCAGATTTAAGAACTTAAAAGAATTCCTAACATGTCTGTAAATGGTGGCTTATACCTGTAATCTCAGCATCAAGGAAGCAGAGGCAGGACAATCACCCAGAGTTTGAGACCAGCCTGGTGAACATAGCAAGTTTTAGGTCAGCCAATACTATACAATGAGACTCTGTCTCCAAAAGAATTCCTAGAAAACTGAGAATCCACATGCAAATATATCAAAGTGAATATACAAAAAAATATGCTAAAAGTTTCATGAATACTCAGAAGAAAAAACTGTGAATCATATCCACAGTCATTAGACTGAACCATAACTAACTTATCTTCTCTACAGCAATAGACCAAAATAATATGCCCTAAGCCTACTTGCTGCAACAAAGAAAGGCTGGTTTATTTGCAAATGACTGCAATTCACCTTATGACAATCTCAAAAGATTCAGGGGGAAAAATCTGCTGCAGAAATACACCATAATGAAGTTCTAATCTAATTATTTGGAGGAAATACAAACTAAAATCATGGTAAAGTACCACTATACCACCAAATGGTTAAAATTTTTAAATCCCCAATATGAAGTACAGGACAGCATAAAAAGCACTGGGCTGGTGAAATGGTGTAGTGGGTACAGGCGTCTGCCACAGAGCCTGAGGACTTGAGTTCAATCTCTAGGACCCACACAGTAAAACGGAAGAATCAACTCTGGCAAGTTGTTCTCTGACCACCACATGCACACACATACATACACATACACACTATTTATCTATTTAAATATCTATCTATGAATAGAGAAAACAACAACCAAATATTGCTTTATGAACATTATTGGTTTAATTAAACTAAATAGCTTACCCTGACACGAGCATCTGTCCATCATGGGAAAAAGCACAAGCCAAAACAGGGGCAGAGTGCCCACTCAGAGTACTTTTATATTTTAATTCAAAGCCTATAATTAACAAGGTGAGAAAGATTAGAAAACTGACCATGCTTACAATTTATTTTTAAGTCAACACTATTTCAATTACTGCTTAATAAACTGAGTAACCAGACCACAAAAAATAAAAATACTCAGGCAGCTCAAGTAGGAATCCATATAAATAAACAAATAATTATAATGCAGAGTTATGAAATGCTGTCAAGACTCTGTAATAGCTGAGGATGCAGCCCTGGATCCCATCTCCAATACAGAAGGAAAAAAATTCTCAGTAACAGATTTTTTTCTTATAACCCAGTAAGTTCAATCAGTGCTGCCAATAACAGATTTTTTTAATGATGTACTCTGCAAAGACTACACAGAAAACAACTTCATAACCACTCAATTATTTTTAAACGTTTAAAGTATATACATTTTTAGTCCCTATGAGAAAACTATGCTAATGGCCTAAAAAAACAAACAAGGCCTTCTATTTTGTAAAATCTGACATTACCAGTTCATCTTTCTGTAAATAAAAGTAACCAATGGTAATTTACACATCTTATAGGTCCATGATATCTGTAATACTTCTAGAAAGTAAAATCAGAAAAAAAACAGTAAAATCCTTTTTATGCTTTTTAGAATTACTGAAAAAAAAATAGCACAATTCTCTTAATATTAAACAAGGGAATTCAACATGTTCTGATGACAGCCTATAAAAATAATCACAAGAAATCAGGTGGGGGCTGGGCATACCTTAAATCCCAGCACTCCAGAGGCAGAGGCAAGCAGATACTATGAGACTGAGATCAGCCTGATCTACATATCCAGTTCCAGGGCAGTCAGTGCTACATTGAGAGATCCTGTCAAAAACAACAACAAAAAAAGGGGGGGAGGAGGGAAAAACAAAAGGAAAAAAGAGAAGTTGGCAGGGGAGGTGGGGGAGCAGGAAGGGGCAAGAAAAAAAGTGAAATTTCTATTTCACACACTAGAAGACTGTTTTCGAAGTGTCAATCGCTAAAGATAGCAAGCATCCGACTAAGGTTATGAAAGTTCCAAGCTCAAAACACAAATAACATATATTTTATTCAGGAGAGCAGACTGAGCATTAGAAACAGTTACAAGTGCTAGAAAAGAATGACAAATTTTAAAAGAGTTTAATCCCGATAACCAACAAAACAAAAATTCTAAGTTGCAAGCTAATGAGATGATAGCATTTGCAGTATGACTATCAGAGTAGTTTCTTTGCTCCAGCACAGGACCTAGGCCTGTACTCCATCCTACAAACAAGCAGAATAAGATGCAGACCCACTCTCTAAGAAATCTATCTGCACAGATACTTATATACTTAGGGACATTTCTTAAAAAGTGTAAAAATATTTTATGATATATCAAAGTTTTCCTTTTGTACAATTACTCAAGATAACTGTGTTTATAACACCCATACATAATGATTATATCACTTCTTATCAGAACTTTACTTTAGGTAAAGAACGAGGCAAACAGAACATCTTGGATAGACTTGAGAAGTAAAGAAGTCTCATCCCTCCCATTAAAAGGATTATTACATGCAACCTACTAGGCAACAAAGAGAGTATATTGATTTCCAGCTTATCAGCTCCTCTTTGGATTCTAGTCCAATTAATGACAAAAAGGTAGTTTGTTATTAGGTAACACATGATAAAATAGTATTTTGAGGCATCTGAACCAAGATGAAGACAAAATTTCAAAGTCTTCATTAAAATACTAAGGACTGAATTCCTAAAGACGTAAATGCATACAGGTAAGAGTCTGGGAAGGAGGCACCAGCAAACAGGAAACTGAAACCAATGTGGGAGGTCAGAAAGCAGATTAATTGATGAAGCAGCTCAGAGAAAGAAGAGCCCAGAGTTCAGCGCAAGGAAGCTACAGCCAATACTGTCCTAAAAAATCCTCAAAATAGGATTATTAATAGCCAGAGAAAATGCAATCAGAAACAGATTAACTCAAAGTCTACCTCAATCTCTAACTGACCCCACCTCACAGCATGCCACACAAAGCCAGTGGATGTCCCCAGGCAAAACCCAGAAGGAAAATGATGAGTGCAAGGAAAGCTTCAGGGCTAATAAAGACCTCCACCCTCTCTGCCTTCTACCCTTCCCCCAAAGGCAATTACATACCTGTCATCCTGAAGTTTCTAACACCCAGTTACTACCCAGGCCTTAGTGAAAATAGGTACTAAGGAGCACCGGACAGGTGAAGAGGGTAAACTATGAATGAGAAAGGGAAAGTAAGCAAAAACAAAGCACAGAGGTTCTACGGAAATGGAAGGGAGCTTAACCATCTCTCCAGCCCTAGAATGAGGAACTTTTAAGAGCACTGGCTGCTCTTGAAAACGATATGGGTTCAGTTCCTAGCACTTACCTCATGGCTAACAATGGCCTGTAACTCCAGGGGATCCAATGCTGGCCTATTTGGGCATGGTAGGCACATGGTACACTTACATGGGCATTACATTGTATGCACATGCAGGCAAAACACTAATACACATAAAATAAATATAATTTTTTTAAAAATTTAGGCCAGGAATGGTGATGCATACCTTTAACTGCAGCACCCAGGAAGCAGAGGCAGATGGATCTCTGTGAGATGGAGATCAGCCTGGTCTACACAGCCAGTTCCAGGTCAGCTGGAACTATAGGGAGAACTACTACCTTACCTCAAGACCCCTCTACCTCAAAAATTAAACCTCTCATTCTCTCATTCATTAAACAAAATTTAAAAATTAAAATGGATGGGGCTGGAGAGATGGTCACCTATCAAGCATACTGGCTGCTCTTCCAGAGAACCCGGGTTTGGTTCCCAGCACCGACTTGGCAGGCTAACAACCATCCTTAATGTCAGTTCCAGAGGATCTGATGACCTCTTCTGACCTCTGTGGGCACTGCATAACACAGGTGCACTTACATGCAGGCAACACACTCAAACTCATACAATAAAAATAAATTTTAAAATCGTTTAAAAAATTAAAATGGAAATAAAGGGCCAGTGAGATGGCTCAGGGGTAAAGGGACTTGCTGAAGAAGGCTGAAAGCCTGGGTTCAGTTCTTGGAACTCACATAAGGGTAGAAGGAAAGAACCATGAAGGTGACCTCCACACACAGTAATAATAAGAAACTTTCAAAAAAGAAATAAAATGAGTTTTTAAAAATTGATGAGGCGGCCGGGCATGGTGGCACACGCTTTTAATCCCAGCACATGTACACTTACATGGAAACTTACATGTATGCATATGTAGGCAAAACACTCATATACATAAAAGAGAAATAAATAAATTTTTAAAAGATTTAGGGCAGGAATAGTGACGCATACCTTTAATTACAGCACTCAGGAGGCAGAGGCAGGAGGATGTATGTGAGTTCAAGGCCAGCCTGGTTTATATAATGCATTCAAAGCCAGCTGGGGCTATAGGGAGACCCTGTCTCACAAAGTCCAAGAAAAAAAATTGATGAGATAAATTTAAAAGAAAATTAAAGAAAAAGCCAGAGCCTGGTGTGGTTGTGCACACCATTAATCCCTACACTTGGGGGCAGAGGCAGGTGGATCTCTGTGAGGTCAACATAGAGTTCCAGGCCAGATGGGGCTACAGGGAGACCCTGTCTCAAAACAAAATAAAATAAAATAAATAAAAAAGGAAAAAAAAAGCTTACTCCAAAGGTTAAAAAAAAAAAAAAAACAGAGATAAAGGAGTGTATGTAACAGAGACAGAAATTCAAGAGATCAAACATTCAACCGAGAGGAGTTACAGAAAAGGAAAGCAGAGAAGGAATCATTAGGAAGACAATATGAAGAAAATCTGTAGTCCAAAACTGACCAACATAAGCTTCCAGACTGAAGGGTTACTGGAGACCATTGGGGCACAGCATGAGGAAGGCTCACAGGCCATCAAAAAACAGCATCCACAGTAAATAAATTAAACACTCAGTGCAAATCATGTTTACAGAAAGTGTGAACATCACTGAAAGCTGAAAACAAATCAATGGAAAGTGGTTCCCTGGAGTGGGGATGGATGTGGAGAAGGTGGGTACATCAGAATCAGAGGCAAGTACCAGGTTTCAAACCATGTTTCTCTTCACTTTTGTTTTTTGAGACTGAGTCTCCAGGAGCCCAAGTTGACCATGACCTTGCAATGCAAAGCTGGTGAGTGACTTCCTTCCTTCTCCACCTCCCAAATTCTGAGATTACAGGTGTCCACTACAACGCCCAGCTCAACGAAAGTTTCTCTCTTTTTGTTTTGCTTTTGATTTTTTGTTTTTGTTTTTGAAACAGAGTCTCCCTGTAGCCCAGTTGGCCTGGAACTAGCTATGTAGACCAAGCTGGCTTCGATCTCACAGATATTTGCCTATCTCTGCCTCCCTAGTGCCAGGATTAAAGACAAGTGCCACCAAGCTCGGCTTAATAAAAGTGTCTTAAAACAGACTTTTATAATCATTTTAAATGTACAGAGTATCTTAAGTAAAAAGAGTATAAAAACCTTTTATAGGAGCTGAAAAGATGGCTCCGCAGTTAAGAGCACTTGTGACCCTTGCAGAGGATCTGGGTTCAGTTCTCAGCACCCACACATGGCAGCTAATAGCTGCCAGCAACTCTAGTCCCAGGGGATCCAATGCCCTATTCTGGCCTCTGTGGGCACTGTATACACATAGTACACTTACATACATTCAGGAAAAACACTCATAGATATAAAATAAAAATAAATAATTTCTAATTTTACAGAATACTAGGTGTGCATACCTAAGATGTGAGTAAACGAAAGAGCCCAGATTTTGATTTGGCAGTCCTGACCACATGATGCCAATCGGTACAACTGAAGACTTTGTTCTCCACCTAAAACAGCAGATTAAACATAGATAAATAAATTGATAAAGCATTTAAACAAAAAGGTTTTAATTATACTGAGACCCGTTAATGCAATTCATTTAAATCAAATAATATCCATTAACTTATGCCATCTAATAAAACACTGGTTTAAAGAATTTCTTCTAAAAAAGGTATTATATAGGACTATAACTTTTGTCTAAATTTGCTATTTAAAAAGGCCCCTATATAGCTCAAGGCTGTAACAACCACTAAAGTAGAACATCTTTAGCCACTAAAGTAGAACATCTTACAAATGAACTTGAAAGGTTATGAAGCTATCATTAATGAAAAAAATTAGAAGTCAGTTATTTTAAGAATGTTAAATAGGGGGTTGGAGAGATGGCTCAGAGGTTGAGAGCACTTAACCTGGGTTAAGAGGACCCAGGTTCCATTCCTAGCACCCACATGGTGGCTAACAACTGTTGGTAACTTCAGTTCCAGGGGACCCAATGCCTTCTTCTGACCTCTGCAGGCACTGTACAACATGGGTGCACTCACACACACGTAGGCATTACACTCATACACACAAAATGAAGATAATAAATATTTAAAAAAAGAATGTTAAATGGCTAATCATTGTCAACCTATCTTCTGAAATACCAAACTCTTGAAAGTCTGCTCTTTCCTGAACATAGAATAATAGTTGGAATTTGTTTTCCACTTGCTTTGATCAAGAGAAAAGCTAGGGGCTGAAGAGATGGCTCAGTGGTTAAAAGCACTTGAGGCTCTTGCAGAGGATCTGGGTTCAGTTCGCAGCACCTCATGGCAGCTTATAACTCTGTAACTCCATTTCCGATGGGATCCAATGTCTTCCTCTGGCCTCCTCAGGCACCAGGCACACAAATGATACACATACATATATGGAGACAAAACACTCATAAAGGAAAATAAATAAATCTTTAAGAGAGAGATGAGAGAGAGAGAGAGAGAAATATTACACAATTACGGAAAATTAATCAAAAAGTTGGCATCTTAGAAGCTACCAGCTAATATTTTCTTAAAGAACTTCAGAATGTCATTATATATCACCTGGACTAAGTTCTCAAATGCCTAGAGATTCTATATATTGATATCATCAATCAATCAATCAATCTCTTTTACAACTTCCATCTACTATCACAGATACAATTTCATAAGAGGTGGTTTGGGGCATTCATATAACATAATGCATAATTAAACCTACTATCCATCTTAAGAATATATTTTAGCTTTTACATTCAGTATATAGCATCTGATTTATATGCTTGAGCACATAAATTTTTCCTAAAGATCATCTTATTGAAAGCACATACACCTAGTTAATACAGAACAAATTTTCTTCAACATTAATGAGAGTTTTTCTGACTCCATGAGACATACAGATTCCAATGGCATTTGGTTTATGTGGCACAAGTTCAAAGTGTAGCCTTTCTCAGAGACCTTGAGGAACATCTCAGTCTTAACTGTCTTTCAATTCATAACTATGAATAAAATATTTAAGCACTAGACCTACTTAGGAAAGATTTTGTTTTGTTTCTTGACTAAAATAGATTTTTTGTAGTTAACTCTAAAGTTGTTTTAAGTAATGAGAATTCAACCTGAGACAATGCACCTAAACTTAAAATCTAAATGTTTGTATTTAGAATATTTAGAAAGTATTAATACTTAGAAATATATTTTCTTCAGGAAAAGTATTCAAACTTCAATAATAATCTAACTCAACCTTTCTTTTTCAGTATTTTATGTGTATACTATTATTTTATTATACTGCCTGCCTGTATATAAGTGCACCCATGCTATGTAGTACCCACCGAGCTACAAGAGGCATTAGATCACCTAGAACTGGAGTTACAGATAGTTGTTAGCTGCCATGTGGGTGCTGGGAACGGAACCCAACTGGTCCTCTGTAAGAGCGACCAGTGCTTTTAACTGCTGAACCATCTCTCCAGCCCAAGCTTTACTATTTAAAAACCAGAGAGGTCATTTATTCTCAGGCACAAAAGGAATTATTTTTCCTTGCTTTAAAAGTCAAGCAAGATGTCACAAACAGAACAGTCAATACATAGCAAGTACTAACAGGTATTAGCAAAGACCAAATTAAACAACAGCAAATAAAAACTACATATTTTTACCTAAATATGTACATATTTAATACCTACATATTTTTTCTAAATACAGTAGTTTGTACACATTCCCATAATAATCACTTTTAAAGCATATGTCAATCTGTTTGGGGGATTTACATTTAAGGTTAGTATCTATTTCAACAAAAGGACTAAAGAAAGGTCACAGATTAAAAAGATGCTAAGAGAAATGCACACTTGGCTGTACTATAATGGTCAGATAGGGAGGCAAGTATCATCCCACAATCCCTGCCTGGTTTACAGACATTCCTTCACCCTACAAACTGACAATCATTTTACTTGAATATTACCTAATATAATAATATATTCATATCATTCCATACCACAAAAAGAAACCTAAGTCCCTACATATTCATACAACTCATCAAAGATTCACTGAGTGCCTAAATAATGTAGAGAAGATATCAAAAAAAAAGTATAAATTGGTTCTAGTGTGCTAGAATCCATCATTCTAAGAACAAAATAGCACAACACAATCTATTAAAATAAAATGCTTGATTCAAGTAGGTAGAGAATTTAATAAAAGAATGGGTTCATGAAAACAAAATCTATTCATCTGATACATAATGTTAAAAGGTTAGAAAATAAAATATTTCAGCTAGGGGGCTGGAAAAATGGCTCAGCAGTTAAGAGTACTGGCTGCTCTTGCAGAAGACCTGGGTTCGATGCCCAGTATCCATACGATGACTAACAACCATTAGTTTCAGGGGATCCAACACCTTCTTCTGACTTCCTCAGGCATTGCATGACACAGGTGCACTTATTATACACATGCAGGTGATACATTTATACACATAAAATAAAAATAACAGCCAGGCGTGATGGTGCACATCTTTAATCCCAGCAGGGGGATTAAAGGCAGGGCAGGTGGATCTGTGAGTTCAAGGTCAGACTGGTCTATATCGTAAGTTCCAGCCAGACGGGGCTACAAGGAGACCCTGTCTCAAAAAGACAAAAAAATAATAATTAATAAATAAAATATTTTTTAAAAAGACTTCAACTGATCACTAAAAGAAATCCTTGGGGGGTCTCTATCAGAAGGCCTGGTGTCTATCTGGGTAAAGGGCATGCAGAAAAAGTACCCAAAAGACATGTTTAACACAGTCAAGAAATGGAGGAGGCCAGTGTGGTAAGAGTGCCAAGAATGGTTTCAGACCAGTGTGAAATTCCCCAGGCAAGGCAGGTTCAGATTCTCCTTAGGGGGATTTGGGATTTCAAATAGAGAATGCCAAAACTGTTCTGTCAGCTTTTGGAGCCAACTCTATTCAACAGCATAACCAGCTACACGCAGGTACTGGACACCGATGATAACATTCCAGATTTCAAAGATTTAATGTAAGAAAAGGGAAAATATTTTGTTAATTTGAATTATCATTCAAACAGCATTACAGATATTGGGCTGAAGTATACGTATCTACCAGAAGCAGCTTGTGTGGCTCTTATATTACCACTGATAACTCTGGCGACAAAATCAGAGGACAAAGCTGGGTGTGGTGGCACATACTTTTAAACCAAGCATTCCAGAAGCAGAGGCAAATAGGATCTCTGTGAGATCAAGGACAGCCTGATCTACATAGTGAGTTTCAGGCCAGCTGGAGCTACAGAGAAACCCTTTCTCAAAAAAACAGAAACAGACAAAAAAAGTCCTCACTCTTCCCACCCACTGCCCAATTAAGAGAGGACAAAGGCAAATTTCCATTGTAACATAAACAATGAAAATTAAAAAGCGGTAACTTTCCAAGTCAATGCATCTATGTAATACCAAGAGTTTAAAGTCAGGAGTTTTGTTTCAGGTTTTTTTTAAGCTATTATGTTTTCAAACATCTTATTTTATAAAATTCGTTTTTGGAAGATTAGATCAATAAAGACCAAATGGATCTTCTGTTTCCAACTTAGTGTGTATATGCACTTGTGTGTGACTGAAGGCCAGAGGTCATCATGACGTGTCCTCAACTGCTTTCCAGTTTTTGAGACAAGGTCTCTCAAGAAACCAGACCTTGCTGATTTGACTAGCTGGCTGGCCAGCGAGCCCCAGAGATCCTCCTGTCCCTGCATCCCCAGTGCTGGGAACACACTGCTAGATCTAGGTTTTTCTATAGGTGCTGGGAATCCAAACACAGGTCCTCATGCTTGTACAGGAAGTCCTTTATCAACAGAACAATCTTCCTAGTCTATTTCCAGTTTTTAAACTTTGTATTCTATTTGAATTTCAATAGTGTAGATGGCTCAGTAGTTAAGAACACTGACTGCTCTTGCAGAAGACGCTGGTTCTGGTTCCCAGCAACCACATGGCAGCTAACAACCATCTGTGACTAAAGTTCCAGGGGGAACTGATGGGATTGGACGTCCTCTTCTGGCTTCCACAGGAATTGCACAAACATAGTGCTTATATACATGCAGGCAAAACACTCATACACATAAAATAAAAATAAATAAATTACAAACAGGAATCTCTAGTGCTTAAGAGTAAGATAACTAACCAGAAAGCAGCTGTGAAGAAAAATCGCACCAGGTAATCCCAAGGTCATGTGCTTTCTCACTATGCAGACACCTCATTTTATTGTCCCACACTGTTAAATCTCCACAAGAGGAGCCAGTGACAAAAAGGCTTCCATTAGGAGAAAATGCACAGGCCATCAAGGAACCATCCTTAACACTACCACACCTGAAACAAAAGTAAAACAGAAAGATGTGAGGGTCAGAGAGCCTTGTACTTTGTATTACAATCTCTAACAGCAGCCTGATACACTTAAAAAGGGGGGTTGGGTAGAGGCAGAAATGGCTATTACAGAACCAGAATGGGCAATGATGCCTATGAAGTATTATATCATACAAACTGACACATGCTTTTTACATAAAGGGAGAATTTGCATATCATAACTAATCCCCACAAGCCTAGATCACAGGGATTGGAGCTAAGTCCACATAGCTTCTTATTTTTCCATACAGCAAGCCAGTATGAGCAGAGTAAAATCTAAAGAACTTAAACCAAAACGCGAAACACAGTCATCACTAACAATAGCCATATTTAAAAGATATATGATAATTTCTATTTTAAAAAGCATGTTAACACAGTCAAAAGCATATTCATCTTCTCTAGAAAAGTCAACCAGATGAAGAGCAGGCCTTGGACCACATCTTCAGATAAAATTCAAGAAGAGAAAATGCAGCAAACAAGCAACAATTCTCTTGGGAAGAGTGGGAAACTCAGTCTTGACAATACTGCTTTCTCAATTAGGAAAAACAAACTGAGAAAGACCCAACAATTAGTGCAGTATTAAAGATGTGCAGGAGTGAGGTTGTGCCACAGAGTGGAAGTAAACAGCTGATAGGTGGAAAAGGTTCTTTACCTGAGTGCTGGACCCATTCACATAACGGAAACATACAGTATTCTTTCTGTGCTGTCTGTCAAACTAGGTTAATTGGTTAACTTCATTAGAGAGCATCACTTTCTTCAACCCTAAGACTTCAAGGGAGCAACAGCTGATGGCTAGCTGGTATTCTGCTCTGCTAACATCAAGCAGGAACAACATTAGGCCATTTCAATTGTTAATGTAAAATATTTAAGGGCTTTAAAGTACTAAATAATTTCAATTAAAATGGTCAACTTTACTACAACAAAAAATAAAGTTCATGGTTTTAATTTTGTTAAGTTGCAATACAGTATCACCAGAATAAATTAATAGATATATTGTTGTGGTTTTTTTTTTTAAAAGAGTTTTTCAGGTGAGTTTTTAGAAAGACTCAACAATTCAACACCAACTCTCATGAGATTCTTTCTCTGGAACTTGGTTTTGTCCAGCAAGAATCCTAATCAGGGAAATTTTTCAGTAGAACTTGCCTACCATTACTTTCTTACTTTTTTCAGGACTACCTGAGCCATGAGTAACAAATATAAGCTTAAAATTACTAAACTTATCCAAAAGACTGTTTTCTTTGCGCAACTCTTAAACATCCATACAAGAAGTTAACTCCTATTTTAAAAATACTAGGAAGTTAAAATTTTATTAAAACCAAGCCAATCTACTGTAAGAATCATATTAAACATATGGAATTTTTTGGCCTTTAGAAGACAGGCCAAAATTTTGTCCTCTGCGCTGCATCTGAAAACTGCCTGCTTCCTGACGTTACCAGAAGATTTGCTTTCTGCTCTTTGTTTTACTGTTGTGCGTTGTACGCCTTGTCAACAGGAGTAAAGTCAGGCAGCATCTAGATTCATACCTGTATAACTTGTAAGACTGTACATTCCATAAAACAACAGTTCCGTCAGCAGCCCCTGATGCCAAGTAACTGGAGTCTGGGGAAAACTGGCACACCCTCACAGGGCTGCCACCAGGCTGCTCCATCACTGTGAGAATCTGTCCACTGTGAGCACTCCACAGGACAGTGGTACCATCTGTTGAACATGATGCCAAAATGTGTCCTGAAGGGGAGAAACAGCAGCAATGGACGGCATAGGTGTGAAATCTCAATGGAGAATGTGGCAGTTCAGTAAAGTCACTTAAGGAGTACAGGCGAATAGTTTTGTCCAAGGAGCAAGTAGCCAGAAGGAAAGAGGAGAAGGCACAGCAGTTGACATCATCACCGTGATCGGCTAAGGAGCGAATGAGTTTCACCATGTTCTTTATTAAAATCAAACAGCCTGCAATTTTTAAGTAGGTAAAGGTTATATGCCATTCTAGAGATCAGATTAATTCAAGTTCATGTAAAGAGCCAAAATTTTATCTAAGAATTTGCTCAATAAACGCTCCTACATTAATATTTTTAAAGGACAGTTTATTACCTGGAATAATCTGGGGAGACAATGAAACACAGGACTGTCACCTCTGATAATCACAGCTGCCACTGTCTGCCGAAAACCTCTAGACTCTTCACAAATCTTAGCAAAACTTCAAAGTGATCCGATGTTGAACTTCCTCCTCTGAAACCTTTCTCATAACTGACCTGCTAATCTCGGTTCCAAACAAATTTCACTTGAAGCCAGCTGCTCCTTCCCCAGGACAGCCAAGGGTATCTGCTGTCTTGAAGACACGTCATATGATTTACCATGGGGAAAACCGACAAAAGTCTCATTCAAAATATGGCTGTATGGAAAGCTCTCTTGTCATGGTTTACCACAAGACAGGAAAGATTTGAGTTGCGGAAACCAAAATGCCAAGAAAACAGACTTGGCCAGACCATATCCAATAAACAAAAACTCACAAACTTAAAAATAAAATCCAAATTCCTCCCTACAGCTCACAGACCATATGGTCTTGATTCCTTTTTTCTTTTTGTAATTTCAGCAATATCTGTGGATTTAATTAAAAAAATTTTTTTTTGCCTTCCTGATAATTTTAAAGTTTGATTTTTAAATGTATCATACAGGCATCTTCATTCACAGTTCGTCCCCTCCCCATCCTTGGGCCTTTTCCCTCTGGTCTCTTTCCTCTCTGCAGTAACCTCTCTTCTGTCTTGATGTTCTGTGTATTCTATTACCTTCTTCTCACCCCTCACCAAGGTCTTGTTCTTCTCCCATGGTCTCCTTTCTAATGACCTACACACACACACACACACACACACACACAAATACACATGTATCATACATATAAGAATTAAGATCTAGGATCTGTCTTTGACTCTTTAATTTTGTGTGTTTAACTTGGAGGACCCATAGAAGTCAGGAAAACTAGAAAGAGACACAGGTGACAGGGAAACTTCTATAAAGGAACATATATAAAATGAAAGTAGAGATGAGGGACTAATGAGGCAAGGTTTAGGGAGTGGGGGAGATAAGGATTAACTGAAATGAAGGGCTTATTAAAAAACATATGGAAACCTATTATCTTGTAACCCAAATAAAAAATATAAAGGAGACTTTTGAAAGGGGATACTCTGCATGGCTAGAAAATACTGCTCCTAAAGTGAATTACTTGAAAATAAATAAATAAATCTCAGTGCCAGATGTGGGATGCCTCCCTATGAACTGTTGGTCAGGGAAGTCCCAGAGGCCCCAAATCAATACAGTAACCTCTCTTCTGTCTTCATGTTCTGTGTATGATCTGTTCTTGATCATCCACCAGAACTCAATGATGAGGAAACATCACATACCTTCTTGTAAGATACAGAGAAATCAAACTCAAACTGACCTGGAAACCTCCGCCCTGCTGGCTAACTTTCAAAGTGCAGGAAGGTACTATTCAGACTGTTGGTGGAGAGAAGGTCTCAAGAATCCCATCCAGCTGCTGAACCCTACAAACTATAATCCCAACCTACCAGGCAAGTTGTGGCCACCGGAGTTAGTGGCGTGGCTGTTATGGGAGTAATCAACCACTCTACTTAGATTTGTGATGTGCTCCACAGAAGGAATCCATGCCTAGTACTGCAAACCCTGTCAATAACCCATACCTGGGGAGGGCCTAGGCCTTTGGTGGGGGCGGGGCTTACTACTGTTGTTTAGCTAAATTGACATAGCATCAAACTCCTTTCTAAGCATCTGTATTATACCCATAGACAAATGCTACTCTTCACTTTAGAGAAGTCTCTCTTTACAGTGAAAAATGGTAAATACAGTCTCATTACCACTCAAGATGCTGAAAATAAACAAAGGTTAAGGAATCAGTCCCAAACAAGACGTTTATCCACCCCCTCTAAAGTTTGGGGAACATTGAAGAGCGGGGAGAAAAATGTAGGAGTTGGAAGATAGGGAGAGGGCTTGGAAATCCCATCCACTAAACATGACACAGCTCCTGCAATCATGAACTCACAGCAACTGTGGTCACTTGCACTGGGCCTGCACAAGACCTGGCCCTGTCAAATCATGGATCCCAGAGGGGCTCACAGGGCCCTATCCCTTACTGCTCATGGTTATTAATAGATTCTGAGTTCTGAGTGTGAGAAAACCTTTGTCTTCAGTTGAACGCCATTAGTAAGCCCAAAAGACTCAAATGGGTTCTAAACCCATGCCCTACTAAAACTCAGTGGGTCACAAAGTAAAACAAAACAGAAAGGCATTCAAGTGGAAAAGAGACTAGTGACGGGGTGTAGATAAGAAGGCAGTGGTGAGAGTAATCAGAATGCATTACACACACATATGAAAATGTCAAAGAACAAATTAATAAGAAAATCCTAGTAGGATTCACACTATAGAAAATATGTAGCATTTGTCTCTCTCAGTCTGGCTTATTTCACTTAATATACCAATTTCTAGTTTTAACAACTGTCCTGCAAATGTCATGATTTCACTTTTCTTTATAGCTAAATAAAATTTCACTATGTATATGTACCATTTTTTAAAATAAAATCATCTGCTAATGGACATCTAGGCTGGTTCTATTTCTTATAATATACAGCAGTACACAGAGATGTGTCAGTATCTCTGTGGTTGCTCTTAATCCTTGTGATATAGTGGGTATTGTGTAAGTTGGTAGAATCTTAGTCTCCTAAGAAACCTCCACACGGATTTCCATAGTGGCTGCATCAGTTTGCACTCCCACTAACAAGGAATAAGTTCTTTTTACCCCATATCTTTGCCAGCATTTATTACTTGTTTTCTTGATAACAGCCATTCTGATGGAGGTGAGATAGAATCACAAAGTAGTTTTAACAATGGCTAAAGATAATGAACACTTTAAAATAATTATTGGCAAGTTCTATTTCTTCTTTAGAGAACTGCCTATTCAGTTCACTGGGCCATTTATTAACTGGAAGATTTTGGTGTTCTGTATGTTTCATTTTTGCAGTTCTTTATATATTCTAGATATTAACCCCCTATCTTATGTATATCTGGCAAAGGTTTTCTCCCATTCTGTACCCTGTCTCTTCTCCCCATTTATAGTTTCATTGCTGTGCAGAAGCTTTTCAATTTCATATAGTCCCATTAGTCAATTCTTGGGGTTATTTCCTATGATGCTTTCTTTTCACGGTCTGCCTATGCCTATAACTTGAAAGCTTCCCATGTTCTTCTCTAGCAGCATTTCATGTCTTGAATTCTGATTTCTGTGTCTAGTGAGAGATACAGATCTAATTTCGTTCTTCCACATGTAGAGATTCTTGTCGGTCATTCCTCGGATTCTAAGGATTTCTCTTCATCTCTTTCCAGAGGCCCTGGCTAACTGATTAACCCTATTTTAATTCCATCTTCATAAAGTATGTTTTTGTTTAGGTCTTATTTTGTTTTGTTTTTAGCTAAAATGCTGCGCTCTTGTGATTGATTTCTCATTCAGACCTCAATTTCAACATCTCTCCACTGAGGTTTACTTTAGTAATTTTTTTTTAAAGGCAAGGTTAAGCCCATCTCAACTTGTCAGCCTCTGAAGTACTGGGATAACAAGTGTGTGTCGCTAGAACCAGCTGCTAAGTAGCTACTCCCCAGGCCTCCAATTTCCATTCTCAATGTAGCCAGCTATTTGAATTATTTGTCTCTTGTGACGAGGAAGGCACTTTATCCACTTGCCCATTTCTGTAATCACAGAATGGGGAACAGTGCATAATGCGCTCAAATAAAATTTTGTTGAATAATTTATTTTTCCAAATGCAACTGAATCCGCTTTTTAATATTACATATGGAATATAGCATGAAATTAATAGAAAGTAAAACTACCAATACAAAAATCTAGTAGTGGAAAAATGGAATAATTAGAAAATAATAATGTTAGGCACGGGGGCACAGGCCTGTAACATCAGCACTTGGGAGGGAGAAGGAGGCTCTGGAGTTCAAGGTCATCCTCATCTACAGACTTCAGGGAAGTCTAACCAGTTTTGGCTGCAATCATCCCTAGGGGATGATTTGTAAAATCATCCTTGACTTGTAAAATGCATAATTTCTTGTCTGCATCTAATTTTTAAAAAAAGAAAGTAAGAAAAAGAAAACCCAGATAACTTTTCTCATCATCTCCATAGTTCAGCAGGTTTTTTGTTTTATCAATAATGCCTCAAATAACCAGGTGATCTGCCGCCTGTATTGCCGCATGAAAACAAGCTCAGGTGGTGTTTCTGGAGAAGTTCCAAATCTCCAGAGGAACCGCACACAGGAGGCTTTCCAAAGGAGCCTGGCGTCCCCAGCAGGCCGAGGCGCGGCCGGCGGGCTCGGCACAGCCCCTTAGCGCGGCCCTCTCCCGCCCCTGCGCCCGCCACATTGCCGCCGGGGCGACTCAGCAGCAGGCCCAGCCCGCTCGCACCGTCGCCTCCCGCCGCGAACCCCGAGCGCCGCAAGCCTGCGCCACTTACTTCCCTCGCGCGGCCCGAGAGCTTCCCGCCTCGGGTGGGCCTGGGAGCAGCCGCGCCGCGGGTCCCGGCTGGCCTGCGCACGGCGGGATTCTGGCCCGCGGGGGTTCCAGTCGCGAAGACGCCCGCCTGGCGGGGCGGCGCAGTGGGCACAGCCCCGCTCAGCCGGGGGCCGGAGGCTCGCGCAGGTGCGCCTGGCGGGTCACGTGGGGCGCAGATTTCGGCGAGCGGGTGAAAGCTCTCCAGGGCCAGCACTCAGGCCCCGCCCTCGAGGGCGTCCTTGCCACCGCGCATGCGCGCCCTCTTCCGGCCCAGCCTGCGCAGTTCTGCTTGGGGTTCCATGTGGTCTGAGTTAGGTATAGTTCTTCGAGGCCACACAGTAAAAGCCTGAATTGCTTTTATAAGTGGGGCTTGCATCCTAGTTTAATTTATTGTTTTTTCGTTTTTTGAGATGGGGTCTCCCTGTAGCCTCAACTGGCTTGGAATTCGCTAAGTTGAAGTGTAGATGTAGAACGGACTTCCCGGACCTCCACAGTGCTGGGATTAAAGGCAGGCGCCACCACGCCCAGCCCAGTTTAAGGTGCTGTTGCTTTAAACTGTGCTGTACTGTATTTTTTCAGCTTACTTGGTTCTAGGGGACCCCACGAGGTGATGGGTCTTCTCAGTTTGAAGCTCTGCTTCTGCGGCCCTGGTGGGGTCTCCTGCGCACTCAGCCTTACCAAAGCAGGCTACTACCCCCACTCTTGGTGTTCCCCTATCACCAGGGAGATATCCAGGTGGGTGTCCTTGTTTTCTGAAGCCAGAGTGCATTTATCTCTTCAGCCTTTCCCAGTGTGGCCTCAGGGTAGACTGTGGCTTCCTAGTGTAATTGATACACAGTTGCTTGCTGGAAGGTACATTTTGAGATTAAAAAAAAAAAAAAACACAAAGAAGTTCTAAGCGTTTTGACACTTAAAACGCATCACGTAGGAGTGGACTACATTCAGATTTAATCCATGCAACTTGAGAGTTTTCTTTAATAAGAAAACATTAAAAACATCACCTTCAAGAATAAAAGTTATATATCTGAAGAGTAATGTCCTAAAGCTGACATTTAAGGATGAAATCGAAATTGATGGAATTTGTAATCAAAGACCAAAGGAAAAATTCATGATTTTGTGAAACTCTAAGGATTTCTAAATTACCAGTGTGCACCATGGTAATTTGAGAATTTGAACACCCAATTACACCCCAAAGTACAGCCAAAACAAGATTTTTCTAAACAAGTTTTTGATTGTGTGAGCAGTGGAGATGTCTGTAAAAAAAATAGAAAACAAGGAGCTAAAAACCGCATCCCCCAGACATAGCTCACTTTGACAATGCTTCTCTCTTAGCCCAAAGAAAATAGGTCCTTAGTCTCCTATTCATGAAAACGTCTGTAATTTGGTTAAAAGTCCAACAAACTGACATTTTAAACTTAAGCATATTCAGAATATTTCCATGTCTAAAATTTCATTAGTTTGACTATTTTTCTGCTTACCATTTCACATGGAAATATATCATAATTTATTGAACATTTTCCCTGTTGCTTGATGGTGATTTCAACATTTTTTTCTCTTAGTGTTATTTGCCTATGGCCTTTTCAGAGGCATGGTTATACTCCACAATGAGTATAGTAGCACCTGTCGCTCCACGTTCTTGCCAGTCTTGAATACTTTCATTTTTATCTCTCTGCGTCTTGACTATAGATGCAACATGAGGAGCCACCTCAAGCTGCTGCTGCCACATCTTAAGCTGCTGCTGCCACCACAACCTCCCCACGATGATAAACGGAATCCCCTACAACTGTAAGCTAAAATAAACCCTTTCTTTCTTAAGTTGCTCTTGTCAAGTATTCTGTCACAGCAATGAGACAAGTAATTAATACACCTTGGCTACATGTGCCTGTTGCTTTTAGCACAGTGACTTCAAAGGCCATGGGGGGTAACTGGTCTCCTATCTAAAAGTTTGCAGTTTGTGGGGCTGGACAGATGGCTCAGTGGTTAAGAGCACTGGCTGCTCATGCAGAGGACTCAGGTTTGATTCCCAGCACCCATGTGACAGCTAACAACCATGGGTAATTCCAGTTTCAGGGAATCCAACACCCTCTTCTGTCCTCCACAGGCCTTATACAACATGGATCCATTTATATACATGCAGGCAATACATTTCTGCACATAAAATAAAATAAGAAAATATTTAGAACTTTGTAGTTTGGAAGATGTTCTAAAATATCTTGCCAATAATAGGAATACTTCATAAAAGATAACTTTGTAGAGCTAGACTCTCTGTCCATCCCTATTTGACTGGACAGGTAGCCATCTCTTTTCCTAGATGCCAGCCATACCTTATGACAGCCATGTCCCTAAGACATGATGGTAAAAGACGGGAGGAGTGAACTTGGCCATATTGGCTCCTAGTCATCAGGTTTGCTTTCAACTCCATCACAGTGTATATTGTCACCACCAATGACCACTAAATTGACCTAAACTACAGGTTATATATATATTTCAGTAGGATTTCATCTCTAGAAAATTCCATGACATGGGTGGAAATGCATGAGAGAGCAAAATCATTGACCTAATGGCCAGAATGGGGGAGGGGGGAGTGAATAAAAAGAAAACAAAATGCACTATAGGCTGCACTGACCAAAGTATTCACATTGAACTTGAACCCAGTCTCCGAAACTCTTCAGCTTTTCCTTCTCTTCATTTAACTGAGCAAGGGTTCCAGGCATCCCTGAAAGGCACCATGGAGATGTCTAGACCTTGTGAACTGTGTTGCGACCAAATTTCATTAAGTAATTCATTAATGACAGCTATTAACTTTGTGGGTTTTTTTTTATTCCTTGAGAATTTTATACATATATACAGCGAAGTACGGAAGCATGGCCACATCCGCCCTCCACCTCCCTCGGGTTCCCCAGATCTCCCTCTCCATGTCCACTTCCCAACTTCATGTTTTCTCCTCTTCCTCACCCTCTCTTTGTCTCTCTTTTTAAATAACCCACGAAGTCCATTTAGTGTCACTTATATGTGCACAAGTGTAATGCCATCACTGGAGCACAGAAACCTACCAATGGCAAAACTCCCAAGGAAGAATGGTTCTCCTTCTGGAGCAGCTATCAACTGCCGGTAGCTCCTCAGTTAGGTGCGAGGCCTCGTGGGTTCTATTACGTCTATTCTGGAATTTTGGCTGACTTGGTCTTGTGCAGGTAACCACAACTTCTGTGAGTTCACGAGGATACTAGCCATGCCATGACCAGAAGAGAGAATTTCAGAGCACTCGTCCCCATCCTTCTTTTTGCCTCCTTTTTCTATAATGTTCCCTGAATTGGGGGTGTGGGATGTGATAAAGGTGTTCCATCTAAGGCTGAGCATTCAGTAACTTATTCTCAGCACTTTGTCAAGTTAGGAGTCTGCACTCACAAGTTAGGAGTGACTGCTGCTCACTACAAAAGGGAATTCTCTGAACAAGGTAGAGAGCAGCCCAGGTCAATGGTTTATAAACATAAATACTTAGAAGGCAGTTTGACATGACCATTTAGCAAAAATAACGATAGGCTCTACCCTAGGGCCTATGACCTCTCTGCCATAGATTTTTGACCAAGTTTATAGTACCAGGCATAAATTCTCTCCTGTGTAGCAAGCTTCACATCCAGTCCAAAAGTGGCTGATTTCCCAGAAAGCACTTGTGCTACTATTGCTCCAGTGGCCACATCTTGCCAGGCAGGTCAGTATTGGAGCACTCAAGGACAATGCTGGATATGACCACTGATACCTTTTCTTCTCCAGCAATATTCATAGTACCCTCTGGCACTATGAAAGGTAGCCAGCATGGGATGTCACCCTATGAGTTATTGGTCAGGCAGGCCATTGAGCTCCCCAAAACAACTCAGGCTAATGCTCTTGGTTACCCTCTACATGATCAGACTCTGTGGAATCAGATTCTTGTGGCATAAACAGACTTTGGCTGCAGGACATAAGAGAAATCATTCTCAAACTTGTTTTTGTGACACATATAGATTTGTCTTGTGGAATCTTGCCCTGTGGTTGCTATGAAGTTGATGATTCTAGGATTGCTTAAAGGATTTTTTGTTTGAATGTCTCTTCCCGCCTCCCTGCTTCTGTACATGAAAGTCATGTTCAGGTGATAGCTCCCTGTCTCTATGTCATATAGGACACGGCTGGATACTTTTCTCTTCATCATCTCTAACATGACTCATCTTTCTTGTGACTTCTGAATTTCTCAGTCATATCCCCTTAGAAAACATGCAATGCCTGTATCTACACCTATAGTAATTGTATGGTGAGTCTTTATTTTTCTATTTATGTGTACGTGATGTGTCTACATGTTAGTAAGAGCATGTGCATGGAGGTACCTGAAAAAGTCAGAAGAGGGTGTCACTCATGTATGTTAAGTGCACCCATATCATGCACTACCCATGGAGGCCAGTAGATCCCCTGGAACTGGAATTATGGGTGGTAGTTAGTCAATATTGGGTGCTGGAAACAGAACCTGGCTACTCTCTGCAAGAGCAGCAAGTTTTTAAAGTTCAGTTGACAGATAATTTATATGCCATACAACTCACTCATCTAAGGTAGAAAACAATGGTTTTAAATATATTCAGAGTTGTGCAACTGTCACTAAAATCTAACACATTAAAAGTTACTAAGCACTCTTCCAGCCCTACCCTGATCCATACTCAAATGGTTTATCCATTTTCTATTTTTCAGCTTTGCCTAATGTGGACATTTTTTATAAAGAGAATCATATAATATATATTTTTATGACTAGGTCTTTCACTCAGCCTAATACTTTCAAATCTTTTACATACTACAGTATGTATTTACTTCTTCTTATCAAATACTATTCCATACTATAAATACATTTGCATTTTTATTTACCCATGCATCCATTGGTAGAATTTTTGTTGCTTCATGTTTTTAATTATGAATAATGCTGCTATGAACACAAGTATAGTGTCTGAATGAGAAATGTCCCCTTGTGGGTTCATGTATTTTATCATTTGTTTCCTAGTTGGTAGCACTATTTGGGAAGGCTATAGAACTTTTTGGATGGGAACCTTGCTAAAGGAAATACATTACTGGAGATGAGCTTTGACGGTTCATAGCCTTGCCCTACTAACAAATGGAGCTATTTCCCCTATGTGGATGAAAATGTGATTCTTGCTCCTGCTGCCCTCCCCACCATTATGAACTCTAGTCCTCTAGAATCATAAGCCAAAGTAAACTCTCTTCTATGAGGCATTTTAACACAGCAACTACCAAGTAATTAATATGGAAATGGGTACTGAGAAGTGGGGTATTGTTGTGAAGAATCTGACCATGCTATTTATTGGAGGAATGTGGAAGACCTTTGAATTTAGGACTAGAAAAGTGGTTAACTACTGTAAGCAGAGTTTAACCAGAAGTCTTAGTAAGAGCCTGGAAGACACTAATGTTGGGGGTCAAGCAAATTGTGGAGGTCTAAGTCATAGAATTTCAGAAGGGTGCAAGGTCTCTATTAGCAACCGAGCTAGAGGCAATTCCTATGATAAATTCCAGATAAAGAATCTGGCTGCCTGAGAACTTTTCTGGGGCTAAATTAAAAAGTAATTAATTTTTCGGTGAAGGAAATTTCAAGACAATATAACTTTGAGTCTCTGGAATAGTTATTACTGATTACTCTTATCCAGATCGGCAGTGAAAAAAGAGAAACTGGAACAGGAAGAAATAAAAAATAAAGAGCCAGCTAAGCTTCCAACTCATGAAAGTAGGTCTGGGGAATCTTCTCCTAATAAATATACAAAAGTTACTACAAATGTGGTCCCTGGCCAAGGTCCATCCCAACCTAGCCAGAACTGGCAGTGCTGTGCATGTGGTACTGGCTTTGGAAGCATGCAAGGTGTAAGAGTTAGGGAGTCCTGGATTTCTGCTCCGTAGTTTCAGAGAGCCACTGAAGCCAGTCAAAGTGTGGCAGTGATGGAAAGCCATGAGAAACCATTGGGTGGAGCTGTGAAACTGAACCCTGAGTCTAATGTCAATTTTCAAGATACTGGAGATGCAAGAGCCATAAGACATCTGAGAGGGGGAAAGTTCCATCAGGAGGTGGAACCAGTCCAAGAGAGAGATGTGTGTTTTAGATGGTACCAAAGTTCCAAAGTTGGAGTGGAAGAGCCATCTAAGCCCTTTAAAACTGAAGCTCCACATACCAGACATGGAGCGACAGGATTTGGTAGTTGCCCTGATGGATTTTGGTCTTGCTTTGGATCAGTATTTCTTCATTATGCCCCATTCCTTGCTTTTGGAATGGGAATGTATATTCTGTGTCATTGTATGGTAGAAGTATGTAATATTGTTGCTTTTACAGGAGATCACAGTCAAGAGATTGTCTTGAACATTAGAAGAGACTTTGGACTTTTGAACAGTGTTGAGCCTGTTAAAGACTATGGGAACTTTCAAAGTTGGGCTAAATTATGTTTTATATCATGATATGGTCATAGCCTATGGGGACCAAGGAGTAGAACGCAGTGATGTTGATGAGATTTGTCCCCCATAGCCTCATGTACTTAAAAACTTGGTCCCCAGTGATGGCACTGTTTGGGGGGAGTGGGTTATGGAACTTTTAGGATGGAAGCTTTGCTGGAAGTATATCACTAGAGACAGGCTATGAGAATTTATAGCCTCTTCTTACTAACAGGACTTGAGCTCTCTGTTTCCTGTACTTGGATGAAAATGTGATTCGCCAGCTTCCAGCTCCTGCTGCCATGCCATCTCAGCCACTATGAACTCTAGCCTCTAGAGCCATAAGCCAAAATGAACTCTCTTCCTGAAGTTGTTCCTGGTCATGGTATTTATCACAATAACAGAAAAGTAACTAATGCAGTATGTTTTTACTAGACATACTTTTATATCTCTTGAGTATACACAGGAATGAAATTTCAAGATTATATAGTAATTATAAGTTTAATGCTATGAAGAACTTACAAACTGCTTTCCAAAGTGGCTAATGGCTATGCTGTTTTACAATACCATTAATAGTGTATCAGAGTTCCAATTTCTGCACATCGTCAAAACTACTTGGTATGGAATCCATATAGTTCTGAAGTTAGGTCTCAAAAAGCCCGATTTGTCTTATTGTCATTTCTGGTTTTGGTATAAAATATATGAAGATTGCTGAACCCAACATCACACATACCTTTATAATTTTACATCTTACATTCCCCTCTCCCCCACTTTTTGGTCTTCTTATTTTATATTTTAGTTTATGTGTATGAATGTTTTGCCGGCATGTATGTAAGTGCATTCATGTCATGCAGTGCCTGCGGGGGTCAGAAGACGGCATCAGATCTCCTGAAACTGGAGTTTCAGGTTGTTAGGTGCTATGTGGGTGTTAGTAATCAAACCCGGGTCATCTTCAAGAGCAGTCAGTGCTCTTAACAGCTGAGCCATCTCTCCAGCCACTTTTTTGGTCTGGAACTTGCTATGTAGACCAAGCTACTTTGTTTGATCTTAAAGAGATTTGCCCAACTCTGCCTCCCAAGTCCTGGGATTGAAGGTGTGCCCCACCACTCCTGGCTCTCCTCCCATTTTGAAACAGCATCTCATCATATATCTAAACTAATCTCAAATTCATGATCCTCCTGCCTTATCCTTCTCAATGCTTGGCTTAGACGCATATAACATCACACCTAGCTTTAGTGTGACTTAACTTTTATGTGTGGTATAGGGTGAGGTCCAAATTAATTTTTTTTTTTTTTTGCATGTGAGTATCCAGTTGTCCCAGCATTGTTTGATGGTGGTATTTCTAAGCCACATTATAGTTGTACCCGAGTAAAGAATTAGTCTGACTCTTAGCATTAAGTATTAATAGCCAAGAGTGGGCCCAAGCCCTGAGAGGTCTGTACCTTCAGCTCTCTCATGGAACTGTGCTCCCAAGCCAGGCCTCACACGTACTTTTGTTCAAATCTTTTCTCCAGCATCAACTGGGAAACTACTAGCTTGAAACCACCCTTATTTTATCAGAGAATTCTGCCCTTTGATCCCTGGGCCTAAAATTTCTCTAAATACAATATCAGTTATTCTTACTGTTTTCAATGTGGATACTAACACACTGCTTCCATCCTACACTAATTCAGGCACATTTACATTTATTCACTTGGACTTCTTTCCTTCTTTCTTCCTTGCCTGGATGCCTTTCTTTTTTTTTTTTTTTTTTACTAATTTCCTTGACTAGCCCCTGCCCTATATATAATATTGACAAGAAGTATATGACTGGACATCTTTAGTTTTATTATTACACATTCTTTGAGTATGGAAGGGACAGCTTGGCATCTTCTACTATTGTCTGATATTAACTGGGTGTCTTCACACATATTTACACAAATCTGCAACAGCCCAACATTTCACTGGATCATAAGGCACCCCCCTTCATTTTTTTTGGTGTATTTGTATCTAATCACCACATTTCTCTCCTGACCCCAGTATGAAATATGTTTCAGACTTTCCCAACCTTGGTAGATTTCTCCAGTGTTATCTGCATGCTTTTCAAAGAACCTCATCTTTTACCCATGTTCCTCCATTGTAAATTCTATTTCTCTTCTATGGGCTCTTCTTAAGTGATGGAATTTTGCTTTGCTTTTGAGACAAAGTCTTGCTATATAGCCCTGGCTCAAGGAAATCTTCCTGTCTTGGCTTCTTGAATTCTGGGATCGCAGGCACAGCTAAGTGATGATTTATTGGGGTACGTTTTATACTCTACTAGACCTATTTTCGCCCTCTAACCAGCAGTTTGCTAGCCAGTCTGTATCACGTAGAATACTTAGGGTCTGATAGTTACAGTTATAGCTCTAAGACCATTATTAATTAGTAGGAATTCAGTTGATTGTAGGCAAACTAACAGAGCAGAAATCATCTGAACACTAACAGTTGCTGTGTCCGCATTTTGTAATAGAGAACAATTAGATCCTTGGCCAGAGGTAGACAAATGAATTTTGCATTCAGAACTCCTGGGCTAGAACTAGTCTGTCACATGGCTCCTCTCATCCACAGAGGTACAGGACACTCAAGTTCACCATGAGTATAGGAAGATGAAATATTGGATCTTTGGGTTTATGGCATTAATGACTATACCAGATGGTACATGCTGTCCTCTAAAGGGGATGAGATCAAAGTTAGGAAGTACAGAGATGCAATCTGGAGAATTCTTTTTTAAATTCTACTTTGTATTAATCCATTCTTTCTTACTTGTTGAGAACCTCATATTTAAACCCTTTATTAAATACACAAGCCTTTTCAACATGTCTCAGGAAGCAGATGCACTCTATCAGAACATTATTAAGCTCCAAACTATAATTATAAAGTACTTATGACTGCATAGTTCATGAAATTCAGTCCAAGGTATCTATATACATTAGAGCTAACCTTTTAAGCCAGGTGATGTCAGCACTTAGAAGGCTGAGATGGGAGGATTGCCATGCATTTTGTCTCAATTTAAGATAGCCAGCCTTTTCAAAGCAAGTTTGAAAAGCCAAGCACTGTTTCCATGAAGCTATCTCAATGCAGTGCAGAACCACAATTCTGGCATTGCTTCCTCAATGAGAAGCCTTAATGTGTAAAGTTTTATTTGGCATTCTAATATATCAAATAGTACTAAATGAGAGGTGTTTTAAAAATATGTATGACACAATCTCCTGAGGAATGGCAGAAGACAAAAGTGGCAGATATACACCCATAACAACCCTCTGTCTAGCTGTAGACAGTGAGTATCTCACTGCTCACAGGAGCTTTGAAAAGACAATTAATCCGTACAACCTGGAGAAAATGTCTGTTTGTACACCAAGTGCATGGCAATGAATACATGACTACAGCAGGCTCTGGAACGATCTGTAATTGCAGTCAGATGGCCAGATAGGATTTTAAAGAGGCAGAATTAGAAAACATAATCATCAAAAAGGCTGAGGTAGTTCAGTTTCTCAGGAACAGAAAAATGGAGATAAGCACCATGGAGCCAAATAAAAGAGAAGTTTGAAGGACAGGATGGGCTGTTAAATATGCATTGCGCAGGCGGGAGGGCCTGTCAGGTTTCAGAAAGGTTTCATTGTGGTTCACTGACTAGTTGAAGGGCCGGCTCATCTCACCTTGCCAGTGTCTGGATCAAACACTTCTCAGTTTCATCACATCCTCTTTATGTGATTCAGGCCTCACCTATCATCTTCCAGGTGATTCATCTTCTTTCCCAGGTATCATGACACTGGAAACCAGGACATGGGTCCTTAGTCACTGGGAAAGAATCCTTCCCATTATAATCTAGTTGACAGTCTGGTTTATGGCTTTGTTAATGAGGCAGCAATTGTGAGCCTCACCAATGTTTAGGCCCTGATAAAATAATTTCCAGGCCCCAAAGAAAGTAGGTAAATCTACTGAGCATATTAAATTTCACCAAGCAGCCATCTGTCCTTCATAGTGGCTTCATAATGGCTCGGTGCTAACACGGTGCACTTGGAGCCAGCTGGGTGAATGAATCCAGCTCTCCTTCCTAACTAGCTGCATAACCACACATTTATAAGCTTCAGTTTACTTACATGTAAAATAAGTCTAACAACATAATTTGTCTAATAAAAATCATTCTATTAAATTTTTTGAATTATTATTTTTGTTTTTAATTGTCATAGTAAGTTTTGTTGGGGTATTTTCATCACTTTGCCCTGGTTGGTCCTCCACGCTTCTCCTCTCCTGGCTCCCTGCTTGTACACTTTCACCCCCAGTTCCATTTTCATGTCACATGCATTGTTATTCTCTTCCTACCTCATAGGACTGTTCTAAACATCAAATACTACACATAAAATACTTAGCATAATGCTGCATACATATTAACTATTTCCTATGTGTAACTGCAGTAGATGTGGTTAACTCTGAACACAGAAAGCACAAAGAAAACATGCTTTGAAAGGACTCACTATGTAGTCATTTTGCCTGGTACTTACAATCTTCCCAGCTTGGCCACCCCAGTGGGGGGTTCCAGGCATACACTACCATGTCCCTGGCACCCTTTTAAAACCGTGAAGCCTGTGTGCACTCGGCTGAACACGCTGTGACTGTGTTCTCTTCAGATTATCCTTATTTAAATGTAGGACATGTCTGCAAGGAGAAACCTGGGCAGATATAAGACAAGCTTTCTTTATTACTCTTAGAACTTGGTCTTGTGCTGACTATAGCATGATGTCTGAAAAACACTTGTTTCATGCATTCTGTCTAGCTGTGTTGCTTACAGCCTGAGGAACTGTAAGCAAGCAGAGGCAGCCATTGAAGTAGTGGGCATTATCCTAGAGAATCTGTCACCAGGTGACTGGCTCGCCTGTCAAGCCAAAACAGCATGGTCTAGGTTCAATGAAGACACAGTTCCTCAAAAAGGTGGAGAGCTATAAAGGAAGCTCAGTTCCTTTCTCAGGTACAGAGGCAAAGTGGGCTTTCATTCTTAGATTTTTCATTCTAAAGCAATGTGACTGTTCTAAAAAAAAGTAGAATGCATTTATTTCTTACATAAAATCATTTTAATATAATTTCCTAATGCTACCAAAGTTCAAATAGTTTTTGGAATATTTTGGTGGAAAAAGCTTTGAGATAACCAAGAAAATTAATCTGAATATCTCTGAGGAATGCTTTCTGCATGCACATGTATGTGGGTCTGCTCCTGTGTGTGTGCATGTATGGAAGGCCATAGGTCAGGTCAGCTTCCGGTGTCTTCCTTTATAGCTCTCCATCTTTTTGAGGAACTGTGTCTTCACTGAACCTGGACCATGCTGTTTTGGCTTGACAGGTGAGCCAGTCACCTGGTGACAGATTCTCTAGGATAACGCCCACTACTTCAATGGCTGCCTCTGCTTGCTTATGACAGTGAAGGACAGCAGTCCAAGGTAGCCAACATTTCCTGAGTTTTCTTTTTTCTGGGCATATCTTATTTACTTGTTGCTTTGTTGTTGACTATTGAGATTACACACGTGTGTTTCTATGCCCAGCTACTTATTTGTAAAGGAAATCTACTACTTTCAGAAAATTATTTTTATGTATAAAGGTTTAAGTATTTCCTCATTGATGAGACACAGGAGGGTGTTGCTATCATCTCATACAAATTCACATGCATATGTATCACCTGTATGGTAATGCCCATTAGGAAGAAGAATCCCCAGCAAAAATCAAGCAGCTCTCTGAGAACAAAATGCAGGCATTGTTGCAATATGTGCTTAACAGAAACATACGTATTTATATAATAGCAGCTGATTTTCACAGAAATCCTCACAAAGAAATTTATAGAGTCTGGAAAGTATTCTTAGCTCAAAGTATTTTCAGGTGAGGGATATATTTTTTAGAACTTTTCTATTTTCCCTTCACTATTAAAAGCAATTACAGGTGGGGCTGGAGAGATGACTCAGCATTAAGAGCACTGGTAGCTCTTGCAGAAGACCTGGATTCGAAGCCCAGCACCCATATGGTGGCTAACAACTGCCTGTAACTCGAGTCAGATCCAGGAGGTCTGACACCCTCTTCTGACCTGATATAGATACAATTACATACATGCAAGCAATATATTCATACACACGAGATAAAAATAAATAAAAATTTTAAAAAGCAATAAGCATGGGTTGTAAAACATTTGCTTAGCATGCACAACACCTCGGGTGCAATACTCATCAAGATGAAAAGTAGGAACAGGGTCTGTCTCACTCCCTCTGTGTGGTGTATGCACTAATACAAGCCTGTGTAGAGATCAGAGGTTGACTATGTCAATTGTCTTCCTTTATTGACTGTAATCTTATTTTTTGAGTCTCTCACTGAACCTGGAGTCTGCTGTTTGGTGGCTGGCCAGCAAGTCCTTGGGATTCCTCTGTCACATTGGTGCTAGAGATCTGAACTCAAGTAATCATGCTTAAGAAACAAGCACTTTTCCCTCCCCAGCTCTGGTTGCCTTGTTTGCCAACATGTAGATATTCCTTGAATGTATCTCATGGCTTATTAGACTAATTTAATTTTCTTTTTTTTTAAAAACAACATTATTTTAAACAAATACTTTATTGAATATTTTTTATTTTATGTGCCTGCCAGTATGTAAGTGTGTCCATGTTGTACAATACCCTCCAAGATCAGAAGGAGTCAGAGCTCCTGGAACTAGAGCTACAGATCTGAATCCAGGTCTTCTGCAAGAGCAGCCAGTGCTCTTAACTGTTGAGCATCTCTCGAGCCTCTAATTTACTTTTCTTATTGACCAATAGATTATGCATCTATAAGTATGTATTTCTCCTATCAGAAAAATGTATCCTAACTTTTTCATGCTGAAACGTGAAATAAAATGAGGTCCAAGAAATTTACAACCTCATGAAGTCAGAGACTTGACTTAAACCTATTCTTCCCACCCAGTCCACTGCTAGGGTGTGCAATCAAACTCTGCACACTGCTAGGACCTATACAAATCAAATTTAAATTAACTGCCTTTTGAACAGAATGCAAGTTCAGGTTCATTAAGAAAAACTAAAAAAAAACTACTTTGTAAAAGTCTTTTATTGTATCCGTGCCACACATAGTAGTGAAAAATAACACTCCTAAAAAAAGAATGCTACCTTTTCCACAACATTTTATTTTAAATAAAACTTCAAGTACTTTTACATAGGTACAAAAAAATTCTGATCTATTTGCCTCCAGCAGGCCACCACAACACACAGTAGATAAAACACAGTGGTTACAAATGTCTTTTAAATTTATTTTTGAGGCAAGGCAAATGGGAGGGAAATGTCTCTATGAAAAAATACTGTGTGTATAGGAAATTGTCACAATTTTATTCCACATGGATACAAATGATTATACTTTAATTTAGGCCCTGGTGGCTTAAAATTATATAACAAAATAGAAAAATGGAAAACTACTATCCCCTACACCCTGTTTCAAAGGCAGGCACTACCAAGATTAGGGAGACGCCACAGTGTTGGTAGAGGATAATTACTGTACAAGCTGTAGAGCTGTAATTACCTTCAGACTAAAATAAAATGCTACAATCCTTCTAAGGCATAAACAATAATGTCTCCAAACAATATATACACATAATACATATTTAAACCAAGACTTAATATAAACAATAATGAACAGTATATACATGTCAATTTTTTCACCGTCTTGAAATACAATTTAACTACACAAGTGACGCAGCAACATATATATATATATGTATATATATAAATGTACTTGTAACTCTACAGTAAAGTTTATTTTTGGTGCTTTTATAGCACATCAGTGTAAACAGTTTAACTTGGCTTTGTTTTATATTTTAAAACATTCCTTGTTGTATTTTCAAGATTTAAAGCAATTTTCTAGTTCTTCCTTTTCACAGAAAACGAAGATTCTGGATGTGGTTTAATCATAAATAATTCATAAAATTAAATACATTCACTAAAAAATAAACTACAAAGTAAAAAAATGAAAAATAGATATTTATTGAGAGGGAAAGGAGAACCATTTCCCACATTAGAGCTCTGGTGTTGAATATTCAGTGCGATTGGTACATCTGAATTGCTATTGCACTATAACACCCTTTCCTTTGAAAATTCTTTGGGTGTGCTTCCCTGTTCTACCTAAATTAGCTGACAAATCACACAAACCAATAACCAAGGATCTTGGTTGTGGGAGTGAGGCCTTTAAAAATGGTATCATTCTTCTCAGCCTTTAAAAAAATGTGTGTGTGCGCGCGTGTGTGTATGTACACACACGCGCACACACACACATACTTATTTTAAGGAAAAATGTTATTATTTATGTGCCTTGCACATTTATGTAAATGCAGTTCACATTGCTGGTCTCGTCTGTCCTTGTGTAAAAGGAAAAAAGGGGTGGGGGTTACAGCTTCAGCTCACTTTGAAAGTATCTGTCCACTTTTTTTCAAAATACTTTCTCATACTGTGGCCAGCTCTGCCTATGTCAGAGTCATCTTCGTTAAATGTTTCACAGTTGTCAAATACAAGCCTGACATCTAGAGCAAAGGTTTCAAAGTCTGGATACCTGAAAGAAAATACATCAAGAGAAATGAAGTTAAAAAAATTAAATGAAAAGGAAAAACCAATGAGATTAGGTAACTGCATTTAAACTTGTATGAAATCTTCTTATAAATTCAACATTTGAAAAAGTTTTTATGTTCTGGACTGTGCTGGATTTAAAGATAGTTAGACGGAAAAACAAATTTTTCTCTTGGTCATAAGACAAAAATATTTCCCAGGCAGGCATGGTACCACACATCTGTAATCCCAACACTTGGTTGGCAGAGGCAGGAGGATTTTAAATTTGAGACCAGTCTGGGCTGCAGAATAAGACCTTGTCTTGAAATAAAAACAAAAATGTTTTTTCAACTCTCCAATATTTTCCCCACATTTTATTTTCTATGTGACCTCACCCTACTTCTACTTGAGGATTCCTCCCACTTGGCTAGTTTATTAATTTTTTAAGAATTTTTTTTATTATTTTGTAATTTATTGTACATGTATGAGTGTATTACCTGCATCATGTAAGTGCACCCATGTTGAGCAATGCCCTAGGAGTTCAGAAGAGTGCTGGATACCCTGAAACTGGAGTTATAGTCAGTTGTTAGCTGTCGTGTGGGTGCTGAGACTGGAACCCAGGTCCTCTGCAAGAGTAGCCAGTGCTCTTAGCCACTGCGCCATCTCTCCAGCCCCTAGTTTAACCAGTTCTTCTGACCAATAATATCCCGTGTATACCCCATTACCTTCATTCAAAAGAATTCAGCCTCAGCCAAGATAATGGAATGCTTCTTATACACTATAAAAATTATGCTTTTACAAACCCCTCATGATTTGTCACTATGTTACATCTTCAATGTTTATTGAACAAAGACAATTTACTTACTGTCCATTATTTAGTTTCTCTTTAATTGTAGAAAAATCCATAGGCTTCTTAATAACTTTCTTATAACCAGGAACAAGTTTCAAGTTTACAGGAAGTAGAAAAGGCCAGGCATCCTCATGAGTTTCCATGTCAGCCAGGATCAAACTAAAGAAAATGTATGAAATCAGCACATACACTTAAAAACTGTCCATACTAAAAATTAACTTCCCCACTATAGGCCTTTGATAAAAAAAATCATGCAAATTTATGAAAAAAATATTTACTTATTTTTTACATTTTTATGTTTACACAAGTTATCAGAAATAATTCTTGGTATGGTAAAAGGTTTCTAAGCAAACAAAATGGAATGTTTTAATATACTGTACACAAAAATTGGAAAAATACCTGCAAAGAGCTAGGTCCTTGTGGTCATCTCTTTTAGATTTCTTAATAGTGGTAGCACTTTCTAGTTTTGATAAGTTAATTGAAGCATTTTCCTCCATTTTTCTTTTTTTGGGATCTTTGTTTCCTCTTTTAAGTGAACTACTTGTAGACGCAGAGTCTTCATCTTCTGTATCCCCTGTTAAAGTTACTTTCTTGCCTTTTTTTGACTCGTTAGTCTTTTTTCCTTTGACATGAAGTTTTTTGATTTTTATGGTTTGACCACTTGCCTTTAATTTAAAAAAAGTAAACGGGGTATAAGAAAACAACCATTTGAAGACTTCCTGTTATTTTACTTATGAATGTGTGATAGAACCAACAAGAAATATCAACTCTGATATAGAAGATTGATAATTCTACTCTTTTTAGAGAGATCTGTAAATCTCTCCTAAAGCATAATGCTAACACCTAATGAAATATGAAAAATCTACTTATCTTCAGAATTCTTAACACTGGAGATGTGGATCCACCTTTGGTAATCAACACTTATCACTGATTTTACTGTACTGTAGGTTACTAACTGAATGGGGCTAAAGATAATGGGAATTTTCTGTAGCTCACAGCACAACTAATAACAAAGGTGATTATAAAAATGGGATATTAATAAGAAAGTTGAGGAGACAATAAAAAGCTAGACCAAAACATAGAAAGGAGTTCAAGAAGTGTCAAATAGAGTTATTTTTTTAAAAAGATTAAACTATTAAACATTGCACTTCAAAACACTAGTGAAAGAGAGGGAGGAAAGTTCCTCTTTTTGAGGAAAAATATGGAATGAATGGATATGAATCCCTGCCATGGCTCTACTTTCTAACTGTGGAACTTTGGGCGAAAGTTTCTATACAGTTTTGTTTTCTGATCTGTAAAATAAGAGGAGCCACAAATCTGATGGGGTCATGCTGTCACCAGAGTTACAACTAAACAAAACCTTAATGTGGCCTTATGCATTCAACCACAGACTGTGAGTGACCATAATGAGAATCCTCACTGAATTTAGAAATAGAGAAGTAAATCTGTCTTTTGAGAATTAAAAGTTATACTAAGTATAACATCATAAAATAGACATGGAATGATATAGATAGTACTACATAGCAATACATAATTTTTGTTTTAACTTTCTAAAATGGTACATTCCAATGTGTTCTAGAAAACTACTCCCAGAAATTCTACATTACAGAATCATATAACCAGTCAGGTCAAAATTAAAGTTGGCAGTAAACATTTCTTTGAAGTACTTCATAGCAATTCCATGAAAGATTTAACGACTTCTTGGTATTATTTAAACATTGCTCTTAGTCACTTAAAATTATTTGGTTCTTGCTGATAGGTTGCAAGTAAATTTAAGGAGATATTTTAATTCAATTCATAAGATAATAAGACAAACTACAAATGCAACTGCTTTCCCACAGAACATCAAAGATTGCTATTCCCTGTCATTGACTGAAATAATTAAAATGTTTCCTCAAATCATTTCTCTAATTAGTTTATTTTAGGTGTTCACATTGTAGTGAGCTCATAATACTCAAAAAATTACTTTAAGGGACTGGAAAGATAGCTCAGTGGTTAAGAGCACTGGTTCCTCTTGCAGAGGATCCAGGTTTGATTCCCAGCACCCACATGGCTGCTAACAACTGCCGGTAACTCCAGTTCCAGAGGAATGCAATGCCCTCTTCTGACTCTGAGGGCGCTGTATGACACCAGTGCACTTACATATATGCAGGTAATACACTCACACACAATTTTTTTTTTAATTACTATTCACTTAATAATGATTAAGTTAGATAGATGTGTAATATAAAGACATTTCAAGCTGGGCAGGCATGATGGCTCATGCCTATAATTTTAGCACTTAGAAGGCTGAAGCAAGAGGACTGCCTTGAGTTCAAGGCCAGCATGGGCTACAGAGTGGGTTGCAGTCCAGCTTGGGCTCCAGATTGAGACCTGTCTTAAAGACTAAATAAATAAAATAAAAATAACATTTAACTTCTAGTTTGTACTTGAACTAATACATTATGTGGAGTAATTTTCTTTCATTTTAAAACCTGGGATTATTTTTTAACAAATGAATATTCTTTTTAAAGAAAATGACATAATCAAAACACTTTTGTGCTGTTTCAAAAAAGACCATGAATGAACTCTTTCTTAACTAAATGCTACTTACCAGTTTATCTCATTGGGTACTGTTCTGCACATAATTTGAAAGCAAACTTTTATATAGTTGCTCTGCTATATGATTACTTTATTCTTGGAAAAAGACTACCACTCTCTTTCCTGGGGGACAAAGTCATACTGTGCAACAAAGGTTGAGCTTGAACCTACAATTCTTTTGTCTTGTTCTCCCAGTACTAGAATTACAGGCTAGTACCACCATGCTCAGCTTCCTTTATGTTAGTTATTATGTTTTCTTTGCTTTTGTAGGCACTGGGGTTTGAGACTTCTAACATGTATCTTTTTGTGTGTAAGTGTGTCTAGGAATGTATGTAAATGTACACAAGAATACTTCTGATTCTGTGATCATATATATACATACATACATAAATATTCATAGACAGTATAAAAGAGTTAATTATGATGATGTTTTTAGAAACAGGCATTTGGGAGCATGAAGTATAGTAAAATATTTACAAGTATGAATTAAATGAAAAGATATTTTTAAAAATCTTAATTTTTTCTTATACTTCAGAAACAAAGTTTAGTCTGTCTTTTTTTTTATTGTTGAAAGAAACAAAGCACCTAGCTCACTCTATTAAGAAACAGCAACAATCCTGGGCATGGAGGTGCATGCCTTTAATCCCAGGACTTGGGATGCAGAGGCAGGTAGATCTCTGTGAGTACAAGACCAGCCTGGTCTACACAGTGAGTTCCAGGACAGGTTGGGGGCTACAGGGAGGCCCTGTGTCAAAAGATTTAAAAACAAAAACAATATAAGCAGTCCAAGAAAGCTGTATTCACATAAGATTTGGATGAGATTTTAGGACTCCAATTCTACTTTGTGACTAATAACTAGAATTTTAATTTAAGTAAATTTATTAAAAACAAAATCTATAGTGGCCTACCAGATGATACCTCAAATAGTTAAAATTCTTACCTCTTAGCAATTCATAAAGATTTAGAGAAAACTTTCTATAATGTGGTAGCTATGAAGACAAAGGTAATACATGTACAACCAGTAAAGATTACTGTTCAACTATATTTAACAATATATGGCCAAAATGACAATAATGAGAAATCAACTAATTGCTAATGAATATGAATTAATTAGAGCCTCTGGGTATCCTGTAAAATATGGTTTAAAATATAATACCTGCCCCCACACCTGTTGACAATCATTACTATACTTTCTCTGGATCTGTTTATTGTGAATATTACATACTAAACTTAGTCATATGAGATGTGGCCAGACATATGATGTCTGAATCTTTCTCTGAGCACACTGCTTTCAAAGTCCATTTATGTTCGAGCATATTTTAGTACTTCTTTTTATAGTCAAGTAATCTTTCATTGTATGTTTATTCATTGGGAATGGTTTAAATTTATATGTAATAGAAACAGAGCAGTGAATCCATAGAAAACAGGTATATAGGACAAGCTGGTAGAGGGTAGGGGGTATGAAATTACTGGAAATGAATACAAACATTCCTTGGGGAATTGAAAAATGTTCTACAATTAATGCTAAACTTTCACAGAACTCTATAAAATTTCACATTCGTGATTTTATGTGATCTTCTCAAATCCCTAAAAGCAGCTATGATCCCATTTGCCATAAGATAACCCTGAAGCCAAGAAAACACCCTGACACTTAGATCAAGGCAGTGAAGACAAACAAACAAAGGATACAGAGAAGGGGCAAAGGCAGGCAGAAATAAGGTGAAGAGAAGTCAGGTGAAAAACACTGGTTCAAGAACAGAGGAGGTTCAGCATTATCACATGTAAGAAACAGGACAGACATCCAAGCACTGATCACTAAATTACTAGAGCGGGCAATATGGAAATCTTCTGCGGCCATGACAAGAGGACGTTCTGGAGAAGTTGTGGAGGTAAAGCTCTGAGGAGAGTGAGTTCAGAGAAAGCTGGAGGTAATAAGAAATCGGGATATTGCCTTTTTGCAATGTGGGTAGGCAGATGAGTGGAAGGGGAAGAAACTGATACTGCAGAGAAGGGAGAACTGCCAGGGTACCAGTCCTCAGGGGTAGCCAGGGATGAGGTCTGAGATGTAAGAAAATAACTGGTTTTGCTAGAACACAAGCAACTCATGGCAACAGCAGAGAAGGTAAAGTATGTGAGCCCAGACACAAAAGGCTGTAAGTTATGCAGTAAGATCTGGCCTTTGATGGCGTCCATTTTCTCAGTAAGGTAAACTGATAATGAGGACGGAGGGAACAGAACTGGAAATAAATCACCATGCATGACTAAAGGCCCAATTCATGCCCTGAGTTTTAAAGGCTGAATATTTTCCACAGCCAATTTTAAATACAAAGACACAAGTACTGGGTAATAAAAGAAGTTGGATTAACCAGAATGAGACAGAGGCAAAGGACCTAACAGTGAATGCAACCATTATAATAATGGGAGAATGATACATAAGGTCAAAAAGAAGAAAGACTGTGAAAAGATCCTAAGATAATGAACTGAAGGTCCCAGTGAGATCAGAGGTATGCTGGTGTGCTAGAGGGAGTGAACTGAGTAATGATGTTTAGACTTGAGTTTATGAAGAGGCCGCAGTTATTGGCAGTCATTAAGTCAAGTTTAAATTTGGGAGAGTGTCTGGTTAAGGAATACCTAGCAAACAATCTGGTCTTGAATATATGCTGGTCTTTATATACTTAGTACTCTTTACCATTTAATTCTGAAACTTCCTATTTTATTTTATTGCAATGCTGGGGATAGAACATAGGGCCTTGAACATAGTAAGGGATCACTCTCTACAGCTGGGCTAAATATTCAACTCTATTTTTTTTCTTTCTGCTGGGAATGGAACACAGGACCTCAAGGACTGCAGGGAAAGGCTCTACTAGTGAGCCCACCTTCAGTCTGTCTTTTATTTTTTTTGGATAGGGTCTTTCTGTGTAGCTCAGACTGGCCTCAAGTTCACCATCTTTCTGCCTCTACATCTGGAGTTCTGGGATTACAAGGTATGCTACCATACTTGGCTTATTTCTTCCTATTAATATATATTTTATTATGTTGCTTCTCACTTGTTTGGCTTCAGAAGTTTGTATTTCAAATATTACTGAAAAATGACTTAAACACATGTTCATATAATATCCATAAGTAGAAGCAACTTAGTTGTTCAACAACTGATGAATGGATAAACAAGATATAGTAAATCCATATAATTATAAAAAAACCATTATAAACCATAAACACTATTATAACTATAAAAAGAGGTACTAAAATATGCAAGAGGATGAATGAACTTTGAAAACATCTTAGGAAATTTAAAAAGCTTATTTTTACATGGTCTTACCTTAGCAATGCAAGCTGGACAAAACCAGTCCCCATCTGGAATAGTTGTAATCTTAGGTCTATGGCAGTAGGTATGACAGCCTTTGTCACAGCCATCACAAAGGAGAAGCAGTTCCTCATTATCTCCTTTTCGACAGATTTGGCAATACTATAATATATGAAAAATCACTTAAAATTAGCCCTCTATTATGAATAATAGCTACTGGGATGTTAAGCAGACCATAATTCCTAGTTTATATTAGTAATGAGCATTCCGTTTGCTAACAAATATATAATAGCCACACACATCTATGTATCTCTCGTTACACAGATATGGACCACATGACGGGGCGAGCAATTCTGTTGGGGTAAATGCACATTTCAGGTACACTGCAGAGAACAAAGCTAGAGGTTGAATGCTTGCACACACTTCAGAAGCATGTACACATTAACATATGAAATAATTAACATGACATCAGAGCACATAAAGCAATGAATAGCTTTAATACATGGGATTTTTAATGTGTTTCATCTTTTGCTTATCTTATCATCCTTATGATATTCTGAGAAAGAAATAAGAGAATAGTTTTAATATCAAAATTAAGAAACCTGGATTAGTATATATAATAAAAAGTTATTCCTAGATTGGACTAAATTATTCCTCTATATTTTAGAACTGAAAAAATGTGCATAAATCAGGAAACGGAAAACGAACCCAAGTTAACCTTGTGTCACAAGTAGAGAAAATGAGTATTAGAAAATGATTTCCAAGGAAAAAGAAGCAGAAAAGAACTTTTGAGGTGATGATTTGTTTTCTAGAACTAAAAACACATGATTTCTTTATTGAAAAATGCCTAATATTATTAAAAACTTTAAATATGAAGAAAGAAAGTTTGTCTTCCATGCATACATAGTTTGTATAACAAAATTCAGAAAAGGAAAGAAAAGTTAGACAACATTCATGGTAGCTTTATAAGTTGGTAGGCATTAACACTGTTTGAACTTAGGTCACATTCCAGTCATAGCAGAACTGTCCTGCAATCAATCTTAAAAAAAGAAAACACTTAAATGGGAATTTATTTGTCTAATTTGAAGTTAGGTAGTTATGTATATTAGGAAAAAAATGGTTTAACAGTTCAAAATAACTTAATTTAACTTCTAATACAACATTATAACCTAGTCTAAGAAAATCTAAAATAATCTTATACAGCTCAATATGTATACAATGATAGTTTAAGAACTTAATTAAAATGGTAGATATATACTATTTCAGTTAACAAATATTAAATATATCTATTAATACGCTGAAAATATGTAATATTAAAATTGTCACTATGTAAGTGTAAAAGCAGAGGGGTTTACCAATCCCATAAGACCTACCTATTTTATGAACTTTCCTAATTCCATATATCACTAAGGTATAGTTATTTCACCGATTTGAGCTACACCTTTAAAACCTCAATGGTAAAAATACTTATTTAGAAGTAACATGTATAAGGCTATATTAAAATTCCTGTAACATAATTTTCGTGGCTTACTTGGAAAGCTACTAACAATACTACAAAGTATGCCCAGTATTTCAGATGTATGATTTAAAACTAAGTTATCTTCTTATCTTTTCAAAGAAAGGGTGACAGATAACCAAACTTTCACCACTTTTGAGAAATCACAGTAATAACTCACAATATGTTAGAGCAAGTGTATTAATATTTGGTTTCAGGTCCTTTGCCACTATAGTAAAAATATGGATGCTGCCTATTATTTAACATCAACAGAAATATAAAACATGCTGTGGCTAAAGAATTATCTGGGGGTAACCAACAGCTTCCTCTTTTCTGGTAAGCTTGGTATCTCATTGAGATGGCATTCCTAAAGGTATTAAGCCTCTTAACATTTTGTTTGGATTTATTATGAGGGCTGTTATGGTTACTGATACCACCCTAATAAGAGGTTACAAAGTACCTGTTAATCTACTAAGTAGTTTCATAGCAAAGCATGTATCATCAAAATCATCATCCATCATCACCACCATCATTTGCAGTGCTGGGGATTGAATGCAAGACCTTGTGCCTGCTGAACAACATTCTACCACTAAGCTATATCCCCAGCTCACAAATTATGTGTTAACAAAGTTTTTTAAATGAATATTGTGATAGATGATGTTAGATCAATTCATATTAATAACTTGGAAAAAGTGAATAAATTAGCAAAAAAAAAAAAAGAATTTAGACTGTAGAAGGTGCCAGGTATGCTGGTTCATGACTCTTATTTCAGCTCTTGGGAGAAAGAGGCAGGAAGGTTTTAGGTTTGTGGACAACATGGGCTACAATAGTGAGCCTCTGTCTCAAAAAAACAGAAAAATAATTTTCTAATAAAAACATATTTTGATAAAGCTTTTGGGTTTCTTTGTTTAGGTTTATAACAAAACTGACCATACCATGACTTTAGATGAGGCTAAGAAAAAATACCTATAAATTCCATTTTTATGTTAAATTCAAATTTTTTATCACTATAGCCTAGATTTCAACACATTTATTTGTGCTAGCTGATTTTTAAATATGTTTTAATAATTTTAGGAGAAATATGTTTTTACTCAAATATTTTTATATTTAAGAAAATGATATCAGATGAACTGTATAGTGCTTTCAAACTTATATAAAAATTGAATAAGCTGAGAAAGACTGAAATTTGAGCATACTGTAAAAGCTGAAGATTCAAATTCCAAAGACATTTTTAAGAAGAACTGAAAAACCACAGTAGAAACAATATTTATCTGTATAAAATGCATAAAGCCTTTGATAGTCTAAACACAGAGGTAAAACTGGAAAAAAAAAGTGCTAAATTACTGAAGGGTTTCCTGTTTTCTTTGGGGAAGACTATTTTAAGTAAAGGAATTTTCAGCTTTAGCCATTCATGAAAACAAATCTTAAATATTTGAATTTTAAAGGTGGTCTATAATTTAAAAGCAAACGCTAAAGTAAATGATTCATAGAAGTCTATGTATAATGGATACTCCTATATATGATACATAAAACCAACAAGAGGGACTTGTACATGATTTAAAATGAGTATCTCTGGCAGTAGAAGAACTATGGTTCTTACTTTGAATACATGGCATTTTGGTGTCTGGCACAAAGTGAAAGCTCACTGTGTAATAGTAACCAATTGGGCATGTACAAAGAAGATGAAAAACTAGTTTTTATTATTAGGGGGAAAATGAAAAGATCTGTTCTTCATGTCTACCTTAATTGATTCAAACATTAAGTGCCTATTTTACTTATTTCTAATTACATCCCAGATAAAAAAATAAAACATTTTAGGAATACTGGAGCAGATAATGTTAGCAACTAGAGTGCTTACAGGAATGAAAGGACCTTAAAAATATTTAGATTAACAACTGCTAAATTGGTAAAATACAGGAGACAACTTGCATTAATTATAAACAAGCACTGAAAGGAGACAGAAAAAAAATTGAAAAAATAAAAGATAACAGATTTGGTAGGTTGCTTTAACAAACTCAAGATAAATATTAGATTATATGGCATTTAAGAATTAGACAAAATCTCAAGTACAGTGTACATTAATATAACAATATGGTAATATATGTAGTTAGGAAAGATCTGGAGTTTGGAAGAAACAAGACAGAATAAATTAGTTATAGTATTTCTTAAATAAGAACACTTACAACTTTCATAATTGATTTTTCCCATGCTATTGATTTCTGTAATTGCTGAATGCACAGAGCTACCTGTGCAGCACTGCGAGCTTCTGATAATGCCCTTCTCCATACCCTGAGCCCTGGAGCAATATCCTCTTCAATTCTGCATTGAAATATAGAAAAATTAAGTAGGTCATGGCCACATTTACAGTTACTGAATGCGAAACAATCATCACACTGAAAGCCAAGCAATGACAAAAACATGTAACAGCCAATAAGTATAAAGTTTAAGCAACTAAATTTGATGTAGTGCACAGACTGTGGCTACGTGCCTTAAAGCTTAGTCACAACCAGGTAAATGTAAGATCACTTTGCAGGATTATCAATGCACATAACAAAAAAAAAAGTTTTTACAAAGCACCATGCAAATAGCATGATCCATATGGATCACAGACATACAAGAAGATACATAGATAACAGGCAATAGAAAATAGGCTCCAATTAGCAAAGAAGCACAATAATTTTTCAAGTTAATCTCAATAACCTACCCGTCACCATCACCACTAATGGATGGTGCAGGAGCAGGGACAGTAACTGTGCCCACATTATCCACTTTGATCTGAATGGTGGTACTTAAGGGGCTCTTCAGATACCTTCTTTCAATGTTCCGCTCCAAATCAGCCAGCCTGGTTACAGCTATATCTAGGGGGTTGTCACTCTTCCGTTCTAGTGCATGTGCACTATTTTCTTCTTCGCCAGTAAGTTCTCCATCATGTTCTTTGTACAATTTAGTAAATGACTTATGTTCAAAATATACCAAGTCCTCCCTTTCTGATGCAGGCTCGGGACACATCCAACCCTATATATCAAGAGAATAATGTTATGATTTCTTCTTAAAATGTTAGATGAGTGAGTTACCTTTTCGTAAAATACAGCCGCCAACATCAGCAGTTCAAGAATCTTTACTAAAAGGTTTTACCTCGTGTTTCCTAATGCTAGGTTAAAATAAGAGCAAAAACAAAAATGGGTTATAAGATTGAAAAAGAACATTTATCACTTTTGGTATCATGAAAAGCCTAATAAAAATCAGCAAAGTAACCCCCCAAAATTTTTAGACTGATGTGGTTATTTGTTTTATGAGCATACAAGAGGAAGGAAATATGCCATGATATGTAAACATGTTCCTGCTTTCTGCTTCCGTGACTTCACCTTCTTCACCTTCAGTCCTGCACAGACTCATACTTACCGGTTCCCCTTCGGCTGCAGGAATTCAGCATAAACTATAATAACTGTCTATACAATGTTTCCCTGTCCGTCACCTACTAATTCTACTGAGCTTGCAGCACTCGTGTTAAAATTTACTTTAACACGAACATTCCCTGAGGTAAATCCTTTTCTGAACTCCTTCAGAGGTTACATCCTCCTACCATAGGCTTTCCTAGGATCCTAAAATGCTTCACAGCCTTGTCATAGTTGTAACTTTATAATATCATCATAATTTGGTCAACATCTTTCTCCCTCAAAATCCTATAAGGGCAGGACAATGTCTGCCTTTAGTCAATTATTTCCAGTGTAGTAAAGGCAAAATAATGGGTACTCAATATATATGGACTGAAAGAATAAAGAATCTTGTAACTGATTTATTTATATTGATCCTTGGGCTCACAATCAGAGATTCCTCACTGTTTAACAAGGTTCTAAATGTTACCAAGGTATTCAAGTGCCTCAATCTACCCTTCTCAGATTCCATGCCAATACCCACAATGCATTCACACTCGGTAACTTGCTACATTATAAACAGAGCAAGTTTCCTGATCTGGTCCTCTGTTCATGATGTTCCCCTTCTTACTGTGTTACTCTCTTGATGTCTGTCAAAACTTTCTTCTCCTATTACAGTTCATTTCGACTCTGTAATTTCTATTGATCTCTGAATACCAAGCACAATTCGTGTACACTTTTTTTTCCCCACACAAAACTGTACTTCTCTATGATTAGTTATGAGTCTGTACATATGTTCCCATATCTTACCTTCCTATTAACAAAGCAAGCTTTCTGAGGATAAGAACCACTTATGACCAGTTCTGTGTTACTCACTGTCAGATACAGAATAGCTACTGAGCAAGTACATACTAAATGAAAAATAGAATGAGCTTTTTTTTTGTCAATTATTGTCTAAACCTATGTATTAGGACCAAATCTCCTCCTCTATCTGAACAGAGTATTTATATTTAGAAAGGGAAGTCAGGCTCGAGTAAGACCATGAGTGTGTGCTAGCAAGCACCAGGCCCTGGGAAGGAAGAATTATTTACAGCACAGAAGAGTGCATAGGAACAAGTTATATCAAATGGATATAATTCCTACATTCTTTTTTTATAGAGTATTTTTAATTGAATTTTTGTGTATTTCATACAGAACACCTCAACCAATTTTAATTACTTTTATGCCCCCTTCCTCATTGGCCCCATTCCACAGACTCCCCCAGCAGCCCTGGAATTCATTCTCATATATTCTGTCATTTGTGTTAAGAGCTATTGTGTCAAGTTAGTGTTCTTGGATAATCCTCAATGCAAGTTCATTCACTGAGGTCTAGTCAGCCTATCCAGAGTCCCTCACTTTGGTCTTCTTGACCAAAGGGTCTCCCTGTAGCCTCAGCTGTAGACCAGGCTGGCCTTGAACTCAGAGATCCACCTGCCTCTGCCTCCCGAGTACTGGGATTAAAGGTGTGTGCCACCAAGCCTGGCATTAAAGCTTGATTTTATCTGTGCATGTATGTAGTATTATGTACATACTCATGTGTGCACACACATGTATAAGTGCTCACCCATGCAAGGTGTATGGAGGCCATATACTTTTTAAAATTTTAATTTGTTTTGTGAGTTTGAGTGTTTTTTCTGCATGTGCATGCAATGCTGTAGGGCGAGAAGAGGGCATTGGATCCCCTGTAATTGGAGTTAAAGATGGTTGTTAGCCATCATGTGGATGCTAGGAACTGAACCTGGGTCCTCTGCAGAACAGTCAGTACTCTTAACCACTGAGCCATCTCTCTAGACCCTCCTTTCCACATTTTAAAAGGGATATAAAATTGCAAAATAGAAGAAACCTTGGAAAAACAGCTTATTTTGATTTCTGTAAGGTAACTGACAGGGAAGAAAAAAAGGGACAAGATTAAAGTCAGAAAGTCAAAATCTAGATGACTGGAAACTGTATACAAAAGGTGATAACAAAGCCCGCCGGTTTAGAATGTCCCTAGTGTCACTGTCCAAAGGCTTTTTATTTGGTTTGTTTTATTAACACATTTATGAATAATTTATTTGATTCCTCTAAATTTGCAGGACTTAAAATTAGGAAGGAAACAATACTTTGGGCAACAGAACTAAGATAAAAATAGTTCCATATGCTGAAAAGTACACCCAAATGAAATGAGTTAACGTAATAATGATAAATGTAAATTTTAGCTTTGAAGTTTCAGAGACTAATGATAGAAATACCACATGTGACATGTCACCAAAAAGTGCTTTGAGGAAAGTTCAGGGATTTTGTATTGTCATACTCAGTGAAGTAATGGTATGACCTAGATGTTAGAGAGTGGCACAAATTCAAATAGTGTTAATACAGTGCCAGACTAAGGAGAGGAAACACCAGGTACACATTTCCATAACTTCAAGGACAGTTATGGATTCAACATTTGAAAGGGGATGTAGATCCTAATGCTTTTTCAAAAAGAATCATGAACTTGGAAGCTATTTCATAGGGCTAGTGGCTAAAGGGATTACTTAGCCTGTAAAGGAAGAGAGAGACAGAGAGACAGAGAGACAGATGGAGGGAGAGAGAGAGCACGAGCGCTTTCCTGAGGGGAACAGGAACTAACTGGACTTTTTGTGTATTCTCAGCTAGTTAATAGGGGCTCACAGACAGTCCTATAATATAGAAAGAAAACCTCAACATTATTAGCAATATTAAAATTATAAATGAATATATCTGAATAGGCCAAAGTCACCTATTTAATGTGCGTTACAATGGCAAGATTCCCAGGCTAAATATAACTCTGTTTTCTTATTAAGAAAAAGTATGATTAAGTTTTCTACAGATATTAAAACATTTTATCATTTTTTATAATTTTTCAACACTAATGTTCTTAATTCGAGACTAGCATAATTATAATTCATTTCTTAGAATACAGCACAATTCATAAATATCTTGTTAACAGAATCCTAAAGCCTTCGCCTTGAACATCAATTTTCACTGCTTTTAGTTACCAAGAACATTAAGCAGCCAGGAACTGGATAAGACCAAGGCATGTAAGTGTGACTCTGTTACTAGGTAAATGTTCCAGGCCCACATTCTAATCTATGAAAGCTTGGCATACTTTCGTAACTGATTAGTTAGAATTGGTAAACTGGATGAAATAAGTTGGAGAAAAACTAAAAACGTTAAACCAGCCATTAGTAACAAATGACCACCAGAGAGGACAAAACCAGATTCTGGAAAGCAGAGTTTAGAAAGGAAAATGCTTAGAAAGGAAAGTGTACTATATTTAGTACAGAGGCCCTTTAGCATGTCCTGAAGGCATCACAGCGTAATAAATGGTCTTCATACTAATGATAGTGTGTCACCAAGACAATTTAAAGTACAGTTATTATTCTCAATTTAAGGAGGCAGTAAAATATATAACTTAAGAGATCCAACAAATATGTTAAAAATTATGGCATTAAATGGGATAATTTTTATTTCCCCAGGAAATTAACTACTATAGAACAGATCATTTGCTGAAAATGTCAGATAAATGAGGCATATTTATACTGCATTATTGGACTAGGAGGAGGAGCTTCTTAATATTAGTAATTGTATTTGTGGCAAAAAGGGATACTACATTAGCTCTGGAAAACGACAGTTTTTGGAGATCCTCAACTAATTATGAGTAAAATTAAAAGTATTGAACAGGATAGTATTATGTCACAACTCTTTCATTCTGAATAAAATATAAATTCAAAGGAAATTATGGACATACATACCCAGTTTTCTAAATCTCAGGTTTCTCTGCCTTTTGTACTTATTATACATCTACTAATATCACAGATAAAACCTTATTATCAACTGAAAAGACCTTTATACTCTCTTTTCCAAACTAAAAACTCTTGTGAAGTAGGAAAGCTTTCCTTTTGATGGTCCAGTAGAAACCAGTTCTGATCATTCATTGCCTGTGACATGCCATACCTATCAGGTAAATACATACATGCTTCACATAGATATGAAGTGTGTCTGCTTATCAAAATATCACATACATTCTAATATCTTGTATTATTCTCCTAGTTTAAACCATATAACATAAAAGTCTGATAAATATAACTTATATACAAAAAAGTCTTGGGTCTTATATGAAACACAGCAGTAGTAGGACTTTGATAAGATTTATATTAGCACACTACATTAATCATGGTGAAAAATAAAATTTTGCTGGATGGAGTTAAAGAACTCCACACCAGAAATGATTTTTTGTGAATACAATTAAGGAGGCAGCAAGATTTAGTAAAAAGAACAGGCTTCACAGTCAAAAAAAGTTCGGTTTGAATTCACATTTAGTAACTTAAATGATTACTAGCAGATTATGTGCACTGAGCCAGTTTCCTTACCTGTAGGATGGGAAAAATTAACTCTGGGCTGTTTTGAGAATTAAATAATGTGAAAACATTTAATACAATAATTAGTTGATATTAAACATACAATAAATATTAATTACCTTCCATTAACCTAAAACATTTTATTCCAAGTCAGTTTTACCTTCACTTGCAAACTTGCTGATGCAACCCTCCTTTCTAGATCTTCTACTTGCTGAAGAATACTCAAATCCATTTCCATCGCTTGTTCTTCTATGGACCAGTTTTCCACAATATCTCGAGTTACCTGATTTTCTTCATGTTCATTTAATTCAATAATAGCAACTACATATGAAAAGAAATTAACTTTTAAATCTATTCCATTTCTAATCTCCCCCACAATGATTTCTCCTATTAAGTAAGCAACATCCTAGGGCCACTGACTTCTTAACATACACAAATGCACTTGTGTACACGAAGGCAGCTACAGTTAAAGAAGAAATAATCTTTTTAAAATACACAAAATTATGTGTACAGGTGCTAAAATTTTTAAGAAAGTAATGCTAATTTAAGAAATGTAAATAGTCACTGTTAAGCAATATTTAAAAATAACTAAGATATTAGAACATTTTAGAAAAAATATTAATTTCATCATTAGTGAAGACAGTAGAAATCTCTTAGACACATACCATCCTTATTCTTGATGCAGGCTTGAGTAATGTAATCTAGGTGCTTTTGTATCTGTTTTTGTAATGCCTTTTCTCTTATTCCTCTGAGATGGAGCACTTTGAGCAATGTTTTTAAGTCCTCTGGGTCAATAATTCTCCACCAACCAAACTGCATTTCTAAGTCAAGATAAATATGTAAATATTTTACAATATTATGACTAAGGAATAAATGGCACAAAACAAATCTCATACTTTGTTAACCACATAGAAATCCATCTGAGACTCATTTATCAAAGAGAAATCTGTTATTATGAAACAGAGTAAGTAACTCTAAGCCGTCTCACTGTACCTACCTTCTGGAATGGGCTTGGGACTAGGGAAATCAACTGGTTTTGCTACGTCAACGGCTGCAGGTGGAACTGTAGAGGCCTTTTCATTCTGAGGTACTGGAGATTCACTTTTATTTGAAGTAACATTTGAGGTCAAGAATGAATTACCACTTCCTTCTGATAATCCCAACCCTGATCCAAGACTAGGTAAAGGTGATGTAAATGGGACACTGGAAGTAAGCACACCAGTAGGCCACCCACAAAACTGAAGTCCCATCATAGAGACTCCACTTTTCATCTGTAAAAACAAAGATTTAAAAATCAGATTAGGGCCAGAAAGATGGCTCAGCAGGTCAAGGTACCTGCTTCATAGCCTGATTTCCTAAGTTCAGTCCCAGGGACCAACATTGTAGAAAGAGGAACTGACTCCTGCAAATTATGCTCTGACCTCTACATAGTCACTATGGCATGTCATGTACACACACACACACACACACACACACACACACACACACACATTAGTAATATGTAGTAAAAACTTTTAAAAACAAAAACAAGTGGCTTAAAACAGACATTAATTTAATGAGTTGGGAAAAATGTTTAAAATCTGAAATTATCTTTCAAATTCTGAAATAATAGTTTCATTTATTATAGAGGAAAACTAAAGATTAGCAACAACTTCACATCATTTAATTATACTGCAATAGGAACAAATGAAAATAATTAAAGCAAACATTCACAGGTTAGAAATTAGTAGCTCCAATGAAGCTTGGTGACAAAAATTCTGTGGCAGGGATATTTAACTATTAAAGAATCTCCTTAAAGACCTTTATGAGGTCAAATGTTAAATAAAAAGCACTATCACGATACTTTTTAGATAGCAGTACTAACCTGAAGAGGTGATAAAGCAAATGGATTCGAGCCAGCAGGGTTCTGAACAGAAGATCCAAGAAGAGGAGTCGGAGCAGGTGAAGGTGACTTAGATGGAGGCTGAGACTGTGGAGTCACTGAAGCAGCTGACATGTCAGCATGGGTCAGTGATGTGTCATCACAAGGTGCTTTTGGCAAAAGGCTAAACCACTGTCTGTTCTTTTCTGTCAGTGTTTTTAACAACTGGTCACTGGGGAGTGGACTGTAGAACTTTCCAGAACCACTTGAACCAGTGTTAAACATATTAGCATCTGCCTTTTCCACACTGCTTTGTGCTGCTGCTGAGGGAATGACCCCCAATGAATGCTTCCCAGTGTTCTGATGAGATAGTGGGCACCCATTTGTGCTAACATTCGTTTTTGGGCTCATAATGTCTGACTCAGGAGGCATTTTAGCTACTTCCAAAAGCTTGCTTAGCTTGGAAAAGGAGCCAGGTTTCTGAAGAAATAGGTTTGTGTTGTCTTTTTCTTTAATATCCTCCTTTTGTTCACAGTGATCTGTATTTGAACAATTTAAAGTGTCCCCAGAAGTCTCAAACATTTCTTCTTTGATTTGGATACTTTCTGCTCTTTTAAGTTTTTCTTTTTCTTTTGCAATTTCTTCTAGTCCTACAGAAATTACATGTGTTATTAATATCCATTATTATACATGAAACCAATACTGCAGTTAAATTTTTTTACTCATCAAATTACATGCACTAATAAGCTTTTCTATATTACCTAATATTCTCTGTGTTTTCTTTTTACAGTTTTTTTTTTTTATTCATTAGAAACTGAACTCATGATAAAAATTTTAAATATAGGTTCCAGGGAAGTGACTCAGTGGCTGGTTGTGTAAGCATTCATGTAAAAAAGCTAAATATGACCATGTGTGCTTGGAACCCAAGATTAGGGGAAATAGACAGGCAGTTTTCAGGAGTTCGCTGACCAGCCAACCTAGCAGAAACTGTGAGCCTTCAGTTCAGTGGGAGACAGTGTCTTAAGGCAATAAAATGTACAGTGATAGAGTAACCCATCCACTGTCCTCTTCTGGCCTCCCCATACAGAAACCTTACACACACACACACACACACACACACACACATACCACAAAAATGAAGAACACAATAAAAATTAAAATGTGAAAATATTATAAGCAAAACCTACACAGAAAAGAAGACTATTAGCTCTATATAAATAATGTCAAGGAATTTTCTGTGCACCTAAACATATAATTAAAAAGGAGACCTTATGAAAGCAGTCTAAACTACCTGTTCATGTCAACTGATATTCTGTAAACATTTTGAAATGTCAATAAATATATAATTACATCATAGATTTTAATATCAACAAGATATTGAATAGATAATATTGTAACTTAAATAACCTACTGAAAGACACCAACAGAGCTGAATTACCACTATGAACAATACAGCAAATAGTAAATAACATGCATTTTCATTTTTTATGACATGTACTTTCATGTGTGGATTTTTTTTCTTATTTATTTCCATGGACAAATTCCTTGAAAATATAACTTAAGATACATACTTTTCAGAGTTCTTGAAATTTTAAATATGAGACTTGAAAGTATCACATTGTTCTCCAAATAATATAACTGTGTCATTAAACAAAGACAAAGAATATTTATGGGAATTGAGAAATATCCAGCACACAACAAGGAAAAAAAATCCATGATGTTTGACATCGAATCAAAATAAGTAGGCAACCAAACAAGTAAGAAAACTGACATATAACTAGAAAAACTAATCAACCAAAACTGGCCTAGAATGGAAAGACCATGGAATAATCAAAGGACAGTAAGTCTGAACAAATAACAGGTGAAAAAATTTCAAATGCAATGAAAAATATATACCAAGAAATCCAAGAAATTTAATGAACCCAAGCAAAAGAAACACAAAGTCAATTACATTAAGATATAATCATAATCAAATTGCTTAATGCCAATAGTAGAGAAAAATCATAAGGCAGCCAGAAAAACATCTTATGCCTCATATAACCCTTAGGCACATTAGCCCCAAGGCTACCTGGCTTTACCATTTCTAGCCAGGCACAAGTGAAAACAGATAATCTCTTCATACACCTGTGTTCATAAATTCCATGCCTTCATATAAGCCACTGACTAGTAATGGGACTCCAATATCTGATTTATTGCAAGAACTAATATTTTGAAAACTGGTGTCATATATTTTAAAAAGAAACAATTCAATTTTTACTAGTTTGTGGCTAGTTTATATCTAATAGAATAGACTGTGCTATGACTTTTGTACTCAATTATAAACAGGTCTTCAAATTTTTAAATTCTATCTAGGATATTTAACATGAAGAAATTCTTTAATCCTAAATGGCTTTCTTCTTCCTGACGGATGTGAAATTCTTTATGTTTTCGGTCCTTCCATCTTTCACATACCAATTAGTATTATTAAATGCTTTTAAAAAGAAAAGATGAAACAAGAAATGCTGCTCCTTCACTTCCCTGGAAAAGTAATTTCATTTCCCAATTTAAACAGTACCCTTAAACAAGCAAAATTTGCTTCTAGAAAGAGATTACATCTCCTTTATTTCTATTAGAAACATTCTGGACCTGTTGTTACCTGCTATCAGCAGACCCTGGTGAAAAGCATTTCTCACATCAAGTTGCTCCCCTGGCTGAAATTCCAGAGGAAACACAAATAGAGTGCAAGAGAGCCAGTGAGATGGCTCAGAGAGTAAAGGTGCTTGTTGTCATGCCTGATGACCTGAGTTCCATCCTTGGGACCCACAATGTAGAGAAGGAGACAACTGATTCCAGCAAGTTGTGTTTTGACCTCCACCACACACAGAGGAAATAAAGTTTTTTTTGTTTTGTTTTGTTTTTTGTTTTTGTAAAAGAAAAGAAAAGAAAAATAAATGCAAGAAACAAGTCAAGTATAGTGGCACACACATAATTCTAGCATTGGAGAAGTAGGATTGCTACAAGTTCACATGTTCAGGATAAGCCCAGTCTAGATACAGAGTTCCACATTAGTCAAGTACGTAGTGAGATGTGTACACACACACACACACACACACACAGAGCAAAACCCTCTGGCATTTATAATAGAGTTTCAGCCACCGATGGCTTTCTCCTTGGGCTCAAAGGCCTTTACGCACTCAACATAGCTCAATTTAGTTCTTCAATCTTTACGTTAACAGTTCTATCATGATCTGCTCCTGGGAGACATCTTAATATTACTGTGGAGAATATTAAAGAACTCAGAATCTTAATGGTTGTCTATTTAGGTCCATTACTTATTACCATAATTCATAAAATTTTAAAAAGATGACTGATATCATAAAACTTGTAACCTTCATAATATAGATGTACAGATTCAATGCTTACTGAGTTCTAATACAAAATGGATAAGGAAATATTTACACCACAGTATAAAAGCATAATTAACACATTTGTTTCATTTTCCTTCTCATGCTAAATAAATTACCTATAATCTAATATATTTGTGGCTAAAAAGACTGGTTCCAGTTTCAGGGAATTCAGTGGTCTCTTCTGGCTTCCTTGGGCAATGCACACACGTAAAGCACTTATGTATATGCGGGCAAAGCACTCATACACATAAAAAAATAAATAAATTCAAAATAAGCTTTTAAAGATAGTGAATTGAAGGCAAACAAACTGAGCTGAGTAGCCATGAAAGCTCTTTTTATTCCTACTTTCCCACCAGCCACGGCCTTTAGCTGACGACAGTGCTATCTGCAGGGTCTTCAGAATGTAGAACATGCTTGTTCTGCTTAGCTCCTAACAACGTTTGTATCCAAAGTCTCTTTTGGATATATTTGCTGATACACTTTAACCACATTCAGCTCTGCTCAGCCTAACCCATAAATAATTAGGTGTGGGATGGGAGTGCTTTTGTCCCATGTCTTATTCCAGAGAACTGGCAGACCTTTGTAGTAAGTTATCTCAACTAACAAACTTTGTGTCCACTCACACCATATACTTTACGAATGGCTTGTGCACTTTGCAAACAGTTGCAAAGTCCTGATGTCACGGTTTTCTGGAAGGAAAGCAACCAGGGATAGAAGGATTTCGCCTTGGAGATGGTGATTTCTTCACTTAGCAGCAGCTATGCCTGAGGATAGCAGAAACCCTAAAATGGTGAACTAAAGAGGAGGAATATGAACAGCGATGGCAGCTGCTTTACAAGGGGGATGAGGCAAACTTCACTGTCCCACCCTATAGAGCAATTAGTCCCTCTGGATATGACTCCTCTTACCACTGGGCATAGTAGTACCCTGAGTGAGAACATCAGCAGGAAGATAGTAATTTATAGAGAAAAGAAGTAGGCTCAAGAAATTCACTAGCATGCATCTGTAGAAGGATCCTCAGAAACTTGCTTGCTTGTATGATGGAGAACACTAGGGCTAAATGAGGATGAAGACAGGGAAAGAGATGAGCCTGGTAAGAGTGAGCAGTCTGGGTTTCTGTCCTGTTTCTAGTCTGGTTTCTTGGTAACACTGGTAACACGTATCCACTGGTGACTTCCCTGAGACTTTTGAATCTCAACTGGACTAGAGCCTCAGAGAGTGCAGCTGCTCCGAGACAGCAGGCCATGTTGAAGTGATTATAAGAAAACTTAGAATTTGAGAGAACAGCCTTAAGAACATGTTCTTAGTACAGCATACGCTGGATGACTTATTCTGATCAGGTCTTCCTGAGTGGACAAAGGGTTTGAACTTACTAGTTATTTAGATCATATAAGCCCTTATCATAGATGAAAGTGGCAAGACAAAAGCCCAACAAGCAGTATTGGTTTCAGCTCAAAATAAAAAGAATGAAGTAATACAGGAAGCAGAAGAAGGGCAGGGCAGTTTCTTAAACTTTTTCCATTCATTACCCCTGTGTATCGAGAAATTTCTGTGTGATCCCAGATATGCAGGTATATAAAGCAAGTATACACATCAACATTTGCTGATAATAAGTCATTAGGTAAATTTATTTTAGAACAATTCTTTAAAAAATTCTTTAAAACAATTATTTATTACCATTATTAAAGATGAAGAGAAATTTGTATAATGAAATGAATGTGCTTATTTACAAAATAAATATTGGTTGAATACTTGATACTATAGGATGTAGAGCATCTTTAATGTTTTCAGAGTGAACTGATATTTTGATTTTATAACTGTCAATGCTGAGAATGTTCTTTCACATAAATCCATACTATGAAATGACAGAAGCATGTTTAAGGTCATTTCAAAATATGTTGTTGGAAACTGTGCCTTAATCTCCAAACAAAATTCATGTAACAAATTTTATTATGAAAGTAAAGTCATGCAACTCAACCAATTTTGAAAAACAAGCAGTATGGCACAATATAATCCCAAATATACTAATTTTACACATACTGTAGAACAGTAGTAGGCAAATATTGTCTTTCTTTTCCATAATTAAACCATTATGTCTTAATGCACAGAAAACTTCATGTACAGTAGATGTACCATGATTCATAACATACAGTACATAGTCAAGTATGAGCTGTGTTTCAGGCAGTGTTTGCTGGATGCACAGTGCAAAGGGTACATGCTATGTGTTCAGAACCAAGTGAAGCCACAGGATGCAATGTAGGCAAGAACTACCAGAAACACTTTTGATTCATTATGTATTTGATTTTAAATTAAATTTTGGTGCTTGCACATTCAGGAACCTCTTACGTTTGCCTCTTACACTTTTTGGAACCCCCCACGTTCAGTTACATAATCCCATATGGGGTTGTGACTGGTAGTTTTTAAGAAGCTGGGGATCAAGTTCTGGTGGCCTGTCTCATATCAACAAACGCAGCATTGCTATAAATAAAAGCAAATGATCAGATAGGAATTGAATGGTTGTGTAATTCTAGAACATGGAGGTCTAGTCCTTTTACAAAATGTAAAACAGCTGAGAGCACAAAAGGGACCTGTGGAATGAGATAGCCCACAAATGGGTCACAAGCTTGAGCAATTATTAGGAGCTGTGGAGTGATTAGATGGACACCCTCCACGGAAGGAATATATTTCAGAGATTAGGACTATTAAACCTTATCTCATAAACACTCTGGAGAGAAAGTAGGCTTTAAACTATTAAGAAAGGATTCCTTCAACAACAATGGCAACAACTATAATCAGTATTGGTCCACTGGAGACTTGCAGTTGAGTCCAACTATTAGCATAAATGTAGTATGCTAATCCTAAAGAAATGCAAATGCAAATGGATAGAAAATGTAGCACTGAGCTGAGTCTGATCACAGAGGCTAGCATTCTCTGTGATCTAATGGAATTTGTTTCCTTAAGTGAAAGACAGGTCCTTCTTGTTTCCTATCTGGACATAAAATATTCTACATACTTTGGAAGTAATTAGAGGACATGTTATAGTAACTCAGATCTAAAAGGCACTGGTGACCTTCCTCAGGGTCTTGAAGAGAGTGACCACATCAAACCCTAACTGGAGACATCAGCAATGCGGGCTTTTATTCCTTTGCACAGAGGATCTTTCCTATGAAGTTGAAGGTGGAGCCACAGTCTGCTACACTGAGGAGACATTGCCTTTGAGAAGCCTGGGCTGTTAGCACCAAAAAAAATCAGCACTGATTCCTTGACCTCAGGAGTATTAGAGAACGGAATAGCTTTGCACTATGATGGATATAAGGACAGATAGTTCAAGATGGTCTGTACTTCCTGATGCAGTATATTATTGTTTCTTTGCCCATATGGTCTCTCATACAGCACCATCAGCACACTTAGAAGGTAGCATTTTAAATCCAGTTGATCCCTATTTTACATAGGTAGGCACACATTTCTTGAGGTACTTGGAAGGTCAAGGGTAGACTGAAAGGAAATAAACCCTTACTTTAGCTAAATGGCATGAGGACTTTACTTCCTTTTCCCCTAAGATTCATCAGCATATCAGCTTACCTACTGAGCTGGTTTGGAAAGGAACAGCAGCATCTTTAGCTGATGTTGATATTGTTTTCAGGGCCTCAAAATATAGATACTGGCCCTTATATGCATATCCCCTAATGCTATTTCTAGTGCCAGAGGTCCTTAATATATGGGATTTTGTTTTTAGCAAAACAACAGATTTTCAATGCCTGTTGGACTAACCTAAAAATATAGAGTGATAAGATGCAGTTTTCTTAGAATGGTTTGCAAGTAGATAAAGCAAACCCCCGTGTAATCACTATGGGGGCTCAGGAGATCTGCAAATTCTCTTGCTTTTAAGTTACTGTTACTAATAAGCCTCACTGTTAATAGCTTCTTATGTAAAATACATGGAAAATAAAAATACCAATGAGGATTATGAAATTTAAATAATATAACAATATATTATGCATACCAATTTGCAAAATAATGGTATAATTAGTTCTTTGGTTTTCTACAAATTCAAACATAGTAAAAATAAATGGATGAGTGAGGGCCAGAGACAGCTCAGCAGGTAAATAACTCTAGTTGTGCAAATCTGGAAACTTGAGTTTAATTCCTGAAACACAAATAAAGGTAGAGAGACTCTACAAAGTTGCTTTCTGTTCTCCATATGCATGCTGTGACACTCCCCTCTTCCCATCACAAACATTCACATATAATAATAATAATAATAATAATAATAATAATAATAATAAGTGAAATTAGATGGTTGAAGAAAAGCCAACTTACTGTTATAATGATCAGGATTTTGCAAAACACAGTATGTAAAGACAGGAACATGTATGTACTGAGCAACAGTGAGTAGCCTGGCCTGGCTGAATCCCTATTAGAGAATGGTGTGAAGGTAGTTTGAGGTGAGATTTATATATTGACTTGGATGATAAGTCAAAATCATTTTAATGGCATCACCTCATAGGCAATAAAGCATCTTTCAAGTTTTGGAGTAGAGATGTGCTATGATGACAGAATATGGCCACAGGAGACTGCACATGAGCTGAGGAGGACAGGTATAATAATCAAGGTACATACTGATAAAGAACTAATTCCTGCTAGTAGTACTGCAGAAAGACTGACTTCAGACATTTTGAAAGAAAAGTTGATGTACTAGGTAACTTCAAACGTACATGCTCAGATGAATGAGACTATTTTATCAGCTTTGAGTAGGGCTTAGACTGCTCTTGTTAAGCTTTTCAGGTAATTCTAATTCACTAACCTGACCATCTCATGTTTGGTTTTGTTGTTTGTTTTTTAAGACAGGTCTTGCTATGTTATCAGCCTGGTCTGGAACTCAGGACCTCAAGAATCTTCCTTCTCAGACTCCCAAAGAGCTGAGACAACAGACAAGGGCCATGAGGCCCAATAATGGATTTTTCTTTATCTGTTCTTAAGTCTTACAAGATTTTATACTCATAATTCTTTCAGTTTTAATTAGAATTTTTATACTAAAACTTTAATTTCATTCCATTTCAAAATAATTTCTCATCTTGACTGTGATTCAATTTAAGGCATCATAGTTTTTCTACTGAGGATTTAGTCATTTAATTTATCTCTGATTCCATTTGTCCTACAGCATACTCACTAATTTTGCAGGCAATTTTATCTTCAAGACCTCTCTGTCTTATTACTTATGTTACTACTTAAATTTCGGGCCTCTTGACTTTTTAGCTCACCTATTGAAAGGGTCTCATGAATGACTTCTCTAACCCTTCTTATTTCTATCTAGTAAGTTTGGCTTTGTGCAGTCAGATAATTATTTAGTGTAGTTACTCTGTAGTCTCTGCCCTAAAAGAGTTCACAAGCAGTGGCAGAAAATACCCTGGACAAAAAATGTCAGATAAAGCTAAATAGGCTACAGGACTTTTCAGTTCCTTGAGCACTGCAGACAACCTGCTTTTGTATATTTGGTGACTCTGAGGTCATTCTCTGATTTGCAGAGGTCTAATTTTCACCACAGTTGTCCCTGGAACCACTACTGGGTTGGTAAGAAAACATAGGAAAAGGATGTATTTGGACAAGAGAGAAGTTCCTCCAAATAGACTGATCAGAACAATTCTGCCTTTGCTTTTTTGTTTAAGACGTTGAGGTCTTGCATAAACTTTTTTTTAAAGGGGTTGTAGAGATGGCGAAGCAGTTAAGAGAACTTACTGCTCTTGCAGAGGACCCAGGTTCTATTCCTAGTACCCATATAGTAGCTTACAACTATTTATAATTCCAGTTCCAGAAGATCTCATGCCCTCTTCTGGCCTCCACAGGCACTGTATGCACATGGTACACTTACATACAGGCAGGCAAAACACTCATACATATAAAAAAAAATAAATAATTTTTAAAGTTTTCATTAAAAGATGGTGGCTCCACTGCTAAAATAAAAGTTTAAAAACAATCACTCTATTTACAATGTCTATTAAATTATAATCATCCATTTGATTAGCAAATTCTCTTCCCCCCTGGTGTAGTAAACTTTTACATAACATAGATTTATTTTTCTCTCCCTCTTCTTCTTGAGACAAGGTCTTGCTATAATAAGGGCCAAGCTGGTCTAAAACTCTCAGCCTCCCAAGTGGTGGGACTACAGGCATGAACCACAATGCCTGGCTGTGGATTATGCTTCATGTAACTATGTGCCTCCTTCAGTGCCTGCAGCATGAGTCAAAAGCCACATCCCAAAATTCCTAACTACTGATATAACACCTTCAGTCCGATCAGAATTGGGGTATGTAGAAATGGCTAGCCACAGAGTTCTGAAATGTTCAGGGCAACAAGCTTCACTAAACACATAAGGGAAAGATATCCTATACTAGTTAATGTAATAGACACAGAGCCAGCAAAAGAACAGTTTAATGGTATATCGGAGATTGATGGTGACACAAAATTCAAGAAAGGAAGGTAGGCATTTACAAATTTCAAATATGAACAAGGTTTCAAAATGAAATAGAGATGTAAAGGTCTTGGATATAAACCAGTTATCTTCAGAGGTACTTTCAGGGTGGTGATTACTCTCTGATAGGGTGAGGAAGAAAATCCTGGAGTGGCAGCATAAAGGGCAATAAAAGTGACATTCCCATTATGTAAGAAGGGGAATTGGGTCTGCCTGACATCAGAAGAAAAACTATGGGCAGAAAGGAAGATTCTATCAGTAAAAGAGGTTCCAAAGGAATGAGAATCAAGTATTTACAATATTATTTAAAAAACACACTTGAGACTGAGCATGTTACACACCTTTAATCCCAAAACTCAGGAGGCAGAGGCAGGCAGATCTTTGGGAGAAGGGAGCCAGGCTGGTCTATACAGACAATCCCAGGCCAGCTGAGACTATAGGGAGACCCAGTCTCAAACAAACAAACAAACAAACCCCCCAAAACAAAAAACATACTTGATTGTGGAAGGACAGAACATATTGAAATAGTAACAAGGTGTTAAAAAAATATATTATCTTACTCAGTACTACATTTTGTAACTGATTAAAAGTTCCTACCTTCACCACTTTCCATGCCTTCTACAAAAATCCCTCCACATTGGGGAAGAATCCAATATCTGCGTCGGTAACGATCCTGGCCAAACATCATTGACCTCAATGAGTGAGAAGCATCAAAGAGCTTTCTTCTGTACTGGCTCTGTTGCTGTTAAAGAACAGTCTGTGTAATTATTTTTCAAAAGGTCAGCGCAAGTTAAGCTAGGTGATTTTATACTTATGGCTTTATAGGAGAGACATTTGACAATGGAGGACTAACTGTTATACCTGACTTCAATTTTATTCACACTTATGGCAGAAATTACATCAAAGATAATTTCAAAACAAGGAGGATTATAAGAAGGAACTTGAATATAAGCAAGGAATAAAATGGTAAATTTTATTTTATCAGGTATCCTACAGAAAATATACTTTAAATGTGAAAAACATGATTGTGTATATGATCAAATATATCACTGGGCCAAAGCAAACTGGCTCAGTTCTAAACTGATTATAGTATACTGCCAACAATACTTCCGTATGTAATTAACCAAACCTATGTTTCCTAGTTCTATACACATGCCTAGTCAACATGTAACTAAATTCCAAGACAAAGCTATGAATTGAACACTGAGAAAATAATATATAGGCATCTCATAGTTCTTTAAAAACTAATTTTTGCCTAACAAATCCCATATTAAATTTCATTAATGATATTAAAATCTAGTTTTTAATGATAAATAAATATATTCTGGTTACTAATCTAATGTGAATATAATATACAAATATACAAATGTAAAATAAAATCTAGATACTCAGATATCCTTACTATGAACCTCAACTAAATTTTCTGAGTAATTGGTTCCAAGAAATAATGACTTTAGTGATATTTTGATTTAAAACAAGAACTGAAGACTCTGGAAATTTTTATTCCTAGATCAGGTTCATATCATGTCTTTAGAGGCATTAAATCTCTAAGGTTTAACTGTGAGAAGATTTCTGAAGTTCTTCATTTTAATTATTCATAAAAACCTTGCTTTTACTTAGCAGTCAGAAAGACTAATCCCATACAATGTGGGTTTTGGGAATACCAAACAAAAGTAAAGCCTTTAAAGAGTGCTTACTTTGCTCAGCTTTTCAATCTGTTTCTCTAGCTCTTCAACACTTGCTGCTTGGTCACCTTCATCCTAAACACAAGAAAACACAGTATTATTCATCTATATGAAAGCTTTGTTTTTTAAAAACAGCAATCAGCAAATATTGAAGGAATGCCTCCTACAAACAAATTAGTAAGAGAGGCACTGTATCCTTAAGTGTTAAACTGTCAACTTTCTATTTTGAGAATGAGGTTTTTTTTTTCTTGTTTCAGTGCTGGGGTTTGAATTCAGGGCTTTATAAGGCTAGGCACGTACTTTATCCTTGAAGTATACCCTTAATCCAAAAATTTTTTGAGGGTAGTGCTTAAAGATCCAACTTAGGGCTTTGGGCACGATAGACAAGTAAGTGTTCTACCCATCAAGTTACATCCTTAGCACCCAAATCTATTCTTGTTCTCTTCATTGTTTCCCTGTGACCCTCTAAAAAGTTAAAAAGCCACACTGCTAACCTACCATTCATAAATACATATTCTAGAACAGTATATATACTTACTTAATAAAGTGAACGGAAAAGAAGACTTCAACAGCTTCAGCATCATTTCTGCACTCCTTATCTAAAGTTATGGTATGAACATATGCTAGCCTTTATGTATACAACTATGCTAAAAGTAACATCAATTCTAGGTGGGATTAAAAAAAACCTTCAGACTCAAATTCTGATCCTCAAGTAGACACTTAAATATTGTTCTAAAGTGTTCTTTTGACATGCCGGGCAAATATTTGGTTATTTGCTAAAGAAAAAAAATACAATCCAACCAACAGATATCTGAAATAAGGCAACAAAGTACTTATGTGTCAGCCAAAATAACGAAATGTGATTTTCCTTCTTTTTGGTGGTGATGGAGATTGTCCCAGGGCCTGGTGAAAGCTAGGCAAGTATATACCCAAGTATATAGCAAGTGTTATACCCTAAACATATGAAATATGACTTTTAAGACTTTTCTCTGGATGAGAAAGAAATGAGACTCTATTTTATTTAAAGAAGTTTTGGTTAATAGGTCTTACAATTTTAAGAGATATAAAAGAACTTAGAAGACCACAGAGAAAGGTGGCAACAAAAAGAGCAAGCACTATTATCAAAACTAAAACCAAGCCATCCTTTTCCATTGTTTCCTAATCAAAAAGTACACCATGTGGGTCTATACGCCAGAGTTGATTTTTCTACACCACATACTACATACTACTTGGTGAGTGTGCAGTTTCATAAGTCTCTGCATCGAACTAAGTATAAAGAGAAGTGTTCAAAAGTAGAAGAGATGAGGAGTGGGAAGAAGAGGGAGTCAGCTTTGAGACAAAGGGCTATGATTTGTTGAGGGCAGTATCTTCTAACTAAAAGGGTTTGTAAGGGTTTTAATGGACTACCCCCCTGCAATTAATCCTTTAAGGAATATAATCACTGTCTTTACATACTAACAATAACTTAATCAAGAGGCTGAATCTACTTTTGCATATTATTGCCCAAACTTAACAGCTAAAGAGTTAACATGTGATACGTCTAAAGTCTTCATTACAAAGGATCACTCAAATAATTTCTAGAAAAAACTCTTTAAAAACTGTTTGTTTTGAGTCAGAGTAATTTCACACTATAGCCCATGCTGGCCTGGAACTCACTAGTTGGGCTGGGTGGGCATCAACCTCACAAAAATCTTCTTACCTTAGCCCCCAGGGTGCTGGGATTACAGGTGTGAACCACCATTCCTGTTTCAAATTTTTTGGAGACAGGGTCTTATAGCCCACGCTAACTTGAACTCTTTATTTGCCTTCTTTAGTTTCCCAAGTGTCAGTATAAGCATATATTGCCATACCCGGTTAAAAGAAATGTAAATTTGGCTTCTTAGGTCCCCCAAATATTCATTTTTTTGAACAGTTTTAAATTGCTTTCTGTCATTAATAACAAGATACCAAATTGTAATCAATCTAACTTTATAATTAAACACTCATAAAAAGTATATTACATGACACATTCCCTTTAAGAAACATTAATACTGACTTTCAAATACTCTATATATAAATAATAAAATGAATGGCTTCTAATTCTGTGTTTTAAAAGGAAGCAAGAGGCTGGCTGCACTGCTGCACACCTACACTCCCGGCACTTGCAAACCTGCCATCATAAATTCATGGGCTGTCAGCATCAGCCTGGGCTACACGAGAAAACTACCGCTTCCCACCACATAGCAAACAGGTGAATCAAAAATTTATATAAATCATTCCAATTTAGTGGGAAAACTACTTAGCTGAATCCACTTAAATGCCCCAAACAGGGCTGTCAATTATGAGTGTCAACATTTTAAACAAAAATTTAGACTATTAAATGCTGAAAGGGGATATAAAATCTGTGAAAAAGTGATTTATTTTAGTTAGAAAACTTTATTTCTTGCTATGGAAAGAGTTCCACTTGCCAAATGAACCAGATTACTTATAAATGGGTAATTACATTTCTGATACCCAGATTATACATCCCTCACATAACTAGTGACAAGATTGACTGAACTATGATCTAGTGATTTAAAAAGTACATTAGGCCAGGTGTGGTGGCGTATGCCTTTAATCCCAGCACTTGGAGACAAAGGCAGGCAGTTCTCTGAGTTCAAGGTCATCTGGTCTAAATATTGAGTTGTAGGCCAGCCAGGGCTAAATAGTGAGATCCAATCTCAAATACAAAAAACACCCTACAAAAAAAAAAAAAAAAAAAGATACATGAAGGCAGGGAATGGGGGCAGTGTAGCTGTAGTCAGAAGCTAGTTAGGAGTCTCGGGCAAGATCTCTTGAGCTCAAATTTGAGGCCAGTCTAGGTACCATATTGACACCTCAGTCTTTAAAAAAAAAAGAAGTTTAAAGAAAGCATAACATTTATGGAATAATTTATTACTGCAACAAATCTCAATGTGGTCTTCTTTTGAGATGAGTATTCTTCAATAGCAAAGTAAAATTTACGGCAATGAATTATTGGCTATGACAACAAAAAGCAAAAAACAAACAAGTGGGACCACATCAAACAAAAAATATACACAGCAAAGAAAGAACAGACTGAAAAAGACAACCCACAGAAAGGAAAAAATGCTTGCAAAGCACATATTACATATGGAGATAATGTCAAAAACATGTAAGAAATTCTTACAACTTAGAAGGGCCTGGGAAAATCTTTAGTAGATTTCCCCCAGATTAACATTCATTCCAACTTATAAGCCTTAGCTAATAGGAGTTCCTCCAGAAGTCTAAATGTCTTTTATGTATATTGGACTAGCACATTGTAAAGATCTTCCCTATTGAGTCAGTTAACATACTTTTTTCTTTTCAATGATCTTCAGTAACCATGAAGACTTTTGGAGCCTCTTTCATGTTTGATTAAACTTGCCTGAAAATTCGAGAAATAACAACTAGTGCTGAAAAATGCATCATTTCCCACTACACCTCACAACACCTTCAAGGAGTGAAGTAGTGAGCAAAGGTAACATGGTATGGCAGTAGTACAAGACAGGATATCCATGTCAGAATCTGCATAGCTCTTTGAAGAATTCTCAACTATAGCCATGTTTACTTAAAAATGGGGATACATTCAGATAGTTAGGTGACTTCTTTACTTCAATACCATAAGGCATACTTACACTTACACAAAGAAGATGGCAACAATGTCTGGGTGATACAACCTCAACAGACCAGACATATAGTGTGCTAAATAGAAAACCTGAACTCCTTTTATTAAGTCTAAATTACGTACAGGCATACCTTTTACTGTCTACTTAACTATCACAAAATATTCTAAGAGATAAATACTTATTTGCATTCTGGAAGCTTAATGGGAAAGAGCTTGCCCAGCATGGATAAACCTTTGAGTCAATTTCCAGCACTGGAGAAAAAAATAGTAATTTTTCAGATAAAGAAACTGAGGCAAGTAAATGTCAGAAACTCAAATCCATATCCATGTGGCCTTAAATTCTGTGCTATTTTTCAGTATGTTATACAATTCTAGTTAAGTCTTAAAAACCTCAGTTTGATTACCTCATCTTCACAGACATCTGTCTTCTTTCCTTTTTTCTCATCTTTATCTTCTTCATCTTCATCATCCTCATCAGCTTGATCATCACTGTCATCGTCATCATCATCATCATAATCACTGTCCCCTCCCTTTCTTCTCCGCTTGCGTCCTGGAGTAGGTGTCCCCAAGGGATGTTGCTCTTCTCCAAGATCAATGCCTCCTGAAGTGTCTCTTTTGCCCGTTTTCTTAGCATGAATTATTCTGAGTCTTTAAGCATAAAAAGAGAGATGTAGAATAAAAAAGACATTCTATTATTTTTAAGAGCATAATTTTAGGCTTTTTATTCTTCTTTATGTTAGTGCCGAGGATTTGACCCTAGGTAAGCATTCTACCACTAAGTACATCCCCAGTCCTTGGTGTTTTGAGACTGTCTTGCTATGTAGCTTAAGCTGTCCTAGAACTCATGATGATCCTTGTCTTAGTCTCCTGAGTGAATCAGGATTACAAGACATTACCAAGTCCAGCTCTATAATATGAATTTTAAGCAAAGAATTTTACTATACTGTTGTGGTAAGCAATCAATCAATTATAGTAAAAATTATAATTAAAGGCAATTAAGATCTATGTTTCTATCAATTATAGAATATACTAATTTCTGGGAGTCATCTTTTAGCAATTAGAACATGTTTTTAAAAAAAAAACTATGAAAGTTGAGATTAACTTCAACAGTGACAAAGTGATAATTCCTTAAATGTAGGCTATGTCACTAAATAAATTTCAATTCAAATTACCATAAAGACACTGTTTTGTTGTTTTTTACTTTTTTTCTAAATTTATTTTATTATTTTTATCTTACGTGAGTATTTTGCCTCCATGTAGGTAAGTACACCCATGTCCAAAGGTGCCTTCAAATGTCAGAAGATGGCATTGGATCCCCTGGAACTGGAGCCACCATCCCTGGTGTTGGGAATCAAATCTGGTTCCTCTGTAAGAGCAGCCAGTGTTCTTAACTACTGAGCCATCTCTCTGACCCCTGTTTTTTCTTTCTTTTTTCTATTTTTTAAAATTTGACACAAGGTATCACTATACAGCCCAGGTTTATCTCAAGCTCTTGATCTTCCTGCCTTAGCCTCCCAAGTGCTGATATTATAGGTATGTACCATAGTTTCTTAACATAGGAGCTGGATAATTTTATCATGTTATCTCCTGGCAGGAAGATAATTAAAATTTAATGCTGAATAAGTTTTGTTAAATTTATAAAAGCAAATTTTAATGAGAAAGTCATAAAAGAAAGAGGAATAGTCTCAGGCAGGTATTACTGAAAACAAAAGCAACGTGACAACAACAATATTAGAAAATGTGATTGCTTGACTGTTTTGAAAGAAAAAAGAAATGCCTTTCTTCTATGTTGGAAGCATACTAATTTAATGAATCTAATTCACTGTTTTGTCGATTATAGACTCTGACTCCAAGTTTTATTAATTTCAGATTCCATCTAAATTAAGCATTATCTTTCCTGTAGAAAAAGCAAAATATAAATTCTGTCTTTTCAATTCATATGTCTAGGAATTAGAATAAAAAGTAAACAGTACACTGCTGTTAGTAAACGGCACTTACTTGCGGAGTTTCCCTTCCACTACCCATTTATCTCTCCTCAGGTTTGACATATAGTCAATGTTCTTGTCAATTTCACTGCCAATACAAAAATTTATTAAAAGATATAATCTGTTTATGCAATGCATTCATTTAGTATGCAAGATAATACACTTTAGTAGTAAAATGACACAAAAGGCACTATTTGTATACTTATAACATGGCTTTATACAAACACAAACAATTACATAGAGAAGTGATCGTTTATGCAGTGGATACAATCTTATAGTTTGGAATTTACTATGGTTTCTGCTTTGTTGTTTTTGTTTGAGCAGGGTTCCCTGTGGCCGCAGTTGGCCTGTAAGTTGCTATGTAGACCAGGTTGCCCTCAATCTTACAGAAATCTGCCTGTGTCTGCTTCTCCAATCCTGGGATTAAAAGTATGCACCAACACACCTGTCTATGTCTTCTAGTCTAAACCAAGACAGATACAATACTCTCTAACAATTACAAAAATAGTATTCTGGTTTAGTTTGCATATATTTAAGGAATGATAATTTTCAAATTCAACCAGGAAATCCGGACACAGATGGATATTTACATTCATAAATATTTATGTACAAATAATATCTTTGTGCATATATACATGTCCAAATAGAAACCAGGAATGATATGATATCTGCTAGTGATAATAGGTGAACAGTGGCCTTTCTTCTAAGACTGAAATCATTAAGAGTATTGTTTATATTGCATCTACATGTATATATGTGTTCTGAAAAGAGCCACTCAATATTATTTGTTATCATGCTTAAATGTAATGAAATTTTTCCCTTTTCTTATTGTAAAATAAGTATTATCACACTCCTGGGAATATTTCCAAGGAATATGAAAAATAATTAATAATGATTTGAATATATGTTAGCTATGATATATACAGAAAATTGAGTACGCACAGCAATGGTGGAAATGCATGGCTTAGAATACTCAGATTGATCTTTTTTTCTAAAAGGGTCAAAGATTAAAAGTAACAATTAAAATTTGTAAAGTACTTAATGGTAAGAACAGGATGAATGTGGACTTGCTCAGGAATCCTTGAAACTCCAGAATACTTGCTTAATTCTTTCTTTAATAACAAGTACCAGAGTGCTAGACTGACTCTGAATCTTAAGTGAGATTTAGTACTTTAGAAAAAAGTATAAATTCTTTGATAAACTAGCAATCTAAGGCTACGTTAGCATACAAACAAATTAAATGGCTGGATTATTCTATGAATTTCTAAGGAAAATCAGATAGTTATGGATTCTCAAAGGTATCAAGGAAAGAAAAGTTCTCGATTCCTGTGATGGCTCTGGATTCTGGCAAATAGCAAAATAAATAAATAATAAATAAATAAATTTCTAGTGCATAAAGACTTAACAAAATCATTAAACAATAGAGATGACAGATTACATATACACAGAATGATTTGAATTTTCTTTAATAGAACATAAGGAATTATATTAAAATAGTACCGGTAGCTATCTCTAAATGGTGTGATTTATGATCTTAATATTCTTGGTGCTAGTCTGTGATTTCCAAATTTCTTTCCTTTGAAAAAAAAAAGATTTGTTTTATATGTATGAATGTTTGCCTGCATGCATGCATCATCACATGTATGCCTGGTGCCCACAGAGGCCAGAAGAGAGCACTGGATCCCCTGGAGCTATAGTGACAGGCAGTTGTGAGCTGCTGTGTGGGCGCTGCAGACAGAAGCCAGGTACTCTGCAACAGCAAGTGTTCTTAAGCACTGAGCCACTGCTCCAGCCCACCCTAAATGGTCTGTAAGTAATTTGCATTCCCTTGTGATTAGACAAATTCAAAAAAGAAAGAATTGCTTTACCTCACCACGCTCTTGCTGCATGCCAATTCATTAATCAGGAAAGCCAGGATTGAAGCTTTCTGTGCTGGGGTATGAGCCTGAAAAGCTTTGGTCTTCAGGCTTTCAGTAAGCTCCGTCTGTCCACAGTGGGCTTCCATAAAGATCTGCAAAACCTCGGATACATTGTCTCGATTGACACCAACATTTAGCAAATGTTCTCCAAGAGCTGTTTTGGCCTATAAAAGTTGGTCATTTTTATGAGTGTTTAGCATACCCAGTAATTAAAAAAAAAGATTAAAAAGCATTGGCTTACATGATCTAGATATTAGTGACAAAGGCTTTTGCTGACAATGTTGAAATGGATATAAAAAATTTTTTGACAACACATGATAGACAAATATTCAAGTACCTGTATTGTTCTGTTCTCCCTCATCAAACCCTGAGTTTAAACTTATGTAGGCAGAAGAGTGCATATAACTGGTAGGCCACAAAAGTTTTAAATACTGAATCAAACATTTTTTGTCTCTTAAAAACTTAGACATTTTGTGAATAATGGCAGGGTAAGGATGATCAAAAGCACTGCAGCTGTTCTCTAGCTTTTTGGCATAGGTTCCATTGGCTGATTCATTGAGAGAACAGGAATACAGAGGAAAACTGCATTTGGAGGCTTATCGTCCCACAATATTATCTTGAGCAAAGCTAACCTGAATGTGTATCTTAATAGGAAGTAAGAGAAAACTGAACTTCTAACCTACTGACCAATACAAAGTCATAATATACTGTCCTATAAGTGCCCAATCAACTTGCAATTCACAGTAATTAATACAAAGTAGAATTTCAAAATACACATGTAAGTTCCAGATTCTTTATGGATTATGGATTCTGTTTCTGATGAATACCACTTGAGAATTTCCTTAAATAAACTTGGTCTTTGCCTATAGCTAGAGAAATAAAGAGTTACTGTGGAAAGCCTACATTCTTCAGGTTTTATTAACCAGATTCTTCCATGTTTGTCCCTAGTGTAACGAAGTAAAATCTACATTTAACCTCCAGAGACATTAATAGAGACAATTAGATAAGTCTACACAATCTTCTACTACTATGTGAAAGTTAACTATAAATGCACTGACAGTACAAACTTAGAACAAATGTTTTATATTTTGTTTTTTACCTTGTATCCTGTAATTAGACCTGGATCACATACAGCAGCTGAGAGGAGCCTCACAAGCAAGTCTTGTACTTCACCCATGCTGTCCCCTATATTTAGCAATCCCTCTTGAAGAACACTGAGGTTTGGAACATCAATATTCACATCAAAGCCCAAAACTTTACCAAAGTTTCGTAAGAACTGCACCACCATGAGACAATCTGAAAATGTACTTCCAGAGAGAACAAGTCCTGGAATACGAGGCAACTCTGGCAAAGGCTGAGAATAAAACATATAAACAAATCAACACAGTTTAGAACTTTTCAAAATTAAAGCTTGATTTTTGGGAGGAGGGGTATTTTTGTTGAGGCAGGGTCTACCTGTAGCCAACTGTCCTGGAACTTGCTATGTAAATCAGGCTGGTCTTAAATTCACAGAGATCCACCTCCCTCTGCCTCTCCAAGTGCTAGGATTAAAGGTGTGTGCCACCATGCATGGCATTAAAGCTCAATTTTATCTGTGCATGTATATAGTATTATGTACATACACATGTGTGCACAGATATGTATAAGTGCTCATTCATGCATGGTGTATGGAGGCCAGAAGTTGACGCTGACTGTCTTCATTAAGTACTCTTTACTTCTTTTCACGTATTTGTGTGTGCATTTGTGTTGTGTGTGTACATGTATGTGGGCATATACATGCAATGGTGTGCATTGGAGGTCAGAGGAAAACATGCAGGCATTGGTTCTCTCCTTCCACTATGAGGGTTGCAGTGATAGAACTCAGCACCTACCTTTACCCACGTAGCCATTTCACTAGCCATTTTTCCCCATTTATCACCATATTTTTTGACACAATGTCTCTAGCTAAGCCTGGAGCTAATCTATTTGGCTGGACTATTGGTGAATGAACTCCAGAAATACACTAGTTTCTACCCCCTCAGTTTTTGGAGTTACAGACACATCCTGCTGCACCTATGCCTGAATTTTTGTGGGGTGCTGGAGATCTGAAAACAGGTTCTTATGCTGCTGTGGCAGGCTCTTTATTGAGTCATTTCATGACTCCGATAATCTAAAGTAAAATAAGCTTTCTTTCGTTTTCCTTTATTATACAAGTGGTTTTCCTATCAGATGATAAATTTCCTTTGAACATTTCTGTATCCCCTATGGTATTAAGCATATTGTCTTGACTGTAAATAATTATCAGTAAACTTTGGTTAAGTTCAATATAAATTAAATTTTCTGAAAAAAAAGAAACACTAATTTTCTAACTTGTTGCTAAAATATATTTTATAAGTCAGACAAAAATTAAGTAACATAAATACACATTTCAGCCAGGTTTTGTGGCACATGGATATAATCCCAGCACTCATGAGGGCTATGGGATGCAGGATTATCAGGACTTCAAGGACTACCTTGGCTACTTTGCAAGTTCGATACCAGTCTGAGGTACAGGAGAGCCTCTCTCAAAAAAACTAAACCAAACCAAAGGAAATTACTTCAAAAGTACTTTAGCACTACATAATTAGTAAGAGCATGTGCACAGAGTTCTAATAATATTGAAAGCACACACTTTTTAATAGTTGCTCAGAAAATGCTGTGAGTATATCTGGGCATTCTGGTTGGAAAGAGTGGTATGATCTATAGTTAATGGCTGCAATAAGTAATTAGGTTCACATGACCAGAACATGGTTCTAAACAGGAAGCCAATTAATAATACAACTCCAGGTCTTTAGGTTTCCTACGTTTAGTGAGGCTAACACAGTTTTAGTCTGTTTTCACTTCTCACATATGCTCACTTATTAAAGCTTTGTTAATTAAGTTGTACCACCAGTTTTAAAAATTCAATAAATAGGTAAACTAAACTAGAAACATTTTTGCCCATGTACTGGAATTTTCTTAAATAGTCATTTAAATTTTAAAATATAAAATTTATTATATGAAAAAAAAGAGTGAATTAGAAGTATTTCTTTTTATCAGAATAGATCCTTTGCCCTCATTTACTGAGGTAACTAAAGACTTTCTTATCAGTATTGTACAGAATACATTCTGTAATAGCTATGGGGGAATAGCTGGTATTTATACTCCATTTGAAAACCACATAATTCTGAGTCTTTTTTCTCTCTTGAACAATATCAAACACACTCATTTCCATAAAATTATAGAATATTTAAAAACAAAGCTAATAAAAGAATAACTAAATGGACATATATTTGACTGAATATGGAGTCAAGTGAAAATAAAAGATGCAAGAAAATAAAGTTCATTTAGAATTTGAAAAGTTTGCTCACTTTAAGCTGATTAAATGTGTGGCTAACTTATAGAGAAAATTCAGTCTTTGTGTAGGGAAATTTAAACATCCAAATGAGTAAAACTAGTAGATATACATTTATTTTCATTTTAAAGCAGCTCTGCTAAGTAATACATATTGAACATTAATATAACTCAACTCTTACTAAGGTAGTGAATGTTTGCTTTAAGCACATTTAACAATACAACTTGCATAAGTCAAGAAGATAATCATTTATATAACAGATGAACATGTAAATACATAAATATAGCTGCCATGGACAAAGAAAAACAATATATAATGTGGCCATTATAGGAATGATATTCATTAATGACACAATTTTCTATAAGTACCATGTTCTTAGTTATATTAAAAATAAAGCAGATTTTTTTACTCCAAACATATTCTATCATGTCAATAGCCAAGATTATTTTGAACTTTCTAAATTTCTACTAGTATGCAATCTAGAACACTGCTGTTGCCTATAAGCACAGAGGAGAGAAAACATGTGAGGTACTGGAGACAATTTCTTGGATTTTAGGATGATAAACAGCATAGACTGTAAAGATCAGAAAAACTGTGGCTTGAATACAAACTGCTACATAATAGCTGTGTAATTGTGGGCATGTTCCTTACCTTCTTTTATCTCAGTTTTTACAAGAATAAGTGGAAATAAATAAATACTAGTTCCATGGGGTTGTACTAGATCAAATCACGTGTGTTTCAAGAATTCATGCAGACACTCAGCACAGTGTCTGGCATGGAATAAGCATGTTAAATGAGGGTTGGCTAAAAGGAAACTTTTGACTCAAGCACACTATAAAACCAATTTACTTAGATATCTATAAGGTGTGAGAAGCTAAATCTTTCTATGGCTAAATTACTAGAAAGTAAAAAAGGAAAATGGAAATTCCATTTACTTCTATAATTCTTCTGTGTAGATTTCTACAGTGTATCTACTAAAATTAAAAGACATAATGTTCCAACAATACAGTAAGAATCATCCAAATCAACCCAAGATCAGCTGACTATATGGGAAAGGCAAAATTGACTGACACTTGGAAATCTGTTGCTCTCAAGAAAAACTAAAGGCTTTCATAGTAAATGGCAGTTCTAGTCAAGGAATGGGAAGACTAGTAGAATGCAATTTGTCAATGAAATGGCTTACGTGATATGCATTACCTTTTGGTCTGCTAAGCACATGTCTTCATTAGGCTTCTTCAGTTCCTTTGCCATCTCTAACTCTAATCTTCGTTGCTCTAGTTTTCGCTCCTTATTTAATCTTTTTTCATCACGTTTTTCTTGTTTTAATCGTTCTTTTTCCTTAAAAAGAAAAATCATATACATAAATTCTTCTTAATCCTTATACGTTTTTAAAAAAAACAACTCCAGTATATATTTTGAAAAATGATACTTTTATTATTTCAATGAACAAAATTATCTTAGAATTTTAGAAATGAATAAATTTAGAATTACATAAAAACAATGACATTTTGCTTTTTGGTTATTTCGAATGTATTTGAATGTATATGCTGAAGATATATAATGTGATCACCAGCCATAAGATTATTTTCTGCTAAATTTCGGCATACACATTAAAATATTTTAAAATCTTATGACTGTATATTCTTAAAATATTGAACTCATTGAAGACTTCTATTATTCAAAATTTGTTCAATCCTTTGTATAGTATGACACCAGATATTAACATGGGTAACTTGGCGTTTATAAAATAAATATAACTGGTTTCAGCACAAATTTGTGGGTGGCTGTAAGAAGCAAAAGAGAATTTACAGCAGGAAAGTGGAAGCAATGTGTGAATTTGCGAAAGGAGTTCTTTCAAAGTGAACTACCTCACCTTAAATAATACGATAAAGCAAAATACTGTTCAGCATCATAAACTATAGTTAAGACAGTTTAAAATGTCAATTCTGAAGATAATTCCAAATGCACTAAAATGCTTTGGAAATGTCAATAGAGAAATGGGTATTTTGATGTAGGAAATAACACTGTCAGAAGAAAATAAGGAATTTTATGTTATCATTCTCAATTATTATAGTGATAACCTGCCATTATGGATGTTATTAAAAAGTCTAGGTTAGTCCCTAAAAGGAGAAAAAAAATTTTTTTTGTATTTTGAGACAAGATCTCCCTGTAACCCCAGCTGCCCTGACCTGGAACTTGCTATGCACACCAGGCTGGCCTCAATCTCATAGAAATCCACCTGCTTCTGCTTCCTGAATGCTGGGATTAAAGTTGTGTACCACCACACTTGGCAGGAGAAAACTTTTTTAACAGCTGGTTTGAAATCTCAAGAGATATCTAATACGTTTTTCCTATTGCTAAGCTATGTTCTTAGAGCTGTGCATGGTGGCACATGCCTTTAATCTCAGCAAGCAGGATACAGAGGCAGGTGAAGCTCTGTGAGATCCAGGCCAGCCTGGTGTATATAGCACGTTCTAAGCCAGCTGGGGCTACAGGGAGACACTGTCTCAAAATAACAACAACAACAATAATAATAACTGGAAGTCTAAATCTAGATGGGAAACATGGCATTACCAATGACTCTGCTGTTCTTTGAATGGACTAGTAATGGTTCTTCAGGTTTTTATGGAAACTTTGATTTGCAAGTCTACCCTGCATTGTAGGAAGGGTACGTGTTAATTATGTGTATTTTATGTTAGCAGGCCCTCACAAACTGCTTTTTGAATCATAATTGATAAAATTAACTGTAAATTTTTATTGTAAACCTCATCACAATATTAACTTCTTTTGCCCTCCCAAAATGCCTGTATAAATCAGTAACATAGACATTCAGAGACTATTAAAATGAACAGAAAGTTGTCCATATCATAGAAAGTTCCCTCATGATTTGGCCTCTAGCTCTCTGTCATAATATTCAGCAGCTATAGACTTGTAACCTACATTTATTATTAACAGTGCATTCTCAGCTCTGTGGCTTCCCCCATCCCTCTGTCTCCCACCTGACTACTGCATTCCACAGCACCAGTGTATTCACTGGTGAGTTACCGCTTGTTTATCTGTTCCTTCATGAACCTATTCATTCTTAGCAGTATGTTTAGTTTATTTAGGGGACACAAAAATGTAAGTTAACATACTTTCAGATACTCTAAAGCACAATCACAGATATGCAAATAAACCTTTCCTACTTTAGAATTACCTATTATGAAAAGTTTACAACATATAAGATCGCAAAAACAGGCCATTTTTAAGAGATCATGTTGCAAAGAACTTTTTTTTAAGTTTATGATTCTATTGGGTCTCTTAGATGTCTGTTCCCAGCATAATTAGGGGAATACATTTCTTTTGACAGCAATTTGTACTCAAATTGGAGAGATATAAATATAATTTAGGAGACAAAGGTTTACCTCAGGGTGCAGGAAGAATAAAAGTGTAAGTAAGATTAATAACACAAGTAATTTATGAAAGGACTATAAAGAATGAAAATGATATTGTTTTAGGGTTACATACTGAACACAAGAAGCAAGGCCAGAGGTCTCAAAAACAGTTTACTATTATACATTTTAATCTTACATTAACTATACAATGAAAATGAAGCTGAAACAAGAGAAAAACATAATTAAGATGCCTAAAGAAACTCCTAAAAAAACTCTAAAGGTACTTGATATACTCAGCGGGTAAAATGAAAATAATATATTTAAAAAGAATTAAGTGTTCCTCCAACAAAGTATTTCATGAAAAATTCTATGTACATTAGGTTAACTGTCTTTAAATATTCAGAAGGACAGTTATTATATAAATGTCTCCCTAATTAAAAACTATGAATTCTCAAGTGGAAAAATTAAAGATCTCAATATACTTAAATTAATAATAATGTTTTCCAAAAATCTACCTCATCAAATGATATTTGAAGTACTATTGAAAATGAACGTACTCTTATATTTATTTTAAAAGACAATTTAATTTTACAGTAGAAATAAAAGTACAATGTAGAAGTATTATTTAAGTACATCTACTATGACTTCAATTGAAATATGGATCTGCCTAAAAATTGTCTACATGTGCAATTCTATCTTTTTCTTTTCCAGCACATACTGACAGGTATGAATACAGAACTATGAGCCATACTCAGAAGTTGGATCATTGGGGAACCATGCGTTTTTTTTCTGCTTTCAAATTATTTATTGGATGACTTTTGAAACGGAACGACTCTCTTCCATTTTATGACTTTGTCTCCTAAAGTGCTGACTTGCCATTTTGTGATAGATCCATGTTTAACAACCTTTTTGTCCTTTATTGGTCTTTGGAGAGATGTATAAAAGGCTTTGCTATGATTACTGCCGCTGATTATTCAGTTAATATGAATAAAGCTATTAAAAGGTACAAGTAGTATAGTTTGAAGTTTGTATAATTAAAACAAGATATTGGGTGGGGGGTTACTTTTCATGTTCCTTAAACCAATCTTGCTTGTGGTGAATAGTAATGAAAGCAAATGTTTTACATATTACTTGACTTATACCAAGGACTAAAAAGCCTGACTTATATTTTAGGCAAAAGACAATTAATTAGGACATTATGTTATGAAAAGTTTTGTGAATTCTTTATTATACTAATTGCCCTTTGAAACTGGTAATAACATAATTTATATAAATCAGGTTTAAAAAAATGAATCACGGATTTATAAAAAGAGAAAATTACATGAATTAAACTAGAGCACCAACTGTAAGTTGGGATTTTCTTTCTGGTGAAAAATATGTGGAGAAAACATAAAATCATAAACATCAGTATATTGTAGACAAAGAATCACACAATGTTATCTATGCAAACTCCTTAAACTGATACATGTGGGGATTCTGGGAATAATTTCAGATGTTTACATTATAACAGGGTGAAAGATTATTTTAATCTCATAATCCTTTCAAAACTACTTGTAACATTTGCACTTTTTGTTTACCCTGTGTTCTTTACAATGTAGTAGTTAAAGTTCAAAAGTGTATGATCAATACTTACACATAAGTCGGTTAGAATTTTAAATTGGTCCTGCCTAAGGATCACATGACCTTTACTAGTCAAGTTTGTTCATTCATTATTAACAGAAAAAAATGAAAAACTGGGCTTACCATTATGTTGAAAAGAATCTGCATTTCCACGTTTATTGTAACAAATTCACAATTTCCAAGAAATGCAGACACCAAAATGTTTATTAGGTAGTTAAATGGCTAAAGAATGGTTAAAGAAAATGTAGTACATATACACAATTGAATATTATTTGGCTTATAAAAAGAATGAAATTCTGTGGAATGGAATTAAAAAAAATTTATTTATTATTTTCATTTTATCTGTATGAGTGTATTGCCTACATGTATGTAAGTGCATCCGTCTTGTGCAAAGCCCTCAGAGGTCAGGAGAAGGCATTGGATTCCCCTATTACTGGAGCTAAGAATGGTTATTAGCTACCCGGTTGGTCCTGGAATGGAACCCAGGTCTTCTTCAAGAGGAGCCAGTGCTCTTAACTGCTGAGTCATTTCTCCAGCCCTGAATTCTGTCATTTCTGATGAAATGGATGAAACTAGAACATTAGTGTTAAATAAAGTAAGACTGACACAGAAAGGCAAGTGCCACATGATCTCACCCATATGTAGAATCAAAATAGATGATTTTAGAGATTTGAGAGTAGTGTATGGTTATTACCAGAGCTGGGGAATAGGGGGAAAGAACAGGGAAAGGCTGATCAGGGTGTGATCAGGCCTAATTAGTATAAAAGTTCTAGTACACTTTCACAGTAGGACTACAGAGAATGTATCATGTATTTCTAAAAGTAGAAGAAAAAGATTATGAATGCTTTTACCATAAGGAAATAACAAATGTTTGAGTAGGGATTTAACCTGATTTAACATTATGCTCCAGTTCCAAGGATCTGACCCCCCTCTTCTGATCTCTGTGCTGTCATTGCACAGCACAGGTACCCTTACACATATGCAGGCAATATACTCATACACATAAAAATAATTTAAAAATTTTAAAGTTTTATCTCTCTGATCCAATTACTGCACCTTGAATATTTTCTTTTCTCATAGTATTTAATAGTTTAAGAAATTACAGAAAAAAAACCACACACTTAGCTGACTACAGATCTATAGGCGGCACTCATTTTAAGAACACAATTTAGAGCTGAGGAGATGGTTCAGGCAGTGCTGTGCTTGCCATGCAGGCATAAGGATCTGAACTTGATTCCCAGCACCATGTGAAAAAGCCAGGGACCCAGGTCTGGCTCACACAGGATGATCCCTGAAGTTTGCTGGCCAAGTCTAGCCACATGGGGACAATCTATAGAGGTTGAGTGAGAGATCTTGTCTCAAAATATATATAAGGTGGACAGTAATTGAGGTAGATACCTAATGTCAACTTCTGGCCTCCACACATCCATGAACATGCATACACACATGCATATAAATTCACAAATGAACACACACACACACACACACACACACACACACACACAAAAGAGAAGGACACAATTTAAAACCAGAATGATAAAGTAACCCAATATGTAAGCAGGCCTGATTCTAGGTCTACAGTTACTAGAGGATAATGTTCTTGGATCTTAGGTATACCTATGAGATTGTTTCAAACATTCAGATCAAGAATTGTGTGACATTTTCACAGAATGCTACCACGAATGGCTAAGTTTTAGAGAATAAGAGACTGAACTGTATGTGTTCCTGGATAGTAATCCTATATTAAACCTCACCCATTCATGGCTCAGGGACCATATGGAAGAGGGGGCAGAAAGACTGTAAGAGCCAGGATTGGTGCATGGACAAGGAAACAGAAGTTTTCAGGCCTCTGGGAACTAGCTCAAATGAAATTGCAACAGTGGTGACAGCATTCAAAAGACTCAATCAGACAAAAACTCAGTATACAAAAGGGAAATGGGAAGCAGGCCTAACCCTAGCCGAGGAGCTATTGGCAGCTGATTACTATGGGGTAAGGGAGAACAGATCTTTAGGGAAGTGACTCTAGATAGGCTGACTAGACTCCAGTGGATGAACTTGTACTGAGGGACATCTGGGTACAAATGCTTGACTGGACAGGACTTAACATATATGATAGAATGCATGAAATCTCGTGGGGGAGGGAGGCCATGGGGAGCATGGCGAGGTGATCTAAATTTTAATTTGATTAAGATCTATCACATGAAATGCACAAAAACTCAATAAAAATATTGTGAAAGCATGACAATTTATATTTGTTGTTGTTTAAATGTTTGGCTTTAACAAAAGAAAACTACCTAGGGTAAGACAAAATTAAAGATATTTAGGGCTAGAGATATAGTTCAGCACCAGGGTGTGTGCTTAGCATGCACAAGGCCTTGGGTTAAATACTCAGCACTACAAAAACTAACAAAATAAAATGAACCATTTATCATTTTACAAAGAGAATTATACACATAGAAAAAAATGTTAACTTTCACTATAAATTCTTTTACTGTCATTTTAACTGATTTATTAATCCATGTAGTCAGTGACAATGTTCTAAGGACAGGTTGTATATTGGTACTAATCAAATCATTGGTGATAAATAGTAAATAAGACAGTCTGGCCCATATACATCTTCTTAAAAATATCATTTTTATTTTATCTGTATAAGTGTATTGCTTTCATGTATGTAAATGCACCCATGTCATGTCATGCAATGCATGTGAAAGTAAGAATAGTGCGTTGGATCCCTTGAACTGGAGTTATGGATGGTTGTTAGCCACTATGTGGGTGCTGGCAATAAAAGCTGGGTCCTCCCAGTGCTCTTAACCACTGAGTCATCTCTTCAGCCCCCCATTTACATCTTGTATTTCCATAGGAGACAGAAAATGTACATGATACAAAAAATGGAGTTCAAGAGGTGGTACTTTTAAAAAGTTACATTTAAGTGTTCTAGAGATGAATAACAAATAGGAACCATTGACTACCTAGTAGACTAGCAAGGTTAAGGACATTTTTTGGAATAATAAGGCTAAAATGATAAATACAATGTATACGGGACAAATGGTAAAAGGTAAATTTGGAAGGTAGGCAGAGGTGAGGGAATGTAGGACTATTATATCATAAGGAGGAGCCAGGAGTTTAGATAAGATTTGGCTTAGTATGGGAAAAGATCAGTGACTGCTCTATGGAGACAGTACTGGTAGTATTTTATCAGAGATTATGGTTATAATTTCATACACAGATATATAAATTGTATTATTAGTTAGGTATAGAGGGTGTGAACAGATTTGGATAACAAGTTAGGAAGAAAAGAGACACTATGAAAAATATCAGTGCATAAAATTTAGCAGCATTGTAGAAAGAAGTGCTGGAAGGAATTCAAGTAGTACCTGTGTTAGTAGATCCCAATTATGGCTATGTATCTTTTAGGCCCAAGTCACAAAGCAAGTACAAATACAGTAAGCTATTCTATGTACTCTGTGATGTCAGGCCCTGTTTAAGAACTTTACATGCTCATTAATACAGAGACATGCCCATCTAAGAATCACTATAACCCCACGAGTTGGGAATTATCTCTAGTGTATAGATGTAATGAATCACAAAAAAGTTAATTTGCCAATGTTACATAGCTGGAAGGGATCAAAATCAGAATCAGGTAACATTTTACAGAATTCAAGACAACCAATACATACACTGTCTTTATACATAGGACATTTATCTTGTGAGTTTGCATCAGAACCTCTCATTTTCTAGATTAAACTTTATTTACTTATGCATTTTTATTGGTTCTCAGGATGAAACTCAGGGTTTCAGACATGCAATGCAAGTACTTTAACACTTAGCCACATTCCCAGAACCACTCCTATTTGCTAAATACTATCTCACCGATAATCCCAGAAATGTGCTAAGAAACATTACTGTAATTTAAGAACATTTATTTATTTACTTTTTTTTTTATGTGTATGAGTGTATCGCCTGCATGTGTGTATAAGTATACCTGTATCATGTAATGCCCATGGAGGTCAGAAGACAGTATCCAGATCTCCTGGAACTGGAGTTATGGATGGTAATTAGCCACCATGTGGGTGCTGGAACTTGAACCTAGGTCCTCTACAAGAGCACCCAGTGCTCTTAACCACTGAGCCATCTCTCTAGCGCTGAATTATTGTAATTTTAAAGAAATAGCTTAAAGAGGTGAAGCAAGCTGGTGGCAGAGTCAGCATATGACTCTGAATCTCTCTAAAACTCTGACTACTCTACACTATTGGTACAATACATGCTGTATTCCTTTGTAACATACATCTTAACTTTTCATAGATTTCTTTAAATCTCAAATAAGTTCACTTCAGCATAATGCAGTGATTCTCCTTTCCTGAATTAGCTCTTAAGAATCTTCTAAAGTGAACGTCTTAGGTCTAATTTTACATAAATTATGCTAAGGAATAGTTCTGCTGATAGAAGTTAGTGGTTAGTATGATTAGTATTTGAATTAAGATGCACAGGACTTATTTACATATGTCGCAATATTATTTTTGTGACACTTTGGTTATAGTAATAAACAACTAGTATTATCCAAACGACTGCCAACCAATCACTAAAAAGATAATTAAAACCTCCAACTAAGAAAACTAACATATGTTGTAATCTTTCCTACATTCATTTATATATTTCAGCACTCAGTTAATACCTTTAAACTTTGGTTTGCATATGAAAGCCAAAAAATCATGACAAACCTAAAATTACAATAGCTACTGCTTCAGGGAAAAACTAATTTTAAGGTAATATTCTTCTAGACACACTTACTTCTGCTTTTTTACGAGCTTCCATAGCTTTCATAAGCATCATATGTTGTCGCCTTCGCTCCCGCTCCTATTAGGCCAGATAAAATTAGGAGAATAACTCAACCACAGCTAACAATGTGGTAGGCAAATGGAAAACAACAACAACAAAAACAACAACAACAACAACTCAATATAGCATGTTTAGCATTTATAGACAAGTCACAGTAAATACTAAATATAAGACAAGAATGGCCAATCTGTGCATGTTTTAGTTCAGGTTTAGAAAGCAAATACAAGAACAATCAAAAGCAAAAAGGTAAAGCAATGAACATGGAGACAGTGTAAACAGAAGCATACGAGATTTACTTATGGTCAGTTGTGATGCTCCTTCAAAAGCTGGCAGAACAAAAAGCATAATGGTTGGCTGGAACAGGTCAGTTACCTTACATCTGCTATTAGAAAAACCACAAAATACTATAGCCAATTGTATTAAAGGTTGTATTGCTCTTAAATTTTAAGGTCAGGTAGAAATCGATCCAGAATCACTTTCACTTCATGGTTTTAAAATTAAGTTTATCTCAATTACAAAACGATTTTGTAAATCCAATAATCCGCCAACAAATTAGAAAAAATTTTAAAGTGTTTATACCAATTTAAAATTAAACTATTCTTTGTTTATATACATATATCAATGAAAAGTGATATTCCTATTTACTGATGTCTGCCATTTGATGCACTGTTTAAAGGCACAAAAGTTGCATCATAGCCTAATAGGTGTGATCTAAATCCCCAGCATGAAAATAAGGTAAACACCAGATTAATTTGGTAAGTAATTTTATTTTAGTGCCAAAATTGCATGTTATTAATATCTAATGAACTTTTCAGTTCAGATATATTTGGTCCCTTTTCTAAAATTTGTCTAAAAAAATCAGAATGCATTTCATATTCTCTCATCAAGCAAATTCAAAATTCCCATTACACTCAATGGCAGTTTTGTATCTACAAAGATGGGAGAACATGGGTCATAATTGTGTCTAAAGATATAATGGTCAACTTCCCTTGTGACATCAGTAATATACACTTTTAGACAGTAGTTTTATGCAATCCAATGGAAAATCTCAGAGACATATCACACTTCTTTATAGACAGACAAGCAGATGTATGCAATGCACTGTGCTGTAAAGCCATGCAGCAGTATGTAATATGACAGCAGCCAGTGCTACACTTTATGCATTGCTATGACAACCATATCACAACCAAATCACAATGCGGTGTTAGATGTACAAAAATAAACATACCCATACCATATCTAGTCTATGCCTCTCCAACTCCTGGTAGAAAGAGTTGGCACAACATTATGAAACAGAAATCACAGAGTTATAAAACCAATTTTAACCCCCCCCCCAAAGACACCAATACCAAAGCAAGGCAATAAACTCTAAGATGAAGGGAAAACTAAGCAGGAATTATATTGGAAATTTTAAAGAACATATTTTGAAGATTCCTCCCTCCCCAATAGTTAAGTAAAATTCTAAAGTCCTTTCCAACCGTTGTGCAGCTATGCATGTACAGACCTGATGCTTCAGAAGAACAGCTTGTTGTCTTCTCAGTTCTTTTTCCTTAAAAATAAGAAACTTTTGATATATGATTTTTTAGGGAAAATTTGGCATATTGTATAACTATTAAAAGTTCCCTTCTCATAAGTCTTGGTCTTTTAATAGCTTTAACCATCAAAACTTTCACCAATTCAGTCTTTTTAAAACTTCTGAGGTGACTCAACTTGATAAGGTTCTAACTAATAGTTAACATAAATATAAATATGGTATGATAAAATAGCAAGGGTGCTTCTCTAGTAGACATTTCAACTTAAAATTCAATGGACAACATAACAACATACTTCAATGCACATTCACTAAACTGACTAGACTGTCAGAACATATTAGATACGAAGCACACATGTATTTTTAAAATTACTTCAATAAATATGAACTAAATGAGCTGACTAAATAAAACTAGCTGACTAAAGCCCTTCCCTACTCTAAACATTAGCTCCCAAATACACTGTGTAATTAAACAGCACCTATTTCATTTCCATATGAATGACTTTGGTGATCACATTCAGATTTCCATTCCATATGGTTCACAGTCCCATCCCAAGGGGATGAGACATAATGCAAACAATTATGTAAGACTGCTATCTAGGCATTATTTTTTAAAAGTCAAAATGTTTATGAAATTAATATTAATATAAAAAGAATAGATGTATAAAGAATAAAGTAAGCAGCACATGTTTAAAAGATAGAGATACAGCTCAGAGGTAGAGCTTTGCTTAGTATGTGGGAATCTCTGAGTTCATCCTAAGCACAACCCTCTGTGATGCCCTCAAACAAAAACAAACAAACCCTACAAAAGAGTTTGTGGCTCTATAAGGTAGGGCTCTGGTGGCTGTTTCTATCACAGCAGGTTCGCTCAGCTGACTTCTTTCAGAGTCAGTAGAAGAGGTAAGCAGGGAGGAAGAGAACACCTCTCCTATGCCTCGATTTAGGAAATCATCATCAAAACACCTCCAAACATTTTGTTACAATAACTAACAATAACTAATTTTATTATTATGAAATAATAGTTGACAGAGCTTTGTTTCTGTCTGACTGTTTTTATTTATTTACTGTCAGGGTCTTGCTATGGGGCTGGCCTTGAATTCTCAGTCCTCCTGAGTCAGCCTCTTGAGTACCGGATTACAGGTGTTCACCAGCAGGCCTAGCTTATGCTTCATGCTTTTCATTTTTAATAGATAAAACAGTTACTGGACATTAACAAAGAGAGTTATAATAGGAGAGTCAAATCTGGGGCACAGTGTGAAGTTTAAACATAAATGGCCAGTCAACTAGTCTAGGAGGTCATTTTATCAAGCAAAACTTATTTCCAGGTGTCATGTAATAGTTTGCATTTCTACATTGGTGTCCTCTATTTACAAATAACAACACATGAAACCTGAATTACAAAATAAAAATACATATAAAATATACATACAAATAAAACCACACATTTACAGGTTATATCCATCCACTACATATATTTAGATAGTTGTTTGAAGAAAGCTATATTTTCATATGATTGATGTTATACAAAGTTTTTATTTTTGAAAAATAAAAACTCTGATTCTCATCTAAACTAACCTTTATTCGTTTCTCGGCCTCCAATAATTTGGCATTTGCCGCTTCTTCTTTCTTTTTCTTTTTAGCCTGTGCATGCAAAACAGGTCTCAAAGTCATGCAACAGCACCACTAAGACTTGCAAATAATCTCAGACTTGAAATGAAACTACATGCCTCACAAGGTACAAAACAAATATGCAACATACGTAGACAGTTACGAGATGTCCCCACCTCACATTTTGTTTCCAACTTACAGATTAGCATTGAGATTAAAAAAAAAAAAAAAAAACCTAAAAGTCGTAAGACAATGACATTTTTCTTCTATAAAGAGCTAGAAGTCTGAAATAACTGAATATTTTATTTTGACAATCACAAAGAAAATGATTAACTGTCATTTATGCCATTTGAAAAATAATTTTGGAAAGAAAATTTACTTTTTAAAAAAAGTTTAAAAGTTGCATTGATTTTAATGGATAAATTCTATTTCAAGAACAAATAACATATTTAAAATACACATGCCTATTTTATTTGAAATTTCTCAGTACGTGACATTTTAGACGAAGAAATCCATTATTTAGCTATAAACATTATAAACATTAAATAAAACATAATGAAATCTGAGTTTTCCTATCTTTGAATATTGTGTCTTACGTCAAACATTTCTTGCTTGTTTATAACAGAGTGGAGACATGTAATCTTTCACGGTGCACATTTTTGACTATCACCATCATGTTATCAAATGTGAGCTTCATAACCTTAACATTAGTCACCTGCTAGTAATCTCTTAATTATCTACTAGCTATTGTTTTAAGACACAGATATTCTTAATCTGGGAGTTTTAAAATTAATTTCAGCCTAGTGAAGGAATATGTAAATATTCCCAGAGGAACAAAGCTGTAACACAGAAAAGCTCAGCAATCCAGAGACTTCAGGCAATAAACTATCCCATAAAGCACAGTTCCCCAAATAGCTGAGGTTATAATAATTTTAAAAATTAAAAGTTTATCTTCACTTTATTAGATGAAACTAATATCAAGACATCTGCCTATTTAGATGTTGTACACAAAGGACAATTTGGTGACTTGGGGCAACTGTTTTGAGTATCAGTTATTACACTGCACAATTTGATAGAACAGAGCTTTGTGCTACTAAGGTACTATAATCTACCTGCTATTCAGATAAATAACTTTAAACTTTGCTAGGATTCCGAGTTCCTATATTCTAACTCGACTTTTTCTATATTTTGCTGAATTTACTTATATAGATGAAGGAAGAAAAAGTATTTTTTTTACTTTATTGGACACTTAATTATGAGTATATTGCTTCAATTATATTAAATTATGAATTCTACCTCTAGAATTTGCTGAGCTCGAAGTTCTTTTTCCATTCTGATTTGTTGTATTCTCTTAATCTTTTCCTGTAGGAAAAAATTATACAATTTGAGATAATAAATATTTAAGTAAAAACTTTTAATTGGAATCAAATAATTTAAGACATAAAGATAAAGTTATCAAAGGCTTTCAATACTGGATCTAAAATTCAGTTTTCTGTTATATGATGATATATATTTTCATGTCTTAAATTCATGTTTTAGAAAATTTCTCATAACCATAAAATATAAATGCTCAATGTACAGAAATAAAACAAGGTTTATTTACTTATATAGCCAGAGAGTCTTTAAAATTATGAACAATATTTAAATACAAAGAAAATACAGAAATAGAGAAAGCATAAAGCTAATTATGAGCTACTGCCCCTTACTGAAGGACTTTGTACAAATTATAACTATTATTCTATAAAATCATTTGAAATATTTGCCTTTGCCACTCTCATAAATAAATAAAACTGCTTTAAAAAGAGATTATTACAAAAAATAATCTCCCTCTCAAAATTATTTCACATGTTCATAACATAACATAACATAATATGATATTGTCTTCAGCTACCATAATAATCCCATCTGGAGATAACCTATGGGATGATCTTAAAGTGAATTAATTCTAATTTATAATCCAGGAAATTATTTAGATGATTGGTACGTGCAATGTCTAAATTTAGTTACATATATTAAAATATTATTTTTATCTTGTGTTATGTGTATGAGGGTATTGCCTGCGAGTGTGTAAGTGCACCCGTGACCTGTGCCGTGCAATGCATACGGAGACGAGTGTATAAGTGCACCCATGACCTGTGCCGTGCAATGCACGAGAGAGATGAGAAGAGACTCAGAGCCCTGTAACTGGAATTACAGATGGTTTTCACCCACCATGTGTGTGCTAGAATTGAACCCGGGTCCTCTACAAAATCAGCCAGGGCTCTTAACTGCTGAGCTATCTTTTCAGCCCCAATTTGGTTATATTTTATAATTTAGTAATCATCTAAATTTTGTAAGAATTTACATTTTCATTTTTAAAATTACCTCATATGCTATAAGCACACAGTTAGAAATCTTACGTTCAAAAGTTCTTTCCAAAAGTTTCAAATGGGCATGGATAGGAATGAATATGACTTTCAAAAACACCAAAATACCTGAAGTTTCCTATTTCTGACTGCATTTGTTCAAGAATTTCTGGAGATAACACCTTTTATACTGCTGTGTATCTGTAATGGAATGTAACTGTCATCTGTATGCCAGTTTCCAGATGAACCTTTTGAAGCTGTTCTTCACTATGTATTTTCTTTCCTTTTTTATATTTATGCTACTGATTCCTCACAAGTATACAATACAATATTGAGATTTCATGATTCAGTGATCTGACTTCAGGAGACTCTTGATACTTTGTGATATTGCTTTTGCTGATCTTTTCTAGGCCTGGAATATTAATCATAGGTTACCAAAAATAAAAACCTAAGTGTATATTTTTATGTTATTTCTAAGAATGTCTGATTCATATTGAAGTGTTTATTTGCATTAGAAGCACGCTTCTGACCTAACTGTGCTATTCTAGTAAATCATAAAATTTTTAAAAGGTATGCTCTTAAAATCAGTACGAGTGGTTCCCCATTTTCTTAGGTACAGATATAGGTACAGACTTGGGCTAAAGCAATCTGGGCTTAAACAGATTTAGTTAAAGCTTTACCTTTATATATACTATAAATATTTGGCAATGCTGTTATTAGCATGTAGACAAATATTTAAAAGTTATTTTAAGTTTATTTATAATACTATGCAGTCATCTATTGATCTGGTTATTTTGTATAAGATATCTTGTTTACCATAAAAATTATAGAAGTTGAAATTATCTTCTTTTTAAAAGAGAATACTGGGGTTCCTACAGAGAAAAATTTATGCTAATAATTGATACATAACGAGCACCTATTCTATTCAGATTCTAATGACTGTGTTCATTCTACTTCAAAATGCTTCCACAATTTTTCAAAAAAAAAAAAATTGCTTTAAGGACTCTTGTGTAGGGAGACACCAGTCCCATAGTGGCAAAGTGATTGTGCAGCATACGCAAAGCCCAGAGTCCCATTCCCAGAGCTGAAAAGAACAAAACGAAACAAAAAGAGCTATGAAATGCTGTCTTCTGGGCACAGCCCAACGAATGTAGTAATGACTTCACAGCAGCTGTGGCTGCCTGTAGGGTGCCTACACAAGACTGCATTCCATCAAAAAGTTAATTGTGGACCAGAGAGCAGATCACAGGGCTCAACCTCTCTTTGCTAGACTACTGGTTACTGATAGATTCTGGGGAGGGGCAGTCCTTATCTTCAGTTACATACCCACCTAGGAGTCTGTCAGGCTCCAAAGGGAAGTTAAACCCATGGTCATGCAGATGATCCTGCTTAAAACTCACTGGGTCTCAATACAAAAACAAAACCACCAATACAAACAGGGACAAAACCCAACAAACCATGAATATGGGAAAGGAACAGGGTGAGGTCAAAGTGGAAAGATTAGACAAGGTGGGGCTGACTGCCATCAGAAAGCATGTGTGAAATTGGAACAAAAACAAATTCAAAAACAAATTAGAGAAAGAAAAAAAATGACTGGTGATATTTTTACCATCTGTGTTTAAAAAAATATCTGGATGAGAACAACATGCTTTTATTTTATTCTAGGTCCAATAATGACTTTTAAATAATAATTTCAGAGCCAAATGGCAGCTACTCAGGTGGCTGAGGCAGGAGGATTACAAATCAGAGGTTAGCCTAGGCAACACTGAGACAGTCACAGCAAAATTAATTAAAGAGAAAATACAATGGTCATATGTAACAGACATCAGAGTAGGCCTGCTCTAGGGTCTGATTCACTTAACAGAGGGCATTCTGAAATGAGGCTCAGAAAAGACTGGATAAACAGCAAAGACTGATTCACACGCACTAATGGTAATGAGAGCTTTAAAGTCTAACAGCAAAGAATACAAAGATTTAGGCTGCAGACACTTTAAAATGGTCACAAAGCTGAACTTAAAGTAGTAATATTAATTTGATGGGTCTTCAGCCATGATAAGATCAGTGACACTACAGAAAAGTATAACAAAATAGCAGTATTTTGCTGTAAAATAAAATATAAACATATTCATAGAAATGATATTCAAAAAAGATTTATAATATTTTAACTTAACAAATGTACTTCATAGCATACTTATTTTAAGTCAACCTTACAATGTTTGGCAGTCACAAGTAGCAAAGGAAGGGATTTAAAGAGTTTTCTATGCATCTTTTAAAAACTGAGCATTGATTGGTGCCAGAGACTGTGGAAGGCACTGTACACTGTACACTCATTATCTCATTTCGTTTTTAGGCACCCTAGCTATCTTTGATACAAAAGAAGAAATAGAGACTTAAGAAGTTGACGACTTCTTTCAAGAAGTCACATTTAACTCTAGGCTACCTGAATAGAAACACTAAATTCTAAAATTTCATCTCTCCATGAATTTGCTCGTCATATCTCTTTATAGCCAATCCTGGCAGAAACTAGAGATGATCACACCAAATCCACGCACCTCCATATACAGTGACACAGCTGATTTCATCTAATACTCAAAATAATAATTTTCTGTTTAAAATTCTATAAGAAATCCTATTTTCCCACAAATTCCTTTCTGTAATATGTAGACATGGGAGAACCCTCACCCATTTCCATCCAGTGATTTGCCACTTAATATTTTGCCTAAAATTTTTAAAAATTACCTCAATTTTACCAAAATTAATTTTGAAAAAGCGCATATTTTAGATTTTAAAACTAGGGATGTGGGGCTAGAGAGATGGCTCAGGATTTAAGAGCACTGACTGCTCTTGCAGAGGACCCTGGTTTGATTCCCAGCATCCAAATGGAGGCTAGCCACCATCTGTAACTCCAGTTCCAGGGGATTCAACACCTTCTTCTAACCTCTGCAGGCACTGCATGACATGGATACACTTACATACATGCAGGCAATATATGTATACATATAAAAAATAAAATAAATAAAATACTTTAAAAAGTGAACTAGAGATATGCCAAAACTATACCTGTCAGTTGACTGTAGTATTTTTAAGTAACTATGCAAGCATTCAAAAGAATGAGGGCAAATCTTGTTCAATATATCCTGAATTTTTGATTAATAGGTACAAGTGTTATTTGTTTTTATTCTTAATATTTATTCATACTATTCTGTGTTTGTATATGTGTGTGCACTCATGTTACAGTTCACTGGTAGAGGTGAGAGACAAACTCTGAGTCAGTTCTTTTACCCTCTGCACTATCTACCTGGCTCCGATACTGCACATGTTTTAAACAACTAAATTTCCTTGCTCAAGCAATATCTTCCATTCACTGGAACATTAATTTAAAAAGTGGAAATTGGGACCGAAAAGATGGCTCAGTGGTTAAGAACACTGGCAGTTCTTGCAGAAGAACCAAGTTCGAATTCCAGCACCCACATGACAGCTAAACAACCATCCATAACTCCAGTCCAGGGGATCCAAGACCTTCTGTTCTTCTTGAACATTCAACGGGTACATTTACATACATGCAGGCATAACACTCATAAAATAGTCACATAAAATAAAAAGAAAGTTGGAAATTGTTAGGGTGCTAACTTGAATTCAAAATTGACAAGAATAATAAAATACTTATAAATTTTACTTATATAATTTCTTACATAAAATTTCATTTATTAAAAAACCTAAAAACAAAGGATTTGATTTAAAAATGATTTACGATCTAATAGCGTTTTCTCTAGGGTCTATGACCTCTCTAGCCGATTCTTAGATTGGTTTACAGTACTAGGAATGAATTCCTTTCTACTGAGTAGGCCTGAAGTCCAATCAGACAGCTGTTGGGTACCCTCAAGAGGTGCAGGTGGAAAGATCATAAAAGCTAGAAGATCAGGAGGAGTAGAGTGTCTTCTGGACATGACAAAGATGTTGCAACTCAATACAGTTGCTTGTACAATACCAATAGCAATTGACATTCCAGAATGGATAGGAAAAGAGGTCTTACCTCTAACTGAAGAACTACAGGCAGCTGCTGGCTTCTGAGGAGGGGAGTCAGTTTTCTCCAGGGACAGGACCCCTGGATAGGTTGCCCATACCCAAGTGGAAAGTCCTATACCCATGTGCATACATACATGCAACACTAATGAGACTCAGTAGGGATGAATTTGAGAGAGGATATGGGAGGAATTGGAGGAGGGAAAGACGGATGTATATGATGATAAATATTGCACTCATGTATGAAATTCTCAAAAATAACAATTAAAAAAATTTGAAATGAAAATGAAAATTTTAAGTAACAGAAGATGACAACTTTCTAAGTTGTTACACATTCATGTAAAAGGCAGTTATTTAAAAAATCAAAATGAAAATGATGTACATGCATAGGGAAATCCACAATACAAGGTCCATGTTTTAGAAGCCAGTTTAATGCATAAACATACCTGTTGTTTCATAATCTTTATCTGTTCTTTTTGCTTTCGCTTCTCTTCAGCAGCCATTATTGCTATTGAGAAACCAAAGCACAGATTATTATCATATAGACAATGAAAGAAAAGAAGCCTCTTATGAATTTCCCAATACTTTTAAAATTAATGCAATGTAAATTACTTACCTTGTTGTTTTTTTGCTTCCTTGGCAACCCGAGCCTGTTCCTGCTTTTGAAGTTTTCTCAAAAGCTTTATTTGTGCTGCCTGTCTGGCTATTTCTGAAAAACACAAAATGTTAAAGAACATTATTAACAACTTCAGTATCTGCTATACTTAAAAGAATAACTGTGTGAAACTGGGGCAGTATCACCAAGAAGAAAATTGAGTAGACATATACCAGGTAGGAGACATATACCAGGTAGGAAAACAGTTTTGTAGAAAATGTCTTGTTCATTTTCCCATAGAAATGAATAAATTAGCTAAGTGTGGTGGCTCAAGCCTGAAATCTCAGCAATAGGTGGATGGCGGAACAGGCAACTAATGAATTCAAAGCTCCCCACCCCAATTAAAAAAGTAGTAGCCAAATTGTTTAATCAATATGACCAAAAAATAACTACATAAGTGCAATTCTCTCTTACTCTTCAACTAAGTACGCTTTTCAAATTTTAAGTAATTCTTACTAGTAGGAAAGTAACTGCCAATATATAAGAATAGCAAATTAGCTTCAGTCTCCACACACACACGCACGCACACACACACACACACACACATACACGGTAGGGACCTCTGGCCATATTTCAATTAGCTGCACTAGTGGTTAAATCTCTGAATTCGGTGATATAGAAGGCATAGAAGCTAAAATTCTTAAATAAAAATAAAAATTATGGGCCAACGAGAAATGGCTCACTAGCACACATGCGTGTGCACTCAGACACATACGTAATCATGTACACACACTAACATTAATAAAATAAATTCAAAAGAATGAAGAATATCAAAGCGTTTTAAAGACACTGCAGTTCTCATAGTTATCAAGGAAAGATGTATGAATCTGAGGGCAGAAAGACAACCACTTCTCTGGATTCCTTCTTGCCCCCATGTATTTGCAATGTGACCTTGGAGCAACTCTCAAGAGATGAAATAAACTTTCTGTCCCTTGACTGTGAATTCAGTCACTTGGTCTCCTAAAGTCAAGATGATGTTAGCAGATATAGGGAAAGCAGAGCTTGAAGGGCACATGTGCTCTCCACTCTTGCTGCCTTGTGCCTTGCCCAGTGGCATAAAGGGCATGTTTAGGCTAGGCTGCTGGAGACTGAGACACATGGAGCCAACTCAGCCCATACATGTGAACAAGCCTAGATAAGACCAACAAAGCTGCTCACTCTAGTTGATTCCATCTGTGCATGCGATTAACAGTGTTCTGTGCCAGTGAAACTTAGCAGTTGGTTGTTACTGTGGAACTGGATAAAACAGCGAACCCATATAATGCCATTACTCCTCTTGCTGGCAAGCTTGATTTGAATGCTTTTAACTCGAAGAGTAATGTATCATAAAGTTACTTGAAAAATAATTTTAGAAAGCACTGCTTTATAATAGACGTTGCTTTAAATTCTGTAGCTGATGAAGGTATAAGGAACCTAAAAATGATATTCATTGATATAAATATGTATTTCTATCATTTATTGAATGGAGGGAATGCATTAAATTTATATACTTTATTTAATCTTTACAAGTATTTTCTGAGTACTATTATGCCCAATGTACAAATAAAAAGCTTAAGACTAATAGAGGTTAAAGAGCAGAATCAAGATATGAATCCAGATCTTTCTACTTCACAGTCTGTATTTACTATAATTAAACATCTTAAAGCAATATTTAAATGTTTTCAAAGACTTACTAGTAACCTAACCTTATATATTTATAATTGATGATGACTAATTTTCTAGCATAAAGACTTTCTGAAAGGATAAAAGGTCTGATTTTATCTAGCAACTGGAAGTGCTACTGAACGCTAAAATGAAGCTAATGCTAAAATATTTTTCCAACTTCTAATAACTTGCAATATTTGGAAATTAGAGGCGGCATCAACACTTTCTGAGTTATGCAAAATATTTGCTATATAATAGATTTTTAGAAATAAACACCTCCACACTGGCATGCAGAGAAGGTAAGCTCTAATAATAACTTGCATGAGAATATCGTATTAATGTAAGATTAGTACATCTTTAAAATTTAAGAACTGAATGACTTTTCATGAACTCTGTAAAGGCCTAACTTTCTTAAGTTGATTAGAAAAAGGTTTCCTAAAAAATGTTACATAAGTATGACCCCCCCCCCCATGGGCTAAATTCTTTCTCTAACAGAAGACTGATTTTCAATAAATATAATCTATAATAAATAGTTAGCTGTTTGAATGAGTGTAGCATTAAATTTCAGGCCCCACAAAAGTAAACAACAATTATGTTTGAACCCCTTGGTCAGAAAAACATTAACAAGTTCAACTTAATACTTTCATTTTAGCAACAAATATGCCATTTTAGTTAATCATTAAAAATTGTGGCCAGCAGACAGGTGATTTGGTGAAGTGTTTGCCATGGAAACATGAGGATCTGAATTTGATTCCCAGCACTCATGTTTAAAGCCAGGCATGATGGTACATTTGTAATCCCACTGCTGGAGAGACAAACACAGGAGGATTTCTGGGGCTTGTTGGCAGCCAGCCTCGCCTAATCAGTGACTCCTAGGTGAGAGACCCAACATCAAAAAACCAAAGAGAATGGCTAGACTTGAGTAGACCAAGTGATCTTTCAAGCATAACACATTTTTGGACATCAGAATATATAAAAACCTTCTGAAATCACTAAATTCAGAATGCTTCAGACAACTGTCAGAACTTTTTCTTCTTAGAGATACATTAGTGAATGTGCTGCATGTGTCACAGGCTCTATGACATGAAGTATATCGGTGCTATTTATTACTTTATGAAATTTGAGGTATGAATTGCATTAGTCAATTAACAAGCAGCTTTATTTAGATATACTGAAAGCCTTTATAATCAAATCCAGGCAGATCTTAATCTAGATTTACTTATACATTGAGTTCTCAGTTTTATAACATTTGATGTAAATGTTAAATGCCAAAATGTGCCTTTATCTCATTCTTCTAGCTATTCTTCAAAGTGAATCCTGTTTTTAAGAAAGTCAAGTCCAAATATCTCATATTGTAAATATCCATAATATTTATTTATTATTGTATATGATGGTGGGTGTATGCCACGGAGTGTATGTGGAAGTCAGAGGAACACTTTGTGTATCAGTTCTCTCTTTTCATCTTTCCATGGGTCACAAGCATAGAACTCAGGCCTGTGCAGGAAATACCCTTACCTATTGAGCCATACCACTAGCCTATAATAACTGTTTTATTGTTAAATATTGAATGCTTATAGCCAGTGAGATGGCTCAGCAAGTGGGATACTTGCTGCCAAACTTGATGACATGAGTTCAAAGCCTAGAACTCATATGATGGCAGGAGAGTATTGACTCCTTCAAGTTGTCTTGTGATCTCCATGAAAGCACAGGGCACACACCTACCAAACTCCCCTAATAAATAAATGCAAACAAATAAAAAATGCTGAATTCTTATTTATATGCTGAGAAAGATCATGTATACACAATGAGGTCAAAGGTAACATGCAGAGTATAATGCATTACAAAGGAGAAATAGATCATGGAACAAAAATCAATTTGAAATCTAGGAGAATATGATAGGTAAATGTAGGACAATTAACTATTTTCCAACAGTAAAAATGCAGTTAATTTTGTAAATTAAAATGTGTGGTTTTGGCTACCAAGGAAGAATATTTCTGTTAGCTATGAAGCATGCATGAAAAAGTAATATTTTAGATATCAGTTAATTTTAAGCAGTTAAAAAAAAAAAACCACAATGCACCTACCATTATATACTCTTTGGAAAAGCAAATGACTTATTGACAATGACTTTTATAAGCTAGGGCTGGCACAATGGTTCAGTAGGTAAAGGTACTTGCCACCAAGCCTGACAACCCAAGTTTAACCCCCAGGATCCACATGGTGGAAGGAAAGAACTGACCCCTGCAAGTCGTCCTCTGACATCCACATGTGCATCATGATATGTGTGTGCACATTCACATACATACACACATGTACACACACAAATTAATAAATAAAAATTCAATTTAAAATAATTAAAATTATTTTAAAACTCATATATGTCTGTTAATTCACTGTTCTTGTAATCTTCACTAAAACTATTTGGAACACTAAACTCTTAAGACAAAGTAACATAAAAATTGACTACATTAAGGAACTTACAGGATATTAAGTTATATGTTAGATAGTAGTTAACTTAAATGTTATTCAGTGAAGTACAAATTAGAGCAACCTATTTAGAAACAGTGTTTGAAATGCTAATTTGTGTGGAAATTATATGTGCAGTATACATTAAATATATATTTATAAATGCATAATACATATATATTGTTACTTTGTGATAGCAAAATTTCCTAAAAAGATGAAACAGTCATCCTGGAGACTGGGATGATGAAATATGGTAGAGAAACAGACGGCATCACTATTAGAAAGTGAAAGGCTGAACACATTCAAGAAAAAGGTGTCAAAGAGCAAGCTTAGTAATATATATCTGGTCACTCTATTTATTTTAGAGGCTAAATAAGATATACATGTAGATGTGAGGTTTGAATGTGTATATGGAAAAATTAATAAAAACTTGTTACTGACTCCACTGATAAGTCAAAAGAGCTTTCTTTTAAAGTTATTTTTTCTGTAAGTTTTTCACTGGATATTTGTTTTCAAATAAAAACAAAACAGCTAGAGAGAAGCCAGTATTATGTAGTGTTCACAATGAATAAAAAATTCATGTATTTCATCCAGGTTTTGTTCTTTATTTTTAGAGGAAATTTTTGTGATGATATAAAATTCTGATAATCAATTTTGATTATTAACCTTTTATTTTAAACCATCACTTATCTCTATATATGTGCTTACAAACACAAGACATTTGCACAAGATGATATGGTCAGACAACCCAATGAAGCGTCATTCACATTCAAAGTATTAACTCAACTCCCATAGCAGAACATCGATTTTATGTCACTCATTCTTCTGTGTCACAGAGAGCATGGCTGCATGACAGTAATTAATGTATAATCTGAATAACAAATATATTTTAAGTTTCTACGAGTACTTTGAGCTTAATAAATACACTTTCTGGTACCCTTAAGGCATTTTTTGAAATAAACCTACCATTTGTGCATTTTGAAAATATATACTCAGACTTTAGGACAACTCAAACTAGAAGACTGGGGTTACTTACCAGTAATTGGAGTTCTCTGACAGAAAATTTACTCCAGAGATCCACATATTTTGGAGTATTCCCATGTACCACCTCAAGGAATCGGGAGCTGTTAAAAGGAGAATTTCCAGAAGGTTGGCACGACCTTAAGGCATGTGCCAAGTGCTGGTTGATTCCCTTTCTGTACAAGCCTTAACAGCTTAACAACCCCCTTTGTAAATGTGAACACAGAATAGGATGTGCCTGTAAGGATGGCTCTTGAGAGATGATTACTGATTCAAAGAACTCCAGTTACTAGTGGGGTTCCCTACTTTCTTATTTTATCCTACTACAAATATCTGTTCCTTAGAAATTAAGTGCACTGTTAATCACTTCCAAGTAAACAAATATATTTAGATTTTTTTTTTAGTATGATTATTACAGTGCCAGACAACTGATGTTTCTTACCTTGAGCTTGCAGTTTTCTTAGTAATTTTGCATCTGTGTTATCTAGGAATTCAGCACTGCCGACGTTGGGAGGGCGGCCCTTCCGACGTTTCATCCTAGATTCCTCTCTTGCTCTTTGTCTATCTGGATTTGGTGGTCTTCCTCTTCTGCCTTCCATTGCCCTGATACGAGGAATTACATCCTCTTCTTTCAAAAGACACCACTGCATTCCCTTTTAATTAATATAGAAACAGAAAATTACATATAAAATAAAAATGAGGATCACCATATCAAAAAATACTGGTTAAAAGCATATATATTTTTTCAATTTATAAAGCTGGTATAAAATTTAACTTTTTTAAACATTCAATTTAAATTATTAATTTTTCATGTGCTATGGCTACTATTAATCTTCTGACTCAAATTACTTAAAATTTTAATTAAATATAGATATATGTATCTTTACCTATACATATACAGATATAACTTAATTATCATTTTTGATTATAATGGCCACAAAGTTGGCAGATATCTAAAAATATTAGTTATATAATGACCTCCCTATGGATTGTTCTTGAGGCTTATCAGTTTAAAAAAAAAACCTTAGGCTGTCCAAGTAACATAAGCTTTTATAGAAATATAATATAGAAATATTATAGCTAGTAAGTGAAAATAGAGTTAAATCTTAGCATTTTATACTACCTGATGAATTAACAGATCCACTCATTGAACTCGAATGGGCTATCATTAATTAAAAACAGAGACAACTGGGCTAGAGAGATGGGTCAGTGATTAAGAGCACTGACTACTCTTGCAGAGGAACCAGGTTTGATTCCCAGCACCCATATGGTGACTGACAACCACCTATAACTCTGGTTCCAGGGGATCTGATGTCCTCTTCTGACTTCTAAGAACATTTTATGATATTTGTGCACTTATACACATGTAGGCAATACACTCATATACTTAAAAAAAAATCTAGAAATAACCAAAACACCAGTCTCCTGAGGGAGGTTTGTGTTACGATGCATAAAGCAGTATTGCTCCCATCCCTAGGCAAACCTGGATTTCATCAAGCCTCCAGATTTAATTACCATAACTTTAAAGGCAAGACAAGATGAGATGCATCTATTAAAAACACATGCAAAGCCCAGTCTGTAAGAAATTCTACAAATGGCTTGATTTCTTCAACAAGTAAATTACGGCAGATTTAACAAACACTGTAGCAAAATTAAGTAAACTTTAAAAGATCTATTAATCCCAATTTGTCAGCCTTATTTGAGAATTGATTTAAATAGACAAACTGCTAAGAAAATTGTAACAACCGAGAATTGTAACAATGACTGACATTTGAAGACATCAAGAAAACTATGATAGTTATGTGTCATTTGATGAAGATGGGCTCTGGGAAATATATCATCAGTTGACTTCATCGTGTTAATGTCACAGAATGCAATTACACAAACTCAAAAACGGTATCACCAACCATATACCCAGGCTATATGATTTTACATATCTAACACACAGACACACAGACACACACACACACACAGAGACACAAACATGTATTATATATGTCTATGGTTCTGAGTTATATGAAGAAATAATGTCAGATTAAATTAAGAACAAGAAAAATTACATTTTAATTAAATTCTTAAATTAAGAACAAGCAATCAAGAGATGATGTAAAATGAGGGGCTAGAGAAATGGCTCACCACCCACATGGCAGTTGACACGCATCCATGACTCCAGTTTCAGGGGATCTGATGCCCTCTTCTGGCCTCTGTGGGCACTGTATGTATGTGGTACACTTACATACATGCAACCAAAACACTCATACACATAATACAAAAGTAAATCTTTAAAAAAGGAGATGATGTAAAATGTAGTATGAGGCAGCTACCAATCAAACATGGAATATTGTTACAATAAACACTTTTTTGTAAATAGTGTTATCTAAAAGAATAAAGGGAGAGTACAGTGACTATTTACCCATAATATTGCGATATAATATCGTAAGTACAATGAAATGTGCTATACTATTTTTTTACATCACTGTCAGTATAGGCTTATCTTTACCAGCATCACCACAAACATGAGGAATGAGTTGTTTTATGATATTCCCATGGCTACATGGCCATGAGGAGATAGGAATTTTCCAGTTGCATTAAAATCTTAGGGAATCATCATCAAATATTAAGTCTACAGTTCAAGTAAACTTTGTTATTCAGTTGCTATGCAAGGGAACTCTCCCTTCAAGTTGTTGACTGGCACAGTTGAAGAACTCAAAATAATAAAATTGAGGACTAAATTATAGGTCTTGATTGGCTACCAGCACTTGAAGGTAAGAATCTATTACCAAAGATATAACATATGCAGACACAAGACCTAGAACACACCTGGAAGCCTCCGCCCTGAAGACTAGCTCTCATATCAGAAGATACTATGCAAGCTGCCAAAGGAGAAAACCAACCAATGGTCTGATCCAGCTGTTAAGCCAACCAACCAAAACAGTGACTGGTGCAACAAATTCTCTCTCTTGGTACAACAGTGGTACTTTTATCTTGGGGGTAATCAAAAACTGTCTAATTGCACTTAAGGCAAGATCAAGGGGAGGAAATTCATTGATGGTGTTATAAACATAGCCAAGTACATTGCTGGAGAGGTCAAGGTCCCTAGAAGAAAACCTACTTCAGTCACTACCTCTAATTAACGTAATTTCTTACTACATTCTAAATATGTATCCTTTAGGTTTATGTTGTGAGCCTGAGCCTTTAACAGCTAAGCATCCCTTCATCCCCAAGTATGTATCCTTCTAGCTACAGACAAGTGTACCTCTCACTGGACGGGGACCGGCAGGGATGAAAATAATGCAAAGACTACTCAGGCATGAAATTCTAACAAAAAATCAAATGAAAAGATTTATTTTAATTATGTGTATGACTGTGTATCTGTGTGTGTGTGTGTGTGTGTGTGTGTGTAATGAGTGCAGGTGCCTGTGGAGGTCAGAATCGGGTATCAGACACATAGACAAAATTGGGTATCAGACACATAATTTGCCTGATGTGAATGCTGGGAACTGAACTCCAGTTCTCTTCAAGAACAGCAAGCACTGTTAACCACAGAGACATCTAACTGGCTCCATATGACTATGATTTTAAAGTATAATAATGGTACTGTTGCCAAAGAGAAAACAAGAGTCTTTATCTTTAGGAGATATAAACGAAAACATTTACATATGAGATATAATATATACGGTTGCTTTAACAATTCATGGGAAGAGAGAAGTAGATGGATAATGTAAAACAATATTTACCATATTACAATTGAAAATCCAATTCAAAACCAGCCAAACTGTCTTACTTTGACACTACATGCTTGTGACTTTATAAATATCTGACGCCATAAAGATATTCTTAACATTTGATAATTGACTGATCCCAACTTTCAGTCTTAAAAATAGCCAAGATTATACTAAGTCTATATCAAGCTACACCTATGACAGAAGAAAATACTATATATATATTCCATATGTTATTTATTAAAAATAATATCTATACTAACTCTTTCTAGTAATTTTCATGCTAAAATAATTTTTAAATTAATTTTGAAAATAAACCTATCTTTTTGTCCTAAGAGTTAAAATGAAATCAACAGGATTAATAGTTATATTAAGTGAATTTTAGGGCAAATTCAAGAAAGTTACGAGAACAGTTTTATGCTTGAAAAGTTACCTTCACATCAAAGGAAATGTTTTAATTAGCTTAGGCTTTCATTTCTCCATTATATTTTTAGGCACCAAAGAATTTTAGGTACCAAATTATATTTGAATGAGTTGGTTTTTACATAGTTATTTTTCCCTTTAGGAAGACTGTATCAAAAACCAATATATTGGTGTTTTAAACTTACTATACAAATAGAGACTTGAAAATCAACATTTTTAACATTGGCATTTGGAAGGCAAAACATTTAAAGGGATTGCATATACTGTATTCCATACAGTGCATTCTAACTCCCGAATTATAGAAAATGAGAAAAGAATGGTTAGAAACCTGAGGCTCACATTACAATTTTAATTCATTAATAGTTAAAATGATCATGAGTAAGCACAGATGGCACTGTTCTCAGTAAACACTTTCAGAGGAATAGTAAAATTAAAATTTTAAAAATTAATTTATGTGTTACTAGTTTATATGAGTCAGAAATTATATGTCAAAAAGTTAATTTATGTGAGAGTTTCAATTTGAACCCCAGTACATGAGAAAAAAAATTAGTTTATAAAGGATTTTCTTAGATTTTTAAGATTTAAGACAAAAAATGTTTCCTAGAAAAAAATCGTTCTTGACTAAGATTTAAAAGATACAGATAAAAAGAAAATAAAGAACATGATGGAGATGGTAAGACTGTTTATTATATTATATAATACCTTTTTCATGAGTTATGAATTTATATTATTATATATTTAATTTCAGAATATGAATCAAAGTAATCAACATAAACAAAGGAAATGAGATAAGTGAAATTACACTGTAAGACTACATTATTTTATTTTACTTATTTTTAATGTATTTTTATTGAATTTATTTAAATATTATTTTTAAAAGTTTCTATTTCTTAAATATCTGTTATAGTATCTAAGGAAGACAGTATGTTATCTAAAGGTGAGGTAGAGTTTCCCTTCCTAAAAGGAAAAGAATAGCATTTAAAAATTTTATTTCTTATTAATGTGTGTGTGTGTAATGTGGGTCATGAGCAGGTGTGGGAGGTCAGGGGACAATTTTGTGGAATTTGTTCTCTTCATCTACCTTTTCATGAGTTCCTAAGCACTTTTCCCCACTGAGCCAGCTCTCTGACTTAAGGAAATAGCATTTTTAACAAGCATCTCAGGCATAGGCTCTCCTAATGTAGGTGATTCAGGACCACCATGAGTTATAAGGAGCTGAAAAATGTTTTAGAAGTTAGGACCAGAAATCTCAATGGAGCATATATAAACTATGGGAAATTCATTTAGGGAATGGGAAATGCCTAAGTAGTATAGGATAAAAAACTAAAACTGAAGACTACCTCAATCTAGGCCAAAAACTGATTAAGAATTAGAATAGTTTCTATTGCTACTTCCACCAGTGATAAGGTTTTCTTCCTGAATAAAGGTCAGAAAAGCGATTGGGAAGACCTCCAAATAAATTAAATTCTTCCAAATTCTGTTACTTATAAAGAAAATATTTATTTTGAGGTGCTGGCGAGACGGCTCAGTAGCTAAGAACACTGGCTGCTCTTGCAGAGGATGCAGTACAGTTCCCGGAATCCACATGCTGGTTAACAACCAACCTGGAGCTACAATACCAACGAACTTGATACCCACTTCTGGCCTCTGTGTGCAGCAAGCACACACACAGTACCCATATAGGAAAACACTCATAAAATAAAAAATAAATTTAAAAAGAAAAGTTTTGAATGAATGAATTTAAAATTTTTCTGTGTTCGGAAACGGAAAGAGGTGTTATTAAATTTAATTTCAATATCATCTTCCTAATTCATCCATTTTTTTCTTCATCACCACACTCTGAAGTACAGTTGATGTTTCATAAGCAACGGCTCTGTTTTCCCTCATGCTACTGTTTCTCACATTACACTGACAGAGTCCATTTGGGCTCCGTAGCGGTATGGGATCTTTTCTAAATGGGATGTGTTCTCAGGTCTCATTCCAGCTTCCATTTCATGTCCTATTGTGCTTTCATTTGCTGCTCCCATTTATTTGATTTTATATATCTGTAAACTGATTTCTTTTCAAGGAAAACTATATAAAAGTAAACATAGTAAACCAGTCTGCAAAAGGGGTCCCTTTGCCAAATTACTATTTTTCTATTTTAGTGTCACAAGGTTTTCACTTTGAATCTACAAGTTCATTCCACTACCTGTTGATTTTCCAAGTTAATATTTGAGATGCCTTATACCTTTTAAATGAGGGATAGATTATCTTCCTCTCTTTTTAATGGAAGGGGATTACTACTCTCCAGTCCTGGCCTTGAAAGTAAAGTAACTATAGTCTAGGTTTTAAGTCTAGATTAAGGTATTTGTTTGACAATTTTAATTTTGTCATTTACTGAATTGATTTCTTTGATAATTTTCAGTAAATTTAACAAATTAAATAGTTACTTCTTTAAAAACCATGTTTAAGCTCTCTGAAACTTACTTTCAGGATCTTTTATTTCCTAACAGTTCAGATGAAACTTTCAGAATGCAACATCTAAAAGAAAAAAGGTAATTAGGCATACGATGCCTAATGCCTAATTACATGGCTGAAGTAGTCTAAGAAAAATCTTAGGGCATCAGCAAAGCAAGATTATAAATACTTTTGACATAATTTGATACTTCACATTTTAAGAAAAATATTAAAATTAACATGAAAAATATGGAATTTTGTTGGGTTTTCCTATACTTGTCTCTGTTTAGTATTGTCTATTTCTAGTTGCTTTATGCTCCCAGAGTGGTAGTGAGATCTTGATACACTATACGCATATTGGTATTAGGGGTACTTAATCTATCCTAGTTATGTAGCTTATTAATACCATATACTATTTTGAGTAGCATTTAAAAGATATGAAAGACTAAGAATAGCTTTCTCAGAGAGAAGATGAAAAATCTCACCTATTAAAAACAGTAGAGAATGATGTGGTTTAACACAATAGTCTCTATAATGTAAGTTATTCTATCCAAGGTACTCCAACAGGTGAGCCTCAAAGGTAAGACTTTAGAAGAGTGATTACTGCACTTAATCCAAGAAAGAAAAGATGAATAAAGGAGAAATGAATTTAAAATGATTCAATGACTCAGAAAGACTTTCAATAACTCCACATATAGTGGCTTTCATAGTTGGGTTTTTAAAAAATAATTTATTTATTATTTTTATTATATATGTATATATATATATATATATATATATATATATATGAGTAGTATTGCCTACATGTGTGCAAGTGTACCCACACTGTGCAGTGCCAGCAGAGATCAGAAGAAGGCAATGAACTCCCTTGGAACTGGAGTTATGGATGGTTGTTAGCCACCATGAAGGTGCTGGGAATTGAACCATGGTCCTCTATAAGAGCAGCCAGTGTTCTTAACCACTGAGTCATTTCTCCAGCTCCAGTAGTTGAGCTTTTAATAAAGGCCTCTTCCAGCAACAAAAAAAAAAATCCTACCTGGTAAATCAGTGACATGAATTTCCAGACTTTTCACCTTTTGGTGCTGATCTTTCATATTCTCAGTGTCCATACATGACCAGAGCTAGGCTACACAGGTGTGACAGTTAACAGCAGAGCCGAATTAGAACACTGGTTGTTGACTCCCAATCTTTGGTTCTTAATTTAAAGTAACTACCAGCATTATAATGTGCCAGAGACTTTGTGTTGCCCAGTTTATAATGATGTCTCCTTTTTACTTTTTATTAGGAAAACCCTAATTTGAGCTGGACAGCATCATATTGGTATATAATTCACCAGGTAATAGGTTTCTTCATAACTTTTTGTTGTTGTTGTTGTTGCTACTCTTTGGATTCTCTATTGGTATTGGTTTTTCTTCAAATTAAGACTTTCAGCTTCATTTTGACAGCAACAGGTATGTTCAAAAATTCTTTTGTAGAAAGACGAGTGCAGGAAAAATTTATTTGGGGAAAAAATCCAGGAAAATAGTCACAAATACTTATTAAATGATTAAAAAAAGGCTATTTTCAAAAAGAAAGACATTATGGCATTATGCCATTAAAAGAATATTTAAAGACACAGTTTCTGGATCATGTTAAACCCCTTTCCTCTGTTCATCTTTCCTTTCTTCCTTTTCCATCACATTCTCAGTATCTCTTTCTTGAATAGTTGATTCGATAATCTAAACACCTCTGAACTTTTTGATTTAAAAAAAAAAATGAACGTATTTTTAAGTTATGCTTAAATGTTCTGTTGACTACAATTCACACAAATGTTCAGAGTACATCATCATACATTTCCCAACAATTGCTGTCATTAGTGAAGCCTTCCTCTGTTCATACTGAAAAGGAAAATGTGGAAAAACACAAATAGCTCTTTCAAATTTCCTAAAACCTATCTAGCTGAAACTTATTCTCTATTATTATGGCAACTAAAAACAGTGAAATAAAATAAACATTAGAGTTAATAAGTTCTTCCTAATGAACTGGAGAAGGATTTTGTACAAACCAACCTATTTATACCTTTTCCAAAGAAGCTGCAAAGGGGCTAAAGTATAAACAGAAATTCAGAAGGAAGAAGCCAGCCAGTAGGGCAAAGACTGACAGAAAGAAAGTATTACAGTTTGTTTTGTTCATGAAGCCATTCACCCCTAAAATTAACATTTTATAGAAGCTGGTAAGAATATTTGATATATAACAAATAGTAATGCTAACCATCAGCTGATCTTACAAATCTTTCACTACATCTATGGACAAAAAGAAATAAAACTCTTAATGAATAAAGGTTTTATTCATTCTCCTTTTTTTATAGCCCTATTCACTTGAGTTGAGGGCTTCTGGTTGCTAGGTTTTTTTGTTTGCTTTCTTTTTTTTTAGGTAATCATTATAGAAGCTTGAGAGATGTCTCAGCTGTTAAAGAGTGCTTACTATTCTTCTAGAGGCCACAGCTGAGTTCCCAGTATCCACATCAGGCAGCTCACAATTGTCTGTAACTCCAGCTCCAGGGACTCTGATAAGCTCATGCACATACAAAGATACACACACACACACACACACACACACACACACACACGCATACTTAATATTTTAAACTTCTAAATATATTGAATAAAAATTAATAACTTTTGCAGAATGGTGAATTTATCACTTTATGTATTGTACCTTCTGGCAGAAATTATCTCTTTACAACACAGATCCACGGGGGTGGGGGTGGGGCCTAAAAAAAAATGGCTCAGTGTAAGAGCAACAGGTGCTCTTACAGAGGCCTGGGGTTAGGTTCCTAACTCCAGTTCCAGAGGCTCTAACACCCTCTTCTGACCTCCACAGGAACTGTATAACAAGAATGCACTAATAAACATGTAGGCAATACATTCATACACATAAAAATAAATATTTTTTAAAATACAGTTCTGGAATATTATTTATGAAATTTTGAAATTTAAATAAAGTTAGAACTAACACTGGTGTTTTCCTAGTATGATCCATGAGGAAAAATAAAAGTTTGGAGAAAATATATTTCCAATCAAAACTTTCATTTGGAGAGTGATTAAAAAATGATAGTGAATTTGAAAATAAAGCATTTCAATTGCTCTCAGACACTAAAAGTACACATTGTAACATCTGAAAGCATTATGAATAAGCTTCCAATTTTTGAAAAAGCAAATGAATCTGTGGCTTTATTACATTAAAAATAATTAGTGTAACTTTGAAAAGAAATTATTTTCCATATTATGTACTTAATTTAACAAAATTATAGCAAACAAAACATACACACAAAGAAAGGCAAAAATAAAAATAAATCCATTGTACTATGACCAGGTAAAAGCTATTGTTAAAGTTTGGGCACATTTCTCTCTGATCTTCCTGTTCTTTTTTTTTTTTTTTTTTTTAAGATATAGTCTCAATATACAGTCCACGCTGGCCTCAAATTTGCAATCTTCCTGCCTCTGCCATCCACGGCTGGGATTATAGGCATGTACCAACACATTATACTCCTTCTAGTCTTTTAATATACACAGTTTTGTTTTTAGTAAATGGTTGGTCATCAAACTTTATATAATTTGCATAAAGTTAGAAATATTATAAATACAATAATACAAAATTTAGCTGATCGAACTTCTTTCACTCCTTTCTGCTGTTTGCCTGCTGGTTGTTGTTGAAATGAACAAGTTTGTGAGACCTGGGAATGCAGTGCTGGTCCAGGCTGGATGCTATTTTGGATGCCTTTTTCATGACTAACATGAATGATGGCACCTTACACTTCCCCTATAGCCATGCTCTGGTGGCTGGAACTGAGCACAATCCCAACAAAATGACAGCTTCCAGGGACAGAAGAAAATTTCCCAAAAGTCAAAGATCAAGTCTTTGTCCAAAGTTTCTAACTACAGTCTCCTCATGTTTCCAAGGTACATAATGGACAAATGGTCAAGAAGAATGTCTCTAGTGATCTTGGTGTGAAATGAAAGGCCAGACATGAGGCTAAGGACAGATGAGTGATATAGGATAGGCAAGAACAAGCAGTTCTTCTAGAGGCTTCAGTTTTAGGTATTTTTGTTGCTGTTTTCACCATTAAAAAGAAAAAGAATTTCTTTCCCACCAGTTACTCTAACAAAACTACAACTTTTGTTAATTTTCACAGAAAATTCTTACATAATTATATAGGTTTCTGATTAATCTTACAATTATCCATATAAATGAAGCAATATATAGAAATGTATATGGTTTTACAACGAAGAATTTTTTAACTATAAGCATTTCTAATTAAGTAATTAGAACTTCTTTGGATAACCTACCCTTAATCATAGTTCCCTGAAAGAATTTGAAATGATTCTAACTTACTAATTTTTTTTCTCACCTAAATACTGTTCTCAAAATTGCTGATAATTTCCTCTAGCACTCTGCTGAAATGTCAGCAGCTTAACATACTATGGCTTTATTAACTTATCTAACTTTGTTAACTCAAATTGATTTCAACAAGATAATATACATTTGGAGGATCATTGTTTATGTTTAATAAAAAGTGAATGAATGTCAAAGAACATTTTGTTTTGTGTAATGAGGCTTTATGGATTAAGTTTAATTATCATTGATAAATATCAGAAATCCATCATGAATTGAATGGAAATTAGCTTTCCTCACAGAGCACAAATCTATTGAATTAAAAAAACAGAAACATCCTTTGGGCATAAATAAGAAATCTGATAACATGAACCAAAGACTGAAAAATAGGAATTTCTAAAAATTACTGCTATCTAATATGTTTTATAACTAAAACCTGAACTAGTACATATGGAATATATTAAATAAATAAAATTCTAAAATTTGATGTTAAATTAAGTCTAAATAAAACATTTTGCTTAAAAACAACATGATATTGGCAAGAAAACAGACATACAGATCAATGGAACAAAACAGAAGACCTAAAAGCGAGTACACACAATTATAGCCACCTGATCCTTGACAAAGATGCCAAGAATACAAAAGGCAGCATCTTCAACAAATGGTGCTGGGAAAACATGATCTCCATATGAAGAAGAATGAAATTAGACACTTATGTATCACCCTGTACAAAAATAAACCCCAAATGGTTCAAAGGCTCAATGTGAAACCTGAAACTGAAACTACTAGAAGAAACATAGACAGTACCCTACAAGATACAGGTGTAGGAAGGGGCTTTCTACATCGAACTGTGCTCACTCAGGAATTAAGGTCAATAATTCACAAATGGGACCTCATTAAACTATAAAGTTTCTGAAACAACCAATGGAATAAAGAGGAGCCCAGAGAATGAGAAAGAATCTTTACCAGCTATCTATCTGATAAAGGATTAATTTCCAGAATATACCAAAAACTTAAAAAAAAAAAGACCAAATTAAAAAATGAGGTATAAATCTGAGTACAGATTTCTCAAAAGAAGAAATAAAAATGGCTAAGAAATACCCTAAAAAGTGAACAACAGTCTTAGCAATTAGGGAAATGCAAATTAAAACTACTTTAAGACTTTATCTTACCCTACCCTAGTCAGAATGGCTAAGATGAAGAAAATAGATGACAACAAATGCTGGTGAGGATGTGGGGAAAGGGGACACTCAATCACTGCTGGTGGGAATGCAAACTGGTGAGGCCACTATGGAAATCAGTGTGGAGAACTCTCAAGAACTAAAAGCAGATGTATTATATGATCTAGCTAAACCACTCTTTGGCACATATCAATCTATCAATATCCTACAATAGCTAGGAAATAGAAATAACCTTAATGTCACCCAGCTGATGAAAGGATAATGAAAATACGATACATTACACTCTGGAGTTCTACTCAGTGTTAAAGAAAAAAGGAATCATGAAATTTACAGGTAAATGGATGGAACAAGAAAGTGCTATAATAAGTGAGGTAACCAAGATTCAGAAAAACAGGTGATGTATGTTCTCTCCCATTTGTGGATCTTAGCTCCAAATCCTTAGATGCGATTATATGTCCTAATATAACTGCAGGAGCCAGGAAAATGGAAAGGAACCATGGAAGTAAAGAGCAAGGAGGAGCTCTAGAAAAGGGGGTAGTAGAAAAAAGGAGTTACCAAGGAGAAACTGAGGAAAATGTGGGGAGTACTTTAACATAGAACAGAGGAGAGTTATAAAGGGGCTGAAAGGGGAAAGAGATAACAGGCTTCAGTTGTTTGAAACCAAAGGGAAAAGTAGCATTTAATAAGTCTACTGGGAAATACACAATATAATATAAATGAGAACTGGCAAGGCCTGAGTATAGCTGATGGCTATGTAACAAATATCACAGGACCGGGTACAGGAAATCTCCCTTTGCTGGTTAGGGTAACCCAAAAGACTCCACAAAAAGTACACATTATTGCTACAGCCACTGATTGCCTCCCAGGATTTGAAAGTAATACTCTATTTCTGAAGACACAACATACTTTAGCAGTTAGGGCCTGCTCAATGGGAGGGAAACCATGTGTGGTAGTATAAACAAAGTCAAGTACACATGGCTGGAAAAGTCAAGGACCCTAGAGAAAAATCTGCTTCTGTCACTTCCTTAGATCAATGCAGTTCCTTACTGTATTCTAAATATGTTTGCTAATGGTTACAGACAAGTGTACCTCGCACCACTCATCAAAGAAATTTCTTTTTGCAATAGATGGAGACTACTATGAAGTTCCACAACTGGTCAAATGCAGAGAACAAGGGACTGTGAGATGCCCAGCCTTAAGTGTTACATCTACAATACAATCTCTATACCTAAAGTTCAGGAAACACCTTAGAAGAGGAAGGCAGAAAGAATGTAAGAGCCAGAGGCACAAGACACCTGATGCTGGTTAATGCACTCTAGACGTGATAGAGAAGCTACACCATTAAAATCTCCACAGTATGATAGTCTAACAAAATCTGCATAATGGCAAAACTAGTTGACAAGCCAAGTGGATGGGGGAAATGTCACAGGGTGCCACCTCAAGATGAAGAGCTACAGGCAATCAATGCATGTAGAGGGAGGGAGAATCCATTTCTCCAGGAACTAGGTCCCTGGGAGGCTATCTGATCCCAAGTGGGAAGCCCTAAACACAGGCTCACACAAGCACCACTAAATGGACTCAGTGCATTATACACACACACACACACACACACACACACACATATGTATATATAACAGTAATAGTCAAAGAAGAGGACAAGAAAATGAGAGGAGGTGGGAGGTGTTGCAGGGAGACTAAGAGGGATGAAAATAACGCAAAGACAATACTCATGAAATTTTCAAAAACTAAATAACTTTTAAAAATTTAACGTTAAAAAAATAGGAAAATTAAAAAATCTATTTCCCTTTTATTTTATTTATTATTTTATAGTGTATAGCTGTACTGCCTGTCCATAAGTGCCCCTGTGTTGTGCAATGCTCATAGAGGTCAGAAGAGGGTGTCAGATTCTCTGGAACTGGAGTTATGGACAATTGTTAGCCACCATACGGGTGCTGGGAATTGAACCCTAGTCCTCTGCAAGAACAGCCAGTGCTCTTAACCACCAAGCCATCCCTCCAGTCCCTTATAATGTATTTCTATACAGAAACGAAGACTAAAGATTTTGTTATTATAGAACTACCAGCAAGGAGACAGCAAACCTAAACATAACACATTCCTTTTAAAAGAAAAAGTGGAAAATGCATCACATGATATACACGAATAACACATTTTTAGGACCTTTAGTTCTACTTTATAAAATTTATTTATGTTTATATTTATGTATTTATTAAACCTTGGGATTCTCTTAATCTTTTAAACTGTCAATCTCCCTGTGCTATAAAATTGAAGTATAAGACAAGATGGAAAAGTCTGCCTTTTCACAGAGAAAATGTTACTTTCTTGCAGAAAAATAGTTTCTGTGCCTTAAAATGTACCCAAATGGAAAAAGGCTCAACCACAAAAAAATGAACTACACTAAGCTGAGCAAATCTTTTGAGAGATATTTTTCACACATATCACTTCATTTTAACTTCATCATAATCTTTTTTTTTTAACTTGTTAATTTTATTTCATGTGTACGAATGTACTGACTATATGTGTGGAAGCACACCTGTGTTGTGCAGTGCCCATTAAGTGAGAAGAAGGCGTTGGATCCCCTGGAACTGGAGTTACAGATGGTGTTAGCTACCATATGGGTGCTGGGAATCAAACCCTGGTCCCTCTGAAAGAGCAGCCAGTGTGCTTAACCTCTGAGCCATCTCTCCAGTCCTTAACTTTGTCATAATCTAATAAAGCAAGGGAGTGATTATTATTTGTCTCTATAGTAAAGAAATTGAAGGGCATTAGATATTATTTGGTGGCTTCTGAAAACAAAACCAGTTCATGGATAAACACGAATCTAGGTCTCACTGTTCCCTAAAAAGCAAACCCTGTCAATGGAGCTGATTAAGGCAAAAGAATTTGATAAGCATTTATACTAAATATAAGGAAGCAGCAAAGGGAAAATCTGAAAGGGAACATTCATGAAATTCACTTAGAAAATTCTTTTAAGAGACTGGTAACATTGTGTAATTAACTCACAAATTCAAAGTGAACTGTTGTGTTATGTTTAGAAATATACATTAACTAATTTAAAAAATTCCTGCAAAACACCAGAAACTCCACTCACTTAATTTTAAGAATCTCTACTTCCCAGATTTAAAAACTTATGAAAATGCATCATATGGTATAGTGTGGTTAGATGGACAAGGTCCTTTAAAAATCTATGTATTTTTCTCTCATTGAAAGACTTATAATAACATGGAGTTCCTATTCAAATTTGTTTTTCTAAAACTTTTTTACATTTCAGGGCAAACTTTCACGCAGATATTTTGTATTAGTTATATAAACTACAAAATTATTGACTGAATTAATAAGCAAGAAACTTTACTTATATATGAAAAGCATCTATTACATCAAAGCTCCCTGTTACAGAAACAGTAAATTGAGATCTTATTGAGTGATTATCACAGTTATGTCTGATTATACAAGTTAGCTAACCAAAGGTAATCCTCTAGATTGCAGTTAAATTTACTTTATTTAGTTTATGGTACTACTTTTTGTTTCAAAGACTATACTTTTTAAAAGGTGGATACCTGCGGTCCATCTCTGGCTTCATAGAAGTCACCCACTCTTACTTTTGCACTGAAGCTGAAATTGTCCCTTGAGATATCCATTATTCCATTTCTGCTGAGATACTGAAAAAATCACATATTTTTCCACTTCAGGTTTTAATAATTACAACCCAGCTTTGATGTATAGCTAGCTTCAGGACACAAATGTTTTGCATAGTCTACAAAGAGGTTACATAGATTTATAGGAGATCAATTTAGGTAAAGTACATTAGACCCATAGAAGAGAATATTTTGTAACAAAGAATTTTTGCAGAGAAAGAAGTGCACTTTTCTTTACATTAGCATGCTTAATTGGCACTGAATATATGATATTTGATGAAAAGTATATACCTTTATTACTTCAGGGTACTGCCTAAGTTTCTTTCCACATGGAGCATAATACGCTACTTCTCCTTGAAGGTGCCCTCCAAAGTTTCTTACTCTTGTCTCTCGTTGCCAGCTACAGATAACAGAAATGAGCATATAAGATGTTGAATTTAAGAAAGCTTTTAAAAGTAGACAACAAAATACAAAGTACACATACTCTTCAGAAAATATTTTAAAATACAAAGAAAACAAAAACAAACATCTAATCATGTACAATGTACAACACAAATACATTTATTATTAAGAGTAAGATTTTTAACTTAATATATACCAAATTAAAGACTCAATTTGAAGACATTAAACTATTAAATTTTTAGAGATCATAACTGCAGTTACTTTGGCAATATAAAATTTTTAGTAACATATGTATATGGTTTTTCTTTTCTTATGTTAGAAAAATCTCTAAGTAAGAAAAGCAAGTAAACATGGCTTTGTGTCATTTGGGGTCCCTGTACATCCAATCTGAATTAATCAGTTGCAACTAGAAGTTTAATCTCTGCTTGAATCCTTTGGACTTTGACCACCATATCTTTCACTGTCCTGTATTTCTGCTTCTGACAGAGTAGTTCTTCTTGTTTGCCCTATGACTTGTTTTGGCTTCTTCCCAGTCACATTTCCACTGGCCTCCGGTGCCCTTACTCAGCACTGCAAGACTTTCGTGTGGCAATGGGCTTATTTTTAGGTTTCCAATAAATCAACTTTTTTCTGTTTCTTATGGCTCTTCTGTTCTAATTAATACTGCACAGTGCATTTTCTTCTGTTATTAATAAAGAATAAGAAATCATACATCAAACACGCATAAACTTATGGAGGAAAACAAAAGGCAAAACTTATTTTTCATACCCATATTCCAAAGGAATACGCAGTTCACGTTCATCTGTCACTCTTCTTCTTTTGGAGGTACCTTTAAGAAAATTCAACCAGTGCATGAAAGATTAATATCAGGACAGTATTCTGATTGTCCAGAAATTCTTCTTTAAAATATATTTTAATGGCAAACTATCAGTATATCTCCAAAATCATATTGTTTCAGATAGTCTTCAATAAAACATACTACATAAGGCAAAAGTTTTGTTTTTTTCTTCTGGCCTAATGAGAGACACTGTCTTTATAAAGAAAATATGATTCAACACAAAAATATTATAGCTTTCCTCTTATTATGCCATTAATAGAATAGCTAAAGAAAGGAAAAGAGTTCACAGAGGTTTCAAAAAACGTATTTTAACCATTCTTTTCTTTGAAATTACATGACATTTCAGATGCTAAAAATTTCAATGGTTGGCTCATACATTTTACAACAACTTATTTTCTATATGCATACACACACACACACACACACACACACACACACACACACACACATCCTTAGTCAAAAAACAGTTCCAAAGTTTTAATTAACCAAAACCACATAGGAAAGGATTATATGTAAATTTTTTAAGGACAAAAATTAGTTTTCACAAACACAAATAAATATTAAATTAGATATCATGATGGTTTTGTGGTAACTGAAAGCAAAATTAGAAACTGCCAATGTGAGTGAAATAAGGAAAACAAAAATATTTTACTATAAAAATACTCATTTTCTTAGTTAATAACAGGAAGTAGGTTTGAAATGGTGAATACAGAAAGGTTGTAATAAAGACCTCTAGAAGTTGATAAGAAATCAAATCTAAAAAAACAAACATAGTACACTAATGAATAAATATGTTTCTCACTTAAAAAAATGACTTGGACTATATGTTGGGCAGACATATAATTGTCCAAGAAATCTTTGACATACTATGAATAATCTAACTGTTAGCCAGGCGTGGTGGCACACACCTTTAATCTTAGCACTTGGGAAGCAGAGGCAGGTAGATCTCTGAGTTCAAGGCCAGCCTGGTCTACATAATGAGTTCCATGTCAGTCAGGGCTACATAGTAAGACCCTGTCTCAAAAACAAACAAACAAAAACAACGAACAAATAAATACATAAAACTTAAAATGTTAACTGTCAATTAAATTCATATACTAAAATTGCAAACTGAACATAAAAAAGGGTTTCAAAATCAAGGGCTACCATCAATTAGATTCTCAAAACAGAAATCACAGAAATATTTTTAAAAGATTAGGTAATGGATTAAATCTTTTCAAAATATAGGTGATGTTTCTTAGCCACCCTAAATTCTAGATGCAATACTTGATTACAATGAGATTAACCTCAGAAAACGGTGTAGATATAAATTCTTGCTGTAGTTTGACTTTTACTTTACATTAATAAAAATAAAGTGTAGGTACCAGAGTGTGGACTTGAAGTAAGTGTGGAAGAAGAAGTGCCAAGAAAAGCAGGTGACTGGGACTCAGAACATAGGGCAGCAGGAGCGGAGCCTGGGGCTTTTCCTATGTGGAGGTTGTGAGGTGTTGAGTGAGCTGTGAGACTGATGGAAGGGCTTTTGGCAGAGGAAGTTGTTTGATTCAGTTTCATTGCAGTTTTCTCTCCTTCAGTATCACTATCTGATTCATCCTGGTCTTTCTCATCATCGTCTTCTTCTGATCCTTCTGTATCTGATTCTGAATTACTATCTGATTCTGGGAAGTAAAGAAGCACTTGTATATTACAACTAGATAATAACCAATCATTTGCACTTTGCAGCTAAAGGGAATATTTCACAACTAATATCTGTGGCTGAGAATTCGAACAAGCAACTTTCCCAAAGAGTAAATGTCAAAATTACCATCTTTATAAGCCATTTGAGTACAATGTATGCCAGCTACAGTTCCTCAAAATTGTCTCAAAATTATCAGTTTTACTTAACATTTGAATCATAAAATAGTTCCCACATGACACTACTCACATGTTCAATTATGATAACTGGTTTCAAAAATTACTTTCAATGTAACAGAGAAACTAAACAGACGGACACCAGTGCTTTGTGAAATATACTACATTAATTCTAGTATACTAAACTACCACTAGCCTTTCATTTGGGACTAGGGAATTAAAGAAAACATTTTTCTATACCACATTTTCCATTTGGTATGCTGCTTTTTATTTTGTTTTATTGTTTTGTTTGAGAAAGGGTCTACATTTTTCTAGGGAATACTTTTGGTTTGGTATTTTACTTTTTATTTTCTGAGACAGCTAGCCTAGAACTCGCAGGGGATACCAGGCTGGTCTTGAACTCACAGAGAGCTTCCTGTCACTGCCTCTGGAGTACTGGGATTAAAAGCGTGCACCACCACGCCCGTCAGTAATTTATTTTTATAGGGTTAGTTTTTCTATAAAGGTATAGACTTCACTAGAATTTCTGAAATTCACAAGCTATGCTTACAGAAATTATTGTGGTAGGATAGAAGACTGGCTCGAGTTAAGTCTGTCCCAGTTATGTGGTTCTAGGTATTAATATAATACATGTACTCATATATATATAAGACTGGATTAAACTGTAGCTAAAACAGTACTGACACATGGACTACATCATAAGTGTTCCCTGAACAGCATTAGGCTGGGACTATTTGGTGCCTACACTGAGACCCATTATAAAAACAAGTTTTAAAAGTTTATGAACACTGATCTTCAGTACCTATTGTGCATGGTATTCATCATATTATGCTGTGGAATTCATCTTACCCTAAAAAGTAGTTTGTTTTTATCATAGGGAGATTACATTGTATAACTGATTGTATTTTCTTACTCACATTGGCTACTAATAAAGTTACAGTTAAATTTGTGGCTGACCAATAACAAATCTACACATTCTTCATATATATATATATAATCTCTGTATTTAAATTTTAAGGCAGTTTACATTTTATGATTTTAAAAACAATCTCCTCTCTAAACAATTCCATGAGAATGTAAATGAAAATTAAAATGTTAGTTCATAACCCTTACTTTATTTATAAATTCTGTTACTGATGCATTCTCCTAAGAATTCAACCTTTTGTCCTTTTTGAATGACTGTGACCAAAATTTCATCATTTAAACATATCTAGCAACATTTTTGCAAGTAGCAGAAGAGTTTTTAAAAAGTAACATGTTGTGGATAAGTGGTCTTGAATGAAATGAAAAATTGTTTGATTCATACACCATCATATCCACTTTAATATTACTGTTGGAAGCTAGGTGATGGACAAGCTAAGAATTTAACTGAGAATTTCTATTTACCAGCTATGAAAAACAGTGACAATGATTTCAAATCTACAAGTTAAAAAATTTTAAAACAGAAAATAACCTGATTGACTGTCATCAGATTCATCATCTTCATCATCTTCTTCATCTTCTTCTTCCTCATCTTCTTCTTCATCCTCATTTGAATCTTCAGAATCTTTACTACTGGGAATGTCTGAATCTGTTCCTCTAAACTGTTCCACCAAAGATTTTGCAGGATGGGAGTGATGCTGCCCTTTCAATGGGTTTGCATTATTGCTCACTGCTTTCTCCTTCCCTTGACTGTGCAGTATAGGAGAGGCTGAAGGCATTACAGGTGTCTGACTGCCCGGAGTTCTTCTCCCACTTGTACTCAAATTTACAGGTGACGAAAAAGGGGTGCTACTTGCAATATTTTCATTAATCTTACTCTGTATTTTAGTTTTGGTAGTAAGGGCTAAAGGAGCCTCTTGAATGACACTTTGAATAACTCCATTTGGTTGATGATTACCTAAAAGTGCATTTGTCAAAAATGGATTAGGGTGGTTGTTTTCTAATGTTTGTTTTGGATGTGCTGGTGAGCTAGAGGTTGCTTTTGGATTTGACAAAGCTGCAATAACCTTCTTCAGGCTCTTAGATGACTCCTGTTTCTTTAACTGTGATGGGAATGTCTGTTTATATTGTTCCTGTTGAAAGACAAGTTAGAGAACAAAATGAGATATATCATAAAAACAAAGACTGCTTTTATGTGCCTTCAATATCAGACTGCAGTACTCATAAATAAATATAAATTGTGATATATAGGAGCTGGAAATGCAATGTTGGTAAGGACTAGTTGGTAAGGACTAGTTTATTGGCTACTGAACTGTGGCTAATACACTTAGAATTTTATTAGTTCTAACCATTCAAAGTCTATTTGCTTATTGTCTGTCCTGTATCTTTACCATTGCTCTCATTTTCATAACAATTCAAACCTCAAACCCAAAAATATCTTTTATTTTTCTTTTTTCCAAGTTGGTCTATTATGATGTCATTGAGTTAATTAAATATTGCTAAGATTTAAGTCATGTTCAAATCTATCCAAGTATCCAACTCCCAATAAATATGATGTAAAATGAGAATTTTATATTAAGTTTTATTATGTTAGCTCCTTGAAGCACTGCCAAGTTTATAAATGCTATATTTTAGTTTAATATGCAACCTATTTGACAGGCACTAGCATACCCTTCTAGTGGACTGGACTATTCCTTAAGGCCTGTCCCGTGTCATATTTTTTCTGCTCCCACATTTTGCCTAAACCATTTTGTCTACATTAAAATATTTTAGACTGATGAAATGTTATCTGTTCTTCCAGATCTAACTCAAGCAGCCTCTGTGCCTGCCCTGGTGAGAAGCACTCTTTCCCTCTACCCTTTGAGTAACTTCAGTACTTAAGAGTCAATGCTCTACTAGTTCGATGTTTTTTCTTTCTTTTTTCTTTTTCTTTTTGAGACAAGGCATATAGCTAGGCTGGCTTTGAACTCCTGATCTTTCTGCCTCCACCTCCCAAAATCTGGAAATTAGAGGCATGCACCCTGACACCTGGCACTCTAGTTTTAACATATAAAGCAGAAACCTGTATGTATTAAGGCTCTAAAGTACTCACTTTAACATTGATGACAGACTGTTATTTATACAAAAACATTACTTATGGCCCTGTACTCCAGAAACAGACTGGCAAATGACTTTTTTTTAACAAAAGGAAAAAATCTTATGAGTTTGAATGTTTGGCCTGCATGTACCTAAGTGCACCTGTGTCATATGGTGCTTGCAGAGTTCAGAAGAAAGTGCCCAATCCCCTGAAACTGTAGTAACGAATGGTTGTTAACCACTATGTAAGGGCTATGTAACTTCTAAACATAAATAATAAACATTAAATAAGATCATATGTAGAAAAGCCTAGCTTTGCTTGATTTATTAAGTAAAAATGTAAAGTGTTTAACAAATGGCTATTAAGTACCCATGAATTTATTTAATTAATTAGTGTTTGTAATATGGGTCTGTGGGTACACCTGTGTGTATAGGTGCATGCAGAGGCCTGAGAAGGACATCAAGTGTTCTCCCCTATTGTTCTGTGCTTTATTCCCTTAAGACAGCATCTCCTGCTGGAGGTAGGCTCCCAGTCAGCAAGACCAACTAATCCTCCTGATCTGTACCCCACAGTGATAGGGTTACAGGTGTACCAGGCCAGGTCTGCTTGTTTATATAGGTGCTGGGGGATACAAACTCAGTTCCTTATAGTTGTGCAGCAAGCCTTCTTACCCACTAAACCATCTATGCAGATGAGAATTCAAATTTATAGAATTATTCATAGCAACATGGAAGAAGGGACTCCTAAAAGCTGATGTGTGCACACCCCCCACACAAAATAAAATTGTTTGAAAAAAAGAATTCTAGTATCATACAACATAAGTCTGAATTTGAACTACATCACTAATGAGTAGTGTAATCCTGTAAGAGTTGTTATATAAAACTGAATTATTAAATTAATGGAGTTACATAAAATTGAATTCCTCAAATTTCAAATTAATCCTCTGAAAATGGAACTAATAGTATTAGTAACACTCATAGATGATATTATCCAGTGAGTAAATGGATGTTCAGCACTTCAAAACCAACAGCTGAAGCTGAGGAGATGGCAATAGCAGGTAAGAGCACTTGTTCTACAAATATGAGGACCCACGTTCAAATCTCCAGAATCCACATAAAATGTTGTGTATGTTCATGCATGCCTGCCTGTGACGCCAACTCTGGGGGCAGTGGCAGAGATGTGGATCACTTGTGATTTCTGAACACCAGGTTCAATGAGACTTAAGAGAAGGTGGAGAGTGATAGAGCAGGACACCTGACATCTAACTATAATCTCCATACTCACACACAAGTGCAGGTAGACACACAAATACATATTAAATTTTAAATACATACTAATACACACAAATACATACTAATTTTTTTTAAAATGGTGGCAAATAGTCTATGCTCTATGTTATCTAATGGTTACAAAGATCTTACAGAAAGACATAAGATGTTGTATGTAAATACAATACTTTTTAAAATCAGGGATGACTGAAATATAAATCAATTATTAGAATGCCATCAGACATGCAAATATGATAACAGAAATTCAATAGCAAGCATAAGATAAAAAAGACTCGAAAGTATGCTTCTGGTATCTATATATACAGAAGTTACTGTCTCTTTATATAATTTATCAAGAAATGAAGTTAGAAATGGGGGCACACACCTTTAATCCCAGCATTTCAGAGGCAGAAGCAGGTGGATCTCTGTGAGATCAAGGCCAGGCTGGTCTACCCAGTGAGTTCCAGGCCAGCTGGGGCTAAAGGGAGACCTTGCCTCCCAAAAGAAGAGAGGGGAGGGGAGAGGAGGGGAGGGCAGGGGAGGGGAGAGGAGGGGAGGGCAGGGGAGGGGAGGGGAGGGGAGGGGAGGTGAGAGGAGGATACTAATTTTTGGTTTTGGTTTTGGTAGTATCTCTTCATACTGTTTAGGTTAGTCTCAAACTCCTAGGCTCAAGCAGTCCTCTTGCTCAGGCTTTTGAGTAGATGGGAATACAGACATACACTACAGAGCTAGGCTTGAAAAATTATTCTTTATAGGGCAATTACATTTAAAATTTGTAAATTCTAGGAATAGAGGTAAATTAAGAATTTACTCCCAAAATGAATATACAGGGCTAGAGAAATGGCTCAGCAGTTAAGGGAACTGGCTATTCTTGCAGAGGACCTGGGTTTGATTCTCAGCACACACATGGCAGCTAACAACCATTCAGTAGCTACAGTTCCAGGGGAATCCAACCCCTTCTCCTCATTTCGTGGGCATTTCATGATGGGTGCACTTACACACATGCAGGCACTACACTCATATACATAAAATAAAATAATAAATAATTAAAAAAAAATTTGTTGTTGCATTTTCCTGGTGTTGAGAATTAAAGCCAGGGCTGTGCTCAGTGTTCAGCAGGCTGCAGCACTGAGCTATGCCCCTCATCTCTCTGTTTTTCTAGTAATGGCATACTTAATATAAATGCATTTAACTCACCCGTTTGGATCGCAATTCACTGGTCAAAGAACTAGATTCTTCAGAGGTATTTTTATTCCCTGCTTTAAGTACATCGGGAGAAGGAACTATGAGTTTCCTATAAGCTTCCTTTTTGGCTTGATTTACCAAAGACAATGGTTTCACACTGGATACCAATCCTGTAGACTGTATGACACTGGTGTGTTTGTTCACAGATTCCTCCTTTGCCTGAGAGCTTTGGAAAATAAATGGAAGCTGCTGTGACAAAACCTGAGGCTGCTTCTGCTGGGATTGGAATGGTGAGTGAGTCTGGGATTCAGACACTAGAGGTAATGGCTGGTGTATTCTTTTTTCCTGGGCTTTTTCAGTTGCTTTCTGTCCATCTGCTTTTGGGTCTGAAATACCATGTAATAGCACCTGGAAATAAAAAAGAACGTGTTAACAGCCATTATGAGCAACAAGTGGAAAAGCCTGGAGAAAAAATACTTCGGAAAGAATTTAATGACTTATTTATGATAGAAACACAATATAAATAAAGCTTACTAAAGTATACCAAAGATCCCTTTAAAAATAGTTTACCAACTCTTATTTTTGGAGTGCAAAAATAAGAACTTAAAGTAATTAAAATTATAGATTGAGTCAAGATAGATCAATTAATTCCTCCATATGTAGAGTGTTTGGACAATATGCAAAATAATACCTGGTTGTTATTCTCATGTTGTGCTTCATTCTCTGAATCAGAATCATCCTCTTCACTTTCTTCAATACTTTGGTCTTCTTCCTCTTCATCTTCTAGATCATCTGAATCACTACTGCTAATGCCGTCACTTGAGGTGTCTGATGATGTGCCTGAATCACTATCACTGTTGCTAGAACTTTCCATAGTTTTCTTCCTTGGTTTCTAAAGAAAGAGAATTTGGCAAACTTCAAATTTGTTTTTTTTTATATATTTATTTCTGGTTTTTTAAAAGAGTTTCCTTAGTCCCAGCTGGCCTGGAACTCAGTAGCCCAGGCTGGCCTCAGTCTCACAGAGATTCACTTGCCTCTGCCTCGCCAGTGCTGGGATTAACGGCCTGTGCCACAATGCCCAGTGTAAGACTTTATTTATTTTTTAACTCAGGAAAAGTCATGACTTTTAAATTTCAAATAATATTTTCAGTATTAAAACATCATTTTAGGAAAAAGGAAGTTACATATGGGTAATTAGTTAACAAACAGATCAAGCTGATATATTTGATAAGAATTCACCAATAAAACATATAAACTCTGGTCACTGAATACGTTTGCCACATTCTCCCATTTAGAAAAAGTGATGGAGAGATGGTTCAGTGATTTAGAGCACTGGCTGTCCTTACAGAGGATGCAGGTTTGATTCCCAGTACCCACATAGCAGCAAACAACTGTCTGAAACTCCAGTTCCAAGGGATCTGATGACCTCTTCTGACCTTTGTGGGCACTGCATGATATGGATGCACTTACATACATGCAGACAATACACTCATACACATAAAGTAAAAAATAATAAAATATTAAAAATGTTTAAAAATATTGTTGGGAGTGTCTGGGGAGGGGGCTGATAACCTGAAATTTTTATGTTTTTTTCTTCTCTTTAAAACTGTATCCATTCTATTTATAACAGTATTTGCTAGGGAAATTATATTACTATACATAAAGTATGGTTTTCAAAATGTGTAAGTTCTGTCACATGTTGAATGAAGCTACAATTACAGGTTGAAAAATCTACTCTCCTTCCTCTACACACTCCTTTCAATAAGGAAAGGAGTTCACCATTCCCTGAGTACCTATTTCCTTACTCAGAGAGGCAACGAGAAACTGAATTGGAACACTGTGGGAATAACAAGATGAGAAAGACCCATAAGGTGGACATCAAAGGGAAAGAGTAGAATACTTCGTATAGTGTATATGAAACCTGGCAGAAAGACAGCTCTTTCTTTACAATCACTATGTGTTATGGGGCTTCTAAGCATATACAACAAGTTATGAAAATCATAATGAATCTAAACTGATGTTACACTTCTGATTTAGTAGGAGCTGGGAAATCGAAAGAATTAGGAAGCTACAATGATTTAGCAGGGAAAAACAAACTGGTTCAATCAATATCCATGCAATATGTACATAATTTTAATTATTTGTAATTGTTATTTTTCATTTACATGTATAGATATGTGTTTGCATGTGAGTATATCACATTTGTGTGGGGTGCCCATGGAGGCTAGAAGAGGGTGTTGGACATCCCAGAGCTGGGGTTGTGAACTGCCTGATGTGGGTGGTAGGACTGAACTTGGGTCCCATGAAAGAACAGCAAGTGCTCTTAATTGCTGAGCCATCTCACCAGCTCTATAATTTCATTTTTAAAGATGACATGAGAAGCAGGGATTATTAACTCCTCAAGTACAGGTCTGGGAGTACAGGTTTTCAAGCTTTAGGGCAGATAAGATTCTCTTTAAGAATTGGTTGAGATCAGCAGGTTCCTGGGTCCTACTTCTAAACAGGCAGAGGGATCATCATTCACAAGCAGTTAATATGATTCTGAAGGAGGTAGTCTCCACCAGGCATATGTGGACAGTATAGAAAGTGTCACACACACACAAAACCCACAGTAAAGCAAGGAGGTAAGTATCAGGGTTATATTGGTATTGGAAAAGAGAGAGGAAAATGGGTTTGGATATCAACAATTTCAGTTCCAAAGTCCCTATGAAGATAATTAGGTAATATGATAATTAGGTAATATGTCTCTTTACTTTCACTTAAACCTTCTTTTAAAAATCATCTGGTTTATTAAATGATCATTACACTGTATATTTTTATCTTTCAATAACAAAACAAATATATCTTGAAGATTATTGTGTATCAAGCATAGATGCTTAAGTCTTCGGAGATTCAAGGTGTGCGAAACAGAAGTTAAATCTAGTATGAACAGGAGCTATCAATCAACAAATGACATAAATAAATGTTTTGAGTGGTAAATATCATTATAAAACAGAACACTAGACAGATAATACTAGCTACGGAGGCAAGGATTTTGTTGTACACATCAGGCAGTACCTTATGAGCTAGGGCCCAAGGGAGGACAAGTAAGACAAGAGATACAGCAAAGGAAAAAGCCAAGAGCTAGAATACCAAAAATGCAAAGTCATCCAGACCTGTCAGAGGATTATGGAAAAGTGGTAGAAATTAAGGAAGGATGGACCAATAGATGTTAGATCATACAGTTCTTAATAAAGAGAAAAGCTCAAATACATTTATGCTGAGTGGTAGAGCATTACTGGAAGAATTAATAAAGTATCACCCATTCTTAAAGTTCACATAAAATCTAACTGCAGAGCTCAGTACCATTAAATATTTTCATAATGTTGTGTAAGCATCAGCAGTAGCACATCTTCAAAACCCTTTTCATCTTAGGAATGGAAACTCTAAACACATTAAACACTAACTCCATGGGTTGGAAAGAGATTGCTTAGTAGTAAAGAGTACATGCCACTCTTTTCAGAGGACCTGAGTTCAGTTTAATTCCCAGCACCCACATGGCAGCTCACAATCTTCCTTAACTCCAGTTCTAGGTGGTCTGATGCCTCTTCTGGGTTGCATGGGCACCAGTCATGCACACAGTGCACATACAATCATTTACGTAAAACTCTCATACACATTTTAAAGAATTAAATGAAACAGAAGAAACAAACAACATCAAAAACTAATAACTCCTGGGCTAGCCAGGTGGCTCAGCAGGTAAAATGATTTATCACCAAGCCTGGAAAAATGAGTTCAACTGACTTCCACACATTCTCTATGGCACATCCATGCACACACAAACAAACAAATAAATACATAAATAAATAAATAAATAAATGTAATTTTAAAAGCCTCACTAACTCCCTTCCCTGTCTACCCCCAGGATTCAAGTAAGCTTCATTCTATTTCCGTCTTTATGAGACTGGCTATTCTAAATGGAACCATATTATTCTAGGTACTGTAAATAATAAACATAGATGTTCAGATATTTCTTTGAGACTGTACTTTAAATCTTTGGGAGGGTATATACTCACAAATGGAATCGTTGGATCATATGATAACCCTATTTTTAAAAATGTTTTGGGAACTGCCTTTTATCAATTTATATTCCCTAATATTTTCTTTAAAGCCATGAAACATGATATGATTTTTGAAAAAATGGCTTGGTTGCCTGGTACAATAATTTATATAAATGCCTTAAATAGTTTTATTCACTTTCTTTTTGTTAATTAAAAATTATTTATTTTAATTTTATGTGTAAGAGTGTTTTGCCTGCATACAACTGCACCCATGCATACAATGCTTGTGAAGGCCAGAAGAGAGCAATGGATCCCCGAACTGTAGTTAGGGATGGTTGTTAGTCACTATGTATGTGCTGGGAACTTAACCAAGTCCTCTGGAAGAGTTGCCTGTGCTCATAACCACTGGGCCATCTTTCTAGTCCTATTTTATTCATTTTCAAAAAAAGCTATATATATATATATATATATATATACTTTATATCTACATACTTTATATTCTTTACGTATATATACACACACACACTTTAGTGTGAAAAAGATTTATTGCCATTATCTAGGTTAACTACACAAGGGAATCTATTAATCAGTGTCTTTACTGAAGAGACCTAAAATCAGTACATCATCCCAAGACAGACATCAAAATTAACTGAAGAAAAAATTTCAAATTGTAAGTGAAAGAGTTAATTAAGCAATCTTCATAAAGCTTTTTTAAAGAAGAATTCTTTATTTTTATTTTATGTGTATGGTTGTTTTGCCTGAATGTTAAATCCTAGGTTCAATGCCCCACAACCAAAAAGCTAAAACAAATCAAAACCAAACCCAAATAATACAAAAAACCCCATACAATTATTACTATTTGTAATATATGTACTGTCAGTGTGAGTTTTAAATTGTCCAACATAAATAATATTAGCATTATATTATAAAAATATTCATTGGCAAAAATTAATCCATACATTCTGGTGATTTTGTCCTTAAAATGTCTGTTATTACAAGTAATACATTTGTTCTTCAAAGACTAACTTACCTTATCTTTAATTTTATCAGGTCTAGCATCCAAAGACTGATTTTTGCTTTGTTCCTGATTACATTTTAGATTTCCTCCACCCGAGCTTATATTTTTATTCTGTCCCATGGAACCTGAAGCAGTAGTGGATAATATCGATGTGTTGACGCCAATTACAGATGATGCACTGTTTCCATTAACTGAGCCATTTATACCTTGAAAACAAATGTTTATAATAATGTCAAATATTATCATACTGATATACTATTTGGTCATAAAAAGGAATACTGTAAATGTAAGAAGTCAGAAACTAAAGGCCACACATATGATTCCCCTACATGAAAATGCATAATTTATACATCTATTAAGACAAAGGACAGACTAATGGTTGCCACCGGCTGGGAAAAAGAAGTTATGTAAAGGTTCAGGATTTCTGAAGAATGATGAAATGTTAGAACACGATAGAGGAGTGGTGGTCGCATAAGAGAATTTCATTTACTTCAACTGAATTCTTCACTTTAGAAGGATTAGTATTAAACTATGTGAATATCACTTTAATTGAATTCGTTTAGGAATATAAGTTAAATGTAAATATTTCCCTCTCAGATAAATTCTTGTGAACACTTGATCAAGCAAAATGATATAAAATGTAGCACAAGGTTATAGAAATGTCTTTAAACCTGAACTCTGCTGAAATAAGGAAAGGGAATGAAAGATTTCTAGTATGTCACTCATGTTAACAAAAGTACCTTTTTCAGGACCATTTCGACTACTTTTCCCAGAAGTTCTTGAATGGAATGAAGAAGAATCATGATTCTGGGCTGGTGGAGCAAACAGTGGTGGAATTCCCAGTAACGGTGGAAAGAAGGGTGCCCCTGTACGAGTGTGAGCATCTGTGGTTCGCCACCATTCTGTACCTCAAAACCAAATAGAAGAAACAAAAGAACTTGAATTAACTATGTAATTAAATAGTTGTTTTCTATATTCTATTCCAGAAATAAGTTTTTCAGTTTTCTTCTTGGAATATAATTGCTCAAGTCCCATAGTTCCTTTTATATCTTTTAACTGTAAACAGACTTTTTACATTTCCTCTCTCCTATTAGGCAAGTATACAAGAAACTCCCCTTAACAGCTTTCTAGACTCCAACTAAAAATGAACACAAATGTTTCATACTTTAAAAAGTTAGGCTGAAATCTTAGAACATAGAAACAGCTACTTAACTCTTAATGGCTCACACCTTATGTTCCCTGAGCTAATAAGGAAGATAAAGTCCATTCAGTCTATTTTAATACTTTAGAATGTAAGCTCAGATCTATAACCTCTGTGAAGAATTCCTTCAACTGCATACAAGATAAACCTAGCTTTGACAAACGAGATCAGTAAATAATACTGTGAGACGGGTGTTAGTTCAGTGTATCTCAAACTCATTTATGGAAGAAGACATTCTGTAGTTAAACAAAAAAACACAGGGAAAGTTTTTCTTTGTTTAGATAGAGTCATCCCGTAGGCCAACCTGGCCTGGAATTTGCTAGGTAGACCAGACTGGCCTGCCTCGATCTCATAGAGATCTGTTCCCCAAATTCTGGGATTAAAGGCATGTACCACCATATGGGGCCCTCCTAAGCCTTTTTGGTTTTGGCCTAAGATAGAAGTTCTCAAAGAAATTTCAAAACCAAATAATTTTTCATGAATATGTAAGACTTAAAAAGCTTCAGACCTTAAAATTAATGAAGAAAGCTTGGATTTTCATTACACTTCTCATAAATTATAGATGACAATGATTACTTTATCAATATAACACAACTAAATTGAAAAGAAAAATCCTGGAATGAAATTCAGATATTCAAATAGAAATTCTTAATTAAAATTTTCAGGGAAAAAAAAAGATCTACTTTTACAGAATACGTTTTTCAAGGAAGAGTGAGGATTAAAAAGGGTTTAGAATATTATCCAAAGAACAGTTCTGCATTTCCACATATCACAACTGGGATACAATCTTCGATTGGCTAGTCCACAAATTTCAAAAAATGTTATCTTTCAGAGCAGTCCCAAACAGTATGGCATTATTTCTTTCACTAAAGTAACCACAAGAAAACCATAAGAAAATATCCCACCATATTACCAGTAAACTGTACTACAAGATCTTTAAAGTTTTTCAAGGAATATGTCTTCAGCACCTAATGTTGAAATCTGGTTTTTAAAGAACAATATTCAAGGTCACTGCCATTCCCAGAGGTCTAATAAACAGTATAAGCAACACACTGAAGGCCATAATTGATCACTCTATGAAGGTGTAGCTAGTGAAATGATAGCCTGAATGATAGGACTTTAACCAAGCCAGAATAACTATACGAGAACATTAGCCATTCAACTATTATCTAGAAAAAATAATTGCATTTATATGGGGGAAATGTATTTGGGGCTTATAACAGCAGAGTTTATTCCTACTGGCATCTACAGGTTTGAAAATTAGATTCCACTTGGTTGATAAAAACAGACTAAGGTTTTCGACCACTAGTCATACCATTTTACCATGGCTGATTAAAGTTGAATGCATAGATTTAGTAAATAACTAAGATATCAATAAATAGTCAAAGCATAAGATTGAAATGTGTTAAATATGACCAAACTTTAAAAAGAACATCAAAATGTACTTGAGAATGTCAGTAGTAAATAAGTATACATTAGGCATCAGAGAAAATAAATAGGAAAATGTATGCTATGAGTAAGATGATACGCAGAGGAGAACACAAATAATAAGACTACTTAGATTAAAAAAAAAAGGAAATGGTGGTTTTTGAAGATAAATGTCTGATATTGTTTCATAGGAAATAGAAATATTACATGAAGAGCTTACTTTTCTTTTGTATTTAGGAAAATTAAAAAGCAAAGTTAGCCACAAACTAGCTTATTGATTAAATTCAAACAGAAAATGAAAATAAGAGTATGATGAATTTCTGATCAAAGTAGGGACGAAATACTGTAGCAGCACTAATCATTTTCCATGAACGATTCTAATATCTAGAGACTACACTGAATCTCAATTTGAATATTTAGAAGATGTCTTTGTGGGGTTTGATTTTGTTTTTTTGAGCCAGGGTTTCATTGTGTAGCCCAGGTTTGTATGAAACTTCTGATTCTCAGTCTTTCAAAGGCTAGAATTATAGTCATATGACAGCATGTCCAGGTCTGACATGGTAGAATTTTAAAATCACTTATACCTGAGAAAGTCATACATATCACAAAAATTCATGATGTTACAGCATTAATATATAAATATTAAGAATTATAATTTTAAAAGAAATTATGAAATAGTATTTCAATATAAAATGAAAATTTTACTACATTAATACCCATTAAATGGTTTTATATTTGTTGTTTGAAATGAGGAATATATTAGAAGTACATAAACGTCCATAAAAAATTATACCTCACTTAAAATAGCTAGTAATTATCATCTTATGACTGCCATTTATTTATGGGGAGGTTTTAAATAAATTGGCAATTTTATTAGCCTTCTGAATTATAGAGAATTTATACATTTAAGTAATTGTATCAAATTATAATTTAAAGTGAGTTTTCTAAAATCAGTCATAATCTCTGCCAATTTGGCAAAGGAATTTGCTCATATAAGCATATTTCATCACTGTGACTCTGTTTTATAATTATCTATCTGTCCCCAGAAAAATATTGTGTTGCTGTGGTTTTCGATAACTGGTATCATGCACAGACTATAATATATGAATTAGTGAATAGCTTATGTAGATTGAAGAATTATGTTGTTAATGCAATGTTTAATATTTTTCATTTGCTTATTTCTGTGTGCACACATGTGCATAAATGTATGTATATGTGCTACTGTATGTTATGGTGTGCATGTGAAGGCCAGAGGACAACCCACCATTAACTGGTTCTCTACTTGAATCATGTAAGTTCTGGGGATCAAACTCAAGACATCAGGTTTGGTTGAGGGCAAGTGCCTTTTCCCACTGAACCTAGGCTTGTTTTTATATTATTAAAGGCCAAATGATATTCTAGTACTCACTAATCATCTTTTCAGTGTAATAAGTATACAGTTTCAACATAATAGTGATAATATGGTTTAGAAGTACTAAAAAATTTAATACTATAATAAACTGTCACAAAACAATAAAAGTATTGAAGGTATCAGTAACTATTAACATTATTATTAACTATTATATTTTTATTTGGCAATCTATTCAGGAATAGATTGATATTTGATTCTAAGTAATCATGTTAAAGAAGAATGAACTAAGTTCCTATTAATATATTGAAGGGAGCTCCTCATAAAGCTTTCCCCACCATACCCTCTCTCAGCCAATTAAAAGGGACGAACTCAAGAAACACATCTTGTGGGGCTGGAGAGATGGCTCAGCGGTTAAGAGCACTGGCTGGTCTTGGAAAAGACCCGGCTTCAGTTCACAACACCCACACAGTGGCTCACAACCATTTGTAACTCTAGTACCAGGGAATCCAAAGCCCTCTTCTGGCCTCTGTTGTTTTTTATGCATGTGGTGCATTTACATATACATAAACACTCATATACATAAAAATAAGAATACATTTTAAAAGGAAACAGTGCTTGAAATATAAATTTAATCATTTCTCTTTTATGTATATAAAGTTTTAAAACAGATGCTTAATTTTTTTAAAGAAGCACTAGATAACCTATCAACCATTAAAGTGGGCAAGAGAAAATAATAATGATAGTTAGGAATTTTGGACTAACAATGTGTGCCAGACACTGTAGGCAGCATTAAACACATTATCTCCTTTCATCTGCACAGCAACCCTTGGAAGCAGGTGTTGGCATTTTAAGGTTTGGGAAAACTGGGGCTGAGAGGTAACATGTCCAAGATCAGATTTAAATGATTTAAATTCAGATCTATTTCTAGCTGGAGCAAAGATGTCATATTTTAAAGAATGTTAGATTAAAGGATGTTTCTTTTTACAAAAGTGTAATGAACTAAAATTAGTCATTTCACAATACAGACTTTCAAGATAGTTTAACAAGAAAAATTAAAATGTGTTTGTCTAAGTTCAGCTACTGTATTTTTACAATTTGTAGACCTTCACTGGTCTCTTATCACACAAGTGAGTCAACTCTGTTCTGGAAAAAATGTATTTCAAATATATTTTGGAAAATTTCCCGATGTATTTGGACATTTTTTAAAATACGGAAAAATACAGAAACTTAAGAATCAAGCCCACCTTCTTTACAAAGTAAAAACATATAAAAATCCAGTACAAATGTATAAAATATTCATTACAAGAACTGGACTTGAGTTTTAAATCATAAGTTAAATTTTTTTTTTTCAGTACTGGATAACGAACCCAGGGCTTCAATGCGGCAGGCAAGTGCTCTACACTAAGCACATTTCAAATTCAAGTTAAATAATGTCTTTAAACATCAAAAATATGGGGGATGGAGAGATAGCTCAGTTAATAAAGTGCTTGCCACATGAGCATGAGAACCTGAGATCAATCTCCAGCACGTATGTAAAAAGTCAGGCACATGCCTGCAAAGCAGAGACAGATCCCTGGAGCTTGCTGGCTGGCCAGGCTAGTCAGATCAGTGAACTCCAGGTTCAGTGAAATACCCTGTCTCAAAAATTAAGGAAAATAGTGACTGAGAAAGACACCTGACTTCAACCTGTAGCTCTCCATATATACATTCACAAATCTTCACCAACATACACACACACAAACATGTACATATATACATATACCATACACATATACACACAAACATGTACATACATACATATACCATACACATATACACACAAACATGTACATACATACATATACCATACACATATACACAAGCATGTACATACATACATATACCATACACATATACACACAAAAAAACTCAAAGCTGAGAAAAATTTAAACTCTACACTCACGATATTACATTTTTCTGCATATAGTACTTCAATAAAATGCATCAAAAACACTTATGTTAATTTTCTGAATACCTAATTAACTGCTGCATTACTTAACACAGTGTGTTTTACTTTTCTGTATGTGATATGCGTAAGTCAATTCTTGCACAAGAGGTTAACACACCAGGCATTAATCTTTGTTCAATTTAATAAATCACTGCTTGAACATTTTCAAGCTTTTGTCCTTTCCTTGAACACCATAACAGATGTTTACCTGGAAAAGATGTTAGTTGGGGATGTGCGGCTAAGGCTGTGGGTGTACCAAGTGTCCCCAAACCACCAAATTCTGAATGCCCTGAGCTGGCTGAATGTAGACCAAAGACTGGGTGGCTGACCATTGGGAAGGCACTCGACACTGTGGACAGGTTAAACGGCTGATCCCCAGCTGCTCTGAATAAATGTCCTGGGAGGGAAAAAAACACACTTAAATTTGTTTAAATAAAACAGATGAAATTTACCTGATTTCAGCATTCTATAAAGTTTATGATAATGTTTCATCAAAAAATTATTTTGCATTTCTTCTATAATTTGTACCTCTCAAACCTTATAAAATATTTCTAGGAACATAACAGTACTGTAAAATTAATCAAAATAAATATTAAGATCTTTAGTTAGTGTGAATTTCAGATTTTAGGAACGATGTTTTAAATAAAACATTTTTATTATTTGATCTACGTAAGCCAGACCAGTTTTATGTCAATACATGTACATTCAAATGATATCACACTTTCTTGCTCTTAAGAAGGAAAAAAAAACCAAAAACATCCTATTAATCTAACACTGAAGTCCAATGAAATAAATCCCAAACCTGTTGTCAAGTTACCATTCAAATGATCAGATTCTAGGCAAAATGGTTGAAGCTCTGTTTCTATCTTTTTGTTGAAAAGAATTTCTTGATTCCAAAAAAGTTAAAATACATTAGCCTAACAAAATAGTGTACAAGTTAGCAAAAGGAACTAACAAACTTGCTAAGGGATTTCAAATGGACTAAAAGGTAATTATCAACATAAAAATTATTTTTAAATTCAGAGTAATGTGATATAGAAATAAGTGTGATTTTCAGTGTCCACTTATACTCTAAAGAGAATCTAGTATAAGAACATCATAATATCATCAAAAACATGATTTATTTTTCAATTTTGTAGACAGCTTCAGGAAAAAGTATCTTTCCTTTACTTCCAGGAAGCAATTATGGCTCTCTGGCTTCCTACTATGAAAACAGACTATTAAACACAGCACTCTAGGCTCTTTAAAGAATTTGATTTGCGTATGTGCATGTTAAAGCACTCAACCTCTGGAGGTTGAGGCAAGAGTATTCAAAGTCCCAGGCTAGCCTGGGCTACATAGGAGTTCATGCCTAGCTTCAGCTATTTAGTGAAACCTCTCAAACAAGGGCCAGAGATATAGATGCATCTGATAGTAAAGTTCTTGCCTACCATGCACAAGGCCCTGGATTAGACTCTCCACCAAACTCTTGGGAGTGGGGAGATCTTTGTGAATTCTAAGTACTCTGAATTTAAACAAAGTAAAATTCCTGTGGGGGTTGGCTGGTATACATGCATATGTATGTAGAGGCCAAAGGCCAACACTAGGTGTATTTCTTGGTGGCTTTCCACCATATATTTTTTAGAAAGGGTCTCTCTCTCTCTCTTTGCAACTGGAGCTCATGGATTTTCTTAGGTTGACCTTCCCATGAACACCACAGATGCCCCCTATTTCAGCCTCCCTAGTATTTGGATTACAAGCATGTGTCACCATGCCTGGCTTTTTACATGGATGCTACGAATCACAACTCAGTTACTCCCTTCACTGAGCCATTTCCCCAGTCCCACGAGAAAATTTTAAATTGGGATTTAGATTAAGGATGGCATGTTTACCCTGATAATGATCAATAATATCAAAAGTATAATACTATTTAAAATAAATTCTGTATTAATAAAAAGGCACTGGAGCTAGAGAGATGGCTCAGTGGTTAACAGCACTGGCTGATCTTCCAGAGGACCTGGGTTCAGTTCTGAGCACCCACATGGTAGCTAATAATGGTCCTTAACAGCAGTTCCAGAGGATATGGCACCCTCTTCTGGCCTCGGTGGGCACTGCACAACACAGTGTACTTACATGCACAAAGAACACTCATACACATAAAAAAGTTTTTTTAAAGCAGAAGGTTATCTTATATGAAATGAAATGTAAGTCAAGTGGAATCTGTTAACTTTGTAAATATAAACAAGATTATTTGAATATTAGAATGTCTAACTTTTGAAAAGTAAATTTTTCCAACATTAATATATAGTTACTGTCAGTATGTACTCCCAAATAAACCCATCTTGATTAAAAGCAAGTTTTTCTCAGAGGAAGTGAGAAAAACTTAGATTACTTAGGATTATATGTACTCTTTTTTAACAGATGGCATTCAAACACAGTTTGTACTTATGCATGCAAATTTTACTTGACTTTAGGTTCCATTTTTAACTGATAAGTAAACAGTACATGTTTTGGATAATGAGGTAAATGTACACCTGCAATGCCAAGGTCCTCAAATGCCAATAAGCTGAACACTCTTCAGCAGAACTTTTCAAATTCTACTAGTTAATATGCATAAAAGTACCTAAAAACAGTAGGCAAATGCCAGCCTGGGAGGAACAAAGCATAGCAATTGTGAGCACTTTCATTAATACCAGAAAATAGTAAGGACTTTTTTTTCCTATTACAAGAGCCATATTTCTTTATTTACATATTATATTTATAATATAAATAATAATTATATTAATACTAAACTAATGTCTTGTCAATAAGCAGTTTCCTATTAGTATGGAAAAGTCCAGAAATCATATTAAAACAATAAGTATACGGAATAATTATGCTAAATAAACAATCTTTAAAGAAAAAAAAAATCAAAGATACTCATTACTACAACTCCACGTTTTGTTGTTGTTGTTGTTTGACTAAAATGTTCTTAATTTTTTAATATCAAAGTTGTTGCAACATGTCTTCAGTTCTTTGAAATTATCAGCAAAATTTCACAACATTGCAAAATCTTTTTCTGGTATTCGGCCTATAAATTATAGCTAATCATAAAAAAATGGTGGTTCATTCAAATAAAAATCTCATGAGTATTTTTAACATTAGTAATAATATAGTATTCAATCTACATGAACATAATTGATAGTGCTGTAAACTGAATATGAAAAGTATTGCTTTACATAAAAAGTTTTAAATATAAGTGTTTATTCTGAAAGTCAAAACATATAACTAATATAAATCTGAAACTGACTAATCAACTATGTTGAAAGAATATTTCTCCTCAAATAATCTTTATTTCACTCCTGCATTCTCATATTTAGAGCCAGTTAAGTTTTATATTTGAATATTTAGAAATATTCATGAAATGCAAATAGATTATATATTTATTCGTGTGTTTTTCCTTTAGACAGGGCTGCATAATGTAGCACAGGCTAGCCTTGAACTTACTATTTAGCTTAGATTAGATTCAAATTTGAGATCCTCCTGTTTCAGTCTGTCAGATGCTAGAAAAACAGGCATTAATAACCTAGCTTATTTTTATTTTTTGATTTATTTTGAGATTAACACTCACAAAAGCTGTAGGAATTATATAGAGTTCCTATAGAAGCTTCAGCAAGTTCCTCCTATGTTAGCTTTTTATGTGAGTACAGAACAAATTTCAAAGCCAAGAACACTGGTTAACCAGGTAAAGAATTTTTCAGCACTTCTTTGGATCCCAGTATCCTATCCAGAATCCCACATTACATTTAATTTTGGGCTTTTAACTTTCTCTGGTCTGTTACTATTTCTCAGTCTTGTCTTTCATGACTGATAAACTAAAGATATTTCAGTCTGTCTGATACTTTGTAATGAGTGGAAGAAGTTATGAATTATTGAGAAGGACAGATATTCAATGAACACATCTCAGAGCAAGATACCTTAGGCCCATGATGTTTCTATGTACTACTGGCGATGTTAATTTTGATCATTTGATTAAATTGGTGCCTGTCAGGATTTTTCACTGTAAATTTAACTTTTTCTTTTTTTCAGTGTTTTCATTTTTTTAAAAAAGTCATTAAGAGCACAAGTTGCTTTGGGAACAAAATCTGTTAATTTGTACCACTCAATCTTAAAAATAGTTCCTCCTTTGAAATAAATATTTTTGTCAAATCTATTGAAAGGATATAGAGTTCACAGTTAAAATGATAAAAAACCTTACATATTCTTACACATATTCAAATATTGCTATATGAATTTTTAATAAGGAAAAACTAATAAGGAATAATTCTAAAATTTTGTCTTACTTATTTTTCAATAAGCAGGAAAAGTTTGTTTTCTCATAATAAAAACAAATGATTAAAATCAGCTTTGAAAAACACACAAGATACATTACTTGCTAGGAATGCCATAACAACATAGCACAATTGCTATGTTGAAACAACAGAAATGTGCTGCCTCACAGTTCTGAAAGACTGTGTACAAACTTCACTTATGAAGAAATAGACAGGGCTGGGAAAATGGTTCAAAAGGGAAACGTGTCTGCTGGGCAAGCTGGATCAGCTGAGTTGAATAACTGGAACCCATGTAAAAAGATAGATGTGGGAGGTACACATCTGTAACCCCAGCATTCCTTAAGGCTGAGATGAGAGGCAAAGACAGGAAAGCTACCCAGAAGTTCACAGGTCAGCTATCTGGAAGTTCTAGCACAGCTGCAGAAAGAAGAATGGAAAGCAAGACCTGACTCTCAAAAATTGTTCTCTGACCTCCACATGTACACACATACACAGAGTTTAAAAAAGAGAAAAGATAGGTGAAAATTGGAGTCTTTATTGAATGTTTTCAATCACCCACAAAACTGATAAATCAACTGAAAAGCTTAATAGTGCTGTAATAATTAATAGTATAATATAAATACTCAAAGAAAATTTGGCTTTATCATCAAAATCTCTAGACATGACTACTTACATTCATTTACTGATGCTCTATTAAGAGAAAATATATGAAACCTGGCTGTCTTTAAGTAAGTTTTAATTAAACCCTAGCTTTTACTTTCAATCTTGTTTTTTAAACACTGCCACTTCAGTGTGGTCAACTTTTCTAGCTTTTTGTTGTGAAGCATGCTTCATACATATGTAGTGATACACTTAACAAATGAGTTACTTTCCATTTGGGTGCACTCATAGTTTTCAACAATATTCAGAAACACTACATGTGAAATCTGCAGACACGATGTTTTATTAGGGAACAGGTCCCCAGACCTACTGAAGTGCTATCTCACATGGCAGCATAGCCCTGGCTCAGAATGTTGACATATTCGACAACAGGCAGCACCTGATGGTGTCATTTCGGTTATGAGTGTTCCTTGAATTGTCAAGTGAAATATATGCATGACCCACAGGGTCTGACTTGCATCAGCTGATTAGCTGGCCTCTTGCAATCACATAGTCTTACCTAACCAAAAGAATAAAGGGTCAAGTAAAATAGGTACAGGAATTCTAAGTAACATATTTATAGATACTCATTTTCATTACATAAAAACAGCTATTACAAGTACTTCTTTAATTAAGGAGTCTAAAATATAGTCTCCATATAAATAATGTTAAATATTAACAAATAGGTTTCGATTTTTAAAATTCAAATAATGCTGGCAAGATGACCTGTTTGAATGATGTCCAAAGCCTGAAACACACGAACTCCTTTTCTGCTTCCCTTGGACAGGTCTTGGTGACAGATTGTTCATCACTTTGATGAGGTCACTGAACACCTTGCACTGGACCTACAGGTTATTTACTAGAATGAGTCAGCTTCATGAAATCATTCAGTTTGCATTGTTGTTGAAGAACTGAACAAACAGGACTTGCTTGATGATGCCCATGCTCTTTTTGTAATCTTGACATCTTTCAAGGTGTTGAAGAGTTTGAAGCAGGAGATGATCTGACTCTAAATTACTTTTCTGTAACCCTCCTCTTTTCAGATGTTTAAAATATCAGGAAAGAGAGGCCCTCTATCTGTTATATCTTGGATACTTGTATTAAAATATCCCTTTAGCTTTTTTGTTTCTTTAAAGAATGTGAAGGGTATTAACAGCTAGAAGAACCCAAAATGAAGCAGAGCCGTAAAGTCACTATGTAGCTGGCAGAATTCATTACCTTAGAGAGCTAGGCTGAAGGAGTTAAAACTGATAGCTCCTGTATTAAACAGACCAGGTCTAAAGGATTTAGCTGATCTCTCTTTTCTGACAGCCAAAGTGGATCAGAACAATGTTCTGCACCTCCTTTTGTCTCTGATATTTATATCTAATCAAAGAAACTAAGATTTATAGACTTTACAAGTACTTTTTTGTATGTGAGATGGCGATGATAGGCAGGGAGGCTAGCTAGTTTGTTTTATGACATCTTGGTGTTGTAGTTATAGTTTCTTTTCAACTCCCTATATCTTTGATGATGAAACAGACCCATTGTGCCCACCTGTGCCCTTCTTGTGGGATCCTTTGAAAACTTTTTTGTTTCACATCATTTAGGGGCTGGAAATTGTTTTGCATCTCCCAAGTGAAAAGTGAAATTCGAGGGCTTCCTGAACCTTTACAAAACGGGTGCCTTTCAAAAAGTTTTCTTTTAGGCCAGGCATGGTGGTGCACACCTTTGACCCCAGCACTCCAGAAGCACAGGCAGATGGATCTCTGTAAGTGCAGACCAGCCTGGCCCATTAGTGAGTTCGAGGCTAGCTGGGGCTACAGGAAAACGCTGTCTCAAGAAATTAAAAGAAAAAAAAATCTTTTATTAAGGGGCTGGAGAGATTGTTCAGCAGTTAAGAGCACTGGCTATTTTTGCAAAGAACTCAGCTTCCATTATCAGCACTCACAAGGCAGCTAACAACCATCTGTAACTCCAGTTCTAGGGAATCTGATGACCTCTTCTGTGCTCCTCAAGCACTGCATGACATGAGTGTGCTTACACACATGCAGACAATGTATTCATATCATAAAATAAACATAATCTTAAAAACAAAGTTTTCTTGTAAATGATTATATTTTAAAACTGTATGTGGTTGGTCAATTGATTTTCTACAATTCCTTACACTGCAAGCTTTTTATGTTAGTCTCCAACTAAAATCTGTCTAGTCACTTGGCATAACCATAGCATAGCTCAGAAAAGCTAAGGTTTTGTTCCAGTGAAGCATTTTACTTATACGTATGAGTCACATCCTCAGGGGGTGGAAAAAAAAACCCTCAGGATTTTCCTGTTGTCTTGCTTATTCACGGATCATGGTGCCAGCAGGGATGGTCAGTACAATGCAACCAAATTAGAAAGGGCATTTTTCAGGCACTTTTCTGGATCTCTTAGCTGTGCATGAAATCTGGGTTTACTGCTCCATGATTAACCTGCCTGTGGAATTAAAAACAATATTGCCAGCTCTGTGGTGGCAACTGCCATGGTTCCAATTTACCAATGTATTCATGCTTTGCCCTTACAGAAACCTAATGATGACACTGTGAAGCAGACCTAATACAAACCTCACATTTGAGTGACTTTGGGGCATGGCTGATGCTTGAAGGCACCAACTGTGCATCATTATATTAAAAGATGAAAAATGGAAGAAAGATTCAGAAAATTATTAATTATCTAATCTTCAAGTCCCAGCCTGGCAAAGTTCATCTCTCCTTCTCTTCCTTGTGTAACCGTTTCTTACATGTTTTGTGCCAGGCTTTAAATGGACACACAACATAGAGGAAATAGATATAGTGCTTGCCCTTTAAATATAAGGGAAAGGATGAATAAAACAACACCAAATGTATAATTATATATTGTGAAGAGTGCCATGGAGGAAATTAATGGTAAAGGGATAGATAGTAGAGGGGCAATCACCCAACACTGATCAGTGGAGCGATCTGTGATTAAGGTCTATAGTAGTCAAGATTCTTCAGAGAAACAGAACCTGTAGGATCCATTGATTATGAGGAATTGACTAATGAAATTATGGTGGCAGACCAAGGAGAGCTGGTGGTAGGGATGTGAGGATTGGAGAGCTGATGGGATATAGGTCCCAGCCACAGGAGATGCCTGATATCCCAGAAGAAGGAGTCAGGTAGAGAAAACAAATTTCTCTTCCTCCATCTTTTTATTCTATTCAAGCCTGAGGAATGAATGATGCTCACCAACACTGAAGAGGGCAATGTTCTCTACTCAGTCTGTAGGTTCACATTTTAATCTCATCTGGGAATACCCTGGTAGATAAAGCCATAATGTTTATTTTGAGCACCCTGTATTCCCAGTCAAGTGAACAAAAAAACTAACTACCACACTGTCTCTAGATACTGAAGGACAAAGAATGAGAAAAAAAACAGCCATAGGAAGACTTTTCAGACAAGAAGAGGGCAACCTTAAGATACTGATCGAGGAAAGACAGCTTTATAGCGAAGAAAAAAGGTTAAGAGCTGGAAGATAATTCGCCAAAATGAGAAAAATACTAATAAATTTGAAGAAATAGGTAAGTTAAGATGAAGAAGGGTTAGCAACTGGTGTGTTAAATAGGTTGAAATACACAAAGCAACAATTCGATATAGCTAGGTGAAAAGTTAACTTAACAACTCCTGTAACTCAAAAGTCCTCAGAAAAGTTCCACTTCAGATGAGGAAGCTATAATAAAGATTTACCTATATCTACTTCCTCTCTCCTCTTTTGATTCTACTTCCCTCCAATGGTAGATTCCTCCCATGTGTGGAGGAAATGATATCATACCTCATTAGTGCCAATAACCCCACTCCAGTAAAATCTCCTTAGCATTGATTAGATGCAACATGTGCCCATTCTGTAAGTGATTCTGCTTTTGCCTGATAAATATGATGCTTATATTGCCTAGGTCATATGGGATCTCTGGAGCAGTCTGAAGTCTTACATAATTTTTTAAAAAATAAGTAATTATAGGGGCTGAAGAGATGGCTCAGCAGTTAAGAGCACTGTCTGCCCTTACTGAGGATCCAGGTTCAATTTCTAGCACCCACATGGCAGCTAACACCTGGTCATAGCTCCAGTTCCAGAGGATCTGCCGCCCTCATCTGACTGACTACTGCAGGCACTGCATGACACTAGTATATGTAGGCAATATACGCATACATATAAAATAAAAATAACTAAAATTTTAAAAATATTTTTAAAAATAAGTAACTTATTTTTTAAGCGGACAATTCTAGTAGTGGAAGAGGACTGAAACAGTAAAAAGAATCCTACATAAAATTACAATTGTTAAAAAAATACTGTACTAAAAAAAGAAAGAAAGAAAAAGAAAAACTGGCCAGGCCTGGTAGTAACTACCAAGTGCTACCTGTAACCTAGCACTTGGGAGATAAAGACAGGCGGATCAGGGACTCAGGTCATCCTCAACTGCACAGCAAGTTTGAGGTCAGTCTAGCCTACGTGAAAACCTGTTTCAAAATAACAAAAACAAAAACAAAAAGGGTTGGGGAGACAGCTCAGTAAGTAAAGTACTTGTTTGAAAACCTGAATTCAATTCTTAGTATCTATATCAAAAGACAAGTGTAACACTGTTATCAGTCTGTAATCCCAGTAATGGGAAGGCAGAAACAGGAGGATCCCTGAGGCTTGCTGGCCACTCAGACTAACCAAAATGACATGCCCCAGGTCCCTAAGAGATACCCTGACTCAAAAGAAAAGGTGGACTGCTACTGAGGCATGCCGCCTGATGCTAACCTCTGACTTTCACATGCATGTGCACAAAAATGCACACCCCCACACACAAGTGCAATCACACAAAGAATGAACTAAAGACAGTGAAAAGCATTCAAAAGCAGAGAAAAGTCAGGGGAGAGTATCTGGAAAATGGTAACTAGGAGTGTGGTTGTCAACATACCTGGGAAGACATCAACTGAGGAAATCTCTCCATCAGACCGGCCTGTGGAGAATTTTCTTGATTGCTAATTGATGTAGGAGAGGCCAGCCCACTGTGGCCAGTACCAACCGTAGGCAGGTGGGCCTGGGCTGTATAAGCAAAGTAGCTGAACATGACCCTGGAGGGAGGTCAATACATAAATTCCCCTATGGTTTCTGCCCTGCTCAAGGTCCTACCCTGACTTCCATCAGTCATGGACTATAACCTGCAAGATGAAATAACACCTTTTCTCCCCAAGCTGGTTTTGGTCTTGGTGTTTATCAAACAACAGAAAGCAAACTAGAACAGGGAGTAATAAGAGTGACTTAGTGGTTTCCTGGTCCAATAATGCTTCAACAACAGCTACTATGAAAATAGTGGAACTGAAAACAGCAAGCTGATCTGTTTCAAGTGTAGGAAGTCTGAATTCAGAGCTAAATAAACATCTGGAAATTTAAAGCGGGAAGCACTTGTGCTGAGTAACCACAAACAGAACAAAACTCAACCAAATTCAGAGTTTAAAGTACATAAATGCCCAGCAGTGAGCATTATGCATGAATGGAGAAAGAGATGGCAAAGACTGTAAAGAAACCCACTCTTGAAAGGCAAAGGCAAAGGCAACACACAGCAGACTGCTTGAGTTGGACATGTTGCTTAATTACACACACTCTCATCAAGCTTAGCTCAAGAAGCAGAGTCTGGAGTGTCATAGGACAGTCTAACTCTGGCAGAGCAACTGGAAGATAGAGGATAATTTCAAAAGCAAAAAACCACAAAGAGGAGACCCATTTCTCCATAAACATAAATAAATCAACCTTAAAAAGATAGGCCAATTAAAAAATTGGGCAAAATATCTGGATAAATATATTATGAAAGAAAGCATATGAATGACAAAAAGGTACATGCAAATTTGTTCAATACCATCAGTTTTTAGAGAAATACATATTAAAACCACAGCCAGATGGATGCCATAATATAACCACTATAATGACTAAAAATATTTTGTAAATGGCACATTAAGAGTAGCAAAGACATAGAATAACTAGAACCCTCATGATGCTGGTAGAGAATAAATTTATAGTGACTTAAGAAAAGCACTGCCAATTCTTATCAAGCTAAGTGTACACTTAAAATATTCTCTAGCAATATATACCAATTCCAGGTATATATCCACAAGAAATAAAGAAACAGGTGTAAAGACAAGGGCTTGCAACTGGAATGGTCAGAACTGCCTCAAGCTAAACCAGTGCAGAGTCTAACAAGTAGATGAATACACAAACTCTGGCACCCTCATATAATGAAACAGTGAGATAAAAGAATGCACTATTTTATATATCATGACGTGAATATATTTGAAAAGGATTATGAAAGAAATAAGCCACAAAAGCATAAACACCTTCATTTATATAAAATTTCTTAAGGAGGGGCTGGAGAGACAGCTCAGTTGTTAAGAGCACTGGCTGCTCTTGCAGAGGACCCCAGTTCAGTTCCCAGCATCCACACGATGGCTAACAACTGTCTGTAACTTCAATTCCAGAAGATATGGGGCTTCTTCTGATCTCCATGAGCATCGCACACACATGTGCAATCACATACAGGCAGGCAATATATTCATATACATAAAAATAAATAAATTTTGAAAAACTTCTAGAAACATTAAAAAATAATCATAGAAAACAGCGCAATGATTACCAGTGAGGGGATAAAAGATGAAGACAACAGTTCTATCCTGGGTTTTTGTCTGCTTGAATTTGCATGGGTGTTGTCCATGACAGAAAAAACGGTGGAAATGGGATCTTAGTCAAAGAACTATTGGCAGCTGAATACTGTTGGGTGAGGAAGAGCTGATCTTATTCAAGGGAGGGACTCTAGATGGGCTGACTAGACCTCAGTGGATGAATTTGCACTGAGGGATGTTTAGGGACTCTAACTTGACTCTACAGGACTTTACACAAATGACAGAATGCATGAGATGCAGGGGGAGCAGTATGGGGAAAGGGTGTAAAGACGGTAAGATGTTGTGTATGAAAAACAACAATTCAATAAAAAACTTACCAAAATAAAAGGTGAAGACAACTTAGTGGGGTGATGAAAATGTTCTATAGCCTGGGAGTTTCATAAATATCCATAGTTTAAAAACCTGATTGAAGTAAACACTTCCAGTGTTTGTTAAGTTTTGCTGTACAACCCTAAACTTTGCTCTTTTATGAGAAAAATGGGTTAAGTGCAAACCAGCACAGTAAAGAAGTGAATGGTCAGCAATGAACTGCAGTGATATAGGTGAAAGGTTTTAGAACTGCACTGCAGTGAAAGAGAGGCAGAAAAAGGGTAGAGACGGAAGTTGGATTTGAAGGCCGACTCATTAGGAGTAACGTGCGAGGGAAAAGAAACAAGATGTGAAGTCACTGGAAGTGGTTCCAACGGTGAGCTGAATAAGGGTAAATGTGAGAGAAACCAGTTTTGGTAGAAAACAGAAGCACTGGATTAGGGACATGTGAAATAGGTTAAGCCAGTGATGTCTATGAAATATTTATACAAATATGTATGCTTAGGATCTCTGAAAATTCAGACAATCTTCATATAGGCACATTTAAGCAAAAAGTCAAGAGATAAGAAAACCCAAGACTAAGACCTACAAAACTGCACATTTCTAAGTAAAGGAATCTGAAACGAAACTAAAACCAAATGAAATCAAAGTCACCAAGTCAAATTAACAAATAAAAACCTAAGAAACAGGAGCTATAGAAATAACAGAAAAAGTATGAGTGCTGTCATGAAAACTAAGAGGAAATATTGGTTAAAAGTCAGCTGCTGAGAGATGATGTGAGGTGAGAGAGAAAAGCACCAGCTTCGTACACTGGAATATTCATGAAGGACAAGGAAAATGTGGTTAGTGATACTGCTCCTCCCCTAGCAGTTAATGACTACTAAGAAGAGGGGATTCTCCAACATGCAGAACTGCCAAATCAATTTTCAGGATTTATCAACCATACTGGGGTGAGCACTTTGGTGATGTGAAGTGTCTTTTAGAGTTATCTATACTGTGGTAAGCAACCCCTCAATATATTCCTATAAGTAACCCAAATAAACTCCTTGGTTCATCAAACTAAACTTCAGTGGAACTAGTTCATTGATTTGCCTTAGATGTTCTGTGTAGGGTAAAGAGATACTTATTCAGGTCTCCCCAAGAAAAGTCATGCAATGCCTTCTTACTTTTCAAGTTTTGCAGTGATTTCTTGAGGGTCTATACCTTATCCCCCAAAAAAGTCACACAAGAAACTGTCTTGCTCCCTTTTCCATCATGTGAGGAGAGGACACAGCAAGAAGGAGCCATTTTTGAAGGAAAAAGCCTTCAGTGCTATGATTTATAAAGGAATTGTCCCCTAAAATGTCATGTGCTAAAATTTGGACCCCAGTGAAGTAACATAATTTTAAGAGGCCCCTGCCTCTTAAAGAGATGGCTCAGTGGTAAAGAGCACGCAGATTGCACTTGCAGAGGAACCAAGTTCAGCACCTACACGGTTGCTAACAACTGTCTGTAATTACAGTTCCAGGGGTTCTGACACCCTCTTTTGACCTCGTGGGCACTGTACTCCATGAGTGCACTCACATGCAGGCAAAACACTCATCATACACATAAAATAAAAATAATAAATAAAGTATATTTTTTAAAAGAGGTGGTGAATCTTTAAAAAATATAGCCTAAGAGAAGATGGTTGGGTCACAGGATACTGTCAAAAGCAATGTAGTTCTCACAGGACCAATTTAGTTCTCGTGGATAGTAGGTTGTGACAAAGCAATGCCACCATATGTATTTAATCCCTTCCTACTTCTCTGCTCTGTCTTTTGTACAGGAAACCTTTCTCAGACACCACACATCATGTTTGTACTTACTATTGACCAAAATGGCAAGCCAAATAAGTCCCTTCTATTATACAGTACTTTAGAAAATTTCCAGCTAGACATTTTGTAACAGCAACACAAAAGAGACTAAGACACTCACCAGACACTGAGTCAGGTGGAACTTTAATCTTGGACTTCCCAGCTTCCAGAACTGTGAACAATAATAAATTATTATTAATTAGCAATTTTGTAGTATTTTGTTTTAGTAGCTTGGATGGACTAAGCCATAAGGTAAGCAAAATCTTGAAAATATATGCTTAACATTGGAGGTAAAGGAGGGTTTCTTCAATAGGAAACAAAAACAATTATAAATAAAAAATACTGATAAATTTGCTACATTAAAGTTAGAAGTTCAATTAATCAAGACATTGTTCAGTCAACACACAAAGACACTCATACACACACACAAACACATACACACACACATATATACAACCAGACTAGGAAAACTTATATCCCACACATAAAATGAAAAGCATCTAGTACATAAATTAATATAAATGTTTAAAAAAATTACAGATTTACTAGAAATATGAACCAAAGCCTAAACAAAGAGAGAAAGAAAGAGAGAGAGAGAGAGAGAGAGAGAGAGAGAGAGAGAGAGAATGAGAACAGAGAGAAGCAGAAAGAGAATGAACCTAGGAAGCAAAAATCTTATAGAAAGATAAAAAGGTACCTAAACGAAATACTACTTCAGTGAAAAACAAAATCCTAAAACTCTAACAATGCCAAGTGTTGTGAGAGGATCACAACTATAATACATACTTGGCTATAAAAACAAATTGGAATTATGGATGCCAGAAGTACATGCCAGAAGTTCATAACTGTTTGTAATCGACAAAAGCTGGAAACATTTCAAAACTTTTGCCAAGAATATCATGGCTATATAAATATCAATAATATATCAATATCAATAAATATAAATACTCATACCTTATATCCTTACAAATATATACAAAAGTGCTCGGTGTGGTGGGGCACATTTTTAATGCCAGCACTGGGGAGGCAGGGGCAGGAGGATCTCTGTGAGTTCAAGGCCAGCCTGGTCTACATAGCAAGTTCCAGGTCAGCTGGGACTACAGGGAAGATCACCATGTCTCAAAAAGATCAGCAAAACAAAATAAAAACAAACAAAAAAACAAATGCATTCCTTCTTTACATATCCAATTATGGCATCCTTCAGTAAACATACCAAATGCATATCAGGGATTCTCTTCCTAAACATTTCTCTGTCCAAATCGAGTCTTTATATTCTATTCTAATCTACTCACCAAGTATCTATAAAACTTGGTTTCTTAACCCTTTCCCAGAATTCCTTGATTTGGACCTATATTGCTTTTCAACTAATGAAATATAAGTATGTAAATATAAACATGTAAGTATAAATGTAAGGTCTTTTATGCTCCTAATTGTAGGCCTATTATGAACACGTGCTCCACACTCTGCTAGAAGTATCATTTTGAAAGCAATGTGACTATATAAAGCTATTCCTATTGGACAAAGTATAAATAAAGATAATAATTACAAATACTATACTACATATCATCACCATAATTTTGAAAAGCATGTGTTATACCTATGCTATAAATGAGGCAAACTGAACCTTAGAAAAGGTAATTCATAAGCTAATATGTGGACAATCTGACTAGACTCCAGTGGATGAACTTGAACTGAGGGAAACCTGGAGAGAAATGCTTGACTGGATAGAATTTAACAAATATGACAAACATACCTGAACTGGTGGGGTGGGATTATGGGGGGTGGATCTAAATTTGATTAAGATATATTATACGACATATGCAAAAACTCAAGAAAATAGTAAAAGTGGGAAAAAAAATCCTATTTTTCCCAGCCAGGCACGGTAGCATACACCTTTAATTCCACCACTCAGCAGGCAGATACAGGTGATCTTTGTGAGATGGAGGCCAGTCTGGTCTACCTAGTTCCAGGTCACCTATGGCTACAGGAATACCCTTTCTCAAAAACTAACAAACAAAAATCCTATTCTTCTCAGCTTTCCTGGAAGCCAAGCTTATCACTCACACAATTCTGACAACAGACTTTAAGTGGAAATCTTGGGTTAAGCTTCTGGGAAAGACAAAAGGATTCAAACTATGCTGGCATGCAACTTTGACCTTTCCTATTCCTCTTCCTTTCTAGGAAACAAAGCTCTGGGTGTAACATCCCTTTTGAAGCTATGAGGTACACACGTGACATTTAAAACCTCAAACTTCAGGAGACAAATCGAAAATAAGAAAACTAGGTATACAACGTTTCCCACTTGAGGTATGTGATGACACTCCTCACTTCAGGAATATGACGACACTCCCCATTTCACGTATAGGATAACATTTAACATGCTTTCCCATCATAGTTAATTACTGCTGTAACAAATATCTATCCTAAGAACACACAAATTACAATCAACTTAGTTTCTTCAGTATACCCTGATTTGACACATACTTGTAGATAACTGTGATAATGATAAATATGTTAAATTTTTAAAGAAAAGCAGGCCTACTGAAACTTTAACTAGAGAAGTTTTAGCTTACCAGGTTTTTTTTAACTTTTTTATTTGTATAAGTGTTTTGATTGCCAGGATGTTTAGTGGTGTGTGTGTAATGCCTGAGAAGGTCAGAAGAAGATGACAGAGCTGGAGCTGTCATGTGGGTGCTGGGAGTCGAACCCAGGTCCTCTGGAAGAAAAGTAAATGCTCTTACCCCTGAGCCACCTCTCCAACCCTATCAGTTTTATAGATTCTGCCTGTGCTTAACATTTTGCTTAAAGGAATATACCTCAAAAATGTACTAGAAAGATAATTTATGGTAAAGATTAACTGTCATTTAAATTTCTCAAAAAATTGTATCTCTGTATTAGGTTAAAGGGCCAGAAATCTCAAACAAATGTACTCCATTGAGTTAACCAATGAAATTATGCTTAAATACCATTCTCATATTTTACCTATGGCCAATATGTGGGAAGGTATCTGAGTATCTGTGACTCTGCCTACAGTACATTTTTACATAAGGCTCTAATGGCATTATTCCCCACCTCACTCAGGGCAGAAAAAAAAAGCTGTCTTGTTTTTCTCCCCAAGGAACTACTATACTTACTAGCACTAGGGTGATTTAAGACATGTAAGCCTGTTTTCCCTTTATTTAGCAGTTAATTAATCAAATTTTTGGTTCAGTATCTAAGGCTTGTTAGGTGTAATGGCCCACGCCTGTACTCCTGGCACTTAGGCTAAAGCAGGACTACAATTGTAAGGTAGCCTAGCCTATACAGCTAACATCTGTAGATAACTGTTTAAAGCAAGAAAGGAACTGGACATGGTGGTATACCTTTAATCCCAGTAGAGGCAGTGGATCTCTGTGAATTCAAGGTCAGCCTCATTTAAAGGCCAGCTTGGGTTACAGGGAGACCCTGTCTCAAAAAGATCAAAAAAAGAGAAAAGAATCTTGTCTTTCTTCAACTAAGAACATTGCATTTTTTTTATAGCCATTGTTTGATATTTCAGTTTACTTTTTATTTAGTGTGCCTACATATTTAGTTAAAACTGTCACAAATTATTTTTTAGGAGTACACAGCTTATTTTAAAATAGCATTTCTTCAGGCTACAGAGATAGCTAAGCAGTTAAGAACACTTGCTATTCTTCCAGAGGATCACATTTGATTCCTGGTACCTATATGGCAGCTAACAACCATTGATAACTCCAGTTCCAGGGGATACAACATCCTCTTTTGGTTTCTGAAGGCACTGCATGCATGTGATGCATTTACATACATGCAGGCAAAACACTCATACACATAAAATAAAAATAATAAATAAAATATTTAAAACACATGTCATTTCTTAAGAGAAAAGACTATTAATCTTTTGATAAGACGAATAAAACTCATATATGAAAACAGTCTTAACTGGTTTTTACCGCAACACTGCTTTTTTTTTTTTTTTTAAATACTAGTTACTGCAGTAAAACTAAAGGTATGTTGTGAAAGGCAATGCTCCACTGGTCCTAAAGGTCCCAGAATGTTAATGCTGGATATGCAGGGAAGGCAAGGCCTTGACTGACTTTAACTGGGCTACTTTTCAGGACTGTACTGAGAGTGAGCAATCTTAAATGATAAAGAGACATTTCCTTAAAGAATGAGCTTGGATTTATTTATGATAAAAATAATATACTCAAGTATGGTATTCTTCAGCTGTCACACAAACCCACCACATCATAGATTCACACTGCCCCTGTGAACTTAGGCAGAAGAAACCCATGCCAAGATAATGTTCCCACTATTCCTACTGCTATGATGCCATAAGCTACAACATTTCTGATCCAAGAGTTTTATATACCCTGTTAGCATTCAGAATACCAACAGGCTAATTTAGGAATAGGGATAATCTCAGATTTGGACAAGGAACTGATTCAGCAGAAAATAGCTAATCATTTAAGGTCTGAAAGTAAACAACTTATATTCTTTAGAGTACAAAGGAATTTCTACAGACACTATCATTAATGAAAATGGTAGAGAAGGGCTGGAGAGTTGATCAGTGGTTAAGAGCACTGACTGCTCTCGTAGAGGACCCTGGTTTGATTCCCAGCACCCTCATGGAGGCTAACCACCATCTGTAACTCCAGTTCCAGGGTATCTGAACTCTGGGGCACTGCATGACATGAGTGCACTACACACATGCAGGCAATACACTCATACACATAAAATAAAAACTTTTAAATATTTGAAAAAGAAAATGATAGAGAAATAAACTCTTAAAATAATTACTTAAAATAGCAATCTCAATGAGCCCATGAAAGAATTCTTGAGGTTTTGGTATTTTATTTTATTATTTTTATTTTATAGGTATGGGTGTATAGCTTACATGTGTTTAAGTGCACCCATGTTGTGCAGTGCCCATAAAAGTCAGAAGAGGGCACTGGAGAGCCTGGAACTGGAGTTAACTGATGGCTGTTAGCCACCATGTGGGTGTGGGAATTGAATCCAGGTCCTCTACAAGAGCAGTCAATGCTCTTAATTGCCTAGCCATCTTCTCCAGTCCCAATAAGAATTTTTTAATTAAAAAAGTTACTATTGTATTTTAAATGTCTGCATTTTAAACATGAAATGCAGTACTGTAAAAATTAAAAACAAAAATATTTGTTTTACCACCAAGGACTTTTCTGAATTTCTTCACTCTCCTGAGCTTGTGATTTATGTTTACTGCTATATTTACTAAAATGATTAAAAAGATACTAAGACTTAACTCTCAGAGAAAGTTCTAAGAAAGGACTAACCAATTCTTTCCCCTAGTAAAATCCAGAAAAGGCAAAAAGACAGCACAGCAATTATTAACACAGCAATTATTCAACAGGTCATGATTTTATTTAGATCTCAACATTATGAATATAAAACCTTAAAACCATAGCACTCAAAAAATTAAGTTAGAGGCTGAATTTGGCTGGTCTTGCAGAGGACCTGGGTCCAGTTCCCAGGACCTACATAGCAAGAGTAACTACAGTTCAAAGGATCCAATGCTCTCTTCTGACCTGAGGCATTGCACAACACCGGTCCACTTACATACCTGCAGGCAATACACTTATACACATAAATTAAAATAAATTAATAAATAAAAAATTTTAAATTAACTTAATAAAGAATATTTACCACATGGGTTGATTGTAGAGCTAAGTGAAGCAGCTCCAGTGGAAAGGCTGCCTTTTGAAACTGCTGAAGCCACAGGAGGTGTAGAAGAGGAAGTTGGTGTAGTCGAGGAGGCTGTTGAAGATGGCAACCGTTCTCCAGACTCCATATCTATGACAAGTAAAATGTCGTAATTAGAATTATTCAAAAGAATTATACATATTTATATATTTTACTTATTTTTAATAAATGTGATATAAATTCAGAAATGAAAGAAAAATACAGACAAAAGACTTCTATGGTTTGAAAATGGGTTACCCCTATTCAAACTCATGTTAAGGCTTAATTCCTTAGTGTGAGAGAAAGAGGTAAGGCCTCTGAGAGGGTCTAAGTCCTTAGGAGAGATTGATGCCTTTTTGTGAGACTCAGCAGGAGTGAATTTTTATTCTCCTTGAAATGCATTAGTCCTTGTAAACTAAGTAGTTTTACAGGAAGACCATCTCACATGGTTAGCTACTCTGCTCTTGAATTCTCAGCCTTCAGGAGTATGAGCTTTATAAATCGCCCAAGCCTAGATATTCTGGTATACAATAGAAAGTAGAAGAAGATAAATATTAATTTATGGAACAATTTTATTTTTGAGACAAGATTGTACCCAAGCAGGTTTTGAATTTATAGGCTCAAACAGTCCCCTAACTTTACTTCGTGAACTGGGACTATAGACATGTTCCTACATTCAGTTTGAAATAGATCTAATTTCTATGTGAACCATATCTTCTAGTAGTATTGCAAGTTTTTTATATCTTAAAAACGGTATAATTTACACAACTGTTTGAAGCCAGAACACAGGAAGATTAAGGTTATATTCTTATTTCCTAAAGCATTTCATCATTGCTTCGATTGCAACATAATTCCCATATTATCTTAAAGGATCAAGAAAGTAATACAAGTTGGGTGTGGCAGCATGACTGATATTTTCCTTATAAAGTATTTTCATGAAGTCTCAGTTCAGCAAATTAAAGAGCACTGGCTGCTCTTGTAGAGGACCTGGGTTTGATTCCTAGCACTAACATGGTGGCTAACAACAATCAGTAACTCCAGTTTCAGAGGATCTGATGCCCACTTTTCACATCCGTGGGCCCTGCATGACAAAGGCAATATAGTCATACACAAAAGATAAAAAATAATAAATAAGAAATATTTTAAAAAGTGAATTGTTTACTTTGAAATTTGATGTATTTTACTAAAATGATATTTATTGATAACAATTCTGAATATTAAAATCAGAATTTGTGAAAATGGAAGTCCACAAAAACCTTTTTCCCTGTATGATGACTATATGTACTAAGGGGAGAAAAAAGAATAATCAGATAATACTGTTCAAATTCATGTCTATCAAATATTCTTTTTTGTGTAATCATAAAGTTTATGAATACTGACATCTGGTAGGTATAAAAGTGAACAGGTGCAAAGAGAGAAGGTAAGACATGTTGGCTAAGAAATGTAAATATGATCAGTTAGCTTCCTTGTTTCAGTTGCATTAATAGTTTACTATTAAAAATATAACTCCAGGGGTCTGGGACTCTAACTGAGAGGTAGACTGCTTCCATAGCATGTGGGAAGAGCTAAAGATCAGACTAAAGACTCAAAAATTACTGATAAAATAGTAAGCCAGATGTGGTAGGCACCTAAAAACTCAGACATTGGGAGGGAATCGCCTAAGCCCAGGAGTTCAAGGCTAGTGTGGGCTGTATTAGACATTAATCTCTTAACAGGAACAGGCTCGCATCGCTCTCTAAGAAAAAGCCTATTAGAAAATGAAAACTCTGTGCTATACCACCAAAAGTTTTCCATGGGAGTTTAAAGCACAAAAGCAGATTCAGTGAATCCTTAGTTTTTTACATAATGCTACCTTTTTACATGATTAGAAATATCAGGAGATAGATAGTAATTATGCAGTTTCTTTTGGCTTAGTAGAACATTAGAGTTTTATAAGTCCATTTTTTTCTAGAAGTTTTGACAAATATTTCTTTTACAGGTCAACAAGGTGTTTCATCAGGTAAAGGCACTAGCCACAAAAGCCTAGAACCCACAGAAGGTGGAAGGAGATAACCGACTCCACAAAGTTATCCTCTAACCTCCACACATGTGCTATGATGTATATTTACATAGTAACAATAATTACAAAATAATAAAACATTTAGCTTAAATTTTTTTTGAAAATTCTATGTGTATGAATATCTTGCCTGTATGTATGTATGTGCATCACATGGGTGCCTGGTGCCAGGAGAGGTCAGAAGAAAACATCAGATCCACTGGAACTGGAGTTAAGGAAAGTCCTATATCCTCTCCTCAAGCAGTGTGTGCTCTTAACCATTGAGCTATCTCTTCAGGCCCCTTAATAATACATTTTAAAAATTCTCCTAGATCAAACATTTGTTTAATCTTGGTAATAACAAAAACAAGACAAGCAACAAACTAAAATGTTTCTGTTAAACGTCTATGGGAAACATGTCATAAAGATCTTATTAGCAGACATTATTCTCCTATGAATATAATGTATACATAAACTAAGACACCTACATTTTCAAAATGACATTTCAGGGAACTAGGTATATCTTGTTATGATTTCAAATATAAATGTATAAAGGATTGATTTTCTTGTCATTTCACCCTTTTAACTACCAACACACGCAGTCATTTGATTACACCCTTAAAAGGAGGTAAACTGGCAATCAGGTGCTCTGCGCTCCATGCTGATCTGAACAATTCTAGGACGTCCCTAAATAGTAGTTTATCTGAAGATTGGGGTAAACTAGCTGAAGTCCCTATCAGTTTCACACACTTGATAGTTAAAAAAAAAAGAGTCCTCCCATAAAGAAAACTCCCAAATCATGTGTGTTTGATCATGCCTGGTTATCCCAGCACTTGGGAGGCTGAAGTAGAAGAATTGCCATGAATTTGATGCCAGCTTTATCTACATAGTGAGTTATAAGCCAGCCTAGGCAACAGGATTGTGTGTGTGTGTGTGTGGAGAGACAAAGAGACAGGAACTGAGAGAAAGAGACAGAGACACAGAGGCACACACGTACACACAGGTTCACTTGCCCTTGAGGAGATGTCAGGATGTTTACCTTAACTGCATCTCCATTCTGCTGGAGTTTTTTTGTTGTTGCTGTTTTGTGTTGTGTTTTGTATTTGTTTTTTGATAGTGGGTCTCTCACTGAATCTGGAACTAACAAATATGGCCAGAGTGGCCAGTGAGATCCTGGGATCTGCCTGCGTCTGCCCACCTCCTGCCCCCATCCCCATGCTGGGGTTATGGATGCATGCTGCCACAGCTGACTTATATATGGATGCCGGGGCTCCACACTCAGATCCTCGTGTTTTCATGGCAAGCATTTTACCAACTGAGCTATTGCCACAGTGTCTTACAGCCATTTTTTTCTATGTCCAAATGTGCATCAAGCTAAATTACAGGTTTCTGATAAATCTTTTAAAAATTTATCCTTGAGACCCCAAGAAACCTGACAATGAGAAAATAATCCAGAATGAAATCACTGATTTTGACATTGCTCAGCAAATAATCTATTCATGGAGTATCCTTTTCCATCTAAAAGATTAGTATTCTTTTGCAAAGAAATACCTGTGGGGAAGATATTATCCTAGACATGCAAAGTAGATTCTGTACAAGAATATTAAGGGAAGACTTGAACAAGATTTAATATCTGTAGATCAACTAAACTATAGGTATAACCTGTGACTTTAAATAGTATCTTGGCTTGAAAATTTCTAACAGGTATATGAGGGTTTGAAGGATACAGAGAGATATATATGGTTAACTGATCCAAATATAAGAGGCTCCAAAGAAAATGCAAAAGACCTAAAGCTTTGTATAACTAAGAAACATAATTAACATGTTAATAGAAATAGTGAAGTCTGTTTCAGAAAACAACTATGTGTAAGACTAAACAAAGCAGAGTATTAAACAGAAATCATTTTACTCTATATAAAATATACAATGTACTCAGAAGCCCAGGAAACAGTATAAGAAATTAACTGAAATTTAATCAGGAGGAGGCAGAGCTTATAGACAGAGAAAGCAACAAATCTCAAAGAACAAAATGAAGACTAGGGATTGTAAACAGAATGCTAAAAGTTTGAGTTTTGTCCTGATCATCCTAATATCACGCTTGCATTTCTGATATAACTTTCCCATTCAGAAGTCTTTAAAGGAATTTATATTAAACATATATTCACACATATGGATAAAAATATCTTAAAGGATATTTATAACATACTGTGATTACAAAAGACATATACATTTCCATCAATAAGAAATTGTTAAAATTAAAAAATATTTTGTTATTTTTATTTTGTGTGTACAAGCATATTGCTTGCATGTAGATAGGTGAACTCAGGTTGTGCAGTGTCCATGGAGGTCAGAAGAAGATATTGGATACCCTGGAACTGGAGTTACAGATAGTTGTTAGCTACCATGTGGGTGCTGGGAATTGAATCTAGGTCCTCTGCAAGAACAGTCAGTGCTCTTAACTGCTGAGCCATCTCTCCAGCCCAGAAATTGTTAAAATTTTAATTGATTATAACTTTAAAAAAAGAATGAGGTAGGTCTGTGTTTGCTAATATGTTAAGTGAAAGGGACAAGGTGGGGAAGAATATGAATAGCAGGGTCTCATTTATGCTCAGGATAAAAGGGTAGATATATTCTAACACCTGTATGTTGATAGACTGTTTCCACAAAAATATAGGAAAAACTCTTAACTTCATATAGTATACTAGAGAAAGGGACCTAGGAATTGGGGTCCAGGTAGGGGAATTAACTTTCACTGTAAATCTTTTTGTATTATTTAAATATCTTATCTTGTGTACATTGGTGACAGTTAAATCAACAAAAAGAATGGTTCCTAATGGTTTGTCATTGATGGAAATTACCCTTCAAAATGTTCCACAGTCAATCCAGGCTAGCCTGCTAAATTTATTTCAGGAATATGTCATTATATGATTTTAGTCAGGAAATCACAGCAAGAAATGAAATGAAAATTAAGGAAAATCTAGTCAAATGAATCTGTGGCCCTGCCAGAAAGAACACAGAATTCAACTGGAGGGTAAAAGAAGAAGTACTGGGTAAAAGAAGAAGCACTAACCTGAGCAGGGACTGCAAACACAGTCAGATGGAAATTTTTATGTAATGGTATCTTTAATCAAGGAGGAAAATCATGAAACTAATCCCATATGTAAACTGTGAATAAGCATGCACATGTCCATCCTTCTGACCTATCATATCCAATTCATCTAAGTTTGACTTCTACCATAAATTAAAATTGATCCCTTTGTCTTCATCTCCATAGTCACCACAGTGATCTATGTCACTGACAATTTCTCCATAAACCAAGGAGTCACCAAACAATAGTCTACTGCAGTATCTGTTTGTTGAGGATGTGTTACTGGTTTTCTTTTACTAGTGGTAACTGCTTTTGGACAGACACAAAGTAGCTGTGATAGATTATGAGGTCTACAAAGCTCCAAGTATTATCTGACGCTTGATAAGTTCTGGATATTGGTAAAATTCCTGACTAAGGTTACAAATTTCCAAAACTTCCTTAGTCAAAATTCATTCTTCATGTAATAATCATTGTTAAAAATATTAAACAATAACACTTTATTAAGTGTTCCAGACTACAATAGCATTGAATTTACATGTAAGACAAAAATATAAAATCATTGATAAGATCCACACACAAAATTCCTCCATTTACTTGTTTAGCATCATAGAGAGACACACGTGTGTTCATCTAATCGCTCAAGACTTTTGGCCAAATAAGCCTGAATATAACATATAAGGTAGAAGACTGAGCATATTTTCTATAGTAAGAATAATAGTTTTCCTTAACAATCTTACAATATGCTTTAAAAAGAACTAAGTAAAAATTAATTTTGTTTTATTTTGCAATATTGGGCATATAACGTAGGGCCTCAGGTCAACACTCTTCCACAGTACTCTGTTTCCAGCTCCTAAAACACTTTGATGGGTAAGATGAATGATATGCTGTTGTACTGCATAGCCTTTAAATTTTCTGTTTATACATATTTTTATTAATCTTAAAGGAATTAAAATACACTCAACATATTTAGATGATGCAATTTTTGTGAAGATGTTTAGTAAATAAAATGGATAGACATGTTTTAAAACAAAACAATTAAAAAATGTTCAAAGTTACTATACAACAGACATAAAATTGAGAAAACCACCCCCCCAAAACAGAAAATCATATATGTACATATCTTTGTAGTAAAATAAGGATCAATAGTAAGCAAACAATTTCACATCACTGTGGAAAAAAAAAAAAAAACCGAGTATGCTTCCCACACAATGCTGCTAGTGCTAGCAGGATCGCCGCTGGCTATAGTTTTTACCACTACAATCAGTATCACATTATTTGTTATATTTTTTATACCAGACACTATGCTAAGAATTTTCATTTCATTGTTTTAATTAAGGCAAGTAAACTTCAATTACAACTATCTTCATAATTGTTAATAATTTTCACAAATGAGAAACATAGACAAAGAATGGTTAAGTAACTTACTATACACAAAAAGTTTTAAGTGTTGGAGACAAAGTTTGTCTAGCATTCCTGTGGTGCTAATCTTTGTGCTCAGTATCTCAAGTTTGAGGCCAGTCTGAGGTACAGAGCAAAACTAAATTACAAAAAAGGGGAGGGGCAGGAGTGTGTGGCTCAGTGGTAGAGCACTGCCTCCCATGTGTAGTGCCAAAGAAAGCTGGTTACTATTCTTTCCTTCCTACGAAAGATTCTATTATCATCTGTTAGGACAATATTAATTAGGACAATGTTAAGTTCTGGACAATGGGCTTTATAAAGTGTAAAAACAAAGACCAAATATTATAAACAATTACAATGTAGCAGAAAGTAAGTTTTAATAAAAATATAAGTCAGGTGGGAGGGTGGTTTAGTCAAAGATCTTAGCTTGTGTAAGACCTAGGTTCAATCGTAGCACCTAAATAAATAAGAAAAAAAAAATTAAGGGCTGGAGAGATGGCTTTGTAAGAGCACTGGCTGCTCTTGCAAAAGATGGGGGTTTGAATCCCAGAACCTACATAGCCACTAACAACTGTCTGTAACTCCAGTTCCAGGACTTACTCCCTCTGCTGATCTCTGCAGGTACTGCATGACACGGGTGCACTTACGTACTTGCAGGTAATACACTCATACACATATAAGAATAAAATATAAATTTTTTAAACTAAAATACTTAATAAATTGCTAAAATCTTATCTTCTAATGATGTAAAGTGAAATGAAAAATCATAAGTAACATGGAATGATCGACTCTTAAAAGGTACAGAAATATAATGATATATAATGAAAAAAAAAACTGAAAAAAATTTAAAATGAAAACCAGTTCAAAGGAATATGCCAAAATGGTAACAATTGCCCTCTTCCATTCCTTTTACTTTGCATTCCATCAAATTCTTTATATTGAAAATGATTGCACAAAGATTAGAACTAATAATTTTCTATATTTGAAAGGGAAAAAAATGAAAAAATTTAACTTTGGCACAGGAAGATTTCTTGATCTCAAGATGATAACCAAATAAAATCTGTCCTTGAATATACTTTAAAAAAAATTTTTTTTTTTGGTCTTTTGAGACAGGGTCTCCCTGCAGCCCTGGCTGGCCTGGAAGTCCCTATGTAAACCAGGCTGGCCTCAATCTCAAATAGATCCATATGCCTCTGCCTCCTGAGTGCTGGGATTAAAGGCATGCGCCATCACGCCAGGATCCTTGAAGATACTTTAGAAAAACAGCTCACTACTTGTCCAGAATGGTCCAACAGAAATAAATAAGTTACAAGTTCTAGAGATTTATTTTTAGTTACTATTAACAAAAAGAATCACAAAATTCAAAGGATAGTAAAAACAAATAATTTTCCCTAAATGTACACATATCTTAACAACCCATCCATCAGTATTGGCTTAGAAAAACACTGTTTACTAATCAAAGGCAAGAACAGGTCATAAAGCTAATTTCCTACTATCTATACTTTCCCCTAATAAGGAATATGCTATTTAGTGATAGCTTATCCTATAGATTATTTTTCTTGATTCCCAACATAAGTAAGTGTTGATCAAATATCATGAGCATACTTGCAACAAATGGCAAACCAGAGAGTTTCAGTAATGAAATAAAAAATATGAAGAACCAAAGGAAACTTTAGAATTGAGAATACTGTAAGGAAGGGGGATGGGAAGGATGACCTATGGGACATGGAATGGGCTCACTGGGCGAATTCAACAGTATAAATGAACTTGAAGGGAGATTAATTACCCAATTTTAACAAAGGAGAAAATAAACATTTATAAACAACAAAGACATGACATTTGGATGAATAACAAAACTTCTAACATTCGCAATAACAGAATCTTGGAAGGAGGAGGCAAAGGATATAGCGCTGAAAAATTATGTGAAGAAACAATGGCTGAATACTTTATATTTTTGGTTAAAGACACAAAAACCTGATAATATAAGAAGTTGAGCTGGTTAGTTTTCTGTCAACTGGATACAAACTAGAGTCATCTGGGAAGTGAGACTCTCAACTGAGGAACTGTCTCCATCAGACTGGCCTGTGGCCATCTCTGTGAGTCATTTTCTTGATTCCTGATTGATATATGAGCACCCAGCCGACTGTGGGCAGTGCCATCCCTGGGCAGATGAACCTAGGCTAATAAGAAAAATATCTTAGTAAGCCAGGGGGAAGGCAGCCAGTATGCAGCATTCCTACAGGATCTCCATTTCAGTTTTTGCATTCCATTTCCTGCCCTGAATTTCTGTCTGATTTCCCTCAAAGATGGACTGGGCCTTGGAAGTGTAAGATAAAATAAGCCCATTCCTCCAGGTTGGTTTTGGTCAGTGTTTTATCACAGCAATAGAAAGTAATTAGAGAACTGAGAAAACGTCAAGCTGAATAAACTCAGAAAAGTGGAACTCAAGATAGACAGACAATTTTCAATAAGTACACTTCTTTCACCAAATGGATTTAAGCTTTACCTCTCAGGAGGTAACACATAAAGTAACCCAAATCTCTCCTTGTTACACTTTTTAATTCAAGCCTAAGAGAGTAGTACATTATTTTACATAAATTTTTGCAGTACAGTAGTCCAAAAATAGCAATAGAATCTGCCTGAACTAATAGAAGTTTGCTAGCATGGCTGTGACTCATAACTCACCACATCTTACCATAATAGAAATCAAATTCTTTAGTATCCGTCATAGCCATCTGTAGCTAGAGAAAGTCACTATCAGTATCATATAGGACCTTCATTTTTTCTTACTTAACTGGTTATCTATGTGTTCCTTTTCTCCTCATGAACTGATCGCCTGAAAAAAAAATCATTGTGATGGCACACACTTATTCTTCCCCATAGTAACAACAGAATTAACCACAAACTCCTTAGGATCGAACTCAAATAGCAGGAGATCATCCATCTGGTTCATTCAGTCACTCCCCAAATCCATGTTATAATTCCTGTTATCTTTCCCTCTAATGTTCTTCTCCCCGACCCCACATCCACATACCAAACGCCAGGCCAAATGATAGGCCATTAAGGTTTATGTAACTACCCAAGGAAAGTCACTGCTCTCATATCTTTACTGAAAATTTGAAGAAGTCTTAGTTCCCAAATTAATCACTATATTTGTATTTTCCCCTGATTACAATTATGAACTGAATAAATTTGCCTAACAAGCTAAAAGCTTATTTGAATAGAAACCAGATTTGTAGTATCTTTTCCAGAACCACAGAGGAGTATTTTGCTCATAATAGTTGTTTATTAAGTATGGGTACTCATTATTTATGTCTTTATCATATTTAAAACTAAAAAACATTAATGTGATAATACTGTCAACTAGACAGGATCTAGGAGACAACCTCTGTCTAGATTAGGTAAGTCTCTTAGCATGCCTGTGAGGGATTATTTTCATTAGTTTAACAGAGGTAAAAAGATACACCCTAACTGCCAGACTGAATAGAAAGGAGAAAGTGAGTTGAGTTCGAGTAGTAGTCATTCACTGCTTTCTGACTAGAGATGCAATATGACCAAGCCTCAAACTCCTTCCACCAGGCTTTCCCCAACATGAGAGACCCTTCTCCTTTTCCTTTAAGTCGCTTCTGTCAGGGTACTTTATCACAACAACAAAAAAGCAGGTAAAAATCTGACAAGAAAAACGGTAATGCCATAGCTATTAAATTGTAAAGTCCTGATACGGGAACTGGTGTTCTTTCAAATCCGTTTCAGAATGATCACAAATTTTACAAAAAAAAAGCAATAAAAATAACTGTACCACTTTTAATGTCAGGTTACACTAACACTTTCAATTCAAACTTAAAACTACAAAAATTTTATTGTATCAAAGTTTATACCTATAGTCCTCATTTTAATCTGCCAAAAACCTTAGATTACACACCAAAAATCTCGGCTCTTGACATTTTTAGCATTTAATGTATAATCACTCACTTGATTTATGTCACAATATGCAACCAACAGCTTCAAAATTTAATAGCTGTACTAACACAATAAACATGGTTCTTTTGATTCTGAAAATACAGTCTACTGGGATAATCATTTTAAATAATTCTGTGGTTGTATGTTCAAATACATATAAAAACAGGTCCCCTCATCACATTTTATTTTATAGTTAAGGATAGCATTCTACACGGCAAGCAATTTTGATAACATAAAGTCAGTGTATCAAAAGAAATATATAGAGCTGATGATGATGCAGCTCAGATGGCAGAGTACTTGCCTAGCATGCACAAAGTCCTGGGTTTGAGCTCTGTCACCACAAAAATCAGGTGTGGGGGCTGACATTTGTAATCTTAGCACTTGGGAGTGGAGGCAGGAGGATCAGAAGTTCAAAGCTATCTTCGCTATAGAGAAAATTCAGGTCAGTCTGGGCAACATGATACTCTGCCTTGGGAAACAAATAAACAACAAAAAAGCAGAACATATATAGCCAGATGTGGTGGCTCAGACGTAATCTCAACACTTTGGGAGGCTGAAGCAAATTGTCACAAATTTGAGGTCTCTCTGGACTACAGAGACCATGCCTAAAAAAACAAAACAAAAAAGTAATACATGAATCTCATACTGTCCAATAGTGTGGTCATTAATCACATGCAAAAATTTAAGTTGAGAAATTAAAACAGCAAATTTTAAGGCACATTATTCTTAGTTTAAGGGCTTAGTACCTATCACACCATTATTCCAGAAAGTACTATTGTACAACACACTTATGGAAAGGATAATGTCATTCCTCCAGACAGTGGCATCTTGTTTAGTAAGGAAGCCTGTTACAGACTAAGTAATGAGATTGTTAAATTGTTTGAAAAAGAATTAGTAGCTTCTGGGCAGATGTTGCCTCATTTAAGTTTTCGTGAGGAAGGTTGATGTAAGAAGTTATCTGAATCAGCAGTTATCTCTCTGAAGAAACTGGGACTATTACCATGTTGCAAGTTTTCTTCACTGAGCACATTTTGCCATTCTCAAAGGAGTGGAATTTCATTAAAATGAAATTTAGCTTATTTATAAACTGGTCATTAAAATTATCCATTCAGAAGGTAATGGCAAATAATTCTAATTACATATTTCATCATTTATCAAATGTTTCCATCAAACACAAAAGTTTTGTGCCTTACTTTTTAAATTATTTTATTTATTATTTTTATTTTATTTTATATATGAGTATAAGTCTGTATGTATGTAAGTGTACCCGTGTCATCCAGGGTCCATGGAGTTAGAGCAGGATGGAAGATTCCCTGGAACTAGAGTTACAGACAGTTGTTAGGCACCATGTGGTGCTGAGACTCAAACCCCAGTCTTCTGCAAGAGCAGTCATTTCTCTTAACCACTGAGCCATCTCTCCAGCCCCAGTTTGAACCTTTTACACTGCTAATAACTCCACTTATCAATGGTGGAAGAATCTATAAGTATATACACATGCTGCAATTTCTCATTGTATTTAGAGAGAACGAATCACAGAGTGATGAGGTGGTATCACAGAGAAGAAACTGAAATATGCTAGCTGCATGGGGCTTATACTTGGCCTTCCATTCATGTTGCTGAAGCTTAAACCTTGCCAATCCAGTGCTAGATCTTACAGCAGAATTCTAGAACACATTTCCAAGTGGACAAAATAAACAAACAGAAAACTCTGGCTATCAGTCCTAGAATTTTCAAGGTTTAGAAAGTTAGTTATTGAAATGTCACAGGTATTATAGCAGGTTAAAAACTGTAGGTCATAACCTCCTAGAGGTCATGAAATCTACTTAGTGGGATTATAAAAAAATATTCTGGCTCATGGCTAAAGAAGCTTGGAAAATATTGATTTATTTGGCATCCCAATAAGCTGTGGTTTTTATAGGGAAGCACAGAAGGATTTTATAATCCTTAATCACAGTAGATGCTATGCTGCGGTCACACATACATTACTATACCTAGATGATTAGTACTAAACATGTATACATATTAAATGCATCAATGCACTCACACACAAATATACACACATACTACTAAAACACTAGCAGAATTCATGGTGGTTTTTTATTTTTTTTTGTACATGACCATGGATACAGAAATAGTTATATAAAATTCTTAAGAGTTTTTTAGGGCTTCTGGGCACAGAGTCTTATCTTCCAATTTACGGCAAAAGACAGGAAGATTAAATTATCTGGGCTCATGGGATGCCACGTAAATGCGAGTCTTTTCCTCTGTACACTCAGCTAATTAAGGATACATCAAAGTTATTTCAGCCTGTTATTGCAAGGAATATCAACTTTTCCCTTTTTTCAGTGCTTGGGGTCTAGGGCAGGAAGGCATTTGATAAAGTTTTATAGAACAGAATCACTAATACGCGTCAGTAGGAAGAAGGTGAAAAAAACCTTTGCTTTGATGTAATTTTTAAGTGATAGAAGCTTTCATAAAACTAGTTTAATACTTTCCATCTACCTCCATGCAGGAAGTAGGAAAAATCATGACATATTATGCAGTCTGAAATATAGGAACTGAGTGGATTGGCATATGCTAGGCTCTGGCTTTGATCTCCAGCAGCTCCCTCACATCTCTTCACAGATGAAAACATCCTTGATGCAGGCATGGTCCACAGAAATAAAGGCTGGCCAGAATCTATAACATGTATTATTTGCAAAAATATTATCTAATCAGATTTCTTTCTGACACAGACATTTCTGACACTAACAGAAACAAGGACAGTGTTTCTTAGCTTGGAGATCATCAAGGCTGTGACCTAAGGACGTAAAAGTTAACCAAGAATAGTCTGGGGAAAACGTAGGAACACATGTACAGAGAAGCTGAGAGGCCCTGAGACCGAAGTGAGCACGGCTGATCCCAGGCTCCTTTCCTTAGACCTGTCCTTACAATTTTCTCCTCTGCCTGAGACTTCTGAGTATTTACCTTCCTGCTTGAGTTTCTGAGAGTTACTATTTTCCTTGCAACCTGAGAGAGGTGGGCAGGAAATTGCTAACAAGCACCCTGCCATTCTTGTCTTTTCTCATCGTTGCTCATGCTGTTCACAAGCCTGAGACAGTATGTTTTTCTAAAGAAATAATCCCAATATTACACTCTTCAAATACAGGCCTAGGAGTTACTTTATCCCTGAAGCTATATCTGACTAACTCCAAGTCACAACTTCCCATCTTCTAATTACAGAGCATCTTAGCGTCTACCCAGGAAGCTGTTAATTACAGTGACTTTTTATGGCTCTGTATTTGTTTTACGAATTCACTGTGTTATACAGAACACAACAGGATGTCTGCTGAGCCTTAGTTTCTGAATCAATAAAATGGGATTAATTAACCTTCAAAAGCTATTACAAAGATGGGCCTTGTATACTTCCTGAAAGATGTTTTTTTCTTAGATGTCAGTCATGACATAGAAGAAAATTACTTTGCTCTTATCAAACTAAAGATATAAAAATAGGAAAGTTCAATAAGTCAACATTATTCCTTTCATAAGTTAAATAAGTAACAAAAATATCAAAATGATTTACAATTCCAAACCAATTTCTCTCACAGATAAACTTGGATAAATGTTTACCACTAGATCAACCTATTCCTTTGAACGTGGCCCTCAAAAGAGAATAATTTTCACTTGATTTTAGGTGACTGTGAAGTTTGAAGGTTTTTGCTTAAGTAACTGTGTTACTTCTTCCACAGAGTTCAGACTTCATTTATTATAACTTCATTATTCAAAAAACTCCTTTTGTTCAGACTGCAACTTTCTTTTTGTGGTAATTTAAGGATGAAGCTCTTTCTTTTCAGACACTGATAATTATCACATAAACATTAACTATAAACTTTAATTACTATATATTAACATCCTTCAAATAGATCATATTCTCTCCTTGAATTTCATTATTTTCTGAATTTCATACATTTGTCCCTGACTTAATGTACTGACATGCCAAAATATTATATCACTCTTAGGTTTTATGTGGAAGAATCAAGATCCTATACAAAAAGTTTAGAGAGGAAGTGTAGAACAAAGCACTATGAGGGGTATGGTGCTTGTCTAGCATGCCTCAGGCGTGGGTTCAATCCTGAACACTGATAAACGAAACAGAACACCCTATACATATGTCTTAACATCATCTGCATTAAGTATATGAAAACACCGTTTAATAGTTAAATAGTGGTAAAATGACTACAATGATAAGAGAAATATTTTGTGTGTTTCAAAGTAAAATGAAGTACTAACTGAATAGTAAAATTATTCTAAAATTAACACTAACACTTAAAATAGTTCTGTAAATATCCTTTAGAAATACTTGGCAGATTATTAAAGTTAATGCAGTGTAATGATAGAACCATAAGGTAATGATAGAACCTTCTGCAACTATAAAACTGTTGGGACTTTAAATACTCATCTAAATGCTCCACTTCAACTGTTGAAAGGTTAATTAATATTTGGGCTCCTCAGAAGGCTAAGCATAAGAGTTACCACATGACCCAGTAAATCCACTTCTATTATGAATTGAAATATATATCTATATAAACACTTGTATGTACATGTTGATATCTATTGTAATAACCAAAAAGTAAAATCTCAAATGATCACTAACTAATGAATGGATAAATTAATGTGACAGAGGAACAAAATGAAATATTATTCACCACTCAAAAGGAATAAAGAATTAATACATGCTATAACATGGGAAACACGCAAAGTGAAAGGGGACTGACTATATCTACAAAAGACAAACTGAGAGATCAAAAGCTGATTAGCAGTTATGAGGCAAGCAAGCACAGAGAGAAATCTGGTAACTTGGGACTGTGTTTGGTTTCAGTTACACACACACTCTCCAGTAAAATACTTGTCTTCTTTACCTTTATGTACAATGCATATATACCGCTCACTGATCAATGAGATGTTTCTTCTCCCCTAACAACCACCAAATTTAGACAGTTTCTATTCAAATATATTCCCAATATGCCTGGGTAGGAAGAATAGATAGGCTGATGTGGCCTGAACCAATTTGAGGTTGCATGTGCAAAAAGACCAAATTGTAGCCTCAGTAAATAGGGGATTCTCCCTATTTACTGTATTATGCATAAACCTAATTGGACATATATATGATTACTATCAGGTGCATTGTGGGAAGAGACATGTAGAAAATAATTATATGACCTAATATATCAATTAAAATAGAGACCTGCCCAAACTTCACCTTTTAGCAAGCAAACTCCTCTTAAACCTCATAAAGAAAGGTCCAAGCAATGACCAGGGCCTCTCAGAACCCTCACTCGTGTGGTCTTCTCAATCCTGACACTATCCTTTTCTAAATTGCACTATGATTTTGAATAAAGTTATCTTCCTACTTTTGCAGATCTGTGTGAGTCCTTACTTTTGATTCTTTGGATAAGAGGGCAAGAATCTGGAACACGTGACCACTAGTAACAATTCCCTGGTGCTATGGGTAGGTTGGGAGAAAATGAGGAATAAGGCTACTTTGGTCAATGATACAGTGTTTAAATTGACTGTGGTGACAGCTGCACTAATCTCTGTACACAATAAAAACTGAATGTTGTATTTTATATGGGATGTGAATTATATTTCCATAAAAAAATTAAAAGAAAGATCAGAAAAGAGTTTGGAAATCTTTCTCTGACCAAATGCTATTTGACTCAAATCTCCTATCTATTCCTAATTCAAGGCTCTGACAAGAGTAAATGTAGGGGCTGGAGAGATGACTCTGGTTAACAACACTGGCTGCTCTTCCAGAGGACCCCAGTTTAGTTTCCAGTGCCCACATGGCACCTAACACTGTCTGTAACTAGTTACAGGGTATCCACCACCCTCTTCCGGCCTCCAAGGGCAATACATGCATGGGCTATAATTACATACATGCAGGTAAAATATTCATATACATCAAAATAAATAAGCCAAAAAAGCTTTCTTTAAGAGTAGTTAAAAGCACTGGCTGCTCTTGCAGAGGCCTTGGGTTTGGTTCCCAGCACCCATATGGAGGGAACAACCATTTGTAACTCCAGTTCCAAGGGATCTGGTGCCCTCTTCTGATCTTTGTAGAGATTTCATGACATGGGTGCACTTACGTACATGCAGGCAATATAGTCATACATATAAAATAAAAACAGTAAGTCAGGCATGGTAGTGCATACCACTAATCCCAGCACTTGGGAGGCAGAGGCAGGAGGATCTCTGTGAATTCAAGGCTATCCTTGTCTACATAGAGAATTTCAAGCCATCTAGGATTACAGGAGACTCTGTCTCAAAAAGACCAACAATAATAATAATTGAAAATAAATAAAATTTAAAAAGAATTTTTTTAAAAGACTGTCCAAAGGAAATCAAGTCACAAAACACCCTGAGGCACCCATCTATTTAACCTTTTATCACCATGTTGTACATATTTTAAAAACTAAATAAAAAACCTTGCTGAAGCTATATTAACTCAGTTTGGGAACTAACAAGTTTGTCCAATATTGTAAGATCCTTAGCACTTGCCAGACTTGTTCTACAACCTTATTCCAACAGTCATGTGACTGGCCATGTTGTTATGGCAGGGATTTAATAGAGATAAATAAGGCAGAGATTCTAAAACATAGGACCTACTGGTTCTCTTTTTTTCATTCTGTCCCCTCGACATCATCTTTCTATCTATAACAGAACTTGTATTACAAAAAGTCAGTATTTACTGGAAACACTGCAATAACCTCCTAAGATTTCTCTCAGCTTCTTTTTCCTATCCTCTTTTATATAGCCAACAGTAATCCTGTTTGTTTTATTCTGAAAAAAAAAAAAAAGAGACAGTAATCCTTTCAACAATAAACTCTGATCCTGTCACTCCTCTATTTAAAATCTTTCAGTGTCTCGGTACCTCAATGTAATATAAAGATGAAAATTCCAGATCCTGGCTAAGGTCAGAAAGTTCTTAACAGACCTCCATCTTCTTCTTTGGTCTCCTTTCTCTCTCTCATTCTCTTCTATTAGAAGGAAAAACGTAAGCCAGGTGTGGTGGTCTAGATCTTTAGTCCCAGCAGAGGTAGGCTGATCTCTGAATTTGGGGCTACCTGATCTACATAGTCAGTTCCAGGTCAGTCATAGTGAGGCCCCGTCTAAACAACCACTGTCACACCACCCAGATTCCCAAACAAATTACAGTTTCCCTTTTATCTATCCCACATGTTCTTACATGGTATTCACACTCTCGTTTCTAAAGTTCTTCTATTTCTTGCTGAATTTCTCCTCCTCTTCTGAGGAAGCATTCTGACTCATGGGGAAGTCCTGGTTCCTCTCTTTTTGCTCTTATATATTTCTAATTAAAGCACTCATAGCAGTGTATGGCATGGCAATTTCTGTTTTGGTATTTAGCTTCCTACCACACTGTGAGACCTTGAGAAGTATGTATTATAGTCTTACAATCTATAATATAAGAAGATCTTATTTCCAGGTTTGAAATGAAAATGTATGATAATCAAAACCTGCTATTTGAAAAATATGCACATATATTCTCATTTTACCCTAACAACAAACCTTTAGATCGGTAAATAAGCTTTGTAGATGAGAAATTAGTAGTTCATGTTAATCATGGCAAAACTGCTAATAACAAAAATGGCCCTGAGATTAGCCAGAACCAGATCAAGTCAGTGTTGGCTATGTTCCTATACTGGACATATAGCTCACATCATTTGAAATTTGTCTAGAGAAGGCTGATTGCTGATCTGGAAGAGTCATCTGGAAGATGACTATAAATTATGATTATATTTTGTTTTAATTTCTAGGACATGGTCTCACTATGTAGACCAGACTGGTCTCAAATTTATGGTGATCCTCTTGCTCCTGCCTCCTGAGTACTAGGCGTATACTGCTGGGCCTGGCAGTAACTCTAAATTCTTGGAAGCTGGTGTGATAACACTGTTGACCTGGTTCCAGGCATACCCATGCACATACAGAGCTTCTCTGACTATCCTTGGAGCTGTTTTGTTATTTGTGATATGAGACACACATAGCTGTGGGTTTCATCCAAACAATGGACTAGAAGGCTGTTGAAATTGGGCAAGGTCACAAGGTCTGCCCAGAAGGCTCAGAAAACCAAATGAATCTTGTTCCTAATATTCCTATTATCTATCACCTGACCCTTAATTTAGAGAAACTACTTCAAAACTTGTCATAGATGTAAAAGACTACATAATGATAACAACACATCATAAAAGCTTCAAAAGATTGGGAGAATGTTCTGAAAGACATTTGAGTTTTCTGTATACGGGGCAATTTTATTACTGTTTAAAATCAGTAACAAGCTGACCAGGCCTGTCACGTAATCTTAAGACCATTACAACAAAGTTTAGGAAGGGAAAACAAAAAACAAAACATCTTGATGATCACCCAGGCCTACACATTTCCTTTAATCTATCACTCAAAACACAATAACCATCAAAGGGCCTGTAAGAGAGTTATGTGTGTGTTTGGTAATCTTGATCCTAATTCTGAACAAAGTCTTTTATCTTATTCTCTTGCCATTTCTATCAAATTTGCATTCTATTGCTAAAAGAATTTTGTTGTTTCTGTAGTCTAGGTTGGCCTCAAACTCAGAGAAATCCTTGTCTCAGCCTGGGATTACATGAACGTATGGCTTCTTTTTTTTTTCTACATGATGATTCCATTTATGATTTGTGTAAGACCTTGGCTTTCCTTAAAAGTCTTTTGATATTCCTCACTAATTTCAGTTCTTCTTGCTGCTTTGTTGAATGCTTTTAAATCCTTGTTAAAACTAGTATAGTCTTAATCTTGCATTCCAACACTTTCATTTGTTAACACAAGAGCACTACCACAATAGTAAAATACACACACACACACACACACACACACACACAATCCCCCCAAAACGACTTAATCTTTATGCTGAGGTAATGATTACTCTGCCATGAATATTAGCCCATTCAATGATTATTTTTGATCTTCTGCATGTTAACACTCAGAAGCAACAAATTTCTCACTGGTGTTTTCCTATTCTTCTAAAAGAATGACTTTCTTTAGCTAATTTACACAGTATAAATAAACTACAGAAAGATGCAACAATAACATAATAACTACCTACATCTTGTCTGATCCTCAAATAAAAATGCATATAATACCACAGGGGTGAATTGGTGTACGCCTATAAATCCAGCATTTGGGAATGCAATTCGGAGGCCAGCTTGAGCTACATAATAATAAGTTCCACATCAGCCTAGGCTACATAACAAGGATGTTTCTCAAATAAAAAATAAACAAAAAAGCAACCACCATCAACAAAAAGTAATTCAACAAGGGTGAAAAAAAAAGCTGGCCATGACATGGTGACACATGCCTATAATTCTAGCACTCAGAAGGCAAGAGAATCAGAAATTGAAGGCCAGCCTTGACTATGTAGGGAGTCTGAAGCCAGCCTGGATGAGATGAGACCCTCTCTCTCTTTCTAAAAAAAATTATTTTTTATATTATGTGTATGAGTCTCTTGAGTGCAAGTATGTAAGTACACCCATGTGTGCAAAGCCTGTGTAGGCCAGAAGAAGGGGCTGGATCCCTGGAAATGGAGTTATAGACAGTTGTTAGTCATCACATTAGGTGCTACAAACCAAACCACAGTCCTCTGGAAAAGAAGTCAGTGATCTTAACTACTGAGCCATGTCTCCAGTCCCCATATTTCTTTTGAGAGAGCATAGCTTCAGATCAATCATAGGGGCTCACACACACCAGACAAATGCTCTACCACTGAGCCATGCCCTGAACCCTATGAGAAACCCTATATCAAACAAACAAAAAGAAATAAAATAAGAAAACAGGGAAAATAAGAGGCCTGGTATTCTTTTCCAACTATGGTACTAATTACTACTATCTTATAGATACTATGCAACTTATTTAACACCTCTAAACCTAGGTTTTCCTTTGTAAGTCTACTTTATAAAATATAAAAACAAGGGGTTTTGAAATCCTTCCCCTACAAATTTAGTATAAAATGGCCAAATGTTCTGTCACATCTCTTTTTTCATTAGGCCTTTCCTGGTTAAACATAATGCTATTCCTTAGAATAGATTAGAATTTATAGAAATACTAAATTGGACCAGTGTGATAGCATATGCTTTTAATCCCAGCACTTGGAAGGGAGAAGCAGGTGGATTTCTGTAAGATCAGGCCAGCTAGGTGTACATAATGAGTTTCAGGCGACCTGGGGCTACAGGGAGACCCTGTCTCAAAACACCCAACAAAAATTAATTAACTTTAAATAAAATTTAAAAATAAAAATACTATATTATGTATTTTATTTATTTTTATTATCTATCTCCTGCAAATAGACTGTTGACTATTTCATTATTTTCAGAAGCCTATGAGAGCCCTACCACATAAATATTGTCAATAGACATGGTTTTGAATAATGAATAGAATGAATGAACAACCAACCATTCACAATGACTGAGAAGTTAAGGGCTTCTCCACTTCTAAAGTCATTAACCTAAGAAAGCCAGATCCTGCCACAAACTGGTCAACTGAATTGAGTAAAATGAACCAAATATCAAACTGTTTTTTCTCTTTCTAAACATACTGAACATGGTTATTAAAGCAAAGATATCATTTTGGTTTTTACATTTACCCTATCATTCAAGAAACCTGACTCACAAAGCACATTATATAAAAATCTTCTGACAGCCAGCTACTACTGGCACTCAGGCCTCTTCTAGGATTTTAAATATTGTTTTGCTTTTTGAGACAAGGTCTTACTATGCAATACAGGGTGGCCTCAAACTCATAATCTCACTTCAGCTTCCAAAGTGCCAGGATTAAAGGCATGTGCCATCATATCCCACTTTCCTGGCTTAATAAACTGCTAAAACCTTGAAATTTAACTTGTCATCCATATGATTCGTTAGTGGATGAATAAACCCTGTTTTTCCACATTCATACCAAACTTCTCAAATTCCTTAAGACAGAGAGTTAAGTTCTGCTAGCTCATTTGTGTTGCAGAAAAAAGAATGGCTATAAAGGACAGGCTCTAGTTTAAACTGTGAAGATAATTTTAATGCAAGTGAGATACTATACACAAATAACATCAACGCTCAAGTCTAGAGCTTTATCAATTTCTCACTATTAGTTTTCTGGTTCAATCAAGAAGTGTAAATTATAACTTAAACCAATGTGCACAGTGCAAAGATCTTTCAAAAATCTGCTTTAGTGGATAGAACTTGATTTAAAACACTACTATTTTATTTTAAATATGGATGAAAAAGAAATAATATTATGAAAATGGTTTACACAATACTTTCCTCTTGATCCTCCCCTCTCTTCTTTCTCTCCTATAGAATATTGCTGTATTGACTTTTAGGGCTCAAGGAATTCTCCTGCCTCAGTCTCCAGAGTAGCTGGGACTGCAAGTGCATATATAAAACCTAGCTATTAGATAGTTCTAATATAAGCTAGACTTGAGAATCATGTCACAAATTAGTCAAATAAGTTTAATAAAATAAACCAAATACCTATTCTTTGCTTTAGCTTTTGAGACAAAAACATCAATTTCCAAAGGAAAGAACAAATGCTTTGAAAGAAAAGTAAAAGCACATATATGTAGATATATGAACTGATTTCCTCTCCTGGGATATGAGAAAGTCATGTAAGCAGTAATTCTAATAATCAGAGTATAGTAAGTTCCTTGACATAAAAGGGGGCAAGGAGAAAGTCAGTAAATTGCTTGCATGAAGAAAGACAAGAGTTTGATACCCAGAATCCATATAAAAATGGTAGGTGTGATGGCACACACCTGTTATTCTAGCACTGGGAAAATGGAGAAAAAAGGATCCCTAGGACTCAATGGCCACTACAGCCTAATTGGCTACTTCCAGGCCAATAAGTGTCCCTTTATTAAAGGAGATGGATGGCATTCCTGAAGATGATAGCCAAAGTTGTCCCTGGCCTCCACATGCACAAACTTACACAGGTGCATCTGCACATACATAAGCACATACAGTAAAACCTGTGTTGTTCAGTGCCAGCAGAGGTCAGAAGAAGGTGTCAGATCCCCCTGGAACTGGAGCTATGGATGGTTGTTAGCCACTATGTGGGTTCTGGAAACCAAACCTGGGTCCTCTGCAAGAATAGCCACTGTTCTTAAAGACTGGGCCATTTCTCCAGTTAGATATAAGTGAATGAATTAATATTGTTAAAAAGGCAACCTAAAATGAAAAAAAGTTAGAAGGATTAATTACATCAAGACTTTCCTTTTATTAAAGAGTTCCTAGGGATTGAGAATCCACATTCAATAATAATAGTCTATAAAATATTACAACAAAACTAGGATTGTAAATAATCAAAAGGCTTAATTTTTAAAAGTTCACTTTAATACCTAGCTCTTTTGTTCTCAAACATAACAACATATGGTTATGTTTCTCTTTTTTAAAAAAAAAATTTAGTATTTTTAAATTATTTCAATATTTTATATATTGAAACCAATAATCATCAAGCCAGATCTTTCCCATATTTTCTTTTGGATGTTATTTTATTATTTATGTATGTGTATTTGTGTGTGTATGTGTACATGTGTGTATGTGTGCCCATAAAGGCGAGAAGAGGACATCAGATACCCTGGAATTAGTTACAGGTGGTTGTATGGTCACCTGTCATGGATGCTGAGAGAAGAAAAACAAGCACTCTTGACTGTTAAGCCATCTCTCCAGTTCTGCATACTTCTATCATGCTACAACAAGGAGGAGCCTTGAAAATATTCTGTTGAGTAAAACAGATAAGGATAATATATGGATCCAACCAATATAAGGATAAATATTGTATAACTACTTATATGAGACATTTATAGGAGAAAAACTAATAGTTACCAGGAACTGGGAGGTGGGGAGATGGGGAGTTATTGCTTACTGATTACAAAAGTTCTGTTTCAATGGTGAACATATTTTGGAAATAGACACTAGTGGTAGTTTGCTAGATATACTTAATGTTGTGGAATTATGTCATTAAAAAATGATCAGAATTGGAACTAAGGAGTTTGGCTCAACAGAGCTCTTGCCTAGCATGCCCAAAATCCATCCCCAGAAGAAAACAAACAATCAAAACTCATCAAAATGGCAAGGGTTCATAGGTGACATATTATTTTTACCATAACATATTTTTACCATGACTTTAAAAAATATAATGTAACAAAACTATTGAATTGTGTACTGTGAGTAGGTAGCTTGCAAGATATGTGAATTACATCTCAATAAATCTTTTTTAAAACCTCCTCTTATTATTCTAGTTACCATGTTTCCCTTAACGTGAATTCACAGTATTATATTTATATTTATATAACTTATTTATAACTTGCTCACTTAGCTATTAATTTTGAAGCTTTTTTGACATGTCTGGTGTTTTAAAATTACTATAACACATTTAATATTTGATTATGGTTTGCTTATAAACACTAGATTAGTTGCTTAACCCTTTTGACATTTCTGAAAATTACCATAATACATTTAATATTTGATGATTCTTTATAACAATAAATTGCTTGACTAAATTACCAAATTAATACCCATATTTAATATTTGCATTTTATCTGCCAAAGTAGTTAGATAATGGTTCAGATTGTCAAATAAGGGCCTAATAACACCTAATAACACACTATATCTTCAAAGCAACAAAACGTTCAGTCCTCAACTTGAAAAAATGCATTAAATAAAATTTGCAATAAGAAATATTAAGGGAAAAATTCTAGGAAAATATAATCATAATATTCATTTTCTGGACATTTGAATTAAACAATAATATATTTAGCTCAATATAATTATTTAAAATAAGCAATAATTAGCTATTTAAACACAAATCTCTGATAAGCCATCCTTTAAATTTAATTATTTATTTTTATTTATTTATTTTTGGTCTCCTGTAGTCCCAGCTGGGTTGGAACTCCCTATGTAGACCAGGCTGCCCTCAGTCTCACAGAGATCTATCTGCTTATACATCCCAAGTACTGGGATTAAAGTCATGCACCACCATATCCGGCTCAAAATAAATATTTTTAAATGAGTAATAAACAAACATTTAATATGCATGGTAATATTTTCTATGCCTAAGTAGAAGTACACAAGTTACATTAATTCTTTTTGTTTTGTTTTTTGAGATAAGGTCTCACAATGGAGTCCTAGCTGGCCTGGAACTGGCTACGTAAATCAGAGTGGCTTCAGTTCAGAGTTCTGCCTGCCTCTGCCTCATGAGTACTGGGATTAAAGGTGTGGGCCACCAAGCCTAACAAGCTATGTAATTCTAATCCTGAAGAGAATTATTTGAAATGAGAAAATTATACAGACCATTGAGGTATAATTTTTTAAATTTTTAAATTTTTTAAATTTTTTAAATATTTTGGAACCAAAACTTGTTTATTTAAATAGCTTATTCAGTTATAGTGATCTTAAAATAAGTTATACTTATAAAACTCTTTAGAGTATGATAATGAAACAGAAGATTTTAAAGAAAGGTATAGGATGTTTTATATTTGTTTCTTTGAAAAGCCACCATAACATTTTAAGCACTGTATCAAAAGACATATACTTGTAAAGGTAAGTATAAAAGACTCAAAAGTAAACCTGTTTATTTCAAAGAACAACTACATTTCCATTCTCTGCTGAAACAGAACAATTTAAGTTTAGGGTTATACTAAAAATAACCAATCATCTTAGAGTTTACTTTTCTAGTCTGAAACAAGGCTACTTAGGAAAATTCACTTTTCCCCATTTAGTCAAATAGGGGAAGCCAATGTAAATGGTCTCCAAGCTGACAAAGCACAAGTTAGAATTCATTCTTTATTAATTAGAAAATTCTTCCTCCCTTAATCTGAAATTTTATAATGCACTCATTTCCAAGATCATAAAACATTGGAAGGAAATAAGATGATGATAATAGCAGCTGAAAATTTTCAAATATTTATTCCAGGAGTAAAGGGAATCTCTTTAATAGGTAACTGTACTGAAAGTTACATGAGAATTTTAAAAAGACCAGAAGACAGTTTAACTATATGATCAAGATTCTACAAACCTTATCTCAAGAATATCACTGTATCGTAGTGCAACTCCTTGAGTCCTCAAAAGTTTTTATTTTTAATTAACTTTAACATATATGCTTTTAAAATAAGGAGCATGGTCAATGCTATCTGTAATCTCTCTCAAAATGTAAAATAAGAATATTTACCTTATAGTGCTATAATGAGAATGGACATGTTAAAGTACCCAGGTAGAGCTCAAGATTATAGTAGTCACTGACATACTGTGAGAACCTGACTGCCCAGAATAATGAGTTCTTCGACATAAACAATATTGTTACTTTAAAAATATTAGTTTTCAGATATTCGAATGCTACTTTAGCTGGTAAAGCAGATAATGCCAAGATGCACTCAAAGTGTTATGACTTTTATTACAAAATTCCTCTTAGGGTGAGTTAAGTTCAACTCATTCTTCAATATCAATTGAAACTTTCCTAGATACTTCAAATCTACCACAACCACAACCACATTCCTAATTCTTCATCTCTATTCCATGCTTGTTTCACTTGCAACCTTCCACATCTCACAGCTGATAGCAACATCATCCCTTAACATGTGCAGTAAAAAAAAAACAAAAAACAAACAAACAAAACTTAGTTATCTTTTCTCTTCTTTTTCTCTATATCACATGGTCTGTCAAGGAATCTTTTCAGTTTTACCTTTGAAAGTATCCAGAACTTAATTTCAATAAAGCTATTCTCTTCTACTGGATTACTCTCTAACAATGTTGGTATTCTCAAGAGAGAAAATTGGAATGGTCTTTTAACAATACAAACTAGATCTCTGCAAAAACTTCAGTTCCACTAAATCCCAACAGAGTCTGTAAAATCTTATGTAAATGACTCTCCACTTATTACTTCAGAAAATACCCCCTCCTAATTCCTTCTATTTTATCATTCTCCCTTCCAACTACAATGGCCTTCATACATGTCCTAGGATATAGCAGGTATGCTCCTGCCAAAGGCTTTCTGCCTAGAAGGTTCTTCCCAATCCCAATGTATGCAGATTACCCTGGTAATTGTTCAATACCGCCTCCTTTCTGAGTCCTTCCTCAGAAAGTCCTTGCCCTTGAACCATCTTCACTACTAGGGAGTTCTAATCTAGTTCTTTTATCCAAAACATTTACATTTTAACATTCTATACATGTTACTAATTAGAATTTACAGTTTATCTCCCCCTTACTGCATGTTGCACAAAGGTAGGTACCCTTGAAAGTTTTATTTACTGCTATTTCCAGGCATCTAGAACAGCCAAGGAAAAATGCAAATTAAATACCCAAATAAAGTAGGCTGGGGATAGTTCAGGGGTAGAGTACTGCCTAACACTGTCTAAAGTCATGGGTTCAAGCACCAGAATAGCAAAATGATAATAATGATAGACATATTAAATAAAAACAATACATTGGTTATACCTTTAGCATTATGTGTTTACCTCTATTATATCAGTTACCACACTATACAGTAAAAACCTACTAATTTTCTGCCTCTTCTATTAAACTGTAAGCTTTTTGAGACAAGATTTTTGTTTTTATTTCTACTGATATTACCTGTACTTCCTTACAGCACCTGATACATAGGAGACACTCTATAATATTTGATAAACAAAAGCTAAAACCATCTAAATCAAAGCGGATGCACCTTTTCTAGATCCAGAATACAAGCAGTATTTTAAAGGAATGACTCTAGAGATTAAGTTCTGGGTTCTGGGTTCCATTAAAGTTTTTAGCCTGACCCTGGCACTTAATGTCAAAAGGATCTTGATAGCTTTAGATGAGTTTTCTATATCTATATTTTTATCAATAAAAATGGATGACACCATGTGATTATCATTGTGTTGAATGATAAATTAACTCAGATTTATTGTAACAATAAATGATATCTATTACTTTTTAAAAACTAAAATAGAAGTTCTGTAGTAAATTTATTTCGATAACTTGACTAAGTTAAACATAATATTTAGAACCTCCTCAGGATACACCAACAACAGCATTTTGCAAAAGAAAGTACCTTAATTCTCTTACCACAAGTGAGATTCTATTTATATTGCCCCAGAATAGATTCAGATGTTAGATTTTAGGTTCTATAACATTTTTCAGAAACTGCATTTTATTTTTAAATGTTTTATCTTCTATAAACAAAATATCTACTACTAGAACTTAAATGTTAAACATGATACTATTTAAATACCCTACAATTACCAGCCCATAATATATGTACTTGCTCTTTACTCTAAACAATCTCGTATTTAGGAAGGTCTTAAGGATACTTGTGACCCGACTCAGTTACCTACCAGCTTTCTACTTCTCATGTTAGTGATGGACTCAACAATATTTATATTTCTTGGGTAATAAAGGTTTGGGCAAAATGGGGACCTCTGTTTAAATTGAAAGGCCAATGTAATAATTTTTCATTGTAAAACTATGAATTTTCTACTTTTCTGCTTACTATCACTCCAAATGCTTTTCTAACCTGCCTAAGTCATCTCTTCATTTTATAAAATACTTGTAAAATTTGTTTCCTTCATAGTTTGCACTACAATAAATGAACGAACAAACATACATATTATACTTAAGCACTCATATAGTAGGAAACCAGAAAACTTAGGTAAGCAGTTTAAATGATTGTCCCAAGACCACAGATGGAGTGACTGTCAGCTTCAGGATTAACACTAAGCAGCTCTTTATTCCCTTCTTACATTCTGAATACTTAACATTCATTTTTTATCACAAGGCCCTCTTAACTAATTTAAGAAAAATGAGTAAAACAAGCATCAATATATGACAATATATATAAATGGAATTATGAAAATTCTTTAAGAATATTAGGATTTATCCCAACAAAGTCTGAAAACATTAATCTAATTTTATATACATTATTCTTAAATTCTTGCTTAGAGTACTATACAAGTAGCAGCTTATATAATTTATCATGCTTATGTTTTTTTAAGCTTATTTCTTTATTAAAATCTACAGTTAGTATATGAGACGACTGGATTTAAAATACCAAACAGAAATACTTTTTAATTAAAAAAAAAACCCTCCAAACTTAAAACAGTAGTTTCTATTCTAAATGTAAGTTCAACTTCAGGATATATTTACAAGTCTTCAGAATGAAAACACAGTGATAAAAAGTAAAGAACAAAACAAATACTCTTGAATTAACAGGAAAAAAAGACATTCAGCTTAACATTAGCAGCTTACTGTGGAGAGTGGGTTTAATCAGGAAGTAGCCATTGTCCTTTCGATTCAGAGCTGTGACAGCACTCCACAACAAGCCTCGATATTTTTCAGTTGAAAGGCATGAAAGAATACTTACTATTGTGTCCTAGCTTTGCTGACCCCAAAGGTCAGAATATGTCTTTTATCAAAAGCTATAATGAAAACACAATCCAAGTATGCATTTACAATGCTCTATTTGTTGAAACACCTAAAATCTACCTAACACAACCTCTCTCTCTGTTACTCACAAAACATGGCTGTCTTATTCAGAGATTAGCAATTATTGTAATGAGATACTGTCGGAGAGGGTCAAATAGTACTTCCTGCAGTTTACACATCTTGATTTCCTGGTAAACAAACTGAAAGGCAGGTGGAGCACTTAGATCACCAGTAACCGTGAACGCTCACGTGACAGAACTGAGCCAGGTAAGGTTGCTGTCTCAAGTAATTATTCTTAGTTTTGTTAACGTCAGATCTATAATAAAGAGAAGAATTCTCTGTCTTCCTTTTGAAAAGAGAGTTTATTCCTAACACACATAAACTCAGTTTAAAATAAGGAATGCTTACAAGCCTCAAGCAGGTTTTAAAAATGGTAAAAATAAGCAATTCTAACTTTTTAAAAAAAAAAAAAACAAAGAAGGTAATTGTTCAAGAACCTGCTAAAGAATATTCTCTAAATTTTAACTGCTCAAAAAAGCAGCTACAAGAAATCTAAGTCATAATAATAGACTAAATTGTTTTTAAGTCAAAGCATGAAGTCTATTTTAATTAGAATGTCTTGCAAATTAGGTTATTCTAATTTATACATTAGGTTTTGAAAAAAAATTATGAATCAAGTTTACATAATGTAAAATTATCCCCTACATTTTAAACTCCTTTTTCAAAAATAAAATGATTTTTAAAATATCTGTGTGCATTTAAAAAAATTACTAGCTTGAAAACTATGTTTCTTTGTTCTTAGATTATTTTCTTTCCAATTCTCCTTTTTTTCCCTTTGTCTGAAATTTGCAACAAAGTTAAAATTATGACTATAAAACCTCAAACCCTTAACTCCATCAAAACCATAAACGAAGGTACTACTTGCAAAGTATCTAGGTGATTTAAAAAAAAAAATCTATAAAATTGTACTTACCTTTAAAATTCTATAGTAACACATCTGTGTACTCTTATAAATATAGTGTTCTTTAAGTTCAATGCAAAAAGCTCTGAAAACCACTATACAACAATATAACCATGTCAAAACATTAAAATCATATTGATTAAATTAGATTCATATTAACTCATTTGCAAAATACAATTCTAATGTATTCAAGCAGAAAACACAACTCCTATGACAACAAAATCAACGACAAAAACAAAAAAACACCCAGATAAGTCTGTGCCAAGGAGAGAGGAAGCAGAACAAGTCTGATACTGGAATAACTCCAGGAGAGTATGCATTTAGTATTAAACCAAATCAACACCAGTTACTAACATCACTAATTATTACTTTTACTATAAGACAATGAAATATTAAATTTTCAGAACATTATGATTAAGAAACTAAGGGTTCTACCTAAATTTTGGGTCAAATTCAATAATATAAGTAAAGGATGTGGTGGCACCTGCCTTTAATCTCAGCATTCCAGAGGCAGAGGCAGAGGCAGGTGGATCTCTGTGAGATTTAGGCCAGCCTGGTCAACATAGCAAGTTCCAGGCCAGCTGGGGTCACAGGGAGATCCTGTCTCAAAAAACGAAACAAAACAAAAAATAAGGTAAGTATCCTATTATCCTGTTACCACCTATTATGCAAAAATGGTTCTTATTTCCATTGGAGAAAATTGTAAATGTAATCCGTACCACACAGGCAGCTTTGGCTATTGTAATTCTTATACCAAAACCAGAAACAAATGTTGAGCTAAACTTTTGTTTTCTTTTTGCTCTTTTTGAGACAGGGTCTCCATGTAGCCCTAGCTGGTCTGAAGTTCATTATATAGACCAGGCTGGCCTTGATCCTACAGAGATCTGCCTGCTTTAGCCTCCCAAGTGCTAGGATTAAAGACTTGCGCCACCACATATGGCTGGAAAGAAAGTTTAAAGATTAGTTACCATAATGGATCAAATTTAGAAAATGATAAAGAAAAACAGAAACAGAAAATAAGTATAATATTTTATTTATTTAAGGTAGATATTTTACCAAAAGTTTTAGTATTAAGAGTTTACAGTTCTGGGCTGATTGATTCCATGGGTAAAGCTTCTTGCTGCCAAGTCATATGACCTGAGTTTGATCCCTGGGGGCATACCCCTGTCCTCAACAAATAAGTAAACAAATGAATAAATAAATAAATAAATGTAATTTGAAAAAACTTTTAAGTTCACAGTTCAGTCATAAGGGAAGGGCAATATATATGGCACCCTGTGAGTTGGAAAAACTCCTCTGAGATGACAAAAAGCACTTTTCTCTCCTCCCTTCCAATCCTCTCAGTCAGAGGCCCTGGTGTTGATGGGTACATTTAGCACAACTAACTATAATTAAGGAGTCTAAAAGGACAAAAGGCTTCAGAATAAGTATCTTACTCTGGAAAAGTCTAAGGAACTAGAAAAAGAAAGTTGCCCTCTCACCTTCACACCCACAGTGGCACACATGCCCTCACTTATATCCATCAAATACACAGTAAATGAATGAAATGAAGTAGGCGGGCAGAGGAAGGAACAAAAGGAGGAAAGCTCTCTACTTTAGCTTTTGGTTCAGCTGTAATAAATATTATTTGCATCCTATCTTATTCCAACAGAATTGTGTTAGGATTTCATTTGCTTTTATCTTGTATGTAAGTGTTTTGCATGCAAGTCTGTAAGTGCATCGTGCATAATGTATGTGAAGGCCAGAAGACAGCATCAGATTTCCCTGGAATGGGTGATGGAGAGATAGCTCAGAGGTTAAGAGCACTGGCTGTCCTTGCAAAGGACTCGGGTTTGATTCCCAACACCCACAGCTACCAACTGTCTGCAATCCAGTTCCAGGGGCTCTGATACCCTCTTCCAACCTCTGTAGGAACTGCATGACACAAGTGCACCTACCTATATGCAAGCATTAGACTCATACACATAAAAGTAATAAATAAAATTTAAAAATTCAACATAAGGAGAGTTGAACACAGAAACAACTATCATAACGTTTTATAGTAGTTATGATATGAGTGGTTCGGCTCTGAGACTCCTGACTATCAAAGGAAATTAGGTAAGATCATCAAAGATTCTCATTTTCATCCATAAGATGTTACTTTGCAGACAAGCCCCAAAACTTTTCCTAGTTCCTAAAATTAAGAGTAATTTATCTTCAATGATATAACACTGGTCAATAAAATAGTTTTCTCAGCAGTTTTACATAAATTAGAACAATGACTTTTATGTACCAGTTTATTTTGCCCAGTACACACCAACATGTAACTCATATTCTATTTTCAAAATTCAGTCTCTTCTGCAAGCTGAGTATTGGAAGCATGCAAGGGATAAATGTGGGTCCAGATGAGGCAAAAGAGAAGATGTCAGGAGGTAGATCCAGACTCTTCAGAAGGAATTCTAGTTCTTCTTTGCTTTGTGACCTTTTCTGAACTTGTTCTGTTCAATTGCCTGTGAGCCCAATCTATGATCACTTGGGCCTCCTCCACAATGGACCTTTTATGTTACTAGTAAGAGGAAAAGACACCAAAGCACAAAAATTAAGGGAATGTCCCATGCCTGACTACACACACACATATATCAAAGATTACTTTGTAGTATAGCAATTGATAAGTACCTGGATTAAATACAATTGAAATTTAACAATGCTCCACTCATTTTCATATAAATAGGTAATAGCAAATAGGTAAATAGGTAATAGCAAATCAAATATTATAGCTGGATAGGTCTGCTAGCTGTCTTCCAAAAATGCTAAACTTTATTTATTACTACTTTCCAGATTATTCTTTTGTTTCACATTGCTAAGTGTCATTCATTAACAACTTGGGATTCATAAATACCAGGGAAACTGCCTCTCAAATTCTTATTATTTGGGCCCATAAATGCTTCCTTCACTATGTGATTTAGACTATGCTACTCTGCAATATCTTGGAAATTATTATTGTATGTTACTTACTATGAATAATAAAACTCAGTATGTAGCAAACACTAAGTACAAATTAACTTAATATGATGCATTAATAAACTGCTGTTCATGTACAACAGCTCCTGTTTCTTCAACATTGCCAAGAAGGCCAAACAAACAGACCTTATAAAGTACTGTCAAGTGTCCAAATGACTACAGTGACAGTTGTATCCACTCTAGCTTGACCCACGCCTGGACTCACTCTACAATGCTATGTAGTCTATCACTTTTTTCCCATTCAGTGCCCACCTCCAGTGTGCAGACACTGAAAGGTTTGACTTTATAATCTATTTCATGAAAACTCAAACTGTAGTAATCTCTACATACAATTTTTGCTGTTGGAAAAGAGCAGTCTTTAGAGTTGAAAAATGTACACTTCCTTAACATATTTTCTTGCAAAAAAAAAATCATTCCCAACATTTAAAATGTTAGAAAGCATGTACTTAGAGAGCTAATATTAGCTTAAATCAAGTTTATGTTCTATTCATTTAAAAAATTATATGATAATTAACATGTTTACATTATTAGCCACCTTATAACTGTTTACTTCAGAGAACAAAAATAGAAAACATCCACAATACAAATTATAAGGCCTTTCTAAAACATATTTAACAACAAAAAAATACATATAATTCAAAATTTTCTTTCTTTTCTGTAACACCATGATAAAAATAAACCAAGACAGCTATACATGTATAGACATTTCAATAACTGCAACATAACAGATACACAGAGCCTGTGAGAATACAATATTCATTTTGCTGCAGAAGAACAGACATTGCATAACAATGAGATTTGCTAATGAAAGCAACCATCAACCTGAAATACATATGTATTAAACCAGGACCTCAGTGTCATTTTCTTTTTGCATCATTTGTTCCTTGTTTGGCATTTTTTTTTCCTGGACCTGTTTAGTGTTTTTGTCCTTTAGATTTAAGAACTTATTGGTAAAGTAAAACCAAGACTCTAATATAGAGCATTGCTCTTTTATTCCTCACATTTATTTTTAATGCAAATTCCAAATGCCCTGCTTCTATCAGCACTATTAATGTACCTTTAAAAAGAAAATCAATGGCTGCAAGCAGAAGAAACAAAGAAGGTTTATTTCTATAGGCTATTGCTGGATGAGGTCTAAAAAAGGATTTTAATCAAATTTGATATAAATTCCATATGTGGAGCTAGAGAGATGGCTCAGTAGTTAAGAGCACTGGCTGTTCTTGCAGAAGACCCTGGTTCAAATCCCAGTGCCCACATAGTGGCTAACAACCATCCCTAACTCCAGTTCCAGGGGATCCAACATCCTCTTCTGTCCTCTGTGGGCACTGCATGCACAAGTGCACTTACATAACATTCAGGCAATTCACTCAAATATATATAAAATAAAAATGAATAAAAAGATTAAAAGAAAATAAATTCCATGTGTATTTTTTACTCCAAGGTAAATAGCTGGTAAGAAATAAGAAAATAATAAGTGTATTTTAAAACCACTTTTGTGCCGGGCATGGTGGTATATGCCTTTAATCCCAGCACTCAGGAGGCAGGGGCAGGAGGATCTCTGTAAGTTCAAGGCCACCCTGGTCTACATAGCCAGTTCCAGGACAGCTGGAGCTAAAGGGAGACCCTGTCTCAAAAAGACCAAAAACAAACAAACAAACAAACAATAAAACAAAACAAAACAAAAACCACTTTTGTAACAAGTCCTTAGAACTTCTACCATTCTACCACTGACAATTATTAAATGAAAGACTATAGAGCTGCTGTATCAACTATCAGTGTGAAAACTATTCTAATGTTTTTCATTAAAATCCTAAGTTTCCCCCAAAATGTTTTACTTTGGAGTATACATATGTTGATTATTAACTTCCATTTGTCAAAAAATAAGTAATTTTGAGTATTTTTCTTTAAGATGATTTAGTTATAATATGAACATCAGAGTATTTGATATTATTAAAGAGAAGTATTAACACCCCTTACTGCTTTATATTCTTTTGAAGTATGAACTGTCAACTACAGAACCATCTAACCCACTAGTTACCCACTCACAGATATTACATTTCCTATTCACCTCCACTACAAAAAGTTAGCAGCACAACCGCTATTCCTCATAACACCTTTCAGAGGAGAAACAGCAGTACTTACATCCATCAAAAGCTAAAATTAAGTAGAAAACTGATTCCTTCAGTTTTCTAATTAATTCCTTCATTTCACTTAACAATGCATTAACATCTAAACTAGAACAATTTTATATGAAGAGACATAATCTGGACTAAAGATTTTTACCTAACCTTGAAACCACAAGGTTATTGTTTATAATGTAGACAAACTCACTGGGCCGTGGGCTCCTCTTGTGACCTGGGCACCTGACCTTAATTCCCCAGGATCCTACTTTGCTCTCCATCCAAAGCAGTGGAAGCAGTGTGCTTTTCTCATCTCAATACTGAGAGAAATTTCGTGTGTGTGCGCGTGCGCGCCTGAGCAATATTCTAGACCTAGGGATCAAAGGGTAGAATTCTGTGATTAAAATAAGGGTGGGTCTTGTCTTCTACCTCCCCATATCATACTGGAAATACTGTTTCAATAAAGAATAAGCAAAGCCCTGGCTCTGGAGCACAGTTCCAAGCAGGTTACTTCTTGGCCATATGAACAGAAATGAGGATGTCTCTATTTTAAGCATTACCTTATTGTGGCTTAGATACAGTGGTATCCTACAAATAACAAAGGACAATATGAATTCTAGCTCTACCATAAAACTAAATTAAATAGCTATTGTTTATTAAGCTCATCCTTCTGAAAATTGCCACTAACTGTCTCATGGTTGGAACTCATGAGCTGTCAAGGCACCTTAAGAGAACCAGTACTGTTTTTGATACTATACTCTGATGTTAGAAAAAGGAATGGCTTAAGAATCTGAAAATAGGGGCTGCAGGTTCAACAGTAAAAATCACTGGCTGTTCTTACAAAAGACCCTGATTCAAATCCCAGCACCCACATGGTCACTGCAATCATCTGTAACTCCAGTTCCAGAGGATCTGACACCTTCTTCTGTTCTCCACAGGGACTGCATGACATGGGTGCACTTACATACATGTAGGCAATACACTTGCACACATAAAATTTTAAAAATTTTTTAAAAAGAATCTAAAAACAAAGGCTGGTGCAATGGCTCCATGGATAAAGCTATCTTCCAACAAGCCCAACAACCTGAGTCCAATCCCCAGGACTCACATAATGGAGTAAGAGAACCAACAGTCACAAGTTGTCCCCTGACCTCGACACACAGGCCATGGCACTTGCATACTCATACACATACAGAGAAATACTGATCTAAAGATTTTAAGTACAATAAACTGGAACAGGAATTGATTTCCAAAACGGATGTTGCAATATTTGGTCTACTGAGCTATTAAAAGAGTCACAAATGAGGAACTGAATATGAAAGCTATGTAAATGAAGAATGTATTCTTAATATTTTTGTTAGAGTAGAACAAGAAATTATATATATATATATATATATATAATTGTGTGTGTATGTGTTGTATGTGTGTGCTGTAGAAGTTAAAAACCTCTCATCCAAGAACTAACCAGACCACACCTTGCTTACCTTTCAAGATCAGAGGAAAGCATGGATTCATTCAGGGTGATGTGGCTGTTGATGCTTAATGTTAAATCTATTAGACTCCATAACATGTTCTGGACAGGTGGTGGGAAAACAAGAACTAAACAAATGCCCAACACGTAGAGCCAGAAATCTTTTTTGCACTGCTGGCATGAACTAGTACAATAACAACAGAAGCTATTAAGCAATACAAAGCTACCAGGCATAATATAAAGCCAAAACTGTACGAAATCTTATCAGGCAAAGTTCCCAGGAAAAGTCACATCTTCAAACAACATAGTAATTCCATTTATAGATACCTAACCCAGAAAAGTTCCCAAGTATGTACATAAAGAATCTTAAGTAAGAATGTGAATTTCAGACTGAAAATACAATGAAATTCTGGGAAATAAATTAAGATATTGTGACATATTTTTATATTGAAATAGTACACAGTAGTTAAAGAGAAGGAAATAAATTAACACAGATTACCAAAATCTGATATATTTAATATGCCAACACAACTTGAGGGATATGAAGGTTTTGTTTGTGCTTCTGTTTATCTTCTCATTTAGGGCAGGACAAGTCTAAAGGCAACAAGGAAGTAAAATATTCAAGAAGAAAACAATGGATACGTGCTATGTATATCACTGAAGCAAATCTCTAGAGGATGTAAAAGGAAATGCAGAGCATAAAACATGAGTAAAGTCTTAGCTTGAGTGAGAAAGGGAAATACTTTTGTCCTCGAAAGTAAACAGAAAGCAGAAAGAGCCTAGCCAGCCTGGCATAGTGGCACAGGTCCATAATCCCAGCTACTTGGAGGTAAGATAGGAAGATTGCAATTTCAAGGCCTACCTGAACTACACAGTAAGAGCAAGGCCAGACTAGGTAATCAGTGAAACTCTGTCCCAAATGTAAAACGAGGGCAGGAGGCATAGTTCAATGGTAGTCCACTTGCCTAATGTGTGAGGCCCTAGTTTCAATTCATAGTACTACAACTTAAAAGGTTTTTTTTAAGTAACAATATATTTGTAGGACAAAAAAGAATGATAGAGTGAAGTCCCACATACAAATCATTCAACTTTCTAAGTAACTAAACCTTGCATAATGCTGTAAAGCACAACATCAGAAACAAAGAACTACAAATGTGTATGCCTGATTTCATGAAACCATCACATCTGTATAATCCTATAACCAACACTATACAAGTTATATCACTTGAAAAATACCTCACTATATACTTTATATTCACAATCAAGGCCCTTTCCTGCACCATCTCTGACTCCTAATAATCACTAATTTGGGCTGTGCAGTACTATCCTTCAGAAACATTACAGAAATGGAATCATACAATCTCCTTTTATAATTGGCATTTTTCTTTTAGTCAAATACACTTGACATCCATCTAAGATGCTGCATATATCAACACTTAATGCCTATTATTGCTTAATGGTATGCCATGGTGGGGAAATGCCATTCATTCATGTATCGCAAACCCCTTTCATTAGTTCCAATTTGGTTTTATTAAAATAAAATTATTAAGAGCATGTTCAGGTTTTCATGGGGACATAAGCTTTCATTTTTGTAGGATAATGGCCAGGAATGTGGCTGCTAGGTCATATGATAGTGTGTGTGTATGTACGTGTGTATATTTAATCAACTGCAAAACTATTTTTAGGGTTGTTGTGCCATTTTACATTTCTACCAGAAATGTATTTAGAGTCTAATTTCTCACCCTTCTAGTTAGGATGAGGTATTGTTACTACATTCAAATTTGTGTGTACGTGTATGTATTTCCAATTCCTGGGGAGTCAGAAGAGGGTATTGGATCCCCTGGACCTGGTTTTATAGATAGCTATTAACCACCATGTGCATGCTAGGAACATGCATGGGAACACACAGAGGCCAGAGAAGGATGCCAGGTATCTTGGTCTATCACACTCTGCCTTATTCCCTTGAGACAGGGTCTCTCATTGAACCTCTATTTTGACTGGGGGCCAGTAAGCCCCAGTAATCCTCCTGTTTCCCCCTAGACACCAGCACTTGGGTTTCAGGCCCGTGTGTGACCACATCTGCTTTTATATATGCATTTGAGTGATTTGAACGCAGATCCTCATGCTTGCACAGCACTCTTGCTCACTGAGCAGTCTTCATAGCCCTTAATTCTTACTTTAACAGTTCTGATTAGGGAAGAATGAAATGCCATTTGGGGTTTTTCTTGGTAATTAGTGGTAATAATCACTTTTCCACAGGATAGGTATTATCTATATGGTAAATTGTTTTTATGTATTTTGGCCATTTCTAATTAGTTTACATTCTTATTGTTGATTTTTGTAAGCTCTGTTCTACCCTCAATATTTTCAGATATGTGGCTTTCAAATATTTTCTCATAGTATATAGTTTTTCCTTTTATTATCTCTTTCTAAAAAAGAAAGGTTTATTTATTCTTTATTTTTAACCTACCAAGTCCAATTAGTGCTGCCTGTGTGGGCATGGGTGTGCAATCATCCACTGGGGCACTGGAAACCTAGCAGTGGCCACACTCAAAGGAAAGTGACACTCCCTCCCTCAGCAGTCATTAATAGCTCCTCAGTTAGAGTGAGACCTCCAAAACTACTCACCAATATCATTCTGGACATCTTTTAACATCTTTTATTTTTTTGGATTTATTTATTTGTGTAAGTGTTTTGCTTGCATGTATGTTAGTGTATTCATGTGTGCAATTCCTGTGGAGTCAGAAGAGGGTATTGGATCCCCTGGAACAGGTTTTATAGATAGCTATTAACCACCATGTGCATGCTGGGAACTAAACCTAGGTCAGCTGGAAGAGCAGTCAGTGCTCTTAACCACTGAGCTATCTCTTCAGCCCCTGGACTTTTAACCATCTTGATAGGATCTTTTGCAAAGCAAATGTTTTCAACTTCAGTGATATCCTATGTACTGAATGCTTTCCTCTCTGAGATCACAATTTTTTCTGTATCATACCTAAGAATTCTTCCTCAAGTTTGGTCTCATAAATTTTCCCATGTTTTCTTTCATACTTGGACCTATGCATCTTAATGTACAGTCTAAACAGGTTTAGAACTATAGACAAAGGTCACTTCATACACCTTTTCACCAGAGGCCTTCAACTACTTAGCCAATTTCAACATTTACTAGTATCTGCCTATACTGTTAGAAACATAAAACAATTAAGAAGCACAGCACATGAAGAGTGAAGAAGGACAAATACAGATTTCATTCATTGCTTTAAGTGTTTTGATAGATTTGTGCATGGTGTACCTTATTTGCCCATGAAAATCTTGAAAGTTTTCTTGATTACTTCTGAACTTTTTAGGAATTAAAAATTAGGCTACTTACAGAAGTCTGTGTCACACAACACTGAATAAAGGCAAAAAAAAAAAAAAAAAACAAAAAACAAAAAAACCCCAACCTTCATACACAATATCTGCTTTAATAAAGTCAAATGGTTTTAAATTTGGAGAGATCAAATATGAGAGACTGACATAATTTTAGATAAAGGGAACAGATAATGGTGATTGCATATGCTTTGAGATAAACTATGTAGTGATTTCAAGTTAGTGAATAATATTAAGTAAATGACCTAGTTAGATCTGTGATATCAATGCAATCATCATTGAGAAAACACTGAGGCAGAGACACCAGGTGCCTATCTTAATACCATATCTAAGTCAGACATCGTACAGGCTTACCTTAAGATGGTAAGGTGGGACTAAAAAGATAGCTCAGTGGTTAAGAGCCTTTAGTTGCTTTTACAGAGGACACAAGTTTGATTCTCAGCACCCATATGGTGGCTAACAACTGTCCATAAGTCCAGTTTCAGGAGATTCAACACCCTCCTTCTGGCCTCCATAGTCACTGCACAACACAGATACACTTACATACATGCAGACAATACACTTATACACTTAAAAGAAAAATATTAAAATTTAAAAAAAGATTTAGGCACAAAGATAAATGTGGTTATTCATACCTGCAACTGAGGCAGGAAGACTGTCATAAGTGTGAGGCCAGCCTGGGCTGCAGAATAAGATATGGTCTCAATCCACACACATATGCACATACACACATAGAGAGAGGGAGAGAGAGAGGGAGGGAGAGAGAGGGAGGAAGAGAGAGGGAGGAGGATTAAAGTATCATAAATAGAAAATAAAGAATGTATTTGAGAAATATTTAGAAAGGAAAGGAAAACAAAAAAGAATGTGTCTCACTGAAAAGGCTGGCAGTCAGAGGCACTACCCAAAGGAAAGCAGAGATGCAAAGTATGGCAATTTTTGGAAAATCCTTTTACTAACCTGTTGCTAGCCTCTAGCACTGTTTCATATGTATACATTTCCCACAACATGAAAGACACTAGTTTCATAAGATATTCTTTCAAGGATCAAATAAGTTCATGAAACATAGTAGTGCTTAGATAGGTGCAGAGAAGCAATTGTGAAATAGGAAAAAAGACCCTTTAACAGTATACTCTCTCCTTTTCCTTCCCTTCCCTCCGTCCCTTTTCTTCCCTTCTCTCCCTCCCTGCCTTCTTTCTTTTGAAACAGTATCTTGATACAGAGCTCAAGCTGGTCTCAAACCCACAATATTCCTATCTGAGTCTTTCCAACACCGGTATTACAAGTGTGTGTGATACACTTGGCCTAATGTTAATCTTATATCTCCCATATTTATTTAACTATGGAACCTTCTTTTCATGTAATAATCCATATAACCAATGTTCTAACAAAATTACTTTGAGAACCATTGGTCTGACAATGTATATTTGTAAGTTAGGCTTGGACAGAATAAAGTTCCCAAGAATTAGGTATAGTAGACTTGTGTCTGTAATCCTAGCATTCAGGAGGCTGAGACAGGATGACTGCTAAGAGTTTTAAGGACAACCTACACTAAATAATTGTGTTCCAGACCAGCCTAAGTTACAGTGGGAAACTCTGTCTCAAAAACAAAACAATAGAGAGTGGCACTGGGAGGAACTAGAGAAAGGCACAGTAAATGGTATCTCTCTGGCTTTACTTTTTTACTTTCCCTCATCATTCACAGAGCTCCAATCACGCTGGTGGTTGCTTGTGCTTGGTTGGAATGTGTCTAACACAATGCCCATTGGTGTTGGCACTTACTGTTTTCTTTTGAAGAGTCTTCATGCAGATTACCTGAGTGACTTGGTCTCTACTTCCTTAAGAAGACAGTTAAACTGCCATCTTATTAGAAAAATCTTTGGTGAACACTTTATAACAAATGCTAACTTACAACCCTGATATATATAACCCTTAATTTTTTCTTTTTCTTCATATAGTTGACTTTTATCTAACAAATTATATTAATAACTTGTTTTTTTTTAATCTATATAATACAAGCCACATGAGTTCGAAGTCCTTGTTTTGTTCAGTATGTTATCCTTGGTGCTTGTCTATAAATAGCTTCTTATTTATCAGTTGTTGAATAACTTAGTTACTATCATTTAACATCTATCCAAGGATAATGATTTCATCTTAAAGAAGATTAATAGATGAAATAATGACACAACATATTCATATAGAGAATGGTTACATTTAGGATATTCTGATTCATTTTTTTCCTATCTGTAATCTATAAACATCTAAGTAGGGTTTTTGTTTTTTTATTTTTCTTTAAAAACTCACTTCAGGATTTTGGAAGTTTTCTTCTAAAACTTTTCTAATTTTCTCTTATTTAAAACAATTATAGGTAGGTATGGTGACACATGCTTTTAATTCCAGCACTCACAGGCAGAGGCAGGCAGATCTCTGTGAGATCAAGGGCAGTCTAATAAACATAGTGAGTTCAGGCCAGCTGGAGCTACAGGGAGACCCTGTGTCAAAAAAAAAAAAAATGCCTCCATCGGCATTGCACAACACGGGTGCACTTACATACACGTAGGCAACACACCCATAAATATAGAATAAAATTTTTTAAAGACTCTAAAATTATCTACTTTCATTATACAGCTATTATCAATAAAAAGGTACATTATATGGTATTTTTTTAAGTTTTACTTAAATTATTATCTCCAAAATTACAAATAGTTTGTGAGTAAAACAAATCAAAATCCATCAATCTGTAAATCATAAACTGGCAAAACCGGTCCTACTAAATCAGGCTCTGAATCTTGGTCTTTTCACCTGTTAAGTGTGTTAGTGTAGGAATTTCAGCACACTTTCAAGTTTGAATATTCTTTTATTCTACATCAAACATTTTTCAAATGTAGTGTTTTTAATCTGATAACAAGATATGCAAATTCCATTAAGAGCTACTTCCTTAAGTATAGACAATAAACCATATTTATGTTTCTTCATAATGAAACACCTCAATTTGTACTCAAATGTAATGACTACTATTTATCTACTTTAGGTGAATAAAAGATGTGGACAATTTATTAGCACATAGAAAAATCTCTTGAATGCCAGAAGGTCACAGCCTTTGTGCTGAGCTGCAAGCAAAACATCTATGCACCCGAAAGCTGCCATTTTTCTTCCCTGACAAAGACTCCATCTGCCACTGAGCCATTTACAGCCTCCAAGTTAGAATATCAATGATTTCCAACCATTCTGCAAGCCTGCTTTCACCTTGGTGTCACCTCTATAATACAACTACAGCAGATGACGCATATATCCCCAACTACAACCATGAAACCCATGCTTTATTCACCTGATAGATATTTAATGTTCTCTAATGCCCCATCATTATGCATGCTGAGTTGCAAAAGAATTTTAAACAACATATATTTTCCATTGATTCTGGCTATTTTACTTACTTTAAATCAGACATATTCATAAAATGTTAAAACCCAACAGACTCCACAAGACAGTTCTCAACAATGGCTTATTAACCAAAACAACAGAATAGTATCCAATTTCTCCACTGCAGAGATGGCTCAGCCAGTAAAGGCAATTGCCACAATTCCTAAACCTGAATTGGATCCCCAAGGACTCACATGGTGGAGAGAACCAGTTTCCACAAGTTGTCTTCTGATCTCCACACACACATGCCATAGCATGCACTTACTCATAGACATACATTCACATGAAAAATAAAATAAACAAAAAATTTTAAAGAATTATATCATATTTCTATTTAATACAATCTGCTACCCTTTTTAAGGAAGTGCTATGGTTCAAACTCAGGGCATTCCTTATTCCTAATAAACAAATACTTTACTGTTGAGCTAAATCCTTATCTCTTCAAAATGTATTTCTTTTTAAAACAGTGCATTTCCTTAGAAATTAACAACATTATAACAATACTGAAATTTCCAGCTTTATACTTTGGTCAGTGTTCTTAACATTAAACTAGTGAAGCCAAAATAGAACCACAAACTTTTTCAATTATATTTAGTTGTTTCCCACTATTTTTGGTTTAATAAAGCTTTAGGAATAGATGGTTAACATCAAGAACTATCAAAAACATTTGGGAGAGGGGGCTGAGTGTAGAGCATTTGCCTAGCATGCATGAGGCCCTAGGTTTGATCCCTATACCTGAAAAAAATTATTGTTAGGTATGGTAGCACATACCTCTAATTCTACCATTTGAGAAACACAGACAGGTGGAGCTCTGTGAATTTGAGGCCAGTCTGGCCTACTTAGGAAGTTCCAGGTCACCCAGGATAGTGAGACCTTACTCTGTCTCAAATAAACTTAAAAAAAAAAAAAAAAAAAAAAGGCTGGAGAGATGGCTCTCTGGTTAAGAGAAGCACTCTGATGGTACAAAAATTCTTCCAGCTTTATGTGTTATACAGTACTCTACTTTCCCTACAAACTTGAAGATACGCAGGTGAACAAATTTTTGAAAATCTTAGTCCTAAGATTGTTTGTACATAAGGAAAGCTAGAAGTACAAAGTACTTCATCAAAACAAAGCAAAACTAGGAGTGATTATTTCCTCCAACAGGTAAACGCAATTATACAACTGCCAAAACACCAAAAGCCAAATCAGCACTTTCAGAAAGAACCCTGCATCGCTGATTCCATGTGAGCCATTGGGTCAATATTCATTAAACAGCCTATTTATAATTTAGGGAGAGTCACAGAAGATACAGTTTTCATGCTTAAACAACTCTAGTGGTAAGATCAAAAAGAATGCTTATAAAACAGTAAAAACATTAATAGCCATTTAATACCAGTACCAAGAAAATTTGCTTAATATCATTTCCAAGGAGAGATTGTATCTGAACTGTAATCTGAAAAGTGGTAATCTAAAAACTTGTAGTCAATAAACAAAACCATTAGAGGGTTTCAGTTTTGCCACACATAAATTGTTAACACTGGCTAAAGAATCATATAAACAGTTATAGTTGCTCCAGACTACTTCTTAATATGGAATTTTTATGAAAGTTGGATAAGCAATTGATTTTTAGTTAAACATTAATAATGTAAAGAGAATGTTCGTATCTTTAAAGAGAGATGGTGTTGTCATCTAAAGTTATGTTTTGTAATAACACTAATATTTTCAGCTATTTTTTCTTAACTGTGATCATTTTTACAAACCAAATACTGTGCTTATTTAGCAAAATAGAGAAAGTTTATTAATTGTAATTGGTTACTTTTGCATCATTTTGAAATGCCCAACAGAAACGTAAGGGAGGAAAGATTTATTTTGGCTCATGGTTTCAGAGGGATTTCAGTGTTTTATGGCAGGAAAGGCATGGTAGAGACTGTGGTATTAGGATTATATGATAAAGACTCCTCATTTCCATATGTGCTCACAAATTTCTGATGTAACTACCCTAAGTCAGGGACTATCTATGGTAATGGAGTGACATAATGCTTTTTCAATCTTAGCTTAGAAAAACAATTGAACTTCTGCATATATATTAAGTCAGATATCTCACATTTAGCTACCACAAGCTCTTTCAAAAGACTTTGTGCACCATCAGCATCCTTAGTTCAAATAATAGTACTCTGTTTGAAAAAGCAAGTCAGAAAATTTCCAAATATTAATAGTTTGGAGACAGCCTAACTACAAAGCTCTTCATCTTTTTGCCTTAGCCTCTAAAGGTTTGGAACTTAGAGGCCTCTGATGAGGCTTTTCCATCCCTAGAGATCAGACTGTTTTCTTTTTTGTGTGTATGTGGTATATGTATGTTTTTGCATGGTATGAGTGCCCATGTGTGTGGACACATGTTCACATGTATGCAAGCACACGTGGAGGTCCGAAGCTGATATTGAGAACCATCTTTGATCACCCTTCTACCTTATTTGTTTAGGCATAGTCTCTCAATGAAACCCAAAGTTCCCCAGTATGGCTAGTCTTGTTAATCATCTTGCTCTGGTGATCTCCTATCTCTGCCTTCCCTTGGTGGAATTAGAGATTGACAGTCACACTAACCCAGTATTTAAATTCTGGGGATTTAAAAGTCCAGTTTTCACACTTGAGCACTTAACCACTGAGTCATCTACCAAAGCTGCACCCTGTTTTTTTCTATATCCTTATGATATATACACATAAACACACACACAGACACAGACACAGACACACACACACACACACACACACACACACACACACACACACCTATAACATCCATTTTATGTGTCTCTTTTCCACTAGGCTATAAACTACAAAAGAAGGCAAATTGTAAATTTTCTACCTTTATAAGTCCAAATATATACTGAATCAAGATAATAAACCTTCTTAAATATGCCGCAATGTATTTAACTTAGGAACAAAACCCACAGAATATTTCCCAAAACATAAATTTGTACAAAGCCTGAAGGATTTATAATAACGTTTTAAAGTCACTAGTGCACTAAACATAGCTTCATCCTTAAAAGTCTCCAATATGAAGAATGTTGAATATAAAATAATCTCATTAAACATTAATTGGGGGATGAGGGTTAAAATGTACCAACAGAAATTATTCCATTGGGCTGGAGAGATGGCTCAGCAATTAAGGGAACTGGCTTTTCTAGCAGAGGATGCAGGTTTAATATCCAGCACCCACATGACAGCTAACAACTGCTATAATTACAGTTCCAGGGGAATTCGACACTCTCTTCTGACCTCCATGAGTGCACTTATATACAGGCAACATACTCATACATATAAAATAAAAAAATAGTGTTTTTTTTTTTTTTTAAGAAAATATTCCAGTTGCTTTGCTTCACATTCAAAATAAGTCATAACTACCCTTTTTTCTCTTTTGGTAGTACGAGGCTTTGAACGTATGGCCTTCAAACATGTTAGACAAATGCTTCACCACACTCATAGTCCTATAGGCATTTTTGATGTGCCCACCTCCCTCTATTCTCCCTGCATACAATATTCCTGCCTTATTGGTGCTACATCCCCTATGTACTCAGGCTTTCACCTGCTGGATCCTCCTGGCAACTTTTTTCTTAATACAGAATCCCTTTATCAAGGGGCCATCCCTAACTATATATATATATCCCTAACTTTTATATATAAATAGAGTTCAAATATATATGTATATGTATACATATGTTAACCTTAGTTCTACCTCATCCCCTGTGTGCAAGATGACATTTTCCTTTCTTTATTCTTTGAAGTCCTTATCAATATTTGAGAATATTTGTTTACTTCTCTTCTCCCATTACAAGGCAAACTTAATGACAAAAAGAACTTTGTCTTATTGACCACAGTATCCCCAATACCTAGACATAGAAGAGAAGTCAGCACTCTGTAAATATTTGTACAGTAAATAAATGCATGAATTAATGACTGAATATGAGCACACAACATATTGATTAAATTAATTAATGGCTCATAATACTTAATGAGGGAGTTTTAGTCAAGCAGAAGAAATATTTTTCCATTTACCATCTTGCTTCATATCTTTTTCTTTACTATCAATATTATAATCAAGGTATACATAAACAAAGCTAAATAAGACAGACTGATACAGTATAAATTGGTTTAATTATGTCTCACATGAAATTACCTCATGAAATATGCTGTGTCTCAGTCTGTTTCCTGCTGATACAATAAAATAGCACAAAATGAGTGAATTATAAATAAATTTGTTCCATGGTTCTGGAGGCTGGAATTATAAGACTGAGGCTGCATCTCAAAAGGCGTCATAGGGAGATGCATATGGGGAAGGAAAACAGCAAAATCTACCTCCACATTGTAACAACACTATCATGTTAAAGGCGGTGGAACCTTATAACTTAATCATTCCCTCTTAAAGTCCCCTCATCAGCAATTAAATTGCAACAGGAGTTTGGGGGGTCTATATTTAGACTATAACACACTGGCTTATCTATAATTCTTTTTATATAATACTGTTTATGTCATTTAATCACTTAGAAATCACCTTTATTCATCATTATGCTTTCTTTTTTTTTTCTAAATGCCACATATTAAAGCCTCTTAAACATAAATTAGTTTTGCATTTGAGTGCACTGTAGTAGAAACATCATTGTCTTCAGTTAAAAAATATGAACGTGAAGCTTAGTTATGACCCTTCCTAATTATATTAATTTCCAAACTGTTACTTTATATTAATAAGTACAAAAACCCCCACAAAAACTGCTTGATACATAATTCATCATCGTAATTCTGCCTCAGAGGGCAAGAATTAAAAGACAGAGGAAATTATAAAAGCAGAATCAAATATAACTTTGCTATAATGGTCACTACTGAAGACTGAGTTCATCAGCTTACTCAGAAGCAACAGGTCTAAAGCAAGACTGAAAAGATTACTGTAACAGTGGCTGCATTTGCAGAGAGTAAGGTCACACTCGGTAAACACAGAAAGTGTTCAACAATCATCTGCTGAAATGAGGCAATGAACAATTGCAGATCACAGAAATTTCAAGCTTTTAAGTCTTTCATTTTTGATAATTTGATTTTAGGTTTTCTGTTCATTTGTCTTGGATTGGGATCTTAGTAAGTTGTTCAGGCTGGCCACAAAGTCATGTTACTTCTACCTTGGACTCCAGAATATCTAGAATTATAGGTATGGACTGCCACTTAAAATTTCTTACACATTTCCCAGATTTATATTAGTAAGAAATGAGGTGATATAGATGTTAAACACAGATATTCCTGAACTGTGATGTTTGTTTTTTGACTTAATCATTATACAATTTGAGCAAGTTATTCAATCTCCGTAAGTCTCAAAATTGGGTAATTGGGGACTACGAATAAAGATTGGTGATAGAATGAATTCTTAAAATGTGCAAGGCCCTAGGCTCAATCTCTTGCATTAATAGTATGTGTGCAATTATTGGTAATTAAATATACTTCAAACATTTCCCAGTGCACCTACGGTAAAGAAAGCAAAAAGAAAAATAAAAGTTTTATTTCAGTATGACCAATACCCTCTGGTACATGAACCACCACAATCCTTGCTCTCTATATTACAGCTACATGGGTATCCAATTCTTTCCTCAGTCTCCTGTGTTTCCTTCTTCTTTATTTATGTAGCTAAATTTACCAATTTATTATTTCTATAGATGACTTCAAGTTACCATCTAGGATTCTCCCATTTAGCCTAAAGAATTCTTATTGGCATTTTTAGGGTAGATCTACTAATAACAAACTCTCTTTCTAAAATATGTTCAAAGGTCTCAATACAGACAACAAAGAGAAATCAAAGAAAATATATAAACAAATAAGAACATCAGCCAATGGAAAATAAAAAGAACAACAAAAATTCCACCATAGTAATTAGGTGAAAACTCCTTAGATTAATAGCAGATGTGAGAAAGCAGAGACAAAGAACAGCAACTTCAATATAGGTCAATCAAGATTGGTTTGAGGAGCAAAAAAGTAAAAAATGAAAGTGAAAAGAGCCTAAGGAACTTGCAGGACACATCAAGTGAACCAGCATTATTCTGGGTATGAAGAAATAAGATGAGAGAACGAAGTAGAAACAGTGTGAGAGCAATCGCGATGAAAACTTCACTCATTTGGGAAGATGGGAATCTACACATCCAACAAAACCCACAAACCTCATGTAGGAGTATCTCAATGGGATCCATACCAAGACATGTTGTAATCAGCTGCTGAAAACCAAAGACTCTTACTTTTTAGTGGAAGAGGCAACACTGAAGATTAAACCCTAGTCCTCACAAATAACAGACAAGTGTTGCACCAACTGGGCTGTATCCCCAGCCAACAGACACTCATAAAAACAGCGACAGAAGCAATTTCTGAAAACTGAATACCCAATAAGAATAACAGCTATTTTCTTACCTGAAAGCATAGAGGCCAGAAGACAATTGAGGACATATTTAAAGATGACTAGGAAACAAACAACTATATTTAAAACACAAGTAAACAAAACTGCCAACCAACCAAGAATTCTGTATCTGATTAAACTATGAACAAGGGCTAGGGAGATGAATCAGTAGTAAGAACACCTGCTATGTAAGCATGAGGTCCTGAGTTCCAATACCCAGTACCCATGTAACAACCCAGGCATGACTATACATGTCCATAGGTCCAGCATTGTGGGATGGAGACAGGCAGATCCCAAGAGTCTGCTGGCCAACCAGTCTAGCCAAAAAACCACAAGCTTCCAGTTCAGTGAGAGATGCTATCTCAAGACAGAAATAGAAGACACCCAGCATCGTGCTTTGGCCTCCACATGCATGTTGCAACTTGCAAGGGTGTTTGCACCAGGACACTTACATGCATACATCACACATACAATACAAGTAACAGACACAACACAAGCACACAAATAACTATACACTAGTCACGACCATATTAACTAAATGATTGAGATACAGATTAACATCACCTAGGACCATGTCAAAAAAGAAACAAACAGAAAAAAAAAAATCAATGTAGCATTAATAGTAAAGACATAGGTTCTGTGTCAAACTTAAGCACTTGAAACCTAAAGTTCATTGACTCTCATGTAATACTAAGAAAACTTCATAAACCTCCATACTTCTGTTTTCCCACTTGTAAAATGAGGAAAATAATGAAATTGTTAGGAAGAAGTAGTTAGTACCATAAACTCATGAATTATGCAGTGTCTGACATACTTATAATCTCAAATGTTGACTATTAGTATTATCCTCATATTTTGAAGGTTCTACAAATGTTAGTTTTCCTTCAGTTCCCTATATTTATATGAAATAAAACTGAACAGTGAGGAAGATATCACAAAATAACCAGTAATTAATATTTTTTTCAAGACAAACATGAATTAGTAAAATCATGAAAACTTACTTAAGAGTCTCGTAAGGGGCTCAATGTTCTGTCAACTCTATAAGCAAATCCCCCTTTATCAGAAGCGTTTAAAAAAAAACAAACAAAAAGAAAAGACTGATTTTCTTTTTCCTCAAGATTGAGGGAAGATGAGGGCGATACTGAACCTAATGTGATAAAGATTTATGCTTTGTATATAAAAGCCATAGAGTTCTTTTTATATTTTTCTTTATCTTTTCTTTCCTTCCTTCTTTCCTTCCTTCCTTTCTTCCTTCCTTCTTTCTTTATATTGCTATTTTTGAGACAGGATCTCCCTGTCACCCAGCTGACCTGGAACTCACTCTGTAGACCAGGCTGACCTTGAACTCACAGAGATCAGCCTGCCTCTGCTTCCTGAGTGCTGGGATTAAAGGTGTGCACTGCCGCACCTGGCATATATAAAATATTTTTAAAATACTTAAAATACTTTACTATCAAACTTGCAATTAGTATACATATTTATCTTACAATATTTTTAAGCTTTTGAATCTGGGATTAAATAGGACCCTTATGTAGCTCTTTTAATTTGTAAATACCCCACAGAGTATCAATCCTATCCATCCTAATTGTTTTCCTTCCTCCTTTCTTTTTAAATATTTTTTTTATTTTTTTATGTGTGTGAGTGTTATGCCTGCATGTATGTAAGTGCACCGATGTCACACAGTGCCGGCAGAGGATAGCAGAAGGCGTTACATCCCTGAAACTGGAGTTATGAATGGTTGTTAGACACCATGTGGGTGCTGGGACTGGAACCCAGGCCTTCTGTAAGAGGAGCCAGTGCTCTTAAGCACTGAGCCATCTCCAAGGTCCCTTCCACTTCCTTTTAAAAACTTTTTGGCAGCGCTGCTCAAGATTGAGCTCAGGGACTCATGCATGCTAACCACACACTGTAGCACTGAGTCACATCTTAGCCCCTCCCCTGAGTATTTTTAGTCAAGAAACCAGGTCCTGTGCCTTTTAGAGTTTGCCCCTGTCTGGATTCTCCTGATGGTCATATACCTCAACTATCATCTAGCATGTCCATTTGTCCTTTTCCTTTCTTGTAGATCAAGTTCTATCACATCTGATACTTTTGTGTTTTGTTTTGTTTCCTTTGCCTGGATCTCTCACAGTGGTTGTACATTTTTTTGGCAATGGCATATTATATTCCTTAAGTAAAATGGGGATAACAATAATGTCTACCATAGAGTTAAGAGGATTAAATAAATTATTACAGGTAAAATGTTTACATATTCCACAAACACTAGTTCTTGCCATTATGCTACATACAGAGACTCTGTAAGATTTGCTATCAGGCTAGTTGTATTTCAAGAAGTAGTTGAAGATAACAATGTTCATGCTTTGATAGCTGAATAGATGTTGATATCACTGAGCAATACTAAGTAGACAATACAAGAAATTAAAAAGAAGAATTCAGTTGTGAATATGCGAATTCAATTGCCAATGAGATAGCTGCCATTTAGAGAACTGGAAATGGAAGTTGAACAATTGAAAATAAAGGTTAGGGGCAGATGGTGCTGCAAATAAAGATCAAATGATGAGAGGACCTGCTTGGTGGAAGTAGCAATTATTAGGAAAGATCAAAACGCCATGTGAAGGGTACATTGGCTTTGAAAAATGAGAAGCATTCAAAGAAAAGAAAGTGAATGGAGTAAGATGTGCGGGCAGACGTGCATTACTTGTAGCTAAAAGAGTGTTTTCACCATGAAAGAGTGTGTGCTAGAAAGTAGAAGGAAATGAATTGATGCAAATAGGACAAGACTGAACTTAAAAGACTATCAAATCGAAGAATAGGCAACTCAATTTAAGTAACAAATGAGAAGGAATTGAAGGAGTTAGCAAGACTTCTGAATTTTATGTTCTGGAAACTTGGTTAACAAAAAACCCACCAAGTTCAAGCTAGGGGAATAACTCAATAAAGAGTACTTGTTATGCAAGCGTAAGGACCTCAGTTCAGATCTCCAGCACCCGTATAAAAATCTAGATGTGGCCATGCATGCATCTATAGCCAGCATAGAGGAAAGTAGAGAAAGGAGGCTCAATGGTGTGCTAGCCACCAACGTAGCTCCAAGCAGAACACCCTGTCTCAAGGGAGAATGTGTAGAATGGTAGAGCAGGACACCCAGCATTGTCCTCTGGCCTCTATGCCTTTGTGCAGGGGCACCCACAGCTACTCACACATTCATATCCACCACGCATCCACAGCTACTCACACATTCCATATACAGCACACACATCCACACTCTCAGACAGGCGCGCACACACATAGACACACACCTACCCACCAACCTATCACACACATAGACACACACCTACCCACCAACCTATCTAAGTTGGGTATTGTAGTGTATGCCTGAAATCCCACCACCCACGAAGAAAGGTCAAGAGGGTCACTAGTAAAATACCTGTCTCTAAAACAAAGCAAACAAAACATTTACCAAAACAGAACTGGGAAAGAATGTACCCTTCACATGGCGTTTTGATCTTTCCTAATAATTGCTACTTCCACCAAGCAGGTCCTCTTATCGTTTGATCTTTATTTATATACTACTTGCAATATGACTGTTAAGGACTTAATGTATACCAGTTTCACTTCTACCATGGGAATACTACTTGGGCACCATGGCTTTGAACAATACCCCAAACACAGGGAGATGTATCATCCCTTATGCCATTTCAGTCCCTTCTTCTGCCTCTCTTTTCCCCTAGGAATCAACGCTTTTCAAACTGCCATAAATATAAAAACCTACAGATCTACATTTTTTTTCAATGAAACATTGCCTTGTTCTATGAAGCACTCTGGTTACATATTCCCTGATCAGTTCTAAGCCTATCATGAAATCTGTCATTTTCCAACTACATACCTTATTTTATTGTAGTTTGCTTTTCTGCAAATCACAACCTATTTGTGTTCATACATGCACATGTGTGTGCATGTGTGTGTGTACATGTGCATATGCAGGCTGGAGATTGACTTTGGGTATTGTTCCGCTATCACATCTCTAACTTATTTTTGAAAACAGAGTCTCGTGCTATACCTGCAACTCACCAATTTCCCCTAGACTTGCTGGTCAGCAAGTTCTGGAGACCCTCTTGTCTCTGCCTCCCCAGTGTTGGGATTATAGGCATGTGCTACTGTACTTGGCTTTTTATATAGGTGCCAAGGGTTTGAACTCCAGTCCTCACACTTACACAACAGACACTTTACAAACTGAACCTCCTCTCTAGCCGGCTGCTGCTTTTAAAAAAAAAAAACATGGTAACCCTGTATAGAGCAAGTCAATTGGCACCAGTTTTCTAACAGCATGTGTTTACTTCATGTTTCTGTGTCAAATTTTGCTAACATTCACATTTCTAACTTTACCATTATTATATCTGTTATGGTAATCTGTGATAACTGCTGTTTGGTGTTACTATTTTAATTATTGTGAGGTAGTATGAACTGATTCCATATTAGGAAGCAGGCTTTATTGGTAAACGTAATTGGCCACTATCTGCTCTTCAGTCTCTCCCTCTTCTCAGGCATTCCTAATCCTGGAAGCACAACAATATTGAAAGCAAGCCACTTAATCCTACTACAACCTCCAAGTGTTAAAGTGAAAGGAAGAATCAAACACATCTCTTAACTTTAAATCAAATGCTAAAGATGATTAATCTTAGTGAGAAAGGTATATTGAATAATGAGATAGGCAGAGAGCTAGGCTTCTTGTGCAGGAAAGTCAAGTTGTGAATGCAAAGTAAAACCTAGAGGAATAGGATGCTATTCCTACCGAGTAAATGACCTTATTACTAATATAAAGGAAAGTTTGGGGACTGGGGAGATGGCTCAGCAGTTAAGAGCACTAGCTTCTCTTGCAGAGGACCCAGGTTCGATTCCCAGCACCCAAATAGTGGCTAACAACTGTCCATAACTCCAGCTCTAGGGGATCCAACACCCTCTTCTGACCTCCTTGGGCACTGTAAAATATGGGTCACTTATATGCACACAGGCAATACACTCATACACATAAAATATAAAAAAGAAAGGTTTGTGCTTAGAGAGATCAGTCAAGCCACATAACCTTAAGTCAAAGCCTAAACCACAGCAAGGCCCTAAGTCTCTTGAAGAGTGGTTATAAAATGAAGGTTTGTGGCAACTTTGCACAAAACGTTTGAAGCTAGTAGAGGATGATTCATGAGGTTTAAGGAACAACATCAGCTACATACGGCAAAAGTACAAGGTGAAGCTATATACACTGATATAGTTTATCACCCAGAGGATTTAACAAAGATAACTGAAGAAGGTAGCCATTCTAAATAGATTTTGACTGTATACAAAACAGTTTCCTATTAGAAGAGGCCACCTAAGACTTTTATGGCATCAAAAGAGAGTTCAATGACTGACTTCAAAGCTTGAAAGGACAGGCCAACTTTCTTATTAGGAGCTAATCCAGGCAAGCTGAAGCCAATGCCAATTAACCTGAAAAATCCTAGAGAATCATGCCAAATCTACTTTTGCCTAAACCCTATGACAAGAAGGAAAGGCGTCGATGATAGCACATCTGTTTAAAACGTGGTTTGTTGAATACTTTAAAGCCACTGTTGAGACCTACTGTTCAGAGGAAAGATTCCTTTTAAATATTACTGCTTTAAAATAGGGGCTGGGGAAATGGCTCAATGGGAAAAGTGCTTATAGTGGGAGCATAAGGGCCAGAGTTCAGGTCTCCAGCATTCACATAAAAGACAGCTGCAGCAGCTTGCATCTGTAACTCCAGTACTGGGAGTGGAAGGGACAAGGAGGATCACAGTGAGGGGTGAAGTCCAGTTCACTTGCCAGTCAGTCTAGCTAAAGCTTTGAGTTCCAGGTTCAGTGACAGACCCTGTCTCAGAAAATAAGATAGAAAGTGACAGAGGAAGACACCTAATGTCAGTCTCTGGCCTTGACACATTCATGCACAGGGGAATACACAAGCACACTGTACATGCACATGCATAGACCACACATAAATAAAGATTACTGCTCACTGACACTAGTTACCCAACAACTATGAAAGAAATATATGATAAAATGTGTTGCTTTTGTGCCTTCAATACAACACTGGTTTTGGAGACCATGAGTGATTTTAACTTACAAGTATCACTGTTTAAGAAACACATTTAATAAAGTTATAGCTGTAAAAATATTTTTAAATATATATTAAAAATTTAAAGCATATATTAAAAATACTTATTATTATTTCATGTGTATGAGTGTTTTGTCTTCATGTATGTAAGTGCACCATGTGTGTACAGTGCCTGTGAAGGCCAGAAGAAGACAATGGATCCTTTTCAACTCGAGTTGCAGTCAGTTAACCACTATGTAGGTGCTGGGAACTGAACCTGGATCCTCTAGAAGAAAAGCAAGTGCTCTTAACCCCTGGGCCATCTCTCCAGTTCAAATAATGACTTTTGATCATTACTTTTTGGCAAAGTAAGGAAAACACGTAAAGGAGCAAGGCATGGTGCCACACACCTATAATCCCAATATTTGGAAGGCTGAGGAAAAAAAGATCAAGTTTGAGGCCATCCAAGGTTATATAGCAAGATCCTGAAAACTGAAAAATACTTGGAAAGATTCCCCATTTTGTATACCACTAGGAACATCCGTGATTCATGGAAAGAGCTGGAAATTATCGGTTATTACAAGAGTTTAGAGCAAAATGATTACAGCTCTCAGGACGACTTAAGGGCTTTGGAATTTCAGTGGAGGAATTGACAAAAGAATTAGAAGTGGAACCTAAGGATGTGATTACTACAATAGCATCACAAGACTTGTTAAGAAGTTGCTTCTTATCAAGGAGCAATTTTTTAAAAGTGAAACTGAATCTTTTCCTGGTAAAAACCACTGAGAATCCTAAAATGACAATTAAGAATTTAGAATGTAACATAAACTTAAATGTTGAGAAAACTAACTTTCATTTGGAAGTTCTACTATGGGCAAATGCTATCGATCAGCACTGAACGTTACAGAGAAATCTTGAAAGGAGAAGTAAATCCATGTTGCAAACTTCATTATCTTAGCTGAAAAGACTGCCACAGGCTACCACTGTAACCAGTCACATCCAAGAACTTTTGTCAAGGTAAGACCATCTGCCACCAAAAAGATTAGGATGTCCTGAATGCTTAGACGATAGAATTTTTTTTTAAAGAATAATGTATTTTTCAGTAAAATATACACATTGTTGAAGTTTGGAGGAATTGGTAGAGAAAATGCTATTGTATTGCTTAGAGACCACAAATAATGTGAATATAACTTAAAAGTACTGAGAAACCAAAATAAATTGTGTTACTTGCTTTATTTTGATATTTGCTTTACTTTAATCTAGAACAGAATCTGCATATCTCGGATATGTCTGCAGAGCCTCCCTTAAAGAAAAACAACACAATGATTGAAAGTTATCGAAATCCTATAGAATTTTTAATTTCATGCTTGCCTAGCATCTGCAACAACCCAAGTTCAATCCCACAGCACTGTAAATGTTATTCTCTCTCTTCTATCTCTCCCTCCTTTTCACTTATATATATTCAAATCTAGCTTTTATCAACACACTAAGGAGGCAAAAATGCTAATAAATTCCCTTCACATCACACTTAGCTCAGGCAAGTTTACTGCATACATATCAGCTCGATTATTAGTAGGGTAGAAGATATTGTTTTACACTCTTAATAGGACAGTGAGAATGCATAAAACATACTCCATGCCTTTAGTAGGTTCCAAAGGGTTTATAATTTAATACAGGCAGCAGCTGAACACACAAATCATCACATAAGATATCTAAGAATGATATAATAATGGTTCTGAAACTTAAGTTATACACAGAAGAGTGAAAAAAGTTCTAGCATTGGCCTGTATTGATTTAAATTAAATTCTCACTTTTATAAAATGTAGGAAAATAAAATTATAGATAAGATGAACTCTTCCTTTTACTTCAGACTCTTATCCAAATATAATACCAATACAAATTTATAAATATGTCCATAAAGGCTAAAAAAACTAACAGATTTCAATTTGGTATTGAATGATAGTTTTGCTAAAATACATCATTATACTCATTATTAATAGGGCATGGATTGCTATTTCCCTATAACTTTCTATCCTGGTTTCTTTTCATGATAAAATACTCTGACAAAAGGACATTTAAAAGGGAGAAAGAGCTTATGTAGCTCATAGTTACAAGTTACAGTCTATTACACCTGTAGTTAAAACAAGACAGTGGGGCTGGACAGATGGCTCAGGAATTAAAAGCACTGACTGTTCTTGCAGAAGACCTGAGTTTGATTCCCAGAACCCTCATGGCAGCTAACAACCATCGGTAACTCCAGTTCCAGGGGATCCAAAGCGTTGTTCTGTCCTCCGCTGGCATTGCACAAGACAGTAATGAATATAAGCAGGAAAAGGTTCAGCTTGCTTTAACCACTTATACAGCCCAGGTCCCACCTGAAATTAAGATTAATCTTCCCACACTGATTAAGAAAGATCAAGGCAGTATCTAATAGGATTGGTCAAAGGCTCATCTTCTAAGTGATCCTAGATTCTATCAAGTTGACAACAGTAGCCATCACAATTCCACCCCTTGTCAACTTGACCTCCACACAATTTACTTTTAAGTCCAAATTTTCAATCTCTTGTCCCCACAGGCTTGTGACCAGATAACATGATGAAATGAATTCAGTTTAATCTATCTCCAATGTCTTTAACAGTTCTAACATTTTAAAAGTACAAAGTCCTCTTAACTATGAGCTTCTATAAAATAAAAAAAATAAGTTGCAAACTTCCCCACATTTAAGAGCCTAAAGTAAACATTCTTATCTAAAAATGGAAGAACTGGAGCACAGCAAGGAACAATCGTAGCAAAGCAAACCCAAAATCCAGCAGGTCAAACACCAAATACTACAGCTGCATGTCCAGCATTTGGGGGGCTAACAATGTAATGTTCCAGCGTCAAAATAGCTTTGGCAGCCCTACTCCCCTAGCTCTGCTTCTCTTCTAGACTGACTTCACCCCATGCCCTCAACTTTCCTAAGAGGCCATCCTGCATTCGTGGCATCACCAATACCTTGCATCACCAGGCAACTGAGGTTTCACCTTCACAAATTCACACAATGGCTTCTCAGGGTCCCTCTTTAGGGACACTGACCTTATCACACAGTACATGGTCATAGTCAGTCTTCCTAGTCCCCTCAATCATGTATCATCCATGCCTTCCAAACCAGTACCATCTGGACTTACTCTATAGCCAACAGAGTCCTTGAACTTGAGATCCTCTTGCTTTAGCCTCCTGAGCAGCTAGGATTACAAGTCTGGGGCATCAGGCACGGCTTAATTGCTTCTGTTAAAGACAGTGAATCAGGGTGCTAGAGAGGTAGCTCAGTAAGCTGTTGAAAGCACTTGCTGCTCTTGCAGAGGACAGAGTTTGGCTCCCAGCACCTGCATGGTGGCTTATAATGCACCCGTAACTATAGTTCCAGGGGATCTGACATCCTCTTCTGGCCTCTGCAGGCTCTTACTCACAGTGGTGCACATAAATACACTTATGTCCATACAAATACACATGAAATAAAGTAATAAAATAAATCTTTCTTTTTAAAAAAACAGTGAATTATTATTTTTTCAGCTCTCCTAAACTTAAACCACCAAATGTGAAATATTTATTTTAAAAAGAAAAACAAAACAGAAAACACATAACATTTTTTCAATGGTGTTACTTTTTTCCTAAAATTATCTTAGTGTATCAAGACTAGATTTAGCCATGGAGGATAAAGAGCACAAAGTCAGTGGCTTACACAATGTAGAAATTTTATTCTGTCACAAGATGTTTAGGTGTGAACAAGCCAGTGCAAGTGAGGTGGCATCATGACTTTTGGGGGGCTTTTGATCTTCATGCTTTTCCCTATCTCAGCTTCCTGTTATGGTCCTATTACCTCAGCTACATTTCAGCCAGAAAAGGAGAAGGAAGAAAAGGAGACTTCACTTCTTCTTTTAGGGATGCTTTCTACTTGATGATGTAAAGCATACCTATCATACCAGCTCTCAGGAGGCAGACAGGAGGCCTGCTATAAATTCCAGTCCAGCCACTTTACACAGTGAGTTCTAGGCCTGCTAGAGCTACAAACAGAAATTCATCCTGTTTCAAACAACAAAACCCAAAACAGGATACTTTCTGAGTGTTGAATACAGCATTTCTGCTTCTATATCACTCACCAAAACTTATTTGACAAAAGTTATCTGCTGCAATGGAGACTGAAATGATGGTTTTATTCCAGGTAATGGTGTTAGGTGCAAAAACTTAGAAGAAAGAAAAGTCAGTCTCAGGAGATATTTACCAGTTATTGCCATATACGATCATAACTTATCTGTGGGTAGTTATTGCCATATACGATCATAACTTATCTGTGGGTAGTTATTGCCATATACGATCATAACTTATCTGTGGGTAGGTACCTGACATTTTAAATTTATAATCCAACACCCGCATTTCTACACTGGAACACTGTAAAATTATATTATTTCTAAATATCAATTATTAAGGTAACCGTTTGTATAAAAGAAAATACCATGGAGAAAAAAGGAATTTAATAGGAATAGGAGAGTCCACTTTAATCACTTAATGATACTTTATAACATTAAGTATATAGTAAAATATTAAATAAGATTATCTAAAAATGAAAGAAATATTATTGCAATACCCTTTGTAATAAAAATACAAACAAAATGGTATATAAATAAAATTATATAAATACTCTTAGAGAAAAAGGATTTCAGGAGTTTGGAGAAGAAGCAGAATTATTTTGGGCTGGCAAGGTAGCCAGACAGGTAAAGGGCAATGATGCCAGGTATGTCAAAGCCAGACCGTGGTAAAAGAGAACTGATTCCCGAAACTGTCCATTGGCCTGCCCCCAAATGGGTTTTAAAAAACTAGAATTATTCTATTTCCTTTCTATATTCAGAGACTTTTAACCAAGTAAGTGGTGATCATAAAACAATAATAAAAATAGAACCAAACAAAACTTGACTGAGAATAAATTTTCTCATTATATCACAGGCAAGTAATTTTACAGATAATAATGAGTCCAAGGAAGTTAGCATGTGCCTTCTGTACTAAGTGCTTTCTAAACATTATTTCATCTAATGATGACATCACTTCTGTGATCTAAGAAGTCTTCCTAGAAAAAGACAACTGAACATTTAGGTAATTAGCACAGACTATAACTATTACATAAATTACAAAGGAAAAACTTGAATATTTTTCTGACTAAGTCGAGCTTAGTCATTAGAGTGCTTGTAAAGCACATGTAAAGAGAGATGTATGAGATATGTGATGACACAGACTTGGAATCCCAGTGCTAAGGAGGTAGATAGAGGTAGATCCCTGGGACTCATTGTCCTGTCAGCCTAGCCCAACTTAAGAGCCTCAGACCCCTGTGAGAAAACTACTAACCAGCTCCTAAGGAATGACACCAAAGGCTGGCTTCCATACTTGCACCCAGACACACACACACATATGCACACACAGGAACAGAGACACAAACACAAAAGGAGGCAGAAATCTTCTAAAACATACATGAAAGGACTACAATGTATATCATAAATTTATATGTTGAGGAGATCTTTATAAGTTGAGTTCAGGCTACTTAACAATCTTTAAATAGTAAACCATATTTACACAAGTAAGAACGGAAAAAGTAAAACATATTTAAATGTTATAACAATCTTTTTTAATAAATATAATTATAAATATATAAATCTTATAACAATCTATATTTTTTTCAAATATGTGTAGTACATTGCTCAATTATAGATACTAAAATCCTCACTTCAATTTGGAGAAACTAAAGATACTAAATAATTTAGCACTTTCAGGATACTGATAATTACCAATAAACATTTGCTAAGTACAGTAGAAAGATAGATGCATACCAAAACAAATACAAATACAAGAGTTAATTGGCAATAACATTGAACCAATAAAAATTAAGTATCACCAAACTCTTAGGGAGTGAAAATAACTTTCAATTAGGATGACTATGGAAGACTTCAGAGAGACAACTAAATATGGACAGGGAATTGGAAGATTTGTTTGCATCAGAATAATTCTTTAAGCTTGAAAAGATAGTAGCATACTCTATGCAGAAATAATGATATAGGTATGGCATTAAAACATATAGTTAATATAGCATATACAGTCTATGTAGGTGGAATAGAAAGTTACTATTCTTCACTATTAGGATGTGTTGCTGGGAACTATACTAGAGTCAGAGGAAGGGCCTTGAATACCAAATTAGAAGTATGGACCTGATGTAGTAAAAGATAGGAAGTGACCAAATGTCTTCAAGTAGACAAATAAAAGGAATACAGAAACCCTTTAATACAACTAAACTGAGAATAATGTACAAATTACAATGGAAAGAATAGTAATTCTTTCTTCTAAAACTTGTTAAAATGTTTTGAGATTAAGAAAATATATATGTGTATGTATTAAGAACACTGGCTACTCTTGCAGAGGACACAGGTTCAGTTCCCAGTATCCAATGGTTGCTAACAACTGCTTGTAAGTCCAGTTCCAGGGGATCCAACACCCTCTTCTGGCCTCTGTGGACACTCCATGCATATGGTACACATACATACATGCAGAGAAACACTCATAAAATATAAAAATAAATACTTTAGTATATATGTATATATTACAGAATATATAAACATTGACTGCAGTTTTGGTGCTGAAACAATGTATAGCATCTTTTCTAACCACATTCTATTTTTCACTTCTTACTATGTCATATAATTGTACCAGATAATATGTATCTGTGACCAGTTCCTTGACTTCTCCGTATTATCTTCGAATTTATTAGCTCTTTCTGGCAGTATCTTACTTTAGACACAGGGTCAATACTTGAACTACTCTTTCATTAACACTCTTACCCTGACTCCTGCTGAAATCTCTTCTCTTAACTTGGCAGTATGAAGAAAGGCTCACAATCCTTCCATTGTTATACAGTAGAGGCTTCTAACACCAGTCACTTATAAAGTTCTCAAATGAATTCCTCTAGTCGTTAACTCACTTAACAACATCTGATATTACTGACTATCATCCCTCTTCCTGAAATTCTTGGATTTAGAACAGCTGAAATTAGACATGTTCTTTTTTTCAGGGGATAGGGGGCATTGAGACAGGCTCTCCCTATAGCTCTAGCTGGCATAGAACTCACCATGTAGACTAGACTGACCTCAATCTCAGAGATTCACCTGTCTGTCTCCAGAGTGCTGGCTTTAAAGGCATGCACCACCAAGCAGCAATTAGATACATTCTTAACTTTACCATAAAAATAAACTGCAGGTGTTGACATTTTATATTAAAAGCACATACAAAAATCGTTTCATAAAATACTGATTTTAACTTGATTGTAAAGCACTAGATACTACACAGAAAGTTTCTACACAAACGTTTAAGGTTTTTGTTGTAAAATTTCAATTAGAACAATAACAATAAAGTTCTGATTTTTTTTTTTAAAGCCTTAGAGACAAAACTCAGTGATGGAGCACTTGCCTAGTACATGTGAGGCCAGAATTTAATACCCCCAACAACAACAACAAATAAGGAAAAGAGAAGGGGCAAAAAAAAGGAGAGAGGGCAAAAAAGGAATAACACAGAGAAGGAAAAGGCATATGAAAATGCCTCCTTAGGAAAATGAATGCCCATGCCATAAGCATCAGTAAAACTAAATAATCATGATAAAGTCTTTAAAGACACAATAAAAATTTTCTATTGTGTTTCTACAAAACAAATATAACAAAACTATTTCCAAAAGAAAATTTGAACATTAGTACAAAGATGATCTATACATGGTTTTGACTCATATATAACTTTAATACTTCTGATACCTACTACTTAGTTAACAATTAAAACATGATTAAAGAAGTGGATTCAATGAATAAATAATTTACTCAAAACTCATTTGTTACTTAAAGGATTTTTTTTAATGCTGGAAACTTTATTACTACAACGTAGACTTTACTAATTAGAATTTTTTAGCAGGGGTTGGGCATGATTTAGAGTTCATGTTTAGTACATATAAGGCCTTGTGTTTAATCTCCAATACCACAAACAAATAAAACACAAGCAAGCAAAAATCAACAATGCAGACCTAGGCATTAGAAAGAGTCTATTTTTAGGTAACACACTTCCTTACATATAATAGAAATTAACAGTTTAAAATTAAAGAGAAAAAGTTAAAGAAAATTAGTATCTTTTCCAAATAACTCTAAATTTGGAAGACTACAATGAGAACAAGAAAGATGCCTAAGAATTCTCTGAGGTTGCTATGCTTTCATATCACCCATAATAGTCTCAAGTAATTTTATTTTTTGACTTTTTTCCTGAATTTAAGTCATCTTAAATTTTTGGCTAGTTTTTAGTAAAAATAAAATAGAAGATGACATTAAGAGGATGATTAGCACTGAAATATATACGCAATAATTTGTCTTAAATTTAGGGTAATTTCATTTTAAATAGTTTAAAATCCTTTAGGTCATCATAAAAACTATCTAAATAACTAGAAATATGAGTCCGTGTGGTGGCACTCAGCACTCAGGAGGCAGAGGCAGGTAGATCTCCATGAGTTCAAGGCCAGCCTGGAGCTACAGGGAGAACCTGTCTCAAAAAGACTAAAAACTAAACAAAAAGAAAACTAGAAATATGAAATAAAAGTCACTGAACTTGAAAACATTAAACTGGCTGATGAAAGAAATAATGACAGTTTTAGGGAATAAATATCTTCTAACTCAATTTTTATTCTCAAGGAAAACGAATCATCCTTAAAACTGAACCATAGTTTTGGTCTTACTGTGATCAGCGTGGTCAATCTTGTGACATCACTGTTGAGAAACCTGCAACAGGAAAACAGAATTACAATCAGTTGAACCATTTTTGAGTAATTTCAGAAACTAAAAACTATTTTAGAACTTTCACCTTTCTTGGTTATATTTTAAAGTTAACCTAAAATGTCAGGAAACATAAAATTGGCACAACACAAATGAATACAAACTGCCTGAAGTTTATTTATGCATCAACATTTTAATATGGCAGGTAATGTTTTGTTTATAATCACCAACACAACATATTTTAAAATAAACTATAGGACACTTGGGTTACAAGTTTTGTTTATTTTCAGATATTTACTAAGAAAAGAATCACCCTGTCTTAAATATAATCATCAAGGGAAGACAGATACATTATAAATACTTCCTCCCTGTAGTTTGACTTAAAAGTCAAAATGTTCTTTACTTAAAATAGGAGAAATTGCTACATGATAATCTTTATAGTGATAAAACTGTCAAAGATTAAAAATAACATCAAGAAGAACCTAGTGTAAGTCATAAACCCAAGGGAAATTGTACATTAAACTAGTTTCTAAGCTATAAGGACCTCTCATTTATTCCTGAGAAATCTGATCTTTCAGAAACTTCTTTATCAAGAAGGCTTAAATAAGATATCTCTAAAATGTTTAGTATTAAAAACTAACACATTGTCATAGTGTTTTAAGGTTCATAACAGGCTTTTATGTGTTACTCTAACAAATCCTCATAATAATTCCTTCAAAAGAACAGATTTTTTTTTTAATTTACTACTCTGGGAAAGAGAATGTAAGACAAAATACATAAGTGGTCCAAACAGAACTTCAAAGTTTTATACTTAAGACTTTCTACCTAATCCATCCTACTAACTCCTTTTCACTCTGTCTTTAAGTGAAAAAATTATCTAGTTATCTTAATAATTCAAGATATTGTTCTCCAGCCATCTTCTGGTGGCTCAGCAGATAAGGACACTTAATGTCAAGGTTAAGGACATTAGTTCAATCCCCAGGAACCAATGTGGTGGAAGGAGAGAACAAACTAATTCCTGCATATAGCCTTCTGACCTTCACCCTCATATATACTAACCTCACACACATATACTTACTAAATGTTTTTTAAAGACAGTCTCTTATATTATCATTACAGCTTCTATAGCTCTAGTATTAATGTCTCATATCACTGCCTCACTATGAACTGCACAATTCTTTTCTTTTTTAGTTATTTGTTTTGTCTTGTTGCGTGGTGCTAGGGAACCAACCCAATGTTGGTTGCTAGTTACATGCTCTATCACAGAGCTACACCCTTCATGTTTATAACTGTGCAGAAGTTCTGCCATTACTTAGAATGACTCTCACAGTACTTACCATGGATTATCAGGCCTTCTGTCAACTGACCTCTACTCTGTTGCCTGCCACTCTTTTTCTACTGTGTTCCAGTCAAAACGATCTTGATAATCCCCAAACAAAATAAACTTGCCTCATTATAAAGCCTTGACACTTGCTGGTCCTTCTGCCTGAAGGAACTTTTCTCTGTATCTTCTTTTTTATTATTATTATTTTGATTTTATGTATAACTGGATTGCCTGCATGTATGTATGTTGCATAAGTGTTGTGTGGTACCTGCAAAGGTCAGAAGAGAGCGCTGGATCCTGTGGAACTGGAGTTAGGGACTGTGTGTTAGCCGCCATGTGGATGCTAGGAGCCAAACCCCAGTCCTCTGCAAGAACAGCTAGCGTTCTTTACCTCTGAGTCATCTCTTCAGCCCTCTAAATCTTTTGAAAAATATTTTATTTATTATTTTTAGTTTATGTGTATAAGTGCTACACCTTACATGTATGTAAATGCACCTGTGTTGTGCAATGCCCACAGAGGCCAGAGAGGATGTCAAATCTCCTGCAACTGGAGTTATGGACTGTTGTTAGCTGCCATGTGGGTCCTGGGAATCTAACCTGGATCTTCTGCAGGAGCAGCCAGTGCTCTTAATCTCTCCAGTCCCTGTTCACTATATCTTTAGAAAACTGGTTCTCTCACTGCAATCAGATATTAAAACAAACGCTGCCATGTTTTATCACTATATGCTGTTATCTATAAGTACCATGAGGGAGAAGATCACAGAAGCATTGCTTTTGTATGTGGAACCCAGACTGTTCAGTAGTTGCTGAATAAATGAGTGAACAGTAGTTGTGTTCTTACTGTATCTAACACTATACCAAGATCTACAGGTTCAAGGTTTAAATGAAAACACTTGAAATTAATACTGCCTATTTAAGGAAAATAAACCATTGCAAATTGGTATATATTTCTAAAAGCTACTGCAGGGAGCATTTTGAATGCTTAAATTTAAAACTAACAAACAAGGCACTAGAGAGATGGCACAGAGGTTAAGAGCACTTGCTGCTATTGCAAAGGATCCAGGTTCAGTTCCCAGCACTCATGTGGTGACTAACAACCAACTAACCTCCGTGGGTACCAGTCTTGGGCCATACATGGCTTGGACCACACATGGTCCACATACATACATGCAGAGAAAACACTCTTACACTACATGGGACTAGAGAGACAGCTAAGTGGCTAAGAACACATACTGGCCTTCCAGAGGACCTGAGTTTAATTCTCCAAATCTATATCAGGAGGCTCACAACTACCTGAAAATCCAGCTCCTGGGGTCCAATGCCTCTAGCTTCCGTAAGCACCTGTACATACTCACACACAGACAATAAAATTAAAATAAATAAATCATTTTTAAAACAGCTTTAGTCAAATGTGGTGGCACAAGGTTTTAATTCCAGCACTCAGGAGGCAGAGGTAGGTGGATCTCTGTGAGTTTGAGGCCAGCATGGTCTACATAATGAGTTCCTCCTTGCCAGCCAGGGCGACACAGTGAGACCCATCTCAAAAAAAAAAAAAAAAAAAAAAAAAACCACAAAAAACAAAAAACCACAAAAGATAAAGACTTGCAGAGGGAACTGAGAAACGAAGCACTATCTTTAAAAAAAATTGTGTGTGTATGATGTGTACAGGTATGTGTGTTTATGTTTATGTGTATTAATGTACACATATAAGGGCATATGTGTGTCACAATGCATGTGTAGAGGTCAGGACAACCTCAGGCATTGTTGGGACTTCCCTTACACCTTGTTTGAAGCAGAGTCTCTTCTTTGCTATTTGCTACTGCATAAACCACAAGTTTCCAGGGATTCTCCTGCACCTGCCTCCCACCTTACTGTAGGCACTGTGGGATTACAGTTGAACACTACTGCAACTGGTTTTAGCTGGGTTCCAGGGAACAGAACTCTGGTCCTCATACTTGCATGGTAAGTGCTTTTCCCAATGAGGCATCAAGATATATCTTAAATGAAGAGGAAATTGTGCTAAACTAAGTGTCAGTAGAAATACCAGCGAAGAATGAAGGATTGTTATAGGTTCTTAATTTCATGACAAATGAAGCACAGTAGAACAGTGGGGGGACTTTTATTTTGAACAGTGACTAAGGCTGGTATTGCTATAGGTCATTCAAGTCATTACTAAGTCCGGTATTACTACAGGTCACTCCAGAAGCAGGGTTTAAAATAAAGATTTGAAAATCAGTTATATAAAACTATAGCTAAAAATAAGAATGCAGAGAGCAAACCTTAGGTAAAAGGAGAAAAAGCATGTAGGACAATTTGAGAAATATTTACAAATAGGGCTCACGAGAAACAAAAAAAATGGCATCCTAAAGTTTGCTAACGCTGAGAAGTAGAGAAATGGTACAACAAAGGCAAATGAGGAAAGATCCAGGAAGAGGAGAATGTACTGAGGAGCTTTAAATGACGTAGGGAAGAGTCAGAAGATGAGCCCAGAAACATACTCTTTCTCAACTAACTTCCATAAAACTAATAAGATCAGATAATGTCCACATGCATGAAACACATTACTTTCTCTATCCAAAGATCAGTTGCCTTTAAGGAACTTCATCTCTTTCAACAGAGAAAAAGTTACTATTACTTTAAGTGAATTTCAGGCATAATCAACATTTATTTCCATACTGAACTGAATAGTGAACAAAACAAGTAGGAATTCATTATTTCTCTCTTTTTCTAGTGAGTCAGGCACAGATAAACATCCTTACTTTATAGACATGGCAATACTGTACTTGCCACTTTAATCAGTACAATAAAAAACAAGCTTGAGGTGGTAAGAGTCAGTTCAACAAGTCTTATGAAGGAAATACTACACTCTCTATAAAACTCTGTAATTCATAATAAAAGGTATTAATAAAAAAAAGAACCTCCCCTCCCCCCAAAAAAACAAACAAATAAAAATTTGCTATGAGCCCAGTGTGGAGACACATGCCTTTAGTCCCAGTACTTGGGAGGAAGAAGCAGGCAAAGCTCTGTGGATCAAGGCCACCAGGTCTACATAGTGAGTTCTAGGACCATTGGGGGTACAAAGAAACCATGTCTCAAAAACCAAACCAAACCAAAATAATTTCTTTTTTTGTATATAGTTGACTGAAAGAACAATTATAACTGAATAAGTGAAAAGTAAATACTTCATTTTACTTTCTACTTTTGAAAAATTGGAAGATTAAGTCTATAGTTACAAAAGACTTACTTAAAACCCTTAGCTCACAGTATTAAAAAAAAGTGAAGCCATTCCTTCCTTATCATAGCAGTTTTTACACATGACTTAGCAAGTACTTGCAATTCCACGAGGGGGGAAAAAACAACTATGTGAAATTGAAATGACTCCAGAATATAAAACCAGACAAAGATTAAAACTTCTCATAAAACTCTCAAGTGGCTTTTATAAGCAAGACAATTCTTTAAAATCATGTTAAAACTAGGAAATGTATTCAAATTACACATATAAAAAGTAATGTTGCATTTTATGAAAACATAATTCAACTAATATATCGGTTATGCCCTATTTCTCTACAAATCACCATTCTAGCAAATATACATAGAGAACCCTCACCTATACTTATCTCGGAAATTCCTTACAATGTGTGCCACTTACAAACGAGAGGAAGTAATTTTAGCCATGACCGTGGGCATTTCTTCAAGCAATTAGCATGAACTTCCTTTACTTTTACTCTTACTTTGCCCTAAAACAGACTTTCTCATGTCCTGTCTTCAGCAATAGAGCCTCACCTCCTAGTTCTAGGAGGCAAACAAGGGCTGTGGCAGTAGCTGTCATTATTCTGGTAGTCTCTTGGACCACCCTGACCAAACAACTTAAAGAACAGGTCCCATCTGGCATTGAGGTGTTTTGCTGTTGATGTTGCTGTTCTTTTAAAACAAGGTTTCACTACGTAGCAATGCCTGGCCTCAAACTCACAGAAATCTGCCTGTCTCAGCCCCATGGGTACTGGGATTAAAGGCACTATGCCAGACAATTTCATTTAATTATTTCAAATTTAAATAGTTACATGTAATTTCTGGCTACTATAGCACATGGTACAACTATGTGGTTTTTTAATGGCATTAGGGATGGGACCTAGGGTTAACGCACCCAAGGCAAGAGCACTACCATCAAGCTATGACCATAACCTTAGAATGTTTCTGTAAAATGATGGTCTTAAGATTTGAAACTTTATTTCTTCTAGGGCATGGCTTAGTGGAGAAGCAAATACTTAACATGTATGAGGCACTGGATTCAATTTTCAGCTCAATGATCACTGATTTGGGTTTGTTTGGGTTTTGTTGTTGTTTTGTCGGTCTATGTTTTGTCTTGAGACAAGGTCTCCCTATAGCCCTGGGGAGGCCTGGAACTTGCTATGTAGACCAGACTGGGCTTGATCTCACAGAAATCAATCTGCCTTAGTCTCTGCCCCACTTCCCAAATGCTAGGACTACAGGTGTGTACCACAATACCTGGCTTCAATAAATTTTTATTTCTCTGTTTTTATCACTAAGGCAGGGGAGAAACACTCTCAACTCTGTGGGGTAAAATATGTTCATTTCAGTAAAACAGTCCCAAAGTTGGAGAAAAGGAATTCTCTTCAATAATTTTCAAGTTTATCTTTGGGAGAAAATAAAATATTTGTTTTAGCAAGAAATTCATTTTCAAGAGAAATACTCTTGGGTTTTGGAGAACTGAGTTTTGGGATAAAGTCTCACTATGCTACCCAAGACACTTGGACTTAAGAGAACTTCTGAGTACCTGGGGCTTCAGAAGTGTGTCACCATACCCAGGTAAGCAAAGTTTAAAACTCTTCAGGGTACAACACTGTTCCCTGGAATTAAAACTTTAATTTGCTTTACTGTGTCCTGCTGAATACACCTGCTTTGATTCTCTTACCTATCTATGTACTGACAAGGACTAAAATCTTCAGACAGATAATAATAAAGTTTTATTAACAATTGAACCTTGATCACTGTGAACCTCATTCACTGTCAATTATTTTCTTTTTCTTATGTAACAATATCAGAAAAAAAAAAGTGAGTCACCTTAATAGCAAGACAAACTTAGGGCTTTTCTGTTTTGTTTTGTTTTGTTTTGTTGTTAGAGACAGGATGCTCTATGTAATACAGGCTGGCTTTGAGCGTGGAGATCTACCTGCCTCATCATTTCAAATGCTGCAATTACAGTTCACTACTATATTAGGTTTCTCTAAAGGAGCAGAACTGATAAATATAAACATATATATATATATATATATATGTGTGTGTGTGTGTGTGTGTGTGTGTGTGTGTGTGTGTGTGTATGTGTGTGATTTATTAGATTGGTTTACAGGATATGGCCTATGAGTCCAACAATTCTCAGACACACTGGAGAGACTCAGAATCTAGCAGTTGCTCAGTCCACAAGGCAAGGCTGGATGTCTCAGCAGTCCTAATCTATCCCAGAAGACCTGGAGGATTCTCAGAGAGTTCTTGGTCTTCCATCTACATTGGAAGTCCAAAGAAGTTGGTTCTAATATCAGCAAAGGAAAAGCCACAACAACAGGATACATGAACTTGCCAGGGGAGTAAAAGCAAGATGACAAAAATCAAAGGTCTCTTCTGCCATGTCTTTTTCTATGGGATGCCAACAGAAGGTGCTGTACACATTTAGGATGTGTTCGTCAGCTTCAAATAATCTGATCAACAAAGTTCTTTACCTTTTAGTTAATTCCAGGAAAGTTTACAACCAAAATCAGCCATCATAATCACCATACCCAGTTAGGGCAGTTTTAACTAAGCAATTAGCAAAATAAAGATGCCTACCATCTAGTTAAAACAAACATGGAAACAGAAAGATATCGGGGCTGCAATGTGAGTCTGTGGGTAGGGTGCTATTCATAACATAGAGCTAAGTACCCTGTTTTCAATACCAGCACCAAAAAGTAAATTTAAAAATAGAATAAATAATAAAACATTAATAGAAGCTTTGTGAATATTGTACCAAGAAGTTTGGTCAAGGTAAGAATGCACCAACTTAAAATATTTAATGCAACAAGCAAAAAGATAGGTAATTTCCTGAACTGTATGAACACTGGTCAAGTTGGTAAGCAAGCTAAACGTATTTTGCTAATATCTGGAAAAAAAACCAAACAGCTGTTTAAAAAATGACTAACTTAAAACAGAACAAATTTAAGTGTTTATTTGAACAAAGAACAATTCATGAAGTAGGCTGCATTCAGAAGAGAATGAGATGGTTCTCCTGCAGTGACTATATCTAGGTCAAAGGGAAAACAAAATTTTAGATATTTGACAGATGGAAGGGGAAAGGTTCAGAGTTACAAGATACTTGGCAGTGTTTGAAATCTACTTTTTACACTGAATGTTTGCTGTGTGTGTGTGTGTGTGTGTGTGTATTTATCTGGGGAAGGAGGAGCTTAAAGTGCTGGAGCCACCTTAATAACTAAAACAAAAAATACATCCAAAGTAGAAAAAGAAGGAAAATAAACAGATTGTATAAATAGGGTTCCAATTCTAAGCAGTACGCCTACTGCATCATACTCACTGAGTGCTTCCTGACTTCAGTTTTAACTGCAGATCAAGGAACAGCAAAGCATTAGATGTGCTTTCTGCTTTTATGTTCACAAAACTGTGACAACAATAGTTCCAATGATTCCTGGTACTGCAAATAAATCTCAGCTAAATATAATGCAATAGATAAAAAGAATATTCTCTTACCCTTAAAACTGGAAATGATCCTTTCCTTGTAAAAATATCCATTCATTGTGGAAATGGAAGAAACTGAGTATTATAGGTTTACCAATACAAAACAATTAAGTTTTGTTTTGACAGTTTGCAATTTGTTATCAACAAAAGCAAGATAATGAATTCATGAATACGTCTGTTCTATATGCTGTGTACTCTTTGACTTTTGTGATTTCAGTGGGCTTTTGTGACAGGATCAGTAAACCTCTAACTCGGTATCTGTCTCTGGGAAATAATTAGAAGCCCACTATTTGGAACTGCTCAAAAAGTTGGAAGGTAAGTCCATCACCTCCAACCAAAAGTCTAGGAATAAACCAAATGATAATTTCTCATAAAACTTTCCAGCTTTGTCATACCACAATCTAAAACATGGTAAGTTTCCTTAAGAATATTTTTTCATAAGCAATTTTCATAGGTACTAAACAAAAACAAAGGCAAAAAACAGCAAATATGCAATCTTTTAAAGAAATGATTTATCAAGATTCCATCTATAAAATTAAAAACTATTTGCTATTTGACCCCATTCTTAGCACAGAAATCTTAAAATGCTTGATATTCATAGTAAGTCTCTTTTAATACCTAAGTTCATGCTAACAAGGTGATAGGGTATAACCTTGAATTGGGGCCTCAAAATGGGGACAGTCACAAGACCAAGTAATAAGAGGGGCAAAGCTTTTCACTCTCCTACTAGCCTCAGGGACTAGGACAGGGGTACAAGAGTTTACATGCTCTAAGACCTGTTACCTACCTGTAACTAAGGCAAGTTACCACATCTAAGGAGTAGTGTTCACGCCCACTCCACAGAGAAAGAAGCTCCTGACCCTATCAGACATTGTCCTATGTACCTCTTCATTTGATTGCTCATTTGCATCCCTTAAAATGATTTATAAAACCAGGTAAACATGGTGAGTTGGCTCAGAAGTTAAGAGACTGTGCTGCTTTTGTAGAGTACTGGAGTCTGGTTCCAGCACCCACACAGGATGGCTCACAACTGCCTGTAACTCCAGTTCCAAGGGATCCATCCAATGCTCTCTTCTATTCTCCATGGTTACACACACACACACACACACACACACGCACGCGCGCACACACACGCATGCGCATGCACGCATACACAGGCACATACTTACATACATATAAATAAAAATAATTTTTATTTGTTTTGAGACAGTGTCTCACTATAAAGCCCTAGCCTGCCTGGAACTATGTAGAACATCCAAGGCTGGCCTGCATCTCACAACAATCCATAGACTCTGTCTCCTGAGTGATGCAATGCCATCACACCTGGCCTAAAAAAATAAACTGGGGCTGGAGGGACAGCACTGGATGCTCTTGCAGAGGACCCTGGTTTGATTCCCAGCATACACATGATGGCAAACAATAAATAGTCCATAACTCCAATTCCAACACGTTCTTCTGACCTCTGCAGGCATTGCACAACATGGCAGGAAATAGACTCATATACCAAAATAAAAATAATAAGATATTAAAACTGGTAAATGTAAGTAAAGTATTTCTCTGAGTTTTGTGAATTATTCTAGCAAATTATTTAACCATATGGGAACCCCCAATTCACTGTTTATTGGTTGGCAACTGGCAACTGAAGAGAGGGCATAGTTGTGAGACTGAGTCCTTAACTTGTGGGATCTGATGCTAACTCCAAGTATGTAGTATCCAAATTTAATTGCAATATATGCAGCTGATGTCCAGAGGTAGAGAAGGGCCAAATGTGCAGAACACATCTTGTATCACAAGTATGTGAGTACAGAGAAACAGTGCTGGTTTTCCTTGTCCATGTCTCCAAACTAAAAACTCATCACACAGGTAAATCCAGATATTTAAAAACACTTGATATTGGTAATGTCCTCAAATGGCCAAAAATTATCAAACAATTTCTCTCACCATCCTTCCTAGAAACACACACACACACAGGGGCAGAAATGGCACTCTCTTAAACTGCATTATATTTTTCATTTTCAATATTTGTGTTTACTGTGTGTGACCAAAGATTTTCTAGAACATAATTCTCTTAGACTGATAAAGTTTTTAGCTAGAACTCAAATGAAACCTTCAGTCTGTTGTTCATAAACCTATACAGAGTACAACTAGTTGTTGGACTTAGTAAATTTTAAAAAAACATACATGTAAGCAAGCTGTCTGTTTTTCCAAACGTTACCACTCTTCTTTCAACACACATTAGCACTTCTCAAAAAGCTTAACTTGCTTGTTCAAAGTTCCACTTTTGGGCCATATATGGACATCCACTAGAGGAAGGAGGTGGTAGCACTGCCAGCTGGTGTTGAAACACTCTTGAGGTTAGAGCCAATCACTTGGGTAAAATAAGACAATGCAGCTCTATTTGAAAATACTGACATGTTACTTCAGCTATCTCTTTATTTCCATACCTACAAATTCTTTAGGAAATTCAAATTGTAGCAACACAGAATTTCAAGCATTTAGGAATTACTTTAAATTAAACCACATTATCTGAATATGAAATTTTTTCAGGCTTTTTTTTTTTTTCCTGTCAAATTAAAGTTCATTTGTCAGGCATAATGGTGCATGTCTTTAAACTCACTCCATAGGAGGCAGAGGCAAGTGGATCTCTGTGGGTTCCAGGCCAGCCAGTGCTACAGAGTAAAACCCTGTCTCAAAAAAAGCAAAACAAAACAAAACAAAAATCCACAAGTCTATCTTAGTCATATCAGCAAATGCCGAATCAACAGGTGATTCTTCTGCTCATGGCTGTCCAGGCTGGAGGGATAGCTTGGTAGCAGAGTGCTTGCCTTGCCTGCACAAGGCCCTGAATGAGAGCCCTAACTCATTAAACAATAACAGACCCTATTCTGAACAAGCCAGCAATTAAGTCAAACACAAGCTCATAGTTTTATAGTTTTTCTGTACCATAGCTAAGAAAATGAAATGACGCTATCCCAACTTAAAGCAAAAGTCCACTTTAGAGAATGACTACGAAGACTGACTAGGCAATTATGCAATCTAACAGCACACAAGGCCAAAGAAATACTTACTTAACACTAAACTAAACATAACTAGATTTCAGGTAATTTACTTTTTCTATTAAAAGAGTTTTGCTATACCTAATTAGGGATATTAAATAGCATTTACTTCTGTGGGGTTGGTTCCTATACACATACTTAGAACTTTCATCATATATAAGAAAATTGATTTAATGCTCTCTGGTTTATCAAAGAACTATTTAATTCTGTAGTTCTTACTTAAAATTTGGACATATACTTATTATGTATTTTAGGTAATCTATCAGTACTTCAGTTTATTATGCCATAATTATCAACTTCACAGGGATATTGTAAAGTTTAGATAATTACACTTATAAAATATTTTGAGGAACACAATTAAAGAGAGGTGTAGGACATACACATCATTAGTTGCTGTGCACTTGATGAAACATGGCACTTAAAAACATCCAACAACAAAAATACAGATGAGCCTTAATAATATTATAATATTGCTCTGTGTTCGGATACTTGTAGTTGTAAGAAAGCATAACATTGTGTTTTTGGTTGTTCTGTAGCTCTCTACTACTAGATTGTAATTTTTGTGAAGACAAGAGACTTGTCTTCTTTGCTGCTATGTTCCCACAGAACTTTTCACGAAGAATGTATAATATTATATTCAGTGAAATAAGCCAGTACAAAAAACTAATATACTACAATAGTCAAATTCATAGATACAGAAAATAAACATGAGGGCTTGGTGTTTAATGTGTACAGAGCTTCGTTTCGGAGTATGAAAATGTCCTGGAGAAGAACAGTGGTGATGATTGTATAACAATATAAATATACTCAATGCCACTTAATACACTTTTAAGTGATTAAAATGATAAACAATGTATCTGTTCCCATGAAAAAAGTTTTAATAAATGTGAATATTAGGCTATAAATCATAAACCAATCTTAAAACCTTTTAACTTATCCATTCACTCTTTGAAACATTAATCAAATAACTTTTTTATTCATCTAGTAAATATTTATTAATGAGTTCTGTGAACCACATCAACAAATTATTGGTGTTTGTTTTTGTTATAGAAGATTTGCTACTAACTCACTCACCATCTTCCTGACTGACTTAGCTTCTGAGCACTGCCATGTTTCACTATTCCTGACTTTACTGAGTACATTCTTTGTGAAAAGTACTGTGCAAAACCTAGGAACATAGCAGCACACAAGGCAAGTCTCTTGTCTTCACAGAAATAACAATCTAGTAGTAGAGAGCTACAGAACAAACAAAAATACAATGTTATGCTTTCTTACATCTTACATCAGAGCACAGCACAAAAACAGAGAGTAATGGCCATGAAGGCATCCTTGAGGAAGACCATTCCTGGGAAACCAGAAGGAAGCAAGAAGGAATATTCCAGATTAAAGAGAATAACAAATGCCAAGGCCTTGAGGTAGAAAAGCTTGGCATTTCCACAAAATGACCAGAAGGCCCAGGACTGGCACACAGTAAATTAGAACTGTGTTAGGAAATCTGGGCAGAGGTGAATGAAAACCTAGAAAGCAATAGATGGGATGGTATCCCTTTATGCTGAAAGCCATATGGTATGTTTTACCTAAGAGCAGTCTGACTTTTAAATTTTCTTTAATGAACGCTCTAAGCATTGTGTGTTCAGAATAATCTTGGAAGTGGAGATGGGAGAGGAGAATCAAAGCAGACCAATTCAGGACCTCAGGTGGAAGATGACTTTCATAGTACTAACACTGGCGGTGACAGTACTGGATATCTGATTGCTGATAAACAAAATGAAAGACTCGTAATTAAGAATGATCAGCATGTATGAGACTCAGGGTTTGACCACCAACACTGTAAAGAGAATTAGAAGTAGGTGAGTGAATTATATTCTCAACAATGAGATGAAGAACATCGGATAGTACGAGGACTAGAAGTGGTGCCAGTAGTAAGGAATCAAGAGTTTAGTTCTACGAAGTCAAGTAATGAAGTGAAGTGTTACCGGAAAGATAAATGTGATAAATGATGCTGGGAAAACAAACTGAGGACTGCATTTAGCGAGGACATTTTAATGGTACCCATAGCCATACCGTTGTCACTGAAGTCACGAGGACAAAAGCATGAACAAGGCAAATAAAGTATGAAAGATGAGGATGTAGCATAAATGGACAGCTCTTTAAAGAAATTGTGCCATGAAAGATGGCATTGATATAGAAATATAACCTGGAAAATGAATGGGTCTGAAAAGCTTTGTATTTTAAGGGGAGGCAGGATAGTGTGTTTGTATGCCAATGAAATGATCTAGAGAAAAGAGAAACTGATGACAGAAAAAGCTATGGAAGTAGAATTACTGATTACTAAGCACCTAAAAATGTATAAATTTGTCTGAGCTACTGGAAAAGAAGGGTATTAAAATAAACAAATGACTATTTGAAGGATTATTTAGGAATTATTGAGATTCATGGGAGAGAATATCACATGTAGATAATTAAATTAAAATTTCTTTAGAAATATTATTTTAAAATAGAGGCTGTCATACTGAAAATATGCAATGATGTATGTCATGATGTGACAGCAATGCCCTTCTAAGCTATACATATGTGGCTGTGCAGAATAAAAATAATGCCACGCACAGCTCTTAGCTGATTACATACAGTGGGATTTAAATAGGATCAACATTGGACAAAGAGAAATGCCAGCAGTTAAAAGTGGAAACATCTCCATTCTGCTTCCCCTTTTCCCCGCCTCTGTACTGGCCCATTTCCACTTTGGGGTTTTTAGCATCCTCTTATTCTGTATTTCAGCAAACACTAAAACAGAAAGTCATTCACGTATCAATCACTTATACAAGTTCCCATTCCTCTACTTATGATTTCTACTGTGTTCTCTTGCCTGTTAAGAATTTGGAAGTTATAAATACTATCAACTAATTACATATTAGTATAAAATTAATTTAGATAAATTACTCAATTCACATTTGCATCTCAATTTTTTTCTGTAATTATAAAATCCTTTTATATTTTGTCCATCTTTCTACTTTGCCCTGTTCTAAAAAAAGGTAATTTACAAAGATATTAATGTATAAAATCAAATGAAAACTAATGAAGTTGAGAGAAAATAAGATGAAGCCATGAATAATGTTGCTATTAAAAATTCATGTTATAATAACTTATAATCTGGGGAGCTAATACTGGCCTTTACATTTATCAATAATCAATACAAAGAAGAAATAACTGTCACGTACAACTTTTACTTTGAGGAGCATAACAATATTCAAGAGAGAAGAAATAATTTTCTTGAAAACACACATGATATAACATTCTCTAGGGTAATCTGACTTCTGTCATAGCCAAGGGTCCAGTGTTGAGCACTTCAGCAGCTAAAACAACATTATTTGGCTATGTTTCACATCACTTTTCATTCAAGAATAAGGTCTGAAATATCCAGTATACTATATGTTTCAATTTCCAAAATCAAAATGAATTTTTAAGGTAAAATTCATCTTTTAATAAAGTTAAAGTAGCACATTTACAATGATGAGAAACCATCATCACTAATTCCAAAACACTGTATCACTGCAAAGAAAGAATACCATTTAAGCAGTCAGTCCCCATTTCTTGCAATGCCTCTGGTGAATTACCATCCCTTTCACATATCAGATACACTGCCTTGCTAATGAACAGTGGATATTCATAGAAAGTCATATTATTTAGCTCTCAACAAAAACTTTAAATTATCAATAAGAAAAAATTTAGAAACCTTTTAATCCCAATACTTAGGAAGTAGGTGAATCTCTGTGCTCAAGGCCAATCCGGTCTACAAAGAGAGTTTCAGGCTAGCCAGGGCCACATTGTAAGTTATAGAGTTTAGCCTGGACATAGTAGACACTGACTCAAAAAAATTTAAGTATTAAAACAGTCTGTAGTATTACATGAGAAACCATCTAAATCAACAGACTGCAGATGGAGAAAGAAAAGTAGATATATGTATTCATCCTCACTTAATGAAGATACAACCAAAAATTACTTCCCAAATGACTTAGATACTGAAAAGTATTTTATTTACCTAAATGTAATGGAAAGTTAGCTAAATGAGTTAAGCTCTTATGTGTGGAAAAAAGTTTTTCACGCAGACTGAAAAGTTTAAAAGTCTCTAATTTTGAACCTTAAAACTAACGCTAGTTTGTTCAACAGTGTCCAAGGATATGTCCAATGCGTTATTGCTCTCGAATAAACAGACAAGGTTTTTCTCCAAAGTTCTAGGAATAGAAGATACTGATATAGGATCAACAAAGTTAATCAGATTCAGTTAGCAGCTGAAATAATAAAGATGATGAAAGTAATACTTCAGTACTCAGGAGGATCCAGTTAGCAACAAGTCTGGGGTATAGAAGGAGACTCTGTCTCCAGTAAAGGAAATAAGGAAAAGGGGAGGAAGGAGAAGAGGAGGAGGAAGAGGAGGGGATGGAAATAGAGGGGAAGTGGGAAGGAAAGAAAGGGAGGGAAGAGAAAAAGGAGAGGAGAGATGTTCTGAGTTTCTTGATTTATGGAGCTGGAATCTAAAATGCTAACACTGGGCGCTAGTACAAGAGGACAGGATAATGATGAGCTGCCACATTCAGCCAGTTGATCACCTAAACACTGCTAGATGTAACTTTTAATACTCTAGTGTCATAGTAAACAAGTTTTCTTGTACTAAAATATTTTCTCTCCCCTTCTAACATTACTCTCGGTGATCTGTTCTACCAATACATGCATTAGCAGCATTTACTGAATAACATCAAATCTGGCTACAAATTATGTCTTGTTTTTAAGGTTTATTTTATTTATATGTCTATGTGAGTGTATGCGCACATGTGTGGGTATCCAAAGACGAGAACATCAGATCCTTTGAAGCTAGAATTACAGGCAGTTGTAAGCTGCAGAGCATGAGCGCAAGGGTCCAAACTCCAGTCCTAATGACTGACCAGCAAGTACTCTTACTACCCTTAACCACTGAACTATTTCTCTAGCACCCCCAAATTATGATTCATATAATTTCAACATGTATCTATAATATCATCAATGATACACAAGCATTACATATTTTATACCATCTAACCTTGTTCTCAGTTGAGGAAAACAAAACAATAAATGAAAAAACAGAGTTGTCCTCAAACTGCTAGTGAATTAAAAACAAGCATACAAGCTGGAGTTCTTCAAAAAGAATGGCTGCTTTCCGTTTCTGAAACAATTGAGAAGCAATTTATTAAAAATACATGGGGCTGGAGACAGCTCAGAGGTTAAGAGCACTGACTGCTCTCGTGGAGGACCCGTGTTCAATTCCTAGCACCCACATGGTAGCTAACAATCATCTGTAAGCCCAGTATGAGGGGATCCAACACCCTTGTTTCACCTCCTCAGGCATTGCACAAACACAGGTGAACCTACCTACATGCAGGCATTTCCCTCAGACATATAATTTTTTTAATTAATAAAATATTTTAAAAATACAACAATGATAGTTTCTGGAGCAGTTCAAATAATACTAATACCCTGTAATGTTCAGACTGGTTCTTTTTCCTGTTATACGCCCAGACACAACAGACAAATAAGTGTCTATAAAAGTACAGAAACAAACTGAATGCTGAATATCTGTAATTACCCAGCTCATCACCAGCAAGTTCTCTACTACTAAAGAGAAACTGCATAAAAACACGTGAATACAATGTCTGCTCTTTTGCTTATTTCTCCTTTACTTTTTCTTTCCAAACCGTGTCCAGGCTAGCCTCTAATAATCCACTGTGCAGCCAAGCCTGGTCCCATGCTCATGATCATCTTTCCTCAGTCTCCCAAGTGCTACTACAACTATAGGAAATGTCAACATAACCAACATATTCACTTATTTAAAGAACTGAAAGATTTAAGTTTAAAAAAAAATAAAAGATACATTTATAAAAATGCCTTAGTTTCAAATATTAAAAATTACTTCATTTTTCAAACTACTTTGTTATCACACTATTTTTAAATGTCTATAAACAAAAATTCATCATTTTAAACTGTTAATCCATTTTTATGGTTGTCTACCTTAATCCAATTAAGCTAGTTTAATACATTAAAATAAAAAAGTTGTTATATAATAATGTCTGAATATAATCTCTAATACAGACTTCCTTTTCAACTCATGCCCATTAAGCTAAGTTGCATATATTATCTCTGTTTCACCTTCCTCTGAGGTGTAAGACTAGTGTGTGGAAAAAGACTTTCGTAGTCTTGATTTAAAACTTAGAATGTTCTTACTTAGAAATCAATTTCACTTTACAAAACTGGCAGTTTCATTCCAGTATTTTTAATGAGAATTCACCATATGGAAAACGCTAATAGATATGAAATAGAGTTTATTCAATCAAAAAATCGACCCTATATGTCATTCTGAGGCGTGACCCCTACCTTGGTGGACCTTTTCTTGCATTTACAGCCCAAGACATTTTATTTTCTTCTGCTCTCTCCTATCCCTCTTCTCCTCTACAAAAGTCACCTCTCCCAGAAACCTTTTTAAAAAATATTTTATTAATTTATTTTGAGGGTTTCGCCTACATGTATTTTAAAATGCACCATATATGTGCAATGCCTGTGGAGGCCAGAAGAGGGGGTCAGATCCCCTGGAACTGGAGTTAAGGACAGGTGTTAGCTTTATGTGGGTGCTGGTAACCAAACCCAGGTCCTCTGTAGGAGCAACTAGCTCTTAACTGTTGAGTCACCTCTCCAGGTCCCCAGAAACTCTTTTAAACCTCTGTCTTCCACCCTATGTGCCCAATTATACTGGGCTGCATCTCCTGCATCTTGGATGAACTGAGGCAATCTTAATATTCCATAGGATGCAGTGCATGTTCTGTCATTATTAATTTATCTAGTATTGTCAGGATTTTCTACTGGTTTATTTTTATATTTTAGAGACACAGTCTTGCTGTGTAGTCCCAGCTTGACTCAAATTCTTAATCTTTCTGCCTCAGACTACTAAGTGCTAGGAGTATAGGTTATTACCATGCCCAACCTGAATTTTCTTTTGGTCAATTTGTTTCTCTTCCTTTAAGAGGTGGGGATATAACTCAGTAGTAGGGTGCTTGTCTAATATGGCCTATGCTTGGATTCCACTCCCAGTAACAAGACACACAAGCAAAATAAAACATGCTAATTGAAAAGCCAGTTTGTACCCTTTCATTAGACTCCCAAGTTCCTTAATAGTAAGGATTATGACTGATACTGACAGAGTTCAGCACATGCTATAAAACAAGGTACCTTGGCATGCTTAATATTTTAGGCTGAAGGAATCTAGAAAAACAGGATGTGCAGGAAGTTTATCTACAAACCTTGGATGGGTAACAAGGAAAAAGATTTTCCTTCTCTACAATATGTAATAGCTACTTGCAGCATAATAAAAAAAAAAATTCAAGTCTTTGAATTTTGTCCTTAGTTCCTAATCCAGGGCTCCTAAAACCCCTAAAATTGATCACCTTTTGTAACCTCCTGAGATAGGACAAGGGGAGGAAAGGCAAGGTACCTTCATGATGTGGTTTGTCTTCAGAAAGCCTAACCACAGGATCAGAGTATGATTAGAGCTGAGTTTCAGAGACGGAAACAGGGCCAGAATTGAAATTCACTACTTAATCAATTATACTTATATAATGAAACCTCCATGGGAAAAAAACCCTAAGTGAAGGGATGAGAAGGTATTACTAGGTTGGTAAACAAGTCTAGTACTGAGCAGGTGACACACTCTGATTCCATGGAGAGGAAGAGGTTTCTAGACTCGGGACTCTTTTGGATCTTGCCCTATATACTTCTTTGTCTGGCTTTTCATTTATATCTGTTAAAATAAATGGTAGTAAATACAGCACTTTTCAAAATTCAGTGTGTCATTCTACCAAATAACGGCCTAATAATGGTAACTGAACCCAGGTCCTCTGCAGGAGCAGTCAGTGCTCTTAACTGATGAGCCATTTCTCCAGGTCTTCAGAAACTCTTTTAAACCACTGTCTTCCACCCTATGTGCACAGTTATACTGGATGAATTGAAACAATCATAATATTCTATAAGATGCCGTATATATTCTGTCACTAGTAATTTATCTAGTATTGTCAGATGACTACTTCCTGGTGCTGGAATTTAAGCTACCACACTTGGCTTCTAACCTTTTTCACAGAATGAAATACACACAATTCTAGTGAATGACATTAATAGAACACACTGAATAAGCCTGAAAAATGAATGAAAAGGGCAAGGTAGAAACAGCGCACACAATAAAATGCTATAATGCTTGAGTATCTCTAATCTGAAATGCTTCAGAATTCAAAATCTTTTGAGCACCAACAATAATCCACAAGTTGGAAATTCAATTCCACATGACTTCACGTAACACGATGGAATAAAAATGTAGACATCTAACAAAAACTTACATAATACTACTGTTAGTTCATGTGATTAATGTATAACTGAAATATAAATGCATTTCATGTTTATATGTATGTATAGATACACATATATAATATAAAGACACTACAAAATTTGAAAGAAGAAAACTGAAATACTTGTATTCCTAAGCATTTCATTTCAAGAGTATATTCACCCTGTACACAGTTATAACATATGCAAAGAAATGTTGCACATCATACAGTAGTGTGGAGTACAAAAAATGTACAAATACTTTCAAAGGAAAAATCAACAGATAGCTCTCAGGATAGTGATCGCTCTATAGAGGAAAGAGAGAATGGGATTGAGCAGGTAATAAATTCATTTTCAAGTTTATCTGTTATTTCTTCATTGATGTATTCCTTCATTCATTCATTTAGAGACAGTCTCACTGTGCTCATTCATTCATTCATTCATTCAAAGACAGAGTCTCAGTGTATAGCACCAGCTGGCCTGGAACTTGCTATGTAGACCAGACTGGCCTTGATCTCACAGAGACCCACCTGTCTCTGCCTCCAAAATACTGGAATTAAAAGTATATGCCACCATGCTCCCACTCTTTTTTTTTTTTAAGTTGAAGCATATGTGGTAGAAGAATAAGGTTGAAGCAAAGTGGTATGCAATGGTATGCACATGAACTTTTATTTAATATGTGTATATTTGCAATGTGTTTTAAGCTTTAAAAAGGGTTGCAAAAAATTGTTAAATTCTAAAATAACAGATACATGTTCTTATGATACATAATATTATTGCATTTAATATTGTTTATTTATAAAAGCATTCTATTTGAATCCTCTGTCCTGGAAAAAGTGTTAGCCAACAGCATAATAATCAAAGACAAATCTCACTCAGACACAGTAATTAAAATGCAGCAGACTCTGAATGAGACTATGTGAATAGAAAATGCTTTGATTTTATTAGGTAATTGACATAATTAAAAGAGAGTCTATGAAAAAAATTTCACATCTTTTAATTTGCAAAGTTTTATCTTATTTACTACTGTTACTTTAGTTCAGCTTACAGTAAGGAAGAATACTAATATGGGTAATATAAAATATGAATATAGTCATATGATAGGTTGAAATTATGCTTTCCAGTCACTAGTAGGCTGTTTTCACAAAATTGGAGCCTTGCTGGGTATGGTGGTGCAGAACTTTAATTCCAACACTTGGGAGGTAGAAGCAGGGGATCTCTGGGAGATCAAGACCAGTCTGGTCTAAACAGCAAGTTCTAAGCCAGCTGGGGCCATAGGAAGACACAGTCTCAAACCAAACCAAAAATATCTGAGCCTTAATGAACTAGAATTTATACACTTAAGCTAGAATGTATTCACATGCTTATGCAAACAACATACTTGGACTGTCCATGGCACTACTTTTAAAATTATGTAGCATCTTTGGTTTTTCCTCATAAAAAAACAATATAAGAGACATTATAAGAAGGTGAGTGAGAGTTTGTATGCACAAAAGTGCTTAATGCCCTCATTTAATTATAGCAAAGAGGTCAGTTAAGAATCTTTTGGCAGAATTCCATGACTATCACTGAAATATAGTGTTCCCTACTTCAAATCCATATACATTCATAGGAGATTTTATAACTTATGAATATATGTACTTTTATATTACTTTGTAACAATTTATCAGTGAGGAACAGAGAGAAAATATCAATGCAGAAGAGTAGAAAAGGAAATTGAAGCTCAGAGAAATTAAATGACCTATCCAAGCATAGAGAAATTAAGCCTAGACAACTGGAAGGACTTCTTTTGGTCAGGTGACATGAATAGATGATGAGAAATGTGGGAATAGTTACACAAAAGCAAAAACAGTTCTATGTGACTATGCTGTGAGTTCTAAATCACCAAACTTACCTCTGTAATACGGACCGGAGAGCGTGAAACACCACAGCCACCTGGCACTTCACTGTGTACCTTTCTGTAATTAGCAGCATGTTTCTTACTGCATGAAAAACATTTTTTTTATTTTGTCTCTCTATAGCTCCAGCTGGCCTGGAACTCACTATGTAGACCAGGCTGGCCTTGAACTCACAGAGATCCACCTTCCTCTGCCTCCCCAGTGCTGAGATTAAAGGTGTGCACCACCATGCCAACATGAAAATTTTTTCAGTCAGTGATTTGAAAATCATGCTGTTTGGGGCAGGTATGGAGAAACCAACAGGAAGGCAAATCGTAATGTTCTACTGTCCATCAGCTCTGATTCTTCCAAGATATGCTCTTCACTGAGTTTTATCTTGCATCACCATTAATTATAATGGAGCCAAGAAGATTGATCCAAACTTTGGAATATGCTTTCCTTGCCACTAACAAATATGAACAAAGTTGCTCCTCAATAGATACCTCTGACTTTACTTTGAGAAGTGACTACAGCTTACTCTGATCATGGTATGGAACTGAAAGGAGAATTTCTAAAGTTCAAAATTTAAGAGGCTGAAGAGATGACTCAGCAGTTAAGAGCACTTCCTGCTCTTGCAGAAGACCTGAGTTTGGTTCCCAGCACCAACACTGAGTGGTTCACAACCAAGTCTAACTCCAGCTGCAGGGGACATAACACCCCGCTCTGGTCTCCACGCTCACTCACGTACACATACACATATATACATATAACTAAAAACTGAAAAATAAACTTTAAAAAAATTTTAAGAAGAAATAGCATGTCAGAAATGTATGTCAATCTTCTAAGGAGTTATTTTCACAATTATGGACTAATAGCATCAAGGTAAAAAAAGCTTAGAATTCACCAGCACATTCACACATTCATAGGTGGTCTGTATACTTATACTCTAATACGTGGACAAGTTAATATACCCCCACACATAAGATAAGGAAGCTGGACAAAAATTCTGTTATTAAAAGGTATGAAACAGGGCTGATGAGGTGGGTTAGCCGGCAAAAGGCACTTATCATGCAAGCCTGGCCACATAAATTCAATCCCAGAATACCACGTAAAGGTAGAAGGAGGGTACTAACTCCAAAGTTGTTCTCTGACTTAACACACACACACACACGTGCATGCACAAAGAAATTCAACAATAAACTTTAAAAAAAATTAAAGGTGTAGAACAAACACATAAAAAATAATGAAGACATAAAAGATTGCTTTCTACTTTCAGAAAAATCAAAGAAATTTTTATTTTTACAAATGAAATAAAACAATCAAAGCAAAATGTATAAATTTAATCCATTCCCAATCAAAATTCAAAGAGATACATTCTGAAGTTTGAAAAAATGATCAAAATAGGCAAAAAATTATAAACAGAAAAATGCTGAAATGAGTAAAGACGCCAGATGATCTAAGAACTATCAAGTGTACTCAGTCAGCAATGAGTAGAGTGGGCGCTGAGGGATAAGAAAGACAGTGAAAGACAGCATTCTGAAGGTATCATAAAGATCCTGCGAACTACCTCAGTATTCTTTAGAAAGTGTTATTTCTAGGCTGCGGATGTAGTTCCATGGTACAGTTCTTGCCTAGATGTGCAAGGCCATGGGTTCAATCAGCACAAAAACCAAGTCAAGTAAATACAAAATAATTCTGGATTTGCTTTTGGGGTTTTGTCTTTATCTGGTAGAGATTAAACTAATTGCCTAGCTATACTCCCATTCCCATTATATACTCTGAAAGTTAAAAAAAAAAAAAGGCTCATTTTCACTTATAAACAGTTACACAAAAGGATGGTATCAATATGCCAAATTCTACAAAGAAATCACATATAAGAACTGAAAATTTCTCACACAATTCACAACACTGGTGACTTTCCTAAAGAATAGTCTAACAGAGGAAAGGGATCAAAAAGACTGACTGCAATAGAATCACTTTTAGAGTTTTTAAGTCAGCCTCATCTCCATCCTTAACATTGCCTGAATCAACAAACTAAACTGTAACTATTAACAGGATTTCAAGACTCAACTGAGGTTCTCATCAATAACTACACTACTTAAAAGTCTACAAATCTTTCTTATCTGTTCCAGTCAAAATTTATACAATAGATTGCATATCCATATAGTTATTATGTAAATTATTTCTCCTTATATATAATGCATTACTGGCTGGTTTTTTTGTTTGTTTGTTTTTATGATAGTTAAGACAGGCTCTTACTGTGTAGAACAGACTGGCCTTGAACTCCACAGAGATCCATCCACCTGCCTCTGCCTCTTGAATGAAGGGATTAAAAATATGCACCACCACACCTGGCTCTTTCTTAATATTTTATTTATTTTTTATTTTATTTTATTTATGACTGTATTGCTTTCATATATGTAAGTGAACCCATGTTGGGCAATGCCCATGGAGATCAGAAGAGGGTGTTGGATTCCCCTGAAACTGGCGTTATAGACAGTTGTTAGCCACAATTTGGGTGATGGGAATTAAACCAAATCCTCTGCTCCTGCCCCGACCCCTTTTTTTAATGAGTATGAGTGTGGTGTGGAGGGTGTGCAGACCTGTAGGAACGAGTGCATATGCACATGTGTATATGTGTATGGGAAGTCAAAGGACAACTCTGGGTGTCATCCTCAAGAATGCCAACAACCTCCACGGAGAAAATGTCTCTCATTGGCCTGGAGATGAACAAGTAGGCGAGAATGGCTAACCATTGAGTCCCAGAGATCCCCCATCTCTGCCTTCCCAGTGCTGGGATTATAAGCACATATCACCACACCTGGTATTTTTACATGAGTTCTGAGGACTGAACAAAAACCTCATACTTGCAATGTAAGCATTTACTGACAGCTAGCTATCTCTCTGGTCCCATATTGCTAGTATTTCTATAATCTTTCTTCATGCTATATTGGCCTTGATACCAAGCATAGAGTTATTTCTCTCTCTCTCTCTGTCTCTGTATGTGTGTGTATGTGTGTGTGTGTCTGTGTGTTTGTCTGTCTGTCTCTCCTCTCCCTCTCTGTCTCTCATTTTTTCAATGCTGGGAATGGGGCTAGAACTCAGACTCTCAATCATTTTAGGTAAGTGCTCTACAGTTGAGCTATACCACCAGCCCTCAAGATTCTTAAGCACAGTATCTTTGATACAATGTAGGCACTTAAATAATTACCTGTCACTTTGGGTTTAATTACAAAGATTCTAAGTCACTAAAATATATCACAATTGTGTCTAAAAATTCAGGAATAAATTCAGAAATTGAACTTCAAAGGAAGGCTATATTTTCCTATGAACACTGCTTACCATTTCAAGGTAATCTGCACATGGACAATCATGATTACCTTTGTGCATTTCAGTATTTTAATTATTCTTAGAAGCTTAATCGATAGCACACATGACTTGGCAATGAAACCAGAAAATTAACACAAGTAAATAATGACTAGAATATGATTTAGGGACTCTGCTACTCATCTACTCTCAAACACCAGAACAAGTAAACTGCTGAAAGTCATTTCATTTGATTTTATTATGCTCTACTCTAGACGATCATTGTACACAGTGCCTGAACCATCAGTACAGAATTTATGAAAACCTTATACACAGTCTTACTATACTTCTAGGGAGAAATTACAGTAACTTTCCTTCTTTAAGCTTGAATGAATTAATAGAATTTTCAGACGTTTCATTCAGGTACAAAGCTATATAGTTATTATTAAATTAGTGTTAAAACATTTGAATCTAAAATTCTTATCTGAAAGCTTTAAATTAAATAAGTACTTTATTACATATTCTAAAATTCTACATGTTTATAATATGATGAAACTCCTTTCAACTTTTTACCTGCATATATAAATTCAGCATGAATCCCAGAACAGCAGTGAAGTCAGGAAAAGTATCTGTGTTCTTCTTCACTAAACAACCAGTTATCAGTTGTGAAATAAAAACACTAATTGCTATAACACCTGAAATATGATGGGAAAAAGTCAAAACACTGAAAAAGTGAAAAGTTGCTCATGCCCATAATCTTACATTCAGGAGGCTGGGCCAACAGGACTATCACAAGTTCAAAGCAAGTCTGGCTACTCAGCAAGACCCTGCTTCTGAGAATTAAAAAAAAAAAAAAAAATTAAAGTGAAAATTAACAGGCTGAACTTCAAATAAAAATAGAGAAAAAACAGAAGTGAATTTAATCCAATAGGCATTGATATCTGCTTGCTGTCCTCTCTACATATATATATATATATATATATATAGAAATAAAAGTAATCATATTAAGCAGTTCATTAAATTAAGAAAGCTTAGTAAATCCTCCACCCAAAATTGGCAAACACCACAAAGCCCCAAATTAAATAAAGTTGAACTAATGATTTGCCACTAATTACTGAACCTCTCTGTCCAAAGTTCTTAACCTATAAAATGAAGAATGTGAATTCCAGGTCTTTTGGAGAAAAAAAGTGTCAAAAAGGCTAAAAATTATATAATTTGAGGTCAGTCTGGTTTACAGAGTGAGTTCCAGGCCAGCCAGGGTTATAATAGGAGAAACCTAGCTCAAATAAAACAACTAAAAATGGAATAATAGACCCAAACCAATAAAAAGTACATTTTTGGTCCTATGCTTATGTACTTTATTACTCCAAAGTAATTTAACTCTGGGGAAAAAAAGTCACATTTTCCCTCATTCATTGTTGATGTTCTTAGATTATATAAAGATAAAAGGTCACTAAGATGAATTCAATAACAATAGCCCAAAATGCTTCTGCCAATATTCACATGTATCAGTAAAACAATTTTCCCTTATGATCTAGAAACATAATTTCTGAAAACAAAATCAGTTCACAACATTACCAAGAATATAAACCAGTTCCCTGAAGTATTTAGAAGGTCAACCAAACATACTTGGTCTCACTAAGTGTTGAATAAGGAAACCTGAATTTGAATCCTAGATTTATCAGATACTAGTTGTATGATTTGGGGCAAGTTATTTAATATATTTCTATTTTCTCCTATAAAGTGTGACAGATAAAGTATCTAACTTACAAGCTTTTTATGAAGGTTAAAAAAGCTTATATAGAGTAAGTCCTAAACACTGTAATATCAGCATGGGTAAAAGATACCAACAGATTATTTATAGAAGAAATAAACATAGCCAATTTATCTTGAGTAATTATATACAGGATTACCAATAGTTAAGAAGAGTCACACAATTAAGTACAACTGGTCATTTTATAGAGAGTGTAAATTTGATACCATTGTTCTGAAATGCTATTTGGTAAGAATAAAATTTTGAGCTAACAAATGCATATGACTTTACCGTATAGAAATAGCCAGAAGAATATAAAGTCATATTTTCAAAAATGTCCAAACATAGGGCTGGGTGTGGTGGCACCTGCCTTTAATCCCAGCATTCCAGAGGCAGAGGCAGGTAGATCTCTAGGAGTTCCAGTTCACCCTGGTGTATAAAGCAAGTTCCAGGCAAGCCAAGGCTGCAGAGTGAGACCATGTCTCAAAAAAACCAAAGGAAAAAAAAAGGTTCATACATGGAACTATCCATGATCTTAAAAACTTATAAATTACCTAAATACCTATTTATGGTCAGTAAAATTACAGTATATCCAGAAAATGATCTTATAGTCATTCAGGAATTTATATTCTCTTAAAAAAAATTCTATATATATGTGTGTGTACATGTACATACACCATATACATGTAGGTACCTTTGGAGGTCAGAAGAGGGTATTGGATCCCCTAGAACTGGAGTAACAGGCAGTTGTAAGCCACCATGTGGGTGCTGGAAACTGAACCCAGGTCCACTGTAAGAGCAGTAAGAGCTCTTAAATGCTGAGCCTTCTTCAGTCCTGTTTACATTCTCTATATTCATGAGAAAGGAGCTATAATAATGACCAGCATGACAAGATGCATGGGTACAATGACAGCACAAATATTATGGGAGCAACTAAATACTTTCTGATTGGATTAAGGTTTGTGCCACAGGAGAAAACACATGTCTGGTACTATAAATCTGGCCAACACTCCATGGTTGAGGAGCTCACAGACCCCATGGATCAATCTACTACTATAATTCTGCTAAGCGAGCATGGTTTCACCCTGCCCTCTAATATCTATCTCTACCCAGAGATCAGTGCAGCTCTTAGTCCTCATCAAAGTAGGTTCTTTGTGTAGTGGAGGGTAATTAACAAGTACATTTACAACCGGTCAAAGGTCAGAGAGAATTAGAGAAACAGTGTCTTCTGGACATTACAGGACTGTAGCACTCATGAACTCACAGCAGCTGTAGTTGCCTGCACAAGAACTGCACAAAAGCCAGTCAACACTCTACCATGGAGGGGGAAGGAGTCACAAGCCCTCACCACAAATTGAGAGACACATCTGATAGTTTCTGAGGGAGGGCAAGTCAGTTGACCAATCTCCAAAGTATGGCCCCATACTCAAGAATACATGGGCAGCACAGATTGGATTTGATTATTTAAAAAAAAAAAAAGGACATCAAATTTGGAGGAACAGGGACACAGGGGTGGACATGGAAGACGTGTAGAGGGAGGAGTGGGAGGTGAATGCGATCAGAACACCCTGATGGAAATTCTCAAAGAGTAAAAACATTTTAAAAATTACTTTGCAGTGCTGCAGTGCGGGCGTTCTACAACTGAGCTCCACCTCCAGCTCAGACAAATTCATTCTTCATTACTTAAACTTTCTGTGTGAGCATGCATTATCTTTAAACTCAAATACACCAAGCTATTTTCATTTCTTTCTAATGAAAATCTTTCTAATCAAAATTTTAAAATAATGAACAAAACCAAAGAAGAATAACAGTTACCAGCCCAATGATCGTTATTTACTTCTCAAAACTGTGAATGCATGATTATGTTATGTAAGGAAGAGGAAACATACTTTTTAACATACCTAAGATTGGAGGAACCCAACTATCTAGAGAAAAAAGCAGAACCAATTATATGATAGGATTCAATATCATATTTATAATAGATCTAGAATAATATAAAATAATTAGAGTACTACATCTGACAAGAAATAAAACTAAGTACAGTAGTTAGAAAGAAAAAGGATAAAGAGGGGCTGGAGAGATGGCTTAGCAGCTAAAAGCATTGGCTACTCTTGCAGAGGACCTGGGTTCAATTCCTAGCACCCACATGGAGGCTAACAACTGCCTGTAACTCCAGTTCCATAGGATCCAGGGCCCTCTCCTGACATCTGCAATCACTGAACAACACAGGAGCACTTAGATACATGCAGGTAATACACTCATACAAATTAAAAAGAAAAAAATTTTTTTAATGGCTAAAGAAATAGCTATTAAGAAATCTACTACAGGACTGGAGAGATGACTCAGGAGTAAAAAGCACTGCCTGCTCTTGCAGAGGACCAGGTTTGGTTCCCAGCACCCATATGGTAGTTCACAATAATCACTAACTCCAACCCCAGGGGATCAGATGCCTTCTTCTGGCCTCCACTGGCACTGCACGACATCAATACAACTTACACACATGCAGACAAAGCACTCACATACACGAAACTAAAATAAATTTTTCTAATTTTTTAAAAAGTTAATTTAAAAAATTTAAAAATCTACCAGGCACATTCAAAATTAGTGCTGCCTTTCAAACTGAAGATTTATTCAACATAGGAACTGGCTCATTTATGTCAGAGGACTGAGGTGAGGCAAGAAAAGTTGTATCAAAATAACTGAAAGAGACAGCTTATTTTTACATATCACTAACTACCAAGATACTCAACGCTAAAATGAAAAACCTAAACATATTCAATGCTAACTCTTCCTAGAATCAACACATTTTTTAAAAAATTCCCTTATATGTTAAAAAAACATCTAGTGCTTCACTTTCTTATTTGAATTTAGGAAAAAGAACTAAATGAAGATTAAATTCAGAGCAAAAAGGGAAGAATGTGGGTTAGCAAGATGGTTCAGAAATAAAATGGTTAGCCTCCAACCCATTCCTGAGAGTTGTTCTCTGACCTCCATTCAAATGCCACTGCATGTGAGGCATCCGTGTGCACATGCACACACACACACACACAATCAATATAATAAAAAATTTTAAGATGCAACATGGTTAGAATCATGAAGCTAAGACTGTACTTCGGATTTTCTGCTAACTCAGTCTTAATTTCCTTGTAAGTAAGATAATATGACGAGTGTCCTAAATTCTTCTAATGCAGCATCAGTGGTATGCTGTGCTTTTTGAAAAAATTACATGGTCCATAAAAAGAGTTCTATGGTAAAACACAAAAAAATTGTACACACCATTTAATCTCTTTAGAGATTCAAAATGTATAGGAAAGAAAATATTTAACTCTGTATAAGCCACTGATTCCTAAAATTAGAGACAAATTAGATGGCCCTCAAGAAAGAATGCTTAAAAATGCTTATATACTACTTTACAAAGAAGTCATTTTATATATACTGACAGATTTTTGTAACACAAGAAGAAAAAAATTAACTACAGAACAAATATATTAGCCAGAGTTTTAAATTAGTACATATATCCATATGCATATTTAAAAGTCTGAAAGAACCCATACCAAATTTGTGTATATATGTGTGTTTGTGTGTGTGTGGACATACTCAAGTGCCACAGGCCAAGTGTTGTTTTCTATTACTCTTCACCCTATTATTTGAGACAGGAGCTCTTAATGAATGTTGAGATCACTAACTGGCTAGACTGGCTGGTCAGTGAGCCCCTGAGAGCCTCTTGTCTCTACTTCCCAGCTCTGGAATTACAATAGGCCACTCCACAAAGCACTTTTTACTTGGGTGCTAGGGATTCAATCTCAGACTCCTATTCTTCCGTGGCAAGCACATTACCTTCTAAGCCATAGGCCAGCCCAACAAACTTTTACATGGCATTTGCGGAACGACAACTAATGGGGACATTTTCATAAATGAATATATTTGAATAGTTCCAAAAATAAAAATGTCTTTGGGAGTACTAGAGAGATGGTTCAGTGGTAGGGAGCACTAGCTGCTTCTGCAAAGGATCCAGGTTTGGTTCCCAGCATCCACATGGTGGCTCCCTTTGTAACTCCAGTTCCAGAGGATCTGACACCCTTTTCTAGTTCTGTGAGTATTGCATTCAGGCAAAACATTCATACATGAAATAAACTAATTTTTTTAAGTTAAAAAATATTCTGTAATAAAAATAAACAGTGAATAAAATGCAAATGCACTGGAGACAGTTCATTCCTTTTTTCTTACGTGCTGGGGATCAAATTTACAGTCTGTGCAGGCTAGACAAGAGCACTATCACTAAGCTACATCCCCAGTCTACTGCATTTCTTATAACAAACTATATCTGCAAGTAACTGCAATAAAGACTTTCTAAGATATTCATTAAAGTCTTATATTCAAAGATAAAAAGTTAGAAAAAACTATTATCCCTATAAATTAATAGTTAAGTAAATGATTAAACCTCAACCCAAGAGAATTTTTCAATAATATCTAATTTCCTTATCAATTGCTACATAGTTTGAAAACTAATTCAACAAGTAATGTACACAATTATATAGATACATAGCAATAACAATAAAAACATTTCTTCACAAAAGAGAAAATTTCTAAGGAGTTATTTAGTTATTTATTGCATAAAATAAAAAGTATATCATTTTATGAACTGGACAAATGTAATGCAAACCATGTGTACTAAACACTGACAAAACAGACTCAAAAAAATCACAGCCTTTGCCTCACAAGAAACTTAACATCACTGGGCATGGTGGTGCACATTTATAAGGCCAGCAATGGGGAGGCTGAGGCTAAAGGATCTTGAGTTCCAAACCAGCTGAGGCTATACAGCTAAATCCTGTCTTATGGGAGGGGGGAATAGGAAAGTGGGGTGTATAGAGAACTTAGTATCAAGTGAGATAAAGATAACTATTTCAGTCAAATGTGATTCATTTATTCCATAAAGGAAGTATTTGATACATACTATGTGCCAAATGCTGTCAAAATGCTATTCAGTAGTGAACAAAATTGAAAACAAGTGGATTGAGAGATGACTCAGCAGGTAAGAGCTCTTGCAGAGAACTTGGGCTCAGTCCCCAGCACCATCATGGCAGCTCACAGTGAACTGTAAGTCTAGTTCTAGGGGACAAGACAGTGGTCCCTATGGGCACTACATGCATGTGGTGCACTTACATACATTCAGGCAAAGCACTCATACACATAAAATAAAAATATTTTAAAAAGGGAACAATCTTGCTTTCTTAATGGGAACAAATAATAAAAATAAAAATAAGGAATAAATGGTGTATTTGAAAGCAATAAATATCTTATAATAATGGAGTCAGAGGTATGCAAAATGGACAGTGTTAAGGGGAAGAGTCAAGTTGAAAGATATATTTGAGCAAGGGTTTGAAAGAAATGAAAGAAAAGGGACTGCAAAATGGCCTCTTACCCCCACAAATAAATGAATACAATTTTTTAAAAATACTCCTAGTTGGGCTAGAGATATAGCTGAGTAATAGAAGTGCTTTTCTAGCACAAATGAGGACCAAAGTTCAATCACCAGCATTAAAAAAATACTACTCGTTAACAGAGAATCAAGTAACAACATGAAATGTTAAAACTGATGCTTCTATTCCTTGTTATCACCACACTGTGAAAGCAAGAAATCCCAGATAAAGTTAATTATGAGTCCAAGAGAAGATTATTTAAGTACAATGTTTATTTTTATTAGCCATCATCCCATGTCTGATGGACTTCAGGATATGGGCTAATAAGAACAGAAAGTCATAACTGGGCGTGGTGGTACATATATTTAATTTCAGCAATTAGGAAGCAGAAGCAGGCAGATGGGTGAGTCTAAGACTAGCTTGGTCTACATAATGAGTTTCAGGTTATCCAGTACAAATATAAAGCCTTCACAGCAAAGTATCTTAGGATATTATTTTTATCATCTTTATCCTATCCTGTCTTCAGTTTTATTTATTGCTACATTATGTGTCCCAAATCAATTACTAGAATATTAATATATATATAAACAAATATTCATCTATTGGTGATCCATACTCCAAAGCATTTTTCTAATAAGAAAGTGAAATTTAGTCAAAGATCACTGTTGTAGAAGACTAGACACTGAAAATAATGTAAAGATGAGGGTAGAGCTCAGCAGTAAAACACATACGAAATATGTGCAAGGATCTGGGTTCAATCCCAGCACATACATACAAAATTAATTATATAAGTAAATAAAATGTTATCTAAGAAGAATTTCTGAAAAATTTTAAACATTTTTTTTAGATGTACATGTGCACGCCTGAGTGTATGTATGTGCACCACATGTGTGTAAGTACCCACAGAGGCCAAAGAGGGCACTGGACACCTCCTGGCATTAGTTAGAGGTGTTTGTGAGTCACCTGATGTAAGTGCTGGAAAATGAACTCAAGTCCTCTACAAGAGCAGCAAGTATTCTTAACCACTGAGCCATGTCTCCAGTCTCTGAAATTTTACAGTGAATCAGATTTAGGGAAAATAGCACCTCACAAGAAAGACTTGCTAATCATCTACTCAAAGGAATATCAAGGATATCTCTTCAAAAAGAGATAAATAGTGCTGGTCAGATAGCTCAAAGGATAAAGGCACTTATTATTGCCAAGTCTGATGAGTTTGATCTCTGGAATCTACATGGAAGAAAGAGAGAATGACTCCCACAAGTTGTCCTCTGAACTCCACACATGTACCATGGCATATACTAACACCCATACCATACCACAAATATCTACATAATCAATAAATGTTAAACAGGGGAGAGGTCCATTACAGGGCTGCAAGGGTGGTTCAACATATACAAATCATAAACATACTACAGTAAATACTATCAGGGACAAAAAAATCACACAACCATCTTAATAAATCCAGGAAAAGTCTTCAAAAAAATTCTACAACTTTCTATGATAAAAATCTCTGAACAAATGAGAAGTATCATACAGCAACATCATAAAGGCCATACAACAAATCTATAGTCAACATTATACTAGGAGAAAAATGGGAGAAAAAAAATCGAAGTTTTTCTGAATTTAGGAACAAGAGAATAGTGTCCACTCTTAATCACACTGTTCTTAGTCAGAGCAAGAAAACAAGAAAAAGAAACAAAGGAATACAAATAAGAAAGGGTGAAGTCAAATTATTCTCATTTGTGGATAAACTGATCCTATACTAAAAAAATCCCCAGACTTCACAAAAAAACTTTTATATTTAATAAGCATCTTCAGCAAAGTAGAATACAAAACCACATACAAAAATCAACACCTTTTCTATATACCAATAATGAGCATGTAAAGTAAGAAATCAGGAAAGCAATCCTATCTACAATAATCTTAAAAAACAAACAGAGAAAAAACAGGAATAAAAATAACCAAGCATGTAAAAGACAATTATAATACAAACTCTAGAACACTTAAGTTAAAAACTAAAGAAGATACCAGATATGGAAAGATCTCTTATATTCATAGATCAACAGAGCTAATATTGCAAAAATGGCCATATTGCCAAAATTGATTGATAAAAACAATGCAATCTCCATGAAAATACCAATGACATCTTCTGCTGAAATGGAAAAAAATCCTAAAATTCACATAGAAGCACAAAAGATCCCAAATAGCCAAAGTATTCGAGCATAAAGAATAATGATGGAGGGATCATAATGCTTGATTTCCCATCATACAACATCGGCAATAGCAAAACCAGCATGGTACTGTCAGAAAAAACAGAAATGTAGACAGTGGAATAGAACAGAACACTTAGAAAAAAAAAAACCGCACAGTTATAGCCATCTGATTCTTCAAAAAGTTGCTAAAAACATGTTGGAGAGCTTGAATAAATGGTGTTGGAAAAACTTGATAACCACATACATGTAAAAGACTGAAACTAGTTTCCTACCATTCATCCTCTACAAAAAATTTATTCAAAATATATCAAAGTCCTTGATTTAATACCTGACACTTTGAAGTTGCTAGAGGAAAACATAAAGAAAACAATGGCTTTCTAGATCACTGGAATAGTTCAGGAAGTAATAACAATAATTAACATATGGGAATATTCAAAATTACAAACAATCAATAGAGTGAAGAGACAGCCACAAAATTTAAGAAAAAAATCCTCGCCAGCTATTCACCTGACAGGGAATTAGTAGCCAGACTATATAAAGAATTAGAAAAAAAAAAATCAAACACCAAAAGAACAAATAAGACAATAAATGGACAAATGGGTGCTAGGGAGAGAGCTCAGAATGTGAAGTGCTAGCCTTGAAAGCATGAGGACCTGAATTTGATCCCAGAACCAACATAAAAGCTGGGTATGGTAACACGTGTTTGTACTACTAGTGCTGGGGAGGAAAAGGCAGGCAGATGCCTGTGGCTCGCTAGTCTAGTCTAATTATCAAGCCACAGGTTCCAGTCAGAGACCTTGTCTCAAAAATCAAGGTGGAGAGCACTAAAGGAACAATACCCACACACACACACACACATACACACACAAATAGGCAAACAATCTGACTAGACAGTTCTCAAAAAGAATTACAAATGGCCAATAAATATATGAAAATGTGTTCGACATGTTTAGCATTAGAGAATTGTAAATAAAACTAAATTGAGATTCTATCTCACCCAGTGAGAATGGCTATCACCAGGAAAACAAAAACAAATGCTAGCATGGACACAGGAAAAAGGAACTCTTATACACTATTGGTCGGAACATAAATTAGTGGTCACTACAGAAATTACTAGGGAGGTTCCTCAAAATACTAAAAGAAAAATCTACCATGAGATTCATCTATACCACTCCTGAGTATACACTCAAAGGAATCAATGTTCACAAACAATAGAGTTCTGTGCCTATGTTTATCATGGTACTAATCAAAATATCCATATTATAGAGTCAGCTTACATGCCCTTAAATTGATGAATGAATAAAGAAAATGTGGAATATATACACTACGATATTCTTCAGCCATAAAGAACAAAATCATTTCACTTACAGAAAAATGGATAAAACTGGAGATCATATTAACTGAAGTCAAATTTAAAAGAAATGTCACAGTTTTCCACATCCAGATATACATTTTTTAAAGAAGGCATGAGACCCAAGTGTGAATAATATACACCTGTAATCCCAGCACTCAGAAGTCAGAGGTGGGAACAGCATGAGCTACAGAGTGAGCTCCAGGTTCTCGCAGACTATAATAGTGAACCCCTGTTCCCCCAAATACTGAAAAATAATATTGTAAAATTAATTTTTTAAAGGTATGAAAATAAAGGGGGGATTATATGTGAGAGGAAAAGGACCAATGGGAGGAGTAAGGAGAATAAGAGAGTGTAATCTACATGGTTAAGATGAGTAAGATATATTACACACATGCACGAAAATGTCATAATTAAACATGTTTATTTTGATGCTTTGGTTGTTAGCCTGAGCATCTTTAAAATATTTATTCTTGGGGCTGGAGAGATGGCTAAGCAGTTAAGAGCAACTGGTTGCTCTTGCAGAAGAACTGGCTTTGAATCCCATCACCCACATGCCCACTAACAGTCATCCATAACTCCAGTTCCAGGGGATTCAATGCCTTCATCTGACCTCTGTGGGCATTGCATGACATGTGGGAACTTACATACATGTAGGCAACACATATGCAAAAAATAAAATTTAAAGATAATAATAAAAATAAAATATTTATTCTTTTCTAAGTTGCTTTATTTTCTTCTTCCTCTTTCAAAACATTTTTACCCAGAGTGTGTTTGTAGTAATAGCACTCCTATAGCAAGTTAAAAGGAGGTAACAGAAGACTCCCTGGAAGCAAGAAGGCCAGCTTCCTTGGTGTATAAAGCAGTGAATAAATGATCTTGTCTTGGGGCTGGATATATGGTTCAGTGGTTAAGAGTACTAGATGTTCTTGCAGAAGAACGGGATTTCAATCCCAGCACCCACATAGCACTAACAACCTTCCATAACTCCAATTCCAGGGAATCTGATGCCTTCTTCTGTCCTCTGTGGGTACTGCACAACTCAGGTGCACATGCATACATGCAGACATAACACACACATAAAATAAAATTCAAAAAAATTTAAAAAGAGACTGTCTCAAATAAGGTAGAAGTTGATGACTAACATCTATGGTGGTCCACTGGACTCCAACATAGCACATCTGTGCAAGCACTACTAACACAAACACATAAACAAAGTATTCATACACAAGATTTTTAAAAATAGATTATTTGTAAGAAGTTGCAAAAGTTATTTATTTCACAGAGTGAAAAGAGATGTATTCAAAGTACTAAGTCATTGAACATTTTATTAAAAAAGTGAATTTCAGTATTCAAGTTGAGGCAGGAGGATGGACGTTTGAGGCCAGCCTGGGCTGCATAGAGAGTTTGAGGCCAACATGAACTGCAAAAATAAATAAATGTGAAATTCTGGTCACACTGTATTTAGCTCTTTTCCCTATCTTCCCATTTCACACATAATACACAAACATTTACACAGCCACCAAAGCAATTCTTCTGTTTGGTGAGTTTTGGCAAATATATCTATTAAGAGGCTTTTTTGGAAGGGGAAGGGTAAAGAGAGTTTTAACCTCACTGTCCAAATAGCTACATGTTCTCTTCCTATACCAAGTGGTGAAAATATGCATGAGTTCTTATTCCTTTTGTGTTGGAATGTCTTATTATACTTTCTACTTTTCATGCTGTTTAAAAATTTTTAAATTATATTTTACTTATTCTGTATGTATATACATAAGTATGCACATACATATTCCATGGTATACAGGTGGAGGTCAAAAGTCAGGAGTAAGTTCTTTCCTTCCACGATATGGGTCCTTGGGATAGAACTCAGGATGTCAATTTGGTAGGAGGCACCTTCAGTAGCTAAACTATCTCACTGTGCCCCACCCTCTGTGTGTGTGTGTGTACACTCCCTCCTCTCTCAACAGTTTCATTCTTAACCCTGGCTGACCTGTAATTTACTATGTAGACCAGGCTGGCCTCAAGCTTACAGAGAACCATTGCCTCTGCCTCCCAAGTGCTGAGAACTAAAGACTTATATTACCAAGCCTGGATATTCTCTTTTAATGAGATTTCCATTTTTAGGGAAATTCAGTATTGGTGTTACTCAAAGTAAGGACTACAAGTTTCACTGCTTTTCGTCATTACGGATATCTATCAAGGGCCATTCAGCTTATCTGCCTAAAAGAAAGGAAAATGTTTCTCAAGTCAGTACTATCAGATTCCCTTAGAATGTTAGTTTCTCACCACCAAGTATATTTTAAGAAAAAATATTCACAGTGGGAGTGATGATGTACGCCTTTAATCCCAAGTTCTTGAAGGCAGAGGCAGGCGGACCTCTGTGTGATTGAGGACTGCCTGGTCTACATAGTGAGCTCTAGACCTGCTGGGACTACAGGAAGACCCTGTCTCAACACACACACACGTAAACACAGACACACCCTCACATTCTCACAAAAGAGAGAAGAAACAAAGGAAAGGGAGGAACTCTGGTTAATCACATACAAAGATTTGAATACTGCTGACCAGTCAGGGCAACTCTGTGGCTTTTAACCTGGCCTCCACAAACAAGCCTATCATTGAATGGATGATTTGAAATTCATTAACTCACTTTCTTTAGAGAAAGCCAGTCAGTTTGAAAGCATGAAGGAAGGGAAAAGACCCAAAATAGGGCGTTTCTACTGAGAAAAGTTTATGTGGAGATGATCTTAAAATGCTTCAGAACTGCTCCCAGATTCCCAATGGAATTGCTTTAATATATGTGTTCAACTGGGGGCTCATATTGACACACTTTTGTTGGATCCTTTTCTTCCTGATCTCTGAATAGTCAAAGTTTACTCATTTTTCTTGATCTAATTTAGTGCTACCTAAACCAAAGAGGCTTTTAAGATTATTCCAACCAGAAGCCCTCTCTCTCCTCTTCTGATCCATCAAAGATTTATTTGTTGTATGTGCACCTACAGGCACACACATGCCATGGCACATGTGTAAAAAAGTTAGAAGGCAACTATCAAGAGTTGGCTTCCTTCTTTCACCTTCTTTCTCTCTTCTTTCTTCCAATGTGCTATGTGAAAAAGAGTTCAGAATTGTCTCCACCTCCTACCTTGCTATAGGAGTGCAGTGGTGTGCATCTGGATTTTTACACAGGATCACCTGAATCCAATTCCAACTCAGGTTGCTAGGTTTACACCAAGTCATCTGCCTGACCTGTATTCTGAACTTCCAGATCTTTGCAAATGCATGTTTAGACACAGCATTCAAAATAAATTTGAAGAAATAGCTTCTGACCCCTCTTTTCCCTATTATTACTAGAAAATAAAGTATACTAAGTATTGTAAACTTGCTTTCTGATGCTGCTGAATCGATTCATTTTTCAAATGAATCCTAAATTTTCTATTTTACTGGGTTACTAATATGTAAAAAATTCATCCTGTAAATACTTCTTCTTTTCTAAATACAATTGTGTTGCAATAAAAACTAAAGACAAAATTCCAAACCTTTATTCCAGTGAAGAACTAAGGAAAATTCTCCATCTGAACTACCAAAAAGTTGAAAATAACTAGGCTTATCAAAACTTTACTTGAACCCTGGGTTCAGTGCCTAGGAAAAAAGAATTCTTCCTTCTAATTCTTTTGTTTATTCACTGATGAGATACTAGTGAACAGACAATTGTCAAAACAGAAAGAGCATAGAATAGTTCAAAAATGACTAATGTAAGCTAAATAATGGCAAGTTAACTGCACAAAATTATGATGCTATGCAACTCCAAACTAAAATGTAACACCTTGTCCTTTAATAACCTTTGAATTTATTATTTAGAAAAAAGGACAACCTACTATCAGCTAGATTAAATTTGGCCATATATTCTGTTATATTACCAACATATCCAGTCATTTGTGAAGCCAAGAATGAGTAAAGTGCACTCTTAGGGCTGTTTCTCAACCTTGAGGTGCTGAGAGCTACTTCATCATTCTGGCATGGGGACAAACACATGCATGCACATGTGTGAACACACCACCATGTTGTATGGAAAGCTCAGGATAAAGGCATCATCATAAATCCCTCATGTATGCACTTATTTTAACATACACAAATCAAAGCATAGCTCCCTGTCATTCTAAAAGGATGTCAAAAGCATTTAACATATTTTCCTTACATTGTTATTGAAAGCTTGGAATACTGAGGTTTTCTTTTCTCTCCTTATAGTTACTATTGATAACATACAGAAAACTATTATAGCTAGACTAGTGAGTACCTTTTTCATACTATAAGTGACCCTCAGTGCAGAAAAGACTAATTAGATTCCTTCCAAAAAGTAAAGTAGGTTTTGCATTATTTTAATCCAGTTACAAAGTACTGTCAATTTTTCTTTCCATCTTTCTATATACTACTTATAAACTAATATACATTATTTTACAGACTACTTAATACCAATCTCTTGTTTTGCAAACTATATGTACCTAATAAAATATAAAAATAAAATGATCAAGTAAAAATGAATTTACTTATCTATAAACAAAACTGTAAAACATTACTTTCCAAAAATTATAATAGTTGTATAATCTAGGTTTGTTTAGTTGGCTGATTGGGTTTATGCCAAGATTAAATATATTACAGGTAAAATATGACCTTTTACACTTCTTTCAAAGGTTCTTCATTTTTCTCAGAATCTGACTTAAATACAGTATTTAAAATTGAAGCTATTCTGTGTTGCAAACACAGCTAAAATGAAGAGTTTCTGTAGCAGCAGTGACCAGATTTTAAATGCAGGTAGATCAATAAAAAAAAAAAAAAAAAAAAATCACCAAGCACAGGCTGCATGTGTGAGTGGAATGGTTTATAATAGCTTGCAAATGACTATGTGCTTGCTGTAACCAGCTGTTCTTAAATTATGAATATGCAACCAGTTCATGTTAAAGCTAAATCCCAGCACTATTTCTACAGAGAAATCCCAGTAGTTTTGCTTGTTCTACATGTTAGCTCTGTTAAAAATACAAATAGCAGTAAGCTTCCGAACAAATAGGACCAAACTATTGGCATTTCATGCACTAGGTCCATTATCACAGCAGGGAATGTCAATCATTGGTACATTCCTATAACAGCTCAGGCAATATGACAATGATCTCACAGGGAAAAAAATCAAAATCCCTGCAGCATACTCAAAAGTCCTTCTGACAACCTAATGCTTTCTTACTACATCCAATCAGATAATCAAACCTGATCTACTAGAAGACTTGCACTAAGCTTGAAACATTTAAAAACATCAATCATAAAAACAAAGACGGGACACTGAATTATACAGTATTAACCTCCAGGGTTTGCATACAAAGACCTTAGATTTATTTATGTCCCAGTGAGTTAAGAGCTTCAGTATACTGTTCTTTACACCAAACTGACTGCCAATTTGATGAACCTCTCTGCCCTCAGCAGGAGTGCCCGGTCTTTGATTAATGAGTGCATGTTTGTGGAAAAGTGTTAAGAAGAGAAAACAGAGAAAAAAAAAAAAAAAAACACATACAATTATGTCTACTCATAGGTGAAGTACCAGTACAGCAATTATCTTCAAACTAAAGGCCTCGTTTTCTTATATATACATGGACACAAACAAAACTAGTAATAGTTGTTATCTGTTTCCTTCATTGTTATCCTCTTAGCAATTTTTATTTGAATTAAAAGCAAAAGCCAAAGTATATGCCAAAATATATAATTATATAACAAAAACTATTTTAAAAACAATTTTATTTTTAAGAAAATATAATGAAAATTAACTATGTGGAATTAAAACAATTTTCATCTCATATTTTTTTATAAAAGCCTATTACTTTTAAAAACTAGACATTTAACTTACAATTTTTTTTTTTTTCTTATACCCCCAGCTGGCCTGAAACTCACTATGTAGACTAGGCTGGCCTTGAACTCATAGAAATCTGCCTGATGGGATTAAAGGTGTGTACCACCACATCCAGCTTTTTAACTTACAATTTAGAGAGTACATTGTGAATACCAACTTGTAAATTTAACCTAGCTGTACTATTATTTTATCTCAAGCTCTATTATAACTTGCTATAAATTGGACAACTCTGAAACAGGCTTAAAAATTATGTAAATTCATTTAATTTTCCTGTTTTCAGCAGATGTTCCCAATATTTTATAACTCCCTGTGTATTTGCAAATGGAATAAATATATTTATTACTCATAGTTTCAAAGTAACATGGTCAACAAAAATACTTATGACTCAAAGTTTAAACTCATACAGAATCTTCTGTCCAGAATTACCCTCCCTTAAAAAAGTCATACATAGTATGGTGCTTACTGATACTATGTGATCTCTAAAATTGGACTAAACATTGAGATTTCTTTTAGATAATTTGTATTTAGCAAACAACTCAATTTCCATAATTGGTTTGTATGAATATCTGCCTTGACACAAATGTATGTTGAGTATATACACCCCTTAAAATGTGAGTCACAGGACTGGAGAGACTGAGGCAGTTAAGAGTACAGACTTCTCTTGCAGAGTACTTGAGTTTGGTTCCCAAGACCCATGTTCAAGAAGCTCACAACACCTTGTAACTCCAACTCCGGGTGATTGATGCTTCTGGCTTCAGATATGTCATGCACTAACATGACATATCTCCCCACAGGCATACACATTATTAAAAATAATACAAATATATCTTTTAAAAAGTGAGTCAGTCAGCAGATGTGGTGGTGCAGGACCTTTAATCCCAGCACTTGGAAGGCAGAGGCAGGCAGAAGTTCGAGTCCAGCCTGGTCTACACATCATGTTCCAGGCCCGCCAGGGGCTACAGAATGAGACCTGGTCTCACATAACCAAAAGGAAAGAAAGGAAAGGAAGGAAGAAAAAGTGATAATCTAAGGCAGTGAAATAATTTTTCTTTTTAAGTTTTATGGCTATGATAAAGGCTTAAAAAATGAATATGTATTACATAAATGCTTTTAGTGACAGCAACACATGACTTAAAAGCAAAGACTCTCCATAAACTTAAGATTTCAGGAAATAATTCCAGAATCACTCAATGGTGTACAATACATGTTGAAAATCTGCTATCATATAGGAAGCTTTTTAATAGGATTTACTTCAGCAAATTATGTATTTCAAATACCATTTTTCACATTTTATGAATCTATTTCTCAAAGCAAACTATTTAAAATATAGGTTTCATGCTCCTTGAAGAGTTGTTAAATTTCTACTATACTTAAAGACCTAAACTGAAAAAAAAAAAAAAAAAATCAATAAATATCGGGACTAAAAAAATGTCAACAATCCTATCACCCTAAAGTTTTTTCACAGAGTTTTTAAAATGTGCTTTTATCTATCGATGTTACTACTTCTCATCTCTCCTCCTCTTAAAACTATGCAAATAACTGAAAAAAGTACAAAACCAGGACTAATAGGACTACACTACTTTATTCTACAGTACAACGGCTGAATCTATGAAAGTTGTAAGCAGAATCTGGTGGCACAGGCCTGTAATTCCCTTCAGAAAGCCAAGACAGGCTACAGGAGGGAAGCCAACAAGGGCCAGCAAGACCCTAGCTCTAAAAACAACACAAAATAAAAAGTTATTTTAACAATAAAAATATTTTAGTTTAAAAAAAAATCACTAAATAGCTACTAATAGAATAACTTAGATAAGTTTGTATGAATTTTTAAATGGCATTTGACCTCATTAGAAAATTTAAGCAAAAGGGCTTATTTCTCTAATAATTATTTCTTTTCTGATTATCTTCTACAATAAACATTTAAAGAAACATTAAGCCAAATGAGTCAATATCTATCAAATAAAGTACAATATTTTAAGACTTTATTGCACAAAATACTTAATTTTATGAAACAAAAATCTCTCCTGAAATACATAACTAGATAATTTGATTAATCTCTCAGGAAATTAAGTATATTAAAAATCACTGAACCTTGATTATATAATTTCTTTGAGGGGTCAAAATCACCATTTTACTGTTTGTGTTCTACTGTGTTTCTTCTTTCTGTAGTTTCCTAAAAAAGAGTTTAAAAAACTCAAAAAGTAAAATTTAAAAATCCCTTTCTCTGAGAAATCTTGAAACCTACAAGCAATAGAGTTCTATAGTAGGAATTCCACTAATTCAATGAGATAACACAGAAATCCTGAACCTCCATGCAACTGTGGTATCCCACATCTTATAGAGTAACACAAAAGTAGCAACAAAGACATTAACAATTGCAGTTCAAGCTGGGAGTGACTGTTCTGTTTCAATTCAATGACACCACTAATGGCTTCTTAGCAGCTCCATGAAATCAACCAGCTGTCAAGTTGATGCATCAGAAGGAACAGTTATGCACTCCCATAAGAAAAAGCAACACATCAGGATGTTTGGCAAAACATCTGCTCCTTTACACTGCAATTCTATAATAAACATGCAAACAAAGAAATGGGAGAAAGGGCAACAGAATTAAAATTCCAAGCTTTCTGTTACAGTTTATATGCATTTAAATGAATGGTTTATATAAACTAAAAACAATTTCTGCAAAGTTCAGTATTTTAAGATATTCTAATTTTTTTGAAAATGCTAAATATATCTTCAAGAAAAACAAGAACTACATAACACATTTATTTTTTAAAATGTAAACTATATTCACCAAGTTATTATCATAGGGTTATATAAAAACTCAAATACCCAAACTGAAATATATTCTTTTATTTCATATTGTTTAAAGTAACTGATGCCAACAGTGTTGTAATAAATTTCCAACACTAACAGCTAAAAGTATATTTTTCACCAGTTCTGAAAGTGACTACAGTAGTTTAATAAGTAAATGTACTAGCTTAATATACAATAACTGTACAGATACAATTCGCTGTATTTTAAAATATGCATCTAATTCCATTTCTCTTTAAACCATTATCTGAACATAATATCAAGTTCTTGTAAATAATTTCCTGTTTTTAAAGCATACGATTTCCTAAAAAATAGATAATTCTTTGTCACCATACTTTAAAATAATTTTTATATCCAACCATTTGTTTCAAATATTTGTAAAATCTTACTTCTTCTGAGACATACGTGCTTTAATGTTATCTGAGTTACTGATTAGACGGCACAGTGACAATATGTACAGTGTTTACAATAGGTGTGAGACATCGGTGTACTTAACTACCATTTTCTTAAACTGCTTATCCTCTGTTGCTTGCCATTTATAATCTGCCAAATCTTTTAGTCCTTGTTGCATGTATAATTTAGAGCCATCTGTTCTATGTGCTTTAAACTATTTAAACATTTTTCACCTACCTACAATTCACATAAATGGCAGTCAAGATTCTACATAGCATTTCATATACAGCAAAGCCTGAATAGTAGAAAACATCAAAGAATACTGCTACAAAAATATAAAACATACCATTTTATAATGGAAGCTTTCACATAATAGACAAGCCTTCTCAATGTATTTGGGATTTTTCTATTGGCTTTTATTTTTAAGTTAATTGTAGTCAATGCTTTTCCCCAACCCAGAAGACAAAGAGAATGCAAATTAAATACAGACAGTTTCATGTCCTTGTTAGAAGAGATGTAAATATACTGACTGAAAGTGACTACTGGAGTCAGAATTACACTTTCCCATTCAATTTACAGTGCCTCTTATTTATATACTAGTCAGTGAGTGTATCATTAAGTATGGTCATGTGACCAGCTCAACTTTTGTAAGGGGAAAAACTATTTTAGGAAAATTAAAATACTAGTTGTGTCATTTTTACAACTGAGTTTATAGCTACAGATTACAAATTATCTTTTTTAAATCAATTCTGTCTTCTATTTACTAAACTAACACATCGTTCGACATTCATATTTGCTACTAAACTGTAAAAGTGTCAAGAACCTCGAGGTATTTTCAAGTTTTAAAAGTATAAATTCTCGAAAAAGAGCTCATTTAAAAAGGGACAGTACAAAATCTAAGTAATATATATGTAAATATTAGCTAAACTAATTTTTTAATCATGACACAAATTAAGAAATATATTCGAAATAATTAAAGAATGAAAATGAAATGAGCAAAAAAAAAAAAATAGGGGAATACTAAATGGAACAATGAAAGTTTCTATCATTAAAAACAAATCTTCCACTTGTTACCAAACATTAAACAGATTTTACGATCCTGCATTATAAAAAAATTTTAAAACACACACAATTTATCATTGAGCTCTGTTACGATTCCGTAAAATGGGAAAAAAACTGAGCAAAAAATACTTTGGGGAAAATTTCTTGATAAAGTTTACATGACGTCACATGGCCCCCTGAACCTTTCCTAAACTTTGAGCCTACCCACACACTTTGTGCCTTTCTGTAGCTTCTTTCCTTTCCTCAAAAATTAAAAAAAAAAAGAGAGAGAGAGAGAGAGAGAGAGAGAGAGAGAGAGAGAGAGAGAGAGAGAGAGAGAGAGAGCTGGGAATAAAAATTGCCCAAGATGGCGAAACGCTTGTTGTTTAGAGGGCAGGGGGAAAAATGGAGGATATTGTAATATACACAAAGGGATAAATTTCAACAACTCAGCCAAGTGCTGCAGCTGCTTCTCTCTTTATAAGGAAACAACACACAAAAGATAAATACTGAGGGAGAGGGAGAAGGAGAGACCATCTCGCAAACGCAGGGCCAGCTCTGGCTCTAAGTACTTCCTTCCCTCTCCAAACCCCAATTCCGGGGTTCGGGGAACTACTTTAGGGGAGGGGGGCCGGGCAGCGGCAGGGGGAGGGGAGGGCGCGGGACTTCGGGAAGCAGCGGAGCCCGGCGGTGAGGGCCTGCCGACCGAGGCCGACGCAGAGCCGGGGACGCGGCCCGACTCCGCTCCGACCTGCCCCGCCGCCGGAGCTGCCCGGTGCCGCCGCCCCACCCCCACCGCTGGCCTCGGGAAAGTCGGTGGCCGCGCGGCTCGGCGGGAGCCCGGCCGCGGAGCTGGGGCGGGCGGCGAGGGGGCGGAGGCAGGCCGGCCGGGGGGCGATCGGGAAGCGGGGCGCGGGTGGCCGAGCCCCAGGCCGAGCGGGCCGGAGGAGGAGGGCGCCGCGAGGCCGGGCGGCGAGAGCGGCCGGCACAATGGAGGGACGCGGCGGCCGCGGGGGCGAGGCCGACTCCCCGAAGTCCCGCGCCGGAGCTCAGAATAAAGTTTCGGTTCTCCGGAGACCGCACCCCCCACCCAGCTCCCACCCGGGACCGCGTCTCCTGGCCCTCCTCCCCGAACTCCACTCGGGACCCCACGGCCACCCCAGCGTCGCAGCCCGCACAACAAAGAGACACACCGAGCGTCGAGGGTAAACAGCGGCGGGCGAGCGGCTCCGAGCCCTGCGGCGGCTGCCCGGCTTCTGGCTGCGGTAGGCTCCCCGCTGCCGCCTGCTTCACTCCCGGCTTCACGCCGTTTGGAATTCCCATCTCACCCACACCTCTCGCACCCGAGCGGCTCTAACTCACCTCTACTTTCGAACTGAGAGTTGCGGTGGATGGGATTTTCGCCTTCCCCAGATGAAGGTTAAGCTTTTGGAATCCCCACCGCCTTCTTATTTCTGTTATAATTTCTGCAAGAAAAGTCTGCGGAGTTGGAGTGGAGATGAGGTTTGTGATCGGGAAAGCCCTGACTCCCTCCGTCTCCTTCTTCCGCCGCGCTCTCTCTGATTAGTTCCTATCCAGCCGCAGCAGATTGAAGCAGGAGATGATTCTTCTCAAGGTTTGTTCAGCAGCTTCACTTCTAGGCGAAGGCTTCATGAACCAAGTGACGTCAACCAACAAGGCTTCTCTCTCTCTCTCTCTCTCTCCCCTCTCTCTAACAATGAAAGTTGCTGTTAACAAGGGAAAAAAGAGAGAGAGAATTGTTTATACCATTTCAGTTCCAATAATAAATGACCTATCAGCTCCTAAAGGAGCCCAGGGAGGGGGCTGCTTCTTCATTCCAGAATACAGTATCTTTGAGCTTTGCTCCGATCCTCCTCCCAGGAAAAAGTTAAGAAACTTAAATTTTTGTTTTGCTTTTCAGAGGGGGGAAAAAAAAGCACGGAACACTTAAATTTTTAAAACGTAAAGTAATAGGGAACATAGGGCAGCCATCTCCACCAACTTTAATGTTCAAAAACTCGTAATTGTGTCTAAGCCTACAAACTAAATTAATATGCCAAGAATTTGTGCATGTTAGGACTCAAAAAGCAGAGACCGCAAGATGGTCCCAAGGTAAAATGCTTGCCTTTCTACGGGCTAATTCAACTGGCTGTAATGTTTATGCACGGAGTCAAAATAAAATTTAAATGAAAGACGTTTAAATAGCAAGTCACTTTAAAGTTTATGTACAAATTGTAAACCGTAATTTCAATTTTTTTTTTGGAGATTTAAAAAAGAAGCTAGTTAATTGTAGGAACTGAACACTTTAAAAAATCAAGTTGTAAGAATAGCCCAGTAACTCCATCTTTATACACGCGGTACACTATTTGACCCCCAGAATCTCAACCAACTTACTCGTTTTTTAACCTTCCCCATTCCCACATCTCTTAACCAATCAAGTTAAACTAAAGGTAGAGCACACTCCGTTCCCTCCTAAAGATCTACCACAGATTCCTAAAAACGATGAAAAGAAAAAATCAACCTTGGTTGATTTTCCTACAGATGAAGCTAATTTTTTAAAAACACTAAGGTGGGTTTTTTTTCTTTCAGCCCTTAAGGACACATTAAAGTCTCAAAGTTTATATAATTACAAATTACATAATTTAATTTTCAAAGTGAAGAGCAGGTAAAAGCTATAAAGAATAATTTGGCCATATATGTATATTTTATGCATACATATGTGGCTAGATGTATCTTAAAAGATGCCATTGTTTTATGTTTCCTCCTCAACCACTGGCTGTGATTTTAATTGTGCTGGAGGATCTTCATTAGTATTAACACATGGGGAGATTTCACAAAGCTGCTTCATTAGGAAGAAAAAAAAGCTGGCAGACTAGGTCTTTTTGCATGCACTGAGAATGTCAGCCTTACCTCGGTCATTTGTAACATAATAAGTGCAAGTACAATGATTGCAAGGCAGGAGAACTGGGGGAAGGGCAGAAATACTGCCTGTCTAATGGGGGTATCTCAAAAGAAGGCTGCTCATTACATAGTAAAATGTATGCTAAAAATTAGTGACAATGATGTCTCAGGAGACTGATGCTAAATAAATTAACGTGCTGATATGTTTTAATTATTTTTGTTGTAGTTTATTTCGTTCTTAGGGTTCACATTGAGCAGCAAAGCTATGCTGGCACTTATTGATTTTCTCCCTGCCACACTCCCGGAATACAGATTTTAATCATTTCACTACACCACACTCAGTAATTTCATTAAAAACTGGAATCTTCCATCCCCAGAAAAGCATTTCATTTCAGTGACATACAGTTTCTCTTTAGCAGCAAACTGTCTCTATAGTAAAAGCTGGCCTAAGGTTCAAATGCATAATTTAATTCTGAGTTTTCCATGCTCTGCATTCCTTTCAAGCTATAATTTGAGTAACTACCTAATAACTGTAATAAAGACAATAATTTCCTTATAATATATTATTAACTCATACTTAATTAACTCAGAGGCCAAGCTCTATACATGTATGACCAGGTCAACAATCCACCATCTCAAAATTTACTAATGTTCCAAAAGAAAAATAGATTAAAATATAAATATGAATGATAGCATGTAGACTGGGATCCCAAGTCACAGTCAAAAAAGTTCTTTTGTAATTCTAATGGTGGTCATTATTAAAATATTTAGATGTAAACAATGGAATTTTGCAGTTTCTATATATAAAGTTAAGATCTTGATATTTTACCATCTACTGTGAGACTTTTTCTAGTTAGCATCACAGTTTAAAAGAATAAGAAAACAGAACTGACTTCAAGTTGTCTTGATTTTCTGAGTTCTCTTAAGATACAATTCTCCTGTAACAAAGCTAAGTGGTAGACTATAACTTATGTTAACTAATACTATTTCTCTTATTTTGTTTTAATACATCATGTAAATATGGTCAAATCTTTTATTATAGATGATACATTGGTTTCCCAAACAATGAGCTTCATAGGATATATAATTTTTATTGCTTGGCTTTTATTGCTTTTCGGGGGGCGGGGGACAGAACATGTAAATTTTTAAAAACATAAATTATAAGGAACATAGGTCAACCATCTCCACCAATTTTAATGTTCATTAACTCAAAATTGTGTTTAAACCTACAAACTAAATTAAGATGCCAAGAATTGGTGCATGTTAGACTTAAAAAGCAGGCCACAAGATGATCCCAAGGTAAGAGAAAAGAAAACCTGTGGGGAGAAAATTTTATTAAAATTAAATCATGGAATTATGCCTAACAAAGAAAAATAGATATGTGAATAATAGTTAGCTTCTATGTTTAAAAGGCATCAATCTCTTGAATGACTGTAAAACTATAGATCAAACTGTTTTTAAAAAGTTTGTATATACAGTTTTAAGGTAAAGCCACCACCAACCAAAAGTTGTCTTCTCAATTGTGTGATGCAGCGACTTAAAGATAAGACTCATCTTGAAAAAGTTTTAAAATAGGATGATAGTGGCCATAGTGAAGAATTTTAATGTCTTTTTAGAACATTTAAAAAGTATTATGTTACCATCAAGGGTACTTTGTATAATTTGGGAAATACTTTTGTAACATTCTCAAAGATCAAGAAAGTTGGGTAGAAATCAATATTTAGTCATTTATAAAGGAAAAATGTAGATACCTAAAGTTATAAATAAATGTTTATATTATATTAATTCAATAATAAAAGCTTTCTTTTTATATTCAAATACAGCTTTGAGGTTTTTCATGTTATTTGGTAATTCAAATTGTCAAATTTGCCCTGTTCTTTTAAATTGATATTTTAAAATACTAATATACTAGAAATTTTTAAACTCGATTGCTCCAAGTATTTGACACCCTCCCACAAAGTTTTGCTTTGTTTTTTGTTAATATCATTTCTTCCCTTTTTCATGTTGTCACATTTGATCATTTCAGCAATTAGAACATAATCAGAGTTGAGAAAAAGGAGAAAATCATTACTAGAGTTATAAAATAATTCGGCTCCCACAGTACTTAGTTTTCTACCCAAGATCACCTAAATTAGTACTAATCATGTACACAATTGTGAAAGAATAATCAAGCAGATCTTTTCTAATCTTAATGATAATTATGAAATTCTATATAAGATATACCCATTCCACAGACTAATTTCAACACCACTATGAACTAATTTATTTTACTTTTCCCATAAAGTACATCTATTTTCAGGAGATGGAGAGATATCCATCAATGAATACTGTTTGAGGTTCCTCAAAGAGTAAAGAATATTCAAACAAAGAAAACTAAACAAAAGGTCTCAGTAATATAACAAATTGTCCACCATGATATCTTGTTTCTGTTTCAGACACTGCAGACTAATGCAGCTTTATTTATTTTCATTCACTGAACAAACATTTGAATGCTTGCTATAAGCTATGATGCACTGTACTAGGAACTGCAAAAACATGAAGAACTCACTTTCTATTTGTTGTTGAAAGTGTAAAATTCCTTAGAGATAAATCACCTTATAAAGCTACAAATAAGTTTTGTGGGAATAAAGATGGATGTACTGATGTTCTGACCCCAAGACTGAAAAGCTTTTATTAACTCCATTTGAACTCAGTCTCCTAACCTTCCACCTGACAGAAGTTAGGAACTAGGGAAAGGGAGGTATTCTAAGAGAAAGAACCAAAGTCTAAATACATGAAGCTACTAGCCTGGTGTTCATCCACCGGCAAGAAATTAAATTTAATAGGAACATTCAATATGAGGGATGAAGAAATGGCGGGGAAGGCATGATGGAAGTGAAAGTCCTATGAAGAGGCGGGGATCTAAGGTTGAAAGGTCTAATACACCAGGGTAAGGTGGGTTGAGTTTATCCAGACCCAACAAATGTTAGTAAAGGATTAACATGATTGACCTTGATTTAGAGGAACAATAACTGCATAGGCAGTGCAAGTGATAAATTGTAGTATGAAAAGATTGTTTAACAAACAGTCCACTATCCTAGTAAAATGCTGCAGGTTTGTAATCCCAGGACTTGAGAGGCTAAGGTAGAAGGATCCCCACATGTCCACAAGTTTGAGGCCAGCCTGCATAGCAAGACTGTATTAAAATAAATAAAATAAACACTCCACAAGAAAGATGATAAAAGATGGTGGCATTAGATGCTTAGGGTCAGATATTGAAGACAATTTTCAGTTTCTTATAAATAACAAGGCAAGGAAAAAGCGGAGGAAGACTAGCTCAAGGAACTGTGTAAGTCATTAACTGTGATTCAGAATATGTAAGGAAACAAGTCATAAGACAGTCTGGAATTAGAATTTAATACTATGTTCTACAGGACTTTTATAAATAAAAGGTATTTATCACAACTATAAAGCCTTTCCAAAATGTACACCACCATCATAAGTCCCAAAAGGAGATTCCCTAGAGATCTAGACAGGAATCAATCATTTCCTTCCTTTCTTCCCTTCTTCCTTCTCTTCCATTCCCTTCCCATCCCTTCCCTTTCTCTCTTAAAGATGCTTGTGATAAACAATACTATAGCAGAAATTGGTTACAAAGTTCATGGAAAGAATAAAGAAAAGCATAGAAAGCCTTGAAAAAGAGAAGAGGGGGTGGCAATCATATCAGATAGTAAATTGTTATAAAACATTTATAATTTAACAGTTGATAATTAACAAGAATGAAAGGCAGTGAAACCCAACTGAGAAACTGACTTAAGTGGATATAGAAATTAGCATAGTTTATGTAAAAGGCATCTCAAAACAGTGTGAAAGAGATGAACTTTTTAATAGTACGTGTTTGAGTAACTGGGTATTAATAAGGAAAAAGATGAGCTTATATCTGTTCCAGAAATAACTTTCAAAAAGATCAAATGTTTAGATATTTTAAGAACATATATGCATAGTAGGAGAAACTGTAGGAGAATTCCTAAATTAGAGAAGAGGGAAATTTTTCCTAACCACAGTCAAAATTAGATATGGTAACGAGAAAGATTGGCAAATTTCATGACATCAAACAAGAAACTATGAAAAAAAAGGGAGGAAACTCATAAGCAAAATTAAGAGATAAATGACAAACTGTAAAAAAAAACAACTTTTGCAGTATATATGTAACAATAACCTGATATATAATGAGTATCTAAAAATATAAAAGAAAACAGGATAGCAGAAGGGCAAGAGATATAAACAGATTTTTAGGAAAAACGCAAATGCTTCGAGTAAAAACATTTACAACCTTACTATAATAAGAAATGCAAATTACTCACATACTATTTCACCTCCATTACTTTAGCAAAAATCTAAGTTTCACAATACAGCCTATTAGTAAGGGTCTTGTAGGTAAAAGGACACCTGTACCCCATTTTTACTTTTTAACATTTTGGTGTACAAAATGGGAAAAAAATTCCCACATGGAAGAATGTGACAGCTTCTAAAAAACTTACATATGTATGTACTTTTGGAATTGCAAATCTCAGTTTCAAAAATCTAATAATGATGAAAATAGGTATATAGGAAATTATTGACTGACGCACTCTTTAGTATAGAAAAAAAACTAGAAATAAAGCAAGTGTCCATTATGGCTTTAAAAAGTAAAATGATAAAACCAAAAGATGTTTCTCTATGAAGATGAAAGGAAGTGGGTAGCAAGAACAGGACTAGTTTGTCCATTTCTCTTCTGTTCAGTAGATGTGATTTGGGAAATATAACATTACAAAACAGAATTTCAGATAATTTCATATAAACTAAGGTTACATGAAATAGATTAACTTAATATGTATATAGAATTGGCAACACAACTGTACAGAAAAGAACTATCCTAAGTCATTTTAAAACAAAAAAATTAGGGCTGGGATGGGGCTTAGGGGCGGAGCATGTGCTAGTATGTGTGAGATCCTGCATTCAGGCCCCAGCAGTCACTGAACAAAAGTTAATCACACCCACTCATTAATAATACATTCCTTATCCTGCGCTATAAGAAAACGCATTTCAAAGTAATAATAAAAAGCATATCAAACTATTACCAGTGTTTCAGTATTCTAAATTGCTGTTTGGGGAAGTCTAAATTTTGGTGTCAGATTCAAAAAGAAAAAGAGAAATATGAAAAACTGTTATGTTTTAAAATGACCTCATTATATATTTTATATTTCAAACTGCATATTTCTTAGGAATTGCCCACTGTGAATGCCTAGAAGTAAGGACTAGTGCCGTTTCAACCAGCACACACACAGGCTTTGAGGTTTGCATCTAACCACCATCTGCCCATTCAAATAGTTCCCTAAAGCAGGAGCTGATCCTAAGTTTGGGGCAAAAATATTTAGGATACCTTTAGAATATTCTGACATACTACTAAGCATGGAACCATCAAAAATTATTGATGTCTTGTCAAAAGGATCTGGGAGTCATTTTGAGGAGATCAATATGAACTATGTCCCATTAACCACATAAGACAATGTGAGCATCATTAAAAATAATAGTGTGAATCATGGTGAATATATACTGTTAAAACTCCTGTTTCTTTTTTAATGGTGCTAGGCAACCACATTAATTACCTGTTTGTTGCTACAATCAGATTCCTGACAAGAAGCACTTAAAAGAGGAAAACTACTTGGACTCTATATTTCAGGGAATACAGCATATCACTGTAGGGAATGCATGGCCATAGGAGGTTTTGCGGAGGCAAAAACCTGGCAGCTGCTTGCATCTTAGAGAAGAGGAAGCAAAGATAGGACAGGAAGTGGGACTAGGATGCAAACCTCAAAGCCTGTTCCTCAGTGATCTACTTTTTCCACCTAGGCCCTACCTTCCAAAGGTTACAGTCTCCTAAAACGCTGCCACTAGCTACAGAATATGGGTTAAAACACATGAGTCCATGGACATTTTATATCCAAAAGCATGTAAAACAGGAACCAAGTGATTCTTTGATATTGGAGTTTTTGTATTTTGTTGTTTGTTTGTTTTGTTATTTTACAATCCAGGAGATTGAATTTAGGGCTTTCACAGCTTCATGTGCATGCTAGGCAAGTGCTCTTCCACTGAACCATATCCTCAGCCCCAACTCATTTAGTAGTAGTAAAAAGAAACAAGTTTCCTATCAGATGGTACTGGCTGCTCCTGCCAAGAACTCAGAACTCACATGGTGGCTAACAATCATCTGTAATTCCAGTTCCAGGAGATCCGATGCCCTCTTCTGGTCTGTACAGGTATGGTATATGGTATACTTCCATACATGCAGACAAAATGCATACACATAAAATAAATCAATTGATAATATATATAAGTATATGTACATGTAAATGTGTGTGTTTATGTGTACATGGATGAATATACATATAGCATAAGATTACAAAGTAGACTTGATTATTTAAAAAGTTTTAAGAAATCATATCATTGGCCTAAATTTAACAGTTACAGGTAAAGCTTCACACAGCTTAGCTGTGAGTTTCAAGGGAGACAGAGCACAGGTACTCTGATACAAGTTTTATCTGGTAAATAATGAACTCACTATGTAGCCCAGGCTGTGCATGAACTCTTGTCCTCCTGTCTCAGCTTTCCAAGTGCTGGTATTGTAAGAGTATACCACCACACCAGGCCCCAACATACTTCTTTATTGTTTCACTTTCCTTTTATTCATTTACTTAAAAAGAATAATGAACATTCATGTCAGAACTACAATTGCTCAAAAATTACAACTATGGGTAGCTACATTTAGTGCCACTGACACAAGAATTTGGTGAACAGGGTGAGGATGTAGCTCAGTAGTACAATACTTGTCTAGAGGGCACAATGGCCCTGAGTCCAATCCCAAAAATTTGTTCTGTTCCCACAAGAACAAACCAAAAAAAAATTATTTTGTTTGTTTGTTTAAAATCAACTACAACATTCTGTGGCAATTAGCTATATGAATTTCGCAATACCTATTGTATATTTTATTGTTTATAAATTGTGTGTTACAGATCTATTTTATCTGGAAAATTTAAACTTTATGTTGGTGTATATATGCTTTTGATCGCCAGAAATTACCAGTATATCTCTGTAAGAAAAGAGGATAAATAATAGCTCTTGAAGAGTACACAGTCCAATTCAATAGCATTCACAACCCCCAAATGATTAGCCAAAATAACTCACCGAAGTCTGATACAATGTGATTACTACTCTAACAGAAATATTCAAAGTAAACCAACGTATATTATAAGAATTTTTTTCTGGGTAGAGAGGAGGAAAGAAGAATGCTTAAGGTTTGTTTCAGAATTCATTCTATAGCTATTAAGCTTTCTTTGGCTCATGATTTGTCATCATATATTATTCTGAGCATTGAAATGTCTTGGTTTTTTTGTTTCTGTTTTTTGTTTTTATTGTTCACTGAGATAGGGTCTCACTATGTAGCCTTGGCTGGCCTGGAACTTGCTATGTCTAGAGGCTGTCTTGGCTGGCTTTGAACTCATAGAGATCTACCTGCCTCTGCCTTCTGAGTGTGGGAATTAAAGGCATGTGCCACCATGTTTAGCCCATTGAAATTTCTTTTCTCTTTCATTCACTATTTTTTTAAGTATTTATTATTTTTATTTTACATGTACAAATGTATTGCCTGCATGTAGGTAGGCACACTTGTGTCATGCAATGCCCAGGGAAGTCAGAAGAGGTCATTGGATCCCCTGGAACTGGATTTATGGATGGTTGTTAGCCACTACGTGGATGCTGGGAATCAGACATGTGTCCTCTGCAAGAGCAGTCAGTACTCTCAATTGCTGAGTCATCTCTTCAGCCCTCATTCATTTTTATTTTATGTATATGAGTGCCTTGCCTGCATGTATGTAAGTGCACCCATGTTGTGTACAGCTTGTGGAGGCTAGAAGAGGACATCGGATTCCCTCGAACTGGAGTTAAGGATGGTTGTTAACTGCCATGTGGTTGCTGGGAACTGGACCCAGGTCCTCTGAAAGAGTAGCCATTGCTCTTAACCACTAAGCCATCTTTCTAGCCCCTACTGAAATATCGTTTTTAAAAAATTAGAGCTGAAGGAGAATTTCACAATATTCAAGAAACTGACCTATGCATTTGAGTGAGCTCTGTGAAATCACAGAAGTAGTCTTATTTATACTTAGTAAGAAATGTTTTGTATCTCATATCTGACTCTGGAACTTCACATGGCTACCTTCCCTCCTGGAAGGCAACATGTTTTGAATTAGACTCCAGAGTTTTATATTCCATTTACTTTTCACAGCATTTAAAAAATATATGCATTCAAGAATCAACCATTCAATCATGAGTGCAGTTTTCACTACTTTAAAAAGTGACTCAAGATCAAAGTTTATTACTATTTATAGACAATTATATTCTGGAAATAGTACACTATAAGGATTAATAATCTGCTTTTAAAACAAAACCCAGTCAGTGACTGTCTAAATAACTGTTGTAAGAGCTTCCCAGAATAAGTACAAAATAATGTTGTCTAGTGTAATTTCTTTAATGAAGTGATGTTCTTCCTTGTCCTGTGGCTGGTGCTCTGTCAGTACTAATCCCAACACAACACTTTGAGAAAACTTTTAGACTCACAAAAGAATCAAATGTCAATATTTTAAAATCTCTTCCCCTTTGGATTGCTAATGATTCAAAAAGAACAAGGGTCTAGAGCTGTAGTCTAGGGGTAGAGTGTGTACTTACCATGTGCTAGGCCATGGGTTCAATCCTCAGTACCATTAAAAGAAAGAGAAGTGTCAAGCACTTCCCATAAAGTCTCTTCTTAGCACCCACACAGTAAATATGCTTTCATACTTTATATCGTTTATATAATTTCTAAAAGTAGACAGTACGAAAGGAATTTTACCAAGCTGTATCTGCCTTCCTACCAGATACAATATTATTTTGTTACTGGTTTAATAAACAAGGCAACTGTGCGGTTTTTATAACTAGTTTTATTCTGAGAGGTACAATAATGAATGATATACTTAGATTTAGTGTTTTCTCCACCGTCAGAGGAAAACTGCTAGAAAGCATTATTTTGTGCTTAATCTGAGAAGTCCTTACAACAGTTCACAAAAAGGAAAAGTCACTGAATTTTCTTTAAACAGGAGTCAATGACTTTAAAATATCCTTAGGCTGAATAAAGTCAAATTACCTTCATTCATTCACTGTCTTTTGAGACAGTCTTGCTGTATAATTCTGAAACTCACCATGTAAACTAGCCTGGCTTTCAGTTTTCATGATCTTCCTACTTCAGAAGGTATGTACCACTAGGCTTTCAGAGTATTCTTTAGCAAAGCAAAAAGGCCACTTTATGAGCAGTTAATTTCCTATGACTCAAGTAAGAGAACAATTCAGCTGGTGCTTTGTGGTAAACCTATTGGGGCAGCACTCAGGCTAGGTAAATGCCTTCCACTACGAACACTTACAGCTTATGTGCAGCCTTTGATAGAGGAATTGAGTTTTGGTCTTTGAGATTTTCTGGGAAGTTCACTCCACCTACTCCAGGGAGGGAACATCTTTTTTCCATAGGTAGAATGGTGCCTTGGAAGTTAGAGTACTGCTTCAGTTCAGCAATGAAAAGCCTATACTTCTGCTGAGAAATTAGCCGAATCTTTTACTTTTTAATTTTTTTTCAGTACACGTGCTGGTCATTCCTCTACCACTAAACCCCTCGATTTAATTTCCTGTTTCTGGTTGCTGCTTTTGAGTGTTTTGTGGGGTTTTTGTTGTTGCTGCTATTTGTTTTTCTTGATTCTGCTATTCTTTCTTGACTTTAACTAATGTAACTCATACATTTAGGCACCAAAAGACAATTATGTTCTACATCTGAACACAGGAATCTCTTCCTAATTAAAAACTCGTAATAACAAAGCTAATAATTTAGAAGAATTTTTTTTATTTTTAAAAACTAAGCTTATTTAATATATTACTATAGCATATACTTGTCTTTTATCAGTCATTTGCTTAACACAGAAATATTTATTGAACATCTGTTACAACCCTATGTAACTGTATGAGGGATGGAGCAGTGAGGAAAAAAAAAGTCACTGCTCTAATAAGACTTACATTAATTTTTCTTTGAGAGCTTATCTCACTATGTGGCCCTGGCTAGGTTGGAATGTACTATGTAGACCTGACTGGCTTGGAACTCACAGAGATTCTCCTACATCTGCCTTTCTAGTGCTAGTATTAAAGGCATGTGCCATCACAACCAGCCTAAGGCTTACATTCTAAAGAAGAAAAATACAAACAATATAAATAGGAAAATATATAGCATATATCAGGGTAACCAAATTTTTTCTATAAAGGGGTATATAATATTTTATGATTTATGGGTCATATATCAGCTATAATTACTTAGTGAAAAAGTAACATGTTTTAAAAAATGGACATAGCTGTGTTCCAAAAAACTTATTTATAAAAATATGTGAGATTTAAATGCCTACTGGCCATAGTTTGCATATTATTGTTATATGTAATGATGGAGTTACTAAAAAAAATGTTGCATCAAAATGTAAATGGAATTCTACAGAAGTGAAAAAAGCATCACTAAAAGATTACATTTGAGCAATTTTTAAAAAATATTTATTTTCCAAATTATGTGTACTTGTGTATATTTGTATGTGGCTATGTGCATATGAGTGCAGGGTCCTGTGAAGGCCAGCAGAGGGCACTGGATCCCCTGGAGCTGGAGTTACAGGTAGTTGTTTGCTGCCTGGTGTGGGTGTTGGAACTGATTTCAGGTCCTCTAAAAGAGTAGTGCGTCCTTTTAAATAAATAAAACCAATAAGCAAAAGAAATAAAATTTTTAAATGAAATAAAAGATTTAGATACACTTGGGAATAACTCTTTAGACAGAAGAAATAAAACATGTAAAGTCTTGCAGTAGCTAATATAAATATAGTAAACAGTCTGATGTGGTATAAAGAGCATTTAGAAATGAGGTCAAACAGTGCTAGAGATAGTGCCAGATAATAGTGGGTTTTAAAAGCCAATATAAAGATTTGAAATTTTTCACAGTAGGAAACTTTTAGTGACTTTAAGCAAATAAATCACAATCTGACTTATCTTTAAGACAATCTTTCTGGCTTCAGTACCAAGAATAGACTATCTAGGTGGGGATATAGCTTACTAGAAAAGCACTTGTCTAGCACACATGAAGCTCTGGATTTAATTCAGAGCAAAATACACTGTGGTGGTTTGAATAAGAAATGTCCCCCACAGACACATGTATTTGAACACTTGGTCCTCAGTGGGGAAGTTATGAAAGCTTTAGGAAATACAACCTTGCTAGAGGAAGTTTGTCAAGGGAGTGGGCTTTAAGAGTTAACAGCTTTGCCCTACTGTCTGCTTGCTTTCTCTGCTTCCTGTGTGTGAATGGAAAAATGATCAGCCAGTTTCTGCTACTGCCACCTGCTGCCCTGTGTTCCTCACCATTATAACTCTATCCTTAGAACCAGACAGCAATTTGCTATGTTCTTAATGTTCACGCTTCCCAAATTCATATATTGAAATTCTAACTCCCAAAATAATGGTATTAAGAAGTAGGGCCCTTTGAGTATGATTAAGTAAAAATAGATCTTACATTGATGAGTCGAGTGTCTTTAGAAAATAAACCCAAATAAGCTCATTTGCCTTTTACCATGTGACCACAGGGTAAGAAGACACCATTTTGAACTAGAAAAAGGCCCTAACAAGAAAACAAATTTGACTGGGTGTCTTTGATCTTTTATTTCACAGACTCCAGATCTGTGAGAAAGAAAATCCTTATTGTTTATGAACCATGTAGTTTATCGTGTTTTGTTATAGTCAATCAGTTGACTAAGGCAGCAGTGATAGAAGTAGTGGAAAGTGTTCAGATACTGAATATATGTTGAAAGTAGGGCTAAAGGAGCGATTGATGGATTGCACAGGTAATATAAAAGAAAAAGAGTGAATGATGGTGCCATAGATTTTTGTCTCCAGGAAACAGAAGACTACAGATTTATTTATATATGGAGACTACAAAAAGCTGTTTTGGGTGAGGAAATTTGGGTCTGGTGTAGATCAATAGATTGGTTTGGACATGTTAATTCAAAGATGTCAGCTAAGCATCCATGTGGAGATGTTAAGCATAAATACAGCTATTCTATACAAATTGAACTTTGAAGAAAAGGTCCAGGCTAACAATAGAAATTTTGGAGTTCCTTGCTTATAGTATTTAAATTCAAAAAAATGAAAATAAAAAGGTTGAAGTCACCAAAGAATGAGTAACTTACAGACAAAACTATTCGGTGTCCTAGTATTTAGAAGTTGTGGAAAACTAAAAAGAGATCAAGACAGAGGCTGGTGAAGTCAACTAATATGGAGGCTGGGACTGTAGCTCAGCTGGTTTCCCTGGTTTGACTTCTAGCACCACCTAAAGCAAGCATGCAGCACACACATGTAATCCCAGAACTTGGGAAGTATAGACAGGAGAATCAGAAGTACAAGGTCATCCTTGGCTGCAAAGTAAGTTTGAGGCTAGTTTGGGATATGTGAAGCCCTGTTGACGAAAAGAAAAATGAAGGAATGGAGGGAAGGAAGGAGGAAGGGAAGGAGGGAAAGAGAGAGGAAAATATATTCATAAGGGATATTTACTTTGCATTTCAACTGACACTGACAAGCAGAGTAAAATGACTAAAAACTGACCACTAATTTAGCAATATACTTGGCACAGCTATTTTAATGAAATTGTTGAAAAGAGAAAAAAACAACAACTCTTACAGGAAAGTATAGCACAGTGGTACACACTTCTATTAATAGGTACTTGGGAGGCCGAGGTAGGAGTGTCACTTAAACCCAGGAATTGAAGAGCACTCTCGCCAACACAGTGAGACAATGAGACCCTGTTTCAACAAGGAAGAAAAAAAAAGAAAAAGGAAAGGAGGAGGTGGGGAGGAAAGGAAAAAAGAAAACTCTTTCAGTCATGAAGTAGTCTTAAGGAATTTCCTACAAGAGTTTGAAATATACATATATATATATATATATATATATATTGAGCATTTGAAAATTTGAGAATATTTTTATATTCCTTTCATATGTAAAACTACTTGGTTGTTAAGTTTGTTTTTTGTTTATATTTTGAGATAGGGTCTCGCTATATTATAGTTGTATACAAAATATTTCATGTGATATTATGATTTATAAAATAGTGTAGGATAACTAGATCAAACTAATTAGTATCACTTCAAATATGGTTTCTAGTGGTGTGGTCACTTCAGACTTACACTAAGTAATTTGAAATTACTGTCTAACATATCTCAAAGGGGGGAAAAGCCTCTTTCCTCCCATCTTATTGAGACTTTGAACCCTTTGACCAGAATCTTCCTATTTTCCTCAGTGCTTAGCCTCTGAAAACCATCATTCTTCTCCCTGCTTGAATTCAACTGTTTTAGCTTCTCATATGTGCTATGTGGTATTTGTTTCTCTCTGCCAAGCTTATTTCACTTAGCCTAATGTTCTTCATTTCATCTATATTTTCACAATAACAAAATTTCTTTCCTTTTTAAGGTAGAATAGTATTTTCACTATATACACATGCCACATTTTCTTTCTTTCTTTCTTTCTTTTGTTTGTTTGAGACAGGGTCTCCCTATAGCCTCAGCTGACCTGGAACTCTCTGTGAACACTAGATTGTCCTTGATCTTACAGAGATCTCCCTGCCCCTGCCTCTTGAGTTGGGATTAAAGGAGTGCACCACCATGCCCAGCTGCCACATTTTCCTTATCTCTTTTCTTTATACTGAGGGATGCTAGTTGATGCTTTAACTTGAATAGTGAACAGTGTTGAACATAAGGAGGCAAAAATCTGTTTGATATGCTGATTTCAAAACTTTTAGGAGGATATGCGAAAGTGGGATTTGCTGATTTACCCAGAAATTTCCAGTACTTTATAATGACTGTAAAAATTTATATTCCCATCAACAGTGCCCAAGCAAGCAGTAGATTTTGTCTACCTACTACCCAACATTCATAATCTTCTTGGTTGTTATTTTTATTTGTTTTTTGAGACAAAGTCTTATATACCCCAGGCTGGCCTGAGACATCAGACATACATGTAGCTGAAGATGATATTGAACTTCTGATCCTCCAGTCTCCACCTCCCATGGGATTACAGGTATGCACTAGCACTCATGACTCATATTCCCTTTTCATAACTACCATTCTGAAAGGTAAGAAGTGATACTCATTCTTTTGCAGATTTTCTTTTACTTGCTGCTGGGTAGTAGACCCATGGGACTTGGACATGCTAGGTGAAAAACCTTTCACTGAGCTATACCTGCAGTCCCATATAAAGCATTATTTTGGAAATTTTGTTTGGGCCACTTAAGACATCATAGTATTTTTCCTCATAATTAGACTATTCAGTTATGTTGATAACTTCACAAAGTCCCTGACTGAGTATCTAGAATCTTTTGAATGGGCATGGTGTCAACATTGTCATGCTAAGCTGTTTCTTCTATAATGATTACAGACTTATAATACTTATAAAAGACGTGAATATCACTAACAGCATATCACAGTTTGGTTATGGAAACTTTCTCCTTTGTCGGTATATTTGTCTGGTTGGCATGGCACAACAAAATACCATAGACTGACTAGGTTACTTAAAAATCAGAAGTTAGCTGGGCATGGTGGTGCACATCTTTATTCCCAGCATTTGGGAGGCAGAGGCAGGGAGATCTCTGTGAGATTAAGGCCAGCCTGGTCTATAAAGTGAGTTCCAGGCCAGCTGGGGATACAGAGAGACCAAAACCACAAAATAACAACAAAACAAATTAATTTCTCAAGAGTTCTAGAAGCTGGGAAGTCTAAGATCACTGAGATGGCAAATTAGGTTTCTTTCTGAGTCCTCATCTCTGCCTATAGACAAGTACCTTCTGTGACCTCACCTGGCAGGAAGTGAACTCTCTAATGTCACCTCTTATAAGAACACTAACCTATCTGGTCAAGCCCCATCCTTATGGCCTCATTTTACTAAGTTGTAGGGATAAGGTTATAAGATGTGTCATCTCCTTCAAGTTAAGTGCCTTATTTTATTGCTTTTTTTTTTTTTGCCTTTTAGGTTTCTGAGATAAATAAACTGAGATATAGACAATATCCCTTTCATTCCTGTTGACTCTTCCATGAACTGCATTCTCAAATGTTGGGCTTCCTTTAGCCAGAAGTTCTCAAAAGGAAAAAAACCATCATTTTCTGCAATGTAGCTTGATCTCAGTATACTTTAGGGAATGGAGAAAAAAGGTCAGAAAATGGGATTCTAAATTATAAATACCAGTTGGATTTCTTTCATAAAATAACTCCAAGTACACTGAAGTCTCATAAGTACAGACTTTATGTACCTCTATAAGAACCCAGATGTTTTTTATTTTTTAAAATTTACTTTTATATATCTATGTTTTTTTTTTAAGACAAGGTCTCATTAGGTAGCTCTAGTTGGCCTGGAGTTCACTATGTAGACCAGGCTAGCCTCATACCAACAGAGATTCCCCTGATTCTGCTTCCCAAGTGCTAAGAATAAAGACATGCCACCATGCTCTGCTTTAGGACCCAGATTTTTGTGGCTGTTATGTCCACATTCCCTTGGGATAGGCAACACAGATTCAGACATTCTAGATTATCCCCTTCTAGGATCCCTGGAAAGGCTATATATGTTCAACAAGCAAAAATTACATGAAATAATAAAGATAAATTTCTATACAAGAAACCATGGATTAGATGGGAATTGAAACTACATATATTTATTTCTTTATAAATTTTATTTATTTTAGATAGGGTCTCACTATGTAGCCCTGGCTGGCCTGGATTTCCCTATGGAGACCAGGCTGGCCTTTAACTCATAAACCAGCTTGAGTCTGCTTTCCCAGTGCTGAGATTAATGGCATGTGCCACCATACCTGGCCTGACAAATTAGTGTGTGTGTGTGTGTGTGTGTGTGTGTGTGTGTGGTGTGTGTGTGTGTGTGTATGTGTGTGTGTGTGCGCACGGTGCATGGGCAACCTGCAATAGTCAGTTCTCTCCTACCACTGTGAGGGTCCTGAGGATCAAACATGGATCATCAGGCTTGGTAAAGCACCTTTACCCACTAAGCCATCTTGCTGGTTTCCTGACAATTTCCCCACAAATTCCTGAAGTATAGGTTGCTTGTTGACGCTGATCTGTTGGCAACACTCCCATCCTACCTATGTTAAAACCCAATGGAGAATATATTACTTTTGTATTGCTGTGGCCAAAATACCTGGCAGAAACTACTTAAGGAAGGAAACATTTATCCTATCTAATAGTTTCAGCCCATCATGACAGGGAAGGTACAGGGAAGAGAGCAACTCAGTTCATGGAAGTTACCAGAGGATGTCTTCATCATAGTGGGCCAGGAAGCAGAAAGCCAGGCATAAGTCAGGGATCAGATAAACTTCAAAGTCCCACTACTAGTCACCTACTTTACCATCAAGGCCCCACTTCCTAGAAGTTCCAAAGCCTTCAAGATAAAGCCACTAGCCAGGGAATAATCATTTAAAACATGGGACTGGAGAGATGATTGAGCAGTTAAAGCACTGATTCCTCTTGCAGAGGACCCAGCTACGGTTCTCAGTACCCACATGGCAGCTAATAACTTAACTCCAGTACTAGGGGATCTGATGCCCTCTTCTGGCCTCTGCAGACATTGCACAACACCAGAGTACATGCAAGCAAAACAAACACACAGAATACAAATTAAAAATTGCCTGGGCGTGGTGTCACACACCTTTAATCCTGGCATTTGGGAGGCAGAAGCAGGAGAGTCTCTATGAGTTCAAAGCCAGCCTGGTCTACATAGTGAGTAACCCCAGGCTAGCCAGGGCTACAAAGTGAGACCCTGCCCATTCTCCCCCAAAAGAGATGGAGTAAGGAAAGCAGGAGATGCTGATGCTGTGGTAAGACTTAGAATGTTGAAGCAAGGCTTTTAGTTACAAATATATCTGCATAAGCTCAGATCCTTCACATGGACACTTTGGTTAGGGTATAGAAAATGATTTGCTAGAGAGATTCTAAATATGCCCTCCTTGTCTTACATACCCATGCCGACATAAGAAAGGTAAGGACGGTACAGAAAAAAAAAATCCCCCAGCACAATATGCCAGAGAGAGTTTCTCCTTCTTAAAGACAGTTCAAGAGCCATCAAAATCAACTATGTTAAAGGTCACAAAAGAGATATTAATATTAATATTAATAAGGGAGATTAATTGAGAGAGGGGCAAGGAAGACTACAGAAAGCTGTCTCATATGGACTACATTTGACATTACTATTCCAGGAAAATAAGATGGAATACAGACCAAGTTACTCCCAAGCTAGACTAGTTTGGCCTTCATAGGGAGTCATCAAAATAAGATAATGGACCATAAATGACAAATGCTTCACAAAACCTGCCAGAGGAAGGAAATATGATTGTTCCAGCCTGGAATCCTATGAATGGAGGCCTCAGTTCTCAGGACATTAGCAAGAAAGGGTCTTTCACAAACTGTAAGAAAAGTGACAAGGAACTACCTAATTTGTTACCTTAACAGTCCTGGGGTAGGACCCAAACAAGACTTTTAACCCAGTCCAAAGAAGGAGTACCTACTTGGGTGAAAACTAGCAAACAGACGTCCTTCAGATTTCTCACTGCAAGCCTATAAATACCTCTTATACCTCACTGGTACTTTTACAAGGTAAGTCAAGGATTTCTCTGTAAGAACTGAAAAAGTACAAGAAGTCTCTAAGGCTGTTATTAAAGGGACTATTCTTTGCTTTGGGCTCTCTAGGTCCTACAGAGTGTTAACTAACCCTCCTTCCCAGCAAAAACAATTCAACAGGTCTCCACTGCTTTGGGGATCACTTATCAACTTCATGTAGCAGGGAGAAAACAATCATCTAGAAAGATTGAAAAGGCTAATCATATCAAAAAAAAGACCTTGTCAGGAAACTTCTGAGTCCTGGCTTAAAATCGCTACCTATAGTCCTTCTCAAAGTAAGAATAGTGCTTAAGGATACCTTACAACTTAGCTATTTTGAAATGCTATATAAGAGGACCTTCCTGACTACATGCTTACTTTTTGACTCAGAGAACAGAGAGCCTATCAAGTATCTAGACAATCTAGGACAGATGCAACAAGCTATGACAAATATGGAAATGAGGTCCCAGCTTGGCATAATGGCACACTCCTGCAATCCCCACACTAGGGATTATGAGTTTGAGGTCAGTTTGGGCTATACTGAGTGCCAGGTGAACCAGAGTTATGTAGTGAGATCCTACCTTACATTTTAAAAAAAGAAAAGAGGAATGTTAAACTTAGTCCCAGAGGGAAGTACTGTACACACTGATAACTCTAAAGGGTCATGCCAAGCTAATTTAAATATATTCATTGCTGTCAAACTAAATAGAATAACACTCTGAACCAATTCTTTGTCTTTGGATACAAGAGTCTGGATACTTCAATGGGTACCCTAAGCCTCAGATCCACACCTACAACACCACCAGCAACAATATCTGGAAATGTGATCATCTGTACCTAGAATCCTTGCAACCATAAAGAATGTCTCCTTGGACAGTATTCCAAGTTTACCTTTCAAAAATCAAACCTGTCTCTTTTGAGGATTCAGAGAAAACATCTCTGGCTAGTCCTATAACCTTATTGAAGTTCTAAACCTTCCCTTCAAAAGGAATCATAAGAGGAAACATTTAGATAATATCAACAGTTTCTATCTGGAAGTCCTTCTTTAATGGTTATGGTTGATAATTTGCATAATTTTTGCAAACTCCTATGCTTCCTGAATGCTCTAACTAGCTTTCCTATGCTATATTAGACCTACACATTCTAGTCCTAAGAAACTACCCAGGAAAATACTTTTAAATATGTCAAAGCTTAATATCTAATGCTTGGAACATATATAATATCCCAACCTAGACTATAGTCATGACCCATTTCACTCAGGTTTCTCATTAATGCTTTTCCTAATCCCATTATCTCAATTCTCCCTAGCACATAGACAATGATGTGATGCCTGTGTTCTCCACATTAAGGCTTACTTAAGGGCCAAAATGTGATCAATTTGTGAGTTTGTCACTGTGGAAGGAGAGTAGGAACTTGAGAAAAACATATCAACATTAACATGAAAGATGCCCACTGGCAGAGAAAGACTGGAAACCCTTCCCCACCTTTGCTACATACCATAAGCAGTGAACTTACAAACTTACAACTTAGCTATTTTGAAATGCTATATAAGAGAAACTTCCTGACTACATGCTTACTTTTTGGCTCAGAGAACAGAGAGCCTATCAAGCATCTAGACAATCTAGACAATGCTACATACCATAAACAGCAAACTTAGGAAGTGCTTGCCATATATAAATGTGGAAGAGGTAGTGCTGTGTAAATGACCTCTAAAGGACCATGTACTTTTTGAGTGGGTGCATTTCCTTCAGCTCATGGCTTACTCCCATTCTCAGGAGTGCTTTCTCTTTCTTAATAAACTATCTTCTATTTCTAATCATTGTTTCTGAACCAATTCTTTGTCTTTGGATACAAGAGTCTGGATACTTCAATGGGTACCTTAAGCCTCAGATCCACACCTACAGTACCACCAGCAACCACATCAGGAAATGTGACCGTCTGTACCTAGAATCCTTGCAACCATAAAGAATGTCTCCTTGGAAAGTATTCCAAGCAGACTTTACCAATATTACCATGTCATACCCCTCACACCAATGTAGGGGATAAAAATTCCCTTCATCTCCAAACAAAATTGTTTATCTGAGTTACTAATGGTGCAGCTGACTTCAATATCACCAAAGACCCATTATGTAAAGGAGCTCATGCTATGCAAATTACCCCAGGAGATTCCAAACCTTCTTTTCATGTACCTGTGGCCAAAACTTTGTTATGCTTACCAGTCCTCAAGAATCACACAATTCTCCAATTTTGTTGTTGTTGTTTTCGTTTTTTCTCAAAAAGGGTCTCCCTACATAGATCAGGCTTGAAGTCACAAAGATCCACCCATCTGTCTCCTGAATGCTGGGATTAAGGTATGTACCACCACACCAGAGTTTACACAATTAAATGACGTCTTACATAATTCTTCCCTTCACAATGCCTCAGGTATTTGTGTTAAAGCCTTCTTATTAAACTGTCCTGTATGAAAAGACACATGTTGGGACTACACTGAAAATACATCTAATTGGTGGTTCAGCTGGACTAAGAACAACCCCACCACCCATGTCGTGCACTGCTGGAGGATGTCAGAAGAAGGGATTGAATTCCCTGGAACTGGAGTTACCAATGGTTGTTAGCAGACATGTGGGTACTGGGAATTGAACTCTGGTCCTCTGCAAGAGCAGCCAGTGCTCTAAGCCACTGAGCCATCCCTGCAGCTCCAGTGCTGACTCTTTTAAACTAGCTAACTGAGAAAAACTGTGACATCAGATCCCAGCCAATAGGGAAAAGACACGGTATTTTTGCATTAGGGATAAAAGCCTATAAAGTGATGGGGTCCTGTATGCTTGATGGATCTGATTAACTGTATAGTATATCCTTTTGCAAAAGTAAAATCTGCCTTGCCAAATTACTTTTACTTTGTTAAAAGTGTTATTATTTATACAGTATTCAGGGGGTCCTTGGACTTCAGATTTTAGTTCTAACAATTGGAGGCTCATCTGGAATTCTAATTCCATGTAGTAAGAAGTCCAAAACCCTTACTTTGGGGAGACACATTCTGCTGTCTCATTGGGGTGGCCACAAGGTTTGGATCTTTGGTACTTTCTGGATTGGTAATGATCCTAAGACAGGAAAGTCTCTTGGTGGTTCTGGGGAAGGGCCCAAGAAAGCACTGCAGAGAACAGGAAACTCTGTATATATAACAAGTTAAGAAAAGTCTTAGGGATGACAAAATATTGCCTTAGTGGTTAGGACATTCCAGACGTTGTCTGAGAGTGAACGAAACATACAGTTGAATGCAAAATGAGTGTGGAGCCTTGATACATATCTCTTTCAAGGGAATTGGTCAGAGATGGGGGAAGTAGCAGACTTAGATGCAAGAAACTTTCTCCTCAGAGATAGGGAGGGGTGTTGATGAACTTCTAAGGGACTCTCAACTCAGATATAAGAAACCTCCTCCTTAGGAAAGAGGGAGTTGAACTTCTAAGGGACTGGAATGGGAAATAATTAGAACAAACTGAGCTCTAGGACAAAAAAGTGGTGGGAGGGTTTAGGCAAAAAAAAAAAAAGAAATAGAAAAAGAAACCGATTCCTCCTGGCATCAGAGATTAAATTCCCCAACCAATACCCCAGATGGGACAACAATAATGAAGTTCACAAGGAATACATATGCTGGAGTTGAGAGTGCTGACTATGAGACGGATGAAAGACTTGGTTCCTTGATCTCAAAATATCAGTAAGGCTTTCAATATCCAACTAGGAAGAGATGAAAGTTCAGGTGAATTCGTCATACACACACACACACACACACACACACATATATATTGTAAAGAGACTAGATAAGAGCATAATCTGGATTAAATCTGGAGGACTTCCTCATCCAGGGAATGTTTCAACTACATTTTGTGACCAACAGTTGACCAGATATTTATAAAAAGTTACAAAAGATAAAAATTGGAACAAAGTGGCTCAGTATGATTAGGTCTGACACTACCTGAGATCATGTGGTCCCTAGGCAGTTACTTTTCTACATGAATAGACCCTTCACACATGCCTGCTAAGGCTTTAAATCAGAACTTTTTAAAAATAAATCATTTTCAAAAGGACTTAAGTTCCAGTCAACAAGGATTCCCACAGATCTTGTCTCATCTCAGCCCATGACATGCTTGGGTAAAACAAAATGGAGTCAAGGTCACATTCCAGCACACCTCACATTTCTTCCACTTCCTTTACAAGTTCCTTTTCCAGCTACAGATTTTATGTAGGAGAGAGCATAAGGAGCCAGAGAACTATGCATGGGTGGGAGGATGTTCACCTGAAAACCTGGAAAGGAGATCTAAATGACACTGCTTGGCATTTATACTTAACAATTGGTGGTGAGAAACAGCAAGGCCCATAACTCTATCTCCATATATGAACATACTTAAACTCTCCTTTCTCCTGCTGCCTGACCTGGTGTGGTTGCTGCCCCAATTCCTGCTGGTCAGCTCCCACCCCTCATTGACTAGTAAAGGTCAGTTTGAATTGTTGAGGTTGAATGCTTTCTTTTTCTACCTGCAACTCTTTCCACTCCTATTCCAAACATTTTGGTGCCAAAACTCAGGAGAATCTTCTGAACAACATCCTCTCTCTAATCTGTCTTCACCTCTCCTTCTTTCCTTTTCCCCATAGGATTCCAATTACCCACTGATCCTATTTCAGCTAAATGGCAACTGGTATGTGACTGAGGACCTCACTCCATTTGGGGGCCTCGGTTTCTTACAATCTTGTTGCCATGTAGGTGGCAAAGGCCTTTGTTCCAAAGGTCATATATATTGGATTGAATCCTCTGTCTCTTTACCACAGTCCTCCAATTCAGAGACCCTTTGCCATTTGCTGCACACTACATCCAATATCCTTTTCCACCCAGAAGACAGTGACAGTAAGGATACAGACACATTCAGAGGCACCTGAACATCTCCTTCCTGGACCCCCAGAAGTCCCCATCTTTCCATTTTGGTATCCAGACCTGAGAACAATAAATCTTTGCATCAAAACCCCTTCAAGCTCTTTGCCAAGAGACTCTTTGCCTCTCCAGTCTTTCTCTAGCATGAGGGGATGCCTTGTTGTCACAGACTCAGCCCTCTCCCTACTTTCACTGCTTACTATAGGATTCCAACTAACAATCCAGATAGCTCATTGGCCTGTCTCAGAAAAAAACTCTAATAACCCAGCTTTACTGAACTAAAACCTAAATGTTTGACCAATGTATGCGCCCAAATTTGGCCTAAATACCAACTCCATAACAGGAATATTTGGCCTGAATTCAGAACTTTTAATCTCACCATTTTATGGGACTTGATAACTTCCTCCAGTGAAATGACCAGTCCGAGGTCCCTTACGCCCACGCCTTCTTTCACCTTCACTCCTGCCTTCCTCTCTATTCCTCTGCATCCAGATACCAACTCCTCTTTCATGATCTTCCCTACCCCCCCACAACCACCATTTTGATCATGATCTGGTTGATGAGTCCCCTTCTTATAATGGCCTTCTCATAGTGCTCAGCCTCCTCCCAATCCCCTCAACTCTCCATTTCATCCACCCATTCCACAATGCCTTTTACTCCCCGGTCTGCAAATCCTTCCATCTGCCTGGCTACCCTAGCCCCCATTCCCATTCTTCCTTGATGCAAAACACTCCCTTCACTGCCCACTTCCCTGATCAATCCCTCTACTTCCTGCTCCTTCTTTTTACCACCTCTCCTTCTCCCCATCCATTAACATCCCTATGCCAACACCAACTGGAACCCCAGCTCCATTGTAGGTTTCCCTCAAGAGGTGGCGAAATGGGAATGTAGAGTAATGTCCAAATCTCTTTTTCCCTGTCAGACATAAGCCAAATAGAATCTAACTAGGTTCCTTTTTGCTTTTTTGGTCTTTTTGAAACAGGGTCTCCCTGTAGACCCAGCAGGTCTGGAACTCACTATGTAGACCAGGCTGGCTTTGATCTCACAGAGATTTGCCTGCCTCTGCCTCCTGAGTGCTGGGATTAAAGACCTGTGCCACCATGCCCAGCTCAGTTATCTATTATATCCTTATGTACCCTCACCCCTGAATTTGGCAGGTGGCACATACTCATGCTGATAGCCTCCATAAGCTGTAGTCTACCCAATACCCTACTGCAGAGGATGCTCTTTCTACCACTGCGCCCAAATGGACTTAGCAGCCGAATAATGTGGGCAGCTAACATGTCAATCATATGGTCATCTGCCTCCTAGGGAGCATGCAAAAGAACCCCCCCCACACACACAAGTTAACCATGGCCAAATTAGAGAAATCACATGGCACGAATAAAAATCCAGTCTTGTTTATAGCCTGGCTTACTGACTTGATTACCAAATATACCAACTTAAACCTCTCCAGACCTGCAGGCATCTTCTTCCTTCATGTTCAGTTTATCAGTCAGTCAGCTCCTGATATCTGAAAAAAAATATGACAGCTAGAACAGAGAAAGGACCTGAGCTTCTCCAACAGGAACTCCCCAATGTAGCTTTTAAGGTTTTAGTAATCCGGAAGATGAGGAGAAAAGGGAAAAGGAAAACATTTACAGGGTTGTACCAACTCCTGCCTTCCACCCTCCAGATCAGCCACCTCAAAAGGCCACCCTCAGCTCTGCATTGTCCTGATAGACTTCTCCTGGAGCCTGCTGCCACTGTGGTACTTCAGGGCACTAGACAAAGGCTTGCCTGAAACTGCGATCTTTTCTACTGCCTGTCTCAGACAGCCCCCAGGGTTATCAATGCCAATCTTCAGGAGCTTCCATTTCCTCCAGCAACAATCCCCCTGGCCTCCAGTTGTTAGAATGAGGCAGCCTAGGTTCATATGCCTCATTGAAGGCAAGTACTTCTTCATGGTCAACACTGGGACATTCTTTTTGTTTCTCTCACCCTGGTGGGACCCTCAAAAATCTCTCACACCCCTGTAATTGGTGTCTCAGTTATCCCCTACTTTCCTAGGCTTACTCATAAGGTCCCCTTTACATTCAGACTACTAACTATATCACACTCCTTTATCATCATATTTGAATGATCCATGTCTCTCTTAGAACAAGACTTGCTAAAAAAAAAAACCTGGGGCCACCCTACACCTCCCCCCTTTAATTCAACAACTATCTTTTATTTAATGTTGGGCTTTGGCGTGACCAGCACTTTCCATTCCCTCCCTGAAGACCACTCCCACTTAGGGACTTCTGTCAATCCCAGTATCTGTGATACTGACAATTGAACAACCACCAAACACCACCATCCTGTCAGGGTCTCCTTAAGGGATCCCAACTTCTTTATCACCCAGATCCAGTATTCACTTTCCCCTACTACCTGCAGAGTACTCCAACCCCTCCAAAGAAACAGGTATAGAAAACACCATCACTTTACTAAATGCCTTTGCTGACTGGTGATATCACGTGTTCTGCCTTTTGGCAGAATATATGTGCCTTTTGGCACAAATATGCCAGACCACAGTCCTCTACACTGGACCGCAGATCACCCAGATAAATGAATGCGCCCCTCCAATGGTATTGCTAACCTAGAAATCCACATTCCTCGCCACAAATCTCTTTCTGTTAGGCCTCTTTGGGTTCTTCCACATCTAGATTCCCGACTTTTCACTAACTGTCCAACTAAAGGCTCCTTAGATGAACCCCTCCTATGTCCCTCTTCTCTCATTACCCTAATAAAAGCCTCAAAATAAGCCCTAGCCAAGGTCTTCTCTAACTCTCCAATTCCCTTAAGTCATTTTTTCTTTTCCATCATTCTGACAAGGGACCAGCTTTGGCCCTCCTCTGCTAGAAGGGAGAAGCTCTCTGTATACTGGGGCTGCCCTCCTTGTCTTTGGGCAATGGCAGTTGCAGCCCTCCTAATTCCAGAGGCTAATAAACTAACCTTAGACAGCTCACTCATAATTCTCTCCCCCCACTTTCTAAAGGACTTTTCTCAGCCATCACTCACTCTTTACTTTATCTCCCCACCCTAACATAGATACTGTATACACAACTTCTTAACCCCAACCTCAATTTCCAGACCTGCACTGCTCTCATCCCAGGAACTCTCCTATTTTCTACCTCCTTACTAGACCCTATTCTCCTACACCAAGGAGAACACACTCTAGCTCCAAAACTCTCGACCTTGCCCTCAACACTTTCTACCACATAACTGACTCTCACATCCTGGAGGATGTTCAGAGATGGAAGATCACAAAGGCATTGCCATATACCATGGGATATGCCATTCTGGAAGGGTACCACAACTAGCTCTCTGCCACCCCACATCCCAAAAGATCATGGCTGCAGTACCCCTGCCACCACATAGCTCCTCCCAACATACTGACTAATAGCCCTTACCCAGACCCTTAGGCTTGCCAAAGGGCAATCTATAAACATCTATACAGACTCAAAATATGCCTACAACATTCACCATTCCAGTGTTTTGATATGGAGAGAGAAGGTTTCCTTACTTATAAGGAAACTCCATAATCAATGGTCAGTTTATTCATGACCTGTTGGAAGCTGACCAATTTTACCAAGGATGTTATTCACTGTAGAGGGTATCAAATGGATTGTCAGTATATCTCCAAGATCAATAATGAGACTGACCATCTGGCTAAGGACATTGCTCAGAGTTACCCCATTCCCCAGCATCTGTTCAACTTCTCCCCTGCAAATAGCACACTCACAAAACCTCCTCTTTTGTTCAATATTTTTTCCTACCTTCAATCCCTTTTCTACCCAGATAAACCACCCCACCTCTTCTTCCTAAACACACAATTCCAGCTAAACCCTACAAGACAAATAGTTCTTGAAGGAATTCACTGTCTTGCCAGGTCTGTCATTGATCTAAACCAAACACTAATGTGAGCCCTTTCCCCTCCCTCTCACTTGTTAGTCTAGAGGATATCTCCTAGGCACCAACTATCAAATAGACTTCACCCATATGTGCCCCAGCCTAGAAAACCTAAATTCCTTTCGGTACTTGTGGACACCTTCCCTGGATGGGTTCAGGCATTCCTCATGACTAATAAGAGGGCAACCACACTTTTCTCCCTTCTCTTTCAAGAACTTACTCTCCATTTCAGCTTGCCTACCTCTATAGAGTTTGACAATGGTCCTGAGTTTGTCTCTAATGTCACCCAGTCTGTAATCCAATATCTCTAGATACCCTGGAAATTTCACGTATTGACCACAATCCTCAGGCAAAGTAAACAGGGTTAACAAAACTCTTAAAGGAACTCTTACCACACTAACAATGGAGACACACCTGGACTGAGTAAAATTATTTCCTTTCACTCCCTTCTAGCTCCATATCCTCTCCCAAACACACCTCCTACTGAGCCCTTTTGAGCTCATTGTATGGGTGGCCCCTGTCCCATTACTGGACTTCCACTTGTAACTCCTGTCCCCCCCATAATAAACCCTAACCTTCATAAACCCCTCCCTACGTAAACATTCTGAGCTTTTCCTCCTAGCCCCCGTGGAATTCACTCCATCTCCACCCCTTCAAATAGTGTACTCTGTTTACCAGTCCTCACTCCACTCTGATCCCACATGATCAAAACTGGAAGGGCATTTTATATTAATTCTAACCACTCCCACTGCAGCCAATCAGCAAGAACAGCCCTCCAGGGTTTAAATGTTATACCTACCAAAGCTCCCCACCCTTTTCAAGCAATCCCAACTGGCCCTTCTTCCCTAAAAGATAACAAAACCTATACTTGAACAGAACTATTTCACCGTAAGTCCTTCTAATTGCTTTCACCATGCAGAAGCTCTGATTTTTCCTAATGCAGATACAACAGGGCCTCTGGCTGATATCCCTACCAATCAGGACATTTGATGAACTATTAGATGCCATAGAAGACCTTTGGCTACAAGGAACATTAATTGTCTTTACCCCAGATCAGATACATTTCTTCACCTTGATCCTTTACTTCATCCTCTCTCCCTTATTTCCTTCGTAATCCCCAAACTAATAACTGGCAATGACACCCACCTGGTCCTTCTTTTCACTCTCCCCTTGATCTCAGCTCTTGATAGCTAGATGCCCCTCTTTAGTCAAATCCACCAATTTCTAAAACCACTAACTCCACCTTCTCCTCTGACTGCTGGGTTTGTCTTTCCACTCGAGTCCAAAGGTCCCTGGCCATCCCAACCCCCTCTCCTCACGGATAGATTCCCCCACAAAATAATATCTTTTTCTAATGACTGATCCATTCCCAAACCCCACACCCATAACTATCTTTCAAAATAACTTTAGCTCTTCCACCCCTTCACAATCCTCTACTCTTTCTGTAACCTTGAACAACAGTGCTACCACCCTCCTCCAGTTAATCAACTCAACTGGCATATTTTCCATCCTCACTCACCTTCTTCTGTAAAATATCTCCCACCAGCCCCCAACTTGAATCCTTTCAACATTCCCTGTGGGGGCCTATTCCAATGACAAGCTCTCCTCTCACCAACCCCCTTTGCATAACTCACTTCCCCAATTCCCCCTCTCCCTCACCCTTTCTTCACTGTGCAACCACATACCCTGACTCCAACCCCCTTCCAACCACCAAAACAAGAACCTCTCCAGAGACAATCTACTCCACAGAGCCCTAAAATGAAATGATGGTAAATGGAAAACCTGCCTCTGGTTCTCTGGACCCCAACATCTGTTGCTAGACTTCTACCTCTCCAATTCCTGTTCGACTAATGTTTCTCTTTGTCACACCTCCCCTGCCTTTCCCTCCATACAGCACCTCTTATCCAATTCCACCAAGGAATCTTTGTCCTACTCATGGCATCCCTTCTGTCCTTACCTTCAGTCTTCCACCAAAAAAGGTCCCTTCAACTCCTGCCTATGATTCCAGGCTGGGCATCTCTTCTGCCCTTGTCATAGGCATAGCCAGAATCACCACCTCCTCCTATTACTTCCAACAGCTATCTAAAGCTCCTCTCAGTCTCTCTAGATGAAATCGAAGCCTCCAACACTACACCCCAAAATCAGATAGACTCTTCTTAAAGGAATTGTTCTCCTAAGCTGATGAGCCTTGGACCTCCGGACTGCTGAAAACGGAGGTACCTGTTTTCTCCAGGAAGAAAGCTGTGTCTATATCCACCAGTCAGCATTAGTCAGAAATGCAGCAAAGAAACCGTGGGATAGGACCTTGGAACTTCTCAAGTATTCAGAAATGGGAGGAACTTGGTCTGGCATAAGACAACAGCTGCTCTGGTTGCCCTTCTTGGGACCCTTGTTTCATATCCTCCTTTTAGTTATCACTGCACCATACTTAATCAACAGTCTCCAAAGATTCCTACAGAATCGTAGGACTGCAGTACCCACATGACTGCCCAAGCCACCATCTGGGATTAAGTCAAGACTATGTTTCTTATGACCCTGAAGCATCCACCCCACATTGACCCCACTCAGCAGGAATCAGCAGGAGTGACTTATGGTGCTCTCACCCCAATCTATTCCTCTTCAGGATCTGGAATAAAGGGAGAATCCACCAAAAACCCCCTGACTGGTCATAAACCATCATTCCCTCTGACGGGCCTTATCAGAGCACTATTAACACCGTTTCCAAACTATGACCCTAGAATATGCTACCCCCAGCCATAAAGCAATTCCTATAACTGCACACAAGTTCTTCTGCCCTTATTAGGCCCTAGGCCCCTTATAAACACCAACCTCCATGACTTTATCTGCACATACTAACATACTTAAAGTCCCCTGCCACTTGAATCGGAGTGGATACCGCTCGCATTCCTGCTGGCCGGCCCTCCACGTCCCCATTAACTATAAAGGTCAATTCGGATTGTTGAGGTTAGTTGTTTTCTTTTTCTACCTGTGACTCCACACATATTCCTAACAGTGTTGACTTCTTGTATGCTATATTTACTGATTTCTAAAAGTGATTATTTTAAACCTTTATATTGTTTTACATGACATTTACTGCTTTTTAAAGTAACTATTTTGGGTTTTGACATTGTTCTCATGACAAACTTACTTGTTTTTAAAGGGGATTATTTTGGATTTTGACATCTTTTTGTATGACATTTATTGATTTTTAAAGGTAACTATTTTAAATTTTTACATTGTTTTGCACAATATATTTGTTCGTTTCTAAAGGGAACATGAAGTTTTTTTAGCTATATGCCTCTAACACTAGCCAGGGACCAAAGGACCTGACATTTTTTGATGGCTAGACCTGGGAAGCTCATGTGAATCTGCAGTACCCCAGGGTCAAACCTTACAAAAGACAAGTTGCCAACAGCAGGTAGCTACAAAAATGGGAGGCAAAGAGAGAGACAGTCTGCATGGATGGGAGGTTTAAGATGTAGGTGTCACTGGTCTTAATTCCTGCCTTTTCTGCACTGTGATTCCAAGCCTACTTTTCTGACACAGAATATTTCCCTGAGACTCAGTTGCTCCATGCTTGCTTTTGTCCCTGCTTCATTACGCCCTGAGAACCTCTGATGTTCAGTTTCTAGTTATAGTGTCATGGACAGACTAGAGAAAAAGAGTATTTGTGGGGATCTGGTTACTGAGTAAGGCAAGCAACTCTGGATACGCTAAAGGGATGGCAGGTGTCTGACCTGCTCTGCCTGTGTGATAACCTGGCCCCAGGAAGCTACTGTAGATATGAATCTTCCTTTCCTCCACCCCAGACCAGAACCAGGTTTTTGGGTTTCATTTCTTTGTTCCTGAACTTCCACAGCCTTCCCGCCCTTTATCCCAAAACCCCACCTCTAACTTTCCTGCCTTCTGTAACGGTCAGGAGGCCTCCCTATATAAGCCCCTGCATTGGCTCTAATAACCGAACTACCCACCGAAGTAGTCTCCCAGGAGGGAACTCCTCCCACCGCACTCTGAGCCACCTGAGGTCCCGTTCCATCATCCTCCATTCTCTGGCATGGCTGGAGCACAACAGCCATGCTGGAGTTGGAGACGCACCCACAAGTATTCTAATATTTCTTTCCAATTTCTTTTAGGTTCCATTATTTTCTGAGTTCCATATTCTCCAGTGTATGGGTATTTAATCCAAGATTATGTAAGGTAAATTATGTTTTTTCTAATCCAGACAGGCTGATATCCTTCTTGAAAAGAATTCAGCCAGAGAGCTATCAGGCTTATCTCTTTAATTAAAAAAACTAAAATATGGACTGAGGGGTTGGAGAGATGGCTCTGAGGTTAAGAATACTGGCTACTCTTGCAGAGGACTCAGATTTGATTCCTGGCACCCACATGGTGATGAACCACCATCCGTAACTCCAGTTCCAGAGGATCTGATGCCTTCCTCTTACCTCTGCAGGCATTGGACGACACAGGTGCACTTACATGCATACAGATAATACATTCACACACGTAAAAATAGTAAATAAAATAGCTAAAATATGGACTGGAAAATTACAAATTACAAAAAAAAGTCATAATGAACACTGAAGATTCAGGCCACCAGAGAGGAAAATTCCCTAATTTACACAATCATTAAAAGTTGGCATGGGCCAGAAGTTTTATGGCTGTTGGGTCCTGCAAAGGCAGGATAAGATTAATCAGGCAACATGCAAAAAGAATCCATTAAGGTCAGAGGGCATTAGAACATAACATTGGTACAGTGAATAATCCAAACAGACTCCCCTTCTTCCTGGTCATTAATAACGAAGGAACAGGTACAGGTACCTAAGGCCCTGTGGGTAAGCTACAAAGGTAGTAACTAATTCAATAGATGCTACTTTTTCTCTTGGTCACTCATGGGAAATGAACAGGAGGATCCCTAGAGGATGCTCTGCAGAAGGAGGACAAAAAGGATGTTCCAAAATATCTTCTTTTGTTAAGTCTTTCAGGTTGTTGTCTGCCTCCATTAATAGACACACTAACTAATTGTGGGTATAAACTGTCATGCATCTGGTCACTTCAAGTATAGCCAGGAAGGATCTCAGGTTTGACACTGGTAAAACTTCTGTCAGCCCAATCCTGCTTGGTCATGGATGCTCACTGCTACATACCCATGGACTCATAAAGTTTAGAAATATCAGGTGACCTCTTAAAATAAAATATGTCTCTTGTCAATTTCTGTTCCTAATGCAAGACCCAGCAGATGAGAAAACTCACCTGGAAAAATGTATATAAAGTATTTCTAACAGAAGTTATTATTATTATTTATCTTGTAATACAAAAATGTCTATTGTGAAAAGAGCTAATAGAATGCTCTATTTTGTTACATCAATGAGCAAATTAACTCACACAGAGTAATGGAAATGCATAGTAAATAACAAGATTTCTTTAACTACTTAATGAATGAACCAACAGGATAGATAAAAGGCTGCTTACAGTCCATGGAGAGGATGAAGGCTCTCTGCCTAAAAATGAAATCCCTAATAAGTAAGTACAGATTTATCTGCATATCACACAGTAATTAAAAGTACCAGCCTGGTGTAACTAACCTTCTTAGGTATTTAATAATCATACTTGCAGACCTATACTAATATGGTTAGAGGAACTTAAAGGAACATTTTGCCCTTGCCCACCAAGTCCCAGGCACTGTGGGGCATCTCTCAAAATGTTCTGCAACTGTGGTGAGTCACCTGTCCTCTTGTTTAGGGAAGCTATGGAGACCTCATTAGATGGACTTGAACCAGTGTTCAGTCTACAAAGAAGAGGGTGAACATAGAACATTTCCTGAATCTCAATGAATCCATGATCAAGTAAGGCCTTTGCCTTACCCTCACATAGATGGAACAACTGGTGAAAGGAAGACTAAAGGAGCCAGAGGCTCCTCTCAAGCCCAAGTGACCCCTGATAAAATTTTCAACTGACCTTGAAAAAAAAAAAGAAAGAAAATTGGTTCATTTGGGCCAACTGTATGGTCTTAAACAACCCAAAGGAAAGTATATCCAAAGACTCAAGTGATCAGTATGTTTCTTTAGGAGCCCAAGGGATTGTACGCCCTAGACATTAGGCTTAAGTCATATGAGATGTTATTTAGACAATTCTCACTAATGGTTTTCTTCTTGATAAGAAAAATGCTACTCAGATATAAGACTTCAGACTTTGGCCCAATTCAACATTGCAGTGCCCACCTACAGCTAAGAGAGACAGACCCACAACTGATTTAACCTAATAATTAAATGATGGCTAAATTTATTTTCTCTCCCTGTATAGAATCCATTTGGGATGAATTCATACACTGTGATTCTAAGCACTCCAATAGTGATCAAAGTGCCTAAAAACAAACCTTGAGTTCTTCACTCTGGAGTTCAGCCAAAAGAAAAACAAGGAGGTGTGAGTCCATCAAGAAATTCTGGTTCCCCAGAACTTGCAATGCTCTTGCCTTTTCTCTCCCCTTAGATCTTTTTCTAGGTATTAGTTAACTTCCTTTCTAACATTTATCCTGCAGTTGTATAAATAAAGCCACTGATAAACATTTTAGTTTTTAGGTAGGCTTTTTAGGTAGGCTTACTGGAGGAGTACCTTGACTGTCATACTTTATGTCTTCATTCAACTCTATCAGCAAAGTGTCTTGAGAGAATAGGTTAAGATTAGACATTATTTTGGCTGAAAAAGATGGGGTTTATGCTGGGAGGACAAGGTTATATACCATCCCCAATAACCAACGCCAAATGTAACTATTACTAGAACTCTTCAAGGCTTTAAGGAAATTTATAAAGAACTAAAAATCTGGTAACTCTCTAATCCCCTGGAAGAATGATTTGGAAGATGTAGAAGTCTGAAGGGCTCTAAACTAACCTTCTTGGTAATCTTGATAGATACACCTATCCTCTATTATACCATATGTTAGGGGCCTAACTCAGGCTTATTGAGTCAACCTATAACTAAACAAATGTTCCTCCCTATAGTAGTTTCTTACTCCAAGATATAACAGAAAGAGAACAAATACCTTCTTTAATGTGTTAGAAGAAAGGACTGTTAAAGAAAATAAGAGGAGAGGAGCTGGAGAGATGGCTCAGCGGTTAAGAGTTTTGACTGCTCCTACAGAGGACCCAGGCTCGATTCCCAGCACACACATGGCAGCTAACAACTGTCCATAACCCCAATTCCAGAAGATCTGATGTGCTCTTCTGACCTCCATGGGCATTGCACAGCACAGATGCATTTATGTACATGCAGGCAATACACTCATACAGGTAAAATAAAATTTAAATAAATAAATATTTTAAAAAGAAAAGAAGATGAGAGATTTGTAAAAAAACATTAAATATTAGTCTTTTTTTCAAACCCTGTAAAACTTGGAACTTGGTTTATGACAAGATTTAAGGAAAGGCACTAATATATTCCTGAACCTGATGGCCTGGGGCAGTTGAGCTCTTCTCATCCTTTGTGCCGATTCTTTTAATCTAGTGAACAGGGAAAGATTGTGAGGTCAGATTCTAGCCAATAGGAAAAGAACACAGCACTGTTGTAAGAGACAAATGCCTACCAAGCTTCTGAGTCCTGTGAGCTTGCTGGATCTGACCACACAACACATCCTTTTGCAAAAGCTGTGTTGCCAAGTTACTTTTGCTTTGTCTGTATATTATTTTTGCAGTATTGTTGGGGTCCTTGAACCTCAGATTTTCTTTCTAATAGAGCCCACCCCTCCCTTTACAGGTTTTATTTTCTTCCTAATAAAAGCATGCACTATCAAGTTGCTTGTTCCCTTGTTTGACTTTCCTGCCTGCTGACCTTATATCTGAAAGAGATTAAGTATGTCTATAAAATCTGTAGCCTAAAACCTGGGGATTGCCTCTCATCCTGAGAATGCTTGCAATTACCTCAATAAAAGCTCTTCCTTAAAATCCTTTGTCTAATCTATGAATTCTCTAGTGATTGTGACAAGAACTTACAAATACAAATAGAGGCTTCTCTTTCCCTAAGATCTTCCTAGCTCTCAATGATGGAAAAAATCCTGAGACCCATGTGAGTGGCAGTGTCATTCTAGCAGCTCTCAAATTAATCTTGCTCCAGTGACACTCTGCAAGTAATCCAAACCTCTGAAAACAACAAGGAAACTGCGTTTTTCCTTGGTTTTGTGATAAGAGTGGGAACTCTGCTATTTTCTGGATAACCCTGGCTATCATTCTCCACATTCTGACCATCTTTTTAAATTTTAAATTAACTAATTTACCATTTATTTATTTATTTGATACTTTGTGGCCCTGGTATTCTGGACCTCAAAGAGATATATGCATACTTCAGCCACCAGAGAGCATGCTGTGATAAAAGACATGCACCACCAGGTCCAGCTCCTGCCATTTTCTTCTAAAGAATAGTGCATATTTGCAAGTGAATAGTTCTATAGTCCCATCTTTTAGAATCCAGAAAATCGTTTCTTGATTCTGTCCTGCTTTCTCTGTCCTCAGTTCAGTCTTCAGTGTCTGCTGGTATAATGACAACTCTAGTCCTACTTTAGCTGACATGGCAGAATAAGCCCATGAATTTTACCATGTTTCTTTATGAAGTGTTTCTTTAGCCATTTCCTTAGTGTTGCCTTCAGAACAGGCTTTCTGAGAATTTTCCAAATCCCCATCATCTGGTTCTTTTTTGCTTAATAACTAATTCATTTCTTGTCTCTCAAAATTTGCTATAAGCAGTAAGGAGATCCCAAAATGTCATTTCAACATTTGTCTTTAAATTCTCCTCTGCTAAATAACATTTAATTTTTTGGAAAGTTTTAATTACTAGAGAGCTCTAGTACATAATACAATCTAGCTGTCACTTTATAACAATGATCAGTACTCCTCAGTTTCTAATAATCTATTTCTTTTTTTCAAATTTTTCATTTTTATTTTGTATGTTATGTTTTTTTTATTTACTTTTAATGTCTTTTAATATTATTTTTTCTGTATGTGTATTGCCTTCATGTATATAAGTGCACCTGTGTTATGAAATGGCCACAGAGATCAGAAAAGGGCACAGGATCCCTTGTAGTAGAGTTATAGATAGTTTTAGCCATCACGTGGGTGCTGGGAATCAAACCTGGGTCCTCTGTAAGAGAATCCAGTGCTCTTAACTGCTGAGCCATCTCTCCAGGACCTACTTTTTGTCTTTTTTAAGACAGGGTCTCCCTGCAGCCCCAGCTAGCCTGAAACACATATGTAGACCAGGCTGGCCTCAGTCTCACAGAGATCCATCTGCCTCTGCCTCCCGAGTGCTGAGATCAAAGGCGTGCACTACAGTGCCCAGCTGTGTATAATATGTGTATGTTGACTATCCATGTGAATCTGGTTGCCTCAGTGCACATGTGGAGGTCAGAGGACAATCTTGGGTATCAATCTTTGCCTTGTTTGAAAGAGAATCTTTCATTGTTTTCTATTGCATATGCCAGGCTGGCAACATTCACTACTATATCTGGCTTTACATGGACTCTGGGATCTAAATTCAAGTCCTCATGCTTGGGTGGCAAGCACTTTACCCACTGAGTCATTTCTCCAGTCTAGAATGGCTTTAAATGATTATATTTTCATCAACACTCTATTCATGATTATTTATTTACTCTATATAGAATTAATTCTATATGGAAGCTTTCTAATTTTCTTTTCTTTCTGAGAACTCACCAGATTTATGCTGAACACATTTCTAGCATAGATCTCAAAACTCTGGCTCTTCTCATTATGATGCTGGAAACAGAGGGAACTTGGGTAGTTAAGAATCCAGCCCCAGAAAGACCCTGACTGTCTGGACAAACAAGTGTCATTGTAGATGTTTCACAAATCAAAGGCCCTCTTCTTGATGACCTTTAGTTATTTATTAGTTTATGTTGGAACTCTGGAATTAGGAAGAAATCAGTCATCTTGCACACTGTGACAAGACAAGTCACCTTTTACTCCTAACCCTGCTATTGGTTTCTTTTTTCTGTAACCATTTAAAGTACCACAGTCCTAGCTTCATGATCCTGTGGTCATAGATCACATAGCTTAGTTACTTGTCTGGGATTATACAGAACACCAAAAATTTGAGTACAAGTGCTATTCAGCCTCTTTATCCCCTATCCTGTTATATAAAAGAGCACTTCTCTTGGGCACCTGTCATTTTAAAAAGCTTCTAGTATGACAGCCAACCTTAAGATTTGAGTGCAGGGTTCCCTGTGATGGCTCTGGTCAATCTCTGGACCTCCTTTTTGGGAGAAGCTTGGAATGTTGGCCAACTCCTGGCACAGTTTCTTTTCTGACTCATCTCCATATTTGAAGGACTTAAGGGAGTCCCAAAGCAACCAAAGGGTCATAGTCAAGACTACTCTTTGGTTCCTGAAAGCCTCCTAGCAGAACACCAATCCTGTTTCCTTTGGGATATGGAATATACCAAGTTTCCCCCCGGGAATCCCTCTACTGAATGGCCCAGATGGAGTTCGATGAATTTCCCTGTGAAGTCCCATTGAATTGATCTGAGTGCTTGGTGCTTGTTCATCTATCATGAAATGATGGAATCTTTTAGCAGAGGCAGACGTCTTTCCTTCTCTCCTCCCATAATAGATAGGTATTTAAGGAATTGGATTCTTAAAACAGATTCTTGAACTGACATACCTTATCTGCTCCTGGTGTTCCGAGAACAATGGAAAATGGAACATCTGGTACAGGTTCACCAACAAGAAGAAAATTTTACCTTGGTTCTTATCACCACAGACCATACAAATTGCAGGGAGAGAATGTCCATATCAACTTAATTCAGGAGAAAATTTATTTACTTAGTCACATAGTATACTGCAAATGGGGATCAAAAATCTAACCCTGGCTCCCTCCACTATATAATGACACAGTTTGGACTGAATGATCTAGGTCCTTTAGCTATACTTGGAAGGATTCTGTGAACGGTTCTTCATTTTTTTCATAGCAAATGTTTATTCTTTCTCAACTTTAAAGGTGGACTTACCATCTGGATATCTCTTGAGCTAAATGTCCCTCCTTTTTGGAGGTGACCCTGAGGAGGTCCGACCCAGAGACTTTTTCTGGCCTGTGAAATTTTAAAAGATATAATTTTATCCAGATATAATTAGAAAATCTGACCATAAGGCAAAAAGACTTCTAATCTCAGCTGCCTTGTTAGTAACACAGCAGAACAATGCTGTCAGTTCTAAGGCCAGGAACCCTCCTGAGGTCATCATAGACTGAAGAAGGGGCCCTCTTGTGGTTCACAGAGAGAGGAAATGGACAGATGGCCTGATTTTAATAGAAAGGAATGCATTTTTCTCTTTGCTATTTATAGACTGGTAGCCTAGAGTCAGAGACTACCCTCGTTTTTTTCTCCTTTATGGGCACTGAAGAAAAAACAAAACAAACAAAATGGATGTTTTTCTGCCATCAGGCTTGGTCAGAATACCAGTTGGCAGAGTAGAAAAGTGGCCTGAGGAGGGAAGTATTAAACATAATACTGTAATACAATTATACCTGTTTTGCTGAGCAATGGGAAAATGGTCTAAGGTTCCTTACAGGCAACCTTTCTTTCCTTTGAGATAAACCATTTATGATAAAAATGTCACATGGATTCATAAATCCTACACATGATTGCAGCTAAATCTAAGAAAACTTTGACTATATTCCCTAGGCAGTATGCTTTTTCTCTCCTAGACTTAAGACAAATTAAAACTGACCTGAGTAAATTCTCAATGGACCCTAATACCAACGTTTTCCAAGGACTAGCCAATCCTATGATTAGAAATAAAAAGATATCATCCCAATTCTTCTTTTTTTTCATGCTATTTTTCTTTAACATTTTTAGCATTTATCTGTTTTATGTGTATTTATGGGGGCCAGAGCACAACTTGAGTCAGTTGTCCCCTTCCACTACATGGATCAAACTCAGGTCATCCTGCTTGATGGCACGGTGCCTTTAATCACTAAGTCATTTCACTGGCCCTCATACTAATTCTTAACTAAATCTCAAAGTTAACAGAAAAGACAGTAATCTTACAAGCTGCAGAATTGTATGGAAATGAAATGTACAAGATGAATCAAGAGGAAGATTTACTGACACTGACAGGACACTGGAGCAAGAAGTCCCCATCAGTGACCCCGAATGGGATTATTATTGCCTCTTGGGGAAATGAAAACAGAAGCATGTCTTACTGTGTATCTTAGAAGATTTAAAAAGGACTCACACTAAATTCTTTAAATTACTTCAAGTTTACTCAATTCAGGTAGCAGAAGAGATGCCTACAGACTCCTAGAGAGTCTCAGGGAAACCCTGATGAGACATATTAACCTAGATCTTGAGTCAATAGAGAGACATCTGATCTTGAGAGACCACTTTATATCAGCCTGCTGTGTACATCAGGCAGAAATCAAAAACAATTCCATGGGGCCTAGATAATTTACTCAAGACTGCCTCCTAGGTGTTCTACTTTTGATACCATTTGGAAGCTAAGGAAAGAGAATCACAAGACAAAAGAAGGGCCATCTCATTAGTAGCTACCTTCCAATCTCTCAAACCATTAGAACCCTAAGTGTCTCCTACAGGACATTTCAAAAAGAAGGGCCCTGTAACCGAAGAGATGGCTCAATGGTTATGAGCATTTTCTACTCTTGCAGAAGATCCAGGGTTCAGTTCCCAGCACCCACATGATGGCTTATAACTGTCAGATCCTTTTCTCAATCACTCCCCACATTACTTTTTTTTTTTTTTGAGTCAGGGTCTCTTGCTAAACCTGATTAGTCAGCACATCCCTGGAATCCTCTATTTCTGCCTCTCTAGCACTGGAACGATAGAATTACTGTTCCTCTTTTTTTGCTGTTGTTTAAACATGGCTCAAACTTAGTTCTTTATGCTTGTGTGACAAGCAATTTACTGACAGTCATCACCCCAGTCCTAGGTCTCATTTTAATGCAATTGGCAAGCTGCTTTCCAAAGTGCTTTTAGCTAGGCATGATGGTACATATCTTTAATCCCAGCACTCAGGAGGCAGAGGCCAGTGGATCTCTGTGACATCCAGGACAGCCTAGTCTACACAGTGAGTTCTAGGCCAGATGTAGCTATAGGAAGAACTTGCCTCAAAAAAACAAAACAAAAAAATTTAAAAATTAAAATTTTATATTCCCATCAGCAGGATTCCAGGTCCTCTACCAGGATAATAAAACTTGGTATGACTAGACTTTCAAATGTTATCTATTTAGTTTGGTGTGTAAAATATCTCGTTGTCATTTTTTTTTCTTTGTGTGTATTTTATTGTGGGAATTCACATGACATAAAATTAACCATGTTAAGAGAGGAATTCATACTAAGTGGAGAGGTTGCATTGGAGATGTGTCACTTCACAGACAATTATTCTCTGCTTTTGACCAACTCTGGAACTTTGTAATAGTCTCCATCTGTTGCAAAAAGAAGCTTCTTTGAAGAGTATTGAAAGGTACATTTGTCTGTAAATATGAGGATGCATACTCATAATAAAGAAATTATGTTGGTCTAAGGATATGATAAAAGCAGGTTTTTCTCTAGGGATTTACAGCCATGTGTATTTGGTTATGTTTACGGTATAGTACATGAGTTCCCTCCCATTGAGTGGGCCTTAATTCAAATTAGTTATTGACTTACTTCCTCCATACACATAAAAGTGCCACTACTGCACCAATTACCAAGTTTGCTGAACCAGTCATTGCTGTCTTTTAGCTTTACAGCTGGGTAGGACCACTGATTGGTTTTCTCCCTTGGCAGCTCTAATACCATGAAAGCTAGTCTTCAGGGAGGCTTCCAGGTCAATTCCAGTTCAACTGCTCCAAGTCCTGTGTCCTAAGTGTGACCTATCTTCAGCAAAAGGTTCTTACCTTCAAGTTCTGGGAGGCAATCAAGGGCTGTGGCAATAGCATGTGTCTGCATTAGGATGAATGCACCCCTTAATTCTCACCAGAGAAGTTTCCTTATGCAGCGGTTAGTGATTAACACAAGAAACCCACAATTGGACAATGTGAAGAGAACAAGAGGCTGCAGAGTGCTTATCCCTAATTAGGACATCTATTTCAAACCTCTATGCCCCAAGGCTCAAGAATCAGTGATGAAGAGGAGGCAAAAAGATTGTAAGAGCCAGAGGGGTGGATAACTACAATGAAACAGAGTCTCCCAGATAGCTGGCCAGTTACTCTTATGAACTCACAGCAATGGTAACAGCATGCACAAATCCTATGCAAGTTCAAACCAGACAAAATCCTAGCATGGACACAAGGAAGTGAGTAAGAAATCTGAACCCAAACTAAGGAACTTTTAGCAACTGATGGATGTTGGACAAATAAATAACCATAGAGTTCATGTAAAGTGGTTATTTCATGTCATTTTGATCTGTATTCATTTGACAGATAAGAATGTTAAGTACTTTTTTATGTTCTATGGGTCATTTGCATATCATCTTTAGATAAATATATAGTCAGAATTTTTGCTTATTTTTAAATGGATTATCTTTTAACTGAATTATAAGCAGTCTTTAGAATATCTCATGACAAATATAGTCTCCCATTGTGTTGGGTATCTTCTTCCTAAAAACTTAATTCATCTATTTTCTGATGTTGCTTGTGCATGTGGTGTGTGTGTGTGTGTGTGTGTGTGTGTGTGTGTGTGTGTGTTGGGGATAAAATCCAAGGCATCTTTGCTACTCTATCATAGATGTTTATTTCTAACGCTTTTATTGCTACATTTTAAGTGGCTACCAAGCTATTTTCCAAAGTAGTTCTACCATTTTACATGTCCACCAGCAGTATATCAACATTTTAGTTGGTGTGCATTCTTACTAACGTTCAGTACTGATGTCTTTTTTAAACAATTAAAAGACTTAAAAATTTTTTATGTGTATGAATGTTTTGCCTGCACATATGTAAGTGCACACATGCTGTGCAAAGCTCACAGAGGCAAGAAGAGGATGCTGGATCCCCTGGAATTGGAGTTATAAATGGTTGTTAGTCACAAAGTGGATGCTGGGAATAGAACCCAGGTTGTCAGGAAGAGCAGTCAGTGCTCATAACCCGAGTCATCTCTCTAGCCCCCTTTTAAACAATTTCAATGAGTATGAAAGTGGTCTCCTTGGTTTGAATTTTCATTTTCTAGTTAACCAAATGGTTCTAAATATTTTTCATATTTTTCTGATAAGCCCAGGTGAAAATTTTGCCCATTTTTTAATGTAAGTAGTTTTCCTTCTGACTAGTGAGGTCTAAGTTTCTTTTTATATCTGGAAATAAGATTCGTCATATACATTTGCAAATATTTTCCCACCTACGCATACACTCATGTCATTTTCTTCAGAATGTTTTCAAATATTAGAGATTTATTTATTTTTTAAAAGTCTATATATATTCTTTTATGATTTTTTCTCATTTCAAGATTATAAAGATATTTTTGTTTCTGTTTGGCTGGGTTTTGTTTTTTGAGACAGGGTCTCACTATATAGCCTGGCTGACCTTGATTTCACAGAGATCCACTTGTCTCTGCTTCCGCAGTGCTGGGATTAAAGGCATGCACCACAACAACTGGCTCCTCTCTGCTTTAAAAAATATTTTATTACTTATTATTTTATGTGTATTAGTGTATTTTGCCTGCATGCATGTAAGTGCACCCATATCATGCAATGCCCATGGAGGTCAGATGACGGCATCAAATTCCTCTGGAACTTGGAGTTACAAATGGCTGTTAGCAGCTATGTGTGTGTTGGGTACTGAACTTGGGTCCTCTGCAAGAGAGCCATCTCTCCAGACCCTCCCTTTTAAAACTTTTATGTGTATGAGTATTTTGTCTGCATGTATGTATGTGCACCATATCATGCAAAGATGCAGAGGCCAGAAGAGGGTTTAGATTCCCTGGAACTGGAGTTACAGGTAGTTGTTCAGTGGCTATAGAGATGCTGGAAATCAAACCTGGGTCCTCTGGAAAAGCAGTCAGTACTCTTAACTACTGAGCCATCTTTCCAGCACCTTCTGGGGTTTTCTGTTTGCTTGTTTGTTTGTTTGAACTTGGAGATTTCTAGTGCTAAATTTTCAGTCTATGTTTTTTTTTGTTAATATCTGTTTTCATTCTGTGAAGTAAAATCTACAACTTTTTGGCGCATGTGGACAGTTAGTTAAGCCAACAATATCTACTCTCCTCAAACCTTCAGTTTATTACTTAGGCACTCTTGATGAACACTGATGACATATGCATATATCATTTTTTAATTGCATGGCTTACCCTTGGCTTTTATTTTTACTTTTCAAATTAATTTTAGAATCAGGATATCATGCTCTCTCAAATTCTTCATTGGACTTTTGAGACTACCATTGACTTTGATCAATTTGATTAGAAGTTGCAGCTCAGTGACTGTATATTACAACATATAAACATGGTGCATCTCCCTTTTTTGGTAATTTAAAAATACACTCAGTCAGTAAATACACTAAAAAAATTCTAATTAGTGTTTTATGTTTTCCAGATAGAAACTGTGTATGTCTTGTAATAAATTCTTATTCTCAAGTACTATTTACTTGCTAGAATTTTTTTAAAAATCTAGGTGCTGTGGATGTAGTATTCACTTAGTATGCACAGGGGTTAAATTCCCAGGACCTCCCCACTGCCCACATACACACAAAAAGTTTATTATTAGTATATAAAAAAAAGAAAACTGATTTTTAAATCTTAACCCTGTATCCTAGTATACTAAATCTCTCATTTGTTATATGATTTGTTTTGTAAACTACTTCCTCCTTGTTTTTTAAAAATTAAAAAAAATTATTATTTTTATTTCATGTGTACAAATGTATTGCGTGCATGTGTATAAGGGCTCCCATGTCCTGCAATGCCTGCAGAGACCAGAAGAAGGCACTGGATCCTCTAGAACTGATGGTTGTTAGCCACCATGTGGGTGCTGGGACTTGAACCCAGGTCCTGAACAAAAGTAGTCATTACTCTTAACTACTGAGCAATCTCTCCAGTCCCCACCTCCTTCCATTTTTAAAATAAAATATCATTTGAAAAGAGGAACAATGTTATTTCCTTCTTTGTGATCTTTATGTACATTATTGTTATTATTTGGGTACATTAAATATAAGTGGGCACAGTGGGCATTCTTTCCATGTTCTAATTTTGTAATATTCAGTATTTTTCTACTCTGTATACTATCAGCTGAGGGGTTTCAAGTAGATTAAGAAAGTAGTTGCATTTTTAATGTAGCAGGTTTCTATCATGAATTTGTGTAGAATTTTGTCAATTGCTGTTTTTGCACATTTTGAAATCATACAAGTTTTGTTTTCATTAGCATAATAAATTAAAATCAGTAACGTTGCACATTGACTGCGTATTGCATTACTGGAATAAATCCACTTTGCTCATGTTACATTGTCTCTTCTATATTTTAGAATATTACATATTTTATACATTATATATTAATTTACTATATGCTATTTTGTATTTTTTGTATTTATATTCATGAGAATACTGCCCTAAAAGGGTTTTTTTGGGGGGTGTGGAACAATGTCTGTTAGATTTTCTTATTATGGATATCTTTACCTAATACATTACGCTTTGGAGAAATTTCTTGTTTTCTGAAATGTTTGTGAACACTCCAAATTTGGGGTTAATTCTGAGAAGTTGTTGTTACTGTTTGGTTTTTGTTTTTGGCCTTTCTGAGGCAGGGTCTCCACATAGCCCAGGCTGTCTTCAACTCACTTTCTTCCTGTCTCAGTTCCCTGAGTGCTAAGTACTGTGCATGCTGGGATTTGTATTTTCTTTTCTTATTGTAGCTTTTTAAAGGTGTAATTTTAGGCTATTAATTTTGAACTTTAAAAAATTTTTATTTTATGTGTATTGTCTGCATGTATGGAAGTGCACCCATGTCACGTGCAGTGCCCAAGGAAGTCAGAAGACAGAGTTGGATTGCCTGGAACTGGAGTTACAGGCGGTTGTTAGCCCCCATGTGGGTGCTGGGAATCAAAGCCTATCTTCTGTAAGAGCAGTCAGTGCTCTTAGACTCCTAGGCCATCTCTTCCCATCCCTAGTCCTTTTTTTATTTTCATTTTTTGGCGATAGAGATAGAATCCAAGGGTCTAGGATGTGCTAAGAAAGAACACGCTTCATCACTGATCTGTAACGTCAGTGCTCTTGTAATTTAAGTAATTAAAGTGATTCAGACTTTGCAAACACTGCTTTATTTGCTTTTCAAAATTTTATTTCACAATGCTGTGTTTTCATCATCATCAAGTTTAAACTGTACCCTAATTTTCCTTTTGATTTATTCTTTCTCCTCTAATTTCCTTAGGTGTCTATTGTTATTTTAAAAAATATTTGCTTGTGCCTGAAAAGATGGCTTAGCAGTTAAGAGCCCTGGCTTCTCTTGCAAAGGATTTGGATTTGGTTTCCAGTACCCACTTGACAGCTAACAACTGTCCACAACTCCAGATCCAGGAGATACCCTCTTTTTTTCTCCATGGGCATTGCACTCACATGGTGCACTTACATGTAGGCAAAATACTCATACATTAAAAAATAATAATAATAAAAAAATTTGCTGTTTTTCTTATCATTGTTATTGATTGTAGGAGAATACACTATGTATAATTTTATCCCTTTATTATTTAAAAATATTTTACTTATTTTTATTTTCCATGTAAGAGTGTTTTGTCTGCATGTATGTAAGTGCACTCACTATGTGTGTGCCTAGTACCCATGGAGGCCAGAATAGGTTGTTCTGTTCCCTGGAATTACAATTAAGGACTGGTGGGAGACTCGTGTGGGCACTAAGAACCAAATCTGGGTCCCCTGGAAGAGCAGTAAGTGCTTTTAACAGCTGAACCATCTCTCTAGCCACTTCTTTTAATATACATATTTTTATCACCCATCAAATGTCCTCTTTGGGAACATACCATATGCACAAGGACAGAAAATGTATTTGTAACTGGTTGGGTGTATGTTCCATAAATATTCATCTAACAGATGAATATCTGTTACAGCTAACAGAATTATTTGTATCTTCCATTATTTAAATCTTTCAAAAAACCAATTTTTTTAAATCTTTCAATTACTGAGAAGGGGTGTTAACATCTTCTGTCATCTAAATTTTGGCTTCATACATTTTTAAGATTCAATTCACAGACATTTATATTTTCACAATAAAATGTCTCTAAAGATGAATATTACTACCCTCGGTCTTAAAATCTACTTAACATTAATATAGACATTATTCCTTACATTTTACACTTAATATTTTCCTTGTATAATTTTGTTCTTTCCTCTTTCTAAAGATTATTTTTAAGCATGTGTATGCATGGTTTTCTGTGTCAGGGTATGTGTCTATAAGGTCAGGTTCCCGTGAAGAGGTCAGAGGTGTTAGATTCTCTGGAGCTAGAGTTATAAGTGTTTGTGAGCAAGCTGATGTGGGTGCTGGGAACCAAACTTGGGTCCTCTGCAAGAACAAGATATGTCCTTAATCTGTGTGCCATGTGTCCAGTCATCATTAATTTATTATTTTATTTTATTTTTAGATGTTCTTCTGAGATGGAGATCTCCTAGATCCCAGACTGGCCTTGATCTTGCTATGTACCTAGGGTTCACCTTGAATTTCTTTCTGATCCTCCTGCCTCACTTTCCAAATGGTGAGATTACAAGCATGTACCACCACATCTGGCTTCTATTCATTTATTTTTAACACAGTTGAGATTTTTATACATAAGGTCTCTAACTCTTATAGGTAGTACAGTTTGGTGTTTTTCATATCTACTCTGACAATTTCCTGAAAATCGAAGTATTTATGTATTTAATATTTAAAATAATTATTGCTACCATCGGACTTGACTCAGCAATTTTACTTGGCTGCATTTAAGATCTCTGTCATAGTTGTTCTTGTTCCTTCTTTCCCATCATCTTAACAGACAACGTAAATAAGTTTGTGCTTCATTCAAACATTCCTATTGTTTCATGAACTATATTTCTTTGTATTTTTAGTGGCTTCTCTAAGATCACAATATATAACTCAGTCTTTTCGAGTTCAATAGAACATTGTTCCTCTTAGGAAGTTCAGATAGTTACCCTGAAAGCATATAGGTATCTTTAATTATATAATTTAATTACATAGCATATTTTCTTAGAGCTTTATGTATTTTATGGTAGTTATATTAATTCTGTTCTATATTTAGGCAACAAACACACTGAAAATTCTGAAAGACAGTTAAGTTTTTCTTTAAATATCTATATGTCTTTTAAAACAACATAATGATAAAAAATCTTGTATTTTTAAGCAGAGATTTACCATTTCTGATGTCCTTTGTTTGCTCCTGAAGATCCATGTATTCTGCTAATAGCATTTCTTTTTCACTTGAACTTGCATTATCATTTCTTGTAGCACAGGTCTGCTGAAGACAAATCTCTCTCAGTTTTCCATTTATAAAATTGCCTTCATTTTGTCATCTTTCCTGAAGGACACTTCCATTGGACATAGAACTCAGGGCTGACTGATTTATTGTTTCAGATTTTAAGATGATGTTAACTGTCTTCTGGCATGTATGTTTTCTGAGGAAAAAATGCTGGCATTTAAGTTATTCTTTTATATGCAAAATATTTACATGCTTTCCAGATTTTCTCTTTGGGTTAGGCTTTAGATTGTAATGTGTCTAGGCTTCCTTTTCCAAGCATTGCCTTCACAGTTCTAAACTGTACCTCAAGATGCCTCATCTGTCCATTCTGTCATTTTTAATATGCAAGTCCTCTAAATCTGGTCCCTGTTACTATCTACTTTCTTCATTTACAAGCTGAAAATAGTAATGGTAACAGTTGATTTACAAGTTAATTTTTTATAATTCATTTGGGCCACTGGAACTCCTTAGCAATATGTTAGTTCTCCTGCAGGATCATTCCAAATTTAAAAATGCATGAGAGATATACAGTAATAGAAAATAGTAGCCACACAAGATTATGAAAACTCTGTCTAGAAGGTACTGAAAATCCTTTTTTAAAGTGAATGTTATGAAGTTATATACTGTAAATATAATATTTGAAATACACTTTTTGGGGGTGGCGGTAGTGGTGGTGGACAGCATCCTGCAAGGAAGCTCTTTAACATGCAGGGTGTTGTAAAGGGCGATGAAACAGTTCATCCTGAAGGGTTGCTCCTTAGATTCAGGAAGTAAGCTGCCCTAGGCAAGCACTCTACCACTAAGCCAAATCCACAAACCTTTAAAGTATTCCTTTTGTACATAACATATTACAGACTAGTTGTATTTTCTACAATTACAAACATGGGAACAGCTATTCTCTAAAGAATTCTGGCTAGTGCTAGTGAGCAGCACTATTTTAAAAAGGCTCAAACACAAGGTTTTTAAATTCAAAGGGCCTCAGTTTTCTCTCTAAAATTATGACTATGTATTTCATAATATTGGATCCTTTAAGTTTATAAATCATATTTTATAAGAATATTCAATTGAATGACATAGAAACTAGTCGTTTCTTTACACAAAGTTTGGCTTATGTAAAATGACATGAGGCTGGGGGTAGAAAGTAGATCAATGGTAGAAAAGATAGAATGTCTAGCATGCCCAAGACCTTGGGCTTGATTCTCAGCATGGCAGTTTAAAAAAAGCCACATAAGTACATGAATTCACTGATGCCATAAAACTAATCACAGATACTTAATATTGAAGTTCTCTGTGTCTGTCAGGGAAATATGTTGCCATACTTGCTTGAATTTGATCCCTGGCATCACAAGTAATAAAAACTGTATTCCTCCTTCCCGCGGCTAGAGAGTAAACTATGGGCCTTGCACATGTGAAGCACTTGCTCTACCACTCAGCTATAACTCCAGCATCTTGAACAACAAAATAAAAGTAAACCTTTTTACTCTCCAAAATTATACTTCAACCCCTGCCCAAAGAATGCTTCTCAGAACTTGTAGAACTCTCATTTGATGTGGGCTGTACATTCTAAAGATTTATTTATTTGTGTGTGTGTGTTACCTGTATGCATATATCTGCACTGTGTGTTTTCAGTACCTGCAAAGGCCAGAACAAGGTGGTGGTTCTCTTGAACTTGAGTTAGGAACAGTTGTGAGCTACCATATGGATGCTGGGAACCAAACCAGGGTCCTCTGCAAGAGCAGCCAGTACTAACTACTGAGCCTCTCTCAGGTCCTCTGGGCTCTATGTTTGCACAAGAAAAACACTGTATCTATTGTGTCTCTTGGAAACTTTTATTCAGTCACTATCACACTGTAACTTCTATCCAAAAGGTTTATTTTTACATTTTTTATTATTTATTTTGTTGGCGGTGGGGTGGGGTGGACAGAAAAGTGGAGGTCAACTTGTGAAGGTTGGCTCTCTTCCTCTGCCATGTGAGTTCAAGGAATTAAACACAGCTCATCAGGCTTAATGGCAAACACTCTTATCTGCTGAGCTGTCTCAGAGGCCCCCCCAAAGTTTATATTGGAATAATCACTTCTAGTTCCTAATCCTGTGTCTCTAACACTTAGTATCCACTGCAGGCAACAAACATTTATATTTTAAATAGAAAGCATTTGTTTTCACTTTTAAAGTTTTAAGTGTTAATTAGATAAATCTTGAGAGATTAGGAATAATATAAAGAATAGTATAACAAAGCCACACATATTTTAAACAGTTTCAGATATTAGGAAGTACATTTGATTTTTATATGATAACTCACTTTCCTCACAAAATTATCATATTTTAAATATTTTATCTTTATTATTTTTATTATTTTATTAAGTGCATCAGTGTGTGTGTGTGTGTGTGTGTGTGTGTGTGTGTGTACCAATGTCTGTGGGCACTCAAGGAGATCAGAAGAGGGTATAAGATCCCTTGGAACTGGAATCACAGGTAGTAGTGAACCTCCAGTAATGGGTAATGAGAACCAAAATCTGGTCTTCTGAAACAGTAGTACCCATTCTTAACTGCTGAGGCATTGTTCCAGCTCACTAGATTATTTTGAAGTAAATAATATATCATTTCATCTATAACTCTTTTTTAAAAATTTGGTAGTGTTAGGGATCAAATTCAGGGTTTTATGGGTAAAAAGCAAGCAATCTAACAACTGAACTATCTTCCCAGTCCCACAAAACTTTAAAAAAAAAGCATAGTCACAGTACCATTTTGACACCTCTAAATAAGTAATTTTCAGTAGCATTAATGTACAGACATTATTCAACTTTTCTTAGCTATGTATATTATATTATAGCTATTTTATTTTATTTATTATTTTTATTTTATGTATATGAATATATTGCCTGTATGTATGTAAGTGCACATTTGTCATACAATACCCATAAAGATCAAAGGAGGGCATGGAATCCCATGGAACTGGAGTTACAGATGAGTGTTAGCTACCATTAGGATCCTGGGAACAAAACCCTGGTCCTCTGCAAAAGAAGCCAGTACTCTTAGCCATTGAGCCGTCTCTCCAGCCCTGCTTGACATATTTTTTAAACCTTTTAGAGGAAGTGTAATTTTATATAATATGTTTCTTCCCCTTCACCCAGTTCTGGGTGCTGAGGATCAAACTAAAGGCCTTGCAAATGCTAAGCAAGTACTTTCTGACTAAACTACACTCCCAGTCCTTAATAAGCTTTTATACTGAAGTATAATCAACAGAAGAACACAGTTTATCAATTTCCTCTTGCGGGGGAGAGGGGGAAACAAAAAACATTCCACCTTGGAGGGTAGGTCATGAAGATGCAGAATGTTCTTAAATGGGGTGAAACATTTCTTCCTACTCTGAAGCTTAAGCTCAGCAAGTCCCTGAAACTGACCAGACTCACTAGATTCCTCACTCCCCAAGTTTATGTATGAAGGAAGGGAATCATTCAGAGGAGCCACCTGGAAGAGTCTCAGACCTGTCCAGCTGCCTGGAAGAGTCTCTCCAAACTGTTGAGCTGCCTCCAAATTGTACAGTGAGCTCTAGGTTTCCAGGTTTCATGAACTGTCATCCATGCTGGGGGCTTTTGATGATGTAGCTGCTGGGTGTCACTTCTATACTCACCTACACTCCTGTAAGTAACCCCAATATATTCACTGGTTTACCAAGTTGGACTTTGGTGATATTCTACTTTGGTCTGACATCAGTTCTCTTTCTGGGGTGAGGAGACATTTGTTCACATCTCCCCAGGAATAGTGTAATACAACAGCAAATGTAGTGGAAAAAGTGTTAAAGAAACTGACCATAACAAGAATATCAGAAGCCCCGTGGAGAATGTGGAGATGGCTGAGGGGTAAGAGCACTTACTGCTCTTCCTGAACACCTGGGTTCTGTTTCAAGCTACCCACATTATGTGGCACGACTAAGTCCAATTCCAAGGGATTGGACACCCTCTTCTGTCCGCAATGGACACTGCACATACATGGTGCATACATATACACTCAGGTACACACAAACACATAAATATGTATTTTTTTAAAAAAGTGCTTTGATATACTTCCCCTCCAGTTTCCACTCCCACATTTTATTAGTAAAAATAATGTCACAAATTCTAACATCATAGATTTTGACTGTTCCCAAATATTATATAAAAGGAATAAGGGTATTATTTTTATGTTTAGCTTTCTTTATTATTTCTTTTCTTTCTTTCCCTTTTTCTTTCTTTCTCTCTCTCTTTCCTTCCTTCCTTCATTTCTTTCTCTTTCTCTCTCTCTCTCTCTCTTTCCTTCTCCCTCTCTCTCTCGGTCTTTTTGAGACAGGGTCTCCCTATAGCTCCAGCTGGCTTGGAACTCACTATGTAGACCAGGCTGGCCTTAAACTCACAGAGATCTGCCTCCTTCTGCCTCTTGATTGCTGGGATTAAAGGAATGTGCCACCCAGTGCACTTTATTTATTTTTAAAACTTATTTATTTGATATGTATATGTGTTTTGCCTGCATGTATATTTGTATACTATAACATGCATACAATACTATAACTGTTCTGGCTCACAGAGGCCAGAAGAGTGTGTCAGATCCCTTGGAACTAGAGTTATAGATGATTGTTAGCCACCTTGTGGGTGCTTGGAACTAAACCTGGGTCTTCTGCAAGAGCAGCCAGTGCTGTTAACCACTGAGTCATTTCTCCAGCCCCATATCTAGTTTTATTGACTCAACATTATACTATGTTGCTGCATATAGTCATAGTTTTTTTACCCATTATTATTACTGTATAGTATTTCTTCATGTGTATGTTAACAACAAAAAAATTAGAAACAGTTCTCACTACATTGCCAAAATAAAGTGGTAGCTTATAGGTATGATCCCATTATAGACAAAGTGATTTATACAAATTCCTGACTTCAAATGATTCATCCTCCTCTTTCAACCTCCTAAATACTTGTTCTAAGTGTAACACATCAATGATAATATTCAAAGGCATTTGAACTGTCATTTTTTAACTAGTTGAATAATGCTATTGAGATTTTTATATGCTTTTTGGTGTGCATATTCATTTTTTAAGAAAAACCTAGAAAAGTGAAAGATATATGAAGAGATTCCAAAGTGGCATTGCCCATTAGTTGTATATGACAATTAGCTATTCTACTGGACTCATAACTTAATTGTATTTAAATACAAAATGATAAATATGTCATTATTTTCAATTTTATTTGATTTTTTGTTTGTGTGTTTGTTTTGAGGGTTTTTCTGTCTGTTTGTTTACATATGAAGCCAAAACTTGCTTCAAACTTCATATATACCTGAGGCTGGTCTTGATCATCTGGTCTTCCTGTCTCCACCTCCCAAATGCTGAGATTATGGGCATATGCCACCACACCAGGTCTTTTTTCAATTGTGTATTGCAGCTGTCAGCTTTGGGTTTCAAGAGCATTGTAGCGGAAAGGATTTTTGTTTACTTTTGGTTTTTAATTTTTCAATATATTTTATTTACTATTTTTATTTTATGTGTATGAGTGGATTGCCTGCATGTAAGAGCACCCATGTCACACAATACCCATGGAAGTCAGAAGAGGGTCAGATTCCCCTGGAAATGAAGTTATGAACAGTTGTTAGCTGTCATATGGGTGCTGGGAATTGAACCCAAGTCCTCTGCAAGTGCAGACAGTGCTCTTAACCACCAAGCCATCTCTCTAGCCCTTGTTTTGTTTTTAAAAAATATTTTATTATTTTTTTATATTTTATGTGTATGAGTGTATTGATTGCATTCATGTGAATGCACCTGTGTAGTGAAATTCCTGCTGAGGTCAGAAGATGGCTTTGGATCTCCTGGAACTAGAGTTACCTATGATTGCTAGCCACCATGCGGATGCTGGGAATTGAACCTGGGTCCTCTGTAAAAGCAGTCAGTGCTCTTAACTGCTGAGCCATCTCTTAAGCCCTGTTCTTTTGAGGTTTTTTTTGAGACAGGTTTCCTAGAACTTGCCATGTAGTCTAGGCTGGCCTGGATCTCACAGAGATCTGCCTGCCTCTGCCTGCCAGTATTGTGATTAAAGGCATGTGACACCATACCCAGCTGGAAACTATTTTTAATTGTTACTAATAATAAAGAAACAATACAACTTTCCATTTATATACTGAATTTCTACAGGAATCTTTCCATTGCATCTAAATTTCCAAGCATGTTTGCACAGGACAAATAATCTATTATTTTATTGCATTTGAGATCTGTAATGTGTCTCTGTCACTTTGGATAATGGCGAGCTGTGCTTTTTTTCCCTCTTTCTGATAAAGAAATGAACGTGTCACTTCCTTTTGTCTAAAATGTACTTATTTTCTATTTCTTGACTAAATTGTAGTTTTACCTTCATTCTTTCCATCTTCCACCTTCCATGAATTTAACTTGCCATTATTTTTCTCACATCTTAAAATACACTTGTAGATCACTGTTTTGGAGGACTTCCTTCTTTTGAAATATATGCACATACAGTTCTTAATTTCACTCTAAGCAATGTATCACACAAGTTTGTTTATTTTACTTTGGTGCTGGGAATTGAACCTACTGAGGTGCACCCTTAGCTTTATACTTTTAAAATTTCATTTTGTATTAAATGTTATAAGTGTTTTGCCTGCATATTGTTCAATGCCCACTGAGGCCAGAGGGCACCAGATCCCTTAAAACTGGAGCTACAGATGGTTGTTAACTGCCATGTGGGTGCTGAAAACTGAACCCAGGTCTTCTGTAAGAGCAAACAGTGATCTAAACCTCCCAGCCATCTTTCTGGACCCTCCATACATTTTTTATATACTTACATCATATGCATTATTATTCACTTTAAAATAATTTATGATTTCCACTGTAATTATTTAACCTAAGGACACTTTAGAAGCATACAGTTTAATTTTCAAATATATGACATTATTTAGCTATATTTTACCTTTACACTGTGCATTACTATACTTCTTTCCACCTCATTTCTCTTTTTTGAAGTATTATAGTTCTTCTAAACTATTTTCAAATAAAATGGAGAATGATCTCTCACTTAAACTTTTTAAAGTTACATTTATTTATTTATAGAGGGGGGCATGCCTCAATGCATTTGTGGAAGACAAAGACAAATACAGGGAGCTGGGTCCCTTCTTCCACCCTGTAAGTCCTGGGTACTGAACTCAGATTGTCAGGCTTGGCGGGAAGCACGTTTACCTGCTCAGTCGTCCCACTGGCTCCCTGACCATAACCTTTTTTTACTTAACAAAATATTCCAGAAACCATTCCAATAATTATAGTGATATTTCTATTCATTTTAGTATCTTGGTGTCTCATAGATGTTGTAACATAGAATAGTTTAATCAACCATTACCTCTAGATAGATATGTAGTTTGTCTCCAGTCTGTTGCTACTAACAAAAGCATCATAAATGTCTGTGAATACACGTCATTATAAGTATTTGCCAATTTCTTTTCTATACTCTATAATTTTTTTTATTATTTTAAATTGTGTGTGTGTGTGTGTGTGTGTGTGTATGCTTGGGTATGTGCACATGAACACAGGTGCCCATGGAGGCCAGAACCTTTGGATCCCCCTGAAGCTGGAGTTACAGGTGGTTGTGAGCCACTCAATATGGGTGCTGAGAACTGAACTCTGGTCCTCTTCAAGAACAGCAAACACTCTTAACAAATTAGCCATCTCCAGTCTCTAATTTTTTGTACTCTTAAAAATTGAATTGTTGCTATAAAGTATAAATGTATATGATATGTAGCAATGCAGTACTAAATCCCTTTCCAGTGGATGACACCAATTAATACTCCTGTGAGTAGTATTTAAGAATGCCCATTTCCCCCATGGACTCAACAACAGATTAAACACTCAAGAGTTCCTCTAACTTTGATAATAAATATATAAATGTATTTTTCCTTCTTATATTAGCATATACTCATGGTACAAAATGATGGGTTTCATTATGACATTTTCAAACATGAATGTTTTACATTCATCTTACCTCTTCTGCCATTCCAATTCTCCTTGTTTTTGCTTTAGGTTTCTTGTTACTGCTTTTCTTTTTCCTTTGAGAGAGAGTCTCATTATGTATTCCTGGCTGGCTCTGAACTCACTATACAACCCTGAACTAGTCTCAAACTCATGATCCTCCTGCTTCAGCCTCCCTAGTGCTGGGATTACAGCATGAGTTACCATGCCCAGCTCATTTGTATCTCTTTTACTGTTTGACTCATTTTTATTTTGCTGTTGTTTTGTTTTGGGGGCAGGGTCTCACTATATAGTTAGCTGGCTGGGAACTCTCTGTAGACCAGGCCTCAAACTTGTGACATTCCTCATGCCTTAGTCTCCCAAGTGTGCACTAGTATACTTGGCTGATTTTGAAATTCTGAGTTCTTTACAGGTTCTAAATATTAATTCCCAGCCAAAAGTATAGCTGTGAAAGGGTTTCTCCCATTCTCTAGACTATTTTATTGTTCTGTTATTTCATCTGCTGTGCAGTTTTTTAATTTGATTCATTCACTTTTTAAAAACAATTTTGTGTGTGTGTTTGTGTGTATTATGTATGTGTTGTGCACACAACACATATGTTCCATGGGGCACATGTGAAGATAAGAGGATAACTTTCAAGACTTGGTTCTCCCCTTCCACCATGTCAGTTCTAGAGATCAAGCTCTAATCATCAGGCTTGGTGGCAGGTTATCTTTGTCTGCTGAGCTATCTTGCTAGCCACTGACCATTTGTTGAAGAGAATACCTTTTCTTCAGTGTATGGTTTAGGCACCTTTGTAGCTGTGCAGCTGTACTTCTGTGTTTTCTCTTCCATTCTGTTGCTCTGTTTCAGTTTTTATGCCAGTACTATGATGTTTGTGTTTCTATGGTCACAGTATAATTTTGAATTACTGACTGTGATAAATCCAGCATTACTTAAAACAATTTAAATTATGTAGGGAGCCATGTGCACATGTATTTAAGTGCATGTGTATAGGTGCCCACAGAGGCCAGAGGGGCCAATCCTCTCTGGAGCTGTAGTCACAGGTGATTGTGCATCACTCAATGCAGATGCAGGAAAATTTGTCTAGTTTGTTATATGCTTAGCTTGTTTTGGCATCAGGGTAATCTCCTTGACAATCGTCCTGCCTCAGATTCTTGGGGCTAGGAATATAGTTCTGAGCTATCACATGTAGATATATGTATTTTCTGTTCTAAGACAAGCTCTCACTCTATAGTTTAGGCTGGCTTAGAACTAATTATGTACCTCAGGCTGGCCTCAGATTCAGAGCAATTCTACTGCCTTGGCCTCCCATGTGCTAGAAAATTTGTGTTCAATATTTGTTTTCCACTTGTTTCTCATTTTCAACTTCCACTTTCAATCCATGTATGTCTTACCATTAAGACATATTTCTTGCAGAGAATAAAAAGTTGGAAATTATTTTTTAATCTAATGAGCTATATCAGGTATGGTGGCATATGCCTTTAATCCCAGTACTTGGGAGGCAGAGGTAGGCAGATCTCTGTGAGTTCAAGGGAAGCTTGGTCTACAGAGTGAGACCTTGTCTCAAAAACAGCAACAACAACAACAAAAACAAAACCAATTCAATCAGCTAGTTCACATCTTTTAGTTGACGGGCTAAGCTCATTTATTTTGGGTTAATTTTTAGAATTATTTGCTGGTTCTTGTAGTTTTGTTGATGGTTTTCCTAATTGGTTCAAATACTGTTCTGAAAGAGGCATGCTGATTTCTTCCAAGTTCTCATTGGTTTCTCTTCTCATGAAATTCATTCTTTTCTGAGCTGATCTTACTATAACTGACTTTCTTTGTGTGCTTCCTACCTTTTTTCTTTTCTCTCCTTTTCTCCCTCCCTCTCTGACCCCCCCTTTCCTTTCCTTCCAGCTTCCCTCCTTCATTTTCTTTTTGTGTCACGTTACTTTGCAGGGTCTCATGTATCCTTAGGTAGCCTGGAGCTTGATGTATAATTGAGGATGACCTTAAATTTCTGATCCTCCTGTCTCTACCGCCTGAGTGCTAGGATCACTGGTATGTACCACCATGCTTATGTAGTGCTGTGGACTGATCCCAGAGCTATGTGCATGCTAGGCAAACACACTATCAACTGAGCCCCATCTTAGCCCCTGCATGTAATATTTAAATATATTATGCACTGCTGGCTTTTTGTTCATGAATTAGTTTAGTTTTTGCTTATATTGGAAAGGCTTTATTTTTCTATTAATTGCAGGTTGGCAATTATTTATTCTCTGCATTTGAAATTTGTCATTAAATGCTTCTGGATTTTATAAATGAATTGATATCTTTGTCTTGAATCTTACCTCTTCTAATTGGATGTCTATATCTTTTCCTAGACTTAGGGATTTTTCTGTTAAGTATAATCAGATAAATTTTCTTTCTTTGCTTTTTTTGAGACACGGTCTCACTCTATAGCCCTAACTGGCCTGGACATTACAGAGATCCACCTGCTTCTGCCTCTTTCCTTTGTGTATCAGGAATTACTGCTGGTCCCATTTAGCTTTGTGGTCTTCAGGCCCAGCAGGTTCCTACTTCCCGTAGAGACAACCTACCATGTCCCAGCCAATAGGTGTCCCTAGAATGTACCAGAGAAGGGAGGAAGCAAAGAGCAGAATTCTGCACTTAGAAGAACTGAGGGAACTTAGCCTTCTGTCTGTTAATGTCACAGCTTTGAGATCCCATACAGTACCGACTCACCCTGTATGAGGAATGAGGTTGAAGTGACTACCACACTGAAGAAGGATAGAAAGATAGAGAACATTATAGAGACATGAGAAAGGAAAGGAGTCCCTCACCCAGAAATCCCTTTGAAGCTTCTCTCTAGCATGGAAGCAAGAATTCTACCACAATGAACAACTACTTAAGGACTTTCTCCCTTCAACACTATAAATGAGCAATTTTCTAGGAATCTCACCAGAAACCCCATTTACAGGGAAAGGACATGTCCTAAAACCCCCTTTACAACCACAATCAGTGGTTCCTGATTTTATCTTATCATATTGTAATTTCATCCAAGTCATCTCTGGAGTCACCCTATAATCTCAGTAATCAACACAAGGAGTAAAGGGGAAAGAAAGGTTTCTTTGCAACCCCTTGAGATGTAACTTGAGAGCCACAAAAACGATAGATGGCTAATGTTAAGACAACTGCAACTCTCTTTCAAGGAGTCCATATCCACAATTGAGTATGTCTTACTTTATGCAGCTGTATTGAGTGTACATCTATACTCATGCATATCTTTATGAGTGCCTCTTTCCCCTTACCTTATCCTTAAAGTCTACATTAAAATATATTTAACAACCTGGGATTCTACTTCAGTTGGGTTATACACATCCACCTCTTCTAATAATGTACTTGACAGGGCAATTGTATGAACAATGTGTCTAGCAATGGGTCTCAGACCCTCATCTGTATCAGGTTAAGCCTCTCTGGACAATGATTTAAGTTTCTCCTCCCCCTAACAACAATCAGACAGTTTCTATTCAAATATATTCCAAATGCACCCTGGTACAAAGAACAGAAAGACTGATCTGATCTGAACTGGTTTTAGGGACGATTCCCTATTTACCATTTAATGCCTATGCATAAATGGGTATACATATGATTCAGCACTGGAGCTGAAGAGATGGTTCAGTGGTTAAGAGCACTGGCTACTCTTGCAGAAGACCTGGGTTTGAATCCAAGCACCCACATGGTGGCTAACAACCATCTGTAAGTCCAGTTCCAGGGGATCTGATGGCCTCTTCGGGTCTCCACAATCATTGCATACAGGGTACAAGTAGATATATGCAGGCAATACACTCCTACACATAAAATAAAAATAAATAAATTAAAGAAAATATGATGATGCATTGGGTATGGAGAGATGGCTTTATGGTTAAGAGTACTGCCTGCTCTTCCAGAGGACCTGGATTTGGTTTCCTGCACTCACATGCCAGCTAAAAACCATCTGTAACTCCAGTTCCAGGGAATCAGACACCCTCTCCTGGTCTCTGTAGTCACTGCATACAGCTGTGCATGAAGATATATGCAGGCAAAACAATCATACATATAACATTAAAACAAATAAATTTTAAAATGCATTGCATTTAGGGGACACGGTAGAAAAAATGATTATATAACCCAATCTTTCAAAACAGAGAATTACCATCGATATGCCCCTTAGTAACCAAACTCTTCTCGAACCCCACAAAAGGAAGCACAAACAATATTCAGGGTCCTTGAGTACTGTAACTCATGTGGCCTGATAGTGTAGTCTTTTCTAATCTGTATTACTGATCCATTTTGAATAAAGTTATTTTGCTACTTTTGCAAATCAGAGGTCTTATTTTCAATTCTTTGGATAAGAAGCCAAGAAACTGTAAATACCTAACCCCTACTACTGGTAATACAACCTTCTCCTCTTCCAGGACTACTTTTTTTGGCCACTTTGGCAAGATGAGCCTACTGGTCCTTGTTTCCAGGTCTCCTGGATACCTCATTCTCAAATAATGGTGCCCAAAAAATATGGAGGGCACCAAGACAACACTTAGGAGGCAGAGGCAGGCAGATCTCTGTGAGATAGAGGCCAGCCTGGTTTACAGAGCAAGTTTCAGGCCAGCTAGGGCTAAGGGGAGACACTGTCACAAACAAAACAATATGAGAGCAACAAAATGGATTTCTTCTTCAGTGCTGGCACACCCTGCAGAAGAGATTACAGTGACACCAAATCCCCCACTGGATTTGAGGCTTGTAAGAACTGTGTGCGTGTCCGTGTCCTATGGGTGGGACTACTGGTTTGTTTTTACCAGGGCAGCTGGCTTTACCTCCTGGCTTCAGCTTCACCTTCCCCACAGGGAGTCTCAGCTGGAAACTTGATCTGTTTTTCTTTTTCTGGGTTTTTCTTTGTGTTTTTCAGCTGTTCCATTACCTAGAGAGGGAAGAACATTAATAAGACACCAGAAAATATACCTGGTTCCCTTAGTAATTTACAGAAGCAGGGCCCAAGATTCTAGTCACTGTAACCTGACAACACATAGCTATAGCCTGAGCCCTGTGACTCAAACTTTGACCAGGACTGTCCTTACTTTGCATCACCATGATTTTCAGACCACTATTTGCATGGCAGAAACTGCACAACTGGAAATTGCATATACAGCATTTCACACTAGCCTCCCAGAAGTGTGAACCAGCCAGTTTGAACTGCCTTCCTTCACATTGTATAAATTATATGCCAGGAAAATTGCACATAAAAAAAAAAACTCACCCTAGGGGGCTGGAGAGATGGCTCAGTGGTTAAGAGCACATACTCCTCTTCCAGAGGACCCACTCACAACTGCCTGTAACTCCGGCTTCTGGTGAATCTGATACTTCTTCTTCCAGAGGAACCTACACTCACGTGCACATACCCATACAAAGACACACATATACACATAAATAAAAATAACATTTTAAATATTTAGGGAATAAAGAAACTGATCTTAACTGTAAAAAAGTACTTCACCCTCATTGAGACACCCCCTCCCCAGCACATTCCCCTACACTCTTGCTAGTACCCAAGTTACCTCCTAGTCTGATGCTCTCTTGCAGCCAACCCTCTTCCCTAACCTCTTCTTATTCTGTTCTAAAGAGTAAATTCATTCCCTGCTTGCCATGCTACCTGGGTACCCAGTCTAGTACACTACTTCTTTAGTGATCTCTAATATATATTTTTTTCTTTTTTTCCTCTTTTAATAAAGTTTGTTCTTTTTTTATGTGACTCTCTCATTCAGGCAATCATAGGCAATCCTCTCCCATTTTATGTGAGAGGTTTTTATTAATGTATTTAAAATTCTTATCTCTGTCATAAGAAACTTTGAGAATTTGTTCTTTTTAAAAAGATTTTATTTTTAATTATGTGTATTTATTTTTATATTTCTGAGTATTCATTTGAGCATGTGAATGCAGTGCCTGCAGAGGCCAGAAGTCTTGGATCCCCTGGAGCTGGAATTACAAGCAATTGTGAGCCTCCCAGCCTGGGAGAGCTAGGTACAGAGTTCAGGTCACTACAAGAGCAGTATATGCTCTTAACTGCCAAGCTATCTATTAAATCCTTCAGCACTTACTCTTTTTGCTTAAAAACATTTTCTTTGTTGATCTGAATTCTGTTCTTACCTCAGGTTCTTTATCTCATATGGTTACGGGACATTGTTAAATATTTTTTCAGCAATTCTCAGTAGAGTCTTATTTATGTGATATACTTTACAAGTATTTTCCCATTTATATTTACTTATGGTACATTTGTTATGAAAACCATTTCATTTTCATATAAAAATCAATACATAGTAAGATGTGATAGAAGCTGGAAGTGGTACTCAGGAAGCAGAAGAAAGCACTGAGTTTAAGGTCTCCCTGGGCTCATGGTGAGCTCAAGGCCATCCTGAACTATTAGTAAGATGGGCTGGTGGGGTTGTAATATAAGAGAAAAACCCATTTAAACAAGAATGAAAAAGGTAAGGGATAGGAGTTTAGGCCAGTGGCAGTGCATGCCTAATGTATGTAAGTTCCTGGGTTCCAGCTCTCTAAAATAATATTAACAAAAAAAAAACCTAGAATAAGAGAAAAATAAGCATAGAGTCTTTATGAAGAAAACTTGAATGCATCCCAAAATGTAATTTTGAAAGAATGTAAAAATATGCCACATTCATCAATAGAATGATTCAACATTACAGACATTGAATCTGCTAAAATTAATTCATAATGGCATTCTGGTCAGAGACTGAAGATACTAAAGTAAACCAATAATTAAGTATTCATATAGGAAGTATATGAAAACCCTGAAAAAGGAGAAGAAGGAGAGGAAGAGGAAAAGGAAGAGGAAGAGGAAGAGGAAGAGGAAGAAGAAGAAGAAGAAGAAGAAGAAGAAGCAGCAGCAGCAGCAGCAGCTATAAAAATGTCTATTAAGAGTGCTTATGGCTTTTTAGAGGACCAGGGTTCACTTCTCCAGGACCTGCATAGTGCCTCATAATCACATCACTTGTAACTCCAATTCTAGAGGATCTAATACCCTCTTCTGGCCTCTTTGGGTACCAGGTAGGTATGCACATGGTCCACTTATATACATGCAGGCTTTAAAACACTCATACACATAAAATAAAACCAAACATTTTTTAAAAAGGAAGAAAATGACTAGGCATTAGACGCACACGCCATTAATCCCAGCACCTAGGAGGCAGAGTCATGTGGGTCTCTACGAGTTCAAGGCCAGCCTGGTCTAAATAGCAGTTCCAAACCAGCTGGGGCTACAGGAAGACTCTGCTCCTCCCTACCCTCAAAAAAAAAAAAAAAGGTAAAACATGATCTCTCTCATTAGAAAGTTATTATAGATTAGTGTGACACTGGTATATAAATAGATTAGTAAAGGGAGAATATGTTTAGAAATTAAACAAGCATAGATTTAGAAATTTGGTATGCAACAGTGCTATTCACAGAGAGCAGGAAAAAAAGTGGACTTGGGACAGTTATATACCAATCTGAGAAAAAAATATAATTGGATTCACATATACAAGCCAAGCCCACAAGTAGACCAGAGAGTTAAATGCTAACTATGAAACAGAGTAAAGGGTGTGTGTTGTTGTCCTTCCCTCCCTATTTTCTTTCCTCTTTTCCCTCGTTTTTCTTTTTCCTTCCCTTTCTTCTTTTCCTTGCTCCTTCTTGCCTTTTCTCTTATCTTTCCATTTTTTAGTGCTAAAGATGGAACTCAGGGACTTGTATAGGCCATGCAAATGCTCTACTATTGAGTGAAAACTGTAATTTCTTTATAGCTTAATTGTAATGAACTCAAACTCCAGAGGCAAGACTGATAAAAGTGATACACTTTTAGGAATGAGTTTCACAAACTGGACAGAATCTGAACTAAAGATGTTTACTTAGCCTTGCAACCAAAAAGTCTACTGTTTATAATGCAAACAAGCTTATTGAGCCAGGAGATCTCCCAACCTAGGCACCTGACCTTCATCCCTAGGAATCCAACTTTACCCTCTTATTGAATGAATGTGAAGTGAATGTGCTTGAATTAGCAAATCAAAGCACTGAACATAGCACATTCACATAATTGAAAACAATAAAAACAGAGAAGGACACTTGAAATTGTGTGTATGAGATGTTTTAGGCCTAAATATGAAAGGGCAAAATTTTCTGATAAGGGTAGATCAAAACTTATAGCTCCCAATTGAAGCTGGAGAAACAGTTTTAAATAAAAGCATGGATGAGTTGGGCTCAGGAGCACAGTTGCAAGACAAATTTGGAGGAATGCCTGCCCTCCTAGTTCAGGTATACTCTTAAAACTAAAGTTAAGAGTCAGGCCTTTAGCAGAGTGTGGTGGCACATGCTTTTAATCTCAGCACTCTGGTAGGCAGAAGCAAGTGGATCTCTGTGAGTTCAAGGCCAGCCTGGTCTATATAGTTCCAGGACAGCTGGGGTTACAGGGAGACCCTGTATCAAAAAAAGACCACCCCCCCAAAAAACCCAATAAAATAAAAATAAAAAATAAGAGTCAGGCTGTAATGTCAGCATAGTAATGCCACACTGTAGTGACTCCCGTAAGGATAGACTGTCTACTTGTACAGAATTACTTGGCATCAACATAAGGAAATAATCATACACCTGTCAAGTTATCTTCAACTGTCATAGGTACAAATTTGGCAAAATATGCAATCCTGTCCTGACTGCTGATCGTTGGTCACCATCATCTTGAGAGATGTCAAACCCCCACGTGATTATCCTAATCAACTTTGGCAAATGAAAGTAGTACTTAAATAAATCTTTGGTTTTTAAAAATTGGCTCATAATATGTTAATATTTTTGAAGACTTTATTTTCACTAATACTGAAACACAGAAATCTACTGTAGCTGTTTAAAGCACTTATTAACTCCTTTATTTGTAATTGGGGGGGGGGTCCCAAAACAAGTCAAAACAAAGAGTTGTCCTGTGTATTTATCTAAAACTTTTTTCTATTTTTACCAGTTTTTGGAAGGTCATTTCTCTCAAGACACTCTCTATATTACTCTAAATACAAGCCATAATTATACTAACTTACTTATTATTCAAAAACTTAATATATAAACAAAACAGGGGGAAATTAAGGACTGACTGCTCAGGAACAAATTATATTTTAACACTTTTAAAAACAGCTTATACTTTAAATTTTAAAAAATTTTCCAATCAATTTTGTACCTTAGCATCTGCTAGAAAAGCATCTTGAAAAAATAAGAAGTTTTTATCAAAACCTATGGTTAAACTAAATTAAAATAAGGGTCAACTAATAGTTAGATCTTGTTCTTCTCATTAGCTGGAACTGAGACTCCAATCTGTGCTTTCCCCTACATGCCTCTCTAGATCCCAGTCCAACTGGTAAAGCCACACTAGAAAACAACAATGTGGCAAGAGAGTCCGTTTCCTGACATTCAGTGGCATGAACAGCTGTTCTGTTTATGAGCCTGCTCCTCCAAGGCTGTCCTGCCCATGCCATCCACTCCAGACGCTACGATGACATCATGTTGACTCATGCAGCTTCTCCAGCACCACACCCTATCCAGCCCACGGTCAATGAGCACCCTCATGGATATACTTCTTAGATTTAACAAACATGGGAGCTATGAGAATGACTATATCAGGATTACCTTCTTTTATAAATATGGACATGTTTCTTCATTTACCAGAAAGAAAGAAAGAAAAGGAGTCAGGGGAGGAGGACTGTAGGAACGAGTTTTACAAACCGGACACAATCTGAACTAATGATTTTTACTTACTCTTCTATCCAAAACTCTGCTGTTTATTATGCAAACAAGCTTGCAGCCATGAGTTCTCATGACCTGAACACTTGACCTTAATGCCTAGGAACCCCACTTTGCCCTCCACCCTAGATAGTAAATGAATGTGAGTAACAAATCAAAGGACTGAGCACAGCACATTTGTATAATTGAAAACAGTAAAAAAGAGACGGATGTTTAACATTATGTGCATAAGATGCTTTCTTTGATTTATTTTTATTTATGTGTATGACTTGTTTTGCTTGCATATAAGTAAATACACTACATGTGTGCACTGCCTGCAGAAGCCAGAATGGGATGTCAGCGCCCCTGAAACTGTAAGTGATGATGGTTATTAGCCACATGCCAGTGCTGGGAACCAAACCCAGGTCCTCTGGAAGAACAGCCAGTGCTCTTAACCTCTGAGCCATCTCTACAGTCTTCTAATATGCAAAAACCTTTTAAATAATCAAGGACAAAAAAAAACTTTCAAAAGACATTTACATGTGATTCTATAAAATAGGTTTTTACCAAATACATGAAGATATACTCAGCTTCACTGTCACAAGACAAATGCAAATTTAAATGACACTGTTTCTAAGAAGAAGATACTATTCTCACTTAGCAGATCAGTAAAAACTCAAAAGTTTGAACAAGCTCTCTGAGACTTATCAGAAAAGAATTTATTCACTGCTCACAGGAATACAAAACGTTGGAATCTGTATACTGAGGAACTTTGTAATGTCAAACAGAAGCACATGTATGCTTATCTCTAACAATCCCATTCCTAGGATACACAATGGAGATATACCTCCAAAAGTACAAGAATACATACATGTAAGGACATGAATTATTATTTGTAATTAATGCCTCATATTTTGTTTGATTGGTTGAAACATGGAATAGCCACACATTTGAGCATCATAAAGATGCTGATAAACATAGCTGTGGAATGAGGCAAATCCTGGGTAACCAGCCTGGAGGCTTGGGGCTAACCCGTTACCAAGAGACCGAGTGCATGTGCTCAACCATGTGAGGAACCCTGTCACCCAAGATGAATTTTTCCATGACCTAGGTGCTTCTATATTGATCTAAAAACTCCAAACTCAGGACTTGGCAAGAAAGAAAATAATTGAAGAGCCATGATGGTGCCATGATGGTTGTAGGCCCTGGAGCAGTAGGGATGGTGGCAGGGGGCTCTTTGCACATGAACTTAAAATATGACTCCAGAACTCTTTGTTGTATTAGTAATATTGGTGATATGGAGGTGGAATGAGGCACATGCCAGACAGCCAGCCTTAGGCTGTAGGGCGCACTGGCTTCCAAGAGACTGAGTGCATGTGCTGGACCATGTGAGGAACCTTATGACTCAACATGCACATTTCCTGACCATGGGTGCTTCTGTATTAATCTCAAAATTCTGAACTCAGGACTTGGCCTCCCACCCACAAGTGTCCTGGCAGCCAGCGGAGGTGCACAGGCAGCCATCCACCCAGGGGCACCCCTGGCAATCAGAGCGCTATGGACCCAGCTGCCTACCCACAGCCCCTGGTTGCAGAACTTGGGAGAGGTGACCAGGTGGCAGGCACAACCAAGAGAGGATTGTGACAACCCCACCATGCTACATCCCAGTACATCTCTCTTGCCAGGGGCTAGGCCTTTGAGTGACCACTGCACAGTGCACCTATGGTCAGTCTGGGCCATCACCATCACACAGTGGCTGTCAGTGCCTGGCTGCAATCTGTAACAGCAAAAGGAACCTGAGAGGTCTACAAATTTTCAGAAAATAAGCTAGAGGACAAGGATGTAAAGCTGTTGTTATGCGAAGCTGTGAAATATCTCAACTGCCATTCAGAAAATCTTGGATTGGAGGTCTGTGAGCTACTTGTTGCCCACTGTGAGTACCAATCTTCTGCTTTTTACCCACACAGAGTAAAACCCAATCAACCTGTTGGAGAATGCCTTAAACCAAAGTTGTATTAGTGTGCTGAGTGAGATGGGGAAACAGCCAAAGTGTAACCTGCATGTACTCTGTGAATACCTGATTTTGATGGGGAAACCCAAGCATTTCTGATCTCTGAGGAAGAGAGAAATCTCTACTTTTAATCCTAAGCAGTAAGAGAAACAGGAAACAAGTGTGAAAATTCCATTCCAACAAATGGAGGTGTATTCTGACTCAAAACCATGTACAAAGGAAAGAGAATGGGCCTTTATTTTGCCCCATCTGTGTGTAAGAATCATAGATCACTGACAGGCATGATTTCTCTGGCACCCAGTTCAGAGGTGCTGTGTAAAATGGATGGGATTCTTCAGATGTCGATAGAGGACATGAAATCTGGGGTGGGGTGAGGGTGCTGGGGGGCTGGTAAGATGAGAGTGGAGATGGGGGAGTAGGCATGAATAGGATCAAAATACACTGTATGAAACTCTCAATCAATAACAAAATTTTTTAACTTAAAAAATACTATGCAGTGAAGCTGGGCATGGTGGTACACACTTTTAGTCACTGTACTCAGGAAAATAGCAGAGGCAGGCAGATCTCTGTGGGTTAAAGGCCAGCCTGGTCTGCTTAGTGAGTTCCAGGCCAGCTGGGGCTACAGAGAGACCTTGTCTCAAAAAGACCAAAAAAAATGTTACGTAGCTATAAAAATAATGGTGAAGATTTCTATGAACTGGTAAATAATTCCTGGAAATACTAAGTAAAATTAAAGCAAATCAAAAGAATAAAAAGTACATATACTTGGTGGCTGGAGGAATGGCTTGGCAGTTAAGAGCGCTTCTTGCTCTTGCAAGACCTGAGTTGTTTCCAGCACCCATGTCAGATTGCTCACAACCATCTGCAATTCCAGCTCCAAGAGATTCAATGCTCTCTTTTGGTTTCTGGGAGCACTAGCACACACAATGGATATATTTACACAGACACATACACATATACATAAATAAAATAATTTTTTAAAAGTATATGTACTTAACAGCTATCTTTTCTGAGAGAACAAGTACAAGAATACACAGTTAATGAAAATATGAATGCATGCCTTTTTTTTTTTAAAGAGATTGTTCAGTGGTTAAGAGCACGAGCTGCTGTTGCAGCGGCCCAGGTTCAGTTCCAAACACCCACACATTCCAGCTAACACCTACCTATAACTACAGCTCCAGGAGATCTGATGCCCTCTACAGGCCTCTGTGGGGAATCAGGCACACATGTGTATATACACATACATGCAGGCAAACATTCAAACATGTACATTTAAAAAAATTTTTAAATTTAGGCTAGGTATGGTAGTGTATGTTCAAGTCCAGCACTAAGAAGGCAGAGGCAGTTGGATTTCTGTGATTTCATGGCCAACTATGACAGGGTCTCACTAGTAGACTATGCTGGCCTTGAACTCACAGAGATCCAGCTGCCTCTGCCTCCTGAGTACTGGAATTAAAGGTATGTGCCACCACACCCAACCTACCAGTCATATTATATGTATATATATTTTAAATCATAACTACAAGCTAATAAAACTGGTTACCTATAGACAGTGAATAAAAGGGACAGAAGTGGTTGTTATATTTTACTCTGTCTATATTTTTGTACAGTTTAAAACCTTTTTTCAAATTAAGTTTGAGGGCTAGAGAGATTGCTCAGTGGTTAAGAGCACTGGTTGTTCTTGCAGAGGACCCAGGTTTGGTTCCTAGTACTCACATGGTGTGTAACAACCACATGTAACTCCAGTTCCAGAGGATTTGAAACACTCTTCTTGACTCCATGGGCACTGTATACACATGGTGCACTTACATACATGCAGGCAAAATATTCAAACACATAAATACATACATAAATAAATAAAAATTTTACAATAAAGTTTTTATAATTTAAAAACATAAAATAAAAGCAAGAGAAAATCTAAAGCTGAATACATAAGCAAATAAACCTAACTATATTTCAAGTGAATAACAAAGCCACACATAACAAGAAAAAGAACAATCATAACTTCTGTTTTGTTGTTTTGTTTTGAGACCAGGCCTCATAAAGTTGAAGCTGGCCTGGAACTTCCTATGTCAGCAAGGATGGCTTTCAACTGTTGATCCTCTTGTCTCTACATTCAGAGTACTGAGATTATAGGTTTCTATTGCTTTCTCAGCTCTGGAAGTATTTTGAATATAAACCTTTAGTTGGAAGATTTAAAAAAATGCAAAGAACTTTTGATATCTACCTTAAAATTTTATTCTTTATAGTAACAGGAGTATCAGTTGTGAGTCATTTTATATATGCTTTGACATTAAGCATATGACTAAATACATAAAGTGCTCTTGGAAAACAAAGTTCTCATTGGAAGAAAAGAAAAAGACAAGTATAGAATGGGGGAAGACAGAATCCTGTTGCATTCAACTGAAGTATGCATTATCTTATCCACATTACGTTTCTTCAGTAAAAGAAGGCAGGACAGCATATATAATAATGGGTATTGAAGGAACCCATCATCTACAAAAATCCTCTGAGTCCTAAAAGCAGAGACAATACAAATGTATATGCATTGCTGAACTACTGTCCATTTCCTCAAGATAGGATGAGTGGGAATAAGCGCAAGATAAGATGTAATAGCTACATAGGTACAACATTGTAAGAGAAAAATCTTTCTGGTTATAGAACTGTGAAACTGAAAAAAAGGTTATCTCCAGAGATACTAAAGAAGAAATCAATTATTTTTCTGGGATTAATAAGATCCAACTTGGGCTTGGTCTGGTGATACATCTTTAATCCTACCTTTCAGGTAGGGGGTGGCAAAAGCAGGCAGAGCTACAAGATTCAGGCCAGCCTAGTCTACATTGTGAATTCCAGGTCAGCTGGGACTATAGGCAGACACTGTCTCAAAAAAAAAATCAAACAGCAACAACAAAAAAGCCCACATCCCAATTTTATTCAAAATAATGTACAGGAAAAAAAATGTTCTCCAGAGTTCCCAAGCAGATTTTATGATTATTCAACATTTCAGTATTTACTGATATATTACATGAGTACAAAATAGAATAAAAGTTTTATAAATGACAGGCTTCGTTATCTATTATCTAACAATGTTTTTCAATATAGTCAAGTTAGCTCTTCTTACTGGCTGCAAATCTCAATCTATGCTAAAAGGAACCTTTAATACTGGTAATGATATATAATTATGGAGGCAAATATTACTGTCAGTAATCAGATATATATGCCTGGTAAGAAGTAAAAATGTACAGCTACTCAAGAAAAGTCTCAAGAAACAAAAAGATCATCTTAAATACTAAGTATATAGAATTCTAATTTAAAGATAAACCAACTAATGAAAAATGATCAAAACCTTGGCAATGTCTAATATTTTTTCTTCTCAGATAGGATCTTGTTATGTAGCCCAAGCTGACCTCTAACTAGCAATCCTCAAGGCCTCCTGAACTGTGGAATTACAGGTGTGCATCACTATTCTGACTCCCCTAAATAAAAATTTATTTTAAACACAAAAAAAGACTAAAGGGCTGGAGAAACGGTTCAGTGGTTAAAAGTACTTGCTCCTCTTCCAGAATACTATAGTTCCATTTCCAGCACATATGTCAGACAGCTCAAAATCAAGTATAACTCCAACTCCAGGGGATGTGATATTCTTTTCTGGCTTTTGTGGGTATGTCAAGGACTGTGTGGAAACCACCAGCAAAATCATGGAATATTTTCCTGGGGAATCATTTTTATTTAATGATAAATTATTTTAAACATTTACTCATGAAAACATTAGTAAAGTGCTTATTAGGACTATTCCACTCTGAGAATGTCTTATGTCTTTAAGGTTCATTCTTGTTTAACGTACTATTGCTGAACAATGTTTTATGATGTTATATATTATATGGTAAACTATATTCCAAGAAGTGCAATAGCACTGAAGAACACTTAGGGGGTTTCAAAGTTAGAGTATTATGAGTGGAGTGAACACAAGCATTTACATCTAGTTTTTTTCCTAATTTTTAAATGTAAGTGATTTACTATGATATGCCTTTCCTGATTCTGATGTTTATACAAAATGTAACTTGAAAAAGAAACTTTTAGAAGAACAATGATTTACATAAATACCTTTTCTGTGATGCTGGCATTTAATTAAATTCAAGGTTTTATGCATGTTAGGCAGGTACTGAGCTATACTCACAGTCTTACTAAATATTTAAATGCCTAAGTTACTTCATCACTATTCAAAAATATGCTTTAAGAAGACAATTATTCCTACTTGTATGGGAAAAATGAAATGACTGAATAATCACACTTCACATTTAAACCTAAGAATATATCATAACTTACTTTAAAACTTAAGGAAACAATAAATAGCAGTCCACGATTCCATCTTCCTCTGCTTACAGTACCCACTGGTAACTATTTAAGGCCTTGAAGTACTCTCAGAAGTACTACATAACAAGATCCTATCTGAGAAGAAAAAATATTAGACATTGCCAAGGTTTTGATCATCTACTTCATGCAGCCACTACTGTGTAATAAGGAGTAAGACTCTTTTTAAGCAATTTATCATCTCTGGCTCAAGAAAAATTATTTGCAACAAACATTTCAATAAAATTACTCTAGCTTTACTTCTGAGAGAGAAAATCAATCAATGGTCCAATCCCAATTTTAAAGCCTAATAATCACAGGAATGACCAGCACAACAAACAGTGCAGTAGGGGCACTGTTGACACTTGAACATAAGGAAACAGAGTATTTCAGTCCTCCGGGAACTTGCTCATATGAACTTGCAGCAATGGTGACAGCATGAACAAGACCTATGCACACTCAACAGACCCATCAGAGAACTCATCAGAACTCATCGGAACCCAGCAGCAGGTCCCAACCTTAGTTGAGGAATTATTGGCAATTGATAACTGTGGGGTGAGAGAGAGTAGATCTTTAAGGGAGTGATTCTAGATACACTGACTAGACCAGTGAATGAACTTGCACTGAAAAAAATTTGGGTAATAACGCTTGACTCAGCAGGCCTAACTGCTATGACAGAATGCATACAATCTGATATGGAAGGTATGAGGAGGCATGGATGCAGTAGAGGGTCGAAATATGGTTACAATTTATTGTATGAAATTCCCCAAAACTCAATAAAATATACATTAAAAATTACTCTGAGAAAAAAATACTCAATAACATCCTTAAATCCTACAAATATATGATTTTTTCTTCTCAAAACTGAGCAATAAAAACCAATGGGATAGTTCAGAATAACCATCAATTCAAAATAGCCAAGAGAAAGGAAAAGAAGGACAAGGAGAAGGAGGTTACAGCGTGTTCAGAAATTTTAAACAACAACAAAAACTGGCAGGGCCATGCGGAAGCAATGCTGAAGTGCAAATCCAGGGCCTTGCACACGTCAGACAACCGAGATGTATCTCCAGATGATACATTCTTATCATCCACTGCAATAACTTTACTCTTCCAGTGTTATATCCTGTAGTTATTCAGTAAATTATGGGGATGGGGGCCAGGGTCTCTCTAGTCCTGACTTACCTGGAATTAGCTACACAGACCAAGATGGTCTCATACTCAGAGATCCTTCTGCCTCTGCCTCATGAGTGCTGGGGTCAAAGACTCACTGCTGGTAGTAATTTTGTAATAAAATTTTGCTTTTATATCGTTATACTACCAGGGTTAAATTCTGATGATATAAATACTGCTTGAATTTACTTCCTATATTCCAAATAGATGAAAATAGCAGGTAACAGCTGTGGATCCTGTGAGCTACAACTACATAGCTAGATATTCCCATGGGTGGAACAGTGGCACAAATGTTATGAAAGTAACCACTTTCTGACTAGATTTAAGCACTGCTCCAAAACAGGAAATGCACACATGCTTGGTACTATAAATCTGGCCAAGAATTTATGATTGGGGAGCTCACAGTCCTCAGTGGATGAACCTACTATTATTACCTTATTAAATGGACATAGTATAAAATTACCATCTAAAGTCATATATCCATAGATTAGGGCAGGTCTCAGATCTCATCAGAGAAATTTCTTTGTGCAGTGGATGTTGGTTAGAGCAGAAACTCACAAATGGTCAAAATGCAAAGAATAAGTTTCTATGATATGCTCAGCCATGACTGAGATGTCTTTATCACATCCCTCCTCCCAAGGTTCAAGGACCATCATGGAAGAGGGGCTAGAAAGGCTCTAAGAGCCAGATTGGGAGGACTGGAGAAAAATAGTGTCTGCTGGACATGACAGGATTGTTGTACTCATGAACTCACAGAAGCTGTGGGTGCTTGCATATGACCTGCAAAATCAACCCAGCGAAAATTCCAGCACGGAGGGGGAGGAGCTCAGAAGTCCCCATCCTTAGCCAAGGATCTCCCTCCCTTGGGGACAGAGACAGTTTTCTTTAAGGGCGGGGTTCCTGGTGGGTGCGAATGGCTCCACACCTATGGGTATACAGGCAGCACAAATTGGAATCAGTGCCTATAAAAGTGGGGGGGAGATGGACATGAATTTGGGAGGGAATTGGGAATAGGAGATAAATATGGGAGGGGTTATGAGGTGTAATGGGGATGGGTATGATAACATATTTGTACGCATGTATGTAATTCTCCAAAATTACTTTTAGAATATTAGAAAAAACTGAAAATGGCAGGTAAAATATTAAAGTAGAAAAACAAGAGAATAAGTTTCAAAAACTAAAATAAACATAGATATGTACCAAAAAAAGTTAAAGAGTGATATGAACAAATGAGCTAATACTTCCTACATTCTAGCTGCCAATCCCAAAGCAGGCAGTAATAGCTTGGAATTCAGTGTCTGTGGCTACTCTAAATGTGTGTGGCATGGCATAAATAAGAGACAGGTACACCTTTTGAATTCATACTAGACACAGGTATGAATAGGCATGAAGATATATTGCTTGTTACTCCTCCAAAAGAGGAGTATGATATGAAATAGGTTATCAATCTACAGCCTAAGGCATCAGTTCTATAAAAAGGTATGGAACAGGTAGATAAAATATGGCCTCATGACTATGTTCTGGTGTCATGAACTGCAATGTCTCCCAGTAACAGTGCAGTGAGATAGCCCTACAATGAGATGATCAAAACCTATTCCTACAGTAAATTTAATTTTATGAAAATCTACTAAGACTTTATGTCTAAATAAGTGTGTTTAAGGTAGAAGTTGAGGACAGGGCAGTCCTCTGTCATGGAGCTGTTGTCTACTCAGCATAAATGATATCCTCAAAAAAGAAAAAAAAGCTACACTGAAATTAAGGCCATTTGAGAAGGATTTAATAAAGCATGTAAGAAAACAATGAAAAATTAATATGAGGAGGAAGAGAGGACTGCTTTGCGGAGGTCAGATTTTCCATCAAGCAATGTAGGCAATCCTGTAAAATATAAGTAGGGGAAGAAACAGCCCAACCTCAACTTTTTCCCTTCTATCTTTATTTAGTTAGGGGAGGGGCAGAGTTTTGCTACATCAGTTGGTCTCCAACTTGCTATCCTCTCAAGTTATTGGGATTACAGGAATGTCCCACCACACCCTACACTTTCTTCCTTTGTTGTTTTCCTGCTCAGGATCTTTCTATTGACCAAACCTCTCAAAACTGGAAGGCAAGAGCTGATTGACACTGTTCATATAAGCCACCACCCACAGCAGATTTCAGGTTGCAAATTATTGAAGTAGATTTGGAGAGGAAACAGAAGATACCTGGCAGAGGGTATAAAAGAGCTAATTTAAAATGGGGTATAAAGGTTGGCTATGATAGTGCACACCTTTAATCTCAGCACTTAGAAGGTAAAGGCTGGTGGATCTCTGTGAGTTTGAGGCCAGCCTGGTCTATAAAATGAGTTTCAGGCTAGCTGGAGCTATAGAAAAACACTGTTTAAAAAAAAGCTAGGGGTGGGGAGAGTGGCACAAAAAGAATGCTATCTTATAAAACAAGGAGACAGAATTAAAATAGTCACAGAATTGACTAATTCTCCACTCAAAAATGGAATCCACTTGGCCTACTCTGAAATTCCACCAGTTTTCTTCTTGGCTACTGTAATCAGAAAAGCTACATTCTCTTGCAATCATTTCAAAAGAGGAAAAAAGGACTATTTTTTCCTTATGCATCTCCTTTATAAAGTGCAGACACACAGAGATAAACACAAACACACACAAACATACACACACATGCATACTTACTTTCCAGATGTTTTCCCAGCAGGAATTTTCTTAAGTTCTTATCACCATTATTTTATTATTATTATTATGTTTTTTTTTTTTTTTGAGACAGGGTCTCACTATGTTGTCCTTGCTGCTCTGGAAATCACAGAGATCCACCTGTCTAGGCCTCCTGAGGATGGTACTAAAGGTGTGTGCCAAGCTCTTTATTTCAAAATAATAATAAATAAATAGTTTTTGGCTTATTAAGAATTCTGAGTATTTACCCTAAGAAGCATTATTATTTAGGCTCTATCCAATTAATGTTCTATTTAATTATGCAGAATCTTCCTTCTATACTGTATTTTTGACAAATGCATTACTTCTATAGGCTATCTAAGATATAAGCATGTCTAATTTTCTTTCTTTTTGCATGTGTACGTGTATTTTTTTGCATGTGTATTGTATATGTACGTTTGCATGTGCCTTGGTACACGCATGTAGGAGTATGTGTGCACATGTGTACACACAGGTGTGAAAACCGGAGGTTGATGTTGAAATTACAGGAAGGCTGTTGTGCCCACTCAGCATTTACATGGCTTCTGGGGATCTAAACTACAGTCTTCAGGATTGCATGGTAAGTGTTTTATCCATTGAGTCATCTCCCTGGCCTCTAATTTTGTTTCTAATAGGAAATATATTCTGAATAAAACATGGTTTTTAAGTCAGGTTTAAAATGAAGTACAACTTAAATTAACACTTTTAGGGTATTGTTCTCTAAGTTATAACTAAAGCATATACAGTCAAACCCAATGCCACAACCAAAAGAGAAAAGTTTCATCATTCTAAAACAGTCATTCTATAACAGGAGTGTTCAATGTGCATTACATGTGGTGCGTGTATCCCAGGATAGCTATGAATATGACCCATCACAAAACTGTAAACTTGCTTAAAACATTATGGATTGGGGGGAGTTTCTTCTTTTTAATCTGACAGATCTCAAATACGAACTTTGTAAATTACTCCATCACAGTTTCATATAAAGTGAATGTATGTATGTTCGCATTATTTATATACCTGCATGGATTCAGTTTTACGGTGGTATGCAGCTTTCTGTGTGCTGACTTCCAAGTACAGACAGTGAAAGTGTCACCATCAGACCTTACATGTGCTCCTAGTGACTTAGCAAGTGGAATGCAGCAATTATCAAGAATTTTTTAACTCACTAATGCAAATGATAGGCATCGAATGTTACATAGAAGATAACTATTCCTATGTGATTATTAAGGGTATATCCACACCTCAGCCATGCCTCCTATATCTCCTGTCATACTCTAAAATCAGTCTTCAGCTTGATACTCCATCCAGTTCACACATAGAATGGCGCAAACTTGGTGGATATTTTCCTGTCAGTTAATTTTCATGATAACAGTAAATATAGTCCCTTGTCAGCTGTATTTGCTTAAGTCCCCACATAGTTTCTACAATATCTTAAAAGGAAACAAAACCTAATCCCAACGCTCAAGAAGCAGAGGCAGGTATATTTCTGTTGGAAGTAAGCCTGATTTATACAGTGCATTCCAGGTCAGCAAGAGCTATACTGTGAGACCATCTCAAAAAAAAACAAAACAAAACAGCAAAACTTTATTAACTCCCACCCCCAAATTACAGATGGATAAAGATTGTTCAACAAAAACTATATACAATTGGGTCTAGAGAGATAGCTCAGCAGTGAAGCCCATGGGCTGCTCTTACAGAGAACACAGGTTTGGTTCTTAGTAAACACAAGGTGGCTAACAAGCATTTGTAACTCTATTTACAGAGATCTGATGCCTTCTCCTGGTCTCCGCAGGTACTGTAAGCACATGGTATACTTACACACAGGCGAAACAATACATATAAAAATTTAAACATTAAATTTAAAAAGTGTATGAGCATGTTTTCATAAGGTAAATGGCAAATTCTGCTCAATTTGCATACGGAATTTGTATAACTTTTCAAATTTGAGAAGGCAAAAACAAATTCTATGTTTATTAAGGAATTCATCAGGACAAAATAGCAGAACTGATAAAAAGTATCTTCTTAACAACAAAAAGTTAAATTAAAACTCGGGTTCTATCTTAAAAGCTAGTTATGTGGCTGTATGGTTAATATAAAAAAGCAAAATTATTTGCTGAGAGTGAATTTATTTAGAAATATTTGGAAAATGTAGTGGACAAAATATGCCTCAGGGGGAAATAAAGGGAGCTATTCCAAGAATCAGTTGTCTGACCAGATGAATTGAAGCCAGGTGAATTGAAGAAATTAAAATCCGTGGAAAGAAGTTTTTAAAGAAGAGCTGCTAACTTTAAACTTATGCGTTGGTGATTGATGACAGCACTGATGCTATAAATGCAGCTTTACCTGCTATCCTTATTAGAGGTACTGATGATGAATATGATGTCACTCAAGAAATGGCTTCTTTAGTGCCATTAAAAGACACAACTAAATCAAGAAATTTATACCAAGCAGTGAAAAATGTTAAGGTAATTTTCCTTATTCATTATCAATGTATCTGGTCCAGTTACTGATGGTGTCCCGGCAACGGTAGGTAAAAGTGAGACTTTTAAAATTAATAGATAAGGCAATTACCATTCAAAACTCATGTTTAAGAAAGTATCTGACAGTATATAAAGAAAATGTATTCACAAAAACATTGAATCATCACCAAGACTGTGAATTTCATAAGGGCCAAGATTGAATTTTCACCAGTTTCAGAAATTCCTTAAAAGTGTAAATGCCAGTGATAGCAACATCAATTACTTTTGGAAGGAAGATGGCTAAATCCAAACCAGATGCTGAGGAGATTTTATTATTTGCAACATGTTATCAAGTAATTTATGGAATGAAAAACAAAATTTGTGCCAAAGCTTCACAAAGAAAACTGGCTTACAGATTTAGTATTTTTAGTGGTTTAACCATTTCATTTAAATGAGTTAAGGAGAGATGGCTCAACAGTTAAGAGCACTGATGCTCTTGCAGAGGACCTGAGTTCTGTTCTGTTCCCAGCATCCACATAGCGACTAATAACCATTCATAACTCCAGTTCTAGGGAATCTAATGTCCTGTTCTGGCCTCTACAGGTATTGCATGCATGAGTGCACTTGAATATATGCAGGCAAAACACTCAGACACATAAAAGTAAATAAATAAAATTTTAAAAAATCAATGCATTAAACATGAATCTTCAAGGAGAAAACCAACTTACCACAGTGTTTAAAATCATAGCAGCATTTCAAAAGAAACTGAAATTATGGCAAGCACAAGTTAAGGTAAACAATTTTATGCCTTTTGGCACATTGACTAAAATCATGGTCTTTTAAACAATGAAAAATACATACCTTTGCTTTTCAATTTGATTCAAGAATTTAAAAAGAGAAATCAAGATTTCCAGGAATAGAATCATGATTTTGGTATATTTTTTATTCCATTTTCAGTCAACATAAATGTTACCTGCCAATTTTAAAATTGAAGCGTAGGGCTGCAATCTGATATTCAATTTGAAACATATCAATCATGTTTCTTTACTACATTTTCTACGTCATGTCTTCCCAGGGCCAAATCATCTCTCACTTCACAATCAGACCTCATTCATGGCATTGCTTTTTTAGAAGCATCCGTATTTGCGAGCAACTGTTTCAAGAATGAGTCATACTGAATAAAAAATATCTGATGAATATATTCAGAACTCACTGAGAATTGCAGCAACTTCTATTGAACCAGCTCTTAGGCATTAGTTTCTCAAATGCAATGTCAAATATCCCATTAGTGTTGCACTGCTGTGGGGATCTGGGTATTGAGCAAGGCAAGCAACTCCAGATACCCTAAAGGGATGGCAGGTGTCTGACTGCCTGATGTGATAACCTGGCCCCAGGAAGCTACTGTAGATATGAATCTTCCTTTCCCCAACCCCAGACCAGAACCAGGTTTTTGGGTTTTGTTTCCTCATTCCTGAACTTCCACATCAGCCCTAAAACCTTCCTGCCTTTACCCCAAAACCCCACCTTTAACTTCCCACCTTCTGTAATGGTCAGGAAGGCCTCCCTATATAAACCCCTGCATTGGCTCTAACAACCAAACTACCCACCGACATAGTCTCCCGGGAGGGAACTCCTCCCGCTGCACTCTGAGCCACCTGAGTTCCCGCTCGATCATCCTCCATTCTCAGGCTTGGCTGGAGCAAAACAGCTGTGCTGGAGATGGAGACCCACCCACAAATGGTGCCCAATGTGGATGGATAGAGAACAACAATGGCGATTGAACAAGAGACACTCCAGGACGCGCTGAAGAAGGTGAGTGCTCCCCACGAGGGACATCGGCTTTGGCCCCGCCATCCCACTCTGAGGACAGGCATGGTTTCTTTCTAACTTCCGTCTTTTTCCTTCCATCTGAGCCCTCGTGAGGGACCGGTTATGTCATGGGGCAATTGAAGCTTTCTGACCATGGCGACTCTCTGGTGTTAGTTGAAGGCCCACATGTCCTCTGACCAGACCCCAACTGCCCAACTGAGTGTGGGCAATGACCTTTTATCTAACTCTCTCTGATCAAAAAACCTGGTTATGCAACAACCAGTTAAAGGCTATTACAGCAGTCGCCAGTCTCTTAAACTTGTGGTGAGGCTTATGTGTCTATACTGGACTGAATTCCCCAGGACCTTTCCACAGACCTGGGAAAGTTCTTCCGGTATAGCACGATTCTTTCCTTTCCTATCATAAACAATGCACCAGCTCCATCAAGCTGCAGGTGAGGGACTGAGCTTCATTAGTCAAAGCTTGTTATTGCCTCAGGGCCGGTTAAACCTGTAAATACCTTGCCTCTAAGAGTTAAGAAAAAAAAATGGTTTAAAAGACATTCCATTCCTTCCTTCGGCTTCTCACCACCATGGTTCCCCTCCACGGGTATGGAAAAGAACAGTTAGATTGACCTGAGATTCAAACCTCAGTCACCTGTAAGCACCAAACATATGTAAAAATGGCTAGCCTAGAGTTTTCGTGTCTGTCTCTGGTTCCCGTCTCTTTTGACTTGGCAACAATCCAGCTTGTGTTACTTGTCTGTGTCTGTTTTGGTTTTGTCTTAAGTGTTGATTGCTTCGTTGTGGGCCAGAGTGAGTCCAAAAATGTCAAAAATGTTGCTACTTTTGAATTATAGTGACCAACTTTTCTAAATGCCTTTATCTACCTTGTTATCTGAAAATGTAATTACTTCTCTATAGAGAAAAAAGGTTTTAAAAGTTATTTCTTTCCTTAGACTTTTTCTCCACCATGGTTTTCTTCATGGATGGGGGAAAAGAGCCATTACAGGGCCTGAACTTTGGACCTCAGTCACCATGGTTCCCAGACAGCTGCCTTTCTAACTAGATATAAGCATTTTAAGTTTTTGTGAACAGGAGGGTCATATACCATGCAGTGTAGAACATTTAACTGGGTGCCTTTTAAAAGAAAAAAGAGGTTTCTATTATATACCATGTGCTTGTTCATGATCATGGCTCATGCCCTTACTAGGAGAGAGGAAACCATGTGGTCTGGTCTACATATCTTATCATATCTGGTCTACATATTTCATCAATATGGTGACAGTCACATGGCCTGACTGCCAACTTGGACAAAAATTTTCAAAATGGCATTGACCTGCTTGACATTGTCGCCATCTTAATCCAGCCACATGGCATAATTCAAAATGGCCACACCCAGGAATTTACTGGTTCTATAGAACTCCTGGAGATCATGATAATCTAGGAATTCCCTGGACCACAGGCATTTAATCACATGTCCTAATCCTATTGCAATCTATGTTTTTGTTTTGGTTTTCATTTTAGATTCTTGATGGGATCATAGAAAAGCAAGCAATTCTCACACAGTCCTTTGTCACAGGGTTAATACATTTCTATGTCAAATTAAAAAGAGACAATGTCATCATTTTATTATCATTTTGGTCTGTTTCTAATGAAAAGTATTTTAAATTTTAACTTTTAGTATGGTATTTACTGGTTTTTAAAATGACAGTTTTTTTTTACAAGGAACTATTTTAAATTCTGATATTTGTTTATATAACATCTTTATCTGTTTTTAAAGGAAATTATTTTGGATTTTAACATCTTTATATATTTGCTCATTTCTAAATGTAACTATTTAAAATCTTACATTGTTTTGCATAATGTATCTGTCAGTTTCTAAAGGGAACTTAAAAAGGGTTTTCTAGCTATAGGCCTCTAACACTAACTAGGTACAAAGTGAGCTGATGTTTTATGATGGCTAAACCTAGGAAGCTCATGTGAAATTGCAGTACTCCAGTACCAAACTTTACAGGAGACAAGCTGCTACCAGGAAACAGCTACAGCAATGGGAGGTAAAGAGGAATGGATGGCTTGGGTGGAAGGTGTAATATGCAGCCTTCACTGGTCTTAATTCTTGCCTTTTTGCATTGTGATCCAAAGGCCTGTTTTTCTGAAATAGAGTATTTCCCTCTCTGATGTTTAGTTGCTTCAAGCTTGCTTTTCCATGTCCTGAGCATCACTGCTTTTCACTTTCTAGTTACTATGTCCTACACAGACTAAAAAAGAAAAACTTTTTAAAATCAACTCTTTGCAGCTTCCTTTAGGCACCATTGTTTTCTATGTTCCTTATTATAGGTATTTAGTTCAAATTTTGCATGGTAAATTATAATACGGTTTTTATGTTTTCTATAAGGTTTTACTAAAAACTTATAAAGTACAATGTATATTATCTTATGTGTGTAATTTACATTCCATGTTCTTCATTAAGATGATGCTGCACAGAATTCCTGAGTAACTGCCATGCTTGTGACTTTAGTTGTGCCTACTTACAGAAGTTCATCACAACTGGGTTTGCTAATGGTTGTATTCTGCCACTGAAGGAGGAGTAAGCTGGACCCCCACCTGAGTATCCAGCTACTCTTCCAAGCCAGCTGTATGTAATTTTGCCCTAATCACAATTGGTCTCCTGCATTTGGGGAGGAAATTTGGGAAAGGCTAAAAAAAAGGACTTGATCTATGAAGTTATAAAAAAAAATCACCATCCATGCTGAAGACTTTACAGTGCATCTGCTCTCAGGTTACCTATATACCTGTTAGTAACACCTCACCCATCTGTATGAGTAAAGTCATTCATTCCCCAAGGTGACCTTTAATATGATCAAACATTGATTTGATACTAGAGCCTTAGAAAGGGGATAAACATTGCTTAATGCACCCAGGAAGAGAATTTTCTTAATGTTATTATATCTCATGATCTTAAGAAAAGAAAATGAAAAGGTGAAAAATATATATATTTTATTAAAAGGGATTTTTGTATAAGAAAGTCTATACAAGTGATTAAAGATCTAAATTTATATGTTATAATATAGAAAGCATTAGATAAATAATGTATAGGTAGTCTTAAAGTTTCTAAAGTAATAGTTCAGTCAAATACTTTAAGGAACAAAATATATGTCTAGCCAAGACTTATTAAAAAATGTTTGGCTTTTGCCCAAGCTTTACCTGTATAACATACAGTAATTAATAGTTCAGTGTTGGTGGAACTAACCTTCTTGGGTGTCTAACAACCATATTTAAAGGCCTCTAACCTGGTCAGAGGGACTTAAAGGGACAATTGTTTGTCTCTTGCCCTCCAAGGTCAACTAAGTTCCAGGGGATCATGGGGCATCTCTCGAAATGTCCTATAACTGTGATGTGTCACCTGTCTTCCTGTTCAGGGAGGTTGTGGAGACCCCACTAGAAGGACTTGAACCAGTGTCCAGTCTGCAAAGAAGAGGGTCAGCACAGGAAAATGTTTCCTTGATTTGCTTCCAAGTGAAGCTATGGCCTAGCAAGACCTTCTGACTTATCTTCACATAGATGGAACTGGTAAAACAAAGCCCTATGGAGTCAGGGGCTCCTCTCAAGCCCATGTCATCCCCCTGAGGAACAGATACTCAACTGACCGTAAGAATCAAATTAAGTTGGTTTATTTGGGACAAATTATATGATCTTAAACACCCAAAAGGAAAGTATAACCAAAAAATTAAAGTGATTAGTATGCTTCTTTAAGACTATAAGGAATTACACTTCCCATACATTAGGTTTAAGTTAATATAAGATGTTACTTACACAATTTCTCACTAATGAATTTGTTCTTAATAAGAAAATGTCACTCAGATGTAAGACTTCAATTCTTGGCCTACCTCAACACTGCAATACATACCTGTAGCCAAGAAAGGCAAGCCCACCATTATTCTAATCCCCAAATTAAATGATTTCTTTTCTCTCCCTGTCTAGAAGCCATTTGGGAGGGAACTCACCCTCATTCTAGCCACTCCAGCTATCAAGGTGCCTGAAAACAAATCCTGATTTCAAGACTCTCAAGTTCAGCCTTGGCAGTCAAAAGGAAAAACAAAGAGGAACCCAAAGATGGAAGCCTTTCAAAGTCCTTAAGCAAGAAATTCTAATGGACTTTCAATTGGACATTTGAATTCTTCCCTGTTATGACTATTTTAATTTCATCTTCCAGGAACCAGTCAAGGACTTTCTTTTCTCCCTACAACTAACATTTATGCAATTCAGGGGTCTTTTAGATAGACTCACTGAAGGGGTACCCCTATTGCCACAATCTATGACCCTATTCAGCCTTGAAGAAGCCAGAGTAGTCAGCCTTGAAGAAGCCAGAGTAGTCTATGCCCCAATTCCCTATTGGCAATTAGGGTGACCTCTTCAGAGGGTGGTGTGACGAGAATAGGAGGTAGAATTTGGCTAGGCAGTTTAGGGTAAAAAGACCCCAAAGATCAAAAACTTTCCTTGTGTCCTTCAGCAGCCTACTCTATATCAAAGGCCAAATATGTCCAAAGTATTTGGGGGGCTCTTATCTATTTCCTAAAAGATTTTAGGGTTACCTCTTCAAAAGGGGGATGTTAGGGAACAAATAGCTAACTGAGAGACTATAAATTCTCTCACTTATACCTTTCATAAATTCAAGAATGAACTTAAAACACATTATCCCCCCTGGTTTGCCAATCCCCTCATGGCCTGGCTCCTCCCTTTACTGGGCCCTTATATACCTCCCTATTATATATAAAAAAGGGGGAGATGTGGAGATCTGGGTATTGAGCAAGGCAAGCAACTCCAGATACCCTAAAGGGATGGCAGGTGTCTGACTGCCTGATGTGATAACCTGGCCCCAGGAAGCTACTGTAGATATGAATCTTCCTTTCCCCAACCCCAGACCAGAACCAGGTTTTTGGGTTTCGTTTCCTTGTTCCTGAACTTCCACATCAGCCCTAAAACCTTCCTGCCTTTACCCCAAAACCCCACCTTTAACTTCCCGCCTTCTGTAATAGTCAGGAAGGCCTTCCTATATAAACCCCTGCATTGGCTCTAATAACCGAACTACCCACTGACGTAGTCTCCCGGGAGGGAACTCTTCCCGCTGCACTCTGAGCCACCTGAGGTCCTGTTGATCGTCCTCCATTCTCTGGCATGGCTGGAGCACAGCAGCCATGCTGGAGATGGAGACCCACACACACACTGCCCTCTTTTGTTTTACTTTATAATAAAAAAAAAAATCAATGAGGTTTTATTACTTAACTGTGTTTATTTTCTTACTAATTGTAAACTTGGGAACTGCTTGACTACTAAAAATACTCTCTGAAGAGGGTGCCCTATAATTTTATTACATGAGAACATTTTTCATTATCTGTGATGGTGGATAACACAAAATTATATACAGAACTTTTTTTCTCTCATCAGTATTTGTTTTTGTGTATTTAATGTGTGGCTGAAGACAATTCTTCCTCATCCAACGTGGCCCAGAGAAGACAAAGGGTTGAATACCCTGCCTATACTTTTCTTAGTTTGCTGGTTGCTACTACAATTAATACGAAAAGCCTGGTTTATGTTAGCAAAATTTTATAGCTTTGCATATCAGAAATGTGAATCAAGTTACATTCGGTTAAATCAAGGTGTTGAAAGGGCTGGCTCCCACTGGTGGCTTCAGAGAATTTGTTTCTTGCTTCTTCCAGCTTCTAAGGGCTGAGAGTTCCTTTGTTTTCAGCATTACTCCATCTATGCTTGGTCTTCACATTGCTACTTTTCTAGTAATACTTTTGCCTCTCGTAAGAACCCTTATGATTAGATTTAGGACAAACCCAGATAATCCAAGATAACTAACCCATGGTTAAATATGAAAAGTCTCTTTTGACATATTAACACTCTCAGGTTCTAGAAATTAAGATATTGATATTTCTGGGAGCCATTATTTGGCCTACCACAGCAGGTAATTCTTCTGTCACTCCAATGCTGGCAACTACCTACCATTAATCTCTATAATTTTACTAGCATGCCATATAAATGTGACCATTATGGTACAGTCTTTTTACTCTGGCTTCTTTTTACAATGTACTTGAAATTCATTTACATTGTTGCACTTATCATGTAGCCATCACTTGGTATCTGTGGGGGATTTACTTTTAGAACTGCTAAGAGGAACTAAAAATCTCTGGATGCTCATGTTGGCATATAACCTATACAGCTCTTACCATAGACTATAAACGTCACTACATTACTTATAAATCCTAATACAATATAAATATTATGTAAATAGTTCTTGTACCTTATTATTTGAAGAATAATAGGAAAAGGCTGTATATATATGGTATTTACAAAATTCATTTTATCTGATTATTATAATTATTCCTATTATTATTTTGGATTTTTTAAGACAGGGTCTCCTATAGTCCCAGCTGGCCTGGAACTCAGTGTGTAGACCAGGCTAGCTTCTATCTCACAGAGCTCTGCTTGCCTCTGCCTCTAGAGTGCTGGGAATAAAAAGCATGTGCCACCATGAATATGAGTGTTTTATGCATATGAGTGTTTTATTTTATGCATATGAGTGTTTTACTTGCGTGTACATAAGTGTATCTATATTACACAATGCCTGTGGAGACCAGAAGAGGGAGTTGGATCCTCTGGAACTGGAATTAGGAACGGTTGTTAGCTGTCATGTGGGTGCTAGGAATTGAACTCAGGTCCTCTAGAAGAACATCCAGTGCTCTTAATCACTGAGCCATCTCTCCAGCCTTTGAGTATTTTTTATCTGTAGTTTAAATCTGCAAATGCAGAACCTGCAGGTATGGGAGGCTGACTGTACCTAATTCCCTTGCTGAGTTTTCCTTCACTACATGGTTATACCACACTTTGTCCAATCACAAGTTTTGAAGGATTTTTTTTTATGTGTATGAGTACTACTTTGCCTGCATGTATGTAAGTGTATCACATGTGTGTGCAAAGCTTGCAGAGGCCAGAAGAGGGTGTGAGATTCCCTGGAGTTATGGATGGTTGTTAGCTGCCATGTGAGTTGTGGGAATTGAACCCAGTCCTCTGAAGAACTGCAAGTGTTCTCCAGTCCTGAATTGAAGTTTTGTGCTATTCAATTTTTAACAAATATTAGTAAAACTACTATAAAAATTGATATATATTTACATGAATATAAAATTTTTATTTCTTTTAAATAAATAAGTAGGAACATAATTGCTGGGTTGAATGACAGTGCATGTTTAACTTTCAAAGAAATTGACAAAACTGTTTTACACTATGGTTGTACCTCTTATGTTTTCTCTGAGGAACATGGCTGTGTACTACATGAACAAAGGAAAACTATAATTAATGAAGAAAATAGTATTTAAAAAATATTTATTTTATTTTAAGTGTATGAGTGTTTTGCCCGACTGCAGGTAAGTGCACCACATGCATGCCTGGTGTCTGTGAAGGTCAAAAAAGGGCATTAGATCCTCTGGAACTGTAATGATGGACAGGTGTTAGCTGCCACATAGGTGCTAGGAACTGAAGGTAGGTCCTCTGGAAATACAGTTTAAGTGCTCTTAATCATTGAGCTATCTCTCCAGTCCAAAGAAAATAGCTTTTAATTGAACAATACTGTCTATCACAATGATGGGATGAATCTTCTATAAAGATAAAGGAAAGAGACTAGGGATGCTGGCAGAGTGCTTGCCTAGCAAGTACCAAGCTCTGGGTTCAATCTTCTGCACCACAGAAAAAGGTCATGGTGATACCTGCTTGGAGTACTGAACACTGAAGAGGTGGAAGCAGGAGGATCCATAGTTCAAGGTCATCCTAAACTACACAGCCCCAGGACATCTGACACTAACCATGACACTATCTCAAAAATAAACAAACAAAAAACTAAAGGTAAAAACATGAAAGAGATAGGATAAAGAATAATTTCAGAAACTATATTTAAATAGTGTAGGGGCAGTATTTATCATGAGGTAACAATTCAAAATGTTCATAATTAAGGACAAAAACATAAATCTATAGACAATACACTGAATAAAAAAGAATAAAGTCATATTCAAACACTTTATGATAGAAATGTGGATATTAAGAATAAAAAGAAAGATCTTAAAAGGTACCAAAAAAACCAGAATGAAAACTAAAGCTGATAGAAGACTGAGCATGCTGGCATACATCTTTAATCCCAGGAGGCAGAAGCAGGTAGATCTCTGTGAGACTGAGGCCAGTCTGGTCTATATAACAACTTCCAGGCCAGCTGGGGCTACAGAGAAACCAAAAGGGGCAAAGAATGGCACTAGAAAGATGGCTCATTATTTAAGAGTACTGACTGCTCTTGCAGAGGACCCAGCACCCAAATGGCAGCTAACAATCTGTAACTCTAGTTCCAGTAATCTGATGCTGATCCTCTCTTCTGACCCCAGGAGGCACTGCACGACAGAGGTGCCCTTACATACATGCAGGCAACACACTCATATACATAAGATAAAAATTTAAAAAATACTGATAGCAGACATTTCACCTGCAATAGGAAAAACCAGATAACAATAATACTAAAACCCTGCAACTTTTAATTAAGATTTTGGGACTGGGTGTACTTTAGAAGTCAGATTTTTTTGGAGAGGTAGGAAAATTCATATGGTCCATATAGTGAACATTACATGTCACTCCCATTAGTATATTTATCCTATTCCTATGAATAAAGCTTAAGAGAAGGGGCACTGAAGCTAAGTAAAAACTAGGTTCCAGAAGTTCCTATAGCTATCTGTGAACAAATAGAAGTACCATGTTAGAAAATATTTGACAGAATTGTACTTTGGAGGTAGTAAACTAGATTGGCAGGGTTTTACAGATATTGTTAATTGGGTTCTCTGTAGCATTTATGTAAAAAGACCATAAAGATGTCAAGTCTTAAGACCTTTCCCCTCAAAATCTCTCTCTGGTCAAAATCCCTCTCCTTCAAAGAACCATACTTTAATATTTTGTCCTCTGCCATTCCTGTATCGCAAGTTTCAAACAGTCTTCTACCCTCTCCTCTCTCATACTTGGAATTGAACCTAGGGCCTTACATATACTAGTCAAATATTCTGACACTGAGCTATGTCTTGAGCCTTCAAATAGTCTTTTAAAAATATATTTATTATTTTTATTTCCTACATATATATAAGTATACCTGTGTTGTGCAATGCCCACAGAGGTCAGAAGAGGGCGTCAGATCACCTGGAACGGGAGTTAAGGATGGTTGTTAGCTGCCATGTGGGTGCTGGGAATAAAATGTGGGTCCTCTGCAAGAACCACCAATGCTCTTAATTGCTGAGACATCTCTCCAGCCCAAGCCTTCAAATAATCTTATTAACTGTTATAAGAACGATAATTAACTTTTGTCTCTACTTCTTAGCATAGAGATTCAGGTGTCTTGGAATTTCCTGGTCTTCTTGAAGTGTGAGGTGAAATAAGTGAAATGAGATGAGGGGTATTATTTTGCTATTTATTTTAAAAATCTGAGTTTATGCTACAATGTGAAGAGTCTAGTATGAGGCTAGTTGAGAGAGAAATCAACCACGTGATTAGAAAGTAGACACTTTTGGTTTTACCTCTAGATCTCCGAGGAGGAAAGAAGTGCTGGAGTGGTATACAATGGTATTTCATTAACTAGATCCTTCAATGAAGACTCCTAAGTGAAGGGGTTCAGAAGAGAACATGCAGGCTGAATGTATGGATATATGAGGACTGAGGATGTGTTTCACAGAGACAGAGGTTTTTGTGTTCAGGATCCCTCCCTTAGTTTTATAAGGTGTTATAAAAAGCAATGAACACAAAGAAGGGGTTATGGGAACCCTCAATCTTTAGTAGTACAGGAGGCCTGGGACTTGTTAATAGTGATTGAAGCGAGGGAAGGGGTCAGTCTTGTGGGACCAAGCCATTAACCAGTGTGTTTTGGAGTGAAGTTTAACTAAATAGAATTGAATGAAAGGACACATCAGTTGGTGTGGACCCATAATACATGTGGTGCCACAAATGTTCTAAGTGTAGGGAACAGCTTTTCTTTTTGCTAACTTTTGAAATCTCAGACTATTACAAAATAAAAATTCTATTTAGAATAAAAAGGTATAAATAATACATATATACAATTCATTCAGATTTCCCAAACTCAATATTTTATGACACTTATCAGTCTTTCTCCTTTTTCCCTATTTTTTTTCTGAAATTAGTAATAAACTGTCATGCCATGCCCATACTCTTAAACGTTTCAGTGTATATTCCCTTTAAAGGCACACTATCAAAATAAATACAGTAATTCAAATCTATAAACCCTCATATTGTCAACCATTCCACTAATGCCCTTTACAACATAGAGAATAAAATGAAATTTTAATTTCTGAATTGGTGTGTGATTCAATCAATGGCCATATATGTAATTTTATGCTCTGATCTCTTTAGTCTTCTTTGCTCTGGAATAGGGTCCTTAGTTCATGTTTCTCATGATCTTGGCATTTTGAAGAAGATGGAGCATTTATTTTTTGAAACATTCCTTAATTTGTGAGGGAGTATTTTTTAAAAATATTTTTGTGTGTAAGTATTTGCTTGTGTGTATGTATATGCACCATGTGCATGCCTAGTGCCTGAGGAAGCCCAGAAAAGGGAATCAGGTTCCATGGAACTGGAGTTACAAATAGCTGTAAGTTACCATGTGGGTGCTGAGAGCTGAATCCAGGTCCTCTAAGAGTAGCCAATGCTCTTAACTGCTGAGTCATCTGTCCAGCAATGTGACCGTGTCTTGATGTTTATTTATTTTATTTTGTTGTATGAGTGTATTGTCTGCATGTATGTAAAGTATACCCATGTGATACAATGACCATGGAGGTGAGAAGAGGGTGTTGGATTCCTGGAACTGGTGGTTGTTAGCCATCATGTGGGTGCTAGGACTTGAACCTGAGTCTTCTGCAAGAGTAGACAGTGCTCTTGACCATGAAGCCATTTTTCCAGCCCCTTGATGTTTATTTTTAAGTCATACATTCTGCAGGATTATATCAGAGATCTAGTGTTCTTTTTACTGATGCTAACAGGATGTATATTTATGATGTCTATTTTTTGCAATGCCAATAACATTAACTTTGACAGTGTGTCAGTCAGTAGGCTACTGTCTACCCTAAAGTTGCTGATTGTTTTTTTGTGATTAGTATGTATCATATGGAAAAAATTCTGAATCTAAAATATTCTTGTTATCAACTTTTCATGCATTAATGTAGTATTCATTCATTGTTATGTGAAGCAATACTTGGGTAGTCTTACATATTTTTAAAACATCAGAATTCTATGTCAAGTTGTTTGGCTTCATAAGAAAGGCATGCTAAGAGCTGAGAAATATGGGTCTGGTTCTCAGAACTGACATGGTGGCTCACAACTGTCTGTATCTCTAGTTCCAAGGGCTGCAAGAATTGCACATGTGGTGCATATACATATATACACGCATGCAGGCAAAACACTCATAAAATATAAAAATAAACATTTTTAAATAGGAATGATGGTATTTTATATAAATAATATTGCAATTATAAATTGAGAGAGCTATCTTTTCATTAGTTCAAACTAGTTTTGTATATTTCACAAGTTTGAATATTTTCCACAATAATTTCTGTGTACTTCTTGATATCTTCCTTGTTGCTACTTGGAGTTTTCCTAACTTAGCTCAGAAATTGTCCTTTTTGCTTATTTTTCAAAATAACTGACAGAGAAGTTTATAAAGTGGGCTCTTATGAATTTTTGTTTGCTTATTTATTTTTCAGTGTTGGGAATCTAATTCAGGAGCTTCTGCAAGAGCACCAACTGCTGAGCCATCTCCTCAGCTCCTGAATATTACATTTAACTTTTTGAGGAACTGTCAAACTGTTTTTTTTTTTCAAGTAGTTATACCATTTTACATTCCTAATAGCTATGTATAATGGTTCTGATTTACATATATATAAATTCTTTATTTAAAATTAGGTTACTAATCTTTTCATTGTTGAGTTGTACAGATTCTTTCTTTTGCTTTTTCTTTTTTATCTTACATGTATAAGTGTTTTGCCTATATGTATGCAAGTGGTCACTGTGTGTGCAATGCCCACACAGGCTAAAACAAGAGAGTGTCAGATTTCCTGGAACTGGAGTTATAGGTGGTTATGAGCCACCATATAGGTGCTGGGAACTTAACCCAGGTTCTCAGCAAGAGCAGCCAGTGCTCCTAACTGCTGAGTCATCTCTCCAGCCCATCTTGGCTTTTTTACCACGGTTAGGGAAAGGAACTCAAGTTCTCATGCTTGCACAGCAACCACTCTACCAACTGAGATATCTTGCGTGCTCCAAAATTCTTTTATACAAAAGGAGTTATTTTGTTTAGGATTCTCCATTAGAAAAATTATTTTTGTGTGAACAGCCAAGTTTAATAGCTTATCATACAGTCTAGTTTAAGGGAATGATTCAGTCTTCACTAATGTTGGCTTTTTTGATCTTTGCTTAACAGAACAAAGTCCAGATAAAAGAATACTCACTGGCCATGATACTAAAAGTAAAATTGAGGGGTTTGAGAGATGGCTCAGAGCACATGCTTGTTTTTCAGAGGCTCTAAGTTACATTTGCAATACCCAAGACAGAGGGCTCACAACCATCTGTAACTCCAGCTTCCAGGGTAACCCCCATCCTCTTCTGGCCACCGAGGACACACATACATATGTGACAGACACTTATACAGACATATAAACATAAAAATAAATAAAACTGATTATAAATATCTTATGTAAATATGTTTATGCTTAAGAGAAATTATATTGAAGTACTCATTAAAGATATCTATTTAAACTGCTACATTTTAAATATCTTTATAACTTAATCTAAAGGCTGGGTAACATTTCTTAGGAATTATTAGACTGGTTTTGTTTTATGTAGAAGTTAGATTTGATTACACCAATTTGGAACTACTCAGTTTCCATCAGTTAAATACTATGTGATCTAAGGTAAATAACTTTTGTTTTTTCATATGAAATATGTAATTACTTTAATCATATATAGTTATAATGAGAGGTTTTTGAAGTTTAATTAATATTTGTAAAATACTTCGAAATATCAAAATAAAAGATATGCAAATTATTAATAAGTGTAATTTTTCCCAATATGTATTATAATGCTAATCAATGGCAGAACGCTCATTATGGTATCTTACTTCCTTCTCTCTTTTTCCTTCAGAGCTCCTCAAATGCTAGGAAAGTGCTCTACCATTGAGCTGCAGGCCCCCTACTTTCATTTGATACAAGGTCTTACTACGTTATCCAAGTTGGTCTTGAGCCCATTTTGAAGCCTTTTAATGTGCAACCCTTCTGCCTCAGACTTCTGAGCAGCTAGGATTACAGGTCTACACCAAGAGACCCAGTTTACATATTTTTTTCTTTGCAATAAGGTCTTGCCTATGTAGCCCATGTTGCTGAACTATGTAGTCCCAGGTCAGACTTCAAATGGAAATCTTTCTGCCTCAGTCTTCATGCTTGCATTATGGTATGTTATAAAGCTTCAGAGTTTTCAGAAATCTATTTTTGTTCTTGGATGTAAATATATTTACTAAAAGAAGGCTAGGAACATAGCTGAGTAGTAGACTGCCTGTCTAGAATGCATAAGGTATTAGATTCATTCCCCAGAATTGAAAAAAAAAAAAACCAAATTACTGTTACTTCATATACTAAAAGAATGTTTAGCCTAATTTAACAGATATTATACTATTATGTAGTACTGAACAACAGCCTTGATGTTCTCTTCAATATAAAAATATTTTCCTTTGGTCTGTGCCTCGTGGCACAGGCCTTTAATCCCAGCACTTAGAAGGCAGAGGCAGGTGAATATCTTTAGCCCCAGAAAACAAATCTTAAAAAAAAAAGTTCTGAGAAGTTAAAACTTATTTATTTATAATTTTATCCAAAGCACTAGTGATAATGTTAAAAATTCCAATTACTATAAAAACTTTTACAATGATTAAGAAGTATCATGAACTGAAGACATTTTAGCAATTAGTATTTACTCCCTGTCATAGTTAGCTTCAGCTATGGTGCAAAGCCAGAGTCACTTGGGAAGAGGGATCCGTAACTGAAGAGTTTCCTAGATCAGACTGGCCTATGGCACATCTGTGGGGCATTATCTATATTTCTAAACTGAAGCAGGAGGACTCAGTGCACTGTGCACAGTGCCACCCCTCAGCAGGTAGACCTAGGTTGTTTAAGCAAGGAAACTGAGTAAGCCAGAGGAAGCAAGTCAGTAAGCAGCTATTCCCAAATAGCCTCTGCTTCAGTTCCTCTCTAAGCTCCTGCCTTGGCATTCTGATGACAGACTATAACCTGTATGTCAAATAAATCCTTTACTTCCCAGGTTGTTTTGCTCATGGTATTTATCACAGCAACAGAAAGCAAACTAGGACATTCTCTTAAACACACTAGTACATATGCAATACTATCAGATAATTAACACTTAATTTCTCTAAGCAACAAAAACCAAGTGTCAACACAACAGTGAGTTTCCTAAGTTCATCAACATACACTGAGTGCCAGTGGCTTGCAAGTATTGCTGTTCGGTAATCCAGGCATTAGAAGTAGCATATGATGACAGAACAAAGCATACAGACCCAGAATTCACAAAAAGGCTGGTGACATACACTTAAGGACAACCTTGATCTTCCTTAATAAGACTGTGATGCCCTTTCACTGGAGGCCTTTGGATTATACAGCAGATCAGTATTTAAGGTGGCCTAACCACATCATAACCATCATTAAATACAGGGTTAGAAAGCGATGCTGAATTTTCTGTTTGCTTTGACACAGAGTTTCACTTATGTAGGCCTGGCAAACCTAAAAGTTGTTATGTAGATGAGGCTGGTCTTGAATTTACAGAGATCCACCTGCCTCTGCCTCTCCATGCTGGGATTAAAGATATGCACCACCATGCCTGGCCAGATCCTGAATTTTTAAATTCTATTTTTTCATGGAGTATATAACAAGTTTCGGTGGATATATGTCCTCTAACTTTTGCTTCAGCACTGTGATCAATCAGTTATCCTGAATGTTTCTCGCTTCGTTTTTCTCCTCTGAGTCCTAATCCTCTTTCTGGTCCAGGTGTGATACCATACCCACAAAGCAGGAGTAAATTTGATTCATTCTAAATATTAATGCATTTTATCAACTCAGAACTCCTAGAACTTGATCTTTATTGTTTGCCACTTATTTTATTTATTGAGACACGGTTTAACATAGCTCACACTATCCTTGAACTAGGTATGTTGCTAAGAATGACTTTGAGTCCTTTGATCCTTCTGCCTCTACCTCCTCAATCCTAGCTTTTAGACTTGGGCCACCATGCTTAATTTTATGTGGTACTGCAGATCAAATCAGTACTTTCTGCTTGCTTTACTGAACTACAGTCTCAGTCTATAATACGTTGTTTTAAAGTTTTCTTTATATATTCATAGTCATGTATTACATGATGATGTTTCCCAAAAGGTTCCATTCATATGTATCAGTTGTCTCATAAGATACTGCCTAGAAGTACAATCTATAATGTTTGCACAATGATAAAATTACCTAGCAATGCATTTCTCAGGACTTAACCCTCCTGTGAAGACATATGTTGACTGTAGTGATCTTTGTTCCTCATTAGAACTATAGTAGTCAGTGGTGCTGGGACATTTACTCATATGACATTACAATGTAAAAACATCAAATGTGCTAGGCATGGTCATGCATGCTTCAATCCCAGCATTTAGGAGGCAGAGGGGTGTAAATCTCTGTTGAGTTTGAGGCCAGCCTGATCTACACAGTGAATTCAATCCCAGTAAGGGCTACATAGTGAGACCCTGCATCAAAAGAACCAAAAAAAGTTAAATGTGAAGACTGCTAAAAGTGTCCAGAAATTGAATATAACAAGTAATAAAAATATGATAAGCTTCAAATTGTTCTGAGTGTGAAATATATCAGCTTAGTTGTTAAGGACAGAGAATGCTTTTACCAGTGTGCAAGTCAGGCGGCTCACAACGACCAGCTCCAGGGGGTCTGACACCTTTTTGTGGCCTCTGAGAGCATCTGCACTCACATGTACGTACCCACACAAAGACATACATGAACACATATCATTTTAAAAATCAAAGACAATTTTTTTACATTTATTCTTTTATTTATTTTATGAGTGTTTTGCCTGTGTGTATGTAAGTGCACCATGTGTGCCTAGTGTCTGCAGAACACAGATGGGGATGTCGGATCCCCTAGAATTGAGTTATAAATGGTTATTAGCTACCTTGTGGGTGCTAGGAACCAAACTCAGGTCCTTTACAAGAGCAGCAAATATTGTTAACTACCAAGCCATTTTCCAGCCCAGTAAAAACAAATTAAAAAAAAATATTTTCTTTTTCCTTTCTCCTTTCCTTTCCCCTTTCCTTTCCTTTCTCCTTTCTTTCTCCTTTCCTTTCCTTTCTCCTTTCTTTCTCCTTTCCTTTCCCTCCCAATCTCTCTCTTTTTGAGATAAGGTCTTATGTAACCTACAACACTTTGGACTTCTGTTCCTCTTGCCCCCACCTCCAAGTATGGGATAATAGGCTATGATTACTGGGATGGGCCACCATGCTCTATACAGTCCTGGGAATTGAACCCAGTGTTTCATGCATGGTATGGAAGCATTCCACCAACTAAGCTACATTCTTGGTCTCTTAAGCATTATTTTCTTTCTTTTAAATTATAGAAAAACATCACACTTCAATGATTTGCTATTAAAATATCCAACATAGACAAGAACTGAATTGTTTTTGTTTCAATTTGATATTAAACCCTACTAAGCATTGCAAATAGTAGTTTCTACTCTAAACACTGAATATCTAAATAAAAGTTGGCCATTCGGATACAACCAGATGCCATTTACATTGTGTTGCTATAATAAAATAACAGAGTCTGAGTAATTTCTACATAGTAGAAATTTACTTCTCACAGTTTTGCTTTTATGATTTAATTTCCTCTCAAAGTCTCCAGTTTGTTTTTTGAGACAAGGTCTCACTATGTTGCCCTGGCTGGCCTGGAACTCACATTGTGGACCAGGCTGGCCTTTAGCTCACAGAGATATGCCTACCTCTAAGTCCTGGGATTAAAGGCTTGTGCCACCATGCCTGGCAAGTCTCCATTCTTTTCTTTATATTTTACTTATCTATTTTTATTTTTCTGTGTGAGTGTATTGCCTGCATGTATGTATGTAAGTACACCTATGTTGTGCAATGCCTGCAGAGGACTGAAGAGGGTGTTGGATCCCCTGGAACTAAAGTTATGGACAGTTGTTAGCTGCCATGTGGGTGCTGGGAATCAAACCCAGATTCTATGTAAGAACAGCAGCTCTTAACAACCGAGCCATCTCTCCTGCTCAAGTCTCCAGTACTTAATATTTTTATACTGGTTATTATGTTTCAATACACAGAGGCTTGCAAAGTGACTCAGCAGGTAACAGTGCTTCTACCCAACCTACATACTGAGTACAAGCTCCTGGACCTTCATGTAGAAAGAGAGAAATAACTCCAGCAAGGTGTCTTCTGACTTCCACACACACAAAAAATGTAAATACTTTTGTAAAAAAGTTTTAACACATACATTTTTTATTGTATTTAGACCACAATACTTCCTTAATAGGTATTATAAAAAAGAGAAAATTCTAAGAGAACTTTTTATACAAATAGGCAAGATGAATAATTGTCTCATACAATGGCATAATCTAGATTTTCTTAGAGAAAGATGTCTAAATAAAATTTATATTAAATTTTCACTTCTTATGTAGCTGTGGTAGTTAAATATGTAATCAACTAAGTGTGCCTAATGTTAAAGCAAATTTTACCAACAAACACATTTTTCATTGGAAAAAATATTATAAAACAATTGTTTTGTGATAAGTAGAACAATGTTTGGTTCCAATAAAAACTATAATATTTTTTTCAGTGCTGGTGTTCAAGCCCACGTTAAGTAAACACTCTACTAATAAGCTGCTTATCCAGCCCTAAAAGTTAACTCAACTGAAAATCAAAAAGAATATGTTAATTTAAAATTACTTTATAAATGAAATATAAATTGTGATCAATGTATAGTCATTATCTACCAAATTAAAAATCGTATTTCCTGTAAAATAAAATGTACATTTGTTCAGTCTTAAATACATACAGAATCTGGAGGCTGAAGAGCTCAAAGGTTAAGTACTTTCTGCTCTTGCAGAGGACTTGGGTTCAGTTCCCAGCACCCACATGGAGGCTCATAACTTTTGGCCTCCCTGGGTACCAGACATACTTGCAAAATACTCATACACATAAAATTAAAATAAATATTTTTAAATGACATATACAACCTGTTCATTTTTTCCTCTTCTTTTCAATTTTTGTAATAGTGGGGATATTTTTACACATTTCTTGATTTTCAAGGAGCCCATTTTTTTGTTATATATTTTTTAATTAAAATATTATCTTTATTTTATGTGTATGAATGTTAGACCTGCATGTATGTAAGTGCACCTGTGTCATGCACTTTCTGTGGAGGTTAGAAGACAACACTGGATCCCCTGGAACTGGAGTTATGGATGGTTGTTAGCTGCCGTGTAGGTCCTGGGATTGTTGTTCAGCAAGAAGAGTCAATGTCCTTAACCCCTACTCCAGTTCTCCAGTCCCATAATTTTGCTATATTGTCTAGCCTGGTCTTGAACTTCTAGCCTCAAGTGGTGTTCCCACCTCAGTCTCCTGAATATCTTAGATTTCAGGTACACATCACATCATGTGTGTGTATGTTATATTATATGTTTAGTCATATGTTCTAAAAGCCCTGATGATGTGTATCATATTTGTTTAATAAAGGTAATTTGCTTACTTATGTAAAAATTCAAAAACGTTTAAAAATTAAGAAAAAAATTGTTTTTTTTTCCTAAAAATTAATTACTGTCCGGTTGGGCACAGTGGCACATGCCTTTAATCTCTGTGAGTTTGTGGCCAGTCTACTCTACATAGCAAGTTCCAGGTCCACTACAGCTACATAATGAGACCCTGTCTCAAAAAGAAAAGAAAAAAAATCCATTAAAAAATTGACTCTATTATCTTACTCCACATGCAGAAAACAAAAATTTATCAAGTGGTAAATTAAGATTAAAGTAACCTGGAGAATCTGGGGTTCTATGATACAGCCCAGGGATGAGTTAGACTTTGTAAAGCTAAATCAGAAACCCAGGAATTATAAAAGAAAGCACATATACAAGCTAACCAAATAACTCTACCTACAGCAAAAGACAGTAAAAACAAATACAGTTGAGAAAATACAGTGAAGGTAGCAGAGTGGTAATATCTATTACAAGTTGAAATTAAAAGAAAATAACTAATTATTCAAATTAGTTCAAAGAGGTACTACTTTATTTATTTATTTATTGTGCTTTGAATTGAATTTCACATGCTAAACAACATTCTGCCACTGAACTATGCCTCCAAACCCTAAAAACACATGCTTAAGTTTTATCTTGTTTTATACAAACAAATGGTAAAAACCTTACCTTTATATATATTTCTATATACACACATCACACACACACCCCTATTTTATGGTTGCATGACCATGCATAAAAAATAGTGGTAGGATACACAGTAGTTGCAAAGGATGCTTGTAAAGCAATAAAGGAAAGGCAAATTAAAAAGAAAGAGGTGAAAGGGGAGAAAAGGAAAAGAGAATAAAAAGAGAACTATATTAAAATAGCTAGGATATAAGATAAAGTTGCTATACATTTTAAAATTCTGCATATTTCTATCTCTATACATATATACATATCTTAGTTTCTTTTCCTGTTACTATGACAAAATACTCTGACAACTCTTTAAGGGAAAAAGGGTTTAGTTGGGCTCACAGTTCCAGGTTAGAGTTGACCCCCGCAGGAAAGTCACAGTGGCAGAAGCTAAGGAGAAGCAGGGGACAATGATTAATGCATGCATGCTCCTGCAGTGCTGGAGCTCTCCTTTTCATTCAGGACAGGGCCCTTGCCATAAAATGGTGTTCTCCACATTCAGGGTGGGTCTCACCTCAACTAACCTAATGAAAATCCCCAGGCTGAGAGATGGCTCGGGAGTTGGGAGCACTGGTTGCTCTTGCAGAGGATCTGGGTTTAGTTCCCAGCACCCACATGACAATGAACAACTGTCTGTAACTCCAGTTCTATCCAGGTGATCTGATACCCTCTTCTGACCTCTGTGAGCAGTGCAGGACATGGGTACACTTACATACATACAGGCAATACACTCACACACATCAAAAATAATAAAAAATGAAAAGAAAAAGAAAATCCCCACAAACCAAACCAGTCTAGACAATCTCTCATTAATATACCATTCCAAGAGCTGGAAAGATGGCTCAGTGGTTAAGAGCTCTAGTAACTCTTGCAGAGGTCTCTGGTTTGGTTCTCTGCACCCACATGGTGGCTCACAACCATTCATGACTCCAATTTCAGAGGATCCAACAATCTCCATGGACATTGCATACACGTGGTACACTTACAAACATAAAGGCAAAGCACTCATCCACATGACATAAACAAAACAAAACAAAAAGAACTCCCTTCCCCAATGATTCTAGATTGTGTCAACTTGACAATTAAAACTATCACCATATACATACATATGTATACATGGTACTCAAGAAAAATTTAAGGAGGGGGAGGCAACCAAATTTGTCAGAAGGAGTAGCCGAGGAAGGAATCTCTATCAGTAACTGCTTCTGCTTCTAGTCTCATGAAATATGATCTGAAGAGGTCATGGAAGCCATGTATAGTTTTTGATTGTTATCACAACAAAGTCTGTGTATGTGTATTGTGTCTGTGCATGTACATATGTTTGTTTGTTTGTTTACAGGTACAGTGATTAGTTCAACCTAGTTTTAATGTTTATTCCAGAGGTTTGCTAATTTCCTGTAAAAAACTTGTAATGACTAATCTTCAGTCAACTTGGGAGATTCTGAATTATCTAAAAGACAAATCTCTAGGCACATCTATGAGGACACTTTTAAACAGGCATAACTGAGGACGGAAACCCATCTTGAATGGGGGCAGCATTATTCTATGGGCTGGGGTTCCCAGACTGGATAAAAATAAAGTCAGTAGAACACCAGATTTCATTATTTTCTGCTGCCTGAATGCAGATGTGATGTGACCACCACCTCACTGTGCCACCATCATGCCTTCCTGCCATAATGGACTATATCACTCCAAATTGTGATTCAAATTAAACTCTTCATTCCTGAGGTTGTTTTTGTCAGGTATTTTCTCATAGTAATAAGAGAAGTAACTAATACAGGACCAGATACTGAATATTTTAGCGTTTCTGAGTCACACTATCTCTGTCACTGGTACTCAATTCGGCTTCTGTAGAAAGAAAGTAATCATAGACAAATGATGGTTAAAATAATGTGTCAATTTGCCAAGGTTACAGTACCCAGTTATTCAATCATCTCCACTAATCTAGGAGACGTTGTGAAGAAATTTTATAGTTGTGGTTAATATCCACAATCTGTTAACTGTAACTAAAGAGGTTACTCTTAACAATGTAGATGAGCTTTATCCAATCAGCCTCAAAAGAACTGAGGCTTCTTAGGAATGAGGAAATTCTCTCTCAAAAGTGTGTAAACTCCTGAATTTGGCACTTGTCAGCTACCCAACTGCATTAGTAAACCCCTTAAATAAAATCTCTTGATAACTGATAGTCAGTGTGTGGTATACTATGGATTATACTTCTCTGGAGAACTTTAACTAATATATAAACTAATGGGCATGACTGCATTCCAATAAAAGTGTTTACAGTAACAGTTGAGGGGCCAGATTTAGCCCTAGTTCTCGAAACCCTAGTTTATCAGTAATAAAAACATAGCAGTTTTTATTAAAAATATTGTTTTTAAAGATTTTATTTTTAATTGTATATGTGTCTGCATGGAGATTTGTGAACATAAGTACAAAGTCAAGGCTGCCAGAAGAGGGTGTTGGAATACCTGGAGCTAGAGCTTCGGGTTGTTGTAAGCTGCTGGAGGTGGGAGCTGGGAACTGAACTTGGGTCCTCTGGAAGAGCAGCAAGTGCTTTTAACCACTGAGCCATCTTTCAAGGCTCCACATACTAAGTTTTAAGCAGTGTGAATAGCAGATCACACATGAAATGAGAATTATGCCTCATAAATTGGAAATTGTTCCTTGCTAGGACAGATATCCAGCAACTATGAAATATGTACGATAGTTTTAAGTGTGAGAGAGGCTTCTCAAAATTTCAGTTGGCATTATTTTTATTTGTTCTTATGTTTTTAAATACTAGCTTTGGGGACTGAAAGTTTTGCTGCCAATATAGTAGAAGTCAATCAAAGAATGCATAGATGTTCATTTATTGATAAACCTTTCCAATGAAGAAAAGGAAACTTCCTAATCAAACTTGTTGAAGAAAATTAAAAATTTATGAAACCATTAAATGGGGGGTTATAATTTCTGGCATGAAAGGAATTCCTTCTATCAAAGATGTATAGCAGAACTTTCATGCAATGTATTTCATAGAACTAGGGATCCTTAATACAGAAACGGTACCTACTTATATGTATTTTTATTATTTTTGCTTGTTTGAGACAGGGTCTTATAACGCAGGCTTGCTTAGAACTCTGTATGTAATCCAGACTGGCCTTGAACTCTTGATTCTCCCTTCTCTGCCACCTGAGCATGAGTGCTAGAATTAGAGGTGTGCCACCATGCCAGGCGCTATCTATAAATTTAAATAGTAGATTGTCAAGTTAGTTGATGACACCAGATTCCCTTGTCCAGCCTAGGGATTATTAGATTTTTAACTTTGTTTTTAACTTTGGGGCTTCATCATGGGAAAATCTGCTTTTCAAAAAGATTAAGGTATTCTACATGGTTCCCCTGTAGCCTACAAGTATTTGACTACTTGTCGCCAGTTCCTTGTGCTGTTGGGGGAGGGTAATGGAAGCTTTAGTAGATATGGCTACACTAGAGGAAGATTTAACTAGGGACAGGCCTTCAGAGTTCAAAGTCACATCGAGCTGCCAGTCCCAATCCAAGTTTGCTCTTTATTTCCTGTGCCTGCCTGAAGACGTTAATACTCAGTTTTCTGCTCCTGCCACCTCTGTCCGCAGCCCCACCATATGGAACTGTAGGTCAAATAAACTCTGCCTTCTATAAGTTGCCTTGGTCACAATATTTTATCACAGCAACAGAAAAGTAACTACTACAATCTAAAAGTGAAAACTGTATGATTTTCAAAAATCTAATATAAACCCATCTTCTCAACAGTTAAGAATGTTTATGATTGCTCTCAATGTAAAGGAGCTTCTAAGAAAGCTATACAGTGAAAGCTATATAGAGAGGGAAAAAAAGTAATTAAAAATTCAATCATCTAAAAAAAGAATTCTAAGCAATCTAGTACATTAAAACAACAACAACACTTAAACATAAGAGAAAAGAGCTGCATGACCATGGTTAAAGGACTGACAGGTTTTTAAAGTAGAAGGGGAAAACTAATAATGGTAAGACTCTTAGAGAAGTAAAATTAAAAATGGAAATTAATATGAATAGTATTGGGAAGAGGTCAACAAAGATACTTAATCCAGAAAGGTTTGCCATAATCATGAAGGATTAAAACGTTTATCAAAGAATGGTCATGTGGGAGAACTCTTCAAATGAAAGGGAACAAAAAGTCTAGACTGTTTAGAAGAGTTCTAATTTCAGTTGCTTGTCTATCAAATCATTTGTTCTGATTTATGTCAGAAAACATGTTTGCTACTGTACCTGTTTATATCCAAAATCCCCAGTACAATGTCTTTAAAGGCCAAATTTCAGTAATTATTTTTTGAAATTGATTAAGTATTTGGAACTTGTAGCTGAGCAAATAAAATACACATACACAACTAACCATTCTCAAAAACTAAAATATATTTGTCAGTACTTTTTAGCTATTAGCTGGCATCAATTAGAAATTAGAATCTAGGGCCTGTGAGATGGCTCAGCAGGTAAAGGAGCTTGCTCCTAAGCCTGGTGATCTGAGTTTGATTCCCAAGACCCACAAGGTAGTAGTAGAGAACCTAGCCCAGCAAGTTGTCTTCTGATCTCCACACGATCCATAGCAGCACCATGTGCTCCCCCACCATAAATAAAAACATAATAAATCATGTAATTTAAAACTCAGAATCTGGGAAGCTCTGTTTAAATAGGGAATTCTCTGCTAATATCCCTTAGTGCTGGTAGGAAATGAAGCCATAATATGCCAAAATTTGTCAGATTTGGGGGATCTCCAGAGAATTCCCATTATAAGGTCTGACTACATGGCTCAGGAAAATGGTGCAGCCATCTCTCTTAATGTAGAATAAATTTGAAAAGATGTTTAAGGGACCCCTATGCAATATTAAGTTCCAGAAAAGCCAAGCAATATTAGTGGTGGTTTGGACATGCAATTGCTAACAATTATGGAATACTTGCTATGACTTAAAGACTGATATATTACCTCATTTAGTCCTTTCAACAGTGTCATGAAGTTTAGGCATTGCTGATAACCTTAATCTACTGGAAGAAGCTCAAGATAGGGAATTCTTAACAAGGTTAAAGAATTTTGGAAGATAAAGGTAGTAAGAGGCAGGGATGGGATTTGAATCTATGACGTGTGATTTTTTATTTTTATTTTTTTTTTTGCCTTTTTGAGACAAGGTCTCCCTGTAGCTGGCCTGGAACTCGATATTGAGACAAGGATGGTCACCATCTCACAGAGATTCTGCCACCCAAGTACTAGGACTAAAGATATGGGCCACCATTCCAGACCACAAAGTCTTATTCTTAAGGGTGTATATGTATACACACATATGTAACACACACACTTTATGACCACCATGCCATGGAGCCAAACAGGATGGAAAAATTATTTTTCATAAAAGAACAAATTAATTTCCTCAAGAGTTACCTGTACTCATTTTATCTCTACCAGATACTTAGTCTTCATTTCATACCCTAAAAGGCTGACATTTGCCTGTCAGTTTTAATCAACTTTAAAATTCTTAAAGTTTCTAGTAGTTAAATTTATTATAGTGATGCATAGTCAATAAAACGGGTTGATACTGATACTCTACTCTGTTCAGATGAAAGCATAAATCCATATAAACATTGTATTTCACTTAGTGGAATTATTTGGACCCAAGGGATTGTTTTTAATAACTAAATTAAGTAGGTCACTTAAAAAGTCAAGTGCCTTCAGTGTTTCCAAGCTTTTATAAGTAACTAGTGTTACTGTTAAACTACTTCTGTTTGGCACATCTTTCAAAAGCTACATATTAGCTAAATCTTCATAATTTGTGGCTTACTTCCTTTTATTTAATCGTACTCATTTACATTTTGCCACATTTCCATTTGTTTTCAAAGTTTGCTATACTATTCTGACTACGTCACAAATTTCCTCCCTCTTTCTAAAGAAGTGAATGTTGGCTGCAAGCCCCGTAGCCACGCTATCAAAGGTTAATAGAATAATTTTAAGATACACAGTGATTATAAAAATATCCCATTACTAAAACTTATTTACTACCAGGGAACTACCAGAAGGGGGTACAAATCACTAAAGAGGCTGTAGGTGGCGGGGGGGGGGGGGCCTAGCTGTCAAATCCACCAGTGAGGGCAGGGACACAGAGGAGGTGGGAAAAGGCAGTGCTTGATTCAATTCAATAAACAGTCACTGCGCCACTTGCCAAGCGCCAAAAAAAAAAAAAACCCAAAACCAAAAATACCCAAAAACCCAAAACAAAAACAATCAGCACAAAACCAGCTCGGCGGTTCGAGGAGCGGCGGGCCTGCAGGTGCCAGGGTAGGGGCCCGTGGCGAGCAGCGGGGTCGGGAGCGAGGCGGGCGCCGAGCCCCTCGCCCTCCGGGCACGGACAGCCAGCCCGGCCGGGCCTCCCGCGCCGCTCCCGGCGCCCGCACGCTCGCCAGCCCCGCATCCAGCACGTCGGCCGACCAGCCGCAGCCGCTTACCCGAGGAACCTCGCCGCTTCCCCCGAGGCAGCCCTCAACGGTTGCCGCAGTCAGAGCACCACCCCGCGGCGGGGCACGTCGAGCCCGCCGGCAGCTCTCGGATCCCCGCAGAGCCGCCACTCTCGCGAGAAGCGAGCGAGACCGCCGAGGGGCGGGGGAGGAGGAAGGGCGGGGCTCCCAACGGTGGCGGCCGGTTCTGCGCCGGATCCGGGAGAGGAGCGGCCGCCATTGTGCTTCGTCGCCGACTGCTCGGGTGCAGCGGAAGGCCGAGGTGGGTCGCCGCTTTGCGGCTGCTGCGAGCCCGACTGCCCTGCCGAGTGCCAGCCGGAGGAAGGGTGAGGAGCTGCGGAGCCCGGGCTGCGGCTCTGGCGGGCGGCGGCGAGGCCGGGCCGCGGTGGGGGAGGGGAGCACATAGGTGCTGGCGGTCGCCGGACCGAGTACCCCGCTGGGGTGCCGTCAGTGTGAGGCCGGACGGCGGATCGTGCGTTTCCCTCGGGATGCCCGGCCTGGGGGCATCTGGGGGTGCTGAGGGGCCTGGGGGGTTGAGGGCTGAGCTAGCTGAGCGGCCTGGGGCGGGTGGCTGAGGTCGGAGCTCGCTGAGAGGCGTGGGAGGCCTTGAGGGTCTGGGGGCTGAGCGGCCCGAGGGGGAACGGGGGGGGCGGCGGGGAGGACTGAGCGGCCTCCCGGCCTGCGAAGCCGGGCGGCGGGGGGGGGGGGGGGGCCGGGAGCGCAGGACCAGGCCAAACCCACTTCCTCAGGCCCTCTGACTTGGTTAAGATCCACCTTTCTATAGCCCTACTTCCTGAATATTGAGACGCTATATGTATTGTGGCAAATGATGTATTCTTCAAATCAAAAGAGGTAGTTTATGTATAAAAAACTTCTCTGTTGGCTTAGGAAGCAAAAAAAAGAGAAAGGAAAGGTGCGATTAGTGGAATACTCCCTTATTTTGAAGGAGCTGCGTAGTGAAAAGGATCTTGTACACACGCCAAGACCACTACAGTCAACACTTTATCCTTCTTACAAAAGTAAATTTTAGTATATGTCACGACTAGTGTAAATATACCAAGTAAAACAATTGAATAAGGGTCGTTCTGGGTCCTTCCCCTATTTTGTAGGAGTTTTTAGTATTCATTGTATCAAATCTCCCAGTTTCTTATTCTCGTTCACCCGTTGTCTCCACAAGTAAGAAGTAAGCATAAAGGCAGATTTCTATTTAAAAATCAAATAGTACTAGTATTAAGAAGGTAGATTCTACGTATTTTCACGAGATAACAAAAATTCCACTTTAGAAACAGGGTCAGTATTTTTTTTTACAGCTCCAGCATTTGTGAAAGAGCAGTTGTGCTGTTGGATCTGTGGCAATAGCAATCAAGTAGGAAGACTGGCCAAAATTTTAGCTGTAATTACTTAACCTCTGCAGATTTCCTAGTTGAGGTAAGTATTAGGTGAGATAGTGTGAAACAGTCAACAGGCACATAAGGGGACATAATACTTGCAGTATGAATGTTTTGTTTTGAGACAGTCTCACTGTGTAGCTCTACCTGGCATGGAACTGGCTAAGTAGGCCAGATTGGCCTTGAACTGTTGGCACAGTGTAATTTTTTAAGAGTGAATTTTTAGTGACTATAAACAAAGTTGACTAACAAACAGTTCCATTTGTTTATAATCCAAGCATGCCTGTCAGAAAGACTTTGGATTGAACTTTGAATTGGGTTCCCATGGGGCTGACTTGTTCATACATGAGGTTTATTTATTTTCCTTAGACAGGGTCCTGCGTTGTATCCCAAGCTGTTACTGAACTCATGATGTCACCTGTACTGATCTTTAACTTAAAATCCTCTTGCCTCAGCCTCCTGAATGTTGGGATTACAGGTGTGTGCCACCATACCCAACAACACTACATAGCTTTTCTTTGACTCTAAGCAATCAGTATACTGCATCTCTTAATTTTGGTAAATTATTCATATTTTACTGATCTGTTTTTCAGATTAAAAAATTACAATTTTCATTTTAATGTTTTAATAATTCTTTGACACTTTCATATACATATATAATGGATTTTAGTGGTTTTCATCTCCCATTAAGTTTTCAGTTTCGTGATGTCCTAAGGAATATAGAGGGTCTTGTGCATGCTTAGCATCTGCTCTCCCACTGAGCTATAACCCCAGCCCCAGGTCAGGTATCTTGAATATTTCCTACTTAATGAAGTGCAAGTCACAGCCCCAGGTCAGATGTCTTGAATAAAAACTTGTTTTTTCACATAGTTTTTAAAATGTTCCTATGTGTGTTCTCCATGAAAATGTTACGTAATCAACTTGTACATAAGTCATCCATGACAATTTTTAGCCAGGTCCATATCCATCATACTTCCTTCATCCAGTATATGATAAGGAGTTGCTGTATTTTATATATTTTAGAATAAGTAATCTTAGAGTGGAAAATTTATCAAATAGTATAAAACATTGATTACTGGCTTAGGGCTTTCCAAGATTGAATTGATGCAACATCTTCCCTCTACAACTCACAGTTTAGTCATCCCATCTGACCAATGCAAAAACAACTGCTGTAATTATCTTAGTGTATACTGTATAGAAGTACTATGGGGACATAAAAGATGTGCTTAGTCTTGGAAAATTTACAGGAAGTAATATTTAAACTAAGCTCTGAAGGATGACTAGGACTTTGTAAGAGACCTGCAAGTTAAGATATGGTTTGTTTTATAAAGTGATAGTTTGTTTCCCATAACTGAAAGGTAAATTGAAAGAAAGGTTAGAGCTTGGTGTGAAAAACTTGCTGTGATATATTGGACTGGAAGGCTGTTGTGTCCAAATAATTATTTTTATCTTATCTTTGTTGATGCATTCTTCTGTAATCACAGATTGTGTCAGTAATAGGAACCTGGGAAAACCTAAGTAAAATTCATAGACTTAGAACAAACGTCATTTTTAAGCAATTTTTAAGTTAAACAAGTAACGAATTATTTAACTATTAAATAACTGAATCAATGAAACACATTAGAATAATCACAACTTAAAATGAATGAGTTCCCACTGTCTTTTTTTTTAAAAGAAAGTCACTAAAGCAGTATTCCATTAGAGTGAATTCATTAATTATATTCATTATTTTATCAAACTTTTCTATAGAATTGCTAATAGTCCAAAAGAACTGGGCAGAAGTTATGAAATTCCTTTATAATTTGAGGGTTGACTGAGATTTGATCTTTACTTGATTGTAATTTTTAATTTTCTTCTTTGACATGAACTTATGTGGACAAAGCTGGTTTTCCTGTTCTCAAATATATTTTCTCTGTGACTCTACCGGTTAGACTAGATAAGTTGAACATCTGGTTTGGAAATCACCTACTCCTCTTCACCCATTTTTGCCAACAGCTATAAAGGAAGACAAGGTTTGAACTTTAAAAGCTAGTAATCATGTGTTTCTCACTTAGTACAAAGAACTTTTAAATGGTTACCAATTGCTGAATGAAGGTTAAAATGTGACACCTATGTAGTAATTCACTTCAAAGAATCTCTTAAAACCTAGAGACCTCATGGCTATATTCTGTGAGGATGCTAAGTTTTTGCCTTTAAAAAACTTTAGGTATATCTTAGGCTTTAAAGATGTGATAGCTAAATATCAAGAGAGATTTTCCTGAAGGGCCCTAGAAATTCTATGTGTCAGAGTGCTTCCCTCATTTGAATTTGAGCATGGTTGGCTTCAGTGCCTCTCTCTCTCTTTTTTTTTTCATTACAGTCAATAAAATGCCTAGCCACATTTGAATTGTTTTCTCCAGAAGCTGATTTTTTTGAGCAAAAAAGGTACAGAGAAATAATGGAATTGAAACTGGTCAGAAGATTATTGGCCATTAAAGTAAATTGATAATATGTATGACAAATGTCCTTCATTACTAAGAATTTATGATGTAATAATGTCCTTTTGATAATTCAGTAACAGGACCCTCTTGATATTTAGCATAGATACTAAGTAAGACCCAGTTAGAACTGGGCTTTTCATAGAGTCTGGGGTATAAAATAATGGCATGATAATAGAGACAAATAAATTAAGTTGGGGAGCTTTAACTGCAAAAGAAACCACCTCAAACTCATGGATTAAGACAAATTTACTATTTTTATATTTTTCTGTTCTGTGGGCTTTTGTTTGGGTTCACTCCTATACCAGCATTCAGCTGGATGTTTTCCCAAGCTGGGAGGGAGGACCAAGATGCCACTCCTATCTGGCAGTTGGTGTTGGTTGATATTTGAATCTTAAGGCTCTTTGTGATCTTTTATGACTTGGTGTTTCAGGATGACATCTGAAGAGTGAAAATGGAAGTTACAGGATCTCTTAGGAACTTTTCAAATCATATAGTACCATATAGTATTTTTCAAGTCAAGTAAATTTTATAAGGCTCATCTACATTCAGGGGATAGAAAAATCAGTGTCATCCATGCCTTTGGCAGACCATCCACATTACATTGTAAAGATATTTTCAAAGTAGGAAGGGTGGAGGCATTAAAATTTATTTCTGTTTTTAGTTACATGTACATATGTGCACATAAGCACAAGTTCCTGTAGAAGCCAAAGGAGTCCCACAGGAGCTGAAGTTAAACGTTGTTATCAGCTGGGAAGTAGATGTGGGCCGTCTGGAAAAGCAGTACCTGCTCTTAACTGCTAAGCCATTTCTCCAGCCCTGCAACCATATTATAATTTACCATAAGTTTAGATCATTTAAGAATAAGCATTGTTTAATAATTGCAAACGTTTTAGTATTCTTTGTATATGAGTGTTTGCTTGCATATATGCGATGCACCCATGTCGTGCAATGCCTGTGGAAGCCAGTGGCGGGTGTCAGATACTCTGGAACTAGAGTTACAGATGGTTGTCCATTGCTATATGGGTGCTGGGAACTGAACCCAGGTCCTCTGCAAGAGCACCCAGTGCTCTTAACAACAGATTTACCTCTCCAATCACCCAAATAAACATTCTTTAAAATGCTATGATTGGAATTGCTTTAAAATAATAGTAGAAATGGTAAATAGGTAACAAGTTTGGCCAAATATTGATAATTTAATGATGTTGTTTAGTATTTGGAAGTGTATTTTCCTGTTTTTGTGTATGTTTAAGAATTTCCATGGGAGAGATAGAAATAATGCAAATACAAGACTCATGTAATAAATTCTCAAAAATATAAATTTTTTTTTTAAAGTATGATTACTAGCAGAGTGTTATAGTACATACCTGTGAACCCAGCACTCTGATAGCAGAGGCGACGGATTTCAAGTGGGAGGCCAGTATGGCTCCATAGAGAAACTGTCTCAAGACATATAATTTATTAATTAAATTCATTGATAAACCTTTTAAAAATAGATCTGTTAAAATGCTTTATGTTGATTGAGGTATCTTTGGGTAATGCATATTGTAAATCCTTATTGGACTAATTGCTGTGGATTCCTTTTCCAGCACTATTCTTAATAATAAATGTTAAATGTAAGATTTTGATTAAGGCTATAATACATGTAAAGTGATTTTTTTAAAAAAAATTCCATAGTAAAAATAAGTGTCATAGATACCTACAGTTATCTAATCTCTGTTCTGTGGTTTTTAGCCTTATTTTTATTTAGTCTTTATCAGTACTGTACTTTATTACTTTGAGTGTAGATGCTTAGGCTGTAAACTGACTTTTGAGAGAGAGAGAACTCATGTTAATCTATGTACGTGTGGAGGCCAGAGTTGATTTTGAGATAGGGTCTTGTACTGAAACTCACCTCCTCCATGCTCACCTAGATCTGTTGGCTGGTGAGTCTGCTCCCCAACCCCCCTTGCTTCACAGAGCTAGAATTACAGATGTTTATTGCTGCACCCAACTTTTTATGTAGGTGCTGGAATCCAAATTCAGACCCTTTTAAACATTTTTACCCTGTGAGCAATTTCCCAAGCCCTGATTCCTAGCCCAGGCTGGCCTTGAATTCCCTATGAAACTGAGAATGACCTTGAGTTTCTGATACTACTGCCTCCACCTATTATGTGCTGGGATTTCAGATTAGGATTACAGATGTGCTCTACTATGCCTTGTTTTATGCAGTTTGGGGCCTTGAACCCAGGTCTTCATGCATGCTAGGCAAGTATTCTACCAACTGGGTTATATTATATTCCTGGCTCTAAACCAGAAATCTAAAGAGTGAATTATTGTTTCTTCAAAGATTTTATTGAATTATAAAGTTTTTTTTAAAATAAATGTCCCTTTAATAAAGTGAAACTATATTAGAGAAATTTGCAAAACAAAGTTTGAAAAAACTCCCAACATATACAAATGATTCTATTACCCAAAGATACAGCAAAATATGAATAATGGCTATTTTCCTTTAAAAAACCATTATTATTTTTATTTTGTGTATTGCCTGCATGTATCTAAGTGCATCCATATTGTGCAGTCACTGTGGAGGTCAGAAGAGATGGTTAAATCCTCTGGAACTAGAGTTATGGACAGTTGTTAGCTGCCGTGTGGGTTCTGGGAACCAAACCTAGGTCTTCTGCAACAGCAGCCAGTGCTCCTAACTGCTGAGCCATCTCTTCAAATAATGAAAAAAAAAAAAAAAAAAACCATTAGAAGTTTTGAACTGAGTGTAAAATTCCTAATACTGATGGTGTTCCTTTATAAGAGCTAGCATTTGGGGCTGGAGAGATGATGGTTCAGTGATAAAGAGACTTGCTCTTGCAGGCAACCAACCTAACTTTGATTACTAGCAGCCATATGGCACCTAACACCTATCCTTAACTCCAACACCCTCTTCTAGCCTACATGGGCATTTCATGCATTTGTACACTTAAATGCTGGCAAAACACTCATACACATAAATAAAAATGAATAAATTTTTTTAATTTAAATTTTTTATTTGTGTGTATGTGTGTCTGACTATGTCTGTGTGTGTATATGGGTGTGTCTACAGGGGCCAGCAGAGGGTGTCAGATTCCCCTGAACTGGAGTTATAATAACGGGCATTTGTGAGCTGCCCAATCTTGGTTCTGGGATCTGAACCCCAGTCCTTATGATTGTGCACCAGATGCTCTTTAACCACCAAAGTCCCTGATTTTTGGTAGACTGTTTTCTTCTTCGGTTTATGTATTGAATCTGCCTTCTGCTCATTTCTTCACTTTGTGTCCTCACGCATCATTGTGTTAGAGCCAGTTTCACTTTGTGTGTCCTGAACCTAATGCCTACTTAGCTTTGGGGGATTTTTGTTTTTAGCCAGCCTTGTTTCAAAATCTATATAGTAGCTCCTAAACCTTATAGTATTATAGTATTTACAGGGGGAGGTGATATTCCACAAAGACAGCAAAATTAGTCTTTAAGTCCCTTTTAGCAACACAGAAAGTTCCAAAGTTATATGTAATCCTTTTAAAGCTAAACAGAGATAAAAGTTTTAATGGAATACTAATTATTTTATCTTTGAAAATCCTAGGTGAAATCTCACTAAATACATATTCCTGAGCAATCTACTCTATTACCTTCAGAACTCTTCCTGTCTCCTGTTCTGTTTTTTGAATTACACCCCTAGTAAATTTTTTTGGTTTTTAGTTATTCTTAAGAGTGCTTTAGTATGCTTTCTCTTTTTCTACTTTCAGTCATCAAAAAGTCAATTCAAATATTACCTCTGAAGTCTCATCTTTTTGGAACTTTGACTCTTCATTCAGTAATTCCATATATTTTAAGGGGTTTTGTTTTACATTTATTTATACATACACACAGTGTGGTTCCTTCTAGCATGTGGATCCTGATGTCGGTCTTCATGTCCTCAGACTTGGTTCAAGTGCCTTTACTTAGACTGTACACATTTTGAGATTTTATTTTCAGCAGTTTATCTGGGTGTGAAATACTAATTATCTTAGTTTGTATTTGTGTGCTGTATGATGGGTAGAGTTGGTTTACTTTGTAGTTAAACTGTATTTGAACTTTATTATTGCTTTATTTGCCTACAAAGTACTCCAGCAGTAGATTGCCACTGCTTCCTGCTTAGTTGAGACCTAGGATGTTATGTGATTTCTTTTCAATATTATTGTATCAACTTCAGTTTTCAAAATTACATTTGTGGGACTGGAGAGATAGCTCAGCAGTTATAAGCAGTGACTGCTCCTGCAGAAGACCTGGATTCAATTCCCAGTACCTACCTGACAGTTAACAACAGTTTATAACTCCAGTTCCAGGGGATTTGATGCTCTTTTCTGACCTCTGCAGACATTGACTCAGATGCACGTAAAGTAAGCAATACACTCATATACAAGAAAATAAAAAAATAATTTAAAAATTACATTTCTGTGTGTGCATTTGCTGGTGTGCCACATCCTGCAACTGTAGGTTAGAAAGCAATTTGTAGGAGTTGATTCTCTCCTTCCATCTTATAGGTCCTGGGCATCAAACTCATGTCATTAGGTTTGGGGCCAGGCACCTTTACTCACCAAGCCATCTTGTCCCCAACCGCAGTTTTTTGAAGGTCCTTTACCACAGAGGTCTCTTAAAGGTTTTTGTAATTTTCTCAGTAGTTGACTACTTTTAGCTTTCATTAAGTAAAGGAAAAATCATAGACTTTTTTCATCTTACTGGCATTTCTTCCATCTTGGGCAGGTTCTCTGTGCATGATTCTCTCAGAGGTGGGGTTTCCTCAGCATTTCTGCTCTCTTTCCTGTCTCTGTATTCTAGAGTCTAGAGTTCAGTAAGTCTTTGTCCCCTGTGCCATCTGATCTCCTGCCGTATATTGTTAAAAGATCTTAACTTAGGTGAGTGAGTTGATAGTCTTTCTCCAGTGTCCGCATACCGTTTTACGTTATTTCAATAGACAGCCCTTGCAGAGCCTTGGTTTCCTAGCCTTCCCTTAGCAATGGCTTATTGCTACCATGTACTTGTGCAGGAAGGGTGTGGAGCCATGGAAACAGTAAGATTCTCCTCTTAAATATAAGCATATCCCACTTGCATGTTTAATGCTACAAAGTTAAAAAAAACTCATAAAATCTTTCTCAGATTTATAGCAGTCCTAGATAGTTTTATCAGAAAGCCTTGTATTTTATTTAATAAGTAACTATGAGACTTGTTAAGTAGCACGTAACAGCAAACGCAGAATAAATTTTCAAATTTTACATGTCATGTAATTACATAGACTTTGGGCTTTTATCTGGACTAAAAGAAAACTTATTTCCATGGACTAAATGTGAATATATTTAATGTTTATGAACACATTTATTTGTGTGTATAAAGACAATTTAGTAGTGTATAACAGGCCACCAAAAGCTTGAACTAATTTTAGAGTGCTCTAGAAAACTTCCTAGGAAGACCAGCTGGAGCAAATTAGTCACAAAAAAAGAAATTAATTTTTTAGTAGCTAAAACAAGATACTGATTTGTAAGATCACATGAATTTGGAAATGGTACAGATAACTTGTTTTCCACTCTTGGTGGTTGTAGTCACTTCTTTGTTGCTATGATAGAAACACTGACCAAGGGAGCTATAAAAAAGTTTGTTTAGTTTACAGTTCCAAAGGGAGAGAGTCCATCATGGCAGGGAGGCATTGTGGCAGAGGTGGCTATAGTAGATGCAGCAGCTAAACTCTCAATCCAGCACAGGAAGTATCTTCAGTCTGGCCCAGGAAGCAAAGAGTGTGATTGGAGATCCTGCAAGGCTTAAGAAATCTCTAAGCCGGCCCCTAGCGACGAGTTTCCTCCAGCATGGCCAGACCTTCTAAGACCTCCCAAAACTGTGCCACCAACTGGGGACAAAATGTTCAAATACTTGGCGTCTATGGGAGACATTCTCATTCAGCCACCACAATGGTTTAAAATCCTTAGGGTCCCAAAGAAAAGACATATAATACTATTAAGTAAAAGTATAGATGATTAGGTAAATGGTAGTGAAATAGTACTCACAGAGAATCTTTACCCAGGGAGAGACTTAGGAGTCAAAAAGTCCAGTACAGTGAAAATCTTAAGAACTTGATGGTGAGATTGTTACAGCTTATGGCTCATCACTTTATGCATTCAAAATGTCTTGTAGAGATCAGAAAATGTGGCTTCTTGTATAAATCAGTGCCCGCCTACCTGCCTACTCCTGCTTGTTCTTAAGGGACATGTGCTCAGAATTCTAGTGACTTTACCATGACTAGAACTTGAGGTGAGCTTCAAATTATCAGTTCAGTGTGTAATGGAAATTGCATTACAGTCATAAGTAATATGCAGATTGAGTGCACTGTGTTCTGTTATTCTTGCTTATGCATTTTCCTTTTCCTCTATAGAACTTAGCAATTGTTGATGTTATTTGTATAGTTTGTTCTTTACTAGGCTACAGCTTATTATGTGCAGTGTCTGCTTAACTTCATCCTATTGTTTAATATTAATGTGCTTAGTGCATAGTACACGTCCAACAAAAAACCTATTAAATGAAAGAATGGACTTTAAAAATACCTTACAGAAATTTGTCAAGTGGTTTGGTACAAGTTTTTCAAGGGCTACATTTTAATTTTCGTTATTTTTTGTGCTTTTGACCTACAACTTATGCAACCAGGTTACATAAGTTTTCGTGTAACACCTACATTGTCAGAATTCAATGGGTTTATGTAGAGGCATTGCCAAAAATAGTTTTCTACAGTATCAAATTATATCTCCCAAAGGACTCTGCCTCTTTGCCTTCTCTCAAGAGGTTTATTTGAGCAGACATCCTACTAAGTTAGTTTCATTCTGCAAGAAGGAGTTGGGTATAAATATTGTCAGAGTAAGTTATGAGAAACATAAGAAACATTTTGATGTTTTTAAAAAAATCATTTGTACACATATCTTTTAAAAATAATGTTTTCTCATTTAAAATCCTCAAATCACAAGTACAGTCTTTGTTTATCATTTTCATAGCCACCTTGATAAAGTAACACATCTGCTTGTTAAAATATTTCATAGGCTTTTACTTTTTGGAGCTGGAGAGTCATTAGTAAGCTTCTGAATGCCTGTGGTTATTATCAATGTTCTTCTAAATGTGTGTTTTTAAATTTCTAGTGCAAAGTTTAGTTCTTTCTAATGAACAATTTTGTATAGAATTAAATATGTTCTATAGCTTGCAAAAAGCAGATGATAGGAGGGTTTCAGAGTTAGGTGACTATGTTTTATTATCCAACATAAACAATTTTAAGAGACATCGTAGGTGCACACTGTTCATATTTATCCTGGAATAGTAAACCTAAGTTAGGATCTTGTAAGTCATAAATTAAGACTATTACAGACATCTTAAAAGGAAATCAGAAATCTTTTTGCAACACCTTTTACCTGACCAATAGACATTCCAGAGGCTCCCCCTCCCCCTGTTAGTTTAGTTATTTCTTTTTTTAGAATTTTATTTTTAATTTATGTGTATGAATGTTATACCTGCTTCTGTGTGAGTGTACCTGTGTGTATGTAGTAGAGTGTCCGTGGAGGACAGAGGAGGGTGTTGAATCCCCTGGAACTGGAGTTGGGGATGGTTTTTAGCCATCATATGGGTTCTGGGAATTGAACCAGGGTCTTACAGAACAGCAGCCATTGCCTTTAACCTCTGAGCTATCTCTCCAGCCATAATTATTTCTTTCTAGGATTTATTTATCTTTATATTGCTAAAAGGTGCATTTATACTACTATGTCATGGTCTTTTTCATTAGAATTTTTAGAACTTCTTAATTTTTCATGTGTTTGCATGTATGTGTGCTTGGTGCAGGCACAGATTAGGAAATAGGAGGATCTGACATTAAGTTGTGAGCCCCAGTGTGGGTGCTCTGGGAAGAACAGCAAGTGTACTTAACTACTGAGCCATCTTCTTTTCAACCCACTTTTGTTGGATTTTTGTTCTGTTTTGTTTTGTGTTTGTTATCCTTCTCTCAAATACTTCCAATTTATAGCATATTTAAAATAAAATTGAGTAGTCAGTTTATACTATTAGGACTAAAAATATTAGAAGTTACCCAGATAGAACCATAACCATACTTCCTTTTTGGCAGTTATTGTATTTTCCTAGGTTAAAAAAAATAAAGATTTTAAATATTTATTCTATGTACATGTGTATAAATGTATGTTTGTGGAGGTCAGAGGAAAAGTTAAGCAAGTCAGGAGTCATTTTTCCCCTTTCACCATGTGGATTCCGGAGATCAGACACAATTTGTCAGGCTTTGCATCAGGTGTCTTTATGGTCCCCCCAAATAAAATTACATAAGAAAGCCTTTTGGAGCTAGAGAGATGGCCAAGTGATTTAGAGCATTGGCTGCTCTCGCAGAGGACCTGGGTTTAGTTCCCAGCACCCACATGGTGGATAACAATTGCAACTCCAGTTCCAGGAGGATTTTGATATCCTTTTCTGACCTCTGTGGGCATTGCACAACACAGGTGTACTTATAGACATTCAGGCAGTATACTCATACATATAAAATAATAATAAAAAAGAAGTCCTTTTGTTTTATATACTCCAGCAAATTTTTCCATTTGTGCCCATCTGTCATTTCTGCCACATTGCTAAGATAAAGTAATTTCCACCAGATGCCCTATTTCTTAAGACCTTACCTTCTTTTACTTTAGATCCTACTCCAGTGTGATTATTGCTCCCTAAGCTATGTTATTTTCACCAATGTTTTCCTTTGTCACTGCTTTCTGGTTTTTTTTAATCTGGTTATTTCATGCTTCATACTCCTCTTTTCCTAGGATGTGCTTTCATTTAGGATTATATGGTTGTGGGGTTTGCTTTTCTTTTTTTTTTTTTTTTTTTTGTAGTGCTGAGCTTTGTTCTCAGCCCTTTGGCTGTTTGATAAACAGCATGTCTGAAATGTGTCTTGTTCTTCACCTCACACTTAGCTGATGGATTAGAATTTATGGCTATATAAACACTTCTTAGCACTACAGGGTTTGCCTGAATAACTGAATATTGTTGTTACTCTGATTATATTTCCTTTGTATGTTACCCACTTTCCCACTGTGATAAATTATAAAATCTTCCATTTCTGCTTTTCCAGAATTCCACATTGAAATGGTTGTTTCTTGAATATGAAATGTTTGCTGTTGGCTATGTGTTTGGCTCCCAGCTAGTTAGAGCTATATGGAAAAGTTGTAAAATCCCTAGGTGTGAGTCACTAGGTGTAGATCTTGAGATTTGGTAGGCTGGCCTCACTTCCTGTTTGCTCTCCACTTTCTGACTTCTAATACAGTGAACCGTATGCCTCATTTCCGGCTGTTCTGCCTTCCCCGCTATGATGAACTGTATCCCTTTGTGAACTATAAGCAAGACTTTCCTCAAGTAATTTGCTTCTTGTCAGGTGTTTTAGTCACAGCAGTGAGAAAGTAATGAATACAGTGATGAAATGGTCTTCTAATGTTGGTCTTATTTTCTTGTATTTTGCTTCATTTCAGTGTGAAGATGGTATATTTCAGTTGTAGAAAAGCATTTCTGGGCAGTTTTCTTTTACTTTTATCAGTGATAACCTTGTAGACAGTTATTTTCATGTTGCATTTTCTACTTTTTCTGCTTTATGAGACATTTCTTTGATTCATTTCCAGTCATTATATTTACTCTATTTCAATGCTATACCATTTTCCCCAAATTACTTTCTCCCTGCATCATCTGTAAGCCCTTTATTGGCCTATTTTATTTATATGTATATTATCAAGCCCTTCCTTGAATACCTAATAATGCTTGGTGTTTGTAGAGAGAGGCACTAGAAAAGCTGGTGAGTTACTTTTACTAACTAATAGATTTGGTGGGGGTAGAATAGTTGGAGGTGAGTTAGGTTGCTTTCTCTCCCTCCCTCTATTTCTTCCGTTTTCTCCTCCTTCCTTTTTTCCTTCTGTCATTTTTCCTTTGCTAGGGATCAAACCCAGGGTCTCATGCATGCTGTATATGAACTCTTAGAGTTTAAGTACACCCAGTACCCTAGCAAGCTAGGGGTTTTGTCACCATCAGGCCATTGGGAGAGGGGAGATTGAACAAGATCTCGCTGTAGCACTAACTGACCTGGAACTTGATAGGAGACCAGGCTGGTTTTGAACTCACAGAGATCTGCCTGCTTCTACCTCCTGAGTGCCACAGTCATGCTATCATTCGTGGCTTACCAGCCAGGATTTTGGAATGCTCTCTAACCACATCTAATACAGCTTTTACTCTTGATTTCTCATTTTTTGGAAATCCTTAGTTGCATAATTTTAATTGATATGTGATATTACCTTTTTTCATGTTTGTCACATGCATATAATATGACATACTTTTTTATCTGATATTTTGTTAGGTTATAGCTAGAAATATAGACTGTATCTTTACATGTCAAATTTTATTTAATAACAGTAAATTTGTAAGCTGCTTATGTTTGATTGGTTTTACTTTGCTGACTACACTTGATTTCACAAAGTTCTTTATTAAATTCAAGTCTTTAGATTATGTAGCACATGGTTTACAAAATGATTACCAATTAAAGAAAGATTGAGAAAGGGTTAAAATGACCACTGTATATAAAGAGCCAATAGTGATTGTGAAGGCCAAGGACCAAGCCTAATGCAGAAAGTCACTGCAAGTGATTAGATAATGGTTATGTGTTGCCTAGGCAAGGATACCTTGCCTAGCTTAACTTTGAAGTGGCAGCCACCAAAACAGGGCATAGAAGAGTGTTGAACATCTGCTGAACCCCAATGATGCATATACAACAGGTGTCATGATAACATGTCAAAGTTGGTGTTGTCCTCATGCCATGGTCTTAGGGTACCCTTCCTTTTGTATGTTTCAGGTCAGGGTTGCATCATTAATTGGACTGATGTTTTTGATAACCCTACACGCCTGGTGTTTCTGATAAGATTTGATATGTCCATGTATCTCTGATTTAATTTGGTAAGTTCACAAGTAGTAATTTTTATTAGCATGAATAAATTATCAGTTTGTGCCCTACGGTTTTGCAGAGTTCTTGACAAATTTTGTGCATCCAACATCTCTTTGTTACCTCCTTGAGCAGACAATTAATTTTGCCTAGTACTTGTAGTCAAAATAGATTAGCTTAGGGTATAAACTGCAGCTTTATAAAATCGAGTAATAAGGGACAAATTATAACCTAAAAACTATTGCTGTATACAAAAGAGAGTAACTTGAGGTTGAGGCACAGCCTGTCTCACTACACTTTGGTCACCTTTTCTATCATGTATCAATGTTTTTAAGACAGTATAACTGAAATAAATTCTTTTGTTGTAATTTCTAATTAGAAATATGTAATTAATACAAAACTTAGTTGATAAATTTGTGAGGTTGTATGCTGAAAGTGAATTCAAAGTTTTCACTTGCTTAAGATTGACTGTTTTAGTAAAGCAGATATATATGTTATCTAAGCTACACATCAGATATGTAGCAAAGTGCATCTGTATATAAGCTTGAATTTCTAATTCATTGTCACAATAGATGAGAATAAATAGGTTTAGGCCTTAAAAATGGATGGTAGTGTGAAGTTGGGAAGGTTGTTTTCTCTGTTGATTTGTTACTTTCTTTTGATTTTTTTCTCTCTGTACCTTTGTGACTGTGGCTGTCTCCAGAAGCCTTTTATACAACCTGTCCAGAAAAAAATTGAGAGTGTATTGCTTACATGTTTGTGAGTGTACATGTGTCATGCAGCACCTGAGGTGGTCAGAAGGGGACGTTGGATCCCCTGAAATTAGAGTTACTGAAGGTTGTTAGCCACCTTATGGGTGCTGGAAACTGAACCCAGGTCTTCTGCAAGAGCAGCCAGTGTTCTTAATGACTGAGCTGTCTCTCTGTCCGGTTTTGTTTTCTTGAGATAGGGTTTCCCCAGCTGGTCTCATTATGTTGTAGGCCAGGCTGGCTGCCTCTGCCTCTGCCTTCCACGGTGTTGGGATTAAAGGCATGTGCCACCAAGACAAATTTAGGGAAACAAAAAATTTTTAACATTTTATTTTGTGTGTGTGCATGTATGTGTGCCATAGCACATTTGTGAAGGTCAGAGGAATCAGTTTTCTCTTTTGACCTTGTGGGTCCTGGGGTTTTAACTTAGGTCTACAGGCTTGGTGGCAGGTATCTTTGCCCATTGAACCACCTCACCAGTCCCCAAGGTTTTTCAATTTATAAAAGCAGTGTGATTGTAGGATTGTAGTAATGAATGTGCTTGTAGTAATGGTGTTGTAATAGAGACAATCCAATTTTAAAGAATGGGAGAATAAATAATAGAGTGGAATGCTATATGACAGATTAAAAAGTGAACATAATTACTTTAACTGCAACAACATAAGAGAATTTCGCAGATGTTGAGCCAGTAAGACTAGAATCACTCAAGAATCTGTTCTGTTGCCTTGGAGTCAGTGAGTCGAGAAGCAGAGTTTATTAGCAACAAACTAGCATTGCTAGAAGGTAGTTGACTCTCATCTTTGATGGTCATCTTTCCCTTTGTTTTAAAGGAGTCTTCTGTATGATTTTTCAAAGAATGATCTCTTGGTGCCAGACAGGTGTATTCCTCATTTGAACTCCCTGATTTGAAAAATAGCTTCTTCTGGTATGTGGGCTATGTATCTTCTTTCCTTCACATAGATCAGCCCAAGATGCAGTCCAGTAAAATTGAAGAAAATAATAAATGATCAAAATTTCTGTGCTGAATAAAGTACTTGTGTCTGGTATTTGTTCAGTGTTTCCTGCAATCACCCCTCCAGGTGTGACTTGCTCCCATAACTTGGGATGGGAATTTCTTGTGGATGGAGGTTGTAATATACAGTCATTTAAGGTGAGCAGGAACAAAGAAAAACTTTTGAAGATTGTTGTCTTAACGTCAGAAAGCCTTGTCACGGGTGCTATTAAAACCAGGCGCAGAATTCTTGTTACATGATACATTTATAGATTAAGATCTGATAGAATTAGTGGTATTGTCATGGGCTAAGAAATGTTTTGTACAGCCAGGTCACACTTTACATCCAGGGAGGCAGAGGCAGGAAGATCTCTGAAATTGAAGTCAGCCTGGTCTACGTAATAAGCTGGGGCTACAGGAAGACCCTGTCTTTAAAAAAAAGAAAAACAGAAATGAAGAAATGTTTTGTGAAGAAAAAACAAATCATTAATCTAAAGCAGAAAATGCTCAGTCTCACATTTAATTCCTTAGGATTTTCTACCTTTCTGTTCCTTATGTACATGTTCCTGTGGATAGGTGCATGCAAACAAGGTGTCTTCAGTCAGTCTTATTTTTTGAGTATCTCACTGTACCTGGAGCTCGAAGGTTTGGCTAGCAAAACCCCAGGATTTTCCCAACTGCCTTATGCTAGGATTATAGGTAGGTGTACCCCTCTGCACCTGGATTTTACTATGTGAATGCTAGAGATTAAATTTAGGTCATTGTGATTATGCTGCAAATTTTACCAACTGAGCTGTCTTTCTAGCCCACCATATTTTATATATTTAGAATCAATACCATCCTAGTTTATACATTTTATAATTTTATAGATTGGACTTTTCATTTGAAACACTGCTTTCCAATATTATAATAAACATTTTTTTGAAACATGGGAAACCATTTGTAGCTTTGATATCAGTAGTCTAATTATAATGTCTCAGTGTAAGTTTTCTTGCTTTTAAAGTGACAAAAATATAGTTTCTACCTCACAGATTGGTTTGGAGATGCAGTCTTTATCCCTAGGACCAGCATATAATACTTGATGAATACCAGCTATTGCTTTTTTATATTTGTTATAATTAAGAGATCATGACAGTGGTAAATGAAAGGAAAATACTTTTATCTTGTTTTGGAGACTTGGTCTCCCTGGCTTCTTTGGTTCTTTTACCTTAGGCTCTGAAATACCATTTTCACTGGCATGGGATTGTATCACACCCAGCTTTGTAATCTTTTGCTAAATTTCAAATAGTATACATTGAGTACTTGTTTCCCAAGTTGTAGGATCAGAACCTGGGCAGCCCTAATAAGCTAGACTTAGTCACATGTTTTCAGTAGACCAGTTAAACAGATAACAGTGAGAAATAGGAGAGATGCTTCCTCAAACCTCCTACCTCCTGTTCATCCTCAGGATCTTGACATAAGGCTTATTTTGATTTTTGTTTATTTATGTGTTGATATGTATACAGGTACCCACAGAGGCTAGAATAGTGAGTCACTTATCCTGGAGCTGGAGTTTCAGGTGGTGTGGGCTACTGGATGTGTAGGTACTGGAAACCAAACTCTGATCTTTTCATCCTTTGCGAGAGTAATAAGTGCTGTTAATGTCATTCCCATCTCTCCAGCCTCAAGCTTTAGGTTAAATAGACCTCAATAAGCACTCCTGGTCAAGGTATAATTCTCTACATATCACTGAGTAAAATCATTGTCTCAGCTCCTGTCTGTCTCTCCTGCTAGATGGTTTGAGAAGTTGTCAGAACTGTGTGAAATCTTTTTATATGAAACAGTCTCCCCGCCACCCCAACCTTTTTATTTTTCCCAGGATGAAAATCCTGGAAATTCAAATTTCTTAGTAAATTATCCCAGTGGTCTGAAAGTCAAAAGGAAGGGCATAAATGTCTATCTTAAGATTATCTTTTATTCCTGCCACTACATTTACATATTCCAGGCTGTGGTTTGGAAGTATTTTAATGATCCTAAACTGTTGAAAAAGTGAAATAAACTGGTAAACAGATAAAAATCATAAAGTAATATGATGTCTTAATGTGGAATTACACAGAAAATAAGATGCTTGTGTTTAAGCTGATGGACAGAAATTAGATAAGGAATGTATAGACACTTCAGGGACATACAAACTAAAGGGGTATTTAGAGCATATTTGGTAAGGGATATGCAAATAGTATAATAGATGTATACATTGAAAAGGATAACTTGAGAATCAAAGGCAGATTTATGTGAGTAAACTGAGTCTCACCATTAGAAACAGCAAATCTGTATGTCTTAAACTTCTATGTTTTCTATGGACAGTAGGAAACTTTGTTTGGAATTTCACTAAACCTTTGCCTTTTAGGAGGAAAGTGGTGATAGTCTCAGCTTGTTATTGTTGCATATAGTTCACTAAATATTTGATAACTTTTTAATTTTTAAATTTTATTTTGTGTGTATACACATGAAGTTCAGAGGACAACTTTTAGGAGTTGGTTTTTCCCTTTCACCTTGTTAAGGCAGAGTCTCTTGTTTCTGATGCTGCCTTATATACTCCAAGTGAGCTAACCTGAGAGCTTCCCAGCGCTTCTCCAGTCTCTGCCTCCCATCTCTGTTCTAATAGTGATGGTATTATAGGTGACTGCTACCACAGTGTTTTGTGTGTGGCTTCTGGAATGGAATTAGGAGATCCTCAAGCTGTCAAGGCTAGTAAGTATCCTTACCTCTGAGTGATTTCCAGGGACCCAAATGATTAAGCTAATAAATGTTTTCCATGGAAACAAAATTAATAAAAATTTACATTTCACAGGATACTTTAAGAATGGAGTCTAAACCTTCCAGAATTCCCAGAAGAATTTCTGTTCAACCCTCTGGCTCTTTAAGTGCTAGGATGATGTCTGGAAGCAGAGGAAGTAGTTTAAATGATACCTATCATCCTAGAGATTCATCATTTAGACTGGATTCTGATTATCAGGTAATACTTTAATTTGGAATATATGCACAGTTGTTTTCCAAAACTTGTGGGCACATGGATCTGGGGCATCCAGTAATCTTAGTTTATTCAATCAGAAGCATAAATAAGCTTATTATATTCAAAATTGGAGGGCTTTAGAGTTGTGGATAACATTGTGATCTTACATAAAATACAGAATACAACTGATAGATAACTTTGCTTTTAATGTTGGGTGATTATTTACAGTCTTGTCTCTAGATTTCACTCAGTGGTAGTAGGTGTGCCTAGCATCTAAGAGGCCATGGGTTAAATCCTCCTCGAAATGCCCTACCACCACCTCCTAATTAATAGTCTATCTTTTAATAAAGCTACATTATGAACAACCTTTAACTTGATTATTTGTATATTGCTTTTATAAACTTGTATTATTTTATTATTTCCTCAACTTAGGAAATTAGGATCAACAGTTTGTTGGGTTTTGGAAGACTTTATCAGTACAATATAGTGGTTATAGTATAAAATTATATAAATGTTATAAAGCATGATTTTTAAGTTTCAAACAGTTTATTTTGCATCTTTTGTTCGGTATTTGTTTTTTTTTATTTATTTATTTTGAAGAGTCTTGCTATATAGTTCATACTGGCCTGAAACCTGCAGTCTACGTCAGCTAGCATACCTAAGGCTGTGGGTTCTAGAAACACTGAAAAAGCAAGAACACTATACTGAGATACCAAGTGATGCACATAGAAATCATTAAATCAAAAAAGATGGAGCATAAACAAGTGTTGGTAAAGAATGAAAAAAATTAAACTCACAAATGATGAGATTAAAAATTGTACAGCTACTTTGGAAGAAAATAATAAGCTAACACTACTATATCATCCATCATTTACATCTAAGAAGATTGAAAACATCCATTCAGAAATTTATGCGTAAATGTTTATAACATTATTCATAATAGTCATAAACTGGAAACTACTCAGTGCTACTTATTTAAACATTGCCTATCCACAAAGTGATCTATTTTGAAGATATACTCATTCTCTTATTCTGTTTGACCTCAATATTCTAGATAACAGAATAGAGGACTGTCAAGCTTAACTACCTGATTTTGGTTCCCAGGACCTACGTAGTGGAAAGGGAAAGCCCTCTCACTTGCGTTGAGCTATACATTCTCACTCACACACACACACACACACATATGCATGCATGAAATAAACGAAGTGTAATAAAAAATTCTTTTTACATTATTTCCTGCCTGGTCCTGTAGAATAGACCTGTAACCTCAGCTACTCTGGGCTTAAACAAGAGAATTGCAAGTTCAGGGCCTTTGTGAACTTATAGTAAGATCAAAACCTGCCTGGGCAACTTAAATACTAACTCAAGAAATAAAAAGAATTGTTAGTCATGAAAATTGTTTACCAGACAGTGTGAGTTTCTTTAAGCCATTGTGTACTTTAAGTATCTAAAATTAAATTTTCTTTTACTTGACTAACTCTTCCACTTTATAGTCAGTTTATTATTATTTTTTGATACAGGGTTTCACTATGTAGTCCATTCCTCAACTCAAACTTGTCTCTGCCTCCCAAATTAGGTAATGCTTGCTATTTTAGATAACCTAACAAGTGACATCTCTTTGAAACGTTTTTTTTTTTTAATTGTGGTCTCTGAAATCTAAAGGTTCTAGTACAATTAGCCTTCAAGCTAATGGCCCATTAAAAATAATTTTGGTTCTGAGATACCTAGTTTTGTTTCTTGTGCCAGGTTCTGTTCATTGTGTCTCTGGAGTATTAGGTACAGAAAGGCTACTGAAGGCAAGATAAAGCTAAATTGGAATTGATTAAATTTTAACCTCATTCCCACTCTTAAGTCTCACTATCTCATACTTTTCTGTATATGTATCAAAGTTTATTTTCTAGAGTTACTGTGAACTATTACAACCCACTTTAGAAAAAAAATCTGATAGAATAATTTATAAATAATTTATAAATACTTCTTTTCATGTTGTGTGTCTGTATCTGTAATCTCTTGATTTGCTTACTCATTTATTACCTCTGAATCTTTTCCTGCCTTCCACATACATAAAACTTGGAACATACCCCTGTTAATACTTAATTAAAATTATTTTTGTTATCTTTGGACTAGAGCAGAGCTTCCTGAATGTTCTACTTAGGCTGAGTCTGGTGGTATACACCTTTAATCCCAGCACTTGGAAGGCAGGGACAGATGGATATCCGAGTTTGAGGCCAGCCTGGTCTATGTAGTAAGTTTCAGGCCAACTAGGGCTACATGGTTGAAACTCTGTCTGAAAAAAAGAAGAGGGGGGGACACAAAACACTTCACTTGGGCTTCACCCCTATTTATCTGGGAAATATTTATGTGACCGCATGTAGAAGTTTATTTTAAAACAATTTTCAGACATAATTTTACTGTATATTAAATAGGAAAGCAAATTGCCACTGATGTGTTTATTTTTCCCTAAAGAAGATTAAATTTTGGCTACTATGGGGCATGTATAGCCTCAGTGGTCTATAGTTGATTAATATTTTGATTTTATAATTCTCAGTGCTAATAACACGGTTTCACTTAATTACATAGTACAAAATGGCACAAATATGTTTATGGCTATTTCAGAAACTGTTGTAAATTCTGGTCTAATCAGAAGCAAAAATTCCTGGGTTTTGTTTTCAGTTTTTTGTTCTTTCTTTGTGACCTTGGCTGGCCTGAAACTGCAGAAATTACTTTATGAAACTCAACTCAGTTATTCAAACAGCATTTTTTTTTAAGTCAAACATTCTAACACTACAAAGATAAACTAATGTGATAAATACTGAGTAATGCGGCTAGAAATTTTTTTTCCCTATAATTAAACCAGTTTGTGTAGTAAAATAACTGCAATTCATAACATACAGTGGTTTCCATTCTTAGTTGAACTGAGATTGGCCTTGTATGTGTATTTTATGTTCAGAACAGGTTATACCAAAGTCATATTGGTACAGTGGTGAGCACTGCCAGTAATATGTCAGATTTATTATGTGTTTGATCTTGAATTAAGTTTTTGTCATTTCATGCTCAGAAATCTTTTACTGTTCTCAAATTGCCACCACCGCCTTCAGTTATACAACCCCCAGTTTTAAGAAGCCAAGCTCTTGTCTAGAACACTTATGAACGGAGTATTCTTATGTGTACCATGAATTTTATTATTTGTTACGTTCTTGAAATAGGTCTCACTATGTAGCACAGTTTGATTCTCTTGCCCTAAGCCTTTTGAATGCTGCATCATCACACCTTTTCATGAATTTTAAATTAATATGGTGAATTCATGGTCTGTGATATATTTCATTATTTCCTAAAAGATACTTTTATTTCAGCCTTTACTATTTCTGAGAAGTGTGGAGATTATATACCATGTGTGTGCCCAAGGAAGAACAAATACTTCTAAAAATGAAAGATAATTTCAATAATTGTGATTTACTTTTTCATTTTTTATTTTTGAAATAGGCTCTTGTTATATACTCTAGGTTGGCCTGCAGTTCATGATCCTGCTTCACATTCTTCCTAGCCTAGATTACATGTCTATACCACTACAGTGGCCTGGCTTAAATGTCTTACTTAAATCTGCATTTTTAAGTATTCAGAGGAACTGTTTTATGCATTATTTTGAGTATACTGATGACCCAATTCAATAATTAGAGTAAAAGTAGATTCTAAATGACATTTGTGTTAGAAGTTCTATGTTGTGTTTACATATTTTCATGTTAAAAAAACAAAACATTAGCTCAGAATTCTTTGAGTGTACATGTAAATGCACATGCCATGGCACACCTTTAGAGAGCGGAGGATAACCTGCGGAAGTTAGTTCAAATTCAGGCAATCTAACTCAGAAATCATTTGGTTTGGTGGCAGGTGCCTTTACCCACAGAGCCAACTCATTGGTCCTAAGAATTTTAAAATGTGAAGAAATTTTGGGAGTTAAGACTTGTTTTGTTTAACCGTTATTACTAGTTTTTTTCAACTATATTCCTAAGAATACAGATTTTATTTTTTTGCTGGGAATCAAACTTGGAGCCTCATACACACTAAGCAGATACTTATCACTGACGGTAGGATTTTTTGTTTTGTTTTTGAGATAAAGTCTTGCTGTGTAGTCCAGGTGGGCCTGGAGCTCATGACCCTTATGAGTCCTGTAATTAATAGTAGTGTACCACCATATCTGCCTAGGAATAGGTTTCTTTTTTTAATTACTTAAAAAATTTTATTGCAGTCACTTTATATGTCATGTCTTTCTTGGATGTTCTCTATACCTTTTTAAAAAGAGGAAACAAGTTTCTTAGGAAATTGAAATATTTAACCAGGAAAAAATGGTTATAAGGTTTATTCTCTTCATTGTTTTATAAATAAGCTTACATATATATGCACAGCTATTGAAAAGATGGATGCAAATCAGATTAATAGTCCAGCAAAACAAAATTAAAGAGTGCAGTGAAAAGGCAAGTGGATTGAAGAAGGGGGAAAAAATCCAAGAATAAACTTCATTTTGAAAATTGATATTTTATAAGCATAAATGACCTCATGGGAATTTATTGGACCATTGTAGACAAAAGTTAATTTTGATTGTAAGCATTTTATTATTCCTTAATTATTTTTTTTTTTTTTTGTAGTCTGCATCAGCATCAGCATCTGCATCACCATACCAATCTACATGGTACAGTGAATCTGAGATAACTCAGGGAGCACGCTCAAGATCACAAAACCAGCAAAGGGATCATGATTCAAAAAGACCTAAACTTTCTTGTACAAATTGTACATCTACCTCAGCTGGGAGAAATATTGGAAGTGGTTTAAATGCAGTATCAGGTAAGAATTATTAAGTTTATGTTAAGCTCACTGTATGGGTATTTTAGCATAACTGTTAATAGGTTTTGTATTAAATAGTCTTATATAAGACAGTGGATTTGGAAATGCAGTGTATTTTTTGAAATTCTATCTTGTTAGTGGTAAAAATGAAATTCTTCATTTTGCTTTAACAATATAAAGGATGTCAGTAGATTTTAATTAGAATACTTTTTTTTGGTTTCTTGTTATGTTTTTTGTGTTTGTGTTTTGAGATAGGGTCTTACTAAGTAACTCTGGTTGGTCACAAACTCACTATGTAACCAGGTTGATTTCAGAGATCCCTTTGCCTTCATGTGCTGTAGTTAAAGAAGTATGCCACCACACTCAGCCCTAGAATAGCTTTGTATATAGTAATCAGATTGATAAGTCATGTTACTTCTACTGTTTATTGTGACAGATAAGTTTTTAAAGTGTATCTAGGAAAGCCAAATCTGATAGATGCTAACCATTTCCTCAGCATGTGGCTTGGAATGGTAGGCATATGATACTTCTTTTCAGAAAATACGGAAACTCCTAATTAAAAAAAGAAGTTGGAACTTTCCTGGTAAGAATTCTATATAAAGAATTAGAAAGTCAGTGGGGCATGGTGGTATGTGCCATGAATTTCACCACACTGGGAAGGAGAGGCAGATGGCTCTCTGAGTTTGAGGCTAGCCAGGGTTACATAGTGAGACCCTCTTTCTACCTGAGGAAGGCAGGGGATTGGAAAGTCGGGAATCTCACAGTCCATAAGTCTGTGAGACTGGCATTGGACTATACTTACCCATCTGAGATTTACATGGTTTTTCTTAAAGTTCTGTGACTTGTGTTTTATACTCAGATTAACACATGCAAAAAAATAAAAATCTGTTGAAAAAGCAGAAGGTTGCCTTCTCACTTAAACTCTTACAAATGAAATGTTAGCCAGTGCTTAAAATCATTTTAAAGGGAGACAAAGTTTATGACACAATTGTAGATTAAGTTCTCTTTTTTGTAAAACAGTATTTCAACTTATTTTTATGTGTATGAATTGAGTTTTTCCTGCATGTAAATATACCTGTGTCATACACCATAGTGGCCAGAAGAGGGCGTCAGATCACCCAGATTTGAAGTTACTAACAGCTATTAACTGTCATGTAGGTGCTAGAATCCGAACCCCAGTCCTTTGCAAGACTTAACCACAGAGCCATCTCTCCAGCCTTTAGATAAATTCTGAAAATGCTTATGCATTGCCAGTTGAATTAGTGTAGGGATTTCCTTTCTATTTTGCTAGGTAGGATTCTCTGGAAAAGACATTGCCCATCTGAAGGATATTAGAAGTAGTGTGAGATGAGTGAGAGCAGAGTGACCTTATCTTTGTAAACAGTACTGTTTAGAGACTTTTTTTTCTTTTAAGCTATATGAAGTTGATACTAAAATATACTGGGCCATTTCTCTCAATTTAGAGGAATTATAAGACCTAGGAAAGGAAGACTCAAAATTTCAAGGTAAATAATGTAGGAATAATAGGTTTGAGAATTAATTGTAGTTCAGTTGTAAGTGACATCTAATAAAGAATGAACCAGATGTGGTGGCACTGAACTATTACTCAGGCTGGGGTTACAGCTTGGTGATTTAAGTATTTGTGTAGAATGTGCACATGCTTGGCCACAGTACCCTGATAAAATTACATTTATCCTGTTATTCAATTTTCATATCAAAATGACTTTGACTTTGATTTTGGTGGTTTTCCATCATCACCTGGACTTTTTTTGTGGAGTTCTGTACCTTTGGCAGGATTTTCAGTTTTGATCTATAATTATTTTAACATGCTTACATTCCCCATGGTGTCAGGTGTCACATTGACAGACTGTATGAGGGTAAATTTCAATGTTGGGGATGCATTTAGTGTTTAGCATATATAAGTTTACCATTTGTTAGGCCCTGGGTTCAATCCCCAGTACCAAAAATTAAGAATGTTTGAGTAGGAAAGTATTTGCAAGAGGTTAGTTCATTGTTAAGTGATTTTGTGTTGTTGAATTTTGCTTGTGATTGCACCTGTGTGACTTGGAATTCCCATAATATTGTTACTTGTTCTATATTACTGAAGATTTACTATTGTCAGAAACCTTTGAAAACTTTTCTCTGAAATAAAATCTTTTCCATTATTTTAAGATTCTTCTTGGAGGCATAGTCAAGTTCCAAGATCCTCATCAATGGTACTTGGTTCATTTGGAACAGACTTAATGAGAGAAAGGAGAGATGTAGAGAGGAGAACAGACTCTTCCATTAGTAATCTTACGGATTATAATCACCGAAGTGGTGATTTCACAGCCTCATCATGTATGTATAAACTACATTGTTAAGTATAGCTTATGTATTAATGTTAAATTATCTTGGGGGACTGGAGAATGGCTCAGCAGTTAAGAGTACTGGCTGCTTTTGGAAAGTACTTTGCCATGTTCAGTTCTCAGCACCCACATGATGGCTAACAACTATAACTCCATTTCCTGGGGAATCCAACACCCTCTTCTGGCCTCGGCAGACATTGTATGACATGGGTGCACTTTCGTACATGTAGGCAGTACACTCATACACATAAAATAAAAATAATAAAGTATTTTTTAAAATTGCATTCTTGGTACCATTAATAACAGTACAATAGAATAAATTAAGTAAATCTTAAATTCTTATGATTTTAAAACAGCCAAAAGTATTTTGGTAGCTTATTTTTTTGTTTAAAAAATATAAATAATTTAAAACTCATGAGTATTCAGATTCCTCCTACCTTTACATATTTACCTGCTTTTCTTCTTAATGAACGTACATGTTAATACTAAAATATAATTTTGTTTGTGACATATAAGTATTTCTAACTGAATGAGATATGTATGTTGAATTCCCATTTTAAGGCATAATGTAGAGTTGCTTTAGTATAACATGAATGTGCTGTTTCATTAATTTTCATAAAGATAGTGGTTTCTGTCACTATACACAGACTTAGGCTTTTTAGAAACAGTCACATTAAGTGAAGGGAAAAAGTACTGTGAAAGTTCACAGAAGTACCATGTGTAATTGGAGTTAGTGTTTAAGTTACTTTAAATCTAAGTTCAGGAGAGGAATAAATGTAGTCTCTAAGTAGTTTATCTTTTCAAGAGGCTGTATATATTAGCACAATAGTAGATACTGTTCTATATAGTATGTATAGTTGAGTGTTTTTCACAAAGGAATACTATCATTTTTCTCATCCTACTCTAAGCCTTAAACTACCAGTTAAGGAATTCTGTTTTGTTGTTTGTGTTGAGACAGGGTCCTACACAGAAAGTCTTAGAATTATGTGATCCTCCTACTTGTGCCACCCAAGTCCTAGGCATGTGCTATCATGCCTTGGTTTAAAAAATGCAGGTGTCAGAGGTGTATACTGACTCATAGTTACAAGCCAGTATTAAAGGGCAAGAGTGTGTATAATGAGTAACCTCTGCTGTTAATTTTTTAAAACTGGAGAAATTCTTAGCTATTAACAAGGTTTATTAATAAGGTTATATGGCTAATAATACTTAAGTAAAATAACTTCTATATTTATTGTATAGACTCTCCACCTGGGCCTTGTGGCACAGCCTTTAATACAGCACTTGGGAGGCATAGGTAGGCAGATAGATCTCTGTGCATTCAAGGCAAGCCTGGTCTACATAGTGAGTTCCAGGCCAGCTGGGGCTATAGGGAGACACTGTCTCAAAAAGACCAAAAGATGACTCTCCAAAACAGTATCCCTGGTATGGTTTTGCTTTTAATCATTACATTGTATTTGGCCTAAAGTATGTATTAGTTAAGATGTTTAGATACTGTTCTGTTTTGTCTGCTTCACATTAATAAATTCAAATGCTTTGCCTTTATCAGCTGTTTGTCATAAGCTTTCATACCTTGTTTTAAATTTGTGTTGTTGACTCAACAGTACATGAAAACTACACGTATATTTTTTTTACTATTTGGTTAAGCTGTCTAGTTACAAGACAGCAGTGTTCACTTTGAACTATTCAAATTTAGCAGTAGTCAATAAATGTGAGTTTAATAGCACTTAAATTATTTCATAATTGGTTACCTTTCCTTCTTTCAAAAATAGATGTTCAAGAAAGAGTTCCTTCATATTCACAGGGAGCAAGACCAAAAGAGAGCTCAATGAGCACTTTACAATTGAATTCATCATCCACCAACCACCAACTGCCTTCTGAACATCAAACAGTACCCAGTTCTAGGAGTTCCAATAGAAATTCTTTCAGATCACATTTTTCTTCAAGACAATCTGAATCTTTCCGCAACAGTTCGCACCCTGCGTTTTCTTATGTTTCAAGTAGAGATGAAACCCCAACTATAAGCAGTTCAGAAAGGGTTGGTTCATCTCAAAGATTTCCAGAGTCTTCTGACAATGAAGGTAGGCGTACAACAAGGAGATTGCTGTCACGTATAGCTTCTAGTATGTCATCTACTTTTTTTTCACGAAGATCCAGTCAGGATTCCTTGAATACAAGATCATTGAGTTCTGAAAATTCTTACATTTCTCCAAGAACCTTAACTTCACAATCCCGTAGTAATGGAACATCAACTTCTGAAGTTAATGATAGGGCATCTGAAGCTTCTCAGGGATTTCGATTTCTTAGGCGAAGATGGGGTTTGTCATCTCTTAGCCAAAATCATAGCTCTGAGCCAGATTCAGAAAATTTTAACCAAGAACCTGAAGGTAGAAATACAGGACCATGGTTATCTTCCTCACTTAGAAATAGATGTACACCTTTGTTCTCTAGAAGGAGGAGAGAGGGAAGAGATGAATCTTCAAGGATATCTACCTCTGATGTACCATCTAGATCTCATATTTTTAGAAGAGAATCAAATGAAGTAGTTCACCTTGAAGCACAGAGTGATCCCCTTGGAGCTGCTGCCAACAGACCACAAGCATCTGGAGCATCAAGCAGTGCCTCCCCAAGTGGCTCCACATCAGATTTGGCTCAGGGTGGAAGAAATGGAGGAATAACAGGGTTTCTTCCTGGTTCCTTATTCCGATTTGCAGTCCCACCAGCACTTGGAAGTAATTTGACTGACAATGTCATGATTACCGTAGATATTATTCCTTCAGGTTGGAATTCATCTGATGGAAAAAGTGATAAAACCAAAAGTGCACCTTCAAGAGATCCAGAAAAACTGCAGAAAATAAAAGAGAGGTAAATTTGAATATTCATTTTAAGCTGTAAAGTTAATATCAAATTAAGGAAAGACCTTTTATTTTAAAACAGTGCTCACAACATAAATATCTGAAATTTCTTCCTTAAATTTACATGTATTTGTTGTTAATATGTCTTAAAAATAAGTGAATGATAATTAATAGTGAGGTAGTTTCTGGGGTATAGACTACATCAGGAAACAATCTGAAGAAATTTTAAATTGAATTGATTCGCATAAACATGACAAAAGTCCTGATTTCTTATGTTTGTTATTCCATGATTAGACAACTTCTAAATGGGATTGGAAAGAGGAACAAGACTCAGAATTACCAATCTGTGTTAGCCATTACTAATTGTTGATTTGTTTACTGTTTATTCATATTTCTCAGTTTTCTTCTTAGATTTTACCATGGATTGTTTTCTCAATTTTAAACTTACTGCTTTTTTTTATATTATTTACTCTCCCCTGGTAATACTAGCTGTATTTTGCCTCATTTTAAGACTGACATGATTAATTAGTAAAAACAGAAAAATTGGATCTACTAAATGAAAAGCAGTTGAAACTATGAAAAGAAGAGTGCTAATGATAAAATAGTTTATACTTATTGTCATGTCTCTAATTAAGCTAGAGTAGAAACTGACCTTAATATATATCTATGTGTCTCTATCCCTAATTTTTTTGCCAAGTTCACTAAGAATCTATGCAATCCCAGATTGTATTTAAATAGCAGTTCATCATTCATATTGCCAGTTTACTGAGTATCTATCTCATCCATGCCAGTAGTATATTAACAATGAGAATTTTTTAACAGAAAACTACTTTACTTTATTATATAACGATTAATTCATATTTAATGGGTATGCACTGGCCTGTAAGATGGAGGTTAATTAGAAACTGTTCCATGCTTTAAAAGCTGTCCCTTACAGAGATCAAAATAAGATTGTTGAGAGTGGAGTGGTAGAGGATTTTTCAATTTTGATCCAATCAATGCAAAAAGTTTGTCAATTGATAACATGTAAAGGAGAAACCTCAAGTAAAGATTCTTAATTCGTTGAAATATCTTAATTTTTTCAAGTGTTGGGAACAAAATTATATGTGTGTTTCCTTTATTGGATTAAAATCTCTTAGTGATTATGAAAAAAGATGGGCCCTTACACTATGTTACCAAAGACAAAACTACATAATTTGAAGAGGACTAATAATATGGTTGGCTTTGTTTACTTTTAAAATAATTAAAATTTTTATTTACAGTGAAATGAGCTTTCATGGAGGCTACTAATTATTGTTGGTTTCTTATTCACTGTTTTCTTTTTTACACTCTGTAAATTGAAATGAAATAAAAAGATTGAAATTCTGAATCACCAGAAGTGGCCAACTAGGTTGATAGCTCTGAGAGATGTGCTTTAATTTCCAGCCTTCTTTTAGAGGATTCTGAAGAGGAAGAAGGTGACTTATGTAGAATTTGTCAGATGGCCGCTGCATCTTCATCTAATTTACTGATCGAGCCATGCAAATGCACAGGAAGTCTACAGTATGTCCATCAAGAATGTATGAAAAAATGGTTACAGGCCAAAATTAACTCTGGTAAGATTCACTCTCTTAGATATTTTATTTTTAAATCTTTTCCAAAGAGATACATGTGTATCTTGTGTATATTTTGGCTGACAAATTTTTATAATTTGATTATTAAATTAACTTATTGAAAAATATCAGTTTTTTAAAATTCACTGCAAAAGCATTCTCGCTTCACAAACAATGTTTCTTTGTTACAATGTTCTTCATACATGTATAGTACAATTACTAGATTTTAATGTAAGTATGATGGGAAACCACTAAGGGGTAGGTATAATGATCTTAGTTTTATTGGCTGCTCTGGAGAAAGGCTTTCAGAGGAAGAGAAGACTGAGAGCAGGGAAAATAATCATAGTCTATTCTAGAAACATTAGAGTTGATGTTAGATAGTGGCATGTGATATTGGTGATAATGATGATAGACATGGGTAGGTTTTGGTATGTTTTAGGGGTAAATTCATTTAAATTCACCTATGAATTGCATGTAGTAGAATGAGAGGAGGAATAGAGAAGCATCTTAATTTTTGCCTTTGCCAACGAAGTAAGTGATTAGATCATTTATTGAAATAAGAGCTGAAATGGAATCAGATTGGGACAGGTAACCCAAGAGTTCTGTTTTAGACAAACTATACACGAATTTCATTTTAGGTAGCCATGGAAACATCAAATAGGCTGTTAGACAAGCCTTGACATTTTAGTAGGAACACTCAAAGATTACAGTTTGAAGAACCATGATAACATAAGTAACATTGGAAGATTTGGGAAGATCACTTAGAAAAAGAATGGATGTCAAAGAAGGGGACTAGGACAGAACTCTAGGACACCCAAACATTTAATGAGTAGAGAAGGAGATTTGAGGAACAGTCTTTCTCGTCAAACTGGTAGGAAGAAGCTAAGAAACTGTTACATTTAGTAAGCCCAAATAAATTATACTAAGGGGAGGGTATGATCATCTCAGTACTGCTAAGGGTTGAAATGTACTAAGGATATATAGCTCAGCAAATCAAGTGCTTGCTCTGCAAACTTCAGAACCTGAGTATGGATCCCTAGTACCCATGTAAAAGCCTGACTTGGACCCATAGCCCTGGGATTGTGGAGACAAGCAAATCCCTGGAACTCACAGTCAGTCTATTCAAATCCTAGAACTTCAGATTCAGTTCAGGGCCTGGTCTCAGAAAAATAAGATGAGAGTGTGATAGAAAAAGACATATCAACCTCTCTGTGTATATGCACATACCACACATACTGTATAAAACATAAAGGGGGGGAAAACCCAGTGAAATAACAGGATTGATAATAGGGATGTTAAAGGGGGAGACTGCAACATAGACTCCTTTTCCAACAAACCGAGTTACAAAGTTGCAATCAATATTAAATGGACTAATGGAGAATGGGAGTTAGCGGCATTAGTTAAGGATAGGAAAGTGTGGTTTATAGAAGCTGATGGATAGGAGGAAAAAAAAACACAACCCTATCAAATGAGGGAAATGTAGAATCCAGGGCATATGTTGAATGATTATAGGAGAAAAATAATTCATTTCTAGAAGACCAGTATATTTAGGCATGTTGATCAGATTGTTGCTTCATTAGGAAGATGCATGAACTTAGATCCTAGGGAAAATAACCATTCTCAAGTGAATTGTAAGATATTTAGGCAGTTTTAGTATCCATAAAATTATTTTAGAGCAGAGAATATGGCTTAGTGGCAGAGGATTTGCTTCACACAGTAAGTCAGACACATGCAGTTTTTTAAAAGTGGTTTGGGATTGGGTCCTTTGCTAGGTAAATAATAAGAGAGTTAACATAATTGTAGTGATTGTTAGTACTTAGTCAGGAGGAGAATAAGGACATCACACTCCTGAGTGTATATGGTGTTAGAAATAGTATAGTATGCTGGGGAATAAGAATTTTTCAGCTCCAGTATATTCTTATGGGATCACTGTTATATCTATATCATCTTGTGACTAAACAAATAGACAATCATGCTTTCTCAGATTTCTTTGTTTCGTTAGGCTATTTTTTTAGAAAAGATGTTCTTATTTTCTAAGTCTCAAATCTCTGTAGACTGGCACAGAGTTACTCAAAGAATGTGAGTGGAATTGAATTTAACTTCACTGTTACTCATAAAACTTACTCTAATTTAGGACCTTGTTCATTTGGTAGTCTTACCTAAAAAATAAATCCCAGCTTGTTGACAACGCCTATGTATATTTAGATAATACTACTTCCTACTAAATTGGAGCTACTGGCTATGGCAGTCAAGTGTTGTGTGCACATGCAAAAAGCCTTTGCCTTTTTAAAAAAATTTACGACTGTATGTGTGTACAAGGAAATTAACCATTTTGATTATTATAAGTAATTGAAATTACAAGTCATTTTCAGTAGCTATTTTCAAAATTTTCTCATCACCCAAGATAAAGTTACTCAGTAGACAGTAACTCTCTGCTCATCTTCTTATCAGTCCTCAGTAACTTTTGATATTTTTTCCTATCTTAATTATGCCACATAAATAGAATAGTAAAATTTTTTACCTTTTATATCTTTTTAGTTTATCTTCAAGGTTGAGTCTTTAGAAGGGATCAGGACTTAATTCCACTTATGGCTGAAGTGAACTGTTTTTGTATGAGAAAAAAAAAAAGTGTCCTTTTTCTCTCTTAGTTAGCAGAGCAGTCACATTACTTAGTATTCTGTGATATCACCAATACCAGTCTGTATATGTGACTAAGTTTTTGTGTCATTAAACGTTGCTTTGATGACATGTCAGTGCACTTCAGATGACATTCCATTGCCTTGTCAGCTTCCCATAATCAGAGGATGCATGTGTATCTAGGAGAAAATATATGGGTATCTAAAATGATGGGTGAAACATAAATGTCGCACTGCAGAACCTCTTGTGTATATTTGCTATTGTACATCATTGTTTTTGTAGACATTGGATTTTTGTGATATTGTAATCTCATCTTTCATCTTTTTATACCCCCCTACCGTAAGATTTTTTTGTATTTTAAACCTTAAACATAGAATGAAAAAGCTTTACTTGTCGTGTGATTTTTGCCAGGTTCTTCATTAGAGGCTGTAACCACTTGTGAACTCTGTAAAGAGAAGTTGCAACTTAACCTGGAGGATTTTGATATTCATGAACTACATAGAGCTCATGCAAATGAACAAGTTAGTATATTTTGCCTAATTTGGTAAGTGTCTGTTGTAAGCTTAAAGGAGAGCTCTTGAAGAAAAAATTAAGTCATGGTCAGAAAACTTGCATTAATAATAATCTTAACATAATTCTTAGGTTATTAGGTGTTTTATAATTTCATAATTTTTCTTTAATATTTTCCTTTAAGTGAACAACCAAATTAAAATAAGCTGTCCTACTTTATAAATAAACCAATATAAATAATACACAGAGGAAAATGGACCCAAAGTAGTCATTTCAACCTTATTTCCTCAGCATTGTTTTTGATTTAATTATCTAGTTGGAAGAAATAACTGAAGGAAAATCCTGGGGAAGTATGTATGATTGATTACACGGGCAATTTCATTATTCCAATAGAAATCCAATAGTTATTATTCACTCCTCACTCCGTTCTCCAAGTCCCTGGCATCTGCCAACCTGTGTTCTACTGTATAGGTACCTATTTGGGTAAATCTATATGTTGTATGAAATCATACAATATAAGATTTTTTGTGAACAGCCTTTAAAACATTTAAAACAAAATGTGGAGGAGAGGGTTAGAGAGATGACTTAATGGTTAAGCGCACTAAAAGTTTTTTAAATGTAGGAATAACAGATACCCTTTGAAAATCTGATTAAGCGTATGGTCTTAAAAACATAAATTCTGAATATATTTAAGGGACTCCCAGATACGTTGAAAGTTTTTGCTTAGGTCAAGGTTTACGAGTAATTGATCTGAAAAATGAAATAATAGACACTTGATAGAGTATAAGTTCTATTTAATGCCCATTGTAGTTCTTTTCCGTTCTTTAATGAACTAATTGTCCAAAAAGAAAATCATCACAGTACAGAAATGTCTTAATCCCCAAGGAATCTGTAGACAACTGAACCATTGGTAGTTCATAGAACAGGGCAAATAACAAATACATAATCATGCAGAAAAATATATTTTTGTTTTTGACTAAAAGTAGTTTCTTTTGCCACCTTTAGATATTCATTCTCTCAAAACTTAACTCAAGTTTTTCATTAAGGGAGGATTTTTATTATTTAGTTGTTTCTATGGCCCATATTCTTACATAATGGGGAAATGTTAAGAGATACTAGATGGTGTCATGTAAAGACATAGCTTGTTTTATGAAAATCATGGAGTCTAGTGACTTGAGTTACCCTCATTTCAAGTGATTGGTTTAATATAAATTTATTCCTCGTTTTTCTGTGTTTAAATCTTTATCAGATGATGACCATGTGTACAAAAATCCAGACATTTTTTTTTTTTTTTGACACAGGTTCTCACTACATAGCCCTGGTTGGTCTAGAACTCAGAGATCCACCTGCCTCTCCCTGAGTGCTGGGATTTAAGGCATGAGCTAACTGTGTAAATTAAAAAAAAAATAAACTCTCAATGTAAGATTTCCTTTTCAGTTTAAAAAAAAAAAATCAAAATAGGCACCTAGATATATAATTTCAAATTCTTAAATTATCAGAATTTGATGAACAGTTGCTAAAAGTAGTATTAACATACTATTTTTAATTTCAGATGTGTTCATTACCCAAAGCAGGTACAATTGACTTTGTTACTATAAAAATTAAAAAAACAGATTTGATTTTTAATTATGCCATTTTTCTAAATTAAATTTACAACTACATGCTTGCCAGGTAAGATGATTGCCTGGCATTCCTGGGGCTGGTTCATTCCCCAGCACCATCAAAAGTTGTAAGAATTTAAAAAGATAAAGAGTGTGAGGGACACAACAGTTTTGAAACAACTACTTTTTTAAACTAATTACAATTTTTGTGTATTTCTTTTCCAACATGACCCCAACACCCCAAAAAAACCCCAGCAATACTTTATTAGTGTAGATTTGCATCATTGTTGCCTTTGTGCTACTGAATTCACAAGAAACACTAGCACTTTCACATTAGGTGTAAGTTAGAAGTGTGAATTACAGATTTAGATTAAATGAAATGGTAATTTTGGAGTAGGAACAAATAACTATTAGTCATTTGTAAAAGGAGGTCTGTGATGAGCTTTATAGAAAAGAAAAACACTCATTTTCTCAGTAAATCAAGATGACACTGCATATCTTACTAGGTACTAGGTCCAGTTACATTTTCTTTGTTTATCAGTAAAGTTTGATTGTCAGTCACTTTTTCATTCTCCATTTCTCCTCTTTGCTTCCCTATTGAAGGCTGAGTACGAGTTTATCAGCTCTGGTCTCTACCTAGTTGTGCTACTGCACTTGTGCGAGCAAAGCTTTTCTGATATGATGGGAAATACAAATGAACCAAGCACACGTGTTCGAGTAAGTAATGCTAAAGTTGGGGAGAGAGGGAGGATATGCTTTAACAAGTATTTGTCTTGGGAAGTAAATTGTGTTCTGTGTTCACAGCCTGTTTCTTAACAAAAAAGCTAGATTTAACAGAAATTGCTGTCTTCTACAATAAGCACCCTATTTCTGTCATAGGCTAGTTGGAGGAAAAAGTGATATTCCAGCTCATTTCAGGAAAAGACACAGTCAAAATTAGAAATTCCAAGGGGAAAATGTTCTTTTTAATTAAAAAAAATAAAGGAAAGAACACCTTCAGCGTTACATCTTAGAAACATGTAAGACAAAAGAATGTAGAAAATTAACTTCAGTTTCTTAGTAGTAGTTCTGTAAAAGGCTACACTTGTACTAATGAGTGTCCATATTCTAAACTAAGATAAAAAAAAATAGTTGGTGTTAACTATATTCACTACTAACTGTACATTTAGGCTAGCTTTTTTGTTTGTAATTACTCAGTGTTCTTTGCTCAGTGTAACAAAGGAAACTTATACTCTGTTGCCTTGGCCATTTTTTTGTAGCAGGGCCTTTGATCACTATCTTGTTATTGCAACATTCTGAACACTTCTTCTCTAGAAATAAGCTCATAATGAGGTATAATATATAACCAAATTGCCCATTTTTATGACTGAGTATATAAAATGTGGAATTCATGTTAATGTGTATTTATTTACATTATGATAAGTATAGTTCAAAATGTTATGTTATAAAAATACTTTCATGTACTTTGTTATCATGTGTCTATTATAACTGTAACCCAATTGACAGTTATTGTCATTAAGAGCAAAGAAATATTTCAAGCATTCATAATCGCAGCACAAATCTCAGTTTCTAAGTACTTGAGACCTTATGGAAGTTAATACCATAAAAAGGTGTGTTAAGTCTTGTGAATGAATAGACATATAAAACATACAAGGTCTATTTAATTCATTCTTTTTAAGGAAGTTAATGTTCAGAGAATTAAAATGGAAGTTATTGTTAGAATTTTATTTTACAGTTATTGAATTAAATACATTTCTACAGCTATTAGGTATAGGCAGGCACATTTCAATTCATCTATGTTGGATTAGAAGTTTTTGTTTCTTCTCCCTTCATAATTTTTGAAAGTGTGACATAGACAGTATCATTGATACAATTACTTATTTCTGCTCCCAGTTTCATGAGACTGGTTTCCATGTTATTAATAACGATAATATAAAACATGTAACATAATACCCTTAACGTTATAATTTTTGTTCTTGGGATGAGAAAGCCCCCTGTTTAAAGGATTAAAATGGTGTTTGAACTTTTAAGTAGAAATAAATCTCCTATACTGATTCTCTCTCTAGATCCATTTGCAACATTTAAACTACTGTATTTCTTTCTGCATTGTTTCTAGTTTATTAACCTTGCAAGAACTCTTCAGGCACATATGGAAGATCTCGAAAGTAGGTGGAATTTCCCCTCCCCAGACTTGTTGAATTTACTTTGCAAATTAAATTCACAGAACAAAACCTACCTAAGTATATTCTGTTCTACCAAATTGATTGGTTATAGGCTTAATACTACCAAAATTACAGATTATGGGTTTGACATTTTGACAGTAGTTTTTTTAATGTAGTTTTTAAAAATTATATTTAGGGTGTAGAAGAATGTAATTTCAACCTAGTATTTTAAATAAGCCACTCACTCTGATTTTAGTATTTATGGCATAAGGAAGACATAACTCTTAAATTGTATCTCTTAGTGATTTTTCTTTTTAATATAAAAGGAAATTTTCTTTTTATTCAGCTTTTCTAAATCTTGAAAAGTTTTCCTTAGGCTTGTTTATGGTTCTAGGAAAATAAAGAAGCAAGAGTCCTGAGTACATAACCAAGGATTTGTTTGTTCCTTGTTTACTTATAGTATGTAGTCAACTCCAGTTTTTTCACATTCAAACTTTAGGACTTTTGTCAGGCTCTTTAACTGAAGGCTCTTAATCCTCAAATCTTATCTTCTCAATGTTTTATAACAACAGAAATTGGCTCTAGAACAGTTTTGGGGGATTATTAAACTCACCTGATCCCCTAACTGTTAGTTTTTCACCAAGATCAACAGGCTTCCAGTACACTCTGAAGTGTTTAAAATATGTCTTCTTTTGTTTATTATGCACTTTACTATCTTCAAAAAACTTGGAGTGTTATCTGTAATATGTGTATTGTTACCTTTAGAGGAAGCTCTAGATTCTTTGAAGATAGTTTGAGGATTCAGATCTTAATAAAGACCTTTTAATTATTTAAATATTCTAAGACATGATCTTTTTTCTTTTTTATTAAGCTTGTATTAATTTTAAGTTTTGATAGGATTTGAGATAAAACCAGACCACACATTTTCAGTTTTCAATGGACATATGTGAAAATATGGAATCAGGAATTCATTCAGTGTAATGTTTTTTTCCTGTGTAATATTAGTAAAAATGCCTTATTAAGTAATACAGAAGTCTAACTTTTGTTTCTGAGAATAAATAACAATTCATACCTTGTTAGATTTGTGATAAGTCATTTGTTTCAGTGTATTTTCTACAAGGTTTTTGTTTTTAAAAAGAATCTCATTTAGAATATAGTTTCTTAAATGTAGTGAGGTCTTTTTTTTTCCCCTATATGCACAACACAGTAAAAAGATGGAGGTAAAATATATACAGCCTCAACTGTGAAAAATGTTGGTGTTTCACTTGAATTGCAGAATACTAGAGTGTGGCCATATTTTGAAAACTGCATTTTATTCTCCTTTATTCTCATCTAGAAAACATGAAGTTCCCCCAAAACGCTATTCTGTTTGACACTTCCCTATAATAAAACATAAATGTTACATAATTATCTTGTACTTTACTCTGGGTTGATTCCATTTACTGGGTGCTTGTAAATTGTCCAGTATTAATACTAGAGTACATTAAACTTTTCTGCCCTTGAATGTAATAGGTAGTTGTTTATTTTAAAGAACTTTAATTTTCCTTCACATATAAAGCAGTTTTTTTAATACATAAATTTTACTGCCTTGGCCATTCTAAAGACATGCCAGGATGCAGTATATTTAATCTTCTGTCACTATTGACCATTGAATAAATTATAATCAGAAATGTAAAAGTGATGTTTCTGACAGTTTGGAGGAATGGGAGTAGTCTAATTTTCTTTTTTTGTTCTAGGTCCAATTATTTTTATGTTAGGCTGTGTCTATATAAAGCTTTACTTACTAAATAGAGCTTTTTCTTGGCATTGTATAGACATAGCTTTGTGAATTGCAAAAACATCTATAACCTATTATTCTATGTACATTTTTTTTTTCATTTTCATCGGATGCATCAAACATGCAGCGGTAATAAGCCAGATTCTACTCAGGTGTGTGAGAACACTTGCATTAAATTCACTTTTTCTCCAGTGTATATCATTATTAGCTCTTATGAACACAAACTGATCTCAGAAACATTTTTGAAGATACTCTTGAACCACATTTTTAAGCATTTTCATTTTTATAAAAACTGTATAACATCACACAAAGATGTGGGGGGTGGGGACATTGTAAATGGCCATCACCCACAATCAAACCACCCTAACCCTGTCATGATAACTTACCATTTTGACCAAACAATATACTAAATTGGGAATTTTGTTTTACAAGTCATTGCTGTCCTGGCTTCATGTTTACACCCCTCATTCTCATCTCCCTTAAAATCATTCTTGATCATCCTGTTTTCTTTCAACAGCTTCAGAGGATGATTCTGAAGAAGATGGAGACCATAACAGAACATTTGATATTGCCTAACTTCATTTAAGACAAATGGATGATCTGTGAACATGTTTATTAAAACTGGCAATTAAGTATGAATAATTTTTGTGGGGGAATGCCTGTTAGATATATTGACTATATAAAAATGAATATATATACATACATGTATAAATGTAAATATATATTCATTCTCAAGTGTTACTGAATTAAAATTCTGTGGCTGGTCCTTTTAACATTGGCCGGCAAATTTGATGTTTATAATATGTAATCAAAAGCATTTTACTTTTTAGGTGAGTGGGGAAAGCATTACTCTTGTTTTAAATATCTAAGCATTGCTCATCAGTCTTTTTCTGTGTTATGATTATTGTAGTCATATTTATAAAAAATTTTGTGTATTAGTCTCTTGCTAGTGAGAAAAGTCAGATAAAATGTGCTTTTGAAATAAAATGCCAAGTGGCACCTAATTAGTTTTCCTTTCAAAATGCCTTAAGTTGCAACCACATTTTGATAATCATTTACCTCCAGTGTTTAAAAAAAAATTTAAAAGAATGGGACGTTTTGAAGAGCATTATTATATTAGGTTTCCAAATTTAATTTGAATTCTAAATTCACTTAGCAATAAAATCTAATTTTTAAAAAAGTATGTAAAAGATGTAGAAATGATGGATAACTTTTGTATTGATTTGCAGAATGCAGATTATATTTGATAGGCCATGGTATGTAGGTATTCCTTTTAGGAATATTTCTGCTATAAACTATATCAGAATTGCCAGTCAGATGATAGTTGGTTAAAAAAATTATTGAAATCTCAAGTTAATATTTTTTTAAAGCCCACATTCAAAGTTTAAAACACTGGTTTTCAATGTGTTTTTTAGTGTTGTCACTTCTTTATAGGTAAATATTAATAACCTATTTGGGTCCTGGTCATTTTTAGCTATATTCCTTGGTAATTCTGAGCATTTATTTGATGATTGTTAATATTTTTCAATACCTTTGCAAAACAGATGAACATTACTTATTCAACATGGATGAGTTTGCACTATGGTCAGGGGTTGTGTAAACATCCATAACGTTGTAAGTTTCCACTGTCAGCACCCTTTAGGGTATACATTTTCACTTTGAGATGGTTTCAGATTAATCCAATGTTATGACAACAATTTTTTCAAAACCTTCAAAAAAATACATTGTAGTTTCTCAGATGTGAATGAACAGTTTGCCAACACTTAGTCAGTTTGTTGGTCTTATGTAAAACCTTGGCTTGAAATAAAGTGATTGATTTGATTGATTTTTACAGTTTGAACTGTTTCCTTTTAAGCTGGTGTTCAAAGTGGACTTTAATCCTTATAACCAAGAATTTTATTAAAATTTCGTAGCTCATTTCATAGTATTTTAAAAAACATTTTCACACCTTGTAATTGTTATCTTTGCATTGCCTTAAGGTAAAAACACAAAATTTAAGGATGCCAGTTTGAATATTTTCTGTCCTTATGAACAGACTTGAAATATCAGGGCTTATATAGAATTCATTGTAAAAATTACCTTTGTTTTGCTTTAAGACAGTCTTACTATGTAGCTCTGGATGACCTAGAATTCCCTATGTAGACCAGGCTCTCTGAAACTCACCAAGATCAGCCTGTATCTACCTCCAGAGTGCTGAGATTAAAGGTGTTGCACCATCATGCCTTGCTGAAAAATTGCTTCAAGAAAATGTTCTGCAACTTATATCATCTCAGTGCTAGGGACTGGAAATAGAAGTATTGCTGGGCTAACTCCAGGTTTAGTGAAAGGCCCTGACTCACGGGAATAAGATGGAGACGTGATAGTGTTTACTTAATGTCCTCTGGCCTGTATACACACATACATGTGCTTGCTCACACACATACTACACACTCAAAAAAGAATAAATGGGTAGTAATAAATAAATAAAATAAATGTATTAATGAATGAGTTACTATTTTAAACTGCACAAAAGCCAACAGACCATAAAATGAAAATACAGTTCAAAGTGTTATTCTGTGTACATATCTACGATACATAACAATTATATTGTTAGGACTTAGAATCTTAACTCAGCCATTATTGAGGGTTAGGATCAAGATGTTGAAGAAAGCAATTTCTTTATTCTGATTACATTAAACAAAGTTGTCTTTTACTGTTAAATGCTAAGTTTATCTATTGACCAACATAGTGACCTATTAAAGATGATTTGAAGTCTACAGAAAAGAAAAGGGTCAGTCAAATTAATTCAATTGGTATAGGGTGATCCCCAAAACAGGCCTAGTGACGTGTGCTTATAATTCCAGTGTTGTAGAGGCAGAGATAGGCAGATCTCTATGTCTGAGGTTCACTTTCCAGATTAGTTTATCTCAATGTGTAAATAGCACCAGAGAATCACCCTGCCTCCACGTTGTCCTCTGGCCTGCACATAGGTGCACACGGGCATCAACAAACAAATTCATAAAAATTAAGATCTACCACTACCAGGTGCCTTAGACAAATTGAAAATGAATTAACATGGTGATCAAATAATTTTAAACTGAATCTTTGGAACTATCAACAGGTCAGAATTGTCTACATTAGTAGAAAGGTTGAATCTGTAGATGCACTGTTCAGTGAGACTTCGTAATGACTGAGTGTTCTGCATTATATGCTCCTCTGTATGGTAGTAATAAACCATGTATGATTTGAGCACTTAAAATGGAGGCATTGTAATTGAATAACTGAATTTTAAACTATATTTAATTTTACATTAATTAGTCACAAATACCTTGTGGCTAACTTGATACTGTCAAAGTGTAATCAGTTTTAGTGAGGTAATAAGTTTCATAGGATTAGAGTAAGCAAAGCAGGGAGGAATAACATGTTACTACTCTTCACTGCTAGCACTACTGATAGCCCAATAGTAGTAAACTAGATATCTGAGACACTTCACAACTAATGAAATAGGTCAGTCTCTGTGTAAAATGGCTACTGTATTACTTTTCTGTTGCTGTGATAAAACACCCGGACCAAGACAACTTACAGAAGGAAAAGTTTATTTGGCTTACAATTCCCATAAAAGGCTTGAATGATCACATCATCAAGCAGACACAGGAAAGGGCATGACTGGAAGTCTGGCAAGGCATAAGAACTCTCAAAACCTACCCCCAAGTGACATGCTTCCTCCAGCAAGGTTGCAACTTCTAAAACCTGCCAAAACAAAATGTCCAAATACTTGGAGCCTATGGGGGACATTCTCATTCAAATTGTCACAGCTAGTGCAAGCTACTATGATGCTTATGTTTTAGTATCACATGGCTATACTCTTACCACCATTTTGTAGCTATAGGAGTGTCTTCACAAATAGTAACAGGTGGGCATGATGGCTCATGTCTAATCTCAGCCAAGAGGATTGCAGGTTTGAGCACAGGCTCTATCATGTAGACTTTTCCCAAGACAGACAAATATATTGAAAATAGTAATGCCATTAAAAGTGATGAGGGAAATTTCTGGTTCATAGTGGTCAGTGAAAATGTGGCAGAAATTGAAACGTAACTGTTTTCCAATACTGTTTTGGACAAAAATGCTGAAGACAAGCAGAGTTGCTTGAACTTCTGTTTTTATACTACAGTTGGCTTGTTTTTTACTTTTGTCTTAAGATGTATGGTAATGCTCAGGTACCAAAACCTGCTTTCTCTGTCCCCATGCTGTAATCTTTGAATCTGTACTTTCTAATAATTTGTAATTAGTCCGAAGTAAATACTACTTACAGCCTCACATAGTCTGTATAAAAGTAGTCAAACTCAAAATTATGTGGAGTCTGGAGAATTAAAATCTTAAGATTTCTTCTAAATTCAAGAAATTGATTACCACAGTAGCTAATGTCAGGGATATTTATGTGTATAAGATTTTTGTTTAAATTTTTTTTATTTTTAGACAGGTTCTCCCTGTACAGCACATGCAACCTGCTGTGTAGACCAGGCTGGTGGTCTTGATTTCACAAAAGATCACTTTACCTCTGCCTCCCAAGTGCTAGAATTATACATGTGGGCCATGACGCCCATCCAGGATCTACTTTTAAAATCAGAGTAAATTAGACAGGCCTAGATGGAAGGGGAAGATAATAAGACAAGTAGGCTGGATTTAATTTTATCAACTTCTTTTTGGGTTTTGAGCTTCCTTCCAATGAAATAAGTGTTCTGCATTTGAAATGGATAAAACCCCTTAATTAGATAAAACCCCTTTTATAAAATCTGTTTTTATAATAAACCAAAACTAACTTGTCAAGGAATACCATACAAGCTGCCAAGGTTTATATAAAAATCTTGGCAATATCACCGTCTAATATTTCCAAAAATTTAGTCCAGTTGAGCAGCATATTCATTTTCTTCTGCAATTACCAAAACACAGTTGTCATTATAAGGTGATTGGGGTGCGGTTGAAAAAATTGTGGTAAAACCAGATCCAGAATTTCTTTTGTAGAGAAACCAAATGATTAGCCCGAAAATGATCAATATTACTGTGCCAGCAGTCACCAGAGTTGATATTAAAATGTGGTTATCTGAAAAGGAAAAGGAAAGTATGGGAGATCGCGATGCTGTAACTTGCATTTTGGGGTGCACAAATGGCATTTCATTTATACTTCTCAACTGATGAGAAAAACAATTAATATTCTCTACTATACTGTTGATGTTTCTGGGCCCTCAACATGGCTCAGCAGGTCAAGGTGCCTGCTGCCAAGCCTGATGATCTGAGTAGAAGCTCCAGGATCCACACGGTGGAGGTGAAAAGAGAATTGATTTGTGCAAGTTGTCCTGTAATATGCATGCAAGAGGTGTGTGATACACATGCATTTGCCCCTGCACACACAATACAAATAAAGTGGAATTTAAAATTTTAAATTATTTCTTTGTATGAAAAATGGCTATATTTGAAAATTCCAAGGAAATACTACAGTTCTGTGTTCTACTGAATATTACATTCTGCAATCTTAGGTCTTTTTTCATTTTTTCTTTTTGAGCCAAAGTTTTAAAACATATCTACTGTTCTATTCAGGATTGCATGGGGTCTAAAGAATTCTCTGGCTTTTGAGATGTACGATTTGCTTAACAGATAAAGTACTAAGAGGGGCTGTAGAGATCAGCAGTTAAAAGCACTGGCTGCTCTTGCAGAGGATCTGGGCTTAGTTCCCAGCACCCACATATTAGCTAACAACCATCCTTAACTCCAGTTCCAGGGGATCCAACACCTTCTGACCTCCACAAGCATTGCACAACACTGGTGTACTTACATATGTGCAGGCAATAGACTCACATATAAAACATTTTTAAAGTACTGCGCTATAATATCTTGCTTTTTTGTTTCTCCATGTAAAAACTGTGTTTTGTATTTCGTGAAGTTTTGTAAATGTGTGCAACCTGACAATTCTTGCCTGTTCAGAACTCTTCTTTCTATAAAAAATTACGTTTTAAAGTTAAATCAGGAAAGCACTTGGGAAGGTAGTTGTATATTAAAGAACTGAATTACCCACAGCTCTTTGTGAATGAATCTTTAAGTATACTTACTATTTGAACTTGATATTTCTGAAAGAGGGACCTAAAAACATTAAAGATTAGTGGGATAATTCTGACTTAGTGTCTTTTGTTAAGGTGGGGAATACAAACAATATAAACATTAAAGCTATTTGAGGCAAACCTGTGTAACTGTTTCCTAAAGCCAAGACTTTAGAAATGTTAGTTCAGATATCTTTAAGATTTGAATTACGCTTAACACTGAAAGGTTTTTTTAAAAGATGGTCTCTGTGGCCTGGAACTATATAGACCAAGCTGGCCTTTATCTTACAGAGATCCTTCTTCCTCTACTGCCAGAGTGCTGGAATTAAAGGTGAGTGCCACTACACCTGATCTAAATTCATTTTTTTTTAAATGCCTATCAGGGGGCTGGAGAGATGGCCTAGTGGTTAAGAGCACTGAGTGCTCTTCCAGAAGACCCAGGTTCAGTTCCCAGCACTCACATGACAGCTAACAACCAGCTGTAGTTCCAGGGGATCCCACACCCTCTTTTGACCTTCTGGCATTGAAGGACATGGGTGCATATACATAAATGCAAACATTCATACACATAAAAAAGTTAAAAATTCATTTTATGCATAATTTAAATGTCAGGTATTACTATAGTAAGAGACCTTTCCATATACTTAACTAAAGGTCTACTTTATATTAAAAATTTTTAAAGGAGTCAATAATGTTGCAGTATACCAGGATGTTAATATTTTTAATATATGAAAAATTTAAAGATAATGTCACTTACCTGATAAATATTTCTTGTCATATGGGACTAAAATGCAAAAGAAAATGTTTAAGTAAGAATGCCTTATAAGATTGACTTTAAATATAGTTGAATACTTTTAAATAATATCCATAATAGCTTCATCAATTGTCTCTGTTCCTTGTTTTGAATTTAATTTTTTAAAGTCAGCTATCTGGGCCTGACAAAATGCACTAGTTTAATTGCTGGGGAAAAAGGAGCTTCATAAAAAAAATAGTTGAGGGAAATAAAAGGATTCTTGTTTGAGTCTAGAAACCAAACATAAGGGGCTGAAGAGATAGCTATATTCAGGCCAAACACATGCATAAAGTAAAAATTAATAAATCCAAACAAATTATTGAAAAGGAAAACAAAATTAAATGGCTGTGAATTTGCTCAATATTTCTGGTGTTTGAAAATAATTACTTAATTAGAAACTTGTTCATATAATGGTGCCCAGCAGCACAGTGTACGAACCAATTTGTGGACAACCTTGGGTGTCAGTTCTCGACTTCTGTCTAAGAACCAAACTTTAAAAATCAACTACTTGGGGTTGGAGAGATTGTTCGGCAATTTAAAGCACTGGCTGCTCTTACAGAGGATTTGGTTCAGTTCCCAGCACTTACCTGACAGCACACAACCATTTATAACTACAGTTCCAGGGGTTCTAATGCCCTCTTCTGGCTTCTGTGGGCATTGCATACACATAGTGCACATATATGCAGACAAAACACTCATAAAAGTAATAATTTTTAAATAAATATTTGAAGTTGGATTCTACTATAAAACTACAACAAATAATAGCATTACTATAAAACTACGGTCTAGCATCCTGCTGTGACAAGTAAATTGTAAATTTTAAAAATGGGAAATAATCAGAGCCAGGTGTATAGTTTATAGGTAAAAAGACTATTAAGGATGCTCAATGGGGAGTGTTTTTGCTAAGTTTCAAGCATCCCATATTTATAGATTGAAAATAGGCATTTCTTTATGGAGAAATATTTACTCCGGAGTTTTAGAACAAATTTTGTTGCATGCTTAACAACATGAAAATATTGTTGAGCATGTTTATTTTGTTCACTAAAATGTGCTTTGATGGGTCAGAAAAAATATTTTAAATCCAGAATAAATCATGAATTATGATGCAGTTTTTAATATGGTGTCATTTTTGTTTGCCTAAACAAAGTGTATTTATTTTTGTAGCGAATCTAGTTCCTACAAATTTAATACTAACATTTTAAGATTATCCATTATTTTTCTTTACTACTTCTACTCAGTCAAGTCACAGGCAAAGAAGCTATGCTAATTCTTTTGTAAAAACAAATTTATGAACTCTTAACAACTCTTAAAGAGTAAGCAGATAGAATTAAATTATGTCTAGTTCACATGGTATGGCCCTACCTTTGAAATGTAAGAGAATTATGTATCTGATTTCCAAGAGACTGTAGTATACTTCCCTACTACATTATGAAGTCCTAAACCCCTCTATTTTTGAGAAATACTAATTCCAAACAAAATTACTTGGAAGTCAGCCCTGTAATCCCCATCCCTCCTAGAAGTGGACAAGATAATCATACTTACTAGCTGCTTTACAGAGTGTTCCTTCCACAGAAGAAACTTCACAGTCCCCTTTTTTCCATTCACCGGTTTTGGTGTACAGAAAACCACAGGTGTCAACTAGATCTTCACCATCTTGGTCTGTCCATTTGTCAAATGTCATATTTGAATTATCAAACCACTTGAAACTTGCATCTGTCAAGTAAGGAATGTTTCAATGTTAGGACAACTTAAAAAGGGGTTAAAACCAAAGAGAAGATTTGGCTTAAAGGTGGAAAGTTACTAAGGTATGTAATGGTCTAAATTTAGGGTTGTAGGATTAAAGGTTGAAGAAGGAATATATCCTATGTATATTCAGTTGTCAAAGGATAATGGTTTTAAGAGGATTCTGGAACCAGTGCCACTTTTCAGAAAAATTTTTGTGTGGGAATACTTTAAAAATACTTAAAACATTAATACTCATTTCATGTCACTTGAAATATGGTTATATATATATATGCACTACAGATGTTATACTTATATACATTATATATTTAATGTATAGATTGCACTGATATACATAAATTAGGTATTTATATACACAATATGTATACTTTGTAGTTTTCTCTTTAAAAATTTATTTTATACATGTGTATGCCTGAATGTATGTATATACACCACATGTGTGCAGATGCCTGTGGAGGCCAGAAGAGGGTGTCAGATCCCCTGGAACTGGAGTTTTGGCTGTTTTTAGCCACCTGACATGGATGCTGGGAACTGAACCTGCGTCCTCTGCAAGAACAGCAAGTGCTCTTAACTGCTGAGTCATGTGGTTCCTGTCGTAATTAAAAAATCCATTTCTATTATGTAGTCCAGCAAAGATAATTTACCCTTAGCTTTTTAACAGCAGACACTAATATTTACTTTTGTGATCATGTCATCTTAAGATAAAACCACATTTTGATTCACATGAGACTGTCAGTTGTGTCTCTTATCTGTGAAACATTTGAAGCTACTGAGAGAAAAGCCATGGAAGCCAGTCGTGGGTGCACATTGAAAGTGTCATACCTAAAGACATGAACTTCACCTAAAGAACAAAACATCCAAAAGTCTTAAGACTTAACATTTTTTATTTTGTTTTGTTTTGAGACAGGGTCTCATATAGTGCTGGCTAGCCTGGAGCTCTCTGTGTAGACCAGCCTGGCCTTGAACACCTAACATTTTTTAAAAAGCGTGTCTCATAAGGTAAATAAACACCACTTACCATCGGTGTCATAAAACATGCCTAGTAGGATATCATCTGGGCCCTTCCATTGCTTTTGTAAAGTATCCAGTATAAAAGCATTTTCTTCTTCATTATGTATACTTATCATGTCTGCTCCTGAAATTATTTTAAAGAGAAAAAAAGGAACTTCACAGTGAGTGAAAACCACAAGGTATGTAAAAATTGTGAATTATATATTACACTTTTACATATTTTGAAATAGATGGAGTTGGTGAGTTGTTAACCATGGGAGGAAAAAAGACTATATAGTCCAAGAGTCAAAACATACTATGGGCTAGGCAAGATGGCTCAGCCGGTTAAAACTCCTGCTGCAAAGTCTGATATTGCCTGAGTTCAATCCCTGGAACGCACATGGTAGAAAGAAAGAACCAACTTCTACAATTGTCCTCTAACCTTCACACGCACTGTGGCACATGCACACTTGCTCTCACACATTGTATGTACACAACAACAATACTTCAAGAAAAAATTCCGTACTGTTAAAGAAAACCAGAAACTAAGCAGACTGTTAACTAGTATAAAAAAGCATCTTAATAGAAAAGTTCATCCCAATGCTGAAAAGTCAACTGACCATCATAAAATATATACAAGGAAGGTGTGAAAAGGGTTTGTTATTAAAAAGATGAAAATTTGTGACTGGAAGCTAGACTTGCAAGCCTGAAAACCTGACTGAGTTCAGTCCCTGCACCCCACACAAAAAGGCAGATGTGGTAGTGTGCATCTGTCATCCCTGCACACTCAGGAGATGGAAGGTACACACAGAATTGGCTGGAATCTTTTCAGCCAGCTTGCCTGGGGTATACAGCATGACATCAAAAGAGATGCAGTGCCTCAACGAGGTAGAAGGGGAGAACTAAACCAGGATAACCAAAAGTTATCCTCTAATTCCACAGGTGCACCATGCTCTTATACACAACACACAATCACACAAAAGAAAACCATTTTCAAAAACATGAAAATTAAACTCAGAATTGAAGACTAATGAGTTCTCCCTTTTGTTGTAGAAAATTGGGAACAAATAAATGGACAGTGAGAGTAAAACTTAGTACAATATTTTTGAGGCTGCTGGTGAGATGCATTGAAAGATCTAAAATACATATTCTTTGACTCAGCAAGCCTTAGCAGGATATGCTAAAGTAATCACTGGCTGTTTGCTCTAATGAGGTAAATGATTAATCACATGTTGACCACTATACACGTTTGTTCTTGAAGGCAAAATTACCACATATTATTTATGACATTAAACAACTGGAAACTATCCAATACAATTTTAGAACTGTAGTTAACAAATGTTAAAAGTGATTATTTCAGGATGGTCCAATTTAGGGTGTTTTAGAAAATTTTAACTATTATGTCTGACCTTTAGTATACTTAGCACTTTAAAGTCAATTCAGCAATGCTTTTAAGTCCATCATTTCTTTTTAATTGAATTTTTGTAATTTTCATAATTTGATGGTATTTAGATCCCTTCCCCAACACACCTCCCCTTATTGACCTTGCCCAATTTAATGTACTCTATCATAGGTATGTATGAATGTATGTATGTAAAGGCCTATAGAGTCTAATTTGTGTCCCCAAATGTCTTTCAGTGTGAGTCCATCCACTGGGGCCTGGTTAACCTATCAAGAGTCTCATCCATAATAGAGACTGTATCTCTCCCTTCTAGCAATCCTCTGTTGCCAAAATTTCCTTAGATTGGGTTGGGGTTCCTTACACATTTCCCCATGTCTATTCTGGAAGTTTATTTGGTTTGAACTGTTGGAGGACTTATGCATATTGTTACCACTACTGTCAGTTCATATGAATAGCTGACCAGCTGTCTGCAAAACTTTCCTTGTGTCATCTACCATCTCTGGCAATTACAGTCTTTCTGCCCACCTCTTTCACAATAATCCCTGAGCCTTGGGGAGCAAAAGTTTGATACAGGTGTCCTATTCAAGGGTAAGTCCTCTGCAGACTCTTGCTCTCTGCATATTAGCTAGTTGTGGGTTTCTGTGTTCATCATCATCTGCTGCATAAGAAAACTCTGGTGAGAGTTGAGATATGCATTCATCCATGGGTATAACAATAAGTTTAATATGATTACTAGTTATTAGAAAACTAGTATTAGGCTTTCCCCCATGTCCTGTGATCTGTCTCATCTCAGATTTCTAAACCTGATATCAATGTCAGGTATGGGCTCCATTCTATGAAGCAGACTTTAAATTCAATTAGAATTAGTGGTTGGTTACTCCTATATTTGTGCCACTATTGCACAAGAGGGCATATCTTCTCAGACCAGTTATTGTTGTAGTTCACAGGACTCACAGCTGGGTATGGTTAATGATTAGCATTCATGACACCTTCCAGCACTATGAAAGCTGGCTAGTAGAGATGAGGTTGTTACATTAACACCAGTTTGATTTCTCCTTGTTTCTTCTATAGCTTATGTATGTATGTGTTCAACAATAAGGTCTTACCATAAAGTTCTGATTTGTAACCAAGAGGAGGGGCAATGGTCAGTATTGTTTGAGGGTCCATGGTACCCCCTAGCCAACAGTGTCTAGAGAGGGACACTCCTGGCACTGAGTTATTTTTTCATTGGCCTATGGTGTCTGGTAGGGGAATTATTCGTCTGTCATAAGGTAGCTACTTTTAATCTCTTTTTATAATGTCTGTATATACTTTAAGACGCTTGTATAATGCTATTTCCATATGGCTTTTTCTAAAGGCTTTAAGTGTTACTTTTCCCTTCCCATACTCCCTCCTCTGCCCTGCTTTCTCATTCTCCACCCTACTTACCCTTTCCTACTTTATTATTATCCTTACCCCCTTCGTATCACTGCATTCTATCACCTCTCCCAGGAAGCCTCCCTCTGACCACCATGACTGTTTATCAGTTTCTTGACCTCTCTGGATTTTCATATCTAGGATTTCAAAGCTAGCCTCCAGCTGTGAAAGCGAACATGCAATGTTTTGTCTTTCTGGTTCTGGGTTATCTCCCTCAGGATAGTTGTTTCCAGTTCCATCCATTTACCTATGGATTTCTTAATTTCATTTTTTAAGAGCTGAAAAATATTCCATTGTGTAAATGTACCACACCTTCATTATCCAGTCTTCAGTTGATTGACATCTAGGTTGTTTTCAATTTCTGGCTATTATGAATAAGGGGAGCAGTGAACAAGGATAAACAGTATTGCTGTAGTAAGTTATAGAGTCTCTTGGCTGTATTCCCAAGAGTGTTTTGGCTGGGTCATATGGTATATTGATTTTGAGCTTTCTGAGGAATCTCCACACTGACTTCCACAGTGGCTGCCCTAGTTTGAGTTTGCACTGCCCCAGCAGTCGATAAGAGTTGTTTCTCTACATCCTTTTCAGTATTTGTCATTGTTTATTGGATTCAGTCACTTTGAATGGGGTAAAATGAAATCTCAGAGTGATTTTAACTTCATTTCCCTGATGACTAAGAGATGTTGAACATTTTGAAAAAGTATTTCCCAGCCATTTATATTTATCATTAGAGAACTTCCTGTTGAGCTCCTTGCCCCACTTTTTAATTGTGTTGTTTTTTTTGTTGTTGTTGTTGTTTGGCTTTTTTTGAGTTCTTTGCATATTCTAGACACTAACCATCTGTCAGAGGTTTAGCTGGTAAAAGATTTTTTCCCTATGCTACAGGTTGCCTCTTTGCTGAAATGATGATGTCCTTTGATGTCCAGAAGCTTTTTAATTTCATGTGGTCTCATCTGTTAATTGTTGGACTTAATGTTTTATAAGGAGTCCTCCAGAAAATTCTTTCCTATACCTTTTAAGTTCCAATGTATTATGTACTCATTACTTTTTCCTCTATTTGATTCATGGAATCAGGACCTATGTTGAAGTCCTTGGTCCATTTGTAGTTGAGCCTTGTGCAAGGCAAAAGATAGGGATCTAGTTTCATTATATTCTACATGTTCCATGCTCTTATCTAGTTTTGTAGGGCCAACATTTTTTTAATTGATTTTTTTCTTAAGAAGCACCAGCTGACACCATTTCTGTTAATTATCACATAGACTAAATCTTTTTCACTCTAGTAGTTACTGGTGAAATGTGACCAAACTGCTGCTCTAGAAAAAAAAAATCTTCAAAAGAAATGTTTAATAAGGTTACAGTTTAGGCTTACATATCCAGAAATGTTTAATTATCTCCTTTTCTTTGACCTTGCTGCAGCCAATGGAACTTTTAATATTTTTAACATTGTAATCTAATTACTGCATAGCCTTAAATTATTGTATGAAACAAGACACGCTTTCATTTTCTTAAATGACAGCATAAATCCTCAAGGAATTTATGTGTTCAGGAAAATAATTTTTTTTCAGGTATTATCAGTAAAACCACCTACTGAGAAGTAATTTGAGACTTTTTGATTGTTTTTAATGGCTAATGACTTTTTTGTCACAAGAGTAAAATTGAAAGCATTTGTTACAATAAATAGTGTATACAATAAACCAGCATACTTTGAGACTTTTACCTTTATGTTTATTTAATTTATTATTTGCGCTGGGGGAGGGCACTGGTATGTGTGCCACAGCATAGGGGACTTCCTAAATCAGTCCTCTTTTTCTGCCATGGGTTCTAGATATTGAATTCAGGTTGTCAGGCCTGGATAGTAAGCACTTTTATCTGATAAGCCATTTTGTCAGCCCTTTTATTATTATTTATAATTATTTTCCTAAATGAATATTAGTAAAAATAGAGTAAATTAGCACAGAGTCCTAGAAATACATTAAATACAGCTCTCTGCAGCCCTGAAAAGTAATAGTGATTTATTTCCTATAATTCCAAGTGATAGGTTTAATATATGACATTTATGTGACTGTATTTTTTTCCCAAATGTTAATATTATATAGTTCCTTATAGTTCCAATAATTATCACCATTGTGATTTATTATTATAAACAAAACACTACTATAGCCAAAAATGAGAATACTAATATAACTAAATTTGTAATTTATCTATTAAATATTTCTAGAGTGGAAATAAATTCATAAGATTATAAAAAATGAAAGAATTATTAGAAACATGAGGAGCTTAAGAAACTGAATCGATAAAGACTATATGTTTTGGGGGTGGGTGCTGGGTGTTAGGGATTAAATCTAAGACTTTGCACACAGTAGGTCTGTGCTCTACCATTGAGCTAAATACCTAGTCCCTAAATTTATAAACTTTGAACTTGGAAAAAGACATTGTTTAAACACAAGACCAATTAAAAGTTCTTAAATAGGTACCCTGCTTCAAAAAGAAATTGAACAAGAATTAATTGACTTCTAGACAAGTAACAAAAGTCAGGCCATGTAAAATTAAATTTTGCCTCATTGGAGGAAAATACATTTAGGTTATAGAGAAAGTCAAGTATTAATTTTGCTTCTGTACAATAAACACTGCCTAACAGAAATATAAAGGCTAGACAATGCCTTTTCTTTGCTCACAGCTTCCAATAAGCGTTGTGTCATTGAAATCTTATGTCTAAATATAACTAATATAAGTTCTTTAAACAAAGAAAGCATGCCAGGCATGGCGATACATGTCTGTGATCCCCATACTTAGGAGGCACAGACAGGAGGATCATTAATTTGAGGGGAGTTGAATGTCAGCCTGAGCTTGAGTTAAATGCCAGGCAGTGAAGTCTCTGTGGTAAGACATCATTTCAGAAATGAAGTAGCGCTTGAAAGTAATTATAGGGAAAAACTTCATTAAAAAAACTATTGTCAGACTAGCAACATTGCCATTTTATTCAGTTCCTGAAAATAAAACCATGTTTATGATAGAAACTGTGTCCCCACCACCACCAAAAAAAAAAAAAACCTCCCCAAAACAGTTTATCAACACCATTTAGTAGCTATGATGCTTTCAAGGAGAAATAAATATGTGTTTGTACCATGTGTCCAGGCTGTTTTGGCAAGCACTCATTATCTAGGACTCAGGAGGCTGCTGTGGAAGGATCATGAGCTCCAGGCCATCCTAGGCTACATCTCAGAAACAGAACCAGATGGTACTTCAGAATAAAAACTGTATTTCATTTATTTTATAATGGATATGATTTTAATTAAATATCCTTAGTACCATTTTTAAATTTTCCAAAATGTTGTACTGGTGGGTTTTAGAAATTGTGCTTTTTAGATAAGGGGCATTTCTAAATGCAGGAGTTGGGGATTTAAGAAAAAAAATGTAATGAAATGATCAAGCAGATTTTTAGTTCTAACACAGAAGAAAGCACTTTCAAAGAACCAAAGGTTAATGTCACCAGCTCATGTTTTGTTGAAGGTGCTTGCTCACAATATAGTTTTAGTTTTAGCTAATCAAAGCAATTAGAGACTTTACAAAACCACGTCCTTTGAGCCAAATATAAACTATCTCCAAGAACACTTTTAAAAAAATAGAGACTGGTAAAACCAATCATTTAGTGGCAGAGCATATATTTTGCACATGGAAGGACTTGGGTTCAAGACCAGCACTGTAAGGTTTGGAGTTAGAGAACACATCCAAAACAACAATCTTATTAGGGTCCTGTGGCACATGCAAGGAATCCTAGTTACTCAGTCAGGAGAATCACAAGTTCAAGGCCAGCCTGGGTCATGTGCTTAAGCAGACCCTGTCTTAAAGATTTTTTTTTGATTGTTCTTATTTTGTATGTATGAATGTTTTGCCTGCATGTGTGTAAGTGCACTACATGCATGCAGTGTCCACATGAAGCCAGAAGAGGGCATTGGATCTCCTGGAACTGGAGTTATGATGAGTGTTAACCATCAAGTAGGTGCTGGGAAGTGAACCTGGGTTATCTGGAAGAGCAATCAGTGCTCTTAACCACTGAGCCGTCTCTCCCACCCTCTTCCCATTTTTGCAAGGAGACTCACTATGTAGCCCTAGCTAACGTCAAACTCCCAGATATCTGCCTGCTCCTGTCTCCAGAGTGTTGGAGGTAAGAAATGTGCCACTACACCCTGCTGAAAAAAAGACAGTTTGCTGGGAGCATAGTGTATCCATGTAATCCCAGGGGAGGCTGAGACCTGCCTATGCAACTTGTGAGAACCTGTCTCAAAAATTATTTTCAAATATAGGACTCAGTGGGTAAAGTTCTTTCTTCCGAAAACATGAGGACCTGAATTTGGATCCCCAGAACCCATATAAAACGAGTTGTGGGAGCACATGTCTATACTGCCAGTGCTTCTAGGACTAAATAGGAGGCCGACAGAATCCCTGGAAGCTTGCAAATCAGCGAGCTCGCATATACATCAGTGAAAAACAAGAACCCCGGGCAGACAACGTGGAAGGTGAGGACCCACATCCGAGCCTGTACTCTGGCACACATTCACATTCACACACACAGGATTTCTAAATATTTAACAATGTGGAATTATAAATATATTTCCCCCAAATATTGAGTGTATGCTCTAGCAAATGCCTTTTTATCCTACTATTCTTTAACATGGTCTGTTTTCTGGTCCTGTGTAATCTCACTTTTGTCCATACTTCACTCTGAGGACAGAATAGCTTAGTGATGAAGAATCCTAATCTTAAAACTGAACAGAACCAGGTATGGGCTTTTTATTCATATTGTTTTATTATTTATAAAACAGTTTTGACTTATGTTACACATTATGAAATTGACGTACAAAGATGATAATTTTCTGAAATATGTATGAAGCATTAACCTTACTTTTAGGAATCCTGGTTTATTTTTGTAGTGAATTGATTGCCATTAAATTGTAGGTTAACATTAAGAATCATATTATAGCAGTAAGATCAGTTGCTGCTATTCCTGCCATCTTCAAAAATCAGTCCTGCAACATACCATTGCTCTGACATCTTGGATTTTCAGTGAGATGAGTTACCTGTACTGATTTCCCAATCTCTCTCTCTCTCTCTCTCTCTCTCTCTCCTCTCTCTACTTCAGTCAGGATTTTTTCTCTTAGCTCCACAGAGATTTCTTCTATGTAAACCATAAATGGCATCCACATTAATGCATCCAGGGATGAGTTCCTTAGTCCCACCCTGATGAACTGTCAGCAGCATTTATTCTAGCTACTTACTCCTTCTTCTACACTTTCTTCTCTTGGCTTCATCATATCTACTATTCCTCATAAGGTCTGTGCCTCAGAAGTCACGTAATGTCAGACGAGTTACATTTAATTGATCAAGAAAGTCACAAAGTCCAGCAAAGGGAGCACAGAAGGACAAGGAGAAGCACCAGGCCTGCTCCAAGTCTTGGCTTTGCCTGCTATTATTAATCTGTGTGACCTTGAACAAATAATTGAATTTAATTTCTTCTCTTGATAAAGGAAAATAAATAAACCACTTGGTAGGTTTGCAGTGATAGTTAAAGCCAGTTAAAATACGATGTGCTTAAGCACAGTGCAGTCATGGCAAACATGTTAAATAGGCACCGATGTGAATAAGGTTCTGTCACTCCAATCTGGGCAGTATTATCCAACAACTGCCTTCCAATCTTGGGAGTAAGTTTATTTCCAATTCCACTGTCTGTGCCTTGTGAGTTACAGAGTAAAAATCGTACATCAATTCTAAGAACAGAGTTAAAATAAAAGCTTAGGAATACTACTAATTATTTTTTTTTGAAAGCCTCTTACCATGATCAGTACACTGACTTCTGATATCCTCTATGCTTTCCACTTTGATGGTTTGTCGAAGAAAAATGTAACAGTTGTCTTGGAATTGAACCCAGATGGGTGAAGGACAGTCTATTTTGAAAAAGAAAAAAATACTGTAAATATGAGTTCCTGATGCTAAGCATATTTGATATTAAAAATTCACATATACACATAAGCAATTATCTTGTTAAAATAAGAAAGCAATCACCGGGGGCTGGAGAGATGGCTCAGTGGTTAAGAGCACTGGCTGCTCTTCCAGAGAACCCAGGTTTAGTTTCCAACACTCACATGGCAGCTAACAACCATCCATAGATCCAGTTCAAGGAGACCTGACACCCTCTTCTAACCTCTTTGGGCACTGCATGCATGTGGCACCCTTACATACATGCACACAATACACTCAGACACACAAAATAAAAAATAAATTTAAAAAATTTTAAATGAAATCAGTGTAAAAGGAATTTGTTTCTCTCCATTTTATTTTATTATTTATTTTTATTCTTTTACTTTATGTGTATGAGTGTTTTGTCTGCGTGTATGTTGGTGCACCTAGAACTGGAGTTAGGATGGTTGTTTGCCACTATGTGGATGTTGGGAACTAAACCCTGGTCCACTGTAAGAGCAGCCAGTGCTGTTAACCACTGAGCCATCTCTCCAGCCCCTCTTCATTTTATACAAAGGAAAAGAGAAATGTACCAATGACTCTCTTATGACTTCTCAGTACAGTTCCACTGTGCAATTCGGACATGTGAATTATAGCATTATTGCCAAGCCAACAAGCTATTAAAGAAATCATCCAGTTAGAATTAATGGCTTCTCTAGGAAGGTTCTCTTTGTAATATATATAATAATTTCAAAAGTCTTAAGAGTTTTGCAAATTTCTTTTGTTCATATTCTACTTGCAAGAACAGAACAAGTGTCTGGATGATGACTATTCAAGCAAATTTTAGAACTGCACAAGCAAACAAGGTTGAGGTTTATTTTTGTTTCTCTCTTTCCTTTCATTCTTCTGTGCATGTTTTCCTTCGCTTTTTGGAGATAGGGCTTCATCATGCAGCCCAGGCCATCCTTGTACTCATGCATTTTCTGTCTCTATCCCAGATTTCCACAGTGCTGGGATCACAGATACGTAGTACCATGCTTGTCTAAGACTGATGTCCTGAGAGAGAGAGAGAGAGAGATGGGAACTGTACTAGGTCAAGTACTCTACTGCTAATCTACATTCCCATGTCTGAATGTTCTTGATTTAACATCTTAACCAAAATAAATTGCTTCCATGAGACACAGCCATATACTTTCTACTATTGCAATAATATAGAGGGGAATATCTATCTCTACCTTGGTCTCTTTTTGTTCATTATGAAGATAGACAACTTTTAAGCCTGGGCTCTAGAATATCATTAATTAACATTATACACAAAAGTAAGCCTGTAAAAGCTTGATTTCACTGGCCAAAATGAAGGAAAGAGAAGGGGATTTTATTTAATTTTAGTGAATAAAAGAACAAAAACATGCCGGGTATGGTGGCAAATGCAGAAGCAGGCAGATCTCTGCGAGTTCAAGTCCAGCCTGGCCTACAGAGTGAGTTCCAGGCCAGCTGGGGCTGCAGGAAGACCCTGTCTCAAAAAAACCAAACCAAACAAACAAAAGCACAAACATGAAGCTTATTATATAAGATCAGTAAGCTGTTACTTATGCACTTTTACTTTTAAACTCTTCATGTGTTGTAATTTTAAAATAAAGGAATATAAGCAAGGATCGGAGCTTAGTAATCAGTCACATTAATCTAAATTAATTCAACACTCTTAATTTTACTAAACTCAAAATATGGCAGAGACCCTAAGTTGCCCCTAATACTTGACCTTGGCCTCTGGACAGCACAGACCACATTGCCACCAAAATATATTATTTCCAGCCTCTGGAAAATGAGTGACCAGAAGTCAGCTAATATACAGATCTTATCAAAGAAAGGAGAGTGCAAACTATATTAGACAAAATTCCCACAACATGTAGCTTTTATCAACGTAGCCATTCTTCATACCTTTCCTCCCCGGATAGTGACCTACAGTAAGGATTTAAAATACTTAGCTGAGAATGACTCTCTTCCTCACCTTTATATAATAATTTATTTTCATCATCTTCAAATACTTTTCTATGGGCTCATTTTTTTCCTTTTTGAAATTTGCTGTTTCTTATATCCTAAAATATAACTGAATTGGCCTTACTGCTAATTTTAATACCTTATTGGTATGTTTTTTAGAAAATAAACTTTTCATTGACATATGATATACATAAAATGCACAAGCCATAAATATATAGCTTGGTGATTTTTTAAAAAATGATCTTACCCATTCAATCACCAGCAAAATGAAGAAACAAAATATTAACCATTTTGGTCACTACCCCCTTCCTAAACAGAATCATTTCCCTAATTTAGAGCACATACTTATTTTTGCCTGTTTTTGACTTTACAGTAATGAAATCATGAATTATGTAGTCCTTTATGTCTGGCCTCTTTTGATAAATATTACTTTTATGAGACTCACTCATGTTGTAGTTTGTTTCTGTAGGTTATTATTTCTCATTGCTACATAACATTGTATGAATTTATCCATTGTTGTATGATGAATATATGTGCAGTTTCTACTTTATGGACACCACAAGTAATGAACTCTATCAGAACTCTTTGCATGGTTCATCATGGGTATGTTTCTAGAGTTGGACTGCAGGATGCTGTGGTTCCAGTATCCCTTCCAAAACTCATTTTGCCTCTGTCCTGAAAACCTGAATGAAGATGAATTAAAAAATAATGGACTAATTTGTTTGGCAGAGAAAATTTCAAGACTGAGTGGCCTTTGTGCTGTGGCATGGCTATTTCTCATTGCTCTTAGCTGGATTTGCAATGAGAGTGACCAGGAAGTAGAGGGCAACGGCATGAAAAATGTTCAGTTTAACAAGAAAAGGAGGGTGACCCCGGTTAAAGTTGGGGACAAGGCAGGTGTGGTCATAGTACCAGGAAGTACTAAAAAGACTAGAACAGTGAGAAAGATGCCTTGAAAACAAGTCCTCAGCCTTTGATAACTCAGGGTATAACAATGCAAATTCATTAAAAAAAAAAAAAAACTTTCACTTGAAATAGAGGTCCTGAGCAAAGAAAGCCTCTACAGTATTCCGCCTAGAGAAGTATTTTTCTTATGTTCAGCCATGGTGGTATACACAAGCTTATGGTAGAAGAGGGCCAGGCTGTATCTCAGTCTTGACACTGTCTTCATGGTTCTGCTTTTATAGACATATAAGATAAAGGCATGAGGGGTTCATGGAGTATTGTACCAATGTTCCAGAGAGCTTCCAAAGCCAGTCAGTGTGTGGCAGGGTCAGAGCCCCTGCATGAAGCTTGTAAATTGTGTATGTAGCTATGAAAGTGAAGTCTAGGATATGATGGAGAGCCTAGGATATTGGAGATACCAGAAACATGGGACATTTGCTAAGAAAAATTGCAGACATTGGGTGTAGCTTGTCCTAGGAATGGTCACATGCATTGCAGGCTGGAGTGGCAGGATTATTCAAGCCTGCTGGAGCCCAGGTGATGTCATGATGGTGGAGTCCCAGATGCCAGATGCGGAACTGCAGAGTTTGGTATCTGCCTTGTTGATTTCAGTCTTGCTTGAGGCAATATTTCCTTGATATTCTCCATTCCTCAATTGCGGAATACAAATGTTTACTTTGTGCCACAGTATATTGAAAGCATATAATTTGTTTTTGGTATTATAGGAGCTGAAGAATTTGTCTTGAGTCCTGAGAAGAGACTTTGAACTTTATAACAGTGTTGGGACTCTTAATTTGATGAGGACATTTGAAGTCAGATTGAAAACATTTTGCATAATGAGATGTCCATGAGCCTACGGTGGTCAATGTGAATGTTATGGTTAGAGCATGATATGACTCCCATAGGTTTATGTGTTTCAACACTTGATTCCTAGGTGGTATCACTGTTTTGGGTGGTTGTGGAATCTTTGAGAAGTGGACCTAGCAGGAAGAAGTGGATCTCTGGGATATGAGCCTTGAGGGTTATAACCAGGCTCCACTTCTGTAGGATAATTCTGGCAAGGTCAGGCAGGCTCCTGGCCTGCCGGCCTAGAATGAGCTAGAACCGATATTGAGCATGCGTGCGCAGTGAACACTTCCTGGGATCGAACCTGGGCAGCTCCCAGGCTAGCAGCCATCTAGGACCAATGGGAGCAATGAACTTCAGATCATCAGGTGTTCAGGACCTACCAGAATGAAGCACCTCAAATGACTAGATAAAGACCTCCCCTAAGCCTGATAAAAATATAAATCCTGTTCCTTTCTAAATAAAATGAGATCGTGGCTCCACTGTCTCCCAGGGTCTGTGACATTGACTCTGAGCCTCCTTATCCCCTCCCCTGAGGGATCCGGCCATGCCAGCCAATACCTGGTGCCCGTGGCAGCTAACACACTTCCTGACTTCTCTCTCTTTTCTGGTCTACTGACATATGAGCAAACAGCAGCTTCATACTCCTGCTCCCACGGCTGCAAATTCCTCCCACTGCGGTTTGCTGTACTCTCAAACTGTGAGGCAAAGTAAATCCTTCCATTAAGTTGTTTTTGTCAGGTATTAGATCATGCCAATTAGAAAAGTAGCTAATATAGCAGGTGGCTTCCCCAGAGTTAGGGATTCATAGTCACAAGTGCAAAGCCTTATAAATTCAGCCTTGATTGCCACATCTTGTCATTTCGGAAATATCCTATTGGTTATTGCATTAGGGCTTTCCAGAGAGATAGCACCAATAGTAGATATCCCCCGCCCCCATCCCTCTCTGGCTCACACATAGTCTACTACCATTGGTAGGCTGAAGAACCAGGAAAATTGGTAGTGCTATTCAATCCTTATCTGAAAGCTTGAGGATGGGGCCAGGGAGGGTATAAAGCCTTGCTTGAGTCTGAAGGCCTGAGAACCAGGAGTGCCTATAGCAAGTCCCAGGCAGTAGTTGATGGATGCCTCAGCTCAGGCAAGGAAGGAATTTGACCTTCCTCAGCCTTTCTGTTCTATCTACTCTCAACAGACTGGGTGGTTCCAGCCCATGTTGATAAGAGTAGATTGATTTTCTTTACTATTTTCAAACTCAAATGCTAACCTCCAGGTATTAGTGGTTCATTGGTAGAATTCTTGAATGCCAATCCCATCCAGAAATAAGGTTTTACCAGCTGTTAGTCATCTCTTGTAATCCATTCAAGTTGACACATAAATTAACCACCACAGTTAAATAAGTCAGCCCTAGTCATTGTGGGAGTGGACACATAAGAGTAAATACCAAGAGGAAAGAAGCTTTCAGAACCATCTTAAAGGATGGTAACCATTGATATTGTTAAGTGCTAAGAAATGAAACAATAGAGCTACAAGATCCTGAATGTAGGGTAGAATTCAGGGTTGCAGTTTTACAAGAATATCTAGGTAAGATTGTATTATCAGAGTGAAAAAGATCTAATATTAAGTTCAGATAGAGCACAAAGGAAGCCTAAGGCCCTCGAGGTAGAAGTGAGTATGATGATGACAATGATAACTCAAAGACCATTGTTGAATAATAATCAGACTTAACCAGAATTTTTTAAAAGGCTACAAGTGATAAAACAGAAAGTAGATTATTGACTCACTTAGCCAAAACTTAAGCTTCCTTCTTCTTAAGTTTATTTCAGCATTAATTAAAAATGGAACCCCTCTTTGAATGCTACAGTTTAGTATGTATCCTGTTTTAGACACACTCAAAATAGGATTTATTTTTAGAAAAATAGTACTAAAAGAAGGTTGGAGCTCCAATGAAGACATGTACCTTATGAGTGGAAGTTAACCAGCCTAAGCCATTTCTGTGCCAAATATCTTCCTATTATAATAGAAATTATAATATAATAATATCTTCCAGTTATAACTGAAACCCTAGCCACAAAGCTCTCTGCAAAATGACTTTCTATTAGTCTTATTTCTTCAAAGCAATCCTGGAAGACAGGTTGTTATTTATAATAAACCTAACTGATGTTTTTGAGGAATTGATAATTTTATAACTGTCTGTTAATTTAATATCTATAGAAATTTAGGAGTCTGCTAAAAAAGTTAAAAGCTGTACTTAACTCCGAAAGTTTACCTAATATTATCTTTATTACTATGTCTATATTTCTTTAGCTCATATTATCATATGCTAAAGAATAAAATATCATCGACACAGTGACATTTGTGTGTGTGTATTTTTATTTTAAAATTGTGTGTGTGTATGCACACAGGGGTGGGCATGTGCATGTTAGTGCAGGTGCCCATGGAGGCCAAAGGTGTCAGATTCCCCTAGAATTGAAGTTACAGGCAGTTGTGAGCTACACGCCATGGGTGCTAGGAATCGAACTTGGGTCCTCTGCAAGAGCAGTAGGTTCTCTTAACTGCTGAGTCATTATTAAAGTCTCCATAGTGATTTTTATATTCCCACCCAAGTGTAATAAAACTTGGTTTTCTTACAGTAATCATTTACCTTTCATAGACAGCGTTGGCAAGACTGAGGGCAAAGAAGGCAGTTTATTGCTTTTGTTATGAGTAGAGAAAAGAGCAGCTGGGCCATGCTCTAATTGGAAGTCCTCTCCAAATCCCAAGGAGACTGAGCTGCTCCGGTACCTTATCCTCTCTAGATTACTCTTCCCTGCCTAGCTTCCAAGATGTCCACCACTGTCTTTTGCTCTCATGTCCTTCCTCAGAAGAACTGTTACAGTTATGTCTGTACCTTTCTCATTGTGCATCATTCATCTATTCTCTTATAGATTAAAGCTCAAGGTTTGCTCTTAAAATCTAAAATAACTCACAAAAAATAGGTCTTTCCTGACCTATTTTAAGTCTTGAGATACCAGGATGAAAAATATCCATAGTAATTTTTCAGCCATGTAACATTATCATGTACATGAAAATACTCAGTAATTAACTATACATAGCCAATGTACAGTGGAACGTGCATGTTTCTAGTGGCAACACTGGTTTTCAACACAGCAACAAAAGCTTAAAAATTCAACAGTCAGAGAAAACCTAAAATAATACATATTTGTATATTCATTTTGGGGGGAAAAATTTAAAATAAAAAATTAAAAACATAAAAGTATCCTTATATCTAATCTAAGATAATCTCCTCTAAAACACAATCTTTCTATCCACAATGGTGAGGAAAAGTGACATTAAGGCCAGGTGTGGCAGCGAATGCCTTTAATCCCAGTCCTGAGGAAGTGGAGGCAGGAGGATGTGAGTTCAAGGCCAGCCTGGTCTACATAACAAGTTCCAGGCCAGCTGGGGCTACAGGGAGACCCTGTCTCAAAAAGACCCCCAAAAGTGGCAACAATAGATTGAGAAGATGATTTAAATATTTTGAATTCAATTATGAGTTTAGACAGAAGTAACACAATTTGAAAGAAACTGTAAGGCACCCAGTCCCACGCTGGTAGGTACCAGCACTTCAAAAGCCAGAGTCCTGTTTCTGAACTACACGATGACCACAGAATGAAGACCTACATTCACTCCTCCAATACACTCACGGGCAATTACTGACCCAGTAATCATAGGCACATCATCCTCTGTGTGCAAAATGCACTATTACAGAAGAACTCTATAAAGGGAGGCCATGGGAGCCTTAGAAATTTAAATGATGGGATTGGAGAGATGGCTCAGTGCTTAACATAAATGGCTGCTCTTGCAGAAGACCTGGGTTTGAGTTCCAGCACCCACACAGTGACTAGCAACCTTCCATAACTCCAGTTCCAGGGGATCTGATACAGACATGCAGGCATAACACACACATAAAATAGATAAACAAATAAAAAATTAAAAAGGAGATTTAAATGATGTTTTGACCATTGTGAGTTTTTAGCTAAAAGCAACTTAAGCTTACTTTAATTACTATATTTAAAAGCAATAGAGAACAATAGCAATGATTTTCACTTCAACATTAATATATACCTTATGCTATACTATAAAGTGCTTTTGTTGAGAGTTTGGCATTCAGTTAATTCTAATTCTGTAATAAGCTTGACAAGGTTTTTCCATCATAAATATGAATATGTTCAGTAAGCATAAACAGCCACAGAGTGGTAATCTGAGGATGTTTTCTGGATGCTGCAATTACCTTTCACTTTGTACTAAAGCAAAGGCAAGGAGACCAGGATTTCTCATGCCTGTAATGAGTACTAGACATAGAGTTCTCACTTGATGCTCACTCACAACAGCCCTATGAAGCATTAGCCCCAATTACTGAAATGCCGTGAAGCTGGCTAACTAGCAAGGGCAGAGGTCACATTTTTTCAACATTAGTATTTAAAGCCTCCTGACAGGGAAAAGCAGATTATCAGCATAAATTTATTCAACACACAGTTCTAAAGCCCTCAGAAAACCCATTTATCCTTTAAAAGTAGGCTTTTAAAGGAAAAGAATAAGCCTTCTCAAAGAACTTTGTTCTCTACTGTTGGTCAAAACAATTTCTCAAAAGAATACACAAAAATCTAGAACCTGATTCTAGATATAAGAATATATTTTCCTTTTTAAAAAATGTGTTGTTATTGCACTTGCCCGTGCATGCGTGTGCGTGTGCGTATAGGTCAGAGGACAACTTTATGGAGTCTGTTCTCTCCTATTTTTCCATAGGTTCCAGGGATTGAATGAACTAGGATCACCAGGCTTGCATTCACCTGGTTTGCACAGCAAGTGCCTTTACCCACTACACCTTGTTTCTGCTCCTCAGATAGGCAGCAGATGGCATAACTGGTCCTAATGTGGGTCTACAAGAGTTTTCAAGAAAAGAGTTTGTATCCTAGTTCTGAGCTGTTTACCCTGCTGGACCGCCAACACCGTAGTCCTTTAAAATATTCCTGTCAGCAGGCTGCAAATAGGAATTTGTCATAAATAGGCAGTGAAATTCAGGAGGCAAAATCTCTTGCGTAATTGTGTTAGTCAAGCCCACAGAAATTCAGTTAGTTCTTGTTTATTTGCTCTTTCATTCTTGGAAATGTTCAATCAATAGCGTTTTCAGGGGGTGGGGGGTTAGAAATCTTCCCCCGAGTTTCCCCATCAACATACTTTGGACATGCTTCTATGGAAAACTTGTTTAAAGAAAAAATACACAGAACTGTGTTTTCTTCAGGAGTCATTTTGGAAGTGACTAATCAGATATCCCTTGCACAACAGCAGACCCAAGTTTTCTCAAAAATCGCAAGATTTGAGTGGAATCCCAGCTTCGCCCATTCTGTTCTCATTCTTCTTGATCGGGAGGTTTTATGGCTGAACTGTTTTTCCTGTTTTAGCATGTTGACCTCCGACCAATGGGACAAACAATTGCTGTTCGCGGGAGAGGGCCTGCTTCCTCCCTCCACCCCCACCACCCCGTGCCGTGCACCCCTTCTCCAGTGCGGGCCAGACCAAGTGTCCCTCAGACTACGCCCATCGAGGGGCAGCGCAGTCCCTTCGCTCTCCGAGGCCAGCCCGCTCGGGGGGACCCTCCCCAGGGAGTGGGTCTGCGCTCGCGCTGCGGACGCGGTGGAAGAGGGGGCGCTCTCGACCTCCTTCCCCAGGGCTCTAGCTTTCGCAGCCCACCGAGCCAGGAGAGGCTGGAGCGGGATGATGAGACGCCAGGCCCTCGGGGTGGCGAGACTCCGCGCGGGTGGGAGTGGAGGGTCTGTGCCCGCGGCAGGGGCAGCTTACCCGCGACTGTGGCAGTGGCGAGGCTCAGCAGCGTCAGCAGGAGCGTGGACAGCGCTGCCCCGGGCATGACTGCGCGGTCCCGGACTACCGGCCGCAAGCCGAGGGTCCAGGGGCGGCGCTTCTCCGCCGCACGGAACTCCCAGCTCAGCCCGACGCCTCCCACTCCAGGACCGCGAGGCGGGGGAGTGCGAGCCCAGGGTCCCCAGCGAGCGAGCGAGGCCCTCGCCTGTCAGATCTCCAGGAAGAGGCTGGCGAGCCACCAGCTTCAACTTCTCCAGTTATGTTTTGTTTTTTTAACTTGGCTTTTGAACTGAAATAATCTCAGACTTTCGAAAATGTTGCAAAAACAGAATTCCCGTAACCCGTCAGTCAGCTTCTCTAAATTTTAACATCTTATATAACTTTAGTACAATGATCAAAACCAGGAAATGACCGCGGGTAATTGACTAGTCCACAGCACTTACTACGTCTGCCAATTATCTCTGTCTCTGTTCTAGGACCCAGCCCAAGATCAAACATTGCGTTTAGAGGTCACATCTCCTTAGTCCTCTGCTACTTTTTGTTTTTCATCATCAAACCTGGTGGAAAAGTTCTGGTCATTTTCTAGAATGTTCCTCGGTTTGGGTTTGTCTGTTTCCTCCTGATAGGATTTAGCTTGTACCCTTTTGGCAAAGGTCCCACAAAGTGATAGGGCTCAGTAGGGACAGGGTGTTAGTGTGTCTTGTCTGATCATGGGGACATGGACTTTGATCCCTTGGTGAAGGTGATATTTGCAACTTTCACCTTTGCATGGACTGATCATAGCCTTCTTTCACATAGCTCCTCCCAGTGGACTATGTCTCTTCTCTGTTAGCAATTATTTGTTTGTTATAAGAGCTTGCTATGTAGCCCAGGTTGGACTAAAAAACTCATGATCATACTGCTTCTACTTCCCTGATGCTGAGATTACAAACAGCTCTTTAAATAAATTATGTTTGTATGAACCATAAAGCAATCACTTGACCCCCTGAAAGTCTCTGGAGACAGAAAACAGGAACCAGAAACAGGCATGGCTACTTGTCATGGCCTGCTGTCATTCCATATAAAACCAAGCCAAACTCCACAAAAAGAAAATAAGCAACCCAATTTAAAACTGAGCAGATATGCCTGAATGACTTCTCATTGAAGAAAATTAGCAAATAGGCTTTTGAAAAGATGCTCAGTATCATATGTAGAGAATTGCAAATCAAAACAAAAATTAAATACCATTATATAGATGTTAGAATGACCCAAATCCAAAACCCTGATGACACATAATAGTGATGTGGAACAAGATCCCATTGCTGGTGGGAATGCATCCCACTGCTCTGATGGAGAATGGATAAGAAGCATAGGGAAGTGCCAGAGGCAGCGAGGACCAGTCATCATTTATTACATTCCAGGTTCACTCTCTTTGCCAAAGGGTCAAGATCTTGCTCAAGTTATTTATTCCCTTTCTTCTCAAGTTATCAATAATGGCTTTATACACTAAACCCAAGCTAAAAGTAAATCCTTCCAAAGGTATGCTATGTTTAAATGTGGAAACATTTTAATTCTGAACACATTTGTCCCTCTAACTACACAAACAGCTCTGTAGAATCACGTAATTCAAAAAAGGTTCACTTCTCCACCCCTTACCCTAGGCCTAAAGTATATTTTATTAATGTGAATTACTTTATGTTCAACTAATTTTCAAATATGTCTTAGATAGATAATAGAACTGACAATCTAATGAACTGATCTAATTTAAGCAGTCAACCTACTTTGGCAGTGTTGTTTTTTAAATCCTTTGAACTAATAAAGGCACATTCTCCCCTTTGGCAACTCTAGTGCACATTGTCTCCTTTTTTTTTTTTTTTTTCAAGATAAGATGACAAACAGATTTTTTTTTTTTTGCAGTTTTATAACTTTATTTGTCTGACTTTCATCAGTTAGCTGTAATCTGCATTGATTGTAGATTTTTGAATGTGGTAACGAGGACATAGGTTACCAAAGTATACAGCTTGTTTGGTGGATCCTCATCCTTATGTTTTCTGGATAAATGAACATGGATAGGCTATAGAACATTCTGTATTCCTTTGACCCAGATAGATTTGTTGAGCCTGGTATCAATGTGCACATCTGGAGTACCCATCTCCTTCATGGCCAATTTCCAGATTTCTTTGGGTGTCCAAGGGGCAGGTTTCTTGAAGCCCACTCCATGGATGTGCTTGTGAATACTGACGGCGTATTCCCTGGTCACCACCTGGTTGATGGCAGAATGGCCCATCTTCTTCTTGCCACCTTTCTTTGCGGGAGCCATTTCTCTGGGCCCAAGTTGGAAAGGCCAAACAGACTTCTTTGTGAGAGAATGTGGCATGTCACTACAACCTTTCAGTATAATGTCCTACTCTCCATGCATAGTTCCTACCTTTAATTTCTCCTCCAGCTTGCCTCCTCTCTGGCTTCATTCCAGACTCCAGTCCTTTGGCGTCATTTCTCACGGCCCTCTACTGCTCCATTTATTCTAGCCCGAGTCCAAGCCTTGTCTCCTCTGCAGCATCACCCGGCCAGCTCTGAGCTGGGGCTCTCCTGGTCTCCATAGTCTCCTTTTCTCCAGCTTTGCTGCAGTGATCAAGCAAGAAGTCAGCCTGTTTTCCCGACGGTTGTCCTTACCAGGACAGCACTTTTATTTTGTCTGGGTCCTGTATGCCTCTTCTACAATCCTTTTCGTTTTCCTTGGTCATTGTCCTCGATCATCCCTTGGTCATTGCCCTCTCATTGGGTTTTTCAAGTCTAATACTGTCTTCAAGTTAAGGCTTCATCTATTGACTGTGTCTTTCTCAGAACACTTTGCCTTCAACCAACAAAATAGGAGGCAGCAGCTATCAGGTAGATAAACATCTGCAAATGCTTATCTGCAGCTCTTCCTCTGTGACTTCAGAGAGGAAGAAACACTTCCTCATCCCATCCAAACCTAGTTCCTCTTTCTGAGAGTTGAGCACCACCCCTTGCCTCATCTTCTCCAAGACGTTCCATTAATGACTCCCTCTGTCTCTTCTGCGTCATCAACTTTGTTCTGACACTGAAACACCCCCATCCCTTACTCCTGCCCCCTGTTTTCTAGATCTGTGGATCTTTCAAGCATGGTGAGGCATGCCTGCAATCCCAGCACTCAGGAGACTGAGGCAAGACAATCATCAAGTTTGAGACCAGTTCTGGACTGTAACAGTCATATCCTGTCGCAAAAGACAAAGGGCTGGGAATGTAGTTCAATGGCAGCACAGTTCTGTAGTATGCCGAACTGCCTGAATTTCATCCTCATCATCATACACACAAAAAAAACAGTGAATGCCTTTTCCATTTTTTTCGATATGAAGGGAAGGGAGGGCACAGGGAGGGAGGGAAGAGGAGGACTCAGGTCTACCGCCAACCTTCCTTTTCCCTCTGTGACTTAGTTCCACTGGACTTTTCAAACTACTTCCATCATACTTCTCAGAGTACTTCTATCGTATAACCTCACGTTTCCCATTTCTTAATTCTCCTTTCTTTTCAGGTCGCTCCCGCCTGGGCTGTGTCGCTCCCACCAGGCTCCGCCCTGCTTCTGGATTTCTACTGGCTAAGATTACCAGCGCTTTCCAAGTTGCTACAGTCATATTATCTGACTTCACTTCTCTGTTGTTCAGTAATTGAATCAAAATCAACATAGTATATTAAAAGATTTCATGGCCAGGGAATCAAGTCAGCTGAAGCTGACTTCTCAGGACTGGCTATCAACCCATGTAAGATCCAAGGGGAGAAATGACGAAGACCCGAAAAAAGACAGTTGGTTACTGGTGATAGCCAGATTGGTGAGAATTCCAGGGAAAACAGAAAATTGTTGGATTGGGAAGGCGAGGAAGAGGATTTGAGGATAACTTCTGGGTTTGTGGCTTAGACACAAAGCATATGCTTTCTTCATACTAAGTAAAATATAAGAAAAAATAGAACTGGCTCGGGGAGTGGGAGTTTTTCAACTTCTTTTTGTGGTTTATTTAGGTCAGGGGAAAAAGAGAAATGTAATACACTAAATTTGTAGAGGTGTAGATAAAGTGAGAATGTACTAAGTTAGAAATATGCGGGAACTTAGAGATTAATGCACATAGAGATCATGAGGTCTATGCTGTGATCAGGCTGTGACCTGCTCTAAGTTCCTCCACATTGTGTAAAACAGTGGTTTTAAACTCTGTGCCTTGGTGAGATTCATTTTACAAGCAGCTGATGACTTCATTTTCATGGTGGAAGACAACTGTGTACTGGGTTGGACATGTGAACAGCATTATGTCTGGTTTCCAGCTTTGGCTTCTTAGGCCACTTTGAAACTCCTTGCCTCTTACATACATACATACATACAGACAGACAGACAGACAGACAGACTGTGTGATGAGTGATATGCAATCTGAGAGTTAGTATTCAAAACTGAGATGATGGTTCACTGGTTAAGAGCATGTACTGTTCTTCAAGAGGATCCAAGTTTGGTTCCCAAGCCCCATGTTGGGAGACTCATAGCCACCTGCAACTCCAGCTCCTGGGGTTCTGACACCTTCTTCTGGCCTCTGAGGGTACCTGCACTCATATGCACACATGCACCCATGCATAGGCACACACATACACATAACTTATAGTCATAAATCTTTTAAAAATTGAGATTGGAATAAAAGAACCTGTGTTTGCTACAGTGAGAATTATCAAGGAAACTTGGAATATTTGCCAAGTTGCTCCCATTGAAACTGTGTGCCCTGTTAATTTAATAGTCAATGAATTTTAGCATTGTGAAAAGATACAAATATGTTTGTCTATATTTCTGACAGTGAATTCATGTGAGTCTAGTCTGAAAACGTATTTTGAGAACTAACTAGAATTTTTCTTCTTAAGGAAAAACAGTTATTTCATTAATTAATAACATGTTTTTGCTTTTCCAAGAGGGCATTAGGATTAAAGGAGCCTAAGATGAAGGAATCAAGATCTCTGGCATTCTCCAGAAGAATCTCAACAGAGAGCTCAGGATTTGGACTTACCAGGGTGAATTCCCAGATAATGTCTAAGGCTAGTGGAGGGAACTGGTGGAGGATGGAGGAAAGAAGTGACTATTGGTATCATTTCTATATTTATTCCCCATCTCATTATTGGTTCTGCTGACATTTTTTTTTAAGGTGTCTGACTTTGAGAGATGAATTTGATCAGACCTTATGTATTAGTTGGGTTAGTCAGGGAAGCCTGGAATGGGTTGTCTTAAGATATCTGGAACGGGAAAATGAGGAAAGAAAACCACTTAGGGGGCAGTTCTTGTCATGCTGAGCAAGGACTTTCAAACTTGAAACCATGTATTTGAGAGTAGAGAGACAGGATCTCCTCAAGGGAGCACAAAGAATGAGAAACTAGTACATAGAATGACTCTGCTGAAAGAGACTTGAAGGCTGGGGAGATGACTTGGTGAGTAAGAGTCCTTGCTGTCCTTGAATTCATGAGGACCTGAATTTGAATCTCAGCCCCCACATAAAAAGTTGGACATGGCTATGCATGTCTGTAATTGCAGCACTGGACTGCAAAGACAGGTGTGTATCCTGGGAGCTTACTGGTCAACTAGCCAAGACAAAATGGCAAGCTTCCATTTCAGTGAGAGAGCCTATCTCAAGGAAAGGAGGCAGAGAGCAATAGACGAAGACACCTGACATCCTTCTCTGGTCTCTGCACGAGTATGCATGCACCATATATACACACGTACCAAATACACACATATACATACATACCAGAGAGAGAGAGAAAGAGTGAGAGAGAGAGACAGAGAGAGAGAGAGAAAACACAGCACTCACACACAGAAGAGACACATTGATTGGAACTGGAGAGATGGCTCAGCAATTAAAAGCACTGGCTACTCTTTCAGAAGACCAGGTTCAGTTCCAGAAGAGCTGATGCTCTCTTTTGGCCTCCATGGGCACTGTACAACACAGATGCACTTACATGCATGCAGGCAAAACATTCATACACATAAAATAAAAATAAAAAAATTTGTAAAGAGACACATTAAGCCAGTGATGTATTTATCTTCTAAAAAGTATTTACAAAATCTTTAAATTATACCTCTGTTTGTAACAGCTGGACACTTTATTTCTCATCATACCATACACAGGACTCAATAAAACCTAACCTAGAGATGCTTTGCACAGGAAGGATCAACTCCAATACTTTTACAAGATAAGACAACTTTAATATGGTGTCGCCAATACATACAGCTGAACTTGTCACACTGTGTTTGATTATTTCTTTGAAGAAACTCTTAATGATTAAACTTGTACAGATCACAGGTCAGAAGAACTAAAATATAGGATACTTCAATAAAATATTTAGGACAATTGTAGTCTACATTAAAATAATCTTAGAAAATTATTTACAACTTTAAGATAATATAAACATCCCAAACAAAATAAATCTGGATCTTATATAAAAATATTCTAAAGTACAAGTATAAGTTAAACACCGAATAAGACATCCAACATGTCTAGTGGATGTTACTGGTAAGGACATATTCTAGGTGGTAAAATGAAAATAACAACCACAAAACAATGTTTCTTTAATCATTAAAAAATTTTAAATATTTTAGTAGTAATCACAAAGTTTAGAGTTCTACTGTAAAAATTCTCATTTTTACAAAAGCAGAGTATCAAACAATGTAAAAAGGCAAGAAAGTAATAAATTCTTCATCAAACGTTGATATGTTATGCAAAATATATAACTTGTAAAAATTTAAATCTCACCTGCACTTGAGTCCTTTCAAAAAAGAAAGTCACATGGTGGTGCACACCTTTAATCCCTGTACTTGGGAGGCAGAGGCAGGTGGATCTCTGTGAGATGGAGGCCAGCCTGGTCTACATGGCAAGTTCCAGGCCAACAAGAGTTATACAATGAGATCTTGTTTCAAAAAAAAAGGAAAGTCAAATATGACTTTCAATTTAACAGCAATGTTTTCACACTTTAGAAAACATTAAGTGCCATGTTTTCTTAAAAAAAAGTATATGTAATTATAGTTATATGTATATATAACTATAATTATAAACAGAAATATGAAATATCTTTGGAATAGTATAAGAAATGTCCCATCAAGAGGTTCCATCTTGTTGTATAAAAATTATACCTTATTTAATATTTTTTTCCAGTGTCATAAATGGCTACTCTGAAACAACATTTATCTCATTTGTATTTGAGGTTTTGCCTTGAGGTACTAAGTTTGCATTTGGCCAGATGCTCATATAAATTAAAAGGTAGATGTGTAATTTAGTATGACAGTTTTAATTTTCTATGAAGTTGTTAAAATGCCATCAAAATGTTTAAATACCTAGCTAGCAGCCACATTCTTACAGAGAAAGTTCACATTAGTTAAATTTGTCACCCTGTAAACAATTTGAAATTTGGTTCTAGCTTCAGGACCTCTCTCCTGGTATCTAGTGTGGTTGACACGGCAGTTAGCAGGTAAGTAATTGCATGTATCAGCAGAGCAACTAATAACTAACATCCTAAGACTTCTGCTTTGGAGGAGAGTAAACACTGAGGTTGGGAAATGTTAAGCAGCTCACACTTTTTCTAAAACATTAGTGCAAATAAGCAAATTTTTCAAAGAATTTAGTCATGGAATGAAGGGAGCATAATCTCATCTTCATTTGCTCCATGTTCATACCGGACGGATGAGAAGCCTGCCCAGTGGAATCGTGTTCTTTGGAAGAGAAACCAAATCAGTCCACTGAGGAGCGCCAAGACACTTAGCACGGCGAACATGATACCTATGCCTCTGTAATCCGGACCTGGAATCAGAATGGGTGTTACGATGGAGGAGGGAATGCAACAGTGAGCATTATTATTGATTTTAGTCAGTAAACCAAGTGGAAGACACATAAATCAAGTATAAATGAAATAGTTTCACAACATAAATGCTAAACTCATCATTAAGCACCAAACTGCTTTCCTTTCAAATTTAAGTGGTTTCCTTTTCATTCAAATCCCTTATAATTTAAAGAAATTAAAGCACTCTCATTATTTTCACTTTTCCTAACTACCGCTCTTAGGAGAATTGCTCCTAACACATTATCCTACTTTCTAATTACCCCCAGGATGGGGAGTGAACTCAGGGCCTTGTGCATGCTAGGCTAGTACTTTACTAAGCTACATCCTTAGTGCTTGAACAGGATTTCAAATGCTAAGGCTGTAGCTTGAGAAAGCTTTAGATTGTCTAAAATTCAACATGAAAGTTTTATAGGACCAGAAAGAAAAGCAGCACGCTAGTTACAGAAACAGACTTCTAAGCTTTTACACATGGAAACCATAGAATAAAATATACCTTAAGTGCACTTTCAAAGAAGTTATCTGCCTGGTTCTCTGGCAGCTTCCATTTTTCTTAGGAAAGATTCATTTAAAATTTGGACTGTTTAATAGTTTCATTTGGGAATTTAGATATATTGTATATCTATGATATTCATGTAATCTATTTTCCAAGGAGAAAAGTTCTACAATTTCATGAGGATTTTGGATGTGCTTTATAAATACTTCAAGACCAAGTAAAAAAATGGAGCATAACAGCAGAGTTATTTCTTTATTATTTATTTATTTACTGGTGGTATAGGGATTGAACCTAGGGCCTCATGCTTGCTAGGCAAGGATTTTACCACTAGGGTATAGGCCCAGTCCTATATCCATTTCTTTTATTTAAAAATATTTTATTTATTATTTTTATTTTATGTGTATGAGGGTTTTGCCCGCATGTATGTAAGTCTACCCAAAGTCATACAATGCCCATGGAGGTCCGAAGAGGGTGTCATATTCCCTGGAACTGGACTTATGTATGGTTGTTAGCTGCCATGTGGGTGCTGGGAACCAAACCTGGGTCGGCTGCAAGAGCAATCAGTGCTCTTAACTGCTGAGCCATTTCTCTAGCCCCTCATTCATTTCTTGACCTATTCTACTGAACATTTCCTTAAGGACAGGTTACATACTTACTCAGAGGAACTTTGCAGACAACTCTTGCATAGCCATGTGAACATTCAACTTTTTTCCAGGTTTCATTTGAAGCTATTAAAATGCTACATTTTCCATCTCCATTCTTACTTTCATTTTCCCATTTGACAAATGTCATATCTAATCCATCTAACCAGCTCCAAGACTGATCTGAAGAAAGACAACAAATGCAACTGTATTTATCACTGCTAATCACTGAGTGAAAAATGAAAGCACAGGGTTCAAAAAAACTCATTTACTTAGGATGGTGTCATCTTCTACGACAGCTATTATTTAAAAATTAAATTCAGAGGCTGAGGCGATGGGTCAGTCAATAAAGCACTGCCATGCAAGCATTGATACCTTAGAACCCACATAAAAAGTGTGGTACCCTGGCACATGCTTGTAAACTCAGTGCAGGGGAGGTGGAGACAAGATCCCTGGAGTTTGCTGATCAGCCAGAGAAGCTGAATCAGTGAGCTCCAGGATCAACATCAACGAAAGACATTCTGTCTCAACAAATAAAGTGGAGAGTGGGGGCTGGAGACATGGCTCAGTGGTTAAGAACACTTGCTGTTCTTTCAGAGGGCCCAGGTTCAATTCCCAGCACCCACATGACAGCTAACAACCATCCTAACTCAAGTTAGGGGAGTTAGGGGCTGGAGACACGGCTCAGTGGTTAAGAACACTTACTGTTCTTTCAGAGGACCCAGGTTCGATTCCCAGCACCCACATGACAGCTAATAACCATTCTAACTCCAGTTTCAGGGGATCTGGCGCCATCATCTGGCCTCCATGGATATTGCATGACATGGGCGCACTTACATGCCGGTAATACACATACACTATAAATAAAATACTAAAAATAAAATGGAGAGTGATTAAAGAAGACGCCATTAGCCTCTGGTCTTCAAATACATGCACATACATATGAATATCTGTAACACATATACACACAAAAATGAAGTAGAAAGCAATTTGGAACCTGACATTGACCTGTGTCCCACCCCCTCATACATGTGCACAAATGAACAAGTGCACTCACATACACAAAATGAAATTTATTACAAAATAAGCAAAAACCCTAAATTTGTATCTGGACTCACCACATCTGAAGTGTTCAGTGCAGCTAGTGACTATTATCTTGGACAATGAAGAAACATATTAATCTTTAAAGAACATTCTATTAGACACTGATACAGATGATGGTATTTTGATAAAGGTATAGAATGCTTGTACATTTAATGACTGAGAAATATATTTCTAGGGATCTGTATCCTCCATTCTTTAAGAAAACATGTGTTGCTGGAGGAGAAAGAGTCCAAGGGGGTTCAAGAGTCCCTTCCACCCCATTTCTGTTTTTCAGTAGAGGTGGCTCCACCTTGTGGTGAGAGTATGAACACCATTTACAATTAATTTAGAGCCAAGATTCAATCCATTCATTTTTGGAAAACTACCTGATATTTTAGAGTTCCCACTTATTCAGTTATTTAAAATTCAACTTTGCATAAAATGTGAAACAGGCTGCCATGTTTGTGCTCTTAATTCATTTTTTATGAATTCCATTTTATTGAATTCCAAGTTTATTCAAACTCTGTATCTGCTATTCCTTACTGGAAAATTCTTCCACAAATAAATTGGGCTTGTTTGAAAACAAAAATCAATGTTAAGTTTTAATTTTGAATTATGATAAAAATGTTCTAAGAGGTAAAGGAATAACAGGAAGATAACTTTCTGAATAAGAGCTGTGAGCTGTAAAACCATGGAGATAAAGAAGATTCTAAGATGCAAGGGGAAAAGCCATAGGTTCCTTGTGGAGACATGGACACTAACATTGTTGCTGGAGAAAAAAATATCCTAACATTGAACCAAGGATCTTGGGAATGAGCCTCAGAACAATTCCAGGTGATTTTCTACTTTACTAATCTTTTGTAACATTACTACTAAGTTACACATTTATTCAAAATTTACAAGTCTCCAAAACGAATCTGACCCACCTTCCTCATTAAGAAACATCTGAAGTGGCCATCATTTGATGTTCTTTGGTGAGGCTGACTTTGGATTTAGGACAAGTTAGAAAAGTCTCTGTCTCTCTTTCTGTCTTTTTATCTCTCTCTCTCTCTCTCTGTCTCTCTCTCTCTGTATCTCTCTCCCTGACACAAGGTCTTGCTATGTAGCCTAGACTGGCCTTGAATTTCTGGAAGTCCTCCTGCCTCAACCTCTGGAGGGCTAGAATTACAGATATGAGCTACCATATCTGGCTTTAGAACTCTTTGCACTGAACAAACAAACAAACATGAAACTTACCCAGTGAATGTTGGGCTAATCCAAGCCAAATTCTCATAGTAATATTTTTATTTTCCCTCATTAACCTGCTCACAAATTTATTCTCATTTTCATCTGCTATGGTAACAACAGTTGCAGAATGGTCTGTTGAAAGAAAATAAATTGCACTTAATCAGTTCTATGTAAAGTGGCAAAGCCGTTCATTCTGTTCTAGCCATTTGGAAAAAAAAATCTATTATGAACAAGACTACTGAGAAATTCAACCTTTACTTGGAAACTCTCTTTAAAAATTTGATATTATGCCAAAATTAAAGATAATTCCACAATAATTATAATTGTTACAAATAGTTCTAAATTGAACATTTGCATAAGGAAAGTTCATATTTCTTTAAAACATATATCTGGCAATGGTTTGGGCTTTTGGAACTGCTTGATCAGTGAGACTTTAGTATTTGAGCAGCTAGTTGTAATAACTGAAGCTTGTGACCAGGAAGTGTGTCATTCTATGTTTTAGGACTCTCCTAAAAAAGCATTTTTGTATAACTCAGCTTTAAACCAAAATGTATTCTATGTTATGGCTGAGGAGACCGAGACTCAAGACAATTGAGTAGATTCTTCAGGTTTACATCACTGGCCAACTAGGAAGTCTTAAAAGGCGATCTAAACCTTGTTAATGATCAGAATGGTTCTGTGCCACAATTTACGTTATTCCTACAACAAGCCAAAATGCACCAGACTTTGAAGCATATCTTCGTTTTCACTGTTTAGATGAGAAAAGAAATAATTATGTAATTTCTGTAATGGTTCAGAAGCTGAAAGGATAATACACTAAGATTCCCACATAGAAGTTGCTACTATGTCACCAAGCAGTAACCAGGACACCATCTCATCAGTCAAGTGTCTTCACAACAGTTTGCAATATAAATGAGCCACATGCCATCTGCCTGGCTGCATAGCTATTGAAAGACACAGTTTTGATCTTTGAATATTGTAGGTGGTTTTCTTAGATGTCATTTTACATCTTGTTTGAAGGTCGTGACAGGGTCTATCATGGGAGGGAGTCAGTCATTGTTTTTTTTGGAAATGGTGAAATCTGAAGACAAAAAGTCCTGTCCTTCCTGGTATTCTTAGGATGTAAGATGATCTTATGCAGAATAGATGGATGGAATGTGCTCACTCAACTTTATTTTCCACTTCAGTCTCAGCTTACTATAATACTGCAGTAATATACTATTCCGCCAACTATATTTGCACATAAACTATTTCTTCTAAGCATATCTAGCTGTATTTAAAATTGTTTCATCAACATATCTACTTAATGGTTCACTTAGCATTCTATTTATCCTTCCCACTTCACTTTCAGTGTACTTATGCTCACATAGGTTTTTAAATATTCATTTCTAAATTTTGATTTAATCATATATATGTGTGTGTGTGTGTGTGTGCGTGTGTGTGCCATCTACTGTGAATGCTGGGAACTGAACCAGAGTTCTCTGGAGGAGCAGCAAGCTCTCTTAACTACTGAGCCATCTCACCAGATCCATTTTTTGATTTGTTCATTTTATTTTTTTGACAGGGTCTTTTGTAGCCCAGACTGGCCTAGAATGACTATGTATTTGAGAGTGACTTTTCTGATTCTCTTGCCTCTACCTTCCAAGTTCTGGGATTACAGGCACATGCCACCAAACCCAGTGTATGTGGCCCTGTGTGTCAAGCCCAGGGTATTGTGTATACATGCTAGGCAAACATTCTACTAACCAAGTTACATCCCCAGTCCACATTGCTCATTTTTAATGACTATTCCAATGTTCCATTGAATTCTTACAACATAATTAACCATTGCCATTGCGCAATTAGGTTATAATACTGTTATAAAATAGTAAATGCTTTAAAAATATTTTCCAAGATATGATTATTCATATTGTTTCCTTAAGAAAAAATTATAAGGGTTAAATTATGTAGCCAAGAGAGAATCAACGCATTTTAACTCACCAAATTCTTGACACAACTGTTTGGCTTCTGTGAAGCTGTGCAATGCCTGGTCAGTGGTGTAACAGTGATCCCTATACTGGATCCACTGGGAGCTGTTTCCTTTTGCCATTGGACACTTTGATGAATGCACACGAGGGGATAGCTCTTTGGCTGTGAAAATGTTAGACATAGATGTAATAATGTATGGAAAAAGATCAATACTTTTCCAAATCTCATTAAATGTTCCTGTTTGAAGCCTGGGTTTGTGGATTAGGAGCCTGTAACTAATTCCATACCCCACAGAAAGCCTCAGCCCGTACTCTGTATACACATTCTAGTTAGTGTTCTGGAATGCCATTTCAAAACTTAGATGATAGGCATGATGAAAGTCCTTCCCCTGTACGACAGACTTAAACCAACTTAAACTAACCAGAAAGACAGACTGGAAAAGGAAGCAAATAGGGATGGAGCTTTGGTAGACCTGCAAGTACTCTGAAATAATAATTACAATTCTTCCTTTCCTTGATTACTTTGAATTTCCAAAATATAAACCACAGTTTATCCAGACACAAAAAGAGCTATTTTAAAAGTGAGACCCACAAGTAAAAAGGTGGCACTTTGCTTATAAAAAGTGCAATAGATCAGTATATCAAATCTCTTCCAAACCCAAAGAGTAGGTGTAGATTTCCAGGTTCTTAAAAATTCTTCTGCTTTCTTCTTAAACTGTATTGAATTTTAGTTGTGCTGAGTAATACCAGCAGCAGGGCCTGGACTCCTCCTTAGAGTAGTTATTAGTTCATCTCCAGAGTGTACAACTGGAAAGCTGACTTCCAGCATTCCATTGTCAAGGTATAGTTTATATGAGTCAAATTTCTGGCCTGGTCTCAGGCAGTGATCTCAGCCCAGACTGTGGCTCTGCTGTGTATTCTACAGTAACTTTAACCTCTTCCTGTGTTTTCTGAAGATCTCAGTTGGGTGAGATCTTTCTTATTTGTGGTTTCTGTGATTCAAGAAAAATGGCTACTGTCGTTTCCTTGATCAAGAAACCTTTGAATTGATTTTAGTTCCTTTCCTTCTGCTTCTCTGTCTCCTTTTGGAAATCAGGATTGATTCTTTCAATTTGCAGTTATTTGACTAGCTTTGCCTCCCTAACACTACCCATTTGAGCTCTAAGTCAGTTCAACAGCTAGAGGAGTGAGCAAATTTATCACCTGCTGATGATAAAAACTCGTATGCAAAATGCAACTGTTAAATTGGTAAAGCTCTTCACTAAAGCTACTGGTGACGGGGATGTTACCAGCAAGTTCTTGCTTTTGCCATCTGGTGAACGTAGTTGGGACGGCAAAGGACACTGCAGACTACTGCTCTGTGTTTCTGGGTTTAGCTGTGTGTTGCTTCAATAGATACAAAAGCAAATTCGACCACTAGCCACTGCAGGCCTTGTGGCCTTGCACCTTGTCACATCGGGAACATATGGAGACACCTCATCTTCAGTTTGTTTCTAGAACTGTCTGCATCGGGGCTGTGCCATTGTTGTATGCCTTCCCTTCTCCTTTTGTTCTTCATAGCTTATGCTTCCAACTCCTACATTTTTTTAAGAGTGGTAAGTTTGTTATATTTTTTCTGTTGTTTGGTGCAGGGCCTCACAAGTGCTAAAGAAGCACTCTAGCGCCTAGCTACATCCCAGCCTGGGTGGGATTCCTGCTCAAAAAAAAAATTTTTTTTTAATGTCTCCTGTAGCCCAGGCGGACTTGGAACTTGATATATAGCTGGGGATGACCTTGAACTTCTGATCCTCCTGTGTCTAACTCCTGAGTGTTGGGATTATAGGCATGCACCACCGTATCCAGTGTATGAAGTGCTCGGGATAGAACTCAGTCAGGGCTTTGTGCATGCTGAGCAAGCGTTCCAACAACTGAACTACAGCCCCGACCCCCAATATTTCATACTGGTAAAATACACATGGCGTATAATTGTCACCTTAAACTTTTTTTGATTGTCTTTGTCTTGTTTTTGTTTTACTTTGAGACAGGGTCTTGCTTAGGCTAAGGTTGTCCTGGAGCTTACTCTGCAGCCCAGACTGGCCTTGAGTTCATTTTTCTCTTGCGTGCTGGGATTACAGGTGTGCACCATCACACCCAGCACCATCTTAACCATCTACAAGTGCACAGTTCAGTGGCATTAAGTGTATTCACTGTACAATCACCACTACCATCCATTTTCGGAAGTTTTCATCTTGAAAAACTGAAACTCTGTACCCCTAACCAGAAACTTCCTAAACCTCACCCTTTCTAGATCCTGATAAGCCTGATAGAGTTTCCGTTCCTATGAATTTGAGAACTCTGAGTACCACATATAAGTAAAAGCATAAAGAATTTGTCCTGTTATCACAAGCCTGGTTCACTTAGCAGATTGTCCTCAAGATTTAGCAACATTGTAGCAAATGTCAGAATTTCCTTCCCTTTTAATGCTAAGTAGTATTTCATTGTATGTACATCTCTATATATGCATACATACATATAAATGCTCACATACATATACATGCATTTCACATTCTACTTATCTGTTCATCCACTTTAAGATACTTGGATTATCTCTTTATTTTAGTGGGTATGAATTATGGTTCGAGGAACATGGCTGTACAAATATTAGTCTGAATATTTGTTTCTAATTCTTTTAAGTATATCCCCAAACATGGAATCACTGGATCATATGGTAATACTGTGTTTAAGTTCTGACTTGTCATTCTCTATCCTCTAAAATCTGATTTTCTAAGGCAGATTTCTTTCTATTCTGTAGGCTTTATCACACATCATGAATCCAAATGTTTTTTAAAGATGTTTTTTCTGTGACTAACAACTGAGAAGTCAATTCTTGATTATGACTTTTAAAAATTAATTAATTAATTAATTATATTTTGTGTGGGTGTGTTTTGCAATACCCTCAGAGGCCAGAAGAGGGTGTTGGATCCTTTGGAACTGGAGCTAAGGCCAGTTGTTAGTGGGTGCTGAAACTGAACCTGGATCCCTTGTAAGAGCAGCCATTGCTATAACCACTGAGCCCTTGATTATGCCTTTAAAGGGGCATGCTGGCCTCTGAAAAATAATACTCTGTGAAACTAGAATTCTCAGATTCCAGAGCAAAATGTAACTATTGATGATAGAATGACTTAATGTCCTTGGGAACAAATTCCCTGACAGGATATGTATATGCATTCATAAAATATCAAAAATTATTTCTTTAGAATTTGTAGATATGCCTTATTTAAAATCTGTAAAAATGTTCTTAAGAAATCATATGCATAAATTATGTCAAGTTTTAGTAAATGCAGTTATTCAAGGTCAAGTCTTACATTTTGTAGGCTTGTAACAAATAGCACCATCCTTAACAGAGACGCATTTTTCATGTTTCCAAATTCCTTTTAGATCTAAGACAACACAATTTCCAGGAGACTTTGGGCCTTTCCACGGGATGTAGTCAAATGCACTGCCATCAGACCATTCAAAACTCGATTCACTTCCCTGTTTAAGAATTGTACAGATAACCCGAGCTCAGAGAAGTGACTTCAAAAAGAACATAGGAATAATTGACATACACTAAGAAGTGTTGGAGTGGAGTGCTTAGAAATTGCTTATAAATATTCTCTAAATCTATCTGGGAAATCCAGAGAGTTACTTTTTTTTTTTTTTTCTCCCCTCAGACAGGATCTTCCTGTAGCCTAAGCTGGACTGGAACTCATGGTGAAGACCAGGCTGGCCTTGAACTCACAGAGATCTGCCTGCCTTTCCCTCTTGAGTGCCGGGATTAAAGGTGTGCGCTACCACACCTGGCAGAGATTTATGTTTGATATATTAATCTGGGACATTTGCTCTAGAAGAATTCAAGCAGAACTTTAAATTTAGAGATAGACTCACTACATTCTGTTTCTGGGTTTATTTATTTAGAGGATAAATTTATATAATACTTGAAATTAAATGGCACACAAACAGCTTCTGCCTACCATAATTAATGATTTATAATCCCAATGCTCACGTAGTTCTGAATATTGGTTTTTCTTTGTGTATGTGGTGCTGGGAAGTAAACTTGAGGCCTGACACAGGCTAGGCAAAGGTTCTACCACTGAGCTATATTCTCAGTTCTGAATATTGTTTTCTATGCTTTAATGTTTTGTGGTTTGTGTGGTTACAATTCAGAGACCATCACATAGCAAGGGGCTGGGAAAGGAAAGTACTTCCCAAGAAACTAAAAAAGGGAAGGCTACTTTTAATTTTTCTTTGCATCTATAGTCTTAATTTGTACTCTCTCTTCCTTTTATTTTCTCCATTCTTTTCTGAAGATTAGTTAAATGAGACCCACAACCATCAATTAATGGCTATTTTTACTTTCCAGACATTATTAGAAGTATAAACATATATAATTTGAGTCAAATGGTGGCACCAAAGATGTGTTTATCAGCAGAAGATTAATCTTCTTTTGAAACATATTTTATTATTTTTATTTTATGTATATGAGTGTTTTGCCTGCATGTATGTAAGTATACCCATGTCTTGCAATGCTCACAGAGGTCAGGAGAGGGTATTAGATCCTCTGGAACTGGAGTTATGGTCGATTGTTAACTGTCATGTGGGTGCTGGGAATTGAACCTGGGTCCTCTGCAAGAGCAGCCAGCGCTCTTAACTGCTGAGCCATCTCTCCAACCCCAGAAGATTAATCTTAAGTCATGTTAATTTATTGGGGGAAAAGGGGCAAAAAAGTGTACATCCTATATATTGTAACCATAGTGATGATTTTGTTTGGCAATTATATAATTTTTTAATTAAAATCTGAAAGGAAATATTATTAGCCTGATTTACAGGAAATCAAATTGCAAAGGTTTAACTTATCACTGACCTCTACCACATGAATGGCAGACGTGCTGGTAAAATACTTAAATTTGGGCTTTTCTGGTTTTATGCTGTTTTCTTTTCACTGGCTTTTCAGTTGATCAGTCCCAAATAAGCTTCAGGGACTTGGGATGTAACTCAGAGTTGGAGCCCTTGCTTAGCGTGCACAAGATCTTAGGCTTGATCCCCAGATCTACAACAAATAAAACCCTAAAACCAAAATGGCGACAGAGTACTGTTGAGATATGAATCCATTGACCCCCATAGGATGTCCTGGCCATGTGCTTGTGTGCCTTCTGCAGTTTTTTATTTGTTCCATGCTGTAAGAGTTGGGAAAACACCAGGATTTAACCGGCTGTTATATTTGGGATTAATATCTCATGCTTAAAGTCTAACTCTCAAAGTTATAGATTTTGAAAGCTTCTAGAAAACAAAACAAGACTTACGTCATGACTTGAGAGGCCAACCCACAGAGGGAATCCATCACGATTTACAATATCTTCTAGAAAGAGCCGCCCGTTTTGGTTGTGAACACTTGCCAAATAGCCTCCACTTCGAGAACACATGTTCAATGCTTCATACCATGTTACCTTTTTCTGAATAACATTATAAATGCCATCTTCATAGGGAATAAACTGTGGCAGAGTAGTGTTGTGTTCTTCCTTGTAGTCAACTATAATATTTCAAATAAAAGGGCTAATGAATAAATAGTTAAGTATACTGGATAAAATGACATGCAACAATTTCAAAAGTGAAATAAAACAGTTTCTTAATTCATAAAGAGGTCAAATGAAAATTTATTTTTCTTATTTCCATAGCATATATAATAGCTTCTTAAATATTAGAGTTGTCTTGTTAATTTAAAAAATGCTTAACATGATGGAAAAAATTGATAATTACTTGGACATGGGAGACTGTCTGTAATGGATTTATCAGCATTAGGGAGTTGAAAAATCAGGCCTACAGTGTAGGAGGAAATTAAGACTAAAGAGAGAGAGTATATTCAGAGAGTAGGGAAGTGTTGGAAATAAGCAAATCAGTATGTAAAGCACAGTCATGAGAGAAGATCAAAGGCACCCTGGAATCAAAGGAGAGAACTTCCAGTGATCAAACTGAGCAGAACAATGACTAGTGTACTATGCTGGGTAAAAATCGAAGTTTTTTTTTTTTTTTTTTTTTTTTTTAAGACATGGTATCTAATACCCTAGGCTGGTCTCAAACTCACTATGTATCTAGGACTGGCCTTGAGTTCTCCATCCGCCTGCCTCTACCTAAGACATGTACTACTGTGTTTAGCTTCAGATTTAAATGAGTAACTATCAGTCCAGGAATAAAAGGTTAAGTGAAGAATAAAAAGAAGTGTTTGGGCTGGTGAGATGGGTCAGAGGGTAAAAGCACTTGCTATGCAAACCCAACAACCTAAGTTCAAACCCACTTAAAGGTGGAATGAGAAATCTAACTTTACAAAGTTGTCCTCTCATCACTAGCATGTAGCAGGCATGCACCCCACACAAATCACACACATATACATACACACACAATAATAATAATAAATTCTAAAGTAATTAAACAACAAAACTACAATGATGAGTCAGTCGTAAATATATGACTGAATAAATTTAAAAATATTATTTATTATTTTTATTTTATGTGTATGAGTATATTGACTGCATGCATGGAAGTGAACCCATGTTGTGCAATGCCCACCCACGAAGGTCAGAAGAGGGCATTGGATCCCTTGGAACTGGAGTCATGGACAGCTGTTAGCCACCATGTGAGTGCTGAAAATCTAACCTCAGTCTTCTGCAAGAGTAATCAGTGCTCTTAACTGCTTAGCCATCTCTCCAGCCCCAAATGAATAAAATTTTAAATGAGAAAGAACAAACCATTCTTGTATAGAATTCTGAGTAATCACAGCTACTCCTGCCTCAGGATGATGGAGGACACTACTTCCCCTGTAAGTGTGGACTGAGCACAGTAACATCTTTACAGAGAGTGCAGCATGGAGAGGAAGTCAAGGAGCAACTTTACAATTGAGAAAGGTTGACAAACACAACCTAGTCCCCAGTGATGAGTGCCAAAATCGGCAATGATATTGACAGCATTCACTTGTTCGTAGGCTAGGGCAAAAATGACCTTACTTCTCCCAAACTCAAGATCTCACTTAATCATGAGAAAAAATAAGTCAACTTAAACTGAAGGATACTCTAGAAAATATGTGACCAGAGTGCCTAAAAACTGTTGAGGTCTTCAAAACTTAGAAAAATCTTAGGAATCATCACAGCCAAGAGGAACTATGGCTGAGACTAAAGCATAGCTGGACAGCCTCCTGAATAGGAAAAGGACATGAAGTAAAAGCTAGGGAATGTGAATAATGCATGGGCACCAGTGTTGGTTCATTGTGGCAAACGTGCCATACTAATGGGAGATGCCAACAACTGGCAAAAGTGGTTGTGGGGTGTATGGGAACTCTCAGTACTATCTGAGCCACTCCTTTGCAAATCTAAATCTATTCTAAAATGAATGTTGTATTAAAATGTAAAGAATGGGAGGCTACAGAGATGGCTCAGGTGTTAAGAGCACTGGCTACTCTCACAGAGACCTGTATTTGGCTTCCAGCTAATAACCACCTCTAACTTCAGCTCCAGGGGATCTTACACCCTTTGTGAGCCTCCACAGAATGGCACTTGCAGGTGTACTTACATACAGGCAGGCAAAACACTCCTGCACAAAAAAATATGTAAATTACAGACTAGAAAGCTTTTTTGTGACAAAGAAAACAAATAAAGCTAAAAATATGTGAATGGACATACAGAGCAATATTTATATTTCAAAGTAAGTTTACTTAAGAATTAAGCAAGGCTGAGAGATATTCATTTTTCCAGGATGAATGTCTTCACACACACACACACACACACACACACACACACACACACACACACACACATATTTTCTCTTTTATAAAATTTATGTCCATCTCTCAAGACCCAACCAAGCAACCAAGTGTCACCTCCTCCCAAAGGCAGTTTTGCTCTTACTGAACTCTTTTGTCTGTACAAATAATCTAAGACTAGACTACATACAATAAAGAAGTGAATGCTGTGAGCTTCCTTTGTGGAGGTCAAGTACAGGAGCCCAAGGGCCAGGGCTTTGTCTACTTTTGTAACCTCTACAGTTATTCATGTGGGACTGAATGTGGAAGAAGCACTCAAAACATGGAGCTGTGTTATGTAGGAATATAAGGCTTCCCTAGTAGAGCTAATGGTCTTATGATTTCTTGCCCCGGAGTAAAAACCACACTTTTAAAAATATTAACTGTTGTGGTTTGAGTGAGAATTGTCTCCAGCTGGTGGTGCTATTTGGGAGGAATGTGGAACCCTGTAGAGCCTTGCTAGAGCAAGAGGGTCACTGGGGAATAGGTTTTGAAGGTTCACAGCCTGCCTCCTGAATGCGGAAGCTTCTGCCACGTTTCCTGTCTCCATGTTTTCTCCACCATGATGAATTGTAAAATTAGAAGTCAAAATAAACCGTTTCTCCCTTAAGTTGCATTTGTCAGGGCATTTTATCACAGTTACAGAAGAGTTAACAAAGGCACTTACCCATTTCAATTTTACAAGCAAAGATGCTGTGCTGGTGAAAATAAAGTGTGTCTTCAATAGCATTATAGGGCTGAATATCCCAGAAGCCATCAGTACTCAGACCAGCCAAAAAGTTGCCATTTTTCACAGTTGGTCTTCCTCCTCTCCAGTGTGTATAAGACAATGCAGTTTTATCAAACCAAATCAAAGAATTGTCTAGAGAAAAATTACCATATTTTTATGATCAGAGATAATCAAAGCTGTAGTTACAATCTAATATCTAAAATAACTAATATTGGGGGCTGGAGAAATGACAGTAATTAAGAGCATTGACTACTCTTGCAGAGGACCCAGGTTTTGTCCCCACATAGTGGCTCACAACTGTCTATAACTCCAGTTCCAGTGGCTCCAATGCCCTCTTCTGGCTTCTTCAGGCACCACACACACGGGCACACTCAGATACAGGCAGGCCAAACACTCATGCACATAAAATAAAAATAAATGAATAAAAAATTGAAGTTAACTAATTTTCTTTCTCTTTTCCCAGATTCGGTCTGATTATCTACATCTCTTTAAAATATCTTCTGATAAACAAACAAACAACTTATGTCATGGAAAGTAACCCAGCCTCCTAATTGCCTATACAGGTGGCCTAATTCCTGCTGCTGGCCACTGTCTCTTTGATCCCAGCAGGCAGCTCAGAAGTTTGATACCCCCAATATGCTGCTGACCCCCAAAGTAAAAGAAAATATCTTCTGATTGATTAATCAGTAAAGCATGCTTATTTTTAATTTGAAAATATAAATTATAAATATGAAAATGTAAGCTGTAATCCCACTTTTCAGTAGCTTCACACTTGTTACTTTTCATCAAATATCCATTTTCCTTATATACATTCTTTACGTGTAATGGAAAAGAACATAATTATTTTAGAGTTCTTGATATCTTACAGAAGTGGAGACAGAAATTCTTTTCTCTGGACATAAGCTGTGCACAACTGTGCAAACTTATGACTGACTGATTTTTATGACAGACAAGTCAATTCACTGTACAGAGAATAGTCTTTGAAAAACAGTGCTGAACAGCTGGATATCCACAGGCAAAATCGTGAATGTGAGTCCCTTGATGTTACCATATACAAAAATTAACTCAAAGTAGACTATAGACATAAATACTAGAGCACAAACTCCAGAATATGTATAAGAAAATACTTATAAGAAAATAAAGGGTAATTCATCATAGTCCTTTGGTAGACAAAGCCTTCTTATATATATCACAAATGGCAAAAGAAAAAGTAGAGCAGCACCCTTCATCAAAATGAAAACAAAAACTTTTGTACTATCAGAAAAGTGATAGGAAAAATATTTGGAAATGGTTTGACAAAATTTTTTTATCTAGAACAAGTAAAGAATGTTCACAACAATAATAAAAAGATAAATAATTTAATTTAAAATAGGCAAAAAGCCATAAAAGAGACTTCTCCAAAGATGACATTACAAATAGCCAGCAATTGTGTGAAAAGATGTTGTACCATTATTAACCATCAGGAAGCCACAATAAAACTTCAACTAGATTATCACTTCACACCCATCTGAAGAATTACCAACAAAAGGCTGTATTAAAATAAATGGGGGCACAGATATGGGAAAACTAGCACTCTCCTACGTGGTGGTAGCAATGGAAAATGTACAGATGCTTTGGGAAACAATCTGGCAGTTCTTCAAAGTATTAAATGAAAGGCCCAGGAATTCCATTAGGAATAGTATACCTGTGTATACCAAAAAGAAACCGAAACATCTGCTCACACAACAATGTACACACGAATATTCAGAGAAGCATTACTCATAGTAACCTAGAATGTGAAAACAATCTGCCAACCAAAGATGAATGGATACATAAAGTGCAGTATATCCTTTTGTGTGCGTAAACCTTCAGTTCTATAAAGAAGCTTCGCTGGTGAGAGTTGAGCCCATGCTGACTCAATCAGACAAGGGCCCAGAGTGGAGTGAGTGGAATGGGCAGCAGGCCAGCCCTAGGAACTGTTGGAAACTGATTACTACTGGGTGAGGGAAAGTAGACCTTACTTACTGACTCAACCCCAGTGAATGAACTTGCACCAATGGACATCTGGGCACAAATGCTTGACTGGATCAGACTTAGCATGTACGGCAGAATGCATGAGGCCTGGCAAGGGGCAGTGAGGGGGGAGTGTGTTTGGGGGCATGGATGGAGCAGAGAGGGTCTAAATTTGATTGAGAACCATTATATGAAATGTACAAAAGCTCCATAAATTTTTAAAAATGCAGTATATCCATGGATGGTGCATGCTGTCATATGGAAGAACTTGGAAACCTTTATGCCAAACGAAAGAAGCAGTCATAAAATAGTCACACACAGAGTGATGACTCAGCGGTTGAGAGCACTAGTTGTTCTTGCAGAGGACCTGGGTTAGGTTCCCAGCACCTACGTGGTGGCTAACAACCATCCATAACTCCAGTTCTAGACACCCTCTTCTGGCTTCCATGGGCATTGCACACATGGGTGTACTTACATACGTTCAGGAAAAACAATCATAGACAAAGTTAAAGAGTTTGAAAAAAATCACGCATTGGATGATCCTATTTTCATGAAATGTCTAGAATGGGTAGTTTGTGGAAACATAGAACAGGTTAGGAGTTCCAAGGGCAGCACAGGGAGGGACTGGCTTAATGGGCACGGTGTTTCTTATGTGGGTAGTGATGGATACACAACCCTGTGACTAAGGTCATCTCACTGCACACTTTGAATGGCTGCATTGCACAAAACAGCAATGTCTCAATAAGGAGTTGAGAAAACTTGTCATTATTAAAATTACAAACTGGAGTAAAGTCATTGTTACTTATATACACCTGCTGCCCTGGTTATCTCTTCCTTTCCCTGATTACCACCCCTCAAGTCTTAACACGTCTTGACGTCGGCCCACACCAAGGGCGCACTAGAAATCTATTCATAGATTTGTTCTCCTCTATTGCTTTATGTCACCTTATGTTTCCTAGTTTCCTTTTCCTTCTTTGAAATGTATCAGTTTCCTGACCAATATAACACATAGTGTGTAGTTCTCAAGTTGCTAGCAGACAGTCGCAATCTTCACCAGCTTGACATACCTCTGTTAACCATTTTGTGTCAGTAATTTCTATTCATGGCCTCACTATTAGAAACAGATGGATTTAAAAACCAAAATTGTACACTTTTTACAAGTAAATATTCTATACATATTTTAAAGTAACCAAGAACATTTATTTCTAGATATACATTAAATTGGAAGAATTAGACTTAAGCTCTAATTTAAAAGAGTTTAAATTATTTGAAAGATCTTTCTATACATCTCTCAGGTGTCTACATAGTTTAGTGAAAATTTTGTAATGTACATATTTTATAAAAGAAGTTAGGACAACTAAAGGAAGTCTACAGATCTGAAAATGTTTTCATATAATACAGGATACATTTTTTGTTGTTTCTGGTAATATAATTGTGAAGTGCATTTAAGAGTAAAATGTGTTTATTTTACTCAATTTCAAAGTTAGCATACAAAGTAGTGGGTTCATTATGGCATTTTCAAACTTTTTTTCTCCCATTCCCCAGTGCTCCTCCCCTTCCTGCCCCACTCCAGTTGGTCTGCTATCCCACCCAATAGTTCCCTTTCTGCTTTCACGACACAGCTCCTATTCCCAGAGGGTATATTTCAAAATTTTATGCCCCAAGTTTGGTCTCAACTACCCAGGACAAGGCCATTGTTGAGTAGTCACTTAACAGGTAAAGCTTAGGAACTTTCCCACTAATTTCTTCACTCCTCCCCCACACTTTTAGAATTCTGAATACTCAAGTGAAGAAAAGACTTGGGTCAACTATGTCCTATTACGATAAACTTGTCCTCATCTGACAACTCAAGTTTTCTCTTTTGTTGCTAGTTTAATCATTATTAACTCATCTCTAAGAATCAATATTTTAGGAAACTCGGGTCATCCTAAGAAATAGATAGGTTAGATAATAAAGCAATGCCCATTTTTAAAATGGTCAGATTTGAGTACTGAGCTTCTTTTCCTACCTACTTGCATCTGATTGCCATTATTAAGCCTTTTTTAGGATAAGTGTATACTTCCCATGCTTTATGCCTGTTAGGCAGGAGTTAGATCCAAGCAGACTGACCGACACCCTCCTCCCCAATAGAACATACAAAATAACAGGTGGCCTTGGTCACTCCGGCTGGGCCATAAAGATGATGGTAGTGGTCCACTGGTAGTCAAAATATAAAGATAGTGGTAGTAGTCCCTCCAGATGGGCCAGCTCAGAACCCTCAGGGCACGCTTCAAGGACTGATGTTTGGTAGTGGTCCATGCTATCTGTGTCAGATTAAAGCAACTTTGGTACGTCCTCTCTAGGGAAGCATGCATACAGTGCTGCTAGCCTTCCTTTAGAGAACTGTTCGATTTTATGAGTACTGAAACCCCTATACATTCTCTCACATCTTATATATCTACTTAAAAGACTGGACTCTGGGTAAAATGTGTTTCTGAGAAAAGCGTGACCCTTTCCTAGAAGCGCCCACCCTGGGGGAAGCAAGGGAGGAAGTAACCGAGAGGAGAGCACTAAGCCCCAAGTCTTGTCGCTTGGCAGGCTCTGCTTCTAGAGTGTATATAATAAACTCTTGACAACCTGATCTTCTACTGTGCCAACACTGCTGCTGGGGTAGAGACTGGAAAAAACTGCACACCTTTGCTCGTAGACAGACCACTTCCCTCCCCACAGTAATTTTTAAGACTTTATGAATTTCTTTCTAAACTGGTCTTGTTTCCTCATATTTGACAAAGTGTTATAAAATTTCTCATGTCCATTCTATTTAGCAGTTGTATATTTCAAATAGTCTACCCACTGTCAGACTAAGAGCCTCGTCTTTCTGTTGCTTTCCATACAAAAACCCCAAGCCAATGCTAAGGATCCCAAAGTGAAACATTAATAAAACTGTGATTCTGTTTTTGCTCTTCCCACATAGTTAATGGGAACATGGACTAGGATTTATAGAGGCATGAGATCCTTTTTAATTAATCATTAGTTGCTAAAAGGAAAAATGGAAAAGGGAAATTACTTTCTACTGTTTAAGCTTGGTGGTAAAGGTGTATTAATGGCAGAGCAGAGACACAAACAGCATATTATGTGAATAGACATATCAGCATGTTTACTATATTGTTACTATATAACAAGTATATGTTAATAACATATCAATAAACATGTTCCTTGAAGAACTGTATTTTTTTTGAGACAGGGTCTCCCTGTAGTCCCAGCTAGCCTGCAACTCACTATGTAGACTAGGCTGGCCTTGAATGCACAGAGATTCACTTGCATCTGCCTCCCAAGTGCTGGACCTAAAGGCATGTGCCACCTCATCCCTTGAAAAATTGTATTTTGTAGCTTGAAAACAGGTTATAATGAAGAACTAATATAAAGTCAGGAGTTAACACTTACTTTCATAAGTTATTCCTAACAAGACCCACGAAGCAATATAATTGAAGTACAGAAGTTGTTCAAGAACAAAGTTATTTTCCTTTTCATCCCGAATACTTAGAATATGTGCTTTTGAATCTGTTAAAATAAAATTTATTTTAATAATTACTTTTTACAGAATACTTTATTTTACATAAAAGATTTAGAAAATTTTACCTCCCAGTTTTACATTCTTTAAAACTTAAAGATTATTGGGACATTAGAAAGACATATAAATTAAAACTGTATCCTCACAGTAAGGTAATAGACTAAAAAATTTTCAAACATTTTGATGTTAAATCTGGTCCTACGAGATAGTGGAAATCTAGAGAATTTGACATTTGCTTTAATTTCCTTTATTTGAAGCTCATCTTCAGGTGGTACAAATCCACCTGTCATTAATGGGCTACTATTAAAAACTATACTATAATGAACAAAACTTCTTGATGAGTTATAGGACAGATCTTCCTTTCCTTAGACATCATTGCTATATTAGAGTTAAAGAAGCCTTTTATTTCCTAAGAAGCTTATTATTTTAGGAAAAAAGTTTCATAGAAAAAAGTATACATGAATAAAATGCTTGCAACCATTGGTCTAAACAAAATTAGGCTAGTTCATTTATGCCAGTTTTTTTTTTTTTTTCTTTTTAAGACAGAGTCTCCCTATAGTCCCAGCTGGCCTGGAACTCACTATGTATAACAGCTGGCTTTGAACTCACAGAGATCTGCCTGCCTCTGCCTCCCATGGGCTGGGAGGTACCTCCCAAGTCCCAAGTATGTCACTATGCTCGGCTTATGCCGGTATTTTTTAAAGTTTATACTGATGTTCTTTGATCCTGTCCAACAGGAGACATACAGTCTAGTGTTTCTCAAATTTAACCTTTTTTTTATAGAACTTCTCTTAAAATGGGTGCTCTTAAGACAGCACATTGAGGAATAATGACAGGATATTTTCCATAGGAATATTCCACTAAGTTCATAGTTCCTTCACTTCTGTCATTCAAAAGTCATAAATCTTCAGTGGTTTCATTGGAAAGTACTCTAGGTTCTGAGCGCTTGAAGTGCACAGTGTGAATTTCTTTCAAGCCCGACTCTGGTTAGTGGTGCATATGTCTCCCACCACTCAGGGTAACCTGTTTCACCTTATTTAGTCTAGCTTGCTTCACATTCAGCTCTCTGTCCTCTCATGTGGAATTAGGAGATATTTATTTTGGAGATTTAGTTACCAGTGCTACTTAGAAATATTTATAACACATCACAATACACGATGACAGCTGAATATACTCACGCAGTTTCTGGCATCTAGAATTAATTTCATCCTGTGAGACTGTCCTATGTCTATCCTTTGTTATCAGGAAATTGTAGCAAGAGTTCTGAAATGGTATCCAGGGAGTGTTTAGAAAGGAAGAGGGACACTTCACACTCTCCAATGGTTTCACCTCTTTTTCAGTCTCATCTAGAAAAAGAGTTAATGGCAAAAATTCAGTTTCAGATGTAAATGTTAAATCCTGTTCACAGTCATTAGATTGATTTTTAGGAAACATTCAGGAAGCGAGGAAGTAACAGCCTGGCGTTGCTTGTTCTGTTTACACTCAAATACAGTGCAAAGAAAGCTGGCTTTTAGTGCGGAGGAAATTATTTGACACAATTTTCTTACCCCTGCTGTGGAGTGGAAGAATGAAAACATGAGGTGCTTTTAGGCTGATGCAGTTTCTCTCTTCCTGCATTATTAAATGTCAAGTACAAGGAACCTCCTCAGAGAAACTATATAAACATATTAATTAATAATAGGTGCCTAACTATAACTGTGAAGATCCATTTTCAAGTTTCTGCTTACTGACATCTCTAATTTTAAAGGAACAACCTAATGAAATAGTTATTTCTTTAACAAATCAAACAAATGTCATTTAAAATGTAGTGTCTAGAATATGTGATTATTTTTCATTTGATGAGACCATCATATTTTCAAGAAGATGCAAATAAAGATATATTGCATTAAAAATAGGTCAGGCTGATCTCCTATGTCATAGAGACTATTCAGTTATCTCTCCCAGCTTGCAAAAAATCCCTTTGTCTCTGAATAGTGTGTTCTTTCTATCACAAACCCACAAACCCTAATGGGGCTAGAGAGTACATACCTGACTCAGGCTCAGTCTTCATAGACCCTAAGAATTTAAAATGAGATTCAGAAATCATTTTAGCTCATCTCTAATTACAGGTGCAAGTGAAAAGTGCGGGGAAAGCAGAGTTTGTAAGGAGCAGAGTGCAGACACAGAGAAAAACAGAAAGGACGTGTGCAAGGGCACCTCTCTAGGCTTGGGTGGCTCATTCCCAGGAGGCTGAGCTCTATTCTTGTTCTAAATTTCCCTTTTGACTTAATCTGCTTTCAGTGTGTTGCTGCTACTTGTAACCAATGGAACCTTCATTTCTGAGGCAGGGTTTTCCCCTAGCTCAGGATCCAGTAGATCTTGCCAACCTCCTGGTCCATCTCTTAATGCTGGAATTATAAGTATCTGCCACCAAGCTTGGCTCCGGCTGAATCTTAACAGTGACTCATGCAATCTTAACTGTCAATGTTAAGAATTAATTATAAAAGTGTTCCCACAAAAGTTAGTTTTATAAAATAACGTAAATAAAAATGTATGAAAACAATGCTGAGTGACAACCGTACTTTATATGTCAATCAATATTATCAGCTGATATAAAAAAAGCCAACATATAAAATAAAAATGTAATAAAAATAATTAATTGTCAATAATTCTGAGTACACTTTTTTTTTGCACCAAATTTTTATTGAAAAAAAAGGACATGATAATGATTTCCTCATAATGTCAAAGTAAGATTTATAAAACCACTTGGACAAAATTCTATTATTCATGTGATGGATAATTTAGGAATGAAAATATTTGGAAATCACATACTTCCTGGATAGTAGCAAATAGTACCCGGCTGGTTATCATCACAATCAGCTGTTTTCCAGAATCCATCGGCATCTAATATCACACAATCATCAAGATGCTCATTGTTTTCGGTCCAGTGACTAAAATGAAGGGGCTTCTCATCTGACCAGCTGAAGCTGAGTTCATCCTATTAGGTGCAGAAACACATTTCAAGGTGATAATATTCAAATTATTCCTTTTGCATTATTTTGACCCATGAAGTCAATCAAATAACTATTAGTTGTATTTTAAATTTATCATACACTTCTACATGTTAGGCACCGTCTTAAATGCTTGATGAATATTGATTTGGGTAATTCTCATACCAACCATCTGAGAAAGTTACTATTATTAGTCCCACTTCACAAATGAGAAAACTGAGTTCGTGAAACATATGCATAGTCACATAGAGCATAAGCTGCAGGGCTAGGACTGTGAGCCAGGCTGTCTGACTCTAGGCTCCATGTTCCTGACCATCATGACCTGAGGCTCCCTCATCATCAGAACTGTTGCTTGTTGGAAACTAGAAAGCTAAAATGGAGTAGGAACTACTGTAAGCATGGAGAACACTGATGACAACATGCTATAACAGAAAGAACGGAGCGGAGAAAACCTATCTGCTTCTGAATTGTGGTCCCCATCTCATCCCTACCATATACACACAAACACATACACATACACAAGTTCACACTAATAGAAACAGAGTAAGAAAAAGACCAAAATCATTAAGTGGGTGGTAGGAGAAAGTTGTTAGTCATGACTTCAACTGTTAAAAATAAATCCATATATAGAAAAGTAACATGAAGGCTACATGCCAGAATGCTAACTAACCACATTTATCTTCAGATTCTTTAATAGCAGTGACTTTCCATCAAACTTGTTTTTTTGTTTGACTGTCTGAGAAGAATCTTACTCTACAGCCTCGGATGGCCTGGAGCCCACGCTGGCACTGAATTTAGGATAATCCTCCTGCTTCAGCCTCCCAACTATTGGGATTACACACCTGGCTAAACAATGACTTTAATAAACAGATTTTAATTTTCTTTTGATTTAGTATATTCTATAGTTTTAAAAATCTTTGTGTGGGTGCATGTGCTCATGTGCATGCATCATAGCTAGGATGTGGTGGTTGGAGGACAACTTCTGGTGCCAGTCCTCGTCTTTTACCTTGTTTGAGGCAGGGTCTCTTATTTGCTCCTTTGTGTGCCACCAGCTGGCCTGGGGGCTTCCAGGGCTTCTACTGTTCTACCTCCTGTCTTGCTAGGATGCTGAGACTATAAACTCAGGCTACTGTGTCTGGCTTCCTAAGTCAAATTAAAATAGTGAAGAAATAAATAAAAATTCCCATCTGGATACAGGCCAAAGTTCAACTGAATTTGGTTCTTGTTTGTGCTGCATGCACATAAGTCAGTACTGGGAATTAATGGGAGCCTGTCATTCTTACATGAGCTTTGATAGAAGCACTCAAGACATGTAACCTGGAACAGGACTTGAAATGTGAGATGCTATTCTAACTTCTTAGAAAAGCTTAACTTCTCTCTGCTCATTCTGAAAGTCATGGAAAACTCTCTTCAGCACCATCCTTGGAGCTCCCCACCCTCAGTCCTGTGGGGATTTAAAATTCTTCTTTTCTCAACTTTTCTTTGGTTGAAGAGACATGACAGCTCCTGATTCTAGCTCAGTTAATTAGGATAAATAAAAAGAACTGCTCAATGATTTATATCCAATAGAACTCATTCAGCCAGACAACAAAGCACAAGGGTTTTCACTTATGGAAAGGTAACTGACATTTAAAAAGTAAATATTCATGAAATTAACTGGATAAGATTTTAAGATCTTTAGTTTCTGTTGGCCTATAAGAGGCTAACACACACAATAAAAAACTCTACATTCTTTTTACCTAATCCTGGTGATGGGAGCTTCAAACTTACATCTTGACTGGAGAGTCCAATCCAGAAGGAAGCGTTGTATAGGGTGGCCCTCACAGCGAGGAAGGCCTGCTGGTAAGGGTCTGTGATGCTCACCAGGCGCATGTTCTCTTTCAGACACTCCTTCAGAGCGCTGTGCCAAGTTAGAGGCTTCCAGATGATTTTATACAGGTTATTTAGATACTTTACAGTTTCTGAAGTATTCTGCCAGGGCTGTTTGTCTTTAATTTCTATGTGTAAAAGAAAACAATACCAGGTCCATAATGGTGCATGCCTTTAGTCTCAAGAGGCAGAGGCAGGCAGATCTCTGTGAGAAAGAAGCCAATTGGTCTACATAGTAAGCTCCAGGTCAACTGGGACCAGGAGACCCTGTCTACCCAGTCCCCCTCAAAAAACCCAAAACAACAACAATAACCTCTCCCAAACTCACAGGATCCTTCTTCAGATTTCACTCTTTACTAGTTTACTTAGGACACTATTTGCTTATTTATTTATTTTAGATTTTAGGTGGGAGAATTAGGTGTGTCTTGCTGAATATCTTGGGTTAAACATATGACCTGAAATATTTGGTGCCCAAAATATGACTTGGGAAGAGAAAAGCTATAAAAACAATCAGCCCATGAGAAGATTACCATTACTATTTCTTATTGGTGACAAATACCTCCTTTGTCTGAATTGCTTTATCAGGGAAGGTATTTTTAAAAAGTGTCCTTATAGAGTTCTCATCTTGGAGACCTACCCTGAAAAAATATGTACAAAGCCACTTACAAGAGGATATATTTGAATTACTGCTTTATAGTTCTATCTGGATAAGGAAATTTTATTAAAGAGCATGAGTGTGGGATGGCTTTAGTTGTAAACTTGACACACCTGGGTAGAGGAGGACTCAGTTGAGGAATCGCTTCCATTGGACTAGCTGGTGGCCATGTCTGTGGGGGCATTTTCTTGTCTGTTAAATGATGTGGGAGGGCCCTGCCCACTGTGGGCGGTACCACCTCTGGGCAGGTGGTCCTGTGTTGTATAAGAAAGCTGGTTGAGCACAGGCCAGGGGAGCAAGCCAGTAAGCAGCATACCTCTACGGTCTGTGCTCCAGGTTCCTGCCCTGAGTTCCTGCCTTGGGCTCCCTCAGTGATGAACTGTGACCTGGGAGCCAAATAAACCCTTTCCTCCCCAAGTTCGTATCGGTCAGAGTGTTTCATCACAGCAATAGAGAAGGAAACTAGAACAACAGGGCAAATGGGAAACAATTTAGCAGGAAAACTCTTCAGAAGTACAAAAAATGGGTACTTAAGGTTCTCATCTATATAACAAAACTTTCCTTAAGCATTTGCTAGAAACTCATTGCAGTCCATTAAACACACTGCAATATATTTTCAAGAAGTGAGGGGCTTCTATATTTAAGTACACATCTTACCTTTGTTTGGATTATAGGAGGGCAAAGACTGCTCCAATTACAATGTTTCCCATGATGTTTCATTTTAAATGTCAACTTGCCACAACCCAGAGTTACCTGAGAAGGGAGTCTCAAGTGAGAGACTATCTAGATCAGGTTGGTCTGTGACATGTGTGAGTGAATGACTTGCTTGTTAATTGATGTAGGAGGGCCCAGCTGACCCAGGACAGCACCATTTTATGGGCTGGGCCCTAAACTGTATGAGAGGAAGAAGGCTAGCTGAGCACTAGTAAGCAAGCAGGAATCGATATGTTTATTCTTGCTCTGCTTCTGACTGTGGATGTGATGTGACTGACTTCCTGCCTTGACTTCCCAGCAGTAGTGGACGGAAACCTGGGCCTGTAAGCCAAATAAACCCTTTCCTCCCCTAAACTAAGTTTTGTCTGAATACTTTATCACAGCAACAGAAATAAAACTAGAACATTTACCATCTTCTTTTGATTAGTGTTCAATTAAACAGTCAAAGTTGTTTTGTGTGTGTGTTTTTTAACAATAATTGAACTTTACCCCCAGATAAAAACTGAAAAAAAAATCAACCATAGTTTTGCTTTACAATATTCAACTATAAATTTAATTAGAGAAATATTATTAACACACTATGATGTACTTAATGTTTCTAGTTCACTAAGTATGGCAGTGATGGAAAAAATCACATTCCTTATGAGGTAATCTGCCTCATTGTCTTTACGAACTTGTCTATGCTGAAAATTCAAACTATGTGATTACAAATATATATATATATATATATATATATAAATTCATTGCTAAGATTTATTTTTGTCTAAAAGAATCCTGTATCTAAAACATAAAGTACTATACTTATCTAGATAACAGTTGATACCTGAGTACTTCTGACAGAGAGTCAGAGAGTGCTGTTCTGAGCAGGAAGTAAAATTCCATGTCCCAGTAAGTGGTGATTTTTTGAGATTGAGCATCAGGGCACAGTGGTAGTGAGACTCTTCATCAAAGAACTAAACAAAAAGGGCAAATATTAATAGAGAATCACGAAACTAGTAGTCTAAAGATCCTTGCAAGAAAGTATGGACCCTACACTGGTGTTCCTCACTCCCCATTAAAAAAAATTCTCAAGAAGAAACTTACCATGTGCTGGTGGTAGTCCTCGAGGCTTTGTGTAGCCTAAGTAATCACTCTACCAGTGAGCTGTATTCCTAATATTATTAATGTTATTTTATTTCTAAAAAATGTTGTTAAAAATCTATGACATATAGAGTTGGACAGATGGCTCAGTGGTTGAGAGCACTGACTGCTCTTGTAGAGCATCTGGGTTCGGTTCCCAGCACCTGCATGGTAGCTAACAACCATCTCTAATTCCAGTTCTAGAGAATTCGATCCAATGCCGTCTTCTGACCTCTGTGGGCATTGCATGACACAGGTACATTTAACATACATGCAGGCAATACACTTAAACACATAAAAATAAATACATTTATTAAACATTCAAAACTTATTTAATATTTTTAGTATTCAGATGTTTCAAAACTGAGGGAAATATTTGTAATGAACAAATAACATCGGGTTGGACCAATGAGATGGCTCAGTGGGTGAAGCTGCTTGCTGTCAAGCCTGATGACCTGAGTTTGATCCCTGGAACCCATATGGTGGAAAGAAATGATTCCCACAGGTTGTTCTCTCGCCTTCATAAGTGTGGTGCATGCCTATGCATGCATGAGTACATACGCACACACACAATAAAGAAATGTAAGAAATAAAACCCACATTGAGTCAGCATATTTACTATTTACAGAGTCATAAAAATCAGAAATACAGGAAAACTTGGATAGGTAAATTCTTAATGAATAGGAACATTCACACTTGATGAAATATGAATTACTATTTAACTTATAGAAATTTGTTTTCATAAGAAATCTCAGAAATACTAATGGAAGCATGATATTTTTTAAACTATCAAATTGGTAAAAACATTTAAAAACTAATGAGAGACAATATGTTTTATGGTTAGGTTAATAATGTCCATTAAGAACTAATGTACAAACATTAAAATGCTTATCAAGTAAGTTTTGGGGTTTTTTTTGTCTTTTGAGACAAGGTCTTCCTGTAGTTCCAGCTGGTTTGGAACTCGCTATGTAGACTAGGCTAGCCTCAATCTTACAGAGATCCACCTGCCTCTGCCTCCTGAGTTCTGGAATTAAGGGCATGTCCCATCATGCTCTGCTCTCAAGTAATTATTTTGATAGCGTATATAACTCCTTATAATTCTGTGTTGAGAAAAAGAGAATCTATTCGTTTATATTGTGTCTATATTGTGTTTATACTGTGTTCTTATCTATGCCAGGGGAACAGCATACAGAAAGCTGTAGAAGAAAAGATGCAGAAATACTCATTGTGGTTCCCTAGATCAGGTCTCCAATACAGCCTAAAACTAATGTAGAAGTCATGAGATCACGATGGTGAGAATGAAATAGAACAAGATGTGTAGGACAGGATACAAAATGAGAACAGAGTGGAGAACAGAATAGAATGAAGGCATCAGTATGTGTAATTTCTAAAAGTAGGTATTATTTCCCCAAACTTGTTTCAATTCAATATTCTATAAATATCTATGTACAGAGTGGTGATTTAAATATACAAACATATATATATATATATATTGAGATAGGTTCTCACTCTGTAGCCCAGATTGACCTTGAACTTATTATTTTCCTGCTTCAGTCTCCAAAGTTTTGGGATTCCAGGCATATGCCACACAGCCTGGCTAAATACCTTCCCTCCCTCCTTCCATTCCTTACCCTTCCCTCCTTCTTCCCCTCCCTTTCCTGCCTTCCTGTCTTCCTGCCTTGTACTAACGATTGAACCCAGGGCTAGGCAAGCATGTAGCCCCATATCTACATTCCCAGCCTAGTATATTTCTTAATATGGGTGATAGCTGAAAATTTGAGTTTTAAGTAAAATCACACTTTGTGTGTATGTGTGTTTATTCTTCTATAACCTGTACATTTCTTATCGTACCCACACTAAACATTGTCTTACAAATCTGAGCATTCCCTTCGCCACCATCAGGTAATATGCCCAAAGCAATTTTTATGTTAATTTCTTAACCTTTGTCCCTTATGCAAAAGGATATAGATCTGGAAATGTAGGAAAGTCAAAAGCGGTGGGCATCAGTTGCAAGCTGTGTGCATAACGACTGTCAACATGATGTCCTCTGCCCTTCCCTTGTTTCCCGCTAATGAAAACATCAGCCAGGAATTAAATCTATGGCTTTCTCACATGTAGTTCTTAAAGAATAACCATCATCAATCACCAGTTTGGTCTTTTGCCTCAGGAGACTGGGATTGATAGCTCTTATTCTCCTGATATTAGGTAAAATGTTGATACTGATTTCTGCTTATGTTTCTGGATAGTTTGACATAGCTGTGAAATAAATACTTTGGAATCTGATACTATTGTGAAGAAGCACGCCATCCACCTGAAGGCTGTGGTTATGGAGTGTCTGCCATTCTTCTAACAGCTTTACTGCGCTGTAATTCACACAGGGCGCAATTCACCTATTTACTGTGCACAGTCAGTAGTTTTGAATGTATCCACAGAATTATACAACCATCAATTTAGATCATTTTCCCTTCTATAAAAGGAAGGCTCATATCCCACAGCATCACCCTTTCTTCCTCTTCCTTAGACTCTAGAAGACACTAATTCACCCTAGCTTTATAAATTTACCTGTTATGGATATGTCATAATAATGGAGTCATACAAATAAGCTGTTTTTTTTTTTTTTTTGAATCAGGGTCTCATACATATCAGATTTGAACTTGCTATGTAGCTGAGGATGACCTTGAACTTCTGAGCCTCCTGTCTCTATTTTCCAAGTGCTAGGATTGAAGCCAGGTGCCATCATACTTGATTTATGTGGTGCTGGAAATCAAACTCAGTGCTTTGTGATACTGGGCAAGCATTCTACCAACTGAGCTACATCCGAGGCCCTTGGGCTGTTGTTGTTCTTGATCTAATAATTTACGCGAGACTCAAATATTTCAAGTACTGAATAGAGGACTGATTCAAATAAAACTCACATTTGCCTGCAAACTCAGCCTCCGACCAACCAGCAATGGGTGGAAGTTGCTGTATGTCAGCTCTCTGCCATCCGTCCATTTGTTTATCCTTTCATAAGCAGTCCAGCGAAGACCAATCCATAAACTAGCTCCCATTTCCGGAAGCAAGGAGGTAATAAAATCTGTTAAAAAGAAATGTTTACAGAAGTAGTTAGTACCAGAGAGATGGCTCAGCTGGTAAGGAAGCTTGCTGCCAAGACTGAAAAGCAGTTTAATCCCCACATGGTAGAAGGAAAGAACTGACTCTTGCAAGTTGTTCTCTGACTTCTGCATGTGCACATGTGAGATGTGCACAAACAGACACAAATATAAATAAATAATTGTAAAAAAGGTTAGAAATTAAAATTCGGCTTATTTTGCTTCTCCATCAAGATAGCCTTTGACCATCTTTGTGAAGAAGTTGTTTAATGAGATTATTTTGTTAATTCCCCACAGCCCCCCAAACTAACTTGGCTTCCAGATTAGAACAAATTGTTTCCCAGTTGCAGAGCACTTACCCAGCTGGGTTGAGGTCTTGAGCTACATTCTTAGCATGACAACAAACAAACAAATAAACAACAAACAGGTTTCCCCAGGAATTCTGGTACCTTGTTCACTCTGGCTCAGCACAGAAGGGAGGGTGCCACCATATGAATGACAAATACTACTTGCTTCAGAAAATGTAACCGGCTTGGAGTTGATCTTTAGAAAGCACTGGAAACAAAGACACATGTGGAGCCTAAGATTCTAGACACACAAAGGGATTTACACAAACCTCTCAAAGATGAGAAAGAAATACCTTATCTTATAGAGGGCTGCTAATTTCGTCTGGGAAATATGGAAATTTATAAAGTAGTATCAAAAGATTTCAAATCCATATAATATAAACAACTGGTGAATGGATTTAAAATTATTATATTATTAAAAAACCTCTCATTTACTATTTCTTATATGTTGAAAAATTCTCATTTATTGTTTCTTATGCGCTATGCAGTTTTTGTGCTATTATCGCATTTAGTTCTCAAAACAAATGAGAAAACTAGAAACAAGAGAGTTAAGTAACTTGACCCTTAATAGAAAGAACCACAAAATAGTAAGGTCACATCCTGACTCTATTCCATTTGCTGTCAAAATCTGGGCCGTTAATCATCTTTTCATGATATCAAATACACTTTAAGAGAAAGCATGTCTTTTCTCTTGGTAAAACATTTTAAATTCAAGCTTATAGCAACTCTTCAAATAATCCCAGTAACTTGGAGAATTAAAAAGATTATCCTAATTGTTTCAAGTCAAAATGTGACTAGAAGTATAACTCAGTGATAGAGCTATCTGTGAGGCAGTGGGTTCAATTTCCACCCCCGCCCCCGACATACACATTAACTATCTAGAAGTCAAAACAACCGTTAGTTTTTCAGAGGGGTGCATTTCTCCTTTTTAAAATAAATTATGTTCATTTAGCGTGGAGCACCATGTCATAAATAGTGTTCCTTGAATCATTCCACCATTTCTGAAGACTGTGGAGTTTGCACATCTTTGAATTTATTTTAAATGAGAGAATTATAAGTAGCTTAACATTCTGTGGTAATTTCTTTCTAGCAGCCCAATGCATCTCCTGTCAGATACATATACCAGTGTGGATAATGCATCTCAAAGAGGAAGGCACAGAATGGAGCATTTTCAAAACCTGTTTCATCATAACTCCCACGTGGGGTCAAATGAATGATAAATATTTTGTAGTATACCTATAGTCTCTGTAGAGCAGTTTGGGAAATGCTGACCTAATTTTATTGGCAGATGCTGCTTGAATTTTCTCCTTTGGGGCACAAGAAAACAGTAGTCTTAAATGGAGTCAGTTTCCAAATGGAGTCAGTAGCCATGGAGCTAGTTATGACTATTCAGAGGATTGCTAACCATTAACAGATCAACTTCAGCAAGTTTGGTGTTGGAAAGACCTACAGGTAAGACTAACTTTAGAGCTGGCTCTTGACAATCCCCATGCTTCTGACAGCAGAGGCTCAGGAGGGACTCTGACATATGCGAGGTCACCTTGGAGAAGTGTCTGGTGAGAGGCCCTTCTACCACCGGCCACTTCACCATCATTAAGGCAGTGTTCCCATGGTGCAGCAATTCTCTTTTTACCTTATTCCGAAAAGGAATCCATTCTCCAGAACACTGTACTTTAGCTGCAGAATCTGGACTGTATTTCTCTAATGAAGATACATTATATTTTTCACAGATGAAGGGCAGCTTGGCACTACAGTCTGCTCGTTTACTTAAGTCTGAAAAAAGAGAACCAAAGGTGCAATGATGAAAATTTATAATTCAGTACATTGAAAAAAAACTACTAGAAAAGAAAATCTCCTTATTATATTGTTTTTGGTGCTGGGGATCGTATGATGAGCAGACAGTCTGCCACTGCAGTCTACCCTCAGCCCTAGGAAAGGCTCTTGAAATCACTCGTTCCCAGCAGTAAAAATACATTTTCTTTCTTCACTGATCATTTCTGTCTTCATATTTTTCATAGCAGTAGGTTATGCTATACCGATATTGCCTATGGAAAAGCACACTGTTTGTTATAACAACTGCACCAACCATCAGTCCAATGACTGATAGCAACACACAGGAAGACAGTCAACAGGGAAGTCCAGTGAGGGGATGCAGAGCTGCTGCATATTTGCCTTTCCCAATTTATCTAGATACCTATCAATTATGAAAGTGGTAAATGTAGTCTGAATTCATTGCTTTGAGAGAAAGGAAGTAAAATATCCACATTGGAAAGAGCTGTTATTTGCGTTTGGAATTTGAGCTACTGTTATTAACAGTAAGTTGAGCTAAAACTACCAAACATACACTCAAAAAGAAAAGATTAAGGTAGTAACTGAATCTGAAATTCAGATATTACATGACCAGTGTTGGTGAGTTAGAATGAACGTTACCCATAAGCCACATCTTGGCAGACATGTGCAAGCATTCGTCTCCAAATGTCATGGGAAAGTGGTGCCATAGATGTCGTGAGCTAAAAGAAAGTTAAGAGATGTGAAAACTCACAATGTAATTCCAAGACCCATTCACCATAAGTTATTTTAATTCCTGTTTAATGTTAATGTCATCATTTTCCCTTTTTTCTTATGGTTGCTTTTTTGAGACAGAGTCTCCAGCAGGCCTGGAACTTGCTATGTAGACAGAGATTCACTTGCTTCTGACTCCCAAGTGCTGAGATTAAAGATGTGCACCACCACACTTGGCCATTTTGTTTTTTTTTTTTTTCTGATACTAACGTACAAAAGACCTTGATTTGTTAAATGTAGGCAGTTTATGGATTAATGTTTACAACTGCATAGAAATAGTAATCTGGGGCTGGAGAGATAGCTTGGTGGTTAAGAGCACTGGCTGCCCTTGAGAGGACTTGGGTTTGTTTCCAGCACCCATATGGTGGCTAACAACTGTCTGTAACTCCAGTTCCAGGGGATTCCATGCCCTCTTCTGACCTATGAGCACATTGCACAACGTGGGTGCACTTACATCCATGAAGGCAATACACTCATACGCATAAAATAATAAAAATTGATAAATAAAATAGTAAAAAAAGAAACAGTAATCTACTTGGTTGGGGGAACCTGGGACTGCTTCTTTTTTGATAAGCTTATGAAGCGGAGTCAGCATTAACGATGTTACACACCGCATGAAATAACGCTCGGCTGGATTCTCAGTAGCTTTTAGCCACCACTTCTGTTCCTCACCAGAGATCTGAAAAACAAACCAGACACTCATCCCGACACATGTTAGACTGCTTAGAGGAGTTTCGACTTAAACATTCTGCTTTATTATAACCACAAATCTTGAAAATTTCTAGATATTCAATGATTTGGTTTAAAAAAAATTATATAAAGGACCTTTCTCCAAAACGCAATTAGAAACATTCTATTTTGTATGTTCACAGGCCCTATTTTAAATACAGAAAATGACTGCTATAATTATAGTCATACATATTTAGACTAATACAGTAATTGGACGTTCATTGTCTTATTATGGTTAACTGCAAATTTTTAACAATATTATTTTTCTCCCTCAGAGCTATTTTCACAATTTTATTTATTATAGAAATAGAAAGTTAACTATAAAATTAAGTTTCAGGAAGAAACATAATAATGAATAAAGATTATTTACATTCTCTATTGAGGCTTATCTCCTAAGTTGATATCTACTATTAATTTTATGTATTTTGAAACATTAAGTAAGTCTATTTAAGCTTTCTAGCATGAAATAATGATTACTGGATATTGTGAGGCAAATCATACTTTACTGGAGCATTTAACCTCTCTCTCCTTCTCTCTCTTCTAAATGGAGTCTTGCTATGTAGTTCAGTTTGGTGTGTCCTCAAAACTGCAATATTCCTGTCTCAGCCTGCCAAGTGCTGGGATTATAGGCATGTAAGACTATGCTTAGATAAGATTTAGCTCTTGCAGATTTAGAAATATTTTAGCAGAATAAATATAAAAAAATTGAAATCCATTTGTTTAAATTACATTTGCTATTTTGTTTTTGATGGCTCTTAGTCCTGTAAAAGATGTTATTGTGGCAAGAAAGCTGTGATTGCTAGCACAGTACAGGACGGCTTCTTCGTAGTTTAAGTGAGGATCAGCAACAAACCAATATTCGCTTCCTTCAATTATAACTGGAGGCCCATGAATTCCAGCACGCTCTAAAGAAGAAGATCAGAGTTAGGACTGTGACAAAGCGTAGGCTTTAAATATGGGGCATGTTCCAAGTTCTTCATAGTGACTACTATGAATTAGATAAGTGCCCTTCATAGGTCCACTGATTCCCTGCCAATGATTTTATTGGGAGGTGGTAGAACTTTTAAGAGGAAGGGCTTAGCTGGAAGTCTGGTTACACTGAACTGTGAAGGGGATACGGGGACCTTGGTGTCTACCCTTGCTCTTTCACTGCCCAGTCACCAAAAAGTGAGCGGCATGTTTCATTACCTACTCCCTGCCACGAAATGTCTTGCTTTGCTACAGGTTAAAATGCTTCAGATTACCAGATGAAACTCAAAAGTTGTGAGCCAAAATAATCCTTTTGTCTTCTTGATAATCTAAATTAGTTTAACATAGTAACTCACTGAAATTTGTGCTTTTCTGGCCCAGTTAAGTGCTGACTGTAAGGAACTGATGACTTCAGGACCAGTGACTGAACTTTCCTGTGCTCACAGTGAAGGAAAACCAGCCCTGTCACCTCATCTCACGTCATCCACTCACCTCTGCTGCCTGCGGACATTCCACTTGAAGATGTGAAAGAGAAGAAGCTGGCACTTAATAGTCAACTACATACATTATCAAAAAAGGTCAAAGTAGCTTTGACTAAAGAAAGTTTGGTTTGCTCAACTCACCTGGATTGTACCAGTCTGGGATTTTGGGGGTGCTGCCTGTATAAGGAAGAGAGCAAGAGTTTATGGTCAGTATTGGATTATAAAGCAAAGTATTTTGTATGTGGAGCCGCTAAGGCAACACACAGTATTGTGGAGGCTTGTTTGTTTCTGATCAAATCATTTCATGTCAAGTTAGGATCACCTGAGTTAAATTTTGCAGTGTTTATGATAAAGATGCTTTAGCATTTTTTAAAAAGAAATCCTAAAAAATCTTTTAAAAAGAAAGACCTACTATATATTAATAAAATATTACTAGTAGTCCAGGGTTGGGGATGCAGCTCAGTTGCAAAGTACTTGCCTAGTGTGCTCAAGGCCATGGGTTCAATCCCCATTACAAGAAAAGAAAGAAGAAAGAAAAAAAAGTTACTAGAAGTCTTTTACTTTGTATCAAGGAAGTCACAAAAGAAGACTAGATGGGCAAAACAAGGCTAACAACTAGAATTTAAAACTAGTAAACAATGACTTTGTACCATTACACACAAGCAGCAAGGGATCCACAGCAAAGATCACCCCTACAGGATGAAGTTACTCAGGAAGCACTTCTCCTTCAAATGGAACCTGAGGATCTCATCCATAAATGAGGGGTAGTGGATTTTAGTGACTCCCGAGAGGGTGTTGGGAAAAAAGGACAGTGGTGTAATATTGAATCATCCGAGAAGGTGAAACAAGACTGGGAGGAAAATAACAAAAGTCACCCAGAATTCCGAAAGGGAAACAGGAAATATGGTATGCTCCATGGAATTATAGGGCTTGGAAGTTAGGTGTCCAAATGCCTGTGTGCATGTTGCTCTTGCAGTGAGTGCTCTGATATAATGCTTGGCTTCCTGATCTCAAGCTTCTACCCTGTGAAAGTACATCTCTACTCACAAAGACTGTGAGGATCACATGATCCTCATGATCATCCCTGAGGGGCCCCTGGATAGCTCCAGGCACACAGCTGTCCTCACAGGACTCCACTGGTTTCCCATCTGCAGATCACACTGATTTCAAGTAAAAATATAATGTTAGAAATTACAAGATAAAATAGCTGTTTCTAATTTCATGCGGCCTTGGGCCCTGAGGCATCTGTAGCCCCTTCTCAGCCTACTGCCTACACATCAGGTATCTGTGGGTTTCCTCTTCGGGCAAGCTTTCTTCCTATTGAGTAATTTCCATCAATAGTGCTGCAAGAAGTTAAAATATATCTGGTTTCCTTTGTGTAATCTTGACAAAGACTTCTGATATTTGTTTGTCGGGGAAGGTATGTTTAATATTCAAATATTTCTAAATGAATAAGAAAGACAGAATGCAAGGTGTTTTTTCACACAAGATTATAAACATATATGTATGTATAAGGTACCAAAAACTATAATAAAAATAGCTTTGTTTGGGTGGAGGTATTAGAGATAATTTCCCTAAGAACAATTTATGAGCCTTATTTTTGACACAGTTTTCTCAGTTAAAAAGAATATTAAAACTATTATCTATCCATAGAGATTATGGCTACTTAAAATTCACAAGTTGTCAAAATATCCCTTTAAAGAAAAGAAAACTAATTAGAACAGGGAAAGAAAAAGGCAAGAAGAGAAAAGACATCACTGGAGCCCAGCCACCAGGATTTTTCCAAGAAAACTAAAAAAGACAGTGATACAAGCTGAGCAGACTTAGTTGCTCTAATTATCAAGAAAAACAATTGTTAGGTGAATGTGATGCATCGAAGGGAGTTAATATAACCTTTAAAGTCAGCCTTGCCTCAGTCAACCACTGATCCGGGAATTGTTTCAAATGATCAGGAGGCTTTTGTCCTTCCTTTTCCTTCTTCCCTGTCCTTGCCTTCTCTCCCCCTCTCCTTCCTTCCTTCCTTCCTCCTCCTCCTCCTCCTCCTCCTCCTCCTCCTCCTCCTCCTCCTCCTCTTCTCCTTCCTTCCTTTCTTCCTTCCTTCCTTTCTTCCCTTCCTTCCTTCCTTCCTTCCTTCCTTCCTTCCTTCCTTCCTTCCTTCCTTCCTTCCTTCCTTCCTTCCTTCCTGTTTCTGCATGGTAACAGATTTATTTGGTTGTCTGGTTCAGATTTGCTAGGTCAGTAAATTCACTTGGTATTCTCTCTGTGTCTCCATCTTTGTCTCTGTCTCTCTTCTCTGTCTCTCATACCATTTCCTGTGCCTTGGTTTGTCATTCCTGAGATTGCTCTTGTTAAATACATGAATTACTTCCTAACTTCCTTTTTTGAAAAACTATTTTGTTTTTATTGATGTGTATGCATGCGTGTCTGTGTGTAGGCAAGTACACCTGAGTGCAGGTACCTGCAGAAGCCCAAGGTGTCGAATCCCCTGGAGCTGAAATTACAGATGGCTGTAACTAGTTAACGAATAAACAGGAATCACAATATGTAATTTATCCTTAGGGAAACCCTGCCAACACACGCAGGTATGAGTAACACAGACACACACACACAAGCACACACACACGGACACACAAACACACACTTGTTGGTGAAAGATATGACCATTATTGTGTCTGATGTCACATTTGAAGCTTTTAAAAATCAACACAGTAGTCCTTTCTAGAGTGAAAAATCAATCTTCAAATGGGCAGTTATATGATGCAAACTTGTTTGTTTAGGGATTTTTTTTTTTGGTGAATTTATAAAAGGATAAACATTTAATTTCAATGCTTTATTTATATTAACTCCAGAAATTTAAACTTCCTCTGTGTTTCAACTAATTAACTGATCCATTCAATACCTACTTAATTGGGAGGTAAAATAGTAAAATTTTTCTTAATATTTCTTTGACATTTTCCTACTAAGAAGTGAATAAAAGGACACTTACATCTCCCCCAACCTTGCCCTCTCTTTTTTTCTCCCCACTCATCCCTTTTTTCCCCTTGTGGTCTCAGGAATCAAAGCCAGAGCTCGTCCACGCTAGGCAAGCCTTCCACCACTTACATTCACAGCCCTTGATCTTGTGAGCCGGGGTCTCATCTATAGCACAGGCTGACCTCCAAGCTGCAATGCTATCTCAGCCCCTGAGCAATGGAACTACAGGTGTGTGCTGCCAGGCCTCACCTGCTTCCTGTTTTTTCTTTTCTTGTCTTGGGAGGTTGTACTATCATTCTAACTCGTTTCTTTTCTCTTTTCCTTTTTTTTTTCAGACACTTTTTTTTTTTAATTTCAAACTCGGTTCTAGAATTTGAATTTACATAAAGTATTAGCAGTTTGAACTTTACTGAAAACCGCTTTTAAATTGTACAAGGACCCAACAAATTTTTATTTCTTGATTATCCCTAGAATTATCTTCATTATGCTTTCCATATTGCATCAGAATAAGAGTGAACCTCTCAACTACAGCCTTCCTTTTGTTAAAATCATCTTTCACTCCCAATGTGATCTCTTGAAGCAAGCCTTGTATTTTATTTTCTACACAAATTCTTCTATGAACAAATAGTAATTGAAACAGAGTTTTAATAGCTTAGACTTCTATCAGCAGTAGGAGTCAGGCAGTGGGGGATGCCTAAAGTATTACAAGTCCATTTGCAGACGCTGCAGACGGAGCTGCTGCCATTGGTGCTTCTAGCTCAGCACTCAGAATGTGAAGTGGAGAAGGTGTGGAAGGGCAGCAGCCACCACTTACCTTTAGGAATCTGGCATACCCATTCAAGTCTTGCGTCACAAGCAAAAGGCCTCAAATAAACAAATTCTCTGTCATCATGGAAATACCAGCTCCTCCGCCATGGCCTGTCAATTACCTAGAGGAAGAAGTAGATTGCAGAGTATTCTGAAACTGTTGTAGCTCTTTTGAAACAAACGCCATAAACTATATATGGTCTATCTGTACTTTAACTCCAGCACCTAAAATATTTGTAAAATGAACAGATGAGAAATGGAATGTCTAAACAGTAACAGCTAGAGCAAGAGTTTTCCAAGGGCAGTGACAAAGGAAACAGACAGTTGTGTTTACATCCAAATGCTAATCATTGTCTTTTTCTTTCTCTTTTATTGACATGAAAGTTTAGACTCTGGCACTTTTTCCATTGCTTTTTAAAAATTACAGTAAAATTTTTCCTAGTCCATGGTATTATGTTACAGAAGGACATTTCATACAAGTATACATTATATGTTGAGCATCCTGCACTTTTAAAATTTGGGAAAGACCAAAAAGTAGAAAAGGATTTTTATTTTGATGATATCCAAGTCAGACTGTGATCAGTGTGAAAGTGACATAAATGCCAGCATCCATCAGCCCAGATCCCCGTTTGGTACTTCTCAGCCACTCAGCACATGGCCCAGGATGGGAAAGGAAAAGGAAGGCATGCCTGGGAGGGAACTCCATCACGTTTAGGGTTCTTTTCTTGTAGGGTCAAATCTGTGGGTCTTGTGATGGGAGAGGCACTGCCCTGGAGGGCTCAGCCCTGGCTGTGCTTCTCCCTGTATTGGCGTCCCTTCTATCATATTTCAAATCTCTTCATACCTGGAGCTCTATGTAATTTTGAAGAGTTTACTTGCATCAGTGTTCGTGATACTTCTGAAAACTACATCAGCTTTTCTCAAGCTTTCACCTGTTCTGTGATGTAAATCCTATAAAATGACATGATACTCTGGCTGTTTATCATGAGAAAAGTTACTTTGAAGTGTTGTTTCAACTTTTATTTACTCACACCTTTCTCTAACAGTTCTGATGCTCTTTCTTAAGGCGTGAAGGTCTTATTTCTCCTCATTCTTTGCTTTCTTTTACTTTATGTATTGGTGAATTCCTCAGTGGACTTCTTGGCCTTGTGCTGTTTTTAAACACTCACACCGTCACCCTCAAGTTCAACTCTATTCTCTAGAGCTGGATTTACCTAGGTTGGATTTGAACTATTTAACTGAGATGTAACAAATTCTTTATAAGTCATTGCTTACACCTGTTTCTATGAATGATTTATCACACAGCAGAGTGGCTAAGTACACTGCAGCTGGACATATGTGGGTTTAAGTTTCAGTTCCAACACCATCTAACACCCGGGAAGCTGCTCAAAGCTCAAATTTCTTGATATGATAATTAAGGTAATAGAACCTACTTCCTAAGGTTGTGTACATAGTAAGGGACATACTATATCCAACATGCCTAGCCCAGTGCCTGGCTTATAAAGGATCAGTAAGCACCGACATCGTAACACCATCATCGTCATTGTTTTTTCATAACAACCACATTCTTAGATATATCTTGTGTTTTGCCTGTTAGAGACCTTACCAAATGGTATCACGGCTTGCCTGTCCTTTGCTAAGCACTGAAAGTTCCGTGAAGATGGCTATGCTTTCTATCTCATCGCAAACGCCTGGACACGTAATTTATGAAATGGATGAACACATGGATTCTGAAGATGCCCAATGCATTGGTGATGTCTTCCAACCTTACATGCTGCATTTTGAAATATGTCTCAAGAAAAACTTTCTTCACTTTCTTGGCTCATGTCACCCTCTCTCAGCGCTTTAAACAACATGCTGTTGTCTACCCAAAAAAGCACAAATACCTTAACTTGGCAGCAACCTAATTTCCCTGCTCTATTTTCAGTACAGTTCCAAATAAAGCTTCCCAGTGTGCACTCAGTTTTTCTCACTGCTTACCCTCTCCCTTCCACTCCTGTTTCTCACACCATTGCCTGTTGGAAAGTCTTGCCCTAACGAACCGGCACATACTCAGAGACCCAATTAGGTCCTATCTCTTTCTGGAAACAGGTCACAGAGATGCTTCCTCTTCTGACTTTCTGTAGCCATCCTAAGCCCACTCCTTTGAAGCTTATTCCTACATACCGATGAGAAATCTGTCATTCTTGAATATGAATTTTATTTTCTGAAGAGTTTGGGCATGTATTTATTTCTCATATCATCCAACATCAACTCCATGAACAAAAGGTATTTCACGGATATATGTTGCTTGATCATACATGATGCCAGGTGTGTGTGTGTGTGTGTGTGTGTGTGTGTGTGTAAGTAGGGAGGTGTTGAGGGCTGGACTCAGCATTTCACACATGCTAAGCATGCACTCTGTCACTCCACTGAGCTCCAACCTCAGTCCTTGGATTTTTATGTAATGCAATTTCCAGTATGGTACTGACCTTGACAGCAGCACAGTCTCTGATGTCATAATCCTGCTGAAACTCCCTTTCCATGATAACAGTAGACAGCTGGAAAGACAAGACAGTCTTGAGAATTTAAGACTGATATTGAAATATTTGCAATTTAGATGTAATTTAGGCAGCTTTAATAACTCAAGCATCTTCATCTGCTATAGAAAGAAAACTTTTTCAGTCTTCATTTTAAAAATCAGGATGATAAATAATGAGAGGACTTAGGAAATGTCAGAATATTTCCCAACAAAGTCAGTCTGGGGAGTGGGGGTTAACGGTATGTTAAATTCACCTCTGGAGTCGGAGAATCAACAGCTTGCAAAAAATTGTTGTTCCATGTTTTAAAATGCTGGTTATTTAATTAAGTAATCTCAGATATGCTCCAATCTGAGAGTCAAAGTAAGGACTCTTGCATTTAGAAAGAATTCAGAATGAACAGGAGCAAGGGCAATATGCTGCAGATGTTGAATATTTAGGAAGTATTTACTTAGAAATGCCACCTGAGACCTCTTTAGATCATGTAAACTACTTTTTTTTAGGTTTCTTAGACTCTGCCCCACGCTCATGTGTATTCATGTTTTGCTTGCATGTAAGTAAGTGCACCATGTGCATGCAATGCCCATGGAGGTCAGAAGAGGGAGTGGATCCCCTGGAATTGGAGTTAAGGACAGTTGTTAGCCACCATGTGGGGGGCTGGGAACTAAACCTTCATCCTCTACAAGAGCAGCCAGCACTCTTACCCTTTGAGTCATCTCTCCAGCTCCAACTATTTTTCTTAATACTGATACTTTCTTCTTTATATTAGTCTTTTTGGTGATAAAAATGAAAGTTTTTCCCATATTAACAGATAGTAAAAAGGAGTACAAACGAAAGCTTGGGAAAAAAGAATTTGTACTTTCCAAAGATTACCACTGCAACAGTATATCTGCAATGTTAAGTTTTTTAATTTTTATTTTTGGATTCTATATACAGAAACTGCACATATGTGTTGAAAAATAATAAATAAATAGAGCTGATGGGGTACATTCCTAGCCTGTTTTCTGGTTCTGTGAGATTAATGTTTTACATTCCACACGTTGTGAGATGACACAGTACTCATCTCTCTGTACTTGGCTTATTTCAATTACTACTTTCACTTCAGGTTTTTCTATGCTATTGCAAATGACAGGAGTTTATCCTGTTCATGGCAGAAGAGTACTCCATTGTATATAAAACCACAATTCTTGAACATTTAGGTTGCTTCTGTATCTTGGCTATTATAAATAATGTTGCAATATACATAGGGGTGTGTATTTCAATAGACTGTATCAGTGATCTGGTTCATAATTTGAGAAAGCATAGTTCTTCCATGGTGGGAAGGCATGGGTAAAGGTAGTGATTTTAGGCTGAACCAGCCACGAGACAGTTATTAATATCTGTAAGAAAGCAGAGCCAGGACAGGAAGGAGGGCCAGCCTTGAGAGACCTAATTCTTCCAGCTAGGCCCCAAGGTTCCACAGCCTCCCAAGACAGCACTATGAGTTGTAGACAAACTATTCAAATACATGAGTCTGTGGTGGGCTTACAGCCATATTATATACAACACATATTGAATTCATTTACCTTTACTATACCCAGTAGTGGGATTGATAGACTATCTGTTAATATGGGAAAAACCTTTCATTTTTATCATCCAAAAAGATTAATATAAAGAAGTAAGTATCTGTATTTAGAAAAATAGTTGGGACTGGAGAGATGGCTCAAAGGGTAAGAGCACTGGCTGCTCTTGTAGAGCAAATATATGGTAATTCTATTTTCAGTATTTTGAGGAACTTCCATGTTATAGTTCATTTATGTATCAATTGCATTTTCATGATGATTAGCAGTGCTGAGCACATTCACATATCTGATCACCATTTAATGTCTTCTTTTGAGAAATGTCTACTCAGGAACTTTTCATCTTATTTTATGTTACTATTTGTGTGTTTATGTGTGGTGTTTGTATGTGTATATATGTGTGGGTGCACACACATATGAGTATGCACGTGGAAGCCAGAGGTCAATGTCTATCACCCCATACCCAAGTTTTTTGAGACAGAGTCTCTCACTGAACCTGGAACTCACCAAAACAGCAAGACTAGCTGGTCAGCAAGTTCCGGAGATTCTCCAGTGTCCATCTTCCCAGCGCTAGGATTACAGGCGTGTGATACCCCATCTAGCTTTTCATGTAGGTTCTGGGCATCTAAACTCAGAGCCTCTTACTTGCATGGCAAACAATTAACCGACTGAGCCGTTTTTCCAGTCATTGCCCCCACCCCCATCCCACCTTTTAGTTGGTTTTGTTTTGACAGAGGGTCTTCCTATAGCTCCAGCTGCCTTGGAACTCAAAGATCCTCCTATATCTGCCTCTCGAGTTCTGGGACTAAAGGAATGTACCATCACACCCGGCTTCCCATTTTAAATAGATTTATTTGTTTTCTCGATACTAGCTTATTTGAGTTGCCTGACTATTTTGGATATTAGCTCTTTATTTAATGTACAGTTTGCGAATGTTCTCTACCATTCTTAACTGTTTCCTTTGACATGCAGAAACTTCTTGTTTGGTGTAATCCTACTTGTCTACTTTGACTTTGGGGGTCATCTTCAAGAAATCATTATCCAAACCATGTCATAGAGAGTTCCTACTACCTTTTTTTTAAAGTAGCTTCACTGGCTTGCTTTTAAGTCTTTAATGTGTTTTGAGTTCATTTTTATCTACATGGGTATGCATGTGGGGAAGGAGTTCTCCTGGCACCACTTACTGAAGGGAATGTCCTTTTTCATTGTGTGTTCCTGGCACTTTAGTCAGAGATATTTGGCTGGAAATGTATGGATTTGTTACTGTGTTTTCTTTTCCATTGGTGCTACAATGATATTTTGGTCATTGTCACTTTCTAAGATAGAACGATGTAGTTTTATAGCAGTGTGTCCATCCTTTTTGCTGAAGACTGCTGGGCTATTGGGGGCTTTTGTGGTTTCGTACAAATTTTAGGTGTGGATGTTTCATTTAGCAATCAGTTTACTTGTTATTGAAATAAACATTCCTCTTATGCTTTTCCCATCAAGAATGTTTTTACTTACTGGTGTACGATCACTCCACTGCCAGGACCCTTGTAAATCTGGGCTTCTTTTATTCAAACCTATCCACAACCAACGCTGTCCACTATGGAAAAAAAGAAAGCATTATTAGAATTTGAGAACAACACTTGGTAAGAATATTTAGCATTCACATGTTTAAAGAGATTTAGATATATAAGTTGATTCAGGATATTTGGTACCAACAGAAAGGCACAGTTTCAATTATACAAAGAAAAAAGGAAACTGAATCCTTAACATAGAGGAGTTACAGAAAAGGTACCACATGCTTAAAACTAAATTTTAAGTTATTTTCTTTGTATGAAAGTAAAAATTCTATTCTGCTTTGACCTTTGAGAGGGAAAATTATAAACTTTTGCTGAAATGTTTCATATTAGGCAATATTCAAGTATTATCTATGTGGCAAATAAATGCCAGAGAACTTTCATTACATAATGTCTTCTGTGATTAGACTTAACACACTGAACATTATGTTTCTAGATACAAGGCACTGAGTTGGATACAGCAAGGACACAGAGAAGTGCAAGACCTGATGTCTCCTGTCAAATGGAAAAAAAACAGTCAGGGAGAGAAGATGCATACGATCAAAGACAATGTAGTAGGCCCATTTCTGGGAGATATCAAATGAGGTGTGTAAAGTTTAAGCATTATAATTTAAGGATAGAGGGGTCACGGTGGACCACAGAAGTGTGGGGACACTTCCTGAGGCTGGAGGACAAAGGACAGTCTTCAAAAGATGTCTACCATTTCTTTCTAGCCCAAACACACATGCTCACCCTGTTCCAGTCAAATAAGCACAGGTGCCTCAGGGAAGGGTATGCATGAACAGGTGGAGGCAAGAGTAAGTGGTGCCTTCCCTTAGAAAACGTACACGCTAGTCAGAGCTACATATATGACAAGTGATACAGCTGAAATGCTTCCTCTGTCCTCAACTCCACTTGAAAATATTCCTTAACATTCACTGTACCTTTCACGTTTTAGTAAGTAGCTTAATTATTGTGCTGGATAGCTTTAGTGTGAACTCGACACACCTGGGTTGGGGGAGCATTAATTGGGGAATTTCCTCCATTGGATGGGTCTATGAGGTATTTTCTTGATTGCTGAGTGATATGGGTGGTGGGAGGGCCCAACTTACTGTGGGTGGTGCCACCTGTTGGGAGGTTGTTCTACACTGTATAAGAAAGCAGACTGAGCAGGGGCCAGAGGAACAAGCCAGTAAATAGCATTCCTCCATGGCCTGTGCTCCCAGTTTCTGCCTCCAGATTCCTGCCCTGAGTTCCCTCAGTGATGGACTGTGACCTGGGAGATGCAAGCCAAATAAACCTTTTCCTCCTCAAGTTGGTATTGGTCAAAGTGTTTTGTCACAACAATTAAAAGCAAACTAAAACAATTGTCCAAAATACCTCTAATCTTTGCTACTTCCTGAGACTGAACCTCATTTCAATCCCTAGTTTAATCTTCAGCTTCATTTCAAGGGATACACTTGTGTGCTATAAACACAGGAAATAGTAGGTGCTTGTGGTTCTCTCTCTTTCTCTCTCTCTCTCTTTATGTGAATGTGTGTGTGTGTGTGTGTGTGAATGTATGTGTATGTTCAGAATCAGAAAATAATTCCTGAATTATAACTTGTTCTGAGTTCAACCGTCTTTAGCTATTGTCAGGTAAAGGAAAGAACAAACTTAAAGAAACCACGTTATTCATGGCACACCTCTAATGCAGATTTCAGAAAACTGGAGGGAAAAATATCAACTGATCATAACTGGGGAATCAGGTCAAAATGAATCTTTTCCATTTCCTTTTTAAATTGTTTCTACTCCACACACTAAGTTTATAGTTTTAAGGCTATTAAGGATAAGGAGACATTGCATAAAAGGTTAGAAGTATGTTAAAATTCCTATTTTCAATCCAATTTCCCGCTGTATCTGGTCGCTAAGGAAAACAGTGTCTCCGCCATAACCCTCAATAAATACTATTTGATGAGGACTCTTAGTCCACAAAGCCTAGATTTATATTTCAAGCCATTCACGCCACTTCAGGGAGGCAGTGCACACAACAGCAAGGGCAAACAAGGCTTTCTTCTCTAATCCTAAAACTACTTTTGCTTCACAGTAGTTCCCACTGGGATGCCATTAAGAGCTGCCATGATCTTAGAGCCTTAATGAGTTAGTGTACCACACCTCCTTTTTCACTGAAATACAAAGATGTGGAACTCAGATTGTGAGACACATAGCAATCAACAGTCTTAACTCCTTGGCATGCAATACAGAATTTTGGGTGGGCAGTAGGCTTCTTGCTGAGAATATCAATTCCTGTAACAAAAGCTAAAGCATTCAAGGTTTAGTAAACTTTATAATATTTTTCTAGTATAAATTGCTCTGCTTCCTTCCTTTTCTTTAAAGTACAGTTGCAATTTTACTTTTAAAATATGTTCTTGTTCTAAGAACAACCCAGGCAATCATTTTATTAATGGGGCACTTACTAAACAGACAGCACAGTCTGTTTATTATGGCATTATGTGGCTGTTGGAATGAGTCGAGAAATAAAACATGGCTCCTATAGCGAAGGGATTACGGAGATCTTTTTCTGTAGTTTTCTCTTTTCTGAGTTCAATATGCATTACTTTTGTAGATTAAAAATATAAGCATAACATATTCTGCAGACAATTTTATGAAAACTATAAGAATGGAAGAAAATAAAAAGATTTTGAAATGTGAAACTAGAACTGACATTCAAAATAGTTTTCATTTTCTTCATTACATTTTTATACTTTCTAAGTTTTACATTAAAGTTTTGTATTGTTTTTTAATGATTGCTTGACAAGTGATGAAAAAGGAAACAAATCAGGGAAAATAATTGCCTTTCACATGAGCTTTGTTTCCTAGCAAGATGCATTTTTGTCCACTGATGCTCTTAACAGTTATTTCTATCATACAGGGTTATGGTGTTTTCCATTACCTGGTTCCCTCAAAAACCTACAGATTTCTTACTTAGCAGTCATTCATGGCTTCCTGTTCCTATTAGAGACAACAACACTTTGCTTGGAACAGGGAGTTTGTTCTATCAGTATTTTACTAAAAATACTTTACCCAGAGAGTGTGATATTGGGGAGTGTGTGTGTGTGTGTGCGCACATGCGTGTGTGAAGCTTGAGATCTCGTTAGGTTGTCACATTCCAAATCCCCATTTCAGGTGGGATTAGCAGTGTATTGGGCCCGGAGAGGGTTACCACAAGGCACAAGGGACATTATTGATTTTATGGTACACCAAAGACTTTGGTAATTAGTCTCTGCTGAATGCCATAAACAGATTTATCAGTAAAGTCAGAAGCTTGTCAAAGAGCACGATCTCAGATAAGGGCTCTAGTTAGTGAAACTGAAATTATTCAAGATGTAGTGATTGGCTAAAATAAAATACTTGGGCACCTCACCCTTAACACCTTAACCTAACCAAAGGTGTTAACATACTGTGAGGCCTGCAACCTGCATTCTCAGAAATGTCATCTATACTCAGGTGCTGCAACAGGTGATTGTGACAGCCCGATAAAAACTATCATGGTAAAATTCTGTCCCTACTACCTGGTCACATCTACCTCAAGAGAGCCTGCAACACAGTTTAAAACATCTAAGACAGATTCCTAGAATGACTATTTCAAGTTTATGAAGTAGGTTGTGTAAAATGTTCTGTGACTGCCTCAACAAATGTGTTTGTAACACATGATCTCATGCAAGAAGATTTGGTCTGAATTTTGTATTCACTATAATTTGCTCTCAAGCTTGTGAGGAACCAGCCAACATTCCCCTCAGAAAGGAAATAAGAATCAGTGTATCCAAATTGGCTTCGGTCTAATGCAAGATGGTGAAGTCTAGAATACGTGAAATCCTACAATAAATGCTTAATACATGGATACTTAGGAAACACAAGTATTGTGTTTTACATCAGGATCCCAGTACAATTATTCTTATTTTTCTGAGACAGTTTCATATAGCCCAGGCTGGCCTCAAACTTCTTTTATAACTGAGGATGACATTAAACTCTTGATCTACTTGCTTCTACCTCTCTAGTGCTAGGATTGATTACAGGAATGTGCCATCACGCTCACCTTCCCAGTTCACTTCAGTAAGAAAACATATTAGTGGCTATGATAAAGCAAATCTGTAAAATATGGAAACTTTCTAAGGAAACATTTTAAAAACCACTCAAAGGCTTGCTTGCTTGATATAATAATCATTGATTATTTCTGTGTATTTTACAGTCTAGTTTTTAAGGCAAATAGCATATTTTTACATTCTAAAATTGTCTTTTCTCTCTAGTTAGTATATTATAAACATATAACATATAAACATATTATAAACATTATAAACACAATAGCATTTTCTATTTTAGTATCTACGAGATAAATTTGAAAACAACCAACAATAGTCACAGTAATAGAGAAACTTACCTTTTCCTGATTTTTATGGAAATACCTGTAATACTGCTTCATCATTAATTATGACATAGATATTGATTTGAGCTATTCTATTATTAATGTAATAAGTATTTATGTTAATTAAACATATTAAGTATATGAAATATGTTAAACCAGAAATGAATAATGAATTTTACCAGCTGTAGTTTCAGCACCTGTTATAATCAGATCACATAATATCTGACTTGTGGTCTTTAACTCTTTTGCTTTTTGAGTCAATAGAGAAAAAGCCCATAGATAGCATAGGTAAACACAGTGGATCCAGACATCATAAGGCAGGGACCATGGCCACTGGGGAGTGACACCCATGTCAGTGGGCTCCTGGCTGTTCAGTACTTATACCCAATAACAGGCTCATTAAATGCCTAATTTTGCAACATTTTGTGTTCCCTTTCACCAAAGAAGATAGCACTGTGTCCTTTGGGCTGGACAAGTACTAACTGACCAGATTTGTTTCTGATCTCTCTTGGCAACACAGTACTCATAGTACCGGATTTCATTATTGGACAAGTTTGTAGACTTGGGCTTGATCAACACTGATAATGGATAAATTGAGCCTTTACCAACTTGTTTCATGTTAGACTCACCTTTTGTGATTTTATTTATTTATAATTATTTACATGAACTTTGCATACCACACATTTACACAAATGATTTATGGATATGCTCTTTTTTACGTGATTGAGTATATTGCCTGCATGTACGTAAGTGCACCCAGGTCATGAAATGCCCATGGAAGTCAGAAGGGTGTGTCAGATCCCTTGGAACTGGAGTCACAAATGGCTATTAACCGCCATGTGGTTGCTGGGAATCAAACCCAGGTCCTCTGCAAGAGCAGTCTGTGGTCTTAATCACTGAGCCATTTCTCCAGCTCTAGGCATGTTCTTTTAACTCTATCACATGTCAAAAAATTTAAAATTTACAAAATCAGTGCTTCTAAAATATAATTTCCAGGTAAAGAATTTAAAATACTTTAATAACTATTTTATATTTTTAAATTCCAGTTTTAATAGAGTATTCAAAATCTTATTTTACTAAAATATTCGTTTTTAATAAAAAATTGTGTGTGTGTGTGTTTATGTGAGCAAGTGCCACGGCACACGTGTAAAGGCTAGAGGACAACTTTTGGACTTGGTTCTCTCTTTCTACCTTCTTGTTTTTGTAGTACTGTGTACTCTGGACGAGGTGGTCCATTAGCTTCCACCCAGTTTTCCTGTTTCCATCATCCATCTTGCCATAGGAGTGCTGGGATTATAGTGTGTGCCATTGAATGTGGCTTTTTAAAGTGAATTCTGTGGACTGAACTCAGATGGTCAGGCTTGTGTGGCAAGTACTTTTATCTGCTGAGTCATCTCCCTAGCCCCTAAAATACTCTTTTATTATATATTTTTCTCTAAGATGTAGGATAGTTTCATTCTATTTTTATAATGACATATAACTATTAAGACTTGGGGATATATAATATATTCTTGTTTGTAATTCTTCTATAACAAACTTCTTATTCATGTGGTTTTTATTTTTAAAATTCACACATCAGCTAGAATGTCTTTAATATGTTTTTTTTTTTTTTTGGAGACAGGATCTCCCTGTAGCCCCAGCTGGCCTGGAACTCACTTTGTGAACCAGGTGAACCTCAGTTGGCACAGAGATCTGCCTGCTTCTGCCCTCTGAATTCTGGGATTAAAACCATTCAATACCATACCTAGCTTCTTCATAACATTTTGCCTGATTATACCAGAAACACTTCCTCTACCCTCTGACTTCTCAAGGACCTTGATGTCTTTGCTCTACAATTTTTTTTGCCATACTTTTCTTAACTCTGCTGTTGGTATTTACTGCAGAAAGGGAAAGGACTACACCTCACTCCGCTTTGAATCTTCATGGTAGTTTTTACCTAAGAATGCCTGAATTTGTCTGAGTGTTGAACACAGAATGCCATTTTAATGATAAAACACAGCAATGTGAATATCCAGAAGACATCAGACTTAGCACAAAAACGCAGGTTCTAGACATATTACCTGAACTGCTCTTTTAGTAAGTTAACGAAGTTTTTCATTCCACTTATATGACTGAAGCTAGGCAGGTGTGCTCCAAGTGCCTGGCAGAATCTCTCAGCTTCTTCCCAGTTCCTCTTTCTCACAATTCTTTCTATATGGAAAACCTTAACAAAAATATAATATTGATAGTTTTTATGAGTAATCATAAAGTATTCATAATTTTCATCATTTATAGTCAAATGTGAGACGAATTCTTATAGGTGTAATGAAAGCAAAGCTAAATGCACACACATCAACTGAGAAAGGGCTTGCTCAGAGACAGTTAAAGGCCCACACAGGGGCCTCCCATGTCACCAGGTGAATAACATTTGCCAGGCTGGAGAACAATTCCAATAAGTTCTCTGATCAGGTTGCATTCCCAGGACCTTGAAAGATAAAGTGAATCAGGACTCCAGGCTGTATCAGATACACAGGAATGCTCTGGAAATAGACTTTTGTACAGAAATGTGTGACCAGTGTAATTGTGAACATCAGACCTGCAGGAGCAGAGGACTATTTTTGGATTTGTCTATAGATGTATGTGAACACTGACATTGGTGCTGAAACAACACCCGGCACTTTGGACTGCTTCTTTGATTTGTTGCTGATCAACTCCAGACCAAAGGAGTCACAGTCGCTTCAAAGAAGAGAGAGAAGGGTGAGGGATCAGGCAGAGTCATCTTGATTATTGGTCCTGACTTTTCAGTTTTCTGTAATATAATCACACATTCTAGCCATGGCTCCTGGTGGGTAGAACACGCTTTCTATATCTTGACATGGCACTCATGGCCAAGAAATATTCTGAGAGTGACAGGATGTTAGTGGGGTTAACGTGAGCAGAGGCTTGAAATGTGCCTATGTAGTTGGGCTTGCCTTCTTTTCTTAAAATTTTAGTATTTTTATTTTATGTGTATGAGTGTATCACCTGCATGTGTGTAAGTGCACCCATGTCATGCAATGCCTGTGGGGGTCAGAAGAGGGCATCGGATCCCCTGGAACTGCAGTTAAGGATGGAAGGTTGTTAGCCACCATGTGGGTGCTGGGAATCAAACCTGGGTCCTCTGCAAGAGCAGTCAGTGCTCTTAACCACTGAACCATCTCTCCAGCCTCAGGCTAGCCTTCTTAAGCCCCAGTGATTTACTGAGAGAAAGACTATTTTCTGATAGATGATGCTCCTTAGTCTCAACCCTAGAATAAAGGGTAATAGACACCAGGTTAATTGGTAGCTGAGCAAGAGATCTGTGAATATGAGACTAAATGTAATTGGTTGGAGTTTCAGAGTGGTACTGAGCAGTTTATGGAGACTAGTTGAAAGATACACACCAAAAATTAAATTTTTAAGATAATAAGAAGTGACTTATTATATAAAAAGGACTTTTAATTCAGTAAGTGGAGTTAGAAGGTTTTGAGGCTCCAACTCATGTGTCAGCATGGCCTGGAGCAGCTCAGTGAGCTTCCCAGAAGAATCCTGGGAGAAAAGCCATTCTGGCTGTGGCCCTGGTTTTGGGAGCAGGACATAGGTAAGCTGTCTGACACCAGAGCCCCATGGTGCTTTTCCAAGTACCCTGTGCTCCCAAACACCTCTCTTAGGCTGTCTGTGCCCATGGGGAGGAGCATAATTTGTATAAGGCAGGAACTCAGCTAGTACAAGGATAAAGGCTAAATGAGAATGCCACTTTACCTTGTAACAAGAAAGGCTGGACGGGAAAGTATGCCAGCCTTCAGGGCAGGGCTCATCAGGCTTTGGAGTTGCTTCCTCAGGCTCCTGGGGTCCACTTAACTTTTTACAAATTGAAAGTGCTCTAAAGTTTCTGCAGTTCTTCACCTCCCACTTGCCGAGAGACTTTCCGGTAGACATAGCTACGCACCCACCTCGAGACGCTGGGATTGAATTGGAAAGGTTAATTAAAAATTAAAACTTCTGACGTTCAAACATCTCCTAGTGCTTGTTTCTAATCTAGTTGAGCCTAGATTGGGGTGCGGAGGGAAGAGGTAGGAAAAAGAATGAAGGAAAGAGAGGAAGAAATATGGTGTTGAGTGTGATGATGACGACGACGATGGCGGGTGTTATAGAGAAGTGTTTACTGTCCGGTGCCAGTCTAAAGGGATTATGTAAATCAATACTTAGGACAAATCTATTGGAACTGAAGTGCAGTGAAGACTAAGTGATTTGTTCAAGGCCACACTTGAATGAGCAGTTGACCCTGGGTTTGAACTCACACAGTCTGCTTTATAATCATTATGCTGCTTGGGATAGTGTCTTGATGTAGCTTAACAGCTTTGAACCATTTTAAAGCAACTTAGTACATTTCTAAATTAAACCTTACTAGATTCAGTTCCAAAGAAAGGGCTGGGACAATGAGGGGAGAAGGAGAACTCTGGGAATGCATATGTGTTTACTATTTCTTACGGTGGTCTTAATTTTCTTTGCTTATAACATTCAAAGTAGTTTGCATTATCAGAGATCTATTTCTCAAACAGAGACTAAATGATTTGCCCATGCTCACAGTTAACAACAAATGCAGTTGGACTTAAGCCCAGGGATTCATCTGGCAGAAGGCCACATGATACTCCCTTTGCCATCATGTCACACTGTCTCAAGTGGACAGAGAGCAGAGTCACACACACTGCAAAGTAACAAGGACAACTCCTGTCCCATCAAATGGAGAAGCTGTACGATGTCATGTCTTACATTTACATATGGGCCTCTCAAGGAACAAGGAACAGAGAAAATGGTGCCAGGCCAACCTGGATGTGTGTGCTGTGTTTTCCCTGTTCTGATCACCTAGCCACAGCTTGCTTAGGAAAGATGTTGCTGACTGCAGCAAGGCTCAGTGATGGTAAAGGGATAGAAGCAGAGCCGCATTTGTTCTGATCCAGAGTCAAGGGCACGGCTGTGGGAGCCGTTTCCTACACTCTCTGCACTTTCCCCAAGGAATGTGATGTTTAATGTAGCTGTGCATTAAGACAGTTTGTTTTGTTTTGTTGTTCTTTTTGGTGTGGGTACTAAACTCACGCATACTAGGTAGACACTGAGTTAACCCTCCAACTCTACCTTTTTTTTTTTTTTTTTTTTTAAGATAAGGTCTCACTCTGTACCTACCACTGGCTGGCCTGGAACTCTCTATGTAGATTAGGCTGGCCTGAACTCACAAACATCTACCTTGCCCCTGCCTCCCAAGTGCTGGGACTCAAAGGTGTGTGCACTATACTTGTAAATTTGTTTTTTTTTAAACAAGGTTTTGCAATGTGTCCCAAGCTGGCTTTGCACTTATGATCCTCCTGCCTCAGCCCCCTGAGTGCTGGGATTATAGGCAAGTGCCAGAAAGCCTAGTTCTAAGACATCTATGTTTTGTCTATCAGACTATTTCTGAGTTAAATGGTATTTAACCAGAATTAGCATCTATATTCTCTACCTTCTATGTTATCAATGCCACTCACACTGACAGTCGTGACTATGTGTTATGAATTTTGCAGTCATTCTCTGCTTCAAATACTGTGTTCAACTCTAAGCTCACATGTTCCAATTTGCACATTACAGAAAAAGATCATGATGGCATTATACCAACACAAGAACATATAAAACATGAAGGGAGAAATGTAGAGTGTTCTATGACTTCTATCTTATTCAGAGCAAAGTCTAAACAGCACTGGCTTAGAAATCAGGAGATCTGGATGTTACTAATTCAGTCACAGGTATATTTGTTAAATAAATCACCGAAGACTGTAGTTTCTCAACTCTAAAATCAGATGAAACTTCTGAGACCCTTTCTATGTCAATTTTTCTAGATTCTGTGGTAAACTATGATCAATGCTTTAGACTAGTTGGAGAAAGAGGAACTAATTTTCAAAATAATATTACCTTCCTAATTATTTCTTACTGAGAATAACATAAATAGACATAGAATCTTGCAGAATGAAGTTAAGAAACGGGGCAGGGGGCTATGACTCTAGGATCAGTTGTGGGTACTGTAGGGATGATGGCGACAGAGGAGGCAGGGATTGCTATGAAGACCAATATGACAGAGGAGATATCATGGAGCTCCAGGGATGATTACTCTCAGGACAATTACCATCATGTAATAGAAGCCCTCCTTCCCTGAAAGCCCCAAATTGAATCTAAAGTCTCAAAATATTTCTAAAGAAAATGGTTTCTCTACTAGAATCTCCCGGTATACTTTAACAGCTTCTATCTTTGTCAACAGGTCTGTTGACACAGCTGCCAGAGAAAGAGAAGTAGAAATGAATCTACAGAAGGACCAGAAGTTGCAGCATCAGCTGGATGAGCCCAAACTAGACTGGAGGTGCTGGGAGAGAGGCACATAAGTTGGCCAAGTGAAGAACCTTAGGAACAAGAATGATTGAGGATAAGAAGTTATCACAGATAGGGACTTCAGCCATATCTGGCAGAAGTCAGCCAGAGCAGGATACATGAAGAAGAGAGAATGAGAAGCCTCTAGAAAATGAAACAATAAAGAAGGCTGTCACTCTCTAGCCTTTAAGCCTCCTAAACCTGATCAATCTCGAACAGTAATGCCAACCCCTCCACCTTAGAGAATTCACAGGTGAAGCAAAGTTCTAACCCCCTGCTGGATCTCAGTGCTCAGACACAGAGCAACAGTCCCATACAAGCGGTGGGAAAGTACCTACAACTCAGCCGTCTGAGGAAAAACCAGCAAGGAAAGATGAAAATAAAATGTGAGTGTCTCAAGAGGCCAAACTGGAAACTCCAGTTGTGGTCCTGGGAATGGAGTGAACAGAGACTACAGGGAGTTGGAAAAGGAAGGACAATGAAAAGGCTCAAGATTCAGATCTGCATCTGAGCCAATGAAACCCAAGGAAAGTCTAACCTCCAAGTCCAGCTCCACAAGCAAGCATGCTGCTCTCTCCACAGATGGCAAGGATGGGAACAAGGGAGAAGACTACATGGAGTGACCTCTACAGCCTGTGCTTTATCCTAGTCTCTCCACCCAGGAACATTCAAGAGCAAATCAAACCTCTATCCAGATAGGAAAAAATAAAGCATACCATCTCTTGAAGACTTTTCTTATCCTAAAAAAAAAAAAAAAAATGAAATGAAATAACCTTCTTTTACATGCTGCTGCAGTCTTTACAGGTACTGAAGTAACTGGAGAATCACGATTGCAGAGAGAGAGAGAGAGATCACAGCTTTTCAATAAGAATGTTGGGATGTGTTCTGATACCAAGCAGTTATGTGACTAGTACCTCGAGGCTCCATTCAGCAGAAATAGCAGTGACTGTGAGACAGGCTCGAGGAGACACAAGGAAGAGTGAGATTTCTACCTTTAATTCTTATCCATGGTGGCACGTATGAATTCCCAAACATCTGAATAAATTTCCCATTGTTGGAAAGGTAGATTTCACCTCTCTAATAGTTTTTAGTCTCCACGTGGCTGCCAACCCATTTATTCTAAGTCTGACTTCCTGGGGTCAGCTTAGGGGAAATTATTATGAATTTTTTTGCCACCAGGGAGGTAATTGGGAGTGAGTCTACACACCACTAACAAAGAATACTACTTGGAGACCAAAATAAATGGGAACTCAGTTGTGTTCTGTAAGGCTTTGTGAAGAGGTGGATTATTCTACTCCAAGGAAATGATGTGACCTAATGGTGGTTTCTTAGAGGAGGAAGCACTTAGAGGACACGGGAAATTCTAGTCTTATATATCCTGGTTTTGCCCCTTCTAAACACTGTCTTTTCTTTTCTTTGAAACCTTGTCACTCTGAGAATCTCATATTCTTGATACTGGTATTGAACTCCCCAAAGCAGAATCTATAAATCACACCTGCTCTCCAAGCCATTCTATCTCAGCCATCAGAAGATGTGGCCTGAGGAATCACTGCTTTTCTCAAGTGAACCAGTGCTGTGATGTCACTGATTCCCAGTCCTTCCCTCTATCCAAGCTGCTTTCACCCCTTTGTAGATCATTCTACTTTAACTGATGGATTTAGGTGGCGAATAGCGATGCATAAACAGGTGCAGTTGAATTGGAGGCCTTTCTACAACTTTGATTGGGCTGTTTTAGGGTTTTTATCAACTTCCTTCACTGAACACTCCCAGGCCAGTGTTTGGATTTATGTGACCTAGACCACGTGTGCTTTTATGCTTATGAAGGTTGGTTTCTTGGTTTCCCTTGAGAATAAAGGCTAATGAAAAGAACTCTTTAACATGGTCCTGGTTTCTCTTGCAATACAGTAGCTTGGACTATTGGCTTTGTTGTGCACCTTTGTAGGGGTTAGCTCTGAAGATGGCAAGCTTCCCCGCTGCTGGCAGTGGGGATGCCTGCAGACAAATGACACCTTGGTCTCATTTGCAAGCTCTAGATTAGGTCCTGCTCACCATGCAGGGGCACTGATTTAGTGTGCCGCAGCGTGATCTTAACAGATTGATTATCTAGTGGGCTTGATAGCAGATCAATTATCTAGTGAACTTGATTTGGCTAGGAAGTAGGCTTTTAGAGAGATACCCAAGGTTGAATAGGTTTTAAAAAACCCCATTGGTTGTGGATGATGAGAGGCAGCTTGCCCTCCTCATGTCTATTTTCTTTCCAATATTTTCATTTAAAAAAGCTATTTTGGGGCTGGGGAGATGGTTCAGTGGTTAAGAGCTCTTACAGAGGACCAGGGTGCTGTTCCTAGCACCCACATGGCGGCTAACAACCATCAATAACTCCAGTTCCAGGGGATCTGACACCTTCTTCTGACCTCTGCGAGCACTGCACAACATGGGTGCACTTACATACATGCAAGCAGTACATTCATGCACATAAAATAAAAATAATAAATAAAATATAACAATAAAAAAGCTGTTTTGTTCCACTCTTCCACTTTGCTCCTCTGTCAAAATAAACCCAGCGGTGGCCTTATATTCTACTCCTGAATACATGTAAAGTTTGCGTAAGTATCTTCTATGAAAATGATTTACAATCTGGGACATTACTTGAGAGATGTCTTGAGATGTAAAATCCTGTCCTTTGTGTAGTGGGTTTTTTTTTTGTTGTTGTTGTTGTTGTTGTTTGTTTATTTTTCTCCAGATAAATCTGATTTTTAAGGGTTTTATTTTTTGTCTTTTTTAAGAAGGAAAGCAATTCACAGGAAACTTCTAGATACTATTTGAGACTTACATCAAAAAGATGGCAAAAAAACCCAAACCCACACACTGGAAGTGCTAAATCTGGGTGGTTCTGGAGAACATTGGATCACCTCCAAGGACTTAATGGAGAAGGCACTGTCTCTGTTTACGGTTTCAAAGGCTCCAGTCCTGAAGCTTATCAAGTCCCTCACAACCAAAAGCAGGTAAAGGACACATCTGGAAGGGATGCTGTGTCTCACTACTCTCTCATCTACTGCTTTATTTTTTCAGAAATTGAACAATTTTTTTTTTAGAATACAAAACCAATTCTTGCTCGTATTTCAACCAGCATTCTTTTGTTGACATTTCCCCAGGCTCCCTCTTTCAGATCTCTTAAGGAGATGGTGCCCCTTCTCTTACACCTCTGTAGAGGTAGGTGTCGAAGAGGAGCTTCCTCCGAGATGCCCCCATCCCATAGGACTCTGCGCAGAGCTCACTAACGTATGCATGTTGGTTGCTTTTGTCCTAACTGTGGATTTCACATGTTTTTTTCATGAAACATTCTGGTTGGCAGAATGTGCTTTATCGGAGATTGTGCCTTCTTAGCTCCTCTTTTGTTCCTTCTCCATTCATGGTCTGCCTCCACTCCATCGCCACAACTAATTGGTATCAGCATAAAATCTTTAATGTGTCTGTACTTAGAATAGTCACTAAATCCGAAGCATGAGAAAAAAATTCCACTCTCCCAAGCTTCCCATTCCACTTTCACCATGAAATAAACCAGACCTTTTTGAAAAATCAGAAAATGCCACCCCTGGCTACAGTCAACTGTCAGATGCCCAAAACAGATGGACGCGGAATCACTCCGCAGCCGCTGTCCTGCCCACTTTTCCGGGTGCCACGCCCCTTCTAGGTGCTTCTTTTTCCTGGGAACTCCTGAATGGACAGACATAGGACCTGCAGACGAGAGGTAAGAGCAACTGCAAGATTCCGGTACAAGGTGAAAGCATGTGACTGAGACCTGTGCCAGCTCCCTTGTCGGCTCTGTCCTGAAACATCATTAATACTACTTTAAAGGCTTAGACACTCACCTGGTTCAAGAAAATTCCAGTTGGAAAAGGTCACAGCCTGTTTTATTCCTCCACCAACTGCCCAACTATATTCCCCACGGGAACCTACATCTCTTAGGCCAGTCCAGAAGTATTTCTGAAGAGACTTATCATACTTTTTCATCATATCATTCAGATATTCTTGCTCAAATCTACAAAAGATGAGCCAAACCAGTAAATGTCTCACAGTTATTGGATTAAATGAAATATACTGTTTAGGTAAACTCAGAAGATTCTTAGTTCGTGTCTACTGACATCATACCTGCTAGTGATGGTCAGATTACAAGTTGTTCCAAAAGGGACCTCATCCTTGTAAATCTTGTAACAGGTTTTTCCGTGTCTTTTCCAGCCCTAAATCAGAAGAGAAATATTGTCCCAGAGTTTAATTCTTACTCTGCCCCCTTCAGCTGTTCTACTGTACTGATAACATCTTACAGCTTGTGGAAAGTGAAGCCATGAGTAACCTCATGCACTTGATGAGGGAGGGCGGATGTGGTTTCCTGGTCCTGTCTATGCAACACATATGTGACTTACTTTCTTCTGCCCATTATATCCTGACTCACCATGAGAGTATTACAGTTGTTGACTGAATTATTTTTCAACAGGAATACTGTCACTGGAGGACATAAAACTATCAACATTGAGGATAGTAATCATTTACATATTTATAGAAATTCATGGATAGGTAAATCTTTTTCCTTCTGTAAAAACACCCGTATGCTATGATTCTCTTCCTTTTTGCTTGCTACCATATAAATGAACAGAAGCCAGTGATTTCTTTTACTTTTTAAGTCTGAATTGTTTAAGTTTCAACTATCATCTCTGACTAAGGAGGTATAATTCTGCTTAGGGAAATTCACAAAGGGATTTTACATACCTCTTCTGGAGGACACAGCTTATCAGACCCTGTATCATTCATTTTTATTCCTTTCTTCTTACATACATATCTAAGTTTCTTTTCACAGGACTGGACTTTCCACTGACCTAGCTTTTAAGGAAGAAAGAAAAATATATCCTTACCAAGGAAATTGTTTCTCAAATATGTAGATTTGAATTACCATGACTATGGGGGCAGGGAGAAGATAGTGGTTCATAGCCTGTTGTTTCAGGATCACCTGCAGGCCACAGTATGCATAAACTTCATTTTCTTACAAGCATAACAATAAAACCACCTCCGGACATTTAGTTGAGAAGTTGGAGAGGGAAGAGCACATTCCATAGTTGCCAGGATTCCAGATTTCTTCCCTGGGACCTGGCCAAAGTTTGTTCACAGGTTAAGAACTTTGGGGCATACCTGCTAATCTCCTTGTCTGGTTTAACAAAGATGATGGTGGTTCCAAAAACTAACCTTCAAGAATTCTAGAGTCAAAAGTTTCTTTCAATTCTACTTCAGCCTAGATTTCAAAGTTGTTTCTTTCAAATATGTTATATAAAATTAATTTTGCTTAATTGACTCCATTGCTTTGTTTTCTCAAAATTAATAACTTTAATAAGTTGATTGTGATGAGGATCAGTTTTGAACTCTGGAATGCTGTTTAGGTATGCTTCAGTTTACTCTTTACTATAGACTTCACTTCTTTGGGTGCTCCTCTGAGAATATCTTGGCTTTCAAAGTAGACTGTGAAATGTGACACCTTCTAAAACACATCTTCACTATGGAAAAGCTTCTAAATATGTACACCATTTGTTGCTTCCACTTAAAGTCTCTCTAGATGTCTGGGTGACAGTCATTCCAATTACCCGTTAGAGACAACTGTCCACAAGAAAGTAATGCAAACAAAAATATAGATGTGATTAAGTCTTTCTGCTCAAGATAAAACCTATTTTAGGCTCTTAACGAAAGTATGTTCAATGGATGGTTAGATGATTTTTCTGAACAAACTTAACCCAAATTTCTATACTTAAAAGAATTAATTTTTATTTAAAGTTGAAATATTAAAAAGCACTTTCACTTAATCCTTAAATTTATGATTAATTCAAAATAATACGAGCTTGAAAAGATAGGAGTTTTCAGGTTAAACTGTGGCTACCTGTCAAATATCAGTCCCACAGCAGAAAGGCTGATGGAGACCCCGACCCAGAAAGAAAGCAGGTTATTAGAGCCAGTTTGGCACAAGAAGCTAAGTCTAAAGAGTCCGCATATCTCTTTCTGCTCATAACAGATGCTCTCAGAAAGCAGATGGCTCATTTAGTAATTGCCTTTATTTACCTTTTATTCAGTAGCTATTAGAAAGACAACATACAGGACTTTTACTTTTTCTTTATCAGCTTGCACACAAATACCATACCTAACATCATGTGAATATTATTATTAGCTATAACAAAAAGACTATAAATAAACCTCAGGAGGTGTCCTACCTTTCCTAAATAGGAAACACAGTTGGGAGTCTTATTGTAGGGGACATTTGGTTCATTCTCATTCCAGTGTGTTAGAGTGACTTCCGTGCCATCTGACCACTGGAACAAAGTGGGAGTATTTATGTTCTTAAGACCTGTCCATATTTCTTCTTTGACATCTGAAAGAAAAATGTTTTATTTGCTTGCTTTTGCTCCATTACATTCTTTAATATGCCTATGTTGATTTTCATGTTGTGATAGGGAGGGTTTTTTTGTTTTGTTTTGTTTTGTTTTAATTGCTGATAGGGAGTTTTAAGAGCCTTTATGGTATTCTTAAGTTCTTCTACTAAAACTATGGATTATGAGGCAGGCAGGACAGGTGTCGAAGGTTTTTAATGTCACTCGTGAAGGTAAAATACAGAGGAAGAACAGGCTTCTGAGGGTCTTTCAGCTGGGAGTTCCTCCCATCCACATCCACTGCACATGAGCCCTGCTTTATGGGTGTTAATGAAACTCTATAAATACAACCATAGACAGTCTGGTTAGAGATATTTACTGTTCATTACTGGCCTGGGATGAGTCTACTGCCTTCACATGGAGACCAATGAGCTCTGACGAAGCAGGTAATCACTGTTATCTGCGATTGTTACAGAGTCTAGGCAGGCAGCACAGTACACACAATCTGGTATGTTTAAGAATTAGAAAAGTGAAATCATCATCTAAAGTTTTAGAAAGAACTTAAACAGGACTTAGCATAATTATGGAAAGAGGGAGATTCTTTGATCAGTGCTTGTACTGTCAAAATACTGGCCACAATGAGGTAGCTGTTCAAATTATACTTCAAAGAAGTAAAATTTCAACAAAAGTAATAACTTAGTTCCTCATTTTCCCCAATGACATTCCAAGAATTCAAAAGCTATATGTGGTCAGAAGCTACTGTAGATGGTGTAGGTGATAGACAGTTTTGTCACACAGAACTCTAAGGGCAGTACAGATCCGTAAGGAGGGACTATAAGCTTTTCATTCCCACTAAGAGTCTGAAATAGGGGTACTTTGAAATGTTTTAAACTTCTAAAACATGATATTTAAAAACAACTCACCCTCACTATGGAGTTTTGTGACAACCACCTCCACATCTGCTAAGGAATGAATGCTGATGAGGTCACCACCAAAGCCTTTGCATTTCAAATACGCCTCATCCCAGGAACCACTTTCATTTGGCAGCAGATAGCAAAATCCATTATTTGGCAGCCAGCTTGCTTCACAGCGGGTATCTGAATACGTCCAAACATCTGGGGGAAAAGCAGCAATTTATATTCCAGTAAAGACAGACCTATTTTGAATCAGCATCACTGCAAATTTTTCTTTCTTGAATCACAAGACTTCTGGAAAACTGATGTGATGTCAGATACTAGAGCAACATGAGTTTATGCTGTATCTACTGTATATCACAAGAATCCTTTCAGAGATTCAGATAAGATGTGTCCTTACTGTGATACACATGTTAGGTGGCTGGATGAAGGGGCACAGACACTGTCAGGGAAGGGAATGCATTTAGTCCTGATAGACAGAGACTGGTGTGGGGTAAGCCAGATGCTGACAATTACTGTCCTGGGACTGGAATTTGGAAGGCTTCCCTCCTGTTCCTGCCACTGAGATTAGTATGAAGTAAAGTCTTCTTTCCTTACGTGATCAGTTTAACAGGGGATGTGTATTAATGCTTACTGTTGAATAAAGGACTGGTAGAGATTTAAGGAACAGAATTTAGTATTTTTTTAGCACACGAGCAAGAGGAGAAAAGGGCAAAGGGCATCTTTAGACTGCTGTCATTCTCCCTGAGAGACTAGTGGGTCTTAGTCTGACCGTGGTGAAACTCATAAGGGAAGGTCTAATCTTTCAGATTAGTAGCAGGGACCTATTCTACTTAACTGAACTAGAAAGTAGTTTACTAGTTTGATTACTTGAACTTAAATGATTCAGCTCCTCTTGGAGCATTTGTTATCAGTAAACATTTGTTACAAACACAGTCATCTTAAAAATGTGGAGAGTATTTTTTTTTAACTAAAGGAAAAAATTCAGATTCAGTTAGTCTCTTGCAAGAAAACTCAATTAACTAAGACTGTAATAGCATTATTACTTTTAGATATTTCAATTATGGCAGAGGAATAGAGAGAGATCACATGTAATTGAACTTAGAATAATCATTTCCATATTCTGGTCTTTGTGTTCCATGAATATATATTTTTACAAAATTAAAATGCTAAGTAGGCATGTCACTTTGTTCTTCACTTCGTATTTTCCTGCTGTCACAATTATAATAGATGCATATTATTCAATCTTGTGGAAACATCATGATTTACTTAATAATTGCTACTTTGAGGTATTTACATAATCCATCATCAGTTTTGTTCATTTTCACTCGTGCTGGCTTCTGCATTGTGCTTTTGGCTGCATGGATTGCAACTTGGTTTGCACTAACTTAGAAGATGTCATTTCCCCCTTTTTATCTTAGAGTGTTTCTCTATATTCTTTATTCCATTTTTTTTTAAATTGTGCTATGCTCTTTTTTGCATAAAAAAATCTGGGGATTGGGAAGATGACTCAAAGATGACTCAGTGAGTAAGAGCACTTGCTCTGCAAGTGTGGGGATCTGAGTTCTAGTTTTCAGCACCCATGTAAAAATGTCATGGTGGTGCATGCCTGTAATCCCAGTGTTGGAGGGCAAAGGGAAGAGGATCCCCAGCCTAACTCATAAGCTTCAGGCTGATAGAGATGCATCTCAAAAGAGACTGTTAACATTCCAGCTGAGGTTGTCCTCTGGGACACACACACACACACACACACACACACACACACACGAATAAGGGTTAAAAAAAATGGCAGTCTTAGGTGAAGGAAAGGTGAAAATGGGTAATCTGAAATGCATTTACTTGACTTCATAGAAGTTTGTTCTTAAGACTTATTTGTACTAGAAAGTGAGGACGGTACCTGTGAGCTCCACCGTATGGTTTAATGGCTTCTTGCAGATGTAGGGCAGTTGAGCTTCACAGGAAACGCTTTGCCACAGTCCTGACTCGGTGTCCATTTTTGCACAGCTTGACCCACCTATCATAGATGCACTAGGCATATCTTAGAAAGAAGAATTTCCAAAGTGGAAGAAGAACTAGGTTAAGGCCAGAGTGATGGTTAAAACATTCATAATCATAATTTTCTCTTTACACGAACTACCAGTGAAGTTAAAAGTCTCATCTAAATTGAAATGTTATAAGCCCTCAGTGGGTGCCAATGTGCTTAAATGTGTCTCTTTTAAAACACAAGACTGAGGGGGAAACATTCTGATCCCCCATAGCTAATTTAAAATGGAAAAAACAAACAAGCCTCTGTTCTCAAGATGTTTCTATGACATACACCCCGTGGCCAGAACCCCTTAATCTGCTCCTCCATAATAAATATTTATAACATGATAAAAATATTAATTTGTGTTTCTGCCTTTAAGGCCTTCAATGAAAGATTAATTTAAGGACTGGGAAAGTAGCTCAGTGGTAGAGCACTTGACTAGCATGGTCTAGTTATTGACATAGTAGAGTACTGACTTACTAATAAAAACATTTACTTAATGAAAGTGACACGTCATTTTATAGTATTTAATAAGCTTTCCTACATGGATGCAGAATACTTTTATACTGAAATTAACGTTAATATAGATGTTTGTTTTTTTTTCAGGTTTTATTTTTCAAAAAGCTCCATATCCTTTCATTTGTGGAAAGAAATTTTTGATTAAGTAGGATCTTTTCATTGAAATATTGATTTATATAATAAAATAAAGCTATTGTGTTGTCATTACTGAGATATGATAGTGGAGAAACCCAAAGAATTTAAAGAAAAAGAGATATTTCTGCAGCAAACGTAAGCTATAGATTAAATACAACATGGGTAATCAAGACTCTGTGGGATCTGGCCTGGAGAGATGGCTCAGCAGTTAAGAGCACTGGCTGCTCTTGCAGAGGACCCAGGTTTGGTTCCCAGCAACCACATGAAGGCTAACAATCATCTGTAACTCCAGTTTCATGGGATCTGACACCCTTTGATGACCTCCATGGACATTTCATGACATGGGTGCACTTACATACATGCAGGCAAAACATAAAATTAAAAAAAAAAAGAATATTTTTAAAAAACTCAGTGAGATGTATAATGGTTCATGTCATGTGGTGGAGTTCATTCTGTTCTTACCTAAACATGTAGGATACTCTAAAGGCTGGCCTTCTAAAGGGGTACTCTAAAAGAGTGCACAGCTGCTCACAGTATGACTCACCTTGGCTTATATAGTACCACAGTTAAGAATAGCTTAGGAAAGGAATTATAAGAAATAAGCATAAGATTGAAAGTACCTGAAACTTTTGTAAGCTCTGAATGAATGGGAAGTTCCTGATTTCTGAAGCTTTTACTTTATGCAATATGGTTGGGGGTGGGGCACTTACCTGGATCCCAGTTGAGAAATTTTAGTGGCTTGTGGTCTGACCATTCCCAGCCTCTAGCAGAGTAGAGCTGATTTAATCCAATCCAAACAATTAAAGCGATATCTTCTTTTTCTATAAGAATCACAAGACTTTAAAGTGACAGAATTATCCAAATCAGATTAGTTTTTTCCTGATAGTCACAAAACAGAAGGGCCTGACCATAGTAGGACTCAGTATGAGCTGTTTAGGCAATGTTAATAGCAAAACTTCATTGTTTTGAGAAAACAGAAGTTTGATAAATTTGCTCAGTTCTGCTTTCCAAATAGCTTGTCCAATTCTCTTTCCTCTGAGATGAAGAGAATTTCTCATTGTGGCTATTTCACTATGTATTTTCAATTCTTTGGTACTGATTTAGAACACTTATCAAAAGCAATTTCTAGATTTTGGAGATCTGATTCTATTCCAGACGGACAGGTTAGATTTTTAAATCACAAATTATTTGCTGATTCTTGAGATAAAAACCCAAATTACCAAGTCCTGCCCTCATGAAAAGTTCAATCTAGTCGAAGGGAACAAGCTATGGATCCTTCAAATGGCAAAGCATTTCTGGTACTAGGATGGAAATATGTATATATATAGGAACTGTTTCATATAGCCCTAGAATTCAAAGAGTGTTTAGGCTGGAATGACATACACACAAACACACACACAGACACACACACACACACCTGCTACAGTAGAGATGGATCATCCAATTTTATGATTTCACAACCCAAACCATCATCAGAAAAAGAAAGGAAGATAAGAACACATATATAAATTCAATAGTGAAACTGGTTGCCTAAATGCCACAAAACATGGATGTAACACGTTTGTATGGGTTCATACATATTGGGGAAATTATGTGAGAATATAAGGATCTTCACCACTGTCCAGGAGGACACAAACCTGGCAAGACCTTATCAACACCTCGAGAGAAGAATTTTAAAAACTAATTGAAGGCCAGGTAGAAGAGACAGCACCATTGATGACAGGGTCTATCAAAGACAAATGATACTGACAAACAGAAAGAACCAACAGATGGGGATCTTTATAAATTTGTTGGAATATTTTCAGCTGTAAATTACTTGATAACTGTTTCTTAATTACTCCCGGGGGAATATGTATGATATATTATTGTATTATATCTCTATCTATCTCCTTATCATCTGTTTAGGCTTATGGATTTATAAACTATGGAGTTTCCATAGAGGAAACCATGCGCATACTATGAGGGCTTTTCAAGAGCAATTTTGACTATGCATAATCTTTGCCTCACTGCAGATTTCAGAACCCCAGTGCCTGAAAAAGAACTTTTCTGGGTTTCCAAAATAGCTTGGTTAAGAAGGAAGGCGGCAGGATTTTAGGACCCAGGAAACAAGTATATTATTAATGGTGAAAGTTTACACAGGTTATAGGTAGCTGAAGGAGTCAGCGTAGAGGTAATAACGAAAGTGTAAGAGAATAGCAGGTGAAGATGCAAAGTGCCTGGGAGAAGGAGATCTGGAGAGCTGAGGCTGAAGTCCACATACAGATATATTCATAAGTGTGTGGTGAGAACCTCAGGTTTGCTCCACCATTCTCAAGGAAGCAGATGGCAAGGGTGCCCTCCTAAGGAAAGGGATGAAAGATGTTTGGGTAGAGGCTTTGAGGAGAATTCTGGGGAGAGCTTTGGATTCAGTCTTTTCTTTACCTCATGAACACCTGCAGGGTTTACGAGCACTACTGCGGAACAGCTTTGAAGATTTAACCCAAAGCACATTTTCCTCACCGGTAAAAAGCAATTGATTTCTCAGCATTCTGAAAGAAGCTCCAGAAACGACAACACATTTCTGGTACTCCAGACTTAACTGTATCTCTTGATTTGGAATGCTTTTTGCTTTTACTTCTACCCACAGTGCCATCAAGACAGGCTACTATGGAAAGAAGACCCATTCTTCCTTTCCACTGCAAGTTCAGTCTCCTCCCTTCTGTGAAAGCTTTTCAGATATTCCCTAACAGGAAGTAATCGCTGCTCTTATAATCCCAGCACTTACTTGCATATGGCAAGTATGCATTTTTATAACGTGACCTTTTGAACAGAAGTTTCTGATTTAACATGTTTTATCACACTGGCAAACATAAATATTTTTTAACACAAATATTCTTAGTAAATGATTTGCCCAATGAATGTAAATGTGAAATGGGTAAATTCTGAATGTGCTGGCAGATATAAAGGGCAGAATTATCTTATACGGCCTGAACCATCCGGAGCTAGACTGTTTCCCTAACTGCAGCCCAGGAAAGACTTTGACCAGTTTGAGGCTGTATGTTCCCCTACCTTTGCCCTCATTGCAGATAAACACAAGTAGAAAGCCTCATACCTACACCAATGGGAAGGTCCACTGAGGTAGATATTCTTTTCTCTTCTTTTGTCTATTTTTAATTGGCACATAGTAACTGTGCATATTTATAGGCCACAATGTGATATTTTGATTTACACATATATTGTATAGTTATCAAATCAGGAGAATTAACATACTTATCATCAAAGATTTTCTTTCCTTCATGATGGGAACACTTCAAATCCTCTCAAGCTATTTTGAAATACATAATACATGACTGTCAGTTACAGTCACTGTGCTGTGCAACAGAATATCACGACCACTCTTAACTGTATCTCTGTACCCACTGACCAACCTCACCCCATCCTTTGTATGTCCTCAGCCTTTGGTGGCCACTCCCTACCTCTCAGTTTCTACGAGATCAAGTTTTTAGATTTGACATATACATGAGAGCTTGTGGGATGTGTCTTCTGTGCCTGGCTTATTCCACTTAACATAATATCTAGATTATCTCAAATGACAGTATTTTGATCTTTTATGGCTTAGCAGTATTTCTTTGTATATGTATGTCTTTTTTCTTCATCTGTTTCATTGGCTGGTGGAATTCATATTGATTGTTGTTAATTATTTTTGTTGGTTATTTGTGAGTAGAGTTGCAATAAACACAGAGGAGCAGATACCTCCTTAATATACTGATTTCATGTCATTTGACTATATATCTAGTGTGGAATTGCTGGACAGTTCTATTTTTAGTATTTTGAAGAACCTTACACTGTTTTCCATAATGGTTGCACTACCTGACATTCATAACAGTGTGTAAGAGTTCTATTTTTGCCCTGTCCTCATTAGTTATTTTTTGCTTTTTGTAATGGTCACTATAACAGGCAAAGTGATTCCTTGTATCTTCTTGTGACATTAATTTATATTTCCCTAGTGTTCAGTGATTTTGAGCATTTTTAGTTATATCTGCTGACTAGTTCTATGTCTTTGTGCATTTTGATCTTTAGCTCATTGTTTAAGCAAATTTTGTTTTTTTGAGTTGTTTCAATTCCTTACAAATTTTGGGCATTAACCTGGTGGGACATATATAGTTTGCAAATATTTCTTCCTATTCTGCAGACTATAAGGTAGATACAGTTGACTGACCTTGACATCCTTGTTCAGGCCTGACTGAATACTTTTGTTCTTTTTCCCACAGTGAGAGAGCACAGGGCTGATAATATCTGTAGTGAACCCCAAGATCTCTTCAATTGCATCAAAAAGTTATGTCCAGCAATGACCCTAACCCAGAAATGTCTTAGCCTTGGGACACAGGTCAAGGTGGCACAAAGTGAACAACCTCTCAGAGTAGAGGCAAAATAGGAACTGTTCCAACCCCAGGGAATGTGGGTTTCTCTTGATGGTTTATGATGAATTGTTAGGTTACAGGTCCTAGGAAGGCTGACAACACAGGAAATCTGGTAAACATCAACAAATATCAAATCTATAATTCCTAGCTACATGTTTAATAGCAATAAAAATCCAAAAGAAGTAGCTAAGTAGGGACAGGACAGGCAGAAAGTAAAATGAAAACCCTTTCAGACTGCATGAGACTTATGTAGAGGATTACCTTTTCATTTGTTTCTGGCAAAACAGTCCCAGTCTCACTCAATGGTTGACTGTTAAACTCAAAGGTTGTCTGGGAGTAATGTTTTCATATATGTATATGTCTATCTATATTTAGCTTTAAAAATATAATCACTACTGCCCTGCAAACAAAACAAACTCCTTCGCGTTCTGCATATCTGTTATTCATTTGTGTTAAGATTTCTTAAGGGGCTGGAGAGATGACTCAGTGGTAAAGAGTGCTCACTGTTCTTGTAGAGGACCTGAGTTCAGTTCCCAGCATCCATGTTGGGCAGCTCTCAACTGCCTGTAATTTAAGCTCCAGGGAACCTAATTTCCTCTTCTGGCCTCTGAGGGCAACTGCACTCACGTGCACATGTCCCCTCCCCTTATTCATGTAATTAAAAATAAATTCTAAAGAAAAATAAAAGCCTTAAACTTTAGAAAAGAGAGTTCTTAAAATTCCCCTTGCTCCTGGGCCTGCACTTTGCTCAAATATGAGTATGATTCAGACACCAGCTTTATCTTCCTTGAATTCTCTACTTTGTGTTATTGAAGGGTTTAATGTTCACTGCTACCCCATTCTTTCCATTTAGGATTAGGGTTGTAATTTAATCTGTACCTTTACTTGTTTTCTAGACATCAGTCTCTCTTTGATTCTCATCACAAGATACATTCGAACACCCGGAACATGCTTACATTCAGTACTTTTTTTTTTCCTTGCAGGCTTCAGTGCTAAGGTTTAAAGCTTAAGAGAAACCAGAAAAGAGCTACACAAAAGAACATGCTTGGGTTTGAGATGTGTGTGAAGAAAGCACATTTACAGTTTCTAGCGATTTGCTCTACCACATGCAAGTTAAAGCTACCTGTAAGATATGCCAATTCAGCAGCACTGTGGATGCTCAGCAAGTCAGCGCCTTGATTCTGACAGGAAACATAAGCTTCTTTCCAAGAAAGAGCTGTCAGACTATTAAACTGGAAGCAACTTCCAAGCTGCTCATTCTTTTCCCAATTATCGCCACAGTCATTTTCTGTTGATAAAAAGATAAACGATCATAAAGTAAGTACATAATGTTTTCTTTACTTGCAGGGCTTACAAGGTTGCATACTGTTAGGAAATGGAGGCTGCCATTGCATTAACCATATTTTGATTCTTTGATGAATGGGTCAGCGTACACCAAATGGCTCAGGTTGGTTAAAGCTTCACTTTCCCTCTACATCCTGTTAACTACAATGCCATATTTTCACCCACCTCCCTGTATGTCCTCTTCCTGAAAACAGGAATCTCAGTGTATATAGGTGTGCAACACGGAGCCAATGGGAAACAAGCTCATTTGAACGTGGTGAAGAGAGTTTGCCCACAGACTGCAGAGAAGCCACTTATGTATATGTGTGTGCTTAAATGGCCAAGATACAGAGCACAGTAGTGCCTTTATTTTGGAATTCGGTCCAAATTTCTCTTTAATATTTTAAGAGATGATTGAGTTAATGTTATAGAGTTCATATTACATATACACATATATGTATGTGTACATATAAGTATAAAACATGAATTTACAATATAGAATGTGCACAGTACATTCTGTGTGTGCTTGGGGTATGAGCACATTTATGTGCACATGTGTGGATGTGCAGGCAGAAGGAGGATGTCATGTGTCCTGCTCTATCACTCGATACCTTATTCCCCGGAGACAGGTCTCTCCCTGAACCTGGAGTTAGTTTGGCAGCCAGTGAGCCCCAGCAATTCTCCAGTCTCCATCACCCACTGCATCGGTTGGCCATACCTGGCTTTTTTTTTTTTTTTAACATGCTCAGGTTCTCATATTTGCACAGGAAGCACTCTTATCCAGAGTCATTTCCTCAGCCCCACTGTATATTCTTTACAGATACATAAACACGTATTTCAAATAAAGAATCTTCAAGTTGTATCCTAGATGAGTTATACAGATCTTGAGATAACTGGTTTAAAAAAACACTCGGAGTTTCCTATATGGTCCCAGAGAGAGGGAAAAACCAGTATAGGCCATGTGACCAAGACTCCATTCAGGGATTTCCAAAGGGCTTCCCATAACCAGGTACACACCAGATAGACTCAAGGCTCTTGGAAGTCCACTGTTGAAGGCCCTCATTTCACAGAGGGAGACAAAGACCTACAGGTGTCTGTGGTAGAGCTATAATCAGAACACCAATCTCTTCTGTGGCTTCTGGATGGCACATTTGCCTCTTACCCAGTTTTCTCTGGCACGAATAAATAAATAGATTATGACACTGGGTGAAGATAAGGGGAATTTTCATCCACATTCATTATTACAAATGGAAGCCTCTGTTTGTAAATCCAGAGGCTTCCAGTGTGTTTGCTAAATGACCCCACATTCAGAATGTTTTAATCATGCCCTTTCCCAGGAGGTGCCTAGACATACAGACAAATTTCAGTTAAGGTGGCAAGTGGAATGGGTAAATACACTGGAGAATGAGGATCAGGAACACTGGCCTCTCCACCAGGCTCCACACATATGTGCATTTGTGTTCTGAGCCTGACAGGTCGTTCAACCTGGGTCACTATCTTTTACCTGAGAAAATTTTCATCTGAAACTTCTGACCCAAACTACAGTGAGAGTTCAATGAAACAGTTATATTGTTAACCACAATCTGTGTATAAATTACAGTTGAAACAAACACTGGGTTTCAAAATATTTCAGTTAGATCCCAGGTGTTGAAAAGCCTGGCCTAGAAAAGCAGTTCTCAAAGAGAGGTCCTCAGAGCAGCAGCAGCAGCTTTACGTGGAAACTTTTGAAACTACAGATTCTTGAGTTCCACCCAAAATCCACTGAATCAAAATCTCTGGAGGTGGCCCTAACAACCTGTATGGAATAAACCCTCCAACTGATCCCAGTGCACCATGAAGTATGGAGTCACTAGCCTTTTCTCGTCTCTTCAATTTGGTTGGAACTCCACCATTTGAAGCTTAGATTCTCTTAAGGAGGGATCAGCCTACGATACCACCAGGTGCTTATTCTGTGGGCAGAAGAGTAGAGCTGTTTGGAGAACAGCCTTCACAGCCAGGTTTCCTGGGTTTGAATTCTAGCCCTGATGGAATTTATTCATTATCTTTGTGACATTAAGTCAGTGCTGTTTAGACTTTGCTGTGAATAAGAAAGAAGTCATAGAACACTCTACATTTCTCCCCTCATGTTTTATATGTTCTTGTGTTGGTGTAATGCCATCATGATCTTTTTCTGTGATGTGGAAACTGGAACATGTGAGCTTAGAGTTGAACACAGTATTTGAAGCAGAGAATGACTGCAAAATTTATAACACAGTCATGACTGACAATGTGAATGGACCAAACATTGTCGCTAATTCTGAGAGGACCAAGAATATCTGCCTCTCTTCTCTCTCACTCTTAGCTTTAGGTCACAAACATACTTTAAATATTCACCATTTTAAGTATGTTTTCTCAGCCCGTTTATAGCTGTTGTGCTGTTTTACCTCATGAACCTCCGTCCATCCATGCTGTGATCAACAGTCACTCAGTTTCTTCTCTCACTGGTCTTCTAAAGCTCGTTTCCTTATCTGCTCAGGCTTTTTCCATTTCTTCCCAAGATATTTGTACTTCTCCAAAAACCCCCTCCTACTCTTCCATGAAACAAGCTGTCCTGGTTCTCTTCTTCTTTTTAAAAAAACTTTTATTGATTTTTGGAGATTTTCACACAAGGTATTTTGATCATATTCAGATCCCTTCCCCATCTTCACCCTCACCCTCCGCCCAACTTCTTGTCCTCTATTTTTCTTCTTTTTTAGAAAGCCTATTGAGTCTAATTTGTGTTCCCCAAATGCACTTGGGTGTGGGTCTGTGCCTTGGAGTCTGATCAACCTGCCAGGAATCACACTCTTAAAAGTGACTCCCCATCTCCCAGAAGCTATCAGTTGCCAATAGATACTCAGCTAGGACTGGGGTTTCTTGCCAACCTCCAGCATTCATGCTGAGTTTTTGTCTGGTTTGGGCTTGTACAGGTCTTGTGCATTCACAAGCATTGTGTGTTCTTATGTCTAACTACCCTGTGTTGTCTAGCACAGAGGTGGGGAAACGTGTAAGGAGCCTCAACTCTGGCTGAGGAACTATTGGCAACTGATAGCTGATGGGAGAGGGAGAGTCAGTTTTCTTTAAGAGTGTGAAGCTGGATAGGTTAACCTGGCTCCAGTAGAGGGACTTCCACTGAAGAGCATCTGGGGACCCAAATTAGATCCAATAGCCCTAAAAATTGTGTGTGTGTGTATGTGTGTGTGTGTGTGTGTGTGAGAGAGAGAGAGAGAGAGAGAGAGAGAGAGAGAGAGAGAGGACGTGAAGTCAAACAGGGAATGTAAGGGGGATGCAGTTGGGAGAGGAAGTTCTGATATGATCAGAACACATGATACGACATTCTCAAAAATTCAATAAAAACATTTTTTAAAAGAAACATGGTAGGAGTAATACAGGAAATCACTTATCACTTTTAGGTGATTTTTATCTTAATTTATGAGAAATACATTCTCTTGTAAGGGAAGTTGTTCTAATTTTTTTATAGTCATACCATTGGTGATTTACCTTTTGTAAAATTCCAGCTGCTGAAGAGACCTACAGAAGGCAGAAGCTATAACTGTTTTTTATTTTCTACCACCAAAAAGAGTACAAATGTTCCTGTGGAACACGAGGGAGGGTCTCTTCTTGACTGGCTTCTGAAAGGAAATGCAAAGCTACCCACAACTTCTTTCTCTTCCTTATCTAGGATAACAGTTGTTCCAAATACTTTTGAGTCACCTTGAACTTGTGCTTTCCCACTCTGCCTCATATAAACGGCAGTCTCTTCTTTCCATGAAGTTTACCAGTTCATACATACCTGGCTTTAAGCAGATGCCCCACTTTCGGTCACGTTCATAATTTAAGGTGGTGGCACACCATAGCCCATGATGATCTCCATCCAGGAGGCATTCGTGGTGCCATGTCTCACCAATTAAGAATGGAAATTCACAAGGTCTCCCATAGGAGTTCCCCCCTCTGGTGTATATCTCTGTGGATTGGGAGGAAGTAGAGAGTTACAGACTGAACAATCAAGCTAATTTCTAAAACTGTTTTAGAGAAGGAGTGCTGTTTTCACTTATGAAACTGCAGTATCTGAGCAGACTATACACCGGAAATCCAGAGCTTGAGACTGACTGTTCAGGTCTGGACTTTAAATACCAGGATCTCCTGTGTGCCTATAGGCAAGCTTAGTTTCCGATTTTTCAGACTAAGAATATTAGTATTTACGTCAAAGGCTGGTGAAACAACTCATGTAAGGATGTGAGGAAACAGTAAAAGATTCTGGCTTGATCAAGGAGGCACAGACTCTACTGAGGGTAGCAGAGGAAGATAAATCCTCAAAATGGCACCTTAACTGAGATTCACTTCATCTCCATGCTTTTGAGTAAGCGTGGGGCCGGAGAAAGACCTTGGTGCCAATGAAGACGTGGGCTTTGGAACCATCCAGGGAGTCAGAAAGACAAACATCTGGCACCGATGACTGAAGCTGTAGTAAATGTGAGAAAGAGCTGCTGGAGTCCTGAATAGATTCTGGAGACAGTCAGGACATGGTAATTCAGATTATGAAAGAAGAACTGGCTTTAACAAGGCAGTCTCAGGAATAGCTGGCCAGCAAGGTAGCAATCTAGCTTTTCATTTTAGTAATTCTTCCTGGTACCCAGAGAGAGCCTGAACAAAATGATCCCAGATGCAGATATGCCTGGGAACACTGGAGGAGGTACTCAATCTTTGTGTCAATGATAGTTATCTTGAAAAACGTTTTTATAGAATGGGTAGCATGTATCTATTTCTGTCCATTTTTTGTATGTCCTCATTTTGTTTAAAACCCTGGTTATTTGTCAGATGAAGTAATGGCCATTAGGGTAAGAGCATAGTCATCAAATCCCATTAACCTTTACTGCACTATTAAAGTCCCTCAGAATGTCTCATGGATTTACTTAGAAGTGTGCTTAAGATAATATTCGATTCCACATCCTTTATTATTCTCAAGTGTTCATCTGACTGAAGTGTGGTACTGGAAGGTATTACACATCAGTACAAAACAGTATGAATCATCTGGATGCTTTTCTGTGAAATACTCTTCTATAGATCATTGATTTTGTTTTCCTGTGTCATATAAATTGTTTTGAAAAGAGTGATTCAGTTAAAGTGTGGTGGCTCTATATTTTTATAAAGATCCTGTTCATCACATGTGTTTTGGGTTTGACCACACCAAGAATTCCCCCAAAGCACACAGCTGACTTCCCCTGTTACAGCAGTAGTCCCTGAGCATAACATAATGACTGCAATTGCTAGAACCATCAGATTTTCTTCCAAAACTTTCTGTTTCTGCAATGCAAAATGCTTTCAGATATACTTCTGTCCATTGTTCTTTAATCACAGACCTGTAAGGTCAGACCTGTTTATGAAATCCCCATTTTTGAAGACTAATTAACGAAACATTTGGTGGTTCATCCATGAGCCACAGGGATGAGCAGCCTCTGTGACTAGACCCTGGCACTGGCATACAAAAATAAGTTTACACCATTGACTGCTTTTGTAGGCTTCAAGTTACATGTCACAGCTCAAGGCTGATTGTCATTATAAAGCCCTCCGTATCACACAGTACTTTGAGGATAGATAAGTAAACAACACCTACTAAAGATGCAGGCAGCTAACTGATGGTCACTATTAACTAAGAGTTTTATTCTCACATAGCTTTTGCTGTTGTTGGACCACTTGGTGATGGCATCTTTAAAACAACAGCTTAATATGTTAGAGACACAGATTTGTGAGATCAAGTGCTTACATGGAAAATGGATTTCTTTAGCAACATGAGACAAAATAGTTAAAGAGGTTGGCAAACTTCTAAGGAGTTGCCAAAAGCTCACAGAGTTCACAGTTTAATCACCAGTTCTCCAAAAGTCTACTTCTCTGCATGAGACACCAAATATTTATAATTTAAAAGTACTAGTCAGATCAAGATATTGTATGATTTAAATACATGTGCAAGTAATAGCCAAAAGTAGTTCATTCATAAAAGTTTTGCAATTAAAGCCTTCTCTGAGATAAAGATGATTCATAGGATGGAGATTGGAGGATGAGACAACCTCAAAACACAGTGGCATATAAATGTTTATCTAGTCAAGGTAAAATTTTGGATGGTTGCAAAAGCTAAAGGAGAAATAAAGATACTATTGTTGGGGGAAAAGAATCCCGATATTGGTCCCCAGCTTTGCTATGATAAGCTGGGTAACTTGGACTTTACTTTGTTGGGACTTGAGTATCTTACTTTCCTTCTCCTTGTAAAGACACACAAAGGGGTTGGGCAGGGACCAGTATCGGGAGTTAGAAACTGCAGGCCTAGAAAAGGTCCCTAACTTAAAACAACAGTCCCTAACTTAAGAATACACATGTAAAATTTAAAAGTTGGCATTGCTAGGATTTAACATTTAGTAAAACTTGAGTAGTGGGAGAGGAAAGCAGGAAAACTCAAGAGGGACTTGCAGATTTTTGATTTGTAGAAATTGGATGTGCCAGAGAGGAACAGGGAAGGATAGCAGTTTTGGCTTTGGCCTTTGCACAGTTTAAAACCTGAAAAAAACTGGCCAGAATTCTGTGCTAAATTTTAAAAAATTTAGCATTTCAAGTATTGTATTTGGAAAGGTAAAGGAAGAAATTCCTGCCTGTCAGCTGTGCTGGTAGCTCTGTTGTGCTCTCTTGGGCATTCCTCTGGTGGGTACTTAACCCATCTTTCTTTTGTGTCACTGATCGCTTTGGCAGCTGTGTGAAATCCATGGATATTATTAATGCATAAATAAAACATAAAGTGAGAAAGAAAATAAGTTATATTGAAATGAACACACTTTAGGGACTGAGGGAGTTTAATACAACTACGCTCCCCAAAAAACAGGGCAGGAGAAAAATTAGGCTCTGCCAAGAAACTGATCCTTTCTGATCTCTGAACAAACACAATGCAACAAGTTAAAATCAGTTCCAAAGCCATTCTATTAGGTTCCATGTTTTTCTTAGTTGCCACGTTAGAAAGTTTTATAGCATGGTATTTAAGCATGCCCTTAAGGGTTATCTAGAAAGCAACTGCTTTAAGCTATAGCAACAACTTGTGTATATGTGTGTGTTCCTATGTGTGTATGGGTTACAGACATGTGTATATGTGTGTGTGGAAGCCAGATATTGACATTGGTTGTCTTTCTTGATCACTCTCCACCATTTATATTAAGGCAGGGTCTATGGCTTGATTGGACTGGTCTAACTGACCAAGGATCCTCTCCCTGTCTCTGACTCCCAAGTGATGGGATTAAAGGTGGCCTGTTGCATGCACCTGGCACTTCTGTGGATACTGGGGATTCTCTAGGTCCTTATGCTTACACAGCAAGTATTTTACCCACTGAACCATCTCCCAAGTCCTAAGCAACAACTCTTAAGTTCCAGAGGAAGCTGGCCAGGAGAAAGAATTTAACAACTCAACAGTCATGGATTGAATAATGGAAGACTCCATCTCGATGGATCTCTAATATTTCTCCATTAAGAGTAGAACCAAACATTCTTGGAAGAATTTTTGGATATTCACTAGTAAACAGTAGAAGGTTCCCTGAGCAGAAAGAATTGCACAGATAATGGGTAGAATGGAAATGAAGTCATTATCTTGAGCGTATGGTTATACACTGAGTGTACAGTTATACACTGAGTGTATGGCCAGATTTACCTTGAATGAGCATAAAAGAAAAGGAGAACCTCTGACAAGCTATGTAAGATAAAAGGATCTATCTATTATCTATCATCTATCTACCTATCATCTATCTATCTATCTATCTATCTTCTATGATCTATCTATCTATCTATCTACATTTGATGCAATGTAGATAGATTTTATATTTATAAAAATATATAGCTAATTACAATTAGTGATTTAAAAAGTACAACCCCTAACCCTCACTCACCCCACTCCAATACCAGGAATTGAACCTCAGACCTTGCATATACTGGGCAAGAGCTCTACTGCTGAGTTATATCCCTAGTCCATACATCTACTAATTATTTTTAAATTTGGAGATTCAATGCAATTTAGAGCAAAGGTCATGACAATATTCATATACTTATTTTTGGAAACTTTCAAGAAAAAGTTTTGGATCATAAATACAGAGAGCAACACATGATATATATGAAAATAGTATGAAAACCCACATGAAACTTTCAAAATATGTCCATTATGTTGAAATCCCTAGGCAAGAAAAAATAATCTCCCTCCTTTCCTTCCTTTTAACAGGATTAGATCAACATTATTAGATCACTTGCCTACAGCCTGTATGAAGGATTTCCTGGCAACCTAACATTTCTTTTTCCCCAGAATTCAAAATGGTTTCATAGGAGGCAAATATGCTTTCTGAATTCAGATTCCAAGTTTACCACAACACGTTTGTGTGACCTGTGACTGTACCTACTGCAAAGGGTAGTGGGTCGGGACAAAAATCCATCAGCGTCATAGGGATATGTGTTAAGACTGTAGCTCACAGTAACAGTTCATTGTCTGTCCCACCATATGACTTTATTTTTACTTATGTGTGTGTGTTCAGTACCAAGTTTAACAAGCACGACATCAAGAGGATCAAATCTCTCTCCAGTACTCACCATGGTACGACTGGTCACAGAGGCTTTCCATGGAGCCTCCTTTCTTCCAGACATCAGATGTATTTGTACTGGCTGTGGCATAACCATCCTTCAGAACCAGCCTGTACTGGGCAGCACTGTACAGAGAGTAGTGCTCACATTTCCACCACAGCATGGCACTGGAGTCACAGTTGAACATCTTCAAGGAATCTGTGGTTTTGGTAATATCTAGGCCAAGGCACTTCTGGGATTGCAGATGAAAGAGCCGGTGCTGGGATACCCATTTCCATAACATGTCGCTGCTGTCACCACAGTCCTGTGCTACGATCCAGTCAGACAGAGGCTGGATGCACTTGCCCGTGTTTTCATTGAATATGGTGAATGTATCATCTCCTAGGTCAAGACAGTGAAGGAAGACATTTCAGGATTTGGAGGCATGTGGCTAATATGTCTTACTCCTGCTTGCTAAGGAGAGTCTGAGTACTACTGGACTGTTTTCACCCCTGGGGTTTGCCAAACTCTAATGTTCAGCACAAGAAGGAAGGTAGAGATGGCCACAGTGTAAGAGTGTGGGTTTTGGAGCCAGTCTAACTGGACTCTGATGTACCTGTTAGTTACGAGATCAAGGCAAATTATTTATCCTCTCTGCTTTGGTCTTCTCATATGTAATGCAATACCTACTTCACACCTTGGATGTGGTGATGGAATGAACTAATTCCTGTAATGCACCGAGAATAGATGTACATATGCATGTTTGTAGATCTATGAAAGATTGCATGTTTTGCTTACAAGGATAAAGGAGCTCCTTAGTTTTCACTTTACTTAGACCGGTGGCCAATGAAAAGTATGCAGAGTTGGGGCTGGAGATATGACTCAGCAGTTAAGAGCACTGGCTGCTCTAGCAGAGGACCTGGATTCAGTTCCCAGCACTGATGTGGTAGGTAACAACCACCCATAATTTGAGTTCCAGAGAATTTGATGGCCTCTTCCAGCCTCCGTGGGCATTGCATGCATGTGATGCATTTATAATAATACAGGCAAAACACTCATTCCCAGAAAATAAAAATAAATAGATCAGTTACGTGTTGTGGCACACATGTTTAATCTCAGCACTCAGGAGACAGAAGTAGATGGATCTCTGTGAGATCAATGTCAGCCAGGCCTATATAGCAAGTTCCAGGACAGTTAGGGTTACAGGAGACCTTATCTCAACAAAAAAAACAAAACACAAACAAATCAAAAAACAAATGAAATGAAAGAAAGAAGAAAGGAAAAGAAAAACATCCCGAACCTTTGTGGGACCACACTTGTGTCTTGCCGTTTTAGGTACCAGGGCAAGTTGAGTCACAACCCCAGAAAACAATGCTCTTCTCACACTCCATGCTTTCTGTGTCTTCACCAATCGGTAAGGCAGGCCCATGTGCTCTGCCTTAGGGCAAGCTACCGCAGCCATGCAAAAAGAATTTGCTAAATGGCCACTTCCCCTGAACCTTTTTTAGAAGCCTGACTCACTGAGGTATGTCGGTAGAGATGAAGAAGTCTTCTGAGAAGGCAGAGACAGAGAACTGGGGAAAAGATTGGGAAGAAACAGAGGGTCTGGGTTCTGAGGGTGGTGAATCTGTGGCCATGGCAGCATCTCAAGCAGGGCGAGAGGCTAGGGATTCACCGTATGAATTACCTAAAGGAGACCAGACACAAACTCCAAACATTGCCTAAGTCACCAGATGCAAGATTCAACATTTAAACAATAGGACACAAGCAATGGGTGGAAACTATAGGCTAAAGATGTGACCTCCTGACTGTTTCCCCAGCACTCTTCCCAACAAAGGTGGAGATTGAAGTTCTGTCACCTTGGTGGAATGAGAGCTCAGAATCTAATTTCATTGATTTTCTGAAAATAAAGTAATGTACTGTTTCGTGCATATCCAGGTTTGAGGAACAGGATACAATCATATTTGTTACAACAAGTCATAACTGAATAGTTTGGTCATTTCTTTTACATAGATAAAAAAGTTATAGCATAGATGGTCATGTTGATGAGAATAAAGCTGGACTATTAGACATGCTTAAGCAATCATTATCAACGAGCCAGAGTTCAGCAGAAGAGCCTAAAAATTTTGGTTCCCAAAAGGTACTTTCATTTTGATGTCTGCTTCACAGTCATTGGGTTTAAGGGCACTGAACACTTTCTCAAGTAATACCTGACAGGTTATACAGTTCAAAATTCTTATACCAGGCACTGTTGGCTTCAGGGGAAATTCTACCATGTAAAGCATAACTGTAAATTTCGATCTGATTGTAACATAGACTTTTGATGAAATTTTTTGTTTTGTTTTAAATATCATCCAGCAAGACAAACAATGGGAAACAGCAACAAAGAAAAACTTTAAAGAAGTAGCTATTTTTGCTTTCAGTTTTGAATTAAAAATATTAGAGGCTGGGGAGACATAACTCAGTGGATAAAAGTACTTCCTGAACTGCGACTACAGATGCTTATGCGAGTGTCCAGCGTTTTTCTTCTCATTTTGTTTTCTGAGACAGGGTCTCCTTGAAGCCCCAGCTGGCCTGAAACTCTCTATGTAGACCAGGCCTCCATCTCACAGAGATTTACCTGTCTCTATTTCCTGAATGCTAGGATTATACTCACAAATCACCATGTCTGGCTTTACATGTCCAGATTTTACATAAGTTCTGGAGATGTGAATTCAGGTCCTCCTACAGGGAGATGACAGGCACAGGCAGGAGAATCTTCAGAAACTCCAGGACCAGCTAGCCTGGCATAAATGGTGGAAAACAACAAAAGAGAGCCTATCTCAAAGAAGGTGAAAGTGAGGACCAAGACCTGAGCTTGTCCTCTGACCTCCACAGTGAATTCTGGCAGCACACACACACACACACACACACACACACACACACACACACACACAGACACACACACACAGACACAAACAGATAACGAAGTAAGCATTGCACAGGGTGTAGTCAGGTGGCTTTACAGCAGCATCTGTCCCTCACTCCTTCTTTGACACTCCTCTGCCATATTTTCTTTTATGGTTACAGGTTGGGAGGGTAGACAGCAAAAAATGAAAATTTCTCTAAATATTCTATGAGAAAAATTGAGAAATATGTGCTTTTCCCACATATTTAATAGCCCCTCACATCCCTGATCAGGGACAGATGCTGCTGTACAAACCTACCTAACTACATGCACCTTGTGGGATGTTTGCTTCTTTATCATAATGGGTATGTGCATTACATGTCAGTTTTGCTTTATAAATATTCTTTGGAAGAGAGAACATTTTACTTTTTTCTCACTTTCTAAACCTGTGCGTGTACCAAGTATGAAACCAATAGCAATCAATGTTTGACACGCCAATGTGATCTTTGGGCACAAATATTATTAATGAGTTAAGAAATTTGTTATTAGATTTCGTATATAATGTGTGTATAAGCATTAACACATACTATAATAGCTACAGAGAGGTTTTTTCTCATAATATTTCTTCCATATAATTCTCTATGCCTGGCAGTAATTGTTTGTCTACTTAGGTTTTGTGACATTATTGGAATGATAGGGTAGAGTGGGCTGGAAAGTTGAGAAACTAAAGATAATTTTTTATTTAGAAAACATGCTATATAAGGGCATGCAAACTAATTTTAGAAATGTATTGCACTTTGAAATAATAGTTACAAAGAAATTTTGTTGTTTTGGTTTTTAACACAGGGTCTCCCTATAGCCCCAGCTAGCTTGAACTCGCTATGTAAACCAGGATAGCTTCGAACTCATAGAGATCTGCCTGACTTTCCCTCTTGAGTCCTGGGATTAAAGGCATGTGCCATTATGTCTGACTTACAAAGCACCTTTTAAAGTTGATTGGGTGGGGGGTGCTGTACATCAAATCTATCACCTGAGCAAGTTAGACAAGTTCCCTAGCACTGAGATCCATTCCCAGCCTAAAACAGGACTGTTTCTATAACTTCGTGTGGTCTCCTGTTCACGTCACAACTTTACACCAGTCTTCATTGGAGTTTTCATGCTTTCTTTCAAATAGGCATTTGGGACAAATCTAAAGGTAGAGGCAGATAACAAGATGCCTACCCACCTCTTGGAGCATTTTAAAAACATGTCTCATTTTATATAAATACTCTAAGTGAGGTTTAACAGAAAATAGCTGAACAACATTGTCATTAATTGAAAATGAATTTTTAGCATTCTTGTATCTTCCAAAGAAAACCATCTCTTTAAATGATTTTTCATTGCCTAATCATAAAGACTTGTCTTTTAGGCCCTGGGCCAAGGAGCTCAGCACATCTAGGAGAGAAGCTGAGTATGAGCATGTCATACACACAGACATTCAAGGGAAGTGGTGTGGGGAGATGGGAAGATGAAGATGGTTCCAAGGCACTTCCACAGCTTTCTTTGCCAAGTGATTTGTGGTCTCTGTCCAGTGTACAGAATGTATGGAGAGTCAGAAGTCTGAGTTTGCTAGTTCGAAAACAGGTCCCAAAGCAGGGCTGGAGAAATGGCTCAGTGGTTAGGAGCATCTTGCAGAGGACTCAGTTTCAAATCCAAGCACCCACATGACAGCTAACAACTATCTGTAATTCCAGTTCCAGGATAATTCGATGCCCTCTTCTGTCCTCCATGGGCATTGCACAACACGGGTGCACTTACATATATGAAGGCATAACACTCATACACATAAAACAAACATAAATACATTTTAAAAAAGGGAAAGAAAACAGGCCCCAAAGAGGCAGTTGGGTTCATGGACAATTGGGTACATGGCAGTACAGTAGGCATCTGAAAGCCATGGTTGGTTGGTGTAGACTGGTGAGAACCTCAGAAGTCCCAAGGATCACATTACAGTTAGCCCTCCAAGGAAGCAAACCAGGCACTTGGCATTTCCCCAAGGACGCAGAGGTGCTCCTTCAGCGTTTGGGTTGCCAAGACCACCTGCCTAAGCTTGCTGCACACATGTGACAAAGTGAAGCTGACCCACTGCCAAACAAGCTACCCAAATGGCTGGATGTTCAAACTCCAGAGCTGGGCTGGGGAGATGGTTCAGTGGGTAACAGTGCTTACTGCTCAAACATGAGGATCTGAGTTTGAATCCCCGGCATTCACTTAAAAAAAGAAAAAGCCAAGCATGGCCCCACATTCCTGTAACCACAGAGTTGCTGGGTGGAGAGAGGCAGACAGTTGCAAGGAACTCAGTGGCCAGCCAGCCTAGCCAAAACAGTGAGCTTCAGTTCAGCGAGAGACCTTGAGAATAAGTGTTAAGAGAATAGAGCAGAACGTGGCAAAACAATACATGAGCATCCTTCTCTGGCTGCTACACATGCACACACCCTTTTGTCCCCACCAAAACTCTCCAGTGTTTCCCCAAAACGTCCACAAGCCTGGTTTGAGGTGAGAGATGCTTGCCCAGGGCAGCAGCTAGAAGTAGGGAAGCAAATACCTGTGGGGACCTAGTGCAGGGGAATAGACTTAAGTCTGGTGCTCTTCGCCTTGGGTCAGTGAGAGGGAATAGGGATGCTGGAGACTGTAAGAATTAAGGAAATGCTGGGTGTGGTGGCACATGCCTTTAAATTCCAGCACTTGGGAGGCAGAGGCAGACAGATTTCTGTGAGTTCAAGACCAACTTGGTCTATATTGAGAGCTCCAGACCAACTGGGGCTACAGGGAAACCCTGTCTCAAAAAAGATCCCCCGCCAAAAAAAAAAAAAAAAAAGAATTAAAGAGGTCTTGAAATTTGTTTAGAAAACAATAGGCATCCTAGATGGAAATAGAGAGATACATGATTGGAAAGTTAGTGTGCTTTTGCTGCACTGAGATCTTTCTCCTTAGATGGTTGTAGGGCAGGCAGAACTGAATTCTTACAGCAGTGAAGATTTTACTATCAATATCTTTTTGGAAGGTTCCCAGCACAGAGGGTCAAAGAAAGTGAACAGTGAAAGTCTGCACAGGACACACGGAAGATCTTTGGTGGGTGAAGACAAAGTGATGCCACCCGGTCTCCCAGAAACCTCTTCCCCCGACTCTGAAGACTTCATCAGACAGCAACTAAGCTTAGCGCAAAGAAAGTAAGAGCCACACTCAATGTTTCTCAGAATCATCCTGACCATCTTTTCCTTCTTCACACAGGCAAGAGAGCAGAAGTAGTGGGTGGGTGAAGGCTGCTGCCCACAGAGTGCCAGTTACATAGTCCGACCAAATAGCAAAGTCCTTGACACACCTTTTGCTGAGGCAAAAACAGAAAGTAAAAGCGTAATGGGGCAGCTAAGTGCAATGGGACTGAGCATTAGCATAGGGTGTCAGCCCCACAGAGCCTGTGCATCTGCGTGGGGTTGTCAGACTGAGGGTGGGGAGGACTTGGTGCCAATAACCAAATTAGAAGAAAGGTTCACTGCTCTAGGTGGCACGGAAGGGCTTCTTAAGACTCCGGCCCTTTTGGAGACTAGTTGAACCTGATTTCCTTTTTGACGCACACCGTGGTCAGAGAATCCGCGGGATTCTTGGGGTGTGGGGTGGAAGCTTGTTCTTATCACGCAGGGGCAAAGATGACCAAGGAGGGACAGTGGGCTGAGAACCCGCTCGAGGAGGCTCAGGGGGAGATGGTGAGCCCCAGGGAAGCATCGACGAGCAAGGGGCGAAGGAGCCTTCCAGAAAAGACCTTGGGCCCTCTCGAAGGTCCCGGGGTCGTTCGCGGCAGATGGCCCTGCCCGTGCGCGCCGCCCTCCTCCGGGGTCCTAGGACAGCTGGGCGCCTTCTCCAGATCTCCCCATCCGCTCCTCTGCTCCACAGTCGCCTGAGCGAGGGAGCCGCAGACCTGACCCGGAGGAGGCAACTCCACAGAGCAGCATCGTCCAGGCCCCGGGTTACCTGAGAGGTAGGAAGGCTCCACGAACACGATGCACTGCAGCAGCACCAGCGGCCCCGCCGCGTAGCCGGGGGTGGTCCAGCGCGTCCACATCGCGAGCCTCCAGGCTTGGGCCGCTCTAGGGGTGAGCGGGGCCAGCTTCCCTGAGCCTTGGCCAGGACTTCTGGGGCGCCCAGGCCCCGCCCCCGCCGCCCTCGGCCAATCAGCCCTGCGTCTCAGGATCCTTGTGCGGACAGGATGGAGGGGTGCTCTGGTGGGTTGTACTGTTCCTGGGACCCGCTGCAGACACCTGCGAGGGCTTGGGACCTTTAGACCTTTAGAGTCAGGAAGCGAGAGCGTCAGGAAAACCTCAGAGCATTGAGGCCCCGGCCCCGCCTCTTCATCCGCAAAGCTGGGGAGGTGTGAGACAAGTCAGGGGATGACCCTGGCCTGGTGAGTGGGCTACATCAGTTTAGGAACTTGTCCTTCTGCCTAGGAACAGGAGTGAGGGATGACTTCATTCCGTGGCTGGGCTGGAAAAGCACACACGTCTTCTTATTCCACATTGGGGAAGTGTACACTTGAGCATGTGGCGTCTGTGGCCAAGCCAAAGAATTCAGCTGTCCTTGGCAAAATCTTGAGTATTTGGGTGAGACAAAAGCACACTGGGTTTGACCTGAGATTGTTAAACAATTATTAAAAGTAACAATTACTCCAGTGACTGAACTGCTTATAAAGCTTTTAACTATTTTACCTTTGCCAGTAAGCTCTTTCCTTTAAAAATATTTACTTATTTATTTAATGTGTATGAGTATTGTGCAATGCCCATGGAGGACGTCGAATCTGCTGGAACTGAAGTTAAAGACAGTTGTTAGTTGTCATGCTGGGTATCGAACCCAGGGCCTTTGAAGGAGCAGCCAGTGTTCTTAACTACTGAACCATCTCTCCAGCCCCAAGCTCTTTTCTTAATAATTTAATGGTAATAATAACCCAGTTGAAATGTGGAAGTCTTTACCCAGAATCTGAAATTCATGTCCCACCTTGAACACCACTATATTCAATCTATGGATAACTCAAATAGGTCAAATTACAAATGACCTAAGTTGTCTGAATTTTAATATCTTAGATGTTTAAATTCCTATTTATTTTGTATAGGATGCAAATGTGAATTGGCCTCAGTCTCTGTTCCCCAAAGGTGGCAGTTACCCTGAGGTTATGTCTAGGTTGACACTCCCAATTCCAACCACCCGGGTGACTCCAAACATACCCTGCCCTGTCCCCTCTTCAAGCTCTGGCCTTTGCATTTTTAGTGAATACAGAGAGTGCTTATCATTCAGGAACCGGGCACTTTATGAGACTGAATTCAAAAACAATCTGTTTGCTCTTCAGACCTTATGGGGTTGTGCAGGAGATGAGGCTCACACCGTAACCTCAGGCAAAATGCACAGGGATAAACCTTCAAGAAAGGTCAACTGGGACTTGAAAAGAATGATTGAGAATTCAACCAGGGACAGTAGGGAGCAAAGCGTGACAAAGCAGAGGCAAAAAAAAAAAAATACAAAGTGAGGTCAGAAGTCTAGTGCAATAGAAAGGGAGAGAGAGAGACAGAGAGAGACAGAGACAGATGGAGAGAGACAGAGGCAGACAGAGACAGAGGCAGCAGAAAGGACAGACTTGCTGTTTTGTGAAGGGCAGCTTTCCTTTGTAAAGATCAGACAGCAGGAAGTGCTGAGTAACAGAACCTGCAGCTGCTGCTTGGTGTGCTTCTTTCTGACCCTACCCAACTTGGCACTCCTTGAAGGCAGTGACTGTCTATTCATTATCTCCCTCATATTTAGCCCAGGGCCTGTTCCAAAGCAAACTCTCATAGATCTTGGTTTAATTAGTGAATGAGTTCCTATAGATGCTGTAGCCTAGGTACATACGGGTTCTTACTTGCATTATCTCATGCTGCAAATAGTTTCTCAATTGTCATTTCTCAAGTGACCTCAGTTACAACAATTATTATCCTTTCTGACAAAGGAGAGGACATGAGACCCTTCTATTTAGTTCTTTTCAATGCTATTTGTTTACAGCAAAGGTTCTCAATGGAGAGTTCAAGGAAGTTGTGAATTGCTGGAACTGAACACTGCTTTTCAAATGTGCTTTTTACTTTGAGCAGAGGGCCTCAAAGTTATCATGAGAGTTTCAAAGAAGCCAGTGATCCAAAAAACAAAACTCCACCTCAGATAAAACACATCTCTCTATGATATGAACTTAATTTAACTCCCTTCCTATGTGACTCCATGTTTCTGGCAACCTGTCTTTCTTCTTTTCCTAACTCTGCCCAGGCTCATATTCACAATGTTGCTTTAAAAAAATACTAAATTTTTCTTGGAGCTATGTGGCTCAGCCTGGCATTGAACTCCCTTATAGGTGTGCAGCTCCACACCAGGTTTAGAGTACCCTCCTGACTCCTTGCCTTAGTTCCGCCCTTCCCTTAAGTTCTGATCAGAATTCACATTTTATATAATCCTGTCTCTTAAGGGCCGCTGGGATTATCCCCTCTAAGTAACTGCGTAATATTGTGCATTCAGCTCACTTGGCATTTAATACTTGTTGATTCCTAAAGCTATTTGTTTCTTTGGGGACATGTACACTGATACTCTACCTAGGTTACAAAACCTCAATAAATATTGATTGTTAGTGATTATAACAGAGAGCAGTATATCCTTCAGGACTCTCCTCACTGTTATTTCCTTTATGGGGCTAGAGAAATGGCCCAGTGGTTGAGAGTACTGACTCTTCTTGCAGAAGACTCAGGTTTGAACCCAAGACCCACATGGTGTCTAACAACTGTCTGTAACTCCAGTTTCAGGGGATCCAATGCCCTCTTTTATTCTCTATGGGCACTGCAGGACACGGGTCAACTTAAATGCATGCAGGCATAGCATAATACACATAAAAAATAAGAGATCTATCTTGGGGCTGGAGAGATAGCTCAGCAGTTAAGAGCACCGACTGCTCTTGCAGAGGATATCTGTGTGGACTGTGTGGTCTTAGTTGACTTTTCTTTGCTACAGATTCCCAAGACACTCCACACCTTTTCCTGATAGAATTCAGTACAACTGGATTAGGTGATTATGTTCTCTCTCTTCTCTCTCTCATTTTTCTCTCCCCCACCTTCTCTCGCTTACTTTTATTCCCTCCCTCCCACCCTCCGTCCCCTCCTCCTTCTTCTTCCCTCCCTTCTTTCCCCACTCCCTTCCCTCTTCTTCCAGAATACAAGCTCCAAGAAGGCAGTGACAATGTCTGCTTTATTGACTTCTATGTTTTAAGAGACTGGCACTGTTTGCTGTATGAATTAATGAATATATAGTAGATCTCCTAAGGCAACAGGAGTCTAGGCATTGAAAAGAAGGATAACTGGGTTTGGGTGCAAGCAAGGATCTTTAGACACTGGACTGGATGTTCTTAGATAACAGTGCTGAGTAGGTAGAGAGACAGTGAGAAGGACTCATCAAGCTGAGGCAGTGGTGACAATCTACAGATCCTTGGGTGCCAGGTCATTGTGCTAACATTTCCCATACACTCTTTCCTTTAGCAATCACCCTATGAAGCAGGCACTCCCATTGCCCACCTTTTATAGATGTAGAAACTAGGAAGGCCCAGGGAGGATTAATAATGGGGCCAAGGTTAATAGCCACAGGCGAAGGAAGATGCTATGGTGGCAATCTCAGTGAAGAATTGCATAGGTGTGTGAGATAACATTTAATTAAGCACAATAAAATATCAGTCTAGTAACAACTAGGGAGGAGAAAAAATTAACCCTTTGGGGCTTCTAAAGTCATGTGTTTAATACTAAAATATATCCTACCCCAAATCAGAGTAACTACGATATGGGCTGCTTCTGCTCATATCCACCTTACTCCCACACTGAGATAACCACTCCTTTAAATTATTTTATCAGTCTTTTTTAAATTTTAGGTTCTGGAGATGGAACTCAGGACCTTACACAATACTCATCGTGTCCTCAGCCATTAAACTATACCCCAGCTAATGATTCCTTTCTTGATAGACTTTTTTTCTTTTGTAACTCTTATTTGAATTTATTTAGGTATATAGTATGCATGTGTAGAGGTCAGAGGAAAACTTGTAGGGCTTGGTTTTCTCCTTCCACCATGTGGGTTCAGATAGGTGGTCAGGTTTGGTAACAAGAGCTGTTACTGTTACTTCCTAGGCCATCATGCTGGCCCTAGCTTTTTTTTTTTTGTTATATATATATAGTTTTCCCAAGTGTGATTCAGCCTTTAAACAGTATGCATGCTGTAGGTAAACAGTGTAATTTTGTATGTTTTAAAATTTTATGCAAATATAATCATTTTAAGGCGAATTTTTTTAGGGCTTCTCTTCATTTGCTCAGAATTCTACCCGTGGCATTCGTCCGTGTTGGTGTGTGTCTCTGTAGTTCATTCCTTTTAATGTAACATCGCATTTTAAGAATAAAATACATGTTATGGGTCTGAAGAGATGGCTCTGTGGTTAAGAGTACTGACTACTCTTGCAGAGGACCTGGGTTTAGTTCCCAGAACCCACATGGCAGCTAACAACCATCTCTAATTCGAGTTCCAGGGTATCTGACCCAGTCTTCTGACCTTGACAGGCATTGCACAACATGGCTACACTTACATACATGCAGGTAATACACCCATACACATAAAATAAAAATAATAAATAAAAAAAAAATATATTTTAAAGAATAAAATACCCGCCACCCTTGTCTTGGCGGATTCCGAGTCATCAGCAGCTGGGTGCTTTCCATTTTGGTAGTTTGCTGTCTTCCACGTTGCTTCTGTGAATGTCTTTGTAGGTATCTTCTAGAGTACTTTGCTACAGTTTCCTGAGGTTATGTTCACAGATGTGAGACTGCTAGAGGCCAGGGTATGCTCAGCATCAGCATTATCAAATGGTGTTAATGGGTTTTCCAACTTACACTCTACCATTATGTACGAGCATTCCCATTACTAAACACAGCCGCCTGCATCAGGCATTTAAACTTTTCTGTGCTAAAGATTGTATTTCCTTAATTGCTAATGAGGTTGAAAATATTTTCCTATGTTTTGCAGTTATTTGTATTTCCTTTCTCCATTCTTATGCAGGTTGTTTGCCTTTTTTCTCTAAGATCCATTCCTTGCCCCTCCCTGTTTGAATCTCCAGGGGCTATCCTGAATTCCTCCAGGCTCATGGGTTAGCTTCAGGCAATCGGACGTCCTCAAAAGAGATTGGTTTTGAGGCGCAAAGGCAAGGACATTTCTTTCCCTCTGCTTGGGAACACACATAACAGGGCCGGTATGTCTTCTGTGGCTCCAGCTTCTGCCTGCGAGCCGCACCCTCTGCGCTCGAGCTCCCACCAGGCGGCTCCTGTCAGCCTCCCAGCTTCTTTCAGTAGTCCTGTCTTCATGGTTCTAACTCCCTGTCACTCATTATTTCAGGGATGGCTTCTTGCAGTTAATATTTTCTGGAGAGCCCTATTAACATATTTTCAGTTTTCCTTCCTTATAGTTAATTTCTTTTATTGAACCACTTATTGTGTCTTTTTTTTTAAGCTTTACTGGACCCTCATAATATTGATTTAGCATGGGAAACAAGGGTGCCTTGAAACAGCATCCAAAACTAATGTGAACAAGAAACATTACACATGAAGCATATCCAACTGCACAAGGAATTGTGTTATCAAGAGAGTCAGTGTGGGATGCATCTACACAGTGGTGATGATGTCCACAGATGGCCCCATGTGTAGTAAGGAGGACCCAGGAGGTTCAGATAAGAGCTTAGTCTAAAAATAAATTTTAAACAGTTCCCACTGGACCTTGATAATCGAGATCTGCTTTTTTTTCCCCTGGTCATAACTAAACTCTTGAGGCCTATAATCAAGATGTAGGTAGACCTCAAAGGGCCAATATAAAAATAAAACTTCCTTCAATAGGTTTTAAACTCTAGAATTCTCTGATGAAGAATTTCTCTGTTAAAATAGTTACAGGACATCGACTTAAGAGACTTAATAAGGAGTGGATGTGGTAGACCTATTCGTTAGTTAGCTTAACTGCAAGGATAACAAGAAATGACAGAAGTACAGAACTCAGAGATCTTGCAGTCTGTTGCCTTTTGCTTTATAGAAAAGAAAATGGACTCAAAGAGTTGAGTAACCATTGTGGATGGGAGAAGCATTGGAGATTTGATGTGCGCTCCTGGGGTTAAGGAGAAAAAGAATCCGAAAATGGCTATGATGCTAATTACTTGGCAGGACAGAAGATAAATCTGGGCACACAAGGACTGGCCACAGATTCAGGGAGCGCAGGCACTGGTAGGAGTGCGTTGCAAGCATCAATCATGTGCTTTGGCAAGAAGAACATCATCTCAGGAGAGGCAGAAATTTCTAGGAAACATTTCAGCACACATGTTGAAAAATAAGGAACCAATTTGGAGGTGCAGATAATTTCATTTATAGGGGAAATGTAACGAAGAGGCAATTTCTGACTTTGATAGACACAGGTTCATTGTGCTTCAGTAAGAGCTAGCAAGTGGGGTGATGTGTTGATTTTTACTTGTGTAATTAGAAGCACTTTCCTTATAATTAACTAAGCTCATTGTCAAAATCTGTCCCAGAGAAAACAACAGGATGATAAATAGTCAAATCCCGGGAGTCTTTGTTCCTCAGAGAAAATGGTCAGGTTTACAGTTTAAAACAAATATTTTCCCAACTTCAGCACACGAGAGAAGAAGTTATATTTTCTAGCTTTGGAAACCAGAGTGTAATGTGATTCTCTACTACAGATGACTTATACCTCAGGAAGAAGGTTCAGAACTATCTAAACTCTTAGATCAGGAGAAGTTTAAAAATGCTGGATTCTTGATATCTTAGAAAGTTTTGAAGTATGAGTCCTACTAACAAATTTTAGTATTGCAAAGTACATTTTGACATCACTGTATTTACCAACGTTCCAATTTTTTGGCTTTTGTCCACTCGTTAATACCTCTATGAAGCAAAAAGTAGTGTTTTATTTAGACCACAGTCCCAAAAGTTCAAGGACATTGTGCCATAATCTACCTGGCTTTGAATGTGTTGCCTTGGCCATGTCACATGGTTGATGGCACATACATGAAAGAGAGATGACTTGGGCAAGCAGGAAGCCAGAGAGAGCAGGAAGACCCTCTTTTGAGAACTATCCAGGGTCCCATGACAACTGTGTGAATCACTTCTTTAGGGCAATACCACAATGATCTAATTACATCCTAATATGTTTCATTTCTTAAAGGTGCCACCTTATACATCACCACACTGAGGACCAATCTTCCAACACAGGAACCTTTGGGACACAACACTAAACCTTATGCAAACCATAGCAAGAACTCAGGTCCATCTCTGCTTGGGCTTCCTCGGGCATGGGAATGTGCTTCTTATTTGCTAACAGACTTGAGGCCACCTGATATGGGTTCCACATCTCTCTGCTTTTCCTCATGTGTTTCTTTCTCGATCTTAGATGAAGAGTCAGCCTCTTTTTCTTCCTTCTTTACTCCAAACCTTTTCCCCACCATAGTATTTAATGTCTTCCCCTTTATGAGTCAGAGGAAGATCTTGAGCATGTTTTATTTTTGTTTGTTTATTCTGCTATAATTCACACACACACATATACACACAAACACAAGATAAAGAGTACTAGAAATAGAACCACAATATTATTATTCCCCTAAAAACATTGACAGTAATTCCTTAGTCTTGTTAAATATCCACTCAATGTTTGTATGTCTCCAGTTATCTTTCAAGGGCTTTGTTTAGTTTTGCAGTTCGCATCAGAATTCAAATAAGGTTCTTGCACTGAGATGAGTTGCTACAACATTAAATATATTTTAATCTTTATGTACTTTCTTGTTTTTTAAAAATTATTTCCCCCTTATAATAGTGTTGAAAAAAAGACAGCTCATTTTAAGAGTTTTTCAGTTTGGGTTTGATAACGCCTCTGTTGTTGGAATTGTTCAATGTGTTTCATTAACCTTTATATTTCTTACAAATTAGTGTTTAGATTCAATTTATTTTATTTTATTTTTTTAGACAGGGTCTCCCACATAGCCCCAGCTGCTCTAGAGCTTACTATGTAGACCAGACTGGCCTTGATCTCACAGAGATCCTCCTGCCTCTGCCTCCAAAGTGCTGGAATTAAAGGTGTGTGCTACCATGCCTGGTGATTCAATTTATTATAGTCACAAGACTACTTCATATGTCTTGTGCTTTTCTATTACACGTACACATGTCATTTTTCTTCATTTTTTTGGCGATATTACCTTCTACAAGAAGCTTTTGGGGGTAAACTTTCATCTGTGAGGTTATAGATCAAATGATGTGTTATTTTCCATCATTTTTATAGTTTGAAATAAGAGAGTGGTTCCCTAACATCCTTGAAAAATGGATATTGAGTTATTAATGTTTTAATCATCATTTAAACACATCTGGTGTTTTTCAAATCCCCCGTGGTTGCTGTATAAGAGTACTCTTATATGAAATTCTCAAAAATAAAAATTTAATTATAAAAAATAATTACTCTTACATTTTCCTGTAAATGTTGTTGGGTAACATTCTCTCCTGAAGGGAGAAGGGAGGCTCTCAAGTCTGAGCAAGCTCCCAAGGCCAGGAAGCTCAGGAAACTTACAAGACTTGTAAGACCCCTGGGAAAGGGTATATGAGCAGTGAGTGCTGGGAGTTCAGAAGACTCTAGTGAAACTGCCTGCAAGTTGGGCAGGGGCTCCAGGGATGCAGCGTTCATGGGTCATCAGGCTGCAGTGGGCTTTTTGGTGTTGCAGCTGCCTTGGAGTCACTCCTGACTCCCGTAAGAAATCCATATAAAATAATCAGCTCCTCATCTAGACTTCGGTAGAATCATCTATTTGGTCTGTTAGTGGTTCCCTATCACGTCTCCCTGGGAGTAGGAAAACAGCACAATTAAAACGTTTCTTTTACACATTTATATGATGTACATCCAACTATGTGATGAGAAATGGAAATAATATTTTTGTGTTTAATTAAATTTACCAAATTCATTCTTTTCATATTTCCTAATAGTGACAGCTGCATTCCATGTACTTATCCATAAATTCATGGGGTGATATATATATATATGTATATATATATATATATATACACTCTTTATATAACTTCATTAAAAAATTCCCTATTTTTGCCCCAATAGTATCAAAATATTTTAATATATCCTATCTTCATTTTTTTAATTACTTTTTTGGAGATATGGTCTCATGTGGACCAGACTGGCCTTGAACTTACTCTATAATTAAGGATGACCTTGATCATCTTTAAAATTTTTATTTATTTATTATCTATCTATCATTTGTTATTTATTTGGTGTGTGTGTGTGTATGTGTCTGTGTGTATGTGGTATATACACACATGTTGCCAGTAACCTTTGCAAATACCTACATGCACACAGAAGCCAGGGAAGGATGTTGGGTGTTCTGCTCTGTTGTTCTCTATCTTATTATTCCTTTGAGACCAAGTCTCTCACTGACCCTGGAACTAGTCGGGCAGCCAGCACACCTCAGTAATTCTCCTGTCTTTGCCCATCACAGCACTTGCATTACAGTTGTGAGCAGCCAGTCTTAATTTTTTTAACGTGGGTATGGAGGATTCAAACTGACGTCCTCTTGCTCACAGCCATAGAACCATCTCTCTAGGCCCACATTATATCTTTATAATAAATCATATCAATTTCTAGTAGGTGTGAGCTATTTCATGTTTTTTTCTCTTCAAAATTATATTGGATATTCTTGTTCCTGTCGTTCTTGTTTATGAACTTTAGGGTTAGTGAGTCAAGTTTCATGAAAACTGTTTGCCTTCACTAGAACTGCATTTAATTTAGGGCTGAATTTGGAGAGAGATAGTGTTTTAATGACCCGGGTCTCTCTTCTGTGAACATGGTATTGTTCTTTTTGTACTCTGGCCATCTTTTGCATCTGTCTGAATGCTTAGTTGGGGGATATGTGCCTGATTTGGTAATTGTTTGAGTCTCACTAAAGGTTTTTGAGTGGAAAGACTGGCACAATAAGAACCTTGTAGGGATTATATTGGTTTGAGAGTGGTAGCAATTTGATTGGAGACTGATAGAGAATCAATCAGAACTCTTGCAAAGGTCTAAAGAAATAATTGAAGTCAGAGTTTTAATGGTAGCAGTGGTGAGAGATAGATCAGATAGCTTGGCAAAACCTTTCAGAAATTAATTATTCCATTTTATAACAAAAAGACATCATCAGGCTTTGTGCTTCTCTTTTAAGACAATTAAATGAAGCTGAAAATGTTAAGATTTGGATGAATTACTTTAACCTGTAGTGAAAAAACAGTAATCACTGGAAGAAGAGCATACTGTTCCTGGCCTTATCTTTTGGAAATATAATTTTACCTTGAAGTTCAAATAGACCTCTTTTATACAGTGTTGGAGGTCCCAGCACTCAGGACCAGCCCGAGGGGGACCGAAGGAGCTCTGCCCTAGGGGGAGGGGCGAGTAGGCACAGAGTCAAGACACTGACTCTGGGAGTTGAACAGAAAGCCAGCAGTGGTGATCGGCTGCAAAACTCATTTATTCAAGAAAAAGCAGAGAGTCTTATAGGTCTTGTTGGCCAATAGCCTGATGGGGTGGGGTCCACCAGTTTGTTCCCAGGTGGATTAGGTTCTCTCCAAGTTCTGGGCAGAAACTGGCTTCACAACCAACCGGTGTGGAGCACCACACCCATGAGAGCCATTCCTCCTGGCAGGTGGCCTAGGTAGGCCCACCCTGCATTATGCCCAACAATAAGGGTCAATCTTGATTTCATCAGTTAGAGTAAGGATGTCTGACAGGGTTTTCTTTGTAATATGATTGTGTGCGTGCTTATTTTTCTCATGATGGCTAGCAACAAGACATATTATGTTTTATTCCCTACTGCCTGGTACAATAAGTTACATTTATTTGTTTAGCATTTTATGGTAGGAGTCTATGGCACTGGTGGAGGTCAGAGGACAGCTTGAGAGAATCTGTTCTTTCCTTCCAACACGTGGGTCCTGGGGACTAAACTCATCATCAGTCTTGATGGCAAGCGTCTTCACCCTCTGAGCCATATTGCTGGCAAACAATTACTCTTAATGCAGGGAGGAGAATATTGTCAGTCAACAATGGGTAATAACTTAAGAATAAAAACTGAAACCCTTCACCTGTTCCATTTATAAATACCTGATTTTCTTTTCCTTCTTGACATTAGGTTGGACCATTTGTGTTAAATGTGGTCCCCACTGTGAATTTGGGCAGGATCTCTATGTGTATTTCTACCCTCAATTCCTTTAAAGGTATCTATATACTCTGTAATTTCATTTATTGTTTGGCCATTTTATACTGCTACTAGTTTATTATGATATCTCTGTGTGAGTTATGTACCTATTAAATTTAAAGTGTTGTTATTCTTATGGAAAAATAATTTAATCTATAAATCACTTACCAGGTTACTTTGCGCAGTTTGCAGAATAAAAGGCAGATACTAAACAATTCAAAAATTAAAAATGGAATACAACAATAAACAAACAGGTGCTTTTGCTACCTTGTAAATAGCTATAGGTTTCTGTACCATGGGTGGTCTGACTTCCCCTGTGAGTTAATGGAAACTAAGGCGATATTGTTATGGTTCTTAAATGTGGCCCAACTTCCCATTGCTTTCAGTGGGGCAGGTTGATATACATGCTTCTTAACTGTTGTCCCAACTTGCTATGTCCTTGTAATTTTTATGCCTAGAAGGTGTTGCTCAAATGAATATGAATGCATTTTCTGATTAGATCTCTGGCTTTTGTTTTCTGATTCTTGTATTCAAAAGGCTGCCATGACCCTTGACCAAAGCTCTCAATGAAGGGTGTACACAAGTGCTGACCGGTTTCACATGACTCTGGTCATAGCTGACTGGATCCCAGATGGGCATGTGTGTCAAAGACAGTCAGTTTTCCTAGGTATCCATGAACTGAGGAATGGGTAATGAAAATGTGGCACATATATACACAGGAATTTCATTCATTTGTAAAGAAAAATGAAATTTGCAGGTGAATGAATGGAACTGGAAAAGATTATACTGAGCAAGGGAACCCAGACCCAGAAAGACAAACGCCACTATGTTCTCTCCTAACATCAGTTCTTCAGGTTGGTGTGTTTAGCTTGGAGTACCCATAAAAGCCAGGAAACAACAAAAGGACCATGGGGCAGGGAATTAATGTGGCACGAAAGGGGATAACTGGGTGGGGAGAGGTTCATGTGGAGAGGAGCTTTAGCGAGCAGAAGACAGAAGCAGTGGGAAGAGGGATAACTAGCGTCAAGGATATTTGAAAAGCCATATGGAAACTTACTATTTTATAAGCTTCCTAAAAATACATTTACAATTTTTTATTTAATACTTTTATTTTATATGTATGAGTGTATTGCTAGTATGTATATAAGTACATCCATGTCATGCAATGCCCACAGAGGTCAGAAGAGGGTGTCGAATCTCCTGGAACTGGAACTACATACAGTTGTTAGCCAACATGTAGGTGCTGAGAACAGAACCATGGACCTCTCTGCAAGAGCAGCCAGTGCTCTTAACCACTGAGCCATCTCTCCAGTCCCCAAAATACTTACAAAAAAGTTAATTGGAGTTAGACTACCCAGGGTGGGAGTAATGCTCTCCCAAGAAGCCATCCGTTATCAAACAAAAAGCCTGGTGCCAGCTGTGGATACTCACCTTTGAGTTATTGATCAAAGGGGTCCAAGAGACCTCCACCCCCAGACAATACAGACTGTTGCTATTCTTCATCAGAATTTGATGGTAAGATTCTATTGCTGAAGATACCACAAACTTTGGTCACAGGACTTGTAAAATGTACATATCAAGTTGATACTCACCTGGAAGTTTCCTCCCTACTGGCTAGCTTTCATAGTGCCAGAAGGTGCTGTGCAGGCTGCTCCTCAAAAGTCTTACTCAGCTGTGAACGCCAAGTCTCTTGTAACAAGCAATATGGTAAGATATGCTCGTTGGTATGACAGTGGTATGAATGTTATCAGGGTTTCTGATTAGATTTAGGGCCCACTCCACAAAATGGAACTCATCCCTGGTACTGTTAACTGGGCCAAGAACTCATGGATGGGTAAGTCATGCTCTAGGGAAGAACCTACTACTATTATGTTGCTAAATGGATGTAGTATCAAACTGCTCTCTAAATACTTATCTTTATACCCATAAATTAGTGTAGTTCTTAGCCTTTAGCAGAGAAGCTTCTTTTTGTAGTAGATGGTGATTAACACAGAGATCCACAACTGATTAAGTTGCAGAGAACAAGAGAGTGTGGAGTGCTTAGCCCTAAATGGGGCGTTTTTATCACACCTCTCTCCCTAAGACTCAGGGATCATCACAGAAGAGAAGGTAAAAAGATGATAAGAACCAGAGGTTGTAGAGGACTGCTGTGAAACAGTGTGTTCTAGGCATGACAAGTCTACTGCATACATGAACTCACAGTGCCTGTGGATGTGTACATCAGATCTGTATGAGATGAAGCCAGTCATGGGACTGGAGAGAGGTTTGGAGGATAGCAGCACCTGCTGCTGTTACAGAGGATCTGAGTTCTGCTCTTAAGCATCCATGTTGGATGGCTTATGACGGCCTGTAACTCCTGCTCCTGGGGATCTGACAGCTTGTGGTCTCTATGGGCACTTACACTTACATACAAATAAATACACACACATGCAGAGAGAGAGAGAGACAGAGAGAGAGAAGATAAAATAATCCAGTGAAAACTCCAGTATGGCTAGGGGAGAGGCTCAAGAGAGGCTCATGAAGTCCCACCCCTAGCTGAGGAGCTATTGAGCTGTTGGCAGTTTTGGGTGCTGCCCCTGGTAGATTACCCATGTTCCAGTGGATAGCCCTAAACCACACCAACAGTACCATTTGGAGCCAGTGGTTTAAAAAAAAAGTGTATATTAAGTTGGGAGGGAAATGAGGTGGAGGAAATTTGGGGAGAAGTGGACCAGAGGAATTGGGGGTGATTTGATCAAAACACATTGTGTGCATTTTTGAAATTCTGAAAGAACAAATAAAAATATATCTGAAGACAGTCTGGAAGTGGTTTGGCAGACAGCAAGGCCTTTTTGAAACAGGGCCCCGAGAAGTACGTATTAGGATGCAAACTTGTGTGTAAGTGCTCTTGTGAAGAGACTTTGTAAATAAATCCCAGGGAACTTGTACTGCTGTTGCAGGAGTCAAGGTAGAAAGTACTTTTAGACACATGAGCAGCCCTCTGATGAAAAATTTCAGTTCCTAGTTGTTGAGAGTAAAGCTGTGGAAATCTGTTCTCCAGGCACAACATGACCATTGCTGCCTTGAAATCAGAGCAGCTGTGATGATCAGAAGAGACCCTGACAGGATCAGGCTTATGAGCATTCCTTCTTAGATGGAGAGACTGAGGGTCATCTGACCTTCACCTGAGCCTCCAAGCACACCCTACCTCTCCCCCCCGCCCCCGACACATTGCCCTGCATATAATGCTGCTCTAGCTGCACATGGTCTTGGGGATTCTTGAGTATAGAGGAGGTGAAATTTGACTGGAATTGGGACTCCAGTGCTGTAGATTTTGGAATCATCTGCTATGGTAGGATGGGTTATTATACTGATGTAACTGCTTCAGAGTTACCCAGGCTTCTGTACATAACCGAAATAAACTCATCGGTCCACTACTGGCCATGGATGGAATCATTTCTTTGGTCTCTTGGTATCCTGTCTAGGGTGAATGGGCACTTCTGCATCTTTCCAGGAAAGACGATGCAACAAAGTGAACCATACAGACATCACAAGGATTCGCTTTAGATTCTGTAGGCCTAGAAGGGGGAACTGCTCAGGAGGAACCATGGTATTTAACAGAATGAACTGGATTCTCTCTTTTAGGGATTCTGTGTATGAGACAGCAAGAATTTAACCAAGCAGCAGAATCCAGTAGCAAGAAGCAGCACAATAATATGCCCAGTGTCACTGTGGGGCCTGCTCTCATTGCTCTTGGGAAGTCATGTTTCCTATGTGACTCCTTTCACAATGACAGAATGAAGGACAACAGCCATGATTCTACCATAACAAACCAAATGGTCAAATCTCTGGGTTCAACTACATCATTATTCTTCCTTTTGTTTTCTTTCGTCCTCATCTGTTTATGTCACACAAAGTATGGATTCCCCTTGGGAGGAATGACTGGATTGTTACTGAACTCAGCCTTCTGTGATTTTTCATATAGGTTGGTGTTTCTGGTGAATAAACGCAGAAACGGGAGGTGTTTACATGTATCCACTTAATGGGCAGAGTAGCGTCATGGTGTTGCGTAGGTACTTTACACACGTTGCGATCTGTTACCAAGTGGACTAGAAGTATTTCAGCCTTTCATCTTCCATCCGGACCCTTCTTCCTCCATTTATTGTACATTTCTGCTCAAGCATGGAGGAGTTGTTACAACACAAATGTTTCCTGGAGATAACCTTTATCAATCAAAAATATAGTTTAGCTTCATATGCTCATATGTGATGATGTAGCTCAGGAATTATGAAGCTGTGGTTCCACAGAAACTGCAATCTATTACAATTGAGGATAAACTTCAGCTCTAGATCAGAAGTGACTTGCTGGAGAGAGGACATAAGCCAGATCAACATTACATGAGCGAAAGAACTGCCCACTAAGTGGTCTTTCAGTAGTGGGTATTGCGGGGTGTGTGTGTATGTTTGTGTGTGTGTGTGTGTGTGTGTGTTTGTCTGTATGTCTGTCTATCTGCAAAGTTAGTTATCTTATTTCTATGCCTAACATTTAAAAAAATGTACAAGCAGGACCAGTACAACCATCCATGGAGATAATGGTTAGGTAGACTTCACTGAGATTGGGAGGGGGGAAGTGATTCACAAAGACAGCACAGCACATGAAAGCCAAAAGATAAAAACAAAGCAATCTTGAAGTCTGGTATCAGCAGAGCTTTTCCCAAACCAAATAGCTCTTTTCATATCACTGAATGTACCTTTCCTACTCCAGGATACCAGCTTTATTGTCATCGTATTTGGGAGCTCTTGGGAGAAATGATGATATCACTCCTCTACCTTTATAAAGCAACAACATTCATTAACTTTTATTGAACACTATTCTATGTATGGCTTTTCTTATGTACAAAATGGGGCTAATAATACTACCTACTTTGTAGTTATTGTGAGAATTAAATAGGGAAATGTTTAGATCACCACCTGAAACATAGTTCTAGTATATTATGATTGATATTTATTGTGATTATTGTTAGGTATTTAGGTTAATATTAGGAATAAAAGAAATAGACAAGTATGTTCTTTTCAAGTAACTCTCAGGCTGAAGGAAAGCATTTATGATCTGGTAAGATTCTGTGCAACAATGGAGACAGTTAAAACCAGGGCCACAGCTTAAAGGAGGGCATGGTTCATTTGGCTTCAGTGTGTCCTGGAAGATTTTCCAGAGTAGGAGGCTACAGGGTGGTGTATAGACACTGGGGTAAGGCAGAGGGCGTTGTAAAAGATAAAAGGAATTCCAGAGTGAGCCTACATGTGGAGTCATGTCACAGTGCAGTGCGTGTGTGAGCGCAGTCAGCCTGTGTAGGAGCAGCTGAAGTGGTAGAAGGCGAGCGGGAGTCATGTCGAGGAAGGCCTTGGGTGCAAGGTGGAAAAGCTTAGACTTCATCTGTGCACACTACAGAATCTTGATGAGTCTTGGCCAAAAAAGAGAAAGAAAATCAGATTTACATTTTGAAAAGATAAAGATATGGATCAACTTAGAGTTGGTAAGTTGTTCAGAAAGCCCTGGCAGGTGTGAGGAAAGACGTGGCAACAGGGCTGACCAGGATGGTAACTATGAGATGAAGGGACAGATGGCCACTGAGGTCGCATACAAAGCCATAGAATATAACAAGCTGCTATGGAAGGGGGTCATGATGTAATTGTTATTTATGGTTTAATTAGATCCTCTGAAATTATTCTAAGAAACTTCTCATTTTAAGTTATCATTCGGGTACAATGCAGACCCTGTGCATCTCTCTTCAAATTGCGTGTGGTGCTCCTGCAGCTTGTTAGCCCTTCCAGAAAATGTGTCTTTATTTAATAGCAAGTACTAAAAGAGGAGAATACTCAGCAATTTCTTTGTAAAGAACATTTTATTGCTTCTTTGAGAATTTCATTTGATCATATTCAGACCGCCTCCTCATTTCTACTCCTAACTGACCCACCCACCCCTGTGCCTTCATGTCTTTTATTATTATTTTTTCTTTTTTAAAAAAGGGGGCAGAAATTTAGTCAACTGACTAATACTCATTTAAATTTATAAAGAATAGTTATAATTTTTTACAATGTATATCTTCATTAAATTTTTGTGCATTTCATTCAATATGTCTTAATCATGTTTAGACCTCTCCCCTATCTGTACCCAACCCTGGATAGCCCCTCCCACTGGATTTCACGTATTCTCTCTTATATGTTAAGGTTTATCCAGTCAAGTTTGTGTATCCAATTTCCATTGGTGAATGGCTTCCACTGGAACCCGGTCAGTCTAACTAGCATCATTCCTTTAAGAAAGACCAATTTTCCCTCACCCAGCAGTGATCAGCTGCCAATAGTTCCTCAGCTAAGGTTGGGGCTTCTTACCTGTTTCCCTAGTTCTAAATTGGCTTTTTGTCTGGTTTGAGTTTGCTTGGATCTTGTGCGTTCTGTCACCACTGGCATAAGTTCATATGAGCACATTCCCAGTGGTCTGGAAAACTCTGTTTCCTTCTCCCACCCTTGGCTCTTCCAATCTTTCCACCTTCTCTTCTGCAATGGTCCCTAAGTCCTGAGTAGCAGAGATTTAATATTTGTCCTATCCAGGGACATGCACTCCAGTTTTTTATTCTCTATGTTTTGGCCAGTTGTGGCTTTCTGCGCTAATCACACTTTGTTGCACAGGAAAGCTTTGCTGGTGAGAGTTGAGAGATGCATTAATATTCTCTCTGTCCCTTGTTCCACTTTGGTGAGTGCTGAGTCCAAAGGTCTCAGGCAGGATGAGAAGAAGGGAGTCTAAGCCCAAGACTGGGATGGGAACAGGTTAGGGAGGGTCTAACTAGTTAGGAAGAATAGGTATGGGCTCTGGAGCAGGGGCATGTAGTCTTGGTATAAGGGGATCAAGATGCAGTGGATGGAGTCTGGCTTAGGAGGCTGGTCTGGCTTAGAGGCTAGTCTGGAGGTCTCAGGCTGGTGGAGAAAGAGGGGGTCTGGACCAAGGTGGGAAAGGGTACAGTGTGGGAAGGCTCTGGCTAGCTAAGAGGAATAGATGTGGCCCTGGAGTGGGAGACTATGTCAGTAATCTCTGAATGGTCATTGTAGTTTAGCTTGCATTTGCTGTAGTCATTTGTCGCTCAGAGGTCTCACAATGAAGAATTAAAAAATACAGCCAAGATACAAATGAAAAGAAAAAAAACAGGCTGGTGCAATGTTAATATGTAAGGATTATACTGACTGAGAGATGCTAGTGAATTGCTCATTTGAATATCCGCACTATTTGGAAAGCTGTCAACGTCATCTCATATTTAAACTATTAAGCGTGTATTTAAACTGTGCAAAGCACTTGCATTCATTTCATGGCTAATCAATCCAGTCTGAAATCATTTGCCAAACAGTAATGGGATTTTCTCTAACAGTCAGATACTTAAGCCACTAGACACCAAATTATAGGATAGAAAAAAAAAATCAATTCAGCATCCCAGGTAATTATAGGCTTAAAACAATATTATGTTGAGTTCTGGCACACATTTCCTAACAGCAGATGTCTTTGTTTGGGACCATTTTGATGATCTTGGTAACTCTAGCATGATAAACTAATGATGCAAATTATTTTTTCATTTAAATTTTACCTTGTAGATGGAACCATTGGCCTTTAACATTACATATTTTCCGTTTCAGCCAGCACCTAAATTAGAATGGTAACAGTGGAGAGGAGAGCAGGTGACATTCTAGAGCGATGGGAAGGCATCACAATATATGGAACTGTACAGTGGGAATTGAAGGATAAATTCCATGCATCTGAAGAGAGCACCTGGAAAACGCTGCTGCCATCAGCTGGGATAGGGGATTCAAGAGGAGGGAAGATTTAAAGGGAGATCAGCTCTTTTTCAGATCGGATAAATTTGAAGTACTCATAGGAAAGATCTCTAGTCCTTTTGGAACTAAGGAGAGAGCGATTGAAACACTATTAAGTGCAGGTTGTAAAGTTACAGGAGTGTGTGAACAATTAAGAAGTTAGGGACACCAGCATGTCAGGAAAAGGAGGCATGAAGGCAGCTACAAAGAGAAAGCCAGAATGGATGACAAAAAACAAACCATGACAGATTGTTACTTAATGGGACATGGTTTAAAGCAGTGTCCTCCAAATCTATTTGATGTGTACCCCATCAATATAGATTTTTAGGCATGTGTGCACATTTTCCTGTGTATGTACATTAATTTATTAATTAGATGCATAAAATTTCAATGCATATAGTGACTACTAATAAAATAATTTCTTGGGGCTGGAGAGATGGCTCAGTGATTAAGAGCACTGGATGCTCTTGCAGAGGACCCACGTTTGACTCCCAGGACTCGCATGGTGGCTAACAACCACCTGTAACTATAGTTCTAGAGGATCAGGCACCCTCTTTTGACCTCCATGTGTATTGCATAACACAGATGCACTTACACACATGCAGGCATAACATTCATACACATGAAATAAAAATAATACATAAAAATTAATTTCTTAAACATTTAGCAATGAATGAAATATATTTTACCTTCCTAAAGTACATATTTATCCATTTCCTTAGGGACTCATTGTGATAGTATCAGTGTTCACACATGTAAGATCTTGGTCACAATAACCATATTGTCATTATTTGTAAGGTTAAATAAATTTATAAGTTTAAACAAAGGTAAAAGAATTCTTGAGATAAACACTAGACTTTTAAAATGCTTGTTTTATTAGTTTATTATTATTTGTTTGTTGTTGTTGTTTGTGTTTTTTGACAGGGTCTCCCTGTAGTCCCAACAGATCTGGAACTCACTATGTAGACCAGACTGACCTCAATCACACATATATGAAAACATTTTGATCACAGTTATCGTACACAGGGGATATGCTCCTCTCAGAAGGAATAGGTTGCCAAATAAAAAGCCGAGTGCCAGCTGTGTGTGACTCCATTTGCTGGTAGAGATGTCCTGGAGACCCCTGAAGCAATACAGGCTGTTGCTGTTTCTCTTTGTTGCCCACTAGTACTTAATGATAAGACACTACTGCTGAAGACATCACACATTTTGGTCATAGGATGCAGAGAAATCAAGTTGGTATTGACCAGGAGTTTCCTCCTGGCTGGCTAGCTTTTGTAGTCCTGGAAGTTGCTATTAGGTTGTTGGGGTTAAAAAGTCATTAACAGTCTTACCCATCTGTGAACCCTGTGAACTACCATAATGACAGGTGTGGCACAATATGCCCATGGACACAATAGTGGTACAAATGTATGGGAGTAACCAATTGCTTTCTGATTGGATTTAAGACCTACACTGTCAAAGGAAATATATACCTTCTACTGTAAATTTGGCCAAGAACCCATGGTTGGGGATCTCACAGGTCCCAGGGGTGAACCTACTATAATTATTCTATTAATTGATCATAAAATAAAATTGGCCTCTAAATTCAAATCTCTCTACCCATAAATTAGTGTAGCTCTCATACCCTCTCAAGGAGGGGTTAATGCAGAAACTCACAAGTGTAGAGAGTAAGTGTCAGTGGCATACTCAGTCACAAATGGGACATCAATATCACACTCCCATAAGGCCCAGTACCATCACAGAAGAGGGGACAGAAAGATTTTAGCAGTAGGAGTTTGGAGAGGACTAGAGCAAAACAGTGTCTTTTGAACATGATGGTACCACTACACTCATGAACTCACAGCAGATGCATGAGACCTGCACTAAATCAAGCCAGTCCACATCTCATCATGCAGGAGGAAAGGCGCATGAGTCCTCACTTCTAACTGAGGCACTAGTGACATTTGCTGCCTTCTCGGGGGAGAGAAAGTCACTTTTCTTTAAAAGTGTGGTCCCTGATAGACTGGCCACACATTAGTAGTTGGTCCCATACCCAGGAGTATATGGCTAGCACAAATTGAATTTAATAGGCTATTTTTAAAAAGGGGCATCACTACCTAACTGGAGATAAAGTCCACTCAATTAGAATGAAATTCATGTATGGTACTGTAAACCCAGTCAAACACACATAGCTGGAGAGGTCATAGATCTTAGAGAAAATTCCAAAGCTGTCACATCCTTAGACAAATGTAATTTCTTACTATGTACAAAATATGGATTCTTACATTTGAAGATAAGTATCCTAGTCACCACCCATCAAATAAGTTTCCTTTTCAACAGACAGAGATTATTACAGAGTTCCACAACTGGTCATGCACAGAGATTGTGAATTGCCCAAGTGTAAGTGGCACATCTGTGAGGCAACTTCTACACTAAGGCTCATGGAACTTAGAGGAAGGGATGCAGAGAACACTAATACATCTTTCAGTTCTCATCTGTGAAGCTCCCTCATGCAACAGAGGCCCAGGAACAAAAAAAGGTCACAAATGGCCAAAACGTAGAGAATAAGTCTGCAAAGTATGGGACCTTGGACAGGACTCCTATATTAAAATCCACCCACCCAGGGCTCAGGAACCATTGCAGAAGAAGGAGTGGAAAGATTGCAAGAGCCAGGGAGGATGTGCATGACCATATGGAAATAAGAGTCCTATAAGCTCCTGGAACCTTGCTCATATGAAACTATAGCAATGGTGTCAGCATGCACAAGACCCATTCAAACTCAAGCAGACAAAAACCCAGCACAGAACTGTGGAAATGGGCAGCAGGCCCCAATCTTAGTCCAAGAATTATTGGCAGCTGATTACTGATCGATGAAGAGGAGCTGATCTTCTTAAGAGGAGAGACTCTGGAGTGGCTGACTAGACCCCAGTGAAGGAACTTGCACTGAGGGACATCTGTGGATGCTAACTTGACATGACAGACCTCAACAAAAATGGTAGAATGTATGAAATTCAGTGTGTGTGTGGGTGCTATGGGCGAGTGCCAGTAGTGAAGAGGGCATAAAGTTGATTAAGGTGTTCAGCATGAAATACACAAAAATTCAATAAAAAACTCTTAAAATAAAAATGAAAAGGGGACATTGGGGCTGGAGAAATGGCTCAGTGATTAAGAACACTGGCAATTCTTGCTGAGGACTCAAGTTCAATTCTCAGCACCCACATGGAGGCTAATAACCATCTGTGACTCCAGTTCCAGGGGATCTGATGCCCTGTTTGACCTCTGTGGGTATTGCAGAAATGGTATACTTTCTTCCATGCAGGCAACACCCCCATACACATAAAATTAAAATAATATAAAAATAAAATATTTAAAAAGGGACATGAAGTTGGGGCAGATAAGGAAGTGAGGGTGCATCTCGAAAGGGGGGTGAATATGATCAAAATACACTGCATGAAATTCTCAAAGAATTAATAAAACTTTTTTTTTTTTTTTCTAAGTGAGTTATTTATCAGACCGTTGCCTTATGCCTGGCAGCCTTGAATGGGAAATGTCAGTCAAGCAGTCTCTTTGGCAGCTGGGTGAACTACCCTCATGACAAACTGACTGTTTTGGGCCCTGTGCAATCACTCTTTGCAGTTCCAGAGCTGAGCTGTTGAGAACCATGAAGAAAATGGTTAAAGACATTGTTCAGTCATAACCACTTGAGACAGCGTGCACTGATCTTGGAAAGCAGTAGGACAAGTCTTAGTGAGCTCAAGATGACCCCACTTTGAATGGGTCTTGTTATTGTTTGAATGGGTCAGTTATTCTCACTTGGCTCAGAGGGGAACGACTTCCTGTAGCAGCCAAGGAAAAGGCCCAGGATTGGTGCAAACACAGTCCTTCATTTGCATGAAGAGCTATGTTGTGATTGGTGCAAACCCTTTTGCTACAGCTCTCTCTTGGCTTTATAGCTAAGCTGCTCCGCTTTCTTTTTGTGTTGGGAGACATCTATTGTACTACCACTTGGGGTTACAACATTAGGCCTATTAAAAAACTTTCCTCTGGTGGCCTTTTGATTTTTTTTATCATGAGTGAATGTGCCGAGCCAGTAATAGAAAGAGGAAACAGCAGTGGAACCCTTGCCGAGCAATCAAGGAGGTGGCTGAAGAGTTTCAGAGAACACAGGGGAGGGAAAGAGGCAGCAGAAACAACAAAGGCTATGAAGAGCTGAAACGCCACGGGAGTTGTTCGACGTAAGAATTCCAGGGAGGTGCCAAGCCTTAAGGGCCAAGGGTTCCAAAATCCTACAGCTAAGAGCCAGAACAGCAGCTGCTGTGGGGGCTGAAGTTCAGAACACCCAAGATCTGCTCAAGAGCTCTAATACCAGGTAGCAAGCAGTACCTGCTGCTGCCTGCTGCTGCTGCTGAGCGCTGCTGGAAACTGAGGATTATAATACCTGGCAAGTACTGAGGCCCCTGGTAGTTAAATTCCAGAGTAATAAACTTCCAGTCTGGGCATCTAGAGCGATAGTTTCAGGTTTCTGAAGCCTGAAATAGTATATGGGGTAGAACCCTTAGCTCTCCTGGGCTAGATCAGAATGCTCTGCGTCCGCCAGTCTATTTCCTATGCCTTGGGCACTCAAAGGCCTGGGAATGCAAATAGCAGAGTTTCTCATCCACTCATGATTTCCCTCTGGGTAGAGCACAGACCCCACCCAACTGGCTAGTAACTGGATTCTGCAACCCACACATCTTTAATTTCTTGAATTCCAACAGAGGCTTTCCTGACCTTTGCTCATCTGTACTTTCCAGAGATTATGTCATTTTCTCACGTCCTGTCTTAAATCCCCCTTTACTGGACGTATTTAGAGAGTTTTCTGTTTTCCTGACAAAAGTTGGCTATCATTTCCCAAGTTCTTTCCCTGCGCTTCCCATGATCACATTGGTATCAGTGAGGATGTTTGAATGCAAGCATCAGAAAGAAAGTCTAGCTAATTTAAAACGGAAAGAAATTTACTACAAGGATTTCAGAAGGCTTATAGAATATCTGGAAGACTAGAGAATTAGACACTGAGAATGAAGCTTGGCAGAAGACACAGGCAAAACCATGCCACTGAATTAGTGTGATGACCACCATTCTGGTCACTCAGGGAAGTGTGCTCAGCTGGTAAATCGAATCTGTGTCCCTGTGCCCTAACCTTAAGTGACAGGGTAAGCGAACACGGAACTGCTCAGGTGCTCAGGTCTTAGACTCCGCTTTCAGAGTGACAGTTCTATCGCACAGGTGAAGAGACCTCAAAGAAAAGAGCCTGTCATGAAAAGGCCTCTATTTTTTTCCTTTGGGGCATTGCAGATTGAACTTAGGGTCTTGTGCATGGTAGGCAAGCACTCTATCACTGAATAATACCCCCAGACAAGAGAAGTGTCTATTCTAATATCCAGTGTGTGTGTGTGTGTGTGTGTGTGTGTGAGAGAGAGAGAGAGAGAGAGAGAGAGAGAGGAGAGATAACTTTGTTTGCTCTAGCAATCCTCTGCATGCTCATTGTCCGTAATGTTTCTTCAACCTTCAAGATTCAGATTTGTCCTTGGAACCTTACAGCTAGAATAATTTGCTTTCTGTCTTGAACTCCCATAACAATGTGTATCTTGTTTAGTATTATTAAATTCTTGCTTCTTTGTATTGATATTTGCAGTTAAAAATATGAAAGTGCTAACACATTTAAGGTTGAATGAACATTAAAGTCATCTAATCTAATGGTCCCTAGCTCATAAGTTCACTGAAATTAAGACCTTTTATATTCATGTCTGTGGACACTACAATTTCCAGCATAACAGCTATCTATGATAATACTTCACATTTGTTAAATTAAATCAAGGAATCCCTCCAGGATTTGTTTGTCTCCATGACCTTCTCCCTAACAACCACCTCTTCCACCCATACCTCTTTTTTTGAAGTATGACTCGCATTGGCTAAGATCACATTTTATTCTTTTTATAGAATTTTCAGCCATCTTCTTCATAGATTCCTGCACACTAGCCTGAAATATACTCAAATATTCACTGTTGCAAAGTGGTCTTTCTTATGAACTTTTTCTTCCATGTATCTCCACACTTTAAATTTATTTTTTTTACTTTATGTTAATGAATGTATTGTCTGCATGTATGTAAGTGCACCTGTGTCATGCAATGTTCCCAGAGATCAGAAGAAGGTTAGCTGCCTTATGGATCCTGGGATCTGATTCTGGGTCCTCTGCAAGAGCAGCTAGTGTTCTTAACTGCTGAGTCATCTCTCCAATCCCAGTATCTCCACATTAAAAAAATTTTATTTTTATTTTAATTTTCTATTTTATGTGTATGAATGTTATACTTGCATGTATGTAAGTGGACCCCTGTTGTGCAATGCCCGTGGAGGCCCAAGGAGGGTGTCAGATTCTCTGGAACTAGAGTTACATAGAGATGATTTTTAGCCACCATGTGGGTGCTGAGATTTGGGTCTTCTGCAAGAACAGCCAGTGCTCTTAACTGCTGAGCCATCTCTCCAGTCCCATCTCTACACTTTTAAAAAAGGTTTTTATTAACATATATTAATTTAAAATAATAGGTTTCATTATTTTGCATGACATTTTCATGCATGTTATATAATGTGTTTCGATCATATTTACCTCTCATAACTTTTGTCTTGTTCCTCCCATTCCTGATTATTGTCTTCATCTTCCCAACCAGTTCTCCTTTGTGATGGTTGGTATTCTCCTTCTGATACCTCCAGTCCTCCAGGCATACCTGTGAGATATTGTCTAGTGTGAGGATATTGTCTAGCCTCTGAGAATGTCTGTGAGGACTGTATTGATTAATTTAATTGATGTAGGAAGCCCCAGCTTAATTGTAGACTGAACCATTCCCTGAGCAGGGGGTGCTAGACTGTATAAAGCAAAGAGGACAAGCTGAGCATTGGCCTGCTGCAGTCATTCGTTGGTCTCTGCTCTTGACTGTGGATGTGCTGTGGCCAGCTCTCTCAAGTTCCTGTCCCTGTGTTCCCTGCCATGATGGACTGTAACCTGGAACTGTGAGCCAAACAAACCCTTCCTCCCGTAAGTTGCTTTTGTCAGGATATTTCACAAAGAAGCAGAAAAAGAAACTAAGACACTTTTCCATCGTCAGGCCTTTTTTTCTTTTATCTTTTCTTCTTTTGGTGACCCACTCAGTTTAATTAGGGCTGCTTACAGGAGCATGGGTAAAAGTTATTTACCTTACCAGTAGCCACAGCACTAAAGAAAATGCCTCTTTTTGCTTCCCTAGCAACTATGAATTGCGTTTATATCCTCTGCGAGGACTATGGCCTCATAATCCCATCTTCTCTTTGAGACAGAAGGTTGACAGGCTCAATCTTATGCAATTCTCATGGTGATATTTACAGCTGCTGAAAGTTCAAGAGTACAAATGCTGTGTCACCCTCGGAAGAAAGCATTCCATAACGTTCCACTCCTTCCTCTGCCTCTAATATTCTTTCTATTCCCGTTTCCGTGATGTTCCCTGAGTCTTTCAGGGGATGATATAGTTGTCCCATTCAATAATCACTTATTCTCACACTTTGATCAGTTATGAGTCTCACAGTAACCACTGCCCATTGCAAAGATAGGCCTCTCTGACCAAACCTGACAGCTGTCCTAATCTACAGGCATAAACAAAAGCATTTAGAAGGCAAATTTGGCAGGCACACTATGCTCAATTAACAGAACGGTAGCATTCCCTTTCCTTATTAGGGTCTATAACCTGCCTAAGCCGTAGAGTTTGACCAGGTTTATAGTATTAGACAAGGAGTGGTTCTCAAATCCAATCAGAAAGTGGTGTAACCCAATGGCAGCCATGGCCCTATTGCACCAGTGGGCACACCTTACTTGGCTAGTCACTAGTATAGCAAGAGTGGCCAACAACTGAGTAAGACTGTTAATAAAAGCTCTCCCCTAGCAGCCTGCACAGCAGCTTCTGGCACTGTGAGGGCTGTCCAGCAGGGAGGAAGCTTCCAGCTCAGTTCCAACTTGATTCCTCTGTATCTAGTGACTGGAGTGGTGTTTCTAGCAATAGGGTCTTAACATGTAGTTCTAGTGGGCAACCAACCACAGTGGCAATAATCCAGATTATTTTGGAGTCTTCGGAGGCTTCCCTGACGAAAAAACTTATAGCAGGGTGGCCCACTCCCCTGTCCATACTTTAAAAAAGATAGTTCGTGGATAGCCCCTACATTGTCACGCAGGAGGCTAGCTTCTTGAAGTCTAGCTTTCACTTTCTTATCAGTTGACTGACTGGCGACATGTGACTTCAGTTGCTGAAAGTGGACCACCCTTTGCTGCATCCTCCTTGGTCTCCAGATTGTGTTTGACACAGCGATCACATGACTGCTGCTCTCTCTTCTATGGAGCTTGCACTTCGGGTTTTTCTGCTGCCTTTCCTTCCTCTTCAATTTTGTGAACATTTGTCAACTTCCGGACCTGTAGTTGTTTGAGGAAGTAGTTGGAGCAGGGGTTTTGAGGCAGGCAGAACTCATGGGGTTTGGGTAGAAGCTGTAATCCTCCCGCCTAATCTTTTTCTTCACTCTCTTTTATACCTGCTAAAGTACTGGACCCCGACTGGTATCCATCAATCAGAGACTCTCTCATGGGACAATCAGAAAGAATTTCTGAAGGAGATGGAAGAAAGTACTAAAAGCCAACAGCCCAGGCTGGTGGTACTATGCCCGACCGGCTTTCAGGCAGACAGTCTCAACAAACCTCTCTTGTGGCCTGCTTCAGCTCACAGCTGCCTACCTCATTTATTTTCCTCTTGCTTTTGGAGCTTGGCTTTCTGACTCTTGCTCCGTTGTTCCTCCAGTTCTTGCCCGTATCCTATCAAATCTTTTTCTGCTTAGGGACACCAAAGTGTCCTGTGGTTTGAAGCCTGTGTTTTGCCTCTGGGATCTTTGGCCCTTACATTTCACTTCTTTCTCCCTCCGAAGTGAAGGTGTTCCGTGAATTCTTCTCTTGCCTGTGTGTCTTTGTCCACCCATTCTCTCACCTGTGGAAAATTCATTTATTTCTTAGGTATCAGTTATCACCTTTGTGCCCATTTCTTCCAAGTCATTTTCTAGGACTTTCCCTTTACTCCTTGGGACTGACTTAAGCTCACATTATCAAGTGCATATCCCTTGATGGCATGAAAATCAGCAATATGCAGACTTGCTAACTTTCATCTCACTAAGCATTTCTTTCCCTTCCTGCCTGGATGTTCATAGCATAAAATTTCAGTCTCCTTCATCCCTTACATCCTTGACCAAACAAATAGTCCTAGGCTCTTGTTTATGTGTTCCTGGCCTGCAGCTCACACTCTTCCTCTTCCTCCTACGGTTACTGCTTTGTTCTTGTCTGAACAGCTGCCGTATGTTCCCTACTGAGCTTCTACCTCTAGTTCTTTCCTGAATCAACTCGACACATTTGATGACATTTCCTTAAGCATAGGTCTGCTCCTATCACCCGCCCTCTGCCCCTTCCTGTACCTTCAGTACCTCTAGTTGATGTGGAAACTCTCCAGTTTGAACATTCACAGTTTAACTCCAATTTACCTTCCGTTCACTTATCCTATATGTAGGGTTAAGATACTGCGTGATCTTTGTGGTCTAAACTTTCCCACTTTCATATCTCTGCTCAGGATAGTTTCTTTATCTGAAATGTTCTCTGCAGTTCAAACCAAGTAACAGTTCAAGTGCATGTCCTCTGTCAAGTCCTCCTCCTTCTCCTTTTGTAAAAGACTTTTCAGTCTTCAGTATGTACAAGGATCACAGGAGACATCACATTGAAATGAAGATTCTAACTCAGTCCTTCTTGTGATGGTCTGAGATCCTTCCTAACAAAGCTCTTGGCTGATGATGCAGGTTTCCTGGACCATGTTTTGGGGAGCAAAGCCAAAGCCCTACTAGTGCATAGGGCAAAACACCAGACACTTTTTTATTTTCTGCAATAGCTTCGTACGTACAACTAACCCCAGCTGGCTTGGAGCTTCCTATGTAGATCAGACTGGCTTGGAACTTGCAGCGATCTTCCTGCTTTCAGAATGCTGTTAGAATAGATGTGCACAACCATGCCCAGATATCAGGCAGAATCGTTATATTATTCACTTATAATAGCCTACAGTTTTTAAAGTACCCATGTTGTCACTTCACAAACAGGGACTGAATTGGGTGCATCAATATTTTGGTTAAATTTATCTAAATAGAACTGAATGTGGGCTTCAGACATTCCCTTTTCAGCTTTGCTCCACAGTTATGCATGAACACTCAGATTATCCAGAATCCTCATGGATGAGCATGGGGTGGGAGTGGAGGGAGCAGTTGCCATACATGTTATTTACCAACAGAATCATATGGTCAGAATTCTGAGTTTCAAAAAAAGGGAGCCCACTCTAGTTCAAACAGCAAAGTAATTTATGAAAATGTGTTAGAGAGCTTGTAGGTTTGTTGAGAAGGTCATAGACTGCTTGGCACAGCAAGACACAGATTATATCAGCACACCGTAGAGACTGGAACTCACTGTCCCCTAGAAAGTAGTTCTGCAACCCCAGGCTTCCAATCTGAAAGTTGTGCATCCCCCCCAACAAACCTTTCAGATGCCTCGGCGGATTCTAGACAGGGCTTGCTTCTTTGGAATGGTATGAGTTATCAGTATGTAAAAACTGCTCCAAGCATGGTGGCTTAAAACAACAGCAGTGTATTTTCTCACAGTTCTGGAGGCCCAAAGCCTCAGGTTTCACTGGGCTAAGATCAAGGCTTTCACAGGGCACCAGGAGAGAATCCCTTCCTTCCTGTTGAACTTCTGGAGGCCACTGGCTTTCTTTTGCTTGTAACTACATTCCAGAATCTTCCAGTCCAACACCTTCAAACCCTCCTTGTTCTGCCTTCACACTGCTTTGTCCTGTGTGTCAAATGTCCCTCTGCTCTCTTTTCTTAAATGGTACTTGTGATGGCACCTTGAGCCCACTTGGATAATTGCAGGATAATGTCCCCATCACATCTGCCAAAAGGCTGCCATACAAATTTAACATTCATCTGATAGCTCTGGGAGCTATTATTTAGCCTGTGACTGTGCTGTTTGCTTCTGAACTGAGGTATCATGTGTGGCTAGCTCATTGGTGGATCCTAGGACATATGTGCTCCTGAGCCACAAAAGAGCCTGAGAAGTAATGTCTTGTCAGGAAACATGCTTGAAGATAATAGGTGCCTAAAGTATGTCAGATCTCAACTACAACAGTCTCTGGAACTTCATAAAAATGAACTTCTATGTCAAGAACTGGGCAGATTCTTTAAATATTTTTATTTTTGTGTATGAGTGTATTGACTGCATGTACATAAGTGCACTCATGTTGTGCAGTGTCTGAGGAGGTCAGAAGAGGGAGTTGGATTCCCGTGAACTAGAGTTACCAAGAGCTGTTAGCTATCATGTGGGTGCTGGGAACCGAACCTGGGTCCTCTGCAAGAACAGCCAGTGCTCTTAATCACTGAGCCATCCTCTCCAGCCATTGTTTTGACTCTAAACTGAGAAGATTTATTGCTGAGTGTTTTGTGCTCCAAATTCAAGCCATATCACACATTGAGGAGGAGAAACTATCAATCTGAAAAAGAGTTTTGTTTGACTCAGGGCTGGGGATAGATCAACAAAACAAAACATAAAGCATGAGATGTAGAATTGGGGGCAGGTTCTTTGATGATAGGAAAAGTCTGTTCTTAGACTATAGAACAGGAGAATTCAATTAGATTTTAAATTCACTAAGAATAACATTTGGTTATAATGTCTTAGTGCATTTCATTTTTCTATCTGGCCTGACTCCTGTGGTGTCAAACATTGGCCAACAGGTTTTGGCAACAAGAACCTGGGCAATAAGAAGAAAGCAACTTCTGTTTCCTTAACTTCCTAACAGGTGATTTTTAAACAAACCAAAGTGAGAGCTCTTCTGCACCTGCCCCTTTTCAGTTGTGTTAGCAGTGAGTTATCCCAGCTTCCCTCACTTCGAAGTAGCAGGCGTCTTGTTTTCCTAATCATTCTGTTAGGAAAAAACCTATCAAATAATAATGTTTTAGGATCCGACAGGTCTGCATAGTGTTATTAGTGATGGTTCGCATTTCCAAGGCTGTACAGAGTCTTAGGTATTGTGGGAACAACAGCTCTACATTTGGTGGGGTTTGTGTAAAGGAGTTGAGGACAAGGTGAAAGATTGTCCAAGTTAGCGTTTATAGCATCTGCATGGATGGCAGTCTAAATAGTTTAAGGCTAGTACGTATAAACATGCTCTCAAGGGCATTGTTCTCATTGCTGACGTTTTCCTGGAGGTCTCTGAAAACTCAGTCTGTTCCCTTGAATGTTTCTGTGAATCTAGCAGCATAATAAAACATTTATTTTAGAAGACCCAGACTCAAATTAATGAAAAAATGAAAGTTGTGTGAGGAAATTATTTTTTTTCTTTAATCATGTATGCTTTGCTGCTTCTCCTGGATTTTTGGTTGTGAGATTTTCTTCGGGAAAGGCCTACAGTATGGTAATATGATTGACAGTAATCCAAGCATCCCCCAACACTGGCAGAGTTTGGGGCAAATTCCTGACCCTTCTGGTGCTCCATTTCTCATTAGAAGACGAGAATAATATCCAGGCCACCTTCCCACTTCCCAGCACAGCGACAGTCCCTTTTCTTAGACATGATTGGCATTTTCAGAAAAGCTGATTTGAGTGCTTGTCTCTCTTTTGATTCTCCGGCAATTTTGTTCATCTCCACCACTCGCAGAGTGCCTTAGCTCTTTTGCCACCAAATTCCTGATTTGAGCGACCTTTTGTGGGGGGTTGGGAGGAAGAAGGAGAGCTGTGGAGGTTTTGGAATCTTCACTCTGAATTAATGCTCCTGCTTCAGCATAATGTTGGTATTTGATCAAACATAAAAAGCTTGAAGCTTTTAATGTCCTGCTGACACCAGTATCAACAAAGCATCGAAGCGGAAGCTTTCTGGCAGCTGATTAGAGGGAGATTTTATTTCACTAGGTTTAAGACTAAGTATACCTTTTAGTAGATTTTTCTCAAGGATAAGCTACCTCATGCATTATAAATCAAATTCAAGAGCTTTATTAAAGGACCCTCGATAATTTGGTAATATATTATCACTCTGTTTTGGAAAGGCAATAAATGACTGCTTTTTATAGTGTAATTTAAAATAATAATATGGATTACAGTTGTGTTCAGTCATGAAAGTATAATTTAACAGTTTGGGTTTATAATAACCGTTTCCTCCCTTGACAGTGTCCACTCTTACTGCAGCTCAAGAATGGTTTACTGGGGGATGATTTACAATGCCAGCTTTTAGAGTCCAGTAGGGCTGAACACGTGTTTAATTGGAATTTTATGTTGTTGTGTTGGAAAAGATTCATACAAAAAAATGAAATATTCTCTCAGGGAATACAGACTACTAAACAGTGGAACATCCTAACATCAATCGCGGGGTCCGTGCTTGTTGTCAGGGTGCTCCGGAACAAGGTCACTCACTGAAGGGTATTTGGAGACAATTTAACAAAGGTGTGAGGTTAAGAGAAACAGGAAGGGGTGAAGTGTCCCCAGCTCCACGCAGTGGGGAGCTCTCCCCATGCCTGGCTGAAGAAGCAAACTATGTTGGTGATCTTGGACCTAGAAAACACTGCAGTTGTGGGAGAGGCAAGTGACAGGCACTGAGGCCCCAGGGCGGGGCAGCAGAAGGCAAGCGGGGAGCGAGGGAATCCGCAGCTCCAACAGTGCTCTTCCCCTACCCACCTTTGAATCTTCTTTCCTAGTTTTCCTTTGAGTTGGGCTTAACTGAAGCTGTAGGGCAAGGACATCCGAAGGATCTGGCTGTGACACACAGCTGGGTGCTGAGGTTGCTGTGCAGACATGAAGGAATAGCCAGAGTGCATGCTAAGGCTGGGAAAGTGGAGTAAAACATCTTCATCCTAAAAGAATCAGCATTTATATTTGATGTATATGTGATCATTTAATTAGAATTAAATTCAATGAGCTTCTAGTTCCTATTTTTCCACTTTCTTGTCACCACTAATAAAAAGACTCCCCTAAGGCTGGAGAGATGGCTCAGCACTGGCTGTTCTCACAGAGGACCACCATTCCATTCCCAGCACCCATATGGCTGCTAACAACCATCCATCACTCCAGTTCCAGGGGATCTGACGCCCTCTTCCAGCCTCCTTGGGCACTGCACTACACAGGCGCACTTACATACATACACATAAAAATAATAAATAAGATAATTTTTAAAAAGACTCTCTTAAAGTTCTCTCCCTTAAAGACTCCTGGGGTTATGTAACTTTCAGAGCTGATTGCCTTACATCTTTACTGAAGCTCACCTACTTTCATTCAGAATGTGTTTGTTTCTAGGAGCACAGGCCAAAATAGGAACAGACACTTCCTGCTATTATCCAAGCCTAAAAGAGGAAGAAGGTTTGCCATTGATAAGATTCACTAGAAAAAAACAAATAGGTAACTTTGCATTCAGTTGTTTGTCAGGTGTTCAGTGTGGCTCCTCTGAGTTCTTGATCCATGTATAAAAACATCTTGTGCAGCCTTGTAATCCTAGAGCTGGAGAGGTGGAGACAGGCCACTCTCGGGGGCTTACTGGACACACAGCCTAGCCTACATAGCAAGTTCCAAGTCAGCAAGAGAGAAAGGAAGGAAGGAAGAGATAGAGAAAGAGAGAAAGGAAAGAAAAAGGAAGAAAAGAAGAGAGGGAGGGAAGAAGGAAAGAAGGAAGGAAAGAAAGAAAGGAAGAAAGAAAGGAAAAAAGAAAAAGAAAAGGTGGACATTGCCCAGGGAGCAACACCTGAGAATGTCCTCTCCCTCTGCATGCATAAGTACATATGTCCATGTATACCTCCTAAATACACACACAGTTGAGACAAAAAATGCTCACATAATTAGAACCCATGTTTCAACTCCATGGGAAATTTAACTGAAATCATAAATCCTTTAATCTTTGTTTTGTTTTTGTTTTCTGGCCTTTTTGAAACAGGGTCTCCTTGTAGCCCCAGCAGGCTTGGAACTCACTATGTAGACTAGGCTGGGCTTGATCTCATAGAGATCCACCTGCCTCTGTCTTCCTGAGTGCTGGGATTAAAGGTGTGTGCCATCATGTTTGGCTGTTTTATTGTTTTGGTCTTTTAGCAAAGACAATCACTTTTCTAGGACTCTAAGAGTCAAAGTCTGGGAGATCACTCAATATTTGGCAAACTTATACTGAAGACTCAGTCCTAACTAGGGACTTTGTTGAGCATGAAAATAGAACAAAGGAAGTTATGCTAATGGCAGGAGGAAAGCTAGTCTAATAAAGTAACATCTTACCAGAGATGTCCTTACAATCCTAACGTCCTAAGTGTCACAAGTACCCTTGCTTTCAGGAGTGCCACTTCCCAGGCTGCTGAGGATGTCCTGTCTGGCCTTGCTTCCGGGGAGACTATTTTCCCTCCCACCTGCTTCGTCAGCATTTTCTTACCTTCTTTCTTCAGACATGCTTTGTCAAGCTATGATTTGGACAGGTAGTCTGGGAGCTGCCTCTGTCTTCTTAGTTTATTCATGTTCAGATGCATTCTCTGAGGATTTCTGAGTTAAGTTCTGAGAAGTCTCCTTTCTGCATTTAGAGTAAGGCTCAAACACTAACAGCCCCAGAAACTAATGATTTAACTGCCCCATTCAGTCAACCAAGGCTTCTGTGAAACATGGTGCTACCCAGATACTGGGTCCGCTGATTCTTTTCTGGGTTGAACCCCAGCCTCTTATATTTGTTCAAAAATTCACATATGCCAAATGTACATGTAATTTTTATTTTGTAAAGACTTAAAAAGTGTGAATACCTAAAAATTCTGTTACCAAGCAAGAGAATTTCAAATATGGGAGGAAATTATGTAAATTTAGAGCATACCCTCAGACTGCTCCACAGGCATCTGTAAATTTTCACATAATGACACTAGAGCAGGATATTGTGAACAAAAACATATTGGATATTATTCATAAACCTAAGACCAACCTGAAACAATATTAAAGTGGATGGTACCATCCTTACACCAAAAGATTAGTGAATAAATGTAATAGAATATAAATGTGTAAGCTAAGGGTGTATCTACCAATTTTTATGACTCCTTGTTATAGCTGATTTTTTTGATTTCCTGAGGTCTCAACCAAGTCAGATATAACAGCATCAAATGCAACGAGAGTAATAGCTATGTAATAAATACAATAGCTGTCATCCATAAAACTCCATTTGCTACTGATCCAAGTTAGGATTAAAGTGTAATATTACTCATTAATATGCAATTACAGGTTATCTTCTAAAGCAACACATGAATTGGTAGAGACTTCTTTCTCTAGGTGTTTCTTCTTCCTACTCAGCCCGAGGGAGAATTTAGTATAAGACTCAGTGTCAGCACAAGGGGGAGTTCCACTTTGAGCCCCATTTCTACCAGCTCTGATCCTTCGCTGTGGTCAGATACACAGCTGCACTCCGTGCACTCTCAGTCAGTGTTGTAGAGACTAGGCTTTTGTTTTTTACTTTGAGATATCACCCAGAGTAGAATGGAGCGAATAATTTCCCGTGGGATCAGAGGTGACCTTGCTTAAGCACTGTGAGTGGTGAGGACCAAGTAAGCTGAAGCCCAGCTCAGTCAGGAACAAGTTTCTCCCCAGCCTCTGTACGAATCCGGAGCTTTCTGCAGTAACACTTCCGGCTAGGTGTCCACCCTCATTGAATCTTTCCTTTTTCTGTCTTCTGTTTTACATCTCCCCTGAGAGGTTTGGGGTCTATTGGGGCGAGGCTGATTGTCATGTCCGTGATTTGGGTTTCCAGCTCCTGTGAATATATCTTCTAAGAAGTGAGAAAGTTCAAATAACCTCGGAAGACATGACCTCACAAATAGGAACTCAGGGAACTCCAGTTAAGTCACAAACCACCGCCTGGAAACAATAACAAAGTTGCAATTTCAGTGGTGGGGGAGGGTTGGGGGAAAAACAAAAATAATTAACAAATGTTATGTTATATGAAAATGTATTTATTTAAAACTATCCAGGAAAACATACAATGAATTGAATGTAAATGAGATTTAATGAGAGATATGGAAAGGACATTTATTAATTTTGAAACTCAGTGTCCATTAATAAATAGAATCCCAGGAAACACATTAAAAATAACATAAACAGGATGTCTTTTACAAAAGATATGGCATTTATTGCTGTTCATTATTACAAGGAATGGGTGATACCATTTTAAATGTGTTAACTTTGGTCTGTCATGTTCATTTCATGGTGTGAAGAAAACAGTACTTGAATGATTTTTTCCCCCTTAATTTGTTCTAAATTGCAGCAAAGTGCTCTGCAAGAAGCCAGTGCTTGCGTTAATTAACTCGGAGTAAAGAGGGTCACTGCCATATGTGGGGCTCACTTTGTGCCTTTCGTAAGGTATTTTCTTCTGCAATTAGAATTCATCATCAGGGAATGAAACGTGAAGATTTTTACGTTTTTATCCATCACTTCATGATTGGGCACATTTGTTGACTCTTCTCTAAAAACACTGAAAATGTTTTAACATTTTATGCAATAACAATAATGAGATTGACTTATGAAATGAAACATGTGTTCAATGTGTTTATAAGTATATCTAAAATACTGACATTGTCTCTGAGACTGCATTTTAAAAACTGCATATAAACCTTTGCACAGTATTTCAAATGTTACAGTACAAAGATTCTGCAAATCTGAATTTTAGTTATTTTATATTGAATTGTAAGCACAGTGACAAAACTATAAATGCTACACATTCTTGTAAATAATTTTCCAAGATACATTTTCATTAGGCTTTGGAGAACCATCAACATCTAAGTTCATAGTTCTAAAATACACAGAACGTTAAAAAATTTATTTATTCTTATTTTATGTATATGAGTGTATTTCTTGCATGTATGTAAGTGCACCCATGTTGTGCAATGCCTGTGAAGGACAGAAGAGGGTGTTGGATCCCCTGGAACTGGAGTTACACATGGTTGTTAGCCACCATGTAGGTGCTGGAATTTGAACCCTGTCTTCTGGAAGAAGAGCCAGTGTTCTCAACTGCTGAGCCATTTCTCCAGCCCCCTAAAATTCACAGAACTTTTAACTGTTATTTCTAATGTTATTTGCCTTTGTTTGCTTGGAAAGTGAGGGGCTATTTTTATATCTAAGAGTGTTCTGGTTTGCCTTCAGTTTCTGTGACAAGACACTCTGATCCACATCAACTTGGGAAGAAAAGGGTTTGTTTTTGTTTACATCTCCTAGGACATAATTCATCACTGAATATGCCCAAGGTAGGAACTCAGGGCAGGAACCCGGAGATAGGAGCTGAAGCACAGGCCATGGAGGAATGCTGCTTACTGGCTTGCTCCCCTGGGCCATATTCAACCTGCTGTTTTATACAATACAGGACCACCTGCCCAGGGATAGTACCATTTACAGTGGGATATCCTCCCAAATCTTGACAATCAGGAAAATGCCTCAGACATGGCCACAGGCTAGTTCAATGGAGGAAATTCCCCAATTGCTTGCTTAACCTAGGTGTGTCAAATTGACAACTATGGCTATCCAACACAGGAGCTTTGGTTCATGTTAATTATGTTGATTGTACTACACAGATATAATACAGATTTTTAACTGCAATTGTTTATGTGAGTTAATATTCTAGTACCAGATATGACTAGCAATCTACATTTCCTTGTGTTTTTTCCGCCATTCCAGTGTCAGCTAGGAATCACTATAAACAAAGTGACTTTAAATGGATTTAGCCACAATGTGAAGCTAATTAATTATATGTGTCATTCCTGTGTTAGCTCTTTTCCTGGAAATTCAGAAGTCAACTGTCTATAAATTTGGTCTACTCTTTCTTTACTGTTGGCATAAGAATAAAAACTTGCTTTTTAACTCAAAAAGATATATTAAAAATTGTTTTATCTAAAATTTCCAAATATACTGTTACTTATTCTGCTAAGCCTTTTAAACTTTATTTTTGGTGGAATTAATCATTACTCACTAATTTTTCTCTAATTCTGTTCCTCTTATTTTTTTTCTTTTTGTTTTTGTTTGGAAACAGGTGCTTACCAGGTTGCCCAGGCTGGCTTCCATACGTCAGCCCTCCACGTTGGCCTCCCAAGTAGCTGAGTTTAGAGGAATGTGTCACCTTGCCCTGATACATTCCCGTTGTAATCTCACTCACAAACCAGCAGCCAAATAAGACAATGTTTGGAGAAAGTCTGATTTATTGTTTATCTAAATAGGTATGTTAATACTCAGCCTCACCACTCAAAGACCCAAGATAGAAGAAACATAGAGCTTCACCATGGGCTTGTTGTCCAGATACGGCAGGATGTCAGGTTTTCAGCAATGTGTACACCTTCACCTTGGCTTCGCAGCATTTCTCTTTAGCTGTATGTTGACAGTAAGTCAGGGGCTGTTGAACTGGATAGCACGTTACTTTAGCACATGGACATGGGGTACAGTCTCTCTTCACACTTAGAAAAATGTGTGAATATACAGAAAGACGTTAGCTCTTTATTTGAAGAAGCTTCATGGTCACCAGTAACTTTAGTCTTTAATATTTGTGCCATGGAGATGTATCCCATGATAAGGCAACACATCCATATCAAGAGTGAAAGGCACGTGCTGCTGTTGTTGCCGAGAAAAGCATTTGTGCAGGGATTTGAGAGGAGAACTACTATGACACTCTGACTCCAGGGGAGTTCTTGGATAAGTCACTTTTAAGGAATAATAGATATAGCTCCAGATTCTAGAAACTGAGGCCCTTAGAAATACCCCACCTGCCACATCCCTCAGAAAGCTTTATGCTCTCTCAGGGTATGTGGCCCTCATTTGAAAAGTGTTGACTTGCAGAATATATTTCAGAAGTGCATGGGGGGCTGGTGGGTGTAGCTCTGGGGTAGAGCACATGCTTAGTATGATCAAAGCTGTAGGTTCAATTCCAAGAATAAACAAAAACAAAATAAAGCACAAAAAGCCTATAGAAAATATATAACTAAGGAGAAATACCAGGTTAATGTTCTCTGTCAGCATCAGGAAGGATAGCCAGTGCCACAGGAGGTAGATGTCCAATCACCTAGGAAGGGCCTTACCCAGGAATGGCTGAATAAAGCAAATTCTCTTGCCAGCTCATGTGGATGTAGGTAGAAAGCACACCTTTCCACCACAGTAGTGTGTCACCACCGCAGGAGGAGGTGCCTTATAGCCATGAATGGCCATGTCCAGGGAAGGCACCGAGTGAGAATCACAGACAGCTCTTAGGAAACAAGGAAGTGCCAGAGACCCAGGACAGGGTCAGATCACAGAGACAGATCTCAAGCTGTAACAGAGGCCAGCAGAACTCCCAGAGCAGGGCCAGTCACTCATAATGGATGCGGGGCAGTGCGTCTCTTTGGTCAGCACAGTCTCCTTCCAGTATCAGAGGAACTTAGTGAATTCTTACATATCCAACCAGCATTTCAAAAAGGTAAAGGGACTGCAAGATGAAATGTTTATCTAAAGGGATCATTCAAGTGTGCAACTTAAATGTGGGGCTGGAGAGATTGCTCAGTGGTTAAGAGCACTGACTGTTCTTACAGAGGACCCAGGTTCAGTTCCCAGCACTCCAGACCCAGGGGATCTAATGCTGTCTTCTGACCTCCATGGGTACTGCAGGACATGGGTGCACTTATGTAGGCAATACACTCGTACACATAAAAAATAATAAATAAAAACGATTGAAAAAGAAATGAAGGGATATCAAACCTTGATAAGAAGAGACTTGAATGTAACACAAAGGCTGTTAGAATCCAAGGTATTATCAGTTGGAAAATCTAAATCTTTCCAGTGCTCGGAGTCCGTGAAGATTCTCAGAACAGTCACAGGGAAAATTTTTATGTATATACATTTTTACTTTTTTTATTTTTTGTGGTTCTAGAGATCAACCCCGGGCCAAAGGCCTTTCAATAAAATAATGATTTTTAGGTGTGTGTTGGGGGGATAATAATGATGAGTCTGTGACTCTGCTATTTTTATTCTTTTCATCCATAGCTATGAAAGCAGAGTCAGATTAAACATAGATGTGGAAGTTTTTTTAAAGTGCACATATATGAATAAAACAATACCTTAGTACTTTCTATTTCTGAAATTTTAGCAATGAAAATGGGCATATGATCTGTTTATGGGGACAGACTCTTTAGAGCTATGCTTTAATCCTAAATATCAAAATACACAGCTTTGACAAGTAATGCAATCCCTTTTGGCAAAACCACTTTTCTAATGACATATTTTGTCAAACTGTTATGTGTGACTATATATATATATATATACTTTGACTGGTAGGCTAAATGACTGATTGCAGTTTTATTAAGTCCACTGACAAGAAAGGTATTTTAATTTGATTTGATGGTATTAAGCTGAGATTTTATACTATCTGGTGAGTTCAAGTCAATTATTCTTTTGTGTCATAAATACATGGTGGACAGATAATATGTTTTAAAAAATGAGATCCCAAGACTTAGAAAAATTATGAAAGCAGATTGTGTAAACTACACAACAGTAGCAAAGAGTTGCCACTCGAATCTGTATTAACTATGATCGGCCACAAGGACTCTGTTCTTCAAGTTGTGTTGTTAATAATCCTGTTTTGAAGTGAGAAATCCATTCATATTTTCTCTCCGAGCTCCCCCTTGTGACTAGAGGCCACTAGCACCCAAGACACCTGATTGTAATGATGAAAACGTACACTTAGATTGAGAATCCCCACTTCTCAAACAGGACCTTAATTTTCACAGCCACCTGCTGTCATCTCATAGAGGCTTCTTTACTGAATAAAGTGTCAGAAGCCCTAGACTTGCTCACCCCAGAGCGGTGTTCTAGAACAGAACATTCTTCTAATAGGATTCACAATAAACATGTAATGAGCAATTTTAGAATATTGATTGTGGAACCATTTTTCTTTATAAGAAATTAATGGGGCTGGAGAGATGGCTCAGCAGTTAAGAGCACTAACTGTTCTTGCAGTGGATCCAGGTTCAATTCCCAGCACCCACACGGTGGCTAACAACCATCCATAACTCCAGTTCTAGAGGATCCAAGGCCCTCTTGGCAGTGCAGTGCATGACATGGGTGCGCTCACACACATGCAGGCAATACACTTATAAACATAAAATAAAAATGATAAATAAAATATTAAAAATAATAATAGATAAAATATTTAAAGAAGAAATGAAGGGATATCAAACGTGTGGTTTAAAAAAACCAACAATATCATACTCAAAAAATTTTCATGTTTGCGTGTGTGTGCGCACGCACAGTGCATGTGCACATGTGTATGTGTGCATGTGGAGGCCAGAGGTTGACTTTTGGTATCTTCCTCTATCACTCTCCACTTTTTAAAAAAGTTTTATTTTTTTTTTCCTCTTTGGCTTCTTGAGACTGGGTCTCCCTGTCGCTGGCCTGGAACTCACTATGTAGACCAAGCTGGCCTTGAACTCACAGAGATCCACCTGCCTCTGCCTCTGGAGTGGTGAGATTAAAGGTGGGCACCATCATGCCCAGTTCCACTTTATTTTGAGCCAGGGTCTGTCATTGAACCTGGAGTTCATCCATTTGGCCAGGCCGGCTGGCCAGTGAGCTTCAGAGACTCGCCTGTTTCCACTGTATTTACACCCCAGTGCTGAGGTCACAGATCCGCCCCTCTGCCCCTCTGCATCTGACTTCTATGTGGGTTCTGGGGATCTGAACTCAGGTCCTCATGTTAGTGCAGCAGGCCCTTTACCAACTGAACCATTGCCCAAGCCCTAAATAACATATTTTTAATGCTTATTAACCAATGGTACCAACCAGTAAAACATAAAAAGAGATGGATCTCAAAATTAATAGTTTATTAGAGCACTTAAATCAGTTCATTTGTGTAATAAAGGTGTCTCAGTTACTACTGCAGATTGATTTTATTTAGCATTTCTCAAAATGCCCTCTACTTTGGATCTAATGGAAATGTATTAGATCTTCAATTTTCTCTCCTTAAATTCAAGTTACACGTATTCTGTATCTCCTGGTTTTCAAGATAGTTACATGTTATTTATATCTTTAGTTTCTAATAAAGACCATGAAGTTTTACCAGTATTTAAATCTGGATATGTTCCTTTAAGCTTACCTATAAGATACCTCTAAATATCAAACATGGTAATCACTTGGCAAGTGAAGGCTTAAGCTACATTTTAGTGGTTGCTCAAAAGTGTGCTGCTCAGCAAGATCTTCATATTCAAGAGAATGTCAGGTTGCACTTCTTCCCTGGGCTGAGAATCAGACTTAAGAAAAATTAACATCACCCAGTATATTAGTTAAGAATCAAGAACCTGTGAGTTTAAAATTTAGGAATTAGTACTTCCCAAATCTGCCGATTAAAAATGATTGAATTAGAAGCAAACAAGAAAGATCCCAAAGCCTTTTCCTCTAGTATCCAAGGAAAGGATTTACATTTTTTCCTTCTATTTGTCCTTGATGCATGTGGAAATGTCTATATGTGTACCAGATTGGTTTGAAGAATTCTCAGTACAAGATTTCTTTTGACTAGTTCTTCTCTTTCTAAATAATAATCAGTGCGCTTTTAATAATGGACTACAATTTGAGGAAGTGAAGAAATTAAACTTTATCTGGTTTGGTTACAGTTTAAAATCAGTGCTTGAGGAATAATTAAAACAGCGACTCAGTCCACATTATAATGGTGTTTTGTTATCGGGAAAGGCACACAAGACTCTCCTCACAGCCTCCATTGCTCCTCTGCATGTCTGGGGCATCGTTTGACTTCATCATCATTGGTTATTCTCAGTATTGGAAATGAGAATATTTTCTTCTAAATGCACGGTACTGAAGTTGGTTGTAGGATAGTAAGGATTCCGAGACCCCATGAGTCTCTGGAAGAATCCCTTATTCTGCTTGTGTATCCAGAAAGCAAGAATGAAAATGAGCAGGATGATTATCAGAGTCAGTACGACTGCAAGAGGCACGATGCTGTGACTCAGCCCTGGAAGATGAAGAAGAGAGTGTAGGTATGGACACATAGTTGCTTTCTATTTTATTAGTTCTAAGAAAAATAAAAATGTTCCTTCATGTACAAACCCACCTTTTCCTGGATGCTCCTTTACATCAAGAATATCTAAAATCAAATGAAAAAATTGAAATGAGGTATTTCTTCAAATTCAGCAAAGTTATGTCATTACTGTAGGAGGCATCAAACTCTGGCTCATAGATCAAATATGGTTGCTTATTTTCATCTTATGATATTTTATTGGAACACAGCATACTCATTCACTTACATATTATTTATGATTCTTTGTGTGTATATGTGTTTGTTTTGAAAATATTTTATTTTTATGTGTATGAGTGTATTGCTTACATGTATATAACTGCATCCATGTCATGCAATGCCTGCGGAGGTCAAAAGAGGGTGTTGGATTTGCTGGAACTGGAGTTATGGACAGTTGTTAGCTACATGTGGATGTTGGGAATCAAACAGTCTAAAGTACTTACTGTCAGATCCTTTACAAGAAAAATTTGGTGATGCATAATTTTAAAAATTTATTACATTTATTTATTTTGAAGTTTTTGAGTGATTTATTTTATGTATATGGGTGTTTTGCCTGCATGCGTGTAGGTGCACCACAGTGTCAATGCCCTCAGAAGCCAGAAGAGGATGCCAACTCCCCTGGAAGTGAAGTTACGGGTGGTTTGAAGCTGCCATGTGGCTGCTGGGAACCAAACCTGGGTATTCTGCAAGAGCAGCCCGTACTCTTAACCTCTGAGCCATCGTTCAGCCCATACATTTATTTATTTAGCATGTGTGTGCACTTGTGTCACGATGCATGTGTGGATCAGATGACAACTTGTAGGAGCCAGTTCTCTCCATCCACCATGTGAGTTCCAGGGTTTGGATGAAGCTCAGGTTGCCAAGCTTGGTAGCAAGTGCATTGCCAGCTAAGCCATCTCACCTGTCCATGAGCCATGGTTTACAGCGATTGGTACTGTTGCTTTCAACACACTGCTGCCCCTCCCCCACCATTTATTCAAATTTCCACCCAGTCTGAGTACTACCACAATAGAAATACATATAAAACATGTTTTCTGCCTACAAGAAATCAGCATTGTGTTGGGATCTGATGGAGAGTTTGCTCAGCATGAACAGACTGCCTGCCTGAATGTAATAGTTTGACAGTCAACACCTTTTGACTTCTGTGATCCCAAGAAATTTATCAAAGAAATCAACAGCCCCTCCATTCCAAAGCAAGACAGTTCCTGTTTTAGGACTTTTTACTGTAAAAGCATTTCTCATTCAAGAAGACTATCTCAAGGCTTAAACTCTGCAATTTTTTGATCTAGGAAAACTTGAGGACTCTGTAGAGCAGAATCCACAGGAAGACAAATAGAGGGAGCACCCTAGGTGCATAGTGTACACTTGCTCAATAGCAAAGCCACACTGGAAAAAACAACCCCCTCAAAAAAAAAGAAAAACTTAGATTTTTTGATTTCAAAGACATGCCATGTGATTTTTGCATTGTTAATGAAAATGTGTTGATGTGTTGTCGTGTGTGTGTGTGTGTGTGTGTGTGTGTGTAGACAATGCTTTATGGAATATTGTTAAAAGATATAGATATTTATTCTTAGAATAAAAGCAGTGGGAGGCCAGGTGTGGTGGCACACGCCTTTAACCCCAGCATTTGGGAGGTGGAAGCAGGAGGCTCTCTGTGAGATCAAGGGCAGCTTGGTCCACATAGTGAGTTCCAGGCCAGCTGCTGGTGCTACAGGGAAAAAAAGAAAGAAAGAAAGAAAGAAAGAAAGAAAGAAAGAAAGAAAGAAAGAAAGAAAGAAAGAAAGAAAGAAAGAAAGAAAGAGAAGAGGGAGGCCTAGAAGGAACACAGAAAAGGGGTGGTGGAGTGTTGCAGGACAGGGTCGCTCACATCTGTGTTCCCAGGGCCTGCAAGGCTGAAGTAGAATAACTGATGTGAGTCTGAGGTCAGTCTGGATTTCATAGTGAGTTCCAGGCTAACACAGAGAAAGAAATGGGAAGAAAGAATCATCAGGCCTCAGGGACTGACACGAGTAGTGAGGGGAAGAATCTGAGTCCCTGAGGCCTGGTGATTCTTTCTTCCCATTTCTTCCTCTGTGTTAGTCCTGCCACTCAAGTTACAAATGGTGCTCTATGCATAGATGAGGACAACACAGCTCCAAGTGTCTACTGAGCACCTAGCACATCCCTGTCTCTGGAGGAACCTCAGCTCTTTAGTCCGGTGCTCTGACTGGATCCTGCCTCACTGGTCAATTTTATTCCCATCATTTCCTTCTCAGTTCCAGCTCCTAAAATTCTCTTCCTCCTCTAAAGCACAGTCTTGTTTCTCTGAAGCCTTCTACAGCATCTGAGAACCATACCAAGCCCCCCTTCTTGACAAAACTAGCATCTAGAACTGATCGACTTATTATAAATAGCCTCTCCCAGTCATGAACCTCATTGATATGCTAGGATAGCAGCCTTTGCTGTTGTTTACAGAATTTTATGGCTTAGCTTTCTAAAATTAATTGTCATCATTATAAACTAAATAAGTTTCTCAGGATGAGGTGAAATATGACCTTTATGACATCTGATGCTTGTAAGAAGGAATCACATCTACTTATCTACAACAAATGTGCCAAATGAATAGATATTTCCAGAGGCCAAAGACAAACCTCAACATGCTATACAGCACATCACTGGGATGGAGACTGCAGGCTTGCTCACATTCTGGCTCTATTCACTTGGTGTAAACTTCTTTCTTGTGGACGAGTCTTGACTTCATTTTAAAAAATTATTATTATTTTATGAGTATAATGCCTGCATATGTGTAAGTGCACCCTGCCATTAAATGCTTGAAGAGTCAGAAGAGGGCATTGGATTCCCCTGGAACTAGAATTACAGATGGCTGTTAGCCACCATGTGGGTGCTGGAAATGGAACCTTGGTTCTCTGTAAGAGCAGCCAGTGCTCTAAACCGCTGAGCCATCTCTCTAGCCCCATTGACTTCATTTATGACTAATGAGTTTTCCTTCATATTGGAGGAAGAAGGAGCTGAAGTATTCTGACTTAAGTGTGATGAAGAACAAGACAATAATACCAGAAGCTGTATGAATACTTTCTGAGTATCTGAATTCAGACTGTAAGTGGTACTGTGGTGGGTCAGCATTAGCCAGAGAAAAGTCAAAATGAAAATTTTCTCATTCCCTTCACATACCTGCCTCCATTTTACAAATGAATCCCTTTTTGTCTTCACATGGTGACAACTGCCACACTCCTTCAGGGATCCTCAGGGCAACACACTGATGGGGCTGGAGGTGGTCCAGGTCTGGCTTCCAAATGCCCCAGTTTGACTGGTCTGTGGGTGTTCCATCATACCACCTTATGGTTTCATCTGTGGGAACATTGCTCTCTTATTATGAATCAGTGCATGGTTATGAAGCAATTTAAGACTGGGCTAAATCACAAAAAGCAGCCTCCAAATTTAACAGGATTCACTCCCAGAGGCATTCAATTCCATAAAAATATGCACGAAGAAAACATCAAAAAAGGTATATATTAATTAAAGTTGCCTCTTGAGTTACTTATTTTAGATAAAGCATTCTTATTTATAGGATATCTTGTTTCTTAATGCCTCAGTTTGAGTTTTGAAATAGCCCATGAATTTCTAACCAATTTAAAGAAACCGCTTAGTAAACAAAATTAATCAATGTAAAGAAAACCTTTTGAAAATCTAACATCTACATCATTTAAAAAGGGACTCATTTTTTTAAAGCCATTATTATACTGAGAGGTAGAATCAGTGTGAAAGTTCAACCTGTATACGGTTGATGAGGTGTGTGGGGGGTGTATTGTCTGAAAGGAATTTAGAACTAGCAATAAAACGAACGAAAAGTCAGCCTGATTTTTATTATCACCATCTAGAGATTTCTAAACAATGTTCATGATTAAAATACTCCTTGGAAGGGTGGGCTTCCCACCCACCTCCACTATTACCGTGACATGCTCTCCATGCCAATTAGAATACTTTACTTTGCAACATTCTTTCAATAACCATCAATTACATAAAGAAAAGAATACTATGCTTCCATTTTATTGCAAACTCTGGCACTTATAAATAGCACATAAGAATTCTAATAGCACAGTTTGTCATTGAAACAGTTTCCTAACTCTGTTGTATGTTTATAACAGTCAATATGGCTTGGCTTTGCTATGATTAAGTCTGCAAACAGTCAAGCATCTTCGAAGTAATCACATCACGAAGGTAAGCTTTTTTTTTTTTTTAGTTTTTGGTATTTTGGAACTTTAAAAAGCTGAAAGGTACAGAAAAAGGTAATCACGTTTTTGGAAAACGTGGCTTTAGGATTCATGCTATTTTCCACAGCAAATGTGTTTAAGGAGAGATCTCTTGCTCACAGAGGCCTTAAGGACTGTGTATTTTATTTACACCCTCACCTTTCTGCCCACATCACTTACTGTTACTATCAAATTGAGCATTCAGCCAAACCATCTGGACAGAAGAACTGAAAGCAAGAAGCTCTTCCAGAAGAAATGAATTTTCAGCCTCATCCTTGACTGTCAAAAGGTTAGATCCTGTGAAAGAGCCAAGTGGCAAGTGAGTGAGCATTTCTGATAACAGATAAAGATGATCAAAAACTGTGTCTTATGCCATGACTTGTGAAGCTGAGGCTTTGGAAAGTAAACATTCCCATTATTCAATTTTTTTTCTAGTGCTAGGGTTACAATTTTAGGGGTTTGGCATGCTAGACAAGTGCTCCACCACTGAGCTACAGCCCCAGCTCCAAATCTCCGTTGCTAAATAGTGATTTGGGGGTAGGGGAAAATGAGGAGATAACGGGCTGTGTAAAGAGCCTGTTGCCAGGAGGACCCAAGTTTGGATTTCCAGCTCCCGAGCTGGATTTGGGAGGCAGCGACAGAAGGTCCCCAGGGCTTTCTGGCCAGCTGGTCTTGATGAGTGGGTCAGCTCCTGGTTAAGTGAAAGGCTCTGTCTCAAAAAAACATGGTGGATAGAGATTGAGGAAGATACCTGATGTTGACTTCTGACCTTTATAACTTGTACACATACATGCATGTGTACCTGCATACACATAGGAATGTGAACACATGCCTACACTCCACATACACAAAAATTTAAAGTGATTTTAAAAAATATTTTATATTGAATCATTGTATGTTTCATACAGAACATCTCAATCAATTTTAATCATCTTTACATCCCTTTCCCACCGGCAGCCTCCCATAGCCCCCCAACTGGAATGCATACAGTTTTTTCATCTGTGATAAGGCCTATTGTGTCAAGTTAGTGTCCCCAGGTAACCTGAGGGCAGGTTCATCCACTGAGGTTTTTAATAAGACTGCTAAAGGAAAACCACATTGATTAACAGATATAAACGTTCACTTAGGAAGTTAAAATATAGTTGATTAATTTTAGAGAACATTAAAGATTCATAATGCACATGGCTTTAGAAGAGTTTCATGGGAAAGCTATATGCTGAGACATCACCTTGGCTTTTCACAGTCTACACTGGACCTTTAATTGTTTATAATAAAGCAGTCTGCCTATTCATCAAATTCAATAGTGTTTATATTCGACAGTTTTCATTGGTCCTAAAGTTACTGGATTATCAGCATGTGAGAAAATCACATTGTTACTGAAATGTCAAGAGGTGTACATGAAAGCATTTCCCCATCATAAAAGAATTACCTTCTTTTTTGCAAAATTCATGAGCATACTCAAAACTCTTTCTCTCCAGGACTGTAGAAAAACTGTAGCAATTATTTTTAAATTTTATCCAGGGAATCGATGCTTCTGAGCATAGCATTGGATACTTAAATGCCTTTGTTTCTATGAAGAATAAAATAGTTATGATTTCAGGCTAGTGACTGGGCTCATATATTAAGGTAATCCACAAACCACAGTCTACAAAAGACAAAATCAATAGATGCAATAACATTTTCATTATAATACCCTGAAACACTGGATTTGATATAAATGGGTACAAACCAGAGTTAGGTTCTAGCATTTCTGGAAGAAATAATATACTGAAGTTGAGCAGGGTGTGTTAATACACTGGTTTGAGATTTAGTTTAAGCACTGCCTGATGAGGAAGGCCATTTACCACTATCCTAAGATCAGGACATCTGGAAGTGTCACAGATCTAAGTGTCACAGATCCTCTAAAATCCTGATTTGCTAATAAGCCTATCAGAGAAAACAGCATGTTCAATAGTTATCGTAGTGTAATACCACATAAAAAACAAATGAGGAAAGTTGGAGGGGACTTTAGAGAGCAAACATGCCAGTCAGACACGTCTGTGCTGAGACTGTGGCCCTGCTGCTCCCTGGCTGTGTGGTCTTGGGCACTGCACCCTACAGTTCAATTCCTTTACCTATAAAAGGGATCAAACAGCAATGTATTTGTTTCCTTACAAATTTAGTAGTTTGAATATGTTAATGCCTGTTACTTGTATTGCTAAAATGTTTATTATTTGTGTGTGTGTGTGTGTGTGCGCACGCACATGTAGTTTTATCACAGTAACAGAAATCAAACTAGAATACTAAACTTAAAAAATTAAAACAAGCAAAACTGATTTGGTATACTTCAAAGACAGTGGTGGTCACGGTATTGTCAGAAGAACCCACAATGCATTCTTCTCTGGATGACCCCCTTCTTCTGTGGTAGCCATGCTTGGTATAGCAGGTGTTTGACTTGACATTACACTCCACGTAGGCTTCCTGAAGGCAGAGACCTTCTGCTCTTCATGCTCACAGTTCCTGCTGAGCACAGCCACGCGTGCAATGGTAACGTAGGATGCATTCCTTGAGTTGAGAGAATTGTACCTACCAGTGGGCACACGACAAATGGCGCCTTGTAGAAATGACTCACAGGCTGTGCTTTCCCATTGCCCATTAGTGTCAGCAAAAACACAGTCACCAAGGCCAGATGATTCCTCATCTTTCCAGTAAGTGAAAGGGGACTTAGTGCCATCTGACCAATCAAAAGTAAGACCATTCTGTAGAGGGAAATCAAAGCATCGTGTCATCACTACCACTGCTGGCAACATCCCGCCCTTCCTATGCAGATTTCTACCTCTATACTTTGTCCTCTAGAAGAGTCGGAGGTCATGGATGGAAAGGAACTTTTTTTTTCACTAATTCGAGTATGTAATACTCTTTTGTTTTTTGTTTTTTTAAAAAAAAGCAGAAAACAAAACAAAAATCAAAACCACAAAACAATACTCTGCATGTTATATTTCAAGGGCAGTGAATTAATTAATAATCAAGTTTCTGAGTAGGAAGCAGGAATCATTTTTCATGAAGATTCTTGAGATCTAATAAATTACCTAAACATAGAATTTGAGTTCAAGGTATATTCCAGTGCATAAATGAGTTGGACTCGGGAGAATTTTCAGAGAAAGCACAGGGTCATTATATTTAGAAATCAGGCAAGTATAGCCAAAAAAAGATGTACACCCTTGCTTTGTAGCCATAGGCTGTGCATAAAACAGGAGTTTTGGTATAAACCATAAATAAAATGTTATAACAATAAAATTTACTATTGTTTCTGGGAAATGTTTTTGTGTGCTGATTTCAGTGGCTGTCCCACTAAGGAGATAGAAGAGTGACTTGGCAAAGATGCCCTGGGGGACTTTCAAGACCTACTGGGGCAGTACTAGGTCACGCCACATTACAGTTATGCCTGACAACAGCCTGATTCTTAAGCATCCATTTTAGCCAAGAGGGAGGACCTGAACTGCTCTGAGAACTTTCAAGACTTTCTGGGAACTGTGCTCTCAAACAGAGACCTTCTTCTCTCTGTTATTGAAAGAGTACACTGGGTATGAAATGGAGAAGTAAAAGCAGACCTTGATCAGAAGCATTTTGCCCTTTCTGACCCCCTACTGATCTAGAATAGCACATACACACAAACAGATGTTATCAATTTAATTCTTATTGTTTGCAACATAAATGTGATAATCTGTTACTCCCAACGAATATCTGGTGCTTGCAGAACTTGCTTGATGTGCAACACATGCACACACATTTATATATTATTCTGAGTCAAGGGCAAGGAAGGGTCATGAGCCAAATGTTTAAGTTACAAGAGAGGCTCAAGGCTAAATAGGCCTATTTACATTATAAACAAGCTCAGTTAAGATTAACTTTTTTGTTCAAGGTTAAGTAAAAGTCATTTGTCCTGAGCATGTCTATATTATAAAAATCATTCCCACAACTTACATCTGTGGAAGAGAGCCCAATCCAGTAGGCATGTCCCAGCTGGCTGAGGACAACACTGAGGAAGGACTGGTGAAACTGGTCTGTAATACTGACCAGTTCTGCTCCATGCATCAGACAGGCTCTTATTGCTGTGTACCAAGTCATATTAACAGGAATTATTTTGTAAGTTCTGTTTCCATATTCTAACGTATTGGGGATTGAGTTTGCATCAGACACATTTACATGGTGTCCAGGAGTATCTGGAATGAGAACAACAGAATCACTTGTAGCATGTTGAAGAGAAAGGAGGTGAGCAAAGTCGGCCTGCATCCTGGACACTAACAGCCATGTTGATTTGAGGTTTTCTTTTAGAAGGGATGAATTAAAAATAAAGACACCAAGTGAAAGTATGTCTGATGCTAAATAACTGGAAATTTTATGAATGAGGTTCTTAAAAAACACAAACACTGGTTAGATTATTTCTAGAAGATGCTATTTGTGACAATCCTTTGTCAAACACTGCTTTTTGGTACTGGTAATGGGCTTAGGCAAGTTTCCCTTCACTAGAGAAGCAGTCTCCAGCCCGCTGTTCTGGCAGAACTTCATAAGAAGTAGTGGAATGTTAGCCTATGTTGTATAGTAATGGACTGTACTGCACACCTAGTTCTTCAAGAGCATGTTTCACATGGAACACCTGATTACACTTTTGAGACTGTAGAATAGCCGTGATTGTGTTTGATGTATAGATTTCTAAAAAGAATTTTAAAGCTTAAGTTAATAACTGCAGGCCCTATAAATGATTATTATTAATGCATCGCCAGAGTCAGGATTTATAAATTAAAAGGCAAAGGTTTCTGATACATGCTCACTAGTGCTTGCCTGTTTGCAAATGGCTATAATCATGTGATCAGCAGGCCTATGTCTGACCTGTGGATGTACATTTGCCTTTAGGGCCTGTGTTATGTTATATCCTTAGGATAAGTAGAGTTTGAAAAAACTGAAACCTGAAAACAAAGTAAAATTTCTGCACCATCTTATCTAAAGTGACTTGAGTCTCCCTGCACACTAAGTTAAAATGAGTGGTGGTTTGATTTTAGAAAGGAGTATGCTGAGGTGTGAATGGGCTGAGTGCCTGAACTTCATCCCATTTCTGACCCTGGATAAAAGAGCTTGAGCAGATTAGTCTCCCTAAAGCTAAACTTTTGGGTCTATAAGAAATTGATGATGCCTTCCTCGGAAGGGTTAAGGTAGAATTCACTGTGATGCACACACAGGACATATTATTGCACGTGGGACACACCAAACACTAAAAAAATATTCTTCCATGTTCTCCATGGCAAAAATGGCAAAGCAAGAAGTTGCCTTTTGCCTTTTGTTATTGTTACCTTAATATAGCAAGCACATATTACAAAACTTAGATAAAATTAATCTATTTATTAATTAACTTGAGTGGATTGCACTTTAATTATCATTGTATACTAGAAATCTGTTTGCCATTCTATGCTTCCAGTCTATGGTAAGTTATAAAAAATCAGTATAATCCAAAAGTACTATTTCAAAATGATAAATAGTATAATTAAAGTAGCTGATTTTTTTTCTTTCCCATGGAGTTATACTGTTGTTTTTACATATAGGCATTTCTCCCAATGCAATTAATGCCATCAAGTTTCAAAACAAAACATGATTTTGAGTAATGTGGTTTTGTTATTCATTACCTTGAAGAAGAAAAGAAGAAAGTTTGTGTGTGTGTGTGTGTGTGTGTGTGTGTGTGTGTGTCCAGGTAGGTATGCGTGCATGCGTGCCCAGGTGTGTATGTGCCCCAGTGTGCATGCGGAGGCCAGAGGACAATTTCGGGTGTTGGTTCTTGCCTTCTAGTTTGAGACAAGTTCTCTTCTGTTGCTTTTTTTTTTTTTTTTAAACTGTTTCCCAGCCCCATAAGCTTCTAGGGACTTGCCTGTCTGCTCCTCACATCTCCCTGTAGGAGTGCTGGGAATACAGCCAAAACTATGTGTTTGTTTTTTTCAAAGTTCTTGGGGATTCAAACTCAGGTCTTCATGCTTATGTGGCAAGTGCTTTTACCCACTGAGCCATCTCCCCATTCTTTGTCTTTCTTTTGATTGAGATGTTTTAATTCTGTCATGTAGATAGCAACCTTGACTCAAGCCCAATGAAAGCACATATTTATATGGCAAATACAGGGTGCTCATTGTAACAAGAATTTGTTAAACTGAATAATACTTTTTCAGAAATAATAATTTAAAAACCATTATTTGTTACACATGCTGAGGACTATGCTAAGCTATATGTATGCATGTGAACTAGTTATCACCTCATTTTATAGATGTTGAAATCAAGGTTCACATAAGATAAGTCACTTGACCGAAGCTTATCTACAGAGGCGAGGTAGGAGTGTGTGGGGGCAAGACACCCAGGCCTGTGTGCTCTACTTTCTGCTCTGAAGTATCACCAAAGACGCATCTACTATCCTTAGACCCCAAATGCCAAAGAAAGTAATCAGTGGATAAATTCAAGAAGATGCCAACATCACAGAAATATAATTACTGCATTTAACTGAGATACTTGCTTTTGTCTAAGACTCTAGTTCTTTATCTATACAATGAGGAGACTCTGATCTATTTCCTGTGATAGTCTTGAAGGTTTTATGACACAATGTCCATAAACCCAAGGCACTATGCCAGGCACAGGGGCACAGTATACAGTGAAAACAAGAGTTGTCTTTGTTGTTTTTATTATTCAAGGTCACTCAAGGACACTAACACTGTGCATTTACTTTACTGGCAATTAGGTTCTTAAATGTCCTCCAAAGGCCCTGGTGTTCAAAGTTTGGTCCCTAGAGTTGTTCTACTGGAGCTGATGGACTGTTTAAGAAGTGAGGCCTAGTGGGAAGTCTTAGGTCAGTGAGAGAATGCCACTGAAGTGAATTATGGGAGCCCAGACTCTTCCTTTTCCGTTCTGTTTGCCCCCTGATCATGAGGTGTGTGAGTTTACTCTACGATGTGCTCCCTCCACAATGTTCTGCTGTGCCACAGGCCCAAAGCAATGGGTCTAATCAGCCATGGACAAGAACCTTCAAAATTATAAGCCAATATAAACTCTTTTTATAAGTTGATTATTTCACTTTTTTTTTTTTTGCTACAGTAAGGGAAAGCTAACTAACAGCTTTCATAGTATATTCCAGGAATCATTGGGGAGTTTTATCTTCCGGATCTAAAAGCATACTGGATGTCATTTTTGGAACTCCAAAGAAGGAATGAGTACAAATTAATTTATTTATGTGTCTTTTGCTTTTTTTTTTTTTTGCAACATGGTCTCATTATATAGCCTAGGCTGGTCTTGAACTGGCTAAGATCTTTTTTTGCCTCAACTTTCCAAGTATAGGGATTACAGGTATAATCCATCAAACCCAGTTCTTGAGTCTTTTCAACATTCTGGGTGACTTAAAAAAACTGCCTCAAAGTCTATGTGTGGTTTAGATCTAGTTTCAGTGTTTCTCCCTAAAGTGTTTATGTGTTAGAAATTTAATCTGACTGTGAGGTTCAGAAGTGGGGCCTTTGGAGGATGATCGGGAGGAGATAGTCATGAGGGTGGAGCCCTGTAACTGAATCTTGAAGGCTTTAACTGGAGAGGGAGAACAGAGGTACTGCCCCTTCCACAGCTCTTGCTATGTGATGAGCCATAGTACAAGTCTGACAGGAAGAAAGCTGTCTCCAGATGTGGATCCGTGACTTTGGAGCAGAACTGTGAGCCAACAGAAAGTGGTTTTCTTTGTCTGTTAACCCGATGACTTCATTTTCATTTTGGAAAGTGGACTAATACAGATATATTATCCCAGAACAAGGACTGAAGCTATTTAATGGGACCTGGGTGGATGCATAAACTTGGTCATCAGTCAAGTGGCTTCTTCCGTCCTTAGAACACAGTTGAGGGGTATAGTGCTAGAGGTGGAGACTCATAACTAAACATACTTAAGGAAAAAGAGCAAGTGCCTCGTACTGTTAGCTGCAAAACTGGTATACAACAAATGTGGAAGGCTGAAAATACAAGGAACAAAAACTCAAATATTTCTTACCTTGCTTTTTTTCACAAACAAATCCATAGCCTTCTTTTCCACAGTCATCAAAATACCATTTTCCAGTGAAACGGAAATTAGGATTGCTTGACATCAGGGCACAGAGAGGAGTGTGTTTTTGAACTTTAGTGGTGTTATAACTTGGTCTCTTTAAAAGAATACAGAGTATAAAAATAATGCACATAGCATTATTTTGTAACATTGAAAATTTTATTTCGGACATAATTTTTAAAAGTAAAATACCATTATTCTCTTACTTACATCTAAAAACCCATCTCTGAATAGCCTCCAAGATAAACAATCATTGTGAGGACTAGAGCAATTATGTTTATGGTACTCATGAAAATTATATGATATCACATTATTAAAATTAATATGCCACTAGTAAACTAATATAAATTTATAGCTCCAAAATATACAGAAAGACAAAAGCTTTAGTGGATATGTTTCAAAGATGCTCTCTTACTAACATAAAATAAATTTTAAGGGTCTGGGAATGTAGCTCAATAGCTAGAGTACTTGCCTGGCATGCATAAGACCCTGGGTTTGATCCCCAGTGTCCTCTCCAATAACTCTTAAAACTTACATTTATTATATCAAAGGGAGACCAGTTAGAGTAGACCGCAGGCTTTCCATTTAGCCACTTCTCAAAATCATCACTTCGTAATCCGATCCACACATTAGTGGTCTGGCCAAACAGATTCATAGTAATGAAGGCTGAAAAATAGGAATTAATTATCTAATAATACCTTAGAAACCACTTATGTCATCATCAGTTCTGCTGATAGATAAGATTCTATTTAAATGATAGCAAAATTTAATTTGATTTGGTCAGTTGTAGAATTCGTCACTCTGTTCTTATTAAGGCAACACTGCTTTTGTCACTGTGATTTCAGGTTAAATTGATAGGAATTAGCTGGATAACCTGAGATTTCATCAGATCATTAGCAAAACAACTTCCAGTGTTCATTTAATACCTTTTGAAACAAAAGAGCATCAATGTACTATATTTAAACTGAAGTATATAACTGTCTAAGTGTCAAATAAAAGTGTATAGAGAAATCTAAGGTTATCTTAAAAAGCATACCATTCTGGAGAAGTTATTTCAGCCATTTGGGAACATGCATGGTAAATAAGACTATATTCTTTCCAGTGCTGCCATGAAGTTAAAGCCTCCAAACTCAGCAGTTTCTAGACAGTGGATGAACTTTTAGAGATGTCGTGTCACAAAACCTCAATGCTCAGACTGAAATTTCATGTGTCACCCGTGGTACAATATTTTAAATGTTGATTTGAAAAATGCAAGTTTGGGGAGGGTATATTTTAATTTCTACTTGGATAAAAATTGTTCCTTGGCTTGGTTGAATTCTCCCACTCTACCTTGCTCCAATTCATTTTCAATGGAAACCAGCGTCCCTCCCTTTTCAGTGCAGAAGTCTCGAGCACCTGTCCAGTTCTTCAGATCACTTGTGTCTTTGGGGATTCTCACCAGGAAGCACTGTCAAAAACACAGAAACAAAGTGTTCATTTCTGTATTTTTCTAAAGATTTGTTTTTACTATTTTTAATTATGTGTGTATGTGTGTGCAGGTACCCACAGAAGCCAGAGATATCGGACACTCTGAATCTGGAGTTACAGGCATTTGTGAATCATCCCATGTGGGATCTGGGAATCAAACTCGGGTCCTTTGGAAAAGCAGTATCTCTTAACTGCTGGGCCATCTCTCCAGCCCCTTCATTTCAGTATTTTTCTAAGTGCACTAAAAATTTCCCAAAGACAGTGAAGGTCAGTCTTGAAAATTATAATTTTCTTGGGCAAAGAGAACTCATTTTTCTTTCAATCGCTCCACAGGCATTAATGAAACAGAAGAGAGCTGTTTGGAGGAAAGCAATGATTTGTCTCATGCACATCAGGCAGAACTGAAGCAGGCATGTGTTTGTCATGCAGATTGTCACAGTAGAGTCTCCTGCTCAGTGGGAAATGGTCCTCTTCCTATGAAGGAGTTAGTCTGCTTTCGGAAGGCTGCAGTGGGAGATGTAGTCTAAGAAGAAACCCAGGAGCAGCCATGAGCGGCATAGCTCACATGCACCTGCCCGCAGACCTCCTCACTTCAGTGAGAGGCGACTATGGAAAAAGAAATCACATTCGGTACTTCAGCTCACTACATGCTCAGGGTCAGTCTTTAATCATCAGAAAGTGCATTGGAAGTTCCAGAATAGAAAGAAACAAGGGAGAGGAGTCCCCTGGGAGGGGAGGCAAGGGAAACCCTGGGGAGTCCCAGAAGGTGGAGAAACAAAGAAGGTTGCCCCCAGTGCCAATGTAACATGAAGGACAGGTTAGGGTTCCACAATGACACTAATTGTTTTTTTAAAAAACATGTCACACGCAAATGGAGGTCAGAGGCCAACCCTTGGGAGTTGGTTCTGGCCTCTGACTGACTTCAGGATCAAGGGATCAAACTCAGGTTGTCAGGCTTGCGTGATAAGTACTCTTACCCCCTGAGCCATCCCACAAGCCTGAGACTGGTGGTTAATAAAAAGAGGATCGTGGCAGAGGTTTCCTCACCCTGAGAGAGAATGAGAATCAGAATGATGCAACTAGCCCAGTCTGCCTTTCACACTCAATAAAATGTAAATAAACGGAGGAACAGCTGGAGCCAGTCAAGAGGAAGAAAGAGAACACAGGCTCTAAGACTTCAGGCCAGGTTCTAGAGAGGTGAGGAGAGACTCTACGCAGGGACTACAGTTTGGGTCCCCAGAACCCACATAAAAAGATGAGGTGGAGACTGGAATCCCTAAAGCAACCTGGCTAGCTAGATCAGCCCAAACAAGAGTTCCAGGTTCAGTGACAGATGCTGTATCAAAAGATAAGGGGGAGGGTAATTGAGGAAGCCTCCCAATGTCAACCCTGGGTCTCTTCACACACATACACACATGTGCAAATGCATCTACATATGTGTGTCCACAAACATGCAAACACACATATAAACATTCCTACTACATATACACATTTAAATATATTTAAAGAAAGGAAGACCCTCTAATTAGATTCAAGGCCATGCACTTAGTATTAAAATGACTCCTGATGACTTATTGCTGTACCCACAGATTAGTGCATCTCTCAACTCAACCCTCATCAGAGAAGCTTCTTCTTGCATTAGCAGGAAGCTATCACAGAGGTACAATTGGTCAATGTGCAGAGAATAAGAGACTACAGAGTGTTCAGCCCCCGAAGGACATTAGTATTACCCCTCCCTCTACTCAAGACTGAGGAATCATCACAGAAGAGGGAGTAGAAAGACTGTAAGAGCCAGGGGTGGTGGATGAGCACAAGGAAAGTGTGCTTTCCAGATGACGGGGCAGTTGTACATGTGGATTCCCAGCAATTGCAATATATGCACAAGAGCTACTCAAGCTCAAGCCAGACAAAATCCTAGCATGGAGTGGAGAAGGTGGGCAGGAGGAGCACTTGGCATTTAGTAGTTGCTGGGATGGAAAGAGTCCGTTTTCTATAAGGATGTGACCTCTGTTTGTGACTACATTCCAGGGAAGGTTCCACACCCCTGAGTATTTGGATAACACATACTGGACTTGAAAAGAGGGGAAAAAGGAGGAGAAGAAAATGAGGTTGGTTCATAGGGAGGTGGGGAGGTGTCCAGGAGGTATTGGTGGAGGGAAAAAATAAAATACATAGCATGAAGTTCTCAATGAATTAATAAAAATATTGATTTAAGAAAAGGAAGAAAGAAAGCAGTCAGGATCCGGGTACTCGGCCCATTCTTTTGGGCACCCAGAATAAACTTGTCTCATTACAACATTGAACCAGAGTGTGCCCTCTATCTGTGTGACCCTGAACTGAACATGCCTAGAAATGTGTCCATCTTTCCTTCTCAAACCATGACCTTAATCTGAGCATGCTCATGAGTGTGCTCACTCCTGTGAGTGCTCTCTCAAATGAGTCGGTATAGATTTCCCAAGACTGCCAAGCTTCTATTCCCTGGGGAGAGAATCAGTCAGGGACAACCTCGGTGCTCCCTTAACAGATGCAGCAAGACATCTTTCCCACTCTTCTATCTCTTGTTTGTGTTTTTGGATTTGCACTCTATAAGATGTGAACTCCCTGGGCTCAATTACAAACTGACATTCTCAGGCATTCTAGATTTAGCCTAGTGGTTCTCATAAAATACAATTTTGCCCCTTGGGATATTTTAACAAAGTCTTGGGGCATTTTTAGTTATCCATAATTTGGGGAGGGTGATTATTGACATGGGCAGATGGAAATCAGGATGCTACGGACACTGCTATGCATAGTCAGATCATTTCCCCACAACCAAAACTTTTCTAGCCCCAAGTGTTTACGGTACACTCAGTCCTGATGACGCCATTCTTTGTTGAAACCCTTCGGGCCTTTTTTTTTCTTTACTGCTTTTAGAAGAAAATCCCTAAACCGTAGTACAGCCTGAAGTTGAGTCGCCAGTCAAGACAGGGGTGCATTTTTGGGTCTTCTGGGCACCTCTTCTTGTTTGCCTCACAAAGAAGCTGAATCGGCTTTTGCAGTTTCATTTTATAGCAACTATCCTTTTATCTGCTCCTTTTCATTCTGCTTCTTTCGTCTAATTACAAATTCCAATGAGTGGCACATACTAATTATTGAAAAGTCTTATCATTTAATGTGAATTCACCTTGTGTTCAGATAGTCACACTAATGAACCACTCATAAGTACCAATGACTCTCGCTGGCTTAGTTAGGTCGCTTCATCCTTCTCTGCAGGGAAACTCCTCCCTCACTGTCCCACACAGTGGGAGTGTAGCCTCCTATTACCACAAGTTCATTTTTCTAAAAATATACCATATTTACTAACACACTCTGAAACAGTGTTGCTAATAAGAAACAGTAGGATGAAGGACAGTGTCTTTGATTTTAACCTATTTATCTACGTACAAATTTGCAAAATGTGATGGAGTTTAATGCATTTCTGATCGTAATTGTGTATTAAAGAGATCCCATGAGATTTCAAATGAGCTTTGCATGTAAAACTCCTTTGTTTCAAAATAATTTCCAGATCAATATTTGGTGATGCCATTCTGTGACACTTCCTCCTTTCCCCTAGTGTTCCTGCGATCACTGAATGGCCCAGAGCTCTATGTCTGAAACTTGGTGGGCACGCTCACCCTTCCTTTATCTTTGCTTCAACACTGCCATTTGGACATCTTGTTCCGCAAAGAACACCCCGTCCGCCATGTCCACTATCAAGCCTTTTTAGTCCAAGTTACCAGTGACTTTCCTGGACTTCTTGGTAGCTGCCTGACTGCTCTTGCCCTCTTCATCTTTGCCTCTTTCAGTGTCTCACTGGCGTTGGAGGGAAAACGATGCTTTTCAAAATCTGATCCTAGTCATGTCTCTCCTAAGGCAAAACCCTGCATTGTTTGTAGGTTAAAAAGCAGACCCATGAGCATCCTGTCGCTCCTGCTTGTGTTTTCTTGCCTTCCGCTGCTGCTCTTGTTTTCTTAGGTCTCTGAAATGCCTCACGTCCCTTCACTCCAGGGCCTTAGGACATTCCGTTCCCTGTGCTTCTGCTTCTTTTTTTGGAGACAAGATCTCATGTAGCCCAGGCTGGCTTTGAAATACATGACTATCCTACGTCAGCCTCCCAAGACTTGGATTAGGGTGTGTTCCACCACATTTGCACTTTGAAAGATACCCAACTCAGGCCCTCCTCTTACACAATTCCAAAGGCCCGTATAACTTTCTCTATCACAGTTTTATATTGTACAAGTATTTTCTTGGTCAATTTACTAAAGTTTGTTTTCCCTCTAGTCTGTAAACTCTGAAAGAGAAAGTGTTATGTCTATTTTTGTATTCCCAATATCCAACAGAGTGAAATGAATGAATAAAAGACAAAGAGTTTGGAAAATCTGGAAAAAGAGAGGGGAGTTGTTTTGTTTGTTTAATTGTTTTGTTCTTTGTTTTTGATGTTAGAACAGTAGAAAATATTTTTATGGAAATATTCTGCTGTGTATAAAAATCAAACATTGGCTAATCGTAACCCAGAGACTACAAACAAGAGAAAAGGAGAGGAGGGATAGAAAGAGGGAGAATGAAAGGAAGAGAGACAGAGAGAGAGAGAAAGAGAGAGAGGGAGAATCTCTTAGCTTGCTGTCTTCCTGAGGTAAAACCTGGTCAAACTTTTTATACATCATTAAACTGCATTATCGAACATGGAGAGGTGATTTATGAGATATTGGAAAGATGCTTAACTTTCGGGTATCTTGGTTCTTAAAACTCTAAAAAGGTGATTAACTTGTCAACTGGTCTTTTTTAAATAATAAAAATTATTCCAAGGAAGTTGACGAAGAAGAGGCAAAGTTTAATGGTTCATAATATACTGAAATTTGTTCAGAGTTGAGGAAGATCTGCCATTTTATCTCTTTTTTTTTTCTGTAGCTCTAAGGGTGAACTGGCCTCCATATGTGTGCACACATATGTACAGGTGAATCCAGACACACATGCACAAGTCCATCTGGGTTTGCTGTTCCTCTCACCACAATCACCTTGATACCAGCTTTCAGAAAAATCTGATCAACCTATTTACACCAGTTCTATCTTATCACAGTTTTCTTCTTTAAGCAATTTCCATTATCCATGGTCAAGAAAGTGGGGAGTGAAGACAACATAAGATATGGTGTGGTGGGGAGACAGGGAGAGAGAGTGGGCGAGAGAGAGAGAGAGAGAGAGGAGAAGAAAGGTTACAGGTCATTCTTATAATTGTTTTATGTTATTATTATTTATTGTGTTTATCTTTTTTATGATTCTTTTCATTTTTTAAACATTATGTGTGTGTGTGTGTGTGTTGATATGAGCATGTGTGCGTGCAGGTACCTGTGTAGTCCAGAAGAAGATGTTGGATCCCTCAGAGCTGGAGTTACAGGTAGCTGTGGGCTGTTTAACATAGGTGCTGGGATCTGAACTTAGGTCCTTTGCAAAGGCAGTACATGCTCTATCACTGAGCCATCTCATAGCTCCTGTGATTGTCTCTTAACATAATTTATAAATGAAACTTATCATAGGTATGAGATCCTTGCAAAGGATTCCTTAGGAATTGGAAGTGTGTCCTCGAAACAGACCATGAGACCCCAATCTCTGTCTCTCTGTCTGTCTCTGTTTCTGTCTCTCTCTCTTTTCCCCCCTCTCTCTCTGTTCAAGATGTAAACACTTACTTGTTCAGTCTGTTCCAGTATGAAATTTTGAGACAAGCTAGGCATTTGTTTGTGTCTGTCCTTGATAAGTGATTCTAGAATATAGTTGTTCTGACAGTTGTAAGAAACTGATAGTTATAAGAATGATTTAAATGCATCTAGGTATGAGTTAAAACCATACAGAAGAAAGCAGGGTGAGATCCATGACCTGTGACTTGAGGACGGATTCTTAGGTATCAACCAAAAGCACAGGCAACAGAAGGAAAAGCAGACCCACTGGCTTTGTCAAAATTACAAACTTTCGTGCATCAAAGAGCATCATAATGATAAAGGGGAATATAATTATAGTTATGGGGTAACAATCATTTGTCTGCTATGTATTTATTATATATAATATAGAGAGCATTCTTATAACAACAATAAAAAGACAAATCACTCAACTGAAAAATGGACAAAGGACTTGATTAAACATTATTTTCCCAAGAAGACCAACAATTAACCCCAAAACACATGAATGAAAGCTTGGTACTGTGTGGCCGGGTTGTAAATGGCTTAGTTGCTATGAATACTCATTTGTCAGTTCCTTGAACAGATAAACAAGAATTACCCTAAGAACCAGCAATTGTACACTTAGGTTCATCTCCCAAAGAACTGAAAATAGGGACTTGGAAATTATACATTAATGTACATTTATTCTTGTGTTGCTTTTACCTGTTGACTGTTGTGACTCAATCCACAGATAAACGAATAAAAAGTAAATGTGAGACTCAGGAAATGGCTGGGTTTATAAAGTACTTGCCTTGCAAGTCTGGGAGAACGTGAGTTCTATCCCTAGAACTCATATAAAAAAAACTCTCATTAAAAAAAAAGTTGGATATGGTGGCATACATGAAGCCTCAGTGCTGGAGACGCAGAGATGAGAGGGGCCCGGGGTTCGCTGACTAGCCAGTCTGGCCCACTTGCTGAGCTCCAGGCCACTGACAAGCCCTGTATCAATAGAAAAAGTGGATGGTGACACATGGGGTTGTTCTCTGGCCTCCATATACATGCACACACATGTCCAGGTGTACCTGCACACACATGTGTACCCCCTACACACAGGTTAAATGAAATAAATCCAACACAAGGGTAAATATTACTTAAATTCACCTAATAAGCATATTCATAGAGCTAGAAAATGGATTAGGGGTTCCAGGGGCTGGAAAAGGGGAATGGGAGTCATTACAGTGAGTCTGTTTGGTGTAAAGAGAAAGTTTTGGAAATATAGATGTAGTATAACATTGTATATGTAACTAGTGTCTTTGAATAACACACTTAAGATGGTTAGAAAGGCAGATTTTATGTCATTATGCACATTTACACAATAAACAAGTAGGTATCAGTCATGGAACAAGAAAGGGACCATGAATAAGGAAGAAGAAAGATCTTTATGGGAGGGCTAGGGAGGGGACAAAGAAGGTGCTGACATGGGGCAGGAGGAAGGGGACTCAGGGATGAAGAGTGCCAGAGGGGGGTGGGGAGAAGGGGAGGAGGGGAGGAGGAGGAGGAGGAGGAGGAGGAGGAGGAGGAGGAGGAGAAGGAGGAGGAGGAGGAGGGAGATCAACAGAGACAAAGTGTGCATGAAGACACTAGAATCAAATCCATTACTTTGTATGCTCACTTAAAACAAAATTTAAAAACCGAATAAAAATTGCTTTGGCAAAATCAATAAATAAAATTAGCTTAAAATAAAACAAACTTAATAAAAATAATTGTCAAAGTTTTTAATGAAATGTTTGGTTAAGACTTGTTTGCTCTTTCTGAATATAAGTTACAAATTTCTCATGCTGATACAAAATAGTTTACTACCAGTAGATTTTCTTTTTTAGTTTGATAAAAGTAGAAGTAGAAAGTATCAATGACTAAAAATAGTATAGCTCAATACTGTAGCAGTTTCCGTGAACTATTCTATTCTAGAAACATCTCACAGCGCCTCTGGGTTCACTCTACCATGGGGCTAAGCTGCCATGGCAATTCTTTTTATCATCATCATCACGTTATTAAAGACTTTATTATTTGTAGAGAAGTTTTAGTCTCACAGAAAACAGGTTAGCCTCATCTCCTCTGTTCCGCATGGCCACCTCCATTGTCATCACTCTCCAAGGAATGGCCCATTAGTCTAACTACTCAACCTACACTGACACATCATGATTATCCAAAGTATGCCCTTTCCTTGAGAGTCTTCCCTCAGTGCTGGACTTCCTCTGGGTTTGGACAACTGTCTCAGAACCTGTGTTCCCTACTGATGAGCCACAGGGAGCATCTTTCCTGCCCTACAATCCTCTGTGTTTCACCCACTCAAACTTCCCTCCCTTCAGCTCCTGGCAGCCCCTGATCATTATGATGGTTTTAGACAGTTTTGCCTTTTTGGCTATGTTCAATAGGTAAGATAGCATCGTTGCATCTTCAGATTATGTCTTGCCCTTAGTAACATGTGTTCAAGGATCCTGCATGTCTTCTGGTGGGTGATAATTCCCATCTCTTCCACAATGAACGCTATTCCATTGTCTGAATAGACCAGAACTGACTCAGTCCCTCATCTTCTACAAGGTATCTTGCTTCCAGATATTGGCAATTCTAAATAAATCTACTATAAACACCCACACTCAGATTTTTATGTGGACATAAGTATTCGGTTCTTTTATAAAGGTAACTGTCAAGGAGTGCAAATGTGGATTGCACAGCAAGGTTACTGATTTTATATGAAGCTGTCAGCCGTCTTCCACAGGGCCTGTACCTTTCTTCACTCTCAGCAAGACTGCAGGAGACTCCTGTGGCTGCAGATTCTCATTAGTGCTCAGTGGAGTCAGTGTTCCGGGTTTGGCCATTCCAGTGGGAAGGTACACCCCACTGCTCTTCTAATTTGCATTTTGGAGCAGGAATCTTTGAATTATAGAGTGACAGGAGGGGAGAAAGGCAAGACCACTGGAGCCACCTTCCAGAAAAGGAAGCTGATTTGGGACGATGTGTAGAGAGGCACAAGCCAGGTCAGAAGACAACCCTGAGTGTCAGTCCTAGTCTAACACTTTGTTTGAGACAGGGTCTCTTTTTTTCAGTGCTGTCAACCCCAGGCCAGCTGGCCATGCACTTACAGGAATTCTCCTGCCTCAGTCTTCCAGGTAAGACGTACTAGGATTACAGATTCATGTAGTACTGTCTGACTTTTATATGGGTTCTGGGCATCTGAACTTTAATTGTCAGGCTTGTTAGACCAGTGCTTCACACTAAGACATCTCCCAAGTTGAAGGCTGATGTTTGATTTGACATGTCTTTGCTGTGACCTTTCATAAAAGTTACATAATTCTATTAGCCCGAGACTTCTCATATGTAAAATTGGAGTAATAACTTTACATATCTTAAGAATTTAGTAAAAATAAGAATATATTTGAAATCACCCAACAAAATCAGCTAAGAGTCAGGTGTAGTGGCATATACCTTTAATCTCAGCACCCAGGAGGCAGATGGATCTCTGTGAGATAGAGGTCAGCCTGGTCTACATAGAGAGTTCTAGGCTAGCTGAGGCTACAGAGAGATCCTGTCTTAAAAAGTAAAAAAAAAAAAATCATCTCGGATAAAGGCAATCTAATATTCATGATGGATGGATGGATGGGTGAGCAAATGTGATCACGTAAAACTGTGGAATATTACTCATCCTTAAAAACGAAGGAAAGCCTATCACATGTGATGCCATGGGCAAACCTCAAACACATTACACTAACTGAAATGAGCCAGTCATAAAAGAAAGATACACAGTACACGTCTCCACGTATATATGTGAGGTATCTAACATGTTCAAGTTCAGAGAGTCATGAAGTAAAATGGTGGTTGCCAGGAACCAGGGCGTGAAGGGGAAGGAAGAATGGGAAACTGTTATTCGGTAAGTGTATAGTTTCTGCCAGAACAAGGACGTGGGGACGCGCTATACACCAGTATGTATATTTGACACTAGGGAATTGACACTGAAAATGGTTAAGGTGGTAAATTCCATAGTGTGTGAATTTCACCATAATTAAACTCTACAAGACAAAGCAAAACCCTGCCAGACGCATGCATGGTACTGCATAAACATGCACCGAGAACAGGTGGTCTCCCTGCCCGTCAGCAGTGAGAGCAAGGGGGCAAAGAGGGCCCTGCCAGCCCAACGGCACTTAGATTAAAAACTGCCAGGCCACAGCTGATCAGCAATTTCATGTTACCATAGGAAATTATTACACCACTTCAGTGTTTTAAATCTCTAAGAGTTAAACAATTATAATTTGGGACTCATTTTAATTACTCCACGCAGGGCCGGTAAAGTTCCTTTATTACAAAGCGGGAGGAGTGGGGACGTCTCGGCGTAATTGAAGGCAGCGCTAGAAATCATAAACCTGGTTTGCAGTATCCCCAGCGGCAATCTTTTTCTCTTTAATTCAGTTCTGTACTGAAGCGTCAGCTTTATGAGGCTCGAGATGACACTGACCAACTAAGGTATTAGCTTGTCAGTTCACAGTTGGCTAGAGCTCTCCTGGTTCTGAGCAGGGAAGACACAGAGGAAGAAAATGGAGTACAGGCCTCTGGACTTTACAGTTTATTTGAGGGCAGGGCCTAGATATGCAGACATGCAGGCACGCACACACACATACACACACATGCACATACACACATACACACATGCACATACATACACATACACACATACACACATATACACACATACACATACACACACACGTACATACACATATACACACACATACACATATACACACATATGCACACACATATAAACACATATACACACATCCACACATACACCCATACACACACAATACACACATACACATACACACACATACACACACGTATGCACACACATACACACATACACACACATACACACATACACACAATACACACACAATACACACACACACATGCACATACACACATGCACATACACACACATATACACACATACACATACACACACGTACATACACACACACACATACACATATACACACATATGCACACACACACATACACACATACACACACAATACACACACAATACACACATACACATACACACACATACACACACGTATGCACACACACATATACACACACACATACACACATACACACACGCACATACACATACACACATACACACAATACACACACAATACACACACATACACACACATATGCACACACATATACACACACATACACACATACACACAATACACACACAATACACACACATACACACACATATGCACACACATATACACACACATACACACATACACACACATACACACACGCACATACACACATACACACATACACATACACACAATACACACACAATACACACACACACACACACACACACCACATGTAGAGTATCATACAGCCCAGAGAACGTCTCTAGCAAAACTATGTCTATGAAGTCCTGTGGAGGCAGGGATGCTTTCTACAAACCTTTTAGTCTCCCAAAGGTTGTTCCTACATTGAAAACTTCTGAAACTGAAAGTCAGACAGAGATATTCCAGGTCCCATAAGTAACTAAAGCTTTCTTTCTTTCTTCTCCCCCCCCTTTCTTTCTTTCTTTCTTTTTTTTTTTTTTTTTTTAAAAAACCCCTCATTTGTCAGTTTTTCTAAAGTGAATATCTACGTGAAAAACAGCGGTGGCTTTCTGGGAAGAAATTTACCTTATGGTTAAAATAGAGCCATCCTTCGGGACATGTTCCATGCTGTGTCGGCGTGACCTTCCTTTCCTCCACGACCCAAGGTGTTCTTCTCTTACAAATGCTAGGCATCTCAACAGAACAGTCCTCAGTCCCCCAGAGCCCTGCAGGGGGAAATGGGAAGAAAAAGCTGAAGAGCAACAACCATTCCTACAAATTCTCTACCGATCACCTTTTGTGACTGGTGTGTTTCTATAATGTTATTTTTAAATCTAGAAACTACTAATTATAGAGTCCTCTATTGATGACAATATCTACCTGAGCATGTAAGAATGTAAAAACTTCCCAAATAAGTTATTAAACAAATGCCATCTTTGAAAAAGATGAAAGCCCTGAGAATATTTGACTTGAAAAGTAAAAGGAGGCTTCATAGAATATCTTGTTTTAAAACATTCAGCTTCAGCATACAGAGAAAAAAAAGTTCTAAAGTAATAGATGATTATTTCCAAAGGTTTAAAAACTTTTCTAAAGATTTAAAAACATTTTACTTATTTATTTTGTTTTTTTATGTGTATGAGTATTTTGCCTGCACATATGTAAGTGTACCACATATGAGCAATGCGGGCAGAGGTCAGGTGAGGGCATCAAATCCTCCCTGGATCTGGAGTTACAGACTTGTTAGCCATCATTTGGTTCTGGAAATCGAACCTGGGTCCTCTGCAGGAACAGCCAGTACTCTTAACTGCCTCACATCTAGCTTTACTGACTCAATATTATGCTTATAAAATTTATCTATCTTTGAACACTAACATGATACTCAAGAAGCTTCCTATTTGGAGATGTTTCCAAAAGTTTAGTCTGGGGGCACTTTACTGGAAAACAGCATGTAAACAATCCCAAATCCCCAAACTCTCAAACCTGAAACACTTCTCCTAAGTATTTTGAATAAAAGATATTCAGCCTGCATAATAATGTAGAAAAATTAAATAGAAACTTCTAAGAAAGGAGTGCTTCTCAGTCTTGACTCTTAAACTCAACAGACTCCCACATGAACATGCCTTCAGTAAGATAGAGCTCCAACTCCTTAGTCTCCGGTGAAATGTCTCTTACATTTTTTTTTTTAATTAAAAGGGCAATTTCAGAGTAAGATCTATAGGATACATGCTGTTAGCATTGAGTCATAAATTCCAGATGGAAAAAGAGTACATACAAATTGTAAGAAAGGTTCGGTTTATGGTGTCAGAAATAGGAGCTAAAAATGTCAGCTTTGAGGTGAGGCTGGGCTGAGATTTCCAGTGAGGATCAGCAGCTGTTCTCCCAGGCTCGCAGAACAGTCCTTTCAGTGGGCTGTTGTGACACCTGCTGGCAAAGCAAGCCACCTAATCACAGCTTTCCCCTAACTACAGAAGCCTTCCCACCAAGGATGGCCTTTTTGTGTTTATCCCTCTCTTCACTTGGGTTAGTTATGAAATTTTCTTTTTTGGTCAGATAATGTGACCGGGTGTCAGTACACAATCAACCTGGGCAGCACAAAGAAATATCCAGCCCCACTGCACCATTAAATCACCTTGCAAACAAACAGGTGTGCTTACAAACATACCTCTTACAAACAAGCAGCCATTAGTGCCAGGGATTTAAAAAGAAAATAAGGAATAGTGAATTGAATGAGGGTTTTCATTACAAGGGAAAAATAGAAATAAATTTCACAGGTTAAAGTGCTGGTCAATTTCTAAATCAGAAAGTAGAGAAATATCAGGAGCTGGAGAGATGGCTCAGCAGTTAAGAGCTGTTCTTGCAAGAGACCCTAGTTCGAATTCCAGCACCCACGTGGTGGCTGACAAACATCCATAACTCCAGTTCCAGAGAATTCGATGCCCTCCTCTGCCCTCTGCAGGCACTGCACGACATGGGCGCATTTACATAGATGCAGGTATAACACTCATACACATAAAATAAAAAAAGAAAGTAGAGAAATATGAAGAATGGTACCGCATCAAAATTTCACAGAGAATGGTATTTTCCAGATGTATGGTTTTTCACTATGTTCAATCATTTTAATGATTTTACATTTACAGTTCTATAATTTACTTGAATTATCTATATTGTTTTGTACATTTGATTTTTTCATCTCACCCATACCTTCACTGATGTAGATGCTTAGTGTGGGCTTTAAATTCTATTCCCACTTCATCCTCAAGTGCCAGCATACTTCCTTACAAAATTACTGGGCAACTTTTAATTATTGGGCAAGTACAAGAAGCATCTACTTTATTGATATCTCATATATACCTATAAGTACATGTTTGTAACAGTCTTGATGGGCCCTGAGGACTTAGACGTATATATGGAAATTATTTTCAGGAACATGAATATCTTGATTTAACTGGTGGACTTGCACACAGTCAACTGAAAACAAAAATAACTACACAAAGGAGACTGAAAGCCTTCAGAGGTATTTGCAACATAAACCCCAAACACAGATAAATAAAATAACCTGTTATAGAAGAAATAAAGGCACATCTCTGGGTTTGATTATTCACAGGTCTGTCTCTTTCTTTGTCCCAGTTCTGGTATATCACAGGTGACCCATTACTCCAACTGTAGGAAAATTTAAATTTTTAAAAAAGATTTACTTTTATTTGTGTGTGTGTGTGTGCGCACATGCATGTGTGTGTGCGCCAAGTGTGCAGGAGTATCTGTGGAGGCCAGAAGAGGGCACCAGATCTCCTGGAGTTGTAGTTAGAAGAGGGTGTGAGCTGTCTGACATGGATGGTCAGAACTAAACTTGGGTCCTCTGGAAGAGCAGCAAGTGCTTCTAACTGCTAAGCCACCTCTTCAGCCCTCAGAAAAATTAAAGTTTTAATGGTTCAGTTTCTGAAGCCATTCTAGTAGTTTTGGGGTATAGATTGAAAGTATAATAGTTTGTTAAATTCAGCAAAGTACTCATATACTTATATACTCATATAGTACTGCACCTGTGCCCACAACACTGTATTGTATATTTAAACATTTTCTAAGAGTAGATTTTTTTTATGTTGCATTCCTACACACACACACACACACACACACACACACACCAAGGCAAAAGGGAGAAGCTTTTATGGATGATGGATATATTTGTGGCATAGAACGGTAATGGTTCTGTGGGTATAGACTTTAACAATACTCATGTTTTTGGTTAGTGGAATGAAAATTCATAAGTTAAAAATAACAATTGAAGGCTATTTATTCATCAAATTGATCACTAAGATCTAGACCAATTTTTCTGCACATAAAACTTGTCAAATAGTATTAAGTTTGCAAATTAATCTAGGTTCATACTGAAGTTCATCACTGGCTGTTCCTTCTTGAAGTCCAATCCACCAATTTACACCATACTTTGATAGCTATTAAAGGAAAGAAAGAAAGAAAATATCAGCATTTTTACTCCTTGTCTTAATTTTTCACTATTATGATCAACAGAGAGGCTGCTGTTAGTGTTTTTACTCTTTAGCATTTTACCCAATAATATAAGGAAGAATAACTAAGGCCTAGCAGAGAAAACCTGAAACCCCATTATGCTAGAACATTTCCTATTCATTATGAATGAGAATTGGAGTCAACCATGAAAGTAATTTGTTCCATTCAACTTGGAAAGTAAATTTTCTGACTAAGAAGTCATAAAAAGTAAAAGAGTAGACGGATTCTTTTTCTGACTATAATTAGTAGCTTCTTCGCTCAATGATTTGTGGAAGCACACTACAGATGTCACATCTATACTACAAACAAGGTACAAAGACATTAGCAGAATAAAGATTTTGAGTTTAGGTGTTAGTCTGTGAAGCTTTAGACAGTACTGGCATTCAAAGAGAAAGATGTGGCATAGGACAAAAGAGTGCTATAGAGTTCCAGTGTCTGACAACTAGAAAATTATCCTTTATCTTAAAAAACTAGTGCCAATGTGAATCCCAATGTTAAAAACAAGAAAATGTAAAATTGAAACAACAAGGGCATGCAGGTGCATATACACACACACGAGGTTCAGTAGATGTAATACTGGACTTATGGTCCAGGAAATTGAAGTTCTCTCTTTAACCATAAAAGACAAAGAGGTAGTAAGAATTCTTCAAGATTTCTCATGGAGTGTACTTTATGGTGTGTGTACTCCTTTTGTGTTCATTGAAATTCAAATTAATTTTTGTATGTTAAATGCTGTTAATTTGAAGGCATTTTGTATTTAAATTTGTACTTGCATTTTTTTTTTGTGGAGGCTCAGGAGTAAATTTTAAGATATATATTTTTTTTCCATATGAATTTCAGGTCATCATATAACAGAACCTAATAGCTTGCAAACATTCTAATTTTGAAACAAGTATTTTTACTCCTTAAACAGTGTGGCTGTCTGCCTTGGAGTAATTTGAGAATAGTGCAAGGTTGAATTGCTATGACTTGGGACGCCTGTGGTGGTGTTTCACGGGTATGGTCCCGCAGGTTGAATTCAGATTCCCATAGTCAGACTTTGTTGAGGCTGACTGTGAACGCAGTGGGAGAACCACAATTTCATTCCAGCTGGAGAGAGCTCACATGTGACAGTGTTAGAAATCATGGCCGGATAGCTCATTGTTCAACTAAGGACCTCTGAAGAGAAATTCTAATTATTCCATGCTAAGTGGCATATTTACTGTTGCCTCACTTCTGGAATGATTATCTCCCACACAACACATCACAATGTGATGCGGTAGAGAACTACACACAACAAGCTGGATGACATCCATTCATGATGCCAGTGTGGAAAATGAGTATTTTAAATGTTAGCTTAGGTTTAAGGCCACAATAGAAACCTAATTAATATGCATTAGTAAGAAGAAATGCGATATGACGATCAGTTACATTTTGTTGTATGCAAATTGCCTTGTGGGGCTGAAGAGAGAGAGTACAAGACTTCTTACTTGTGAAGTCTTAACGTTCACCATAAATTCCACCATTACCACCAACAACAAACAGTGCCCATGAGGATGGAAATAAGTTTTGGTTAGAAATGTACAGTACTATTCTAATTTGATACCTTTCCTCCTTGGGTCCCACAAGACTGAAAATTTGTGTCCTCCACCCCTCTCATCTTACATGTTGAAATCCCAACCCCAAAATTAATATATTAGGAAGCGGGAGCATCTGGAAAGTGACTGGATCATGAGGGTGGGGTCCTCAAGAACAGGGTTAGTGCCTTTATAAACAGGAGCTCAGAGAGTGATGAAATGAATCCCACCAAACAGAACTTATCTGACAGAAGTGAAATGGCCAAGCAACATATAAACCTGTTTCCTCTCTGTTTTCTATTAAACTATATTGCAAGAAGAAAAACACTCCTCAAATATCTATGATTTTTAACTGAAGCTTAAATGAATGTGTGGAGTCAAATAAAAAACAAACAAACAAACACAAATTCCTCCCCCAAGAACAGAGGAGTTTCTTGTGGTGACTTGGGTTCATGTACCACTCTGATTTTACTGTGGATGAATTCTTGCTCCCGAGCAGACTGAATTGTGAGGAAATCACTGCGCAGCCAGCCACAGACAAACTCAAAGCCAGCCCATTCCCCGGCATGGGTATGGAAGAGGTACTCAGCATTCTGATGGAAGAGCCAGGGCGCATCTGCAAGGAAAATTGATGATGCCAACATTTCCAAAACTATTGAGAGACATTATGGGACTTGACAAGTATATGTTATTGAACCCTGATTGTAATTTGATCAGTTGGCATTTTAAAATTGGGTGATAATATGTAAGAAAATATACATAAACATGCATGCATATAAATAAATAAATACACAAATATATAATTGCTTATTTTCTTTAGTCTACCTCATTCAAGAATCCTTCATTAGATTTCAAAGGGCAGAAATAGGTACATTTTAAAGTCATGTATCATAAACATGGAGCTATAATGTTAATTTAATCCTATTTAATGGACACATTTATTAATCTGATTATTAATTATTGATCTATTAGTTTGAACAAATTAGCTGTAGATGGATACTAAGAAATAAGGCTGAATCAGAGGAAAAAGATAAACATCAATAGTGTATAATATCTCTTATATGGTATGCAGTTAGAAGTTTGATATTTGCCAGGCTGGCTCTTACCATATTGGAACCAGGGTGGAATACTGGGTCTCACATCTGCAAAGGGAAAACAAAGCACCTTGACTGATCCTTCTACAGAGACACATTGTTTCTGAACTACTTCAGCTCTAACCACACTGTATGGTTCCTCACCTTACAAAAAAATCACTGAAAGAACAGGTACTTTGAGCTGTTTGGACTCTATAGTGAGTTCTCACACATGAAGAGGAGACACCAGAGAGTTTAAAGGACATGAACACTTGTTGGGGTCCACTGCATGTCACCCTGTGTAAGATGCTTCCACATACTCATTATACAAGGAGTTGTGTGTGCTTGTAATGTCAGGATGACATTTTGTTCATTTTTACTTATTTCACTATGTCAGTGCGTGACCTTTACTCCTAATGAACAGCTGGGCAGGTTCTGTCTTTTCTCCTTCTGTGATCCCTTCTTTACTAAGCCCTTGCAGCCTGGTTCATCAGGCAACTCCTGATTTTGGAAAGTGTTGTATATTACTAAAAATTAAACACACAGTAAAGATCTTATACCTCTTGGAATTTTGCATATCCATTCGTGTTTGGAACCACAGTGCAAGGGCAGCAATGTTTTGTTTGCCTTATACACAGCGCAATTTCTTGAAGCATCTTCTCCTAAATCAGTATTGTCTAAAAACGAAGAGACAACCTGCAGCAGATGAAGTTCATTATTCCTTAATAATGATTCTCCACAAAGAGTTTCAGAAGATCAAAGAAGGCATCGAGGAACGCAAGTGCTAGAGACTTTAGAGGAAGGTTCAGAAGTGTCTAGATGTCATTCCAGTGAAAGGTTGGTACACACTTGGGAAGAACATACTAACAATAACTTAGCATTTTTTCATAAAAGAGGCATGATGGCCTCGACAAATGTCTCAATTGGTGAAGTGCTTACTGTGTAAGGGGATCTGAGCTCAACCCCTAGCACCCACATAAATAAATAAATAAATAAATAAATAAATAAATAAATGCCAATGTGGTTGCATACAACAAATCCCAGTGCTGAGGAGGTGAAGAAGGTGCATCCCAGGAACTCAATGGCCAGCCAGGCCAGGCTAACTGGTGGGTCCCAGGTTTAGTTAGAAACCCTGTCTCAAAAAAAAAAAGGCAGAGTGATTAAGGAATACCACTCACTTTGACCACTTGCTTCCATATAAATATGCACACACATGTGTGCCGTCTCTCCTTTCAAAGGCAGGCTGTTCTTTTCTCCAGAATAAATCACAAGCAAGCCTCATTCTGAACCTGCGTTATTATGAACAGTCAGGGTTGGTCTGTCTTAGGGTGGTGAGTAAACTTCTTAGAGGTTCAGGGATAATAAAGACCTTGGTATCATCTTCGAAGTCAATTCTTTTGCATATGTATTAAGCTTTTAGTCATTAATAACTAAATTCTAAGACAGAGATAGCTTTTTAATCATAATACTAACCAATACTTTTTAAAAGACCACATAACTCAACTCACATATTTCCCAAGCTGGCATTTTATTTAATTTTTAAAATTAATTTTACTTATTCATTTTATTTTATGTGTGTGACTGTATTGCCTGCATGTGAGTAAATGCACCTGTGTCCTGTAGTGCCCACAGAAATCAGGAGAAGGAATCGGATCCCCTGGAACTAGAGTTATAGATGGTTGTTAGCTGCCATGCGAATTCTGGGAAATGATCCCAAGTCCTCTGCAAGAGCAGTTAGTGCTCTTAACCACTAAGCCACCTCTCCAGCCTGCCCGCCCAATCTGGCATTTTAAATGAAGATTCAACCTTCGTAACTCTTCAACAGTTACCTAACAGAGTAGCATTTGGGCTACTACTAAATTAGGGTAAAACCCTGGAAAATAAGAGAATGTTTTGAAGCCATTTAAATGCTTTAACTACATACACAGTTAGGCAACAATTCAAATAATTCATCAGTTCTCCTCAGGTTTGGAGAATAGTATGAGTTATCATTCTTTTAGTCCAGTGGGGTTGGTGAGAACCTCAGGGCACAGCTGTATGTCCTTATTCTCATTAATTCTGAAGCAAATTGTCTTTTTCTCTTCTATTATTAATGAGTTTGGTTGACAAAATAAAATGAAGCATTTCAACTTTTATGCCATCTGTCTTCCAGGTCCTCAGCGGCCCTCAGGGTCCCTTCCATCCCTGGGCCTTTGTTCCTTCAGTAGTAAAGTATATGGGCTCAGCTGAGGGCTCTAAACCCTCCTCCCTAATATCTCTTCCCACCTGTTGTCCCTTCACCGAGGCTTGCAAATGTGCAGTGCAATGAAAACCCAGACTTATTTTTCCTTCTGGAAATACTTTGGCTGAGAGGAGTTATTTCTAAGGCTGATGGCATCTCTGTCCTTTTACAGAGAGATAAAGTCAAAACCATTCTCCAACGTAGCCTCCTCTTCCTTTGTGTGCGTGTGTGGGGGTGGGGGTGTGTGTGCAGCACATTCAAAGGCCAGAGCAGGATGTTGGGTGTTTTCCTCTGTTTCTGTCCTCTCTTCACCTTATTCTCTTGACAGAGGGTCCTTTACTGAACTGGATGCTCACCATTTCAGCAAGGCTGGCTGACTAGTAAGCTCTAGAGATCCACCTGTCCCCCACTGCCTGACTTTTGACTTTTTATGTAGCTACTAGTGATTCAAACTCAGGCCCTCAAGTTTGTAGAGCAAGCACTCTAAGCACTAAGTTACCCACTGCACTAGATCCCGAGCCCCACCTCCCCAGTAGTTTCCCTTTTGCAGCAACATGAGTAAGGGTCCTAACTCACACAATCAGGTTTTGTACCAGAAAGAAGGAGCAGAGTGGAAATCTGGAATTACTGCAAAGAACAGCTGTTTCTCTGCTGGATGACTCATCACATGCAAGTGGTCTAGGGGGCCTTTTTGGAAATTTGGGTTTCTTTTCAGGATGAGATATCACAGAGACATCTGAACAATATGATCACCCCAGGTTTCCCAGGACCTTGATACAGTAACTCTCTTGGCGAAGGCCTAGTGTAACTTGGTCACAGGTGTGTGATTCCTAGGAACTCTTGGTTGTTTTACCAAGGGGTTTCAGGGCCGCCTGTTTTGATTTCATCTCCTTTTATCCAGTTTGAAAAGACTTACAGGAGTTCTATCAGACCATTCCCAAGAACCGGAGTTCAGTGGATTCCTCTTATTAAATCCAATCCAGAACTGCCTTTCTTCTGTCCTAGGAAGAGAAGAAACAAAACCCTACTGATCCCATTCCCCACCTCAGATAAGAGGTTCTAAGATACTGTAAGCACATGGGAACACGAAACAGATGATGCTACTGGCAGGGTTGATGGAGTCAACACATGGGTTGAACATTTGTGTTATTTTACAAACAAAGCCCTGTTCCATGAAATATGCAAAGAGAGGATCTAGATTCATGTACTACTGTGTGGTTTGCTCACAAGCCATGCACAAGGGGTGGGGGACATCAACTTATGTTGAGAACCTGGGTTTTCCTTCAGTAAGGGGACAGCCTTTCAGTTGGGGCAAGAGCACAGGAAAACAAGTTGGTAAGGAAGTTTGGAACCTTGCTGCCATGGAGGACGTTCCCTGCATTACTATTTCTACTTTGCTATACTTTTTGTATTATTATGTTTTGATTTGTTGTGTAATTTTTTGAAAGCTAATCACTATCATCTGCATTTAATAAAAGGTGCACAGAAGGTTTAGTTTTTTTTTTTGTTTTTTTTTTTTTTTGCCATTCCCAATATAAATAGCTGCAGCAAATCAGCCTGGGCCATGGTAGATTAACTTGAGCAGTCACCACTGGCTTAGACTTGGCAAGAAGCTTTATAGAGAATCATAGTCTTCCCTATTAGGCAGAGTACAAATATGTCAGATCGCAGAGTACTCAATAAATCAAACAATAAAGCCTAATTATACAATGAACCATCTCACTAAGATAATTTTCTGAGAATAATTTTGAAAAATTAAAGATTTAAAAGACTCAGAAGTCATGACAGATGCTTTATTTTGCTTAGCACAGAGAAGCAAGCTTATTCTGTAGAGTCACCTCTCATCTATGTGTCTAAAAGACACAGATCAAAGTCAAATGCAAGTCAGAGCACCTAAGGTCACTGTGCCTGGCTGACCCCTGTTGTGATGACACTGTACATTAAAGGTTGTTAGATGAGGGTCATTCCTTCAGGCAGGTGTGTTCGTCCTCCACAGCACAGGCTAGAAACCCATCTCATTCTTCCTGTGCTGAGAATGTTTCATTTCTTTCTTCACACATTTCAGCATTTTTGTTTTTCTTACTTTACTGACTCATATAAGACGAATTGTTATTTATTTTCTCTCCACTAATTTCCTAAATTGTGTAATTTTTAAACAACACACATGTGATGTGGTTGAATTCCCTGGGTAATGTGGGCAAAAAATAAAACAGACATTCTACAACTTGTGATTACATGCTAAAGATCAAGAATTTGTTAGAGGCTTGGCCCAAAATTCTACTAGAAACTTCAAGTGTGAGCACATAAGAAAACAGAAATGACATAATTATATTTGCTGCTAAAGCAACTAGGGAAATAGTTTATAGACCTTATCTAAGGGCAGAATACAAAAACATGTTTTTCAGTGGTCTGAAATAGCAAAGTATAGCACAACTTAGGACAGTGAAGGCTGTCCCTTGTTCTTTCAAGCAGTAACCTTGCACTTGGATAGCAATCCGGTTAAGGAGGAAGCTTCTTAGACATCCACCTCACAAAGTCTGCGGTGGCACAGAGGGCTCTGCATCCCAAGGTGCCCCAGGGTCAGTAGACTGTCTGGAGCCAAGGGCTCAGTCAGCATTTCCTGTGGGGACTAGCAATTCCATGGGATGTTAAAAAGCTTATTAAAAAAATCATTTTACATTGAAAGTGCTTCCTTCTAGAAGTCTCTACAACATCAGTGTCCATAGCAATTTCCAATGGTGTACAGTTTCTATGGTTTTATTTGTTCCTCCCCTGCCACACTCTCTCGCTCCCTCTCAAAACAGCAACAGGGGCTGGAGAGATGCTCAGCAGTTAAGAGCTCTGGCTGCTCTTGTAAAGGACCTGAACCCACATGGTGTCTAACAAGCATCTGTAAACATCAGTTTCAGGGGATCTAATGCCTTCTTTTGGCCTCTGTGGACATTGCACAACATGGGCACTCTTACATACATGCAGGCAAAACACTCCAATACATAAAATAAAAATAAATAAATAACAACAACGGGAAAACAGAAACCCCTTCTCCTCACAGAATACTCTGTGACTCATGGTTGGAGATCTCAAAGCTGTCACCTATGAGGTCATTTTTGTAAATGCTGAAGATACATGAATTCATAGATGTTACAGATTAATTTATGGGAGTGCCCCAAGGAATTTGATGAGAAATTCAGGGTTTTCTTCAAAAAATACTTCTAGATGTCTCTGAGATCTAAGGAAGTATTTGAGGCTCCAGTTTTCTATGCTTTTGACCAAAGTGCCTTGCATTTGATTTCCTTAATAAATAGGTGGTATCACGGTAGGATGTTGTCCTTGGCCCACAACATCCTTTGGAGTAGGATTTTGCCTGTTTCATCTATTGAAGTTTCCAGCTAGTTATGTATGTGAACTGTGACCCTTCTACAAAAGATGATGTCTGTCTTCAAATATTTTAAAATGGAGTTGACTCAATCTGCATTGCCTAGCTCCAAACAGAGGAAGGTAGACTTCTGATTTGAAAGCAGCTTTCAGCAGTAGGCCTTTCTTCTAGACACTGGAGAACTGTTAGAAATTAAGCACAAGCAGATGACTATAGGAAGGTAGTGGAAGGAATCCCTGCATTGGGTAGGAATTAACTCAGTCTTTAGATTTCTTTCAATTTAAGCTTAGCTCACAAGGTTGGGAATTTAACTCAGTGGTAGAGTATGCAAAGTCCTGGGTTTGGTCTCTAGCACTGGAAAAAAAAATCCCCATAAATAAACACACAACAAAAACCTTAACTGAGTTTCTAAGTTTATAAATGTGGAGATTTTATACAACTGAAAAATAGAAACCAATGCTGAATGCCTGTTTCCTCAAATGTAAAATTAGAGGGTTGGACTGGATTTTGCTCCAAATTATCGGAATTCCCACCACCAACAAAACTTCAGATTTACACCCATCTATAGAAAATCCTTATCTGTAGAAAGAGAAGAAGCTGTTCTAGGAAACTAAGTCCACGTGGTTCCTTCTACTGTGGGAGAGGAGAGTTCTAGGACCCTCAGGATCCCAACAACACTCCATAAATTGTTTGGCAGCAAAGTTCTAAAAATCTGATTTAAAGCACACAGAAAAGATTTAAAATATCTTCAAATATCAAAGCAATAACAACTTTGTTCTTATTTTATGGAATGTGAATTTGATATAACATAAACATAAAACTACATGACTAAATTTTTTTTCACAAAGAGTGAGTAGTTGGTTTTAGGCTTGAAACACAAACTAGATTTTTAAACAACCACTTGAAATACTCACCCCTAAGAAGGCACTATTGGGAGATGATAGTTGACTACAGGTTTTCAAAACTGACAATTTACCGGTTAAATTTTGAGTGTAGAAGCTCATTCACAAAATTTTCTTCCTCGATATGGGCAAAGCTTGCGAGATGAGCTCCAAATTCCTCACAGAAGGCTTCAGCTTCCCTCCATGTCCTTTTCATCAGAACTTTTTCACTATGAAACACCTGCGCAGTAAGAGAAAACAGCACTATTGTGGGCAAAGCATGGCTGCTGAATTCTTGAGAGTCATTGTAATACAATTCTCATATTTTTTCTTTCTTCTTATCTATATTCAGGGAGGAGTGAGAAGCAGGGGACTTTGTGCACACTAAGCACACTCTTACCACTGAGTCAGACTTCAGCCCCTTTCATTATTCTTCATTGAATTTTGATCTAAAGAAGTAACATATATTGAACTAGAGTATGAGCAGTCATTTATTCCCCTTGAAGTTTTCCTTTTCACTAAACAGCCTATGACTGACATACTGATTTTACTTGATAAGCATTGTCAAGAGATGAGGAAGGTCAGGTTAAGAGATGCCAGGTCACACATCTATAAACAGGCCGAGCTGGGCTTAGACTCAGGTCTCTTTGCTTTCTAGAACTAATGAATTTTCATCCTAGAAGCATATCTTCTGACAAATTCGAGTTCATGGAATGACCATGAACTTGGTGGATCCATCACAAGCAAGGAAAAACATGGCCTAGGCCTAGAGCAGGTATACTTCTAGGGTCTTTGGGTTTTGCTGAGCTGGCAGCTCCAGGTATGTATCTACATTTTCTGCTGTTTCCAGCAGTCTTTGAGGGAAAAAGATACAGTTGGTTGAACAGAACATCTGCTTTTGTCTTCAGATCAGATGGGAGACTGAAGGCCCAGAGCTCCCGATCCGGGGCCTCTGCATCCTCCCTGTTTGTACCAGTCCATACCAAACCTGAGCCTCTGATACTGCAGGTATACCCTGTGGCCAGTCTTTACTAGGCTCTGATTTGCTGAGACGAGAATGAATGTCATTCCAAGTCCTGTGGACCACAGCACAGCCTTTCCATCTTTTAAATTATATGTCAAAACTTGCCTCCTTTGGGAACCTCTTCCCAAATCACTCTAAATTCATAAATCCTAACCGCCATGCACATCAAGTACACTATGCATTTGTTGGCACATCAGGATGATCTATAGATAGCGGAAAAAGCACTGTACTGGGAGTCCCAGGACCAGGGATTTATTCCAACTCTGCCAATAAATAATTGTGATCTTGGGCAAATCACTTCATCACACTGGCCTTAGTTTACTCATTTCTAACATTTAACATATTGCTATGTGAGGTCGTGTCTGGGCTTCTGTTTATGAATTTAATGTAGGGTTCTTGTGTACATTCAATGGAGGGCATTTACCAGTGCTTCCTGCATGAGACCCTGCAACGTCTGTGCAGTGCTGTCTGTCCTCATCCTGCTCTACATGTGCCCAGTTTTTTGGGAAGAACTTTCCCACAATTTGGAGAATTGTTATCTGTAGAATGAGCCCAAAACTATCAAACATAAAGGCCTTTTATTAGAAAGGTATTATTCACAGAGGGCTATAGGAATTGGTTTAAATCTAGCATATAAAGCTGATTTTAAAACAGACATTTCTTCAAAGTTTTCACATATAAAATATGTATATAATATATAATGTTGAGGATTCTTAATCTGAAAATTGAAATTATAAAATGCTCTAAAATCTGAAACTTTTGTGATAGTGACATCTTTACTTTCTGACAATTCTAAGTGGACAGATTATGCTTCATTTTCAAAACACTCTAAAAAAAAATCAACCTTCAGGCTATATGTATATGGTGTATGTGAAGCAAAGGAAATTTGTATTTAGACATAATTCCCAGCACCAGAATCTTAAATCCAAACCATTTCTGGCCCTAAGCCTTTATATATGCTTGCATATACATACACAAATACATATGCATATCAACTATATGCATTAATTTGTTTGATCTTTAGGTGTCTATCAGGCTCCCAAGTCTATCTTTAGTGGAAGAATCGTATTCTTTCATATCAAGTACTTTGTTCATGGGTTTATAAACATCATTTTAATGCCCAGAGTGTTGACCTCCTTTATTTGGTCTATGCCTGAAAATAAAAACAGCATTTATTGGTGTCTTTGTATTTCTTATAGGAAGACAATTCTATAAATGACACTGACTGACCTTGCTTTTTTTCTCTCTTGATTGCATTTCTGGTCAAGAGTATATAGAGAATGCAACGTCCAGAGGGAAGGAAGGACTGTCCCTATCCTTGTCTTCCCCAAACAGGGTGTCCTGCATTGTTTTAGTCAGGGTCGACCTAAGTGGCTCCTGAGGTTTCAAGACCAGAGAGTACTTTCAGAGTCTCTGGCCTCTGGCCGGGAGCGGAACATATAAGGAAGACAGTCTATCTGCTATCTGCTTTCCTGAGCCTTGCAGGATAAATTCACGAGGATCCTAGGATTCTCCTGCTTCTGAGGCCTATCTGTGAACAATAAGTTGCTTTTTCTGACTTGCCTGAGTGTCTGCCATGCTGGACTCAGAGTCTGGCAGCTAAGTTTTTACAAAACATCCATAGGAACCAGGAAACTCACTAGAAGCTGTCTGGGTGTTTAGAACCCGTTCCCAGGACTGATAACCAAGGCATGGAGCTGTTCTCCTTGGGATTAATACCCATGTATGGTATTTCTGCCTCAAGACATCAATCTTCAGGAAGAGACCTCTGTGACACTGGAAATACATGCCAATTTATGACTTAAAATTTCTTAGAATATAAACACAAAGAGGAGAGACAGACAACAAATACTATGTGTCTGCTCTGCACCAGGCACTGCTGTGGAAGGAAATGTGGAATAAAGACATTTGGGATACATGGATCAAATTAAAATAATGTTTGTATTGTTGAGAATGCCCAGGTAGTCATGGCATTACCTTGAAGCAACTGCCCAGATTAGACTTCGACTCCCAGTCCAAATAGCAGGGGTGAAATGGCCACCTCGCCTCAGTTTTGAGTTTCTCCCAGATTTTGACAGGCTGCTTGCACAAGGACATTGCCTTAAAGTTTCTACAGTCCTTGACTTCCCAGCGACCAAGTGGACGTCTTCCTCGCATGACAACACAGCCCCCATTGTAGCCTAAAAGCAGAAAACAAACATTTTTATACAAAATGATTAAAACGTTTTGTGCTCCAAGGACAGCTCTTCCAAGTATTGAATAATTGACATGTCATAATGAAGCATCAGAGAAGAATAAAAACGCAAAAGGACGCTTTACTGGCACGATTATCACATTTTTCTTCATCTCTGGAGAGAGAACGGAAGACAGAATCATGAGAGAAAAGAGGCTGTGAAGCCTGAAATTTGGACATTGTCTGCTTTGAGCTCAGATGGCAAATGATGGGAAGGGAGACATTGCTCCTCTGTGGACTGGAAGAATGCCCCACAGCTCAGTGTTGTGCTTTGAAATCCCATGGCGAATGTCACAGTGAAAGTGCATCGTGCTTGTCCTCTGAGAACGAGGTACACTACGCTGAAACAGTCACATGAATAATGGATTCAAGGCAGACAAGAAACACAATAAAGACCCAAACCATAGGCCATAAGCCATGGAGAATGGAGAGAAAGAGATAAATTCTTGAAATGGGGTAAATCTCAGGGGATTGGAAGGGGAAGTGGCTTTGACATCCAACGCAAAATACGGAAATTTCAAAGTTTCGTATAAAGCATTGGAGATGGTGCCCCTGCAGTTACAGACAAAGCTTCACCTGTTCTGTCATGTATACTGAATATGAATTATACTTTTCCATCGAAACAAATATTTACATTTTAAGTGCTTGGAGACAAGGTCGTGCTAATTAGTCTAGGCTAGCCTCATCTCTGTTTCCTGAATACTGGGATTACCAGGGTGGACCACCATGCCTACCAATAGAAACAATTTATGGATTAAGTTTCTTAGGTGTGTGAAAAATCTTACAGAATTCATAAGACAATTGACCTTATGTAATATGCACTTCAAATTTTAGTGAAGAGCAGTAGAAAATAATTCTATTTTTAAAAAGTGAAAACGAATAAGCTTGTTTTCCCTCTCTCAAATCCAGGCTGATCATTCAATGAGCTAAACTGACATTCAAAAATTACAAAAAAGGATGTACCAAAATTATGCCTGGGTAAGCCCAATGTTCCGGGGGAGAAGTGAGAAAGTACAACAGACTTGCCCTGAAAATATCTATCAATAAGATTTTGTGAAAAGTTATATTGAGCTGACTTTGAAGGATAGGAAAGAAGAGTTTTCAAGGTGGGCTTGTAAGAAGCAAGTAGTAGGGGCTGGAGAGATGGCTCAGAGTTAAGAGTACCAGCTGCTCTAGCAGAGGACCCGGGTTCAATTCCCAGTATCCAAATAGCAGCTAGCAACCATCCATCACTCCAGGTCCGGGAGATTTGACATCTTAGTCTGACCTCCTCAGGCATGGCACAACAAAAAGAGTGTGAGTTCATACAAAGGCAATCAAATATCTACAGTGGCCCAGAACAAGTACTTAGTACTAATGATGGAGGATTGGGGTGAGAGTTGGCATGGGGCAGAGGCAAGGGACAGAGTTCCTATGTAGCTGCCTATTCATAAATGAAGTTTTGCAGGGCTGGCCAGTATAAATTTGGAATGAGGCCCACAACCTCACTGGATTTTTGAGCAACAGAGGAAAGTTGAGTGCTTTCTGCCATGAATTTAAACTATGGAGGCCACATGGAAGTCCCACACATAATCAAAGATTTGCGGAGCTGTTCTAGTTCAAAGAGGATGGAAAACATGCACTCTTGCCCAATTCCCTCATTCTAGCCTTAAGATACCTCGGCGGAACTTCCATTTACTACGAGCACAGGTGGGAGCTTTCTTAAAAGAACTCTGAATGTGGAGTCTGCAGTCTGGGATTCTAGTGCCGGTACAAATATTTAATAGCTTGACATTTGAGTAGGTTAATTAACCACAATAAATCTTGTCGAAAGTATAAGGATAAATCCTTTTCTTCTCATGGGTTTTCATGAAGATCAAATGAAATAATTATCCAAAGCACTCTGAAACACAAAGAGCTAAAAGCATCCCTGTTTCTTATGGCTATTTTCATTACAAAACTGGGATTTTTGTGACACAAGTTCTGCTGTGTTTTCAAGAATTTTTAAAAGGTCTGAATCAGCAAGTTTAAAATGTAATATACTTTTTTGTTGGCCTTGCATTTTGTCTCCCTTCCCCGCATTAGACAATGATTAACTAGCTCTGGTTTTAGATGCTGTGGATATTCAACTCATCTTCATTAGTAAGGAAGGAGATGTTTGTGGCCCTCCATGAAGATAGAAAGTGCTGCAAGAGTGTTATTGGTATTCTAAAGTGGTTAACTTAATGTATCATTTGACCCAAATTTTAGAGTCTCAGCCCCAAAGAAGCAGTAAAGCAGTGTAATAAAGGGAGACTGGGCTAAGGGAGATATAAACTGAATTTATAAGCCAGTTTCTGGGGGAAGCTGGCCAAGCCAAATGATAAGGGAAGGGCAGGAGAAAGGGCAGAGGCAGGTTTTCTCCCAAAGAAATTGCTCTTTCGTTGGTAACTCAGTTCCGCTTGGAAATAAAGAAGCTGCCATCCATCTCCGCTTTGGTGAATTCTGAATCTCGCATTTCAGTGGGTTCTCCTGACCTGCATCACCTCCCTGCCCCGCTGAACTGTCTTCCCCAAACATCAACGGAAACACTTTCTGCAATTAAGAAATTCTAATGCACTATGCTAGACTCTTCCATGGAACACAGCTAATCACGGGAAGTGAATTGAGCTCGGAGAGGCATCACCTTTGACTCCTCTGGTCATATCTCTAAACGTAAACAAATCAATCAAGCTAATTTGTGGCCTTGGGGCAGGAGGAAACTGTGCTAGGCCTCAGTGTCTTCAGCAGTTATTTGAGTCTGTGGCCATTCCTGTGACAGTTCTCTCACATCCTCACCTCTCATTCCTCTACCTCGTCACCTCTCCTCTTCCTGGCTCTCCCCGCATCCAGGAAGCACAGTGGAGCTCTGGGCAGGTAAGGTGAGCTGCGTGGAGCGCATCACATCTACCCGGCACTGTGAGAGGCACTTAGTCGTGTCTTTCTACTCTTTAACTTAAAAAACTCTCTATCAGCATTTTCAGATGGAGAAATTGAGGCATAAAGATTTTCTAATTTGCCAAAGGCCACAGAGGTTGTGAGAGCTTTATTCGGGACTTTGAACCGGATTTATCTGAGTCGAATTGTGAGACAGTGTCAAGACACAGTGAGATGCATTCAATCCATAGTTGCTGAAGGAATGAATTCTCCTGAGACTATGCTCCTTCTCTTCCACAGAGTTCTTTCCATTCCACTGGTTGTGATCCTTTCCCTGTGGAGCAGCAGAATTCCCTTGAAGAGCTGCTGTCAGTTTTACCTTGCATGGTAGTCACTTGTGTGACTATGAAGAGACTTAACAATGTGTTGAGAGCTTAGAAACAAGGCTGAACTATCCTCATTGTGTGGGAGTTCATTTCAGAACTCTGTGGAGCCTCAGACCCTACTGTCCTGATCGGCTGACTTGACAAGTTTCTTAGTCTTTCTTCACTGTGAAGGGAACTTTTAAGATGAAAACAAACAAACAAACAAACAAACAAACAAAAAACCATGACTTGTTCTTCTAGGATTCAAGTGTCCTCCCTGTAGATTCCCATCCACTTAGAAGAACTGGGGCCCAGATGTCCTAGAAGGTCCAACATTACATATCTAGCTATGGCCGAAAGCTGAAGTTTGGACGGTTGTACAACAGTGTTACTGGGACACCTATGAAGTTCACATGCATCCTGGTAAGCTTTAGTACCATCTTAAGAAAGTATGAACTCCCCATTCTCTTTCTCATAGAGCAATCTCAATGCAATCTTTAATCTAAGTACAAAGAACATTTCCATTTCAGTGCATTAGCTTCTCTGTGAATGAGAAGCTCACTCGCCAGCTTTCTTGTTAATCAGTAGCAACGGTTAGTATGGCTCAAAATCAGGTTTCCTGTTTCACCTGAATAGTTTACTTCTCTCAAAATTCTAAGGCTGTGGAATTCCTTTGTTGTTTTAGAAAAGAAAAACATCAAAATTACCCAGTGTTCAGAGAATTGAGAATTTGGGCATAAAAGAAAGAAAATATGTACAAAAGACAGGTTAAGTGAAAACTCTGTAGTCCTGAATTCAAATAGAAAGCATCAGTCTGAGCTAAAAAAGCATTTCATTTTCACATGCATATATGCAGGACGCTTCCTAGATATGTCTACTGAAACAGCCTAGAAAAGACACAAGAACAAACTCACAGATTACATGAGGAAATAACACCAATTCCACCACCACCACCACCAACAATCAGGGCTTCTTGATAAAGTGGCAGAGGAATGTATATCCTGCTAGTAGACCCTACGGAAGACTGGAAGTGCCACATCAGCAGCACCTGGCAGGTGTCCTCGAGGACATCCATTCCACAATTGGGGCAACTTGGGCATTAAAGAGTACAGTTGTAATGGATGCATACCGATATTTAAAGTGCTTACATCAAAGTCATGCTAGCATTTCTCCCCAGATCTGCAGTTCACATTCAGAGGAAGCTGAGGAAGAAACAGCCATTTTGGAAACTAGGAAAGGGAAAGTATTAAATGGTTATTCTGCCTATCCTATAAAAACTGTACCACAAAGTAAACAAAATACTGATTGCAGAGAGTTACTTTCTTACAGAAATATTCTACCTATAAATTAAGAAGCTCCTAATAGGCCTGGGGAATATAGTTTGGTGATAGAGCACTTGCCTAGGAGGGGTTAAACTCTTGTTTAACATTAGGGAAAAAGCAAAAACAAAAGAACCAATAACTGACTCTACTGACTCAATGAATCTACACAGTGATCATCAAAAACTGCCTATTAAAAAAGAGAATACTGGACATTCTGTGCTTCCAGATAGAACATAAAGCTACCTAAGAAATAGCTTTTGTAAAATGTAAGATAAAACTTAATTTTGACCAGGTCTCTGATTCTAACTTTTTAAGAGGAAAAATATTAGTTTTGTAGAAAGTAAAGAAGACAGACTAGGGGCTGGAGAGATGGCTCAGTGGTTAAGAGCACCAACTGCTTTTGCAGAGGACGGGGTTCAGTTCCCAGCACCCACATGACAGATAATAACCATGTGTAACTCCAGTTCCAGGGGATATGATGTCCTCTTCTGGCCTCTGCTGGCATTGTATGACATGGGGGCACCTAGCTACATGCAAGCAATATACTCATACACATTAAATTAAAAAAAAAAAAAAACAACAAAACTTGGAGAAAAAGAAGACAGACTAATACATTAAACTATATGAAGGGGAGGCAATCAATAAGCCACAAACTGGGAAAATTTATAAGATGAATAACTCATTTGCATCAGTGAAATAATTTTTAAGAAAAACAAAAGGGGATCAAACAAAAGAATCTAGACATTAAAGCAAATTTTAGGAAGCTTACCAATCATAGTATATAAATGTTATTTGGTTCCTAATTCTAACAAACCTTAAAATACCCTACATAATAGTTCTAATACACATAGGCCATTTAGATATTTAGACATTAGCTGAAGATTTACAGTGTTATGGAATAGTTATTTTCAAATGTGATCATTGCATTATGTTTTTAACAGGAGTCCTTGTTTTTTAGTGAGCATACTGCAATATCTGTGGGCAAAATGATTTGATGTCTGGGATCTGCTGTGAAGAAATGTGGGAAGGGGTTGGGGTTAGAGCTGAAACAATTCTGCCCATGACTTGATAATTGCTGACATTTGGCAGCTCATTATAGTATTTTATAAACATAATACAAAGTAGAAAAAAAACAAAACAAAAACGGCAGAACTATGATTCCAGCATGGGTTGCCTATTTTGCTGGCATACCATAAGAACAGCCTTGGCAGAGTTTATAAAAAGCTGCAGGCTTCCTGTGCAGTGGTCAATTCAGATAGGCAGTTTATGCTGGATTAAGAGGCTGACATGGGGCCTAAGCTGATGGATTCTTTTGTGACAGGCAGGAAAGAAAATGTGATTTAAGGTGGTGCTGCTACAAGCTGCAATTTAAAAGGAAAAGAAAAACACAGGGCTTTTATATTGCTATTTTCCCCCAAAACCATTTACATTTTCATCTTATTCAGAGACAATTTACTCAATGTCAATCAGCCCGGTGCAGCCACGCTGAGCATCACAGCATTATTTTTGCTTCGGGGAGAAGAGAGAAAGAGTAGTGCCACTCAAAAAAATTACAGCAGAAACTTGTGAATGACAAGGAGCTTAGCTTCATTTCCAGACTTTAGACATCTAAATATGCCCCGAGGAAGTTAACATTAAAAACCAAAAATTTTGTCTGCTTAAAATGTATTAATTTATTTTGACAAGTACAGACATTCCTAATGAAATTCCACAGGATATAGAAATGATCCTTGAGCAGCTATGTCTTTGCAGTGGAGCGACAGCTGTATTGTTCTCTGCAATGTAATAATATTCACAGTGCAGGATAAGGAGAAGGTTCTGCTGAATGAGCTTCAGCGTTTCCTGTTTGGGAACTATGGGAAGTCACTAGTCTCCATACAGATTTCTTAAACTGATGCTTATATACCTACAAATAATTTATCTTTATTTTGCATATATCTTTAAAAAATTAATCAACTTTTTATAGCAGTTTTAAGTTTGTAGGAAGTTAAGTGGACTGTGCAGAGCTCCCAGAGAACTCCTTCCCTGATCCCTTTCCACTTTCCTTTACTATACATGTCATGCCACAGTGGCACAATTGTCACAACTGATGAACCTACAGGGACACACTGCAATCATCCCAGTTATGCACTTCAACTACAAAATGTAGATCTGAGTTTCTATATCATTTTCTTTGCAAGGGAAGGCCAACTGGCACACTTCCTTCGATTTTGTGTGTGTGTGTGTGTGTGTGTGTGTGTGTGTGTTATAAATGTAGTTTTCTTCAGCTTTAAAAGATAATTTCACAGAGTGTAGAACTCTCAGTGTTCTTCCCAACACTCGATATTTCATAGTTCTCTCTTCTGGCCTGCATAGTCTCTGAGAAGTCAGAAGTAATTCTTGCCTTTGCTCCGGAGGAGACCAGGTACTTTCTCACTCTGGCTTCTTTCAAGATCTTCTCTTTGTCTTTCTTCTTCTGAAGTTTGAAAATGACTTGTGTAGCTGTAGTTTCTTTGGAAAGGGGCATTTAGCTTGCTTGGTGTTTTCTGAGCTTCTAGAATCTATGGTTTGGGAACATTCTTAGTCACTCTTTAAGTGTTGTTCCTTTCTCTCATCTTCCTGATATTCCCATTAAAAGTATTTATATGCATAGGAATCATAACCACAGTTCTTGGTTATTTTCCCTTCTTTCTGTCTTTTTTTCCTCTTTTTCAGTTTTGCAAGTTTTTATTGGTACGTTGAAATGGCAAAACTCCATTTTGCTCCAGCTGACATTCCCCTTTCACCTATATGCTCACCTAGCCATTCCCACTGCCGTCAGCCAGGCTGGACAGCTCATGCAGGCAGTTTCAGGGAGTATGTTGTTTCTATAATACTGGGAAACTTACAGACAGTCAGGACATCCACATAGCACATCCTCCCTCCCAGCCTAAGGGAAACTTTTTGTTTCCTGAAAACCCCTTTGCTGACTGAACTGCCCAGGTGTGGTGCAGCTATTGCAATCTGATGTAAGTGTGCTCATTGGCTTTGCCCCTGGCATGCTGTAATTGTGCTTTTAAGCTTTATAAAACCTGCCTCTCCTTATATCCTCCTCTTTATATCCTGCTTCTCCTCGGGGTCAGGAGTTTTTTGGGCATTAGCCTCCTCTCTGACCGTTGACTCTGAATAAAGGCCTCCTAATACGACCATCACTATGTAGAGTTCCTCTGTGCATCCCATTCAGTGTCACAATGTCTTCTAGCTCAGAGATCGTTCCCTTAGCTGTGTATACTGTGCTAATAATCCCACGGAAGGCATGCTTCATTAAGACCGTTTTTTATCACTAGCATTTGCTTTCAGTTTTTTTCTTAGAATGTCCATCTCTCTGCTTTCCATCAAAAATCTTGGCATATTAATTATAATTTAAAATTTGTTTGATAATTCCAACATTCCTGCCATACAGTCAAGTTCTGGTGCTTGTTCAATCTCTTCAAACAGCATTTTTGCCTCTCAGTGTTGTGCTGGATATCTTCAGTTGTCAACTTAACATACTTGGGTGGAGGGAACCTCAACTGAGGAGTTTCCTATATTGGACTGGCCTGTGCTCATGCCTGTGGGGCATTTTTTGGATTGTTGAGTGATGTGGGAGGGCCCAGCCCACTGTGGATATTGCCATCCTGGGCAGGTGGCTCTGGTTGTATATGAAAGCAGAATGAGCACAAGTCAGAAGAGAAGCCAGTAAGCAGCCTTTCTCCATGATCTGTGCTTCAGGTTCCTGCTCTGAGTTTCTATGGCCTGCCTCAGTGATGAACTGTGACCTGGGAGAGTAAGATAAAATAAACCCTTTCTTTCCAAGGTAGTTTTGGTCAGTGTTTTAATCACAGAAATAGAAAGTAACTAAGATAAGTGTGCCTTGCAGTATTTGTTGCTACAAGGTAGACACGATATACTTGGTAAAAGGAACTTTAGCATATAGGCCACTGCTGTTGTGAGATGGGGTGTTGAGGAGGGCTGTGCTCCACGGCCCAAGAGCCTGATCCCAGTGTTCCTGTGCCTCTGGTTTGTGGCCTTCCCACTGAGGGTTTCTTAATTGTTTTCTTCCCCTCAGAGGGACAGAATGACTGGAACTGGCTGGCACTCTGTATTTCTCTTCCCCTAAGTAGGTTACATTCTGATTAAATTCCATCAGGACAGGCTCTGGTAAAAGTTTCTTCTATTTCGACAAGGGCAGAATGTTCTAATATGTCCCAGTTATAACTCCTTCCCCTCCCGCGGCTGGCAGCATGAGGACATTTTTCTGACTCACTGTGCACACCTGACAAATCTCCTGGAAGTAGAGCTCTCAGAAATGGGGTAGTCCCTGGCCCTGCCCCTGGAAGGTTAGCTCTTTGGGTGTCTTTACTGATCTTTCAGTAATTTCACAGGTGCATTTTAGGCTTTCCTATTCCAGCTCTGGGGCCTGTGGGGGTTTCTGCTTGTGAGTTTCTTCTCCAGGAGGTTGTGATTCTGTATCCTATTTGTTTCCCCAGTTTAGGGTGTAGTGATTTACTTGTGACCCTATTTCTCTGATGGATCTAAGGATTATTAGAACTGTTCCACTTTTTATTTGTTATTAGGCTAGCATAGCGCTGTCTAAGCCTGCATGCTGGGCTGGGAACTAGAAGTCTTCAGAAAACACAAGTCTTTAAATCATGCATTCAGCAGAGAGAATGCAAATGGCTTTCTTTGATTTCTTTAGACTTCAAGCAGTCTAAATGAATATTTTTTGAACCACTTAAAGCTGATTTGTTAAGGAAATGTAAGTGAGACCTTCCTTCAGGGGCTTGTGATTTTCAGGGTGCTCACAGTGGCCCAGCACAGAGACTGTACACACATCCAGAATGTATGGGTACAGGCTAACCAAGTTATTCTAGCTAGTCTTCAGCAAAATCCAACATTCTCTGCAATAAGAAAGGCTAATATTTATTATTTACTCTGCAGCAGGAACTACGTAAAATTTAATTTAATCCTTCCAATGACTCTGAGGTAGATGCTGTTACCATCCTTATCATGAAGAAAGAGAGAAAAATGAACTTACCTAAAATCAGATAGCTGTAATTTCACTCCTATGTGACCCCACATGGGTGCTTTCTACATACCTGTTATCTTGTAACACAATTTCTCATGTCTGATAGCATTATCCTACTCAACATCTTTGATGAAGAATTGGTTCCTTTTTTTTTTTTTTTTTTTGTTTGTTTGTTTTTTTGACACAGGGTCTTGCTATATAGTCCTGGCTAGAAGTTAATTTGTAAACCGGCTGGCCTCAGACTCACCAGAGATCTGCCTGCCTCTGCCTCCTGAGTGCAGGATTATAGACATGTACCACCATGACTGACTTGCAAGAATAATTTTTTGGTGTTTGTTTATGTGGTGCTGGAGATGGAGTCCAGAGTCTCATGCACGTTAGGCAAGCACTCTACCACTGACTTACATACACAGCCATGTGGTTCTGACTCGGATATGTTCTTGATCCAAACCTTTACTGACTTCTAATACCTAGAGTAAGTGGAAACTCTTTAGCGTAACATCTTAAGCTACAGTTTCACTACTTATTCTCCCTATCATTTCTATACATTTAACCCTTCAGTCACACAGAACTACAAGCCCTTAGGCTGCTGTGTTCTCTTGGTGCCATGTTTGTTCAAATTCTATTTCTATAGCCATCAAATCCTACCATATTTTGAATTGTAGGTGAATTAGTGTTTCCTCCTTGAACATTGATGATAACTGAAAATTGCTCTTCCACACTTTAATCATGAGTATGCTTTATTTTATACTTCTTAACACACTCACCCCATGTTTCCTTTGCTGTGACTTGAATGGGTGCATCTTTCAAAATTATGTTGGGAAGTAACAGCTTAAGTAACAGATACTTAAAGTACTGACTACAAATAATGATGTAGAAAGTCTCCAGGACCAATTAAGGATTTTTTTTCAAGGCTGTGAATACACAGACAAACAGCAGCGGGATAACACTACTTAGCAGTGCTTGTTTCTGGGAAGGAAAGCGTTGGTCTTAGGAGGGGAGGAGAAGGGTGCAACAGAGGACTTCCATGTTTTATTTAGCATACTGCCCTTGCCTTAGAGCACCTATATAATTTATATAGATCCATCCTAACCAAAAAAATGCTATAGTAAAATTAGGTATGTTTCATTGCTATAAGACTGGATGCAGACTGGAACACACAGTCACAATAGCCATAGTAAGAATGTATTGACAACTTAATTGTGCGTTTTTTAAAAACCAGCAATACTCTGTCAACCATTGTCTGGAGTTGGAATTAAGAAATCATTTCATAATGCTGGACTTCTACAGCAATTAAAAAAACAAACTAGACTTGTGTGACTTTTCTTTTTCTTTCTTTCTTTTTTGTTTGTTTGTTTAGATGGGGTCTCTGTGAAGTCCAGGCTGGTCTCCAGCTTTCATGTAGTCCAAGCTAGCCTCCAATTCATGACCCTCCTGCTTCAGCCTCCCTCCCTACTGCTGGGATTACGGGCATATATAAAATGCGTGCCTTGTGTGGTGTTTTTCTATTTCTACATACTCCATCCTTTTCAGCTTAATCGAAACTATCTTTAGCTTGGTGCACAGAGCTCTAAGGAGAGGATAGATTGGTATTGGGACCTCCTGGGAGGAAAGAGCCTGAGCCCTCTCACTGATTTCCTCCAGACAAAAACACAGAGGAAATCTGCTGCCTGCTGTGTATTAATGGAGCATCACAGGCAAGAAAGGAGCCAAGGCTTCCGTAAGCATTCTTGTTGAAATAAAGAAGGAATGTTTGGTTAACCTCAGCTTCACACAAGGGTCTGAAGCTTGTTCTTACACTGCTTCTAGTGTAGATTGTGGCTGGAGCCATGAGCTTCTCTGGAACTTGCCAACCTGGCACAGACTGATGCTCTGGGACCCAGAGCTGCACACATGAGGATGAACTAGTGGAACTGCTGACTCAGACCTTGGCTGAAGAACTTCAGATATCCACAGAAGAAAACCAACAAGAACTGTATGCTGCCACTGGGTCAACAATCCCCCAGAGAAGCCACATGGAGAAGCTACACAGTGAAGTGAACTGAGCTCATTCCCAGTATCTGGATCATTCTAGACTAAGTAAACCCCTATGATTCCTTGAGTATGAGAAGGATCTGGAGAGAATGGAGGGAAAAAAGCTAGAAATTGGGCTTTCATTAATTGAGAGGAATGTGGTCTCCAGCAATGGCTAGACCCCTGAAAATGCAACATGATGCATATGGACTTTAAAATGGCATCCATATGTCACTCTTGCAAATATGTAGTGACCGTTTTAGTTCAAGTAGGCACAAAGAAAACATTGAGGAAGACATGAGGGAGGTGACAAAGGGTAGAGGGAATTTGGGACCTTGAAAACAGAAGTTCAGGATGAGCGTGAGCTGGGCTATAGGCATGTCCTCACCTGGCTGATGTGCATTCCAGTGTGTGTACTGCACAGGCTCAGAACTCTGCCCCGTGGTCTTCCACGTGTATTCTCCAGTATCATTTTGGTCCTGAAGAGCTATCCAAAAATAACTGTCTTTCGTTTTTACCACACTACTGATCAAACTGGTAATAAAAGCCTGTTCAAACCTTGAAAGGGGAGAAAAGGAAATGGTTATATTAAGTTTCTAGACAATAAAAACGTCATTAAAGCATAATGATGTGCACAGAATGGCACTTGAGTAAGCATTTCTTGTTAATTCTCCAGAACACAGAGCAGGAAAACATACGAGGACCCTTGTATCACTAATAGATGCCAAATGTCAGTGTAATTCCCAGAAATATGTGAGCAAAGGTAATGTGACTTATAAACTTAATTTTGGTAATGGTTTTAAGGAACAGAGTCCAGGTCTGCTTCCACAGCATAGTGGCAGTCTCCACACACACAGCAATACATCTCATGGAAAATGATGTCTTTTTTTAATTATCCACGTACTACACACTGTATCATTAATGAACACGGGTTACTGGAAACAGAGAGGATGATGAAGGACATCATGCTTTTCTGAATGAGCATTTACCACCACAGGGCTCATAACGGTCACGCCCCACACTGACTCAATAAGAAGGGAAGTACAGAAACACTTTTATGTTCTGTGACAGAACAGACTTACATTAGTCTGTTCACGGGTATATGGAGCCCCTGGCTTATTCAAATGGGCATTTTCACTAAAGATATATTTCAACCCTAGGAACAAGTCCGAGGCAGTCTACCAACTAGCATTGCCCCAAGCAGCTGAATGAATTAGTGTCCAATGATTATTGGTGGCAGGGCTCACTTTCCAACAAGTAGATCTGGAAAACATATATGCACTTCTACATATGAGTACAACGAAATAACAAAAACTCATGAGTATCAAATTTTGACTAGCATTGAACTTAAAGCTTAGCTTGAAATTATCTTGAGAAATCTATTTACAAAGCATATAAAGTTAGAAGACATTTCAAACAGTGGTGACTTCTGGCTAGATCTGCCAAGTCAAAGGGAAGCGTAAGGCCTGATGAAATTACCCAAGAAACCTACGGGGAAAGCAAGTTAGACTTTTAGAGTTAAGTTCTGAATTCTTTGTATTACATGCATGTTTAACTTGCTAAGGGGAGCAAAAGCAACGGGACTGTTTAAAAACAGAGGAACCTCAAAGGGAGTAGGGGAGGAAAAGACAGAAGAATGAAAAGCAAAACTTTAAGTGCTGTAGGGGCACCCGAGCGAAGTTCAGTGACCAGAGTCATGCTCACCTGGGCAGGGAATGTGGGTTCATCAGGCTTTAGTAAGTATTTTCTGCAAATACTCTATCAGGAATCAAAATGGCACACACATTTGAAATTTAAAAGTTCCTTTCAGAACCTTACTCAAATGTGTTTCTGAAGGAAAGTATGTGAAGCTGAACACTGTCTAGCACTGTTGTCGTTTTCCTTATTTATTAGTTCATGCTGTCACAACAACATGCTATCATAACGGAAGATCTGCACCCCTCTGGTGCCTGGAATCACTGTGTTAGAGGCCAGTAAAACAGGTCCCCACAGGTGCTGTGGCCAGGGACCACTAGGCACCATGCTGGTGCTAAGCACAAGGGAGCGAGTGGCTGGTTCTTCCAGTACTCTCCACATGGCATTTAACAGATAATACAGAGAAATGACCTTGTCTGTAGACTTGGCCTTAGGGGTCATTATTCATGACAGCGGTGCTTCTGTCCCCTGTTGGTTATAGATTTATTTCATCCATTCTGATTCACTACTTTATCTCCATCACTGCTTGAGACAAAAGAACCTGCCTTTTGATTTAAGTATATTTTTAAGGAATACAAATAATACTCAAACATTACATTCTAAAACCTTCATATCAAAAGCAATACTCAGGTTTTCTTAGTCCATTTTATAAGATGGCATCATTAGTACACATTCAACAAATGTATCTTTATTCTAAACTAAATATATCCTTCTAAACAGTCTTTAAAAGTCTGGATAACAGTGCATGATCTTGGGTGAGCTCTTGAGTATCTGCTTCCAGATGGTTAAGAAACAAGAGGACATTTAACATACTTTACCATTTCTTGTCTGATTTCAAACACTAGACAGGTAATTAAAAACTCCCATTACAGGGGTCTGGAGAGGCAGCTCAGAAGTTAAGAGCACTGGCTACTCTGGCAGAAGACTTAGGTTTGGTTCTCAAGACCCACATGGCAGCTCACAATGACCTATAATTCCAGTTCCAGAGAATCTGACACCTTCTTTTAGCCTCCACAGGCTTTGCATGCATGGGTGCACTTACATACATGCAGACAATACATATACATAAAATAAAAAATTGAAAAACATCTGGTTACAATAACATAGAAGGTAACCTTTCAAAGGTTTCAAAGGTAACCTTTATGTCCTCTGTCCATCTTTCTTAATTTTATTTCATTCAAATGTTGTTATAGTTTAAGAAACCAAGAATTATCATATATGTACACTTTTATATTATCAGTTGAACCAGGACAGCATGATAGTATTTTATAGAGAGAGAATTCAGTGGAGCAAAAATTTTCTGATTTTTAAAAACAGTCAGCAAACTTGAAGGATATAAATTTAACACACAAAAGTCAGTTGCATTTCCATCTCTAACAATGAACCCCTCCAAAAGAAAAGAAAAACTAAGCAAAGTATTCCATTTACCATAGCACCAAAAAAATCCCTGAAATACTTAAGAATAAAGTTCAAAAATTACAAAATGTTGAGTAAGGAAATCAAAGACAAAAAACGCATGGAAAGGCAGCCATCCATGCTTGTAGTTTAGAAAGCTTACTATTATCAAGATGTTCATACTTACATATTGGATAATATATTCAATGCAATCACTATTATAATCTCAATGATCAGTTTTTCATAAATAGGAAAACCAATTCTGAAATTTTATAGAATTTCAAGGAATCTTAACTAGCTAAAACAATCATGAAAAAGAACAAAGTTGGATGTCTCAGGTTTTCTGATTTTAAAACATAGTCCAAAATTACAGCAATCTAAACAGTATTATACTGGCATAAAGACTGATATATAGGTCAAAAGAATAAGCTAGAAAGTCCGAAAAAATATAACCTTGCACACAGGATCAAATAATTTCCAATGAGGGTATCATTTGATGTGAAAATTCAGTCCTTTCAACAAGTAGTATTAGAATAACTGTGTATGCATTTGCAAAGTGGGACCCTTAGCTTATATCATATACAAAATTGAACTCAAAGTAGATCACACACCTAAGCATAAAAGCTAAAATTGTAAAATTCTTAGGAGAAAACATATGGGAAAAGCTTCATGACATTGGATTTGCCAATGATATCTTGGATATGATGCCCAAGGCAATGAAATAAGAAATGGATAAACTGGGCTTCATCAAAATGAAAAGCTTTGGGGGAAATCAAAGAATATAATCAACACAGTGAAAAGGCAACTACAGAAAGAAGAAAATATTCTGTCATATATATGATAAGGGTTTAATATGTAGAATATACAAAGAACTCCTATAGTTAAACAACAGAAAAGCAAACACTGATTTTAAAAAGGGCAAAGGGCTTGAATAGAAATTTCTCTAAAGAAGATATACTGCAGCCATTAAACACATTAAAAGGTGTTAATCATCAATAAAAATATAGATCACAGTCATGAGCTATCATGTCACACCTAGTAGGATGGCTACGATTAAAATAAAGAAAACAGCAAGAGCGCGGGACATCGGAACCTTTGTGTGCTGCTGATGGGGTGTGAAGTGGTGTGGTCATTATGGAAAACAGTGTGGCGGTTCCCCAGAATATCAGAAGTGGGTTTATCACATGATCCAATAATTTTCCTTCTGAGTATGTATTCAGGAGTTGAAAGGGAGGACTGAAATTTATATATTCATGTTCAAAATGGCTTTATTCACAATAGTCAGGTGATGGAGGTAATCCTAATGTCTATTGATGGACAAGCTGAAAAACAAACTGAGCACATAATGTAATTTTAAATATCTTTATAAAAGAAGGAAATTCCAAAATAGACTGCAATGTGGATAAACCCCAAGGGCGCTGTGCTAAGTGAAATAAGCCAGGCACAGCAAGACAGAGATTTTATGATTCTACTTCTCTCCAGGACCTAGAATGGTCACATTTAATGAAACAGAAAATAGAAAGATGGTCACCTAGATCTGGGAAAGGAAGAACTTGGAGCATTTATTGCTGAACAAGTCTCAGCAGGAATAGAAGAAATATGTTCCAGAGGTGGATGGTGCTGATTGATGGTTGCAATGACGTCTTTACTCAAAATAGTGAAAATAGTAAATTTTATGTTTTGCATATTTTACCACATTAGCTGAAATGGTGTTTGGTGGGATATGGTTGTTTCTAGAAAATCATGAAGCTATACAGATCCTTGAAATAAGGCAAACTTATACCAAGGAGAATGTGAGCTACTCCAGTATTTCTCTCGTGGGGAAAAATTTACAAAAATCAATTGTCATTTCTACTATTTTGTACGGAAATTCCCATGACTGACTGATTCATTCTTCATTGACTTGGGTGTCATGCATGTAGACTATCTGTGGTAACATGCAATTGAAGTTTGGTGTGCGGTGTCAGGAAACAAGGTGACCAGACCTGAAAAAGTTTTATAATAGTAGTTCAGCAAGTCAAAATCTGTTATTTAGCAGTGAGGATCTATTTGTCTTTCTCCTCAATTCCACAAAGTGTTAAAAAAAAAAAAAAAAAAAACAGACCAAAAGCAGTTGTCTCATAACAAAAGAAATACCTAATTTGTAGCAGGTGGTTTTAATTGCACCCATCAAACCTGTCACTCCATTAAGCAGAAGAGTGGAAAATCAATTAGTATATACAAGCCTGGGTGCTGGAGAGTGGTGGAATGTCTTAACAAGAACAGAAAATCCCTAATGGAAGAAAATGATTCCCAAGCCTGCTAGTAGGCACTCGGGTTTGAGAAGACTTCTCCTACACTGTTTAACTTTCCCAAGCAGGAAACAGTGCTGGAGAATACTCCAGTATTTACCAGTGTTTCTTCCTTGATAGGGTCAAAAGAAAATGACAAAATACCACCACCAATAGCCCGGGGGCCTTCCTTCCCTCACCCTGCACGTCCTATGATGGAGTCACTGCTTTGAACGCAGTCTTGTGTGGGGAGGTGTGTACTGGGCTGACTTAGAAGTCACATCACTGATCTCCTATACTGGAGACTGGGTAGCGTGCCAGCACAAGGCAACTTGGATAGATGGTGGTGGCTAAAATTAGAAGTAAAAAGTTTATCTATGTCACACTTCTGCTTTGGAGTCCGACCATATGGGAGTGCTGGTTGCTAAATCAAGTTTGTTCAAGAAAAATATTCAAGTGTTCCAAATATCCTCCTGTATCCGGTTTGGGAGAAATGAAACATTTTTCCCCAGAAACTTTGTATCACTTGAATGAGATCCCCCAATAGTGGATCGAGCGTGACTCATTTGAATATTTCTGCCTTGGCCTGGGTCCCACGGGTACTTTGAGCAACCTGTAATGCACATTGAGTTTACCCATTCATCCTGCTTCTCTACCTCTTCATGTGTTCCATGTATATTCAGTCTTTTGAGCTGCTGTGCTGCAAAAGGCCCAGTTACATACCACCTTTCATCTCTTTTGTATGACATGTCAGTATTTAATACAGTATCCTTCACAAAAACAGTAGTCAATAAAAAATTTCCTAATAAACCCTTGACGGTTAATTGTTTGCATGGTAGGATAATGTGTGAAAAGTAATTAACACCATGTGGGGTGCGTGACAGGCACTCAATAAATATTCAATGAAAAATAAAACAATGAGACAAAAAGTAGATGAAACGATCAGACTTATTTCCTTCAATGAAAAACATAATGGAATTATAATTAACAAAGGAGTCTAGTCTCATTCGTCAGGTTCCTGGAATGTCCCACTGGGAGACTTGTGACCCAAAACGCTCTTGGAACTTCTGGGGTGGCCTAGTAAGTTGAGGAAAGATAGGTTTTCTTTTGCCTGGAAGCTGCACCCTGGAGGGAGAAAAACAGAACTGAAGATGTCACCGAGAAACAGGCAAGCTAGTGCTGTACTGTGAGAGGCACACGCAGACTGCCCGACGCGGTCACTGCATTCTTCTGGGCGTCAGTCCCTTCCCCTGAGCATGGGCACAGTCTTGAGCATGGTGTGAAGGAAGAGGTGAGAGATCAGACATACTAAAGGCTGTGGATGCTGATTTCCAAAGTGGGGAGAGCAGAAAAAGCACACAGGACCCATCTGCAAACGACTTGTGTGTGAAGAATCTCTAGACAAAACTTAACATCATTTACTTCGTTCCTCATAGTCACCGAAGGGCTTTTTTTTTTTTTTTTTAATTTGAGATAGGGTCTGGCTATAGTTCTCAGTCTGCTATTGAACTTGAGCTCAAGTGATCCTCATCAGCCTCCCAAATAGGTGTGACACGCTCAGCTTTTCACTGATATTTTGTTTATTTTATTAATTTTGAGACAGGGTCTCACTATATAACCCTGGAGCTCTGTTCTGTCTCCAAGGCCCTAGAGCTGGGATTAAAAGCATGTATCAAGCTCAGTGATATTTTAAAAGGCAATTAAAAGGCGATGGCCCTGGCATGGAAGCAAGAACACATTGATGCTCTTTCCCTGTGGAGCCACTGAAGAGTTCCACTCTGCTTCTGTCTTAGGCATGGAAGAGATGGAGGAACTGGTCTCCCAGCCCTCACTGTCCTCCCCTCCACACTGGACAGGAGTCACCTTTGTTACAGGACATCTGTCACATGCTTCACATTGTATGGAGCCTAAAAAGGTACTGTCTCTCTGTTAGTGTCAAGATGTCTAAGTAAAATACTCTTAAGTCACATTAGCAAGTCCTTTGCTTTCTTTATATTCCCTTTTCTATTGAAAACAGCAGCAGCACAGCTTATAAACATCGCATTTAAAAATACTCTTCAATGGTATTTTCTTCTCATTTCAAATAGAAGACAAAACCCAAAACTGAATATACGAGTGAAGCTAGACTATTAATGAAATCCTCAAAAAATAAGTCACCTTAAATTTTACTATTTGTCATTCAAAAATCAAATTAGAGATAACAACAGATTTGAATTAATCCCAACAAATACTTGAAGTCATTTAATAGTCTACTATACACAGACTTGTGTGTTTACCTGTTGGTGACTGTTGCGAGAGCAGGAGAACAGTAGTAACCACTGGACGCATGCTCAAAGTTTCGAAGCACTGTGTCAATTTTGTAGCAAAATTTACCATGTCTCTCCCATCCCTTAAAAAAGAAAAAGGGAAATTAAGGACACAATTTGATTTAGTTAAAAACCAAGAAATCCCCCACCTGAGTCTCATTAACCATGTATACAGCTTTCTTTATGGACCCAATCAAAACTCCTGGAATTTCTGTCTTGCGCTCACTTTATGCTCAGTCTGTCTGGAATTACTATCAGCTGCAGACACTTCTACATTGAGCTAACTCCTTATTTTACATTTTTAAAAATGTAACTAACTTAAAAACTTAACAACAAATGAAAATAAAGGGAGAAACACTGCAAACAAACAATAAATAAAATTGCACTCGCTCAAGAAATACTATTCTTTCCTGTCTTCAGACTCACAGGCTTCCAAATGACTTCCACATTTGGGAAGGGTCAGTGTGCAGGCTGTGGGGGAAGGTGCCGCACTGGTTTGAATCCTGGTTTCCCCGCCCTGCCACTTCCTTTATAAAGAATGAATGCATTTTAAGAAATGTATTTACTCTCTCCACATCTAGTTTTCTCACCTTTAAAGTGGGGATGATTCAGAGGCTGTCATGAGAATCAAAGTGAGATATCACAGGGAAAGTTCTTAGTGTAGAGCCAGAGAATTGATAGGTGCTGTGAATATGGGTCTCTAGGTAGTATGGGCCTGTTATAGGTCGTTCATGTTCTTTCCCATTGACTGAGGTTTTATTGCTGAGAATCCTGAAGAGACTTATGTAGAGTTATTACATAATGGCTGACAATCCAGTATGGTCTTGTTGTTGCTGCTCTTCTTGTTTTGTACCAAGATAGACCAGGCTAGTCTGGCCTGGCATCCTAAGTTCCCTAGGTTGGCTCAAACTTGTGATCCTTTTGTCTTGTTCTCCTAGGTGTTGGGATTATAAGAGCCATTGAGCCCAGCTAAAGTGGTTTGCTGTTGTTATAGTTTGTTTTGTTTTTCTGCCATGGTGGGGATGGAACCCCGGGCTCTTTTTGCATACTCAGCTAAACACTGCCACCAAACTACAAGTGCAGCACCCAGGATAACCTTGTTTGGATCATAATGCTTCCAAATAGAAAACAGCCCCCAAATACCTATGGCTGAGAAGACTCCTAGATTAACTGGTTGGCATTTGGGAAGTAATAAAGTAAGTTTAGGCACTCAGCCCAAAATTATAAATGCGGAGTTCTGCAGGTTAGCACTGGGAGAAAGGCAGGGGCTCTGTTCTTTAAAGTCACATGGTATAGGAGACCAATATTCACTCATGTTCATCTGAGTTATTTTAGTTCTTTTGCTTTCAACATTATTAAATCACATCACTCATATGTATCTAGCTTTACTTATTTATCAGTTCAAAACTACTCTTTGTTTTGCACCATCCTGATGCTCACCAGCTTTTGGTCAGGAACAAAGTGGTCTCTAGAATATTTCTTGCAAAAGGTCTCAGTTTTGCAGTTAATTGCAGAGCACTTTAATTTAGAAACCTACTATTTAAGTTGAAGAGTACCCCAGGACATGAGCAAATCACAGAGCTCCTACACCCATCGGGGGCTGCTCTGATCCCTTCCCCTTCTCTCTGCTCCCAGGCGTCAGTGTGTAACTGATATCTCCAGACTGAGTCCCCAAGAGCATCACTCCAGGACCAGAGTAGGAGGTTAGACTTCTTTTGTTCTCAGAAGGCTAGGTGGAGAGAGACTGATACGCTAACCTTTCATAGTAAATATTTCTTAATCCTTATTAGTTTTTGGATCAAGGCTGCTTAGCAGAACAAAACAAAACAAAAAACACAATGATAACAACAATTCAACAACTGAACAGCCTCAAGACAAGGAAGGCAAAAGAAGTGGCCTAGGAACCTGAAGAGAACAAGAGGCTGCAGAGTGCTTATCCCTGAATAGGACACCTGTATCAAACTTCTGCCTAGGCTCAGGGATCATTATGGAAGAGGGGCCAGAAAGACTGTAAGAGCCAGAGGTGATAGATGACCACAAGGAAACACTGGATAGTTACTTTTATGAGCTCACAGCAATGGTGACAGCATGCACAAGTACCTCATAAGCTCAAGCCAGATGAAATCCCAGCCCTACCTGAGGAACTGTTGGAAGCAGACGGCTGGTGGGAGGGGGAGAGTCAGTCTCGTTTAAGGGTGAGACTCTTGGTAGGTTAATCAGGCTCCGGTGGATAGACTCACACCAAGGGGCATCTGGAGACAAACACCTGACTCTAGAGGACTTAATAAATACATAATAGAATACATGAAATTGGGAGGGGCCAGAAGAGAAGGTGCAGATAGGGGAAGGGATCTAAAGATAAAAATATATTGTATGAAATTCGCAAAAATCCAATTTAAATGTTCTTGCTTTTTAAAAAAGCATCTTAGTAGTAACCAAAACACAATGAGTATACCACGAGCTCTGCCTGAATGTGAGAAGAATAGTTGATTATGCTGGTCAGCACTTTGAACATTAGGTGCTGCTCTGTTGTTAAATGAGAGGATGATGATAAGACGGAAGCATTGCTCATACTGTCCAATATGCCCCAAAGGACTAAGTGGGAAATACAAGTCATTTTTTTCCCCTTTGAAGTAACCAAGCCTAACTTTTTCTGAAACAAGGCCTTGCTACAAAGCCCAGGCTGACCTCAAACTCATGATCTTCCTGCCCCATCCGCCTGAGCATTAGTATAATGGATAGGCACCATCATGCCTGGCTCCATGACTGATTCTGTAAATTAGTTTTACATGTGCAGATTACTTAGAGAGAGTTGATTGAGGCAATGAGCTAAAAGAAAGGAACATTAGGAAATCACATTTGTAGACTGCCGAAAGAAAAAAATGAATGATTTGCCATGAAAATAGAGAACTGACTGAACTAAGAATCAAAATGCTGGTCATGTTGGCCAGAAAAGAAATCGGTCAAAGAAGGTTCAAAGAGAGTCTCTGTTGTTTCTGCTCTGTAGGAAGGTAATTGCTCTTGCAACAAAAATAACCCATGCTGAGATGCCTTGAGAGTCACAGTTAAGGTAGAGATTAGGTCAGCGATCAATCTCTAACTCAGGAATTGCAGCTCTCAGATGAAATGGCTGGTGACAAGTCAGCTATGGCAATCGTATTGTATAGCTGGAGTGGGAAGTGTCTCATTGGTTTACACATTGACTACTGAATAGAGCGTGTTTTTTGCAGAGATGGATCTCTCTTTAGATGGACTATAAATAAGTGAATTAGAAGAGAAAGTAATTAGAGTTGCATAAAGACAATGTATTATTTTCAGAATATAACCTAAAAATTAGAGAGGGGGGCACTAATACTGACAGGTTTTATGCAACTTTACTGTAAGATAGTAAATACATTAAAGAAATTATTTAAAAATAAAAAGTATTTTATCTTTAGGTTTAAACCTAAAGTAATATATTTAAAGTATCTAAAAATACTTTGTCATTTACACTAAATATATCTTTACCATTCCTTTTCCAAATAATAAATATCTTATGGGCACATACTTTTCCATCACTATATTCCATCACAAAATATCCAATATTTAAGTGTAAGAAGGGTAAAAAAGAAGGCAAGGTGCCACGCAGAGGTTCACTCTCTGCCTCTAAGGAATGATCCACTTTCTCTCTGGCATCCTACTTGAGAACTAGAAAAACTGCGTGTGAGACTGGGATTCACAGAATCATCATAGTTTGTACAGAAGGAATAATAGGACCTTTTACATTTAATCTCAAAAAAATCTCAAATAGCAAGGCATTATCCTTCTGGGGGCTGAAAAGCCTTCGATGCCTCCAGGTGACACCTGGTCTGTGAAAGGGTGAACTTCTGCTCAGGAGCGGGTCCATATTAATTTGCTTTAATTCATTGTGGGCATACATTCTAGTTCTGTAGCCCAGTACCCAGAACAGTCTTAATCATACTAACCTCTTGACATCCTGATCCAGCATCAGAGAGGACTTGACCTGCTTTCTTACAAATGTAAAACAGTGTTTCTTCACAATTTTTCACTTTCCAGTATCCTTCCTAAAGGGAAAAGTTGCAAGATGAATGAGAATACTCTGTGAGGATGCTGACGGAGAACACCAATGAGCATGAAGCAAACCATAATTAAATAACTGTTCCCAGTAGGGTAGTGCTTCAGAACCCTGCCTGGCCCAGCAAAGGACTCGGTGCCTGTGACGGTTCTATGTGCAGTCCAGAACTGGGAGACACAAGGGAGGAAGGAACTCCTGTTTCTTGGTTGCTGCTGTGTGCCAGGCTTAATGGCGGATGCTTTTCATATATCTCAAAGCTCCTGTGAGGTGGTGGCCGTTATCATTATATCAAAGGCAGGTTTAATGCTTTGCACAAGACCTGGTAGCAGCAGAAAATTTGAATGAGCCTCGATAACTAGGTCACCTGGCTTGCATTAAACTACTCTTATTTTTCTTTTGAATAGATGGGCTATAGCAGTGATTTGAAGTCTTCAGAGTGCTTCAGAATAGCCTGAAGGTGCTCCTGACAAGCTATGAGTGGGCCTGTACCCCCACTATCTGTTTCAGTGGGTCTGCTAGAACTTGCATTTGTAGCAGGGTTTCCTGTGATGTTGGCATTGTTCGTCTGGAGATACGCATTGAGAAGCACTTGGATGAGTCATCTCTCGAACCAAGAATACTGCTTGCTCTCTCCCACTACCTGAAGTGCTGAATCACAGCTTTGCTGCTTTCCTAAACCGGATGCTGAAGGAATGCCAGGAAGCTTCTGCAACTCATCTGCCGGGAGGACATTCATGTTCAACTCCAACTCCTTCCTTACTTTGGTTTTTGGAGCACCACCAAGATTCCCTTTCAATCACTTAATTAACTTTATTTTTTGAGAGTTAGTTTCACTGTGTAGTCCAGGCTGGCCTGTAACTCACTATTGTAGCCCAGGTCTGCTTCAAACCAGCAATTCTCCTGCCTCAGCTTCCCAAGTGCTCAGATTACAAGCATGCCCAGATTCAGCTTCCTTTTCCTCCCTTTCTTTGTTCTTCTTCAGTGTGTGTTGTACATACATGTTCATGTGTATGCACTTGTGTGCACAGGTGAGCCTGCATGTGTATATGGGTGTGTGGGAAGGCCGGATACTGACACTGAGTGACAGTCTCAATTGCTTTCCACCTTATTTTTTGAGACAAGATCTCTCGCTGAACCTGGAGCTGGCCAATTGGCTAGGCTGGCGGGCCAGCAAGCTCCAGTGATCTGCCTGCCTCTGCCTTTCTCCTCAGTGTGGGATTCAGACATGCCACCATGCCCATGTATGGTAGAGATCCTGGAAGAGGAAGCACTTTATATCCACCGAGCCATCTCCCCAGGCAGGATTCCTCTTCATATGACAGATCCCTAAAACTCCTCTTAGATCCTTTGCTGATGATACAATAACTGCTAACAGATAAAATTCTATGTTCCCAAATGAGTTGCAAGTTTTAAAACAAATCATAATGTTCTGTTAAAACCACTCAGTTTGACTTTCAAGTGGTGTTTCAGGTACTCAGGATTTTAAGGGACTAAGAAGTCCTTCAGTGATATTCAGGAGCATATGATGTCAAGGGCCTACACCTTCGCCTCTAAGAGTAGCACTGCGCCCTTCTCCATGGAATCTTCCAGCAAACCATCCAGCTACAAGACAATGCTGGATACTGCAGATGCTTCAGAGATGTTGGAAAGACGGTGAAGGAATAGTCTATGCTCTTGCTTTCAAATTTAGATTAACAGTAATTACAATAACTATATTCATAGAGCTCTACTTGATGGAAGTAAATTTCAGTTTCAAATCTCATATATCTACTATTTGAAGAGTTAGCAAGCTGATAAAATACCTCTCAGAGCACCACTGTCCCGACCCATCCAATAATATTAATATCCATTTCAGCTTTCTTAAAAATAACCCCTATTAGCCAGACATGGTGACACCAGCCTTTAATTCCAGCACTCAGGAGGCAGAGGCAAGTGGATCTCTGTGACATGAAGGCCTACATGGTCTACATATTGAGTGCAGACCAGCTGGAGCTACAGAAAGACCCTGTCTCAAAACAATCACCCCTGTCGAGGAATTAGAGATCATATTTAGTGAAATAAGTCAGACTCCAGAAGACAAAGATCTCATGTGTCTCTCATATGTAGAACCTATGTTTTACACACACATACACACACACACACACACGAGATGAAAATAGAAGGGAGCCTATTTGGGAAGAGGAAAATGACTAGTGGTAGGAGGAAGGGGACAAGAGAGGGTGATGAGGGATGAATTTGGCTAAAGTACATAATATACTTGAACAAAAATGTCATTATGAAACCCATTACTCTGTACAATGAATATACACTAATTAAAAAAAAATCACTATTCAAATGTTGGCTTCTGTTCTTTAAATATGGTGAGATATTCATGAAAAGTAACAGAAAATGGTCATATTAATTATACCAAACCAATGAATCAAATACCATCAACTATTGTAGCTGCAGCAGATTTCACCAGAGCTAGACCCATGACAAGCATTTAGAGAGGTCATTGCTTCTTCCTTTCCAAATGCCACTCAGACACATTGGTGACATGTATAATTATAAATGCACATGTTCCTGCAAGTCTCAAGAGATACAAAAGTGAAACATGTCACAAAGGTAAGTACATGGAAAATTTCCACATTTGATTGTACAATTCCTTTCTCAAGCTATTAAAGTAGAATTTAATGAGATGTTTCTGGGGGGAGGGGGCGTGCCATGCATGCTAGTGGTTAGAATGAAGACACCTATCAAAGAGCCTCCTAAAATCCAACCAGTGTTTCCAATAGCTATCTCAACAAAGAGTAGATTTATTTTAAATGTTTAATAAACCATTCAGATGACTTGGAATTAAACTAATTCTTCATAATCTGATGTTTCAGAGAAACGGGAGCTAAGAACATAAGGACACATATAATGCTAAGACCACTGGCTCTGTTCTATTCATGTGAGGTTTGCCATTGGTCGATAATCTTCAGAGGTTACACATCCTGCTGAGCAGCTTTCATGTCAGTAAGATAAAGGAGTTTTAAAGCCATCACTCTCCCAGAGTAATCTTTTAGCCTTCATCTTCTCCATCTCTTCAGGGTGGTCAACCCAACCATTATCCACTAAAATGATGCTTGCTCAAGTCAGTGTTCCACCTTTCTCTCACCACATCTAATTTAGTAACAAGGCTTCTCCTTGGAAACACCGAATCAGTTCTCTTCAAAGTCACCACCTTAAGTCAACCATGGAATAGCCTCCAAAATGACTTCATTTCCTATGTTGCAACTGCAATCTTTTTAGGATGACGTGAGGTCTCGCCCCTGTGTCGTTGCAGCACTGTAGCGGTTCCTCTACCTCGGTTCATACACTGGTGCCTTCCACTCCTCCTGTCCCTTCTCCTATGATCCACTCACACCTGGTCACTTTTTTGGCTATTAAAGATAGCAAGCCTGGCCTGGCTTTGGACCTTTGCATTTGTTGCCCGTTCTCTGGGATGATTTTCCTCTGTTGTACAGGAGTTTCTGTTTGTTAGAAGCTTAGACACTTGTGCAGAGATGCTGCCCACGATGAGCCTGTCCGAAGTGCTGCTCTAAGCTGAGCTTCTTGCCTCCGTGTGTCCCCTATTTCCTCAGAGCAATTATGATAGGTATTGTCATGTGCTTTCTGTGCATGTTTGCTCACTAGCATGAAGACCTGAGAAGATCAGGGACTGCCTCTCTAGGTCTCTGCCATGACACAAGTCCCTGGCACAGACAGCTCTCAGCACAAATGCAGGAAGACTGATCCCTGATCAAATGCATCAACTTACAGGCTGCTCTGCTGAAACACACAGCTGTCTTCTGTTTGGAAAAATTCGGGGCTCAAGAGCATGCCAGTTCGTAAAGGTGACAGAGGAGCCATTGGACCATTCAAAGGAAACTGGAATTTTATTGCTTCTCATGCCAATCCATGTTTCTGATGCATTTTCTGTAAGAGAGATATGCAGATTACTTAGAAAGTCCTATTTATTTGCAAATGTTGCTAACAACTTGGGTTATTACCAAGGTATACCCTTTCACATGTGATTTCTTTGTCATTTTTTCATGTGGTAGAAACTGTGTAAGTGTTACTGTGTAGACCTTTTCCCTCTCATAATAGCCAGGTTTGCTCAATCTTGGCAGTCTAAGACAGAGGATGAGCTAAACCCCACGCAAGGACAGCTAGAGCATGGCAGAGTTTTGGAACTCCAGTCCTCCCACGATTGCAAAATGACCCGATAAGCCTGGTTTTGCAACTATCTAAAGGAAAGGAAGATAAGAAGGTCAATTCAGAGGGACACATTTTAAAAACAAAACAAAACAGAAAACAAAAAAAAGCACTTCTTTTAACCATAGTGTAGCTTGACTTTTTTCTTCTCTCTCACCCAAGAAAAAAAAAAGAGCAGAAACTCTTTACAACGTGAGCACAATGGGGTTGCCTGAAAAGTCAGTAAAGCTTGACAGCCTGGGTGGGATGGAAAGACAGTAGGTAGCTGAGGGATGGTCTAATGTCCTTGTTGACTCTGTTAATCCTAAATGCAAAGGATTTGAAAAAATGACATGAACGTATTTGTGTCTTTATTCCAAACTAAAACTTCACATCGCAAAGGTCACCAACTAGAGCCTGGGGATAATTTTGGCTTTGTTTCTCATTTTTAAACACTGAAAAATTAACCCAGTGACTCAAGAGACTTTTGTTGTTGTTTGTTTTTTTCAAGATTCCATGTCCAGCATGTGGGATATATGACATGGTGGGGAGCAGGCACACTCTGATTAACTGAACACAGAGGAGGACCAGGAGCCTGAAACTCCTGAGAACAGCAGACAGGCTGAACATGCCAAGAAGTTGGTTAAGTTTAATTATTTGCTTAAGAAATTCTCTTTATGTGACCATATCACATTCCTAGCTTCAACTATCAGCAACCCACAGACCAGAGTCATTTGAGACAGTCTCAAATTAAGAATGGCCCTGATTAGTTTGGCCCGGGTATGTCTGTTGGGTGTTGTCTTGATTGAAACAGGAAGGCCCAGCCCACTGTGGGCAGAATCATCCCTAAAAAGGTTGTATAAGACAGCTAGCTGAGCAGAAGCCTGGGGCAAACCAGTAAGGAGCACTCCTTCATGGCTTCTGCTTCTGTTCCTGCCTTGTGTTCCTGCTCCGACTTCCCTCAGTGATGAACTATTACCAGGAAATGTAAGGTAAAATAAAGCCTTTTCTCCCACAAGTTGCTTTTGGTTAGTGTTTTATTACAGCAGAGTTACAGAAGAGTTACTAATACACTTACACTATGCCAATCTAATGGACATAAAATTAAGGTTTAGGTCTTGCATAGAAGTTTTAGAAAATGACTTTTACCACTTAAAAGAAACTTATCCTTCTAGCATATTTAAACATGCTACAAAGCTTCTAAACATCTGTTTTGAAAAAAATCCAATGATTTTTTAAGTTTCTTTCAACCCCCAACTTAAAAAGTAGCAACTACGTCATACCTCTTAAATCAAAGGGAGTTGGTACTCACCATCCCTAAGGAGGTTCACAAGAAACTCTACCTCTGCTAAGGAAGCTATGTCCATTAACACACCATTATCAGACTGGCAGGAACGCAAAGCCTCATCCCAGGTCTTTTCCTCCTTCTGAAGTTTGTAACATTTACAATTGTGGGGAGTCCAGCCAGATTCACAGTGGGTAGCGTAATATTTCCAAGAATCTTTTTCTTTACAAATAAACACAAATAATACAATGTTTAAAATTATTTTTAATATAACTTAACATCCTATATGTAAATTGCCCTCAATATAATTACTTTTAGTACATAAAACACAAAAACATATGAAATGACATCATGGAACTCTAGATTGTCAGAAGTTGGAAGGTCTTATCTCTGCTCTACATCTTGATCTAATGAAACATGACGTTTCACCTTCCAGATGAGAAATCAAAGGCACAAAGAAATAGGAGGTGATACAAAGGGCGTACAATGAAGGTGAAGAATCAGGATTAGACACAGAATTTAACTGAGACGTGGCAGAGAGGAGAACCTACTACTTATCTGCTAAACAGACATAATATTAAACTGACTCTTAATGACTTATTGTTATACCCATAGATTAGTGCATTTCTCAACTCTCAGCAGAGAAGTTTCTTCTTGTAGCAGGTGACGATTAAAAGAGAGACCCACAACTGGGAAACATGCAGAGAATGAGAGATTGTAGCGTGCTCAGGCCTAAATGGGACACCTGCATTAAATTCTCTCCTCCCTAGGCTCAGGGATTTTTGAAGAAGAGGAAGTAGAAAGATTATAAGAGCCAGAGGTGGCGGATGATTACAAGGAAACAGCGTTGTCTGGACACTCCAGGGTAGTTGTACATATGAACCTACAGCACTTAGTATGCACCAGATCTGTATAAATCCAAGCCAGATAGGGACCTGCCATGAGTGGAGTGGACTGAAAGCTTTAGCCCTAGCTTAGGATCTATTGACAATTCATAGTTACTGGGAGAGGGAGAGTCAGTTTTCCTTACTGGTGTGATGGCTCGTAGGTGGATCAGACTCCAAAGGCTAGACCCACATCCAAGATCGCTTAGGAACACAGATGTGATTCTACAGGCCTTATAAAAAGACAAATAATACTAGAGGACATGAAGTGGGGATGGGATTAGTATGGCCGAGGTGGAACGGGGAGAGGGAGCTTGAACATGATTCAAATACAGTGTATGAAAACTTCAAATCAATAAATATATTTTTGAAAATTTAATAGACCTGCCCATCTTTGAAATATTTTTACATTGTAAAAGGACTATTATGAAACACAATTTAAATGATCTCCCAATGATTTTTACACATAATAGCTGGGTGGTTAGATAGATGATTAGATATTTATCCTCTGATCACTTCTTCTAGTTCAGGAATGATAAGGATTCACTCTGTCCTTTACTTTGAGGTCACTGTGGCACTCTGGTGTCACACTGAATGAATGTGAACTCTGGGTTAGATTTCCAGGGCCAAGTAGCATGATATTTTGGTTGTTTGAGGGAAAGATGATGATTCACAGCCCAGGCTTTAGCTTTCCCTTTTCAGGAGCTTGTCCCTAGCTGGTGATTATATTTTTTACTTCATTTTATTAAGCAAAACTATAGTTAGCTACAACCCCATTACTTTGGGGGAAACAATTTATTCTTTTAAAATTGTTTCTAGGACTCTGACATCAATTAGAATCATAGTCAAAGAAGGTTAGAATATTTAGATATTGTCTACTTCCAAATTGTCAGCCTTAAAAAAGTCACTTTAAACCTTACTCTATTGTAAAGTAAAAAGTTGGAAGAGGAACTTCTTAGACAGAAACAAATGCAGGGCTGAGCAAGCACTGTAAGATGGTGGTAAAGGGTAGGTAAAGTGCCCAGCATATGGGAGGAGCCGGGTTCAGTCTCCACTCTCCAGTAGTGAAAACAATTGTTTTCCTCTGATTGCCCTTCCAAGGGCTCATCAGTTGAACCATTATTCACACACCAAACTACCTTCATAAGAATAGCAGGCAAGATGCTACAGTGGCTGCTTTTAGTACAAGAAAATGAGAAGAAAATGCAGATATAGGGAGGAAAGGTACCTGTGTCCTCCCTTTCGTCCTCTTCCCATTTCTGAGCAGCCCAGCACAGAGAGAGACTCTTTTTACTTGGGGAAGGGGGACAGAATTAAGAACAGGTCTAACACATGAAACTTATTACCATGTGAAACCAGGCTTACCACGGTGAAACTGAGTGCGAGACAAAGCCCTACAACACTTATCACAAGGCCAATCACTGTGGGTTGAGCCCCAAGAATTGCATAAGGCCAGGAGGCTGGCTGCAACCAGTACCACTTCTCCAACATCAGGAGGAAAGCAGGGAGCAGGACACCACCTGCTGGGGATCTGGGATTGAAAGCTAGCACAGGGCTGCCTCTTGGAGCACAGCTTTGGTGGGCATAGGTAAGACATAGGCTTCTGGGGCTGGTCCATTCATGATGACTCTGCCTAGAGCTGGAAAGAATCCTTCAGTATCTGACAATGGGCCAGTACCTGAAAGAGGTATTTGGGCCTACCCTAACTGCAGGAGAGTGCTTATGGGAACAAACTTCTGTCTCTGGACGCTTGGACACTCCTTTAAGTCTTTATAAATAATACACTCACAGTGTATCTGGGGAAAGCCTGGTTTGGAATGCCTTCTGGTACTGAAACAGTTATAGCACACTAGTAAGTAGCAAGCTTCTGGCAAAACTGGACTTAGTGCAGGTGTGAAAGAACAGAAGTGACTAAAGCCTCAGAGAAAAATAAGCATCTAGGTTAGAATTTCTGGAAGGATAGGCACAAACAAAGCCAGACTAGGAAGCAGAATAGCCAGTCATTCAAGGCCCAGGTGATACTACATGCCAACAAGCATTAGGAGCTTTCAGGAACCCGTGACCCTGGTCTACTATTCAAAGAAGGTGCTAGAAATGGACCAGATAGTAATCAGTCTTGGAGAGTTCTCAGAGATTTTAAAAGAACTGCTTTAAAGAAACTCAGCAAGCTTAAAAAACCACATAAGGTAAATATTAGCAGACTTAAAGGAAGAGCCAGACTCCAATTCAGCAGTAGAGGGGAACTTTAACACCCCACATGTAGTAAAACATGGATCATCCAGAAAGTAAGACAGTAGTCAACTAAGAAATTACAGGGTTAAATTGTACCCTAGACCAAATGACCCCACAAACATCACAGAACATTCTAATAGCAGTCTAATTCACTTAAAAAAAAATACCAGCTTAAACTACTCTTCAGGACAGATAATGTTCTTGGCCATGAAACAAGTCTTAAAAGATTTATAAAAATTGAAATCATATCAATTATCTTTTTTAAATACCAAGGGAAATTTTGGAAACTATACTAACACATGGAAATTAAACAACTTACTTTTGAACAATAATGAATCAAAGAGTAAATCAGAAAGGAAATTTAAAAAAATTTTTTTACAGCAAATGAAATTAGAGATGCATATCAAAATGTATGGGATAGATAAAGAGCAGCCCAGCAATCAACTGCCCATATAAGAAATGTGAAAAGGATCTCAGACAAACAACTAATATCAAGGGACTAGAAAAACATGAGCAAACCAAACCCAAAATTAGTAGAAGGAAAAAAATACCAGAGTAGAAATAAATGAAATGGAGATCTTAAGAATACAAAAGATCAATGAAACAATGTGCTATTTCTTCAAAAAGATAACCAAAATAGACAATTCTGTAGCTAGACCAAGACAAAAGACAGATGACTGAAGTGAAAGCAGAGGTGAAAAGGCAGACATTAGGTCTTCCAGGTAAGATGGTGGACTAAAGGCTCTGTCAACGCTGGTAAGAAAAAATAGACTTCATCTCAAAGAGAGAGACGGAGAAGGAACTTCAGATATCCATGAAGGGAGTGATTGGATGCCAAAGAGATCAGAGAAAAAGACTTGTTGACTAGAGAGGTAAGCAGACCACAGCCACAGCCTGAAGTTTGTTGGCTCTCACCAGCCTCAAATCCTGTTGTGGGTTTTGGTGAGACAATGATTCTGTGGGTAGATGAATCTGCAGTGGAGAGAAATCCCATTTTGTCACTTTACATGACTCAGTGGGCAGCAGCCAGGTGTCACCTTGAGAGAGAATCTACTGTTAAAAACTGAGCTGTTCCAGGGTGGTAAGATGAGGGATCAACCACAGATCACAAAGCTTCAGTCTGACCTGTCACAGCCTCTCTCTGAGGGAAAGCCCGTAGGGACAGTTGTGGAGAGAAGGGTCAGATGTTGACATGTAGAGGGGTGCAGGTAGCAAGAAGATAGCTCAGGCTGGGAAAATATGAAGAGAGATAGCCCCATCCTCAGTGCTCAGAATAGCTCTCATCAACTGAGAATAAGACTGGCGTTTGATAGCTCTGAGCCTGAGGCTGCTGATTACATCCAATCTGGAGCCACCAATCTGTTCACTGGGGAAGAGCCTGAGAACTCTGAAGTTCCAGGAATGTACACGACACCCAAAGGACCATGCCTCCTGCAGGGTGATTAATACTCGAGAGTTCTTGAAAATATGAAGACAGGTTCTCTGCCTGTACCAATTTTAGTGATATGGTTGCTTCTGACACTCTTAATGCACTTGGGAGGCAACCACCAGCTAAAAAGCATCAGCCTCCCAGGGGCTAGGGTCAGAGAGTCTCCTGAGAGTGAGGGAATCCGGCCAGGTCACAGAATGCAAAGCTAAATCTGGCCAGCATGCTTAAGGAAAGCTGCCACTATGAAGTCAGCTTTAGCAGACATCAGACACCTTTTTAGTGCTATCTTTTTTCCTTTGGGATTTCTGCATTGTCCCTTTTAAAGCTTTTCCCTATAGGTTTATATTTTTATCTGTTGCTCCTTTCCATGTATTCATTTAATTTTCTTTAGAGGGCATTTTTTAGTGGCCCTATGTTTGCTCTTGTCACCCTACACTTAGTAGTATTTTGATTTTACATTATGATTACTAAGACGGGTCTCATGTAACCCAGGCTGACCTGAAACATCTGTTGAGGATGACCTTGAACTTCTAATCCTCCTGACTCTACCTCCCTATGTAGACTGTGAGGGTGGAACCCAGGTCTTCATGTAACAAGCACTCTACCAACTGAGCTGTATCCCAAATCCTTTATTGGGTAAAAAACAATGCTCATTTGACTTATTTACTATTTGTGTGTGTGTGTGTGTGTATGTGTGTGTGTGTGAGTGTGTGTGTGTGTATCACAGTGTACATATGTAGGTCAGTGGACAACATTTGAAAATCATTCTCTCCTTCCACTGTGAGAGTCATGATTAAACACAGACCATCAGTTCAGGCTTGCATGGCAAATGTTTTTACCCACTGAGCTATCTTGCTGGCCATTAAAAAAAAATCATATGCTTTTATTTTTTATTCCCGTAATTTTGCTTTTGAGCTTTTCCATCATTGGAAAATCTCTTTTTCCTTTTTGTTAGTTACTTTTTCACATGTGTTGCTCTCTTCCTTTCCTTCCATAACATTCTTCTCCACTTCCCTTCTTTCTTTTGTCTATTTAGCCTCACTTCTCTTTATTTCTTTCTTCCTTGTCTCCTTCATCTCACTCATTTAGTATTTTTACATTTACTCAGAGTAATTCTTGATTTTTTAGCACACTCTACAGTTTGCCATTTTCAGGTTTTCGCCCAGCGCTGACGTATTAGTGGGCTGTAATTGACTTCTGTATCTTGTGCTGTATGATGCTCTTGCTGCTTCAATAGTTTGTTTTCTTTTTCCCAAGTGGCACCAGAACTGAGCCTTCAAAAAGGCTGTTTAATAAGAACTCCGCCCCCACCACCACACACACACAGAGCTATCCAAACCGCAACACAGAAATGTGGGCTGCATGACAAAGCAAGGTAGCATTGCTCCGCACACAGATCACAGCTCCTCAGCTACTGAATGGGCAAAATGCCAGGTGAAGATTTTCAAAGTTTTCTGGTAAAAATAATTCATGGCCTGAAAGAAGATGCAGGTGAGCAGATGAATTCAATTAAGAATACAGAGAGGAAAGTCAGCAACATAGAGGGAAAAAAAATAAACAAAGTGGACTAAAGATTCATCAAGGAAATAGAGCTTTAGAGAAGCAAATAAAAATGTTTAAAATGAATTTAAAAATGAAAGTATCATCAATAGAAAAGAATGAATATCAGGGATAGAAGACAAGGTTGATGAAATGCTACATTCAAACACTGATAAGAAAAAGGAAGAGCCTGAGGACAATGCCCAGAACTCTGGGAATAATCAAGAAGGTAAACGCAAGAATCCACGAGATAGAAGATGGAGTTATAGTTTCATTAGTAGATTTCTAATAGACCTTCAGTGCTTATCTCAGCTCTTCTTCTATCATGTTCTTTTCGAAGTTGACAGAGAAGGGAGAAATAAAGATATTTCCAAACAGGTAATTCATGACTATCAAGTCAGTATTCGTATTCCAGAAGACACTTGAAGAAAAACACAGAGATGAAATAAAGACAGTCTCAATACTGATGGCACCAGAGAGAATAAATTTCACTGAAACAAAACAAAACAAAACAAAATACCCAAAGAATAAATTTCAGGAGATAAATAGCTGAACAAAGGAAAATTAGGAAGGAACTCATCATGTCCAACAGAATAAATCAGTAAATCCCCGATAATAATAGGAGAGGAAGTCAAGAACAAATAATAACCAACAACCAGAAAAATAACATACAAATTATGGGAATTAGTAAACATCTCCTACTAATAACCCTAAATGTAAATGGCTTCAACTCACCAATAAAGAGATGCAGACTGGATTAAAAAAAAATAGATGTAATTATTTATCATCTCCAAGAAACACATCTCATTGGTAAAGAGACTCACCAGCTGAGATTCAGTATAGAAAACAGTCTCTCAAGTAAAAGGAAATGGAAATAGGCTTCTGTAACTATTCTGATAGCCAATAAAGTATATTTCAAACTAAGAAGAGAAAAAGAAAACCACTATATATTAACCAAAGAAACATTTCATGAAGAAGATATATCAACTATAAATATATATGCACTAAACATTATTTCATCAAACAAACAGGAATAACACAAAAGATAGGATAGGTCATGTTATAATAATAATGGGTGATATCCATATCCCACCCTTATCTCTAGATAAGTCATCCAAACCAAGAATCAACAAAGAAATCTCAGAGTTAAACTACACCACAGATTAAATGGTCTTAGCACAATTATACAGTTTATTAAATAAAACAGAAACATCATGCATATTTTTCTCATCAGTCCATGGAATCTTCTGTAAAGTAGATCACATTCTAAACCACGAATCAAGTTACAAAATATAAAAGAATTTAAATACTGTCATGTATCTTACCAGGTCACAGAACAATAAAATTATAACACTATAGTAAGAAAAACTACAGAAACTACACAAACACATGGGTTTGAATAATATACTCTTTACACATTTTTTAAAGAATTTTATTTTTATATGGATGAGTATTTTGCCTGCATGCATGTCCAGGATATACAAAGAAGTACCAAATTTAAACACCAACCCCTCAAATCATGCAATCAGTAATTTGCTAATGAACTGAATAAACAGTTTTAAAAAACCCACAAATGGCCAATAAATAATTGAAAAAGTGTTTAGCATCCTCAACAAACAGGAAAATGTAGATTAAAAATTCTGTTTCATCCCAATCAGAATGGCTGTCATCAGACAAACATATGACAACAAATGGTGAAAATTCAGGGAAAGAAGAAACATTGCTCATTACTAGTGAGGATGTAAACTTGTACAACTACTGTGCAAATCAGTTTTGAATTTCTTAAAAAAAGTAAAAATAAAAACCTAAAAATAAAAGGACTACATGGCCCAGCTATCCTCCTCTTAGGCATATACTCAAAGGACTTCGTTAACATACCACACCAACGCTTGCACATCTGTGTTTACTGCTGCACTGTTCACTGTTCCTGCACCTGGGAAATGGAATTAGCCTACATGTGCATTAACACGTGAATGGTTAAGGGAAATGTGGTACTCTCACACAAGGGAATTTTGTGTAGTCATAAAGAGAAATGAAATTGTGTATTTGCATAAAATGGATAGAACTAGAAATTGTTATGTGAAGTGAAATAAGTCAGATTCCTAAGGACAAATACTAACGATTTCTTTCATATGAAGAACCCAGACTTAAAATTATATGTATGTGTGTTTATAGATCATAAAACTAGGAAGGGATCACGAGAGGGGAGGAAGAGATGGTAAGAGAAATAGAAAGTAGAGAGGGCAACAGAATATTGTGATAGGAAAGCAGAGGGTGTGATCAACTGGGGGAAGTGAGGGGACCTCTGGGGAGAACTAGGGTAAAGCTCTGGGGAAGAGAAGACATAAGAACCAATTATAATGACAACTACATGTGTACATGGCATGATGAAGCTTCGCACGTTAACTTTAAAGGCTAAACAATGACAAATGCTTGAAGTAATGCAAAAGTTACTGATTTCATCATTATGCAACGTATACATATATCAAAATATAACGGACCTCCTAAATATGTACAATTGTGTAAAAGTTTAACAAAAAAGAAATCAATGATGTAGAAAATAGCACAAGGTTACTTTCTTTTACCTTTAATTTTGAGGAGTACCATAAATAAAACCCAAAAGTAAAAAAGAAAGCAAACTTTGTTTTTCTACTGTAGAATGATAAAGAATGACAATTTTTTTCAAAGAAAAGAAGTGCTTGCTCTACTCAGGTTATTTTGCTGTAGTTTCTAGCAAATGCATTTGTTGGAGTCGTGGTGCTCTTTGGGTGAAAGATATTATTCATTTTTATTCCTATAACCATAAACCAGATTTAGCTGAGTTTCAACTATGAATTATTGGCAAAAAGTAGAATTTTGATATATTAAGTGAAGAAGTAAACAGCTGAAAGAACTATTTAAAATAGAAGCACTTACCAACTGTTTCATGATCAGTGTGGTTAAGATATTTTTTACATACATAAGGCAAGGTAGACTCACAGTCTCTACTCCTCCAGGCAGTTGACACAAATGAATTCAGTGTTCCACAGTGATATTCAACAAATGGCCCAACACTTATCTCTGAAAATTAATACACATTGAAATGTAGTTTTAGCCACAGGAGACAGTGACCCCTACAGGACATTATGTTACATATGGAATTTAACAGTTAAAGCTCACAAAATAGATACTTCTATTATTTTAAAGTAGGGGGTTTTTGTAATTTTTTGCTATTTTTAAAACAGCAGTCTAGCTTTGACTCCTATTCTCTTACACCTTGAGTAAATAACTTGTTTTTCTGACCTCTACCTTCTGCAAAACCTGCCTTATAGGAAGTCAGCAAGGATAAAACTAATTTATAAAACACTGGGTGTGCAATCCCAGCACTCCAGGATAGCTAAGTGAACATAGTGACATTCTGGTTTAAAAAAAACCCAAAACATTATAACCCAGTTTCAGAATAAGATATTTTGCAGGACTTCTGTGTCTTAAATCTGTAGCATACCACCAAACACTGAAAGCAAATAAAATGCTGTGGGTACCTGGGCTCCAGTTCAGATAGCTGAGTGGCGTTCCATCAGACCATTGCCAGGCAGCGTTTTCAGTCAGCTGGTTTAAGCCAATCCACACTTCGACAGCTTTGCTGCTCAGATGCCCTGAAAAGAAAATTATGGCATTTCACAAGAAAAGACAAACAAAACAAAAACCAAACTTAATGCTTCACTCTTTCTTGATTTCCTGTTCTTGTAGATCACGCAGTCATCAATGGCAGACTGTGACCAGACAGGGGTCAGTTAGGTGCTAGAATCCCTACTCTCCAGCTTCATTCAACATGCAAAGCACAGCTCTGCCATCTGCAAATACACAGAAGTCTCCTGAAGACTCCCTGACACCTCTCAGCCAGTCTGAGGGTGCCCTCTTCCTTTAGCTCTCACAACTTTAGTTTAAGATGGTGGAGGAGTTTATCTGGAGTGAACTGAGACAACAGGGGGCCATAGTATACAAAAGTCCTATCGGGAAAACCAGGCCCAAGAACTTATCAAATACTCTAGATCAAACAGTGTGTCTCCTTCAACTGGATCTCATAAAGTGATGGACAAGTCACACTGCACTGGGACAGTCCCATACCAACCTATCATCTGATACACGCGATGTGGACGAGGCCTGTCAAGCAGAGGACCTCAGGACCATCCCTGAAGCTTTAGCGTGGCTCAGTCTCCTGCTTTTGATACAGTCTACTGCCTGTCCATCTGCCTGTTTACCCATATGGACCAGATGTGTTTTCTGATTCAGAAAGGTTTGACCTTTTACCTCGAAGCTGACCTCTTGCAGCTCATTCTCAAACCCTAAACCTTGAAACTACTAACCCTTGTAAACTTCTTATTATTCAATAAATTTTGACACTGTAGAATTTACAAACATGTTTGTCTACGTTTCTGACATAGCACACTCATGACACATAAAAACATATTGTACATGGGCCTCATGTCCAAATTTCTGTGGTATTAACATCCAGCCTCTTCCTAATGTCCATCTGATTATGCCTTTCAACGGTGTCGTTGGATTAAATCACTTAACAGGTCTTGTGAGGAAGAGAAGTGATCAATGCACTGATGAGACAGGAAGGAATTTTTACACTTTATACCTAGGTAAAGTACTAAGTGATAGTTTAAATTTACCTAATTAAAATATTAATTATTCTTAAAATTACTTCAAATACCCCAAATTTTACAGTTGGTTTATTTAAAACACATAAAATCATCACGCAATTTGTAACTCATGCTTAAAGATACAAGAAAAATAAAAACACCCTAGTCTATTTGGCTTCACCATTAAATTGCACCATATTGCATGAATACAAACTCAAGCTTGATTTCCTTTGGATATTTCTTGGCATTCAGGACAGCTTGGAGAATTTCTTATCTAACAGGTTTCATTCACTGGTGACTAACAGGAAATACTAGTCTAGTCTCATCGTTAAAAAATACTTTGGTTAGAACAGTTTCTGTCTTTGTGCATAGCCTTCTGTTTCCCCAAACAATTTCTGAAGTCTAATTATAGAACTGACATATCTAAAGAAGTCAGTGACATATCTTATTTTTAAAAATTGCTATTCAGGCTTGATGAATAGGTCCAAATCCTCTCGTGAGAGATCATGGCAGTTAAGGTAGATAAGAATTGTAATTCATAAATGGTGTGCAAGTTTTTACATAAAACCCATTACACATTAGTAATGATTTTAGAAATTGGTGTTTTCCTCCAATGTGACTCACTCAAATTAGTTTCAACAATAATTTCCCACTTGTGCAGAGCTGTGGGGAAAGGAGAAACATGCACTACACATCCATCATTATAATCCTTCTGGAAGGTGTTACTGACTTGTAAAACTTTAAGCATGCTTCTTCTTCCATCCAATAAATCTACCTCTGTAAATACATATTTTAAAAAACTATAGTACTGAACAAAGTATATGTGAGGATGATTGGATATACCAACAAATAAACAGCTAAATACCAAAATAAATAATTTTATCTATGTACCCTAAAGGCAGGTTATATCAATATATTACTGCAAAGCTACAGTACTAGGTAACCATTGAAAGCTATAATATAGGGCTAAGGAGATGGCTCAGTGGGTAAGAGAACTTGCTCTGCAAGCATGAAGACCTGAGTTTGAATCTCCCTGAGTTTATCAAAAGCTGGGCAAAGCTGGGAGTGCCTATAACCTCAGCACTGAGAGGCGGAGACAGGCAGATCCCAAGAGCTCACTCACAGGTCAATCAGCCTAATGGAAACTTTGAGCTTCTGGTTCAGTGAGAGACCCTGTCTTAAGAGAATAAATCAGTCAGTGATAAAGAAAGACATCTGACATCCTGATCTGGCCTCTGCATCTGTGTGCAGAGGTGAATGCCCTGCACATCCATATACATGCAAAACACACACACACACACACACACACACACACACACACACACAGAGGCAATATAGGCCTGTATAGATATACATAGATGCAGGTAAATTAACTAAGCAGATTACAAAATGGTGTGCACAGTTGCTAAAAGGTTAACCCCCATTATTTGTTACATATGTATGCCAGGCACTTTTCTAAGGCTTCACCTGCACTGTACAAAGCTATCTATACGCCAAATAGATTCTATTATCGTTGCTACTTGGTAGAGAGGAAAATTGAAGAATAAAGAGGCTAAGTCTCTTGCTTGAGTAAAACTGTTAGTAAATGGAAGCCAGAGCATTGGATCCTCCAGGAGTTGGTGTTATAGGCAGTTGTGAGCTGCCTTACATGGTTGCTGGGAATTAAACTGAGGTCCTCTAGAAGAGTAATAAGTGCTCTGAACTGCTGAGCCATCTCTCCAGCCTAGCATCTTACATTTTTATACAATACCAAATTTTATAGAAACTGTATCTGAACATATACATTTATTTGTTTTGCAGGACATGATTAACTCTGAATTGTAGACTTGTGGGAGGTTTTTCATTTGTTTTTCTTTGATACAGTTGAATTTTAAATTCTAAAATAAACACATACTACATATGAAATAAATTTGAGAAAAATATCATGTCAGAAACTTTCAATGCAAGTGACTAATTTTTGGATAGTTGTTGATGTTTGCAATTTTAAAATAATTTTAAAAATAGTTTATTTTTATTTTATGAGTGTATTGCCTGCATGTGTATAAGTGCACCCATATCATGCAGTGCCCATATATGTCAGAAAAGGGTGTCGGATCCCCTGGAACTGGAGCTACAAATGGTTGTTAGCTGCCATGTGGGTGCTGAGAACTGAAGCCAGGTCTTCTGGAAGAGCAGCCAGTGCTCTTAACTGCTGAGCCATCCCTCCAGCCCTTAAAAACAATTTTTGCAAAAATATTTTAGTGTGTGTGTGTGTGTATGTGTGTGCAATTCCACACTTGCAAAGGTGGGTTCCAGGAGGCCAATGTTCAGGAGTTGGTTCTCTCCTGCCATTTTGTGGCATCCAGGGATTAACATCAGCCTTGGGCAAAAAGCACTTCTATTCACTGAGCTGAACTTGACAGTGTCATCTTGGTGGTACTGGCTTTAGAGGCACGAGGGATACAAGAACGAGGGGTCCTCGATTCTCCTTCTGTGGTTGCAGAAAACTACTGAGACCAGGCAGCACATAGTAGGAGTCTCGTGTAAAGAAAGCCTTCAGAGGCCGAGAGGCCCGGAGAGGCCACTGGGTGAGACTCTGAAGTATGGGTTACAGTGGAAGCCCCAAGATGTTAATGTCAGAGTCATGAAACATCTGCCAAGGAGAACTGGATGCAGGGAGTGGAATGAGCCTAAGAGATACGTATGTTACAGGCAGCAAAGCTAGAAGGGTGGAGCCATCTCAGCCCTTTGGGGCTAAAGTCCCAGGCATTGGACACAGAGCTACAGGACTTGGTGTTTGCCCTGCTGGTGAGTTTCCATGACTGTCACTGGGCCAATCTACCTTACTAAACATGGCTTGCATACTATCATGGTTTCTTTGCTTCTGTTTTCTGGCCAAAGATCCATGTGACATTTAATGAGTGTCACTGGCACCAAAAATAGAAACCCCTAGAGTAACCCATTTCTGGATGAGATGGAACAATACAATGGCTTATCTAGATGAATATCTCATGAGCTCAGAGCCACCAATGTCCCAAGCCACTCTGTCATCTTGAGGACAGCAGCCTGAGATACCATGGGAGAGCTGCTCCCCACAAATGGCAAATTCCAAACTCAAAACACATTAGGAACTTCTATATTTGGTCCTGACCTTAAAACCTTAGGATCTATGTTAAATTGCCTTTTATCCAGAGGCGCTTCATATTGACACTCCCTAAAATTCTTGGATTTTTTTGTTTGGTTTTGTTTGGGGGGACTGTCTTTTTGAGATAGGATCTCCCTGAAGCCCCAGCTGGCCTGGAACTCACTACGTAGACCAGGCTGGCCTTGATCTCACAGAGATCCACCTGCCTCTGCCTCCCAAGTGCTGGGATTAAAGGCATGTACCATCATGTTCACTCCCCTAAAATTCTTTTCTTCCTCAAAGCCACAAATCCCACTTTTACCTGAATGGAAGTCCCTATGGGAAAGGGAACTCTTCAGGTTGCTGCAGGAAATAAAGTAAGGCTGTGCCTCCACGTCTATCACTGCTGACACTGATCTACTATCATCTTAGTCTGTTAGTTAGCTTGTGGGTATTTTTGTTCTTCCCACTGATTTTTAGGATTTGGGCATCCACTAAAGGGCTTATGATGGGCCTGCACACTATGAATGATAGATCAGCTATTAATTATTTATAATTTATATTTAATTATTAATAAATGAAATTGAATGTCTAAATTCTGCAGATGAGCAAGAACTAGTACTTCAGTTTAGGGGTCTCTCTGATCCATTTGCTAGGGTTGCAGCTCCCCTGGGTCACTTCCTATAATTTCAAATTTTCTTCTCCAAGGGGAAATCTCGGGAAGACAATGATAAATAGGGTGGCGAAGAGTTTGTGTGAAATTCAGGATTAGAGGGCTGGTGAGATGGCTCAGTGGGTAAAGGCATTTGGCACCAGGTCTACGGATCTGAGTTTAAAGCCCTAGAACCCACATGGTAGAAGGAAAGAAGTAACTCCTGCAATTGTCTTCTGACTTCCATGTATGCATTGCTGTGAGTGTACACACACCACACACGCACACACCACACACACACACACACACACACACACACACACACATGCAATTAAAATTTTAAAATTCTGAATTAGAATTTGGGCTACATTAAGAAAAGAAAAACATTTTATTTTAATATTTTATTTATTATTTTTATTTTGTGTGTATGAATGTATTGCCTGCATGTTTGTAAGTGCACTCATGTCATACAATGCCTGAGGAGGTCAGAAGAGGACGTGGGATCCTGTGAAACTGGAGCTACAGACAGTTGTTAGCTGCCATTTGGGTGCTGGGAATCCAACCCAGGTCCTCTGTTCGAGCATCAGTGCTCCCAACCGCTGAACTATCTCTCCAGTGTCAAGAAAAGAAAAAACATTTAAAGGAACTTTAAAAGAATATGCTTTGCATCCATGGACAGGTCTATTTGCAATTGTCATTTTATTGCGCCAATAGCGGTGTGTATCATCCACATACTTACTCATTACAAAAGTTTCTTCATTTTCATCTGCAATACTTAACAAAGCACCTCCTTGCATCTTGCATGAAGAATGTGCCTCATTCCATGAAAGAGATGAAAGCAGGTTGAATTGGTAGCAAATATGCAAACTGAAGTCCTTTTCCCAGGTGACATCACAGCTTACTGCTGCAGAGGCTGGAAATAAAGTTCATTAAAAACATCCACTACAGAATTATCTGTATACTAATATACAGTATTTCTAAGGTGAATTTGAATAGAAGTATTCCAACTTGCAACCTTTAAAACTTTAGGTAGGTCTTTATGGTGAAATCTGTATTGCTATGTCATTGATAGTGTACAGTTAAACTCTTTTAAGATTTACTTTAGAAAACTAACAAAAAAAATCAGTAAAGAAGCTCTGATACTGCCAAGGAAAATAACAGAAGCTAGTTTTAAGAGAAGAAAGTAAAAATGAAGTATTGTGAAACAGCTGGATTTTTTGATAAGTAATCATTTAGAACTCTACATTAAACACAGTGAGTCAGATGTTTACTTAGCATAGACCTTACTAGTGTTCAATAGACTGTTCTTCTCTAATACCAAACTTCTAAATGGAATAAAAGGGATATAATGGATACGTACATCAATAATGAACACAAATGTTCAGATAAAAGTGGGCGCAGGGATGGTGATACTAATTTATAATAGTTCTTTTAGCCAAGATGAATAGAAATAAAAATCTACTTGTAAGACACTGGCCACCAACTGCAGAGTGTGATTAAAAAGTCTCAAAAAAGGTAAATTTAACAAAGTATGAAGTCTGGATCTGAAATCTGAAGTTTATTAAAATGACAGAAAATAAAGACCTAGTTTGGGAGCTTTTGCTAAAATTCTAAATTGACCCCCAAAGTGAGCTAGAAATCAAACTTAGCCACACTATTTCAAAATGTAGAAAATGTGAAACATATTTCAGCATGCATATAACTCATGGGCAAGCAACTTTCTACAGTCTAGAATATTCTTTCCCCAAGTATGGTCCTTAAGTGAAATGCCTTACAGGTGTTCCTCATGAAAATCTGGCCTATAGCGTATTCTCTGGAAAACATCATGTATATTACCATATTGAAGACTCTACGAATTTCTTAATATTAATTCAATATACTTCAAACTTATTGGACAATGAAATCTTTTTCATGCTTTTTTTTTTTTTCTTCTTAGAACACTTAAACGAGTCCCTTGAGAAATGTGGAACATTTACTCTCATGTCTGGTTACAGCACACATTTCCCAGAACTAAATTAGTTAATTGGAAGTTATTAAGTCATTATAAATCTAAAGTTGTCTTCAACATTTCCTGGCTGATACATGTATTTACGTGAGGGCTCAGTATCAAAGAAAATAGAAAACAAAGTTGTCACCAAATAACACTGAAGAAAAGATGAGAGAGAAAAGAGAATGAGCAAGGGACATTTCAGGAACTACTCTGCCTGAGTGGCTAAACCTCCCTCCTTGAGGTGGGATCCCTCAATGCTGCCCTTAGGCAAAATGCTGGGCCTTCCCTGAGATGAAAGGACACTCTGGAGTGTGGACCTTAGGTTGGTCATATTCATTTGCTGAGCTAGCCAAGACCATGAAAGGGTGTAGGGAAATGTGCACAGCCTCAAGGTGCAGAAGAACCATGTAGCGAGGTTGTGAAAAAGCTGGTTCCTTGCTCCCAGTCACAGAGATGCTGAATCAAATCTGGCATGAGACTCAGGAACACACATTTAAAAACTATTCCTGGTTCTAAAGCAGATGTTCCATCAAGTAAACAGTAGGAAACACCATCTTTAAGGATAAAGCTCAAAGCCCTTCCTAAGAAGAGCATATCTGAGTGGCCCATGACTATTCAAGGATGGCACGATGACAGAAGGTCAGAGGGAACGTCAATCCTGGAAACAGGGCATCTGCCTCTCCTGCCACAGAGAAAGATTTGTCAATAAGTCTTAATTTTAAGCCTGCAGGTCACATCCATCCAAGAAAAGGTGTGAAGGGCGCTACAATTGATCTCAGGGCCATTTTCGCTAAGAGTTGGTCAATATGGCCTTTTGTCATGACCTGGTCCAGTTCTACAGATTAAGCAGTTACTGTGAGGGGTTTTTAGGTGATAGGGTCTGGGCTGTGTATTGTACAGTGCAAGGTATGCTAGAGTTTTCCTTGTCTTTGAACTCTCTGTCCCAATTCCCAATGTTAGTTGATAGAGAAACTGCAGTCAAATATTTGCAAAGACACCAAATTCTCCTAACAACAAGACAATTCATTTGTCATTGAAAGCTGTTTAACTCAGATGTTAAAATTCATACTTCTGTGCAGGCAGACGCAGGTGTTGTCTGCTCCTCTAGATGAACTGTATCACTCTGAAGGTCTCACTTGAAGGTTGTTGAGCAAGGAATAGAATGAAAATGACTCTCTAGTGTGACCCTGCACTGCTTTAGGACTTATTTTATCAGTTGTCAACAGACACCGTCAGCTTTAAGCCTTCTTCAAGGACCATGATGGCTGTCATTTTCCCTTCCCAAAGGCATCTGGCACAGTATGGCTCCTTGGTGCAGGAATGAGGTCCCTCATCCTGACCAAGGCAGCTTGGAGAGGGAGCTCCTGCTTGAGAACCCCTCCTAGGGTTGCTCTAGGAGTCATCAGGAGTCCCTCTGCACAGTTCCATTGTCTTTCCTTTGAACTAATCTTTCCAGAACTCCCTAAGAGGCTTCTGTGTATCCATTTCCACCTCAAGGATGCTTTCAAGATCCTGCTTGCTACAGGCCCTTTGTGGTCCAGAGCATTTGCACTTGAGAATGCAAGATCAAAGACATGACTCAGATATAATTACTCTGGAAATTTTCTAATCTAAGGCTTAGAATCATCTTACATCTCTTTGCACATTTGGTTTTCTTCATATTATTTTTTCTTTTAAGAAATGTGTGTGTGTGCGTGTGTGTGTGTGTGTGTGTGAGATTCATGTGGGCATGCTCAGACATATGTCTCTCTCTATTGCTCTCTGCGTTATTGCCTTAAGACAGGATCTCTCACTGAACCAGATGCTCACACCTTCAGCTAGACTAGCTAGACAGCAAGCTCTCACCGCCTACTCCCAATGCTGGAGTTAAGGTAAGTGCAGCCATGCCTGGCTTTTTACATGGGTGCTGGGGATTTGAACTCAGCTCCTCATGCTTACGTAACAAGTGCTTTTATCCACTGAGCCATCTCTTGAGCCCCCACCCCATATTATTTTTCTAAACTCTGAGCTTCTTGAGAGAATCTTTTATTATTTGATGAGAGATTACTGAAGTCTTTTTCGTGGTATTAGAAGTAGGCAATCTTTTATTTTCTAAACGACACTTTTCTTGGATGAACTGAGGTGTATTCATGTCCACCCTGATTACGCTGACTGAATGAGATTCCTCCCTCTCTCCTTTTTCTAAATGCGACTTATTTTTCTTCCCTAAGGACCTGGCTTTGCAATTGTCCCAGATATAATTATTGAATTACTTTCATTTTAACAAAAAAAGGCAAGAAAATAAAAGCAGTTACTAAACTCCAAGCTGTAACTCATTTGTCCTTCATAGACTTGGTACACGGTGGTTGAATGTCTGCTGCCTGCAAAGTGCTACACTGGTATGTATCATGTAACAGGGATGCCAGGCCAAGTCAGTATTTCTTACTATGCATTTTTTCAATGCCATATGCACTCCTTGGTTGATAGCACAGATCACAACTAAAATTAGGTGATATATTGTGTGACGACTTGTCCTCCATGTACCAGGGTTGCACCATGGCAGCATCCACCTGCCAGTCCTGTCTTCTTTATTTAAGTGTCTCATTCCAAAATTAGAGGAAGGCAACCTGCCCTGTATCACCAAGAATGCTTAAAATATCCAAGCCCCCAGGGCTAGAGAAATGGCTCAGTGGTTAAGAATGCACACTGGTCTTCCAGAGGATACAGGTTTGAGTCCCAGCACCCACATCAGGTAGTACACAACCACCTATAACTCCAGCACTGAATGTACATGCACAAGCTCACGCACATATATACACATAATTGAAGAATAAAATAAAACTTCTTTAGAAAAAGACTCAGGCTCCCCTAGGGGCTTTGGATTTATTTTATTTCCACTTGTGGAGAGTTTTTCTCTCTGTATGAGTGTGTATGTATGTATTTTATTACTTTTAATAAAGTTTAATATTTGTGTGTCTGAGATTCTTCTGCCTTTTAGTTATTTAATTAGTGAAGAAAATGAGCCTAATCAAGACCCTCAGACAGTAAGTTTCTTACAGTCTTCATGCCTTCCTCCAGTTCATGGCAACCATTAATCTAGTTTCAGCATCTACAGATTTGTTCATTCTGGGTGTTTTATATAACTAGGGTTGTAAGATCTGCAGTCTTTGTGACTGGCTTCATTTACTTAATGCTATGTTTTGAAGAGTCATCTATGCTGTGGCATGTGCTGGTACTTCACTTCTTTTATTGCCCAATCGTGTTGTATGGTAGAGATCTACTGCATGATATTTATGTGTTTATCTGTTGATAGACATCTGCATTGCTTCTACTTTTTATTGTTATTATTATTATTACGAACAGTGCTGCTGCCAGTGCCTTCAAGCCTAGCACGTGAGAAGCAGAGACAGGCAAATCTCTGTGAGATCAAGGCCAGCCTGGTCTACATAGCAAGTACCAAACCAACCAAGGCTACAAAGGGTGATCTTATCCCCAAACAAAATAAGACAACAAAAACATGAATAATGCTGCTATGAACATGTGGATATAAGGTTTCATGTGGGCATGTTTTTTCATTTCTTCTGAGTATAAACCCAGCAGTGGAATCGCAGGCTCATGTGGTAATTCTGTATTCAAACCTGTGAGGAGTTAACTGATTTTTTCCCAAAGCATATGCCATTTTGCCATCCTACCAGTAGTGGATGAGATTCTAATTTGTCTAGCCTGCCCCGTCCCCCATTGTTGTTACCTGTCTTTTTAATTATAGTCATTCTGGTGGGTATGAAATGGTATCTCTGTGATTTTGTTGAATTTATCTAGTGGCTAAAAATGTTGGGCCTTTTCCTGTTTTAGTGGCCATTTGCAAATCTTTGGAGAACTGTCTGTTCACATACTTAACCTAAATCTAGATGGAACGATTTGCCTTTTTATCATTGAGTTGTAAGAATTCTTTTTATATTTTAAATATAAGTTCCTTGTAGAGCAAATGATGTATAAACATCTCTCATTCTGTGGGTTATTTTCTCACTTTTGCTTTTTGGATTGATTTTGTTTTGTGGTGCTGGGGATGGAACTCAGGGCCTTAGTCTTACTAGGTAAGTGGTTAAAGGTCAGGAGAGCTGGAATCTGGCAGGCTGTCAGGCTGAAGCTCTTGAGCTTGAGGAAACTGAACAAATGGTTTGGGGAGTGAAAAGCCCTGAGTTGGAGAAAACCAAGCTTTTGGTTTCCTCAGGAAACTGGCTGCATGTGACAAGATTCCTCTCAGAAGCTTAAGAATACTGCCCTCTAAGAAACATCTCTTCAGGAAAACGCAGCACTTTTAAAAGTCCCATGTGGAAAACAGAGCCCCACACTAAGGTCTCCACTTGGAATGGCCGTTACCTTGTATGATATTTGCTGTTCTTCATGTCAGCCCTGTGTACTGATATGGATCGCATGGAATTCCCTGCATGTTGTGAATTCTTTGGTGAAGAATAATATGCATCTTATCAAAAATATAAAGGCTTGGGTCCTACATACTGGACCCACTGAGTGTCTTTTTTCCTAGGTCATTCCAGTGCCTCATATCAAATATCACCAGCATTTTCTGACAAACAGCAAGCCTGTCTATTGTGCCTTCCAATTAGATGCCAACTTCTTTGAAGGGAGGGTCAAAAGTTCTATCTTGATATTCACCCCTATGTCCAGTCTAGTGCAATGAAAAGAAAGGATGACTCATTCAAAAGTCAGAAGTATATGCTGAAAGCCGGACATGCAACTCAGCAGCAGAGTGCTTACTTAACCCGTGCAAGGTCCTGGATTTGATTCCCAGTACTGAAAAAAAAGTCTGCTAAAAGGTAAGTGCTGGCTAGTCTTTATGCGTGCTTACTGAGTGCCAGGCACTGTAAGTGCCTTGGATGCATCTTCTAATTGAATCCACACAATAAGCTTAATGCTATAGTGTATTTTGCCACGAGGGAAGCTGAGACCCAGAGACAGAGGGACTTTCCAAAAATCTTGCCGGTGGGAGGAAGCTGGACTTCAGTCTTGGTTTGTCTAGATTAAAAATTGCCGTTCTTTCTTATTTACTAAGCCACTCTCTGGCTCTTAGATTGGAAAACAATTGTGTAGATAAATTATAAATCGCATTCTTGGGAGTTATCTGTTTAATTAACTTCACAAAATTTAATTGTTGCCTCTCAGTATACACGGAAAGGAGGTAGTCATGAAAGGGGAAAGGTCCATTTTTTGACTCTCAGGACACAAGGTGACAAAAACGGAAAGCAAAGGACATAGAGAATGGTTCCTCAATGCTGAGGAATAATAGGAAATCTTCTAGTTAAGTAAAAAAAACAACAATAAAGCACTAACTGGAAAAAAATAGGGCTTTACAACTTGGGAAAACATTGTGGGGTTTCCCAAGAAAGCTGGAGAATAAGCAGAGGGAAAAGCAGTCAGGGTGAGACCCGATGCCAAAGTCATGAAGACTGCTGTGATGCTGCAGAAAGATCATCAAGGCATCAGTTGGTTGGACAAAGAGTCTAGATGTGGAGAAATCAGGGCAGCTCATAAGAGGTGGTGGATTGAAGGGATGGGGAGGGTTTTATTTGCATTTGGGTTTGTTGGGAAGTATCCTGCTGGGAAGCTGGGATTAGTGAGCTCATAGAATATTATAATTTGATTCTGGTTAAAGCATCTTTCTGCACTGAGCTTAATGAAGAATGGCTAATTAACATCTTTTGAATGTAAAGGAAAAAAGGACTATGCATCAGAATTGTCTCTTCAAGTCAAAAACAAACCCCAAATCAAAATCTGGATTAATGGAATCAGAGAGCTTATTCAGACTTCAACCCATCAACCCCGAAGCTTTTCTTGAGCTACAGATCACTTTCTAATCATCCGTGATTCATTCGTGACATATGGAGACAGCACATTATTCTTACTGGGATCTGGGCAGAAGCCCCATTTCTCATCTCGTTCGTATCGGCTTGTCGTGGCACACCACAGCAGGTCATCCTTCTGCCCTTCCCGGGTACACTCGTGGTACCACTGATGGTTGTACTGGAAGGGAAACATGCAAGGCTTCCCGTGGGCATTCCCTTTGATTGCGTATAAATCTAGGAGGAAACATTAACGAAGTCAAATAAATACACTGTGTCAGTTTCATCTTTGGAGAGTGAATCTAGTGAATGCATTTTTCTGGTTGAAAATCCCCCAAGGGCAGGCACTTGTTTAAAAATCTCAGCAGCCAGCCCTCAGGGCCTCACTGTCTAGCGTCAGTAGACACACCAGGCCTTCAGAAGTACCAGCAAATGGTTTGCTTCTATATTTATCTGGTTGTTTACTTACTACTGTGCACTGCTTACAGCGGCATACATAACTGTGAATGAATGAAAAAGGAAAATTTAATGGATTTTCTTCCCTTTAAAATATTTGCTAGTCTTCCATCAGCCATCAGCATCTAACCCCTAACAGTCTCGTTGGCATTTACTCATTCATCTGGTCAATGTTGAAGAAAGTGGTCCTACTAGCAAAACAGCCACTACCTTCATCAGATCAGCTGTGTATACATGTCCCTGACATGTCCTCATAGGGTAGGGTCATGGTACCCACACCAAAGTTGTCTAGCTACATCTCCAGCCTTTTGTTTGCAATTTTTCCTGAATTACAGTGGCCTCCGGCCCTCAGGGAGGGGCTGGAGTTTATAGTAGGTTTGCAGGGAGGTAGCTAAGAAGAGCTTCATCTTTCTGGCCATGCTGACCTTTCAGTGTGGCTGCTTTAGGGTCACCTACCTCTGGAACCCTTTACCCATGCTCCCCAGGGAGAACTTTGGTGGAATCAAGCTTTGATTTGTTTTGGGGACCTTATGAGGAGGTGGTTAGAGGCTGTTTATGTTTTCCTGGGGAAGGAATTTTCAGAACAGCCAATAAATATTTACTGAGGATTTAATAGACCCTGCACTGGAGATACAATAGTGACCCTGCAAAAATTCCTTTTTCTAATGAGCTAACTTAGCCAGGAGAGAGCAAGTGAAAGCAAATATGCAAACACATAGTTTCAGGTAATAATGTCATGAAGAAAAAGAAAATAGGGTAAGAAGATACTCTGTGTGTGTGTGTGTGTGTGTGTGTGTGTGTAGGAATGCAGGGGGACTCTGTTGTGGGTATGTGGGTAGGGTGGTTACTCAGCTCTCTGAGTAAGAGCTGGATGAAACAGGTGCTGGTCTGGGGAGAAGAGTTGTCCCCAAAGAGGAAAGAGTACATATACAGAACTGGAGGAGAGAGTGCTTGTGAAATAAATGAGGCTCAAGAGCAGTGGAACCCAGAAAGTGTCTCAACTTGCTGTTAGGTACTCTGCTCTTTGCTTTGAGGGTTGTGAGAAGCCACGGGCAGGTTTCTAATGGGAAAGTGACAAAATCAGACTTCCATTCTTAAGACAGTGTGACACAGTCTGAATGGAGAGAGGGTGAGGTAAACTGGTTGGTCAGGCTTCTACGGTGATTCAGTGAAGAAATAACATGGGAATTTTGGGGTGTCTTTGAGAATGATGGAGACTTTACCCAGGAGCTAGGGTCTCAGAAACTCAATGGCCACCAAAGATGCCTTGAACCAGTGGTTTCTAGTTTTTTTTCTGGTGTATTCAAAGAATAAAATTCACAGATTACATCGGCTAGTTTTAAAAAGCTTATTATAGATTCAAAAGCAGACAGTTAAGAAGGAGATAGACAGGGAGGGAGAGAGAGTAACAAAGAGAGAGAAGTTATTGTATAGCAGGAGGGCCCCAGGAGACAGGGTACTATCCAGCTACCAGTCTAGAACATTTTAAAGGACTTAGGACAGAAACTGGGGGATGCATGGGGAGGAAGAGGAGTTGGTCAGTCCAGCTGACCTGACCCCAAGGATCCAGGTGCTTCCTCTGTCATGGAGTCACATACGGCCTCAAGGCAGAGATTCTCACTTAGGAGATAGCAAAGAAACAGAAACCAAAACTGTTCTGGCATTCCTGGCCTCCAGCAAGGACATTCTCAAAACTGCTGCTTCAGGTCCCTCCTCTACTAGATCACTTTCTCTTTCCTGGTCTCATTGTGGTGACCACACAGAGGAGTTCTGCTGCCTCAAAATATTACAAGAATCCATCATCCTTGGACTTAAGCAGCAATCAACAATGGTGCTCATAGTCAACTGGGGCTTTCTATGATGAGGGTGACAAGGTATTGGTACTCTCTCAGGAGGTTTCATTCCATCAGCCACCATGAGGAGAGGGACATCTGTCTTGGCCTTTGTAAACCAGGTGCCTAGCCCTGTGCTTGATGAGCAGCCAGTGCTCAGAACACATGTGCCAGATGGATAGATGGAAGTGTGTATAGATGAATAAGGTATGAAGGGACAGAGCTGTGTTGTCGGAATTCAGCTATGTAGCTTTATTTTTGTATCTCCTATTCTTTTTCTGTTTTTAAAAATGCCAAAAAATAACAGAACTGTGGAAAATGAAAGTCCTCCTATAAATCATGCCTCCCCACAATTCATGCTTGGTACACAACAAATAACCCTTGACAATAGTGTGTCATTTATCTTCCAGTGTCTTGAAGCATGACTGTCACATGGAAGCCAGCCAGGCTTAAAAGGCACTTGAGTGCCCAGAGACACCCCTCCGCCCCCCAGGTGGGGCAGAGTTTCTACAGTCAGAAAAATGGTGGCAAGGAGGGATTTTATGTCTGTCAGTCAGAAGCCTTTCCACTGAATCTTTTCCTTTGCCTTTTTTCCCATCTCTCCCTTTTGTTCTTTCTTCTCCTTTCTAGTGATTCCCAAAGCTGGGAAGTGTCTGGTTTTTTTTTTTGTTGTTGTTTTTTCTTCAATGCCTTTGAATTTTGGGATTGCTACCTCTATAACAGAATTAGGAGATCCATCCCAAGATTCCAATAATCCTTTTACCACAAACAAGAAAGCTATTAACATTTTCCAGAAGTTCCTTGACATTGCAGGCTCTGTGTGCTCCTTTCATATAACGGAATTAGAAATTGTTACTTATGGACTACTTTCTAAACAGCCTATACATCCATGATTACTTTAATTTAAATTTCTTTTACCTTTGTGAAGATGTTCACAGATGTCTCCACCTCCTGACATGTAGGAGATCCACTTATGGAGCTGTTTCCATGAGGCCACCACAGTGTTGTCTTGCTTCACCTGGACCCTGTACTGGAATGGGCCCACGAGCATCTTCCTATTACAGTGCCATTTCAGGGAAACGTGGGTGGAGTCACATTCATATATGCTTAATGGCTGTTCCAGATTGGATAAATTCAGGCCGAGGCAGCCACTGCCTCCGATATTAAAGAGGTGGTTGTTTGAAACCCATTTCCACAACATGTGTGTGTTTGGCTGTTTGCAGTTCTCCAGAGTCAGTACGGATTTACCTGCTTGAATGCACGTCTTCAGGCTCTCACTCTGGATAATGAAAACTCCTTTATCTATAACAGAAGAAATAAAAGACAGGGTATGCAGTTTTCATATATAATTACCTAGGGTGATGATGATCCCAGTGTGTGTATCTAAGCTCTGATAAGTCACAGCTGCCAGTCATTTAAGAGCCAAGAGATACGGTCTACCAGAAAATCTTCATTTCCACAAACAGTAGTTTCCCAGGAAGCATAAGAGGCCTTACTGGCACTAATGGGAGACCACTGATCTAAGAGCCCCTTAGGCATGAATGAAAAGGGTTACCTGCCAATCACTCAATCCTAATATGAGTAGGCCCTCCTAATAACTGCATAGAGAACCACAATACTCAGGGCCAGTACAAGGGGCACTGGGTGTCCGGGTGTGATGATAATTTGTTTTCCTTCAGACAAGTTCTTCAGTGTTTGGAACAGGGCAACTTAGTCAAAAGCCATTGGAATGGAAATCTCTACCACTATGTTCGTGCAGAAAACCATGAGGTAATGAGGTACCCAAAAGGGCTGCTTTGGGTCCATTTAATAGAGAACTCAGTAGTGGTAAGAGCTCATTGCCTTCTATTCCTTTAAGGAGTCAGGGGTGGTGACATCTGGCCTCAGGGATGGATTCTTATCAGAAGTAGACTTGTAGGGAGTGCCTGGTGGTGACAGGTGAATGGCAAAAGCTTGGAGGCTTGGAGCACTGTGAAGGGGTCCCAAGGACATGAGAAAGCAGCTTTTTCTGGTGATATTCCCATGAGTTCTTCCCATTTGGGTGAGGCTCCTATGAACAAGTCGTAGGGATCTAGTCAGAAAATGCCTATAGCATGCTTTACCTCAAGTTGCAGCCGAGCACTCACCTGTTTCACATTCTGAAGATGATAATCAATTCTTATTTATTTGGACTGAGCACAGAGTGTACTGAGCAGGTCTAAGTTCAGCAAGTGTTTGATGCTGATCGGATCTGTTGGCTGCTGCTGCTAAGGCCCATGGTGGGTACGGTGGTCCCTACTCAGAATGTTTGGCCCTGTCCACGAACTCTTTTGTCCTCCCCTTAGTCAGACTCCCGTCTTGTATTTTACTTTCTGTATATTCTTCAGAACTCTCAGAGGACATTACCAGATTCCTTAAAATGACTGTGTTTAGGGCAGTTTGTCTCATATAGGAGGGGCAGGCAGAGCCACTGAGAGAGTTGAAACAGTACAGAATGGACCTCCTCAGCCATAGTGAATAGTGAATAGTGAGAGTGAATAGTGCCTCCTTTTAGGAAAGTCCTTTTAGGAAAGTTCTTTTGGTTTCTCCAAAACTAATCAGGCTGAGGATAACTGATTTATAGCAACTCAAATCACTTAAGACACTGTTAAAAATATTGTTAGTGTATTAATGAAAGCCATAGCTCATTTAATAATTGATAACCTTTTTTATAACCATGTGTTTGAGGACTTAAATTAGTCAAAAAAATGTTTTGATTATACCACACATCAGAGCAGAAGAGAAGGGAGTGGCTGTGGCAGGGTGAGTTGGGATGAATAGTTTTAGGGAGATTTCATTTAGATCAGGAAATTTGTTTTCCTAATGAAGGCCCTGTCTCGCTGGTTATTAGTAACAGTCATTCAAAATCAAATCTACTGCTCATCAATGAGATATGACTTTGATAATTAACCTTCCCTCTGACCCTCCTTTTCACCTTTTCATGCCTGGGCAGAATGTTAGCCTTAATTTCTGTTGTAATCTACTAATTGCTTTCTAGCTAGCTCAGAGTTCCATTAATTTTTCAATAAAGGATAATTATTTTACTATGATGATTCTGTAGCTCAGCTTCTATCTGATATACATATTCAAATATATTGAGTTCTGGAATCAATTGACTGGGCCTCAACTTAGGCAGGCAGACAGAGTAAGTGGTCAGTGGTTAGGACCTCTGGGCACAGCTAGGCCCACCACAGACTATGAAACTCTGGGCAGATGACCTCTGAGAGCCTCATTTTTCTTCTTTGAACTGGAACTATGTATGATAAGAGATTACTCTTAAGGATGTTAAGAACAGTCTATAAATAAGCCTAAGCAAAACTACAAGGGGAAGTGGAAAAACCTCAGTAAGCACAAGTTATTATTAGCATCCCTCGAACTTCTTGACTCTTGGTCTACACCTCTGTAGGACTGATTGAACACTACTCTGGGCATATTCCAAAGACATTTTTTCTTCAGCTTTAGCATGAAGCTTATTTTTCCTTTTGTTTTATTCACACACAGTGGGGATTTAAAAATTCTTCTTACTTATTCAAGTATATTTACAATTACTAACTTTTATTTCTGTTGTTCTTCTACAGTCTGTAAAATCTATACTTCAACTTAAAAAAAGAAAAATATATAATATGAACAGAAATATATGGGTGGTGGAGTAGGTGGCCTTTGAATGAGTAGACAATGAAATTGTTTAACACTAATATTTGGAGGACAAAATAAGGTTTTAAATTTCCAAATTAATACATGTGAAGAAGAAAATCATGGTAGAACCAGAACTGATGTAGTCACACCAGTGATCACAAAAATCCGTTCTAAAGCATAAGATACTACAACGTAAACTTCATCTGTGCTGCGCAATTCTGGATGTTAGGACATTTCCATGCCATACAAGTGGCAGTGGCTCACCTATACCAGTGAGTAAACATTCTGTAAATTAGCTAAGCTAACACATGACCAGAGCCCATTTCCCCATCAAGTTACAACAGAATCTGATACTTCATCTACCTGTCTGTCTGTCTATTTATTAGAGGCAGGGTCCTGTTATGTAGTGCAATTTGATCTTGAATGCCACATCTTTCTGCCTCAGCCTCTTCATGGCTGAGATTAGAGCTATGAGTCACCACACCTGGCTTCCCACACCAGTAATCTCTATGAATTTGATAACGAGGAAGCAATCTTCCGATAGACTATGAGAAGATGTGCTGTAGGCATCTTGGTTCGTTCTGTTTGTTGTTATGTGCACATATGAGTTGTCCCGAACAAAACTGAACTGTGGAAATAGGGTGGTGATCCTTAGTGTGTGTAGCTGTTGGATTTCAAAAATCATGAAAATCAAATGTGGGAAGAATCAAGATTGATTATATATGTCAAGGACATCAGTTCTGCTTGAACACTGATTGAGTGATTGACGACATATTGCCAGAATTACTCTCTCTGCAGAGAAGTATTACCTACTTCCCTTCCTAATTATACGTTTGGGTGGAAAAGAAGTATGGATTGACTAGAATAAACTTGTGAGCAAATTTCCATCCTTAAAAAAAAAAAGAAACATGGAAGACAGAACTTTTGCTTCCTGTTTTCGACTTTCTCCTGAAGAACATTTCAGACCAATTTTTCTTCCCCACGAGCAAACGTGCTTTTTTAAGGAGTGGGAAGAGAGTGTTTTGGCTTGATCAACTGTTCAACGTAAATTAGGGTATTCCTCATGCCTGTGTGTGGAACACTCATTCATTCATCCACAAGCTTTCACTCGTGGTACCTGTGAGAGAGGCACTGTGCACAAGGCTAGAGACAGAGGAATTATTACTTTATCTGTCCACTGAAACTGTCAAGCTGTTTGTTCTGTAATCTTGAGAATTCGTCTCAATAATGAAAAGAAGAAAGTTCTAACAGTAATAAAGAAATGCCACTATAATTACTCTCTAAATAAGCCTGAAGAAAAAATGGTGAAAATAAAAACACGACAAAGAAAATGGATCATACACAAAGAGCCTTGCCTGGATCCTCAGCTGATGTCTTGCAAGGAAGTGGACTGCGTGTGTGTGCTCGTGTTCTTGCTCATTTCCCAGGGAAGACAAGCTGAACAGGGCTAATAGAGTACAACAGAGGAGACTAACGTTACTCATTCTTTTGGTTATTTTTTTGTCATCTTGACACAAACTAGAATCTCCTGGGAAGAGGAAACCTCAACTGAGGAATTTTCTCATTCAGATTGGTCTGTGGGGCATTTTTTTAAATTACAAGTTGCTATAGGAGGACTCAGTTCACCATGGGTGGTGCCACACTGGGCACAGTGGGCAAGTGGGCCTGGGCTAGCTAAGAAAGGTAGCTAAGCAAGCCAGAGGAAGCAAGACAGTAAGCAGCATTCTTCTGTGGTCTCTGCTTCTGATCCTGCCTCCAAGTTTCTGCTTTGAACTCCTGCCCTGGCTTCCATCAACGATGGACTGTAAACTGTAGGGTGAAATAAACCTTTTTTTTCTCCAAGTTACTTTGGTCATAGTGTTTATGACAGCAACAGAAGGCAACCTAGAATACCTGTAAACCCAGACCCGTGAACTTCAGAGCTGGGTGGGACCGATCCATTCTTTAACCTTTTTTTCTTACAAATTCATTTTGTCTTAGGATGCAAGTTTGAAATTTACTGAAGACTTTAGTCTGGTGTAGTCTTATTTTCATGCCTCATGTCAAAACTTCTAGAAAGAAGATTATGAGCCATTATAGATTCTTGAAGTAGGAGGCTCGAAATTTCAAACAACAAATATGTACTGCATGCCCACACCTAATATGGCAGGTGTTGGGCACCTGCATATGGAAAGATAAAAACTTCACAGTGCTTGCCTTCAAGGAATCAATGACATAGACAGAGGCAGTTATTACTCAATGTCAAAATATATTTTGATCTAACAGATACAAGTATCATGGTGTAGAAGCCAGGGGTAACAGGAATTATTTTGGTTCAGAATATTGTCCTCACATTTTTATTCCTCAAACACTAAGGACCTGATATTTTTAACAAGGGTGATCCATTGAGCCTGGGTAGATGCCTCTGCTTGTTCCGAGTGTTCAGAATTGCAGAGAGGTGAGGCCATTGATAGGTGGAGAGGGATCTTGTAAAGGGAAGGTTCTAGACACAGAGAATGCCATCAATGCTCAGAGATGATGAAAACACTCAGCCTTAAGGTAATGACAACCTAGTTGTATAGAAAATTTTACTAGTGGTAGATAGAAAGTTAGGAAGAAGTGGTTTGGGGTCAATTTGTGAGGATTTTAAATTTTACTAAAACATTTTAATATGGCTCTTCAGATGAAAGGGAGAACATGACACAACTGAGGCTGTGGTATAGAGGCTGAATTGGGGTTAAACGGCATTCAACCAAACACTTACTGTTTACTGCTGGAGGTCATCTCTGGACACTGCAGCTTCTGAGTGGCCTAAAGGTTTCAACCTGCGAGCTTTTGAAAACAAGAGTGAGAGGAACAGCAAGCTATTCTCAGGCCAAATCTGAGAGCATGCAGAGGCAGCTGCTGACTGTCTCTTGAGACACTCTGTACAGCTACTTGCCCACTATTTTGTTATGAGAACATGTAATCTGGTTCACTCCCAAGCTGAAGCAGTCTGTATTCATTCTAGCACACACATTTATTGTTGCTGCTTTAGGATAGTTAAACTGAGAATTGTTTACGTCTAATGAGTTGCTGAGGTAACCTCTTGGAGGATCTGGGGTGAGGGGCTTGCTGAACTGGATAAAAAGATGCTGTAAGTACAAGGTCCTCAGCTGCACCAATCTTTGGACCCCTGTGTCCCTCTTTTCTCTATTAACCCCCATCATCTGCCCTCCAGTCCCACTTTTCCTGAGAAAGCCCCATAGCTGGCGCCCTGAACAGGGACCCGGAGGAAGTATTGGTGAAGCGTGTTCAGGCAAGTGTTTGGCTCTGATCTATTGAGGTGAGTTATAACAGGGTTATGGGACAAGGTAAGCCTACGCCTTTTTCTTCGTTGTTACAGAATCTTCTTAATGCTCAGGAGATCTGTATTCCTCTAAGGCTGAACAATGTTTATCTATTGTTACTGTATACAGTCCTTGGTTCCCTGATGAGGGAACCTTTGATGAAGAAACATGGATATGAATTAAGCTAAATGCTGAAAGGGCTTTAAGGCAAGGAGAAAAGATTCCTAATAATTTGGGGGCAACATGGGCTGTAACTTGTGCCACATTGGCCCCTTTACAGGATGGTGTTCGTCATGTTAAACAAATAGATCAGGCTGCTATAGACTCAATTCATGAATTTGATATAGATGGAAAAGTGAAAGATGCAGCTTTAAAAGCTAGTGCTTCTTTATTACCACAAATTAAGCCCTCAGCTCTCCTCAAAGATATGTCTGAGGCTGAGGACAAAGAGAGTGATTCTGATTATAAAGGAATAGAAGAGGAAATTAAACAATTTGTGGAGGAATGCTGTCCGAAAGGACGATATCAAATTGACCACCTAAAATCAAAAGTAAAATTAAGACAAATGTCATGGCTTGCCATCACATCTTTCTCTGATTTGGAAGATGAGATGCTTCTTTCTTCTTATCCAATCCCGAGAAACCCTAATAATCAAGGGCAGATTGTTCCTCAGTTTGATAGAATACCAGTTGATGACATCTTTAAAATGAAAAAGGCTGTTACCCTATATGGGCCCCAACCTCCTTTTGTAAAAGAGCTGATAGTAAGATTTGCTGTGACCACTGGTACTTGGTCTCCTTATGACCGGCAATTAGTATGTTGTTCTCTTCTTAAGCCTGCAGAGTATCTGCAGTGGGCAATGGGGTACGGTGAGTTATATGCAATTACACAGGTGTGTAAGCAATTCTCACAGGCTATTAATATTGTATCAGATTCAGCATGTACTGTACATACAGGTAAAAATATCATGACTGCTGTTACTCATACTCAGTCTTCTATTTGCAGTCATTGTCTGAGGAATCACAAAGTTTGCTCCAGCATAGAAAAAATCCTATATCTATTACTCATATATGAGCTCACGCGAAACTTCCAGGTCTTCTTACAAAAGGAGATGCTAAACTTGATAGTTTAGTCTCTTTTGCCTCAGCGGAAGATGAACATCAGAACATTCATACTAATGCTGGAGGTTTACATGTGAATTGAAAGATTCCCTATAGAACTGCCAAACAGATTATTCATAGATGTCCTATCTATAGACCATTACATTTGAGACCTTTAAAGGTTGGAGTTAATCCCAAAGGACAATCTCCTAATGAAATTTGGCAGATGGATGTTGCACATATTCCAGCCTTTGGGAGATTGTCCTATGTGCATGTTACAATTGACACATTTTCTCATTTTCTTTGGCCTTCAGCTAAAACTGGTGAAAGGATTAAACATGTTACAGAGCATTTACTAGAATGTATTGCAGTCATGGGTGTGCCTAGTCAAATAAAAACTGACAATGGCTCTGCTTACACAGCTAGAAGAATGAAAAGGATTTCTCAAGAATGGAATATTAAACATATTACAGGAATTCCTTACAATCCTCAAGGACAAGGTATAGTCAAAAGAGCTTACACAACACTGAAAATGCAAATTGCAAATATAAAAAAGGGGGAAGGACTAGGGCATCTGGGACGGAGCGCTCTCCACATGCAGTATTATACATGGCACTATTTGTATTAAACCTATGAATTTACCACAAGGAGCTATTATAACTGCAGCAGAAAAACATTTTACAGAACCTTTTTAAAAATTCTGATACATCTGCTAATATACCTATTTGGTATTGCACTGCCTTAATTAATGAGTGGAAACCTGATAAATTACTTGTGGCAGGGCATGGGAATGTTTGTGTCTCCACAGAAAATGGAGAGCAATTTTGGCTTCCCCTCCAGTTCATCCAGCTTCAAGGCAGCGGTAGGGGCGCCAGATCTGCAAACAGCAGTCAGGAAGAGAGCAGCTGAGTCAGTGGAATACCTTGTTGCTGGTCTGGCAGCTTTGAACATCAGATCAAAGAGGGCTCACCATAGATTCCCTAAGAGATCCTCCTCCTACTTTGGGTCTAATTGGACTGACTGCCATTGCAACAATTGCAGCTGTTTCCACAACTGCTTTGCACCAGTCTATACAGACAAAGGAATTTGTCCAACAGTGTCATAAGGACTCTCATGAGTTATGGACTGAGCAGGCAAAAACAGATAGGCAATTGCATGATGAGATAGGATTATTACAAAATGCTGTTAGCTGGATAAGTGATCAATTGGTGGAAACACAGAAATGTTTAATGATTGGAATAGTACTCAGATATGTATAACTCCTTATAGATATAATCATTCTGAAGAACCTTGGGAAGAAATTAAAGGGCATCTGAGAGATATGAAAGGGAAGTTCACCTTAGACATTACATAGCTACACGAAGAGATCTTTAGTACTTTTGCTAAAGGAATAGGTGATTACTCTGATATTGATGAAGTGGTTCAGGTTGTGGCTTTAGTTTAAATGGACTTGATTCACAAGGGTGGTGGCAAAGCCTTACTCACAGTGTTGGTAGTACCACGTAGGACTGATAATTATGCTGATTATATTTACAATTGGATATGTTAAAATAGCAAAAATTATTTTCTGAGAATGTGTTGCTCAAGTTCTTGTTCCTGTTTTCACAGGAAATAAAACAGGGGGAAACTTTTGGAGGTCATCTCTGGACACTGCAGCTTGGTGAGCAGCCTAAAGGTTTCAACCTGTGAGCTTTTGAAAACAAGAGTGAGAGGAATGGCAAGCTATTCTCAGGCCAAACCTGAGAGCATGCACAGGCAGCTGCTGACCGTCTCTTGAGACACTCTGTACAGCTACTTGCCCACTACTTTGTTATGAGAACATGTAATCTGGTTTACTCCCAAGCTGAAGCAGTCTGTATTCATTCTAGCACACACATTTATTGTTGCTGCTTTAGAATAGTTAAACTGAGAATTGTTTACGTCTAATGAGTTGCTGAGGTAACCTCTTGGAGGATCTGGGGTTAGGGGCTTACTGAACTGGATAAAAAAGATGCTGTAAGTTACAATAATGCCCCAAGCTTTGGATCCCGTGTCTCTCTTTTTCTTTCTTAACCCCTATCACCTGCTCTCTGGTCCTGCTTTCCCTGAGAAAGCCCCACAGTGTACCTACTGTGTACCCAGCATCATTTTAGGTGCCAAGACAACTGAGGACAAATAACCAAGCTCAAATGTTGAAATGATGTGGTACATAAGTGGGACTGAGGAACAGTCTGGAAATTACTGTTGTGATCCAGAATGGCGATGCAAAAGGAAAAGGGAACAGTAAAACTCTCTTGTCTTCAAATAGGAAAGAAATGGCGGGATCGGGTTATCAATGGAAGGTAGGCGCTACATGTGGATATGGGCTGAGTGTATCCTCCCAGGGTTCATGTGTTTAACCTTAGTGTTCAGGGGGCAATGTGAGAAGTGGTGGAACTAAGTAGGTCCTTGAAGGATGTTAATTAGACCACTTAAGGGACCTGCCCTTGGAAAGAGTTCATGAAGTTTTCATGGGACTCTAGTTGGGTCTCATGAAAGGATTGTTATAGAAAGGGTGAAACTGCCTCCTCCCCTTCCTGACTTCCTGTTCTGTCAGGTCTGTACTCATACTTCTGCCAGTGTGATGCCATCTACCAGGAACTCCTCACTAGAGCTGAGCTGATGCTGGCACCATGCCTTTCAGTCTCTAGAGATGTGAGCTACGTGAATTGTGTTCTTTATAAATGCACAGCTTTAGTTATTTCATTATAGCAACAAAAGGCTGACTAATGCATGAAGATTCTGGGAGGATATTTGCAATTGACTAATTTTGAGGCTTCACATGTTAAAATCACATCAGATCGCTCCCAACTCTTGGGATGCCATAGGGTGAGAGTTTATGTACAGTTGAATCCATCTGGAGCCAACTGGAGACACCTGGAGGAAGTGTCTCAGAGGCCTCCCACTTGATCTTCAGCACCTCTTCTGGTTTTCTCCATGTGCCTTTCCATGTCTCCTCTGCTTTATCCAGGTCTTCTCTTAGAACTGGCTGAATAAAGACATGAAGCACAGCCAGGAGTGGTGCATGCCTTTAATCCCAGCACTCTGGAGGCAGAGGCAGGCTCATTTCTGTGAGTTTGAGGCCAGCTGGGTCTACAATAGAGAGTTCCAGGCTAACTAGGGCCACACAGTGGTACCCCGTCTCAAAAAAACCCCAAATGATTCCCCCACAGCATGAGCAGCTCCACTCTCTCCCTGCACTAGGTCCCCTTGGGCCCAGGACCTGCTCTTTCTGCTGCAAATCTCTGGGCTACCCTCTTAGTCCAGATCAGTCCCAGACCATGCCGACCCCTTGCACCTAGACTAGGTCAATTCTCCAGCTTCGTTTGTTAGGCCCTCCACAACCTGTCCCTATTTCTGTCTTGCCCTTGACCTTCCTCCTGATCTGCCTTCCACGGACCTAATACTACCCAGACCAGCTGACTACCTATAAGAACCTGAGGCACAGCCAACTCACTTTTCAGACCCGAGCAAAAAGGAACTAAGATACATTAACAATATAAACAGAACTAAACATAGGCAGAATAGAATTCCCTATTGGATACACAAAAGGCATCCATATGCCCAAAAGGTATTGCAAATTATATGAAATTATCTGAAAAACCAAGAGAATATGTCCCCAACAAAACTCACCAGTCCTACAGACGTGTACTACAGTGAGAAACACCTGAGGAACCCAACAACAAAGAATTTAAACAAACAATCATAAACATGATCAAAGAACTTAAAGAACACACAGGAAAACTCAAAGAACTCAAAGAGAATAGGAATAAACTTGTGGTGGAAGCTCAAGAAAATACAAATATGTGGCTGGATGAAAAACCAGTTCAGGAATTGAAAAGTGAATTCACAAAAGAGATAGAAATAGTGAATGAAACCCAAACTGAAATGATGATGAATTGAAAAACTCAATAAGTCAATCTGAAGCTCTAGAGGAGAGGGACTAGAGAGATTGCTCAGTAGTTAAGAGTACTAGTTGCTCTTGCAGAGGACTGGTGGGGTTTGGTTACCAGCACTCACATGGAGGTTAACAACTATCCATAGCTTTAGTTCCAGGGATCCGATGCCCTCTTCTGACCTCTATAGGCATTGTATGACATGGGTACACTTACATACATACAGGCAATACACTCATACACATAAAAGAAAAATAATAAATAAAAAAAGAGAAGACAGGAGAAAGCCCCACAAGCAGAATGGATGAAATGGAAAACAGAATATCAAGTCTGGATGACAAAGTTGAAAAAATGGACTCTTTAAACAAAACTATATAAAAAATTTAAAAACACACAGGGGTGGAATACACAGGAAATGTGGAACACCATATAAAGACCAAATTTATACATCATAGGCATACAGGAAGGAGAAGAGTCTCAGACAAGATCTTCAACATGAATATAGAAAACTTCCCTAAATTAAGGAAAGACACACTTACACAGATACAAGAAGGACATAGAGCACCAATTAGACAGGACCAGAACAGAAACTTCTCATTGCATGGTACAGTAGAAACACTTTTCAACTCCTTTGAAACTCTTATAAGAGCAATAAGACATAAGAGAAGGAAATTAAAGGAGTACAGAGACCTGTAAATCCATGTTTGCTGCTGCCCTTTTCACAATGTTGAAGAAATGGAAACAACCCAAATGTCCCTCAAATGCTGAGTGGATAATGAAAGTGGTACATTTACATGACGGAGTTCTACCGAGCGGTAAGGAAAGACGAAATTATAAATCTGAAGATGAATGGATGGAACTAGAAACTGTTACAGTAAGTGAAGTAACACAGACCAAGAAAAGTAAGAGATAATGTTCTCCCTCATTTGTGGATCTTAACACCAGTCTCTTCTATGTGAGTATGTATCCTGAGGCAGCAGCAGGAGTCAGGAAAATGGAAGGAAGCACAGAGGTAAAGGGAAAGAAAGAGCCCAAGAGAGGTGAAGAGCAGAAGAGATGCTACCGAGGGGGAAATGAGGAAAACGGAGGTGTTCAGCTGGGAAGGAAGTGGGGAGGAACACACAAGTAGCATGGTGGCAGAGGGGAGGGAGGGACTCAAGAGAGGGGGGGAGAGGAGACAGGAATTATCAAGGGAAGAAATGGAGGTGCTTACACTGGAGAGGAGGAAGAGAAGTGAGAGAGAGAGAGAGAGATAAAGTTTGGGTGGCAAAAAAGCCCAGAGGGAAATGTATTAACTTAAAAAAAACCTGTGAAATATACATAAACTATGTAAACATGACCATGCATATATATATATATATATATATCAAAAGGCCATATGACAAGGAAGATATTCTTTGAAGGAAGCGACTCTAGATTTGGCTGACTAGACTCCAGTGAATGGACTTGCACTGAGGAAAATCTGGGTACAAACATTTAACTGAATAGGACTTAACACGTATGACAGAATGCATGAAATCCAGTGGCGGGGGATGGAAGGGTGTGGATGGGAGAGAGGGTCTGAATTTGATTAAGATCTATTACATGAAACGCACAAAAACTCAGTCAAAATATTTTCTAAAAACCAAAGTGAAATAAAAATATTTGAAGTATCAAATGGTTAAAATGAGATTTGAATTATAAAGCCTTTATAAAATATCTGCACTTTAAACATAAACACTTGAAACAAACAATAAAACAAAGTTCTAAAGAAATACAATGTTACAGTGTCGCTTTAGGCAAACAACACGCTGTCTAGCGGCATCATGATGGGCTCACTGAGTATAATACACACGCACAATTGGCCTCTGCTGCCCTTTATGAAAGGAACTGCAAGGAAAAGCTCAAGCACACAGTTCATATCAAGTGAAAAGTTCAAGACAAACTACTAAGAAAGCATAGCTCTTGATCTGTGATACAATATCAGTCTCCTTCCCTGGGTCCCAGCTTTGAGTCCTCTTTTACTCCATCTACTCAAATATCACCTACTGGCCTCATATGCTTCCTGCCCACAGCATCTCCTCCCACCCCTTTGTATATGTGTAGTGTATGCATGTGCACCTGTGCGTGGGGGTGCTCATGGAAGCCAGAGGAGGACACTGGGTGTCCTGTCCTATCGCACTCTACTTTATTCCCTAGAGACAGGGTCTCCTAATGACCTGGAACTAAGCTCCATTGATCCTCCTGTCTCTGCCCCCCACAGGTCGTCATGCAACCACACGTGGCTTCTTATGTGAGTTCTGGGGATTTGAAGCCAAGTCCTCCTGCTTACATAGCAAGCACTCTTTCCTGCTAACCCATCTCCCCAATCTCTTTGACACTGTTTCTGTTTGGGAGAGAAGGGGTGCAGGAAGTAGTGCGAAAGGTACCCCCTGTAAGCAGTCTGAAGACAGAGTCTTCTCTTTCTGGAGATGTTTTTTACCTCTTCCAGCTTCATGGATTTGGGGTGGTCTGTGTCCCTTGTGAATAAAGGGATGCAGATCCGACTGCACATGGCAGGAAGGAATGTTGTAACTGATTGAATGAAATCCTGTTCATATCTGAGTAATACATATGACTTTGCAAAGAAGTGGAGGATTTTCCCATGCTTATAGGAAGAGGCTTCTGCATAGTTCTCCAAAGAACAGATCCACAAAAGGTAAAATGAGCCCATCTTTTCTACACCACTCTGCATGAAAATGTGGATTTTATCTCAGGTCACTTGAGTGTTATGGATATCTTTAAGCCCTTGTGGTCCTATCAAGTGCCTTTTATTAACAAACAAAAAAGTTAAGTGCATTAAAAAAAAAAGAAACCCTCCCTTTTCCTCGTAGCTCCCCTTTCCCAGTCCTGGAACTGTCCTTGTCTGCGGCTTCCCTATTCCCCTGCAGTTTGTGAAGCTGGGTAATCACCACCTCCACAGGCAGGCGGGACCCCTCTTGCTAAATCTTTTTACATGTTCTCTTCCCCTTCCTCTCTAATCTCCCCAAATCGCTGAAGTTCCATGAAGCACACAATATTTTTTGTCACATGTGGGAAAAATGAAACCCAGCTTAATCAGCTCCACTGGTTCCACTTCTGTGGGACTTCAAATTGCCTGTTGTCAACCCCTGCAGGTGGGTTCTTACCCGTCCTGGCCATCCTGGTCCATTCCCCTCCCTCTTTTGTCCTCATTCTTCACCATAATTCTGTATCTTAATAAGGAATTTTTAAACTGAGCTAAAATCATTTTTCTTCCTTTTAGTTTTTAGCCTATTCCTGTATCATTTTGCCTTTATTTAACTGGAAAGTACCCAACAGACATCTCTGACATAAAAATCATTATTCGCAGTGGCTCTGTTATTTTCCTATGGACTATTCTGAAACTATATTATCTTAGTCACCAGGGAGCATTGCTTACAAAGAGCAAGTTATGGCAGGACCACAGTAAGACTGACATGGTTAAACTTCCTGCCCAAATGCCTGCATAGCAAAGCCCTACGGGAAATGATACAGACTGGGTCTAGCGAGTAAACAGAAATAGAAAACAGCTCTATCATCAACCAAAATGACCCCAGAAACACATCATGACCTCACTGAAGGCCAAAGTGTTTACACTAAACTGTCCATCCTAATTGCTTTGAGAATGTGCCTGTTTAAAAATTAATGCTAGTGGGTGGTAGGAATTTAGAAAACAAACACAAAACAAATGTTAATGGTGGGTTTGTTGTTTAGTTCTGTCTTGGGGTTGCCACAAATGGAGCGGCTAAAACAACAGAAATTCACTTTCTTCTAATTCTGGAGGCTGAAGGCATGAGGGCCAGACAGGCAGGGTCAGATCTTTCTGATGCGGGAGGGAGGGACTGCGCCAGGCTCTTGTTCTTGTCTGTGGGTCTGCCATCCTCTTCCTGGGTCTTTTCACATCTCTGTTCTTTGCACACATTTTCTTGTCCAAATTTCCCCCTTCCTATGAATACACTATAGGATGAGGTCAGGGTCACATTAGTCAGCTTTCTGCCACTTGTTTTCCTCTATAAAGCTCTTCTCTCCAAGTGAGGTCTTGTTCTGAGGTACTGGGGCGTTAGGACTCCATCATATGAATTGGGGGTTGGGAGTGAGGACACAATTCAAACTATAACAGTCTCCATCCTTTTTTTTTACATTGATTACAGGGAAAAGTTCTCTGGCTGGCCACAAAGAAGTAAAATCAATCTGTCCTTTCCACACAAGGATGACAACTCCTATTTTGTAACATCCTTGGCACACTCAGAAGTTAGACTGGACAAAGTTGACAAGCTCCCACTCAGTCCTCATTGAGCATGCAGTGAGGATCATGACAGTGAAGAAGCAGCTTCTTAGCCCTGCCCTGAGATGCCACAGGGAGAGCGTGCTCAGGCTCCAGGCAGTGTTCTTGACACCCTGGTAGAAGGCAGCAGTCACTTGGGCACGTACTGGGAAGGAAGGCAATAGCCAAAAGAGATAAAGCCAAGTGAGTTGAGCCCTAAGATCCTGGCTTATGCTCTCCTTCCATCAGACTACAGAAAGGTACATGAATTTAGAGATAAACATTAAGACCTCAAACCACAGAGTGCTAAACCTTATGCTGGACCCTTCTAAGCATGGGACTCTGTGAGACTAGGAAGTCTCCCCTCATCTTATTTGATCCAAGTTAATACTTTGAGAAAAAACGACAGGGAAACTACAAGACACCTACTTGAAGCTATAAGAGGATCTACCTTGTTTTCCCACTTACATAATAGACTTCATCCTGGTGCTGGCATCACAGGCTTCTGATGGGGATAGCCTTTGTCATGAGGATCACTTTAACAGCATTATTACAAGTGAAAACAAATCTTATCTTTGAAAGCCGTGGCAATGAAAAAGGGTTTTAGTTAAGTAATCACTTTGAATTTCCTGCTTATATTTTTATCATTGAAATTTCTCACGGGCAAAAGTAGTAACATAATTCTTTTGAACTAAAGTTGTCTGGAAGTTATCATAAATTAACAAATCATGTGGCTAATCACAAGAGTAGAATGTTCTTGCTTTATTTATTGAGCTCATTTTCCTTGAGTGGCTTTACTTAATTAGTACTATACTTATTATAGTATTTATAAAGTATTCTTTTGTTTGTTTCTTTTTATAAATTATGGTATTTCTTTTCATTTTGGCCAATTCAAGCCACAATTTATATTCTCAGTTATATACTGGAACCCCTCCTAAAAAGCTTTCAAGGATAGTTTCTGAAAGCATAGGAAAGGAACGGTCTGTAAATGTCTCAAATACGTTACTTTGATAGATTATAGGAGGACTTGCCAGCTGGGGATGAGTTCAGAAGAGACAACACAAAAGCACTGTTGCTTCAGGAAACCTGAGATTATAAGGGAATTATCGGGTCAAAGAAGGTAATCCGAGGGGACAACTGAGCTCTCTGTGTGACTTTCTAGTCATTGGCTCGGAACTTGTATTGCATGGTACCTGTACTCTGAAAATGACCAATAAGAAAGGAGATTAGAAGCTTAATGAACAGGAGTAAAAAGGACCAGAAAACTGGAAATCTGTGCTGATATGCAAAGGCTTGTGAGGTAAAGAGTCAATCAGAGGAGGTGGGATAAGAAAAGCATGAAGCAAGAGATGCTGAGAGACACTGGGCAGAGACAGGAGAACTGAGGCACAGAGCGCAGGAGCAACAGGTGTCCAGGAAGTGCAGTTAAACCACTGTCTGATCATGCTTTTCTCAAATTCCAAATCTCTGGATTAAGAGAATGGTTTATTGACTAAGGACACAGGAATTGCTTAGAAGAGAATATAAATCAATAGCTTTGCACATTCTGCATTATGAAAATATACACTCCTACATCTGGAATTAGAGGTTTGGCAGGTGCAGAGAGCAAGTAGACCTGTCTTCCTGTGGCTAAACCAAACTGAATGTCCCTAGCATTCATCAGGATAAAGGGTGAACTAGGCCATAGGATTACAGACGTCTGTCCAGCAATCTCTGAATTAGTTTGTGCTCAGTGACTGGGCTGAGGCCCCATTCTACAAGTCCTGTAGTTTCAAGTTTCTTAACCCTGCTTTACCTGTAGAACAGTGTAGCTATTAGCTACCTCATTGTAATGAGAGTCAATGTGATGCCTATAAATGAGCAGATTACCCACTCTCCAGTGTTAGAAAACATTAGGAGCAATAAAGAGGGTATTTCAACCTTTGTATGAGAAATGGGAGCTGTGGGGATCTCAGTGCCATGTTTTTTTACCCACTGATACCTTTAGGACATAGCTTTCATCCTCCTCTTCTAGAAAATTCTCCCAGTAGCTATCTCTCTTCCGTCCTCCACTGAGGCCTACTGCCCTGAATTACGCTTTCCTCCCATTCACCATGACGATGGCATCAGCAGGCTTTGTTTTCTTTGTCTCAGTCCTTAACTTCCATAGGGATGACCTAATGCTCTGGTCCAGTGCTTTGTTTACTGCAGGTTGTATCCATTAACAAACTCATGAAATAACTTTAGTGTCATGACCAGCATGATAACAGAACATAGAACATAACATAACAAGTAATAGGACACATTAGGTAAGAGCATTTAAAAATAAAACATTTAGTTATATATATGTGACCCATATATACTGTACATTGTGATGCAAAATATTTCTTTTTGTAATTAACTGGTAATTAATTATCCTAATTCTTGATTCTGACTCTACTATTGCTGTGACCAGTTGATTCCTTGATTTCTCCTGCACAGGTGTTCTTTTACCTGCTGTCCATTTTAGTGACCACTCCTACAACTATGTCTTCCCAGGAAACTGTAGAAGCTACATACCACATCTGGCCAGTAAACAGAATAAGTCCATTTCCAAAACCAGAAACTCCCAGTGTCTAAATATTACTCTTCTTATCCTGAACTTTTTCCATCTTCTTTCACTAAGTCTATTTTTTTTTTAAACTCTATTTCTTGAATCCAAACTTTATGATCACTACTAAGACTGACTTAACTCAACTTTAACTTTCCAAATGATACGTTTTCTCCCTTCTAGAACTAATCTCTTCAAGTCCTACACTGACCATGGCATTTCTAAACTTGAAAGTGTGATCTAGTTCTCCTTTGAACAAACCCATGAGGTTCTTCTGTGTTGTACGTGATTCACTCAACCCAACTTAGTTTCCAGAAACAAGTACCTCCATCAAACTACTTCCTCATCTTTCCCAGGCTTTCAAATAGAGACGTATTACAACTTCTTGTCCTGATTACAATCTAATCCTGGGGACCTACCTCATCCACAGCACTTGATGAAACAACATCTCTGTGTGCACCTCACAACCTTCTTAGGATCAATTAGCCACAAGGACATCTTCAGTTCAAGGGCAGAGCACAAGGCCTGGCCTGTGTGTTATGAAGCATAACTAGGCTCCTTTCCTAGGAAATGGAGGGACTCTTGTCAAGAAACTGTCTTGGTGGACTCACAGAGGGACAAAAAGTGGTAGTTTCCCAACAACACTCTGTATTGATTACCACTCCTGAGAGTGACACTATATAGAAGAAATATCATATAAAGCAAAGCAAAAAAATGTGGGATTGTCTTTTCTGGGACACTATTTGAAGTCATTTACAATGTAAACAAGCTTACCAGGCCTTGGGCTCCTCCTATAACCTAAACATATAGCTTTGATCCCTCATGTCCCTTCCTTGCCCCTGACGCAGAATAATATGTGTGTGTATGTGTGTGTGTGTGTGTGTGTGTGTGTGTGTGTGTGTGTGTGTTGTGAAAATATTAGTACTGAAAGAAGTGAATATCCCTGGAAGCAACAAATTATCTTATTTGTGTGTTGCAAGCAATAGCTGGGATTAGATTGATAACATCTGTTTGTGGTTGTGCGTGCTGTCTGGGTCAGTAGGGGTTAGAAAGGGAAAATCCCCTGAAATGACAAGTTTTCCTGTTCTTTTCTCTCTTAATACTGGATGCCTCAATAAATGCCTCAATAAAAAGAGAGCAGGTTCTTTGCTTGGGAGACAGTTCTGAGAGAAATTAGAAGGAACAAATTCTCAGAACAGATCACCCTTGGTTCCAACCAATGGCAAGGGGTCAGGCTGTCTTTGTTCAGGCACTGCCACAGTATGGCACCTCTCTGCCACTGTTGGGCCTCATGGGTCCAGACCTATGGCCTGGTGCAGCTTTCTGAGCCTCACTCGAGTTTTGCAGCCTGTCTCTGACACTCCACTTCTGCATAGGAGTGACTCAGCAAGGCATAACAAAATGGCCTCTACCTGGCTACAGCCTACGTGGTGAGAAATGATTGGTCCTTCACTTCCTATGTTTTTAGCCCAACCCCTACCCTATATAAGACTGTGCCTGACACAGTCAAATGAGTTCCTGCTTCGACAAGACTCCTGGCTTGGTGTGGTGTTTTTCTCCGGAGTAGAGAGGGGTTCCGGGCCGCTGACACTCACCATCCCGCTCAGCCCCTGGAGGAGACCGGCTGGAACGGCTTCTCCACCACCCTATCTGCGGGTGAAACCCCACATGCCACAGAAAAGGTCAACAGAAAGGATGGCTTAGCAGGTACCACCAACCAGGTCCAGAGAGAGAAAGAGAGGTGGAGGCAGAGGTAGAACGTAGTTGCTTCATTCCAATGCTCAGTGTTCTTGAATCACAAGATTCTGAAACACTTACAGTGAGCCCCATACTTGCCTTACTGACTCTTAATGGCCTCTCTCTTTGAATCTGAAAGAGCCCAGTCAGGAACTTTCAGCTCACTGTACCTTTACAGTAGCTGAAGTGTGATTCTGCGCCTTTCACATGAAGTATGACTTAGTGTCCTATCTCCTTTTCCCCACATGGCAACTCCTTACTTGCCCTTTAGGCAAACAAGAGCCGTTTGGCAGGTCTCCAGTCCCCAGGCCAGTCCCTCCTCTGCGAGCCTCCTGCGCATCCCTTGTGGTAACACCGACACTCTGTTTTGCAGCTGTTTGTGTTTCGGTGTCTGTCTCTAGATTCCTGGCTTCTTGGGGACAATGTCGTGCTACTTACCTTTCTATCCCCAGCACAGGGGTGTGTAGCAGATTCTGCAGGTTCTGTACTTACACCCTCTAACCTAGAGCTTGCTTACCAGACAAGCTCCCTGTATCCAACAGACTTTGTGTTTCTACCTGAGTGTTTCAGCCAGACCAGAAGGACCCAGGCATTAATACCTTAGGAATGAGAATCAATAAAGAAGGGTGCTGATGTGTAAATACCACCCTCTGTGGGTCTACCATGACAGACACAGGGTCTTAGTGGGTCATCTGTGAAACTGGGCCTTGGTTGTCCACAGTGGCTTTCTTCTTATCCTCACTTATTTCCTTATCCCCTACTACACTTTCTAGAACCCCTTCTAAATAAAGAACTTGTCCTGCAATGGACAAGTGTCTCTCTCTGATGAGTCCAAAACAAGATGGGGAAAGAAAGCATCAGTGCTGAACAGAGAGTAACCAGTGGGGCTTTCAGGTGCTCTGCCATCTTGTTTCACTTTCTTCTCTTTAGAAATTAACTTCCTTCACAGGCACCAGCACCTTCCTTTTCCATTGCCCTAATTGCTCATAAGAACTGTTCCTGCCTTATTTAGGTCTGGGCTCACTCATTTGTGCATCTGGGGAGCTGACCCCTCAGAAGGAAACTCTCCTCATTCACAGTTGTAGCTTTTACACTTCAAGGTAAATGTCTCTACTCTCACTTCCTAATTTCCTTTAGCCAAAACTTTGCCTCCCTTTCCTCAGGATGCTCTGCTCTCCCATCATTTTCCTTTTGCCCTCCCAGTATCTGGAGTGACAGAGGGATTGTCCTAGTTGATATTAACTGTTAACTTGATATACCCTAGGGTCATGAAGAAAAGGAATCTCACTTGAGTAACTGTCTTTATCACCTTGGTCTGTGGGCATGTTTTAGCACACACTAGAAGAAGGACTCAGTGACAGAAAGTCAACCACAGAAGACCCCTTGGTTTAGTCACCTGGAGGTAGGGAACAGGAAATAATTGGTATAGGGATGTCAAACTGTCAAAATGGACTGGACGGTGGAGAGGAAGATAGTATCATGGTGAAGGTGCGGGTAAAGGACAACACAGGTAAATATTGTAAGCTCCATTTTTACAAAGGAAACACCTGAGGCACAGAGATCCAGTGACTCATTCAAGATGACAGAGCTGGTAAATAGCGTTGCAGAGTTTGACTCAGTCTGGCCCTGAAGCTCAGTTCACTCCATTACCATACGACATGACAATTACTGATATTTTTAAGTACAAAATTATTGATAAATGGCTGAAAAATCAGCACAGTATAATCTAACATATGCTTCCCAGGGCTGGATTGCTTAGGATGTACGATTCAGATGAACAATATTCTGTGTATAACCTGCTATGCAGTACTATATACCATTGCTGGGGCCTATGTAACTAAAACGAATGTGTATTTTTTTGTCTTAACTGCTACGTGGATGTCAGTTATGGCTAAAGGTGAATTGAGGTAGCACTGACCCAAGAGTGAATGGAGGGGTTCACAAGCCACGGCTAAAAGCATGGAGGCTATGCTGCAGCTCCTGGATCCGAAGAACCTCTGAATGGAACAGACACTGTTTCCGTTTCGAATACTAAGATTTTGTTTTTCCTTATTTGTACTAACAAAAGCTCGATTTCACACCTGTCTAGAATACACTTGAAATTCCACCAGCACAGGGAGTTGGGATGGGGACGGGAGCTTGTGTGAAGGCTAGCGCAGAATGTCTGTGCACTTAGGGCATCAGTCACAGTGTTTGCGTATCTGAAGACTCTCTAGGCCCCTGATGTTGAGCTCCTTTAGACTTACAGACTGCACCTGGAGGGTTCAGCAGGGGGCAGGTGGTTCTAATTTTGAAAGCGTCCTTGACTATGAAAAAGAAGGTCTCATCAGCCACTGAGACCAGGATTTGGCTCTGCCAAATATAGAAAGGATTAGTTCACGGTGGGTGCTGACCCTGGATGAGGATCACCAGCACATGCTCCATGTGGCCGAGTTCCAGCTTGCCTCATTGGAGCTGCTGCCCTGTCCTATCACCTCTGCTCACCAGAGACTCAGATGCTAAGAAGGAGAGGGGAGAACTACAGGGTGTATGTGTGTTTGCCCACTCAGAGCAAGTTTTGCTTAGCTGACTGTGAAGTTAACAGCCTTTCTGATCTGTGGCTACCTCAGAGTCAGAGTATTTATTGGTGCCCTTTAGCCTGGTCACATAAAGTCTCAGGAGAGGGCTAGGAAGGACAACACAGAAAAAAAAATCTGAAAAATGTATGCAAAATATGTTGAGAGAGAAAAACAAAAGCACAGAGATCTGGATCATATCTTGTTTTATACTTCTTTTCCAAACTTATCCCAGGGATAGATCTGATGGGGCCTGTCAGGAGGCCTTCTCTAGTTTAAGGAGACCTTCCTGCCTTCATACACACTTCTGTTCTGGGACACACCTTCCAGGTCTCTGAGGCTCATTCCTGAACGGTCCCTGCAGAACAGAAATCTTTCCTAGGATTTCCTTACATGTTCATTTATGAGCTTTACTGTATGCGGTTGGTACTCAATACATGTATGCTGAATTGATCTGTTTGTGCACGTGTTTTGGGAAGTGTAACTTAATTCTCAGTAGTTCTGCGGATACTACAGAACTTTTGTTCTGCCTAGAGAAACTAAAGAGAAGAGAGTAACTTGTCCCGGGATAGGGCTCATCTACTCCACCTTGCTGAAAGACCTTGATAAAGACAGTGTTCCCATCTGCCGGAGGTGAGGAGCAGACAGGCCTCCTTGGGGGGGTCATCCATAGGAACTGGTACACACTATAGAGTCAAGTTCTTGTTTGGGGAGGGGACAAAAGGAGATCTTTTTGTGAGCACTTATCAAGAAGGGACTCTACTAAACAACTCTCCTAAAGTTTGCATTTTGAAACTTTCCCACTCTCCTACCCCGAGTTTGTCCCGCAGGCCTGAGAGCTGGCCAAGTCAACTTGTTTGGATCGCAGGCCCCGCCCCTTGCCGCTCCCTCTGGCAGACCCTGGGAGGATGCGCAGCTCTGGTGCATGGAGTGGACAGTGTGGGGAGGGACTGGCCCATTCGCTTCCCCGACCACAGACGCGACCACGACATAAACTTGGCCTTGCCCTTCCTCTTCTCGCTTTACCTTCGACCACAACCCTACCCCTCGAATGGTCGCTAGGCGTTGGGGACACTCACCTCTCTGGAGAGCTGACTCCGGGGTGAGGGTCGGATCCTGGGCGCCGCCCCCGCGCGCCCCCAGTTGCAGCAGCAGCTGCTGCAGCCAGAGCAACGGCAGCATCGGTAACCACTGCTCCAACCGGGCCCACCTGGGGCACAGCCGCGTCCTGGGAACCCCGGACTGTAGTGCGGGCAGCGAAAGCTCAGCCTCCACCCTTCGCAGGGACCTTACCACCCCAGAATCCTCGAGACGCACTCGCCTCCGCCTGTCGCCACAGTGTGCACACTTGTGCATGAGATTTTCCCCGCCCTGCCCGCTGAGACTAGGAGAGGGAGGAGGAAGAGGGCAGGGCCCTGACACTCCTGTCTTTGGGGTGCGGAGAATGCAGCAACCCTCCACCCCGCCCTTTCTCAGGGTTTTGCTGGAGGTTCTGAGGGTGAGACTTTAGGCTAAGAAGCTTGATTTCTGGTTTTGCAAGGGTTTGCCTGCAGCTGAGTCAAAAGGATGAAGCCAGGCCAGGCGTGACTAGAATGCGGAGCACCGGAGACCCCTAGGGGCCTGACCTGGTCGCCATCCTAGGTCTGGAGTAATCCAAAGGCTCTTCCAGTTCCGGCTTCATTCCCGTTTCAAATAACGTCTGGCTTCGGTCTCCTTCCATCTTCTTTGTCCAGTAAAATATCCCTGTTAGAAAAGTGAGTGATTGGATCTCAGTTACTCAGTTGCTCCTTAACCCAACAAAACTGACAAAACATTACACCCCCAAGCCCTGAACTAGAATGCAGCCCTTCTTCCTTCAAATAAGCCCCCTCCCCCTCAAATAACCTGCACTACACAGGAAGTATTAACACACAGGGGAGCTGTTTGATACAGTGCCTAGCCTAAGCAAGACCTTGACATTAGTCCTTAAAACAGAAGAGGAGGGAAGAAGGCGAAGTGGAGAAAAAAGGACAGGGGATGGGTTAGAGAACCTGTCCTTCTCAGACACTTAGCAATTACCAACCGCAAGTTCACATAGCACTGTGCCAGATTCAGTACATGTGCCTTGCCTGGCAGAGATGCCCAGGAGGACTGAAGGTCAGAGTGAAATAGGGAAGAGGGGAATGTGATCACCCCGGCTTAGTCCTGTGGGAACCTGGGCATCTGTCTGTGGGAGGATGCACAAGGCCAGCATTGTCCACAGACTCATAAGCTCTGTGGGCTACGGAGCTCTAGGGTTGTCCACTGTGCCCTGCACTTTTGTCGTACATGTGAGGGCTGAGAAGGCCTGAGGTTGCAGGAAGTGGCACATGGCATAAGGAAAGCTGAGGTGCTCCCTAGGATGCAGAGTGAAAGAGCAAGAGGTGGACAGAGAGGAGCATGAAAGAAGTTCCAATCTGCACACGGAACAGTGTGGATATGCAGAAGTGGGCGTCAGTGCCTGAAAACACACAGAAAAGGCATGCTGTGCACAGCAGAACATGCAGACTGCAGTCATGAAGTGAGTCCTTCTCCCCTATGGCCTCAGAACTGCAGTTGCTGTGAGCAATCTCCGCGGTGGACAATTCAGTCCTGATTGGGCTGACTGGCATCAGTTGCGGCAGACAGGTGCAATCCACATGACCTAATTAGTAACAGAGGCAGGTGATGATGTTAATCTCTGGAGACAAGCAGGACAATGAGAATAAAGGGGAGAGAGACCAGGGGAGCTTGAGTGGGTGGGGAAGGTCACAAGTGTGGGTGGTGGGTGATAGGCAGGACAGACTGGCTGGGATAGGTAGCTGTAAGAAAAACATCAAGGTTAGAAGGAAGTTCTTATATGAGAGGAGATGTGCCTGACTGGAACAGAGGGCAGCCACGGGGCACCCTGGGAATGGAGGCAAGTCACCTCACTGTGGACTATTCCCTTCCACTGGCTGTGGGACATGGTTAAGTCTTTCACTTGTTATAGACTTCAGTTTTAGCCTCTGTATGAGTGGGGGAAAGCGTTCCCTGATCCATGCAGATAATACTCTGAAGCCGCAGAGCTCTACTTAGAAGTCAGATGAAGAGAGGAAACAGGTCGTATTTCATCTTCAGAGCAATTAGTGTAATGAAGAGAGGTGAGGACAGCTTCCTGGCCTGTGACACCACATATCCTATTCAGCATTGGAAGACTCAGAAAAAGAGCTACCATTTTTCATGGCTTCCCAAAGCACTGCAGCTTTTAGGCAGAGATCTGTGGTGGAGCTTTTCAGCCTTTGAGAAAATGCTTATTACCCTTACCCCAGTCCTCCATTTCAGATCTATGAGGCGATGCAGTGTAGCAGGATGGCCATCGTGTCACATGCCAGCACTGTCCCTGAATATATCTAAGCCTTTGTCTATAAAATGGAGAAGATAACATTTGCAAACTTTTGGATGAAATTCAGAGCGTTGTATTAAATGGCTAAGTGCTTAGAACAGAATCTGACCTATTGTAAAAGTTCACCTCTGGGATTTGTGTGTGTGTGGAGGAAGCAAGCCCAAAGAGTAAGCTCCAAGAACAGCTCAGAAACAACGCTGCAGAAGGAATGATCTCCTACCCCAGACAGGAGCACCCAGGGCAGGCCTTGCACCTGTGGCCTTCACACGTCTCCCCTTTGCTCTTTTTATCCTTCTGAATTTGGAATAGCTATTTACTTCTATGCGTCACTGAATGTGAGTACCCTGAAGAAGCACTTGTATTTTCCTTCTCTCTGAATCACCAGGATAGCACTCTCCAGGTGCATGGTAAGTTCTTAAGGAGTGTCTATTGAGACAGGAACAAATAGAGAATGGCTTAGCAACCTGGCATCCCACTTTATTTGGACTAAATGCACACCCCCTTTTAATTATAATGCACTTGTCAGCCTGATAGCCTTACCTGCACATACTAAGTACATAAACACCAGTGTGAGCGATGGGGTAAGTTTCTCCTTCTCTTGTCAACAATCAAACAAATTCTGTTCAATGGTACTCTCTTTATATCCAAGTAGAAAACCAGAAAGGCCAATCTGGAATGAACTGGACCTGGCTTCATAAACAATAAGGCAGACCTATGTCTTCAAGTGAAGCTTTAGGGAGAATCTCCTATTTGTCATCTTATGCTTATGCATAATTGGGTGTGCATATGATTAAAATAAGATAGAAAGGGGCATGCACATCAAAAAAGTAATTATATAACATAATATATCAATCAAAATAGAAAACCACTCAATCTATGTCCCTTAATAACTAGTCTCTCCTTCCTTTAGATGCCGTTAAAAGACACCCCAGGCAATAAACTTGGGGTCCATGAATGTCTCCACTTGTGTGTCCTCCTGTCAGTCCTGACAGAACATTCCTTTCTAATCTTTACTATTGCTTTGCTTTGAATAAAGTTTCATTAATACTTGACAATACAATATGTGTTGGCTTTTATTTCATTCTTGAATAAGAGACCAAGCACCTGGAAACACCAGGTCTAGACCCTGTCTGTCCAAGAGAACACTGCTCAAGGAAGGAGGAAAGGAAGACAGGAAGGAAGGGAGAAAGGGAGGGAGTGAGGGAGGGGAGGAAGGAATGAGCTTGAAAGGAATGTAGTGTTTAAAATCAGTTGAAACCTGAGACAAATATTAGGAACCGGAATTGTGTTGAATGAAAATAGTGAAGAAATTGTGGGGATATAAAGATCACTTAATACATGGCATCCAATTGGGGTCAAAATTAATGAATTATTTTGAGCAATGTAGGACTCAAGATCTCAGTAAGAAAGAGTGAGACTAGTGGTAGTAAAAATGTAACCAGGCGATTATTTACTGAAGTACAGTCAAAGTGAAAGAAGCCCAAATTGAATAGCGAAGCACTAAGTTTTGGGCTGGAATCCATGTCATTTCTATATGAGATCACAAAGAACAGAGGCAGGAAGGGGTTATAGGAGTTTAGTGAGAGCTGTCACTAGGGACTGGGGACATCTGAAGGACAGGAGACCAACTAAGAACAACTGATCCTGCCAGGGAACAGGCTAGGAAAATAAAGACCTTTTTCTGTCTATCTGCTGTATGGCCAAACCCAGCAGGAATTCAGCAAGCAAGGAAGTCCACAGAAGTCAGCTCTCCAGAGCCCAGATCAGAGTGCAGAGCTACGACAGAGAGTCAGAGGGGCCGAGGAAGAACACCCAACACAAGCATCTGCTACACCACGAAGAACAGAGCAGGATGAGAAAGAGAGATGTGGGAGGAACAGGTAACACGTGAAAACAGAGGCCGAGCTATCAAGTGTGGGAATGCATTTGAAGTACAAGGACTTCAAGGGCTTGAGCTCAGGGCCTGCCTTACCATTACTTGCTAATAGCTGCATCTATGCCTCTGTGATCTGTTATAATCTGCTCCTCTGTCGTCACATGGCTTTCTCCCTTGGGTCTCCCTGTGGCCCTTGTATAAGGATGTCAGTCATTGAACTTAGTGCTTTAACTGATTTGGAAGACTGTTCTTCCAAATAAAGTCACACTCTGAAACTCGTGAGCACTAGTCAACCAAGTTCAGCTATAGTTGCTGTTCTCCTAGGTATTTACCCAAGAAAAATAAAAGCATGGATCCATACAAGATGTGTGCATTAATGCTCAGAGTGGCTTATTTGAAATAATCAAAGACTCAAAACAACACAAATGTCTACCAAGAAATGAATGAAAAAATAGACACTGGTACCATTATACCTTACTAACCAGGAGAAATGTCCTGGAAAACGTGTTATTAGTCAATTTTATCATTGCGTGAAACAGAGTTATCTGAACCAAATGCCTGTGGCATCACTAAAAGTTGACGTGTGGGTCCTGTTTTAGTTTCCTTTCCATTTAGTTGCTGTAATAAAAATACCCTGACAAAAGAACTTAAGGGAGAAAAAGCTTATGTTGTAGAAAAAGCTCACAGTTCCAGGTTACATTCCATCACTGTGGGGAAGTCGGATCGCAGGAACTTGAAGCAACTGGTTATGTTCACGGTCAAGAGCAGAAAGAATGAATGGGTGCATGCTTACTCTCAGCTCACCTTTACCTCTTTAATACAGCCCAGGATCCAAACCCAGGAACAGTGCCACTCTCTTTTATGCTGGATTTTCCCACGTCAATTAGCACAATCAAGACAATCCCCCATAGATATGCCTGAGGCCAACCTGACTGAGACATTCCCTCATTGACACTTCCCTTCCCAGGTTAGTCTATGTTTTGTTAGGTTGACAAATAAAACTAACCACTACAGGGTAACTATCGTAAATGTGGTTTGTTATTGACAGTTATGTGTTACGTGACTATATGTGCACATGATGGAATATTACTCTGCAATAAAAAAGAATCAACTCTTGGGGTTGGTGAGTTAGTTCAGTAGGTAGGAGTGCTTGCTGCTAAGTCTGATGACCTGGATTTGGTCCCCAGAACCCATATGATGGAAGGAAGGAACTGTCTCATACAAGTTATCTTCTGACCTCAACATGTGTGCCATGGTGCACATGCACACAAACATATACACACATACATAAATAAATGTAAAATATTTAAAAAATTTAAAAATAAATTCTCAATGCATGATATAATATAGTTAGGCCTCAAAATAATTAGGCTGAATGCATGGCACTAGACAAAGTAAGACAGAACACTTTATGACCCTATAATATAAAGTCCCAGAAAATGTAAAAATACATGGTGACAGAAGTCAGATATCAAGTGAGTGGTAGCCTGGAATGGAGAATGGGGCCTAAGCAGCAAAGACCAACCTGAGCTGAGAGGGACTGTACAAGAGTTCCAGGCAGACAGAACAGAGGACAGTGTGGGCATAATGCACTTGAGGAACTCATGTGTAGATAGATTGAGCATTGCATCAAGGCTAAATACAAAAGTGGGTGCTTAGGCCAATAGGAGGCCATTATGTAACATGACTGCGACCAACATCCCTGCTGAGTAGGCAGAATAAAAAGGAGGTGAGCCATTCTCTGGAGTTAGGTGGTTGCTGCAGAACTCTGGAAAAGAGATGGCAACTGTTGGTATATTTAAGATCGAGTACCATCACATTAATCATTGACTGAGTTTGTGGGGATTAAGAGAGAGAACTGTCAGGAATGCTGTCCCAAACCTGGTGTGTGGTGAAAGCCTGTAATTCTAGCACTCACTAGACAGAGGCAGGTTTACAAATTTAAGCCTGGTCTGGGTTATAGTGATGTCCTGCCTCAGAAACAAACACAAAAACGAAATGAAATAAACAAAAAGAATGATGTCCTGTATATTGGGCATCCTAGTGGCTCCACCCACTGGGAAGCAGTTTGTGGGGAAGGGGAGGGTTTCAGTTTGGCATATGTTGGGAGGCATAGAGGAAACCCTGAGGGAGATTTCCAGGGGTAGCTGATAATACAGGTATTGATGTCAGAAACAGATGGGGTATGGGTTCATGGCAGACATTTATTAAAGTCACAGGGAGTGTAAACTGAGAGAGAAGAATCAAAAGGAACAATACTTGAAGGATGTATAGAGAAGGACACTGAGATGGAGTCAGAGGCATAGGAGAGTTGCTTAGAAGCTGGAGGTCAGTGTTTCAGAGGGAGTTCCACAACTTCTGGAAAGGCCAAAGGATCCATGTGTTGGATTTAGGGAGAAGGTAAATTATCATCTCAGGAAGATTTGTTTGTTTGTTTTCTTGTGCTGAGAATGGAACCCAGGGCCTCACACATGTTAGACAAGTGCTGTACCACTGAATCATACCCCAGCCTCTATTTATTTGTTTGTCTAGGTACTGAGTATGGACCCAGGATCTTGTGCATGCAAGGCAAGCACCCTACCACTGAGCTATCTTGTTAGCATTATGTTATTTTTAGACAAGCATATCGAACATGTCTGACTGCTGATAGGAAAGATCCAACTGAGAGGGAGAAATCAAAGAAAAGTCAGAGTAAGGTCCTTGAGAAGTCATTTCTAGGACATTTCTAGGACAAAAAAGAAAAGGTTTCACTCTAGCGAGGAAGGTGGTGCCTCCCAAACAGCAGGAATGGAGGAATTGTCCACAAGGGCAAGTCTGTAAGCTGTGGGTATAGCTGAGACCTCTCAAGCGTCCAGCTTCTAGCCTTGCTGTTTGTTCTGTGTGGCGAAGTAGTTAGGACATTCACTTTCAGAGGTGGGAGGGGAGGACAGGAACGGTTGGCTCCACCGTGGAACAGAGTGCTATGAGGGGAGCAGGGAGGGAAGGGGATCATCCAGGTATGGTGTGGTAGTGACTCGCTGCCATAGTGCTTCCTACCCCTGCTCCGCACTCTGCACAGGCCGGGGAAGGTAGACACCGACCTTCTCCAGACTGACGTCACTCGGGAGGTCTGCACAGGGAGTTGAGAGAGCAGGCAGAAGGAAGGTTGTGATGAGATTTTTGAAAGACCTGGTTCCACGATCACAAATGGACCAGTGGTGACAGACGGGGGCTCTGGGGATAGACTGCTAGTTTGGGGTCCTGGCTTTATCACTCACTTGTCCAGTGACTTGGGCAAGTTGTTTAAGCCCCATGGTTTTCAGTTGCCTCATCTGAAAAATTAGAATAACAACAGCAGTGGTGCCCATGCCATTGGCTTGCCTTGGAGATTGATGCCTGAACAGTGACTGACGCTGAGGGAATGCTAGAGATAGTCTTTATTATGAATTGCTATTGTTTAAAGTCAGCAAAAATGTCTTGGGGCAAAGGATGAGTATGATTTGAAGTCTAGGTAGAGAGAAAGGCCATCTGACAAAAACTTCTTTCTTCTCAACAGTTGCTGCTCACAGAGGGCTTGATAAGCACCAGCCTTTATGTGTAATGTGCCTTCCAGGTAGTACTTAGGACATGAGGCTACTGAGCCAGAGTCTGCTCTGTGACCAGTCTTTGTAGTGCCCAGTCTCAGTTTCCTTTCTCTAAAATGGAGTTCCTAACAAGATGTAATACATGAAAGTCAATCACAACCTGGAAAATACTGTAGTCATTAGATAGCACCCACAACAGTAACATCATGAAATATGTATGTTATGCTTACTGTACTGGTAAAGACCCTAGAAGAGGTTGGAGAGCACATTATGACAGCTCTCCCCTGAACAACCCATTAACTTCATGTGATAAGTTATGTTATTAAGAGGGAACTGTACCATAGATGAAAGAGAAGACTGGTTTATACCAGACAAGAGTTTTCTAACCTATTTAATATGTGCATTTAACAGCTCCACCCAGTATTTATTAAATACTTCAGGATGTGTTAAAAATATTATTTTATGTTGTGGTTTAGTAGCACTATGATGGTTTAATAACACCCACAGTGGCTGGGGCACTCAGAGGTGAAAATTCATTGGGAAAAGGGCCAATTTCAGCAGTGAATTAACGAGTGAGCTTTTTACCTTCGTCTAAGCAGCAATTTATATCAATTTAATCCAATTAACAGCATCCCCTGTGTGTGGTACATAGCCTGAAACAAGTTCCACTCACTGGCAAGTTTCAGCCCAGCCTCTGTCCTGATTGGTTTTGGCCAGCGTTCCCTTGTGTACCTGCCAGGAAGTTGAGCTTGGTTTCCGCATACTCAGGCCTCCTTCATGCTTCCTGTCCACAGCCTCCTTGAACTGTGAACACGCAGAGGAAACAACAGGGCTGCAACTATGAAAGGAAAAGGTGAGCTTTCCCAGACTCTGCTCACCTGCTGCCTGTGTCTCTGAAGCCCACATACGCCCAGCAGAGCTCACTTGAGAGCTTCTAATCCCTCCAGCGCTCAAGCCTTCAGCCCCAAGGGTTCCAGTTCAAGGGTGCCTCTGATAGCACCCACATCAGTATCTGTTTCTAAGCTATCAAGGTGATGGACGCTAATGGGAATGCTCAGAGGGAAACTTTTGGGTTTCACAACAGACAACGGTAGGAGCCAATGTGTGAGACATGAAAAAGAAACCTTGGGGGGTGACTTTAGAATAAAATTTCCAAGCTACTGTGTTTAGTCAGAGAGGGCAGGACAAGGCACAGGAAGCCATAGTACACAGTGGCTGCTGAAGAAGAAGGGTGCTCCCTGGGACTAGGAACCCCATTTTGGGAAGTAATGCTTCCAAGGCATCCTGGGAAATATTGTGGATCCTGCTTTCATCCCACAGACTCCACAGTGAAAAGGCCAAGAAATGAACTAATGTTTAGCATGAAGTAATCATTTTATAGTAATTTAGATATCTTATTCTATTTAAATATTGTGGAAAGCATATGATTGTCTCTGTAATCACTGATGATCCTTTAAAATAAAAAATAAGAAGGTAAAGGGAGGAGTGTCTTTTAATTTTACTTGAAGTATCACCGAAATGGAAGTGGAGCCTGGGTGTGTGTGTACCTGGATGGGGCCGGCAGGGGAGAGACGGACAGAGAGCAGGCTGGAACGGGTAGCCGAACTATCCTCCTGACTTCACAGAAGAGATTGGAGACTTTCTGCTTTATTCTAAACAACTGAAGATGCTAAAGCTTAAGGAAGAGGAGATAAAGAGGGTTAGACACGAGATAGTCTTGTGGCTATGAAAGGAATTTGGTGTGTCCTGGTCAAATAGTAATGCTGAGTGCAGCTTTCTAAGAAGCTATGGGAACAGAGCAGTAGGAGCTCCGAGAACCTGTTTTATGTTTGCTAGTCCTCCTGGGAAGCCTCCAAGATGTACTAAGTAGCATTTTTTTTTTATACATATATAACTTTAATCTTTTTTTTCTAGGTCAAAGTAGGAATCACAGTGTTGTTAAAAGTGTGGATTTTGTAAGAAGAGAGGTGGATGGTTAAGGGACCAGGACTCCGGGAATATAACTTAATTTTTTCCTTCATTGTCAATCAAAATAACATAGTCACTTAGCATAATGACTTTATTTACACTTGATATAAGAAAAGCAATTTGCTAATGTATTGACAGAAATCTCAGTTTTGAAAGAGTTGTATATTAAGTAAAAATATTAACATTTCTAGTGAAATTTTAAATTATGTGAGCTCCTTGTTATCCCTTTATTAAAGTACTGATAATAAACTACACATTGTTTTGAGAATTTGTCATAAGTATTTATGCCCATGAAAGCTCTACCACAATCAAGATAGTAACATACCTACCATTCCTTCAAATTTCCTGTGTTCCTGGTAAGCTGTGTTCATGCCTCTCTCCACCCAAGTGGCCTCCAGCCAATTATTGCCACTATAGATTAGCTTGCTGTTTGCAGAATTATGTGAATAAATTCACAAAGCATATGTGAATGGACTGGCTTCTTTCTTTCACTCAGTATACTCTGAGACACAGCCATGCTGTTGCACAGATCAGTGGTTTATGGTTTGCTCTTAGCTAGGCCTGGTGGTATAAACCTATAATCCCACATACTTAGGAGGCTATGGATGGAAGATTCCAAGTTCAAGTCCTGCCCAGGCCAGAGTGAATTCAAGGCTAGCATGGAAAACCTAGTGAGGCCCTGTCTCAAAAATGAAAAATAAAACAAGGGTTGGGGACATAGGTTGGTGACAGAGCACTAGCCAAGAATATGCAATAGCTTGGGTTCAAGCTGTAAGAGTACTAGGGAAAAAAGAAAAGAAAAAAGGAAACACAAAGCTCATTAGCAAATGTTTTAAATTGCTGGGTTGTAGTTCATTGTGATTATACTATAAATTGTTTATACATTCCTCTGTTGATGGCTAATTGAACTGTTGATTAGTTTGGGTCTACTCTAAACAAAGCTGTTATAAACATTCACGTACAAATCCTTATGAGGACATACTGTTTTATTTGGGGGTACACATACCTAAAGACTGGCTCATATAGGAGTTATACATTTAACTTTTTAAGGACCTGTTAAATCATCTTTCAAAATAGTTGTTCCATTTTACATTCCTGTCAGTAGTGTATGAGAATTCCAGTTACCCCATTCTTACTTCTATGGGTTGAACTATGTCTCTTGAAAAGATGTTGAATCCTAGCACTTAGTACCTGTTAATGAGACTCTAGAAATATGGTCTATGATCAAGTTACAAGGAGATCATTCAAGGATCCATAATTCACTATGATTGGTATCCGTATGAAGGGGAAGTTGGGGGTCTGGGGAGATTCAGCAAAATACTTGCAAAATCCCCAGCACCCATATAAAAGTCAGACTCCATGGAATGCACCTGTAGTCTATGCTAAAGAGATGAAAACGTAGACCCCTGGGGCTCCAGGTTCAGTGACAAACCCTATCTCAAAAAATGACTTGTTCTGGGTAAAGTGGCACACTCCTCTAATCCCAACTCTCGGAAGACAGAGGCAGGTGGCCTCTGTGAGGCCAGCCTGGTCTATACAGTAAGTTCCAGGTCAACTGGGGATACAGGAGGATCGAGTCTCAAAAACAAAGCAAAACAAAAAATAACTTGGAGAATGATTAAGAAAGACACATAATGTCTACTTCTAGTCTCCACACACGTGTGCACACATACAAGGTGGACACAGAGAAGGGGAGGTCATCATGTTTACAGAAGTAGAGATTAGGATGATGTAGCTATAAGCCATGGAAAACAAGACCACCCACAAACCACCAGAAAGGAGCTAGGAAGGCAGAGAACAGGCTCTCCCACTTAGCCCGCAGAAGACCCTCACCTGTCCTTACATATCCACCTTCTGGAACTTGACACAATTCAGTGCTAGTGCTTAAGCCACCTGCTTTTTGACACTTTGTTAGAGAAGGCATAGGAGATTAATATGCTTGCCAACACTTGGTATGGTCGATCTTCTTCATTTTAAGCATTCTAATAGTAACATAATGGTATTTCTCTGTGCTTTACCTGTGCATTTTTCTAATGGTTTTGAAAATAATTTCATGTGCTCTCTTGATAGCTATCTTCTTTGGTAGAGACTGTTCAAATATGCTCTCTTTTCCCCGTTGAGTCAATTCCATTGAGTTCTGAGAGTTTTTAATGCATCCCGATGTAAGTTCCTTGCTTGATATATAATTTGAAAATATTTTTCCAGTCTGTAGTTTCTCATTTTCCTTATACTGTCTTTTTTCTTTTATTTTATGTGTATGAGTGTATTGTCTGCATGTGTGTAAGTGCACCTGTGTCATGCCGGTGAAGTCAGAAGAGGGCACTGGATGCCCTGGAACTAGCCACCATGTGGATGTGGGAAATTGAACCTGGGTCTTCTGCAAGAGCAGTTGGTGCTCTTAAGCACTGAGCCATCTCTCCAGTCCCTTATATTATCTTTTGAAAGGTGAAAGTTTTAGATTTTGGCAAGCATACTTTATGAATTTGTTCTTTTAAGGATTATGCTTTTGAATCTAAGAAATCTTTTACCTAACCCACGGATATAAAGACATTCCTTCAAAACGCATTATAGTTTTAGATTTTACTTTTAGGTCTGTTGCCCATTTGGAGTTGACACTTGTATGTGTTGTGAGGTCACCTTTAATGTGACACATGTATTGAACAGACTATTCTTTCTCTATTGAATTGCCTTTGTGCCTCCATTAGAAACGAGTTCTTAGCCAGTCTCCCTTACCCTGCACCTATGTGTGTATGAGGAGCAAAAATTCAACTCAATAGGCTATTTTTAAAAAAAGAATATGAGGTTTGGGTTGGATGGATCCAGAAGGAGTTGAGGGGAGGAAAAGGAGATGAATATGATTAAAATAGATTGTATGCATATATGCATTTCTCAAAAAATAAATAAAAATGCTGTATTAAAAGTAAGCTGTCTATATATGTCTATTGCTGATCTGTGGCCTCTGCTCCACTGCTCTGTTTATTTAGTGGAATCAAGTAGTGTTAATGCTCTCACTTTGCTCTGCTTTTCCAAAGAGTTTGAGTATTAGAACCAGTTTGTTCATGTCTACCGAAACCTTGCTGGGATTTTAATTAGAATTGCACTGAAATTAAAGATCAGTTTGGGAGAAATCAACATTTTAAACAACAGTGAATCTTCTGACCCAATGAATAAGGAATCTCTATTCATTTCTTTAGTTTTTCTCAACAATGTTTTGTGGTTCTTTGTTTTTGCTTTTATTTTTGAAAAGGGGTCTTGCCGTGTAACCAGACTCACCTCAAACGTATGAGCCTCCTGCTTCAGTTTCCTGAATCATGGGATTTCAAGGCATCACCAGGCCCTTCTTTTTGGAATCTTTAATGTACAGCTCTTTTACATCTTCGTCAGATTTACTTCTAGATATTTTGTATTTTTTGCTTTGATGTTGTTATAAATAGCATTGTTCTTAAAATTTGAATTTCTAATTATTTGTCTCTAGTGTATAGAAATACAGTTGATTTTTGTATATTGGTCTTATGCAATCCTGTTAACTTGGCTTATCATTTCTAGTAGCATTCTGTAGTCCTGACGATCCTGTTTTCTGTGAATATTGTTTTGCTTTTCCTTTCTAATTTGGATGCCTTTATCTCTTGCGTGATTGTCCTTTCTAGAACCTATAGTGGGAAAACTATTTTGATTAGAAGTAGTTGAACATGGTTATTATTGTCCTGTTCAAGAGCTTTGAAAGAAGACATTTGGTTTTTCCCCATTATGTGGTAGATATCTAACAGCTTCAGGAGGTTTCTCTCTAATTCTAGTTTGCTGAGTTTATTAGGAATGCATGTTAGATTTTCTCCAATACTGCCTCTGCATCTATAAGATAATCATATGCATTTTCTTTTCAGTTTGTTGATATGGTGAATTCTTTATTAATTTTCGTATGTCAACAAACCCTACATTCCTGTGCTAAATTTAAGTTCAAGTCTTGGCTTCATCTTCTTTTCCTAGGCTCCAGAAGACTATGGGTTCTCCATTAACAGTAAAACACAACATCAATTGTCTGGTCTGTTTGCAGGTCACATCATAGCCCTGTTCTAGTTGCCTGACTTCTGCTTCTTTCTAGTCATTTATTCAAAGACAGTCTATTGTATCAGTTCTACAAAGGGCTAATGATCTCCATTTGAATTTTTTACTCTCTGAAAAAATTTATCTCCAAATCTAAGGTTGGTATACGTCTATTCTGTGGGCTGGATCAAGGTCTGCTGTGCTTAAATCAAATCATGGCACAGTTGTATTTTCTAAGCCATCCACTCTGTTAGTGTGATGAAACTCTCCACCGTCTGGAATTTTCCCTGGTCCCTTGCCTTTAACTGAATTCCCTGGGGTAATTACGTGACTCATCTCTGTGAGCTGCTGAAAACATGTCTCTCTCCCTCTCTCTCACTAAATCTTTCTATGTTTTGACTTGTGCATTCTCTTCAGGTGAATTCCTGTTTGTTAGAAAAGCAGTTAGTTTCAAGAATGGCAAACCCACCTGAACCTGAACTGGTCCTGACTTGTGTGCTTAAATTTCTCTTGCTCTTTCTCTCTCGCCTTTCTTAAAAAAAAAAAAAAAAAAAATATATATATATATATATATATATATATATATTTACCGAAACAATTCCCCGTTCTCTGGGACTCTTAGAAAAAAAGGAAGTAAAACAGACACTGGAGACGAGTGTAGCGCCAGCCCCACAGTGGAAGTTCCAGGTCCCATAGCTTCGGGCCTTTTTGTGGTTGGGCGATCTCAGTGGTGGAGGCTGTGAGGCCACCCAACTGCACCACATTCTTCAGCTAGCAGGTCCTCTCGGGGAGGGACTTCCGGCTCAGCTCTAACCGCATCCGAACCGAACCCCACCTCCCCTATGGCTTCCAACTCTTCAGTAGTCCCCTAAACTTTCACTTCCGGGGGCAGTGGCTGGCCCAAGCCTGGCTCCAGATTCGATTCTTCTGATTTGAGGCTTCGGGTGGGGTCCAGGTGACCTGCAGGGGCTGGCCAGCCTCTTCTGCCTCCCAGCAGGCTCCTGCGGGAATAGCGCGCTGGGGAGCGCCGGGGCTGGCCGAGGATGCGGGGGTGGCTGTGGCTGCGGGGACTGGATAGTGAAGGCGGAAGAGAGGCCCGAGCGCACGTACTCATTCAGGCTTCTGCGTGCTAACCCATCGGGGCCTGCCATTCCTGGGCCTGCCATTCCTGCGCTCTTGGGTGTTCCTGGCTTTCCAGTCCCCAGAGACCGCATGGACAGCAGGGGCTGTTGCCCTAGTTTAAGATACAGGTACCTCAGGCTGGGGAGGACATGCCCTCAGTGGAGCACCCTGCAACCCCTGGGTAGGACACAAACTTGTAGATGAACTGCCTGCTCATCTTGCAGATGATATTCTTGTCATAGCAGTACCGCAAAGCCCGGATGAGCTTGTCGTGATTCATGTTTATATTCTTGCGCGGCCTCCACAGCCGGGCCACTTCTTCTGCATACACCAACTTGAACTCACCACCATCCCGGTAGGTCCAGGAGATGATGTGGACCTTGTTCGTACAACAGCTGCATCAGAAACTGCCACAGCGTCTCACATGAGTCTGTCGCTGTGGGAGCGCTCATGTCATCCCAGAAGTACCTAGAAGCTGCATGCTTGGATTTCTTTAAAAACAAATCTGAAATCTGTCTCTTGCACTGTTTATTTACCATAGTAACTGTGTGATTTCCGCCAATATTCTCAGTTTTACCTGTAGATCTTCATGATCTATATTCCTTTACTCTGTCCTCCACATTTTTTTCCCAGTGCTATCCTGTTTCACAGGAAAGCCTGAGACTTACTCTGTGAGCTGCCTCTCTAGGAAGACTGGCCAGAGAAAGGACTTAGTAAGATACATTATTGTGCAATTATTCTTAGAATTGAGAAATGGCCTCCAAGAGTCTACAAATGCTAATTTGGGAAAGGTCATTTTAAGTTGCTCTTCCTTTGTCTATCTTCATATTTCCCAAGTTTGCCATTCATGTCCGAAACCTTTCTAAGTACCAGCAGCGAATGACTCTAAAATAAGGTCTTTTAAACATTCACCTTGAATTATGTGGACTGTCTCCCCAACTACGATATCTAGAAGACTACAGAAGCTCTTCCAAGTTTTCTTTTTTCTGTAAATTTTTTATTGAAATTTTGTGTGTTTATACAGAACATCTTAACTTCATAACCCATTTCCCACTGACACCCTTCCACAACCCTCCCCTCTCCCGCCAGAATTCATACGGTATGTCATTTGTGTTAAGGCCTAGCATGTCAAGTTAGTGTCCTCAGATGTCCCTCAGTGCAAGTTCATCCACTGGGGTCTAGTTGTCCCTCCCTTTAAGATCAGTTCCTTCTCCTCCAGCAGTAATCAGCTGCCAATAATTCTTCAACTAAGATTGCAGCCTGCTGTCCATTTCCAGTGCTGGGTTTTTGTCTGCTTGACTTTTCCTGGGTCTTGTTCATGATGATACAATTGCTGTAGGTTCATAGGAGCAAAGACCCAGGAGCCTGTAGGAGTCTATTTCCATTTGGTCATGTACCTCCTCCCTGGCTCTTAGAATCTTTCTCCCTCCTCTTCCACAGTGGTCCCTGAGCCCTGGGTGGGTGGAGTTTAATACAGGAATCCTGTCCAAGGACCCACACTCTGCAGACTCTTATTCTCTACTTTTTGGCTTTTGTGTTCCTGGCCCCCTGTTGCATGAGGGAGCATCATTGATGAGAGTTGAGAGATTCATTCGTATTCTCTTTACCCCTTGTCCTGTGTTCCATGAGCCTTAGGTGTAGAGGTTGCATTGTAGATGTGCCACTTAGGCTTGGGTCTTCCAAGCTTTCTGCTCACCTTCAACACCTGAGAAGCTTCCAGGGTCAGATCATATGTTCACATAGCAACTTGTCATTTCTTTAGGCAGGTGCTTCTATAGTGGCCCCCACACCCCCAGACCCAGGCCCAGATGCTGCTCTATTCTCCACTGCTTGTGCTCAGGACTTGCCTCCAGTTCCCTAGGTTCCTGCCACTCCTGGGTTGCTTGCTGCTGCCTGTCTGCAGCTCACCTTGCAGAGTTGTAGCAGTAATAGCCATCTGATCCTCTGTGGCTGCCAACCTCCATCCAGAGCATGAGGCTATGCTTTCTTGACCACAGAGTTGTCTTTCATTATTGAGAAGGGCCTCTCTTCTGCACTCCACTTGTCTCAGAGGGACCCCATATTAGAAATGCTTGGGTCCCACAAATAGGTTAGATTTCAGTTTATAGATCATCCTTAAAGATTAGGTTAAAATGCTGTCAGCACCTTTACTCAGAACCAGTAACTCTCCCTTACTATTCAACCCTCTGTTTCATGACTTTTCCTGGGAGATGTGAACAAACATTTATTCACCACAGATAGAGCACCAATGACAAAATAAACAATTCTATATGAGTCTAGTTTGGTAAACCAGTAAACTTACTGGGTTTACAAAAATGTGCAGGAGGGGTTATTTATGGTAGATTCGGGCAGCTGCAGCACCAAAAATCCCTCCCCAGAATGACTGACAGCTAACGAAGCAGAACCTCTTGAGCCCCTGCACACCTGAATAGTCTCCTCTCAGATTATTTGCTGCTTACAAAGCTTACAAAGCTGCCTTATGAGTGTGCATCTTGTGAGTGAGCTTCCTTATTCTTATCTGCCTCCTTCCTTCTTCCAAGGTTTCAACTGGTGTAGACAGCTCTACGTTATCCCTGATCTATACAGCATGCCTGTTTGGTTAATCAATTTATGGTATTAGAGAACTTCCTTTGTTATTGATTTTCACACACTTCATGGTTCTTTCTTGAAACTTGTGTTTGGTTTTCCCTCCACACTTACTCATTTGCCCAATCACAGTTATATCTGGACCCCAACCTTAGGTACTCTGCTCTTTTTCCAAGAGGGTGGCTGTAAATGCAGTCAGTTTATAGATATAGTTACTGGGAGTATACTGTGCCCAGTGCTTTCATATGTCATGTAATTTTCGCAGCAACTCTGAGGAGTCGGTGGACTAAATACATCAGAGATAAAACATAGAGCCCAGTATCCATTGGGTTGCTATCTTTCCCTGTGACACTCTCAGTATGTGACACTGAGACATAACTCAATTTTCACAACCAGTTGCCAACTCATATTAAGCCTAGGATATTAAATGATACTTTGTGAGATGAGAAAGTTGCTTTACAATTACAGCGTAAAAATTGTATGTATGCTTTTTTGTATCACTCTGGAACTGAAGCAATTTTCAGGTTTTTGAATGAATGGTAGACTTATATTAAAAATAGGTTGGTTATCTTTTAAAATGAATATGAGATTTGATTATATCAAACAATGATGAATACAATGTGACCAAGACCAAGAAAGCTTCAGAGAAAAACATCGTAGATTTTCTTTTTTGTCTTGATAACAAGTTCATATCTTTTATTACGCTCAGTATTTCCAATCTTTTATTATTTAGTCCTCTCCAATTCTATCTTCATAGTAAAATATGATACAATTCTTGAATCGATGAAATGGATATTTAATATACTGAGAGTAAGCAAAAATATACATTTAATGTCTACTTAATTTAAATTTTGATTCGCCCACTACAATGTTTATATAGCCATAGTAATCTGGAAACATAGTAGAGTCTAGTCATTTGTTACAGAAGAAGACGAATGATGAATAAATAAGAGTCAGTCATGAAATGTTTTTATTTAAATTGGAAAATATTTATGAATCAAAGAGATTATGAAATAATTGGTGTGATTAAAATTGTTAAAAATTTTGTAAGGAATTTCACAAAGGTGATTACAACTTAAAGTTAAGGCACTTTACACACTATAGCAAAAGAACACTATTTGTTTGTTTATTTATTATGTGTACATGTATGCATCTTCACATGTGTGGGGGCACATAGTGTACATGTGGAGGCTGAAGACTGATGTCGGGTATCTTTCTAGATCAGTCTCCACTTTTATACATTAAGGCAGGGCCTCTCACTGAAGCCAGGCTCAGCACTTCTACTGTCTAGTCAGCCAGTTTGCTCTGGGGTTCCCCAGTCTCCCCATCTGAAAGACTGAGATTACAGGCAGCTGCCATACCCAATTGCCTTTTATGTGGGTTCTGGGAATTCAAACACAGATTTTTATTTTTATATGGTAAGCATTTTAACCACTGACGTTTCCTCCTTTCACCTCTGATCTTGTTGATTTGGAGATGCTCTTTCTTTCTTTTGGTTAACTAGGCTAAGGGTCTGTCTATCTTGTTTATTCTTTCAAAGAACCAGGTCTTGGATTCATTGATCCATGATCAAGTTAGCTTTATTCCAGAGATACAGGCGTAGTTCAATATACATAAGTCAATAAATGTCATAAAGCATGTAATTGGACTCAAAGACAAAAATCGCATGGTGATCTCAATAGACGCAGAAAAGATCTTTGACAAAATTCAACATGCATTTATATTAAAAGTCCTAAAGAGAATTGGACTGAAGGGAACATACCTCAACATAATTAAAGCTATATACAAAAAACATCATTAGAACATCATTCTAAATGGAGGAAAAACTGGAAGTATTCCCATCAATATCAGGAACCAGACAAAGCTGTCCACTATCTGTACTCCTTTGTAATACAGTGCTTGAAACTCTTGCTAGAGCGATAAGACAAGAGAAGGAAGTTAAAGGAGTACTCATTGGCAAAGAAGAGGTCAAATTATCTCTTTTTGCAGATGACATATTATACCTCAGAAAAGCCAAAAATTCCACCAGAAAACTCCTGAAAATGATTAACACTTTCAGTAAAGTGTCAAGTTACAAATTAATCTACAAAAAGTCAGTAGCCTTTCTATACACCAATAACAAGCATTTGGAGAAAGAGCACAAGGAGACCCTCCCATTCACAATAGTCTCAAAACAAAATCTTGAAATAAACTTGATCAAAGACATTTAAGTCTCTACAATGAAAATTTTAGATCTTTAAAGAGATTGATGAGAACACCAGAAAATGGAAGAACTTCCCATGTTCATGGATTGGAAGAATTAATATTGTTAAAATGACCATTCTACCAAAAGCAATATATACAAGGTATATACAAGGTAATCCCAACAAAAATCCCCACGACATTCTTCACAGAATTAGAAAAAAATCCTAAAATTCATATGGAAGAACAAAAGACCTGGGATAGCCAAAGCTACCTGAGCACAAAGAGCAATGCAGATTTCAAATTATATTACAGAGCTATAGTGACAGAAACAGCATGATACTGCCACAAAACAGATCCATAGACCAATGAAATATAACTGAATACTCAAACATGAGTACCTTCAATTTCAACCACCTGAAATATGACAAAGGGGCCAAGAACACTCACTGGAGGAAAGAAAGCATCTTTGACAAATGGTGCTGGCAAAACTGGATCTCTACCTGTAAAAGAATTAAACTAGACCCTTATCTTTCACCTTGCACAAAAGTCAACTCCAAATGGATCAAAAACTTCAATATAAAACCTGAAACACTGAAACTGTTAGAAGAAAATATTGGCAATAACTTACAAGATATAGGTGTAGGAAAGGACTGTCTAAATTAGACCTCAGCTGCTCAGGAATTAAGGTCAATAATCAGCAAATGGGACCTCAATAAACTGAAAAGCTTCTGTACAGCAAAAGGAAAAAACCAAGGAAGTGATGAGAAAACCCACAGAGTAGGAGAAAATCTTCACCAGTGAGACATCTGACAGAGGTCTAACATGTAGAATATAGAAAGCCAAAAACACAAAGAATCAAGAAAACAAGTGACCTAGTTAAAAATGGGCTAAGGACCTGAGCAGAGAATTCCCAAAAGAAGAAATAAAGATGACTAAGAAACTCTTCAAAAGTGTTCAACATCATTAATAATTAGGGAAATGAACATTAAAACCCCAGTTAGAATGGCTAAGATCAAGAGAACAAATGATACCAAGTGCTGGAGAGGACGTGGGGAAAGGAGAATGATCATTTACTGCTGGGAGAATTGCAAACTTGGTACAACCCCTAGGGGAATGCTCATTCACTGCTGGGGGGCTGCAAACTTGTGTAGGAATTAGGAAAATGGAAAGGAACCAGGGAGGTAAAGGGAAAGAAAGAATCTGAGAGATAAGAATAGTAGAAGACAGGTGTTACTAAGGGATGAATAGATAAAAAGAGGGTATTTAAATGGGAGGAGGACCAAGGATTACACAAGGAACTATGGGGATAAAGGGAAAAAAGGAACGCAAGACAGTGGGGCCACAGGATACTGGTATTATCAAGGGAGAAATGGGGAATGGAGACACTTTAAATGGGGAAGGCATGGAGGGAGGGCTAGACAGGGAAGGGGGGAAGGAGAAAAGAGAGAGAGAGGAGAGAAGAGATGATGCCTAGCTAGTGTAAAACATCAGAGGGAATCATATTAGTCTAACACCCTAATAACAAATTACAGATACAATATCTCTACATGAGCCCATGTGCATAGCTGAAGACTACATAACAAGAAACAGTGCCAGAAAGGAGAAATCTTCCTTTGAGTTGTTGGCTGAGGTGGTCCAAGAGACTCCCAAAATTATACAGGCTACTGCCATAACCCTTGATTGCCTCCCGGAACTTGAAGGCAATACCCTGTTACTGAAAACAGGACCTGCTTCAGAGACTGGATTTGAGACTAATCAACCTAATTGGTCTTAGAGCCCACTCATTGGGAGGAAACTCATGTATGGTGCTATAATCATAGCCAAATACTCATGGCTGAGGAGGTCACAGATCTTAGAGAAATTCCCAAGGCTGTCACATCCCTAGACTAATGTAACCTCTTACTAAGTGAAAAATATGTATCATTATATGTAGTCAAGTGTCCCTGTTACCATGCATCCAAGAAGCTTCTTTTGCACCAGATAGAGACTCCTACAGAGTACTACTACTGGTAACACACTGACCTTGTCTGTGAATTGCCCATGTCTAGCAGAACATCTACAATGCAACCTCTACACCCAAGGCTCATGAAACATGGAACAAGAGGTAAAGGGGACACTAATGAATCTCTTAACTCTCGTTAATGAAGCTCCTTCAAGCAACAGAGGACCAGTAACACAAAAGGTCACAAATGGACAAAGAATAGAGATTAGGAATCTGCAGTGTGGGTCCCTGGATAGGACTCATATTGTTTCACTTATCCAAGGCTTAAGGGCCATTTTGGAAGAGGGGGCAGAAAGATTGTGTCAGTGAGGAGGTGAGTGACCATATGGAAATAGAATCCTACAAGTTCCTGGGACTCTGTTCATATGAACCTACAGCAATGGTTTTGGCATGCTCAAGACCCTCGCAAACTCAAGCAGACAAAACCCCAGCATGGAACTGGAGAAATGGGTAGCAGATCCCAATCTTTGCTGAGGAAATATTGGCAACTGATTGCTGTTGGGAGAGGATGAGTTAACCTTCCTAAAGTGAGGGATTCCGGATAGGCTGACTAGACCTCAGTGGAGGAACCTGCACTTAGGAACAATTGGAGGCTCCAACAACACAATAGAACTTAACACAGATCAAAGAATATATAGATTCCAGTCGGTAGGCCATGGCAGGGTGCTGGTGGGGAAGAGGGTGTAAAGATGATGAAGGTTGATTGAGCTATTCTGTATGAAATATATGATTCAATAAAAATAAATAATAAAAAGGTACATTTTAACTTTTATCTCCAGTAGCTTTGGGGGATGATGGGAGAAAGTAAAAATGAAGGCTTCAGAGTTACCCATGTTGGAGAGCTTAAAAGGCAGTGGCCGTCACTTTCCAGTCGTATTTGTCACCATCTCCACTCCTGTCCCCACCTTATGTCCCTCTTCTAAACCATCACTTCTAAGCAAGATCCACTTTTTCCTTCAAGTTCTCCTGCCAAGCAGGCCAGGCCCCCTCTGGAGAGCTTGCTTTTGCTGTTACCAGGCCCCAAAGAGAAAACAAGGGAGCCTGCTGGAGAGGATAGCAGTGTGTGAACTCAGGGAGGACAGTGTAGGAAGGGACTGTCCCTTATCAGACAACCAATCCTATCTACTGGAGCATAAAACAGCAGCGTTTCTAGAAAATGCTTGTGTGGATATGGCGTCTTTACTGATGAGAGCAGACTCCTTGCCATATAAGACCCCTGCCTCCAAAATAATCTAAGACTCCCCTAGGATTCATGATGCTGAGATAAAACTTCATAGGTAAGTACACAGCCCTGGTGTGATAAACAGGGTGTAGGCAGGGCTATAGAATAAGGGCTGGGCAGGACGTATCTCCACCCACCGCCCCTTATCATGGTTAGTTACAGACCAGTTCCCAGAAAGGTCTTTATCTTATTTTTAGATTCCATCATAATCTTGTGGTTAAGTCTACGGGACCACTGAGACTCCATTACCTCACCGGGGAGAACAACTTAAACCTACAAAGCAGATGAAAAGAAGTGCTTTCCTCACGCATAGAAGAGGGGCAAGATCTTCTGTACATTTGTAAAGAGCCCCACCAGAGCTATTAGAAGAGCCCAGTGGAAGACTGAGGACTCTGCAGTGACAGTGTTAAGTCCAGACCCCACTTTTCCATTTATAACCTTGGCAACTCTGAGAAGATCTCTTAAACTTCCTAAGCTCAGTTTCTCAAGAGCAGAGGAAAAAAACAGAGGTCTCCCAGAGATGAAGTGTGATCTGATTCATAATGTCAGTGATGACAGATTATCAACAAATCAACGCTATTTAACTAGAATTTGTAAAATATGGCATCCTGTTTAAAAGTGCATTCCAGATTTCAAATACCTCCAACGAAGAGATGCTCTGTCCCCTCCCCCCCACACTCTAGCTTGGCTTTCTTAAATGTTCAGTTCTTTCCAATGGGCCTCATTGTTGTCCTGTGAAAAAAACTTAACACAGTTTTTAACAGCTCAGGGTCATATGCCTTAGACTACCCAAGCTTCCCTGGCAGTGCCTGCCTCAGAATTCTGAAGGCAGTCAAAATAATTTATTGTTTGTTCTGAAGATGGTAACCTGTGTTAACCTCTATACGTAGATAGGAGCCTAACTTCAATACATCCTAGTTAACAATCTCACATGGGTTTCATATGGAACAACTAGTGTTATTGTCCATTTCCCTAACTACTGAGACCGCATGCATAGCCCGCCTCTGCTCCCTTCTCCCCTGAAAATGTCCAGCTCTCTCCAGACACATTGAAGTTGAGGTCAGTTTAGGCCAGACTCTTCCTGTTGCAGTAGTATAGTGCTGATTAAAATCTGTCTTTACCAGTTTAGCTAGTGGCAGGCTTCATTTATCTTGGATACTTCAAAACATGCTAGATGTGACTTGAAGAAGTTACTTAACAACTCTGTGCCTCAGTTTCCTCAGATATAAAATATGAGATAATAGTGCTTTTGAGAGCTTTGAATGAGTTAGCATATAAAAATTACTCTTAGAACAGTAGGTGTTTCTCTATTTTTCTTAACCTCACAGGCTATTTAATGCTGGTTAGATACATATGTGTTTATGCACCCACACATACACCCTTATATTTGGCATAGTGAAGCCAACTGGGTGAAAGAAATGAACATGACTTTTCATCCAGTCAGTTATTGACAAATAATAGGGGTTCATGACAGTATCTGAAGTTATTCACCTGACAGAAGATCAGCTGATATGTAAACCATGAATGTAAATACATTTTAGGTTTAGAAAAGTAAATATTATCCGAGGAGTAAATTTCTTCTCAAAACTCATACCTGGAAAGGTCAGATCACAATTTCAAATGGAACAAGATCTTCTGTACATTTGTAAAGCCATGTAATTATCAATGATACCAAAAGAATGTGTGGTGTTCAAATCTGTGTCTTTGACAGGTCACCCAAGGACTTAAGTCTGAGAAAGCTTATGGGATGGAAGACTCCTGGGTATGCTGTTCATTCTTTCTTACCTATGAAACAAGTTGGGAAAGAATAGAAGATAAAGTTGCCCAGCCTTTGCTTAGTACAGTGTGATGCCCATGGACAGGTGTGCACAATGCCCCAGCACAGAAGGCAGCATTCAGCCCTCTGTAGTATGCAACCCCAAAAATCAATGTCTTGGTCCAAGCTGTGGGTCCATTCAACTGCTTCCACCCTCCCAGCTGCTGTAGTGTCATCCCAAGTGTTTCCACTGAGTACCAGAGCTTCTCAACACACTGACTTGTAAGAGAGCTCTGACAAAGACACAAACATGCTTTCTTGATTTTAGTTGTGTTGTCTTGAGTCTGTTCTAGTGTAATAAATTTTAATGTAAATATTGCTATTTGCCACATTATGTCCAATCCCTATTTCTTCTCTCTAGGTCAGTTTTTCTATTTATATGTCCACAAATTAAGAATGACAGGAAATCTTTATGAATATATAACATTTTGGGAGAAGTGGAAGGTTGTTGGGAATTGAGTCCAGAGCCTTGCCCATGCAACATCCCCAGCCCCTGTCAACATTTAAGTGAGTGTTTAAAAAGTCAACTCTCTCTAGTTAGACAATGCTGCTAGTGGGACTGCTTGTGTAGTGCCATGAGTGTTCAAAAAGTGCTAGAAGGGAGGAATGTGCAAATGACAGGTGAGGGGGGAAGAGAAGGAGGAGTTTGGGTAATTCAGGAGAATTCTTGGTCAGACATATTACTTAGAGGGCTTCAGAAGAGTATTTCAGGGCACACTTGTTTTTGGTGTTGAAGACAGGGTGAAGTTAACGTGGACTGAAGTCCCACACAGCTGACTTTCCTGCTCTTGTCTCTAAGATAGCCCTGCAGGCTAGAAGTCAGGGGAAAACAGTCTCAAAAGGATGAGCTTACTGAAAGCAAAAAGCTGATCACGTCTCATCCCCATGTCTCCTCCTCAGTGTCACCCTGCATAGGTGCTGCCCCAAAGACTTGCCTTCCTCTTCCCAAGTTTTCCAGACTTTGTTTCCAAACCCGGCCAACTAAGTTTTGTTGGTTTGTTTTTCTTTATCTCTCCTCATTGGTTCAGTGATTTATATTCATATTGGCTTCACACCCTTCTTTTGAAAAATTTTTTTTGAGACATGGTCTCCTGTAACCCCAGCTGACCTGGAACTTGATCTGTAGACCAGACAGACCAGGCTGGCTTCGATCTTATAGGGACCCAGCCGCCTCTGTGCTAGGATCAAAGGTGTGCACCACCATGCCATGCCCATGCCCATCCTTCTTAATTTTCTTTTGAAGGTTTGATTTCCTTTTTACCTAGATCCTTTATAATAAAAGAGAATCTAAGAGGTGCTATGACCGTCTGCCTGCCAGTAAAACAACAAAACCCAAACAAACCACAACACTTTCTTTTCTAGAAGTAAAGGAAAGGAGAAAAGTCTGTGCCTACTCAGGTGTTAAAATCTTGGCAGTTTGTCTCACAACCTTTGATGTCAACTACTAAAGTGCAATAGTGAGTAGGAGTCAGGTCACTGAATGTGGTAAGTATCTTGTTTAAATACAGACACAAGGCTGTTTTCTAGAAACCTATTCGGCAATTGATTTGAACTGTGTTCCTGTTCACGAAGCAGTGGTGCTGGGAACTGCAAAGATTTTCTTCATAGAAACTTAAAGCAACGTTTAAGTCTACCAAAGAGCATTTTTGCTTTAATGGTTTAGTAAAACCGTTAGGTTCAATTCTGAACATATCTTTGCTCCTCTCTTTTCCCCAGTTCTTTCTTAAGTTTGATAGTATTGACTCCTGGGGGCCTCTGTACTTACGCTCATCTTTATGTGGGTTCCTGATCAAAACGTTCAGCTGTGGTTGAGGGTGTATCGTCATAGGGCACGGTACGGCTTTTTGTCTTGCTTAATGCGTATGAGTGTATTGCCTGCATGTATGTGCATCTGTGTCGTGCAATGACTGTGGAGGCCAGAATAAAGCATTGGATAGCCTGGAACTGGAGTTACAGACAGTTGTTAACTGTCATGTGGGTGCTGGGAGCTGAAACCAGGTCTTCTACAAGAGCAGCCAGTGCTTTTACCTGCTGAGCCATCTCTCCAGTCCCATATGTTCTGTACAGCCCTTAACCCTACTTGGAAATCTTAGTTCAGGCTCTTGTAAAACAAGGACCTGAAGCAAAGGTCTGTGCTAATAGTCTCTTTGGAGGTGCCATCCCAAGCACAAGAGCAGCATGGCAGGAACTGAAGGACACCAAACACACAGCGCTGCTTTAGGATGCAGGGAGACAACAAACACACAATGCCTCTTTAAGCTGGTGACTGCCCCAGAAACTACTGCTGGTGGCTCAACTCCATTGTGTCTGCTGATTCCTTTCCATCTTTACTTCTCAGGTAATTGCATTCTTTCTTTAGGGTGCTAACTCTCCTGCATTGTTCTGTTGTGCTATGTGGTCCATTGGGATAGCGGTTGGCAAAACCATTCTGGACATGGCACAAGGACTGCTCCAACTTCTCCACCTGTGACAGGTTGGGTGGATGTGGGTTTTACTACCGAAGGGATGGTAGCAGTTGGTGCTGGGATGCTGCCAGGCATAAAGCTGGGAGGCTGATGGGACCAAGTAGATGTGAGATGTGCAGAAACATCTAGTGCCCCAGTACTACCTACCTACTTGCTTATTATCAGATCATCTATGGGAGCCATAGAGATTATTTTGTTCTGTGCTCACTATATATCTGTAACCAATGGGAAAATGTTTGGTACAAACCAGGCACTAAATAAATATTTGTTGAATTGCTATTTGTCAGGAATTGTTAAAGGTGCTAGAAAGAACAAAGATGTCACCATCTCATAGACAGAAAAGTAAGGAGAAAAATGACTTTCTAATCACTATTCAAAATGACAGGAGGCTTTGTATGGAGAACTTAGGGCTTTCATCTATAAGGAGCAACGAGTGTCTGAGTCTAACTACTCCTGACTTGTTTTGTCCTTTTGTGAGGAATGAACCTTTTCAAAAAAGAGATTAAACTGACTCTTGTTTGTGAGCATTTTGTCTTTCTCTGCTTAATTGTCTGGATTCAGAAATTTGATATGTCTGTTTACCAGTAATGAACATAATGAGAAAGAAATCAGGAAAACAGCCCCATTTATTATGGGGCTTGAAAAAAACAAAGAATAAACTTAATCAAGAAAGTGAAGAGCTTCTAAAAGTAAAAGTTTTTAAATACTGAAGAAATAGGAGAAAACGCTAGAAGATGGAAAGACTTTCTATGCTCATGGATTGGCAGAATTAATAGAGTGAAAATGGCCATATTACCAATAGTGATCTACAGATTCAATGCAACCCCATCAAAATTCCAATGGCCTTCCTCACAGAAATAGAAAAACAATCCTACAGTTCATATGAAAACACAAAAGACTTTGGAGAAGGAGAGAAATCTTAAGCCAAAAGAACAATGCTGATGACATCACCATGCTTAATTTCAAGGTCTACTACTAGATGTTCACATGTGTAAGAATTTGATCAGATCTATATCTCCTCTCCTATATATATAAAAAAGTCAACTCAAGGGGCTGAAGAGATGGCTCAGCAGTCAAGAGCACTAGCTGTTCTTGCAGAAGACCTGTATTCAAATCCCAGCACCCACACGGTGTCTAACAACCATCTATAACTCTAGTTCCAGGGGATCTGACACCCTCTGTATGACACAGGTGCACTTACATACATGCAGGTATAACATTCATACACAAAAAGAAAATTAAAATAAAATTTTAAAAATCAACTCAATATATATATAAGATTTTAGAAAAGATTTATTTGTTATTTTTACATGTATGCATGTGTCTATTATGTACAGCACATGTGTGCAGGAACCTGAGAAGGCCAGAAGAGGGCATCAGATCCCCTGAAACTGGAATTATAGGCAGTTATGAGTCTCCCAACATGGTGCTAGGGAACGTTGGTTCTTTGCAAGGGTAGTAAGTGCTCTTAACTGCAAAGCCATCTCTCAAGCCCATTTCAAATATCTTAATCTAAGAATAGAAACTCTGAAACTGTTAGAGGAAGGAAAGCATAGTTAAAACACTTGAAGAGATAAGCATAAACAAGGAATTTCTAAAAGGACTCCAGTAACTCAGGAAATAATATCATGAATTGACAGATGGAAATTCATGAACTAAATAAATCAAAAGATTTCTTCACAGGAAAGAAGCAATCAAATAATGAGACATCCAGAGAATGGGGTAAAATCTTTGCTACCTATATATCTGACACAATATTAAAATAGAATATATAAGGCACTAAAAAAACCCTTAAATGTCAAAAACCCAAACAAGGGGCTGGGGAGATGATTCTGTTGGTAAAGTGCTTCTGTGCAAGCCTGTGGACCTGGACCAGAGTTCAGATCCCTGACACTTAACATAAAAGCCAGGCATAATGATGTATCTGAAACCCAGTGCTGTGGGCAGGGCAACAGGAAGATCCTAGGGAATCACCGGTCAGCCAGTCTAGCCAAATCAGTGAGTTCCAGGTTCAGCAAGAGACTGTCTCAAAAAAATAAAGTGAAAGCGATTGAAACAGACCTCTGGCCTCCACATGCACAAAATACCCACTTCCACACGATTTAACTCAATGAATAAGGTGACTAATGAAATGGACAGTTTTGAAAAGGTGGTATACAAATGGCCAATAAATGCATGAAAAAAGTGCTTAATGTTTTCTAGCCATCAAGGAACTACAAATTAAGAGTACACCAAGGTTCTATCTTACCACAGTTATAACGGCCATCATCAAGAAAAAAATAACAACAAAAGATGGGGTGAATTGTCTAAACATACTGCATGAAATTCTCAAAGAATTAACACAAATATTATTTAAAAATAGCAACAAATGCTGATGAGGATGTGGGGGAAGGGAACAAATGCTGGTGGGAGTGGAAACGTGCACAGCCACAGCAGAAATCAAGTGGCTGTTCCTCAAAAAACTGCAACTAGAACTATCATATGACCCAGCCATACCAATTCTGGTGCACACCCAAAGGACTCCACGGCAACATAGTACAGAGATAATGGTATATACGCATTTATGGCAGCGCTATTCACAATTGCCACACTATGGAATCAGCCTACATATCCATCAGCAGACGAACGGACAAAGAGAATGTGGTATATATACACAATGCGGTTTTATTCAGCCATGAAGAAGATTAAAATTATGATTTCTGGACAATGAATGATGCAACTGGAGACCACTGTCTTAAGCAAAGCAAATCAGACTCAGAACGACAAGTATTGCATGTTTTCTCTCATTTCTGTCTTAGATGCTTCCTTGGGGAATGAAGGAGACTACCAAGAGTAGAAAAGGGGAGGCGACAGAAAGAGAGGGCTATTGAGAGTGAACATGGTCAAAATAGGTACTATATTAGAGAAATCATCTTTATGAAACCCAACACAATGGACCAGGAATATGCACCAATTTAAAAAAAATTAAAAAGAAAAGAAAATGGGTTACGGCATCATGGAACTTACCAAATGGATTCCCAGGGCAGAAACTCTGCCTGACCGGGTTCATTTGCTAAGAGCGCCAAAGCAAAGTGCATAGAGTGGGTGGCTTAAAGAACAGAACTTCATTTTTCAAATTCTGGGGCCCACCCAGAAGCAAGGTGGCGCCAGGGCTGGTGTCTTCTGAGTCCCCTCTCCCTGGTTTATAGACAGTAGTCTTCTCCCTGTGCCTTCTCATGGTCTTCCTTCTGTTCACATTTATGTCCTTCCCCCTCTTTTTACAAAGGACACCAGTCATGTTGGATTAGGGCCCAACACTATAACCCCATTCAAACTTGGCTGCCTCTGAAGATCCTGTCTGTCATCATAAGTCACACTCTAAGATGCTGAGGGTCACGACAGCAATGCAGAAATTGTTTTGGGTGAATATTCAGGGAGAAGGAACATGTTTAAGTCTCTGATATTAATCCTAAAGAACTTGATGTTACTAAACGTGGGGTAATATTTTGGCCCGTTTTAATGACCCCATGATATAAGTATTGTCACCAGGCAGCAGATGATGCCTGTCCCCAGCAGCCTCCTGCCTCAGGGGCTGCCTTGTTCTGCTTCTCTCCCTGGCCCTGCATTGAAACCACCGAGGCAGTCAGAGCAAGCACAGAAGAACCCAGGAACCCAGGATGATGGGTTTGTATCAAGTAAATAAAAGGCATTATCATTCAAATGAGGTTCATTGTTTACATTACCATGTTTATTTATGTCAATGCAAAATACAATAAAACAATTTATAAAACAACCATTTTATCTTCATGTAACATAACTCTTCAGTGAACAGAAGTACTACTGTTGTTTTAACCTCTACAAGGTCCTGCCTTGGGTCAAAACAGTATTTAGAGAAAAAACAGATTCTTTCTACTACACACATGAAAGAAACTTCTATTTCCTAAATTCTCATTTTAGCAATAATAATAATAAAAAAATAGCACAAGCAGTCCCATGTGGAGGCAACAGCTCCTGCCATGTGATGTGAGCACATCTGCATATTGCTCTAGACTCCTGCGTGGGTCCTGGATGCTGGTCAGGAACTGGGGTACACCCACCTTCAGGGGTCCAAGAAGATTCTTTAGGATTTTTCTTTTAAATAGAGTTGTATACTCCCTAACTGCCCCATTTACCTGAGTTAATTTAGAAAACAGAAAAGAAAGTCTCCCAATGATCAAATATGTACAGATCTATCTGGAAAGACTGAAGGAGCTTTGAGATTAAGCTGATAATTGACAATTCAATGGACAATCACGAAGTCTCCACTACATAAGTAACTGTTCACCTAGTGAAAAGCTTCATGTTACTGTTTAATCTAAGTAATACACACTGCACAAAAATACAATAACTCACCCACATGCCAGGGGTTTATAGCCATTTGTTTAGTGTCAGTACACTTTCAAACAAAATGATGGTTAATACATTAACTAACACAATCCTTCTGCCGTTTTACTGACAAGAGTCTCATGCGGCATAGGGAGGAAAGGATTTGGCCTGGAATTAGAAAATGGAGATTCTGAACTCAGCTCTTCTGTTCACTCCCTTACTTTCCTAATGAGGATCAAATAAGAAGAAAGTGCTTTGTGTGCATCAGTAACCATCGGAAATAATATTCTGCAGAGCCCATCTCTGCAGAGCCCATCTCTTCTAACTGTCCATGTGGATTTTGCAAGTCCTCTTACTTCTTAGAGTAAACGCACTGCACTCCCTCTTCAGGCAGGATGTGCTCGCCGGTGGTGGCGCAGTTGGGACAGGAACAAACCATAAGAAGCCAAAACTCCATGAGGGTTTCGTGTTTTTGATACACTTGAAGCAAAGTCACTTAACATTTTATTCTGCTACCCCATGTTCCTTTCAGATTGCTGAAACTCTTTTTGAATAAGCTAATCACTTAGTTATGTTTTCTAAAAGGACACTTTCACATCACAATTACAGGGGTTTGGAAACCGAAAGTGAGTAAAGTGATTAAGAAATATGGGAGACTAGGTTGGAAAGTCAGGGACAAGAAGGAAACAGCAGAGAAGATCATTTTTCAGGTAATTTAAAAGCAAGCTAGATGATAGGGTGGCTGTTTTCAATTTTACTAGCAACATAATCTATATTACTTCTTTTTCATCTGTGAAACAAAATACTTGTTTGTGTAGACGATTTTCAAGTGTGCACAAATTCACAGCAATTAACACTTAATTTCCAGTCTTACATCTGGGATATTGTTGGAAGAATCATATCCTTTGTATCCTTTCAGTTCAATTAAAACCAAAATCTCATTTCTCATACCTAAAATTTTTCCTTTCGGAAGGGGTAGTTTTACTAACCGTTTAGAATACGTGGCCAGTGTGGGTTCACAATGCAAGCATATGGACTTTGTGACATTGCTCAGACAAAGACTTTAGGTAGCTGTGTTCAGGAAAGAAATGAAATTCTAATTTGAACATTTTTCAAATGCAAATCAGGCCCCCATGAATCATTTTGATGACTTTTTGAGGCATTAATAGAACCGAGTTAGTATTCCTCAAGTGAGCTCTGAAGTCACCTTTTTGCTAAGGATATTCCTTTCTTGATTGTTTTGAACCTGCCAACACAGTGTCTCACCTCGTGCAGAGAATGACTGATCTCCAAATGACCTATTATTATCTTGAGCTAACCTCTGTTTGAAGCAACAAAAAAGAAAAATCAAACAGTGCATTAACCTTTCATGTCATGGAATCAGACTTTCTTCACACCTGAAATGCGTCTACCCATCTGTGGAAAGGTCCGTCTTTTGTTTATCCCTGTGTTTATAGGTCACATTTTTAAACGTGCTAGTGGAGCCTCTGTACAGTGGATTGGTTCCCTGAGGACAGAAAAAAAGAGATCTAAATGAAAATAGTTACATTTTATTATTATGCATTTTAATATCTTCAAGTATTTTCATTATACTTTCAATTGGGGAGTCAAGGTCAATCGTAGAAGCTACTGGAATACTTTTGATCATTACCTTTCTAGAATGTATACATCTTTAATTTATTTATTTGGTGGTGTGGTGTATGCATATTCTTTTTTATTACACTTATTTATTTGGGGGTACTGCTCACATTCCACGGTGCATTTGTGGAGATAGGTGGACAGCTTGTGGGAGCTGGTTCTCTCTTTCCACCATGCGGGTGCTGAGGATCAAACTGAGGTCATCAGGCTTGGTGACAGGTGCCTTCACCCACTGAGGTATCTTGCTGGCTCGCCACCTTATTTTTGAGACAGAGTCTCTCATTTAACCTGGAGCTCACTAATTTGACTAGACTGGCTGTCAGCAATCTCCAGGGATCTGCCTGTTTCTGCCTCCTTTGCACTGGTATGATAGACATATGCTTCTGAACCAGGCTTTTATGTCGGTGCTGGGGATCCAAACTCAGGTCCTCTTACTGGCACAGCAAGCACTTTATCCATAGACACCTCTCCCTGGCCTTTATTTTATTTTCTAATATTCAAAAACAGTCCCATATGTGTATTCCAAACATCTTATTCTTTTTTGGAAATGCACTAATAATACATGTTGGCTGTTATTTTTTCATTTGTTTTCCCAGCAGTGAGAATCAAGCACCCTGCAGGTATGTGTTGAATGAACAGATTGAACAATGATAAGTAAATCAAAAGTGAGATATAAGGTAAATTCTGTATGGTAGAAGCATACAGAAATAAAAGACACAGTAACAGTATCTGCCTTTAAGAAAGATGCTGCTGGTGGTGAGAAGGAACTGGTACCCTTGCTAAAATGACAAAACTCAGAAGAAAGATCAACTAGCTCTCTGGAAGGGGCAGATGGAGGCCCAGGACACTAGCACTTGCTCTGGATGCCAAGAGAATCGGCTGGCTTTTGTTTACTAAATAAAATAGCATAGAAAACAAAAAGCTTCAGGAGGCTTGGGTGTGGCCCCTTAGGCTCCTTGTAGAGTGGAGAGAAGTTAGGCTGGGCAAAATGGCTTAGCCCTTGTGACCATGGGGTATTTTGTATTGATGTCTAGAAAGCTCAGATGCTCAGATGTGCTGTTTGAACTGAAAGTGTATTTTGGGTATCAGCTACAGTAAAGATAGGGCCAGAAAGAACCCTAGGGAAAGCATGTCTGACTGTTCTGTGCACGAGCAAAGGGTCTGGGTGAAGCATAGATTCTCCTCTCCCAGTCTTCTAGGTTGGCCACAGTCTTTCCCAGCAGACAACCTGAGTTCAAACCCAACTGTGCCATGTGGCCTTATATAGGCAACCCCAATCCTTGGTGTCCTATCTATTACGGAGAGATTAATAAACTGTCCGGGGCCATGTGCCTGCCTTGAACTATGCCCTAGTTTTGGGTTAAGCAGAAGACAATCTCGTGCACAGAAGTGCTGCTGGAAGCAGGGGTTTTCATTAGGCAAAATGATTTACATCTGAGGAGAAGTTTATTTTTCACCTAAGACTGAGGTCATATGAAGATCTTTGAAGAAGCCAATCATGTCTTAAGTTATTTTGCCTGTGTTAGTATTGTTTTGCTCACCTCACAGTATAAATAGGGGAGACTTAATAAAGGCAAGCTGCTTCAGTGTGACTGACAGTCCTCCTGAGTCCTTTCTCTCTCTCTCTCTCTCTCTCTCTCTCTCTCTCTCTCTCTCTATCTCTCTCTCTATCTCTATCTCTACATTTTCTCATCCTCACTCCCCGCTTTGGATATGGTCTGATTTCTGCCGGCGGGCTCCGGCAATAAACTCTTTATCTTGTCTAAGTATAGACTTAATGAAAGAGCTTGTATTTGCTATCAGAAAAACTGAGTAGAACCAAAACATTCCCTGACCTCTCCTACCCTGCCTCAGATTCACTGTGGCACTGTGCTGAACTGAGCCAGTGACCTGAGTGCCGACCAGGTGCCATGTTGCCTTTGTTCATGGGACTTCAGAGAGACAGATGCCCTCTCTGTACTGAGGACAAATAGAAGTACTGCCTTGGCCCAAGATCCCTGGTGGGTAAAGGCCTGCTTGCCATATTACCTCTACTCCCAAGATCAGCCTGGATAATTCTTAATTTTAAGGGATCGCTAGTCCTTGTTTGATCTGACTGCTATAAGAATTAAGAACTTGTGTTAGTGACCAACTGATGTGATCTCGGGTCAGAATAAAAAAATCATGAAAGAAGTTCTATGAAGTTTAAGAGATCAGCAGTTATTTGATAAAGAACCCAACATAAAAGAGAAGACAGAAAACATGAACTAAAGGTGGGAATGATGGCTGGAGCCTGTCCTGGAGGGAGAGGAAGACTTAGGGAACAGGAAAGATGCAAGGAAGCATGAACAGAGTGGCACCAGCTTAGGACTTTGCAGGTAGGACCAGGTACTTGTTTGTGGGCCCTGCCCTTATCTTTCAGTCATGTTAAAATGCACCCACATCCCAAACAAGATAGAATTGTGCGTGTGTGTGTGTGTGTGAGATATACATGTGTGTGTGTGGGGGGGGGTGCTTGACCCTGTGTGTGCATGTGTATAGAGACCAGAGCTCAGTGCTGAGTGTTTTCTTCAATTGCTTTCTCTTGTTCATTAAGACTCTCAGTGACCCTGCTGTTTGCCATTTCTACTAGACTGGTTACCATCCAGGATCTGCCTGTCCCCGTGCTGCCCCCAGCACTGGGGTTCCAGGTGCTGCTGGGCTTGGCTTTTACATCAGTGGTACAGATCTTATTTTGTAGCTGTTTCATTGATTAACTTTATGTAGTTTTCATTCGGCATTTTAAAACAACTTCATTTACTCAGGTCTGTAATACTTCGAAGGTACCTTGCATATAGGGCAATGAACAAAGAGACTCCACCTTAGAGGAAGAGTGAGGAGGTATGAAAATGGAGAAAGAGGAAGTCTCTGCTGCTGGGGTATAGGAAGGAGGTATGTCCTGATCTCAGCTTATGACTGCAGTTCCACACATCTGAGTTTGGTTTTACCAGGAGGGTGTGTGAAAATGTCCAGTCCTGTGTCAATTAACAACCTCCCTTCGTAGGATGTCCAGCTGAGACTTAGGGCCTGCTGTGTGACGGGCAAGTCCCTACTCCACTCTGTAGACAAGTATCTTGGATGACCAAGCTGATTTTCCCAGAATATTGGGGTCCTGACTTAGGTCTAGAGTCTGCAAACACAGTGACACATTTTTTAGGCTTGAAAGTAGTGGAAATAAGAAAGTTCTATCATGACCCACAGCTTTCTGAATGATTGCCTAACTGCCAACTGCAGACCTGATTTGCTTAGCGCGGTTTAGAATCAATTCAGGGTTGCAAGAAATGTCAGACTGAACAATTTTTTTTTTTTTTTGCCTCAAGTTAATGACTTGTCATCCTAGAAAAAATTTCTAATCACAGATGAATTTAAATATCTTCCAACTGTGTTTTCAGAAGAAAAATGCAGAAGAGTTTTTTTTTTTAATTTAACAAAGGTAACCTTTCTTTATAGCTCTGATGAAATGTTTCAGAAGTCAAAAGTAAGGATCTTTCTGTCCTAAACTCTGTCCCCTTAAGAGTTCAAGGGGACCTATGTGTCAGGTGACCTTACTGACACTAGATTTTAAAGATCACCCCTTGAGAAGAAATTGGTTTTAGATACAAACTGAATTAAACTGAAGACCTTTAAGTGTATGCATCAAGCAAGACTTATTTTTCCCAGGAGGATATATTAGTGAAATTTGAACTGAATTATTTGAATTGCACCTCTTTTGCATCCAAATGAATAATTATTACCTAGTCATTATCTAGTCAGGAACATCAAACATTTGTTATTCAAAGAAATTCAACTTAACAAGGGAAAAATATTTTCCATTTATGCTTCTATCTGTTTAATGCATGTTTTTGTCCCATTTTAGATGAAGAAACAGCAAAAATTTGGCATTTGAATTTCAGTCATGTTTGACTTCCTGAGGGAGAACAATTCATGTTTGGGGGGAAATTAACCGTTAATTAAAACATTATTCTGAAGATATTAATCATCTGTCAGTACCTGTGCCAGTGTCTGAGAACAGTAAAATACACTAGCTAGCAGATACACGTCACAAAGTCTCCAAGTACTTGCTGCAGAGCACCTGCTTATTATTTCCAGAAGGGTCAACTAAAGGCTACACTTAGAAGAACAAATAAGAATCAAAGCTGAACTCTACCTGTACCCAAAGTGAAGGACATCCCTGAACTTTTCTCAGCCTCAGTTTTCCTACCTTCATGGTAGGAACACCAGCTCTATGTCACAGAGCTGGTAAAGGTCTGACTTACTTGGTGCTACTGTTTGCGCCAGCTTAACCACATGCTTTAACCTGCTTGCCCTTCTCATACTGCCCGGCATCTGCATGGCAGACATTAAAGACAACCCCTGTGACTGGCATCAGGTAAAGCTGAGAGTCCCACATTTGGCCTCTTTAGTATTGTGTTCCAAGTCACCAGGCAACCCCATCAGGTTAGTTTTACGCCGGAGACAGAACTATTACATTCTCGTTGTAAAGCCACAATTCACTTTAGAGTGTGGTTTAGTTATGAAGGCCCATACGTGTATAACAGAGGAAGGTCAGGTGAACATCCCTTCATTTGCCGCGTCACTCAGCTTCAGCACTTGTTAAGGCTTTGCCACGTCTGCCTACACTACCCTCCTTCCTCTCTCTTTTGGCTGAATGATTTCAAACCTAACACCAGTGTTCATGTCCTTTCATCCCTTTGGACTTCAGTTTGCCTCTTTAAAAACTATGGATACTTCCTCTGAAAGTTGTCATGCTTTTATCAACTTAATCAAACTAAACACATTTGCTTTTACCATTCTAATACCCAGTGTGTGTTCATCTTTTTCCAGTTGTCTTAAAAATTTGTTTCTATAGTTGGACTCTTTAGCTCGGTACTCAGCCAAGATGCACACATCACATTTATTTATTATATCTGAAGCATTTTTACTAAGAAAATAAAGTAGACACAAATGTTCATTGTGCTTTTCCTATGCTATACATTATGATTGGTTTGAAATAACTGCTTCAAATATAAACATCCATTATCAGGATAAAATTATCCAAAATTGTAAATTCCATTTGCTTTCAGAATTGAAGATATTGTTATAAGTTTAGGGAAAACACTGTTAACATCAATTTACTTAGGAGATGAACCCAAAGGAGTATTGTGTTTGCCTGTTTTCTCCAGTGATATCACTGTTTTCGGAATCAACAATGTAAGATAATTGCTATTAGATAGCTAGACACACCATTAGAGATTGAGAGATGAAATTAAAACCATGAAATTGTTTCTAGGGGTCTCTAGAAATGTAATTATCTCTCCTGTGGAAAAGAAACACAGAAAATTGTAGTTCTGTTTTCTGTTTGCCTACTGAGAAGACATTTAAATTATATCTATTGAATACATATATTTAGGGGTTTATTTCATGTAGCTGTTTAAATTTTATGTTATTTAGAACAACTGCCTGGCGTTGTAAAAAGGGTAGTCAACTTTGCTTTGTAACCTATTATCTCAGTAACAAGTATTTCCATGGAAATTGGCATGAACTGTCATACCATTCATGAACATTATTCCATTAACTCTAACATAATCAGTTTATAGAAATATTTAGATACAGCACCTATGCTTTGCTTAATAATGCATGCCTTCACGATGTCCCTAAGTTTCATTAGTCTCTTTAGCCTGGTGGAAATGCACCCCACCAAGAAATACTGTATGTCATGAAGATCAGCTGGGACCAGACAATGGACAGAGGTTCTTTTGTTCTCAAAGCAGGATAGAAATGAAAGATTCTGGGTCCACTGTGAGAGTAATTAAGGAAGTGACATCTGAACTCTTTTTTTAGACAGAGACTATTGGACTGTCCTTTCGACCAGCTCTACAGTTTACATACCGTTTGCCATTTAGCCTTTGATCGTTCAGCTTCAAATTTAGCAACTTCTTTACGATCATGAAATGATACCAGCAGCTTCCAAATGCACAGTAGGACAACTCCGATGAGAAGAATGGCCAGTGACACTCCCAACATAATCATGGGAATGTTTGGAGGTTTGGGGCAGTCTGTAGGGACAGATGAAATGATTTTTTTTTAGAAACTGCTACAGTTAGTGTTTCAATGTAGAAAAGCCTTTTTCCTCCAATGTGGGGGATTGAACCCAGAGCCTTAAACGTACTGGACAAATCTCCTATGAAGCTACATCCCAACCCTGTGGAAAGAGCTTTTTCACTGGGTTTTTTATTTGCACATTTTCCACAAGAAAGGGGAATTATTGACACCTTTTGAGCTTGTTGAAAATTTTAAAAATTAGTTACTTGTTGAAAGATAGGCCTGTGTATATTCAAAGTGAAAGAAAGGATGAAGAGGTTAATCATTCAAAACAAATGAATATGTAATCAGTCTTTCATATCCTTAAGTTTGGCATGCTCAGATTCAACCAAATGTGGATTGAAAATATCGGGAACATGTGTGTCTGTATTTTGCACTCACAGTATTCTTGCCATTGTCCTATTAAATAACAAGTATGAAAAATATTTAGGTAGCAGTTATATTGTATTAAGTTTTTGAATCATTTTTTTAGGAAAGATAATATCTCACATATCCCAGCCTGGCCTCCGACTCTCAGTATAGCCATGGATGATCTTGAACTCCTGAACTTCCTGCTACTGAACTCCTCAAGGGCTAGGATTATAGCCATATGCTACCATATCTGGTTACACATCATGCTGGGGATTCAACCCAGGGCCTCAGACATGCTAGGTAAGCACTGTACATACTGAGCTACATCTCAAACCCTGTATTACATTTTATAAGTAACCTAGAAGTGATTTAAAGTATACATGAAGTTGTGCATAGATTTTATGAAAATATAAGGGATTTCAGTATACACAGGCTTTGTTATCTTTGGGGTCTGGAGCCAGTCTCCTGCAGAAAAATGACTATAAATCTGATGGTTGATTTAAAAACTGTTAGAATCCAAAAGAGTCACAATTAATGTATGTGAAATTTGTAAAGGACTATGAAAAAAACTATATTTTAATTTCTAAAGATAATCTCTTCTGAGTATATGACAATTACTTTAGTACATATAACTACTTTTTCAAGGATCTTCTAGAATCATGAACATTCTAGGGATTATATTAAAAATCATTAGCTCAACATGGTAGCTCATGCCAGCAGTTCCAGCACTCAGCAGGCAGGTGTAGTAGTCTGAAAGGCAAACCTAGGTTATATAGCAAGGTGAAGGCTTGAGCTATAATAGCAAGACTATCTTAAAGTACAAGGGCTGGGAGCACAGAGCACTTGCCTAGCATGTATAAAGACTTAGGTTCCACCTAAAGATGTATACATATATACATTTTGCAACACACACACACTACATCCCTTGAAAAGATTGAGGTCTATTGCTGCCCCCGCTTTAAAGACAGAAGACAATCATGCAATCATGCCTTTGTATTTTATTCAGTGCTCTGATTTTCTGAATGTTCCTGGACTAGAAGAGAGATGATTGGGTTCAGTTCCTATCTGATATGTCATAGTTGTGTGGATTCCATCAACTCCTTCAACCTCATCTGTGAAACAAAGATCAGTGCTCCTTCAGGTAGTCTTGCTTATCAAACCCACCACCTCCTAGACCCCTTCCCCAAGATTCTGGCTCAGGGAGTCTTGAACAACAGGCTACAAACTAGATGGCTACCTAGTTTCTAATGCCACAGATTCTATATTATTAAAGGTATTTAAGCCATTCTTATCTTCAAAGAAGTTTAGGGAATTCAATACCCTTGCATCGAAGATTCTATGAAATGTTATTTTGACTCCATGGATGATATTAACATAATTTTGCAGTTATACAACACCTTCCTCCGTTATCAATCATCCTTGCAATGTGCCTGCAAGCTGATCCATCTCTTAATGAAGCATTGTAATTAAGCTCTCTTTTTGCTTTCATGGGAAAAAAATTCCACATAAAAATGGTCATTAAATATCTGCATCCCTCTGCAAGAAGCGAGAGAAACCCCACTGTATCTAGGGGACAAATGAATCGTGCTTAGTCTATCCTAGCTGATGCTCTTTTTGTTAATAAGAAAGAGTTGAATACATAGGACAGCTTTACAGCTTTTCAGATGTTAATTTGAGAGGGGATTAATGATACCCTAACAGCGTGATGCCTGGTCCCAGACACCTTTGCTCTTCAGTGGAAAACCATATAAAGACATTATGAAGAAATAAGCAGAGTTGCTAACGACCTAGTTACTAGAGTACAGAGCTCTAAATTCAGTGTAGTAGCAAGCACGTGAAGCTTGACTGTGTCCTTGAGAAAACAGACTGTCCTGGCCAAGAAAATTCCATGCCTGAGTGTAGCACGCTCCTGATTGCAGCGGGAGGATGCTTCCTAAGACCTGCAGCCGGAAAGTGAATCTGGAGGACGCTCAAGTAGGGACTAAATGAGGAAAGGTGTGGCTTGGTAGACACAATCTTTTAAGAACTTAAAGTAAGAGGGTATTATAAATTTCTCAAGAAATGATTTCAGCTCAGGCTGCAGAGCAGGTGTCCTGACATAGACTTTTGTTTTTAGTATTTCTGTGACATTTCTTTTGATATTTAGACTGAAGATGGATGCCTAGGTGATAGGAGAGGGTTTCCTGAACCCCTGCATGTAATGTTACCTATCACATTTGGTCGCTACTTGGCCCATTTCTAAGGTCCTAAGTATTTTGTGCTTAGCTCTGTCCGATCTGGTAGTTCTATCATTCATATATATATATATTTCCCAAGCACTTGAAATGTGACTTCTAACTTAGGCTGTACTCTAAGTGTTAAAGGCACACTCATCTCACACAGTAGGTTTGAGAAATGTAAAATTTCTTCTTAGAGTTTTTATATTTATTTCATGTTAAAATGAGAATATTTTGGATATATGGGAAGTAAAACTATTTTTACCTATCTTTTTAAATTTTTTTATGTGATACTAGAAAACATTCAATTATAACATAGTTCAAATAACAATCCTATTGGACAATGCTGATGCCATTATCTTTTGGAGTCAGATGTTTATTACAGTTGTATAGCCAGTGGGAGGCAGTGTAATATAGTGGTTAAGAGCCTGGGATCCAAGCCAGGCTGTTGGAGCTCCTCAAGTAGTTCTTCTCTTAATTACTATAAGACCTAGCAAACTATGTTTCTATGCCTCAATTTCCTCATCTGTAAAACAAAAATAAATAATAATAGTACCTGCTTCATAGGGTTGTTGAAAACATTGAGTGTATCAACACGGGTGAAGCTTGAGGAGCGGCACCTAGCATGTGGGTCAGCGAGGGCTCCATACATGCAGCTGCTGTGACAACAGGTGCACTGATCTCCCTGTTCTCTCCCCAGAGGGCCTGGATGCTAACTAAGCTGAACTCGCAGTTTAGATACCTGCAGTGATTGGCTTCTTCCAGCAAGGAAGGGTTCTTAACTGCCGTTTATGAACTCCGACATGGCTTGGAGGCCCTGATATTCCATCCAGATGTAAGAAGATGGGCGGAACTCTGCATGTATCCATGAGCAACAGGTTGGCTAACTTGCCTTGCTCCTTTTTGATTTGCTTAGAGAATCCGTGAATCATCAGCCTCCCCTCACTTGTCTTGTTTTTCATTTTTACCTTCTTTTCTAGCTGCTGCTTCTTTTTAAAGAATATTGTTATTCTTTGAGAGAATCAGACAATTTATTTTGATCATATTCAGACCCCCATTCCTCCACCACTGCCCAGTCCCCAAGTTCATGTTCTCTACCACTACCATTTTCTTTTAAAGTCCCTTAGAAAACTCCTAATTCTTGAAGGAATGACACTAATTCAGAACTGTTGGGAATTAAAAGAAAGATTTTGATAACAGTTTTGAAACTTCTTTGCAGAATGTTGGAATATTTTTAAGAGGAAAGAGTTGTGTAGTTTTAGAGTAACTAACTCAGTTTTTTGATGCATCCACATGCCTTTTTATTCGTTAATACATGGGACTAGAGTTTCAGTAGTGGTCATTTCATTAACAAAGTATGAGCCACAGGTCTCCATGCTATGGAAGAACTACGAACTTCTAAGGGTGGGCTCTGCTCTTGGGGCTTCCTGCCTACTCAGGAGCTGAGCATCTGAGATGTCCTTGGACCTGTGAGGAGATCCAGTGAAATCTCAGTGATGTAATCGCTCCTTCCCGTTACTACAAAAGCATAAGGATAAATAGCATACTAGAATAAAAAGGCATCAGGGTATCGTGTGTGCTCTGAGGGATGGCATGTTGATGTGCCACTCATATTGTGTACACGAATAACAAGAGAGGTGACAGTTCAGTAATGAGAAAGCATTTATCAGCTGACGGCATGTTTCATGGAAAAAAAACCAAAACAGCAGAGTACAAAAGCATCGACTTTAAAAGCAGGGCCTGCTGTGGAAACCTATTTGTAGTCTGGGATGTGTTTTTCCAATAGAATCAATATTTTAAGGGATGACTTTGATTTCAAGATAACATGCTAAAGTCACTACCACAGTCACCAACAGTGCTGGGGGTGTGGGGGAGAATCTGACTTTCTAAACAGACAATAAGGAGGCAGGTGTTTTGTATTATGAAGTAATTTGATTTTGAACAACATGACTCACCCTGTTTCCTTACCTAATGACCACAAGATGCATTTTGTGTACACGTTTCTGAGAAATGGATTTACGTGAGAGTTTCTAAGAGCATGTTTCCAGGAGTGTCCTCCCCTCCTGAGCTTCAAGACCACATTCACTGTCATCCCTACCTTTCTTGGATTGTGTGGGCCTCTAGCTCTGCCTCAGCAAAGCAATGTGATGTTTTCTGATTTTTCTCTTGATTGGATCTTGAGGTTTTGAGCCTATTCAGAGGTTATGCAGGTATTGTTTGGGGTTTTACCCTCTGAGGTGATGCCAGTTTGACAGCTTTGGGTTCAAGTTCAAGGCTTCAAATTCTATCCACTCATGAAAAAGCAAGCACACACAATAAAATGCATCTGTCTTACAGCCTGTGCATGCAGCAGTTGACTGGGCTGGAAGTTAGGTTCCAAGCATTTGTGGGAAAGAAGTTGTGGACACAGTCTGATGAGATCTGATTTAATGCAGTTGTCATTTCTTCAGGAAAGTTTAGGCGGGGGCACAGCATAGGATGACAACAGAAAATGTGAGGCACCTGTGAGTATCAGAGCAGGCAGCCAAGGTTGTTAGGGTAATCATTCAAAAAGAGAGGCTGGAACCATCCATGCTAAGCTGGGTTGTCAGAATGCTGACTTGGATATACACAGGCCTGGTGACTCACAATACAGGCATTTTAGATAAGCTTCCAGATTGAGTTTGAGGCCCATGGAATTTGAAAGTGTCTTAATGATGTATTCTTTCTACTTCTGCATAATATAAACTTGTCTTTTCCCTTTGCTGAAGATTAAATATTTATTGGAGTTTTCCTTATGTTAGAAGCTGATTTCATGTGTTGATGTGGATGAAAATTCACAGAAGCAATGGAATATCTGTTGTCTTTTTAAAACTTTTTATGTTATTTTATTTTTAATAAAGCAGAGTACCTAGCTGCACTGGTCTGATACCACTCACTATGTAGTCCAGGCTAGCCTCAAGGTCAAGGCTGACCTTCTGCCTTAGCCTCTGAGTACTGGGATTGTAAGTGCATGCTGTGTGTTGTGGCACTTTGATATCTATTATCAATCACACCTTTTGTGACTTGCTGCTTTAAACTGTTTCCGATAAAACATCATTTAATGAGTCATTATTGTAAGAATATTTTGGCATACGTTTATAATCCTATTCCATTTACTCCATGGGTTACCTCTTAGAAGATGGCACTGTTGTTACTTATTTATTTTTTTACATTTTACAGATGAGGAAATTAGAGACCAGAGAGGCAAGTATATTCCACAATGTCGAGCAGCTGGTGCACAATGAAATCATATTTGAACTTTGGTTTCAACTCATCTTTAAAAACTGGCTTAAACTCCTTTTTAAACTTTTCGCTTCTTCCTGCTTTTCTGAAAGATGCACTTGTTGTTTATATTTTCTTTTCTAGGTTCACCTTTCCATAATACAGTAGCAGCCAGTTGTCAGGGAGACGATGCCTGCTACAAATGACAGTCATCGTGCTACCTAATAAAAGGCACGGCAATGCAGCAAACCTTTTGACGCATCTTTCAACCTTTGGGAAAGCATCCAAAAGTCGGAAATGTCTTTTCTGATAATCTATCTACCTGTGACTTTCTGGATCCTTCTGCCTTGTAGTATCACTTGCCATTGATGATGGAACATAAGCCACCCACCTTTTTCACTGATGTTGTGAATGATAGTTTTTCCTTCATTGTCTGTGGTTATTAGGAATGTAATAAGACATTCGTTTTCTCCTTGTAGAGAGCAGGAAACAGAACTATCCTTTGAAAAATCTGTAGACAAAAGAGTCATTTATTAGGTTAAATGAGATTTCAAAAGAAATTTTTTTAAAGCAAAGTAGTATTGTGTTTTAACATGCAAATTTCAATTTTCAATACTACAGAATGAGAATAGAAAATGCATAGGATTTTTTTCCCACCAAGTAAGATCCTTGGTTCAACTTACATTCCAGGCAAACAGCTCCAGATGTGGTCAATCAGGATTGACCATCAAATGTCCCTATCAAACTGATGCGGGCAGATTTCAATAGAGTGAAAGTACTGCAAGCAGGTGCCCACTGCTTCCTGGGGAATAGAATGGCTTGATTATGGTAATGAGCGGGCTGTGTGTTCCTGTCTGCTGAGAGCATCTGGGAAGAAGGCTAGATTACATTGCTGCACAGTGCGGATGGATGCTGATACTATTAGAGGGGGCTTTGCACAATGGCATAGCCAAGACTGCTGGCCTTGTGTTGTCACAGAGTGAAAATAAATTAATGTCAAGAAACTGAGACAAAGGTGTTATGTCGATCTAAGACCCACAGGATAAAGGTAAACTTTAGCTTAGAAAGCAACCCAGAATAACAGTGGCCTGTCATTCAATGTAGACTTTCTTTTCCTCAACTCTTTCCAAAGTTGAATTTTTAGGGAAGCTTATTCAAGAGTTAGAAAATTATTTTCATGATAATAATTGACAATATAGTAAAAGGCCATTCCTGATTCACACATCAGAACTTCTAATAGCCCAGCTCCTTTGACAAAATCATTGAGAATTTTCTAAATTAAAGCAAAGGAAAGCAAAACACAAATTTGCTTTAGAAATCCTCCAAGTTGGAGATTTTTGATAATACTATTAGAGTTTTTCAGAACCCTGCAATTAATCTAAATTTGTGAGACATATGGTCCAATATTAGTATGTATCCTGGATTACTAAAATCAAAATTGTCCCAGGTAATCTTGGTCCCCTTCTTCCTAGACTGCAGTTTCTCTCATTAGCCTGAGAATTTTATTAAAAAGGTATTAATAAAATAGAATGTGTGTACCTGATTCATACAAATAAAATCACCTAATAGTCTATTTGGGGCACAAAAATACTAGCTATAGGGCCTAGAGAGATGGCTCAGCAGTTAAGGGGCACTCACTGCTCTTGCAGAAGACCTGGGTTCAGTTCCCAGCATCCACATGGTGGCTAACAACCACTGGTAACTGAAGTGCCAGGGAGTTTGACACCCTCTTCTGACCTATGAGGGCACTGCACAACGTGGGTGCGCTCACACATGCAGGCATACTCATACACATAAAATAAAAATAATAAAATATGCATTTTAAAGAATAGTAAAGAATTTAACAGAAATCATCCTACTTTGGTTATTCCCATATGTTTACAATCATGTAAGTGAGCTGGGAGCTTTGCAAATACCAATGCCGGGGTCCTAGTGTGGGTATTCTGATGGGAGGGGCTGCTCACCATTTGGGGCTTTAGGCAGTGAGGCAGTAATTTATTAAGTGTTCTAATGAGATGCCTCTGATGAAAAGCTCTGGGATGCCTTGGACAACTCTGGGTGAGTGAAATCCATGTTATTTCATGTGTTTGATTGTAATTGGCACCCATATAGAATTCATACTTCTAGGATGACCTTCACCACACCACTGCCTGCCTTCCACTCCAATAACTAAGATTCATGAAGTCTTAGGGAATGGGCTTTTACATTTTGAAGGGTTCTTTTTCTTCAGTTTCTGCTGCAGCAGTGTGGGCCCACACTTCTCTCTTGAATGCACTTAATGGAACATCAAGCTCTCAGGTAGAAAGTATGTGGATGGCTTATCATCCTCATTTCAGTAATATTAATCCTGCTTCTTTATTTTCTTTTAAATAGCTGCACTGAAACACAGGGAGGCTTACTTTCCTTGGCCAGAATTATTTAAGTTTTAATGGAACTTCGAATGTGACCTTTGAGTCACAACTCCAGTCCTGCACTTTAATTACTTTACAGTTCCTTTTCGTGATTCTCTTACAGCTCTAGACGTGGCCCGTTTTTGTAGTGTTTGAGTGTTGAAATAGTATTATCAAATGTGCAATGAAAGATTTGCATAATTAGCTGCTAAGGTTGTCTTTTGTTGTTCATAAAAAATGGCTCTTTCTTTTTTTGCCCTCCTTTGTGAGCGCCTGCACTACTGCCCTGGAATAATACAGTGAAAATAAGATCTCAGGGGCCCAGGAAATCATGCTGAGCGAAGAGAGGGAGAAATGTGAGAGGAGACTGGAGAGGTAGGGGCGGGGAAATCGGGGGTGAGGGTGAGGGGTGGAAAGGGGATGTGAAGAGGCGGGTCTGGGAAGGTCCAGAAAGAATGCATAAGAAACATTGCTGTCTGTACCATTCGTTCAAAGTAGCCATGTGTCTTAAGATCTCAGTTCTGGGACTGGAGAGATGGCTCAGCAGTTAAGAGCACTGGCTGCTCTTCAGAGGACCTGGGATTGATTTCCCAGAACCCACGTGGTGGCTAACAACCATCTGTAACTCCAGTTACAGGGGATCTGATGCCCTATTCTGACATCTGAACTCATTGCACAACACCCGTGCACTTACATACATGTAACCACAACACTCATACACATACAATAAAAATAATAAAATATTTTTAAAAAAAGATCTCAGCTCTGGGATCAGGTAGCAGTTCTCAAAATAATTTCCCAAAGGTGGAGGTGGAGGAGGTGGTGGAGGTGGTGGAGGTGGTATGTCCATGTGTGTATGTGCGTGTGGTTCTATGGTAAATTGAATTTGGGGATTCCCTTTTACTTTAGCTGCTCTCCTGCCCCTCTCAGTGACTCATGTGCACATTTAATTTTATGTTCATAACAATTCTTCTGAAATCTTGCAAAGAGAAAAAGTATTTCCCATTTCCGCAGTTATGTGACTGTAGGTGCTTCGTTTCCATTCAGTCTCTTTAGAGCTAGTGTTCTGGGAACACACTTTGAGCACCAATGCTCTCAATGTGGAGCAAATTAAACAGCAAGACTTTTGGTTAAATGGAAGGAATAATCTTAGATGTGCCCTCCCAAGTCACCCACAGCCCATTGGCAGATGAATCCATGTGAATTACGAAGAATGCTCCTTGTACTCTCCGTGTCCTCAGCCGGAGAAAGCGAAAAGCCAAAGACTCCGTGGGAGAGAAACGTGATGTAATCATTTCAGATGGTGTGGCGGTAACCTTAGCAGGCGAGAAGCTCAAAACAGGACTTGGAAGAAGGCTATTAGAAAAGTGGCTTTTTAAGCCACTGCTAGACAAAGACTTTCTCTTTTGTCTAGCATAGTACTTTAGAGAATATTAATCATGACCCACTTGTTACTTTCATTCTCCAAGTTGGAAACAGTTGCATCCTTCTCTTTGGAAGATAATTTAGTAAAATACAAAAGAATGACATAAATATTCTGAATGCCACTTAAGCTAGTCTTCCACTTGAATCCAAGCATTTATGACCATCTCCTCTGAAAACTGTGAACTTAGATGCAGCACCTACCCTGTTCACTCACAGCCCGCTGTCTCTCCTTTTCCCCATCTGCACATTAGACTTCCCATGTTGCTGGTGAATCAAATTCTAGTCATTTGCAGGCATTTTCTACAATTTTTGCTCATTTCCCAGAGATAACTGGTGAATATTCCCACTGTCTGCTGTGAGATGGGTCTAGAGGACACACTGGGAAGTGGTAATAGTCACTAACATGGACGGTTCACAAATTCTGCTTCAGTCAGTGCTTTAATGTGTCACCTTGGTGTCAGGCAAAAGCACGCACCATCTTGTCCCATTTACTGCTATTTGCCATGTTTATCTTCGGTCACCAGAAAAGCACAGATGTGGAGTTTTATGAACACTAATCATGTCCCTCCAAACCAGTAATTCAACTGTAGCACCAGAACAGTTTTGAAACAAAGTAATGTTCATAACAATATAAATATCTTTATGTTATTCTATTTTGGAGATCGACATTAATTTCCATATTCTAATTCCATCTATTCAAAATGTATATCCCACAAGACTATACATTCTCATCTGATTATTTCTCTTCACCTGAGCTACACCTGCCTCATATCTCCAATGCACATAGTGGCAATTCCGGCAGAGTGATATGATAATGAAGTTTGTGGTGATGCAAACCCAGATTCCTCTACGATGTCCTTTTACAAAGTTAAACCTCTTCTTTGTTTTAAAGTTTCTAAGTTGCTTTTTAAATGACCTTCCCAACTCAGCTAAAATGCAATTGATTTAAATACGTGGGACAAAATTTTACCATTAGAAAGACTTTCATTTTAAATAATTAAATTTAAAATGACAGATGTAAGCAGGAGCTCAGTTTGCTGACCAGTTAGAACAGGAACTTCTTGAATCTGGGAGGCAAGGCAAGAGGGAATAAAGGATGGTGATGTAATGCCCACGGCTAAGAGGTTAGAAATAAAAGCATTGGGAGGAAGATGGAAGGGGCCAAAAAATGGTACTACACAACCTCCCAGAATCTGAAGTTGCAGACAGGTAAACTCTTACATCTGACTTTATCTTGTCTTGAAATAAGGGAATATCGGGCTGGGAGGGGGAGTTAGCAGTCATTTCTTCAATTTCCTTCTCACTAGTTTGGAAAATCCAACCTTGTGGAATTTTCTACAACTGCAATTGTCAAGTAGAGGTGAACTTGCCAAGAGAGCTGAAGACCAATAGAATCACTGAGACTTTAAGTCTCTTGTTCCTCGAGCTATCAGGGCTTAGCTTTAGAAAATGCATTTATACTTAGATGGAGCAGGGAATATGAGTGAGCTAGCATCCTGGACAAATGAGGTCAAGTTACTGCGTCCCTTGACTCACAGTTTCTGCCTCTCAAGAACAATGTGATTTAAGACTAGCAGCACCTTCCTCACTGACGGTGGCACCTGCAGCTTTGCACTTGGCTGTGCACTCTTCTTGGGCCTGGTCATCTGCAGACAGGTGGCATTCGATGCAGCTCCTATGGATGGGACAACAGGTTCATCAGTTTGTGTCAGTGGAACACAGGTGTGCAGTTGCCACAGTGCTTTGTTCTTCTCATAAAGATGACATTGACCTCTTGGTTCTTTATGAGAGAGAACTGAGTAAGATCCAGGAGGACATGGGATTGTCTGCTTTCTGCTGTCGTCAATGTTCCTGAGCCTGCCTTAGAGTAGCCTCTTTATTGTTTTTCTGTAGTGACTGCCTGTGATTGGTTAAGAAAAAAACCTTTTCTTTTTTTTCCAGTACTTGATTTTACATAAGGGAGTGCTTGTATTCATAAATATGATTACAGTTCAGACAAAGTTATGAATTTCTAACACAGATGATCTGTCTCTATGATAGAAATATTTTTAAAACCTTAGGATTGTAGCCTGTACCTTCGTTTTTTCAGGCCTCTAAGTAAAAGATTACTGCTTACATAACAGTACATTTCCAGGGACATAAGGAAATTACAGTTACTTTAAGGATGTCTACAGAGCAAAGTAAAATTTAGGCCTTGAATTAATATTGTGCTACAAATCACTTCACAAATAGATTCTGCTGGGAGTAAGAGGAAACTGCAAACTTCCTACTGTGCGACTCCCGCATGCCCCGGGAATGGGCTGTCCTCTAAGGGGGGAAAGAAGTTCTTCTGCCCACGGGATCTCAGCTGAGCTGTACTTCCTTAGGCAAACTTTCCCTGATCCACAGGCCAGAGAGCTCCCTTGCAGTAGAAACCTTGGGATTCTTCTACAGGAAGGGCTTGGGGCAGCAACCCATATGGGAGTAGAGATCTTGTCTTGAAGCTGCTTTTTTGTATATTGGTTTGCTAATTTGCTATATTGCATTTGGATGGGCTTTGTGGGGTGCCTGGGACATTTTGTGGAGATTCTTTAACCTTCATGCATCTCATTGTGGCAACCTCAGCAAGCCTCTCTCCTACCCTATAGTTCTACAGTGTCCTTTATATCCCCATTATGATTGGCAGTCCAGGTATCTGTAATTACTTAAAAAATCTAGGGTTAGGGAGGCGGCTCAGCAGATAAATTGGCCATGCAAGTGTGAGGACCAGAGTTTGGATCCCCAGAACCCACATAAAAGCCAAGCAAGTGTGGCAGCTGCTTGTAATCCCAGCATATTAAAGGCAGACACAGGGAGTTCTAGGATAAATTGGCTAAGTAGATTGTTGGAATTAGAGAGCTTCTGGTTCCACAAGAGACCCTGCTTCAAAAAACAAGTTGAAAGGGACTGAGGAAGACACCTGACAACCTCTGCGTGCACGCACGCACACACACACACACACACACACACAAATAAAAGCTTATCTTTCCCACTAGATTCTGAGCACTTGTTTGTGAAGGTAGAAACTGTGACTGTCTCCTTACATGACTATGACCTACCACCATTCTTGGCTTCTAGCCGCTACTAATACCTGTTAGATAAATGAACACATACATGAATTTTTTAAAGGAAGAATAGATCCAGAATAGACTCATCTCAAAACTAGCATCAACATTATATAGATTATCTGATTCCCAAATTTGAACTTCATTGTTAACTTTATATTTTATAAACCAGATTAAAGATTGATTCATGTTTATGGAGATGAAGTAGAAAAAAACAAAGACATATCTTAAAGGGATATTTTTGTTGGTGGTACTGGGTTGAACCCAGGGACTCGCGCAGGGTAGGCAAGCATTCAAGCAGTATATCACTGAGCTAACAGCTGCAACCTGACATTTTACATTTGATTTTATTTAAATAATTTGAATCAAGCTGCAGACTCTGCTAGGTATCTCAATTTGCCTGGGATGGTGACAGAGAAGTCTTGACATCTGATTGCTGACTAACTACTGGAGGAGATTTTGAGTCTCTCCCTCCACTTACATTAGAAATGCAAACATTCCCATTTCAGGAATCAGAGTTAATGAAAGCCTAAACCACTGGACGGCATTTGCTTCATAATCACATTACATGATGCAACCTCATTACCGTCATCTTGCGTCACAAGACCTACAAATTTTGTCTCACTTCTGTCAATAGAAAATATGAATGATTTTGTTGTTGTTATTGTTCTTATAGCATAAAAATATAATCCACAATAGGCACCCCAAAAAGTTGGGTTATAAAGAATGTGGGAAGTGAAAGCTAAGATTGTCTCTGCCTCCTCCAATCTAAGGATGGGAATGAATCCTTCAAGGTCAGCCTAGAATAGCTAAATAAGAAAGAAGCCTGTCTGTTTCCCCTGAAAAGGTACTGCCTGCCTGTGGGTGTTAGAAGAATACCTCCAGGGCATTCCGACTGTGTGGCTGGTATTGTAACTGAGAGGCCATCTGATGTTATCAGTGTGGGACATCAGCTCCACTTCCTCATGTGATCTCTAGCAGAAATGTGACATTATGATTTGGGATAATCCAGACTGAGAAAGAGGCAGGTGAAAGGCTTATGTTCCAGCTGAAGATCACAGGGACCCTGTGGGTTATAGGTTTTGATAGATGCTCTGAGACTAAACCCAGCAGAGATGGTTGGAGGTTTGAGTTTACTAAATGTCATTCAAAATTTGATCACGTGGAAAGCTATCCACAGAAAAGACTAAAGAAAGTGGACATTACCGTTTAGAGTTACAGGGGTCACCACAGGTAGGACAGCGTTCACATGTGGGTCCCGAAGCTCCAGGGTTCCTGCAGACACACTTGCCACAGACACAGTCCCCACGCCCACTGCACAGCACTCCGTCCTCAGATACACACGTGTCTGTGCTGGTTGTGCAGTTGCAGTATTCGCCAGTCCAGCCGTCCCTGCACAAGCATTCACCACAGTCACAGTCACCATTATCTGTAAGACACAAAACAAGTGCTTTATGCTGCTTGTGGCTCAAACCACTTCCATTTCCCCTCCTTACCTTTAAGAAGCATTAAGAGACTGATGGGAGAAAAGAGAGACAGAGAGAGAGAGATTGACTTTTTTTATTGGGTGTGTTTTGCCAGAGATATGTATTTATTAATCTGTTGCCTAACTGAACATGCACTGGATTACCTGACATTGCAGCAAACAGAATAAACAACCAGACAAAATGAGAGCATGCACACAGCCCATAGGAGTATTCGGTGCCTGTATGCCTCTATATTGAACTGTTCTTTGGATTTAAAAATTTTTTGTTAATATATCATCAGATGGAGATACAGGGCAGTCTTGGATTAATATCCATCTCTCTATGTCACTCAAGCTGAACAATCACAAAATCCTCATTTATAAAGCATAGAGATAAAAAATGGACTTTCAGTGGTTGTGGTCAAGTGAGATAGTTTTACATTCCCTAGTTAGCTGTTCCCATTGGTATACAGTGAGTGCTGACAAACTCAACTGCGTACATACTCTGTGCTAAAGAGTCTGTTAGTCTCAAGGATGTGCCACCCGGACCTTCCATGCTGAGAATGGAGGCAGCACGTGTCACCAGCAGCAGACCCAGCTCCCCCTGGGAAGGACTCATACATAACCTCTCTCACAGCTAAATCTAACTATCTCCTCGTCTTTGTTCCATCTTGTAAATCATAAGCCAGCCACAGAAAAGCTGCGAAGAAATTAGGAGGCTTTTTCTTGCCCCAGTTTGATAAATTATAATAAACCTAGCTTCATTCACCAATTTTAGTTTTTTTTCTTCTTCTTTTCTTTAGAATGTAGTGGATAATGGAGAGAGAGTCCAATTACAGCTGCAGTCCTGAGAGCATCTGGTAACAAAGATCCAGAATTCAGTGAGACACGGTTACTGAATTTATCATTTAGTTAGGAGGTGGGCAAATTAATACCACTACTAAATATAGTGTGCTGAGTCTACGGCGCAGGTGGAATAGTTTCCAAATTAAACAGAGATTTGAGAAAGTTTCAAGAGGAAGTAATGCTTGGCTTGAATTTGAAAGATAAAGATAGTTAGAAGAGGGTTGCAAACGTTTCATGGAGAGAAAACAAAATAGGAGCTGGTGGTAAAAATGTGCTTAACAATGACAGCATTAACGTGTTTAATAACCATGGGGCTCTGGCAGGAGAGAAGATGAGAAGGTTGACAAAATGTCCTAAGTCAGACTGTGAGAAGCCTCATGGCTAAAGTAAGAACGTTTTCCCTGAAGGTTATGAAATTTTGCATAGGGTATTTGGGTAGACATACCCTGGCATCATAAAGTGATCAAACTAGAGACAGGAAAACCAGCTGCAAGTTTTTACAGGAGTGGAGACCTGATCTCCTGCTGCATCCGTGGGAACAGAAGAGCCAATAGGCAATTTGAAATGGAATGCTCAGGACAGGATGTGACGGGGAAGAGAGACAGAGTCTTCCCAGGGTGGCCAGTCTGGGTAGCCAGCTTCCCTCAGACCCCCAGTGGAAGCTCACTTATGGTCACTGCCATGTGCCTACACACCTGGTACGTGGCAGGGCACACTTGTTCTGGAGCGAGGAGGAAAAGCAACTTTAGGTATAGTGGACAGTGAGTCTTTTTGGCACTATTGAGTAGACAGGGCTGTAGAACACCTTCCTAGGCAGCTGAGACGGTAGAAGATTGGCACTTGGAATCCATCAAGGAAAGGATTCAGCTGAATGAGGTCATCTAGGGAAAGCAGGCAGAGGGAGGAAAGCACTGGAGCGCATTAGCCTGCAAGACATGAGCAGAGGAAAGGCTTCTCACAGGAGAGGGTGAGGGATGGAGGGGAACCAGAGTAATGAATGTTTGCAGAAGCCCAGCAAGCCCAGCTAGAAGGAGAAGGTGTCTGGACACTGATGGACAAGTATCCATCTAATCTTGAAGAGCCCTGTCCGGATCAGGGCACAGAATGACATATGAAAGAAATGCTCTAAAAATAGTGGACAGTGTATGTCAGATAAAACACCTGTGTGTCCTTTCCACAGCATTTTTTCAGTGCCTGGCAGGCATATTAAAATAAGCATTTGGTATTCCAAACAAATAACAGTTATTTACAAACTCTCATAACAGATACTTTCTTCAGGAAAAAAAAAAGATACATATTTAGGCATTTTACCCTGAAGTTTTGCCCTTCCAGCAAAATTTGGAATTATCTGAGCTAGCCTCTAACAGTGTTTGCAATGGTTACTGGCTGTTACTGAGCACAAATGATGGTTAGTAGCAGTATTGTTAAGAAACTATCCAGGAGGAAGAATTTGTAAGCAAAATTATTCATGAGTATTAAAATGTGTGAAGAAGACACCGGCAAGTGAAAGATTCAGGATTTTTCCTTGTAAACTTTGTTTTATAGTTACTTTTCTATCTTCATGACTCGGCCTTAAGAGACTGGGAGTAGCAGAGTCCTTCATAGAATGCTTTGTTGGGCCAACGACCACAGAGCAAAGGAAACTACAAAGGCTTTGAAGTTGGCTTCTGAATGCTCCTGGAGTATGTGAGTGTGTGTGTGTGTGTGTGTGTTTGTGTGTATATATACATATTCTATCACTCTATATGGTATACATATATTAAAATAGCATATTTTTTAAAGAGGTTACACTGGCTGGCTTTTTAAATTTTTTTTTTTGTGTGTGTGTGTATGAGTGTTTCACCTGCATGTAAGTGCACTCATGTTGTGTAATGCCCACAGAGGCCATAAGAGGGCATCAGATCATCTGGAACTATAATCACAGATGGTTGTTAGCCATCAAGTAGGTTTTGGGAATCAAACCCAGATCTTCCACATGAGCAGCCAATGCTCTTAACTGCTGAGTCATTTCTTTAGACCCCCTAAAGGCATATTTTTCTAATGAAAGATGGATTTAAGTTTACTTGAATCCATGGCATTAAGACAAATTCCAGATGTATCCCATAATCATGATCAAATCAATGAATTCAAAGCTAAGAATAAGTGATTTGAGCAAAAACTATGCACTTAATTTTATGTGTAAGTGACTTTCAAAACTATGGTATCTTTTTGTTTCTTCAGCAGTGAAAGGAGAAATATTCATGAAAGGAAGAAATCTCTAAATTGTAATTTATTCTGAAAAATGAACTTGATGCATAAATGTTATTAAATGAACATGCATTTCAAAGGGCTTTGAGAATGTCCAATACATCATTGTATGTAAGAATCACTTGGCAGAAATTTAGAAAACCTTTCTTGTAACATTGAAAAATGGATCTCTGAAGGTGATATCCTCAAGCAACAAGTTATCTGAAATATCTGTTCATGTCACCGTCACACCTTCTTATTAGTCTCATGTAGAGGCAAGATGATAACCCAAGATCAAGAAAACATTACCAAGGGCTGGAGAGACCTGCCAGGAGTTAAGAGCACTGGCTGTTCTTGCAGAGGACCAGGGTTAAAGTCCCAGCACCACATATGGTGACCAACAACCTTCTGTAAGTTAACCCCAGTTCCAGTGGATCCAACTCCCTCTTTTGTCCTCTGTGGGCATTGCACAACATGGTGCACTTACATACATTCACATAAAATAATTTTAAAAATATTTTTAAGAAAGAAAGAAAACATTACTATGCTCTTTTCGGATGGATAGATCTTTCTGGAATGCCACTGACAACTGTAAATGCATAGTCACAAGAAGTTTTCCACTAATGCCATTTACCCATTACTACTTCCAGTCTCTTAGAATCAAAACATAAGAGACTAATGGAATTTGGGCAAGAGTAAGCAAAATCAGTCGAGTCTTCTGCCTTTGAGTGCTTCCAGAAGGATGCGTGTAAAACAATATCACGATAAAAGCTTTTCAGAAAAGCGGTATATTGTCAAGTGTATTACTGGTAAAGTAGATGAAGTCCATGCAAGTTGTAAGTGGTGTGTCTGTTCACTTTTGCAAATCATGGCCAGCAGGAGAGTGTCTGTTCACAATGAACCCAGCTCCATCCCTTTCTCTCTTTCTTTTCTTCCTTTCTTGAGACAGGGTCACATTTGTCCCATGCTTGCCTTGAACTTGCTAGGTAGCCCAGGATGGCCTTCCCTTATCTCCTGAGTGCAGGGAAAATTAGTCACTTTTATATGTTCCTGACACTGTGGTTTGAAAATATCCCTTGCTTAGTTTTCTATAAAGATAATGCTATTATCTATGAAATCTGTCTGCAGACACACTGGGAAAATCAGGAAGGTTGAGCCTAAAGTCAGTAACCAGCCAATGTTTCAATTGTAGTATAAATTTATACCATTTAAAAAATGTTAACATATTTGTAATTGTTGTTGGACTGGATTATAATTTAATATATGTGCTATACCAGAATAATTTTATGAGTCATGTTTTATATAGTATATTCTTTAAAATTTATTTTTATTATTTCTATTTATGTGTATACATCTATGTGAGTGACATGTGTATGTGATACCTGTAAAGACCACAAGAAGGCATTGGATCCCTTAGTTGTTGTGACCCACCCAACATCAAGGGTGCTGGGAACCTCTGTAAGAACAGTGTGCTTTCTTAACCACTAAACCATTTCTCTAGTTCCTATAGTTTATTCTCAAACTATAGTGCTTTTATATCTACAAAAGATACTAACATGTAAATATTTACATTTTTTGCTTTTTCTCAAATTTTTCAAGTAATGCCAAACTGTTAGCTATTTTCATTTTTTAAATAGGCTTTCTCAGAGATATCCTTCCCCAGCTTTACTTGACTCAGTGGCTGGTGTAGTATGCTTAGTAAGTATTTATGGCAAATACCCGTAGATCCAGCACTTGGGAGGCTGAGGGAGGGGGATTGTGAGTCTGAGACACACACACACACACACACACACACACACAGAGAGAGAGAGAGAGAGAGAGAGATCATGTGGAATGAGTGAAGGCTCCAATCCACTTAGCATTTCTGTGCCTCTAGCTCTTGGCTGTGTTCCTTTAGGGGTCTCTTATTAGATGTTAATTTTTCCAAAGAACAGAGATTAAAAAGTGGGTCAGACCCAGCAACTTAGTTTAGAAAAGTCTAGTAGGCAATGGAATTTGGATTACAGGTAGTTTTGTGGAGTATAAGTGATAACTAGAGAGGTGACATCTCCAACTTTTACCTACTTGCACTTAGGAAATTGTAATATTTAAATATAAATATAAATTCACTAGGCAGAGATCATATCTCTAATCGATGTTAGAAACAACAAAAATTCCAGGTGATAATTCAGTTATCTTAAGTCTAATGATTCACCCACTGAGGCAATTAGCAAATATTGATTGAGCAATTACTAAGCATAGGAACCTAAGGAAGGAACAAGAGATGTCAAACCCCATCCTGATCCCTGATAGCGGCAGTGTAAGAGGGATTAGCCATAGCTTACCTCCACAGAGTAGGCCTTTATGTCTCAGGCAAGAGAAGTTGTCACACTGGCAGTAAGGCCCATAAATGTTCCCGTAGGGAGACAAGTGGCAGACACATTGCCCACAGTAGCAGTCACCCCTTCCGCTGCAGGAAGGGTGACCTGGGGCCTCCTTGCAGGAATCTGTGCTTGGTGTGTCCTCGCCGCACTCACAATGAGGACCCATGTGGCCAGGGTTGCAGGCACACACTCCACATTGGAAGGAACCATTTCCATTGTGGCACTTGGAGCTGTTCACTTCTACTTGTCTTTGACAGTCACAGTCACATTCCGCACTGACAAGTATTTCCAGAGTGTCCCCCAGCCCCACGGGCTTTACGAGAAGGTTTCTACTTCTTCTCTCACAGTTTGATATGCCCACAGTCACATTGAAGGATGCCTGGAAGAGAAAACAACGGTTATCTGCTTCTTCTTCCATCCACCAGTCTCCAGGATTTGAAACAAGACTGGTATAGATCGGCTTTGCCAAAAACAATTGGTAGGAGATCCAAAAATTCTGGGAAGAAGTCCAGCCTCATTGAGCTGAGCTAGCCTCAGACCCAAATGAATATTATTTCTGAAGGTTTATTGTGCATCTACTTACTGTGTCCCCCACCTTCAAGTGCGAGCATTTCTTTTGGTGTGGGAAGAGGACACCATTGTTACAGACAGCTGTGAAAGACAGGTCGAGGCCTTCTGTGTCTCCTGATACTTCCAGTTCCACCTCAGACCGAAGTTCCTTTAGTTCAGACGAGAGGGTTAGATGAAGTCACAACCAAAACAATCCAGACACAAAAACAAACTGTAAATTGTGTTCATTAAACTACAAGTGAAAGGGCTAGGGAGATGGCTCATGGGTAACGTGTGAGGACCTGAGTTTGGATCCCCAGAACACATAAAGAAAGACTCCATAGCATGAATCTAGATTCAGTTCTATGGGAGACAGAAAGCAGAGGCAGGAGAATTCCTGGAAGCTTGTGGAGTAGGAGCCTGGTGTCCTGACATACAGAACAGTGAGCAAGAGACCCAGTGTCAAGGTAGAAGGGAAGGACACCTGATGTTCTCTTACCTCCACATGGCCACGTGTGTGCCTGTACCCCGACACATGAATGTGTACACACACACACACACACACAAACACACAAGCAAAGGTAAAAACTATGAATAAATAAAAACTAAACTGGTGGTATATTATATATATACACACATGTTCTGGTTTTATTGAATCTCAGACCTTGTCAATGTTAAGATACTCTTATGATAATTAAGATAGGACAAAATCTCTGAAGGTGACTTTCCACAGAATGTGACAGACACGAGTCTATTATGCTCTGAAAGTTGTTTCATCCATTCTGAAAAGCTTGGCAAATTTTTTCTGACCTAAGTTGCATAACTTGACATCAAAAAGACAATTCTTTTGCTTATTTATTGGTATCAAAATGTAACAATAGCATCCTTTACTTATAAGTTTCATTGTTTCTTACTTGGTGCTGCTTTGTATGAAAGGCAGAATTGCAACCATTCCCCAACAGTGAATATTTACCTAACTGATATCAAATTTTCACCCTGCTGCTCTGTTGGGTACATTTCTGCACATGTAATAACTTTTCTTCTCAATGTTGAACCATAGTTCAAAAATTTTAAAGATATTTTACAATGGCAGCTAAACTAAGCTTAGCAGTTAAAGTACCAAAAATGCAGTAAGGACTTGAAGTGGTGACAATCTCAGTTGCCAGTGAAAGCTGTCATGACTGCCACCTGGCACATAGTGGCTATGCGACCTCGCTAATTAAAAGATGGATCCAGATTTGTTTTCTTACCATGCTGGAGATCAAACCCAGGGCCTAGCACATGCCACCCAAGTTTTCTACCACTAGATCATATCTCTAACCCTCCAGTTTTTAAAGGTGTTAAAATATGGGGAGGAACTGTGCCTTAAAATCATTTTTGGAATATATTGTGCATTGCATGTACAGTCAGATCTTGGATAAGACTACATTTCTGTTCTGAGAAGATTTTCATCCTACTTTTTATATTCCTTGCTCACTTGAAACATAAAAGACTGTGTTCGGGGGGGGCTAAAACCAAACTATTTTAAGAATCTATTAAAAAGCATTTAAAATATTCTGATTTGGGCATGGAGAGATGGCTCAGTGTATAAGAGCACTGGCTGCTCTTGCAGAGGACCTGAGTTTGATTCCCAGCACCCACATGGTAGCTAACAACCATCTGTAACTTTAATTCTAGGTGAATCTGATGCCCTCTTCTGATCTTCATTGGCATTTCATGACACAAATGCACCTACCTGCATGCAGGCAATATAACATACACATAAAATAAAAATAATAAGATATTAAAAACAAAATATTATGAATGAAGTTATCCTTCAATTCATTCAAAAGGTTTTGAGTTCATATCTACTTCATTGTTGGGTTGGCATGCATTACATGTCCCTGTCTGTCCAGTTGTGGTACTTGGTGTTGAACATGCTAGGCCAGCACTCTACCACTGAGCTATTGTTATACTTTAAAATCATATTTGGTTTCAAATTTTCCTGAAGTATAATTTTGTTGCTGTGTAGTAAGATCATCCTGCTTCTTCCGAGGTCTGATTTGTGAGTGCTGGGTGTGCACACTTATGCATGTGCATAGAGGCCAGGCACAACAGCAGGTGTCCTTCCTCAGATGTTGTCTACTTGGTTTTTGAAACCAGATCTCTCACTGACCTGACACTCACCAAGTAGGATAGGCTGGCTGGTCAGCAAACTCCCAGGATCAACCTGTCCCTGCTGCCACTCCAGTGATATTATAACTGCTCGTCAACATGCCCAGATTTTTTGTGTGGGTTCTGAGATACCCAACTCAAGTCCTCATGCTTACAAGGTAAGTTCTTTATTGATAAGTTATCACCCAGCCTTCCAAAGTCTGTTTATAGTAAAATTATTGAGAGTTAAGGGAGGAGCTGGATAGATGGCTCTACGGTTAAGAGCCCTGGCTGCTCTTGCAGAGATCCTGGGTTCAGTTCCTCGTTCCCACATGGTGGCTAATATAACTGTTCATAACTCCAGTTCCAGGGGCTCTGATGCCCTTTTTTGATCTCCGTGGGCATTGCATGACACAAGTGCACTTACATGCATGCAGGCAATACACTTATACACATAAAATAAAAAGAATAAATAAAATATTGAAAAAGGAAAAGGAAAAAAAGAGTTAAGGGAGAAGTAATTTTGGAGCCAGTGATAGAGTTGAATCAGGAGCTGAAAAAGAAGTGAGGGGTGTGTGTTGGTGACAGCAATAATAAGGACAATACTAATGACATAATCTGACTAAATCTCAGCACTGGTATAAAGGAGAACAGTGTGAAAGTCGGAGGAGAAGTAGCACTAATGTAAATTTCCCACGGAAGGATATAAATGCTAGTTGGTATTTCTTATCATTTCACTCATTTATATTTTGAGCATCTTTTGTGAGTTGGGCAAAGAAAACAAATCAATTCCTTCCTAGTGTTCAAATTCCAGTAGAGGAGCTGACCCTTGGGATCACTGATATTTCAGTAGCTTTTATTACATGGTTTGGGAACAAAGAAAATTAAGCTGGGTAGGTGAAAACACATCCAATATTTAATATTTTTACATCAAGATGGGATTCTTAAATACTCAGCTGACATTTATAGCCACAAATTGCTTCTGTCCTAGTAGAAGTCAATGAAGCCTTTTGTTTTCTCTCAATATATTTTCTTTCTCTCTTTAAAAAAAATTTTTATTCTTAATTTTATGTGTATGAGTATATTGCCTGCAGGTATATACCTGCAGGTATATGAGTATATATGCCCACAGAAGTCAGAAGAGGGCATCAGATCCCCTGGAACTGGAGTTACGAAGGTTGTTAGCTGCCATGTGGGTGCTGGGAACCAAACCAGGGTCTGCAAGAGCAGTCAGTGCTCTTAACCACTGAGCCATTTCTCCAGTCTCATCTTCCTCTTTCTTTTTACAGACTGAAAAACAAGTTCAGTCTATAGGTTCTTGTGCCTGAAAGACTTTTTAAAATGCATTTAAAAGTAATAATAAAAACCCCAATAATTTGGACTAGTGTCAGAATCTACTGCATATTTTACCCCATGAACTATAAGTCAAACAAGAAATTGAGAATAATGATTAGTAGAAGAATAATCAATGCTTTTGATATTTTTGAGACAGTGAATAAGGACACAAAGTTCAATTCAAACGTGCAATGCCTTGATCTCAATGATCTGTAAGTTGTATGAGTGATTGGAGACCCTAAAGCAAGCTGCAGCCTGGGACAGAGCAAGCAGGAGGATGGATGGGGCTGGTCAGACTGACAGGGAAACATTTTTGAAAATCCACTGTTTTCTAATTTGCTTAATGTCTTTAAAGTGGTTAATAGTCAATACTTTAGAGAGTACCAAACTAAAGAAAATGGAGTGCATTATAATACAGTGAAGGATTGCTTTGTGATTTTTTTGATTCTACACATTAAAGCTTTAATTAGTGCATGCGAGGAGGAAGTTTTCTATCATGTTTTGTTGACAAGCTTTCTTGTCTGGAAGAATTTCAAGGATGAGCTAATGTGATGATTAATTTTTTATGAGAGCTAAGAAAACTGAAATTTCTGAAGATTACTAGTGGGGGAAATCTGCCAACATTTTATAGTCTTAGTGCATGCAAATGTGGGCCATGTCCTGGAGAAACGAAATATTTGAGAAGGAATGGGTTTCCTTTCCCCTCTTTGCATGAGTTTCAAAACTGGTAGGGTGATGTCAAAATCACAAGGGAGATATTTTTCTTTTCAAAACATGTATTTTCCTCGTCCCCTGATGTCTCTGATGTGACTGTGATGTGACAGGAATATGAGATGCTATTTTTTTTAAAGCTTCCCAGGTGAATCTGGTATATCATTTAATTAAAGGAATACTGGCTCAGTATGTACTCAGTACTGGCATATCTTGTTATTTATGGCTCATTAATTTGCAATTTTCAAACACCTAGAATTTGGGGAATTTTATTAATTTATTATTATGTAAATGCTGTTTAAGGAGATACTAGCAATTTACTGGTTTACTAAACATTTGCTTTTTAATTTTTTAATGCCTGTCCAAGTTTCTGGGTTAATTTGAATCTGGGGGAGGGTAGGGAAAACAAACAAGGAGAATGGTATTTAGGACCAAAATTTAAAAAGCAGTGGCAATTGGCCATCCAGTGCTGGCTGAGTTGGGCAATGGAGACAAAGAAAACACAGTAACCCTATAGACGTGTCTTATTGAGGGGTCTTCTGTCCTCAGTACCAATTTACAAAGTCAAGACAAAAAAGTGTATCTGTAGAGAAAAGCAGTTAGGGAGAAAGGATTTATTTTCACTCACAGTTCCTGGTTATGATCCAACCCAGTGGGGAAGTTGAGGCATTGGGAGTTGCAGCAGTTAGTCCATGTTGTGTGTGCACTCAGAAAAAGAGAGCAATGTATGGACTGCTATCTGCTCCTAATTATCAAAGCGATGTGACGAGCTCCTTCAAGCTCCCACCACTATGATGTCTCCACTGTGAGGGATTTTGGCCTGGAATTGTGAGCCCCAGGAGCCTCAGGGCATTCTATCACAGCAACAGGAAAAGAAACAAAGACAGCACCCACCGAACCAATAGAAATGTCTCCACGCCTTAGAGAACCTTAAACACTGCATTTAGCATTTTGCTACATGGTCAGCTCTTGCCATTTTGTTTGAGTTTTGATCTTCTCTCATTAAACCGCATAACTTTGTTACTCACTGACAATTTATGCTGACTGTTTTGTCAGGCAGTGGGGAGCTTAATCATGACTCAGAGAGCCTTTGCAGTTGAATTAAATTTGTGCTGGAGACAGTGCTACTGTAGATTATTATAAAACAGTCTCAGTTTTAGAACAGGTCTTTGATTTTTCCATCTGCTGCTTCACCCTTTAGGAAGATTCATAGATAAAGTAAATAAAATTCTTTATTTTAGCTGCATTAACACAGAGAGATTTTCCTCTGGATAAGTATTCCTTCGACCGACAAATGAAAGCGTATTCACTACCCACATCTTAGTGTTTGAATGCCACTGAACTGCTCAAAGGGAGACCAGTTTCTTGTAAAGTAAAATATCATACTTCGTAAGCCGAGATGATAAGCTGGAGGATGTTCCCAGAATCCTTCTGAAGTACTCCTACTGTTGCTCCAGGAATAAGTTTTGCATAATTCTGTAAACAAACAAAATAAAACAAAAACAAACAAGAAAGAAAAAGGAAACAGGTAAATGTTTGATTGTTCATAGTAACTGAAAAATGTTAAGCGTGGAGTTCAGCTTGCTGGCTGTGAGCCGTTCAGTTTAACTGCCCAGGGAGAGCAGGCTCCTGTGGAGAACCGTGTTCCTCTGGAAGCAGCTGCTGCCGTATCATGGTGCTTACTGAATTCAGGTGGAAAATGAATGGGCCTGAAGTGCCAATGGGGAAATCTGGGGTCTGTGACTGCGTTCAGGCTTATGATCTACAATATGTCAGACAATAAGTCTCAAATCCCAGTCACACTTGTAGAATATCTCCCATTCCTGGAATATCTTTTGTCCAAAAATCTCTAAGCAGGCCTCCAGGAACTTTTTCTCTTTTTGTACTGATGTAGAAGCCAATTTTTGGTCATACAGGGGCAATGAAAGAATCAGATTGCTCCAAGTCATTGGGTGTAGAGGTCTGAAATGAGAGTTTACTTGGCGGTAAAAGGAAGCGAACCGTCTTAAGCTTGTTATTAGTTCTCCAGCTTCTACCTGTAACAAGCACTCCTTTAGGAATGTCGGGACAGTCCTAGGCTTGCTTAGAACTACTTCTCCCTGTACCACCATTGCTAGGCCTACCGAGTCTGCATTCCCCACTAACATTGCATCTCCTGAGACGTCCTTTTCACATAGGGAGGATTTTCACTCTTAGTTCATCATCATTCTAGATCTGAAATAATGCCAGGGAATAAGGCTTTGCAAGGAAATGAGTTTTCCAGACAGCCAACTGTCCTCCTCTCTTAAGTTTTATATTGTAAAACCTTCTTATTTTCAGATGAAAAGGATGTGTGTGTATGTATATGTCCATGTTTGTGTGCACCTGTGTGTATTCATACGCAAGACCAGAGGTCAGTGCCTTCCTGAATTGATCTTCACCTTTTTATTTATTTTCTTTGTGTGTATGTATGTGTGTATGCATATTCATGTGTGTGGTCATACATGGCGTGTGTGTGTGTGTGACTGTGTGTAGGCCTGAAGTTGATGTCAGGTGTCTTCTCCAATCACTCTCCCCCTATATATTGAGACAGGGTCTCTCTCTGAACCTGGATTTTGCTCGGCTAGCCAGCTTCCTCTAAGGAACCCCTTTCTGCCAGGCTTGCAAAGGAGCTGTCATGCAATCCAATTTTTATGTGGGCTCTGGGGATTTAAACTCTGATTTTCATGCTTTCACAGAAAGTGTTTTAACTACTGAGTGAGTCATTTCCCTAGTCCTTTCCATTTATTTATTAATTAATTTATATATATTTATTTATTTTTGGAGACTGGGTCCCTGGACCTCATTGATTTGGCTAGGCTGACTGGCTAGCAAGCTCGAGGAAGCCTTCAGTCCTTGCCTGGGATTACAGGCATCTGCTGCTGCTCACAATTTTTTTTTACGTGGGATTTGATTTCAGATCCTTATGCTTGCACTTTATCAACTGAGCCATCTCCTTAACCCCAATGAAAAATTTTCTAAAACGTGGGACACACACACACAGACACACACACACACACACCCCTATCTCCTTAAAGACTCCCAAGAATATATTGGGTTCATTTTTGAAATGAATGGACTTATACTTTCAATAGTAACTGTTATTTCATAATCATCAAAGACTTTCAGAGTCCACAAAGAAGTCATAGAAATAACACATGGTGAAACACACCTATAATGACAACTCAGAGGAGGCCAAGCCAATAGTTCTATGAATTTGAGGCCAACTTGGACTACAATAGAGAGTTTCAGACCAGTTTGGGATATATAGCCGGACTATCACAAACAAAACAAAAGAAAAAACAAGAAGAAAAAAAAAGAAACAAAGAAAGAAAATATGGAAGGAAAGAAGAAAGAATTAAGGAGGAAGGAAGGAAGGAAGGAAGGAAGGAAGGAAGGAAGGAAGGAAGGAAGGAAGGAAGGAAGGAAGGAAGGAAGGAAGGATCCACGATGTGGATCTTAATGGCCGTGATTTTTCACCTATATATTAAAATAATTTCCACCTTCTCCTTATTAAGCCTCAGTTTCACTCACTGACTTATTTACTGGTTTATTCATTTTAAATTGAACTCAACATCTATTATATAGCCTTATCATGCTGTACTATATCAGCAGAAGACAACATTCTGTCAGCTGTAGTTTTCTGAAGTCTTGTGTGTTGTGAATTCAGATTATTTAGTTTATTACTATGTATATAGAACGGGGCTGGAGAGATGGCTCAGTGCTTAAGATCACTGACTGCTCTTGAAGCAAACTGAGTTCAGTTCCCAGAACCCACATGTTTCAAAACTTCACTTCCAGGGAAATCTGACTTCTTCTGACCTCCGTGGGTCGGCACTGCATGGTATGGGTGCGCTTACATATATGCAGGCAATACACTCATACACATAAATAATAAATAAAATATTTTAAATTATGCTTAGAAAAGTAAATGTTTTGAGTAATACATTTAGGGCATCTCTCACCCTCAAGATAATTTTGACATTCTATCTTATTTCAAAGAAGATTTAAGTGATTTAGAAAGTGAACCGAAATCAATTAGAATGATCACCTTTGATTATAATAGTGACGATAAGTAAGTCAGGACAAGGGGAATGAAGAGGATCATGCAGAATCAGCATAAGGACGGAAAGCAAGGGCAAGTGGGCTGTCTCAGGGACTTTCTCTACCTCTTGTATGGAAACAATGGGCTTCAGTTTGATTTGTGGGTTTTGTAATGTTCTACGTACTCCCATGTTCATGTCTGAAGTTACTGAAATCTGAACTTTCAGATGTGTCGCCTGGTGCTGTGCTCTGATGCTGCCTCGTAATACTGAGGGCTATGGGCAGCGGTGTGGCTGGCGAGACCCCTCACCTTATTCCTTCCTGGCACTGTCTGTTGACGGAGAGCCCTTCCGCTTCCCCCAAGAAAGGAGAAAGTGTGAAACACCAGAAGGCTCTGCTTTATTGACTTACCTTTTAAAATCAACACATCACAAAGGGCTGGGAATCATGAGTCAGTGGTTAACAGTGAAAACCTGAACAGGAACTTGAATTCCACTCAAGTGGAGCTGGAATGTGTGTAAATTTGCCTGACCCCGGAAGAGAAGGCGGTGGAAAATTTTGAACTTGCCAAAGAAAGCTTTAGATCCCTTTGAAAAAGAATTTCAAGGTTCTTAGCTACAGTGCCCCGAAGGACATCTTAATATCCCCAAGGATGGCATGTATTTTCTCCAAGCACTGATTTAAGTGGCTCCACATTTGGGGTTAATTCTTGGTTAATGATGCTGATCCCATCTTCTTCCTAATGCATAATTACGATCCTCTATGTGGTATGGCATTTGGCATTTGGCTATTAGGACAAGTGGTTAACATTAAATCGCACTTGCTGATTGCCACTAGAGTGAGGGTACAAAGGACTTGGCAGTTAGTAGCAGTAGCCAGTGATGACAGGAGAGGAAGACTATTAATTAATTTCTGAATGCTGATTTTCCCTCAAAGTATTTCAAATAATTAACTAAAAACATGGCAATTTGGCTTAGTGGTCTAACACTGTGAAAAATTATACTTTAAATCCTGTAGTATTATGATTCCTGTAACTATCATGTATCAAATGTCTTCCCTTCATTAAAATGCTGTTATAGATTGCTGTGATTAACCATGTTTAAAGTTAGAAAAAGGATGGGTTTTCACACCAGGCTGTGATGAATTATAGCACTGTGATTCAGAAAGATGATGCCTGCATGGTAGAAACAATGAAAGTCATAAACATGAGATTGCATGAGCTTATCAGAAATGCAAAGTCCCATGCTTAGGCATGAACTATTATCCCATGGATGTTCCTAATTATGGATTTTCTGCATCCTCCTGCCGAACCTGCCAGGAGCTCCTGACTTCATTCATTCTTTCTGATCACCTTAGACTTCTTAACTTTCTTCTTCAAGCCCTATCTATCTGTCCTTTTGGCTCCCATCTCAAAAAAGAAAAGAAAAACGATGTCTTGTTTGTCTGTCAATGTGCACTTGCAAGCAGACAGGAGTCATTAGGTGCAGGCACCAGAGGACACAGTGCCTGAATTCACACTCATACACTCTGAGTTCCTCTCGGGGGTCATCTCTAATTCAGTGGTGCTCAGTACCTACAGGTCAGACCAGTATTAGGTTCACACACGTGACTGGCTAATGGAGAGGAACATGTGACATGTGGCCACACCGTGTCTCCATAGATTGAGTGTAGGGCGGCTTCCTTTTCAGAGAGAATTTGCCTGGGACTTTGATGAACACTTCTTTGCTTTGTGTGCTATTTTGTCATTCTCCCGTGCAAAGGACAGTTCCAGACATGGTCTTCACTCTTGCATGGATGTGCTTCCTGTTGGGCAACTCCCAAGAGCATGGCAGACTTCTGGTTCCGTTTAGAATGAACTCTTGCTGGGCATCTTGATTTGCTTTGGGCCTTGGATCGTGGCGACTCAAACCATGTATCTCCTCTTGTGATATTTCTGCTGTAGTCTCAAAGCCTGTTTGCTGTCATTTTACAGAGACCACACTGCCCATGCCCCTTGTTAGATGGAGGCCAGAAGTTAACTTGCCACCGTCAGATAAAGGTGCTTTCATAAACAGTTTACGAGACCCCGTGCTTATGGCAGCCACTCGTTTCCCTTTGGCTCTGTGCTTGTTGCACTTCTCTATGAGGGCTCACCAGTGTGACACTGATTTCATGACCTTATTTAATCTCAACACTGTCTAAAGCTCAGCATTGTTTATTCTCACATTGTACTAGCAGCCTGCCTCAGTATTTCTGATCTTAAAGGATATTACTAAATGTATTTTACTAAAATGTTGGCTTATAGCTAATCTGTTTACAAATATTTCATCTAAGTTTTCAAAATTTTCCTCATTTCCTTGTGTATCTTATATAACTCACTGGTTCCTGCTTGTTCTCTCTCTGTCTGTCACTCTCCCTCTTTACTTCTCTCCCTTTCTCTTGCCTTTCCCTCTTTCCTTCCCTCCCTCCCCATCAACACATATCCAATATACACCTAATAAGTATACAGTTCAAGAGTATTTTAAAAATAAGCAAACGTCTCCACCACAAGGATCTTGAGATTGAATATAACCAGCCCCTGGGTCTTCCCCTGCCCTGCCTGCCAATCATCACTACTTCCTTCAAAGTAAGAATTCCATCTATAGAACCAAGGCTACCCAAGTCAAAGTACAAGCCAGTTATTTTACAGATGCCAATAAATTGATTCTAAGTTTATAAGGAGTACCAAAAGGCTCAGAAGAACCAAGTCAAAACTGAAAGAGCAAAATGACTTCAGGACTTACTATAAAGTCACAGCAATAAAAAAGTGTGGTATTGATAAATAGATCAATGGGAAAAAATAGAGAGCCCAGAAATAGCCTGATCTTTTCCAAAGGAGTAAGAGCAACACAACAGAATATTAGTCTTCTAAAATCACTCCTCTCAACTAATGATACTAGAACAACTGGACATCCACTTGTAAAAAAAAAAAAAAAAAGGAATCTAGACATGAATAGATCTTAAAATTTGCCTGAAAACTAACTTCAAATGAATTACTAACCTAATTAAAAAATGCAAACCATATCTCCTAGAAAATAGCATAGGACAAAATGTAGATAGCCTTGACTTTTGGTGATGACATTTTAGATACAATATCAAAAGAATGATCCGGATCAATGAGCTTCACATAAATAAAAACCTTCTAATCTGTGAAAGACAATTCAAAAGAATGAGAAGGCAAGCTACAAGCCGACTCTATTTCTATTTCTACATGGTTTGTTATATATTATGTGCAAGGAACTCATAAAACTCAATGAGAAAACAATCTATTTAAAAAGGTGCTGAAGACCTGAACAGACACATCACAAAGGAAGGTATGCAAGAGGCAAAGAAAACTACTGAAAACATGTTCCACATCATGCCATCAATGAAGTGCAAATTAGACAACAGTGAGATACCACTGCATACCTATTACATCAGCTAAATCTGCAGCACTGATAACATCAGTGCTTCCAAGTTCCAGCAGGAGCTCTCACTCATTCCAAGGGGGAGTGAGTGGTGCAGCAGTTGCTCCACATGGGAAAGTCTATATTTTTGTATAAAATGAAACACACACTTCCCGTGTGGTTCACCAAACGCCTTGGTATTTACCAAGATACATGAAAACCGTTCACACGAAAACCTGCACACAGCTGTTCTATACCAGCTTTACTGATGATTTACCTAACCTGGAAGCAACCAAAATACCCCTCAGTAGGTGAATATATTAATAAAATGTGGTCCACCCAGACAATGGACTGATATCAATACTAAAAAGAAAGGAGCAATTGAGGCATGAAAAGACATGGAGGAACTTTAAGTACATATTACTAAGTAAAAAAAAAAAATTCATGCTAAAGGCTATGTACTGTATTATTCCCAGTAGACAATATGAAAAGCTATGGAGCCATTAAAGGGTGAGTGCACATGTAGTTCAGTGGTAGAGCACTTGCCTAGTGAGTGCAAGACCCTGATTTTAATCACCAGCACAGAAAAAAATTATCAGTGGTTGACAGAGGTTGGAGGCAGGGAAGGATGATTTGGCAGAACACAGTTGATTAGGGTATAATCAACAGGCAGTCCGCAGGACACTCCAGTAATGAGTACGCACCCTACTGCATTTGTCCCAACTCAGAAGACGGACAGGCCAAGTGAACTTGAATGTACACTAGGACTTCGGGAAATAGTGACTTAATGTAGTGGGGTTTCTTGTAACAAATGCACTGCTCTCAGGTGGGCTGAGGGTACGCGTGAAGCTGTGCCTGTGCGGGGCAGGGGATACGGAAAATCGTTCCACCTTCCACTTAATTTTGCTGTGAACCTAAAACTTCTCTAAAAATGTTTTTTAAAAATTAACAATTTCTGGTCTCAAAAAGATGACTTTAAGAGAGAGAGAAGGAGCCATAAAATGGGAGAGAGAATGTCTGTGGAACATACAAACGACAGGACTTAGCTCTAGAAGATGTAAAGGATTCTTAGCTGACACCAAGAAAAAGAAATATTAATAAAAATGGATACACAAGTAGAAAACAAGTATTTGGAAAGTGTTCAGCATCCATAATCATTAGAGAAATACAAATTAAAACCCACTAAAACAAGCAACCGACAGTGATCTCATCCACTTGGCGTGACAGTGTAGCTGTCAGGACTTACTGGGGTGGACATAAGCACACTAAGTCACATTTTAATTTTCCTCTGCATCATGCACAGTCCACAGGGGCAGACCCGTGGAATGCAGGAATACTTGGAGACAAGCATGAACAGAGAGGTTTTTGTTGCTGATGTTGTCAAGGGGTTATATCTAGGTAATGACTTGAACTGCAGGAGATTCTGAAAAGTGTCTAATACTTGGCCCTAAGCCATAATCAGCTCCTACCCCATCCCTAGCACCTGAGAAATAAGTCATGGGAGGCATTTATGGGTTCTTCTTTCTTTCCCAAGACCAAGTTCCCTAGAGCTGCAATTACCAGCCTCAGGCCTTTGCTGTGGGACTGGAAGGCCCTCACAAGCCTCCTTATATCCCCAAACACGGCCTACCTTTCACACACCTGCAACCTCAGAGGTATCTGTTATTGTGAAGATTCTTGGGAAGTGGTCTCAGGAAAGTAGCAAGCCTGAAAGGGAGGGGGTTACCAGGACCACTGTGCTGACTCAAGGAGCCCCTGCCATGGAAAGGCCTGATGTGCCTAGAGCCTCCCACATCACTGGGAAAACGTAACTGGGCAACCATGCCTTACTGAAAAATTGAACTCACGGTTTTGTGTATGTTAGGCAAGAGCTGTGCCGCTGAGCTAAACTCTTGGCTGTGTCCTTGCCTCATTCTAGCTTCTGATAACACCAGTCATGCTTGGCGTTCCTTACTTTGTGGATGCTTCCCTCCATCCTTTAACTGCCTTGTCACATTGTGTTTTTGCCTCAAGTGTCTGTGATTCTGTATCTCTTCAGACACAATTCATGTTAGATGAGTTCACCCTACTCCAGTGTGACCTCTTATTATGGTGACTAATTGTGTAGGCAATGATCCTTCTTCCACAAAGGCCACATATATGGTGTTAGATCTTTAACATATGTTTCTAGGAGACATGATTCATAACACAGAGCTAGGGTTCTTTTGGTTCCTTTAGCTTTACACCGCTAGTTGAATCTGGGCAGGTGGTCCCTTGCCCAGGCACAGAGGTCTAAGTGGTAGAAACAAATCGTGGCTCCAGGCCAGGGCTCGCTTGTTTTCTGCCTGGCCACCATGGGAGGAATAGGTCCAAATGGCAACAGAAAACGAATGTTAGAGTCTCATTAGAAAGTTAAGATCTTAATGCCTTATATGTATGCTTAGAAACTCAGATTATTCACTGCTTCCTATCCAGCTCAAGAAGCAAGAAAGTGAAAGGTGGTGGCTGTGATGATCATCAAACTCAAAGGCTACATCTTGAAAGAAATGTAGGAAGGAGCCAAAGCATGGGATGGGGGTGGTTCCCAGGAGACCAGTCCTCTGCTATTTATCTGGTCAAAGGAAAACAGCTCTTTGCTGGTGAAGTTTTGCTTTTATGGAGAAGCATGATTCTTCCAGAGCTGAGGCTGGGTCTCTGAAATAAGCGCGTCTGAAGGCAATCGGGATGCTTTCTTCTCCCAGAGTCTTTCATTCTGGTGGAGTTTTTATTTCCCTGGTTTTCATGTTCATTATCAGTAAATGCAGGACTCCCAGTATTATGCAAAAGTTTACCCCCAGGCTCCACTGTGTTACTAGGACACCCAAGATTCCAAAAAGAACATGTAATTGTTTCTGGCAAAAGGGTGGCATGACTGTCTGTCTCCTGGTTGCATGATATCTGCTTTGCCTTCAGGCTTTCAATTGTCAGCATTCCACAGTCAGGCAGGCAGGATGGGAGTGTGCTAATTAGATCAGGTGCTTGATCTTGAAGTCTGCACCAGCAATGACTAGGTAGTCGGCTTCGGAACTTTTGAGCACTACCTGTCTTTCTCTCAGTCTGCCCGGATCGTAATTATCTTGTCAGGCAAGAAGGTGCCGCACACAGCTGAAAGAGTGCTTGGCAGCAGTAACTGTGATAAGAGAAGACGAATGGACCCGCGATGCCTGACTATTCTGAGACAAACAATGTGCAGAGAGGCATCGCGCATGGAGACGCTGAGAACAAAGGGGCTGCATGGCGTATTTGTTTCTGGGCCTTTTAATCAGATTATCCTGCTTTTGGAGAGGGAGGACACACTTTGGCAGGAGAGTGCATGTCCCCAAGCTTCAGAAAGCCCTTTTAAAATGGAAAGCCAGAGGGACTGCAGTAGCAGCCTGTGTGCTTTGCGGACCAAAGGGAAGGCAATCAAACTTTGAAGGTGACCAGGTGACAGGAAGAGAGCAAGCGGGGTGTGTGCGAGGACTGCTGAGGAGCCAGGAGCCCTCCTCACTTCAAGTTCGGTAGACCGACAGTGGCGTCAGCATCTCTTTGGACCTTGTTAACCATCCTAAATCGCAGAGCCTGACCCAGACCTGCTGAATCAGAGTCTGCTTGTTCAAAGACTCCTGGGCGATTGGACAAACAGAGGGACTTTCAAAAGCAAACCCCAGCACCTGGGGCCACAGGTGTTGATTTAACCAGGTCAGGATGAAATCTGGGCATTGGTGTTTGGTTTTTTAAAAATAAAGTCCTGTCTAGGCAATTCTAGTGAGCACCAACATTTGAGAACCATGAGAACAGAATAATCTGTGATTTTGAAGATAAGCATATTATGTCTTTAAGACATATCGCCAAGTCCTAGGGAGTATTCAAGCTGTCATATACCTATGAGGTCTCTGCTTTGCCACAAAAGTGGTATTTTTGAATTCCAACTGCCCATGGACCTGCTTTCAGTCTTCCTCTCCCTCTCTATCCCTTTCTGCTTTTGCTCACTCCCTGCTCACTGGCCTTTGTTCTCAGTTTCTCATACATGTTGAGCATGAACTGTTTATTGCCTCAGGGCCTTTGCATGTGTCTCTTCCTCTTGGATCTTTCTCAACTTTCAGGTTACTGTTTCATTACTTCTTGAAAGAAGTCCTCCCTGAAGATCCTATTCAAGAAAAGTCTCAGTCTTTCCCCTGTATTGTTTTACATAGCTGCACACAGTTCTTGTCCATTTCTTCATTAAAAAATGATACTTGATTACCTGTTTATTAATTATTTTTTGTCTGCTTCCCTTCAATGCACTAAGCCCCTAGAGACAAAACAGGACCTGTGTTCTATTCTCTAATCCCCCAGTGCCTAGATATATGCCTGGTAAGTACAAAGTAAAGAAAATCAAAGCATATTGAATGAAGAAATGAATGATTGTATGAAGGCAAGAGTCAGCAAACTACGCTGTGTTGATTTTTGGTAACTATAGCCTGTGAATCTTCATACAGCTACGGTAGAGTGCTCTACAGGTAGCAGAGCCCATACTACTCACAAGGTATATATAACTGACTCTTTACTGGGCTCCCAGATAAACCATAACATGCTCAGTTGTCATGGCTCACACTTTGAACTCTTATTCCCTCATTGTTGGTGTTACTGGGGAAGCTGTGCACCCTTTATTGGTAAGGTGCCTGACTGGTTGAAACAGGCCACTAGGGATGGGCTCTTGGAGATTCTAGCCAGTCCACAGTTCCTGCTTCACTCTGTTTCCTGATCCTCTGTGATGTGATCAGCCTCTCCATACACTCACGGACAGATTCCTCAGCCCCTGGGTGGACTGAGCTTTCCCTACCATGATGGCTGAAACCCTTTGACACTGTGAGCCAGAATAAATCTTCCCTCCCTTCACCCATTTTCTCGGGAATTTGAATCACAGAGGAACCCAAGTAACTAATATTCCAATTAAATTTGAATTTCAGAGGAACAATGAAAAATTTCTAGTATAAGCATATAGTCAATATTGTATGGGGCATACTTTTATTAAAAAAAATATTTGTTATTCACTTGAAATTTAAATTTAACTCAATATTTCTGTTGTTGATTTGCAAAATCTGGTAATCCTAAGGAATTATGTGCCAGCTTCTGGATTGATAAAGTAAGCTCAAACTATTCAAATTCAACAGATGGTTTCTAAATTTTTCTGTTTACTTTCTGAAGATTCAATATTGTAGGAGCAATAAAATATTGCTAGAATTAATATTTGGCTCTTTGTAGTATATTTTGGATTTTAAAATGATTGGGAATGAAATTAAAATATATAATACTCCTAAACTTTATGTCCAGTGGGCCATCAGTTTAACTTGCCCTAGAGTGTGCTGATGCGCTCTCTCTCTCTCTCTCTCTCTCTCTCTCTCTCTCTCTCTGAGTGTTTAAAAGGCTATGCCAAGGGGCTGGAGAGGCGGCTCAACAGAAGAGCACTTGTTGTTCTTGTAGAGGACCTGTGTTCGCTTCCCAGCACCCACATGGTGGCTAACAACCATCTAAAACCCCAGTTCCAGGGGATCCAACACCCTCTTCTGGCCTCCACAAGCCTTGCATGCATGTATATACACGTAGGCAAAACATTCATATATGTAAAATAAAAATAAATTTAAGAATTATTAAAAGGGTGTGCCAAGTGCAAAATACTTAGTTGCCTTTAAGAGTGTTCCACATGGTGATCAAGCCAAGCAAGCTCTCTGTATGCACAATTAGGCTTGGCCAGTCTGACACTGCAACACACACAGTGGCCATTGCAATCATGGAAAGGCATTAGGGTTGATGAGTGCCTCAGTTAAATGAGGGTCCTCTCTACCTATGGGAACCGGAGACAGCACAAGGAAGGGTAGCTCCACAACTCTGAGCATTCTGAGTCTGAAAGAGGACTGTTGTTCATACATGGGTTAGTCCTCAGCAAAAGTATATTGTCAGGGATAAGAAAGCAGATACTAAAAATAATGAGTTGGTTTTGACAAAGGTGAGACCATGACCATGCAAAACAGCATGTGGCCACATGCAAGAATAAGTCTGGATGAAGAATATCCTACTTCTATAGGTTTGGGTCTAATGGTGGCAGGGGCAAGTTTAACTTTATTTTATGTTTACTTTTCACAAAGCTGGGTATTGAGCCCAAGGGCCTTGTACACACTGAGCAAGTGCTCTACCAACTGGGCTACATTCCAACCCTTCTTTTTACTTTTTATTTTGAGACAGGCTCTTACTAAATTGCCCAGCTTGGCCCTGAACTTGTGATCATCCTGCCTCACCCTCCCAAATAGCTGGCATTACAGATAGACGCGTGCCACTAGGCTTGACTCAGTTTTTCTTAGTTTAAAGCAGACACCCTGTAAATATGAAAATCATAGTCTCAAAATATGATGACCTTGATTTCGTCTGTTGTTCTTGTTAATAAAAGTGATGTATAACTAAATATAATTTAATTCTTATGCCTAAAACTATAAACATATAAACTCATTAAATTTTGAACATACTTAATATGTACAGTATGGTACCAATTATATTAAAATATGTAAATACATGCAAAGTATAAGATAGGGAAGACTTATTCCAAAATGTCAGCAGCCATTAGCTCTATCTGAGAGGTTAGTTTATGAGTGATCTTCTTTTTCGTGTTTTTCAGCATTTCACTGCCGTCTCGCTTTTGTTCAGATGATATGCGTTAATTTTGTGGTCAGAAAAAGTAGTAATGAAATGCACCGATATGCCATAAATACAGAATCAGCTATGGATGTGCATCTATTTTAACAGCATAAGAACAAGTGTAGGACTGATGAGAGTGAGTTCAGGATACCGAACACCTGCACGGAAGTGACACAGCAGGCGAGTGCACATGGGATGTTTTCTTTCTTTAAAATGAGTCAGTATGGTGGCGGTATTAGATGTGGGGAAACCTGGAAGTGGGTATGCAGCTGTTCGTGATAGTACCCTGGTCTTCCTCATGTCACCCTTAAACTATGTCACCCTAATACATCTACGGCCTTTGTCAGACCTCTATCCCTATTTTGCCTCTTTGACGGGAATGCAAGATAATAAGTGCCGGAATGGAAGGAAGCTGTTTTTAGATGGCTGCCCGGTGACATCCCGCTCCCAGCTGTGTGGCCTCTCCAGACCACAGGCAGAATCAGATTCTCTCTTTTCAAGTCTGCACATCTTTGCCTTGCTCCATTCATTTAAATTAGCAACAGCAGTAAAGGAGCCTAGGTCGAGTGTTGCCCGACCTTGAAGGACTGTCGTCTAAAGAAAATTATGTGACTGTTCCACTGCTCTGTTCCACACTCAGGCGCTCTGCCTTTAACGTGATGTTTACAGCTGGTTACTGTTGTGCTGAAAGGACTGCTTTGATGGTGGCCTGGTTATTAGTAATTCCTGTGCTTTGCTACCACCATAGCCCTGGTTCAACTGACTTCTCCCAGTGAGTCTATAGACTCAGGTTGTCTGGGTTCAAATTCTGACTGCCACAAAAAACTTGCTTTCCGAATTTGGTGTCTGTAGTGAGTGACACACAGAGATGACAGAATAAGTACAAAACTTTTCATCTCCAGGTCGCCACTGTGAGCTCTCAGGAGACGTTACCTACTCCCCTGTTACTATGGTCATTCCTGCCCGTCATCTCCAGGCCTCAGTTTTCATCCCTACAAAGGGAATAGCTAGGGGATACTATTAGAATCAAAAGAAGTTTCATGATTGCCAATTAATCTGCTGCCTCTTATCACAAAGATAACGAATAGTTAAAAAACACACACTGGGAGACAGACTGACAGAAAAAATATTGACTCAACAGCATAATTCTGTCACAAGGTTTCTCTCTCTAGAAATGTCTTCATCTTATTTTTCGGCTCATCATTGGCTTACAAATCCACAAGTGATCATGAGACTTCTTGAGACAGGCAGTGTGCCTTATTCTCCTTGTGGTTACAAACTCTGACATAGGAGGTTCTCTTGAGATGTTTGGTAAATGAATGAATGAATGAATTCATGAGTGACTGTAAGGAGCACAAACTACAAACATAACTGTAAAATGTTTTGCAACATAGGAACTAAGGCCAGAATGGCTTGTGTATGTATGCAGGATAGAGATAAGGAACCCTTAGCTCCCAAGAACTGGACATAGATAACCAGATGACTGACCACAGACGAGAAATCGGCAGCAGCTGTGAAGACAACACCCAGGATCGGGTATAAAAGACCCCAGCTGTGAAGAGCTCAGTAGAGTTGTCAGAGCCCCTCACCTCCACACTGCTCTGCTCAGCGACTCTCCCACCTGAGACCCGACCACGAACGCCGGTGGAGTGCTCCCCTGGAGGAGCAGCCTCAGAAGCTCCACCGAGGACACGTCACGACCTTGCCTGAGCATAAGACCACAACTGGTAAGAGCCAAGGGGAGAGAGAGCTAGTACAGGATTTGTGTGATCTTTTGTAACAATAAATAACCCAACAGTAGTTACTGGCTCTGGCGCTGCTTGTCCTGTGACTCATGCCTTGATAGACATTCAGGGACGCACACAGTAGATTCCACGCTCGTGACAGTGACTGTGTTCACTGGCAGCTTGGTCTAGTGATACAGGAGGCATTCTAGGTGTTCTGCTAATGTCGAAATATTTAGACCTTGTAGGATGTGATCTCTGATTTTTAAATGAGAAGGCCCAGTTAGGCACCTGAAGGCCCTAATTAAAGCCTGTGACTTTCTCTTTTCTTGTTTGTTCATCTCTGTCTTTGGGTTCTTTAGGAGAAAAGTCCTATTTGTGAGCTAACTGGTAAGTGCTCATGGTTTGGCATGATTGGGGTTTAGTAAGCTAGCTTAGATTTAGTAGTTGCCCAATAATCTGAGGACATGAGTTTTATTTCCAAATCCTCCCTCTCTGAAGCATGTTTCAGTTAATGAGGAAAGTGTAGACAGCTGGTTTTCTTCAGCCTCTGTTCCAAGATACCATCAATTAGGGAAAAATCAAAATCTTTTCCATTACACTTGAATTAAGAGCAATTTATTAACTCCACGGTGATGTCGCATAATCATGAAATTGTCTTTTACTCCAGATGATTTTATTTGCATTAAAATCCAGAGTTTGGAATATCTAATTACAGTATGAAATGGAAAGGATAGGGAACAACTTCTTAGATTTTGCCCTAAAATTAAATGCAGGGTAGCAAGGGAATCTTGCTATCTGTGTGAAAATCGTCAGAATTCATGACCATCTCACCCTTCCCAGGGTTAGTACTGACTGTTAAACTGGAGGTCTTCTGACCTAGTTTTCTTATTTTATAAATACTGAGACCAGAAGGATCAAGGAATGTCCATTGAAATGAAATTATTTTGATTTTTTTCCAATGAGAGTATTAGAAAACGAAATGATAATTGAACCAGTTGACAAATAGTAAAGAGGTCTAATTTTTATTTCCTCTCCCTCTCTTTTCCTCCATTGCTACAGCTCGAAGAACAGTCAAAAAAAGGGAAGGACTATAACAGGGGTTATCGATTTCTGAAAAATGGAAACTTATGTACAGGATGGAATTTTCATGAGCCATGTGAGAGCATGCTACATGGCTCTGTGAGCTTGCTGTTTGTTCTAAGGTCTGGTATGGACAATTGCTAGGGCTTTCTTTTCCATGGCCCAGTAGGAAGGGCGTCTGCAGAGCTTCCCCAGCAAGTATATCCTGAGACAGATGGCACAGCACTGCTTTCCTCTCTGGTGCCATCTGGGTCCAGGTGGAAAGTGGAAGAAGGGACAGCCTGAGCTACAGAGGACCCCAGTGATGGTCAGGTGCTCCCACATGCTCTGTATACCACGTTTCCTCAACCTTGACAAGTATTTGTCACACCAAGCTCCAAGTCTCCCTTTTGAACATTTGGCCTAATTTTAGAAGAGGTGCATTTATTGTGATTTTTTATATTCATTTAACAACTGCATTAAGAATTGGCCAAACAGGAAATGTGTGAGACCCTATTCTTCAAAGATCTGGTAACTGAGAGCTTTTGGTCTCTAGGGGAAAAGATCCTTTGAAGGTATAAAAATCTGTCTACCCTGTTCTCATGCTTTAGATAGCCACGGGAACATGGGTTAGCATGATCACAGATACTGGTGAGTAAAGAAATGTTGTCATAGTTAGTTTTTGTCAACTTGACAAACCTAGACATCCCTGGGAAGAGAGGTCTCAATTAAAGAGTTTCCTCCATCAGACTGACCCACGGGCATGTCTGTGGGGCATTTCTTTTCCTGATTGATGTGGAGGAACCAGCCCACTGTAAGCAGTCCCATCCCTGGGCAGGTGGGCTTGGACTACGTAAGAAGGGTAGCTGAATGTGAGCCAGAGAGCAAGTCAGTAAGCAGCATTCCCTCGCGGTCTCAGCTTCAGTTGCTGCCTTGGCTTCCCTCAATGATAGACGGTAACCTGTGAGCCAAATCTTTTCCTCCCCAAAGCTGGCTATGGTCAGGGTTTTATCAGAGTATCAGAGGCAAACCAGGACACCTTTGCACTCCTTGTGACTTTGTAAGTGCTGTCTCAGCATTACACTATAAACACTGCTCCTGTAATTATCCTTGCTACCAGCTTTTCAAGGCTCTCATCTTTTCCAGCCAGATGTAGACATTTTGGAAATATATAGATATTGTAAAACTTTGCAAATAACACGGGGTGATTAATAATATGATTTGACAATCTAGTAAAGACTCCTGATTTAATTGCTTTTATCTCAACATTTCACAGGGAAGGGAAAGCTAGTCAAATTAGACAGTTGACGTTTAGGAGCCTGATACTATCTTAATGTAAATTAACAGTAAACATTTAAAAACAACAGAGGAGATATAAACATTTTTTTAAGCTTGGATAATTGAATCTTGATTCAAAATGGTATTTAGCAGTAGACTGTAATATGCTACCCACTGTTCAGCCGATTACCTATCATTATCTTTTGGACCCTGTAATTGGACAAACAAGAAACTATTCATAATAATAAGTTTGTTCCAAATCGCTTGTTTGCCGGAGTCTGGGGCGCACAGTGTAGTCATACTGAACTGCAAGAAAACTGCTTACTGAATCCTTTCTATTGTTCGTTCATGTCTGTCACAGCAACACACAGCAGAGCCATACACCTGGGCAGTCCAAAGTATCTTACTCAGATCACTGAAACAACAGTCATTTTCCCTGAACTTTCTGAGCAGGCAAAATAAATCTTATTTGCTGCAAGACAGGGCCACCATTGAACCTCAGCCATCTCCCGCTGACTGTGCAGGCGCGTAACTATGCTTAGCACATAACTCTGGTGAATAATTTGCCTTCTGAAATTTCCATTAGATTTCACCACTTAGTTGCTTTGTTTATCCTGTCACCGGTTTTATTTTCCAGTGATTCTTTGGTAGTTATTCTCCTTATATTCCAGCTACCCGAACATCAGGTTGCACAGGCCTCCAGCCCACATAGGACTCGTTCTAAGAGATTTAAATTGAAAGGCAACATAGGCCATTATTGGTCTGTTTTCAGTTTTCATTATCAATAAAACAAGAGATCAGCATTTTCATGCTGTGTGAAGCCTTCAGGGAAGTACACTGTGCTGTCATTATCTTTAGACCGGGCTGCCTCCTGGTCCCCTAATGCAGATGGAATGATGAGCCCATCAGAACAAAAATAAAATAATGAAACACCAGTCATTGAGTGGGCCGCTGACCTGGTCTACTGCGTGGCTCCCTGGAAATGTCCCTTAGAATTTAATGGTGCTCGGATGGCAGACACCACAGATCATGACAGAACATAAATTCTCCTCATAATGAGATTAGTAGGCAGGCAAAATAAATGTCCTGCTGTTATATCAGAGGCAGGCGGTAATCTGGTGTTTTCCTTGAAAATGTTCATTTCTCTTGCAACAGGGGAACCATGGAGGAACTAACTTAAATGCAACAGATTCTGTTTTGCCACATAATTATTTTTCATCGTCCTCTGACTCCTTAATGGCAGTTTGGGGGGAGGCGTCTAAATGAGTTGTGAGTCTTAAAGACTGTCACCAAAGTAAATTACAGGAGTCTGTGTTCATGATCATCAATCACGTTCCCCAGACTCCTTTCTGAAGGCGAGCTCTGTACGGGTCCCCCCTCCCCTTCTAAGCTGAAGGGCTGCTGGGGAGGAGGTATTGTAACCCCCAGGGTCTTCTCACTTAAGCCTTCAGGATCAAAGGCAGAATAGACTCAGTATTGTACTGGGTGGTATTTGAAAAAATATCTTTATTGCAACTCTACTACTTAAAACCAGTGGAAACAAGTATCACATACTAAAGAGCCTTAAGAAAATGTCCAGATCAGGTGAACTGAGAACAAAAGCCTTGAGATGGGGCTTGATTGCAAGGGACTTCCTTGGTTTGCAGCAGAAGGCTCTCTCACCTGGGAGTACAATACCTTTCTCTCATTAAAAATGTAAGATAACATCTCCTCCTGGATCCTTTCCACAGAACCTGATGCAAGTCCATGGGCTGCACCATCCTGAGTAGTGAGTACATTTAATCAAATCCTTCTGGGAAATAATATGAGTTTCTCTGGGCCTGCACAGCCACCAAACATGTTAAGAGGTGCTTTCAAAAGGAATGGGAGATCAGACTCTGAATTTAAGAGTATTTGACACTTTTGCGTAGAAGGCACAATCTAATGTCTGCATTTTCTGGGGACCAAGCTAAAGCTCTTTGTACCTCTGTGAAACTGCACATTCTGAATAGGCCACTTGCTGTTATCTCAATTCTTGGCCATTTGACATCTTGTTTTTCTTAGGTTGGAAAGAAACCATAGAAATCTTTCATTTGCATAGAGGCTTTACAGTTTATATGGTGGTTTGCCAGCATCATTGTGTCTACTAAGGGAATCCCCTTTTCATAATTGGGGCTTCCACCCAAATACCTGAATCCAATTATATTGAGAAATTATACAATTGTTTTTCTTTTAACTTTCTATTTCTCAATAGCTTGAGTTGTGTCTCTGCCTATGTATCTCATTTGCAAATATCAACAATGTAGTCAGTTCCTCTCTTCCTCTTACTGTTTCCCTGTTCCCTGTTCACGCTCCTCTCATCAGAGGAAGCGCTCCTTGTAAAGCAGGCAGGTGGTCTACTCCACTGACTGCTCTCTCCTCTCACCTCCCGGCTTCATTTCCAATTCTTTCTTTTTCGCTCTACTCTGCTGTCCCCACTTTTTACTGTCCCTGTGTTTGTTACTTAAAAATTCAAGCAATAAATGAATACATTCTGCCAAGCACCCAGTTCACTTGGAATGTGTTAATGATTATCCAAACAGCCTTTCCAAGTGTTAACATTAGAGTTTCATGATGCATAATCTCCTTGAAGGAATTTCCCAGATTGTTTGCTTACCTCATACAGGTGAACTTGTTCTTGGGTTACAGCAAAGATCAGTAACACATTGTTTTGCACCAGTTTATCAATGAGTTGACCAATTGTTGGATATTCCTAAAATTAACATATAGATTTAAAATATCATCTTAACAAAAAGATACAAAATAAAAGAATGCGTATTTCAAAGAGCTCCTACTGAGTTGTGCAATAGGGTGCTCAGAGACATTATTTTATCTCTCTAAGGAAACCCACACCATTGACATTATTTACTTAGCTGGCTCGGTAATTGTCATGAGTCTCCTAAGTTCGGGTAAGTCGGAAGAGTCAGCTACTGGGCTGCATTGTGCTCTCTCATTGTGCACTGCAGTCTAAGCAGACCACTTGGAATTTATTTCAAGATCTGTAATGTGTCATATTTTCAAGGGCAGAGAGAACAGTTCTGTAAGTGCCACTCGGCAGCAGGTAGGAATGTATGACTAGCAGAAGGGACAGTTAGAATGTGATGTATGTGACTGAGGAGGCTCTTTCAGCTCTGAAAGTCTTATTGGAATTGGATGAGGTGACATGAAGCCTGAGGAAGAGGTAGTCTGCTGATGAATGATGCGCTTTAATTCCTGTGACTGTCTGGTCTGAGCCATCCCCATACCAGTTCTTGGGTTTGGGTTTGGTCTTACTGCCTTTTTCATGTCATGAATTGGTTGGTTGGTATTCTGCAATCTTTTCTAGAGCACAACTGAAAAATTATACTTCTGGCCCATCGACACATTCATTCCCAAGTGACAGGACAACTTTAAAAAACAAAAGGAGTTATTAATTATGAAATTTGCAGATAAATTTACTTCTAGAAAATGTGAAGCATGTTTGCCTGTCCTGTGGTTCCAAATAGGGATAACATACAAAGAAGAAACACAAACATAAACAGAGTAGCTGCAGCTGATTAAACTAAGGATGTTGATTATGACTAAGTCAGCCAATGGAGCAGCACTGATGAGAAGCCTTCCTGTTTACGAACGTGTGTGTTGTTGTAGTCTCAGCACTGCCAGAGTAGTTTTCCTGGGGAAACTTCATAACTGTAAATATGGTTATATATATATATGCTTTTATCACATTTAGATTTTTATTAGTAGACATACCAGATAATATACTTTTTCCTGAGTCTGATTTGTTCAATTTCTTCTGTTTTTCAGTTCCCCAAACCCTTGAACATCCCTCACCCTAAAGTCAAAGGCCCCCTAGGGCTGGCACCTCCATGGATCCCACACTTGTCTATTTTTGTGTATGGAACCATGATCATACCACATAGTCTACATAGGATGCAGTTTTCTATTTGAATAAGATCTGTTCGTTTAATTCTCACAACCATATTCTAGGTTCAAGACCAGGAACAGGCCCTATTTGGTGGTTCCAGGGATCTGACTCAGCTTTCGGCACATAGGAAATACTCAAAGGACCCAGCAGGCATGACCTTTGTACCTGTGCCGCAACTTATTCAGCAAGAATGCACTGAACATTTGCTAAAGAAGATCGTATTAGGCAACAGGTGTTTGCTCCCGTGATCTTCCCATTTTCAAGATATCTATTATGGGATATTTGACTAAAAGACAAAATATAGTTCTTACAACTGCTATTCTCCCATGAAAATTCAGATTGTGATTAAAGAATATGTATGTATAGAGACTATGACTGGTCAAAGGTAGGAAAAAATTTACGTTGAAGTTTAGAAATTGAGGCCAACAAATGACCCAAATTTGTGATATTAACATATACATAAAATAGTGTTTTCTGTTTGACATTGGAATTTCAGGGTAGCCCCTCTCTTTTGTGTGCTTTTACAGCACTATAATTTTAATAGTGCCCTTAAATCTTCGGAGCCATGTTTCCTCTTGTGTTAATTGTGGATAATATGACTTTTCCAGGTTGATGCTTTTTTTAATTCTATCTCACACATGGGCCAGCACCCCCTGTGGTCCAGGCACTGTGCTCTCAGGAAGCAGAGATCACAAAGTAGTCAGGGCTCTGCGGAATGTGCCATGGAGAAAGACAGACAGATGTAAGCCCGGTTCCATATAGAGATGAGTACGAGGACAGCTAGGAATAAAGAAATGAGAAGTGACTGCTCTGAGGCCTAGTGGTGGCAGAGTCAAAGAGGGCTACCTGGGCTTTAAAGGACAATTCATTTCTTAGGTACAGGAAATGGCATTTATAAGCATCAGAGCCACATAGTCTGCTCATGAAACCACAGTTGGACTCATCTGGTTCTGTTGAAGATCAGATGAGACCATGTAGTCTTTGAAATGTTTATTTTTAAAAAGTCAAGGGAATTTTATTTTTTGAGACAGGGTTCTCCCTGTAGCCTCACCTTCCCTGGAACTCGCCATGTAGACCAAGCTGGCCTCTATTTCTCAGAGATCCTCCTGCCTCTGCCTCCCAAGTACTGAGATTAAAGGCCTTTGCCACCTTGCCCAGCCCTACAAAAGTCAAGTTAAAAAAACTGTTACCAGCATTTTTTTCAATGATAGAAAGTAAGCTGAGTATTAAAGCACCAACCAAATAATACCTAGTTAGTTAGTCCCCACAGAGCCTCATGGTGGGACCCAGAAATAATCATTCTCAAAAGCCCGTAGTTCTGGTCTGGACCTCTGTTTGAGAACAGAAAGCACTATGTATGCTTCTTTTTGCTGGCCCTAGGATCTCCGAGAAGCTGTAGAGATTCTGAGATCATGTGTGCTATAGCAGATCCAAACTCTCAGACATCCCCATCAGCCTCATCCACCTGTGTGGGGACCTGTATTTCAGATGAGGATAAAAGGAGCAATTTCTAAATTCTAACGCAGAAAATGTGCACTGCCTTTACCAAGTGTGAGTTATTTCATGAGATATTATAGCAATTGTTGCATTATGGGCCTACCTATGGCCCTGAAAGCCAGGCAGAGTGAAGGTTACATACCAAGACAGTTGACATAGAGTATTCATTCCTGTTGTCCAAGTGACAGAGCCCATCATTGGGAATGACAATGCCTGCCAGCTTGCTGTCCATTCCAAAATGAGAATCAGCATCACTCACGAAAACCAGGAGATGCAGGGAGTCGTTCCTCCAGCCAATTTTTTCCTATAGTAAGAAAAACAACAACCACCACCACCATAGGTTGCACTGGAGACAGACGGGCAGAGATTGAGTGAGGACCTGCTTGCACACATTCAGCTTATGGGCAAAGTATTGTTACTCTTCTATCTCAGCCTTTTGTCTATTGTGAATTGGCAACATATCAAAAACATGAATTCCTGCGACATTTGCTTTTTCCTGGATAACATTTTCAGATGATTTATGATTAGAACAAATAGCTCCAGTGCAAGGAGTGCCAGGTTGGTCTGAATTTTAGTTAATTGTCTTTATTCTGTAATCAATTTACTGGAAAACTGAAAGGAGGTAGTAAGGGAAGCCACAATTAATCCCAAATTCAAGCCAAAGCAAAATTAGTAAAAATGCAATGTAGAGTGGTATAAAGTAAGCCTGTTCCATTAAATGTCACCCAATATTTAGGCATATATTTCTAATGCTGCCATCTAAAACTTACAAACCTCACACAAGTTTAAGAAGTGCTGACAGAAGATTGCCTTCAGGTCCTGCTAGTTGAGATTGTCTACAGTGTGTGTCTGAGCGGAGATATCCCGTTTAACAAATATTAGTTCAGGAACAATTTGGGCAAAAATTCATCCTGGCTGTCCCAAGCCCCCTTGTCCCTTTCTTTCCTCTTTAACTCCTTGTCCCTCCTATTTTCTGGGAGCCTCAGCCCTGTTCATTTCCCAGAATTTCCCATCAACAGATAATGTCCAAAGACAGAGAAATCATTCTGTGGAATATTTGTCAGAGAGTCAAGGAGCAAGGGCAGTGTGACTTCTGATACTGCTTTTCTTCATTCAAAACAATAAAATTTAGCTTGATCTATGTATCAAGTCCCTGCCTCAAAAAAAAAAAAAAACAGTCAAGAATATAGCTTAAGGATAGAGTTAGTTGAGTGCTGGCCTACCTTATAAAAGGTGAAAAGACATAGCTATGTAATTATGTCTGTAGGTATGTACTGACTCGGGCATTCTTCATTTACTAATGTTCTACCTTTGACTGTTTTCCCACCATAGTTAATTCAAAACCAAATTAATCTGATCTTTGAACCAAAATTTCCTAACACTTCTATACTTTTCTTTGATTATTCAAAAATTAGACATATGAAACAATTTCCCATTTCTATGATTGAAGTAAATATTTTATAGAAGTTTTATGTTTTAAGAAAAGAATGAAATGTAGAAATGAGATGATTAAAGGGAAAAATTAGCTAAGCTTTCCAAAGCAGATTCGTTAATAAGAGATGAACTTTATGTTAACAGATGCAATATTGCATCCCTCCACATACCTTACACACAGCAGCCTGCATAATCGCATCAAATCCTCCTTCAAGCGTGTCAATATTTGCAGAAATTTTTTGTTTCCTCACGATCTCATTGAATTTCTCAGCATCATCCGTCAATGGCAAAATGTGCTTGAATCCAAATGTAGGTAAGCAGAAGTATGGGATACTACTGCAAAAGCAACAGGAAATAGTCTTAGAATATGATCCAGTGCATAATCGATGCGTCTGATAACCTAGCAACATCTCCTTAAGTAATGACTGATATTTCTAAAGAACCTTACTTGTAACTTGACTATGAATCCCCAAGTTAAGGCTGCCATCTTCTCCATGTTGACTTTTTTAGCACTTTAACTTGGAGACTATTGTGCATCTTTGGCTCCAACTCAGAAAACAGATAATTAAGTGATCAGACCCTCATTCTAGTGTGTGTAATCACTTCCTTATATTCCCTACCAACTAAAATCTACCATTAAGTTTACTTGATAACAACTGATTTATATTCTCATATCTCAACTTGTCATCAAGCATGAGTATTCCCTTAGCAAGACTCTCCCTCCTGTACACAGTTCTGTCTTCCATGGGCCCAGTAACCACAACAGGACTCTTGGTTCTAGGGGTCCGCTCTACTATGATTGATCAGATTGTGGCAGAACAGACTAGGACTAACACTGCCCCTTGATGGGGCTGGAGAGATGGCTCAAGAGCGCTGACTGCTCTTGCAGAGGACCCAGGTTTGATTCCCAACACCCACATGGATAGCTAACAGTAACTCCAGTTCCAAGGGACCCAACAACACCCTCTTCTGACCTCTGCATTGCATGACATGGGTGCAATTACATACATGCAGACAATACACTCATACACAGAAAATAAAATAATAAATATTTAAGAATATTTTAAAACTGCCACTTGAAATGTCATGTTAGGAAGAAATTAGCACCAAAGAAATAAAATAAAACCAGAGAGCTGATTGAGGGTTCAGTCACATCTTATTTTGAAAGCCAGTTATTAGCTCTCCATGAAACTTTGGGCAAGTTACTTAATCCTTCTCAGCTTTGTACTTTTCTTTGAAAAGTGGGGCAAGTAGTATAGACCAGAGGTTCTCTAAGGGAAGTCTCTGGCCCAGCAGCACAGTCATTACATGGTCATCTTTAGAAATGCGAAATCTAGTACACTATTTCTGGTCTTAGAAATTCTAGGGGTAGACTTGGCAATCTGTGTTGTGTCAAGCCTCCAGATGCATGCTAATGTTCCCAACCATTGGTGTAGACATAGAGACAGAGCAAGGCATAGTACCAGTGTATGCTACCTGGGGGGAGCTGATCGATTCTTGTAGAGCACAAACAGTTCCCAGGCCTTTGTTCTGCAGATCTAACAGTCCAACTTGTCAGCACATAAAAATAATAGGTGCATCTTTCAGGGTAAGGCCCCTGCTTACCAAGTTCATCTGTGTGAGTTATATACTTAATTCTCATTATTTTTAGATTTTGTATTTTGTGAATTTACTTACTAAAGTTACCCTAAAATAACCAAGTCAGTGTGTGTGTGTGTGTGTTGTTTGTTTTGAAACAGAGTCTCACTAAGTATCCTAGGCTGGACTTAAACTCACACTATAGTGCATGTAGGCCTTGACTATGTGAGCTTCCTGCCTCAGCCTTCTAAGTAGCTTGGATCACAGGCCTGCACTACAGGTCCAGACTTGCTTCATTTTCTTATTCAAGGACATGAACAGAGAAGAGAAAACAAGTGAGTTTCGCTGTTCAACTGAGGCCAAGTGAGGCAAGGCTCTGCTTTCTTCTTTCAGCTCGCACAACAAGCAAGTATTCTTCTGATAGTTTACTTAGTTCCATTTTTCTTTCTTTATTTGATGTCTTTGATGATTTTTCTGTGAAATGGTACCGAAGCCTGGTACTCAAGCTAGTTTTCCTAAGTGCAATAATACTATGGAGTGCTTTATATAGAACATCTATGCATGAGATAATTTCATTCAGGCAGTGCGTTATTTCCAGGTCACTTTTCCTTTTTCCTTTCTGATTCATGATGTTTATCCTTAACTCTCAAAACTCAATTTTAATTCTCCCTTTTGAATATTGTATATCAGGTTTCATTGCAGTGCTAACCACAGACAGTGTCTAGCTACCAGGGTTGCTGTGAGATTGGAAAGAGATTAAACATGCCAAGCAATAAAGTACAGTGAGCTTTTCAGAAATTGGTTCACAGAGTCCTGCGAAGACTTGAGGACAGATGATGGATTTAGCTAATCATATCTCTAGAATCATGATTTCTTTCATAAAAACAAGAATATGGAACTGGAGAGATGGTTTGGGGTTTAAGAGCACTGGTTGGGTTCAATTCCCAGCATCCACATGGTGGCTAACAACCATCTGTAATTCCAGTTCCAGTTCTTCTGATCTCCATGGCATTGCATGAAATGGGTATACTCACATACATGTAGGCAATACACTCATACATGTAAAATAAAAATAATAAATAAAAAGGTAAGAAATAAATAAAAATAAGAATACATGCTCACTGAAGAACATTTGGGTTTTTAAAACATGTGTAAAGAAGGAAATAAGAATAGATCTCAATGGCTGTGAGGTGTTTTATAATTGGTTTGATCATGTTCCTATTGCTAACAGTTCATTTTTTTAATTTCTGTAATTAAATAATGGAGTGGGGTTAGTGAGATGGCTCAGTGGGTAAAAGTACTTGCTGTCAAGCCTGATATCCTGAGTTCAATCCCCAGGTCCCACATATGGCAGGAGAGAACTGACTCTCACATGTTGTCTTCTGGTTTTCACACACATGCACACACCCATGTCCACACATATAATTAAATAAGTGCAACAGCAAAATTTAAATAAATAAATAATAAACTATTTAACCCTTGCAACCTATTTCATACTTCTGCTTAGAAAAATTCTTTGATGGGGGATTGCTTTGTTATCTTTTGATTCATATTGACAAACTCCTTTCCAATAGTTTATATCAGCTGTTATTTCTCCTTTTTAATTAAAATTTATTTATTTAGTGTGTAGGAGTGTTTTGCCTGAATATGTAAGTATACCCATGTCATGCAATGCTCATGGAGGCCAGAAGAGGGCACTAGATCTCCTAGAACTGGAGTTACAGATGGTTGTGAGCAGCCATGTGAGTGCTGGGAACCAAATCCAGGTCTTCTGCAAGAGCAGCTAGTGCTCTTAACCACTGAGCCATTGCCACAGTCCTAACTGCCATTTCTGATATTAGCATTTGAGATTATACCATTTAACAAAAGAAACAAGAAAAAGCAAGCCAGTTGATTAGCTAGAGATGTCATCTGAATGTTATTTTTCATTTTTATTTAATGACTAGAATTCAGCATTTGCCTATCTTTATTGTCACTTTATATTTATCCTTTTGTCAAATGACTAGCTTAGCTTATAAGCTTGGCCTATTTTCCTAATGGAGTATCTTTAGTTTTTAACTTAATTTTATGAACTCTCTTAACATTAATCCTTTACCTATTTTGACTTTAAATTCTATAATATTTTTAAATATATGCCTAAAACTTTTCAAAGATTTTTTTTCTCATGCTCAAGTATGAGAAGTATTTTAAAGTGTGATGTGAGGAAGCAGTCGAAAGTTTTAGAGGGCTGATATGGTTTAGCATGTGTCTTCATTGCTCCCGTGGTGTCTGGGGAGGCTGTGGGGCAGCAGAAAATGCATTCAGCTTAGAATACAAATACCAGACAGTTATCTGTCCTTGGGCACATAACTCTGCTGGGCCTCAGTGTCCTTACCTGGTTCACAAAGTCACTGTGCAGGTTATATGAGATAAAAAGTGACTAGTCATATTTGGGTTAGCGTTTTCCCTGGGACCTAAATGTTCTTGGAAATTTTTGAATCTTTTCTTTGACATTGTTGGTTCACACTGCATTGGAGCATCTCCTAGAACGGAAGAACTAGAAAGTTACTTTAATGAGAAATTTGCATTTTTTATATGTGTGTGTGTGTGTGTGTGTGCATGTGCATGCATGTGTGTGATACAAGTGCACATGTGGCAACCAGAGGTAGACATTGGGTATCTTTCTCATGCTGTGTAGCAAGCACTTTACTGACTGAGCCCTTTTCCTAGCTGTGAGATCATTCAAATGCTCTTATTAGAATTCTATGCCTTTGGGAAAATGGGTGAAATTGTAGTAGAATTCATTCAGTAGATTCAAACGATGGGGGAACATATAGCAGAAGCAAAGCAGGTGAGTCTCCACTGGCAAACAAGAATGGGGACCCTTGTGTTTGTCAGAGATCTTCCTTTAACAAGGGGACCCTTGGATGTTACTTTTTTAGCATGACATTACTTCTACCCAATAACAATTCTGAGTCCTTAGAAAACACTGGATTTGCACTTAAAATGTGAGATAATTATGAAGCACAGTATAAAGAGGTACGACTTGCATGTTTTGTTAAAATTTTACGTAAATATTAATAAAATCCAACTATAATTACATATACCAAAAGTTAGCATCTTTCTCTGACAGGAATCAGAAATGCTTTCCTTTCTCTATTTTTTCTCTGCATTTTCACATGCCTTCTGTCTTTGCAGTAAGAAGCTGTACATAGCCAAGCATGAAGGTGCCTGCCTTTAATCCCAGCACTCTGGAGGCAGGGGCAGATGGGATTCCAGGCCAGCTGGGATTACAAGGAGACCCTCTCTCAAAAAGACCAAAAAAAATTTTTTTAATTGTATATTTGTGTGCTCATTGTATAGGAAATTCATTTAAACATTCCACGACTCAGATTGCTCTTTGGCAAAACTACAATGACTTCCTCACTGCTGATGTCAAATTCTAAATAAATAGCACAGTACAGCATATGCGGAATGGTGTTAAGAAGAAACCCTTCAAAATGTTTAATAGAGGGAGAAAATGAACTTTTGTGATACTGAATGTATTTAAATGCCCATTATAACTCATGTTTGGGCTGCAGCATAAACAGTAGCAAAGGAAACTGGTTTCAAAATGTAAGGCCCTCCTGTCTTTGTAAAGGATAAAACAAACCTTTAGTGATTTTCCTTTCAATGAAAACAAAAATTCTACACCAAGAATTTTCTTTGTGTGTTTGGTGATGGTGGTCATACCCAAGCTCTTGCATATGCTAAGCAGATGCTCAGTAACTTTGTTACACCTCTACACCTCCAAGTTCAAGAGGTAGTTTTTAAAGTATGATGCACTGAGCAATGGGATCTCTGAGACGGTCCAGCACATGTTCAAGGCCAAACTATTTTCAGTGTGACACAGAGATGCCATTTGCTTTTTGTGTGACCTTTCACTGATGATAGGACAGCTGTAGCAAGCACACAGCTGGAGCTTCCTTAGGTGTTGAGACAGTTTTAACAAACTACTCAGGAGTTCTGATACTGTTTCTCAGGAAGCACTGGCCACAGTAAAGAGTGAACACTAGTTTCACAAGATGGTCTTTGGAGAAGCATTGAAATCGTTAATTATATTAACTGTGCATCTCTGGATACATGCTTTTCTTCAATGCCTCAAGAGTCTGCTTAAAGCATTTCTGCTGTTCACAAAGTACAGAGAAAGCACTTGAGTGATGGGAGCTGAACTGGCTCTTGTTTCCTGGAACATCATTTTTATTTTAAAGAATGATTGACAGCTAAACTGTTATTCCAACTTGAGTACTTGGCAGACATGTTCTCTAAAATGAACAAAGGAGACTCATTTCTAAGAACATAAATGCTGCCAATTTGCTGCCAATAACATAATTCAAGGTAACTAGAATACTTGAATTTAGAAAAGTGCTCATTTGGTATGTGACAGATTAACAATACTCCCAACACTTTGCAATACTTTAAGACACAGCTGATGAGATTAGTGGTGATATCAGAAAACATGACTTTTTGATATTATAACATGAAATCTGAAGGGTTGGCATAACTCAGTGAACCGATATTTTTCAAATGATCAAAGCATCACATAGCAAAATCATGATTAGTAAAAAGTCACTCAGTGAAAGGCAATGGGAAATGTTCATTCATATTGTCTCATATTCCACAGTGAAACTTTTGACTGTCACCTAGCTTGAATGTATTTACAGAATAGTCACAGTCATTGGAAATAGTAATTAACTGAGATTCTCCTTTTACACTGTATTTCTATGTAAGGTTTGACTTTTTCATGGAATTCTAACAAAAACCATTACACTAGTGTAAATGCAAAAGCAGATATGATAATCTAGTTGCCTTTTATTAAAACAGATGCACAGGAATTTGAAAAAATTTAGACTACTATCACTCTATTTTAGAACAAAAGACTGCTGAATTTTTTTTGTCTCCCTTTAGTCTCATTTGGCCTGAAATGTGTTATGTAGACTAGGCTGGCCATAATCTCATAGAGATCTACAGAAATTCCAGTGCTGGGATTAAAGGCATGTACCAGCACATCTGCCTGAGATAGGTTTTTGTTTTGTTTTGAAAAATAGTTATTATTTCATAAAAGCATATTATATTGAACTCATAAGAACAGATGATACACTTGATCTTAGCCAAAAGGCCAATAAGCGATTAGATAGGGAGAATGAAAGGAGAGATAAATAATGCTTAGCTGGTGTGAAAAACCAGAGGGAAATGTATTAGTTCAAAAGCCTATTGAAAATTACACATATAATACTTCTTCATGAGTTCATACTTATTGCTGAGGCTACATAACAAGAAACAGTGCCAGACAGAGGAAACCTCCCTTTGAGTTGTTGGTCAGGGTAGTCTAAGAGACTCAAAATTACAAAGGTTATTGGCACAGACCTTGATTCCTCCCAGAACTTGAAGGTAAGACCTTATTGTTGAAGACAGGACATACTTTGGACACAGGACTTGGAGCAATGGAGCTGGAACTGACCTTGAAGCCACCTCCCTGAAGGCTAGCTCTCATAGTTTCAGAGAACAGTATGTAAGTTACTAAGGGAGAACATCAATTGATGGTCCAACCCCATCTTTAAAGCCTAATAACCACAACAATGGCAAGAACAGAAAACTATATTGGTGTAGTAGTGACACTTTTATCTTGGTGGTAATCAGCAGCTACATAATTGGACTTAAATCCCACTAAATGGGAAGGAACTCATGTGTGATACTGTAAACAGAGCCAAATGCATATAGCTGGAGAGGTCATAGATCTTAAAGAAAACCCTAAAATTGTCACATCAGTAGACAAATGTCATTTTTTACTATATGCTAAATATGGATCCTTATACTTACAGACAAGTATACCAGTCACCACTCATCGAAGAAGCTTCTTTTGCAACAGATGGAGACTACTACAGAGTTTCACAACTGGTCACACACAGAGAATAAGTGTCTATGAGATGCCCAACCCCGAGTGACACATCTACAATAGAACTTCTATACCTAAGGCTCATGGAACCTAGAGGGAAATGAACACAAAAGCCACAAATGGTCAAAGTGTAGAGAATAAGAGAGTGTAGAGTATGAGTCGCTGGACAGGACTCCTACATAAACTCACCCACCCAGGGCTCAGGGACCATTATGGAAGAGGGATGAAAGATCATCAGAGCCAAGGGAGGATGTGCATGTCATGTGGAAACAGAGCCTTACAGGCTTTTGGGACCTTACTCATATGACCCTATAGCAAAGGTGTCAGCATGCACAAGACCCATGCAAACTCAAGCAGACAAAAATTCAGCATAGAACTGGGGAAATAGGCAGCAGGCCCCAATCTTACCTAAGGAACTATTGACAGCTGATCACTGCCCTGTGAAGGAGAGCTGATCTTTAAGGAAGAGACTCTAGATAGGTTGACTACACCCCAGTGGATGAACTTGCTGTGGGATGTCTGAATATACTTACTTGACTCAGTAGGCCTTAACATATATGACATAATGCATGGAATATAGTGGGAGCATTATGAGGGTGCAGATGCAGTCGTATAAAGATGACTAAGACACTTTGTGTGAAATGCACAAAGTCAATAAAAAATACACATTAAAAAAAGAGGCAAAAAAGCATATCATAATAAATGTAGCATTTCTTATTGTAAATATTATATCAATTTAATTTTTCTTAATTTTCTATTACATATATTTTTATATTTCTTAATCTTATTTTTATTATTATTTACATATAAAGTCATAGTGACCTTCCTATGATATTTTCATATATATATTTAATTTTACTGTTTTCCTATGTGCCTCCCAATTCTTGTTCCCTTCTTGCCCTCACCCACTCTCATTAGTCCCTTTCCCTCCTCCAAATAGTATTCTCTTTGCCTTCATATCATATATATATACATATATACATATATATATATATATAATATATATATATATATGTATTGAGACAGAGTCTCCCTGTAGCACCAGCTGGCCTGGAACTCACTATGTAGACCGCCTCAATCTCACAGAGATCCACCTGCCTCTGCCTTAAGAGAGAGAGAGTCCTGAAATTAGAAGTGGTACTACAATTCCTGGCTTAGGTTTTTTTCCTGATAACATTTTCCACTCATTGTTTCCATGGTTCCAACTGTAAGTGGAATTGCTACATCTTATCTGATCTGAGACAAGAAGAAAGATTTTAAACATGTGCCTGGGGCAGAGGAAGTACTTGGTAACCTTTGAGGGAATTGCTCTCCAGTAGACTCTGCTGTATCTTGTTGCAAGAGCTTATAACAGGTCAAAGAACTAAATACAAACTTGAGGCAAGCACAGTGTTCTTTGATTCAAACAAGAAAAGGCCAAAAGCAGAAGGGATGCTTTTATATTAGACAGGAAATGTTTTTAGTAACAAGCCTATTTCCCTTTACAAATGCATCCAAAAATTGGTAAAGACAATCACACCTTTCTCCTTATTATTTGGAAGTTTGGAAGGTACAGGTCTTTCTAGAAATCTACACGTTCCATGTTACAGGAATTTCTAGGAACCACCTATTGTCTTTCTGTCTAGGAACAGAATTCTGTTTTTAAGGAAGAATGTGCTTCCTTTGTAGTTATCTGTGGTCTTGTAAATAAGTCTAAGGTTTTTGAGTTAAATTTCTCCCAAATCTTCTTAAATTGGGAAACTAAAATTCAGCAGTCATATAATTAAAAGGAGCAATACATCAAAACAGGAATGCAAAAGACCTTCTTTACTATATAAATGGAACTGAAAAAAAAATCACTAGCTAACAATATACCTAATGATGAAACTTAGAAGCATTCCCTTAAGGACCATGATTATAATAAGATTTATATTTTATCACTATAAGAATTTAAAAAATGGGACTGGAGAGATGGCTCAGTGGTTAAGAACACTGGCTGCTCTTGCAGAGGACCTGGGTTCGATTCCTAGCACCCACATGGGAGCTAACAACTGTCTGTGACTCCAGTTCCAGAGGATCTGATGCCTTCTTCTGACCCCGGAAAGCACTGCACTACAAGGGTGCACTTACACTCATGCAAGCAATACACTCACACACATAAAATAAAAATAATAAATAAAATATTTTTTAAAAAGAATTTTAAAATGTACTAGTAATCTTAGTCAACACAATAACACAAGAAAAAGTTAAAAAGAGTAATAGATATTGAAGGGGAAGAAGTTGTTATTCACAAACAACATGACTATATAGAAAATCAGAAGAAATCTACAAAAATAAGACTAATTTGTCAAGGCTTCAGGATACAAAATAAATATTAAAATCAGTTGCATGTTGATAAATTGCCATTGAAAATAAAATCCCTATGAATAGATAATGCAAAAGAAAGAAAGGCTAAAATAAAGAGAAAAATAAAGTACAGGATTTTTATATTTCTGAGACTTCTATCAAGACTTAAAGAAGCAAAGATACATGTCATGCAACATGGCCAGTTGGTTCAATCTGTTAAAGAAGTCCAGTTTCCCTAAACTGATCTATGATTTCAGTACAATCTCTTGCAAAATCTCAACATATTTTCTCGAGAAATTGATAAGTTGATTCTAAAATATACATAGAAATGCAAAGGATAATCAAAACAAAAGAAAGACAAAATTGGAGAACTTCTTTTCCTTTCACCTTTTATAGAGCTACTGCAGGCAAAGCTGAGGTATTTGTAGTAACATGATCCAGAATCAATGATTCAATGAAATAGAATATCTAGAATTAGAGACACATACAGTCCATTGATTTTTAACAAAGACATCAAAATAGTTCAATATAGAAAGTCTTGTTTAACAAACAATGCCAGAATAACTGGTTATCTCTGTGGAAACAAATGATGAATCTAGATTTTTTTCATTCTCACTACAAAAACTCATTTTGTTGGAAATATACATAGACCTAAATGTAAGAGCTTTATCTTTAGGGTTTCTAAAAGAAAACATAGGACAAAAAGACACTAACTATAAAATTTAAAATTAATATATTAATCTTCATCAAGATTTTAAAAAAGACATTGTTATCAAACTAAAACACAAGTTACAAATTGGAAAGACAGTTGTGAAACATATTTGACAAAGAACTTGTATCTAAAATATGTAAAGAATCCTTATAAGACAATAAGAAAAAAAGAATTTTAAAAATTGTTAAAAGATTTGAAAATATACTCCACAAAATGAGAAATAAGGACAAATAACCACATAAAAACACAGTGATATCATTCATCAATAAAGAAATGTAAATTACAGTAACAACAAGATATCATTATAATTCTACTAAAGTGCCTAAAATTAAGTGAGAATTTAGCAAGTTTGATCCTGCTAATACCAAGTATTTGTATAGGTTTGGAATACCTAGATTTCTTTTGAATTGTTTGTGGAAATAAAAGGTGGTACATTTACTTTGCAAAAGAATAGTTCTTGGAAAATTTTAAGCATATCATAAAATTCAGCAGGTCTAGTCTGTGTATACATCTACAGTAAACAGCAAACACACTGAAACAGGAACAAGGAAAAGGACCCCATTCACAACAGCCTCAAAAAATATAAAATACTTTGGAATAAATCTAACCAAAGAAATGAAAGGCTTGTACAATAAAAACATTAAGACATCAAAGAAAGAAACTGAAGAAGATACCCCAAATGGAAAATCTTTCCATGTTCACAGATCAATAGGATTAATATTGTAAAAATGGCCACCCTACCAAAAACAATCTAAAAGTCAATGAAATTTCCATTAAAATTCCAACACAATTCTTTACAGAGATTGGAAAAATAATCTCAACTTTCATAAGGAAACACAAAAAACCCAGGACAACGAAAACAATCCTGAACAATAGTGGAAGAAGAGCTGGAGGAATCACCATCTCCGATTTCAAATTATACTACAGAGCTACAGTAATAAAAATAGCATAATACTGTCATAAAAACAGACGAATTGCCCAATGGAATAGAACTTAGGACCCATAGTTAAGTCTTCTCACCTACAGCTACTTACTTTTTGACAAAGGGGACAAAAATCCACATTAGAGAAAAGACAGATTATTCAGCAAATGGTGAAACTGTTCGAACTAGACAGATATTCATAGAAGAATGAAACTAAATTCCTGCACAAACTTCAACTCAAAACGGATTAAGGATGTCAACCTAAGACCCAATACCCCGAATCTGAGAGAGGAGAAAGTAAGGATACACTGGAACTTACAGACACAGGAGAAAACTTTCTGAACAGGACCCCAGTAGAAGAGGTGTTAAGAAAAGCAATTAGCAAGTGGGACCTCATGAAACTAAAAAGTTTCTAGACATCATCATTTGAGTGAAGACAATCTACAGAATGGGAAGAAAATCTTTACCACCTATACATCTGACAGAAGGTTAGTATCTAGAATGTAAAAAGAACTCCAAGATTAAACATCATAAAAACAAACAACCTGATTTAAAAATGGGTCAAGAAACTAAGCAAAAAGTTCCCAAATGAAGAAATGCAAGTGGGTAAGAAATGTTTTCAATATTTTATTTAATGTATATGAATGTATTGCCTGGATGTGTATACGTGAACCCATCCCATGCCATGCCTGGGGACGTCAGAAGAGGGCTTCTGATTTTTCTGGAACTGGAGCTATGGATGGTTGGTAGCTGCCATGTGAGTGCAAGGAATTAAACCTGGGTCCTCTACAAGAGCAGCCAGTGCTCTTAAGCACTGAGCCACCTCTCCAGCCTGAGAAATAGTTTCTTTTTTAAATGTTCAACATATTTAGCCATCAGAGAAATGCAAATTAAAACCACTTTGAGATTTTATCTTACCCCAGTGAGATGGGCTAAGAGGCAAAAAACCAACAATGACAAACCGCAGAGAACATGTGAGGAAAGAAGAACACTTACTCACCACTGGGGGGAATGCAGCCTGTTGGAGCAGCTATGGAAGTCAGTGTGGTGGTTCCTCAAAAACGTTAACATGGATCCACCACACAATCCAGCCATACCACTCTTGGACATCTACCCAAAAGACTGTATCCTACTACACAGATGCCTGTCCATCCATCTTCATTGCTGCTCTATTCACAACAGCTGGAAATGGAAACAACTTAGATTTCTACCAACTGATGAACAGATAATGACAGTATGATGTATTTACACAGTGGAATATTATCCAGCTGTTACACAAAATATGAAATTTGCAGGTAAATGGATGGGACTGGAAACAATCATCCTGAGCAAGGTAAGCTAAACTCAAAAAGACACACATGTTCCCTCTCATGCGTGCATGCTAGCTTTGAATCTTTACAAAGGTGTGCTTCAATTGGGAAACTCCATAGAGGTTAGGAAACTAGTCAGAGGATATGTGGCGTCGGGGAGGTCGGGTGTTGGGGAAATAGAATGCAATGATATAAAGGGAAAAGAAGAATAGTTGGCTAGAAAGGCTTAAATGTGGTGAGAAATGGGAGTGTGGGGGAGGGATAACTAGCATTAAAGGCCTTTTGAAAAAGTTTTATGGAAACCTACTACTTTAGAAGCTTCTTAAAACAGATATAATAAAAGAAGAGTTTAAATATAGTTACCCTATAAAGGGGGTTCAATAGTCCTACCAGATACCACAGGCTAGCAATTAAAAAGCTCAGTGTCAGGAATAGACTCTGTCTTTTGGAGTTACTAATCATGGGGCAGGATGATCAAACAATACTAGCTATTGCCATTGCTCTTGTTCACCCATCAGAACTTGACAGCAAAACCCTATTTTTGAAGACATTACATATGTGAGTCCTAGAACAAACAAGGGGAAATCAAGGTTGCACTGAGCTCGAAGCTCCATCTCTACTGGCAAGCATTCATGGTACTAGAAAAATGCTATGAATGCTACTGGGAAAGAAAAGTAGCCATCAGTCCTACTGTGATGACTGCAAGCTACAGTAACTACTGGCCTGGTAAGACAGGCCTACTGGTTCAATAGTAATGTGAATATTACAGGAGTAGCCAACCACTATTTGATCTGATTTAAGACCCAATTCACAAGACAGCACTGTTATCATGGCCAAGAACCTGTAGCTAGAAGTGTCACAGGCCCTAGAGGAGAATTTACTACTATTATTCTGCTAAATAGACATAGTTTTAAACTGACTCCTAATGACTTACTATTATACCAATAGATTAGTGCATCTATTAACTCTCACTAGAGAAGCTTCTTCTTGTAACCGATGGTGATTAACACAGAGATCTCAAACCAATCAGCTTGCAAAGAATAAGGACTGTGGAGTGCTCAGCACTAAATGAGACCTATTTCATACCATCTCCTCTCAAGGCTCAGGGAACATAGCTGAAGAAGAGGTGGAAAGATTGTAAGAGCCAGAGGTGGTAGATGAATAAAAGAAAACTGTTGTCTGGACACCACAGACAAGTTGCAAATACAAAGGCACAATGCTTGTGACAGCATGCACAAGACCTATGCAGACCTAAGCTAGACAAAGACTCAGTATGGATGGGGTAGGTGGACAAGAAGCCCCTCCCTCACTGAGGATCTATTGGTAATTGATAGATGTTGGGAGAGGGAAAGTGAGTTTTCTTTAAAGGTGTGATACCTAGCAGTTTGGCCAAACTCCAAGGAATGGACCTATACCCAAGAGCATTTGGGGAACGTAAGTTAGACTTACTAGGCATTTAAAGAAAATGAAAAAGGATAATAGAGGACATGAATTTAGGAGGGATCGTAGCTAGTGATGGAGATGGAGGAGGGGTCTGAATACATTCAAAAAGCATCCTATAAAATTCTCAAAGAATCACTAAAAACCCATCCATCTTTGAAAATATTTACATGCAAGTAAAAAAAACAATACTTTGGCCAAAATCTAGAAACAACCTAAATATCCACCAATGGGCAAATGAAACAGAATGAAACTGTAGTAGGTCAGAAAGGGACTGTGTCTTAAAACAGAGGAACAGATAGCCAATATGTACAAAATCATAAGTCTAAAAACATTTTGTTGAACTAAAGAAGTCAGACATGAAAAGTCTATACTCTGCACTCTTGCATCTATATGAGATCTAAGAATATGCAAACCCTATCTAAACAACAGAAATCAGAAAGTGGCTGCTCCTGAGAAGCAGAAGCAGCTGTAATGGGGCATGAAGGAGCCTTCTGAAGAGATGACAATGTTAACATCGCATCTGGGGTGTTGATTATGTAGGCTAGTCAATGATCAGAACTCATCAAACAGCACACTGTTTTGTTTGTGGATGTGCACTTTTTCAGTGCATGCCTTTAGGGGGAGGGCAGAAAAAATAGTTTTAAATCTACCCTCTTTTTCCCCTTTCTTCCTGCCTGGAATGAAGAACTGGTAAGCACCCCAGCAGCCTTCTTGGAACATGAAGATAAAATCCAAGAGCAAGTGACAGTAGAGTGTAGAAGAGGTTTGTGTTTCTTTTGTGTGTGAAGATGCCAGCCCTGAATACCTTTTGTCTAGATTTCTTTAATGTAGAGAAATAACTCTTTTTTATTTTTTTTAAAGCCAGAGTCTCTATTGCTTGCAACTGAACACAATTCCTCAGAATTATGATCAGTAAGAAATTCCTTTCATGGTTAAATCATTTGGGGCTGCTAGATTATAGTAAAAACGACAGTGAGCCATTTTTAAATGATGTGATACTGTTTGTCTTATAGAGATTGCTCTCTTTGGTGTATAAAAGTTATTAAATGTTAACATATGTTTGATAACATTTCATACATATACTAGATACATTCTAGTAAAAGGCTAAGTTTGGGGACCACACTAGATCTTAATATAAATCTCTGGTTAATCATGTGATCTTGGGCAAATTACTAACCTCTCAGAGCTACTATCACTTTCTCTGAGTGCAGAACTAATGAGGTCAGCTTTAACTTGCCATCATTATGAGACTAGAATGAGGTCGTGGATACAAAGTGTTCAGCATAGGGGCTTTGCACAGAGCAAATGGTATCTCTTTTTCAGTAGGAGAATATTAAATAATTTGATTTTGGACATGTCATTGACCATACAGGTAAGCCATCACAAAGCAATTTGCCCTTGACTATCACCTATATAATACATGGTTTTAATGGCTTATTATAGCATATTATAATGGAGTCACTGCCTCATTTCCTACTGAATTTAATAGCAGTGAAGGCTGCAAAAGCTGTCTGTAAGCAAAGAAGAAAGCCACATTTCCCCCAAAGTGCGTCAGAGGAAACTGCAAAGATTGTTATTTTGACAGAAGTCAAGGTGGTGGAGAAAGACTGAGAAAATGTAGATTAGTATCAAGTAACCTGACAAAGTGATGGTCACTGAGGGACTGGTATGTACGTCCAGTGGAGTCTACAGTGAAAGGCAGTGTCCTTGCCTCCAAACAGGAAACCTTGTGGCTATATTATGGCCTGGAAACCAGGCAGATGATGCAGGATCCAGAGGCTAGAACCGCACAGTGGAAATGACCGCACCTTGACTGCAAACCATCACAGAGAATCGCTGAGATTCAAAGAGATGGGACAGAAACACCAGGTAGTTAGCGAGCTCCTGGCACTGCAGCTCTGGTGTGTACATTACATCTATAGAAATCAGTGCCCAAAGATGCCTGGGGGTTGACTCACATTCACTTACCTGCAAGGGTTGGCGATTTCCTCTGGTGTTGTTTTCATAAAAGGGGAGACAGGTTTTTCCACAAAAGAGCCGAAGCCCAGTCTAAAGTTGCTGGTTAGTTTAGACATTTCCTTGGCAAGGCGGGAGCCTAACTCTTTGATTGTGTTAAGGTCATCATCCATGGAGGCCGAGAGGTCCATGAGGTAATACAAATCCACCGGGTAGTCCTCTGTCTGGCGAACCTGCACTTGCAGAGTCTGCTCAGCACCTGCAACCCCCGAGGGAAAGACAAAACCATAAGCAGGGCAGTCATTTGTAACTAGCCAGTCTTGAGTTAGATGACTATTTGACTTAAATATGAAGTTATTGATATGCATGCATTTTTGTGGACTGTGTGGTAACATTTATAATGAGTCCTTGAAAATCTCTTAGCAGTGAGTTTTGAATGACTGAAGGAGGTGTAAAAGTCAGTTTATTTTATATCTCCTTGGGAGAACTGGCATCCATTTATATGGAAGATAAATTTAATTTTTTGACATGTGGTTTTAGAAGAAGGTGAATGAAATTAAGGGGAGATTAAATCTACATTTCAGTCCTTGAGAAATGTGAGGTAGCCTGGGCAACATATGAGTAATTTGAATGGTCAAAGTTGGAGAAGACTTATTTAGTGTCGTAGTCAGAGTGCAAGAGACTGATGTCAATAAAGGGAACTGTGAGTGATTCCCTGTCTCGATATGAATCACAGTGACAAATGATGTATGACATGGTGCCGGCTGTTCCAGTGGAAAGAGAAAGGTTATGGATATAATGAGATATTCATTCACAGGAGCCATGAAGTCATACCATACCTGGTCTCAATTTAAGAATCAGGTTTTGAGGTGCAATCTGAACAATGTCAGAACTGTTCTTCTGTCGTCCTATGCTGAGAGGCTTATTCTGAAGTATTTCTACTTGGGAGACAGGGTTTTCGATGAAGGTTAATTGACATCCTTTTGCTAAAAGATTTGCTGGGGTGTCACACCTTTCGCCAGCTTTAGATGGATGAGTAAAATTCTAAAAAGCAAAAAATGACAGAGAAAAAGAAGACAAATATGTATTTCTTTATAAGATGCCATACATCATTAATTTTTATGTGCTTGCTAGATGAGCATCTTGCCGTGCTAAATACATCCTACCCCACATGACTGATGGTGATAGCAGATGAAATTACATGATCACTGAATAACCAGAGAATTGAGCCAATAAAACTCTGCATAAAACTGGAGTCTCTTTTTAATTATATTCAATTGAATTCATCTACCAGGTTATTTTTTCCAAAACCCATTTTTTTAAAGTTTCTCCAGTGTTGTGACTGGGTCTTTGAAATGGCTAAGTTCCCAGAGTTGAATTTTCTGTGAATTTATTTGTTGAGGATGAATTGTTGATTCCTGGAATCGTGGGACTACCCAAGTTTTGCAGTATGTCTATTATCAAACCCAGAAAGTTGTTTCCTGTGGGTTCCTATAGGACAGGCCAAATGACCACTCCCTGTCTGGTACTCTCTGGTTTTATTCATTGTTGTATTATCCTTTAACAGATTACTTCTCTGAAATCGACCCATTGGGTATTTAGCTCAATGTCTTTAAATGTTCTAGTTCAAGGTATTTTAGAGATTTTACCCAGGCTTGGAGGTAGAAAAGGGATGAAAGAGAAACTGGGTTAAAGGCCTGCCCTCTGCACAGGACTCCTGAAGTTACCAGTCCTTTCAGGTCCAAATGGGGAGAAGGCTGGGAGGGTAGTGCTTCCAAGGACAGATGTGGCCACTCTGATCCTGCAGCACCAAGAGTAGAGAGATGGATCCAAGACAAGAACAGGTGCTACACACCTGTTGTGGAGCTGACCATAGGCAAACTTGAACTTGAGGCCCTTTGACTCCCATGTGTAGTGAGAATGAACCAATGTTCATCTTTCCTTCCCCGTAGGATTCTAAGCCACTCTTGCTGTTTTTACGAACTAGGAAAGCTACATTTCTTCTAGAATTGATTTTTCAAAATATAATTTGTTACCTGCCAGTCAGGCATATGCATATTTGAAACTCTAGGATGGATATGCCAAACTCTACCACTTCCTAGGGTGTAACAAAGGCAAACAATGGCTGAACAAGACCTCAGACTCTTTCTCAGTACAATGTAATGGCTATCAGCTATCCTCAGTCTTTCCCACAAGAAAAGAGGCAGTATGGACCACATAACCAATTTTGTGTCTTCCCTAAACAGAAGTCATGTTTACTCTTTGCTCTAATCTGTTATACTGAGGAGTGCTTCGACTTTAGAGTGTTCTCTTAAATATACTGGCCTTAAACTTGATGATCACTTGGCTATCAAGTGCCATCCACAAGTAAAACTCTGAGTAGCATCTTAGGAAACTCTGTTAATTAATACTAAAAAAATGTATTTAGATATAAATTCTTGGAGACTGAAGAAATGAATGAGCAGTTAAGGAGCACTTACTGATCTTGCAGAGGAGCCAAGTTCAGTTCCCAACACCCATGTCAGGCAGCTCATAACCTCCTGTAACTCCATTTGTATGGAATCTGATTACCCTCTTCTGACCTCCATGGGCACACACACACATACACACACATACACACACACACACAAGCACTCACGCACACACGGATAAATAAAAATAAAGGTAGGTATTGGGTAGATGAATCAGGGCTTAAGAACACTAACTGTACTTACAGATGACGTGGTTTCAGTTCCCAGTACCCACATGGTAGCTAACAACAGTCTGTACCTCTAGTTCTAGGGGATTTAATGTCTTCTTCTGGTGTCCAAAGGCACTACACATATGTGGTACACTTAACACACAAGTAGGCAAAACACTCATACACGTTTAACTAATTAAAAAATTTAAAAAATAATAAAGCTAGGCGTGGTGTCACATGCCTTTAATCCCAACACTTGGGAGGCAGAGGCAGGTCTGACTTCTGTAAGGTCAAAGCCAGGCTGGTCTACATAGTGAGTTCTATGTCAGCTGGGGCTACAGAGAGACCTTGTTCCAAAATACCAAAATAATAGTAACAACAACAATAATAATAATAAATCTTCAAAACTAAATCTAAATTCTAGACTTATACATTATTTTCAATAAGACTGACATTGTCTTCTTTAGAAATTCAATATGCAAAGAACATATGACTATGTTTCCTGTTGTATATCTCAATCCTTCATTTGATATATGAGCAAAAAAGTGTAATTGCCTTGAAATTTGTTTGTGAACTGAATAGTCAAGGCAGTGGAGAGGTATGGGGCTGTTGATGTTCTCCTGCCTGAGGCAGCCCTCCACAGATATATAGTGAATGTGGAATTGGGGTTTGAGTATGCTACTTGGCTTTGCTGAACTTGGCATTTGTCAGCCTTCATTGACATTTAGATTCTTTCCAGTGGGTGGGACTTGAAATCCAGAAACTTAGGGCATCTTTTTGCTACTGTAACCCTTTAGCCATTACTCTCTGTCATAGTATCTGTGGTGACATGGTCTGTCTTAAGTAGTCCTTATGGTCCCCACACTACTCTGCATAGTTTTCACTCTGACCAGATTAGGAATGTTTGCTCAGGGCTTTGCTATTGCTGTGTTAGAGTCATTGAGTTCAGGAACATGTAATTTTTAAAAGAATCAACTGATGTATGAATCTTAATGTTTCCTTTTCTTGAAGTACATAACAGAGACTCAGTTCTCAGATGAAACAGAATTATAGTATCAACATTAACTATCTGCCTCGCTTTAGAAAATATCAGCTGTGTGATCTCAGATTATCCAGAAAGTCTCAATGTCATATATGTAAATCTCTAAAAAAAAATCTTTAAAATAAAAGAAGTCAGATTAAATAAAGGATGCTTAGTTATATTTTAAAAAGCAATTTGACATTCATTCCTTTCTGTCAGCTGCTTTGAAAGTAATCATATGAATTCTGCTTTGGTCCACTGAGGCTTGAGTGCTTCTTTCCTGATCAGTTTTCCTCATATAACCCCACAGAGAGAAGGATGTCATCAACACTCTCCCGGGAGAGTAAAGTGTAAACAGTTTTTAGGAACATGGTGACGTCAGGGTTTTACCTCTTGGGAGCACCAGGCACAGTGAGGTCCCGTGAGCAAGCAGTCAGAGCAGGTCTCTGCACCGCCCCCAGCACAGCTACCTAAGGGCAAACCCAGCAAAACGCAGGGGTTAAGGTTCTTTCATTAACTTCATGTATGAGACTTACACCTCTTCTATTATTTGAGCAAAAGAGTAACAAAGTTCATTTTAATCTTCAAAGATTAATCCTCAGAAGGTTAACTGTTCATATAAAAGTTTCATGGTTTACATCCATCACATTGCAAATAGATGTTTCTTATAAACCAAGAAATTAGTTCATTTTCTCTTAAAAAATGACAATGTTTAACTTCTCAGAAGTACAGGATCAACCTATTTATTCTGAACTTTAATTTCAAAAAATTATTTGTAGTGATTAAAAATGCTTCTGTTATAAATGCTGTATTTCTGTTTCTGAAATAAATCCTTTTTTTCTCTCTGAAGATTATTACTCCCAAGTGGAAGGTCTGGTAGTACAATAAAATAGAGGAGCTTTCAAAGTGTCTGTCACAGTGGCACTAAGAAATCCTATTGTGTAGGAGGCTGTCTAATTCTCCTCATTAAAATGTCTGGGCAACCTTTGTATTTATTTACCTTACACCTAGAGCATTCACTGGGGGAACAGCCCAGCAGCCGCCTATAGTTTGTTAAAGTGTTAGCGGGTAGCAAGAGAGCCATCAACAAGATCAAATGAAAAATGACTTTGGGTCTGCTCTCCGAACCAAATGACAGTTTGTCAAGCATACCACGAAAGCAATATATCGAAGAACTTCGTTCTTACCTTGTACGTGATCATTCCTTCCTAGAAATAGAAAGAACAGGCAGAGTAGCTCGATCCCCATTCGTTTCAGTTCTCGCTGTGCAGACAGATTAAAAATGAATTACCTCCAGTTTACAAGACCAAAGCTGGATGTCGTGAAAATCTTTCTTTCTTGCAGTGTAAAAATTTGAAACTACTTACACTGCTTCGAAAAAGTAACTCGAGCTGCAAATGAAAAAGCTTTCATTAAGATCGCAATGAAAACAGAGGCTACCTGGACAGGTAGAGCAGAAAAGCTGTGGTTAAAAGTAACTTCAACTGATTACTTCCTTGTTCTCCTTATAAGGAAGGCAGGTGCACAATCACCAAGAAGGTGGAGAGATTCATGCAGTAGAATGTTTTCCTGTCAATTCTATTAATCTCTCTGCATAGAAGTTCATATCTTTAGTGAAATAGTTATCAATGAACCTTTAAAAGACTGATTGAAATGGGATGGTTTTTTTAATAATTTCAACTTAAGGCAGTAAAGACATGAAATAAAGCACACGGATTTAAGTTAAATGTAAAGAGATTTAATAAAAAATAACCAAACTGAAAATACCTGAGATTTTTGTATTCCATGTTAGAGCATCTGCAGAAAATGGAAATGAACTAAAAAATATAAAAATTATTTCACAGTCAAATTACAAGTTGGGCTAGGGAAAACAGAACACTGTTAGCTTATTTTTCAAGTTAGATAAGAGAGATTTTTCTGGAAGCATAGAACTTTTTTTTAAGTTTATTGGAAATATAGCATGTGAAGATCAGTTAGATCAAAATAAGAGAGTCTTAAAAGAACAGCAGCAACAATAGAAACAGAAATGATAGTAGCCAAGATTCTGGATCTTTCTAAAATACTCTCCCAGGGCAGGGACCACTCAGAGCATTTGGCCTGTTACCAAAGTTCCTGTGTACCCTTTCTGTGTGCATTCAACATAGTAAAGCAAACAAATAAAACCAATAATAATAATAATTTTTAAAAGGACAGAAAAGGTATCAAAGGCATATATCTAGCTTATGACTTGGCACATACTAGTCATTTCTTTGTTAAATGAAGGAGTGACCCTTCAAAATACAATCTATGAGTAAATTCATGGAATTCTTTGTATGCCACCCCCACCCCAACACATTCAGGGGGCATTTGGAATTTGTAGAAATAATGTGCAGGTAAGAATCAAATACTCACTTTGTCACGATAAACTATCTGACCTCAGACAGGCTCCTTTGTGTCTGGGCTTATGTCTAAGGAGATTATCTTTAGAAGGTATACTTCTAGGCAAACGTGAGAAATCTGTAAAGAGATAAAAACAAATTATAGGCTGCTAAGGTTTTTCCTGAACCCTATGTTCAGTATGAACCCTGTCATATACAAAAACCTGGGGAGAAAACAGTAAGATTCCTACAGTAAGAATCCAGATTAGAGAGCTGAAAGATGAGGCTTCAGCAGAAAAATACAGCACATGGAATCAGTGACTGAGCTTGAAGGATGATAGAACCATGAATTTCAGTGTCCCTGATACCTCCTCCATTTAAAACTCAGCCAGCAAGTATTTTCATAACATCTATTGTGGTCAAACAAATTCTTTTAAAATTATTTTTATTTATTTTCTATTTTATTTCATTATGTGTTTGAGTGTTTTGCCTGTATGTATGTAAGCATACCATGTATGTGCAATGCCCATGAAAGAGGGCACCAGATTCAGTTGAATTGGAGTTAATGGTGGGTGTTAGTCTCCATGTGGGTTCTGGGAATTGAATCTGGGTCCTCTGCAAATGCAGCAAGTCCTCTTAACTGTTAAGTCATCTCTCCAGTCCATATATTTTTATTTTTAATAGACTCAGAGAAATTATATATATTCTTTGACTATAATGTGTGATCAGGTTAGGGTAATTGGTATATTGCTAGCTACTTAAAAATATTCAATAAATTATTCTCAACCATAGTTAATCCTCTGTGTTTTAGGAAATCAGATATTCCTCCTAACAAACTGCACCCCAGTATCCATTACACATCCTTTCTTCTCCCTCCTTTCACTCATTCCTGGATCCACTGTTCTGTATGCTACTTCACTGAGACCAACTTTTTACCCTCCACATATAGGTGAGCACATGTAGTACGTGTCTTTCAGCATCTGGCTTTAGTAAAATAGTCTCCAACTGGAGCTGGAGAAATGGCTCAGTGGTTAAGAGCTCCAGCTTCTCTTGTAGATGGACAGGATTCAATTCCCAGCACACACATGGCAGCTAACACCCATCCATAACTCCAGTTCCAAGGGAATAGATGCCCTCTTCTGGCCTCCATGAGTATTGCACACATGTGGTGCACTTACATATGTGCAGGCAAAACACTCATACACATAAAATGATAAATTAAAAATTAGTCTTCAGTCTATTAATATTGCAGTAAAGGACAGACTCAATTTTTTATGGCAGAATAATAGCAGATGAGTATCTCTGTGTGTGTGTGTGTGTGTGTGTGTGTGTGTGTGTGTGTAATTTTTCACATTTTCTTTTTCTATTTACCCACTGACAGACTCCTAGCTTCTTTCCATACCTTGGCTAATGTGAACAGTACAGCAATAAACATACAAGTGCAGATGTCAATTCAATGTATGGATTTCACGTCTTTGGATAAACACCCAGAGATGAGACTTCTGGGTCAGATGGTCAGATGATAGTGTTTTGCTTTGTTTTTTTTTTTTTTTTCTATTTGTTTGTTTGATGCCTGTGTTTTCTAAATCCTATTTTCTTTAAATTTACATATTGTATGTTTTTATGTGTATGTGAATGCTGGTTTGCACATGGGACAGCATGCATGAGGCCAGAGAACAACTTTTTTAGAATTTGTTCTCTCATTCTACCGTGTTGAAGCACAGTCTCTCCTACTGCTTCTGGTGCTGTACTGGGTACTCCAGGCTAGCTGCCAGGGAGCTTCCAGACTGTTCTCATCTCTGCCTCCCATCTCACCATAGGAGTGCTGCAATTACAGATGCACATCACCACATCCTGCTTTTTATGAGTCCTAAGGACCAAACTCAGGTTGTCAGGCTTGAGTGGCTAGTGCTTTTATCTGCTCAGCCATCTCCCCAGCTCAACAGTTCCATTTTTTGAGGAAACTCTGGACTGTTTTCCATAATGCAGATATTATTTTTGAAGCAGAGACTATGCTAGGGAAAAAGTAGTATCAAGTTTTTATTTATACAGCACATATTTTAGGCTGGGCACAGTACGGGAGCGGCACGGAATCAGGCGGGGATCCCGGCCGTGAAGTACAGTAAAGCTGGTTAGAAGGGATGGCGGATAGAGGAGTGTGTGCTCTTATGGTAGTTAAGGGGAGTTTTCCTGATCAATTGTCATCTGACAGAGTTCAGATGACTTGGGAAACATAGCAAATTGCCCCAGGCCTGAGACAGTCCTGTAACAGATGTTTTCAAGGGAAAGGAGAAAGAGGGGGCAGTGGTCGTGTCTAGAGACAGAAGTCAGGCTATCTGTAACCTTGACCTTGAAATTTTATTCTGAACAGTTCGGAATGTCATTGGAAAGTTAGATTCAGAGAAATATCATTTAATTTCTTTTTTAAAAGAATCCCTTTGGTCTTCATGGAAGTGAGAATGAATGGCACCAGGCAGAAAGGTGCACAGTGCCATAGCCCCAGTGCTACTGGGGTCAGAGATAATGGTACTGGGACTAGGATGCTGATGATATATGCGGAAAGAGGGGATGAAATTCAGGATGCGTTTGGAAATGGATTGTCAAGGACTGGACACAAGTATGAACAGAAGAGAGGGTTTCAGCCTAAGCTGCTGCTGCTGCTGACCTGACCGAGGGTTTAGAGTCAGGAGAAGGCAGCTTTCATGTGGAAGATGAGCTTCACAAACATGGCAAATTTGAGATCCCCCAAAATAGCCAGACAAAGATGCCACATAGGCATTTGGATATCAAAGTCAGGAAACTGGGGCGATGTCAAAGAACAACCTATTCATTTAGAATCACCAGCATGGACTGAACGCTGAGGGACTGAAGCTATTCAAATACAGGGGTCTCCATGAGATCCCCAGGGAAGTGGGTAGAGATGTGAAAGATCCCTGAGAAATGAAGTCTGGGCCTAACAGTGTCTAGCAGTCAGAAGAACAGCACTGAGTGAAAGAATCTGCTCTCTAAGGCACACTCCATCTGACAAGAAGCCTGTCTCTATTGGAAGACAGTGTCGCTCATGTTTCTTCTTCTGCACTTCTCCTGAACATCTTTGTTCTGGACTACAAGGATGTTTATAAAGTGAACAGCCTTTGAAAAGCAAAATAGTGTATCTCTTCAAGGCTACTGGGAAATGCTTATAGCCTCGAAGGCTAGAGATTGTGTCTGTCTTCTGATTAAGGGAAGATGTGCTTATACCTTGTAAAGTTAGACAGCGACAGCCTCTGGAAGAGAGAGCGATCACGCTTACTGCCCATTGTGAATGGCTGTTGTTTTCTAAGCTCAGGTTTTCTGTGTTGGGGCCCAGCCTAACGCATGTGTAGATATCTCTTCTTCCCTTTTGTGTCCTCTTGTAGGAACTGGGATGGGAGATGGCTGAAAGAAAGGGCAGGTACCCTGATCCACTGCTGTTACTGTAAACACTAAAGTCTTCTGTGTCTGGCAGAGGCATCTTAATCAATATCCATGAATCTGGGACAAGCGAATGTGTTAGCTTGCCAATGCATTGAAACCTCAGAGCCTCTCTGCTCTTCACAGTTCTTAACCATCTCCTACCCAGAACATACCTCTTCAGATTGAATATGTAGCTTTCAAACATTGCTTTGGAAGAAAAGACTACCATCCATAAGGCTACCCCCAAGTGTCATGGACTACACAAAGCTGCCTGGTTCTAGAGTCCCAGGCCCCGGAGTTGTCTGTCTACTCACACATCTCTCCTCTGCCAGTGGTGGTCATTACAGATGAACTGGTATCACTGGTGTCTGACAGCTTTCCCTATGCCCACTCCTTAGAATCTTCTCTGGGATTCTAGCAGTCACCAAACACCTCTTCTTCCTACAAGGCAGTGAGACTACCTCTCAGCTTGTTTTGTGGTTAGAACTCCATGACTGCTCTTAGGAATGGAATTTGAGTGGGAGTGGTGTGTACTCTTTCATGCCCTGCTGCCAACTCAATGCAGGCAGTAAGTAGCAAGGTCCTGGGAAAACTCAGTTTGACCTGTGAAATTGTGAACCAAATTTGACTCAACTTTTATGTATTATCTCATAGAAATGCTTCCACCCCAGTCTTGAAAATCATAATTACACTGGGCTATTTACTTTTGTGTCCCGAGCTAGAATCCTTTGTCTTCTCTCTCTGCCTCTTTTGCAGGCTCTATGCACTCAGCCCCTGCTGCCTGCCTGGGGCTCTCATAGCCTCCTCACCTGCCCCACTCAGCTCCTGGATCCAGTCTTGGAATTGAAAGCAGTTTTACAGGAGGAATTTTTAGGACTCTTAAGTCCTTCTTTCCTGTGAATGAGCAGGACAACCCTTTCCCGGGCTTGCACTTATCTGAATACTAACTGCTGTCCTCTAGAATCTTCTTTCAAGGCATTAAGTTGCTCAACAAACATTTATTGAACTCTTACTATGCAGCAGAAAGTGACTGGATCCTGGGTAACCTTTTTGCTCCTACCAGGTAACATGATGCATGGAGCTTTGTGAGTAGTCAGTTATGCTATTGGGGAAGAAGGACGAACTGACTGTTTCACTGGCAAGGATTTCACTGTGACAGGGCAATTGCTCAGTAGCTAGTGAGTAAATAGATGATCGAATGGATGGAGTGTCCAGGAAGGCACGAGTGCAGTCAGGGGAGGGAAAATTATATTCCTTGCTTAGGTTTGGATGAGAGAGGACAAAAAGGCTTCGAATGCAGGATAGAGAAAATAAAGAGTAAGATAAAAAAATATCTTTCTGTTGTCTGCACCTTGGAGCTAGACTGGATATTGTACATGAAGCTGTAACGTACAAGGAAGATGTGGTCTTGCTTCCTGAAGGTGCAGTGCCCAATACCCTGTTCTGAGAAGGGAAGGGAGTCAGTCCTGATTGGCCCACAAGCAGCCAATCAATTAGGTGCCAACACCCTTTAAAGGGTTCTGAAGAAAACCACATCCCCTTAGCCAAGCAGATCATTTCTCTCCGTCTTCATATCATGGTCTTCTTTAACCACAGGGCCATATTCCAAAACTCCCAACATGGCGAGTACCACTCCCTATGCTATGGTTTTTGTTCCTGTACACAAATTTCACACTTTTCCTACCTCAACTTTTCAGTTTGGAATGTGAGAGCAAACTAGCAGATTTCTTTTTCTTTCTTCACAGTTTCACAGATAGATTGGTTCTTACTTTACATCTCAACAATCTTGGCACACAATACTTTTCTGTCCTTAAGTTGAGAATTTTCACATTTCACTTCAAGGAATCTCTTTATGCCTGACTCTCGCATCTCTGCATTCCAGCATCTCTATTCTCAGAGGCCATTTGTAAGTAAAATGAGTACAAGAAGCACAATACCATGACAGCTGATAGCTGCTACAGCTCCCAGGGATATTGGACGAGTAGCATATACAGTGCAGACACACTGGACAAAGAGATGGCTCCTGTCCTAGGCAGGAGGAGATGGAATGATGAAGGATTTTATTGTGCTATTCTGAATGGTATACAGATTAAGTCTTACAATTGTTTATTTCTGGAATTTCCCACTTACTATTTTCAGAGTGTGGTTGGCTACATGTATCTGAAAGCCAGATTCTAAGAGGGCAAATGAGTGGCGAATATTGTATGTGGAACTTCAGCTGGGAACTACAGATGGAAAGTCAGGAGCTTTGTAGCTAAAGCTGCAGGAGGGATTGCCAGAGGAAGAGCTAGAACATCGGGCTGGAGGGAAGGGGCAGGGTGCTCCAGAGCAAGCCAGTTTTAGAGGGAGTCGGCAGCTCTGTAGGAGCCCAAGGCAGAAGAAAGCTACACCAAGTGGAAAATGAGGCCCTAGAATGCAAGCAGCTGTAACAAAACCAGTAGGGAAGAGCCGGAGCCACATGAACTGTCGGATCCACAAGCTCACTCTGCTGAGCTGCAGGAACGTGAACCAAGACGAGAGAGTCTGTGGATCCAAATGCCCTCCCAGGCTGGAGCTACGTACGGTTCAACTCCTCCAGCCTTCCCCAGCATCTTCTCTCCTTTGGAGCAGTGTGTGCACTTACTGCACATCTACATTTTTCCTAAGTGACTGAGTCTTTTAATTTCTTACAAAGATCTTGCAATACATTTTCTATTTTTGACAGGGTGGTTGATCCCATAGGATAGAATCTTGCTGTCTCAGCTCCTCAGAGCCCACCTAGGGGGTTCTGACTACATCTAGGAGTCTGACTGTCTTCAAGAGGTAGCTCCTCAGCTGGCCTTTATTCTGGGGATGTAGAATGATGTGTCCCTCACTTCAGGAAGTCCCATGAGCAAGCCTGACTCACTGTGTTTAGCTTTGGCCCAGCCACTCATCCACATCAAAGAATGGCAGTCTAGGACATACCCAGGCCTGCCCTGGGGTCCCTGAAAGCACTCGTACAGGAGGAAATGCTGGCAAGTTGGCTGGGAACAGACTGGACTCTGGAGGCCTTAATAATGACTATTGGCCTGGGCTGGCCTTGTTATGCTACTCGCTGTGAAGTGCCAGTGACAAATCTCTCAGGGTTTTTCTGTGAGATGTATGATAGTAAGAGGCCAAAAGAAGACAGTGTAAATGAAAGCATTTCCTGTGTGTGTAGTGGATGCAGTTCCACGGGTGTTGCTTGCGATGGGAGGAAGTGGGGCATAGTGAGCAGGATTTCGTTTTGGCTGTAGAGCTGTAGAGGGATTGAGTTCAAATTGCAGCCTTGCCAAGTCCTGCTGTCTGTCTGTGGGACGATGATTATATCTCTGCACTTTGCTTTCCAGATTGTGAACTAATAATAACATTCACCTCTCAGGATCACAGGGAAGATTTAATTACACCACTTTGGCATGAATCCAGATTTTGTAGGGCCTGAGATTATATGATCTTGGGCAGCCTCTTTAAGAAACGAAATGCAAAATTGGAAATAAATGAGATAGATGAGAAAGTATATGTTTATTACAAGTGAGGAGAAAAAAAAATCATGAGAAGAAGATACTGAAGACTTGGGAGAGTCCAATGTCCTTGCTCGGTTTTGTTTTTTCCTTTGACATCACCTTAGGCAATTCAGAAGAAATCCTCATCTAGAATCTGCCCCTCGTTCTACTTGAAGCCACTCGGAGACCCTGGTTATTCTAGGTACTCGTGCAAGGGGCAGGCTGAGCTGAGGCTTTATTTATTTCTAGGAAACCCCCATATGTCTCACTTAGAGTTTATACTTAGTGCAGCCAATGTTGTTGAACACTTACCAGCTACTAGACACTGCTAAAGATTTTATTAGTTTGCTTGATTTTACTCACAAAATCCTGTGGAGACTGTTTTATTCCCATTTTCCAGATTAAGAGGCTGAGGTCTGGGGAAGCCACCCCACCCGACTGCAGCTCAGGGGGCAGAGTCCTGAAGATAAATCACTCTCCCCGTGAGCTCAGAATCCCTGTGCAAATTGTGTTCTGTAGATAAGAGATGTTCATAGAATCATAAAAGAAAATCACACACACAAAAAAGATGTCAACGCGGAAAAAAATTCTGCCAAGGAGTTTTAAATGCACGCCTGTGTTTCTAGAGCTCTCCTTCCTGCTCGGTTCTGCATCTGTGTCCCTTTCACTGTTCACCCTATGGATCATTTACTTCTGAAAATGAGACAAAGATGCAATCCTGGACTTTACGGTCCTTCTTTATTCCTTTTCTGTTTGAAGTCTGGTTCAAATCACTTAAAACAAAATGAAACAGAACATGTTGTGGGGCCCGACGGAGAAGCTGTAGCCATTGGTGGACAGCCAGGCCTGGCACTGCAGGAGGTGGCGTGGCACTTCCTGGACAGGAAGATGACTCAGTATTAACTGGTGCTGGAGCGGCAGCCACCCTTTGCCCTGCTCGTGCTGGCGCTTGCCCCGCTCTGGAGCCCGGCGGGCATCGGGTTAGAGAAAAATCTCCCCAAGCCTCTGCGTGCTTGAGTAGCCCTCCACCGGAATCAGACATTACTGTGAAGTCTGAGCCCTTTCTGTCGTTTTGCTTGTGGAGTAAACCCAAAGATGAGACTTTCCAGAAAATACCAGCAAGTAGGAGTTTGTTTCAACGGGCCTCTGAGGAGCCGCTCCTCATGCCCCACCACCTCCGTTCTAGTTGTGAAGCAAACAAATGGTCTGCGAAGGCCAGAAGTCCATGGGAACAAACACATTGATGGCCAGGTGATTTATTCACAGCTTGCAAGCCTGATAAGCATTCCATTCCTTTCCATTTCAAAAGATAAGGCAAGCAGTTGAGTCAAGAATCAGGCTTCTTCGATTTTGGATAATTTTTTTTTTTTCCTGATGAGAACTGTCTATTAATTTTTGGAGCAACAATGGGCCCAAGCATTGCTGGTTTGAAAAAAAAAAGATTTTCATTCATTTGTTCATTCATTAATTCAACAATTCTCTACTGTGATCACAATACATGCTGAAGACTGTTCCAGGAATACAGTGCTGATTAAAACTGTCACAGCCTCTGCTTCTTGGAGCTTATAGTGGGACAGAAAACATGCTCATGTAAACAAGGATAACAGGAGATGGGTGGCAAAAGGCTAAGAAAAAAGGAATGAACTGAGGTCAGAGAGTGGCCAGATGGAGTGGTCAGAGAGGACTCTGCTGTCATGTAGGCAAACTCTAGGGAGACAGAAGAGGGAGTCCCATGGGACAGGTGTGTACAAGGACTCCCCCCTCCACCCCTGATCTTTTCTCTATGTGGTCTGTCTCCTGTTACATCCATGGGCTTACCCATTCATTCATTCATTCATTCATTCTACTCCAGACTCACTTCTTCAGGAGGCCTTGGGAGTAGAAAGGGGGAGACAGCATACTGCATATGTGTTTTGCATGAAAAGAGTTTTTAATGACGTTTGGTTGCATTTTTGAAGGGATCTCTCAGAGTAGGCTGTAGAGTTAACAAGGATGAAAGCCAGGAAGTTCACCAGAGGCTGTTTCAACAGCCAAAGCCAGAGATGATGAGTGCTTGGTATGTGGTGGGAGTGAAGGATATAGAGAAAAAGTGGCTGGATTCTGCATATATATCCAAGATAGACAAAGACGAATGTACAAATGGATTACTCTGGAGCAGGGAAAGAAATGAAATGAGCGAGAATGACTGCAAGAGTTACGAAGGCTCTAGGCACTAACCCACCCGTCTCTGACAGGTTTCTCCAGATCCATCAGAGTGACATGGTACAGCATTTGTCCATCATCAGAGTCATAGAGAGCTCTGATGCATGCTAATGACTTGGGGAGTCATGAAGACCTTAACATTATAAAGAGAACCATAGGGCAGAACCAGAAAGGACTGACAGCACAGGCAAATGCTCCTTGGTCAGACTGTTTCCATGTTATATAAATACTCCTTCAGTCCAGTGAAAGTCAGATTAGTTGACATCGTCTGCTCTGGAATTCCCCATGACTTGGTACCTAGGAATTAAAAGAAAACCTAGAAAACCCTTGGCCCCATGGTCTTTTATGGCTGTGCTGGCAGACTAATTAGGGTCAGTTCTAGTAGCAAAATACTCTACCTAATTTACTTAATATGTCAAGATCTATTTATCTGTATACACATATGCACATAGGTATTTTTAGTATACATACTAGAAATTATGTAAATATGTCTGCATTCCTCATCAAGCCACTGTAAGAAGGCATTTGAAATAGGTGCATTTTACTTTAAAATAAATCTATGTAAACTAGAAAGGCTTCAAACTTCTACTGTCTTTAGGGACACAGTTTATGTATCTGTGACATGGCAGAAGCTTGCTATGCTTTAGAAAACTGGGTGAAATGGTGGCAGTGATTGTCTGAGGAGCACCTTGAGGCCTTCTGAAGCTTTATTACTTCCACTGCCATTTTATGGATTTTCTGTTGTGTGTGTGTGTGTTTTTTTTTTTTTTCCTGATGCTCATTTACTGTCTGGTAGTTTACACACAAACCAAGAGAATAAAGGACTGAACATATTGTGACCATACTAATCATTAAAGAGGCTAAACAAGAAATTATTCTAGCAAGCTAACCAAAATATCATTAAGCTGGTGATATCTCAAGAACTGGAAGAGGAGAAGGAAGAAAGTCAATAAAGCTGGCATCTAATTGAAGATGCTGTTGAATTTAATACCACCCCAGAAGTACTGAATCTATATATTTGTGGGTATGATTACTTTCAGACCCAAAGTGGCTTTGGTGAGCTGTCAGCTGTGAGAGATTTTTGAGGGAGTCTGAAAACCACCTCTGTGACCTGTATCTTCTGGCTGCTCTGAGTTGAGGCTTTCTTGCAGCCTATTGTAATTCAAAGACCCCTCCCAGCCATCAAGACATTGTGGTTGATCAACACAGGCATAAAACAGCTAAGGGCTCAAATAGTAATTCAACCTTTAAGTAAGGATGTGATTTTTTTTTTTTTTTTGAAGTAAGATCTTGCTGTATTAGGGAGACAGGCCTTAAACTCTAGATCCTCTTGCCTTAGTCTCCTGACTGCTGAGATTACAAGTGTGCACTACCATGTCCAATAATAATTGTTTTATATCAGGAAATTTGTTAAAAGTTCTTTAAAACTTTAAAGTTTCAACAAAACACATGTAATGAAAGCTTTTTGTGAGAAGATAATTGCTGTCAGTTACAAATATTTTGGAAGCTTTATGTGCAATGGTTGAAGAGGGTTACATTCCTTCTATGTATTGAAATTAAGTTATAATATCTTAGGTGTCCATAGAATACGGTCCATGGTTGTCAGTCCTGGAGTCAATTTAGGCCTTGGTGAAATGCTGGACATTCTTTGTACAGTATCAGTTGGTCCTGAAGTGATTTAGAGCCTAAACTTTAGGCAATTAAAGATTAGGAGGATAGGATTTAAACTGACAGAATGATTTATTTTTATGTATGTCACTAGTGGAGGGACCTGGTTTCCCAAACTGTGCTCTAAAGAAAGCTGTTAATCCTCACCCTGATAATGAAATGTTCCATAGTTTATTTAATATAGCCTATTAAATCCCCTCATCAGAAATTCATGGTGCCCATTAATCTAGTAAACACTTCAAAAGGCTCCACAGGGAAGAAAATTGTTAATCTTTGTTTAACAGTTAAATAAAAACCTGTTTTCCTAGGAAAAGCTTTTTTCTTTATGGTCTTAATGGTATCCCTGAATTTCTTTTCACCTAATACAGTTTCAGATTTGCTAGGGGAGAGAGAGTCAATACACTTAGTTGGAATTTTACCCAGCCTACTGGCAATGAAGCCCAGAATCAAATGTGAGTTGTATCATGATAGGCAGATTTCATAAGAAAAGCCTGCTTCTGCCTGCCCAATGCAGTTTCCTTCAAAGACCTCCCCAGATGGGTTTCCTGGGGGGAAATTTTCTAAGGAAAGTTCAGTGGGCAAGTTCATTTTAAGGATATAGTTTAGATATGGCCCCAGGATAGCGATGTTCATAAATCTCCAGACTCAGAGATAGGTCTTGACCTTGGATGCTTAAAAAGACCAGACACTACAGTCTTAGTGTGGATGACCTGGATGGTTTCTCTTGTGAAACAGGGCCCAGATATGGCTATTCATTGCATTCCTATGGTTTTCCCTTCTCTGGCCAAAGTATCCCAGTTGTGCTGTGTCTACCCTCAGCCCATTCCTTTTTAGCATGACATCCTCAAGCTCTCATCTCTGTCTGTCCACCTACTCATCTGGATTACAGAAGGCCCAGAAGAGCTCCCTTAAGGCCTTCATCGTCCCTTCTTGGAGTAGGAGCCATCCTGTCTGGTGAAGAACTGGCATTTTATTTCAATTTCATACTGTTCTCAGTGCTGCTGTCTCACATCCTGTGATACAGGTGGCATGTGCCCACAAGGCAGGAACAATCAATCTACTTGCACCTGGATCTCCCTTCTGACACACTGACTCTCATAAAAGAACCTTCACTTCTTACAATGACCAGGCCATTTCTTTTTCTTTTTAAGTTCTCCATGTAATGTTTCATTTGGGCATTTTAATACAACAATTAGTTTTATCAACAATGTTATTCTTTTGTTGTGGGTCTCTAGGTGAGTAAGTAGGAAATGTGTCATTTGTTGAAATAGTAAAGAAAGGATCACCACACCTCCTTTGGTTTCCTAAGTAACAAGTTAAATATGATGTAGGTGTTTTTAAAAATTGAATTCTGTAGCAGAGAGAGGTAAAAAAAAAAACTAGCAGACATGTTCAAAGGTATATTTTCAGTTTGAAAGTTTTCTTTCATTTTTCTCAGAAAAACGAGCTACTCCTAGATCATTCGAACTACAGAGACCCACAACTGGCCAGTGTACAGATAACAAGAGGCTATAGACTGCTTATCCATGAATAAGACAGTTGTATTAAACTCCCAAGGTTCAAGAATCATTGCTGAAGAGGGGGTAGAAAGCTTGTAGGTGTCAGGAGGTAGTTAAACCACAAAGAGAGAGAATTTTCCAGACTGCTGGGAAGTTGCTCATACGAACTCACAGCATGGTGACAGCATGCACAAGTCCTACACAAGCTCAAACCAGACAATCCCAGCATAGCCATATGGAAGTTGTTATGAAACCCCAATCCTACCGGAGGAACTAGATGGGCACCTGATAACTCTAGCACGTTTGGGAGGGGTCAGTCTCTTAAAAGGGTGTGACTCTTAGTAAGTTACCCAGGCTCCGATGGATGGGCCCATGCCGCACAGCATTTGGGGAATATAAATTTTACTTTAGGAGTCTTCATATACAGTATTTATATATATTATATAACAGAGTTTGTGAAATTAGGAAGGGGCAGTAAGAGGATGGAGATAGGGGTTGGGATCTAAATACAATTAAAATATATTGTATGAAATTAGCAAAAATCCACTTAAAAATAACAAACTAGCCTGTCTTCATGGAGCATTACAAATACATATTTCTTGGTCCCGATAATAACCCTGCAATGATAGTAGCTAACAATGGCTTTTACGATGTGCCAGGAGCCTGCTAAATCTCTATCACACTGTGAAGTGAGATGCTGACCTTTACCCCACTTAAAAATATTTGGTACAATGTTTTAGTTCAGTGAATTCGTTTGGATTTCTCATATAATCCAGTTCTGTTGCCCCCATTTTCCCCTATCTTCTGGTATGGAGCTGTCCTTACAATTCATAAATCAATACCAATCCATTCACTGTTCTCTGAAGTGCACATTCCACTCAGATTTCCCTGTTTTTACCTTTATTCCATTTAAGAATTCCATTAGGATGCTGCCTTACATTTGTTGTCCTGTCTCTTTAAGAGACTCTTGAATTCCTCCCATTTTACAGAAGGGCAAGTGTGACACACAGGAAGGCTAACTAACCCATCCACAGCTTCACAGCTACTGGGTGGGAATGTTGGCCTCAAATCCAAGCAGTCTGAGTGTAGGCTTGTGGTTAACTTTTGCACTAAATTGCTGTTACCATAATGGTGCTATTTCACCTTGAATTACTTGGTCATTTGTTAGTTCTGGCGGGCGAGGGGCAGAGTGGTATCCGTGGCTGAGCCGGGTGGTTCCACAGATGGTCAGAGATTGACCAGAATCACAAAGGCAAGTTTGCTGCAATAGAACTATAAGATTCTGGAGATAAAGTGGCTTTAAACAACAGAAATCAGTTCTCTCACATTTTAGGAGGCCAGAAGCCTGAGAGCTAGATGCCTGCCGAGTTGGCTCATTTTGGAGGCTCCCAATGAGTCCCTGGCCACTTAGCTAGTTTTTGATGGCCTCCAGCAATTCTTGGTGTTCCTAGACCTATAGATGTTTCAGATAGATGCCTTGCCTTCACCTGGCCTTGTCCTCTAGGGTTCTTCTTCTCTGTGTTCTTCTCGTCTTAAAAGGGCACTTGTCATTGAAGTTATGACCCACCCAAAAATCTAGGATTATGTCCTCTGAAGGAGATCCTTAACTTAAGTGTACAAACACCATTTCCAAAGAAGATTCTATTCAGAGATACCAGGAAGGTGGACATATGTTTTGGATACAGCCATCATTCAACCACTACAGAAATCAGTAATGCATATAGGGTTGTTAGAAAGATTAAATGAGATAAAATTAGATCAGATACCTGCATTATAGGCATTTTTAAAAAATGGTAGTTTGATGGCTAATCTTGGTTGTCAGCTTGATACACATAGAAAGAAAGAATTCCTCAACTGAGGAATTGTCTCCACATTTAAGCCTATGGGCATATCTGTGGGGCGGCAGCCCAGGTGGGCCTGGGCTATATAAGGAAGGAGGCTGATTTGAGCCTGAAACCCTAAGCTAGCAGTGGCTTTCCTTTGTGGTTTCTGCTTCAGGTTCCTGCCTTGAACTCCCTTGGCTTCCCTCAATGACAGACTATAACTTGTAAGCCAGATAAGCCCCATCCTCTTCCAGGTTGCTTTTGGTTATAATATTTATCACAGTAGCAGAAAAGAAAACTAAAATAGGCAGCTATTTGTATTATTACTCTTTTGTACAGCACACATTTTCCCATTACAAAGGTGTTAGGTTGGGTAAATATCCCAAATGAAATAACTTCATTCATCTACGACTAGTTTATGTGGTTACTGTTAACCTTATAACTGCTTTACATTATAGTTTCTTGTGTCCAGGTTTGTACAGTTAGTCCTGCCAGAAACTTCAGAGGGCTGTGTGAACTCGGCCTCTCCTTCCTCTAGTGGCAGAGACAGAGCTGGGCAGGAGTACCCTCAATCAAGACTTCTCCCTAACCCGCACTTCGGGACAAAATTCTTTGAGCTTACAAAGGGTCTCTTCATCAGGCCAGAATGCAGATGAATGAGTTTCCTGTCCTTGCTCATGCTGATAGACAAGCTGCAGGAAAACAGCTGAGCAGCAGCTGCTCCCCTGCCCTTCCCTTACCCTCTGTGGTCATTGGTTGCGGCACTTCCGCTTTCTGTTCAGGATCCTGATCTAGGGCACAGAATTCCAGCACAGCCTGAGCACCAGCTTTGGCCCCGCCCGACTGCATTGCACTGCTCCTCCACCCACTGCCTTTGCAGTCTTCTGCGGTGACTCCCCGCAGCCACAGGACTCTGAGCTGGCTTCAGCGAATTCCTGCTGCATTTGTCAGAGTCTCAGAATGTCAGGGCAGGAAAGGCAGTTATCCACTCAAGCCTGAGCCCACTCCAGTGCCTCTCCAGTCTTTTCTTCCTCAAGTAGGCATGCATTGAGTATTTATTCCCACAAGGCACCGTGTTAGGTGCTGCTTATGTCAGGGAGCATTGTGGCAGCATTAAGCAAGTTCAGAGAGCACCTTCCCAGAGCCCAGAGAGAATCTGTCCTACTCTGTCTGAGTAGATGCTTGTATGGTCTCCAGTGAGCACTGACAGCTTGCCTAGAAACAATTTAATATACCCATTTTTAACCCAAGGTCTAGCTACTGACAGAACTTATGGGGTCAGTGATTTTGGAGAAAAAAGTTGCATCTTCATTTGTAACAATCCCAGTTTGAAACTAAACGTTTCTTTCTATTATGACAACAAATCACTGTGATATTAGCAGTACCTGGAACTCTCACTGAGAGAGGTCACACATATTTTTCTTGTCATTTTACAGTTGATACAGATATCTCAAAATGTTGTCAACACTTAGCATCCTGTCAGAAATCACAGTAGACATTAGATCTGCCACTGGACTTGTTATTTAAAGTGCTAATATAGAGGTACATGTGTTACTAAAATGTGAATTTGTTTTTCAGTATTTTGATAGTTATGTTCTAACATCTAATTGGCTTTTATTATAATCATGCATATTTTATTTTTAAAATGACTTCTTTTTTTGAAAAATAACCTTTATTATTGTTAACGGTATCTAGGAAAGGACAATAATCATGTAATCTGAAGACATATTTTTTGGATCATTCAAACCCAGTTGACATCTTTTTCATCCTTTTATCCCCCAAATGAGATAGAAACATACGATACACAGATAGACACTATGCAATTGTTCATGGATTACACATTTGCCTTGCGGAAAGTAACACAAACAAGAGCGGGAGTTTCCAAAGTAGGGCATCATATTTGGTATGATACAGTATTTGTAGTGTTTCATCTTTAGTAGGATATAATGTTGGGGATTATGGTGTCAACTCATTTTTTCTTTTTGGGGTGAATAAATTCCTCAAGCCTCGAGCCTGTGAGTTTCAGGCATGGTTTATTTATACTGCATATCCTCTAAAGTTTAGCATTCCCAAAGAATGTGGTAGAAGATATGTGGAAATACACACACACACACACACACACACTCACACATAGGGGCTTTTGTACTACTACTCACTACTTAACATACTCAAATTGTTGAATTTCCTTTGGGGTAACAAGGGATTTGAAATCAAAGCCAGTCAGCCTTGGACTATCTTTGATATTAGTTAGGCCAATACTTCCAGATATTTCTGAGAAACCCTGAATTTTGAAAGATTACAGCAATGAGTCCTGACAATAATTCTAAAGTTGAAAATCAAAGCCTCCTAAAGAAAGAAAAAGGAGTCTCAACTTTCACTTGCCCCACACTCTTTCACCTTTGCTCTAGTATGACAGCACTAAATGACTGGTGGTGATTCACTTTTGAATTTCCATACAGCAGTAGATGAATTATCCTCTCAATTGAATGTGCATAGCTCGATCTAGGTGGCCCACACTTCCACCATTCAGGAACAGTGACACCTTTGTTCATCAAGGTTCAGGAAAAGGAATACTTTGTAAAAGAAATTTGGTTCATTTTTTTTCAAGTAATTAGGTAGGACAAATAAAAGATACTGATGCTATTTATGAGAAGAGACATCACAAACTTGGAAATCATTGCATTTGGCCTCCTGTGTCTGCCCGTTGAATTATGGATTCACTGAAAGAAATGTACAAAACTAACAAAACCTGTATTAGAAGCATGCACTTTAAAAAGAAGTAACAAGATCACATCAAGGGTGGGATGGGACTGGGGATATACAACTTCCTAACTGCCTGAGGCGGAATCTCTGCCACCTTATTTCTCTGTGAAATAGAACTTTTATACCCTAATTTCCATAAATATTTCAGGAAAACGACATTGTGTACAACCAACCTATAACATTTGCATTTCCTTTTTTCCACACCCTGCCTCCACAAACGACAGTTACAATTCTTGTACTAATAAAATTATTTCCATCACCCCTAAACCTGTCTAGCCCTATGTCAAGTTTCTCAGTTTACAGGCAGGTGGTTAGAGTATCTTTACTCAGCTTCAAGTAGTCTTTAAGTGGTCTCATCTCTCAGTCATGTTCTGTCACCCATACATTATACAAATAATATGTTTACTGGTACATTTTTGTTGGTGACTCCTCACAACCTACAGAACAAAATCTAATTACCTTGTCTTAGGATTCCAAGCCTTCCAGAGCTTGACATCAACAGATCGCTGTGGCTCATTGTGTAGAGCTATCTTAGAAAACCATGTTTCCTGACAAACAGATTTTATTCATTTCCCAGCAATCCATTTTTTAAAAAATCAGTCCCTGTTCATGTCCTTACCATTGTTGCAAATGCCTGCATGTACTCACATAGATGCTTCAGATCATACAAACACTGTATATTTTCAAGTGCCAAGTTCAAGATTCAATCTGCTTACTATACCCTTAGGTCTCAATGCCTGTCCTCACAAGTCCCACAGCCCTGAATACATTGCTCATTTGAGATCTTTTACGGAATATGCTTAAATTTTAACATTCATTCTCTAAATAGTATTTCAATTTCTTTGAATTGAGAGAGAGCACAATTCTAAGCACCTATTAGGTATTCAATAAACTCTGACTTTAAATTGATTATTTGATCTTGGACCTATAGCTTGACTTCTTTGACCCCTAGTTTTCTCATTTAAAATAATTGTGACCTTACAAGATTGCTGATTAGAGAAAAATATACATCAAAGTTCCTGCTATCCTAAAGTAGCTTATCACCCGGAGAAGTGAATATAAATTAAAAAAATCAAATCGGTATAGGAAAAGAATGTGAACAAGGGGTTAGAAGACATAATTCTCATATCCCATCATAATTTCTCAATCAGTGACTTTTTTACTCATTCTTTTCCTGGAACTTAAATTAGAGGGAAGTGGGATGATGGAATAGAACTCCCTAGGGCCCCCAAGTTCCTTTCTCATAGTGATACACAATGATTCGAGAAACCAACAAAATATCAAATCAAGAGCAGAGATACAATTTTGAGAATTATAAAGAGAAGACAATTATTTGAGGAAATTTTATGAATATAAGATTTAAGACAATTTTTAGCTGGATGTGGTGGTACAGGCCTTTAATTCCAGTGCTTGGGAGGCAGGCAGATCTCTGTGAGTTCAAGGCCAGCCTGGTCTACATAGTGAGTTCCAGACTATCTGGTATCTGGGGTTACAAGGAGACTCTGTCTCAAAAAGACAGGAAAAAAAAAATAAGACAATTCTTAAAGAAATTGAAGAATGTAATACACTGGTTCAGAAAGGCTAGGAAATAAAGAATAAGGGTGACAAGAAGAAGCCAAGCAGAGATTACCACACACACAGTATTAGAGTATTTATGAATAAAGCCATTAGACCCTGGGGCCTGGGGAGCTGGAGCTATGAAGTAGGGCATGAAGGAAGAACCAGTGAAGAGCAGTCTTGAATACCCAACTGGAGAATCTGGGTCTGATTGACAGTAAGGAGTTGAAGGAGGGTCTGACAATGGAATGCCAAGAGCATTTGGGAAAATCTATTGTCATAAGTACTCAATGATCAATATCATACAGAGACACTGGAGTCAGAGATAGCCAAAAAGCTCTGGGAGAACTCCTCTATTGGAGACAGATTAAATTATATCCATCACTCGTAATAATCGCATGTGAGGTTCTGTGATCCTTGACTAGGTATCAAATTCATTTACTCTCTAGGAGAACCTCACACATTCCTGTTTACTGAGGTCAGGCATGGCCATGTGTGCTGAATAGCTTTAATGTCAAGTTGACACACCTGGGATGAGAGAACCTCAATTTGGAAATTACCTCCATTGGACTGGCCTGTGGCCATGTCTGTGGGGTATTTACTTGATTGTTGAGTGCTGTGAGGGCTCAGCCCACTGTGGGCAGAGCCATCCCTGGGCAGGTTGTTGTTTATCATATAGGAAAGCAGGCTGAGCATGGGCCAGGGGAGCAAACCAGTAAGTAGCATTCCTCTACGGAATGTGTGTCAGCTCCTGCCTCCAGTTCCTCCCCTGAGTTCCTACCTTGGGCTCCCCATGAATGGTGTGACCTGGAGATATAAGCGAAATAAGCTCTTTTCTCCCCAAGTTGATATCGGTCGGTGTTTTGTAACAGCGATGGAGAAACAAACCAAGACGGAAGTGGGTATCGCTGTGACAGACGTGACTTTGGCGTTTTTGAGAGGATTGTAGAACTGTTTGGAACTTTGGGCTAGAAAAGCCATTCAGTGCTTAGAGTATGTTGCTGTAGAGCTTGGAACAATTATGCTGAAAGAGTTTAGATGATGGAGGCCTAGCTTCTGAAGCTTCAAAGGGAAGTGAAGATTGTGAGGGTTGTTTGTGTGATATTGTGAACTGAGAATCTGTGGGTTCTGATCAGTTGGGCTAAAGAATCAGCTGTGATTAAGGAGAAACCAGAACCACTGAAGTGAAGTCTTTGTTATCCTGGGACAATTGCTGCTGGCTAGCTGGGGCTGAAAAAGCAACTGTAAGTAGCAAGACTGTCATCGAGGTGAAATCTTCTGGGAAGTATTTCCTCAGGGTCAGCATATACACTGTGGTCCAGAGAGGGCCCAAGCCTCAATATCAAGCTGGAAGCAGGACTTGGTAATTGTAAGAGTCTCCTGTATGGTTCTGGTATTGAAAGTATGAAGGGGTGACAGAGAGCAGCTGAGGCTTGACACACTGTGAGGGGCCAGGAAAGGCCATTGGAGAAAGTACAGCCTCCGTTGCAGTGAAGACTGACCCTTACAGGGGTCATAGAGAGAATCTGAGGCTTTGCATCAAGAGAATCCAGAAGAGCCCATCGGTGAAGGTGCAGCCTCAGTTTCAATGGACACTCCAGCTTTTTGGAGAAGCCAAGACCATGAGACAACCACCAAGTACAGCAGCAGGTGTGGAATGGAGCCAGTCTAGGCCTGCTAGATGAGCTGTGTGTTCTATGGATGGTCGAGCCAGAGAAGTGGAGCTGCTGAAACCTTCTGGAGCCCAGAGAATGGTGAGTGAATCCCAGATGTCCAGCCTTGAGTTATTTGCTGAACTTGGGTTTTGCTTAGGTGTGCCCAATTCTTCCCTTTGAAATAAGACAGTGCTTGCTTTGGATTTTACAGGAGCCCACAGGTAAAAGTTCATAGTCCCTTTCAAAGAGTCTCTTAAGTGTTTGGATTTTTATTTTGTAAGGACTTTGGGGCTTTTAAGGTTTGTACTGTCTTATGTTAATGTTAACATCATATCTTGGTGACAAGAAATAGAAAGGTTGCAGTTTAAGAATGTGTTGTGTGTCAAGCTGACAAGGGGTCAATTGTGCTGGATAGCTTTAGTGTCAAGTTGACACACCTGAGTTGAGGGAGCCTCAAATGGGGGAATCTCCTCCATTGGACTGGACTGTGGCCATGTCTGTGGGGTGTTTTCTTGATTGTTGAGTGCTGCGGGAGAGCCCAGTCCACTATGGGTGGTGCCGTCCCTGGGCAGATTGTTGTCTATTGTATAAGAAAGCAGGCTGAGCACAGGCCAGGGGAGCAAGCCAGTAAGTAACATTCCTCCATGGCCTGTGCTCCAGCTCCTGCCTCCAGGTTCCTGTCCTGAGTTCCTACTTTGGGCTCCCTGATGAATGGTGTGACCTGGGAGCAGCTGAATAAACCCTTTTCTTCCTAAGTTGGTATTGGTCAGAGTGTTTTGTCACAGCAATGGAGAAGCAAACTAAGACACCATGTGACTTGCAACACTCCTAATTTAAGATATGTCATATATCCTTTCCTCTTGAACTCAGAAAAGTTGATGTGGCTTTCTTTAGTTAATGAAATTCGAGTGGACATGATACAAAATAATTGGAAGCAAAGTCTGAAGAGCCAGTGTTTGGTCTCCTCTTTTCTTTCTGCTGAAATCTAGTCAGGTTCTCTAGCAGCTGCTCCTTCAGCCTAGATTCTAGAGTAAAAAGAGTGTGAAGCAGAGGAGCAGTTGTCCCTCAGCTACTGCGTGTATGTTGCCATGGTAACATGCTGGGATTTTTTTTTTTTTTTTGAGTTATCACAGTGTGTCTTCTCCTTAGCTGGCAGATACAGGTGATAATTGTAGAAAAGACTGTAAGGGAGAGAAAGGAAATGCTGAAGAGGAAGACGAGAGCAGTAGTTCATGAATTCAAAGCATCAGAATGTTGCCTCAGCTGTGATGAGAACCCTATGAACAGGTTAGAAGCAGGTGAGAAAAGGGGGTTGCAGAGCCCGTGGACACTAGTTTAGGCTGTCCGAAGGAAGATGCCTGGGGAATGAGACGTGAGCTGCTTCCTTCCTCTTCTCTAATGTGCTCTGGACTGAGGAGGAAGGAGCTAGATCTATTGGAAAGCAGCATCTCCAGGGCTCTGGAGACAAATTTTGGGGTGCTTAAACATTAGTCCTAGGAAATTGGCTCAATCTGTAAGTGGTAGAGTCTAGTGAGGTGAATGCTGGGCAGTAGACATGAACACAGGACTGGGAGCATGGCATAGATGAGCGGACAATGGGGTTCTGGGCATGGGAGTGCAGGTTGGCACCATACTGGTCTTTTATATTACACCTAAATTCTCATAGTCTTCGATAAGAGTCCTATAAAAGAAAGTTGGGCATGGTGGCTCATGTCTTTAATCCCAGCACTCAGGAGGCAGAAACAGGTGAATCTCTGTGAGATCAAGGCCAGCCTGGTCTATAGAATGAGATCCAGACCAGCTGGGGCTACAAGGAAATCAGTCTCAGGAAAAAAAAAATGTCCTTAAACAGAAATTAGTCTCCACCTACAATCAACCTGTCACAGAACCTACCTTTCCCCTAACTGCCATATCTGCTTATCTCTCATAATGAGGATGATGGTGCTAACATTGGTAATAGTTACTTAGCATTTTCTACGGTACTGTGTACCTGGTACGATGCTATTTTTTCACATTAAATTCTCTCTGTGAGTAGGCCATTTGTTAATGTCTCTGAGCTCCAGACCAGCCCTCTGTATTTAGAAGACGTAATTTTAAATTTCATCCTTTTTGTGAGGCTGAAACTGGGACTCTGCAAATCACATTTCTGCCTCACCAGCTGCTTCCTGTCAGGTTCTGCGTTTAAGGGAAATGGAGAGAGGGAGGGAGGCTGCAAGACCCGTGGGGGGAGGGGTTTGTTCCTTCTTGTCTGTTTCCTGTTGGCTTTTTATTCTAATTTATCACAGCAATGCTCCTTATCCCTTGGATTCATTCCAGTAGCAATAGACAAACCCAGTTTGGTGGTTTCAAGTACTCGCCTTGTCACAACCCCTCAGAGACTATACTAGCCCAGCAGTGTTCCTTCTCAGAGATGGAGTCTCAGTCCTATGGGGACCCTTCCCCATACCTGAGTTTTAATAACCCCATCTCCTCTCCTTTGTCATTCCAGTCCTAAGGGTGTATACTTGCTACAGTTACTCCTTAATGATACTATAGACTCACCCTTTCAGTTGTCTACTTAATAACCTTGTATGCAATCTCAATCAATGATTTATATATTTTTTTCTGTTGAAATCTCTGGCATTCTTTCTGTTTTCAGGGTTAATGATAGAATGGGGTAATTATTCTAAGTGAGGCCATTGATGCCTTGTATTAAGAGAGATTAGGTAACTTTGTTTGATGTCATTGTGCAAATGACTAGATTCAAGCCAGGGCTTATACTTCCCTTCCACTACTGAGCTGCTCATGTTTCTAAGTCTCACGGCCCTGCTTGACTTCAGGGTCTGCTTTTTTCATGTCTCCATGCTGTTACATGGCAGTCCTCACTGAGGCAGGGACTTGCCCCCTACCTCTGAGTTCAGATGGAGGTCCAGGGGTGTGGTGTAGATGGCATCCCTTCATCCCTGCAGGAATCAGAGAGCTGCTGGAGCCCCACTGTCATGCCATGAGTTCAGGACTTGACAAACAAGGGACCCCTGAGCAACGCCCAGCTGAGCACTCTGCCTAGCTTGCCCCCACAGTGGCTGGTAAGATGTGAGGCACTAAGATATAGGCAGGACAGCTGCCTGGGGAGGGAACCAGGCTGATGGGAGCATATAGGAAGTATTTGCTTTTAAGAGCTTCCCGCATTTGGCATATTTATCTGGCCTGTTTAAATCTTAGTCCTCTAGGCAGAAAGGCACCGCAGAGCTAATGGTTTTGATTAGCTCTAAGCCTTTCTTCAAACAAAACAGAAGAATGCAAGCAAACCGTTCTCTTGGCCACTGGTTTCCAGACCTGGGCATTTCCTGCAGGTCAGATGTGGTAGCCTGTGCTATGGGAGAGCCCTGCTCAGTAGAATGTGGGAAGAGAGTCTCAGCCTGGTTCCTTTCCAGACTCTAGGCAGTGTGACCTCAGCAGAGCCTGGCAAGTAGGAAAATGCCTCTCTCAGTCAGTGTGCCTCTCCTAGTCAGTGGCAGTCTGCCTGGCCTAGTCTACCCAGTGCCGTGGGCCTCTCCCGTTCCGTCCAGCTGGCTTTAAGCTACAATCAGGCTTGCACCTGGAAGGTGGTGGGCGGTAGTCTGGGGTAATCTACCACTCACACTACTCTTGCTCTAACTTCATAGATAAAGAGAGAGACTGGAAGATCAGTCATCTGAAGATGACTAAAGAATTGTGGGAAGGGCCAGATTGTTCACTGTACTCCTGGTATTGATGGATATTATAATTGAGCAAGCCCAAATTTACTGACTATTTAGGGTTCCAGGTGCTGAGATGGAGTCCCTAACTCACTTCAGACAACCCTTGTCTAACAGAGTCCTTGGAGGAAACAGAACTCATATTGTTGACATTGTGAGTTTGTGTCTTATGGCAACCGTCTAGGAGATGAAAGTAAAGTGCCTTGAGGAAGAGACACCTTTATCTAATTTGTCTAAAGGCACCAAATGGGCACTACTGGTCTCTGCAGACCACTTTCTCACTCACACTTACCAGACCCACTAAGTTTCATTTATGTCTTTTGGTATCTGTATGCAACAGATGCATACAAGCTTTTTCCAGTTAAGTGTGGTTCACACCTGTAATCCCTATACACAGGATGCTGAGTCAGGTGGACTGCTGAAAGTTCAAGACCAACCAATGTTGCATAGAGTTCTAAGTGGGCCTGGGGTACAGTGTGAGATAGGTTGCCCTGTCTCAAACCACCAAACAACAGAAGATTTTTTCCTTTCTTTTGGAGAGGAAAATTAAGGAGAAAGGGAGGAGGCGGGTGAGGAGGATTGAAATGTGGTAGAAGTTCTTCATCCACAGGGAGGAGCCTAAACTTGTAGTCACAGAGCAGATGACCAAGTAGATAAACACCACCTCATCCTCATAAGGTCTGATGAGATATGACATGACCAGTGACTGCCTCCTGACTAGTGAAAGGGTGTTTGGAAAGGAGCCCTTCTGTCCTCCACAATGATCTAGAACTCTTCTGGTCCCTGAGGTCTATAGGCCTCAGAAACAGGCTGGCAGGGAGGATGTCTACAGCTTGTAGGCAAAGAATATGTAATCAGACTTTCCATTGTAGGGAAGATACTTGAGAAAAACAGTTTGAAAGAAGGTATGCTTTGTTTTGACGCCCAGTTTCAGAGGTTTTAATCTATCATAACAGGGAGAACACGGCAGAGCAGCTCTCATTCCATAGTGGCCAGGAAGCAGAGACGGAGGCCTGCAATGCCGGCACCTTTTGATTCCACTGAGCCCCCCCCCCAACCTATCAGATGGTGTTGCTCATTTTCAGAGCAAGACTTAGTCTGTGGAAATGCTATATAGATGCACCCAGAAGTGTGTTTAGCACTCTCCTAGGCACTCTCAGTCCACTCGAGTCAACAGTCTAGATTAACCACCATCAGCACTGACAGTGGGACCACAGCATAGCAGGTGCCAACTGGAGTCCAGGAATCCCCTGAGGAATTTGTGGTCCTGCTTCTTGACTCACTGAATATTTAAGCAGTGTGGGAGAAGTCATTTGCTCTTTCATTTTGCATAGTCAGCGGTCTTCCTTAAGTAAGGCTGAGGAAGTAAGTCTAAGCAAAGCCTGAGAGGAGAAAATGGCATTTCTAGAGGATAAAACAGGTCAGCTGTGTGTCAGGCTGCTTTGTGAGCCAGCCAACCAGAGGTGCTGGAACCATCAAAACGGAGAGTGGGACAGACAAGACAGCGTGCTAGCAGGAGCCAGACTCTCCAAGCTCCCAGCAGCACTTGGTTTCCGTGTCCAATGAACTGAGAAGCTGTGGAGTGTTTGCAGCAGGGAACACTGTGGTTTGAGATGTGACCATAAGGCACTTAAATCAGTAAGCATTTGATGTTGGTTCCTAACAAGTTTCCATGGCATGACAATGACTATGGAAAACTTAGCTTAAGAAATCAGTTAGCTTACCTCAGGTTGGCCAGTACTGAACAGAATGAGCCTCCTTAAAAAAAAAAAAAAAAATCACAGAAAGATGTGGCCTCTTCAACAGCTAAGCAAACCCATTATGCCAAAAGAACCTTCTCTTTGTAGCCTAGTACTTGGTGGGACAACAACCTCTGAACCTATCAAGTCCCTTCTGATCTCTGAGGGCTGCACACCTGTTTTCACCTGTTTTCAGGCATCTTCTCACAGGCAGGAAGGCCCTCCTGAGGTGTTCTCTTGAGCTAATATCAATACTTTAAGGTTAGAATCTTATTTGGATTTATGAGGAACCCTCCTGTGATTCAGAGATCTGGTACCATTAACACCTATACATTTATTTAATTGAAATTAAGTCCAAAAGCTCAGGGATGGGAAATTGCCTGTCTGATAATGCAACTCTATAAATCCTGCTCCCAGCCGTTTCCAGTCTGCCTGTGAATGCCCTGAAAATTCAGCATCCCTGGAAACGTTTTGACTATTCTGTGTCTGGCTCAATGGGTAGTAATAAATAAAAATGAAAGGTGGGTGGGAGAAAAACAGGATTAAATGTATTTGAGGCTTTACAGGGCTCATGTCAGATAGGGTGTTAAGGTCTTCTAGCTTGTTCCTGCCGTGTCTAACTTGGCTTTTCATTTCCTACACCCATGTATTCAGGGTCTCGGGGTTCTCTTGTCTCACTGATTTGACTTCAGGTGTAATGTTCATAGGCACAGCTGAGTCACTGTCACTTTAGAAAGAACAGTTTATAGAAAGAACCTCAGTTTTCAAAGCAGGGCAGTCACATACTCCAAAAGCAAGCACTGAGCCCTCGAGTGCTGCCCATAAGGTCTCCGGGCATTTTGGATTGGTGGCACTCTAGAAAAGCTGGATGTATGAATACCAAAAAACACATGACTGTACATCAGGGTCTTGTGAATGCTCTAAAAGTGTGGGCTACCATTTCAGGATGATGCATCTCCTAAACGCCTGGTTTTCCCAGTTCAGAGCTGGAGCAATGTGCAGGTAGCAATCCCAGTGGGCCCCTAATTGCAAGATACCACAATCCTGAGACCATTTGAGCTACCTGATGGTCTCCTAGGGACCCCTGTGATGATATCAAGCTGTGAGATACTCAGACTTCCCAGAGGTGGTGGTGATGTTGCCTGCATTCCAGGCGGACCTGTATCACCAGTTACTCTGTTGAATGCCCTGGAGAGTCCCATTTAAGGAAGGGTAAACAAGATGAAGATACGTAGCTTTTAATTCTGCTACAGCAAACATCTGGCAACCTTTGAACATTGTCATCATCTTTTGTCACAAAGACTCCTTCTTTCTCTGGCAGCGAGCCCACCCCATGCACTGATCAGGGCTTTTGCAACTCTTCAGATGTTCTTCACTCCCTAACAATAGTCAATTGCCCAATGTTTTTAAGTGGTTTTAAGTCTCTAGCTCTTGTACCTAAGAACTTTTTGTTCTACTGCTTGTCAGGGGCGTTCACAGTGCTCATCACTGTGGACAGACTGAAACAATTTTTGTCATTCCATTAACACAGCACACAAACAGGAGTGTGCACAAACCTCACAGACCATGCACACATGTGCACATGCATGTACACACGCATGTATGCACAGACAGGCTCCTAACAGGACAAAAACAAATGCGTGAGTCTTTTCAGACTCAGATTCAGAGGTTCCTGAATCATGACAAAAGGGAGCATCATCTCATTATCTTATCTTATTTGAATGCAACTGTATTTTGATAGCATTTGCTTGTTTTTCTCTTTCCTGAGAGGGCTAATGGGAAAGAACTAGGTTCTGTGGATACCATTTGGTAAGTGTGTCTGTCATACCACACTGAGTGGTTTTGCCCCAGCAGCTGAACTCCTCAGTCAGAAAGGACTCTTATTTCTCGTTGCAATTTGATTCTATCGGGCAACACATGCTGAATACCTACTATGTGCAAGATCCCAGCCAGGCTTTTGAAGATATACCAGTAGCTGATGTAGTCTCTGCTTTCTGATACATCAAGCTGAATTTCTTTGCTGGCAATATAAAAGACAAGTTACATGTGTTCGTATTTAATTCTGAAACAGATAACTTCATAGCTGAAGCCTCACTGGAGCCCTTTTGCCACAGATCTTTTGATCTTTTCTGTGGGGATTACAGTGTCATTGTAAGGAAGCTCTTTTCCATATTTTGTAAACTTGGGCAGACTGCAGCCCTCTGGCAGAGCAATTACAGTGCACTCATGTTAATTAATTATGCCTATTTCAGTGCAGAAGCAGAGCAGGGGTGGGCTTGGAGCACCATCACGGCAGCCTGGGGGATTCTGGGCTCCACAATAGGGCTGTTGTTCTGCCGATCGTTGCCGTTGGCTCCCCCTTGGCATTGATACTTAATTGCATACCACCTGGGTAAGTCTGAACCTGTCTGCTGAGCCTCCTTGTCAGGTATGTAACCAAATGTCCCTGGGCCTCACCAGTCTGTGGGGGCCAATTAGATCTCACTTCCACTCAAATGTTTCTAGCTGCTTGTTCACCTGTGTAACTCTGGCCCTCCATACCTCCCCTTTCTCAGAATCTCTGTTTCTGAGGTAAATCCACAAGAGGAATCAAGCATGCTTAGAAACAGTCTATAGATCTAGAATGTCCATGGCTTGCAAGCCATTTGAAGATGTCACTCTGCTGGTACTCTGTCCCAGTTCCTCCACTGGCCTCAAATCTCTCATTCAACCCCAGCTGGTACAGGTACTTGAGCTGCTGGTTAGGGCCTCCATGAGCTTTGGGGTGCTGGGGACAGACATGCAGCATTCTGATGACTGGGGGAATGCTTTTGGTGAACTGGAACTTGGGCACAACTTAGACCAGAGCACTAGGACATCTTATGAAAAATCCTCCTTATAATACATGTCCTATGTAGATGCCTTCCAGTGTCACATCGCTAGCCCTTGGCCTTGGCATATGCTACAGGGTCCCTCAGAGTTCTGTGTTCCCTGTGTTCTTCCTCCCCGTGGCCATGTCATTCTTGCCAGGTGGGGAAAGCGCCCTCATCCCAGTTGTGCTGACTTTCATAGTTGAGTCCCAAAGTTTCTCTGCTTGACTTCCGGGTCTGGCTTTGCTCCCAGTCAGGGTTTAAGCTTTTCTGGGTCTCTCCCTCACCCTTGTTTTCGTTCTCCCTTGGTACTCATTCTTCATTTGTCTGCGTCCTCCTGGATCTTTTAGCTACAAAACCAAGATGATGCACATCAACTATATAAGCAACTATGCAGAGACTGTGGAAGTGTCCCGAACTCCTGGGTCTAATCTCTGCCTGGTACAGTCAGCTCTGATAGAAGAAAAGCCTTGAGCGTCCAGCATGAAGACCCCTTTTTTTCTGGCATTAAGTAAAATGAAACTTATAGTTTCTTGTCAGCAAGGCCCTTAATTCCTTTTCTGGAATGTTCTCACACTGTTTCCCATAAGGGCTGAATGAGATGACATGGTGAAAGTTATGCCTGCTACAAGTAGCCATTTCAGAGTGGTATAAGGTTAGAACCTTGCATGTCCTGGATGTTCCATAGATACTGTGATTGATTGGCTACTGGCCATGATATTTACTATTTACCTAAGAACCCATTAAAATATTTATTGAGGCAAGTGTGATTGCATATACCAGTAATTCCAACACTCGGAAGGCTGAGGCAGGAAGATTGCTGTGAGTTGAGCCTGTGTGTGTGTGCGTGTGTTAACTACTATGGGAGAAGGTTTGTTCTAGACAATATCTGAATGGGGAAAGATGAATGGCAAATAAATTGGTCAATAAGAAAATTAGTAAGAAAATGTCCTCAGAGAATTGATCTCAGGTGACATAATGAATGGTATATAGATGATGCCTTAGATCTGGATGCCAAGTACAGCATCCCTGAGGAGGTGATAATGTTAACTTGAAGAAGGTCCATTATGCATGGATAAGAGGAGAGAGAATTCCAGATAGAGGGCAGCAAGGGCAAGCAGCCTGAAGCTGTTCCCGCCTTACTCTTCCCTAAACTGTATCATCAGTAAGGTGTAGTTGGCTTCATCTGATCACAGGAGAAGACGGCAACTGAACCAGGGTAGTCATATCCAACCTGAAGAACATGGACAGGTTTGGGGGCTCTGGAGGGACTGACAGGACTTACTGACTGGTCACATGTGGAAAATGAGAAGGTCCCAGGATCCCTAAAATGACAAGAATGGAAACCAAAAGACCCTACCAGCTCAGATGCAGGTTTCCTGGACAGGTGACCACTATAGTGACTTATCCACAGGAAGAAGGGAGTGCTTCCCTCAGATCCTCCTCTCAGTTGCTAGAGGAATCCTTTGGTTTCAAATATTTTAAAGTAAAGCTTTGAAAAGCAAACCAGGGCTGATGCCACAGGCTAGCAAATCAAATAATTCTGAAGTAACCCAAGATGAGTATAGTGCATTCAAGAGCCGAAAGTTCTGATTCCTCCTGAACTATCCATGACAGCAAGAGGGCAAGCTGAGGAGCTGGGCTGGTGTGGGGTCTCCAATCAGTCTCACGTTGGAATTTAATTTGTCTTCCTTAAAGGTAAACCTGAGGGCCCGTTCTCATGAAAGTTGCCTGCCTATTCTTGAAATCCAGACTCCAAAGCAATGTTCTGCCCTGCCAGAAATCACCGTGTCTCTGTGTTTAATGCTTTCACGAACACATCTCCATGAAAATATGAAAAGCCTCCAAGGGGAAAATATGAGCGAGCAGGACCCCCAAGGAGCCCAAGGGATTTGCAGATTCCTGGGTCTTGTCACTGTAGTTATTTTAAAGTCCACAATTCCCTCCGGGGTTCTTATTGACAACAGCACTGATGTGACTCAGGTCCGTGATGGGATCACCTTTCCCAGAACTGGGAGTATCCTGGGCCAGCCAGACATAGGAACTTTGTTCAAGGTATGACTCTCTTCATTCTTAGTCACCCGGAGTTACTCATAACTTCGAAGGGCATGAAGTTTATTCATGGTGGCTGTACATTTTGTGCTGCTTTGTTAAATCAAGAAAAATGCAGACAGTTGAGTCATGGTTTTCAATTCATTTTTCAGTTTCACCTGGGGCCAAGGTTTTTTATAGCCATACAAATTTGATTGCCTTCCGAATCACTCTGAGCATATACTTTGCAGGATAATTATTCTTTTGCTTGAGAATGTCAATAATACTTTTTTTTTTTTTTTTGGTGGGGAGTAGCATTATCAAAGTTCTCTTAAACAGATGCTAAAAAAAATTGAAATTCAGCAAGACTAACTCACAAAGTCTAAGAGATAGCAGAAAGGGGAGAACAAAACAATTAAGAACCTGAAACAAACCATGACAGAGCATTATTGCTTCAAAGAGAATCATCCTATGCAGTTTTCAGAGCTGAAATGTATTTAATTAAATGGATCTTACACACCTATTATAAACTCAGCCTTATTACTCATAAGTATATTCATGCATTTAGTCAATAAAGCATTCTAAGTACCAATATAACGTAAAACATTATAGATACAAAGGTTGTGTCTTCAAGGATCCTTTGTGTAGAGATAAAACCCTATGTGAAGAAATTCAGTGACAGCACAAGGTGGAATGTGAAATGAAGTTAAATCAGAGGTGTGGACATGTGTGCTAGAGGTCAAAGACATTTCCTGCTCATTTTATTTTGCTTTCTATTGCTCTGATTAAAAAAAAATCTGATCAAAATCACATTGGAAGAAAGGTTTTATTTCAGCTTAAATTTCCAAATTGCAATCCATCATTGAGGAAACCCACTGGAGGAACCTTGAGGCAGGAACTGAAATGGAGACCTTAGAGGAATACAGCTTATCGCCTTGATCCCTCTGGCTTGCTCTGCTAGCCTTCTTATACAGCTCAGGTCCACCTGCCTAGGGATGGCGCTACCCACAGGGGGCTGGGTCTCCCACATCAATCAGCAATTAAGAAAATGTCCTACAGACACGGTCACAGACCAAACTGAGAGGAAACTCTTCAATTGAGGTTCCCTCTCCCTGGTGAGTCTAGGTTTGTGTCAAGTTGAGAACTGATGCTAATCTTGACACTGCCTGAAGTCGTCAATCTGACCTAGCTAAAAGATTCCCAGAGGGCTATCAAGATATGAATGGGGAACACTCAGGAATAAAGCACTCTGGGAAGCAGGAACAATGTATATCAAGGAGCTGAACAGGGGAGCATTATAGTGCACAGGCAGCCAATAAGGCCACTTGGTAAGAAAATTTGGTGAGGACATGTGGAAAAACTGTCGACTGACACAAACTGTGCTGCTTGTTGATATAGAAAACAACATTGGGCAATAACGCCTCCTTCATAGTCTGTGTGCAGTTGTGAAGGAACTTAGTCACAATCTTATCAATATTTTGTATGAGTCAGGCTGCAGCTAGAAAAGTTGATGATAAATCATCTCATTAAAGAGGTAGTAATGTCCCTAGGGAACAAGAGGCATTGGGGCACACCTGTACAGACCGGAATTATCTGAGTAAAAGAGAGGCACCAAGTAAAGAATTTATCCACCAGTCTTGTGCACTTTTTTCTCCATTGAAGTGACTCAGCCTCAAAGGACTAATTGCTTTTTGAGGGCTTAAAAATAATCTCAGCCAGATGTGGTGGCAGAAACCTTTAATCCTAGCACTCAGGAGGCAGAGGCATGTGGATCTCAGAGTTCAAGGCCAGCCTGGTCTACATAGCAAGTTCCAGGACAGCTGGATCTACATTAGATCCTGTCTCAAATAAACGAACATAATCATCTCAATTGTGCTAGGGTATAGTGCTGCACACCTTTAATCCCAGAACTAAGGAGGTAGAGGCAGGCAAATGTAACTCAAGTTCCAGGGAATCCAACTCCCTCTTCTGTCTTCTTCAGGCATTGCACAACACGGGTGTACTTACATACATGCAGGCAATGCACTCATACACATAAAAAAGGAAAATAACATATTTTTAAAAAGTCTCAATTGTCAGGAGATGCCTTCAGCTCACAGTTCAGTGGATATAAAACCCAAATGACAACCCTAGAGAATGTCCAATTCCAAGTTTGCTTGATGGTTAATGTGGCATGTGCATGATCCTATGATTATACCTCAGTTTCTTTCTCTTAAATGTTTCAGAGAGTAAAAGGCAAGACTTCATTCTCTACCACAAATATAATCAAACCTATTTTCAAAATCATGATTGGTTTTATTACTCACTTGTATAATTCAAGCTACTTAATTCCTCAAGCCTCAGTTTCTTCCCTTTTAAAACCTGTGTAAGAATATCTCCCACTAGAAATATTATAATAAATTCAGGTGCAGCTGCAAAGTACCAAGCACACAAGCTGGAAGTCAATGAAATATACTTGATTTTTTAATTAAATGTTTATAGTTACAGCTTATAAAGCATTTTCATGAAATTCACAATAGCTTCTTAAGTAGACCTCATTATTACTGGGTTTAAAGATGAGAAAACAGACCAAGAAGTCCTAGGAACACAAACTGTAGGATACAGAGCTGCGGCAGGGTAGCGAGCACAGGTCAATGAATTTGCCTTTTATTTCAGCTATCCTTTTGCTGGGATGCATAAACTAAAATAAAGCAAATTATATTTTCATATAGCATAAAACTAGCTCTCAGTAAGTGTGATTCTCTTCTGAATCCTACAAAGTAGCTAGTAATAACTCTATGCAAAACTGTAAGTTGATCTATTTCTTGATTTTCTTTGTATTGAATATGGTGACCGCTGGCATATGTGGCCATGGAGCCCATAAAATGTGGAGAGTCTACGTGGAAATGTGTAAGTCTTAACTATACAATGAACTGCACAAAGATTTGGTGTGATTTAAAAAATATATATCAATTTTTTAATTGGTTGATGATTAAATGGAACTATTTCATGTTTCTTTTGACTTATGGAATAATTTCTAGAACATGCTCAGTTATATATGGTTCAAGTTTGTACTTTGGATTATATTACCATTGGATAGAGCTGCTGTGCCTGATCCTTTGTCCTTCAGAGTTACTCCTGGCCTCTGGCTTCTTCCTTCCTTGTCAGGACTCTAACATCTTCCTGTTTAGAGATCATTCTTCTGCTCACCTACTGCATGCTTTCATGTTAATATTAATCTCTTTTCTCTCTCTTCCTCCATCCCTTTCTCCTCTCTGTCTATATCTCTCTCTCTATTTCATCTGATTTAGGGAAAGGTTCTTAAAGGAGAGACTTTCCAAAGGGGTCAGGAGGGTACCAACAGTAGACCAGCAATGGGGTGACAGAAGGATGAAGAAACAAAAACGCTCTGCCTCATCCAAAGGTAACAGACACCTTCAAGCTCCAGCTAGTCGCTGCCATATCTAAATGTAGACCAGACCCTTTGATTTTTCAAGGGCACCCTGAAATCTGCCTTCCTATGGCTGTATCCCAGTGAAATAAAAACTATTAATAAGCCTTATAAACAACACATAGAATCTACCTGAGAATTCTGTGTGGTCCACGGGGCCTCAGCCTATGGAGGCCCACTTGATGAGGTGATGTATGGTGAGCTGAATGGATAGTTCTGGCCTCTGACATGTTTAGAACTGGAAAGTCCCCTCTTTACCTAGATGAGGTCAGGGCTCATTCAGTCCCACATCTCTTCCTCAGGACACCTTTAGACTCCTAGTCTCTGTGGCTATCTTTTAAATAAAACAACAGTGAGTATCTCCTCTTTGCTCCAGGGTTTGCCTCTGAGGGGGCCTTAGTGAGCAGGGTGGTAAGTGAATGTCAGAGCAAAAGATGTTGCATGCCCATGGGTGTCTGACTGACAAGGAGAATGGCACAGACGGCCAGTGTTCTTCGTGAGTCTCACACCAGGGCACTAATTCTACAAGGACACACACTAATCATTTACCTAAAGTGAAATCCCTAAATAACTCAAGTGGAAAAAAATAATTACAGTGCCCAATACCTTTGTTATTTATAGGCAGGTCTGCATTCCAGATACCTGAGTCAGGCCCTCTGGTGGAAAGTTTCCTTATTCTTCAGTTGACACAGGAAGATTTTGATCTGGGTCATACTTAGAATGTGTGTACCTCCTTCCCAGTTCTAAAGTGTACAAGGCCTAATTCAGTCAGAAAAAAGGTAACAAGAAACGTAGCATTCACCCAACACAGTCTCTGTTCCTTCTGGTCTCTCCTTGTAGAAGATCGCCTTTTAGAGCTCTTAAGATTTGAAGTGCCTGCTTATGTTATTGATGATTCCAAAACAAATACCAGATCCAGAGTGATTCTTCCTCTCTTGCTTCAACCTGGGACTTTCCTAGGTGGGGCAGATGAGGAACTTTAATTATCCAGGTTATAACTAAGGTAGAGGGAGCCTGATAAACTTCTTGGTAATCCAAAATACCATCCATCTAAAGTTGTTAAGGCTTAAGAGCAGCTTCATTTCCATAGTGCGTTTTGACCCTGTTAACAGTCTAATAAGGTTGGAAGAACAAGGATATCATGCATCTTCAAAAGATGAGGAAGTGGGTCCTGCGAGGTTGGCTCTGTGACTCATCTAGATGTCAGGATCAAGATGTCTCCAGTCCCCAAATAGGGTTCTTTTTATTATATCTGAATTGCAGAGGCTCTAAGGAATCTTCACTTTACCTTTTCAAGCAAAATGAACTCTATTATAACATAGCACATTACAACATGGCCTTATTCTATAGGGGAAAAGACCTACTAAAATACTTGCAGTGATCCTATCCTCAGATCTAAGTTATAACATTGATTTTTAAAAAAATCCAAGCAAGGAAAAAACCAAAAACAGGACTGCTGAATTTTCTATCATTGTCAATATCCTTGAATGATATGAAAAAGGGCACATATTTTTCTGCAGGGTATTTTTTCTCTTTTCTATATAGAAATCCAAGTAAGAGAACAGGAGACCAACCAAACCAGTGATCTTGGCAGGCTTTTTTCCTGGGACCTTTTTCTATTTTAAGTTAAATACATACCATAACATAGCACAACACAACATAATATAAATATAAGAAATTTTCACAGTGGTCAAAAAGGGATGGGAGAGGAATCACCTACCAGAGATCCAAGGTAAGGTAGGTGAAGTGTATGGCCATCGAAAGAGAAGGAAATGGTGAAGATAAGACCAAAGACAAGGGAGAGGCAAGGAAACAGGGCCACCAAAGCACAGCGTAGGCTTCTAGCTTCTCTAGAAAGTTCTAAAGTTTCTTTTCAACATCTTCAAAAGTTTCTCTTAAGCATGGTCACCCAAGATACATAAAACACATTTTCTAATTTATATTCTATAGATTGATATTCATCACCCAATGTTCTTTTCTATAATTTTTGTCTTAAACTTATGCCAAGTCAATTGTATTATTTAATTACATTATTAAAACTATTTTTAATTAATGTGTATGAAAGTATTTCCTACATCAGTGCCCACAGAGGACAGGTGTTGGATACCCTAGAACTGGAGTTACAGATGATGGTTAGCCTCCACGTGGGTGCTGGAAATTGAACCCGAGTCCTCTGTAAGAGCAGCTGGTGCTCTTAATCACCAAGCGATCTCTCCAGCCCTGAAAATTTATTGTGTGTATGCAACTTGTGGGAATCAGTCCTCTTCTCTCATGTGAATTCCAGGGATTGAACTCATGAGTTGTCAGTCTTGCCAGCAAGTGACCTTACTCACTGAGACATTTTGCTGGCTTTGTAATTATTCTCAAATGCACTTTTGTGGACCAGCTCGGATACTTTTCCCATGTATGTTGTAGTTTCTCTAAGATAATGTGTTTTAGCAGTCAAGCTAACAATGAATGTTAGCAACATAGCTTGTTGGTCAGCTGGCAGCTGCTGGTAACCACAGACATATCTCTGGAGCAAGTTGTCATTTTAGAATCATTTGAATAACTAGCAAGAGACCATTAGAATTCAGTGCTTTCCTGAATTCATTCATCACTGCATCTAGGGCATAGTGTGGTAGGTAACAGAAGCTTCTAGAGAAAGTTATCAAAACAATCCTTACATCCACATGTGGATTCACATACTCCTTGTTTGCCATGTTTCTGTATTTTAACAGATCAATGTATAGGATAACTGTTTTCAGATCACCATATAGACCATAATTTGTTTTGGTGATATGTGTATGTGTGTGTGAACATTAAAAAAAAAATCCTCTGTAGTACATTATTTAACTGATTCTAGACCCTGTGACAGTTGCTATCCAAGGAAAAGTCCTTTCATCACACCATGTGTCTATGAAACTTCAATACACCAAGCAGTGTTACATGTTGGGCATATGGACATTTCTGCTCACATACAGCTTGTATCCTGAAGGAGATGAATGGACCACAGTAAAGTATTGAAAATATGAGATTGCTACTATTTTAGATAACAAGTATTAGGAGAAAGCAAAGCACAGAAGACAGTAGCTGTCAAGGAGTCAGAGAGACCACGAATGCCAACGCAGAGAGGTGGTACTGATACATGAGCTAAGGCAATGACTCTCAGTCATTTGAACATCTGAAATGGAACTTTCAAAGTAGAGTGGGTGGTAGGTGCCAAGGCCGGAGGTAGGAGGCAGCTCATGCTTCAAGAAAATGGAAGAGGCCAGTGAGGGTGGCCAAATGGGGAGGTGGTGGTCAAAGGAGCCTGAGAGGTAATGTTTAATGCATGTGGAACATTTAGAGAAGAGAGAAATCCAGGCCAACCATTGGATAATATTTATCCATCAGCAGAAATTAATCAAGGGTTGGGGGACATCACCAGCTTAGGATGCACAAGGTTCTAGGTTCAATAACCAGCAAAACAACAGTCAAATAGAAATTACTCTCCGGCTTCCTCATCTCCATGCTGATCACTCATCCAGACGAAAACACCTCCCCCAAATCTTCTATCCCAGGAAAGCCATTGTTCGGCACAGAGTGCTGACTTGTCACTGTGCCCACCATCCGCATATGTTAGCTAAGAATATGAGACTGAACTATCAAATTTGCTTCCTTCTCTCCAGCCCATTCCCATTATTCCTGAGCCTGTAGTCGCTGCCCATGTTAGCTGTTTGCTTAACTCCCTTCACCCTACTCTGTCCCTCCTTCCCCAACCTAAGTCTTCAGTGCTCTTAGTGCAGGAGCTTGGAGTTCCCGTCCTGTCTGCAGCACCTGTAGCTTGTGGTAATCCAACACATCTACCCGAGCTACTTTCCCAGGGTCAGGTGTTCTGGGGGTCTCACAGGGTACCCTCCTCCCACTAGGTACTACCTAGAATTACAAGAGGAAGAGGCAAGGGACAGATATGGGGACTCTGAACTCCTGGCCCCAGCTGGAGCGTTCCTTGTCCATCAGAATTAAGTAAAACGATGTTTCCATGTACAGTTCCGTTTTCCATGTAAAGTTTCCGCCTCTGGAGGTTGTAACCTACTATCCTCAACGCTCATGCCCTGTCTGTCACCCTCCTACCTTCAGTACTCCTTTCCAGTGAAGTAAAGCCTCAACTTCCATCACATTAGGATAAAGCCTGGACTTCTACAGAGGCCCATACATCTGTGGTCCTTCCCACCTGTCTTCCTCACACTACCCACCCTGCCTCTGTGGTCAGATCCCCCCAGTATGGTACTCCACCAGGCTTCTATGCTGACGGAACCTAACCTTCATGCTTGCTGCTCTGGGGTTCTGATTTGGTCAGGAATCCAGGCAGGTTCCTGTTCAGGTGATCTCCTTCAGCCACCCCTGACCCCATCTGAGGTTGCTCCTCACTCTGTTCCATCCCTGAGTTATAGCACCCATCACTTCCTGATGTTGGACTATGTCTGTTTATTATTCCTCTCAACACCAGAATTCCAAGTTCTGTGAGAATGAGAGGGTGGCCTGTTTTATCATTCCATCCTGAAGATTCAGTAGAGCATGGCGTGCACAAAATGCTCCTTAAATATTTAGTTAGTGAATCAATGAAGAATGCAAGCATGGCCTTCAGGTTTCTCTACAGATGTCTCTAGGCAAGATTGCCAGATCTAGCTCACACTGTTCTTGCCCTGTCTCCTCCACACAGCCTGACCAGATTTACTGCTCACTTGTCCCAAACCTCAAACAGTTGTGTCTTATGGCCAAAGGACCCTTATACCTGCAATGACCTTCCTTTTATCTCCCTCGGATGTAAACGGTGCCTTTCAAGTATCAATCCCCTGCTGAAGCATGCATCTCTCCCTGGCACCCCGAAGCTCTACCCCCTTAGTGGGAACAAGGCCCCAGCCCTATCTGAGGATGTGCTGACATCCTGGGCACGATAGGTATTGCTACATCTGGGATGGGATCTTCAGCACACTCTGTGCTTAATGACATCAGAGTTAGGAGGAAGGAAGCAGTGGGTGGCAGCTAACAGCCTCCTTTCTGCTGTGTTGAACAGCAGTCTGGCTTATCTGTGGGTGTTGCTCACTCACAGCAGTGTGACTTTGGTCTTTCACATGCAAGGTCTGCAGAGTCCTTCCAGCCTGGTTTGGCCTTTGCTTTTGAACACTCCCCAAAGCACCAAGAAGCGCTTTGTATGCCTCTGCCCACACAGCCTGCCAGAAAGACTTCTTGATTTGGGTTCAAATTACTTTTGACCAGATTTGATGCTAGCACTTCCCAAAGTGTGTCCCGTGACCCCAGTTCAGGAGTGGGTCTATGGGGAAAAGATGGCAGCAGAAGTGTGTCCTGTCAAATTCACACAGCTGTTAAGTAGCAGGTGAGGACTTCACAGCCATACGTTTGTCATTGGCAGCTGGGGGCTGCCTTCAGCCACCCTACTCTGGTAGTGCATGCATTGGAAGTGTTCCTAAGAGCAGGAAACTGGAAATCACTGTGCACCCAATGACAAGACCTCTCTTGCAGGCTATTTTCATACTGTACACTAAGCACTTTCTGCACAGTGTCCCACTCAAAGCCCTCAGGATCCCTGCAGAACTAGAATTAAAACTGACATCTCAGATCACTCTGGTAGTGGGTGGTCTGTTTTCATATTGTCTTTCCATTACTGATAATACTGAAAAAATGGTGGTGGGGCACATCTGTACTCTACACACCACACATTAAGGCTTCCATATGGCTATTCCTTTGCAAAAATTCTTCCATAAACCTGAAGGAATGGCAGTGGGAAAGTCCCTCATCTCTTCAGCACAACATTGGCTTCTGTGTTTGGAGAGAAGAGGTGTCACTCGGCAGGGCACACCTACATCAAGGTAGCTTTTCTTTCCTCTTGTTAACAAGTGTGTGAAGACGGGAATAAAAGGTTAAAAAGGGTCTGTAATTGAATACAGGTGAAATTGTTGACTTCTTGAGAAGCAAAGGCTGTGATGGATGGAGGGAACACTTGCTGGACTCTGAGAAAGGAGCCCACTCAGTGTTGTAATGGAGAGTAAGGTGAGGACCAAAGAGTGCCTCTCTGAGAAGATGGTGACCAAGGCAGGGCTGAGAGGAGGTTGCTATGGTTTGGATGTAGTGTGTCCCCTAAGGGGTCATGTGCTGGAAGCTTGGCTTCTGGTGTAAAGGTTTTGAGGAGTGAAGAATGTTTTAAGAAGTAGTGCCAGTGGGCCACCATGACGTCATGAATGGGAATCACCTTGGAAGGGATTAAACCCACTCTCCTGTAAGAGCTGATTAGCTCTCTAACTGGATTGATTATCACAATTGCAGTTGTTATAAAGGGAACCTGGTCCTTCCTTCAGTGACTCCCTCTGTGTGACTTCTCTTCTGCTGGCTGCTCTGGCACGGCTGAGCTGTGTGATGCCATCTGCCAAATTCTGACATCACCAGAAGCCCTCACCTGAGTTTAAACTTTTCATCCTCCAAAACTAAGTGGCACTTATTCTCTTAATTTTGTAAAGCCCCAGTCCTGGTTTCTGCAAGGTGAAAACAATGAGACCTGGAGGAAGTCAGTCCCTCTGGGTCTATGTCCTCAGCACCAAGGTCGCTGGAGGACAGCAGTGTCCACACGGTGTCCAGGTAGCCAGGAACAAACAGGACCACCCGACTTGTGCCTCTTTATGCTCGGCTTCATTTCTGGCTGGTGGGCCTACCTCAGAATTGACCACATTATTTCTCAGCAGAGGAACCAGCTCCAATTCCTGGGTAAATAACTGAATTGGGAAGATAGAGGAAACTACTGTAAAACCTAGAAAACTTTTGTTTCCAGGTATGTAGCACTGATATATGCATCTACAAAGCACATGATTCCTGAGGAGCCACAAGGGAGAGCTGAGGTTATTGAATCTCCTTTGGGAAAGACCTGGGTCCAGAGTAGAGCGTGTAAGCCACTGGATAGGCTTGGAGACACCTGGACGGATGAGAGGAAGCCAGACCCTGGAGCTGCTCCGACCCCTAGCTCCCCAAGCCTTCCACATCCTCTTTGAGCCTTGCATTTTCCCACCATACAGCTCACACATTAAGGATAATTCAGAATGTCTTGTATATGTATGTATATACTGTAAACTGTGAAGTGTTGTGCAACATAAGGTGCTATTTATGAGTTTGCTTTTTTCTGGATCACATCACCCTGGACTCTAGCAGAACCACCTGTATTCACTGCTTCTCCAAACAGTGGCCCTGACAGCGCATCTTCAAGCGTTTTGCCTTATTTTCATTAGGTAGTAGGTGGTGCAGGAGCCACAGACCCTGTAGACAGGTAAAGTCGTGGTTCTCTATCCTGAGAAGCTCATAGTTTCATTAAGAACAGCAGTCTGGTAAACAGGGGTGTCAACTGAATTACAGAAGTTCAGCTCAAATCTGAGGGGGAGGCAGGTGATGGGGAGGTAGATGTAGGCGGGAAGGAGGCTGTGGATTCCAGCAGTCTAGTCAGAGCCATCAGTCATGTGTAGCTGTAATGGGTGCATGGACTGGAGGTGGTCCTGGGAGAGTGGAGAAAGCGTCCACCTTGAGAACTACCTTGTTGGCGGATGATGGGACAAGTTGCCAGACACAGCAGCTCTGAAATCAAGGAAGATGCTTGGATGTTGATATGAGGCTTCAGATTGGAAATCTAATTGGTACCTGGACCACCCAAATGGCTGTGTCTTACAAAACTCTAGGAGGTGATCTGCAGATCACTCATGATGGGCATGCATTTGAGGAAGACTATTTAATGGCAGCTGACAACCAAATGTCTAAGAGAAAGGTGACTTTTCCATTCAGCGGTAGTGGTCTGTGGACTCAGTCAATTCTGTCTGAAATCTAGCAGCTCTCAGAGGCAGTGGTGAATAACTGCCACCACCCTGGGGGGCAAAGAGGGGAAGAGGTGCAGTCCTGTTCTTGCTTAGGAACACAGGCTGGTGACAGCCATCCCAGCCTGGTGGGGCCTAACTTGCTTCTATGAACAGATAAGGAGCCTCTAGCTTCTCTTTGAACCTTGTGGGCCTTGCTTCTTCACTGCTTTCTCTTGATATCTTTTCAAAGGTAACTTGACAGGATAACATATTTAAAATATGATTTGAGAGAATCTGAAAAGAGCAAACGCCGCCTCTCCTCCTTACCAGCCACTCCTCCAATTCAAAGTGTTTATGGTTCAGTGAGGACCCAAACTATATCTTCCCTGAAGCTTCAAGGCTAGAGGAAAATCCCAGGACTTCCTGGAAAAGAAGTGAGGTCATATCTTCATACCAGGAAGGGGAATTTTGGAGAAAGCTCACCTGCAGAGGAGAAAGCTTTCTCAACCTCAAGGGAGATGGCCTGTTTCTCCTCCTTCTCCTTTGTCTTTGTTTCTTTTGGCATCAGGAAGCCTGGGTTCTCTGGACATCTGGCAAATGTGTTCTTTGTCCGCTCTGCTCCCTGCCATGGCCCCAGGAGAAAGTAGCTAGGGGAACTGGTTTCTCCAGGCTCTAGGCTGAGTCTGTTTCCTTAAGGCATCCCCTGCTCTGCCCTGAATCTCCCTTAAGCCGCATCTGAGATCGGGAGCAGCCGCTTCCCCTGCCCCTCATTATCCCTGGCCCTTAGCACGACGCCTTCCATATACTTTGGCACTCGCACTGGAATGTGGCATTAGCCTGGTGAATGATCTGTATAGGCTTCTGTTTTTTTATTTCAAGGTTCTTTGACAGATAACCAGTAAAATTAGATAAATAGAAGACTGCTGTAGTTTTGTTGTTGTTGTGTGTTTTGTTTTGTTTTGTTTTTTCTTTCTGGGGAATTGGCCTACCCAATTCTAGGGGCTGGCCAATCCAAAATCCATAGGGAGGCAGGATGCCTAGAGTTTCAGGCAGGAATTGATGCTGTGATCTTGGGTCATAATTAGTTTTTACTTTAAAGGCCTTTAGCTGATTGAATGAGGGATGCCTACTCTATCAAGGCAAGTTTTGTTGTTGTTTTCTTTTGGTTTTATTGTTGTTGCTGTTGTGGCAGAGACTCCCGGTAGCCCCAGTTGGCCTCAAACTGTGTAGACCAGGCTGGCCTCAGTCTTACAGAGATCCTCCTGCCTCTACCTCCTGCCGGGATTAAAGGTGTACACCGCTCCTCTGGGCTCAAAGGCAATCTTTAAATTTAACTGATGACAGATAGTCAGTTAACAACCACACCGTTACCTTCATAGAGATCTGGATCAGTGTTTTATTAAATAACTGGGTGCTAGAGCCTAACCAAGTGAGCACATTAAACTAACCATCACACTCTCTATCACAGAAACACCTACCAACAGCAACAACGACAACAACATCCAGTATCTGAGCAGATACCACACAATAAAAGTACTGGGAACAAAGCTAGCCTCACACCTGTACTATATCCAGCCAGAATTTTCTAGTGAGGGGGGCAGTCAAGATACAGAATTACAAGTTTCAAACTTCTATTTTGGGCAAGGTAATTTCAAGCAACCCGAGAACACATCTGAGGTCAGTCAGGCTAATATTAAAACAGCTGCCTGTAGAGAGAGTGAAAATACTTTCAATAAATGGGCTGTGAAATGACCGGCTGTCCTCATGACAGCAAATGTCAAAATATCCCCGGCAATTTGGGTAGCTGGGGAAAAAACCCTGCAAGGTAGCCAGCTATTCTTCCCTTTGCCCGAGGCTTCAGAATGACAGTCAAACGCTGCAGCCCTAACCAGATTTTGCTCTGAAGTCCTCTAGATAAATTCCCCCAGGAACTGATGGCTGGAGGGCCAGGTGACTGCCTCGCATTGGACTTTCTCCACCTTGCCCGTGGTAAATGACACTGGGGCTGAGCTTAGCCACGTCTATTTTTGAGGGGCAGCAGTGCATCCTGCTCAGCTTCTCCAGCCGGTGTGAGCGGACTCCGGGCATCTGTTCATTTGCACAGTATTGATGGCTTTCATGATGCCCATGTCCAGCCTTGCTCTTCCTAGCAGTGTACACTCCGGTTAAAGACTGGGCTCAGAGTATTTTCTTATGGCTGCATTACTTACATGACATTTTTGGTTTTACCTTTTGTCCTTATATTCAAATTATAAAAGCAGATGCCAGTCCACATGGGCAGAGCCAATGACAAGATTTGAAAGCTACGTGTGGAGTTTGATGTTGCGTCTGCTTCAGGCAGAGAAGATGAGGACGACTGCGGTTCTCAGGACAGAAAAGCATCGGGGATGTGAGGTTGCCCTGCCCTTCAGGGTCTGGGTGACAGGGAAAATAATGCAAATATGTAGCCTGGAAGGAGTCTGGAAAGACACACGGCAAAGCTCCCAGAGGATCTCTTAGGAAGGTGGGAGGGGAAGGCCTGTGGAGTAACTGCAGTTTGCATCTTACCTTCAACATTGCTTAATGCTGATGCATCCAGAGTATATTAATTTTGTAATCACAAACAAATTTGCTTTCTAGGATCATGGATTACTTAACCCTGTAACAGCATAAGAGAACCCACTGACCCTGACAGGCGAATATCCCTGAACCCACCAAATGCAGTCTTTGTGAGAACTGATTAGGGTAACCTTGCTCTCCTGTTCCTTGCTGTGGCTTTTGCATGCCCTTCCTGTCTGGGATCATTCATCTAGAGCACTGTGAACCTTGTGAGGTCTCTGTGCTAAGAAGGTGCATGACCACCACTCCTTCCCCTGACTGGGGCGGGGGCGGGGGCGGGGGTAGATGGCAGTGGCCATCTGAATGTGTTGTTGCCCACAAGACCACGGAGCCAGGGACTGACACAAGGGTTCATTACTGTACAGAGCCGCAGCTGGCAGCGGCTGGAGTGAGTGGGCATCTGCTTTTACAGAGCACAATTTCTGCAAATAATTAACCACCAGAACTCTTGATTCTCTCTAATTAATGAAGAGGAAGCCTGGAATCTTCAAAGTCCACAGATGTCGTGCTGCTGTTGTGTCAGGGTTGATCTCCTTTGTTCTAGACTGAAGAGCATGCCTCTCCTGCCTCTCCTAATTCTTTATAAATTGAATTTTTCTATTACTCGTTGTGACAGCTAGGGAACATGACTTCAGAAATTCACCCGCAGTTCATGCCTGTATTAGAAGCCTGAATAATAATAATTTTTAAAAAGAACTGTAATGGAAGGAGCTTTCTGTCTCTGACCCAGAATTAATCATCGGGAAGAGACACCTACTGAAAGATGCTCATTAATTAGAGCTAATGGATCTTGCTAGGTGGAGGCTGAATCCCTGGTGTCTGCAGGGGGACAGAAGGGACTCCCCTCTTCTCTGGCCATCTCCATGCACTGCTGAGATGGGATGACCGGACTTGACTTCTGGGGGATGGGGACGTGAGACCGGAGACACGGTGGAGGCTGCTGGAGGCTGACATTCCTGAACAGCCTCCAGGAAAGAAGTGGAAGTGGTTGTTGTGGATGCAAATGACTTTGTGGTCTCATCTAAGCTACAGTAAGACCCATCACAGAAGTTAGAGTGGGCTATTAAACCCTAGATCTGATCATGGCACCTTGCTCCAAGCATTCCAGAAAAGAATGTAAACTACACATCAGCCCCTGGGGCGTACTTGTCTGGCTACTGTTTCCTCTATCACCTCATTTCCCCTGTTGTCCTCCTCAACCAGCAGCATTACAGGTGTACCAACCTCCTGTTCCCAACTGACATTTCAAGTATGTTCCCACCCCAGGGCCTTTGCACTGGCTATGCTGTCTGTGACACACTATTTTCCAGCTATATACTCTTTCCTCTTTAAGATGTTACTTAAATGTCATCTTAGTGAACACAGGGCGCATAGAATGCAGCCCCCTTCCTGTTCTTGCTCTGCTCTATTTTTCCTCTCTTACCTCCAGCACACTGTCTACTCCACTTATGTCTATTGTTAAACCTCAGCCTCCTCCTCCCACAAGACTGTGGGCTCTCCAGGACAGGGAGCCTTGTCTGTTTTGTTTGCTAACGTATCCCCAGCACCTAGAACTGATGCCAGTCCAATAAATATTTGCCGAGAGGAGAAGTCGGCAGGCTCACTTCAGAATGTTTGCCATTCGTGTGATGTCCACGTGTGCTCATTCCGCACGCCTGCGCAGTGCTGTGAAAGGCCTATGCCTTTTTCTTTCTCAAGTGTCGGATGAAGTACTGTTGTTTCCTTTGGCTGCCAGATGTTAATAATTAAAGCACCCAAGTGTGATCTGAGTTACATATTACTAGTTTCCATTCCCCACTGGCTTCTGGTAGGAAAGATGGGACTAGGCAAAATGCTGGGTTCCTCAGTTCTGTCCCTAGGGGCACAGCGCTCCTCCTCTCTCAGAGGGAGAGGGCTTGAGTGAGCGATAGTGGAGCTGGCAGGGAGGGCACCCTGGAAAAAGTCAATGAGGACCTTCCCAAAGAAGATGCATTCAAAGCCATCTAAAGGGAGTGGGTGTCCTGAGCATCCCGGGTACCAACAGAGCTCTGTGGGCAGGGTTGTAGAAGGTGTGCAGTCCCTGCCACCTTGGTGCCAAACCACCTGACTGTAGAGTCTCAGTCTTGGCTCTTTCCATTGAAGAATGGCTGGGGAGCCCTGGCTTGCATCTGAAAGCTGCTAGGAGTTAGAAAAACCTGGTCCAGGCTATAGTGTGGACGGATGAGGGCGCTGAGAAGAGCCAAGCTGCCGTGGTCTGCTTTGCGTGACACCTTGTATCAATCAGGCCCTTGTGCAGAGAGCCTGTCTGAGAGCAAGCATGAACACAGCAAGTCAGCAGGCAGCTGCTGCTAGGCTGGCCACTGAGCCACCACACCCATGCCACAGCTGCTGCTGGAGTCCCTCTGACCCCTCGTCTCCCTGTACTGTGGTTTCCACTATGGTTTACTTATGGTTTGTCCCAGGCTAAACTTGTGTTGAAATTTAGTTGTCGTGATGATCGTGTAGAGAAGTGGGGCGGGGGAGGGGGGATGTTAAGAGGTAATTAGATCCTGGGGCTCTGCCATTTTCACGGATTAACGTGGGCCTAAGAGGGTTTGTTAGTCATCATGAGTGGGCGGTTATAAAGTAGACCAGTGACCTTGTTCCCCACATCTCATTCCCTTGTGTCAGTTTCCTTTCCCCTTCTACCTTTTGACATGCATAGAACATGTGTTTGGACTTCCATAAATGGGAGACAGAATAAAACTCTTTCCTTTATAAATTACTTCATCTCAGGTATTCTGTTATAGCAGTGGAAAACAGACTCTAACTCAGGCTTCATATATTACAAAGTTCTTCCATAGTTTCTCTTCTGAGAAAAGGCCCAGTGAGGTCAATACTTGTCTAATTTCATACTGTTATTAAAATGTCGGTCTTGGACCTGTATGTTCCCTACAGATCCAATTTCTATCCATAATAACCTTCAGGGCAGAAGGATGCCTGCCCTATTTTCCTCTTGAACTTATAACTGAGTGGTTCTTACTAGGGTTAGTTGGTTTTTACTAATCTAAAATGGATTATTACTAAAGTTGCCTCTCAGATTTAGAAGATGCTCAGCGTCACAGTTGAGAACGGAGGCTAAATCTCAGGGGGGTGAATGCATTACTTCCTGTGCTTTCAAATATCCAGAATTCAGATTCCAGGATGGACATTTGAAGCCTCTCCAAAGTCAAGGTTGGCCGAGTGCTCTGGCTGTAAATAGCAAAGCTGACCTTCCTCCCAGACTCATCCCCTGAATTCTGAAACGCCTTCTAGACTGCCCCCGACTGCCCCCGAAGCAGTGCTGGGCGCCCCTGCAGATTTATAGCTGCAGTCTTGCTCAGAGGAATGGAGAAGAGCCAGGTGGGGGTTTCTGATCGAATTACCGGCATGAAATACCGGCATGAAAATCCTGGGCTTGTAACAGACACACCGCTGCCCCTCCCAGTACTTCAGCAAAATGGGTCATTTGTTGCAAAACTGAAGAAGACTTGTTCCTCAATCCTCTTCCCCCAAAGAATGAAGGCAGAGACTGCAGACAGCTACCGAGCATGTGTTTGACCAAGGCTCCCACAGCCAGCCTTGCACCGGGAAGCCTTTTCTTGTTCAGTTTCAATGTCTGTGACTTGTCTTTGATGAGTGTCTGTGACTGTTGTGTGTGGGGCCCGTCTGTTTCCTGCCTTCACAGATGGAATAGACAAGGAGGCGGGATGCGGGCCGCAAGCTCCAGCTGTCACTGGTTAAAATGCAGTGATTAGCTGTGAATCGGCCATTTGGCTCAAGCAAAATGAAGACCGGGATCCCTTTTCCTTGCATTTATTCTCTCCCAGAACCTTGAGCCAAGCTTTCAATTCAGCAATCAAATATTTATTGACGCCTCCCCCTGTTTTTCCCAGAGCTCAGAGACTGGCAATAAGTGAGCCTCCAGGTTAGTCAAGACCAAGCGAAGATGTAAGATACTCATCAAGAATGGCTACAGGGGCTGGGTAGATAGTGCGAAAGAATTAACGAGTGAATACATGAACAAATGGGTGGGGTGAGCGTGCTCCGGCTTAAGGCACACGCTTCTTGTATACAGGAATATTTTTTCCGTCACAGACTCAGAGCCTGTTGTTCTGTCTTCGGTGTTCATACTTTACGTAGAGGGTAGAGCATCTTCCTCAGTACTTTATGCCGCCAGGTAGGAGCCAGGACAAATGGCAGCCAGCACTTGGTCTCAGTGCTAGGAAGCAATTGCAAGCACCATGAGGAAGTGATGGGACTGTGTGGAGCTGGAGTACAAGCAGATAGTGGAAGTGAGCAGCTGCGATGTGGCCACTCTGCTTTGTTGCTGATATTTTGTATCTTCAAGGTTTTATTCATGCATGTGTTGCTGGTTTTATCCCTTAGGTTTCTGTAGGCTTTTCTTGTGCTTCTGTTTCCTGTAAGTACCAGGAGGGGCCTCGGTGATGCCTACTTGCTCCAGGAGAGCTTGGGAGTGCTTGCTCAGCTCTCATCAGGACCCAGGAGATGCTCTCTCTCTCTCTCCCTAAGGTCTGATAAAACTTATTTAGAGAGTCATGTGCTGGTATGTGTTGGTTGTTAAGGGAAACAAGGGGTCCCTCAATGTCACGTGCAGGCTTTGGACAGACAGCCCTGAATAAGTGTCTCCGATAGATTGTGAAATGTCCAAAATCAATGCCTTTTTTATATTGAAACTTCTTTGCACTCTTTCCATGGAGTCTATTTCTCCATTTCTTAATTCTGGGCTGTACTATGTGACTTGTTTGGACCATATGGTTGTGGACCATAAATATGTGTAATTAGAGATTTGAAAAGAATCTGCCTGCCTGGGCTCACAACTCCTGGTTCCACGGAGTCTCCATGAAATGCATGGGGTCTCCATGAAAAGAATCTCAAACTAACCTGCTAGGCCACACAGAGGGGAATGTATTCCAGCAAACAGCTTGTTCACCACTGGGTAGTACCAGCCTCAGGCAAGTGGGCCCAAGCTACATAAGAAAGGAAGCTGAGCAAGAAAGGGGGACAAGTCAGTAAGCGCTGTTCCTGGTCTCTGCTTCAGCTCCTGGAACCTGTAGGATGCAACAGACACCTCTCCTCCCCAAGTTATTTTTGATTAGTATTTTATCACAGCAATAGAAAACAAATAGAATACACACTACTCTGGGCAATCCACCTGAAGGAGTGATTTTTAGCTTCCACTATAAACCTGTTCCATATTGAGGTCACGATGACTACCCAGCCACATAGGAGACCACAGGCTTCCTGTGCAAGAACAGCTGCCCAGCTCACTTCTGCTTCTCCAAGTCAGCCTCTCTGAATGTCCTTGACAAAGGGATGGAAATAACTCACCAAGCAAGGCAATGGTGATCTGTGATCATTATTGGTCTGGAAGCCACGTTTTCCAGGTGAAGCCTCCATCCACATTGAGAATTAACACAGTTGATCAGAGTGTAGATATTAAATGAAAAGAGAATATGAAGACATAATGTGAGCCATGTATGGTAGCCAACTCAGTTTTAAAAGCTCTTTGGTTTCCAAGTCTTCCAGAACTGGACTTTGCTTGTCAGACAGGAAGCTAGAGCCCTCTTTTCTCTGGCCTAACTCTCTGCTCACTAAGACTTTCCCAGTTAATCTTTTGACAGATATATTTTCTCAAGTGCAGATGTGGAGTGGTAAACTACAGCCTGGCTTTGAACCTCATAAGTCCAGTCTACTTAGTGGATGGAATGTGTTAAAGCAGGAATTGATTTCAAGCATGTTTCCTTGGATGATACAAGCTCTTTCATTTGAAATTTATATTTTCATCCATACAACACATGTATTTACTGCTTTATTTTAGTCACGGTTCTAGGTGTCTGGACATAAACAATATTGAGTTCCTACATTAAGACTTCTACACACAGCTCAAAGGAAAGGTCGTGTATGTGTTGCAAGAAGAATATACAGTGGTCTGCTATAGATGGAGAGACTAAATGTATATATTTGTGTAAACTAACAGAAAAGCCAGAGAAAGCTCCATTAAAAAGTGATGCTCCAAATGTATTGTGAAGAAAAGCAGATCCATCACTAAGCAGTTCTGGACCCATGGAAGACTATGCTGAATGGTAAATCCTTTGGTCAAGACGCAAGATGGGAAGAGGTAGAGAGGGGAGTGTAAGAGATGAAGTTGGAGGGGTGCACATCTCCAGAGTGCAAATCAGCTTGAACTCAGTCTCGCTGCTGTGGTCTGAATATGTCCTTAGCAATTCATGTGTTGGAAACTGAACTTAGTACTATACCAGTATAACGGTAAGAGATGGACCCTTTACAATGAGGAGGCTGTGAGGCTTGAACCTAGTCGGTGGACTCCTGTCAGTACTGCCAGTACAGGCTCATTCGAATCCTGTAAAAGAATGAGTTTGGTCTCCATTCATCTCTCGCCATTTCTCACTTTTCCCTCAGTGGAAAACACAAAGAAGCCACCCTCATTCTGGCCCCTTAATCTTGAACTTCCCAGTCTTTACAACTGTATACCAGTACATTTCTGTTCCTTCCAAATTACCTAACCTGTGGTATTCTGCTATAGAAGCATAGAAAAAATGAAGACACCAGGGAATTTAAAATGTGGAAATCTTTGAAGTGATGAGAGCCACTCAACCAGTTCAAACACTGAGGTGTTCTGGTTTGAAATGGTTTTGGGTTTTGTTTCCAGCACTGGGTGCTAAATCCAGGGCCTCACTTGTGTGTGGCAAGTGTCTGCTGCTGAACTCTATTCCTAGCCCTCTTAAATCTTTTTATTTTGAAATAGGGTCTCATTAAGTTGCCCAAGCTGGTCTTTAACATACCCTGTAGCCAAGTTGTTCCTGCCTCAGCCTCCTGAGCAGGTGAGATAATAGGTCTGCAGCACCAGGGCTGACTTCTGATTTGTAATCCAGGATTGCCCTCAGATGTTGATGAGTTAGATGCAGGGAGGTCAGGTGGGCAGTTATCATCGTCCGGAGAAGGATGAGTTACAGTGCAAGTGGGCACAGAAGAGGTGAGGGCCCTGACAGAGCCTGGCGAGTTAGCATGGACAAGGTCTAGCAGTGGCTGCAGGCTGGAGATGACAGGAGCAAAGAGGAAGCTGAAGAAGGCCCACAATCTCCTGCACAGGCACTTGATGAAGCAGAGCTGTGAGTGGATGAGCTTTGTACTGTTACACAAAAGATGCATTCTATCACCCTGTGATGTACCTGTGAACCTGCCCGGGACTTTCCAAAGAGGTGGGGCAATGTGAAGGAGAGGTCATCATGCATAGGACAGTTGTTCAGAATGGCTGAGTATGAAACTGAATGCCAGTAGCATGAAGGGCAGTCAAGGGCCTTCTTTTGGGAACTCCAACCAAAAATAGCTATGTGACTTGGCCTGGCTGGGTTGGCAGAGCCAAGCCCTGTGGCTAGGTGTGGGCACTATCCCTGTGAGCAGCTGGGGTGGAACCCCATCTGACCTTGGCCTATTGTTAGCTCTCAGAATCAGCTGAGGCTGATTTCCAAAGTGGCAGTAATAGCAACGGAAGCTTTGGAAACATATTTTGTTCTCTGTAAAGAAACTGTGGTCATAAGCAATAGATTTCCCTGGGTGGCTAGTCCTCGGTTTGACTAAGGGCTTCTGCGACTGAAAATATACCTCTGGTCTTCTTGAATCAAAATACCTTGAGCCTCTCGTGTAACTTAGAAATCAAAATGTTAAGTTCTACTCCAGGGAAATATGTCAAAGAAATGCCTGTCTGCATGCTGTAGCCCGCTAGATTATTTTTATATTTCTACATGTCACAATAAAAGTAAGTTTGAATACAAGAATTCAGAAGCAGAGAAGGAATATAACCCTAAGATTAGATTAAAAGGTAAATGTCCCTCTGGGAGGTCTGAAGATAGAATACAAGATCCCACTGAGGATAGATTTGAGTTCTTCAGATAAAAAACATTCCTGACATCAGCAAATGCTCAGGTCAAAACATCTATAGGTAAGTTTGCTTTAGTTTATGGTGTCTGGAGAAAATACTGAGACACTGCAAAAATACTATTTTCCTTCTAAATTGAACTTTAGAGACTGCACTTCATCCTTGAAACACTAGAGGGCAGAAGTCAGATAGCGAGAAAAGCTACTGTGGAAGTGGCAAGAGCTCCCAAGAAGGCATTTTTGTATTACATTAAGGCACAGAATTTGACTTCGACATTTATGTTTATAGAATGAACAAGTGACTTCTTCCTTGGAATTCAGTATTAAAAATGTTATGATATGCTTCTCCTGTTCAGAATCTGCAACAGTCAGGGAAAGTTATTTTCTCTCCAGCCAGAATCTATAATCTGTCCTTTTTTTTTTTTTTTTTACATATTTTGAGAGCTAGTACAATATGTTTCTATCTGTGAGTCTTTAATTTTAGGGGATACATTATTTAGATGAATAACCTTTCACAGATATTGGAATTTTTTTTTAACACAGTATTGGTCAGACTTTGAGTTCTCACAGTGAATAGTAATGGCCCCAGGCACCCACAGAAATACAGTGTGCTCTTTGTAGCTAGGCAGCATTGAGAGCCCTTCCATCTCTATTTCCCCCATGATTCTCATGTATTAGCTGAACATTAAAATATCATTGTGCAATCTGGAGACACTGAGGTTATCTGGTCCTAGGTTGTTTACATGTCAATGCCAAATGATATTTGATATTTTTCCTCTTAAATTTTAAATTCCTCAGTCACTTTGTGCTGTTTGAAAATGATAGAAAGAACTAATAAAGGCTAATCTCATCACCGATGAAAACAATTAACAATTACCACACTCAGAAACAAATTTCTTAACAGCTTTAAAAAGACTATTCATTTTAGTAGATAGTTACCAAACAAGAAAATATGTGCATGAATTTACTATGCTTTGACCACATCAGATTTTGAAACAACTGATTAAACATGTGTGGATCTAAGTGTAGGAAAAGTCACAGTAAAGCATGCTGAGTTAATAAGGATCTGCCCTTTTATAAATCTTGGGGTCACACTCACCTGGTCCTTAGTGCTAAGAAAGTAGGACACTGCGGACCCCTGAGGCAGAGTCTGTAACCATTAATGATCTGACCGGAAACACTCAGCTCTGAAATTTGGGGTTGAATTTGTTAGCCATGCACGAAACACTTACCTCGCAAGGGAGAGCCTCTAATCTCAGAAAGTGCTGACATGCATTACTGGACCCGTTAGCAAAAGTCTTTGGCAGAAGTGCCATTGATCCATGTTGTGGTAGTGAATGGATTTAAAACATTCTGGTGTCATCATCCCTGAAAAAGCGCATTCATGTGAACATTTCTTCCACAAGCATAATGAGATATTTCGTGAAGGCATGTGGTGTAGACCACTATGGAGAGAGATTGCTGGTGAATGACAGAACGCCTGGTTGATTTACACGAAACCCCAAGTGCTCATATGAGAATAGGTTAGGTTTAGATTGACGAGCAAATGTGTAGCCAGACTTCTGGCTGACAAATGGCTGAGCTATGCCAGCGCATTCACTTCTCTGGAGAGAGACCAAAAGTAAAACAGGAGGATCAAGTTCACTCTTAAAGGACATTCAGACCTAGCGGATGACTGGGTGACTGGGGTGGCAAGCGTGTATAGACATGAATTCCCCAAAATAGTATTGGGTGAGTTTATAGTTGAGCGGGCATCCAAGCCAGTGACAAGGATTGTGGAGTCTGCCTTATACCCTGTGTGTATTTATATCGACATTCCTTCAGAAGGGCCCTGCTGTTTTCAAGATAATTCTATTTTATTGGCAGCTTAGCCTTAAATTCACTACTCTCTAAAAACGGCCTGTTTGGGTAAACCAGAAACTGAAAAGAACAACTGATGAGATTAGTATTAAAAATGGTGCCAAGCAGTCCACGGTCCAGATTGAATAGGGTATTCTGGCCAGGCACAGCTGAGAACAGAAACGTTCAGATAGTGTTTGTCAAGGATGAGTTATGCAGACCAGTTTTCTTTCCAGGCTCAAGTTGAAAGTTCAGGGCTCCAAGGGAATGACCTGGCAGTACTGACACTGTTCCCTGAGCTCCTGCGGCATGCCAAGGGCCCTGCTCAGCACTAGATATGCTTTGACTCATTTACTTTTCACTCCAATGGTGGGCTAGAGGATGTGGTCTGTTTTATAGATAAACCCGCAGTTCAGAGAAGTTAGTTGCCCAGCTCAACACTGCATAGCACTGAATCAAGATATAAACCTTTCTGACTCCAAAGCCCTTTGTTACCTTGCTTCTTGAACATCCCGTGGACAGTGCTAATCAAAGTTTAGCAGCTTGCAACTTCTTGAGGGGGTTGAGGACTGTTAAAGCAAGAATAGAAAAAAGCAAGGCTGGAGAGACAGCTCAGAGGTGCAAAGGACTAGCTGCTTTTGAAGAAGACTGACTCCCAGCACCCATATGGCAGTTAACAACTGTCCGTAAGTCCAGTTCCAGAGGATCATATGACCTCTTCTGACTTGTGCAGGTATTATATGCATGGGTAAACTTACATATATGCACACAAAACATTCATACACATAAAATAAAAATAAATAAAAATTTAAGATAAACAAACAGAAAAAAACAACATGATACCTGGGTTTGAATCCTACTCCATTAACTATGGGACCTAGAAAAAAAATTCTTAGCCTCTGAGATGATTGTTCATCTATCAGAAGTGGTGTGTGTGTTGTGTGTGTGTGTGGAGGGTATTACAAGACTTTTACCTTTCATGTCTCTTGATTTTATGAGCCTTCAATGGGTTTTTAGTTTCCTGTAATCGGGGCACATGCTTGATCGTTTGCTCTTTACATGAACTCAGATGTGAGGAAACACTTCTGCTATGAGATTCCTACTCTTCTCTGTGGAACCCATTTCCTGGGTGAGCTGCCCCAACACAGCCATCCTCCATCTGCCAGTGAATGGCCCCACTGTGTGAAGTGCAGTGTGGTGCTCACTGGTGAGTCACAGGGAGTCGTAGGATGTGATGGTTAATCTTTATTGCCAACTTGACTAGACTTGGTTACCCAGGAGACACATCTCTGTGAGGGTATTTCCACAGAGGTTTAGCTGAGGAGAGAAGACCCACTCTGAATGTCCGTGGCCCCATCCCATGTGTCAGGGTCCTCGGCTAAATAAAAAGGGAGAAAATGTGAACACCTTCATTTATCTCTCTCTGCTTCCTGACTGTGCATGTAATGTGACCAGATGCCTCACACCACACTTTCTCCCCCAGGATGAACTGTGCCCTCCAACTGGGAGCCAAAATAAACCCTTCCTTCTTTAAGTTGCTTTTGTCAGGCATTCTTACAAGAAAAGTAATTAATACAGTATTGTATAATATCAACCAAGAGAACCACTAGAATTGGCTTTCATTTGAAAATACTGTTACTTTCAGGAGGTTAGAAAGCCAAATATGACATAGTTCTGCCTATTCGGTATGTTTCGTTTCACTTTTGTAAATTAATGGTCTTTATTTCTTGCATGCACCCCGGCCCCGTTTAGCCTTCAGTGTGCTCTGCAGATGGGCTTTCTCTGAACGTGGCCATCTGCTCCCAGAGTATACCATCTCCACCCCTTGTCATTTGCCCCCCTTCTCCTCTGGATGGAAACATATACATTGGCTCTCTTACCAGGACATCAGTCACCCGTTGCTCGGCATTCTTGAGGCTTAAATGACATGGTCCATGCTGTTTTGGGGGAGCAATGACCGAACATTCCTTTGATGTTGAGCCTCATGATACTCACTGGCTAAATCCAAGCATTTGCTACTTGACCACCTGCCAAATGTGCTAGTCTGGATATCTATCAACTTGCAGATATCTACATGCAAAAATAAGATCAAACCATGGTGAAAAATGTCTCCAAACTATTCTTCAGGGCTAATTAAAGTAAAGCTTTGATTAACTAGAAAGTTAGTAAGATATTTTCGCTGATTATAAGCTAACAAATGGTACTTTAAAAATCTACTTTATGTATGCTGAATGTTATCAATATATATTAAGTATTCGAAGATAGACAAAATTTCAAATAGTCCCATACAAAGCAACTTTTGATTCTCTTATAACAATTATTGTTGCAAATTTGTTATATTCCTTTTAGTCCTTTTATTATTGATGTTGTTACAAAAATAGGATCATATGGAAAGTATTTTCAATTGCTTGTTTCCATTTAACATTATAAGAAAATTTAATCTAAGTATCATTCTGTTAGGAATATGAACTAGGGAGCTTAAACATTCTTCTTTCCTTAAATTCCATTTGTTTTCTCCTTTATTGCTATTTTTCAAATTTACTATGGAAAACTTTCAAATGGGAAATTATTGTATCAAAGAAGAAAAAATAATTGCCCAGTCTTATCAACATTCATTAGAATTGCTTTCCAAATGTGTTGCCCCATTTTATCTTCCTACAGCCAAGTTTCTCATTTCCTTATCATCTCTGTCATGACTGGCGTTCTCTCTCTCTCTCTCTCTCTCTGTATGTATGTATGTATGTATGTAACAAATTTCTTTTGAGAAAACAACTCTCCAGTTCAAAACTTGCTATCCACTGAAGATGTATAATAACCAGACCATGCCTTGACTAGAAGGACTATTTGGACTTCTCTTTCTTGGAATACTTAATCACACACAAACACAGACACACACAAACCATAAAGTCAATAATTTATAGATGACTAGATACTTGGAAAGATAGACTTGCCCAAGTCCATATAACTATTATCATAAAGGAACTCAGTCTTGTTTCTTCTGAGTCCAGCTTGCTGTGTTCCACTGTACCACAAGTGGGCTCTCAAATAACAGTGCAAGGCCAATTTAACAAGCCTGCTAAGTCAAGTCAGAGAGGCTTATAGCTGGCCTGTATAAAGATGGAATAGATGAGCAGAACCAGAGATGAAAATGACCATATGAGAATGTTTCCGTGAAAACCAAACATTTGATCAAAAAGGTGAATATTCTTTATTTTACACAGTATTTCACTCTTACACATGCGCATAAAATTATTTTAAAAGAAAAAAAACATAATTTAACAGGGTCCTAGAGTTGGAGTATTTTAACAACACTTGGATATAAATGAGTAACTCTAGTTGGAAGTTGTCTGTTCATGCATATCTGGAGGCAGACTGTGGCCTTTTGACTTTAGCATATTAAGCACAAGGAAATTCACAGCTAACATTCCATTCTTAGCTCACTAGCCAAGGTGGGAATGGCCCCAGCCATGATGGACAGGCCTGCTTCAAGTCCCAGTAATGTGTGTGTGTGTGTGTGTGTGTGCGCGCGCGCGTGCTCGTGTGTGTGTGTGTGTGTGTGTGTGTGTGTGTGTGTGTGTGATCCTTCATGGTGAGAAGGTGGACAGACTTTGTAATAGGCTGAAGGAGGGCATGGAGCAGAGGGTGAACACCGCTCAGTTAGAGGGTCTTGGATGCTTCCTATCCTTTTGAAAATCCTCTTGGGAGAATGGTTTGGTTGTTGCGTTATTTGCTGGGGTGGAAAGAAGAAAACCCAGTTTGGAGTCCATACTCCTGTGAATGGCAGGGTCAGCCACTATCAGTCTCACAGCCTGGTGGTAGTGGGCAGAGCCCACTCTGCTTGCATTCTTCCGGAGGCTCCTAGTGGAAGGCCTCATGTGAGCAGAGCAGGAGGCTGAAAAACTCAGGGATGGGCTCAACTCCCTAGCTGACAAAGCACGTGATTTACTCAGACGATCCTTTAATGGATGTTAGAAACAAAAACAAGGCAAAGCAGCCGCCAACGACCAATGTTTAATTTACAAAGATGTGATTTGGAATGTGGAGAGCAGTAAGAGTCCCGCTGACATCAGTTCCTTCTTACTAATTGCCAAGAAGGCCGGTTTCTTTTTTCAGATGTTCAGTCCCTCCCTCCTGGAGGTTCCTACAGGGATGTGAAAGTGCTTTGGCACAACTTCAGCGCTGAGATGGTGGTTTGGACTCACCCTGCCTTTGAGGAGAAAGGCTGGAGGACTCTGGATGCATCTGTAAAGGAGCGAATATCTCCCCGGGTCTGTTGCATTACAACCAGATTTTCATTTTAATCAGTGGAGAATCCTGAAAAACACAGTAATGAACAGCAACTTGGAAGTGGCTTCCATATCAAAACTGTGAAATGAGATCTCTACTCCACCAGGATATTTTCACAGCCATTTGCCTGAAAGTCCAGGCAGTAAATATATTGTGCACAGCTCTGCCCGAGGCTGAACTCTTGTTTTGCTAGCGGCACTAGAAAAAAAGGCAAGTAGGGCTAGCTCAGGGCATTTCCCCTGTTTAGTCTGCATGGCTATTCTCTCTGATGTGCCTGGAGTGCTGTCACCTCCAAACATTGCATGCTGTGATCACATTCATTTCCAGGGCTTCTGCCCGATGTGACACTCTGGAATGCCAGTGAGATGCAAGTTGAGTTGGACAAGATGTCTGTCCTGCTGGCCAGCAGGCGGAACTGGGGAGGGGCTGGCCTTCGTTTTGCCCCTGTTGTTTTTGGAAGGCTCTCTTTTTGGTTTTTTACCAGTGGGTGGTCCCTTAGGTCTCCTACAGCATTCCAAATATTTCCAGAACTTTCTGTGCAGTAGCATTGAAGTAAATGTGCACACAGCCTGACTGGTGCAGGGAGGCTGGGCCGGGTTTTGGCCCTTTGAAGTCAGAGGGAATGCAGCAGAATTTGTGAAACTGAAGTCTTAAGACTGGGGGGAGGTGGGATAGATGCTCATAACCCCCCCCCCCCCAAGCCTTGACTCCTATGGGCTTAATATTCAATGATTTTCTAAGATTTTTTTTAAAGCCTGCTCTTCAGAATCAGTGAAATATTTTGATTAGGTATTTCCAACAGTACTTTAAATTATACCTTCATACCACGAAACCAAATACTCTGTGATAATTAAACAGAAAAAAAATTAAAGATGAGACATGAAATAATTCTATATATTTTACTGATAGTACACAAGTCATTTTGCTTTTGCTACGTTATTAGAATTGTGTGCGCGTATATTTCCATGGACTGAATCAAATGTGTCACTTGAAAAGTTTGGGTTAGCACTTTGTGATCTGAGTCATCTGTGTACTGAGTTTATTTTTATACCTGGTTTTAGATGCCTTCATAGCTAGAAGCACTTTAGTTACAGAGAGAACAGAGGAAGGGCATTGTCTGAATTTATTAAGTCATGATTCTTTTTTTTTTTACTCTCATCTCCAGTTATACAAAGCTTCCATTGCAAGTTTACTAATAAATTTCCACCTGCCCCAGTGTCAATCTAGTGCTATTACAATTTAATGAAAAAGTACTTCCCATTGGTCAAACCTACAAAACATTAGAAGGCAAAGGAAAAATACAGCATTTTTTTATATATAATCTAAGATGGAAAGATGGATAGAAATACATAAAAGTGCACTGAAGTTACACATTTAGAATATCTTTAAATTAGAAACATCCTATTTCCCAGTCTTTTAAATATATAGCAGAATATTTTTAAAGTTTTGTTATTTTTATTTTATGTTTATGAATGTATTGACTACATATGTGTAAGTGCACCCATGTCATGCAATGCCCACGGAGGTCAGAAGAGAGTGTCAGATTCCTTTGGAACTGGAGTTAAGGATGGTTGTTAGCCCTCATGTGGATGCTGGGAACTGAACCCAGGTCTCTGCAAGAGCAGCCAGTGTTATTGACCGCTGAGCCATCTCTCCAGTCCCTGTATCGGAATTTAGGTGTTATGATTTGGGCCTGAGCATTCTCCAAAAAGGCCCAAGTATTAAAGGATTGGTCCCTGATGTGAGCAGTGCACAGTGGGCTCTGTCTTCATCAGTGGGTCAATCCATCAGTAGATTTAAATTTGAATACAATATTGGAAGCTGGCAAGCTAGTGAAGGTTCAGGCTGGTTGTGGGAGTTGCTAACTGGAGCTGTGTCCTTGGGTTTATGTTTCGCCCTGCTTTTCCAGTTACTGATCCTCTTTTCTTCCTGTCCTTCAAGAGCTTCTTTGCTCCCTGCCCTTGAGGGTCAGCCTAGATGTATGCCCACAGAATGGCACTCTTAAACCAATAGACTTAAACCGTTGAAGCTTGGAGCCTACATAAATCCTCACGCCTTCAAATTATTTCTCTCAGAGCTCACAACTCCCAGAAGAGCATGACCAGCCGATGTGACCTTGGTAGACTGACTATCTTAGTCTGCTCTGACTGCCAAAACAGAGCTCCACACTTGATGACTTAAACAGTGGAAACATATTTTCCTACTGTTTTGAAGGCTTGAAGTAAGATTAAAGAGCTAGGCTGGCTGGTTTCTTCTGAAGATTCTTTCATTACTGTCTTTTCCCTGTGCCCTCATGTGGTTCTCTCTCCTTTATCTCTTGTCTAAATTTCCCACTATTATAAGCCTCTAGTAATACAGGATTAAGGAGATGCCTGATGGGTCTTATTTTAACTCAACTACCTGTTTCTAGATGTAATCACATTCTGAGGTACTGGGAATTAGGTCCTATTTCTACATGTAGCTGTGCTCTAAGGGACAGGGAATTAGGTTCTGTTTCTTGATGCAGCCACATTCTGAGGTTCCAGAAATTAAATTCAACATGGGAATGATGTGAGGTACAGTTTTGCCCATGACAAGAACACTGCCGATCTGTAGCCCATAGGAGCCTGCACAATCATATCTCAATGGATCTTTCTCTAACCCACCTGGCAGCTTCTTGGTCTGCCAATACCTCCCACTGGATGCACCCAAATGGAAATTAGAGGCAAGCAAGCCTGCCTGTGTCACCATGAAAGCCAGTGTGCTGGGATCCAGAGAAAAGTAATTTGTAGTAGTCAGTAGTGCACACGGCATCCAAGGTCACTATATTACTTGCTTGTCTTGGTCTCGAGCTGATGATGGTTCAGTCCATCGTGGGGCAGCTGAACGCTGTGCAGGCAGAGTGCTGAATGCTCCTGCCCTGCTGCCTTACTTCTTTTCTATTCTAATTCATTCCTTTTTCCCCAGCCCATGGGTTGGAACTGCCCACATGTAGAGTGGGCTTTCCCTCCTCAGTTAAATCTTTTTTGGAAACTTGCTCAAACATACCATCAGAGGTGTCTAGTCAAGCTGCCAATGAAGATTAACTATCATCATCATTGTGCTGAACTTAGGAGGAAGATTGATAAGGATTATGAATGATTAACATGAGCAAAGGAAATGGAAGAAATGTTCAGAGTGGGGTGACTGGCTCTGTGGGTGGTACAGGCCTGTGAATCTCAGGGAACTGCTGTACTAGGCTCAGCTCTGTCTGCTGAACCAATGTGAGCATGGCACACAGCATTAGTCCAGGTGAGAATTACAGAGAGGTTTTTGCTGTGGGCACATTAAAAAATGTGCCTTCTCCTGGGGAGGCAGTCTTTTGGTGCCTGGCTTCCAATGTGTTCCCTGTTCATCCTTTTCAGCCAAACATACCCTGCATGACTCCCACAACACTCTGACCAAGAGATCAGCTCGGCAGGCAGCCTTCCAGTTCCACATCATGAACAACTAGAAAAGACTTTGATGCTGTGTCAGGGATGTTCTTCAAGCTGCAGCCTTCTATTTCTAGATGGGAAAAAGACTCTTTATGTCATGGCAAAAGCCATCACTGATTGTTTCTTAAATCATTCAGGTTCCTTTGGCTGGCAGTGTCTAGAGATGACCTGAACTTAAATCTGTACACATGCATTTTCTGCCTAAAGTCAGTAATGTTATTCAAGGCAGTAATGTTACTCAGGGTGGTAATGTTACTTTAGATAATGTTTCTTTTTGTTTGCTTCTTGGTTTTTTGTTGTTTTTGTCCCTATAGCCCCAACTGGGCTGAAACTCACTATGGCGACCAGGATGGCCTCAGTCCCACAGAGATTTGCCTGCTTCTGCCGCGGAGTACTGGTGATTAAAGATGCTCACCACCACACCTAGCTAGATTGTGGCTTGTGAGTCTGGTAAGCTAACTTTAAGAATTTAAAGTTGTCAATGGAAGCACTGGGTTGTTTCTCATCCAGGAACAGCTCGCAATTTATGGCGAGAAGGCGGCACTCCAGGGGACGCTGCTCACATAGTCACCTTAGTTTGATCTTTCTGGCAATTTTTTGGTAGATGGTATAAGGAATCCTAAGAACTGGGGCTTTTGTCATTCCCAGTAGATATGCAGTTGCTTCTTGAATAAGTGACAGAGTAGGTGAGGAGCTGAGAAAGGGAAAGGCTGTGATGAATAAGACGTCATCCCAATGTAGGAAGACACATGGGTCCCTCTCAGCCTCAGAACAGTACACAGGTGCCCTTCCTCCTCCCTTCCTCCATCTTTCCGTCCTCTCTCCACCCTCCCTCACCTCCTCTCCACATTTCTTGCCCTTTTATGGTTCTGTTGGCGAACCAGAAATGAAGGACATTGAGGAGAATGCTCCACTGTCACACTCAGGCAGTGACAACATTAGAACATGGAGGCTCTCAGGTGGGCTTAAGGGCTGAGTCTTGGAGACCTGTGGTAGCTACTGTTAGGCCAGAAGAGGAAGAATTTCTCAAGGCCAGGGGGCTGGGGTTGGTTGTGAACAGTAGCTATCCCAACAGCAGCTTGGTCAGCTCTGCAGCTGTGGTTGTCTGTGGAAGCCACTGGAACAATAGCTGAGATACCAAGGCCCCTTAACCATTAACCCCTTAACTAGCCAAACCTAGTCCCTTTTCAGCAGTGGAGACATCTTTGTGAGTGTCCACGGAGGGAGCACGCACATCTGTACGTGACAAGTCATTTATGCTCACTCACCTCAGGCCCAGCACCTGTCCCTCCTTCTCACAGGACAGTTACCCTCCTCTTGGCCATGGTTCCTCATGCTCATGGATCATCTCAGCCAGTCAGTGGGCTCGTTTGTTCCTTGTATGCCAAGAAAAGGCATTCTTTGCAAGAGTGAAAGGTATTCTATTTAACCGCAGGGTGATTACCATTTTGAAAACATTTTTCATAATGTTGTAAAACTGAAGCTAGGCATGACCCAGGATCCAGTACTTGTACTCCTAAGTCACAGATCCCATAGAAATGCAGATGTCCTGGGGATCTGTGTAAGTATGCTTCTCACGTTTACAATAACTCAGAACTGGGGAGGATCATGTCTATCAAAGATAAAGTAGTATCCAAGAAACATGCTACATTATAACAAAAACAAGTTGTAGTGATGAAAAAATACACAATTAAACGCTAAAGATATAGTTAGCAAAAGAGGCTGTGCAAGGGAATGACATTCTAAGAAGCAGAGGGTGATCAGTGCCAGGTGGCCATTGAACTGTGCCCCTCGGCTGCGGGGGTCTGGTGGTAGATACCAGACCACACTGGGGTGAGTAGAGCAGGAAGTGCGAACAGGGAAACAAATGGGTTTGCAGTACTGAGCAGAGCTGTGCAGAGGGCCAAGTGGAATGCCACACAGATGAGACGGATTCCACTGGGTGAAATTCTCCATTTCCCATGACCAGTAAGAGCCTGTAGCTGTTTGCATTCTCCAAAATGCAAACACATTTATTTTAGAAACAAGAATTGAGGAGCTGGGGAGATAGCTCAGCTGGTGAAGTCCTTGCTATGCAAGCGTGAAGATCTGAGTTTGATTCCTAGAATCCACATTGAGAAAAGCTGGGCCTGGAGAGTGACTCATGCCTGTAAACCTAGTGCTGGAGAGATGGAGAGAGGCAGATCCCTGGAGCTTGATGGTCAGCTAGCCTAGCCAATCAGTGAGCTGTGGGCCAATGAGGGATTTCGTCTCCAAATAAGATGGATGGTGATGAATACCATCACAGGTTGTGTACCTGTATACACACACAATAATAATTATTATAATTGTAATTATAATCAAATAAACATCATCAGCTCAATTCTCATGATTGGTTTTATTTCACCCTTCTCTTTCCCCAGTTTAATGAAGTAGAATTGAAAACTGGAAGTCATACTATTAATAAAAGAAAACTCATGGTTAATGAAGTGGTTCAGCTGGTAAGCAGTGTCCTCATGCTTCAAGAGGCTAGCTTTTCTTAGGAGGTAATGGAAAGGTCCTGGGAGGCCCAGGTATTTCTGTGGGGTAAGAGTTTCAACAGGAACTTGGCTTTTTAAAAATGCTTATTTTTAATTAACCCCAAGTCATTGAGAAATGTTATGTTGCGATAGCTTGTTTAATGTCTGAAGAGACCACGGTCATTTATTCTGAATTTACTTGGCTTTATGGTCTCAGAAATGGCAACTGCTTGCTGATATCTTAGAAATATTAGTTCCCATAACTGAACACATACTGAAGTTGGTGGTTACTCATCTGCGTGTCAGACCTTCAGGTCACAGCTCTGAGAAGATGATGGGAATGAGCAGTTCATCCTAGTCTTTTCCTCCTGTCTCTGATACTTCTCACTTCTATTCATTTCCCAGGCCAGCGAGCACTTTAACTGGGAAGCCGGCCCCGCTGCCCGTCACTGGGTCACTGGGTGTCTTTCCTGTTTCCTGTCTCTTCTTCTTTTATGCCATTGTATTCTTTCCACCCTCTTTCTGCATTGTCCATCGCGCTGTCCTTCCTGATCACCATCTGTTTCTACCTTTACCATGTTTCACAGGACTGTGGGAGATAGAAGGTGACTTGAGGGGACAACCTTACACCAGAGGGCACTCAAGTGACACTGTAGGGTAGAGCTCCTTCCTGCTGCCTGCTGCTGGGAGGGAGAGAAAAGAGAGAGGGGAGAGGGAGGGAGGAGAGAGAGGAGAGAGAGGAGAGAGAGTGTGTTTCCTCCTCAGCCTGGCCGAACAGCCTGAGGGATCCCATCTGAGACTTAGTAGTGTGGGAGGCATTGGAGATGGGTGATTGGTTACAGATGAGGGACTTGACCAAATGGACAAGTTTATCAAAAATAGCAGGAGTCAGGTTTCTAGTTATCAGAGAAGAGACTTATAAATTGAAGAGGAAAAATGAAGCCTGTGATTTTGGGTTGTAATCATCAAGTATGGAGTTAGAAATTCACGTCTTATTTGTGTATAGATAAGACAGGTGTTATCTGTGTGCATGAACACCACACTCTGCCCTACACACCCTCTATTCCCTGCTTATTGTCCAGGAGTGGGAATAGTGACATTTTAGGAGCAAATACTATTGGTCCAGATCTTAGCATCTTAAAAGCCAACCTCTACTGAAAGAAGGTTGGGAGAAATGGGTGATCCCAGTGGAGGCAGGGAGACACCAAGATGCACCAGAAAGCATGAAAATGCTTAAAGAATCACTGGGCATATCTGAAAGACACAGTGGCTAGCTTGAAAAACTTCCTGTTGGCCGAATCTGGGATAATTTAGATATTAAAAGTGTAACTGCTTACAATCCATTGAAGAAAAAACTCTGAATCTATCCATATTCATACAGATAAGGAATGTATGAGCATTTCTATGGTTTCAAAGTACCTTCCACAAGATCCTTTTAACTGTTGAGCAGCAAAAAGTAACTTTATAGTAGTCATGGCTGGCAGAGATGCCACCATGGCTGAGGGAGAAAGGGCACATCACTGGTTATACAGTGAGCTGATATCACGTACTTCCGGTGTGGTGAGAACACAGAAATCCTGTCAGAGTGGATGACCCAGAAATGTCAAACACCGATCTGAGGACACTCCCTGATAATTGGTTTATAATCCTCAATTGTGCCAAAGTTCTGAACATCAAAGGCAGATGACTTATTTCTGACAAAGAAACTAAAAAGATGCAACTAAATGTTCTGTGTGATTCCCAAATGGATCTTTTTGCAACAAAGAGTAATACTAGGGTCACTGAGGAAACTCAGTTGTGTTGTGAGGGTTTATTGGGGCACTAATGTTACTTTCCTTATTTTGATAGTTGAATTGTGATCATATAAACCATGCCTTGTGTGGAGTAACAGGTTTGTTATTTGATTTCAAATAAATTGGAATAGAAGTTTTTATTACTCAGGAGTTTTGTGTTTAAAAATTTTTAAAACCACTATGTCAGATGGCATCACAAAGGGAAGATACATTAAGGCAAACATAAAATTCTCTTTCATTTAGGAGAATGAGAACTTACAGAAACATAGTGCTGATGGTAAGACCCCACAGGGGCCTCCATCCTCAGCTCCCGAGTCCATTGCCAGTTTTACACAGAGATGCACTGTGATTTGTAAGCATCCTTGGGAAGTTGCAGTGTGTCCGCAGCTGAGGTTGGGTGGGAGAAAGTGGATGGGGTCCTTAGCATAGCTTGAAATGCTCTGTAAGCTACTAGGCTTCCTCGGTCTCTGTCTCTATCTCTGAGAGCTGAATGAATGTGGGAGTGAATGAGGAAATCTGAACATCTGCTCTACAAGAACACATTTTACCCTTCAAGGTGAGAGCAGTGAGCTCCAAGAGGGATGGAACATGTTACCTAAGAGCATTTCACTAGAACCTAGAACTCAACACACTGAATTCAGCCTCCTAGAGCCACTTCCAGATAATGATCTTACCCTGTGCCCCTTCTGCAACAGCCTTGGGAACATTCAGAGAGGAAAAAACATGATATGTATCTGAGAACTATTAAAGATCCTTGTAAATCTACACTCTAGCAATTGGGGAAAGAACGGCTGCTGGCTAAAGAAGTTAGAACGATGCTATTTAGAAAGCATCCCACACCCTATTTGATTAAATAAAACCCAACATGGCATTTTGGTACATTCTAATATTTTCAAAGCAGGAGGGACCAAGGAATGTCAGGTCTCTGGCCCTCTGCTGCAGGTCTCATTCTTGCCAGAGCAGAGCTACGAACTTCTCACTGTTTGCACCTCACAAGGGAGAGGAGGCAGTGACTGTTCTGGAGTGACTCTGTGAAAGGGAGAGGATCGGGATGTGCAAAGGAGACTTTCAGGAGAGATGCTGGTTGTCTTGGTCCCTCACCGAGCTCCCAGAGCCCCTTGCTTCGATCTGGCCATTGCTATTTCTCCCTGCAATACTATTACTTCAAGACAATAGATGTGTTTCTCCTCAGTTGTTGCCTAGTGTTTAGAGCCACACAGTATTATCTTTGCTTTCCAATGTCTGGTATACTATCTCTTAAATGAAGACAATCAAACGCGCTAACCTGGAATGTTAAAGAGTCCAGGGGCTTAAATGATTTCAAGATGATATGACAATATTCTTTCATAATTTTGTTTATAAAATACTTTATGGTAAATTTTTTAAAATCCAGAAATAGATAAGATTAACCACTGTAATATTAAAAAATATACAGATTTTCATTAGCTGCAAGTTTTAAGAGTCTAGTATATCTGCAGGACAGCAAAGGAAGCTACTTCACCCATCTTAGAGGAATCGGGTGGGGCACAAGGATAGGTGAAGCTCAAGGGGGAGTCTTGGGACCTGGTGTGGTTGTTAGCTGTGATACATATGGAAAGTGAGCTGAGGTATGGAGTACGCAGGCAGCACTGAGCGGGAAGAAGGCTTAGAGGGAATGTTCAACCCAGAGCCTTTGAGTGACAGTTCCCACTTTTGAATGACTGGTTTCTTTTGAAAAAGAATTTGGCTTATTCCAGTTGACAGGACCAAAGCTGGGAGGTAGAAATCCCAATACTTTTGACTTGGCAAACAGGATCGAGAACTGCTACATAAAGATACAGGATGCTCTGTGAGGTATGGGGTGATATCCAATCAGGAGGTATCTCTATTTCAGAGATACCACAAAGTGGGAAAAATATACAGTCTCCTTTATGTGTCTGTGTGAGCAATGGAATGGGCTAGATCAAACCTTCCCTCTGAATGGCATGTTTTAGACAGATGAGTAATGACACTAGAGTTTACAGCCACCTGCTTTCAACTCTGAACAGCCCAGGGAGACCTCTGATGCACTCTTGTGCCCAGTTGTATTGTCTCATCAGGCCTGTGGCTTCCTTCTCTGTTCTTGGTTTCCTTAGCCTTAAAACTAAAAGTCCTACTGAAGTCACTCCCCAGTCCGAAGAACAATGCTTGCGATCAACGTGTTTACCCACATCTACAGCGGGATCCTACGGTGACCTCCAGATTCAACCTTAGCTGAATCCTCCTTAGCTCTAGCAGTATGTGCTCTGAGACTAAACATTCTCTGGCAGCTAGTCCTCTAGGTTCCCGTGGTTTTGCCTGGTCCCTCTGTGCCTGGTCCCCTTCAGGGCTCCCACTGAAGGTTGAATAAAATCCTCCCTCTAGGGGCTCCAGCTCAGACATTATCTTGCTCTACAGAGACTGAGTTGGAGTGCAGGAGACAGTCCAGAGCCCTTGAGTAGGATTGAAATTCCATTGCTATGCCTTGATCACACTGAAGGACTGAGCAGGTAGCACCTCCCAGTTGTGCCAAAGACCCAGCTTCTGGCCAGTGCACCCACAGCTGCAGACATGTGATCACCACATGTGTGCCATGACACAGGCATATGCCATAAGTAAATAAACAAACAAACAAATGACATATAGAAGAGTGGGCCTTTTTATTACCCATTCCTTTTACCCCCATGACAGGGCCACTGGACAGAAAAATACTATACAAACCGTATTAAAACATTTAATCCACTTTTGGATAGGAGTCAATTTCCTATATTAAGTGCCTCCCATAAAATTAATCCATCAGGGAAAAAGAACTAGTGCCACAACTCTACGAATGCTGCACAGGAACCTTCTACTGGGTATTCAAACAGGGCCCCGCTATATAGGCTGTAGTCATGATGGGTAGAATCATTGTGATATCCCCACATATATATATGCTTAATGTAGATGGGCACATGCTTCTCGTCTGTTCTAAACAATGAAACATCCAACTGAAGATGCAGCTCAGTGTAAGAGCCCTGGCCTACCATGTCTGAGGCCCTGGTTCTGTCTCCAGCACTGTACAAAAACACCAAACCTCAAAGCAGACCAAGAGTAGAGTATTTGGGACTAAACTTTTGCTAAGATGAAATGCAATAACCTGACATCTCTGGTTACAGCATAGATTTAAACAATGGGCAAGAAGGGGTAGAAAAGTTTGTCAGTTCTTTAGGAAAAGGCATTTTCAGTATATACTCAACCTGACATAATTTTCAACTCCCAAAGCAATCTACTGGGTTTAAAAGTGAAATGAATTCTGGTGCATACTTAATCTACTTAAAAAAAATCAACAGGAAGAATAAAGTTTCTGATGTTTTTTATTCAAAGGTTCTCAAAAGAAATAAAACAGAAAAAGCTAACAATCTGATCAAATGTACAGTTCAAAAATGTCTTTTGGCGTTTAACAACAAGTCCTAGGAAAGAAAACTACAGAGTTATCTTGAACCGGACAAATAAGTTACCACTGGCAAGTTTGTGGCACTAGTAAAACAAAAATAAAAAATTAACTCTCTTGATCATATAGATATCTCTATGAAAATCTTTTTTTTTCAATCTGTACAAAAGGTCTTTCTTCATAAATTAATTTTTTTTATAATTTAATGGCTGTCTACTATGTGATGTTTAACTGATTTTTTTTTTTTTTTTATGTACAGAGGTTATGTTTCCCAAATCTGACCCAGACGAGTATGGCACTTAGTTCAGACATATCTAGCAGCAGATTTCCCCTCCCCTTCTAACTGAGCTAGCTATCAACTTTCTGTCTTAACTAATGCAAAAAATATCAAGTAGTGAGAGACCCAGGCTGATACACGCACTAAGTACACGGAGGGTGCTGCGTTCGGTCTGGACGTTCGCAAAGCAGGATGTTTCAGGGAGCGTAGAACCAATAATACCACAACTTTTTTAAAAAAAGGAAACAAAAACAAAAACAAAAACACATTTTTCTTATGACTATGTAATTTTCACTAGAATCTACACTTCTCAGAGCAGCAAGGACTTTTGAAACTATGAAATGTCACTGACATCTAGAATCAAATACAAGCAATAAATTTTAAGAACTAAAAAATACTCAAAAGGAAAAACTGCTTAGCCCTAGCTCCTGAGCTAGGAGGATTTGGTCTGTGGAAACAGGGAGGGCCAGCAACCTGTCCCAGCACAAAAGAAAATAGACTCTGAGGTAGATAACTGATCATACACAGCTGACCAGACAAGTACACAGTTTTGGAAGACAACTTAATTTACCATTGCTTTTAAAACTTATGCAATTGCCTTAATAAAAGACTTTTAATAACAGTGAATTATCTTGTATGTACTAAAGTAGAAATAACTGTGTATTTATGAATCAGGAATTTCATAGTTTCAAAGTTGGTTTTCTTTACACTTGAACACTTGTAGTGATGACGTTAAGTGTGGCACTGCTTGGATCCAAGTCTTCCTTCATGCTTTTTTGTTTGTCTCTGTGTGTCCATACATCAATTAAAATGATAAAACCTAAATGCAAAGGTACAAAAAAGGCACATTCTCCTAACCGCAAACTGGTCCGGCAAAAATAAAGAGCACAGAAGACGTGATGCTGAGACTCGCGGAGCTACTGGTTACTGGCTCTTCGGTCTTTGGTGAAGTTACCTTTAAAAGTGCCAAGTCATTTTTAGTTTTCAAATTTACCCAATAGAGAGCGAGCGAGAGAGAGAGCTAGTAGCCAATCATTTTGCTTGGATTCCTATCTCAGCTTAGGTTTGAAGAGAAATCCTTACTTTTAGCTTTTGCCATTTAGTTGCAATAGCAACCTTTTTCCGTTTGCCAGATCGCAGGTATAATTCTCATTCTAAAGCACTATCATTAGTATAAAGGAAGGACAAAACATTCGGTGACTCCCCTCCCCCGCCCCCCCGCCCCCAGCCCCAAAGCTACCTACACTAAGTCTAGAACATCGTTAGTTTTAATTTTCTCCTGAAAAAAAGGCAAAAAAGACTTTACATTGCATCATACAGCAGATATCCTAAATCAGTCAAACTATCAGAGGAAACTGTTGGTGTACAGCCTTACAAACAATTTATCCTATTAAAAGTTCCCCAGTCAGAAAATGTGTTTCACACAAAACAGTTTTCCCTTCTTGCATTTCACTACCTTACACATTATGTGAAAAGTCATTAAAAACACCTACTACATTATTTTAAAAAGCCAAAATTTCAGCAACTTTTATTGACTACCTTTTAAAAGCCCTATGCTGCTGTTTTACAAGGCATAATCGACCAGCTCATTTGGTCAAAGCATTCTACATCATTAGTTTGAACTAACTTTTACTGAAACAGCTACAGCATCAAAAGAGTTAAGGCAAATTGGAATTCATAGAAAAGGATAAGACACTTCACACTACGTTGAAAGAAAAACGGAACGCTAAGAAAAGACGTTGACAGCAACACTGGATTACAGCGACACTCGCACGGCAAGCACAGAACACCATGGGTGAAGTTGGACAATTTAAACTTCAGAAAGCCCATTTCATACAGCTGAAAAAAAGACAAACTAAACACAAAATGAACGAAACTGCAAAAATCCGGTCATGCACGTGGATAAGTCTTCATGGTCTTTGTGCATACCCAGAAAATTGAAGTTTTCTTTTTCTCTTTTTTTTTTCTTTTTCTTTTTTTCTTTTTTTTTTCCTTTTTTTTGCATCATAACATTTGATAAAAATCTTTCATTTTTGTTTTTTTTTTTTTTGTTTTTTTTTTTTTAAGTTTTTTACTAAAATAAACCTGTTCAGGGGAACAGCTACTAGATGAATTTAAGGGTTTTATGCACCTTATAGAGCTTATAGCAAAAATAGTTTTAGTTGATTTCATTATAAATAACGTTTTCAAGAACCTGTGCAAAACTGTCAATAATTTCCTAAAGCACAATTGATCAGAAAAATCCATGATTGTTCAGCCTTCACACCCTTCTTCATGTAAGAACTCCCTTCTGTACACCTGGAAGAGAGAGATAAAAGACAAATGCTTTTGCAGATTGCTAGAAACACACCACAGGGCTTTGTCATCTCTTGTTTTATGGATGCATGCTTGAATAAAGCTGTGCTCATCACTGGTGGCAGACTCAGAGATGCAAGCTGGGGACCTGAGGGTCACTTTCAATGCCTTGAAGTCTACCTTTCAAATTTGGGACTTGAAAATACTTTCTTTTCTAAGGGTGCCAGAGCCAAATCCATATGGGTATCAAACAGAGGGTGACTTGATGAGAGCGACCATATATATATGTCACTAGGGCAATGCAGAGGCTGGATTCCACATAGTTGTTTTACCAAAACATGTGCTAAAGTGAAATTTTGAAATCTGTGACTCAAGTGAGAGCCAGTAATATAATCTTTTACATTAAGGATGCTAACAGTATAAATTCATAGTCAGGTACTGCTAATCCTGTGAGAGGTGATTAAACAGTATCTTAGGCTATTTGTCCTTTAGTTGGGTAATCAAGCAAGATAGCACAGGATGCTTGTATGATAGGAGAAATTTGGTTCTGATGTTTTGTGATGCTTTAATGATTTTAAGGGAGAGTAAATATATATTTGACTTGAATCTAAAATGCTGTTCTGTCTGGACAGAATCTTCAAATTCACACAATCATTAACTAATATTTCAGTAAGATCAGTTGCTTTGTTACAATTAAGACATTGTTATGAATTTGAGTTACTCTAGTATCACTCTGATCAGTGAACCCCAGACTGCTTGATCTGAGCCCCACAGTTATGGAGACCTTTCCCTCATACCTCACAGTTACTTATTGGGTTGAAAGGTATATGGAGAATGGTCATTAGAGGTCTCCACAGCCACCTGCTGCTGACCACTTGCTTCCTACAACAAAGCAGAATGCACGAGACATGTTAGCATGAAATTTAAACTCTGCAACTTAGGCCTGACAGAGTTCAAGGGCATATACCTTAATAAAAGCAGTCTTTAAAGTGAATTTTTTAATGCCATATAGTTTTTAAGGCTAATCACTGCATGAATATACAGCTGAACTGACATACCCCAAGAACCTCCCATCCAAATGTTTGACTTAAATATTTATCAAAGAAATCTCTTAAATTCTTCTCTGTGGAGAGCCAGTTGTGGTTTATAGTTGAATATTTTCATATTTTAGAATTTAGACTGTAGAAGTATACGGTGTTATCATGACCCTCCAGAAGGCACAGGGCTACACCCCATAATCAAACCCACTAAGACTTCTTTACTAGAAAAGCATGAATAAACACAATAAACGGAAGCAGGATGTTGTGGAGCACAGCTTGTAATCCCAGTTAGTTGGAAGGCTGAGGCAGCAGGAGGCTTCAAGGTCAAGGCCTGCCTACTCTATAGAGTGAATTCAAGCCTAGTATAATGACTTACTGAAACCCTTTTTAAGATTAAAAAAAAATTTAAAAGGGGATTTGGACACAGCTCAGTGGTAAGCCTGGAATGTGAGAAGCCTTGGTAGAATCCCGAGTACTGTAAAACCCCTCACCAATAATAAAACAAAACCAAAATCAAGAGTAATCAAGATACTGATTTTTGTCTTGTTTCAGTTCAAGTTGGATTTTGCCATAGGTAAGGTTTTGTTGCTGAAGTAGTTAGAATGAGGATTCATTTTCCAATTGTATGGAAGCATTCAGAATTGCATATAAGGAGTTATGGGTTTTGGTAGCTGTGTTTGTTTAAAGTTGCACAACAAAGCAAATAATAACAAGCTACAGTTCTGTGGCTCTTCTTGGAGATGGAAGCTTTCAGGTCTGCCTAGTAGGATAGATCGATTGAACGGATAAACTTCCTTGGACTCAAGGATATTTTGCAAGAAAATGCTAAGCCTCCTATCCAATCTAGATTCAGCTGTCAGACTTCTGCCATACCAATATGTTTTGAAAAAATGACCATCAGTATTAGCCATAAAAACAGGCTGTTTCCTCATGCTTGTTACAGTTAAGAAGCACAAGCTTTTCTTTTTTTATTATCTGAATTATGAGTGATTTCTTTCTATAATTATTACCACTGATTCAATCTTTAGTACTAGGAATGCAAATTCCAATTTTATCTTAATGTGCCTATAAGTATCATTTTAGGGCTAAAAAGACAGAGCCTTGAGCTTTGTAAGTATTTTGGGGAGTTTGAGATGGAGATGTGGTCTGGATGTTGCTATACTAATTTGCATAGAGAATATTTTACAGTTGAAAATAATACTAAGTGCATACTCCTAGACAAAATTCTTTTCATTAATATTTGATTTTTTTTCTTTTCTGAGACCTGGTCTAGCTATGTAGTCTAAGCCAGATTGAACTCATGATCTTCTTGCCTTCAGCCCCTCAAGTGCTGGGATCACAGGCATGTGTCACCATGCCTTGATGAATACTTGACTTTTGAGTTCTATTTAATTCACTCATAAGTAAAACTACCCACTGCCACAATAGCCACTGGATGCGCTATACCAACCTCAACAGGCACTGCTGTTGTCTGCATGTGTGTGTACTGTGGCAAGTAGGCTCCTTGCATGGCTGACGTTGCAGGCATGTACTGAAAAGGAGAAGAGGTTCAGGATATTCAATGATAAGCCATGCAAAATTCAGAATATTTGGTAGGAATTTTTGACACACACACACACACACACACACACACACACACACACACTCTACTTGGAAGTCTCAAGAAATTTATGTGGACTCCCCTGAAAGCTTAATTAGTGCCTATAAATAAGGTAAAGTCAAGCTTTTCATCTTGTCAACTAAAAAGTCATGTTTCTTTGGATTTTCTAACAAAAAGCACAGATGTGAATGTCATTAATGTTTCAGTTTCAACAAATGTGTCATAAGATTTCTCCTCAGAAGCCAAGCTATTTTCTGGCCACTCCCTGAGTTCATACCTCATACTGTTTCTAAAGGGAAGGACCTGAAGGTGACTGTTAACAGTCACTGTAGATGAGGTCAGGGACCCTGCTTTGTTGGTACCAGCCATGCCTAACACCCAAAGGCAGGTGGGATCTGTAGCCAATTTCTGAGCTATGTATGGTCCTAGCTTCACTTTCCCAAGAAGCTGCTGTGGATTTTCAGTATGAGAGGTAAAACACACTGCCCTCTGCTCTTTCACCCACGACAGACATAGGCTGAGCCTTATCTTTTACATTCTAAACTCTAAGAATACCAAGTTGTTAAGCTAGGACACTAGGAAAACAAGTCACTACGAATACCATAATTCAGTGAACCAACACTCCACAAAAGGAGAGTGAGAAGACATGTCCTGCTTTCCCACCACATAACAGCTGCATCTTTGGCTTCATGACCTGTGCCTTGTAACACCAGTCATAAAAGCTCAACATGGGCATGTGTGAGTGCTATGTTTTGGTAAAGAGGTACTCAGAGATGAATTTTCAAGTTATTGGCTAATCAAGAATTTTCTGAGTATGTACTTTGTGAACAGCAGTGCTGGATGGGGAAGCAATCAGACATGATCTTTGTCACCCTGGAGCCTGTATTCTACTAGGAAAAACATAGGCTGCTTTAATTCACCTTCCTGTATTTGCAGAAATACATGGTATTAATTTGCCACCTACTGTGCCGGTGCTGCCTAGTGACAGATGACTCATTTGCTGGGCCAGAGGGCTGATCATAGACGCAGGCTGTAGTGACATGGTGTGCTCCATTGAGGGAGTTAATACAGCACCCTGGAGAGACAAAAGTGACAAAGGGCAAACCATGAGAGAATTAAGATGCTGTAGTTACCTTTGCAAAAGAAACCCTTTTTTTTCTTGAGGAACATAAAGCAAAAATAACCTCCCACAAACTTGCAAGTGATATCTATCATAAGCAATTGCCTAAAATCTGGACTGATTTTCTTGAGACGTTTGTAAAAGTGTTGGGAGAAATGATGGGGTTTCAGCACTCATTCCACAGAAATCCTTGTGTTGAACTTGAGTTAACTGCAAAATACCACAGGAGGAGCTGTCATAGGAAATAAAAACTGAGGACGTTGGCTTCTAGAGCAGTCAAATTCTTCCTTTAAAAAAAGAGGCAGTTTTTTTTTTCTACAGACATAAAATAATATGATCACTATAGCAGTTGTTAAATAAGTTTTTATACTGTCATTTGTTTCAAGATTAGGTTGGTAGGATCAAGAGTACATTGTTCTTTCATTAGGTGTTTCTCTGAACTTTGTGTGCCATGTCTGAGAAGCCAGTTCAGATAGCATGAACTGGTTTCTGCTCTTCTATTTTGCTTGAATAAATGTTAGCCATTAAAATCAAAAGCATTAGCTGGGTGTGGTGGTGCACACCTTTAATCCCAGCACTTGGGAGGCAGAGGCATATAGATCTCTATGAGATTGAGGCCAGCCTGGTGAGTTCCAATAGAAAAAAAAAATACCCCTAGCCCCACCAAAAAAAATTTAACTGAGCAAGTTTTAGCAGCATCTGGTACTGATGGCTGGATTCTAGTCTCTGCTTATTTTTATGTAGCTGCAATCAGAACATGAACAGTCTCATATTTTGGATTCTTGCTTTTAACTTAGCATTCTATTAGAAACATTAACTGAATGTTTAGTTGTCATCAATTAGAATGGTTCGATCATGCTATGCTGATTATGTATACACCAAAATTTAACTGTTTGGACTTTTGTCTAATTTCTTACATAATCAATGGATTTTACCATCTCTCTTATTTTTGTAATCACCTAATAGCCAGAAAATGCAAGTAAATTCTTTTCCATAAATACTAACACATGTTTTGGATCATTGCACCTGACATCCTTTTAAATGTACTGTCCTGGACTAACTAGATACCCAGTCATGGGCACAGGTAGGTGTTTAATATGGTTTGAATCACAGTAGAGAATGGTAATATACATTCCTCCTGTCTCCTCAAGAGAGTTAAAATATATGTAGTCCTTGACTCTAATAGTCAACAACAACATCAAAATATTCATTTGATTTTTAAGGTACATCATCAAAAAGCAGACAGTAACTCTAAGCCTAGAGTATGGGAAAGGCATCTCCTGACCCTTCTTCCTCATCCAGGGCACCATCTGTAGGAAGTAATATATGAAGAACACCCCAAATTAAGAGTGGGTTGACTTCTAGCATTCCAACTTAAAGTACCATGAAGTACTAAGACACAGACTGTCATGGGGATGGTGTGAATGTGTATCATGTAGGCATGTGAAGACTTGTAGATGTACATGTGCACAAATATATGCATGAAAATAGGTATGTGTATACATGTGACAATATTGTGGACAAACTCATGCACTGTCAGGAGCTTCTGAAAGATTGTCTCAGCATTTCCTGTGTCCTTGATATTCCAGGATGGCTATTTTACACACATGGTCTCATACTGCAGTGTCCATTTTAGGAGAAATTTTGAGAGAAATCCCTATTACATTTTAAGGTCAAAAGCTGAGTTCTTTTCCTGAACAACTGATCTGGTTTTTGTATTATAAATATTGTGAGGTACCTTGCTTATGAGGATGGATGCCTATTTTGTAATGGTAACTAGAAAGCAAAAAGTCAAATCTGTGGCCTCTTAGAGACAAGCATGCAGGTAATAGTCTGGGCAGTCTTAGTTTTTTTTTTTTTTTGAGACATGGTCTCTCTGTGGCCTCAGGTGGCCTTGATATCAGAGGGATTAAAGGCATGCACCACCATGTTCAGCTGCTTTTAACTTTTTAACCTCAAATTTTAATTAAACAAATTGGATTTTGTACATCTCTGAAAGATACATTAAATATATAATATGGTCAAGTATTATGTTAAAAATGTAATATTGCATATACATTAGGACAACAAATGCCAAAATCATTGAAGAAATGAAAAAACAATGCACCGTCTTAGTGTTTCTATTTTACACAGAGCAGCTATGAGCTGATGAAGATCCCCTCTTTAGTCTGAACTTTATGTCCAAAATGAACAGAATGTAAAAAGTTATTGCTGCTTCATTCTAAGCACTATAAAAGATTTAGTCACTCAATTAATGATATCTTACTGAACTGGCCTAAAAACAAAAGGAATACCTTCCCTCAAATAGGATGCATTTTAAGTTCTTATGTAAAAGTTAATGTCTACCAATAATTCATTTTAGGATAAAGGTGAACTGAAGTTTCATAATGAACTGGTGCATTTTCAATTCACATTTAAGGTTTTCCAAATCTTATACCATCTTTGGTAAAGGGTTTTAAACTACAGAGCACAAAGTCAGCACACAATGTTTCCTTATAGAACACAAAGTCACAAACACGAGAAACTTACAGGATGCTGTAGGATGTACGGTTGAGGTTGCATCCAAGAAGGACTTTGCACCTGGAAAAGGGAGGATTTTGAAAGAAACATTGATTTATACTGTAATAATTACCCAACTCTCTAGAGTTCTTTTTAATCATGTTAAAGATATACAGAAGGAAGATAGGAAACAATACTGCCAGTGACTGAAAGGTTAAGGCAGTTAGAGTTCCTGCCCAACTGGTCACTCTGAATGAGATGAAAGAATCATTTGGAACCACTTTCTGTTTGCACATTCCATAAGTATTTATTGAGTGAGCATCAGGCACCAAGGAGCAAAAGGTGGGTATGACAAAGACCCCACCCTTGACAAATTTACTGATTTACTCTCTAAGCAAGGGAGATAAACATGTAAACAAGTCAAATTAATGAAAAGTGTCACAATCAAAATATGAACTACATGTTTTAGGAATACTGATGGATAAGGATTAGTTTCAGGATATTTTATTAGAAACTAGCCCTCAAAGTATGTACTATTTAGTAAGAATAACCAAATACAATCCCTTCGATAAACAGGAAATTAAATTTAGAAATCTTAATGAGGTGGTCAACAATTTCTAATTATGGTGGGAAATAATTTTCTGGAGGATATTAAATAGGGGTAACTAGATCTTGACATCAACAGTTAAGTTAAATGGGTACTCACACCATAGACCCTCTGAACTGAGAAATAAGACATAAGGGTCAGGTTTTGTGGCAGGAAAGAACACATCTAACTCCTGAGAAGGAGATCACACCAGTCTGTTTCCCGATGCCCATGGCTTTCCAGGGTCTATGGAATTCTAAGGTAAATTTTTGTTTCCAATTCTTAACCGAACCCTCTTGAGTCCTGTCCCTGAGTGTGTTAACTTCAGATTCTACAGGGAGGATACGGGGAAGAGTCACGGGGGAAGAATGTCGTGCGATTTACCTTGCCAGCAGAGCCCCGATACTTGTTTTCTCTGGTTTCCTTTGCCACCTAAGGCAGACCAAAGTTAAGTGCTTCTGCCTTGTTAACACTCCAGTTATCTGGACTGCAGCCTTTCCCCACTGGGGTACTGATGGTTTCTCGAAGATGCCAATTTCTCAAATCCAACTGCATAAGTACATGGTGATTTAGTGGAGAAGTCAACTCCAACGTGCGTGTAGGGCCCTCACTGGACACATCAGAGGAAGCAAGCATCTCCCTGTAGACCCCAACTTGGGCCAGATGCTCCCAGTTTTGGGGTATGTTTCAGTGTCTTAATAGTGTGTTTACAGCACTGTGGGGTTAAGAAGCTAAGCTATCTAAGCCCATTAAAAAATTTAAACAGCAAATCAGCTGCTGTTCATTTCTTTTCCTCAATGTTCTCTAATTATAAAATGGGAATAATAATCTATTAACTCTTTACCATTAGTTCCTTGAGAAGCTGGAAGAAATAGAGCTCTCTATCCCCAAACTAACTGTACATAAAAAACGTTTTGCAAACAACTTAAAGGGACCCCAGATTACTAGAGGCTCATTCACTGATCCTCCTTGGGCCCTGCCTGTAAGAGGACAGGAACCAGCTGGGAGGTTACCCCACTGAGTATCAGGTAAGTCGAATAAATTCCACACAGATCTTATAAAAACACAGAATTCCTCAAGGAAGAAATGAGGCCTTGGAACAATAGGTTGTTTGCAATTAGCCATGTCAAACTGGTTACCAACACTGGCCTCTTAACCTTTTTATTCTATAAAATGATTGTGACACGCACACTGACTTTATTCTAAAAAGGGGGAAAGAAGTGGTAGAAATGGATTAATAGCTGAAACATCTATAGCAACATAAATTATAATCTTTCATTTGCCTAAGAATGAGCTTATACTTGCTCTTATTTTTAGAGATATATAAATGACAGACTGTCATTTTCAGATAGTTAAAAGTTACCTTTTAGTATCAGTCAGAGAACTGTTTATTAGGGCTAATGTCCTATATGCAGTAGATCTCACCGAGAAGCAAAGAAAGGAATCTTTAAACAAATGATATAATAGTCTGAGAGAATGAGCAGTTCAGGAGGGCGGGGGGAGAACCTGAAGGCTGAAGGAGGCTGAAAGTTAACCCTACTGTGAAACTTTGCTTTCAGTGTACAACCACATCTCTCTATATTTCAAAGTAACTTTCATAATTTGTAGACAAAACCAACTTTAATATTGGCTATTGATTAACCATTACTAAAAAGTTCAACTCATATATAATGATGTTGGTGATGTTAGCTGACATTTACTGAGCGTTAATGATATGCCAGGCATTGTGTGGAGCTCTTAATTTTGCAGTTCTTAGAACTCCCTCAAGTTTATGACATAGAAACTATTATTATCTCCACTTTAAAGATGAGGAAACTGAGGCTTATAGCTATCAGACATCACACCTATTAGATTAGATGCTGTAGTTCTCTAACACCAAAAGTCAGGACTAGATTATCTAATTCAATTTTAAAAACAAGACTACCCAAAAGTTCAGTTTAGTCACACAAGATCTCAGCAGTCAAAAGGAGAGGTCTCCTGAAGGTCAGTAACTGAATTCAACTACAAAACTGCCTGGGCCCAGGCAGTATACCTGCTGGGGGGATTCTGATACAGGAAGAGAAAGGCTGAAACAGGAACAAGCATCCGGACAAGGAAGTACAGAGGTTTAGTTTTCCAGTTGGGAATATACTTGGAGGTAAAGCCTCCTCACAAAAGAGCCAAACATTGGCCTCAAATCTCAACCGCACCAATTACTGTTATAATTAGTTTGTGCATTAGCAGTTTATTGTTCTTATGTCAGTTCCTGCTGATGAATAAACAAAAGACAGAAGTACATATATACTCTGCATTTTCTAATTCTTGTAACTGTCAATTTCTGGGACACTTGGTAGAGGGAGTATGTGGTTTTAATCCCAAGTTTAAAACCACATAGTGATGCCAACTACTTCCCTGGCTTTACATCCTCTTATATGTAAAAGCAAATCACTCTGCCAAATAAAAGGCAGCTTACTCCAAACGTGTATCCAAGCTGCATAAAATTTGACTTAAATTTCATTAATGAAACTGTTAAGAATTTGAAGACACATAAAAATGCATCAGAGATGCGCAGTGTACAAGTTTGTCACACTGCTGACAAACCCTAGAGGTACAAACCTGGTAGGCAGATACAGGAGATGCAATATAGGGTGTAAGAGAAGTTTGAGTGATCATTCGGTTTGTAGCAATACTGTATGGTGAAGGATAAAATCTAGAACAAACACAAAAGCCTTCATTAAGTAATCCTTTAAATGGAATCATTCATGGAATAAATGTCTGATACTTTCCGCCTTCATCGTCCCTCAAGTCATTATGCATTTATCTTAAAGACATACCCGTTGTGTAGAGCAGCTGTAGTTGGGTCATAAGTGAGTGTCATTCCAGCCTATGGGAAGGAGAAGGAAATGTGAATGCCCATTTAGAAAGGTTCTGTTCGGGAAACCCTGTTTTGTGGAGTCCTTGTAGCATAAGATGGTAATACTAGCATTTGATAAAATTGGGAGTTTCTGTTAGTCAAGCACAATCATGAACGCAATGCAAGACTTGAGCTGTAGATCTGCACTGTCCCCTGGCAACCATTACCCCTAAGGGGCCATTGAAAATTAAATCTCTCCAGTGACACAGCTACATGCGAAGTGCTTAGCTGGCCACAGATGGCTAGTGGCCATCACTCAGTGGTACAGAGCCCAGGTGCATTTTCTCTAGACCTTCTTGTACCTTTATGTTTTTTGAACATAAAAATTCATTAAAAATTAAAAATACAGATGTGAAGGCCCAATATTTTATTAATAGATTGAAGTTTTAATTCCCTAAAAAGAGCTTCAAAAGAATAAAGTTTAGGTAGCAAAAACAAAACAAAAATGTAAGGCTAAACTCTCAATGACAAATATACTATTTGTTTTAATATCATTTGGATTAATTCCCGAGTACTATAAACATAAATCCACTTAAAAGGTGTATCTAAATGAAGACACCACACAAAAGCAAAAAAGCAATGCAGCTGTCCCCACTCTTCCCTTCCACAGCAGTCTTTCTGCTGACATGCAGCTGGAGCTGGTCCCTCCATCTCCCTCCTCAGTGTGAGGGCCAGCACTCAGTGCTGTTTGTATTGGAGAGGGCCACAAGTCAGATATCCCTTCAATTGTAATGCACCAGAGGGAAGGTTTACTGCAGACCATGTTCAGAAGTGTAGCAAGAGGCCTTTGTGGAAATTTTCATGAAAGCACTCAGGATTATGAGTGAAAAAAGCACACCCACACTGAAGTTTCAAGAAAGAACTTACAAGTCTCACCTCTCCTTCTCTGTGCCATGGTCGTCCATTAGGGATGTATTTGTTTGGGTTCTGTCTCTTCTTCTGTCCTCCATCTGCAAACTTGCACAATAAAGGTTCTGTAGGAGCTGCATATAAATGGGAAGATGACAATGTAACAGTAATTTTATGTGTTATATGAGCTAACAAAACTCCCAGTTTTATCAGATGCTACAAGGCATCTATGACAAAATGTACAGGATTTCTTTTAAGGGAGCAAAGTCAGAACACTTTAAGGCAAGCATTTTCCCAGGCCCTTATTGAAAAAATGGTGCAGACTAATAAACTAGTTATCTTTAAACCAGAGTGCTAAGATAACTTGTGAAGAACCAGTTTTCTGACAAGGTGGAGGAGTAATCAAGGACTTTTCAACTTCTTTTCTTCTTACACTGGGCCTTCTACAGTTCCACCATACTTGATGCTCTCCTCACTTCCCAGGTAGGGCCTGGTTCCAGGCAGAAATAAGGCCCTGTCCCACCAGTCACATCTTTCTTATATAGTATATGTAACCATTTGTGAGCGTGCTTTCTGTCTGGTATTTGTGTTTTCTCCCTGACTGTCAACATTTATCTCCACTGCCTGAGGCACTGTAACTCTGTAGGTGCTTTCTGCATCTTGGTTAAATCGATGGTGATTTAACTGAGGTGCTTTGTAGTTAAGAAAGCTACAGGGACTGGAGAGACAGCCCAGCAGTTAAGAGCACATGCTGCTTTTTCATGGAACTGGAGTTCAGTTCCTATACCCATATTGGGTGGCTCACAACCACCTGAAACTCCAGCTCTAGATGCTCTCTTCTGGCTTCTGAGGGCATCTGCATACATGTAAGCATACATGCATGCACAAATGCACACATACACTTAAAATAAAAAAAATTTAAAAGCTGCAAACACCTGCACTTCTTCTGTGTCTCAAATACGCCCCCTGCACTATCCACCGTCATCCAAAGGAAAGCACGAGAAAGGAACATAGAAGGGGACAGATGCAGAGGCCCACTTAAAAGGATGTGTATTTATGAACATCAAGGACAAAATGAGACATAGGCTGCACAGCAGGCCATCCACAGTTTTTCCTTTACTTTGATGTAGGTGATAAACATAGCAGTGTGTTCCTGGAAGTTGTGCATTTCCCTGCATATTTCTAGTTAATGTCATAAAGACTCACACCTTCTTGTCTAGCTCCCACACTCTCCTTTGTCTACTGTAGAACCATGATTGCTACTTTCAAGATCTCTTTCAAAGTTAAATCACCATGAAGAGAAAAATATTACTTGTGGAAAATTTACTCCGTTTTCCTTTGCCTCTTATTATCCTAATTCATCTCTTGTTTTGTTTCCTTAGGACCCACCCACTAATGACAGGGTGGAAGCTATAGTGTCTCTTAGCACTGCTCCGCCAAAAAAAAAAAACCCAACACCAAGCTGTAGCTCCTCCTCCAGTTCCTCCCCTATGATCCTGGTACTCTGCTATCCCTGCCTCCGGTGAGCCGCTCCACGGTGGAAATGTGAGGCCCTTCTCAATGGCTTTGCAATGGTGCGGATGTAGTTCATCTTCTAGTACTTCCAGCTTAGTTATGAGGCAGGGTGGGAGGCTGTTGGGTCACTGGGATCATGCCCTCAGAAGGAATGAAGGTGGCCCTTATAGATCCAGAGTTTGTCCAAGAGTGAGCCCAGGCCCCAAAGAGCTCTTTGTCTTTGTCTTGTGGTGCCTCATCAGAACTGAGCTGGTTCTGGCACCAAATTCCTTGAACCTCCTGAACTCTAACCTAAATAAACCTCTCTTCTTTATAAAGTTACTCAGTCCCAGGTATTTGATTACAGTAATGAAAAATGTACTGATATATAACAGAAGGAGTTAAGAATAAAATTATTTGGTGTCTGATAAAATTATCAAGTAACCCTTTGTTTACCTCCTGACTCTATCCCAGGCTTTCATGAATAAGGAATTCTATTTAAGGCAAGCTGGGTATGATGCAAGATGAACTAAGGGCAAATCATCCAGTGTACCTGAACTACACTACTTATCCAATCAAAATAAGGTGATAACTTTTGGGGATTTCTACCTTTCCAATCATCACAGAAGATCAACATATTGATGCAATGGAGTGGGGCAGCTTTGAAATAATCACTGATGGTCCCTTTAATTGAACAACTGGACCATTATGGGACAGATGGAAACTGGGGCTTAGAACACGGCATCCAAACAGAAGCTGCAGATAAAGGGCACACCCTGCTTAGCACTTCAAAATTCCCTACATTACAGGCCATTGTAGGCAATCGAAAAACTACTGCTTAAACTCTGGTACTGAAACTCCCATCTCCTGGGTCTATACATGAGTGAGCACATGAGTGTGTGATGGAAGGGCCTGTGGTGGTGGGAGATGTCTCTGCTGACTACTGCCAGCAAATCAAGAGCTAATATGGTACAGGCAAGGTCTTACTTTCTTCAGATCAGTGCTGTTCCAGGTTATTAAGACTTCATTTCATATAATCCTGTAGGGAGGGAGAGTCAGAGGAAGACAAGGAGAACTTCTGTGGAGCTGGCACTTTATGCATCCTCGTGAGAGGAGACACCTTTATCAGAATGTTTATTGAAACTTTTAGTTTACTTGGTTCAGTCAGTAATGCAAACTATTTTCTTCTATAAGCACAAACCTTTCCTATAGAAAGAGAGCAACCAGGTTGGATTTACTCTGAAAATACACTTTAGGTTAAGGTGATAAACAGTAAGACCCTGGTGCATGGTGACCCTCAGTGGCCAATGTCTCCATCTGGAAACAATGTGTTTCTGATACTATCTATTCATCTAGATTGTGCCCATCAGAGAAAAAGAAATGACAGGTGACAACCCTGCTTATTATAAACCCACGGTGCTGAGGTGAATGCCAGGAGAGTGCTGTCATTTGCAAATACATAATTTAAAATGCAACCAACAGAACAGAGTGTAACAAACTCTTTTATAAATGAATTGTATTTATTTCATTATTTTGTGCTGTTGGTAAGATTTCTTGTTCTTTAAAGGCAGAAAAGGTAAGCAGTCAGAGCAGTGTATGTGCTGGCAGGTGCTCTTTATCTGAGTCAAACCATTTCTTATTTTAAAGCATCACAAGCAGCAGAAATGGCACGTTTTCCAGATGGCTGCCAGCTCCTTTTTCAGCAAAACCAGAATGCTACATGAAACAATGACAATTCTAGAAGCTTCTTTCCTCTAACAGTATCTTCTTTGGTCTACTTAGAAGTTGAAATTTTACTGAATGTTTACTGTGTACCAGGTTCACAAGGGCTATACAGTTAGTTGTTAGGTCAGAATCCTTGTGGGGGATGAGAAACCCTAATCTACTGAAAACCCTAGGTATGATCACTGCTTTAGAAAGAAGTGTTTGAATAAAAATCCTACATAGAAGCAAAATAGCTATGAAGGAACAGCCGCCTTTTCTTTTCCAACCGAAGCTCATTGACTTGTGGCCATTATAAGAAAGAGTACTTGTATGCTTTTAATATGGTATTTACCACAAGGACTGACCATATACTCTGGGAAAACCAAGCTATATGAAGACTTAGGGAACTTCCAGGCGGTTCTTGTGGCAAAAGGGCTATTCCCTGGAACACTTGTCCTGATGCTGAGCAAAGGTTTAGTGTGGGAAAGTAAGAAGTGTTAAGTGTGTGCAAGCTTGTCACAGAACCAAGCCTCTCACTTAGCATCTCCTATGCTCCCCATAGCAAGCTGCTGTCCCCAGCTTGTGCCTGGAACCCAGTGCACAGATTCCAGGCTAAAGAATCAGGAGATCCCATCTTATGTTAGCTTGTTTTACTGCTCAGGCCTCTGCTGGCCTCTTTATTGTGTTTAGAAAGGAGACACTGAGGCACCAAGAGAGTGCCAGAAATACCAGCCAACTGGCTTGAGCAATAGCTGAGTACGGCTGTATTAACTTTACAGAAGTAGTATGTGACCTTTGCTCTTTTACATGATCATTTTTCTAGAATACCAACCTTTCACCTTCATGTACAAAAGGGGAATTACAACAAATTCTGAGGCCATATTCTCTTTTTTTTATAATTTACTTATTTATTTTTATTTTATGTGTATAAGTATACTGTCTGCATGTACATAAGTGCACCCATGCTGTGCAATGCTTGTGGAGGTCAGAAAGGGCATTGGATTCCTTAGAACTGGAGTTACGGACGGCTGTTAGCTGCCATGTGGGTGCTGGGATCTGAACCCGGGTCCTCTGCAAGAGTAGCCAGTGCTCTTAACTGTTTAGCCATCTCTCCAGCCCCCACATTCTCTTTCTTATCATCCAATCCAGGCAAGTTATTTTCTTATGTGTCAGAACCACCAAGAACATGCCCATTCCAAATTCTGACAAGCGTAGTGTTACCTCGAGCATTTGTTAAGGGCCCCAGGCAGCAACATGGACACAAACACTGATGTCATATTACCTGGCACCTCTTAAAAGCCAGCATCTTAAGGTAACAGTATCGCTGGATTTTCCAATTTCTCCACAGAGCTAGAGGAAGATTTACACATGCCTGCTTCTGTGGTGCTAAAGCTCCATCGTAAGGAGGATGAGGCTATACCCACAATGTGTCACTGAAATACAATCTCCACATTGTATTTCTGAAGCTCAGAGGACACTGATCTGGGCTCCAAGGGTGCTCCTTTTCATTCACACCAAACAGCCCTCCAGCTGTGAACACTGTGGGGCACAAGGGTCTCTGCAAGCTCTTGCATTCATCTAACTAAATGGCCTCAAGGATTTGGGCTTCCTAACTGAATGTACTATTTCTGGTGCATGCTAAGTAAGGTGGCCCCATGCTTTCACATTCAGTCACTGACAGCAGTCACAGTTGGAGAGCATACTCCTTCAAACCCCCATTTTTCTAGTTATTCAGTATTTGAATATTATCCTGCAAATGTAACCTGCCCCTGACATGCATCAAATTGGGAAAAGTAGTATAAACCAATACAATTAGTTTTCTTTCTGATAATGTTGTCTACTTAAATAATTCCTCAGCTAACAATATACCACAAACTACCCAGGCTCTGCTTTTATAAAGTTTTTCCCCAAGCAACCAATGAATATTACTCATTTTTTATGTGCATTCAGTTTCCTGTTTCACCTTCTCTGTTTCTAACAGTATCTGTTGTCCAACCCAACCAAGGGCACGACTATGGCCTCTTCCTGTTGATGCTCTCCTGGACGGCTGTGGTGGGATCTAGTGGTCCCTTTTGACTCTCAACACAGTTTTTCAAGCTACTTTTCAGTGTGAGGAAAAAATAATATCTGTAACTTATTCACATTAGCTTTATTTCTGTTAGGTTTTTTGAGTCTTACTGGATTTCCTCCTCACCTCTTTTCCCCATTCATCATGGGATATATCCCTAAAGACCTGTCCAATAAAAAACAATACTCCAGGACCAGCAGAAATACTTCACTATTCTATATTTCTGTTTTTCTAAGTCTGTGTCAATATACTTATTTCTTAAATTTGCAGTGGTAGACCCTTTTCTTCTACCATTTATATTGGGGACTTTCAAAAATAATGTTACAGAATCATCTGTTTAATGGTTTCAGTGCTCTGAAAAGTTTCAGTGCTCTGAAAAATGTATAGTTTCTACACTGTAACTAAAACTTCATGGATATCTCTGTATATTTATCTTACAAATCTCAGTGACAGTGGCTATAATGCAGGTTGTACTGCATAGTGATTAGGACACCAGCTCCAGAGTTAGTCCTCTAAAGTTTGAAACTTACTAGCTAAAGACTTCTAATTATTTGATGTCTCTGGATTCAAAATCTGTGAAATGGAGATTATAGTACCTACCTACACAGATTGTTCCAACTAATAGACAGTGCTTAGAACACTCAGTGGGCATTACCTAATGTTATTAGTACTGTGACAATGGGGAGTTCAGGTTTCTTAAACTGTAGCTTCTCTCACTTTTGAATTAAGGAAAATTCTCAGAGAGGTCTATGGTTCAGAAGTCATAAATATCTGTGTGGATTCCTGCTCTCACTTGATTTGTTCCCAAGATTTAGTGGTTTCTAGAATGAAGACCTGTTCAAGCTAGAGTTAGGGTAAATTTATTAGAAAATGTCTCTTCAAAGACTGTTTCAGGGTAACCCCACAGCTTCTACTAAGACACTTGAATGTTAACATTTCCTCCGTTTACTGTTCTTTACTGGCAGAATTTGATAAAACTTTGATCTGCAGAGCTGCTGTGGGCTGCGCTCAACCGAGACAGTGACTGTCCCAGATCAGCCCATGCCAAGTGGGGTGTGGAACAGAGAGCACAGAGGAGGAAACAAGGCCATGTGGATAGTTGTGGATATTAATTATTTGTGTGTGTGTGTACACATGTATGTGTGTGGGCTTGCATGCCTTGGCACACATGTAGAGGACAAAGGACAACTTATGGGAGTCCATTCTCCAGTTCTACTATGTGAGCTGCAAGGACTGAACTCAGGTCATCAGACTTGGTAGCAGGCACCTTTACCGATGAGCCTCTCAACAGTCCTGCGTTAGTTCTTAAAACTGGACTTCCTCTCTATTGTAGAGGATGTGTTTGCAGTTTGGATCTGAAGATAGGTATTAATAGTTTGGATATGTGGTGTCCTCAAAGAAGCTCCTGTGTTGTAGGTTTGGTTCCCAGTGCAGCAGTGTTCTCAGGTAAAATTTTTGGGAAGTAGGATGATGAGGAACCTGCCTTTATCAATGAATTAATTTGATGGCATTATTGGGAGAATGGTAGGAAGCAGGAGGGATGTGGGGTTAGCCTGAGAAATGTCAATGTCCTGCAAAGATATAACCTTATCCCCAGCCCCTTCCTGCCTCTCCTATGCTTCCTGACCACCATTAGGTGAGCAGCTTTCCTCCACCAGTCTCTCTGCCTTGTCACAGACCTAAAAACAATGGACTGAAGCCTTTCAGACCATCAGTCAAAACGGGGATGAGAGAGAAGGGTTGGGGGGGTATAACACTAAATACCTTTGAAAGAGTCACATGGAAACTTACTGCTATACAAGTTTCCTAAAATATATATAAACACACAGCATATAAAAAGTTTAAAAAGCTGGAGAGATAGTTCAGTGGTTAAGAGTACTGGCTGCTCTTGCAGAAGACCCATATGGTGGCTTCAGTTTCAGGGGAATTTGATGCCCTCTGTGGACACGGCATACACAGGTGCACTTACATGCAGGCAATACACTCACACACATCAAATAGGGGATGATGTCCCTCCAGACACCATGGGCTATCAAATAAAAAGCCCAGTGCCAGGAATGGGCTACCTTTTTTAGAGCTGTTGGTCAATGAGGCCCCAAAGACCACGCTCCCCCCGAAAAAAATTACAAGCTATTGCAATTGCTCCTAGTTCCCGCTGGAGAATTTGATGGTAAGACCCTATTGCTGAACACCCCAGAAACTTAAGTTATAGAATATGGAGAAATCAAGATGGTACTGATCTGGAAGCTTCATCCCTCCTGGCTGGCTTTCATAATGTTGGAAGGTGCTATGCATGTTTTTTGGAGAACAGTAATCATCAATCTTACCCAGTTGTGAACCCTGCAGGCTTCAATAATGACAGGTCTGGCAAAATTTGCCCACTGGTATAATAGTAGTCTGAATTAAGGGGGGAGAAACCAACCACTTTCTAATTGGATTTAAGGCTCACTCCACAAGACAGAACCTATGCTCAGCACCATTATCAGGGCCAAGAATCTGTGGTTAGATTGGTCAGAGGCTGAAGAGGAGAACCTGCTACTATTATTCTACTAAATGGATACAGTATCAAACTGACTCCTAATGACTTATTGCTATACCCAGAGATTAGTGCATCTCTCAACCCTCATTAGAGAAGCTTCTTTTTTTGCAGTAGATGGCGATTAACACAGAAACCCACTACTGGTAAACATATAGAGAGAGGATAAGAGACTGCAGAATGTTCAGCCCTCGTCCTCAGGCTCAAGGATCACTATGGAAGAAGAGGTCGAAGGACTAAGAGCCAAACGTGAGATTGACTACATCAAAATAGCACTTCCTGGATACATAGGGCAGTTGGATATATGAATTCATAGTGGTTATTACTGCATGCACAAGACCTATGTAAGCCCCAATCAGACAAAACCCCAGCATGGATGGAGGAGTCAAGCAAGAAGCCCCAGGCATAGCTGAGGATCTATTGGCTATTGATAGCTGCTAGAGAGGGAGAAACAATTTTCTTTAAGGGTATGACCCATGGTAGGTCAACCACTCTCCACTGGATGGCTCTACACTCTGGAGTATGTGTAGTTAGCATAAATAGGACTCAATAAGTTATCGTTTTTTAAAGGGACATGAAGTTGGAGGGGTCTGAGGAGGCAGGGGTGGATTTGGGAGGAGTAGTGGAGGGTGAATATGATCAATATGCATTGATGAAATTCCCAAATATTTAATATTTAAAACAAAAGCCTCCCTCCTTTAAGGTCAGGCATCCGTCACAGTGAAACAAGGACTGACAAGAAAGCCCCTGCTCCATGGCTGTCACAAGTACCCTCTCTGTCTCCTGGTATTGGACATTGTCCTAATGATACCACCATCCTCAGAGTTATGAATTGTGGGACAACAGGGTTTAATCCCTGCAGGACACAGACCCAGGCTGACAAGTAAGAGGACACAGAAGCATATGTAGAGCAGGCTAGAGTCCGGATGAAGCCAGTGTGCAGTCACAGTACAGTTCACCTGAGCTCCTCCCTGACATGATGCAGCTGTAGACTAATCTAATCTATAGACCAATACTCTAGGATTTTCAAGAGAACATGAAGGGCTAGGTATGGCAGGGTGGGAAGAAAGGTCTTATGAGCATTTTCCCCCAATAAATTATCATATACATGTAAAGAAACTATAAGAAAAGATAAAGTCTCTTTAAAATACGGTAATATCAGACACAAAACAGGACTGTTAAAAGTCATTTCAGAAAACAGACTGCATTAAAATTCTAATGTGATACCTCATAAACATGTTCTATGTTATATGCCATGCCCTGGCCAGGGTGGGACATGGCTGGCAGGTGGAAACCCAACATGCCACCTGGGTATGAAAGATGTGTTGTCAGGATAAGAAGATGACCCAGGGATGGAGAGATGGCTTAGTGGTTAAAAGCACTGGTTGTTCTTGCAAAAGACCTGGGTTTGATTCCCAGCACCCACATGGCAACTAACAACTGTCTATAACTCCAGTTCCAGGGGATCTGACACCCTCTTCTGACCTTTGAGGGTACCGCACAACACAGATACACTTACACACATGCAACCAAGAAGACACTCATACACAGAAAATAAAAATAATAAATAAAATATTAAGAAAGAAGTGACGACCCAAACATGGAGCTGACCTCCTTCCATTTAGCCTTCTAGAGGCTGACTTACATGTGTTACAGTTAAAGATGACTTCACTGTTCACTTTATTTTCAGAAAGTACCTTTGAGGGCTTTACTATTTTAAAATCTTTCCTATTATTGGGGAGAATGTCTCTGACCTGCACACTAACAGGGGTACTGACTGTCTCTGTCAGTGAATGAAGACCAGCAGATTCTCTTTGAGAACTCTAGCACACCAGGACAAAAGCTGTGGCCAAATGAGATGTCTCAATTTAAGTAGGTCTATTTCCTGAACTTGGCTCCAGTGTCATAGGCAAGCTGCCTATTGTGCAGGAATCCAAGTACTGACAGGAACCATCTTCAATAATTCTGCTTATGCCAGCTAAACATGTATCATTAAATAAGCCATCCTCTGACTATGAGATGTTATGACTACCTAGAAATGAGCTCCCAGTATTTAAACAGACAAAAAGGCTCATTTAACTTCTTCCCCCAACTGTTCTGTTTTCTACCTGGTTCTTCAGACAATCATATGCAGTCCCCAGAGACTCTGATGTTATGGGAGAAACATGAGTTTGTGCAGAAAAGAGAACACTGGTGTATTCTGGACACCAACTAGCACTCCAAGCTCCCTCTAACATATGTGAATAAAAATAAAAACAAGTCCAGAGAAGTTGAAAAGCATTCAAATGCTTCATGGGTTCCAACGTGTGCTGGGGACATGTTTGGGGGAAAAAGTGAGTTCATTCTTAACAGTGTGCTTCCAAATTCTACACTGTGTTTCAAATTCAGCCTGAATGCAGCTCAACCTTATTTGTATGCCAAAGAGGTCCTTTAAGCACCACTGATTACTGGGATGAGTGCTACATGACAGATGCTCATAGAAGCCACTCAATGACTTCTTCAAGTACAAGGTAGTACACAAAAGGAAGAAAAGAAAAGAAATGCTCTTGCTCACAAACAACTTGTAACCTAGTGATGAAACATAATGTATATGGAAGAGCATCAGAAGTTCATAAATGGAATAACATTAAGTACCAGTGCAGAACACAGAAATGGCTCAGTCGCAACACTGAACCTCCCACAGCCACACTCACGATGCGGATGGAACTCGTCTGTTTTGTGTATCTTGTTTGTCTCTTGGCACAACTTGGAAGAAACTATTCTCTGTCACCAGCTGCAGTGGTGCCCAGGCTCGTACAATCATTGACATGGGGTTTGGAAAATAAGGGGGTTTTTCCTTGAATGGGTGTAACCAATAGTCTGTGAACCTACTTCAAAGGAAACAGTCAAAGGACACAACCATGAAGGCCTTTGGAGAACAAAGGAAACTGTCCACCCCAATCTGTGGCACCCTGAGATCTCTTTTAGGAAAGGAATAACAAGATTTTATCTCTGGCTGATACAGCTTCAAAATAAATGCATCCTGGATACTTTTTCTCTCCAACCCTCTCTTGCTGCAAGCAAGAATGAAATGAAAAAGTAGAGGTCACAAGTTACTTCAAAGGGACTAAAGCTTGGGGGTCAGGTCCCGAGCATGCAAAGGGTGACTTGGGAAGCAGAGAGCACCCAAGTTGGTACTGGTGCTAACTCAGAAGGCCTCATGGGGTGGGGCTTCTATGAGACTGAGGTTAAAACATTCCCCTTTCTTTCAATTCAAACACTACTGACAAAAAAAAAAGGAAACTAATGTTAAAAACACAAAAGGAAGCTCTTTCACTAGGTTGAGTTCCTTGGCAAAATGTTGTCCTAGGATTTATAGTTTATGTTCCCATCTTGTGCCTATGGGCAGCTCACCTTTAATGACTGCTACAGAAACAGCATGCTGTCAGGTTTTAGTGTTACAAGATCAAGTGTAGCCTGTGGTAGGTATTGCACAGACTTACAAATTAGTTCCTCTATGAAATGAAACTGGATATAGAAAATTAGAGTTCCTAATCATCTCCATCAGTCATCCAGTTAAAGATGGAACCTTGGAGCTACAGGAGGATAAATACCGAGCACCAGTTACCCATGCACTCCTCAGAGTACATGCTTACTCCAGTGACTCTTAAATGGAATCAATCTAACTTCAAAATACCTCGATGCTTTCTGAATGTATCTTATGTGACAAACCATGGTACATGCTCTGTGAGGTAGCCCTGACTTTTAAAGATGGATCCTGACTAGCCTTTTATATGTTACTTAGGTTCAACCCACAGGATCTACTTGCTTCAAGGTTACATTTTTTTGCATATGAAAGGTAGCTGGACAGACTTTGGGGCAAACGTAGTTGGCCAAATGCAGCACTTTTCTCCACTTCTGGTTCCTGCACGATTGCTCACTGCAGAGACTGCCTCCAGTTCAGAGTAAGCTCAAGAGCCTGACTGCTCTCCACAGAAGTACTTAAGGGAATTCTTGCTGACGTGGCTGATCCACTGCAGAGGATTATCAGGAAAAGTACCCTCTTCAGACTTCTACCCAAGCCAGAGGGGATCCTCAGGACATGTGCGTGGAAAGGCAGGCAGGGTGATGGACTCAGAGATGGAAACAGATCAGGAAGCAGAATGGGAATGTGTTATGTGTCAGAAGTTAAGCAAGGAGACTGAGACTATGGGGGTGGGGAGTGAGGGAGGGTGAGGGGAGGGGGTTGGAGGGACTACTCTCTCCCGTTTTCACAATTTTAGTGCCTCTCTTTTAAAGTAAGGTGAAGCGGTTTCTAAATTCTGAGACACTGTCTGCTGGCAGGCAGCACACTAGGGACTGACTTCAAAGCAGAAGGCATTTCAGGTTCCCCCATATGCTAGTTTGTAAGGAACCAGTACTGTCTTGGTGCTATAATGTAGTGAGATATATTCAAAACTAACAACACTGGTTGTTGCTTAGTACAGTTCAATCTGTGTGTGAGGCATGGGCACAGAGAGATGGGAAAACTATGTCTGACTTCCAGGGCTTCCAGGGTAGTGGAATGGACACATGTAATATGATTAGTGAAGATGCGATGGGCATTCTCAGAGGGTTCCACAGGCCGAAGGCAACCCAGTTGAATCAAAGGAGGTCCCTGCAGGGAGAAGACACTGGAAGCCCTGAGAGTGGAGGCAGAGACATGACGCAGTACAGGGTGAGGAACTCTGCTTGTGCTTCAGTTCTGAGAGGCCAGGAGCAAAGTGCGGAGTGCAGGGAGATCACACTGAGGACGCAGGGGCTCTGGGCACCTGGGCCTTCTGGGTCCTTTTGCAAATTCTGCATCTTTTCTTTGATGGTAATAGGGTGTGGCAGCAGAGTGAACAGAGGTGTGCATTTTATCCAAAGCTCTCTGTGAGGGGATGTAAGACTAGACAGGCACCTGAGGGGCTGCAAAATAAAGAGGCAGACTAGGCCGTGATAGCAGGGATGGAGGGAGAGAACAGACTCTAAGAAGCAGTTAAAAGGGAAAAAAAACCCAAAGGACTTGAGTGGCTACTTTTATGTGAGAGAGGAAGGACAGAGGTGGCTGGGGAATTCAGTCCTGGGTTTCTGGCTTGGTGTCTGGCTGTCTACTGAGTCTACTTTCTGAGGTAAGGAAAGCAGGAGCATTAGCTAGGAAGAGTGACACATTTAGTTCTGAAGAAGGCAAGCACATGGTGACTAAGGCCAGGCAGGCTGCTACTCAAGAGAGAAAGCTAGGAAGGGAGATGAATATCTGAGACTCACTGGAAGCAGGAACTAAAATTTTAAGACTGGACAAAATCTCAGAAATATGAGCCAAAACTGGAATTCAGGGATGTACCAACAATGAGGAAATAAGTCCACAAGAAGAAGGTGAAACAAAAGTAAGGGACATGAACAAAGTCAAGTGAGTACATTTCAAGGTTGAGATGGCACAGAGCATGCCAGGAGGAGCTCTACCTCGGCTTGCAGTCATGAATAAGTGTCATGAGTTAACTATGTTGTCCCTCCTACCCTGTTCTCCCCAAGAAAAAGGCATGCTAGAGTCCTAACTCCCCAGGACCTCGGAAACTGACCCTGACTAGAGAGAGCCGGTCTTCAAAGTGAGAATGACATCACTGGGGTGGGTCTTAAATCCAGCACAGGTGGCCTTCTCATAGGAAGGGGAACCTGACAGAGAGGGAAGGTGACTTGAAAAGACACAGGGACAGTCATCTATGGGCCAAGGAAAAACCTTGAACAGCCCTTTCCTCACAGTCCTCAGACTGGGCAGATCTTACTTCAATTTTACTTCTGGCCTCCAGACTTCTGAGTCATTGATGCTTAAGCCACTCAGTTTTTGCTATTTTGTTACAGTTGCCGTGGCAAACAATGTTTGCCAAAAGGAATTTCAACTGCATGCTAGGAAAAGCCACCAGACTGGCAAGAAATGAGATGCGATAGCAAGTGGAAAAGCCAGACTGCCCTTTAAAAACATTTATGTGGAGAGAGAAACTTATCTTCACGATCAGAGACCTGATCTCAAACACAAATGGAGATCTTTTTCTAGAAAAAAAAATGGCATAAAGTAGTTCACACTTAAATTCAGTGAATCCTGTGATTAAAAAAAAAAATGTCTTCTGTACTTATGTTTGCAATTTTTTGTTCCTAAATGTGACAGCATGGTCAACTTGACACAATCTTGAATCACCTGAGTAAGTGTCTCAAGGAGAGCTTGTCTACAGTGGGTTGGCCTATGGCCTTGTCTGTGGGGACTGTTTTAATTCAATGATGTGGGAAGACCCAGCCCACTGTGTGTGGCGCCATTCCCTAGGTAGGAGGTCCTGAGCTGTGTAAGAGTGGAAAAATGGAGCCGAGAACAAGCAAATGCATGCCTGTGATTACTCTCTCTGCTCTCGATTATGGATGTGATGTGAGTTCCTGCCATGACTTCCATGACCTAGAGCTATGAGCTCAAATAAAACCTTCTCTAAGTTGCTATCTATCAGGGTATTTTATCATAGCAGCAGAAATGAAAGTAGAGCACTGATTGTTTATTGATGTTCTTCCAGTTCTTCACAATTAATCTTCTCACAGATTTATTATTTTATTATCAAAAATAAAGGTTCTTGGTTTTGTTGGAGAAGAAGAGGAGGCATGGGACCCTCACTGAAGGGATGCCAGAAGCTGGTGGCAATTCTATTCATGAAGCAGGATCTGCTTTGAGATGCAGAGGCAGGAGAAATGAAGAAGGGATGCTGCAGGGGAGGACGAGAAAACTGGGTGGACCAGCAGTGCTGAGGTTCAGTTAATCTTGGAGACTACACAGGGGCAGTGAAGGTGGTCTGCCTCAGGATCAGCCCGGGCTCAGCATTCTGCTAGGCACACACGACCAAAAACAGTTGGTGTAAAGCTGAGGATGCAAAAAAGAAAGGGACTGCAGCTCTGATAAATGGACATCAGACTTTGTAGGGACAGGAAACAGGTAACAAAGTCTGAATTCACAGGGACAACTGAAGGATTCCCTGTATTTCAGATCAGACTTCCCAGGACTTTGGGTGAATGCTATTTGGCACGGTATGCTTCTGGGGTGTGGTGGCTTTAGTGACAACACAGACAGAACAAAGAGGGGAAGTGACTGAAGTGGAGTGGACATGAAGGCCACAGGCACTGAGGTCCAGGCACTATGGGAATGGAAAGCTTCTAGGCTCTCAGTGGTTGTGCCAATTATGGGAAGATTACTGAGGATGGTGATGAGGTGGTTGGCTACACATCAAAAGGGGAGTCAATTCTGTGAGGCTTTCCAAGTCAGCTGCTTACTACTTCAGTGAGTATTTCCACATTTAGTGCCCAGGAAGGGGTGGATTTTTAAGTCTTATACAAGGAAGTCAGTATAAAGTAAGAGTTAAGAACCATGGTGTGCTAAAGTTACATACACATCATATAAAAGACAATTGATAAAATTTTAGGCAAACAACATACCAGAAACTCCTGGTGGGGTCTTAATGAATTTTCCATTAAAATGACCAATTACAGCTTCGCATTTTTCTGTTGATTCCATCCTATATATATGAAAAGGAAAACATTTATAAATATGTAAAGGTCTCTTAATGCTACGTATATACAACTATTCTTTTAGGCTTTGGATACAAATGAAGCCTAGCAAAAAACATAAATATAATAAAGAAAGTAAGGTTTATTTTTTATTAAGTGTTGCTTTATTATTTCTACAGTAAAATAAAATAATTGATAGCAGAGTAAATTCTAAATTATAAATGACAGAATAAACTATATGCAGAATGCTGCACAGCAGGCATATCAAACTATGATTTCCTAATTGTTAAAAAATTAAAAATCAATACATAATAGTTTTTTAGTCATGATATGGAGTTAAAAAGCAGTTTAATATTCCAATGCATGTGCTGGAGGCTAGAATTTTTGTCTTTGTTTTAAAGATGGTCTTTCCTTTTATGAATACACAAAATGACAGACTCAAGAATCATGCTAACTGCTTGTGTCATTCACAGGGTGTGCCTTATGTGGCTTTTACATTTGCTTCAGATTTAAAATTACATTAGTGAAATCAATTACATACTTCATCATTTTGACTCTGGAGGAGGAAATAAAGGCTGGAAACTAGTTTTAGAATTTATTTTACATATACAGGTGGCTAACAACATTTGAGAAGCACTTCTGGAGACTTAAATTACTTTGACTTATTTTTCTTCAATGGAAACATCCAATTACCTACTCAAAATGCATTATATTGCTGGACCACCCAGACAGACATTAGTTGTAACTGGCAGTGATAGTTTTTAAAACAATAAAATTTAATTGGATTCTGTAGGAGTGATACACCTGTCTGCTTCCAAAGAGTACCACAGCAGGATGAGATGGTGCTAGGCCATTGCACCCAGATCATCTTTATTAATGAAGTAAGTGCAGTCTAGTGATGCACGTGCAACAACTTACTGTTCAAAGTGTATTTGGGTTTTTATCGCAAAGTGCCTGGCCCAACAGAGTAAGTGACTAAAACCCAAGAGAACCAAGATGCAACCCTTGCATCTATGATGGCAAGGTAACAACAAATAAGGTTCCCTTTGCCTTAGTGATGTCTTATGTAAGAGGATATGTAATAAATAACACTTTGCTGAAATTACACATTTGTTAAGATGCGATCGTCAGAGGAATAGGAAAGAAAAATCTCAGCATTTCCCTTCCAAAATCAGCTAATAATTTGATGCATGCAGTATCAACTGTTAAAAAAATTTCCAAATAATACAATGTGTAAAATCAGTTTTTGTATATGGACCTTAGGATTATAAGTTTGCTAAAATTAAAAACTCTGTTTAACGTATTTTTTTCCTTCTAGAAACCACATTAACCACTGATGTAACCTTGATGGGAAGAAAGGCATAAAAATTACATAGGAATGAGGGATTTTAGTGCCATCTAGAACATTTATTTCTTTGAAAACAATCTGAGGAATTATAAAATGTTAATAGCTATTAATTTTATGAGGTAGGTAAAATATCCTTGTCTTTTCTTAATGTTTAAAATGTTTCATTTCAAAACCTAATTAAGTAAATTATTGTGAATCAAATTTCTGTCCAATGAGAAATAGCACACTGATTTATGTATAAAGCTTAGGAGACGGTTTTTCATGTGTAGGAGGTTACAACAATCTCAAAGGAATTCATCAAAAGTACCAGGACCACGTTTCAGGGACACTCCTCTTGTTACAGTACCTTGCCAGCAGGTACTTAGTATGCTTTGTTTTGGAATCCAAAACTTCCAAAGGTTCAGTAAAGTTTACATATAAATTTACATGCAATTTAAGTTCACAGTACAATTGACTCCTCTAACCTAGCTTAAGTTTTTTCTTCTTTGGCTATTTTTCATTTTTTAGAATAACTTAGCAGAAATACTACTGTTGATTAAAAAAAAAAAAAAAAGGCAGTGTGTTTACCTGGCAAATCCAACACCACGGCTTGTACCACTGGAATCACGGAGTATTCGTGTAGAAATAACCTGTCCAAAGGGTTTGAGCATATTTTCAAGTTCTTGCTCGTCCATGGACAGTGGCAGATTAGAAATGTACAGGTTGGTAGGATCTTGTTCCTGTTGCTAAAGCAGAACAGAGAATAGTCTATCACTTCCCAACAGAAGGCAAAGCATTTGTGTTAGCACATTTTTATTCATTACCGTGAGACCACAGTATATAGGGAATACTCAAGTCACCTTGAACACAGTGTCTGAATCTTGTACAAGCTGGACAGGCCAGACAGCCCTCCACAGATCTAGAAGAGGCACGACTAGCCTGCACCACTAAATTGAAGAGGATGCCAGCAGCATGTTGTGTTTCCAAAATTAACCAACCTCTCCTCCACTGTTTTTTTTTTTTTTAGAAATTCAGTTCAGAAACACTATTATGCAGAAGGCCATTACTGCTAATAATTCAATTCAGAGGTATGTGAAGAAAAATTCTGGACCAAGCTCTGTGGAGCCCAGTATAGGCTTGGGCACAAGTTTCCCTCCTCCATCCTTTAGTAAATGCCAGGCTACTTTATTTTTTCCTTTTCTCTTCTCTTCTTCCTTCTTTTTTGATATATGAAACCATGTTATGATCCCAGCCTCAGCTTCCTGAGTGCTGGGAATATAGTGTATGCATGCCTGTCACTACCATCCAGTGCCACACTATTTTAACATTTCTAATCACGGTGGGAAAAAGCAAGTTTCTAACTTATACCAGAAACTCAAAGCCATGTAAAATTTTATACTGTGGGCACAGAAAATTTGGAATCTTGGAAAAGCTGAACTTAAGAGTTGATGGAGAGGGGAGGCTTGGTAAATCTTTGTTCCACAAATGGGGATCAGTGACCCAGAGGCCAGGGGACTGCAACTCCAGGTAGTGTATTAGAGATGTAGAAGCTCAGGCCCATATCAGACCTGCAGAATTGGAAGCTTCATTTTAAAACAATGCCATATGATTAACAAGCTCATGAAGTTTGAGAAGCAATTCTCTGAAAGTCCACCAAGCCCTCTTTTGTTAGAGTAGAATTAACTGGAACCAAAGACTTATGACTAGATTTTCTGATGACCAGATCCAGATGATGGAGAGTGCAGTATTCAAATAACCAGGGAAAGCCTACATGACAAGATTACTTTCTGATCAACCAAATTTCACCTATGCAACTGAGATTAGCATAGCCTTAACTTGCAGATTTTCCTCTGATCTTACATATCCCCCACTTCAGTGCTAGAGATTGAATCTGGGGCCTTGTGCTTTCTAAGCAAGCTCTCTCCCAGTGAGCTATATCCCCACACTCCAATTGCATACTTATGCATTAAAGCATATAAGAGTTTATGATTTTTCTTTAATAAGCACTATCAGTAAAGTCATTAATTGATGGCTTAGCCTTTGGCAACAAACTCATTATAACTCTAGATTTCTGAGCACAGTATTCTAAAAATATATGTGAAATCTTCTGCTTGTTTGAATTTATGTAAAATATAAAGTCTTTCTAATGTATCTTAGCATTAAATGAAATATTTCCTTTCTTATAATTTTCAAGTAACAACAAATACTAACCTCCTGTGCTGAACGTGTTTTTTAAGATTTAAAGTAATCTAGGGCAAGGGTATGGTTCACTGTTAAGAGTTATCAAGCATGTGTGAAATCCTAGGCTTGATCTCTGGCACTACATAAACAGATAAATAAATGAATGAAATAGCAATCTGTTTTCTAGAGAATGATAAATAACCTGGTATAACAAAGTCCAAGAACTATAGGCATCAAAATACTGTCCCTAGAGCTTCCTACCCAGCTGCTAAGGAAGGCAACGTGCAACCCCCAGTCCCAACATCAAGGAGCCCTGGCTCTTGACCCCAATGCTGGGTATGTTATGGGTGGGTCTAGGAAAAAAAATTCCAAATGCTCAACAGCAAAAGCTGAACATGTTTCCTCATTAGCCATTCAAGTGCTAATCAATAATACAGTCTATCTTGGCTTTTAGTTACAGGTAGAAGAGTTCAGTGTGGTAACACTGGTTATCTTATGCTGAATAAAACATCTTATTGGCAATTATATAAAGCAAGTCTTCAATGTCTAAAACTTAGAAATGGATTTGTTTAACAGATGTATGACAATACATGCAGTGTTTCAAAATACAGGAAATGTAATAAGGTTGGTTTTAGGCATTGACGTTTTCAAGTTCTTCATGGGTGCAGTAAGAGGTGAGGTCTTACTCCTTTATTGCTACTTCACTTGCTATCTCCACCAGTTTCACCCAGTTAATCGTGCAGTTCTTATGTTGGCCCTAACCTCTGCAGTCTCTAAAGCTTTGTTACTGTGGAAATCTACCTAGCATCAGTCAACACAAACAAAGTCATTTCTCCCTGAAGGTGGCCTCAGTTCAGCTAACGGGCATTTCTACTGTGTCTTTTGCATCCTAGACTACAAAGCCTGTCTTGCCTTCTAGCAGTTACAGTTCAACAGGGGAGAGAGAAAACGTGTGGTAAGGACATGACGTGTATAAATCAAGACTGAAGGATGGATGGGAAGTTCTCCTAAGGAAATGAGGGGATAGTCTGTTGAGAGAACTTGGGACCCCAAGTTGAAATGGACTACGAAGAGCTATCCAAGGAGTCTGACCTTATTTTTTCAGTCAATGCCATTAGATGTTTTTCTACTTCGGGGGTATAAAATCAAGGATAATGGCTAGTTATCCAGAGGGACCAGTGGGCCAAAGTCACAGCCTTGCTCTAGCTGCAAAACTTACCTGAAGTCTTGTTCTCTAATCTTAGAAAAGAACAAGAAATAAAATTCCTGTAAAAGAGTCACATTTCAATTGTGGTCCATACCTATAATCCCAGTACTTGGGTGGCCAAGACAGGAAGACTGCTTCAGGTTCAAGACCAGACTGGGCTACAGAGTCGAGTTCTCAGCCCACCAGGGCTATAGTGTGAGGCCCTATCTCAATCCCTATTTCCACCCAACAAGAGAGTTAAACTGCCTTCTAGTCCGTAATAATGCAAAAGAGAGAGATTTTAGAGGCACTAGAGTCAGGGAACGCCACGGTTAAGATAAATAAATAAACCTGGAGGCTAGGCATGGTGCTGTATACTTTTAAGTCCAGCACTTGGGAGGCAGAGACAGGTGGATCCTTGTGAGGTGGCAGTCAGCCTGATCTGCATAGCGAGTTCCAGGCTAGCGGGGGCTACAGGAGACCCTGTCTCAAAAACAAACAAACAAAGTGACGAAATAAACCTGGGAACTCCCCAATTGAAGGTCATTAAAATAATTTTTTTTAGACAACCTTATGTATGGCATAATGGCCTAACATTAGTTATATAAGAAATGTACATCAAAATATTTTAGATTTTACTTTAAAGTTATGATTATAAACACTTCAATTGACTAATATTCAAGACTGCTCACAGAATCTGTTATACATGAAGTATTTTTAAAAGAGTTGGACAAGGTGGCTCTAAGAACTTTCTTATATATGTTTTAGTGGCTTCTGTGATAAAAACTTTAATAAAAATTACATACTTTATAAAGTTTTAGTTTAGCTTGAAAGTGTACCAATGAAAAAAATATTTAAATAATTAAAAACCTAAATTGAAAAAAAAGGGCTCTTTACCAAATCTTTTATAAAATGACATAGAGTGGACTAAATATATGTAAATATTTCCTATGATTTTTTTTTTAATATGGGAGATTCAATCCTGGAGCCTTGTGCATGTGAGGCAGACATTCTATACTACTAGTCACATTTCCAGTCCTGCTATGACTTGTATTTATTTTCCATAACTGACAAGATTGTCAGTTAAGTTTCGGTACTTGGGATGATGATTAGAGTTAATACTATGTTTTCTTTCTTTTCATGTGTTCAACCTGTTCTGCAACACTGCTCATAATGTTGCAGTAGTTTTAAAGTTAAAACACAAAAGAATGGGAAGAAATTCCAAGCTAGTAGCAAAAGCAAAAAAGCAAAAACAAAACAAAACAAAAAAATGAATCCTCACAATGTCCACAAATTCTCAGTAGTATATATTCACAGGAGATGGGACATAAAGTACTTATAGTCTTTGGTAGTGCTTTTGAACAAGGATTAATTTAGTTTAACAACCGTAACTGTTTTATAATGTCTAAATATATGCTATGTCTGAAAAAAGTTATTCTGTCAATTCTACATAGCCAAAAGCAGTGGGAGCAATGGGTTCTTTATGTCCAGGCATGGATAGGTTCAAGCACTTCTCTGACACATGGAAAACTAGGTCCCTCATTGGCCAAGAGAGGGCTAAGCAGCACTAATGCTCACTTGAGTAGAAAAGCAGGACTTAAGAGTTCCCACATGCTGTAAAGCTCTCAGTCATCATCTGAAATAAATTAACAAAACCTTCCCTGTGCATGTGGAATGGTTCCTAAAATGCAAGAAAGGGACTTGGCAGAGAGAGCAGACATCTGTTTTCTCTTGTACTGAATAAGTTCACCAACCAGATCACAGCTGATGGGTATGTGACTGCAAACTGCTCAGAGCTCGGTGGGCCTCTGAGTCAAGGGGGAAGTGAATTCCCACTCATTTGCCTGCCCATCTAATAAGAAAAATGTATGCTTACACAGCCAAATGACCCCTGGAGGTTTGCTGACCCCCACCAGGCCTTATGAAGTGAGACAGGACTACAAAAGTCACCCTGTCACAAGTATCTTCTTTTGAGATCCATGCCTTACATCTTTTTAGCTTTTTATCTGTGTTTCTTTTCATAGTATCTGAATTATTATTACTACGTTTTGAGACAGGGATTCACATTTGTATAGCTCAGGCTAGTCTGGAACTTATTAAGTACTCTAGGCTGGTCTTGAACTCATGGCAATTCTCCTGCCTCAACCTCTCAGTGCTGGGATCACAGAAATGGGCCATCAGATCTGGCTTAGGATCTGAATCTTTCATTTGAAATTTTTTATGTGAAATATCTGCCAAGTTCCACATAAATGGGCTTTCCAAAAGTTCAAGGCCATTTCTATTTGATAAATATCATCAAGGTACTCAATTTCAAAACATCCCTTTCTAAATTCTCAATGTCTGTCCAATCTCCAGAGAAAGTTTCTCTCTCACTTACTTTTTAATCAATAAAGCAAACACTTCATACCCACAGTATGATTTTTTATCATTATTCATTTAGAACATAAATGAAAAATAGCCACTGGTCTCTAATGCTTCAATTTATAGGTTTGAAATTCTATTTTAAATATCTGTGGGGTCATATCTCATCCCAGGTACCCACTGTGTCAAATAACTTCACACTTCTGCCTCCCGTCAGCTGAATGCCCCTCTGCTGCTTCAGATTACACAAGAGAGCAAGACTTTAGTGGCTTTCACATTGCAGCATCCTGATTCATTTACTACAAGGAAGTGTATAGCAACTGGTTTCTTACAATCCAATCACAGGAACCAGACTAAACTTCCTTTAAAAATTCTCCTTTCAAAGGATGTATATTGGGTGTTCCTTGATCACATCAGCATAAGGAAGTCAAGTCCAAACACTCAAAACTCATGATTTTTTGACAGAGAACAAGAGATCTGCTGGTATTTAAACTATACTTTGCAATTTTAAAGATAAAAGGAAAAAGAAACCAGATCCAGAAATTCGTGTTCTTCAGAATGATGGCCCATGGCCAGCATCCCTGAACCTGTGCATTGGTCATCCCACAGATGATGGAGGAAGGGATCACATACCCTAGTCAACTTGAAGAATAAAGCCTACAAAAGTCTTTGAATGGGGCTCATTATCAACTGTTGGGGAAACTAGCATTCAAAGTACATTGCTGATGTGATCTATAGTGCCCATCTATAACCAATCCTAGTTTTGACTACATGCAAGATTGCTTCAAATAAAGAGTGTATCTAATATACTATGCTCCCCAATATTACATGTGCTGAAAATGATATGTAGGAGACTACTATACAAGGCCTCTGTATTTTTAATAGGCTTATAAAAAGTCTTCTTTCTAACTCTGTTTTGATAATGACCATTGGGTGCCCAACACTCTGCGATCTGGCTGGCAACTCATTTAGGATGCTTAGATGACCATCTAGCTCTTGTCTATCTACAGGAGACGAGAGAAGTTGAGAACAGCATTTATATAGAGAGAAAGGGAGCCATGTTCTGAGCCTCTGCATGCAGCTGCTTCCCTCTCATTAACAGCCAGCCAACAGGCATCCAGCAGACTTCACAGGAAGCTTGATCTGCATCCCATGGGCTTGCTGGATACAACAGGTCCACGTCTTACTCAAAAGCTGAGTAACTGAAAAAAGAGAAAGTGTACTGAAGGGCCCTACCACTGTTGTAGCGAAGTAATTACTCTCCTCCTGGTGGTGGGCAGAAGTGAATTGGAAATGGGCCTCATTGATGAACCAAATAATCCTAGTATTCAGGAAGTGAAGGTGGAGGGATCATTGGCTCAGGGTCAGCCTGGGCTACGTGTTAAGACATCCTCTCAAAAATACAAAAGGATTAGGCCATAGAAAGTCATCTCAGAGTTCTGTTATACCCCCCCTAAGAAGGCTACCTGGCAGACAGGGCAGGACAGCCCAACAAAGTGGGGCTGATCAACAGGCTGGGGATGGCAGTGGTATAGAAAACAGTAACAGCATATTGACTGGCAGAGAAATCAACACCAGCTAACATCACAGTTGGGCCAAAAAAACCTTCCTATCCTTTACCAATGCTTCAACTCTGAAGGAGTTAGAAACTATAGGAGGTAGGAGAAAACACATTTGGAGTAAAAACACATTTGTGGGAAAGACGGCAACCACCTCTCCATCCCACCACAAACATGCAACCTGGAGCAACCTTAGCTAGGGGAAGGGAAAAACTTTAACAGCATTCTATAATACTTAAAACTTCTGTGAAACAGAACTATACATTCAAATTAGAAACACTACCTAACATTAATAATCTCTTCTTGAAAATCAAATATTCAGCACCAAAATGATAACTAAATGTTAATACTGAAATATTTTACACTATTTTAATAAAAAATTATAATGCATTACACACTAGTCACAACCCCAACCAATCTTCTAAAATGTAATTAAGTTTACGGCCCTACAATGTAACCAAGCCCATTCATCACATGCCTGTCTACATATACACAAAATAGATGATTGCTGGGATGGAAACCTTTAAAACACTGCTTCTTGATCACTGAGTAGTCAATATAGTTGTTGGCAAATAATTACAATGTACATGGCAATATTTCTCTTGGAACCAGCAATACTCAAGATTCACATATTTTTTACAGACTCTGGCAGCTCTCATATATGGGTGCTGGAAAAATGACTCAGTGGTTAAGAGAACATGCTGCTCTTGTGGCGGACCTGAGTTCAATTCCCAGCACCCACACAGCAACTAAAAACCACCTGTAACTCCAGTTCCAGGAGAACTGGATGCCTTCTGACGTCTGTAGGTGCTGCATGCCACTGGTGAACTTACACATATGCAGGCAATACACTCACACACATAAAATAAAAATAATAAAACGTTTTTTAAAACTTCTATATATCCTACACATCCTACATCCTACATTTGAAAAGTAACTTGAAGCTCTCCCCATACATTATCTTGTTTTAAATCATCAAACTGACTGAGGTTCGACAGCATGGATAAGACAGAAATGGCTATAATGCACTGAAAGAGCTGTATGCCTTATGATACTTAGGTGTGAAAAGCTGAGAAGGAATTTTTCAAAATGAGAGTAGCTGTAGAAGCCATAGTCTGTCCTGAATATTATCCAGAAGTAGGGGCTTCACAGAGGGTGTTATGATGCACAGAGTGGAAGACAGAAGAGTGGTTTCTGGGAGGCACTAAGGTCTTACTCATCAGATGTCCAGTCACCCACTGATTGCAGAGCCAGAGTACAGGTGCTGCAAATCAGAGTGAAAAGCCTCATGCCTACAACCTCACTGTTGTTCAATAGTACCACTGCAAAATTGCTCGACATCATGGACAAGTAATCTGGAAATCAGGAAACTTATTGTTTACGGTTTCTGTTCATTTTATCTTCCAATTTAGAGGTGAAGAAAATCCCAAAAGTCGTCTTGGTGCAAAGCCTTAAAAATGTTATATGGCAAGAATTACTTTAAGAAGGTGATTCTTTTTATGAATTCCCAAAAGCTTTATCTTCATGGAACTTGTACTCAAAGTGCCTCATCCTGGGAGCTACACAGGTCTGAGCAGGTAACTTTGCTTGTAGGTCTTAGCAGGTGATAATGTCTTTATCAGAGTACTCAAACTTCCATAGCCCTTCTTTCCTGGCCATGTGAAAGCTCCTCAGGGAATGATCACTTGCTACTATTCTCAAGCATCCAATGGCAGCACACAATTATTCTGTACTTCATAAAGTCAATGATTAAAACAACAACAACAACAAACCCTGTTTCTCTGTTGAAAAGAAAATGCAAAATATCAAACTGCCAAATTTCAGCCTAGAAAATATTTAGTATAGAAACTGATAAGAAAAAAAACCTCAAGATTATCTTCATAACTATATTATAGGTATTAAGTGTAAGGAGATAATCCAGGCTTACATTTCAGCAATGAAGACCAGGATATAAGTATTAGTTTAGTTAACGTGACTCTGACATATGCTTTGTGTATAATGGGATTTCTATTAAAGGATATAATATGTAAGAGCACATGACACTTCAAGCATTGTCTTCTCTTAGAGTCTTAGTTCTTTTTAAAAATATGCTTACTTGAAAGCTGGGTGTGGTGGTGCATGCCTGTAATCCCAGTAGTCAGGAGGTGGAGGCAGAAGATCAGAAATTCAAGGCTATTCTCAGCTACATAGAGAATAGGTAGTGAGCCTGGGCTACATAAGACTCTGTCTCTAAGCAGGGGGAAAAAAAAGGTTCAGTGAAAATAGGTGGTGTTACAGAACCTGGGGCTCTCTAAGCTTTAGAAATACAGCTATACTGGACCAGAGACTTGATCATGCCAGACTAACTTTCCAAATTCATCAAATCTATCTAAAGAATCTTAACTTACATTCTGTTCTTATCATGTAGCCCTAACTGCCCTGGAACTTGCTATACAGACCAGGAACTCACAAAGATCCTCTTGCCTCTGCCTCCTGAGTGCTAGGATTAAAGGCATATGCCTGGCCCTGACTTGGATTTTTTATACATTTATTTGTGTGTATGTGTGTATACACATGCCCCCTGTGTCTGTGGAGGTCAGAGAACAAGGTGTAAGAGTTGGTTGCTCCTTCTATCATATGGGTTTCAGGGATAACACTCAGGTCATCAGTCTTGGAAGCAAGTACTTTTACCTGCTGAGCCATCTCACCAGCCATATCCTGACTTTTGAGAAAAAGACTGAGCATCTTTAACCTTGACAATGAATCTGATGTGAAAGAGGACAATGAGTGGCTGGTCAATTCACTCACAGTTCTAAATCATGACATACTGGATTCCAGGTTTTTGCACTTGCAGGGAAACTAACATCAGGCAAAAAATTTCAGGGAAAACATGTAATTAAAGTCTATACATACTGTGTTAGAATACATATTAAGCATGAAACCTACGGCTTTTCATTTTATAGTCCTTGAGTACTCAGGCATAGTCCTAACTTGGAGTATTTCAACACTATTCCTCATCTAGAAAGTTAGGTTACCAGAAACAAGGCTTAAATAAAGTTCATGTGTAACTACTCAAGAGTAGATTCATATCTCATAAATAACTAGTATATAAAAAATGTCTGACCATTATATAGGAAAATAGTATATATAGCATATATTTATATTCACACTACTGATTTGTATAAATCAGTGTGTGAACCAGTTAAATATTCATTAAAAATGACATTCTGTGCACAATTATCATTTTAGGATTTTATCTTATATGTTCAAATGCAGGTGGAGATCAGAGGTTGAAGTCAAGTGCATTCCTCAATTGCTGGGCACCTTGTTTTCTGACAGGGCTTCTCACTAAAACTCAAGTTCACCAATTCAGCCAGACTGGCTGGCAAGCAAGCCCTTGAGATTTTCTTGTTCCCATCTCTCTAGCACAGAGATAGGTGGCTGGAACTTGCACCACACCTGACTTTTTATATGGGTACTGGCCATCTGAACTTGAGTCTTAATGCTTGTATGGCAAGTACTTTACCAACTGAGCCATCTCCCAACTACTTTTAAATCTTTTGGCTGTCATATAAAGAAATACGTTTCTGTGACATTTTCATAATCTATCAATACACTCCCTCCCCCACTGCTCTTCCCAGCCTCCTCTCCTTTCTCACTGGACTCCTTCTCCTAGTCTGCTTTGAGACAAATATATTCCATTATTGTCTCTTTGAGGTGAACCAAAAATGGATTCTTTGAGCAATAAAATTTTAAAGTTATATTTTTAGAAAACAGGACAGCTCTGAAAGTCTTCTGAACTTCTGATCACCTGAGAAAATCTGTTACTATTTCTAGATTTACTTACAGGATTACATAATTTACTATGTAAATTGATTATATTTGTAAATTCTCCTTTATACATTAAAATATGAGGAAGACAGCTTTTGTCCAAATACCTACTGCTGAAGATGTGGGGGTAGAGGGAAGTATCTAGAATTAGTGGCTGAGGGGGATGGAGGAACAGCAAGTTTTAGGAGCACAGGTGTCCACTCACCTTTGCCATCTGAGCCTGAACTCCACTAGCCTTCAGGGCTGACACAGCTTTCTGAGCTGCTGCAGGACTGTCGAAGTCAACAAAACCATAACCTGAAATACAGAAGATACTTGTTATAAGTCATTACTTTCTGATTATGTAAAGATTTAATAAAAGGACTCCATTCTGCTTCAGATGCAGCCAACAGAAGAGGATGTGTCCTACCAGTCACAACACAGGTGCTTATAGCCACAGTGTGATGGTTTTATATGTTCTTCAGTCCTTCAAAGCATCCTTTCAAAGTATGAATTTGAATATGTGTGTGTGTTGTGGGGGTACTTTTGTCCTCTTAAAGATCTTCCCAGATGTCCTACAGTTATGGCAGAAACCCTGACATTTAAGTTGCTAATAAACAAGGTATAAAGTTTGGGGAAGTTAATTTCAGACAAACAGTATTTTAAATGATACAGCAAAAAAGAGGGAGCTGTCCTACTCAGCTGAAAAAGGATGAACAAAAATCAAAATCATGCTTATCTTAAAGACTTACATTACCTTTCTAAGTTAAAATAAGTACAACCACTAGTTACAAAAATATAGTCTAAATTTTAACACCTGGTTAAAAGTAGTGCTAATTTACAAAAAATACAGCTCATCAGCTTTCTTCAAAATAAAGGAATGAACAGTTCTTGCTTTGCATGCATAGGGTCTGATCCTTGTTCCTAGTAAAAAAAATTTTTTTTATTCAACATTTAGGCTGGCCTTGGTGTGGCACAAGTCTTTAATCCTAGTACTCAGGAGGAAAAGGCAGGCACATCTCTATGAGATTGAGGCCAACCTGGTCTAGAATGTAAAGTTTCAGGCCAGCTTGGGCTTCAGAGAGGCTCTGTCTCAAAAAGAGAGAAAGAAAAGGGAGGAATGAAAATGTATGCAGAAACCCCAATTGTTTCAGCAGTTCTTGCCTAAAGTCTAAAAATAAAATACAACATAACAAAACAAATAACCACTAAGAAAGGCTGTTCTTCAAAGTTCATTTACCTGTAGTTTCACAAACATTTTTAATGAGCTCCTCATCTGTTTTCCCAGGCCACAACATATTAAACAGGAAATTAAGGGACAAAGGGCCAGAGTGGGCAGAGTCACAAAATATGCACATGGACAGGATCTAACAGTGTGGACTAGTGAGAAGCCACAGAAGAAAACCACACAACCATCCTATACAGGACTGCCACAGCACAGAGCAAATATCCTGTGATCCTCCTTGATCCTGCAAGAACCACTCATGAATACAGACAATTACAGCTTTCATTGGGATAATTCCAGTTGTTGAGGAAAGGCTAAGTATTTTAGCACATGGTTTAAAGAAATAGGAACCTAGCCAAAGCATCAGCTTCTCTTAATACTAAAGCCAATTATTATGAAATAAATTTATTAATAAATAGATTCATATCTCTACTATACGTGTGCGCGCGCACACACACACACACACACACACACACACTTGTTTTTGAGGCAAGGTCTTGCTATATAGCCTAGGCTGCTTTGAACTTGGACTCTTTCTCAGTGTCATGCACCCACATGCTGCCACATCTAATTCTAAAATTAATATTAAATTAAAAAGTATAATTTGAAAAGAAAAGCACCATTTGGAGGCTGTGAAGCAGAGAAGTCAGCCTTATCTTTGATTTTTAATTTATTAAGAAATAGTAACGAATAAAACAGAAAGACTCAACAGCCCAGTCCATTTTGTAGCATTAGTACCAAAAAATGTAGTAAGTTGTAATGAAATAGACTATCAGTGACAGAAATAGCTGTTTTAAGGGATGAATGCTAAAGCTCAAACAAGAAGCTACTTCTATATATTACATAGAATTGGACTGAAATAGGCTTAATTTGATTTAGACAGTACAGAAAAAGCCAGGTTGGGAAGGGAAAAGAGGCTGATCCAAGCCAAAGCAGAGAGCTACTCAACTGCCAGGCTAGGAGCTTTATTAAATGTATTTGGGGTGTTTATGCTAATACAAATACACATCAATCTTAGATACACAGGCAGGTTGTCTCTGACTCTCAGACAAGTACACAGTATCAGGAGTTCATAGACAGACACCGTGCTAACTGAAATGACCAGTTCCTACTGACAGGCTCTTCTTTCTACCAACTGGGCTATTGCTAACACATTACAATAAGCAGATGATCTCAACTATAATGTTACTACACTTGAGGCTGCAGACTACATGATCATGTAACAGGAACATTCTGTTTTTACTGTCTTAATGAGAGAAATATACAGTTGATACATTTTAGTAATTGCTTACATGCCATTCTGGACTTTGCCGAGTCCTAGTCTAATACTTCCTAATCATTTGCTGAAGATAAACATAGGTGGTAAGCATGCAACCTTACAGTTTCATTTGTTCATATTACTTTTAAATAAATATAAAACCGTATGAAATTTGAGTTATGTGAGGTCTGTAGGCTTAATCAGATTTAATTATATAAACATGGATACAACTGTCTTTGAAGGTGGGGTTCACTAAATAATAAGCAAATTTGCTCACTGAAGTTCCCAGAAGACAAATTCTCAGGCCAAGAACCAGGACTATTTATACTAATTTTGCTCACTGAAATCTACCCCATAGTGTGAAGCCTAAATCATGGGCATAGCTATATTTTCTAGTTTTGCTTTGTCCACATCAAACACCAGCTCAGTTTATGATAGAACAAAATTTTCTGTTCTTACCTTTATTTTTCTTACTGGTCTTGATTTATCCTCATCTGTTTGTTTATGGGAGACCACACACACACACACACACACACACACACACACACACACACACACCCTCTTATCTCAGATACACTATTAGTTCTCAGTCCACTGTGAATGTTTCTGTCATGACTTGCCACATATGACAATAACTGGTAAGCACCTGAAACCTTTTGTTTGCTAAACTCTGACAAAAACTGAAATATAAAATACCAACTGAACTTGAAAAATGAATCTACATATAACTCAGACTTAACATTTCTTTCAACTTTGTCCAAAACAGCAGTTTCCAAATAGGTTTTGTGGAAAAAAAGAGACTTGTGACCTTCTAAGATGCTCTATTTCCATGTGTGAAATTCTTGAATATATTTCATCTCTAAAATTAGTATTTAATACAATATTTTTCATTTAGAGCAATGCACTCTGATTTTTTATGTACTAATGTCATCCAAACTATCATATATACAAAACTAGATACAGACACACCAATCATGTCAAATTATCTTGGGTAACATGCTATCTAACTTCATTATGAGCTGAATTGTTTCTCATTTGCCTGAACATTACCTCCCCATCCTACAAACTCTCAATGTGGCCTGCATGATTTTGAAACCCATTGTTGCTCACCTCACTCCACACTCACTGCACATGACACTGCCCAGAGACTTGTGAGGCTGAGAGCCTTTGCAAAGGATCATGGCTGGTTTCCCAAGATCCAGCTGAAGGCACGGTGTCCAGGAGACTTGCTGGATAGAGAACAAGCTCTGAATTACCCCTACTTTTATTGAGAAGCTTCATAAATCCTTCCGCTTGTCTGTGGGCCCTTTCAAACCACGCAGTGTTGCATATGGCAGTGTGAGGTTTAGCTCTAGTTTCTTTTCATCCAAGCTTTGTCTAGACTATGATGAACATGTGGTAGAGTTTTGGCTTCTAGGGAAAAGGCTACCATCGGGAAAGAGCCTACAATAGTGTCTTTCAGTTCTGTTTCTAGTTGGAGAGTTCAAGTGGAAAATCTTTAGGTCCTCTCCTCACACAGAGGTTCTGCTCTTTGACCAATCCAAACTGAATTGCCACATAAGATTTTTTGGGGGGTGGGAGAAAAGGGAGGGGAGCTATGATGGCTAAAACCATTTATTTATTTACCATGATTTCTCTCCTTGTTTGAAGCTAACTTTGGAAATCAGCTTCCTGCTTTGTACTTGGCAAAAGCCTGATTTTCTCTACAAAACTAAGTTTTTTTTCTCTTTGTCTGTTTCCCCAAATCATTTATAAACGTTAAATAAGACTAATCTTGGCAACTAAGCACATGCATTTCCGCCTATAATTTGACTTTCTCTAGCTTAATTCATTTTAAATATTTATTGGGTAGTACTCCACATAAAGCACACTCTATTCACTGTCCTAAGGCAAAACTGCCTTAATATGCCATGTTGATTAAACATGGGCTCAGATATTTGTCACAATAGCTCCTTTAAATCTAAGCACTTTGAAGAAGAGACAGAGTACAATGAACCACTTCAAGTCCAGATTAAAGGAAATGGCCGGCTTACAAGGAGAGGCCCCACCATAGACTTCATTTATGTTCCTTGCCTTTTTCAGATTCTGCTAAGCCATTGCCCCATCACCACTACTTGAAAAACTGGGGTCTAATTAATGAGGAGATTTTCCTTCTCTGCCTATTCCTGTCAACCTTGCTTCAATTCATAGGGTCAGTAGTTGGATTCAAAGCCAGCTGACTCCATTCTTTCCTGTTCCTAGAAATCACATGCCTATTGTTAAGATGCCGGATCATTAAAAGTCAGAAGCACAGAGCATCCGTGTGCTGCCTGCTCTAGACGCCTTCACTCGCAGCTCACAGAGCTGGATGAGCTCATCCTAATTGCATGGAAAACTGAAGGTCAGTGCATCAAATTAATGCAGCAGCATATTTCAAAGGGGCACATGACCTCTCCTCCCTGGTACAATTTGGTCAGTGAAAATGGTTCTCTCCTCCCTGCTGCCAATATTGTCAACAGGCATTCAGCAGAGAACAATTGGGAGGATTGAAACATGTAATTAAGTACTGCTTAAAACTACTCTATTCTAATTAATAGAGCCAATTTGCACAATATGTAATCTTTTCAGTTCTTTAGTACAGTCCAATGGTCTTCGGTAAGCAGCTCTAATCTCCTCAGGCTCAGGAAAGAAAAGCTATTTTCTAACTCTACTCCCCTTTTAAAGGCAGGGGCCAAATGCCAACTAGCATTTTCCATGTTAACTCTACTGGTGCCAAATCTGGAATTCTGGCAAACTGCTAGTTGTTGCTGGGTTCTCAGCCAAAACTCCACTAAGGACAAAACAAACGTAAGCAATATGCTGATATTGTGCAAGACAGAAACTGGGTGACATATGAGATTTGGTTTTTAATACAATGAGGTTAATTATGAAACCTAAGATCATTCTATCATTTTTCTAAAGCTATGACTGAGGGAAAAAAATCAGGCACAAAAACATACCTTTGCACTTGTTCGTTGTCTTATCCAGAATGGCCTTTGTGGAGACTATTTTCCCATATCTAAAACAGGAGGGAAAAGAAAAAAGCTATAAGGAACTCTTATTCATGTCTAGGTCCAAAGAGTACACAAACTTTTCAGACATCTGCAGCCTTAAAATACAAAATGTTCCTTACTGACAGCAAGACTTCTGAACTTGAAACTAAAAAAGTAATGGGTATGCTTTCTCTTTGGAAGCTTTGTGTTAAAAGTTTGATGCTTAGCTTTGAAGAGCAGGTACTTACCTGAACACTAAGAGGAAAAAACATGCACTACACACTGTGTACACAAAATATTTTCTTCTAGCAACACTCTGTCTGTGGTCAACTACAAAGCCAAATAAAGATCACACATCTATTAAGGTTCTATGATATACACAACTTTTATGAAATAGTAACAGTGGAAAAGCTGCTGCATTGTTTCATTTATTTTAGTTCAGCAAACAGTGCTGCATAGCTGTAGATCACGACTGAAAGGCAGGTATGTGTGAGTTACATTTAACAAACAATGTCAAAAGATAGGTTTTTTTTTATTAACTAAAGACTGTATTTATAAATGTCACTAATACCGTTTTCAACTCAGTAACAACTCTATTATGTTAGGAATGGGCATGCATGTGTGCAAAATAGACAGCCGATACTCTGCAACAGTGAATGGGAAATTAATCACCAATTTTATGAGAAATGTGTTCAGATTCCTTAGACTTTGTCATGAAATTTTTGGAGGTAAAAAAATGCAGAACACATTAGAATTTAGTGCATTGCTACTGAAAATGAAATTTAGTTTAAGCACATATACTGACACTGACCCCTTCCCGTCTTACAGTGCACACCTCAGAGAAAAACAGCTATCTAAAACTTGAGAAAAAAATGTGAAAGATAATATTTTAAAATTTTTCTTTAAAATCAAAGCAAAACTTTGGGGTAAATGCACAGAGTATAGTCCAAGTATCTGAGGCCCAAGTTTTCAAACGTATACATAGAAAATTCTACTTTCCTAATAATTAATTAACAATTTCCAAAAATGACCTCTTACACCTTTCTCATGACTGAGTTTTGAATACTAAAAATAAGATGAGTCTTCTAGCTAAGGAGTAGCTCAGTGGTTGAACACTTGTCTAACATGCCAAAAGGGGCACTGAGGGGGAAAATAAAGACCCTAAAGTATGTTAGGCAATCTAAGATTGTGCAGCATTTTATACCACTTTGAATATTGCAGACTTTTATAGTGTGTGTTAAAACCAGCTGAAATAAAATTTTGTCTGGAAGAAACAAATGGCTTGAAGCATCTCTCTTATCCATTTATTTTCCTTACCCCTACTCTGAATAATCATGTAGCCAAGCGAGTACTAACTAGGCATGAAAGTAAAGTAATTTGAGGTTCAAATGACAGTAACATCCAAGAGGCACACTGCTGCACAAACACCTTCAATTCCCTGAAGAGACGCTGAGCCTTCATACCAGCATTGACACGGGCTGCCAAGTTTACACAAATAAATGTAAAAAGCACAAATGCTAAAGAAACAAAAAAAAGACCTAAGAATGACCCTTTAAGCCACTCATCTTCTGAGGTCCCATATTTCATTATTACCAGCATTCTCTCGTGCATATTTTCAACAAAAGCATTTCTTAGACTCTATCACTGACACACATTTTTCCAAAAGCAAGGGGAAGGTTAGTATGACTTCAGTTTAGAATAAGGGGATTGACAGTAACCAAAATTAAGACACTATGCCTGAGGTCTCAAGAGAGCGGAGCCTTTTGTCAGCCAAACAGAAGGACATTTAGGAGAAGGTCAAGGGGTTGGTCTTCTCCCATCTGCAGCTGCTTTGAGAACTTCATGATAGGAAAGACAAGGAGATGTGGGGGGAGGAGAATAGACAGGACACTTAGGCCACAGCACATCCCTCCCACTGTGGGTTCTTTCCTCTCCGGAGCCTGCGACAGCAATCCTCACTCCCACATCTGTGCCATGTGACCTCTTTCTTCATCTTGGGAACCGCCTATGGCCTGGATCTCATTCCACTATGGGTGGCCCTTGTGCTGGGATCTTTGCCCATTGAGCTTCTTCTCCCTTAAGGCCAACATTTCATATTGAACCCTGCCTTCAATAGGATGTTTATCCAGAGATGTAATTAATGAACTTCCTATGACAATGTCATTTCTCTTTTCTGATTTTTTCATGAATTCTGTCCATCTTTACTCTTTCTACTTAAATATGTTAATATTTCATTAGGAAATTTACTTGGCTCATATTGTCCCATGCTCACCTTTTTCTAAATCCTATCTGCAACAGTGTTCCAAACACAGCTCCTCTCTCTCTGCATCTTTATTTATTCAATAGCACTTTTGCTTTCCCCATCTTCTACCAGGCTTGGGGTCCATGGGACAGCAACAACTCAGGCATTCTGGAATGCAGTCAGTAACTTTGCTGAGTTTTGTCTCTGATGTTTCCAAACTTTATTCCTTCCCTCTACTGTCTAGACTTAGTAAAAACAAAACAAAGTAACACTGAATGTTCTCCCTGGTTCCATTAGTCCTTCCAAGGTCTGTCTACTGCACAAATTTACTTCAAACACTACTTTAGACATGTCCACCCTACGTGTCCATCACTCTATCCTACCCATGCTTGATCCTGAAGGACTTGTTCAAATCTCTTTGCCCAGAAGCTATCCCTGATTTTCTCACCTATTTTGCTGAAGAAACAATAAAAGGGTTAACAGTTATTGAATTCCTACTTATGCTCTTGGTGCTGTGCCAGGTACTACGATGCTATGTGTGTTACACTGTCTATATGTGTTATATATGCTCTTTAATTTCACAGTCTGTTATTATTCCCATTTATGCAAATAGAAAAACAAAAACCCATACAAGTTTTGTAGCTAAGATGACCTAAAGTCCCAAAGCTCAAGAAATGAATCATATTTAAGTCTTCAATGCTTGTGACAAAGTTTTTCTTTGATTAGTTCAAATATGAAAGGTGAGGTACAGACTAGATCATCTCTTTCACTTTGATACTGACACATATTTTTGTTTTCCAGGGCCAAGTAATTTTTTTGTTTATTTAACATAAGAAACAATCACATGGTTCATGCTTGACAAACAGATAAGGAACAGATGAGGTATTACTGAAATTTATCAGTTTTATTTTCCGTCGTGGTTTTCATCATGAGTTGTGGGCTAGGACTGAGAGACTGTGATTTCACAGAAAGTTCAGTAAGTTTCTACAATGTCTGAGAAACTATGGTTTGCTGGCTTCCTTCACACAGGAAGGGGTTTATTTGGAGCCACCTGAGTGGTGTTGAGAGATTTCCCTTTTGTTGAATATCTTTTCTTTGGGGCTGTCCACTCAGTGGCTCCACTCACAGCTTAAGAGGCTCCCATTAAAACAGACCCAGAACTAGAAATGCAACACTACATCACTGAGACCCTGGTTAGCTGAGCTGATGATTCAGTTACTTTACTGTGAAATGGGATTCTAATGGCATAAGGAAGGGACCAGGAAAGAAACAGATCTATACCATGGAGAAGATCTACCAAATGTCATCTCAAGAGATGTGACAAGGTGTCTCAGAATGCAGAACAGTCACCACTGCCCTCTGATAGCTTTGCTTGCAGTAAGATTTAACAATGGGTGGGGAGTTTTGGGTAATTAGAACTAGGCCCAAGTCTGTTGTCCATTCTCAGTGCGCACAAGAGAAATAGACATTTGGGTACAAATTCATAAAGCATTTTTCAGTTCCTCTTGTTCTTCGTTATAGCCTAATTTGTCTAAAAAAATCATTAAGGAAAAGAGATATACAATGTAGTTGATAAATAGGGCTCTTGACTGACAGAATGCAGTCTAAGAACACCAGGGAGGAACATGTCCAAGAATGCAAGCTGTAGAGCTATAGGGAAGTAAATGTGTCGATAGTGATTCTTTGGGTTTTATTCAGCTTCAAAGCAACAAGGCTCAGACCACAGCCTGCTACCCTGATTATAATATTCTTTGCTAAGAGTAGATAATCCACTCCAGAGGAAGCTCTGGCAGTAAAAGGATAAAGAGTAATTAAGAGACTTGACTGCAGGACTGCAGAATAATTAGAATTTCAAAGGGAGAGAATAACAAGTAAAAATTCACATTTAGACATACTCATTCAACTGAACTTGGCTGAAAAACCTTTTACTTAGAATGTACTGAAACTTCTTTACTTTGCAACATAACTCTAATCATTTCTACTCAATTTACACTTAGGACTCCTATAGTATAAAAGCAAATGTATTTTAGTTCTCCTAAAATTATCCTCTGTCCCCATTGCATTCTCCTTCCAAAAAAACTTACCATTCCTATTAATTGAAATACAAAAGTAATGCATACTACTGTAATTTGAAGACCAGAAAGTAGGTTGACAAGACTAAAATCACTGTAAGTCCTAGATCTGAATACTGGCGCACATGGTTACAGATTTTACATAATATGCATGTACAGGTGTTTGCACACACTTTCTTGCTCTTTCTTCTCTGCCTTCCATCCTCCTTTCCTCTTCTTACTAAGGAAACTACAGCTGTAGAAATGTTCCAGGATTCTGGTGACTGGAGTCTACTCCAGCCACCACCAACAGATGGCGATCATGGTTGATATCTTACCTTAATACTAGTCATTTTGCAAATAAATTTAAGGTACCATTTGCAGTGTTTGTGTGAGATTTGGAATATTTATGAACATTATTAAACCTGAAATGGCAATGGACATGTTAGTAAGAAGTAATGTGTACTTACAATGTTAACAAAAAATATACATTACATTTGAGAAAGGCAAATATTGTTCATGGCTTATTTTTACTATAACAGCAGAAGTGCTCTTGGTAAACAAAAATGAGATGCTGTACTGGGAAAGTGTCAGCAGCCAGCAAGACAGATGAACAGCATGAACTGAGGAAAAAGTATGACAAAATTAAAGTACTGAAAGCTAATGACTTAGGGAGTTATTCAGGGGGGAAAAAAAAAATCAAAGACATACTTTGCATTAATCCAACTCTTATTCTATACCACACACTTAAGTGATTAGTTCAATAATTTAATCTTCACAACTACTTTAAAAATAGGTGCTATAAAATTTCTACTTTGTACATGTGAAACTTATGAGCAGAGTGAGTCTATTCAAGGTTATATAGATAATAAGTAGCAAAGATGCAAGGCAAAAGTTTGCTTTGGAGTTTAAAGGCCATGCATGTTGACAATTGCAGAACTTGGGTCACCAACTACAGATAGGCTGAAAACAATTCCACTCTGAGTATGCACAGCTTCAGATGAGGGAAGGGCAGACTGTCACTGCTGACGTCTCTAGGACAGATGCTTATGACATTCACAAGGATTCATGTTGATCTACCTTGCCATAAGATGCTCAGTAAAATGCATCAGTGGGAGGAGGCATGACTAGCCCTAAAGCTCAAAAGTCATAATTCATATATCTATTTCATGGGAATGAATCTGGGGACTGTAAATCAAACCTTCTATGTTATATATTTAGAATTGTTAGGGAAAAAAGAAAAAAATCATATACACATACAACAATATCTTTATCCTCATACAACCACATGTATACAGACATTCTCATATCCCTGCTCTACATACGATCATACCTTCACAACCCTAACCCACATGCACACATGTAACACCTCACACCCTACCCTCACATGCAAGGTACCCTTACCTCTTACCCCCACATACACACATATAATCATACTCCTGACACCCATCTGCATAGATATAAACACATCTTCATATCCTCACCTCTATATGCAGATAAAACCATACCTTCACAGCCCTACCCCTATCTGAACACCCCTCATCCCCACATGCACACATACCACCACACCGTCATATCCTATCCCCATACACACAGATGATGCTGAAGATGCAGTTTTCTAGCTCATCTTTTCTGTTGCTTTATTTTTTCAATGGCCTCTCAGGAAAAGGGTTTCCTAAAATTTGCTTTAGCTCATCTAAGCTGGACAGAGGGAAGGAAAACAATGTACAAATGACATTCATTTAAGTAACAGAAAAGTATGTTGGAGAACAATGTCTAGCATAAATAACAGGAGTGATTTATCCATGCTATTCTGAGTCCTACTACCTTACATAACTAAACTGGTACTATTTTCTTTGTTTATTTGGTATAGGAAATAGTAGGTATTTGAAGAAGAGATACAAGATGTGAAAATTTTAAGTTAGACAATCAATTTTAAACAGAATTTGTAAGTTTACCTTTTCACTTAAGACAATTTTCATGGTTTCTATAAAATTCATCTAAGATAAAAATATTAAGAATCTATAAAGATACTGTTGTTTTCATTTCAGCTGTTTTAAGTAAACTTAGATAACTGCTCCTTCTGCTTGTGCTGTGTGGCAGAAGGTACCTTTGTGAATAAATGATGCTGGTGCAAACAGAACAGGAAACTACATCTACAACTGGAAATGAAACCACAGTTTCCAGAAGGAAAATGCTTGGCAAGAAGAGCAATGGCAGACCTAAAGGTTAGAGACAACTGAAACCCTGGTGTGGAAGGTGAACAGATCACAGGAAAGACAAGTAGAGCAAGAAAGGAGAGCTCAAATCAAGAAATCAGCTTGCCAATATTCACAACATGCCCTCAGGATGACCTTCACCACCTAAGGCTTATGAAAAATGCATAAAATGTCAGGCTTATTATTAGGGGGCAATCCTTTGAGGGACATGAGGGATTTTTAGTACAAAAAGCACCTTAATACTAAAAAATAAAAGATGCATAAAGATAGAAAGAATGCCAAGCTAAGCAAGACGGCCTTTGGAATACACAGAAATCCAGGTGGATATGAAGGACCGTGCACAGGAGGTTTTGCTTCATGCAAAGCTATGTGAGAATAACAGAAACTAAGGGTGGGAAGGACCCAGAGCACCCTGAGTTCCAGGAAAAAGGAACATCATGGTTGCAGATTTCACAACTGCAGAAATAAGATACAAAAGCAAAAATTTTGGCAAGGTTAATGAAAAGCTTATGCCCAAAATTAGCAAAGAGAGCCACATTTTTTATTTTGCTTTTACTATACCCAATCATTAACATTTATTCTTAAAAATTAAAAGGGAGGGGTGAGGGGAGTTGGAGGAGAAAAAGTTCTAAAAGTCACAAGACAAATGACTTCTCTGAAGGAGCTATACATGTTCAATTAAATTTTCATTTAATTTACGTTTCATTTGTAGAGGCTGGTGAGTTCATTTTACAACTGATGCTGCTTACACCAGATACAGCTAGAAACAAAAAGTTCACATACAATGAACAGTCCAAAAAATGTAGAGCCTTTCCTCTAGATATAAAGCAGTAGAAATAATTTGATTTATTACAGATTTGGGATACAGTTTAATACCAATTCTATCAGGATCTATAATCAAAGAGAGTAGCTTCACACTATCTGATGATCTTTTAAGAGCACAAGGTACACCAAAGATCAATTATATTGACACTATTTTACCCATAAGTCACTGTACTACAGCACTTCAAAGGTATAGTCATAGATGGTCAGATCCAAATTAGTGTTTCCAAGTTCTACTATGTTAGAGGAAACAATATATGCTAGAAATAGAACTCAGGATTTTATAAACCAAACACTGATTAATATACAATTCCTAAAGCAAACACAAACTGATTATAGAAAGTGATTTTTTTATTTCTGAACTGATTAATTAATCATGGTTATTTCCTCCCCCACAACAATCTACAACATATTTCTTCTGCTTTGATAATCTCACCTTCATGTTTACCTAGTACATTACCCATAAGGAAAACATAGTTGTAAGAAAAAGAAGGCAGAGTTACACCCACAGAGAATTGTCCTCAATACACGTGTATTAGATGTCCTCTAATACAAATGTATTAGAACTTGGCATCTTCGTCTGTAAATGGTCAGACAACATCTACGTCACAGAAGCCAGAACAGTGCTTGACACAAAATAGCTTTTTCCTATACCCTCTCTTCAAATAAGGGTGTCACTGAGAACACCAGCCTTTACTGCCTTCTTACCAAAACAGCAACATGGACTTATGCTGCAAAATGTCAAGAAGACCTACTATTTTACTGTTAACTATCAACATAGCCATTTGCATACTATATGTAAATCAACAGTATTGGTTGCATACATAAGGCACAAGTAGGCAATGTCATCTCCCCTGCCCATGTAAGTGGTAGGAGAAAAAAGGCAGTATAGACAAAAGAGATATACTGCATTTTTGCCTTGGAAAATAGATAGGGCTATATTTTATCCCAATTTAGCATATAGAAACATAGGAAGAAAGGAAGGCAGTTTAGGATTTTAACACAGAATTAAAAGTTAGTAACAAAAGGAAAATTACAAAAAGTTGGGGCACAGGAGAAACCCAGAAGATTGTTTTTTGAGTACCTCTAAATATGTTGCACTTTAAAAAATAAAGCAAAATATGTAATCTCAAGACACACATTCATAGACACACATAGATAGCACACAGACACACAGAAACACACACACACAACACACCCAAATAACAGCCAAGAGTCTAAAGAAACTGAATGTGTTCAACTTCAGCACTGAATGCTGTTAAATGACTGCTTCATTCAAAAAAAAGAGCAGCATGACAGAAAGCTAAAGCAAATATGTTTTCTGAAATTATTAAAACAGAACATGCAAAATTATGTAGGCATTTCTTTTGATTCTACCATAAGCTAAAAGGAGTCAAACTGGACATTTCTTAGACTTACTGCTAAGATTGCCTTGTGAACCAAAATAGGCACCAGTATACTGATTACCAAGTGCAGTGCATCGCTTTTAAAGTAATAAATCTCGACTGCCCCATGACCTTGGAAAGGCAGGCCAAGAAGCCACTGACATGAGGGCAAATGGTATCTATCGTCTTCACTTCTAAGAAATTTGGAGGCACTGTACAAACGTATTGTACTAGAAGTAAAGGACATGCTTGGTTCTCATAAGTAAGTGAATGCCTGTCAAAGAGCTGTGGGCAGAGACAGTACAGTGAGTGCTTCTTATCTGACCCAGGGAGTAAGAATTTCCCTGGGTTGTTTTGAGAAATCTGTCATAATAGGACAGGTGATCGTCATGGACTGCAAAATGCCAGATTCCTTAAAAGAATATGACTCCTAGATTTTAGAAACTGAAGGCAACTAAGGCTAATGCTGACTGGAAGCAGAGTTCTGGAGTGGCCTAGTAAGTAGAAAATTAGACTTCTTACAAGAACAGTACCAGTGTGTACTACTACTTTTCCAAAGTAAAACACTCCCTCTCCTGGAGCGGGTAGGGAGGCTCAGAAGACTGAAGAAATTAGGGAACTCACAGGACGAACAGGGCTACTCTGACGAGTTGAATATATAGCAAGCAAGTACTGGAAATGACCAGATACTTTAGTGGAGCTGCCTACAAATTGTGCAGGGACCCCCAGATTAAACTTTCATAAGTCCTCACACATTGGGGTGGGCTTTTTGGTGATGCACTTGCCTTGGAGTCAGTTACCCATTCTCCTGTAAGTGCTCCCTTAAATCCATTAATTCCCCCAGACTAGACTTGGTCTGTCCTATGTCCCCTTGCTGGGGTGAACAGACCTTTGTTCATGTCTCCCCAGGAAAACTCACACAACCAGGGAATTCCTAAGAGAAAGTCACGCACAGTCAAGTCATGCACAGTAAATGCAGGTTTTATTGAGGAAGTGGTGAGAAAGAGGGGGTTGCTTGATTTGAGCTAAATAAAAAGTAATCATCTGTTCATGAGTTATATGAGGAGTAGATTTAGTTTGGATAAGTGTGACTCAGTGAACATGGAGCAAAGCCTCTAGTGACATGTCAGACCTCAGTTCTCAGCCAGCACTTAAAAAAAATTAAACTATGACCTACATCAAGAGACCAGTGGCACAGTTTTCAGATATATAAATGTGTCAGAGCTCAATGGGGTGGTGAAGATAAGATGTCAGAATGCCCTAAAATTATTTTAATAAACTAGAATTAATATTTGGTCAGTGCCTATTGCAATGCCATTTAATAGAGAAAAACAGCTCATATATAATTTCTAAGGGGGCAAAAATCAACTGACAAATGATTGAAAAAAAGGCTTGATTTATTTATGTAAGAAAATTTGGGCTTCCTGATTAGGACAGGTCAAATTCTCTAAATAACTAAAATCTAGGTTGCACTGATCCTGATTATAGAATTATGATCTTGGCTTTCCTGTTCACCGTTCCCCAGCATTCGAATGATGCCACCAAAAAGCTGTTAAAATCTTAAGCCCAAGATCTCTGATGTGAGCTTTAGAAACAAGCCTCTGCAGATGTAATCAAGGTAAAATAAGCCCCTCTGCATGGGCTCCATTCAGTGCGACAAATATCCTAAGAGGAAAGCTGTAACACAAAGGGTAGTCAAAAACACTTTGGGAAGTCAAAGTTATGATACAGGCAGAAGAGGAAGGATTCTCAAGCTAGCAGCACTAAGAACTGCTGGTAGCTACCACACAGCACAGCTAGGAAGAAGTAAGGAATGCTCCCCTCACAAGTTTCAGAAACAGCATGGCCCCCTGACACATGAGGCTTGGACTTCTATTCTCTAGAACTTCAAGACAATGAACATATGTTGTGTAAAATTACCCAGTTTGTGTCACTTTGTTATGGCAGGCCAAGAGAATACAGTTTTAGCTTGGCTGTATATTTTTTCAGAGGTCTTTGAACCTGCCCTGCTCCATCTCCATTTCCTGCTCTCTAGGACTTCACCTGGGGAATGTTGCATCATTTTACAGAACTCAGTTTAACAGTTCTTTCCTGACCTTTGCAGGACGTGCTGATAAGCACAGTCACTGCACTGTGCCCACAAGAGCCCATCCAAATAGTACTCTGTGAAGCACTTTAAATGCCATCACATGGTCTGCATGGCTCTGTCCTCACTAGGTGTTTACTCTTGGACTGTTTGTTTACCTCTCTTGACCATGAGGTCTCAGCATAGCACCTGATAAATAAACATTCAAAATTCAGGAGAAAAGAAAGAAGACATAGTATCCACAGTCTATTTTGACTATGTGCTTCCTGCTCTGAATATAATTATTCTGAATGTTTAAACCTTGTTGTAGTGGTTTGAATGTGAAATATCTCCCAAAGGCTCAGTGTTCAACCACTTGGTCCCTAGCTGGTGGTGTCTTGAGAGGTTGTAGATCCTTCAGGAGGTAAAAGCCTAGAGGAAGTGGTTCACTAAGGTGGGCGTTGTGATTTTATAGACTGGCTTGCTTTATATCTACTCTCTGCTTCCAATCTACCCAAATAGGAGCAAGAAGCCTCATGCTTCTGCTGCCACAACTGAAAGTTGTTCTGCACCATACCTTCCCCTTCCAATGTACCGCATCCTCAGACAAGTGAGTCACAGCAACAAGGAAGGAAATACACCAGTCTTCTGAGCACTTTTAAAAGACTGAGCAGCATATATCAAGGTCTAGAACCTTATCCTACAGAAAGGCACAGACAAAGGCCTTGAGGGTACTACTGACCTGGGCAAGGAGACTGTGGGGCCAATTTCTATAGGAAAGAGCGAGGAGTCTGCTGCTAGAGTTTTCCAGAAGGCATACCCGGCAGTGCTTCACAAACTGGTCTGAGAGGGGTCAGGTGGTCACCCAAAGGCAGCAGTGGTAACCAGAAAAATAAGGGCAATTAATTTGCCAGAAAGCTAAATTTACTCCGTGATTTTGACCCTTCCTTCATGAAAGATGATACATGCCTCAGTTTGTGTTCTTTTCCAAGGAAACAGAATTTTAATTCTACACTGGATGCCTGATGTTATTTTTGTATAGTTTATATTCACCCTTAAAATTTAAAAATTTGGGGAAGCTCTAAAATATGCTATTGGTGAACAGGGATTGGGTATTCCTTCTTCCTGAGGGGAGCTGGACTGATCAACAAGATTAATGTCCTAAGGACAAGGGTTACACGGAGTAAAAGAATAAGAGTCAAAATGTCCTTTAAAAACCATACCTGACAGCATTTATTTTGTGTAAATTACATCTATAAAACAAAACAAAATAGCTCAAAAAAATTCTGGAAAATTATATATGAACTGATTAGGTCCTCTCACTCACTAGGAGAAAATCCATATCGCAGCAAGAAAGCCTGATTACTCTCCTCCTTCTGGTTCTTTCCAGGATTAGGCTGTAGTCCCAATGCTATCAGCAAGTGTCTCCACCCACTTCCTGTATCCACCCTGCTGAGGCTGCAGAACACCAGCTCCCTAGCTTCCTGCTTCCTTTTATGCTTTGTTTAAACATTTATGCTTAAAAAAAAAAATGTCAGGATGGACCAGCAGGATGGCTCAGTGGGTAGACACTTGCTGTCCAAGCCTGATGAACTGAGTTTGATTTCTGAACCCATGTAAAGGTGGAAGGAGAGAACTGACTTCACAAAGCTGTCTTACCTCCACATGTGTGCTGTGGTAAAAAAAAAAAAATGAGTTAAAAATCAAGGTAAAATGTGTCTTGAGCATGAGAGTATTCATGGATCCTTTGGAAGGCCATAGAATGAATAACTATTCCTCAAAAGCGAGCTGAGATACTGATGATCCTGGAAAATCTCTGAAGGCATGACAACAGAAAATGCAGCTGAGAGTTTCACTGTGTAACATAACTTCATACATAACCACCACAGGCACGCACACACACTGTTCAAGTAGAAAGTACTTTATCCTTTGAAGTGTAAGTGTACCATCATCTCTGGAGGGAACTGGTTATATGGCAACTCAAATGGAAGTGAGTGTATTTGTAGAACCCTGTCTCAGGTGCTGCTGCATGACAGTGCAACTGGAAGAAACTATGGGTAGTTGGGCATTTTTAAAAGATGGAAGGAGGGAGGGAGGGAGGGAGGGAGAATATGAATGAATGAATATATGTGTGTGTTCCTATGTGCACAGATGCGTGTACAGAGGACGACAAAGGACAACCTCAGGTGTCATCCTCAGAAATACCATCTACTTCTTTTGAGACAGGGTCTTTCAGTGGACTGGAGCTCACCAATTGGGCTAGACTGGCTGGTCAATGAACCCCAGGAATCTTCTGTCTCTGCTTCCCCAGAGCTGGGGTAACACCCTGCAATTTTACATGAATTCTCAGTACTGAATTCAGATCCTTATGCTTAGGAGGCAAGTATTTTATTGATTGAACTATGTCCACAGCAACACGTTAACCATTTCCCCAGCCCTCATGGTGGGCTTTCCTTTTGCTAGACTTAAAAAAGTAGGATTATGACATGATAATCCCTCTTGTGCTCATTTGAAAAATACAAATTATATATAATATACATTGAGATCCTGATGGTACTATTCATTCTCTTATAAGGAATATAGTATCTGTTTTAGAACAAGAGTGAAATAAAAGGATACTAACCAAAATCAAGTACCTTTCTCACTGCTCAACATGTTCTGAGCTCAGCTTATCAAAATGTTTGTTTTTGATTTTTGTTTGTTTGTTTCTTTACCTGGCCAAGCTCACTAGGTCAACTTGAGACCTTCCACAGGCCAGAGCCTGTTCCAAACAGCATCCAGAGGAAGGTGCTAATTGCCCCTTAACACTCAGGGCTTACACTGGGCTCTCTAATTGCTTCAAGTCCTGTGTGTTTCCTCTAGCAAGCACTTTGACTCAAAAAGAAGGAAAAGAATGAATGATCTTAAGCTACAGTTCAGCTGACTCCTAGTCCTGACTGTCCCTAAACCCTGAACTTCATTCCAGAGGCAGAAGACAGGACTGGATAATGGACAAGAGGCATGGGAAATGGACAGGTTCATTAAATGAAAAATCCAGTCCTTTTAGTGGCTGGGCATAAAACATGAAAAAGACTCAACCACAGAAGAAAGAATCAGAGCCAATCTGTGATGGAAACTCAGAAGATGGTAACAAACTAGTCTTTCTAAAACCAACAAATACTTCAGAGATGAAGCCACAGGCCTGTTTGGCATGAACCCTCAACAGCAAGAACAGTAAAGAAGATAGATACAGGGTGCATTTATAATAAAACCTGAGATATACTCCATACTCTAGTACCATGTATGACAAGACACCTATACCTGTAAATCTATTTTGACAAGGACTAATTTGAGGATTCAATTCTAGAAGTACTTTTGTTTTTTCCAATGAGGAAATACTCCATTATAATTCATGGGGCATTCATCTACAGTACCTAGAGATGTCAAATTCTCTGACACAACAGTATATAAGGAAATTTTGCTGAAAATCAGAGTAAGATCTGATTGCATGTTTTAGGACCTTAACAAAACATTGAATAACTAATGGACAATGAGGAATTTGTATTTCTGGTGAGTTTATGATTAATGTGTGGGCACTCAGAGTAAGAGTCAGGAAGAAGCTATGCCAAGCACTTAACTTCTGTTATAAACAAAACCACTGTCACATTTGACACTTTAAGAGGGGTTTCCCACATGTAATGCTGTCCAAGCCTTTGACCAGGTGGCAAAACAGGTCCTGTTCTCTGGGAGAAGCAGACTAATGCCCAGGGAAACACAGCTCATCTTTCCATTCTCTGACGCACACAGAAGTTAGAGAAATCATGTCATTTGGTTGGTCTTCAGTAGAAAGAATGGATGTGTCAGGTTCCTACTGGAGTTCATAAGCCATTTCAGTGACAATGGATACTGAAGAAAGTAGTGAGTAAAAAGGAAGAGACCATTACTAGGACCAAGATGGGATCTGTGCCGTGAGAAGTGCTAGCCAATGAAATCATGCGGCACAGCCCTTCCAGAGATGGAACAACTAACTTCCAACCTTTTAGTTACTCCATTCCGGGGTACAGAAGTTGAAATTTATATAAAAATAAGTATGGACTTTGATGGAGTATTTGGGATGAAAACTATTTCAATATTAGTCTTTGAATCAAACACTAAATGTTCTAATATATATCCAAGATGAATACTAAAATGGAGAAAAACCCCCAGCTATTCATTTATCCCATACAAAAGAGGCTAAAATCCTTTAGCTCATTATGTAACAAGACCAAAGTAATGAGGATTAAAAACTATCCTATCCAACCATTAAGAACCAAGAAAAGAGGTCATGCTTACAATATATATTATATATAATAAATATATAATATATATCATAATATGCACAGCAAAGAAAAAAACAGGACTCCAGGCTAAATGGTATTTGACTGACCTACCACTTGGAAAGGGAAAAGAAAATGCATAAAATATCTTTGGGGGGGATTTCTTAAATATAATTTATTATTAAATTAATGAACTATCTCTTAAAAATGCAAAGCCAGGGGCTGGAGAGATGGCTCAATGGTTAAGAGCACTGGCTGCTCTTGCAGAGGGCCTGGGTTCAATTCCCAGGACCACATGGTGGCTAACAATCATTCATTAACCCCAGTTCCAGGGGATCTGGCACCCTATTCTGACCTCCATGGCATAGCATGATATGGGTATACTTACATACATGCAAGCAATATACTCATACATATAAAAGTATTAATAAATAAAATTAATGTTTAAAAATGCAAAGGCATAACAATTTGCAGTTCTATCAAACTATTCAGAATGCAGAGCATTCTGCATCAGAAAGCAGAAAAACCATGTCGGAGAGCATCCAATATCCATCCATTGGCTGAACTGCTGTTACTCTTATGACAACACAGCAAACCCAGACAGGACAACTTCAGGACAGGGTGCTCTTCTAGGTTCCCAAGGAATGACTGTGTGTGAAAAATGTTAATAAGCTGTAGACAACAGCTGCCAACCATTTCTTGGTATAAACTCTTTTACTAACTAGAAGGGAAAAGGCTAAAGTGTGTTCAGAGTTTCCTTTCATTTGTTCTTCTTAACTTCAGAAAGCACAGGACAGAATTTTGTAAACTCTTGGCTAATTGGACTTGCAATCCTGATGTAACTGTATCCCAAGTAGCTGTGCCAATTAAAAACTTCCCAATTGAGAAGGACTCTTTCCCCCAGGATCTTCATTATGTACTTATAAAACTACGTGTAATGTAGTTTCTAGGTCATATCTATGGATTGGTTCCCACAAGATTCACCCTGCTAGGATTCTATACATTTAAAATTATTATTTCTTAGGTCTTTGTGACTGACAAAGAGGACAAGGTATTCATTAGAAATGGAACTTGGAATGATTACTGAGTCTGATGTATTTCTTCACAAACCACAAATTAACTCAGCTTCTATCCAGTGAGGGTTAGCATAGGCCATACTCTTCCATTATTTTATACTGAACATCTCATTCATGTTACAGTATAAAATTTAGTTGAATTCTCTTTCTAAGTACTTAACACACTATTTAGACAACTGGCAGGGATATATTAACTACAAAAAGAAAAGAAAGGTTTTTTAGCAGGAGACAAAATGGACATATAATATTGCTAGAAGTCACTGGGTCACCTATAAAAGGCAACTGGCAATGTACAGCAAAGCTTTGTATCATTTCTCCTATGAAAATGATTAAGAATTTTCAGAGACTAACATAAAAATTATATGGAAAAGTTGCAAGCCATCTATATACCAAGTACATAGCAGACTAGCTAGTAAAGAGTCAAAGCATGTTCCCAGTGACATTGTATGTCCTTGTTTCAGTGAGCCAAGACTTCCAGAAAATCAAACCAAAATAAACAAAACTGAAACAAACATGAGATCCAGGATCTTGTGAGACACACTGATACAGTTGTGAAGAAACCACACATACCCATCTTTTTTCTTTTGAAAACCTAGATTATTGCTGTCCAACAGAAATAGAACCACAAATGCAACCCACATATATAATTTAAAATTTCCTACTTGCCACATTAAACATAAAAAAGAAACATGTAATTAATTTTAATAATTGTTTCTTTAACCCAATATAACCAAAATACTATCATTTCAACATGTAATGAATATAAAATGTCAATGAGCAGTGTAACATTTTTCTATAACCATCTAAGATCTGGTGTGCATTTTGCATTTCCAGCCCATGTCTGTTTGGACCAGTCATATGCCAGCACTGAAGAGCCACATGCAGCTGCTGGAGGCTGTGCTATCTATACAAATCTAGATGTTTGTGTTGCTGCCTCTTTCCTACATTAATATTTTCCTTACCATGACAGACAATAGCTTGGCACCATTTAAATCACTATTTTATAGATTATTTATGGTAGTTGCTTTAAATTAGGCACAAACTATCAATGTAATCCAACTTCTACACTTGTTACTTTTGGGACTTATTACTGAGAGTATCTGACTAGCAAGGTCTACCTGAAAAGTTACAGTAGCATTTTCCTTATAACAGTGGGCAAGAGTCTGTGCTTACTCTCAACCATGCAAAATACATCTTGTTGCACAAAAACTTCCTAATTCTTCCTTCATCATCCCCAACTCTTGGGGTTAGGAATAAGACTGAGATTTAGCCACACCCTTTTAAGCAGATAGAATGAACAGCATACATGATGTGAGATGCCTTATTTTGGGGCCCAAAGATTGGCTTAGCAGGTAGAGTTGTCTGCCCCCAGGTCTGATAATCTGAGTTTGATTCCTTAGACCCACATGGTAGGAGAGAGCTAGCTCCCATAACTTGTCCCCAGACCTCTGTATGTGTGCAAACATGCATATAAATACATTTACTAACAAAATTTTTAAAAAGAAAAGCTCCATTTTAAGAGAAAATAAACCAAAACATTAGGAAATCGACCACATCCTTATGATCTAAAAATAAGCATAGTAAATTTGAAGTCAGTCAACCTTGCAGATCTCTGTTTATGATTTCACATTTTAACCAAACTATCATGTGATGCTGTGGAGCAACCTTGGCAGCCACTGGTCTGAAAGCATCTTTCTTGCTTTCAGTAAAAGGAACTGTCTCAAGGAGGAGCCAGCATCTAAAGTACGGGCCTTGATAAATGAGGGTGAGTTGGATCTCAGCTCACTAATCTCTGGAAAGGCAATGTTTGCAGGTGCCAATGCTCCCAATTGTACATGGGATACAATTGAGAACACTATCTCAGCTAGCACATAGCAGCAGACAGGGGGAAAAGCAGCGGAGATAGCAGGGAGTCAATATGTAGGTTTCCGATTTTCAGTATCCAGAATGCCATCCTTACCAAACTAACAAAAAGCTAACAACCTTCCTTGTGGAGAGCAACTTAGAAAATAAGGAGAAAACAATAATAATAATAACAATAATAACAATAATAATATAAACCCAGGTTGGGCACAGTGGCACATGTCTTGAATTCCAGCTAGGGCTACAGGGAGACCCTGTCTGAAAAACAAAACAAAAACCAACAACAAAAAACTCCAAAGTATATGAATAGAGTTGGAAATAAGTATTTCAAAACTTGAGGCAGTTCTTATTAAGTACATCATGAATTAAATAAAAAATTTCCATGAATCTTTATGAAGCATGTAACAATTCTATAAGAGACTATACAGTGATATAACTGGAAAAGATGAAACTTGCTGATCACACCCTTCTGCATTCTTCTTTTATGATAACCACAATATAAAACAGACTATAAAAACAACTACTCAAGTTTACATACTTGGATACTAAAAAGTTATCTTATATTCTACTGTCAATTTCAATATGTCTAAATAAAAATGTAAATCAAAATCATCTCCTCGAGCAAATCTGTTATTTCTTTATATTAGAAAAGTGGTAACATATTCTATCTTCTCATCCATCCATTTATGCAAGTTTTTTCTTCTTAAATATATCCTAATCTTGTCAGGGATAAGAACTATATCTAAAGCATTTCTTATGTCATCTGCTACTTACCACAACACCCTTTTTAAATGACAGGAGCTCAATAAACAGTAGTTGAATTCAATTTTTAACTTAGAAAGATTTAAATAGTAAGGAAAAGCACTGGTTGTAGGCACAGGAGACAGAGTAAGTGTACTAGAAAACTGTCGGAAGAGGGGAAGCAAAAGGAAGTCTTTGTTACATTCTTTTATACCGGGCACTGTCCAGAAACTTTAGACATGTCATCTCGCTTAATGATCATCATGATCCCCACTGTATCAACAATGGCACTAAGGCTAGAGAGCAAAAGCAACATGCCCAGCCAATCTCAGCCAGCTGCTCCACAGGCAGCCAGGATTTGCTCAGGCCCTTCACCATCATATTATACCCTTCCCCCTTTCCTCTCATCCTGGAAGAGAGAATGGTTCAAGAAAAGGTCAAGATGTCAGCTATACAGGCTGTGCTCTGTTGGTCGCATTTCCCCATTTTCCTTTGCCTGTAACACATCTCTTCTCTTTCGTGGAAACAAGCTCTTTTTCATTAAGAGTAACATTATAATCTCAGTATGAATTCTTAACTGATGATCAAGTTATTTTAATAACATCCTGTTATTAAAATAAAAATTTCCACAAATATATACATCAAGCTCTAAATCCTTTGCAGTTCTGATAACAATTTAGATACTAGTTTTCTTATGTATTTGATATAGTTGGAAACAAATGTGTCAAAGCTATGTTGATACTTTAAAACCACTTGAGGTGACCTCAAAGCTCTGGGAATGGCATTTGTAAATTAATTTTTGCTACAAGGCCAGGATCTGAAACACAATGGTGTATTTATTACACACTGTGGGGTGTCTTTTAAAACGAGGATTCTTAGTGAAGTATCTAAATCAGCAAAAATGAATATATGTATTCAGTACTAACACATTCCTGTAAATACATTTAAGAGATGCAGTCTTTAAAAAGTACCTCTATATACCACATGCATGATAGCCTTTGTGACTGAAGTAAATTTTTTAGTTATTAAATGTTAGGCTAACCAAACATGGTGGCATAGGCCTTTAATCCCAGAACTCGGGAAGCAGAAGAAGGAGGATTTCAGTGAGATCCAAACTAGCCTGGTTCACATAGTGAGTTCCAGGCCAGCTGGAGCTACAGGGAGAATCTGTCTCAAAAACGGGGGACAGGTTTTAGTTTACAGGGGTCTGTTGTAACAGAGAACTATATTTTAAAGGTATTTATATTTGTCTCTTGCAATGATGTCTGTGTCAGCATGTGTGTAAGTGCACCCATGTCACGTAATGCCCGAGGTGGTTAGAAGAGGGTGTCAGATCCCCTGAAACTGGAGTTACGGAAGGTTGTTAGGCACCATGTGAGTGCTGGGAGGTCTTTTGAAAGAACAGCTAGTTCTCTTAACTGCAGTCATGTCTCCAGTCCCAATTTTACCAAGTTTTAAGATCAAGCTCTGACATTATGAAATGAGATGAGATTTATGTGTCACTCCTGACACAGCAATGACTTGGGCAATATCTCACCAAGCTTGTGGAACTTAACTTTGGGACAAAGAGTTTCCTGTTGAATTTGGTAAGCTACATTAAGTACCTTAATTTAGTAATAAATGCTTGAAAACATATAAGTAGGTTTAAAATAAAATCTAGACCTTATTTACATTGAGTTATCCACACAAATATTTATTGTGAGATCTGATGTGGAGGGGAAATTCTGGAATTAACTTCTATGGACTCTTCTAGTGTACCTAGGTGGTTCAATTTAAAACAGAAAACAGATGGTAACCTACCTTAGATGCCCTATGTCCTCCCTAATTTGGAACAACTTTTTCTAGGTGCCCCTAAGAATAGGGAAGGTGTCCTCAAATAGTTCCTAATTAGAATGTCTTCTTGTGGCAGTGTAATGAAAATTATGGTTTACCTCTTTAATTCTGCTTTATTTCTGGACTCTTAAGTCTCCCCACCTCACAATGAAGACAGGATTCCCTTGACGTTTGAGGGCGTGCACTCAAGGAAATCAGCTTTAGGTCCAGATGAAAGTTCTGGACCTGATACACTGTAGGAGCAGTGGTAGGTGGCTGAGTAAAGAGAAAGTAGCTGCAGGACTGAATACCAGGAAGGAGTTTTTACACAGCACCAGGTACAAAGACAAAAACTGGAAACAACCTGAGCATTTAGAAATAATTCATGAGTTTATAGTGTCATTCAAATAAAATTACTACAGGTTTTTGGAGAATACTTAAGGACATGAAAACATTCTTGTTAGATTATGAAATAAAAAATATGTATTCAATATAGTTCTAATTTTTGGTAAAAAATTATTGCTTATTCATTCGCTTATATTCTTATATTCTCATTCTGTAACCTGCACTAGCCTTCAACTCTTGATCCTTCTGACTCAACCTCTCGAGGCAAGTTTAACAGGCACATGTGCATGTGTACACACAGACACACACACACCCCTACAAATAAAACTGGTAACTTTACAATATTATAAGGGTAAATTTATAATATAAAACAAAAGAGGACATTTTACAAAAGGAAAGAAACTCTGTGACATGAGACTGGACTGTGAAAACATACTTAAATGCTGGATTACAGGTTCCAGGGATGGAGTCCTACATAATAAGTGGTTACTGAAATTTATCTAAAAGTACTAATCATTTTTCTAAGACATAAATGGATGTTTTCACAACCCTTTTAAAAACCTGTATATATGCTAATATACCTATGAATATTCCAGGTAAAAAATTAGCTTGAAATTTAACCTTTTCATGAAGGAGCAGACACATTATTTCTTTAGTATGGAACTCACCATAGAAACTTCCTGATGGAATCAATCCCTAACCCAGGCCATGCCAGGAAGAAGGTGGAAAATGCTCATTTCAAATTAACCAAGGTGGAGCAAAACAGAGGTCTCCTCAGTATAAGAATTTCTTTTTGTATAGAATCAGGTTTCTAGTGAATATTCCTGAAAGCAAAAGCCATGTGTCCATCCAGGTACCTTCTAAAACAGCTGTTCCTTATTTCTGAAATTCTCTTTGAATATCATCAAGGGGGGGGTAAATTTACACTGTGTTCAAGGGCAAGCTGGCTTTATTAACACGGGACCACATTTTGCTGTCTTGCTGCAGCCAAATGATAGCTGTGTCTTTGTCCTATGTCTGCATCAGGAACCCAAACTAGTTCTGTTTTTAAGAACCTGATGTTCTGTTATTAAGCCCACCAGATTACTGGTTCTAATTAAGGACGGTGTTACAGGCTCCCACACAGTTATTAATGCATACTATTGCTATTATAAGAAGTACTGATTTCTGCTCTGAATCACCTGGAGTAAAATTTACTTATCAAACAGAGAAAATGGGAGTGAAGATGATAAAAGATGGCTTCTTGTGAGACATCTGTGACTATAAAATACTAATTGATAATATTTGCTCTGCCATTAGTAATTACAACAAAATCCTTACTAAAATCTAAAAATAATTCATCTAGAAAATGAGACCACAATGTATCTTTTCTTGTGTTATTAATTCAGCAAAGTGTATTTTATGTTTTTCAAAGTTCAATAATTATGAGCTACAAGAAACTGAACTTATTGAGTGAAATTAAGCTGACATTTAAAATAGTACTACAGGACCTGACAATATATGTTTTTAAAGCTGCATATATGGGGCTGGAGAGATGGCTCAGAGGCTAAAGGTACCAGCTGCTCTTCAGCGGACCTGGATTTGGATCCCAGCACTCACATGGTGGCTAATAACCATTCATAACTCCAGTTCCAGGAGACCCAATGCCCTCTTCTGGCCTCTACGGACATTGCATGACACAGGTGCTCTTACATACTTGTTGGCAGTACACTCATACACATAAAACAAAAATAAATAAATAAAACATTTTGAAAACTGCATATTAAATTCCTATCCTATTACCTGTTAGACAGATGTGTAGTTTTTGAGGCTATTATTGGTAATTTTTGATTGATGTAAGATAGACTGCAGCTAAAAATAATTAGAAGTCTGAATCTATTGGAATTAAGGTAAGATTTTAGTCATTTTAATGGATATTTTTAATCTGAAGTTTATCTTTTTAAAAAGTCAATGTGGAGGTCCAGACTGTTGGAGACTTCCTGAAAGCAAATGCCTGACTAGGCCTTCCTGGTGAGCTTGCTAAATTGGGCCATGGCCACCCCTTTCCTGCTTTGGGACCATCTGCAATCCCTCCCACTGCTCTAGGGCTTAGGCTTCCCTGTTGACTACTAGACACCAGCACATCCACTTCCCATCTTCTCTCCTTAGACCTTGATACCATCCACCTTAGGATTTTGAAGTTCTCCTAACTAGCGAGGACCGCTTTGCCCTCCTGGAGAGCTCTTGAGTAGCCTGACTGGAGTCATTTGGTTCCTCCAATATAAAATCAAAAGATAAAACCTTTAATGCCTAGACCAACCAGCTTTCATACCCAATCGAAAAGCAACCAAGGTACATTAATAATACAAAGAGAATCAAACTCAATAAAGGAAGGCTTGAATTTCATACCAGAATCATAAGCAACAAAAGAAATCCATATGCCAAAACTACAACAAAAAATAATATGACAAACCAAAATAATATGCCCTATAAAATACCACCAGTCCTAAGAAGAGTTCTATGAGACATGCCCCATAGCAGAGGTAACCCAGGACATAGAATGTAAAAGAACCACCATAAACACAACCAAAAAATGTAATGAATTTAAAGAAAACACAAACGAACAACTCAAGGAACTAAAAGAAGCTAGGGATAAACTTCTGACTGAATTCACTAAAGAAATAGAAATATGAAGAAAACTCAGACTGAAATGAAGAAGGAAGTAAAATCTCAGTAAGTCAATTTGAAATGACAGGAGAAAGCCTCACCAATAAAATAAATGAAAAGAAAAACAGAATATCAAGATTGAATGATAAAGTTGAAGAACTAGACTGCTCAAGCAAAAAATATGAAAATTAGAATAAAAAACAGGAATGGAGTATGAAGAAAATGTGGGACACCATGAAAAGATCAAATTTATGCATCACAGGCATAGAGGATGGAGAAGAATCCCAGGCAAATGACTGACCAGATCTTCAACAGGACTGTAGAAGAAAATTTCCTCAAATTAAGAAAAGACATGCCCATACAAATACAAGAAGCACACAAAACACCAAACAAATAGGACCAGAAAAGAAACTCCCCAAAGCGTATCATAGAAAAAAACATTAAATATACAAGTCAAAGAGGGAATACAGAAAGCTGCAAGAGAAAACAAGTCACATATAAAAGAAAATCCATCAGAATTTCAGCTGACCTGTTAATGCACACTATAAAAGCCAGAAGAGCCTGGACCAAAGTATTCCCAGTTCTAAAGGACCACAGATGCCAACCCCAGAATACTTTACTCCAAAAAACTGTCTATTATAGTTGAAGGGAAAGAAAAATCTTCCATGATATGAATAGGCTGAAGAATACATGTCTACCAAACCAGTTCTTCAAAGAATGATACAAAGGACTGAAAAAGGAGAGAACAGAAAGAAACTAAATCAAAGTATAACTATGGAAAGTTAGAACAAGAATGCAAATAAATTAAAATGATAACCAATACACACCTTCAATAATAACTTTAAATATCAATGGCCTGAAGCCCCCAGTCAAAAGACACAGATAGTTGAATGGATTAAGAAACAAAATCCATCTTTTGCTGTCTACAGCATCTTCAAGGATAAGGCACCACCTTAAAGTGAAAAGCTGGAAAAAAATATTCCAAGCAGGAGTTGCAATTCAAATATCTGACAAAATAGATTTCAAAACTAATCCAAAGAGATAAAGATGGTCACTTCATTCTGATAAAAGGAACAAATGACGAAGAAGATATTACAATCATGGTACATATATGTACAAACTCTGGTGCACTCAATTTCATAAAAACAGTACACTAGGACTTTAAGATACAGATTAACCCCAACTCAGTAATAGCAGGGGACTTCAATACCCCTTTGTCTTCATTAGACAGGTCAACTGGACAAAGAATAAACAGAGATATCTGAATTAAATGCATTCTATCAGACCACAACTAAATAAAGCTTAAAATCAACACCAAAAGAAGCTCTAGTAACTACAATAACTACAGATCAAACAACACGCTGTTGAATGATGAATGGGTCAAAGAAAAAACTAAGAAAGAAATAAAAATATTCCTGTATCCAAAGGTTAATATAACACAACAGAACTCTGAGTCAATTTAAAAGCAATCCTAAAAGGGAAGTTTATACCTGTAAGTGCCTATATTAAAAAATCCAAAAGAGGTTGAGCGTAGTGGCACATGCCTTTAAATCACCACACTTGGGAGGTAGAGGAGGGAGGATCTCTGTGAGATTGAGGCCAGCCTGATCTCCACAGCAAGCTCCAGGTCAGCTGTGACTACAGGGAGACCCTGTCTCAAAAAGACCCAAAACAAAAAAATCAGAAAGCACAAATAAATGACAACATTGCAACTCAAGACTCTAGAAAGGCAAGAACAAATGAAACCCAGACCCAACAGATGAGAAGAAATAACAAAAATCAGAGCAAAAATTAATGAAATAGAAACAAACAAAACAATACAAAGAATCAATGAATCTAAGAGGTGGTTCTTTAAAAAGATAAGTAAGATAGACAGATCCTTAGTTCAGTTAACCAAAAGAAAGAGCAAATCCAAATCAGCAAAATCACAGATGAAAGGGGAAACATCACAACAGACACCAAAAAGACACAGGACATTATAAAGGAAAACTTTAAAAACTTATACTCTAGTAAATCTAAAAACCTAAAAGAAATGAGTGAATAATTAAATTTTGGGGAGCCACCAACGCTAAACCAAGAAGAAAGAGATCAAGAGCTTACACAGACCTATAACAAATAAAGAAATTGAAACAGTAATACAAAACTTCCTGACTAAAAACACGCAGGCCCATATGGATTCACAGCAGAATTCTACCAGATATTTAAAGAAGATCTACAACCAATTATTCAACAAGATAGAAAGAGAGGGAGAACTTCCAAACTCCTCTATAAAGCCAGCATCACTCTAATACCAAAACTCGGTAAAGAAACACCCAAAAAAAGAAAACCATAGTTCTATATCCTAAATGAACATAGATGCAAAAATTCTCAACAAAATACTTGCAATCTGTATGCATCAAAAAGATCATCCATCAAGATCATGTCAGCTTTATTCTACAGATGCAGGGATGGTTCAATATAAATATATCCATAAATGTATTAAGTCATATGAATGGACCCAAAGACAAAAATCATGTGATCATCTCAACACATGCAGGAAAGGCCTTTGACAAATCCAACATGTGTTTATGTTAAAAGTTCTAGAGGGAACTGGACTAGATGGAACATACCTCAATATAACTAAAGCTATATACAATAAACTCAAGGCCAACAGCATTCCCATAAAAATCAGGAACCAGAGAAGGCTGTGCACTATCTCTATTTTTTTTCAATATAGTGCTTGAAACTCTTGCCAGAGCAGTAAGACAAAAGAAAGAAATTAAAGGAGTACTAATTAGTAAAGAAGAGGTCAAATTATCCCTATTTGCAAATGGTATATTACACATGAGATACCAAAAGTTCCCACAGAAATTTCCTAGAAATGATTAACACTTTTAGCAAAGTGGTGGGTTACAAAATCAATCTACAAAAATCAGTAGCCTTTCTATATACCAGTAATAAGCAATCAGAGAAAGAGTACATGGAAACCCTCCATTCACAATAGCCTCAAAAATATGTATCTAGGAATAGACTTGACCAAAGAACTATTTATTGTCAGCTGATTACTGCTGGGTGACAGAGTTAATCTTTTTTAAGCAAGGACTCTAGACAAGCTGACCAGCCTCTCTGGTGGATAAACTTACACCAAGGGATGGGGACACAAACTTGACTCGAAAGGCCTTAACATCAATGACAGAATGCATGATATACGGTGGGGTACTGTAGGAGGGTGTGGATGGGGATATTTAAGATGTTCTGTATAAAATATACAAAAATTCAGTAAAAATTATACAGAAAAGTTAATATGAAATCAATGTACTAATATGATTCTGATATTTCAATTACAAAAATACTAATTATCTTAAAGTCCTTACAACAGTCAGTAAAGTAGGTAGAAAGAAGTTACTGGTCAGAAGAATACTGGGGACACAGCAGTAGGTATCTCCCTAAAAGGCAACAGTTTATACTGCAGGAACTATAACCTCAGACCACGCACTTACCCTTCTGAGTACTCTCAGGGCAGCTACAGCCAAAGGGAGAAGCCAGGAGACAAGCTTCTATGATGCTCTGCCTACTTTGATGGGCACTTTAATGTAATCATACATGGAAACACTCGTGTTTTCTATGGAAATACAAACTATTCTAAAGGAGGAAATCAAATTTTTGTTTTTAAACAGTATATTGACATGGCAAAACATTGCTGAACTTTAACTTTGGACAACTATTTACCAAGTGCTTACTATGGGTAGACGTCAGACTATGGAAAAGAAAACCCAGTATTACAACACAAGTGGGCCAGTGCCAGGTGTAATAACCAAAACATAAGTTTCTCAAAAAGGCCTTTATGAGCACATTTTCACTTAGTACACTGCCACACTGTACATCTTTACTTAAATAGCATTTTAACCTTATTTCTTTATTCATCACTTATTCATGTGATTCCCAGTAGCTCCAGGGTCTCTGCTTGTTGAACTTAGCAACAACACAAATGCGATCATCATTTAGCACAGTGCCCAAATAAAAGTGCATGAAATTGGTGCCTCAAGACTACTTTATAGAAACATCCACGTATGAGTATCCATGGGGCTCAACAGAAGATTAGAATATTAGTATTCCATCCTTTTTATTTTATTCAAATGGAGACTGAATCTCAAGTAAATCTGACAAGCAGAAGTAAAAGGAGAGATCTTTTTTTCTTCCTATTGTGAAGAAACCCAATGTTAAGCTGAATACTTTACAGGACAGTCAGGCTCTGAATACTGAACAAGACAGCAGTTCAGAAAAGAGAATTCACTACATACTTCCACATCTCAAATTACTGGTTTACAGAGAGCAGCTAGAAATATGTGGGGAGAGGAAAAAAAAAAAAAAAAAAACGAGTTATCAGCATTTAAAGGCAGGAAGAGTCAGTCCACAAGGCCAGGGCACTAGTGTCTTGGGACTGTGACAAGTTCTTCCTGTGGGAACTGAAACTACCCAGTTCCAAGAAAATTAAGGGACCCGAAGAGGGGTGATAAATTCATATTCTATGAAACATGCCCTCACTTCCATTTTAATGGTGAAGAAACTGAAGCTTAAATATTTAATGCATTACTTCAGACTCATTTCTACCCAATCCTGGTAAGTAACTGGCAAGTGTCAGGCCTGCGGTCATGCTGTCTGTTTCTCAGGGAACTTCAAATTGTATGCTCTGTCTTCTGCTAAGTCTTGGAGAAGAGAGCCCAGATAAGTTACATTCTTAAAAAATTCATTAAGAATTCAAAGGTGCCCCCATGCCCCACCCATGAAGACTGTGTCCAATTTGTTCTGACTAGGAGGAGTCTGTACTAATTGTTATTCTGATAAACACTGAGATGGGGTAGGAGGAGCAAGAGGGATAATCTTCCCTTATAATGCCAGACTAGAACTTGAAGATTGGATGTTACTGTAATAATCCCAGTTATATCACATGGTATCAAAATTAGTGTTGTAAAGATAGCTACTGCTTAAAGGGCCTTGTTACTAGCTTCACAATGGCTCTCCCAGAGCCTAACACAGCCTGCATTCTTTGGACAAGAATTCTTTCTTTTCTTTTCTCTTTTCTTTTCGTTTCTTTCTTCTTCTGTTTATAGTACATATCCTTAAATAACCACAGAAAATATCTCTGTCCATTACATACCATCAGCCTGAGCTGAACTTAGCTGCCCATATAGTAAAGATGGCTTAAACTTCCAATCTCCCCACCCTTTAAAAGGAACGGAGTGGAAGCAGGCAGCAGGCGAGCGGCTAGCTGTTCATTGCCTCACACTTGACTAAATTATTTATTTTAAGCCATTTTTAAAAGTCAAGATTTTAAAGGCAATTCAAAGCAAGAAGAGAACTGAAGATGAGAAGGCAGTGCTCTATTTTATCTAGTTAAGAAAACCCCTCCAGTAAAACCTACAGGAGTCTGAACAAAATTTCTTAAAATCTGTGTCCAAAAAAACACCAAAAGGAACTTGTATTTTTCACTTAGGTTACTGAATAAACTTAAACTTGATTTACCTATTTAGTGAAGTATATTTTAAAGACGAAACACTGCAAGACAGGTTGACAAAACTGTTTCCCTATCTAGACATTCGTAAAAACCAGGTCCTTTCTTATCAGTGAAAAAAAAAATCAGTATAAAACTATTGTCACAGAGTGAGACTTTGTGCTTTAATTTAAATCATATAAGAAATGTATATCAGGGCTGGGGCTACAGGCAGACTAGCTTGTCTAGCATATAAGCCATGGTGGGTTCAATCCCTGGCACTTCATGAACTGGGGATGATGGGGCATGCCTCTAAGCTTAGTAGTCAGGAGGTAAAGGCAGGAGGATCAGAAGTTCAAGGTCACCCTGAGATATACATATGAGATTCAAAGTGAGTCCTAGATCAGTCTGGGTTCCATGAAACTCTGCCTGAAAGAAGGAAAGAAATGGGCAGCAGAGAAAACATGAATTTTTAAAAAATTTATTTTAATTTATTCTTTTTATTTTATGTATATTGCCTGCATGTGTGTAAGTGCACCAGTGTCATGCAAAGCCTGTTGAGGCCAGAAGAGGGCGGTGGATCCCCTGGAACTAGAGTTACAGACAGTTGTTAGCTGCCATGTGGGTGCTGGGAATTGAACCCAGATCCTCTGGAAGAACAGCATTTTAAAACGCCAAGCCATCTCTCCAGCCCTGACTTTAAACTTCAGAAATAAAATGACTATATAGCACTAATTGAGACCATGGACGCTTTTTCTTTTTTAAGGGCAAACAATTAATTGCTTGGAATACTAAAGCAATATTTTATGGCCTCTGTAGATGCAATAATTCATATGGTTTAAAGTTTCAAAGAAAACCCCAACATTGTTGCTCACAAAAATCCTTCAAACCACATAACCACCAAAGTAAACCCAACTTTGCCAAAACCATAAGATCTTCAAACAAGTTTTTATGTAACAAATTTTCATGGTTATAACACCACTCTATGCTTCTTTACTGAAATGAAGTTTTGACCTTATTTTTATCCCCACTTATCCATGTGATATGCGAGCCACAAGAATGAATTTCGTTGATGTAAAAGATCAAGTAAGTCTGCAGAACTAGAAAATTATTCTAAGCAGAAGAGTGGTGAACACAAGGCAGTAAGCAAGACCAATCAGTTTCCTCCCTGGAGGTCAACAAGCACTAGATAAATTATCAACCCAGAATGCTGTGAGCAAAATGGGTATGCAAAGCTATGCAATTCCTACTCACAGGATGTGCAGTTTTCAGTGTTTTACTGATCTATAAAAACATATAAAAGCATTATCTGATTTATTATCGCATGAATTATGTGTATAAACTAAGGAATTTTGTTGTATTTCATGGGTAATTCTCAAATCTAACTCAACAGCACACTAACAGAGGCTGGGATACCTTTGATTCTTTTTGGACAGAATGTTTATGCTTTATAAGCCCCTTCACATTCATTATCTCAATCTTAATTTAAAGCTCATGCCTGAGAAGGAGACTAAAATAAGCAACAAAGATAATTAGACATTTTCCATGGCAGGGAGAATGGGCGGGGCACTATTTCAGGGCTTTGACCCTTTGAGAACAGAACAATGGCCAATGGCTGGCACAGTTATTATCTCTAATGTTATTACTTTTAACAAGCTTTTATAACTGCTTGCCAATTAAATATTATTCTATCTGTTGCACTTAAAATGCAGAGTGAAAGGAAACTATTATATAAGAACCTACCCCAAACCCCAAACCAATATTGGCGTGTGTGTGTGTGTGTGTGTGTGTGTGTGTGTGTGTGTGTGTGTGTATTTGGTTTTTTGATACAGGGTTTCCCTGTAGTTCCAATTGGCCTGGAACTTACTATGGAGATCAGGCTGGTCTTGATTTCATAGAGCTCTACCTGCCTCTGTCTCCCTAGTGCTGGGATTACAGGCATGTGCCACCACACCCTGCTAGTATTTTTTTAAAAACAGTCATTTGATACCCCAAATGTTCTCTGTAAAACATTTCCAAAGGTGTCTTATTCAAAATACTGTTATTAAGAAAAATGAAAAGATTTCTAGTTGAGATTTTTCATTCCTTGCTTACAAAAATAAAAATGGCACATTTCCCTCTTGCACACTTCCCTCTTCAAACATTAGCATGTATGCAAATTTGTATATACACATATTTGCATAGGTATATGTACATGAGTGTATATATATCACTACATGTATATAGACCTGTACTGTTCTAGAGAGACTCAGGTAGCCTAAACAGAAACATACAATAGAAGATAAAATAAAAGTCAAAACAACTGATGGCAGAGAATACATGACACACAGACAAAACGGAGGTAGGAACAAAATGGCTTTGACAGAGGTTGATTGTTTCAAGCGCCTGACTTCTCACCATGGGTGAGTCTGAAGAGGCTGATCAAATAGAAGAAAGTGACCTGAGGATGAAATCCCTGATTGACAAGAAGCCTACCCCAAACAGCTCTTCAATGCACATGTAGTTCAATGATCTTAATGACTTTGATTTTCATGTGTAAGTGTTAAATATAACCCGAATCATGTAGAAAATGGACCTCAATGTATCCTACTCCCTTGAAAACTGAGGATAAGGTAAAATTCTACAATCAGAAAACCAGATTAATTAGTACCATCTATTTGTTGGTTATATTGAAAGATAGGAGAGTTAATGATTACTTGGGATTATTAGTACTTGGGATTATTTTTGATACAGGGGTATCAAAAAACCTGAAACAAAATTCAGCACTGTAGAAATTCAGAGTAACCCTTTCTTACTTCCTGTTTCGGACCACAGAGCTGGAAGGAATTTTCTGGTTTCAACTTATATACCAACTCTGAATTACTAGTGGTCCTATGTGCAAAAGAAGAATTCTGAGGCCCAAGCAGGCCCAACAAGAAGCAGGTTCTCAACTATTTAGTTGCAGTTGCATCAGGAGAAAAGAAATGCAGTGGTACACGGTCACTTGATTGTTTATTACTGATCTCTGGTTCCAGTTTTGTTGATGTCACCAGTGAAGACTTAGAAGCTTAAAGTGGCTGGTTCTTTACGTAATATTCTTTAATCTATTTATTTATTGGTAGCCTGTCTTATAACAAAATTTAGTTGATGCTACAGAAATACATATAACAAGATGACAGTAAATAAAGGAGAAACATAGGATGAGAGGAAAATACGGAGGAGGGCAAAGTTCATTATTGTTTCTGCTGGGGCAGAGAATATAGGAAGAAGAGTAGGGAAGAGAGAGAGAGACAAGAGAGAGAGAGAGATTGATTCTGTTGGGTCATCAAGATAATAATGCCTCTTTAATTTGGGCTCCAAAGTTACAATCTTGTCTTCCTTTGTGACATATAAAGAGGCATTCCTTTCATTAATTAAAAACTATTCACCAGAGGTTGGATGGTAGAGTATGCCTTTAATCCCAGTACTCAGGAAACAGAGTCAGCAGGATCTCTGAGAGTTCAAGATCATTCCAGTCTACATAGTGAATTCCAGGCAAGCTGGGACTATAGGAAGACCCTGCCTCAAAAAAAAAAAAAAAAAAAATTAAAAACTCACTGATATTTGCTTATAAAACACATCAAATTATACAGTGTGATCTGTATGTAGTTTTATGTGTGTTATGTATATGTGCATGTATAGGCTGGACTACAACCTCAAATGCCATTCTTAGGAACACTGTTCCCCTTCCTTTGAGATATAGTCTTTCATTAGACTGATGCTCACCTATTAGGCTAGCCTGGGTGGTCAGCAAGACCTAGGTATCCACCCATCTCAATCTCCTCAGCACTGGGAATACACCTGGCATTTATACATGGGTTCTGGAGACAGAAATCTGGTTTTCCTGCTTTAAGGCCAGTGATTTACTGACCGACCCCACCCCTTCCCACCAGAACCTGCGCAATGTAATAGTAGAGAGCAGTATCCTTACAAATAAATAGTACCAGGGGCGGCAGACTGAGAATGTCTAGATGGAAGCAGGTTCGATTTGGCACACGGTGACTAAGGTGGGCTTGCTTAGAAGGTGAAAGGAGCAAAGTCTTGGCGAATGTGATGGAGGGAGTTGGGAGCAGGGCAGGCGGAGGGGAAAACACAGCAGGAGTGTTGGAGAGCAAGAGTAGGACTGGTGCACGGAGAAAACTAAGGGATCCACCACTGCTGGCGTGAGGTAGTGGAGGAGAGTTGGGGTGATGCGGTCTGAAAAATTATAGGGAAAGGGGGCAGGTCAGACAGCCCCTTAGAAGCACTGTAGGATTTACGAAAGTCTCAGTGGGGAAAACAGTGAAAAGGGGTAAAGAATGCCAAGAATCCCATGTTTATCAATATTTGAAACCAGGGCCTACCTGTACATTTTATGCAGATGTGAGCAGTAGTGAGATACACAGATATTAGGCACATGTTTATCTTTATGGCTCATCTTGGTAAAAAACATGCAAAGACATGCTCAAACTAGAACATGCCTGTAACTGTGATACTGGCCCCAGCATGCCTAAGATCCATCACTGGGAGGTTTATAAATTGACAGCTACACCTGTGCAGAACCAAGAGTTGCTAATGTGCTACAGTCTGAGATACTTTAGGGAAATCACCTCCTCACTTTTCTACAGTGTGGTATTAAAATTCTGCCATGGACATTGGTTAGTACTAGGGCCCATATTAAAGTAGACTTAAATCTAATAGTACCAGAGGTCAGAAAACTATCAAATCTATGTGAAAAGATGAGGAGGCCAGGGAAGCCTGTAAAGATGTAAAACCAAATACTGGGAAACTCAGAAGATTTATCATTACTGCCTTTGCAGGCCAGTAAAGACAGCATTGCTACAACAGATTCCAAACAGAAAGAGAACCTAGAGAGACGTTAGGAACTCAACTACGCAGAAGAGCAGAAGAGCAACTTCCAGTAGGAGACCTCCCTTCACGTCAGGGCTGGGAACTTATCAGAACTGCCTTGTAAGCAGAGAACAGAACAGAAGCACAGCACATCTGCAGTTTTTAAGACAGAACTAAGATTTCTAAATTGTGATTTTTATTTTAAAGGTAACCAAAATACAGGTGAAACAAACCTCTGTAGCTAAAACACATATCCTAGCTCTTTGCTGGGTGTTTCTTCCCTTTAGGAAGGAATTAAACATTAAATATTAAAGATGGGCAATGAACTCAAAATCAAAATGAGTTCCAAGTGAGAATGAGTATTAACACACAGATACACACAGGCGCACGCACACACGCACATGCACACACTAAAGATCGCAGTCAAGTTACAAGGCATTGTGAATCATGGTTTTGTGTATTTGCTGATTTTAATGATTACTGACAATCTAGGGAGTTGAACATCAACTTTTTTCTTTGAAGGATCATTATGAGAAGGGGTCAGATTTCCTTTCCAATGGAAAGGCCATCAGATGTCTGAGATGCTATCAGCACTCCCCAGGGAGCCACTTCCATAAAATGATGACTGCTCTGCAAACTGCCAGAACGACAACCAAGCAATGTTCCTAGTACTGTGATTTCCAAAGGGGCAGTTGGAGAGTATGAGAAGTATCTATGCATACCTCCCTCCCCCCCGAAAGGTCAAGGCTCCTGGCAAAAATGTGTGCAATACTACAAGACAGGAATTGATAAGTTCAAGGTGAAGAGAAAGTAAAGCCAGAAATACATTATTCTGCAGATATGTGAACCAGAAGGTGATTCTTTGGAACTGCCAACACTCAGTTCATCTCAACTTAGAACCTCTTAGCAGTCAAAAGAAGGAAATATATTATGAAATTGAGTGTTCATTTAAGTCCAGAGTCAATAGTGAAGCTCTGGTTTTCTCAAATCTATAGCCAGAAGGTGGTTCCTCTAGGGTCTTCTTGTGGCCACACCCTGTGTGCAATGCCAGTCAAATGATCACCTGGGACCTGAGCAGATAGCTATAAAGTTAAAGTATAAGACTCTCTGATGACTTTAAGTCCAGGGATGAAATCCATACTCCCTGAAACAGTGATTATCAGACTAGGCTTTGAGAAGGTTCATTAGAGGTACCATAATTTTCCATTTTGTTGCTGCTGTTGTTTTGTTTTCCAACAGGGTCTCTTTATAATCCCAGCTGGCCTGGAACTGTGGACCAGGCTGGCCTCAATCTCACAGATCTGCCTGCATCTGCCTCTTCCTCTGGAGTGCTGGGATCAAAGGTATGCACCATCACACCCAGCTAATTCTGTTTCAGTATTGCCTCTTAGTCTTTAAGCAAGACAGATAATAGGAAACCAGGACAAATGTGTATTGTAACAAATTTTAACATACTGATGTCATCTATATTAAGTGGCTTCCTGTGTAGATACTGGATGAACGTGTTTCCTGCTATCTCTTTGGTACATTTGAACTTATAAGTGAGTCACTCACTAGGAAAGTTCTAATTCCACATTAGCCTTCTTTTGGGAGAATTCAAGCCTGTGCATGTTCAAACATATACAACTGTACCAACGACCTACATACACATCACTCTCAAACAAATGCTAGGCCAGAAGCAGGTACAACTGGTTGGCACAAGTTATCCCAGCAGCCAGGGACCAGTTGTATAACAGTGATCTTTCTGCCAGTTGAATCATGGAATGACATCATTGGCTGGCAAGGATTTTAGTTTTTAAGTGCTTCTGGTCTGACTTTTATCAATTATGAGGCATATGAATAGCTGCATTATTGGGAATTCAATGTTGAAACAAAAAGTTAATGTAGATTCCAATGTTTATGTAGAAAGTCTTCATTGTAACTCAAAATGTCCAAATGCAATATGTACAGTGAAATATTTGCAATATATTTTCAGAAAAGTTTATATTAAATGCAAGAAAAAAATTTCACATTGTATCTACCGTCTATATAAGATTAATTTAAAAATATACTAAGATAAAATGAGCTATCAATAATTTCTAATTGTTACATTTAAAACTGCTTACAGGTATGATTAAGGACTCCCCAAATGCTACATGACCAAAATGAAATGAAAATGGTAGATGCTACATTAGATAGTATATTGCCCCAGTACGGCAGCTGTTACCCAGGACCCCTGATCTCAGTCTTGTAAACTAGCCTCACCGGTAAGTTCATAAATGCTGTAAATTTGTACTTACAAAAGATGATAAATATTAGTATGTATGCTTTTGTTTACTACTTCATTTTATTAGAGTGTTTTTCTATTTAAAAATTAAACAACAAAATAAAAACTAGGTTTTGATAGTTCTCTTAATTAGGAGGTACCTGTCCCACTTGGCTCTTGAGGCTAAGAGGTAACTGTCACCTTCAACAGTGAGCAGCAGCTGTATCTGCTGGTGGTCACGCAATATAATCTTACACAGTACCAATGCACTATAATACAAACATCTTCCTGGTCTGTGTGTGCCCTCACAAAACTGGAAGCTCTTCAGGTGACAGAGAAACTTCAAAGTCTTCACTTCTTCATAAATCTGATTCTCACCCTGACTTTTGAGAAGGACTGGGCAATAGAGCAGACACAAGTTGTTCTTTCACAAAGAATCAAAGTGTAGGTATTTCATCTTCATGAACATGCAGAGAGTTGAAGGGAGAGTTTACACTTAATCATGAAAGGGAAAGAGGCAAATCAAGATTAGGTGGGCATCCAAGAAACATGGAATATATTCTGACACCAGTACATCCTAGTCCCAGTAGGTCATTTAGCCCTCTCTGAGTCTCAGTCTTCTCTATTAGAACTGTGAAAGGCTCAGTCGGCACCCCTTCCTAAGACTGAACATCAGAATCTCCTGGGAAGCTTTCAAACACTGACTTCAGGAACACAAACCTTAGCCAGGAAATGTCCAAAGCGCTTTAACCCTGTTAGTGTCCACAATAGCTGCTGCAGACACTATCACCATGAGAGCACATGGAGTTCAACAATTTCATCAAGCAAGTGGCACAGCCAGGTGGAAAGCTCCTGTGCACTATGTATCACACTGCCTCTCTCTACAAGCATTTCTCGACATTATGACTCAGAAGCTAAGGAAGTGTGTGAGCATGTAAAGTTTTATTCTGCTAAGCACTTGGTAACATCCATTTGACTAAAAGATACAAAGTTTCTAATGATAACAAGAATGGGAAAGAACTAAAAAACTCTTTAACTAAATGCTTGAATTCTTTTGCCTGAAAAAAGGAGTCAAAATTAGTAAGTATGGTTTTTTCACAGTTAATTAAGTAGTATCAAATACCAATTATAGATAAGGAATAAAAGGATGATAGTACAGGGGAAAAAAAATCTAAAAAATGAAATAGAGTCCTCCCCTAGCCGGAGTGAGTTCCAGGGTACCCTCTCTGTCACCACAATCTACAGGTACTTAAGACCCTTATGCAAAATATGCATGTAACTTATGTACATCTTCTTCCATAGTCTATCTATAGATGACAAATTGTCCCTAATGCAAGGTAAATGCTAAGTAAATACTAGTTATAACATATTGCTCAGAAAATAATGAAAAGAAAAAGTATGTGCGTATTCAGCACAGATCTAATGTTTTCTTCAAATATTTTCAATCTGCTGTTGGCTGAGTGCAGAGATGTGGAAGGCCCATGTAAAGAGGACTGACTACTATCCAGCAAGCTTCACAGCTGTTGAGACAGATGAAGTACTGGAGCAAAAGCTATGCCTTTCACTAAGGGGTGGTGGTGATTTCATAATGTGTGTCTTGGATTTGGAGATGATGATGATGAAATATTTTGGAAGAACCCCTGGAAAGGATCACTTCTTATTTTCATAGGTTTCAACAGGCTTAATTGGCTTCCAGGACCAGAAATTACTGCTTCTTTCTTCCACCTTTAAAGAAATAGTCTTTGCATCATAAGAAAATATTCTTTTTGTACTTTTAGAAATTTAAAACTGTGCATGTGAATATTGTGACAAGTGTTAATCTTTCATACAGGAGCACATTACACTTTATAATAGAAGGCAGGCAGACACTACAGCATAAAGAGAAAATAAGGAAGATGCTGGTTTGGGCCCCATAAACAGTTTAAATTAACCTAAATCTAGCACAGCCAAGGTCAGTGAGGGTACAGACAGTCTAGAGGAGAGGGAATTATGTCGCCTGGCAGAGCCACCCTTATAGCCAGAACTGTTTGTGTTGAGTTGACTTCCTTGCTAATTCTAGATATCCCATTTATGGAACTGCACCCTCCCTCTTCCGTCCCACCTAGTCCTATGGCTCTCTTTACAAGATTTCTCTCAAAAGTCTCCAGTCCAAAGCCAAACAATCCTAATCAAGGCAGTTGCAAAGCATTTTGCTGAGCAAAAACTAGCTCTCAAAAGTTAATCCACTAGGTGTAGTGGTGCCAGTCTTTAATCCTAGTACTGGGGAGGCAGAGGCAGATGGATCTTTGAGATGGAGGCCAGCTGGGTCTACATAGTGAGTTCTGGGCCAGCTGGGGCTACAGACAGACCCTGTCTTAAAAAAAAGAAATCAAAAAAGTTAAATATGCTGAAAGTCTACAATATTTTAGTTTGAGAAGGTCTTTGGTTGGTCGTGTTTTTTTTTTTTTTAAATAAATTTTTATTTTATGTGTATGAGTGTATTTCCTGCATGTTAAGTGCACCTGTGTCATGCAATGCCCATAGCGGTCAGAAGAGGGCGTCAGATCCCCCTTTAACTGGGGTTACAGATGGTTGTTAGCCACCACGTGGGTGTTGGGAATCGAACCTGGGTCCCCTACTACAGCAGCTTCTGCAAGAGCAAACAGTGCTCTTAATCATTGAGCCATCTCTCCAGCCCCAGTTGTTTGTTTTTTGAGACAGGTTTTACTATGTTTAAGTTGGCATGATAGTATTTGCTATGCAATCCAGGCTGGCCTCAAACTTGTGCTTGTTCCCCTGCCTCAGCCTCCCAAGTCCTGTTTTTAGAAGCATGCATTACCAGACCTGACTCTACTACAAATTTTTAAGGAAAGAATTGCTAGAGAAACATATATGTCTGACAATGCTGGCCTTTCAGCCGAAAATTTCACTCACTAAGAGTTCTATGAGCAATATGTAAACAGGTTACCTATTCCAACTGACCACTACAATGTTTAATTACTAGTCTCTTTTCTGCATTGAAGATTCACCAGTGTGGAATTGATGCCTGACTTCTTTCAGTTTAATTGCCACACCACAAGCACACAAACTCATAAAGCAAACAGAGGTTAAATTTTGAAAGTTTTTCCCCTGAGAGTAGGTAAGAATTTCCAGGCAACAATAAAAATAAGCACTTCCCCTTACTCCTCCTATCTGTAATGGTCTAAAACTCCCTGTTTCCTAGCCTGGAATCTTACAGTCATCTTCTAGTCATCTTCCTCTTCCGGCCCTCTAATCCACACTATGTCATGTGCAGGCTCTGAGGCAGTTTGTATCAGTTCCTTTCTCTGAAAGCATAAGGTTTTATGTTGGTGTGCAAGACTGCTTATCATACACTCCCTAATAAGGACCAGAAAGAACAGACAGATAACCAAGTCTTCTCTTATATACTGGGCATAAGTAGCCCACCCCATTCTGGAGTCTCACACGAAGTCTAGCTTTTCCTGGTACCCTCTATGACATAAAATAACTCTGCAAACCTGGTAGCACCATGTATCTCTTTGTTCTGTTTTATATGATACCTGAAGTTTATCTTTCACATGAGATAAGGCCTTCCCAGAAGTCATGCAAAGTGAATCAGAGCATTTTCTAGCATAATTAGAGCATTTTCTAGCATAATTACTGGCATTAATATTTGCTGGTAGATAAAAATGAGATTCACCCCTTACTTCTGCCCGAGTGACTTGATCTGTTTTAATCAAATTACATTCATTCATAGGAAAATGATAATGTTCTTACAACGTCCATTGTTTTCTAAAGCAGTGTCAGGATTTGTTAGACAATAATCCCTAAAAGAATGTTTATTTAACTCTCCCAGACATCAACTAAGTCACATGACGTACCCTCTCAGTGCTGGGTAATCTCAGGGTGTTGCACATTAGCTAACCAGAGCTGTGTTTCAGTGACCAGCTATGCTAAAGGGAATTAATCTGCTAGATACCAGCAAAGACACATTCCTTTTCTATTCTCAGGCTTCTCTTCGAGCTTGATTCTGCTGTTTCAGTGGACTTAAGGAAACAATTTTCCTAACAAAATCTTGCTAACTTTACCACGGCCTTTTCAGGACCTGGGGTATTAATAGGAGGTCTCTGCAGGTCATGGCAAAAGGAAGAACACAGACACTGATGCCAGGAGGAGGAAGATCACAGACACAGCATGCAGAACACAGCTGGGGAGGCAGGAAGCACAGCAGTTCTGAGTATAAGCTCTGGAGTCAGACTAGTCTGGATCCAAACTTTGGCTCAACCAAAGAAAAAGGTTTCCCTCAGCTTTACAAGCGGAGGCAATATTACTGACTGCTGAACTGTCTAATGACCAAGTAATAAACCATTTCACAGACTGACAATCAGTAAGAATTATATAAACTTTAGCATTTAGAATCATTAAGGCATTTATACATAACATAGGGGGCTTTCACATACATCTTTGAAAGTTTTATTTTTGATTTGACACATAACTGGGCACATTCATTAAGTACAATGTGATGTTTCAATACTTTTACATTATATAATGATCAACTGAGGGTAATTAGTATATCCAGCACCTTAAGCATTCATTGTGTTTTTGTGGTAGGAATGATGAAATGAATAGAGAATAGATCACAATACTGCCAACTCTAGTCACCCTCCTGTGTATTTCATTGGCTGCATGCCTCCTCACTCCCTTTTACCTACAGGCCAGCCTCTCTTCCTTCTCTTCTGACCACTCATATATTTATTATGAACCAAAGATGGGAAAAAGGTCAAGGGAGGGATTGTATATTTTTGAGATTCATGGTAACTCAATAAGGAAATTCTAAATAAAACCCAGTATAATGGTCAAATAAAGATTTTAGAGGCTTTTACTCCAAATGACACTACCTTTACCTTCATATAATGGCTTAAACACCTCTGAAGTGCAGCTATAGAATCCAAGGTTTGTAGAAATAAACAAGGAATAAGTATACAGCAAATATCACCTACATACATGGAGCAGGAGAGGCTATGTTCCATATATTTGTGTGTTTATGAGCATCACCTTCAGTGACGGCTACCTAAGTATGTTCTGCTAAGACTAATACTGGGGTTAACTTGCCAGCAGCTTATGTAATGCTTGGCCATTACAGAGGAGGATGGCATTCAACAGAATACTCAAGTTCTTTGGTAGTATAAGTCTGTACTGTTTTATGTATCGCATGTCTTTCTACTGGGCTAGCAAAAAAAGTTCCACAACTATTGTGATTTAGTAATTTTTGTGCTGAGGATCTTCTAGATCAATAAAGAACTCTCAAGAGGCTAAACAATATTTTTCAGGGACACACTGAGTGTTTTCCTAATATTTTATGTTTCTTTTCCTGTTCCCCAAATAAATCAAAGAAATAAAAATTCAGGACATAGCTTTCAGGAGAGGCTTGTAAAATGTAATTCTGAAGACCCAAGACACAGATGGTGACAGTATTGTAGCATGTTTCTATTAATGATGCCACAAAGCAGTGAGTGCGGCAGAAGCCTCTTCATTTTGGAATAAAGAGATGGCCACTATTTCCAGGGTAGAAGAGACAGAAAGAAATCTAGTTAGAGAGATGATGGAGATACACAGAGAAAGAACACATCCACTTTAAGCTGCCATTTTTTCTAGTTAGCTTCCTTAATATCTTTAGAAAATCAGAGCAATTTATAAGATTTTATTTTGAAAATGTTTTTTATCGCATGTATTTGTGTGTATTCTCTCACGAGTATCACTGCACATGTCTGGATGTCGGAGGACAACTTGTGTGAGTCAGTCCTCTCCTTAGACCACATGGGTCCCACGATTGAACTTCAGTTCAATCCTGAACTTCAGGATTGGTGGCCAAGTATTCTTACCCACTGAGCCACCCAGCCCGCCCCAACTTATAGGATAAGAAAAGTTTTTGACAAACAAATCAGTGGTTTCAGAACTGTGTTTGGTTTAACAGGCCTTAATCATGGATCTCATGTGCAAAGCATGCCACCATGAGGAACACAGGTGATGCTGGAGTTTAGGTTCCAAGAGGGAATCCTTAAGAGTTAGCACCTCTCTAGTTTCAGCACAACTCAAGCATTCTCTGGATTCAGAGCTAAGCTCTTAACAGTCATTTTCAATCAGGCTCAAAACTCAATGCCGTTGTCCTCCAAAAGGAACACCTCTCACATTCTCCGTACTGTCCCATGCCACACCCCCTTGAATTGCTTTCGAAGCCCTCATAGAGGCCACATCCTCACACCTGAGGTCTTCTCTTTCTCTAAGCTTTCCTCCGGTGAACAGAATAACTACCTGAGAGAGGGTGAAAAGGAAGAATTACTCTTCTCTTCCACTCTAATAGGGAGCTAACTCCTCTATAACTGAAGAATCAACTTTGAGCTTCTTATCCAAGGTAAAGCAATATGTGCCCACCAGTGTCTCCTTTTTTCTCTGTACCCAGTAACCAAGAGCCCTGCATAACAAACACTGCTGAATACTGGGCACGTACTAACAAGTTCTTTCTGAGCCTTTATTGTTTGTTGTCCTCCTTTCTCTGTACATTTTAAAAATATTGATTTATTATTTTTTGTGTATTGCTTGCAATAAGTGCATCAGTGTCATGCAGTGCCCACGGAGGTCAGAAGAAGGAATCAGATTCTCTGGAACTGTAGTTATGGATGGTTGCTAGCTGCCATGTGGGTGCTAGGAATTGAACCAGGGTCCTCTGCAGTCAGTACTTTTAACCATTGAGCTATCTCTCCATCCCCTCTCTGCACATTTTTAAACATCCAAGCATTCTCACACCCCTGGGACTCCTCTTGGAGACTGAAGAGCACCAGTAGTTACCCTTCCTGAAATATCTTTCAAGGTCAAAATGCCATTTCGTTCCTGAAAGCTACTCCAGTGCCTTCATATCAAGTTACCACAATTTCTGTCAGGTTTCTCATGCAGCACCTCAGAAGAAATATTTGTTCTGTCTCAAACTACGGCTGATTGTTTTTGTCTACCTCTATGAATCTGTCTTGCCTTTTACTTTAAAATATATTTTCTTATTTTGTTTTTATGTGTATGACTGTATTATGTAAGTACACCTGTGTCATACAATGACCAAGGAGGAAAGAAGAGGGCATCAGATGCCCTGGAATTAGTTACAGATGGTTGTTAGGCGCCATGTGGGTGCTGACAACTGAATCCAAGTCCTCTGCAAGAGCAGCCGATGCTCTTAACCACAGAGCTATCTCTCCCGTCCCTCTACTTCATGTTTTAAGATCTGTATTGTATTCCAAATAACCAGGAAGACTTGCAGAAAACAGCAAAGGGAAAAGAAAATCAAAATATATTGAATATTACAACCAGGGAAACTGGCTACATTTCAAAGATGGTTTTTAATTACTTAACAGTCTAGCATATCATAAGTTAGGCTTAGCTTCACATTTATATAAACCATGAGGTCTTACTACACTTGAAACAAATTAGAAATCTATTAAATGAAAGGGAAGAGGTGGAGGGACCAATGATGGGTTCGGGAAGGAGAGTTGTGTTGTATGAAGTGGGCAGAGCAAGGAATGCTGGCCTTGTTTTAAAATCCACTCAGTCACCGCGACACTGAGCTCTCTGGACCTTTCTACATGACAACACTGAAGCAGGAATCTCTCAGCCCACCAGTCTTGGCTTCTACTGCAAATCAGGAAGTACCATGGATCAAACCTTGCATACAACGCTGTGTTTATTTATTTGTTTAACTGGAGACAGGATCTCCTGTAGTCTAGGCTGGCCTTGAACTTCCTCTCTGATACTTCGACTTCCTGCCTTCTCTCTCAAATGCTGGGTTTATGGGTATACAGCACCAAACCTACCTACAAATATAGTTTTTAAATATTCAAGAAAAAAAGTATGGACAAATGGAAAATTCCACATGCCATAGTAATTACTGTAACACAGAATGAATGAGGGGCGGGTTGCATGACCCCGAAACTAGCCTTCAGCAAGTACCCAACAAAAGCCTCAAGGAAGAGAAGAGTACAAGTTATGTTTACACAAACTACTTCCCTGGCTTTCCCAGCTCTTAAAATTAGAATCTGGTCTGGGTTTTTTCTTTTTACTTTTGAACACAGGCTTAAATATAATTTAAGCTTAATCTAGTAGGTAGGACTTTGACAGAAAGAACGATTAATATTTACTTGGTGGAACCAGTATTCTAGGCACTGGGTCAACTGTTTTCCAGCTGCAGATGCACATCACTAATCCCCCATCACCCTAAAAAAGCAAATTCCAAAATGGTCCAAAATCTAAAGTTTTTTGCATGTCAATATGACACCACAGTAGAAAATCTCATACCTGACTGAATGGCATGGAGTGAGTCATAGCCAAAACACAGGCACTAAAAATACTGTATAAAGTTATTTTCATGACATGTATATATGGTTTATATGAAACATATAAGTGAATTCTATGTATAGACTTGGGTCCCATCCCAAAGATATCTCATTGCATATATACAAATAGGTCAAGATATATACAAAATGCTCACCCTGGGCATGGTGGCACATGTCTTTAATCCCAGCCAAACTCCTCCTTGTCCCAAGTACCATTAATAAGGACTATGTAACTTGAATTTGATTTGATCCCGATAACAACCTTCTAATAAAGTCTTATTTGAACCATTTTGCAGGCTATGGACTAGAACATTAGATCCTGCCTAGCATTGTGGTAAATAGCACTGGGGTTTCAAAAACTTGCAATCCTGATTACAGTGATTTTATAAGCCAGGTGAGAAATCCGGGGAGAGAATGTGCTATTAGCATGATACATGTCAGAGGCATACTGCTAAATAATGTAACAGGCACTTGGAGAACAGGACAGGTTAAAATGAAGACTATAAGGTGGTGATATAGAATAAATATGTAGGGAAATAAGGAGCAGAGTTATTGGCATGACCCACACATGAAGGAGGCAGGGAGAACTTGGACACGCCCTGACAAAATTGTGGAAAGGCAACAGAAAGACACCTAAGGTAACGTGGCAGTCACAGCAGATGTTCTTTCCTATCATGCTACAGGGGATGAGGAAGGAAATGCTCCAGTGTTCCAAAGGTGGGAAGGGAGAATCTACCTGGAGACCAAGGTACAAAGCGAAGTGGTCAATAGCATCTCCAAGACTTCACACTGAGTCAATTTGGAGAGGCCACAGTTTTGATAGAAAGAAGACAATATTGAATTTGAGGCTCAGATAAAAATCAAGTGGATGGAAAGTGTATCGAACATTGGAAATAGTGGAGCACTGCTCTAAGAGAGCAACCAGCAGAGAAAACAAACGAAAAGGGCAAAGACTTGGGGAGGAGAGATGGACAACAATAAAAAATGCTGCTACAGAAGATAAGGGACATTTATGACCCCCAGGCAGTCTAGGCTGAGACCTGAAGACAAAAGGCCAGTAGGGAAGATGGCAAGCACACAGAAGCAATGAGAGCTCTTAGCTCTCTATTAGTTCAGCTGGGAACTAGGAATGAGAAACATTTTATTGGCAAATATTTTGATGACAAATATAAAAATAATAACAGTTAAACAGTGTCTGGTTTGATTTCAAAGAAAGGAAGGAATTAAGAATGACTAAAAGCCCAGGTGTAACAGAGCACCCCATTTTGCTACCTGAAGCATTTCATCTAAACACATTAATATTTGCACTGATAGTCTTCTGAGTAGACAACCTGTAGAAATGGAGACAAAGCCTACAACAGCCTGCAGTAGTTACTGAACTCCCTGAATTCACCCCCGACCCCTTTACAATTTAGAATTTAAATAGAACTTGTGACTTCTTTCATTAAATGCTCCCAAAGAATTTATCTACTCACAGTCCACAACACCTGATCATTACCACTGGGACTAGAGTCTGCTCCTCCCTGCTGACTTCCTTCAATTGCCTAACCTACCTTCCAAACTGAAGCCTATGGCTCAGACCTTCTCCTGCTGAACCTTGGCGACCTTCACAGCCCAGAGTCATGGGTTTATGATGCTGATTTTTACTACCATGACCTTTAGTACTACAATATCTGCCTTTTCCTTGGCATTTCTTCTAACATTCTAGAATTCCCATGTTCTGTTTTTCATGAGTAATTCTGCCTTCCTCTCCAGTCTGTGAAATCTTTGTATTACACTTGCTTTTAAACGCCATGCATTATTTGATACGGAACAAATATTCTGGGGTATCTTTTTCCTTCCCTCTGACACCTGGAGAAGATCCAAGCTTGTAGCAAAGCCAAATCATTTGTTTCAACTGTTGCTTCCCCTCCCAGGTCAGTCTCAATAGGTCACTATGCAATTAGTGATTTTTTTTTTTTATTTCTAAAATGTTGATCTACTTTTCTAGTCTCTGATCACAGGGCTTCCTAGGTCTTAAAATTAGTCCTTTTCCCATAAAGTTTTTGTCACTTCCACATCACCAACAGGTTATTCTTTATCAGAAACAATTAAGTCCAGGGCAAGAATGCCCTTATTTGACACTATCTATACAACTGCCAGTATTTGTATTATGTACAAATACAAGTGCAATCTTGTATTTATTTGATTCTATGTTAAATGGAGAGAAGCTCACAGTGGATTTTGAGAAGCATCTACTATCCTTGTTAAGTCTTGCCCCCAGAGATCCAGTTTGCCAAACTATCACTGCAAAGTATCCAAACTGGAGCCTTTGCATGATCCATTTGCAAGAGACTTCCTTTGCAAAGGACAGAGCATGGTGAGGGTAGCTAAGTTCTGACTACTACTAGCAACAGCAAAAAGAGCAGTTACCCATATTAAGAAAATCTATGGACATCAAAGAAACCAATAAATAAAAGGAAATAAATTTTCTTGGAAAAATGATAAAACATTTTTCTATTATGTTTGGAAATGATTTAATTCCATAAAATGATCACTGGCCCTGTTTTTCAAGTACATACTTACAGGCATGAATTTATTGTTTTATGGTTCCTGCACTGTCTCTTTCACATTGACTCTCACCTTACATAACATAAACCAGCTGAGGAACAATTTGCCTTCTAAAACCTTCTCCTTCTTTTATATCTCCAGATTCTGAGAGTTCGCTTCATCCTTTTGTTTCCTAAAACGTGCTATTTTTAGCTCCTTAGACTTTATGGTGCTCTATCTACCTGTAATTAAGCTGCAGAGGCAGAAGATGCCAATGAAAGGCCAGCAGCAGACAAGATCGCAAAAGGCCTATTTGTGGTCTTGAACAGCTGCAGCATGGCAGGGCGTATCTGGCAGAGTTCCCACTGCCTCTGGCCAGGCCGGACAAACTCCTAGACTTCCTTTCAGAGCAGACCCTAGTACGTAGCATGATTTCACTGGCCTAAAGTCCAAGAGGACTGGGCAGAAAGGATGATGAGGGAAAGACAAGGAGAACCGTAGTGTGATGTGATGGCCTTCTGCATAGCTCTCCAGGGCCTGAAAGGTTACCACTACTGCCCCACCCTGCTTCTCAAAACAAATCAAAATAAAGCCATGTGTTAGCTTTGGTCCAAGTTTGGAAATATTGCCCATTAGTTTTGAATATTATTTTTCTGAAAAAAAAGAGAGAGTAATGAATCTGAGCTTTACCTAGAACAAGAGAAATGAGATGTTGTCAATAAAAAGTTTTGAAGAGAATGGGCCACATTCTCCATTGGAAGTCTTAATGTACAGTTATGCAAAATTTCCTCTGGTAAAAGACCATTACCATCTTAGGATAAATACAAAGTGCTGTGGTGTAGGCATTTATTGCTCAATGTCATATGAGACTTTACTTTTACTCTTTCCACAATGATTTTTGCCCTCAGTGGTATTTCTGGCTCCTTCGTTTAAATTAGTACTTTCTTATATAGCTGAGTTACTGTAATTGCAGCAAAGTAGCTCATTTATATTCTATTTGGCAACAACATTAGCATATAATACACATTTATTGTGCAACCTTATATATATACACCCTTTTCTTCGTAAGATGAGGGAAGTGGAAGTGTTCTTATTTCCAAAGAGAAAAGAGTAAATGACCCACACTTTAAAACTCCAAGTACTCATGAAGATAGACTAGTACTGCCCCAGCAGGAATCAAGCACTTTTTACACATTTAAGATGAGGTTAGCTGGTTAATAATCTTTCTGACAAATAATGACAGCTGGTTTCTCTTACAAGATGGACTGGTCCCTCTCTGACTTTTATGAAAAATAAGTACCCTTAAAAAGGATTTAGCTATACAGTTTTCTTAAATTCATATTCTACTTCTCAAATGCTAAAATGTCAAATTCTATCAAGAAAATGTTCCAATTTCATTTGTATCCAGGCATTCTGCTCTTGATAATACTAAGAATTCAAGAGCTTAACACTTGGGAAATCCATTTTGTTATTTTAATGCTGAGGGTCCACATATTTGTCTCAAACATCTATGACACAATGTACATGCTTTACAATATAATCAAGGAAGTATTTAGCAGGTAAGACAATAAATAGCAATTATACTTACGGTTGACAGAGCTTCACTAAGTCCTGGTCAGTGGTGTTGGGAGGCAGGCCTCGGATGTAGAGGTTTGTTTTGCTCAGCTGATCCCATCCTGAGTTGCTACTGCTGCTACTGTTGTTATTACTGCTGGTGGTGCTGGGACTGGGAGGGGCCATGGGGTGCGTTGGGACCAGAGACTGCTGCAAAGCAAAGACCAGGAATGTCAGACTGCTAGAGGCTTTGCAAGCTTCAAAATGAAATGAAGTTATCAAGGCTTAAGTTACTCGGATGTCTAAATTTTAATTTACACATGAAAAAAGATCTATTCACTCTATTTTAAAAACCCCTCTCTTTCAACATGAAATAATAGAATTTTACTCAGCAACAACTTAAATGTGGCTAAATTTATGTAAAATCAATTTATTCACATATTTTAAGGAATATATCTTCTGAAACTCAAAATTAACTAGCATGAAGTCACATGATAATATCCTCTTAATATATTGTAATTAAGAAATCACTAGACTTTTCAAAAGGCTTTCAAATTCTGAAGAACATTTGATTGAAAGGAACTGATTATTTTATTAAGAGGACTTTTTTAGAAAAAGATCACTCTTCATGTAGAAGAAAAAGTATCAACCAGATCCTCAAATAAGGACAGCTTCACTTGTAAGGCAGGCACAGAGCTTCGCAGACTGTGGATGAGGTTCCTGGGCATGCTGCCTTTTGCTCTGGCCGACCTTGTGAAATTTAACCCCTGTGAGAATGCTGCCAGGGTGGGAAAGCTTCCCAGGCAGGCATCTTGTAAAGCTTGCAGCCAGGGGCTCAGTCTCACGGTTGGTTGTGTAGTCAGCAGCCATCTGAAGTTGTATTCACACCGGATAATGCTCGTGAGCACAGGGAGGGAAACCACTGTTCTCTGACCCAATGCCCTGCACGAAACTTTTGAGGAAGTTAAAAAGCTCAGGCTCAAATGTGAGTGAGCAAAACCCAAAGTGTGCCTACAACAAATGCACAGCAGAGCAGGAATATTTTCCTCTCATAACTTTTAAGTGATAAATTCATTAAGCTTACAATAATAGTTTGAATATATATAGGTTTAAATACTCACTAGACATTCAACAAAGACTTCAAACCTTGTGGCTAGGCACTTACTAAAACAGATAAAACTAGAAAGATACAGAAGAAAAAATGAATTGCACCATAGAAAATGTGAAAAGTAGACCCATGCAATAAATGTACACCTCTTTTAACTTCCCAGCAACTTTAGATGCCCACTGTAGACTCCTGGTCTGCAACCAGTTTCTGCTATGGTCATGTTAATTCCACAACATCTCACCAAGCTGAGAACTCAGCAACTGTTTCTTCTGGTCCTTTACCTTCCTTCCCTCTATCCAGGGTCCTTGCTAAGATCTCATCTGATTCCAAATACTACTTTATCTAAGGAAACTCTTTTAGGAGAGTACCAAGAAGAATTAATGTATGGAAATTCTATTTCCTGAAAGCTAAATCTGAACCAGGAACATGAATACTGTTTAACTGAAACACAAAACTGTCCTGCCTGAGATCATATCTACCCAATCTATGTGATTCATGTCCTTCACAAACAAGTGAATTCACATGTTCCCCACACAGCTGACTTTCCTCCAAGGACAAAAAACATTGTTTTCTAGGTATAAACTATTCGGTTCTAGTCCTTGTGCTACCTCATGTGCCACACAAAGGCCTGCCTTTCTTGTCTGTAGTTTCTTAGTACTTCCATTTCCGGAGCCCTCCCTCCTTCTCACAGTTGGATCCAGGTACTAGAAGGAGAATGTTAGCTTCCCAGTCTGAAGCCTCTGACTAACACAGACAACTTGTAGCCATAGACAGAAGTAGGAAAGACCTAATTTCTTCTTAAATGTCCTGTGACTGGTGTCTGAGACACCATCCCAGGGTACAAGGTAACTGCTATTCACATTAGGTCTCAGCACGTTGGCTACAGCTCTTAGATGAATGTCACCAGGGAGGAAGGGCTAGGGCTAGAATTTAGTGGAAGAACACTTGCCTAACATGCAGTGTCCTAGGTAAAATAATTGTTTGACAACAGGGATGACACTTGGAGTAGCAGAAAAGCACTGTGCATCATGTCCCTCCCAACCCCAATGTTTTCGTGGGACAAAGCAAGGTCAACCAACAGATACTCTTAAGACCTCATCCCAGGTCAGTGTTCACTCTAGTCCTTGCTTTATCTGGTCTGGCAAGGGCTGTGCTCAGTGTGGACTTGTTCTGATTAGGAGAAACATTTTGAGTTATTGTTAATTTGGGAATTATTTGAACTCAAAGTAGGTTTATGTGTTTATATTTAACAACAGAAGCATGATTTATATTTCTGAATTCATAGTTGACTTATGTTTGACAGGCATTCATGTTTATGATAATATTATTTCCCTACTGAGAGAAGCAGGAGTGGAACCTGAGCCTTCTTGCTTCCCTCCTGGGCTATTAGGGTATGAAATCTAGAGTCTGGATTTTAGGAAGGCAAAGGGGGTCCTGAATGTACCTGAGGAGGACCAGGAGCCTGGGGAATCTTCTAAGAGCAAAGTTCAAATTAAATTTACTTAAATATCAACTGCTTCTTAGAGTTAGCTGAAGACCGAGAAAGATACCAAAAAGAAAGGAAAACTGAGTATTCTGGGTTGACAATTAAAAAAAAAATGGTACAGAAAATTTCAGATCAAAGAGGAACTTTTTAGAACAGGGTTGGGAATACAGTTCAGTGGTAGGCATGCAGGAAGATTTGAGTACAATCCCCCATCCCTACCAGAAAACAAAACAGAAAAACTCAATAAACTTAAAATGTAACCTGTTAAAGATAGTATACATGTTTAAGGATGACATTCACATACAATAAAAACACTATTCCTGAACACCCAGAAAGGGCTGATATTAGTTCAACCTCATAGGCACTAATAAAAGATAACTGCCTATTTACCAATTGCTTCACTGTGTCCAGTGATTTTGAGTTAACTTAATCCACCAAACAAGCAGGTACAACATCACTGTTCTCTTACTGTAAAGATTAGCAAATTAAGTCTTAAGAGCATTAAGTGATGTGCAATGACACATATTAAGTAGGTGGTGAGGCCAGAGTTTGAACTGAGATCTCCCACATAACTAAGAACCTTCAGACAGCATCTAAACGGCCCTCCAATATCTCATTTACTTTCTTCGATTTTCTATACCCACCCTCCTGCAACCAAACTCTAATTCTACAATGTAACCACTTGATGCCTCTGAGCCAGTCTAGTCAGTAAACAGTGAACTAACGGGAGAAGTGGGGAGCACCAGTAGTTTTAAAAAGAAGGATTAGATATATTCTGCTTTATGAATTGTTCCATTAAAGGATGAATTCTGAGGGACTAAAGCTACAGCTTAGTGGTGGGAGTTTAACATGCACAAGGCCTTAGATTCAACTATACTGCATAAGAAATAATAAACAACAGGTTCTTGTTATATAGCTTCAAGCTAGCCTCAAACTCATAATCCTCCTGCCTCAGCCTCCTGAGCACTGGGATTAAAGATCTGTACCACCACACCCAGCAAAAGAATGAATTTTGACAGCCACAATGGAACATATCACATAGGTTCCTTAAAAAAGAAAATTTAAAAAGAGAATGGAGAATGGAAGAGTCTATCTGTAATCTCAGCACTCCAGAGGCTGTGGGGGGTGGAGGGTTGAAAGTTTAAAGCCAGCCTGGACTACACAATAAGAATCTGTCTCAACAACAACAAAAACCATAACCAAATAAAAAGAGAATTATCATATGACCCAACAATCCCACTACTTCCAAAGGAAATGAAATAAGTATGTCTAAGGGACATCTACAACTCCTTTCTCTACTGCACCACTATTCACAAAAGCCAAGAAATAGAAACAACCTAAATGTCCATCAAATGATGTACATATCCATAATGGAATACTATTTAGTCATTAAAATGATACCCTATTTTTTTTCAACAAAACGGAGAGAACTAGAGACCATTGTGTTAAATGAAATAAGCAAGGAAAACAAAACAACCCAATCATATGTAGAATCTAAAATAGTTGATGTCACAGAAGTTGAGAGCAGAATGATGACTATGGAGGCAGAAGAGAGGAGGCAGAAGGGAGGACAGAGAAAGGTTCATTAAAGGGTACTGAGTCAGAGCCAAGCAGAAGTAAGAGGTTCTGGTCTGCTATTCCATAGTGACTATTGATAACAACAATAAACTACATTCAAAGGGAAAAGAAAGGCTCTTCAACATGAAAAAAATGATATATGAGGCCAGAAATCTGTCAGTCCTCACTTAAACACTATACTACTTCATTAATATGAACAATTTTTGTTTTAATCAGTTAAAGTAATTTTAAAATAATTTTTATTGTTTAAAAAGTTGAACTTAATTAAATGTAAAGAAATCATTGGCCTGATACAGAATAATTTTAAATGAATTCTGCACGTGACTTTTGAAAGCTGCTACATATAACTGAACTGGAGTCAGGATCTTAAGGGAGTTTGACATGAAATAGGGAAATAGTAAACATACACTTGCAGATTGAAATATAAATACTGACAAGTCTTTCCAGCTTCTGAACTTGATGAATGTAAAGCAAGCATACTTACAGTTAGACTATGTGCCTAGACAGAACAAATGGTAAACAAAAACCAAAACCAAACTAAAAGTCTAACAAAAGGATGGTTTTAACCAACTATTGTCACTGAATGTTCTTTAACATCTACCTCTGAAAATCCCTAATCTTCCTTGGAATTTAAAAAGACCCCTGTGGATGAAGCCTGTAGCTAGTTCAAACACATTCCATCTTAAAATTAGGGACCCCAATGGCTAGATGGCCACAGTTAAGTCCTGTTCACCTCCAAAGAGCCCAAGAGTCTATGTCAGCCTTCTCTAGTCTTTCACTGGCTTAACTCCCATAATCTATATTCTTGTTTCTCCGTGGGCAAGAGAAACAAGGTAATACAATTTCCTTGATAACATTTATCTAGGCTTAATTTGCATGCCAAAAATTGATAGGTGACAAATTCAGTGGAGAATAAATGGGATGAGTGTATTAGCAGACATCTTTGCCCTGTCTGCATGGGTGGAAACAGCAGGAAGATTCCTCATTAGCACTTAGGAGGACTTCCTGTGTGGGCAGCACCCAGCAAGCATTTCCTGGCGGCAGTGTTATTTCCACCCTACCAGGAAGAACTTCTGGAAGCGCTTCACTAACACAGAACTGGCAGCAGGCCCAAAACAATCACTCACAGGTTATTTTATTGCCATCACATACCCTCCAAAGCAACACCAGTAGTGTCCTCTACTCAATGAAAGGCTAAGGGTCCTTTACAGAAAAAGCAAAGCTAACCATATGTGAACTAAAATGTACAAGTAATCATGTAATTTTTATAGATGATCATTCAACAAAGACCACTAATACTAAAGACATATCATTTAAATATTTTACTTATTATTTTTATTTTATGTGTATGAATGTATTGCTTGCATGTAGGTAGGTGCACACTGCCATGCAATACTCATGGAAGTCAGAAGAGGGCATCAGATCCCCTGGAACTGAAGTTAAACATGGTTGTTAACAGCTATGTGGGTGCTGGGAATCATATTTGGGTCCTCTGCAAGAGCAGTCAGTGCTCTTAAATGCTGAGCTATCTCTCCAGTCCCACCAGACTTATCATTTTAAATTGTCTCATTTCCTTCCTATTACCAATAAGTTTATAAAAAAAAATACCCACCCTTCTATGTGCTCTTACTTGGGAACTTCCCTAAGAATTCCAGTATATTTTAAAGGGAAAGGAAACCTAGGATGTGCCTTTGAATTTGCCCCCAGACTTCTTTATGGCTATCATTTTGACAGTTTAAGTCCTAACCAAATTTAAAGTTATAATACTCCTCTCCTGCAGTCCCTATTACACATCCACATACCACCATCAATACCACCCAAACACCAATTATTTCCTTTATCCACAAACAAAATCATTTACTATCATTGTTCCTGAGTGAGAACAGAGAGAAGTTATGAGACTCAGAGAAACAGTATAATATCAAGTTTGCATGAAGTAATGTCCCTATCATTGCAGATGGAAAGAAATTTAACAATTTAAGAATATTCTCAAACAGAATACTCAACTGGACCAATTCCATTACAACTGAGATACTGTCTTTGTTGCTTTACTAAAGAACTGTAATAGAAGCTGGGAAAGTAAAGTTCTGGTGCAGGGGACTGGAAAAGGCAAATGAGAAGTCAATGATGAGTTCAGGGCTAAGACTCGGGCCAGGAAGCAGCTGCTGTTTGGGCAGGTCAGAGCAGGAACACCTGAGGACAGATGTCAGTGAACACCTGGTCACAGAAGAATTATAGTGCCTACTTACATGTGTCGTGCCCCACTTGTATGGAAGCAGAGGAAATATTTATTTATTCCACTCAATAAAGGTCATTATAGCTTAAAGTCATCTAGCTAATTAGTTGATGAAACTGGTTCTTATATCTTTACTGTCCCTTGATTAGAAACAAACTTTGTAACCCCTCAAAATTATGAAAACAGGCAACAGATTATTAAGTGTTTTTTGCTGTTGTTGATGTAAGCTTGTCAAAGCACAGGGTACATGATAAATTAGCAATTCAAATAAAACCTAAAAATAAAAATTCTCCAACAGGCTAATTCCCTAAGACTCTTATTAAAACTCATCTTTGCAGGTAAACTACAATCTCTACCTGGAAATTTCTTCATTTATAGTCACTGAGAGATAAAGCAACATTTCCTCAGGTTTCAGAAAAAGAAACAAACTTTAAAACTTGTACTGTTGAATGTATCCTGACTGGGTAAATACAAGCAGACCTTGCTGCAGCTGTGAAAAATGTTTAACAACAAGAGAAAGTCTGTAGGGAATAAAACCACTGGACAAGCCAGAAATCATGGTTGGAAAGGGGGTTAGAAGAAGAAAAGGAAGGTGAATGCCAATAATCCACGGGAGTACAGGTAAGTTAAATACAATGCATGGCTTCTGAGGTCAAATTTCTCCCACCAAGAAACTATATTCCCTGTCACTGCAATACATTTTGAGGGCAATTCTGTTCCTGCACACAAACAACTCGATACTACTGTTCTTGCAATGGTTTGCCAGAGAACCCTGGTGACCAGCCAGGCTGCCTACTAAGAACTCTAGACGAGGAATACAAGGGTCTCTTTCTTGTACTACCTGTTCCTTCTGGTTTTCATAACAATATTTATAAATGTGCGTGAGGGTACACAGTTGTACTAACAGAACAAAAGAGTTGAAGACCAACATGAAGATAAGAGACCACAGATGCTAAATTTTAGGGACTCACCAGAAAACAGAAGGGCCAAGAAAGAAAGTGAGAGACCTTAGACAACAGTTTCAAAACTTCCTTGACAGAGGAAACATGGTTTAGGAAAGAAAAGCTTCCTGACAGTGGGCTCCTTCCTACCCTTAAGTGCATCACAAGTCACAATGTGGGATGGCACAGTTGCTAAAAATAGGAAGAGTTCAACCAAGGGAAGATTAGGGAGGAGAGAAGATGACAGAGGAAAAGACACAAAAGGCTGATGAAGGCTTCATAGAAGAGGTGGGTAGACCAGGCAGTAGAAATAGTGTCACATCTGAAGGGCCTGGGGAGACTGAACACAGAAGAAGAACCAGAATCCAAGAGAGCTAACATGACACCCAACCTATTTGGTCCACAGGAAGCCCTGACAGGTAATGAGGGAGAACTGCGAACATTGAAGAACCTATACAGCAATGTAGAGTACATGGTATTCCAGGTTTCCAAAGTTTGCAAAAAAAGAAAGAACATGGTGATGCGATGAAGAGTGTAGCTTATGGGGAATATCAAACTATGCAAAGCCTCCCACACTCCTACAGAATGAAAGACGGGTAGAAAAATCAGCATGCATGGATTCCTGGTCTGCCTCGGCCGGGAACTGGAATGAATACATCTCTCGACAGCCGGGGCTCCCATGTGAAACATGCAAGTGAGCCTGGATGATTTCTAAGGTCTCTTCTAGTTCCAAAAATCTACAGCTGGCTCATGTCTCTTGCCAGCTCCAGCGAAGGTACATGGCGACAAAAGGCAGCAAGCCTCTCTATCCTGCAACCTGCTGCCAGACAGAAAACCAGACAAATGGAACAAAAGGGTGAACAGGCAGACCCCAATACCAGCACTGTCCACCCTGCACAGCTAAGTTGGGAAGATACTACACCATAACTAAAGACTCATAGCCCCAAATATAAGCTAGACTAAAATGAAAATTAGCCTAAAGGAACCAGTCTAAAACAAACGGCAACATTGAGGGGTCCGGAAGCTAGAGTGATTTCAAAGTGAGGACAGTATTACAATCAAAATCACCTTAATAGCTTAGATGTACTGGGACTTTGTGCTAGTGAGTAGCCTGGCACTCCTGTGTTTCAGCATGTATAAAAAGGGACACTTCACATTCCATTTACTGGCTTCTATATGAAAGAACTATTATAATAGCTCCAAAACCACCTTAAAAGAAAACTCAAAACAATAAGTAGATTATACCCTAAACAAGCAGTTATCAGAACATGATAAACAAAATCCTGTTCAACTCAGGTGTGAAAGTAATGATCCCTACAATTCTGAACACAGGTGTGCAGTGTTTTACTCCTCCAGAGCCCCAAATGTGGAATGTGCAGGTCACGCCAATTTTCTAGCTCAATGCAGAAGCTTGTAAGTAGCACAAGAGCAAGCTCTTCTCTAGTTTTCACTAAATATAAACTGTCAAAAGTACTGTTCTCCAGGGGAAGTGGAAGGGCTACTTCCATGGGCAGCTCTGAGTACCTGTGCTGAGATCTGGACTTCCTAGCCACCCCAGGGGAGGTGGGATTCCAGGGCAAAGAGTTTCCCAGCCAGCTGCTCCTCAAACTTCTCCATAGCATGGTCTGTGCCTTTGCTTAGACTTTCTTCCAAATGAAGGATTCTTGCTGAAGTTGCAAAATTCTCAGAGTGGAAATTACCCATTCTGAAATGCTCTACATTAAACAATACTATCAGAAAAGACTGCAGTCACTGACTTCACTGACTAAGCATTAAGCTGAAAACTTAGGAGCAAGCTTGAAGGAAAAAAAAAAAAAAACCCTGAACCACTTGATTCAAGAGGTTTATTTATTTTAGTTATTTTAGATACAGACATTTGAGCTTGCTATATTTGTGATTTTACAAATTAGTTCGTAGGGGAAAAAAAGCATTATCTGAACGTTGAAGAAACTGAATAAGTAGCATTTGAACTCCTCTTAACAGCTAAAACCCATGTGAAATACTATCCAGCAATTTATATTACAAAGTAAAGGAATTTTGTCTACACAACTCAAAAATTAATGTTTACTTTTTCTTCTTTTGTATTTCTGGGTATTGAACCCAAGGCTCCAAGACCTTAGTATTTTTTCAGACAGGGTCTTCACATACAGCTAAGGCTGGCTTTGAGCTTCCTGCCTCAGCCTTTTCAGTGAGCACCCATGACTGCCCCTGATGAAGATCATATATGTTTCCTTCTTATTTGGATGATCTAGCAGTTTACACATGATACAAAATGAATGGTCACAATAAGAATGTAACTGGAATTGCCTTGTATATCACTCTGTGCGTCTCTAAGCACATCTGCCACGTAAGGAGGGGGACAGCATCTTTGAGCTAATATTGTCTAGAACAGTGATTTTAATTTAAAAAAATTGCCTGAGACCTGCCTTAGAAATTGACTTCTGGCCTGGGATCTTCATCCTGTGCACACTGATAAAGAAATGTAACACATTAGAGTGAACCCGTATTCTTCCTTTACAATATACATTGTACTCTAATAGTACCTCTTCCAGTTTATCTTGTTCAAAAAAACGTATGGTATTTGGTAGTGGGTTACTAAATTCATCTGACACCCCACTAACAGCCACCTGAGCCTCAAAAACAGTGATCTCTTAGCATGTCTCAAACTGATGTGCCTACTACTCAGAAGCAGGTTGAACACCAAAGTGGGATGGAACATTCTCACAAGCTTTCACCTTTGCTCCTGGTTTTGGGGACAAATCCAAGGAAGATTGTCACCTGACAGGGTTAAGAAGGACCAAGAGGCAGCTATTAACACAATGTAATAATAAAAAACAGAAAAACAAAAACCTGTTGCCTCATGTGGGGCAAAAGGATCAGAGACACCAAACGCGCATTGGAAAAGCACGACTCTTTAAGGACAGCAGGCTGGGAAAGAGAGGTGGGAACAATTTTTCCTAAACGGAGCTTGGGTTTAAAATGCTGAGAGACACAAACTGAGCCCAATTCCTCACTTTTGGGGATTCCTGAAGTGCAGAGAAGTCAAATCATACATCCAATGCCACCCAGCAAATCAGAGACAAAGCGAGGTCTCCATTCCTACCACAGCCACTGTGAGTCAACAGTCCTTACTGGCAGCAAAACTTTCCTTTGAGCTTTTTAAAACATGAGTAGACTTGATATTCTAGTTCTGTTAAGATGTCATGCAAAGGAAAGTACATCTTTGGCATGGCTCATGGAACACATATTCATCCTGTATTTATCAATGTGAATTCCCATCCTAGAGATTCTGTTTCTTACTAGACAAAAAGGAAACTCCCAACTCCTCAAGCATGCCTGTGCCATTCATTTCTATTTTGTATATTTTTGTAGCAAAAACTGATTAGCACACGTGATCCTCCTTTGTACCATCTCTCAGTGTGAGGAATATGTTCAGGGTTAACTGACAATTTAAATGGCTTGAAATAGAAACTTTTTAAAAGAAGGGCTAGAGGGACAGCTCAGTGGTTAAGAGCACTAGCTGCTCTGGTAGAGGACTGAGGCTCAGTTCCCAGCACTCACATAGTAGCTAACAACCATCAGTAACTCCAGTCGCAGGGGATCCCACGCCATCCTCTGGCTTTTGTAGACACTGTACACACATGGTGTACTAACATACAAGCAGGAAAAACACTCATACCCATAAAATAAATAAAATCTTTTAAAAAGAAAGTCTTAAAGGGTCACTAGAACTGCCTGACCACCCACTCTCTATCTTCCTACTCATCAATCCATATATTTTTAAAAATGACATCAATTATTCAGTTTCCTCAAATATTTGTAAGATTCATCCTTTTGTGCACCTTGAGTTTACTTTAGTCCTAAGGTTTATAAATATATAAGCTCATATTAACCCACTAGACAATCTTCATTTCCTTCAGAAGTTGGGGAATCAGTTCAGATCCAGTTTCCAGCTACCCTCAGGATGCTTTGCAGAACCACTTTTCATCCGACCCAAACTCATATTATCTATTTTCCCATTTTCACCAGACACAGTTTCTTACGTGTCAGATTTCTATTTAGTGGCACTGCATTTGTGGACTGAACACCTACCCTAACAATAGCTGAGGCTTTTCTCTCCTCCATGGGGTCAGCCATGTATTACGTCCACTACCGAAGCAGTGACAGAGTCAACCTTGAAACACGCTGGTATCATGCGAAGTAACCAAGCTAAGTACTGGCTCAGATCTTTCTTCTGTTTGTCTTTCCGAAGCAGATAAACTGAGGGAGAACTTCACTCTTTGAAGCAAAATCTGGGAAAGGGCTTCAAAGTTTATATAATCCAGACAAAGCTTTCTTTTTTGAATTTTAAAATTCTTTCAAAATATTTTATGTAGAGATTTGTTGAGTAAGTGAAAACATGAAGTCTGCTGAAAACTTTTCATCTTCTGTTGCTAAAGTTACCAAGTATCAGCTCAGCTTCGATGGCAAAATGAACTACAGGTACATAACTACTCAGCACACAACAGAAAATGTCAGAGAACTCTTTTCCCTGGAGTCCTGTACAAAAAGTTCTGGCTCTCCAGAACAGAGACCCCGAGCCTCTGTGTTCAAGGCTTTGAGGTGGAGATCAGAGAGTACATGGAACTTGGTTCCCACACTTGTATCTTTCTATCCTGTCATTGTGCTAGCTTCACTATATATTTTACCTCTGCTGCACATAATCAAACACAATCTCTCATTATGTACTGCTATCCCAGATTAACTCCAGTTACTGGCAATGAGTACTCAATGATTTGATAAACCCCTGCCCTTCCAAATGAAGAAAAGAAGAGAGCAGCACCCGCTAGAAACAGGAAAGGCATCATGGCTAAGAGAAAAGTGGCTTCTGGGAGTCCTTCCCCTCAATGGCAGCACAAAAGCGGATCAGTTCTCTTCTCCACCCACATCCAATCCAAAGCACTGGTAAGTGTTCCAAAAAGAAAGAAACCCCGGCTAGAGCCTGACACTGCTGTGATCCCTGACTAGACAGAGCAGCCAGGGCAACACTGCAGTCTCGGAGCTAGAACACATACGACACTGAAACCTCACAGTATCTGCACATTACTAAACCATTTTCCTAAAAGTAGGAAAAAATTCAGGGAAGGGGCATTCTACTTTGTAAGAGCAACTTTACATATTCTTGAAATTCAAATCCTTGGAAACTTTTCTTTCATTTCTTACTAGATTCAATCTCAAAACAGCACTCTCTACCAAGTTTTTAAGTTAGGGCATACAGCAAAAGTAAAGAATGAGGTGGAATAGTGGGCTTATTTATGTGTTTAGGATCAGAACTAAGCAATGATAACTTCTAACGTGGGAAACTGGTTAGAAAAAGTACAGACCAAGTTCCTATTTTTGTACTGTGGCCAGGAGGCCAAAGACACATTACTCACATGAGGCACTGGGTATCAGCAGTCCACTGGATTTTCCTTGCATCTCAGGAAGAGATCCCAGTTACAAATTACTTTAGAAGAGTTCCAACACAAAGCAAGCAGATAAGATTCACATCTAAGGAGGAATTTACTGCAGACTATATGATTAAGGAGGAAATATACATTAGGGCCAGAATTTACCCATAAAATCTTAAATGGGTTGGTTATCATGATAAACACTCCAAAAGTTCGTGCAGACCTGTTTGCACTAGATTATTTACAGATTAGAAAAGGGAGCAGCATGTGGATTTCCCTAGTTTACAGAGGAGGTGGCAGTCTGGTTGCAAAATAAAGTCATTTTAATGAGCTTTCTGGGAGTTAAGTGGAGGAGAAATGAAAGGGAGAGATACCACTTAGCTGTACTATACTGAGGGCCTTACTTGATGCTCACTTATAGCACTTGTACCATGTAAGACTTTTATAAGAATTCACCTTTGTTATGAACAGCATATCTAACACATGACTGTTAAAACCTTTCCAATCAAATAAACCCAAAACTTGGCTCAACACTTGACATGATCAAACAAGACACTGAGTCACATGTCCTTCCTTCATACCAGCAGCACAACGTGGGTATGAGGAGGATTCCTGCTAGAAAGCAGTTCAAGCCACCTGCTTTCCTCTAGATTCTCTCAGTATATACCTAATCTCAACAAAAGATGAGCACTTTCTATAATGACATTCCTACTGGCCTACTGGCCTCTCTATTAGTCCCTTGAAGAGCAAAGCCATGTCTCCCTGTCATCCTACCCTACAGCTCTTGCACCAGGAGTTGAGGCATCTGGGGAAGACCATGGATTGACATGTTTGGAACCATGTACTTGCTGTTGAGACTAAAAGGCCATAAACAGCTCAGGGTATTAAAGGTGGGCAAAGTCAGCTCCGGTGGATGATGGTGGTGACTAAGTACCTTAAGAAGTTATTTGATGTCTGGGGAGAAATATTTAATTCTATCACTTTCCTAGCAGAAACAGGGTCTTTTCTGTCACTGGAAATGTATTTTATTTCTTCTCCAGACTGAAGCAACTCTAAACAATTTCCCACTTTCATAGCAGGTAGACTTTTTAAATCCCTAGTTAAAAATTTCAAAACACCAGAGTCACTAAACAAATTGTGATTGATATTGAGAATTATAATTCAGAAAAAATATTCAAGTTCTAATAATCTTCACGTTATTGCCTTTGGATAGATAGATGGGCTGTGTGAGGATCTGCCTTTTCAAAAGACATTAATCAGAATCACCATGGGCTTTCCAGAAGATGGGCTCTTCTTGCCTTTGGTAAAGACCACATCTGGTCAGACAGTTGCTATTCAGTCTTGCCTGAATTCACTCTGTCAGAATTTCAATTGAAAAATGACACCTTTGGGGGCTGGAGAGATGGCTTAGCAGTTAAGAGCACAGACTGCTCTTACAGAGGTCTTGGGTTCAATTCCCAACACCCAGAGACTAACAACCATCCATAACTCCAGTTTCAGGGAATCCGATGCCTGCTTCTGACTTCCACAGGCATTGCATGACATGTTTGCACTTACACACGTACAGGTAATACACTCATATACATAAAATAAAAATAGTAAATAAAATTTTTAAAAAAGAAAAATGACACCTTCACTCCAATGCTTTTAATTAATTTTTAACCTTAGAATAGTGAAGGACAGGGAGGATTTTTAGAGTTACTGGATTTAGATCCTGTCTTAGTTTTGTTTCTGTTGCTGTAATAAAATAGCCTGACAGAAGCAACTTGAGGGAGAAAGGGCTTATTGGGGCTTACAATTCCAGAGGGATACAGTCTATCAAGACAGAGAGGGAATGACAGCAGGAACATGAGGCCAGTCTCCCACAGGGCATTATTAATCAGGAAGTAAAGAATGCATAGGAAGTGGGGGACACAGAACAAAACCTCAAATCCCACTCCCCAGTGAAATACTTCTTGGCAAAGCTGCATATTCTGAAGTTACCATAACCTTCCAAACAGTACTAACCTTTGGGGTCAAACTCAAACCTCAGTACTTCATCCCTGGCCCCCAAAGGCTCATGGTCATCACATGATAAAAATTCATTTAATCCAACTTTAAGAGTCCCCATAGTCTTTAGCAGTTTCCAAACCATAACAAAACCCAAAGTCTCTTCGAGACTTGAGACCCAAAGCTTACCTTAACTGTGATCTCGCATATAACCAAAAAAGTTGCATACTTCTATAAAGGTACAGAGTATACAATCCCATTCCAAGAGGAAGGAATGGGAACATAGTGAGGAAAGATTGAACCAAAGCAGAGTGAAAGCCAACAGGGAAAGCACAACCTCCTGTAGCTCTGTGCTAGAGCTTCAGTTTCAAAGGGTTTAGGTGGCTCTGCCCCTCCAGGTTTACTGCCTGGAACATACATCTTCCTTTGGCTGGTTCACTTCTCTAAGTGCAGTCCTCTTTGGAAGACATCCCACAGCTCTGGCATCTCCAACATCATGGAGTCTCTACCACAACCAAGGCTTTGAAACTTCAGAGTTCCATGCAATGACCTCCCAGAGACTTCTCACAAAGACTCTGACCCTGCCACACTTAGCTGACTTCAGCAGCTCTCTAACCACAGAAGAATTTATGCCCCATTCAATCTTGTATCTTTTATGCCTCCAAAGCTAGTACCACATGAATGACACTGTCGAGTTCTGCTGCCACTTCAAGATGGAGCCTACCCTCCTTGGATCACAGTTCCAGTACCTTCTGTATGCTGACACTGGTGAAAAAATTCCCTAGGTACTTGATTCCTAGGAACAGGAAACCTCTTAGGGTCTTTCCTTTCACAAGTTGGAGCCTTTGGTAGGTAGTCTTGCCCTCAAGTACCTCTTCCTATTGTTCCAGTGCACAGCAGGAGGTTTCTCTCTAATGGTGCCAGTCTCTTTAACAATTACAGTCTCTTTTTCAGAACATTCCTTGGCTACAACCTTAAGCTTTCTAGTGTTCTTTTTCTCTCCAAATTGTATATTTTCTAATTCTTTCTGCCCTACTTGTTGCTTTATCATTGTAAAGAGGCATAAGTTATCAGCAATAACTATGCCACAGACTCAATGTTATACTATCTTGAAATTTCCTCTACTACAGAAATTAGTCCATTACTTAACCTCACACAAGTTGAGGATGGGCAGAATGCAGTCCAATTCTTGGTCAGAATGTAACCTGAATGGCCTCTAGCCCAGTTCCCAATAGAGTCCTGGTTCCTCTCCATAACTTTCAAGTCAGGTCTCCACTGTCCTTATTTCTTACAGTACTCTTCTCTTCCAGTTTCTCACTAGAACAGCCCATTAAGTTCTGCTTCTAACATTCAAGAGCTTCTCTAGCCCAAAGTTCTAGACTCCGCCTCACCAAAACAGTTCCAAAGGCTTAAAAGTCACATGGTCAAATTTATCAGAACATTTCTGCCCCAGTTCTCAGTACCAATCTCTGTATTAGTTTGGTTTCCTGATGATGTGATAAAATAACCTGACAAAAGCAACTTAAAGGAAAAAGGGTTTATTTTGGTTTACAGTTCCAAAAGAGATTTGAATTCATCAAGACAGGGAACAGCTTGGTGACAGGACTATGAGGCTGGCTGGTCACACTGCACTTGCAGTCAGGAAGCAGACAGAACAAGAGGTGAGGCCAGGTTATAAACCTCAAAGTGACCCAAAGGGACGTGCTTTCCCTAGCAGTGCTCCACCTCCAGAAGTGTCCATAACTTTCTCAGTGTCACCAGTTGGTGACCAAGTGTTCAAACACATGAGTTCATGGGAGACATTTCATATTCCAACAACAACAGTTCCCAATTTAAATCCAGTCTGAATTCATCTCAAGGTCCTTGCTTAATTATACCAGTAAGGCCCTCATTTCCAAATAAAATCACATCCTGAGATTCTGACTCAATGAATTTTGTGTGGATGGTATTCAAACCACTATAGTGGCTTTCACTAAAAAGCTATTTTATTTTCTTAGTCTTACCTTTAAAAACACTGGCTGAATAATCATAAGACTTGTATCAAGAGTTATTTTATATGAGCCTACTATGTTGTAATACCAATTAATTCTTTAACCATACTCAGATCCAGCATAACGCATTCATTATCTTACCTAGTCCCTTATCCAAGTTAGATTTTTATCTATGGCATGGGTATTGGGGGTGGAAGTAAATAAAAAATAATGTCATTAAAAAACAGCATATGCCCAACTTATTTCTGAAATATATCTAATTGCTAAAACGTAGAAAAGGACTAGTCTTCCCTTCTTTTATCCAAATTTAAATTCTTAATAACTGTAATTCCCCAATGGTACTCCTTAAAACCTAAAGGAGGCAGTAGAACAGTGGGATGAGTAGAATGAGAACATCGTTCCTGAAAGCAGACTGTTAGGATTTAATGCCACCACAGTCATTCCTTATGTGACTCCGGCAAACTAACTTCTCAAGCCTCATGTCTCAATGTGCAGCATAAGGACTATGTTGACTATTCCATTCCAGCTCAGAGTTCATATGGACATTGTGTAACCATGGAGTACAGAACCCTCAGAAAAATGTCAAGCTCATAGGAGTGCTGTCTATGCTGTCTACCTGTCCCTTTCCCAGGCCTCTTTAACTGTGCCAAGTCTAATCTTGAAACTGGCCTATATTCAAAGCAGCCCTCTCAGTGCCCTGCCTCCTATTCTCAGGCTCCTTTGCACCAGCACACTGAAGACAGAATGGAGAAAACTGGGAGTGAACAGAGGAGCTTGTGAGTTCGAAGTGTAAGAGAGGAATGGTACAGAAAGCTGGAGGGCTGATTCTCTACGAAAGGGCCTGGGAAAAGGACCTGCTCAAAATCACCATAGTGTCTGGGCTTTCTCATTTGGGTTAATGTGGCCACCTGAAATTCAAAGCACACATGCATTTGTGTTGCAGCCCCTCATTGAAAGCCCAACACTTCCAGCATGTGCCTCCCAGTCACTGGAGTGGAGATGAGCTATGGAGGAAGTTAAGGATGGACCCATGCTCCATTACAGCTTCTTTGCTTCTGCTACTCTCAAGCTTGAAGGAGAATTGGCCAGTTAGCCCAGTTGGTTAGAGTGTGGTGCTAAAAAAGCTTGAAAGTGGAAAGTACAAAAGGGCATAGATTTACATTACATCTTTCACTAACACTTATACAAGGAAGATACTCTCTTCCTCTGCCTGATATATTGTATAACCAACCTTAGCTCACAAGAGACTCAGAATTTAAGCTGGCATTATCATTTCCAAAACTCCATTAAAACACTAGGTTTCTGACTTAACCTGGGGATCTGATCACTACTGACATTTAAATAAGAAAATCTGAGAGTCAAATCATCAAATGCAATGTTTCTGTGGGGAAAATGCGTGTTTTGACTGTAAAAATCTCAGTTTAGGAATAATTTTGGGACTAGAACTTGTCTATGCATTAGAATGGCTGTTTTTCTTTGCAACAGTCTAACTAGATATATAGCCCAGGCTGACCTCAAACTTGCATCCTCTGGCATCAGCCTCTACAATGCTTGGATTTCAGGAATACCACCACACTTAGTGATTTTATTAGCCTAAACACTACGATTTAGATAAAGCTATGATCTAATCAGCTATTAATAAATCAATTTTGGCTAATATTTATTTACAACAAAAATTGTTAGAGATTGAATTGTGTCCCTTCCAAATTGTGTTCGTCCCAAATATGTTGAAATTATGACCCCGCCTAATGTGACAGTAAGAAGAAAAGCAATCTTTGGGAGGTAATTAGGTCATGAAGGTGGAGTCCCTATGGATGGGATTAGTGCCCTTAGAAAATAGACTCCTGGGGCTGGAGAGATGGCTTAGCAGTTAAGAGCACTGGCTGTCTTCAGAGGACCCAGGTTAAATTCCTAGCACCCACTTTGTGGCTAACAGCCATTCATAACTCCAATTCCAGGGGATCTGATGCCCAGTGCTGACCTCCAAGGGCAGGACACGACACAGGCGCACTTACAAACAGCCAATATACTCATACACATAAAATAAAAATAAATAAAATATTTTTCAAAACCAGACTCTTAGACATCTCCAAGATCTAGGTAGTTCTCTTTTCATCATGTGAAGACACTGCACATGGCAGTCTACAACCCAAAAGACAGACCTCATCAGAACCCAACCATGTTGCCACCTAATCCAGAGGAATGAATTCCGGTTGTTAACAAATCACCTAATCTCCTTTGTCAAAGCTAAAAAACTAAAACACCAACCACATACCTTCTTACCCACTGAGTTACATTCAATTTCTTTTGGTATTTTTCACTGAAACATAGGATTTCATGATTTACTCTGAATAATCTCCTGTTTGTTATCTGGTGCTTATTTTCTGGCATGGGGGTAAAGCTAATTGCTATTCTGTGTAGATCATCATTCCTCCAAGCTGGCTGTCATCTCAACAAGTGATAGGCACGTTTTCTACATGGCTATACAATTTATTGTTTTCAATAAATTTGATCACAAGATATTCACTGGTTGTTTATCAAATCCTATGACAGTTTCAACCTTGATGTTTCTGGCTGCTTTACTTACTAACTACCCAAAAGCCCTATCAGTGTATGGTTGTCTGCACAGAAGTTAAAAGTTGTGAAATATTATCATGAACTTTATGAGGCTGGGGTGGTTATAATGATGAGGAAAGGAAGAAGAATAAGATTACATTATAGTAACAGTTCTATCACAATGCTTCTTTTTATAGACTCTCTTAAGGGTGGAGATGATTTAGGTAAATTTCTACATCTTTTCTACTTTAATTATTTAAATTTCAAGCTTTGTTTAATCTTTAAACCTTTCTGTCAACTATATCCTTTGAATGGGTAACTTAGAAATAGATCATATATATATATATATATTCATTATAAAGAAACCTAAGAGTGTCTCTCTGTTGAGAAGCCCATGCCTACATCTTAGAATATTCTTATTTTGTCTCTGTCATTCTGTCACTGTCTGTCTGTCTCTCTTTCCATAAAAACACACACACATGTTTAAGCATGTACTATTCAAAATCCTATTAAAATATTTTATTGAGTTTTTATGCTCATAAAATAGATCTTGATCAAACTTAGGCCTTCCTCCCCAAAGCGCCCCCCATCAGATTTCATGCATTCTGCTGTCTATGTTAAGTCCTTTCCAGCTAAGCATCTGTACCAAGATGTCCCTTGGTCCAATATCATCCACTGGAGTCTATTTAGTCTATCTACAGTCACTCCTTTAAACAGCAAAAGCTTGGAATCATTAAATTTCCCCTAAAATGAACAACAACAAATTTTACTGGCAAGTTATATGAGCAGAGACTAAGCATCTAGGGACAACGGCAGGAGCTATGTACCATGGCCTGGCAGCCTCTTGCGTGGACTGCAGGGCAGTTGTGTGGTGTTCTGCACAATCACAAGAGCCTTGAAATGGTTCCTATCTCGGCTGCTAATGGGAATCTCGTCTTCTCTGAGTTGACAGCAGAGAGGATGAGGAGAAGTGTCAACAAAGGAGGAAAATGTCAATTCACTGTCATCACTGCACTGGTCTCTGAGATGTTTTATCTTCCTCACAAAACCCTTAGATCCTTTATCAATCACAATCCTACATACACATCCATCACATATATACACACACACATACATACACATACACACATTCACACACCCCAGACAGTTAATGGGAAAATTGCAAGACAAATATCTGGCAAGAAAGAAAAAGAAAAGGCCTTTCTTTTTCCCGGGTTTCTGAGACTTTCAGCTGAGCTCTAGAGTTACAATTGGCCCTGGTGGCTCAGCTGACTCAGCATATCTACAGACTGACCCCTGAAGCCCTTTCCTTCAGAAATGCAGATGGCTCTGGTGCATGAGTCTAGCTACCCCAGGACTCAGGCCAAGTAATGTTCCAAGGAACATGTGCTGTCTATAAGCTTTTCTTACATCAGCTTTAAGTGAAGCATCTCAGTTTTTGTTTAGAACCAATTCTGACTCAATTACTCATGAACTTCTCATTCCACACTAGGCACTGTTTACATTTCCTGCCTATGTCACCCCTGGATTTAAAGAAAGATCACTGTTAGAAGACACACATTCTTCACCACTGACAAAACATGAAGCAACCCCTCTAAGGAACTCCTCAGACTTCTGCAAGCTTCTACGTCACCCACAGGCCTTCAAATGTCCCACAGTGTTGGGTATGCATGACAGACAGAGCCAATCATTTCCATTTTTGAGGCTCTGATTGGGACCACATTAGGAAATACCAATAGGGTAGAGTCAAAGATACTCTGTCACTGAAATTTAGGGACCGTGGTGCCTCTCTTACATGTATAGTCCCCTCTATGCTCTCTGCGGTGGATTTTCATCTTCAGGGCACTTTAGCTCTGTGTCAGCACCCTTGCAAGGCAGCTGCCATCCTGACCCTCCTATCCCACAGGTTCTGTCTTCTCATTCCAGATGATACTTGACCGCCTGCAAGGAAAGGACTCTCTCAGTTCCATATCCTCTCTGCCACACCCTCCAGATCTTCCTTGGGACCAGCTGAGCCAAGCAATTCCTGTTTCCCTGTGTGACACTGCGAAGCAGCCACACCTCCGATTTGACAAGTTCCACAGCTCCCCTCCAACTGACGACTTCAATGTTCAGTTCTAGGTTGCAACTCTACATATTTCCCTCGGTTAAAAACAAATACATTGTAGGTTGGAACAGCTTCCCTTGGAGAGGTCTTCCACGTGCCCTCCCTGCACAGACCTTTTGCTTTGACTCAGGCAGGGCTGATACAAATGTGCTCCTGTCACAAATTGTCTCAATGTATCTTTTTGTGGCAAAACTTCAGTTAAATGGCTGCTTTGGAAATCCCAAGGACTTCATTTGGGGCAGAAAGTATAGAGAACCTTGAGTTGTATTCCTGACACTCAGCAGGGAGGCATGTTTGCTGAGACACTGACTGGACAGCATGAGGGATCTGACGCCCCCTCCTGCCCTCTTCAGATACTGCATACATGGGTGCACTTGCATGCATGCAGGCAAAACTTTCATACACAGAAAAAATAAAAATAATAAAAAATATCTAAATACAGTAAGGAACAGGATTTTGAAAGAAACTCTGAAAACACAGTCAGCAAATAGAATCACAAATACTTTGTGTCCCTAAAGTATGCATGAAATATATAAACACAATGTTGCAAAGAAAAGTTCCAGGGCTCAAATACATTTAACCACCTATTTGGTAAGGAGAAACATATCCAAAAAAAAGGTTAAAGAATAACTCAATTAAGCAATCACACATAAGGGAAAATCTTTTGTAAAGAGAAATGACTGAGTTGATTTCTTTTTTAAAAAAGAAATTAACGTCATCTGAAATTCGTTCTCTATAGCAAAAAAGGGGAGAGGGATAATTTTTAAAGTGAAGGCTAAGAATGACAAAAGTGAAACACCTGTTTGTTAAAAGAACACATGCACATCTTAAATTCTTACTTAAGACTTAAATTTAAATTTTAACACCACTTTACATTCTTAACGTAATTACAGTTCTAAAATAGCTGTCAAAACAAAACTTAGAAACCAGCAAGAATCTTCCTGTTACAACTCCCTAGTAACTACAGGAACTCATGCCCACTTCCTAGAGGCAACCTGATGCCTTCAAGCAGGTGACCTTGGGTCCCTGTTCTCAATATAAAAGGCATGGCTGCCAGTCTTCGACACCCACAGCAACACCAGGGCATCTGTTCAGTCCTAGCATAAGGTATACAAATTTCAAGGTAGTCTCAGAGACAAAGGGAGGTGATGCAAAGGTAGGAGTATAGCCAGCCTAATGGTCTAACAGAATCCTGGGGCGAGGAAAGAAAAAGAGACTTCAAGAAGCTGGAAGAAATCTTTGACCAAAAGAGTAGGAATGGACCCAGCCACAACACAGCAGAAATTCTCAAGCTCCTTGAAGATGACAGATGGAGCTAGATGCTTCTAAACTCATTTATATGTTTGAACCACTTCTATAAAGATGTATTTTCTAACTTAGAAATTAAAAACAACCACAAAACAGAATACTTCCTTACAATTACATACCATGAGTTGCCAGTACAACACTTCCATTATGGAAGCTACTGTGGTTATGAGCATGTCATTAAGTACTTTGCCTTTATTCTGGACCCACTCATGTGCTCAGCTGATGAGTTTTGCCTAACCTGAATGAATACTTGCTACCAGGCTGTTAAAGAGTTGAACTGCATCCCCTAAGGGAAACAGCAGCTCTGATCCTCAGCATCTTGGAAAACTTATTTGTAGACAGGGCCTTCATAAGAGGGAACCAAATTAAAATGAGGTCTTAATCCAAATGGCTGGTGTGGGTGGAAGGAGGGGCAAAGTTGGACACTGAGAGATGCACAGGGAGAATGTCACAGGAAAGACAGAGTTAATGTTGGCATACAAGATAAGGGAAAGAAACAGGAGAGAGGTCTGAGCAGAGCTCTCTCGGAATTCCAGTCACCAGAACAGGACACAAGCCACAGCTGTTGAAACAGTGTGTGACACCTTGTTGCCACTGCAGCAGTCCTATCAGACTAATACATGAGTGCTTTAGTGCCAGGTTGTTTTTATAACTAGCAAAACAAAAAATTCAGCAAAATAAACACTGAAAGGAAAAACTGCCATTTGGCTCCCAGATTTGTAATTTTTCCTGACCTTCACCACTTCACAAACACGACCAGTCTTAAGAATTTAAAAGAAAATGACCAAGGTAGGACTCAGGAGATGGCATCAGTTACTCAGATGGTAAAGTGTTTGCTGTGCAAACATGAGGACCTGAGTTCAAATTCCCAGCATATATATTTTTATAAAGATAAAAGCCAAGCACTTAAAGTCCAGGGCTGGGATGGAGCAGAGAAAGGAAGACAAGAAGATCCTAGGTGGTCTGGCCAAATCAGTGAGCTCCGGGTTCAGTGAGAGACCCTGTCTCAAATAACAATAAGGCAGACAGTGATAGGCAAAGACACCCTCCATCAACCTTTGGGCCTCCCCATTCATGGTCACACATATATGCAAAATATGAACACACACACACACACACATACATATACAACATATACACACAGAATAAACAGAGTAGCACTGACATAGATCCATGAAGAATGCCTCCTCAGACATAACCAAACAAAATTACCATCTCAAGATTGAGCTCTTGACTCTTAACTCCCAAACCTTCTGATGAAAGCTAGGAATCAAACCTAGCTGTGCCCAGTTGCACTTGTTTACGCTGACTGTGTTAACTGATACCATTGCCTAGTTTGGGTTTCATTTTCTTTCCATTCCTTTTGCATATCTTTTGATAATAGTCAACAAACTATGGTCTACACAGCAAACATAGCCCACAGTGACTTTGCACTTAAGTTTTACAATACAGCCATCTCCCTGTATCATCTATGGTTGTTTTCAACTTGCAAAATTGGTTCTGAGTAACTGTGACAGAAACTTAGAGCTACAAAGTTTATAACACTTCTAACTCTTGAAATGCACAAATAATACCTTTGGAAACTTCTACTGAGTATCTCCCTTAACCCCAACTCCACAGGTGCTGTTTTCCAATCCTGTTTCACATATTTGACTAGAGAACAATGAAGAGAAGGACCTTTCAGAGTTTGAAGTATCTGCTTCCTTGAGTTTCTCTAATGCTCCCTGGTTTTTCTACATCACTCTAAAAGAACCAAAATCAAACTTAGCAATGAACTGACATCAAGAATGTGGAAGATATACTTCCTTATTTTCTCTTCTGCCTTTGTACCCTAAAAAGTAGTTTAATCCATTCAATTAAAAGGTAGGGTGACTCAAAGGAGACAGGAGAGAAGCAGGTTTCTACCCTGAAACCAAATCAAATACACATGGAAAAGTAATTAACTTCAAGGCAATCAGTACATGAATGCTACAGGCTAGATACATTCTTAAGTATCTGGACCTGAGATCAACCTCCGTCTTACACACTTATATACATACCTGTTCCACATCACTTTCGGATTGAAAAGTTGAGATCAGGAGTACTCAATTGTTATTCCTTTCAGGAACTAAGACAATACTCGAGGGTAAAGTACTGACTGAATGAATGATTATCTGCATTGGATTTCCTGGAAAAAATCCAACCTGTGAAGACAGTCAGGATATATATGGGTTCTGGTCTTATCTTTGTTTCAGACAAAACACATGATGCTGAAATATCCTCGCATTCAAAATGACTCCTGGGAAAAGGCTGCTGTCTTACAGACCTTCTGGCACCATGATCTTATGCTTCTTTTCTAATACAAGTACAGCAAGCATGCCTTCAGGTCACTTCATCCAAAACACTAGCACAGGCCATAGGTCTCACTCAGGGTAAAACTTACATTGTAGTCATAAGAGTCTCCAGCAGACACATCACTTTTTTGTAGGTTTTGTAGGTTGTGGAGGTAGTAGCAGCAGTGCTGTTGGTTTTGAGATTTTTTTGCAGACTGATTCTAGAGATGTGGACATGGCTGGCCTAGAACTCACGATCCACCTGCATCTAAGTCCCCAGTGCTAGAATTACAGGTGTGTACTACCAGGCCTGGCTGTATACTCCTTTGCCTTAACTAATCAACTATGAACCCTAAAATACATTAAAAAAAAAGAAATGCTATAAGTGAATGCTACAAAAATGCTACTCATGTATCAAGAGCACACAGCACCTTTCAGACAGGCTCTTGGCACAACAGGGTTGCAAAGTCCTAACTGTGGTCTCCTCTACACAGGAACTTGCACTCAGAAACCACAGAGTAAAAAACTCTGCATGCTCTAGTAAGTCAGGCAGGAAGGGGCTAACATTATGCAAATCTGACTACCAACAGCCAATTATATGAAAAAGAGAACACTAATTTACAGGACAAAAGAGTATTCACTAATAGTTAAAACCTGTGGGCTTTCCAGATCACTGATATTTTAGGTTGCTTTCTCAAGTCATAGTTATCTTGATTTGATAGATGCTTTAAAGAAGTAATAAAACTGATTTTAGGAGAGGAGAAATTAAAAACAAAAACAGAAATGAAAGCTGACTAGTATTGGCTTAATTTGTCTGAAGATAAGCAACACTACTGCCAAGGCCTACTCAGTTCTGAGAGTGGATCTCAAAACACCCCACAAAAAAATTCTAAGGTCCTATCAATCATTTTTCAAAAATATATGCTGTTTAGTAATGTTCATTAGAACAGCACTGTTGTAAGGGTGTGGCATATTTGGAAAAGCAAAGATGATGAAGGTAGGATGGGCCTTCCTTTGTTGGAAGAGCTGAGTTTTGCAAGCTGGGACACTGCACGATCACTTAAGTCTTTGAATGTTAATTCCTTCTGGGTCAATTAAAAGGCATGAGCCACATAATCTCTACTACCCTTTCCAATTCCAAAATGGAGAGGTTCCTTTAAAGTCAGTGTTCCTCAAATTGTGTGGAAAATACAGTTAATAACATTGCAGAATTAAGGAGTTCCAAGATCAAACAATTATAAGAAACCAATGAAATACATAGTTAGACAAATGTGTTCACTGTAGAACTTCAAAAACTTCTGCAAATTTATACTGCTATTCTCCTAGGCGATACTATATAGTACGTGATATTGCTCAACTTTCTTTGAATATTTTAATTTCTAGTATGCTTTCAACATTTAATAGAATCCAAATAGCACAGTCAACACAACTGAGGAAAAGAAGCTTTAAACAACAAACCTCATGAATTTAAAACCAGATACTAAAAGAAGCAAAATGTGTAGCAGCGCATCCACCTCAGATCTGTGTTTAAAGAAGCTCAGCATCTGTGTTTAAAGGTCTCAAAGTCAGGACAGACAAAACAATCCTTTCTGTTTTCCAGTGAGAACTGAATTTTTGTTTTAGCTCTTTCGCCACATTTTCTGCTAATGAAAAGAATGCTCACTCTTCTCCACTATTCCATTATAGGATTTCCTTGGCCTGCACAAAGCATCTCCTTTGTATAAGCTGACTTTCAAGGAGACACCTTAAGGAAGGAGGGAGGAAGCCAGGGCAGCTGTGCCAGATGTCACACCTGTTGCTCTACCTAATCATCTAAAGGGTATTAAGTAGTCACTGTCCCTAATTTTTCCATTGAGAAAATTAATATCTAGAAAACATAAGAAATACGTTTACAGCTACAGAACTAAGTTAGGATTAGATTCGTATCTATTTCCATGTTTTTGTCTTTCAAAGCAACCTATGATGCTTTCAAGCAATATAAGTGGTTTCTTAAAAAGTGTAACTTGTGAGTCGGGTTAAAAAAATTAACACAGGCTGGAGATATGGCTCAGCAGTTAAGAGCACTGACTACTCTTGCAGAGAATCTGGGTTTGATTGCCAGTACCTACATGGTGACTAATAACCATTTGTAACTCCAGTTCCAGAGGATCCAAAGCCTTCTTCTGACCTCCACAGTCATTGCATGGCATGGGTGTACTTACACACATGCAAACAATAAACTCATATACATAAAATAAAAATAACAAAATAGTTTTTAAAAATTAACACAATATTTCAGTTTGTGGTTCACTGTTGGTTGAAATCTCTGTGAAACATGATTTGATGTTAGGTACGATTCGGGTCTGCAATTCTTGCAATTGGCAGACTGAGGCAAGAAGATTATGAGTTCGAAACCAGCCTATGCTACAAAGGGAGATTCCATTTCATATGAAAAAAAGAAAAATAAAAGCAATCCAATTTGTTAAAACACTGTGACAGCAGTCCTGGGGAAGCATAACCTCTGCAGGGGCAAGAGCTGCACCTTAACAGTAGTAATCGCCTGAGTCCTCAGACAACCCAAGGATGACACGGGCTACTTTTCATTAACTCTCCCAAAGTGCCACATGGTAAGGTCATGGTTTTTGCCCCCCACTTTTGTTCTGGAAATTCAGGGAATGAAGGTCAAGCACACAAACCCCACTACCTCACAGTGGGGACTTTTCTTTGTATTTTAAGAGAACCACCATGCTTGTTCTGATTCTGAACACTTCATTGCCTCCCTTGATTTCACCTGCCTCCTTAGGCTTCACCAGTGCCAAACTCCAGATCCACCCATTACCCAGACCCCACCCCATTCACTGCCAGAGAGAGATCAGAGTATCTTGCTGACTCAGACTCCTGGGCCGGTACTCACCCCTTTACTCATCTCTGTTTCAATGTTCACCAACTTCCCAAGAACACTCACTCCAAATTTTTTGTCACACTCTTAAACTGGAATCCTCTCTCTCTCTCTCTCATGCTTCCTCTCTCTGAACAGATGACCTAACCCTTCACTGGTCTTCTCAGTCCTCACCCTCTCACTGTCCCACACATAAACCAATCACTGACCAGATACTCTGAAAGCCCTTTCCAGTAGGACTAATGCAGCCTCAGTTTTTCTTAAGAAAAACCTATTCCCAAGTGTTCTTTTCGGTACCTTCAACATGAAAGACACTAAAACAGCCTTGACTCCGGGATGTCACTCTCCAGCTGGGAGGGACTCTTTCCTTTCAGTGCCTGACTTTTCATAAGACGCACCCTCTTCACTCATCTATTTAAACCCTCTGGAATGTGCTTCCTCCTGCTCCCCCTTCCTGCCCCACTTGCACTCACAGTACTCATGGAAACTTTGGATCCAAAGGAATACAACATGACCTCCCAGCAGATAATTGCAACTGCCTTTCACCAGCCTTTGTCTTCCATGACCTCTGGGCACTATTTAACAGAGCCAACAAGTCTCATTAGAAAGGGTTCTGAGCATCAGGGATACTCTTGAGTTTTCTCAGAGGTCTGCCATTTCTGGCCCCCAACTTTGCCAAAGGCCTGTCCTGCTCCTCCCAGTCAGAACCTGTGCTCCCCAGGGCTTGGCTTAACTTCTCTTTTTGATGCTTCTCCCCTGGAGTGCTTTAATTCACTCCCAGTGCCCTTCTCCCCAGGGCTCTGGTTCTCTATTTCTAACCATCAGCTAAAAAACAGCTTGGGATCCTGGGTGGGGACAGTAACATGCAACTGGTGGGGCCAAATTAAAACAGCTCCAGCAAATTCACTGCCCTCCCCCAGAAACTGTTTTCTCAAGCTAGAATGCCCCTGCTATTCCCTCTGCCACTCTTTCTGTGTTTCTGCCATGTTCCTATTGAAGTCAGAGACCTTTTAACCTGATCAGGGTACTTGCTATGCCACAAACGTAACATAACTCTACAGTTACAGGTGACATATAGGACTATGAAAAGCATTTGAAGCCAGCAGGATGGTTCAGTGGATATGAGCTTGCTAGTAAGCCTGCAGACCTGAGTTTGATCTCTGGGACCCACATGGTAGAAGAGAACCTCTGACCTCCACATGTACATTGTGGCATAAGCATGCACATGCCCATGCGCGTGCGCGCACACACACACACACATAATTTAAAAATGTAAAAAAAAATTAAGAGAAACATTTGTGGTGTATGCGTTCCATGCTAAAGAATGATGGGCAACCCTGAAAACCCCATGCACCACTTCCACACTGACCTGAAGGCAACCCAGGGAGGCAGTGAGGAAATATGTACAGCCCAGATCCCAGATCTGAGAGGTGGGTTCTCACTGTGGTTCTTAATGTGTGCACAATGAGCCACCAAGGACCAGGTACTTCTTCTCTGCCAGAAACTGCTGTGAACTCCACAGGACACTTAGCATTCCTGGTGTCTGGACAGAGTGCCAGCAGTAGAATTTAGCAATCCTACCCCTCCTTATTATAACATCTAAAAAATGTAGAAAATCTGTACAACAGAAAGCCCGAGTTTTCCTTATCACTAAGGCCAGAGCAAGCAAGATACAGTGACTTTTCATTTCCCAACCAAAACTAAAACCTGGGGCCTTCTTACAAATCACCAGCCAAATCTTTTAAATTCCTTCCACTTACCGCCATGACTCCATCTTACATCTCTGTTTCAGTTCTGACAGCACTTCTAAGCACAGGCTCTCCTGTCATCTATCTCATGATCATCTGTGGATTTCTGACTTCCAACCTCTATTCTGTATCCTGTTGGCCTGAACTACTACTTGCTAGTCTCGAGTCCCCTAGTAAAACCTGTCTTTCCCATTCAGTCCCCAAAGCCTCTGCTGTAACACTGTGTCCACTTGAAATGAAAGGAATGCACCATGCAACCAACATCACATCTCCTGAGTTAGAAATGCTGGCATCATCTTCAAACTGTCTTTCATATGCAGTCACAAAATCTTCTGAGGACACAGATTGATAACACTATTTAAGAAACAGCCAATAAATGCAATATTAAATACCAATTTAGGGTTTCTTTTTTTTATTCAATTATCTGTACAATTTGGTTACTCCTGTGTCTCTAACTGAATTCCCTTCCTTTGGGTCCTCATTTTCTTAGCAGTGCTCACAGCTTTCCCAATGCCTCTCCCCTGGCCAGCTCTTTTCTTCCTAAGAACTCACGACTGTCTGGAAAAGCATTTAACTTATGCTATAGGTTTAATAAATAGCACAGTGTTTCTGAGTTTCAGTTAAACTTCCAATAAATAAAAGAACTAACCTACAGTGCTTGAGTTGGTGGATATATCTGACCTATAAAACTGAGAATACAAAATAGAAACGAAGCACTCTGTGGAATGTTTGAATAGGCAGGGCTGGGTTGATCATAAGAGGTCTTAAACCAAAAGGGTTTTCATACGTTGGCTGTTCCCCAAAGAACAGAGAGAGAAAACAGCTAAGTGCTAGATGATGGGATATATATATAAAGAGGGGAAGGAGCAGGATGCAGGACTCAGTTGATAGGAAATAAAGAGTCCACATATTTGTTCTCCAACTACACAGGACCAAAACAACACTAACTGCAAAGATGTGGTCAACTGATGCATGGAAGAGCAAGAGTCTAACAAAGGAGCACTATTTTCTCCCAGTATGCAACACTCCCAGCCCTCCATTTCTCTCCTCAAGCCCTCTTCAGGACATACCCCATCCAACGAAACTCCCCTGGGCTGCACATCTACAACTGCTTGTACTGTGCTGAATTTATCTCTGTCATGTATGGCTCACAGAAATCCCCTCTGCTCTGCCCTTTGAAAACAGCTACAAAGGAGGTTTACAATGAAGACAATCATGAAGACCCAAAGGAAAACATAACCAGAGGAATCTGACATCAGTAGAAAGATTTGGTTTGTCACATTTAATATAGCAATTAAATATGTGGGTTAGTTGTCTGTCCACAAAACCACAGTATTTGTGGGTAACGTTGAGTCAAATGAAAATAGGCAACTGAGATAATTTCTCAACATTTATGATGGCTGTTGCCCTGAATAGTAATAGATGAATTTCACATATGCAGCTACGTCTCCCCACACTGATTCACATGTCAGTAAGTGCCTTAAAATGTTTTCAAGGGTTTGGAAGATATTTAATCTAGGTCTATAAATAGGAAAATCTAAGGTTATTAAATATGAAGAGTATCAAAATTAAGTAATTTCCAAAAAGGAAATTTCCACATATAGGAGTTTGTGGGTGTGTCTATGGTCTGCATCTCTATGTGTGGCTGTGTGTCTCTGTGTCTCTGTGTGTGTCTTCTCTTTTTCCATGGCAGTCTTGTTCTGCTGCGCAGCCTGACTCATGTGTTGCTCCCACCTGTCTCCACAGCAGCTGGGACTACATGTGTGCACATGTCAGGCACCCAGTTCCATGCAAGGTTTTGACATTCTCACCACATTTTTTGAGACACTGAAGATAACTAAATTTTCTAGATTTTTGCACTTTTTAAAACTGATAATCAATGGACTATATACGACTCCTGTGGGGCAAGAGGGCCTGGAAGACTGAGAAGCAATGCGAAGAACCAAGAAGAGCAGTTTCCATGACAGAAGAAGCAACTTGACATTTCAGAATAGTTCTTTACAGTTTTTTTTTTCACTTTTATTTATTTGTTTATTGAGACAAGGTCTCACTGCGTAGCCCAGGCTAGCTTGCCTCAAAGGTATGATCCTCTTGTCTCGGTCTCGTGAGTGCTAGGATTACAGCCATAATACTTAGACCTAAGCTTTTAAAGCTACATTTTAAAAACCATACTGGATATACAACTAATCAACACAAAATATTGTTCCCCAACTTACATTCTCTTCTGAAATGCAGGGGACCCCACTGAGAGTTTTGTTTGGTCCTAGTCTGAGTAATGGCAAATTTGTTCATTCTGTCATTTAAGAGGTTTTTTTTTTAAAGTTACCAGTTACATTGATTCATTAGCCTAATACATAATAATTTTTGTTTTAACTTTATCCTAACTCTAAGAAAAAGTAACTTTTTTCCTTCTCTACAATGTATCTATCCTATGTTCCACTTTAGAAGGCATCAAGCAAAGATTTTTTTCTGTACAGAGGCAAGTTGAAAAACAAACACCCACCAAACACCTATAGACACCCAAGGACAAAAGAAAAAAATAAAATGTTTATACTCCTGAGTAATGTAAAGATGACATATTTGAAAATCAAACACACAAACAAGACAAAAGAAGGACTTCAGGACACCAATCATACATGTAGTAATAATCAGATCTGTTGATTTTAAAGCAAATTTTCATGGCCAAAAATAATCAATGCTTTTTTCTCCTCGGGTGTTCAAATGTTAGCATAAAATAGAGACTAAAAGTTGGGGGGAGGGGCTTTTCCTCTCCAGATAAGAGAAAGTGCATTGTACAGCCTAACAGGAGAATGCCTATTTACAGACAGAGAAATCCACTTTTCTACCATTTTAGTTCTTTTAAAAATTGTGGTTGAGAACATCAATTTCAGTCTCCAAGAGCTTACCTTCCTTCCTGGTTGCTCACATTCTAAACATAATCCCTTCTTAAAGGCTGTAAACAGGGCCCATTCTTTGGAGACTCTGTCAAGGTCTCCAAGGACCTCAGATTCTCTCCCAGGACCACTTACTGTTGCCTGCTCTGTGGGGACATTAATAATAATAACACCTTAGAAGGATTAACAACAACCACCCTACGAGGTGTGCACTATTGTCTTTACTCAGTAGAACCCAAGGTTTAGGAAGTTAAGTGAAAAAACAGGGAATGGCGGAGCCAGAACTTAAGCCAAGGTCTTCCAATTACATGGAGTGGAGGAAGAAGAACCAACCTTGCGGCTTAAGATGGTAAACAGTGAGCTCTGCATTATGCTCAGACCTCAAGAGAAATGCTAAAGAGGCAAAAATTTAAGTGTAAAAAGAGTAGTGTATTTCATAATTGTGTGTTGTGACTAGTTTTAAAAGTGAATTGGGTTCCCCAAGATAGGGTTGCTGGATTTAGCAAATACGCTTTATCTGAAATCCAAATTTTACTCAGCGTCCAGTATGTTATGTTATCTGACAACCCTGGTGTAAGGGCCTTCATGAAACAAACATCACTAATAAATTACAGTGCTACAGTTCCCAAAGTGGAAAACCAGGACGACCTGTGCACTACATGTCTTGGGAGGCCAAGTAAAGGGAAGTGTAGTGAGCATCAACTGTCCTCACAGAGCTTCCTTCTCTTCTTCCTGGTAGCAGACACAGCCCTTGACCCCACAGACCCAGCTTTCACCAACCAGGCTACTTAATTTCACTGGCCATTTAACTTCCAGGCTTTCTCTATTTTATATGGATATTATGGGAAATATCTGTAACTAAGGCAGAGAGAAGATGTCGTATATACACTTCAAGTACTTACTGTGAGGTGGGTGCTTTAGAAACTTATTTTCTAAAACCTTGAGAATTTAGATTCCCCAACACACACCAAGAAATGGATCAAAATATAGTAATTTTGTTTGGTTTGAGACAGGGTCACTCTGAAGCCCCAGCTGACATGGAAAACTTGATATGTAGATCAGGCTGGCCTTGATCTCACAGGGATCCACCTGCCTCTGCCTCCCAAGTGCTGGGATTAAAGGGGTTCGCTGTCATACCCAGTCCCCCAAACAGAAGTAATTTTAACAGTATATGAGTGCTCCTGTCTCTAAAAGGAAGAAAAATAAAAAACAGAAATATGTTCAAGACCTGATATGCACTAGGGAAATGTAGTGAGATGCCAAAAGGCATGCCTAGCAAAAATAAGTGTGCGGTCACAGAGGAGTGGGCTATACTTTACAGAAGCTTATGGTATACACTTAAAACCCATTACCTTGAATCGATACTACTAAGTCAGGCATGCAGAGATAGTACAATATTAAAAGAGGATAAGATTTTACTTATAGGTATCAATTTTATTTTCTGTTACTCTCCTGACCCCCCACCAAGTCTCTTATCTCTGTGGCCTAAAGGTTAGCCTTTGTTAAAACAAACGAACAAACAAAAACCCCAAAAGAACAATTTAGGATTGGCATAGACACTATTCACTCAAATATCTTCCACGAGCAACTTTAATCTACAAACTTTCACAAAACTCAGTTTTAAACACAAATTGCTGTGAACAGAAACTGCTTGAAGAGGATTAATCAACAGCTTTGTATGTCATTCTCTAAACAAGGCCAAACACTGAATCACTGCTGAATTCCTCACGTGCAGTTACACCCAGTTAATCTTCAAGAAAGCAGCAAACTGTGTAAATCTACTTAAACTGGGGAGATAAGTACTTCACTCATCCAAAGTGAGCAACATTTACCAAACACATCTCATAGAGAAGGCATGCTCACTTGTTAAAGACAGATACAGACAGAGGAGGAAATGTTTAACATTCACTTGCCTACCTTCAAAACACACCAAGACAGACCACTAGGACAAAAAAAACTTTGCTACATGTCATGATCTGCAAAACCCAAACTACTTTAGCATCACCGAGTCAACTATCTCAAGGAAGAAGTTCCAAGAAGGATATAGAGAAACATGCAGAAATAGTTTTAAAAATTCAAGATATATAACCCAAAAGAAAACTCAAAATACCCACTTTCAGTTTTAAAGACTTTTGAGTATGTATGAAGCACTTTTATTTTCTCTTAAATCCCAACAAAATATTTTCACAACTAAAGTTTGAATAAATGGTTTCAACTGGTTTGGGGATGCTGGTTTCATACAATCAAACTAGACAGACTTGAAGAATATCAAATCTGCAAGTCACAGTCCACAGTGCTAGGACATACCCATTTCTTCACTATGACTTGAACCAATGAACTTTATCTAGATACTGGCTACTGGGTTATAGCTCCACTCAAATCCGTATCCCTTTGACCTGAGCTGGTGTATGTCTAATGTGCTCACAGGCCTGTGATGCAGGAAAATCCTGTTTATCCCAGATGACTCTGGAGATCAGCGCTCCCTGGTGCCCTGGCCACACCACTTGGGGAAGAAGGATGAGCACCACCCACCTCTGCTTTGATTGAAACTGGCGACTCCTACATACATCAAATGCAAAAAGGTTTAAGAACTACCAGTCACACAGTAGAGCAAAATGTGGACATCAATGCTCTTCTCAAACACCATGAACTCCCCACTCAGATCAAACTTTTACTCCACCCTTCACCATCTATCCAACATCCCTACCTTACCCCCCAGAAGTAGAGGGATCTCTAACTTCAACCTTGTTGAAGGGTCACGGAGAAGCTTTACATGGGTGTTGACTAAGGTATGCACGGGAGCAGGTTGATGTAATGTGAGATCTTCAAGACATGATGGCCATGGTTCAAGTCCTAGCTCTGCAAACTGGGTTGTATGGACTCTGGGCAAGTTATTTAACTCATGCCTCCATGTTCTCTGTAAAATGGAGACCTACCTGCCTTGTAGGTCTGTTGCCCAAGTGATGAAGTCAGTTCACCCACAGAAGGCCCTCAGAACAACAACCAGCAGGTAGGAAGGCTCTAGTTATTGTTAGCTGCTACTATTATGTGTGTACAATAAGAGTAATTCTAATTCTCCTTGTATGCTTTCCAAAGATGATTTTTAAGTATTACATTCTTTTTTTTTCAAGAAAATTATCTAAAATCCACTCTGACCACTGAGATTATATGTTTCTAGATTATACCTGAACACTGTCAATTCTATCACCAAACTAAAGAAAGCATTATGAACTGAAAGGTGCGAGCTTCATATCACAAAATCTTATTATAAAAGGTATTAATTAGACTTCCCATTTAGGCTAAGCCAGGATGAGATCATGAAGTCACTCATGGTAACCAGGTCCCTGTGCTAGAAGTGTGCTTTTCCAGTGAATGGCTAAATACTAACAAAAGAACCTTTGACTCAAATACCACTGGTACCCGGGGTCTTGTGTCTGTATAATGCCAACACATTCATTTCTTTCTTTGCCTATAGAAAAAAGAAAGTCTGTTTGTTTTTCTGATTCAGTCAGCCCTTTTAGTCTTTGAATCTAAGGAGGGCCCTGTGAAAAGACAGCATCTTATCAGCATGCTCCAGCCAGCAGGTCGTCCCCCATCCACACACAAACCTTCAGCCCCTCTCAGCAAAAGGCCTCGCCCTCAGAGCCTTTTCCCATTTCAGAGCAAACACCCCGCTGGGTTTTGACAACAAATAAATGAATACACAAGGCCCTAACATAATTAGCCATCTTTTCAGGTAGAGGGGGTAGGGAGCTTGAGAGAACACTTATTGTAAATTGGCCTCACTTCTGAAGTTGATGCTAGTGATCAGCATCCGAGGATGCTTATTTTAAATAAAGCCACATGAAGCGAGTTTGGAGATGCCTGTTTATGAATCCTGACAATTCGGACATTTATGTCAGTAAAGTCACCAATACGGACTTTATTTTTAATCAAGAAAAGGAACTTCTTAATCCATGTAAAAGTTGCATTTACTTTGACATGAAGGACATGGAGCATGCATTTACTGCTCCTAAAGGGAAAGTTTACATGTGAAACAGAAGAAATAGCTAACAGTACTTTTTGACACTGCCAAAATATTTCAATGGACTGATGCTAGAACATAGTTGGTTTTCTGTTTGTTTTTTTAATTGACTCTATGGAGAACAAGAACGAAAGACAGCAATAACCCAGGGAAAACCCAACCCAGGGAAAAGTCAACCCATCGGAAAGCCATCAGGCATTAGAACCACAGGTCTAGATCTTACTAGAACCATTCTGTACATGGAAGGATTCGGCTCTCTGGTATCATTATTGAGATAATAACTTAATTGATTTGTCTCTGTGGCTAAAGATGCAGACAAGAGATTTATTATGGAGGAATAGGCTGGGCAATCCTGTTTTTGTTTTCTCAACAAGCATTTTGCCACTGACCTCTAAATCAGTCTAACCTTTTCTAAACAGACATGCACATTTTTAACATAATTTAAAGCTAGGTTTTGTTATTGCTGCTGTTGAAAGGCGCTGTGAGATTTATCACAACATGGCTTCAGTAACCTCGTTTTAAAAACAAAGATGAAAAAACAAAACAAAGGACCGCGACTGTGAGCTCCCAGCTCTAGTCTTTAGACTGGCAGGGAATTCAGATCCAACCACTGAAGAGCCTTTGGAGTTCAATCTGGTGAAAAATGTATGAAACAGAATTAGAAGAGGAAAAGGCGTGTGTATGACTCAGGCTTATCCCTGTATCTCTGTCACAGCAGGATTTCCCGGTACTTCTGAAAACCTTGAGAAAGTGACAGTAGAAGTTCCTGTTTCTTTTTTTTCTTTAAATAAGGAGGGGGCGCGCGCGAACACACACACACACACACACACACACACACACACAGAGAGAGAGCGAGAGCGAGAGCGAGAGCGAGAGAGAGAGAGAGAGAGAGAAAGAGAGAGAGAAGGGGGGAGGAGGGAGAAGAAAGAGAGAGAGAGAGAGGAGAGAGGGAGAGAGAGACACTGTCTTCCGGGTTCCCCACGAATCATACAGGTTTCTTTGAGGTTCCAAGTGAAGACTGCAAGCGATGTGCCCACTTAGCCCGGTACTCCTCTCCACACAAAGGTCTCCAGGAAAACCCCAAACTTGTTACCGGGAGAGCTCAGCCCCCGGCCCCGTGCGCCTCGGTTCGCCACGGCTCCGCCCGCCTCCTTCGCCTCTCCCCGGCCGGCGGGGCCCCGGCATCTCCTCTAAGGCCACCCGCCCGGGCCGCCCAGCCCGCCGCCTCCTTCGGAAACAAGGTCACCGCCCGGCGGTCCAGGGCGGAGGCGCGGAGCCCGCCGAGCGCGCCCTTTGTAGCGCGGGGCCTGGGCGCGGCCCCGCCTCACCTGCTTGCGGTAGGGCGTCCTGCAGCCGCTGGCGGCGCCGGGGTGGCCGCTGCCGCTCGGGAAGATCATCGCGGGGAGGCGCGGGCTGGCGCGGGGCCGCTCCGGGAACTCCCTGTGGCCGCGGCCGGCGACGGGCTCGCTCCTCCCGCCGGACCTCGCGCTCGTCTAAAAGTGCGGCGCGGCGCGCGCGGCCGGCGACTCTCGAGCAGCTCCGGGGGCCGGCGCCCCGCGTGCCATGGGCCGGAGTTCACGCGCGGAGCTGGCGGCGCCGCAGACTCGACCGGCGGCAGCGGACCAGCGCCGCGGCGTCCCCACCTACCGCGGCCTCAACCACCGCCCCGAGAGCGCGCCGGCCGGGGGCGGGGAAGGCCGCGCACCGCCTCGCGCCGCGCCCAGGCCCACCGCGCCTCCCGCCCGTCCGCCCGCCCCGCCGGCCTCGGCCCCCGCGCCCGGCCTCCCCTGCTTGGGGCCACAGCCAGCGCGCGCGGCGCCCCCGCTCCCGCGCAGTGGTTGGGTCTGGCGCCCCGCGTGCCGCGCATTCCTCGGAGCAGCCACCCCTGCTCGGCGTCTCCCCCGCGGCCCGTCGCCGAGCCCCGGCTGCGGCTTCGCGCCCTACTTCGAAGCCCCTTTTAAGGGCATCGCCTGGGGAAACGCTGGGGCACTTGGATAGGAAACTGCTGGACCCTAGGGTTTTGTCCCCCTTTCTTTCATCCTCCACAGCAGCCCCTCTTCCCGAAAAGGTGCAGGTAATCACTCCCACTTTCCCCTACAAAGAGCCTGCCAGCACACCTCTGCAGATCTTAGTTCCCAGTTCACACTCTGTGCCAAGTAAAGCAAGTCTCCCGTCCCCAGCCCCTCACCCAAATACGCAGAGGAAAGTTTTGAATTTCATTCCTGTGCCGGAGACCTTGAGCTTTCCTTCTAGATGACAGTATCAAAAAGACATCGAAAATCATATAAGGCCACCCGTGGTGGGGAGGAGGACTTGTCCTTTCTACAAAGAGGAAGAGTGGAATCCTTCCTCAACTTCGTTATTAGAAGCGACAAAGCAAGGAAGGGGACAAAGGCAAGAGTAAGTTCCTTTGTTTCCTGATGCTCTTCCAGCGGCCACTTTTCTCGGTCTCCTCTCTAGATATATAAGGCTCCGAACCTGTAAGTTGCAGAGGCCTCTACAGCAAGTGGTTAGGGTAAGGGTGCCATTTTTGAAGAAGGCCCTGGGGCTGATTGCCATCTTAAATTGGCCAGTTCCCTGGTGAATATTCCGGGATTATAGCCACTGTACAGACAGGTCCTCCTTGGCTTCAAACATCTTCCTGGAAAGACCCATCTGCTATGATAATAAAAAATCCCAGCTTGTCTAACAAGTGAAGGGACTCAATTTTTGGCTGTCACAAGAAAAGCAGTGTCCTCTATGGACATCAACTTTTGAAACCGAATTGAAAATAACCATCCCAGATATTCTACCGGTTCCCTAAGCTGCTTCCATGCTCCCCAAAGCTCCAACGTTCTCCATAAAAGCAACGAGAAATAACAAATCTCACCCACTAAGAACAGCCACATTCAAACACACACAAACACACACACACACACACACACACACACACACTCCTAAGTCTCTTCAGTTTTTTAAAAAAAAAGCCAGCAAAGGAACTAACTGCTTGTCAGGATACTAGTAGGACCTTGCTCATTCAAATTCAGTGTATCTGCCACCTTAAAATGCTTAGAGATCAGAGCACAGTGAGCTGTCAGATGTGATCTAGTATCGATACCAGAATTATTTTTCCACTACTCCATGCATTCACGATTGTCTGGCATACCCTTCTGCTGTCTCTTCTCACTAGGACCAATTCTGCAGTTATCCTGGACAAGTATGGAGTAGAAGTGTTCAAGCTAAAGGTACCTTTTCCTGATGACTTATTGCTCAATATAAACCTAGGTCCCCTGCACCACCACTATGCAGACTAGTCATCTATAGAAAATAGCCCATGTACAACCTCAGTTGTCATGACTGGTCTCTTAGGAAACCACAGTGGAAACCACAGAAGAACAGCACAGATTAACTTTTTTACGGCTCTCCTCTCAAGTCTTGATACACTGGCTAGCTGCCTTATGACCCACTGGACACTGTGCTGTTCCTAAATGCTAGTACTTGATTGGATGCCTGGCAGTAACTATACGGGGATGAGAAAATTTTAAGTGGTTGATACACTTTAAATTAAACTGTATGAAAGGAATTCTGAGAGTAAATATTTAAATGTGCAAAAAATACTAAAAGGGCATTAAAAGGATTATCTTTAAGACTAAGAGTTGATACCTAAAAATCAGCATGTATAGTGTCATAATGAACTATTAAAAAAAGAAAAAAAAGCACAGACATATGTTTTTAAATAACAATGTCCATTTGAGTTTAAAAGTTCCAAACTTAAGTAGATCTATACTCTTAATTAAGCAAAGCATTACACAAAGAAGAAAAGACTGATCTTCCATACTTAAAATATATAAAAAATAACGACGTCACTCAAACCCAAAGAACCCAAGTTAAGGGAAATAACAGAAATATGAAGCCATGTGTTTAACATACACAGTTATAGATAATCCACAGCACTTAGTTGTGAGTGCAGTTACAGAGCCTGAATCCAGTGAGGTTCATCTAGAAAAGTTGAAACAAATGTATTTTAAAACTGAGAAGTGAGGAAACAGTCCAGAGAGACCACATACAGGTTGGCAGTGAAAACCAGTGCTTTGGAACCTGTCCTAGAATTGCACATCCTCTCCGAAGGGAAACTAAGACTGCTGCCTAGGCCATCCCTCTCCTCCTCCCCCACTCTCAGTAGGTAAAGCTGTGGGAACCTGACCCAAGGGCAGCCAATCCACAGACTGGCCAGTGCCCTATGACCTGGGTGGGACTGAAAACATGAGCAGGGCCAATCTGATTCTCACCCTGGGGAATTTGATTCAGAAAACTCCAAGGGCTGAAGAACCTGTTACCAAACAGGCAGAAACTACCAGAGTGCCAGGGGGTAGATTGGAGGCCACAACAAGCCAAAACCATATGCAAGCCAAGGTTATGAGGAAGCAGAGACTATGAGTAAACAGGAAACTGAGTGGCAGCAGGCACAGTAGTAGAGCAGATACCAGGGGCGAGTGAGCACTTGGCCCAGAGATGATGGAGGGAGCTGCTGTCACCAGAGCTGCTCAGGCTCGTCACAGGAGCGGCAGCCCTGAAACACCGTGATATTTAAACCATTCAGATGGGTTAAAGGAATCCAAGCTTGGAAATCCAAGCAGAGTCAGACAGCTCTGATTCCATATTTCAGTTCCCCACTTACTAGCCACATGGTTTAGGGCAAATTAGTTGGTTTCTCTGGGTCCCAGATTGTCTTCACAAGATTGTCATAAGTACATTGTTACTACCAAAAAAGTTCCAGACTCAATGAATAGTAGCCGCTATTATTGTTTTTCCAGAGTTTACAGCAGCAGTGACCTGCGTGACATCTGATGTTTACTAGGAGTGGATGACTAACAAGGGACAGAGTATGGTGAGAAGTAAAGGTCACATTTAGGGAAAGGAGGCCATTTTTAATACGTGTTTGTTGAATGGCTGAATAAATGTGCTTTCTGTGACTATGTGACAATGTCACAAGTAAAAATGTCTGGGGAAGCGTCTGTTTCAAGAGCCTTGACGAACTGAAGTTTTTCTCCATTTATTGTTGTCCAGTTTCCATTAAAGAAACTATGCATTGGAAGAGAGCCATTTCATGAATGGGAAGACTGAGCAGTAGCAGAGAACACAGCATAGGGCAGGTGGAGCATTCAAACGAGGATAATAACAATGGAGTGACTAGTACAAGCAGAAGCCTGTATGCCAGCAGGGGAGATGAGGCAGAGCTAATGATGCCTTCTGTGATGTAAGGGAGCACGTACAACTGGAATTTGAGGATATGAAATGAGAAAGTGTTCATCCCACAGAAAGAATTCTAAAACAAAACTTTAGTCTTCACATTTTACTTTTGTAACAACCCTATGAGGGTGGAAGGGTTATAAGACTCAATATGCACAAGAGGGAGAAAACTGATTCACCTGTAGAGCTCCTAACTAATACCAGAGGAGAGTTAAAACTCTAAGCCTAGGTAGGGTTAAAAGAAAGTCCTGCACTTGCTCAAACTCTGTAATGCTGCACCTCAAAAAAAAAAAGCCTTATATAAAAGCTTCATATGCTTCAGTTCCTAGGCAAGTATTTGTCACCCCTGCAGCACTCAGGATGCTGTGCCTTAAGTGTTACATTCTGGACAAGTGGTCTAGACTATAATATGCTATGGGAATCTAAAACAAGAAGAGAACGAGACAGGATATAGTATGTGTGTGGGATGCTCCCTCGGCTGTATAAATGTTTTGTTTGGGGCGTGCTCAGAAAGAAACACTGTGCAGACGATCAGAAAAACAGAACAAAGGAGGCTAGTAAGAGAAAGGGTGGAAATTTGGGATAATCAAAACTGAATTCATTGCCGAGGAAGAGTCAAAACCTGCAAGGATTCCTATCCTAAGATACTCCATTACACTTAGGAGCATTTGAAAGAAACTAAAAATAAAGTATAGTGGGGACCAACGAGTTAGCTCAGTAAGTAGTACTTACTTTGCAAGCATGAGGACCTAAATTCTATCCCCAGCACCTATGTAAAAATCTAGTGATTGTACATGCCTGTAATCCCAGAGCTGAGAAGGCAGAGACAGGCAGATCCCCTGGCTTGCTTCAGCTACTTGGTAAGTTCCAGACCAATGAGACACCCTGTCTCAAAAGAGCTGGGCAATGTTCTTAAGAATGACAGCAAAGGTTGTCTGCTGGCTACACACAAGTGGATGCACATGAACACACACACACACATTAATAAAAGTATATATAAAGTACAGTGGATGGTGCAAACTTTGAAAGACAGGCTGTCCAATGAAGTAAGAATAACATTCCTCTATCAAGAAAAGGATTGGCCTATAGTAGGTTCCGTCCCTGTATAACTTACTAAAACACTGCAAGGACTCTATTTTATTTGGGTCAAATTGAAAACTGAAAGGAAGAATAAAAATTTGTTCAACATTATTCCAACTTACGATCTTTAAGTCTTAAAAAATACTTTTACAATATTGGCTAGTGTAAGTAATTCACATGAAAAAAAAACTATTCACATTTAAGAATTTGTGTTTTAAAGCTCACAAAATTTCTGACTACTAACAAAACAGAAGAAAAAAATATGAATTCAGAAAATTCTATATATTTCTTCTCTTTCCTTTTATAAAAGTGTTAGTAAAGTAACCTGTTTCTAAAGTAGAACAATATTGTCTATTATGCACTATTTTGCATTTTAAAAAATTGCAAATTTTATTCCAGACTTAAAGGCTCCCCAGACATACAAAACCACACATATAAAAATGAGGTCACTACAATAAAATAAAACTATAGCTATAAGCCTAGAAGACATATAGAGCACTGTAAACATGGTCATATTCTGATGGTTCTTACAAGAAATCATGTTCTGATTACTCTTAAATCTTAGCACAGCAGAAGAAATGAGTTTTGTCCAAGTGCTGCTTCTCTGATGGATGATTAACTAATAACAACTGGCTGTCTTTTATTGAGCAGCTACTACATCCCACACATTCTATAAACACATTTCATATACAACATGAACAACGACTGCTTCGTTTTACTCAAAGCCACTGAGACAATCTACAGTGCAACTAGAATTTGAACTTGGATCTCTTTTACTCTAAGCTGCATATGCAATAATAGTAACAATGTTTATGTTACTATTAGCTATTGATGAAGTTCAAACTATACTACAGTACTCTCTTGTGGGGAGTGGCAGTGTGCCATAGCTCCCCATTGGCACAAGGTCAAGGGGAAACAACTGATACTGTGCTGACAAGTTATGCTGTTTACTAGATTAGACCTATTAAATACACTTCAATTTAAGATATTTTCAAATTACATCTGGCTTATTAGAATGCAATCCTACTTTAAACTGAGGAGATTCTGCACATTGAATTTTATTCAGTTGAATAAGAAGGCAAACTTTCCATTTTTAGACTATACATTGAATGGTCCAGATATAAATTCTGGCCTCAGGACTGGAGAGATGGCTCGTAGTTAAGAGCACTGGCTGCTCTTTAAAGGACTCAGGTTCCCAGCACCCATATGGTGGCTAATAACCATCTATAACTCCAGTTCTAGGTGATTCAATATCCTCTTCTGACCTCCATGGGAACTGTACGACACAGGTGCACTTATGTCTATGCAGGCAATACACTCAACACATAAAATAAAAATCTATTTAAAAAGAAATAAGTTCTGGCCTCAACTCAGTGTCCAGATTTCAGGTAAGGAATGGTAATTAAGGTTTTATTTGAGTGAGGGGAGAGTTGGAGGAATAAATTTGGGAGAAAGGGAGGGAGAACCGTCTTCTATATTAGGGAATTCTAGAATTCTGAAATGGAACTAATGACATACTTCCCCTCAAAAATTATGGAAGATCAGATTAGAGATTGGTTTCACTGTGAGATTATAGATCAACCAAAACCTTAATTACTAGTTAGGGCATTTAGCTCTATGGAAAAAAAAACCATATTTCAAATTTTATTTATTTATTTATTTTTGACACAGGGTCTCAATGAGTAACTGGCTGGCCTGGAATTCACTATGTAGATCAGGCTAGCCTTGAACTCAGAGAAATATGCCTACTTCTGCCTCCCAAGTGCCAGGATTAAAGGTATGTGTCACCACACCCGGACCCCATCAATTTCTTTTAAAGTTACAGAAAAAAATTCTGGACACAGTCATTACACTGTCCTTGAAGAATAAAATTTGAAACCTCACTCAAATTTCTAGTTTAAGAATTCTCCAAAAAGATAAATTTCTTTCCTTATAGTTTTCTATAAAAAACAGTGGGTGGTGGCTTAGTCTTATCAAAACAAACAAAACAAAGAAATCTTGTAAATGGCCAAGTTAAAACTTCGGCCAAGTAAAATTTTGTATTGGCTGAGCTTACATTATAACGAAGCTGTATTTATACATCACATTCAATAGAAAAATAACCAACTGTTTAAGAACCTGGGACAAAGAGAAAGTCATTTCCCATGCATTGTGGCTTGCTCTTTTCCTGAATTACTCAGGTGGAAGCCTCAACCACCTACTTCATTCATTGTGGAAATCTAGTATTGGATTGTTAAGACTCTATGCCTATGGGCAAACCTATAAAAATATAAGGGCTTATGTTCAGACTATGTCAAGATAAATCAAGAAAGTTTGCATGAACTGCAGTGGAATGCACAAGTTATGAAAGAAAGCTATTACTAGGTAATCTTTGAAATTTGTTTACCTCAAGAGCTAGAAGATAATTATCTATGGAGTGAGCAAACTGGGGAAAGGGTGAAAACAGCTAGGGAAAAGCAAGGGGCTGCTGTGCTGGGGAACCTGTTAATTGTACCCACCTGTTTGCTACAGTGTCTTTGAAGACATACAACATATTTAGGAAAACGAACAGAGTTTATCAAAAACTAGAACCAAAATCTTTAAATAATGAAAAGCCAAATTAATTCAAAGATGGAATAACTACCTCTTTTCCATGGGTAAAACACATTAGATGAACGACAAGTCTGGCTGCAGAGTAATGGGATAAACAAACCCTACCTCAGCTGAACATGGTAAAGGTTATTATCAAATAATGCTAAAGGTCGGGGCAGATCCCGAACACAAATTCAACTTAAAGCATTCCAGGCACGAAAGAAAACAAATACAACAGTTTCTTTTCTCTTCAGTGGCCTAGATCCACCATTAAATTAGATCTACTTCACCTGAAGAGAAAGTGGCTAGACTAATTAATGATGTACTTTATGTAAATGGGAATACTGATAAGCTTTTCATTCTCTACTGAATTAAAAAGTTCAAACAAGAATATACACAATTAGAAATGGATTTCTACTCAGTTGAATATGTATGAAGTCAAACTTTCCAATATTAAAATGTGTAGTTTAGAATTCTGAAACAAGATAACTAAGGAGCTTACACAAATTCCCCACCCTAAGTGTTTTTAAGAATGACTAGTTCTGAGTTATCTAATACACTTAACACATGGGGTGTACTGACGACAGACCTGTGGCAAATTGATACTCCCAAGGCGAAGAGAAGGCGAATGAGGAAATTCTGATGTTGTCATGGCAATATGACTGATCATGACATCAGCAATTCCTAATTCCACACTGTAAGGAACACTCCCAGAATACTGAAACCATATTAGTACATACTCCTTGAACTACGCCCCCCTTTATCTCCCAACCTAACACTAAATTCAACGTCAAAAAGAATGATGTGCCAACCAGGAGATTATTATAAAAATCCTATCAGACTTTTCTACGTTAGAAAAAAAAAGGCAGGAGGAAGTAGGTAACTTCTGAAGACATTTACATGTTATAGACTGGTATATGTGTGTGTGTTCATAGATGTAGGCGTAATACATGTATAAAATGCTATCATTTATCAAATGATTTATTTTCTCGTTAAAGACTCAAAGAAGAAGGCACGGCAGATATCAACTATAAGTACTTTTTGTGAACAGGTAGATTAGAGGTTAGGCAACTTGCCAAAAGCCATAAAGGTAAAAAATACAGAATCTCAAGGTCTGAAAGAATTATATAAGTGTCAATACCTGTGTCCAACATATGGTGATTATTCAACAAATATTTCTTTTTTATAAAGCTAGAATAATTTTATTTTTATTACATTTATTTATACAATTATTATTTGTGGGAAGGGGCATATAACATGCATGTGGAGATCAGAGGACAACTTTCTGGGAGTTGGTTCTCTGCTTCTGTCTTGAGAGTTCTGGGAATCAAACTCAGGCCCTCAGGATTCCCAGCAAGCACCATTTTACCTGATGAGCCATCTCACTGGCCCTCAACAAATGATTTCAGTAATTGAAGGAACACTGCTGTTTCTCCTTGGACACAACTGACTGATAATAAATTCCTTCCATCTATCTGTACTAACCCACATTTATAATAAATTTCTTTGTTAAATAGTGTTGACATTGGAACCATCAACGTTCTACCACTGGAGATTTGTGAAATATTCTTTTCTGTCTTCTACATGCCCATAAAATGGGGTGCAATTATCTTTGGGAGGTCTCCACAACCTTTTAAGATTGCCTAAGCTGTGTATAAAATCCCTAATGATTTATTTAACATGAAGTCCTGCATATAGCAGGTTTTGTTGGCTGCATGAATGGTAAGGCAAAATAGCCTTCCATAAATAAAGAAATGGAAAACATTTGTTTCCTCTTCTTTTCAAAACCATGAATACTCGAGTTAGAAAGAGCTAAATGTAAAAAACAAAGAAAAGTAATCTAGTCTTTAAGAATATAATTTACAAATAATAATACAGTGAATTTTCACCTTACTCTGCAGATCACCTGGGATTCTAAGAGAGACGGTAGTACATCTATATATGACTTTTTAGGGAAATGGAATTCTATGACAAAATGGTCTCTCGTGAGCTCAGTTGTTAAAATAAATCCTCTCTTCTATCAGTATGAAAAAAAATATTCTTGCTTAACTTTTTGGGTAAAATAAAAGTGTCCTACTCACTTCACCATCAATGTCCTACAAATATTTAGCTATTCACTCTACATCATGTTACCTCAGATACTACTGTTATAAGCTGTTTGAAGTAACTGAGACACCACCATCAAAAAATGTAGTTGACAGTAGTAAAAGACATAAATTATAAGGCATACCAATTTCAAAGAGGTTGAAATTTGAAGAGCAAGCCTTAGTGTCTACAAAGTATGGTGCACACAGGTGTAAAATCACATTGTAACCAAATGGACATAGCTGTCCCTTCCAGTTTATAGCTTACTTTCTAGAAATATATTTTGATAAACATTCATTTTTAACTTTCCTAAAAACAAGGAACACAGAGTAAATGAATCACATATTCAGTCTTGCTCAGGGAACACAGAGTAAATGAATCACATATTCAGTCTTGCTCAGGAGTTATGACAACAGCATGCATAGTCCAGGGAGTAAGAATGAGAAAGTTTCTCCTAGTCTCCCAGAGACATTTAGCATAAATTAGAGCAAGCTGAGCTGTATCCTTCCTCAGCCATTTCCTACCATAATACCAAGTGATACTTGCAGTGTTTGATAGGAGTAGACATCTAAAAAGCAAGAAAGATTAAAGGCAAAGGAACTCAACTCTGTAAATATTTGTCTCACTCTACACTTAGTGCTATTAGTGCTTTGAAATTTGTCAATTACAGACATAACCTCAGATATTCTTTCTGTCTCTTCTTCTTTGTGTCCCTAGCTATTTCTCTATCTCTCCCTTCCTTCTTTCTTCCCTCTTTCCTTCCCTCCCTCCTGAACTGCACAGCAGTAATTCCATCTTACAGCGTTTAAGATCTCTGTCCATTTATAGGACCTGTGTGTCATTTCTTTCTTCCTAGGGCTTCAGATTAGAAAAGTAATTGCTTCATAATCAGGTAAGTTAGATAAAAGACATATGTCTAAAATGGCTATCACAGTCCTTAAAATTGATAGAAAATGACAAAGTGGATCAAATGCAATCACTTCACAGGCAAGATGACCCAGTTATAGACAAAGATATGAATACTTCTCACTTGGAGCAACAGTTACTATCTGACAGTTAATATGTGTTCTTGCAGTTCCCCCTCTTCCTTATGAAGCTCTCCTATCATTTCCCTGCTGTGATGATAACACTGGCATGAAAAAGTGAAACAAACTGGTCAATTTGCTGACTAAAGGTTGATTAAATATAAGCCTAGGGACTACCTACGAATTGCATGTATCTGTCATCTCTCCCTTGTTATAAGTGAAATTGTCATCTATCTAACCCTGGAAAAGCATCTTAAGGAATTAGTACCATAGCTAACAAAGGATATATACCAAGCCTTTAATTCAGGCCTTGGTACCCATAAGGTATTCAAATGTTAGTTCACAAATCTATGAATTAATGAATGAGGAGTATTTTCAAAATGCAGGAAAGTATAGGTAGAGGATGTGGCTCAGTGGTACAGTGAATGTCTAGGACATACAAGGCTCTGGGTTCAATCCTCAGCCCTGTTGAAACAAAACAAAAAGTATATAAGTACTACTCTAATATGTGTTTTTATTCTATTGAAAATAAAACCCTTTATGACTTTGGAGTAGATCCTAAATCAATAACAAATTTAAAATTCTAGTCTATTAGTCAAATTTTCTCAGTATTAAAGAATATCACTTCAGATTCTATACATGATCTCTCGAGTGATTTGAAGATTTTAGAGGTTCTCTTAAGAAGTCTTAGAATTCATGCAAGTTGTTTACTGTGGACATCATTAAATATATCACACCACAAAATCTCATAAAGCCTTGTAAACACTATTTTTCCCCTGTGTGCATATCTATCTGTCTGTGTCACTTACTGTACAAAAATCATAGTCTGAGTTTCTGGTGACTAATAGATTATTTAAAGTAAGATTGCAAATCTTAGTAACTGAAAATTATATGGTGTGTTTCATTCTTTCACATAGCATTCAAAACATTCCTACTCATAAATAAGAACGGACAAATTGTTGGTAAGTATTGAAGTTATTCATTCTTCCTTCTCTGGTATATGCTTGAAAACTTCCACAGTAAAAGCATCTTTAGCTGATATGCACATGAAAATTTTTCTTGAGTTTGACTAGCAGGAGATTCCAGACAATTCAGGCAAATTGATTCTCAGTGCTATTAAGTGTAGGAAGTGACCACATAGCTAATGGTCTTTTTCAAATAACTACTTTAACTGTCCATTTTACCCCTTTTTCATACAATTTTCTCTAGAGAAGAAAAGAAAAAGAGAAAAGCCATTTTAAAAGTTGAGATCTGTAACTATATAAAAGGTAACAGTAAATCCATTTGGAAATGCGGTATATGTAAGTGGTTAATAGAGAGGAGTCAGCTAATTTCTACAGTTGATTGCAGCCCCTCTCCACTTCTGAATTAGCATCTCTATGGTTCTTGCTAACTCTTCTCTCTCCTTACTACTTTTTAACCATTAGATTCCTCAAGTAGGACAACCAGACCCTGGTTTTGTCCTGTGCCCAATCCTTACTTATTCTGTTTTCCCTCGAGCTAGCCTTTATTCATTCCAAATGTTATGCATCATGCTTTCAAAATAGCTTTTGATGGCCTCTTTGACCATACTATTCAACTTCCTAAAGCACTCACCTCAAACACAAAGCACTCCACTTTGAGTCCTCTGCCCCTTTACCTCTTTTCCAGCCTCTATTAGTGTTTTGGCTGTCCATGAACTCACTCTTTTCTGGTTTTGACCTTTGCCAGGAAACAGCCTCTGTTTTTCCATCTGCCAAACCACATTCATCCCTCTCTGTTTACTGTTGAAATCATGGCTCATGGTCTGCCCCCTCTGAGTGTTTTCTGCTCTAATCTATTTTCCAAGACTTCTTGCTTTATTTTCTAAGGGCTGTCTTAATGCCTAAATTAGGCCATCATACCATGCAATCATTACACATTATAAACTCCTGTAAGGAAATCATGCCAAGATATAGCATGCACTCTGCACTATTTACTCTACGGAAAGGCATCCAGCAAGAGATCAGCACGTGCTCACTGCCCTGGTGTGACAAATAAGCAGCTCGTAGCCCTCTTGCAGTCCAGCATTCCTGAGAGTTTCTGTAAACTCCCATTGGTCGCAGTGGTTAAATTCTCAATGATTCAGAACCAAAACTGATAAGGAAATACACTCTCATTCTTACCTGAAAATGATTATTACAGATAATAAACCAGAAAATAGCTACAGGCACCCAAAAGAGAATAGCATTTAACTACAGCACCCTGTCTCTCTATCTGTACATCTATCTATCTACCTATCCATTCATCCATATAGCCATCCATCCATCCACCAACCTACCTACCTCCCTTTGTTGCTTTGCTATTTAAAAAAGAATTTTTTTTTTTTTGCTACAAAGTACATACAAAAGATAGCTTCTTAAGAGACCTTGGAAATAACTGTCTTCTTTTTCCTGAATGGACATTTGCTTATTAAAACCCAAGTTAATAGCAGAGTATATTTTTAGAATGACTGAAGTAACCAAGGATTATTTGCCCTGATGACACAACCTCTTGAAACTCTAATGGTTGATTCTTTTGAAGCGTCGGCTTCTTCCTTGTTCTTGTTCCATGCAAAACAGGAACTTTGAGAGGCACTTCATCTCACTGTGCCATCTACAAACTGCCACTGCCATGTACTGTAGAGTAGTGGACAAAGCAGATGCCTTCAATGAAAACTACTGCAATCAAAAGAGAAGTCCACACCTGTTAGCTTAGCAGCCTTCATCTAACTCTACAGCTGTACAAAGGGAAAAGATAACATCTACCTTACAGGTTCTGTGAGAAAAATAATAATTATGAAAGCCATAATTTTATTAAACTGTGAAGACAGACTATCATCAGTTATCATGAGCAAATGTCAGACTTATTCAGATAACTTCAGTACACGGCTAAGACCTTTTCCTAAGTGGAATCATTTCACTTAAAATCCCTGTCTTAGCCCTGCATGGTGGCACACATATGTATCCCAGCATTTGTGCGGTTAAGGCAGGAGGATCATCATGAGTTCAAAGCCAGACTGGACTACATAGAGACCTTGTCTCAAAAGAAAAAGCACAACTACACACATCAAAACTATTCACCATGATTAAGCTGGTTTTTATTCCAGAGACTCAAGGATACACAAATTGATTGATAAACATAATAAAGTCATATAAATGAACTTGAAGACAGAAATTACACGATCATCTCAAAAGATGCAAAACAAGGGGAGGGGCCTTTGATAAAACCCAGCATTCCTCCATTAAAGGCCCCAAAGAAAATAGGGTTGGAAGAAACATACCTCAGTATAACAAAAGCTATTATGACAAATCCATAGCCAACAACACGTTAAACAGAGAAAAACTCGAGGCAATCCTGTTCAATCAGGAACAGGGCTGTCCATTGTCTCCACTCCTATTCCAAAGTCTTACCTAGATTAGTAAGACAAGAGAAGGAAATAAAATCAATACAAATAGGAAAAGAAGTTAAAATATACCTATTATTACATGATATGATTCTATGTAGAAAATATCCTAAAGACCCTACTACAAAACAAATATTTTCGGTAAAGTGGCAGGATAGTAAATTAACATATGCAAATCAGTAGCCTTTCTGTGTCCCAGTGAAAAAGACATTGAGCCAGGAAAAAAAGGGCTAAAATTCCATTCATTATAGCCTACAAATAACAACAAAAACAAACAAAAAACTCAAGAGAAACCTTAACCAAGTTGGTAAAAGGCCTCTACAATGAAAAGTTTAAAACTCTAAAGAAAAAAAAAAAATCAAAAGAGACAGTAGAGGATGAAAAGACCTCCCATGCTCATGGATTGGTAGAATTAATATTGTGAAAATGACCATACTACCAAAAGCAGTTTACAGATTCAATGCAATCCCAGTCAAAACACCTATACTGCTCTTTAATGAAATAGAAAAAATAATCTTAAAATTCATATGGACATCCAAAGCAATCCTGAGCCAAAAGAGCAATGCTAGAGGCATTGGCATACATGATCTCAAGTCAGTCTATAGAGTTATAATACTTAAAGGAACATGGTACTCACACAGAAACAGACATACAGATTAGCAGAATAGAATTGAATACCCAGAAGATACAGACAAATGTCTACGCAAAAATAAGAGCAACATGATATTTTTTAGAGGACAGAAATACACCCTGGAGAAAGATAATATCTTCACCAAATGGTACTGGGAAAACTGAATGTCTACTTGTAGAAGAATGAAACGAGGCCCTTATCTCTCACTCTGCACAAAAAGCAACTCCAAATGGATCAAAGACCTCAACATTAGACCTGAAACTCTGAAACTACCCGAGGAAAGTATAAGAAGTAGTTTATAAGATATAGACACAGGTAAGGACTTTCTATATGATTCCTGTCACTCAAGAAATAGGGGTCAACAAGCGACAATGGGGCATATGAATCTAAAAAGCTTCAGTACAGTAAAAGGAATGGTCACTCAAGTGAAGAGGTAGTCCACAAGATAGGAGAAAATCTTCATCAGCTGTACATTTAACAGAAGACCAGTGCTCAGAATATATAAAAAACCCTCAAAACAAAACATCAAGAAAACAAACAACCCAATTAAAAATGGGCTATAGACCTGTACTAAGAATTCTCAAAAGAAGAAATATAAATGACTTAATAAACATATTTTTTAAATGTTACCTATCATTAGTGTCCTAGTTCAAGTTCTGTTGCTATGACTAAATACTCTGACCAAAATCAACTTACAGAGGAAAGGGGTTATTTCATCTAACAACCTCTAGGTCACAATTCACCAGGGCTGTTAGAGGGCAAGTTAGAGCAAGTACTCAAGGCAGGAGCCTGGAGGCAGAAACTGAAGCAGAGACCAAGGAGGAATGCTGCTTGCTGGCTTGCTCCCCTAGGCTTGCTCAGCTACTTTTCTTACACAGCTCAGGCCCACCTGCCTGAGGACGGCACTGCCCAAGTAGGTTGAGCCCTCCTATGCAAATCAGCAATCAAGAAAATATCCCCACAGACAAGCTCAAGGGCAAATATGATGGAGACAACCCCTCAATTGAGGTTCCCCCTTCGCAGATGACTCCAGTTTATGTCAAGTTGACAAAAACCACGAGCACAATTATCCACCACCAGGGAAGTGCAAGTTAAAACACCTTGAGATTCCATCACAGCCCAGCCAGAACGACTATCATCAAACAATCAAATGATAACAAGTGTTGGTGAGAATATGGGGGGAAAAAAGACATTTATTTACATGGTTAGCAAGGGTGTAAGCTGGTACAGCCAAGATGTAAATCAGTGTGGAGGTTCCACTATAGAAATAGAACTACCATACGCCCAGCCGGAGCACACAAAAGACTATATATCCTACCACAGAGATACTTGCTCCTCCACGTTCATTGCTGCTCTACTCACAATAAGAGCTAGGGAATAAAATCAGTCTAGATGTCCATCAACTGACAAGTAGATGATGAAAACCTGATAGCTATACACAATGCAATTTCAGTTAGCTATAAAGAAAATGAAATGAAAACGTGACTTCTATACACACTATAATTCTAGTTAGCTATAAAGAAAATGAAATTTGCAGAGAAATGAATGGAACTGGATAAAAAGTATACTGAGTAGGGTAACCTAGACTCAGAAAGGCAAATATTGTTATGTTTTCTCTAATATATAGAGTCTAGCTTCAGAACTTTAGATCTGTGTGCTTACTTTGGAGTATCGACAGAAGCTAGGAAGTGAGAAGAGGGCCATTGGCATGGGGGAATACATTAAAGGAAGGGCAGACAGAACATAAGTGATATGCAAAATAGAGAGGGAGAATACTGGGGGTAGAAAGGTTTAAGCACAGATGAGGACGGGGGATAGGGAGATAGGAAGGCAGGGAGGGAGGGTTAACCAAAAGGAAGGGTATGTGAAAAAGTCATATGGAAACATACTTTACAACTAATTAAAATATGTAAGTCGAAAGAATAAAAAAGAAAAGGGAAATCTCCTGTATTGCTGGATAATACTGCTCCTAAAAGCCACGGGTTATTAAACCAAATCTTAGTGCCCAGTATGGGATATTTCTTTTATGAGTTGTTGGTCAGGGACACCCCAGAGGCCTCTGAAACAATATAGGTTCTTGCTATTCCACTATTCTTGGTTGTTCACCAGAACTAATTAATAAGACCCAATTGTTGAAGACACCACACTCCTTGCTTGCAAAATATAGAGAAATCAAGCTATAACTGAACTGGAAGCTTCCTTCTTGCTGGCTGGTTTCTGTAGTGCCAGAATGTGTTATGCAGCTCCTAAAGAGAAACAGCATTAGTGGTCTTAACTCCACTCAAACACTATGAACTATAATCCCAACCTGCCAGATAAGATGAGGCCACTACTGTAATAGTCCTGACTCTTGTGGGTTTATCAACCATCAGCTGCTCTCTAATTGGATTTGAAGCCTCCTCTACAGGAGGAACTTAGGCCTGGTACTGTAGACCTGGTCAAAGTCTCATAGCTGAGGAGGTTTTAGGCTTAGGGAGAAACTTACTACTGCCATTTAGTTAAATTGACACAGTGTCACCTGCCCCTAAATAATTAGGCTTATATTCATTGACAAATGCTACTACTCTTCATCTTAATTGGAGAAACCTCTCTTTACAATGAACTGTAGTGAATATGTTTTAAATGAATGTTTTAAACAGACTAAAAACTCTAGTCTTAACAGTTTTATTTCAAGAAAACCTATAATATCCACTTTCCTTCAGCGACTGACATCATCATGTTGTCAATTTTTGAATTGGTGGTGCAGGGTTTGAATCCTAGCTACCCCAGAGGTGGAGGCAGAAGGATTTCAAGTTTATGACCTGCCTAAGCCACAGAGTAAGTTCATAGCAGGGCTAGGTAACATAGTGAGACCCTATCTCAAAAAGTAAAAACAGCAGTTGGTAGAGCTTGCCTACCTTGCATGAGATCCTAGATTTAAGACCCAGTACTGCATTAATTAATAAGTAAAAAGAAATATAATAAAGTAAAAAATAAAACTGAAGGTATCAGATGATAACATAGGAGTGCTTAGTATGTTCCAGACACTGTTCTGAAGTATTTCACATGCATCATTTCACCTATTCTCACACCATAGTCACCTGATCCTTTTTTAAGCTTTATTCGTATTTTATGTATATGAGTGTTATGCTTGCATGTACAGAAGTGCATATGTGTCATGCAGTGCCCAAGGAGGCAAGAAGACGGCATCAGATGCGGTGGAACTGAAGCTACAGGCAGTTGTTAGCCACCGTGTATGTGCTAGGATTCGAACCTGGGTCTTCTGCAAGAGCAGCCAGTGCTCTTAACCGCAGAGTCATCTTTCCTGCCCCTTCCCTGATTCTTTAGTATCTCGTTCTTCCGGTCCATGAAGTTGTACCATCACCACTAACATCACCAATCTACCCCTTTCCACTGTATTTTATTTAACCCATGTAAATCTACAGATGTCAGGGGTGATGAGAGAGAGGAGGTGGGAGAGGAAGGGAAAGAGAGGGAGAGAGAGTAAGAGAGAGGGGGTACAGAGAGAATGAATATGAATGAACCAGGGGATATAAAATTCAAAAAGTAATGACCATGACTGAGGTTCTCCCAACAGAAGGGCCAAGTTGAAACCCTTCCTGTGGGCTTCTTTGGTCCAATCATGATTATTGCTAGCAGCGTGCAAGGTCTTACATTGGAAACATCTGGAGCAGAGAACAGAGGGGACAAAAGTGGACAAACAGAAGAATCTAGCTGAGGGGCCAGGAATACGCTGATGTTGGAAGGAGAAGCGGCGATGACACAGAGGAACTGTGTGCAACGGTGAGTCACAGGATTTCAACAGCACAGGCTCGGAGAAGAGAAGGAGCAGCCAGGAGGAGCCAGGAAGCAGGGAGCCAGCCTTGAAACAAGCCACAGAGCAACCTTCTGATAGGAACGGTAGAAAACACCTCTAAACTGAAGTTCTTATTCCCTTCTATGTCCTCAAAACAACCTCACCCCACGACTTAACCCAACAGTGATAAGTCTAGTACTAACAATGAAAAGGTCTTGTTAAACAAATATTAGCAAAGTTGCACAAGAAACAGCTTCTTACAGGTTAATTAATTAGTTCATTAATGAATGAATTTTTGCAGTGCTGGGAATCAAACCCAGGGCTTTGTCCTTGTTAGGCAAGTACTCTACCAATGAGCCATATTCTCTGCCCTATAGCACTTATGTGTTCTAAGTCATTTAAAGAGGAAAGTAACTTAATATCTGCTGCACTGCCTGCTTATTTGAGAAAAGTGAATTTAATTCCTTTTCTTTCTAAGCTTATATCACTAAACACACTGTAATACTTTAACCTACATATTTAATTTAATTAGTTTAATTACACAATAATTTAATTCCAATTCAAGTGTTTTAGAAAAGCAAAATATTTCCCATATATATTCTGAGCTGCCTCAAATTCTTTAAAAACATAAAACATGAGTTAGTTATCCTTCCTCAACTTTAAAATATATCTTTAATGTTTACATATTTCAATGTCTTTAAAATAAACTATCATTTGATATATACAAGTTAATGTCAATTGTGCAAAAAAGTGTATGAATGATGTGTTGCTTAAGTCTTAGGGTCTATTTTGGTTGGAAATGTACACGTTTTGAGTTAATGGAGATATTTTACTTGCTATTAGAAGCCAAGAGATTTGTGATAAGATGGTTTCAAGAACTGTGTTATATTTTAGGAATGAGTGCTTCCTGTCCAGATTTGTGCCGACACCTCATTCCGGGTGACTTCTAAACAACCTAGGGTCACAGTGGCCTCTCTTTAATTAGTATCTCTCTGCTGGAGGGAGCATGTCAAGAGGAGAAGAATGCAAAAAGAAATTATGAACAAAGGTCCTCAAGGCAACTTCATGGTTTGGTCAAGGAATGAAAAAAGTCTAGCTTCTTTGTCACCAAGTAAGGCCGGAAATTGTTTTGCTTCCTGCAAAATGAGGAGGTTGGAATTTTTATGTATGTTTGTTAATTCTGGCCTAATGTGCTAAGACTTATTTCAACCCGATAACCTCTGACTGAAAGCTACGAATCCACTGTTTAGATGACAAAAAGGATCCAGAGAAAACGTAAATTTTGTCCCTGAAGACCTCCTTGCATTCAGGTTTGCAATATCAAGTTACAGTAATGCAACATACCATTTTTAAAGTAAAGAAGCACAATTTGTAAGAAATAAAACACAATAATGCCTATCTAAAAGATTTCTTAACCTACACTAAATGTCTAAGATGGTGCCATATACAAATATATGTATGTATGTAAAAACCACTAATCCTATAAAACCAAGAAAAATCTATAACTCAATTGTATTATCCTTCAATGAAGGAATGAGAGAATAAAATTAAATGAAAAACATTTGCCTGAAAATCAAGAATGACAGAATTTAAACTATGAAAAGCTTAAATATGCACATATACTTGATTATGTATACATACATATATATATATATATATAGCAATACATTCTATATGAATATAATTCCAAAAGAGAATTGCATTTTAAAAATAATCAAAGTAAAATTCTTAAAAATGAGATAGCTGTATGTATAAATGAGTGCTGTTTTAGAACGTTAACTCTTCAGCTAGAAACACTGACAGGACTTAACAGTTTCTATCGGGTACTATTTACAAGAAATCGCCCCAGCACGGTCCCTGTGTCCAGTTTCATAATCACGTAGTACACTCACCCTACAGGATTGTGTTCCAGGCAAGTTATAACTGTTAAGTTGTATTTCATTCTTCTCAGGAAGTAACTTTTACTCAAGATTGAATACAGCTGTTAGCACAGACCACTGTTCCAAAAACATTTCTATGAGAACTGGAAGAAAACACCATTTTAAGAAATGCAAATTCACTTTCATTATTTCAAGTCTGCATAGCCAGAGCGGGAAGGGAAATCTCTGGTCTCTGTTAGTTAAATTAGATTTTTATAAATATTCAAGAGGAAACACAGGGTGGTTCTGAGATGGGCAACACAACTTGCCATATACTTTTGTAACCTATATATTTTAATAACCATGTCACTGGTTTGTTTATAACAAACACAGTGCCTTCATTTTTGTTTCAAAAATCAAAGTTACACTTAAACTCATTTTTTTTATTAAATTTCACTCTGTAGTTCAACTCGGTTTCTCCTCTATATATTCACAGAAACGTAGCTTGGCAAATAACTCAGGCAGTCTCAACAGAGGAAATGCTGCCAGCTCAAAACACCGGATGCAATTGAGACCACAAGAGACATACTCTTAGTTATAAATGCTGAACTGAAAAGAGTATTGGAAAGAAACAAAATTTAACTTTTGATGGGTAGACTAATTATTTTAGTGAAACTTGCTAGTCATCATCTACTCTCAACCAAAGCAAAATCTCTGGAAATTATTTGGGTAAACCCAAATTCTACTTTTGGAGATTAAGAAAAGCAAACAATAAAACCTCTAGAGTCTTACCATCTCTGGCCACTGCCCTACCTTTATAGCAAAATGGAAAAAAGCTATGGTGTCAACCTTCCAGAGAATGCAGGATAAGATGGATCAGCTTCAACAAATAGTCAGGAATGCACGATTTTGTAAGAAATTCTTTTCTAGTAGCATTCCAGAAGATATCTTTCTTTAAAAGATGAGAATACATTTGTCCCTAAGCAGGCAGGTAGTATAGTAAGCTAATGAGCTTCTAGGAGGAAATCTGGCAGTGGGGTAGGGAGAGGTTAATTTTCGTTTCTGGAGCAGTTGCTCCTGTTCCCACTCTATGGCATTGGCTCCCTTTTGTCATGCTGCGGTGATAGAGTTCTGCTTCTCCACTGGCTGTGGAAAATCAATCTCAACTTTTCTTAAAAAGAAGAAAGCATAAGAATTTGGCCAATATTTGCTGTTGTTTTTCAAATATATTGTGTTTTCTAAGTGTCGTATTTCAAGCACTACCTGCTGCTCTCTACCTAAAGACTTTTAAATACAGTCATCTGTTCGAAAAGTAATTCTGCAGATAAAATTTTAAATTCACTTTACTTCAAAAATAAGAAACCAGAATATTTTAATTGTCAAAATATAATTTTCATTTAAGAACATGAACTAAAGGGAGTAGTTAGCAGTTTTTGTCTTTTAAAAGTTAACAGAAGTATCCTTTTTTGAAAAAAAAACACAATTAACATTTCTTAGGAAGGTAAGCATTTCTCATAGGAGATTAAAGAAACTTCTATAACAGAAGATAGGCATTATTAAGAACAATTCAGTTTTGAAACTGTTTTGTTATCTATAAGTCAGCCATCTTATTAATTCAAGCAATCTCAAGAAAGAAATTCTGCCACTAGAGGGAGTTCAAAATTGCCTTTATATCAATACACATGAAGAGAGAAGTTAACTTCTGAAACATTAAATAGGAGTATAGTATGCTTTTTCATTACTCAGTGAGTAAATTAAAAAACAAAGTTTGGGTGGGGGTAAACTAAAATAACTCATTTAGCTAGAAATAACTACTGTATGCAATAGTTGTATGACTTAACTGAAAATTTTACATTTCTAAAAGCAGTATAATTGAGTTTGGTTTGAATTGCTTTTTCATTATGAATCGTTTAGTTCCTCAAACTTTCTTTCCTTCTCTCTCTCTCTCTCTCTCTCTCTCTCTAAGACTGTCTCACATAGCCCAGGCTGGCCTAGGCTTTGCTATGTAGTCCAGGATGACTCTGAACTTTTGATTCTCCTGCCTCCGCCTCCCAAGTGAATTCTGGGGTGACAGATATATGCTACCACACCCAGATTTTTGTTCCTTCAGTGCTGGGGGTTGAACTCAGGGCCTCAGGCACACTAGGCAGGCACTCTACAAACTGAACTCCTAGCCTTCAGGCTCTCTTTAACAATAATTGTGGTAGAATGTTCTACACCTGAAAATTGCAGTCCCTCCCATTCTGCATGAGCTTTTCCAGTGTGACTCAGCCCTCCTAGGTCAAGGTTGAAACTTATTTTACCTCTCTTTGGGAAGGGAATGGCCCTGTGACTGGGTTAGAGGAATGTAGATGTATTGCTGCGTGATTTTCGTATTTAATCCCAAAAAGGCTTTCAGCTAACTGCCGTGTAAGGTGGTCTACACTAGTCTGCACACTTAGAGCCAACTTGGAGAGATCCCTTGCAAAATGAGAAGCCACACATAGAACTGAGGACTCCAGTTACAGACAAATAGCTCCAGGATGTGAATGAGGCTGTCTTGGGCATTCTACCTCCAGTTGAGTTCCCAACCTCAGGCACTTGCATTGGTGACCTTGCCAAAGACACATGGAACAGAAGAACCAGCTGGCTGATTCCAGCCAACCTAAAGAATTATGTAAAACAACAGATATATGTTTCAAATTTAAGGTAGTTTAATAATCAGTAAAAGACAATCAAAATAATATTAGTTAACATGTTTTATATATATTGATGTTTCAGATTTTTTTGTTTTTATTTCATTTCTTCATTTATTTGAATGTGTGCGTATGTGTGCAGGGTACATGTGCCACAGCACACTTGTGGAGGTCAGAGGACATCTTGCAAGAGTAGTTCTCTCCTTACACCATGTGGCTCCTGGGGATGGATCTCGTATTGTCAGGCTTGGTGGCAAGCACCTAATTAACTGCTGGAGCCATCTCACCAGCCCATGTTCCATAATTCTAAAAGCTTTTTCACACTCATTATGTCCACAGCCATGCCACACAGTAGGAAACCAGGTCATGGTTAAATTCCCTATCCAAGATGCTTAAAAAAATGCAAAGTTTTCATTTAAAATAGCTCTTTTTCTCATAAGTGAACACTATTTTGCAATTAGTATAATAATAACTGATAAATAACCATGTGTTGGCCAAAAACTACTCTCTTTGGTCTTGTTTTCAGCTAAAACTGGCCAATCTAAACAGCGGTATTCATTTCTACTTGTCCTATGGATTCACAAATACAAATAGTGTTTTAAGACCTGGGCCTTTTAATCTATGTACATCTCTAGTTTTGTCTCGAGGCTTAAGAAATCTTGGTCTAAAAGTTCTATGAATCAGGCATTGGTATTCTCAAACAGTATCAAAAACTAGATATTTGAATTTGGAACACCCTTTAAAATGCTTTTCTTGCTTATTTTCATTGTAGTCACAAATTTTAAAACTCTCCTTTGAGTTCCAGTTCATCAAAATAATAATTGGGTACCTAGCACCTCTCCCTTGTCTTTTAGTTCTCTCTCCTCCTTCTTGCAGGTTACCTAGGAGACTGCATATAATTGATATGGGCAAGTTCCAGAAAAACACTAAGATTTTCCCATTGCTAGCTGCATTTATGTCTGGGAGAATAGTCTCAGACCTTAAAAGCAGTCTTATTCATCTAGACAATAGCCTAATAATAATAAATTAAGGAAGATGTTTACTAGAATCAGATTTTCCAAATAAAGCAAGTCCCTTGGTTTACCTCCAAGACAGAACAAAATCTCAGGGTTGAAAATGTTAGATTCAGTCTGATTATTCATCTATCCACTAGTCAGTTTCTTTTCTGAGGAAACATCTCAGTGTCTTCTGGTAGAGAAGTTTATAAAGGCATGCTACTTCCTCTATGACAGTTACCATGCAAATCATAACAAGGAGTGCACATGTGCAGGAGATATGAGTCAGGAATGCCTGGAGCTGGTGGGGGAGGGGAGGCCAAGGAATAGGAGAACTATCAGAATAAATGTAGATGCAGCATCTTTCTACTTTTTCAAAGGCTACTTATCGATCTCAGGCTAAAGACTCAAATCCTTGATAGAGCCTACAAGTCTCTGAAAGGCTTGACTCCTATTTTCCTCTCTGGCCCCACCTTGCACTATTTTCTGTCTTGTCTATCGAGATTCAGGTATTCTGCTCACTCAGCTCCTCACCTATACATCTATATGCTTCCCACCTGTTGGTCTCCCACAGAATGCTCTTCCTCTACCTCTGCCAGGTTAACTCCCACTGACCTTTCAAGATTCAGCTTCAATCACTTCTTCCAAAAACCTTCCCTCTAACCTCTTAGAAGTAGCAGCTAGGTCTTCCTGTTATATAGTTACTTTTTTAAGTTTTATAGGTGTGGTATGTTGCGTGTGGTATGTTGTATGTGTATGATATACTATTTGTTAGTACATGTATGGTTTACATATTGTTCTTACATGGAGATGTGTGTGCGTGTGTGTGTGTGTGTGTGTGTGTATGTGACATGCAATGTTTGGGCATGTTTGTGGAGAGGTGGATATCAGGTGTCTTTCATCTGTCACTTTCTACCTTTAGTTTTTGAGACAGTCTCTCACTGTACCTGAAACTCATCAATTTGAGGAGGTGAGCTAGCCAAGGAACTCCAGGGGAGTTGTCTCCAGTTGTCTCTACTCCTCATAGCCCAGTACTAGGGTTACAGGTGTATGCCACTGTGCCTTGCTTTTTACATGGATGCTGGGAATCTAAACTCAGATCCTCATAGTGTTCTTTTCTAGATACCATTTTATTATTTAATATCTAGCCTCTGTGCCTGCACTAAAGCTCCTAAAGCTCCTAAAAAGGTTGTATCCTTTTTCATTGCATTCATTCTGCCACGGTTTCTTGTACAAAACAAAGTAGGTGGTATTCAGTGCTACTCTAGGTATGAATCTATTTTGTTTAGAGAATTTAAAATGTGTATCTCTGTGTGTATCTCTATACATTATACAGGTACTTCTGAAGATACAGAGACAAAAAAGAAAAAGAAAAAGGCAAACACAAAAGCAGACTGCTCAGTGATACAGCAGGCATCTAAATGGCACACAGGGGGATAACAGGAGAAAGAGACTGACTGCAGATGATGACTACAGAAAACTTCATGAAAGAGAGCCTGAAAGTGCCTGCAAGAACAGACAAGAGGAACATTCACACGTGTTTGTCACCCCACCACCCGCTTTTCTGATCTTCATTCTTGCTTTTCACCTGGTGTCCCAAACATGACCCAGACTCCAGGAAACAAAAGGAGCGTGGTTTACCAGGGCAACAGTAATGCATTCCTCAAAAATGACACTTTAATGATCAACTGTTAAATCAATTGTGCAAAGACTTGACTTAACCCCTTGCAGCAATAATTGCTTGGACAATTATTGATCTCAGATCAAAAACTGCAAATCAACCCTCCTAAGAAATGTCCTTGATTAGGTCCAAATATGTAAAATGTTTGGGGAAAAAGACGGCAGGTTCCCTGGGGGCAATGTGCCAGAGAAAGCCAGAGTCTACAGAGAAGGGGGACTGCAGACCACACCTTTGTGTATGTTGGTATGTCCTGACTCACTGGTTAGGAAGCACTGGAGACAAGCATTTCACTTAACGGTTTGGAAGTTTGCCTGCCCAATTACCTAGAGCAAAGCAGAATAGATGGCGAATCACCCCAGTGGCCCAGTCTCCACACAATTCTCATTCTGCAGAATCCAAGTTGGAGAGCTACAAGCAGTTGGATTTCTAGTGGCTCACCAGATCTCCTGTATGAACAGCTTCTCTTACTGATTTTTAAAAGACAGAAAAATATACTTCAAACAAGTCTGCTCATGGAATATGAGATTTTAGAAACAAAACTTCATTTTTAGTTTCACAATAAAAATCACTAAACTTTGGCCCAATAACAAGCATTAAGTGACATTAAGGTAGAATTGGGTTTCCTGGCTTTGCATAAATCATGTCAAGGTTAAAGTGGAAAACAGGCTTCCATTAGGGAGGACATGTCTGGTAAACCGCGCTGCTTACACAAAATTTTCTGATTCTGATCCCAGAAATGTGGCTTGGCTTTGGAATCTGATTTTGAACCAGAGCTTCACAGTGCTATCATAAAGGCTTTCAGCAACTCTTCATCACAAAGTGAATTTTCATTCCCAAGTATTTAAAAAATATCAATCTCTCAACACACGGCACTATAATTTAAACCTAGTTTGGAATATCTAGGAACAAGTCTGTACATCTGAACTCTGTTTCTTAAGTACAGCACTGTGTAATCTTCATTTACTTTAGGTCATGTGATAAGAACTCAGCTCTGAATCATTTTAATCTCTCATGTTTTTATGACCCTTTTATTTAAAGTCAATATTTTAATTGGCAGATGTCAAGATCTGACCAGATCTTGGATAGGAAGTTTTATTTGAACTAAGAAAAGGGCACAGGTTACTGCAAATGACTTTGATAGGAGCAGTTGCCCACCTGTCTATAGCAAAGCAGTTTGTCATGAAGTCTTTAGAAATAAGGAAGAAGAAACATCTAGCTAGCAGTTCATGAGAAATTTAACTGACAAATGATTCGAGTCCATTTAGGACCCAAATAAAACCCTCTACAATCATCACTGTGGGATTTTACACATAGATTAAATTTTAACATATTCTAAAGTCTTACTCTACTAGGTAGATTTGGTCCATTCAATTACCAATATTCTCATCAACACAATTTAAAAGCAGGAATGAGTTTGAACCTCATTTCCCCCTTTGCTTACCCAAAACAGATGAGAAGACAAAGGAGATAAATAAATGGATAAATAGTATCACTTGGATTAGAAAATATCCTGTGATATGTTATCCATTAAAATTTTCTGTGATGGTAAAAATATTCTATACACTGTCCAATATGGGGATCTCTATACACATGCAGATACAAGCACTGGCTTTGTGGATAACATGACTGGAAATCTGCATTTATTGTTTTAATTAAATTTCATTAGTCACAAGTAGCTCATAGCTACAACAGACAGCACAGCCATCCAATCAACTGAATCCCTAATAAGACCAGAAGAGTAAACTACAGAATATAATTAAATATAGCAATTATTTTAAGGCCAGCAGAAGTCTTAAATTATTTGATGATTCTCTTTTAAAATTCTTATCAAATCAGTTATGAAAAGGAACCTTGACTACAAATAATGAACGAACTATCAATGAATGGAGAGAATTATCATAGTGCAAAGGAGGAGCCCAACTCTGAGTTCTACTGTCACCGTTTTACCCTACTACCAGATCTTCCAGTATAGACACTGAAAGGGGCTGAAATATAGCTGAGGTGTTTCACCCTGAGTCAGACTTTCTATGGACTCAGCAGAACAAAACAGATTTAAGGAAAGTTAGGTCTTAATAACTGCCGCTCTAAATGACTATGAGTATTTTAAGCTATCACTTAGGTCATATCTTATTAGAAATACTGCAATGAAACTGTGAGGGCCTTGAGGAGGAGATCATCTATCTCCATATCCCTCTGTTTATCCAACCAACCACCATCAATTTATCTTCTATCTATCATTTTCTATCTATCATCCACCTATCATCTATTTCTCATTTTTAAAGCTTATTTTTATTTTTAAAGATGTGTATGCATGTGTGTCTATATGGGGTATATGAGGCCTGCAGAAACGAGAAGAGGGCATGTAATGACCCTGGAGCCAGAGTGAAAGGTGATTATAAGCCACCCAGTGTGAGTGCTGGGATCCAAACTTGGATCCTCTGAAAGAGCAGTATTTACCCTAAACCACAGAGTCATCTCTCCAGCCTCTATCTTCTATCTACCATCTATCTATCTAACTATCTATCATCTACCTACCTATCTATCCACCCATCCATTCATCTGCCATCAAAGTATCTTTCATCTGTCCATTCATCCTCTATCTTTTAGCATCCATAGCTAACTAGCCAATCTACTGTCTATTTATCTTCTATCATCTATTATCTCGTATCTATCATCTATCATTTATCATGTACCTAAATAATTCATTTCTTTCCCATTTTTGCATATCAATACTTTGATTACCTGGTTACCACACCTTATGTGCAGTTCTAAATACTTTCATTCATTTAAGCTTTGCCCATATTGTCTGAGGTACACAGAGAAGGAATTAATTCTCTGTTCTCCTTATTTCAAAGATTAAAAGAGAGGCTTGAAGCTAAGCAATTTGCCAGAGGTTCCCAAAACATCAAAATGTTGATTCTTATTCTATGTCTCTTTCTTTGGAGAACTTACTATGCATCAGTCATGAAACATAGTTCACTGTCTAATAATTGGGATAAAATAGAAATGGTCTTTATACTCACCAAAGACCATAGTCTTTGTATTTGAGGAAATTTTTCATATTAGAATTCTAGCCCTTTTTTTGGTCAAAGGACACTTATTTTTAAGACTATCTCTGGTCATGAGCAAATGAATCTATACCTTTCCTCCAGGAAGCAAGTAGAAAAGCAAGAACAAGTCACAGAACGATAATGCTGCAAAACCCAAAAGCAGTTCTAGATCTAAACTAAACCAGTTTTTTGTCTACATTTGTTCATAATTAATAATCCAGCCATCAAAGTATTACAAAGACTTCATTAAATAAATCAATATTCCATCACTGAGCAAAGCTATTATTAAATAAGAATGAATAATTGTGAGTTGGTCGGAGGAGGCACTTTGATCAACATCACTGGATTCCTACAGCCCCGTGTAGTCCACCCACCAAGAAGAGTTGTAGAATTCTCACAGCAGCAGTCCACCTGACTGCAGCAAGTTGAAATTGACAGTTTTTCTAAAATAGTCTCTTCCAAATTAGGTAAAGCATGGAAATAACTTTAACAGATAATCTCTAAGCAGCTACCAGCAATCCCTTCCCTTTGGGCACTGACACACCATTACACTGATTAGCCTATCTCAGTTTGAAACTGGCTGGCATGGTGACCTGCTTTGACCAACAGACTGTGGAATAAGTCACGTGTGCTTGGCACCTTCAACCCTCCCTCTTGGAAGTCAACCACCAGGTAAGAGGTGAAACTAGCAAGAGATCACTGCCTTGCCCTGCAGACAAGCTAGGCTACCTGTGTGGAGAAAAAACAAATCTAACAGCAAAGCAAGTTTTACCAGCTGGTTTCTAGCCCATTCAAGCTGTCAACTGTGTGTTTTCTAGCTTGCTTATTTGTAACAAGTACTTGCTATGACGGCAGGCTGTCAATGAACTCCTGGACACAAGCAACTCTCCTGCTTCAGTGTCCTAAGTAGTTGGAACTACAGGAATGCACCATCACAGTTTTGAATTGCCAGCTGAATATAGCTGAGTGAATTGGCTGACTGCCACACATAGACCCACCCCAGATGCCACAGACACCCCTTTCCTGGCTGATGGTATATGGAACAGCCAAAAACTGTCCAAATTTCTGACCATGGGAAATATTAAAGGACAGTTGTTTGAAGCCACCGAGCATTTGAGTTGATTTGTTATGTTATCTCTTTCTAAACTTTGTGTCCTGCTTGCTATGTCTACTTTTTATTCCTAATAAAAGAGTCAAGCAGAAAGTTTTAGTTGTCTGGTTTGACTCACATTTAAATGGAGCTAAACAGAGCCATTTCTGAGAGTGTCACTGACATGGAAAGCTCACCCTCCAGGTCCTGCTACGTTGGTCTCATTTTTACTGCCAGCAACAAGTGAAGATAAATAAAATAGGAGCTAATGGAGTGATGGGTTCCTGGGAAAGCAAGAAACATTTTTATCACTTAGAAAGAATGTGTTCCGCAAACAAATTCTGAGCTCAGGCTAGGATTTGAAGGGAACGAGAAAGTGACCAGATAGGAATCCACAAAACTGAAATCAGGCATTGAGATGTCCATCCCTGGAATACAGCCTGGAATGCACCCTTCTCAAACCTTCATGTTGCCTCTTCCTTTTTGTCTCCTGAATACTAATTCAATGGTGGGAGGCCTGTAAATGCCTGTAAGTATATACAATCACTGTTGCATTTATACACTGACTTTGTTTGCTGTAGAGAAGATTGCTTTGTTTGTCTACAATGAAATTAAGCTGGAAAAATATTTTGAATAAACAAAAATAAGTGTGGACATTATTTCCTAAAGGGGAGATGGATTAGCTAGAGGAACATAAAATGCTAAATTTTTTTAATGGAGATACTCTCTAAGATAAACCTTTCATCAAGCGCCCAGTCTAGTTAGATCAACCCTTGAAGGGTGATGAAGAAGGACCAAAGTCTTCCTAAATAGAGCAGCACTCTCTGCCATAACTGATACCTGATTCTTTTCCCCCTGCCATTTTCTTTACCTCGTACATAGTTTACAGCCCCACCTGAGCCACTCGAAGGGCTCCTCATAGGCTCTTTTCATTGTCCTGCAGTCTCTCCTAGCTTAGAACAATTAGCAAGACTGGTATCTAATCCATAAGAAAGTGAAATCTAATACATAAAGAAAAATCTGCCTGATGTCTCACTCAATTTGAAAAATTGCCAGTTCTGTCAGAAATGCCAACACTCCAATCCTGTATTCACTACACACTATCTTCATCTTTCCATCAGTAAGTGCAGGGGTAACAGAGGTTGAAATGTGAGTGATTTTGTAGCCAACAAATGAATCCTGAAATGTCTATAGCAATATAAACACGGGCTTGCTTCCTGGTTAGCTTTGCAAGGGGTGATAGGCACTGTCTCATACCATTTTTGCATTTATAGGATGTTAACACAGGAAATGTTCAGATTGTGAAGGCTACAGGCTTAGAGGACTGGGCTACAACACACGCAATACAAACTGCAGCCAATGCAGAACAGTCAGGGGGGCAGTGGCTATAAGACAACCCAAGCCATAAGTCACAGCCATGTTAGATACTTGCTTAATTAAGGGATTTAGGCCATACAGGTAAAATACCCTGAGGTAGTTTCCAATAGACTGACTTCAGTCTATTCAGATGGCCCAGTGGTTAAGAGCACTGGAAGCACCTTGCTGAGGACCAGGTTTTGTTCCCAGTATCCACATAGTGACTAACAACTGTCCATAACTCTAGTTCCAGGAGATCCAAAGCCCTCTTCTGACTTCTGTAGGCTTATACAACACGGGTGCAGTACATCCATGCAGGCAATACACTCATACACATAAAATAAAAATAATAAAATATTTAAGAAAGAGAATCACACTGTTCATTCTACCATAATTCTTATGTTGAGGTACCTTTGTTGAGTTTTGAAAGAATCTGGGCAAGAAATAAGAAAATGTCCTAGGGCCCAGCTGTTCCTGCCACAGTGGGAGGAAGTCACTTTGGTGCTGATATGCTCTCTGACTTCTCCAGTTCGCTTAGCTTTTCAGCAGCATTGAAAGCATTTGGAAGTCAAGACTACTCTTTGAGCTCATTGTAAGAGACTCCATAGGGGAACAGAGCTATATAAATCCATTGTTTATGGAGACAAAAAGACAATCTTTGGAGGATCAGTGCTTTCTAGGAACTATGAACAGAAAAGATTCTTCTTTGTTAAGAGGACTTCATCTAGCAATTCCACCTCCTGAAAGAGGCAGGATTCAACAACCCCAGCCTCCAAAAGTGGCTCAAGGACCTGGAGAGATGACTCAGTGGTTAAGGGCACTGGCTGATCTTGCAGAGGACCTGGGTTCAAATTCTAGCATCCACATGGCAGTTATCAACTGACTGTAACTCCAGTTCCAGGGAAATCCAATGCCTTCTTCTAACCTCCACAAGTATTGCAGGACACAAGTGCACTTACACACATGCAGACAATACATTCATACACATAAAATAAAAATAATAAAAATAAAATATTTTTTTTAAAGAAAGTGACCCAAGAAACAATCCTGACATCTAAACTAATCCAATAGCCTGCCACAGGAGGCTTCCACCTCTGCTCCACTGTTAATTATCTGTCTTAACTGATCTTCAGAGTATCAACCCCCAGACAGCATCCCAGGAAGGCTCTGTATTCTGCCTTCTCCTCCAAGTGAAGTATGAAAGTCACCATCTTTACTGCTGGCATCCCTCTCCTACTCACCCAAATCTGTTCACTCTAAAATGGCCTCTCCGTGGTATCCCTAGAGCTCTTGGCACTGAAGCCATATTGTCCGTTTCCTCATAGGTTGTTGGCTCTAGGTACCCGAAGAGCCTTTTGGTGTGTTTTCCTGGTATTGCAGGCAGCCAACGCCTTCTTCCACCAAGTCTTAAGTAGACTTCTTAGATTCTCTAGCTTTCCTTCTAGAATTATTCACCAGTCTGCAACTGCTTCAGTGGGGGGAGTTCTTTTAAGATTTTTTTAAAATACTGAAACATAATTAACACAGAATAGAGCATAAATGTTAAGTATTCAGTTGTATACTGTTATGTAGACACCATACATGAGACATGAAGCATGTCCATCTTCCTTCATTCTCATTTCTTGTCAACTCCAACCACTATTTTGTCTGTATCTGATTTCACGTAAATGACATTATACAATTCAGGTTCTTTTGTGCACGTATGTGAATGACTTACTTCACTCAAAATGTCTTTCAGATTCACCAAAATGACTGTCGATCCAGTAAGCAGACTGTTCTTTTCTATTGTTGAATAGTAACCCATTCTCCAGTTAATGAAGACTCAGATCAGATCGTTTCTGGTTGGGACTTTGAAAATAGGTGTAATAAACATTTCAGTGAACTGTACATCTATTTTTTGAATGTATGCTCTATTTTCAGTAGCTTATAAAAGAAATGCTGAACACTTCTATAATGACTAGGACAATTTACACTCCTGTAATGACTGAGTGATTGAGAACTCCAAGTGTCTAATTGCTCATTTTTAGTTCTCTGCCCATTCATAATCTTCTTTTGTACAACATTGGCTCAAGTCTTTTATTTGGTTACTTATTTTTCTTTTGAGATAGGATCTTGGTAGCCCAGGCTGGCCTTCAACTTGAATTTCTCCTAACTCAGTCTTCCAAGGGCTGAGATTTCAATGCCACATTACCGAGCAGGACTGTTTCTTAATGTATTTGCCCACAATTAGGAAACAGTGACCTCAAGAATATACACTCAGTTTACATGTAAGTTGTTCGTGCCCATGCCACACTGATTTTATATTCTACTGCATTCAGTATTCTAGGAGGCCAGCCATTCTAATGCTGAGATGCATCATAGGAAGAGGCCATTTATTTAAACAGTGCCTGCTATAGCAGCTGGAGATTTGGATGTACATAAATATTTCACTTTGATTTTTTTTAAAGCAAGAACTCAGATATAAAAAGATTTTCAGTTTGCTAATTTTAGTAAGTTTTATAATTTGACTCACAAGTACAACTATTTAGGATGAAATGTTTATAAGTATAAAATATCCATGATTAGTTCATGTACTCAAAGTGGGATAGGGAGGCAGCCCAGGCCCCAGCTCAGGCGGTATGAATTCAGAAGGCAAGAGAGGACAGCTGCTTGCTAGGGTGGGTGCTGACAGAACTTGCGGGCAGTCCTTTCTTCATTTTCTCCCTTAAAAAATTCCTGCCTGAAAAATAGAAGTGACCTTGATTTAGGCTGAAAAAAGAACACAGCTACTCCTCCAGCCTTGGAGGATTCCAGAAGAACTGGAGACTAGCTGACAGTGTGTGGTGCAAAACAGGAAGAGCAATTTACTATGTGAGAATCAGTTAGGTATTCTTCCTCCAACGTTTCAATCCAGTTTAAATGCTATGTATCTGATTCGACAAAAGAAACTGAAGACTGGCCAACAAACCAGGCTACTGTCGCTTATATGCAGAGCTTCTGATAAGCTGTCAGGTGTTCCCTAGTGAGCTTTCCAAGACACTAAATGGAGAGTACTATAAGGCCATCCTTCCGGTAGGAGTAGTCCAGATTGCTAAATTTCTCATTCTGTATGAAATACTTGGAGTTCTAGAGTAATAAGGTTCACTATCATGTGTTCTATGTTTAATTGTACAAATGTGAAATTGTGTGTATGTGTGATAAGTGCAAAGATGGGAAAAGAAGAGAATTCAATATGTTTTTAACCACTCAGAAAGTTGTGTCCTGTTTATTTTTGCAGAATGTGCATAGTGTGGTCCTAAAATATTTAAGACAGAGATCTTGAGAATTTCTGGACAGCAACCAGTGTCAGAGAAGGATGACCAGATACACACTGATAAGGAACAAATTCTTTATAAAAATTTTATAAAATAAAATATATTCTCTTCCTTTAAACTTAATCATTTATTATGATTAAGGGGGAAATTTCAAAACATAGTGTGAATCACTGATACCAAAAATCATTTGATATGGAAACTTAAAGTACTTGGAAATCATAATCACAAAAAAATCAGATATTTAATGGTACCTAACGTTTATTGAATACTTAATGAATGCCATAGGCCATTCTAAATGCTATTTCTTGCATGTCTTAACTCATTTATTTAACATGAAAAGACTACCAACAACTATTATCTTTATTCCCAGTATACAGAAAACTGAGAAACAGAGAAAGTAAATAATTTGACCGAAGTTGTATTCCAACTCAGACAGTCTGACTACAGAGCCCTGCCTTCAAGCTGTGGGGCTGTACTGTGACTCCCAACACATTCTTAAGCCCCCATCTGCAATGTGGCTGTGTTTGGAAATAGGGTTATAAAGACTAATGGAGATAATGAGGTTATGAGAGTAGTGTCTTAATCCTGTAGAATCTGTGGCCTTCTAAGAGGAGAATGGGAGAGAAAGAACAGAACTCCTTGTCTCTTTCTCTCTCCCCTATAGACACACAGTGAGCCGTCACCGTCTGTAAGCCAGGAAGCCAGACCCTGCTTATAACCCTGATCATGAAACTCGGAGAAAGTAAACTTCTGTAGCTTAAGCCACCGAACGTATGACACTGTGTTAGGGCAGCTTGAACCAAATACTGTGTGCAGATCACTCTTTCCAGCAAACTTCAGAATCAGACAACAAAGCAAGAGTGAATCTTTGTGTCACCCCCTAAGTTCTCCTTATACTAGCAAATTTGCCTGCCCCTTGCACCCCCTCATGCAGTATGAAAAGCAGCTGAGGAACTGAAATTTTATTGGATTTTATCATTATAAATATTCAGAGATATTTTCAATATACATACCAATACATGTGTGTTAAGATGTGTTTACTGCATTGAGCTTTGCAAAAGAAACATAAAAGCTTCTGATCAATATAAATGTAAAAGTTTCTGGTCATATTTTTAGCATAACTAGATTTTCAAGCAATGGCTCTGGGACTAAAATGGAATAAGAATGAAGACTTTAAATGGTGGCTGTTAGAGTGGTCCCATTTATTAAAAATAATCACAAAGCATACTAGCGATGCCAAATCCCCGGCATTCTGTTCTTGTGAAACGAATTATCAGTGTCTAAAAGGTCTTTGTCAACTCTAACATCTGTAAACATTTAAGTGGTATTGAGCAGATTCCATAATCGGATCTGCTTTTAACTGTGGAAATCAATGCGGTTATTAAGAAGCTATTTGAATAATTCATGTTGTAAGAAGAGGCCTTCAGAGTAGCTATAATGTGTTTGCATCTTAATGGTATTTCAAATAAAGTTGTGTCTTGCTACAATGCACATTTAGTAAGCAAGACCAATCCCCATCCATCAGTTTGGAGGAGGTAGATGAGAAATTCTGACAGTTTCAGACCAGCAGCTGAGATTTCTGGCTTTGATAAATAAGGGAGTAAGGGAAAGATTCTTCCCCCAGATCTCAGAGGAAGATAGTATCTGCCTTTTCGCCCACTCACTGCCTGGTTTTTGAAATTTGACACTCCTGGAGATAACGACAGTGATATCATTGCAAGGCCACTCAGCTAGGTTAATCAGACAAAATGCATATTCATTGATCCCAGGTAGAAGGCATCAAGTACCAGTTAGTTAACTCTGTGGAAAGACATTTAGGAAAACATAATTTTCTTTTCTCAGATTGTTTTCATCTTTAAATGATACATTTCCTTCATACTGAAATCAAAAATCAGCAGCAACCTCCAAAAAGTTTTAAGTTTTGGACAAGCACAGAATCAAGACTTGTAAGCAAAGGCCCCCTGCGTTACCCCAAGTCCCTGTCTTGTCCAGTCCCAGAAACATCTCTGTGACAATGAAACCAAGTCACCTGAACTCTTCCTGGTCATAAGACTTATCACCACCTTCTCCAAGATAGACCAAACAGGCAATTAGCAGAGGTCCTCCTTAGGCTGAGCCCAAGTCTGTCAGCCTACCCTACCTGTATGTCTCAATCCACCTCTGGGGACACTAAAGCAGAACTTCCGCTGTCCCTTCCAATGGGGGTTAAAGGCAATGATCAGCACTTTTCCAAATTTTGTGTCTTCTATTAAACACTTTTCTCATGCTCTGCCAATGTCCACATTCACAATAGCCTGAATAAAGAGGCCACAATTACATACTTTTAAGGAGTCAGTGTATGTGAAAAATCTACTGGCATGTCCATTATTAGAAACCACCTCTATCATACAAACTGTTTATTTTATGAAACAAATTACTAGAATGGAGTTAGCTTCTTCCCACCACCTTTTCTTCCCCATTCCCCAGATCTGCATCATTCCTACCCTGTGTCTTACATCACAGAACTTTCCATCTTCTCACCGTGACTTTCATCTCCTGTCTCCTCCATAAATCCTGCCATCTATTCCTACTGCACTCTGGCTACCAAGACCCAACTACTTAACTGTGGCTGGAAATTTCCAAACTTTCTCCCTTTCCTATGATCCTCTCAGCCTGAATAACTTCCCTCCTTGTCTTAAAACAACTAATGCTTCTTCTGGACAGGCAGCCTAAGACTGCAGAGGAGAGGTTCTCAGTCTAGACAAATGGCTATAAAAATAACCTTCAAACCTTAGGGCCACCATGAACCTTCACTTCTCATTCATGTTGCACACCAATATTGTTGGGGTCAGGGATTATTTATAAATGGGTAGGTGAGTTGCACACAGCCTGTTCCTTTCTAAGGACCCAGCCTATTTCTGAGAAGTCAGTCACCGTCTATACTGGGCCTCCAAGGTCACCTTTGAAAAATGAATGGTCACGAAGGATTGTATAGAGGATTCCTTGTCCAGACCAAGATATATGTCACTTCTGCCCACAACTCAGTCATAGGGCCCCAAGCTAACTTCAAAGGAAACTGGGAAAGGTAGCTGCAGGAGGAAAATGTAATAAGATTGCTCCACAGGGGTTCTCCAGGAAAGCCCAGGCTTACAGGTATCATTAGGCTGGCATTATAAAGAGGGGTATGAAAGCACTGCATCACTACATCATGAAAGGGTAGTTACATAAGTATAAAAACACTTGTTATACTGGATGGTAAAATTCTTCTACGTATTTGTGTTCCCAGTTTAAATATAAGCAGTTCAAAAGGCAGCAATGTTACTAGCTTTATTTTCTTTTAATTTCATTGAGACACGGTCTAAGGACATAGTCCAGGCTGACTTTGATTCATAATCCTCCTGCCTCCACCTTTTGAGTATTGGGATTAAGAGACATAGACCAGCTTTGCAACTGCACTTTACCTTTTTATATTACTAGCATGTAGCACAGGCCATTTCTGCCATAAAAGTCAGTTCATGCTTAGGAATCAATGAATTAATAAGTAAGTTTCCATCTGTTCTTCCTACACTCCTAACTGGACTGTGGAAACAGTAGTTGAAGATTCAAAGCTCAGGATGTGCTGAAGCACGGCCCCTTAGAGCACTGGGGTCCAGAGATACTACTCTGTCTCTCACAGTGGACTGGATGATGATAGGCATGGAGAAGCTGAAACCATCTCCTTTAGGAGATTATGAGTTGGGTGCTATTTAACACAGAATCTTTAGCACTCAACACTCTGAGAAAGTGTCTTGAATGAATAAATGTAAACACTCAAAAATATTTTCATAAGTAGGTTAATGAGACCATAGTCCTATTAACTTTAATTTCATGGCAAAAAGAACAAAATTTAATAACAAGACCAACAAAACAATATCAAGGAATTGCTTTTACTATGGCTTACAGCAATTATCTTTATATCCTCAAACAACCCCGTGTTTATACACAATTCTTCCATAACATCAGCTATAATAAATATTAGCCTAAAATTATTTAGAAAGCTGTATCAAGTTTTAAATATGGTGAAATGGTGTGAATCACTTAACTACTTACATTTGACAGCCTGAATTGAGTAGAAGAGGCGTGCCTTCTTCCTGCACCAAATCGGTACAAACTGAGATAACCATTAGGAAACTGAATAGGCAGGAAAGGCTGTCTTCCTTTCCCAGTCTATAAATAAACAGGAAGGCAAAGATAAAGACTGAAGTCACTCCCAAGCCAATATTCCGTAACTTGTGTTGACTTGCCTTAAATACCTTATTTAATATTATGACTAGATATTGTTGTTATTAAGGGAAGAACTAAAAAAAAAAACAAAAACCCTCAAATGTCTAGGAGTAGGAAAAAAAAATCCTAATATGCTTCTTTTCTTGATACTTTGTATTAACTGTTGGAGGATTGGTCAGGATCCTTAAAATCAATTTGCTTTTGCTAAATGAATTCAAATGCTTCTCTAAGGATATTGACAGTGGTATTCAAAGTTTCCTTGATGAAATAGGTACAATGAGAGTACTTCCTTTCCAGTGCCACCATAGATTTTACCTCCTTTGATGAACGGAATAAAGAAGCAATAGGTCCAGAACTAACTTAAACAGCATTTGGTTTAGACTTAAATTTGAATTAAAATACAAATATCAATAATATAGTCGTTTCCCTTACCCTTGTTTCTCACCACTCGGGGCCAGCCCGAGCGGACTTTGGGGGGCCAGCCCAAGGGGTTGGGGATGAGTAGTCGCAGAGTCAAGCCGCAGACTCTGGGAGTTGGATGGATAGCAGGCCAACTCACGAGGCACTGCAAACTTGTTTATCGAATAGGGGCACAAGCTCTTATAGGCCTGGATAGCCAATGACCTTATGGGGTGGGGTCCCAAATACAGCCAATAGTAAGTCTGTCCCCAGGTAGGCAGGTACTTTCCAGATGCTGGTCTCACAACTAGCCAGAGCAGAACGCCACATCCACAGAAGCCATTCCTCTATTCCTCCCAGCAGGTGGCCTGGCTAGGCCCACCTTACATTATGCCCAACACAATAATTTTCATTTTGATAGTAAAATAACTTCATTGCTCTTTATTAATATCTTTCAAATCTACTTTAAACTCAAATGTATCAGACAAAATATAAAAATGAAACTTTAATACACCAATATTTTATAAAATTACCCTTTTAATGGTCCCCATCCAGTTTATCTCCAAACAACAAACATTCAGTGAACACAACATGGATGAAACCTAAATAAAAGCACACTTGAACCCTGTAAAGGAGACTGCTTACAGAACTTTAAGTATGAACACAGATTGGCCTGGAGGTCCTGTTTTCTGAACCTCTGTAGGGATAGGATCTAATTTGAGACCCACAAAATCAGATGGGTTATGAGAAGGATCTATGGAATTAACAAAAGAAAGAGAGAGCATTGAGTTGGAGGTCTCCATGCTCCCAGGAAATCCAAGAGTCTCAAAGTCTCACAGCTATTCCAGTGAGCCAACAAGTATCTCTCCCAGTGTTGGTATTTTTGCCAGGTTAGTGTGTGATGGGCTTAGACTGATTTGATAGAAGTGATGATCAGAAGTGCCAAGTTGTTGGCTAATTGAACATCCTACTATGTGCAGATAATCACCCAGCTATGTGATGGAGGGAATAGCAGTAAACAACAGATACAGAACCTGCCCTCACAGGGCTCACTGTCTCCCAACCGAAGACCCACAGTCGTAAATAAGGACTCATATGACAGAGTTTCCTTCCCAGGAAAAATTAGGAACTGTGAAATCACACTGCAGGAGTGCCTAACTTGAGGGAGGGACATGACTTCCTAAAAAATTAATGTTTTATATTTACTCAAAGAATTTTATAATAGCTTAATATCTTTATCTGTAGAATGGGAATACTAATAGTACCAACCTTATAAGACTCTTGTGAGGCTTAGACTAGATAATAAATGCAGTCATTAACAGTGACAAGCATTGGGTAAATGATCTATCTATCTATCTGTCTAGACAGATAGATAGATATATATGTAATTATTTTTATAATTATAATGTATTTATTATTGCAGTAATTATTAGCCCATATGAAAGATGAAAGTCAACCAGGCAAAACAGGAAACAGCTAGCAAGAGCTATTCAAAACAGAGGAAACATTATATTCCAAAGCTTTGATACCCCAAAGTTTGTGGTATCCTAGGCAGAAAGAAGTAGGGTCTAAATAAAAAGGAAATAAACTTTTAAAATATCTTCTGGATTATTTCCAAAAGTCCTTCTTACCCTAACCATCTGTGGTGGTTTGAAAGAGAAATGTCCCTCATAGGCTCAGGTACTTGAACATGTGGTCCCCAGTTGGTGGCTCTGCTTGGGGAGGTTATGAAACTTGAAGGCTTGCTGGAAGGAGTTGGGCTTCGAGAATGTATAGCTTCATCCTACTTCATCCCTAGGCTTTCTGATCCCTCTGCTTCCTGCATGTAGATGGGAATGGGGTCCCTCTGCTTCCTGCATGTAGATGGGAACGAGGTCCCTCAGCTTCCTGCATGTAGATGGGAACGGGATCCCTCAGCTTCCTGCATGTAGATGGGAACGGGGTCCCTCTGCTTCCTGCATGTAGATGGGAATGGGGTCCCTCTGCTTCCTGCATGTAGATGGAAACAGAGTCCCTCTGCTTCCTGCTCTGGTGGCCTGCAGCCACGCCTCCCCCATGTTATGGACTCTCCTCTGGAATCATAAGCAAAACCAAACTCTTTCTTCCCTATCTTGCTTTTGGTCATAGTGTTTTATAACTGCCACAAAAGGTAGCTGATACACCATGATCCTAGGAATAGTTGCCTTTTGCAGTCTTTAATTTTCTTTTTCAGAATTTTCTACATTTTTCTAGTAATCATGATTTTTTTAGAGGTGATCCGCTCATTATTTCTTCCCACATCTTGAAAAGTACTTCTTTTCTCCAAGACATTCTGTCACTTCTCCCTCTTTTAACTACTCCATTCCAAAGGTTCTCAGAAAAATCTTGGTACAGAACGCCCAATGCTTTGTTTCCTCAGCGCAGATCCGCTCACTAACAGCCTTAGAGCCTTCTCTACTCTACAAAATCACACCCAAGGGCCTTAGCAAAACCACTCTAATGGCCTAGGACCAAAGTCTATCTATTGTTCCAGGGTCATTTCCTGCCACTCTTTAAACTAACTCTCACACCCACTCCTAGCCAAACAGAACTTCTCACACTTTTCTAAACATATACTCTGATGCCCCTTTATCTTAACTCATTATAATTTTTATGTCAAGAATAGTCTTCCAACCTCATCCACGCAGCAGCAAAATTCAACTCTTCCTTCCCAACTGAGTTCCAGTAGCAGCTCCTGCATGAAGCTTACTATATCCACCTCCCAACAAGCACCAACCCCTGGGGGAACGGTGCCCTCCACAGTTAGGTAAATGCGTATCTAGACTTATGAGTTCTGTTAAGACAAGCTATGTCCATATAACCTTTGTTTGTTGTTCTATCTAGGTTATAAATAGTAAATGCCTATGCTGTTATTCAAATGAAGAAAATACTAGCATGGAAGCTCAATTTATGCCTGTAATCCCAGATCCTGGAAAGCTAAGGCAAGAGAATGGCAATTTGTAGGTCATCTTGGGCTACATGAGGAGAGCCTTCCTCAAAACAAGAAAAAGGAAAAAAAAAAAAGAAAGAACGTAAAAACAAACTAGAATGGTTTCTTTGAGGAAATTTCATGAGTAGATTGTTTAGGTTAGCCATCAAAAAGGTGCAAGGACAACATAATATTTCAATTGTTTACTCTTTCCTCACGTTGCTACATGAGTTTATTAATGTAACCCCTGGTTATTGATTACTCACTATTTGCTAGGCACTAATTGTGAATGAGACAGAAACACACAAATACACAATTATAAACTGTAGTAAATTCCATAGACGAAAGAACAGGAGATGGACAAGGAAGAATTAATCACATAAGGAATGAGAGGAAGTACATCCAAATATATATATATATATTCTGGAAGGTCCTAGGCAGGAGAGAAGAAGGAGCTGGCATATTCACTTCAGACAGTGAAGGTTGACCAGCACACCTAGAAACTGATGCTGGGGGAACAGAGGACCGTGAGGCAGCAGCCAGGCGACTTCAAAGTATGCTAGTTCTGTGACAAAAGTCGAGTTTCTCCTGAGGGCAAGCCATTCAAGATTTTATACAGGAGGGGTGTTGATGAGATGGCATTTATACTGCGCATGTGTGTGTGTTGCTGCATGTGCATGTGTATGAGGATACATGTAGAGGCCAGAGGTTGATGTCAGGTGTCTTCCTCGATCACTTGCCACATTATTTTTTGAGACAGAGTCTCACTGAATCGGGAACTCGCCAATTCAGCTAGACTGGCTGTCCAGCAAGCCTCAGGTGTCCTGTCCCACTTCTCTAGCTCCAAGATGACCCATGTGTGCCACCACACCTTGCTTTTCATGTGGGTTCTGGGGGATCAAACTGAGGTCCTCATGCTTGTGTGGCAAGCACTTAAACCACTTAGCCATCTCCCCAACTAGCAGATTTAGATTTTAAAAAATATCCCAAAGTGAAGAATTCAACTTCCTTTGAGGTAGATTGCTTGTGAGATGGAAAGAGTTGTCTGATTCTTCAGTACATTAAGAATACAAGTTGTCGGAACACCCATCAGCCAAATATAGTCATTTGTCAAATATCTGTCTGTAATCACACTCAAGAATTAAGTTCAACTCACCTCCACATCCTAGTCTCTCTGAATAACATGCATTAGGCATACAGTTATAGCACAGACCCTGGTTCTTAGAATGCCTCCTTGAACATGCCATAGAATGTATAATCAAAGCTATTGCTCTAAAATCTTTAAAGCCCCTTGTCAAGATAAAGACCAGCATCTGATGTTAACTGAGACTCAAATTTTTCATTTTAACTTCCGTCGAAAACTTGGCCTTTCCCACCTGAGCTGATTCTTTATGAGTGGCATTGCAGGACACAGCAAAAGCTGCTATTTTTGTTTATTTAGAAATGTCACAAGCCTTCTCTCTGTTGAGAACAAATTCACTCAAGTTACAGTTATGTCACAAAAGGAGATAAAAATGCAGTATCATTGCTCGAATATTCTTGTGACATTTTCTTAAGCCAAAAGACACGTTATAACCAGAAAAGGCAGGAGGGAAAAGCAGCAAGACAGAGATACAGATCTCACAAAGACTAGCGGGAACATCGTTGAACACTTCAGTTCACGGACTCGGCTATGCCACATGGGCACCAGTACTACTGAGAAGGGATACTGCGTCCACGTGTGGAAAGGACATCGGAGAAACGTCCAAAGTGCAGCCAAGAAGAGGACATCAGAGGAAAAAATTAGGACTAACATGTATATTTTCATACAAACTTCTTTTTCTTGTGTTTCATAAGCAATGCTTTCGCCATTATAAAAACAACTGTTTGGTAAATCAATGAAAGAAAAGAAAAGCCAGATCAAAGAAGAGAGTAAAGGGCAGTCATCTGAAGGAATGAAAATGGAGTGGGATAAAGAGGTTTCAGGGGGAAAAAAAAAATCACAAAAAAGTAAAGTAGTACTTTTATACCTTGGATAAGTACAACACCAAGAATAAAAGCAAACATATTTAACACATACTCTGTTGGGCACTGCATTAAATGCTTTCCAAGCTTTGTCTAATTTAAACTTACAAACTCTACAGTAAGGAATATTTCTATTTCTATTTAAATGATGAGGAAACTGCTGTTAAATTCGGGATCAGGAAGCTAGAATGTAAATGTGAGGTCAGCTTTGTTGAGGTCAGCTTTGTGAGGTCAGTGAATTCCACATAAGTTTCTCTGTTGTTTTTAATCTAGGTAATGGAAACTTAAATTAAATGTGACACAGATTGTTACCTCAATCCTTTTAATGGAAAGATTTTTAAGTCATATTTTGGATTTTCCTTCTGTCTTAAATACAATACCTGAACAGAATTCAAAGTTCTCTTAATAAAAGAGACTAAGCATAATTGAAATCTGAGCTGTCAAGTTCTGCCTTAAAATGTCAAGATTTCCTAAGATCCACAGGTCTGTTTGGTCCTACCCTCCACTAGTGGCAGAATGGTGTGAGTTGCTAGCTGTCTACTCCCTCACTGCTAGGTTCCTAGCTTTCCCTGGAGGCTTTGCTCTAGTAGGAGCTGGCCCTTCCCTTCCTCCAATCTGGCCATTTCTCCAACTCCGTCCTGTATTACCCACTTCCTCCTGAATTCCAATCAGCTCAATTCAAGGAATTTTTATAATGTCTACTTTGACTTGTCCTTCTCCTCCATGGACCATTTCATCAACAATAGTAGTAGATATCTCATACAACTCCTCTCCAGAAAACTTCAGTCAGATACATCTGAGGGCTTTGTACAGCTTAGCAAAGACCAAGGAGATAGGCGCTTCTGTGAACTGACAAAGGTATCATTGCACAACAGAGTAAACTGAGGCTCAGAAGTACTGGCTGGGAATGTGGTCCAGCAGTCATGTAGCATGTATAAAGCTGTAGGTTTGATCTCCCGCACAAAAAGAAAATAAAAGCAACTCAGGCTCTCATAGGTAGTAGGGAGCCAGCTGGAATTTTAACATGGTCTTTTTCTCTTAAGCATTCCTGTTACAGTTCGGTTTGGAGAAGCCAAACAATCAGTTCTTGCAGCAAAAATGGCTGCAAGAAATGGCCAGACTTCATCCTAGACGGACAGCACACACAGCCAGCTGGACAGTGCTGCCTATGCAGAAGCTGGTTCCAGCCTGAAGGTCACACTGCCACACACCGTGCCCACATCTCCATGAATTTTCTGGCATTCCTGAGCACAGCTCATCACGTTCAAGACATTATTACTTCACAGGAGTACACAAACACACAGAAAGTGTTTCTCTAACACAACTTAAATATCTTTTGAAGTCAAAATACTGCTGGTACCAATGTTTTCAACATTACCCAAATGTTTTAATGATCACATTTCATTCAAAAATCCAGTTAGTTCCCCCAACGGCCTGGCCAATGGAGTTCCTTAACTTATTTATCCAATATTTTTTAACTAAATGCTGGGTGCTATGGATACTCTGTGTACTATGGATACACACATGTCATGGAAGATGGCAGGGAGAGCCCAGCTATTCAGCTGTGTTCAGCCATTGTAACTGGACTAACAAGGATATGTGTTTATTTACAATCATCATTAAAATCAGCAGTGTTTAAAAAGTAGATTCAGAAGGTTGGAGATATAGCTCAGTGAAAAAATTTGTTTAGCATACAGAGGCCCCAAGTTCTATCCCTAGGACTTCAAAAAGAAAGGAAGAGTCACAAACGTGTCATGGGAGTTATGTCAAAGATCAAATTGCACTAAAATGTGTGTTTGTACAAATATACTCAGATTTAAAGTAGTTTCCTATGAAAGTCATCCCACAAACCAAATAACAAACCTTGTAGACATGTAGTAAGAATTCCTGATCACGTCTTAGGCTCCTGGATCTCAGAGGACACACACAGAAACCTCTGGAGAAACATTTTAAACAGAGGCCAACAATGTGAGAAGAATTGGGGTGGGGTAGAGAATATGCAGGCAGCAGGCTTTACACTTGCTTTCAAGCCACCAATCAGAAATGTTAGTTAGATTCTTCCTTCCTCCGCAGTATCCTCAGGACACTGCTTTGGAGAAAGACCAGGAACACGCAGGGGGTCTAAGTGCTTTTAGTAATGCAGTGCATTGAGAGCGTTAGCCCCCAGGTAGGCTCCAAACATCCCTGTTATCAGTGTCACAGCACTTTGGGTCACTTTCATTCAGTCAGACTTTCTTTGTCCTTTCCCTTACACTGGCCCATGCATTCCTGTTCCCCTAAGTATCTGCTATTTATCCATGTTTCTCCGTTGCTTCTCTCCTTAAAGAAAAAGCCCAATTGGCTCCCCAAGTACAGGACATTTAATTTCATTTTAGAAAAATAAACAGGGCATGACACCATCATTCTTTCTGCTCCCAAGGTTGCCATGTAAAGCATTTTACCCTGATCCTCTATGATCTTTTTAATGGCACAAATGTTTAAAAGATTAAATAGACTTTAGGGGAATTTCTGAATCTTTAATTCTTAATGGCATATTCCAAATAACTGAAAAAGATACACACACTAATTTTGGAAATTTCAAACAGATGTCTGAGTGGTCATGACCATTGTGTTTTCGACCGCTTTTAAAATGTTTTCTACTTTCTTCTACTCCTTTATCTTTATCAACTGTGAACTCAAATTGTATATTATTTTACATTTTATACAATTATCTCTTTACCTTCAGTGACCAGTGGGTATTTTATGACTAGAGTTCTTAATAAATAATGTATTCCACTTTTCCATTACTTGGAAAGTAATGTTTCACAGTAGTGTCTGACACTAATACTCCCAACATCGCCTTACTGAACAAATGAGCTGAGGCCTAATGCACATATCCTCTTTCTATGAGATCAGTTCATCAATATTGATTGAAGCGATGAACCCAAAAGTTATGTATGAGGAGAGAGGAACTTCTTCTGAAGTTTATTGCAAGCCTAGGCTTGCTTAGCGATGAGAGGATTTATAGCTTTTCCTATACCAGTAACATTAATTAGGAAGAATTCCTAATTATAATCTAACACACAATTAAATCCATTAATTTTGTAGATAAGTTAAAACAAACTTCTGGACCCACAGAAAGCAGATGTTCCCAGAAGCAGTACACAACCTCACTCCTCCCCCAGTGACTCCATCCTAACCTAATCCAAAGCAGTCAGGGTCAGAGCACTGTTTCTGGTCATCAATTGTGTGAGGCATGTGCTTTCCTGAGGGGAAGAGGAAGTTGAAGTCAACTTAATGACTATGAAAGGTGCCCAAGACAGAGAGGCCGGAGGAGTAGGCAGAAGAGGTAGCTATGGTAGCTGTGGGATCTGCAAGCTTTCCTCACCTAGCACATCTCTGTGGTAAGAGAATCTATACCCCCCCCCCTCTCTCTCACACACACACATACACACACACACCTCCAACAGGGGCTCTTCAGATGACAATTTACTCAATCCCTGGCTTTGCAGATAAGGGCCCTGGGATCAGAGAGACTCCTGGTCTCTCTAAAGTCACAGGACTATTGGCATCTGGCCACAGGTCAGCAGGGTGTGGCCAAAGGTTATCTGCTAACCAGTTACCAGGAAGAAAGGCCTGCAAAAGGGTCCACTCCTTTTTCTATTCTGACCGCCTGGTGTGCTTTCACATCTTCCTCTTTGGTGGGTTTCCCCCTTTTTAATTCTGCTCTTGTAACTTGTAAGCAATACAGCAGTTGGATATGAGGCAGGGAGGAAGGAGGTGCAGTCTGACTCTGTTCTGAACAGCTTTGTCCTTCTGCCTTCTGCTCATGACCTTGTCAGACATTCCTGGAGAAACACAACATCCCCTAGCTGTCTCTGTTCCTCACCCAGGATACTGAAAGAGTTACTTCCATGAGAAATAAAGCTTCAGATTTGCCCTTGCAGGCAATGTGCTCTTAAAAAATAAAAGCTGGTAATACTGTTATGATAAGAAAAAAAAATAATGAGCACGTGGTGGCATCACAAGCATCAGAGTAAAGCAGGGTAGCTGTGGCCTCATCAGATGTTCTAGAACTTACCTCATTCCAATTCAAATAAGTATACAGAGTTTGACTTCCTGTCTGTTTGACTTTATTTTTGTGAAGTCAGCAGAGAGTTCACTGAGGGGCCAGAGCCTGCACCCTCATCACTCTGGGAGGACAGTCAGGTTCCTGCTTCATGAGAAATGTAGGGTTACAGCATGTGTTCAGTGCTATGGCAACCACCAAAGACACCCCCACCTGGACTATCCATCACTGTCATCCATGCCCTTCCTCCCTGAATTACAACCTCTGTGTCCACTGCTCACAAAAGTATTTGCCTACAGCAAACAACTCAGAAATTCTTCAAGAATACAAATTTCTGTTAAAAATGGAAAGGCAGTCACAGAAAGGAAAGGCTTTACTGTCCCTCATATCTACTGGCTATTTCTTCTTTCAGGCACCCGCCATGTTGCCCTTATTGTAAACTCTAAAGGAACACTTCAGGCAGCGAATAGAAACACACCTGTCATCTTCCTGATTTAAGAATTTCAATCAGTTTTCAGATTTCTATCACATCAGCAGACAAAGGGCGGAGCGTTCTAACATAAATGATATCCTTACTGTTGTTAGTTGGGGACACCTCACTTACGCTCCCCCCAACTGATTTACTTCCCAATTTTCTTCTGTTTAATATAGAGGACCCCAAACTTGAATGTGCATCAAACTGACCTGGGGAACCTAGTCAAGTGGCCAAATAGCATGTTATTTTGTGAAAAAAGTCAATCAGTTCTGAATCACGGATCGAAGATAAGTGCCAAGTAGACATACAGAAGTTCGTGCGTCAAATTTACTGAGCTCACAAATGTGTAAGTCCTACAGTGACCTAACATATCACTCTGGTCATGGACTTCTTGGTAACAGTCTCGAGGAGACCTTCATTTGGCTTCTAATTTAATATGCTTTACAACACTAGTTTTACTAAAGTAAGGAAGGAAAAGAAGGAACTAACCAAAGAAAAAAAGGTGACATTCTGATGGTGAAGGCAGTGAGCAGATTTTGAGATTCTCATACTGGATAAGTAGAAATGATGCCTTAAAGAACAAAAATATTTGGCAAGAGGAATAGAGACTAAAAGATAAGGAACACTTTGTCAGTCATATTCACTTCTAGATAGTGATGAGCAACTCAATTATAGACTGAAACTCCAGGATGAATGGAAGAGATCAAAGGTTAAAAGATAGGGTCACACACTTGCTATTTATACATGAAAGAAGAAACCAGGCAGACATGGAAACGGGCTTTCCTGCAGACTGCAGAAGAAACAAAACCACTGGCTGTCAAGAGACACAAGAAACAAACAAGCAAACAACAGAGTATTATAAAAACAGTCATTTTTTTTCTAACAATAGGAGGGTTTCATTTCTGATCAAATTAGTTTCCACATAAAAATGGTATCTGTTCTACATATGAAAGGTCTAAAAAGACATTAAAGTGATCAAGAGGAATTAATCAAATAACTATAGACCATGATTCTAATTTGCATAAGCTGTTTAATTTAGAACTTTTCAAGGCTATTTCTACTTTCATTTTATACTATGCCTTGCAAAAATAACCCCAATAGTTTAGACCCATAAAAAGCTAAGAACTTCAACCAGGGTTGTTCCTAGGAAGTTCAACCATCATCTTTTTACGATGAGATGGCTCAACAGTGAGTTCAAGGACCTCACCTCACTGGAAGGTGACAAAAGTAGCAATAACTCAATGTCTCTTATTTTAGTTCATAGTATTCCCTTTTTTAAATTTACAAGTGGACAAGTAAGTGATTTATTATGTTGTCTACTTTCTCTGAGGTTATGAAATGGAATCTGAATTTCAAAAAATTAAACAGTACTTAACCACCCACTGTGACTTTTATAAAAAAGACATTAACTATTTTACTAACAAAACACTACAGCCTCTTTGAAAACATTGAGTTAAGGTATTCTGCACACCAGTGGAAGAAAGCACAGACCACAGCACAGCCCTCCATCCACTTCCTGATGCACCTCAGAGCTCCTGCACATGTGCAGAGATGGGCACAGGAATATTTGCTCGACACACTGGCATTACTATGAAAACAAGCAACAAACAAACAAACCAGTAACAGCATACTCTTCAAAAGTCAATGGGTAAATACTAGAAGACTTAAAAAGCAGAAAACTGGAGCTAGGGAGATAATCAGTTATTGTTTGCCCTGCAAGCACGAAGGAACTGAATTGGATCACAAGCACTCATGTGAAAGCCGTGTGTAGTAGTGTGTACTTGTAACCTAGCTCTGGGAAGACAGAGACAGAAGGATCTCGCAGGTTCCCTGGTCCACCAGCGTGGCCTAGTCAGGAAGGCCCACGTCCCAGTGAGATATGTGTCTCAAAAACAGAGTGGATGGAACCCGAGGAACTACATTCAAGGCTGATCTCTGGCTTCCGCTAACATACCCCCTCCACATACACACAACTCAGAAAACTACTCAGCAGCTGCGTGTGCGTGTGTGTATGTGTGTGCTTAATCGAAATTGACATGTCTTTTCTCAATTAGTTTTATTGTGTTTTTGTGAATTTCATACAGTATATTTTGATCATATTTAAATCCCCTCCCATGTTTTTACTTGTCTTACTAACTCCCCACCAAATGTCCTGCACTCTTATTATGTACTTTTCTATGTACAATACATGTAATAAATAATATAATATACACACTATATATGGCCTACAGAGTCAAATTTGCGTCCCCAAATGCCCTGCAGTGGAGGTTTATCCACTGGAGCCTGGTGAACCTACCAAGAGTCTTGTCTTTAACTGTAGCTGAATCTCCGCTCCCCAGCAATCACCAGACAGATAGTCCAACAGACATCTCTTAGAAACAATGCTAAGTAAGAAAAATATGCAGGACACAGGGTATAACATTGTAAGTATAAAATTTAAAAACAAAATCCAGTGCTCTATGTTGTTTTATTGACATACAGAAATGTAGGAAAAGTGTGAATATAAAAAGTAGATTCAAAATTCATGATACAAGGAAAGAACAAGAGCAATATTTTATTTATTTTACTAAAAAATAAATGGTTGAGTCAATGAGAGATTGCTCAGCTAGTAAGGGCGCTTGTCTCCAAACCCGACAATCTGGGAACCTACATGGCAGAAAGAGAATGAGAACAAATTCTCTTAAATTTTCTTCTGACCTCTACAAACATGCTTGATAAGCACACGTACACACACACACACACACACACACACACATACCCCTCGTATTAGATAAGTAAATAAAAATAAATAAATGAATGTAGAGAAAAAGATACAGCATGGAAGGCCAATGTTTTAATCCCTTAATATTTTCAGGCAGATAATAGGTATTTTATATTATTCTACGCAGCTTTCTTTTTCTTTTTAAACAGCGGACACTTTTTATTTAATAAAGTCATGCATTTTCTTAAGTTCATTTAACTGCCCATTTCGTCATGCATTCAACAAATACTTCTTGGACTTGTATTAATTCTGCAATACAAAGAGTGAGAAAATACCATCTCTTGCAAGGCCCACACAAAAATGTACTATTCTATACTATGGAATATCATCATATTGGGCAACATAATATAGGTTTTATAAACAGAAGGCAAGGATTTCTATTTTTGAAACTGTCCAAGAATAACTATGATGTCCTTCTTCACAGATACCATGCCAATGTAGTCAGTAAACTATAATTGTCAATATTTATCTTTAACTATCCTCTTACTAAGAATTTTTAAAGGGCATCTGAGAAAATGAGTTTTGAAGATGTTCCAATAAGCTGCTCCTCCTCTGAAGGTTTTTCAAAGAGACAGATTAATTTGTTCTCTGGTCACTAGTAAAGTCAACAGCATGTGGGAGGATGGAGCCTGGACAGGGCATGGGCACTAGAAGAGCATCTAAACATCTTATGACTTCATTTTCCATCAGAAATTCAGGACTAAAGCCTTGTCCCTACTGTTTTCTCCGGCTTAGCATCATTAATCAAAAAAAAAAAAAAAAATCAGGCCCCATATTGTTGGTTAATTTCAACATTACTGTCTTGCCCAACTTATCCCTAGATTTCCCACTCAACTTGCTTGTTTGATAACAATTCAGGAAATGCCACTTGTGCTAATTTTACATTAGTCTTCAGTTCTGGAGGCAGGCTACCCTGACAGACCAACTGAAAGGGTAAGATGAAAGCTAAATCACAACCAGTATGAGGAGCAAAGAATTATTAATGCAGGTGGTCCAGGAGCCAAGACTGATAGCTAAGGGGCAAAATTCTGTTTCTCAAGTGCCTCCTCATGAGGGCACTGATCAATAGCCAAGATGATAGTAGAGTTCATCATAGTACAAGGCGAACTCAGACAAGCTAAGCCTGTGCATGGGCTAATCAAACAAGAAGGAATGAGGTAAGCTAAAAAAAAAATTAGAGCCAGTCTGGTGGTACACACCTACAGTCCTACCACAGGGAAGGAAGAACAGGAAAATCCTAAGTTCCAGGCCAGCCTGGGTGAAGTGTGATCCTGTCAAAAATAAAAAGCCTGGGTGAAGTGTGATCCTGTCAAAAAAAAAAAAAGCCTGGGTGAAGTGTGATCCTGTCAAAAAAAAAAAAGCCTGGGTGAAGTGTGATCCTGTCAAAAAAAATTTTTTTTTTTTAATTTAAAAGTTAGGTCCTAGGGGGTTATATGAGGGTTTTTACACACATACACACACACACACACACACACACACATACACACAGAATACCACATATACATTTATATTTCTAGAGTCCTAATCTTTACCTAGTAATTATACCCATTAGCTTCCACAAGCTAAAAAATTTTAACACTTACCAGAAAAGCTTTTGTTAGCTTAAAATGTATTTAGGCATTACTATCATATGGCACATATACACTCAAAGTGTTCTATTATGCTTTTATAGCCATTTATTGCCATCTCCAAAGAGTTATACCATGTCTGTTAATCACACCCATAAAACAAAAGCTTCTAACATTTTTCTTTTATCATATATTTAAAAAGCTATTTTTAGTGACACATTCCAAAGATTCCTTAGTAAATGTAAATATAAACTGTTTGCTTTCCATGGATACCTTCTCAGATCTTAGAAAAACAGGAAAAACAAAAACAAAACCTCTTTAAATCAGAAATCAATGAAAAATGAGACAAAAAACTCAAAAATTTTTGAATTTGAGAAATGTAACCGGAAAGGTTTGTTTGTTTGTTTTTAATCAATCTGAAGTATTCATTTCTTAAATGTGGACACAACAGCTAAATACCATCATGTACACACAAAACAAAACAGAATTAAAGCCAGGTTTCATCCCCAGAGCCTACACCTACAATGCCACTGGGTGTATAGCATTAGCTCCTGTCTGCGTCCGAGTTTTTGATCTTTATTGTGGAATAAATGACTTAAATGAACTCCCAAGAAAAATAAAAACGGAAAAACACCACACACATAAATGAATTTCTGCATCTAGGGATACAGCAGCGAAAAAGCACTGGGCTTTGCAGCTGGGCAGAAGTCCACCTGTGAGTTAGAAGCTGGCTCTGCTCCCGGTGGCCCAATGGCCTTGGGCAGGTGTTTAACCTCTAAGAACCTCAGGCTTCACTAAAGGAAAAAGGGGTAACAGTAATTATCTGCCACAGGTGGTTGTGTGGATTAAAAGACTTCCTAAAATGCCTGATAGAGTAGGAAACTAATAAATCAATGTTAATTATTTTCCTGACATCTCTTCCTCAAAGATGAGACTCACCCAGAGACAGGGCACTAGGAAAATACTGGCAATTCTCTGGCCTATTCTCACAGGAAAAGAAAGAGCAGTGAGTGACGGCCAAAGAAAATCCAGACACTACTGTGATTCTTGATCTTATCTCTGAAGTGCCACCTCAGAGTGAATCTTAGGACAAGTAACAGCAAGAGGTAAATACATAGGACTTAGTACTCCCATCCCTGCAGAAAGACAGCAACTGTCATTTAGGCTTACTCCTAATTTCAAATCTTCACCGGCATCAGAACCATCTCTTCCATAAAACATGCCTGCTGGCCCCCCTAGTGGGCCACACCTTTCTAAGGTTTCAAATGCCATAGGTCCCATGGGTAATGACAACGCAGAGTAGGGTAGTACTCCAACAAATCTACAGCAGCATCACTGTGTGTCACTACCCGCCGCTGTTCTGTTCAGAAACAGTAAAAGAAAAATGTTCTCAAAGCAGCGATTTGATACAAGACCATCACAAAAACAAAGCAAGCAAAGGGCCTCAATTTGGTGGAAGAGGAAACAAGAAATAAATCTACTATACTGAAAGAGAGCAAGGAAATATACATGCCCCAAGCTTGTGAACAGTTGAAGAAAAAAAAAATCTCCCCTGAAAATCTGAACTACCCGGAGGTACCTCTTCTATACAACCAGTGTGGTCTAAGAAAACCTCCAGCAGAGAATGCAGTTTCTAGTGGAATCAGATGAGTAGTGGCCCAGGTGGCAATTCCAAGCAAACAGAAATCCACAGATCCTCTACCGAGGAGCTCAGCTTCTCCAGGCTGAGGATCCACTCAAACAGGCCATCAACCATGGGTGCTGACATATGGGGAGAAGTATGTGCATTACAGTTAAAGCAATGCAGTATCAGTTTGAACAAAAACTGATGGGGAATTACATATGGGTCTGGATCACTCAGCAAATGTTGAATAGTGCCATCCCTACCAGTAACAGGAGTTCTGAAGCAAGTTTTACTCATAAGCATCTGCACTCACTCTTAGAATGTGGATTTGTGCCTCAGTATGATTTCATTTTGATTGTTTTGCCAATATGGTTACAGTACTGTTAGGAAATAGATGGAAACATGTCCCTACCCAATCTCAGGCCACCTTTTTAGTTTGGGATTCTTTTAATTTTAATTTTTTTTTTTGTCTAATATTGAAAGACTAGCCATCAGAAGTCAGTCAGCTTTTGTTAAAGTAAACTTACTTTGATTTCTCCAATTTCAGCAAAAGCCATGTAAGGCACGATCTAATTACTCTGAGTAACTTCTAGTCAACACAGCACTATTCCACATGTATCCTCATACATATATGAGACAGGTAATTCTGAGCTTTTGGTTTAAATAAATAAGTTATGTAGATATTATTAATTGCCTTTTAGGTCACTAAAATACAATGGCCTTCAGCATTAAAACTCCAAATACTGTAAGGCATCGTTAAAGCCATTTCCATTTGAGGAAGCTTCATGCTTAGGCGCTTAGATTCAGGTCTTTGTGCTTTTCTTACAAAAACCCCCTCATCCCTACCTTGGATCAGCTCTACATTTTCATTTCAGAAAGTCATTTGGAATATAAAAAATAGCTGATTTAGTAACTTTGTAAACAAAGAGAATTGGGTAGGGGGAGAATACGCACAAATCAGGCATACGTAAATATCCTCAAATTCCTCATGGCCTAGCTCATTGTCTCATGGCATTTGCCAGCTCCTTTCCAAGTTCACCTCATGCACAACCTTAACTCAAACCAACCTCCTCTCTATCTACCACAGAGGCAGAACCCAGAGCTTCTTGCTGGGCTAGTTTCTCATGCTCTAGAGGTGCCCGGGGCCACCACAGCCTTACCCATCCATGTCTCTGAGATCTCTTCCTACACAGATGCTCTGAGTCCCCAGATAGTCATCAGTGCCAACTTATGAGTGTATTTTTCTATCAGGTTTCAGTTTCTTTGTGAGTGGACACCGTTTCATTTCACCAGAGGTACTAGTCAGAGGTTTTTTAGTTGTTCAGCTGGCTACCACCTTCCTAGAGATTCACTGTCTTCCAAGTGTCCTTAAACTTACCATTTATACTAGCACCTTCTGTTTTCTCTCCAGACCTTACTTGGCATCCCTACAAGCACACCAACTCAGGAACAGCTCTGTGGAAGAGCCAGAGAATTGCTATAAGGTAACGGGTATAACTACAGGACACACACACATCTCTAAGTGTAACTCTGCAGGTGACTAACACCTTTTAAAAAATAAAGTATGAAAAAAAAAAGAATGTTGAATAGACAGAACAATGAAGGTTGGAGTTTAGGGAAAGGCTACACATTTCTGAAAGGAGCAATTCATAAAGAAATTCTTAATGAAAGGTTCTTGGCCTGCATTGGCTGCACCTGAAGCTGAATGATGATAACTGCGATTTCATTTGAGTATGGAACTCCAGAGCCAAGACAAGAAAACTGCACAGACAAGGATGTTGTGCGGGTGTAAATGTAAAATAGAGAGACTCAAGCTGGTGTTCTGCTTGGAATAGCTCCATATCACACTCCCCAAATATTATTCTCTCAACCCAATTTATTTTTACTTTCTAGCATATGTTAATCAACAATTTCCAATTGTCAGTGTAAAACAGTTCCATCATTTTCTTCACTGCAGGGCACATATGTATTTTCCTGATTATATCAAGAGGTAAAAGGTTTATTGATTAAATTTACCACATCAATGTGTTACTCTCATATTTAACCCCTATTATCTATTCTGCCAAGAAATACACTTATGCCTAACTATACATTATATTTTAACAACAGTGATTTATACACATATGAATTCTCAAATAGTAACTGTCACATGTAAATATTTGTTAGTTGAAAGCATTAATGCTACTATCGTTGTTAATGAATTCTAATTATGCCATAGTCCATACCTGCGAGGAAATTCCTACAGCTGTGCAGGATTTATTTTTATAGTCCCTAGTCATATAAAATGGGATTTCAAATTTAAGTAATAAAAAATAATGTACAATCACTTTGGTTTGTCTGCATGGGTTTGAGTACAGTGTGTCCTATCAAAACTAATGCGGAAGCTGAGCTCCAAATGTTCTCTAGGAGGTGGGACCCAGTGGGTGGTGTTGGAGTCACAGGGCTAGAGCTCTCACGAGTGAACTGATGCTTTTCTCTAGAGAATGAACTAGATATAACAGTAATTCAGCTCTTCTTCCTCTCTTCCACCAACTAATCCTACTAATACCTTGATCTTGGACTTCTATTCCTATAGATATGTTTTTTAAAATGCCTTTCTGTTGTTGAGGCTACCCAGTCTGTGGTATACCCAGTCTGGGGTATACCCAGTCTGGGGTATACCCAGTCTGTGGTACTTTTCTAGGCAATCTGAGCAGACTAAGACACACTGCCCCAGTTCTGTTTCTGTCCTCCCCTCCAAAATTGACACCACTCCCCCACAGCAGTTGTTTTTCAAAACTAATAGGAAATGTCACCTCATCCATAAAGCATTTTTTATTTCACCTGGACGGAATTGAGGACTGCTGTCTAGTTTTTCTAGAGGCATCTTTCCTGAAGCTATCCTTGACCTTCACCTTGGGTTACTGTTGTTGGTTAGCTATATGCTACTTCAACCACATTGTATTGTGATCTCTCTCACAATGCACCAATGCTTTCCAAACTCTACCTTCTCTACATGACTAGTTAAGAACCTTATTACATATCATAATTTAAGAACTGTAATACAATTACTGGCTTCAGTTCAAAGAATGGTCTTTCTCAATCTACATCTAATTTACCTAACATCTGTATAGTATAAGCATTTGAATGAAGTTCACAATGAAAGCTTAATATCTACATAGAGGATAATGCAACAGGAAGGCATGGATCGTCTTCAGTACCTGTAAGAGTATGACTAAGCACCTCTGCACTATCAGTGATGACAGGATCCCTAGTTGGGTCATTCAGAATCATTCCTGAAGGGATGGGACCATCATGAGCTCTAACTCATAAAAAGTACCCTAGCTGTGGAAAGTTATTTAATGCAAATAAAATTAAAAACATGATATTATCAGGTAAAAAATTCAAATGCATACAAATTGGTCACTTAAGGATGTTGTAAGAATTATCCTTTCAAAACAATAACAAAATGGAGAAGAACAACAACAACAAAAATGATTTGGACTGCAGAAATTTCGATGTAAGTATCAATTTTTAAATTAGAATTCTTCAATCCAGAAGAAAATACTAATTTGAGGGAGATACTTTTAAGTTATTAAAAATCACAATCCACTTATTCTTCACATTATTACAAAATTAAGGTTGTATCAAAGTGTTGAAATTCTTATTTTTGAGAAAATTTAAGCCAATAGGAATTCATAAATGTATACATGGTTCACAATACTGTGTCCTAAATACATAAATAGGTCCAAAGCAGCCTAGGCACACTCACAGATAACTGATTCCTTGCTTATTTAAGGGCTATTTGGAGGGATTGACTGATCTATTATAATTGACAAGGAGTACTCCAAAGTCTGTACTTTATGTCCTAAATATCGACAAAGGCACGTCCAGGAAATGCTTTGTCTAACTCAATACAGCCTTTCATATCTTCTGATGAAAAGTGGTATCCCATTAGTTATTTTGAAAAGTAGGGAGGATTCAAAATGTAGAGAAATTGAAGACAAAACATTGTACTATAGACTCAAGTTTTAAGTTTCAGGACACGGATAGAGGGGGCAGATACTCCTCCACGTCATACTGCAAAGTTACATGAGAGAAGCAATGTCTTAACAGTTTGATTGTTCTGACATACATCATGAAAATACACTGCAAATCCCCACATTTCAGAGTGGAACTTTTTCCCTTTTTTTCATATAACAGACAAGCTTTGTGTTTAGCAGCTCAAAACTCTGTTATCGTTTTTAACAAATTCCCTAATTTAAGACAACAGAATAGAAACCAGAGGTGAAAAAAAAAAAAAAAACAGCTGGAGTCACTCACTGGCTCCAGGGACCCTAGACTGAGCTCAGATCTTCCCATTATTGAGTCATGTCTTTGTCTTTTTGTGTCAGGTGACAAAGCCATGCTTCATTCTGATGTCAATATAAACTATTTTTCAGAATTACAAAGCCAAACATCCCCGAGAAACTGATGGGAAAAATACTTCAGGGAAAACCCAATATGCACATTAAAATATATATATTTATATTTCTGAATGACAGAACTATAAATCAATCCCTTATGTATTTCCACTTTCCTAAAGAACTAAATACGTTACTCTGGTTATATATTTTCTGTCCTATTATTACCATCAATGCTGAAGAATCAGTCTTTCTGGTCTAGCTATAACCATTTAATTGGTCTAATCTAACTTACTTAACATGACCTGGACTGAAACCATGACCTGTGTTTTGTTTCATTTTGTAATAATCTGTTTTCAGAAAAAAAGTTTGAAAGAAGGACCGAGGAAGCCCACTTTGTATTATCTTCTAGTGCTATTTTCAAACAAAATTCATTTTGTAATTAATTTAAATAAAATCTCCTTTGTTTACACAAGCTCATACAAAAGTACTGGGAGCTAAATGCTTAGGCTCAATTGCAAACAAAATAAAAGTATCACATTCTTTGACAGTCAGAGATGGAATTCACTTTCGGTGATCCCTTTATTATTGCTATCTTTAGTTTCCATGGGGGTTTATGTGAATAAAACAAAATCCCCTGTGCACTTAGAATTACAAATGAATGCTCTCAATTCCTGTTTATGTTAAGAGTTCCAAGAATGACTACCATCTGAACATACTGGCGGTCTTCTGGCAGTGCAAGCATAAAAGGCCGTTCAGCTACGTTAATTGTATATATTCCAATGCTAGGCAGCTCTCCAAACCTTATTGTAAACATTGTACAAGGTCTGTAAGTTCAGCAAAATAATGGAGTTCAGGCTTTTTACAGTTAACTTCAAGTGACAGCTGACTTCTCTTTAGGGTTTTATAGTGTTTGCCATGATTAGTACACTGCTTTGTCACATAAAACAAGCTGGCATTTAGAAACTCAGCCTAATGCTATGTTGTGAGGGTGTCACTCTTCTGCCACCCCCCACCCCCAGCACACTGACTTGGTGCAGTGTTTTGTTTCAGAGCTATAGAGAAAGGTAATCTAGTACAGATTCTTGTGTTAAGGTTAGAAACAGAGGAGCAGAACAGGGATCTCTGAATGTTAGCGATACTGAATAGGAATTAAGCACAATGGCCATTATGTTATAGCAACAGCAAGATTTTGTTAATTTGATGGAATTTATTATTCTGAAGTGTTTGAAGAAAAATTCATGTTTCTATACACTCTTGAACTAGACACTGGTTTCTGAGCTTTTGATTAAGAAGGGAGGGAAGGCAGAGAAGCATAGAATAAGAGGGCGTACATTCCTACCCTTGAGTTTAGAAAAATGCAGCTCATTTACTGTTCAAAGGACACTGTTTATACATTCCAGACTTCCATCTTATAATTGCTCCAGGATTTGTAAAAAGGAAATCTCAGCAGGGCAGCAAAATTATTCAAAGCAATAGCAGCACATAATTGGTATAAAATACCAGAACAGTCTGCTCTGAAAACTCTTTTTCTCAGCAACGCAGATTTCCACCCCCTCAACTCTCTTTCTATATTCAAACAGTTTGACTATTTCTCTTCCAGAGCTTGAGCCTTTTCTTTCTTTACTCAGATACCCATTTTAAAGGGTCCTACGAAGAGTTTTCAACAAAATTTACATAATAATGTTTGTGCCCACTTAGTAATGTTCACCTGGTCACCATAGTAACAGGTAAACTGCACCCATGTTATGGAAAAAGGTGGTTTTACCTTTTATATCTTGATAAAACACTAAGTTAATTATATGTTTTATCACACATAAAGTTAAAAATTCCATTGTTGTGTTATTATCATCTCAAGAACTCAACTAAATGCACAAAAGAAAGCATAAGTTCATATATTCTTATACAAATTTGAAAAATACATTACAGGAAGGAGAGCCACAAACTGAGGCATGGCCATGCCCACACATCACAGACACATTCATTCTTCTGCACAGCACGCCACTGGATGTAGGGTTGGGTTTCTGACACATTTTCTTCATATGAGAAATGGAAAGAAGTAAAGTAATACCATCTTCTTACTTAAAGTGACATTTTATTTCAAATGTTATTTTCAGCAGATTCTCTTTGTGTGCACTGATGAGCATGCTTACAATAGCTTTTCTAATTTAATACTGCTCCAAATGCCATTTGATAGAATTTTAGCAGATGTGTCCAGACTGATTAATGAGAACTTGGGAAATTCCATTGCTGCTCTTTTGGGGAGGAAAAAAAATCTCCATGAAATCAGAGACATCACCTTATACTAGGAAGGATTAAAAGGAATTCTCCAATAGTGATACTTTTACAACAGGGTGAATATATTTAATTCCACTTACCTGTACACATTAAGAATGGCTTAAATAGTAAACTTATGCCAATTTACCACAATAAAAAAACCAAAAACATCAAGAGACATTTTTTAAAAAGTTGAAAAGTTCATGTTGAAAATTAAATGAGATTGAGCATGTTCAGGATAGTCACAAACTATGATGAAAATTAGAACTTGTTCCAATTGATTGATTGATTGATTGATTGATTTAGTGTGTGTATGTATAAGTGTGCATGTTTGGAGGCCCGTATGTCATGATGCATGTGTGGAATTGGGAGGACAACTTGGTAGAGTTAGTCCTCTCTTTGCACCACGAAGATCCCAGGGATCCAACTCGAGCCCTCAGAGTTGGCTGCAAGTGCCTTAAACCTCAAAGCCATCTTGCTAGCCCAGAACTTCATTCTTTTCAAAGGTAAAATCTCAGATATAATTCTTCTGTCATTAAAGACATACCAAATAAAGTGGAATTGGAAATGTTAGGCAAGAAGTAGGCTTGAATAGAAGAGGAGTAATCAGGAAACAAATATCCATGAATCTTAATGTCCAAAAAGTATTTTTCACTAGAATTACAGATATTTCATATTAATTATGTACTAATGTTTCTCCTTATGAAATAATTATGAGCTTCAGATAATTCTTTTTCAGATTTCTGAAGACAAAAGAGAACATAAAATGTTATTAAAAGAACAAACAGAACTCATAGAAAATAATAAATAAAACTATTAAATGTCAGAATCTTGAAGAGAAGGTAAATACAACTCTAATATTTTATATCATATATTCTATTATATAAATTGTATTTTGTGTACATAATAGATTTCTTTTTATTTAGTCTAGCTTTTAGTTTTGAAACAAGGTCTTACTGTGTAGCCCTTGCTGGCCTGAACTCACTATATAGATAAGGCTGGCTTTGAACTTACAGAGTTCTACCTGCCTCTGCCTCTTGAGCGATATAATCAAAGGTGTGCACCACCAATATGGTTAGTATCAAATGTCAAATATCATATATTCACATCTAATATCCAAAATAACTGCATCATAGAAATGTATATTTATAAAATAAATGGAAATTTGGTAAGTTTAAATTTATTATTTTTTTCATTAAAGTAGCCTTTCCAATGATGATAGGCTTGGGCAGAGTAGTCAATTACAATTCAGCATAAATAAATATTTTTAAAATATCTTTATTAAGTATATACAACATAACATAAAAGAGTTCTCAAATTTTTTGCCTATGTTTTAGTTAGCCAATGGCCTAGAATCTTCCTTGCCTCGGTCACTTTTACTTTCTTCATGTTGGTCACCATAATGGTGCAATTTGAAAACCTGAAACTTCAAGACCCAACTTCCTATTTCTAAATGGACTAGTAAAACATTTAAAAATCAGAGAATGCAGATTTATACAAGTTTACTCTAGTTATATACGCCACAGGCAAGAGCTTCTCATCACATATGACTAAAATTTAAAGCTTCAGTCCCTGGATTGCACTGGTCCAATTTCAAATGTTTAAATAGTCTCATGAGGAGTACAGGAGTAAGAGAAAGTGAGACACAGACATTCTCATCACTGCGAAGTTCAACTGGACAGCTGCACTGACTGTACATAACAAGCTACCCAAGGTCATTTTATAAAACTTCACCTCAAAGTACTTAATGTCAACACATGTTTGGTGGTTTTAGATATTTAATATGGGAAGCAAAGCACAACTCCACCAAGAGCTAATTTTTTCTTACAAAATTCTCGATAGTCACATGCCCACCAAATCACTAAATACTGTTCATCTCTTCATATTACTTCAGTAGCAACAAATTTATAGGAAGGCAATAAATAGCACTGTTAATGAAAAGAACAAAAGTATCAAGTAGGTAAAAATTAAAGCTTAACATATTTTTAAAACATAAGTGTGGGCAACCTTACATTTATTTGACAGAATTTCCTGACTCACTTGCCTCCTTTTGCCTCACAAAGTCATCCTGTGCCTGGGGCTACCACAGGCCTGCTTCACTTAGCATGCACCCTACAGCTTCCTATAAGATCCACGTGGAAGTACTGGTCAATCTAAAGGTGGGAGGAGAAGCAAACTTGTTTGATGAAGTTGGATTGGTCTTGGGCCTTGACTGAAGGTCAGTGTCTATCACACAGTGGACTTACAGGGCTCCTCTCCAGGTCTGGTAACTTCCCCGCTCTTTTCCTTTAGACTCTGCACAGTAAAGGGCCCCCTGCTTTACTGGCCTGAGAATACACCATCACTGTTTTTGGCTTCCCTTGGTCTGCCAACACATCTGTACATCTTCCTTTCAACATCAGAGTGTGGCTGTGTCCTAGGTTTCCTATAAGAACTGTAACTCATATAATCACATATTCTTGTCAGACACAGGCCTAGCTTAAAGACCTACAGCTATAGCCAGATGTGGTGGCACATGCCTTTAATCTCAGCACTTGTGAACTTGGGAAGCAGAGTCAGGTAGATCCCTGTGAGAACAAGGCCAACCTGGTCTACATGGCGAGTCTAGGCCTGCTGGGACTACAGGGAGACCCTGTCTTTAAAAAAAAAAAAGATTAATTCTTAGAAGTATAAACTTTCAAAATGTAGTTTTTTATCTTTTTACTTTTTAAAAACTTCTTTTAAACTTTTAAATAATAATGCTTCATCAGTGTTGTTTGATCTATTACACGGATAGAGTAGAAAATTTCATCTTAATATCCCTCCATCTCTATATACACCATATATATACATATATATATATATATAAAATCAATTGTCTATATCTGTGGGCTCCTCACTCTCAGTTTCAATCAACCATAACTGAGAATATCTGAGGAGAAAAACACAGCATAATACAATAAAAATACAAATTAAAAACCAATGTTGTATAACAACTTTTTATATGTCATTTACCTTCTTTTAGGTACTATAGGTAATCAGAAATGACTTAAAGAATTTGGAGAGGAAATGTGGGTCATATGCAAATATGACACATTTCAAAAACTCAATCTGAGCAGCTGCAGACTCAGGTATTTGTGGAGGACAGGCATATTCCCTGCCACCTATTTCTCATGGATTCCAAGGGACAACTGTGCTTGGTCTTGTTTTGTTGTGATGGTTGTCATTTTGCTATGAGGATTTCTTGCTATGCTGTCATCCGTCTTGAATTCATGAGCTGAAGTGACCGTCCCACCTTACCCTCCTAAGAAATTGAAACTACGCGTGTATACCACTGTGCCTGGCTAGGCAAACTGCATTAATTTAAAATAATCATTGAATATTTTGTGCTTGTGCTTTATGAGGTACTTATGTGACAATTACACACTAGCTTAATAGTAGTGATCACCTTTTTGAAGAACAATGATCAAGTCTAATGGAAAACTCAATATTGGTTACACTGCTTAAGTAATTTAGATTAAAGGCCTGTTTTTATTCTAATCATGCATGCATTTGAAGTGGAAGCATTTCATCCCCAAAGAATTCTGTCTGTACCTCCTATTCCTCTTAAGTAAATAAAAGATAAGGATTCAATTCAATAAAACCTTATTAAGTACCAATGATGTGTGAAGCATTAGACACAAAATGGATATATTTCTTATCTTTAAGATTCTTACATTTTGTTGGGCATTGGTGGCACACACCTGCAATCCCAGCACTTGAGAAGCTGAGGCAGGAGGATTATGAGTTCACAACTAGCTTACATAACATAAGACCCTGTCTCATTAAAATATCTTAAAATGTATAAAATGTTAAACTTCTCAAATATATGTATAACTTCATGCTGCTTTTTTCTGTTCCTGATTATTTTCTTTCTCAGTCTTTTTCCTAACATCAAGCGTAAATTTATCATACATACAGTCTAAATGAAACACTTTGGTAAAAGTGAAAACAAAATAAAGAAAAAGAAAAATCCAATTAATAAACTCTGTCCCCATTTTTTATATTTCCTAAAAATGAAGTTTAACTCTGCCTAAGACCAAGCATAATACCCATAAAGAACTATAAGCAGTTTGCCTGCACATCCTTGAAAACATGAGCAAATTTTGCTCAAAGACTTCATAATAAGGGGAGAAAGTTAGATGAAAGGTACGGAAATCTGTAATTTAGGAAGCAAACTTGGTTGAGAAAGGAAATGTCCTTATTTCGAGGGATAAAAATGCCTTATTACCTACTATCTGAACTTTCACTTTCAGACTTTAAATACCTGATTGACTATGTACATTTTACCTAAGACAACAATGTGCCTATCTTCCAAGGTGGCAGGCAAGACCATCCTTCACGGGTGAAGATTAAATAAAGAGACCAAATTACAGGGCTACCGATGTGCTTTAGAAAAGATTCAGAACAATCTATTTACACATGATATAATTAAAAGCAAAATGTTTTCATTGGACATATTAAGACAACTTCTTCCATGTCAACCAAGCAATAAGTGACTCCAGAATAAAAGGTTCCCTGACCTGGCTACACAGGTGAGCTTCTCCTCTTTCAAATGTTACCACCTCACTGCAGACTCCCTAACTATACTACTTGTCAAATAATAGTGGTCTGCACAGCTTGGTTCTATTAAAGATAATGTGGTTCTAAATCCACAGTCTTCTCTGGCAGTTCTCTGTGTACTCTCCATAGAGTCTAGAGTGTGCCAATTATGACTGCACACACTTCTGCGATGACAAAGTTGGAAGCAGAAGAAGCTCAAAACAGTGAAAAATAAACAAAATAAAAACAAATGTAGTCACAATTCAATCTTTCTTTGACTTAGTCACACAATCCTAAGAATCTGGGCATCAATCAAATACAATAAACTCATCTTTTCCAGTGGACTTAAATCATATTAAAAGTCTTTCTTCTTAATATCTAATTAGCCTAAGAAGTCATGCCTGCTGAAGGTCTAACTTTAAGTTATACTTTCTGCCCAAGAGTCGGTGGCCCGCAGTGATCTTTCAAACTTGGACATGAACTAGGGAGGCGTCTTCACTGGTGGACCTTCTGGTAAGTCATGGAAACATCATTCTCCTCTAACTGCTTAATACACCCCAGCTTCTGTGTTTGATTTTCCTACTGCATGGCATACAGCCAGTCATGGTATCTACAGCTGGTAGACTAAGTGTATAACCCAATAGCACAAGGCGAAATCTACAATCAAATGGCCCAGAGGCTTGCTGGTGCTACCTAAAGTGTGTTTTGACTTTCTATTTATCCACATAATTGACTAAAACAGCTCCTGAAGCCTGATGAGTGTCCCATGCTGCCTTCCTATCAACCAAACTCACATGTCTCAGGAGAAAACCAGGAACTTCTGTGTAGTGGTTGGCCTGGGAAGAGGTGGTTCCCATTACAGTGGGTGAATAAGAAAAGACTTTAAGAAGTAGAGGAGATGTTTAATCAAAGCCTCTCTTGAGTTTTGGGGTGCTATGGACCAAACTGGTTAAAGCAGGTTAGTGTTGACAAGACAGTGACACTTCAGGCATGATTAAGTAGTCAGGAGCCCACCTTGCCAGTATGAAAAAAAACTCCTTATGGACAAGGTAAAGGAAGGTTCTAGAAACACCGCAAGGCCATGAATAGGCCAGGACTTATGGAGGATGAGCAGGGACTGCTACGTCTATTGTGCAATGGGTCAGAAACCTGAGAGCAAACCATAGCCAGTCTAGGACCTGGTTCTGGTGAACCAGCAATGGTCATTATAGTGAAGGGAAATAAGGAAGTCTGATGGCCTGCCCTGTGGATGACCAGACGACCTCTAAGAGTCACCACTACTAATTCCTGTTGACACCAGCTGGTGAAACTTGTCCTATTCAACCGTGAAATCAGTTTCCTGGAGTGATTCTCACAGCTCACGTGTGGTCTCCTTCTTTCTTCCTTCTGCTGCAGGCCACAGCACTGAGCAGTCACGTGAAATTAGGCCCAGGTCCCATGTCTAGTCCTTCTGCCAACCCTACACTTATTCCCTCCAGTCTCTTCACTCTGTACAACCATCCAACCATCCTCTCCTGTAAAAAGGAGTACTTGGATCAGATGATCTCCAAGTTCTTTCCAACTCTAGCATTCTGTGATTCTTGGATGTTATAAATTCCCAGAATCATAAATTTTAAAGTTGAAAGGAGCTTCAGCATCCATCTATTCAATCACCCACTCAACCTAGACAAACCTGGCCAGAACTAATAAGCTTTGAAGGTTCTGTGTGGTTGTTTTTGGCTGGCTGAAAATGTTAATAATCAAAGCTTAAAACTTTAAATATAAACCAAGAAAAAACATATATGTAAGATTTTTTTTGGAACATCTAAGAAAAGTTCTGAAGGAACTGAAACCAGTGAGTAGCATGATCTACTACTTAGCTTAGTTTCTAAGTAGAAATTCCTAGTCTTTGTTTTTACAAAATCGGATGCATATTAAAAAATCGTAAAAGATGTCAGAAAATTCTCCAAACAAAGGTAATTTAATTAAATTTATTACTGTGCTCATAAGTACATAAGCCACAGCAGTGAGTTTCAGGACAACATCAAATAAAGCCTTAAAGGGGAAATAAAGAGCACAAGGCAGAAATGTGTATTTTGAGATGCACTCATGAAAGTCAAAAAGAATGCCATTTGTTCTTAAAGGGTAGATTTCAGTGGCAAGCCACTTTCCTAAATTAATTTTGACCTCTGATAATAAACATTCACTCTCTCTTCAGAATAATTACTTTCTTCACAGAGTCTATGCCAATTATCATCTATAGATTCTAAAGAAGTCAGTTGAGATATTTAGTAAACAAAGCATTTAAAACAAGAATAGCTTTCCATTGTTCTTATTACTTCAAGTAGTAATTATGAGTAAGTATCATACTTATAGTTTGGAAGAGCCACAAGTGTTGATATCAATTTTTCTATAGATTTAAGATCATTTTAATTTAAAAAATCTTAGCATATTTCTTTTTGGAGGAAAACTGGCAAGCTGATACTAAAATCTGTAAGGAACTGTGAAAGACTTAGAATGGTTCATACCACTCTTAAAAGCATACATACATTTTCTGTGTTGCTAAAAAGGAGACAATGGAGTGTGCGCACAAGGCTACATATGGAACAAAATAGAATACAGACAGAAAACCCACACAAGTGTGGTCACTTCTTCTATAACAAAAGCAACACTAAAATGCACAAAAAAAGAAATAGCTTTTCGACAAATGGTGCTAGATTCATTATGTACTCAGATGGGAAAAAAAACCTTGACTTTACACATACGAAACACTAAAGATAATTAGAAATGGGCTGCAGACATGAATAAAAGAGACAAGGTACTGCTTCTAGTAGAAAATGTGAGGAACCATCCTCAGGACTTCAAAGCAGAAGACTTCACTTTATCAGACACTAAAGGCAATGGTCATAAAAGTTAGGATACCAGACATACAGAGAAAGGGAACATGGAAAATTGGGAGATACGCTCTCATAACCTAATGAGAATGGCTTCCAGAACAGATTCGAGAAGTCCACAAAGCAATAGAAAAGGCAACCCAATTGTAATGGAAACAAAAAGTGGTAATACACCATGTATATTTATTCCCCAATAAAACTGTGAACAAAAAACTTGAAACAGACATTACAAAAGAGGATACCAATTGATCAATAAATAGTATGAAAAATAAAAAAGAAAGGTAGGCTGGATGGCATGTGCTTGAGCGCAGGAATTAAAGATCTCCCTAGACAAGAACAAGAAAAAGTATGGGGCAGAAAGAGGAAGGAGGAAGAGGAGGAGAGAAGGAGGAAGAGGAAGAAGGGAGGAAGAGGAAGAGAGGAGGAGGAAGAGGAAGAAGGGAGGATGGGACCACTAACCAGAGGGCTAAAATAAAAAGACAGATAAGAGCGCATGTCAGGGAAGATACATACAAAGTGACCAGATTTCTCATGCCTTGTTGGCAAAAGAAAAAACTGCTAATATCAACCAAAACTATACATACATATATCCTACTACCTACAGTTTCACTCTCAGGAGTAATGAACAGAAAGCAAGATACGAACAATAATATTTACAGTCACTTTATTCAGAATAGCCCTGATTGAAATAATTCAAATGCCCATGAATAATAGATAAATACAATATGGTATATTCTGTGATTTATATGGGATTTTGAAACACTGCACATAAAATATCAGTGAGTTAAATCAAAATAGTGATGAGCTAAAACAGCCAGACTCAAAAGGAGACATATGAGTGAATATCAGTTTTACAAAGTATAAGAAGCAGCAAAACCAATCTATAAAGACAGAAGTTGGATGAGTGGTTATGGATGGTTGGTACAAAGAAGGATGCTTTCAAAAGTTGGAAATGTGATATTGTTTCCTAGGATGCTGTCATATGACTCTATCAACACACATATTTTGACTTTTTTGCTATACTGAACACCCTACTTCAATGCAAATCTTAGACTAAATAAATAATGTTACCCCACTGTGCTGCATACAAACCATGTCTTCATTACATGTTTGCACCTTGCAGGGCCTAACACAATGCCTGCTCCATGGGTGTTGGTCCAATTTAATTAAATTGGCCAAGTAGTCCCATGTATATGATCTCAACTCCATGATTTCCATAGAATATGACTGAGTTGTTAAGAGAAGGGCTACAGCAGAGGTTTCCTGCAGTTTGCTTTTCAATTCCCTGTGCATTCATTTATTCTTTAAAAATATCTGTCTTTTATTTCCCCCATAAAGGGAGACAGGCACATTTGCATATTGAAAAACAAACAAAAACGACCCTATTTGCTAGGTTTAACAAGATTCAAATCTAAGAGGCAAAGGCATAGGAAACAAAGAAAGGTGCTGCTGTGGCGCCCTAGAAAGCAGATGTTCATTAGGGCCCAGACACACAGATCCCTATCACCGCAGACTTATCTCACATGCAATCTCAGCCCGAGCCAAATCAAATTCTGCAGGCTCAAAGGATGCGCCCTAAGAACATCCAGTGCTGCTGAGACATGAATCTGAATTCTGTGACAGATTCAAAAGGGCTGGAAAAGAGCACTGGGTGTCACAGTCATCTAGAACCCTTTTCTGTCTGTTAAAAACAAACTCCTTTAAAATGTAAAAAGCAATCAAAGTCAGTGTTAAAGATTTCTGCTACTAAAATTTAAATCTGAGGAACTATCAAGCAGGAAGCATTTATTCTTTTCAAAAAAATTTTTGTGATTATTTTTAGGTAAATAATGAAATATTCAAGAAATAGAAAAATGATTACATGTGACTAGGGATTAAGAAAAAGCTGTAAGCAACCAACCATTTGATTTTGCTATATTTAACTAACAATCTCATTAGGGATACACATTTGTGAACAAAATGGTTTCTAATATGCTAAGTATATATCTTATTCAAAGTATGATCTCATGTCTATCCATCTGTAACACACGTATACATTATCAAATAAAATTTTACTTAAAATTTCCACATTAAATGGGTAATCAAAAGAGAAAGTCCAATTCAAAATGGATTGCAGTTAATAGATTCTTAATCATAATCTGTAGCATTAAGAGGTAATAAAGATTTTTTTAGTCAAAGCAAGTAAGGCACACTTGGTCCCAGGTCTGTTTAGATCATGAGGGAGTAGTTTCCCAGTGACATCACTGTGGCATGTCTACCCAAAGCACACACACACCTGTCAGTGCTCAGAAGTCAGTCCAGAGTGGCTCAACTCTTATAGTGTAGGAAGAAAAGCTGAGGGCAAGAATGGGGGAGTGGGCAGGAAGAATATACCCCGAGACTGGCCAAACTCTTGCTGTCTAGAGCCATGAAATTCCCTCCTACCATTCCCATGGTGCAGGCAACTTGTCTGTCAGTTCTTCACTCTAGAAGTCGGTCAAGCCATAGTTCACAAGCAAAATCCCAGGGGATGTTCTTAAGAATAAATAGGCTGATTCACTCTTTGTTCTTCTTTCAGGGTAAGACTCTTAATCTATGCTCCATAGGTAAAAATCTGAAGTCAAGGGAGATACGCCCTGTCATCTGATTCCCAGGAAAGTCTGAAGTTCTGCAGGAGTTATGAGCCTGAATGGACCAGGTAAAAACAAGAGATGGAACCAGATGGTTTTGACCTGGTGACTTTCCTTCCTCTTTGTTGTCAGCCACATGTCAGGTTTGTTTGACTCAGAGCTGAAGAGCATGGAAAGCTGAGAGGCTGTAAAGGAAAGAAAAATAGGGAGCCCGGGAGCGAGGCAGTCCCCAGGATTTGACTGCAGTTGCTCAGCATCAACAGCTGGTTTTGCAAATCTGACTCATCAGAAATTATAAGCCCTTCATCTTCTGGACACCCCTTTTTCAGTCCTAAACGCTCAAAGCCCTGCTTCAGAATACTACAGAGCATTCTGTATAGAAGACAACAATGGGCTTCAGGAATTTCAACTCTTTATATTCACCCTTTTCACCAAATAACTTCCTCTGGCAGGTGATTTGAGTCTATGGTAGAACTGGTGTAGATGTATCGGTGAATTATGTAGTAGATTGCTTTAATGGGCTCACATGGGATGGATGGCGGCTCTGAGAATCGAACTCGGGTCAGTTCTCTTAACGGTGAGTCATCTCTCTAGCCCCCAAACTTACATTTTTAAAGCAATAGAATTAATCACAGCTCTGTTTTATGGGAAACTGAGAGGGTTTTTAAGGGCATTTCAGTTAACGGCTTGAAAATAATTTTTCTGGCAATTTTTACTTAATACATTTTTAATTAGTCAAAGTCCTATTTGATGATGAATCAAAAATGTTATTAAGAAGACAAGAGTAACTTTGATAGTATTAGAAATCTCTAATAATTTACTTTTCTCATATATAAGTCAATTTAACTGGGACTATAAAAACTATGAAAATATTTTCTTGAAATTCTATGGATAAGCAAAAGCCCTGTACAACCACTCAAACTCAACTCCAAATCATCATGATATATATATATATATATATATGGGGAAATAAGTATAGTTACTTGATATTGATATAAGCTGCCAACTTTTCTGTTCCTCTCAAGAAACTCAGGTTAAGGGCATAATTTTACTGTGATTGTTTCTACTCCATTGTGCTATTCTAAATATTCAACTTTTCAACTCATAGGAAACAAAACCAGTATTTTATGAAATGAGCCCATACTTGTAGAGCTGGGAAAATGATGCATTTGTCCTTCAAGACCAGTGAAATATTTATGACATCTATGAAATGGTCTCATTTTGTTGCATAAAACCTTTCCCTGAAATCACTGTGTCTCAGACCCAGAAGCTCAACGACCTCACACATGTCCAGAGAGCACCCACAGGGAGGGTGAATTCTGGATTCCACACAGAGACAAGTAGAGGATCAGATAACTCCCACAGCATTTGGTTCTATCTACAGAGGTGAATAACAGTTTATTTTAAATAAAGTTAGATAATGAACCGATAAATGAATAAATGGATGTTCACAAAGAATCAGGAATAAATTTGAAAAAATATATTCAGTGATGCCAGCTCACATTAGCTGCATCATCAATGTGCACGATGCAGGCAACGATCTACTTAGAAACACTTAAAACTCCAAATTTATTTTCTTCCTATTGCCATAAGCAAGGCTAATGAGTTAGAAGAAATAAACATTACTTTAAATAAAATATAACAATAAAAATAACATTTCTGTATGCCCATTATGTCATTATTTAAAGATTATATTACCAGCCTGTCACAACACTAATAGGTTGGCTTAACAGCACATTTGTAAACACAAAACTGGAAATAATGTAAAATGAGGTAATTGAATATGGAATGCTAAAAGAAGGAGTTAACAAAAAGTACAACAGAACATGATTCTTCTAAAATCTGAAATGCCCTCGGGAGAATTTTAAAGCAAAAAAACAGAAAAGTAAAATAGAGCTTATTATTAATTCAAGAAATTTGCATCCATTTATTTAAAGCCAATTTCTTCTTAAAATTCCCAGGTTTGTTGTAGCTTCTATTAGCGCTTTATTTTTTTCTCACAAAATCCACATTAATTTTTAATCGCACACATATGTGAGTGCCTGTCACTCAGACCCTTGCCTGGAATGCTGCTATCTGGCTTTACTGTTTTGTAAGTATTTCTCACTTCTTTCTTATACTGTCTATTCTGTCTTCCCTATGTTTTGCAGGGAGCTGAAAAAGAGGGAACAGATATTCCACACCCTAACAACTTCCCAGTGTCAAGTAGAGAGGATGGTGTGCTGGGTTGACTCAGTAAACATAATGGATGGACAAAGGGCTTTACTCTTCTGGAAGCCTCACAATTTACCAACGGCCTACCAGCTTCACACCTAACCTAATTCCAGAATACACATATTATGGCCATGACAATGTCAGGTTTATAAGCAAGCTAACTGCAGATTAACATGCAATCTTCCTTTTAGAATCTAGGTTTTCAGTCATCCTCACTTATTCTTCATCTTCTAAAATTATGAACACATCCATTTAAGGGCTTGCTAAAAGAGAATTCGGAGAAGCCATGGTGCTCATTATTCTTGATTTGCTCTGCCAAGATGTCTAAATGTTGACTTTTTCATGTTTCTCTGTTTGGTTTCTCTTAACATGCTTATTTTTCTGTGTTTGTTTGACAAATAAAATATCCATATAATTATATTAAGGAGTCTAATAGATACATTAAGCAAACATAAGGAATTAGATTATGGATACATTCAGCTGGTTGTTGACTTGGCTAACACATCTTCTTTACACTGTCCCTCTCACACCTGCTAGATTAAGCACATTTTGTTTCTAGTATCAAACCAGTGTGTGTGTGTGTGTGTATGTTTGTGTGTGTGTGTGTGTGTGTGTGTGTGTGTCATAAGTAGTTCTAAGAAACCATTTTCCGTGTATTACCTGATAAACTCATAATTTTATCAACCAAATAATATTATCATGAGGCACAGGCCAAGTTTACAGCTTTCACTATTTAGTCATTCAAATGAGACAGAGAAACCAGAATACTTCAATCCATCCCACATAATGTTCCTAAGTCCAATGTTCGATTTTTAAATATTTGCCTTGATTTTATACCAAATATTATGGTGTTGCATTCAAATAACTGAGATCATTACTACCCTTTCTTTAAGATAAACTGTCTTTCATTGAATAAAACCCTTTCACTTAAGGACTACTTGATACATTCCCTAGTTATTCTTAAAATAGTCCTTAAATGAATGAGATAAAAACTGGAACATTACATGAACAAATCCCATGTTTGGATTATGCAATAATGAGATAAATAACTATAATTCTCAACATCTCAACTTTAGTTCATATTTTAGTTGTTATTTGTTAAATGAGTAAATGGTTTCATGATGTCTGAAATATATTCTAACAAGAAATTTTCGGGAAAACTGTTCAAATCGTGTTGATAAAAGGGATTGGAGTGGTGACGAAAGTACAGACAAGCTAAATGACCAACTCATTCTATTTTCCTCCTCAATAAATCATAGTGGTATTTTCTCTTGCAGCCATATTCTTTATTGCAGATTACACACACACACACACACACACACACACACACACCAAAACACTTTTGATTCAGTAAGTTATGACCAATCAATACAATCAATAGGTGATATTTTTAAAGTCTCTTTCTGAATTCACAAATCATCTGAAAATTTTCACTACAGAAACAAAGTAAATAAAAATACAAAACATACTACACTAAAATTTGATTAGAAAATTAAATTAAATTATTATATTTGTAGATTTGTCTCCACAAAATTTCTCCATCCTAAAATAACTTTGCTTACATGATTTTTCAAAGTATGACTAGTTCATTAACAAGCATTTATTCAGCACCTACTCTTCTAGGAATCAGGCAGGGAACCAGGAGAGTGTGGATGTTTCTGAAGACAGGCTTAGAGGGCTGCAGAATACATGCTTGCAGAAAACAAACTTCAAACTGTGAACGCCCAGTGGAAAACAAACCCGATTGGAAATCCCTCTGCTTTAAAGTCAACATTTAGCCATTCGTGTCATTTTTTTGTTGGTCACTTATCTCCCCACTCTAGACAGATCTTTCTCACATGATCTTTATTGGTTAATCAGACTCAGAAAAATTACCTGATTTACTTCTCTGACAAGTCTCTCTTTGATAAAAAGAAAAAAAAAAAGAGAATTTTTGTATTCAGTTAAAATATCTGTACGTTAAAATTCTGTTTTCCATAAGTTAGTTGGGATAACTTGGGAGATTCAATAAATCATCAAGCAAAATATAGTCAGAATAACATATTAGTAAAGTTTTTAAAACTTATTTTTACCTGAAAATGAATTATATGGGAAATCCCTACATTTGAATTTAAATTCAAAGTGAACACCGCCCCAATCTTGAGGTGTATCCAGTGAACTGACAGCAAATGATTGCATTCCTCTCTCAGTCATCTTTTTCTATGCTCCTCCGGTAGCTTAAAGTTTGACTCCTAACAGAGAAATGATATATAAAAATAGCATTCTGCAAAATTCTAAAGAAATATCTGAAAGGTGTTACAATTTTGCATTACAACGCACCTTCACTTTTAGCTTTTACATGACCTTGAGTCTTCCAGTGCCCTGCCCAGACAATCACAATATTCTACTCAGGAAATGGGGTTAATATAACAGTGTGAAAGCATTACTAAGCTGATCTATCCACCTCATAAATGCGGCTACCTCTTAGGACACAAAACGCCCCATGACTTCCACCTTTGTACTCCCAATCTACTTTGTTATAGCCGGTATTGCTCTATATTGAATCATGACTTTTAATTTCTAGAGAATCAGATTATTTGACATATATTCATTTGGCCACAGCTAATAGTTATGGGATTCAATGAAACAGTAAGTTCATGAAGCTCAGTTTAGAACAGCTATTTGTCCTAGCAGCCTTTACTAGTGGAATTCCAAATTACATCATGCAATATGTTTCAGATTTTGAAGCTGAGTTCACATTATAGTCTTTGGCATATGTTTATACAAAAAATACTTTTAAACAAAATTATGTTTTATTTTAGTACATAAAGCAATGAATATATCCTCAAGAATTGAAACTTTTGATATATTTTAGAGAAATATATTTTAAAGTTATGTGGATAAATATTGTAAATACATCACGTTGCCCTCAACTGGCACAAAATATGCTTCTCTTTGTTCAAAAGAAGTAGAATACAGAATAAGTGTTTTAGTCCCCATAAATGTTCACATATATACATCAGGGATATCAGATGCTGTAGTATCTTTCAGTTAAACCAACGGTGATTCATCCTGAGGTTGCCTTTACAAGAAGTTTACTGGCAACATACGTGTACATACAAATCTTTGAGTTAAAACACTAATTGCCATTTTTTTCCAAACAGCTGAAAACTGAACCACAAATACAACTTTTCATGGTATAGTATAAGCCATTTTTAAAATCTAGAATATTCTTTAGAATAATGCTTATGTTTACAAAACTACATCAAATGATATTTCAGAATATATATTCTTGATAAAAAAGACCTGCTGTGAGTAGACCATTCCAAGAAATGAAAACAAAAAACAACAAACCCCACGCAATACCATGTAAAATCAGGCAACTTGAGACCTGTGTTACTCCAGGCTGAGATAATATAGAAACTACGTCAGTTCCTGATTTCCACCCATGTCCTACCCATCCATAGAACCTCCAAATGTACCTTATGTTCAATACTGACAATACTCCTTTTTATTATGTATACTTTTCTTTTTGTCAAGGCATAAATGATAAGTTGCTGTGTTAGTTTCTTAATAATAAAATGAACTAATACGTTTTATGAGGGAAGTTTTAAAACTCAGCTTGCCAAAACTGCCTGTGATAATACTAACACAAGGAAAGTTTGGTGTTTGCCACTTCTGAAAGTATGCTAACAAGAGTTATTTTTAAAAACCTTTTCAATTGGTATTATGTATTCCTGTGATGACAAAGATCACATCCACTTACGCCTTCATGATTCAATGAAGTCACTACTTCTTTTTAGAAAATATTTTGTTATTTTTATTTTGTGTGTATGAATGTATTGCCTGTATGTGTTTAAATGCACCTGTGTCATGCAATGTCTTTGGGGGTCAGAAGAGGGTGTCAGATTTCCTGAAACTGGAGTTACAGACAGTTGTTAACTGCCACATGGGTGCTGGAAATGAAACCCAGGTCCTCTGCAAGAGCAGCCAGTGCTCTTAACCACTGAGCCATCTCTCCAGCCCCACAGCTACTTCTTAATCACAGGTTAAAATCACTTTTTAAATTACCATGCTCTTCCTTACTCTTTGATTTCAAATAGAAGTTCAAAACAGCTGAGACTAGTGAAACATGTCAGTGTTCTTTACACACAGAATGACGTTTTCTATCTCTCGTTGCAGGAAGGTCAAAACACACACGGGCAAGCATCATCACAGCAGACAACAGATCCCGAGTTCAATAACTCTTCAGGTAGATTAGGCAACACTTGTAATTAAACTACCTATGAATCAAATGATGGCTTCCATATTTGTAATGACTCACTATGGTAGTGCCAACAGGTACCAAAGGGACAAAGAAGGTTCTGTGCTCCAAGCTCTGCTTATCTTACATCTACATCTACTCCTTTTGCATTGTAGAGATGCCCCTTTCTGAGATAACCAGAAGATTCTCACAATAGAGAGTCTAGATTTAATCACTGAACTTTTAAAATATCACATAATGTAGGTCAAATGAGGATATGTACCTTTCTCCTGAAACAAAGGGATTCAGGGTAATAGGATTTCAGATTTCATAGAAGAAACAGCAAAAATATGTTTTGAGGATGTCATTTACCGTAACACAGATCAATATTAAATGCTTTATGCAGGAAGCACACTTTCAGAAAATGGGTCCTAAAGCTTTCTGGGATCCAACCCTAATTACTCGAGCAGGCTCTTGCCGTTTGTCTCTCTTCAATTATTTACAGGGGCGGCGGGGGGGGGGGGCAAATGGCACTGCATTAGCTATATTAAATGCTATGTACTTGGTTTCTAACTTACTAATGGTACATAAAAATTACTAAGGTAAATGTGCCATAGAAACATGGCTCTTTTATTTTTCCTTCTTCACCTGAGTGTCTGTATTTATTATTTATGGAGGTAAGTGTTGAATAGGCTGTCCTCCAGGCACCCAAATGTTGCATAATTTAAACAAGTGCATTAAATATATAACAGGTCTAAAAGGTAGAGCATTGATTACACTACAAAATTTCTTTGAACAGCTACAATGTAACACACACACACACACACACACTCAGGACCTTCTCCCTCAAGTTCCTAAAACAATGATGTGAGAACCACTTTGAGAGGAACAGTGGTTTCCTGGCTGCTAGTACCTTACAGCTCCCTGGTGACCTGAGGTAAGATGGAATTGTGAGAGCAGTAAGGCGGCCTTAGCGTGCTGGGAAATTTCTGGCCTCCATGTTCACAAGTGTCCCTTTTCCATGGACAAATACTAGGCAATGCTGTTGGTACAGGACAACATGGACCACACACGTTGAAAGAAAGAAAAGCTGTCAAGATTGAATCAGAGATTCTTATTTCCAGACCAGAAATGCCCATCTCAGTAAGCAGGGCTTGAAAGCCCCTAAAGAAAGTTCAGACTCCGCATCCATACCTGATGTTCTTTTGTGATCTAGAAGGGCGTGCTAGATTTTTAACTATTAAATGAGACCGGTGCACCCACCTTCACCTTCCGCCTTCCCTAATTGTGGCTTCTGCTCCAGAGCAGTGAAATGCACTTTTCATGGACTAGATAATTTTTAAAATTAGTTTAGGAGATATCAAACTGTTGTAAAATTAGCATAGGCCCACTAACAAAGTAACAGGGGTCCCTAGAAAGCCAGTCTCATTTTGTATGGCTGCATGTCATCAGCTGCCCTCACCCAAGGCCACTTTTGAGAAAGGAACACTGGAAATCGATCTGTGGTAAATATATAAAGCAGTTAAGAAAAAAAAAAAAAAAAAAAACTAAACACAAAGTCGCTTCTTTCTCTGCATCGAAATGTACCCATTGTCCCTCCTTTGCTATAGAGAAGATTAAAAAGGACATCAATGAATGTGGAGTGAACTTTGGCCACTTTTCCACCCAAAACACCAGCGTAAAAGTAGAAATCAGTAACCAGGTGAAGTGCCACACCGCACAAAGATCAGAGGCGAGGGGCGGGCGCGCAGGGCCGGAGGCAGGGAGGAGACAGCCCGGCCCCCTCCAGCCCCAGTCCCCGCGCGCGCGGGAGCTGGAGGGGAGTCCCGGGGGGAGGGGGGAGGCAGGGGACTGCACGCCACTCCCCGCAAGGCCGAGAGTTACTGGCCGCAGGGCGAGACCAGGAGGAGAGGGCGGAAGGCGAGCCTCCAAGGGTCCTGCCGCCGCCCCGGCGTCGGCCGGGGCGAGGGGCGCTGCTCGGCCTCGCGACCCTCCCCGCCTCCCCGGCCAGGAAGGGGCCGGCGGTTCTTTCCTGTCTAGGCACTCCCCCCGCCGCGCTCTGTAACCCGATCGCCGCGATCGGTCCCCGGGAAGCCGCCGCCCCGCGCGCAGCCCGGCTCAGCCCAGGCCAGCGCTATAGTTAGCTACCCCAGCAACTGCGCCGGGGGCGACGGGGTTGCCGCACGTCCCTCCCCGGCCGGGCCCGGCGCGCGCCTTCGCGGTCCCCTCCTCCGGGGACCCTTCCCTGCGCCCCCTTACCTTCGCTTGCAGATACTGGGGGTAGTAGTAGGTGGCGTACTGAGGGTACATCTGCTGTTTCCACACTTTGCCCATGAAGCTGGAAGGGAGCCTGCCGTGCAGGGTCGCGGACACTTTGGGGTTTGCAAGTCCCGATCTCTCCTGCCTCTCCCTTTCCGGAGGCGGCGGCGGCTGCCTCGGCCGCTGCTGCTACCGCTGCTCCACCTCCCAGCCGGGACCAGACGACGTCCTCCTCCACCTCCTCCTCCTTTTTCTCCTCCTTCCAGGCAGACAGAAAGACACTGCAGAGCGCAGAGGACACCCCGGACAGGGCGCTCCCAAGGAGTTTCCTCTGGGAGCCCGACGGTGCCCGAGCTGCCAAGGACTGGCGCGCCGGCCGTGCTGCGCTCGGGGATCCGGCTGAGCCGAGCGGGCGGCGATCAATAGGAGTGGAAAGTGCGGCGGCGGCTGCGCTCGGTGCCAGGCGGCATCTGGGGTGGGTGCGCCCGGCAGCCCGAGGGGAGAGGGGCTGGCTGCCGAGGCCGCGGGGGAAGGGCGGCGGGGGGCGGGGCTTGCGCCGCCGAGCCCGGGACCCGCTGGAGGTGAGGACTGACTTTCCACCACTCTTCACCTCCCGGGCTCCGGAGGACGCGCGGAGGCCGTGCGAACCGCGATCGCTTTGTGTCGCGGGTGGGGGTCGGTCTCGGGGAGCCTACTTAAGAACTGCCCAGAGGGCACCTCTTGCTTTCCTGAGTTTTTATTTCGTAAGGGGGAAGGGAGGAAAGGGAAAAGAGGAAATCTGATTAATCTCTCACTTCCCCCAATTCCCTGCCCGGTGATTTTTTTTTCTTTTTTTTTCCACAAGGGAAGGAAAATGCTTTAATGCTCAACCTCAAAGCTGGAGCCAGGACACCTGCGTTCCGTTCTACTCCCACACCAGGCCACGACACTGATTTTTCAAGTGACCTTGGGGAGGGTAATGCCCTTCAGTTTGGTTTTCCCAGATGTGAAAGGTGAAATCATGCCCCGTGCACAGGGGTGGGAGCCAAAGCTCAGCACACACCACACACACACACCTCACAACAAACTGACGGGTCCTACTAGGAGCAAGGGGAAGATGCCGCAAAGGCAGAACGTTATTAGAGGACACAATATAGACATCAGCTTTTCTCTGCCTCTTTCTAATGCTGCCAGACAGTCTGTCAACTCCCACTCAGGAGCAAGGAAACTCCCTGAGTTTGGAATATTTTAAGGCCATTTTGAAAGTCACGCTGGCATATTGTTGCAGTGTGCTTCAGTGACACATAAAATCAATCTCTCTCTTTCCACTTCTCTCCATCTCCTAATTGTCTCAGCTCTAGACAGCCCCAGACGAGCAGCGGTTCAGTTCACTACATAACTGGATATAATTTAATGGAGTTAATTGGTCCCTGAAGTTGCCTGCAGAAGACTTTTATATTGTAGCTCAAAAAGAGACAATACCACATATACAATAGGATGGGGAAGAAAGCATGCCCAAACCGATGTCCTTGCACAACTGATAGAAGGAAAATGAAGATCATTTATTAAACAGACCCTGATTGCTTTTTGTCATTTCGGTTTTTGAGAGCCACTTCTCAGCACGAGATGAATCCAAAAGAACAGGAATGCGTTGTTATGTTAAAGTCATATATGATTACATTTTAAGGCAGGTTTTTTAAATGGCAAAATGATGATCTCAAACCCTTATTTTTATATGATTTAGACAAATTTCTAGGCCGCACTTTTTTGACAAAAATAAAATACATGCAGTTATTGGGTACATATTTTGGACCTGCCAGGACACGATTCCTGTCCATTCCACTCATCCATATGAAACCTCCTGAGTAAACTAGACTTTCTTAGTTTCTGTCACATGCTGGGCACTGTTGAGGTTAATGCCAGACTTCAGGTTAGAGTGGTTCACTGTCTATCTAGGAGAGTTAAAACATTTGTCAAATGCTTCATTCCATATGAGGCCCTTTGGCTTGGAAGCAGAGGGCTCACGAGAACTGTCTGAGGTCTTAGGTAAGCTAGGGAACTAGGAATACTTGTTTTTGAAGAGTGAACAAAGAGAACTAAGTTGAGAACAAGCTCAGAAGATCTAGGTTTGAAAAACACAGGAAATTGCCCAACTTCCACTGTTACACTTACTGATGGTTGTTCATCTGGATGGTGAAAATCCAACCTGTTTACAAGAGCCTCAAAGTAGACCCAGGCTTATATAGATATCTGATTTATGAGCGACTTAGTATTACAGAGTATTGGAGAAAGAATGAACTTTTCAATAAATGATTCTGGGTCGATTGACTATCCATATGGAAAAAGGGGGGAGGGGTCAAAGTCATAAATACCAAAAGTAGGTGGAGTGCAGCTGCTTTAAAGATTTAGATGTGAAAAATGCGATCATGAAACTATCAGAAGAAAATAAGGATGAGCAGCTTTTTGAGCCTGGCATGGGGAAAGATTGGTTAAGAAGAGTGTGCAAGATTATTAAGATCCTTCGTTCATAAAATGAGCCAAAAAGCAGTAATAAAATAGGCCACACAACATTTACTTTACAAAAATCAGAGAACACTTCGCAATCACTAAGAAAAAGGAAACGACTTATTAGAATGTAAGTAAAAGAATGATTTTTGGGGTTGGAGAGTACTCGGGGGTTAAGACCACCAGTTGCTGTTGCAGAAGACCTGGGTTTAGTTCCCAGTACCCACATGGCAGCTAACAACCATTGTAACTCTAGTGCCAGGGGATCCAATATCCTCTTCCGAACTCTGCAGGAACTGCATGACATGACACAGGTTCACTTGCATACATGCTTGCAATACACATAAAATAAAAATAATAAATAAAATATTTTTAAAAGAATGAATGTGTATTTCTCAAAGAAGAACAAATGTCCAATCAACATATGAAAAGATACTAATATTTAGTAAAAGGTAAAGTACAAAATAATAAGGTGTCATTTCACTCTTTATTGTCCAATTTGCTAGAATCTAGAGCTCTTAAAATAGTTAAGAGTAGATGAAGAAGGAAGAAGGGAAAGTCTCAAAACTGCTCACTGGAAAAAGTGTAAGTTGATTCAGTCATCAATTTGGGATATAGTCTAACATTATCCATTTTTATTTGTATGCACTCTACAACGCAGTTACAGGTGTGTACACTTTAAAGAATTTTCTATAGGTGCACCAGGTACAATGTACAGGAATATTCATAAGATATTGAGAAATTGGGGCCGGAGAGATGACTCAGTGTTTGAGAGCACTTGCTGCTCTTGCAGAGGACCTGGGTCATTTCTCAGCACCCACATTGTAGCTCACACCTATAATGCTAGTTTCAAGGTATCTGATGCCTTCTTCTGGCGTCTGAGGGCACTAGGCACAAATGTGGCACACATGCATACATGGAGGCAAAAACACTTATATACATAAAAAATGTTCTTTAAAGAGACTGATAATAACTCAAAGGTCTACCAACCATAAAATGGGTAAAAAATTACTAATGAAAAAACACAGTGGAATGTTATAGCACTAAATATTAATGACCACAGTTAAAAGCATCAATGTATTCAGTACACATAATTTCAAGATTAATATTGAGCAAAGTAGCAAGCCAAGGAGCTGAAGAGTCAACAACTAAGAGCTCATACTGATCTAAAAAGGTAACTGGGTTCGGTTCCCAGCACACAGGTCCAGTGGTTCACAACTGCCTGAAATTCCAGTTCCAGGAGATCTGATACTCTCTTCTAGCCCCTGGGGGCACCTGTACTCCTGTACATATATCCTCACACAGACACAGACACACACACACACTATAGTAAAAACTTTTTTCAAAGCAGCAAGTTAGTAATATATAAGGCATGATTCCATTTTTATGAACTTCAAGAGCAGAAAAAAGTAAGCAGTATGCTGTGTAAGAATAGGCACATGAGTGTTTTTTAAAACCATAAATATAAACAAGGGGATGTAATTTCAAATTCAGAATAGTGATTCTATCCAAGAGAGCAGAAGGGTGGAGGTACTCAGGAAGGGCCCCAAGATGACTCAGAAATGCTAATGTTCCACATTTTACCCTGGATTGGAGATACATGGGAATATATTTCAATATATTCTCTTCAAGTAATCCATATACTTTTTGTATTTTTCTTATGTTTCACCCTAAGATATTTCTGAAACAAAAATCAGCTTTTAATTTTAAATATGACTGTTTTAAAATAAATACAGGAACACAAACAGTAGAGTAATAATGCATCTTTTCTTAATTCCTAGATTCAACTTTTATCATTTAGTCAGTCTTATGTGTTCTCATGCATATGTGCATATTTGCACACACATACACACACACACACACACTTTTATTTTCTTGGAGTAATTAAAAGGAAATTCCTAACATCATCAATTCACAGGTGATTTTTAGTATCACCCATTAACAAATAAGAATTTTCTGTAATGACTCCTAATAAATTTAGTAATAATGTGTTGAGCTCAGTTAATTCTCAGTAATTATTTTTCTTCCATTGTCAAAAAAATCCCTTTTGTAGTTTGTTTATTTAAATCTCAATAAAATGAAGTCACATATCATATTTGGTTTATATGCCCCTTAGTTTTTTTAACCTAAAAATTCACCCCGACTGACTTTTTTAAATTAATAGTTATTTGCTGAAGGACTTGGGTCATTTGACCTATAGAATTTCCTACATGTTTGACCATAACTTTGTGCTTAAAGTGATGGTTAATTCTAGAGGGTGGATTGGATACAGATTCTCTTTTAGGTCTTAGATGGTACATAATAGATATGGGGGATGTGATATGGTTTATATCAGGAGATAGGTGATGTCTAACTATTTCACTCTTAATGATGTTATTAATGTTGATTAGAAGTTTAGCTGTTGTTATTCTGACTTACCCATTATAAAGTTTTCAATCAACCACTCATGGGCTACTTTTTAACATTCAGAAGTTATCTAAATGTATTATTTCAGCAGGAGTTACAAAATTGTTTCTTTCCTAATTTTAACATTCTATCTACACTTACTAGTTCCAAAGTTTCTCTGGAGAAAATCATTCTTCAACTTTTTGGTTAATGAAATAATTTTTCCCTGGACAAGTTCAGAATAATAAGTTGACTACATGGAAGATGTCATAAATTTGATCTCATGGACTTGAATCAATTTAAGCTTCTTCAGTCCTTTACCTTTGTCATTCTTGTTGATGTTCTGTGTTCCACCTTTGATAAATAGGAGCACCTGGATTCATTCTTGGTTCATTTTGCCAGACTCAAACACTCATTTATATTTGTTGTTTTACTATTTAGCATTAGAAGGTTGTCCCAGGTTCTTATACCATTTTATTCTTATTTCTATGAGAAAATCATGCCACATACTTTTTGGAGAATAAGTTAACATGATAGCAAAGTCTTTAAAATGTATCTTATGTATTTATCACATATGGTGCAAAAGCTTGTGAAAGATTCCTAATGAAATTTGGTGTCCAGATTACTACTTGAAGAGAATGAGCCATTGGGGTGCCTTCCCCCAAGAGAGTTTTATGATTACACCTTCATGATTATTGAAGAAGTGTTTTCTATGAGCAGAGCATTGGAGAAAGGAAGCTAGGTTGGGAATTTTAAGTCATTGGGGGGAAGTTCCTCAAGAAGATACGGTAAGAATGGATCAGTGGAAAGAAGATTTCATGGGGTGAAAAGCTGAAGAAGACAACCTGGAGGAGGGAGCTGGTTCTTCTGGGGCATCCAGTGTGGTTTCTTTTATAAATAAAAGTAAACATCTTTATTATAGTTAATCAGAAGTGGACTAAACAAATTATTTTTGATTAATACCTTTTTCTGATGTCATTTGCCTTGGAGTAATGAAATAACTGAAGGATAAAATTAGCCATTTTGTTGAAAAACAAAACCTTGTGCTTGAGCATCAGTGGTTTGTCCCTGGAATTTAGATCACTCATGAGAAGACCTCATGCAGAACACGGCAATCACTGATTGGAGAATAGTTTCTTTTCCATACTCCTTAATGAGGTGATGTCTATAATACATTCACAGAACACTGGAGCAGAAAGGCCACATGGTTTCTATAAATTGAAAATATGACATGTATGCTAGAGTTCTTAGAGGCCTAAACGAATAATGTAGATGAAGAGAAGCACTGCTTTGAAATTACCACAAGGCTTTGTCATGGATAATGAGCTGTTTTCTAGTCTTCAAGAAGCATTATCTATAAATCTTGTAGTCCATTGATTTCAGATCCTTATCTTCAGACTTTACTTTATGGAGCCCTGAGTTAGACATGTCAAATGTTTCAATTCACCAGAGATGATTTCATACACCAGCATTTGAGTCATGAAGGCAGGAAGAGGGTGAGTTCAAGGCGACCCTGGGCTACATGGCAAGACCAGTTGTTCTTAAAATAATCAATCAATCAGTCAATCAATCAATCAGTCAAACAAACAAACCCAACCACCAACAACAAATCAAAAGCCCCCCCAAACACTTTGTGTCATTGTTAAAAGAAATTAGTTTCTTTACCAATAGCAATATATATTGAAAGTTCATGAAGATAAAACAAAATGATAGAATTCTTATAGGGTTCATGTCTCTCCACATTTTGAGAAGTACTGTTCATTCATGCCTCTTAGAACCCTAACACTTCTTCCCTAGACTCTTTCTGTTTCTCGAGATTCACTTCCTTCCACTCTGTTACATTTTGGCTCAGAGTGCTTTTCTCCCATCAAGACCTTCTTCTAATCCTCACACTGTACAGTTCCACCCAGCTTTGGACTCTTGTAATCCCAGTGAACCTTCACAGTTCTTCACCTGGCTCACTTTTTTCTTTACTTAAAATTGAACTCCTCCAGACTTCCATCAAATTATGTTGAGTATCACTCCTGTGACATCCTGTCTGAACAGCTCTCAATTTCAGTCACATGAACACACCTAGCAAACTGGAATGAATACAGGTAAAGTTAAACCTGGAGAATTCCAGGCATGAAGATTAGTATGTAGGAAAGTTATGTGCTTACACAAGTATGGCTGGAGAAAAACCAAGTAATTCATGATGACTTACAATATCAAGCACATGCGTTTATGTTTCACCAAGTTCATGTGTTTAAACTTAATCCCATTTGTGGTGGTATAAAGAGGTTGAATCTTTGGAAATGTCTTTATATCCTGAGAACTGTATCCTAACTGGATTAACTATTATTGATGTTTAGTAATTGCTTCCTGATTTATCTACATAAACAATATTCATTACCTCACATGGTTTTGGAGAGTCAGGAATTTTGGAGTGGCTTAGTTGGGTGGTTCTAGCTCAAGGTATTTCAGGATATCAAGCTGTCATTTGATATACTCTCCTGAAAGTTTGCCTAGGGCTGGAGAATCCTTTTCCAGACTCATTCATGTGGCTGTTGGCTGGTACTCTGTTTTCGGTGTGAGTCTTTGTAGAATGATCAATTATGACAAGGCATTTGGCTGTGTCAATAGTGAAAAAGAGAAGGAGAAGGAGAGAGAACCAAGGGAGAACCAAGAGAGAAGCTGTAGTGTTCAGCTTCATTTCAGAAGTGACACCTTTAATTCTGCCATGTTCTCTGAGTGATAATGTAGCAGGGGCTGACTGTACAAGAAGGAGAGGAGGTAGGAGCATGAGGTTGTCTGGGGGACTGACTGCAACAGTCGTGTGTACCATGTTCCTATTACTGCTTTGCTTTCTCTACCTGCTCATATAATAAACACTGTATGTCACGTGGATGTTCAGAAAGTCACCCATTAAGCAGTTATTCTCTATGCTTCTCTTCTCCAAGTCCCTGGTAACCAACTGTTTGTTTTTTTCTTTCTTATTTACTCATTGTAGATATTTCATATAAATGGAATCATATAACACATGACCTTTCATCAGTCTGCGTTTGTTTTGCATTGTTTTCTTGATTCATCTACAATGTAGGTATTAATAATTTACTACTTTTAATGGTCAAATAGAATATCGTCATACATACATATATAAGTCACATTTTATCAGTCTATTCGTTTGTGGATGGATATTTGATTTGTTTGAGCTATGGTTACCATTTCTAGTGCAGCTACACTTATTCTAAAGCATTTGAAAGAGCACCAATTTTGAGACACCAGTGAACATCTAATGAATGTGTACAGCAGGTATTGGTATCTGTAATCCAGAGCTTAAGAGAAAAGACCCAAGATGGGGGCAGACGTGGGAGTCAGTCATAGTATTTGAGTTGCAGTGGAAATTAAGAAGGAGAATCAAATCACCTCAGAGAAGTATGTACTCATAAAATGTAATGGACTTAAAGAAATAATAAGGTCAAAGTATTTGTGAGATATAGATTTGGCTTAAGTCTCTAGGCATACTTGGACTTAACACCATTGGTCTTCTTGGCATCAAACAACCCCACATAAGGCAGAAATTCTTACTTGCCATTGACAGCAAACTTTGTAAGACCACATAGCTGCCTTCAATAACCTATATAAATTTAAAAGTCATTTTTATCATTAAGAAATCTCTATTTTCTGGGTATTCAGAATGCAATCTCTGGCATTAAGAACTCACATTCACTACCATGGAAGATGGATATTGTTGAGTTAGTTCTCCATGATACAAATAACTTCTCAGGCATCTCTTCTATTGACTAAATGACCCAGTACTTTCACCTTTTGAATATTTTCTAATATTTGGAAGCATCTCCTAGGTCTCCTATAATTGACTACATCACGATTCAGTTGAAGAAGCACTGTCTCATAGTTAATAAAGTATATATCTACCAAGTTCTTGTAGTCTGCCCTCTTTTAAAGTATCGTCATGTTTTATTGTTATTAAAAGGAGTAAGACAAATTCCTTATTGACTTATCAATATCTTTACCATGTGTTTCGCTATGATCACAAACTCATTTATTTATGTTTATGTCTGTATTGTCATGTCTCCTATTGTACCAGGAGAGACTATTTTAATTTCTGAATACATACTAATTAGTCCTCCTCACATTTTTCTATTAAATCTTTTGTTTCACACATGGCTGTAAGAACACTTTCAATTTTCCTCTCTGTATTTTTGAGTGTTAATAATCATGTCATATATAGTGTCTTACCAGAATTGAGAATTTTCTCAATTCCATTTTGTCACTGATAGGGAATATTGAACATCACTAGGGACCTAAAATTCACCCTAGTGTGGTAGCTTTCAATTAGATTGACACTAAGCTGTTCACCTGCACTTTGGGGGATATTATTCTCCATCAAATTACGCTCCTAGGATTGCATGAACCTTTTTATGTTTGCAGCCTTCTCCCTCTAATGGATATTGGAGCATAAGCAAGACTGTAAATCTGTCTAGAGAGCTAAATTCCATCTCATATGAACCTCAATTGTTTCCATTTCCTGTATGCACAGTGCAGAATGCAGTGATTGTAAACCATCCAACCCTTGTCAGGACTTTCTGGGCTTCGTATATACTGTGATCGACACAGCAACGATAATGAAATGCAAGTAATCCTGTGCTGTCAAGATACGTGTGATGGAATTTTTTGTATGTGGAGGATGCTTGGCCTGAGGGGAGGAAGAAATCTAATCTAGCATTCAGGAGAACAGTCACTGCATCCTGATACTTAGAAAGATGTTAAGTTAGATGCCTACATAATGTGGTTTCAGGGCTGTGGAGTTTACTGCTGTGCAATCATTAGGATATCTCTACTCTTTGAAAGATTGCTCTTTTCTGTGCTCAGAGGGAGGAATTAGCACCCCATAGTGAGTGCTGTGCAGAGAGACTAGATTGCCTGGTAAATGCCCCGGTTATCTGCTTATTTGGTCACTTAGTAAACCCCTGGGTGATTGGTGTTGGCAGAGAATGGGCAAAGTGTGAACTACCAGAATCCCATTCCCAGTCATTTTTTTAGTTGGCTCACATTTGACTTCCATGAATATCTTTCACTTGGTATCTCTCACACAACGTCAGCCACTTACCAAATATAATCTCACTTAATCCCCACAGTCTCCCTGCTGTGGAGGTTACTATGTTTGCATTTGCAGATGACAAGACAAAACTGTAAGGTTATATCTTGCCAAGTCTTCAGAGTGGAGAAATCAGGATCTGAACTGAATCAAAACTCAGTGCAATATGCTTTATTACTTCACTATAAGCAAAGTGCCACTTTAATGAAGTCCAGTTTAATGTTTAGTTTTATAATTAAGTTGGAACTTAGTATAGTTAGGTAAATTTTCTGTAATACTGTATTTTTATCTACCCTCATCTTATAAAGGTTTCTCCTGATCTTAATTTTCATATAGCTGTAATTTTATATGATTATAAAAATAAAAATACTCAATTTCAAGTTCTGTTGTTCTCATGTACTATTGCTTTCATTCCTTCTCTAGCAGTACTAGGATCAAACTCACAGGCAAGCACTTCACCACTGAGTTATGCTTCCAGCCAATTTCTTCTTTTTTATGTAAATTTTCATTTTGTATGTAGTATAGTTTTTGTACTTATAAGTTTAGTAACTGTAAAATAAATAGTAAATAGTCAATCATTTAAAAAATTTCCTAAGTGTGCCAGTGAACTTTAAATAGTAAAAGCGTATCTTACTTTTGAAAATTAGAATAATGGACAAGTATAAAAAGCCAAAGAAAAGGTGAATGTTTTCTTAAAGAAATGATTTGATATAGAATTCCCTTAAAAGAAATGCTCCAAAGCTGGATGTGGTGGCATATGCACCTTTAATCCCAGCACTCAGGAGGCAGAGGGAGGAGGATCTCTGTGAGACAGAAAGAGGTTAGTCTGGTCTACATAGTGAGTTCTAGTTCAGCTGTGGCTATAGGGAGACCCTGTCTCAAAACAAACAAACAAACAAACAAACAAAAACAAAAAAGGAAAGAAAGACTCCCTTGAGGTCTTTAGAAGATTCATTTTCTCAAAATTAAGAGTTTAGAGTTATTCCACAGATATTTGAGGTTCTGCAGTTCTTTTTAGAATGGCCATGGCAGCTACATTGAGTCAAACGAGGCTACCTATATATTTGAAACGTTGTTCAGTCGCAGAAGTGCACAGGAATGAAGAATGTGCTACTTTACAGGTTCTGGTGGCTCAATGAAAGCTCAGGAGAGTTTTTTTTCTTATCCACTTTCATGAGCCTTATTCCAAGCCTTGCCGGAATCAGGGAGTCTTCAGAAGTCAGGATAGGTTCAGTCATCTATTCCAGTGCATCCTTCTGCCTCTAGCTGAGGCCATACCCAAGCCAGGCTAGACAGATGAGACTATTTTTAAGAAGATCTAGTGTCTAGGAGTGTCCCTCATTTGCACAGCAGACCCACTTAATTTTCACACTATGAATGGAGAACTTCTGTATATGTCTTAAAATTTTGTGTCTAATATAGTAGCCCTCTTTCATGAATTAAAAAACAAAATAGCAAATAGAGATCAAACAAAAGCAAGATGCATCTTAGATTTTCTTTCGCAGTATGTATATTAGGATAATGTCTTGTTACCAAACTAGAACATACTCTATCAAATACCTTCTATGAATTATTCTAATTTTTTCAAGTATGTTTAGTATCTGGAGACATTTGTTGGGTAATATAGCTGATTATGTTTAACAGAGAGGATAACACAGTTATTTTATTATTGCTGAGTGAGATTAGATTATATATAAGGTGCACAGTAATGACAACACCTTTACCTCCTTCATCCACAAAATATAGCTTTATTGTTGTTCAATGAGTTCAGATTGCTTTGAGGAGAAAACAAGCCACGACTTAGCATTCTGTTCATTTTCTGCTAATTTGCCTCCCACCAGGTTTTATTTTAGTGCCTTTAAATACAAATGTTGACCAGAGAGACAACTCAGTTAGTAAAGTATTTGCTGTGCAAGCATAGAGATCAGAGTTCGATCCTTCCAACTGACCTTTAAAAAAAAAATCTAGATACAAGGGGCACTTTTAATCCTGGTAGTGGCAAGCAATTGTCCTCTGTACTCTACACATATGCACACTCACACATATTTGCATGGAGAAAGAGAGGAGAGAGAGAAAGAGAGACAGAGAGAGAGAGAGAGAGAGAGAGAGAAAGAGAGAGAGAGAGAGAGAGAGAGAATATCCAGGAAGCTGAAAACAGAAGAAGGCAAGAAGGCTTAAAAGGACAAAAACTAGACGAGGACAATGGCTGTTTAATGCACACCTGATGAGCTGATGAGCATCCCTCCCCACCTCCTCCTGTGTTCTTCAGGGAGCCCACAGTTCAAGTTCTTGGTACTTTATAGGAATCTTTCTCAACAGAGAAGACATGCTTTCCCACAGCATCATGCATTAATTGCTTTCATTTAGACTAATTCACTTAATAAAGCCATTCTACAAAACAGATCCTTTCCTCTGCTCTCTACATTCTGATAGGTTTCCTCATTTCTTTTTCTCATAAAATTTCTGCCTTAAAGACCAAAAATGTGAACAACTCCCCCTTTGTTTCTGTCTTCTCTTGTCTGTTTTTTTGTACTGAAACTGATGCGCGTCTACAAGTACTAGAGAAAAAATGTCTATCAGGTTTAACCATTTTGCACATGATTAATTTTGTTATGAGAAAAATAGAATATGTTTTCTAGGTTCCTTGGGCAGCTACTGTGGGACGCTATTCTGCTATTAAATCATGTCAGTTTCTGTGAAATAAAGTATGTCTTGGTTGAAACAATTGTTTTTTCCATTCATGCCTCAGCACCTCCTGAGCTTCCTAAGAAAATGGCTACTATCCCTTTGACTTGTCTTGGTCTATTCTTTTCATTTATAAAATCCTTATGACAACGATATGATTTTATTTTGCATGTTAGAACAAATTTTGAAAGAGGTAATATTTGTGAAAAAGAGAAAAAGAAGAGAGTCTGAATCAGATAAGATAACAAAACCAGAAACAAAACAAACAAACCACAGACAAAACAGAAAATAAACTATCTTAACAGGCTCAGGTAAAACTCATAGGAACTTCTCAAGGGCAATCAAATTTTGTAATTTTACCAATGTTCAGGAACCAGATGATCTACAAATATTACTGAGTGGTTAATAGACCTGCAGATGGAGAAAATTTAATGAAAGATGAATTTAATGATCATATGAAACAATAGCAGCGTGTTGACACTGTATAGAGAGATGGCTCTTGGTGATCAGGCATCTGGAATCAGATTTAGGTTTGAATTCTTGCTCTATCTTTATTTATCTAATTACTTTAATTTTTAAGCTTTATTAAGGCATAATATACAAATAATAAGTGTTATGTATTTAAGATGCATAATGCAAGTTTTTGTTTCTGTTTCTCTCGTGAGTAGATATTACCACAATCAGCACCTCACAGAGTTACCTTTATGTTGTTATTGTCCAGCCTTTGCTCTGAATTGCTGTGTGGCCACATTCACTTCTGTGCGCCTCCATTTCTTCACTATATGACGAGGAGGTTGATAATCACTCCTACTCATAAGTTCTTGTATTAAGCGAATTTATATGCAAAATCACTTAGAAGAGGCTTCATAATATAACACTATACATTAACTATGATGATAATGATTAGCTGTGATTAATTAAGATGCAAGATCTCATCGCCACAGTTACTACCATGATATAGGACATTGGTAAAATCTGTGGTGTTTGAAAATAACTGTCAAGTGAACAGGAAATCTTCCTAGAAATTCTAGAGAACACAGGAAGAAAGTAACTTACCCTTTACTGATGCAAGCTCTTCAGGTTCAGTTGCTGTTGGGAGGAGTCACAGATGCCATTCTCAGTCTTCTTGAGATAGACAGAGCTGGCCTCATCTGATTGGACCTGCACAGGTGGGATGGGCAGGGCTTTCCACCTTCCAAAGTTTCTTGAGGAACAGAGAAGCCACATACAGCCTAACCTCCACTTGTCACTTTTTTCATTGACCTTGACAGTTTCATCTGTGTCCCCAACACTTGTTTAACAAGTTGCTAAATGACAAACTTCTTTGGATGGCATGGAACAGTCAGTAAAAGTTAATAGGACTTTGAAAATCCTTTCTTATTTTTCCTGCTATACGTAAGATTGTTTTATTTTTAAAGGAACATAGCACATGTGAATACCTTCTTGCTTTTAGTATGTATTAATTTATTGAATAACTGTTTACTGAATACCCCATGTTGTAATAACTTGGTAAGTAAACTGTGGTCTTTCTCCATCTGGAACTTGCACTCTGTTGCCTTAGTATTGGTCTCTCATCCAATTGAACTATACTATCACTTAATCTACTTAAAGTTTCTCTGTATTTCCAAGATCAACACTTGTGGCTCTTTTATAGTCATTTGCACACACCTGCAGCGTGGTGAAGACCTCGAGTTCTGTCTTCCAACTTCACAGGGCAAGGCTCTGCCTGCTTGTTTGAGCTTTCATTTTGTGAGTACTACACTTTTTGTACTCTATAGCCTTTTCTTTTTCTTTTTCTCATTTCCTTTTTCATTTTTGTGCTTTTTATTGGTGACTCCACTGTTCAAAAGGACCCTAAATCATAGTACTAAAATGCTGTCTGGAGTTCCTAGACTCAAGAAAACTGTGCCGTATGGTATGGAGAAAGTGCATGCTAGATCTGTTTCTTCCAAGTGAGCATTGTGTGCTGTCAGCATTGAGTACCATGTTAACAAGTCAATGATATTACACTTGCAGAAAAATGAAGAGGAAACAGCCAATCTGTATGAGATTGTGTTAAGAGGGACTCAAGTGACATCTCTAGCGAGTGAGGAAGCCATGTAAAGTGACTGAATTTGTGGATTGTGGGATAACAAGTGAAGCTAATAACCAGAAGAATTACAGTTACCTTACACTGGGTCAGGAAAATGTTAATCTCCTCTAGACTAATATGTTGTTATAAGTAAATACTGCATCTAATTATTTTAAAGAAGTGCATATTAAAATTCAGTGTCTTTAAATAATACAGAAAGCAAAACTGTGATTTGATCCATTTATGAAAGTATGAAGCAAAAGAAATCTATCTAGCCCTATGTTTCCCTTAGGAACAATGGCTCAGTATTTACTAATTCTGTGTATACAGCGATCTAGAATGATCTATCATGAATAACAAGGAGTATACATTTATTTACTGCTGTGCATCTTTCTATTGGAGTAATTTTGCACCTCATGGGATATTTGCCAGTGTGATTGTCATGGCTGGGTGGAAGAGTGGGGGCAGGGAGGGGGAGCTCCTGGCATATGGTCTAAACACGAAGGGTGTGGTTAAGTTCCTGAAATATTCAATACAGCTTCCAATTATAAAGAAGAATCCCCTCAAAAAAATGTGGAAAGCAGTGAAGCTGAGACACACCTCTTCACATGATGGGCTGCGGAGCTCCCTTCTAGAAAGAACTAGAGAATTGCTATTCTCACCTTTGTGGGACTCATGAACTCTTGCAACTACTGAGCTCTGGTATTGTAGTTTGAGAGTAGACATTCACAGCCTCATGGCTGACTACGGAGTGCAGCTGTTTTTCAGTAAATTATTTTTGTGAAAAGAGTATGCTGGATTTAGGTCTGGGTTGTAGTTGCCGGATCCTCTTCCACAGTGACTCTTAGTTGTGAATGTTCATTACAAAAACCTAGGAACTTTTCAACATTGGTATTACAGGGATTCCATTCCTTCAACTCTGACTTGTTTGGTCTGGACTGGGCTTCCCAGGACTGGCAACGTTTAAAAGCTCCCAGGAGTTAAACTGAATAGCCAGCACCAAAGCCACTGCTCTGAAAAAGATGGTGTTTGTGTATTTAGGAGTTGACCCAGCACTGTAGACCTTTATCAGCAGTCAGCAGACCCTTCTCTTGTGATCTGGCTTTTGTCCCAGGCACTCTCCTGAAAGTCCCCAAGTTAATGCCTTTTCATTAGTATTTGCTGCTCTGAACTCAGAGGCTCCTGTCTAGAAATGCTCAGTGCTTTCCAGTGCCGTGCCATTCCTCACTCACCTGGCTCTCTTCTGAGCTGCTCATCATCTTCTACCTTTTGCTCCCCACCAGCTCCCCATGATTCTTCCTAAGGCTCTTCTCTTCTCTGAACTATGTCCCTGGCTCTCCCCTCAAATAAGCAATATTTGTGCCACTCTCTTGTTATGATGTCTCTAGTGGTGAGGCTTTAGGAGGTCACCTGGTGATTGTATTCTTTATGGGATTCATTCATTCATGGAGATTAGAAATAAAAATTATTCATGAAACTGACAGTTTTTTTCAGATATCAACTCCCACTGTGCAGTAACTTTAACAGAATATTTTTAAAGACTATCATCCTTACAGTACAACTGTCTTATCATAGAAACAACCCCAGCATCAGGTCATCTGGGGACTGTGTAGCTTACCTTACTCATTTAGACCTAATTCATGCTGGGAAGAAAGTTATTAGTATATACAAAGTTAAAGTGCTAAAAATACCAACTTTGCTTTTCGTGTTGCTAGAACACTGTTACAGTTTGGTGCTGTACTAATGAGACATTCACTCACTGCCAGATAGATCAGGCAGATCTTGGAAGGAGAAAGGTGGAGCCTACAAATGGTGCAATTGGCAGGAATTTTAAGAGGGTCTATTTACAAAGAAGGATAAGGGCAGATGTATATGTGTCCAAGGACTGCAGTAGCCAATTTCTACCTTTTGCTTAAGCCATCAGTCCACAAACTGATGACGCAAAACAAGAGAAACATATTTTCTCCTTGTTCTGAATTTGGGAATCAAAGCTTCTGTAGAGCTGTACTTCCACTGGAGGCGCGGAGGGTAGTGGTTTCTAGCGTTCCCGGACTTTCTTGGCGTGTGACTTTATTTCTGTAGTCTCTCCTTCCACGTTACCGTCTGCCCCATCCATATCTTCTTCTCTTCCATCATATCAAATCATTGGATTTAGGCCTTAAATGACAGCAATGAATTATCTTTTCACTTCAAGTCCTCATTTTAACCTCATCTTCAAAGATCCTTTTTCAAAATAAGTGTGACCTTTAGGGGTTAGGATTGGGCCCATCTTTTTGGTGCCATCATTCAATGCATGCTAGCAGGTCTGGGGGAAACTAAGGAATGGTTAGAGCTCTTGGGATTTCTCTTTACCACAGTTATGCCTGCTGGCAGAAGTAAAGGGAGCACTCCCTGGAAGCTAGACCCAGCTGCTGCAATGCAGTCAGTAAGGGGAGGAAGGTGACTTCACAGCAGTGGAGCTTTTGAAAGAGGTATTCAGTTACCCTGGAGGTTGATACAAGGAGAGGTAACGGGTAAATCCAGCCCCAATTTCATTCTCTCCCACCTTTTGTTCCTCCCGTGGCCAAATTAGAGCAGATGCTAGAGAAAAAGATGACACTGAGGAAATGCAGAAACAAGAAGAGTATAAAGGATCTGGAGTGGCCACCAGAAAACATCCTGCACATCGGGGTTTTATCACTCCTGAGGAGGAGTGGGGAAGTCCTCAAATTAAAGGGTTAAACCAGGATGCATTCACAAGTGCAGCAGTAAGTTTAACTTTGCTCTATATGTAAAAAAACCAATGAGAAGATACTTCTTTTTTTTTCCTGTAATTTCAGAGCATTTCACACTGGTATGGAGACATACTAATTACCTCTGTGCTTTGGGAAAAGAACTATAAATGGAGCATAAACTATCACAGACCTTCCCACACGTAGAAATAGCCTCATTATCATAAGCATCATCACCATCATCATCATCATCATTATAATCTTACTTCCTTTATTTATATTCCATTTACGCCCCAAAACATATTTAGGTGGCTCATGAAGGAAGAAGATATATGTCTTAAGAACAATGAAATAGAAGCAGAAAATCAAGACCACGGAGGTGAAAAGAGAGCAGGCGTGCCAGTCTGGAGGGCCGGGACAGCCGCTGTCGCTGGGCAGCAGCAGGCTCTGCTCTGTTTTTCTGGCTGCCTACATTGTTAGAGCTGCCCTGCGGGTGGCTCAGCTTTGCTTATCTAGTCATGAAAAGCTCCATGACTTGTGACTCCATAAAGTCCATCTCTCTCCTGATCACTTAAGTCAGTTTCTATGATTAGTAAAGAGAAATCATTTGCCGAGATGATCCAATAAAAATGGAAAGGTTGGGGTAAGGACTGTTGAGGAATATGGAGCGGCCAAAAGGAAAGAAATAATAAGCTGTTGAAGAGGAAACAAAGTTACGGTCAATGCATGTCTACTAGCTGTTAATTATTTCCAGATGTTCTCACCTCTCTTTTTTCTAGTTATTTGCTTTATTGAAGAATGTTTATATATAATAAAATTTAGTCATTTGTGAACTCTTGCTTATTTTTGACAAATATTCATAGCTATAAACCCCTACGATCACCATGACAGAGCATTTCAGCAAGGCCCATGATTCCTCTTTATTTTTACAAAGGATTCCTCCCTCCTAGCACAGGGCTGGAGAACAGCAGAGCTGCTTCTCATCAATATCTTTCTTATTGATATAATTTTTAATCAGTATAGGATTATACATGTATATATAAAATCTTTTGTTCCTGTCTTTCTCTTAGTATAGTACCTTTGAAATCCATGCATATTGTTGCAGCGGTTGTAATTCATTCCTTTTTACTCTTGAATAGTTACACATTTTGAAAATACACCACCACCTATTTGTCCATTCAGAAACTGGTAAATATTTGAATTGTTTCCAGCTTTTGGCAATTATGAATGGAAATGTTATGAGTGTTTGAGAATGAGTCTTTTTATGAACACACATCTATGGTATCCTTGAGTAAATATAACTAGTATGATTAGTAGGTTATATAGTAATGCATGCTTAACTTTGTTAAGAAACCACCAAACTGTTTCACATTTGGCTTTATCATTTCACATTCACAATGGCAATGGGCACTGTGGCAATGGGCACCTAATAGCAACACTTACCATTGTCTGTATTCTTGGTTTGGGGTCCTCAAGTGTCTGTGTGGTAGGGGTACATTTATGGTTTTTTTAATAACTAATGATATTAATTCATTTGCTATTCTTTGGTAAAGCATCTGCTCAAATCTTTGCCTCGTTTAAAAAATTGGGTTTTCAAATTTTTTCTCAAAAAATTGAGTCCTAAGAAATATTTCTGCTCAAGATAAATTCTTGTTTAAATGAATCCTTTAGCAAATTGGTTTTGCAAATATTTCCCCACAGTTATGTAAAGGAAATATTACTTATAAAATTGCTGTAAGAATAAAATTAGATTATGTAATATCAAAGGTTCTAAAACCTAACAACCACATAGTGAATGTGAATTATCTTCTTATATCTCTGTCCCACCAAAAGATTCAAATCCCCAGGGAAAGCTGAGGATGATGTAAGCAAGAGAAGGCATCTTGGAGGGAATTTTTTCAGGCAGTAGAAGAGCTATAAAGGAAATTAAAGAAGATTTAAAAATAAGGATGTAATCAAAGGACAGATTATCCCTTTGGAAAACTGAGAGATGGGAGAAAATAGAGAAAGCAGTAACCAAGTGGGAGGAAGTGTGTGCAGCGGGCAAACAAGGAAGTTTGCTGGTTCCAAACTCAGTCCCGTCACTTACAAGCTTGTGATTACAGACAAGTTTTTGGACTTGCCTGCAGCAGAGCAGGGCAGAGAGCAAGGAAAGGCCCCAAGGGAAGTAATAAGCCTTGAGCTGGGAAAAACTTCAGATTTGCAATGAATAAAGTATAACAAGGGCAGAAACCACAGGAATTCTTCCAGATATGTCAACTTCAATGATGCTTTCTGTTTTAGGGAAATGTGATGCGAAAGCATTTTCCCAGGAAGAGAAAATAAAGGGCAAAGTTGGGGGAGAATGTTAGATCTTGCGTTGCTGTGGCCAATCAACAGCATGGGGGAAAGGGCTTGCTTTGACTCACGTTTCAGACCTTTCAGCCCCGCGTTCACTGATGCATTGAGATGGTTATGGCAGTGGTAGCACCGTGTTAATATGTTACCTCATATTAACCAGGAAGCAGAGAGGAAGGGGCGTGGGGATGGCCAATGTGAAACACCTTTCAAAGAGACAACCTTCTCCAAAGATGGACTTCTTTCAACCATGTTCTCCTTCTAAAGTTCTATCACCTCCCAATCATTTATTCAAATTCGGAATTCATCAATGACTAACCCGTTGGTGAAGGCAGGGTCTTTGCAATCTAACCCTCAAAGCCCCTCAGCTGGCAACCAAGCCCCCAGTACATGAACCTATGGGGAACATTTCATATTCAAGCTATATTATGGTTAATGAACTTGAGGAAAGTGAAGAACAGTGGTGGGGTTTAAACAGCCACTTGGCAAGAAGGACACTAGAAAAGAGCTCAGAGTGCATAAATTAGAAACTGCATCCATGAACAGATATGGTGACTTACTCTGAAGACATTTACCAGGCTGGAAACAGGAAAGACTGAAAATAGAACACAGTTCACCAAGAGCAAGTAGTGGCAGGCAAAACAGCAAATACCTAAAGCATTTCAAATTAGTATAATGTTGAAATGGCCAACTCTTTAATATATATGATATTATGGATAGTCTGAAATTAAACAACTAAGTGCTTATGAACACATTTTATTTTTTTATAAGAAAAAAGAAGAAATCATTTTAAATAGTAAATAAAAATCTTTTTATTGATTTTTTGAGATTTTCATAAAGTATACTTTGATCATATTCAGACCCCTCTCCCACCCCTACCTTTACCTGACTACCCCCACCCGATTTCATGTCCTTTTTTTGTTTTTAATTTTATGTGTATGAGTGTATTGTCTACATGTAGGTAGGTGCATGCTCTGCAGCGCCTGAGGAGGTCAGAAGAGGGCATCAGATCCCCTGCAAGTAGAGTTACAGATAATTGTTAGCTGCTTTGTGGGTGCCGGGAATCGAACTTAGGTCCTCTGCAAGAGCAGCCAGTGCTTTTAACTGCTAAGCCATTTCTCCAGCCTTCTATTATTTTTTTAAAGGCCTATCAAGTCTCAATTGTGTTCTCCAAATGCTCTTGGACTGGGCCATCCCTTGGAACCTACCTAGCAATCTACCTAGCATTACACTCTTAAAGAAAACTGATTCTTACTAGCTATCAATTGCCAATAGTTCTTCAGAAAGTTGGGGCTTCTTGTTCACCTCTCCTCCCCACATACTGAGATTTTGTCTGACTTGAGCATGTGGAGGTCTTGTGCATACGTTCATAACTGCTGTGAGTTCATATGTCCAGCTGCCAGAACATACTGCTTCCTTCCATCTACCACCTCTGCCTCATACAATCTTTCCATTCTATCTTCTGAAATGATCCCGAATCCTGGGAGGAATGGGTGTGATATAGCTGTCCCAACAATGTTTCAACTGTCTCTCATTCTCATGATATAGGCATCCCAACTATGGTTCCACAGTCTCTCATTCTCACAACCCCATGTTGTGGGTCTCTTAGTTAATTGCCATCTGCTGCTTGAAGAAACTTCTGTGGAGTTGAGAAATGCATTAATATTTGGATGTAACAATAAGTCATTAGGAATCTGTTTAATATTGTGTCTATTTAGCAGGGCAATAGTAGCAGGCTCTCCCCTGTGATCTATGACCCATGAAGCCACAGATAATCATAGCCCTGATTACAGTTCTAGGTATGTCTTCCATCAATCTAATCAGAAAGTGGTTGGTTGCTCCTATAGCATTTGTGCCACTATGCTCCAGAGGGCGTGTCTTGCCATGCCAGTCATTATTCTAGTTTGCAAGGTTCATAACAGGGTAAGGTTGATGATTACTTTTCTGGTGGCATGTGTAATACCCTCCAGCACTATGAAAGCTAGCCAGTAGAGATGAAACTTTGAGATCAGTACCAGTTTGATTTCTCCTTATTTGTTCTATGACTCTGAGACGTTGTATCTTCAGCAAAATTGTATCTTACTGTCAAGTTCTGAGGGATAACCAAGAGCAATGGCAATAACCTGTATTGTTTGAGTGTCTGTGGGACCCACCTGGTAAACAATTTTAAAAGAGGGAGTCCATTCCTGACATTGGGGCTTTTATTTTCTAGCCTGTGGTATCTAATATAGGCATTGTACCCCTGTTATAGGGTGACTCATAGGAATTTACTAAAATAAGTGGCAAGTTTTAAAAGACTATCAAGTTGGACCAGACTGAGTAAAACAGTAAAGCTAAAAATGTGGTGGCTCAGAAAGTTGAAGTGTGTTGATAGCCAAATGCAAATAGAGTTGGAAGGGAGGATGGATGGATGGATGGATGGATGGATGTCAAATGGGACTCTTTTCAGTTGTAAGAGAATTTTGGTGTTTACCTTTTCGAGGTAGAGAACTTTGGAGTTTGAAGTACACAAGCTTATGAGTATCACATGGCAGATATGACTAATTTGTTGATTAGAGGAGGAAAGGGTTAATTTTAGGAAGCATAATGCCGAGAGTTGGAACATGAGGATGCTCATATGTGGCAGGATGGAAGCCTCCAAGAAACACAACTATGTTGCAGAAATTTCTCAGTTACATTATTTGGCCAAACATTCCTGAAAGTACTTGACAGGTCTACATCCAGCTGAGTATTTTCTTGTTTTATTTCTAAGTACATTTTTGTATGATCTTTTATAATTGTTGTCATTTCTACATTCATAGCACACCCACACTATATTCTAGAAAATAAGAAACTAACAAAACCTGGCTTGAAGAATCTTCTTTCTCAATCTCAGACATTAACAAGCCTGCTGGGGCATCTAGTGAGCTGTCTGCCTGCAACGGAGGCCAGAGGGAATGAAAACAACTCTTCCCTTTGTTTCCTGGGAGGACATTTTAAGGCATCAGAAGGGTAGAAAGGAGAGCGTGTGACTATTTCAGTGCTGGTTAAAAGACAAACCGTGACTTTTGTCTCTAGGTGCTGATTCATACATTTTTATTTATTTACACTCTGATCCCAAAAGGTCTTCATGACATGGATACAAACGTGTAGAAGACCCTTGGGGACGAGTCAGTGAAACATGTAGGAGGGTCTGCCTTCCCTCCTGTTCTTCTCACTTCTAGAATGTGAGGTGAAGTTGTGTTTGGATAGCATACAGCCTTTGGAATTCAGTTAAAGTTAATGGTACATAATTTACCATGTTGAAAAAAAAAATCTTAATACTGTCCACCTCCAAAGGTTTTAACATTTATTTAAGCAGGGCCTATTTCTTCTCTTTCTATGCAAGTAGGTAAAATATTGTCACTTAATATTGTCATTACAAGTAATTTGCAGCACATACACAAATAACTGAGAAGTTAGGCATCTGGATTGATAATTCAAGTGTCAAAAAGAGATTCTGAGAAAATGTCTTACCACTTATGTGGTCCAGACTGACTGTCTCCATTCAATACATTCATTGGATCAGTGCTTAACTTTCCACTTTCCTTTTCTGGTGAAGTCACAAATCATATGTCCAAAATGGCTAGGAGAAATCATGGAATTTATGCATATAAATACAGAATTGCTTTTCAAAAAGGACAGAATATGTTCAAGAACTATTTATATTCTGGGCAAGCTTTGACTCTGTATATATTACATGTACAGAAAACAATCCATTATGAGCATATCTCGTGTTGTGTGCCAAACTGCATGATCTTTTGATACTGATGTCATGCCTATTCATATTAATAGGAGTTAAAGATACCAAGAGGACCAAACATTGATGCCAAGAATGCATGGAATGGTTTCCATAGAGCACAATGGCATGATTGTCTTATAGAACAAAATTGAAAAGAACTAGAGAACGGGAAAAGGGTGTGGTGCCTATAAAAATGAAAAACTTTATTCATGGATTCAAATTTATGCTTAAAATGAATTGGATGCAATATTTCATTCTCAGTTTTCAGGCAAAAGTTAGAAACTAGTTAAATACTGATAGAATTTTCAGAGTAATCTGGCAAAAATCTCTGGGAATTTTCCTTTCCTCCACTTCAGATATTCTTATCACCCCTTCTTTATTCTTTTCCAAAGGATGAAAGAATAACCTACTTGTTTTCAACTCAGTGTTTTTAAAAAGTTTCCTTCCATTGTCCTTTTTAGACTACGATGTGACCAAGCTTCACATCGCCTTGTAAACCTGCCACTTCCCAGACACATCTGGAAGATCTTGTTGGTTGAGTCCATTACCATGAAGTACCTAACATGAATAACAAACAATTGAAAACAAATCGTTGTTCAAATGATAGTCCAAAATATGGGTTTTGTCTTCCTGTTAGGTGGGTTAAATGTTCTTTCTGTCCTGAAACCATAATTAAATCTTCCATTGGCTTTCTGTGAACACTACAAACTAGAAAGTAGCTTTAACACTATGAAGATGTGTGTGCTCCCAGACTCCAACTTCCCACTCTTTTCCAGGCTTCCCCATGGGGTGAGTGCCATTCCAAGGACTGTGTCCTGTGTTTAATTCAATTAAGGTGCCTTTCTTATACCACACCTAAAATCATTCTACAGTTTACCTCCATAATGTCTAGCTCAGACAGTTTTCTTCTGGTGTCTTTCCCATTGCATGTTTAAGTAGTATCGCTCTCTTTTTATTACATAGATTCTATTTTTATTACTCCCTACGGATCTGACTTCCTGTTTGAATTCATCTGGTTTCTTCTTCTGCAGAGTAATATTTTCATGCTTCTGTGTCTCCCAACCTTTGCCCCAGATCTCTTTGGAATAGTTTTCTTTCACTAGTGTTATAGTTTAGAGTGTTGTTTTCTAAACTTGCTATCATCTTAAGACTCTTTTACTGTGCTCCTGGATTGGATGGATCTGTCTCCTCTTGGACCCTTTATCTTTCCTTTGATGACTTTGCTCCTTTGTTTTGCTGTAGTTCACTTTCAAGCAACTGCCTCTGAAAAGATGTATGGGATGAAAGGTTCTGAGACTTTACAAGTTTGAAAATGTCTTTTATTCTGCTCTCACCTCCGATTGAGAGCTTGACTGAGTGTAGATTTCGAGGTTGAAAAAAATTCCCTTAGAACTTCCCAATATAATAAAAGGAGTGTGTGTGTGTGTCCACACCACTGACATTATACTCAATACTGAAAGACTGAAAGCATTTTAAGAACAGAAACAAGACAAGGTTGCCTGCCTTTGCTATTTCTGTTCAACAGATGTTTTAGCCAGAGCAAGTAGGTAAGAAGATGAAATAAATGCATCCAAAAGACAAAGAGAGAAGTAATGCCTCCGTTCACATACAAGTTGATCTTCTACACAGGGAATCCTAAAACTATTTCTCAAAATTGATAAAGCTAATAAGTGAATTCAGCAAAGTTGTATGTACAATAAATTACCAACGAAAAATCCAAAAAGTAAGAACAATTCATTTCCAATAGCTTCCAAAGAATAAAACATTTAGGGATAAATTTAGTTGAGGAAGGTAAAAAAAATATGCGCTAAAAACTGCAAAACATTGCTGAAAGAAATTAAAGAAGACCCAAGTAAATTGAAAAATATACATATTAATGGATTAGAAACTTAATATTGAAAAGCAGTACTGCACAAAGCAATTTACAGATTCAGTACATAGCAAAAATCTCAAGTAGTTTTCTCCAAAAACAGGAATGCTATCCCTGAAATTAACACAAAGATGCAAGCTTAAAAATGTAAAACAATATTGAAAAAATAACAAATCAGAAGTCTCACATTTCCCATCTTCAAAACTTTTACAGAACTATAGTAATCAAAACAGTGTGATATTGGCATAGGATAGATAAATTATCACTAGAATAGAATTGTGATTATATCCCATAAACCCATTGTTCTACTTTGCCTTCAATTGCTGTGACAAAACACTGTGGTCAATACCAGCTCGAGGAGGAAAGGGTTTATTTAGCTTACATCTCCCAAGTCACAGTTCATCACTGAAGGGACTCCAAGGTAGGAATTCAGGGCAGGAACCTGGAACCAGGAGCTGAAGTACAGGCCATGGAGGAACACTGCGCACTGGCTTGCTTCCTTAGCCCATAATCACTCGACAGTCAAGAAAGTGCCCCATAGACTTGGCCACAGGCCAGTCCAATTGGGGAAATTCCCCAATTGAAGCTCCCTCAATCCAGGTGTGTCAAGTTGACAACTAAAGCTATCCAATACGCCCATAAATCTTTAAGCCAGTTGATTTCAATAAGAGTATCAACATTACTCAACAAGAAAAAAATTTATTCAATGAGTAGTGAATATCTATGTGGAAAACAATGAAGCTAGGGGCGGTGTGGAGGTGTCTTAATTTATTTTATGTATAAAAATTAACTCCAAACATACTAATGGCCTAAAAAAGTAAAAATTATACAACTAAGTTTAATAATGGTTTTTTAGACATAATATTGAAAGCACAACTAACAGAAGAGAAAATAAATTAGATTTCATCAAAATGTAAAGGTTTAGCATATTAAAGGATGCTAGCCAGAGAATACAAAACAACTTGTGGACTGATAAAGATTTGCTGCTCTCAATATATAAAAAGTTACTATAGTAAATCAACAGTAAATAGAAGATCCAGTTTAAAAATGGATAAATAAAAATGACCTTCAATAGACATTTGCTCAAAGAAGATACTCAAGTTGCCAAGAAGTACAAAAAAAATGTTCAGTGTCATTAAGTTATTAGAGGAATTCAAATCAAACCAATAGTGAAATGCTCTTTCATAGTACTAGGAAGGCCATGGGGTGAAGTGTAAGGAAAGGAAAAACAAAGGAACGTCAAGGGGTGGAGGGACTGGAACCTTCAAACACGACCATACTGAAGCTTTTCCTATGTTTATTTTAATAGAAAAAGGCATAAATAATTATAGTGGTAGTTCTATCTGAAAGCTTGTCTAAGTTATAATACTCTCTAATCAAAACCCAATATAGATATTGTGAAGGCATTGTGTCAATGCTCTACATTTGTGACTGACTTTATCTGAAGGCTTACTTTAAGAAAAGTGCACTCAATCTGGATAGGCTCTGTAAAACCAGCTGAAAGGCTTTAACAGCATAAAGAGCGTCTTTTAAAGACTGCAGCATCTTCAGCTCTGCCTCAACCAACCTGTCGGTCCTGTCATTTCTCATAGTGTGAACTCATGCACATGCATGTGAATGTATCCGTGCACGTGTGTGTACCAACTCCTTAAACTATCTAAGTATCTCTGTATCTGTCATATTTATTTATTTATTTATTTAGTCACTTCTTGGCTTTTTTGCTAAGATCAAATGTATTCATTTTTTGACTGTGTAGGTGTGTATGTGCATGTGTGGGAGTAAATGTGCACTACCCCACACATGCAGAGACCAGAAGACAACTTGTGAGAGTGAGTTATCTCCATATATCATGTGGCTTCTGGTGATTAGACTCCGGTCATCAGGTTTGGTGGAAAGCATCTTTACTCACTGAGCCATCTTGCTGACTTCTATCTATCATCTGTCTCTAACATGTATGTATGTACATATGTATGTACGTATATAATTACCAATATATCTATGTCTGCTTATAACTATCATCTATGTATCTATATATTCATGTATTTATCTATGCATATATGTATCATATTGTATTTCTTGATCATCTACACAGCTCTTGTGGACCCTATTTTTTTTTGAGAATCTAGATTTATACAACATAAAAAATGATTCTCTTAAACTATTGAAGGCCTTTTTCTTAAATTTTTTTAAATCAATAGTTGCTGATAAGAATTCTGGTGTTGATGCTTTTGTAATCCCTTTCTCTTTGGAGGCCTTTGGTTCTGGAGTTAGACAATGACAGACTGGGTTTTGATCCTCATCAGGATGGGTTTTAATGGTACATTACTCATTTTGCTTCTGAAAGGTAGTGAGGAAATTGACTTCACCCTCCCTTCCCTGTGCTCTGGATTCTCTAGGTCTTGTGTGCCTATTAGATAGATGTTAGACTTTCTGGTGATTTTCTCTGCACTGTCTCACTGTCATGTATTTTAAAAAAAAATTGTATGGTTTACCATTCTACTTTGGGTTGATTTTATTTTGAAATTATATTTGGAAATTTCAAGAATTCCATATTTATTCTGTAATCATTCCTTCTCTTGTTTTAAAAGTATAATATTTTCTGGAATTTCAAATTAAGCATTGTTTGTTTATGTTACCTTTTTCTTTAAGGCTCTGTTTTCTATTTATCATGGTAGGTAATATGAAACAGTGCTTTATTAGTGCAGACAGGTAAGAGTTCAGGAATCATTTATAATGCAGTCTGATCATGTAACTTTGAGCAGGCTGCTTGAAAATCTCTGCCTCTGTGTCCTGGAGCTTAACACTCTGAGCTAGCACAGCTGGTAAACACCTAGGGAGCTTTTTATGAGCACCCTAACTAGCACTTAGTGAGTACCTAATAAAGGTAAACTGTAATTAGTAGCCTTCCTTCACGCTGAAAGCTTTACTCATATGACTGATGAATCCTGGTTGTCCATTCACATTTTAAAAACGAGACACTCTGAAGTTGGCTTGGAAGTTCAGTTTTGTGAGTGAGATTCACTAAGTGGAAGCCTAGTTTCAGTGAGTCAGAAATGGTCAGTGAATAAAGGCAGATGAAGAGACTCCACTGGGGATCATCAAACATGCACTGGAGTCCTCCCCAGAGGAAGATTTCCCTCCCAACAAACCAAATTTGCCTTGCATTGAGCACCTGATTGCCAGCCCTTACCCTGGGGATGAGTGTGACTGGGTTCACCTAGAAACAGTCCCCTGGTTCTCAGCTGCACGCTTCGTTCTCAGCCCTTAGTGTCTGCAGGGTCACAGGCTGGACAGGGCTCTTTCCCTCTCCCAGCTGTGGCTCGTGCCACATGTACTCACAGCGGTTTCTCTCTGCTTCCCCGTTTATCAATGCACACCTTTTTATCAAATTTTCATTTTCCTGAAATTTGTAGAAATTGCTTATTAGCCAAAAATCTCTCCTGACCTTTCCTCTTCCTTCCTGTGGAACTCGATTATTTAAAAAAATCCTTCATTCCCATTTTAATGTGTTTCAAGAGGGTAGTGAGAAAAATTCATGTGCTCAGGTGTAATTTTGAACCAAAATCCCTCAAATGCTAAATATTAAATTTTTTGCAGCATGAATTCCGGCTTAACTTCTAAATTGAAAATATCTTATTTGAATGTCACCAGGAACTTCATACTCACCATACATGAAAGTCTTTATACTGGTGTGCTTGTCTACAAAATCATGGCCATTTTATTCCCCATTTGTGTGTGTGTGTGTGTGTGTGTGTGTGTGTGTGTGTATGTGTGCTTTGAGGGGGCACCCATGTGTGCCAACACATGTGTGGAGGTCAAAGGAAAACCTGGGGTATTGCTCTTAGCCTTCCATCTTGTTTGAGACAAGGTCTCTTTTTGATTGTTTGTCACTGCATTTCCCAGGTTAGTTGACCCACAAGAACTCTGTCTTTGCCTTTCATCCTGACACAGGAGTGCTGAGATTACAGATGTGCACTATAGTGCACAGCTTTGTATGAGTTTGGAAGAATGGAACTCAGATCCTCACACTTGCATGACCACTGAGCCATCTCTATAGCCTCCTTGCCTCCTCATAATTAAAATCATATTCTTTATTATTATTTATTTTAAAATAAAGCTTCTTGTGAAGAACTTGGAAGGTGGGAAAGCTTTATATAAAAGTAATCTGTGATTCCCTTACATCAGAATAATTAGTACTGCCTTCCAGCTCCTTTTTGAATCATGATGTTCTTTTCTCCAGCTCTGACTCTACCCATTTTACAGATTCTGCCACACTAAATCCAAACCCAAGCTGACACAGAATCTCTGATTGCAGGTGGTAAAAGAAGTTTTCCTCTGTTCTTGCCATAACCAGGCAATTATAACAATGTCTACAGCCAGTTCTTCCTGAACATTCCTCGTTAACCTCCTTACAGCAAAGTGTCCAGAAACAGAACCAAAAGAAAGAACATTTGAAAGATGCCTTTTATGCATTCAAACTATCTTCTGGGTCACTTGTATCAATTTAAGCAGGATTAGCAAAGTCCAATGATATGTTTTATTCTTATCTTCAGTACTAGCAATGATTATTTTAATATTTTAAAAAGTGTAATAACTGGTAAGTATAATTGCACTGTTTAAAATTTTCAATTATGAATAAAGTTAACTTAAAATAATTTTAATAGCTATCTATGGAGGGTTTTTATTTTTTTAGCAAACTGCTCATTTTCTAGTGTTCACTCTTTTTCAAGAGTTCCTTTGTCTGCCTTGTCACTGATTTTTATTGAGAATGTAGCATGCACTAGGCAGTGTTATAAGCATTGTACATGTGAGAGTAAACAGTCATTTCCCTGTGAAGTTCCTAAGTTAGTGGTGGAGCAGATAGATTAAACACATGTGATAGGTGCTATGGAAGAAAGTAAATAAAGCAGGAAGCGGTGAGGTGCGTGTGGGAGGAAGCCATGCTTTTTTATGCATGAAGGCTTCCAGACAGGGGGACCAGCAAGTGCAAAGACCCTGAGGTAGAAGTGTGCTTTCCCTGGTTAAGGAACTTCAAGAAGATCAAAGCAAAGACCTGAGCAAGCAAGGAGGGTATTAGGAGTGCCTGGGAGGTAGAAGTTTGTTTCTGTAGGTACCAGACAGACCGTGTAAGTGCTTAGAGAACGCCCTTGTAAAAGCTTTGGCTTTTATTCTGAGAAAATGGAAAATTATTGGAAGGATATGAATAGAGAAATGACAATGTTATAACTTTGTTTTGAAAAGATCTCTCTGGTGGCCATGTGAAAAGTAAGCCACAGGGGTTAGGGCAGAAGCACAGAGCACCAGTCAGGAGTTTATTCAGTAAGTGCAGAGACGGACTAGGGCGGCTGAGCTGCAGTGCGCATTGTCGATGAGGTGAGAAGTGGTCAGATTCTGGGTATTTAAAAATCTATATTTTTGCTTTTTTGATAAATGATTTCATGTAGACTAGATTGACCTCAAACTCATGATGTAGCTGAAGATTGTATCTATCGTCTTGAAAGAGTTATGGGGTTTGGAGAGATGGCTCAGCAGTTAAAAGTATTGACTGCTCTTGCACAGGACCAGGATTCAGTTCCCAGCTTCTACATGGCAGCTAACAATCATCAGTAACTCCAGTTCCAGGGATTCTGACACCCCCTTCTGACCTCCTTGGGCATTGCACAACACAGGTTCATTTACACACATGCGGGCAATACACTCATACACATAAAATATAAAAAATGAAAAAAGAGTCTGTCATCTGCCCAACCATTTGTCCATTCATCCTACTGTAAGCTTCAAAAATCTTTTAAAAATCTTTAAATAATTTTGTTGTTGCTTGTTTTGAATATTTATTTTTAGTGTACATGTATGCCTAAGTGTATGTACATCATGTGTTTTCAGATGCCAGCAGAGGCCAGAAGAGGGAATTGGATCCCCTGGAATTGCAGTTATAGGTGGTTATGAGCTGCCTGATGTGGGTACTGAGAACTGAATCTGGATCTTCTGTATGGACAGTAAGTACTCTTAACTCTTAAAAATTTTTTTATTGCTGTGTGTGTGTGTGTCCACGTGCCACTTCAAGCATGTAGATGTCAGAGGACAACAACTTGCAGGGCGTAGTTCTCTTCTTTGACTTTCATGTAGGTGGCAGGAATTGAACTCAGGTCATCAAGCTTACTCACTAAGCCATCTTGCTGGCCCTGATTTTAAGCTTTCTGTTTTAGACACTGGGTTTGGGAAATGTTTATGTTCTTCTGTTCATTAAAATAGTTGAGATACCATGTTTCTTGAGGTTTCTAAAACCTTGTTCATGTGGCTCTCAGGACCTGATGTTTTTCTTGTAGATAAATGTTTGATAACTTTTTGGTTATATTCCATTATCTGTCTCTTCCTGAGCTGTTATTGGCTATTTGCATCTTTCTAGAAAGTGTTCCATTTATTTAAGACTTAAGCAATTTATTGCTTTGAGTTGTATATAGTATCTGAATTTTAATATTTCTCTTTATATTTGTGGCTATGTCTTCATGATTATTATTATCTTATGCTTTGTCTGTATTTTTATGTATTTGGATAGGTAGTGTGATGTCCATTTTAATGCAAGATTCTCCCAACTAATACACAGCTTTGGCTCTTAAATTTGTGTTTGCCTTTTTTCTACTTTGTGGGTTGTTTCTTTTTCTCTCTTCTGGAATTACTTCTCCCTTCGTACTCTCCTGGTACTTACTCTGTTGCTCTCTCCTGACTCCTTGAAATAAACACTTAGCTCTTTCTGCTTCCTTGTGCTCAGATACATGCATTGGCCATATCCTGTTGGTAGTGACTTGAAGCTCTTGTTATTGTTTTTAATAATCACAATCCAAGAGCTATTTTTAATTTTTTATTGCAATGTTTTCTTTTTCAGTTTGTTATGCTAAATTAATATCTAGTTACAAAGATGTGTTATCAAGAAACTATGCTTCTTTTGATTTCTGTTTTGTTGGAATTCACTGAACTTTTCCTTTGAGGCTTAAAGCATGATCAGTTTTATAAATTTTTCACAGGTCTTTAAAATGGAAATAGTATGTTATGTTTGGTGACTACTAAGTTCCATTTATAGTTATAAATTAATCTTATCAGTAATGCTATTATATAGCAGTGTTATAAATTTTTTGTATGTCAAGAAGTGGATAGAGATATGCTGCTGCCACAGTTATTGTGCTATGTATCTTTTTTTGCTTTATATATTTTGAAACATAGTTTTATGACTTAATATCTTCATTGATTTTGCAACTCACTAATATAATATAGACCTTTGTTATTAAGTAATAATTTTTCCTTGAATTCTATTTAGTTGATATCAATATTGTAGTCACTGCCTTTTTTGTATTTCTTTTTATTTTTAATTTTCCTGATACAGTTTCACATATGTGTAAGACTCTATCATTGGGTACATCACTAAATGTAGGTTAATTATAAGACAGTGGAGATTAGCTAATACTGATAAGTTTCCTTTTTGCTCTAAAATTATATTGCATACATCGCTACTTTGCATTTTTAGAAAGTCACAAAATTTATGTAAGTTCTTATAATCAAATCTCAAAATAGATTTTTGTGTTAATCACATTTCTCACCACTGTGGCAAAATACCTGACAGAGCAACCTGAGGGAAGTAAGGTCTATTTTGGCTCCTGATTTCCGAGTTTCAGCCCATAGTGATAGGGAAGGCATGAAGTAGGGGCACCCCACCCAAGATGGCAGGAGCGCGAGGCAGTGGCTCTTCCCGCTGTGGCTGACCAGGAAGCAAAGAGTAGGGGACTAGAACCAAGGAAAATAAATATGAAAACTTGAAATTATCTTTAAAAACTGGATGCTATAAAATACAGTTTTAATGGTGGAGACTTAATTTGCTGCCTTTAATTTCTTCTTGGAATGAGTTTCATAAAGATTCTGTCGCAAATAAAGATCATTAGCAATGCCAAAAGATCTTGGGTACTAATCTATCCACAATTAATTACTATGAGATGGTAAACATTTTAAGGGTCTCAAACTTCTCCGGGATTTTTGTATTGGCTATTCACTGTCTCCAAATTCCCCCACCCAGATCCCTTTCCTGCCATCTCAAGCCTACACTCTGCCGTGGGAGGCAAACTTCCACATGCTGCTTTACCTGCTGGCCCAGTTGACAGATTTCTTGTATTAGTCAAGGCACTCTAGAGAAAAAGATCTAAGAGAATTCATATATAATTATAAAGAGGATTTGTTAGATTAGCTCACATGATCAGAGGCTGGATAGTCCCACAATGATGGCCTGCAAGCTAGAGAGCTGTGGAAAGCAGTGTAATTGCTTAGTTCAAGAATCAGGAGCAATAAGGATCAATGATGATCTCTTTGTCTTGTGCTGAAGACCTGGAAGGTCCCTGGAGTGTCTGGTGGAGTCCAACTTCAAAGATGGGAGAACCTGGAGTGTTATGTCTGAGGTCAGTGGCAGTGGAAACAGATGAATCTGCTGAAGAATAGATCTTGCTTGGTCTTTCAAGTGACCAAGTGGTCTTCTTCTTCATGTTTTTGTGTTATGGGCACCTTCAGCCTAATAGACAGTGTGGTCTGCTCCTCTTAGTTCACTGACTCACATTCCAATGGTCTGTATGAATGTATTCACAGCACTGCTGGGAGTGACCTTTACTAATCTAGGTATCTCTCAATTTAGTAAAACTGACAATCAGGATACCAGCACACTTCTGATAGAGCTCAGCACACTTCTGATAGAGCTCAGCCCACTATGGCACTGTATTATTTCTTTAAGGTACTTGTCAAAGTAGCTTTCTAGTAGTTTTGTTCTGAGATTATTAACTAATCCAGTGCATTGGGTCTGGGTTCTTTTCTTTTTAAAAATAAGCAACAGAAAACAACTTGGTCTTTCTTTTAAGACAAACAAACTTTGGGGAAAGATATCAGAAGACAGAGACTTAATGGAAAACTTGAGTACAAGGCTTAAGCATGAGCAGAGCCAAAGCAGGGTTCCTGGGTTCCAGGCCACAGGAACCATGATGAGGAAGAGTACACTGGGAATGATCTGGCTCCCCAACGTTTGTTCCTATAAGAGCTACAAACCCTACTCAAATCATTTTAGCCTTGGCCCAGCACACAAAGTTCTAGGAGATGATGGATTTGGTGCTGACCATGGTCCAGATTGGAGAAAACTTAGGGATTATGGATTACTTGGATTCTGAAATAGGAGATGTCCATATTGAATCTTTCAGATAGGAAGGAAAGGTGGATCCCAAACAGACAAAAATGACCAGTGTTAGGGCTAGGATAGCTCAGCTGCTCAAGTGCTTACTTTGCAAGCACAAGGACCTGAGTTTGGTGCCCAGACCCCACATAAACAGCCAAAAAAGTAATGCATGATGGTATGCACTTGTAATTCTAGCACTAGGGAGATGGACCCTCTGGGACTCATTGGCCGGTCTATTTTGGTGAGTTCCAAGCCAGTGGAAATTCTGTCTCAAAAGAAAAAAAAGAAAGAAAAGTATATGATGGCTAAGGAATGGCATCTTAGGTTCGTGTCTGGCACACTCACAAAACAACAAACACACACACACACACACACACACACAAATGACCAATGTCCTCTGAACATACTATCTATAATGGCATCTTAATGTTTAATGCATATTATTACATGAATGCACATTGTAACACATTATAAGCCTAAAAAAGGCAAAAGAGTTAAATGACCTCTTAATTATATAATTATGTGCTCATTAATTTATTGATCTCCCCACTTTTGTATCTATGGTCAAACAAGAATCATTGGCTAAATTGTACTGGATATGTTATTTAGATTTCATTTCTGTCAACCCAGCATTTTACTTTCAAGTAAAGTAAATATATTCGTATGTGATAAAGAGCTCAAAATATTATGAATCAGATTCACATATAAATACATTATAAATCTACCTTTCCCAAGAATTACTATTGTCAGAGATTGCAGATCACCTTCACAGATGAATTTGTTCCTGGTTATCAGGATACTAAACCCATTCTGATCAATGCTAATTCAAGAGTCCTTAGCTCAAAATGCAACTTGTTCTCTGCTCTAGGTTCTGTGCAGGAGAGGGAAAAAGAAATGATTTGTGATCCAAAGAATAAGTTTTGACAGCCCAAACCCAAAACACATTCAAAAATTTCCACAGGGGCTTTCGAGGTGACCTTGGGAAGGAAAAGCAATCTTTATCTAGTAGAAAGTAAGAAACTGCCTAGAAGATGATAGATTTTACCTGTTGACCACTTGGGCTTTGGAAAAACATCTTTGTATGTATCCTTGCATTCATGGCATCTTTGCATACATACTGGGGAATTTGGAGGGTAAGATTAGGTGGCAGCACCTGCCCACAGACCCCTGAAAATAACAGAAAGATTCCACTGGTGTCAAAGCAGGCTGGTTCCTGCTGCCCTGAAGCTTAGGGTAATCTTTGAAACGCCTCTCCAAAGCCCCTTGGAAGCTGGGTGTGGAGATGGTCCACAGGGTTTAATTATAAGATTCCCACATTCCCATGCCTCTGTTAGCTAGAAATAAAGGTCATCTAACAGTTCAGCTAGAAGTCTCTGTCCTCAGTTAAGTATGAAGGATCAGGAAGAGAGGAAGCCTTAGGCTTCAATTCAGCAACTTACTCCTTAAAAGAAAACATCATTGGCCACTACATTCCTCTTCTTTATGGATTAATGAATATCAAAATAAAATGCAGATATTTGAAAGCACCAAAAAGAAAACTTCAGGTTAATTTTCAGCATAGAACACAAGCTCTGAATGGCAAAGTCACAATGAACTGTGATGCCTGTTTCTCAAATATATCTTTAAAAATGATACTTGTTAACCATGATCATTAGTAGCCAAGCAGTACTATGGGACAAAAAGGAAAAGACCATCCCAGGATTAGCTGGAAATGGAGTTGAGATACTTTTGAAAAGTTCTGTTTCATTTTCAGAAGAAAAGATTATACACATTCTTGTCTTCTTAGTTTTTCAAAAGACAATTTTAGATTGAATAGATGAAGAGAAAGACCAATCTTTGGGATATGTCTGGCTTAAAAAAATCAAATTCTCTGCTCTTTCAAAATTGATTTATGTCTCAGAAATTATTTCTTATTCAAAAAAATTTTTAACATATCTTGATCCTATTAGAAGTCTACTTCCTGTATTCCACAGCCTTTAAATTGGAAAGTGTAATCCCTGCCCTAAAAGGTCACAGAATGTTAATATCAAAAATTACAGATAACTCAGCATCCCAGGTGTGGAGGACCGTCTCTGGATGAGGGGACTAATGTCCCACTTTCCTAGCAGTTCATTTGAACCTTGTTAAGTTGGCTAAATGCTTCCTATCTCCGTTTTCACATCCTTAAGTTGTCAGGTAATATCTGTCTTACTTGCCTTATGGATTCTTGAGCCAGGGGTACAGATAATGTCTAGAAACATTCTTACCACTTTGTATTGTGTTATCCTATACCAGTTTCCATAAAGCTTCAAAAGGCTGTGTGTTTCCTTTTAAATAGCTTTGCTAAAAGTCCCCAAATCTCTTTCGAGCCCGGATTTACAGCAGTGTGTTTTTAAATATGGTCTGGGCTATGACATTAAGAAGACATACCACCTTTAACAAGAAGCAAACTAATGTTTCAAAGGACTTTGTTTTTTTTTTTTCTGGTACTCAACCTGTGAAAGGAAGAGAAATGTTATTCTTTTAAAATCTTGAAAGATAACAAATTCCAGTTTAGGGCCATTTTGAGCAAACAACAAAGTTAATGCATTTTATTGAACCTTTGAAATGTCAGGTGTAGAACAAAATTTTCCAGGCATACACTTGAAATAATATATATGAAATATGTAAGCTTTTGCTGGATTCTAAAAAAAAAGATGTAGAATTGAGAAGATGGAAGATATGGGGTCTTTTTTGTTTGTTTGGCTTTGTTTTCTTTTTCTTTTTCTTTTTTTTTTTTTTTTTGTTGTTGAGACAAGGTCTCCCTGTAGCCCAAGCTGGCCTGGAACTTGATATTTAGATCAAGCTGGCCTCCATCTCACAGAGATCCACCTGCCTCTCCCTCCTGCATGGTGGCATTAAGGGATGTGCCACCACATCTGGCTCATGGGCATTAATTGTAGGTTCACTCATTCAAAAAGGAAACCTTGACCAATGCAGGGGGATGGGAACAGGGACACTTGATTCCCACAACAGGGACAGAAGCTTTGTGCCAAATTCCTTCTTGGATTACTGTGTCCTCTGGCCCCTGAAAAGTGTCTCTGAGTTTCTGCTGCCACAGTCAACTCTGTCTCCAAGTATTTTACATGTAGATTGCCCAAAAGAGGACATGTTGGGTTCATCAATCTATTCAGGATTCAATGTCCTTCTAGATATTAAAATAGGTCACTACAGAGGTTATTGACTCCAGTTCCAATTAGTGGCTGTGATGGAGGGTTGTCAAAAATGTGAGACGCATCGTAAAAGGAGAATTCCAATGTAGACAGACTGTGAAGTCAAGTACAGGAGAATCTGGCAGTGGAGGTGGGACCAGAAATGACAGACAGCCAGAGATGGGGCATTGTCAAGAGTCCCTGGCTGTGGTTTAATCCAAGAGGGACAGTCTGAGAAATGACATAAAGCATGTTTTTCATTGTGATTCCAAGGAAGCTGGGATGTTCATATATAAATCCCCCTTAATCATTGATTGAGGACTGCTTACAGAATTGATTACAAGTGGTTAGGCATGAGACCACTGGGTTGGATGCTGCAGTGTTTACTGTGCATGGTACCTATGTGTAAGACATTAGTCATAGACATTGCATTAGTCTGCTTTGCATTACTCTATCAAATACATAGGAAAATCACCTTATAAGAAGGAAAGATTTTCTTTGATTCATGGTTTCAGAGGTTTTAGTCTACTGATTTCATTGCCTTTGGGCCTATGATGAGGCAGTATATAATATCAAGAATATGTGTTGAGGAGGCCTGTTCACCCTAAGGTAACCAGGAAAAGAGAGAGACACAGACAGACAGATAGACAGACAAAGGGATCAAGGTCCAATATCTCTCTCAAGGATATGTCCTCGTTGATTTAACTTCCTTCCATCCAGCCCACTTCTTAAATGTTACCCCACAATCCAACAGCACCACAGGCTGATGACCACGCCTTTAAACACCATGCTTTTGGGAGATACTTATTCACACTATAGCAGCCGCTTTCCACTGGAATGGCTTGCACGTGTGGGTTTCAAGTCACAGCTTGTCAAATATCATTTTTATTAGAGCAGTAATTCAATTTAAATTTTAAATTAAATTTAATACAGGCAGTAATAGATCTTTGTGTTTGACTTTTGGACAACCTTTCAAATGCCTGAAACCCTTCTATATAACTGAATTTGTAGTTTTGCACATTAGCTGATAGAGGAATACTAAGCTTTTCTGTGCTGATGTTGGGAGCCATCCATAACTTCAGGCTTGGAAGCATTGACATCTATGGCAATTAGTTGAATCAAGCCATGAATTGACTATCTTATTTTTATTTTTGCCACTATTTTAACAAAAGATAAACTGCTAATATTAATCACAGGCCTTTTAATATGCTTTTAAAAACTCAGAGCTACAAACCATAAGTCATGCCAAAACATTGGAAATCTTTAGTCATATTTGAACTTAAGCTTTGTTTTTGGTTTCAATAACAAAATTAATACCTAGAGCAAGGCAGAAATTCATAATTCAAACATAAAGATGATGGTTTCATCTCTGTGGGTTTCTGAGCATCCATGCCCTTTACATGTGTAAGTCTGCTGCTTCTGGTTTATGTTGTGAATTTCTGTGCATGTTATTTGATGAATTCCATATGTATAGAAATTGGAGATTGAATAGAAAGCCTGCTTTATTAAAAAAAAAAACAAAGATCATTTAAGGTGTCATTTTTCTATAAGTATATCTAAGCCCTAGTGGAGAAAAAGTGCTTAACTGAGTGCCTATGCATTTGAAGCGCCCATCATGATCTGGGTTCTGTCAGTCAAAGTAAATCATAAGGTCAGGCTGGCCAGGAGCTATTGCTAAGAGGAGACAAAGATACATCTGGGGCTGAGCATAAGGAGGAACAGAGGCCATAAGTCATCTGAGCAGAAAGCTCAGAACTCATGTCTTAAGAAATTCCTTAACTATGCTTATATGGAGATTCATCACAGCCAGTTCATATAAAGGGAAATAACATAAATTTGATTTATTGATACATCTATCCAATTTTTGGTAACAACCAAGAACTTATGAGTGATCTTGATAAAATGGTAGCAAATCCTCCCAGTAAGCAAACTACTGGTATGATGTGATACAAACAGTAGAGCCCAGAGCTACAGAAGATTCTGCTATCTTTTTTGCTCTGAACTGAATCTCTCTTAGTATGTGGAGGATTATCCTATGCGAGTGGATAAAAGACTGTGTTAGCATTCAAATCTTGGTACTCACTGAAATCCTACAAGCAAGAAAGGCAAGCTCATACCTGGAATATGTGTCTATTTTAAGAGATTAATCTCTGGTCCTTTCAGGATGGAAGGGACCCATACAGTCAATAAGTGAGATTACTGATGTAAGCTATCCAAGCCATTTTATCTACTTGGTTGAGTAGTGTCTCTTCTAGATGATCTCTGGGGATGCTGATATGTGCTGTGTAGACCTTTCAGATCTCGTGTCTACTCTGGTGTGTCTATTCATACGCTTCTGTTGGAGACCTCATTCTACTTAACCTTCCAGTTTTTCTTTTTTGCAATCTCCTGACCATTTGACCATTTTGACCTCTAAGAAAAATCTAAGAAATCTGCTACTGTCTCTGTGACAACATATATATTCTAACTTTTAGACACTTCTACCCAGAGTGAATGTAATTAGGTGCTGTGCACATTTATGAATATTAACATTTCTTTTGAGTACTATGCTGAAGCAGAATGTGTGGGACTGATGGTAGGTGTGTCTCCAACTCTGTAAGACACTGCCAAGGCATTTCCAAAGTGAAAGTAGCATTTTCTGTCTCATCAGAAAAGAATGAGAATTATATGCCAATGCTTGCTCTTTTCAGCCCTTTTAATTTTAGTAATTTTGATGTGCATATGTTGTAGTATTTCACTGTGGTTTTAATTTGCATTTCCTTGGGAACTAATGCTGTTGAATGTCTATTCATGAGCTTAATGACCATTTATGTATGATGATGTGGCCATTTAAATCTTCTGTTTTTAGAAAACAGACTATTTTTTACAAAAAGTATTGAGCTGTAAGATTTGTCTAAATAGTTCACATATAAACCTTTATTAGATAAATTACAAATATATTCCTCTTTCTGGGACATGTCTCTTTATTCCTTTTTTTTTTTAATTCTTTTAAAAGTATTTTTACATCTCACTAGTTCCCAGCTGGCTGCACATCAGGGACTTTCCAGTCACCTCCTGTGTCTTGGAGATTGAGGTAGGCAGCTTATGTTCCCTGACTTCACCCCAATGTCCCAGCTACAGTACTGTGCCATTCCCAGGAGCCTGTGGGTGGCTCCTTGTTAACCCTAACCCCTGGGAGTTACCCCCAGAAATCTTCCGTCTGCCAGATAGAAACACCCAAAGCCTGTCTCTCCCTCACCAATCACCTGCCCTACCATCATGCCCAGAGACTATGAAGGGTCCTTAGACCTGGAACCTAGTTAGAGACCTCCAACCCAGCCCCCACCCCACTCACCTCCACCTGAGGTTAGTGTGATACCCAATCCTAGTCCCCCAGGGAGCACTGCTTGCTCCCACTGTGATCTCCAGTTCCTGCTACCAAAGAATCAGTTGAAGAACTATGGCAATCTTCCCCAGACTTCAGAGGATTGGCAGTGGAAATCTACTAACTCTACAGAAGGTTTGCTCCTGGGACCAAAAGTTCACATATCCCCAACTGTGTGTGAGAACACATCTGACTCCCGTTTACACATCAACACAGTTACCCAAGATAGAACACCAAGCACAATTAAGCTGTTCCACAAACTGTCACACTGAGGCAAGAGCAAAGACCCAAACACCTGCTCAACAGAGGTGCGCCTAGATATCTATATGAGGAAAGACTACCAACGACCTAACCCCAGATACCTAGGTTCAAACACAAAACATAAAAAATATGAATAATGAAGCCCATCTGTCTCCTCCAGAAATCATTACACCTACCACAATATCCCTCTGAGAACAGCAATTTGGTGAAGCACAAGACAATGATTTAAAAATTGTGATTATAAATATAGTCAACAAATTCAAAATAGACATGCATAAATTCCAGAGTGAAGACTGTGAAAACAAAAAAGCAGATGAATGAAACAAAGAAAATGATCCAAGATATGAAACTAGAATTTAAAAAAGAAATGGAGTTTCTGAAGGAAAGCCAAACTGAAATAAAACTTCAAATGTGAAACTCATCTGTGAAATAAAAAAAATAATGAAAAGCCTCACCAATAGAATGAGTAACATGGAAGAGAGACTGTCAAGCTTGAAGGTAAGATAGAGGAATTGGATCATTTGGTCAAAAAATTTAAATAAAAAAAAATACCCAGGAACAGAAAGTACAGGAATTCTGATATATTTTTTTAAAAAACCAAACCTATGATCCATAGGTATAAGAAGGAGAAGAAAGAAATCCAGGTCCAAGGCACAGATGATATTTTCAACAAGCCCATAGAAGAAAACTGCTCAAATCTCATGAATAAGGTGCCTGTCAAGGTCTAAGAGGCAAACAGAACACCAAATAGACAGGATCAGAAAGAACCTCCCCACATTACATAATAATCAAAACACTTAGTGTATAGAACAAAGAAATGACATTGAAAGCTGCAAGAGAGAAAGAACAAATCACATTTAAAGCAGGCCTGTCAGAATAACACCTGTCTATTCAATGAGTACATTGAAGGCCAGGAGGGCAGGACTGATGTTCTACAGATTCTTAAAGACCACAGATACCAACCCAGGCCTACTCTCCATTGTAATAGAAGGAGAAAGGAAAACTTTCAATGACAAGAAAAGACTTAAAGAACTTATGTCCACTAAATTAGCTCTACAAAGGCTACTAGAGGGAATACTTCACTAGGAAGAGAAGGCTGAATGCACTCAAGAGGGCACAAGGAATAAACTATTACAGAACAGCTAAGCAAAAGAGACTAAAGTAAACAGCACTACCACAACAATTTAACAGATATTAATAAACAGTGACCATTAATAACTCTCAACATTAATTATTTAAATTTCCTAATAAGAAGACACAAAGTGATTGTATTGAATTAGAACACAGGATCCATGTTTTTGCTGCCTTCCACAGGCACACTTCACCATCATCTATCAACTCCACCACAGAGTGAAAGGTTGGGAAAATGTATTCTAAGTATATGAAACCGAGAAACAAGCAGACACGACTGTTTTAAAATCTGGAAAAACAGGCCTCAAATTAAAACTAGTCAGGCATAAGGAAGGACAATTCACACTCACTACAGGGAAAACTCACCAAAAGGATATTACAGTCCTAAACATACATGCACGAAACATAAGTATACCAAATTCATAAGAGAAATACTATTCTATCTAAAATCACAGATTGACTACAACAATGTGAAAGTGGATGGATTCAATACCCCACTCTCACCAATAGACAAGTTATCCAGAAAAAAACTAAACAGAGAAACCTGGGAGTTAAATGACATTATAATTCAAATGGACCTAACAGACATTTACCAAACTTTTCCACACAAACACCAATGAATATACTTTCTTCTCAGAAGTCCATGGAACTTTCTCCAAAACTGACCACATATTAGTACACAAAGTATGTCTCAACACAGTTATTGAAATTGAAAATAGTATCCTATCTAATCAGAAATAAATAAAGCTGGATGGGAAAAGAGCAGAAACTGATGGAAACTAAACAATGCACCACGGAATGAAAATTGGGCCAAGGAAGAAGTCAAGAAGGAAAATTAGGGACCAGAGAGATGACTTAGCTGTTAAGAGCACTGGTTGTTCTTGTAGAGGACCCAAGTTCCATTCCCACCACTCATATGGTGGCTAACAACTGTCTGTAACTCCAGTTCCAGGGGATCTGATGCCCTCTTCTGATCTTTGTGTGCATTGCATGACATGGGTGCACTTACATTCATGCAGGCAAATAAAATATAAAATAAAAATAATAACAAATAAAATATAAAAAAGGAGGAAAATTTAAAATACCTAGAATTGAATGAAAATGAAAATACAACATACCAAAATCTATGGGACACAATGAAGGCAGTCCTAAGGGGAAAGTTTATAGCACTCAGTGCATACAAGGAACCAATGAAACCTTTAACCAAATTAACCAAAAGAAAGAGAAAACCCAAATTAATAAAATCAGATATAAAAAGGGAACTATTGCAACAGATACTGTGGAATTTCAGAGAATCATAAGAACATACTGGAAAATCTGAAAGAAATAGGTGAATTTCTAGATGAGATGACCTACCAACATTAAACCCAGACGAGGTAAGCAATTTAAATAGATACATAACAACTAATGAGATAGAAACAGTAATTAAAAATTTCCTAACTAGCTGGGTGTGATGGTGCACACCTTTAATCTCAGGAATAGAGAAGGAAGGCAGATCTCTGTGAGTTATAGTCCAGTTTTGTCTACAAGCCAGCCAGGCTACATAGTCGAACCCCGTCTCAGAAAACCAAAATGCTAACCAAACAAAAACAAAACAAAACAAAAACAAACCTCCCAACTGAAAAATGCCAAGGACCATGGATACCACACCGAATTCCACCAAACATGTAAGGACAGGAAAGAACTTTTTGAATAGGACCCAAATAGCACAAGCATTAAGACCAACAACTCACAAATGGGAATCTAAAAAGCTTCTGTATCATTCCAGTAAAGAAGAAACCTATAGAATGGGAAAGAATATCAGCTGGAATTTACAAAGAACTCAAAACAAACAGAATTTGGTAATATCCCCAGAAAAAAAAAAAATCTGGTTGGGATTATGTTAAACCTGCCGGCCAATTTAAGTGGAAATAATATTCTAACTGTTCTAGTCTTTGAAACATGCTGTGTGATGTCTTTAATTTCTTTTTATATTTTTCAGATCATAACTCTTACACATGCTGTAATATATACTATACATATGTTAAATATATTTCTAGGTGCTCTTTTGCCTTTGAATGGTATTGTAAATGGAATTAGTCTTTTAATTTCATTTTTTGGCTACTTTTTGGTTACATACAGAAACATAGTTGATTTTTATGTTAATCTATATTTATCAAGTTGATATATTTCTTTCTTGATTCCATTGGTCTTGATGTTTGTTTTTTGGGTCATGTTGTTATAGTTCTTCAATTTTAGTCTTCATATATATGTTATATATAAATATATTCATAAAATACATAATATATATTGTTTGCTCATTTGTTTGATGCTTTGTGTTATGACATTGAACCTCCACTATAATGTTGGAAAAAGTCATTTGGGTAGGTATCTGTCTTTTTAAAAAGTCTCTTTCTTTTAGAAGGGTATTCCTGGTTATAAAGGAAAAACAATCATTTTAAAATGGATTAATATATTATAAAACATCCTTAGCAAGTTGAGGAAGTTCTCTTTTACTTATTTTGTAAGAATACATTTTGATTAAGATAGAATTTATATATCATAAAATTTAAAGTGTATAATTCAGTTGTGGTGGATATACTTGCAGAGTTGTGTAAACATTACCATGATCTAAATGAATAACATTTTCATAGCCCCTAAAAAAAGCCCTGGGTCCATTAGGAAACTGTGTACATTTCACTACAATTCCCCTCATCCACAGCAACCACTAGCTACTTTTTCTCTGTAAAATCTCTTATGCTGGATAGTTCTCCAAAATGGAAACATGCATTCTGTGTGGCCTTTTTCTGACATAATTCTTCCATACCTAGCATGCTTTCAAGGTTCATACAACTTCTACCATGTTGCATAACTTCATCCTTTTTATTGTTGGATAATATTCCATTGTACATTTTATTTATCCATTCATCAGTTGATTATTTCTACTTTATGACTGTTGTGAACAATGCTGCCTTGGATAAGTTTTTTACGTGAATACATGCTTTAACTCCTCTCTGATACATATACAGGAGTAGAATTGCCAGGTCATACACTGAACATTTTAGGAACTGTGGGATTGTTTGCAAAGCAGTTGAAGTCTTCTCATCTCTACCACTCACAGATGAGGGTTCCAATTCCTCCACATCCTAGTGGACACTTGATCATAGCCATCATTGTGGGTATTGAAGTGGTCTCTCATTGTGTTTTGATTTGTACTTCCCTGATAAATTTCTTAGTGTAAGACTCTAAGGCAAAAAAAAAAAAAAAACCTGAAAAAGGGGCTGGGAAATGGTTTGGTGGATAAAGTGCTTACTGCACATCATGCAAACTAGATTTTGGATTCCAAGAACCCACATAAAAGCCAGGTGAGTGGTCCATGTAACAATTGCAGCACTTGAGAGGCAGGGATTGGTGATTGTGGGGGTAAGCTGACTATCTACACTACCCAAATAGGCACACACTGCTTCAGTAAACGACCCTACTAATTAAATAAATTGGGGAACAATCAAAGAAGATACCTGACATAAACCTCTGGCCTCCACATGTTCATAACATATATGTACCCACACATGTATAAACATACATGCACACAGGCATGCCCCATAAATACACACATAAGCCCTACAAAGATAATTTATATTTAATTAGTTTTACTGTTAATAGTGCTGCTATTACAAGTGTGAAACTATTGTATACATGGTAGCAAATAAGACAGTTGATATTACTAGGAATCAAGATTTTTAATCTAATAGCAAAAGTAGATAAATGTTGACAAAGATATTAGGGTGGAAAACCCTGTGATGTTTAAATCTACATTGAAATATCAATATAAAACATTAAAATTGTGTAAGCCCCATGGTACCCCAGTAGCCATGTTTGTATTTAGTAACCCCATTTTGTTTTCTAAATACTTTGGAGCTTATAAAGATAATAGCTGGTTCCCAGGTGTATGCCAGGGCAAGTACAAAGTAAGCCTTGGGATGTCTCAAACACCGAGGACCTGGGCAGGGAGCATATGACAAGAGCACCTAAGAACCAGCTGGAGAGGGTGAGAGGCTCCCACCGGTCAAAGAGAGTATCCACTGCAAAAGATAACTCTTAAATCCAGAGAAGGGACGGGGAGAGAGAAAAAAAGGAGGAGAGGAGGCAAAGAGAGAAGGGGAGTGAGAGAGTGAGAAAAGAGGGGGAAAGAGTATGAATGAATGCAAATGCCTCGTTTTCCACATTGAAGACGACTTTCATATCAAATGTTCACTCTGGAGCTCTGCAATAGAATGTTCCTTATCTTTTTAGAGGATAAGGGTTTGCCAGTGTCTAAAAAAAAACAGCTAGTAAATAGAGGAAATGAGTGAGAGCATTAGAAACCATCATTTTGCAGTTGCCAGTGAAATAATAGACATGCCAGGATGATCCATGCACAATAGGGGCTAAAGTCATTAAGTGAAGGTTAGCTGCAGAAAAGGGCTATCTCAGGGTGCCTAAATATCCATATTGCTAACTCCTAACAGAGAAATGAAACTGCTTTTCCAATAAGGAATCTGGCTTGTCAACTCTACCAAGTTTAGTTCTCTAAAATTCACAGGGTTTCCCCTCCTCATGAATGAAAAACCTGTCTCTTATTATTCTTTCACAATTGACTTATTTGTCCAGTCACCTGAGTGTAGCCAATTTCCTGAGCCTGCCAGGCATTTCCTGCCACCCTCTGACATTGTCCTTGAGTGGGACACCAAAGCTATCTGGCACTAAAGTGTCTCCTTCCATTTTATGGCTGGTCTGTTACCAGCTGCTGATGGGCCTGCCCTGACATCTCATACCAATGCCTTTCTCTTGCAGGCAGTCTTTAATTTATGTTGCTTCTTATGGTAATAAAAACAATTATACTGTGTCTTTGTGCCTACAAGAATACATATGTATATGAAGCTATATCCTTCTACATATGTGACTACAAATGTGACTTTTATATCTGAGGTGTGCATCATGCTCAATGCTCAACTTTTTGTTGTTATTTGTAGATATTTGGCTATTATTATTTTTTGACAAGGTCTTCTATATTACCTGTGTTGGCTTTGGCAGCCTAGTGAGTCTCTCATCCCCCTGCTTCAGCCTCCCTAGTGCTGGGACTATAGTTGTGCACCATCATAAGCGTCAGACATTCAACTTTGCCAAATATTCTTTCACCATTTACTGAGATGGTTAAATGGAATTTCTCCTTTAACCTGTTAATTTGACATAGTAATTACAGGTGAATAATCTAATTTTAAAGTATTCTTTGTAGCTCAAAGGAGGTCCCCAGTCAGTCATTGTATACTAACTTATTAACTTACTTTCATTTTATATCATTCCTGTACTATTTACAAATCACATATTGGTCTGTGGATTTTTGTTTGTACTTTCTTTTTTTGGGATCAATGTCAGCATTACTCATTCTCTATAGTCACAGACCACTTAGATGATACGGTCCTATTCTTTGAAGCTTTGAATGAAGTCATTAGTTGGACTGATGACGTCTGGTGGTTTTAGTAGGAATTGATCTTTGATAACCTCATTATCTTTACTGATAATTGGTCGGAGTGTCTACAGAAATCCTTTGAGAGTCATAGTTCCCTAGAAATTGATATGTTTTTATCTAAATTTTCAAGTGTATTTGCAAAGTGTTTTCTCACAATTATTTTGGTTGCTTTATAGCCCTTTCTGCTAGCTGACTTTGTGTGTTTTTCTTTCTACTTTATTTTAAGAAATGAGACATGCTATCCTTTTACCCATTTCACTGATGTCGCTCAAATGATCAGTTTTTATGTTTCACTTTTCTATCTGTTAAATGCATTAAAAATTAAATGTATAATAATATCCCTTCCCCATTTTGGTCTCTTGAAATAGGATCTTGCTCTGTGACACACACTGGCCACATAGCGGTGACCTTCCCTGTCTTAGCTTCCCAAACGCTGGTGATACACGTGTGTGTCACTATTCCCTGTTGTATTTCTGATAAGTTGGAGATACATATGTTTTTAGGCTCTTACTGGCTATTTTAGAATCTTAAGGAATATACTGAAGCTGGTAGTTTTTGATTACATACTGACTACTATGAAAACTGATTTATTTCTATTTCCATAGAACTTTTCTCTGACTTCTAATTTTAACCAGCTGTATTATTTTCTTGACTTCTAGCTGCAGCTTCCACAATCATGCAATTAGCTTCTTAGACAGTCTGAGTCCCATGTTTTCAGTATTCTCTGTACAGGCCTTGGGTGCACTGCTTAGCTTCTCTTCTTTCTTCCTTCTTTCATTCACACTTCTCTTCAAAGAGGCACTATAACCTAATTAGTGGTTGGATCATGAACTCTGATGTGTTCAGTCTGGTACTAAATTTTTACACTTGTGTGCTATAGCCTTGGGCAAGCTACTTGGCTTCCCAGAGCTTGTGGTATCTTACTTGGAATGCAGGTATGGTCAAAACAATGCCTACCTCGGGTAGATTTGCATTGAGTTAAAATGTGTAAAGGACTTTGAAAAGTTCCCGACAAAGCATAAACAAACTGGTGTGATCACTTGTTATACAATCTGATCTTTTCTTATCACCTCTTTTACATCCTATCCTATTGGCTGACCACTTGTAAAACTCACCAAACTGGGGCTGGAGAGATGTCTCAACGGTTAAGAGCACTGGCTGTTCTTATAGAAGACCTGGGTTTGAATCCCAGAACCCACACTGTCAACTGTTCCTACTTCCAGTTCCAGGGGATCTGACGCTCTCTTCTGTCTTCTGGGGGCACTGCATGACACAGGTGCACTTACATACATGCAAGCCATACACTCATACAAATAAAATAAACATAAATAAATAAATAAAATTATTTTTAAAATGACCAACTTGTTGTTTTAAAGAGCAGGCCACAGGGTATTCCTGAGCTGACTTCAGGGATCCATGGGCTCCTGCTGAGGAGCCCATGGCACTCAGAGCCACATACTCCTTTGGGGGAACTTGACCCACTGAACATGATCTGTCATTCCTCTAGGCTTTCGATTTGTGGCTTGGGGTTGCAACTGCCCTCCAGCTTCATTGGACATGAGATTTTGTCACTTAAAAAAAAAGACCATCCTTTGTGTGTGGGTATATGTGGGTGTTCAAGTGCACATGTGTGTTATGTGTGCATGTGTGCTGGCATGTGTGTGGGGGGTGGCAGAGGCCAACATCAGGTATCCTTTACAATTGTTTAACATCTAGTTTTTGAGATTGGTTACTGCTTTAGCGTGGCTGGTTAGCCAACAAACTCCAGGGATCCTCCTGTCTCTGCCCTCCCAGCACTGGGTTTACAGATGTGCAGCACAATCCAAACTCGGGTCCTCGTGTCTACATGGCAAGCACTTTATCTACTAAGCCATTTCCCCAGCTCCCTAAAAATTGTTCTTAGTTATATGGGTTCAGGAGGAGGAGTCAGTCACTAATAGCTTTTCTGGGTTACCTAAAAGAAATAGAGTAAACTTGATTTAAATGATTTGTAGTGATTCTACATTTAAATTGCTTTTCAGAAAGTACAAAACCACACTTATTTTCTACAAAATCAGCTCTTGTTCCTCTCAATTCAGAAAGACACTGCATTTTCAGTGTATACATTTTAGGACAGTGGTTAAAATGTTTTGAATTAATATATTCACCTAGTTACACATCAAATTATACAGAAAAGCCCTTGCAAACAGCCCTCTGCTGCTCTTTCATTTTCCATCTCCTCAGCCCCTCTTCCCAAGAGAAATCGTTTTTACCTGTTTTTCTTTCTAGTTCTTTTGGCAGCTAGCTGGATGTATTTAAATAACCAGTAATGTATTTATATATATATTTTTTCTGCTTAATTTTGGAACACATCAAAGGCCAAAATAATAAACTGGCATGTTAGGACATGCTCTATGTGGCATAGTCATGATTCACCTACATAGAGTTGTACTGTCTGAATTCTGCATGCAACTTCAATAGCTTAGTCTCAAATCAGGACTCCTTATGGTTTGCTGTCAGGCTGTCAAAGTAGATTTTCCCTGCCTGCATGAGACCAACCCACTGAGTCATAGGTACACGCGGGCCCTTTTCCTTGAAGACTACCAGAGAAGGCCACAAAAAGCTCTGTGCCTGCCGTCATCCTTCTGCGCTGGAATCAGATTTTGCTTCTTCATTCACATTAACCCAGTGCTTCCTGTAATCAGGAATTCCATCTTAGTTTTTTTTTTAAGGACTTTTTGTGTGGCTCATGCCTATAATCCCAGCACTCTTCGATTAATCTTTGGCAGCTCTTCCTAATACATGTTCAAAGTGCCTTATCAACAATTCCAAAATTTAAAAATTTCTAAAACTCACAAGTTTTTAAAAATCCCATTTGAGGGGAGACCTGCCTGAACTATGTGAAGAAGCTTCCCTTCCCCGCGCTTGAAGGGCTCCCTACCATGTCACACTGGAGCTGTCACGTGACTTGATGCGTCTCTGCAGCATTGCCTTCCTTAAATCTAAAGAATTCTGAAACATTTTTGGCTCTGAAAACTGAGCAAGGGGATTGTTGTAAGATATAATTGAAGTGCATATTAGTACAGAAATTCTTTGACTGATGAAAAAGGTGAGCACTGTTGGCTAGGCATCATCTTAGGCCAGTAATGTTGTTTGGATCTATTAGTGTCCAATCAGACAAAAAAAAATCATGGTAATTATTTTTACGCAGAGATTTTAGTTAAATGGTTATCAGAGGACTAGAAGATGGCACAGTGGTTAAGAGTGAATATTGCAGGGGGTTTGTTTTTGTTTGTTTGTTTTTGAGACAGGGTTTCCCTGTAGCTCCAGGTAGCCTGGAACTCATTATGTAGACCAGGCTGGCCTTGCTTTCACAGAGATCCATCTGCCTTTGCATGCTGTAATTACGGTATGTGCCACCATGCCTGGCAAGAATGAGTACTGATCTTAGAAAGGATCAGAGTTCAGTTCCCAGGAGCCACATTTGTTGGTTCATAACTGCCTGTAACTTTAGCTTTGGTGGTTGAGGAGAGAGTTAGACACTTCTGGCCTCCCAGGCACCTGCACATACCCACAGACAGACACACAAACATGCACAAAGTTAAAAATAAAATAAATTTTTAAATGGTTGCTAGAGAATGAAAAAGCAGAAAGTGCTGTGAGGTTTAGCATTGACTGTCAACTTGACAGAGTAAACTCAGATGGGAGTTGGGCCTTTGGGCATGCCTGTGAGGGAGTCCCTTGATTATTCTAATTGATGTGGGAGGATACATCTTAACTGTGGGTGAGAGCATTCCCTAGGCAAGAGATCCTGGACTGTACAAAATGGAGAAAGTGAGCTGAGCACCAGCATGCATTCATCTCTCTGACTCCTAACTGGCTGCAATATGGCCAAGCTCCTGCTGCTTTGACTTCCCCTCCAAGGTGAACTGTGGGCCAGAGTACACTCTTTCTCCCAAGTGTTGTGGTCAGAGTATCATCACAGCAGCAGGGACAAGAGACTAAGACTAGGATGCAGTTTGTACAGAGGTAACATTAGGAAACGCCACTATCCAGGGTGACAGAACAAAAAGAGGAGGCAGAATTTTACAGTCTAGACAATGCAGTTGAGATGCTGAGGGGCTGGGATCCAGCGTCTGAGGAGGTAAACTACCTGATCAGGTCAGTCTGTCCAAGGTGGTACTGTGTGGTTGGTTCTGGGAGTGTCAGAAAATGACCAAGTCCAACCAGCTGCCAAAGACAGGAAGAAGGAAATCAGAACAGAGCCATATTCACAAAAGTTCTTTCTTCATCTTCTAGGCTCCAGCCAGCCTTCCTCTTGCAACATCTACTAAGACAGATTATCAAACTAGCTGAGGAGAAAGACAGTTTGCAGATTTTTGGTGCCAGGAATCCAAAGCAGAATAAAGAAAAATGGAATTAGACCTAAGAGACTAAAGTTTAAAAGAGCATAATTCAAATTTTAGGATACTCAGCCTTATAAACAAGCTTGAATATTCTTACTGAACAGTTAAAAAAATATACACTCCAATTAAAAAATATTTTTTGTTATTTTTATGTTTTATGTGTATGAGTGTATTGCCTGTAAGTTTGTAAGTATATTCATGTCGTGCAAAGCTCAAAAAAGTCAGAAGAGGGTGTTAGATGCCCTGGGACTGGAGTTACAGATGGTTGTCGGTCGCCATGTGGGTGCTGGGAATCAAACCTGGGTCCTCTGCAAGAGCAGCCAGTGCTCTTAACCATTGAACCATCTCTCCAGCCCCACAACAACTCCTCTTACAGAAGCTGTTTCCACTCTATTTATCTCCCCGCAAAAAGGAGATAAAAAGTTATTATAGTCAAATTAAATAATATCTTAACATATTTAATATGATTGACCATCATGTGTGCATCTCTAGGTTAGACTACTTCTTAATTGACTTCCTAGGGACATATGGCTATTCTGTGATATAATGACTAAATTGTAAAATTAATCATTAACAATAATCTTCTCAAAATAACTAGGAGAGAGGAGACTGAAAATAAATTTACTCATATATAGAAGTATATTTTAGTATGTAATATATTGTCTATTATATGTAATATATAATAAAATAAAAATATAAACTGATAATATACTATCAGACAATATAGTGTACTATGCAGAATGAATAAGGAATAAAATATGTATGATTTTCATAAGACTTAGTGATATTAATAACTTCCAAAACATTTCATGTTTTCTTTGCTCAAGGGCCTGCATCTTTTACCTGGTGGGTGACCCAGATCCTCAGTATTCAAGTCTCTGAATCTTTAGTGACCATACCTCCCTTAAGTTGTGATTATTTTTCTGTGAGCTTTGCTATTGAAACGAAAGTACTAGGGGGTTCTTAAAAGGACACTAAGCTCCACTCCTTGTCCTTCCCTCTTCCACCTTGCAGCCACACTAACTCCTCTTCCTAATCAAGGTTAAGAACTCAAGTCAATAGTCATTCTTCCCTTGGTTGCTGATTTAATGGCAAGAGGAACTCAAAATGGTTAAGTGCTGGTCTCAATTTTCACTTTAGTGGAATCATTGTTGTATCCCTTGGTGGAAGCATTTCTTTAAGACCTCCAGATCTGCAGCATTCAAAATTGGGAGATTAGGTATCAGCTAATATGGAAAAGAAACATTCTTCTATCCCTGAGTCATTCCTGGACTTGTTTGTTTTGCTTATGGGAGAAACTTATGCTTACTGAGTCAACGCTTACATGGTAACATTTCAGGATGTCATTTCATAACTGGTGTAGAGCTGAGTTATCTGTAGGACATTCTATTCTGTCATACTAATCACTTCTTGGAGATGAAGTACTTGATGTTAGGTCCTATTGGAAATACAAATTTGGGTTTATTAATTTGCTATAGTAAAAGAGAATTACATATTGGAGAATGATGGGCTGTCTCACAATGGATGAATCAGGGAAGAGTATGAGGTTTGAGGAATGTGAGTTAGTCAGGGGTTAATCTTGACCCTCTGGGGTTTGTCAACTTTAAACCAGACAATCTACTGGTACAGTCACTGTTCTTATCTCTAACATAGTCCAGCCAAGTTACCATTGGACCAGTTTATCAATGTCTTATCTTGGAACACATGCATCTAAATGAGCTGTGTTGAAAGAATATGCATTTACCTTGCTTATCTTGCATGTCACAATTTAGAAAAGTTTATGCTTTGTGAGTCTTGGTACAGACTTGTAGATTGTGGTCTTTGCTTGAGTTCTCAGATACCTCATTCACACCTCCCAGCAGGGAGGCTTGTATGTGACTGATCTGCATTGCTTGTCTAGAAGCTATAACTGGGAAGTGTGTTTTCAGTAGGGGCTTCTTACTCTGTTTGTTGAATGATCACTTGTTGAAGTATGTGGCATGACAGCAGCTGCTCAGCAGCAATCAAAACTCTGGAGATCACACATTGGCTTCTACAACATTGATAAATACTCAGACAAGGATTATTATAAAAGTTTACAAGATTCATCAAAACAGAATACCAGACTTCTAAACCTGCGCCATCCAGACATGGTTCAACTTCTGGATATGCATTAGAACAGCAAGCAGGTGCCTTTCTTTTTATTTCTGATATGGATTACTCAATTTTGTCAATATCTGAATAATCTTCCCCATGTCGAGGGTAATTATCTTGAAGGCCAAGACTGCCTGTGAACAATTAACAACCTTAAATCAACTTTAAGGGATGAAGATAACCTAGAGGGAAGGAATACAAGCATACAAAGGAGCAAGGGGCAGGAAGCAGCTCAGAGCACCCAGGATTCTTTCCCTGACAGTCTGGAATGAGATTAGTGTACTTCAATACCACGGACTGTATTGAGCATGAAGTCTTGTATCTCTGCACACTCAGCTTGCTGAGATCTCCTCTCAGGTTGACTTTAAATTTGTAGCCCTCCAAACCATTTGGCAAACAAGTCAGAGAAATATAAATATGGTAGATATTTCTCCTCAAATCTAGTAAGGCCTTGTAGGTTTGGCAATATAGGCTTGAAATCAGCACAGTGCTTAGCCTTCTTCAATCTTAACACTTTAAAAAAGTTAGAAGAGACGGACTCTATATAAATATACCAAGGTGCTTAAATCTGTTGTCTTTTAGTTCTATTTTAATAGTCATGTCAAAATAATTGCTTCCAAGGCTGGAGAGATGGCTCAGAGGTTAAAAGCACTGACTACTCTTGCAGAAGACCTGGGTTAGATTCTCAGCACCTACGTAGTGGCTAACAAGCATCTGTAACTTCAGTTCCAGGGAAATCCGAACCCCTCTTATGACCTCCACAGGCATTGCATGATACAAGGCCCTTAATACATTCAGGTAATATATTCATACACATAAAATAAAAATAATAATTGAAATCTGAAGAACTAATTGCTTCAAGCACATGTTAATTGTGTACACACATTCAGGAGCCTCATCTCACTTAATCATGATCACATGACAAGAGAGTGGGAGGTGGGCACTGACTTTCAGATTTACCTTTATGTTATCTGCCTGATCTTTGATTGCCTCTGGAAACACAGGTCCACAACTTGCAATCTCAAATTAGTATCTTTGCCAGTGTTCAATAAGAATATCAAACTACCTTTAGGCTGGTCTGAAAGTAAATTGGAATTGAACTGCAATTACCCAGTGAAATCAGTGAGTTTCACTAGACTTAGTGAAAGCTTACATTTCTAGGCTCCACACCAAAATTACCAAATTGACATTTCTGAATATAGAATCCAGGAATTGTCAATTCCTTAAGCTACTTAGGTAATTGTTATTAAAATTGGAAGCTAGTGTTCTACCTAAATTCATTACTTTCAGATTTCCATTGGATATGTTATTTTTTTAGAGAAAAATTCTAAGTCATCTTATGCAGTGCCTAAGGAGGTCTACAATATTAAGTTCTTAACAGAATTTTTTCCTTGTTATATTTATTAATAGTAGTTTAATAAAATAGTGGTATGAATAAATATTTAATGTACTGCATGGTTGTCCTTTTGATATATGAGAACTAGGCTCTTAAAAACACTATGGAAGAAGAATTCACAAGAAAGAAATTTTAGACTCTAAAGGAGTAAAGAAGCTTGGGGATTAAAATCCTAAATGAAGCTTTTTGTTTAGGCATTTGTGCGTGTGTGAACTCACACACAAAAAAAATCCAGTAAAAATGTCTGATTAAATTAAAAAAGAAAACATCATAGGGCTTTTTACACGACTCAGTATACTAGTCTGGATTCTGTTATAAGTGGCAGAAAGCCAAATCAAACTAATTTAGAAACATGGTTTTTCCTTGGCCCATATAATTAAAAAGTCAAGTTGGTAGGCTCAATAGGTATTGAAATGAGACCCCCAGGAATCCATGTGTCTCCCCATCTGTCTTACCTAATGTCCTCTGCTTTCTTTTCACTTGAGACAGGCTTTGCCCAATGATGCTTGTAGACTTGAAAGCTGGAGTAGTGGTACCTTCCCATTAATCAGGAGCTCCAGTTTGCTTCTATTAATCTAGAGCTGTGAGTCTGGTGTTGTGGCCCTCTTTTGTGGTTCCACTCCTGTGGACTGGAGTTGTGGTTCCTTGTCCCCTTCTCCCTGTGAGCAGGAGCTATGGTCCCCTCCAGTGAACTGTAACTCTCTGGTCCACTTACATGAGCCTGAAGCTTTGGACCCCTACTGTGAGTTGCTGTTCCACATTCCCCACGGAGGCATTGTTTTTTGAGTGACTATATCCCCACAGCCCCCTCCCCTGAGGTCCCAGGTTGTGCACGGCAGAGGCTTTGCTACGCTTATGTTATTTGCAGTCTTGGGAGGATTGTTTCTCTGGAATGGACATGCCACCTCCCCTGAGGCCCAGCTGTGGTCCTCATTCCACATGTGGTCCTGGGTATCCAGGCCTTGATGTTGGATCTCTCCCATTTCCAGGCACCAAGAGGTTTTCTATTGTTTTTCTATTGCTCTTCTACAGTCTCAGTATGTCTAATTGAATTTCTAGAGACAAATACCACAGTCTGGGAGAAGAAGGAGGAGGAGGAGGAAGAGGAAGAGGAGGAAGAGAAAGAGGAGGATTGTTAATACAAAGTATTGCAAAAACTAAACTGATATAATCCTCAAACTAAAAATATGTAATTATATTTTAGAATATAAATTTGAAATTCTCTTTCTACTATAATTTGTGAATACTGTTTTCTGATAAAATCATAGTACCAAGCTTAACACAATAGTATGTTTGTCCTTGTTCCTATAATGTGAGTTTGCCATTCACTCCCTTTCCAAATTCTCCAACTTACACAAAGTCTTTCAATGCAATCATGTTACTTCTTAAGCAATGCTGGCACTGAAGAGATACTCAGTGATTAAGGGCACCAGTTACTCTTGCAGAAGACATGGATTTGATTCCCAGCACCCACATGGTAGCTAACAACCATCTGTAACTCCCGTTCCAGGCATTTGATGCCCTCTTCTGACCTCTGTGGGCACTGCATGCCGTGGGTGCAGGCAATGCACTCATATGCATAAAATAAAAAAATAAGAAAAAAAAATTTTAAAGAAAGTAATGCTAATAAAAATATTTAAAAATAATAAAATAACACACACACACACACACACACACACACACACACACACACGCCCATAACCACCAGGCCCAGTACACACCAGTTTGTCATGAAGAGGACTCCAATTCTTTCCCAATAATTTATCTGCCTCTTCTGTTTCCGGTCTTCATGTTTCCCTCTTCTAGTTACCGACAAGAGGGCGGAAAGCATTCCCTGACATGGCTGGAACGAACACTCGGGAAGTTGGTGAAAAAGCATAAAAGTAGAATTCATGAGCAAACTTTTGGTGAGAGCAACTCAGGTAATTTGTTCTCTGAGCATTGGTTCTTTCACATATTTCACCCATGGGTACTGGTTACCTCAGGCTGTGACTCTATGATGTTTTGGGAGGTCAACAGGAGACGTACTGATAACCATGCATGGACTTGGACTTTCTCATTAGTATGTATTCCAGTTTTATGCAATCACTGCCACAGAAAGATCTGATTTTAAAAATCTTGAAGGCGTGTCTAATGAATCCGAAGCGGAAGTGAATAGTCGCAACTTTAGTACCTGTTGATTCTTGAATGCCGGGCCCTGCTCTTAGCGCTTTACAAACCTTAAATCATTTAGCTTTGCTGCGCTCATCATTGCCAATTTACAGATGAAGAAACTGAAGTCTCAAAGAGCCATAGCTTCTTGCCTGAAGCCATGAAATTTGCAGGTGAGTAAGTGCTTATTTGGCATATACTTAGAAGAAAACTGGAAAACGTACTTTGGTATGTTTAGTACCATATAGGATTATAATATTGCTTTGCCTTTGTTGATCATCTCAGACACCCCACAAGAGACTTTGTTTTGGAAATTTAACTATACTTTAGCTTCTCATAATGTGGTAGTTCCATCTTTCCTCCATCCATTCACCTATCCATTTGTTTATTTGCAGTTTTATTCGTTAAACATTTATCATATGTCACACATGTCTCAGGAAAACAAGAGGTCTTTATTTGCTCCATAGAGTAGTCTGTTTTTAAGCCATTCATGATCTCATATGAGAAAATTCAATATAGCCTGTTCTTTATTAAAAAGTTTAAGTATCATTCATTTGTGATGGCATTGACAGGTAAACCTAGGGTATGTTCACAAACAGGCAAAGTTTTCACTAGCATTCTACTGGGAAGGTCTTTTGCAGGTAGAAAACAGTGCCCCCCCCCCTTTTTTTTTACAGAATTTGCCCATATGTTTTATCCATAATTTGCCAACAAAGAAATCTAATAAATTCATAGACTTCTTTCAAAAAGACTGAAGCTGTTAACAATTTCAGAATTACAAGATATTTTCCCTCGTTGTTGCTAATATTTCTTGGAATTTCATAGTCCATTATAACATCAAAATCAAATCAAAAAAGTAGAAAAAAATCTAAAATGTATAAACTGTCTTATCTCTAACAATGTCACTGCATTGCTTTTTTTTATTTCTACCTAATTTGTGTTGGAATTCCTAGTAAATCAACTAGGAACCAAACAGCCAACCAAACAAGCAAACCCTTTGTCTTTCTATGATCATGGAAGGAGTATATCACAGTTCTGCAGAAAGCCTGCTTCCCTTGAAGAGGCTGACACTGCCCAAGACCTGGGGAATGAGTTTAAGATCTAGAAATGAAAAATGCAAACCCAGAAGGAAAAGAGTTTTTATAAGAAAGCTTGGATTTTGAACGAATGTAAGAAATTTAGCTGGTTGTCATTTAAACTATTTTTTCTGGAAGCTGTATTAAATTAGTTTATGTTCTAAAATTTATAAGGATTAGCTTGATTAAATTTCAAGATTACAAAATCTCCACCCTCCAGAAGCATGTTAAAGCACACACACAGTCACACACACACTCACACTCACATACACATATATGCATTCGTGCCCACCCCCAGACACACCCATGAGAACCCAACAGAGTGGATATAATATATTCATCTCACAAACTATGAATCCATCTTCATCTTTGGACATCAGTGGCTCATAATGAGCTTTTTGATTATTAATAAAACTTACAAGCTAGGTGTGGTTGGACAGCACCAACTTTATAAACTTGTAGTTAGGTGGAAATGATCGAATTGTGTCAAGACAGCTGGAAAATGTTCCCTTTGTCAGGCAGCAGAGCAGGTCACTGCTCCTGTGAGAGCTGCTGTTAGGCCCAAACCCACCCCGGTGCATAGCAATGGAAAGCATAGTCCTTATGGGATAGAACAATTGTCCTGTTCACACGCAGGTGTCAGAGTTAGCAAGATTTTTCCCCCTCAGCATGTATTAATGGAGGTAGGGTATGGTCAATGATTTGGATGTTCTGCAAAGTTTAAACTTCTGAACTTCCATGGAGGACCTAGGAGAGAAAACTTCGGTTCTTTACCCAGGTGTCATTGGCTCTTAGCCCGATGTATTAATGTCTCAAATGTATAGAGCATTTAAAATTTTTCTTTTCAAGGTTTTCAAGACAGGAAAGACAGAGTTCCTCTTAGCATTAAAAGATATCTTTAAGTTTCTCATTTCCTGTCTCTGGTGCATTCACCTTCAATATTTCTTTCCTATCAACACATTCTAAACAGCTCTCCAATAGCATTCCGTTTGAAATGGAATTGATTTTGTCTTGAGGTAGTGAACATTAGGAGCTAAGTGCACATTTCCTGTTTAATCATTTCAACTTCATTTCCTTAAAAAAATGAACACACTGAGTATTTAACCTATTTGGTAGTGAAGAAAAAAAAAAAAAGGAAATACAGTTCCATTGGCCCAGAGCCTGAAAAAAACCAACAAGGGCTTAAGAGGAAGTTTGGAAGCAGTTAAGTATGCATTTAGAAAAAAAAATCCAGGATTTTCAGAATTTCATCAGATAAACTCTTAGAATTTCTGGGGTTCTGCCTTAAAAGACACTTAGTCCAGTTACATATTTATGGTTAACTCCAATCACACACCTGCCCTGTGGTCATCATGATGTATCATACTGTACAGTCTCAGGTCAAGAAACTTAGCATGTGTGAAAACAGCTTGCCCCAACCCTGCCCATAGGGAAGTTTTATTTAATTAATTTATTTGGTGTAGAAATCAGAGGACAACTTGAAGAGTCAGTTCTCTCCTGCCACCATGTGGGTTTCAGGGATCAAACACAGGTTGTCAGGTTTAGCATCAGGCACCTTTACCAGCAGCCACAAGGAACACTTTGATTATGTGGAGTCAGAGTCTCTCATGTTAATTTTTACTCATTGGTTTTACAGAAATCGATAGGGGTCGCAGAAAACAAGTTCAAAATTCTATTCAGTAGCTCATTAAATTTTTAGAAAGTCTGATTTGTCCAGTTCTGTCAATAGTTCCTTGGGTCTCATCTCTGTATTCAGCAGATTCCAATTTGCTTGTGATAGTTTGAGACGATAGCACTGAATCTCGGCCCCTTCAGGCTCCAGTTACAGCTTGAGCAGAACAGCGCTGAGGAGAGCAGAGAAAATCATGATGCTCATCACCCGCATTCCACGGAGTGTTCTACTAAAATAGCTTTCTCAACCACAAACCAAACAACTGAATTTAGAAATGGCTAAGGACTTCACTGTTCAATCCTAAAGGAGACAGACAAATGGCCAATATGCAACAAGCCAGTTTAGCATCATTTAGAGCTATGATGAAACAGAGAGCAAAATGGTCATTGTCCAGGGCTGGTGGAGTGGGAGTTATTGTTCATGAGTATACTGCTTCAGTTTTGTAAGGCGGAAAGAATTATGGAGATAGATCACCATAATGTAGCAGAACAATATAAATGTACTTACTGCTGCTGAAGTATATACTTAAAGTGACCAAGATGGTAAATTTTATGTTATGTACATTCTATAGCAATAAAAATCAGAAAGAATGAAGGCTTAAATATCACAGACTCCATGCAACTCTGACCGACGAGTCAAACCTATTAAATGTAATATCAGTTAATACATCTGACATTCTTTACTATATACTATAGCCACCAACACTTTCCCTCCCATCACTAATAAGCAATAGTGTTTCTCTTACTCTGTGAAAAAATATGATTAAACTTCCTTACATATACTGACTCACTTAGCTCTTAAAATTCCCGTTTACCAGTGAACCTGAAGCTTAGGTACTTAAAGCTGTCTTGCAGACATTTATACAGGGTATTAGTGGGAGAATCAGAGAATGAAGTCAAGGTGTCTAATTGTATGTGCACAGCATCTCATACTTATTGGATTTTTGGGACCAAGTGAAAGGCTGATCACATATTTCTTTTAGGTAACTCTCTGTCTCTCCACATATATGTGTGTATATATGTATGAGATTGACCTAAATCTTTGTCCTGAACTAGCCTTCACTCGCACCCTAGATTTCATGTTATTGATCAGTTATATTCAGCTTGCTTTCCAAGTCTCATCCGAAGTTTTGATAAACTACTAATACTAGATGGGAAGAAAGTAAGGCAGAATCCTCTCACGCATCACAGGGAGCTACCCTCCAGGTTGATATCTTTGTGTTAATCAACAACTCGAGTAGAAAAGCTCCCTCATGTATGTGACTTTGCAATTATGAAGCTATTTTTCTCACTGAAGGTTTCTCAATTTCAGTGTCACAATACATCAGTGTGTTGTAAATACTGTAAGATGTTTCATAATTAAGCTGTTTCTTTTAAAAGTAGAGCAGATTAAAGATTGCCAGCAAATTACAGCCATTCTCACTCCTTCATTCCAAACTTTGTGTGTATGTGTTGGGTGTGTACTCATGTTCATGCAGTGTGGAGGACAGAGGTTGACAACAATGTGTTCCTCAGTTGCGCTCCACCTTTGTGTGTGTGTGTGTGTGTGTGTGTGTGTGTGTAATGTATATGCATGTGTTCCTATGTGTGATGGCACACATGTGACCACATGCATATATACGTGTGAGAAGACCAAAGGAGAACCTCAAGGGTTTATTGGCGTTTGTTATTCCTCAGTTGTCCTTTCCCTTGTTTTTCTGAGACAGGGTCTCTCACATGACTTGGTGCTCACAGATTAGGCCAGGTTCGCTGGAAAGTGAATTCCAGGGATCTGCCTGTCTCTGCCCTCCGAGCACTGGAATTACAAGTGTGTACAACCACACTTGACTTTTCATGTGACTGTTGGGAATCCAAACTTGAGTCCTTGTGTGGCAAATACTTCACTAGCTGAGCTATCTCTCAGTCCCTCTTCCAAACTTTCTTGAGGTTGGTAAATACGGAAGATGTTCTGGGACTATTAAGAGAGTTGTCCCTGGAGAGGAGGCAGACTGACAGATCAACTGTCACATATATAGTGGTAGAAATGAAATGCTAGATACTGCTTTGGTCCACATTTCTCCTGTCTCCAGTAGAAGGATTGATGGAGAAACGCTGCTCAGTTCAATTCATGTATTTTTTTTTACCATTTTCATGGTCATAATCATATTGGTTCCTTATAATCATTCATGAAATGAGTGCATTTAAAAAATATTTTGTAAACATTTAAAACATAAAGAAAAACAAAAGAAAGAATATTGTAAAGAACATCCAAATGCCCCCTAGATTCAACATTTTATCAAATCTACTTTATCTGTATTTATATGTATTAATACAGTTTGCTCTGAATCATTGGAAAGTACATGCAATCACCAGGCGGTTTTCATTTGTCTATTTGCTAACACCCAGCTTCTCCTCCTGCAGTGGTAATATACCTCCAAGAGCTGGTGCTTACAAACGATGGACGCCCTGACTCCCTGACTCCTCTGTCCCCAGGACTCTGTCTCTCTCTCTACTGTAATGGGCAGCTGGTTTGGGCAGGGTTTTTCTGCAAACCATGAGTATTTTGAGAGTGTCCTTGCTTACTTCTTTTTTTAAAAAAAAATATTGTATTTTTATTTTATGTGTATGACTGTTTTGCCTGCATGTATGTAAGTGTACCTGTGCCATGAAAAGCCTGTGGAGGCCAGAAGAGGGGGACTGATTCCTTGATACTGGAGTTAGAGACAGTTGTTAGCCACTAGTTGATGCTAGGAATGGAACCTGGGTCTTCTGCAAGAGCAGCTGGTGCTCTGGCACGCTGAGCCCTCTCTCCAGTCCCAGTAGTTGCTTGTTTCTGTCATCCCTTCTGCACAGGCCTGGTTCCCCACAGGGAGCCCTGAGCTGTGGCAATGCTACCTTCTCCCCTTATCTCCCAACAATTAGCTCGTGCCAACTTCTGACTAGTCTGTCTGTCCCGCCTTCAACTCTTCTATATCCTTTATAACCATTTTTCTGTATTGCATGTCCTTTTTTGGAAACTCCCCCCCCTTTCTCTTTGTATGCATGTGTATATCTCTGTGTGTATATGCATGTGTGTGTACTTGTGTGAGTGGTGGTGGTGGTGGTATGTGTATGTGAGTGTTTTCTTGATTATGAATAACACAAACTTTAAATTATTCAGTCTACTTCTCTGAAAAATAAGAACACCCTTCTAGAAACCTTAATACCATGGCAGCTTAAGAACATTAGTAATATCACTCTAATGTTCTCCAGGGCTTGTATCCATTGCAGATCTCTTCACTTGTTCCCCAAATGCTTTTCATAGTCATTTCTTGTAACTAAATCCAACCAAAGTTCACCCTTTGCATACATTATTGTGTCTCGTTAGTCTTTCTTAGTTTCTATCAGACCCATGATATTGACTTTTGTGAGGTCCAGATCATTTTTTTCAAGGATGAACCTAAATTTTCTGACATGTTTTTCTCTGGATAATCCTGGATTAGTGTCTAAACTTTGTATAGTTTTTTTGAAAATGCTATTTACTTCATAATACATGAGACCAGAAAATACAGCTTGTCAGCCTGTCTCACCTTCAGTGATAATGTATTTGGTCATTTCAAAAAGGTAAATGACCACTAGATCTTCTTGATTATGAGGATGTTTTTCACCTTTTGTTTTTGAGGTTCTTGTAGCCTTATACAATGGGTAACTGAATGTTAGTTAGTGTTTCTGTTACATTTAGCGGTCTTAATAATTTATATTGACCATTGTCATGGGGATTATGTAGGCTCTGCCAGTATTCATGAAATGACTGGCCTACCATAAATATTGCAGCAGTGTGATTCCTTTCTCCTGTGTTCTAGCTCTCTTTGGCTCTCAGTTTTTACATCCAGTGGGGGGGGGGGGAACAATGCAATAGAAATGGATTGCAATTAAAGTCAACTTGCTTTCTAGCAATTCATTGTTGATCCTTACCTGTTGATCACACCCCTCCTCCAATTTTCTCTCCCAAATATACCCGCTCTGCCTCCCTGGCTCTGCCTTCCTCAAGAATCCCAATCTCATCACTATTATTTAAGGGCTGTTTTTCAACAACTCTTAGGAAAACTACCTCAAAATTGACTTTCCTCTCTCTAAATTCACCCTGTCAGGTCACTCTTCACAGTACTCACAGGAAGCTCATTCTGGTCTGCAGATTTCTACATCTCCATCTTCTGCTTAAAGTCTTCCAGTGGCTCTTCAGTGTTTGCAGGCTGCAGCCCCTACAGTCTACTATGTTAATACTCTGTCCTCTCTCATACTGTCAGCCCCATGTCAATCCCCCCCACCCCAGTCATTCTCATATCTACACAGCTGTGCCCACGCTGCTTGTCTTCCATGGAATGTTCCTCCATCGTCTCTCCACATCACATTTTCCTAATGGCCATGAATTCATGCTGATGGCTCAGCTCAAGAGCCATCTTTAGGAATTGTTTCACTGGCTCTTTGACAATATAGAGAGTCAGAGAGTGCCAACACATAGGTGACCAATACATGTCCGCCTACCCCTCTAAAGGAAGTACTCAGCCACTTCTCTTGCAACTCTCCAAAGACTCTCCTTGTTTTTAAAAATTATTATTTTTATTTTATGTGTCTGAGTGTATTGCCTGCATATATGTAAGTGCACCCGTGTTGTGCAGTGCCTGCAGAGGTCAGAAGAGGGCGTCAGATTCCCCTGGAACTGGCATTATGAATGGTTGTTACTGAGCCATCTCTCCAACCCCTGATTTTTTCATCTATTTGAATTTTTTCTCATCTTCATTAGTCTCTCCCTCTTTGCAAAAATTTCTTTCCTGCCTAGACTTTTCTTGGCAATATTTTCATAAAGATATCAAAATACACTTAAAAAGAGAGAATACTCAACCTTGAAGTAGAGGTCCCAGATCAGCACTGGACCAGTTAAGCAGTCATAAAAAGAAAGTCTGAGGACAAAATCTAGTCAATACATAGCTAGGCCAGGTCTGAGAATGTCATCGCCAGGAGTCAAGAACCAAGTCTGAATTTGCAGATGGGAGCTACAGCCACCACAGGAAGTTCACAATGCCCCTTCCTGCCATGCCATCTATAAGGCTGTACAGACCAATGGCCTGTGAATCTTAAAGCAGGCTTGATAACAGCTGCCTCAGAAGGAAGACTGGGGACTCATCCTGAAAGCCAGTATATTAAATGACTGTTACTTTCTCATAAATGAATCATCTTATGCTTTTCTCCCCCTTTTAGAGAACAGGAAATGATAAATGGGGACCTAAGAAGGAATAAAATGAAGCAATAATGAATTTTAACATGGTCAGGTCAGAAGAACGTAAAAACTACTCTGTACCCTGAATAAGAGAAGGAAAAATGTCAAAGAAAAATGACTATACAAAGAATGATGAAATAACAAGGTAGTATATGGAAAAAATGTAACACATATGATAAAAAAAGGGCATAATTATAAAATGACACACATGGAGAAAAGATAAGTATTTAAACTTCTGCTACCACAAAAAGCAACTTGGTATTGTGGAATGGCTCTCAGTTATTTCTTAAACTTTCACAGGGGGCTGCAGACGTCCCTTGGTGGTAGAGCACTTGCACAGTCTGCCTAGGAGAGTTCAGTTCTTAGTATAGCAAAACCAAAACCAACCAAACAAAACTTTAAAGATTGTATGTGCATCTACAATTACATGAAAAATAAATGTAAAACTAACTGAAATTAATTTTAAGAAGAAGGAAAACTTACAAAAATAGACCTAAAACCAATTTTTAAAAGTTTCCTGGAGCTTAGACTTCTAGAACAGTAAGCCTGCCTTCCTTCCTTCCTCCCTCCCTCCCTTCCTTCCTTCTTTCCTTCCTTCTCCTCTCCATTCCTCTTCCCCTCTTTCCCTCTCTTTGTCTCCTCCCTTCTCTCTGTTTTTCACGTGAATATAATGTTTCATTAGACTTGAACTCGAATGAGACTTGCTAACAAATTACTACTCCAGGGCATATTGCAAGGCCATAGGGACAGTCTCATACCCATTTCCAAACTAGGTGGCTTATGCAGAATAATGAAGAGATTAGATTCCTTTAGGAGGATCCCAGAGGGATGCCTGCTTAGGTCAAGGACTTACTGATTTATCTCTCAAGGTCTGAGAAGGACAAAAGAGGACAGGAGAAGGTAGCAAAGACACAGGCATAACGAACACATGCAGCCAGTTTTGTGCTAGATTTCCCAAGTAGCAAGGAGTATCACACAACTGTGTCAGGCTGGAAGGAGTCTACAAGCTTCTTTCTAACCTAAGGAGGGGATCCTGGTAAAGACAACCCTAGCAGTAGCTAAAAGGCTATAGAGAGCTGACGAGGGTAAATAATGAGTAGACCTTCTCAGGTCTTGTGGAAGAACTTGGAACCTTTTGAAGAATTCGTAGCATGCCCGATGAGAAAGTCAGAGGATGCTGGAATCAGGTCAGCATTAACCTAAAGACAGGAAAAGCTAGCAGAGAATGGGCCAGAAAAGCAGCTTATAATGTAAGAGGTCCCCATCCCTGTCAGTCCTTCCTGCCTCCAACAGAATAGCTGGTGCAGTGGTTCTCAGTGCTGCCTGCACAGGAGCGCCACCCGGGAACTTTAGAAACCATTGCTCTTCTGACCTTACACCCAGATGCTGGGTTGCAGTGACCAGGTCAAGCACTCACGGTTCTGTTCCTGCCACGGCTCTTGCCACCTGGTGAGGTAAACTGACACATCTAGCTTCTTGCCTACCATGTTTGAAGGTGTCCTGAAGGTATCTCAGACTCCACCCATGGAGTGGAAAATCCATGATCTCCCTAAACCTTTTGCTTTCATAAGGCTCCACTCAGGCAATGCCCTTTCAGCTATCCTGCCATGGAAGCTTGATCCTTGACGTCATCCTGGACATTTGCATTTTCATTATTTCCTGTCCATACCCCTCAGTTTTCTTTATTTATTTCCGTCATCAAAGCTACCAGCCTGTCTCAGAGGCCCTAGTCCCTTGCTTGCTCTAATGTAGCAGCCTACTGACACAATGTTCCATGTCCACAGCATTGTCTCAAGTTCAGTCTTCACATGGTTCCCAGAAGGACCAACTTTTGGAATGCAAATATGATATTATCACCTCTACCCCACTTCTAGCCCCAGCTGAAAATATCTGAATTTTTTTTTTTTTAATTACAGACATGCCATACAGGTCTGGCCTGGTAAGTCTTGCATGTGTCTGGGTAAAAACCATGTCACCACACTGATTCACACACCAAAGACTCTATGTAGGGCCTTCTCCCACCAGCATGCTAATCACCCATTAGAGATGAACCAGAAGTCAAGGCCTTTACATCCCCATGCACCTATTCCTGCAGCTCCTTCATGCCGAGTGCTACCCTCTACAGTATAGACAGGTAAGCCAGAGAGGTGATGAAGTCAACGGAAGATAGTGTGAGGAAAATACCCTGATGAGTGGAGGTCTTACAGTGGGAGGCTTTCAGGGTTCACTTAGCAGGTGTGCAGGAGAGGGTTAGGAGGGACAGTAATAACCCGGCTCTCACAGAGATGGAGGAGGCCTTTCTGTAAAGGAGAAAGTCAACATTACTTAGGGCAAATCTCATATCATACCTTAAAGTTTACAAAGGAGGCAGAGGGAGAGGCCAGAAAAGAACAGATTTCTCAGGGGAGGAAACTGCAATGAAAACAAGTAATCTGGATGGAGCCAGAGCATGTTTGAACAAGAAGAGTACCCGAGGACAGAGGAAACACAGGGACAAGATGGGCTTTTTCCCAGCAGGAACTGCCACCGGATTGATTTCAGACTCTTTGAAAGTGGTGAGCGTAGTCAAATGCCAGGGCAGGAAGTGCCAGGAACTAATAGCATTTCCTGCAGGTTTTGATGCTTGAAGGTTTTGCCCAAGTTCATAGTATGTATTTTTAAATTGAGAAGAGCTTTAACTGCTGCCAATAGGTGATCAGCTAAGTAAATCACAGCACGCACATGGCTTGACATGGAATTGCATGTCACTTCTAAAAGTGTTGCTAACGGAAAAGCACAATGACCTAGCATAATAATGATTAGGTTATAGAAATGGAGAGAACAGACTGTGGCTGTGCATACCTATAACTTCCACACTCAGGAGGCAGTGCAAAAGGAGCAAGAGTTCTAGGATAGTCTGGGTTACATAAGTAGGATATGTAGGGAGACCCTGCTTCAAACAAAGCATAACAGACAAAAGAGCAAGATTCAAGCTATAGATGGTGAAAACTGTTAACAATATGTCTTTTAAAATTTTTTCTTGGCTGTGTACCTCCAGCTTTCTTCAATGAGTATTATTTTAATATTCAAAGTCAAAAGATAAAAAAAAACTATTTGTTTCAGCTCTTTCCCTCAATTAAATTTTTAGTTGATGTACAAAGTAATGGGTTTTATAATGAGATTTCCATTCACGTCTGTCACTATACCTTGCTTTTCTTTGTCCCCACACAACCCTCTTGGTTGTCTCTCCCTTTCCCAAAAGGTTCCTTCTGCTCTCTTGTCATATGTGTGTATATGTGTATGTGTAGTTAAATCTAGATTCTGCATATGAAAGAAAATATAATATTTTGTCTTACACTACTCTTGTTTTTTCTCTCTGCTCCCTTTAGGCCTATGCCCCCTTCTTTTATGGTTTTTTTTTTTTTTTTTTTTTTTTGTGTGTGTGTGTGTGTGTGTGTGTGTGTGCGCGCGCGCGCATGGGCGTAGCTAGATTCTGCATATAAATAAAGCATATGTACTGGGATCTGAACTCAGACCCGTGTGCTTCAGCCACTGGCCCATCCCCAGATCTCAGTATTTGTCTTTCTCAGACTGGCTTATTTTGTTTAAGAAGCTTATTCTCCAGTTCCATCCATTTTCCTGTAAGTGACATTATTTATCTTCACTGCAGCCCTCTTCAGTGTTCATAAAGTTTTTTAAAATGTTATACACGTGTTTCTGACACACCTGTTCTAGGTTCCCTGCCACTCAGCTGTCTTTTGGGCTGTGACCATCATGGTTCATTTCCTGGCTTCCTTTTCTGAAGGCTGGAGGAACCTGTGTTAATCTTAGGAAGTTCTCCCCAGGTTCCCTGATGGCTGGTTTCATCTTCTGTGGCATTTGCCCACATTTCCTGCTACTGAATAACAAAAGAGCAGCCACATAAATTCATAACCTTGAACTCAGTGGCTTAGAATGACATTCAATAATTATCACTCAGTTTCTCTGGACCAGGAGTTCAGGTATGCATTAACTAGGCCAAAAAGCTGAAATCAGGGCATTGGCAGCTGTGGGCCCATTTGAGACCCAGTGTTCTCTCCCAGGTTCCATTGGTTTTCCCAGAATTCTGACTGAAACCCCACTTTCTTGTTGTTTGCTGGCTGGAGGTGTTCCTGACTTTTTGAAGTTATTCTCAGGTTTGATCCTCACAGCCATTACATGACATAGCAGCTAAGGTTTTCAAGGGCAGTAGAGAGTATTTGCAGCTGCTTTGAGTCTTTCTGAAGCTCACCTGATGAGACCCAGATCACTCAAGACAACATCTTCTGAATAGATTCAGGACCAACAGAACAGAGCCATGGTTTACCTAAGCAAAGTCCTGTTACCTTTGCCATATTAACCCATTTTGAGGGCAACAGTCTGTATTTTTGTTCACAGATTCTGTCTAGGGCCCCCTCAAGGGGAGGAGATTGCAGAGTGCATGTGTCAGGACATATCGGTGTTGGGGGTCATTTGTAGATTTTCCTCAGCACAAGGTTACCGGAGTAACAAGGTTACAGGACGTAAATTAATTGGGTTGGAGTTTACTTAAAATATGTATTAACTAGGTTGAAATTCATGATAAAAATACACATATTCTCAAGTATGTTTTATGGCAATATTGTGCAGATTTCTGCAGAAAGTTTCTCTTGCCGTAAATGTCTGCTTGAAGTTCCCTGAGAGTATGAGGGTTAGCTACGTTATGAAAAGTACCTGTTAGACTAGTTTGTCTTTGGGAGTCAAGGCTTTCTGATAATACTGTTCCCTCCCTCCTTTCTTTCCTTCCTCCTTTCTTCACTTCATCTTGAGCTCCTCCACTCCCTTTCTCCTCTTCTTTCTGTGCAGTCCAAGGCCTTGCACATGCTACTGGGTGCACTTGACCATATGAAAACCAATAACAGAATAAGTCAGTCCACCAACAAAACTAGCCAATTAGCTAAACACAGCCTGCAAACAGTGTGGGTGCTGAAGAGCTCAAACTTGATTTTCGTTTGGAAGGAATTACATTTGAAATCACTTTGAAACAAACAAACAAAATTCTCTACCAAAAGACTGGAAACTGCAGAAATAGCTGTTGGAGAGGAAGAGGTTGGGGAGTGTGCATCGAGGCAGGAAGGGAGAGGCATTGGAAAGATGCCGGGTATTTTCTGCCTCTGTCTTGATTTAACCTGTTCTCTCAACACTTGTTCCTATGAGGAGGGGATTTGGGGAAGGAATCTGGCCAGTGTTTCCAACCCAGCAACTTTCATAGCACGGCCGTGCAGTAGGAGCAGTCCAAAACTCTTCACAGACAGTGTCTCATTTAGTCTTGAGGTAACTCTGTGCACCATTCCCACCCCTCATCTCATCCCAGTTGGCAGGTGAAGAGCACTGGGATACTGAAAGGTTAAATTGCTTGCTCAAGATTCTGTAAAGAGAGGCATAGCCTGATTTGGATTTGGACACATGCACTTGCCGGCCTTGACCTTCAACACTGGGCTATACTGCCTTCCTGGGATGCATTTAAAGCCCTCACTCAGGGTGCTGAACCCCCAGGCAGACCCCACCAAGGCCCTACCATTTCCTTTCTTTTTTGGAAAGTTTCTTAAAACCACAACTCTCCTTAGAGATTAAGCTTCTTAGGATAGAATTAACTACAGTTTTCTGCAATGCTGGTGATAGAGCCTGGGATCCCATGCATGTGAGGAATCTGAACTCCACTGTTGAGCTATGCCTCCAGGTTGGATCAACTATATCTTGATTGTCTTTAGCTTGCCGTAAGCCAGCCGTGTTTCTTTGCTTCACTAACATGATTTCTTAAAAATTAGGAAGCATTTCAAAACCAAACTTACCATCAAAGAGTGCATCATCAGGGCCCCAACCTTCAGAACATGTCTGTCATTCACAGGAAAGAGGCTCCACAGGGATGTCCAGATGTTGGTTATGGGAGTGACAGGACCGCAGACCATTAGGCAGATGTACTGGGCACCTGTAGACCTGGAGACTATAAGGGCCCAGATCATCCTGGAGTTGGTGTGTCATTGGCTTGGCCCTGGGTCCTGATTGTGTTGCTTTGGAATTGAAACATGTCCCCTTTTCTTCTCTTTGAAGCTTTACGTTTCTGGGTGTGACTTCTTGGACCTGTTCCCACTGAGGCTACATTTCTTCTATGGTTGAACTCGTAACCATCTTTATCTTCACCTGCTTTCCCTGGCTGCTCTTTCTGACTTAGCTTTCTTGCTGTAGCTTCCTCTTTTCAACCTCCCCCTTTCTTTGCATCAGCCCTTTTATGTTTTGCTAATCTTATGGTTAACTTCTTAACCCAGAACCACTATAATACTCTATAGTATCTCCAAAGTGTCTATTAGCACTCAGCCTAGATCATGTTCCTGTTTCTTAGCTCAGCATGGACATCTTCTCACACTTCTTGGTATTTCTTTGTGCATAATGCAACCTTCAGAACATGTCTGTCATTCACAGGAAAAAGGCTCCACAGGGATTAATTTTGGTTATAAGTGACTGAAACGCAAGAGAATGGGCTTATTTTGGGGTTTAAGCAGAAATTAGTGAATTGACTTCTGTGGATTTTAAGATGCTGGAGGCTTCCCAAAGGGAACCTCACTTAATCAGGAGATACTGTAGTTCACAGAAGTCTTTCTGACACCAGGGCGTCAGGGTGGAAGACTGACTTGCCTCTGTGGGCTTCACCGTGAAGCCCGGCTCCCTCTGCCTTCTCCTGGTAGCGGAGCAGAAAGCCATCAGTAGCTCCGTCATCTCATCCTAGTCATTCCCACTCCAGAGAGCTTCTTTCCCAGGGCACAGAATCATCCCTCTCAGGGAAAAATTAGGATTCACAGAGCCTGGGAGAAGGGAGGCAATGCCCTGAGGCTAGCCTAGCTCATTCGGAAACAGAGATGGAGTGCTGACTCTGAATTCGTGGGGAAGAGAAGAGGAAATCCGCCAAGGAAAGAGGGCCAAGTTTCAAAGGGCGTAGAGATCAGGCTGGACAGAAACCCCTGACTGCCATAGCCGCCATAGGGTGGCAGGGAGACCTTCCAGTATAACCTCCAGTGAGAGTTTCTAACTCTCTTCCCAGCATTCAACGGCTTGTCAGTGACAGGATTTGAGGTATAGTAAGCCTGAATGCACACTGCTGAACATGAGTCAGCAAGATTGCAGTAATACCCGAGGCATGTAGGGCATCATGACAATGCAAACCCTCAAAGTAAACACCAGTGGAAGCTAGACTTTTCTGTGTAGGTGAAGGCAGTCTCATCTGAGAGAGCGAGAGTGAGGCTGGGGAGGTGTGGTGAGTTCCGTTTTAACACTTAAATATCACTGTGTAAGAAGTGGCACATTTGGAGCACTCCTCCCTGCAGAGTTCACAGAGTCACATAGAAGGACCACGTGAGTAGACACGGAAGGGTCGCAGCATGTTGACAGGCTACTTTTCACCCAGCTCAGGCGTCTGCAGAAAGAGCCAATAAATTCTGTGCTTCAGTGCTGAATTTTGCTACAATTAGGAACCAAGAGTCTGGAGGTAATTTAATCAGGCAAGGGAGCTGAGGATGGGGAAGTGGGAGAGTGCATTTATAAAACACTTCACTAATCTGAATTTGTGGAGAGAGTTCTGGGATTTTCTTGTAGGACCACACCTCAAAAGCTTCCATCTGGGTAAAATCAAGATGAAGTGTTTGCTGACTGCTTATACCCTAAGGGTGGGATGCTCTTCCTAAGAGCTTCTAAAAGCTTTTCAAGAGAGCTCCTGTCATGAGGAAGACAATAGGATGTTTACAGTTTTCTTTTTCCTTTTACTTCTTTTGGGTAAATTCTGACTGATGATAATTCAGAGCCATGGTTTGTAATGTTTAGGACATTTTTATGCAGACGGTGCAATGCTTGGTCATATCACGAACTTACCAAAGAACTAGAATATATCTTTTTAAAAATTTTAGTACTCAAATTTTGAAACCAAGAAGAACAGGAATCTATGATGAATGTGCATCTAAATCTTTAACGTGGTGCCCGTGGGAGGGGGAGAGGAGGAGGGTGGAATTCAAATACCAGCCTGGAGGAATCATCTTGATTTCCATGCAAGAAGTTATTGTAATGAGGTCAGCGCTGGTCCTTATGTTATTAGCCGACCAGTGAGGACACAGACAAGGTAGAACAGAAATTAATTAGTATTATGGGGGCTTTATAATCTGAGGTATTCAGAAACTTAGAAAAACTAGGTCTGTGTTCTTTAAAAAAAAGATTATAGAAGAGACCTTATTAAAGCACAGAAGGCTCAGCTATTTAAGATGGTGACATACATAGAGGCAGGAATGTGCAGAGAGAAGCTGAAAGGCAGCCAGGCCCTGAAGGAATTTCAGTGGAATTTCTTCACCGAGAGGAGTAGTTAATAAATAGAGCAGACTTCTAAGGGCAGAAACTAGAGCAGCTATTACAGATGGTTTTTTTTTTTTTCCTCTAACCCCCCTTTCTTTTTTACAGAAGGGAGTGAGAGGAAGTTGAAGAGGAAAATGTTGAAACAAAGGAAAGGAAGCTTAGCTGCTCTCCCTGCCGCCTCCTCTACATAATGTCTCTTCCCAGACATTCAGAATGTTGTATCGTCTAATAATCATAAAACCTTCTGTGGAGCTGGCTTCGGGTATTCATTTTAGATTAATACTAGATATCATTAAGAACCATGTATAATATTACACTTTTCCAAATCTGAAATCCCATTTGTTTTGTCTTGCTGCCAACATTTCCACTGCACTGAAGGCCAGACAAGGACTAGAAAATCCTTTTGTGCTATGCCATTGTCCCCTCTTCCGACCTTGAGTGATGGGCTCTTTCTTACAAGACAAAGCTTTTTCTGGAACAGTTTTTGTTGTTTAGACTAGACTGGCCTTGGACTTGCTCTGTGGCCCAGGCTGGCCTCAACTTAAGATCCTCCTGCCTCTACCTCCCTGGTGCTGGGATCACAGGCACGCACCATCACATCTGGCTTTATGGTGTAATTTTAATATAATAAGTGCCTACTATCACGGGGGTCCGGTTGTCTCTGATTTCCTTGATCAGGCGGGTTGGAATAGTTGCTAGCTCACTGTTCACACATGGTTTTATTTTTCAGGTTATAAACTGATCACAACAAAGGAATGAGGATGTCCACATCTTTAGCTGAACATATCTGTAATTCTATCAGTATGCAGATGCCCTCTCACGTCACCAATCAGAATTATTTACCAAGGCTGAACTTAGCAATAACAGATAATTTAAAATTTTGCCAACTGATTCATGGGGATGAGACTGTTATCTTTTGTTCTGGTAATAATTCAACCTATGTTCTTCTGAGTTGCTATTAAAAGTGAAAGAATATTTAGCTAAAGCCTTGAGATCTCAGAACAGAAGTCAAGCGGGGCAGCTGCAGAGGCTTCTGTGACAGACTGAGGTGACAGATATGTGGAATAAACAGAGTCTCAGCATTTCCTGAACCACTGGCCTCATCATCGCACCAGGAGTGTGTAGAGATGCAGATACCTGGACAGAACAGTCCGCAGGGGCTGTGGACAGTCAGTCACCCAGAGGATTCTTAGACATGTGCCCTTGAGGAATGAGATGAATTCTATGAAGGTATAGACATGAGAGAGGCTAAGAAGATAGCCTTGTGGGTATATTCTTTCATTCCAGCCCAAATCTTCCAAGGAAAAACAAGGCAAAGGCCCAGTGAGTGTCAGCCACCAGGCATGTGGGGATTGAAGAGACTGTACAGGAGTGGACTGGGCCAGGTGATAAGCAAGTATTCAAGGCGTTTATGAGAAAGAATGTAATAAGTGATGAAGGGCTAGGATGTAGCCTGTAGTAGAATGCTTAAACAGGCAGAAGACCTCAGTCTAATCACCAGCACTCCCCCGAAAGGATGAACAGAACACTAACATTCCAGATTGTTTATTTATTCATGTTTTGGGAACAGGGTCTCATGTAGTCCAGGATGGGAGACACAACTCCCTGTGTGGCTGAAACTGTCTTTGGACTTCGGATCCTCCTGCCTCCATCTCCCATGGACTGAGATTACAGCCATGTGCCATCATATCAGGTGTATACATTTCTGGAGATTGAACCTTGGGCTTTCTGCATGCTAGGCAAGCACTCTACCAATTAAGCTACATTCTAAGCCCAACATACCATAGCATTCTGTGTGTATTAGCAGTTATTGACTGAGAATCTGGTGGACTCAAGAACAAAACAATTCACTGAAAGGCCAGGGAGGTGCATACAGATTGAAGGAAAGACTAAAGAGTGAGTCAGAGAAGATAACACACAGCAGATTCTTGGGCAAGGGGAAGGCACGACACTTTGATCAACAATTCCCTAGTCTGCATCCAATGAGAGAGAGGGATTTCTGTAAAGGAGTTGATGTTATGTATATTATAAAGGTGTGAAATGGAGTTATAGTAAAAACAAATCAACCCCCAAAGAAGCAAATCAATAGAAGAAAGTGAATCTCACTATGCAAAAAGCCAGCCGCAGACATCTAATAAAATACAGCACTCAGAGACACAGAGGATCTTCAATAATTTCATTGGAAGAGGAGGAATGGGAGCGACAGAATTATCAGGGAGAGAGCTGCTGGGCAGCCCAGTGGAGTGCTGTAGCAGCGCCTGTCTACTTAGAAAAGATCAGAGAGCCAGTCCCACTCTCTTGGCCCAGGACTCTTCCCAGCTGGCCACTGTCTGGACTTCATGAGACTCTCCGAACAGAGGTGCCTTCAGCTGTACGTCTTGAAGGCCCTGTTCTCCTCACCTCTGCTCTGGTGGCCTCTGTCCGAGACACTGATCAACCTCTTCCTGGCTTTCCTGCACCATGGGGAGTTTCTGCTTCATGTTTCCATAGAGACTGTTTAATTGCCGGGGCCTCCATCTTCTTACTTTGTTCCCCCAGGCTTCTTAGTCTCAGGAGATAGGGTGACTTAGGACATCTGGGCCAGCACCATGGTGGGGTAAATGGGTCTTTGTGGAGGAGCCTGGGAATCATCACTATTTATAATGATAGTTTTCTATGGGGAAATTCTTTGAGTTCCAAACACTCCATTGACTGGTGACCTTTCTGAACACAACTGTCCTATCTAGCCTCAGCAGTGGGATGAGATCACCAGCGGTTGTCAGAGCCAAGATAGGAACAGCAAACCAAGGCCAGAGCAGCCTGGGGTCAGAAGTCAGGTTCGGGGAGGCAGCTGCGGAAGAGCAGCAGGATGGGACAGGCAGGGGTTAGAGAGTCCTGTGTTTGCTGTTTCAGAAATGGATTCAAGTGTTGACAGTGAGACCAGAAGTGGACTTCAGCCCCCTGATAATCTTGATCTGCTTCTCCAAAGAGCAAAATTTTAAGAGCAGAATACCATAATAAAGAAGTTTTTATCCAAGAAGTATGACTAGGCATTATTAGAAAGCTTTCTTTTAAAACAGATCTCTTACATACAGTCTAGTCAAAGAGTAGTGTCTCTAACCAAATACAGCTTCACCTCAAATCCTTTCATTTCCCACCTGGTGGCCCCTCCCACTGGGATGTGTCATTCCTGCTTACGCTGATACTCTGCTGTACATTTCCATTGGTGCTTTCTGAATATTAGATATGGAGTGGCCATGTCTAAGACCCTTTGCAAAATCAGGATGCTTTAAGTGGTATCTGACCTTATTGGTTTAACATTAGCAGAGAGTTTAGTGAGTTAAGAAAGGCTCACTCTCATTCTGAATTCAGCAACTATTTCTGTTAAAGTAGAATGCAGATGATCGAAAGCTCTGAGATTCTGCTTGCTTTTGACCCACTGATATTTGGGGTAATAGAAAGAAAACTTGGCTTGGGAGGTGTAGCTCCTAACCCTTCCTCCTCTAATTATTGATGGGCATCTCTGAAGTCAAGACATTGCAACAAAGAAAGTAAAAGAAGAAATGCAGGAGAAAATAGAATGCGAAATAGCAGGGCAGAGAGAATGAAGCCTGTGGCAGACCAGAAGTTCTGAAGCACAGGGCAGATCACACTGGCACTTGCAGCCCTGGTTCTTGAGCGTCTCTTGAAACTTTTGAGCATTACAGAAACTAAAAAGCACAATCTACGACATGGCCCAGGGTCAACATACCTCCGTGTGTACTATGTGTATGGAATCTTAACGTTTCACGAGACAGTCCTTATCTCGACTGTGTGTAGTACTGTCCACTCGACTGGACATTCTATTATCCAGTTCCATGCTGCTCTTTTCCAGTCCATTCCACTCCACTCTACTCCACCCCATTCTGTTCCATCCTGTTTTCTTCTAAATGCTGGTTGTGGTATAAGTGAACTAAATGGACTGTATAATACACTCAAGGCTCAAGCCCCATGAAACTCACTGCTTTGGTGTGTGTGTGTGTGTGTGTGTGTGTGTGTGTGTGTGTGTGTGTCTGTGCATGTATGGGTGTGCTCACCCATTCCTGTACACACAGAGGCCAGAAATAGATACCAGGTATCTTCCTCTATTGCTCTCTACCTTGTTTCGTCAGACAGGATCTCTCATTGGACCTGGAGCTTGCTGTTTCCATTGGGTTGACTGATCGGCAAGCTCTGGGGAGCCTGTCTCTGTCTTCCCAGCACTAGGATTACAGATTCATGCCACTGTGTTAGACTTTTACATGGGTGCTGGGATCTAAACTCAGGTCCTCATACTTGGGCAGCAACAAACACTTTACTTCCAGAGCCATCTCCCTAGCCCTGTCTCTTTTAAAAAGAACTATAAAATCTTGTAGTTTTTATGTGCAACCCGTTGTTCACTCTGTGCTAGAGGGCTGCTCATGAGCTTGTCTTCTTAGCTCTGGCTACCAAATGCAGCTGACTCCTAGTGGGTGATCTGGGGAGAAATGATAAGTGGGATGGTTTCTGGCACTTAGGTCAAGTAACTTTTAGAGCTGCAGCTACTGTCAGTAGCTTCCACAGGCTTCCTGTCTTGGCTCATTTGTCTCATATCCCTGGTTCATAGATTCTAAAATATTCTGGTCCTTCTCCTTTCTCATTGTTACATGGTAGCAATTACTTCAAATTCTTGTACATTTTTCTTTTAAAGCCAAGTCATGTACTCCTTCACAGGAAGTGAAAAGATACATTGACAGTCACAAAGCTTGCCAAGTGGCTGATTCACCCAGTCCAGACATGTAGGAAGCCTGTGTGCACTGCATGCTTTCTGAAGAAGATGGTTGAGGACATGGGCATCTTGTTTTGGCTAAAGCATAGAATATCTCTGATATGTTTCAAATACATATTCAAAAGAAGTAGCCAGTATTTTCTTTGTCTGAATCAAGACATTTTAAAGATACCCAGTGGTTATCACAAGATGCAGGTTTTGAGATCTGGCAGTGACGTGCAGTCCGCCATCATATGGAATCAGATGTGGAATCAGATGTTGGCTGTAACTGGAGATTCGTAGCTCTGTTTTTTTTTTTTTTAAACTCCCATCCACTTTTCTCATAAGTTTGATTAACTAATTTAGCATAGATTATGTAAGGAATTTAGTGCTATGTGAGTGGTCTGAGTGTCTGCTATTTATTTTCCACCTCTTCTCTGAGTAGTCCCTTGAACTTCATTACATTTGTTCTCAACTGAGAACAAATACTAGTTCTTATGCATAAAGCATGCATCTGTAATATTAAAATCTCATGGAGACAATCAGACAAATGCCTAAAAAGACTCTTCAGGGTGGCAAGAATGAAACATAAGCTGGGAAACACCGTGTAACTGAAACCTGCCTGCCCTCACTCAGGCTCGGCAATTGTTCTACCACAGAGCTATGCTTCTAGTCCAAGATCTTCATATTCTTACTATTCTCTCTCTGTATTTAGGGGTAAACAGGGTGCCCTCCTTGGTCCTCACTGCTCTTTACAAGCTAATTATTCACCCGAAGAATTCTTTTCAAAATTCTTAAAATCTTTCTTTCTAAAATTTCCCACTTCATTTAAAATGCCTTTAAAGCATGAATTCCATGCTTTAGATAGCTACAGTGGCCACTGTGGCCAATTCTGCTACAAATATCCATGAATAAATTTTGTGTGTGAAGACATTTTCATTTTTGAAAGATTTGTGTGGACATTTAATTATCTAGTAGAATTTCTGGGTCATGCGGTAGATTTGTTTAACATTTGAAGAACTTCGGAATGCTTCCCAACTTGACTGCAGCCTTTTTCAAATTCCCACCAACAACAGATGAAACTTTCACTTTCTCCGTAACCTATTCAATATTGGTTTTTTTCTTTTTATTACAGTCATGCCAGTGGGCAAGAAATGCTTATTATAGTTGATTCATATTTCCACTATGGCTGGTGATGGTGAGCAGTTTTCATATGCTTATTCTTTTGGAGAAATGTCTCTTCATAACCTTTGCCCCGTTTTTAATTGGGTTATTTGATCGTCTGTATTGAGTGTAGGAATTACTTAAATATTGTAGATACAAATCCCTTATCAGACACATGACTTGTAATTATTTATTTGCATACCATGAATTGCCTATTCATAGTGGTATTGTTTGAGTCATAAAAGTATTAATTTTGATGAGGTCTAGCTTTTCTATTTTTTCCCTTGCTGTCCGTGTTTTTGGTTTCATTACATAGGAAGCATTGCTTCACCAATACAATAAACCTCCATGTTTCCTTCTTGGAGTTTTATAGTTTTTTTTTTTTAATGTGTTTGAGTGTATTCCTTCCTGTATAAGTGCACCCATGTGATACAATGCCCATGGAGGTCAGAAGGGACAGTCAGATTCTCCTGGAACTGGGGTTATGGACAGTTGTTGGCTGTCCATGTGGGTGCTGGGAATCAAACCTGGTTTTCTGCAAGAACAATCAGTGCTCTTTATGGCTGAGCCATCTCTCCAGGCCCCAAGTTTTATAGTTTTTGAGCCCATTGGAATTCATTCTATCATATGGAATGAGGTAAGGTTTCAATTTCAGTCTTTTGCAAGCAGATATCTAGTAGTCCAAATATCATTTATTGAAAAGACTTAGAATTGTTTGGCACTCTAATAAAAAATCAATTGATTGCAGATGGAAGCATTATTTCTGGAGTCTCAGTTTTATTCCACTAACTTATCTGTCTATTCTTATGCAAGCACTATACTGTTTTTGAAGTTTTAAACTTGGAATGTATAATTCTTCCAACTTTGTTGGTTTTTTTTTCTTCCAAGATTATTGTGACTATTAAATGTCTCTTGGATTTTCATATGACACTTAGTATCAACTTGCACATTTCCGAAAAGAAATTGGCTGAGATTTTACAAAGTACTGCATTCAATTTGTAGTTTGGGGTTTATCACCATGGTAAGAACATTAAGTCCATGAATATAGGCTATCTTTCCACTTACTGAATTCTCTGATATAAAAAAAGGTGCTCTATAGTTTTCAGAGTATACATTTTAAACTTATTTTAGTAGCTATATTCCCAAATATTTTATTGTTTTTAGTGCTACCTTAAAAGGAATTATTTCCTGAATTTCATTTTTATTTCATTCAGTATTTGTGTATAGAAATGCAATTGATTGTTGCATATTGATAAAGAATACTACAATCTTACAAGACTTGTTTATTAGTTCTAATAGATTTTTGTGGATTCATGACTTTTTTTTACATATCATATGATCCTTAATGTCTTTATGCAGATCATGTTATCTTCAAATAAAAGACAATTTCACATCTTTCTTTCCAATCAGGAGTCCTTTTATTATTTTTATTTGATTGCACTGGTTGCAACCTCTGGCATTGATTGAAAGTGGTGAGAGTACATATTCTTGTTCTTTTGTTTCTAATTTAAGAGGGAAGTCTTTCAGTCTTTTACCATTGTTACATTAGTTGTGTGTGTGTGTGTGTGTGTTTGCGTGAATGCACGTTTAATCAAGTTCAAGTACTTCCTTTATATTTCTAGTTTGTGGAGTATTTTAAAAAATATTTTATTTATTATTATTTTCTTACTTTATGTGTATGAATATATTGCCTGCATGTATGCAAGTGCACCCATGTCGTGCAATGCCTTCAGAGGTCTGAAGAAGGCGTTGGATCTCCTGGAACCGGAGTTATGGACAGTTGTTAGCTGCCATGTGGGTGTTAGGAATTGAACCCGGGTCCTGTGTAAGAACAGCCAGTGCTCTCACTGCACCATCTCTTTAGCCCTGTAGGGTATTTTGTAATGAGGACATAGTATTGAATTTTGAGAAATGTCTCTTATGCATCTTTCAAAAGGATCATGTATGTTTTTGCTGTTTGTTTCAGTGTTATGGTGTACTATATTAATTGGTTTTTTGTTTTCAGTTCTTGGTACCAAATTCAGGGATTTGTTCTAGATGAATATTCTTTGTCACTGAGCTACATCTCTAGCCCTGGAATTTCAGGTGTTAAACTATATTTACATTCCTGTTACTCTTAGCTATGATATGCAATGCTTCTTAGTTGTTGCTGGCTTCAGACTGGTGGTATGTTGTGGAGATTTTGTGTCCATATTCATGAGACATTGGTCTATGCTTTTCTTGTGATGACGTTGTCTGGTTTTAGGATCAGGGTAATACAGGCATCATAAAATGACTTAGGAGTATTTCTTCTTCAAATTCTTAAAAAGAGTTTGTACAGGACTTGGTATGAACTCTTTACATGTTTGGTAAAACTTAACAATTGAAGAAATCCGGATCTGCAGTTTTATTTGCATTTTTATTGCTATTTCGACTTCTTAATTGTTGTAAGTCTGTCTAGTTAGATTAGCTATTTTTTTTTCTTGAGTCATTTTATTGTCTTCCTATAAATTTCCTTATTTTTTTCTAAATTATTTGACTTGTTGGCATATAGCTGTTCTTTATAATACCTATAGATTATTTTTTATTTCTGCAAGATCTATGGTAATAGCATGCTTTTCCTCCCAATTTTAGCAATTTGTATCTTCTCTTCATTTGGTAGTCTAGATAAACATCTGTCAATTTTATTTCTCTTTTTAAGGAATCAGTTTTAGGTTTTATTGCTTTGACTGGATTCCTATCTATTTCCCGAGTCTTCTGTAATTCTCTCTCTCTATTTCTCTCTCTCCTTTCCTCCCTCCCTCTCATTCCCCCTTCCGTCTCTTTATCTCTCTCTCCTTTCTCTCTCTTTTGTATTTGAGCTTAGTTTGCTCTCCCTCCCCAGGGTCTTCAGGTAGAAATTTATTAATTTGGAATCTTTTGCAGGATTAATGTTTCTGAGTGTAACTTTCCCTCCGAGCATTGCTTATCTGCCTCACATACATTCTGGTGTGAACTGTCCTACAGTTGTCATCTCAAAAGTATTTCCTACATGATTTTTATTTTATGAAATTTACTCTATCATTACTTCTTGACTTATTGATTATGTAGGTCTTTGCTAATTTATGCATATTGTGGATTTCCATGTTTCTTTGTTATTGATTTCTAGTTTCACAACATAATAGCTAAAGAACATTTTTACGTAATTTCAATCCTTTTAACTATGTTAGGGCTTGCCCTGTAATTTAATACACAGTCTATTCTGGAGTAGTGCCAATCATAAGTCTAAAAACTACAATTCCAATTGTTATAATACCGAATGCTGAAATTCCCAAACATCAAAATCTTCAAATTCTAAAATCACTAAAGTTATATTTTTCTAAAGTCCCAAATCGCAATCCCCCCAAACTGAAAATTCTGAGCTTGGTAAACCTGAAAGCTCATACTGAGGGGATGAAGTCTTGGGAGAGTGGTGGAAGACATACTCTAGAAAGGGATTACTGTGTTGCTGGTTGTATGCCACATAGTTGCATCATATTAGTGAAATGAATACCTAGAAACCGGGTGAAGCCTTTATGTGGGGTGTGTCTGTGAGGGTGTTTCCAGAAGTGATTATTGTGTGAGCCTAAATGGACTAGGTGGAAGAGATTTGCCATGGATAAAATGAATGTGAATGATTTCCAAAAGAAAAGGGTGGCCATTCATCATGGGCTAAGACTTAACATACTTAACGATGGCGAGGACTCGCCTTAACTTCTGGACTGCCTCTTATGCAATTGCCCCAATCTCTATAACGTGTTTTTTTCTGTGTCCAACTATTTTCTCAGGTATTTTTTCTTAGATTTTTAAAAATTCCTCATTTTATTTATTTAAATACTTTAAAAATTTTTTGGTACTTCTGGGGATTGAACCCAGGGCCCCACACAAGCTTGGCAGGTACTCTGCCGCTGAGCTACATCTCCATCTACCATGCATGATTTTAAATCCTTGGCATGCTTTTTACAACTTGTTATACAATGTTTTTCATTTTCCTGACATTTTAAAATGTATAAATTTTATAAAGACACTTAAAGAGTTCTAATTCATTTCATTCATTTTTTTAAAAAATTTGACCCAATAAAAGTATGTTTTCATAGTGTTGAACTTATGTGTAAGCATTGAGAGTGTATGTAAAAACACAGGAAGGTCCATAATAAATGAGGGGATTACATTTCTTCATATCTGTGTACCTGAAAAATAGTTTCTCAAGACCCTCGCTCTTTGGGTGGCTGTACAAGCACTGATGACATACTGTGATTTTTTAATAATCTCATGAAAACACAGATTTCTATCATGGTGTTGAGATGATGCTGGATATAAAGCTGCATACATGTAATTACCAACCACAGAAATAAACATGCATGCATTTAGCTTTTTGATCTATTTCTTTATGAATATGATCTATATGCTCATAACTAGTATATCTCTGTGACTATTGTTGATACATCTGGGTGTTTATGCTTGCAAAAATTATGTTACTTTTGCTTATTTTATTGTACAAAGGAATCTGTGAAGTATTCTGTCATGTTTTATACATTTTTCGAATGCATTCGCTTTAAAAAAAAATAGGTGTGTGTGTGTGTGTGTGTGTGTGTGTGTGTGAGTTTGTGTATGTTAGTTGGGATCAAACATAGAGTGTTGTGCATATTTGGCAAGCATCTAACCGCTGAGCTATATTCCTAGCCCTAACTATCTATCTTTTTGAAATATTTTTTATTGTTTAATACAGAACATCTCAATCAATCTTAATCATTTTTATATCACTTTCTCCACTGGCAAACCCCCAGAGCCTCCGAACTAGAATCCATACATTTTTTCATTTGTGTTAAGGTCTATTTTTCAAGTTAGTGTCCCTAAGCGACTTCAGTGCAGCTTCATCCACTAAGTCCACTCAGCCTACTCAGAGTCCCTCACTTGAGGAAGACTAGCTCATTCTCACACGACAGTAATCAGTCTTTTAAAGAATTGCTTTGAGTTAGTTTTGTAAGATTATTATTTTTTGGAGTTTGACTTTTCAAGACTTTTGGACTTTGGAATTCAGGTTGTGTTATATTTAGGCATTTTTCATTGTGGTCTTTGGTAGGTCGTCTTATGATGCTTGGGATTGTAATCTTGCATGTGCTAGGTAGGGGCTCATTCATTCAATTGTACCCTCAGCTGATTTATGGACTTTGGGACTATGTTCGTCACTTCATGATTATGTTCTAAACTTGTCTTGGAGAAGGACCCACTTGTAAAGTGTGTGATAGTGTTGGTGTCGGGAATGTCCAATAGGATTTATGAGGTTAGGGTAGTTTATAGTACTGTTCAAATCTTCTACTTCCTTGGAAATTTCTGTTTTTTAAATCCATTATTGGACATAAGATATGGAAATCAGCTATTATTGTTGAGTTATCTCTTTCTTTGTTCAAGTCTTGCCACATTTATTTGGGGGTTGTGGTGAGTGTGTATATATTTATAGTTATTTACTTTTCTTAATGATTTAATCCTTAAAAAATACAGTTTCTTTTTGATATCTACAAGTATTTTTTCTTAGTCTGTTTTATCTGATATTAGTATGACACTCCAATTTCGCATGGTTACTTTTGCGCAGGATAGTGTTCCCATCAGTTTATTTTACCTTTGAATCTAATATCTCTCTTGCAAACAGTTACATCTTTTAAAATCCAGACTGAAAAACAGCCTTTTAATTGGACTGCTGAGTCCATTCACACATAATATTACTATTGATATGGGTGGGTTTACTTTTCCATAACTTTTGTTTTATATATGTCTCATATTTTTTTGTTGTTTCTCTCTTCTTCCTTTAATAGGTTCTTCGGCATTGAGTGAATTTTTTGAGTGTAGCATTTTAATTACTTTAATAATTCTCCAAAATATATTTTGAGTTATTCTCTTGGTGTTACTATGGGAATTGCCATATACACCTTACCCTTCCCACTCTCTTTTCTATTATGAGAATTTCTAAGCCACACTACAGTTATACCTTGATAGAGTTAGCCTGACTCTTAGCATTCATAGACCAAGCATGGATCAGAACTGCTAAGAACTTGTTCCTTTAGCTCTCTCCCAGAACTGTTCTCCCCAGCAAGGACTTTGCTCATTTGTTATTGAAACAGCATCTCCAGCATGAAATCCTGAAGGAGAAGTCAGATCCCACCTTCATCTTATCAGAATATCTTGTCCTTTGATCCCTAGACCTAGAATATCACACATACAACAACAAACATGTTTGCAATGAGAAAAGCATGTTACTTTCAGAACTTTGCTATGTAAAGCATGCATGTGCACATTTGTAAACTATCTTACACTCTCTTGGGTAGAGGACAAGTAAGAGTCCTGAGGGATTAACATCATATGCCCAGGTCACAAGAGGAACACGTGGCTCAGTGAGTTTATTTGCATTATAAACAATAACTTTTTGTTTGCAGGGTTAGATAAAAGCCTTTAGTGCAGATTATATTCATATTGTAAAAGTCATTCCTACAGTTCCCCCTTCTTTGTTTTATAGATGAAGAAGTATGTCCAAGGTATAAAAGAAGGTATTCCTAGAAAAGTCATTCTCACAGTTTCCCCATTTAAAAAATATATATAAAATAAGCATGTCCGGCAGGGTGGTCATTGGTGGTGGTGTTGTGTGTAGTGTGCCACAAAAGCAGCATAAGTCAGCATGACATAATCTTGGGTAATTCTCTGGAAGAAGTGCCACAGTTAGGCTAGCCCTTCAAGGAGGAGGCTGGTAAACAGGATGGCGACTCACGCAGCTGAAACTCAGGAGAGAGTCTCTATTCTGTTGACAGGGTGCTGTCTTCTGGCATGTCTTTACCAGTCTTACTGTGCTCCAGAGAGGCTAGTGGGAGAAAGCACAGATGCAAAGCCTCAGTTTCAGTTAATCAGAGAAACAGAACCCAGCTGTTAGTTGGCCCTTAAGGGAGTTTACATAAACCATGGGTTTTGGTAAAACTTATTTTTTACATTGCTTTTTCAGTAGATGTTAAGAGAAAACATTGAGAGGAATGATTTAAAATTTTTAAGATATAAATTAGTTTTAAAAGACTTAAAGTATATTTGACTTTAGCAATTTGTTTCTAAGCAGTCATTTTCCTCAGTGTTTTCTTTATGTATTTAACTTTTAAAGAATAAATAAGTTAATTTAATTATGGATTGTCCTAGGGAGTTATATAGGGAATGCCACAAAAGACAGGAACTTCCCAAAGTTGGCAAAAAAGAAATAAAAGTTTTAGATACTGCTTTATCTACAGCAGAACTTCAACTGTTTGTTTTGGGATGCCCAATTTAGAGAAAGCAGTTAATAAGTGTATTCAAATGGGTCTAGCAAATGTATGTGTTTGAGCAGCAGCAAAGATAAAGGCTGAAAACCATTAATTTATACATGAAAAATTTTAAATGATCAAAGAAATTTATGCAGGTTATTTCCACTGCCGAAGTTCATTTAGTGTTAATACTTGAAGGGTTGATTTCTCTCAAGATGGCAGTGCCCAATGATTGGTTGTTAGGATAAGACTAGATATTTTGTTATACTTGTATATGTGATAATTGAAAAGACATAACTAGGCAATTAGCTTCATGATTTTCTTCTGTAAGGAGGTCAGGTAATTCTGTATGGGATCAAATGTTTTGAAATAAAAACAGGATGAGTTTGTGAAGAAGGTTTTGAATAGAGGTAAATACTCATAACAAAAAGTAGTCTGAGGAGTGAGCTAAGGTGGCTTGATACAGTAGTGGAATGGCTTGAACCACAGAGTCAATTCATAAATTGAAGGGGTTATTAGGGAATTGTTTGAAAGCAAAAAGAATAGCTAAAAGTTCTGTTCACTTAAGTGGCAATTGCTTTGCGGTCTACAAGAGACTGAAACATTCCAGTGCCAATAATGATTCCATTGCCTAGTTTGTTATTTTCACCTGGAAAAAAATTATTAGTACAGTAAAAATGGGAGGTATGTTTTTGGAAGAAAATATGTGTATAGGAAGTAATAGAATTCAACATGGATGGAAGTGAAAAGAAGTTCATTTTTTTTTTTTAAAGTACAAAATTTATCTGCCATTCTACTGAGGTCTATAGAAGAAAGCTGAAATTAAATTGAGATAATTTTGAGATTTGGAAGGCTAAATAATATTAAGATCTTGTCCGGTAAGTTGAATGGTTCTGTTTTAGGCTTGTTGAATAAAAGTAATTAATTCTTGGTGAACTGGATATAAATCACCATTCTAAAATTTTGTAAGGGAAGGGGAGTTTTAGAAACAAATAAATAACCATCTACAAATCATCTTTGTTCTAAATCCAGCCTCTTGTTGTGACTGCTGAGAGTAACAGACCTCAGTACAATGGCAGATAGGAATTGTGGCAGGAGAGTGACTCCAGGGATGGTTATGAAACATCCAGAAGGTCAGTTACACCAGTCTGGTACTTTTAAATATGATGTAATATTTATCAAAAAACTAAATGCTCTTAAATAAACCTTGATCAGACACATATTTTGTTTTTTAATGACACGATTACATCAATGACTTCATTGATTTAAGCTCAATTGCATTTTGACTAGAAATTTCAACGTTATGTATATCATATTTAAGTCTTTTTTGTATCTAAAATACCTTACTCAAACCTTCACAACATACAAAAGACGCTTTTTCGTTCTCTTTTCCTTTCTGGAAACATAGAGCCATCTTAATCTTCATCGAAAATCCTTTACTGAACATATTTCCATTCTTATATCCATCTAGTCTAACATTTTCTCTTACTTGTTATTTCAATATCATGAGAAATTTATTAATAAATACATTTACTAACTGTTTTCAGAACTTTTTTATGGGATACTAAGCAATGTTTATCCACTTCTCATAAGTTTCTAATGGCAAACTAATGTTTGACTCCACCAAAGTGAAGAATTACTAGATTGTGTCAAATTGTTAAAGTTTCTTAGAGTAACTGAGAACAAACCATAATAAGAATTCTATCAGTATAATCTGAATCAATAACATTTGGAAAAACACAACATTTTTATAGTTCAATTTGAGTTACCTAAGGTTAAATCAAAGCTTTTTTTTTTATTAAAAAAAAGGTTCCAATGAATCTGTGACCTTTAATTATTTCTATTACACCTAAAATGATAAATAAATTCTCTATTATCCTAGGATTAAGGAGGGAGCTGGCTTGCCTCTTATCATCTCAGACTGTGGCAAGCCTGTGGATTGCTCCACTTCTCCTGAAGACTTGGAGACTGAAACTTTAGTGGGAGGTTCCCACCCAAGTACATTGTTAGTGGCAAAATAGACCATCCTATAATCTGCTTTTAATATAAGCATCTTTACAATATGAGATAAGTATTAGAAACCTGTGTTGGAAATATTTTATCCCCCAGGACATAATGCCTTTATTATAAAACTGTTTTGCTTTTTTCTCCTTGGTCACTGAGTCAGGGGGTCAACATGACCCAGGAGTTTTTGAAGGACATTTTGAGATGAACATGCTTGGATCTGACCTGGGAGGGCCAAATTCCATCTCCAGAGGCTGCTTTTCAATGAGTTCAAACAGCACATAACAATTTAACAGTGTATCTAAAAGCTATCTCTTTCTCAATAAAATTAAATCTAATGGGTCTTGCATTGGGAATGGGGAGTGGAAGAAGTCAAAATGTTTTATTTTGATGGTCACTTTCTGACAGCTTTAAATTTTATAAGATTATGAGTACACAGCAGTAAGCATTCATAATCAAAGAGATAAAGCCAACCAAAAATGTCTATTTTTACCATTGCCTAACTTGTGTTTCTCCCTGGCTATATTTGGGATAACAAGTTGCTTGAAAGTTTATACCCACAACAGAGGCAGACAATATGAAAACTTAAGTATCTATTCTTCTATATTGATATTTTCCATTAGAGGTCATTTTTATTCTCCAATTTAACCTTAACCAGGCTTGAGTGTAGAAAACCCTTTTTCTTTGGCATCTAAGTCAAATGGATACAGGCTGCGGTGTCTTGTTACCCCTCTATAAGACAAATAAATATATTCTTATTTTCTTCCCATCAGGAGTGACCATGAAGAAAGAGGCCTTGTCAGGTTAAATTACTTTTCCCACTGATAAGACCTGAATTTTTCTCTCTCTCTCATCCTTCTTTATCAGTAACCATAAAGAAGGTAGAACCTATTTGAGTTGTTTGCTCTTACTGAGATGACTCTTTAATATACTATGCCCTTAATGGGTTTTTTATTTAACTTAATTTTCCTTTTTTTCATGGATAATCTGATCCTGTCTGTGCAAGACTCACCATTAATAAAATTTCAGGAGTAAATATTGGCCTTGCATGTATTAGGAAATTCAGATAATTTCAGATAATTTAATGATTATTAGTTAAGGAGGATCTTGGCTCCTTTGTGGATTTAACTGTTAAAATCCCCTTAAAGATTACCTTTGACTCTATTTTTAAAATTTGTAATTTGTAGGAATGCCTAATAGTGTTCAGGGTGAATTTCTTTTATAAGAAGGGTTATCTGTGTAGCTGGCTAGATTAGAAAACCCACCTTATCATTTACTACATGTAATCTTGGATTAACCATTCATAATTTAAAGACCTAGGAAGAAGGGACAGAGTAACACCTAACAGAACTTGGAAAAAGATGACTTTCAGAATGCTCACTCTCTAACTTATTGAAATTATTTTAACTAGAAAGAGAATTCAAAAGCAGCATGATCACACAGAAATGAAACAAAGGGATATCAAAGAGTTTTGAGGAAGGAAAAGGCATTCTTTTAAAAATAGGCCTGGAGGTGCAGGGCAGGAATAGCTGGCATTAACAGCCCCTGTGGCTTCCAGAGCCAGGTATCCAGCTTATCTAAGCTAGTTTCTTCCACTGCCTTTTGCTCTGGGGGGAGAAAGTCCATAAAAGGCAAGAGAATTATGCCGAGGATGTTCATGAGGTAGTTTCGTAAGTGGTAGTTTTTTGGAAGCACCCTCTTTTTCTCTTGATACTGCTTTTAGCTCTGCTTTAATTTGGTTCCAAAGAATTAAATGCTTCAACTAAACTGTTTCTAAGCAGTAGCTTAATTAGTCACCAATTTTTTCCCTAAGATTTGGAGTTATGTATCCCATGGTTGGGATACCAGGGAAAATATTTTTGAATAACCTTTAATGGTTCATAAGTTTGTTTTGATGATGCTTTGATTTCAATGCTTTAAGTAAATTCATTAATTGCCATGCATGTGGACAGGATTCGGGTTATGAAGAAATCCTTCCAGTGAAAGCAAAAAGCTAAGAATGTCAGTGAAAATTTTGAGCACAATTCCTTGTAATTTCTGCCCTGTAAAGCAGGAGATAAAAGCAAAAAGTGAATACAAAATTATTAAGCCCCACAGTTCAAGCTGTCAAGAAAGGTTTCTGCTTATTGCCACATCAATTATCCTGTGTATGATAAAGAACATCTAGTAATTCCTTTTTCCTGGAGTCTGCTCCATACACCTGTGAGTTAGTGCTCCAGTGCTCCAGAATGAACAAGGGAAGTTTTGCATTCAGTGTCATACAACTTACTCTGTATGACTGGGCTATCCTATATTTCCCTTTTTTGGGGGAATTTCTCTGGCTACTGACCTGTGAGTTTGGAGTAAGGAGCTTCTTCCTCACACAGAACACCAAAATGCAGCATTTCTAAGCCACATTATGGTTATGCCTTGATGAAGAGATAGTCTGACTCTTGGCAGTCATAAGGCCAAATGTGGACCAGAACTGTGAGCACCCATTCCTTCACATTTCTCTCAGAACCGTGCTCCCCAGCAAGGGCTCCACACAATCTTTTTGGAACAATATCTCCAGCATGAAATGGGGAAGTAGAAATCAGATCACACTCTTCTCAGAGAATCTTGTCTTTTGGTTTCTAGGCCTGGAATATCCCACACACAGCAACAAACAGGTCCTGCTCACTGTTTGGAATGAGAAAAGCACCTGCTTTCAGGCTTTGGTACATAAAGCATGCATATGTACATTCATACACTATCTCACACTATCTTAGGTAGAGGGTGAGGACAGGCCTGAGGGATTAATGTTAAATTCCTGGATCACAAGAGCAGCACATGACTCAGTGATCTTGCTTACATTACAAATCATAACTCTTTGTTTGCAAGGTTAGGTAAAAGTCATTAGCCCAGATTATGTCCATATTGTAAAAGTAACAGTTGGGTTTTTGTGTCCATCCCGCTAATGAAAGTGTTCATCAGAGAAACAGATCTTAATCCAATAATAGATTTTCAGTGTTTGTTTTACTCAGCTAGCATTTAATCCTGTTAATTGTTCTATTTTAAACATCTTTTCATGTGGTTTCCAGGACACTGTTCTCTCATCTTATATAACTACTCACTATTTTTTTGTTGTTGTCTTAGATCATAATTTCTTTTCATTTTTCAAATATCAAATATTGCAATGGTCCAGCTCTTGGGCTGAATTTCTTTTTGTCTCTACTATTACTCATTACTTATTCCAGTTCACTTGATACCATAACTCTTGTTTTTTTTCTGACCTTGAAGCTCCATGGCCAATTGCCTTCTTAACCATTCCACTGGATGCTTACTAGGCACCTACATTTTAAGATGTTCAGAAATAATCTGCCAGACCTTCTGTGCTTGTTCTGGTTTCCCTATCACAATAAGTACAACTTCAATTATTTTTCTGGATACTCAGGCCAAAAACCTTGAAGATACCCTTGACTCACTTCTCTCTCACACTCACCTCACCCAGTGCATTAGCAAATCCTGTCATCTGTCTACTTTCAGATTTAGCTCCAGTTTAAATAGCTCTTCAATTACTATTGTTCTAATATAATCCAGTGTGTTCCTCAACCTGGACTCCTGCAGTTACCACCTTTCCCCATTTTCCCCTGCACTGCATTCACACAACAAGCATAGTGTTTTCAAAATGATTATTTAGCTCTTCATGGAACATCTTTGGTGCTACCACTGCTCATCTAGAATCAAATCCACAACCTATTTTATCTACAATATAGTTATCTATTGTTGTATGACAAGTTTTTACCAAACAGTGGCTTTAAGCAAGCTATAGAAAATCATTCTCTCTAGACTTGGATTAGGAAATAGAAAGTACTATAGATGGCTCTTGCTTGGAACTTTTTTATGAAGCTGCGTCTATGGTCATTAGACAACCTGACTGAAAAAGGAAGATTCACTTCTAAGGATGTTGACTCTCAAACTTGGAGTGTGAGTGCTGGTTCTGGTGGGAGCCTCACTTCTTTCTCCTTATTTTAATGGTTGCTTGAGTATCTTTACAATGTAGTGTGGAGCTTCCTCTAGAACATGAATGATTCTACAAGAGAATGAGAAGGTAGATGTCCTCTTTAATAGCATAATGTTGGAAGTCACATAGCACCAGCTTTTGTCATGTTCACAAACCAAATCCTTAAGTCAGGCACACATTTCAGGAGAACCTTTTTAAAAGGAGGGTTGTTTTAAAACTCACAAATGTAAAACCACCTCAGTTTATTCTTTATATACGTTTCTGATCACATTTTCTTCAGTTTCCCCCTTGCATGCTTAACTACATCACATTTGCCTTTTCTGTTCCAAAAACATGACATGCATGTCCTGTGGGATTATGAGAGCCTGTGGGTTCACTGTCTCAGAGCTTTCCTATGCACGGCGGCTGTGGCAGCATGTCCTCTTTCACCTGTCTTCATCTGCTTTACTATGCCTTTTTTTCTTCATAACTTATATATATTTTTATTGGACTATTGTCTTCCTCATATGCCTTCTTCTACTTTCAATTTCAAAGATCCTGAGAGCGGGGATTTGGTGTGTTTAGTTCATTTCCATAACTCCAATGCCTTGAATGTTTCTCTGACACAATATTGATTACTGACACCTTTTAGAAAAGGAATGAACACATCGAACTGCTCTACTTACAGTCACTTTGGGGTAATGGTGTGTCTACCATGTAGACAGTGAACATTTTAGGGGAATCAGATATTCAAGAAAACATTTTGGAGGGAATGACCATTTGGGTGACTTTGCTACCAACTTTTTTCTTCAATTTAGATGTTATCTTTCTTCTCATATATGTACAAAGCACTTTATCCAAAATTATAGTTATAAAACTTTGAGTAACTTTAAAAAATAATTGGCTACTTGATCCAGTTTATTATTATGAATTCATATATTCTCCAGTGGCTTTTGGGACTTCTTTTAAATTGTGGTATTCCAGAAAATCATTCATTATATGAACATTAGATCTTTCATGACTGAGAATTTGCTTTCTTCCCACAAGCTTTCCTTGATGAATACTCTATGAGTAACAATAATAGAGAAGACAAAATGAATTAACTCCGAACAGTTTGAAAGTGTTGTAGATATATGTCTAGATAAGAATATTTTGAGCCTAAGAATGTCTAAGCTACAACTTACTTGATGCTGTTTTCCCTTTTCTTCTATGTTAAGGGCATCAAAGTGATGCATTAAGCACTATCAATTTTGTGGTTCTTAATTCTTAGAACTTTCTATATCATAGCTATTTTTCTATGCTATGTAAAACTATCTTTTGATAAAAATTATCTCAATTTAAGCACTTTTGAATGGAATGTACTGACCTATTGTCCTACTTAACATTTTCTAAATATACAGAACACTGAACAAAACAACTCGGGGAGGAAAGGGTTTATTTCACCTTATAACTCATGGTACATCATCAAGGAAAGCCAAGACAGTAACTCATAGTAGGAACTTGGAGGCAGGAACTGAAGCACAGGTCATGAAGGAATGCTGTTGGCTGGGTTGCTCCCGGTACCTTGCTTAGTTACTTCTCTTATACAGCTCAGGGATGGCATCACTCACAGTGGGCTGAGCCTTCCTTCATCAACCAGAAATTAAGAAAACATCCCAGGGCTAGAGAGATGGTTCAGTGGTTAAGAACACTGACTGTTCTTGAAGAAGACTCAAGTTCAAAACTCAACACTCACATAGAGGCTAAAAACTGTCCATAACTCCAGTTGCAGTATCTGAGGCCTTCTTCTACCCTCCATGGGCATTGCACAACATGGATGCATTTACATATATTCAGGCATAGCACTCGTACACATAAAATAAAAATAAATTTAAAAAAAGAAAATGCCCACAGGAATATTGGGGCACTTACACAGGGGAGGATAGATAAGACATAAGTAACCTACTGAGAAATACACATACAAAATATATGCAAGTGCATGTATATAGCTGAAGGCTATATAATCAAAAATGCAGTGCCAGGCAGGAGAAACCTCCCTTCAAATTGTTGGTCAGGGTAGTCCAAGAGATTCCCAGGAACACAATCTATTGCCACACTCCTTGACTGGCTTCTGGAACTTGAAAGTAAGGCCCTATTGCTGAAGACAGAACATCCTTCAGACACAGGACTTGGAGAAATCAAGCTAGAGACCACCTGGGAACCTCCTTTCCGAGGACTAACTCTCATGATATCAGAGGATACTAGGCAAGGTGCCAAGGGAGGGTATTAATCAGTGGTCCTACCCAGCTGTAAAGCTGAATAAACATAATGATGGACCCAGAAAACTGTTGATTGGTGTAGTAATGGCACTTTTATCTAGAGGATAATCAACAACTGTCTAATTGGACTTAAGACCCACTCAACAGGAGGGAACTCCTGCATAGTACTGTAAACATAGCTGAGTACATGTGACTAGAGAGGTCATAGAGCCCAGAGAAAACCATATCTCTGTTATATCCCTAGACAACTGTAATTTCTTACCTTGTTCTAAATATGTATCCTTATATTTACAGACAAGTATATGATTCACTGCTCATCGAAAAAGCTTATTTTTGCAAAAGAAGGGGATTATTACAGAATTTCACAACTGATCAGTTGCAGAGAATAAGGGATTGTGAGGTGCCTAGCCCTAAGTGACACATCTACAATGCAATCTCTACACCTAGGAAATGTAGAGGAGCAGGGGACAAGAATATTAATGCATCTTTCAACTCCCTCCAGTGCTGTTTCTTAGTGAAGCAGATGGTAATTAAGACAGAAAGCCACAACTGGCCAAAATGTAGGGAATAAGAGACTGCAGAAGAATGTGTGTCCCTGGATAGGACTCCTATATTAAACCTCTGACACCAAAGGCTCAGAGACCATTGCATAAAAGGGAGCAGAAAGACTGTAAGAGCCAGGAGTGGTAGAAGATCTCAAGGGAACAGAATTTTCCAGGCAGCTAGGAAGTTATGTATATGAATTTACAGCAATGGTAACAACATGCACAAGATCTGTAAAAGCTCAAACCAGACACAAACTCAGTATAGATGTGGAGAAATGGGTAAAAAGCCCAAGTTTGGTTGAGAAACTTTTGGCAGATGATCACTGTTGGGTAAAGGAGAGTTGGTCTTCTTTACAGGAGTGACTCTAGGTAGACTGACTAGGCTTCAGTGAATGGACTCACTCCTAGAGGGACATTTGGGAACACAAATTTGGCTTGATAGGCCTTAACATATGTGACAGAATGAATGCATGCGATCTTGCAGGGGGCTATAAGCGTCCAGCTAGAAGAGGGGCTCCAAATATGATCAAGATGTATAAAGTTTTCAAAAATTCAATAAAAAAATTAATAATTAAATACCATCCCAAAGGAAAATATCCCACAGACAGGCTTGCATGCCAGTCTGACAAAAACCATTTCTTAATTGAGGTTCCTTCTTCTCAGATATGTCAACTTGACAACTGAAACTAACCAGGACACCTGTATTATAGTTGCAACCTGACTTTTCACTAATTGAGCTGAAAATGTGATACCCCTATTAAAAGGTTATTAAGGAAATTGTAATATTAACAATGTCTTATCAAATTAGAGACTGAAGTATGTGTTTGTGTGTATATATTCCCAATCTTCTCAAAGACTTTTATTGTTATATTTGATTATGATTATAAGCATAAGAAACATAAATCAGAGAAGTTCATTATTATAAGGATGTGGCTACCTGTCATAGACTCTAGGGGCAGGAAAAGACTAGAAACAAAACATGGAAATGAATAAAAAGTTAAGAGACTTTATCTCGAGACTTTGCTTCTCCTTGGGATTTGGTTTACTCTTCCATTCTGCAGAATAGTAGCTACTACCTTAAATATGTTGTGTTCTCAATTTTGAATGATATGTGTATCTTAGAACATCTTTCTATATCATGACTCTTTTTCTATGCCACATAAAATTATCTTTTTTGAGCAACTAGCTCAGATTTCCTGAGTTGTAACAGCTTCTCCATCTATCTGTCCAACCAAACTATGCTTGAGTCATATGAAGGCATACTATATAGTGGAATGTCCATGAATTGGGTTCCCTTCCCTAAGCTAAAGGCTATTTGTGATGCCTGAAATGTGAACCAAGTAAGTGCTCAGAACCAAAGCATGCTCTGTTCCTAATTATCTGTGGGATCCAAACACGGGCTGAAGTATGTACAGCATCTTGTAAATTCTGGAGTTTGTCCAAAGCAGGCCTCTGCAGCACCCTTAATCAATCAATTAATTCAGAGATTTCAGTTTGGCAAAAGGAGCTTCACATAGCAATAGGGCACCATTGTTTACTATGGGCATTGCCAAGTTACATAGCCTGCCTCAAAAGTCACAATTCTGTAAATTGTTTAATGACATTTTATATTGCAGAATTGTCTTGTACATGGAACTGATGTCGAAATTTTCAATAAGACCTGTTTGGTTGAATCAAAGAACAAAACAAGTTAATGACCCCCCTCAAAAAAGTCAAAACCTACATTCAGTTTGATGAACCAAACGCATGCCAGGTGCAGACACAGAGATGAAGGTTCGTTTCTATCAGATTGGCATCCATAAAATGTTAGTATTCCAGATCACCTTGGGTTAAGCAATGTTAATTATCTGCATGCCACTGAAAACCCCCAGGACTTGAATCAAGTTCAGAAGAATCATTGACTTCACAACCTCCCCTTCATTTCTAAATTTCATTTTGAGACAGGTTCTCACTCTTCAGAGTAAGCTGACCACAAACGTGCAGCAGTTCTTCGTCCCCCTCTAGTGTGTGGGGATCACAAGCATATAGCACCAGACCCAGCCTCACAACCTCTCTTAAGACATTCCAGAAATCACCAAGAAAGAATAATACAGTAATATGTAGAAAGAAATATAAAGTGCCCAATGAAGTTTAAATAGAGTGATTAAGAAACATTATCAGTCAATTATTCAATACTGATACCATAGAGAGACAAAAACTGGAAGAATTGAATTCTTGAATCTAATACTATTGTCTTTAAAAAAATTGTTTTATTCAGTTTTGGCACTTTTCATATAATAGATCTTAATCAAATTTAGACCTCCTCCCCCATGTGAACCTCCTATAGCCCCTCCCACCAGATTCCATGCACTCTGTCATATATATTAAGTCCTATCCAGTCAAGCATTTGTACCCAGATGTCCCTTGGTGCAAGTTCATCCACTGAAGTCCAGTCAGCCTCTCTAGAGTCACTCCCTAAAAGAAGATCAATTCTCCCTCATCCAGTAGTAATAATTTTCCAATAGTTCTTCTGCTAGAGTTTGGGCTTGCTGTCTATTTCTCCAGTTCTATACTGGACTTTTGTCTGATTGAGTCGTCATGGGTCTTGTGCATGCTGTCACCATTGTTGCAAGTTCATATGAACAAGTTCCCAGTGGCCTGAAAGCCTCTGTTTCCTTATGTTCATGCACCAACTCTGGCTTTTACAATCTTTCTGCCCCCTCTTCCACAATGGTCCCTGAGCCATGGGTGGGTGAGGTTTAATACAAGAGTCCTATTCAGACACTCTGCAGTCTCTTGTTCTCTAAAACAGTCAGTTGTGTCCTTTGTTATATGAGGAAGCTTCTCTGGTAAGAGTTGAGGGACTGATTAGTGTTCTCTCTACCTCCTGTTCCGCTATGTTCCATGAGTCTTAGGTGTAGAGGTTCCATTGTAGATGTGCCACTTAGGGTTGGGCATCTCTCAGACACATTCTCTGTATTTGAGCAGTTGAAAAACTCAGCAATAGCCTTCATCTATGCAAAAAGAAGCTTCTTTGATTAGTGGTGTATGGTGTACTTGTCTGTAAATATAAGGATCCATATTTAGCATAGAAATTTCATTTGTCTAGAGAGGTTACACAGATAGGGTTTTCTCTAGGATCTATGACCTCTCCAGCCATGTCTATTTGACTGTATTTACAATGCCACCCCTGAGTTTCCTCCCATTGAGAGACCTTTAAGTCCAATTAGACAGTTGTTGATCACTCCCTCGATGAAAGTGTCACTACTGCACTGATAGAGAACATTTGCTGTGCCAGCTGTTGTGGTTATTAGGCTTTAAAGCTGGGTTGGACCATTGATTGATTTTTTTCCCTTAGAAGCTTGCATAATATCCTATGAAAGCTAATCTTCAGGGAGAAGGCTTCCAGGTTAGTTACAGCTCATTGTTCTAAGTCCTGCATCTGAAGTCTTTTCTGTCTTCAGCAATAGGGTCTTAACTTCAAGCTCTGAAATATAATCAAGGGCTATGGTGATAGCCTGTGTTATTTTGGGAGCCTTTTGGACCATCCTGACCAACACCTCAGAGGGAGGTTTCACCTGTCTGGCTCTGTGTCCCTTGTTTCATGGCTTTCAGATATACACATGCATTCATGTTCAGATATTGTTTGTATATTTTTCAGGGGACAGGGCTTGATTTAATACATTTCCCTCTGGCTTTTTATGCCACCTGAGCTTTATTTATTGCTCTTCTCTCAATAGTGTTGTTTTTAATGTTCTTTTAAAATTTTTTGAAAAAATGTTTTGATTTATTATTGTATGTGCATGAGTGTTAATGCTTGCGTGTGCGTAAGCACGGTGGTGTCAGCAATGCTCATGGAAAACAGAAGAGGGCATAAGACCCCTTGGAACTGGAGTTACAGGTTGTTGTTAGCCACCATGTGGGTGCTGGGATTTGAACTCAGGTCTTCTGTAAGAGCAAGCAGGGCTCTTAATTATGTGTTTAATCAATCAGTTACTCTATCAGATAAACTCTGAAATCCCAATACCTATCCTAGTAAAAATTTCTTTCTCATTCCTATTATACCCCACTGAGATTCTTTTATGAGTGTGCTTTTCAGCTTGCCATCGATGTAACAAATACCTGACATAATTAGCTGCCAATGAGAAAAGGTTTTTTGGGCTCACAATTTTAGAATCTTTAGTCCAAGATTGGTTGGACTCACTTGGGCCTGTGGTAAGGCAGTACATCATGTAGTGAGGGACCAAAAGAGAGGAAGAGGAAGAGACTGGAGTCCCAGAATTCCATTAAGTCTAGCTCCCAATAATCAAATGATTTTTCACTGGAACCCCCTTCTAAAAATTTCTAATAGGGTCTTGTTGGGAACTAAGATGGCTGTTTTGCTGTGTGGACCGTTTGGAGAACACTGAAGATTCAAACTATAACATTGAGATTTTACGGGGTCCCAGGACCCTTCCACGCTGTATCATTCTCATAAGAGCTTATTAACCACTTTGGTTTGGAAGTTGCCTCCACATTGTGACTCCTATGGGAAAGAATTATATATTACCTATACCTGAATGTAAAGAAGGCTGGTTTCTGTGTAGGAAGTCATTTAACAGAGACAGTGTTACACCATAGAAAGGTGCACAGTGAGGAGTGACTGGCTAGGCATCACTGCTTAGGGCAGACACTCCGAGTGTGTGGGCGAGAGTGATCATAAAACCTTTTGTGGAATGCCATTAATATAGTTCCAAAGGTCCGTTTAATGGCATTATTGACATCACCAAGCATTATTCCATTCAATAAACACTTGTTAAAACTCTTGTGTGTGCCAGATTTTACTAGGTGCTAAGGGAGAGAAAGATAAATAGACTTCATCTGAAGGAAAAGTGGGAGACAGAGATATGCATAATTAATATTAATTGAAGGAGAGATGAAGATGCCAAAACTGAAGCAGAAATAGAAAAAGGTTGGTGGAGCAGCAAGCAGGAAGTTATGAATTCTTGAACAGTGAACAAAGAAACCTTATCTCTAGCAGGGTTCTTTGTCTTCCAGAAAAAAAGACTGACTCCAGTCAACTCAGGAAATGGAGAAACTGTGGAAACATAGGATGACATGAAAATGCAGTCCAGACCCCACGGGAACCGAGTCTGTGACAGAAGCAGTCTTTGGTCACTCCGGGTCTGCTTCTTCCTTGCCCTAATTTGTCTCTATTCGTTTCCAGCACTTCTTCCTGTGGCCCTGCACTGTTGCTAGCCCTAGTCGGACAGGATTTTTATGTCTTGTATTTAGCATCATTTAACAAAGTTTCTATAGGGAAGAAACTGCTCACAGTCTGACAGACTGGCCGTCCCTGTACCTGCCATCACTGAGTGGTATGAGTGTGTAGAAGAAATCTGGGGGGCACGTGTGCATCAGGCTGCCTCTTGCACGGATTTTAGTTAGTAAGGGAGACCAATTTTACTTGTTTTTCAAGAGGTACTAGAGTTCAACTGAGGCTAAAGGATAGAGCACACTCTGACACGGACAAAGGAAAGAAAAGATCATCTAAGTACATATGGAGAATGATTAGGCACCTAGCGTGACTGGAGTGTCAGATTGAAGGGGTTGGTGGAGTTTATAGTGGATTATAAATCTGTGGGTTCTCAGAGTTTAGAGAAAATATAGTGTCATGATGCTCATGCAGGATACGGCGGGGCTGTTTAGTTAGTATGAGCTTCTCATGAAAAATTGCCCACTCAGCATCTTAGTTCACAAAAGCCTCTTACTAGAGAATTTATCATTGTAATAGGAAAAAATATTCAATGTATGATGAAAGTGCTTCTTGCTTAATCAGGCGTATGTGTGTTCAAATCCCAGCCCTTCTACTTCCTAGTTGTATGCCTTGGGCATGTTATTTAATCCATGCCTTAGTTTTCTCATATACAAAATGTGGTTCATATTCATCCAGATATCCACTGGCATGGCACAATGCTTGGAGGGGTTATAGATTTTAAGTATCCATTAAGTTAATTAGTTAGTGCTAGTATTGTAAAGTATCTTGAAGATCACAGCTTCTTAGGTTTGTAGTAAGGATTATAAAGCATAATGGTTGGGAAGTGCTTAGTCAAGTACATGGCACATGGTAAATAGTTGTTATGCATTTCTTTCAGTATCTATTTCTCCTTTCTGGTCATTTGGGGCTCTGTGATTCTCAGAGCAGAGATGAACAGAATACAAGAATGATGTTCACTGTCAGTGAGGTGCAACCCTGGAGACTACAGAAGGACCTTCTTTTTGTTTCATTTCCAAGTTTTGTTAATCTCTTTTAGTAAGAAAATTTCTTACCCATGGCCCTGGACTCTTCAGACTCAAGAAGAGTTGCAACATTACTGTGTTAGTCTCAAGAATTGATTAGAGTGTCCCAGCCCATATAAGGGAATGTAGGCTGAGGACCGTACAAAACTCTAGAGAGGATGTAAGATGGACCAGACTGTTCAACCCTAGCTGGGGACTGATTCTAGAATCAGTTTCTCTCTCCTCCATCATTCCCTCCTTTCCTTTCTCCCTCCCTCCTTCCTTCTTGTTTATTGTTTACAAATGTACAGTTCTAATACTGAATGCAGCTTGGTAAGTCTCAGTATGTCCTCTGACTTCATACAATGTCATGTTGAGAAACCCTTCAGGGCTTGTCTCTTCTGCTCTGAGTTGTTGCCTACTGACTTAATCTTTTGGGAACCCAAGCTAACTAACCAACCAACCACCAACAACCAACTAACCAACCACCAGCAAATCTCAAATCCTAAAATATGTCAGCTTCAAGTCAAGGGAGCAACCTCAAGATTTCTCTCTGAACTTTGCCTCCACTGTCCTGTCTCTTAATCCTCTATTTCTCCTGAAGTACAGGAAGGACCTTTCTCTGAAGCTTCCTTCTGGAAGCAATGTAACTAGTAGGAAACCTTAGTAACCAAGAACGATGAACTGTGGAGAAAGGAGAGAATAAAGGTCTCCACGTCCAGGCTGCTCTGGCTGCCTGGATAGATTTCTCATTTATTCTGTGGCAGGACCAGAGAGCTCTCGAGAGACATTAATTGCAACTGAAGATATCTTGCTTTGTGAACACCTCTCATGCTTCTCACAGCTTGTCTTCAGTACCTTCCATCACATCTCTGCTCCTTCTGTAGTTTAAGAAGTTATTTAAACCTGAACCTCCAGGTCCATTGGGCTTATACTTTATGTATGATTCTTTGCCTCTAGTATTTATCTCTCCATGAAAATTAATATATTTCTATATCTCTATCCTGTTTAATTTGCCTATACTGAGTCCATTTACAGAGAACTTTCTGGGGACAGAAGAGAACATTCTCTTCACCCTTGCAGACTTCATGTTTTGGTGTCCAGTATAAGGCAAGACCAGGCAAGACATTCTGATAGGCTGATGAATTTCTGGGCGTATTTCAACATTATAATCAGTATAGTATGTAATCAGTGCATTGAGAAGATCAACAGCATTTCTTCAATGTTGGGATTGGGAATACTTAAGTGCAAGAAAGCATTTAGGCATTCCCTGCCTATAGTTAAAGAACACTGTAACCCTAGCAGAGCCACTCAGAAATTGATTCCAAAGCTCTTGCTCTTGAGAAGTTCCACAGTGGCCACTCGAAGTGCCTTTCCAATTTGTGCCGACTTTAAGTCTCCTTTAACCTCTCTTCTAGAAAGGAGCTACATTCTTTAGTTATGGTTTTTCCAAAGAAGTTAAGAATCTTTTGTCCAATTTCTGTCACTGTAAATCTGTCAATCAATCTAGAGAATATCACTAAATGTCTTGATGCTTTCTCTCTGCAGATTCCAGGTCATGTTGTATACACTTTCATGGAAATGCTAGGCTGTCCCACAAATTAATGCTGGGGAAACTCTGTGGTTATGTATGTGAAATCCCACATTTAAAAATCCATTATAAACAGATATGAAGAGGATGGAAAGCCATCACGAGAACTTCACTCAATATGATTTGTCATTCATAAAAGATTCTTTTTTCTGATTATTATAGAAAATGACCGTTGCTTTTTTTTTTCAGTCACACTTATCACAACTTATCAAGAACTATTTGTGTGGAGGTAGACGTTCTAGCTCTTGACAAATAAATTTTGATTTCTATAGCATGATAAAAGAATACATACACCTGAATTAGTTATTAACATGTGCCCAAAGGACTAGTTTTCCCATTAAAAAGTTAGCACAAAGATTTGATATTTGGTCGATTATTGATTGTTGCATAGTTTTTTTCCAAAATTCTCAAGTTAAAAAAAATTTTTATGTGTATGAGTATATTTTCTGCATGTGTGTAAATGCACTTGTGTAAATGCACTTGTGTAAATGCACTTGTGTAAATGCAGTGCCCACAGAGTTAGAGGAAGGTTGGATTCCCCTGTAACTGGATTTAGGGACAGTTGTTAGCTGCCATATGGGTGTTGGTAATAGAACTCGGGTTCTCTGCAAGAGTAGCTAGTACTCTTAAGCACTGAGCTATCTCTCAAGCCCCCCAACAGAAGATTTTTTGACTATGATATCTTGTATTTGGAAACAATGGAATGCTAAATTATGTAATCCTGCTCCAGTACACTGACAATTAAGTGTTATCTGCATCTGGTGGATTTCGAAACATTATACCAACCAATACAAGATCTGCTCTTACGTTGGTAAACTGAGAGTGCTGTAGAATTCCTGGGAGGGCTCCAGTGGTCACTTTCGGGGTTGGAAAGGACAGCTCTACACTTGTGGATCTGCAGTTTCTGACAGATAACAGAGAATGAGAAGGAAGGCCTTTGATAGTATCCAATGGCAGAAGCAGTATCCTGGGAATGACCTCGAGATTGGAGAGAACTTTCCCCCTTTAAGACACTGTAAGAGGACATTGTGTAAGACCCAAAGAGGCTGCTAAAACGTGATGCTCTGTCTAGTTGCAAGTAACTTGGTGCTCGAGCTAATCTGTTTGTTTGCTTATTTGTTTTGAGACAGGTTCTCCCTGTAGCCCAACTGGCCTGGAACGTACTATGTAGACCAGACTGGCCTCGATTTCACAGAGATCCACCCGCCTCCGCCTTCCATGTGCTGGGGTTAAAGGTGTGCACCACCAAGCTCAACTCAGAAGAACTAATTAAAAATCAGAAAATTATCCTGATATGTCGGCTCATACCTATAATCCTAACACATGGGAGGCTGAGGCAGGAGGATTGCTGAGAGTTTAAAACCAGCCTGGGCCACATAGCTCTAGGTTAGCCTGTACTACAGAGTGAGAGCCTGTCTAAAAATCACAAATAAATTAAAATTTAAAAATGATTAGGATACTTGTAGCTTCTGAGTATTATTGGCCAATCCATACTTTCCACACAAGTTGAAAAATTTTTTCAGAGAAGTTACACAATCTAGATTCAGTGTCACTGGCAATTTTGTTCTTTTCATTTCAGTTACAAAACTGGTTCTGAGGAGTCCTTTATATAAAAGATTCACTGCTTCATTGTCTGTTCTTATACTGCGTAAACACACTTGCATTAATTCTTATTGTAAATTTTCAACTTTGTTAGCTTTCTCTTTAGACCTCTCTCTTTACAATTGGCTTTAACTGTCCAAAGTTTTGTGTTAATCTTTGTCTATTGTTCAGCAACTGGGGCCATTAATTCACTAATAGCATTGGAGAGGTGCTAAAGTTTTTCAAAACTGCAGATTGACCTAATTAATGTCTTTTCTGAATTGTGCTAATTCTCCCATTAACCACTCTGGGGCCTCTTAAAACTCCCCGGTCTCTGCTGACATCTATTCAGAAGTGCTGTGTGCTTAGAACAGGTTGTGATTGCTTTGATTATGTGGAAAGTAGCCATGTTTCTAAAATGTTTACAGAAGTGGTTTCCTTTTTGTCGTTTATTTTTTGGATTAATTATTTGTAACTCTTACTTGCTACTTTGCCAGCTTTTGCTTGTTCTTTTCCTTGATTTCCAGGACTCGCCAAGATCTGACCTACCCCTGGCCAACAGCTGCTGTTTGTTACTGTTAACAGTGATGAGAATTAACCCTAAACTTAGATCAGAACTCCTTTTTTCTTAACCATTTCAGTGAAAGATAATTGTTTTACAACGAGGACAAATGAAGGAATCTGTCCCTAAAATGATTGCATAACCTTATTATTACATCGGACCATGCATATTAAACTGTAATTATAAATTGTCCTATCACTCTCATCACTCTCTTTATACAGTTATAGTTACATCAGGATCCTGAGGAGGGCATGCCGACCTGACTATGAGAATAGTAAGTACATAGAGTATGACACTGGGCAAGCAGCAAGGCTGGCAGAATGAGTCAACGCTTACTTCTGGCTGAGAGTCTTCCCTGCTATACAAGTTCAGTGCATCCCTGATGGGGGATATGGTCCAAGACTTCATCCATTGACCAAAGATACTACCAATTTTCAAAACAACATGTACACCTGTAAGAGCTTAACATGTACATGGGCATAGTAAATGATTACTAATAAGTAGTAATATCATAATATAGATAGTAAAGATTATACGAATGTGGTCTCATTCTGTCTTCTCAAGATATCTTATAGTACTGTACTCACCATTATGGAATGATATGAGATGATAATCTGCATACACGATGAGAAGTAAGTGTGCAGGCATCATGAGGCCTCAGAGTTACTTGAACATAACCATTGATGCTGCAGTAGTTGATGTGGTAACTAGATGGCTATGGTGGGACTAACTGACATAGATGTACGCCACATGGATACACTAGAAGAAAGGATGATTTATGACCTGAGTGCAACAGAGTAAGATGGCATGAGATTTCATCATACAACTCAAAACAGGGTGCAGTTCAAAATCTGTGAGTTCTTTACTTGGGGAAAGTTTTATTTAATATTTTCAGAATATGGTTCACCATGGATAACTGGAAATGCAGGAAGTGAAAAGTGAATAAGGGAAACTAATGTACACGGCACAAATGCACATCACACTGCTTATTGTATTTTGTATTGTGCTCAGTCATAAGATACAGTTTTGTTTTCTTACACAGTATATTTTCTCCTATATAGAAGACTCAATTTTGTACCAATGGCTAAGGACAAAAATTTAAAAAGCAAAACGTATAAAAACACAGCCTAGAAAAATTTCTGTCTGGTGATTTATTTGATAAATATTCTAGATTTGGTGATGGTCATTAGCTCCCAATTCTCTATCCTATGCCCTGTTTGTTTTGCAGAGCACTGCGTGAACCACATGTTTCTGATGCTTTGTCCTCTGGGACCTGCAGACCTCCATATATTGGCCCTCTCAGGGCCTTTGAAGTTCACAGAAATGTATTCCCACCTTTATAATCTTTGGGTCTGGCTCCTTTGCCCAGCATAATGTTTGTGAAATTAATATGTAAGTGTAGTTTGTTGCAAGATTTGTCATTGTATGACTATACAGCAATATGTTTATCCATTCTATTATTTAAAAAATGATTTTTTTATTTTTAATTATGCATGTGGGTGTGCGTCTGTTTGCATGCAGATGCATGCAGAAGTCAGAAGAAATCATCAGATCCCCTGGAGCTCAAGTTACAGGTTGTTATAAATCACCTGATATAGGTACGGAGAACAGAACTCTAGACTTCTGGAAGAACAGCAAACAGGTTGAACCACTGAGCCACCTCTCCAGCCCTAATTGTACTATTGCTGAACATTTAAGTTGGTTTTAGATCAGGACTCTCATGACTAGTGCCACTATGAACAGTCTTGGGTGCACAACTTGCAAGCAATTTTGGTGCACATATACCATTTGTTTGCACATATACAAAAGGTGAAAGCTGCTGTGTCCAAACTCTCCTTTATTTTGGCTCATATCAGCAGTGTATGAAAGTCCTCGCTGTTTCACACTTTCATTATGATTTCAGATTCTTTTTATGATTTCCAGTGAGTCGAGGTATTTAAATGGAGGTGAATTTGCATTTTTTGATGGTTTATGAGAATGGCAATTTTTCTCATTTTCATTGGCTGTCACATATCCTCCTTTCTTGAAGTGTCTTCAAGCATCTTCTTGGTTTTTCTTTGAGTTGGATTTCTATAAACTCTGGACAGATTTGTTTCCACAGATTGTAAGTAGATTTTTTTTTTTTTCTGTAATGTTGTGACTCTGTCACTTGTCTGATGAAGCCAGTCCTGGAACTGATTTTAGTGTTCCAATGTCTGGCGGGCACAAGCTGACTTAGCACTTAGGACTTCATCTTTTTGGTGAATCATTACTAGGCATAGATTAATTTCCTCAAGATACTTTTTTGTGTATATGTAGGGGAGCTACTAGTAAAGGTCTCTTTGTACATATGTGAACTTCAAAGGAACTGAAAAAAAAAGATGCTCGTGATTCAAATTCTTCTAAGATTAGTAGGGGAAATGTGTGGATTTAGTGACCTTGAGCAGAAGTCACTCTGCAGAGCTCTTGACCTCATCCCACCAGATCATCATCTTTGTCTTGACTCTCACTCCATCTTTATTTTTGTCAAGGATTGACATGAGGGTTTTATATATTACCTGATGATTTTAACAGCTGAAAAAGCAGTTTCTCTTTGTGTATTGACAAATGTTTACTTTCGTGCTTCTTTCAAGACAGTGTTATAAAGAACTATACTGTAGTGTTGTGACTGTTATTTGGCTAGTGATGTCAACATTGGAACTGTTGCATAGATGGTCAGACTGTCATTGGAGATGGAAGACTGCATAATGCGCTTATGACTACACCATGTAGCGTCTCTGTGACATCACTGCTCAGGGCATCCCGCTGTTGTCCTTTGTGTGGAACATAATCTGTCTATACTTAAATTCTTTGATATTCTAGCTCACTTCCAAGTGACTCTTGTTTTATGGTGGAATAAATTGGTATTTGATATAGCAGAATGCATGTTATGTAAAGCAAAGTTGTTCCCTGACCCTGCTGTGTAGAGACATCCGGCATGAAGAAAGGGGTATCAACCATCTTGACCTTTAAAGAATAGACCTGGGAATGCACCTAAGTCTAATGTCCATCATCCAGGATCTCCATGCACAAAAGAGCCCAGAAACCAAAACTATAGATAGTTTCAAAGCTTGAGTCATCTTGTTCAAAATTTTACACTTGTAATTCTTTTTTATTATATTTGTTTATTTTTGAGAGATACATGTGTACCGTAGTGCACATGTGGAGGTCAGAGGACAGCTTGGGATAGTCGGCTCTGTCTTTCCACCATGTGGCTCTTAGGGGTCAATCTCGGGTTGTCAGGCTTGGTGGCTTAGCACACCAAGTCATCTCAAAGGCCTTACACTTGAAATTCTTAAGTAGTCTTCTGTTGATTTATTCTGTATTTCTTTACGACGTATGTCCTGTGCATTTGTGCACATGTATTTTCTTCTGGAGCAAGGGCCCAGAGTTTTCCTAAGATCCCCATGGGGAGCGGCAGGGGTTTGTGGATTCCCACCATTCCATTCCAATACCTGGGCAGATGAGGAGGCTAATTTAGGTCTCACATCTAATGACAACGAGAATAGCATCACTGTTTATAACTCCCTGACAAACACTTCAGGCAGAACTGAAGATTAGAAGGTTAAGGCAGGAAATTGGATAGGGAGCTATCTCACCGTATCTATTCATGGGATTAGACCTTCATTTCTATCAAAATTCACTTTCAATTATAATAAGAGGAATCAATGGAGATACAAGATTCAATATACAAAACATCGCCTATTGCCAAGGCATCCATTTATTGTGTAATCTGAAGGAAGTCTATAATTAGAGTTAACAGTAGTCCTGATTAATAAAGTCTCCCTGCTCCCATACTGCGCTAGGATTCCTTCTGAGTTCTGGGATGTGTTTTATTAACATGGAAAGGCTGTTGCAGCTCACCTCTTGTCACTCGAATCAGTTGCCTGCTGGCTTGGTACTCAGTTTTCTGTGGCAGAACCTTGCTGAGTCTGCATGATAATGGGCCTTTTAAATCCTAAACAATAAACATTCATTGTACCACTCCACCCAGCACAGAAATGCTCTCTAACCTCAAATCAGCCACAAATAAGACATGGAAATCAATTCATTGTGCACAGGCTTCCTGCGTGGTCCATGTTTATAGCCAATAATTTTAGTAAAATATCTGCAGAGCATGTGTGTTTTGAACATGCTTAAGTTGAGATATTGTGTATAAGGGGTTCCTCAACCCTGTCGTGCTATTTCTGGAATTATCCACAGATAATTTCTATTTGAACAAAACTGATTTTAATATATTGGTAACTAGGATTAGAAAGCTGTGTGAATAAGCTTCAGAAGAGAAAGCGATGAGACAGACAGAAGTAGTAAAGACCAGGAAGGAAGGAAGGAAGGAAGGAAGGAAGGAAGGAAGGAAGGAAGGAAGGAAGGAAGGAGGGAGGGAGGGAGGGAGGAAGGGAGGAGGGAAGGAAGGAAGGAAGGAAGGAAGGAAGGAAGGAAGGAAGGAAGGAAGGAAGGAAGGAAGGAAGGAAGGAAGGAAAACACTCCACACATACCTCCGGTGATTTCCCCCCAAAGTTTTGAGGGGAATTTTCGGCATCAATTAAAAACTGTTTCATGGGAAGCCAATTTATTATTTATGTTTATCAGAGTCTTTAGAATATTCTCATGTGTAAGATATCAGTTGCTAGAGAATCCAGCATGAGTGCATTTGGCTCTAAAGAAGAATATTTTGTCAACTTGAGACAGAAGATCAAGTGGATATATTTCAATTCTCTTCTTCTGGGGTTTGAAGTTGGAGTCAGACTTTCTTCTTTTTATCTCCCAGGCCAGAGCTCCATTATTTCACTATGCTCCAGTGCTTCTGGGAACTTCCAATTTCTTAAAATTCATGAGAACTCAAGGCCAGGAGGGGCAAGTCTCAAGTGTTTTCAGTTAGAGGACCACTCAGAGAGGCAAAGAGCCTATTCTCAACTCTCGATTGGAATCATTCTTTCTTCCCTTCACCACCTCAAAAGTACTGCAATTAGTGGCAAACTGATGCTGCTTTGGGGAATTTCAAGGAGCTGATGTGTGTTTTTCATTAACATAAGAAAATTAGTAACTCATGCCAGAATCTGAAGCATTAGCTTGTGAAACTATAATATAAACCTTAATGTGCAGAAGACTAACCCCAGACAACACGGAGGTCTAATTGGACCACACTAAGATGAACGTTTCAAAGCAAGGATGTGTACAGGGCAGCCACGGATCAACTAACTCTATTGGTATTCATCCATTCTCTCTCTTTTTTTCTTCTTTCACACATTTGCTTTCAGACAAGCTTTTTCCCTAGTTTTAATCTACATTCTAGTTAAAAATGGGAACCTCGCTAAGCTTATTGTATGCCTTTTATTTTATGTTTCAAGAGCTCATCTCGAAAGAAAAGCATGTTCCAAGGCTATTGTAAGGCACAGATTCTATTTTAAAATCACTGCAGTGTGTTTGAGATAGAGGCATGATACAACCAACTCCCTTATTGCAGTTATGATTAAACATAATGAGTAGGATCAGACTGCAAGCTTATCACTATTCTACGTTGTAAAATTGCCCAAGAGTAAAATGCAAATACAAACAAGGAGTTTTAATGAGTCAATGTAATAAAATACCCAGCAACAGGAAGCTAGCTGCTAGCTACGCTTTGGCTCCTTCCCAATGGGTGGCTTGACTTGGACTCTTTTAGAGCAATTTTGAGTTTTCAAATACAAAATTTAAAACACTGCAGACTAGTTTTAAAAGTAGTATTTCTTTAGAGAGAAAATTTTATTGTTTTCATTCATGTGAAAGGTGATACTGAATTAACTACAAAGTATAAGAAGCAAAGAATTTCCTTACAATACTCTTTCCTTTGTGGGTTAATATAAATATTTTGATCATTTTAACTGAGTATAACTGACGATGTGGAGTTTAAAAAGAAAAGGTCTTTGGGGGCCATTAAAGCTAGAATTTCATCTTCTATCATCCTTACAGTCTTGTTCCAACTGAAGTTTATACTAAGTCATCACAAGCTAAAGTTTAAATTTTAACAGTGTAAATACTATTCTGGATGGAAATGAATTTCAGGTATCTATAGTATAGCAAAAACCCTTTAGTGCTCTTGTGAGCACACATATTTCTGCCTGTATAGAAATACTTGATTCCAAAGGACCCCATAAATGAGGGATTTAGTTTAATGCTGGCACATGATGAATTGTCTTTTTTGATTTTTGAAGAATGATTGATTCTAATTTTAAACTTAGCAAAATGGAGAGCGGAGGTGACATAAATCTACCTCAACCGACCGTGAATCCTCAGTGTGCTTACACTGCTGAAAAGGATTCTGCAGTGAGTAAGAATGGACATCATTCCCCCATATGGGAATGTTCTACGCAACACAGGGCATTCTTGTTACTATGTGTTTCTGAGGGTTATGAGTGCAGTCTTAGACATGCTCAGAAGCAGTAGACTCTCCAATGACTTTTCCTGTGGGATTTTTAAAGAATGCCTTCACATTAGATACATTCCACTCAAAGAATGTTAGGAAAGCTATAGATAAGCTGTCTTGTTTATGTGACATTTCAGCTTCTGAAAAAGAAAGCTGCTTTCTAGAACTGTGCGTGTCCTGGAGCTTTGAGGTCTTACCTGTATTTTCTCTTGTTTTCCAAGATTTCTTGAAATGGGAACACTTGATTCAAAGAAGATGCACTGGCCCATGAGTGTGCGTAGTTTCAATCTCTTCCACAAGATAGATTCTGAAATGTAAGCGCTGTAAATAGAGTCACCATCTTAGGAGGTACAGCTCATCTCTCTGCCACATTTGGGGAACAAATATGTATTAAGGAGGATTTTTCTTCTTATGTAGAAGTCAAAAATATAATTTCAACTTGATCATTTAAGGGATGCCAAGCCTTTAAGGGCATCTAGTAAGCACTAAATTGTTTTGGAGGGCTTGGGCATTGTGTCACCTGCAATTCACTAGAAGGTCACAGACCATTGTCAAAAACCCCAGCACATCTCAGCTCCCTGCAGTGAATTGATAACATTGTGTTCCCTCTACGGAGGTTCCAGAATTTGAGATTTTTCTGGAATTCCTAATTCCTAAGAACATGATTCTGAGGCTCTGCTATAAATTGAGGTATCTGAATGGAGTTAAAGAGTAGTTCTTGCTTTAGTGAGATGCCCTTTAAAGCTCTGGAGGTTGCAAACCAACTGGCTTTCAATACATACTGATCTAACCTCACTGCTCAAACAATCATGAGGAGAATCTAATTCTTGATTTAAACACATTCCTTTTGTATTATGAGCTTTCAACTATATGAATATGATGGAAAAGGAAGTATGAAAGAATATCTATTACAGATGAAAGGAGAAAAAACTTGCAATACTAAGACAATCAAGAATTTTCAAAGGAGACCTCACTTTAATGAAATTAGAATATATTTTCATGTGACTTGAGATGCAAAGTTTGTTGTCAGAGAAACTTGGGCACACCCCTAAGAGCACAGCTGTTGTTTTTTAGCCCCCCTCACCACCTCTTTTGAGCGAGATGTCTCTGATGCCCTCTATTCTACAGGAAGCCCTCAAAATGCACTACTCACAGTTGTAAGGTACATACACAGACAGCATATGTGAAGAGCCACACGTTCCTAAATGTTGACAGGTGTCTGCGGTCCTCATCAAGGAGACAGCTTCCTGCTGAAATTAAAGGGCAATATTGAGATTGATAAAGACTGAAAGACATGGGAGAAAGAGACTGAGCTAGTTCATGTAACAGCTGCATCCATTCCCAAATGTTTTTCTGCATAATCATGCAAGAAATTCATCATGCATTTCCTATTAAATATTCATGCAGCTTGCTCCATAGGAGGGCTGTGGTATTTATTAATTCCCTCATGTTGGTAGGTTTTGGTACATCTACTGCCAGCAATAAATGTGTCATGCCTAGCAAATTCAATTCTTGGCAGAAAATATTAGAATATAATACTTGCTTACAGGATATTGCAAGGTTTAATTATGTCTAAATGATTTTCAAGACTATCTTGAAATAAGCAATGGATTCATTTTTCTTTTGGATGAAAGGAAAAGGTCAGGAGGGTTGGAGAGCCCATGTGTACTATGACAGGTTTCACTAAATTGCTCCATTTTTGTGAGAGGTGATCCATTTCTTCCCTATGCTAGTAATCACTATAAAAAGAAGTTAGGCGTCAAAATATCAGCAAGTGGAGTCATATCTTCTTCCACGCAAAAGAAAATTCCTTATTGTAATATTTTATGAAATTAAAGGATGAATGAGGAAAATTATTAAAAAATTTCCCCCATTTTATCATTATGTTCCTAAGCTGGAATTTATCAAATTAGATTGATAAAAATAAAAATGAAGCTTAGCTTAGTCCATTTGGGCTGCTATAACAGAATTATTACCCAGAGGACTTATAAATGAAGGTTCTTGTTCACGGATCTAAAGTTTGGGCTACTTGGTAAGGGTTTGCTTTCTGATTCATAAATGGAGCCAATTCACTGTGTCATACATGACAGAAAGCCTTTGGGGTCTCTTTTATAAGAACACTCATCCTAGTCATGAGGGATCTGTTTTCATGACCAAAGCTCCTCCCAGAGGCCCTACCTCCTAACAGGATCTCAAGATTTTCTGTGACTTAGGAATATAGACCACAGCAAGGCCGGCAGCCTGCATTTCTGAATGCTTGAACATAGATACAAGATAAGGTGACATCTTTTCCAGCCATACATATGCACAAAGATTACTTTAGGGTTTGCACAAGATTTGACACTGTAGAAAATAAAATGGAATAAGAGAACATGGGATCCATCCTTCAAAACATCAAAAATATAGTTAGTGGAGAAAGGCATTCTTTTTTTTTTTTTTTTTTTGAACAACTAGAGAAACAAACAGAAACAGATCATGAAGAACTAGCTGTATTCACAATGCACATGTTCTGTTTCTCATGATGTCAAGTAAGAGAAGGCATTGTCCACATGGAGAGTTTTGTAGTAGGAGGGGAAATGGTGAGGAGGCTGAGGAAAGGTGGGTAGAAAAGTGGGATTGATATCTAGCCAAACATATACAAAAACTTTAAGCTAAACAGAAAATCTACACTATCCAGACAGAAGTTCTGAGCAGTCTGGGCCTGCTGAAACACTGCCACTAACCTCGAGCCACTTTATCCTGGTTCTATTAGGCTGATCAGCTTCCCCGTCTATCTAGTGGGGAAAAGGTGAACTCTTTCTGGATGAAGTTAATATACGAGGCTTCTATAGTACGTGAGTGAATGCAAACATATGTAAATATGTACATAATCTATAGTATCAGGTTCGATTGCCACACTGTTGTTTATGCCAAGAGCCAGGATAACATGACCCAAAAGATGGGAAAAAGAAATACATCTTTATGGGCATGGTGGCATACACCATTAAATCCCAGCACTTGGGAGGCAGAGGCAGGTGGATGTCTGTGAGATGGAGGCCAATCTGGTCTACATAAAAGAAAAATAAATGAAAAGAAATATATCTTCAAGGTGATACAGATATTGAAGTTGTCATATAAGGATCTTTGGCAGGTACCAATAATCTCCACTACTCAAAGAAGAAAAAAAGAGTAAGAAAATGTAAGACGAGATGAAATATTTCACCAAAGACTTAGATTGTATGAATAGAAGAATTAGATGAAAAGCTTAAGGTTAAAACCAGTTAAGGTCTCCATAGACTGGTTTCATAGCAGGTAGATTGCAGAACAGAAAGAGGAAAAGAACCAAAAGAACAGAAAAGCACAAATAATACAACACAAACATTAAAAATTCTTTACAAATGTCAATTAAATTCATTAAAATTAAATGAATGAATAAGCAACAGTTGAAGATATACTGCATCAGCAAAATTTTCTCTAAACCGATAAGACCACAGACTCAAGAAATACCTCAAACTCAAACAAGATAAACAAAAGAAAAGCCAAATGTACCACAGGTGTTAGTCAGCTGTCACTGTTATGAAATACCAGAGGAAAACAGGTTAAAAGAGGAAAGATTTCTTCTGACTCACAGTTTTATGTGTTTGAATCTGGGGTCACTTGCTGCTATTGCTTCTGGGCCTGTGGAAAGACAGAACTTAATGGTAGATGGTCACAGCAGAGGAAACTGCTCACCTCACAGTACTCAGGAAACAGAGACAGATCACAGGGACATGGCCTGGGCCTAAAATATCTTCAAGTGCATGTTTTCAGTGACCTACTTCCTTTAATTAAATCTTGACCCCTAAAGGTTCCCAATAGTCCATTTAATTATTAACCTATCAATAACCCAACCACTTCTCCAAAGCCCCTCCTCCTACCACTGCAGCTTAGGGCACCAGGTTTCAATATGTGAGCCTTTAGGAGGACGTTCTGTATCTAAACTATAACTCCTTTTCACATTAAAAACTGCTGAAGCCAGGTGTCAACTGTGATGGTTATAATCCTAGCAATCAGGAGGCTGAGACAGTACTACTGCAAATTTAATGCTAGCCTAGGCTACAAGTGAGTTCAGTGCTAGCTTGGGCCATACAGAGAGATCACTCTTGAAAAAGAATTGAGCAAACAATCAGCTAACAACTAGAAACTTATTGAAGACTAAAGACAACAATGAAAAATTTAAAGTCCTCCCAATAGATTTATAGAGCAGGAAACTGGGCAATAACAGAATGATATCTTTAAAGTGATGGAGAAACAATAACAGCCAATCTGAATTTTGTGCTGAGCAAATAATCTGATATGAACAGATTTATTTTTGGTAGTAGGCTTTCACTAAGCAAATAAACCAAACAAAAACAAAAGAAAAAGGAACAGACAAAAACACTAAAGATAATACTTCATTCAGAAGAAAATTTAGTCTTGATAGAGAAACAGGAACATAGGAACAAATATGCAATATCAGAAGAGGTAAATATGTGAATAAATATATACCAAATTTTGGTTATAAAGACAAGCAAAGAAGATAAAGGGGTTACAAAACAGAAAGGAAAAAGCCAAAGTATACTTATTTGCTGATGATATGATTCTACACTTAAAAAACCCTAAAGTCTCTACCAGAAAACTCCTAGAATTGATAAATGCATTTAGCAAAGTAGCAGAATGCAAAAGGAACACTGAAAAATCAGGAGCCTTCCCATATAGAACAAAAACACCGACAGAAAATATTCCACTCAAGAGAGCATCAAAAATTTATCTTGGAATAAATCTAATCAAGGAGGTGAATGCTCATATAATAAAAACTTTAAGTGCTTGCTTCGGCAGCACATATACTAAAACTGGAACGATACAGATAATATTAGCATGGTCCCTGAGCAAGGATGACATGCAAATTCGTGAGGTGTTCCATATTAAAACAAAACAAACAAACAAATTTAAGACTGAAGTAGATACCGCAAAATGGAAAGGCTTTCCATGCTCATAGATCAGGAAGATTAGTATTGTGAAAATGGTCATCCTATCAAAAGCAATCTACATATTCAACTCAATTTCCATTAAAAATTCAACATGATTTTCCACAGAAATTACAAAAAATAATCTTAAATTTCATATGGAAACACAAAAACCCTGAATAACCAAAACAACCCTGAACAATCAAAGATCTGGAGGCATCACATCCCTGATTTCAACTTATACTACAGACCTCTAGTAATAAAAACACCAGAGTACTGGCATCAGACCAGACACAGCGATCAGTGGGATAGAACTGAAGACTCAGATTGAAGTCTATGCACTTCCAGTTACTTGATTTTTGACAAAGTGTCCAAATCACACAAGGAGCTGGGTGTGGTGGCACATGCCTTTGATCCCAGTACTTGGGAGGCAGAGGCAGGCAGATCTCTGTGAGTTCAAGGCCACCCTGGTCTACACAGCGAGTTCCAGGCCATCTGGGGCTACAGGGAGACTCTCTCTCAAGCAGAACTAATACCTACATATGAAAAGGTCAGCATGTTCAAAAAATGTTGCAGGTCAAACCAGATAACTACATGTAGAAGAATGGAATTAGATCCCTATGTCCTACCCTTATAAAACTCTACACCAAATGGATCAAGGATTTCACCCTAAGATCCGGTATCCTGAATCTGATTGAGAATAAAGTAGAGAATGCATTGGAACTTACATAGACAGAGGAAAGCATTATCTGAACAGGACCCTGATAGTGTAGACATTAATTCCAACAACTGAAAAATGGAGTCTCATGAAAGTAGAAAGATTTTGTGCAGCAAAGGACATTACCATTCCAGTGGAGAGGCAACCTACAGAATGGGAAAAACACCAGCTATACCTCTGACAGAGGGTTAGTATCTAGAATATATGAAAAACTCAAAACCAAACATTAAAAAATATCCAGTAAAAAACTGGGGCAAGCAACTAACCTGGGAGTTCTCTAAAGATGAAATGCAAATGGAAGAGAAATTTGTTTTAAAATATTCAACATTTTTAGCCATCAGAGATGGCTACTGAAGATACTACATATGTGAGCCATAGAACAAACATGGAGAAGTCAAGCTGGTACTGGCCTCAAAACTTCATCTCTATTGACTAGCTTTCATAGTACTGGAAGGTGTTATGTGTGCTACTGGAAGAGAAAAGTAATCATCAACCTTGCCTAGCTATAAACCCTGGAAGCTACAGTAATGATTGTCAATTTATGTCCACTGGTGGAACAGTGGCACCAGTATTATTTCAGGAACCAACTACTTTCTGATTAGATTTAAAGCCCACTGCAAGATGAAACCATACATAACCCTTTATCAAGGCCAAGAACCCGGGGTGAGGCACGTCACAGGCCATAGCGGAGAACCTACTACTATCATCCTGCCAAACAGGCATGGTATTATATTGACTCCTAAAGACTTGTTATACCCATAGATTAATGCACTGCTCAGCCCTCACCAGAGAAGCTTCTTCTTGCAGCAGATGGTGATTAACACAGAGACCCACAGTTGGGCAATGTGAAGAGAATAAGAGACTGCAGAGTGCTCAGCCCTTAATGGCACACCTGTACCATACCCTCTTCTCCCAAGGCTCAGCGATCATTTCAGAAGGGAGGGTGGGAAGATTGTAAACCACGCATGGATGAATAAAGGTAACTATGTTTTCAGGACACAACAGGGAATACGAACTTACAGTGGTTGTGACAGCCTGCATGTGACCTACGCAAACCCATGCCAGACAAAACACCACCACCACCACCACCAGCACCAGCAACATGTAGGGGAAGGTGGAGAAGCAGCCTTAACCCTAGCTGAGGATCTATTGGCAATGACAGCTGCCGGAAGAGGAAGAGTCAGTTTTCTTTAAAGGTGTGGTGCTGGGTAGGTTGATCAGGTTCCAGGATACGGACCCCACAACCCAGAGTATCTGAAAAACACTGTTCCAGTTACTTCTGTTGCTGTGATAGAAACATTGACCAGGCAAACTTAGGAAAGGAAGAGTTTATTTAGCTTATGGTTCCAAAGGGCCAAGAACCCATCATGGCGGGGAGGCATGTTGGCAGAGGTAGCTGGAGTAATTGCAGAAGCTAAGGCTCAGGAAGCAGGAGGGACTGGAAATCTAGCAAGACTTAAGAACTATCTAAGGGCACCCCCAGTGACTCCCTCCAGCATGGCCACACTGTCTAAGATCTCCCAAAACATTGCCACCAACTGGGGACAAAATGTCCAAATACTCAGAGCCTATGGCAGGCATTCTCATCCAAACCACCACAAACACAAATGAGGCCTTATAAATAATATAGGTCATGAAGTGAGTGGGGGCAGATCTAAGCAGAGGTAAGAGAGAGAGGTCTGAATAGAATAAAAACACATTGCATGAAATTCTCAAAGAATCAATTAAATATTATTAAAAAACCCATTAGTATTGGTATATGGAAATAAGATGCATAATGAAAATAATACAAAAGGTGATAGGACTGCAAGGAGGAGGATGTGTTTAAAGTTCCCTGTTGTTAGGAAAGTAGTAAAGAAATTATTTCACTGTAATAATTGAAGGATGGAGGCTGTAATTGCTGTCAAACAAAGGATCAAGTGTAACTTTGAGAGAAAGAGAATGAAATAACAACAAAAACAAGAAACAAAATTAAAACAATAAACTTCTAGCTCCAATTAACTATGATAACTTTTAACAAAAAGTAAATATTAGCAGTAAAACGGATTCATACTACACTAGAAACAAAACCCAGTACTACTTTAATTAAGAGGTCTACCTTAAATTAAGAGTATAGCAAATTAAAATTGAAAGGGTAGAAGGATATACTAGGTGAACACTAATCAAAAGATAGGTACAAGCCTCAGACAAATAGGATTTGAGGAAATGTTCAAACATATTGAGAGAGATCATTCAGAAGGGCAGAAGGAGAAATGCATCAGGAAAATCATTTTAGGTTTATAGCAACCAAGTAATATATTTTTATAATATATATTTCAAAATGTATAAAGCAAAACTGATGGAAATAAAAGAAGGAAGAGACAAATACAGAGTTGTAGTAGTGGACTTTGATCATCATCAGTGGCAGAGAGGATACAATGATCAGTAAGGTTATAGGAGATCCGAATAATAGAATTGTCCAACTTGAGCCAATTTATATTTATAGAACACTGCGTGGCAATGTCAAAATACTAATTTTTAAAAGAACAAATGGAACATTTGCCAAAATTATCCCTATGCTGGGTCATAAAGCGAGCTTCAGTCAATTTCAAAGATGTAGTCCTTCAGAATATGTTCCTTGAATATATAGTAGAACTAAGTTCTAACTGAATTAACTTTAAAATTACCGACTTTTAAAAATTAATGTACTTCTAAGGTAAGTCACGCACAGAAATTAAAAAATGTGCTCTGAATGATAAAGAAAGTATAATTCTTTAAAGCTTGTGTCAGACATCTGAAGTACTTAAAGGCACATGCACAGTAAGAACCCAGAAAAGGGATAATCCTAACTTTCACTTTGAGAGACTTGAAGTTCAGCAATCACAAGTCTGCTAGAGGAAAGAAACAATAAAAATACAGAAGTGAAAAAGAAATAGGGAACAAACTAAAGTTAAACAAAATCAACAAAACCAAACAGTGCTTCTTTGAAGATTAATAAAATCAAAGATCCCATAAGCATGGCTTATTTACAAAAGGAGAAGACTTACAGAGTAATATAAAGAATGAAAAGTAAACATGACTGTGGATCATACAGGAATCACAGAAATAAACCCAGGATCTCACAGACCGCTTTATTCAATGAATGTGCTTGTTTATAAATTCCCTGGGGGAGCAAACTTAACTACTTTTGTTAAGAACCATTTTATTTTACCAAGAATTTATATCTACTATTCAAAACCTATTTTAAACCTCTCCACAGAGAAAACATTAGGACAATGTTACTCTCTTGCTGAATTATTCCAGATAGCTAAGGAATAAATAATACCAACCTCATACTGTAGACACTCTTACAGAATACAGAAGAAGAGGGAACACTTGTCAGTCTGTTTCATGGATCCTGTATAAACTTGCCACTAATACCTCAAAGGGAGTTTTGCAACAAAAACCCTCAACACACAGTGAATCAAACTGAGTAACAAACAAAAGGACAGTGGATAGACACAAGTGGAGTTTCTTGTAGGAATATAAGAGATTATAAAGAAAAAATTAAAGAAGCTCAATAGAAAATAGATTAAAAGTTTATAAAGTTACTTAGTGAAGGTAGATGTCGAAATTGTCACAAATCTATGGAAAGACCTCAGCCTCATCAAATTATATGGAATGCAAATTAAAAACATACATATATTTATTATTATGCACACAAATGGAGCTGTGGGAAAACTAGATATGAGAGTATAAGTGGGTTATAACGATCTTAGAGGAGCATTTGGAAGTCTCAAAACTGATCCAACAAGTCCACTCCTGGTTTTATATGTAACAGAAATCCATTTATATGTTCACCAAAAATATGTACAGGACTATTCTTTATAGCACACGATCTATAATCGTGCCAGACAGGAAATAAACTAAATGTCCATCAAAAGTAGGCTGGATAAATAAACTCTGCTGTGTTCATAAAATGGCACAACATAAAGCAATAAAAATAAGCACATTCCTGTCACACACACCACGAATGCATCTCACAAATATGATGTGCGACTAGAACAGTCAACGGAGAGAGTGCCTAGTACACGTATTCACTAATTTAACACAAGAAAAACTACTGTATTGGCAGAAGAGGTAATGAAAGTGGTGGTCATTCAGAATTAGGGGCTGAAATGAGTCCAGGGGGAAGCAAGTGTCTGTTTCTTGATCTGGTGCTAAATATATTGTTATGTTCACTTTGCACAGTTGAGATTTGTCAATGTTTTTTGACTTATTACACTTTGAGGCAAAGTTCACTTTAAAACACTATAAGAAGGACATGGGAAGATGACTCAAACGTGAAGACACATTCATCCCCAGCATCCACGTTAAAGCCAGACGTTGGTATCTGTAACCAAAGTCCTAGAAGTGAGGGCAGAAGAAGACCAGAGGAAACTCGCTGGCTAGTTAATCCTAGGAGAATCAGTAATTTCCAGGTACAGTGAGACACCTTATCTCAGAAAACAAGGTGTTCAACCTGTGACTTCCACACTCACATGCACACAAGTGCATGTGCACACACATGAACACCCACCCAAAATCCCCACCATTATAAGGAAACTTGCAACTAAGTTGTTGAATGTGCTTCAACTCAGTTGATTTAGGAGAATGTTCCAATAAAAACAGGAAAGATGGGTTGCAAATTTCCTTTCCCTTTACCAAGAATCAAAAGATGAGGACATGAGAAGTGCAAAGGGAGATTCCAAACAGATGTAAAACGGCTATTATTTGGAAGGCAAGGTTTGAGACCAAATTCTCTGCGTAAAATTAAAGGTTTTGCTGCAGTAAGCAATGTTATGGGAACTGAGTGACAGATAGTGAAGCTCCTAGGGGTGGGGAATGGGGACATTTCTTTAAAGCAGCCTGAGATGGTTAAACTCACTAACTATATTGTGAATTTTAGAGAAGCAGGTAACCTTAGTTCAGATCTTGACATCAATTATCTGTTCATCTCCCATCTACCTTGCATCAGACAGATTGCATCTTCCCTTGGAGAAAGAGAGCTAATTTATTTGCTCTGTGATTTTGGCTTCCCAAGTTGTTCTGTTTTCTTAGCTATGGCAGGAAATGCTAATAAGACTCCAAAAGAAAATCACATTCGACTGAAAAATAAGCTTTTGTAACATTGAAGAATCAGTTCACCATTTCTTTCCCTAATAACAGTTCTATTTGGGGAAATAAACATAATTTTGGCTTGTGTTCACATATACTTTGAATAACCAGATATTAATTTTCTAGTCTCTTTCTTTGATCATAGGTCTCAGGCTACAAAACATATATAGTTGGACTTTGATTTATTGGTCAATTTAAATTTTGTTTCTGTTTAGTTAAGAACCTGAAAATCATTATTAACTTCCTATAGAAACAAAGAATGACATGAATAAACTTGTTTTCTTAAATCATATAAATATATGCTTATAGGAGTCCAAAACTGATGGTTGTATGTTGTTAATACATACTTATGTGATCTGAATCACTGAAGTAGATGAATTAATTAAAAATATAACCACAGATCAAAGACAATCCCATTCAAGGCAGTTTATGGTTTTAGCTCTCAGAAGATTGTACCGTTACATTAGAGTTTTAAAACATCTATTTCGTCATATTAGCAAAAAAAACCAGTGTAGTATAATAGCATAGACACCAGTTTACCTCTCAGAGATGTTGTAGAAGTAAGGCAATAAATTGTAGCACAACAGTATAAAACCTAAAAGCTGTCCAGAATGATTGTCTGTGATAACCGAACATTATTTTCTGGAGCATTATGTGTTGTATCAGTACTTATTTAATTATCTTCACAGTCTCCTGAAAGGAAATAAATGGCAAATAAAATCTCCACGCATGCTCTGAGATAAAAGAATCCTCAAGTAGTTGGACCCAGGTCTCTGGTCTCCCTGTGTGGGATCCTGAGCAGCGCATGGAGGGTGAAGAAGCCCTTCCAGCCAGGGCTCCCAGTGTCATCATCTGGGCTGGGGATGAGATGATAACACACCAACAGCAGAATGCTTGGGCTTGTTTGAATGTGGTTTGGGTTCCTTTCAGAAGCTCCTAGTGTGAAGTCTGGGAGTCTGTGTTGTTTGTTTTTTTTCCCAAGTTACTGTCATTAATACTAATGCTCGAAAAAGCTTGAGATTTGTTTCCTTAGTCAATCCCCTCATTTTCAGAGGAGGATGCTGAGGCTCAGAGAATAGAAGTGATCTTTAGTATTTCACCCAGCTCCTGAATACCACTGAGGGAAAAAGTCCCAACTGTTCTTATTTCCAAGCCAAGCTCTTTTCTACCATGCTTTGTTGCTTTTGAAGTAATTTGAACCCTATTCAGCAAGTGATTGAATCTCCTAAGAACCAATGTCATTGTTTGTGTTGTGGTGGTTTGAATGAAAATGTCCCCCATGGGCTCTTGTATCTGAACTCTTGGTCCCTGGTGGTGTGCTGTTTGGTGAGGTTATGCAACTTTTAGGAGTGCAGTCTTGCTGAAGGAAGCACATCAGTGGGGGAAGACCTGGAGAGTTTACAGCCTCTCTCCACTTCCTGTTTGCTTGCTCTCTGTTTCCCTTCTGTGTTTGAGATATGATTTCTCAACTTCCTGCTCCAGCTGCCTGTTCCACGTGCCTCCTTCTGCAACTGTAAGCTCAAGAAGTTGCTTTTGGCAATATTTATTTTACAACAGCAACAGAAAAGTTGTTGTCATATACTCAGAGATGTAATTCCACATAACTATGAAATCCTCTCAACTCACATACTGCTAAAAGGAAGTCCAAAGAATATGAAAGCATTAAAATTAGTTCCTTCCTTTCAGCTTTTCAGAGGGAGTAAGACTGAAATGACCATGTGACCCAGCTGTACCACTCCTGAGCATTTATCCAAAGAACTGCATATCATACCACAGAAACACTTACACATTCATATTTATTGCCACTCTATTCACAATAACAATGAAATTTAACTAGCCTACATGCCCATCAATAGACGAATGAGTAATTAAAAGGTGGCATGTAGATTCAATGGAATTTTATTCTGTTACAGAGAAAAGTAAAAATTTCAGGAAAATGAATAGATATGGAAATGATTATATTAAGTAAGGTAATCCAGACTTGAAAAGACAATGACTACATGTTTTCTCTCATATGTTAATCCTTACTTTGTGCATATGTATGTGTAGTATGCATGAATGTGTGTATGCATGATTACACGTGTGTGCATATGTGCATGTGTGCATGCAGAAGCTAGAGGTTTACACTGAGTGTTTTCCTCCACTGCACTGCTCTCCATCTTACTTGAATCTGGAGCCTGTCAGAAAGGCTAGTTCAACTAGCCAGCTTGTGCCAGGGATCCCCTGTCTCAGTCTCCCAAGTACTGTGGTCTCACAGAGGGCCACTATGCCTGTCCACTATTTACATGGTTGCTTGGGATTTGAACTCCAGTCCTTATGCTTGTATGGCAAACACTTTACCCACTGAGTCATTTCCCAAGCAGAAAGTTCTAGCTTTGAATGTGTGTGCCAGTGTGCGTGTGTGTGTGTGTGTGTGTATGTGAGTGTGTATGTGAGTGTGTATAGGTTATGAAACTATGAAGGGGGATACAAGAGGGAAAAAGTGTTGAAGACTAATCATGTGAGATGAAAACTGAAAAGAGATTACTGGGCTGGCAGAGTAAACGAGGATGGGTGAGATGCTGAGAGAGAAGAGTGAGAAGGTCAGTAAAAACAAATTACATTTGAAAACTCCATAATGAAACCAAATGCTGCATGCTTCAACAATAATAATGAGGAGGAGGAAGAGGAAGAGGAAGAGGAGGAGGAGGAGGAGGAATAGGAAGAGGAGGAGGAGGAAGAGGAGGAGGAGGAGAAGGAAGAGAATGTAGTTAGACAGGGAAACCAAGAAACTATCACTCTTAGAAGTGTGGTTGAGGTGGGAATGGTTTCCTATTCAGACATAATTTCAAGGGAACAGCTTATCAACCCTTAGGACAGTAACCAGTTTGGGGTTTAAGTCAGCAATCCTATTCTAACTTCCTTGCTTTCCTTTCTGTTGTTATGCTAAAAAGCTCTCACCAAAAGCAACATGGGGAAAATGGGTTCATTTGGCTCATATTTCCAGATCACAGACTACCACTTAGGAAAATGAAGGCAGGAACTGAAGCAGGAACCTACAGAAGAAACCATGGAGGAAAGCTGCTTGCTGGCCCTCTCATTCACAGGCTCCTGCTTAGGTAGCTTTCTTAAACAGTCCAGAACTATCTGCCAAGGGATGTACAACTCACAGTGGGCTGGGCTCTCCTGAATCAATTTAATAATCAGGACAATCCCATACAGACATGCCCACAAGCCAAGCCGGTCTAAGCAGTTCCTAAACAGAGGCTTTCCTCTCAGATGACTGTAGGTTTTGTCAAATTGATAATTAAAACTAGGTAGGATACTTCCTTTATTAAAGTTCATGTCATATATGTTGAATCATTTTTAGCATAAATTCTCATTGGTTCATGAGTTTAAGTATTGAGATAATTAAAATAATGGTTGACCCCCCAAAGTCCTTAACTTCACTGTTTCAAGAACCACTCAGATGGGACTGGAGGAATGCTCAGTGGTTAAAAGCACTTGCTACTCTTCCCAGCACCTACATTAGCAGTTCACAACCCCTGTAATTCCAGCTCCAGGGAAACCAATGCCCTCTTCTGTCCCTGGAAGACACATGCATATGGCATATAAATACACATACAAATTGATAAAAATAAATATATTTTAAAAAGGAACAAGTTAGTTGAGAAGGTGAACATAAGTCCCGTCATGGGATGGGGAGGAGTGGGGAGTGGAAGGGCGAAAGGTCTAAGGAGGGTGGGTTGTAGGGAGGGTAGAAGTGTAGATACTGAATAAGGGCCAGGACCATGCAGTATATAGTTTCCTATTTCTCCCTATGTGCTCATCTAAACAGGGCCTATATGGGTAAAATATGAAGATTTATGGCATTTGTATTATTTAACATACTCAACTTCACAATATGCAAAGACAAACCCTCAGCCCCCTAGAGCTTCTGTGTGTGGCCTCCTATCCTGCCTCCTGTACCTGTCAAACCCTCCTTCTGTTTTATGAGGGACTCTCAGTGGGCCCCATCTTGTGAGGGTCTCAAGTGAGAAATCACAGCTGTTCTGCTTTCAGCACAGCAACTGCCATGCCTGGAGGACAGTGTTCCACAGGAGATTCTGAGGCTTGATTGTCACAGTCTCCTAACCTCCCACTCACTCTCCAAGCAGGCTGCTCCCAGCTGTCAGGGCTCCGAGCTTCCACACTCCTGCCAGTTTATTCTTGTGGGTAGCACCTCTTACACTGATGCTGTTCTCAGATTTTAATCTGTGTTGCAGGAATCCCCTGAAAAGGAAGGGCTTGCTAAAATGAGGTTGGTCTGAGGAGCAGCCTTACTGCTACATAGCAGAACATAAATTGAACTTCTGATCCTCCTGCTTCCTCTCCTTCTGAGTGCTGGAGTCCCCATACCCAGATTATGGAGTAGTGGGTATAAAACCTAGAGCTTTTTGCAAGTACCCTACCAACTGAGCTTGACCCTATGATTCTACACTTCTAAAGCCACCAGGCAGAGTGGATTTCTCTTGGTGCTGGAGTCTCCCCGGAAAGCCTGTCTCTCCTTCCCACCTGCCCTCCTGCCCTTCTCTTCTTCAGCTAGTCTCATTCGTTCAGAGACTTGCTTTTAGCTACTGTGGTAACTGAAAACTGTTGGAATTAATGATTTTCCCAGGTCAGAAACACTTTAACCACAGTTTCCTGCATCTCCAAGTTCACTTTTCACATTGGGAAAAGTTCACTGAACATCTTAAGTATCTGTAAAAGGAGGACAAAATTTGTGGGTAAGAAGGATAAATAATAGTAAAGGCCGAATGGAAAGAAAGGTTTTTGACACTGAAAAGTCACATGCTGCATGACCATTTATATATTTTATTTTATTTATCAAGTAAATAGAATAATTTACCACAACTTCAAACTGCTAAAACACTGTAATGAATTCTCTTCTTTTATGAATCTATCTTTCATCTTAAAAGTAGGTTATGAATGCCAGTACAGTATTTCCTGTAGAAAATGTTGATTAAATTTGTGTGCAATTGAGCTATTAATAAGCAGTTCTATAGCTTTGGGAAATAAAACAAATATTGACAGAGCCTAGAGAAATGGCCTGGTGATTATCACACCCTTTCTCCCACAGACCAACTGGGGCCCTCCCATGGCAACCCTCAGGCACACTTTGCCCTTGGAAAGAGATCCAATAATCCATATCAGTTCTTACTTATCCAAGTTTAGAAAAAGTATTGTGAAAAAAATCTTTTGTTAACCAGAATTTAACACTGCACTCTCTACAATGGTACTGCCCATTTTTGCATACGAAGATGCGGAGTTCTAAAGTTTAAGGGCCTAGAAAGGTCCTAAAAGGTTGTTATCTAAGTGGAAACTGGCAATCATTCAGATAGTTCAAGTTATATTGATCATCATTTAGAAAAATAATTTGCAATTGTCAGCATCTTATGCATCAGCCACTATTTTCACCCTCATCTCAAAGGTGGATGTGCTTTTTGGATTTATGAGCTATGTGGACCAACATAGAAATGCATTCTGGGAAGTGGTTGTAGTGGTTTGAATGATAATAACCCTCAAAAACTCAAGTATTTGAAGCTCAAGTATTTAAACATATTGTCCCTATTTGGTGGTGCTATTTTGGGAAGACATGGAATCTTTAGGAGATGGAGTCTTGCTGGAGGAAGTATTTCACTGGTGCAGGCCTTGAGAATTCATAGCCTTTTCCCAATTCCAATTCTCTCTTTTTGCTTCCTGTTTGTGATTAAAGACATGGTCTCTCAGTTTTTGGCTCCTGCACAATGCCTGCTTCTTGCTTCTATACCGTCCCACCATGATGAACTCATCCCTTTGGAAGTGTAAGCAAAATAAACTCTTCCTTCTGTAAATTTATTTTAGTCATGGTATTTTATCACAGCAACAAAAACTAACTAATACAGAAGTTTGTAGAAGACAGTGGGCTGTTGTAGTAAAAATGCTAACCATGTTGTTTCTTGGTGGAATGTGGAAGACTTTGGAAGTTTGAACTAGAAAAAAAATGATTGACTGCTGTAAGAAGAACATAATAGGTAACAGTAAGAGCCTTTAAGACAGTAGTGCTGAGAGTAATGCAGGTGCTCCAGATCAGGAGGTTTTAGAGGGAAACCAGGTCTTTCAGGAACTGTGCTAGAGACCATTCATGTGGCATTTCAGTGAAGAATCCGGCTGCCTTTTGCCTATATCCTAAAAACTTGCCTGAGGTTAAACAAAAAAGTAATGGATTAATTTCTTTGGGAGAGGAAATTTCAAAATAGCATAGTATTGAATCCATGGCTTGATATTTCTTATGCAGGACTACAGTGAAAAAGAGCAAAAGAAACAGAAAAGAATACAAGATGTACAGTTTGGAAACATAATAACGTTGAAGGCATGTGCTTGGGAGGGAGGTTATAATTGCTGAGAATAGCACTATCAAGGTGAGGCTTCCTGTTCTGTACTGGAACAATGGGAAGGATGCCCTAAGCTTCCAACTTGTAAAGGAAAAGGCCTAAGGGGTTTTCTCCTGCTAGAAAACAACATACAAAACCTGCTGAAAAGTGATTCAAGTGGAAAAAGGTCCAGCCCAAGCAGGTTGCTCAACTTACCAGTATATATGAAGGGTGTTATAGACACTTCTTCCTCAGTTTCAGAGACCAACTGAGGCCAGGCAATGTGCACCACTCCTGGAATCCCTGAAAGAAGGCCCTGAGAGACAAAGAGTCCACAAGAGGCCAGTGTTTGAATCTGTGAAAATGGATCCTGGGTTGTAGTGGAGACCACAAGGTGTTGAAGATACCAGAGCTATGGGATACCTGTCGAGGTGAGCTGCATACAGGAATTGGAACCAGCCCAAGAGAGACATATATGAATGCTGCGGCCTGCAAAGTTAGAGGGACAGACTCATCTAAGCCCTTCTGAACTGAAGGGCCAGACATCAGCATGGAGCTATGGGATTTGGTGTTTGCCCTGCTTGGTTCATGCTTGCTTTGGCCCAGTATTGCCTCGCTGTGTCTTATGAGAATGTACATTCTTTGCCATTGTATGTTGGAAGTATGTAATTTGATGTTTTAGAAGGAGTTATAATGTAGAAACTTAAGTTTCCAAAGAGACCTTGGACTTTGAAATGGGGTTGAGACTGTTAAAGACTGTAGGGACTTTTAAAGTTTGACTGAATTAATTTTGTATTATGATATGGCCAACAGCCCATGGGGGCCAAGGAGTGGAATGTGGGTGGTTTGAATGAGATATGTCTTCCATAGCCTTAGTTCTTTGAATGCTAGGTCCCTAGTTCTTAGTGTTGTTTGGGGAGGTCACAGAATCTTTAAGACATGTAACCTTGTTGGATAGTGTGTCACTGGGGTCAAGCTTTGAGAGTTCAGAGACTCATCCCACTTCCAGTTCACTCTTTCTGCTTTGTGTTTGCTGTTGAAGATGCAAGTGCTCAGCTTCTTGCTCCTGCCACCGTGCCTGCCACTTGTTGTCACGTATCATTGATGATGGACTCATTCCTCTGGAACTGTAAGCCAAAATCATCTGTTGATTTTTGCCATGATATTTTATCATTGAAACATAAAAGTAACAAATATAGTACAGTTAGGTATAAGTTTGAAGGAACACATTATTAAATGATTATGCTTAAATAGAGGGTGATGTTAGAAGCAATTTTCTTTCTCTTGGTGATACCATTGCTATCAAATTACTCCCTGCAGTTGCTTCTGCTCAAATTATACCACCTCCATCTTGTCAGACTTTCACAAGCAAGTATGAAGGACAAGAAAGTCAGGAGCATGGTTTTTCTCCTTTCTATCTGGAGTTTGTTAATCCACCCCAGTCTAGGCTTCAGGCTGGAAAGAACAGTGCATTAGAGACTGCTGGGAAACTTCTTCCTCTCAGATAAAAACAGATGCCTAGGGCTGGAAATAACTAAGCTTGTAAAGTGCTTGTCATCCAAACAAGGAGGTCTGAGTTCAATCCCTAGAACCCTTGTAAAAATTCCTGGAATGGTAGTGAGATCTTGTAATCCTAGAACTGGGAAGACAAGAACAGGGGAAACCCTAAGACCTGCAACTAGCTAGTGTAGCCCAACCCATGAGTTCCAGATCAATGAGAGACTCTGACTCAAAGGAGGTATACTTCATGTCTGATGATGACACCCAAGGTTGTCCTTTGTTCTCCATACACATGCACATGAATCATACACACACACACACACACACACACACACACACACACACACATACACACACACATACAGTCAAACCCCCAAAGCCTATATGCTTGGAAATGTCTTTCTTCTGTGTGGTGGTGTGATTGTGTGAGGATATGATATTCCACAATGGAAGCATTTTGTATTCCTTGGAACAAAAGCCAGAGGAAAAAGCACCTTGGTTCTCACTGGCACCCTGGAGCTCTGGCTTCAGTGGTGAACCTGCCCTTGTCCTTGCTTTCCACATGGTTTGCTCTGTTTTAATTTCTATTAGTTGCTTTTCTTTATCTTGCGGCCCAATGTGCTCTAGGTTTCAAGAAACAAGCCACAGAGATGGTGGCTAGATGCCTCTGTGGCAGAGAATGCTGTACATTTTGCACTCTTCCTGGGCTGCAGAAGCATGTAGTCAACTGTACTTGAAAGCAGACTAGTGGAAGCCGTAGGAATTTGCTCTTCCAGTCCTGACCAGGCTGCCTGACCCGGATTCTTTCCTGTGCAAAATTCCTGTTGTCATTTGTAACAGACTCAGGTTTGGAGACAATAGTGGTTTTCAGAGCTTTTACTTTCATAAACAGACAGATGTTTGGGGAAGTTTATTTCTCCAAATACAATCTATGAATTATCTCTAGTCATATGAAGGGAATAGAATTTTAAAACAGACTATTAACAGATAGAGTCATTTATGTCTTTGGAAATGAAGTTATATATTAAGGTCTTTCCTTCATTAGGTAAACTGTTTTCACCATTGACTGAAATTGAGTCCGGAACTTCAGACCATAATGTGATGGGAGAGATAAAACCCTCAAACTGTTGTGTGATGGGAGGGAACAAGACCCTCAGATTAGAGTGTGGGGAAAAGACCCCCAGAGTGCAGTGCAATGGGAAGGGACACGTGTTTATAGTAAGTTAACTGTGAAGTGATGTAATACTGTTTTTGGAAACTTACAAGAATCACTTATAAAAACCAAGTTAAAATGTATGTTGATGTTATTTGCCATCTTTCGCCTTGATTGAATAACACCAAAAGTCACTTTTTAAACAATTTGATTTATCACTTCACAGAGTTGACTGACTATTCACAATCACGCATCTTTGCAGTTCTGTTTGAGTGCATGCCTGTCAACAATTGGGGAAAATATTAGATTTTAAAATTAGAAGATTCTTACCTTTATTTTTTTGACCGAAGCTGCATTGGTTCCAGGTTTGCTAAGCTGAGTAGTAACAGCATCGCTGGCCTCCTTGGCTTCCTTCCTTCTCATCATCATTATTTTTCACAGTGTGTTTTCAGGCATTAAAAATTTTTTTTTGGTCTTTTTGAGACACGGTGTTCCTCTTGCCCCAGCAGGCCTACATACTTGCTAGCTATGTAGACTGGGCTGACCTCTGTCTCACAGAAATCTCCCTGCCTTTGCAGCCCAAGTGTTGGGATTAAAGGTGTGCACCACCATGCCTGATACTTGTGTGTTTATAAATTTTATAAGAAAAATGTGCATAATTTCATATATATATATATATATATATATATATATCACAGTAAAATTGTACTGATAAGTAGTCATTACATTTAGGAATTATAGAGCTAAATCTTCAAACAAGCCAACAAAAGAAAACAAAATAAACAAAGGCGTAAATCAGTGCCATAGAAGACCTATGTGACAAAAGCTGCAAAGACACCGTATATGTCAGCTCTGGCTCCTTGGGATTGTGTTAACATTTCCAAAGACTGAGAGTAGAGAAAGAGTCTGAGGCACTGAAATCCAGAAGACAGCCAGGTCTAAACAGGGGTTTTGTCTACCCACCTGTGTATCTGTCTTTCTACCTCTTACTTGTCTCTTCTAGGTCATTGCTACTCTTGTGTGAAATTTTTTTATTATTTCTAGAGGCTAGGACTTGAAACATAAAATACATGTGAGAAGTTTGATTCTCCAGGATATGAACTATTCAAGCTAGTGAAAGGATGCTTTTCAGAAGCCCAGCATATTCAAAGTTATGCTTTCAGGAGATTGTAAGCAACTGGGAAGATTGGAAAGAAGTGGAGGAGTCTAACCTGGGAAGCTGGTTGTGCTGGATACCTTTAATTGTCAACGTGACACACCTGGGTAGAGAGAGCCTCAGATGGGGAACTGTCTCCATTGTACTGGCCTGTGGCCATGTCTGCGGAATATTTTCTTGATTTTTGAGTGATGGGAGAGGGCCCAGCACACTGTGGGTGGTGCCATCCCTGGGCAGGCTGAGTATGGGACAGGGGAGAAAGCCAGTAAGCAGCATTTCTCCATGGCCTGTGCTTTAGCTCCTGCCTCCAGGTTCCTGCCCTGAGTTCCTACCTTGGGCTCCCTCAGTAATGAGCTGTGACCCAGGAGATGTAAGCCAAATAAACTCTTTCCTCCATAAGTTGGTATTGGTCAGAGTATTTTGTCACAATTGACAGCAAACTAGAACGTTGGTTAAAGAATTCCTGTACCAATTTAGATAAATGAGAGGTTTTGGGAGTGTGAACAGAGCTGTGTCCTGGAGAATGGAGAAGAAATGGGTCCTGCATGTCAAACTTGATATATCTTAAGTATATCTTGCATTTCTCTCCATCTCAATCAAATTTGATCTTAAAGTCCAGCCGTGCTTGCATCTCTTGGGTGCCTTCTATCCGGAGACTGGCAGTGCTCACCCAGCTGGCCACATGGTCTGATGGCTACACCTTGTCCTTCATATTGTCAATGCAAACAGGCAGGAGCATCCTGACATTCTCTAGGCAGGTACATTCCTGCTCAGGACTTTTGCTGTGCCTCTGAAGCTCCCGCTCCACATTGCTGGCCTGACTCAGACTTCTAGAATCTGGTAGAGCAGTAGCTCTTTGGTGCAGCCTCATGTGACATGCTCATGGGATGAAACTTACCATCCTATTCTCTCTCCTGAATCTTATCCGAATCTTGATTTAGCACTTACACATTTAAACTCTTTCCTAATATCCATTGTGATGGCTCATAGTCAGCAGTTGGCAAACGGTTTATTGATTGCTAAAATTCTATGACTCAAAGGCTCACTTAGGCCCTGTTTACTGTTCTTTGGCACAGCACAGTTCTTACCACTAACCTCCTGTCTTCATTCTTATTCCTGAGTTTGTCTTGTGCTAATTGCTCAGTAATACAATCTTTTCAAGATTTGTGTTACCTTATTGCTCTCCTTCCTCACCATTGATGAAACATTTGGTGATCTCTGTTAGAGTCAGTCTTGCCACTTGTCAACCATGAGCCATGTGATGGACAGTGTGACTAATTCCAGATTTTACTTGCTTGGAGGACAAGAGCCACCCAATTCATCAGACACCCAATAACTCCCAGGCCTCACCAGCCATTTCTACAAATTACCTGGGTGATACCTGGAGAACCTTGTACCCCTGACCTCATGCTTGTCACCGGGCCTAATGTCTCCCACCAAGAATTGTACCTCCACCAGATCTTATGCCCATCTCTAACCATCTATCAGAAGATCTTCTCTAATCACCTGCTCCATAGTATATGGCTGATGGTGTCTTGTAGAATTTTAATATACACCAGACAAAGTGTACTGGATTGGGGAATTGCTTGAATTCAGGGGAAAGGGAGGTTTATGTGGGACAGGAATCGAAAGCAAACAGGTTAACAGGATGATTCAGAACAGAGAAGTTCTGCTTGTAAGAATTAATAATGAGTATAGTTTTTGGTGTTCCTATTAATAATATTAAGATATGAATGGAATATATATGACATGACATCAACCAAGAAGGAGACAGACCAGTGTCAAATTTGTATGCCCACTTATCAGCCTAGGATGCATCAGATGGAGTCAGGAAGCTGATAAAAACAGTTAATGGAAGTTCGGAGGGGTCTTGGGCCTGAGCTCAGCTTAACAACCCTGATAAACTATCATTTGAATTCCAACCTCCTTTCTCCTTGCCCCTTCTTCTAAGACCTCGACTGCATCTATATGCAGTAGGTAGCTTAATCTTTTCTTACTCCCTTATGGACCCTTAGTTTGCCTTAAAGTAGCCTCCAGACCATAGTTAAAGCACTCCAGTATACCTGTCCTTGTACCATTTGTCATGGCTTTGTAAGGGAGCCAGCCCTCTCTCCTGTGTGTAAAACTGTCTCTCTCTCTCCTCTATTAAAGTCTTCTTTTATCCTCACAAATAAGAGAGGGCTGACTGCTATGGATTTATGCAAATTCCGTTTTTAACCTGCCAGCCAAAGAATAGGGCATAGAGATTAATTCTTAAGATGTTTTTCAGCTTTTGAATTTTGTGTTCCAGGGAGAATGTTTTTGATTTTCCTTTTTGGCAGATTTGATGTAGACATAAAGACGGAAGGTTAATTGTTAGCCGTGGGCATTCAAGGGAGGTGAGGGGTTTTGCTCACCCTGTTTAGAAAGGACAAACTTACTGCCTAAGGATTTAACTCTGGATTAGGAGTTTCTGATTCAAATCGAAAATACAATAAATGTCAAATAACCAAATTGGTTGCATTGGGGGTCACTCATTAGAAAGAGCAGACAGTTGGCAGTTGGCGCAGCTAATGAGAAACTTTCTAGCAGGGGAGGCAGGGATGCTGGATTCTAGGTTTACTTCTGCAAATATCATGCTGAGAACTCGGAACAGGCGACTTTAATTTCCCAGATTAATTCAGTTCTAGCTCTGATCAAGGAGAAATGCAAATTTGCTTTGCCTTTTACCTGACAGGTGTGTAGGAGGCTTGTGCAGCTAGACTGTGCGTCTAGCAGCACCTCGGGCTGATCTGAGCTTTTGTCCTTTTGTTGCAACTTGTTTTACTGGGATAAAGGGGCATTGAGAGCAGGGCTGTTTGTCATGCAAGGCAGTCTCTTGCTGGCTCAGTGAAGACAGACTGCCACCTTAGAATCCCTGGGTCTTGACTCTGCCTCAGATTTGCCAACTGATGACATGAAGTCTTATTCAAATGTCTGGGAAATGTCTGCCTCGTCACTGTTCACGTCAGTTCCTCTCCACCCCTGACCCCTGGCACTGACCTTGCTCCAAATCCCAGGAGGAAGCCTCCTGGCTTGGATCCCATGCCAACAGAGCCAGCCACCTCTCTGCAGAGGTGGCTACAATCTGTCTCCTGGGTGAGAGACAATGAGTAGGGAACACATCAGCTCTCAGTGATCTTAGCTGTGTCTGCTACCTGTGTGGGCCCAGGGTTATCTTGAAGGAATATCATCTGGCTGGCTAGTGTAGAGATAAGGGTAATGGATTTCTCCATGTTTTGAAGTCTATTCTTTACAGTCAAGGTTCACTTCATGAAAACATATGCCTGTTTTCTGCCCTTAGCTATGTCTGGGATTGTTCCTATTCAGGAATGCAAATATTTGCTTCACCCCATTGCCTTCTCAAGCCAAGGCATCAACACAGCCAACTTTCACTGACAAAGTGAATTATATCGATTGTGTTAATAGCTTATCATTTATTCTCATAGTGACTGGGTCTTTGCTTGTGCCACATAACTGAAATGAATTTCTCTGTGCTTTTTCACTAGTCCGTTGTCATTTTCTCAGTTCTTACATCTCTAGGGTATTTAATGCTGTTAGGTATCTTCTTACCTTAAAGAAAGGCTCTGTCTCTACAGCACGCAATTCTACTCAACCCTTCAACTCTCTCCTTTGATGATTCCTCTTTGTCCTGTTGACTAGTAACCTAAGGCTTTATTCTTTGTCCTGTGTCTATTCATTCTCCAAATTAATGTTTCTATCATAATGATAATGATTCTGCATAAATATTTAAACTCACATAAATATCTAGTCTATATATCCAACTACCACTCTTCCTCTTAGATAGTCAATCCCCTGGAGTTCTCCATTCCAGGGAACAAACTGACTGTGTTCAAAATTGTATCTAACATTTATTTACGGTGGAAGTCTGGGAAAGTTAGTCTATATTGCCTCCATTTCCTCAGAGCAGCATGGATTGGGTGTTGACAAAAAAGTCTAGCTCAGTGGATTTAATGATAGCACTTGTATGGCAAGGGCTTAATGTACCCTGGCACCATAACATGTGTTGAAAAGTTACTATTATTAGTCATCATCTACTATCCCGCCTTCTCTTCAGCTTTTGTATCTAGTAATTTACCAGGTTATTTCCTCGTTAATCGTCTTTCTATTTTCTCTCTGCTGCCTTTCTATTCTCCTTTGAACGATTGTCTGCAGGACTTCAGAGCTAGAATGTCAGAGCCTCCTTGCTGTCTTCTATCAGTTATTAAGCTGATTCTCCATTCTCAAAGTGTTCCTACTATCAATGACTCATAATCAAATTCTTCAGCTAGATTCAAGGCTCACTGTTAATTTTTCCTTTTGCTGAAGACCCTGATTGACTACTGCTCTGAGTATGAACTTCTACTCTGGTCAAGTCAGTCAGCTCCTCATCCCTGAAAAGGCTGCATCATTTCCAATATCAGAAAATGTTATTTAGGTGGCGATACCCACCTTGGTTAAGGAAGGAGGAATGGTAGTGACATAGCCCTGTGAATTGGCCATCCTTGACACTTTTAATAAATAGCTCTTAAGCTGATTGATTTTGAAAGAAAAAATTTCATTTGAAAGGCGTGGCTTTTCTTAAGAGTGCAAAATTCTAGTGGTAAGAAGTGTGAAAACTAACCTTTGGGGAATGTAGCTCAGTGGTGCAGCACTTGACCAGCGTGCATGAAATCTAGATGAATCTTAAGCACTACCACCCCCTTGACCACCACCAGAAAAGTGTAGAAAGTAGAATAACCCAGCTCATATGGCCAGGTCATTAGACTTGCTGAGGAAGGTATTGTTTATCTGGTGGAACATCTACTGTGCCAGATAAGACATTATTGTTGCTGTTCACTTTCTTTCCTCTAGTTAATGTCCATTCTTTCCTGTACCAACATAAAGGATTGTACAGCACACACTGTGACTTCTGTGTCTTCTTTAGAAAGAGAATTAGGTTGCAAATTATGTCTCACAGGATGCATTAACAAATCAACTGAGTTACCATTCAGGTGGTAATTATTAAACAGCACATATTTATTGAGTCCTGAATATATTCGAGACACTGTTTCAGTGCTGTGGGAAGCCTAAAAGAAGAGTAAAACATGTCCTTCACTCTGAATGTTTTTGATTTGGTGACATTTTCGACATTGTACATACTTTTTTTCTGGAAGAAATGTGCCTACAGGGTTAAAAGTGTCACATACTATTATAAGAATTATAGTTTTTTATAAAGATATTCTCTTGCTTTATTCTTCTCTGCATTTTGTTACCCAAAGGTGATACAGATGTTTGTTGAGGTGCTAAGCTCACCCTTTCTAAATGCCATTTTAGGACTTTCAGACTTGCAAAATGAGGATTTAGGTCCTTTATCATTCACCCTTTCTCTCTCCCTCCCTCTCTCTCCCCCCTACATGTTAGGCAAACCTGATACCACTGAGCTACATCCCCATGTCCTGCCTTCCTTTTAAAATTTTTTTTGTCCTACTTTTGAATAAAGTAAATTTTCAGAATTTCTGTTACTATATTCATATAAGCATTGTTCACCATTCACTAAATAAGGTATTGCAATTACAACTCCTTTATTATATAACTTTCTACTTAATAGTTAATAATTGTCTCATTTTGTCCAATTTTTTTAAAATGTTGGGTGTTTCAGCTTTCTTTAAAAAATAGCTATAAAATGCTTCTCACTATTATTGAACACATTAAACAGTCCCTTGGTTTGATCCTGGCCACAGATCCATACCAGATGCTGTCTCTTGGTCTCTGTTCTTTCTTCCTTCTGGGCTGGCAGTTGACTTCCCTGAACAGTTCTCATCATGGGAAATCCTTTATCCTTCTCTGAAATGGTCCCATATTTTTGTCTTTCTTGGTTCACTCATTTATTTTTGTTGTTGTTGTTGTTATTTTGAGTACATCCTCTGTTGGCTTCCTGGGAAGGGGCTCATGAGAATACACTTTGGAGACATCTATTTTCTTAACTTCAGACTCCAGTGGAGTCTTGGCTGGATAGAGAACTTTATGTTAGAAATCATGGTTCATCAGTAATTTGAAGCCATAGATCCTTTATCTTCAAACTTTCTTAGTAATTCCCACAATGTGTTGACATCACTTTTCTATTGTTATCGTATGTTGTCTTTCCTTTAACTTTGCAAGTTTTTAGGTTTCCATAGTTTTGGAGAGAGTGGGGGATCATTCTATGAAGTCAACCTTCTAGTTTCACCTGGGAGACTCCAATGTTAGATTATTTCTGCAATGCTATATTACACCATCCTGTACAGTTCAATTGTAAATACATTGCAGAGAAGCAGTCTTGGACCACCAGGTACTATTTATTTAGAAGCAAACCCCATATGCTTTCCTTGTCAGTGCACCTCACCCCTTTTCTACAAACTTTTAGCATAGAACCCAGCGTGCTATTTTTACCTCTTTGAGAATGTGTCCCTAGTAATATTTTTTAGCATCTTTATTGGAATTAGATCTAAATGCTTAAGTTTATTTAGTTGCCCAATTTAACATTAAAAATTTCACCAGACCAGCTAGGTATATAGAGAGACCCTGTCTCAAAAAGACATATCTATTTATATTTGGCACAATTTTCAGCCATCACCACACTGTATTTTATCATCTCCAAATAAAGCCATTAGCAGAAGTTTGGCATTCTTCTTCCCTGCTGCCTGGTTCATCCATGAATCTACTTTCTATTTCTGCAAATTCATCTTCTCTAGAATTCATATACCTGAAATTATAGGACATTCAGCCTGTTGATACACATTTTTTTTACTTAGTATATTTTCAGGGTTTACCCACGTTGCAGTTACCTGTGCCTCATATCTTTTTATCAGTGAATTATTGTAAATTTTAGATGGTCTGAAGACACTCTGTTTTCATCTATGTGTGCCCAATACCTAAAATACTACCCAACAAGTGGTAGCATATTACATATTTAAGTAGAATATTACATTTTTAAGTTCATTTTAAAAAAATCTACCCTCATAATCTTATTTTAAAAAGTTATTTATTACTATGATTATATGCACCAGTGAGATATGCATATGTGGGCAGGTGCACACCATGGTGAGTGTGTGGAGGTCAGAGAACAGCTTTGTCAAATCTGCTCTCTTCTTCCACCTTTACATGGGTGCTGGGGCTTGAACTCAGGCCATTAGCTTGTGATGAACTATCTCACACTGAACTATCTCATTGACCCCCATAATCTTACTTCTAAAACTTTATCTGGCCATGGCCAAATATTTTAAAAAATTAATTTAGAAAAGTATGATGACATGTTGGATAAAAATTATTTTACACATAAATTTCTCTTAACGTCTCCTCACAGTAGGAATAGCATATTAAGTACTATCACCTTTTTTGGTAATTTTCCTTATTAGGATTTTATGATCTGTGACTCAGGCAATTTGTCAAGTTCACAGATACTAAGAGTGAGATTGGAACAACAAATAAATATTTTCTTCTTCGTTCTGAAGTCTTTGTGTTTTGATCAATAACACTACTGTGAAAATTTGGTTGCTGTGAAACTGCTCTGAACTATTACAAAACATTTCTTCTACCTTGAGATGACAAAGTACTTCCCTTTTTAACTCTTTTCATTTCCTTAAAACCAAATGTAATTAAGACCAAGTCTGAGCCATTGGCATTTCTTCCAGTGCTTGTAAGAAGATCAAATATTTGTGAATTCCTCTTATTCTGTCTCCTTGTCCAGTAAACATTTTGGAGGCAGGGAATTATGCTAAGATTCCTAAACTAAGCTTTCTGGGTTCATCCAAACCTTGCACACTCAAAAGAAAACGTACATATGTAAGGATTTTAGAAGTCCTCCAACCTTGGTAACTAAAGATGATTTAACAGTTCAACTTTAAAAAGAAGGGGTGGAATTAATGACCTCACATTTACCTTTCTGTGATTCCAAAGTATTTAAAGTCCTCACATAATGTCACTAAATATGCAGATGGCAGTGACAGAGTGGGTTTGAATTGAGTAGATATAAAAAATTAACCTCATATCTACTGATGAACCAGAATTTCCATTTTTGGATAGTTTTTTTTAATCTCAAAAATATAGATTGTAAACAGTGGTTTAATGGCCTTGAATTATTTTTGAACAGCTGGAAATATGCAGTAACATAAGAATGATTGTATTCCTCCCGGCAAGAGATCGGGGGTTTATATCCCTTGGACTGATGTGAATGCAAGCATTTTTTTTTCTAAACACACACACACACACACACACACACACACACACACACACACACACACACAGAGTATCTTTTAAAATAAATCTCTTTTTTGTGTGTGTGAATTCAAGGTCTATGAAAAAGCTTTAAATGGCCTCTGTAGGGGAACTCAATCCAACAATGCAAACATCTGACTTTATCCTTATGTTCCTTCTTCAAAAAGATCAGAAGGACAGAAGGGGAAAGTTTGCCTATTTTTAACTATAAAACAAGGTCACTAAATATGTTATTTCGGTTAATCCAAGCCCCATCCTTTAAAAATGGTTCTCTATAATATATAAAGTCTTCTTTTTGCTATAATTCAAGAGTGATATGGGCTCTGTAACTGCTATTTTCCTGGTGGTTATGAGGGTCTGAATTTTTGGTTGACATTTCTGAAATAAATATAGCTACTAGAACACTAGTGTTCTGATTTAGAAATCTGACTACATTAGAAGAAAATTAACCTTTTCAAAAAGCCACTGTTCTAAGGAATGATTTTGATCAAATGAGTTTTAAATGTGCCTGCATATAGAATTTTTGGAGAGATTGCAACTCCCTAGTGATCTACTTTATGAAGGAAGAAAATACCATCAAATAAATTATGGGTAAAGTAACTCTAAAAGTTGTAAAGAAGAGAAATGGAATTTCTTTAACCAAAGTGGGTTTTATATTAGCATTAGGTTCAGAATCAACCAATTTTATTATGAGTATTTTGGAAATCTACAAAGAAAAATATCACATTTTAACATCTAATAAGTTATGTTTGCTATTGGAATCCTCCTTTATACTCTTATTTATTCATTTCTTTTCAGTTGTCCAGGTGCTTGTGTGTACTGTGTGTTCTAGGTAGCTTTCTGTTGTTGTGATAAAGCACTGTGACCAAAAAGGGAAGGAAAGGGTTTATTTGGCTTATACTTCTCCATCACAGTTTATCCTTGAGGGAAGTCAGGGCAGGAATTCAGGAACAGAGACCATGGAGAAACACCACTTACTGGCTTGCTCCTATTGTCTACACAGATTGCTTCCTTATATAATCCCAGAACCACCTATCCGGGAGTGACACCATCCACAGTGGGCTGGGCCCTCCCACATCACTCATTGTTGCGAAAATGTATTCCCCGGCCTTGGTGGACAGGGTTGGTCCCCACCCTCCGGCGCTAATCCGGCTGAACAAATGGAGAATATGCCCTCTAATTAGAGGAATTAATTTATTTGTAGTTGACTTACAAGGGGCGGGGAAGATGCCTCAGCATTTGTGAGGAGACTTTTGACTCTCCCGGGTAAAAATGGCATCTGCCTTTAATAAGTCTACAGCAAGTTCCATTCCTAGGTCCAGTCACTTTGTATGCGCTGCCTGCTGTGTCAAGAGGGCAGCTGTCTGAGTTGCTGGCTCCCTATGGACTGGCCCTTTCCTTTCAGTGATTCCGCTTGGCTTTTCCTGGGATGGGTCGGGTGATGGTCATGGGAGCCTTCCCCATGCTGTCTCTTACTGCCGCTGGTGGCCATCTTTCCACCTCCCGACCCCCATTGGTCGGAGGGCGGGACTTGCCAGTGAATGAACCAATAACAAAAGATACAGAGAGAAATTGGAGCTAAATTTAGTCTACACCCAGTAATCAAAAAATTTGATTTTTTGCCAATCTGGTAAAAAGAAATCCTCAACTGAAATTTCCTCTTCTCAGGTGTGCCAAGCTGACAATTAAAACTTCCGGACGCATTGTGCTACATAATGCTGAGAAGCAGGCTTCCGTGAGCTCCTGTAGAGGACTACCAGACTATCATACACAGCAGACTTCAAATATTGGGCACCTTGTATACATATTAAACATTTGAATGAAAATACAGTAGTCATGGTTTTCAGTTTAAAAACTCAAATATGCTTTTAACTGTTCAATTGGCTTAAAGGCTTTCAAGTTCCAATCTCACCAGTTTGTGGAAATTCATCTCTGGAATCCTTAGAGTTCCTTGTCACTTCCAATCCCATCAAGATAGTGAGGCCTATTATGAATTTAATTGTTGGTCCCAAAAAGATATGTTGAAATCCTCACATGGAGCACCACAAAATGTAAACTTGCTCAGATATAAATCATTTAAGATATAATTAATTAAGGTTAAGTTATAATGGAGAAGCATAAGACCTTAATTCACTATTGTTATTGTCCTTATAAAAAAAAGAGTGGAACACAGAGAAAGAAGATAATCATGTAATGACAAGGATAGAGATCAAAGCGATGCATCCTCAAGCCAAGGACTATATAAAAGATTGCCAGTATTACTAGCAGCTGAAGAGGTAAGGAAGGATACTTCCCTGAAGGATGTGGAGACACATGGCCTTTGGAGACACCTTAGTCTTTCTGATTCCAAAGCTGAGAGACAAGAGGGGTCTGCTGTTCTAAGACAATCAGTTTGTGGTTCTTTAAAATGGCAGTCTTAGGACACTAATGCAAGGCTTTAGATCACAGAAGGTTTGAGGTGGGGTGGCAGACATGTGATCTTTGTACTTCTAGCCAGTAAACAGTGGTGAGCAGATCACTATCCCTGTTCTTGTGATCTCTCAGACCTGGCAGCTCCTGCTGTTTGAATTTTGTTTTTGAGACCTAGGTACCCTTAGGAGCAGGAACTCAGCACACACCCGATCTCTTTGCATGTAAGCTCCAGCAGCCACCACCACTTCCTGCAGTTATACATAAGATGCGGATACTTTACTTCCTACTTTCTTTCCTACCCCAGGAAATATTTTTAATATTTTGGATGGTAACCATTTTCTTCTGTCTGCTTTTCCAGATTGGCCTATTCCTTCTGCCAACATTTAAATCCCCTCGTACCTTCTCAAGTTTTATATATTTTCTTAAGGAAGTAGGCCTTTGGAAAAATGGCTAGAAAGAAATTTGTCTCTGCTTCCTTACCTGAGACAAAAAATCCACAAATCGTGGAGGAAGACTTGAACCTGTAAACTGAAGAAGGACATAGAAAATACAACTAGGAAAAACTTGTGAGATAATTGATCAAACTATTAGTCAGACACAAATGAATAACAATGCTGCATTAAATTTTCTGATGCACTTTTAAATGATTTATTCGTTCTCCTTAAGTCGTGGGAATAAATTTAGCAGATTGGAGCTAAAGAGAGAGACCAAGAGAGAAGTATTTAATACTTCAGTGATAAGCAAACATTAATGGATCTCTCCAAGATTTCATTTTAGGAATTTTTGCATAAATAATGTATGTATATATATATGTATATATATATATATAAATATATATGCTTTTATGGATTACTAGATGGTGAATATAATGATTTTTAAGACAGGCAAAGCAACCTGACACAACCAATTAAGGTTGACAAGCCAATTATCTTGGCTTTCTAAGTCAGTGATTCCAAAGCTAACTCCTTTAAAAAATATACAGCCAGACAAATGTCGAAATATACACTTGTACATTGCCATCTGGAGTAAGGCCAGGTGATTTTAAATATATATATATATATATATATATACACATATATATATTTAAATATATAGAAAAAATACATATTTATATGCATTTAAAGATTTCCAGCTACTAGGTTTGGTGGCCTTGAGTCTATAATCCTAGCATGTGGGAGGTGGAGACAAGTGGATCAGGAGTTCAAGGTCATCCTCAGATATGTATGAGTTAGAGGCCAGCCTAGGTTACATAAGACTATCTCTCCCTACTCTGCTTAAAAAAAAATAAATAAAGAGGTCCAAGGTCATTTTGATCACTTTGGAGAAGCACTAATCTAAAAGATGAAATTAATTTGAGCAATGATTACCAATAGATGTATAGTCCAAAGAAACACACATATGCAGTCTTTTCTTTCAAATAGTATCTGCCTTAGCAGAATTTGTTCAATATTACTTATATCTGTTATATTTTACTTTAGTTTTAAATTCACAATTGGAATTTAAAATGTGCTTGTTAGCTTTTTGTATATTAATCTTTACTACTGTTTCATTCATGGCAGGAAGATTTCTTACCATTTGAAAAAAGGAGAAACTGAGCCTGTTTCCAAGTATTATACACTTCCAAATTCTATCATCTATCTATCTATCTATCTATCTATCTATCTATCTATCTATCTATCATCTGTTATGTGTGTGTGGGTATACTCTGATGTGTGCAGTTGCCCAAGGAGGGTGTTGAATCCCCAGGAGCTAGAGTCACAAGTTGTTGTGAGTGAATGCTGGAAACTGAACTCTGATCTTTGGCAAGAGTAGCAAGTGCTTTTAAATGCTGATTATTCTCTCCAGTCTCCTACATATATGTTTTAGAAGAATAAATTTAGATATGTCCTTTCTGTCACTCCCAGATTTTGGAGTACCTATGTGATTCTCAGAAGACACTATCCAGTTCTCCTACTTTGATATAATTAGCATTTATGAAACTAATATTCCAATCTAACTGTACTATTACAAGTAAAGAGGACTCATTTTCAATGGTGAACTGTTTCTAATTAGCTTGTTCCTAGTACAAGAATCCCTTCAGGAGTATCGCCAAGAATGGATGTGTGAAGGAAGTAAACCCACCTTGCTCCACTCCTTGGCGGAGGTATCAGAATGATGCACCGACACCAGGACAAAATTCAGGTGAACTGCCTGACTGCATGTACCTTCTAAGGACAGAACAGTTGGCTCAGGAGATTTAGGAAGACATAAAGCAAAGTCTCCCTAGGTGCTGAAATTTACTGGATAATTCAACTAAGATAGTAACAGACACATTAAGAAGAGCCGAAAGAGAAATGTTGTTTAGCCAATTACAACGGCAGGAATGGACTGGACCAAATGCAGAGCACAGCCCAGGAAGCCCAAGGAAAGCTGTCAGGAAGAAAAGGAATGACAACCAGGCTAACCAACTGGAGTTTATCTCCTGCCCAGAAATTGTGGTATTAGGATTGTTTGTGTAGGAAGTAATAAGTAATAAAACTTGGAAGGCTGGTGCCTTCCAGGTTGCCAACATATACTGTTTTTACCTTTTGTGGGCTGGCTCTGTGTTCTTCCAAAAAGTGTCAAGAACTCCATGGTTCTTGTGCCAGCCAGAAGGAGAGGGTAAGGGGGGCAGGAAACAAAGACAGTTTGAAGAGGCCATCAGCAATAACCTTGATGCCATGGTCTATTCTCAGTCCTGATCTAAGGTGATTAACTTTTGTCTGGGAGACATTTGCTGATGGTGAGACATTTCTAAAGGACCTTGAGTGCCTCTGTCTTCTCATGTGGCTGGTTTTTCCGGACTACGTTTTGCTTTCGGGATTGTGACCAAAATCTGTGTAGTTTGTATTTCGCTGCTCCTCAGACACGAATACATCTGGCTACTCTGACTCAGTTCAGTTGTAAACACAGAGCAAGTGCTTCTACAGCAAAATATCTCCAGGAGGTATTTCTGAGAAGGTTGCTTAAAGCAGACTCTGCCATCAATCCCATTCTTCTCTTTCTTCAGGATAGATTGAAGTCTAACTTGGTTTAAAATGTATTTATTTGTGTTTAAGTTTTATTTTATTTAAATTATTGTTATTATTATTCCAGCTGACCTGGAACTTGCTATGTAGATCATCCCAGGGTGGCTATGGTCTCACAGCACTTTGTCTGTGTCTATAGCCTTAATGCTGGGGTTAAAGGTGTGTACCAACATGCCTAACTTAAAATTTTTAAATTGTATTTTATTTACTACTTTTTTTCATGCAAATGTGTGCTTGTATGTATGTTCTGTCCACCGTGTCCTGGACTCCCAGGAATTGAATCTGGTCTTCAGGCTTGCTCAGGTGCCTTTACCTACTGACCCATCTTGCCAGTTCTCATTTTATTTATATTTTTAATCAGCATACAGAGCAATGAATTTCCTCCTGGCATTTTCATACGTGCTTCGGTTAACCCTCTCCCGGTCTCCTCCTTTCCCTGGACTACCTGCTTCCCGTTCCCATTTGTGCAGACCCACCCCAGGTAAGCTACCTTTACCTCCATATCGCATGGGTTCAATTACTGTCCCTGCATGTCTTCTTTGAAGAACTTTTCTCTCTCTTCATGGGCTCTTTTCTAATTTTCTGGCCAAATAAATATGCATAGATATAAATTAGAAGACAGGATCCTCATTTGAGAGAGCATATGCACTATTTGCCTTTCTGAGCCAGAGCCACTTCACTTAATATGATAGTTTCCATTTCTATAAATTTTCCTAATCCCATTTTTGTTTACAGCAGAATAAAACTCCATTGCACATATGAACTGCGGTCTTATCATCCATTCATTTGTTTACAGACATTGTGACCGACACCTTCTCCTTGCAGTTGTGAATATAGCAAGAACAAACATGGAATTCAAGTCTCTCTGTAACAGGGTACAGAGTTCTTGGGATATATGCTCAGGAGTGGTACATCTGGGTCAAATGGCAGCTTTACTGCTGTTTACTGTGACACTTTCACACTGATTTCCACAGTGTCTGCACTAGCTTACAGTCCACCACAGATGATAAGGGTTCTTCTTACTCCACATGTGCAATTGTCACTTGTTTTCTTTTACAAATGTTTTATATTTATTTATTTGTGCCTGTGATCATGCTTGCACACATGTACTGTGGTGTCCATGTTGATGTTAGAGAGCAACTTGTAGAAATTGATTCTCTCTGTCCACCACATGAGTTCCAGGGACTGAACCCGGCCCTCAGGCTTGGTGATAAGTGCCTTTGCTCACCAATCCATTCCACCAAACTCACTGCTTATATTCTAATACTACACATTCTCACTGGGTGAAATGGTCTCTCTTCTTTTCTTCTTTTGTTTTTTTTAAATTTTGACATGGGCTCTTAAAGTAACTTTAATTTGCATTTTCCTCATGGCTAAGAATGTTGAGCACTAAAATAATAATCTTCAGTAAAGAGGTTAATGCATCTTAGTATTTAAGCCAAATCAGCATCTTTCATTTTGGATTTTATCCCCTCGCTGTGTTTTTTTCAGACAGAGCTTCGTTCTGTAGCACAGGCTAACCTGGAACTCACTGTGAATCCCAGGCAGGTCTCAAACTAGTGATGAGCCTGCTTAGCTTCCTGAGTTTTCAGATTAGGAGCAGGAGCCCTGACACTTGGCAGAGTTTTGTCATCTCTGTATCTACGGGACTGATAGAAAATATGAAGCAGATTGACAGCAGTTGTGCAGATTGTGTGCTGAACAGTACAAGGATCTATGCTTTGTATAGTCATCAAGTGATGATAACAAGGTGACTCATCTTGAGACTAGGGAAATTAATCTTATAAGAGGATTTTTCTGAAATTAGATATACCCCGGAGGAAGAATCCCATGAAAATCAAAGAAGACAGTCACTGTTAAAATATTCTAGGGGGCCTGGAGAGATGGCTCAGTGGTTAAGAGCACTGGCTACTGTTGCAGAGGACCCAGGTTCAATTCCCAGCACCCACATAGTGACTAACAACTGTCCGTAACTCCAGTTCCAGAGGATCCAACCCCTTCTACTCACCTCCGAGGGTTCTGCACAACACAGGTAGACCTACAAGCAGGCAATACTCTCAAACACATAAACTACAAATAATAAATAAAAACACGTTAAAATGCAGTTCAGGAAGATAGTTTCTTCTGCAGTGGCAGCCATGATTTCCAACAGTGCCACATTTTACATAAACAGAAAGGTTACCCTTTGCCCAGTCTATTTTTTGTTCTAGGCAGTCACTGCTTTAGCTTCTAGTAGTTCCTTATATTTTCTCTATATTTTGAAATTGCATAGTTAGACTTCTTTTACTTGATCTTCTTTTAGATATTATCTTCTGACATCCTGTTTACCCTGGAAGACGAAAATTAGCCCTCTTAGACAATCCCCACCGCTCAGTACCCTACCCCATATCCCTAGTAGAACTATATCATGATTTCAAACTGGGTCGAAATTCATTGTTTATATTGTTGTGAGCATGGATTTTAGTCACAGCTGAGTCATGTGGTATACAATTATATTTCTTTTCCTGTTTAATGTCTTGTTTCTCTTACTAATAAAGGCCTGGTTTTTGTTTGCTCAGTTATCTGTGTGCCTATCAGTGATTCATCCTTAGTCTCTGTGGAAAATGAGGACCCCTGCTGCTGACCCACGTCATGTTCCAGCCCAGCCTGGTAACTTGACAGGCCTGTTCCAGGTTAGAAATCAGTTTTCCCTAGACATTGAGAAGTAATTGTCTCCTTGTTCTCCAGCTTCTACTTCTGCTTTGGGTGATGTGGCACGTCTGGCTGCAGACCCTTTGCCAGGCTCCTTTACTAACTGGTGGTTTTAGAGCCAGCATACCTTGGGAAGGCTTCTTCCCATTTCGGCACTGGATTTGTTTTTTGTGAGGCCCTCTTTTGGCTATTGCTTTGTTTTCTGACTTCTCTGTCAGACTTTCTTCAACCACAGGTTATCTCTGGATTTCCACTCACATCTACACGAGACCCTGGAGACTGTGGGTATGAGGCACTTTACTCTGGAGCAGGAATTGGCAATTGCAGGCCCAGGGGCCTCTTCTGATTGATTGCTTGTTTTGAATATGGTTTTTAGGGTGTTTCATTTATTTATTTATTTATTGAGAGTAAACCTTGGATCTCGGGCTGGTCAAGCTTTCTACTACTGAGCTACCTCCTCCAGCAGTGGAAGTAGACTTTAATATTGTTCAATGCAGACAAAACCCACAAGAATAATACTTTTTGACCACGAGAAACTTCTCTATGTTTTTAGTCTAATTTCTTTTGATAAAGAATAGAGTGAATGAATCCCGTTTGCTGTGATTCTCATGAATGAAAACCTCCAGGTATTTCTCTCCATGGTTTGTATTCTTTATTAAGAATGTTCCTGACCTTTCCACAGCTGCAAGGCTACCCTTAGAGAGCTTAGGCACCGATACAATAGACCGGATGCCCTGTCTTTCCAGCCTGCTTACATCCTAGACTGTAGCTGAGCTGTACTGAGATCTGTGAACCCCACAGGGCCTGAGGGAAGCTCTTTACACAGCGATAAATGATGCACTCTTTCAGGGTCAGGTAGATCAGCAGAACTAGACATGGTAGGCGATCCTATGGGAGGAGTCTACGGCCATAATTATAACAGAGCTTCTCAGGAAATGGCTAAGAAAGAAGGGTTTTAGACATGAGTATGCAAGCTTCTTTCAACCTGTAAAGAGTTTTCTTCTTTTAAAATGACTATTTCTTCACAGTGAGGCTTAGACCCTGGGATAATGTAATGTACTTGATGCTGATTTTGTGATTAGGTGGGGGAAAAATTTGGTCTAGGTACAGACAAGCTGTCAGGAGTTATCATCCCATTAGTAAAGGTGAGGAGTGCGTGCTGGAGGGCTGATCTGAACTTTGGCTCTGTTGATGGACATTTCGGAGGCAGGGTAAGAGGCAGAAGAAACAGAGTCAGAGCATAAGCATGCTCGGCAGGAGAAGGTATCTGTATCTTCAAAATGAACAGAATCCTAAAACATTTGTCATTTTACATCACTTGTTTTTCTGAAACAGGCTCTCACTATGTAGCACTGACTGTTCTGGAACTCTCTTTGTAGAGAAAGCTGACCTTGAACTCACAAAGATCCACCTGCCTCTGCCTCCCAAATGCTGGGATTAAAGGTGTGTACCACCATACCCAGCCATTTCTATCACTTGATCACAAAGAACAGCCCGTAATTTCCCCTTGCTTTTAGCTTTAACTCAGGTTCCTGACTGTGCCTTAGCATGCTCTAGTTCCCTGACCACTTCCACGTCTCTGACCTCCTTCAGTGCTGTTTTACCCTTTACACACTGGGCTCCACCCTTCCAGCCTCCACTGCTCCGTGAACAGGATCAGCCAGTTTCCTTCTCAGGGCGTTTACACTAGCTCTTCCCTCTGCCCTGTTCCCTCAGCTCCTGATGACTCAGTCCTTCACTCTGTTCAGAAGTCTGTGCCCCTGTCATCTCCTCAGAGATCTTTCCTAACCACCTCCTCTGAAATGGGCCCCACCCATTCCTGCTACTCTAAGTTTCTGAATGAGCTGGATTTGGTCTGCCTGTTCTCAGACCCAGACTCCACCTTCCTCTGCTCTCTCTGCATTGCAGATTTCCTGCACGTTATACCTCGCAGCTCCTTCTGCCATTGGCTTCCAGTTAAGTTTGGTTAATGGGATGTTATTCTTTGGTGAAAGGTTAGGATGGGAAATAAAGGGAATGCAGGAGATTTGTCCCCTCTGTTCCATTTTAGGAGGTGTCAGAAATGACCTCAACGCCTCCCCAGTTTTCAGCATCTTCAAAGTGGCCTTAGCTTTGGGGCTTCAGTGATCCCATTTTTTTTACAGCAACAATGGCCACTTTTCCAGTTTGCCTCATGACCACCTCTTTTCTCTTTGAGCATTTCTAACTTTGCTGTAGTTAGCCCATCTTAGATTCTGGATGGCTGTTTATTGGACCACTCTTTTCCCGCCTGGATCCTGATTGATCTGCTCTGTTCTATATTTTCTGTAGTTGTTATTGTATCATTGTTCTAGTCTGCCTTCAATTGCTATAAGAAAACACTCGGACCAATACCAGCTCGAGGAGGCAAGAGTTTATTTGCCTTACATCTCCCAGGTCACAGTTCATCACTGAGGGAGTCCAAAGTAGAAACTCAGGGCAGGAACCTGGAGGCAGGAGCTGAAGCACAGGCCATGGAGAAACGCTGTTTGCTGGCCTGCTCCTTTGGCCCATGCTCAGTGAGTCTGTTTTCTTATAGAATACAGAACAACCTGCCCAGTGTCGGCACTGCCCAGAGTGGGTGGGCTGGGCCCTCCCACATCACTCAGCAATCAAGAAAATGCCCCACAGACATGGCCACAGGCCAGTCCAACAGAGAAAATCTCCCAATTGAGGTTCCCTCAACCCAGGTTTGTCAAGTTGACACTAAAGCTGTCCAGCACAATCACTGTTGCTTCCCTTGCTTATTTTCAGTTTCCCCCACTAGAATGTAAATTTCTCAAGGCATTTGACCTTTGAGCTAACCATTTCCACATCCTTACTAGTCCCAGACAGCCAGTAAAAAAGGTCACATATAATCCCTGTGGTGGGTAGTGGACAGTCATAGGCATGTCCAGACAGGAAGAACCCCAAAAGCAAGTGCTACTTGGAGAATTCTGACTGTTTTCAGAATTCTCCAGCTTCTAGGGTCATCCAGGTTGCAGCAAGAGCGGTGAAAATGACGGAAGCTGGGTCTGTGGAGAAGACATACACACGTCAGGGAAAGGAGGCCACAGTGTGTATGGCATGGGGCATTTTCTATTAAGATGGGCAGGTGGGAAGGCAAAATAAAAACAATAGCTAAAGTTATATATGACTATCTGTGGCATATCCAAAATATTACATGACTAAATCTGGTGTGAGGATATATGAATACCTTAATCACAAAGCAGTGTTAAACTACGTATTTGAACATATCAAATGTGCTCTCTCTCTCTTTTTTAAATTGAGGCCTTGGAGAGATGTCTTAGCAGTTAAGGTAGCTGCTTTTGCAAAGGACCTGGGTTCAGTTTCCAGCACCCACATGGTAGTTGACTACTGTCTGTAACTATAGTTTCAAGGAATCTGATGTCCTTTTACGGCCACCATAGGCACTGCACACATGTGCTGTACTTAACATACAGGCAAAGCATTCATACACAAAAATAAAAAATAAAGAGGAAACTTTGTTATTGAATTATTGGTTTACTTTAAACAGAACAAATCAGTGATATAAATAAATAGGAGATAGCAATTCGAGAAACACACCAGGAATGTAGAATAAATATAACTGCTTTGCTAACCATAAAAATGATGGATGGGAATGCAGGGTACCTTCTGGTCTCCACACAGAGGACCATGTACATGTGACATGTTTTGTAGTCACTTTCTAAGGGTTATCTGGGAATGCCAGCCTTAATTTTCATGTAGGTAGACTTACTTGAGTATATCTATGATTCATTCTAATTTTATTGGATTATAATTATAGAAAGTGGCCTATAAAATCTCTGCTTTTGCTAAGGGCATTCTTTCTTTTGAACGAGTACATAATTGATTTTGTAAATGTGATGTGGACATAAAGTAGGGGTAAGGATATCTTCCTGAAGCATTTCTACTTACAGTATTAGGACTTTGTTTATTACACTGTTTAATTCTTTGTTCTTATCTCTACCTATTATTATTATCCCACTTTTAAAAGAAATACTTCAATGAGTGATTAATTGATTTGTGGTATGGATCAAATTCAGGGCCATATACATGTTAAGCAAATTCTGTCCTCTGAACTAAACCACAAGCCAAAATAAAAATACTTTAAAATTTCCAACTATAATTGTATGACTTTTCCTTAGATTTATAAGGATTTTTCTTGTTTATATGTTGGTGTGAGCATACAGATCTATAACTGTCTTATTTGGATGATAAGACTTTCACGGCTTGGGACTTTTATCATCATATTTTCTCTTTATCCTGTGTTCTACTTTGAAATCATTTTAAAATTATTCTTAAGTTTTGTTCTATTGTATGTTGAACATGTTCTTCTTGTATGCTGCCTAATCCTCCTACTCCTGTGAGTCCCCTTTGTTCCTCTAGACAGTTTCACATGAAGGTCTCTATACCTTCATGCTGGATATACATACATGAGTTTATGAATCTCTGGAGAATCTAGGAACCACAAAAGAAAGAATATGAGATTTGCTTAATCTCCATAATATAATTATCTGCATATATATAATATATAATATATTTTCCTGAAAATGGTATAACTTCATTCTTCTTTCACTGTGAGTGTAGAGAGTGTTTTCTTGATCTGTTCCTCTTATTGACTACCAGTACAGTTCAGTTTCTATATTTAACTATTGTGAGTAGTGTTGCAATAAATATTGATGTTCAAATATTTCTGTGATATGCTGAGTTGGAGTCTTTTGGATAAGTTCCCAGGAGTGGTGTAACTGGGTCACATGGAAGATCTATGTTTATTTCTTTGAGAAACCTCCATATAAGCTTCCGTAGTGGCTCGACGAGTTCATATCTCCACCAGCAGAGCAGAAAGGCTCCCTTCTATCCACATCCGTGTCAGCATTAGCTGCTATTCATTTTCTTAATGACAGACATTCTGGCTGGGATGAGACGGATTCTCAGTGCATTTCTCTGATGGTTGATGTAGTTGAACATTTTTTTCATATGTTCACTGGCCATTTGTGAATTGAAGGACTGTCAGCTCATGTTCCCTTTTAGGTATTTATTTATTTTTTATGGTTTATGGTTGTCTGCTCTTATTTTACCCTCTATTTTGCTCCTAATTTCTTTTCTAATTGTTATTACAAAATACCCTGACAAAAGCAATTTAAGCGGAAAGGGCTCATTATTGCTCGTGGCTCTAGGTTACAAGCGCAGGATGAAGTCACAGTGGAGGAGCTTGAGGGAACTGGTCATATTGCATCTACAGTGAGGACAGAGAGCAGAGAATGTAGGCATGCTGCACTCAGCTTGCTCTCCACTTCCCGTTCAGCTCAGGGCCCAGTGAAATGATATCACCCATATTCCGTGTGGGTCTTCCCACCTCAATGAACCCAGTTAGAATGATTCCCCTCCAGACATACTCACAGGCCAACCTGGTCTAGATAATCCCTGATTGAAATTCTCTTCCCAGGCGACTCTAGATTGGGTCAAGTTGCCAGTTAAAACTAGCCATCACATAGCCCTTAAAAAAACTCAATTGTGGATAGGATGCTTTTTACAGACAATATTGTTGTTTGAATGTAAAATGTCCCCTCTCCAAATGTGTAAACACAGTTGGTCCTGAGCTGGTCAGCTATCAGAAGAACATATGGAACCTTTGGGAAGTGGGATTCAACTAGCAAAATTGGGTCATTAGAGGTAAGCCTTGAAGGTCACGCCCACTTCTGGTTCCAGCTGGAGCACTGTGCTTTTTGTATGTAACTGATGTATGAGTATGGGTGGCATACTCCTGTCATTGTCAACTCTTCCTCGCCTTTCTATCCTTGAGAAGTTTCTGTCTTTTATTTTGGTCACAATGATGAGAAAAATAACTAATATAAGCATAGATCTCAGATTTATTTTTCAGTGCTAAATTAAGAATACCCATTAAAAAGGAAAACCTTTTCCTAGTCTGCATTATAATTGAAATGTTTGGTTTTATTACATCATACACTTAAATTAATTTTTACAATTAAATTTTTGTATCCATATTTTTTTTTCTTTTTAAAAAACATTAAAAGAATTTTTCCTTTTGAGACAGGGTCTCTCTGTGGCCCCAGCTAACTAAGAACTCACCCTATGTAGACCAGACTGGACTGGATCTCACAGAGAATCACCTGCCCCTGCCTCCTGGGTGCTGGGATTAAGAGCATGCACTACCACATCCAGCAAAAACTTGTTTTATATAGTATCTTGCTATGTTGCCCAGGCTAGTCTCAAACTACTGGACTCAATCTTCTTGCCTCAAGCTACAGGTGCATAAAGCTATTCGTAGTATTTCTTTCTCCTTAATTCTTAGGTTTGATGGGCTTATTGTCCATTCCTTAATCACTTTTGTTAATTTGCAAATTCTTCTGAATATTTATAACCTACTATTGGTACTTGGCACTCTTTACCCTTTTGATCAAAGATGTATTTATCTACTTGAGTAACTTTCTGTGTTGAACTATTTGGAATCTCGGGTCTCACGGCCAATTTATGAATGAGTGATGAGCCTCAAGAAATGATATTTTTCCTTCTCACTAATAAAGGTTTTAGGGACTTGAGCCACTAATGAGGGAAAAGTAAGTGGTTTAATAGTAGGTTTCCTATAGAGTTAGGATCAGGAAAACACAAATGAAAAACGGTTACTTTTTGGGTACCGACATAAGTGGCCAGAGTGGTCAGAAAATGCCAGTAAGAGGCATCTGCTTTCTTCTATAAATGCACTGAATGGTCTAGGATCATCCTCCCAAGGATTTTCAGGGACTGCCTAGAAGAGGGCATCAGCTTTAGTGTGGTCAGAAAGCCAGGGAAATGCTGACAAGCATAGAATTAGGAATCTTAGCAGGCTCTAGGAAGAAGGAACAGAATTTTACACAAATGTTGAATAACAGTCGAACCTGTTAATGAGTCCTCATGCCCTTTCAGTTAAATCCTCAGTTTCCTTCAATTAAACATGACAGCAGTGAGCTTACAGTACCCTAAGACTACTTCAGTATCCATGGAAATATTAATAAATAGCTAAATTAGGGAATCTACTCTTCATCTAATCATGAGGCAGCACTATGTTGGCTTGAAGTTTCTGTAGACATCTCCCCCAGGCTTCTGGGAATCTGGACTTTGTTTCCCAGGATGTTTACTTTCTCTCACTGGATGGGATAGAATATAAGTGGGGTTTGTGTGGCAGTAAAGTCACACTGCTCACCTCTGTGGCTTATTTGTTCCTCATTCAATTATTTTCCTAGTTTGCCTTTTTTTTCCCCAATTGATCTTGGAAAGCTCATTTCCTGCTCTCTCCAGACATATTTAGATTTTATAATCGTGTTCAAAATTTTGTCCAGATTGATATATCCTGGGAAGAATTTCATGAGTAATCTTAGTTCATGCTAAAATTGTGGTTACTCTCTCCACCACTAAACTATGTGTATAAGTACATATAGATTATCATTTTCTCTCTAGTATAATAAGATTTTTCAGATGCATTTTAAAATTTATTTTTGCTTTTTAAAATATCTCAGTGATTCTCATACAATACAGTCTGATGGTTATTAGATCCTCTCCCCTCTCTGTACCTTCCCCCACTCCTCCCTCCAATTTAATGTACTTTCTTTTATATATAATATGGGCTATAGAGTCTGATTTGTGTCCCCAAATGTCCTTCAGTGTGAGTCCATCTACTGGAACCAGGTTCACCCACCACAAGTCCCTGTAAGAGACTGTCTCTCCCCCTCCCAGCAGGCATCAGTTGTCAAAAATCCTTTAGGTTGTATATAACCCACTTCCCCATGTCTATGCTGGGATTTCTCTGGTTTGGGCTTGTGTAGGACTTGTGCATGCTGTCACCATTATTGTGTGCTCATATGTGTAACTGACTAGCTGTCTGGAAGACTCTTTCCTGGTGGTCATCCACCACCTCTGGCTCTTACATTCTTTCTACCTCCTATATCACAATGATCACTGATCCTTGAGAGGCAGAGGTACCTTGAAATAGGTGTCCTATTCAGGGATATGCACTCTGCAGCCTCTCGTACTGTGCACATTGGCCAATTTGTGGGTTTCTGTGTCAATCACCATCTAGTGCATAAGGACATTTCTTTCATGAGAGATAAGAGATCCATTCATCCTATGTGTAGAGGTCGGTTAGGGTTAAGTGTCTCACAAACACTTATTCTGTGCATTTGATAAATTCTGGAACTTTGTAATATTCTCTAACCCAGCTAGTCTGATGCTCTCTGGAAGACTCGGAATGGGGCCAAGGCCCAAGGATAGCCTATGGGGACAGGTCTTGTCGAATTATTATTTAGATATGGTCTCAGTAGGCAGCCCTGGCTGGCCTGGAACCTGCTATGTAGACCAGGATAGCTTTAACCTCACAGAGATCTGCCTCCCTCTGACTCCTCTATAATAAGATTTTTAAAAACATAAAAAAGTGTCTCTTGCTTCGTTTATTCATTTTTTAAAAATCTACAGTTGTTATATGTGGGATTTGGATACTTAAGACATGTTTATTTAATATTTACACAGGAAGTAGAGAAATTTGCAGATATAAAAATGAGATGAAGAATCTTTAAGACACCAGTAGAAGAGCACTGAAAATTATTTTAGGAGGAGCTATTGAAATATCAATGAATAATTATTTTTGGAACTTTAAAGAATCATTGGAAGACTCAAGAGATAGCTCAGCTATTAAATACTAAAGCTAACAACTGAAACATTAAGAGTCAGTGGAGCAGATTTCCAGAATTAAATGACATTATTGAAAACAATGAAAGAACCAACACCAGTACAGATGGGTGGAGGAAATGAACACAGAGGGGCGGAAATGCTGAAGCATCTCCTCAAACCCTGAAGAGAAGCATTCAGCCTGGCTGTTAGAAAAAATCCATGCCAAAACTTTGCTATCTTAGATATGCGTATTGATCATGGGTGTTGTGGGGGAGGCTTCCGGGGAGGGAGGTAGAATGCAAGAATAGAAGGGACCAGGGGAACAATAGAATAGGAAGGGCCAAGGGGGTGAGGAATGGAAGGCTGAGGAAGGATAAGTAACACTAAGGACCTTTAGACAATGACATGTGGAAACCTCCCACTATAGAAGCTTCTTGAAGTATGTATGTTATAAAAAGAGATTAAAAGGAGTTTCCTTATAACAGGGGGACATCCCTATTAGACACCATAGGCTTGCAAAGTAAATGGACTTCCTCTTTTGATGCTGTTGAACAGGGGTGCCATATGCCTTCAAACAATACTGACCATTGCCCCTACTCTTGGTTACTCATCAGAGCTTCATGGTAAGACCCTATTGCTGAAAACAGCACATGCACGAACTGCACAACAAACAAGGAGAAATCAAGCTAGTGCTGACTTCAAATCCTCATCTCTGCTCTCTAGCTTTCACAGTGCTGGTAGGTGCTATGCAAGCTCCCTGAAGAGAAAATTTAGCAGTAGCCTTACCGAACTGGGAATCCTGCAAGCTATAACGACCGGCCTGGCAAGATATGCCCACCCAATCAATGATGGCATGAATATTATTGGAATAACCAACTACTTTCTAATTGGATTTAAGGTTCGCTTCATTAGCTGATCTCACACTGATATCACACTTAGGAAACTAAGGCTAGGCAGGCCATGGGAGAAAGACCGATACAACTATTCTGCCAGATAGATATAATATTAAACTGATTTCTAATGAGTTATTGTACCCTGTCTCAAAAAAACTAGAAACAACACAAAGAAACAACAACAAAGCCTGATAGAGACTTTGATACTTGATGGTAAAGCAGAACACATTTAATTTTCTGCTTTAAAAATGTAAAAACCTAGACAAAATATATGAGATCGGGGTTTGTTGTAATTGAATGATAAGTAACCCAGGTATGGTATCTCTGAGGAAAATAAAATCAAAATAGAAAGCAGGGGGAAGGAAGAAGAGGAAGGAAGAAAAGAAGAAAGGAAGGAAGGAAGGAAGGAAAGAAGGAAGGAAGGAAGGAAGGAAGGAAGGAAGGAAGGAAGGAAGGAAGGAAGGAAAGAAGGAAAGAAGGAAAGAATCAAGTTTAAAATGCACTAGCTTAGTGGGGCTGGAGATACTTTTGAGCTTCCAGCACAGGGAGTCCAGTAAAGTTAGGCTGACCTACAGAAAGAAGGACTCCCAGGTGGGAGCTCAGGACTGTAATTTGTGGGGCAGAGTCTTTGCTTGTTAAAGAAATTAGTGCCATTAAAAAGAGATCATCACTGGAACAATAGGAAAGGTGTCATGAAGGGTAAGAGCTCAGGGACCAAAGGCTCCAAAGGTGAAATCAAAGAGCCCAGCAGTTTCTTTCTCCAGGAAAGTAATTACCTAGGGAAGTTTTTCAGCAACTCCGCCATGCAGAGGCATTTATAACTGTGGTCCAAGGAAGGGTAGGCACCTTGAGCTAGGAGTAGAATTTGGCAGTGCCTTTCATTTGATTTTGGAGCCTTCAGAGAACTTCTGAGACAAGGCAACATGTAGCAGGGTTGGAGTCCCCCCTGAGAGGTCGTTGTGTCGGGTTGTGAAGCTGTGAAAGTGGGTTGAAGTGAAGACCCCAACATGTTGGAGATGCCAGAGTTGTGGGATGTCTGTCAAGGAAGGCTTCCTATAGGACTGGAACCAGTTCAAAAGAGAGGTAGATGTTTCAGGCAGCAGATTTGGAGAGGTGAAGCCACTAAAACCCCTGAATTAAACAAGATTGTTGCAAATTGATAGCAAAAAGATAAGGGAAATCTTAATTGCTTTCAAATTAACCAGCATACATAAGAATTCAGAGGCTGCTTTTGCTATAAACAGTAGCTCTGAACTGGCCTGCTGTCCGACGGATGACTGAAAACAAAGTGCTCATCTTGGAATCCCTGCTTTCGTATTATTCTATCTTATTACCTGAAGTTTTAGGTCAGATTTCTGCTCAACAGCGCGTTAAGCATCTAAGCAGCGTTCATCCAATACTGATCTCCTCCCCTCACCACCATACTTCAAGGATCACATCCTAATCAACAGATTATCAATCACTGCAACAATGCCTAGACATACTCAGTTATTGTCCTAACCCTGAAGGACACAGTCATTGTCCTAACTGGCTGCACCTTGCCTGTGGCTTGTCTTTTTTCTGAGTCATTCTCTCCAGTGGTCACCATGGACTTGGAATAATAGATCTGAATAACAAACATCCTGTGAGAAGAGTTGAACCTTCTCCTCGGGCAGCACTTGATCACCAGTGATGCTCCACTTGACTACTCCTGAGATCCTGATAGACTATGACGTGACCAAGAAGTCAGCTATGCAATCCCCCAGAGGCTTCCTTGTCTTTTCTTCCTTCCTATGTAACCCACCAGCCTTGCATCTTGGAGAGAGAACAGTCATAAGGCAGCTTTTCCTTTACCCCCTACTGAGAACAAATTCTTTTTCTGCTTTATCACCATGTTTTTTTTCTGTTTGGTGTTTGGGAATGAGTGACCAAAACTCATCCATTGGAATCCCATGACCTCAAGTAATGTCTTTGACTCAGTATTAAAATAACAAACCCACTTCTAAACAATCCATTGGTCAAAGAAAAAAATTACAGTGATAGTTTTTTGTTTTCTTTTTGATGGTACTTGGGATTGAACCAAGGTCTTTGGTTGACGTTGGGCGAGCACTCTATGACTGAGCCACAATCATCCCCAGCCCTTTTAAATTTTTTATCTAAAGACAAGTTCTCACCAAGCTGTCCAGGTTGGCCTTTTAAACTTACTCTATATCACAGGCTGGCCGTGGTCTCCCAAGTGGCTGGGATTATAAGCCTGTACTGCCAGACCTAACTCAGAACAAAATCTTACAGATGAATCTTTGGGGGAGGAAATTTATGTTATTAAGTATTTTACCAAAAAAGAAGAAATGATACTGGATTTCATATTAAGAAACTAGGGGTTCTGGGGAAATAACTTAATTGGTAAGTGCTTGCCCTTGCAAGTGTGTGCACCTGAGCTCATTGCCAGCACCCATGTATAAAGCAAGACATAGTGGTGTGCCCTTCTAATTACAGCAAGAGGAAGTAGAGAAGGAGGATCACTGCTTTGCTGACCAGCCATCCTAGCCCAGTTGGTGAGCCCCAAATCCCAGGAAGAAGCCTTATTTCTTTCAAAAGACAAGATGGTTTGCTCTGAGGAATGACAACCAAAATTGTCCTCTGACCTCCACATATGTGTTTACACACACATTCCTACATACACACATACACTCACATACATACACACGTACAAACTAGAAAGCAAAAAGTAAATTGATCTAGGGATGTGACAGCCTTGGGGATTTCTCTAAGAGATCTATGACCTCTTCATATGTATTTGGCACATCCTTAGACTAATATAACTTCTTTTTTATTTTATTTTATTTTTTATTGAGTTTTATGCATTTTATATAACAGTTATTAACCAAATTTAGACCCCCTCCTCCAAGCATCCTTCCAACCCTCACCAGACTTCATGTATTCCATCATACATGTTAAGTCCTATCCAGTAAAGCATTAATGCCCAGATGTCCTTTAGTGCAAATTCATCCACTGGAATCTGGTCAAGAATCATCATAAGTAAGGCACACTCTCCTCCCAGTAGTACTCAGTCTCCAATAGTTTTCAGTGTAGGGATGGCCTGACACCAGATTCTTGGGCCCTCCACTCTGGGCCCTCATCTAATTTGAGTTGGTGTGGGTCCTGTGCTCAGTGCTACCATTGTCACAATTTCACAGATGCAAGCTTCCAGGAGCCTGAAAGACTCTGCTTTCCCAAGTTCACGAACCAGCCCTAGTTCTTACAGTATTTTTGGCCCCCTTCTGCAATGATCTTTGAGCCATAGGTGGGTGAGGTTCAATCAACAGGAGTCCTATCCGGGGACACACATTCTGCAGTCCTTATTCTGTAAAACTTGGCCAGTTGTGGCCTTCTGTGTGGATAGCGCTATGTTTGTTGTTTGAGGAAGCTTCACTGGTGAGAGTTGAGGGACACGTAGTTCTCTCTTTACTCCTCATTCTGCTGTGTTCCATGAGCCTTAGGTGTGTAGAGGTTCATTGGCAGATGTGTCACCTAGGACTTGGCTCTCAGTCACATATTCTCTGTGTTTGACCAGTTCTGCTTTAACCTCCATCTGTTGCAAAAAGAAGCTTCTTTGATGAGTGGTGTATGGTGTGCCTGTCTGTAAATATAAGGATCCACATTTAGCATATGGTAAGAAATTTCATGTCTCTAGAGATATGACAGAGATAAGGTTCTCTTTAGGATCTGTGCTCCCTCCAACCCCGTGTGTTTGGCTGAGTCTACAGGGCCGCCCATGAATTTTCTCCCATTGAGGGGACTTTCAGTCTAATTAGATAGCTGTTGATTAACCTCCATATGAGAGTCCAGTGGAGGTAGTGTGCTGTGCTGGTTGTTGCGGTTATTAGAATTTAAGGTTGGGCTGGATGATTGATTGACTTTCCCCCTTCGTAGTTCACATGTTATCATCCAGCATTTTGGGAGCTAACTTCAGGTAGTTTAGGTCAGTTCCTGCTCACTGCTCCGAGTCCTCTATCCCAGGTATGCCGTCTTCAGCAGTAGTGTATTATCTTCTAGTTCTCCGGCATTAATGTAACTTCTTACTATATGCAAAATATGTATCCTTGTATTTACAGTCAAGTGTCCCAGTCTTCACTCATCAAAGAAGCTTCTTTTGCACCAGAGACTACTACAGAGTACCACAACTGATCACACACAGACATTGTCTGTGAATTTCCCAAGACTAAGCAGCACGTCTACAATGCAACCTCTACACCTAAATCTCACGCAACATAGAACAAGGGGTAAAGAGGACACTAATGAATCTCTCAGCTCTCATTACACTCCCTCTTGCAACAAAGGGCCAGGAACACAAATGGTCACAAATGGTCAACACACGGAGATTAGGAGTCTGCAGAGTGTGGACCCCTGGGCAGTACTCCTATATTAAGCTTCACTCACCCAGGGCTCAGGGACCATTGTGGAAGAGGGGGCAGAAAGATTGTAAGAGCCAGGGAGGAGGTGCATGACCATATGGAAATAGAAGCCTACAAGCTCCTGGGACCCTGCTCATGTGAACCTACAGCAATGGTGTCAGCATGCATAAGACCGACACAAACTCAAGCAGACAGAAACACAGCATGAAACTGTGGAAATGGACAGCAGACCCCAATCTTTGCTGAAAAAATATTGGCACCTGATTACTGTTGAGTGAGGAAGAGCTAATATTCTTAAAGGGAGGGACTCTGGAAAGGCTGACTAGAACTCAGTGAATGAACTTGCACTGAGAAACATCTGGGAACACTAACTTGACACAGTCAACCTTAGCACAGATTAGAGAATGCATGGGTTCCACTTGGGAGGCTGTGGGGGAGGGCCAGAGCAGAGGGAGTGTAGAGATGACTAAGATCGATTGAGACGTTCCGTATGAAATACACAAAAATTCAATTAAAAATTAAAACTAACATGAACATAAGAAATAAAAATTAGAGACAAACCCAAATCAATATATATAAAAACTGAAAAACAACAGAGAAAAAATGAAATCAAAAGTTGCTGTTTTGTAAAGAGCAATAATATTGGTAAACTTCTAGTTAGATTAATCAGAAAAAAGGAGGAAACACAATTCATTTTAGAAATGAGGTTATCAATGAAGCTGCAGATAAGATAATATTATGAGCAGTGTTATGGTATTAATTTGATATGAAGATATCAACTAGACACAACTAAGTCCACAAACGGTAAAATAGATAAATTGTGTGACTCCAAATCTATGAAAGAAATTCAGTTAGTAATTAAAAGTGTTTCTAAAAAGCAAACTGTAAGTCTAAAAACTTACACTCGTAAATTGACCAAGCAGAAGGAAGCAATTCTGTACAACCTTTTGTAGAAAATAGATTAGGAAGGCATACTTCCCTCAAAATAAGGCTACAGTTAAACTAGTATCAACCCATAAAAGAGTGTTAAATATAAACCAGTAATTCTTATGGACACAGAAGCAGTGAATTGTGTCCAACAATAAAAACAATGATATAATATGACAAGATCAGTTTATAATAGAAATGAAAAGTTTTTTTAATATTTGAAAATCAATTCATGGAATTCATATCAGTAGACTGAAGAAAAAACACACAAATGTATCAATAGATGATGCCTGAAAAATACCTGATAAAATTCAACATGCATGAAAAACTTTGAACAAACTTCCTCAGTATGATGAAGAACATAAGGCCCCCCAAAAGTCCTATTTTCTAAGTCATAACCAATGATAAGCAGCCAAAGCCTTCCCCTTCACATTAAGAACAGAGGAACTCTCCTCATGTTCTTTCCACACTGGTATTAGTACTGAAGGTATTAGCACGTGCAATGTGGAGGGAGGGCACAGGAGGAGGGAGAGAAGAAAGGATGGGAGAGCATTAATATTTGTTTTCAGACAATGTATCTTATACATAGAAAATTAAGGAATAAACTCAGTGAGAACTCAAAATATAATGCCAGAAACAAAAGTTAAATGTATTTATTTAAAATTAACAATTATAAAAAAGAATCCATATACAAAAGCACAAAATAAGAAATAATTTCGATTAACTGTTTAAAAGTATACACAATCTATACAACAACACACGGAGTATTTCTGAAAGAATTTAAAAACCATTCAAATAAAGAGCAAACCATGTTTACGGTTTGGAAAAGTCAATATTATGAAGTCAATTTTTGCCAAATTAATCTTAATTTCATCATGAAAACAAATTAAAATTCCAGCACATTTATAAAACTGACAAGTTAATTCTAAAACATCTATGAAAATGAGAAGATCCTAGACAAATACGTGACTTTGAAGAGTACTAAAATCATGAGACCCACCCACCCAGACCTAATATTAATTATCAAGCAGTGTAGTTCCTGTATAGAGATGGGCATGCAGACCATGGAACAGAACGAATGGAATGGAGACAGCATCGTGTGCTGTTTGACAGTAGTGTCAAAATAATTCAATGGAGAAAGTGGCTAAGCTACAGTGATTAAAAACAGCTGGTGACTGTGAGGGATGGAGACAGGGATTGGATACAAAGGTCAGGGAAAGAGGGGGGTGCTTGTGTTCATGGAGATCTTCTATGCTACGGTTGTGGTAGTGATTGTAGGTGTAGACGCATGTCAAAAATCAAATGATTTATAACATGTTTTGTTATATTAATTAAGCCTCAATAAAGGTGATTAAAAATCCTTGATAGGTTTTTTTCATCAGTCTTTACAAGGTTGACAAAGTACAGCATTAACAATCCTTAGAAGAAACTGGTACTTATGAATATTGTGGTATAAGGCAATTTGTTTGGCATGATCACTCAAATTGCCTATCACCACAGACCACCAATTTTATTTCTTGTAAATTATTCTATTCAACAGAAAAGATGGAAGACTATATACATATATATATAGTGCTTTTGAGTATGAACTCTAGAAACTGAATAGTTTAAAAAGAAGAGAATAAATTCGAAATGAACAAAGCATATATAGTATGTACGCAAATGTTGCAGGACAAACTTTCTAAAGGAGCAAGAAACACTTCCAAGGGGGGCAAAAACATGGATGTTGACTAAGGACTTGGATGGAGGTAATTACAATGCAAATTGATTAGACATTTAATGTTTTAAAATCTTTCAGACATGCATAAAAGGTGAACACATGATGTCTGTAAAAAAGTTATGAACATCTTGACAACACACTCATTAAAATGTATGAAAAAAATTCAATTCAGTCTTAGTAGCTATAGATGACATTATTAAGATAATTACCTTCTTTATTCAAGAAATACTATACCCATATCATTGTCATTGTAGAGTATACTAACCAGACATCTTTAGAAAGTTAAGAATTCTCTTTACTTATTATTTTTGAGATGGGGGTCTCAATGTGTTGCCCAGGTTGTTTGAGAATTCCTAGTCTCAAGCAATTCTCCTGCTTTACCTTCTAAGTAGGTCTATGTATTGATGTATGGCACTACACTTGACTAGAAAAGGCAAGAATTCTTTAACACATGATCCAAACTCAGAAAAAAAAAAAAAACAAATATAATCTTGAATATAGCATAAAGAAACTGCAGGCACAGGAATGGGTGGAGATGGTCAGTGAGCTGAGACAAGATAGTGTTGGAACCAAAACGGGAAGGGGTACTTTCTAGGAAGTGGGGCATAATTTGAGCGACAGGAGGAGCAAGGAAGAGGAATGAGATTGCACAGATAAGAGGGCTTCAGGTCAGAGACAGGGAAGATACAGCAAGATGAAAGAAGAGATGCTAATACAGAGAACTTGAACACCTGAACTTATTACAGGCACAGGCTACGATGGGAACCTTTACAGGGATGAACCCTGTCCAGTGGATTTTAAAACACTGCCTATCTACTGCAGTGACTAGGATGGACCGTAGCAGTGAGTGACTGCAGGCAGAGACCAAATAGGAATGATCATAATAAATTAAGTGTGAAGTGACAGCCAGGGTCTGGACAAGGGTGTGATTATGACACAGAGAAGACATGGCTAGAAAACAGAACCCTACTCAAAAACCCCAGCAGCTTGGTGAGTGATTGGTATGTAGGAGGAAGGAAGGAAGGAAGGAAGGAAGGAAGGAAGGAAGGAAGGAAGGAAGGAAGGAAGGAAGGAAGGAAGGAAAAGGGGGAGGGAGGGAGGGAGGGAGGGGGGGAGGGAGAGAGGGAGGGAGGGAGGGAGGGAGGGAGAGGGAGAGAAGGAAGACTTAGAGATAGCTCGGGGTCTGAGATTGTCTTACACAGAGAATACTAATGAAATATTAATGAAAGAAATGATGAAACCAAAAAGGGATGCCGGTTAGCGAGGAAGAATTTTTCATGATTTAAAAAATATTGTGATGATGAAGAACATTGGAAATCGAGTAGATATGTTGAGAAGGTAGTTAGGGACAGAGATCAGACTTGCATAATTTTAAAACGTCATCAAAGGTGAAAGGGGAGAGAGGGAAAGAACGGTTTCATGGAGGGGAAGCTGGCAGATGGCCCAGGTGATGGGCAACAGCAGGGAGGCCGAAGAGTTTGAGGACTGAAAACAAAAAGCAATCCATTAGATGTGGTGCTTAGGAGTCAGCTGTTCCGGTACATCAGGAAGAGCAGGGCGGGTTTCTGGGGCTGTAGAAGGGACTCTTTTATTTATTAAATTTAAAAATTTATTTTGTGTGCATGTGTATGAGTGCTTTGCCTACATGTACATATGTGCACCTGTGCATGGAATGCCTAGAGAGGCCAGAAGAGTGTCAGATCCCCCGAAACTGTTGCTAGGAATGATTGGTAATCACCATGTGGGTGCTGAGAACTAAACTCAGGGCCTCTGCAGAAGGCCGTCTCTGCTGAGCCATCTCTCCAGCCCCAAGACTCTCACACTATACTTAGGTGGTATTATTTACTTAAAGAAGCGTTAAGAAAAGTAGGCAATAAAATAGAGTCTAGTTGCACAAGGTGACTGTTCATTTGGGGAAGCAATAGTAGTAGAAAAGAGGTCTCCATCTAGAACCCCAGAGGACCAGTACACCTCACAGATGTGTGGCATTCTATTAAGGCGGGTCTCTTCCACTTCCTGCCGCCCAAAGGCAGTTGCTTCCCACTTCCAGGTAAGAATATCCCAGCTTCGCCCGAGCATGCAGTGTTTTTTCAGCAAAGGGGCTCAGTCACTGTTTTTCCAAGTTCCTGTTTTCTTCTGCTGTATCTCTTGGTGCAGACGGCCCTCCCATCTCCTCTGGGGAACTGATTGTACCCTTGCCCTGCATTCCCTGTGTGCTCCTGCCTGCTGGAGTGTTCCTTTTATCCCATTCTGTTTAATTACCATACCAAACCCTCTGTTGAGCTTTTAATTAGCAAGTTATCTCAGTCTGAAGACTGGAAACCCTGGGCTCTTTCAGTATACATCAGACAAGCTAAAATATGAAATTAAAAAAAAAAAAAACAGAATTTTAGCCAACAGAAACAAGTGACTCATTTCCTTGTGAAAACACACAAGGTTTATGTTACTCTGGCAACAACTGTATTCCAATAGCATCCCTCCTCTCCCAGTTTGGAGCTTTTATGTGTTTCTGTTACAGTCTGTGTTCCACAGTGACCTAATGTTGAACCAGCTCACTTCGTGATTCATGAGAGACCAGAACATTGGACTTTCTTTTAGTTTCTTCTCATTTCTTTGACCAAAGAAAGGAAAGTTTACTCGGTACAAGGGGAGAAATTGTAAAGAACAATAACAAAGAACTTCTGATCAGTGCTGCTCTACTGTATAAGTGTGATCTTGTTGTTACACTTAAAACACCACAATGGGTTCACCAGTTGGTTCTTGGTTCTAATGTGTTTGAATTCCATGTGCCTATTTTTCTAAAGATAGCAGATTAAATCATAATGAGCAACCTGTATGCATACCACATGGGGAAACAAAGATTTAGAGATTCATTACACAAGACTCCAGATGTTTCTTGGGACTCACATTATGGGTGGGATTTTCATGATGTTTCAGGTCAAATTTTTGACCCAAATCACTCCAAATCTCTCCAGCAAAAATGTGCAGTGCAAAAGCAGTTGGACTAACTTTCTCATCTGCTAGTTTTTAAGCTCTCTGCGGTTCTTGAAAAGAAGTGAAGAGAGTCTTCAATTGATTAAGCTCTTGCTGCTTTAAATTTCAAGTTTAGAGACTTTGTGAATAGCTTTATACTTTTGTTGGATGGGCAGAAAGTGTGTGGCCATTAGAATGAACAGACACAAAAGATGACTGGTACATAAAGAATTTCAGTTTCTCTCCCATCGTCCACAGCTTTTTCAAAAGAGAACTCCAGCTCTGGTCATTTATGTTTTACCTTCAGAAAATTGTTTTCTACTTCTCTTGGATGTGTTGAGAATGAACATAACTTCCAGCCTTGAGATAGACTGGAGCAGTAGGAGGGTGAGGGAGGAGGATTTAGTGATGATAAATATCGAATCTTATTTATATACAATATCAACACACATCAGTTTATGTACGATGGGGCTAGGAGGTGGAAGGAAGTTGAAAACAATAGAGCTTAAGAAAAGCCCAAGAATATTTACTATGTGAGATGATAACAGGTGGAAGGGAGCGGAAAAAAAGGGATTTTAAGAACTACTGGGACTCATGCATCCTCATCATAAGAATGAAACAGTATCTCTGAAACTAAAATAGTTTGCCAGGGTTATATACTTTTAGCCATAATGTTACTGTAAGAATGAACTGATTAGGCTATGGCATTGTAAGACAACCCAAAGTAATATTATTAATTATGATTATTATTTCATTGTTATTATTACTTTTGAGACAGGGTCTCTCTGTAGCCCCAGCTGGCCTAGAACTTCCCATGTAGACCAGGCTGGCCTCTATCTCATGGAGATCTGCCTGCCTCTGCCTCTTGAGTGCTGGGATTAAAGGCATGTACCACTATGCCTGAAAACAGAAATTTTTAATCAGAGAAAAATACACTGATACATATGTAAGAAGTTGCAATAATGAGACCCTTACTTTGCAGGCCAATATGAAAGTTAATTTAAAATATTAAAAATTTAAGAGTCTTGGCTTCTACAAAAAGCTCTAACTCAGTTCTGTTTTGATGTATTTGCTAAGGTTGCCTAGTCTTTCTTCAAATTCGTTTTTAAGACTGAGGAATGAAGTTATAATAAAATTTTAAAATAATAGTATTACGTACTTTTATGGTTTATTTACCTTTTTCTGAGTAAGAAATAAGCAGCATCCCAGCATGGTGGATTAAGGCAACAATAAATTAACTCACAACTCAGGGATCTGTACAAGTTGGAGGGAACTGCTTGACTCTGTTCTACTCAACTTGGCCTTGTGAGTTTGCACATCAGCATCAGCTCTGGGCTTTGGTTTCCCCATAGTATGGTGACTGGGTTTCAAAACAAAGTGTTGGGTAGGCTGGAAATATCTGTTTTCATGCCTTAATTTTGAAAAGTACATGTGGTACTGCTGTTTTGGTAAATGATTTTTTGTAGAAATCACAAAAACTCATCCAGGTTCAAGGAAGGGGACAGAGACTCCACTTTGTAATGATGGAGTAGCAAGATTCTAAAATAAGTGGGATGAGAAAAATGGTTGTAGACATTTTTTATACTATTCTCTTTAGCAATCACAGTTCGTTTACATCCACCTTGTCCAATGCTTTAAACTTGCTCATGTTCCTTTCATGGTCAAACTATACATTTTTTACATCTTTCAGCTCTATTGTTTTCCATCCATTCTCAATATTAACCAGAATAAAGGCAAGAGTAAATATGCCACAACCAGACTGCCATGCTGTCTTGAAATTTCTTCCACCCAATAAGTCAGTCCATTACTTTTGAATTCATTTCAGGACAATGTAACCAGATCCTTTGCCAGAATATAACATAAATAGCCATTAGCCCAGTTCCCTTGTTCCCTCCTGAAAGCACCTGAGCACAGTCTTTACTGTCTACCTTCCTTCAACATTATATAAGTTCTTCTAAACTCCCACCAGAATGGCTCATTGAGTTCTATTTACAGCATTCCAGAACTTCTCTAACCTGCAACTCTCCTCTTCCACATTCCTCCCACAAACCAGTTACAAAAGCCTAAAACCACGTGATCAGGTTTACTATAGTAAAGATCTCACCTCTTCCTAACAATTTTTGAAATTGTTTCCCTTTCTCATTGCTGTAATCAAGTAACTGGCAAAAGCAATTTAAGGAAGATTCACTTCAGCTCATCTTCTAAGTGAATACAGTCTATCAGGCAGGGAAGGCATGACAACTGGAATTCTGTCTGGGCTGGCAGGAATTTGTGGCAATTTGTTGTGTCTCTGTAGATCAGGAAACAGAGAGATGATTTGGAATTGAGGTTAAATTATTGCTCTCAAGGCACTTTGCCAGAGAGCTACTTTGCCCAGCTGTTCTCCATTTTCTAGAGGGGCCACAATCTAACCCTCTCAAAACAGCACTACTAGAGAACATGTGTTCAAACATGTTCAAATAAGTTTGTAGGGGGAAACTAAACCATAGCACCAATTTATACCAAATTCTAGCTATATCTCCACACTAGAAGTGACTTTTCCTTGGTCACTCATTGGAACCAAGTACAAACATCAGAGATCTAGACTAACCACCTTCTGAAGATGGTCCAGGAAAGAAGCTATATAGACCTCTGAGGCCTACATGGCATTTGGGGAGCATTTGTGTATGGAATGCTATGGTCTGAAGTATACCAAATGAGATTTAGAAGTGGAGATGTGGGTCCTAAGAAGCCACATCTACTTGGCCCTGTTTCCTTGGCTCCTAGAGAGTGGAATATAGTTTGGGGAGTGTTGGGCATAATGCAGGGTGGGCCTAGCTAGGCCACCTGCCAGGAGGAATGGAGGAATGGCTCTCGTGGGTGTGGTGCTCCACACTGGTTGGTTGTGAAGTCAGTTTCTGCCCAGCACCTGGAGAGAACCTAATCCACCTGGGAACAAACTGCAATTGGCTGTAGTCAGGACCCCACCCCGTAAGGCTATTGGTTAACAAGACCTATAAGACACTCTGCTCTTTCTTGAATAAATGAGTTTTGCAGCAGACCACCACTGCTGGCTTTCTGCTCAACTCCCAGAGTCTGTGTCTTGACTCCACACTTACTCACCCCTGACAGGGCGGAGACCTTTGGTCCCCCTCAGGCTGGCCCTGAGTGCTGGGACCCCCAACAGGGAAGCACCTGTGCTCTGGATAGCATGGAACCTCTTGCTTGGATAAGAGAGTAGGAAGAGGGCAGGAGCAGGCCACTCTCTACCTACAGCCCTTCCCGGACACTACTTTACAGCCAGTGTAGTTTGTTTCTGCATTTCTTTCAGGTCCTTCCCTTTTACTTTTTGTTGGTTTTCTTATTCCTTTTTTCTTTCATTTCCCTTTTAAATTTTTTTATTTTCTAGATCTTCCTAGCCCTTCTTATTATACTTTGTAAAGTCTCCCTTCCTCCAACCACAAGTAGGTTGATAAGACTTTGTTAAAGGTCATTAGTCCTTGAAAGTAGCATCTTCAAGGAGTGACTGAAATGGTTTGACCACAATGATGTTATTGCATTTCATTATCTGCCTTCCTATGTCGCTTTTCTGCGGATCAAAGCTGGAGTCTGAGCCTGCATGCTGGGCTTCTTATTCACATGCTCATAATTCTGAGCTTTAGACTTCAAACCACACTTCATAATATGAGAGCCATTTTAGTTCAAGGTGGCCAAAAAATGATTTCCACCAATTGTGCAGGAAAAACAACTTTTATTGGAATTGGTGTTACCAGGGCTGCAGAGATGACTCAGCAGTTAAGTGCACTGGCTGCTCTTGCAGAGGACCAGGATTTGGTTCCCAGTACCCACGTAGTGGCTAACAACCATCCATTACTCCACTTCCAGGGGATCTGGTGCCCTCTTCTGACCTCCATGGGCCTTGCATGACACACCTGCACTTACACACATGCAGGCAATACACTCATACATATTACAAAAAAGAATTGGTGTTACCTGGAAAGGAAGTGTGGAAATATTGTGTCAAAACTGCCTCTAGCTTGTAAAAGACATTTCCCCCTTTGAGTTTTGATTCATTTTAATTGAAGTACCTTATCAGATGCTTTGAGTCAAGTCCGAGTGGTGTTCAAAACTGTCCTAGTTTGCTTCCTGCTGCTGTGATAAACCTCGTGACCAAGAGCAACTTGGAGAGGAAAAGGTTTATTTCATCTTACAGGTTGCAGTCCATCATCAAAAGAAGCTGATACAGGAACTCAAGACAGGCCCTCAAAGCAGAAACCATTGAGGAACACTACTTACAGGCTTGTTTCCAGGCTACCTTTCTTGTACAGCCCAAGTCCACTGCCTAGGTATGGTACAGTAAGCCAGGACCTCCTACATCAGCTAACAATGAAGAAAATGCCCCATGGACATGCCCATAGGCCAATCGGATGAACATGATTCTTCAATTGAGGTTCCTTCTTTCCATGTGTGTCAAATTAACAACCAAGAGTAGCCATCACCCAAACCAATGTAGCAATGTTAATTCACCATTCAGCCATTTGTCCTGTCCTCATTCATTTTTTTCCTTCAGATCTTCTCTTTGGATTAAATTTTCTTTGCTGTCTTCTATCTACCAATATATTTCTTGCTCCTCAACTAAAGATTAGTTTCTATAGAATTTATGCATCTTCCATGTCATGATGGATGGTGCTAAGAGGTAACGAAATGATATGTCAATCAGTGGCCTTTTATATCATATCTCTGTTCACTCTTGCATCTAATAAAAATCCAAACTCAATACTAATGTATATCCTCCTTTAAAAAGTGGAAAACCAAGGCACAAGAAAGTCACATCATGATAAAAACTCTTGAATATTCCTTGTATAGAGAACAAAATGTATCTTAAACTTTCTGCATTTACATTTAAGCAAAACTGAAGCCTCTGTTCTCTTTATATGCATATGTCAAGAAGTTCCCACTATACCTTAAATGTACAAGATTAATGATACTATAAAGTGAAGGTAAAATGGATTTAAAAATAGATCTTTCAACTTCTAATCCCAAAGGTATAATTTGAGCTTTGAGACACGAAGCATGGAGGATGGAGACCATTAGAAAATGTTTCAGTCTTTCTGACATGATCGGTCTGATGAATTTTTTCTTTCTGAGGAGTATATATTTGAGAGATAGAAGTTTTGTTAAAAAAAATAATGATTGTACAGAGAATTTGAAAGACCATAGAGAAAAAGGATCATTAGGAATTTCTTCTTTATTGCCATGTACATACTTTGTTAAAGTTAAAGGTGATTTATTTTATCATAGCAAAATTCTTCTAGGCAATATTTTAAAACATTTTTAACAACATAATATTTTATATAAGTAACCAATGTACTTGGCATAAAAGTTCAAGCAATGTATGAAATTTCAAATTGAAAAACTAAAATTTCCTCTGGAAAATATGGCATGTATTCTTAGGCACAAAATTTGTGCCACCCTAAAGAAAGCATTACTAACACAAACAAAGGGAGAGACAGGGTCTTTCTCCTCCTCTCACCTATTAAACCATGTTTTTCTATTTTTTAAAAATCTTTAATTCTGTGTTTCTTAAAAATAATTTGGTTTGCCTTTGAAGATGTAGTTGGAAACTGTGACTCCATGCTATGTTTTAATTATTGTTTTGTAAGATTGCGCATTGCTGTCACTTTGAATTTCTTTTTATTGCATTTTGACTTGGCATTGTTGTTCCTTGGATTTCATATCCATTTAAAAATCACATTTTTAATCATCTGTAGAACATTCTTAAAGTGATATATTCTGAGATATTCTAATAAATTTTCTGATCAGTTCTGTGTCTAAATTTGATCTATTTTGTGTAAATTTCTGGTTGGCACTTTATGCAGATATAGAGTTACTGATTCAAAAACTATTTTTTAGAGTTTGACACCATTCTGCTTCTCATTCTTTCATTCATAATTGTTCCTTCTGGAATTTTGTAGACTCTTATCTTTATTATTTGCATTCTAAAACATGTCTAGGGCTTTTTTAAAAAAGTAAGAGCTTTAAAAGAAATATTGATAGAATTTAACATATCACTTTAATGCTTAAAAATAGGAGGTACTTTTTTCTTGTGATTTGCTGGTACAGAAATAGTGCAGAATTGACTGCATGTCTTAGTCATATTTCTGTCTCTGTCATAAATACTCCCAAACAATAGCTTATAAAGAGAAAAGGGTTATTTTTGCTTAGAGGTATGAGTCTTTGATTATTTGGGTTTGTTGTTTGTAGGTGAGGCTGTATGTCATGGTGGGAGTGTGCAGCTAAGCAAAACCACTTGCCTCATAACTATGGAACAAAACAGAGAGACTATAATCCCACAACTCCCTTTAAGGGCATGCCTCTAATAAATTAAAGACCTCAACTGAAGATGTCCCAATGCACCCATAACTTTGATTCAAAAAAGACTAAACTCTTGGAGTCATTTAAACCAAGAGTGAGTCTAATTTGTTCTCAAAACTGTTCCTTTTTGATTTCTCTGGTTCCTGCAACCAAAGGCATACTTTATCTGTTTATATAGAGCATGCTCTATTTATTTATACATGGGAGAAGAATGAAGAATTTAATCTTATCAAGGAAAAATTTTTAAACAGGGTAGATGTTTGCCTTGTCTGATCCCTACTAACCAAGAACAGCATACAAAGACCACAAACAGATGTTATCAATGTAAGTTCACATGTTGCCTGCAACGTGTTGTGGATAATTTGTTACTTCCAATGTTGCTGCTTTCAGCAGTGATCTTTTCACAGCACACACAGACACAAACACACATAGACACATACACTCATACACACACACACGCACATTATTTTTATTTTGGGGACCTTGGGCAAGAAAGAGTACCAAGGGAGAAATAGGGAACATAGTTTAAGATGAAATTACATGTTTAGCTTAGCTTATAAAAGTTGATTACAAGAGAAGCCTATAACCTAGTAAGATTGTTTACATTGTTTTAATAAAGGCTGGCTAAATTTAAATAACCTGATTATACAGGAAGGCAGGTTGAATAGATAGTTTTGAATGATCTCAAAACATAAAAATAATTTTGGTTTAAGGCTAGATAGGGCAAGAGGCATTTCCAGAAAAGTCATTCTCACAGTTCTCCTTGTCTCACTTCTTAAAGTTTCTGTCATCTCCAATGTCACCAGTGACATTTAAGACTGAAGCAATAGTACTGGGCAGTTGTTTCATGTGATGCTGTCTAGTGGGCTACGCAGTGGGTTGTTTTCAGTTGATGACTGGGATGCACTAGAGGTGCTGTAACACACAGGCTCTTCTTTTGCATAGTAATCTTCATTTAATTGAGTTCTTTTGTAATGTGTCACCCAGCCTTCCCAAAAAAGGGGAGACAGAGGTGCAAAGCCTTATTATGCCTACTCTCAGGGTCACTTACACGCATTCTGCATTCTGCGAGTCAAAGAAAAATTTGAGGGTAAGTACGAGTTTAGTGTTGATGAAAACTGTGGCAAGTTTTGTTTGTAAAAATCCACAATATGGGGACATCATTGCTTGTTTCTGAAAGCAACTTACCATAAGCATTCTATAAGAAGACATCTTCAGTTTTAGAAAATTTCCTTTTACTAATTTATTGTCATTTTTCTCTGTTCTGTAATTTAGGAGTTCCTATTACATAGATGTTACAATTCCTACACTGATCAGCAGTCTTCTGATCACTGATCAGCAGTCACTGAGACTCTCTAGGGCCCCACCATTTTAGCTCTTAGGCTTTCTCAAGTCATGGGCAGTCTTTCAGATCCCAGACCTGTGTGGCCCTCTTCCTTGCATCAGACTTGCAGTAGGTTCTTTGTTCCATTCCTGAAACTCTAGCACCCCACATCTTCGCTCTCAGGTTTCCTGGATGGGTGTCATTTATTGTCATAGATCAGTGTGCATCTCATCCTTACCCCAAACTTGAGGTCCTGAACTCCATTCCTGAGACTCGCTAGTGCCCTGTCATCCGTGCTCTGTGTGCCCCAGAACTGCAAGCTCTCAGCCTAACTTATCAGCCAACCTATTCACCTAGTAGTCCCCATCCCACCCTGCTGACCCAGGACTTTGTGGAGTCAATCCTGTAATCTCAAGCCAAAAGTCTCACCTCTCTCTAGCTGAACTGAGATTACCTCTTTCACCTCATTATCAAATGAACATAAAGTGGCCCCCAAACTGAACACCAAGCACTACTTACTTGGGTCATAATCTGACAAGTTGGGGGAACCAACAAACAAATACACAAACAAACATTCAACAAAGATGAGATTGATTACCCATACCAAGAAACAATACCACAAAAGCCCAGGTGCCTAGGTCTTAGTGAAAAAAACACAAACAACATAAATAATCAAAATAATATGGCTATTACAGAAATTAACAACCCCATCATAATATTTACTGAGGATGACAACCAAGTGGATGCAAAAGACAATGATTTCAAAATAACCATTATAAATATATCCAAAGAATTCAAAGAGGACATGAATAAAAGACTGTGAAAACACAAATGAACAGTTGCGTGAAATAACTAAAACAACTCAAAGCATGAAATTGGAAATCAATAAAGAGATAGAACTCTGAAGGAAAGCCAAAATAAAATAAAATTTGATGTAAAAAAAACTCAGAAACTCAAACAGAAAGCTTAGAAGAATGAACCAAAAAGGAAGTAGAGGAAATGGAACAGAGAATATCAGATCTTGGAAACAAGCTTGGGGAACGGGATCACTCAATCAAAGAAAATATCAAATTTAACATAATCCAAGAGCACAATGTGCATGACCTCTGGGACACTGAACAAAGACTGAGCCCATGATTCATAGGCATAAAAGAAGAAGAAACCCAGGTTAAGGGCACAGAAAATATTTCTAATCAAATCATAAAAGAAGATTTCCCAAAACTAGGGAAACAGATACCCTCAGAGGACAGGTGGCAGAACCAGAAAATCCCCCTCCCCCATGTCATATAATAGTCACAACACTTAACGTACAAAGAAAATATATTTAAAGCTATGAGAGGGAAAGATCAAGTCACATAAAAAACAGGCCTATCAGAATAACATATGACTTTTATTGGAAACTATGAAAGCCAGAAGGGCTTGGATCGATGATAAATAAGTCATAAAGGACACAGATGCCAGCCCAGACTATTATACCTAACAAAACTATCAGTTATAATTGAAGGAGAAAGAAAAACTTTCCATGATAAAAAACAGATTTAAGGAATTTTTGTCCACTCTACTGAAAATGAGCCAGCTCTACTGAGAACACTAGAGAGAATACTTCAGTAAGAAGAGAAGATTAAACATTGTCAAGAGTACATAGAGAATAAATAAATTATTCCAGAAGAGTCAACCACAAGAGTTCTAAGGAAGTAGCACTACAACACTAACATAACAAGAATTAATAAAATACTGGTTATGATAACTCTCAATATTAGTAGTCTTAATTACCCAGTAAAAGACAAAGACTAACTGAATGGATTAGAAAACAGTGCCTGCTGATTTGCTGCCTCCAACACCTTGTCAACAATGATCAATGCAACCTTAAGGACATAAAAAGATATCCCAAGCAGCTAGAACTAAGAAACAAACAGATAGCTACTCTAATATATGACAAAATAGATTTTAAGCCAAAATTAGTCAGAAAAGAGAGGGAAGGTTACTTCATACTTATTAAAGGAAAAATCCATCAAGAACAATTATAATACTAATCATACATGCACCTAACACAGGTGTATCCAGTTTCATAAAAGAAATTTAATTAGATCTAAAAAATCTCACATTAACTCTATCACAGTGATACTGGGTGTCTTCATTCCTTTACTGTCACCAATATTCAGGTCATTCATACATAAACAGGGAAACCCTACAAACCCTAGAGATAAATGACACCACAAATCAAATGGACCTTATAGACACCTACAGAACAGTCTACCCAAACATCAACACACACACTTCTTTTCAGTAGCCAGTGAAACTTTCTCTAAATTGACCACCTGTTAAGTCTCAAAACAAATCTCCACAAATTTACAGAAATTGAGATATCATCCTTGCTTCTACCTGACCAAAAAGGAACAAACCTAGATATCAACAACATAAAAACAGGGGAAAGTACATGAATTCTGGGAAGCGAAACAACACACCACTAAATGAAAATTGAATCACTCAAGAATGAAAGTAAAGATTTCTTAGAATGGAATGAAAATGAAAACATAGCATAGCTTCCTTTCAGTCACAAGGAAGACACTCCTAAAATGACAATTTGTATCATTAAATGCCTACAGCAGAAAGTTAGAAACAGCTCATATAAATAAATTTATTATGTACCTGAAAGCCTTGCAAAATCAAGAACAACACCTAAAAAGATAAACAAAATCAATGTTGAAATGAATGAAGTAGAAAAGAAGAAAACAACTAAGAACCAATGAAATGAAGAGTCGGTTCTCTGAAAAGATTAACAAGATAGACAAACATTTGACAAAATTAACCAAAAGAGAGAGAAGACCCAAATTACTAACTCAGAGATGAAAAGGATAACATTACAATAGATCCAGAAGAAATTCAGAAAACTAGAAGGACATAATTTTTAAAAATCTATATTCTACTAGCCTAGAAAAATCTAAAAGAAATGGATAAATTTCTACATATGTATGGCCAATCAAAATGAAATTTAAAAGACATAAATAGTATAAACAGACCCATATCAATCAATGAGATAGAAATAGTAATTTAAAAAATCTTTAAAGTAAAAGGAGCCTTGGAGCAGATGACTATGACACAGAATTTTATAAACTTTCAAAGACGAACTAGCACCAATACTTTTCAAATTATTTCATTAAATAAAAAGAAATACTCCCAATTCTTTCTATAAAGCCAGTATTATTCGAATTCCAAAAGCAAAGACCCAACAAGAAATTATACACCAATCTCTGATGAACACAGATGCAAAAATCTTCAATAAAACACTTGCAAACTGAGTGCAATACACATCAAAAAGATTATCCACCATGACCAGTTGGCTTCATCCCAGAGATGCAGGGATGGTGCAACATACATTAATCAATAATGTAATACACATAAAAACAGATTCAAGAACAGAACCCAAATTATCATATCATTAAATGCAGAAAAGTACTTTGACAAAATTCAACATTCATTCATGATAAAACTAATGATGAATTCAGGGATGCAGGGACCGTATCTTCACATAGTAAAGGCAATATACCTCAAACCCACAGCCAACACCATTTATAATGGAGAAAAACTAAAAGCATTAAAATAAAATCAGAAATGAGATAAGAATGTCAAATCTCTCCATTCCTGTTCAATATTGTACTTGAAGTTTTAGCCTGAGCACCAAGAGAGTTGAAGGAGAAAGAGTGGATACAAATGGAAAGGAAGGAAGTCAAAGTATCCTTATTTGTAGTTAATTTGATTCTATACATAAAAGATCCTAAAGATGTCACCAGAAAACTCCTAGAGCTGATAAATACATTCGGCAAAGTGGCAGAATATAAAATTAACACCCCAAATCTATAACCTTCCTATATTCCAGTTCAAACATAACAAGAAAGAAATCTGGGAAATGATCCCATTCACAATAGCCTCAAAAAACATAAAACGTCTTGAAATGAATGTAACTAAGGAAGTGAAGGACTTGTGAAGTAAAAACTTTAAGACATTGAAGAAAGAAGCTGAAGAATTTACCAGAAGGTGGAACAACCTTCTGTGTTCATCTATCGGTAGGCTTAATATTGTGAAAATGACCATCCTACCAAAAGCAATCTACAATTGCAGTACCAATTAAAATTCTAGCATATTTTTTCACTAAAATTGATAAAAGAATCTCAGATTTCATGTGGAAACATAAAAGATGAAGGATAACTAAAATAATCCTGAATTAAAAAAAAACTGCTGAAAGCATTACCACCACCAATCTCAAATTATACAACAGAGCTATAGTAATAAAAACAATCAAAACAGTCGACACATTGATCAGTGAAACAGAATTTAAGATCCAAATTTAAATCCACACATTTATAGCTACCCGATTTTTGGCAAAAAAAAAAAAAAATCCACAAATATACACTGGAGAAAAGACAGCATGTTCAATGAATGGTGCTGGTCAAAGTGGAAAAGGCAGAAGAATGAAACTAGATCCCTGTCTCTCACCATGCACAAAACTGAACTCCAAATAGATCAACAAAAGACCTGATACCCTGAATCAGATCGAGGAGAAAGTAGGGAATGTCTGTAAGCAGGGGAACTTATAGACACAGAGAAGGATGTCCAAAACAGGTCCCCAATGCAACAGGCAACAAGTTCAACAATTAATAAGTGGGACCACATGAAACCAAAAGTGTCTGTACATCAGAGGACAACATCATTATGAAGTGGGAACTCACAGAATGGGGAAAAATGATTACCAGCTATATGTCTGATAGTGGATTAGTATTATTAGAGTATAGAAAGAACTGAAGAAACCCGAATATCCCCAAAACAAACAACCCAACTGAAAAGTAGGGCAAGGAACTGAACAAGGAGTTCTCTAAAGACGAAATGCCATCCTACCCCACCCAGAATGGCTAAAGTCCAAAAAACAAACAGCAAATGTTCACAAGGATGTGGAGAAAGGGGAATACTTACCCACTGCTGGTGGGAGTGCAAACTGGTGCATTCACTAAGGAAATCAGTGTGCAAATTCTTCAAAAAGCTTGAACTTGAGCTATCATATGACCCAGTCATACCATTCTTGGACATATAGCCATAAAGCTCTATACCTTACTTCGGAAATACCTGTCCATCCATATTCATTGCTGACCTTTTCATAATAGCCAGAAATGGAAAATCCTAGATGTCCATCAACTGACAAATGAATAATGAAGGTGTGGTACATATATACACAATGGAATAGTATTCAGCTTGCAAAAAATACAATTATTAGATTCACAGGTAAATTGATGGGACTGGAAATAATCATTCTGAGTGAGGTAACCTGTGGTAGTATGAAAGAAAATCTCTTTGGACATTTTCTTTGCTGTGGTGGTACTGTTTTGGGAAGTCTTAGAAGGCGTGACCTTGTTGGAGGGAGCATTAAAGGTGGGCTTAGAGAGTTCTTAAGCCTTGCTGAATTTCTAGTCAAGCTCTGATTTTGTGTCTGCTTGAAGATGTGAGTCTCTGCGTTCTTCTCCTGCCCCAACCCCATTCTGCCATCATGCCTCTATGCCAAGATGGACTCTCATTCCCCTGGAATCATAAGCTCAAATGAACTGTTCCTTTTAAAAGTTCCCTTGGTCACAGTGTTTTGTCACAGCAACAGAAAAGTAACTAACACATAACTCAAACCCAGAAAGACAAAAGTCAATTGTTCTCTCCCATAGCTGGATGCTAACTTTGAAGGCCTCGATATGCACGTTTCAGTTTGAAAATCCCTAGCAGTCAGAAAACTAACAAACGGTCTTGGGGAGGGAGGACCTTCCTGGGAAGTGGCATTAAAATGCAGTGATATAAAGGGGGAAAGGGGAATAATGAAGTGGGTGGGGAATGGGACGGAGGACAGAAGAGGGAGTAGGTTACGGGGAGGAATAATAGATACTAAAGGCCTTTAGAAATAGTCCTATTTGAAACCTAGCACTATAGAAGCTTATTAAAGTATATACCTAAACATTATAAACAAGAAATTGAAAAGAGTTACTGCATAACAGGGTGACATTGCTCCTGCTAGACAACATAGGCTAACAAAATAAAATCCCATTGCCAGGAATTGACTCCCTCTTATGAAGCTGTTGATCAAACACTCTTGACCCTCAAACATTACTGACCATTGCCTTTGCTCTTGGTTACCCATCAGAACTCCACGGCAAGACTTTATTGCTGAAAACACCAAACATATGAGGAACAAACAAGGAGAAATGAACCTGATGCAGACTTCAAAGCATCTACTGTCTAGCTTTTATAGCACAGAAAGGTACTATGCATGCTACCTCAAGAGGAAATTATCATCAGTCTTACCCAGCTGTAAATTCTTCAACCTACAACAATTGGCCTGGCAAGACATGCCCACGAGTGTGATAGTGGCATGAATATTATGGAAGTAACCAACTACATTCTAATTTGACTTGAGATCTACTTCATCGGATGAGCCCACATCTAACCCTGAAGTCAAACCTAGGAACCTGAGGTTATGTGGGTCACAGCACATAGGGAAGAGCCTAATTCTAGTTTTCTGCTAAATAGGTATAGTATTAAACAGATTTCTAATTACTTAGTTTTATACACATAGATTAATGCATTTCTCAACTCTCAGCAGAGAAGCTTCTTTATGCAACAGATGGTACTTAACACAGAAACCCACATCTGGCCAATGTGCAAAGAACAAGAGAATGTAGAGTGCTTGTCTCTGAACAGGACACTATATCAAGCTCCTGCCTCCCAAGGCTCAGAGAGGGAGCAGGAAGACTGTTAAGAGCTAGAGATGGTGAATGACCACAAGGAAACACATTTCCAGACAGCTGGGAACTTACTCAGAGCATGTACAAGTCCCATGCAAGCTCAAATCAAACAAAATCCCTGCATAGACATAGGCAAGTGACTATGAAACCCCAACCCAACCTAAGGAACTATAGACAACTGATGACTCCTGGGAGGGAGACAGTCAGTCTCTTCCAAGGATGTGATTCATTAGGTTAACCAGACCCCAGTGGATGGACCCACACTGAAGGGCATTTGGGGACTCAAGTTAAACTCTATAGGCCTTATTATATATAATAGAGTATATTAAATTGGGCAGGGTCAAAAATGGCAGGGATGTGGGAATCTAAATACCATCAAATTTTAATGTATGAAAATAGCAAAAATTCAATATAAATTTTTAATTGTCTGAATTAAATAAATGTTATGTAAGTAATCCTTGAATTAATTATCTTGACTTTTCTCCCACTTGCTAGTTTAGACCTCCAAGTTCAGGGTCTTTCTTGTCTTTGTTCCCAAAGAAAATGCCTCCTGCCTCACTTGCAGTCTTTCCAATATCTATTCTGTGTACCTGGGAAGCTGAGGCAGGATTACTACACGTTACACATTTAATGAGTATAAGCACAATATATTTGCAAGGACATTTATTGTCCACACATACAATCTTGGACCATATAGGAAAACTTTACCAATCCTCTTGTCTATGACAGTCTCAGAACATTGCTTATACAAACATATCTATGCCAGGAATTAAAAGACAACATGGGTGACATGTGTTTAACATTACACATTGTTTCAATTATGAGCTTACTTTCAGAAAGGTTGAATAATTAAACATGAGATAGCCACAGAACTTTTGCAAACAATTACCCTCTACTTCTAACTGCCAGTATCAACATTTATAACTAAAAATGGGTTTCATGAATCACTTGACTAGGTAATTGTGGGTGAAATGGCTGGAGCAATTGTGTGGAAAACACACTCAGCTTAACCTTCATGTATTTATAGGGAAAACAGCATAGAAGGTGGTTTGAAGTGCCTTGGCTTTCATCAGAACCATCTGGGGATGCACAGATGAATCCACACATTCTGAGCTTTCCACACATGTAGCCCATTTAACACACCGTGACTACTTAAGACACTTCAAACAGCTTGGACATACAAAACTGGATCATTCTGAATCATCCTAGTAGCTACCAAAATATACAATGCCTGACTCCTTTGATATAACAGCTGGATCCCCAGCACTGCGTCATAGAATTATCTGTGTATGATTCACAAAGGTTTATTTTCAAGATATTCTTGTTTGGGGCTGGAGAGATGGATCAGAGGTTAAGAGCACTGGCTGTTCTTGCAGAGGACCTGTTTGGTTCCCAGCGCATACATGGTAGCTGACAAACATCTGTAACTATAGTTCTAGGGGATCCGATATCTTCTGCACCCATGGACATTACACACACATGGTGTACTTTCATACATACAGGCAAAACACTCATACACATAAAAACATAAATAAATTAAAAATGGAAGAATATTTTAAAAGATATTTTTGTTTATTCATTCAATAGATATTCATGAGGTCCAAGTTCAAATACAGCACTCTTCTAAACCCAGGGCATCAAATGACCTGCTGCCTTTAGGAAAACTTTAGTCATATTGTATTAAGTTTACATTGTGGGGACAAAATACCTATCATAAACAATTTAAGAGAAGAAAGATATATTTTAGCTCTTGATTTCAGAGGCTTGAGTCCATCATGGTGTAGAGGTCCTAGTGGAGAAGAACTCATGACAAACAGGAAACAGAGAGAGGATCAGACTGGGAACCAGCCATGCATTCAACAACCTACTTCTTGCAGTGATGTCGTACCTACATCATACAGTTTCCATTATATCCTGAATTAGTGCTACAAGCTGCAAAGACCAAATGTTCAACACACACCAGTCTCTAAGAAATATTCATATGTCTACCACAGTACTTGACAAAGGGCCAGATAAAAAACATAAAAATGATAAACTTAAAAGAAACATGTAAGAATAAATACTTTGTAGGAAAGTTAAGTTAAATATGTACCCACTAAGGGTCTTTGGGACTTTTGGAAGAGGCACTATTTTTCCTTTCATTTTGCCTTGATTTTTTCCTGTTTCTATTCTACTGTGTCAAGAGAAGAACCAGAATGAACTATATCCTTCCTTCCTTCCTTCCTTCCTTCCTTCCTTCCTTCCTTCCTTCCTTCTTCCTTCCTTCCTTCTCGCCCTCTCTCTCACTCTCCTTTTTGTGATAAAATATACATCACAGAAAATTGACCGTTTTAAGTACAGTTCAGTCAGTGGCATTCCTATTGTTGAGTAATCATCACCATCATAAAATATGGTAGAAATATATTTACATCTTCCTTGCACAAAGCTCTACTTACTAAATAATAGCTGGATCACTCACCAGCTGGTAGTGATGATTCTGCTTTCTATGAATTTGAGTATTCTAGTTCCTTATAGAAATGATGTTATCTAGTATTTGTCCTGTATGATTAGCTTATTTCACTCAGCATAACGTACTTAAGGTTCATCTATATTGTAGAAGCTATCAGGATTTTCTTCCTTTTTAAGGCTGAATAATATATATATATATATACATATATATATATATATATATATATACATACATATACTGCACATTTTTGATATGTTCTTCTGTCAGTGATGCTTCAGTTATTTCTATCCCTTGACTGTTGTGAACAATTTCGTCATGAATTGGATTTATATATAGGTTCTAGCTGTTACTTTCCATCCTTCAAGTACATACCTGGAAATAAAGTTGCTAGCTAGTACAGTAATTTAATGTATTTATTATTATTTTTTGAGAAACTACCATTTTTTTTCCACAGTGGCTCTTCTATTTACCTCCCCAGAGACAGCATGCAAGGGTTCCAACTTCAATACATCACCAACACTTATTTTATGCATTAAAATTTTTTGTAATAACTATCTGTCATAGTTTGAATGAGAAGCATTCCCTCGGGCTCATCTTTGTAAACACTTGGGCCCCAGTTGGTGGCCCTGTTTGGAGAGGTTGTGGAACCTTTAAGAGCTCATCATATCTTTAGGAGGTGCCATATTGATGGGGGAAGTATGTGCCTGGGGGCAAGCTTTGAGAGTCTGGAACTTGCCGAGCTTCTTGCCTGCTCCCTCTGATTCCTGAGTGCATAGAGAGTGTGATCAACTTCATGCCCTGTCAACATGGCTTCTCTGCTGTTATGGGTGTCTAGCCCTCTGACTCTATAAATCAAAATAAATTTTTTAGAGTTTTCGTTTGGTCATGGTACTTTACAACAGCAACAAAAAAGTAACCACTGCATTATCCTAATGAAATTAGGTAATAACTTCTCATAATTTTATTTTTTCATATTTTATTTATGTGTATTTTATGTGCATGAGTGTGTTGCCTACCCATGGAGGTCAGAAAGGGCATCAGATTCCTTGGAACTGGAGTTACGAATGGTTGTTAGCCATCATGTGGGTGCTGGGAAGTAAACCTGGGTCCTTTGCAAGAGCACCCACTGCTTTTAACCACTGAGCCATCTCTTCAACCTATTTTCATAGTTTTAATTGCATTTCCCTAATGATAGTAATATTGAGTGTCTTTTCATGAGCTTGTTGGCTATTTGTCCATCTTCATTGTCCTTTTTGTTGTTGTTTAGTCGTATGAGTACATTGATGCACAACACAAATCCCTCACCAGATAATACAGTTTGCATTTTCTCCCCTCTCTATCTTTCAATTGTTTCCAGTGATGCACAGTCTACTTGATATTTTGACTTTTGAGAGCTGCATTACAGTCTCTGATCGTGATTATTCTACAATATTTTGTTTTAAACTCTTGTCTGCTGTATTTTCCTTGTGGTTGACCACTCCTTTTTATTGGTGGAAAATAGAACTAGTGGAAATGTGATTTTCTTAGAAATCTATTTTATCTTTAATAATTGCACAGTTGCTTTGAAAATATAAGATATTACATACTGGAAAATTTTGTTGTTTTATTGAGTGTGTTGCATGGTGTGTGTGTGTGTGTGTGTGTGTGTGCTATATGTGTATCTCTGTGTGTGATGTATGTGTATGTGTGTGGTGTATTGTGTACCCATGTGATATGTGTATTTGTGGAGGCCAGAAACCAACATTACCATTACTCCCCAGCTTATTTTTTGAGACCGTGGTTTTCACTGAACCTAATGCCTGCTGACTTACTACACTGGTTTACTATCAAGTCCCCAGGATTTTCCTGTCTCTGCCCACCTATAGGTCTGGGATTACAGTATATCCGCTGCATCACAGCACACAAGTTGTTTCTTAATTTTGGTGATGGAAATGAGAACTCAAGTCTTCACACTTGAGCAGCAAGCACTTTACCCACTGAATCATCTCCCTAGCTCTGACAATTTTCCTTTAAACATAAGTGGCCCAGGCTACCCTTAAATTTTCCATCTTCCTGCCTCAGTATCCAGTGTTGGAGGATTAAAGACATATAGCACCACGTCTGACTTAATTCTTTTTTTTTCACAGAACTCTGATTGATCAATCAATCAACCTATCAACCTTTCCACTGTTTTCATACAATTGGTATTTCCAATAAGAACTCTCTTATTGGTCTGGGCATAGTAGTACCTTGCCTTAAGATCCCAGCACTCAGGAGACAGAGGCAGGTGAATCTCTGTGAGATTGAGGCCAGCCTGCTTTACATAGTGAGTTCCAGACCAGCTTTGGCTACAGGAAGACCTCGTGAAAGTAAAAGAAAAAAGGAAAAATGAAATCTATCAATGTTTTTATTTTTATATAGCTTATTTTTCTAGAAACAGGATTTCTTTGTAGCTTTATAATTTCAGTATGATGTTTCTAGCCTATGTTTCTGCAATTCTTTTGCTGGCTCTTTAAAGATAAGAAACTAATTTTCAGTTATGTTTTCTTTTGATTATTGAGTTGATTACTCACCACGCTTCCATTTTCACTGTTGTTGACTTCTCGTCTGGCAGCTTGTAGATTTCTAAGTCTGTTAGTTATGTTTGTCGCATAAATGTCATGCTTTTACAGCATTATCCTTATAAACTGAACTGGGAACCCCTTTTGGGGTTGACATAGCTTGATAAGTTATCTTTAGCTACAAATGTTCTCTTATTTAAGCATTTATAATTTATCAACAAAATATTTGATTTATGGGAATTTTCAGAGTCTTTCCTCTTTCTTAAATCTTGTAAACATCAATTTCACTCATTTTAAAGTCAATTTCTTAACATATGACTAGGGATAAGTCCTTCTGTGAATCAAGTCTCGGGCCTCTCTTTTATGGCTTTTATTACCTTTCCTCAAATATTTAGATAACTCTTGGTTGTTTGCCAACCTTTTTATTTGAAAATCCCTTTTTACTGATCTGAGAATATTGGATGTGCTTATTATACATTAACAATAAAAATTGTAAACAGAAGCCAAGGTGTGTGGCATGAAAGTGAACCAATATCTCGGCTCTTTGTCAGGCCGTTTTGTTCACTCCAGGGGATGAACAACTGGCTATACTGGGCTGAAATACTCTTTCTGGTGTTGTCCTTGTTGTAATCTATGTTATTAGATTATTAGTTACCTATCTCATTGCCATGATTAAAAAACAAAACAACAAACACCTGACAAAGAACAGTGTAAGGGAGAAAGGGTTTGTTTTGTCTTCCGGTTCAAGGGTACAGCTCATAGAGGGGAGGCCCTGGCAGCAGAAGCTGGAGGCAGCTGATTAAGCTGCATCTGCAGTTCGGAATCAGGCTGATTTCTGGTGTTCATCTAACTTTTTCCTTTCCATGCAGTCAGAACCCAAGCCCAGGAAATAGTGCTGCCTGCTTTTAAGGCGGGGCTTCCTATTTCAATGAACTTAATCAAGTCAATCTCTCACTGACAGGCCCAGAGGCTAACTTAATCTAGATAATCCCCCACAAGTGCACCCAGAGGTGTGTCTCCTAGATGAGCTAGGTCTGTCAAACCCGTATTAGCCATTACTGCTGTCTCCTGCTTTAGCACAAGCAGGAGGCACAAGAGAGACTGATGGTGACACTGGTCCAAATACAGTTCTGTGACTACCTTTGTGTCTTACGTGTTTCCTTCCTTCTATTTCCTGCGGTTCTAGATCGCAATGACCGACCACCACTACCCTGGGCCGCTTTCACTCGTATAGCCCTCTTTCCAGGGATGCTTGTCAGGTGGTGCTTCCTTTAGTTTTGTTTTCTGCAGATATGATCCTATGGGCTTGCTATATTTAAAAAAATGAATCAAATTTCTGATTTGCTGATAAATAACACATTATATTATTAATAATATTTTTAAACATCTTGTTATTCAAGGAACGTAGGGAGAGTGGGTCAGTAAGTGTTGGGTCTCCAAAACAAAATACCTTGTAGGAATTTCAAGGAAGAACAGCCAGGAAATTGGATACTCAAAAAAGCATTGGGAAGGCCTAGTACCCACTAAGCTTTTACCAAATGAATAAAGTAACTAAATGAATAAAGTAGAAATGGACAGAACCCCCCTCCCCCAAGAGAATAGTTCCTATTGCTGATAAAAGGGTAACAAATAAAGGAGTAAGTTAAAATAAACAATACCAGGAAGATATACTAGCCCTTAAAATAAATCAAAGGGGAGAAAAGTTAAGGAATATCGTACCTCTGTAATTGAAGAAAACAGTAGAAAATGTCTACACATGTCACCATTCCTTCATCTATTTACTCATTTTATGCTTCATTTAGAAGATCAGATATCAGAATGGACAACCAGGAATAGAGAGTCAGGAGACTGAGCAGGAGCATGAACTTAACTTCATGATGAATTGAAAAATAAATCATAGGTGACAAATACTTGAGGAAATACGGTGAAGTGATTATACATGTAGCTGTTATTACTCTTTAGAGTTTGAGAGTCCTAATGGGTTGGGACTGCTTTCTTTTAGAAAATAACTCTGAAAAGCTTAAAAAGATAATTTAATTTAGAAAAGATATTGAGAAGCAGTCTAAAATTTTCATTTTTAGATCCCCAGAGACATTAATTAGCCACCACCAAGCCTTGACAAGAAAAACTTTAGGGTGGGTTAATGTAGCAGATTTCTTCTGACAGACTCTGAGCATGAAATACATGAAAGAATTACTACTAATAGTTCATTGTCCACTTCAGGAACCATTAAAAGGATTTATGCTTTGAAAACCCACTTCCTCCAGATCTCCTAGATGAGGTGATGTGGGGCAGGTCACGACCTGAGGAAGACTCAGCAACACTGGCCGATGCTTGAGAGAACTTGTCTGTACTGCATGACTTGCTAAGGGGAGAGTAACCTTCATCTATAGAGGAAAAAAAATTAGGTTTAAGTTTCCAAAGTTTCTTTTCCTAGGATTTTAGAGGTGTGAGATATTGAGATATAACCCTCAGAGATTATTGAAACTCATTCTTTGGAACACAGTGAGAATATGGGAAATTTTCATTCTTGAATAATTTAAATGCAAAGGAAAGGATTATCTGAAAACAGTATGACTGAGGATTAAGTTCTAGATGTACAGCGACGATTTCATTAATAATGTAGATGAAAGAAGAGATTTGAAAGCAAAGCCAGCATTTCCAGGCCTCTGTACCATCACAGAGGTTGGAAGAGGCAAGTACTCCATCAAGTAGGGCTTAGGGTTAAGTAATGGGCAACTTAGTTTTATATTCAGTGGGGTGAATATGAATGCTGAGAGGCAAAGACTGAATGGAGTGGTATAAATTGCTTTAATGAAGTTGGACACTAGTTAGAAACCAACAGAAAACAGCTCATAGAAGGAAGTTATAACAACAATAACAACAATAACAACAATAGCTAAGCATGAGTGTAGTATTCACCTGATTCCAGTCAGCTTCCTAAATCATTTCCTGAGTTAACCCTGGGATAGAAACAGAAATCATAAATGTAACATAAGGTAATAAGTTCTCACCTTACACAGGGGAAAGGCTTAATATCTCATTTAAAGATATATTGTCTTTATTTTTATGGCATTATCTTGAATGATTAGAAGTTGGTAATATTTGTATTTCTAAGGAAGAGACGAAGCCAATAGAGTGATTTAAGGCCTTTGTGGGGGGGGGGCATTTCAAGAAGTCTGCCATGTCAGTACGATGTCATGTGTGATTTATGTGGTTTATTTAATCCTCACAACAATCCCAACAAGTTTATCATCAGTGCTAGATGAAGAGAGACTTGGAGCAAGTAAGCTACTTTCCCAAGCTATTCAGAAAGCCATGGATTTTCATCTCAGAAATGTACACTCTTTTTTCTATTATTTAAATGCTCCTTAATATGACAAAAGCATATTGGTAATTAACAAAGGCCAAGTGGAAAAAGGAAAAAGTAGTTAGAAAACCATTCCTTACGACCATAGGCTTTTTGTTCCAGCTATCTATTGCTAAGTATTAAATGATTTATGGTAAAACCATCAGTCATTTCAATCTGCCCACAGATTAGGTAGGGAATACTGGGGATTTCTTGTCTGCTCCACAGTGTCTGGGATCTCTTCCTGGAAAACCTGAGTGGATGAGGATGACTAGATCAGCTGCACCTGGAATAATCTGGAGCCTTCTCTCTGGACCTTGGCGCCTGTGCTAGGAGAACGGATAGGGTCAATTAAGCTGAGACTGCTGACCAAAAGCCTTCAGAATGACCTCACTGTGGGACTTGGGTCTTTCCAAGCATGGGGGCTGGGTTCCAAAAGGAGGCTCAGGAGGGACCATCTGGAGGGTGAGTGTTCCAAGAAAGCCAAATGGACACTAATCCACCCATGGAAGTCACGTGGCATCACTCTGCCCCATTCTATTGTCTACCTGCAGGTAACCAACCTAGCTCAGATACAAAGGAAGGCAATGAGATTCCATGCCTTGACAGGGAGTGGCCAAGGCATGAGCAACCGAGCAGATGGGGTGGGAGGAATTCTTCAACCACCTCCAGGCAGAATGATCTGCCTCACATATGGCCAGTGACCAAATGACTACAGAAAAAAGTATAAAGAGGTTGTCAATGTGTGTGTTCGTGTGTGTGTATGTGTGAATCCTCTGCTGAAATATTTATGAATATACTTTTGAAGGGATAGTATGACTAGCCATGATCTGAGAGAGATATTGGCTGTAATTTGCTTTCTCTTTGGCAGTTCTGGGGACCAGATGAACTGAAGTCCTCATGTTGCCAGGCAACTGCTCTACCACTGTGCTACATCTCCACCATAGTTCAAGGTTCCTTCTACTTACTGTGTCCCCTGATAGGAGTGGAAACAGGAGCCACTTCAGAAGTTAAACTGAACATAAAAGGAACAGATAAAGGAGGGACGTGACCTAAGGTGCAGGAGCAATGTGACCTTGTCTTCAGAGTTATTACTGTGACTTATTAGAACAGGTTTAAACTGTGGCTCAGAGGATTTAGTTTAGATCCACAGAAAACACTGTATACTGAAGCTTGTTAGAAACTTCATGAGTTTCCTGGGAGAAAGATAAAGCCCCCCCCCCTTTTTTTTTGCTGTCAGCCTTCCTTGATGCTTTGCACAGTCTGATCTATAACATAATGTATTTTAACATATTAGAAGCCAGTCGGCAGTTCTTCCTGGATGCTTAGTGAGTGCTGTGACGCTCAGTCTACTAGTCCAGAACAGGGAGGTGGAAGGGAGGAAATCGGAATGCAACACAGACCATTCCTGTGCTTTGAGTGTAGAATTTTCCCGAATCTGTAATAAGTTTGGTCAGGTTTGGTGGCATCAGAGAAAGGATTCCTTCTGCCTCTGTTTGGAACAGCACTGTCTAGATAGTCCTCAATGCTGGTTTATGTGCTGAAGATTTTTTTCTGAACAATTCTGACAATTTTTATGTTGATTTTGGCTGCCAATTTATAGCAGTGCAGCATAAATGTGAAATTAAATCCATAGCATGAAATGCGCCTGATGACTAAAACTTTGCTCTGCCTTGAGAAGGCTCACTAAGACTGGAGTAACAGGGAACAGCTGTCAATGAGCACTCTATGCGCTGCAGAAATTGGCCTACATAAATATTTTATTTAGCTTAGATAGTAACAGATTTCTAGAATAACTTTTTTTAACTGTTGCACTCAAATATAATCTGTAAAGTCTCACTTGCAAATTCACCTCCAGTGAAGTGCATTTATTTAGAGAAAGTAAAAAATTGTGAGTGCTTTTCCTATTAGAACAGCACGTGATTTAAATCTAGCACTCTAGTTAAGTGGGTTTCTATTTTATTGAAAGGGACCATTTTCCCAGTTAGGATAAATATAATTTACATGTAATTTTTACAGGAAAATTTTACTGATTTTTAAAAGTGAGTCTTAAGAAACTAGATTAATGTTTGACAAGGCATGGTTTGAAATTTCTAGGAACTTGAGGCATACAGGACAAACTGTCACTATGCGAGGCAATCACCCACTCTCCCTGACGACCACCCTGTCTCTGTTGTCCCTTTCTACCTGAGGAAAGAAGGGGAGTAGTTTAAGCCTCAAAAAGAGAGATGAATTTCTAGGGAGAAGCACATGTTCCTGAGAGCTGTTAACAGCTGTGGATGCTCGGGAACAGCCCTCCCAGATTTTCAAGTTGGGTTCGTTCCCAGGTCCAGTCTGGAAAGATGGACTGAAACCTGTCATGTTGCTCCAGAGAGAATGTGTGGAGGAGAGAATGTGTTCTCAGCCAACAATGACTTCTCCAGACTTGGTCCACAGATGCCAGAAATCTCAGGGAAACTGAAACATGAGAGAAAGGCGTGGAAAAGGGCTTTGTCCCCAGTTGAAGACACAGGGTTGGCTTGTTGTCTGCTTTCTACCTGGCTTCAGGATTCTGATACTCTCCTCCTAGGATGGAGGTGTTGTACTTGGTAGGCACTGGAAACACAGCAAAGACGGCTGAACCTACGTACAGAAATGGCAATACCTGATCCGTGAAATATCACACACAGTGACAGTTTTATATTTTATTCATACACTATTTTTAAAAATAAATGTTCTATTTGTATGATTTGCTCATATATACTTAAAGTGACTTAAACCATTTAAGGTACTAAAAGTCTAGCTTGAAGGTTCAGAAGCTACTTCTATTTTTTTGGTAAGACTAATCAAATAACTCATCTAGCATTTTCTTCAGCACCTCTTGTATTAAATGATTAAAACAATGTGATTTAGACAGATGAAAGAATATTAAACATTAGTGATTAGCTAGTGTTTTTAGAGTTCTGTGTTCTAGGCACCATGTACACATATCTTCCTATGTATTATCTCCCTTAGCAGTCATCATATGTCCATCAGGCAGACATTTCTCTCATCTCATTTTACAGGTGAGTACCCGAGGCTTATAGGGGTTAAATAATTGCTTTAAATCACAAGCTAATAGGTGGCATAGCCAGATTAGATACTATTCTGACTCCCAAACCGAGCATAACTACTTTCTTACTCCCAAGGGTTATGAAGCATGGACCCAAACACAGTGCCTTGCAGATGCAGCAAATGCAGAAAGTTTTGGTTCCAGTGATTGACAAACACAGTTAGCTCAATAAAATTCTTAACTACCCAAAAGTCCAACTCAAGGCATGCCAAGAAGCTAAGGACACTAATTTGACAAATGAGGAATGTACATTGTCACCCTTGGGCAAGGAAATATGCTGTTAAAGTAAAGTTGCCTGACTTACCAGTATTCTGTAAATCTTAAACTTTTGTTTCCCAAGATTGAAATAAAACCCCAAACTGAGCATTACAGACTTGGATAAGAACTAAGGCAACAAGTACAACCAATCCAAGCATTCTGCTAATTCAGCATAGGCAATATGCCCAAGGTGGAAAATCCCCATTAGACTCGGCATCTGTAATAGAAATAGTGTCTAAAACATTTCCTGATCAGAAAGTGATTCTTTCCAAATACTAATTTCTTCTGATGTTAGGAATAGCAATTTTCCTTTTCCTGAGCATTTACTAGGTACCAAGCACCTATTGGGCTTTACATATGGAGGTTGAATTTGAACACCAACTCTATGAGTAAACTCCTGTTATTATCTTATTCTAGGGGATAAATTTAGGCTTAGAAAAGTTATAAATTTGTCCAAGTTTAGAAACCAGACTTGCATGATTTGAAAGTCGAGCATCATGCTATAATTGTTTCTGTGTCTTTGATATGTAAAGATGGCTTGGAAGGCAAGCTTCCTCCTTTCTGAAAGGAGGAGAGTTGGCGTCTCCCTCTTTTTCCTGCTTTCCTGGAGATTCTTCTTCTCTGGGGCAGCTCTTCTGCTCATAGGAATTCAGTGGCTCACTCCGTCTCTTGGTCTCTGGGTGTCTTCCTGGCTCCCGTTTCTCTGTTGCACACAGCTGGTACCCTCTAAGCAGCTCCATCTTTCCCTCATCCTTGTTTTCCCGTGTAACTGTCATCTAAATCTCTCTTCCTGGGCGGACCCAGCCATGATTGCTCTGTGAGCTAAATTAAGCCGGCTTTCTAAAACTAGAGATTTCCGGAGTAGGGCTCCCCACACCTTGTGCTCCAGGGCTCAGGCAGTACTCTGACAGCCCGGTGCATACCTCTAGCCGGTGCGCTCCAGTTCTTCCCTGTCTCTGCTTCGAGTCTCTCCTGCCTCCTTTGCCGTCATCATCTGCCCACCCAGTCCCCGAAGAAGGCTTCCTAATCCCTTCCAAGAATCAGAGGCCACTAGGCAAACTCACAAGTTTTCACCCCATAGATCTGTTCCAAGCTGAACATTTTTCATCTCAAACACCCCACCCCCCACCACCTCAAGTCCCTGTATAAACTCATTTTTCACAGGAAGAAGTCGAACTTCCAGTGGGAAATTTTATGGATGGCCTCCAAAATCTTGACTTGGTTTTAATGGAGATTACAGCAACCAGCGATAAGCCAGGGGGACTCAGGACAGAACCTGGCATTTGTTAGGTGTTTAGAGGAACGAAGTCAGTGAAGGAACAGAGAGGAGGTTAGCAGAGAGTGGTTCAAGAAAGGGTGATGTTAAAGAAGTTCATTGAAAGAAACAAAAGGCTCACAGTGCTGTGTAGGGGCCGACATAATAATTGAAGCCCAACTGATAGACGTCACAGAGATGTTATCCAAGCAGATTCAGGAGAGGAACAGCACCATGAAAGGAGATTACTGTCAGGTACAGGGGAAGTGCCAGAAGATTCTAAGAAGACTGCATATGCAGAATACTCTGTGATTAACAGAGTACTCAGGCCTCCGTCTTACTGCCTGTGCCTGGCCCATGCTGGCCTTATCTGCTTTGGGCCCAATGTCATGGCTTCCAAAGCCTACAGGACGGTACTATAATCTCTTTCAAGATGTTTGACAGAAGACTGAGAAATGGCAGAGGCTAAAGATGAATGTAAGGCTAGGAAGAAATCATTTTCATTTTTTAAGCTACAAAAGATTTTCATATCACTAAAGGTCTATAACCACCACAGCTAAACTGTACAAGGCACAACTCTTGCTTTCATGTTCATAAACAACCGGCATTAAACAAATAGTAATAAATAATTATACAGAGCATTTGATAAGACAAAAATGCCATGAAGCATCAGGTACTCTGGGAATATAATGCATATGTTGCCCACGGGTTTGAGGAAGGATGAAAGGAATTGATTAGATAAAAAAGAATGATGTGACAAAAGCATGCAGGGAAAGGCCCCAAGGCAGGTGAGAATATGGCACCCCACTAGAGCCAAAGAGGTACAGTGAGGCTGGGAGACAGGGAAAGAGTGGGAAAGTCGTTGAGGTAAAGCTGGAATCACATGGTAAAATGTGACTCCAGGCATCAGAAAAGGGAGTCACAGAGAAGATCAGGCTAGAAATAAAGAAGAAAGAAAGAATCACTGCTATAGGAGTTTCTCAGAGATAGTTGAGGACATGGAACCATCCAGGGTGCTCCAAGGGGGTGGGGAGGTATTCCAGGCTCCAAAGCTGATTTCAATGTGTCAGAAGTGGAAATAGTCTCTCCTTGATTCGGTACCAGTCTTCCTGAGAAAGGGGGCTGTTGGGGCATAGGGCTGGAGGGTGTCATTCTAAGCTCTTAGTAATGCTCACCTGCCCCATGCCATTAGTCATGCTATTCTGGCAAGCCTTCAGTCGAACAGCTTTCAAATCTCTTCCACCTTCTTCCTTGGAGACACTGTACCAATTGAGTCTCCACTTGCCTTGCTTCACATTGCCACAGTTTCCAACACTTTTCCCTGCCTCTAGTCCATGGAGGACCCCTTTGCCAAGTGTTTTGAATATTCAGATATATGGATGTGACGCTTTTAGAGAAAAGAAAAAACTTTGATGCTTTCCCCACTGTCTGGAGAGTCTAGTCCAGACTCCTCTGCTTAGCATCCCTGGCTCTCGGCATCTGGAACCTTTCAGTATTATCCCATGCTTTGCCACATCAGGCACATTTCAGGGATGCTTGCAGTCTCTCCACTTATGTACAATCAGGCTGTAAATCTCTTAACTATTTCCGTGCACTAAATTCCAACTCACACCACCTTCAGAAAGTCCCAGCCCTTCGCTCCTTGGCAGGTTGTGGCCCTTCTCCATACAGCCGTGCTGCTGTGTGCAGTCTCATTCCCAGAGTACCTAACACTGTCACAATTGTGGATCCGCTCCCTTTACTCCCATTTAATCATGTTTCTTTGGGACTTAGAAATGACTGAACTGTTTTAGGGTTTAGACTCCCTAAACCCAGCATTGTAGGCATTAGGTAAATACTCGTCATGAATGAAGAATGGGACCTTTCCCTGGCAGTTAACTACAAGTAGGGATTCAACACTGGAACCACTTTGGGGTTTTGAATTAGAAGGCAGAGTATTCAAGAATTATAGCTCACACCTGAGTTGCAAGTGCATCATAACAGAAAATATCTCAGATTCCTCTTCAGCTGTCTATTATAAGTTTATTATGACCTTCTCCATGTACTCCAAAAGAGATATGAAGTAGCTTGTGAAAATACATAAAATTCCAGAAAATAATTGTGGCAGGTATTGCAAGTTATGACTATTCTTTTTACTGATCAACATCTTTTTTTTTTCCTCTAGGAAGACATATGCCAAGAAAATAAATTAGCCAATTACATTTCTCGGTGTCCTTCACAGTTTAGGTTGTTCATTGGATTAAGTTCTACACAATGAACATGATATAAAATGGTAGGTGCCTATTGACATTTGTATTCCTGCATTTCATTAGTGGACTGAGAATTCTGTATGGGGCTAAGACAGCCATGCTGAGAGCCAGAGAAAAGCAGTAGGAGGCAGCCTCTTTCTCTCTCATGACATGAGAAAATGAGACCATTTGCTTAAGCACCTGTTTGAGGAGTCTCTTGCTTAGGCCAGACATAATTACTACTAATAGAATAACAAATAATAGATGCTGGTGAGAAGCAAGAATGAAAGGAAAACAAGGCCCATAAAACAGACAAGAATTTATCTATCTATCTATCCATCTATTTATTTATCTATCATAATCTATCATCTATCTTATGAAGTGCATATACATATGCACAGGTCAGATATTTGTTTCTAAGGTATCTAGAAAGGAGTAGTTGTTTGTCTATAAGAGAAGATAAAACTTAGAAAAAGAAAATGAATTTTTAAAAGAAAGATAAGGTCGAACTTTTTTTCTAAGATGTCTTATAAAGAGATAGCAGGTCATAACAAACAATATCTTTATAGTGACAAGCATTTATGTTACTTATGGTAACTGATGGCTTCATCTAAAGTATAATGAGGTAAAAACTGTTAGGGTTTTTAGACAAATAGAATAGGCCTTACATCTTTTAGATAGTTTTCTTTAGCTGGACTTCTCTAATCTTCTTTATGCAAACCACATTAAAAATATAATGAAAACTTCAGACTTCTGAGAGAAATTGCATGCCCCCCAACACACATATAGACATTCCAATTTTAGCCTACCATTTCAAGGAGTTATGCACTTTTCAAGGACTGAAAACTTCTATAAGAATAGAGCTTTTATATAAATTCTTTATAATTGGCAGCAGTGAGAACTTACATTACAACATGCCTGTGTTATCATATAACGTTGGGTAGCCAATTCCCATGGATTATCCAGGACCTAAGGCTTCTTGGAATGCAGCATTTCAGTGCTAAAATTTGGACAACCTCAGGTAAACCTGAATACCTAGTTACTTTGTACATGTGTAAGTGCAGAATTATATGCCTTAAAAACCTGCTCTCCGTGTGTGTGTGTGTGTGTGTATGTGTGTGTGTGTGTGTGTGTGTGTGTGTGTGTGTGTGTGTGTACATGAGGGATTGTAGAAGTGGGCATATTTCTTTCTATGAAAATTTAAGAGTTCTCAAGGAAACATGTGTGAATCCAGAGCCATCTACAGTGCCTGGAGACTCTGCTTGACTGGACTGGAATCTTGTTTCATCAAGTCAATTTGAATTTGCTACAGACACACAAACATGTGAACAAGCATAGTCCTACAATTAGATTAGTTACTTTTCTCATTTCTGTGACCAATAGGCAACAGGAGAAAAGAACGGTGGATTTACTTTGTCTTATGAATCAGGAGAGGATACAGTCCATCATGATGATGAATGTCAGTGGTGCATGAGACTATTGGCTATGTTGCCGCCAGTCAGGAAGCAGAGATAAACACTGGTGCTCATCAGGCATTCTTTTTTCACTTTTACCAAGTGCAGGGCCCCAGCCCACAGTTAGAATAGATTGTCCCCTCAGTTAAATGTCTCTGGAAATGTTCTCACAGACATGTCCAGGAGCATGTCTCCCACGTGATTTTAAATTCAGCCAAGTTGAAAATGAAGGTTGACAATCTACATACAATGATTGGTATCCACTAGACTGCTTTCTATACACCCAGAAATTCTACTTCTTGGTACAATATTTGTGAGACATATTCTAAAGTAATGAGATGAAGAGACTTGCTATGTGAAAATGACTGTTTATAGACCAATTATGAGTTGGAAAATACAAAAATATATAATTTTGGCTATAGAATGGGTAGGTTTAATTTTCAGAATTATAGTGGTCCTTCTCTGTGGTAATATTTGCATATTTTCCAGCTTTTAAAATCAAAATCTGTATTATACCCTTATACTAAAATCCTATTTCCTAGATATAAAGAAATTCCTGATTTGCTAATCTTTATGACAAGAGGACTGGGCCTCAGTAACTGGACAAACAACAAAAGTATTTAACAGATCTATAGACAAGGCAGTTTTCAAATGTCTTTGGCAGTCATCAACTGTAGGATCAAAGACCTTTCCTATCATTCTTTTCTTTTGATAGATAGTCATCACATAAAATTCTGAAGTATTAGTACCAGTCTTCTAAATTCAAATAGCTTGGACAAACTTCAAAATTAAAAGATTTTCAAAAATCAGTAAGAACTGTACAAAATCTCCTTGCTATGGTTTTGCTCTTGAGTGTTCCATGTGTTAAAAGCCTGGTCTTTCTGGAGGTAGTGGAGACTTAGAGAAGTGGGGCTTAGTGGGAAGTTTTTGGCATTAAGGACATGCCCTTAAAGGAAATTGTGAGACTGGCTCTTCTTTCTCTTCTTCACTTTCTAGTCGTGAAGAGAGATTTTTGTTCTGGCTGTGATATACTGCCTTGTCAGGACCGAACTCAACAACACTGTAACCGCCTAGATTATAAGGCAAAACAATACTTTTCCTCCACAAGCTCATGATCTCTTTCCTCTGAGAAACTTGGTAATGGGTAGATGCTTGTTGTCCTCCAGGTGTCAGAGTACACTAGGGCACCAGGCACAAGCACTTCACATAGCGTTTCTGGGAAGAACCTTACCAAGAAACGCCAAGGCTCTAGAAATGTCTTGTGGTTTCCTTTCTTAGGACAAAATGGGTCTAATTTGTACTTAATTTTATGAGATGATTTTATATTGCTTTTGGAAAAGCTGCCTTAAAATTGCATAAGCTTCTGGTCCTCATGAAACATGAAATTGGCCAGTTTGTTGAACTTAACTGCTTGCTAACAAAAAGCTAATCTGAAGTTTGTATGGAACAACCAATAAGCTGACTGGAACTATTTGCCCCATTCTCAGGGTTGAGGCTCATCAGTTCCTCAAGCACATTATCAGCATGGATGCTCAAGTTCTTTGTTGTTTATTGCTTATCTCTTGCTTCTCCTTGAATGCATCCAGATCACTGCTGCTTCTTTTCAGAGAAATAAAGCACTGACTAAGAAAAATGAGCACGCACCATCCAGCATGCACCAGGTAGAGATTGCAGGGTCAATGTATTTTGACATTTTAGTTATCCAAGAAGAGAAAGAAAAAATAGGAGCAGGGCAAGATCAAACAATAACAGTACTGTACACTGATTATGAAAAGTCTGATAGCTTTAGGGGATAATCTCTCAGTTTGCTCCCCTGAAAATGGCACTATTCCTCTGAGTGTCTACTCTGTGCTATGCCTTTCATTTGTAAGTAGTTTTCTTTTTTTTATTTCTTTAGTACTATCTTATGTGACCTTACTAAGTGTTTTTTTGATATCTTAAAAAGCTTTCCATTTTTCTTTTAGTTAAAGACTACATGCGCTGGTCTTGGTAATGCAATGACTGATCTTGATCCAAATTTGAACCCATCTTTTAACACAAACCAAATCTGTTCTATGTGCCCCCATTTTGCAAGAGCTCGTACTGGAATATGATAAGAAAATCTGTGTTGGAAATATTTCTGAGCACATTAAAAGCAGGAAATACCAAAGATTTCAAGTTCTGAACTCTCAAGAGATTTATTGCCCAATGTAGCAGTTTTAGCCTGAGCCTGGGATATGCCTCTTTAAGTTTTGATGTGGATTCCAAGTAGACTGAACTTGTAGAGCTTTAGAACTTAATCCATCACTTAACATTTCTCTGATTAGGGGTTATGGGTCACCATTTATCATAAAGATACAAGATTTCTTGAAGTTGGCTGTTTGTACTTTTCTCTGGAACTAACAGGGTATAAAATCAACAAACCAACAAACAGATCAAATTGTTTGAAGACTAAAGCAGTCTAAATTTGTCTTTAAATCATTTAAATTTGATATTTTCAGACATGGTTCTCTAGATTGCCTTGTCTTGTGTCAATGGCAAACAATGTATATGGAACCTGCAGCCACGCCTGATCTCCTTGAGCTTGTTGGTCCCAATACAACTGTCACCATATGCTTGATATCCCTTTGACACCAGTCCTCATATTGCTGAGACAATGAAGTAGGCAATTATATTAAATAGGAAAATGTCTGTAGAACATGTCTGTGAGTTGTGTTATACTCTTCAACACCTTTTCTTTCTGAAAAATTCCTACTTACCTTTCAAACTCAGGGGAAAAACAGTCACTTCCTCTGTAAAGCCTTCACTGACAGCCCCATCCATGCTCCCAGGAAGCAGCTCCCACCAGTTCCAGGCCTCCCTGTGACTAAGTACAGCACTGCTCAGATGATGTGAGGATGCTTTACCTGACTATCCCACACAGGGAGCGTCTTAGAGGACAGGAATTGCTTTACTTCTCTTTTATTTTTTAACTCCTTCATCTAAATCAGTAGTGGCACATAATGGGTACACTGTAAATATGTGATTTGGTTTTGGGTTGATAAGTGATTAAACAATGTCTTTCAGTATTCATTTCTTTAATAATTTATGAAGAAATCCTTACAGGCCTGTTATGAAACAGCTTTGTAAGGCGCCTCACTGTTGCACAATTGGTGCTTATAATTCAATTGGAGAATGTAAAAAACCCACATAGGAAATCTTAGAAAATCAATACACAAATTGATCAAAGACCAAAGCAATATGTTGTATGCATATCAACACATAACACAAATACCAATATAAGGGCAGTGATGAAGTAATGTAAATATTTTCTGCTTTTTACAAGGAGACTTGCATTGGTCAGAGGTTTTAAGAAGAGTGGTTGAATAATAACTAAGAATATTAGGAAATCTCTTTGCTGCATGGCAAGGGCCACGAAAAGTCAAGATTCCTGTTCTTTCTCGCCAAGCCGTGTCCTTCATCCATTTCACAACCTCTTGATTGCTTATCACCTCCTCCATCCCTCATGCTTGACACTCAGGACTGCTTTCTGCCTCTGATCCTTCAGATTTTCTTCCCCAACTGTAATTGATACTTGCTGGTTGATTTTACAGCCACCATAAAGGCCTAGAGTAAATAACCCAGCTGGCATTTTCCAGTCCAATCCTTTTATTTTATAGACAAGAAGTCTGAGATCCAAGCTTGTTACAACTCAGCAACTCACCTGAGACTCTCAGCTGTCATTAGGGTTGGCCATCCGATTTTTCAGCTCTCCGTCTTGCTGTACAATTGAGTCTTCATAATATGTTGAAGTTGACTATCATGTGAAAGCTGTCTGAATTAAGTTTCTGAATTAAGTTTTGTGACCTTCGAGAAGCTGTGTGCACTTCAGGGCAGAGAATCTACCACTGCATTGCAGCAAGCATAGAGTAATGAATTTTATTTTATGGCATTTATGTTTATCCTTTCCTTTTTATTTTAAATGCTCAAATGTTAAGTAGAAACAAACAAAAACCAAACCAAAAAAAATGAAAGGAGAAAAGAGACCACCTTGAGAAACCTGCACCATGGATGCTACCTTGTGACTGATTCGGACACTTCAGAATTAAAACCCTTCTTGATTTAATTACTTTTATGTTTATGTGTACAAGTATTTTGCTTGCTTGCAGTGAAACCAGTGACTACAATGCCCTTGTAGGTCACAAGAGGGCGTCAGATTCCCCTGAAACTGAAATTACAGCTTTGTTAACAGCCATGTGGGTCCAAGGAACTGAATCAGCATTCCTAGTGGTCTCAACTACTAAGCCATCTCTCCAGCCCCAACTTTGGATTTGTTTTGTTTTGTTGTTTTTGAAACAAGATTTCCCTGTAGCTCCAGCTGGTCTGGGACTTGCTATGTAGATCAGGCTGGCCTCAACCTCACAGAGATATTTTCCTGCCTCTGCCACCAGAGTGCTGGAATTAAGTAAGGACCTGCCACTACTTTCCAATCACTTGAGACTTTTTAAGTTCTGACCTTCACTGGGTCTCGGTTGGTTCTTTGAGAAATGTATGGATAGAAGAGAGAATCTCTAAGATCTTGTTTAGTTTCTAAATTCTAGAATCATTTGCCATAGACATTATCTTAATAGTTTTAGTTTAGCTAGCAATATATACTTACATTTTTAAACTTCAAACTATACACAAGTAAGTATAATAAAAATTCTGAACATTTGATCTTTCATATATACTTTCTGTCACATAAATACACAAACTTACATACACTGACACATACAGTCATAGAAATGGCAGACACTGATTCTCCTTTCTATCAATTTACTCTGAATATCACTCAGCCTAGCTTGCCTAAGTTCTTGGGGGGAAAATACAGAAAAGTATCTTTCAGACTTCTTAATTTAGGATAGATAAGTGACATAAAAGAATTACTTCCATAATTTCTGCAATTATTTGCAAGTAACTAGCTAGCTTCATTCCTATTTGCAGTAAAGTGGAGAAACCCACAAGTCATTTTCATTTTTATGAAAGTCTTTAAGATTACTTTTTAAAAATCAGCTTCCAAGTAGCATTTAAATCTGATTTGGTTTAATTTAAACCAATCTGTACTCCATGCATATTTACTGAGATCGGACAGAAATCCGAGCTTTCCATTGTTTTGTTTCTGTTTTTGGATGAAATCGGAGCCATTTAATGAACTTCAATATTTATATTTAGTTAAAGCTTTGCTATCATTTATAACCAGATGAGACAGCCATGGGAAGATAAATTGATAATTTATTCTTCTTGCATTAGGGAAACAGTTCTTGTATTTACAATATGCTGAGCATAGCATTTTCCTGACTAGTTTCCTAATATTTGTGTACATTTTTATGGTGGAGTATGACTTCCAAATTAAAAATGATTTGTTGCCTGAATATTGACTAGGAAATGTATCTTGAGAGAAGACAGCAGAGAAGAAGTAATGAGATTTTTCACTACCCTTAGCCCTGGGCTATTCAATAAGGTTTCTTCTTTAAAGCTAAGAGGAAGAAAGAGAGTCTCAAACTGAATGGCAGATGTTAAGTCAGGAAATGGGAAACTCCACCCTCCCAAGAGCTTCAAGTCATCCCTCTGACCTCTGTGGCCTTGTTGAAAGGCTTTTTCTGAATTGAATGACAAACACCAAGACTGTGGGTAAGATTGCAAATCAGAGAATGCATGTGTGAATGGGAAGCCTTGACCCTTGCTCTGGGTGGTAGTTCAAACGTGGGTTAGGATGAGGCCTGGAACTGGGCCACCAGATTTCTACCCTGGGAGAAAAGGACTTTCTGTGCTGGGTGGTCCTTTAAGGGTCTGAATTTCGCCACCAAGAGTGGAGCTAAGAAATTCAGCATGTGCCTACCCTGGTTCCTGCTGTGTTTCTGGTCTTCATTTCTCCCTTCAGTGCATCCAAATTGTTACCCAAGAGTTGTCTAGCTCTTCTAGAGTTAGTGTGGACATGCAGCTGCAGGTAAGTGTAGTGTGGACATGCAGCTGCAGGTAACTGTCATGTGGACATGCAGACACAGGTAACTGTCACGCATAGCAGAGAGTCTACACCTCACATTTCAGGGGATTTTCACAGTGACATGCTTAGAACACTCAAAGTTCCTATAGGAGCAGACTTGACAGTTTGGTAAGTGACAGCACTATTCCACGAAGTCTTTTAATGTAGAACTTTTTAATGTTAATTCTTGTTTTTAAGTATTGCAAAGATCAATGAAATACTTAATCTTTTAGTGAGAACTCTAACAAATTGTGTGTTTTAAAAGATGCCAATCATTAATTCTATGAATTAATGAAACATATGGGTTTGGAACTCCCTCCCTGCTTCCTACCCCTCCTCCCTCCCTCCCTCTCCCTCCCTCCCTCCTTTCCTTTGTCCTCTCCATTTATCCACTTTGCATTTCTTTTCTCCCTGCATCCGTTGCTTGCTTACCTGCCACTCATGGAATATCTGCTTTTTAGCAGCTTTCTCTGCATTTCCTTGTGTGCAACCCGCTGCCAAGGAGCTGAAAATGATATTTATCACACTGGGGCAGGTTTTCACTGCTGATAAGTATCAGCTGTCTAGCGATCAGGCACAGAAAAGTTATACAGGCAGCTTCTACAAGAACAAGAAAGCATGGGAAAGCAGAACTGCTAGAGGGACATTTCATTCCTAGGATCAGCATGATTCTCAGTCAAGATGAAGACAACAGGGAGCTCTGAGAAGGAAAGAGATTCTCGAGGATGAGGGAGAAAAGAAGACAGATTTAACAGAGAAAGGAAATACTTCTGAATCTCAGAACATGGCTGAGTGATTTTTATCTGAAGTGATTGAGTCTAGAACAATCATACTGGCAAGGCCATCAGCTACAAGGAGGTGAAGAGAGTTCTTAAGGTATAACCTATCATTTTTCTTTTCAGTTGTTAATTTCAGAGAGTGAGGTGCTTTTCCACCCCCAATGAAATGGAATGACTCCAGAAAGCCACCCCTGACCACTGACTGATACATCTTTACTAAGAGTATAGTTATCACATTTGTTTCTGACTAGGGGAATCTCTCTCTCTCTCTCTCTCTCTCTCTCTCTCTCTCTCTCTCTCTCTCTCTCTCCACTAATTGAGTATAAAAAGGAAATAAGAGCCCAGGAGACTGAGGCAGTGATGTGGTAGCTGGGGGAGTGGTAAGATATCACAGATTTCAGGGTACAGTTCCTTGTGATGATGAACAGTCTTGGGTGTGTCAAGGATCATCAGAAGGAAGAGTTAAAAAGGCAAAGTCACTAAAAATCAGTAGATTAAAAAAACTTCAAGCCAAGGTGCTAAAATTTGTCCCAATAGTTAAGAATAGTTATGTAGAGGCAAAAAAAAAAATTGTATATTAAAGGAAGACATAAAATGAAAACTAGGATCTTCCCTGTGAATTTTTTTTTTCTCTCACATGATGGTGGCATTCATATTAAATATACACTCATTTTGACAGGTTGGAAGTCAATATGGTGCACACCCCTTGTGAGGAGCTGGAGGGCTGAGGTGCTGTTGGAATGGTGTCTCTTTGTTATGGAAATCTGAGGCACAGGACCCTCCATGCACAGAGAAGTCACCCAAGAGACTCAGTGGAGAAATTGGGAAAGTTTACTTATTCATGCTGCTACATTTGAGCAGAATTTCCTCCAAAAACCTTGGGCCCCGAGTTCAGTCCCTTCAGTTTTTATAAGTCTCCCCACATTATTTTTTAAGTGTTACAGCATTGGCAGGTTTAAGTTACAGCCTTTGTGATTACCAGCATAGACGCTCATGTGCCCTAAGACCAGGGGAAATTCCTTCCACAGGCATGTTTGGAGAGGTGGATATTTGGGGCAGGAGTTAGGATATTCTTTAAGAGTTTATTGTAGGTGCCTTAACAAGCAAAGTAGTTGCAAACCGATGTTCCAGTGAACAACTGTGGTATTCATTCCTCAAGATAGCTTTGTTCTTTTTAGCTTTTATTTCTTTTACAGCACAATTTAAAAATTATTTATTTATTTTTATTTTATGTGCATAAGTGTTGTGTGTGTGTGTGTGTGTGTGTGTGTGTGTGTGTGTGTGTGTTTTCCATGAAGGCCAAAAGAGGGCATCAGATCCCCTATAATTCAAGTTACAGATGGTTCTGAGCTGCCATGTGGGTGCTGGGAATCGAACCCCAGGTCCTCTGCAAGAACAGCAAATGTTCTTAACCACTGAGGCATCTCTCCACCCCTACAACACAAATTTTAGCAAGCATTCAGAAAACCACTATAAGATGAGTGATATGTTCTGAAGTATAAAATCATTTACGAGACAATGTTACATACACACGCACAAGTGACATTAAGTGCATGGGTATATTTCTTTTCCTCTTCATCTTGCTGTGAGTGTTGATTACAATCTTGCACTGAACTTGTAAAAATCCATCAGACTTTACACATCTTTAGCCTATAGTCTCCCCAAATAAAACTTCTATTTATGTAAGTTATGGCGCCATTATAGATGCAATGGCTTTATTTTTTATTTATTACTTATTTTATTTACGAACTGTAAATAAAATGTGTGGCATGCCACACATAGCCCTTGTAGGAGTTGGTTCTCTCCTTCCACCATCTGTGTCCCAGAAATGCAACTCAGGTTGTCTGGTGTGGCAGCAAGCTCTTTATCTGCTGGGCCATCTCACCAGCCCACCTGTTCCTTACTTAATTTCAGTTTGGGAAATTTCATTGCTGGTTCAGAGGAATACATTTGACTTTTGTATATTGATTTTACAACCTGAAACTGATGGATGTTTTCATTATTACCAGTAGTTATTTACTGGATTCTTCAGGATTTTCCTTATAAAAGATCATATCAGCTGTAAGTAGAAACTGTTTTCATTTCTCCCTTTCAAATCTAGATGACTTTTATTTCATGTCCTTCTCTAACTCTCTTGAGTTTACTTCTGGCACAAAGTTGAATAGAAGGTGCAAGAGTGGAGGACATTTTTGACTTGTGCCTGAACTCAGGGAAATTCTGGAGGTCATTTTTGACTTGTGCCTGAACTCAGGGAAATTCTCATTGATTTCTTTCTGATTTTTTAGTTTCTTAAGTTAGACGTTTAGGCTATTCATCTAGATATATTTATTTTCCAACATAGACATTTAATGCTACTAATTTCTCTCCGTACTCTTGTGTTGTTGAGTGGAATTCTGTAAATATCAATTATAACAAATTAATTTATTGCACTGTTCAGGTAGTATATATTCTTCCTGACTTTCTGCTACTTGGTCTATCAATTCCCAAGAGAGGAATGGTGAAGTAATTTTGAAACTATTTCTTCTTTCAGATTTAATGTTTTACTCTATGTGTTATGATAATCTGTTTTTAGGTGAATTCATATATAAGATTGTATTATCTTCTGGGAGAATTGTTACCTTTGCCATTATGTTGTGCCAATCTTATACCTGAAAATCATCTTTACTCTGAAACAATTTTTGCTAGATCAACATAGTTATTCCAGTTTTCTTTTGATTAGTATTTGGTGGTGTATTTTTTCTATCATTTTAGTTTCAATATGTCTTCATATTTTAAAGAAAATTATTTTTATGTGTATGAATGTTCTGCCTGCATGTACCTAATTAAGTGTACCTGTGTCATGCAGTCCCCAGGAAGGACAGAAAAAGGCATCAGATCCCCTGGAATTGGACTTGTGGATAGTTGTTAGCTGCCGGGTGGTTCAAACCTAGGATTCAAACCCAAACTTTCTTCAAGAATAGTCAGTGCTCTTAACTGCTAAGCCATCTTTCCAGCCCATTAAGTCTTCATTTTTAAAGTGAATTTATACACACACACGCGCACACACACATATACATATTCTCTACATGACTGTCTCTAATACCTATATCTATTCATCACTTTTAGCTACATAAGCTAATACTATTTATTTATTTTTTTCCAATGCACCCATGTACTTTTCGTCCCTATGTGCAGAAACCCATAGATTTCAGGAGAACTTTATAAACAATGCCTCTGTATTGTGTTACAATCAAAATACTCATTTCCTAGAGACACTTACTTCAGGCACAGTTCAATATTAAACATCACACGTGAGACTTGATTATAATACCTAGGTGTTGAAAAGAGTCTAGACAGATTATTTCATTATCTATTATGATTATGTCCTAGAATAACAATGGTCGAAACCGAATGTAAGCATGGAATTGATGAGATCAAGTTCAGTATCTTCAACTTACAGGTGAAGAACTTGAGATCAAGATTTATCAGGCTACGTCTCCGTATGTCAAGCCCCATTTTGCTTGTATTCTGGGCAGAATGGGGCAGGTCGCACTATGACAGTGTTGCTGTGATTATTTTACCAGTGAGATTCATCGCATCAGATTGACACTTATAAGTGACTCTGGATAGGAGAAAAATTGCTTTCCATTCCAGGTCTCACTGGTGGGGTGTGCCCCACCCTGCCATCTCTCATCAAGGCATTTCTTCATGTTCAGGCCTTTTACTTTGTAATCTTGAATTGAAATTCCCAAATTGTATTTGGCAATTTCTATTTAAATTGCTTTTAAAAAATGAAGCTAGAGATTTCTTTGCTTCTGTGTATTTTATCTGCAAGCAGGAGAATTAGATAAATGACTATCATTTAGCAACACAAAAAACAATGTTTTAGATCTGCCTTTTCTGAAGAAAAAAAAAAAATTTATTAACATGACCTATAGAACTTCAGGGTCAGTTTCATTTAGCTTAGAAAAATCCAAATTTTGAAAAGCAAACCAACAAAGATTATCATTGTGCAAGTGCAAATATCTTTCTAAATATATTGCAACATTGAAAACAAGAATTCTTCTTTGGATATTTGGGGATTTCTGTTGTTGTTTTGGGGTATGTATGTGTGTGTGATCACTTGAGATCCCAGAATATTCACGAAGTTTTTAATTTTGAAAAACAATCACCAAATATTTTCAGCATTTTTCTTTTCCAGTCTTTAAACTACTGTTTTTTTATTTCCAAGTAGTTCTTAATTCACACAAAAAGACCTGTTGACCTACCAGGTTCAGGAGCTCCTTGCCGTGCTGGTATAAGGATAGTGCTAGTGTGCCTGCACTGACTCTGTTGTTTTTGTTTTTTTAAATGCTGTTAGTAGGATTCTGGGAATTCACAGTACGCTAACAGTGGTGCTGTCTCTCCATTAAGAGCTCCTTTCTCCTAATGAAAGGAGTCTGAACCCTTGAACTCTGTCAGGGACTTAGGCATGTTCCCTGGGCCTGATTTTCATCTTCAGAAAATAGAGGCCAGATACATGTCAAGGATAAAATAAGGGTCAGATTAGAGTAGTTAAAGGCTTTGCACACATCCGGGGATGACATTAATGTGTTGACCATAGTGTCTGGAACCCGCCAGCACTTGGTGTGTGAGCCAATGAGAAAAATGAATGAATGGGTAAATCATGACTAACAATGACAGCAAATATGCAGAGAAGCAGTTAATTATATGTGTAATAAAACATCTCATTTTCAAAATGTTCAACTGGAGTAAATGGAAATTGTTATAAAAATATGTGTAATATTTCTCTAAACTTCTTCCTTTCCATGTTAGTAGGGCAATAAAACCTGGTTATGTAGTAGTCTTTAAGAAATAATTTTGGAAACTAACTGATAGTGTAATGATGCTGTGGTTTCTTACTGAACTATATCTAACCATGACCACGATAACTGGGGATCACACCTTCGCATATCGTGATTATTTTGCACCCTCACACATCTTGAAAGACAGGTAAAACAGTAAAGAGAAAATCATGTTTCTGTTCTGTCTCCTTAAGTATGATGACAGTGGGCTCCAAACTTTGAATATGCAAGACTTAAAATGATATTTATTTTCTCTAACCGAACTTAGCTTCTGGCTCTGAGTACTGAGTCTGTTATGTGGGCAGAAAAGGGAGAAACTCCAAAAGGTCTTTGCTGGGAATCCTCTTTCTGGGGCTTTCCCAAGCTTTCCAGGAGCTTGCACAGTGCCTGGATGTGGAGGGAAGGATGCTGCTTATCTTCTTCCAGTCATTAGTACCCCAAGTTGCCACAGAGGTGCCTACTTCCTGGCCCTGTGGCCTGGTCAAACCAGACGAGCCTCCAGGACACGGTGAGTTGATGAGGTTGCTGGAATTCTCCTTTTTCAGTTTCTCACGTCTGGTGCCTGTGCTGGAATGTACTTTTTCATCTCAGTCTTCTCAGAATGACCCTTTATTCAACTTGCCACTTTCTCACCACAAAGAGAACTTCAGTCTAGCAGAGAAAGTCCCTTTCTCTTCACATTTCTTCTAAGATATCCACTCTAGGCTTTCATAAAATAAACGCAAGAAAGACCTGTAATGGTCTGCTGTGCTGGCTATTGTCCTTACAGGATGAAGCCCGGCTTAAAGAGAGGGAGCGAACAGGAGGGAAAGAAGGTGAAACAAAAGCCGACATACTTTGTGAACTGAAGTACTGGGTGAGCCGAGGTGCTGGGTGAGCTGGGGGCTGTGTGCTTTTTCTGCCTAGTCATTTCATCATCACAAGACAGTGAGTAAATGTGCTTATGTTTCACAACTGGGAACTGATGGTTCGGGAGATTAAGTAACAGTTTAATATTAATCTGAAGTCAGGTCATTTAAAATTTCATACTTTCCTATATTTACTTTGCTTCACTTCATAACCTCATAAAATAATGGTCAGTAAAAGCCACTAGACAATGAGATTTGGAAAGATAGTTATTTAAAATTGTAGTAGAGTAGCAAATATCTCTGTAGGGATATTTGGGCTGAGAGCCGGGGACATAGAATTACTGTCTAAAAGGCTGGGAACTGACTCGTTGCAGAACACACACAAGAAAGTTGCTGAAATCCTTATCCCTTAATCAGAAAACTGAGAGGTGAACTTAATGAACTGTAACCAGATGTTATTAACAGTAAAAAGAAGTGTGCTTCAAAAAACTCAGCCTTGTGGATGAATCTCAAATGCCCCTTGATAGTGAAGAAAACCACCTTTAAAGGCTGAATAGTATGTGATTCCATTTGTGAGAGACTCTGGAAAAAGTAAAACTCTAGGGGCTGTTTGACATTTTGATGAAAGTAGTGACTATGTGACTGTGTATCTGACAAAAATTCTAGTATTAACCTGGCATGGTGGCACACACCTGTAACCCCAAAACTTGGGGGATTGAGACAGGAAGATTGGGAGTCCAAGGCCAGCCTGGGCTGCACAGCCAGATCCTGCCTAAAAAACAAAGCAAACAAACAAAATAATAAACAACAGGTCTGTATGTTATATAAAATTATGGCATAATTTTGATATGGATGAAGAAATAAAAGTTATTTAGCTCTAGGTACTTTATTCTTATTCGAAACACCCTAACTTAAAATTTGGGAAGAATTGGGAAAAACAGAATGGACTCACTAATACAAAACTAACTTCTCCGTATTTTGCATGTATATATATATATATATATATATATGTTATATATATATATATGTTATATATATATATATATATATGTATATATATATATATATATGTTATATATATATATATATATATATATATATATATATATAATATGTATGTGCTTATGTGCTTGTTAGTTTTTACCAACTGGACACAAACTGGAGTCAGCTGGGAAGAAGAAACTTCGGTTGACAAATTTCCTCCATCTTATGGGCATGTCTATGGGTATTTACTTGATTACTAATTAGTGTATGAGGACCCAGCCTTCTATGGGGCAGTGCCATGCCTGGGCAGGTGGACCTGAGCTATGTAAGAAAAGTAGCTGAGTAAACCAGAAGAGGAAGCAAACCAGTAAGCAGTGTTCCTCCACGGTCTCGGCTTCTGTTCTGCCTCTAGGTTCCTGCCTCGAGTTTCTATTCTGAGACAGACTGTTTTGGGAGTGTAAAATTCAATAAACCCTTTCCTTCTCAAGTTGTTTTTGGTCAATATGTTTTGTCATTGCAATAGAAAGCAAGCTAATACAATATATGTGTGCAGTACATATAGAGATATGGATATACATATTCATATGCATATATACACATAAATACAATATATTGCATATACATATGTATTTATTTTTTATTATTTTATTATTTTTCTTTTATGTGTATGAGTGGATTGTTTCCATGTATGTAAGTGCACCCATGCCATGCAATGCCTGTAGAGATCAGAAGAGGGCATCAGATTCCCTGGAACTGAAGTTATAGAAGGTAGTTGGCCTTCACGCTGGGAAACCTACCAGGGTCCTCTGCAAGAGCAGCCAGTGTTCTTAACCATTGAACCATCTCTCCAATTCTCATACATATATTTTATATATGATCCACAGAAACCCCTGGAGTACTGCCAATACTATATGTCACCATTAAATAATTTAATCATTCTGAAATTAAGATGCTTCTTATAACCAACTAGAGAAAATTGTCAGTTGAATACAGTTCAATAAGCTTTGATGTCATTGTAATAATCTACGAAAGCAGAAAATATAAAGATTAGCTTTTAATTAATTGTTATTGACCTTTATTTAGACTTAGGTTGACTCTTGTTTAAAATGCTCTCAAAATGATTATACTTGGCTGCATGTTATTATGATTGACTGACACTTGCCAGGCAACTCAATTCAGGAAGTAGAAATGGTTAAGTCCTGCATAAACAAAACTTTTGGAAAGTAAGGATTTTAGGAGTCATCTACTGATGCATTTGAGCAATCATCACTCAAGCCCTGAATTCTCATCTTCGGGTAGGGTCATTGGTAAGGGATGATAGCCAGCTCTGCAGGTTCATATTGAAGGACAGAGGAGTCCCTAAAATAAGGAGAAAGATCCAGAATGCAGAGGAGCGAGAAGAGAGAAGAGGCCATCTAGAAAAGAGTGGCATCTAGACAGATTTAGGGATTTTGTCCTGTTTGGTTGCAATCAGAATAGAGGAGAAACGAAAGGAGAGAGAGAATACTAAAATGGGTTTTTCAGTGAGGTGTGAATAAAATCCTCTTTTGCATTTTAGAAAGATTGCACCTAAGATTAGAATTGCTTTTTTATTATTTCTAGACTGGGACTGACTTTTAGATGGAAAATGACACCTTGCCAAGACAGGCCACGAAGAGGCTCAACTTTTTTGAGTAACATATCTGTGAAAGGCTTTGGGTTGATTTTTAAGAAAAGCTGTTTAACTTCCAGCGATATATAATTTAATGAAAGAAAAACATGAAACTATTAATTTAATGGAATAGAAAATGCAAAAAACTCTTATATTTTTCAATATAGCTCAGAATCATACAGTGTGTTTGTTTAATGAATTTTTGAACATTTTCTTCTTGATAAGCTGATGTTAATGATACAGCTTACAAATAAGATTGCATCCTAGAACATAGTTCTAGATGTTCCAGAAGTAACTGTTCAGTTATCATATCTTTCATTTAAGAGACCCTTAAGAGTACTCGTTATATATTGTTTGGTCCTCCTCCTATTTCGCAATCTTGTTCTACGACCCCCAAACATCTTGGACTCTTCTTATTATGTTTCTTAATCTATTTAATATCAAATCTTGATTTTTCTCTATGCTTTGACTTAGATTCCCTGTAAGAAATTATATCCTACGATGACACACACTTTATTTTCTATTTTTTGCCCCGGTTTTAAGAACTTTGCTATGGGTATATATGGGCAGGATAAATGAATTAGCAATGGAGGTAAAGAGACAGTAGTAAAAACAACAGTGAAAATTGCTGGCAAGTGGGTCTTGCTTTGCCCAGAGCATGGCCCTGGCACCTGTCTTCAAATGTGTGTGCGAGATTAGAGAGGAGTGACAATAAAGCAATGACATGGGCTGTTGGAGTGGCTCTTTCCTTTGTGCCTATGCCAATAGAGTTTGGCACGTCATGCTGCCCTCGGTCTTGGGCTCTGCTTCGTTTCCTGCCCATGTGGTTGGTGAAGAATCCACAAGGGAAGCCAGTCAGAGTAAGATTTACTTCAGGGACCTGCCTATGTGCTGGTACAGGAATGGTGCTTCGTGAGGTCAGCATGTTCTGTAGGCAGACCATGTTTCACAGTGAATTTCTCTGAGTTCATTTCTCCAGGAATTTCATTCATTACCTTTTGCCAGTTGCTCATTATTCTCCTTTATAAATGAATTGACTAAGTGACATGCATCACAGATACATAATATTTTTAAACCACATAAACCTTAGTTCTGATAAACATAAGCATTCTCATTAACAGAGGAGATCATAATAGCAAGCAAGTTGTTATAGCAACAATGAGAACACTTCAATATTCAGGCACCATCATTTTTCAAGAGTAAATGATACAATTAATGCTTGATACTGTATTGTTTACACACTTCCTTGTGACTCATAGCTCTTCACATGTCAGCACTAAACAGATGGAAAGGTAATGCTTTGGGACTGAAACAATAATTCAAATACTGTTGTATGGAGCTGGTTTAAAAAATCTAGACAGGCTTTTACCCATGATAGATTTACACCTCTGTTATTGTAGCAAAACTTGAAAATTTGCATCTAAAAATGAAACTTTTTCCATTTATTTAGAAGAGAGCTGGGATGGTCTCAGAGACAAAGGTTTTTTTTACACACATCTGAAGAAGAGAGTAGAACAATGCAGAAGCATAGTCCACATGGGCTATGGAGCCATGCAGGCTGTGCCTGAGTCCTGGCTCTGCAGCTTATAGCTAGCCAACTTCAAGAAGATAACTTTGGTCTCTTCTGCCTCAGTTTCCCCACCAGTAAAATGGACATGATAAAGTACCTATGTCATGGCATTCCTGTGAAGATTAAAAGAGTTAATATATGCCAAACAGAGAGTGTTGCTCAGAGTTGTGTCACGTAAATGCTTGCTCTCCTTGTATCACTGAAGCCATCTGGTTGGGTATCTTCATTTGAGCAGAATTTGATGTCAGCAACTGATGGCTGTTACTTATCATTTTCTTCAAACCTTCTGTGAGTCAATTTATGTGAATCAATTTTATTTATATTTTTTTCTCCAAATAATAAAAAAAAAATTGCGTCTTTTTCCTTGTTCCCCTGGGTCTTTCTTGGAGGAGAGCGCTCAGGTGTGCAGTGCTGTAAAGCAGTGCTGGGTTGTGGAAGACACAAGGTCTTTGGACTGTTGCAGATGTGTCACATCGAAACCCCACTTTACTGCCTGAAAGCAAAAGCGCTGAGATTACACACTGCCTGCATTAGTTTTCGCAGTGCTGTGGCAGATGACCTGACAAACAGTTTAACGGTTGAAGGATTTATTACATCTAATGGTAAGAGGGTTCAGTTCTTGGCTCCATGCATTCAGGCAGAACATCATGGCTGTGAGAACATGTGGTGGAAGCTGTTCTTCACTTCTTGACAGATAGGAAGTAGAGAAAAAGGGCCAGGGTCTAATGTAGCTACAAGGACTGGGGAGAGTTATCCATTTCCTCCAATAAGCTCACCTTCTACCCTTTACTACCTTTCAATAATGCAACAATATTATGACTTCATCAAAAGATAGAATCAGGGATTAGGGCAGAGTCCCCGTGTTCTGTCACCAGAAGCACCATCCCAGACATACCCAGAAGTATGCTTTACTAACCTTCTAGGGCATTTCTTGATCAAATCATGTTGATAATCAAACTTAACCATCAGATTCTCTTTAGCAGAAGTGACCAACTTCTGACCTCTGTAGGCCAGCTCTACACCTTACACTCCACCTCACTTCACACAAACCTCACACACCTTCATAAACACACAACCGAAGCAAGCAGGCTGCCTTAAACCTGCAAAGCCAGCTAGTATACAAAGCTCTCTCTAAACAGAGATGATGCAATCACCTTACTAATCAGAACATGCTTCACCTAAAAAAAAATGAGGTGAGATAATGGAAGGAACAAACAAAAGCTAAGGTAAAGGTCTGAGGTGGTCAGGGCCACAGAGACATTGACACGACAAGGAAGCAGAACCTGTACACGGGACGAAACTGATATAGTGCCGTGAACTAGATGTTTGTGTTCCTCTCAAACTGATGTCGAAACGTGCCCCTGAATGTGATGGCATTAAGATAAAGTGTGGGACTTTTCAAAGGTCATTATTACGTTATAAGGGCAGAACCCTTGTGAGTTGACTAATGCCCTGTTTTAGTTTCTCTTCTAGTTGCTATGACAAAATACCAAGGTAAAAGTGACTTAAGAGAGAAAGGGTTTATTCCAGCTCACAGTTCCAGGTTTCCACCATGGCAGGGAAGTCAAGCATCAAGGGTTTGAAGCAGCTAGTCATGTGATGTCACAGCTGGAAGATGGGAGAGATGAATACATGATGCATGCTGGTACGCAGCTCTTCTATGTCCTTGTATAGTCCAGGATCCTCTGTCTAGGGAATGAGGGCACTGGTCTTCCCACCTTAGTTAACATAATCAAAATCATCCCACAAACATGCTCTGAGACCCATCTCCCATGTAATCCTAGATTTTTGTCAAATTGGCAGTTCATACCAAAAGAACCTTAAAAAAGGAACCAAAGAGTGATCGTCCCTCCTTTCCATAATGGGAAGATACCAAGTCTATGGCCTCCAACATGAAGGAGGCACCTTCACCGGCGCCTGCCCATGTTATCCCCCGAATCCTCCGGAAGTAGAGAAAGCTTCTAGAAGTAGAGAAAATAAATTTCTATTGTTTTTGACATACCCAGTCTGTGGTCCTTTCTTAAAGCAGCCAGAACTAAAACAGACAGGTAGAACATTAAGAGAAGAGAGGGCAGACTGGAAGGCTGGTAGCTCTCAGATCAGGAAAATTAGGTTAGACAGTCAAGCCACTCTGCTGGCAGAGGCTGAGCTACCTCTTTCTGAGGGGCTTCCACAGCCCCTGTGACATGAATTCCTGACCTGTTCACCTTGCCCAGGCTGGCCTTTTATAGTTCCTTTCTTCCGAGGAGGATGGGGGAATTGTCTAATCTTTTACAGGCTTCTGAGAAGGCCTGGCCTGGTGGAGTTTCCTGCTCGTGCCCATTTCTATTTCTACTCTTCAGATAGACTTCTGTCTTATGTAGGTGACTAAGTAAGTCCTTCCACTCACAAATTAATACCATAACAAGGAAAAGAATGTCTATTATTGATGGAAATTGGCATCTGAATGTGGAGTCCCATGTTGACTGTGGAAATGCCCCATTTATTTTAAGGGACATAGCTCGCCTAGCATTTTGGTATAGGAGCCAATATAAATCAGCTTTCTAATCTTGAGCATCCGGTGTCAGGCACTTGTACTCACTAAACACTTTCTTTAACAGTCTCCAATTGGTTTGCTCTTCCATGAGGGGTAACAAATCGAGAGGTTAAAGAACGGCTGTAGAGTAGGATTACTTGAGTTCATTTTTTTGCCTTTACCACTTACAGGCTGAGCAGCATTCTTAATGTCACAAATTCTTCATTATTAATATTATAATATATATTTAAAACTTATTGCAAATACTGCATCACTATTCTATTAAAGCACTTATCTGCTGCATTTGTTCATTTACTAATAGCACTTTGTGGGAAGAGAGAGGGCGTGCAGTAAGCATGAGTGTGAAGCATGCTAGAGCATGGCTTCAAGTCTCTTTCCTCAGGTGCTGACCACATTTTTTTTTCACCAAGTAGGCTAGACTGGCTGGCCAGCAAGCCTTAGGACTCCACCTGTGTCTGCCTACCTATTGCTGGGATTACAAACCCAGGTTATCATACCTACATTAAAATTTTTTGAATTAATTATTATTGTGTGTATGAGTGTATGATTGGGATCAGGCATGCCAGGGCACATGTGTGAAAATCAGAGGAATAAATTAATATTCCCTTCTCTAAAATAATTCTCACAGAATTTTCATTCTCTGAACTTGGACTTTTAAACCTCTTTCTAAGCCTTCTTCTCCATGTGGGCATAAACCCACAGTGCCCATTATGCTTTTTTTAGCTATTCATTCGCTCAATTAATTGGTCTATGCTATTTCATTAGCTTAAGCGCCATAATTTTCAGGTCCTTTAGAGCCCACCGTTTCTTATAGAGGTTGCCACTGTGTTCTGCCTTTTCATTCTTCTCTGTTTTTTTTTTTACCATACTTACTGCGCTGATCATTCTTGGGTGTCTTTCTGCCCGTGTCTATCCATTTAGCAAGGTCATTTTGAATTCCAATCCCATCTGCTCAGGAGTTCACTTCTCTCCAGGTGATTATCTCAGCTGAATCACCGAGCTTCCTGTTTCTTCAGCCAGGTCATGGACAGGAGCTAAAACATACAGCTTTCACTTGCTTTATAAAAACAGGACATTATTCTCCGAAGCCGCAAAACAGGGCGGATGTGCGAGAAACCGCATTTAAGGGGAGGGAAACCATTTTGTGGAAGACATATTTTTGTAAGAAATACTTTTGGTTCTGAGAATGAGTGAATGAGTGACTTCTAGCCTCAATAATTTTTTGCTTAATTTCCCAGTGCTCTATAATGCAATATTTCAACTCATTAACTCAAAATTTAACCTCATGTATTTTTTAAAAGTCAACTTAGACCTGTCACACATCTGAGCTTATCCAGTAAATAAACTGGATCTCCTATATATCCAAATCAAACTCGGCACACCAAAAAGCCATTAAGAATACACAGTGCACAATTTGGTTGAGCACTCTTAGGTACTGGGTAAGAACAGTGGTTATTGATTTTTGGTTAGTCTTGGCTTTAATTAAATAGAATGTAAATAGGTATGTTGCTCTGAAGATAAAAAATGATCAAAGTCTTTCACTGTTTCACTTGATGAAAGTAAAATGTTTACGTAGTATGCTTCCACATGAAAGGAAGTGATTGTGGATTTTTTAATATCTTGGAATAAAATGCAACCTTATTAGAAATAAAAGACAGCTTAAATGAAGTTGTGCTCCAAGCATTTTGCCATAGTAGAAGGAGTGTTCAGTTTTCTCAGTGCTTTTCTTGGGTAGCACACGTAGTTTGACAGGCCTCTGAAGGCGCTATCACCTGCACGCTTTCCCATTAACATCGGAAGGCTCTCTTCCAGTTCCTTGGAGAAAGCTGTTTCATGCCTCTTCCAGCCGAGCCGACCTCAGCAGTGTGCTTTCATGATTGCCTCCTCTAACATTAGGAAGAACTGTGGCCAAGGCAAAGACTAAGCCACAGTTACAATTTGAGGAGAATTTTAGTAAATTTAATTGGCTTCATGGAAAAAAGCTTTTCCCAGAATACAGACTTCTGCACAGACAGGCTGAAAAGATCTCTTGGGGCTCTCAGCCTGGTGCTCGGCTCTGCCCTGCTGGGCTTCCCTGTCATAAATTCCAGCTTCTAATGTCAGCTCCCTCCTTTGTCAAGCTTTAAGGCATTTCTGGAATTACTCAGTAAAGGGACTTTGACAATCCCCTGCCCTGTTCTTAAGTCATAGAGCTGATTTATGGCTGAGGGAGGTTCTCTAAACAGAAGATGAAATTGGTTGAAATGTTATCCATTATTAAAGTAGGTTCAGGGGTTCCTCTGGCTGATCAGTGCAGGTCACCTTAGATGCAATCAGCCTGGATACACAGACTTATTGCTATTTTGTGAGTTTTACTGCAGGAAAATGAAAGTCGCCCTTAAAGATTGTTTAAAGACAGAATCTGAAGAGCAGAGCATAGTGATCCTGTCACGGCAGATTCTAAATCTGCTCTTGCCGAGATGGATACCATCAGAGCAGTTTCAGAAACTGCTCCTACTAATGAAAACTTAGAAAATATTTTCAAGCACTGTTTATCCTCCCTTGTCCTTTCTACTCAGGTACCTTGGTATTAGGTCTCATTGAGTCAGGAGAGACTAATACAAATAATAAATAAAAAACACCACCAACAAAGAAACCGTCTCTGCCTTTTGTAACTTACAGACATATAATAGTAACAAATAGATTATAAAATGGCATGGAGTGGTCTAGGTTATAAAGAAAAGTAAAGTGCAGGAGGGGTCTGAAGAATGAGGGACAGATGCTGTGCTAGAATATGTGCTAGTTTTCTGTTGCTGCGGTGTTCACTTCTAAATGCTGCAGATCTAGTGGCTTAAAATAGCTTGAATTTGTTGTCTTACAGGTTTATAGGTTAGAAGTCCTGCACTTGCCTTTCTGGGGTAAAATCAAGGTGTCAACAGGGTCTAAGAGGAGAATACCCTTATCTTCTTTTATGCCTCTGATTCTAGTCCCTCTCTCTTCTGTCAAAGCATCATTGCCCATCATTCATTGTCACATCTCCTCTCAATGCAGCCAACAAAGGTTCCCCTGTTTTAAAAGCTTGTGTGATTATACTGGGCTCTCCCATAGAATACAGAACAAGCTCTTTATCTTAAGATCAGTTAACTAGCAATCTTAATTCTGCCTGTAATCTTGACTCTGATGCCACAGGACAAATTCATGTGTTTTAAGGCCTTCGTAAACTTTTTCCACTTGCCAAGAAAATTTTTATAAGACTCTGTATGTATAGGTATATGAATATGTGTATATACATATAAAATCATTTACTGATAATCATGAATGTATTTTAAAACCACTTTGTGTACATAGACTCTTACCATTTATTAATGATGAAAACCAGTTTGCATACTAATAATTTGATGTGCTTGCTTGCTTACTTTGAGGATTAAGGCCCTAAATATGAAGAAAGACCAGGATGGCTAAAGGGGAAAGAGTTAATGACATAGAGGAGATCAGTAGGAGGGCCAATTGATAGAGGAGGCTAAGTTTAGACAAACAGCTACTGAAGAATTTCCAAGCAGAGAGTTTCTATGATCTAGTCTACATTCTGAAAGGATCCTTGACTGTGTGATGATACAGAAAACAGAGATAAAGGCAGAATCCAAGGAACTGGGGACGAGGCAATTGTGCTAATCAGCTGTGAGATGATGGTGGTTGGGATGAGGATTGTAACAGCAGAGACGACCAGAAGAAAGAATCAAGGTTTACATGTAATATTCTATAAACATTTGAAAATTTTTTACTTGATGTAATTTTAGGCTTATTTAAAAGTATTGAAAATAAATACAATGAGTTCCTATGTACACTTTCTCTCTTCCCGTCTACACACCTACACCTACACACACACACACACACAATTCCAGATCAATGACCAGAATCAGATTATTAACACTCATATAATAGCTTCACCTGATCTTCAGACATTATTCATATGTTACTATTTCCTCTCAGTTACAGCTATTAAGGCAAAAGATCATCTTGTAATCATGTAATCTATTCAGTTGTTATGTCTTCCACTTCCTTTCATCAGGAATAGATCTTTAGTCTATCTTCAATAACATTTAATTTAGATTGAAGTATTCTGGCCAATATTTTGTTTGTTTATTTTGTAGATGGCTCTCAACTTGAGCTTCTCTGATGTTCTCACATGATTAGGTACAGCTTTGCATTTTTGTCAGGAATACCACAGAAGTGATGCTGGGTCCTCTATGATGCCTCATGTAATGGAGGCGTGTGTTATACACCTGCTTCTGTTAAGGTTACTTGGTTAAGATGGTATCTGTCAGATTTCTCTATTGCAAAGTCATTTTTCCCCTTTTTAATTAATAATGATTTTGTGTGCTGATTCTTTGAAACTGTATATTAAATACCTTGCTACTAACCAAACTTTTACCAGATACTTTCATCATGCATCGGGGATTATTTTTAAAGATATTTTATATATTATTTTGATTTTATGTGTATGAGTGTACTGCCTGCACATAGGTCGGTCCACTTGTGTTGTGCAATGCTCATGGAGGTCAGAAGAGGACACTGGATCTCCTAGAACTGGAGTTACAGATAGTTGTTAGTTGCTATATGGGTGCTGGGCATTAAACCTGTGTCCTCTGCAAGAGTATCCAGTGGTCTTAATCCAGAGATCTCTCTCCAGCCTCCAGTGATTCTTATATACATGGATAATTATTATAATGTTAAATGATGACTTTTCTAATTCATTTCTTCTTCTAAATTTGCTAATTGACTTTATACTGAAATAAGCTATTTCCCTTCTACACTATTAATTGAATAAATATTCACTAATAGATCATTTATTTCATTCAATGACATAATGCATTAAATCATTATTTATGAAGATGCTCAGATTATGTCTTTCTGACATGTCCCCATTGTTTTTGAGCATGTTCTCCATCATGGCACAGTAAAATGATCCAGATTCATTTTGTGCTTTTGCAGCTCTGAACCAAGAATCAGCCATGTCTCCTTTTAGTGAAAAATTGATAGATAGTTGCTGGGTATATTCATTGAAATTTAGTCAAGGATGGTTCCAAGGTTTGTGACTTGAGTTAATGGAAGAATAAAGGTAGTATGCACTTATATGGAGGAAACTAAGGTTTGGAGGAAGGACTTGGAGTTCAATTTTGCCTTATTAATTTGAGATGCCTACTAAGCATGCTAGTCAACAGGACAGGTAGGTAGTTGAATATCTGAGTCTATAGTTCTGTAGAGAATCCTGTACTAGAGATAAAATATGGTAATTATCTAAGTATTAAAATCGATAAGACGGGTTTAAGCTATCAGAACGGAGGTATGAAAAGAAAATAATGAAGCCTCAAGTTCAAAGGAATTCTAGCATAAGAGGAAAAGGAGAAGAGGGATATGCAACAAAGGAGGCTGGGAATGAATAACCACTGAGGGAAAAGGAAAGACAGAAGCACTTGGTGTTGCAGAAGGCATCTTGGGGGAGAAGGAATCAAGGCAGAGAATGATTAACCATGTTGAATGCTTCTGTTAAGTCAAATCAGATAAGGACTGAAAATTGATCAGTGAGTGGGGCAGTGATTCTACTTGGAGTGACCTTAAGAGAAAAAGACAAGAGGAATTAAACAGAACACATGGAGACAAAGTTTGTAAAGGGCTTACTGCAATGATGAACAAAAGAACAAAGGGTTCACCACCAGAGAATAAGGGACACAGGAGAGTCCTTCTGTTTGCTTTTGCAAGATGGACAAAATAATGGTGTGCCTGTATATGGGTAGAAGTGTCTAGGTGGAGAGCAGCAGAGCCTATGGAGAGCAGCAGAGCCGATGAAGAGCAGCAGAGCGATCGAGAGCAGCAGAGCCGATGGAGAGCAGCAGAGCGATGGAGAGCCTATGGAGAGCAGCAGAGCCTATGAAGAGCAGCAGAGCCAATGGAGGCAGCAGAGGGGTAGTATACCAGTCTATGCTGGCTTTCTGCTTCTGGATGCCCATGTTCCTTGGCTCCACAGTTTGAAAAACCAGCAGTAGTCAGTAGAGAACCTTTCTCACCTGTCTGACACCACTTCCTGTTGTCCACCTGCTCCCAAGACACCCAACAAAAGCTCTCTGATTTTAAGAGCTCATGATTAGACGGAGCCCACTCAGTTAATCCAGCATAATCTGACTTCAAAGTCTTCAGTCAAATGTGCAAAATCTTGATCCCATCTGGTCTTGTTATATAAAGTGCCATTAGTTTCTTGGATTGCTTTGTCTTTTAACTTTCCTAGTTTATTCTTTGTTTACATTGATATAAACTTGTGAGTTTCATGAATTCCAGATTAGTAGGACTGAATTCTAGGTGTACCTGCAGATGTGCCTCATGCATCTGTCATTTAACTGGTGCTAATCAACACTGCTCACACCCGACCAGCACCACAAGAGAAGATAGGTGCAGCTGCCTGCTGCATCTTGTACTCTTCTGCAAAATAATTTTGTCCAGTCTTCCTTGTATCTGACTTCTAGATAATTCCATCCGTGTAGCCCTGGTGAGAGATTGGCTGGAAGGAACCAGGAAGCAGGGAGGCTGTTTCTCCCCATCTCCTTCAGCTTCATGGTGTGGTTTCCTGTCCTGATTGCGCTTAGTGGCCTCTGGCCCCCCGGGCTCCTGCCCTGTGAGACTGGCTTCAGCTAGAAGTCTTGGCTTCTGGATTCTAGAACCACTACTTCTTTTCCCTGGGTACTTGTGGCTTCTTGTTGTTAACAAACCCTTCGTTGCTTTCATTCCCTAAGTGTCTTAGTTTTTTCATCACTGTGGGACAGTTCACTGCATTAGGCTTCCTCTATTTGAAATAGCTAGAGTTGTTTCTGTTTTCTCCATTGATCTTCCACTGATAGAATGGAAAATAAAGCTATGCTAATTTAAATTTTACATGCACAAAAATATCCTTGCTTATCAGTCTGAGAAGAACTTTTATACTCTAAAAAATTAAAAACTTGGACAGAAAATCCATTCAGCTTAAGACATACGTAAAGAAAATAACACCCTTACAGCATCTCTGACATAAGATATGTGGTTTGTTGTTCACTTACTAAGGCTGATGTCAACAGTGTGAGCTTCATGTTACACGAGAAAGGAAATTCAGGAAGCCACTCTGTGAGCTGCTGGAAATTAGATTTCTGAATGATGAGCCCATGGTGTTGGTAGAGCAGAAGACAGGACCATATCCCACTGCCAGTGCCAATCAAGAACCCTCAATCACGGCTTTGGATCACAAAGGACAGGATAACAAGAATTCTACATGCCTAAGACGTGATTTCTTCTGTTTCAGGGAGGGAGAAACTGGGGCAGGATGCAATCTGGGGTGGTGGGTGGCCGGCCACTCATTTCTTCTTAAACACACACAGTGGCAAAGGGATAAAGGAAACTTATGCTCTGAATAGCAAGGCTATTAGCTAGAAGAGAAAGATTAAAAAATAATTTGCATGCATGATTATTAGGATGGAAAAAGATGGCTCTAACACTGCAGTTCTTGACACAACTTTGTGACTTTCTGTGGCTGAGATAATGTACATAAAGCAGAGACCCTGCCATCTGACTAATTAACTCGGCAGCAGGGAGGGAATGGATGAAAAGATAATTAATAGGTCAAAGACCCAAAGCTGTGTTATGATTATTTGAATAATATTATGATAATTTGAATAACGTACAAGACTTTGTGAAAATTGGTTGCTGGCTAGGACTCCAGCTGACAAAACATTTGAATCATGCTCATTTGCTACCTCCTGGGTAGCTTTCCTTCCTTCCTGAAAGTGCTGAGCATATGTTTGGATACTGGGGGTGGGGTGAGGGAAATGGCCATGAAACAAATACTGCTTTAAATATCCACAGCAGGATCATACTGTCTTCAGTGTCCATGGAAGAATTCTTCCCCTTCCCACACTGAACTGACCTTTACAGGCAGCACATGTGCAGAAGGAAGCCCCAGACACACAGCTTTCAGGTTGACAGACAAGAACTCAGTGCCTATCTCCCAGTTTAAACATGAATTTATGTGGGGCTGGAGAGATGGCTCAGCTGTTAAGAGCACTGGCTACTCTTCCAGAGAACCTTGGTTTAGTTCCCAGCACCCACATGACAGCTGACAACCGCTGTAACTGCTGCAGTTCCAAGGGATCCGATACCCACTTCTAGCCTCCATGGGCATTGAATGCATGGGTGCACTTACTGATATGTATAAAATAAAAATTAAGAAAATTTAAATAGGTTCCTTTAATTTGACTAAGTCTGAATTTGATAGATTTCCATGTTTACTTGGGAAAACAAAACCAAAGTATTATTCTCATCTTTAAAAAGTAAAGATTTGAAGTTAGGATATCTTTATCAGAAAAATGTAAAAACATTGAGTATGTATGCTCTACACAAAAACTGGTTTTGATAATCTTGTGACATATCAGCTGACATGGGAGTGTTTAAATACATCCCATACTTGACAGTTGTGTGGGACCATATCAGATAACACCTCAGGAGCTATTTTTCCCTTTTCCTGAGAAAATGGACTTCAGTGTTAGCATTGGAGCAGCTTCTAGAACATGGTCTGAGGATGTCTAGGGCAAATAATGAAAGGCCAGACTGTTTCATGCTGTGTCGGTGTACTTCCAGCAGCAGTTCTGTGTAGGTTTTATTACTTCTGTGGTTCCCTCCTGTCTTGCTATTGGGAATGTTTGGCAACGTCCAGGCGACACTTGTCACGACTCAGAGATCCCACTAGAATTCAGAAGTAGAGGGCAGGGATATAGCTGTATACTCTAAAGTGCACAGGACAGTCCTACAACAGCTCATAGTGCTGACACTGAGGAACCTGAATTTCCAAGCATGGCCTCCAGTGAACGCAAAAATGGAAAGAAGCATGCCTTGTTTAAGAGACTCTTAAAATTACTGTAAGCTTTTGCTCTTCACCTAAAAGAATGAGGGAAATTGGGGAAAACATGGAATTCCACTGCATATAACAAAATGACTAACCTCCTCTGCTGGGCCTAGGAACACCAGTCATATGGCAAAAAATTGATCATTAATGATTAGCATTACTGAATGAATAAAGGTAAATAATTCTTAGTTTCAAGAATACATGCATCAAAAGATAAATCTTGGAGGTGGAAAGAGATTGTTTTTCTAAAGGACAACTAACTGCCGGGGAAAGCAATGGCCCTCAGAAGAACTAGAAAACTACCGATGAACTTCTGCAGCCTACTATAATAGAATTGTGCACACCACAGTAACTGACCATGACTTCAGAATGCTGGGTCCCGAATCTCCTAAAGATGTGATCTGGGTGTCCATCTACACAGGCTTTCCAATATGTATTTGTTCCATCTATTTTAAAGAGTATTTATTTAGCTGGAAGATTAAGCTGGGAGAGTATGAAGCATATTATTTATGATGACTGGTGGGTGAATTAAGTGGGTAGATTTATTTCTAAAGCAGAATCAAAACAAATGCAGCACACTGCACAGGGGACAGCACTGATAGTAAAAACATGCTGCCTGGCATTTAAGAATAGTTATAAAATTTTAAGAATTAGATTTGTGTTTTGGAAGTAGCAATCAGGCTATAGCTGGATTAGAATTACAGTTTTCCAGCTTATATATTTTCTCCTTTATTTCATTTCCTAAAGCAAACATTAACATTTAGATTGCCAAATAGCAAGCTAGATTTCACTTCTCAGTTTCTGTGAATAAATTAGTAAATTCATAAAGTAGAACATACATATTGTTATACAAATCAATGTCAAAATTACATATACCTCAGAAATCAGAATGTAATTCTTGAACTACAAAAACATGGAGTTTTACATTACTGTTTCCTATTTAAGCTACGAATGTATGCCATGGTGTAGCTCTCACTTTGAGAATAATAGGAGTCCCCTAGATGCCCAAACGGTCATCAGCTACATCTACTGAGAACCATAGAATAAGATAATTTCCACTACTTTCTTGAACACATTAATCTTTGTCTTGTAAGTGTGCTTTTCTTGCTTTTGTGGCACTGATACAAGCAAAATTTAATGAAGTCTTCTTGTTAGTGTGGAGGCCAAGTTGTGGGGTCAGGGACGGAGGGGCAAGAGGAGCAGAGAGATTAAGGAAGATTCACGGAGCCACTGGCAAGTACGACATGCTTTATTTTCTCTGGGCAAGGGTACGTGGCCTCCGGGTGAGACTGCATGCCATTGGATCCAAGAACTTTTTATAGGAAATCACACAAAAGTGGCTTCTTACCAAAAGTGGTTATATAGCAGATTACATCACTGTTTACTTTTGGGGTCCCCAGACACCTAGTGTTTAGTCGTTTTGTACTGACTCATAGCTCTCTGGCTGTCTAGTGTTAGCCATTTTGGCCTGTGTCAGAAATCCATATCAGCACTGTCATGGGCTTGATTCCCTTCAGTGAGATTGTTTTCTGTGTTCATTCACTGAAATCATGTTCCTAGGATCTTCTGGTCTTTGGGGACACTGTATTCCCCCTCGTGATGGTTACTGTAAACTTGTCAACTTGACAGGATCTAGATCACCTTGGAGATGGGCTTTTGGTCATGCCCGTGGAGGATTACCTTCATTCTACTAATTGATGGGAGGAAGCCTATCTTAACTGTAGGGGGTCTGTTTCCTAGGCAGGCAATCCTGGACTGTATAAAATGGAGGAAGCGAGTTGAGCTTCCATTTGTTGCTGTTTTTTCTGACTACAGACATAATAATGTCTGCTTCAGGCTCCTGCTGCCTTGACCTCTCCCCCGTGATAAGCTGCAGTCTTGACCTGTGAGCCAGAGTAAGCCCTTTCTCCTTTAAGTTGCTTTTGTCAGGGTACTTTATCACATCAACAGGAGAAGTAACCAAGACATCCCCTCTTTAAAGCCGTCTTATAGTAGTACCTTCCCTGCCACTCTCAGGCAGAATTATTTGTTGTCTTCTGTGGTTTTCATGTTATATATAACTATTAGAACATTCAACATATGGAATTATAATGATTTATATCCCTGCTTCTCTACCAGAGTATGAGCTTGAGGACAAGAACAGTCTTTAATCATCAGTGTCCTGAACTCCTTAGGCTAAAATAGCCGAAAGGTAGAAAGTAGCCATTTAATGTGTGATAAATGAGTAAAAGTTATCCATTAAAGCCCTTTTCTTCAACTATTCCATCTGATTTTCAGAGAAAACAGATTTGTTACCTGCTATTTCTGTGGGACTGAGTTGTTGCCAAGTCCTTTATAATAGCTTATCTTAACAGGTTGGTATGTGTTGTCCCCAACTCTGACATGAGCTGCTTACTGGTTGCTTCTGCCCCCACTTCAGCTAGATGTTTTCAATTACTAACTCAGCCCAGACTGACAGAAATCAGATTGGTTTCTGCCACCACAGAAGCCATAAAGCAGCTTACGGTCTAATTTGATCTGCTTTCTCCCAGGCACAGCTCTGCCTCTAGACTTCTGTTTATGTAAACTTCTGTTATGTGTCTTGATGGTTTAAGCTACTGTTAGTTTGGCTTTTAATCAATTGTAGTGGAAAGAAACCTAGCTGATAGATACAATAGTTTAATAGTTTAAGGAAGAGATGTCAAAGGAAAGATGTGTATTATTGTAAAAGACAGAAGGGGAGGAAGGGTAGAGAAAAGAATCATTAGCATGAAGAGTGAGGAGGAACTAACATGTTGCTAGTTAATTGTATGTTGTTGGCAAGTCTTATACAGCATATTGAACACAATAGAAGCACCATTTGTTAGAAAGAAGACACAACACTTCACTGGGCATCTTTAATGACTTTGAGATAGGAGAGCATAAAGGAATGGATTTTCTCATGAAAAGCAACAAGGTATTTATGAACAGACACTTGGTACACAAGTGTAAATGAGGTAGCAGAATTCTTTATTTCTGAACAGTGGACCTTGTTGCTCCAGATAGTATAGCTTTGTTTCTTAATAATAAAGGGACAATTGTACTTGGCTATATGATAGTGGTGCATTTGCAAAGGAAAGTTCTATTGAGGACATGGACAGTGATCTAGACTACTTCAGCCTCACCTACAGTATATTCTTGTGCTCTGCAAAGCATACCACTGTCCTAGTTGTAACATTAAATAAAGTCACAATTTATATCTAGTGGGGACCAGGAAGATGGCTCAGCAGTTAAGAGCACTGATTGCTTTTGCAAAGGGCCCATGTGGACCCCGCACCCACATGGCAGCTAACAGCCATCTTTAACCCCAGTTCCTGGGGATCTGATGCTCTCTTCTGACCTAAGTGGGCAATGAATGACATGGGTGTACTTATGTACATGTATGCAATACACTCATACACATAACATTTTAAAAAAGTTATATCTAGGTACTTCTGCGACTCAATTCTTCATTTTTGGAAGAAGGGAAGTAAACTGGAAACCGAGGGCCTTTCCACTCTACAACTTTGACTCAGAGGTCCCAAAGTTGAAACCCTTTCTTCCTGTGAATTCTGGTTTGTGTGGCTCGGGTTGGCCTCTAGTTCATGATCTTCCTGCTTCAGCCTCTCAAGTTCTGGAATTATATGGAATTACAGGTGAGAACTATCATGCCCGCCACAAGTGCTGTCTTGTTCTGAATCTTTTTTCAAATATATCATTTCCAAAAATTACAAAATAAAAGTGCAAGAGAGAGACTCTAGACAAGGTTATTGAGAAAAATTATATTTCCTGAGTAAATTTTCTGAAATAATTGCTCTGAGACTTTTTAGCTTTACTTCTTTTATTCTTTGCTTTTTTATCCTATTGTAAGATAAGAGATTAATGATCTAGGTTGCCTTCAAAGCACTAAGTTTCATCTAAATAATGACAGCAGTTCTTTTTGGTTTCGGCATTTATGGACTATGATCATAATGTCCTTTAATTTTTAGAAGAGTGAAAAAAATTCTCATTCTTGGGAAGTAAAAGATTTTAGGGATAACATTTTCAGAGTGCAATATATTTCTATTGGAAAAAACAAAAGCTTCTTTTTAAAAGCTGTTCATAAAAATGGCGGCCTATGACATGCCAGACAATGTTCTGGTTCCCGTGGAAACCAGCATTCACAGAATCTGATGACACATGGCCACCTGATGATCCTGGGTAAAACAGCTGCACACAGCATCTCAGTTTACACTGTAAAATGGAAAATAATCAAAACTTACACCTGAAATTCATGAGGTAACTTGCCAAATGTCAACAATAGCCTTGAATGCACCAGGGCAGACATGGCTTAGAACCATACATAAGCATTAGAAGATCTTGATAAGTTAAAAATATCAAGCCTATCTATTTATAAAATAAATAAATTATGTTTTTATCTTAAAATGCAGTTGTTAAAATTTGCCTGGCTAAACAGAACTGTATCTATTTAGAGTGCTCCTTTAAAAACCACAAGATGTGTGTTTCTCTAAATACTACGTATCTTCCTAAGGACTATGACCTTTGGTAGCATTTCGCTTTGTAGTATATATGAATGACAACTACATTTTAGGCCACACAGTGGTATGGTTAGTTACATCGGGATTAGAGCTTTAGATTTTTAACCATGAAAACATGCGTGCACGTTTGTCTATTATTTCTTGGGTTTTGTTTTTGATCTTGATCTGAATTTCATCTCTTTTTCCCTTTTGTCCATGTTGTGAAGGGTAATTAAATTTGTATTGAATTTTATGAATCCTGTGGAGAAAAGATTTATATCCACCTAGGAAATCTTGGGAGCATGGAGTTTTATACACAAATTCTGGGGTTCCTGTTGCTAGCTTGTTAGTAACCTTGAGGTTTAGCCAAGAAGTATAAATGTGGAGCACACCTACAGAATCCAGGTGAACCTGGTAAAGACTGAGGAATATGAATTGCTTGGTCATTTTCACAATTTAAGCTAAAACATCTTAAATCTATATCTATAGGTAAGATTGGATCTAGAACAAAAGCATTTTAACTATTGTTTTAGTCAGATATATAAAGATTTTAGTGGTGCCCAACCATTGTTTAAAATATTGAATCATAAGCAGCACTTCTATGAGTATTTTTTTGGTAAATTTTAAGGTAGCTATATAGTCAGATTCAGTAGGAAGACAATCATAAACTAAATTCATAATATATTTCTCATACCTATTTGTATATTAAATGGGAATACATTGTCAATAGGGTAGTTGGTAATTAAATCATGCACAGAGTATTAAATAAAAGCAAAGAACAGGTTTGCAGAATGTTTGACAAAAACTGCATGTATAGTTAGTTCATTGTTTTATAGAAACTAACTTGTCAGTGTAATATTTTCAAGAAAGTGAAATGATTCATTAGAGATATTTCCATTAATTATTAATAAAGTTTATCAACCAGAAAATACTAAATTTTCTAGGACACACTGAAAATATGGGACAAAATAGCGGGAAAGAGGCATTGCCACAAAACATGAATGTTGAGGGGACTAGAAGAAAAACGTCTTTTGTTGTTTTTTTTTTAAAGCTCTTCTTTTAGGAAAATGTTCAAACATAAATTCCAGCTACTCAGTAAGCAAAACAAAAGCTGTAGAGCAATTATTCTGATTAGTTATTTAGTAACATTTTCTCAGTTTGGACTAGTTTATTACATGCCAGTTTATACATTAAATTGATTAATAGTTTGGCACTAGAGATCAGTTAAACTTTGGGAATCATTTCTTCTCATTTGAAACAAAAAAACAAAAATAAACCGGAGTCAGAATGGAACATTTTCTCAGAAAAGATCATCTTGACTGAAATCTTTATTAAGCAAAAATACATAAATTTCTTTACATGTTCATAAAATGGAAGACTTGGTATCAGTTTTCTCCTAAATTGATTTGGATGCAAGTACACTAAAAATTCCATCAAATATTCTTTTCATTAAAAAGAATAACAAAATGCAGTTATCCCATGATAACTTGCATATTGATGTATTTATTTCATAGATGTATATATGCCACATGTAAATAAAATAACAAGTAATGTTGTCTCATGTTAGAGAAATTGTAACAGAGGTGTTTGTCTATCAAACTGAGGCAGTCAAGCATAGCGGAGAGTTTAGTACCCTGAGTCCCTACTGGGTTTTGGGTTTTGCACACATACCTTTTATGGCAACCTGGTTCTTCACCTTCATTTACCAAGCACAAAGCACACCCACCTCTCTAAACAATGCACCTAGCAACCACAGAACCTCTCAACCACCCACTTGCATTGAACTACAAATACTTTGAATGATGGTGTAAGTTTTCCTGCCCCAAGTATCAATCAAATTTCTACAGTTTATATTCCAGTCTATTTCCAACATAGATGGGTATGAAGTATACAAGGACCTTCCTGTCCTGAATGAGCTTTGAATACGTGCATAGTAAAGTAAAACTATAACCTCTGTTATCTTCTAAGGAGAATCTCATATTTACCATCTTATGCCTATGCATAATTGGGAAGGCATATGATTAACATCAAATTATTGTAAGAAAGGAGAAGAGCAGGAGAGAAATGATTATATAACCTAACTTATCAATCAAAATAGTCAAACTATACCCCTTAGAAACCAACTCCTCCTTCTCTTGAACACAATTAAAGAAAGTCTTGAACAATAATCTGGGTCCTGAGTATTTCACTCATGCAACCACTGTTAATTTTGACAGTGTATCCCTCTTTAATCTGTACTATTGCTTTTCTCCAAATAAAATTACCTTTATTTTACAAATCTTTGTGAGCCTTTATTTTCAGTTCTTTGCATAAGAGCTCAAGAACCTAGAAACACCTGGCTTGGATCCTGGTCACCAGTAACAAAATGACCATCTCACTCTAAAATGTATGTGAAAATGTAAAGTGCTGAGGATAAGTAAAAAAGTCTTAGAAGGGCTAACTATAATCCTTCCCTATTAAACAGCAAGATTTGATATAAAGTGGTTAAAACTAAGATAGTATGGCATTGAGACAAGGATAACCACCATGAGGAGTGGAAGGGAACAAATAGAAACAGACCTCTGTCTGCTCACCTGCCTTGTGACAGGAGTGGCACTTCAGCGCATGGAGAGAATGACTCAATACATGATGCAGGCCAATTGCTATCCATAATGGAATAGCATGTCTTAACTCTGTCTTGTATCATAAACAAAATCAAATGCCAGCTAGAATAGAAAGCTTCATATGAAGGACAGAGCTTTATAGCTCCCAGAAGGAAACACAGGGGACATACATTTAATGCCTTAGTAAGGAAATTGTTTTTTAAATAGAGACAAAAAAGACAATAGTTAAACATTCTTTTCATCAAAAGACATCAAGACAGGGACAAAGCACAAAGTAGAGCTGGAGTTTTCTTTTTTCAATATTTAAAACTTAAGCAACATGGCTCAATGGATAAAGGAACTTGATAGCAGACGTGAAGACTGAGTTCAGTTTCCTTGATACACATGGTAGACGGAGAGAACTGACTCCTGAAAGTTGTCCTCTGGCCTCCATGAGCACACCATGGCACACACACACACATATAACACATATGTACACACATATAACACATAGTAAATAAATGAAGTAAGTGTCTTTAACTGCATGGAACTACAATCAAAAAGAAAAATGATTGAAAGACTTTCAAAACAAGATATGCAGTGGCCAATAGATATAAAAGATATTTAAATATGATTAATCATTCACTAATAATTAATCATTTCATTAATAAATGAAAAGAGAAATCACAAAGAGACATTCTCACACCTACTGAAACGGCTAACATAAAAAGACTGAGAACAGCAAGCGTTAGAAAGCAGATGGAGTAACTGGAACTGTCATAATCTGCTGGTAGTTGATAGTCTACTAGTATCTGTTAAATGTAGACATAAATATGCCTTATGATCCAGCGGTTTACTCCTGGATGCCTGGAAAATGGAAATCACATTAAAATATACATAAGGGAATATTAGAAACATATTATTATCTTACTGCAAACATAAAGTAATACACATCTGCACACTCATTGGCATTTAAGTAAAGATTTTAGCATATGAGGACAGTGGGATATATCACCATGCTAACATGATGTATGTGCTGACCAATGTGGGAAGAGCTTCTGGGAAGTCAGTAATGTACAATTTATATGTGTGCTGGATGCTCTGAAAAATTCAATGCTGTATAATTATGAAGATTTGCATTTATATATTGTTACAATTTAATTAAAATAAGTAAATAACTACTGAAAAATTACACATACAACATCTCTACATGACTCCATGTGAAGAGCTGAAGCTATATAACAAGAAACAGTGCCAGAGAGGAGAAACCACCTTTTGAGTTGTTGGCCAGGATAGTCCAATAGACTCCTGAAAGTACACAGACTATTGCCACATCCCTTGATTGCCTCCCAGAACCGAAAAGTAAGATCCCATTGCTGGACAGGACACATTTGGACCCAGGTCTTGGAGCAGTGGAGCTAGAACTGACCTGCAAGCCTCTTCCATAAAGACTAGTTCTCATAGTTTTAGAGAACACTATGAAAGCAGCCAAGGGAGAACATTAATCAAAGATCCAAACCCAGCTTTCAGGACTAATAAGCAAACAATGACTGGCACAGCAAACTATATTGGGGCAGTAATGGCATTTTAATCTTGGGGTACTCAACAGCTACTTAATTGAACTTGAAGCCCTCTCAATGAGAGGGAACTCATGTGTAGGTCTATAAACATAACCAAATACACATGGCTATAGAGGTCATAGATCTTACAGAAAACCCCAAAGGTTTCACATCCCTAGACAAGTGTAATTTCTTAATATGTGTTAAATATTGATCCTTATATTTACAGACAAGTATACTAAGCACCACGCATCAGAAGAGTTTCTTTTGCAACAGACAAAGACTATTACAGAGTTCCACAACTGGTCACACACAGAGATTAAGTGTCTATGAAATGCCCAGCCCTAAGTGACACAGCTACAAGTGACTCTGCACCTAAGGCTAATGGAACATAGTGGAACAAGGGTTAAAGAGAATACTAGTGTATCTCTCAACTCTCATCAATGAATCTTCCTCATACAACAAAGGGCAATGAACATCTAGGGCTACAAATGGCCAAGCACAGAGAATAACAGTCTTCAGAGTGTATGTCCTTGGACAGGACTCCTATATTAAACTTTGCCCATCCAGTGCTCAGGGACCATTGTGGAAGAGGAGGTGGAAAGATTATAAAAGTCAGAGAAGGAGGTGCATGACCATATGGAAATAGAGTCCTCCTTGTGCCCTCATCCTTTCTAGTTAAGCTCTTTTCCACCTGACCTTGCAGTCTAATGGTTTTAAGCATTATCTACGTGTGTATGTGTATGTGTGATGCATTATATGACTCACAGAAGTACACATGTATTATGCCTATGAGTGTGTAGATGTGAATACAGGTTTGCAATCCCACATGTACACATGCAGAGATCAGAGGAGGATGTTGAATATCTTCTTCTATTGGTCTGCATCTTATTATTTTTTTTTTTTGAGACAGTATCTCTCACTGAAACAAAATCTCACCATTTTATACTGGGTGGGCAGGCCAGTGGGCTCCTAGATTCTGTCTATCTCTGCTCCCTAATGCTGGGATTACAAGCACATACAAGTCATGCCTGGGTTTTTTATAAGGATGCTGGAGATTCAAATTCAAGTCCTCATGCTTTCACAGCAAGCACTCTTACCCACTAAGCCATCTCCTGAGTCCTGAGCTTGATTTCTTTACCATATATGTATCTCTAAACTCCTAAGTTCATGTCTGTATCCCAGTTGCCATTTCTAGTTGGCTGTGTAATAAGCATAGAAGGCTTACAATACTCAGAATGACGCTTTGCATACTTGACCAAATTCAATCCTGTCTATTTTTCTCCATCAGTAAGTGGTGCCATTATTTTCCCAGTGGTTTGGGAAGTGTATCTAAGAGTCATTCACTGAATGAGTTTGGCCCTTATTCTATTACATGCCCCTCTTTCTTGCCTGAATGGTTATTCAGCCTTTTAGCACAGTGCCTGTTGTACTTGAATGTTTGTAACTCTTCGCTTCTACTGCCATGACTGTGGTCATTCTACCATTAAATCTCAGATATGCAATCTAAACAAGTCTTTAAATTGGCTTCTCTAATTTCTTTTTCCCTTTTAATAGTTCATTATCTACTGAGTATTTCTTAAATCATAAATCAGATCATGCCATTTCACTCTCTAAGACCAAAAACGGCTTCTCAACACTTTTAGAATGAAATCTAGAGAAATTTCACCCCGACGGCCTGGCCATTTTCAGGTCTAGCACATGTAGCCCCCACTCTCCTTCTTTACTCTGCAGTCCAGCCATACTGGCTTCCAGTAGATTCCACAAGACTCCAAACCTTTTCTCCCCTTTGGGTTTTGTGTTTGCTTTTCTTCTTGCTCAGAGTGATTCAGCATTTCATAAAACTGGTTCATTCTCATCCTCTAGTCCTTTGATCAAATGTCCCTTAACATAGGAAGTCTTCCCCCATCACTCTGGCTTTTATGATTTGAATATGAAATACTCCCAACAAAATGCTTATGTATTAACAGCTTACTCTGAGTGGTGGCATTATTTTGGAAGGTTCAAGAAACTTTAGGAGGTGGTGCCAGGTAGAGGAGGTAGATTAAGAGGGGCAGGGCCTTGGGGGCTCTACCTTGCCCCAGCTTTTTCCTGTGTTTCCTTCCTGCTTCTTGACTTCCATTGGCTACCATGAGGTGAACAGCTTCCTCCTCCACATGCCCCTGCCACTGTTTGCCTTACCACAGGCCCCAAATTAACAGTCAAGGATAGGCATGGTGAGTATAGTGAGGTGTCTCAGGGCTCAGCTTCTCTTGGGATCATCCTCTGGACCCTCATCCCTCTCAGAGGGTTCTGGAGGCATTGAGCCTCACATTTTTTACATCCTCTTCCAAGCATGACTTATCCCAACCATCTCAAAAGTGTAAGAAAAAGCAGGAGGCTTAGGCTGAATAGCCTGTTCGATAGGGAACTAGTCAGCGCAGGCTTTGGTGCTAGGCTCCCTCTATTCAAATGGCAGTTTTAACCTTCAGATTCATGATATCTGGAGCAAGTTATTGCTTCAGCACCTTTTCAATATGAAGACAATGATAATATCTACCTCTCTGGGTTTGGAGATGATGAAATGTATGAATGGATGTAGAGCACCTAGTACACTGTCTCACACATGGAATAATCAATAAATGATATCTGCAGCTATTATCATTGCCATGGTTTGAACAAGGTTTGTCCCTAAAAGGTGTATGTACTAGGGACCTAGGCTCCGGCATGGAAGATGATAAATGGGACCTAATGGAAAGTTACCAGAAGTCATAGAGACACCATGCATAGAAGGGAATAAAGTAGATCTAATGGGACATAATTAGTTACTTAAGAATAGGTTGTTTTAAGAGAGAATGGCACCTACTCTGAATGCATCCTTCTGCGTGAACCACTCACCTCTTCCACATTTACCCCTCCATTGTGTGTTGTCTGCCGTTAAACTCACCAGAGTAAAGCAGAGGCTGGCACTACGCTCTTGAATCGGCAGAACTTTGAGCCAAGTAAACCAATTTGAGACATTTTGTTAGATAAAACAAAATGAATCAATATAATCACTATTAGCTAATCCAATGAAAACAATGTATTTAGTTTCAGAAGGCAAGTCGAGGATGAGAAATGTTTCAATTCTACCACCATCCAAATAGACCCTTGTGGTTATGACTGAAGGAGGACAATAACAATCAAGTACATTCCTTTACCTTGTGGGAATGACTTCTGCAACACTGTCTCAGCTTGTTTACATTGCTAGGCCTTGGGCTCCTCTTGTAACCTCAACATATAGCTTTAATCCCTCATGACCCTTCCTTGCCCTTGAATAATATATGTATGTGTCTATTGTGAAAATACCAAGCTCTGCAAGTAGGGAATATTCTGTTCATTGGCAATGAGTTATCCCCCTAATCCCATCTATTGTTTACAACGTAAATGGGATAAGGTTGATAACATCTGTTTATGGTTGTGTATACCATTCTAGGTCAGTCAGGGTTAGAAAAGGAAAATCCTTCTCTGGTAAAATAATGTTCAGCGTTTCCATCTCCACTTCATGTTGATTGTATGGCTTCAATAAAGAGAGAGCAAGACTTCTGTTTGTGAGCAGAGTTCTGGGAGAAATTTAAAGTAACATGTTTGCAAAACAGACTGGGTGCCACTCTTGGTTTTAATGGATGGTAAGAGTAAGAATATTTTTGTTCAAGCATTGCCTTATTGCTGCTTCACTGCATTACCTTATACATTTAAACCAATTCCACCTTAAAGCAGATTTGGACCATACTAACCTCCACTATGCCAGACAGTTCACTATTCTGCCAAGGAGCACGTCTCTCTAGAGCCTGCAAATTCTCATAGCCCATCAGCCTGGACAGGCTTATTCTTTCTTCTCTAGTTCCACCAGGTATATGCCAAAGTGTTTCTCTCTTTAGAATTCCACTCAAGGCTTTCCTGCTTCCTCCTTCTCATTCTCATTAGAGGGCCCTCCAGCCCTTAGTGACATAACACTTAACTCTGCCTTACTCATCCTTAATGGAAGAAACTTTCCTTCCCAGCACCTATCCCATTTTCAAATGCCAATTAGTGCTAAAAAGTTGCCGGTGGAGTGAATGGTGCCATATATGATATCCTGGAGACACTGCCTAGGATAATATGTTGTGTGGTCATTTATTTTTACCTACACACAAGTATCTATCACCTATCTATCTATCTATCTATCTATCTATCTATCTATCATCTATCTATCTATTTATCTATCTATCTATCTGTCTGTCTGTCTAATCGATCGATCTATCTATCATCTATCTAAAATATCACATTCCTCTAACTAGAATGCTAGAATAGAAAGTCCTTGGGAGAAGAGAACATGTTGATGCATCTTTGCCTACTAATGCTATGCCGATGCCCCTGGTATTCTGTTCCTACATTCTCAGCCCTTATTATTCTGTGAACAGAAGCTCAACTTCTAGATCCCCACATCTCATCTTTCTGCTTTACAGCTCTCTTTGAAACCACTACCTGCTATCAGGTCCCACTGCGCCTGTGCACATGGCAGCTCAGAAATGTCCAAAGACTAATCCTCACCGCCTGAAGCTGCCTTTAGCCACCAAGTGCTGGGAACTGGTGAATAAGCATGGCAGCCTGTGGTGAGGTGGCTCTAAGATTGATGTGTTACACCAGTCACTGAAATTCTCAGCAAGAATAAGTACCAATTACCAAGAGTGACTTGATATTATATACTTTATAGGTTTGCTATTTTTCTTACCAGTTTTTTTGGATTACCTTCCAAATTACTAGCACCAAATTTTTGAAAATCCAGGTAAGAATTATGCTTTTCAGGCTAGTGGGATGAGCATACTAAGGACTAAAATATACAGATGAAGCTGCACTTCGATGAGACCCTTCCCCCAGAGTCTGCTGTACAGAAGGAAAACAAAAGAAAATCAGCAGCACAAATATAAATTGTGGGGCTGTGGAAATAGATGCCCAAGGCAGGCCAAAGAACTAGGGACAATACCCATGTTAAGAGGGGTACATATGGTATATATGAAGGTGGCAGCTGTGGGTCAGACTTACTCTGCCTTTCCTAACCCGCCTGGGAAGGGATCTTCAGTAAATTCGACAGTGCTCAGTAAATATGCACATACATATACACATAAAGTTGAATGTCTAGCTTAGGACCATAGTACACAATGGTCACTGAATTCTTATTGGATAAATGAATAAATAAATTTACCTGTAAATTTTGATAAGCACATCAGTGGATTGGATTGCATCTTCAGATGACCAGAGGCTTTAAGTCCTTTGCAAAAGCAGGTATGGTGTATCCTCAGAAATCACCTCTGAGGACAGCCAGATATCTGGCTTACATTTGTGTCTTTCACAATATTTAGTTCTGGGCCATACAAGCATGAAGATTGGATTTGTAGCACTCATAGAAACAACTGGAGTAGCATAGCACATCTGTAACCCCTGCACCAGGGAAGGCAGAGGCAGGTGAAGCATATGCTTATTGCACTGCCAGTCTAGCTGAATCAATGAGATATGGGTTCAGTGAGATACACTATCTCAAACAAACAAACAGCAACAGCAACAAAAAGTGATACAGAAAGACATTAAGACACTCAGAGGTTGACCTCTGCCCTGCCACATGCACTTAAATGCCTGCCTCCACTTACCCACATGAACGTATCCACACACCACACACACACATATATAAACACACAAAGTGGCACCTCTAGTTTAAGGTCACCACACATAACAAATCTCTCGATAACTGAATAAATGCATCTTTCCAAATTTTGATAGTAGGTTCTTTATTAATAGTCATTGAATATCGTTTTCTGTGTTCTTAGAAATTACTTCAGTTGTAAAGCATACCTATTCATATTACTTCTCCATTCACAGTACTCCTGTGTCAGTACACACACACACACACACACACACACACACACACACACACACATACACACACACACTACTGCATACAGTATAGCAGAGCTTTTCTGGTACAGACACTTGAAGAAACAAAATTTAGTACTGATGCTTCTGAGAAAAGCCCAAAAGAATAAAAGCTCATTGAATTATTCAACAAATATTTATATAACAAATGTTTATGAGTTACTGGAGACTCGGAGATGAAAAGGTAGGATTCTTGTCTTCAAAGGTCAGTAGGAATTATGGTCATATTTTTTTTTCAACACTTTCCCTTGGTGTGAACCACTGGTGAATCATCCCATGGAAAACACTCCCGTCTCATCCAGTTCCGCTCTTTGGGGACATATTTGCTGTGCCTTCAGTGTATCACCAGTCTTTCTCTTCATAGAAAACTTGAGAATGCTTCTCTTTGTCCCAGGAAAGGAGGAGGCTCACCAGCCCACAGGCATTTATTATTATGTATCTCAACCTCAGGTTTCTTTCCAACCATCTACCTCCCCTGACATCCTGCCCCAGAGGCAAACAGAGTTGCTGGACATTTTGTTAGAATGAAATTGGAAAACACATAAGTCCATTTTATTTGGACAGTACAAAAATGTGTGGTGATGGTTACTACAATGTAAGGCAGTCACAGGACAAAACTGAGCCAAGGGCTCTCTCCAAGGGCTGAAGGAAGAGGAATTAAGTCAAGGGGGATATAAATGGTCTGGAAGTACATTGTGCAGGCTTTGTGAGAATCTGAGAGCTTTCTGTAAGGAAAGGTAATCTTACAATTGAATTTATTACCAGCTTTGGGAACGGACATTGTTGCTCTTTGGAAATTACCCATTTGAGCATCTTGGAAAATCTGACACATAAAATGAAAAGCAGAGGAGGAAAAATAGGAAAGAGGCTTAAGTTGCAAGGTACAAATTTAGTGATTCTGACTTTAGCTTTCAATGTTAAAGAAAAATGGTTTCTGGCTTGAAAAAGAACAATTATGCATTCTTGACTGTGTTCAGATTCAATACTTCTATAAACCCTTAAAGATAAACTCACCTCTAAATCATCTCATAGAACAAGCTGGGAGCTTGAGTGGCACTGTGCTGCGATGGTTATCCTTCTTTCCACCCTTGATTAGTGCTTAAAGATGGCTTGATTCATCCAAAGAAATTCTAATGAACATCAAAGTATAGCTCACAAATGTAATGATTTTTAACTGGTATAATTAACAAATAGCTGTTTAGTCAAATAGAAAATATACACATACTTTATACAAAGGTGAAACAATGAAATAAAAGCAAACACCAGATTCTTCCCACAGTGTATGGTCCTGTCTGTCAGTCTCTGTCTCTCTTCTTTCCAGTGCTACTTTAAAAAAGCATACAGCCATACAGCACTGTCTTTGACCTTGAAGGAGATTACAGAAAATATAATATTTTGGTGACACAGGCCTTTAATCCCAGAACTCAGGAGGCAGAGGAAGGTGGATCTTTGTGAGTTCAAGGCCAACCTGATCTATATAACAACTTCAAGGTCAGCTGGGCTACACGGAGATACTGTCTCAAAAAGACCAATGTATATAAAATATTTTATTTGTTTGGAACAAGTAGGAAACTATTCAGGACTCCCTCCTTGTCTAGGAATTTAGAGAAAGGAAAAATCATTATAAGTTTAAGAGATTCATCAATAATTAACCAATTAACAAACTAATTCAATATTTATTTGTGAAATGACAATGAGAAGCTTGTGAGATAAACTCAATGAGGAGACATGTTAAAAAGTCACTAACCAGGTGTTGAGTACCCTGTACAGGGCAGATATGGATTGTGGGTAGGACCAGGCAGTTCCAGAAATCAGCAACAAAAATATCAAAATGGGGAAGTAACAAAAGGACTTAAAAAAGTGAAGTGACCGTAATTTTTTCTTGCCATATTTGTACCAAATAATAACTTCGGTTTTCAAGAAGCTATTATTACCATTTTTATTGACTTAAGTGATTAAATCAGGAAACTAGTTTTAATGAAAAAAAATTCTGGCTTTCTCCAATTAAAGTTGGGGGAGGACTTCCTGAAGTTTAAGCAAATAGAGATTAGAAGTCTAGTTCTTTCCATCCATGACCAAGCGAAGAGTTATTCTTTTCAAGCATAATGTACATTTAATAGTATAATGGCATGATTTATTTAGGCATTTAAAAATCTATAAAGAGCCAGTATTTTCAGCTCTTCAATAATAAACTAACATGTATATGAAAAGCGAAATAAAAAATACACGCTTAGACAAATACTTTATTTCTCTACATTGTAAGCTACTATAAAATTAACTCAAACTTGGCTAGGGATGGGAAGCATGGGAAAATTCTATTAACTGAGATTAATTGGTTCTACTGCAGAATCAGATGGCTAAGTGGAACTTTCATGTTACCCAGAAAACCAGTCTTGCTTGAGGATTGAGAAGCTTGAAAGGAAAAAGTCCAACTAAGCAAACACTCAAAGATATTTCAGAATTTCTCAGTATTTACTTTTACCTCAGGTTCCCCTGTGTACAAATCTATAGCCATTAAACTTAGTCAATTATTATCTTTAAATCTGTGAGAGATCTGTGACTTCACTGTAAAAATGCACTGGTAATTTGTTAAAGGAAAAGTACAAGAAATATTATTATTTAATTCAGAGATTGGTGAATCTTTTCTTAAAGGACTAGATAATATTTTAAGTTTGCAAATATATAGCTTTGTTGTCTAGAGTGAAAGCAGCCATATATACAAAAAACTGTGTCTGTGTTTCAATAAAAATGTATTTAAAACTAGGTGGCAGTCTGAGAGTTATAGTTTTACAGCCCCTGATATAAATGATATTGCCACCATTAAGGAAATTGCCAAGTCTCTTCCAAGTTGAGTAAGGGTCCACGAACTTTACTTTATAATTACTTTTCAAGACAGTAACTTGGTATATTGAAATGAGGAGATAAAAGTTATTGTTATAAGCAATTGAAATTCTATTTATAAATATTAAACATTCCCCTTCAACTTTTCTTTCTTTCTTTTTTTGAGACAGGGTCTTATATAACAAAGGCTGTTCTCTAACTTCCTGTGTAGCTGAGGATGACCTTGAGTTTCAACTTGGGCCCCTGCCTTTGTTTCCCAAGTGCTGGGATTACAGTCATGTACGACCATACCAGATGTTCCACTGTGCTGAGAGGTATCATTCATGCTGGGCATGCATTCTACCAACTGAGCTCATACTCCAGCTGCACATATTTTAATTTCTCATTTTAACACATGTCAAGTATATAGATAAGGAGGAGAGCAATGTAACATATGTCTTACAAAGATTTTATAACTCACATTTCTATACTTGCTCTATATTATTTTGAAAGGAAGAAGCTATTGTACATGCAACTACCTGCTAATTTCCCATTCATCCCTTTTTCTATGTAAAGGCATTCGTTCCTTGGTAGTAGGGAGTCTGTCTTTCCTGATTGCTTTGAGGATTTTCTTGTTATCTTTGAAATTCTGTAGTTTGAAGATTCATATCCTTTATCAAATCTGAAAATTACCAACAAATGACTCCCTCAGTAAGCGCGTTCCCTCACTTTCTGCTTCCTCTCCGTCACTTTCTTTAACACACGCTGGGTCTTCAGGTCCCCGTGTTTCTCCGTACTTTGTTCCATTTCTCTGTGAACCGTTTCAGTACTTCAGGTAATTTCCTCAAGACTGCTTTTCAGTTTATTCTTTCTCAAACTGTCTATTCTTTTTGTCAACTGAGTTTTTAACTTGAGGAGCTTTAAAATTTTTTCCTAAAGTCTTTTTTCAAGCCTACTGAACATATTTAGTGTGTCACATTTTTGGAAGTTTATTACTGTTCCTTTTCTACTCTGTTTTGTTTTATCGATGCCTATATAGATGTTTTATTACATCATGTGTGATAGGACAGTATATAATTCTTATGCGTGTTGTGTGTGTTCACCTGTCCGCAGGGCTTCTTTCTGTATGAGAGAGCTGGGTCTGACGGAGGACTTTTCTTGGCTTTCACTTTCCTCACCCTGAGGAAACGCTGCTGTGGAAGGGTACTGTATTTGTGCTCCATCCTCCACAACTCCACTAAATTAAGATTGGCTCTACTGCTAATTTTTTGGACCCAGAATGGCCACAACAATGCACACTGTAAATCCGGACAGGCTATTTTGTATTCCTCACAGGTGATTTCTCAGGCAAAGGCAAAATTTTCCTCGAGCTTTCTTTTGCTAGTGGTGGCGTGACTTTAATCCCCTTCCACTGACAACGGGCCTTCCTTATCCCAGCTTCATAGTGTTTGCTGTGCTTTTCCGTCCCCACTGCCATTGCCTTGTGCTGCTGTAATGGAATTTCCAAGACTAAACTTAAAGTGAATGGATCTTAAGGACTGGTGGAGCGCTTACCTAACATGCACAAAGCCCCATTCGATCTGTATGTGCCAAGACTGGTGGCACTCCTGCAGTCCCAGCCCTAAGGAGGCAGAAGCGGAGGATCAGAAGTTCAAGGTCATCCTCAGTTACACAAGTGCGCTGCATGAGGCCCTGTTGTATAAACTGGAAGCCAGGGACCAAGTCACTTGCATTTTCTTCCTACGCAGAAAGTGGAAGGGCAAGAACATGGAAGGCAAAGGCCCCAACTCTCATACCATAACTGCAGCATGAGTTTCGCTATCCAAAATTCCAAATGACCTTGCCTGAGCCCAGAGCCATGTCTTCTGGTGCATATATGGGCATTAGAACATCTTTACACATACCTTGAAACTTAAAATTTGGGCAGTTTTCTTGGTTGCAGGTCTAATTTGCTAGTTCCTGAATTTGCTACTCTAATTTTAAGTCATTTTCTTGTTTCTGAACTCAGGTATACAATTTGTTTCATTGCACAAACAACGTTAATTGTCTTTGCAATTGAACAACAAATTCTGGGTCATATTTGATATGATGCTGAAACAACTATTTTTATTTTTTATTTGCAGGGTTGGGGATCAAACCCAGGGCCTTGTGCATGCTAAGCAAGCACACTTTCCATGAAGTAGATCCTCTACCCCCATTGTTTGCATTTTTTCATTCAGGGCAAGACCTCCCTAAGTTGCCCAGGCTAGCCTCAAACCCCTCCTTATGATCTTCCTCAGACTCACAAGCTGCTCAGATCGCAGGCTTGTGGCACCAGGCCTCTCTGGAGCAATTCCATATCATTCCAAGGTTCTATATCTTTATGGTACAGATACGATTATTTTGATATTATAAGGCTATTTTATGATCCTTTTTAACAAGTGCTACTGTTCTCAAACACAAATTACACAAAGTCTCATAGAATCTGTGTATTTAAATAGAGTCTGAAGAAGATTTTGAGTGTTATTAGGTAAATCATTTAAAATAAAAACCAGTGTCCCCATGTATATAAAATGTATTAATGTTTATACATCCATCTCTTTTTAAAAACCAAGAGATTACATCTATATCTCTTGATATGTAAGAGAAGTATTTTTAATCAATACAACAAAAGAAAGTCAAAACATTCCATGATCACATTTATATTTAGAAATTACTCTTCTGTCTTGTACAGGTTTGAATGGATATGACCATTCCCTAACTTCACCCACACCACAGTATCAGAAATTCAAGTCATTAACGTTACTAAGAAACAGAATTTTTACATAATATATAGGATTTTGGTAATTCCATCCCAAATAAGAATCCATATCGTAGTTAAATTTCTGCTTCGGTACATGCTTAAGTACTTTTGTTTACAGTGACTGCACACTATACCATAATCCTTTGAAATTGTAAGCACATGTAAAAATCATAAGCTGGTATCTAAGAAATAGCCTTACTATCTATGTATTGGTTCCCTTTCTCGCGGCTGTGACTGAATACCCAACGAGAAGCAGCTTAGTGGAGAGAGGGTTTATTCTGGCTCCCAGTTGAGTGGCTGGAGCTAGTTATGTTGGGGACGGCATGGAGGTAGGGGCAGCTTGCAGCTGCTGTGTCAGGAACTTAGACCTATGACCAGGAAGGAGATGCTCACAGAACATAGCAGAACAAAGAATAGAGAGAATACTAATAGATACTGCATCTCTCAACTCTCATCAATGAAATTCCGTCATACTAATAGATACTGCATCTCTCAACTCTCATCAATGAAATTCCGTCATACTAATAGATACTGCATCTCTCAACTCTCATCAATGAAATTCTTTCATGCAACAGAGGGCAGTGAACACAAAGGGCCCCAAATGACCAAAACATAGAGTGTGGATACTTGGACAGGTTTCCTACATCAAACTTCACCCACCCGGAGCTCAGGGACCATTGTGGAAGAGGGTCCAGAAAGACTGTAAGGGCCAGGGAGGGAGGTGCGTGATCATATGGAAACAGAGTCTTTCAGGCTCCTGGGACCCTGCTCATGTGGACCTATAGTAGTGTTTTTCTCACAGTGAGGCATGGTGCTTGCTAACCCTCTAGGTCCAGAACGGTTAAGCGAACAAAGTGCGATCTCCAGTTAGAGAAACCACAATTTATCCAGGGTTACTTACAGAGGACTTTTCATATTGAGGTCAGACTGTAAGTTTCTACATTTTGATCAGAACCACCTCGGACCTCCAGAGCACTCTGCCGAAATGGCAACTGACCAGCTGTGTGAGCCCCAGTCTCCACCCCAGCACTCACTGCTTTTCCCCTCTAGGCTCTCCCCATCAAGTCACTGGTTGGTTGGAAAGTAGTTAACTCTATTGGTTTTTTCTCTGTCAATCAAGTTTCCCAAGGCTTGTCTTGCACACTTATGCAGCCACATTTGGGTCTATCTCGTGCCTCCATTGAGCCAAAGGGAAACTATATATAAATTCATGCTACAATGCACAAAACCCATGCAAACCCAAGCAGACAAAAATCTAGCCTAGAACTGTGGAAATGGGCAGCAGGACTCAACCTTAATCAAAACACTATTGGCAGCTGATTACTGTCGGGTGAGAAAGAACTGATCTTCTTAAAACAAGAGATTCAAGATAAGTTGATTAGATAGATCCCAGTGGATGAACTTGCACTGAGGGACATATGAGGACACTAACTCTACTTGACTCGATAGGCCTTAACATCAATGACAGAGTGCATGAAATGCAGTTGTGGAGCTATGGAAGGGTGCCAGTGGGGAAGGGGGTGTAAAGATGACTAAGATACACATAAATTCAATAGAATATTCTAAGGCTTATTTTGGTTCATAATTGAGGGGATAGAGTCCATCTTGTGGGGTAATGCTGGAGTGGTTCACAGCTGTGGTAGGAATTTGCTCACTTCTGAATTGGTCAGGAAGTCATGAGAGGGGAATGCTGTGTTCATCAGGTTTTCTGTTTTGCTTTACTCATAGAGTTGGGAGGCCCTGAAAGATGCTTATATTCAGGGAAGATGTTCTGACCTCAGTCCTCTCTGGAAATGTCCTCATAGACACACCCAGAAGTGGGTCTCCTAAGTGATTCTAAATCTAGTCAGGTTGACAGTGGGTATTAACTATCACATTGCCTTTCTTGTTATTTTACATAAGTAGGAGTTTTGTAAACTGAATTCAGTTGCCTTCTGACCAGTGACTGTTACTAGTGAGCCATTGTGCACTGAAATGCTAAGCCTAAAAGAATATTTTCACCAGTATCATACTGAAAGATATGTCACAAAAAAGCTCACTTTAGTCTTTTCATCCCACCCCTTGACAAGAGTTAACAACATATAATAAATATAAGTGTCAAAACTGTAAACAGCGAAAATTTTAAAATCATGTGCCAGTTCAAATTCATTTTTAATACATTTGTGTACTTCTGTTTGTCTGAGTATGGCATGGTAAAGCAAAATATCAGTATGGAAAATTCAGGTCAACACTTTTCTGGCAAACACATTGATCTAAACCTCACTTGGAAAAAGCTTATCAGCTTCTCGTTTGCTCTTGACCTCCTTCTTTTGAGCTTTCTTAATCACTGAATGTGGACTTCAGTCCATTGTAAAGAGAACCGCCAAAAGTATTGTTTTTTGAGTATTTTTAGTCACTGTTGGAGGCCCAATGTTTTCCTCTTCTTGATCTAATTTGCTTTGTTTTCTCCAAATGTTGCTTTGATAGTGACTGACTTCTCTTACTTCATCTTTGAGCTTATTCTAACTTTGGTAGGGGTTGATGAGTGAATAACAAAGCACAGGGTATCTCTGCATTGTGGCTTAGAGCAGGAAACTGTCCTGTTTTTTCTCAAGTGCTCTTTAGTTCCTTCTACTGAAATATATCTTAACTGATGCCATAAAGGTTTTCAAGCTCTGCAACATTAGGGGGTTACAGGGGTGAGTGGTTTATCAGTTTAAAATGCATTAGGTTTACTTTCCAGGTGGTTTTATTTTTTCCTGCTTTCTGAGTGCTTCCTGATGTATTTCCCTCAAGTGAACTTTCCATCTCTCCTGATACCCCAAACTCAGATTTTAACTTCATAAAATATGGCACTGACCTACTTTCCTTCTGCATGCAGAGAGCTTCAGGCTTGATTTTAATATCAAGAAGATACTGGCATTTTTAGGGTGTGGAATAAGTTATCAAATAGGAGAAGATAATATAGAATGACCTTAGAAAATTATGGGGATTTATATTTAGATGTTGTTATCTAATAATTCATTCCTGGTTCCTGAGAAGTGTATAAGAAAATAAAAGGAAGTATCACTTTAAAAATACCTCCTAGCTTGATCAGTAATAACAGATGTGTACATTGAACATATTCTATAAGTCAATTTCAACTCATAAAAACGGGTTGTTCTCTGTTTCTACCAGTAATCTCCCTTCTGAAAAAGCCACTCACATTAATGGTTATACTTTTTCAAATATTGATTTAGAAACCAAATGGATCAGAAATATTTAAGATACTAAGAAATTTAAAAACCAAGAGAATTCACCTGGTACATGTGCGTCTGAGTATCCTGACCAAATGAGTTTATGGATTTTCAAGCACTGGGAAAGAATACATCAGACCAGAATCACATTTAGCAGTCAGCCGCAAGGAGATGAACATGGCTTCACTGACTCCTGCAATTCTAGTGCAAGTTTTAGGATTAGAACTGTTCTCAAACAGGTGATCCATTAATCATTTATCAGTGGTGTGATATCACAGACACAGGGCAGTATGTTTCAGTAAGTGAATTCTTCCACACAGGAAACCCTTAACTCACCAAAATATCATTTATGACTTTCTGAAAAAAAATAACCCCACACTTAATCATTACATTGTAATGGAGGTATAACACTTTTTTTCCTAAGCCTAATCCAAGCCATAGGTTTTGGTGTCTTAAAAAATGAATCATATTTCAGAAAATCAGTGCAGCATTTCTTACATATTTCACATGAAACTTGATGTTGTGATTGTATGTTGATCCAGGTAAGCATGACCTCGCCTAATATTTTTGTACACAGAAGATATTAGAGAAGTCTATGTACCAGGTCAGGATTTCTTCTTGATTATGGTATCACTAATATAATAAAATGTTAATTATACTAAAGAACACATTTCACATTTTAATACATGGATGGAATGTACTCGGATCAAACTACCCTCGTGACTTTCTCCCACCCCCTCTAACCTTTTCCTGGCATCCCTTCTCATCCCCAGCTGCCCCTCTTCTACTTAGGTCTTTTTTGTTCTAGATTCACATATGAGAGAAAATATATGATGCTAATGGCATGATTTCTCTCTTCTTATGGCTGAATAATACACCATTGAGTGCACATACCACATCTCCTTTATCTATTTATCAATTAATGGATACCTAGGCTGATTCCTCATCTCAGGTATGGCGAACAGCACCACAATAGACAGGGGTGTGCAGCTGTATCTCCCGCGTGCTGACTTGGCTTCCTTTATATGTATACCCAGGATCAGAAGAACTGGATTTGGTAGTTCTATCTTAGGTTTTTGAGGTTCCTTCATTCTGACTTATATGTGGCTATACAAAAATGCTTTAAGAATTCCTTTTTCACCTCATCCTTGCTGGCATTTATTTCTTTATTGCTTTCTTTTCTAAAAGATGTTTTTATTATTTTAATATTTGTACTACTTCTTTGACAATTTCATACAATGTACTTTGATCATATTCACCTCCCCCTGTTCCCTTCAGATCTGCCCTCCATATTGTTATCCCTGAGACACAAACTTCATGTCCTATGTTTCTTAAAAGTCATCAAATCCAATTCATCTTCCCCAAATACTCTTGCATGTGGATCCATCCCTAGGAGAGTATTCAACCTACCCAGAGTCACGCCATTAAAGAAAACTGACTCTCCCTCTCCCAGCAAGATTGACTGGGATTTTGTCTGATTTGAGCTTGTGTAGGTCTTATCCATGCTGTCGTATCCTCTGATGTTTCATATTTGCAAGTGCCCTGTTGTGTCTGGAAAACACTATTCCATTGTGGTGATTCACCACATCTGGCTCTTATAATCTTTCTGCCCCTGTTCTATATGATACTTCCTGAGCCTATGGGGAGGATGTTGCATACATGTCCCAGTTAGAACTGGGTTCTCTGAAGTTTCTTTTTCTCTACACATTGACCAGGCTCTGTGTTATATCCCTATCTACTGCAAAAAGAAGCTTCTCTGATGATGGTTAGGAGATGCACTAATCTCTATGTATTACGATGCCACTAGGACTTGACTTAATCCTAGGTCCATTTAGCATTAGTAGTGGGAGTTCTCCTGGAGCCTTCAATCTGTCTAGCCACAGTTCTTGGCCCAGATAAGGTATGGGTTCCATCTCGAGGAGTGGGTCTTAAATTCATTCAAAGCATATATTTTAGGAAGCTTCTATAGTAGCAGGTTTCCATGGCTTTTCTAAAGACTTTAGTGTTAATTATCGCTCTCTATGCTCCCACCTCTACCCTTCTCTTCTGTTTCCTATCCCATTTAACCCTTCCTGTTCCATTAGTACCCTTCCCCCTTTAAATCACCTCATTTTTATCTCCCCTCCTTGAAGCCCTTTATTAAATTCCTGACCTCTAGCGTATGCCAAATGAAACATATATCTAAAGATTCAAAGCTAGCTTCAATTTATGAGAGAAAACATGCGATGGTATGTTTCTTGATGCCAGCTACTTTGATTGGGTGAAATGGAATATAAATACAATTTTACCTTTTATTTTCCTAATGACAAAGAATGCTGATGGTTCTTTCAATATTTATGAACTACTTGTATTTCTTTTGAAAATGTTCATTTAGCTCATTTGCTCTTTATTGATCACATTGTTTATTTGGGGTATCCAAGTTTTTGAGTTATTTATATGTTTTGAATATTAATCCCATGCATGTTTTTTCTCAAGATTGCTTTGGAGTTATTTTGGTCTTGCATATGAATGTTAAGATTTTTGAAAATTTCTGTGTAGAATGTTATTGGAATTTTGTGAGAATTAGCATTTCCATTTGTAGGTCACTTTGGGTGATATGTCAATTTAAAAATATAAGTTGTTTGATCCATGAACACTGAAAGTCTTTCCATCTTCAACTGTCTTTAATTTCTTTCTTCAGTGTTTTATAGTTTTCATTATAGAGACATTTAATCTCCTTCACTAAGTCTGTTCCTAGGTATTTTATTGTTTGGGAGGGTGTTGTGAATGGAATTGCATTCCTGAGTTCTTTCTCAGCATGTTCATTATTGGTAACAAAAAAGCTTCTCATTTTTATATATTACTTTGCAGTCTCCTACATTACTGAAAGCATTTACTGGATCTAAGAATCTTTTACTCAGATCTTTAGAGATTTTCATTATTTGCAAATAAGGATAATCTGACTTCTTATTTTCCTATTTGTATATTTTTAATTTTTTCCCTTTGTCTCATTACTCTAAGATTTCATGCAGTATATTGAATAAGGATGATGCTGTCTCATTCTTGATTTCAGAGGAAATGCTTTCGATTTTTTTCCCATTCAGTATAAAACTAGCTATAGGTTTCTCTGTCAGAGTTCTCCAGAGAAACAAAGTCTATAGAATACATACATATCATGAAAAGGAATGTGTTAGATTGGTTTGGGGCTACATTGTCAAATGATGGCCATCTCCCTGCTGGACAGACTGGGAACCCTGTGCCTGCTTAGTCCTTGAAGCTGGAGGCCTCACGTCCCAGTCTGGTGCTGAAGACCTAGAGGATTCCTGAAGAGGCACAATTCTTTAGTCCACATTGGAAGGCTGCAGAGTCTGGTCCCAGTGTCAGCAAGGGACAGTAGCAACAGCAACAGCAAGACAGATGGACTCACCAGCAAGAAGTAAAGGCAGGCACAAAAGACAGCAGTGCTTTCCCTCCAGACCTCTGTATATCTGGGCTATGTCAAAAGGCTCTCTCTATGTATGGGCGGTCTTCTCTCTCTAATCCTTCCTTGAAAATGCCCTCACAAGCCTGGAGAGATGACTCAGCAGTTAAGAGCACTGGCTGCACTTGTCAAGGACCTGAATTTGATTCCCAGCACCTACATGGCAGCTAACAACTGTCTGTAACTCCAGTTCCAGGGGATCTGATGCCCTCTTCTGATCTCCATGGACACTGCACAACATGGATCCACTTACATACAGGCAGACAATATACTCATACACTCATAAATCAAATAAAAGTAATTTTAAAAAAATATAAATAAATAAATGCCCCCACAAACCTGTCCATAGGCATGTTCCTTAGTTGATTCCAGATCCAAGTTAACCAAGATTAACCATTTCAGTTTGTCATGTAGTCTTTATTATGATGAGATATGCACCTTCTATTCTTTGTTTCCTTAGGGCTTTTAGCATGAAAGGTTATTGAATTTTTTACAAGCCTTTTCTTTATCTGTTGAAACACTCATGTAAATTTTGTCCACATGTCTGTTTCTGTACTGTAACACATTTATTCATTTGTGTATATTGAACCATACTTGTGTGAATGAAACTAGTTTGATCATGGTGAATGGTCTTTTATGATGAATCGATGAAGTCAGTTTTTAAGTATTTATCAACAACATTAATATCTATGTTCATCAGAAAAATTGTTCTAAATTTGTTGTTGCTCTTATGGGGTTCATATCTAGTTTTGGTACCATGGCAATTCTAACGTGTAGAACTTTCTCTTCCTGTCTTTTCCCTTTCTGTCTTATGGAATAGCTTGAGGAACACTGGTTTTAGTCTTGAAAGGTCTGTAGAGTTCAGTAGTGAGTCTCTATTTGGTTCTAAAATCTTCTTTGTTACGAGACTTTTTATTAGACCTTTAATATTATTCCTTGCTATTGATGTGTTTAGGATTTTATATCCTTAGGTGAATTTTGATAGGATGTATGTATCTAGATATTATCCCATTTCTTTGAGAGTTTACATTGGTTGATATATAACTTTTGAACTAGTCCCTGACACACCTTTGGATTTCTGTGTTACCTATTGCAAATTCCCCTTTTTTTCATGTCAATTTTTATTTGTTTATATTCTCTCCCTCTTTCCTTCTCTCACCTTAGGTTTATTTAGTCAAGGTTTTGACAATTTTAATTGTTTGCTTATTTTTTTGTAGCTTTGGAAAGCCAACCTAGGGTCTTGGTGCACAGATGGCAAGCATTCTATCACTGAACTATGTGTACTGTGAATACAGTATTAATTTCTCTTTTATTTTTAAAAATAACTAACTCTTTGTTTCACTGATCCTTTATAGTATTCTTTCAGTTTATATTTCATTTATTTCTGCTGACCTTTATTATGTCTTCCCTCCTATGAACCTTGGTTTTGTTTTGTTCTTATTTTTCTAAACCTTGAGATGTATTATCGTGTTTTTTTTTTTTTTAAGATCTCTCTTTTTAATGTAGATTATGAACTTTTCTCTTAGCACAGCTTTTGTTAATGGCACAATTCAGGTAGGCTATATTTCTACTTTTGTGGTATTCTATGAATTTAAAAGCCCTCCCCCTGAATCTTCAATGACCTCTGATTATTCAGAAATGTATTAATTGGGTTGGAGAGGTAGTTCAGTGGTTTTGCGTGCTTGCTGTTCTTGGAGAAGATCTGAGCTGAATTCCCAGCATGCACATTGATTGCTCACAACTGCCTATAACTTCAGATTCAGGGAATCCAGCACCCTTTTCTGGCCTCTCTCTGCAGGCAGCTGTACACATGTGACATATACTTACACAGACATAGACACAAAAATAATGGAATAAGTAAATCTTTTTGTAAGTGTATTGTTTAAGTTACATGTGTTTGTGCATTTCTTATATTTTCTTTTGCTTCGATTTTTGTTTCGTTATTATCCAAAAACACAGAAATTACTTTTCTTTTTTGTATTTGTTAAGACTTACTTTATGGGATAAATTGTGATTTATTTTGGAGAAAGTTCCATAGGTGGCTGAGAAGAATTATAATTATTCTGCAGATGTTACATGCTCCACGGTCGAGTTTAACTCTGGAACTTTATTGAGTTTTGGGGGAAAGTCAGTCTGGGTGAGCTATCTATTGATGAGAGAAGGCTATCAGATTTACTATTGTTGTGTCTGTCCCTGTTACCTATCTGTTTATTTAAGTCTAGCTGTGTTTGCTTTTATGAAATTAAGCATATCAACGTTCAGTGCTAATGTATTTAAATTTTTTATATCTTCTTTAAAATTTTGATTTATTTTTAATTATGTATAGATGTATGTATCTTTGTGTGAGGATGTGCACGTCCACATCAGTGCACATACTGGGGAATCCAGGATGTTGAATCTCCCTGCAGTTGAAGATATAGTCAGTTGTAAACTGTCTGATGTGGGTGCTGGGACTGTAACATGGGTCATATGCAAGAGCTGTATGTGCTGAACCATTCCACTACTCCATTATAGTGTTGTATCTTCTTGATGCATGGTATCCTTTTTTAGTATGAAATGATCTTCTTTATCTCTTCTGACTGCTTGTCACTTGAAGTCTTCCTTGTCATATTTAGAATGACTACTCCTGCTTACTCTTGGAGGCCTTATGATTCAAGTATCATCTTCCATTCATTCACTCTCAAGTTCTGTGATTTTTCATAAGGAGGTGAATTTCTTGCAGACAATAACTATTCGGGTCTTGATATTTTAATCCACTTGGTCCATCTGTGCTTTTTAATTGGAGACTTATAAGACAATTTACATTTTGAATTGCTGTTAAAAGGTACATATTAACTCCTGGGTTTTTTTTTTTTCTTATTGTCCCAGATTTTCTATTTTTCCTGTCTCTCTGATTCATCTTAGAAGTTTGCTGGTTTACTGAGTAATAAAGTTTTGTTCTTTCTGAATTCTTATTTGTTCATTTGTTCTTCTAATGAGATTTATTATTTCCTGAACTCTCATGATTATGTTTATCATCCTTCTGACTGTCATATTCTGCAATGCTGGTTTAATGATTAAGAATTGTTTTAGCTTATCTTTATCATGGAAGACTTTTATTTTTCCTTTTATTTTAAATGATATTGTATCCTTACTGGATACAATACTTTTGTTTGGCTGTTATTTTCTTTTAGGGATTTAAACATTTCTTCTTTTCTTGCCTTCATTTAAAATTCTGTTGTTGTTGTGTGTGTGGTGGCACAGGTCTTTAATCCTAGCACTCAAGAGGCAGAGGCAGGCAGATCTCTATAAGATAAAGGCCAATCTGGTCTATACAGCGAGATCCAGACCAGCTGTGGCTACAGGGAGACACTGTCTCAAAACACAAAGTCTGCTGTTCGTCTCAGGGTTTGATTTGCTGGCCACTTAGCCTTGTCCCCCTGCAGCTTTTGATATTCTTTCTCTGTTCTGCACTCTTGTATTTTAACACATGGCATGGCTTTCTTCTATGGAGTTCTAAATGCCTCTTACCTATATATATGTTTCCTTGTTCTGTCACTGAATTAATTATGTATGGTTTCCAAGCTTTATCACAGCTTCCTTTTTTATGTCACAGATTTTAAAGTTTGGCCCCTTAATTGTGACCTGAGTATCTTGAAACTTGTGGTCATAATTTCATATTTTGTTATCTTCTGAATGTAATAATTCATTAACCTTATCTTTAAGTTCAAATCTATCCATCTATTTGACCATTTATTAGTGATGCTTTGCTCTGAGTTTTATTTTGATTTACTGTTTCTCACTTATAAAATTTCCATTTCTTTCTTTTTTATAATGTCTAACTCATATTCAATTTTTATTCCACATCCTGTATTGTCTTCCTTACTTCATTCACCTGTTTATTCGTGTCCTGCTTGAAATAATCATTTGTAAATTATGTTTTTGATTATTTGTCTGGCATTTCACCCACATCAATATCAAGAGTTATGGACCTCTGAAGAGAGTCATGTTGACTTGTTTTTTCATGTTTCTTGTGTTTGTGTATTGAGATTTTTTTTTACACCCTTTGGGATAGATATCTCTTCCACTTTTATGTGAGAGACTCCTGGTGAGTAGCCTTCTCTTAAAAATTGTCCTCAGTACAACTTAGACAGGAAAAAAATGAACTTCCATAAAAGAAACAACACCAAAACAAACAAGATGTAGAAACACAACACAAGTCAATTAAAAACAAACACCACACCACCAATAAGCATAGAAAACAAAAAAGTAAGGCCAATGAGATGGCTCAGTAGGTAAAGGTGCCTGCTGCCAAGTCTGACAACCTGAGTTCAATTCCTGGGACCCGCATGGTGAAAGGAGAGACCTGACTCCAGCAAACTGTCTTCTGATTTCCACATGTGTACTATGGTTTGCATGTACTCACACATATACACATATACACACAGGTTCACAAGATACATAAATAAATAATACATAAATTAAAAGGTTAAAAAAGAGGCAAAAATAACATGAAATAAACTATGAAGTTTAAAAACCAAAGGTAAAGGTAATGATAATAAAGTTGCAAAATAAAGAAGATGGCAGGGAAGAAAGAACAGGAAGGCAAACACAAGATTAGAAAACAGGGGCTGAAAAGATGGCTCAGCCAGCAGTTAAGAGTGCTCGCTGCTGTGGAGGACCTAAATTCTGTTCCCAGCACCCACATCAGGTGGATCACAACCACCCATAATTCCAGCACCAAGAAATCTTATACCCTTTTCTGGCTTCTACAGGTACCCAAACACATGTGTATGTATACACACATAGACATTCACATACCTAAACAAAAATAAATCTCAACAGAAGATAATGTAATGAAGAAAAGACCAAGATTTAAAATCTAATTATTAAAAAAGAAACAATTAGTAAATAAAATTGGAGGAGTAAGAAGAGTAATAAAACATACAAGACAAAAATAGTAAAAGTTAAAGAAACATAATAAAGTGAAAAAGGAAAAGAGAAAGAAAGGGAGGGCGACAAAGAACTGAAGAAACTTCTTTCTGGGTCTTTTATATTATGATCTAGGTTGGTGTTGAGAGGCAACGTGTGATAGCTGAGATCTGTTAGACTTCTGTCCGTTTTAGGCTGAGTCAGTAAAAGACGTGTTGTCGGTAGCAGGGCTGCCTCAATCCGGGAGACTTTCCTTCTCTGTATGACAGGAGCTCTGTTCAACCCATTGAGCTGTGTGACCTGTTGCCCGGGAAGTTCTCCCGTGCTCTAGAGTCTCCTATACTCTCTCTACTTGTATATGCAGTGGTGCCAAACGTCCAAGACGACACAGAGTGGGAAAAGCAAAGAGATCATTGAGCGCTGCAGATCCCTAAGGGAACGGAGTGACCTGCTCTCAGAACCTATCCTGCAGTAAACTCCCCTGTGGCAGAGAGACTGATTTGGAAGCTGAGTAGCCTGCATGTCATGTGGTCAGAGCGTCAGAACCCACAGTCAAGTCCTCTCAGGACCCACAGGCAAAGGGCCGCCCTCCTTTTCACAATGGGTGAGGTCACTAACAGCCACGCCCTCAGCAGCTCAGACTCTGTCCTGTGTCCCCTTCTCGGGGGCTTGTGTCAGACCTTCCTGCTGTTTCCCATGGCCGTCTCTCACTCAAGTGTCCTGACTTGTGATTGTTCCTTGTTTTCAGGTACACATAGTAACAGTCATAAACAATAAATTCTCTCTCAAGAAGGCACTTTGTTGTAGCTTTCTGAGATTTGGGGAGTGGCTTAGTGACAGTCTTCTCCAATTCTAGCCTGCCATGCTGGAGGCATCACTATCAAACCAAATCTTCCTATTGAAATTAAGACCTTTGAGAACTGTGGCTCTCTCTTGTGGCTACAACTGCCACTCTGTGGGCAAGAGAGATGGACAGATAAGTAGATGATGGTTGGATGGATAGAGATAGATGGATAGATAGATAGATAGATAGATAGATAGATAGATGATAGGACATTCTATGAAATGCAAGAGAATTTAGAGTCAGAAAAATCTGGGAATTACCTACTGTGAATTTATCATCAGGAAACTCAACTGCGACTATTATACTTTTAATTGCTGAAGAGCTTTAAATTTCATTTTATTGGAATCTTAAAGCACCATTCATATTATAAAAAGGTTGGATGCTAAACCCCAAAGTATAATTTTCTAACTTGTATTTTTAAAATATGGTTGCAGGAATGTCTACTTGTGGCTGCCCCGATAACTGGCACCAGGCTTGCTGTGCCATAAGCAATGAGACAATACAGGTGAAGCAAGTGTTCTCAGTAATTGGACACAGAAACCACAGGATTGTGAACTTTGGAAGAAGAAAAACACATAAATTGAACTCCGTATTTGCCCTGGCTTTCTGCCCAGAGACACTTAACAGTTGGCATAGGACCCTGGAGATAAAGTAGAAAAAGTAGTTTTACTGAATGGATGAGACTGAGGTCAAAGCTATGGGATGCTAAAGAGACCAGAAGTAGCAAGAAAGGACGCCCAACAGCAGGGGGCTATGGGGAGAGGAAGCTTAGCTGGAGAAGTTCCCCTATGGCTGAGAGCTGGAAGCAAACACTAGAAGTCAAGCCATAATGGACAATATTGGAATTCCACTCTAACTACAATAGACTGACTGAACACTCACATACACAGTCCCCAGAAAGGCTGTTCTTTGTTAAAAATCATTTTATTTATTTATTTGGTTGTTTGTATGAGTATATTACCTGCATGTAAGTGCACCTGTGTCATGCAGTGCTTATGGAGGTCAGAAAAGGGTATCGGGTTTCCTGGAATTGGAATTAAGGACCATTGTTGGCTGTCATCTGGGTGCTGGAAACTGAACCCCAGTCTTCTGCAAGAGCAACCAGTACTCTTAACCACTGAACCATCTCTCCAGCCCAAGAAAGGCCATTCTTTACAAGTATATACCATACTCCAGAATAAGAGCCATATCCTAAGACTAATACAAAACCAAACAGACCCAAAAGAACAAAGACCAAGCTCGACATATCCAGAGATTTTACAGGTAACTTAATTAGCTGCTGGAACAAGGAATCCTCTTAAAAGAAACATCATAATCAGAACTCCACACAGTGCATTATGATGATATCCATCACCCAGTAAAAATGCTCTAAACAAGTGGAGATGCAGCAAATATGACATGTTATCAAGAAAAAAATGAGTAAAAAGCATGCTTATATTGAAAATAGTCATCAAAGGCATTAGAAAGAGAAACAGTGTGTTAAATGACAAGAAAAAGAGAGATGGGTATGATGAAAAAACCTGTGATGAGTCTGAGCAAAAGATTTTAAGATTAGGGGGGAAAAGCCAATACCTGAATTTCATTTACAAAAAAGATTTACGAATACACATGAATTGAAAACGACAGGATTAAATTATGAACTATGTAAATACTAATCATCAGAAAGATGGTGTGACTATACTACCAATAAAATAAACCTCAAGGTGATACATGGTTCAGAGATGAAGGAGAAATGGTTTAATTTATGAACCAGACACAGCAGTCCATAACCATCCTCAACATATATGCATCTACTAATGTAACTTTAATATTATAAAACCCAAAAGACAGAAGTGCAAAAAGATGACCAAATCCATAACCTTGATTCTTTGTGTACCTGAAACTGGGTAATTCTTAAAGAACTTAAAAATTAAAAGAACTTAAAAGTTTATTTCCTAATTCAGGAGGCTGTCCAAGCTGAAGGTACCATTAAGCTACATTTTTTGTTAGGTCCCAGTCTCTGCTCCACGATGACTCTTCAAATACTGTGTTATCACTTGGGGGCAGAACAGAAGGGAAGAAACCCACTCCTTTAAGAGCTTTTCTAAGAGCACTAATCCTATTAATGACTTAATCATCTGCTAAAGGCTCTCTCTCTTAATACCACCACATCAAGTTTCAACAGATGGATTTTAGAGAATAATTAGCACTTGCTGAATATTTAAACATTTTTCTCTTGGTAACTTAGAAATAGACCAAAATCCATAAAACACTACCAATCAAACTGACTGAGTTGAAATATATAGACAAATACAAAAAGAATAGAGGATACATTGAACATTCAGCAATGGACCATATTCAGGCTCTTAAGTAAATAAATCTCAAGGTTTATTATTAATATTTATTATATAATTTTGAGAGGCTAAAACTATGTAGAGTTTATTATCCAACTGTTATAAAATTAACTGAGAATTCAATAACCAGAGGTAACTAGAAGATCTCCAAATAATGCATAAATTAATTTTAAATGAATATATTTCTTAAAAAATAACAAAAATAAGAAGTAGATACTTAATTTGAAAACTGAGCTTTTAAATGGAACATATTTTAGAGAAATTAGGAAATAGTTTGAAGTGAAAACAGTAAAGATTAAAAAATGGCTTAAAGTGAGAGTTAGAGCAAATTTTAACTTTGAAGGTTGTGTTGGTTAAATTTTGATGGACAATTTGAATGCATTAAGAGATACCACATCTTAGGTGTGTCTAAGAGGACATTTCCAGAGAGGGGAAGATGTCCAGAGTCTGGGACACTGCATCCCATGTCAGGGCCTGGACTCTCAACCTGAATAGAGAGGGAAAAAAGAAAGTGAAATGAGCACCTCCACACATCTCTCTCTGCTTCCTCAACCCCCCAGATGTGAGAAAGCATCCTGAACACAGCTGGAGGGCCACATCTTCCCCACCATGATAACTCAAACTGTGAGCCAAACTAAATTCTTTTCCCTCAAAGTTGTTTTGGTATTTGATCACAGATGAGAAAAAGTAACTAACATAATGTCATTTATTAGAAAAACAGAAACAAAATTAATGACTGAAGTTTACCCTAGAAAGCTAGAAAAAACAAAAGAGGAAATGGGCAAATAATGAAATGAATGAAGTAGAATATGGACATACAGAAAAAATACCTAATGAAGCCAAGTGCTTTGAAAAATTATAGTATCACTAATAAAACTGTAGCTACAGAGATAAAAGAAACAGTAGGAAATCCAAAGTTCACAACAACAAGAAGGAGCTGAAGGAAGCTTCCAGCTCCACTGACACCAGAGGCAGAGCCAGGAAATGTTATTTTAAAAATTCTCTCCTAATACATTTGGCAAATTAAATGAATACATTTTTTAAAATAGTGAAACTTACAAAAATAGACAGAAGAAAAAAGTAAAATAAAAAAAGGATTATATCTAATAAGCAACTGAATTTGCTGTTAACGTTTTTACAAAGAAAACTCCAAGTTCGTTTGATTCATTGGTGAGCTCTAAGATCTGTTAGCAGTACCTCTCAAGTTCTAATCCTTAGGATATTTCTTAGGATTTGCAAAATTAAAGTTATTCTGATAGTAACAGCAGGAAATACCTTGTTTTGTCTGTTTGTTTGTTTTCATTTTTGTCTTTCCTAAGTAATGCTTATTCAGAGGCCACTGAACACATGACATTGACATAGATTGAGTATCTAAGTAAAGATGAAAATCGGGATGGTATTAAGCTATATGCAAAAGAGACTGATAAAAATGGAAAGTAATATTTCTCAAAAATATTTTTATTAAATATTCTTATGTTTCATAAAATACTGAGATAGCATGCAATAATTATTTTCTACAAACTGATAAATCAATAGCACACATTTTCTGAATGTAAATTTTTGTATAATATATTGATTAATATAATTTACATAAACAGAATGTTCTTTGTGATCCTGAATCATATTTTAAAAATTAGAATTTTGAAGTCAAAATATTTTCAAACCACTAATTTGCTAATCTTTTTCAGAAAGCAGATGTATAAAGAAACCTCAGCTTGTTTATAAGATTAGCATAACACATTTACCAAAATTGAATGTGCTTATTGCAAAAATCTAAAGACCAGCATTCTATGAACATAACAGGTAATAATCTCTAAGAGTTTATAGCAAATTAAATATAGCAATAAACTTAGTGGATAATATGAAAGAAAGAACTAAAAGGATATGTCATCATGTAGTATTTTTTCCAGGAACGCAAGGTTGGTATAACATTCAAAAATCACTACTATTGTTAAAAATAACAGAAAGAAGATGGTTATAAACCACAGATATCTCAATAAATAGAGGAAAAACTTTGTAAAATTCAACATAATAATGCTCAGTTCTCAACAAACTAGGAATTGATTAAAAAACTGTCTAGATGTCTCACCTAATTAGCACTGTGCTCAGTAATACAATATTGCACACTTCTCTTCAATATCAGGAACCATGTAAGAGTATTCATTATCATTTTGATTTGACACATTCAGTAGATCCAAATAAATGGCAAAAGAAGAAAATGAAAGTACTAAATAGGAATAAAATTGTCTTTATTATCAGGCAAAATGATTTTTATGACAAATCCCCAAAATATTACAAAAATGTAATAAAATAATAAATGTATCAAAGTTAGAAAATACAAAGTTAAAACCAAAAATTTAATTGAACTTCTATATATTAACAACTTTTTTAAATAAAAAAATCAGTTATGCTAGCCTTCAAACCAAACCAATAATAAGATATATATATTAAGTGCAGCAAGATATTGCTGAGATTAAAATTTTAATCAATGAGAAATAAACTCAGAAATCAAAAGGTCAGATCTTGGGAAGATGTCAGTTTCCATAAACTCGAACTATAGCTTCTGTGCAAATGCAGTAAAAATATATTCTATTCAGTTGTAAAGCAAGAAGGAAAGCACTTTACTTCGTTTTGGAAAATTAATAGCTAGCCAGGAAGAAACTTAGGGACTATTTGCTCCCTCTCTTTGCTCACTGGCCACCAAGAGATGAGCTGCTGTACTTTGCCACACTAATCCCAGATGATGGAGGGACTCCTCTGAAACCAGGTTCCAAAATAAATCTGTACCTGAAGTTGCTTTCTCAGGTATTTTCCCACAAAGTACTAACATTGTAACATTGTACTGAAACATTTTTTAAGTCCTTTATGGGCAAAATAATGCTCCAGACTTTGAGTGTGATACTGATAAGGAATAAACAGGTAAAACAAAAGTAAACAAAGTATCTAGAAGCATGGAATATTCATGTAAGTACTGACCCACTTTTCCATGAAGACCCCATTTCCTAAGGCTTGCACAACCTTCCCAAACAACACATTCAACTGAATGCTATGTGTTCAGACACATGAGTCCTTGTGGGACATTTCACATTCAAACCACAAGTTCATAGTTAAATATAATAGGAGTTGTTCGGCATGAAAGTCAGTCATAAGGAAAATTTTATCAGAGAAATAAGTTTATAACCATTCTTTCATAAAGGGTAACTATCCTAGAATGTTCTTATGCTACCAGAAAGTTAATTGAGTAATATATAATTTTAAGCATCAACTTACCAATTCTCTTTGATATATTCTTACTCTGAACTAGTTTAGTATGTAATGACATTTTCAATTGCCAATTACTCTTTATAAGTCCTAATTTGTGAGTTGTTAAAAATATCTTTATAAAACAAACAACAAATGCTTTTGGGGATGTAGGGGAAAAGGAACCCTTGTATACTGGGGCTGGGAATGCAAATGAGTGTAGTCAATATGGAAATTAGTATGGGGTTCCTCACTAAACTAAAAATAAAGTTAGCATATGATACATCTATAGTCACTCCTGAGAATGTACTGCAAGACTCTCAGTGTACTACAGCAATTCCTGCAGGTCCACACTGACTGAGGCACTAATCCCTAGAGACAAATTATAATATCAGCTCGGATGCCCATCAGCAGAGGAATTAGATAAAGAAAATGTGATGTATTTGCATAGTGAAGTTTTATTTAGCCCCTCTAAAAAAAGAATGTCCTTTGTAGGGAAATGGATATTACATGTTTTTCTCTCATAGACAGAATCTAAATTTCTATCTATATCTATACCTATATACATATATATGTATACATATATATATACACACAGACATACACATATATGTAATATACATTTGTCATTGTACTAGAAGGGAGACTGTGGGGAGCGGAGTCTAAAGGGAGGGGAAAGGAAAAACGAAGAAAGGTAATAGAGGAAAGATAAAGACAAATGTTGTATGTGTTTCTCTCATATGAAAAATGTAGATTACATATGTACTGTACGAAAGAAGAAAGAGTGTTTTAGGATAGAAAGGGGACCAGAGGAAGAGGGAGGGGACAAGAGAAGGTCACCATGAACTAAGTACAAGTACACACAGGTACGGAGGTTTGTAATGAAACCCCTCATTTTATATGATAACTAAAATAGTTATTAATTCAAATCTCTATGTTTCCCACGTTCCACTCTTCCCTGTCACGTTGGCACACACGAACTCTCAATTACCCTGACTAGTAGCATGTGTCATGGTACGGCTTTTAAGTGACAGAGGGTATCCAAAAATTGGTTCCATATGTTTGTATAGTATATTCTGCAACTACTTCAGGAATAGGAGAGCAAGTATTGCCCCATAATTTTATGATTTTAAGATTAATATTAAAATTTCTTGAATCAGAGGCAAGAAGGGATGATCAAAAAATGCCTGAAAAATGACATTCTAAGTGTGATGAAAGCGCTGAGATGGTTAAGGTTTGTATCACTGAGTATCCTCACTCTGGGCAGTGAAGTGCTTTCTCACTCAGGTTACATTGTTGCCACAACATTTCTATGCTTTAAAGTGTCTGTAACTTGTTATTAAACAGTCGGTTCATGTTGGTTAAATTCCATGCTTTGAAACAGTACTTTTACATTTAGAAACATCAGAAAGGTTATGGTAAAATGTTAATGTCACACCTTAACTGCAATGCCATTTATCCAAAGACAGAGCATTGTGTTTCAGGATGAAGAGAGATCCAGAAAAGGTCAAATGGTAGAAGTCTTCATAATTGAAGCTATTTTTCTGCAATATGAATAAGAACTCAAGGGTATATATAAATTGTTAAAAGACATCTTTTTCTTCAGATACAGTCAGATAAAAAGTCAAGAATAGCGAGGAAAGACACATTTTACTGCCTTCTGTTACATTCGGAGACCAGCTAGAGAAATGTAAAGAGAGTTATAAAAGGGTGTCCAATTATGATCATCATAAGAAAATGGTATTGGGTGATTTCCTCATAAGTAGAATAAACTTTATGATAAAAAAATGTAGTTTATAATACATAAAAGTTATTCTTTTGTTCCCCAACTGGCACTGTAGAAACGCTGCGATGGTTAATTTTTATTTTCCAATTGATTGGACTGAGAGGTACCTAAGAGTCTAGCAAAACACACCTCTGGATGTGTCTGTCTCTGAAAGAATGCCCAAACGTTGAATTATGTGGGCTCTCATCCAATGAGTAGATGATCCTTTGATGGATTCATAATATGATAACATTGTTTTAAGTGTTAAAAGACAGAAAGTGGGGGCCTCGTTAAGGGAACAAGGTCACTGAAACATCTATTGGGTACTGTGTTTTGCCCTTGTTCCTTCCTATACTCCTTTTCTTTTCCACATGTCTTATGAGATGAACAGCCTCTGCCACATACGCCTGCCTCCACTCCACTACCCTGCCTCAACTTAAGCTCAGAGATATAGGGCTAAGTGATCAGGGCTTGAAACCTCAGAAACTATGAGCTGAAAGAAGTCTTTCTTCCCTCCAGGCTGTTTCTGTCAGGTATTTTGTTACAACAACATGAAATGCAACTAACACAAAAGTCTTAGCTCTTGAATTCAACTGAAACCAAACTAAGACACCAGTATTTTAGAAGGCTGATGCCTTAGTGGCATGTAGCATTTTTCTATTTAATTTTCATGATGTGGACAAAAATGTGACCCCGTATATTTAATACGGTGATGGTTTTCTAAGTCAAGTTTTGGTGAAAAAAAAATGCTGTATAAAATAACAAGAGACAGAAGCTTCTGACATGACCACTTTGGAAGTTCAATGGATCTGTGGTCCAGAGAAACTGAGGGAAATTATAAATAAAAACAACCATTATTAAACCATTAAAAACACACCTGAAAATTGTGCTAAGGACATACTGCAACAGAATAAGCATTCATTCAAGAAAATCTCCCAATTTTCAGAAGATACCATAAGTCTGTGATATTTGACACAAATTCTCTCTCCTACTTCCTAACTAAGTAACATGGAGACAGCATGTTACCTAGATACAGCCAAAAATGCAGGGTTTTTTGCTGCTTCTGTGTTTGGGAGGGATGTGGTAGAAGGCTGATCTGCTCTCTTCCAGTCAGCACTCACTCATGGGATATAGACCCTGACTTGGCCATGGTGCTACAGAGAACACTGGAACCTCAGATGCCCTTGTCATATCACAGAGTGGTAGATCTATGTCAGGAGAGGAAGGCTGAAAGGACATGAGATTAGTGGACTCTCTCAAAATGCTCTCAGCAGCTAGAGCATGCATGTTACCCACCGAGGAGCTCAGTCTCCACTCAGTCATGCAGTTGCAGTTCAGAAACCTCTTCCTTAGAAGAAAAAGTCCATGACAGAGCACCCACATTTTGTTCAGAAAGAACTCACTTCATTTGCAGCTAAATATGGAGAAGTTCTATCCTAGTGACACTCTCAAAAATCATGGAAACTGTGATAAAGGTGAGCCAGAAGATTGGTCGATTTATTGAACAGATGTAGATTAAATTATAAGCTACTTAGATTTCTGGAAAGAATCATGGAAAAAGAAACAGATGAAAGAAGCCTGCCAGGAGTAAAGACAGGTATCCAACAACAGCCTCAGTAACAATCCCTTCCAGGGAGCCTAAACTCAGTTGATTTAGATCACAGAACAAAGTCTGACCAAGAGACCTTTTTTCAGATGAGAGAGCAAGGAGTGGAAATTAAAATCTAGTTTGGTTAGGGAAACATCAGAGAAAGTCCTGTCCAAATCAGTGTCGTTCCGGGTGACTAGATACAGCTACTGCTAAGGCTCTGGAACAGCAATGCTGGAGGCTTAAAACAGGATTAATCCAGTCAGGGGCTGAAGAGATGGCTCAGTGGTTATGAGCACTTACTATTCTTCAGAAAACCTGAATTCAAATAGCCAAAAGGTAGAACTATCTCAAACGCCGACTACCTAATGAATGAATAAACTGAATGTGGTGTATACAAACAAAGAACATGCTTTGTCCAAAAATATGAATGAAGTATGCAAACCATGCTTCAGCATGTTTTCTATATTTATGGTGATGACGGCAAATATCTGTGAATTGAAAACCATGTGATTATTTTTTATTGTTTTCTATTTGGTTATCAATGAAGAAGTGTTTATATAGGTCCTTCGATCACTTTTTAATCTTATTTGTGAGTACATTTGGTTTGCTGTTGAACTGCATAGCCTTACAGAATTTGGATGTTTACTCCTTATCAGTTATATGGTTTGCCAATATTTGCTCTCATTTTATAGGTTTACTTTTCATCTCATTGATAGGTTATTTTGCTGTTTAGAAGCTTTATACTTTGATGTGGTTTCACTTGTTTATTTTGGGCTTTGTTATCATATTTATAAAATTATTATCAAGATTGTCTCAATTTAATTTCTGTTGATGAAATAAACTGCCCAGACTGAAGCGATTTTAAGGGAGAAAGAGTTTATTCATCCTGAAGGTCAGTTAGAGTCCATCACTGAGGGGAATAAAGGCAGAAACTTGAAGCAGTTAACCACATCTCATCCTCAGTCAAGAGAAGAGAGAAATGAATATATGCATGCCTACTGCTCAGCTCATTTTCTCTACTTTTATGTCACTCGGGTCCCAAATCTGGGAATGACATCACCCACAGGGAGCTAGGTCTTCAACACAGTCAAAGCAATCCCCTACACACAATCCCATAGACAACTGCAGCTAGAAAATCTCATGTTAGACTCTTCCCAGGTGAGTCAAGATTATATCAATTTGACAATGAAAGCTAACCATCACAAGGACCAGCATCATGGAACTTTTCCTCTCTGTGTGATTTTAGGATGTTTTATAGTTTCAGGTTTTAATCAATTTTGAGCTTATTTTATATGATACAAATACGTGTCTAATTTCATTCTTTTGTATGAGGTTATATACTTTTCCCAGCAACACTTGCTAAAGAAACTAACCTTCCTCCATTGTGTATTCCCACTCCCCTGCTGAAGCTCAGCTAACTCTACATGAAGTATGAACATTTCTGCTCTGCTGGTCGATATACTTGTTTTTATGCATTACTATTTGGATGAATACAACCAAGTACTGTGATGCCTCCAGCTTTGTGCTTTTTCAAGATCATCTTTGCTTCTCTGTAGTCATTTGTGATTCTGCATGAACTGTAGAACTGTTTTTACTATGTAAAATAATGTCAGAGGATTTGCTAAAGATTGCACTGAGTCTGAAGATGGCATCAGTGATGTGTAGTTTTCACAGGACTAAGTCTTCTAATCCATAAACACAGATACCGTTTTGTTTGCTTGTGCCTTCTTTCTTCTTTCATCGGTGTTTTATAGTCGTAGCAGGCAATCTTTTACCTCTTTTGTTAAATTTATTTATCATCACTAGTAACCAAAAAAATAAAAATAAAAATCTCAATGAGATATCACACATACCTGACAGGAAAGTTAATGTCAAAACAAATAAACAGCAGTTATCGATGAGGATATGGAGCAACTGGAACTCTAACACACTGTTAATGAGAAGGCAAAATGGCGCGTCTACTATAGAGAACAATGTGGTGGTTCTTCAAGAACTTAGAAGTTGCACTCCAGCAAATGCTCCAGGAATTTTACTGCTGGATAGTTATGCCAGATGATTGAAATCAAGATCTTGAAGTGATATGAGCACACTCATGTCCATCACAACACTGTTCATGAAAGATGTGACAGAAATAATCTACTTGTCCACCAGAAGATTATTGAGTATATTAGTTTCTTTTCTCATTGCTGTGCCAAAGTATCAGACAGAAGCAATGTAACTTTAAAAAGAAGGGTTTATTTCAGCTGACAGTTTGATGGCATGTAGTACATCATAGCAAGGAATATATAATGGAATAGTTTAAAAGAAGAAAATTTCACAAGATGGATGAAACTAGAGGATTGTATGGTAGATAAAAGAAGTCTGCCACAGAAAAGTATCACACATTATATGAGTTTTTTAAATAGTCAGATTTTTAATAATTAAAAAGGGCTGGAGAGATGGTTCACCAGCCAAGAGCACTGGTTGCTCTTGCAGAGAAGCTGACTTCTCTTCCCAGCATACACATGACTCTAGTTCCAAGGGAATCCAGTGCCTTCTGACCTCCCCAGGCATTGCACAACATGGGTGCACTTACACACATGCAAGCAATACACGCACATAAAATTAAAATAATAACTACAATATTTTTAAATAGACGCATAAACTACATGAATAAAATGGTAGATGGGGGGAGAATGGACAGTTATTATTTAATAAGCATAGAGTTTCACTTAAGCAAGATGAATAAGCTCTACAGATCTTCTGTATAATATTGTAGTTATAATCCACAATGCTATGCTTTATATTTAAAATGAAAAAAATTAAGAAGGTAGCATTCATTGTAAGCATGCTTACACAATAAAATTAAAATCTGAATTGTACACTTCATATGTATGAATTTTTACTATGTGAATTATTTCTCAAAACTACTTTTAAGTAATTAATGCCATCTTACAACATAAGCATTGATTTTAAACTAAGTATCAGTTGTCATAATTAGTTGTTATCTCAAGATCAAAAATATTTTTTATACAAGATAGGGAAAATTAAGAAGCAATAAATCACCAAATAGCCAGTTCTTACAAAAAAAAAACAGAATAGCAAGTATATGGACTAAAGAGTGTGCCTACTTTATTTCCTGCCATAAAACCAGGAGAACCCCTGAATAAGAGAACACAATGGAGATAGTTGGTCATGGATTTGTGGAATAGAACAAGAAAGAAATTTGAGCCTCTCCAAGGACAAAAATTTCACACAAGAGGTCTAAGATATACATAGCAAAACACCTACCACCACAGAACAAATTTAGAGTGCAACTGACTTAGAGGTTAAACTCTGTCCCTGCTGACTGACTAAGAATGTGGAGAAATGGACACCAGTGAAGCAAAGCCAGGTGTAACTGAGTTTTCACACATTCCCTGAATACTGAGGACTGGAGGCACCATCCTCCATCCAAAGAACTTACATAGCAGCTTAGCCCTTGCTGGGTGTTTCAAGATTGTACATTAAGTTCATTGTTGCTTTGCCTTCAGAAATACCAAGAAAAACTAGAAATCATGATCTTTGTTTGTACTTTCCTGATTTTTTAAATTTATGAAAATTCAAAACATGTGTATATGTTAGTTTGGATGTAAGATCTAGCAGCTTTTGACCTTTCAAAGTTTCTTTTCATTTCGGCTTTGATCAGGATATTTCTTACACATGGAGTGATACTAATACAGTCAAGATTTTATTTGGGTCCTGGCATTGTCATGGAAGGATTGAGAAATACAATAGGCATGCTCTTGTAGAAGATTTCCAGAGAGCACTTATCAAAGATTCATTGTTCTCAGAGAATAGACTTGTAGTCTTCTGTCTGTTACTTAGGATCCCATGAAAGCCTTTTTTTTTTTTAAATTTTATTTCACAGCGGTCAGTTCTTTGAATTGAATATGTTTACTTATTGCTTTTGATAAGCAAATCTGGAAACTGCAGACACAAATAAGTAAGATTTCAATTCAGCTCTGTGCAGGGTATAGATCCTCACAACTCTATAAGCTGATGATTCAGCTTTCCCTACTAAGAAGTGATTAGGATGGAACAAAATTGCTAGATCTTCCAGAAGCATTTCAAAGAGATCTCATTAAGTTTGCAAAAATATGTTCTCTAGTCTTTTAATGAATCACTCAGTAAGAAAAACATCAGAACCTAAAATCTGCAGAGGTAAGGGTAGGAGAAATGAGGCGTCTCCTTCTGTTTCACAATGGATAAGCCCCTTTCACCTTCAGCATGTGAAACTGCAATTATTGTAGAATGTCAGTGTCTGTGTGACAGGTAGTGGAGGAGCTAAGGGAAACAGAAAAATCTGTCCTATGATTCTCCATTACATGGAACCCATCATCTTAGCATCTGTTACCTACCAATTGAAGGTATATTTTAGAAAAGCATCTTTTTATGTCCCAAATCTTCTCTAGAATAAGAAAACCTTCCTTGGTTCTGTCCATTTCTTACAAAGAAATACTTCTAACTTACAATAAATTCTTATATTACACAGTACATTACAATTCAGTCAATTTCTGGCCTCTAAAGACTTTCTCCAGGAATACCCATATCCTATTCCCTTGAAAACCCAAATTTGCTGGCCTTGGTCAAAATGTCATCAATTGGGACCTTGCAGTAAGTAATAGTGTTGAGACTGTTTCCTGAGCAGCACTGAATGGTTATTGGCAGCATCATTAGATGAGAAGTAAAGACTCACAGCAGGGTGATTTCGCCTGCATTTGTAGTCAGGTGACACTCACTAATGGCAGGAAGAAATGTTGTGGAGAAATGGCTAAAATAATATGAAAATGAAGTTTACAGGGATTTTATTCAATAAATAGTGGTGAATACAAGCATGACCAAGATCTCATTTTTGTCTTTAAAAAGCTCAACCCAAAACATGATTTTGGTCTTTAAAAAGGTTAAATTTTTTTTATATATCAAACTAAAAAACAATAGTGAAGTATTCTCTCCAAATTTGTTTCAGCTTTGAAATTAACTGGAAGATTTTTTTCCCATAGTTGATAAAATCTTATCGATTTGAATAAATTCGGTATATAAATGATGGTTCCAGTTACAGAAGTGTTTCCCATGTCCCTAAATAATGCTTGTAAAATGCCTAGCGGTATTCAAGAGTTAATATTTTTGTCGCTTTCCTAAATTAATGTTCCCTTTTTTTTTCTACCCAGATGAATTTTATCTCTCAGGCCTCTACTTAAAATAACACAAATAGCAATACTATTGGATAAAAATCAGGTCTTTTCCGTATGCCAGTATCATGAAGCCATTTAATTTTCACAAAGCTGTATGAGACAAGTCGGGCTTGAAGGCCACAATACACAAGGGGTTACACATGTTGCTCAAGGTTACTCTCATACACCCATCATACACCATTAGCCCATGTTATGGAAGTCTATATTCATGCAACAATTTTCTAAGAGTAATGTATCTCATGAGCATCGGGCTGGTCAAGGTCTGACAAAGTCATAGAAAGATAGATATTTGAAACAAAGTGCAGGCTTGTTATTTGCTGTACTGGGCTATATTTTGAATCCTGTATTCTTTTCAAACCAACGCTTTATTAACACAAAGTATGTTTTTGTCAACCATCAGCCAAATACATCTTGAACTAAGTAGGCAATATTTCACTGAGAATTTATCGCCATTCTTCTAAAGGCTCTAGTTGTTGACAAAAGGGCATACAGCTGGCTTCTTCACTCTTGGAGCCATCAAGCCATCATCCAGAATCCCAACAACCCTAAGACTGCCTTGCTGAGGGTACTGTGTACTGGTTTTCTGAGCTACACTCCCAGTTGAGTCCAGCTTTCCAGGCCTCTGGCATGGTACCAAATGAATGAATGATGGAATTCCCAAAACAGTTCATGCACAAGTTGAATATCTTTTGTTCAATGGTCTGTCGTCATCATTCTGATAATCTGATTTTTTGTCAAGGGATTCTTCATGATCATTCTGTATTAGTTCCCACAAATTATTTAGTTGGTCCTGAACACATCATCTCAACTCACTTAATTATGTATTCTCTGAAATTGTTCACTGCTATCTCTTGTTCACTATTCCTATATCTTCACTTTGATCCTTTCTGAAAGACAGACAAAATTTTTTTTGGCTTCCCATAATTCCTCCATAGTCCTCTGTATAGGTATCAATGTATTTTGAGATGTTGGCATAGACAAGAACGTAGCATGAGCAGCAAAGGGTCCTGAAGGAGGCCAGTGAGTTTATTTATTTGCTTTTCTCCATGGTGCACTCCTTATTGGGTGTCTTGGAGGTGTCAGAAGCAGTAGATGAATAGATGACAAAAGGGTATTTGTCTTCTATACCTATTAATGTGGTCTATGATTGTCAAGGTTTCAAATCAAATAAATTAATTTAGTTTTCCATAAAGTGATGATAAGAGACCAGGTACAGTCATCTTACAAACCTGGATTATTTTATTTTATTGCTAGATAGTATGTCTGTGTATCTTAGTGTGGCTTCAAACTCACAATCTTGTCTTAGATTCCTAAGGCATGTGATACAACACCTAATTTACAAATTAAATTAGTAAGAAATACCAACTCAAAAGGCACTGGAGTACGTCTGATAGCTTAGCTAGCTTACAACAGCTTATTTACAACTAATTAAAGAAATTTCTCATAAAAAAGATGGTTAATAATGTGAAGAGAACTTGTCAGGATTTTAATAGCAAGGACAAGGAAAACAAATTGAATTTAAAGAATTAAAGGAAGAGTGGAGAGAAACAGAAGACATATTATTATTTAATTAAAAGGAAAAGCACTCAATGCCTCAGTGTTTCTTCTGAATTTACCTAAAGGATTATTACAAATGATATCTACCTCACTTAACTACTTAAATATAGTACTCATAAATAGATAATAACAAGTTGTAATGATAAGCCTTTACACATTGTAAAATAACTTTTTGTAGGTAAGGGTTTAGGAGGTCTCTGGATACTGTTTCCTGGTGAAGACATTTGTGAAAGAACCATGGATGTGCAGAACATTCAGAAAGTCATGTCTCTAATGTCCAACAGATCTGATTACAACAGACAAGAATTCATCCTACCCTTTGCCTATTTCTTCAAAAATATTGAAGGGCTGCTTTGTGACTGGGAAGTCTAGGCTTTGAGAGAAATGCTGAAACGTTGAAACAGCTCATAACTTTAGATGATGAAAATAATTTCCTCTCTGAATTTCGTATTCACAGACACCTTGTAAAGGACAGTTAAACCCAGCCTGCAATGAAAATTGAGTAACATCTGTTGTTCATGTTTTTACTTATTCACAAGTTACTGTTCACCAAATTTATTCAACAATTGCTTGATCAGACAAAAGTACCCTTTGTCCTAGCAGGGGTAGTGATTTACTTTGGTATTTGTGAAACAATATACCATTTTACTCCAGAGAGATTATAGGGTGGGTTTAATGACAAAGGAAGCACTTTATACCACTATTTGAACAGTACCACCTGTCGAAACTTGTCATGCTATTGCTCCAGACTCTTCAGTATTCAAGATTTAAACTTCACCCAGTCTCAGGAGGGCTGATGTGAGCACTGCCAGGAATGCAAGGACGAGATGGTCTGTCTCCAAATGGACATTCTGAGCTAGGTGTCAGCACTGCACACTCGCAGCTGTTATGACCACAGGATGGAATGTTCCTGATTTCGCTTCGCAGGACACACTGGAACCTAAACCACAGCTGGACAGCTGCTGGATGTGAAGTTACTGAAGTAATGTCTCGTCCTTACACAGTGTGCTTAAATAGGAAACAGCTGGTGCCAGGATCCATTCTAGGTGTGTTCAGAAGCTGTTTCTGTTCATTTCTTGATTAACTACAGCAAAGGGTGAAATCCTTTTCTCTTCAAAAACAGTGTTATGTACAAGAGCTTTTCTGGGTAGGAAAAGTTCAAGAAAAAATAATGTTGCTTGTTATTCGGGGAAAAAAATAGCTCAGCCCTGGAAACGTGGTATTCACCATAAATCTCCAGTAATCATTGTCATGGAATTTTGACTATGCTGGCATTAGGAGGGCCACTGTCTGTGGTTTGTGCCTTTATTTCATCTGTCTAGCCTGCTCCCACCAGCAGTTAACAGAAAACAAATGTCACTAATTTTAAGGGAAATGGCTATGCTCTATTTCTTTAGTTCACAATTGACAATTTCATGGGAAACAAGAAAGAGATAAGGGAAGAGGGTAGAGCTAATCACAAGGATTAATAATGGGAAGATAAAATGCTGCCTAATTTACCTTAAATAAATGAGGGAATGGATAAAATAATGCTACTAGCTCTTTTTTTCAGGCCCTATATGGCAACAGAAATAATATAGAGATGAAACACCAAAATATTGCCTGTCTATCTATCTATCTATCTATCTATCTCTATCTATAATCCTTTTGGTATTGTTCCATTATTCACCTGATCAGATCTCAAGGACTCTGTTGCTTTTGAGTTCAGACAAGAGCGAGTTTACATCCATCTTACCATATTTTAAAATAACTGAGTTATGAGTCATTGACAAGCTTTTCGGCATCATTTTACCAAGAGCACATAACATGTTTTCTACCTGTCGATGTAAATTATTGCCTGCACACAGATCTCCAGGAACAATTTGGCTTCCTGCCCACGCAAATGACTTCTCATCCTTCAGGTTTCAATTTAATGCCAGTGTGTACTATAAGATGTATGTTCAATCCTACAAATGAGTTGCATGTGAATTTCGATTTCAGAAAACCTGGACTGAATTTTAAAAGCAAACATGTGGGGGATCTATTGTAGTAGAGGTTGTTTGTGTGCTAGGTGCATTCTAAATATACTGTAGAATCAAGAATAGTGATGGGATTTGGGCATTACACTGGACTTGGAAAGAAGAAAAGAAAAAAGAAGGAGGGAGAAGAGGAAGGGAAGGAGGGAGGGAGGGAGGGAGGGAGGGAGGGAGGGAGGGAGGGAGGGAGGGGAGGGAGGGAAAGATCTTTAGATTTTCAACTTACTTTTCCAAAGAAATAAAAGATCCATTGTTAGTTTTTTCAGTTGCCATTTTACTTCCAATTTGTCTTCTCTTATCTTCTGACCACTAACTTAGTAAACTGAGCCAAGTTACAAAGAAAGGTGTACTGTCTTGAATAGGAAGGTAATAATTCAGAAAGCATTTGTTGTATTGATAAGCAAAATCTACTCCAAGCACAAACCAGAAAAGTACTTTAAATTTCCTTGTTTCATGCTAAGATTCTGTTACTAGACAAAGATCTATATGGAACATACTATAATGTATACCAAAGTTATCAAATTAAAACACTGGCAAATAAAACTTTTAATACAGCAAGAGCATTTATTTCTGCAGACTTATTTTAATAAAAGGTGAAAGAATATAAAAAGTAAACAAAAGATGCCAAAATACATGAAAAAAAGCATCAAAAGATAGGATAAATTGAGGAAAGGAGTGTTTTGAAGTGAATGGAAACAAGAAATGTCTCCCACTGCTGTATATTAGGAAAACCAGAGCTGCAGTCTACTGGCCAGAAGCCCAGAAAGGACGACAATGCAGGCATTCTCCTTTGCTAGAATCCATGCACCCCTGTAAAAGCCATCATCTACTTGGGCCAGGTAATCACACAGGTAATAAATATCACATGCTTTGCCTACTTAGGCCAAGTTTATTTTAGTGGCCTTTCACTCAACTGTAGAAAGGAATTAACAAAGTGAAATAGTATTTAAGTGATTTTTTTTTCCTTAAGTTTGAGGGAAATAATGCTAATGCTATGTAACCCTTAATCCTTATTAATTTTCCCTCTAGTTTTGAACCTAATTTAAAACTTGATTATTAGGCTGCAGTTATGTCACTTACCATGATTCTATTTGATTGCTGAGAATATGGAACAGTATCAATTGCTCTATATTATACTTAACTCTTATGGGCAAAGAAAGAGACATTGGTGATAAGATTTTAAAATTAAAATTATAGCTGGAAGTTGTCACTTATAGGCTGAGGTCACTCCTCTAATCTTTAGCACTTGGATAATGTTTTATCATTCATCATATGTTGCCATTAGCTATTGCTTATGTTAGTCTATGGTCCGAGCTAGACGTTTCTTGAAGATAAGGACCACATCTATCACTGCATCTTTTTGGGCTTTAACTTTTCATGCTCATACAGATTTTTGGAGTCAGTTCCTGCTAGTTATGTCCATAATCCCTTCCTTGGCTATCGATCATATGTCCACAGAATTGTGGAACTGAAAGTTACACTCCATATAATCAGCCTTCTTACCTCACAGACAAGAAAACCAAGACTCAGTCATTAAATGTTTGGCCCAAAGTCAGATGGAAGACTCATAGCTTTGAAACATCAGAAAAGAGTTCATCTTATATTTGAGTAAACCCTGGACCAGACACCTGGTGTGGTTTGGCAGCATGCCTTAACAAGGATCATAACTGATGAATGGACATTTGTGTTTTATTCAAATTAAGATAAATCTCACTCATCAGTTGACATAAGGTAAATTAATTTCTAAGCATAATTTTTAGAAACCAAACACTTGGGTGGAAATGGAGAAGCAAGATCAGTAGCTGAGGTGGAGATGCCAAGTTTTCTAACAAAGTCTTAGCAAGCAGCCTAGGGATCATTTAATTACTTTATTCACCCATGCATGCACACATGTGAACACAGCCATACATCTGGCAGCCTCCTTCCAAAGAGTTTAGAAAGAGTCATCAAATTTTCTAACACATGGCTGTCAGAGTTTTTCTGGTTAAAGGAATTTGACTGAATTTGCATTGTCTACGTTGAAGAAATAATTACTCTTCCTTGGCATTTGACAAAAATGTTTGCTGCGTTAATTGATGTATAAATAAGTAAAATATTCTTTTAGGTAAGACCCTCTGAGCTAAAAAATATTTTAATATTTTAGAGCAGAATGGGGGAATTTATAATAGGTATGGGGATATTGCTTTCTTTTTCAAGACTGGAAATCTCAAAAATTTCTTGACATTCCATTGGGTAAGAATAGAGACAGAGAATTGGAGCTTGGAATTCTTTTCTTAATAGACTTATCAAGGAAAGGAAAAATAATAAAGAAATATAAATAAGAAGCAAGCTTAAAGTAAATAATGCTTTCATGAAATAATGACAATCATATTTGTTTATGAAATATATACAGAGACCACCAATGACACCAGTTTTTGAAAATTCAAAATTGTATCTTAATAAAATTAAGATAAGATTACTCATTCAATTTTTCCTGAACTTTCTATCTTCAAAACCAAAACTCATTCTCAACACTGTTGACACTATACACAGGCTTTCCACCTGTCACAAAAACTAACTAAAAAGATTATAAATTAAAAAGATGAAAAACCATAAATTTCCTAGAAAAAAACACAGCATTATTCCAGATGACCTTGAGCGTACTTGCTTTTTTTTTTTAAATCAGTGTTTTGATATGGTATTCCATAACTATTAATGATCATAACATGGTTGGATCTTTATGCTTCCTAATTTTTAAAATCTCTTTATGCTCAAATCATTAAGAACATGATTTCAATGAAGTTGAATAGTTACTTCTTTTTGGATCATGTATTTGAGCCCCTGTCTAAAAACTCATTGCCATACTTGGTATGGTTTGGACATAAAGAGTCTCCAAAGGCTTGTGTGTTATAGGTTTGGTTCCCAGCTAGGGAGTCAAATTATTGAAGGCTATTGGATCATGAGGGCTCTGACATAATCAATGGATAAATTCTTCGACTGACTCTAATTTGAGAACATTACTGGACAGTGAAGGAAACTTTGGAGGCAGGGCTGTGTGAGGGGTAGCAGGTCATCGGGACTGTATCTCAGGAACTGTCTTCTCTTGGGCTGCTTCTTCAGCTCCCTAACTGCCATGAGGTAAGCAGTTCTGCTCCACCACATCCTTACACCATGATGTTCTGCCTCAGAACAGGCCAAGAAACCATGGGTTCAGGTAACTATGAGTTGTAACTACCCAAAACAGGAGACAAAACAAATCAGTTTTTTAACATGTTTTTCTCAGGTACATTGTCACAGTAATTAAAAGCTGAATAATACAGCACCCAAGGTCATTTAGAGTCTTACTTTAGTTGTTTCTAGGAAATTTATAGTTTTCATAATACTTTTCAACATTATATTATATATATATATATATATATATATATTAGTTAATTTTTGTGACAGCTGGAAAGTCTATATAGAGTCATTTTTCTTCAAGGAGATGTTTCAGTTATCATCTATTAAAAAACTGATTCATTGTATAACTTTTGTTTGTTTGTCAGGTATCAGCTGACTGTGCTTTTGTGGATCTAATCAGGACTCTATTTCCCAACAATCAATCTCCTTGTGTTAATTTGGTTCTCCATTACCGTGACAAAACACTCTAACCAATAGCATCTTGGGCAGGAAAGGGTTTATTCAGCTTGCATCTCCCATTCACACAGTTCATCAGGGAGCCCAAGGTAGGAACTCAGGACAGGAACCTGGAGGCAGCAACTGGAGCACAGGCCATGGAGGAACATTGTTTCCTGGCTTGCTCCCCTGGCCCAGGCTCAGCCTGCTTTCTTATTCAGTAAACAACAACCAGCCCAGGGATGGCACCACCCACAGTGGGCTGGATCCTCCCACAGCACTCAACAATTGAGAAAATACTGCATAGACATGGCCACAGGCCAGTTCAATGGAGGCAATTCCCCAAGTGAGGCCATCTCAACCCAGGTGTGTCAAGTTGACACCAAAGCTATCCAGCACACTCCTTTTATTCTATTGACACCAGAATGTCTGGATTATTGAAGTCTGTAGAATCTTCAGATCAAGTAGAATCTATCATCTATTTGATTTCCATACAACTGTTCCATAACTACCTCTCCATACAAGCTCCAGAGTCAGTGTATCAATAGCTTCAAAATGACATACTGGACTTAAGTCTACAGGTAAAGATGGAGAAATAGTATCTTGACAATACCGAGATTCCTATCCATGAGAACAGAATCCATTTACTTAGCTCTTTAGGGGTGCTTCCTAAAAAATGTTTCCTTATATAAATCTTGTGAGCATTTTACTGAATTTATATCTAGTTCTTTCATTTTTAGAGATGCTTAGATGAACGTTTTATGTTCTTAATTTCAAATTCTGCTAGTCCATTGTTGATTTATAGAAAGGTAACTGAATTTTGTTTACTTAAACCTTGTATTTTATAATCTAGCTAAAAATAAAAAAATAGTTCTTTCAAATTTTCTATGTATATATTTTTATGTAATCTGAGAACAAAGTTTAATTCACCCCTACCTAATCTAAACAGCCTTTATTTACTTTTGTCTCATTGATTAGGCAGAACTTCTAATAATACATTGAAAAGAGACTTAATCTTTGCTCTTTTATTTGTTTCATTTACTTCAAAACTTTGTGTGATTTCTAATATTAATGAGGTTTCTATATTGCCACTGTTAACTATAAATTAATAGTGGTTTTATGTCAAAGTTATTTACCTGGTAAGCTTTCTCTGTTCCTAGTTTGCTAAGTGTTATTGCATGAATGGGTATGGTATTTATGCACTGATATGATCTGGCAAGTATTATTCTTTAGTTTGATATCATGATGGATTGCATTAACTGATTTTCAAATGCTGAATCAGCCTTGCATGCTTAAAAATAAATAATTCCATATTAATGTCATTTCTACTTCCCCTTATACAATGATGAATTCAATTTGTCAAGATTTTCTTGAAAAATTACGCATTTATGCTGAGATGGGTTGGGCTACAGTTTTCTTCTTTATATGTCTTAATCTAGCTTTGGCATTTGGATGGTGCTGCCCTCACCGAGTAAGTTAGAAAATGTTTCCTTCACTTCCATCTTCTGGAAGAGATTGTAGGGACTTGGCATAATTGTATTAAATGAAGTAACACAGTCTCAGAAAAAAAATGACGTATGTTCTTCCTCATTTATGGATCCTAGCACCAAATCCTTTTATGTGAATATATATCCTGATGTAACTGTAAGAACCAGGGAAAGGGAAAGGAATTAAGTAAGTAAAGAGAAGGAGCCTGAGGGAGAAGAAGAGTAGGAGATAGGTGTTACTAAGGGGGAAATGTGTAAAATGGGGTATTCAAATGAGAGGGGGAAAGGAAGGGTTAAACTAGGAACTATGTCAGTAAAGGGGAAGAAGGAGCTCAAGGGGAGGAACCATAGGAGGCAGGTATTACCAAGAATGAAATAGGGGAAATGGGGAACTTTAACTGGGGAGGGAGGAGGGAGGGTTACATGGAAAGAGAGAGGTAAGTAAGGCTTAGCTTGCATGAAAAACCAGAGGGAAACATTTTAGTTAAAAAGCCTACTGAAAAATTACACATACACTATATCTACATGAGTCCATGAATATAGCTGAAGGCTATACAATAAGAAACAGTGCCAAACAGGAGAAACCTCCCTTCAATTTATTGGTCAGGATAGTCCAAGAGACTCCTGAAATTACACAGGCTATCATCACAGTCCTTGATTGCCTCCCAGATTTTGAAGGTAATACCCTACTGCTAAAAACAGAACATATTTTGGACATAGGATTTGGAGTAATGGAGCTGGAACTGACCTGGAAATCACCTTTCTGAAGGCTAGCTTTCATAGTTTTGGAGAACACTAACTATGCAAGCTGCTAAGGGAGAACATCAATCAATGATCCACCCCCAACTTTAAGGCCTAATTACCACAACAATGACTGGCAGAACCTTGGGGAAATAGTGGCACTTTTATCTGGTAGATAATTAGCTGTTGCTTAATTGGATTTCAAGCCCACTCAATGAGAGGGAACTCATGTATGGTACTGTAAACATAACCAATACCCATGAATGGAGAGGTCATAGATCATAGAGAAAACACTGAAGCTGTTACATTCCTAGACAAATGTAATTTCTTAGTATGTGTTAAATATTAATCCATGTATTTACAGACACATATACCAGTCACTATGCATCAAAGAATTTTCTTTTCCAATAAATGGAGACTTTTACAAAATTTCACACCTGATCATACATAGAGATTAGGTGTCCTTGAAATGCCCAACTCTAAGTGGCACATCTACTATAGAACCTCTACAACTAAGGCTCATGGAGCATATTGGAACAATGGGTATACTAACACATCTCTCAGTTCTCATCAAGGAAACTCCCTCATGCAATGGAAGGCCATGAACACAAAAGGGCACAAAGGGCCAAAGTGTAGAGAATAAGAATCTGCAGTATGTGGGTCCTTGGACAGGACTCCTATATTAGGCTCCACCCACCCAGGGCTCAGAGATCATTTCAGAAGAGAGGGTGGAAAGATTGTAAGAGCCAGGGATGTGGTACATGACTATATTGAAATAGTATCCTACAGGCTCCTGAGACCTTGCTCATATGAACCTACAGCAATGGTGTTAACATGCATAAGACCACTACAAATCCAAGCAGACAAAAACCCAGCACAGAACTGTGAAAGTGGGTAACAAGTCCCAATCTTAGCTGAGGGACTATTGGGCAGCTGATTACTGATGGGTGAGAAACAGTTAATTTTCATAAAGGGAGGGACTCTAGACAGGTTGACTAGATCTCACTCAGTCAATGAACTTGCACTGAGGGGTGTTTAGGGACACTAACTTGACTCGATAAGCCTTATCAATGAAATCCAGTGAGGGAGGTTATGGGAGAGTGTCATTTGTGAAGGTGGTATAAAAGTAAGATGTTTTGTATGAAATACACATAAATTCAATAAAAGAGTTTAAAAATTTTTAAATTAAATAAATGAATAAATATCTGGCAAAATTCATCAATAAACCTGTCAGGCCTTGGTGTTTTCTGGTTTTGGATTATTTATTCCATTTCTTTAATAGATTAGTAACTTACTAGCTAGCCTACTTTTCCTTGTTTTAGTTTTGGTAGCTAATATTTTTTTCAATGAATTGCTCCAGTTCATCTAGGTTGTTGAATCTGTTGGCCAAGAGTTATTCAAAAATTCTTCTTGTTTATTCTGATCTGGGCCCTTGTTCATTTCTGATATCAATAATTTATGTCTTCTCTCTTTCTTAATTAATTTTTGTAATAGGTTTATCAATTTTATTGACCTTTTCAAAGAGGCAGCATTTAATTTCACTGAGTTTTCTCAGTTGGCTTGCCATTTCAATTTATTGACTTAAACTCTATTTTCATTATTGTGCTTACTTTTTATCAAATTTGCTCTTCTTTTTTCTATTTTCTTAAGGAAGGCACTTAGAGTACTAATTTGAATCTTTTTTTTTCCTTTTCTAGCATACACATTTAGTGTATCAGATTCCCTCCAAGTGTGGCTTGAACTGCATCCCTTCAAACTATTTTAATTATCTCTTCAGATTTCTTTTTCTTCAGGTATTGATTTGAGTATGTCATTTAATCTTTAAATATTTTAAGATTTTTCCTGCTATCTTCTTTTAATGATTCCTAGTTTAATTTTGTTATTGTCTGAGAACAGATATTGAAGGATTTCTTTTAAAAAACATGTTAAAAGTATGTTTTGTAGTCCAGAATATGATCCATCTTGGTGAATGTTCTTTACAGATTTGACAAGAATGCTTATTTTGCTGTTGTTGAAATAGTCTATAAATGTAAATCCTGTTGATTAAAAATACTGTTGGGTTTAACTGTATTGTCTGCCATTGAGATTTATTCATGTTTTATAGAGTTGAACTCTCCAACTACAATGAAGTTGATTCATGTATTTAACCTTGAAATTTTATCAGCTTTTGCTTCATATATTTTGACACCATGATTAAATGCATGTTGATTAAGATTTTTATGCTTTCTTGAACTGAAATTGTTATTGTTAGGCGGTTTTCTTTTTCCTCTAATTATTTTCTTTAATTTGAAATCTACTTTGTCTGAAATTTAGAGTTAGCACTTGATTTCTTTGATTCTTTAAGATGGTCTTTCTCCATCCCTTTATTCAATATATATATAAAATATATATATATTATTTTCATTTAAAGGAGGTTTATATTGAGTGTTGGTTTTATACCCTCTCTGTTAATGTTTTTAAAATGAGATTACTGATAATATCTATGAGGTTTATAACATTTAAACATACTTTAACTGATAGCTGGTGTATTGGATTCACATCTTCTATGTTCTTTATTGCCCTCTGTTGTCCTTTTGTTCCTATTTTTGCGTTTCATTCCTTTCTTACCTTTCATAGTTTTTATTGAGCATTTTGTGATGCTATTTTCTCTCTTTCCTCCATTTTTATTACTTTTCCTAGAAATTCCACTGTACATTTGCAGTCAAATTCACTTCAAATATAACACAAAAGTCCGAATTCCTATCTCCTATATTTGTTGTCATTAACTTCACTTAGACATAAATTTTAATCATTCAATGTGTTATTGCCATTGTTTTGAATATTCAGCTTTTCCTAGATCAGATTAATCAGTGCCTGGGAGAACTTGCTTCTCTTCCAGTTCGCAGCACTCAAGACATTTGACTCACAAACACCTGTAACTCCAGCTCCAGGGGATCTGATGCCCTATTCTGGTCTTCACATGCACCTGAACACGTGTGATATACACTCACACAGAAGCACACATACTAACTAATAAAAAATTTTAAAGTCTTAGACTAGGAAAAATGAAAGTTTCATTTTTGCAGTTTCTTCTCTACAGCTCTTCTCCCTATATTGCCGTAAGTTTCTGACAAATTATTTTTCTCTCTGAAGAACTTTTGAAAGAGATTTCCCTCAAGGTAGGTTTATGTGCAAAAAATTTCATGACTTTACTTTTTCTAAGAAAGTAATTTCTTCCCCATTTTTCCTTCTGTTTGGTGGCGGTCATAGGGATGGGTGGGTGGAGGTTTGAAAGAAGGTCTCTATCTGTAGCACAGGCTGGCCACATATTCACTGTGGAGCTCAGGCTGACTTCAAACTAGAGATTCTTCTGCCTCGACCTCTCAAATGCTGAGATTACAGTTGTGCGATATACCTGACTCTTCCACACTTGTAAAGGCCAATTTCTCCTTATACTGAATTCTAGGTTAGAGACTTTCTGCTGAAGACGTTAGATATTTCACCCCACTTAGTCTTGCTTATGTGGTTACTCACAAGTCAGATGACATCCTTATGTTTCTTTTCCTAACTAAAAGGTGTTTCTGGCTTTTTCTGAAATATTTTTTAATCTGTCTTTGATTTTCTGCACTTGGAACATGATATACCTAAATGTAGGATTTGGTTTTGCTTTTTTTTAACTTTTATTTTGCTTGTCTGTCTGCATCCTGATTCTGTGGTTAAGTATCTGGTGCTAATTTGAAGAAATTTTAGTTATCGTTATTTCAAATATTGCTTCTTCTCCCCCGTGTCCTCCTCCTTCTCATCCTCCTCCGCCACGCGTCTCTTCTCCTCTTACCTGACAGTCTCATGCCATGTTTGTTGAACAGCTCTTGAATACTCTATTCTACTCTTTTTCTTTTAAAATTTGCAAATTTCTAGTGTCATATTTTTAAGATCAGAGGTGTTTTCTTCCACATATTTAATCTATTAATACCATCAAAGCCTTTCTTCATCTCTGGTATAATATTATTTTTAAAATATCTAGTATTGTTTTTTATTCTTTTCTAGAATTTCCAATTCTTCTTACATTATCCATCTGTCCCTGCACATTTTTTTCCTTTAAAGAAATTAGAAGACTAATCACAATTATCTTTAATTCGGGGTCCAATGGTTCCAAATGTAGAATAGGTTCTAATGTTTGTTCAGTTTCTTATAAATGATTTTTGCCCTTCAGTATCTCTTGTAACATTTTGTTGAGAGGTAGGCATGACCGACTACTAAGAGAAGTAAGAGACTCTGGAGATGTGGGGTATAGAAGGAAACTGTTCTATCATCTTTTAATGAGTCTTACACTTTTAGTGCCTGTACATTCATGCTGTGCAATCTACAGGCGTCAGTTTCTCCTTTTATTTATCCCCAGGAGTAATTCAGAACAGTTTAGGAAAGGATAGATTTTATTTTCTCCCTGTTTCTTCATAGAAGTTTGGAGAAGACTGTGGGTGGGTTTCTCCCTCTGCTGAAGTCAGTCAGGCTCTAATAAACTCAGTAGGCCAACTATGTTAAGGAATAGAATGCTGTACCATTTCAAATGGCTTCTTTTCTCCTCTGCTCATCAGACTATAGGAATTGTTCTCTGACCATCATTTTGAAAACCTGATCAAGTTCCTGGAGATAAATGTGAGGTGCCCTCTACTGTAAACCCCATCGGTTTTTATCTAAATTTAGTCACTCTGAAGTTCCAAAGATCTATTAACTACAGTTTGGATTTCTCTACCATGATTCCCACAGAGCTGAGTTCCAGCCCTGGTAAATTTTAATTTTCTCTATTCTCCTGTCTCTCCAATTGATGTGTTAGGAGGCGATAGTGAGAAGTGTGATGGATGGTCTCTGTTCTAATGGATCTCAGAAGATTTGTAATTTTATAAGCTAGTACACCTTTTTACTTTTTGTTAGAATAATTACTTAAAGCACTGCATGTGCCAAACGTAAACAAAACCACTCTCGTTTTTAATCCATCTGTGGCTCTATCCTTAAAGAGTACCTCTTATAAACAATATAGAAGTGCTGTGGGTTTTGTCTTTTTATCTAATCTGTCATCTCTGCTTTTTAATTGGAGATTTCAGTCCTCGAACATTTAATGTAATTTTTGATATGGTTAACTTTACTTTTATTTTAAATTTTGTATTGCTTTGAGAATTTCATACATGAGTACTCTGTTACATCATTTCTGCTCCCTCTCTCCTATCTAACTCTTCCAGTGCTCCTTGCTCCCTCTCCATTTGTGACCTCTTCTGAATAATTATTATTGTTATATATATATATATTATACATACACAACCTACTGAGTCCATTTAGTGGTGCTCATATGCACATGTGTTTAAAGCTGACCATTTGGAATTGGATAACCTGTCAGGAAGTTTGTTCCTGGAAAAACCCGATTCTCCCTCTCTTGGCAGCTATTGATTGCCGTCTAGAGATGGAACCTTATAAGCCTTCCCGCACCCATGTTGACAGGTCAACTGGTGTTGTCATTAGGCAGATTTTGTTTAGGCAACTGTTTTGCTGAGATTTCATGGTCTCAGCTTCCCTATCATGTCTAGAAGACGCTATCTTGCAGCAGGCATCCTGTTCCTCTGGTTCTTACGTCCCCTCTTTCACAATGTTCCTTGAGCATTTGGTATAGAGTTTGCATTGTAGGTATATCAACTGAGGCTAGCACTTCTTCTCTGCATTTTATCGGTTGTAGATTTCTATAACCGTCTACAGATGTTGCAAAAAGAACCTTCTTTGATGAGGGGTGAGAGCTACATTTATCTGTAGTTATGGGATAAGTATTTGGAATTCAGTTAGAAATTGTATTAAGTTAGGAAAACAGCCTTAGTAGGTTCTTTTAGGGTCTATGATCTCTCCAGCAACAAGTATTTAGCTAGGTTATATAGTAGGTATGAATTCCCTCCAATTAGACAGCTGTTGTTATCTCTAAGATAAAAGTGCCACTACTGCACCATTGTGAATATCTTGCCTGGCCAGTCATTGTTATAGTGTGTATGCTTCACAGATAGGTAGGATTACTGGTTGCTTTCTCCCTTGGCAACTTGCATAGCACCTTCTGACACTATGAGAATTGGTCTTTAGGAAAGAGGCTTCCAGGTACCTTGCAGTTGGATTCTTCTAAGTCCTATACCAAAGATGTATGATACCTTGAGCAATAGGGTCTTATCTTCAAATTCTGGGAGGCAACCAATGGCTAAATTGTTTAGGGCATCTCTTGGACTCTCCTAACCAACAGCTTGAAAGGTTTCCCATGCCTGGAACTGGGGTTTTGTTAGATAGGCTAAGGCTATGGGGAGAAACATTATCACCCCGTGTGTGGTGTGTGTGTGTGTGTGTGTGTGTGTGTGTGTGTTTAAGTAAGCTTATTAAAACATAAAATAATGTGTTTCCCTGTGTCTGTTTCAAACATCCTCAGTGTTATTTATCCCTCCTCCCTTCCTCTCCCTCTGTTATTACCCTCCCAGCTCCTCCCCAGTTAAAGACTCACCTTTCTTCCATTCCCCTTTGATAGCACCTGTGTTCTAAGATCCTCTTCTCCTTTGCCCCTCCAGAACTACATAGTCCCTTTCTACTTTCTTGGTTTCTATAGTAACTTGAAATTATATACTTACATTTAAAGGTTCAGAGCTTGGATCCACAAATTAGAAAGAAAATGCACAGTTTATTTTTCTGGGTCTGAGTTACCTCACTTAGTGTAATGTTTTTCAGGTTCACTCATCTACCTGCAAATTTCAGGATTTCATTTTTCTGTTCAGCTGAATACAATTCCTTTGTATGTATGTACCTCATTTTCATTATACATTCATTACTGAAGGACATTTAGGCTGATTCTATTGCTTGGCTGTTGTGAAAAGAGCAGAAATAAACACAGCTGAACAAGTATCTCTGCAGTAAGATACTAAGTCTTATGAGTATATGTCTACAAATGTGTTGCTAAAATTCCTTCTGGAAGGGGTAAGTGGCAACTAGCCCTCCCTCTCTCTAGGTCTCTAATGACAAAACAAGGTAGAATTTCACCAAAATACAATTTGAGAAACCAGAGTTTATTTGAGCTTACTTACAGAGCAATGGGTAAGGGGATTATTACAGTAGGGGGGTGCTCCCCTACTGAGCCTGTACAGCAAATTCTACATCTAGCAAGGACTCTGTGACCTCCTAGCAACTGCCCACCGTGGCAGAGGGGCTAGCCTCTCTCCAGCTTACCCCACTCATACCCTTAGTCCCTCCCCACCAATAACTCAGAACACTGGTTTGTTGGGAGGGGTAGCTGACTCTCCCCACTCCTCTTTTCTTGCCAAAGGTCAATAAGCTTATAATTCTGGGAAAGCACGTGTCCCCAGGCTTAGGACAAATGCTTTGCCCATAGCTTGCCAGTCCAGCTTGCTAGGCAGAGGACAAGTCCATGCAACAGAGTGCCACAGCTGAGTTATATGATAACTCTACTTTGAGGTTTTGAGATTTTCCACACTGATTTACTGATTTTCACAGTCATTGAACCACTTAGCAACCTCACCCCCAACAGTGAATGAGGATTCCCTTTTCTCCAGGCCCTCTCCAGCACTGGTCAAGGTGTTTTCTTGATCTTAGCCATTCTGACCCACATAAGATGAAATCTAAAAGTAGTTTTAATCTGTATTTCCTTAATTGCTAACAATGTTGAATGCTTTTAGAAATATTTCTTAGCTATTTTTATTTCTTATTTTTGAGAACTCTGTTCAGATTCATAGTCCATTTTGTAATTGGGTCACTTGTTTTCCTGATTCTTTGTCTTTTGAGTTCTTTATATGTTCTGGTTATTAGTCCTTTGTTAGATGTATAGCTGGTGAAAATTCTATCACACTCTGTGGACTTCCTCTTCATTCAATTTATTGTTTCCTTTACTGTACAGAAGCTTTTAGTTTAATGAAGTTCCACTAATTAGCCTTCATTCCTTAACAAATGGAATCCTACTCAGAAAGTTACTTCCTACATCTGTATCTTACAGAGTATTGCCTAAGCTTTCTTCTAGTAGTTACAGCATTTTAAATTTCCATAGGAAATTTGAACCATTTGGAATTGGGTTTTGTGCAGGGTGATAGATATGGGTCTAATTTTATTCTTTCTCATGTGGATATTCAGTTTTCCCAGCATCATTTGTTAAAATGTTCTGTCTTCCAGTGTGTATTTTTGGCATCTTTGTCAAGCATCCAGTGACTATAATTATGTGCATTTGATTTGCATCTTCTGTTTTGCTCTGTTGATCACGTCTTTTTTGTACCAGTACTATGCTGCTTTTTATTACTGTAGCTCTGTAATATAGCTTGAAATCAGTTATGATAATTCCTCCAGCATTGTTCTTTTTGCTCAGGATTGATTTAGCTCTCTGGAGTCTTTTGTGTTTCCATATGAATTTTAAGATTTTTTTTCCTATTCCTGTGAAGAATGCAATGGAAATTTTGACATTGATTAGATTAAATCTATGAATTGATTTTCTCTAGAATGGTCCTCTTCACAATATTAATTCTACCAATTCGTGAGAATAGGAGGTTTTTATATGTATTGGTGTCTACCTTGATCTCTCTCTTCAGAGATAGAAAGTTTTTATTGTAGAGTTCTTTCACCTCCATTGTGAGGATTATTTCTAGATATTTTTTGAGGCTGTTGTGAACAAGAGCATTTCCATGATCTCTTTTCCCGACTACTTGTTAATTAATATATAGCAAGGCTACTGACTTTTTGTAAGTTGATTTGGTATCCTGCCACTTTATTGAAAGTGTTGATCTTTTCTACACATTTTCTGGTGGGATTTTGGGGATCTCTTGTGTATAATATTGTGTCATTTGCAAATAGGGATATTTTCACTTCTTTTTATTGAATTTGTGTGTATTTCATATAAAACATCTTAATCACCTTTATACCTCCTTCCCATAGCATCCCCCACCCCACACACACACACTGGATTTCATGCATTCTGTCATTTATGAGAAGGCCTATTAAGCCAAGTTAGTATCCCCAGACATCCTTGGTCTAGTCAGGCTATATAGAGTCACTCTCTTCCTCACACAGTAGTAATCAGCTGCCCAACTGTTCTTCAGCTAAGATTGCAGCCTGCTTCCTATTTCCACAGTTCTATGCTGGGTGTTTGTCTGCTTGATTTTGCAAGGGTCTTGTACATGCTGACACTATTCCTGTAGATTCATATAGCAGAGTCCCAGGAGCCTGTAAGACTCTGTATCCATGTGTCATGCACCTCCTCTTGTGGCTCTTACAATCTTTCCACCCCCTCTTCCACAGTAATCCCTGAGCCCTGAGTGGGTGAAGTTTAATATAGGAGTCATGTCGAAGGACCCACACTCTGCAGACTATTATGCTCTATGCTTTGGCCATTTGTGGCACTTTGTGTTCATGACCCTTGGTTGTATGAGGGAGAGTTGAAAGATGCATTAGTATTCTTTCTACTCCTTTTCCACTAGGTTCCATAAACCTTATGAGTAGTGTTTCCATTGTAGATGTGTTGCTTAGCATTGGGCATTTCACAGACACTTAATCCCTATGTATGATCATTTGTGTAACTTTATAAAAGTCTGTCTTTTGGAAAATAAGCTTCTTTGATGGGTTCTGACTGGTGTACTTGTCTATAAATATAACAATCCATAGTTAGCACATACTAAGAAATTACATTTATCTAGGGATATGACAGCCTTGGGGTTTTCTCTAAGTTCTATGACCTTTCCAGCCATGTTTATTGGGCTATGTTTATAGTACCACACATGAGTTCCCTGGAAGATGGTTTTTCTTTTGTCCTTATAAAGCCAGCCCCTTGTGTGGACTTTGGTGGAAGTTGTGGGGCAGCACCACCAGGTCTAAGTCATGGTAAGGTGCTCAGTTTTCCTGGGCTTCACAAGATGGATTGCTGACCACCTTGCTAAGAATGGCACAGCTCACACAGTAGTGCAGCTTGATATAGAACTTGGGAAGCACATAAACATTGAATACACTTACTTCAGAAAGTCCCTGTGGTATAACTAGAAATTCATTATTTGAATTTTGAGATTTGTTAATCTTCATATATCTGGAATTGGTGTTTCAATCCAACTCAGATTACTCTTTGCCAATGTTTCATCAGTAGTTTTCAGCATCTTCTCTCTTTGGTACTCTATTTAGATACATATCATGGCACCTGATATTGTCCTAAGGCCATTAAAATATTCTTCCTCAGTCTTTCTTCCTTCACCATGTCAATTCAAATAATTTCTATTGACATACATTCAAGTTAACTGATTATTTTTTCTTGGTATATAATATTTCATAAACCCGTAGTCATTTTTTAATCAAAACAATGTGTCTTTCTATTCAATTCCCAGTAAGTTTTTAGACTTTTTATTTTTCTTGAAATTTCATCACTTCATCTACATCTATGCTCTTACAGACTTGTTGGCATATTCTTAATTATTACATTTCTATCTATGAATTCTAACAATGAGACATTTGTGGATCTACTTCTGTCAAGTTTTTCTGCTGTGGGTTAGTCATATTCTCCTTCTTTCATGCCTAGTAATTTCTGATTGAATACTGGGAATTACAAATGAGAAGTTTTAGATATCCTGGATTTATGTTCCTCTGAGAAGCAGGAATTTTTGCTCTACTAGGAAGCTAAATAACTAGAAGTTAGTTGCCCTTATTTCTCTAGAATCTTATTCTAGTAGTATTACAGTAGTATATTTGAGTTTTGGTTTTAATTCAAGAACATTGTCACCAGTCCTTAAACTTCATCTTTATTCATCAATCATGCCAATGCTGGGTTTTAATGGAAACCCTGGTATTTTTAAGCCACTCTAATTTTGGCTCCAAATGCTGTCTCTCAGGAAGTAGGTGGTTTCTGGATGTTTCCCTGCGATTTCAGGCTCTTAGCTATTACTTTCTACCAGGATACATGGAAATCTTGCTTCACACTACACTGTCAGAATTCAGATAAAGATGGATGGACAGATAGATAGTCCAAATATTTGAGCATCATAGCCTAGTCAAATGGGCACAACACATTAACCATCATACCTACTTTTACACATTCAAGCTAAAAATCTTAACTAGTTGTAAAAATTTTTTAAACCTTAATAATCATAATTGCATTTTTCTTTTTAGTGTTTTTCCCCTTATCTCCTGAGACAATCACTTTGTATTATATATTCATTTTATTCATTTGTTTTATATCTTCAACTTGATTGTGAGCTTCTTGGAGTAGAAATTTTTATTATGTGCAATGGTAGGTGGTTAATTAAAATTGTTTGAGAAGATGGTAGCTGCTGAGTTTTCTTATGGTATTACATGTGTAAATTTTATAATGCTGGAAGGTGCTATGCAGGCTACTAGGGGAGGAAAGGTATCAGCAGTTCTTATCCAGCTGTGAACCTTATAAAACTACAATACCAACCCTCCAGGAAAGATACACCTATTAGTGCAATAGTGGCAGGACTGTTATGGTGGCAACCAACTACTTTCTGATTGGATTTAGGGCCTGCTCTATAGGAGAGATTTCAATGAACCCAGTTTAAAAAAAAAAAAAAAATTCCTGAGGAAATTTTAGGCCCTAGGGAAGAACCTATACCTGTTGTTTGCTAAACTGACATGGTGTCAAACTGCCATCTAAACATCTAATTTTATAACCATAGACAAAAATAGACAAAACTACCCTCAACCTTAATCAGAGAAACTTTTCATTTACAACAAATAGAAGCGAATAGATTCTTGGCTACTCACAGTGCTGAGAAAAAAGGACAGTTGAATATGAAACCCTAAAGTGGGCATTGGTTTTGTTTTGTAAATTTTTTTATTGAATTATTGCTTATTGCATACAAAACATTTTAATCATCTTTATACCCCCTTCCCTACTGGCGCTCTTCCACAATCCCACACACATACACACTGGATTTCATGTATTCTGTCATTTGTGTTAAGACCTATCAAGTCAAGTTAGTGTCCCCAGAGACTCTGAAGTTTAGTCAGCCTATCTACAGTTCCTCCCTAAAAGAAGATCAGCTCTTCCTCACCCAGCAGTAATCAGCTGCCCAATAGTCCCTCAGCTAAGATTGGGACCTGCTGCCCATTTCCACAGTTTTATGCTGGGTTTTTGTCTGCTTGAGCTTGCATGGTTCTTATGCATGCTGACAGGATTGCTGTAGGTTCTTATGAGTAAGGTCCCAGGAGCCTGTAGGATGCTATTCCAATATAGTCATACACCACCTCCCTGCCTCTTATAATCTTTCTAGCCCTTCTTCCAAAATGGTCTCTGAGCCCTGGATGAGTAGAGTCTAATATAGTAGTCCTGTCCAAGGACCTACACTCTGCAGACTCTTATTCTCTACAGTTTGGAAATTTGTGTCCTTTTGTGTTCATGACCCTTTAGTGCATGAGGGAGCTTCACTGATAAGAACTGAAAGATGCATTAGTATTCTCTGTACCCCTTGTTCTACTATGTTCCATGAGCCTTGGGTGTAGAGACTGTATTGTAAATATGTCACTTAGGGGTGGGTAATTCACAGACAATCTCTGTTTGCAACCAGTTGTAGAACTGTGTAATAATCTCCATATGTTGCAAAAGAAGCTTCTTTAATGAATGGTGCCTGGGATACTTATCTGTAAATATAAGAATCCAAATTTTGCACATAGCATGAAATTATATTTGTCTACGGATGTGACAGCTTCTGTGTTTTCTCTAAGATCTATGACATCTCCAGCCATGTGTATTTGGCTGTGTTTACAGTGATACACATGAGTTCCCTCTTACTAAGTAGGCTTTAAGTCCAATTAGGCAGCTGATGATTATCCCTTAGATAAAAGTGTTACTACTGCCCCAATATAGTTTGCTGTGTCAGCCATCATTGTGGTTATTAGTCTGGAAAGCTGACATTGGACTACTGATTGATGTTCTTCTTTAGTAGCTTGTATAGTGTTCTCCAGGCTATGAGAATTAGCCTTCAGCAGAGGTGGTTTTCATGTCAGTTCCAGCTCCATTGCTCCAAATCTTGTATCTGAAGTACATTCTGACTTCAGCAATTGAGTCTTACCTTCAAGTTCTGGGAGGCAATCAAAGGCTGTGACAATAACCTGTGTAATTTAGTAGGCTCTTGGGCTACCCTGGCCAAGAGCTCAAAGGAAGGTTTCTTCTGTCTGGCACTGTTTCTTGTTATGTAGCCTTGGACTCATATACACATATTGTATGTGCAATTTTTCAATGGACTAATACAATTCCCTCTGGCTTTTTTCACATTAGCTAGCTATCATTTATCCTGTCTCTCTCTCTCTATGTGTGTATGTCTAACCCTCCCTCCATGTTCTCCTTAGTTAAAGTATCCCCACTTTCCCCATTTCTCCCTTGATAATACCTATCTCTTGTGGTCCCCCTTCTCTTGATCTCCTTCTCCCCCTTTACCCCCATAATTTAAATAGGACTTTTGCACCACCACCCCCTTAAGGCTCAGGAAATATCACAGAAGAATGGGTAGAAAGAATTCAAGAGCAGACAATAGGAAAAAAGGGGTGAAATGCCATCTTCAGGACATGACACAAACATTTTAATCACAGCCTCTGGGTCTCTACAAGACTGGAACTACCAATAGCCAGACTTAGATGGGGAAGGGGCTCATGAAATTTTATTCCTCCCTATTGAACTATTGGATACCGAAAGATTCTTGGGGAAGGGGAGTCATTTTCACATGTGTATCCACTGGTGAACTCTCCAGGTTCCATTGGACAGTTCCATGCCAATTGTCCCCCAAAATGGCCCTGGTTAAACTCACTGGATCAAAAAAGAAAACAAAAAGTCATGAACATAGAAAAGGAACCTATAGGGAGGAAGGGAGATGTTAATATGAGTGGATGGGATCAAGAACAGGAGGAGGATGAGAGCAGTCAGAATGAATTACATGCATTTATGAAGTTGTCAAAGAACAAATTAATTAAAAAACTTAATATCTACCTTTCATTTTTGGACACACTTTCACAGAGGAAACTCTGATATGTTTTTGAAAATATACTCAATTTTAAGAATTAACAACACTTACTATTTTCTTTTCTATAATTTTTGTGTTCATAAATGAATTATGAAATGGTGCCTTGAAAATATTTTAACATTTTAATGAAGAACTACAAATAATTTTAGTTGTAAAACTGGGTACACAATACATACTCATTCTCAACAAGAAAGGTCAGACTTACCGAATCTCCTTTCTTATAAAAATCTGGTGCTTCCTAGAGACACAAACAAACAAGCTATTTTGTCTCCTGAATCTTCTAAAACTGTTGGTTTGTCACTTTCATGTTTTAATTTTTTTCTCAAATAATTTAAACTTTGAAAAAACGGGGAGGAAAAATGGCAACGCAGAAGAGATGTGCCAGCGATCTCCTCTTGTGGTTTCCATAACTCCAGTAGAAACCCTAAAAAAGTGATGACAGCTGAAGTCAGGCTCCTTCAGCTCCTGTGTGAGACGGAGAGAATGAAAAGCAACACTGTGGAGTCACAGCCTTGACTCATCCTGATTCCATTTTGACTTTTACCATGTGTGGAACCTCACGTTCCACCTGAGGGTCATGAAACTTCAAGTGGATTTAAATTGGTTTGCCAATAGGTTAGAAATTCTTCTGAGACTATTGCTAACTATATGGAAAATTGTCTGGGAAATGCCTATTGACTAGAATATTTTCCCAAGAAACTTTTGACATGTAATAGTGAAAGTTCAGATTTTACTCTGCAACACCTGGGCCAGCCTGCTTTTGTGCTTTGTGCTGTAACTTGTCCCCAGCCTGCAGAGAGTACACACATTTTAGTTGCCTTCAGATGAGTCTGAGAAGAGCTCTCCTCCTCCAGCATTACCACAAGCCAACAATGCATCTTTGAGAGAACAAAGCTCTCCTTTTGCTATGCCTGCTCAAGACAGGCAGATCTAACATTTTGCAGGAAACCACCCGAGGGCTTTCCTCCACTTTTTAACGATTGCTTGCCTCATATAATTTATCTGTAATTAAATCTATTCTATGTAACTAAAGAACAGACTCTGACAAAGATTATGGCTTCAGTACAAAAGCCAGAGAGAACTTTTTTCCAATTGTCAACATTTCAGAGCTGGATAATTTCTTACTCTCACTTTGTTTAGGTTTTCCAACCAAACTTTGGGAACTTGCTTGATTTCTTTGTTTCTTGAATTTTTAATTTTCCAAAAGGGCAGCCAATTTCAAAAGTCTTTGAAAAGGGATATGCATATATTTCAAAATATACCTTTTACATAGCATTGAAAATTGACTGAATTGTAATGAAATGGATTGTCTTAATATCAGAGCCATAAAATTGAGTTAACCTCAAAGTCACTACATCCAATGTATAAAAAGAATTAGCATAATCCTACATAAAAATTGTGTTTTACACCTCATTAGGTTTCATTGATCTCAATCATGGGTATATATATATATATATGCTACAGATTAGCTCAAACAGGATTTAGAATTTTAGATAGTTCCAGTTTTATATGCCTTAGATTCTACAATATCTTTATAATTACTTGCCTCCTGATAGATTAAAAAAATCATTGTTCATTGAAGAGATTAAATATCACTATATTTTTGAGGAGATTAGGTTCCCTTTGAGAGAGAAAAACTGAAGTGATTAAATAATGAAAGCTTCTCACCCTGCCTGAAATGTAATCCTGTGTGCCACAGAGTGAGATGTAGACAGCACAGCTTAATGAATAGGCCAGGAATGGCATTTTCTTGCATTCTATCATGTTGGAAAAGAGGTAATCCACTTATTTTAACACTCGCATCTACTTTTAGTGAGTTGAGTCTAATTTGGAAGAAAATTTTCGTTCACTTCCACATCAGGTTAGCTAATTCAGAACTCAAGACCCCAGAAAAATCACAGCTGCTCTAAGGTACAACACAACCCTGAAGCAGCCACAGCAGTCTGTTTTCATAGGTCAGTGTGCAGTGACTGGGTCTCCATTAGCTTTTGGTGTCTTCCTAACCAGTAACTGAACAATTAAATCCTTTATATTTATTTGTTATATCCTATTTCTTCACCTTGTGGTCCTCTTCTTAAGTCTGGATCACATCCTTGAATCCTTATTCTTAAGATTAATACATTTTCTTTTATCTATCTTAAACCCAGATCTGTGTTACTTTTCAAACAACCCAGTGAAAGAGAATTCTTGGGTTCAAATGATTTTTTAAGAGAAAAGAAAAGGTTGTCCGTTTGGCAGACTCAGTATCACACTGTGTTTGATTCCTTTATGTCCTTTAAAGACCTTATTCATTCCTTTCTTGTCCTCTTTCTCCCCAATATGGGAGCTAATCAGAAACTCTTCACCCTCAGTAGGAGTTCCAGAAGGACACAGACAATTTGAACAATTGATGTGTGGTAGAAGAACTTGTGATCTTGTCTGGGATCAGAGCTGCTTGGAACAAAGACCTCTCTTCCCAGATTTGTTTGCATCTAAATGTGAAAGTCTTTGGAACCTTCCTTCAAAGAAGTTGGTATAGGGCGTGGAAATATAACTTGGTGATAGAGTGTTTTCTCAAATGCACAAAGGCCTCAGTCCCTAGCACTGCCAAAAAAAAGTGCCTGAATCTTCTTTATTCATATATGTACACAATGAAATATGATCAAATCTATCCCTCATTTCCTCACCTCTAGTTTCTCTAGATCTCCCTTCCAAATTCATGTCCTCTTCTTTTTCTAATAAACCACTAAGTCCAGTTAGTGTTGCCCATATCCACATGGATGTAGGGCCATCCGTTGGAATATGAACAATCTATCAGTGGGCACATCCACAAAGGAAAATGATTCTCCTTCCTCCAGCAGCTGTTAACTGCCACGAACTCCTCATTTGGGATGGAGCCTTATCTATGTGGAATTTTGTCTGGTTTTACCTTGTGTAGATCTTATGCAGATAACCAGAGATGCTGTGAGTTTGAGTGTGATATACATGTCATGTCCAGAAAATAGCATTTCATAGCACTCTTCCATATCTTGCAGTTCTTTCATTCTTTCTGCCTCCTCTTCTAATGTTCCCTGAGCTTTGGTGAGTGTAGTGAGGTTGGCACGTTGATAAAGATGTCAAATTTAGAGCTGAACACTCACAGTGACTTAGTCTTAGCACCTTGATCAGGTATCAATTTCTTCATTGACTGCTGGCCTAGTGCAGAAAATAAGTTTCTCAGGCCAAGGTTGAGAGCAGCATTAAGCTATATGTATAAACATAAACACTTTGGTAATAGGATCATTTATCAAATATTAATAGTAGTTTCTACCCTAGGGCCTATGACCACTCCAATCATGTACTAGAGTTGAGGGAGTGGGCCTCAAATCTTGTCTGAAAGCAGTTAGTTATCCAGTAACAGCTATACCACTATTGTACCAATGGATACATCTTGCCTAACAAGTCGGCACTGCATCACAGCACTGGGTAATCCATTGATGTCTTTTCTCCCCCAGCAGTCTACATAGCATTTTCTGTCATTATGAAAGCTAACTCCAGGAAGGATGTTACTGGTTGGTTTGAGACTGATTTCTCTATGGCTTGCAGCCAAAGTGTGTGGTGTTTTCAACTATAGTCTCTTACATCATAGTTATAGTGGGAAAGCAAGAGCAATGGCTATTGTTTTCAACGCTTTTATTTTTATTTCAATGTGCAGTGCATGTGGGAGTGCATGCTTGTATGTGTGTATGAGTACATATGGGTGTGCATGCACATGTGTGTGGAGGCCAGTGCTCAAGGTCAAGTATCTTCCTCTATTTCTTTCCACTTTCTTTTTTGAGACAGGGTTACTGAGCCTGGAGAATGCCAGTTGGACAGAGTGACTGGTTAGCAAGCTTCAGGGATCTGCCTGTCTCAACACTCCCATCAGATTACAGACAAGAACCATCATGGGCGGTTTTTACATCTGCGGGGGATCCAAACTCAAGTCCTCTCGCTTGCACAGCAGACACTCACCTTCCTGAGACATTTCCTTATCCCTTGTACTTAACTGTCTTATAGCTTAGAAGCCAGTGTGATGGCAGAAGCAGACAGAGCCAAAGAAGAACGTTGATGCTACATCTGTTTCTCAGGATCTCAGGAGATCCTGTCTTTTGGCTACTTGCTTTTAGAATTCTACATAAAGAAAAATCAACTTTTAGGTTGTTTCAACCACTGTTTTGTAGACATCTGTTATTTGTAATCAGATCTAACCCAAACAAGTATATTTGATATTTATCAACTATGATGTTTTCATTATAAATTATTGTCCAAAGGCCTTGTGCTAAGGGTTTGGTTGCCAACTGATAAACTTTCAGGAAGGAGATTGCATTTTGAGAGTTCTGACCTCATCAGTGGATTAATCCATTGGTGGGTTCATAATTTGATGGCACAATGGGGAGGTTGTGGAGCCTGGGACCCAAGGTTTACTTGGTGCAGTTTGTCCCTGGGATCTCTTTTCTCTGCTGCTTTCTCTCTTTCTCTCTCTCTCTCTCTCTCTCTCTCTCTCTCTCTCTCTCTCTCTCTCTCGTCTTTCTTTCTTTCTTTCCTCATCATGATGGTCAGCTTTGCTTTAGGCACACAGAGATGGGACCTATCATTGAAATCTCTGAAACAGGGGCCCAAATAAGTCTTTGCCACTTTGATTTTGTAGGTATTTTGAAGACTTATTCAAGATATTTTGTCACAACAGGAAGCACACTAAAATATCATGATTATTGGAAATATTTCTCCCAAAGGTTTTCATTGCAACAACCATATACATCAAATTGCTACACGTGAGAGAGAAGACAAGGAAATATTTTAAATGTTGGCCTTTTTATTTTTATGCATCAAAAAATATTGAGTATCTTGTATATCTAAAGTATTTATATACAAATGTTTATATTTAATATCAACTTGACAAATAGTCAATTCTACTATCTTTTTAAGTATCACTGATAAGGATGATAATACTGATCGTTATGGAACTAAGAATAACCACTCCAACTTTGTAGTCCAGATTTTCTGTGCCTGTAATGCAATCATTTTTTTAACTTAAAAATATATGGATGAAGACGTAAACAGGATACTTCACAGGTAGAAAGTTCCTGAACGAGTCATGCCTGTGAACATGTTCCTACCCACAGTAACATTTCCATCCAATTGGTATCAGGCTAAAATTAATGGAATACAATGATAAGCAAGGGCTTAAAAAAAAACAAAACTAACTAATATGTACTACTAATACAGAGAACAAGTGGAATGATGAGCTAAAGCTTATCAGGAGGAGAGCAAACCGAGGTGAGAGTTGGAAGGAACGTGAGGAGGCTGGTAGGATGTGCTTATAGCTTTTGAAGACCTGACCTCACATCCTCCCCTTTCTTATTGTTCATGTTTTAAAAAATCATTTGGCTGATTCATGCTCGAATATTACAGATTTTAGTCTGTTTTCACCCCATTTCCTTCTCCCACCCCTTCTTCACCCACTGAACCCTTCTTCCCAGCAAGTCCCCCCACTTCATGTCTTCATTTTGTATGTGCCCAGAGCTGCTGTGCAGTCCTGAGTGCTATGGCTATGTCTTTTCCAGAAGATGAACTATGAGCTCACATCTCTCCTGCAGCTCTGACTTCCCCTTCTATGTCATTCCTGAACCTTGGACCTCCTCCTCTCTTGCAAAGCAAAACCCTAATGCCTATCTCAATTGACAAACCCATATGGGTGAAATAGAATAACTGGCTTCTCATAAGTCAAAATACTTAATGCCTTGTGATTTGGTCCCTGATGATTTCTCTTCCATTTTCCCTCTGGAAAACTTCTACAAGCAGGCCACCCTGTCTTCTGAATCCAGCTTCTCCCTGCCTTGGGTCTCTGTGCGTTTGTTCCTTCAGCCTGGGATGCTCTGCCTTTTTTTTTTCTGGGTAAATGCCTTCAAGGCACAGCTCAGACATCATCTTGTTAACAAATGCTTCCTTCTTTCTCCTCGCTTACATCATTCCCAGGGAGAGTAAAACATTCTTTTCTCAGAGTGCCCCAGCATCTGGTCTATATCTACATTACAGGACTTGTCACATTTTGCTGTGATAATATTTGTACTTTCACTTTCTCTCCCACTCACTATGCTGTGGAAATCTTAGAAGCTGAGGTAGCCTCACTCCAGTGCCCACAACATTTCCTGGATTTACTTCTGTCAGCCCCATCACTGCAGCGCTTGATACAGGACCTACTAGCAGAAACATAACACAGCAACCGCGTCACTGGCTATCATATTCCATAAATGACCTGAATCTGGGCAGAATATTTTTGAGGAATGCACCAGGATATCTGGAAATATTCTTCTGGATGCAATGACTCTTATTAGGTTAAAACATAAGCCAAGGGCCTCTAGGATGTGATATATATTAGATCCCTGCCTTGTATGTTTTGCTTTCAGTGCAAGAACACACAGGGGGAAATGGTTTGTGCCTGCCTGCATTTCATGTATTTCCACTACCTCCAAAGTATAACTCAACTTCAGCAGGCTTTTCTCTTTCTTTCTTTCTTTCTTTCTTTCTTTCTTTCTTTCTTTCTTTCTTTCCTTTCTTTCTTTCTTTCTTTCTTTCTTTCTTCCTTTCTTCCTTCCTTCCTTCCTTCCTTCCTTTCTTTCTCTTTCTTTTTTTGACAGGGTCTCTTCCAAGTCCTAGGATTAAAGGCATGTAACATCACACGGAGCTTTTCAGAAAGCATTTTTGCTTTTTGCATTCAAATTCATAAGCTCAAACTTCTCTCTCCTGTATCCCTCAAAGGATTCCTGAGTGCCTGACATTTTTCCCAGTTATGTATTGTTTGAATGCATGATCTCTCACCTTCTTCTCCACTTCTTGTCTTGTTAAGGCATGGAGACATCTATTCCCCTAGTGAATTGGGTTTTACTAGTTTGAGGGTCATAGCATAGGAAATAACTTCCATTAGTATTGGGCATCACTTCTACTTAGCATTGGACATCACTGTTCTAAAGCAACATCCTTTCCCTGCCAAGGGAGTTGCTTACTAGCTAGAATTCCTAAGAACAGAACTTGCCACTTCTCTGGTTTCCATCTCTCCCACTGAGATGTTCCAATTTCTCTCTCCAATTGGCAGCTCAGTTTTCTAATAGATTTATTATACTTTGTTCAGAGAAACTTCAGTTTCCTTATACTCTTGTCTTCTCCAATATGATGTGTTCCATATTTGTATCCACCCAAACTACTAGGGAATTCCGAACAGCAACAGTTGATCATCTCTAGTCTTCGTCAACAGAAAGAATCAACAAAAGCATTGAAATTCTACTTTCTATTCTAATATGAGTAAATTCTTAGGCAGAACTCTTCTATTAGTGCTCAGAAGAAAAGCAGATTTTCTTCTAATATACAAAGTGCCCAGAGATCATGAATCAATCTCCTCTCTCTCTCTCTCCCCTTTCTTCCTCTCTTCCTCTCTCTCTCTCTCACACACACATATACACAGATGCACACATTCACAGTAGTCACTTCAGTATTTGGTTAAATTTTTGTATGCATAATTTTTTAATCTCTGATGAAATGATTCATAATCATTTTATTCACTATTTTAAGTATTTTATTTTATTTTATGTGTATGCGTATATTGCCTGCATGTATGTAAGTGCACCTGTGTCACGTCCATGGAGATTATCACAAGATTATAATGGTGTTAGAGTTCCTGGGACTGGAGTTTTAGACAGTTGTTAGCCACCATGATGCTCTTAACTGTTGCGGCATCTCTTCAAGCTCCCCCACCCCCAAGCCTTTTAAAATATTTTATTTATTCACATTTACCAGAGTCTTATACTAGAGGGAGAATGTCCTCAACCAGCAATCAGGGAGTGAAAATTTCCTTTGGCTTTTCAGGAAACATGAAGACACCAAATCATTTGTGAGTGTATACAAGATACATCTATTTGTGTAGGCTTTTCGGCAGCCTGGAGAATACTATGAACATTCCCAAAGGCTTAGACCCAGAGCAGCCTAGAATTTAGCACAAAGGCATCATTGTGCCCTGTTCTTTTGTGTGAAAATAGTAGACTTGTCTAAGCACTGAGTTGCTGTGTGACAAGCCTCCCACATTTGGCTGCACCCATTCGAGAGACAGATGAGCATTATCTGACTTGTGTTACCATTGTCATTGCCTGTACAGTGCAATACAGGTATGATCAAAGAGAAAAACAATGGTTTTGTGAAGCTTAACGTCTTAATAACACAGTTGATTTAACCGGATTTACAAACATTGATATAGCCAGACTAACACAGAGAACTAACAAAGACCAGTCTGAGATCTCTTGATGAGCCTTGTATTCAACACAAAACATCAGCTACTCATTTGACACATGCAAGCCAGCATTTATTCAAAAGACCAAGTAAGTGCATATGTATAACACACAAATATCATCATTATCAATTAGAAAAAGGCGGTGAGGAAATAGATTAGGATAGGATAAAAAGCATATTCTTACAGGCTCAGTGTATATATCAGAAGTGCTCTATCACATGGAGTGCACCAGAATCGAGGGTAAAGAGAAAGTGGAGGAAACAGGCAAATAGTAGCCAGACTACTGCTTCGTATTTCAGTACCAGTATGGAACTTAAAACCTAATCACTGCAATGGAATTGTTCATCTGATTCATCCTCTATCCAGTTCACAGTTGAGGACTCTTGGGTTTTATTTAAACTGACTGTGACAAAATGCGTGAAATACTTGTGAGGAAATTTCTCATTTGACTCTTGTTTTCCAAGGTTTCAGTCCATGGTCTACTGGACTAGTCCTTTTCAGGCTGTTGGCAAGGCAGAACATCATGGCAGGGCTCTCTGGCAAGAGAAGCTGCTTGGCTCTTGGTTGCTAGAATGAGCAAAGAGAAGAGAAGAGGCTGGATACACATCCCTTCAGCTGCATGCACCCCATACATAGCTTCCTTGGGCTAGGCTTTGTCTTCTTCAGGTCTATTCACATCTCAATTTCACCATGAACTGGGGGCCAAATCCCAACCCATGAGCCTTTGAAGGCATTGTGATCTAAACCATAGCAGGTTTGGGGAGTGGACTCACATCATCAAAACACACGGCTGCTAAGGAATAGAATATGAACGCATATGCAAGTGCCTTGCTAGAATTTCTTCCATGTGCCTTTGTTACCTCTGGACTCACGCTTACCCTTTATGTGGCTCAGAGGATTCTGTGTTTTCATCTCAACCAGTGCCAGCATATACAGAAAATTCAATGCAGAATTCAACCCTGGGTACACTTCTTCCTATGTCTCACCTCCCCCCCCCCCCCCTGGACTGTTGTAAAGAACTGTCCTTCAACAGATACCATCTTTCCAAGCTGAGTTGTGCCCACTTCCCTAGGATAGTCACAGCTGAGCTTGTTAACCCTCCTGCCCCACAGGGAAGTGCGATTCCCCTACAGCCTGAGCAACTGCAATTTCCCCAAGTCTACATCCTGTTCCCCTTCTAGCCTAGCCTTTGTGCTGGCATGCTTTTGCTCTCAGCACCCCAGCTCCATGTGACAGTGAGCTCTCCAATTCATGCTGTGCCCATCCCCCTACACTGGAACCATCTGAAGCCCCTCCCACTGCTGCAGGGCTAGGCTTCTCTGCCCTGTACTAGGGGCCCAAACCTTTCCAGGCAGCCTGAGAGTGCCAGAATCCTGCCTCCTAGGCTTGGCTGTGAGGTCTCCAAATCGCACTGTGCCTATCCTCCTACATTAGAACCACCTACAGCGCCTCCCACTGCTGCAGGGTTCAGCTTCTCTGCCCCTTAGTAGGGGCACAGACCTTTGCAGACTGCCTGAGAACACCTGAATCCAGCTTCTGCTTAGCAAGCTTCCCAAAATGTTCTGTGCCTGCAGGCTGGTAGGGGCCCACCTTAGAAGGAAGCCTGAGACTATCCGATTGGCAATATCTGATTGGAAATTAAAAGAATGCTAACTGGAAAAGAAGAGGTCTCATTATCCCTTTTTGCAGATGGTAGATTGTACCTAAGAGATGCCAAAAAAGTACACCAAAAACTAGAAATAACTAACAATTTCAGTAAAGTGGCAGGTTATAAACCTACAAAAATCAGTAGCCTTTCTATACACCAATAACAAGCAACTAAAGAAAGAGTTCATGGAAACTCTCCCATTCACAATAGTCTCCAAAAATATATCTTGGAATAAAGTTCATCAAACACATCACAGATGTCTACAATAAAAATTTTAAATCTTTAAAGACAGAGATTGAGGAAGGTGCCAGCAAATGGAAGGACCTTCCATGGATTGGAAGAATTACTCTTGTGAAAATGACCAAAAGCTATGTATAGATTCAGTACAATACCAATCAAAATCCCCATGACATTCTTCACAGAATTAGAAAAAATCCTAAAATTCATATGGAAACATAAAAGACCCGGGATAGCCAAAACAATCTTGAGCACAAAGAACAATGAATTCTGTGAAGATTACTATACTAGATTTCAAACTATATTACAAAGCTATAGAAAAACAAACAAAGAAAAAAATCCTAAAACAGCAACAACAAAAACCCAGCATGATACTGGCACAAAAATAGGCATGTAGATCAATGGAACATAAGCAAAGACCCAAACATGTGAACATGCAGTTTCAGCCACCTGATATTTGACAAAGGGGTGAAGAACATTCCCTGAAGGAAAGACCACATCTTCAGCGAAAGGTGCTGGCAAAACTGGATCTCTACCTGCATAAGAATGAAACTAGACCCTTATCTTTCACCTTGTACAAAAGCCAACTTCAGAAGGATCAAAGAGCTCAATGTGAAACCTGAAACTCTGAAAGTGTTAGAAGAAAACATTAGCAGTAACCTATAAGATATGGGTGAAGGAAAGAACTTTTTATGTCAGACATGTTTATCAGGAATTAAGGTCAACACTCAGTGAATGTTGTGACCTCATTAAACTAAAAAGCTTCTGTACAGCAAAAGAAACAACAAAGGATTGGAAAAAATCCACAGAGTGTAAGTAAATCTTCACCAATGACACATCTGACAAAGGTTTAACATCCAGAATATATAAAGAACTCAAAAAACAAAGAATCAAGAAAAAAGTTACCCAATTAAAAGATGAGTTAAGGATCTGAACAGATAGTTCTCAAAAGAAGAAATAAAGATGGCTAAGAAACATCTTTAAAAGTGTTTGACATCATTAGTAATTAGGGTAATGCAAATTAAAGCTACTTTAAGGTTTCATTTTACCCCAGTCACACTGGCTAAGATCAAGAAAATAAATGATACCAAATTCTGGAGAGGATCCGGGGAAAAGGGAATGATCATTTACTGCTGGGAAGACTGAAAACTTGTGCAATCCCTATGGAAAGCACTGTGGAGAACTCTTAAAAAACTAAAAATGAACCTATCATATAACCCAGTTGTACCATTCTTTGGCATATACCCAGAAGATTCATCCTATTGCAGAGATACTTGAACATTCACGTTTGATGCTTTTCACAGTAGCTTAGAAATGGAAGCAAGTTATGTGTCCCTCAAGTCATAAGTGGATAATGAAAATGTGGTACATTTACACAATGGAGTACTACTCAGTGGTGAAGAAAGATGAAACCATGACATTTGCAGGTAAATGAATGGAACTAAAAACTGTGAAGTAACACAGACTAGAAAAACAAATTATGTATATTCTTCATATGTGGATCTTAGCACCAAATCCTATTATGTATGTATCCTGCTGTAACTGCAGGAACCAGGAAAATGGAAAGGAACAAAGGAGGTAAAGGGAAAGATGGAACCTGAGAGAAAACAGTGGGAGACAGGTGTTACTAAGGGAGAAATGGATAAAATGGGAGTATTTAAAATGGGAGGGGAGGGAGAGTCATACAAGGAACTTTGGGGATAAAGGGAAAGAAGCTCAAGAGAGGTGGGGCCATAGAAGTATTATCAAGGGAGAAATGGGGAAAACTGGGACACTTTATGTGGGGAAGGCATGAAGAGAGGAGAAATAAATGATGCCCAGCTAGTATGAAAAAAACAGAGGGAATCATATTAGTCCAACAACCTAATGACAAATTATACATACAATATGTCTACATGAGTCCATGTGTATAGCTGAAGGCTACATAACAAGAAACAGTGCCAGACAGGAGAAACCTTCCTTTGAATTGTTGGCCATGGTAATCCAAAGCACCCCCTAAACTACGAAGGCTATTGCCACAGCCCTTGATTGCCTTCCAGAACTTGAAGGTAAGACCCTATGGCTGAAGACAGGACATACTTCAGACACAGGATTTGGAGAAATGAACCTGGAACTGACCTGGAAACCACTTCCCCTGAAGGCTAGCTCTCATAGTTTTGGAAAGCACTATGCAAGCTGCCAAGGGAGAACATCAATCGATGGTCCAACACCAGCTTCATGACCACATAACCACATCAATGACCAGCACAGTATCCAACATCAGATTTGTGGTGGCACTTCAATCAACAGCTACCTAATTGGACCTCCATGGGAGGAAACTCATGTATCATACTGTGAACATAACCAGATGAACATGGCTGGAGAGGCCACAGATGTTAGAGAAAACCCCAAGACTGTCACAACCCCAGACTAATGTAATTTCTCACAGTGTGCAAAATATGTATTCTTGTATTTACAGACAAGAATCCCAGTCACTATTCATTAAAGAACCTTCTTTTGCTCTAGACAGAGACCATGACAGAGTACCATGACTAACTACACACAGACATTGTCTGTTGTCCTATGAATTCTCTTGTGGTAAAGCCCAACGTTCAGCACCAGCCCCAACCCTAGGTTTGAACCGATTGAGCGGATAGAGAATGCTGTCTTAGAGAAATTAATTTATCCCAGGTTATTTACAAAGAATTCTTCCCCAGGGAGAGAGACAGAGATTTTATATGGCGGAGCCAGCATTTTGATCAGAAGTCCCCTGAACCTCTGGCACACACACCCAAGATGGAGCCCCTGGCCCTGCACCGCATCCCCTTTCCAGCTTTCCCTGCTTTTCCATTAGACCTCCCCCTTAAGTCATTGGTTAGTTAGCTGTCAATCACATTTGGAGGCATATCCCTTGGAGAATCAATTTACTCTACATCGATGAATTGCCCATGCCTAAGCCGCACATGTACAAGGCAACCTCTACACCTAAGGCTCAAGCAACATAGAACAAAGGGTAAAGAGGACACTAATGCATCTCTCAGCTCTCATTAATGAAGCTCCTTCCTGCAGTAGAGAACCAGGAACACAAATAACCAACTTGTAGAGAGTAAGAGTCTGAAGAAAGTGGGTCTTTGGCCAGGATTCCTATATTAAACTCCACCCACCCAGAGCTCAGGGCCCACTGTGGAAGAGGCAGCAGAAAGATTGTAAGAGCCAGGGAGGAGGTGCATGACCATATGGAAATAGAGTCCTACAAGCTCCTGGGACCTGTGCATACAGACCTGGCATGCACAAGACCCATGCAAGCTCAAGCAGACAAAAACCAAACATAGAACCGGGGAAATGGGCAGCAGACCCTGATCTTAGCTGAAGAAATATGGCAGCTGATTACTGCTGGGTGAGGGAGAGCTGATCTTGAGACTCCGGAGGGACTGAGAAACCTCAGTGGATGAACTTGCACTGAGGAGCATCTGGGGACACTAGATTGGCACAGTGGGCTTTGGCAGGAATGACAGAATGTATGTGTTCCAGTGGAGGGGGTTATGGGAGGGGCCAGTGGAGAAGGGATATAAAGATGATTAAGACTGAAACGCACAAAGAAAATCAATAAAAAGTTTACAAAGAAAAGGAGGCGGGGGTAGAGGGACAATTCAGCCATACCTCCCAACCAACTAGTCAGCCCTAGTTACACGTGGCCTCGGGAAAGAGCTAAGGGTATGTAGGCTGTGAAAGCGTAAGGGAGGGTCTCACCATTTTATGTAGCTCTGGGGAATCCACCATCCATGTTGGATGAAGATTTTCCAGTGTGCTTTAGGGGCGCAGCACCTACACTCCTGTAAGTGAACCCCCACCCGTTGCTCTGTAAGCAAGTCCAGTAAACTCACTAGCTTCCCAGACAGCAATTCAATAAACTCATACTTCAGTTTATTTGGGGGATCAAGAGAGGAAGGGGTGGACATTTTTTACACCTCCCCCCCAGAAGGAATTTTGGCGAGAAAGGTTTAAAATTTGCAGGTGCTGGATGATCTTGAATGAAGAACATTTCATTTTTAAGGAAGGTATCTGTTGATTCAGAGCTGAGTTAGAATCCCCCTAGGAGAAGTCATATTTCAAATATGAGTCTCTGTTAGAAAACAGTAATCTCCTCAGTTTGTAGCTTCCAAAGGAAGTAAAAACATACTTGTGGCAAGAGACACAGCCCGAGTTTTCTTCCTTGTGAATAAGTCAGAAAGAAATTATCCCCTTTTGCACTTAAATCTAGAACACTTGATCTATATGTGAAGTGGGAGGAGAAAAAGAATTCAGCTGTCTTCCTAAATTTGATCTTTTAAAATGAAACTGTTACTAAAGCAGCAGCTTCACAGATAATGTTCTTTGAATGTTGCATAAATTCAGGATGAGGAGTACCTTTCTTTTACTGCATAATTCCGGTTATTTTTAAAACGTAGTTCTGACGGGAGGAGGGGAGAGCAGTTGCCTGAAATCCAAGCTCAACGTGGCAAGAAATTTGTCTACATTATTCACTTCTGAGCATATTTATTTTAAGATCAGTTAAATGTGGCATATTGGGAGTTCCAATCTATTTTCTTTAGCTTTGAGAATAATAGCCTCGTAGAAGTGTTACCAGCAATGTGTTGGGGAGAAGCAAAGGCAGAGATGGAGAGAGGGGCTCCACTCCTGCAGAGTGGTGAGGTGAGGAATTACAGCCAAGAGGAGACGCTGCCTTGACTGTACCTCACCAGAACAGAATGAAGCTCAGTCCCTTCTCCTTGTGCCACTGGCACAGAGGAACAGAATGGAGAAGGCAGATATTTTTCTAGTCTTGTGTTAGGGGCTGAGAAATTACTTGGGTCTAATAGTAAAGAGCTCTCCGTAGCCATCTAGAATTTGTGTGTCTTCATGGTCAGTTTCCACAGTTCCAGTTTTGTTTGCCCAGTGGGATTACAAGAACGTAATGTTTTCAGTTTTTGTTTTGTTTTGCTTGAGACAGAGTCATCTTGTAGCCCTAGTTGATCTGCCACTTGCTAGGTAGACCAGGGTGACCTGGATCTTGCAGAAATCCTCCTGCCTCTGCCTCTTGAGTGCTGGGATTAAGGGTATGCACCACCGAGCACAGTTAAATGTTTGCAGTCTTTAAAATTTATTCAACATTTATCTCCAAGGAGGTATTTGAACCCAGCATTCTTTTCATCTAGGGAAATGATAATTGCCTGGATTACAGAGGTAAAATACCTGATAGATGATAACATTGCAGCTTCTTTTTAAAAAATTAATGTTTTATCTTTTGAGAATTTCATACATGAGTATTGTATTGCATTATTCCCAGCCCTTCCGGTCCCGTACCCACTCTTCCCGTGTCCCCCTGCTCCCGCTCAATTTCTTACCCTCTAAGGCACCAGGCCAAGCCCCATTGCATGGCATTACTATGCCAACATTACTTATACCTGAATAAACAGCCTGACTCCTACTCTGGTTTTAAGAGCGGGTCTGAACTCAGAGGCGCCTGTTCCTTTAGATGTCTCCTGGAACTGTGCTGTGGAGCCAGGCCTCACTCATACTTATATTCAAAATTGTTTCTCCCACATCAACTGGGGAACTACACAAGGTTGGATCCACCCTTATCTTATCAAACAATCTTACCCTTTCATTCCTAGGCCTAAAACATCTCTCATACACACAATGTCAAGCATTCTTCTTAATTTTTATTGTTTCCAAAGAAACTACAAATATGAATGCACTGTGTTCAGAGCTTTGATTTACTAATTCTTAAGCACATCCTAATTCATTCATTATCCTGGGTAGAGGGCAAATTAAGGTTCCAGGGATCAAGGTCAGGTACTCAGGTCACAAGAGCCATGGCTCAATGTGCTTGTCTGCAGTAGCTTTTTGGTTGCAAAGTTAAGGAAAAGTCATTAGTCATTAGTCCCAATTCTGTATAAATTTTGTCAAAGTGTTCCTATAGTTGTTCACTGGCAAATTCTACCAAGCCTTTGAGGAAGAAATTATACCGATTTTCTAAAAGTTCTTCAAGAAGATAGAAGACACAAGCAGAGGAAATACTTCTTAACTTATTCTGTGAGTCCAGTATTACCATAATGCCCAAACCAGATGGACATCACAAGAAAAAGAAATTAATAACCAATATCTCTCATGGATACACATGTAAAATGCCTCAAAAATACTAGCAAATTGAATCCAACAGTATCTAAAAAGAATTATACACCATGGTTGATTATGTAAAGTTATTTCCAGGCAGACAACACTAGATAAACAATTTAAAATCTCAACAAGCTAAAGAAAAGAAAGTTAAATGATCATATTGATAAATGTCCCCCAAAGTGCTAAATAACCATCTAACATCTAGTCATAATTTATGAAAACAGTAGCCCTGCCCTTAACACCACACATAACAAAGAGAAAAATTGAGGTTCCCTGTGAAGATCAAGAATACAGGAAAGATACCCTCCAGTAAGCATTTATTCCCTGCTTCACACTAAAAATCTTAGCTAGTACAATGAAATTTTAAAAAATGATGAATGTAGGCAGATCATGAATAGAGAAATTATCTTCATTCACAGATAATACTACTGTTTATTTAGAAAATCTGAAAGGATCAACAAAAACCTTGTAGAATTACAAAGCCATTATGATTTAGGGGAGAGAAGAATGAGGAACTATCATTTATGGGTATAGAGTTTCAGGTTGGGAAAAATGAAGAAATTCTGAAGGTATTTGGTGGTGAGATGCTAAGGTATAAGTGTACTTATCAGTCTTGAACTATGTACTTAAAAACACTGTAAGAGGAAACTTTCATCTGTGTTGACATGATAAAAATGTAAAATAGTTTTAAATAGAAGTTTGAACAGAAGTACCTTGCATGGGTGAACAATGCTGCTCCCCTAAGACGTGTCATGAAATAAAAATCTCACTGAGTTTTTGATCAAGGAAGTACCAGAGGTACTCAGAGCAATACAGGTTATTGCCAGTGCTCTTGGTTGCCCAATTGCCCCATTGCTGAAGGCATTGCTCACTTTGGGTGTAGGACATAAAAAACTCAACCTCGAACTGACAAGAAAACTCTCTTCTAGTTGGCTAGCTTCAGTAGTGCCAGAAAGTCCAATGAAGGCTGCTGTGGGAGAAAAGACATTCATGGTCTTATTGAATGCTGGACTCTGCATGCTATGATGCTGACCTGCCAGTTAAGATGTGCCCACTTGTATATAGTATATACAATAGTAACGTGATGATCACAGGGTAAAAATATCACTTTCTGATTAGATATGAGTCTTGCTTCATGAAATTCCATGCCTGATAATATTAACCTGGTCAAAGCCCCACGGTTGAGGAAATTAGGTACTAGTAGAGTTCCCACTGTTGTTGTTTTGCTAAATGGTTGTCAAACTGCCTTCTAGATATTTGTTTATACCCATAGATTTGTGCTGCTCTCACCGTTGGTCAGGGACGTCTTCTTTTACAGTGTGTAGTTATCATAAATGGTATAGGTAGCTGTGAGTATTTCGCTGTGGATGGGTTATCTATGTCAATCTCCCCCTCCCCCCGCCCATCAAGGCTCAGGGAACATTGAGAAAGAAGAGGCAAAAAAGGAGGTAAAAGCTATAGACAGGGAGGAGAGCTGTGAAATGCTGACTTCTGAACAAGATATGATTGTCGCACACATCAACTCACAGAAGCTACGATTACCTGCATAAGACCTGCATATGTCAAGCCAAAATTCTAGCACAGAACAGGGAGGGGTCCCTGAGGTGCCACCCTTGGTGCAGTTATCAGCAGTGCACGGCTGTTGAGGGAGAGAGAACCTCTCTCCTTTGGGTATGTGGCTGCTGGTAGGTTGTCCATGCTCCGGTGGGTGACCACACATCATGTGCATATCTGCAGCGTTAATTGGATTCAGGGGTTATTAATAACAGTAGTAAGAGGACATGAAGGTGGAGGGCCCTAGAGCAGAATCCAGATATTATTGGAGGATTTTCCAGGATTTGATAGTCTGGGGACGCCATCACACTGGTGTCCTGATTTTAGTGTCCTGTTTTCTGAATTACATAGATACTGTGACGGAGAGTGCTTGGTGTTGGAATATATAGTGGACATACTTTGAGAGCAGAAGTTCACAAATAAAAGACTTAGACCTGAGAAAATACCACAGAAGAAAATGTAAATATTCTTCTTTCAACTAACCAAGAACAAGACAGAATAAAGTCCCACTTCTGCAGAAGTCCAGTGTATGAGATGGGAGCACTTCTTTGGGCAGAAACCTCCCTTCCTCATCCTAAATCCCTATTATGGGATTAAACCTCTTTCCCAATCTGTGTCAATCTTTATCAATTTGTATCTGCAACAATAGTAGACTTGTAAAAAAGTCCATTTGAACTTGCATTTTTTTTTTCTTGAAACTTGGAGCAATTTGCAAAGCATTACAGATGAATTTCATCACTTAAAAATACTGGAAAAAAAAGAAAGTTAGCTAAGTCAAGAATGCTTAAAGTTTTCACAGCTTACTACCCTCAAATGCACATAATTCTATGTTTTTAAGTTAAAATTTATCAGAACTTAGTCACAGAAGCATAGATTATACACAAGGCCAATTGCAGTTGAGAGAAATGTAAATAAATGTCAGGTTGCAGTGTCCAATCAAGACTGAACAGTTAACTACAGTCACCCTGCTCTCTAGTCACCCTCTCTCACTAGTGAGTCTGCTATGACCCTCGTTGTCGCCTCTGAAACAGTTTCTTTGTCTCGTGAATTGTCCATGTGATAGTAAAATTTGGGTGCCATTCTTGTGTATTTTTACTGCATGCAGTCATTAGTAATAAGTTAAATATGTGTAATTAACTGTTTATATTATAGGTAAGGCTTCTGACTAAAACCAAACTATTAATAGTTTAGTTTTGAAGGAAGCAAAAGTTATTTACTGACTTTTGACCATGTGAGTGCATCAACATCTCTACCATGTTAAAAGTCACCTGTACCTGCTATTTAAAAGAAATTTACTATTTTTATTTTTTACAGTTTATTTATTATATTTTTATTTTATGTGTATGAGTGTATTGCCTACATGTATGTAAGTGCATCCGGGTTGTGCAATGCCCATGGAGGTCAGAAAGGGTGTCTGTTCCCCTGGACTCGACTTAATGGATGGTGGATAGCCACCATGTAGATAGTAGAAATGGAACCCAGGTCATCTGCAAGAGCAACCAGTGCTCTTAACCACTCAGTCATCCTCCAGCTCCAAACTGACTATTTTTAATCTTGAGTGTATCTAGGAAAACAGGAGTATTTTCCCTCCCAATTGTAGGCTAGTGTCTCTTTTGTCATAGAGAGTACCTCAAATGTTCCTTCTATCACAACAACCCCGAGTTGGGCTCTGGCCTCTGTAATCATAGCCAGAAGAGACAAACAGGGACTCAGAAAGCTTCTTCCAGTCTTCCTTATATCTTCACCTGACTGATACATACCTGCTTGGCTTCACATCTCAGGTTAACTGCTACTCCAGGAAAACATCTCTGACATGAAACAGGATCAAACACACCTTCAAGAAGTGGCCTGGCCTCTCACTCTTTGCCTGCTGCAGTGAGTGTTCATAAATGGCGCTCATCTGAGCCATCTGATAAACTTCTAGGAACTGCCTCTAGACATTCCGATTCAGAGAGTCTGGGAGGAAACCTGAGAATTTACATCAGGGGATGATACATATCGAAATCCCAAACTCCACATTCAGAGAAACACTTGTTTCTCCAAATATGGAACAGAGAAGGTACAGGCTCACTGCCTCTTAAAATTAGACCCCTCCTCCCTAGAACCTTCTCGTTTAGATGCATCTCCATGACCTTTGCTGTCCAAAATGTGTCAACAACAAATCTAACCTTGCAGTTTCTATAGTTAAGATAAAAGATTCGGTAATTTCTTTTTCAGTCTGTCACTTGTTCTTTCTAGACTCAAGGTCATTTAATAATAGAGTGGTTACTAAAAGAAAAATCACCTCAGAAATGTAGGGAGATTACAAAACGGTGAGTGGTAAACAGTGACAGCACCTCCACTTGGTTTGGCACCATCTTTGTCTTCACAGCTATGGACATATCAACTTCCTATGGGGTCACTATAGGGTCAGCGTCTTCTCCCTTGTTTCAGTGGTATCTTTGTCCCTCTGCCTCACTCTGATCATTTTTATTAAAGGAATGTGAAGAGTCAGATCAATGTTTGAGCAGGAATGACTTTAAGACTTTGAACAGTAAGAGCAACTCAGGATGGGGCAGTGGGATCAGGAGATAGAAACTAGTTCAGAAATGATCTAAACACATGCCATACTTGTTTCCCGTTTTTGTTTCACCAGTCTACCATGACACAGTGTCTGGAAAAGTAGCACAGTGCACCAGTCAAGGCAAAGAGCTGTAAGCCACAAAACTGGTTAAACCACTAGTTTAAGCATAGAATAACTTATCAAAGCTGACTAAACTCTGAAAGAGTAACACTCAGGCTTGGAGAATATGTAACCAGAAATGGGGGGCATGCTACACTGAAGGATTGTTTTTGCAAAGACATAACTGTTTTTGTTACTAAGAGATCATTCTGTTTATATTATTGATACCAGAAACTCTTTTCCCAGGGTCCCCACAACCAAATGTCCCTACCATACCTTCAATCAAAATAGATTTTGTATAATACCCATAGATTCATGACTTTTTAAAATTGGAGCCTTAGTGCATACATCTTCTTGCCCATAACTACACTTAGCTGGTGTGTTAAAAGAGTAAATTCTGATTTCAGACTTGACAAATTAGGAATCACATTATGGAAAATTCCCAACATATAAGGGTACTCAGTGCACAGAATCATGACAGAAGTTTCTTCTGTAGATAGCTTAGCTGAAGAATGATGGACCTGGGAACTACTGACCTGGTTCAAACCCAGCTTTGCCACTTAGGAACCATGTAAGCTAAGACAAGCTATCCCTCTGAGACTTGTTTTCTCATATGGCCCAGGATAGTGATAGCTACTACACACCTTATCCACTGTGCTCTGAGTCTGCACAGGAAGTCTCTGTTTACCTTCAAATAAAATTATTTAATAAAATATATTTCCTACTCATTAATTGAAAAGTTCCTAGAAATAGTAAGCACAATCTAGTGTGTAGACCTGTTTTTAAATAAAAGTAACCAACGTCTTGGAGAAAATCAGAGGTGGGTTATATATTAACTCTGGAAATTTTTTGTCAGAAAAGGAGACTGTAACACAGTAAAGTATATGGTATACAACACTGGGACACTTGAAACTTCTAAAGTTTGGTTTGCTCATCAGGAAAAAAAACAATGACTGTAAATAATTATCTATGACTCCCTTGTGAAAAAAGGAGAGAGGGAAGAGAGAGAAGAAGAGAAAAGGGGAAGGAAGAAAAGAAAAAAAGACTTAAAAGCTTGGTTGCCACTTTGGGATAGACTATGACATCTGATGTCTGAAGCTAATGCTGAGGAAAACATTCACTGTGATATTTTTTCTTTTTAAGGCATAAGAGTGATTCATCCCCAATTGATGAGAGAAAACTCTTTAGAGAAGATTCCTCAAAAACATGCACAAAAGGAATGGGGAGCTACAAAGGAGACTATTCTGCAGCCTTCAGTAGGGCAGCTGACTCAGACAAGGAACATCAGTTGGAATTAGAGATATCAGCAGCCATTACTATTGAGAAACAGAATGTGTTCTCAGTGTCAAAATATTACACCACAGTTACTTGCGAATACTGTAGAAAAACATTTTCATCAACAATGAAGAGAGGTGGCAATCACTGCCTTAGTCCTGTCATCAAACCTTGTGTCAATCATAAGGAGATAGCCTGATACTGTGGGCCTCCTGAGGTGATGCAATGTGAAAGACACAGTCAGCCATGATGTGCTTTCACATCCCGCCCCCTAAAATTCACCTGAGTCTACTCAAGACTGAACTTTATAGAATTTATAGTGGAGGAGCACCTGCCTTTCCAAGTTTCAGTATGCTTTTTTCCAGATAACTGCTTCCTCACAACCTAAAAAAGTCCTTGGTTTTCAGTTTGTTCAGCTTTCTCTTTTTGGAAGGCAGGAGATGTCTTCTAAGCTGTTTACATGTCATAGCTGAAAAATTCACTTTCTTAATGCAAGTTTATTCAGCATTGCTCCTAAAGGAAATAGAATCAGTGGTCTAGAAACTTTGCCTTAATAGGCAGGTGATCTTAGAATTGAGTTATCTGCTTAACAGGTTTTGTAGTATGAAATTCAGAGTGTCTTGGAAACCAGCTTTCAACAAAAATGCGTTTCTCTCTTGGCTAATTTAGCCTCATTCTGTTTAAAGTAGCATGGTAAAAGATAAAAACATTAGAATTTGAGACCAAAGATAAAGATTTTTGGAATCTAGCTCAAAAATTCACCAATCTATCTCTAATTCTCTGAGACGCATTTCTTTATTTATTACATTTATGGGCTCCAAGAATGTCATTTATGTTCTTCTCTTAAGTGTCTAGCATAAAACTTGGTCCAGCAGAGGATGGATTGAAAATTGACTTGAAAAGCTTGCCCAATTAATATCAGACTGATGTTATGAGGACTAAACAAAATATTGTACATGAAAGCTCTTTGGATACTTCAAAGAAAGAGCCTTATAAATACTGTTTATTTATTTATTTATCAGTCATTGATCTTGAATGCGTGTGTACACATAGGCATTTCTGTTGGGGTTTTGGGTTTTGTATTTGATAAGGAGGAAGATAAGGAGAAAGTATTAAAGAGTTAATTTTTATACTCGAGTTGTAGATTTATTTCAGTTATAGCAGCAACACTATACATTCCTCAACTTGTCCAATTAAAAAACCTGGCAAGTGTTTTGATATCTGACAGCTCTGCTGTCAAGCAATTCTGTTCTGCAATTAATCATGCCATAGCCATTTCCCCATCTACTACCATAATATAATGGGATCATTGTATATGCATGCATGATACTCTTGTATACTGTTTAAAAGGAGGCAAAGCAAATGAACATTAAAAATTTACTGCCCTGAAGATTGCGTTGTATCACCAGGATCAACAATTAAACCTGTGCTATTTTAATGCTGTTACTGTGACTTTCTGGGCTTAGATAGGACTGTTTAGATGCTGTTTTCTATTTTCTGGTTTTAGAGATTGAGATTCTGCTTTCTTTGAGATGTTTTCTGTGTTGGCTGGATACGCGGCACAAATAGCTGGGATCCTTTAATGATCGAATGTCAGCTCCTGGGTTTTGATTGCTGTTTTGTCTGGATCAGTGTTAGACACAACTGCAGCTTCGACTCCCCTTCCTCCCCCCACCAGTGACTTCCTGCGGCAGATGAGTTTGCCACAAATCAAGATGCCGGTTACAAACATCTCTATGAAGCTGTTCCATCTCTCCTTGGCAACTTGCCACTCTGCCTCACTCTTAATGCTGAAATGCCTGCATTTACCAAATGGCTTGGCATCTTTAGGAGATTAACTATTTCGTGGAAATCTTCCTCTTCTACCAGAATTATATGTATCTTATGGACATTTGTACTGCTTAAGCATCTTGAGCAGCTTTGACCAAATACATTACCACTGTATTCTATTGGTATCATTTCATGTTTACATGTCAAATTTGTCAAGCAATCAAGTCACAAGTTACATGAACGTTCATCTAGAAATTAGGAACATATTAGTCAAAAATATATGTAAAAAGTACATCTAATCTTGTGCTTTACGGGGCAATTATAACTTCGTACACTGATGGCATTTTGTGATGTTCAGATTCTCATCTTTATGGACATCCTTGTTTAACTGGCATTACTGTTACGTTATGTAACTACATTATCAGCCCCTGACAAGAATGCTGAGTCGCTGTTGAATTACTCAAGGAGAATGTGACACAGACAGTCTTAAAACAACTTTATTTTCACAGTTAAAAAAGATCATCAGTTGAAAAGTTCACTTTATATGCATGCTGATAAATACCACAATAAGTTTCTACTGTCACTTAGGGAAGCAAGTGAATGCATCGTTGAATAAACATAGCCCAGACCGCACTGAGCTTGCACATGAGGGAGGGGTAGCCAAGCCTAAGATGAGCTATGAAGTCAATCAGGATTTTCAAGTTCCTTATTTGCTTCCCCTCTGACTCATGAGCTGATCTTAATTCTGTTCTGAGGTTTCAGTTTTTAATAAAACTGATTACTTTTGTATTCCTTAAAAATTAATTAGCATGCAGAACATTGGGTTTCACTATGGCGTTTTCAAAATTTGTCTCTGTGGATTGTACTTCCTGTTGTTCTACCCCATCCCCTACCCTTCCCCATCCTCTTCTAGTCCCAGTGGCTCCTTTCTACCTTAGGGTAATATGTCTTATTCCCACCTCCTTCTCCAACACCTTTCTCCCCCTCCTACACTCTTCTTTCTAGCCTCATAACCTAGACCCACATCACACTCACTTACAAATATGCACACAACCCAAAATATCTAGGATTCATATGTGAGAGAAAGCATGTGACATTTGTATTTCTGAGTCTAAGTCATTTTCTTTAAAACAACAGTTTCCAAACCATCTATTTTCCTACAAATTTCATTTATCCTTATGTTTGAATAAAATCCCCCTGTATATATGAACTTCAGTTTCACTACCCATTCTTTTGGTGAAGAACATTGAAGCTGGCTACAATTCCTTGCTATTTGAGTAATGCAGCAATAAACATGAACGTGTCTCTGGAGCAGCAGGGATTCTGTGGAGTCCCTTTGGTATATGCCCCGGAGTGGTATAGTTAGGTCATATGGTAGTTCTATGTTGAATTCTTTGAGAAAGCTCCATACTGGTTTCCATAGTGGCTGTACAGATTTACACTTCTACCGGTAGTAAAGGGTCCTCTCTCCCCACATGTTCATCAGCATTTATCATATATTTTAATGACCATCATGGGGTGAGATTACTTTTTAAGGTAAAAATTCCAGAAATGTGTGACAGGGTTTCACAGGTACTGGTTGCTGGCACTGCATTTGTTAGGATCAAATAAGCTTGGTCTTGCCCATCAATCTGGCCTGGTCAGAGAGCTTGGACGGCATGGTAGCCTCAGGAGAGAGGATGGTAGCCTCAGGAGAGGATGATTTTGGATGAGGCTATTCTTGACATGGTGTATGTTCCTCCAGTCTGACCTCACCTCCTGTGTGTGCACAACTGCTCCTGGGTAAGTGCTCCAAAAACTGCTGTTTCTCTTGATTTATTGCTGAAGGGTGGGTGAGGGAATTTCCCCACTTTCAGTTTTGTTTTCCAGTAACAAAGACTATTTTTTATCATCCTGTCTTCTCATTCAGTCCTTCTCATTCAGTAGCTGAATGATAATGCTACTCTGTAGTCACAGAACGGGAAATTGAGAAGATTGACTCAAGGATGAAGCTTACATACACAGAATCCTCCAAAGCCCATCAAACCAACCTCACTAGAAACTTATTAAAATGTTGGACTAAGTCAGATATGGAGTTGAAGTCTTTGTATGTCCTAGCTATTCTTCCATAGAAAACTGGGCTTTTGAAATTTAAATCAATGCTCAAAAAGTGACTGTACTCAAAAAAAAGGCAAATTTAATTTTATGCTCCTCATATAACTTTTCAGAGTGAATTTCTCTCCTGTAAAGTGAGAAAGCTAACACCTCCCTTCTCTCATAGAAGCATCTACCACTTTTTGAACCTTTGCCTTGTGCTGATCAGCATAAGGCAGTCCACACATATCCATCCTGTAAGCTAATGTTGCCTCCAGCTTACAGATGACAGCAACTCAGAGAGAAGGTAAATAGTTTTTCACACCACCCAAAGCTAGACATTGAAATGACTGAGATTATAACCTATGTCTGCCTAATACCAAATCCTTATGCTATGTCATGAGATTTGAGGGCATACTGAAGGAAAATTAGTACCCCACATATAAAGTATCATAAACATTCTATATGGTAGTATTCCTGAGATTTTAAACATCTGCCCTCTTCCTCCATGACTTTTGCTATGTCTACTTACTACTAATGTGATATATATTTAATATTTTCTACAAATTGGTTCTCTTTCTTACTTAAAAAAATTCTTTAACTCCATTGCCCTGGAAATGGAGAGTCAGCATTAGGGCCAGGACCAAAAAATAAATGCAACAAAACCAAAACTACATAGTAAAAATTTAAGTTTCTCTCTCTAACCATTGAAGATCCTGAGCCTATGTAAAATTTCTTCTTTGTTGTCAAAAAGGGATCAACAAGAGGAGAAAACTGGTTTTTTAAAAAATATTAGTATATGGACTGAGAAGATACCATAATGGGTAAAGCACTTCCAAGCAAGCATGAGGACGAGAGTTTGGATCTCCAGCACCCACATAATGGCCAGCTGGGCATGGTGACCTACCTGTAATTCTAGCACTTGTGTGAGGTGGAAACATGGAATCCCTAGATCACTGGAGCATGCTGGCAGGCTAGACTAGCTGAACTGGTGAGCACTGGGTTCAAGTGAGAGATCCTGTCTCAATATGTAAAGTGGAGGCTGTAACTGAGGAAGAGACCCAACATCAATCTTGGGTTGCCTGCACATCCTCATACACATCTACCCACATACATGTATGAATGCACATACATACATTCCACATCAAAAACAATGGAAAACAAGAAAAAAATCTAGCATAAATACTAGTTTTCCCTTAATAAAATCAAGATTGAAAGATAATTAAAAGAGATACAATCTCCAGTATGGCTTCAGTGTTAGACAATGTCATATCCCCATTCTCCCTAAGTCATCCTGAGCTTTGGTAAAGTGCCCCATCTTTGGAAAATACGGCTGTAAATAAAGAAAGAAGGAGAAAATTATCTCGGAATGTTTAAATGTTTCTACATCCATCAATTTCAAGCACCCTATTTCCCACGTCTCATCAAAGACTGAAAGTCATTTTTTATCCTTCTTCAATTTAAAAGTGAAACCAGACCCCACTCCCTTCTGAAGAGACAGTGATTGCAGTGGGTCCCAGATTCCCCTCCGTTATGCTCTAACACAGACAGTGAACACTGGTAGGCGCTGACTGCTGTGATACTCTTTGCTGAAATAGTCCCCGGGGTGACTGCTCCAAAGATTTTTCTGAGTAACTTGAAAATCCTTCATACATCGTTTCTGCTTAAACAAGCTCTAGTGGGTTCTGTTATTGCAAGACAGAATCTTGCAGAAACAAGTGGAGTAGGATATCCCACATATTTAGAGAGTATTGTTCCATGTTAGACTCTAAGATGCCCCCAAAATGCATGTGAATTCTTAGGACAAATATATTGCTTCCTCAATTATATTGCATTGGGGACAGATGACCTTTAAGTCATTTAATATTTTTTCTTATAGCTACTTATGAGCACCCGGATCATTTAACAATCTTTGGAGCAGTATTCATGGGGTGGGGTGAGGAAGGAGGATATATATATAAAGATGCACTGTTCTAGGTGGCTCTGATTCAGATCATTAATAGAGGAGAGATAGACGCAAGTTTCTGTGTAAAACTGATGGACCTAACTGTTGAATAATTCTTAGATATTTTATTTATTATTTTTTAATTTTATGTGTATGAGTGTATAGTGTGCGTGTGTGTAAGTGTACTTGTGTCATGAAATGCCCACAGAAGTCAGAAGAGAATGTTGAATCCCCTGGAACTGGAGTTACAGACAGTTTTTAACCACCATGTAGGTTCTGGGAACTGACCCTGGGTCTTCTGCAAGAGTAGCCGGTGCTCTTAACAATTAGGCCACCTCTCCAGTCCCCCTTCTGAAAAATTTGAGGAAAATATAATGGCTATTTTATATGTAGGACTTTGTAAGAAGGGACAGTAATTTGAAAATGAAATAACTAAATTCAAATACTCTCTTGTACCTAGACTGATTTTTATAGTATATTTTTTATTCTAATGTCTTTAAGATGAACTTAAAACAGATGGACAGAAGGATCTTCTCCCCTATATACATGGTGGTGCCGTATATTTGTTTGTTTAAACAAAAACTGTAACAGAGAAAAGTTCTTTGTTCTAACATAGACCAGTATAACATAGGACCATATTTTTCTAATTGACTAAATTTAAAAAATTATTTATTATTTTTGTTATATGTGCATATTGCCTATATGCACGTAAGTGCACCTGTGTCATGCAATGCCTGCGGAACTCAAAAGAAGGTGCTGGATCTCCTGGAACTGGAGTTATGAATGGCTGTTAGCTGTCATGTGGATGCTAGGACTGGAACCCGGATCTTCTGCAAGAATAGCCAATGCTCTTAACCACTGAGCCATCTCTCTAGCCCTCTAATTCACTATTTTAACGTAATCTCTCTCTCTTTCTCTCCTCTTCTCCTCCATTAAGCTTGTATGTCTTTCTTAACTGTTCTTTAAGCAATAATCCTTTTAATACTTCTGCAAAAGGGTAATTGCTCTGACTGAGAAGTTATAAGCCACATCCTTCAAGTTTATGGCTCAACTTCTGTAAATCTAAAAGATCAACATGCAGAGAAGATGACAGCCAATAATTCTCATCAGGTTATCTGCTAAAAATTCCTCTCAGCTAGTCCGTATTCTCCCTACTGTGACTCTGCTGTTTACCTATGATTACTGAGTAGTCTGAAGTACTGAACCTGTGAACTCAGACTCTTTGCTCTCTCCTTACTGAGGTGTTATTGTTCCTCTGTAAGTAAGGGTCTTATGTTGTAGAGTACATGTTACTCTTCAGAAGATTTCCTGCTCATAGGCTTATTTGATTCTTACTCTGATTCTAGGAAGTCCAAAAGTACATCACTGTCCTCATTTCACAGATGAGTAAGTCAGGGAAGTGTGCTCCTGTTCACAGAGCAAAGATGACTGACCAAATCCAAATCTGGGTTGTTCTGGGCCCATTCTCTTTCTATCACAACACAATGGGTAGAAACATACAAAGAAAATCTTGTTTTTCTGTAACCTTTGTTACTTTTTCTCTAAAAGCCTTTTATAAGAGTATTTTACTGTAGAGCTAATACAGTAAGACAGTGCTGAGGACCACTTAGTATAAATACTGTCTATGCTTTCTTGATAGTTCTAGTCTTAGGAGATGAAAAGTGTTCTGACTGGGAAGTAAACTTTTATTTCTATGAATTTAGATAACTCAAAGTTCTTAGCATACTGGAGGGGCTAGCTCAATATTCCAATTAACTATTTCTCTCCAGCTAATGTAGTCCTTAGTAAACAGCAAGCTAAAGACCTGAAAGAGTTAATATTGCTTCCAAAGGTGAATTTATAACTTAGAAGTAATTAAGGCAGCAAGAGAAAAAATGTCTCACTTCAAAGATGGGAATGCTGAGCCATGCATACAAATGTGACTGCTAACTCATGTGTGACTTGAAATCAGCAGCTATGGATTCCAAGGGCTTAAAGGAACCTCAGGAAAGCATCTGGTCTACCTGGTTCACTCTACTTCCCTGTACATGAAATCTTCACATCAGAAATGTGCAGTCACTGATGCTAAGGGATCTGATAGAAGACTGGAGTCAGAGGAAAAAATGCCTTGAGTCCAGAGCTAGTTTTGTATTTTTAATACTCTGTGTGTGTGTGTGTGTGTGTGTGTGTTATGACTTGCAGGAGTCAGTTTTCTCCTTTCACCTTGTGAGTTCTAGTTCTGGAGATCAAACTCAGGTCTTCAGGCTCAGTAGCAAGCACCTTTGCCTGCTGAACAACTTCGCAGACCCTAGCTCCCTGGTTTTAATGCAATCCTTTATTGTGCACACTGTCTAGTGAGCAGCCTAATTTGTTTCATGAATGAGAGAGTGGACAATATATCAGATTATATTAAGAGGTCAAGTAAGATTAGGACTGTGAATCATGAGATTTAGCCTTGTGGCATTTTTTAGTGACTTTAGTGAATACAGTTTCAGCAATGTAGTGGGAATTAAAAGTCACAGGCAACACCAACTCTGAAGATAAAAGGAGGGAAAAAAGGGGAGAGAGGGAGAGAGAGAGAGAGAGAGAGAGAGAGAGAGTGCTGCAGGGCTACAGGTGAACTAGAATGTGGGGTCTGGGGAGGTGGTTACTGGGAATGGTTTGGGTCTATATGAGGGATGAAATAGTTCCTTAAAATGGAAGTGACTACATTATTTTAAATGTTACTGGGAAGAATCTGGTAAAGAGAAAATTTTAAAGATCAAAGATAGATGTGAGAGACAGAATAAATTAAGAGTTTGTAAGAAAGTAGCTGTGCCTGAGGTCCAGGCAACATAAGGAACTTAAGAGGGACAATTCCCTTTGTATTGTAATAAAAGGAAGAAAAGCAGTGAAGACTCTTCATGGGCGGGACTGGGCAGGGCTGGGCAGGACTGGGCAGGGCTGGGCAGGGCTGGAGAGCTATCTGGTTGGTAGCAAATTAGGGAACTGGGTGTCTAAAGGTTTTTAATTTATGATACAAGAGATAAAATCATGTTTTGAGAGGAAGGAGACACATATTGTTCAGGAATGAGGTTTGAGGAGAATAGAAAAGAATGAAGGGTACTTTGGACGAGAATGGTAGACAAATGTTAGCAGGAGATATTGGGAGCCTAGTATATGTTGGAGACCACGAATCTATGAAACCTCTACCCTCGACTGCCTGGACAGCCACAGGATGAGGATACACGGAGGGATTCCTCAATTTGCCTTTTAAAAAAAAAAGAAAAAAGAAAAAAGAGACAAAAAGCTGTGTGAGAAGGAAATATGAAGTATGTTAAATTATAGTACATAAAAAAACATTGTTTAAGACAATACTGCATGGACTCCGAGTTGGGAAAAGCAAGTGTGAAGACAGGAGGAGGCTGATGATTAAGGGACTGTTTAGTCATCTGTGTTTAAGAAGTCCTGATGAGGTGAAAAAACATTTGGAGAGAAGGTACTTTACCAAACAACTTGGAAGGTTAAAGAGTCGTTGTCAGTCAGTGGAGTGTTCTTATAAGTGATTTCAGAACTGGAGCAGTAGTGATGACAGGTGACAGAGTGTGACTTTGGAAGACGTGACTAGAGCAGAATGGAGGAGACAGACGTTGGAGAGAGAGGTCAAAGCAGTCAGAAACAAAAATGTTGAGTGAGTTGTCTGCACAAAGAGAGAGCAAGACTGGACTGGGGGTGCTCAGTGGACAGTGGTAGAAGATGTAATTAAAGACATAGAGTGGGAAGGTCAAATGATCCAAATCTCATTTTCTTGTTTCTTATTAAAGGAGTGGAGATCTAGTCTGGAGCAAGAAGTCCTGGTGAAGCAAAAGCTATGACAGTGAGCAAAGCACCAACTCGTTCCCAACTCTCACAGATGTGGCATGGATGTAGTATGCAGGCTCATCCGAGAGGGCTGTGGGATGGGGACTCTCCTAGGGATAGAAGCAGACCATAAAGAAAGAAGAAGGTAGGACAAAGAGTCAAGGGGATATAGGAGAACTTGTTGACCACAAATAATTGCCTCAGAAGGCGCAGTGATGGGGAGATAAAGGAAGGGTCTGAGCCCTGTGAGGACCTATTTCCCTTTCTGTGTACTTGCATCTGTCACCTCATTATCTCCTTCCCCCGAGAAAGAACCTCCTAATCCATCCTTATGGGAAGAGTTTACTAGTCCTACCCCCATTAGCCCACATCTTTGGCTCAGTCATCTAAAGTGCAAGAAATATTTACACAGCTCTGGGTATATTGGTATATAAAATAGATCAATAGGTAGATAAATACAGTGCTTAAAGGGTAAGACCACTGGCTGCTCTAGAAGAAGATCTATGTTCAAATGCCAGCATCCACATGGCTAACAACTGTCTGCAACTCCAGTTCCAGGGGATTCAACATCCTCTTGTGCCTTCTCTAAGCACTGCATGAGAGAAGGTGTACTTACATACATGCAGGCAAATATTCATACACATAAAAAATAGATAATTTTTAAATAAGCATATAAATAGGTATGCAAAACATTTAATGATAATAAATCATAAATTTATTTTGGAATATGTATAATTTTGTCACATATTAAAGATGAAGGTAACTTTGCATACTAATGATCATGAGATAATTATGATTTTTTAAATTTTTTAAATTATTTTTATTTTATGTGCATGAGTGTAATGCCTGCATATATGTAAGCCCACGTCATGCAATGCTCACAGAGGTCAGAAGAGAGCATTAAATCCCCTGTAACTGGAGTTACGGATGGTTGGTAGCCACCATGTGGGTGCTAGGATTCAACTCGGGTGCTCTGCAAGAGCAGCCAGTGCTCTTAACCACTGAGCCATCGCTCCAGCCCCAAGATGGTTATGCTTTTTAATTTTTATATAAAGAATTAAAGCTTGGCTAAATGCTTAATTATTGAGGACATAGAGTATATTCAACATTTTTCAGCACTTATCAATAGTTTTATTCTACAGTCATCAATATTGAGAGCACTGCTTTGCATAAATATGTAGTAAATCTGAGAAGTATGTATAGGGTCATTTCAGAAATTGTTGGAAATTCTGTCCTAATCCCAAACCACAAATCATTCAATGATTTTTTTTTTATAAAACCCAAGTTAGCAACTTAAAAGACAATTTTTAAAACAAAATCACACTAATCTGATACATGCTGACATATGGTAAAAAATATTAAAGGTCTTTGTTTTTTGTAATTAAGCTATTATGTTTCTGTAACTGTATATGTTCAATTAAAAAAATAACATAATTCATGGCATCGATAATGTTGAATCTGAGACAAGGTGTTTTGGGTCATTCAGTGCTCAGTGGCTTCATGGCATGCCCAGTGCGACGTGCGCATGTTATGCGTTTAGAAATAAGGCTGCAATGAAGTCACATGAAGGGTAGCAGCTGGAACTTTAAAACTGTGCTAGTGGGAATTAATACTACAATTAACGAAACAGTTCATCAGTTTCTTAAAACTCCAAACCCAATGTCTATACAAGTCATCATTGCCATTGCTGTATTTCTGCCCACAAGGACTGAAAATTAAAAATGTACATAAATGCTCACAGTAACTTTTTAAATTCTCATAGTTGGAAATGATCCAAATGTTTGCAAGCCATCTTATTATATAGCTTGTTTTGTATCAGCTATACTAGATAAATCCACGTTTAATACCTATCAGTGTGACCTTTCTTTTCAGCAGCTGGCAGCATGTTCCAGAGAATGATGAGGCTTCAGCTTCAATGTCTTCTGGCCAAGTGTTAACGACATCTAAACTCCACTGTGTTTTCACTCCCATTGAGATCATTACTCTATTTTAAGGCAGGCTGTATCTTTCTATCCTGATCTGAAACTTAATTGGACACCATTTTAAGTTGAAAGAGGATTTCACCAAGCCACAGACAGAATGCTGGGAAATGGCAGGAGTCCTGCCACACTCTCCTCCAGATTCCCTGACACTTCTCACTCGAAGTCTACCTCACACCTTCTCTGAATTTCCACAATGTTCTTGGTTGATTTTATTGTCTCAAAACAGGTGCCTCCCACGGTCCAGAACAATGGCCCCAGATCAGCTCTAGCTCACTTTCTTTCTGCTTCACAGCCAGAGAGAAAGAGTTCTCCTTGAAAATGCAGTTCAAAAAGGAAAAAGAAAATGCCCCAGCTTGTGAGCCAGGCTTGCAATCACTGGCAAAGGTGGACTAGAAAAACGGAGCTTGAGAATCCTGCTGCGTGAACCTGAGGTGGGCGTGAGAAGAGATGAGTGCCTTCCAGCTGCGTCCAGGATCCAAACTGGCCAGATAGAAAGCTGTGTTTGTTTGTTTAGTCTTGTTTTGTTTTTGCTGGCTGTGGCACCGGTCATGAATTCCTTTCCCAGAACTGCCTTATCCAGTAGATAACTGGTAACAGTCCCCAAGAGATCACCTCCCTGTCTGTCTAGAAGACTTTTCCCATTTTCTCTTTCTCACCCACAAAACAAACAAAATAAGGCACTGTTCATCTTTCACGGCGCACTGAAATGCTGGTTGCAGTTTTCCTTTATCCTCTTGTCTCATTTATCTTCTCATACTTTCTTCAGATGAAGCCAAGGACGTTTGCATCTAGAATGACTCAGGAAGGAAGTGAGTTTTGGCAAAAGCTTGCCTGCTTTTATGCTTTGAGAACAGGCTCCTGACCCACACAGAATACGGTCAGTTCCGTCCACTCCTGTGGGTGGTTAGTCAGTAAGTACTTATTGAATCACCCGGGTTAAGTTGTCCAATAACAGAAACATCGTTGGGCCAAAGCATTATGTTACAAACAACTATTGCGTTAGGAATGGGGAACTATTTTGGATTATATCAAATTACAAAGATTTTTTCATTTTACAAATGTCAAAACTTTCACATTTTGAGTTCTGTTTGGCTTGGACAAAAGTGAATTGAAAATTGTTGTTTATTATCTTTTTTTATTGTGTTCCCCATTATCATCAGAAGCACAAAACCCAAACTATCATCTTTTCATATTTTATTTTTAAAATTGTCTATTTACTTTCAGCAATAGCCATGAAAATGAAATCCACTTCTGTCTAAACTACCACTTTCAAAAGAGCATTCTTTGAAAGCTATTTTTCAGTATTCCTGAATTCGCTTCAAATAGTCTGACTAATATTTAAAAGGTTTTTTCCAAAGACTTACACGTTACCACACGTATAATTTTTATCTTCCCATAAGCATTACTGCGGTAGGCCATTTGGGAATTCTGTTAGAAGATTTGAAGTTTTTTTGTGAGGCACATCTACCAACAATTCCCAAAAACATCACACAAGGACTATGGCCTTTAAATATTTGAGGTTATCTAAAGTACTGTGCCCCCAAAAGAGTGACCGGATATAATCCACAAATGTGATAGAAAGATCTCCAAAAAAGAAATACACCTTTTCTACTTCCAAGGAGAATGGAGGCAATAAAACTCTACATTGTTTATTCACTTTTGTTCTTGTGGTTATTCTGGTTATGAGAAGAAATTGCAGTTTTATAAATGTTAGACGATTAGTTTTTATCAAGTATACTGCGGACCATCCTGAAAGCTAGAAAGGAAAATAACAATCCGTCCTCCGCTCTCCAACTCTCCACACCTCCCAGCTTCACAATTCCACGCCCCAGAGCCCACGGGGCTTTACTGTCTTTCCTAGTTCGCAGTCATCACTGCTGGCCCCCTTCATAGTTCTAAACAATATACCTAGACTGCTGGTGCTCAGTTGTTGATTTTAGATATCAACTTCCTCTTACAATAAAGAGGGATTTGGTTCTGCCAACCCGTTTTCTCAGTAGAATCATAGGAGTATTTTCCATTGCATTTTATGGTTCTGTAGTATTATTTCTAAATTTTCTCTCAGAGTACCATTACCTTCTACCTGTTTATCTTGTTTTTCTTTTGTTTCCTTTAGTTTTCCAAGTGACCTATTTTAACAGATTATCCTTTTCCTGATGACCTCCTCCTGGCACCCTCTGTCCTCTGGCTAAGACATCCCCTTCCTGGGCCACAGGGTTTGATGTACTGCTTTCCGAATCCCTGTGTCTACCTCTTGATTGTTTTATTTAGTTCTTCTTTTGAGTGAAACCTACTCAGCTTCTTAAAGAAAAAGAGATAAGGGAAATACAGGTTCTAAGTTCCAGCATGTCAGGAAACGTCCTTTCCTGTTCTCACTTCTGATTAATAGTTGGGCTGGATATTCCATTCCAAGTTTAAGATCACAATCTCCCAGATTTTTAAGTCATTGCTCCATTACTGGCTAACAGCCAGTGGTGTTGAGAAGATTAATTTAAATTTGTCCCATAAATCTGCACTGATCATTGTGTGTATGACTGGTTACGGTGACAACTTTTCCAAAAGGAAAAGAATTCTTCTGTAAAAGGTGCTACCACTGAGATGAATTCACACATATGGCTTTGGAACTTGTTGATTCTTTCATGAAGAAGCGAGGAAATTTGCAAATGGATATCTTAAAAATATCTAATTTTTGAGTATTATTTCTTTGAGGATTTCATGGTACGTACAATATATGCTAATCGTAATCACTCCCTACTCTCCCCTCTAATTCTTCCAGGATCCATCTCCCCTCCCAACTCATATCCTCTTCTTTTCTTTATACACTACAGTTCATATACTCCTGAGTATGGGAATATCCACTGGAGTGTGGGCGACTTTTCAGAGGCACTCCCTTAAAGAAAATGAATTCTTCCTTTCTCAGAAGCCATCAACTGTTCAGAGCTCCTTAGCTAGGGGTCAGGGCTCCTGAGCACCTCCCCTTCCACGCTTGAAAGCTCTGTCTGGATCTTGTGAATACAATCACAAATATATCATGAGTCTGTGAATGACACGGTTCTGTTATGTTCATAAGGCACTATTTTGCTCCTGTCTTCCTCGACCTCTGGTCCTTAACAATCTCTGCCTCCTGCTTCCATGATGGTTTGGGGTAGGGGTGGAGGTAAGCACTCCAGTGACACCTGGACTTTGAGGAGTCGCAGCTGTTTGAGTTGACCACCATCCATCACACAAAGAAACCTCTCTGACGAAATCTAAGAGCTGCATTATTGATTGAATTTTTTAGAGCATATCCATAGCTTAAAGATTTGTTTCAGTTTCACAAGTCATTGGTGCTGTTATGTAAATTAAGATTGCTGCCAAACTTGGAAAGCCTGCTATTATATTTCTTCCATTATAAACCCAAAAATTTCAGGACATTTCAAGGTGTCTCGGATAATTACTAGCCTTAAAGAATTTTTAAATTGATGACATTCATTAACCAGCTTGTCATAAGTGTCTTCACCGTGGTGGCTCATGATGAGTTTTATATTATCTTTTCAGTGTCAATATTTCATATAAAATAGCAAGAAATTAAAATTTTCTTTGTGTTCATTTCCCCATTAATTGGATTCTCAAATTATCCAAAAGTGCTTCATTATTTCTTTAAACATTTTTTTAATTACATTATTTATTTACCTGTTTGTTTGCTGGTGGGGAGCAGGCCACAGTGCATGTGCCATGGTATGCCTGTGGAAATCAGAGGACCACATAGGAGTCAGTTCTTTCTTTCTACCATCTGGGTTCTGGGGATCAAACTCAAGTCGTCAAGCTAGGCAGCAAGATGCCTTTACCCCAAAGTCATTTCATCAACCTACATGTGTTAGTTCTAGTTGAAAGTTTTCTCTTTCTCTTAATAAATTATTGCTCCAGGACACTCTAGAATTTGGAGCAAGTGTTTTCATCTCAGGACAACTTCAATTGACATTGTTACCACTATCGTTTCACACTCTTCTAAGTTTTTATTGAAATTTTCTTTGCTTCTAAGTAAACTCTCTCTGTCTCCCTGTCTGTCCCTCTCTCTTTATGTGTCTCTATCTCTCTTCACACATGTACACACATTTACCATAGGCTATTTTGGCCTTTAGGGCAATCTGATGCATTTGAATAAACAAATCATGTGATTTCAGGCATATGAACTCTGTATTCTCATATATATATATATATATATATATATATATATATATATATATATTCCCCACAAACAGGAATTCCTATTTATTCTGTTTTCTCCAAATCTCATGAGAATATGTGTAGTATATTCATAATTACATACATTTTATTAACAAGTATGTTTCTAACCAGAGGGAATTTGTTTTGCATCAGTCATGATGAGAACCAAATTCTCTGCTTACTATTTATAAATCTGATGATTAGAGGTATTTTCCAAAAACTGCAATCTAGATATATTTCCAAGCTGGGCATCACAGAATATATTCATACCATTGTGTAACTTTTGTCTCTCTGTACCTTGTGGCCACAGTGGTATCTGGTACAATGGATGGCCCCTTCTACAAGGGAATATCTACAGACAAAGACCAGAAAACTATGTAAATATATACCAGTAAACCCAAATTAAACACAGCTTCAACTCGGTCTTCCTGTAGACATATCCCAAAACAACCATAACCACTCCAAAGCTGTAACTGGAGAGTGATAGAGAGGAATTTGAATGGAAAAAAATAGTCACAATTAAGATTAAAATACTTTTACACAATTTTTGAAAGTTCATGCTTATACAAGGACATTGGAGGCCTTCTTCAAGACCTTCTTTCTTTGACAGGTCCCGTGGATAAGGAACTTGATGTTTAAGTTTAATTGCCATATCAGTAATTCTGCCTTTACAGCACTGGTCGATTCTGAATGCACACAATAGATTAGATAATCGAGTTCTGGCCTCTTTTTACTTGGGGAAGGTCGAAGTGTACAAGAGATGAGTGTCTGTTTGATACTCAGCAAAGAAGTGTTGCTGGTGGGCTAATAGCATTCAAATACAGTCTTTCTTATAGCTCACATGTCTCCCATCTGGCTTCTCACCTCCTCCTCTAGGTCCTCCAGGTTCTGAGTTTCCCACTAGCATTCCTGTGCCAACTGTTCCTTTTTCCCAAACTTCCTCTCGTGAGCTTAAAATCATGGCTTCCTGCACCCTGCTCAGCTACCGTGTCTATAACTGCTCCCTGACTCCATCTCACTCCTGGTTGCCTTAGCAGGGATGCACTGCTCTAATGGGACTTGTGATCCTAAGCTCACCAAGCAGAATTGCTTAGAGCTTAGTCCCTGGAGTCAGCACTTTTGTTCTATTATGACTAAACATAATGGGTTAGCTTAGTGTATGCTACCTAGAGGGGAAAGACAGCAATGTGTACATAGTCTCCCAAGTGCTAAACACAAATCGCAACATACATTAACAAAAGCTCACATTTGCTAATGGCACATATCCATTTCTCCTTGTTCTTGTGGGTTCATAATCCTTCTTATCATTTTAGAGAGGAACTAGGAGGAAAAGAAATTATCTTTATTAGAGTCATCTCTCCTGTGAGTACAAATCATGTTTCGAAGCTTTCAATACTGTGTTTTCTTCTTTTCTTCAGTCACAGAAGAATTTGTGCTGAGTATTGTTATGAGTCGTTTTTGCCCAATAAAATCTTCTGCTTGGAAATCTAAGAAGTCCTCCTAGGATGTGCGTTGTTTCTCATTTTTAAGAGGTGTTCATTCAGTAAGCAAATGCATTCTCCCGTGGTCAGATCTATATCATTCCACTTTTTACTTTCCAAGGCAGGTATTTCTCCTGCTCATCCACTTTTCTGCAAATTGCCTGCAGCTCATATAGCCTGGTCTTGACCTTAAAGTAGAACTTGAGAGTCTATTAGGTCTCAGAACTGGGTTTTTAAGTCTTGTGGGAAGTCAGATGTTAAATGTCTGTTGGTCAATCAGTTATTAGTTAGGTGTTTAGTTTTGGGTAGGTAACAAAGATGTGCCATTTAGAAGCTTGGTGGTGCCAGTCCTAAAATGTCTCTTAAAGACTCTTAGGTGTTTTATTTTAAAAGTTTTGAACTACAGAAAAATTACAGAGGTAGCATGGTGAAGTACAGTTTCTACTAATAATATCTTATATTATATATGGTTCATTTTACAGTAAATAAGCAAATGTTGATGTGTATTAGACACTATTAGCTAACTCCTATATCCTATTCATATTTCCTTAATTTTTACCTAGTTTTATTTTTCTCCTCAAGAATCTTAGGCTTCACTGGGCTGTGGACTGTGGTTACAGGTTTGGGAAAGTAGGACCATACAGGAGTATAATTCTTGTGAAGGGTGCACGCTGTCAGCATGACCAGCCACTGTTTGGTGTTAACGTTGCCCACCTGGCTGAGGTAGCTTTTGTTAGTTTTCTCCACTCAAAAACTATCTCCCCACCCCACTCTGCACACTATAGTTTTTGGAAGGAAGTTACACACATGGAGTAAGGACTAACTATCTCTTTGAGGATTAAGTAGATACATATTACTTGTATTTTTATTGTAAGTGACATTCTCCACTTTTTATAAATTATTGATTTACATCAGTATAAATTTGTGACATTTTATCTTGTACCTTCTTTGCTAATGGTATATTACCCTATTCACATTTTTTTGTTCAGTGTTCTGCTTTTGCACGTTGGGAGCTCTTTCAAATGGCGTGGGTGTCCTTTTGCCATACCCTTGTGTGCGTGTGCGTGTGTGTGTGTGTGTGTGTGTGTGCATGTGTGATGTCTGTCTGTACTACCTTATTTCCGGGCTTGAAAAGATACTCCAGGCTCATTAGCTGGATGTTGTGGTGCACGCCCTTAATCCCAACACCTGGGAGGCAGAGGCAGGCACGTCTCAGTGAAATAGAGGCCAACCAGGTCTCCATAACAAGCTCCAGGCCAGCTAGAGCAACAAGGAGACCTTGTCTCAAACAAAACAAAACAAAACAAAAAAGATACTCCATGTTCACCATGAATATTCATGTTGCAGACCAAGAACTGCCCATTTTCTTGTAGAGGAGTATCACATTAGAAACCAAGATCTGGGCATTTACAGTGCCCACTGCAACTAACGGTACAGGAATCATTGTTTCTAGAACAGCAATGAAACATTTGTATAGTAACCCATATATATGTACGGATATAGATATACTATTTACGGGGTTATATTTATTATTATTTATGAATATATGAATAAAAAATATTTCTATATGTGAATTTCTGTACTATATTAAGCTAAACATGAGCTCATACTAGGAATTCCAGCTCCAATCCATTGCTACAGCATCATTCTAGCCTGCTACTCTTTGCTTTTTATAATCTCCTACTTCCAAAATGTGAAACCATTATTCCTCCATTGGCCAAGTTTTCAGTTCCATTATGTGCTTGTACCATTAGCACGCGTACCTTTAACTTTATCAACTGAATTATAATGCTTAAGTCTGGTTCCTTTTTCCTTTAATTTTACATATTTCTTTAATTTCCAAAATTACTTTCTTTTACTCCTTCAGTGAGGTTGCTTCATATATTCATAATACGGCTAGGTACTTTCATGACATCCCATTCCTTTTGACTGTGCATGTCCTACTGCTCACCAACTGTACAGTTATGTGAGTTTGAACTGTTGCATAGTTCCATGTGTCTGCCATTCAGTATTGCACAGAATTACACCATCCTACAACCACACCCTGTGCTTTATCTATATGTTTCCCTTTTCTTATACCTTGGATCCCCAATAAACATTTCAATGCCATTTCTATGATTTTTGCCCTTTCTAACAATGTTATAGAAATGAAAATATACAAATGAAAGCATTTCATTTAAAATTCACTCATATATTTCCATGGTATAAGAATGTATTCCTTTTTATTGTTAAATAGTGCTCTGGTGTATGAATGTATCACTGTTTGTCTATTCACCTATTGAGGAATATCTTGATTTTTTTCATTTTGTGTGTCTGTGGTGTGTCTGTGATTTGAATAAAGTTGCTAGAACAATTTTAAGTTTTCATGTAGACATGTTTTCAAAACAACTCTATAAATACTGTGGGCCTGATTTGGGGGCGGGGGGGGATGTACTGACTTCCAAAGTGGCTGGTCAATGTATTTTCAAACAAATTGTTATAAGGTTGCCATAGGCAGACTTGTAAAAGCTGGAGGTTGACTGTAGTGAAGATACTGCAACAATGGTTCTGGCTGGAAATGATGAAAGTTTGGAACAGGGAGTGGCTGGAAAGGCAGAGGACCTTCTGATTCTCAATATTTTATGATGTGGAGGCATTAAACACATAGAATCTAGAGGCTCTAAGAGTCAATTTAACATGAGATTATGATGGTAGATGGGTGCCTAGGCATCTAGTTTATGTAACAGTACACTAGGACTAGAGAAGAAGGAACTTCGGAGGGAGTGGGGATTTAGCACTCTCACGTGAATCTGAAGTGACTTGTTAGGTTTCTCCAAGTGTGGGGTTTGCAAGGTAAATAGCATTAGTCAGTCAGTGGTATGTGAGAGTCCTGAGCTCAGAAATCAAACCTGTTTATCAGGTTAGAATGAAGCAAAATTACTCACAGTTGTGAAATGGTCAATAGGAAATTTTAACTTAGTCAACTGTCAATTTTAGTTTAAGGACCATGGACCCCATTAAATTTCAGTCTTTTCCATTTGATGTATTTGTCTGTTAAGTGACAGTGGCTTCACAATGAAGACAGATGTCTGCATCTGCATCCTTCCATGTCTGGTTGCTAAATTATTCTACCTGACAGCCTGTGTAATTCAACCTCGTTCACTAACTATATTCTGAACAGTTCTTTAGGTTAGCACTATTGTTATCCTTCAGAACCAAGAGAGAACTTAAATATGTTGTGACTCAGGCAGTTATTCTTAAAGATTAACTTAACCATGTCACTGAAACTAAACAATTCAATGACTGTCATGTCACTATATACATCCATGTTTTTTAAATTAAGTAATGAGTTTGTTTGAAGCACAAGTGACATCTATACAGTGATTCAGGGGAATAACCTTTTCCAAGCCTTTGGTGAAAGTCATACTGCAAATGAAATGCCCACAGAGGCCAGAAGAGGACATCAGATCCCATAGATCTGGTGTTACTGATGGTTGTTAACCTCCAAGTGGGTGCTAGGAAGTGGACCTGTGTCTTCTGCAAGAGCAGCCAAATGCTCTTAACCACTGAACCATGTCTCCAGTCCCTAGCAAAACTTCTGATTCAATGCAAAGTCAAGTGTCCCTTCTTTCAGGACAATTCTCTCAAATTTCAAATGTTGGTAATTAATATTTTAAAATCATAATCAGATCAAAGTAAAATACCCACAACTAATGCATTACATTATTTTTCTTTCTTAATGAATTTTTGCAAATTTCGTGCAGTATATTTGATCATATTGAGATCCCCTCCCCATCTGCACCCCTCTTACCACTCCTCAGTTTCATGTACTTTATTATATATATGTATATATATATGTATATAAAAATATATATTAAGGACTATAGATCAGATTTGTGTCCCCAAATGTCCTTTGATATGGATCCATCCACTAGAGCCTGGTTAACCTACGAAGAGTCAAACCTTCAAAAGAGACTGACTCTCCCCAACCTAACAGCCATCAGTTGCCAACAATTTCTCTGGTAGGCTTGTGGTTTCTTACCCATGTCTCCACGTTTATGCTGGACTTTTATCTGGCTTGGCTTAAGTGGTACTTGTGTATGCTGTCACCATTTCTGTGAGTTCATATGAGTAACTTTCCAGCTGTCTGGAAATCTCCATTTCCTTGTGGTCATTCAGGATCTTACAATGGATCTTACAATCTTTCCTCCCACTCTTCAGCAATGTTCCCTGAGCCTTGAGAGGCAAAGTTTGAATATAGTTGTCCAATTCAGGAATACATTCAGCAGTATCTTAGTCTCTGCACATTGGCCAGTTATGAGTTTCTGTGTTAATCACCATCTGCTGCATAAGGGAACTTCTCTGTTGAGAGGAGTCTATGGGCATAATCATAAGCCATTAGAAGCCGCTCAAATACTATATCTATTTAGCAGAATAATAGGATTAGGTTCTCAGCTATGGTCTGTGCCCTGTCTAGGCCTGAAATCAATGTCAGGTATGGGTTCCATCTTATAAATCAATCAGCCTTAAATTCAATTAAAAAGTAATTGGTTACTCCCATAATATCATGCCACTATTGCACCAGAGTTAAGATCTTTCGAGGCCAGTTGCTGAAACATGTAGGATTTGTAGCAGGATAAGGTTAATGCTTAATTTCCAATAGCATGCATAGCACCTTCCAACACCACGAAAACTAGCCAGTAAAGATGAAGCTCTGAAGTCAGCACCAACTTGATTTCTCCTTGCTTTCTCCACAGCTCATATATATAGTATCTTCAGCAATAGGAACTTACCATAAAGTTCTGGTGGGTAACCAAGAACAGGGTCAATATCCAGTATTGTTTAAGGGTCTACAGTGCTATGGGTCAACAGCTTCAAAAGAGGGAGTCTAACCCTGGCATTGGGCTTTTATTTGTTAGCCTATATTCTAGTAGGAACAAGGTTCCTCTGTTATGAGATAACACCTTTAATCTCCTTTTATAGTACATATGTATATACTTTAAGAAGCTTCTATAGTGGTTGATTTCCATACAGCTCCTGCAGCTTTTTCTGAAGGCCTTCAGTGTCAGTTTCCCCTCCCCGTTCTCCTTCCTCTTCCCTTCTGTAGCTAAGATTCCTTTTGGAAGGGGCTCAGTTTAATCCCTCCCTCCCGAGATCCTATAACACACAAATTTCTCAGCTCACAGTTAGACAAATTCTAGCTAATCTACTTGGGCTTACTAACAGAGCAATGGGTACAGGGTTACTTGCAGGCATGGGCGCCCTTCCTCCTCTCCATGAGTTACGTTAATAAATCCACAGCTTGGATCTCGTGACTTCTTGGTGGTCCAATCCAAAATGGCCAGAAGGGGAAGAGAAAGAAAGGGCCTGCCTCCTAGCCTCTCAGTTCAAATGCCTTTAGCCCCTCCCCTTCTTACATCCAAGGCCAATGGACTGCAGGGGAGGTGCATAGGACTTTCTCAGCTCCTCCTCTTTCTTCAGTGCAAGGCAGACCTGGGTAAATACCACCCAGCCAGGGGAGGTGGGCCTGGGGGTGTCCACAGCTTGTCTGGTTTGTCCGGTGGAGAATCAATTCGCTCTACACCTGCCCTCCCATTCCCCACAACAGGTTACCATTTTAAAACTGCTTACTACCTCTTTCAAATGCATATGTGTAAGAAAAAATGAACTACTAAGTTTGGTATGGTACTACACACCAATAATTCCAGCACATAGAAAACCGAGTCAGGATAATTATGGGCCACCAATGTCAACCTGGACCACATAGTGACATCCTGAAAAAAAAAAAAAATTGTGGAAAATTCTAATTTCTAATCTTAGAATTTAAAAGACAATGGTCATCTCACTCAATAGCAGGTAAGGAAAATTCACTACACTTCAGGAACAAAGGTTAGGTAATGGGCAGATGGGGAGATGGGACTCAGAAAATAAATGCTATTTTTTTAATGAGTCTACAATGGGAGAATTCATTAGAAAGTTAAATTTTCAACCTTGTTACACAATGTCATACAGTGTTTCACACACTTGAGCTAATTTGGACATATGAATGATAAATGTCTGTGTTTGAACATAAGGCCCTTGAGTGAGGGCTATTTCTCTTCTATTGACTTTTCCCAGTGCTATGCCCAATGATTGTTCAATAGCTATCACAATTATTGATGGATTAGTGGAGAGCAGAAAGTGAGGAATCCAGTTATTATTTCCTGGTAATATGCCAAGACAATTAAGGAATGCATTTCTGTTTGAAACCTTGTTCTTTTGATTACTCTGTGTGTGTGTGTTTGTGTGAAATTTTAGTCATTATTAATTATTACAGCAGTTTGTGAACAAATATTTGAAGACATGGGCATAAATCCAGTCATGGGAGTGATATAGCAACAAGGTCCTACAAAATAAAGATGCTCTCTCGTAGAAATAACTTTGGCTTTAGAGGGCTGGGATTTTAATTTACCAAAATAAATACCTCTGTGTTTGAATTTTCAGAAAGTAAAAACTCATTTAAATTTTCCCTGATCGGAAAGAATCTATGCAGTCTTTTTTCCTTAAAATACAGAATGCTCCATGCTCCTTGTTAAACCCACTGATTCAGAACAGAGCTGAACCGTAGGCGGACACTGTGTATCATGCTCAGAGCCACTTTAACTCAATACACAGCACAGTCATGTCCTCATCACCTACTCAGCTCTGTAAAGCAGTGCCCTATTCACCTCTGTGGCTTTCTTCTCCCAAACTCACTACTCTCATTCCAATCATGACAAAAACATCAGACTCAAATTAAATGACATCCTACAAAATACACAGTCAGTACCTTTCAAAACTGTCAAGGTCATGACAAACAGGGGAAATAGAGAAACTAGCATAGACCGGAGGAAAGAAAGAAGATGTGACAACTAAATGCATTGTGGGATCCTGGAGCAGAGCAGGAACTTTGGGCAGGGGATTTGTGAAATGGAAGTAAAAGCTGCAGGGCTGTTAACAACAAAGCACTGCGCTTCTGGCAAATGTGCCGTGTCTTACTCATCAGTCACTGTCAGCATGCCAGGATGTGGGCCACATGGATTCTCCTGCCCTAGAAGGACCAATGCTGGTGTAAACTTGAAGTTACACCACGCTAGACTCCAGCTGCCTTTCCCCATCCTCTCTCCACTCTTTAATTCATTTGTAATTTCCGAAGTTGATGCTACAGGCAGTGATGGCCTTTCCTATGCAGATATGCCTGATAGCCTTACCAGCAGTCAACAATATCTTCCTTACTATGAGCCATTTTTTCATTAGTGACTTCTGCCGTTCTCCAGAGACACCTGAACTACTTCTTAGTGTCATTTTATCTCTAATTTGGGGTAAGAGAAGAGCTCAGCATCACACTGCCATTTGTTAAGGAATCACTGTTTGATGTTTGATGTTTCGACTTTAAGTACATTGTCCACCCAGGGTTTTTTACATTGGTTCCCTTTGGGTTACTTGAGTCCCTTGAGCAAAGCATGATGATATACTATTGATGAAACTAGGGTGGAGGTGTGGGGAACAAGCACAGTGCGCATTTCTGTCGCCTGGAAGGCCACATACAGGAATCAACATCTGTGCTTCCACCACATCCTTCCACCTCTTACTGTTGCTGTCTACTTTAAGAGCTCCAACTGAAAGAATTTGAAATCATCTTCCAGAAAGCTCTCTCCAGCCATAAGAAAGACACTCGGCTCACATTTGAAGTGCACCAGAAGTACCAAGAGATTAACACTCTCAGGAACAGCCACGAATAAATAACAGGGGTTCTTTGCTTCTTGGTATTCTTCCATTCTGTGAAGAAATTTTCCTAAAGCCTCTTTGGAGGAAGAACAAACCCATCCATCCTCTGGACTTAGGCAAAATTCCAGTGCATCCATGGAAGAAGAAACTAAACCTGTCCCTCTGGAGAGGGTGCAGACTGGCACAGATTCACTGTTGCAAAAAGGATGTAGGAACAAAACCCCTTTGCTCCTGAGGGAGGGGTAGTGCAGATCCTGTGCTAGCAAGCAGAATCTGGCTCCCACCATAGCAAGAGAGAAAACACAACCAAGTCCAACCACAGATCAAGGCAAAGTTTGGCAGCAACAGGGAAACGGCAGGAATGCTGAAAGGGCACCCCAGTCTTCCGAGGACAAGGTATTAAACTGCCTTGAAATTCACAGACAGCATGGAGCTGCTCCATTCTCTCTAGTGTGATATTAGCATGGAACAATCTACAACAGCAACCCCAGGTGGGGAGAGGCGCTGAGAGACCGCCTTGTCTGTGCACAAGTGGAAGAACAGCTAAAGCCAAAGGCAATGAGAGCACAGAGGAGAAGCCCCTCCCGTGGCACACTGCTTCCACTCTAAGCTGAGGTAAAGCAAATCTGTGAAGCCTCTGCAGAGTAAAAATAGCACAAGACTCCAATCCCAGCTCAGTTCCCAGCTCATTCCAAAGGCCTGACAGAAAAGGCCTTCAAATTTCTGAATACAGGGAGGACTTAACTCATTCTCTCCTGTTATACATAATGCCTGATTATTAAATCTTAAAATCAACATATATACAAACAATTTAAAAAGTAAGAGAAAATAACAATCAATAGAACCAGATCTAGAGGTAACCCAGATGTTGAAACTATCATCTAGAGACTTTGAAATGATTATAATTAATATATGGAAGGACTCGTGGAAATGTGAACAATTTCCGTGAACGCATGGAAATTCCAATACAATGATAGAAACTATTTTAAGATGTATACAAACTGAAATGCTTCAAATAAAAATTACCATATCAAGGGAAAGAAAATCTTTGAGTAATCAAAAGACTGTACAAAACAAAACAAAAAAAAATCCACAAACTTCTAGATACAGCAATACAAATTACACAAAAGGAAACACAGAGAGAAAAAGAATAATTAAAAGAAAAACAGCACTCAAATACTGTGAAACCAGATTAAAGTTCTAGTATATATTAAGATAGAATTTTGAAAATGAGGAGAGAAAATGGAGCAGAATAAATATTTGAAGAGATAATGTCTGCTGATTTCTCAGAATCTGTAAGAGAATAAGCCACAGACTAAAAGGGCCTTGAAATCTCAAGCAGGACAAATACAAAGAAATGCACACATACCAACAATCAACCTGCTACAGACTAAAGACTGAGAAAACCTTTCAGGCAACAAATGGAGTGGGGGGATTACAAACAAAGGAACCAAGACTTATAACCAACTGTTCCTCAGAAACCTTGCATTGCAAGTCAGAAAAGAATGGACCAACATCTTCAAGTACTAAAAGAAAAGAATATCACTAATCTGTGTACTCTATGCCCACTGAAATCAGCTTTCAACAAAGTTAGCTATATTTTCAGATAAAGTTAGCTATATTTTCAGATAAGCAAGTGTAAATTAATACACTGCCAACATACACAGAATATATAATATATACAAATATATATATATATTATATATAAAATATGACATTGAGTAGGAGGGAATGGGGAAATGTGCTCAGAGTACAATGTATATTTTCATGAAAGTGTCCTTGCGCAACCAGTACTATCGACAATGAAAATATACAATGAACAAAAATTTTTAAAAGACGGAAATAAATGTCATGATGGTCCTTTCCACTTCTCATGTCAAAAGAGAAAGGTTGCATGACCTTCTCCACAAAGGAGCAAAATGATATAAATTTTTAAAGGAAGGGTATCATAAATAGCAAAAACAAAGGTGCATATACAATATTTTTGTTTTAGTAGAGTATTAATAATTTGAATGGATTTTGAAAAACATTTCATATAAATGATCAGATAATACTTTAGGCCTCATGAGTCACAGACAGAGGATCTGTGCTGTGTGTTTCCTTCCTGGTATTACCATTGCTATTGATGTAGTCCCTGATGAACGTAAAAATATTCTTAACTCAAAGGAACATAAAGATGGGCCATAGACACCATATTACCTTCAGGTCCTACTATTCTGCTCCCTGATATAAGTCAAAATAGAAACTATATATAGCAGTGTCATGGGAGTAAACTTCCTGGTATCCAGTATCAGTAGAGAAGGAGAAGGAAATGGGAAGACTGGGGAATGATAGACAATGCTGCAACGTTCTTACACTACAGAAAGTATATAACAATTTCATCAAGTAATGTTGGATAATTTAAAGCTGTATATGGCAAACTCTACAGCTATTGCTAGAAAAAAAGAGATAAATTCGAATTAGGAAATATTTAAGCATTAATAAATAGCAAAAAATAAATTAAAAACTGATGAAAAAGGCTGGAAGGCTGATAGATTTAAGGAAACAACTATACAATACAATATTATACAATTGCAATAATTATATTAAATACAAATAGTTTTAAAATACCCATTGAGTGGCGGCGATTGCCAAATTGAGTTAAAAATCAATACTATATGCTATCTGTGAGAAGACTCATTTTCAATATAAAGATACAGGTTAAAAACATGTGAATAAAACAAGAATACCATACAAGCCTAACTTAAAACAAAAGCTAAATTGACTTTTTTATATTAAACAAATCACATTTTAGAATTTTAGAACAAATAATGCAACTTAGAGTAAAGAAAAAACATTAAATAATCTTAAAGAGGTCAATTATCAAGAAGTCATAATAAGGCTAAACATGTCTTTATTTAGCAAAACAAAATACATGAAGTAATAACAGAATTAAAGAACAAAAGAAATCTACAATTTTTTATTGTTTGAGAATTTCATACATGTATGCAATGCATTTGATCATATCTACCCCCAACTCCCTCTCCTCTATCGCCGTCCCATGACCCCCCACCACTTCTCTCTCCCAACTTCTCATATTCCATTTTTGACCCACTGAGTCCATTTAGGGCTGCCCATATATGCATGGGTGGAAGGCCAACCTACCAGTGCCGGCGTCCCTCAAGAAACCTCACTCTCCCTCTTCCAATAGCCGTCAACAGCTGTGGGTGGGGCTTCATGGCCCATCCCCTACTCGTCCTGGAATTTTTGCTGGCTTGATCCTGTGTTTTCAGAAAGTGATTGGTTACTCCCATTATACCAATGGGCTATTTTTCCAGGCTGGGGGTTATTGTATTATTATCACTATTAAACTTACTTGGCTTCATTTTACTCAACTCTAAAGAGACGCTGGCAATCATTCTTAAATTCTTTCCAGTTCTAACAAGCTGGTAGATGAGATTACTCAAGAAACCACACTTGATGTCTGATGTGGACCCTAATCTCCAAGTCCAAATCACATGAGGTCACTTGTGATGTTTACAGTGAAGCCAACACACAACTGAAATATACACTCCCATATGTGAAAATTGGATGCTGTGGATCAGGAGGAATTACAGTGTCTCTGCCTGTTGCTACCTTCAGTAGAAAATACTTGAGAAGAATTCTCTCAACACCTGAGTCTCTAAGTCTCGAAAAGCAATTGTGTCTGCGCACTCTAACTGTAGACTCTGTTGCTATGTAAACGGTGCTTCATAAGGCATTTAAAGACTTAGTGCAAGTGGCTTGAGGTTTAATCTCTTAATTCCATTGCTCCATAAGTTCCTTGTAGGTTCACTGAACAAGGAATTCAGACATAATATTAGAAACCCATTTTCAGGAAAGGGCTTAGGGCATGGGGAAAACGTGCTGCATTTTAACGAACAAAAGAGACTCCAGAATAATCTCTAGATTTACTTAGTCAAGGACAACTCTTGTACAGATCCTGCCAAAAGACACAAGCTTGCACAGTAAATTGTTAGTAACGCACTTTCCTTCAAGCACCCTGCCCCCCAGCACCACCAACTGCCCTCTTTAGTAGAGAGCTTGTGTAGATGGAGCATGTTCACAAACATGCCAATTTGGGTCATTTCCCTCCTGATAAACATCCAATTCACAGCCACAGCGCAACGTTGTGTGCCACTTATGTTCTCAAGGACATTTACACTTTAGTGCAGTAGAAATAGTCACCTGACAACATTATCAAACACAGCATGTATGTTCAAGCCACTTTTCACCTAGCCAAGCAGAGTTAAGGGCACCATCTCTCCCAAAGTGCCCCTGCTACCTCAGATACACACACACACACACATACACACACACAGAGAGAGTCCTGCCTGTCAAGCTGCTTGGTGTCTGCAGAAAACTGCATATATAGAGTTTAAGCGATTCTTTGATGGCCTCAGAGATGAAGACTGATTTGATTTAAGTCATTTAACCCATGAGGGCAAATGGGCATGTTTGGATGACATTTAGGAATCAGCTCACATACTGATATGCGGACATTAGCTGCACCATAATAGTTTGAGAAATGCAGTGTCAGGAAAAACAAATCACAATTTATCTAGCCTGAATAACCAGAGCGCGTTTACATGCATCAGATTTAATTTTATTTTTTACAAGTCACTTGAGGGCAAGGCACATTTGCTACCAGAGGTTTGGGGGAGTGCTGAACACACTCCTCCCTTCTCCCCACCCCCAGGAACAGGAACGTGACAAGTGACTAAACAGGCCTGACACTCCTTGACACTTTTCTAAAATAAGCTACTAGAATTTTCTTCAGTTTTTAATTTTCAGTTTCTTTAACTGTTTAGTAACTCACAGAGGATTTCAGAGGCTGAAGGACCCTCGCTATATGTCTGGGATAGGAAGGTAGCTGTGAGCTTGACGTGAACGGTTGATACCTCAAATTTCTTGTTTTGACAAAATGTTAATTATCTGTACCTATGTTTTTCTGCCTATAAAATCCAGACAATGATAATCTCTTCAAAGGAGGGTTTTGAAAATTAGCTCAATGCTTAAAAATCTCTTGACATTTCTAGACAGCAAATTCTACTACTATTATTTAACAGTATCGTAAGTACTGTGTTTTGTTTTGAAAATGACATTGCCAATAATTTTTCTTCTTTATCTTGTAGTTCTAAGTATAAAAGATTTTTATTTTTAAGAAAAGAGAACTTCCCAGAGATGGCAGACAAGGATGCATCTTTAATACAGTAACATGTTTTTCTATTAGTCTCACCAAAGCATGAAGGAAAAAGACAAATTTTAGCATGTTTTATTAAGTCAACATAATTATGTCAGATTTTGCTGATGTTTATAAAAGTTTGACCCTAAACCAGGAAAAGTCTTAAATTTTCTATTAGACCCTTTTTGTACATATTCCTTTATGGCAAGAATTTGGGTTTTTCACTTACTTTTTCCCACATAAGAGTTCAGACTTGCATAATCTTGGTGACCAAGCATGCTGGGTAGCCAGATCAGCAAATAATAACAGCCAGCACCCATTGATATTTAAATTTCAAGGGAATATAAAGCAAATGTTAAGTCTCCTGATGTCCCATGCAATATTTGGGACATACTTAAACTAAAAGAAAAATCATTCTTATATATAAAAAAAGATCAAGTTTAACTGAACACCTTGCATTTTATCTGCCAACTCTATTGAAGACGCTAGTTAGCTACTTTGCCATAGTTAAAAGAAACAGAGTCTAGATGACTTCTGAGAAATACAAATCCCAACATCTAGGGCTATAGTGAGTTTTAGCTCTGACTAGACCTGCCTTGGTAACTAACACAAGATGTCAGATTGGTGGGAGAGGAGTTTAGAGCAAGAACACAACTGTTCACATAGCCTCCAGAGACCTGTGCAGAGCTGATGATGGGGTACCAGAAGCAATAGCCCAGAGACTCCCTCGGAGTTCTGGCCTTGATTAGCAGATCACTTCCTGGTTTTATCTGCAAGGATAATTCGCAGAAAGGTAGCAAGGTTTGTCCTTGCAGTTGAATGGAGCTAGAGTAGGGCAGGTGGGTCACTGGTAAATGTTAGTTCTTGCATTTAAAATTTCAGTGAAGATACTTGTATGGAATTAAGATTAAGGGTTATACTGTTCTGGATTTGAATTCTACCCCCTTCTCTTGTAGCTGGTATCTTGAACAAGATGATTCAACTCTGACCCCCAAGTTCCTCATTTGTAAATAAAGATGTTGCCATAGGGGATATGGGATTAAAAGATGAACTTCTGAAATTCTTAATTCAATATCTGTTGAATAGTAAGGTCTTAATGAATAGTGCCTACATCTTATTGCCTCACCACACTTTATTGCAAATTCCTTCAAAACAGCCTAGGCTGGTGACAGACAGCTTACACTAGGTAGAATCTTTAAACTAGGAGATATCAATGCCATTATGATGATAAGGAAGAAGCAGGACGTGGTGGTACACGTCTTTACTCTCAGTCCTCAGATGGCAGAGGCAAATGGATCTCTGTGAGATCAAGGTCAGCCTGCTCTACACAATAACACAGTGACTTCCAGACAGTCTAGGATTACGAAGACACTGTAAAAAAAAATCAACTCTCCCCCACCCCAGGACTAATCAGCAGCCAATAGTTTCTCTGCTAACATTGGGGCTTGCTGCCTATTTTCCCAGCTCTATGCTGAGTTTTTGTCTGGGTCTTGTGCATGCTGACATTATTGCTATAAGTTTATATGAGTAAATTTCTGGAGATCTGGAAGACTATTTCCTTGTGATGATGCCCCTACCTTGGCTCTTACAATCTTTCCACCACTCTTATGCAATGGCCCAAGCCTTGGGTGAGTGAAGTTTAATATAGGAGTCCTACCCAGGGACACACACTCTGCAGTCTCTTATTCTCTACACTTTGGCTAGTTGTGGCTTTCTGTGTGCATAGTACTCTGTTGCATGAGGAAGCTTTGCTGGTGAGAAGTGAGGGATGCACTAGTGTTCTCTCTACCCTCTGTTCTGCTGTGCTCCATGAGCCTTGGGTGCAGAGGTTCCACTGCAGATGTGCCACTCAGAGCTGGGCATCTCACAGACACTTATTCTCCATGTATAACCGGTTGTGAAAGTCTGCAGTAGCCTCCATCTGTTAGAAAAAGAAGCTTCTTTGATAAGTGGTGAATGGTATACTTGTCTGTAAATATAAGGATCCATATTTAGCACATACTAAGAAATTCCATTTGTCTAGGGGTATGGTAGAGATAGAGTTTTCTCTAGGATCTATGACCTCTCCAGCTTTGTGTATTTTGCTGTGTTTACAGTATGACACATGAGTTCCCTCTCACTGAGAGGGCTTTAAGTCCAATTAGACAGCTGTTGGTTATCCCCAAGATAAAAGTGCCACCACTGCACGGCTACGGTTTGCTGTGTCTGTCATTGTGGTTATTAGACTTTAAAGGTGGTGATGGACCACTGATTGATTTTCTCCCTTAGTACCTTACATAGCTGGAGAACTATGAGAGCCAGTCTTCAGTGAGGAGGTTTCCAGGTCGGTTTCATCTCCATCGTTCCAAGTCCTCTGCTTGAAGTATATTCTGTCTTCAGCAATAGGGTCTTACCTTCAAGTTCTGGGAGGTAATCAAGGGTTGTGACAACAGCCTGTGTTATTTTGGGAGTCTCTTGGACCACCCTGGCCAACACCTCTAAGGGAAGTTTCTCCTGACTGGTACTGTGTTTCTTGTTAGAGCCTTCAGAGATAAATATGCACTCATGCTCAGATATCATATGTGTATTTTTCAGTAGGCTTTTGATCTAATATATTTCTCTTTGGTTTTTCACTCCACCCAAGCGTGCACGCTCTCTCTCTCTCTCTCTCTCTCTCTCTCTCTCTCTCCCTGTCTAACCTTCCCTCCCCCCACTCCAGTTAAAATACCACTATTTTCCCTATTTCTCCCTTGATAAGACCTGTTTCCTATCACCCCCCTCTCTTGGGCCCCTTCTTCCCTTCCCCCCAAGCCTCCTGCATGTCCCTCCTTCCTCCCTTCCCAGCTGAACACCCCACCTTCCCCATTTCCTCCTTGGTAACATTTCCTGCCATCCCCTCTCTAGGACTCTTTCCGTCCCTTTTCCTCATCCATGATTCCACTCCATTTTCCCGACTGCTGCTGTTACATCAGGTTATATACTCATACATAAGGATTTGGAACTAAGATCCAAAACTGAGAGAGAGCGTGCATCACTTGTTTTTTTTTTTTTTTTTTTTTTGGAGTCTGTGTTATTTCATACAGTATAACAGTTTCTAGTTCTATCCATTTACCTGCAAATTTCATGACTTCATCTTTCTCATAAGGGTCAAATTTTTAATCTAAACTGAATATTACACAAGAAGCTTGCTCTGGTTTAGATTTAATGGTATTCATTGACAATCTTTGATGAAAAATCCATAGCAAATTTTAGATTGGCCCTTAATCATTATCATCCTATTAGAGCAAAGAAACCATTAGTCCAGTGATTGAAGTTTCTATTATACAAGCTATAACCCCATAATTACTGACAGGAAAAAGCTTCTCTGATTAACTGAATGCATGAGCATTCGGGAAGGAAATATTTCAGCTCAAAATAGGTCTCTGCATTAACCAAAGTGAGAACTTTCACAGATTTTTGAGGTTTATATTTCCAAAAATGACTGGCATCATGATAGCAGTGGGGATCAACAGGAAAATAGAATGGAACAAGGGGGGTTAAGGGAAAAAAGGGACCTGAAAGTGAAGAGCAGTAGGTGACAGGGAGCGATGGGGAGGATGGGAGTGTTTAAAGGGGAGGGGACAGGGTTATATTAGGAACTTTGGCCTAATGGGGAGAAAGGAGCCCAAAAGAGGCGGGTCCATAGGAGACTGGTATATCAGGGGACAAATGGAGAAATGGGAATACTTTAAATGGGGAGGACATAGAGGGAGGGTTAGATAGAGAAGAGAGAGATAACTAATGCTTATCTAGTGTAAAAAACTGGAAGGAATCATATTAGTCCAACAATCTACTGACAAATTACACACACAACATCTATATAAGTCCTTGTGTATAGCTGAAGACCACTTAACAAGAAACAGTGCCAGACAAGAGAAACCTTCCTTTGAGCTGTTGACCAGGATAGTCCAAGAGACTCCCAAAATTACACAGGTTATTGCCACAGCCTTTGATTGCCTCCCAGAACTTGAAAGTAAGACCTATTACTAAACACAGAATATACTTCAGACACAAGATTCGGAGCAATGGAACTGGAACTGACCTGGAAGTCACGTCCCCTGAAGGCTAGTTCTCAAAGGTTTGGAGAACACTATGCAAACTGTTAAAGAAGAACATCAATCAATGGGCCAACCCAGTTTCAAGCCCTAATTACCACATCAGTAACTGGCACAATACGATATTGATGCAGTAGTGACACTTTCACCTTGGAGATAATCAACAGCTACCTAATTGGACTTAAAGCCCACTCAATGGGAGAAAACTCATGTCTGGTACTGTAAATACTGCCAAATACACATGGCTGAAGGAATCATAGATCTTAGAGAAAACCCTTAGACTGTCACATTCCTAGACAAATGTAATTTCTTGCTATGTGCTAAATATGGATCCTTATATTTACAGACAAGTATCCCAGTCACCATTCATCAAAGAAGCTTCTTTTGCACCAGACTGAGACTATTACAGAGTTCCATAAATGGTCACACATAGACATTGTCTGTGAATTGCCCAAGCCTTAAGTGCCAGATCTACAATGCAACTTCTACACTTAAGGTTCACACAGCATAGAACAAGGGGTAAAAAGGACACTAAAGCATCTCTCAATTCTTATTTAATGAAGCTCTCTCATGCAACAGAGGGCCAGGAACACAAAGGTCACACTCAAATGGCCAAAGTGTAGAGAATAAGAGACTGCACAGTGTGGGTCCTTGTACAGGATTCCTGCATTAAATTCCACCCACCCAGGGCTCAGGGAAGAGGGAGTAGAAAGATTGCAAGAGCCAGGGAGGAGGTGCATGACCACATGGAAATAGACTCCTACAAGCTCCTGGGACCCTGCTCACATGAACCTGCAGCCACGGTGTCAGCATGCTCAAGACCTATGCAAACTCAAGCAGGCAAAAACCCAGCACATAATCTTGGAAATGGGTAACAAGCTCCAATCTTAGCTGAAGAATTATTGGCAGCTGATTACTGCTGGGTGAGGAAGAGCTGATCTTCTTAAAGAGAGGAACTCTAGATATGCTGACTACACCCCAGTGGATGAACTTGCACTGAGAAACCTCTGGGGACACTATCTTGACACCATAGGCCTTAACATAAATGATAATGAATGAATTCCACTGGGGGCGTATAGAAGGGGTGCCGGTGGGGAAGGCACTATAAAGATGATTAAGATTGATTAAGATGTTCTGTATGAAACACACAAAAATTCAATTAAAAATCTACAAAAAATAAAAGAGAAAAACAAAACAAAATAAGAAAGGTCTCCACCCCAAACAGCTGCATTAAAAATTTCAAGGTAAGGGATGAACACCAGCATGTTTTAAGTTTCTTAACACTGTAATGAGAAGTCATTTAAAAAGTACTGGACAGAGGAAAAAGAACAGGCCTTTAAGTAACATCAAATTGTGTTCAAACCCAGGATCTACCTTGCCTTGTGTAATTTCTTTCTTTCTTAAGCGTCAGCTCCCTTTATTAGAAAAATGGAAATAATCACCTTGGAGTCCATGGAATTGTTACATAAAGGAAGTAATTATTCTATGATGTATGTGTGTGTGCGTGTGTGGTCTTATGTAGATGACATCTCTAAACATCCACAGCTTCTTTTAATGCAAAAAAGACCATCAGATCTCAGCATAATCTACGTTATTTGCCATGTTTGACTTTTTGCTTATTTTATTGTTGCATGATTGCACTCTGGTGCTTGTTGTAGAGAAGAGTCCTTGTTGTTGCTGTTGCTTGTTGTTCTCTCTGCACTTTGCAGAGCCTGGACCTAAAGAGCTGAAGAATTCTTTTAAATTATGATTTTTTTTATGTGTCTGAGTGTGCTGCCTGCATGTATGTAAGTGCACCCATGTCCTGCAATGCCCTGGGAAGTCAGGAAAGAGTGTTGAATTCCCCTGGAACTGGAGTTATGGGCGATTGTTAGCCACCATGTGGAGGATGGGAATTGAACCGAGATCCTCTTCAAGGGCATCCAGTGCTCTTAATGGCTGAGTCATCTCTCCAGCCCCAAGAGCTGAAGATTTTTGGTAACAAGATATTATGTTTTAAAAAAACATAAATTGCCTTACCACACTATCATGACTATTTGCTGCTTCTTTTATAGCTAATGAAGTTCTGCTGTGCCGTGCTTATGAATGGCCTTTTTTTTCTTTTAATCCTGTCTCAAAATTTTGAAAGTTGGATGTCTATAATTAATATTTTTCATGATAGTCTGCCTTGCTAATATTGCTGTCCAATGTTATCAATATATTTTTGCTACTCTCATCACAATCCATGAATTTCCAGTGACAAACAAAAATGTCACATAAAATCCTCTGATTTCTAATTGTCTTGGTGACAAATGGATGTGATAGTTACAAACAGGGCTGTTATTCAAAATACTAAGGAGCGGCCACATAGTATAAATTATGATATCAATAGCATTATGAAAACATAATTCCCAGGGCTGAGACGGTTTAGCCATTAAGAACACTTACTGTTCTTCCAGAGGCCCTGGGTTGAATTCCCAGCACCCACATGCAGCTAACAACCATCTATAGCTCCAGTTCCAAGGCATCTGATGCCCTCTTCTGGCCTCCATGGGCACTGCATGACACCAGTGCATTACATATATGCAGGCAATACACTCATACACATAAAATAAAAATGACAAAATATTATAAACTTATTTATTTTTAAGTGTATGCGTGCTATCCCTGCATGTTTATAAGCATGTCCTTGTCGTGCAGTGCTCGAGGAGAACAGAAGAGGGCACTGGGTTCCCTAGAACTGTAGTTATGGACTGTTGTTAGTGGCCATGTGGATGCTGGGACTCAAACTCAGGTCTTCTTCAAGAACAGCCTTAACCGCTGAGCCATCTCTCCAGTCCCATAAAATATTTCTTGAAAATAAAATATAATTCCCCTTTTTTTCAAATGTAAACTTTCTTTTGGTAAAATTATTAATCAAATGGCATGAGATGCAGCACTAATTCAAAGCTTTCCCAAAAGTTATTTTCTCATCTTAATAGGTAAAGTTTTCACAATAACTTGGAGCATAATTCCAAATTATAATGACCCTTTTTATATTGAACTCAATTTTTTAAAATTCTATTAAATATATATCTCATGACTGAAAATGCTCAGTTTTACTTAAATAAAAGTTTTAAGTTTTAACAAATTCTTATCTGTAGGATAGAAAGTTCTCATATGTTCTTACCTATTTTCTTTTAATATTAAAAAATGCTACCTAACTGTGGTCCATTTGTCAAAAAAATTTAACAAATTAACACAGGTAAAATACTGTTTTGTTTTGACAGGGTCCCCCTAGTCTCAGCCCAAACGAAAGTCACTATGTAAACCAGGCTGGCCTTGATCTCACAGAGATCCACCTGCCTCCGCTTCCAGAGGGCTGGGATTAAAGGCTTGAGACACCATGCCCATCAGTAAAATATAGTTTATTGAACTTTAACATTTATTTGTATTTGATCAGTAAAATCAGCCCCCTTCTATCTGCAGCTCCAAATCCCTTCACAATGGTATCATTTTCATTATAGCTTCTTTACATTTTGTAAAAATAGATAATAGATGAACTTAAGAAAATAGTTTTGTTTTATGGCTATACATTTTTACTTTTTCTGACAGAAAATATAATAATACAAACTAAGAATTCAAATGATGTAACTTGATCTGTCACTTTACTTTTAGCCTAGATATTTACATTTACAATAGGGCTTTGGGTAGAAAGCAGTGTTGGATCTTACTTTTAATATCTAATCTGACAATCTCATTTATAAAGTTAATGTCATTAGTGACATAGTTGAATTTAAATACCTAAATTTGGAGATTTTTCAGCGGTACAGTGATTTTAGAGTGCTGATTATTTTTCTTGTCACTGTAACAAAATGCCTGACAGAAACAAGAAAGGAAAGGATTTGGGGGAGCTGTGATTTTACGGTCTTTTAGTCTACCATGGTGGGGAAGCCTGGTAAAAGCATCACTCAGTCTACCTTCACCCACCTTGGCATGAGGCAACTGGTCACATGTCAGTGGCAAGCAGGAAGCAGAGATTATTCCAGAAACAAGCCTAAGCCAACCTTCAAGGTCCTGCCCCCAGTACCCCACTGCTGCCTGCTAGGCTTCACCATAATCTCCCAAAACGGCATCATCAACTAGAGACCAAGTTTTCAAACACATGAGCTTGTAGGAAACATTTCATGATTAAACCTAACACAGACAAGGCTTTGGATTCTATCCTCAGCAACACAAAAATAAGGGAGAACAAAAGGGGGACTGGAGAGATGGCTCAGCAGAGGAGAGCACTGGCTGTGCTTGCAGAGGACCCAAGTGTAGTTCCCAGCAGCCACATGGTAGCTAACAACTGTCCATAACTCCAGTTTCATGGGATCCAACATCCTTTCTGGCATTTGTGGGCATTGAATGCATGGCATGATGTACTTACATGCATGCAGGCAAAATACTCATACACATAAAATAAAAATAAATGATTTAAAAAACATTTTTTATAAAGGCATTTACCCAGAATAATCTAACATCTATCCCATCTGCTTTGTGTTCTTGTTCTTTCTTTTCCTATCTTTCAAAAAAAAAATCACTGAAGTATCTTTATTTCTTTGATTTCATTTATATTGTTGGGCCTATGATTTGCTACTTTTTATTAATTTTGTCAAATTATTGATTATTATATATTTTTAATTTTTTATTTTATCTGTATGAGTGTATTGCCTACATGTGTGTAGATGTACCCATGTCTTGTGATGCCTGCAAAAGTCAGAAGAGGGTGTCAGATCCCCTGGAACTGGAGATATAGATGGCTATTAGCCACCATGTGGGTTCTGGGACTTCAACCCAGGTCCTATGCAAGAGTAATCAGTGCTCTTATCTGCTGAGGACCTCTCCAGCCCCAATTATTACTTTTTTAAAAAGAGAATTCCTTTTACTTTTTTATTTTGCATTGTGTATGTGTGTGTTGTGTGTGTGTGTGTGTGTGTGTGTGTGTGTGTGTGTGTGTGTGATGGTGGATGTTCAGAGGTCAGAGGACAGCTTTCAGGAGTCTCTTCTGCTGGATAAAATTTGGGTTGTCAGGCTTGGCAGCAAGTACCTTCTTTCTCCTAGATCTCGCACTGCCTGCCTGTCAAACTGTTTGATTATCTTTGAGCTTGTGAATCTTCTCATTCACTGTTTTCATTCATCTCTTTGTGTTTCATTTAGGATAATTTCTGCCGACTTATCTTCCATTCTGTATCTTCTACCTGTGTGTCCTATCTTCTTTTAAAATCATTAAAGAATTATTCATTCTGATGTTTTCATTTTATTTTTAGCATTTCTATTTACCATCTTTAAAGCTTACTCTCTCCAATGAAATTTCCCATCTGTATATATATGTTGCCTATTTATTCCTCTAGAACTCTTAGTATTAATCATAGTTATCCAAAAGTTCCTAGCTTATGAGTAGTTCTAGTATCTGAACTATCTCTATTACTCTGTCGACTTCTTTATCCTTTCACAATAGTTCAGTTTTGGCTATTATTGTTTAAATCGGTTGTGTGATTGTTGACTGCTGGAAATTCTGTGCTAACGTCATTCACGTGAGAATTAAGTCCATCAAGTATGTAGCTAGCTGAGCTGACAGATGATACCGTGGCCCAGTTACTCTCTCTTCACCGTTGTCTCAGATACTTCCTGCACTGGGCTGCTCTGTCTTGTGCTCAGGTGGGGCCTCGGTGCTTGGAGGATTTCTCTGGTTTTCCCACTCTGCCCTTAGTTTTCAGAAGTTTTTAATGTCTTCCACACATGAGGAGCCCGTCCTTGCTCTCATTTCTCTGCACGGACTTCTTTCTCGTTGCTCAGGTCTGGACTGAAGAGTGCTCAGCCAGGGAAATTTGTGTTCAATCTTGGTGTTAAGGCCAGTCAGCCTTTCTTTGGGTGTTGGATCTTTCCAGTATTCCTACTCTGGACCTTCATCCCGCCCTGGCAGTCAGATTCTGCCTTGTGTGTCTGTCTGTCTTGAGAAGCAGAGCATTCCCTCTCCCCAAGCAGAAGGCTCCTGCTGTGGTTGCTTCAGAATCTTAGATCCAGGAAAGATTTCCATGTTATTTCTGTTTTGATTATATCAAAGGAGAGAGGCTTTGCCTCAGGAAAAAAAAAATGAATTTCTGCCTGGCTACTCCTAGAAGCAGATGAACTTTATTTCGCTTTCCCCTTGAGGTCTTGGAGGCAAGATGTGTTAATATTTAATCCCAATGCCTTAAAGAGTTTAGTGCACATGAAAGAAAGATACAGGGAAATGGGCTATGCAACATAGTCTTTCTCCCAATGGCGACCATCACATCCTATGAACCCTGTGACAACAAGAACTCTCTCCTGGCTCCCTCTGTACCGTCATGTTCCTCATGAGCTCCTGGAGGAGTCCTTTGGGAAGACCTGGAACCTGAGTCAGCTCTGTGCACTGTGGGAGGCCTCCACATGTCAATATGCTGTGTAGACCACACTTGCTTTGGGAATTCATACAAACATAGCCACATTCTTCTATCAGAATTACCCCCTCTTCCCACGCCTTGAAAGAGGTGAAATAATTTGTGTCCCAATTCTGAGAATTTAAGTCTCATATGACTCTGATTTCATAGACTATTTGGTTTTCTTGTTGTTGTTGTTTTTAGAGTGTGCTAGTTCTGGTCAACTTGAGAAAACAAGAGAGAACAACTGAGGAGTTTCTTCTATCAGTCTGGCCTGTGGCCATGTCTATAAGGCATTTTCTTAATTATTAATTGATGTAGGAGAGCCCAGCCCACTGTGGACACTGCCATCCCTGGGCAGCTTAAGAAAAGTGGCTGTGTGGGCCATGAGATGCAAGCCAGTATGCAGCATCCTTCCAGACTTTCTACTTCAGCTTCTGCATCCAGATTCCTTCCTTGAGCTCCTGCCTTGACTTTCCTTGATGATGGGTTGTGATATGTCAATCCAAGCTGAAGAGCATCTTCCCTTCCCAAGTTGGTTCTCGTCAGTGTATTTTGAGACAGGGTCTCACTCTGTAGCTCTGTGTGATCTAGAACTTGCTATGTAGACCAGGCTGGCATCAAACTCACAGAGATCTTTTGCAATTTTTACATTGTAGTAGAAGCAACGTTTTTTCTACAATTTAATATTGTTAGGATACTCGTATAGGCCTTTAAATTTTTTAATTAAATTTTTGAAATCTTCATACAGTATAATTTGATGGTTTACAGTCCCTCTCCTATCCACACCTCCCCTTACTGCTCCCTGCCCAGTTTAATGTACAATTATCTATATAGTATGGCCTATGGAGTCTGATTTGTATCTGAAAATGTCCTTCAGTCTGGGTCTATTCAGTGGAGCCTCGTTAAGCTGCCAGGAGTCTCACCCCTGTAAGAGAGTGTCCCTCCCTCTCCCAGCAGCCATCAGTTGCCAAAAGCTCTTCAGGTTGATTGGGTTTCTTACCCACTTCCCCATGTCTATGCTGGGATTTTGTCTGGTTTGAGCTTGCCTGGGATGTGTGCATTCTGTCACCACTCATATGAGTGACTGGCCAGCTCGGTTACCTTCTCTTATCCTCCTCTCTTCCCTGGTGACTCCTCTATTCTTTCTAATAAAACCCCTTCCTACTTTCATATCTCTCTCTTTCTCTCTCTCTCCTCTCTCTCTCTCTCTCTCGTATAAGATTCACTGACTGAATTCAATAGAGCTGCTTCTATGAGCATGGATAAGGAGCTATTTGCTGGAGCTATAGACAACTCACCAGTGGCTACACCACTGAAAAGAATGATACCCTCATGCCCCAACCACTAACCACCAATAGCTACTCAGGGAAGGTAGGGCTTCACGAGGCCCTTCCCCATTCATATAATGTTGAAGGGCCCAGTCTTGGGCAGGTAGCCATAACTGCTGTGCGTTCCTGATTACAATGCCCATGTCACACTCAGTATTTCTTCCCATCCTCTGGCTTTTACATCTTTCTACCCACTCTTCTTGGGCCATTAGAAGGATGATAAAGATGTCTCAGATAGGACCGAGGTCCCATTAACTACATTTTCTCAGCATGTTGACCGTTTATGAGTCTCAGCATCAACTGTTATCCAGTATTTAAAGAAGCTTTTCTGGCCAAGGCTGAGAGTAGTATAGTCTATGGGTATAAATAAAAATATTTAGAAGGCAGTTTGATTACAAGTTCATTTAGTAAAACAGCAGTTAGCTTTCTCCTAAGGTCATGTGGTCCTTAATCTCTAAATGTGTATCAAAACTGGGAAATCAAATGTATCATATAAGCAAGGTGACCACTGACTATTTCTTTTATTTCAAGGCAAATATGTTGTTGGTTCACCAGAAAACATAACTAATAGGCATGTCTCTGTGCATGTTTATAATAAATCTGTATACATGCAATGAAGAAAGAGACTTTACTTATCAGTTATGGAAGTTCACAAGTCTCAAAAACTACAGAAGGTGTCATCAAGCTAGAGACTCAAGAAAGTAGATATTTAAGTTCAAAGATAAGATAAAGTCTACATTCCAGTTTAAAGAGAGTCAGACAAAAAGATTTCTCTCTTATTTAAGGGAGTTGCAGAGTTTTAGCCTTCCTATTCTGTTGAAGATTTCAATTAACTGGAAGAAAATCATTCACCTTAAGAAAAGCAATCTGCTTTACGCAATCTCCTGGTTCAAACGCCATCACAGTCATATGCAAAATAATGTTTAACCGAATATCTGGTTCACACATAAAATTAACTGTCATAGAAGATAATAAACCATTTTCTTATTTCAAGTCATTGGGACATTTTATCTTTGAAAATTGTTACATTTTCCAATCTAAGCACTGATAAGGATGTCCTATTGTCCTATTTGGGCTCTCTCTCTCTCTCACTCTGTTGTGTCTCTGTCTCTGTCTTTCTGTCTGTGTGTGTGGTGTGTGTGATGTGTGTGTATGTGTGTGTGATGTGTGGTGTGTGTATGTATACTATAGAACATATGTACATGTAGGTATGTTTTTGACAAGGAACACAAATCTCAAAATCAGAGATCATGTCATTTCTTATGGACTCAGCATTTAAGTCCTGAGCCTTAACCTTCACAGGGCCCCTCACTGATGTCCCATGCACTAGTGTTGTTTCATGGGAAAGGAACTCTTCAGTCATGAAGAACAGAATTTTATGAGCTGTTGACACATCTGTTTATCCTCTCCTCCAAAGCAGAAGAAAAAAAAAAAAGGACTTTCACTTTGCAATGTAAATAGGCCTTCTCTGAGGAGAAGAGAAAGGGCTTCAAACTTGCCTTCATCACCCTGGTTTAAAACATAGGGGCAGAAAAGGTAAATCTAAAAAATCTCTCCACAGCAATATTCTGTCTCTGCATTTCAGGTATATTTGCCATTTAAACGTTGAATATAATTGTTTTCTTTTATTATTCTTCCTGCATTATTTTCTCAGACCGATTACTTATTGGGCCAAAATAATTAGTTAGAAAGTACCAGAAGATCTCTATAAAAATCCCAAGTAAAGATCAATTTAGTCAGTTTTATTAATTGTGTTCACCCTTGACAAACAATGAATGTAGATGGCCACTCCTTTGTTTCAACTGCCTAGTACAGAGCTAGGTTGGTAATATCTAACAGTCTCCAAAGGAAGAGTAGCACCTTTGGCTGACATCAACATTCTTGTTTGGCAAGGTTGCATACTACTAAGTGTTTTCTCATTTTCTTGGTCCACTCTTTTTTTATGATTCAAGAAAACTAGATGCTCCCAAACCTTCCTAAGTTAATGTCCAGGTAGGTGCTATGGTGAGTTGGGGCTTAACTTATTCTTGGGGTGCTAATCAATTGCCATCCAACAGATCCCTTTCTGCTGGGAATCTGTCTATCATGGATATGAACTATTTACAGCAAGGCTATGCTTGTAATAACTGAGGTAGAATGGATTGCATGACTTTCTTGCTTTTCTAAAAATTTTCTCCCCAATCTACACAATTTTGTATCTGCCGTGTATAAAATATAACCATGACCACACCATGTGACAGTAAAGAGTGCAGACTTGTATTTTTCTGAAGTCAAAGATAAGTTCTTTTTCAAACCATGTTTCATAATTCATTTTCCCAAGAATATGCAGCATCTTTGCAATCAGACAGCCCATGTTCATTCTCTGCAATCTAAAACGGCTTCATTCCACTTATCCTAAATAGAAGTAATGGAATTACTATTCTCCCTGATATTCTCATTGAAATGCTTTGTCATTTAGTTTTCATCAGTTTCTAGAAGCTTCTTTGAGTGAGATTTCATCCTTTTGATTGTCTTCTTTTATGGGATATGATTTTTTAACTATAAAGTTTTTCTCCTTCATGATTAGAATTATTGGCCATCTAAAGATGACTGAAACACAAATCCCTGCCTCACACATCAGGTTTAATATTCTTCAGCAACAGAAAATATACTTAAAATGCTAATGTGTTCATGGAGCAGGTGGCATTTGATAGCATTGCAAGACATATCATGATAATCATGTCTATCCAGTAAAAAGAGGAAGGTCTATTTTTCATCTTAGATCCCAAACTTTTGTCCTTTTTTTTCTGTAACAAAGAGAGCAGTTCTAAGATTTTTTTTTAATGTATTAGCCAAAGAAAAGGGACTAACTTGGTGCAGAGCACTAAGGTTACTTACCAGGTCCATGGCAATTCTAGAGCAGAGGAATGTCTGCTCCTGAAAACACAGTCTTTCAAATGGAGACAGAAATTACGCTTGAGTTCAGAGTCAGATGTGAGAGCATACTTGCAAGAACTTTTGCAATCTATCTGAGGGAACTATAACTCTTTTAATAAGAGCCCCAGCAATGAGTAAAGCATAGGGAAAGACATTCCTGTAGGACACCAAGCACCAAGAGAGTGCCATCACATAGTGGGATTTGGTAAGTGCCAACTGAATAAATGAGTGTATGAGAGACTCAGCCTAAATATGTGGCTCAAGGTTGGCCAATCCTGCTGGTATTGACCCCTTAATGAAGACTGTTTCAGGCTCCTTGACTTCCTTTGCTGCATGCCTTGTAGCATAATAAGAAGTGTATGGAAATATCACTATTCACAGTTCTTGCAAGGAAAGCTAATCTGTCATTGATTTCTGATTACTAGCCCAGGACTAAGAGAACAAAAACCCTGAACTGATGTTTTTTAGGAAGGCTTCAGAATCTACTGGGGTACCAAACTGTTAGAGTGAGTTATACAAACTCATGAATAAGCTTGGGGAAACACTGTGGGCCTCACTAAGCCTATACTGGTGTGGTAGGGTTGTTATGCAATTATACTGAAGCCTTGCCACCAGGAGGACTGGTACCAGAAGAGGTAGCTATATCTACCTGGTGAAAGAATAGGTCACTGAATACTCAGTATTCACCTAAAGCATCATCTCAATCACCCTAGGGATCCAATTCTGCCCTTTGTCGCCAGCACTTAGTGCTCTATGTGTATACAAATGAGGAGACAAGACAAGGCTCTCATTCTTCAGCATTGACCTTGGCTCGCATGCCGTACACTCACCATCTTCCTTACCTTCTTTTTAATTTTTAGCTTTTGGGTTGGTTTTAGACAGGGTCTCCCTGTGGCCTCAGCTGTTCTAGAACTCATTAGAGATCCTCCTGCCTCTGCCTCCAGAGTACTGGGATTAAAAGGGCATGTACCACCACGCCCGGCTTTCTTAATTTCTTAAAGACATTGATGGCTCTTAGCTTAAAATTTCTACTGAATGTAAGCTTTCAGGCACTAATCTACGCTGTTTTGAAGGAATTTACAATAAAGTCTAGCGAGGCATAAAATAAACCCATACGTGACAGCATTAGTTATTGAGAAATTCCATTAAGACACTTAAAAAGGAGGATAAGAATAAAAACAAGGCAGATATAGGGATAATATAAAGTAAAGTAGTCACTAGGTAACATTGACTAAGATATGAACCCTGGGGGACAGGGTAGAAGTTTTAAAAATTTTTCTTAGTGAATTTTTGTGTATTTCATCCAGAACATCTCAATAAATCTTAATCACTTTTATACCCCTTTCTTCATTGACGCCCTCCCACAGCCCCCGGAATTCATATATTCTGTCATTTGTGTTAAGGCCTATTGTTTCAAGTTAGTGTCCCCGCATAGTCTCAGTGCAAGTTTATTCAATGAAGTCTAGTCTGGGCTATGTAGAGACCCTCACTTTAAGAAGATTGGCTCTTCCTCACTAACAGCAATCAGCTGCCAATATCTCTTCAGCAAAGACTGAGGTCTGCCACCCATTTCCCCAGCTCCATGCTGGGTTTTTGCCTGCTTGAGTCTGGCAGGCAAAGCGACACCATTTAGGCATACTGACACCATTTCCGTAGGTTCATACGAGCAGCATCGCAGGAACTTGTAGGACTCTGTTTCCATATGGTCCTGTCCCTCCTCCCTTGTTCTTACAATCTTTCCACCTCCTCTTCCCTAAGCCCTAGGTGGGTGGAGTTTAATACGACTCTTGTACAAGGACCCAAACTCTGCAGACTCTTATTTTCTACACTTTGACCATTTGTGACCTTCTATGTTCCTGGTCCTCTGTTGCATGACAGAGCTTCATTAATGAGAACTGAGATATTCATTAGTGTCCTCTATGTTGGTAAGCCTTAGTTATAGTGGTTGCATTGTAGATGTGCCTCTTAGATGTGCCACTACATTCATAGACAATGTCCTTGTGTGACCAGCTGTGTGGTACTCTGTATTAGTCTCCATCTGGTGCAAAAGAAGCTTCTTTGATGAGTGGTGACTAGGATACTTGACTGTAAATATAAGGAAACATATTTTGCACTTAGTAGGAAGTTACATTAACTTAGGGATGTGACAGCCTTGGGATTTCTCTAATAGCTATGATCCCTTCAGCCTTGTGTATTTGGCTATGATTACAGTAACACACATGAGTTTCTTCCCATCAAGTGGGCTTGAAGGCCAACAGGTAGCTGTTGACTGCCCCCAGATAAAAGTGCCTCTACTGCACAAGTGTCAGGTGCTGTGCCAGTATTGACGTGGTTATTTTATCATGAAGCTGGTGTTGGAGCATAGATTGACGTTCTCCTTTAGAAGCTTACATAGATATGAGAGCTAGCCTTCAGGGGAAGTGACTTCTAGGTCAGTTCCAGCACCATTGCTCCAAATCTGTTCTCCAAAGTATGTCCTGTCTTCAGCAATAGGGTCTTACCTTCAACTTCTGAGAGGCAATCAAGGGCTGCGGCAATAGCCAGTGTGATTTGGGAGTCCCTTAGATTACCCTGGCCAACAACTCAAAGGAAATTTCTCCTGTCTGGCACTGTTTCTACTTATGTAGCACTCAGTTATGCACATGGACTCATTTAGAGATATAGTATGTGTAATTTGTCATTAGGTTGTTAGACTAATATGATTCCCTCTGTGGCTTTACACTAGTTAGGTATTATTTATCTCTTCTCCCTCCCTCTGCCTAACTCTCCCTCCACGGTGTCCCATTTTCCCCATTTCTCCCTTAGTAATACCAGTTTCCTAATACCCCACTTCTCTACGGCTCCTTCTTTCCCTTTATCCCCAAAGTTCCTCGTATAACCCTCTCTCAGCCTCCCATTTAAATACCCCATTTTATCCATTTTCCCCAAGTACCACCTGCCTCGACTGTTCTTCTCCGTCAAGATCCTTCTTTTCCTTTACCTTCCTGGTTCCTTTCCATTTTCCTGGTTCCTGCAGTTACATCAGCATACATACTCACATACATGATTTGGTGCTAGGATTCACAAATGAGGGAGCACATACGTCATTTGTTTTTCTGAGTCTCTGTTACTTCACTAATTCCATTCATTTACTTGCAAATTTCACGATATCGTCCTTCTTTACCTCTGAGTAGAACTCCATTGTAAATGTACCACATTTTCATTATCCATTCCTCAGGTTTGGACCACTTGGGTTACCTCCATTCCTTAGCTATTATGAAAAGAACAGCAACAAACATGGATGTACAAGTATCTCTGCAATAGGATGAATCCTTTGGGTATATGCCAAAGCGTGATATAACCAGATCAAATGGTAGGTGCAATTTTAATTTTGTAGTAGCTCTCCACACTGTGTTCCATAGGGGTTGCATGAGTTTACAATCCCACCAGCAGTGAACGAGCATTCTCCTATCCTCACGTCCTCTCCAGCATTTGGTATCATTTGTTCTCCTGATTTAGTCAGTTTGACTGGGGTAAGACAAAATCTTAAAATGGTTTTAACTAGCATTTTCCCAATTATTAATGATGTTGAACACCTTTTAAGATGTAGCAATGTTTATTTCTTCTTTTGAGAATTCTCTGCTCAGATCCTTTGCCCATCTTTTACTTGGGTCACTTATTTTCTTAATATCTTTGTTTTTTGAGTTCTTTATATATTCTGGATGTTAAACCTCTGTTTAACAGATGTGTTATTAGTGAAGATTTTCTTCCACTCTGTGGGTTTTTCTTTTCACTTCCTTAATTGTTTCTTTGGCTGTACAGAAGCTTTGTAGTTTAAAGGTCAACTTCTTGATTGTTGACCTTAATTCCTGAGCAACTGATGTCCAACTTAGAAAGTCCTTTCCTGTACCTATATCTTGTAGGTTGCTGCTAAATGTTTTCTTCTAACAGTTTCAGAGTTTCAGGTTTCACATTGAGGGCTTTGATCCATTTGGAGTTGACTTTTGTTCAAGGTGAAAAACAAGGGTCTAGTTTCATTCTTCTAGAGGTGAAGCTCCAGTTTTGCCAGCACCACTTGCTAAAGATGCTATCTTTCCTCCAGTGAATGTTCTTAGACTATTTTGTCAAATATCAGGTGGCTGGAATTACATGTACTCATGGTTGTGTCTTCAGTTATGTTCCATTGAACAATGGGTCTATTTTTGTGCCAGTACCATGCTGTTTTTATGACTGTATTTCTGTAATATAGTTTGAAATCTGGTATAGTAACACCACCATTTGCCACATTGCTTTTTGTGCTCAGGATTGCTTTGGCTGATTTCATATTAATTTTTAGGATTTTTTTTTTCTAATTCTGTGAAGAATGTCATGGGAATTTTGATTGGGATTTCATTGTCTCTTGTCTTATGAATTCTCTGAATTCATAAGTTCAGATCTACCCCTGACCCCTAGGTTTGAACCAATTGAGTGGACAGAGAATGCTCTCTTAGAAAAATTAATTTATTCTGGGTTACTTACAAAGGATTCATCCCCAGGGAGAGAGACAGAGATTTCACATGGCAGAGCCAGCATTTTGATCTGAAGTCCCCCCAACCTCTGGCACATGCACCCAAGATGGAAGCCTTCGCTCTGCACCCGCCTCTCTCCTTCCCAGCTTTACCTGTTTTTTCGTTAGACCTCCCCCTTAAGCCATTGGATTTACCAGATATCTCTATATATCACTTTTGGTAGGATGGTCATTTTCACAATATTAAGTCTTCCAATCCATGAGCATGGGAGGTCCTGCCACCTTCTGGTGCCCTCAATCTCTTTCTTTAAAGATTTGAAATTTTCATTGTACAGATCTTTAATGTCTCCGGTCAAGTTTATTCTAAGATATTTTATTTTATTGAGGCCACTGTGAATGGGAGGATTTCCATGTACTCTTTCTCCCAATTGCTTGTTATTGATATGTATAAAGGCTACTGATTTTTGTGGGTTAATTTTATGATCTGCCACTTTACTGACAGTATTATTTAAAGGAATTTTCTGATGGACTTTTTGGGATTTTTTAGGTATGATATCATATCACCTGAAAAAAGGGATAATTTTACCTCATTTTCCAATTAGTACTCTTTTAATTTCTCCTTTCTTATTACTCTAGCAAGAGTTTCAAGTACTATATTAAAGGGGAGTTGAGATAGTGGACAGCCTTTTTGGGGTTCCTGATTTTAAGAGGAATGCTCCCAATTTTTCTCCTATTAGAATGAAGTTGGCTGTGGATTTGTTTTATGTAGCTTTAATTATGTTGAGGATGTTCCCTTCAGTCCAATTCCCTATAGGACTTTTAACATAAATGTATGTTGAAATTTATCAAAGGCCTTTTCTGCAACTATTGAGATGATCTGTGATTTTGTCTTTCAGTTCATTTATGTGTTTTATGACATTTATTGACTTACGTATATTGAACCATTCCTGCATCTCTGGAATAAAGTTGAATTGATCACGGTGGGTGATCTTTTTGCTGTGGCCTGTATGCAGTTTGCAAGTATTTTGTTGAGAGATTTTGCATCTATGCTCATTAAGGATATGGGTCTATAGTTTTCTTTTTTGATTGTATCTTTACCTGGTTTTGCTATTAGAATAATACTGGCTTCATAGAAGGAATTTAAGATTCTCCCTCTGTTTTTATCTTTGAATAATTTAAATAATGTTGGTTATAGATCTTTGTTAAATGTCTGGTAGAATTCTGCTATAAATTCATCTGGGCCTGGGCTTTTCTTAGTTGGAAGGTTTTATGTTACTGTTCTAATTTCCTTATATGTTATGAGTCTGTTTAAGCTGCTGAACTCTTCTTGGTTTCGCTTTAGTGATTCCCATGATTTTAGATATACATCCATTTCTTTTAGGTTTGCAAATTTAACAGAGTATAGGTTTTTTAAAAGTATTCCCTTGTAAGGTTCTGGATCTTTTTATTGTCGATTGTGATGTTTCCTCTTTCATCTCTAAATTTGTTGATTTAGAGTTGCTCTTTCTTTCTTTCACTTAATTGGGCTAAGGGTAGGTCTATCTTGTTTATATTTTGAGAGAACCAGCTCTTGGACTCACTGATTCTTTATATTGTTTTCGTTGTTTCTATTTCATTAATTTCTGCTCTGAGTTTTGTTATTTCTTCTTGTCTGCTAGACTAAGGTTTCATTTGTTGCTGCTGTTCGAGAGTCTGGAGTTGCAAGGTTAAATCCCTTGTGTTCTTTCTGATTTTTTAATGTAGGTACTTATAGCTATAAATGTCCTTCTTAAGACTGCTTTTAAAGTGCCAAAGGGGAAGAATATTTTAGACAAAGGAGCAGCCAGTGCAAACGTGTTAGGGACAGGCTTCTCAAGACGCAAGTATGCCGCCCTTCCTCTGTAAGTGCACCCAGCACTCTCCAGCCAAAACTGACGTGAGGCTAGATTTCCCCATTTAGGACATCCATGTTCTCCATCCTATACTCCCAGCCAAGAATGCCAATATAGACTGTGTTTTCCAACCAGGATGTAGCAAAGTTTCCCGGCGTGGGGAGCACAAAACTGTACCTACCAGGTGGTCGCTTTCCTCTGTGGACCTGACCCTTCTATAAACTGGTCTTCCACCTAGGGTTCCTGGATGCCACAAACCACACTAAATATTTTAAGTACTTTATCTCACAAGCGAAATTGTTTCTTTTACTGATTTATCTTAGGAACAAAGAAAATAGGGAACATGGCCATGAAGTAATATCAAAGATTTCAGAAAAATAAGTTAATGATATTAATATTCAAAGCTGCAGTGCTGATTCCAGAGTCAGTTCCCTTAACTGAAGGATGCTGTCTTTTTTTAAGTCCTACCTGTCAGGTTCAAATTCATCCTTCTGCTCCCTGCTCTATGATGTGGAACTGGAATTCAGAGGCTTACTTCATCTACAAATGTTGCCACGCATTCTGTCAGCCAGCTCTACGCAGCTGTACTACTAAGCCATATGTAGAAAACTCTGGTTCTTATGTAAACTACAGGTGAGTGTGCCATCCCTAAGTGGTCTGAAGGAGTCTGAACATCAGCATTTATCATCTCCTAAGGTAATTCTCACACATCACCAGTTTCAGAGCTATTTCACAGAAAGAAATTGGAAAGAAGACAAAGGTAATTCCTGTTTTCTACGTCCTTCGTATTCCTGAAGACAAGGTCCCAGATATGTCACTTAGGCCTAGCAGTCCGCATGCTTTAGTCTCCAACCAGAGCATCTACATGCTATAGAAAGACAGCTTCTGCCCAAAGGTAGCTGCAGCCTGAGCATCCAATTTTTCCAGGGCCCTCATGGCTCTTTATTAGGAATTTTTTCTAATCTCCTCCCTCTGATTCCTAAGAACTCTTTATCTCACTGCAGGGACGCTGAGTATACTTGATGCACATAATGGATGTACAAATCTTGTCTGTCTTTGTCCTTATCTTGGACCTACCTCGACTTCCCTCATTCTTAGAACATGTGAGCCAACTGCTGGGAATAGAGTGTGAAGATCAAAAAGGGCTCCAAATTTTGAGTATAAAGGTATTATTTAATTTTGAGAAAATTTGGGTAATTTCAACAACTTAACCAACCCCTTTAGCAAAACCAACAGGATACGATTGATAGAATGGGGAAATGCAAATACCTTTATAGTCTTAGATCCTACATGATCTGCTTGCATGTTGATCCTATCTCTCTCCAAGAAGGGCTAACAGCTGAATGATCTCCCCCAGTGCCTCGACAGTGAGAACGAGCCCTTCACCCCTGAAAGGCCATCTGGATGGAATGTTGTACCAGTACTGGGTAACAGTACCTTCTACACATAACCATCTTCAAGACAGTGTACCTTGGGCTGTGGGAGAAAGAGTAGAATGTTAGCTACATCTTCCTTCTCCGATTCCTCCTCCACCACCACTTTCTCTTCCTCACTCTTTTCCTTCTTCCTCTGCCTTCTCCTCCTCTTCCTCTTTCCCTTCCTTTTTAATTTCTAAAAGGATGGAATGTTGTCTGAAGCAAATGTAGCTAATTGCCAACATTGTTTTAGATTCACGGATTAATATGTTAATGTCTATTATATTCTCTTCCTTTCAATAAGGTTATCTGTTCAAAATACTCTATTAAACTTGAGTCTATAGAGAACAAACTTCCCCAGAGCTCAGAAAAAGTGGTCTGAGGAGAACTAAAAAAGTTTCCATAGGTATTATTTTCATAATGATAATAAATTTACTGACCAAGCAGCTTTTTAAAAGGACTTTGGGCTGTAGTCAAGTGCATTTTGATCATGTTCTAAGCCCAAGCTATGGATGAGGTAAGCAAAATGATTGACTCTTAAGATTAATTATTACAGCTGTTTTAGTAAATAAACATTCTTCTCAGTTTTAGTTTTTTGGCAAAAAGATACAACCAAAAATCAAAATAGTTGTTTTGAACCTCAAGTTCTTTATCACTGGCATCTCTTTCCCGGTGGATTCCTGATGCTTTCCTGGGAGGACTGTGCGCTGCGCTGGGGAAGAGCACCGGGTCGGTGGGGGAAGAGAAAACCGGATGTCCTCTCTTTTAGACCTATACTGTGACCTTTGCTCTTGAACATTAAAACCCCTCTGTCCTCCTTCACCATCTGCTCTGTGCATTCCGGCTTTCGCCAGTACTCTCTCCTCCGTAGGATCCCTTTCTTTCCTCGCGGCCAGAGCTGTAGTGTTCTAAGTGCATGAGTGTTTCCTGTAAGAGAACGAGAGCCATCTAATGTTAATTTCCCGCAACTTTCAGTAGTGCCCAAACACTGACTTTTGTTTCTTTCACCTCCCTAGAATAGAAATACGATTATCTTTGTCATCTTTTGTGCTGATTCATAAAAATTACACAAAGTACATTGTGCGGGGGGTGAAATGTGGGATATCTTCTCTTGCCCTCATATGGATCCCTACCATAACAAGTTATCAGAGAAAAGCACCCACGTTTATCTAAAGTGTGACGTGACCTTTGTGCCTTCAGAATGAAGTCCAAAACACTGAGGGAAAACTGTCCATCTTTACACTTAGATTTGATCAAGCCTGGAAAGCCAAGTAAGTGATTAGACAGAAAGGGTGTGACTCAATGGTGACGGGCTGAGGGGGTCCTAGCAGACCTGTCTGTTAGGATCCCCTCCATCGAAGTTCTATCTTATGAGGCAGCACCCCTTCTAGAATAAGGGCCTATGTGATCGATCAGACAAGTCCATCAGAAAATTTCTTCATTGCGGATTCTTAACTAGAACGGCAAAGGGAAATAAGAGTACCATTTCCATGTGCTGCGCCTGGTTTCTGAAAACAAGTTTTAATTCTGTGACAAACCTTAAGGAAGAGGAATTTTAGTTGCCTTGTGAGAGTGGTGAGAAGGGAAGAAGAAGAAAAATGTGCAGGAGTAGATTGGAAAAACACTTTGCTTTGGAGGCCTTTCAGTATACCTCCATTCAAAGTACTCACTATGCTAAGAGGTCATATTTTAGGGTATCGCTTTCTAAGCCACAACAGTTGAACCTTGTTGTATTAGGCTTTCTCATAAGCACTTTTGGTTATCATTTGATTGTCTGGGGTGAACCATCTCTAGGTCTTAAAATGGCCCATAAGAATCTAGTTCCACGAGGCATTCTTCCAGTTAGTTAAAAGTTTCAACATGATGAAAGCAAAATGACTGATTCTTCAAGATGCCTCTAAGTATTTCATGGGTTCGTTCTCATTCATCACTGTCAGCTTTTTATTGAATACCCAAAGTTCATAGACTGTACAATAAAGCCAAGCAAAAAATCTTGAGCAAAGGATGCAATAAATTCTGTAAGCTTTAAGAGTGACTCATAGACCACCATCTATTAGGAAAAGGCAGAAAAGTAAAATATTTCTCTCTCTGAATTAGTTCATAGCAACTGTCCCAAGTATTATCATAATTATATCATTAATTTGTGCTGCTGCTTCTAAGTCAAGCCGAATCTCATAAATTCCACCTTAATTTGTAGCTTAGGGTCTACTTTGGGGAATGAGGAGGGATGTAGGAGAGAAAAATCTGCTGAAGAAGAAAACTTCAGTCGACACAGGTGAGAACAGAATTCAAACCCACTATTTAGTTTTTAAAAGGTCATTAAAACCTCATTTGGGACTTGTTGGAAATTAGTTAATTATTCCAGCAGTTAAATGTTTAAAGCCCTAAAGCCATTTTATTTAACACATCTATTTAAAGTGGGGGATGGGACCAAGGCCATGGTTTATAAACCTCCCTGGTAGCTTGGGCTCTGTGTGCCTAGGGGAAGTTAGGAGAGGGTAGAAGGAAGTATACACCAAGATGTTTACTTTACAATTAACAAGGCAGTATATAGGAAGTCTTTTGAATCACTGGTTGGGGGTTAAGGGATCATATGTTGGTCTCTACAGGACAGGACTTTGCAGGATAAAAGATTAAGTTTACTAATGGGCCGGCAAACAGTGACCAAGTGCTGGATGTCTTCAGCACAGATTAGAAGGTCAGGTGCACCAATGTTGCTGAGGGCCTCAGAACCCTGCATGGAAGATTCTGTGTTCTTTAAATTAGTACATTATTGCAAAGTCAAGTCCACAAACTAAACGTAGTGATTCCCAGGCAAGGATTCTTTATAACCCATCAAATAGGTATAAAAGTACAGGGAATGGTCAATTCCATGTTCATAAGACTCCCTTGGGTGCCAGGTTACAGCTTCATCCTTTTCTTACTTGCCCACCTGTAAGATGTATATACATACAAGAAAATACCAAAATAAGTCTGAATTTCTTCTTTAAATCTAGCTGTAGGCATCTACCGGGGTAGGCTTTTAATCTTCTTATGAAGCCTGTAACTTGTGCTTAAAATGTATCTTAATGTGATTATAATAGCATAATATTCTGGTATGATAACATAATCTTAATTCACTATAAAACATCTGTCTGTGTGTGGTGCATTGTCTGATACTCTGGAGTATAAATATTGCTTCTCTAGGTAGAATTCTTAGCATCTCAATTTTCTGTCTGGATTTTAAATCGTGTCTAATTAAAGGATTTCATATTCCTTCATAATATTGCTTTCTCAAGCAGAAATAAGATGACGGAACCACATTTTGTGTTTTTCTATGAAAGACATTGTTATTTTGCTTCAATGTGTTAATTACATTAATTAGCTGGAGCTGGAGAGATAAGTCTGAGCTAGTTCACTGTCATTCCAAAGCCTCCCCTCTCCTTTGTCATCCCAGTGCCTCCCTGATTTTAATGGGCTTCAGAAAAACACTGGGGTTTGGATATACCCACTCTCCCTGTACCACTAACATTATATTTTTATGTGGAAACATCTATGTCACAAAACTAATACACAGTAATTTATTAATCTTACAAAGAATGATGAAACTCGCAGAATGTACCTCGAGAATCCTGGACAAACACTAACTCTAATCTAAATGAGAATGGTCAAGGTTCTTCTCCTTTCCCTCCACATATGCATTCTTTTGTTAATATACTTAGGAACGAGAAGTAGAAATAATATTCAGTGTGGGGGTAGTGTACCAGACAGTAAGCTTTCTACCATCTTTACTGATGCAGAAAACACCGTGGGCTAAACGCCCTCCTGAGACATCAGCACCATTTTATGGAACCCAAAAAGGACCAATGATCTTTTTTTCATCCTGCCTTCTCTTGGAAAACATTACCAAATCCTGAAAGAATGAAGAGCTTGCCCATATGAAATCCAGCATTAGTTCTGCAGCAGCCTGCACTACCAACTCTGGTCCCATCTCTGTTAAAGCAGGCAAGGAAAATACCCATGATGTCAGGCCCCTATTCAAACCCTCATTCCCTGCTCTTGAGAGTGGCTTGCAGAGATTGTATTTTTTCCCTTGAAGACTCAATGAACCTGTTCACTTCTTCTCAGTTCATATTGTTCACAAAAATCACCTCAGGATCTGATTCAGTGGGCTTGGAGTAGGACCTGAAATTCTACATCTCTAGCAAGTTCCCAGTGAGGCAGACACAGTTCGTGGGTCGGTCGGTGGACAGTACTTTGAGTAGAAATGGGTTATAGACAGTGGCTTTCAAGACATGTGCATTTTGTATTATATGTATTTATATTTTTATACACATATCACACATGCAACCGTAGATATAAGTATATATGAAACAATTTCATTCACATGCAATTTCTGTGAATATGGTGTAAGTGAACACCAAACTGTGCACTGCATTTTCACGGAACAATTCTTATTTTTCTGCCTGTGGTACTGCCTACACTGACTTTATTTCAGCTGCTGCCTTGATTATGCTGATGGCTGCATGAATCTATACTTGAAATAAAATTTTCCAATGCCAAGTTCCTGGCTTTAATATTGCACTACAGCTAAGCAAGATGTTAGCATTCTGGAAGGTAGAATAGACAGTGTATGTGGTCCCCCGTACACTTCTTTGCAAATTCTCTTGTGACCCTATAATAACGGCAAAATAAATGGAAAGAAATAAGTAGATTGGAACCTGTGAAACTGGTTTCAAGAGTATTAAGGCCTGGAGCCTAGGGAGTGTGGAAAACTCTTCTAGGATTTTCTGAACCTTGATGGGCAGGTTTCATCAGAGCAGCTTCTGTAAGTAGGTGCGTCTGAGATGTGTCTTTCTCTGAGATGCCAAGCAAGGTGGTACTGTATGAATGGAATGTGGCGAGTAAGGGAGGAGACTTTCTAAAGGCCTCTGGGCAGGTGACTACAGGGAGACTGTACCACAGAATGTTAGTTACAGCCTGCAAGCAACAGGCAAAGAAAGAACACTCACAACTGTATACCTGTGATCAAAACTTGTCAAAGAAATAGTGAGTTTCAAGTAATGAATAATCGATTAGTCTTCTAATTGTTATACAGGGAATATGGAAATACCACAAGATTTGCATAACTGTAGATAATTACTATATGAAACTTCAGAAGGATATTTTGAAAATCTGTCTTCTGATACTCCCAGCTTTTCAGAGTAAAGCCTGCCCAGAGTTTTATTTTTGTTTGTGTGTATTTTTAGAGTCGGAGGAAACGAGTCAAAACAGGGTGAGCAAGATTTGACCTGGGGGGTGAGGGAGAAGCTTCGGAGCATGAGAGAAACACGTGAGTGGTTTTGAGGCTGGAAAGAGGTAGGGCTTGGAAATGAGTTTTAACTTCCAATCCAGACTGTGAATCCAGAAGGCAATTGCAGACATTTAAGTTCTTAGGCATTATGACAGAGCAACAACGCCTAATGTAAAGGACAGAAGAAGCCGCACTTTCTTGAGCTGAGAGGCTCATGATGTAAAATGGAGGAAGGAGAGAATCTGAATTCAGTGTTATAAAGTGCTAAAAATATGGATCATAGCTCAATTATTGCAAACTAACACCTGGTTGATTTGCCTAAATATAAGAATGAACTTGCACCTTTTTTCTTAAATCTCCCTTTTGTCATTCACCTCATTTTTGCTAAGATGCATTTTCCTTTCTAACTAGGTAATTGTGAAGCATTTTTTTCTCTTGTAATCCAATTGCAGGTAAATCAGAGCTATCTGCAAAGTCTAATTTAGAATAGAAGAGGCTTTTTCTGCATGGTATAATAATTCATTTCAATTAGCATGATGAAACAAACTACAGAGCCATTTTTCACTGAAAATGTTGCTGTGGAGTTCAGGGAAATATTAAAAACATTTCTAGAAGCACAAACAAGCTTACACATGCACTTAGTTGCCCCAAGGAAAAAGAAGATTGCAAATTATCTTATCACACAGATAAGAATGCTCTGTCTTCTTCAGCACTTGAGGTGAAACAGGCTCACATCAAGCTGATTTATAATCACTCAACATGTGATCTCAGGATATGTCCCATAAAAAAATTCCTTTTATTTGCATTATTTTTCTTTAATGCACTTATCTAAGGAAAAGATAAAATTGGGTCTACTGTGGGTTTTAATAAAAACATGACAAAAATATCTATAGGAACAAATATTGCTTCCAAGAACTGAGTGATAACGAATAAAACTGATGTAATTAGAGGGCACTGAGATATTTTTTAGACAGATTTTGTGCATATAACTTGTAGAACAGTCACTTGTTTGGATAGGGTTTGTTCTGTGTGTGAGTGTAGGTGTTTGTGGAGACTGCACATATGTGGCCAACTGATTTGTAAGAAGTAAGAAAGCTGTAAAACTAATTGGGGTCCAACATGTTTGGGGCTGCCTTTAATTTTCTTCAGAGGGAACAGAGGTCAGGAATGGAATGAAATCAATGGAAACTGGAATGAAACTCGCTAGAAAAAGGAGAAAAACAAAAACGACCAACACGGAAAGGTCAGCGAATATCTCAGAGACAGGAAATGATCTTTAAACAAAATAGAAGGCAGCATTTCTATCTGTGTTTGAGAGCTGCTAACATTGCTGTTCAAAAGGGCAGTTTAAATCACCAGGTACTGTTTGTGTGGGATTTAGTTTGGGCATATGCAATATGTTATCTATTAGGAATATCAAGAATATAGAAGCATGGTGCGGTACCATAATGTAAGTGTTCAATTCATAGCAAAATTTACCAAGACTTACATTCTATTTCTCTGATTACCTTTCTCAAAAGGAAGATGTTCTAGTTTCATTTCTGTTGCTGTAAGTACTCTGACAAAAAGCAGCGTATGGGAGCAAAGGGTCTATTTGGCTCACATTTCCAGGTTACAGTTCATTAGTGCAGAGAAATCAAGGCAGAAACTTAAAGCATCACATCCATAATTCTATGTCAAGTTGACAAAACTAACTACCATGAGGGAAACAGCTACATTTTCTCTCCTAATATGTCATCACTATAGCTAATGAGTATTAATATAAAGCTTTCCCCAGAAGCATAAAGTCAAACAAGGCAACTTCCTCCTCTTGTTAAATTTCCTTTTGCAGTTGCCAGTCAAAACCTTTAGGGCTGGTGTTTTATTTGCAGCACTTTATCCAGGGGAATGTTGATTGAAAGGTTGGTTGGTGTCTCATGTACCCAATGACTTGAGCTCCATGTTGATTGATGTCCTGAGCAGTGGCACTGACTGAAAGGCAAATTTTGGACTAGCGTCTGAACACTGTCCAAAGTAGAGCTCAAACAAACTCTTCTATTTGGAACTGTCACTTCCAAGGGCATCTTTTGAGTCAACAAAGACTGGGTTGCAGAAACAAATATACATGGATTTGATGACGGCTAATAATCATGAAAATGAACAACTGTTATGTGGGTTTCTTTCCTTGGAGGCCTCCATAATAGCATGCCCTTGGCTACTGCCTTCCTTCCTGATGCCGAGAGATTCTGAGGCAGGCCATATGATACAGCAGAATGATGTCGACGCCAGGGTAACAGGAAACAGGCTTGTGAAACTCAGATGGGTCTCCACAAACCCAGTGTTGTGCCTAGAGCTTCCAGGAACACTCGATTCTCTCTCTCTCTCAAACATTCTGTTCAGCTTTTCTCCACACATCATCATTGCGTGTATATAGTTAGATTGTCCTTTTTCTGGCACTATGCACCTGTGTTATGCTTTTGAAACTGTGACTCGTCCTCTTCCACCCACTTGTGGGAAAGACTGTTTTGCTACATTTTTCCCAGGCACACGTACTCTGCATTTTTCTGGCTCTGTGAGAGAGTGTTGGTTACTAGGACTTTCGTCCCCCTCCCGTTAAGTAATGAGTTAGTTGCAGTATGTTCTGCTTTGCTGTCTTGTCTAGAGAGGGGAAGGGCCTGAAAGAAATCCTGGTGCTCCCAGCCTTGCTTCCAGGGCTAAACAGGAAGTTAAGGTAAGCTGTAGCTTCTGCTGAGTACTAGCCCTCATGGCAGTCTTTATAAGGATATATGCCCAAAACTCTCCATAAAGGTTAGGGCAGAAATCTAATTACCAGTGGGATTACCAGTCTTGAAAATACATTTGTCCCACAAATATGCATTCTCACTTCGGCTGTGTGTTTATTTGTAGAGAAAAATGGAGTTTGGGGAGGAGGGTTGGAGACCCACAGATTTCCTCTCCCTGTGGAGACTGCAAAGCAGTCTCCTCCTATCCCAAGTCGACCATCACTGAAACCTAATGACTGGTACTTCTTTACAAGGTAGGAAACTATCAAAGTACAAGATAGGCTTACACAGTAAATATATTTTCCCCCTTTGGCCCTTTGTGAAGTACATGAATGGCAAACAGAAAAAGCTTATCTTAAAAACCAGCAGGGTAGCACTAACTGGAATGTAATTTCACAAAACCTGGCCATCTTTCAACAAGAGTGGGTGGATTTTTAGCACTACAAATGTTTGTGTATTATAAAGTATTTGCCATGGTGACAAAGCTGGGAGAAACATCCCATTAGCCACAGACAGCTACAGACTGTTCTGATTACACATGTCCAAAATGCAATGAGATACAACTTTGCATTGTTTTCAGTATTGAGAAGTGCTCCATTTTTTTTTTAACAAAATTCACCCACCACCCAGCAAATTTGGGTGTACATTTCATATCGTTTCAAGTTACTGTTAAACATGTTCTTAGGGCTTGTTCACATAACCTATGTAGATTCTATGTGGGTTAATGTTACTTATAAAGTGAATGTGCTTATCGTGTTAAAAATAATAAGCCTTGAAGGAATGAAAGAATACTTACAAAGTATCCTGGAACACGGATTAAAAATAAAAATGGCCGTGTAGAGAAAATGCAAAAAAGAGCAATGACGTGTCTGTCCCATTTTATTTGCACGGACGTCTGACTATTGATTTCAGTTTCAAGAGTTATATCCTCTATTTTTAAAGGTGACTTTTACCTCAAGTTCAAGAGGAGGAAAGTGAATTTATAAATAGCCCACAAGAACTATGCCACTGCATGTAAAGAATCCACATTTCCCTTCTTCCCAACATTTTCCTGCTGAAGAAAACGTAGGAAAAAATTTTAATGACTCCTTTTGCCCCAATTTGATGGTGGAGATGTTTATAAGCAAAAAAAGTGCTTTATGTAGTGAAATGAATAGCCTCACAATAAAACCTACCATCAGACAGAAATAGCTTTGAAGTTACCCATGGCTGTGCAAGGTAGGAGTCAGGCAGAATAGGAGAAAAAAAAAATGGGAAAAAGAAAAAGGAAAGAAAAAGAAAAAGCTTTAAGGTCAAATAAAGGTGACAGAAAATAGGCCACTGAAAATTAATCCTTATCATCTGAGCAGCATTGCAGCTAAATTGAACCACAGTGGAAGATGGAACAGTCTAAAAAAATTAGTGAAAAGACCTTGCACAATTAATTCTACAACTGCAACATTTCAAATTTCCCTTACTTTTCTGGGGGGTTTTTAGAGGAGCTGGCGCAGATGTTTCTTTTTCACATTAACAAGGAAGGCATTCTAATTTACTTGTTTATGGTTTGGTCTTTCAGGGCAGATAATATACCAGGTAACTTCATTATAGAGGACAAAGGTATAAAAAAGTTTTTAATTAGAAGGTAAAATGCCTGGTACAGGTCTTTTGAGGAGGTAAAGTTCTGCTGACTCCTTCCAAATATTATGCTTTCTTGATTCATTTTTAAAAGTCCTAATTCAAGTACACCTATTTATAAATCAAACAATTATTTTAATAAATATAATGAGGTTTCATATGTCAGAAATATGCTGGTATTAAGAGAAGATCCACCAACATATTTCACAATTTTGTAAGATGTAAATTTAAAATTTTAAGTTTACAGAGACAAAGGTCTTGAAAGTCTTATTTTTGGATTTTAAATAGGTTTGTACTGCACATTTCTAACAGTCCATCTGCTTTGATTCTAATGTATTTGTTCTTGCCAATAATCTAGTCATCTAAGTCTGTGAATATACACTGATGACTTTAATGCTTACAGTAGCTCAGATCTGTAGCATGATTAGGCAGTAGCCAGGACCAATGAATAAAGCAAGTATTGCCTCGGCATCTGAGGAAGTACTTTCTTGACTATACCAGAATCATGATGCATCTCTAGCCTACACTGCTTCAAAGTTCACCTCTGGCATTTTCCAAAGGATAATCTGGACAGCTACCTTCCAAACTGAGCTAAATGTTCATGAGGGCTTTCTTATATTGTATTCTTCTGGAGACTAAATAAAACTAGATAGACACAAAAGACTAAATTCCTGACACATCCCTCATAATGAAAAATTTTCATATGTAGAGAATGCCTCCTACATATTTGTGTTTCAGAGGTGGCCTACACATCTGTTACTTATTTCAGAGCAGCAGCTATCACATATGCAAAAATTGTTCACAGATAAATTACTGCATTTCAATTTAAAATTGCATATAAAAGATTCCATTCTTTAAAAGGGAATTCTTTCCAAAGTTATCATCACCCAGGGATCATGTCAGTTTCCTCACAAAGATTTGAGACTCCACATTGTGTGTGCATAAATGCATAAACAGTCATCATTGGCACTCTATAGTAGCAGCACCCTGTTGTCTTCATTCTAGGACATAGACCCAGAGGAACACCCATTAAGGATATAGACACCTCCTATCTGCCAGACAACTGAGGTATAGGATTTATATAGATTCCACTTTGGAGAATGAGTTGAGTACCTACCTCATCTAACAACTTTTTTCCTGAAGCCATCTTCCAGAGCTTTTATAGAAAACATTGCAAGAAGTTTCTCCATGCGTTCACACTCACTGCACACCTTCCTTCCCTTTCAATAAGTAAAGTACTGCTTTTTGTACCACACCCAAAGGACACTTTTCAATTCACAGGTTTTAAACCCTAGAGGGAACATTACTACATCCTAGCTTCCACTCCTTACTATTCGCACCGGAAGAGGAGTGTCTTACCTCCTCACTGTATCTGGAAGACAAGTTCATTCTAACTGGAGACCACCCTCTCTGATTCTGCCTGAATCTGGTTGCCCACAGATAATCCATATTCTCCTCTTCTACTTTGTATGAACCAACCAGAATCACTGCTCTACCCATTCCGAGATAAGGTTAATTTCTACAGTTAAAGCTTTAAACCCAAGCGACATTCTCCAGTCCACTACAGGTAAGAAAGGCTACTTTTGATTTCAATACACCTCTTTTATCTGCTTCTCAAAGAGTTCAGAATTGAGAGAGAACAGATAACGTTATTTGGGTTCTTGTAAATAGTACTTCTCTTACAGCAATTACCCTACAGAGTTTTCATGTGTACTGGTCATATCCCTTCTTGCTAGCCACGGGAATAAGCTCCATCTCCTCAATCCTCGAGTGTTTCAAACTAGTGTGCTACACAATGCTCAGTTCACTTATCAGTAAATCACAGCATTAATACCTATTAAGATAATAAAATGATAATCTGGCATAAGACATTACTCAATGTGATTTCTTACAGCTCTACAGACTGGGAGTCTGAGATCAGGGCTCTGAGAAGGGTTCTCTTTGGGTTATGAACTGTCAGGTTCTTGTTACGGGCAGTAAAGAGGCTCTCTAACATCCATTTTTTACAGGCATTGATCCAGTTCATGAGGCTCCACCCTCATGACTCCATTATCACCCAGAGGTTCTGTTTCTTAACATCACCACATTGGGACTGGAATTTCAATTCCAATCTTTGGAGGGGGGATGTATATATTTGATCCCTATTTGCCTGTTTCCCAATTCCCTCTCTCATACACACACAACTCTGATTTAGAGAATGCCTCACCTTTTAGCTAGTCATGATGGAGACTGACTATACAAATCTGATATATCAAGAATATCCAATCTTTTCCTGAGAAATAACATTTTGGTTTTTCCATAAATTGTTCTTAATTTTTCAGGAGCCAAGCTCTGAGCTGGGTCATGCTTCTGTCCTCACCAGAAGGAGGGAGGGAGGCTTCAGCAGCAAGGAGACGTAGACTTCTAAAGTCTTCACACTCCTGATGAATGTTCCTGAGGTTTTACACTTGAGCTAGAAAATCCTCTTCACACAAAATGGAGTTGTGCTAAGTACTGATCCCATAAGTACATATATGAACTAGTTCAAGCAAGTTGTTTTTAGTAATAAGCATTAAGTACTCATAACCTAACTAGAAAACTTAATTTGGGAGTCACTCAAAGATCAGCAGGATAGTGACCCACATGAAGTGCACCAAGCCAGAACATACTATGAAGTTTACAGAGAAGGTTGAGAAAATGTGAATAAACAGCATTTTTTTCCTTCCGGTACCTTTGGGTGAACCATCACTTTCATTTTGTTGTGTGAGTATTGTTGCTCTTTTGAATTGATGCAGTTTCTAATAATAAGGATTATGGCCAGGTATTTTTATCATTATACATAACCATGCTCATATTCTTTGAGATAATTATAATAATCAGCTACTCAGTTTTTTTTCTTGCTAAGGAATACTAAATACTAAATAAACCTTAAACCCCTTAACAATACCACTATTTATTTTCTTGTATGCATGCTGACCTATTAACTTAATTAAATCCATTAAAGCAATCTCCTAACCAACTAAAGTAAATCAATTCTTCATAAATAACTTTTCTCTAGGCCTCTTTTTAGAAGAAGCAAGGATGGAGAGATGGCTTGGTGGTTAAAGGCACTGGCTACTCTTGCAGAGGACCTGGGTTCAGTTCCCAGCACCCACATGGTAGCTGACAACCATGCTTAAGCTTAACTCCAGTTTCAAGGGATCCAATAACTTCTTCTGGCCTCTGTGGGCACCAAACACACTTATACACATGCAGGCAAAACATTCATACACATAAAATTAAATTAAAACTGTGAAATAAAGAAAAGCAGGACAATGGACAAGAAATTGAGAACTGAGGGAAAGACACCAATGTTTAAGGCTTTGGAGACAGTGAGGAATATGAGCGAGGGGAACAGAGTTTAGAGGTAGACCAGCGGCAAAGTTGACAGTGAGACACCGAGTCCTGGGAATGTCACCTGAGGACTGGGGAAGATGCCTTGTTTGGTTGACACTTATATTCCAAGTGGGATGAGTAAGTAGTTCCATAGCTACATAAACTTCTCTCTTAGGATACCTACACATTGGTACAAGGCAGAACTCCAACCAAAGAAGGAGAAATAAAACAACTTCTTTGATTTTCAAAACAGTAGTGAACTGACTTTCAAAACTGGTACCAAAAGTATATACATCTTGCTTTCTTTAATACAAAATATATCTTCAGTCTAGGAACTTGCCAGAGAACTTGCCATTGTATATAATTGTATTATATTTGTATCTTAAGGTCATTTCAGGAATAAGTAGAATATAAATTACAAATAACATGCAACATAAGCCTGCTTCCTGCTCTAGGAATGGAGGCAATATCAAGTCTCTACTCAAGAAAACAAGAAATGGATGTATATGGAAAGATTTCCATCCATACTCTTAAGATGTAAAAGTACTAGCATGAGAAATCTCCGGTTAACTTGAAAACTTGCTTCAGTGTGCAACACTTTCATTCCCTAGCAATGCCACTCTAGAAGCAATGATGATTCACATCAAACAGCTGGACCCTCCGAAGTACACTATGCTTTTGTTGGCATTCCCAAATAGCTCCATGTTCTGCCTTCTTTGCTATTCCTGCAAGTGAAATGAAATGCCTGGAGCCTCTCCTGACAATTACATTGATAACACTTTGATTTGTGAATTTCCCTTAGAAACAATGCATGACTACATGACACAGGAAAGGGAGCATTGATGCAAAAGGCCTAGGCACACAGTGACATTATCATTTTATGCAAATGTATTTACACTTTAAAATAGATGGTAATGAATCATTAGCAGGAAGATGCTGTATCTTTGTATTACAGTGTCTCTGGACTCAATGTGGACTGTCTTTTCATCAGCCACAGAAAGGAGAGAAGGCAGGATCATGCTTCATCTGCCTCTTAACCATTATTCAGGACTACGGCCATATCATGCAAATACTTAATCAGTCCCTGAAAATTGTCAGCAAGAGGCAGTTAGAGGCAACATTCTTCATTTGTTACTGCCAGTGCTGTAATAGCACTCAAGAAAGATAGCGGGGCACACTAATCCTCCGTCCTTCAAGGAGACAGCTGAGAATTCGTACTCTACCAGCAAAACTTGTCCACCAAAATCAAAATAGAAGGTCATTTTACTTGAGAAAATGTGAAAAGGGGCTAAACCATGAGCACAAAATCTTGAAACAAAAGCTTACTGCTTATTATTCAAGGAGGGAAAGACTGATCCAAAATGAGTTCATTTCCAGGCAAGACAGTTTTTAAGCCCACAATATTTAAATTATAACTTTAAAAATTAGCCTCAATTACAGCAAAGTTAACACTAGTAGAATACTGAATTTATATGAAAATGAGACTCTTTAAATGTAATCGCTTAAAAATAACATTTTTGAGAGAAATTTTTTGCTGACATGGGAAGAAGGCTCATGTTGGCATTTTGAAAGAGGGACAGATCCAATTGTCCAGAAGTCACAGTCATGTCATTTGAGCCCATTGACCAACAGGATAGACAGAGCTCCACTGGAATGACTTCCTAAAAGGTCACCAGAAATGAAGACTGTCAGTAACCAACTGGGAAGCTGGGAAGCCAGCCTAGAAGACATCTATATATGTATCAAAAGGCTGAGAAGCATGGTCTGCTCCTGCAAGTTAGATTTCTGGAGAGGCTCCCAAAAGGACTACCCAGGCCTTGCAGAGAGCTCTGGATGTCCCCTCTTCTGATGCTAATATAACTTCACCTTCACCCTCTCAATGTTCTTTCCAGACTCCCCAAGACCCCTTCAGAAACTATGAGAGTAAAACAAACAAATGCAGAGTCCAAGGCCTGGGTCCCACATCCTCTTCGTTATGGGCATCATGTAGGTACGTACAAGGGCTCTAGACAACTCACACAGAGAATAGAGGGAGTGGATGTCACAGTGCAAGTACAGAATTTTCCAATGCATAGAGCCCCAATGGCCACAAATCTGTAAGGTTTTCTAAGAAATCACCTAAGAATAAGATTTATAGCTACTATTCAAGAATAATTATATATATTTTAGTGTCTATATGTAGAAACAAAACAGAGCTAAAATAGTGTACATTCAGTAAAGCATCTGCTCTGATAAACTGACAACAAAGGAAGTGTTAAGAGAGTCGTTGCCCTTTAAAAATGGCTGTCTGGATGCCTTCATCTTTAGGTGGATAGTCATGCTGATAACAGGAGGAGCAATCTGTGCGTGTGTGTGTGTGTGTGTGTGTGCATGTGTGTGAATGTGAGAGTGTGTAGATGTGTGTGTGTCTACTCTGTAAGTGTATGCATGTATGTGTTTGTGTGTATGTGTGTATATGTGTATGGTATGTATGTTGTGAATGGTGTGTGTATATGTGCATGCGCATGTGTGTATGTGTGTGTTTGAAGCTATAAAGACCTTTGAGTTTCTCAACATAGATGCCCTAAAAAAGTAAATATCCATCCAACTTATAGTAATTAATCTAAAAGGCATAAAAAGCATATAGACTCACTTGGAAAATATGAAAAAGATAAGTCAGGGAAATGGGTGGAAGGGATACATTTTTGGTGGACTATCAGACCCTATCATGGAGCCTCTTCCATCTGAGGAGGAATACAGAGCTAATCTGCAGGAAACAAAGGAAATAAAAACAACCACAATGAAAACCGGAGCCTAACAGGAAAATCTGGTCACCCCAGGAACCTCAAAGTTTTATTTCATGCTTTTGTTCTTTAATTGAGGGAGTGGCAGCAGTCTTGGTGAGGCATTTTTGTGTTAGGAACTTGTGGCAAGGGAGAGAAACCTAAACAGCTTCGAATTCTTCACAGAGAACAGTTTGCTCTGCTCTGGAAATGGACCTGCTATTCCTTTCACCAGACCAAAGTGGGATTATGAAGAGTCAATGGTGGGCACTTTTGGAGTCCAGAAGCAAATCTGGATGCGACAGAGATGGGATGGCAAGACCTTTGGCTCTTTCAGGGCCTTGCTGGGATCTCTTTAACAGCTTCTGGTCATTCTGCAAATCACAGCCAGGAAGAAAAACACTTTACAGCATTCATTTTATTTGCCCTTTTTGTTCAATGCTGAAAGAAATAAACACCTAACCCTTATGAGCTGTATGACATGAGAATGACCGAAACGACAGTGGTTTTGTGCCTCTTCATTCAAGAGATAAGAATGAACCAGAAAGGGGTAGGATGAGAGTGGACACACGGGGAAAGGCATTTATTTCCTTGTAATGGCTCCCATCTCAGTTGCCTTTTATCCACTTAGGTCCACATGACACGTTCATTCTGGAAATCTCTTCAGTTTGGCTATGTGCAGCTGTAATCTGACCTGCTCTGGGCAGTCCTAATTGCAAACACATTTCTCTCCTTCTGCAGCCTAAGCAAGCAGTGGTCAGAGCCTTGCCAGGGTTTTCTGGCATCTTTTTCCTGCCTTGTTTCCAAATCTGCATTTTTCTATGAGAAAAGATGTAGGAGAGATTGTAAACAGGATAATTATATGGTACTGTGATTTCCAATGCCGTTCTTCCTTGTAGGTTATTTTGACTGTGTAGGGTATGTTGTGCTGTGAGTTTTTTCCACTCTGCCTATGAGTAGGGAAGATAAAATGTTGTTTTGAAAAAACAAGTGTGTGGATCCACTGGAAACCTCCTACGATGTCATTCAAGACATATAAAAGATTACTGGGAGGAGTAGCAAACCAATGAGAGGAAAGAGTGAGTGTGCAGGTGTCTGGCACTTGACCCTCAGCACGGAGAACATGGAGTAAGGACCTCCCATCCATTCTAGAAGTCTAGAAAAGGGAGAGAAATTGCATGAATCATCTCAAGTTCAGAATATCGCAAAGTTATCCTGCCTGAAATGCAGCGTCCCAGCGGGCGAAGCACAAACATGGTTCTCCAAAAGGATACGTCCTCCTGTCCTTCCTCTGTGCGTCACTGAACTTTTCTCTGTGGTGTGTAAAGTCAGATGTCCTGAATTTAACATGTGGTGAGGTAACACCAAACACATGTTCAACATTCAAGTTGCATGCATGGACAGAGCACATAATTTTTTCTTTTGGCACATACAATGATGTGATTTGTTGCTGTCTGAGGTAAGGGGGCATGCATATTAGGGCCAACACTGATGGCCAGTAGGCTGCCTGGTACCACTTAACTTCACAGTGTGCGTATAGACTGCAGCATGTCACTGGTGGTCATTAAGCTCAAAAGCAAGGAAGCCCTGGAAACGTGCATTTAGTCACATCTTATTTTCAGTGCCTAGAACACTGATTAGGTATTCAATAAATGTTGTTGAAAAAAGTTGCCAATGTGCATCCCAAAAAACAGCCTGTTAATAATCAAAGTATTTCTGCTAAACTGTTGACTCATTTCCCCAGCAGCCAGGGACATAGGGATAAAAGAGCTGTCTTGCTCCCAGGAAGTCACAGCTTGACAAGAAAAACACATGCACAGGAGTAAACAGAGCACATTGGAAGCACAAAAGAAAAACCAGGAGTGTGTTCTGCAGCCCTAAATATTAGAAAGAGAAAAGAAGGCAGTGTCCAATGTTATCATTTCCTTCATTTTCATAGGGAAGGGGAAGATTGAACGCTGGGCCATAGTGGTTGCTCCAAACAGATTAGATGCTAGTCTAGTTTTGAATAACAGAATCTGTAATAAACTTCTTATGCATATCAATCAAATATAACAATGTTATAAATTCCCTTTCTAGAGAATCCTTCCTTCAGGTGTTGTGAGATAATCTAATGCAGAGTCAGGCAGCCATGTGATCTTAAGGACATTGTCTCAGCTGTGAACTAGGATAACATGTGTCTGGTAACGACCACAAGGGTCATTCTTTTACTAGATAAACTTTGCATGCTCAACTTTTTGTAAATGGTTAGTAAACACTGCATATAATCTGACACTGCAAGTTCTTAAATGGTTAACAGTCTGCCTGGTCACCTTCTTAAGCATAAACAGTAGTAATACTGCTGTCCTTTGATGATCTTCATGAAGAAAAACACCATACAAGGCATGAAGTAAAATGTAAAAACATCAACTTCAATGTCAATGAATGCCACTGTCTTTTCCAAGATAGAATTTAGTATTATTAATAATCACATCAATGAATGTTAACCATCTGTGATTATTCACACTGTAATCCCAGCACTGAGGAAGTTGCCATGAGTTTGATGCCAGCCTACTCTATAGAATGAGACTTTGTCTCAAGGAGTGCCAAATAAATGTTTACAAGCAATGTAAATGTTTGTCATCAGTGTTATTCTTTTCACTGAGAATTTCTTACATAAGAACTGTATTGACATCATTTCTATTCCTCTCTTACCCCCTCAAACTCTTCCCATGCACCCTCACTCTCTCAGTTCCTCGGCCTCTTTTTTATTATTATTGTGACATTTGCATATATATTTATATATAAAAGGAACTGAATCCATTTAGTGGTGCTCATGTATACAAGTGTTTAGGGTTGACCACTTGGTTTGGATAACCTATCAGGGAGCTTACCCCTGGAGAAAACTTATTGTGCCAATAGCTCTTTATCTAAAGGTGGGAGCTTGTAAAATTTACCCCATCCACATTGGCATGTCAACTGGTTTTATCTTTGTGTGGGCCTTATTTAGGCAACCGTATTGTAAAGATTTCATAGGTGTATCTTTTGTAGCATGTCCAGAATGCATTATCCAGCAGGAGGCATTCTGGTCCTCTGGCTCTTACAACCTTTCCAGTCACTCTTCTGTAATGTTTCCTGAACCTTGAGTGTAGAGGCTACATTGTAAGATGTATCATTTAGAGTTAGGCACCACAAGGTGGTTTACTCTCTACATTTTGATCAGTTGTGAAACTTCGTAATTATCTCTGTCTGTTGCAAAAAGAAGCTTCTTTGATGAGTAGTGAGAGTTACAACTTACCTGTGAATATAAGGATAAGTATTTAGAATATAGTAAGAAATTACACTGGTTTACGAAAATGAAAGCAATAGGTTCTTCTCTGGGGTCTGTGACCTTTCTAGTCATGTGTACTTGGCTACGTTTACAGAACTTCGTCTAGATTCCCTCCATTGATCAGGACTTAAGTCCAATTAGACCGTTGTTGATTACCCTCAAGATAAAAGCACCCTTACTGTACTAATAGAGAGATTTTGTTAAGCATCAATTGATGTGGTGTGCAGACTTTAAAACGAGGTAGGACCACTGACTGATTTTTCTCCCTTGGCAGTTTGTATAGCATCTTCTGATACCATGAGTTTTAGTCTTTAGGGAAGAGACTTCTAGGTCAGTTCCAGCTCAGTTTCTCCAAGTCCTATGTCTGAATTGTGTGGTGTCTTGAGCAAGAGGGTCTAATCTTCAAGGTCTAAAAGGCAACCAAGAGCTATGGAAATGATCTATATTAATTTGGGAGTCTCTTGGACTACCTTGACCAACAACTCAAAGGTAGGTTTCCCTCGGCTGGCCCTGGGATTCTGTTAGATTAGCCTTCAGCTATGTGCGTGCACTCACATATGTATTATATGTGCATTTTTAAATAAGATTCTGAAATAATACATTTCTTTATTTTTTTCAGTTATTTCTCTCTCCTTCCTCCCTCTTCCCCATACAACTAACCCTCCCTACGCCCTCCCCTGTTGAAGTGACCTCCCATTTTTCCTATTTCCTCCTTGACAGTACCTGTGTCCTACTCTCTTCCTCTCTCCAGGTCTTTCTTGCCCCCTTCTCCCATGGTCCCTTTCTACCATCTTGGCTTCTGCAGTTACTTCAACATAGACACTCACATCCAAAGATTTGGAGCTAAGGATAACAAACGGAGAGACACGCGACATGAGATGTTTGTGAGTCTGAGTTACCTCACTCGGTATAATGCTTTTCCAGTTCCATCCATTTACCTGACAATTTCATGATTGCATTTTTCTTTATAGCTCAATAGAACTCCATGTATATGCACGCCATTTTCATTATGCATTCAATCAGTTGAGGGGCATTTAGGCTGCTGCCATTTCCTGACTCTTATGAAAAGAAAAGCATGAACACGGCCGAGCAAGCATGTCTGTGGTGGGATAATGAGTCCTTTGGGTGTATGTCAAAGAGTGGTTCAGCTGGGTCATATGGTTTAGTTTTTTGAGAGTTCTCCGCAATGGCTACATCATTTTGCAATTCTCTCAACAGTGACTAAGAGTTCCTTTTCCTGCATTCCTGTCGTATTTGTTGTCAGTGGTTTTCTTACACTTAGCCACTGTAAGATGAAATCTTCGTTTTAAGTTGCATTTATCTAATTGCTAAAGATGTTGAGCACCTTTTAAGATATTTCGTAGCTGTTTTTACTTTTTCTTTTGAGAACTCTTTGTTCAGATCCATAGCCTATTTTTTAAATTGGGTTATTTGTTTTCTTGATTCTTTGTTTTTGAGCTTTTCGTATATTCTAGATATTAGTCCTTTATCAGATGTGTAGTTGGCAAAGATCAACTCCCATTCTGTGAGCTTCCTCCACTCCACTGACTGTTTCCTTTGCTGTATGGAAAGCAATTTAGTTCATGAGGTTCCATTTGTTGATTGCTAAGCTTAATTCCCAAGTGAATGGAGTATGATTTAGAAAGTCCTTTCCTGCACCTATATTTTATAGGGTATTGCTAATGTGTCACTTTATCAGCTTCAGCATTTCAGGTTTCACATGGAGGTCTTTTATCCACTTGGAGTTGACTTATATACAGGGTGATAGGTAAGAATCTAATATCATTCTTCTTCATGCAAACATCCTGTTTTCCCAGCACCCGTTATTAAAAGTACTGTCTTTCCTCCATTGGGCAGTTTTGGCATGTTTGTCAAATATCAAGTGGCTGTAATTAAGTGCATTCATGCTCGAGTCTTCAGTTTTGTTCCATTGATCTTGATGTCTGTTTCTGCGGGAATACCATGCTCTTTTATTAACTATAGCTCTATTCTACAGTACCTTGAAATCTGGAACAGTGAACGCTCAGTGCTCTTCTTTTTGCTCATAATCGCTTTGGCTATCTGGGGTATTTTGTGTTTCCATATGAATTTTAGCATGTTTTTTTTCTGTTTCTATGAAGAATGTCATGGGAATGTTGATTAAGATTGCATTGAATCTGTACATTATGTAGGATGGTCATTTTCACAATATTAATTCTACCAATCTGTAAACATAAATCTTTCCATCTTCTAGTGTTTTCCTCAATCTCTTTCTTCAGAGACCTAAAATTTTCGTTGTAGAGGTCTTTCACTCCTTGATTAGGTTTTTTTCCTAGATTTTTTGAGGCTATAATGAATGGGGTGTTTCCATGATCTTTTTCTCTGCCTACTTGTTATTGGTATATAAAAAAAAAGCTACTGACTTTTCTAAGTTTATTTTGGATCCTGCCACATTGCTGAAAATGTTAACCATTTCTAGAAGTTTTCCGGTGGAATTTTTTTGCTTCTCATAATAATAACATATCTAAATAATAAGGATTTGATTCATTTTCCTATTAGTATCCTTTTAATTCCCTTCTCTTGTCTTATTGCTCTACCTCAGGCTCCAGCACTATATTGGAGAGGAGTGGACAGCTTTGTCTTGTTCTTTATTTTAGTGGGAATACTCTGAGTTCTTCTCCATTTAAAATGATGCTGACGCTGGATTTGTTGTACATACATAGTTTTTATTAGATTGTGGTTTGTTCCCTCCAGTCCCTAGTCTCTCTAGGGCTTTTTTCAGGAGCTTCTTATAGGCGACAAAAAGATTAATTTTTGTAAGCCTTAAAAATATGGATTGTGTTTCTTAGTCCATTTAACCAAACTGTGTCTCTTGAAAGGGGAGTTGATGCCATCAATGTTTAAAGTTATTATTGAAAGATGTGTGTCAATTTATTTTTGGATTGTAGTCCTAGTTCTTTTTTGTGTTTTCATAATTATGGCTTCATTAGTTTTCTTTCTGCAGACTTTCGTTTATTCCTTTTTTTCTGTCCATAGTACTGCTTCAAGCATTCTCTGTACAAATTAATTCTTTCTTCTTGTTTGTATCATAGAAAGTTTTTCTTTCTCCTTTAATTCCATCAGATAGTTTTGCTGGATAGAGTAGTTCATGTTAGCATCAGTGGTCTTTTAGAACTTGCAGTACATTGTTTCATGCTCTCCTTAATTTTAAAGTTTCCTGTGAGAAATCAGCTACTATTCTGATGGGACTTTTCTTATGTGTGACTTGTGTTTTTTCTCTTACAGCTTTCAATTCCCTTTCTTTGTTCTGCATATTTAGTGTCTTATTGTGATATGCCAATGGGCATTTCTTTTCTAGTCCTGTTTATTTTGTGTTATATGTGCTTGTTGTATCTGTGTGAATAGGTCCTTCTTTAATTAATGGTGTTTTCATCTATAATTCTGTTGAAGATCTGGTCTTCTATTCCTATAATTCATAGGTTTGTTCTTTTCATGGTGTCCCAAAGACCTTGCATATTCCTTTCCTGTGTCGTTTTTCCTTTTTAATTTTTCATATGCTTTCTCTTGGTTCAATTCCTGTACTTTATCTTCAGGTCTTGATGCTCTGTCTTCTACTCAGTCCGTTCTACTGCCAAGGCTTTCTCCTACATTTTCTAATTGGGTTACTGACTTTCAATTTCATCTTCATTTCAACTTGAGTTTCCTTTGGTATTTTTTTTCTCTCCTGAATTCATTCTGGAATTATCTTTGCCATTTCATTCAACTATATTTTCTAGAGTTTCACTTAGGAGTTTATTGAGGTGTTCATATGTTCTTTAAACTCCTTTAATTCTTTGATCATGTTTATGACTGTTCTTTTAAGCTCTGTGTTCTGGGACTCCTCTGGGTAGTTATCATTGTATTTCTATAGCACTGTGGGTTTTACTGGGCTTATTATCTTGGCTTGTCATATTGTTTGTGTTTTCATGATGTACCTGAACATACTTTTGTTGGTTGTGTGTCTGATGTGAAATTTTAGTCTGCCTTTTTTGAGTGGGAAGTTTAGCTCTATTGTGGTTTTTATCTTGCAGCTTTCTTTTTTCTCTCCATTTAGGGTTTCTACTGTGGTATGCCTTGGAGAGTTTCTTTTGGGTTTCTCTGGGTGTGTCTTTCCTTAATTTTAGGGAAGTTTTTGTTGATAATCCTATTGAAGATCTGGTCTATGCCACTGATCTGGCATTCTTCTCTTTTTCCTATGACTCACAGATTTGTTCTTTGCACGGTGCTGTTGTTGTCATATTTGGTTATTTAAGCTCAGGTTTGAAGAGGTAGTTGGTAAACTCTTCAGATTCTCAGTATTGATTTCTGATTGGAAGGATAGGGGTGATTCCAGAATGGTACTATGCATGAGCAAGACAATCACAGCTAGGCCTATGAGTGTGGAGTTGGCAGCAAGGAGAGTGGACTTCTAACTCATTAGGGTAGTCTGCAGTGGCAGTATTTGTTGGTCCATTTATAATATTAGTATAGAAAATTAAATCTTTTGCAAATTATTGTTCAGTTAAATAAGTTTGTTTTTCATGATTCTATGTATTTATTTTTAAAGTTCTAAACTGTTTTGTCTAATTTCATCCCAGGGACAATTAAAGACTACTAAAACATGTTCCAGGATAATGTATGTGAAGGAAGCATGTGAAAGGTGTTCAGCAATCTTTCTATTAAACATACCTAGAGGCAATAAAAAAGCTCAGATTTAACGATGTTTTAGTTGATTTCCAAGATTCAGTCACATAAATTCAATTAACTTCAGCTTTCCCTCAGATGCAGCTTAGAGCTTCTAAATAACAACATTCCTTTCTTTGTCTGCTAGTTATGTTATTATTACCAAGCCTTACGCAACAAAAACACATACATAAAACAGACTAGGAAGAGAAAGTAGTGGTTTATGTGATTAGAGCCTAGCTTGTGCATTTGTATTATACACACTGGCCGTTGTGAAGCAGAGAGGAGAAGCCATCACCTCCAGGAGACATTTCTTTTCTACTAATGTGTACCCAGCACCTAGGATAACACCCATTACAGCACAGATTTTCAATGAGCGTCTACGGAGTGACTAAAGAAATGACGACAAGGAGCACACCCTTCAACAAAACACACTCTCTTTGGAGAAATTGATATGTGCGCCATTAATTCAACCTTGCATTTCCTGTGGCACCTTCCTCCACTCTCTCCTCACCATCTCCAGATTTCCTTTCAACCATCTGACAAAGCTCTTTCTGCTGACAGAGTAAAGCTAAGAAATATTTAAAGTAAATGAGGTCTGTTTTTAATTTTCTGCTCCATTACTGTCTGTGTGACTTTAGACAAATTATTGTTTTTCCTTCTTCAGTCTTTGGTTTAGCAACTGAAGATTATAGTACTTGCCATATCGGCACCTAGGAAAATTAAATAATCAGTAATGGACTTGCTAATATAGATGCATTGTTGAACCTGGCCACCCTTGCTAGGTACCTTGTGGGTATCTTATGTGTCTTACCACCAAACAGTCACTTTGCACCTGTTTTTAATAGTACCAATTAAGAACTGGGTGTGTCCTAGCAATGTCTATCTAATCATGACCTGTTAGAATAAAAACAGGCTTGAAATAAGTTCATTTCAAGACAGATGTCAAATGTGAAGATGAATGTCTAAAATCATTTCTTATACCCGTTAGTCAAGACTGTGTTGATCGTATGTAACAGACTAACTCCCTCGGAAAGGTGCATTTTATGGAAAGATACAAGATATCTGACAAAATACAAGAGAATAAAGTACAAATGGCCATCGTCTTTCAGTAGTCCAGAATTTAGGTTAACTCTATCTTTCCAAATTGGCCAAAACAGTATTTTACATACCATATGCTGTCCCTAAACCTTGCCACTTTCATATCAAGATGCCAAATCCATACTATCTTCTCTTAACACTCTGTCAACCTTTGTACCTGCCTCAAAGAAACTATGGTGGGGACAGTAGCTTCCAAAATAATAACTGATATTGGTTATATTTGGCCCTGTCTCTTGTACTTTGGCCTTTTTGAACACTGAGCCTCTATATAAGAAGTCCAGCTGTGGGGCTAGAGAGTTTGCTCAGCAGTTAAGAACACTGCTCTTGCAGAAGACCCAGGTTTCATTCCCAGCACCTACCATGACAACTAACAGCCATCCATGATTCTAATTCCAGGGAATTAAATGCCCTCTTTTGACCTTCGTGGGCACTGTACAACATGGGTGCACTTACCTAAGTGCAGGCAATACATTCATACATATAAAATAAAAATAATAAAATATTTTTTAAAAAAAAAAAGAAGTCCAGGTTCAAATCCCAGCATCCACATGGTAACTAACAACCATCTGTAATTCCAGTTCCAGGAGATCCAGTGCCCTCTTCTGTCTTCTGCAGGCATTGCACGACACAGGTGCACGTACATATAAGCAAGCATAGCACTCATACACATAAAATAAATAAACTTTTAAAAAATTAAAAAGAAGTCCAGCTGTGGTGAAGCTGCCAGGATAGAGAAATGCCAACGAGGCCAGCTGATCTCACCCTCAGCTGTTCTGGGACTTCCTAGACCAGGAGCCATGCACATGAGGAAGCTGTTGATATCTCCACAGATTCTATCAATCAATAATCACACATGAGGCCCCCAAAGAGGCTCACCTTTTCTAACTCTAGACCATCAAGAGATAATAATAACTGATTGGTGATGCTTTCCACAAGGATGTATACTGTTTGTCTAAAGGCCAACTTCTTAGATTTTGAGTGCTAATCCTATCTGGAGCTATAACTGAGTATAAGGATTGCAAAATAAAAGTGGCTATTGTAAAAGAATTCTGAACATGCAACAACCCAAAATTAATTCGAAATCAAACATGTAATGAATATGAGTAATTTCTAGCGGCACTCATCTGTGTTGCATCATGCAGTTTCACGGAGCCTTGGTTCTGAATACACATGTACACTCTATGCTGTGAATCCTGTCATTCCACATAATGCCAACAAACACTGCCGAAAACCTCCCAGCTCACGTTTAAGACTACTGGATGTTATTATCTTCAGTGTTTTTACTGCACATACAAAGTTTTATGCTCCTGAAGAAACATAATTGTTTAATTTCAAAAACAAAGGCTTTTCGTATTTTCCCACCATTGTTCCTCAGCATGTAAGTTTCAAATTATTGTATCGTTGATTGAATTGTTTGAGTGCTTGATTTTAAAAACTGCTGCTTGCATTGCTGACTTGAGTTTCATAAAAAATATTTGGCAGTCTTCTCTAGAGAAACAGAACCAATAAAACAATAGAATGTATGTGTACATGTGTATCAAGAGAAAGAGAGAGAGAGAAGGAATTTCACAGAATGACTCAAAGGGGCTGGTTTGTCCAACAATGGCCATCTTCACTCTGGAGATGCCGAGAACCAACTGCACAGCCGCTCAGCTTATGAAGCTGGATACTTCAGGAGTCTCAATAGTCACAATCTAGCACTAAAGGCCTGGAAGATCCCTGGTCTTCAGTCCATTTTGGAAGGTCAAAGAAGCTGGAGTCTGATGTCAGCAAACAATAGCTCATTCAACAGCAGGAAGCAAAGTGAGGAAGGCAATCATTTGCTTTTACTGCTTTTTCCTCAGACTTCTTTCTGTCTGAGCTCCCCATCAATGATAATACTCACTCTGGGGAGAGTCTTTTCTCAGTTAATTCTTCCTGGAGTCGCCCTCACAGGCCACCCAGAGGCATATCTCTTAGTTGACTGACTCTAGACTCTATAAATTGATAATCAAAATTAACCATCACAGGACCACCCCCTGCCAACTCTTCAACTTGCCATTCAATTACATGTTCTACATCAGGCTTAATTTCCAAATGAGTACATTAACAAAGTCACAAATTCTATCTTCCATGATAATAACTATCCCATGCACAACTGAAAATGCACTGTTCTTCCCCCAAAGTTCCTGGAGGAATGCTTAGTCTTTTAATAACCTATAACTCAAATATAATGATACAGATTTAATCTCACTTAACTGCTGTTATATTAGAAATATAAAGATAAAGGAATACAGGATTCAGGGAGAAAGAACAAATATCTACATAATGCATATGTATGTATGCACAAATATATTCTTAACAAAATAGGACAGAATCGCTCACCACAATTAAGTTCTTCATTTCTGCAACTGTTCTTGTGGCCAAATCTGGCTTTATATGTACTTTACTACCCACTCCACACTCCCTTCACATTCAGCAGGCGTTTTCAAAGCTCCGGGTTCTTCATCTGGAGGTATAAACTACATATATCACTCCTGAAGAGTCTGGCCTGTGCATCAGAAACACAGGCCAAACAGGAGAGTTGAAGATGTTGGAGCCAACACCCCTGCATCTCTCCGGTGCTTGGTGGTGGTACTAATCTCTGCAGCTGCAGAGGGACATGATTTTATTTTGTCTCACTATTTTCCCTCGTAGAGGAAGATCTAATGGCTTCCGTTTGGCCTTTCCATAATGACCCTTACTCCATAGGTCATGAAATCATTATGAGGATTCTGGAAAGTCCTAAGTATATCTATCTTTATTATGCATTCTGAGACTGGAGAAGCAATTGCAGGGCAGGTCTGGAGTCTCACAGTACCCACCGTGGGTCAGACTTCAGCTAAAACCCCATTTATCACCTGACTTCCATAATCCCCTGCATTAACTTGAGACCCACAGTGCTCTTTAGCATCTGCCAGAATCAGCATCAGTTCTGGGCCGGTGTCTAGTAGATACCAAGCGATCTGATTATTTCCCTTTTCGCCAGTGTACAGCTACCCTGGTAAAAGACCATCGGTCAAATTGAGGGAGGATGAGAGAGATTAGCAATAAGTTATTCTGAGGTTGTAGCAAGTCTCCTTTCCTCAAGGGAACGTGGCCTCCCCTTCAACTGAGTGGTTCTGGGACTGTGAGTTGGCTCAAGTCTGGACATTGGTTGAGGGGCAGTGATTCTCTTGCTTTAAGTCAAGGTAACATTTCGTTCTTTTCTCTGGAATTTTTCTGCTTCTATAGATGAAGCTAAAATTTATCAGCTTTCCTATCTGTTTTACTTCTGGGAACACTATGATTAATTAGCCATTGCCAAAGGTCTTCACAAGTCAGACTGTTATGAACATTGCCTTGCTTATGCTGTCCATTATGGTAAGTGCACTCACCTTGCCTTTGGCAATTCCATGCTGCCATTTGGCCCTTGTGACTCCACAATCCAATTAGACCCATTGCATTTAAGTTATCCAATTCAGCATCCACTGCAGCTTTCACTGCAAGGTCTGGCATAGAGAAAAGAGTGATAAATAGAGCCCTTCAAGTATGCTGGTGCTTCTTTTACGAATCTGTTTCTTACAGTAGTAATGAAGGACACACGCTCTAGACTCTCCCATTGTGGAGGGATAGGTTTTACACAGTATATCTACTCCTGCAGTCCAATTTCCCTGAGCCTTTGAATCCCTCATCAACAGGAAGTCAAGGAATATCAGGCATCTCCAGCTCATTCAGAGCAGGCCATCCTGACCCACACATTACCCAACTAATAAATTAAACTGGTGGCCCCTTTCTTAACTGTGAAAGCTACAATATTACACCCAGAATCTCTGCTTAGTGGGCCCATATGAATAGATTCAGCCTGACCTAGTTTTAGGTTCCTTCGCTAGCCTTAAAGTTCATTTCTGTACATATTCACCCAGACCTGTTCATGTGTGAGTTAGAAAACTCAAGCTATGCAGGAGTGTGTGGTGCAGCTCCTTGCTGATCACATCATATTCTGCACTTCTAAGTGTTTGCACTTGAGTCTGGTTATACAGATCTAGAGGAAAAGGTGGATGGTAAGGTGGGCCAGCAGGAGTACCAGCATTATCTTGCTTGGCATCTCCTGGGAGAGTGCTGCTGATTCTATATATCAGCAGGATTAATTCCCCCAGGCAACAGTGAAGAGAGTAATATTGCAAGGATTGGGGTGGGATGCATCTGCCACTTCCTGTGGGGTGATGACTTCCCAGCTAAAATAAATCCATCAGAATCTGCAAGCTCAGTGCCTTCAGCCTTATCAGGACCTTTCCACTCACCTCTATTCCAAGTTACAGGATCCCACTCTCCACCAATCCATGCCCTCGCTTCAACTGCTGACATCCTAGGAAACCAAGACTTAAACTTGTATTGAGTCAGACAATTTTATGGTGAGTGTTCGGGTTTGGTTTGGTTTTCAGCAACCTCAGCCCTATGGCTGCTGGACAGAAGATTCTCTTCCAGGGCCTACTTAGAAAACTTTCGATTGTTTATGTGTATCTAGAGCTGGGGAATTTCTCCTCTGACCTTATTCTTTTACTTTGCTACTTTACCCAAAGAAGCTAGAAGCATCCAGCCAGAATTTTTATAGTCTTTACTGTTTCTTAAATGTTTGAAAGTTTAGTGTAGAGTTACTAGATTCCTTGCTCCTTACAAAGAGTGAATGAAGAATAAATTCTTCTTGCATAGTTCAAATTATTGACTATCAACACTCTCCAGATTCTCCAGTGTTCCAGGAGAATCTTTGGTAATTTTACATTAAGTCAGATTGGAGGTCCAGCTCCAGATACCACCAAACCCTTTGGAGAAATCCATCCTTACAATTCCATTTCTCTAGGACCATTGTATCAGGCCAGAGTTTTTAGAGGAACAAAACCAACAGAACACATAGGTATCATAAAAAGGGAATTTACTAGAATAATTTACAGTTGATAGGGGCCAGGTAGTTCAACAGTGTATTCGTTTGCTTTTCTGTTGCTGTGATAGAAACACTGGCCAAGGAAACTTATAAAAGGAAGAGTTTATTTAGCTTATGGTTCCAAAGGGGCAAGAGTCCATCATAGCATGGTGACAGAGATGGCTAGAGCAGGAGCAGAAGCTAAACACTCACATCTTCAAGCAGGCACAGGAAGTAGCAAGTGACTGGAGATCCAGCAAGGCTTAAGAATTCTCTAAGCCGGCTACCAGTGACATGCTTCCTCCAGCATGGCTACACCTTCTAAAACCTCCCCAAACAGGGTCCCCAACAAGGAACAAAATGTCCAAATACTTAGAGCCTACGGGGGACATTCTCATTCAAACCACCAAGAACAGTATGCAAACACGTATGTAAATTATCAGCAACTATCTGATTTGTATACTTATTTTAAGTAATGTTATGCCCAGGGTCACATAAAAATTTCTTAGACAAAAGAAGTCATGAGTGAAAAAAGTCTAAGAAGCCCTGATCTACAGCACTGTGATTTTGTTTCTCTGGTTTTATTAGAACATCTGCTTTCTGTCTAGGGACCAAGCTCATGGATTCATCCATAGACATAGATCTACATGGCTGTTGAGTCATGTTACATGCCCTACAGAATCTTCAATGTGCTTATGCTATTGAATAATAGCATATTACCCAGCTACCCGGTAATTGGGTTAAAATTCAGAAGCCAGTTCACTAGTGCTGTGGAGGAACTGAGAACCCAAATTTCCAACAAGCTACAAGGCTCTCAGGTGGCGTCAAAACTAGTCTGTGGACCACTAGATTAACTTTATGTAATTGGTTTTCCCCACCAACCTTAAATCATTTGAAAACAAGTTATAAACCTCTTGGTTCAGCAGCATAGTCCCATCAGCATAACTCTTCCAAGAAAAATATTTTTAAGTAATCGGGATAGTGGTACATATGCCAGAAATTTTATGTAAAGAACATCATCTAAAATATAACAATTAAAAATTTCCTTGTTCATCTCAAAAATATTTTTCAGAGCATCCTCTTGATTGAAGATCCATCAAAAATCAAGCATTTCTGATATCCCATGTTCTAAATTGCTTCTCTACCTGTTATTGACATGTGTATCATGAATTCTGTCATGGTGAGGCCCAGCATTCAGCCTCACCCCACCCCCAGGCTTGAACCGACGGAGCAAACAGAGAATGTTCCTTTAGAGAAATTAATTTATTCCATGTTACTTACAAGGATTCATCCCCAGGGAGAGAGAGATGAAGATTTTGTATGGTGGAGCCTGCATTTTGATCACAAGTCCCCCAGAACTCTGGAATATGCACCCAAGATGGAGCCTTGGCACCCGCCTGCCTCTCTCCTTCCCAGCCTTCCCTGTGTTTCTGCTAAACCTCCCCCCTTAAGTCATTGGTTAGTTGGATGTCAATCACATTTGGAAATCCATCCTTCATAGCAGACAGAGAGAAAAACCACTTTTCTATGCAACAACATGTCTTTTTTAAGAATAATATTCAGTGAAAATTCATAACAGCCATCTAACACACTGTGTTTCACAGTTGGGATGTGATTGCTCTCTCACGAACAGATTCAAATTTTACTTTTTTGTCAAAAATATTTTGTAGTCTGCTGACATAGTGTTGCACACCTTTAATCCCAGCACTAGGGAGGCAGAGGCAGGTGTATCTATGTGAGTTTGAGGCCTGTTTAGTCTACATAGTGAGTCCAGGCCAGAGGAGGCTACAGGGAGACCCTGTTTCAAAAAACGAGACTATTTTATAGTCATCAATCACATGCGCACATGACAAAGCATCAGGAATTAGTTCTCTCTTGAATTATTTTTAAAGTACAAGGCATTTTTTTCAAGAGACACCCCCCCCCACCAATAACTTCCCCTCTCATCTCACCTACCAGAACAGATGATATAGTCACTGTCAACCCACACAAAGAGAAAGAAGAAGGGTGTCCTGTGACGGCCTGGCTCTAATTAGGATTTAATCCCTGGAGATCTGGAGCAAACATACCTCCTTAGAACTGGAGGTTTGTCAACCCGTGGGAGAGTTGATTGATGGAAGAACTGTTAGCCTTTACACAGGCTGTAGGGAAGATAATCAAGCGTGCCGGCCACACTTACTCAACATTGCAGAGCTAGTTAGAAAAAACCCTCTCTGATTCTTATTACAATGTAGTATGCTGCCTTCGAAGAGATTAGGAATTTACTGCTTATAAAATGCTTTATAGGTCTCCTGTGAGAAATCCAATATTTGCCATGTAAGATAAAAACAGAAATTATTTTTCTTATTTTCTTTTAAGTTTTCCTTAATCTGTGCTTCTTCACAGTGTGGTAATAATATAGTCATATGTGCTCTTCTGCCAAAAATTTTTTTTTCCTTACAAAGTAAGTCAATAAGGTTCACAAACAATAAGTTTCTGGTGTGTAAATAGCATAATTTTAAAGCATTTTCCACTCTATTATTCTTTTTTAAAGTTCTAGAGCTAGAAAAATCCAAAGAAGTTGTAGTTCCATCAGGGTAAGAAGCCAAAATTGTGGGGGTTTTTATGAAGTCTGTCAAGTTTATTAATAATGGCCTTCTGGATCTCTTGAGCCTGCAAAATTGGGTTGGGTGTTTGTAAACTGTGGTATTCTTATGAGAATTCTGGTATGTTGGGATTGGTTTCTACCTGAAAATATATATTAAAAAAGACACCAGGTTGATTCTGAATCTCTGAAAAAAATTTCTTTAATTCTGAAAATCAACTATATTATATGTAGATGGGACAGAGAACCATTGACTGTCCCATTTAAACAATGCTTTTCCATAAGCTGCACTAATTTATTTTCCTGCGCCTCAGAAGTAGGATAGGCAATTCCCTATGTTCTATGATTTAAAGGTTCGAAGATCACATCCTAGCTTGTTCACTGTCTAAAATTTTGCAATTTGAATATTTTTAAAATACTGATTTTTTATTTTATTTTATATGTATGAGTGTATTGCCTCCATGTGTATATGTGTCATGCCAAAGGAGGTCAGAAGAGGGCATCAGATTCCCTGGAACTGGAGTTACAGACAGTTGTTAGCTACCCTGTGGGTGCTGGGAACTGAACCCAGGTCCTCTGCAAGAGCAGCCAGTGCCATTGACCACATCTCTCCAGCCCCACAATTTGAATTGCTTTTTAAAAATATTTTATTTATTATTTTATTTTATTTTATGTGTATAAGTGTATTATCTGCAATGCCTGTGAAGGTCAAAAGAGGGTGTCAGATCCCCTGGAGTTATGGATGGTTGTAGCTGCCATGTGGGTGTTGCGAATGGAACTGGGTCCTCTGCAAAAGCAGTCAGTGCTCTTAACTGCTGAGCCATCTTTCCAGCCCTCCAACAATTTGATTCTTAAAGTTACTTCTCTCTCCCTTTTCAGTCAAGATCTCTGCACACTCCCAACCTCATTCCCACTTAGTGTCTGTGTAAGGAGGCCCACAGCAATCTCCGTTCAGCCCTCTGAGATAGTTGCCCTACACGGATCTCACACAGCAGCCAGTCCTTAGCAATGGCATTTTTGTTGTTGTTCCACTGAAATTTGAGGGAACAGAGGTCCAGAAGGGCACGTGGAGAATGAGCTTCGGGTGGAGCCGATGAGTAATGACATGGGAAAAGGAAAAGAGAAGGAAGATCCCCAGCAGTCTTAATCTATTTCACAATTTTGCCTGAGCCTGGCTTCTGTTTCCAGAACTCACCATTCTGTTTCCCACAGTGACTGACCTTGACATTCAGCAGCTCTTTCTTTCTTTGCTGTAACTAACCTTGACTCTACTAGAGTGCGGCTGTGGTTTAGCTAACCTTGTTTCACCCTTAACAAAAAAAAAAAAACTTAGGAGGTAGCCAAATACCACAGAGAACAGTGGGATTGTTTTGTGTGGAACCCAAACACGATTACTACATAGATTTGTCATCTCTCCCATACAATGAATGGGTTTTCAAAACATGGAGAGATTTCTCAAAAGTATTATTCCAGCTATTTTGTTCTTTGGCATTTGCCCACATACCCCAAGAGAGGTGGATATGAAAAGACAATATTTGACCATGTAGCTATCCTTACAGGGCAGACAGCCAAGGGAACAGAAATTTAAAGATGAATGTAATATGCAATTTTGCCCTGATTCTGTCTCCTTGGATAAACTCTGTTCACCACTTAAGTCTAAGTGTTCCCTAGTCCTAGATAATTGACAGGCAGTGGGAGAAGGTAAAAATCAAGTAGAAATTGAACACTGAACAGAAAAGCACCTCTTTTATAAGAAAAATTCCACTTCATTGTGGAATGATGAAAATGTCCCATTCTTTGGTTTAGATAAATTCCAAGCATGTTTACGCTGATTTCTCCACAGGGAGAAAAAGAGACTGTTTCTTTGAAAAGCCATTGACACAAAAAGACTCAAGTTCAATTTGGTTTCATCTTGAAGGTTTGAAGTAAAACAATTCTTTGTAAAGATTTATAAATAAGGCATTCATTAATTAAACTTCATATCACTTTGAAGTGAATACTATTGAATTCATTTAACCAGTGATGAATTTCTGGCAGAGAAATTGAGCAATTAGACTTGCTCAGTAAAGCATTTTAAAATACTAGGAGGGGGAAAGGAGTTCCGAGGGCTTTATTCTCCATGTTGAATTACTCCTACCTTTAGAATCAGATCCTTGATAGATAATTGTAGAGGAAGAGAATTCTGCTATGACCCAGATAGAATTATAAGTATAGCCTAGGCAAACTGCTTAAAGCATTAGCATTTCCTATTTAAAAAGAATATCTAGTGCATGCCACATCTGGAAGAGGTATGCAGGAAGTCTTTGAGTGCTGTCACCCTTTCAGTGACAGCTGAACATCTGTCCTTAAACCTCTCCAGTTCTGAGGAAACTTGCATTTCCAAGTCAGTGCTGTCTCTGAACATTCTGAACATTTCTGATGTTATTGTCTTGAAAGCATATTGAATCTCAAAGGCTTCTCCTCAATATCATCCTGTCCAATCTTGATATAATTCTACCTTCCTTTCAGTCCTCTTTCCTAATGACTCTCCATATACATCACCCCATGTGTGTCCTCAAGTCCAGCCTTTTTGTTGTTGTTGTTGCAACTATTTTTCTGTCTTGTTCAGGCCTTACTTATAGTGTGTTGTGAGCATTACTTTCCACATTCCTTTCCTTTCATCCTGCCTTTCTGCCTACTGCAAAGATTTCTATCATTTCTCATTTGATTCTGAAGAATATGATCAATGCCTGGCCATCACTCTTCAGTCTACGTCACTCTTCACTCAGCTTTAGGGTCTTCTTCCCAGATGCTTGAGTCCCTTATCCTCATGGTTTACCCAGCCAAACAAGGCCTCGCTGGCTACGTGCCAACACAAGCACCATCTTTTGCCCCTATGCCTTTGTTTCAATGACACACCTCTGATTTTTTTTTAATGCCTTAAGTATAATTTCATTCACTAATCCTTTACTGATCTTGATAATCTGTTTCTTACCTATGCTTTCCTCATACAACCACACATATTAGTTCAAAAAATACTTATTGGTAGGTCCTAAGTATAAAACACCATATATAATGAGAAAGAGATAAAACTATCAGCCAGGTTTAGTGATATGCCTGTAATCCCAGCTATTTGGAAGGCTAACATAGGATAATCACAAGCTCACAGCCAGTTTGGGCAACTTAGTAAAACCTTGTTTCCAAGTAAGCTGGTTTTTTGGTTTTTGGTTTTGTAAACTCTAGGACTGTGGAAATGAATCAGTAAAGTGCTTATTGTGGGGGACCCGAACTTGATCCCCAAGACTCACATAAAAAGCCAGGCATGGTCACATACACTTAGAATCCAAGTGCTGGGAAAGTAGGGATGAGCAGATCCCTGGAATCAAGGATCAGCCAGCCTAGCCTAACCAGTCAGCCCAGGTCCCAGTGAAGGACTTTGTCTTAAAAAATCAAGTTCCTGAGGAATGATACCCAAGGTTGACCTCTGGCATTCATATGTGCATATCCACACCCATGAACACACATCCACACATATGAACACATGCACATGCAGTGCCTTCTGGATTTTATAATATGCTGGCATATTGGCCCACTGAACATTTAGAGGCTTCTTTTTATTAAATAGCTCATTTAATGCCAAGCATGGTGGTGCAGGCCTTTAATACCAGACCTCGAGAGTCAGAAGCATGTGGATCTCTGTACATATCAAAGCTAGCCTGGTCTATGTAGTGATGTCCAGGTGGGCTGGGACTATGGAGACCCTGTCAAAAAAAAAAAATCAAAAATTTATTTCATTTAATATTCATACATTCATACAATGTGTTTGGAGCCAATCCATTCCCTAACCCCTCCTTGCCTTCCAGTTCCTTTCCTGTACCCCTACTTCTCCTTCCCAACTATATTTTTGCTCACTCTCTCTAATTTAACATTTATTGTATGCTACCTATATGTGAATGGATGTGGGACCATCTAGTGAAGTGTGGAGAGCCTCCCAGGGCCTGCATTCCTCAAAAAAGTGACTCTCCCTCTCCCAGCAGCCAACAGCTGCCAATGGCTCCTCAGATGAAGATGGGACTTCCCCTCAGTAACCCATGCTGAATTTTGACTGGCTTGGTCTTGTGCAAGTCTTAGACATGCAGCCCCAGCCATTGTAAATTCATTTGTACAACTGTGCTCTTATGTCAGGCAAATTATGTTTTTCTCCAGACATTCCCTCTAATCTTTCTACCCTTTCTTCTGCAATGATCCCTGAACTTCGGGGGAAGGATGAGATATAGACATCCATTCTTCACTATGTGCTCACATCTGTATTCATTGCCATCTACTGTAAAAAAGAAGCTTCTCTGATGAGAGTTGAAAGGTACACCTGTGGGTGTGTAAGAACTTAGGGAGAAGTTTATTACTGTGTCTATTTAGCAGAGTAATAGTAACTGGGCTTTTCTTAGGTCCTGTAGCCCAGCTAGCCACAGAATTTTGGCCCAGTCAGTGGTACCAGGCATGGAGTCCATCTTTTGGAGTGATCTTTAAATCCAATTTTAAAAAGTAGTTGGTTATTCCCATAATATTTGCGCCACTGTTGTACCAGTGGGCATATCTTTCCAGATCAGTAATTATTGTAGCTTGCAGAGTTCACAGCTGAGTAAGGCTGACGATTACTTTTCTCCTCTGGTAACACATATAGCACCCTCTAGCACTATAAAAGCTAGCCAGTAGGAATGAAGTTTCCAAGTTGGTACCAACTTGACTTTTCCATGTCCTATGACTCAAATATGTGGCGTCTTCAGAAATAGGGTTTTACCACAAAGTTCTGGAAGGTAACAAAGAGCAGTAGCAAGAGCCTTTAATGTTCGGGGGAATTTATTGGACCCCACTCAAAAAGAGGCAACCCATACATGGAACTGAGCTTTTTATTTGATAGTCAACAGCATTAGGTCTTTGTTTACTCAGTCAACAAATACTGATTGAATACCTACTGTGTGCTCAAACTAGTCCAGGGTTCAGAGATACAGGTGAAATGAGAAAAGCAGACCCGTAACGAGGAAGCTGCCAATCTGAAGGGAGAACTGGTCACACAGAAGAAACATTAGAAATGCTACGGTAGATGCTGCTCTAGAATATAGAAGGAACAGAAGGATTAATGCCTGGGTCACTGTTGGAGGGAGATAATTCTTAGGGACTAGGTTAACTAAGACCCAGGTGACGGCCATAGGCACCACTGCAGAGCTCCTCCCCTCCAAGGTTCTTTTGAGGCCTGAGTCTTAGCTTCAACAGAAACAAATACAGGGGTTGCATTAAGCTCTTTCACTCTTATTAACAAAAATAATTTCAGTTGCATTTACATCAGGCAAAGGCATCAGGTTCTGTGATCTATTGTGGAGCAAGAAGGGGACTAGTAGCTTGGTCAGGTAAAGACTTCTAAACTGAGTCATTAAGCCAGACTTCCCTGATTGTGTGTCTGGGGAAACTTTCCTAAGTACTTCAAACCTCAGTTTTCTTATTCATAACAAGTGATTTTTTAAAAATTGTTTTAATGGGTCAGAGAGATGGCTCAATGGATAAAAGTGATTCCATGTAAAAAGTTGTCCTCTTATCGCCACACACGAATCATACCATGCCACAAGTATATACTTCATAATATGCATAACAATAAATAAATAAATAAGAAATTTAAATGTTTAACTGCTTTATTTAGAAATCTAAAAATCAATTTTCAGGCATGAATATTATAGAATGAATGAGCCATTCTTTAATTAGATTTAAAGTTTGTGTCATAGGATGGAGCTCATACCTGACACTGATATCAGGCTTAGGAACCTGAGCCTAGAGAGGTCACAGGACATAGGTGAGAGCCTAATACTAATTTTCTATTAATAGTTATATTAAACCAACCCCTAATGACGTATTGTTGTACCCATAGGTTAATGCACCTCTCAACTCTCACCAGAGAAGTTTCTTTATGCAAGATCAGCCCAGAAACCCACAACTTGTCAATGTGCAGAGAATGAAAGGCTGCAGAGTGCTCATCCCTGAACAGGACACCTAGATCAAACTTCTGCCTCCCTTGACTCAGGGATCATTGCAGAAGAAGGGATGGAAAGATTGTAAGAGTCAAATGACTTCAAGGAAATGGAGTTTTCCAAACAGTTGGTCAGTTCATCATATGAATTCACAGCAATGGTGACAGCATGCACAAGTCCCACACAAGCTCAAATAAGTCAAAATCCCAGCATCGGTGTAGGGAAGTGAGTAAGAAATCCTAATTCAATGTAAAGAAATTTGGCAACCAGGCTCCAGTGGATGGGCCCACACTGAAGGACATTTGGGAACACAAATTATACTCTATTACTGTACTCTTCGTGTGTGTGTGTGTGTGTGTGTGTATGTGTGTGTGTGTGAAACAGGGAACATTAAGCTGGGTAGGGGGCAATAAAAGGAGGTGTAGCAGGGAAGGGAATCAAAATATCAAATTATATTGTATAAATATTATAAAAATTCAACAAAAAATCAACTTATAGAACATAAAATAGTCATAAATGTTACCAGTCATACCTGTTTCTGTTTCAGTCACAGATTCTATAGAAAGCAAATAGCACACTTCTGTTATGTAAGAAGAGCGTTTATTCACAAAGAGGATATTTACAAAGTGCAGCAGCTTGAGTGCAGCCAAGTAACTCTGAGAAAGCTGCCTCCATGTCTGGGTCCAAAGAGACAAGAGGTGAAAGTCTTAGAGATTAGGAAAGAGAAAGTCCACATCTGCAAACAGCAGGGCAAAGACAACACCTGGTAAGTAAATACTTCACTTTTCTCTTTTCTTCCAATCAGTTTCCCAAAAGCCCATTGACCAAAAACCAGCAAACATCAGAAAATGAGAGATCCTGCTGCTGTCTCCATGTAAGTCAGTCTTGTGGGTCAGTGAGTCCGGTGGAGAAGCTATCTGGCCTGATATCAGTGGTGACCAACCTCAGTAAACATAAGAAATTACTTAGAAAAACTCATTAAAAACTGAAGTCCTGAGCCCACTTCACCAAAGTCTGATTCAGTCAACTTGGAAAGACAGAAATTAGTAGCATACTGCTTTACTAAACATCCCTCAGAGCCTGATGTACATAATTAGTGGACCCCATTTTTAGAACACTGAAATGGATATTTAATTTCTAGTTAATAATTTATTTGGTTCCATATATAGCACTTATTTGAATTATTTACCCTTAAGAGAGGAAAATCTCAAGAGTAAGTTTAGACTAAATGATCAAGGGAGAAGATTTGATTCTTTTCTCAAGGAAGAGGAGTTTGCATTTTGGCTAAGACTTATCATCAAGCACAGTTCCAGTGGAGTGTTGTGATTTTCCTGTGGATCAGTCCATAGAAGAGACTTCATTGGCTACAGTGCAAATTTGCAAATTGTCCAAACCATCACTCCTTAAGAAAGGGTTTTTAATTTTTGCAATATCTTCTTGCACTGGAAATCATAGATGGTTAGTAATCTGTGAATGACAGAAGAAAAAAATAAGTTCAATTTAAATGTATGTTGTGAAGACTAGTCTGTACTTTTTTTATAAGTGTGAAACATACTCTCCTTTTAAAATAAGCCAAACCCAGTAAAATTTCAAATAAATGTGTAAGATTGCACGTAGTTCCAGTGTTCCTGAAACACAATAAGAGGGCCTAGGAAAAGGAACCCTAGAAATCAAGTCTGCCTCTGCTCTCAAGCTCCCGCCCACTGCCTGTCTCTGTAATTGTAGTTCAAAGTAACTGGAAATTTTCAGAAATGTTTAGCTTGTGAAGACAATATAACAGAGAAATGTAGGCTTGTCTTTCCATTTGAAGTGTTTCTGTCATACACCCCCTTCTCATAGGTGTGTAACTCACAAAACCAAATCTTAGTAACCAGATTACATGGCTTCATCCCAAGAGTGAATTTATTTCATTCCAGTAGAGACTGCCCATGTAACACCTGTTCCCAGCAGAAGATATTAAGCATTTTGCACACACCTACACATATTCTTGGGATAGGAATTGCAGCTGTTTGTAATTTTACTATAACTATAACCCAAAGTAAGGGACTAAAATAGCTATGAGCATTAACATTAGAAAGCATGCAGCAATCCTTTCTGATAAGACCTCCAAAGTACAAAGTCAACAATAAAATAATTATTACAAAATCATCAGAAAAACATGGGACATAGTCCTAATTTTTTAAATATGAAAACATTGTTTTCAAGATTTCCTTCCATAGACTAAAGCAGCCTGGCCACAGGAGAAGATGTCTTTATTACACTCTTTTCTTACTTAAAACACAGTATTATACTGTGTGTGTGTGTGTGTGTGTGTGTGTGTGTGTGTGTGTGTGTACCACAGCTTATGTGTGGAGATGAGAGGACAACTTGAAAAATTGGTTCTTTCCTTCTACCACGTGGGTTCCAGGGAGCTCCAGGGATGGAACCCAGGTCAGCAGGCTTGATGGCAAGCACTCCAATCCACTGAACCACCTCACCAGCCCTCTTTTCCAACTTAAAAAACAAATTTATTTATTATTTTTATTTTATGTGTGAGTGTATTGCCTTCATGTATCTAAGTGCACCCATGTCATGCAATACCTGTGGAGATCAAAGCAGGTTGTCTGATCTCCTGGAACTGGAGTTACAGATGGTTGTTAACCGCCATATGGGTGCTGGGAATCGAACCCAGGTCATCTGCATGAGTAGTCAGTGCTCTAAACCGCTGAGGCATCTCTCTAGTCCTGTCTTTTCCAATTTTTGTATTAGTCTTATAAAGCGATAATATTTAGTTTCTGGACTTTGAAATGCACTCATTTAATATGACTTTCAAGCAGCAAAACTGAGTTCCTTGTTATCTGAGAAAAAAAATGACCCAAATGCTAGTATGTCATTATCTTAAACTCTCTGCGGTTGGCTCATTGTGATTATATGTGATATTAATCATTTTCTTGGTGGCTTCTGTTAATATGGTTGCTTTTAACTATAAGAAATAGAGTATTCAGCTCAAATGACTTAGGAGATGAAAGGATTTCTTTTCTCATTCCAAGGAGTCCCAAATAAGCCAGGCTCCAGAGTTGATTAACTCAGATTCCCAAAGACCCAGTCTTTGCCATGTTTATACTCTTTCATCTGAATTTCTAGAGACTGAAAAAGGACAGTGTGCCAGTTAGGGTTCTCTGAGAAACAGAAGCAGAAGGAGATATGTAATTTCAAGTAATTGGCAAATGTGTTGCAGGAACTGAGAAGTCCAAGATCCATACAGTAAGCTGGCAGGCACGGAACTCTGGGCAGGAGCTGACACTACAGCTCTAAGACAAAATTTCTTCTTTCTCTGTGAAACCTCAGATTTACTGTACTGGCTCCCAAGTTGGTTCCACGTAGTCTACCTACGTCACCAATGGTAACCATCTTTACCTCAAGTCAATTGATTGTAGCCATCACTTCATCTCTAAAGTACCTTCATAGCAACACCTAGATTAGTGTTTAATTGAACAACTGGATACATTGGACTTGGCCAAGTTGGCCCATAAAATTAACTGCCACAGGTAGCTTCTTCCTTGTATGGCCTTTTAACAGCAATGAAACCTTTCCCAGAAACCTCCCAACAGACAAACATTCCCTCAGTTTTTCATAAGCCAGTGCTAGGATTTATCCATTCCCCACCTCCTTAGAAATCAGTCACTTATAAGAAGAATGAGATCAATCAAGTTTGATTTAAACCAATTGAGTTTTAGCTGTGTACAAGGAAGAAGAGTGAAGTTGTTGAGTAAGCAAAAGAAGTATCAGTATGCAGTAGGAATGCAATAAATATTTAAGTGACTAAGTCAATGAACGAATGGTTTTACATACTCAGTATAAGTTCTGGTGATTTTTGGCTGATGTATATACCTTGTCAAGCCATGATGTCAGCAGGTGAACAGTGTATATGCTGTATGCATGAAGTATGCCTTTTGTTTGTTTAAGATCTTTGACATACACTGTGAAGCCTTATGATTCATAAATACTAAGGGAATGTTAACTGTGCTCTAGAGCCCAAACTGAAAAGAAAGGCAGAGAAATGCCATTCTAATGTATAAAGTATTTATTTGTGCACGTGTGAGCTTTCCTGTGGACATTGTTAAACTCTAAAGTCTAGAATATATTTTTAAGACACTGTTGTTTTGATAAATACGACTTCAGTTTAGATAAACCTCTCAGGAAAACAAAGACCCTCACCTTGGGACTTTACGCTCCAAGGAAGATCAAGGTATGCTCAGGGAAACAAAATGATGTTTTTCTTGCTATACCTGTTACTGAGTTTATTGTTCTTGTTTAGCATTCTATTGGGATTTGTTTTGACCAGGAATCTTCATTTGCACATGTGATATTAGAACAAAATGGAAACATTTTCAAAATAAATGGAAATATGATTTATTTTATATGTGCATACACATACACAGTCATGACTATGTGTATGTGTTCTACTATGACCTAGTATTTTCTACTGTTTTTAACTGCCTTTATAATTAGGGATTGTGTTATATTCCTTTTACGTTAACTTTTCAAGAGAAAAACATATTCCTTTCAACTGGGCAATAAGGAATGATGATGTTCCAGCTGCCTGACTGCAATACAACTTTATGTATTAAAAATATTATTGGAAACTTATGAGGTGCTCCTGTGGCAAGGAGGAAAGCTTCAACTGACCTTCCTTCTTAAGCACCTTGGAAAACGCATCCTTTCTTCTCTGTGTCCAAATTGCTGCATTTATTAGACTTGTAACACAACACAGTCTTTGACTATTTCTTTGACACAGTTGGTTTATGTTCATGATAAATAGAACAACATTCTGATGAGTTTCCAATGTCAGTTTTGTTTCATGAGGATGTAATAACCTTGAAGGTAAGAACTGTGTTACTTTCCTTTATCAATAGATGGCTTGTGGACAGAGCGAAATACCCATGCCATATCAATTAAGGTGATAGTTCAAGTATTTTTCAAGAATATGCCTTTAGGTGCTGGAGAAATGGCTCAGTGGTTAAGAGCATTGGCTGCTCTTGCAGAGGACCCAGTTTCTAATCCCAGTACGCATATGGCAGTTAACAACCATCCACATCTCCAGTTTCAGGGGATCTGACACCCTCTTATGATTAAAAAATATTTTTTAAAGAATATATATTTATAAACCTGTTGTTCATTCATTTATTTGACTCTTGAAAATCTTCTTCACTTGTTCTAAGTGCAATTATGGTAAGTAGAAAGCACTTGAGAAGACATTGGTTTTAGACTTAGGTTTTAATCACCGTGTCTTACTTTAAGATTGCACTAGGACATTGTGGTTGTGCTGCTGTCCTAAAGGGACAGGAAATATATTCTAACTTGTTAGATTGTAAATGTACCTTGATATCTGTAAAGTCAATGTGTTTTTTTCTACATCAATATCTGCACAACATGCTAGTCTCTACTTTTTAGATTTTCATCTGTGATATGAAATTATCATCACCAAAGATATCACTGAGACAATTGCCATTTTTTTAAAAAAGGTCTAATATGTCACGGTAAGTGCTATGTAATATTTTTCTTCTCCTGGGAGAATTTGAGATAATGTACTTGACTATGCTTTCTAAACTGTGAAGTGCTGTTGCAATATGTTTTGTAGCTATTGTGGGGTGGAGATAAGTTTTGTAAGAAAAGAAGAAATGTGATGACCTTCATTTTACAGTTCTGGAGCTCATGTCTGATTCAAGTTCAGAATTCATCAATTTGTCATGTAATTGTTTTAAATAATCCAAGTATCACAGTGTTTTCTTGTACTATTTAATACAATTTAATTGAGTTTGTTTAATGTAAAAGATGACATAAACAGAAGTTAAATTTTTGAGTATGGGGACGTTAATAGGCAGTCATTCAAGAACATGGCTATAGAGTTCAGAATTGGCCTGAGTCCGTGGTTCTCACCAGCTGTTCTTTGGTTTACCCTTCTCAATTTCTGCCCACAGTCTCAAGGAATTTATTTAGGAGCACTCCTCACTGCTGCCTTTCCCTCTACTGGGCTCCACATGTGGTCAGCTTCTATGGGTTTACAGGAATCCCCGGTCACTTTATCTTTAGAATCTTAGTAATTTACTAAGATTCTAATGATGATGTATCACAATAAGATTAGCAAAACTGAGAAGTTCTAAATATTTGCATTTAAAGAATCAGTGTTCTTAGTAATGTATGACTAGATACAACTACTTCATTAGTAACCTTTAGCCATAAACAGTGTCAAAACTGTAAGCTGAAAGTTCTTCCTGCATGCAATTGTAAGTTATGCAGCCTCCATGACCCCCTCAGTGCCCTTGGGTGCACTCATCTGTCTGCTAAGCCTTTCTTCCCTGGAGCTACTGGCTGGGTCACTGAGACAGCCTCTTTGTAGGCATACTTTTGTCCACTGTTGTTTTGAGGTGACAGTGTGAGTTGTTATTTTATAACTGGGAAATCCCCATTGTTACCTGGTCCATTACTGCCTGCTGGATTTTTGTGCAAATTGGTTCTTTTGCTCTGAAAGCTCTTTTCACTTTTCAAAACACCAGGACAAACAAACTGATGCTAAAGAGGCAATCTATAGAGCAGTCTCTTGGACTAGAAAAGAAGTTGGTATTGCCTGTTTGCTCCAATCACACAAACAGCATTGAGCCTCCTAATGGAACGAAAATGCATTACTGTCTGAATGGGAGTGTGGGCAGGGATGATGCCGGCTAGTCAGTTTCCCCTTCTGAAAAAGTCTGTGTTGGGAAGACACATTCTATTCAGCCTTAGCTCTTGCATGCACCATAACGATACGCTAATATATCTAAGGATTCTCTAACCTAATGAGGTTCCTTCTAAACCCATGACTCACTCCACATGCCCTATATGTCTTCCGTCTCACCATCAACTCAGAGCAATTGGAAGAGACTCGGAGATTAAATTCTAAAAAATAAACCTCATCATAATGGGAAATCCAATTAACTTTCGATACAGTAGCCACATACCCACAGCACTGTTATAATTTTGCCTTCTATGAAAATGGTTGAGCTGTTCATTAGATGGCATGTCAAAAATTAAACAAGGCCAATTATTTTCCTTGTCCTGATATCTAGCATCATCCAGAGAATCATATTAGAAAACTGATTACTGATATGCATTATGACTAGATGCAGTTCCTGGAATCTTTGTTTTTTTCCTTGTTTTCTCTTCTCTGATATGTCTTGATGTCAGAGAAAGTAATTATCTGGGGAACCCAGACTGCTCAGTGGTTTGGAGATGGTAAAATGATATAAATAATGTTGATGTAATTTTTAGCTTTCATAAGTGAAAAGTGATATTAAATAGTGATGTTATCCTGTTTCTTCTCTTGACTGCGTTGTGAAAAAACTAAAAAAAAAAAAATATTGCTATTCTTGCTAACTGGGCATGGGGATGGAGAACTGAAACATCACATGACTTGCTTAATCTTTTAGATGAGATTATTGGTAGAGATGAAAGTAAAAGCCCAGCTAAGTAAGTGTGCAGGACTTGTAACACTGGCAAAGCTGACATTCCCTAGGTTTCTATTACACACCTTGTTGTCTTTTATTACTTTTTACAGATTTAACTTAGTCACATTCGATCAAAATAACCTGCTCTTTACCATATCACGGTAAGGATAGGAAAAGGATTGAAACGTAATCTCTGTCCTCAAAAGGAATGAAATGACATCATAAATACAAAGCAGAGAGTAATAAATAGCATTTTAGACACCAGAAAATTACATTAAAGCTTTTTGCAAGCAACTTAAATATGTTCTGGGTGTGGCCACATACATACTTAGAAGTTCCTAAGTGGAAAGAAATTTAGAAGAGATTCCATTTGGTTGGAAGTAAAGGAAAATCAGGGAAAGAAAAGAGAGAAAGGTGGAGGCTTCAGTCTGCCACGCTCCCTGCAGTTTCTTTTGACTTAATCGTCATGTCCGGTTACCCCAGGTAGAATTTCTGCATTTTAATATGTGCTAAATCCTGCATTCATAAAAATGCAGATCCACCCTCCACAGCCTCCATGCAGCTTCTGTAGATCTGCAGTAAAATTCTGACATCTGCTCTTTGAGCAAGCCCTCCAGGACTGAGTCAAGCTTTTGGACTACACAGGAAACAGCGTTATGATCACGCCAGCACGGTTTTTAAGGATGGGAAAGCACTGACTTGGAAGATAGGGATACACAGAGTGGTCTTTGTCAGCTTGGGCATTGCACTAGGTAAGATGAGACCAGGACAGGGCAAAGAGATCTAGGCAAACAACCAACACAAGCTGTGAGCAGCTGGGTGCATGTGGGCACACCCCACCTGAGCGCCCCAGAGAAATCTGGCTCCTGACAGTGCTCCACCCTTTCCTGTCCACCTCCTGCATTTCCTCTGACCCATGTATTATGTTCCATCTAGGGCACAGCTGCTCTCATTTTGCATTTATGAATAATTTGAGGCTATATTTAGGTATATCCTGTCATTAGGTACCTACATTTTTGTGTACAGATTATAATTTTTTTCAGAATTCACGAAATTCATGAGAAAGAAAACTCTTAATATTAGGTCACTTAGTCAATTACCTCCTTTCCTGCCTAATGCAAGATTATTCCCTGTAGCCCCGTTTCTAGCGCTCTGTTGCCTATTTTTAAATGTACTAAGTGATGGTGATTCTGCCACTCCCCCCAGGAGACCATTATCCCAGCTCACCATTCTCAGTGTCAAGGGGCTTTCCCTGGTAATTAGCTGCAACTTGCTCTTTCTTCCCTTTCCCATTATCTTTAGTTATCAATTCCCTTGTAACAACATTATTTCTCACACTTGGTTATATATTTTTAGATAGTTTCCATAGTTCCATGAGCCACTCTTAAAAGGAGCTGAGATGCTTGGTACTAACCCATATCTTAATTATTCACACTGTTGGAAGATGAAGATGGAGTTAATGGAATCGGTCGCTGGGCTCTCCTGTTTCTAGCAGCATGCTGCATTAGCCTGTGCCTGCATCTCTGCTTGTCCACATTGATTTATCAGTCTTAGGTCACCTTCATCTACAAAGTTATATCCCTTTAAGCATAATGTGTCTAGGTCATTTGAAGGTGTATAAGAAATAGCCACTTCATTTTCTGAAAAATGAGAGGTGGGAATACCCACTTTATTAAAGGTGTGTGATTCTTAAGTGGCATCAGGTATGCAAATAATTTAGCAAATATTATAGTATATACTAATCTAAGAGTTATGAAGCATATCCATCTACTATACGAACAGAAATTTAAAGACAAATAAACCTCATATTTGCAGCTTTGTCACTTGCTAGTCATATGACCTTATCAACATTTACATGCAATAATTTATTATTTACTGTTTCATAGTTCACTGGACTGAAAATTCCCACGTGTTTGAACTTGTTCATTTCTATGCCCAATGCATCAAACTTAAACTCTTTTATTTGAGCTGTTTAACCTTCCTGAGCCTCAATGTTGTCATTTGTGAAACTGTCTTCCTCTAAGTCAGACCCATTTTCTGCCTTGTCTCACATTTCTTAGCCCATTTTGTGATCCAATCTTTGCTGCAGGAACCAGGTGTACTTAGGGACAATTTTCCAACACCCCACTTCCACTGCACCTTGAAGAATACTGCCATCTCCTAAAACACATTTGCAAGAGCCTGGTGGTAGGAGAGAAGGTAAACATCCCCTAAGCAATAGCTCTCACGGGGGGGGGGGAGCACCAACAGGCAGAAGCCATTGCAGGATGTTGTTAGCATGCTACCACACACAAGCTAGCTTCTCAAAATAAAACATTTGTCAGTGGTATCATTGAGACCTGATCCAGAGCCTGACAAACCTGATCTGAAGAAGGTGCTCCCTGAGACAAATTCCTACACCTCGCGTTCTACTCCCATCGCCCTTCACTGTTTTTTGACTCAACACACCAGAAGGGCTATTTTCTTGATCTCTAAGTGCACATACCACACAACTAGCAGAATCTTTTATTGGTTCCTATCCTGTAGAATAAGAGTTATAATGATTAGAATGTCTAAGTCATAACACCTCTGGGGTCCCATACTGTGGACAGAAATAACATAGCAAAGAATTGCAAGACCCAGTTAATATGGGCCCATCAGAAACAGGGAGCAATATGAGATCTTGAGGCACCCACACATGAGATTAAGAGCACAAGAATGGAGAGGGGAAATTTTATCGACATTGGAACAAATCTCCTATAACAAAGGGTTTGATGTTCTAAAAACACATACAGAACTGAGCCTAATACATTATTGGAGTTGTTCTGTCAAGCTTACACTTTATCAAAGTAATCTGATAAGTGAGGCCTGGACTGAATATTGGAGAAATGATCAAAATGCTCAGGGAGGTGAGAATGTAGTGATGAATTTGTTATGTCAGATCAAGGAACTCTGTCATCTGAGGATGTTCAAGGACACTCTTCTCCCAGTCAATGAAGAATATGTGCTGAGTAGAACAGGAGTATTGTGGAGAAGGGTGGGACAGAACACTCAGGGGAGCGATAGCAGAACCACTTGCCCTGGTATCAGGATTCATAAAAATTTGGAATGACGGAGACTAAATTTTCTTCACAGAAAGAAGGAGGTCAGAATTGCTGAAATAGGTACCAAGGCCAGAGTGAAAGCAGTTGTGTTTTGACCCACAGGGATCTGTAGCAATCATTAAGAACTTATAGGAGTAAGATAGGTAGCAGTCACTCTTGCTTACTACATAAAACTAGAAGTTGAGATCTGGTGAGCAAAAGACTGATGTCAGTGGGGCTAGAAAGATGGCTCAGTGGTTAAAAGCACTGACTTCTACTGCAGAGAACCTAGGTTCAATTCCCAGTACCCACACAGTGGCTAACAACCATCTGTAACTTCAATTCCAGGGGGATTGGATGCTCTTTGCTGACCTCCGTGAGCACTGCACGACACAGGTGCACTTAAACATATGCAAGCAATACACTTATACACAAAAATAAAAGTAACAAACAAAAAAATTTTTTAAAGACTGATGTCAGCACCACAATGGAAAAATCACAATCACTCATCTGGTATCTAGATCTAAGTCAGTTCTTAGACCGGGAGCTCAATCTCTGATCCATAGCTCACTGATTAACAGAGTTTAGAGTCCTCTCCGAAATGTCCCACAACATCATTGCACATTTGTGTTAATAAATGTGTCCCAATCTCTTCCCCACAAGATGCTCAGGTTGTTTACCAGAATACCAGATGTACACTGTGGGAAGGAAGATAGTTAGTCCATTCAAAAGTTGTTAGAGAGAGTCAGCTTACTCTAATCTCAAGGAATCCAAGACACAACAGTAACCTTTCCCTAGAGAGAAGCTTACAAAAACAATGCAATGAATGGAATCTTGTCCCATGCCCCGCTGGTCCAATAGGTCCACAGGCCACCCATGTGGTAATTACCCAGTCCTAAGTGAAATCAATATTGTGAGGGGGTTTGATTGTTTGGGTATTTTTTCCAGTAGAATGAGAGCTGTCATGTGTTTGGAAGGCTCAAAGGGGCATCTCAAGGTAGCAGTCTTCATTTCAGGAAGAACTGTAGAAGTTTAGCCCCACCATTAAAGACTCAAGGGATTAAGGGATACCCCCCATCCAGTTCACCTGCTTAGCACTTGTAAAACCTGGAGAGATCATCATGAATGGAAATGGCCAAAGTAAACAACTGACAACCACAATTATAACTGCTATGTCAGATATGGTATTATGCTAAAATAGAGTTAGTTTCAAGACTTGCACAGACAAGTTCTTCTCAGTCCTCATAAATAATAAAGGTCAAGAGCAGTTTGCTGTCATGTAGAAAGGACAGTACTTTCCATACACTATCTTGCCCAGGACCAGGGCAATACCTCTTTCTGTAGTAATACAATCTCGAGAGACCTCCATTTCTTGGCATTCCACAGATGGAGCAATTGACACTGATAATGATATGGTAACTGGACCTGATGAGGAGAGGAGAAAGTACTCAGGGCATCCTAGGAAGATGCATGCCAGAGGTACATGATAAGTTCTCAGAGTTTCAAGGAGAGATGTTTTATATTCAAAGATCTGAAACGTGGGAAAATCACCTTTTATATAAAATAACAGATGGTTGCATCTGTGCCTCCTGCTGCTAAAAGAGAAGTACTGCACTCGGAGTGTTGAATGAGATACTACGGTGAACATATGGAACAATGTGCTATGAGCCATTTATTAACGAACTTGGAAGGGTTGTCCTGTTTAGGTGTGATATGTATTGCCCAGAACAAAGTACAGTCCTGCAATGGGTCCAGGCTCCAGTGCAAGCTGTCTTGATGTTCAGGTAGCATGACCTAGAAGATCAAGGGCTAAGGGAGTGTTAATGTATTAAGATGCTATATAGCATCATTGTTAAATTCCAACATCAATATTGTACCACAGCTGCCTGGATTCTGGATCAATGTCAAACCTTTCAAGGTCATTGCAAAAGTAGTGACATTTCTTTTGTGCTCTAGTATAATCTAGGTCATCAAGTGTGACTATATGCAACTGGAGCTACGTATGAAGAGGTGTGATTATGATATAAGCAGAGACCTGAGATCATTCAGACCCAGCAGCAATACATGGTATGATACTGGTATAGGCTAAGTGTTTCCGTCTTCTGCAAATTTCACATTGACATTTTAAACCAATATAGCAGTATTAGGAAGTATGGCTTTTGGGATATGGCTCCTCTCTCATGAATGGGATTAGATGCTTAGTGGGACTGGAACATGATGAGGAAGGTTCGTCCTTCTATCCCTCTCACTCTGTGGTAGGCAACACAGCATTCGTCCCCTCTGGAGGATGCAGCAATAAGATGTCATCTTGGAAGTAGCGAGTAGACTTAACCACAGCAAAACCTGCTGTTGCCATGTCCTTGGGTTTCCCAGCTCCCAGAACTGTGAAAAATAAATTTCTATTCTTTATAAATTACCTAGTCTTGGTAGTTATTCCAACACAAAGAGCCTAAAATAGATGTAAATCACACATTTAGAATTGGACTGAGCAGGTCCAAAAAAGCACAGTAAGTTGTGTGTGTAGATGACCCTGACTTCTGTGTGACTTCTGCATTGATAGCTCTCTTCCAGTTGGTACCTATGCTTTCATGGGAGTTTCCCTATAATCAACTCATAGGAAAGGAAATACATAATCCAGATTCACAGATTATAAGCTCAATATACTTATAATAACTGAAAATAGACTGCTACTATAATATGGTCCCCGTCAAAAGTGACTCCCAAGGGCAACGAAAGGGAACGTTTTCCCAGCAGACAAAACTCTGAGCAATACACTTGGTCAGACTCCCCAGGAGAAATTGCATAAAGCAGAGATATACACCGACTCTTGGATAACTTTCCTGTTCAACTGGGATTCTTAAAGGAGCTTGAAGACAACTTTGAGAAATGGGTTTATGGATGAATCTTTGGGCAAAGGGCCCAAAGGATATATGAATATTTGGGCTTGTTAAAGCCCACTGGAAAGCAGTCTAGAACAGTCAGAAAAGTACTAAACAAACAAATAGGATGCCACCCTTTGACCTCAGCCATGCTAGTGTTTATACAGAAGTCCCATGAGTGACACAGCCCAGGAATTAGGGATAGAAGTTGCATTGGGATATGGCTCCTCTTGAGTCAGGGTGAGCCCTGACTTCTGTGTGACTTCTGCATTGATAGCTCTCTTCCAGTTGGGATATGGCTCCTCTTGACTTCACTGTTACTTTCTGTCCTAACAATGTAGCAATATATTTTCACTGGAATTCACAGGCTTTAGGAGTTTTCTTTTCCTAACCAGGGTGCCTCTGCTAACATTATCTGAGAGCATAAGGCTATCTGAGTTACCAACCTGGAATCACAATGAAATTGCTTAAGACCAAGGAACACATTTTATAGTGAAGAAGAAGCTGACAATAAGTATATGGGTAGAGAATCCACAGCTCCTACCTTAGTCTACATTGCTCTGAAGATGTCAAACAGCAAAGCTGTTTCTCAGTCCAAAAGTCTGTGTATATCTCTACTTTACCCATTTTCTCCCTAGAGTATGATCAAGTGTGTTGCTCGGAATTTTGTCCACCAGGGAACCCTTTTTCTGCTGTCCTTTGGAATACCTTTGAGTGGGGTTATACTGTGGCAGACGAGCCAGCTTGAGGATCACATCCAGCAAGGTGGCTGCTGACCTCCAAGCATATGTCTTTCAGCATATATGCTGAATCTAGGATGAGGTATAATGAGAATGCACAGGCCTGAAAACCAAGAGGTAAAATTGGCCCTTCTCATCATAGCTCTTAATGATCCACCTGCTGAAGAATAGCTACTCCCTAGCTATGTGAACTTGAACACGCAGGGCCAAGATCTTGATCTTCAGTATCTTCTTTTGTCAAACAGTGGGGAAATACCCTCACGTTCCCCGTATTAGCCATTATACCTTATACCATTTAAGCTCTCCTGGATGGACAGTTCTAAATCCTGACAACAGGGAACAGACTGTGGACTAGGGGTAGAGGGAGGATTCCCCCAAAGAACAAGAAAAACTGAAGGAATTCCATTGATTATGTCCTTGCCTATTAATTTGTCACTTGAGGCTTCTCGAACTGATGGATGAGATGGCTTCTAATGATGCTATCATTAACTCTTATAATGGTTAAGAAAGAGTTAAAATAGAACACACCTAATACTAAATACATGAGATTTCAAATTTAAAGTGGCCACCGCAGTGTCCCATATTTAAAGGGACATAACAAATTGATTCCCTTCACTCCTTGTTATTTCTTGTTGTCATTATGTAATAAATCATATGTATGCAAGGTATACATGCCATATACCTATAGGTATGTAGGTATATTGTATATGTCTATTTTTCATACATATCTATTATACCTATACATATAGGTATAATTTAAAAAACTAAATGCCAGAAAAAAAATCTATTCATTATCTACTGAGCTTAAGATATGTGGGGGTTTTTTTACAATGTAAAACTAACTTATTTTTTATTTACTTTGTTTTTAGTAGTGTGTTGAGGGGACAAATCAATGCTACTCCCTAGTTATGTGAACTTGAACATGCAGGGCCAAAATCTTGATCTTCAGTATCTTCTTTTGTCAACCAGTGGGGAAATATCCTCATGTTCCCCATAGAACACCTGGCAATGAGAGCAAGGGGAGAATATACTGTAAAGGGTGTGGTAAACAGACAAAACTACCACTATGATTTCTCCCAAAGTAGACAGCAAAAGACCATATGCTGGTTACTCAGTTTTCTTGGACTCATAAAGCACATGGGATAATAAACTTAGAGTGAGGAAAGGTTTATTTTGGTACATCATGGGCCTATATGGTGGAGAAAGCCACTTACTACACTATGGGAAGCAGAGCAGAAGAAGGAGAGAGAACAGGGACCCTTTCTAAGTCACAACCTTACCTAATCAGATTTCAGCTAGATCCTATCTCTTAAAGTTTCCACTATTTCCCAATTAGATCATGAGCTGGGGACCAAACCTTTAACATGTGGGTTTTTGGGAGACACTTAACAGAACTATAGCACATCCCTAAGAGAAGCAGCTAGTACCTTGTTAATATTAATTCACAGCTAATGCTATTAACTCTATACTAAAAAGTTCAGATAGGCCTGACTTACTATGAGTAAATTTTCAATAGTCTCTGTGGTCTGCCGTGTCCAATATACTTGAAACCTATTCACATTAATACACTTGTTTGGCTCTTTCTTACTTTAAAAAAAAAAATCTAGCCCATGAGCTCATTCCCAAGTTAGAAAAGCTACTTGAAGGAAAAGCTAAAATACACAAATGTGTCCCTTACAGCCTGACGGTGAATTTTCAGAATAGCTCTATGAAATGGTCAAAATTAATTTCACTCTTCTGGCAGTATGTCTCTGTAAATTCTGGCAGAGACATTTCACAGAACAGAGCAAAACTGTTTTCTTCTTATGCTGCCAGCGTCTTCTGGGAGGCCTCTGTGCACTCTGAGTGGGCTCAAGAGAGGAAGAGACAATGGCTGCAGCCTGCTGGAGCAGGTAGCCATGCAACCTGGATTCCCACCAGCCCTGCTGGGAAGGAAGACTGTCCGTTTATCAAGCTGACAGCAAGGCAGCAGAGTGGGCAGCTGAGACATTCTTTGCCAAGGACAAGCCTAATGCAGAAAAATACGTCACTGCTGCTGGTGAATGAATATATTTCTGGTTCAACTGTTGGATCGTGTCACAAGTCATCTAAAATAATAGACATTGAAGAATGACCAAGAGTTACATCCTCCAAATAAAGTTGAAAATAGGTTTATCCAAAGTGAGTTATTGAGTTGGAGCAAGAATTGCCAGCCTCATAGAAGGAATAGAATGCTTACATCTTAGTCTATCTTAGAAACCAGGAAATGTTTTGTCCTAAGAGCCCCCAGGTTACTGTGTCCTTTCCAGATCATGAGTCAAGTTTGTCCCATTTCAGATTAGAATAGTGTCTGTTTTTTACAGACCAAACCATACCAGCAAGAGGCTGTTCTGCTGACACAGATTCTGGTTAAACTAATTCTGTAGGACAGCTCAGGAGATAGGAGCAGTTTACAATGTGTTTTCAAACAGGATGAGAAATGCTTGCACTGTTTCTGGCTCCTATTTCACCATCACTATACAAAGCCACTTTGCTTAGGAAAGTCGATATTACTGCTGAAATATTAAAGAGGGAATAACATCTTGTCACGCCCCTTAAAATTATTTTCTTCTCTAATGTCAAATACCTCTCACTACAGCACTATCCTTATTGCAGTTTTAAGATGACTTGTATGATTATTTGATCAATGTTATCTCTGCTACCCTATGAAGCCTCATAAACCCCATGAGGCCAGGCTATATCTCCTTTACTCACCTAGCCCAACCTACAGTGCACAGAACATAACCAAAGTGTGCTATCCCCATTGTCAACCATTTTGTGTTAGTGGCTCATAATGTGCTGAGAAGCAAGTAATATAATAAAGAACAAAGACTTCTACATTGTAGAGCTAATGGTGTACTATTAAGCAAGTGTCTTCTCCAGTAATCTACATCCATTTCTTTCCAATTTCATGTTTCACATTTATCATAGTATACAGCTCATATTTTCATTCATATTGATATTATTACTCTTTCAACCCTCATTGGGATGTCACCTCCAGGAAGGAGGAGTCTTTCTCCTTTCTTTCCTTCCTCCATCTTCCCTTCCGTCTTTCCTTCATTCATTCCTTCCTTCCTTCCTTTCTTGATTTTTAAATTTAATTTTTGAAATTTCCACATATGGAGGCTGGAAACATGGTTCAGCAGTTAAGAGCACTGGCTGCTCTAGCCGGGGATCCACATGGTGGCTAACAACCATCCTTAACTCCAGTTCCAGGGGATCTGATGCCCTCTTTCGACATCCCCAGGAACTGCATGACATGGATGCACCAATATATGCAGGCAATTCACTCATACACATAAAATTAAAATAGTAAACAAAAAGAAATTTCCATATAGGGATGCAATGTATTGTGAAAATATTCACTCTGTTGCTCTCTCTTACAGACCCTCTTCTTCTTCCCAACTTGTCTCCCTCCCACGTTCATGTCTGAATATTTTGTGCAGGTCTTACGCAGGTAGCCATAGCTGCCATATGGCCATGCTTACATCTGCTATGTCATATCCAGAAGATAGGTACAGAACTCCTTATCCATCCTCCAGCTCTTACCATCTTTCCACCCCCTTTCTGGGATGTTTCCTGGCTCTTGGAGGCAATGAAATAGATGTCCTGTTTAAATCGAGCACTTATTTTCAGCCCTTTGACAAGTCATGAGTCTCTGTATTTACCTTTACCCACTGCATAAAGAAGCTTCTCTGGCAAAGGCAGTTAGCAGCACGAGTCTAAGGATATAAATGCAAATATTAAAATGTATACATAAAAATATTCAGAAGGCTGTTTGGCTACATATTTAGCTTAATATCAGTAGTAAGTTTGGCCCTGGGGTCTATAACATGTCAACTCCAGGATGCAGAAGTTTTCAACCGTTTTGTTCACTGATGTTGGCCCATTCACAATTGTACTGATTTCTTCCCCTTCGAACCACTGCTGCATTTGCTCACCCTTCCATCTCTCTGCAGCACTGTTCCCACACATACCATGCAGCTCTGGCCTCAGGACGTCGAATATGCACTAATTCTTCTTGACAAGAGGGTCTTCCATAAGTTACCTCCTTGGCTGGCACTCTTGTATGCTTCAGATCTGTACTCAAAGTCTGGCCTACCAGTGGGCTCTTTCATGATAACTTTACTCAAATTTGAATGCCAGCTCTTGCCATAGCCCATGCATACTCTTGGATCTTGTCATATCTCTGCCCTGCTATTTCTCCAGAATACTTGCCACATTCCAATATATAATACTAGTTAAGCATGACCTGTATCTCTCCTTCCCTGCCCTAACACATGCTAGAATTCCAAGCTCCATGAAGGCAGGCATTGTCCTCTGTTCACTGACCAATTCCTAATACCTAAAAACCTAGATTACATCTGGCACTCCATATTTGTTGAATAAATGAATTATCATAAAAGCAATTTTTATACATGGAACACCAGATTTTAGAATGTCCCACTTAAGCTCAAAAAGCATACACATGATTATAATAAGATGTTTGAATTTCAAATAGGAAGTTGAATATGAAATAAAAATATAATAAGAGGCAGGTGGCTTGGAAAGGTTAAGTAATACAAGGCATACATCTTTGCTTTTTCATGAATGCAGTGCTAGAATTTAGGTTGCTGATAAATTTCAGCTTGAAAATCTCTGAGTAGTAGTGTTTGCTATTATATGCTGTTTCTAAAGGCAGCACACACACACGCACACACGCACACACACACACACACACACACACACACACACACACACCTTCATGTATAAGATTGCTTCTGGTGCCCAGGGAAAAATGAGAGGAAATGACTATTAAACGGCTAAAGAAAATATTCATGATTTATCAGTCCAGTGAAACGGAAGAACAGGCGCCCACTTGACAGAGCAGGCAGAACCAACCTTAACCAGATCGACTCCGGGTGGGTGGAGGCTCACTGACCAAATCCTACAGCTTCAGCTGTGTGATTACGATTACGAATGACCCTGAGAATCGGAAACCTCAAAGGAACACTACAGCCTCTTCTTCCTTTCCCATCAGCTAGGAAACAGGAAATTCACTGCAAATGATTTTCTTCATGTGAAAACCAAGGTATGTGTTCTTCTTTCCACCTAGAGACTCCGGGGTCTGGTCAGGAAGTGTGGAAGTGGATTGTTTGCTCTCTTTGTGGTCAGCATAGAATCACAGTACTTTAGAGCACAAGGAGACTTTCATAATCATGCCCTCTGACAGCAGCATCCTAGGAAGGAAGAAACAGCCTTAAGCTAAAGTCACCCAGCTAACTTGAAGGGAAGGCCCCAACTAGCCCTGAGATCTCTGACACCTGATCAGTGTCTCCCCACACACATATCAGAGTGTTGTTACTGTGTCCTAGTTAAGTCTCTAGAAAAAGCACTGTCTCAACCCAAATTAACACGTGTAATGCTCAAATCTAGAGACTCAATACCACAGAATTCACTGCACTTGTCTGTTTTTAATTCAGAGAAGAACTAAGGAAAAATGTAAAAATGCCCACATACTTTCAGAGTCCTAATAACTGCCAAGACATACATTTTTAATCTCTAATTTTATTTCTTCCAATTATTTTATTATGTGTGTGAGTGTATTCCCTGCATGCATGTTAGTGTACTCATGTTGTGCAGTGCTCACAGAGTCAGAAGAAGGCATCAGATTCCCCTGGAACTGGAGTTACAGACTGTTTTTAGCAGCCGTGTGGGTGCTGGGAATCGAATCCGATTCTGGGTCTTCTGCAAAAGCAGCCAGCTCTTAACCACTGAACCATCTCTGCAGAGCCCTGTTTAAAACATTTTTTTATTCTTCCAAATTAATAAATAAAGGTAGTCATCATTTTTTAATCAGTTCTTACGCACTAGACCCTATCCTATATGATTTATTAATTCTAATTTCACAGTAACCCTATAGCATAACATAAGTATGATTACTTCTAGTTCACACAGGAAGAAATAAAAGTTTAGGAAGTTTGATCAGAGTAATTTCTCCAAAGCTGAGTAACCCAGGCACAGCCAGTTGGCCCTCAGTCTCCAAGACAGGAGCTAGCTCTCTTGTTCCCCAGCTACACCCAAGTCTTCCCTCTAGAAATAAAACTAAGTTCCTTCCTTATCCAAGGTGCATACTGCAAGCCTCAAACTATGAGGACAAATAATAACTTCTCAATGACAATTGCTCTGTTTTGATGGAGAGGAAGTAATATTGTTAATAATTAACGAACCCTGATCTAAGTTTTAAATGATCTAAAATGATTTTATTTTTCAGCAAGGGATTCGATGAGCAACACCCTTTAGTGGCTGTGCCTCGCCTGTGGTCAAGTGAGGTCTTGGGCAGTTCAGGCAAGTGATTTCTCTCCCTGAACATACTATCCAGCAGAACAGATCTGTAGATTAGTACGTGTATTAGTTATCTTCTTTTCGCTATGATAAAAATACCATGAGCAGTTTATTTTGGCTTATGGCTCTGAAAAGCTAGATGTCCATAATGGTAGAAAATTCATGGCAGCCAGAGCTGAGATCACATCTCAGCTACACACAGGAAGCAGAGAACACAACTAGAAATAGGACAAGGTCAAACTCTCAAAACCTGCCTCCAGTGACATGCTTCCTCAGCAAGTCTGCACCTCCTAAAGGCTCCATAACCTCCCCACAGAGTACCAACCACAGGGGCCCAAGTGTATAAATACATGGGCCTGTGGGGGATATTTTTCTTTTGCACCTCCACAGTAGAGGAAAATACAGCAGAGTGGTGATTCCTTTTAAGGTCTGTCAGGAAGCTTAGCAAGGCAATGTAGGTGGGCTTGGCCCATGGGGGCAGCCAGGACTGCAAGCATAGACTGTCTCAGGAAGAGTAGTAGGCAAGCAGACATGATCACAATCCTTCAGACAATTCATCGCTGGGTTTGATCCTTACCCCAGGTCAAGGTGCATTTTTTGGTCAGGATCTTTGCCAGGGAAATCACATGACTTAGGAAGAGATTGGCTGGCCCTGGTAGTTTCTGGATAACTTCCAAAAATATAGCCAGAGGGCTAGATTGAGGCTGCCCAGCACCCTCCTGGGTCCCAGCTCTGAGAGCCTGGAGGTAGCTTTCCAGAACTCCACCTTCCAGCTCTGTTTCACATTTGCACTATTCTCTCTGGGGAAACTAGGACGATAGAGGGCAAGAGAGGGGTGGGAATCTTTGGGTCTGCTCTTTATCCATTGTCCCATCCTCTGGTGACTGCCAGTCCTTATTTTTTCAGACATGAAACATGTAAACAGCATTGTTTCACTTTTTTTTTTACAGGAGATAATACTCTATTATGAAGAAAAAAAAGAAAATTTTGTTACTTCCAAAGAAACACAGTATTAAGTTTCTGACTTCAAACACAGAACTTCAATGCGTATAAAGTGAGTTCTCAGTTTCTCTCCTAAGTCACCCTGTTCATTTTCCACTTTCCCACTGACTAAAGTGCAATTCCTGCCAACTCCTTTGATAAGCTAAGCCAGCTTTTCTGAAAATCATGACTAAAAGTAGGCTAGACTAGTATGGCAAGTGGTTCCGATGGTTACTACAATATTCCTGGTAGGGTATTCTTGTAATTTTTCTCTTGTCTTGTTCTCAGAAGCCAGAATCAAGTCAGTAGAGCCTTCTGGACTACATAGCAAAATTCACTCCAGGAGGCTTCCATTTTAATAGTTTCCACTTTGATCTACCTTATTTCTCTCAGTTATGCTCAAATATATACATATATACAGCTCATTTTTGATTTCCAACAGCCAAAAAATCTCAAGGTGCCACCACCATGTTCACTTATACATCTATATGTATGCATACGTGAAGAGACATGGTGAAATTAGTGCAGTCAGTCATCTGGTACCAATGATGCCAAATGTATCCTTGCTTTGGGGGAACTCAGAGTGTTATTTTTAGAATGTTCTCATAAATGGAAGCGCAGATGACAGCTAAGTATATAGCACACGATGTCAGCCCTGCATTAACCGGGAGAGCACTATGGAGGCTCATGGCGTTCCCTGCAGTTCGGTGTTACTGATGTCCTTTTTCCTCTTTGTTCGGTGTCTTCACCACATTAAAATGCTTTGCTAAATGTGGTTTTGTTTATCAACTTCTTTCTCAATCACTCAGAATGTAGCTGTGCATGTTCCTGTTTCTTATTTACTAGTTTCTATCACATGAATTCTAACATTTTTAGAGACTAAGAAAAGGGTAATATATAGGCTTGATATATTGCCTTTCTAGAACCCTACAATAATTATTTTATTGTAATTAATATTTAAAGCTTTATGAAACAGAAAGTATCGTCCTTACTACAGAGAAAATGAGTCAAAGACCTTAAGTAAGCCTTTCCCCCTCATTGATAAGACAGCAGATCAGGGGCTGGAGAGATGGTTTAGTGATTAAGAGCATTGGCTGCTTTGGCAGAAGACCCAGGTTCAAATCCCAGCACCCATATGCATCTAACAACCATCTCTATCTCTAGTTCCAGGAGATCCAATGCCCTTTTTTGACCTCTTTAAGCACTGCATGACACAGGTGCACTTACACACATGCAGGCAATACACTCATACACACAAAGTAAAAATAATAAATAAATTATTTTTTAAATGTAAACTCTATGGAAGAACAATTTTAAAACTACAAAACTCTACATTAATACTATTGAATATATCACTATGCTTAATGATAGGAGGAAATGAAATATGTGATGAAATGAAATATTTCTCCATGTAAATACTCATCTCACTCTAAACAATTCTTACTTCCTAAGGCACGTGTGGATCTCACACTGTGAGATGGTGATGCACACTTCTAATCCCAACACTCAGGAGATGGAGGTAGAGGCAGAGGCAGGTGAGAATGAGTCCAGTGTGGTCTATATAACAAGTTCCAGGCTAGCCAGGACTACAAGGATACCCAGTCTCAAAAAAAAAAACACAAAAAAACGAATTTTCATCATAAAGTATATAGTGGTACCAAAGCAAGTTGTTTGGCTTATTGGAGCAATGAAATATTCACGAAACGTCCATCTGTGACCTCTGCATGCTGTATTTAGCCACATGGCCATGTACCACTGCCAGTGGAGATATTTAGGATCCCAAGCTTTGTCCATAATTTACTTCTGCTGGATCACTAGGGTGAAGAGAATAAATAATATGAGAATTCTAGGGCAGGGGGATGACAGACTCTGCAGGGTCAAAACACCTTGTATTTCATCCAGGCTCACCACACTGAAGTAACTTGTAAGCATCCTTAAGAAGCATTTCACAGAAACAGTAACACAAATTTAGTCAATACAATGCCCATAAAACCACCATGGCAAACATAGATAAAATGCTTTAAGTATGCCAAAGAGAATGCTTGAAACAGAAAGGCATGCAAAAAGATACTCCATTTTGAAATTTGAATACAACTCTCCAATGCTTTCCAGTCCTCACAGACGTCAAGGCAAATCCAGTAGTATTCTATCACCACTTTCCTACTCATTTTGTTCAACATTTTTTTATCATGCCTATCATATAGAAAATAATCTGTCAAAGTTGGGATTAGCATGTATAACCGTTACAAAAATGATTTCTGTTCCTGTAAGAATCTCTACTCAAATTGTTTCTTTGTTTTGTTTTGCTTTTACCATGTACTACATGGGTGACCACAGATGTATTCTTTCACTCCTTTTTTAAGATTCACTTTATTTTTAACTATGTATATGTGTGTCTGGGTGTGGGTATGTGCAACGAGTACAGGTGCAGAGGCAGGAAGAAGGCATCAGATCCCCAGCACTCTCTGTGATGTGAAGATGGTTGTGAGCCACCCAGTGCGGCTAGGGATCGAACTGGGGCCCTCTGGAGGAGCAGTAGCTGTCTTAACCACAGAGCCATCTCTTCACCAACAATATTCTTTCATTTTTCAATAATTAGAAATGCCACAGGAGAATTCACAAAAATGATAGTAAATTGTAGAAACCCAGTGTCTCACTACTTACTGCTTTTTAATGAGCACCAAAATATGATTAGTGTTGGACCTTCCATAGAAGATTGGGGGATCGGGGGGGAGACAAATCCAAAGCACATAGAAAAAGAGGATGTAATAAAGCTTAGCAAAATTAATAAAATAAAAAATAAATCAAAATTCCTATAAATAATGAGTCCCCTGAAATATCCCACCTGGTTTCTAAAGAGTCTCTAATGACTGACACGAAGGACAAAGCAAATTTCTTTTCTCACCTGCTGCTGGTGCCAAGTAGGACACTTCTCAGTAGATAAACAATGGGAGCTACATATACCATATAAATTTTATGGTAATCACATTAAAAAGTAACAAAAAAAGAAAATAACTTTAATAATGTTTTATGAGCCAACATCTTAATATCACTTAAATATATAGCCGATATAAGCAATTATTGAGATAGTTTGCATTCTTTTTCTATACTGAGTCTTAAAATCTTGCTGATATTTCACATTTCTTGCTCCTCTCTGTGAAAACTCACTACATATCAGTTGCTCAGTAGCTATATGCTGCTGGCTCATAACTACCAAATTCAACAGAACAAACCTGTGTCCTATTGGCATGACACTATTTCAGAATTCTTTAGCCTTTACAGGAACTATTTTATCATAGTTGTGTCTTAATTTGTCCTTTGGGACATGATAAAGACTTCTATACCCAGAGTTGTTTCACTTGTAGTCAAGCACCTGCAAGGTGGCAACAAGTCTTTCCTGAGATACATTGTCAGTCTTCCGAAGTCTTTTCCAGCCAGATGTCTTCAGTTTAACAGCTTGTTTTGAATAGTCACATGGTTGATGAAATCTCAAAAAGTTACTCAATTACTTTGGGTATTTGTGTTTACACAACAGATATCTCTACAGGCATCTCTATTCCCCTAGAACTTCTGTTGAAAGAAGAAAATGACCTAGATCCACTGCAGTTAAATTGTTTTAATTTAGTAGGCAGATCCTAAAACTCACTGTTTCCAATAGCAGGTCATCGCAGTGGTTTCCCTGCGGTGTTTCTCCAGGTACTCCTACGGTGCCTACTATCCGTGAAACTTCCATTCAGGACTTGCTCTGCCTGCTTAGATAACTTACTTCTTCAACAGATGAGAGCTGATCTCAGGAATTGTGGGAGGAGACAATCACATCCCAAAATTGCAAAGTTTGTTATTTGGCATTTTATTCCAAGTGTCAGCACTGTTGTTAGAATCTATGGTAATCTCACAGGATAGCTATTTTTAATTAGAAATTGACTTAATAGGACTACATAGATACCCGCTGATTCCTGTATCTTGGTATTTGATATCACAGAAGGAAACACAGAAGTTGAGATTTAATTTGTAGACCTGCGGGCTTCCCTTGAACTGCCTGGCTTATATCTCGGCTTTGTTACTTAGCAGCTGTGTCTCTGACCCTTGACTCCTCCAGTTTTGAAATGGGAATGTAGAGAATGATGATTACAATTGCAAAGAGGATCCCGCAAAATAACCTAAGATGTGTAACAGTGCTCAGAATGAAGAAGCATGTCAGGAACATTAACTAAGTCATCTGTAAGTTCCTGGTTCCTTTAGGTTAACTTCAAAACATGGAAAAACTGATCAGAGGCAAGCACTTGTAAAGCTCTAAGGTAATTCTTTCGAAAGAAATCCCTAATGGCCTGCTTCTCTCTAAAATTTTTATCAGAAAGTTAACTTCCGTAAACATACTTATTATTCAAGCATGCTAATGTTTTGGCTTGGAAACTCTCCCACTCAGATCCCATTATCAACATCAAGCCAGATTAAAGCTCTGTAAACACACTTAACAACAGCTGGTGGGCTAACCAAGTTTTGATGTCATGTTATTTAATCTTATCACTATGAATCAAGAGTAGGCCAAATGGTTTTGTGGAGTTTTTTTTCCCTAAATATATAATCTTTATACCATTTTTGCTCATACTGAAGGAAGGCATCATCTAAATCAGAAACAGAAAAGGTAAGGTTAATATAAGGAAGATATTCCAAATGGGAGTATCATCCCAGGGCATTTCCTCTTCCTCAGGCACAGTAGAGAGGAATCTTACCTTTAGATACTCAACTGCAGATGAGCTGCTCTTCCCTGTCTTGTCATTTAGATTTAAAGCTCCTCATTTGGAAATTCTGCTCATCATACTGTAAATATCATGCCCACATATCCATCTGCTGAAATTATAGCATTCTGGATCCTGAACTGCACTTCTACAGACTTGTCAATTAATTAAGAAAGTGTTATAACAGGGCATGGTGGTGCACACCTTTAATCCCAGCACTCGGAGCCAGAGGCAGGCTGATCTCTCTGAGATGGAGGCCAACCTGGGCTATATAACAAGTTTCAGACCAGCTGGGGCTACAGGGAGACTCTGTCTCAAAAAAACTAAAAGAAAAAATAATAGAAAGTGATATAAGACTACACAAGCCTTTGCTATTTTTCCAGTGAGTCTGCTTTAATGGCAAAATACTTCCTTCTGAAAATATTGACAGTTAATATAGAGATTAATATATGCCAGACATTTGTTCTATTTGGCCTACACAAATAATGGTATCAATCATACTTTATAAATGAGAAAAGTCAGGCACAAAGAGGTGAAGAACTTCCCTAAGGTGGTCAGGATTTGAATACAGATCTTGGTCCAGAGCCCAAGTCTTATACTACTTTAGCCTCTCAAAAAGAGTCCCATACTAACGAGAGTATGTTATGCATTAACAAGTAAATTTGTTGTGTTTATCATTTCTCTGGATGCAAAAACATTGAAGGACCCTAATCTTAATTTATACATATCTCAGGAATTATATGTTTTATAAACTACTAGAGGACACAGCCAAGAATATCAAAGATTATGAAAATCAGCCAAAAGGTCAACGTGGCTTCCACCATGGGTACTGCGCGATCTTGTTGCTTTTATCTTTGAATAAGGAAGTATTTTTTTTCTTTGTCTCCTCACATACTTTCCAAGCTGTGGAAAGATAAAGAAGAGGTCTTGTACTTTGGATGATGCAGTTACTGTTTTTTAGGTTTTTGTTTTGTTTTTCTTTTTCTTAATTTCAACAGGAAATCGTTACTATGCACACACAAAACAATTTATCTACTAGAGTTCATGGGCAGCTGGCCTGGGAAAAAACACATTAATTATCATTCAAGTGGAAATGCCCCCATAGACATACCATTTAATTAACAGAGAGGCCAGTATTGGAAATGAATAATTTGAAGCAACACAGAGATGTGAGATAAACCCTCAAGTGATTTAAAAGATATTATCACCGGATAAATGTTAAAAAAAAAAAAACAAACAGGAAATATATCTCTGTCTTATAAACTCCTTATAAACATAAGATTCCTTAGACAAAAGGCCTTCCTGAGCTCCTTTCTTGCCTGTCTTAAAGGCATCCCCTGTGAACAGGATGTGAGCCTTGTTCTGTAGAAGCATGTTTGTTCGGAGGCTGGAAAATCCCAGTCCCTTCAATTCAGACTCTGAAAAGATGAGAGCTAAAATCACTTCATGTAGTGCAGTTCCTCCATCTTTGAAAACCCTTGAAATTTGTAGCTCTGCCAAGATTATAAATAGAAGCTGTGTGGCAGTGGAGACTTGATCGCTCTGCTAAATGTGCTCACCCAGACTGTGATAGTTCCACGAAGCATGGCGGCCCCTGGGGTAGTGGGGGCTAACATGCCTCCATCGCTACTGAGGCTTCTGCTGCAAAATACCTTACCATTTTGTATTTGTTTCCTGGTAAGAGCCAGAAGACATTTTTTCCCAAAGCATTACAAAAAAATTATATTAATTATAGCTCAAAGGTTGTTTTCTAGAGCAGTCTGAAAGAGTCTGAATTGAAATTGCACGTCCCCATTGAATTCCTGAACATGGTCTAAAAAAATCAGAATTCTGGGACCCAGTTTGGCATTACAGGTGGGCTGCAGTAGATTTCTGAGACACTATCAACTTTTGTATTATGTCTTGAACATATCACCCTTAGTAAAACAGGCCGATGCCACATCTAACCTCGGGGTAAAGTGATGGGAAGGAAGGGGTGTGGGAGGGGTTGGTGTCAATTTTTATCACTGTCCTTGGTATTTCCTTATAAATGTCTTTTCTTTTGTGTTCTCAACCCACCCACCCCCTTTAATGTCTAAGCTTTAAAATTACCAAGGTTCCTAGTTTAGTTTAGTTTAACTTAATTTAATTCAAGGAGTATTTATATTTGGTGACAAGAAACATATATAGAAAGAGATATATAAAGCAGTGTATAAATAGATATACAGATATACACATGCCTAACTAGCATCTTCAAGACACTCTCTTTAGCACTAGAATAAGAAACCAGGATGCGGAGGGCACATGGAGAAGGCTCTGCATAATCTAGTTTCCCTCCCTTGCCAAGTACAGGGGAAGGGAACTCTTTTCTGTTCTACTTTCTTACCTAGCAGAATTCCAAAAAGACCTAGAGATCCCTTGATATAACCATGCTGGAACCCCTGGGGAATCTGAGTATCATTTGAAGACAATGCTCAATAGACACTGCCATAACAATGCTGTCTTTAGTTATCTCATGACCACAGTGTCTTCCTCCTATACACCCACAAAACCTAGACATCCCAAGCCCTCTTTCAACATCATGGCCAAGACAACGATCCATTCCTATCTCAAGCATCGGGGATAGTCTAATGCATGTGCGAACACTAGGTTTAAGTTTCTTTGTCTGGGTCCCTGGTATGGATTTGACTGGTCTCAAATACATGTCCGTGATGTAATATCATCTTAATGTAAAATAATTGCCTCATCATTCCCATAACAATGGAGTGCCAAAGAAGTAGTCTTCTTACAAACCAAAGTGGTTCCCAGCCTATGTAAGATTATCTTTTAGAGGAGAAAAAAAAAAAATGACAATGCATATATTGACTTGGGGAAAAAAACAAAACCTAACAGTATAAAAGAGACTTCTGAACTGAAAATGAAGAAATTCCTAAAAATTTGTCTGGAATGATCCATGAATATTTGGAACTATAATGTGAACTTAAAGTGGATTTTGAAGTCAAGATTTAGATGGGAAGAAAGAAAAGAATATTCCCAGCAAGCTTCTTGGAAACTAAGATGTATTCTCCAGGACAAAATTTTCATTCTGGGGAATAAATGCCCAAATTGACTCTTTTTTTCATAACAAACTTCTAAGAACAAACCCGAGTTACTTAGATCCTAGATCTGTGACAAAGGAGACATTTTCCCACTGAGAGGATGTAGGTGGGGCTTCTCCAATCATTTTCAGCACCCTCTAATTAGAGCTTCCTCTGATCTCCTATGATGTGATCTCTGCCCAAGGCATGGAGGAGAAATATGAATATCGCCTTCCATTGTGTTGCAATAAGAATTTTGAAATCCTAATATATTATCTTTCCTACTTTTATCTCTTCTCACCTTCCACCCCAGCTGTTCTGAACTGAGAGAGAGAGAAGCAGAGAGAGAGAGAGAGAGAGAGAGAGAGATTATGATTCCTGGAGGAAGAAAATAAAGGAGTCTTTACTGGATTTTGACTTTTAAAACTCCAAGTGAAAGACTTGAACAAAAATGAAAGATGCCGAATAAATGCACATTGTTTGTTTGCTTGTTTTTCATACTTTTTTTTAAAATGAGATGATTCCTAAGAAGTTGTCCTGATCTTTAAAATACTACACTAGATAAAAGCATCTAAAGACTCTTAATTGCACGCTTCTCTCTGGAACGCCTTCTAAAACAACTGGGGGCCTGGCTTCTTTACAATTGTGTGGCTTTTAGTGGAAGGAAATGCTGGAACCTTGGTCTCTCATCTGGTATCATTAGATGAGTACCAAATACATTTCATTCCAACTTGAGGGCTTAATATGTATGCTGTTCCATCTATAAATCAAAATACAGGACAAAAACATAATAAGCAGGCTCTAGAGTTCAACATTTAACACCCAACAATTTTATTTGTAAGTCTCATGACCTCATGATCCTCAGATCCCCATCCCCCCAGTTTCCTGTGCAAAGGCAAAAACCAGAAAATGGGTATTGTATCTACCTCACATCACTGAGGTGAAGATTAAATGAGATGCTGCAAACGCATTTGACAGGGGGATTGGCTCACAGGACATAAACACTGCTGGTTTGTTTACAACAGCACTTCAAATAAGATCCTTCATATGATTATTCTCAATAAATGTCTTCTGACTAGTTAAACTGTAACCAAAATTTGACAGTCCCAAAGTTTGGGCATATCAATCCTCTTCTCCTCCCCAGTGTCCAATGCCCATGCCTTACAATAATGCAGGACCAAGAAATGGCCCATTGTTTTATAGTGCCTGAGGCCTGAGCATGTTCTCTACTAAACCTACTCTTCCAGATCCTGCTAATGAAATTTAAAGAATGTCAGGCTACAGACCTCTGGAGTTAAAGAGAGGAAAGAAGGACAAGCAGGCACCCAGAGACGTGGTCCCAGCAGGCATTCAAAACCTCCAGTATTCTTAGCTTCTGCTTATCTTGGGCTGAGCCTTTGTTGGGATTTAAAAAAAAAAAAAATACAAGCAGTCTTGTGAAAACCAGTTTCCCAGTAAGCTATATAGATGCTTCCTGGTTACCCACAATATGAGAATAACCTTTCAACTATTTCCATTTCTGATCCCTGCTGGAAACAGGAAACGCATGGGGTACAGCTTTAAACAAAAACAAAGAGACCGAAAGATAAACCAAATTGTCCCAGGGTTCAGAAGAGGTTTGTGCTAAGTGTTAGAAGGTTCAGATCTAGTGAATCCTCCCCCCCCTTTCTGTCATTCCAGAAATTCCTCCTCGGGGAGGAGGTAAGCCATAGACTGCTCTGAATTGCACAGCACTGCCATCTTCAGGATCAATGTGGAAAATGTTTTTCAGGGTCAGTCAGATAAATCATCCTCCTAAACACTTCATTTAAATATAATCAGATGGTTAAAAATTTGACAGCAGACAGCCTGGAACAGATTTTTCCACTGTTTTCCAATGTTTGAAAAGTCAGTAGACACATTTTTGTGTGTATGTAGTGATGTATGAACGTTTTTAAAAATATTTGCTGATTGAAAAGCCATTTACAATAAATAGGAAAGTTTAAATAGCTCACACTGCATTGCCAGATGATGGGAGCAACACAGACACAAACATATTGTTCTGAAAAAAATTTTCCTTAAAAAGAAAGGATGAATCAAATGATTCCACAGTGCTGTCTGAACAGATGGTGTGATTAACAACTAGTGTGTTAGCCATCTCAGGAGCTTACAGGAAATAAACAAATGCAAGGGGGGATCACTTTCCTTCCCAAAGAGTTTTTAGTTCATTTCACTATAAAAATTTGGAAGCCCGCATTTTGAAAGCAGAATATCTTTAGGGGATATTGAAAATAAGTATTGAAGGCAGGGAAAAAAAAAAAAAAAAAAAAAAGAGGACAAAAGCAAAACAAAACAACAACAAAAAAACCAGACTACTCCAGGGAGGTGGAGAAACGGTTCAGCAGCTAAGAGTGGGTACTGCTCTTCCAGAGGACTCAGGTTCAGTTCCCAGCACCCACACCAAACAGCGCACAACTCCTGTAACTCCAGCTCTAAGGGATCCAATGACTAACCTCCGCAGGCACCTGTACTCACACACACACACACACACACACTTAAAAATCAATTAAAAAATTTAAGACTACTCCATTTCTGATGAAGAAAAGTGCTAATGCTCTCATGTAGCCCAGGATGAGACAAAGTTCGAAGTCACCATCACCAAAATGTCGGAGGTGGTCGGTGAAGTGTCCAGCACGCAACCTGTAAAGTGAAAAGGTCAGACTCTCTTCCAGGCTCTAGCACCAGCTGTGAAGGCCTGCAGGCCAGCCTCGCTCTCTCTGGACCTCAGTTTCTTTGGTTTAGAAAATCTGGGTGAGAACCAGATGAGCGGAACAGCTGTGCTTCAAACACTTTAATGTGCACCTGGGGATCTCATTAAGATGCAAATTCTAACCTGGGTTGGGGTCCAGACTTTGAAATTCTTACAGGCTGCTCGGTAATGCTGATGCTGCGGATCCACAGACCGCATGTTTACCGGCCAAGATCTCTTCCAGAGAGGAAGCTCTAGCTTCCCCTGAGAAGCTAGGTGGTGTAGAGTTAGATAAACAGGGGAAAAGCCTGCCTTCCTGGGGTAACAGGACTCTGAAGGGTGTAGAGTTAAAAGTGCCTATATACATGCCGCCTGTGGCACTGATTTTTTAAAATAAATCAGGTATTTTATTTAATCTGTTGGGGATTGAACCAGGAATCTCAAGCATGCTAGGCAAGCTCAAGCACAGTCCATATTTTATTTATATCATTCAATTAACGGTGAAAACTGACTTTGGTGAGCAAGTGAGACAAGGAAGGAGTCCTCAGGATTGACTGCAGAGACTGAATCTGCGGGGAGATGAGAAGGAAGGGGGCCTTTAGTATCAGCTAGCAGCCGCACAATGTATTTAAAATCTAGCCCAAGGCTTCCGCTGAATCGAAACTTACTTCAGGAAGGACAGCGCAAAGACACCGGAAAGTCTTGTGGGAAATATCTGTAAGTCACTTATCTGGCAAAGGATCTGTAACCAGAATACATGGTAGAATTCTCAGAACCCAAAAGCAAGCGAGCCTCCCCGCCATTCAAGACCCGCCTATGGTCAAGAGCACTTGCCACCAATTCTGATAACCAGAGTTCAAGACCCAGGACTCATGATAGAAAGAGAAAACCGACTCCCAAAATTGTCTTCTCACCACTATACACACACTGTGGCATGTGTACCCACATATACAGACACACAATTAATTAATTATTAATTAATGCGATGCCATTTTAAAATGGGCAGAAGACTTTGAACAGATGAGTCAGCAGATGGGAAATACAGATAGCAAATGAAAGAGTTCAACATCGTTAGCCACCAGAGAAATTCAGACTCAATCATTAACACAACAATGGCTAAATTAAGAAATATTGACAATACCAAGTGGTGGTGAGAATGGGGAACTGGATCATTTATACACTCTCTTTTTAAAAGATTTATTATTTATTGTTACTTTATATGTATGTTTGTCTGCACATATGTGTGTACTTCATGTTCATGTGTGGTGCCACCCATGGTGGCCAGAAGAGGGTGTCAGATATCCTGGAACTGGAGTTATAGATAACTGTGAACCACCATGTGGGTGCTGGGAACTGAACGTGGGCTCTCTGCAAAACCAGGCAAAGATGGCTCATCCGTCCTTCTTTTCTAAGGCAATGGAGGGTGTGAGTACAATGGGCAGCACAGAGATGTTTTAGAGAGAGATACAACCGTATGGCTCGTTCCTGTCTGAATATACGACTCCACATATCTGCTAACATTCATAGAATCATGCACTCAGAGAAGGGAATTTTACACACAGTAACTGTTTTCAGAAACAGGATGTTTCAGGGCTAGGGAGATGGACCAGTGGTTAAGAACCCTGACTGCTCTTACAGAGGATTCAGATTTGGTTCCCAACACCCACATGTCAACCAACAACCATCTGCAACTCCAGTTTCAAGGGCTCTAAAGCCCACTTCTGACCTCCAAGAGCATTATATGACATGGATGCACTTACACATACATGCAGGTGATACACTTATACACATAAAATATTTAAAAATAATAAATAAATATTTAAAAATCAATAAATAATAAAATGGGGTTTTGTTGTGGTTTATATGTGCATTCATGTTTGTGTACAGATGCCAGAGGAAAGCATCCATCAGGTGTCCTACTCCGCCTCTCTCCACTTATCCCCTTGAAACAGGGTCTCTTACTAAGCCTAGATCGGACTGCTTTTTTGGCCAGGCTGTGGGGCTAGAAATCTCTGAGGATCTCCTGTCTCTGGCCACCTTAGCCCTGGGGTTACAAAGGTGAGTGCCTCCACATCTGGTTTTTACGTGGGTGCTGTCTGTCTGAACACAGCTCCTCATGCTTCATACAGCATGAGCCATCTCCCTGGTCCCTAAAGAACAGGTTCTAAAACACTGGAAAGTTTGTCATTTTTAAGCTTTGAGTAAGAAGCTTTTGAAACAATAAAGTAACTGTTTCCTAGCCACGACTATAATACTGTACCAGAAACTTCCAGCTTTACATCTGTGCAGTACTCCCCTGCTCCAATCCCAACAGCTGATCATTTTAAGTCCATGGTACTCTTTCTTCTAACTATCTATAAAATGGCAAATAAAGCCTTTCCCTACAAGTCATAGCCCAATCTTTAACACACTCAGTGGTGAATACAGGAAACCAGCTCATCACTGACAAAGCCTTAACCTCTAAGAAACTTAATATTCTTAAAAAAAATAAACCAAGTCAATTGATTCTCCCATGGCTTCAATACGTAATACTCTCTCAGGAATTTCACAGAAAGAACACATACTAACAATTCCCTAATGGGAAGAAAAGACAGACAAATAAATAGCTGTAAGATGATAGTCAACCTCCTGAGTAATTAAAGAACTGCAAGTTAAGATAAGATGTCATGTTTCAACCCTATCACCTTTGTAAAGCGTAGGGTGATGATGTACGCAGGGTGTGCGGTACGTGGATTTGCTGTTCAAGAGGGCGGCTTCTCAGTGTTCAGCAAATGCCTTGAAAATGTGCACTCATTTGGGGTTGGTTATTCAACTTCTAGAAAAATATTGCAAGAGATAAACACGAATATTTGGCTTAGCATCATTTATACAGGGAAATACTGAGTATCCTGATCCATCATACCTTCCAGTGAATTGGGTAAAGACAGTTTCCTTCTCTGATATGCCTGGTGCTACACAGACTCAGAGATGTGTACGAATTAATACACAGCAAGAACATCTTGCAAAGTAAATAGCAAATTAATTTTAAGAGTACTGATAAATGACTTATTTCAGTTTTGTGACTTAGCATAATCTGCACTTTAAAAAAGGGGCTGGAGAGATGGTTCAGTGGTTAAGAGCACTGGCTGCTCTTGCAGAGGACCCAGGTTCAGTTTCCAGCACCCATATGGTGGCTAACAACCATCCATAACTCCAATTCCAGGGAATCCAAAGCCCTCTTCTAATCTGTGGGCATTGCAGAACACTGACACACGGGTGCATTTACATGCTTGCAGGCAACACACTTGTACACATAAAATAAAATAAAAGTAAATAAGGGGGAAATCACATAAACCACAGGCAACACTGACATTAAAAACAGTAGAAAGTATGTATATATTTTTAACAAGTACTCTTTTTTAAAATATTTACTTTATGTGTATGTGTGTTTTGCCTGCATGTATATACGTGCTTACAGAGACCAGAAGAGGGCATTAGATCCCCCTGGAATTGCAGTTACAGGCTGTTGTGAGCTGTTGTGAGCTGTCATGTGATAGCTGAGAAGCAAATCCTGGTCCCCTGCAAGAGCAGCAAGTATTCTTAACTATTGAGCTATCTCTCCAGCCTCTATTATCCTGTCCTTGTTATCTATATTTACATATCTATAAAGATTTGCTTTTAATTTCTTAAGTGGAAAATCTAGGTAAGCAAATAATACTATCTCCTTTTTTTGTATGCAAAACTTTCTTTCTGAGGCAGAGTCATTATGCAGCCCAGAACTTGCTATAAAGACCAAGCTGGCCTCAAACCCTATAAATCCACCTGCCTCTGCCTCCCACGTGCTGTGATTAAAGTACAGGTTTTCTTAAAGGCCGAGAATGTTTCTGAGGGAAGAAAAAGAAACTTTATGATGTGATAGTTATTACTCGGGAGTTGAATGAAAGCTGTTTTTTTCTTTATACCTTTCTGTGTTTCCTAGTGTTTTTCATTGAAGGCATGTTATCTTATGAGTCCAATAAAACTGTTTCTAGAAACAAATAGCAGATTAACCAAATGCAATTTCTATGTATTTACATTACCGCCTTTTATCCCTGAAAGAATATGCTTAGTCATTTGGAATCCTGCCTTCACTGCAGTCTTCATAGACTGACCAAGGGGTTCTAACCACTACTCCAGAGCAATTAGAATTTTGCGTGCCAATGCCCAGACATTGGCACAGTAGCCCACTGTACAGTGCTGGTGTGCCTTGAACAAACGCCTGAATCTGAATGAAGTCCACACGGAGATACTAAGTGGACATCAGCCATCCAGGCACCCCACTGCACCTTGACTTTCTCTCTCATCACAGCCTCTGCTCTCAAGGTTAAACAGAAATGGAGCTCAGGCTTAACATCCTCCCTAACATCTTCCTTAAAAAATAACAGAAATTCTTTTTAAATTAAAAAAAAAATTTATGTGTGATTGTTTTGCTTGTGTGCCATATGGGTGCAGTGCTCATGGAGGCCAGAAGAGGGCATCAGATTCCCTGGAAGTGGAGTGATTAGCCTCCATGTGGGTCCTGGAACTGAAGCTGTGTCCTTGGAAGATTAGCCAGTGCTCTTAACGGCTGAGCCATCTCTCCAGCACCCCGAACTTTTGAACAATTTTTTAAAGCTAAGTTGCATTAAAAACATGTATTTTTAAAATATTTTTTTCAAGATATAAAATGTCAAATAATAAAAGGGAGAAAAATCTCTTTTCTGAATTAATTTCTTTTTTTCTCTTTTTATATGCTTTCCACACTCATACTCAGAAAAAAATAAATGAATTGACTAGAATCTACAATGTTTCTTTCTTCCACACATAAATTTTTTCCTTAGTTTTACAGTTTGCTGATTTGATGAGTTTAAAGAGTAATCTTATTATTTACTAATTTCAGGAAGTCTTATGACACGATGCCAGAATTATTTATTCACTCACTTAGTACCTGGACATTGTGGCAAATATTTTTTATGTGTGTCTACATTAATGTCATCATTCAGAACTTTGTTTTCTTAAGTTACTTTAAAATTACTGCAACCAATTTTTCCTGATCAGTGCTTGAATCTTATCTAAACTGATGTTTTAGCCCTACAAAATGTTGGACTTAATTAAGCTATGGTTGCTTAAACATGACTTGTGAATATCTGACTAAACTAACTTGTGCTCATGATGCACACACTCTGTACCATCTGAGGCTGTTCTAGAATTAGTTATTCTTCTTTCCTCAAAACCCCATCTCTACATCTCATCCCGAATTAGGAGCCTGACAACTGACAGGTAGATAACTGAAGCTTTTCATTTCCTTCCTGACCCAATTTTGCAGCATCCCACTTTCATTGGGAAATGAAATGGATTGTCAGTACCCTAGTTAGGATTTTTTTTTTCAATTATTTTTATTTTTTATTTTGTTTACAATTACAGAGTGTTTGCTGACAGAGATTGCAGAGAAAACACTTTCTTAGAAAAATTTTTGATGTCCTTTCAAATATTTTCCCTCATGAAGAATGATCCAAGTGCCACCAAGCTGGATGTTCCATTTGTTACCTATCTTTCTCCAGTTACATCAAAATCACTTATTTCACACAGTGCCCTCCCACATACCACCAAGGATCCCACTTTATCCAGTTAATGGTTTCCGTATTTTTGTATTTTGACTTGACTTTCTCCCATTCCCCACAAATGTCAAATACATTTCTGCTGATGAACTGGACGCCATTTTCCTCAAATAAATCATGACTTCAATGACGTGGCATCAAATTCACTCCGATGACTATAGCAACTTATCATGTGCCTTTCTTAACATGGGGATTTCTCTGCGCCTTAGAAACTGCACTATAAACTAAAAATAAAAGGATTTAAATTCACTTCCTATTGTTATTTCTCCTTAATCCAGTCTCTATAGCTTCAAAAGTCACCTTCTAACAGCAGCTATTTGTCAGGTATCATGTACTAGTCATGCTCTAGTCACTTTTGAGACACCATATCATTTTTGTAAGAGTACTGGGATTCTTACTCAGAAACTGACATTCAGGAATTTTAAGGAACTTGCTCTGGCACTTAAGATGTGGCAGTGCTGGTATTCAGAATCATGTCTTTATGTATTCCTTTATGTGATGATGACGTCTGTGAATCTAACTTTCCTACCCAAGTGTCCATGTCTGGACTCTGAGCATCATGCTTGCAATACCAACAAATATAAAATCAAATGGAACTGAAAATGTAAGCTTCTCTCCAGTTGTCTTTGGGTCCTTCAACGTTCTTCTGATCACACACACACACACACACACACACACACATACACAAACTTTTTAAGAGCTTAATTCCTTTTCTAAAATCTTGGTATTTCCTGAAGCTAAGGCTACGTTTCCCTGCTTTCTAAACAAAGCTAATTTTTGATTTCCAGTGTGGCAGCAAATCAATACACCAGAAAGCAGTTTGTCAGACGATCCGAAGAATGCAGAGCAATTATTTTCTTGGGAAAATGAGCACCAGGGTTTCCTGTATGAGGCTTGTACATCTTCCCAAACCTCCTTTTGTTGTAGAGGAGAAAAGTTGGTCATGACTCGTTTCCAGCTTTGCCATTCCCTTAGCACTAACTTATTTTCTGCCATTTGAAAAGATAACTTCCCCAGGGTTTAATTGCAATTACAAGAGCAGATTGGAGAGAACATCAAGTCGTGCCAAGAAAAGAAAAAGTAATGTGGGTGAAGTGATCTAGGTACAAGCAGAAAAAAGTTATTAATTTCTAAAATATGCTTTTCAGAAACACAACATTTACAGTGTACACTTGGTATACTTTATTTTTGTCATTTGTCTCTTCTCAGCCAATTTTATTTATCACTTTCTAAATTAATCACCAAATCAGACTGCTGGTTGGCATGTCCTCTCCCTGCGTAAATCATCTATGCAGCCTCCAGCTGACAATTCTGACCTGTGCAAACCTATATTGATTCCACACACTGCATCTCCTCTCATTAGGGACCGTGTAACCACCTCCACAGAACAAATCATTGCTTCCTCAGCCAGTTAACCCTACTGTCTGGTCCCATCAGCCTATCAGCCTGTTGGGCTCCTTTTGTTTGGAAGAAACCACTTTGAAAGAGTCAGAATTTTTTTTAAGGCATTTTTAATCAGAAACTGTTGATTGTTGTTGTTCTTATGATTACATGGTGAAATACAAAAAACTACTTATAATAGCAAAATTGAGGTCATATTCATTAATCCAACACTTTAAAATTCAGTAATTCAATTACAGATTGAGTGTGCTTACTCATCACACCCTGAAGTATCTACTGCTACAGCCAGGGTCCTGTTCCTTAGCGTGATACTCCCTTATTCCCTGTGTGTCTCCTTTTTCTTCTATATTTGTCATTTTAATCTTCTGATTTTTTATACTAGTAAGCCATTTTAAATTGTCTTTGAAACAAAAGCATACATCAATAAGTTAAATATTTGAAAAACATCCTAGACCAATATAATGGCTAATATTGACTGTGATTGTGAAACTGACTCTATTTAGAATTACCTAGGAGATTGGTAAGGCACACCTCTGAATAAGTCTGTGAGGGTATTTCCCAAGAGGATAAGAGGATTAACTGAAGAGGGAAGATCCACCAGGAATGTGGAAAGCCGTGGCCTTGATCTTGTGGGCTGAATACAGTAAGAGGGGGGAAAGAAGAATATGCCCAGGACAGGCATTCCCGTTTTTCTCAACTTTCCGGACACTGTGATGTGCACTGCTCTTCCAGGCCCTTCCCACTATGAGGGTAGGCACCACTGAAGCCCTTAAACATCTCTTCCATTCAGATTTTTTTGTATCAGATATTTTGGTTATGGTATCATAAAATCTGGTTAATACAGAAAATTGGTAACAAAGAAGTAGAGTCATTACTATGACTGAACCAGACTTCATGGTTCTTAGGCCACTGGAACCAGTTTGGGAAAACATTTATTGCAGGCTCCAGAGTATAAAATTGTGAATGTATTTGAAATACTTCCCCTTGAGAAGAGAGAGCCACTAGGATCCCCTGTCTTACAGGGCCACGTAGGGAAGCGTTTTCCTGGTTAAAGAGCCCTCCAGGCTCTCAGAGACCACTGCAGCCATGGTTTCAGGGAACTCAGCTAGTGCTCAAGCTAGCAGCAGACACTGGCATCATCTTTGGGGTTCGTTTTATAGAAATGGAGAACACAAGAGTTGCAGGGTTATGAAGGCTTCCACTCAGATTTCAAAAGAAAGCCTAGAAACTAAGTATTGTGTAGCAGGGTTGGATTTCCTGCAATGAGTCCCTGAGAGGATAATATGTGAGTCTTTGAGGATGAAGATGCAGTGGAGACCCCAGCGTGTTGGAGCTGCCAGGGCATAGAATACTTGCTGAGAAAAGCCACAGGCAACAAGCAGAGCCACCCAAAGAGAAAGGCCATCTGGGCTTCAGTCAGCTAGGCCACAGGTATGAACTTAAGTTCCCATGCTTGTGCAGCAAACACTTTGCCTACTGAGCCATATCCCCAGTCCCCTCTTCCTTATTCTGAGCTTGAGGTAATAAAATTGTCAAAGGAACTGATAAAAACAAAGGAAATATCTCAACTACCAATAAATATAGTCAGTTGATATTTATAATCCATTCTGTTTCTTTTTGTGCCGTAATTACAAAGCCAAAGTTTTATTTCCTCATGTCTTCCTAGCAGGTTCCTGAATGTGAACAAGGTCCTACATTCCATGAGATTTCCAAGGTTAAACGTCACCATGAACTGTATTTATGACTTCGTGTTGTAGTTGTTTAAAGCAAGAAGATGAGAATGCATAGGTCCAGTCTTCAACTTGATAGGGAGAAGACATCCTATGAGAGTAGTAGATGTCAGGCTCCATGCTATAGGCATAATTGCGCATTTCACTGAGGATTCTCAAAAAACTTGTTTATAACAGTGTTTGTACTTCATAAGCCTAGCTTTCTTAATTCCCATCTTATATTTTGCAACAGAAATTTCGACGTCTTAAAAGGATAACATCTATGGTGTTCAATGCTGGTTTTCAGCTAGATACATGTTCAGTTTTTATAAGGGTTTTACAAGTTTCTATCTTCCTATATTAAAACTAATTAATATTAGATTATGATATATGTAAATATACTGTTGTATGACTTTTCCAGGGGCGATATAAAGAAACAACTACACACTTCAGGTACAGTGGACACTGACAGATGAAAAAGACTCTCTACAAGTATAGCTTGATGAACTAATGAGGTTTTAGGGCTTACAAACAGGAACATGAGAAACTCAAAAACAGCTACACTACTAGAAAGTTCCAGCTGCAGCATGACCAACTAATGAAAAACTAGACCACTAAAGAGTCTCAACCCCCAGTCAGGCTTCCATCACCTCTATCTTCTGGCATCCCCCAAGTAGGGACAGAAGGGAGACATGACTAGAATCTGAGATGAGAGTCACAACCTTCTCTCCCTTCCGCCTTAATGACTGCTAACAACCTCATTACCATTTCCATAGATTTAGCTACCAGCTCTGCTGTTCTGCTTATTTTGTTGCTTATTTTGTGGGCTAGGTCTTTGGTAGGTCACCACACAACTCTGCCTCATGATGGTAATTATCAGGTTAACCCTTTAGAAAATAGCCATATCACAGTCTGCTTCTCCCTCTGGCTCTTACAATCTTTCCACACCCATCTTTCTTGATGTTTCCTGAGTCTTTAAGTGGTTAATGCAAATACAAAATTATTTTCTTCCATTTAAGATTAAACATTGGGTCACTGTGAAACAACAACCGTATAGATACAACAAGCATTTTCTTAGCAACTTGACGGGTTATTAGTCTCTGTCGTAAACATGACCACTGCAAAAAGAAGCATACCTTAACTAAGTCTCACAGCAGCAGTGACCTACAAGAATGAATACAAATGTTTAAGGGAAATTTCACAAGTAGATCACATCTATTTAACAAAACAAAACCAGGAACCTCCCTATCAATACTCTAGCTACAGACCCTATGCAATTGGGGCAGGATTGGATGCAGTTGGGGCATGAGAGAGAGGTGACAGGGATCTCCCATGACTGTGCAGTAACTCTCCACCCGCCATCAATGTTAACATCTTTGTTTTCATAAGCATAGACCTGGATGTCAACTGTACTGTGCTCATCATTGCCTTAACTGTGAGCCAAAGTCTTTTGTAGGTTCCTACAGAGGATACACTTCATGATGATGGTGGTCATGTCAAGCCCTGAGACGATCGTTATTTCCATATGCCACTTTGCAATATGAAGGATTTTTGAGCTAGAGACAACTAAATAACAGCAGATATGGGAAAATCTCTCTACTCATTTTCTATCAAAAGACATGCTATAAATTTCCCTTTGTAGGGGTAACTTCTCTCTCCCACTCTAGACAGTAAGAGGAAATGACTCACTGCTACAGATGCCACAGATACTTGAATCTGTATAGACAAACTTTACTGAAATAACTCATATTCCATTAGTTTTTGAGCATGTATTTACTTCCCCACAATTTCCTGACTATAGACCTTGAAGTTAAACCCTTTGCTCTTTGTTAAAACGGTATATATTTGCTCTTGCCTAATAGCTTGTTTGGGTTTTTCACTTCCTTTTCTGTGCGACCACATGAACTCATAAGAAATAAAATATTAACACCAAATAAAACCTGCATGCCTTCTCATCTGTTAATCTGTCTTTAACCAGTTTAATTTCCATTGGCCACTGACTATACTTAAAAGAACTGAGAAAGGAAAATTCTGCCTGACCTATACCACCTACAGTGGTTTTTAATCTTTTCCCTCTATCTTATATTTTCAAGTTCTAACTTCATTTTCAGTTCTTGCTGTGTAGCCAAATATATTTTGTTTACATGTTTGAAAACTTTGTTGAAAGGTGAAAATATAAGTAATTTGTTCCTTTGTGACTAATGGTCTTTAAGACCTATTCTAACTCGACTATTTTTTTCTTCTTCCAATAAAATCAAATATTCTTCAAAGAAAAGCTTGTTCAGAGCTCAGCATGTTCATCTCCTGCCTAATCTTTTGTGCCACGGCATGCATCACTCTAGGATTTTCTTGGGAAACTGTGTATAATGTTTCTTTATTTCTTTTTCTCTTGTTTCACCCGTTATTTTGAGTTTGTTTTCCCTTTCCAAAATATATGAATTAATCTATAAGAAATCCTAGGGAAGGTTTTTATTATTTTTTCTGTGTTTTAATGTTTTGCTTGCATGTACACATGTGTACCATATACTTGCAATGCCCATGGAGGTCAGAAGAGACATTATAACTCCTGGAACTAGAATTACAGGTGATTATGAGCTGCCATGTGGGTGCAGGAAACTGAACTTGGGTTCTCTGTAAGAGCAACAAATTGTTCTCAGCCACTAAGTCATCTCTCCAGCCCCATCTTTTTAAACTCTTCACTTTAAAAAGATTATAGATTTGCAGTAGTAACAAAAATGATACTGAGATGTACAGTGTACCATGTATTTTAACACGTTTTACTATCAACAAAATTTTAGTCCTTGACCCTCTAATATTTCCAACACACTCACATTGTGTTGCTTCCTTCTTCAAAGACCTAAACTCAAAAACAATATCAAAACATGTCAGAGTATAAATTTCCTGATTCTTAATCTTTTATAAAAACAACTAATAGAGTTATAATTATATAATGAAGTAAGTATAATTGATTCCAACATATTACATATCTTAAAATAATTTTATATTATATACTTATTATGATAAAAATTAAGGATACTGAGAGGAAAAACAGCAAATAATAAACTGGCAAAAACGCTAGAATAAACCTGTAGAAAATTTTTTTTAGTATTTTCCTTATTATTTTATTATTTTTATTTTATGTGTATGAGTGTATCGCCTGGATGCATGTAAGAGCACCCATGTTGTTCAGTGCCTGCAGAGGTCATAATAAGGTGTTGGATCCCCTGGAACTAAAGTTATGGATGGTTGCTAGCCACTATGTGGGTGCAGGGTTATGGACTCAGGTCCTCAGTAAGAGCAGCAACTGCTCTTAATCACTGAGTTCTAGCCCTGAACTTGTAGAAATCTTGAATCTAGCAAAAATAAAATACAATATCTAGGGCAGAGTCAGTGAGACAAGAATCTGCTACACGGTAGAAAGACAGAATTATGCCATTTGGGATAGTTTGTCCACCATATCCTCTAGTCCTAAGACTGTCAGGGGTCGTGAAATGGCAGCATGCATTCCTGGGGAAACTTAGTGATGGAGGGATTAATAAGGATATTATTATGAAAGAATTATGTTTGTCCGTTTTGTTCCCTTTGCTTCCTGAAGGTACAAGAGCTTGCCTGTCTTTTGTTCAACACAGAGCATTCCCAGGGTTTGGGAATCTTCCTGGTCAGGATTTGCCGAGCAGCAAAGCAGCATCTAAGTAAGTACTGAAGACAAGCAATAGGCGAAAAAGTCAGGAAGGAAGAAGTAGCAGATATATCAGAAGAAAACAATTTCTCAGCAAAGCAATATTCAGATTCAAGGTAATGCCTACTAAAATCTCAACAGCCTTTTCAGTAGGCATGAAAAAGCCAGCTCTAGCTAATTCATGTGGTATTCCAAAAGCCGGGATAAAGAAAGGCAAGGCCATATCACATATTTTCCAATTTCAAAACTGCTGCAAAGTTTCAGCAATCATAATAGCATGTTATTGAAATGAAGCTAGACATACCTATCAATGGAATAGAATTAGGAAGTAGAGTAAACTCGTGCATGGATTTTCCACTGATTTTCAATAGGAATGCCAAGACCAATCAATGAAGGAAGAATAGTCTCTTCAATCTGTGATGCTGGAGAACGGGATGTGTACAAGCAAAAACAGTAAACATTAACCCTTACGTCATACTATATACAAAAATTAACTAAAAATGAACGAAAGACTCTAATGCAAGAAATGAACTTAGGAGATTTTTAGAAAAAGTTGGGGTAAATTTTTTCATAAAGAAACCCAAATAGTATGTCTAAATATACATTCCATTCTTTATAAAATGGAAAAGAAAATATAGTAATTTATGAGGGCTAGAGAGATGGCTCAGCAGTTAAGAGCACACTTGCTGCTTTTGCTCAAGTCCTGGATTTAGTTCCCGGTAACTTTTAGTTACATGGTGGCTAACAGCCATCTGTAACTCCAGTTCCAAGGTATCTGATGCTCTCTTCTGACCTTCGTAGGTATTGCTTGACACTGATACACTTACATGCAGGCAATACACTCATACACTTAAAATAAAAATAATAAATATTTTGGGAACTGAAGAGATGGCTCAGTGGTGAAGAGCACTGTCTGCTCTTGCAGAGGGCCCAGGTTCCATTCTCGGCACCCACATGGTGGCTAACAACTGACCCTAACTCCAGTTCCAGAGGATCCGATGCGCTCTTCTGACCTCTGAGGGCATTGTATGACATAGCTCCATGTACATATGTGTACGCAATACATTCAGGCACATAAAATAAAGGTAATAAATAAAATATTTAACTAAATAAATAATATATTAAAAAAATGAAAAATTTTAATGAGCTTCAATTTGGTGGTGAGTTTAGGACATGATATCTAAAGCACAAACATAAGAAATACATGAATTGGACATTATGAAAGTTAAAGTCAGCAGAATGGAAAAAAATAGTTGCAAACTGTGTATCAGATATGAATCTAGTAAAATGATCCTACAATTCAGTAATAAAAATATTCAAATATAAGATCAGATGTTGCAGATCATTTGGAAATGTGAGTTGAAGTCACAATGAAATATCATTTCATAGTCCTTCAGAATGGCTGTAACTTTTTAAAAATAGAGAGTAAATACTGGAAATATGGGGAATACTGGAATTGGAACACATACATCACTGATGAAACTACAAGCTAGTATTGCTATTGTGGAAAGAGTTTGACAGTTCTTCCAAAATTTCCACAGTGAATTACCATATAATCTAGCAATTCAACTCCTAATTATATAGTCAAAGAACTGAAAACAGTTATTCACACCAGCTGGAGCTACAGGGAGACCCTGTCAAAAAGAAAAAAGAAAGAAAGATATTCAATCAAAATCTTTTATATAAAACTCTATAACAACATTCACAATAGCCAAAAGGTAAAAACAACTCAATATTGAGTAAACAAAATGTGGTATATCCATGTAATAGAATATTATTCAGCCGTAGAAAGCACTGAAATACCGATGCACACTACAACACACATATAAGGCCGTACATTGCATGCCTCCATTTATTTGAAATATTCAGTGTAGGTAAATCCTTAGAGTTAGAAGATAGGTTTGCAGATGCTAGAGCTAAAAGGAGTGAGAAGTAACTACTTAATTGTTTTCCTTTCAGGTGATAAGGTATTTTAGAACTGGATAAAAGTGATGGTTGTATAACATTCTGAATATTCTAAATGTCTCCAGATTGCGTGCTGTAGTTAATGCTTTATAGTACATGAATTCTACTTCAATTTTTATTTTTATTTATTTATTTATTTTTGAATTCCATTGTGTTTATATACCCCATTTTCATTATCCATTCATCAGTTGGTGGACCTTCAGGTTGATTCCATGCCCTAACTTTTATGAATAGAGCTGCAGTGAATGTGAATATGAATATGAATATGAACAGGTATATGAACCTTATGGTTCATTATTGGAAACTTCCATTATTGGAAACTCTGTTTTCCATGCTTTGAGAAACCACCACACTGATTTCTATATGTTGTCACTCCTCATGTCTCAGAGGGCTGTGGCCTATTGTTTAACACTAAACTATTCTAAAGGCCTGAGAACAAGAAATGAGATCAAAAGTCAGGGAGCCTAGAGGAAGCCTGCCCCAGCCTTCCAGATGAGAGAGGGCTGTCAGAGGCATTGTTGAGAGGGGGAGGGGTAGATGCAGACAAGACTGAATGTGCTCAATCTCATTTAATCTCAAAAACTAAACAGGGTTGAGCTTGGTTAGTGCTTAGGTGGGAGAGAACTTTTTAAATATTTTATTTATTTATTTATTTATTTATTTATTTATTTGTTTATTTTACTATTCTATGTGTATGCACGTATTGCTTGTGTATATGTACATGCTCTTGTATTGCACAATACCCTCTGAGGTCAGAAGAGGGTTTCAGAACCCCTGGAACTGGAGTTACAGAAGGTTGTTAGCTGCCCTGTAGGTTCTGGGAACAAAACTCCTGTCGTCTGCTAGAGCAGCCAGTGCTCTTATCCACTGAGTCATCTTTCCAGGTCCGGGAGAGAACATTTTAATATCAGCAAGCAAGTAGTGAAATTTGGCTTTGTTGACACAGCAGACTGGCTACTCAACAACCATTTGGTTTCAAGATTTGTTATAACCTTAATGTCTTTATTAAAGAAGCTAAAATACACACTTTCTTACCAGATTTCTTTCTACCTAAGAGGTCATGCTGAATGGTTTTAGTCAATACATGAAGTCAGCAGCAGATAGATCACTAGGTCATTCATCATCAAGTAAAGGTTATAAAAGATAGACCTAGTAGTGCCTTTTTGCCCTTCTTGAATGCTGAAGTCATGCCTGGAGGGGCAGAAGTCATCTTGAGAGTCACTTCCCCACGTCTATGCTGAGGTTTTGTCTGGTTTGAGCTTATGTGGGACTTGTCTATGCTGTCACCATTGCTGTGAGTTCATATGAGTGGCTGACCAGCTGTCTGGAAGACTATTTCCTGTAGTCGTTACCCCTTCTGGCTCTGACAACCTCTGCCTCCTCTTCTGCAGTGGTCCCTGAGCCTTGGAGGCAGAGGTTTGAAATAGATGCCTTATTCAGGGATAAGTACTTTATGACCTCTTCTTCTCTACACATTGGACACTTGTGAATTTCTGTGTTAATCACCCTCCGCTGCATAAGAAAGCTTCTCTAGTGAGAGTTGAGAGAAGCATTCATCCATGTGTAGAGGTTGCACTGTAGATGCGTCAAGGTTAAGTGTCTCATAGACACTCATTCTCTGCATGTGACTGCAGAGAATTGTGCAACTCTGTAATTTTCCCCATCCCAGAAAACTACTGCTATTGCTTCAGTAGTAGCATTTTTTTTTCTTGGCTGTAATCAACAGCTATCCAATTGGAATCAAGGCTTACTCAAAGGGAGGAGGGAACTCATGGGTGGTACTATAGACATAGCCAAATACACATGACTGGAGAGGTCCTGGATCCTAGGGAAAACCCTCACTTTTGCTGCATCCCTAGACCAACGTAATTTCTTACTTTGTTCTAAATAAGCATCTTCACATTTACAGACAAGTGCAAGTGTACCTCTCACTCCTCATCAAAGAAGCTTCTTTTTGCAACAGATGGAGACTATTACAGAGTTCCAGTTGCAGCTCTCAACTCTCACCAGAGGTTTCCTTATGCAACAGATGGTGATTAACACAGAAGCTCACAAGTGGCCAATGTACAGAGAACATGAGACCAGAGTGCTTATTTCTGAGTAGGACACACATTTCAAATTTTAGTTTTTAAGAACTTTTTTTATAATTACTTTTGGTAAGCTTACAAATAATGGATCTATTATGATCTTTGTACAAAAATCTAGTTATACTTTGCACATATTCACCTGTTCAATACCACCACACCCCCTCTGGTTTTCTTTCTTCTTCCAAATAATCCCTCCTGTTCATATGAGAAAGCATATTTGTCTTTCTTTTCCCCTAACTGCCCACTTTTCTTCCCCCTTTCCCCATCTCTTTTGCCATATATATATATATATATACATATATATATATATGTGATATATATTCTATTCACATATGGAAGAAAATATGTGATAGTTGTCTGAGTATGGCTTGCTTTACATTATGGCTTCCAGTTCCATCAATTCCCCTGCAAATAACATAATTTCATTCTGTTTCATGGCTGAATAAAATTCTATTATGTATATAAACTACATTTCTTTTTACTGTTTGTCTGTTGATTTTCAGCTAGGTGGGTTCCATACCTTGGCTATTGCAAAAAGTATCACAATAAACATGGATATGCAAGCATCTCTGTGGTATGCTGGCACATATTCTTTTGGGTATATATTGAGGACTACTGTAGCACGACCATATGATGGTTTTATTTTTGGTCTTTTGAAGATGATCTATGCTCTTTTCCATAGAGGATTCACAAGTTTACATTCTACCATCAGTATATAAATGGTTCCTTTTTCCACACATCTTACAGCAGTCATTTGTTTCATTGATGACAACTGTTTTGACTAGGGAGAGATAGAATTTCATTGTAGTTTTAGAATGTATGTCCTTGATGGCTAAGGATATTAACCATTTTTTCATGTATTTATTGGCCATTTGTACTTCTTTTTAGAACTGTCTGTTCAATCCATTTATACACTGGATGGCTTGGAGTTTCTAGGTATTTCATTCTTTTGAACTTTAAAAAATAGATCCAGGAATTTGTTCCCTGTCAGATTTACAGTTTGTAAAGGCTTTCCCCATTCTGTAAGCTGCCTGAGTCTGTTGGTTGTGATGACACTGTGAGGATGCTTTTTAATTTCATGTAATCCCATTTATCAGTGCTTGCTGTTATTTACAGAGCTACCAGAGTCCCTATAGAAAAAATCCTTACTTAAGCTTATGTCTTAAAGTGTTTTCCTCTAATTGTTTAAAAGCTTGAGGTCTTACATTGGGGCCTTTGATCCATTTGGGGATCATTTACTTAATTTATTTATTCTTCTATATGTGGTCATCCAGCATTCCAGGAGCATGTCCTCTCAGACTGTACTTTCTCCAATGTATGGCTTTTTTCTAGCATTGTAAAAGTAAAATCTAGTGTTCGTAGCTGTGTGCGTTTATCTCTCTGTCCTCTGTTCTATTAACGTGCATATCTGTTTCTATGCCTGTACAATGCTATTTTTTGTGATTATGGCTCTATAATGTAATATGAGATCATTGCCAGCATTTCTCCTGCTCAGAATGGCCTTGACAGTTTCATGTGAATTTTAAGTTTTTTTCTATCACTACAAAGTTTTTCACTGGACTATTGATGGAGATTGCATCAAATCTATAGATTAGTTTTTTTTAGGGTTGCCTTTTTCACAGCAGAGCAGGTCTTTTCATACTCCAGTGTCATCCTTAACTTCTTTCTTTGGTGTTTTTTAAAAATTTTCATTGTAAAGATCTTCCTTTCTCCCCTATTAGGTATTTCATGCTTATTTAAGATACTCTGAATGGGATTGTTATCCTGATTTCTTTTTCATCATGTTTGTTATTGGTATATAGAAAAGCTACTAATTTTTCTGTGTTGATTTTGTAATTTTGTAACCTTCTATTTTGCTGAAAGTGTTTATCAGATCTAAGAGTTATCTGGCAGTGTCCTCAAGGTTTGTGAAATGCAGAATCACATCATCTTCAAAAAGGGGGGTAATTTGACCTCTTTCTTTCCTATTTTTATCCCCTTTGTTCCTTTATATTGCCTTATCGCATTAGCTAATACTTCAAGCACTCTATTAAAGAACGGTGGAGATGGTGGACACCTTTTTTCATGCCTTATTTTAAAGAAAACAATTTCACGTTTTCCCCAATTAGTATCACAGTGTTACAGGATTTTGCATATAGTCTTTATGATGTTGAAGCATGTTTCTTCTATTCCTAGATTCTTCACAGCCTTTATCATGGAAGGATGTTGAATGTTGTCAAAGGCTTTTTCTGCATATGGTGAGCTGACGATGTGATTTCTGTACCTGAGTTTATTTACATTCTGTATAACATGTATTCATTTTTATGTTGCACCATCTTTTCATCCCTGGAATGAAGCCAGCTTGGTCATGATATATGATCTTTTTGTTATGTTGTTCAATTTGGTTTGTAAATATTTTATTGAGAATTTTTATATCGATGTTAATGAGGGAAATTGGTTTGCAAGGGTTTTGTTGTTGTTGTTGTTTTCTCTTTACTCAGATTAACACTGCTTTTGAGATAGAGTTTGGTCATATTCTTTCCCTTTCAGTTTTATGGAACAGTTTGAAAAGCATTGGTGTTATTTTTTCTTTAAATATCTCACAGAACTTTACAGTGGCTCCTTCTGGCCTGGACTTCTCTTTGCTGGTCATTCTATTACTCTTTCAATCTAACTGCTCATTATAGATATGTTTAAGTTGTTTGTATCCTCTTGATTTAGTGCTAATAGATATGTGTCTAGGAATTTATTCATGTTGTCCAGAATTTTCATCCTTTTGGAATCTCGATTTTCAAAATATTCCCTAATTATCCTTTAAATTCCACTGGTCTATGTTGAGATACCACATTTTTCAACCTCAGTTTACTTAATTGGGATCTCTTCTCCCTTTCTTTTTAGTTTGGTTATGTTTTTGTTTTTCTTTTCAAAGAACAAATTTTGTTTCATTGATCGCATGAATTGCTCTTCTATTCTTCATTCTGCCATCACTAGCCTTATTATTTCTTTCCATCTATTGCATTTGTGTTTAATTTGTTCTTATTTTCCAAGAACTTAAAGTACATCATTAGGTTATTTATTTGAGATAGTTCCTTACTCTTATAACTTAAGCCTTCATAGATGTAAACTTTCCCTTTAACACTCTCTTTGCTGTGTCCCAAAGGTTCAAATGAAAGTCGTGCTTTCATTTTCATTTGATTCAAGGAAATTTTTTATTTTTTTTCTCTGATTTCTTCAATGATCCATTGATTATTCAAGATATTATTCCAGGTAAAGAGCACTGGCTGTTCTTCCAGAGGCCCTGGGTACAGTTCCTAGCACCCAGATGGTAGGGAACACCTATCCTTCTGGGGGATTTGACATCTTCTTCTGGCTTCCACAGGCACCAGGGATGTACCTGGTACACTTACATACATGCAGGCAAAACACTTATACACATAAAATTATTTTGAAGAATGTATTATCCAATTTCCATTTACTTGTAAACTTTTGCTGTTGATTTCTAGTTTTATTCTTCCTTGATCACATAGGGCACAAATAAATATTCCTTCTTTTTTTGTATTTGTCTTGCTTTATGCCCTCAGATGTAACCTGTTTTAGAAAAAGTTCCATGGGCTTCTGAAAAGAGCTTATAAAGCCACTGTTGAAGAGAATACTCTGCACATTTTTGTTAGGTTCCATTGATTCATGGTACAGTCTCATTCAGAAGTTTCTTTGTTGATATTTTGGAGTCTGGAAGTTCTACCTATTGGAAAGAGTGAGGGACTGAAGCCAGCCACTGGTATTGTATCTAATAATAGACCTATCTGTCCCTTTCCATCCAGTAGTGCTTGCTTATGAAACTGGGTGCACCAACATTTAGTGAATATACACTTATAATATTTATATCTTCTCAATTAATTGTTCTCTTTGTTAATATGTAATGACTTTCTTTTATCTCCTCTGACAAATTTTGGCTTGAAATCTACTTTATTATGTATAACTACTCTTGATTATATTTGCTTGGTACATTGACTTAAATCTTTTCACTCTGTATTAGTTACTTCTCTTGTTGCTATGATAGATTATCTGACCAAAGCAACTTAATGGACAGAGGGTTTGCTTTGACTCAGTTCCAGGGTACAGTCCATCATGGCAGGAAAGTCATGGTGGCAAGAGCTGGAAGCAGCTGGTCATTTTGCATCCACAGTCATGACACATAGAGGAATAAATACCTGTTCTCAGAGAGCCTCCTCCTCTTTGTGCCATCCAGGACCCAAACCCAGGGACTGGTGCCACCCTCCATTAGGGTGTGTCAATTAACTTAGGATACTACCACACTGTCCAGAGTCTAACCTAACCAAAATAATCCCTCCTAGGTATGCCTGGAGGCTTATCTTCTAGGTGATTCCAAACCTTGTCAAGATGACAATCAAGTACCAATCATCACACCCTCTCAGTATGTATGTGTCTTTCTCAGTGAGGTTTGTTTCTTGCAGACCAAAAATAAAAGGTGGATTTTTTTTAAAAAACCCAATCAGTAGGTTGCTTCTTTTAATTGGAGATAAGACTACTTATATTTAGAGTTTTTAATGAGAGGAATTTGCTAATTCAATTCATTTTGGTGGTTGTTTTCTTTTGTCAATCAATGTATTTGTTTGAAGGGTTTTTTTTCCTCCCTGACTCATAATAAGAGTTTGTTGGTTTACTGAATTGAATATGATTGATTCTTTCCAAATTCTCCTTTGTTCATTTATTCTTGTCATAAAACTAATTCTTTCGTGTGTTCTCATAATCCAAACTGCCTTCCTCTCTCTTCTGAGTGTAAGATTACTTCAGATGTCTTCTGCAATGCTGGCTCTGTGGTCATGCATTACTTTAACTTGTGCTTGATTTAACATATCCCTAACTCTCCACTGATTTTAAAGAGTAAAGTAATTTTGCTGGGTATGGCAATCTTGGTTAGAAGTTATTGACTTCAGGGCTTGAAATAGATCATCCAATGCTTTCTTGGGTCTTAGTTCTATCTTAGGTCTGGTGCTATTGTAATGTATTTGCCTTTGCAACTATGTTGGTGCTTTATCTTGAAGCCATACATACCTATGTATGTAATAGGGTACATGAGAGAAGAGAGAAGGGAGTAAGGGTTGTAAGGGGGTGCAGATAAGGGATGGAGTCTGAATATGACTACAATACATTGTGTGAAACTCTCAAAAATTTAATAAAAATATTTTAAAGGTCAAAGGCAAAGAAAATCCATTTAAAGAAGTTATGCCTGACAATTTTTTCAAATGTAGGCATTTAGAACATGTCAAGTAGACACGGCCAGAGAAGGACCTCTCCATGGTACCCAAACAATAAAACAAATAAATGATACCAAAAGCTTATCAAGTCTAATTTGTGTTCACAAATGTCCTAAAATATCAGTCCACCCAGTGGAGCCTGGTTAACATACACAGCAGGACACTCTTTTAGAAAACCTGACTCTCCCTCTCCCAGAAGTCACCGTTACTTTCTCAGTTAGGGTTGGTTCTTCCTACCCACACCCCATGCTGGGAATTTGTCTGGCTTGAGCTTACATAGACCTTGTGCATGCTATAATAATTGCTGTTAGTTCATATATGTAAGTTCCTAGCTGTGTGGAAAACAGTTTCTTTGTGTACATCCACTGCCTCTGGCACTTTATTTCAACCCCCTCTTCTTAAATGACCCTTGAGCCTTGGGAGGCAGGGGCTTAATATGGGAGTCCTATTCAAGGATAAACACTCTGAAGTCTCTTATTCTCTGCGTATCGGTCAGTTGTAGGACTCTGTGTTAATCACCACATGAGGAGGTGCAGGGAGCCGGTCAGCGCCATTACAAAATGGCGCCGACTTCCTGGAGCCGCCTGTCAAACTGCTCCATTGAGGAAATGTTTTGGCGCGCAAGCCATCCCGAGGCTGCGCATGCGCGTCAATTCGCGCGTCAATTTAAACTGTCCCGAGCCAATCCCGTGGCTTTGCTTGTGGCGGGCTGTCAGCATCCAATCCCGAGCTGTCATACCGCCCTGCTTACTATAAAAGGCCGCTGAACAAGCCCGCTCTTTGCCCCTCGTCATCAACGCCCATCAGTCAACCGAGAGGCTCTCCAATAAAGTGCGATCCAAGAAGAATCTTCGTTGTGGTGGTTTTCTTCCTCTGCTGGTCGGAGGGTGTTCGCCGCAAAGTGGTGCCGAAACCCGGGACGCCGGGTTGCAGTGCGGCTACCTGGCGAGGGGCCGAAGAGGATTCAGAACTTGACGCACGGAGAGGAAAGGCGCCGGTAAGTCATCCCCATGATCGTGTCTGAGCTGCAGCTCACCCTGATCTGTGCTATTGCCCTTATTTTGTGGTTCTTTGTGGTTGCTGTTTTTTGCCATTGCCTCCGATGTGACGACCCGAGCAAAGCGTGCTGCCGCGATTCCGTTTAGTCAGCGGCGAAAAGGTGAAAGTAATTCCTTGATAGTGAGCAAAGGCGTTTCCCTTGTTCCTTAAGAAGGTTTAAGCTCTGCCTTAAGGTAAAAAAGGGCACGCATTTGCTAGTTATGGGTCACGGTCCCAGCTCTGAAATTCCGGGTGGGGACTTTATTGCACCTATTAAGGAGTTACTTCGGCAGAGAGACATCAAGATCTCCAATCAGACCATAAAAAAGATCGTAAGGGACCTGGATGCGGCCGCTCCATGGTTCGCGATCTCGGGAGACCTTTCTCTCCCTTCATGGGAAAAATTGGGTAAAGACCTAGAGAGAGTCAAGGAAGAGGGAGAGTTAGGGAAAGGTACCCTCCCCTTTTGGAGATTAATCCATTCGTGTCTCAGCAAAGGAAGCCATACCAATCTCATTAAGGAGGGAAGAAGGGCACTAGTAAGGCATCAGGATAGCCTCTCAGAGTCAGATGTGAGTGGGGAAATGCAAGTAAGGCCTAAAAGAAAACAAAAACAGAAGGAAAAAAGTTTAAAAGAAGAGCTCCAAGAAGCTAGTCATAGTAAAGATCCCGGTGAAAGGGATATTAAGAATGAAAAATGGCGGTCGCCGTCCCCTAAACCCTTATATCCTTCCTTGGAGGAGTTTGCACATTTGTCAATACAGGGACAAAGTTCTAGTGAGGAGGTATCTGAAGAGGAGCAGGAAGTAGAGGAAGTAATTATCCCTCATGCAACAGGGCCCTGGCACCCCCCGGAAGGAGGAGGGGCCTCTGTAAAGAAAAGGGCTACTGTTTCGGCGGGAAATTTTAAACAAGGGGCGGGGCCTATAGCACCCCCACCCTATGCATCCAACACGGGTCAGTGTTGTTTTATCCAGCCAGGAACCTGGTCTCGTTTATTTTCTATTTTCCCCGTGTTTGAGGATTTAGCCACTCACATTAGAAGGCATGAGCCAGTGCCTTACAAACAGCTTAAAGATTTAGTGCAGGCGGTCAAAGATTTTGGACCAGGAGCGGATTACTCGGTAGCTTTGTTACGGAGAATTATAGCAGTCCCTTTGACCCCCACAGATTGGATTGAATTGGCCAAGGCTTGCCTAACAAGAGGCCAGTTCCTTGAATTTAAATCGATGGTCACAGATAACGCCCAGACTCAGGCTAGAAAAAATGCTCAGGATGGTCACCCACATTGGAATATGGATATGCTTTTAGGTCTTGGACAGTTTATGATGCATCAAACTGACTACCCGACAGAGGTGTATCAACAGATTAATGAAATTCATTATAAAGCTTGGCGAGCTATTCCTAACAAAGGAGAAACAATAGGACACTTAACTAAGATTGTTCAAGGCCCTACAGAGCCGTTTGCAGATTTTGCGGCTCGGCTCATGGATGTGGCTGAAAAAACTGTTGGCACCGCTGATCATACCATGCCCTTTGTTCTACAACTAATCTATGAACAAAGTACAAAGGACTGCCAAAAGGCCATAAACCCCATAAGGAAAAAGGGATTGGATGCCTGGATTAAAGCTTGTCGGGAAGTAGGTGGACCGTTGTCCAATGCAGGTTTAGCAGCTGCGGTGCTTGCTGCCACTAGGGCCAAGTCCGCTCAGCTTACCAAGAGATGTTTTAAATGTGGACAGCAGGGTCACTTTAAGCGCCAGTGCCCCCAGTCGGATGGCTTCCCTGGAGGACCCTTAGCTCGGGGAACGCGTATAGCGCGGCCTCCTGGTACCTGCCCTCGATGTAAAAAGGGAAAACATTGGGCTAGTGACTGTAGGTCCACTAAGGACATTAACGGGATGCCTATTCAGCCAGTAGTAACAGCCCAGGAGTCAAAAAACGGAGTGACGGGCCCTCGACCCCAGGGCCCGCAAATCTATGGGGCACTCCAGGCACCAGCTGTCACCCTGGGGCCACTACCGTCCGAAGAGCCACCTCAGGCTCCGCAGGGATGGACATCTGTGCCGCCTCTGGGACAGTATTAACACCTAATATGGGAGTCCAAGTTTTGGAGACGGACGTCTGCGGGCCACTAGATAACAATAAGGTTGGCCTGTTGTTAGGGCGCTCCTCCTCTACCCAAAAAGGACTTGTTGTTCTTCCCGGGGTTATTGACTCAGATTATCAGGGGACCCTTAAGGTTCTCTGTCATTCCCCTTATGGGGTTGTTTCAATTGCCCCTGGTGACTGCATAGCCCAGTTGTTGTTTCTACCTTCCTCACATTCCCATTATCCGACACAAGACAAAAATCGCCAAGAAAGGTGTCTTAAGTCCTCAGGTATGGATGTAGCATGTCTTTCTATGCAATTGGATTATAGGCCTATGTTAGATCTTAAGATAGAAGGAAGGATTTTCTCAGGCCTTATAGACACTGGCGCGGACCGTAGCATTGTCCGGATGAGTTCATGGCCTCGAGCCTGGCCTCTTCAAAACTCTTCGCAAACATTACAGGGCCTGGGGTATGCAAACTCCCCAAAAGTCAGCGCAAAAGAATTGTCCTGGAGTACAGAGGAGGGACAAAAAGGCAGGTTCCAACCTTATGTCTTAGAAGTACCCGTTAATTTATGGGGACGGGATATTCAAACCCAAATGCAATTACGCCTCACCAATGAGTATTCGAAGGCTAGTCAAACTATGCTAAAAATTCAGGGGTTTGTTCCAGAGAAAGGTCTAGGGAAGTACTTACAAGGACAGGTTAAACCCATTATCCCTACACTCAAGCAAGATCGCAAAGGACTGGGTTTTACCTAGGGGCCGCTGAAAACCTTGCCTCCACTGAGGACCCTATACCTATCCCATGGCTTTCTGAAAAGCCAGTATGGGTCCCTCAGTGGCCCCTATCTTTGGAGAAACTGGAGGCAGCTCACAAGTTAGTTTTACAGGAAAAATTGTTAGGTCACTTAGAGTCTTCTGTTTCCCCCTGGAATACTCCTATTTTGTTATAAAGAAACGATTGGGGAAATGGAGATTGCTTCATGACTTAAGAGCAGTAAATGCACAGATGCAACTATTGGGACCAGTTCAAAGAGGTCTACCCCTCCTCTCAGCCTTACCTAAAGGCTGGCCTGTAATAGTGCTTGATATTAAAGATTGTTTCTTTTCTATCCCCCTCTTTCCTGATGATAGAAAACGCTTTGCCTTTACCCTTCCCTCCATTAATCATGAACAACCAGATGCTCGTTTTCAGTGGAGGGTTCTGCCGCAGGGCATGGCTAATAGTCCCACCATGTGCCAATTGTTTGTGGATTTTGCCCTTCTTCCGGTACGGCAGCTATTTCCTTCTTTGCGTATAGTCCATTATATGGATGATATTTTGTTATCTGCATCTACATTGGCTGTTTTGCATGACTCCTTTAGGGAGACGGTGAAAGCTTTGGAAAAAAGAGGGCTCGTTATCGCCCCAGATAAGGTTCAGCAGACAGATACTGTCTCCTTTTTGGGATCTCTCGTTTCCCCGATTACCATCAAGCCACAAAAGTTATGCATTCGTACTTCCCATCTATATACCCTGCATGATTTTCAAAAGTTATTGGGAGATGTTAATTGGCTTCGAGGGTTTCTGCATATTCCCCGGTCAGAATTATTGCCACTTTTTTCCATCCTTGAGGGTGATCCAAATGTTTCCTCCCCCCGTGTTCTTACATCAGCAGCGCGTGGAGCTCTAACTAAGATTGAAAGTGCACTGAGTGCAGCTCAGCTTGATCGATATGAGCCGGCTGAGCCACTTTTATTATGCATTTTAAAGACCAAAGATGTTCCCTTAGGAGTGGTATGGCAAAAAGGACCTCTGTTGTGGCTCCATGGAAATAGTTTAGGTTTTCGCACATTACAATATTTTCCTCAACTAGTAGCTCAACAAGCTATTTTAGGGCTTAAATATTGCTTGATGTATTTTGGTAAGCTGCCTGATAAGTTGATAATTCCCTACACTAAACAACAGGTGGAAGTTTTGGCTGCCACGGTGGATGATTGGAGTATATTAGTATGTGCTTTTCCTTATAAAATAGATAACCATTATCCCAAAAGTCCCATCTTAACCTTTGTTGAACATAATTTAGTGTATTTTCCCAAGGTTACTGCCATTAGGCCCATTACAAATGCTATTACAATTTTTACTGATGGATCCAAGACAGGACGGGGAGCCTATCTTGTACAAGGTAGAAAGCCTGTGGTCCGCATGTTTCGACCCGATGCTCCTCAGGTTGTAGAGTGTATGATTGTGCTGGAGGTTTTCCAAACGTTTTCTGAATCTTTTAATTTATATACGGATTCCCAATACGTGGCTAATGCACTGTCCGCCTTGGAGGTGGCAGCTTATGTAAAACCTGCTAGCACAGTTTTCACTATTTTAGTCCAACTCCAAGCATTAATTTTACAACGAGCTTGCCCTTTTTTCGTTTCACATTTACGTGCTCATTCTTTGCTTCCTGGTCCCCTAACACAAGGCAATGATATCGTAGATCAAGCCACCAGGATGGCTATGCTTTCCCTAAATGATAAAACATCACTTGCCTTTGACTTCCATAAATTGTACCATGTGCCTGCTGAAACTCTAAGGCGCAAATTTTCCCTTTCCCGTCAAGAGGCACGAAATATAGTTAAGGCTTGTCAAACCTGTGTCACCTTTTTACCATCTCCCCATGTTGGGGTTAATCCTCGTGGCCTTCGCCCTGGAGACTTATGGCAAATGGATGTGACACATATTTCTGAATTTGGAAAGTTAAAGTATGTTCATGTGTCCGTGGACACTTGTTCTGGCATTGTTCACGCCACTCCCCTGACGGGAGAAAAGGTGCTTCACGTAAAGACCCATTGCTTGGAAGCTTGGGCTGCCTGGGGAAGGCCAGGTCGCCTAAAGACAGATAATGGTCCAGCGTATTCCTCTTCAGGTTTCCGTACTTTTTGTGCCTTAATGCAAGTAGCCCATGCCACTGGCCTTCCATACAATCCACAGGGCCAAGGTATAGTAGAAAGGGCTAATAAAACCTTGCAGGCCATTTTGATAAAGCAAAGAAAAGGTATTGCAGAGAATGCAACCCCCAAGGAGCGAGTTTCCCTCGCCCTTTTTACAATAAATTTCCTAATATTAGACCCTCATGGCCAGTCTGCTGCTGACAGACATAGTCAAAGGGATGTCTCTAAGTCCCGCGAGATGGTCATGTGGAAGGATGTTATATCCAATAAATGGATGGGACCGGATCTGGTTATTAACAGATCCAGGGGAGCTGTTTGTGTTTTTCCTCAGACTGAAGAATCGCCTCATTGGGTCCCCAGTCGCTTGGTGAAGACCATCCAACCCGCGCTGGACGATGCCTCTGCACAGGGCAAGACGGAGCCTGCCAATGTTGCTGATCCTCCTCCAACTCTGGACATCGAGTGAAGGAGAACAACGCTGGGGATTTCTGTCTGTCTTCCCAATACCTGTTCCAGTTCGCCATGATTCGTCGGTCTTTCCTCGCTTCTTCACAACTGAAAAGGACTTAGGTTTGCCATTGCTTCCGGAGGACACTCTTATTGCATTCCTACAGAGTTCTCGGAGTTTTATTGAGACTGGTGCCTTGTGTTTTACTCTTGATACTCCCCGCAATTCTTGCATCCCATTGAGGCAGCAGAGTTTTGCATGGTTTAAGGACAAAAACAGCAAAACTTATGTTGGTATACCTCAGGTTACAGATGTAGAAAATAACACAAAGCGGGTTCATAATATGACCTTCATCAACACAGCTGTCTGGTTCAATGGAACCTTGCCAGATGTTACACACTGGCACTCTAAGGAGACACTTCACCAGCCTCGTCTCGCTCCACATTGTTCAGGCACATATGAACAGGACCTTTGGCCTTGGTCTGAGTGTCAGTCCACTTCTGTCAATTGGGCAGATGCAGGCAGGTTTTTCACTTTTTCACCAGACATGCGTGGCCAAAGGCCGTTTCAAAATACATGGACAATGGGACCTTTTCTACAAGATACCAGATATTATCCTTTTACCAAGTGGTTGTTGTGTGGGGTTAATGGAAGTTGTACTGATATGACGCCCTTTGTTCTCTTACAAGGAGGGTCCGTAGCCTATAGCAGTATCACATTTACTAGCTTGGTATGGGCAGACAGGTCAAAACCACCTACCCAAAATGAAGGAGCATCATATACAATCTTTAATACAACAGGAGGAGCGGTTGTAATCAATCGCCATTTAGACCCAACAAAAAATAAGACTTATACCATAACTCCAGTTTGTGTATATCCACCCTTTCTATTTGTGCTTAGCAATTACACCTTTAATAATTGTACTAAGAATACATGTGCTCTTGCACAATGTTGGAAGGCTAATCAATGGAAAAGTGCTCTAGTACTTAGAGTACCCCGCTGGGTTCCAGTCCCTGTGGAAGTCCCTGGTACCCTAACCCTTTTCCGCTCTAAAAGGGACTTTGGAATTACGGCTGCAGTAATTACAGCTATAGTTGCAGCTACCGCTGCCGCTACTGCGGCAGGAATAGCCCTAAGTCAGAATGTCCAAACTGCAGAGACACTTAATAACATGGCCTCAGAGACTGCACAGGCCTTAGACTCTCAACGATTCTTAGATTCTAGAGTAAAAGGAGGGATTATGATATTGAATCAAAGAATAGATTTGGTACAAGAACAACTTGACATGTTGTGGCAAGTAGCCCAATTGGGATGTGAGTGGAAATTTCAAGCGTTATGTGTTACAAGTGTTCTGTATGATAATACTTCTATAGCAGCAGATTTGTCTAAACAATTGTCAAATTATTTAGTGGGTAATTGGAGTGACGCTTTTGATAAGGATTTGGAAAAACTTCGGAGAGCTGTTATTACCATTAATTCCACCCGTGTAGACCCCAGCCTGACAAATGGGTTTGTTTCCTGGTTTTCCTCTGTATTTTCGCATTTTAAAGAATGGGTGGGAGTAGGCATGTTTGCGGTCTGCAGCATTGGAGGATGCATACTATGTCTGTGGTTAATTTGTAGGATGAGAGCCCAAGCAAAAAGGGACAAAGTTATTATTTCTCAGGCATTAGTCACCTTGGAATGTGGAGAATCCCCTCAAATATGGCTGGCAGCCCTAAAGAAATGAAAAATTGGCTCTGTCCTGGCCCTTGCACCCTCTGGGATCAGTATGACCCATTGCACGAGGATGGGCAGTGGCAGAGATATTTTTGGCCCAGACTTTGCCTTAGCACGCCCGGGGAGTATTTGCCCATTGCACGGGCTTAGGAAAGACTGTTTGGCCTTTGTTTCCCTTGATCGGTCGGCACATCATGAGGTGAAGACCAGATCGGGAACGTTGTATTTCCTAGGGCTCTGCTAGCATATAAGAAAAAAGGGGGAGCTGCAGGGAGCCGGTCAGCGCCATTACAAAATGGCGCCGACTTCCTGGAGCCGCCTGTCAAACTGCTCCATTGAGGAAATGTTTTGGCGCGCAAGCCATCCCGAGGCTGCGCATGCGCGTCAATTCGCGCGTCAATTTAAACTGTCCCGAGCCAATCCCGTGGCTTTGCTTGTGGCGGGCTGTCAGCATCCAATCCCGAGCTGTCATACCGCCCTGCTTACTATAAAAGGCCGCTGAACAAGCCCGCTCTTTGCCCCTCGTCATCAACGCCCATCAGTCAACCGAGAGGCTCTCCAATAAAGTGCGATCCAAGAAGAATCTTCGTTGTGGTGGTTTTCTTCCTCTGCTGGTCGGAGGGTGTTCGCCGCAAGGAGGCTTCTGTGGCGAGAGCTGAGACATGAATTAATCTATGAGTATAACAATAAGTTTTTAGGAATAGGTCAAATACTGTGTTCACTTAGAAGAATATTAGTAGGCTCTCCCCTGTGGCCAGTGATCTGATAGCCACAGCTTCTTAGCCTGCTGTCAATGCCAGATATGGGATCCATCTTGTGTAGTGGACTTAAAATTCAATCAGAAAGGAATAGTTGGCTATTCACATAACATTCATGCCACTATTGTAACAGTGGGCATATCTTGCCAGACCAGTTTTTATTGTAGCTCGCAGGATTCGCAGCTGGGCAAGGTTGAAGAATACTTCTCTGCATCGCAGCTTCCAGTATCAGCCAACAGAGATAAAGCTTTGAGGTCAGTACCAGCTTGATTTCTCCTTCTTTGTTCTATGACTTACATATATGGTGCCTTCAGTAATGGGATCTTACCGTCAAGTTCTGGTAGGTAACCAAGGGCAATAGTCAGTATTTTTTGAGGGTCCACAGGATGCCTGGTCAACAGATTCGAAAGACGGAGTCCATTCCTGGCACTGGGATTTTTGTTTTCTAGCCTATGGTGTCTTGTAGGGGCAATGTGCCTCTGTTATAGGGTAATTTCATTCAATCTCTTTTTATATTGGATGTGCATGTACTTTAAGAAGTTTCTATAGTGCTAGGTTTCCAAATGACTCCTTCTAAAGGCCACTAGTGAGTTATCCGTCCTCTCACTGCTCTCCTATTCTCCACCTCAGTTAACACTTAGGACCCCATTATTCCCCCCTTTACAGCACTGCATTCTCTCTCCCCTCTCTGGAGCTCCCCCTACGGCCCCTTTCTAGTTTTCTGACCTCTATGGCTTTTCCACTGAAACACACATATTTAAGGATTCGAAGCTAACATCCATTTCTGAGATAGAACGTGTGACATTTGTCTTTCTGGGTATGGGTCACCTCACTCAAAAATAAGTAGTTCCAGTTCCTTTCATTTACATGTGAATTTTATCATTTCATTTTCCTCAGCTGGATAATATTCCATGTGCAAATGTACCATACTCCCAATATCCATTCATTGCTTGGTAGACATCTAGGGTGCTTCCATTTCCTGAATATTGTGAGTAGAGCAGTAATGAATATGAATGAACAGATATCTCTGTGTAGGATGTAAGGTCTTTGGGGTGTATATATAGCATGATTCGGTCACGTGATAGATCTAGTTGCTTCTTGAGGAATCTACACGCTGATTTCCACAGTGGCTGCACCAGTTTGCACTCACCAGGTGTGAATGAGAGTGTCCCTTTCCCCTCATCCTCAGGAGCATTTGTCACTATTTGAGTTTTGGAACTAAGCCATTTTGACTGAGGTAAAAATTACTGAAAGTAATTTTAATTTCAATTTTCCTAATGGTTAAAGATGTTGAACATTCAAGAAAATATTTCTCAGTCATTTGTGTGTCATCATTTGAGAACTCTTTGTTTAGTTTCTTGCAGCAGTTAAAATTTTTTTATGTTTAGTTTTTGAGTTCTTTGTATAGTCTAGATACTAACCTGTCAGATGTACAGCTAGTAAAGATATTTTTCCATTATACAGGTTGCCTTTTCACTCAATGATGATTTCTTTTGCTATATAGGAGCTTTAATTTTTTTTTTTTAATTTTTATGTCTGCATGTAAGTGCTCCTATGTTATGAAGTGCCCATGGAAGTCAGAAGAGGGCCTCAGATCCTCTGGAACTGGAATTACAGATGGTTGTTAGCCTCCGTGTGGGTGCTGGAATTCAAACCTGGTTCTTTTGCAAGAGCAGCTAGTTCTCCTAGCTGCTGAGCCACCTCTCTAGGTCCTGTATAGAAGCGTTTTAGTTTCATGAGGTCCCATTTATCACTTGTTGGACTTACTGCCCTGTCCAGACAGTCCTTTCCTGTGCCTAACCCTGATTCCTCTTCTATCTGGTTCAGTATGTCGTATCTTACGGTAATACCCTTGATGCACTTGGAGTTGAGTTTTGTACATGGTGAGAGAATCTAATTTCATTCTTCTACATATAGCTATCTAGTGGACCAGCACCATTTGTTGAACATGTTGTCTTTTCTCCAATGTGTATTTTTGGCCCATTTGTTAAAAATCAGTTGGTTCTGGACTGGGGAGATGGCTCAGTGGTTGAGAGCAAGAGCTGTTCTTGAACCCACATGACAGCTAACAACGGTCCTAAATCTTCCTAAACTTAGTATTAAATCAGACGGATCACCGTATCTGCAGTTTCAGGGCATCTGATGCCCCCTTCTGGCATCTTCAGGCATTGCATTCATGGATGCACTTACATGCACACAAAACATTCATACACATAAAATAAAAATGATGATTTTAAAATGTTTAATTTTAAAAAATCAGGTGAATATAAGTGCATGTACTTAAATCTGGGTCCTTAAATCTATTCCATTCATCAATGTCTCTGTTTTAATACCAGAGACTGTTTTTATTACTATAGATTTGTAGTAGAGTTTCATATCAAGGATGGTAATGTTTCCAGCAGTTTTTTATTGTTCAAGATTGTTTTGACTATCCTAAGTTTTTTGTGTTCCCATATAAAGTTGAGAATTTTTTTCTTTTATAAAAAATATATATTTTTTATTTTATGTATGTGAGTATAAGGCCTGCATGTATGTAAGTACACCTGGGTCATGCAATGCCCACCACATGGGTGCTGGAAATCGAACCTGAGTCCTCTGCACGAGCAGCCAGTGCTTCTAACTGTTGAGCCATCTCTCCAGTCTTGAGATTATTATTTCAATTATGTGAAGAATTGTGTTGGAATTTTCATGGGGATTGCATTGAATTTGTTGATTACTTTTGGTAGGATGACCATTTTCACAATAATAACCCTACCAAGTCATGAATATGGGAGATCTTTTCATCTCCTGGTATCTTTTTCAATTTCTTTCTTCAATGTCTTAAAGTTTTTATTAAACAAGTCTTTCACTCCCTTGGTTAGGTTTTTTCCCAAGGTATTTTGTGATTTTTCGAAGCTATCATATATGGAATTATTTCCCTGGGCCTTCCTTTATGTGTGATGTGATTTGTTCTCTCTCTTTTGCAGCTTTCAGTATCTTTTCTTTGTTCTGAACATTAAGTGTTTTAATTATTATATGATATGAGGGATTTCTTTTCTGATCCTATTTCGTGTTCTATATTCCTCTTGGACTTTGATAGATATTTCCTTCCTTAGATTTGGGAAGTTTTCTTCTATGATTTTGTTGGAAATGTTTTCTGTGCTTTGACCTGAGTTTCTTCTTCTATTCCTATGACCCATAGATTTATCTTTCTACAAATGTTCTTGCACAGTCTGGTTCTTGTTTTGTTTGTTTGTATGTTTGTTTGCTTGTCTTTTAGACTGAACAATTTCTTTGACTGAATGATTCAATTCCCCCAAAGCTTGATATTCTCCTTTCCATGTGATTCATTCTATCGGTGAGACTTTTCACTGAATTTTTCTTATTTTACAGATTGAATTTCTCATTTCAAAATTTATTTCAGTTCAACTTTTCTTTCAGAAATTCTATTTCCTTATTAAATTCTATTTTCATATCTTGGATTGTTTTCTGCATTTCATTCAAGTGTTTGTGTTTTCACAGTCTTCATTATGGAATTTATGCATGTCCTCTTTTAGTTCATTGAACACATTTATAGTTGCTATTTTGAAATCATTGTCTTGTGCCTCAAGTAAATTGTTCCATTGCAGTGGGTGTACTGATTTCCTGGGGAGATGCACTGTCTTGGTATTCCTATTGTTTATGTATTTGCAACTGGGACCTGAGCATATGGAGTTGGGTTTTCAGCGGTACTTCCTGGTATGGATATCTGGTTTCACCTTTGTTGAGCAAGTGTTGGATCTTTGTTTGCTGTTATCTAAATATGTCAAGATGTGGACCAGCTAAATTGTGCATAATGTTTAATCTTGTGGTATTTCTGTGTGGCTCTGCAGGTGTTCCCTGCATAGCTGGGATATGAGAACTTCTGGGCCCAGAAACAAATCTTCTGTAGAGTGAACCTGCATGCTGCACCTGCTTGCGCCTTTTTCTGTGTTGTTGTTCTGCCCTCCACACTGTTCAGCTGTACTGTCCAGCTGATTTCCAGTGCCCTTCCAATCTTTCTGTCTTTGGAACAGAGATTAGTCTTTGTTCCTGACTCTTCTCATTTACTGCATCACACAGAGGCAGGTCCTAAGGTCTCATACTACTTACTTCAACTTTAATAAAAAAATAAAAAATACCCCAAAAGCTTTTGAAATAGCTCCCTCTTGTCTTCAAAATGAAGTACAAACTCTTTGCTTGATCTAGCATTTGCAACATTTTAACTGACCTTGTCTCTTTCTAACCTCATCTCCATCCACATCCTAAACTCACTAGGAATAAAAGGATAATTATTTGAGTCTATGCACTCACTCCCAAGCCTTTGTACATGGTGTCCTTCCTTTTAAATTTGCTCCTTTGCTGAACTATTGAATACCCTCTCAAAATGCTGCTCAAATTTATCCTCCCCAGAAAGTGTTCTTAATTCCCTCGATTAGTCTTGTCCCCAGTTCCACCTAGAATACATACTTCTAACCATGGGATCTCATAACACTCTTTGCATACTACATTCATCACACTGTGTCCTAATTATCTTCCCCTCCAAACTATGAATTTCTCCAGAACAGAAACTGTGCCTTTCATCTCTATTAATAGCTCCCAGCAAAGGTCCTGGCAGACAGCACATGCTCATGAAGACTTGAATTGCTAAACTGGATCACAATTTTCTCCAGCGTGAATTTTTTTTTTTTTTCGGCTCATGTACTTCCTTGTTCAGCTATCAGCCTTGCTGTATCACTGTGGGCCATTCTGTACCAAGAGATCCAGAAAAGTGTTTGAGCTGATTGTGACCAATATGTGTGACCTCCAAGAAGACAGTTTGGTATCCAGTTCTTTCTCTGATGGATCAGGAATGTGCAAAGGGAAGACCTGAGGGACTGAGTCAAAAGAAGCAAGTCTAGGTTCCTTTTGCACATTCATGTGTGCAACTTTGGCCAAGTTAGCTATGTCTTATGGAATGCATTTTTCTCATCTGTAAAATGGGGATAAAAATAACTGCCTTGTTTTTTTTGTGTGTGTGGTCACTTCAGGACCAAAATGAAATAGGCAACGTATACACATAGATTGTATTTTTTAATGTTTATGTGTTTTAGGTCCTATATCTTCCTAAACTTAGTATTAAATCAGACGGATCACCTTCCAAATCCTCATGCATCATTTTTTTTACAGGATACAAGTAATTAAAAACTCTTCTACAGTATAGACACCCAAATGATGACTGTGGATTCTTTTCCTTAAAACAGCATTATTGAGACTGATTAGAAATAGTATTAGTCCATGGAGCTTCTCTCCCCTGTATGTGGCTGAGGCAGTTTCAACAAGCTGCCCGATCTGGCTAATCCTGTTATCCTGGTATATGATCAATGGCTTCATTGTGCAAAAATGGTGTGGTGAGGTAGACCTACGCCAGTGTTCCTCACAGAAGGAAAACTGCTTACACTTTCAGACAAGACAGTGTATTTTCAAATCTTAAGCCTCTTTAGCTTGAAATTGTAGGAAGCCTCTAGCTATTGGAGTTGTTTCATCTTACTACATTTGAAATATATTATTTTAGACCGTTTTATTCAATGAGTTAATAATTCTTAAAACTATTCTTGCACTAAAATCCTTCATAAGTCCCATTTTATGACTTCCCCCATTGACAACTTAAGGGTTATTTTAACCTATCCACTGATAGTAAAATGTTAGAATCAACCAAAATTGACCACCTTTCCAGCTGTGGTCAATAATATTTTTTTCTGCCTGTTAATAGCTAGTAAAATGTTTATGTTATTATACAAGGACAATCATTTTTACTATAAGGACAATAAGTAAAGTAAATATTTGCTGTAACTTCCTTTTGTATTTGCTTGTCATAAAATAAAATTGAATCAAATTTAAATACAGTGATTCTTATCACTACCTATCATAAAAATAATCTAAGAGGTAAACTAAGAAAAATTTCTAAGTTGTGTTCATTAAGAGAACTTATGAGTAAAGAGTAAGCCATTTCTAAAAGTTGGTACCTCCCAGGTACCAAGAAAACTGAAAGCTGTAGTTACTGACTCTGCAAAATTAACTCTAAATTATTGTGTAAAATTTTACACTAATGGAATGAATAAAAGCAATGAACTAGAATTATTAAAGAAACTGGAAGATATTTATTTTCTGAATCAGAGATTATCAGTTAACATCAAAACTATATATCGTGCATTATGTTTAAATAATGTTAAATTCCAAGGTGCTGAGGAGATGGCTCAGTGAAGAAGGTGCCTTCTGTGCCAGTCTGAGGACCAGAGTTCAATCCCTAGCACCTACATGAAACCTGAGTGTTATGACGTGTTTCTGTTACCCTGGCATTACCGCTACAGACACAGGCAGATGTTCGTCTGACAGACAGCCTGGACAATTGGTAAGCTCCAGTTTCCATGAACAACCCTGTCTCTTTAAAAAAAAATAAGGTGGACAGCAATCAAACAAGACACCTGATGTCGATTTCTGGCTTCCATAGACACATGTGCATGTGCACACATGCACACACACATACACAGATATACACACAAATATGTACATACAATACACATGAGGAAAGAAAAATAAAAAGACCTCCAAAATTTATCAGATTAAGAAAGCCTTTTTCCAATTGATCCAACCATTTGTCTCCTAGCGCCCCACCCTAATCAGTGACAGTCACACAACCAAAAGCAGGTCTTTACTCAGGCCATATCCACGGCGCATTCTTCTCTTTGTCTATGGCCTAGTTCATTTCTCATCTCCTCTATGAATTCTTGGTTCCCTAGTTGTTTCACTCCATGGTATCCCAGGGTTTTACTCACCTCCATTAAAACACTTACCATATGAAATTGCAATGCTTTGGATTTCTTGTCTGATTCTCCTGTCTTTTATATATTCATGTTCCTTTATAGATAAAAGCCCTAAAATGTCTTCTGATAAGATGAGTGAGTCTCACATGCCTGTTCTAGCCAGCCAGTTATCCTCCGCAACAGTCTTGAAATTTCAGTGCCATTTCCTATACAGAGCTCAAGATAGTCAACCTCACTGAAAAACTTACAGAGTGTCCAATAAGCAGTCTTGACTGGAAGACCTTGAGCGTATCCTGAACTGTGGAAACAGAGAACATGGTCATTGTTTCACAAAGGCCAGAATACATGAATCTAAAATATTCACTGTCAGTGAATTTATATCAAAGGAGACTAAAAGTAGGTGGGGGGAGGGGTCTGAATTATCACCATGGACATCTTGCCCTGCTCACAAGTTGTGTAAAAAAAGTAAAGAAAGAAACTACTACTCTGTATGCTGTAATAGTCTTCAGGGGAAGTTTTAGTGGAGATGAATTACAAGGTTTATATATAGAGAAAAAATATGACTTATTATAAGATACTTTTAGAAATTAGCATTTATAGTCTTGTGTTAATTAGATGTTCATTACTGTGACAAAATACCTGAGTAATAAGCATTAGAGAGGAAGGACATGTTTTTCGCTCATGGTTACCGGGGTGAAAGCACGGTAGAGCCCAGCGGTTCACATCACAGCAGCCAGGAACCAGAGGGAGAGAATTCTTACCTTAGCTGACTTTCTCTCTTTTCTCCTGTCACTCTGTTTGGGCTCCCAGCCTGGGAGGTGGCTACCCACACGTTGAGGGCAGGTCTGATCTTCCCTTCTCAGTTAGTCCTCTCTTGAAGCACACTCCGGACACACTCAGGGATGTGCTTTATTGGTCTCTCAGGTACTCCTTATCCAGTCCAGTTGATGGTCAGCACTGACCATCACTACTACACTGCCCTGTCCTCATCTGGTATTTCTGAAGTACAGCGTGTTGGTTAGTCTATGCTGGCCAACAAGCATCCATTTTCTGCCCTGCTCTGCCTTGCTGTCTGCCTCAGGACCGGGACGCTGACCTGAATTAACTGCACTACCAGTTGTCACGCCCTCTGCCTTCCAGGTGGGTCAGACCTATGGGAGTCACCAACTAAGATGAGAGGACGAGGAGAAAGACTGTCATCTCTCTCCACTTTGCCACCCGGGTGATGGATGCATCGAATAGCGACCTTTCTTTCACAGCTCCAGCTCTCCCCAGACCCAGAATCTTGTTCCTGGCTAAATATGTATTCTGTGTCCCTGAGGGACATTTCCTAATGCAATTCTCACTTGCACACAGCTGGAAAAGGTGTGTGAATAAACGAAATAAATGCTGCCTGGGCGTTTCCACTTCTTGTTCTAGAATGTCTCCCCTGAGCAATCTTATTACTAAAATACGATATTTGAGGAACTCTGAGGTTGAGAAGGGCTATCAATAGCTAAAATTTCAGTTGGAAGCCTATTGATTTTTGCCCACTTTAGAAAGATCACAGGCTTTGATAGAACAATAGACAGTTCCTTCTGGTGATGGTTCTGAACACTGACTGCTCCGCTTCCCCAGGGGCACCTGTCTGAAGTTCACCTCCTCTCCTACCACGGAAGCAACCGCAGCTATCTTCGGTTTGATTTAATAAACTTGCTTTCAGTATCTCCAATAGTTCATGTGAGTGTCTAGGGAGACTTGCACAGCCATGTATTGCTCTCTGTGTCAGATTTTACTTGTGTTCTGTATAAAGTCACTGGGGATTCCTTTAAGATTATTATGATGCAGAACCATGTTTTCAAAAAGATCCTTCCAGTCTCACCAGGGAAAACAGCTTACTTGATCTCTGTTCATTTTTCAAAATAGCTTGAGTTTCTTCCTTGTGGCAGCCTTCTCCATTTCCCCATTCGGTTGCTGATACTCAGAACAGATTTACAGGCATGGGGAGAGGTTGCCCATCACTTAAAGAAAGGCAAAGTCTTCTGGGAGTTTAAAGCAGTGAATTCCAAAAAATGTTTTTCAGATGTTTGAGCTTTAATAAAGCACAGGATATGTACTGCTAGGTAGCACCAATGTTCATTTTTAAACTTTCCTTCTGTTACCATTTATTTGCCCAAAACACTGCCTTATGTTACTTTCCCTGTCTGTTTGCCTACAAGTCTACACAACATTCTTAAGACTCCAAACTTTTTAAAGCCCATTTAAAAAATAACCACTAACAAAAGAAAGGTTTTTAAAGCCCTCAGGCAACGGCATCCAGGTAGGAACAAAGAATTTAATTTGAAGCTCAGAAGTAATGGGGCTTTCGGGAAATCCAGACATAGCCCAGTACTACTCACTGGAGGATTCTTTCATATCAGTGGTCTTCTTGTTGTATGAAAATAACAGTTTGAGATATAAGTAATATCTCTAATACCAGCTATTTCCAGAGCCATAACCCCTGGCATTATTGAGGCCAATAGCTGTTCTCAGTGCTGAGCCCCTGAAAATCTGGCTTCTTCAAAGGCCTGAAGCTTTAAGTCTTCATACTCCCTGAATATCTGTGGCAACCTTGGAGACCGTTGTCCCTCCACCTGCCTCAGAGGATCAGAGGGCAGTATTTGCTTAGCCCTAGGTCTACCTGGAGTCCATTAGCATTGTCAGCAGTACAACAAGGAGAGGAGAAATGGTAATGTCTGCCTTTGGAAATGTCGGAGAACTCAGGAACACTCCAAGGGGAGCTATGGGGTTATGTATAGAGAATAGTTCCTCAAATGAATTTAAACTGTCAAACAGGAATACATCCTAGACAAGTGTGGTGATGCTTGTATGCAACTGTAATCTCAGTATTCTGGATGCTGAGGCAGAGGATAGAGTTTAAAGTCTTCCAGGCCAGCCTGGGCGATATAGTGAGTCTGAAGCCAGCCTGAGCTACATAGCAAAAGCCTAACTAAAGTGAAAAGAATGCAGCCTAACGAAGTTCTACTCTTCTTCCACATTTGTCTAGGAGAACAAACCTCTCATAAAGGATGGTATCAAAATTAATTTAAACTTACTTTACCAAGAAGTCCTTACGTATTACCATGCTTAGCATCATATTAGTTTTATGATCATAAAGTCCACTACAGTCTATATTATACCTTTTAATCGTCTTAAATGTAACTAAATAGAGCACTTCTTGAATCTATAACATAGTATTTGTTGAACGCCATGCCAGGAGTGGAGTTATAACCGGAAATAACCAAATACAGTTTCTTATTTCAAGTTTGCCATTTGCCTAAGAAAAGAAATCCTAATCAAAGAGTATGAGTTTGAGGACTAGTAAATATATGACCCAAAGTTCAAAATAGCGTAAAACATGCTGATTCCATTAGAGTTTTAGGAGACAGCAATTGTTAGTAACAAGAATGGAAGAAATCAAAATGCTTCCTTCCATATAATCATTTGATAGTGCAACTTGCATCTCTTAGGCAAAACTTGTCTGTGAATATTATACTCCGCCCAGCTTATGAGGCCCATCCAAAACCGGTGATTTTAGTCCTCATTCTCATGCTTCTGGGAATGCTCAGTGTAGATAAAATTTATTCAGGGTTTCGAAATAGACTCTCTCTCTCTCTCTCTCTCTCTCTGTGTGTGTGTGTGTGTGTCCTTTAGTTAGAAGTCAGTTTCTTACTAAGATCCGGTTTTCTGGGCGTTGTGATCTCTAAAGGCTCACTGTGATAGTCAGTTTTAGGTGTGTCTTGACTAGGTGGAAGAATACCTTGAGGACTGCCGCAGCACTGTCAGGGTGTTTCCAGGTTGTCACCAGACAATCTGCTTGGGACCCAGATGTGGGTGCGTCTCCATCTCCACACGGCTGCTGTGCTCCAGCCATGCCAGAGAATGGAGGACGATGGAACAGGACCTCAGGTGGCTCAGAGTGCGGCGGGAGGAGTTCCCTCCCGGGATACTACGTCGGTGGGTAGTTCGGTTATTAGAGCCAATGCAGGGGCTTACATAGGGAGGCCTTTCTGATCTTTACAGAAGGCGGGAAAGTGAAAGGTGGCGTTTTGGGTAAAGGCGGGAAGGTTGTAGGGCTGATGTGGAAGTTCAGGAATGAGGAAACGAAACCTAAAATCCTGGTTCTGGTCTGGGGTGGGGGAAAAGAAGATTCATATCTACAGTAGCTTTCTGGGGCCAGGTTATCACATCAGGCAGAGCAGGTCAGACACCTGCCATCCCTTTAGGGTATCCGGAGTTGCTTGCCTTGCTCAATAACCAGATCCCCACACCCAAAGAGAAGAAAAACGATAAAGAAAGGTGGTTTCCTCGCTCACAGTTCTCGAAGCTGGGAAGTTCAGTGTCAAAGTGCAAGACTTTGGAAGGCCTTACTGAGTCCTCACATGGTGGAGGGTGAGAGAGTGAGACAGCGAGAGAGGGCATATAACATGTTTCTCATGCTCAGAAAAACATCGATCTGTTCGTGAGAGCAGACTCTTCATCATCTTGTATCTTAAAGGTCCCATTGCCCAGCACTGTTACACTGCAGATTGTCTCTAGCATAGCAACTTTGGGGGACACACTAAAATCACAGAAACTACTAACTTCAAATTTCTAGTGGAATAGTCCAAGAATCTCAATTTTATGGAATATCCTAGGTAATACATTACACTCCCACCACAGCAGTTTGGGTACCATTGGTTTAGGGCCTGCACCGATTTGGGAAAGTGGGCATTTTCCTAACCCCATTGTTGACAATTGAATCTGGGTTAAGAACATCCCTCTTAATGACATTCTTCTCTGTATTATAGGAATTCTTATTCAGGACCCATGGGTTTATACAGAAGTCCTGGATGGGCTTTGTGATTTGCTGAAAGGTTCCCTTATACATGTGCAAGATAGTGGACAGGTATGCATTTTTAGGGGGTAAGAACCCCAAACTATCATCAGGTTACCAAAGGCTCTAAGACACAGAAGAGGTGATCCCCTGCTCTCCAGGACTGAGTGTATGTAAACTCTAGGTGCCCACTGTAAGACTCAGGCTTCCTTCTGGAGTCAGTACATCTGTGGAAACCAAGTAAACAACAGAATTCTCAAGCCAAATGATAAAATAAGTTGGCCTAGCCGGAGTGGACAGTATCATCACCTCTGTTATTTCTTTTTATTTTTCCTGTGTATAAGTGTTATGCCTGCAACTATGTGATTGCACCCATGTTGTGCAATGCCTGCAAAGGACAGAAGAGAAAGCTGGATGTCCTGGAACTGGAGTTATAGACAGTTGTTAGTTGCCATATGGATGCTGAGATTTAATCCTGGGTCTTCTGCATGCTCTTAACGACTGAATCATCTCTCCAGCCCCATCTCTATTGTTCCTAACATCAAAAATAATTGTTATTAAGTACTTAAAATTTGTTAGGTACTGTTGTGAATACTTTATATATAATAGCTCATGGAATTCTTCTATCATCTCTGTAAACTAGATTCTAGTATTGCCGTCATTACAGATGAGGAAACAGACTTTTCATGAACTTCCCCTCTCTCACCTCTGGATCAAGTTACAACATCATAACCCTTAACTGGGGCACTATTCTAAGCATTCATTTTATTGATGAGGAACCTAAGTAATTTGCCCAAGTCATTCAGACAGCAGAAGGCAGAGCTCTGTTCTCTATTGTCATGAGTTCTAGTTTTGACCTTGCTGCAGAAGTGTTGATTTTTCAGGCCTGAGTTTCTACAGACGTTCACTTCTAATCTAACACACTCCCCTTCTTTCATCATTTTAAAACTACGCACACATCATAAGCATAATTCTGGGCACAGCTAAGTTTCTCCACAATTCCACATGGTGACAGTATGCTAGGCCACCCTTAGCTCTGTCCTGGTTCCCAGACCACACAAGGTCACACCAGTCACTCAGAAATGCGGGAGCTCACAGCTGCCTTTTATGATCACAGACACAATAGGAGCTAACGGCTTGGTCTCTCACAGAACTGCGCAGTATCACATTTCATATATTGCCTCTGTGCAATGTTCTGAGACCATTCAGAGCCCAGTTACAAAAACAGTCATGACTCTCCTAGGACTAAGACTGTTGATTTTGTTAGGTGAGATCACTTGAGGAATATAAAATGCAAGAGAAAGAAGGAAAACAATAGACGGATATATAGGGTCAAACAAAAGTCACCCAGCAGTGGAGGAACTGCCTGGCCTCTGTGTTCCTCCGTTCAGCTCTAACTTCAGTCTAAGAGCCCGAGGAATTAATCAATCCTTGTTCATTACAAAATGTGGCTTTACTTATCTATCCCACCCCCGGTGTGTGTGTGTGTGTGTGTGTGTGTGTGTGTGTGTGTGTGTGTGTGTGTAAAGTTAAACGATGGCCCTTTTTAATAACCTGGCAATAGTCCAGGTTCCTCTGCTCAGCACACAGCACTTAGGCACCTCACGTCATGAGGTTTTGTGTTCAAAGCTCAGAGCATTTGTATGCCTAACCATTGATTTCTGCAGGGCCTTTAATATTATGCAAGACTTTTCCTTCCTTTGCTCACCGCCTGTAACTGTGCTGATTCAACGTTTTATAGACGCATCAATTTTCCTTTAGAAGCTGTGCTGAGAATGTGTGACTCCCTGGGCCAGTTTCTTTATTGGAATCAGATGATGCTGAAAGTATCAGTTCACAGTTCGGTGATAGGTTGCCCCCTAGTGGAACTTTTCAGCTCCACAGTCAACCTACAAATTGTGACAAGCACTGCAGAGGCTTCCTGACAAAGGGGAAATGTCCTTCAGCCAAGGAGGATGTGGAAAACCTCTGTGTTATTTGGTCCTCGGTCTGTTTTCTGGGAATTTTGGAGTTCTGTGAAGTTTTCTTTAATAGTCCAAGATCGTTCTGTTTTTAAAACACACACAAAAAATATTCTTTCATAAACACACAAAACATATTCTTTCCTAAATCAATAACAATATTTTTGTGTGGAAGTGAAAGCTGCTGATGGCCCGTGCCTTACTTCTATTTGGCTATTTCCTGTTGGCTTTCCTCTCTGATATATAACTGTTCAAAACAAGCATTCTGAGTGCTTCAGTGTCACGTGCCTCTACTTCCTGTAGATGTGAACTATATGTCCTTGAACAGGGCTAAATTTTGTAGGAAGTATTTTGCATGTTCCTTACATGAGAAATCTTTAAAGTGATTATTATTACCATTACTATAGAGTAACTCATTTTAGGTAAGACTTATTTTGAATGTTAAACACAATGTTGCTTACAGGTTATTTCTACATTGTTACAGAGATGAAATTGTATGATAGTTAAACATAGTCTCTTCATTGTAAGTTCATATTTGGGAACTTGGTAGCAGTGGAAGATGTACACATCTTTGGTATTTGTCCATCACAGCCCTGTCATCCATACACATATCAGCAGACTGTAGAGCGAGTTCAGTCTGGGTGGACCTTTTCCAGAACTCTGGAGGCAAAGTGAAACATCAGTGGAACAATTGGAATACCCTACCAGGGCATTTGGAAACTCATTCCTCTCTATTTTATGGTATTTCAATTTTATAGATGTCATCCAAGATTAGAATCAAAGGGCATTTTTTCATTCTGTTCCATGGCTGTAGCATGGGTTTTAAAGTTCCAGAATCAAAATCCTTTTAGTTTCAATTGCTTGGGTTTTGGTTTTTGGTTTTTGGTTTTTTTAGTGGGTTGTTTGTTTGCTCACTTACATTTCTTTTTGGCTTATTTATTTTTATTTTATGTGTGTGAGTTTTGCCTGCTTGTAAGTATACCCATGCATGTAAGGGCAGCAGAGGCTAGAAGAGGGTTTCAGATCCCCTGGACCTGTAGTTACAGAAGGTTGTTAGCCACCTTGTAGGTGTTAGGAACCAAACCCTGGTCCTCTACAAGAGCAACCAGTGCTCTTAACTGCCAGGCCAGCTGTCCGTCCAATTTTATTGTTTTGAGTCAGGGTCTCACTAGGTAGCCCTGGCTAGTCTCAAATTCATAGAGATCTATCTGCCTGCCTCTTTCTCTCTACTGCTGGGATAAAAGGTGTTTACTACAATATCCAGCTTAATTGCTTGTATGTATTAATGAATATCCCTATTTTATAGGTAACTGAGGGATTTTACACTCACTGTTAGACATTAGTATACTTATTTTTAAATATTTTATTTATTTTTATTTTATGTGTATAAGTGTTTTGCCCACATATATGTGTTGGATTCCCCAGACCTGTAGTTATGGATGGTTGTTAGCTGCCATATGGGTGTTGGGAACCAAGCCTGGGTCAAGTCCTCTGGAAGAACAGTAAGCACTCTTATCTGTTGAACCATCTCTTCAGACCCTAGAACACTTATTTTAGAGATGATGAGATTTGGCTCAGAAATGGGATCACTAATTTCTCTGAATACATAATATTTATGATCAGGATTCAAACCTGTGGCCAAGTAAGTCAAGCCCTATGCTCTTTATCATCAAAGATCCTCCATATTCTGCCTTATAATTGTTAGACACACAGACTGTGTACTTCCCACTTGAAGAAAGAATATTACATCAAGAAAGACTCAAAACCTAAGAAATGTATACAAAGGCCAGCATCCTGCTTCATTTCAATTTTTCTGAATTAGGGAGAACTGCTCTCATTGATCTCTGGAAAGAGTGAATGAGGATGATCCCTAGGGAAGTAAACACAGGCATGGCCAGATTGTTCTTCTTCCCAATCATAAATAAGTTATGAAGGTGAAATTTCTCTACACACAGAGAGAAAGTGACAGAACATAGGAGGGGGTCTACAAGTTCTGTTCAGAGCAGGAGATACAATAGAATCAGCTAGCAAGCAAGGTGTCTTGTGGGCTGACTGTGCTGGGAGAAACTACATAATGACAATATCCATCAACTGTGATTCAGAAATGGACTGGAACCTTCACGGCTGAGGGACTATTGATAATATTTTTTCCTTCAGTCTTTAAAGTGGAGAAATTGTTTTAAAATCTGTTTGGTTTAGTTTTCAATCTTTGCCTACACTCAGGATAAATAATCACTAAGAATCTGCTTCAGAAGTATTAAGACTTGCTAGAATGCATAATCTACCTTTGGTTCTGTAGATTACTACAAGGTGAGATGTAGTTATTACTGCTTTCCTGTAGGGGTCCCTGCACTTGGGGCCAGCCCAAGGGGGACAAAAGGTCTCTGCCGTGGGAGGTGAGTAGGTGCAGGGTCAACAGACACCAGGAGCTGGGTGAAAAGCAGGCGGTGGGCGAGCCGCTGCAAACTCAGTGTATTCAAGGAAGTGCAAGGGGTCTGTCTTATAGGTCTGGCTAGCCAATTGCCTTATGGGGTGGGGTCCTGACTGCAGCCAATAGTAATCTGTCCCCAAGTGGATCATCTCAGTGCAGATTCTTTCCAGATGCTGGGCAGAAGCTGGCCTGACTAGAACAGAGCACCATGCCCATGGGAACCACTCCCTTATTCCTCATAGTAGGTGACCTGGCTAAAGTCCACGCTGCAGTACGCCATACATATCCTCCTTTTTGTTTTTATTAATTGAGAGACCCTGGGAGGCAAGAGTCTTTGCCATGCCATTGCTGACCCCAGGCCCTTAGGGATCACTTTAGGCAATGGTGCCTATCTTAGGTCACCCCGGTTGTCAGGGTCTTACCCATCGTTGACTACCCACCATCCTGGTGAAATAGCCTAAGGGGTTCACCTTTGTTGGTGGTGTCTATCTTAGGTTGCCCTGATCTGTGGGGTCGTACCCGTCATTGGCTACCTGTCATTCTGGTGAAAGAACCCAGTGGTTGATGCTTGTTGCTCAGGAGGGTAATTAGGATAGCATGGGAGATTTGCAGGAAGGTGCCCATGATGTGTGTGAGAGTCCTTATTGAAGAATGCTTTTGTGCCCTGTAGAAGACTCAGGAAGAAGTGAGAATAAAGTATTGTGAAGAAGGTGGCATTATTAAGTGGCCAGTTAAACGGAATTTTTAATGTCAATGTCTGAAAAGCTCTGCTTTGATGCAGTGCTTTCCAAAGGCAACAAAAGGTCAGCAGCACTATCAAGAAGGCCACAGCAAAAATTCCCCAGATTACCAAATTGAGGACTGGAAAAATGGCCGAGATCCTATTTCATCTCGGCAGATGGCACTGAAGTCCCTTGTGTTAAAAGGGTCAGTTGTGCCTTTACAAAGTTAGGCATGGGGGAAAGGTTTGCCGAGGGAAAAACAGAGGGAACCTTTGAGAAGCCTTTCTGTTATTCCTCATGGCAGGTGACCTGGCTAAGGCCCAAAAGTCAGGTCCCATTAACTCCCTGTACCCACAATTCCACATTGGTGAGGGCATCCGCTGAGCTGGCAGGCCCATCCGTGGCAGGCTTGACATTTCTGGCAGGTGGGGGAGGATGAGGTTTCTGGAAAGATACAAGCATATCCTCCACCCTGTGTTAACTCCAGTGGGGAAAGGACCACTTTAAGGAGTGACATTAACAGGGAAAGTTGAGAGGAGTGGGGTGGCAGGGCCCGAGATGGTCCTTGCAGGGGGTATTGGTGGGAGGGCGGTAGGGCTTGTCCAGTGCAGGGCAGGCAGAGGGGTTGGTAGGGCGTGCCCAGGGCAGGGTGGGCAGGGCGGGCAAGGTGGGTGAAGCTCTGTCCAAGGGCTAAGAGAAGCCTGAGCCTGTAATGGCTGTGCTGGTTCTCCAGCCCACATTGGGGGAGGGGTGGGTGTTGTTTTATCCTTGGCAGTTGGGGATTCCTCCCTCATCTGAGTTACCAGGAGGGGGAGCTGACAAAGACGAGGCTTACAGGGTCAATTTTTGTTCCTCTTTATGACTTTCATTATGGGTGTTAATACTTCCTCAACTGAGGAGCCTTTAAGGCTGGCGATTATGGCAAAAAGGACAGGGAAGAATGGGGTGGGGGGTGTCCATCATGAGCCTCACGCTTACTCACGAGAAAGAGAACACAGGACCAAGTGGAGGCATCCCAAACATTTTGGGGGCTAATCCATGGGGCTAGGACGAGGGCTTTATTCCAAAAACTGTTAAGATCTTTGTGTTTCACTTTCAAGCCATGCTGCAGGAGAAGGGCTCTAAGTGCTTGCAGCTGTGATGCTTCCTGGTGGGAGGCGAGGTTGTTCATTATGGCCGAGTGACAGCTAATGAAAGGGAGACTCAAAGCCACTATAATCACTACACAAGCCAAAATGGCTAATATTGGGGCCCACTGAGACATGTAGTCAGAATATTGAGGGCCCAACTGTCTTGTGCTCTAGTGGGGGACCTCTGCGGGTCTTTACACCAGCCCTTCGGGGAGTCCCTTGAGCAGCACCCAAGAAGCAGCAAAGAAGGTGCGCCCCAGCTTTTAAAAGTTCCACAGTTGCACTCAAGGGGCGGTGAAGCAGGCATGCCGGCTTTTAAAAGTTCCGCATTTGTGCAGCTCTGAGTGCTGGTTCCAGAATGCACTGAAGTGCTAGCGTCAGACCCGAATGTAAGAGGATGAGGCGATTAAAATTTAAGAGGTCTGAGGCTGCTTGCCAGCAGGACGGAGGTTTTAAAAATCAAAGATAGGAAAATCGGCCTTCCCCACAGCCTATTGCCCACACAGTGTCTCTGGAAAGGCTTGGCTGATAGCCTGGCCTTGGTTCCAAAATTGGGAGGGGGTCAGGCCCTCATATAATTTCGCCTGGATGAAGCAAAAAGGGAGGGGCCAGCATGAGCTTCAGGGACCGTGTGGTGATGTGTCCTTCCTTTGGGGTAGGGAGAAGAACACAGGAAAGGGGGAAAAAGGAGGGGTCACTCACTCACCCTCGAGTGACCGTCAGCACACGGAACACAGAGGAGCCTACTGACGACAATCAGACTGGGGGCATCTCACTAACATGGGAGGCGGGCAGAGTCCCTGTTCAGGTGCCAGATGTCCCTGTGCTCAGGGCCAGCCCAAGGGGGACGAAGGGTCTCCGCTGTAGGTGGGTGAGTAGGTGCAGGGTCAACAAACAGACACCGGGAGCTGGGTGAAAAGCAGATGGTGGTTATGCCGCTGCAAACTCAGTTTATTCAAGGAAGTGCAAGGGGTCTTACAGGTCTGGTTAGGCAATCACCTTATGAGGTTGCGATCCTGACTGCTGCCAATAGTAATCTGTCCCTAGGTAGATCATCTCAGTGCAGGCTCTTTCCAGATGCTGGGCAGAGGCTGGCCTGGCTAGAGCTGAGCACCACGCCCACGGGAACCACTCCCTTATTCCTCATAGCAGGTGACCTGGCTAAGGCCCACAGTGCAGTACGCCATACACTTTCCTATTTAAAAAAGTCTGAATTCACTTATAAGAAGCAGTGACATGCAGTCTGCTAAGTAACTGTTTAGCAGTATTGACCTTTTGAGGAGTAATGCCCTTCCCATCCCTGTTGTTCTTGGACTTGACTGTGTGCTTTGCTGGGGCCAATGGAAGTAAGTAGATGACCATTCCCAGACCGGGCCTTAGGAGGCTCATGTTTACCTTGTCATCCCTTGACTTCCTCTACCTTTGCCTCAGCAACTAATAACATAGGAAGACAGATTATGGAGTCCTGTATCTAATCCACAGCTGTGAACCATGCCCAACTGACAACATATTACCAAAGTTCCACTGATGAGTAGATAAAGAGAAATGACCTGCTTTGTTGCACATCACTAGTGTGGGAGAGGTTGGTTACATAGCAATACCATGACAACGGTTTACTAATATGAAGCCTTGGTTGCATATCATATCAACAATGCGTCTCCCTCCCTCCCAAGTGTCAAGGAATTATGTTGATGCTCATCTGGGTCATGAAGTTCACAAATAAAGAATGGAAAGAAAAAAAGAGATGTTGAGCCAGGTACAGTGATTCTCAGCTGTAATCTCAGCACTCAGGAGGCTGAGGTGGGACAATTATCAGTTGAGGCCAGGCTGGGCTACCTAGACTGCTAAAAGGAAACTTGCTGGTAACAAGAGAAAAGATAACTGTACTGGTAAAGAAGATGGGGGAGTGTGCACAGAAAGGCAGCATAAGATCTTAAACTCTTATGAATATGGTCTAAATTAACAGGAAAACAATTTACTAAAAGAGTCAGTTTCTAAATTGGTAGCAAATAAAGTAATAAAATTAATGATCAATTGGGAAAAACCCACTCCAATAACTTCTATAGCAGTGGTTCTTAATGTCTTCAGAGCATGGTCCATTTTGACAAACTTGTGAAAATTAGGATTCACTCTGAGAAAATGAAACTGAAACAAACACACAAAGTCTTCCACATAATTTTCAGCAGCTCAGAAACTCGCTGGAACTGATTCATAGACATGGCTTGCAAGCCACTATTTTAAAGTAAGAAAATTAAAAAATACAGTTAATACTAGGAGCTGGTTTGAACGAAGAATACCCCCCGCAGACTCAAATATTTGTACAATTTGTCCCTAGTTGCTGTTTGGGGAGGTCATGGAATCTTTAGGAGGTGTAGTCTTGACGGAGGAAGTGTATCACTCGTTGGTGGGCTTTGAGAGTTGATAGCCTCACCCTATACGCAGTTTTCCCTTTCTCCTTCATGTCTGCCCATGTGGGTTTTCAGCCTGCAGCTCCTGCCTCTCACTTGCCATTTGCTGTCGCCACACCTCTCCACTGTGATGGACTTTTGTCCCTCTGGAACTATAAGCCTAAATAAAGTTTTCTATAAGTTTCCTGGGTTATGATATTTTAACATAGCAACAAAAAGTCATTAATACAGAAGGGGCATAATTTAATAATCTGAATTTTTCAGAGAAACAGTTTATTCCTACGAAATACAGTTCCAGATGAACGGGGTGCTCTGGAACTCATAAAGCTATATCAAGTCTTCCCTGTCACCAGCACACTGCTGGTCAGGATGGGCCTGTAGAGATTTGTGACATACACATCTCCCGTGAACTGATGGCATCCTTCGGGTATACATTGTCACATCTCTCAACTTAGTTTCTATGAACTTTGAGTTTATGAGCACTTGGTAATTAGATAATTCTTTCAAGCTCTTATAATCCCAGTTTTCATGACACTGCTAGAAAAATAGAAAGACTTTGGATCCATTTTCTTCTTTCCTGTGATACAAAATAGGACCCCTCCCCCGCAAACACACACACCTCAATACACTCTAAAATACCAGGTGTCTGTCTTGTTTTGGCTTATGGAGACCACTAGTGTGTGAGGAGTCACTATATTTTTCACCTCAGATCCCTGAACATTTACTTTGACAACCCCTTATTCTCTCATCCAAAAAGAAAAAAGAATCCCCACACTGATAGTTATTGTTATAGATATTACAGCAGTTCAAATTTCTGCAGTTACAATTGGTTGACCTTAGGATGTAATTTATAGATTTTGAAGAACCAAGGTGAAAGTATAGCAATTACTCTTAATAAAACTACTAATTTTATAGTGTCATGCCTATCCATAATAATTATTATCACATTCACAAAATACGTTCGTAGTTTAAGAGGAATGACGTGCTGAGTGTAGTGGTTAATGTCTTAAATCACAGCACTTGGGAGGCAGAGGCGGGTGGATCCCTATGGATTCAAGGCCAGCCTGGTCTACACAGTAAGACCCTGTTTCAAAGAAAGAGGGAACAAGAAAACAGGAGGGAGGGCGGGAGCACAGAAGGGAGGAAGAGAAATTGTGACATTTTCTATAAAGAGAAAGAAGTAACATTTGTTGTATGTTCATCATATAGTCAGCATTGAATTTGTTCTTTAAAACCTTTATTAAGTCCCCAACCCAAAAGTACCTTTTGAGGTAAGAATAATTATTCCCACTTTATAAAGAACACATTTTAAACTGGAGAAATGAAGTAACAGAGTCAAAGTCAGACTTTGCAATGGACTGCAAAAGTTTCAGATCCAGATCTGTCTCATCTCTTTGTTGTTGTTTGTTAGGTTTTGTTTTTTGTTGTTGTTGCTGTTTTAATAGTAGAAATGCCAGAGAAGTTTGATCACCTGCTTGAAAAAAGTAAAAGAGATTATTGTTTTAAAAGATTTGAATTATCCTTTGTAAATGTAAAAGATACAATTTATGTTAAAGTATGTCTATGATAGAAGGCAGATAGGCTTGTGTTCAACGTTAGAATATTGATAAGTGACAGGAGTCTGAAGTGTAGATATTTTGCAGTTGATGAAGACCTGCCCTCTCATCCACCCAGCTACAGATCTGAGAGCCCAAAGAGCTGCCTTTTGATGACCATCTCTCCCTGTCCTACACTCCCTCAGCAAAGAAAAGCGGAGTTCACGATGATGCTAAGCATGAGGGCCTGGGAAGCACAGTTACAGATTCTTGATGCCTCCCTTAGATTCTAGATAACAAGACAGTGCTTTTCCTCATGTTCAAATGTTTGAACATAGCTAAGGGAAACCCAACCTGGAGAGACTATGGGAGCCTACAGTTAGATTGAAGAGAACTCTGTGTCTAGCCAGCCATTCTGAGGCCACCCTGGGGAAGTCACTAAGGCTTTTTTAGGGTATTCAGAAGGTCAAATACATTTTAACATACAATACTAATATACATTTCTCATGCTGTCACTGTTTGTTCTGGTGATGCAAAAGCGAGTGAATTAAACCATTAGTGCTCCAGCGCAGATCGAGCCAGCGGCACCAGACTGTCATTGTGTCTCTTAATGCCTGACACCCACAGCTTTTAAGATGCCTGCTTCACTTAATATCTTCAGTCATGTAGTTCAAATTAACAATTGTATTAATTCTAATCTCTTGGGTGCATTTTTAATATTCTGTGGGATTAGATGGTGATCATGTACACAGCATTTCTGAAGCATTTTCAAGCGCAACAGTTGTCCGGGAAAAGCAAGAGCACAGCTGAGCTGCAAGGCAAATTAGCTACCTTTTCTGCAGGATGCCATTTTTATTCCACTGGAAGACTGAAAGCCAGATTATGGTTATTCAGATTTGAGATTTAACGACTATTTTCAAGTATTTTCTCAAAAATGAACCAATTGAGCCTGACATGTCAAAGAGAACAGTTGACAGAACTATTGTTCATGATTCAATTTGAGCTTTCTGGACAAAAGTAGAATTTTGGAAACCCTTTATCAATACCATGATCTTGACAGCATTCTATGTACACCTACATAACTCAACAAATTAATTTTCCAAAGGATCAATAAATGATGTTATGAATTCATGCGTAGTAGAAGATCCAGCCAAAGTGTAAGATAAACAATGCATTTCAACCTGAATGTATATGAGAAGTTTATGTAATTAATTTCACAGTCCACATTGCAACTAACCTCAAAAAAAATAACACTTGTTGTGTTTGGGTAAACTTTAGAAAAGAATGGTACAATTACCTGAAAAGGCCAAGTTTTCCTCCTTTTTCACTGTATCAGTGTGAGGTCAGATTGTCTTTATATGTTTCAATCGGAAAAGCATATCGCAATGGATGAAACACATGCACTGAAGTGAAAGTCCAGCCATCATTTACTAACTCTGCTGTATCAAGCAGATTTTCAGAAATTTTTTTTTAAATAAAAGTTACTTTTGCCATTAATTTTTTTCCAAAATAATTATTTTTCTAAGCAATATATTATTGATGTAAGCACGTAATAGTTTTAGCTTTTGAATGAAGTAATGACTGTTTCAAAATTTTCTTTGAACCTCCAACATGATAAATATTGATAGATGGAATACATACAAAAATTGGGAGTGATAGATAATTTTTAAGTATAAATAGTTTCTGAGGCAAAAAAAAATTGAGACTTGCTAGTCTAAGCTAATGATCTGAATATATGTGGCATCAAAGTGAAGGTGGCTGGGTCCAGTAACCAGACAGGACCGCATGTCACAACGGGTACCAACACAGTACCTTTCTGCAGGGCAAGATGGCTTCCCACTGCCTAAAACTGTGTAAGCATGCATAAGTTTCAAGACTGCCACTAAAAAGATGGATTTGGTTAAAAGGGTTGAATTTAAAACCTGACATGATTGAGTAACACAAACTTTGTTGTATGTTTTTGGTGACAACATAGAGTAGGGACATACAAGAAACATTTCTATTCAATTTATTGAGAAACAAAGAAATCAGATACATTGGCCAGAGATAACACTCTCCATCTTTACCCCATCATGTCCATTGCAATTGCCTGTAGCCCAAAGCAGAAGCCAAGTGACAGCTTAGTAGAGATGAGGTAGGATTTCCAATCTGGGAAAAACTTGGGATTTCAAGTTCCCAGTTCTTTTCCCCAAACCATCAGAATTCTTGATGTCCTCAAAACCCATTTGAAGTAGATAAGGCAGGGGAGATCAGTCCTGGACATAGAAAAGGAGAGAGAAAGGAGTGGGGCCCAGAAGGCGCCAGGGGGCAGAGGGAGCACATGTGGCAGAAGATCCACCAAGGGCCCCGCTATTTAAGCAGGAAATGTGTCATCAGCTGAGAACTGTGAAGTCTGAACAAATGGAAGTAACCAACCACTTTCTGGTTGTATTTAAGGCCCATTTCACAAGACAAGCCCCATACCTGGCACTGTTATAGGCATCAACAAACCTGTGGCTAGACAGATCACAGCATAGGTGAGAACCTAATACTGTTATTCTGATAAATAGACAAAACATTAAACTGAATCCTAATATTTATTGTCATACCCATAGATTAACTCTTACCAGAGAAGCTCTTAATTTGACTTTTTAAATTGTGTGTAGATAGGTGAGGGTTTGGGCATGGGCATTCAGGTACCCATGAAAGCCAGAGGTCTTGGATCCCTTGGATCTGGAGTTATAGGTGGTTTTAAGTCACCTGATGTAGGTGCTGGGAACCAAACTCAGGTCCTCCACAAGAGCAGCAAGAGTTCCTAAGCACGGAGCTATCTCTCCAGCCCCCAGAGAAATTTCTTTTTGCAGCAGATGGCAATTAACACATAGACCCATAACTGATTAATGAGCAAAGAATAAGAGACTATGGAGTACTCAGTCCTAAATGGGACATTAGTATCACACCCTTTCTCCCAAGGCTCAGAGGGCAGTTTGGAAAAGGGAGTTTAAAGACTGTAAAACCAGAAGAGATGAATGAGTACGAGACAGCATTTTCCTACAACAGGGGAGTTGCAAATATGAACCCACAGCAGTTGTGACAGCTTGCACAAGACCTGCTCCAACCAACACCAGACAAAGATCCCAGCAGGGGGTGGGAGGTGAGTGTGAAACTCCACCCCTAGCTGAGGACCTGCTGGCAACTGATACCTGCCAGACAAGAGAGTCAGTTTTCTTTAAGGTTGTGATCTCACATAGGTTGGCCATGTTTCAGGGAATGGACCTACACCAGTATTAAGGGAACATAAATTTGATTCAATGGGTTTAAAAAAAAAATGGACATAAAGTGGGGGAGGAAGGAAGAGGGGTGGATCTAAAGGAAATGGGAAATGATCAAAATTTATATTAAATTCTCAAAGAATCAATTATTTTTTTCAAGCTAGAGCTATGATCCCCTGCAGTGAGTTAAGAGTTGTGGTCCCATCCTGTGAGCAGGAGCTGTGGTCCCTTCTTGTGGACCTGGAGCTGTGGTTCCTTTCTGTGGGCTAAAGTTGGGGTCCCCTCCTGTAATCTGGAGTTTGATCCCCTCCCATGAGCTGGAGTTGTGGTCCCCAATCATGAACCACAGGTCCACATTTCTCGTTGAAGCAGATTAGAGAGTGGGGACTTCCCAATATTGGGCAGCAGGCTGGGTTTTCTTTGAGTGGTTGCATTTCCCATGGCCCCCTCCCCCAAGGTCCCAGGTTGTGCATAGCGGTGGTTTTACCTCTGTATTGGGCTTGTCCTAGGGACAGGGGAGGCTTCTGTGATTTACAGATTCTAGTCTAGAGAACTGATTCTTTAATGGACTTCCTGCCTCCCTCGATGACTGTGATCTTGGTTCCACACATGATTCTGGGCATCCAGGCCTTGATATTGGACCTCTACCATTCCCAGGCACCAAGAGGTTTTCCACCTTCTTTCTTACTCTTCTACAGCCCCAGTGTGCCTTCACTTGGGCTGTACAGAAAATGTAAAACACCAAATTGAATTTCTGGAATTAAAAATCACAGAGTGGGAAAAAAAAAGGTAGGTACTTTAATAACTAAACTGACATAATTCTCAAACTAAAAATATTTAATTGTATTTTAGAATGTAAATTCTCACTTCTTCATGCCTACTATAATTTTTGAATATGATTGGTAAACCTGTACTACCAAGTCTCAACAGTACTGTGAAATGTCTCACCATTGCTGTTATATGAGCTTGGCATTCATTCCCTTTCCAAATTCTCCAAACCAATGTCATCATGTTTTTTTAAGAAAGAAAGCAATGTTAATAAAAATTTAATTAAAAAAAAGAACAGAGAGGAAATTAAAATGAATGATGGGGAGTCCCAGCTCAGGTCTGATGAAAGGTATGCTCTATTACAAGTGGAACGATGTGCTATCAGAATGAGGCAAAGAGGAATTCATTCCAACATTACTAATCCCACCAACACCCTCTCTGCCCAGGACTTCTGTTCTCAAAAACCTCTGGGCCAAGGAGAAGCACAAGCTCACCACTCAGCAATCCTCCTCCCAGTGCTAGCTGCCAGATGTTTTAAGCCTCACACCAGCTTTCACAGAATTCAGCAGAATACAGATCTTTCTACTCTGTGCCCCCGAGAGGTCCTGTACAGACCTTCACTGCAACCCATCATTCACAGCCCACAAGGACGTTGGTGCCCAAAATAATTGGTGCAAGTAGTTATTTTTCTTTACATGCTCATGAGAACTGGCAGGAAGGCAATGTATTTTGCTTTGGGGAAACAACTGTTTGTTAAGCCAAATTGCCCCAGCAGTGAGTCTCTCTTTTAGGACCTCAGGCTTTGTGACCTTGGCTGTATTCTTTTCCTGGGATGAATTACAGTTTTCCAAGTCTCTATCCCTACACCTACCAGAGATAATCAGCTTCTTTGTGTGCTAAAAATTTGCCTCTTAGCTGTTTGGCCCACCCAAGGCTGCTATTCTGCCTTTCCAAGTGCAATTAATATTAAAGCTGTGAGTGTCATAGATGATTGATTACATAAAGTTTTATGTTTGGGTCTTAGACACAGTAAATAAATCACAAAGTTTCCTTTTGTTCACTACTGTATAATTTGTGTTAGTAACATGAGTCAGTCATTTGAGATAGGTAGATAAATGATAGATAGATAGATAGATAGATGATAAAAAGGTAGATGGTAGATAATAGGTAGGTGATAGATAGATAATACATAGCAACAGCTGCTATATTTAGTGTGTTGATTTTATTCACTTCACTCATCCCTATCACACTCCTCTTAAAGAAAAAAAAATCATGTGTCATTAATATAGTGAATTAAAGTACATTTTCCATGGTCAATACTATATACAAAGAGCATTATATACATTTGAAGAAAAAGATAAATAACACAAGCTTTAATATTTGTATTTAAATAAATACTTGATTCCCCCAAACCAAAAGTATGAACTATGGTTTAATAAATGGAAAAAAACTCTTCCATGAATGGTGCCCTTTCTTTCTTCATACGTGTGAAGATCTAAATAGATCTAAATAATTGTCTTATATAGAATTTAGCATGATGTGGCAAAATTATCAACTACATTCTGATTTCTGGTTCTCTTTGGTTGGTACCAAAATAGCCCCTAATTTTTCAAGTTGTGATTAATCAATACTATCAAAATGGAACTATAGTTGAGCTATAACTGAATATTTGGTTCCAACCCAGAGAGAAACTATCCAAGATGACAATGGTAAATGACAATTGGGTGAGTGACAGTATTCTCATCCCACATGGATGGTAGGAGAAACTGAAGTCTCTTTTCTCTGGGCTGAGACACTACCAACCTAATACCTCTTGGGGCATCACTGAGCAAAATGTCAGAGATCAACATTCCTTTGGAAGGTTCTGGAAGTACTGATTTATTTGAGAGAGTAGGATCTCTTTGTTGGTATTGTCCATCATTTCATCCACAGAGTCTAATGTAATAGAAGGATATCAGAGTTACTCAATAATTAATTGTTGAATGAATAAAGAAAGGAACAATTCCAACTTCACCCAATAATCAGAGCTAATCTCTGATTCTCATGGTCTGGAAGAGCAGGAAGCAAAGCAGAGAAGTCCTGTGAACTCTGACCAGAGGAGACATCCACGTTGCAGTAGCTATCAGAACATCATTTTCCCCTATGGCCTAATAATATTCCATTGTGCTTCTGTGTACCCAATCTGTTCACACATTTATCCAGTGATGGGCATTTAGGCTGTTTCCATATTTTGAATTTTGTAATAAAACTGCTGTAGGGCATGCATGTATTTGAGTACTGTAAGGTCCAACAATTGGCCCGCAATAAGCACAGTCAAGATGGTATGCAAACGGACAAGAGCAGATTTATTCTCGAGAATCAACCAGCATGCTGAGGTCTACCATTCAGAGTAATGGCCCTGAGGCAGTGGCTCGCAGGCCTTTTAAGCACAGTTAGGGGATTTCAAACAGATATTTGGAAACTCAGGCTAGGATTGGATAATGTTTAGAGCAGGTGTATGGGGCAGTTAGAGATTGGTCCTTAGTCCATCTGACTCAACAGGTCCTTAGTTCATCTGACTCAACAGGTCGACCATAAGAGGGGATGTTTGTATAAGATAAGTTTCCTGTGGTTAAACTGTAATTGCTGACTGGTCAAGGCTTGGGGTGAGCTGTTTTCCGAGGAAACGAAACTTTAACAAGAAGCAAAACCTAAGGCTAAGCTAAAATGAAGGATATCACAAAATGGAGTTTGTTAGGTTCCTACAAGTACCTGCTTTCAACTCCTTTGGGTGTGGTACTTAGGAATAAAATTGTGGAGTCATATGCTAATTCTGAGTTTAATTGTTTGTATGTGTGATGCTAGGGTTCAGACCCAGGACTTGACATATGCTTGGCAAGTGCTCCTCCACAAAGCTACATTCTTGACTTGGTAATTACTTGACCATTTCCATGGCTTCAGAACAATTTCACTTTTCCATAAGCCGTATACGTGGAGTCCACTGTCTCTACAGTCTCCCAAACCCTTGATATAGGGGGAAGGGTGTTTTCTTTAACAGTTATTTTAGAGGATATGAAGTAGTATCTCATCGTGGTTTCAATTTGCTTCTCCTTGATGACTAATAATATTGAGAAATTTTTTTATCTGATGATTAATATTTTAAGTCAGTACATTTTGGAGTTATTTATTATGTATTTTGGTCTGGCCAAAGGAAGGAAGAAAGGCAAGCAAAATAAGATTGACCTTCTTTCATGAGGCTAAAAGTCTAGACAAAATGAAACACTATAATCTACTTGTGTAAGTAAAAGAAAAGTTAGACCTGTGATTAGTGACATGGAAGGGAGGTCTTCAGCACTGCCAGAGCACAAGCAAGACCAAAGACAATGCCCATCCATGAAAGAATGACTGCTCAACTACGATCTAATGAGGAGTAAAGGACTTAGCCAGATCAAGAGACGAGTAAAAGAGAAGATGGCAAATAGGAATTGACTGGAGATTAATATGATCTGAAGAAAAGAAGTTACAAGACACATGGTGAGACAGGAAACACACAAATCAAGAGAAGATCAAGTCAAGGACTTTTTCTTATGCCCAACAGCAATATAATATTGAAAAAGTTTAAGCAGTATGACGATGCACTAAACTAATTGTTTGAAAAGATAGCTGTTATTACACGTGGAAAATAAATTAGAGGGGGAAAGAGTATAAATTGGAAAAACATTTTAGGAGATTGAGTGGGGGTGTATTTGATATAATAGCAGTGGTTAAAATAAATAGAGAAAATTCAAAAGATATTTGCATAACATCAACTGGTATTGGCTCTGGGTTAATGAAAGGCAGAAGAAAACACAAAGGCTGACACCTAATTACATGGCTGGGAAAAAAAAAAAAAACAGAAACAAGGTGGAGCTCCTTCTGGAGCCTGAAAACACAGATTGAGGGTTAGGTTTGGGACAGATCTGGAATTTGGTTTTAGACACTTTGAGTTTGAAGTAACATCAAATTAGAGCTGTTGGTCTGCAATTCTTCTTAAAATCTGATGCTTGTACAACAATTTAAGGCAGAGATACAAATCTGTGATTTGTGTCCATGGCAGGGATAACTGAAGCCCAGAGAATGGATGAGGTCTTGTAGGAAAGAATCTAGAATATCATCAGGAAAGGCTATCACTAAATCTTCAGGGAACAAATAATTGATATATAGAGAAGTGTAAAACTGAAAAAGAGTCAGAAACAGAACACTTAGAAAGATTTGTGTAAAGCTGGTCCGGGGGAGGGACACACACACACACACACAAAAAAAAAAAACCAAGAAAGTGCTAGACAGGGACCAGTATTCAGAAGCACACATGCTGGTGAGAACACAAGTTCAACGACAAATATATACATGGACTTGTAGTGCTTGAATATTGATAACCTCTTCAATGTCAGCAGCCAAATTAGAGTAGGTTGAAAGCTGAGTGGAAGGTAACTCTCTAGAAGTACTGCAAGCCATAGCATCATCCTTCACAGCATAGCAAACCTAACCCCTCCCAAGCCAGCTGATCCTTGTCTACTGTAAGATTCCTGACAACCTACTGTGTGTCTAGCCTAATTTAGGCTGTCTGGAAGGCTGTTAGATCCCCACACTTAGATTCATGTGATAGATGGAAGACTATTCACGGCCTACTCTGGGAAACAAGTAATTTAATTTTATCCAAACATGAAGTGAATTTAGCCCATTATTTGATCTAAATAAAATCTGGCTAGAAAAAACAAAAAGTTACCTAGACTGGAGAAATTTTTGGCCAAGTGTAATTCACCTCTATTCAATCAAGGGAACAACTACTGAACCTCACAACATATCTCCTGAGACAAAGATACACATTTAATAATACCTGGGCCCTTCCCTTGAAGAACTGACAGTCTAGACAGAGAGAGAAGTAGATCAGAAGTTACAGTATAAAATGATAGCCTTTCTGACAGCAAACATGGGTATGGCAGGACTACATCAGACTGGGGCCTTTGAGAGACTTCTGAGAAGACGTTATTAGGTGTATTTAAAATGGTGAATAGAATGAAGTGGAGGACAAAGAAGGCGAGTGGGATGGTGGAAGGTGAACTAAGCAGAAATAAGGCTTATGCAGGGCTGAGAGGCATAGCACAGTATGGTACACGGGGTAACCTGACGTGTGTCAGAAGTGAGATGAGTCAGGAGACACAAGCCAGGCCAGAGCACAAAAATCACATCATACCAGTGTGCTGGAAAAGCCTTTACCTCCAGCCATAGAAAAACAATACAAAAAGCTTAAACAACAAAGTTTGTTATATAGCGATATAATTACTGTGTAGGTGAGTTAAGAGGTAAATGAGTTTAACAGCACGGCCATTTACAGGATTTAGCTACTCAGAATTCTGTCCTTAGCTCATGTCTGACATTAGCCAGGTCTGTGTCACATGCCCAGCCTTAACTGAAAGAAATTCAGTCAGACTCACCCAAACAAAAAGGAAAGATGGTCAGACAGGAAAAAAAAGTAGTGATGGTCCAGTTCGCTCTGCAAAATGTTAAACTTGGAGCTGGAGAGATGGCTGAGAGGTTAAGACTGTTTGCTTCTCTTCCATAGGACCTGCCTTTGGTTCCCAGCACTATATCCAGCGGCTCATAGCCATCTATAGCTCCAGTTGCAGGGGATTAGATACTCTCTTCTGGCCTCTGCTGATATGTACACACCCACACCCATACACACACACACACACACACACACAAATCACAGTTAAAAATGCTACAGTTGATGTCGTTGATTAGAGCTTGAGCAATGGCCATGACCACAGGAAATTACCTGGTTCCCTTCATGTACTTGCCAAAAAAACTCATCAGTCACCCATCATTTCCTAGGGTTTTTTTCGGGGAGGGGAGCTAACATTTGTTTTTTATTTTTTCTTTTCCATCTCCTACCTAAATTTTAGGTATCAGAAGTTTAAGGAAGCAAGAACCCAAGTCAGAAATGGTTCCTTTTTGCTGGCAGCCACTTCAGAGGAACACAACAGATTTCAAGCTTTTCAGATCCCTTGACTGTACAACTCTGTGTGTACCCAGGACAACTTAGCGACACATACATATGCTTCGTCTTGCCAATGTGAGGATTCTTGACATGTAAGGCAATATTTCCCCACACACATCTGAAGTGTGATCTTCTAAGTTTCTCAACCATAACAGAAATGGGAGCGACTGAAAATCATTGTTTATTGCCAGGATAGCCCCTAATTTTCAGTTTAGGGCACGGGGCACCGTCCCGCACAATACCGCCTTAGATTTAGAACAGCCTGTGGGCAATGGCCTTAAATATTTTCAGCATTTGGGGGCCTTATAAAAGTACTTTCTTGGGCTAGGAATGTACCTCAGTGGTACAGTACTTCCCTAGTGGTACAAGGCTTCCCATGAAGTCTTGCATGGTCAATCCTGAGTGCAGTAAAATAAGTGGACTGGGGAGACAAACCTTTCTTTTATAAAGAATACTGCCAACTTCTCTTTAAGAAAAGCATCCCATTTTATTGGTAAAGAGTGTCTCTGTGAAGAAGGTGGGAAGGTCTTTGAGCCTTCTTCTTCCTTGAAGTCTACTATTTATTTACTTATTTAATTTTGGCAAAACTTTTATTTAGTATTCTGTAGTCATTCAACACATACTTAAATGGTGAGGAAAGGAGAAGTTCTTGCAGAGTCCCAAGGAAATGCTAGAAAAACAAAATACGGTCAGCATTATCTATTTGCTTTTGGGAGGATTCTGAGCAAATAGAATTTTCCTACACATATGACCTCAAGCTTTTCATATCAAGAACATTGAAATTTCAGTTGAAAGACACTCTGAAACCCTAAGAGCAGCACACTCTGATCCCCTTGATAGCTGGCTTGCCTGCCTAGGCAGGATGATTCATCTCTCGGTGGAGAGATGACATCTAGATGACTAGATGCCTGTGGAAGATCTTGGAATTACTTGCCTTATTTACTGGGAAAAAAAATAGCGAATTAGGTGAGGTTTGAAGCCTACTTTGAGTTCTGAACAAAGCCTCTAGTGTCAGATTCCTACGTGTATAATCTTAGCCTGCTACTGATTAGTTGAGTATTTAAAGCAGCAGATTATTGTACTTCTCTGACCTTAGTTTCACTAACTATAAATAATAATTCATAAAATATCCTACATCTACTCCAACCAAGAATCACTCAAGAGCAGGCCCAAGATAAATGTCAAGCATCACCTAACTGATGCAAAACCAACCAAATCAGATTACTAGCAAGCAAAGACCCCCAAATTCATTCCATACAGAACCAGAAATCCATACCAAAAGCCACAAGGCTTAAAGCAATGCACTTCAAGTCCTGAAAGATGCCCATCCAAAATATGCCAATATTTATAATTGTCTTGATATTTTTTTATCTGGAATTTTGTCTAAGTTTTCATTGGGGACCATTACTGTGGGACTGGTAACATTTGGAGGAAACATACTTTGGGGAGGGGAGTTGTATTTCCTGTGTTTTTATGTTGAGACTCGCACATATTTTATTGGTTATGGCTTTTAGTATGGGTTTCTGACCTGCCTGGGTTTGCTGCTCACAACTAGCAAAATTATTTCTCACAACTAAAAGAGAAAGAAAAACTTTCCATGATAAAAGCAGGCTCCAAGAATCAATAACCACCAAGCCAGCCCTAAAGAGGATACTGGAAGGAATATGATGGACTGAAGAGAAGGATAAACACAATCAAAAGGACTTTAATCTTCTGCTTTTGAAGTTTCTGTTGAGAAATCAGCTGTTAATCTGGTGGATCTGTTTTGATACGTGGCATCTTCATTCTGTCTTGTAGCTTTCAAAACACTCTCTTTGTTCTGTTCTGGTCCTGTCTATTTGGTGTTTGGTATGCCTCTTATATTTGGATGAGCATCTCTTTCCCATCTTGGGGATTTTCTTCTACAATTTTATTGAAAATATTTTCTAGGCCTTTGGCATGTAATTCTCTTCCTTCTTCTATGTCCATAAATTGAAAGTTTGGTCTTTTCATGCTGTCCCAAAGATCTCACTTTCATATGTTTTCAGTTTTTTGTTTTCTTTGACTCAGCCAGTTCTTGAACCTTGACTCCCAGCCCTGATAGTCTGTCTTCCACCTGGTCTGTTCTATTGGTGAGGCTTTCCATGGAGGTTTTCTATTTGACTTACATAGTTTCTATTTCCAGCTTCATTTTAGTTTAGTTCAGTGTTTCTATCTCTTTATTGATGTGTTTTCATATCCTGAACTGTCTTCCTTATTTCATTCAGTTGTCATGTTCTCTTGTAATTCATTGAGGAATTATTCCTGTTCCCCTTTAATTCATTTAGGTGTTTGTGCCCTTCTTGAATCTTTGAAAATATCTCTAATTGTCTTGATTTCTTTTTTTCTTTTATTTTCTTTGGTCTTGAATTTTGTCTAGGTTCACATTGGGAACCATTACTGTGAGACTGGTGACATTTGAAGGTAATTTGTGTGTGTGTGTGTGTGTGTGTGTGTGTGTGTGTGTGTGTTCTGTCTTTTTATATTGAAACGTGCACATATTTTATTGGTTGTGGCTGTTGGGATGAGTTTCTGCCTCGCCTGTGTTAAGAGAGCATTTCGCTTGGTTGGTTTGGGATCCACCAGGTGATGCTTAAAGTTTCATCTTGGGGTCACTTAGAACTGGTACTTTGATGGGCAGCTAAGACTATCCCAGCTCAGTTAAGGGACAATTCAGTCTCTGATCTCACTAGTGCTTGATCTCTACAAGCTGGCAGAGAGAGGGTTGGATTACCAGTGTTGGCAGGGCTGTAGCCTCTGACCTAAGGAGTGGGCATGTCTTCTAAGTCGGTACAGAGAATCTGGGAATTGGAGTAGGAGTGGACAGTAGCCTTTGTCCTGAGGAAGAGGCAGATACATCATATGGATCCTGACATGGTTAAAATACCAAGGGGTATAGGAATATGACCTTTGACCTGGAGACTATGCAGGTCACTTCAGTGAACAAGCCTGTGCAGTCTAAGATACTCGGGGTTAGAGTGCTGCAAGGTGGGAGATGATGTGTCTGACTTAGGAACTGAGCTCTGCTTGGGTCCTAAGATCATGGGGTTAAGGAGTCAGGTGAAGAGTTATGACCTCTAACCTGAGGAGCAAGCCTCCAAATAGCATACGTTTGAAAGTGAAAAATGGCACTTAAATAAGCTATGTACCATTTTCTGCATATTTACTAACAGTTTTTCTTGATGGAGTTATGAAATGGTTCTTCTCCAAAAACAGTTTCATAAGTAAATTTTCCCCCAAACAAGTGAATAACAGTAGTACACATGAAAACCTAAAATTTTTTAACTTCTTTGTTTTCTCAACATTAAAATAAGAACCATTATAAGCAGACTAATAATTCAGGGGCATGTTCATATGCTTTAGCTACTTTCTTAGCTATAATTACCTCCCAGTGCCTTTTAGCAGGCTGTGTCTTGCAGATCTTGGCACATCAGGTTGCTCCAAGTTAATCAGCAGGGACAGCACTCAGTCAATGGAGGAGGTGGGTTAGTTAGGCTAGGTTTGGTTCCCTCATTACTCCTGCATAAAAGCACTTCATTTTAACACAGAGCATCCTAAGTGCAGATCACGAAGACTGTGCTATTTATGCTGTATCTGGAAGAAGTTAAAAAGTAGAGCTGGATTATCACTGGTAATTCTATCTTAAGGAAGGCAAAGCAATGGCAGGCACATTATGACTTATTCTGATGTAACAATTAATAAAATTACTGATCAAAACAATAAAATCAAAGATTAATATTAAACTGAGCAGGATATACCAGAGCTTTCCCTGGAAAACTGTGTATGTAACTTATTCATCCTAAGAACAAGACTCTAGAGCAAGGTTTGGCTCACAGTCAGCTGTAGGTTAACAATAGTTTGAGATTACTCCCCTGTACAAAAGTAGAATTGACTAGTTTTAATTGGCTTGGCCTTCATTGTTGTTGCTGCATGCATTTATTATAAACAACATTAAGCTTTCTAAAGGGCCTCTTTGGTTTTCCTCAAAGCTCCACTGTAAGCTGCATCCATTTACTTTAATCCGTGTGGTCATTACAGGCCTTCAAGTTGGCAACCCTTGATCTAGTCTGGAGTCTGAATCACTTCGCTATGCTTTCTCTTCCCATTCTCTCTACATTTACAGTAATTTGAGTCTGAATATTAACCTGTTTGTTTAATACATTGTGCCAACCCATATATTCTGGATTTTTTTTCTTTAATTAATGTGTGTGTGTGTGTGTGTGTGTGTGTGTGTGTGTGTGTGTTTGCCAGCATATTAAGGTAAGGACAGCTTTGTGGAGTCAGTTCTCTCCTTTCATCCTTTACCTAGGTTCTGGTGATTGAACTCAGGTCACCAGGCTTGTACAAAAAATGTCTTTACCTATTGAGCTATTACACCAGTCCCTGAGATTTTTTTTTATTATATTACTGCCACTCCAAGATTATACATCCCTTATGGGCATGGGCCAACTCACCATTTCTGATCTCAGATACAAACAACAGGAACAAACTCAGACAGATTAAAGCAGAAAACTAACTGATTAAAGCATACTACATACTCACAGAATCTCTAGGATGGTCAAAGAACTGGATGCAGAGGCTGTGCAGCCAAGAAGAGGTCCTGGGTAACATCAGAGAATTGGTGGGCCCATGAAGACAAATTTCTAGTGTCACTGTACACAGACTTCGCAGCTTACAATGCCAATAGTTCCACTATGGACACATAGCAATGCAAACAAAACTGAAGTCGTGACTATACCAGAAACCTCTAGGTAGCTGGTGCTATGACTCCTTTCCCTAAGATATACTTTGAGTGTTTCAAATTTGCTTCATCAGCTTCAGTAAAGACATGAGTACAGCTAGTTGGTAAAACCTAATCACATGCCCTGCTCTAGCGGCAAGGAAGGCCAGTGAGACTCAAGTATTGCCTTTTCAGCTTCTCTGATGATGGGAAGACTTTGCCTCACACGAAATTCCTACCAACATAGGCAGGGAATAATCAAAAAGCTTTGCAGTGGCTGAGTACATTCACAGCTTGCTTTCTATTAGTGTCCCTTTCAGGACTGAGCACCGCTGAACCCTGAGGACTCACTCCTCACTGATATTATAGATTACCAAAGTGATGAGGTAGGTACCAATTTAAAAAGCGAGACTTCTGACAACTGTGGAAAATAAGGCAGCTATTAGCAATAGAGAGTTCCTTCCAGTCATGTCTCTCTGGCAAGAAAATGTTCAAAATAGTCTATAAACTGAGAACAGAAGGAGATGACTACCATTACTATAAATTTCTTTGGTCTCCTGATTTTAAAACAAAGTAGAAAAAATAGTAAAATTGGGGAAAAATGTGTCAATATATCCATTAATTGAGTGGTTGCTTCCCAATAGGGCCTGGCACATTAATGGTCATTGTTCAGTTGAGCATCACATCTTTCCTACCAAATCCTACTGAGATTAGAATAACTGAAGATGTATGCTATCTTGGGTACTTGTAGTGCTGAATTTTTGAAAATATAAGAAAAATTATAATAAAACAAGCAAAAAAATTCCAAGAGTCATAAAAAAAGAGGAACTAGAAAAGAAGTTAAAACATAAATACTGAACTGAACAACTTGAAATTAAAGGGTTCAACTCCTACTCATCAAACCAGCTACAGTGATAATACTGACTAGAACATGAGAACTTTATCAAGAGAAGAATCATTCCCAGAGACCTGCTACAAGGTAGATACTGTTGGCCTTTCATGTCTGGGCCGGACACTTGAAATACAGGTTCCCGAGCCTTTATGTGGCAGACATCTTGCTTGGAACTTTTATACCAAACCACGGTGACTAATAAAGTGCCATCCTCATGGCCTCCTAAATGTAATCTAAGGGAAGAGTAAATTAAGAACCCAAATAGGCAAAAGGTAGTTCATGATAAATGCCCTGAGCACTGGGCAAAGTGCAAATGGAATGGGTGGACAGGGAATCAAGACAAGCAAGGCCAGGAAGATGAGAACACAAGGCCTGAAACCTTCCCGGCTGCAGGCTGCTTTCAGGCCATTACACAGTTTAGGTGAGGACAAATCCCCTGTGTATCATCAAATACAATCCCCATTTTCAACACTTACAGGAAAGCTCTTAAGTGAGTGAGTGGCAGAATCAGCATTAAACCTGGTTTCCTGACTCCAGACGCTATGAGATCCCTCTACAGGGATCTACTCTAAAGGAAAAGACAAGTTTCCTGCTTTTTCCAATGCAGTACCACATGTATCTTCTTACCTCAGTCATGTCACTAGGTGGAGAGGCAGTGAGATCTGATGTTGGGGGAAGAGGGAGGCTCCAGGGAACTTTCTTGACATGTAAAGGTGACTCCCAGTGTAACTGGTTTGCTGACCAAGCTCACTCTTCTAAGAAAAGCCCTCAGCACACGGATGCTAAGGAGGGCCAGGAGAAGAAAAGATGCTGATCTCTGATCCAGGGGAAAGAGCCTGGGAAATGAGAAGTAAAAATTTGATCTGACCCTGAGTTGGTTTGGTCAGAGCACTCAGGAGGCTCTACTTTAGGATGTCATCAGTTGACATCTAAGGATACACTACAGGACAAGTTTGGTAGCTGGAAAATAATGTAACTTACTACGTCTACAGCCAGGAAATCAGAATACAGAAACCTAACCAGGCTTTGAAATTGGCACTTTATGAGAGGAAACGTATTCTCTGTTCTGGTCTCCCACGCTGGCAACAGATTCTGTCTAATAATTAGTTGGTAATAGTCCATACCATTTCCTTCCTAGGAAGCTCCAAAGTTCCCCAAAGTCTTGATACACTCGTGTTAATTTTTATTTTCCTCAACTTTCTGGGCAAGATATCCTTCTTCTTGTTTGGACTTGTTTACCACTGGTTCCAAAGAATATTAATTGGTCTACTTGAATAATTTAATGGATTCGTCTTTTAATTTTCAGATACTTTCTTTCCTCTAATGTCAAGACAAAGAACTGGCTGTTAGCAAGTTGTCCTAAGGATGGAGTCTCAGTCTTCATGGTGTCACTAAGCTACATGTGAGAAGATAGTGGATACAAAATGGATGTAACCCTATGGCATCTTGTGAAAAGTTATTTCTTGTCATTAATATACCAAGCGTAGTTAGTTGTGCCTTACTGGTTGGGTCTTACTAACACATTTGCTGCCACCCAAAATAGAAATGATCACTCATACATCATGACCTGCACCAGCAGTAGCCTAGCTGCCAGTTCCCCATCCCTAACTATTGTAGACTTTGTGAAGCACACTGCCGTGTGCTGCAGTCTGCTTAGCAGGTCTATCTGAGGAAGATTCCTTAAGTAGGCATCACAGTCCAATGTGTTTTCCTACTGACCTGGCCAAGTTCAAGGGAGAAGGGAAATTGGGCTTTTTGTGGGTCTTAAATATTCTTGGATGGTGATGACTGACTGTGATGCTGAATGCCTTGGGAGCACCACATGACCAGATCAACCCTTTGTACTTGGACCTTGGAGGCAGTCAGGAGGCAAACAGTTGGCATGGCTTGGAATCAGGAGACCTCCAACTCTTCATCCAACAAAAGACCTGTGCTTCAGTTTCAGCGTGAGTGCCCTCAGAGTACAAATAAACTGAAAAAGATCGTACCTTAGAAACCTCAGTACCTACAAATGCAAGAAGTGTTTCTGTAGAACCTTCCTTCTTTAGGCCATGGGAGTAAATGCTCATCCCTTTAGGGTTTTGACTATTTTCACCCCAAGAGAATGATTAGTGCCCTCGGACTGCCTCCTGTAGCCCTGCAGGCAAGTGCTTTTCTTTATGGCTCAAAAAATTCATTGTGTATATACACCACATTTTCTTTATCCATTTCTCTGTTGTTGAGTACATAGGTTGGCTCCGTACTTAGCTATTGTGAATAATAATACTGTGGTAAACATTGATATATATGTACTTTTCTGTGTTTGAGTTTTGGTTTGGGGTGGATAGATTTTTACAGTTCAAGAATTTATTCCCTGTTTCATCTTTTTTCATGAGTTTCTTATCTTGACTTCTCTGTTTGTCTGTTTGAGGGATTTGGGCAGTGGATATTTCAGTACAATGGTTTAAATACAAGAATTCTCCTAGAATTCATGGGCTGGAGAGATAGCTTGGTGATTACTAGCACTTACTTCCTGTATTTGTTACTTTCTGTAGCTGTGATAAAACACCATGACCAAGGCAATTTAAAGAAGAAAGACTTTATTAGGTTGCTGGTTTCAGAGGGATGAGTCCATCACGGCAGGAAGCAGCAAGGCAGGAAGCAGCCAGAGTAGAAAGCTGAGCACTCACATCTTCAAGCAGGCACAGGAAACAGAGAGAGGGAAACAGGAAACAGGAAACTGGCTGTGAATTCTCAAAGCCCTTCCCCAGTGATGTGCTTCCTCCAGCAAGGCCACACCTCTAAAACCTGCCAAGACCATGCCACCAATTGTTTAGATACCTGGAGCCTCTGGGGGACATTCTCATTCAAATTACCAATCTGCCTTTGCAGGAGACCAAGGTTCCATTCTCAGCAGCCACATGGGAACTCACAGCAGCCTTTAACTCTAGCTCCAGAGGGTCCTACACCCTTTTCTTGCACACATGTAGTGCTCATAAATTCATGCAGCTCCACACACATACACAGAAAAAAAAAATAGTAAATAAACAAATTTTGAAAAAGATTACTTTTTCTTTCTGTCACACTTCCTAATCAACAAAATGAGGATGACAAAGCGATTTATTTTATATAATTCTTACAAGATTAAAATGGGCTGATACATATTAAATCCTTGGAATAATGCCTAGCAGATAGTGAGAACTTAATAAATGTTAGCTAGATATATTAGTATTTCTTGAGCTCACTTTGACTTCATTCGCTAGATTACATATAGTCTATTCAGTCTTGTTATTTTAAAAAACTTATTCTCCAATTCTTTTTTAAATTGGTTCTTTTTCATATGCCATTTTTGATTCATTAAGTCATGTTCTTAAATATCAATAAATAATTGTATTTTTATATACAGATGCATTTGTTCCTTTGTCGTTTTTGAAGTTCTTAAATATATTTAATATTTTATTTATATGAAATTACTCTCAGAACATAAAGCTAGCTCAATAGGTAAAGGTACTTGCCACCAAGCCTAAGGATCTGAGTTCAATCTGAGACCTACATAGGAGGAGAGAACTGCCAACAGGCACCATGGCACACACATGTACACACACATAAATAAATAGTAAACAAGTAAATAAATAATTTAATTTAAAAATTGCTCTAAGTTCCTTACATCCTCAGATGTAAGTTCTTTCTTTTTAAATATATTTTTGTAGAGTTTTTATGCATTTCATGTAATAGATCTCAACCAAATTTAAATTCCTTCCCCCATCCATGCCCTGTGTAGCTCCCCCACCTAATTTCATGCATTCTGTCATATAAGTTAAGGCCTATGTTTGGTCAAGCATTTGTACCCAAATGTCCCTTGGTGCAAGTTCATCCACTGGAGTCTAGTCAGCCTATCTAGAGTCACTAGGAGATAGAAGATCTACTCTCCCTCACCCAGAGTAATCAGTTGTTAATAGTTCCTCAGCTAAAGTTGGGGCCTGCCGTCCATTTCCCGAGTTCTATTATGAGTTTTCATCTGACTGAGTCAGCCTGAGTCTTGTGCATGCTGACAGCATTGTTGCAAGTTCATGTGAGCAAATTCCCTGAGGACTGAAAGACTTCGTTTCCTTATATTCACCAACCCTACCTCTTAAAGTCTTTCTACCCCCTCTTTGACAATGGCCCCCGAGCCCTGGGTGGGTGAGGCTTTAATGTAGGAGGCCTATCCAGGGACATACACTCTACAGTTTCTTATTCTCTAAAACTTGGCCAGTTGTGACCTTCTATGTACATTGCACTCTGTTGTATGAAGACACTTCACTGGTGAGAGCTGAGGGATGAATTAGTGTTCTCTCTACCCCTTGCTCTGCTGTGTTCCGTGAGTCTTAGAGATTCCACTGTGGATGTGTCACTTAGGGCTGGGCATCTTTCAGACACATATTCTCTGTGTGTGACCAGTTGTGGAACTCTGAAATGCCTTCCATCTGTTGCAAAAAGAAGCTTCTTTGATGAGTAATATACAGTATATTTGTCTGTAAATGTAAGGATCTATATTTAGCACAGAGTAAGAAATTTCATTTGTCAGATATGACAGAGATAGGGTTTTTTTCTGTGATCTAGGATCTATGGCCTCTATAACCATGTGTATTTGGTTATATTTATAGTGCCGCCCATGAGTTCCCTCCTATTGAGAGGGTCCTAAGTCCAATTACATAGCTGTTGATTACCCCCTACTACTGTACCAATAGAGAGCGTTTGCTGTGCCAACATTAGTTATTAAGCTTTAAAGTTGGATTGGACCATTGATTGATTTTCTCCCTTAGCATCTTGCAGAGCATCCTCTACAACTATGAGAGCTAATCTTCACAGAGGAATCTTCCATTCCAGGCCAGTTCAAGCTTCCTTGCCCTAAGTCCTGTGCCCAAAGTATGTCCTGTCTTCAACAATAGGGTCTTACCTTCAAATTCTTGGAGGTAATCAAGGGCTGTGGCAATAGCCTGTGTTATTTTAGGAGTCTCTTGGACTAGCCTGACTAACAACTCAAAGGGAGGTTTCTCCTGTCTGGCACTGTGTTTCTTGTCATATAACTTTCGGGTATACACATGCTAAGTTCTTTCTTTTGTTAGATTTTCTTGTTTTGTTTGTTTTGTTTTACATATCTGGAGGCTTAGAGTGTTGCAGGCTCTTTTCTGGATTATGGTTTCATACCCCACCTCCGACAGTGCATAGTGCCAGTCACGGGCCTTGTGCAGCTACTGTGGAGAAAACTCTGCTACTGTAGGTGTGGCCACATCACTCAAGCATCGGAGGTTCTCACACGTGATGCTCCTCTGACCACTGGACTTATGCCACCTACTCAGCTCTAACTGCCTGTGGTTTCAGCTGCAGACCGCAGACAAGCTGCTCTGGCGAGGGCCATCCTCAGGCCTCCTGACGCCCCACCCTCCGGAGCCTTTTCTTATTCTTCCATGTTCAGCCACTCTTTTTCGACAGCTGTCGGCCATCTTTTTACTGTATCATGCATTCTCCCTACCGTGTGTGTTAGCTCTTCCCACTCAGTCTTTCCACATAGTCCCCAACATTGCAATTCATTTAATGACAGAAGACATTCTTTATCACAGGTATTTAGGAGCTTCCCCTTCCTCTCTGTAAGGCCTCATATGCAGAAGCTTTCAAACTCACCATGTCATAGTCTTTCCCAAATCCACGGGCTCTCCAGGTTACCCATTTCCTCTGTGCTCTTGCACAGAGACACCAAAACCGGCAGCTATTTGGGCCTTGGCAATACCTACCACTTGGCATGATAGGGAGTCTTGAATCCAAGAAATAGAGAAGGGGCAATAAAAGTGCCAAGAAGTAAAAGAGATTACCATATTCACACAGATCTCACTTCTTTGCCATCCTCCTCTTGCTCCATGGCTTCCTGCTTAGCATTGCCTCAGAACTTCCTCACAGGATGTAGTTTAGATAGAGCACCACAGAACATATCAGCCATCACCTCACAGTAGATGTGTTTTCTCTCTCCCATAAAGTGTGGACTGGATTTAATAACTTTTCCTTCTTCCAATTATACATATATGAAAAAAGTTATCCTGTAGACACACACACATGCACACACCCGCATGCACATTTCTCAAGATACAGTAACTTGTGTGGTAAGACTGGCTGCCTGCTTCCATGACTCATTTCCTGCTTTTCCATATGCTCTCTGCCTACATAAATACCTTTAGCCTGTTCATTAATTCTCTGGTAAATATATTCAATTTTTCCCTCTGTTCCTTTTTCCAACACTCCAGTTGCTTTTTAGAAGTTTTAGCTCTAACCTTATGCTCTCTGTCTCTCTAGCCCCGCAGTGATTGTCACTATCTTTCTGTGTTTCTCTTTCCTCAAAGTCTTGTAAAATAGAACATACTGCAAAGCAGTGGTGTTCCTGGGATTTAGCATTTGGGATGGCAGATGGGGTGGTAACAAATCTGCTTGTGGGGGGCTGGGTACCTCCCCCCAATGCTCCCAAGCCATTGCATACATTTTGAATTAACAATATTAAAGATAATGGAATTTAAAGAACATTAATGTGTCATTTAATCTATTTAGGAACAACTGAAAAAAAAAAAAACTCTTTACTAACACTTAATCCAACATAGTTAACAGCGTTGAACACAGCCCCTTTGATTAGCAAACAGATATGGAAAATTTTTCTTTAATGGGCTCACTACAGTTCAGCCATTGGAGCAGAAGGTATTGGCAAAGGGGTGGCTCCGGTACAAGAAGCTGAGGTGGGCTGCCAGACACGTTTCATTCAGACTCTCTTCTTAGGCTGTTTAACCACTCGCTCCTTCCATCCAAACTACTCGCAGACTATTTTTTAATAAGACAACTGTTGCTTAATATTAGTGTTATCACTGTTGCTTCTTATGTACACTCCATCTTGACTGTTCACTCTCTGGAGCACAAGCACTGTGTAATTCTGTTTAATGAGATGCCAGAGTGCATGGAAAGAAGGGACAACTTCCAGTGACAGAGCATCTCCTACCTGTGAGCAAAGCAGAGTGCTGGCATTTCACTTACACGTTCTCACGCCATCACCACAGCAACCTTTGCCCATCAATGTCAATGCAGGAACTAATGAAAGTGAATTAATTTTATGGATATCACAAAGCTTGTAAGACAACCAGCCTGCAAGCCTCAGTCTTCCTGACTCTGAATCTTGTGTTTTTCACACTACGCTATGCTGCTCAATGCAGAGGGAATGCATGATGGACAAAGGAATGACTAGGCTGGATCAATGTTTGCAAAATAAAGAATGGTCACTTAACAGTGGATGTGGAAGATAACAGTGTTCTGTGAGAAGCGCAACACTGAGCTTCACCCTAAATTTCCAATAATACGATTTTTTAAAGTTGACAGTGACAACTCCTTATGAGACTAGTATTTGATTAAATGGAAATAAACAGAGAGGTCTGGGTCAATGTCAGACTACTTGTCAAACTAGTGTTAGAATCAAGAACATTTGAAAACTGTTCCTCTGCCTAACAATCCAATTCTTTGCTCCAATTACTAATGGAAATCAGAAGTAAACTTTATTATCGATTAACCCATATCAAATGCCTATTGACGATAGGCCTGGCATAAGTGCTATTGGGTTTTCCAGAACAGAAAAATCAAGCTTCAGCTCCAGCCTTCTTTATGATGTGATCAGAATGAAGCTAGAAAATTACATCAAGCGCTGCAGATGATATAGAATGTCCTAATTACAATTCCAAAATTTTACTACGTGCTTTTCTAAATAAGAAAAGAACAAATTAGCTTGAAAGGACATACAAAATTGCAACCATGGGGAAATAAATCTTTCATCAGCAAATCATTCCATTCTGCCTGACTACTTTCAAGTAACTTCTAGATCACTAAGGACACACACACACACACACACACACACACACACACACACAATTTCTATGGCTCCTGAAACACGAAAAGGCATTTCTATTGTATTCTGTTTCTTTTGAAGAATTCCCTGAGGAACTCTTCTAAAGTTGAGGCAAATCGGCATACACAAATACATCCATTTACAATCTCCTTGGAAACTAGACTTGCTGGCAAATTCAGGCAGCAAAATGTTTTCTCCAGGTTTACTTGAAAAGAGAGAAATATTGTGAAAAATTCAAAGGAAGGTCTGTATTGAGTGGTAGAGTTTGATGTGCTATCCTCAAGGGGCCTGAGTTTGCATGCACCAGAAAGACTGCTGCTTTATGCCAAGTCTGCATGCTGTGCCATCAAAATGAAATAAGCCAAAGAAAACTGATGATAAAATGGCTACCACTCACCGCACGCTTAGCACGCTTAGCAGAGCGATGCTGCACTAAATGCTCTACTTGCCTTGTCATGTGTTAGTTTTCACAACCACTGCACTCTTCCATCATTTTACAGACTAGGAAATGGAGGCTAAGAGAAATTAAGGAGCTCACCTAAGGCATACAGCTGGTAAGTGATGAGGCTTGGGGGAGTTTGGTGCATGTGCTATGACATAATTCTCACAGGCAACAATGGTCAAGACCACCTTGACTGTTCCTCTTTGGCTCACTGTTACAGAAAATGCCAAGCTTCAGATGAGCTTTCTGTTGAAAAATGCTTAAAAGGAAATGCAGGCTTCCAACCAAGACATAGAATTACTAAAATTCCCTAAAATAGAGATAAAGGATTTATTCCCCTAGATCATATGGCCACCATTGTGCCTACTCTTCATGAACCACTTCTGCACAGATCTATACCATAAGGAAAACTCCACAATGAAGAAAGTGAATTATTTATGTTCTACCTCTAGATGGACAGAAAGATGAAGAGGCATACTGACACACTCATGCACACACAAATGGAAACACAGATTTGTTTTGACAACCTATTATACTACAAAAATATTTATGAATGTAAGTTTCAGCAAAGTGTATCCATCTTCCAAAAGCACACACATCCCGCCAAAGGCTGCTTAGCTTTGGAGAAGGTGAAAATACCCACTCAAAATGAACAACCCTTGGGCTAAGAGGGTGCCTATGAGTGAAGCCTCCAGCTCTCTATTAACAGGATGCGCATGACGTTCTCTCAACAGTGGATTTTTCACATCCACTGTTAAGTGACCACCATTTATTTTGCAATCAGAAAGTCGAGTTGGCAAAGCTGCAATGCCTTGGCGGCTGCAGAGACAAAACTCAACGGAACAAACAGATTCTTAAGTGATGCTTAGATGGAAGAACTTGGACATGGTTCAGATTCTTTAAAATTCATTTAAATGTGTGATTGAATCCTGCTCGTCACCCTCTTGGCAGTATATTATCTATTCAGCTCTTTATTGTATCATATTGATGGTGGGACATAAGAAAGGTACATTATTACCAGCCCTTCTTATTATAGAAGAGGAGCTTTGTTTATGTTATAAACAATAGTCAATAAATGCATAGAACAAGTTAATTTTTCACAGTAATCTATAGCCAGAACTTTAAATATGTTGTTTTGTTCTTTGGTCCAAATTATTTAAGATAAATAATTCCTTCTGTACAGTAATCAGACTAAAATCTTGGAGTTCACAGTAAAAGTGCCCATGGGCCCAGTTTCAGAATGCTGCTTAATGCAAACTAATGACAGATGCCTTTCCCTGCCTCGGACCTCACATCCTTTGCTCACTCTGTTGTAGTGACTTTCTTTGTTGATTTTCTGCTTCTATTACTAAATGCTACAGACAGATAATTTATAAAGAAAAAAGGTTTGACTCACAGTTCTGAAAGTATAAGAACATGGTGCTGGCCTATGGCGAGACTCATCTTGTTGGGTCATGACATAGAAGAAGGCATCATACGGCAAAACAGAGTAGTCTTCCTTGCTCAGGTCTCTTTCTTTTCTTATTAAGCCACTAATGATAGTGTCTCACCCTCAAGACATCATCTAATCCTATTATCACCCTACGGCCCCACTTCCAAAATCAAGTTTTCAACACACACAAAAAAATGTATTTGGACCCATTTATTTTTCATAAACTTTTCATTCAACCTCAAGCTTATTTTCTTTGCTATTTCCTCTAACTGAAGCACTCTTTCTCTGGGTAGCCACATGGCTTAACCTCATGTCTTTCAAACACCTGATCAAATGCTGCTTTACCTTTCACACCCATTCTCTACTCCTCCTAACCTGCTCAATTATTATCTTCATATCTGTATTATGTGATATTTAGTTCTTGACTATCTTCTCTTATTCAAATGTATTTGGACAAGCAAAGGAAGTTTATTTATTTACTGTAATAACTCTTGGACCTGGAACCGTGTTTGCACAGAGAAAATGCTGTTGAAAGAATAAATGAATGAACAGCACAAGAGTCAGTTTAAGGCTATGGGTAGAACGGTTCCCTAACATGTCAGCCTCTACAAGAAGGCTCCGACATCGCTAGGAGGTCAAAGAGATGGAGAATATTTTAGAGTTCCTCTCAAAAAAGCTTTGCAAATGCTCACATGGAATGCTCTGATAAAACAACATGAGCTTGTAGAAGTCTGAGCCTCCCGTTCTCCTATATCAGTGTTGGCCTCAGTGCTCTCTGAGGAGTGTAAGCACTGTTTTCTATAGAGATTTTCTTTCCCTAAGGGGTGTTCCACTTCAGATCGAGGTAGATTGCTTGATCTAAGAAATGTCGAAATGACCTCAGTGCCTCCCCATGTCTTACTTTCTTTATGTCCTACTCAGTCTTCCCTGTAAATAAATGTTGCATGAATAGTTAGATGCTATTTGTTTGAAGGGAAGCTATATTCCTAGCCTTCCCTCTGTGCTTACGTACCTCTCTTCTGTTCAGAAACCTAAAGTGCCTCCCAAATACCTTTCGAAAGGCAACTCAACCTTGGTTCTCGTCCTCTGCTCTCATGAATATGTGGTCTTAGATGTCAGCAGGAATTTTTCAGATAGAAGTACAGTTAGTGACTTTCAATAAGGAGTATTAGCAGAGTAATCTTGATTATCTGTTAGGACCAACTCATCATGTGAGGGACTGGAAGTGGAAGGGAAAAGTAGAGGTGTCAGAGTTCAAGATCTGAAGAGGAAGGCCTTGGAGCTATGGGGCAGTTCAAGGACTCAGACCATCATTAGCTTTGAAGATAGAGGGGGAAAAAAATCACAAGAAAAAGAGAGTTTAAACTTTTAAATCCACAGAAGTTGATTCTACCAACAACCTAAATAAATCTGGAAGTCAATTCTCTTCCAAAGTCCAGCTGCATCAAAACCCTAAGGTTTTATGACCACAAGGCAGAGAAACCAATCGAGCCTATAGGACTTCTATATGGTCATAAATTTGCCTGGTTTAGCCACTACTTTGTGGTAATTTGTCTTGGCACCAAAAGGAAACTATCCAAGAATCTAGATCCTATTTATGAATCCCAAATACACCACATGAATGCTGAACCATGATCCAGTGTTCCAGTCTCTTGTAATACCTATAAGCATGCTCAGTTTTTATTATTCCCACACCGTCTCTATGCTCAGGTTGTTCTCCTGCTACTCCAATGCAAAATGATCCCTCCAAAGTTGAGTCACATCTAAATCCTAACTCCGCATTTAGCATGGTTTCCCAAGAGGATATTCCACTTAGAGACTTCCAATTATCACATTACCCTTAATATATAATTATCTCATGTTGTCAAGCATCATTGTCACTTTCATCAAAACTTTAAGATGTTCATGATCTGAAATCATGTCTCCTTTGTGTCTGTCAAAGCACGAAACAATGGATGCATGGTAAATATTTCCTAGGAACTTGCTTACTTCATTCTAAAATTCCTAAATGGAGATTTTTGACATGCATTTTCTAATTCTCTAAAATGATAGCATCTATATTTTGTTTCAGCACAGTGGATTTCAGCTTATATCACAGACTAGATATAGCCTCACAGATGTGACCCAGTACAATAAGTACTTTATTTTGTTCACATCTGCCACCTGCATGGGAAACATGGGCAGAGTTCTCATCAAATGGCTACTTTTTCACTTCATCCTGCTTCTGATGACTTCGGTACAAATGGCATGAAAGTACAATCCTACCACGTGAGGACAGTTCACCACCGTAATGCTACAGTTTGAGTAGGAAATGTTCCCCATAGGCTTATGTGTTGAACACTTGCTTAAGAGCTGGTGGTGATATTTTGGCAGGTGGTAGAAATTTCAGAAAGTGTGGCCTGGCTAGAAGACATAGATCTCCAACTTTCCCCACTGCCATGATATTCAGCCTCACCACAAACTGGGAATCAATGAAGCCAGCAGCTGTGGGACGAAACCTCTGAAAATGTGAGCAAAAAAAATCCTTCCTCTATAAAGTCACTTCTCTTGGTCACAGTGACATAAAAAGAATACATACACCAGAAACATGATACTGGGATTGACTGTTGCTATGACTGACAATGTAGTTCAGAAGTCTCTGGAGCTGGTTTGTGAGAGAAATTTGAGAAAATAGATATGTGTACTGAAGAAGCCCTAGAATAATGAAAGCAGAGCTCAATGGATGGCTGAGGTGGGAATGCAGAGCAGATGCTGACCGGGAGTGAGATTTATTAGGGTTTAATTGGGAAGGTAGTTTCTACTGGGAACTGGACTACATGCCATGCATGTTACAGTCTAGAAAAGAATCTGTCCACATCTTGTTTCTGCCCTGTGAGAATTTAAAAGTAATGTTATAAGACTTAAAAACAATGGAAGAGGAAATTTCAAGACATTCCAGAACTCAGGCTGTGGCTATTTCTGGATTTGGTCATGTGTGTAGAAAGAATCTGGAACAAAAAGCACACTGAAAGAAAGGAATTTTTTGCAGTTTGGTCAGCAAAGCCTGTGTAAAACTGGGACTAAGGAAGAGGGTAACACAGTTACAATGAAGCTAAAGTGCTTTGCAGTGGAGCAAGAAGAAAATTCCTGGAAGATATCTCAGAAATTGTCCAAATCGCAACTCACTGTAGACTCAAAAGCATGAAAGAGTAAACTATTTTGAAAGGCTTTCCCCTTGAGAAGAGAGACTATATCGACAGAGGGTGCCTCTGTGTTCCCCGTTCACACAGAGCTGCCTACAAGTGTTTCCCTGGGATTTATTTCATCATGCTCAGCCCCCTAGGCACTAAGAAACTGCTGCAGCAGTAGTCCAAGAGAGACTGGCCACCACTTGAGCTAGCTGCAGATTTTGATGTCCCTGGCTTTGAAGACATACAGAATCCAAGAGTTATAGAGTCATGTAAACTTCCAGATTTCAAAGAAATGCCTAGGAAGCAGGGCAATTTTGGGCAGGATCAGAATCCACGTGAGCAGTCTCTGAGGTGGCAATACATGAAGTGATGAGAGCAAAGTCAAAGCTGCAGTGGAGATGCCAGGAACGTGGAGCATCTGCTGAGGAAAGCCACAGACAATGCCTGAAGTCGATCCAAAATAGAGGCCCTGGGGACTGAAAATGAAAAACTGGTCAGAATAGGACTTCCGAAGCAGCCTGTGGAGATCACATCATACAATCAAATTCCCAGACATGGAGCTATAAGGATTTAGTGTTTCCCCACGTAGGTTTCAGTCTTGTTTGAATCCCATTCCCTCCTTTCTCTGCTCCCGTTTCTCCATTTTGAATGGGAATGTCCACTTTGTGTCCTTGCATCTTAGAGATATGTAACTTGGGGCTGGAGATATGGCTCAGCAGTCAAGAGCACTGGCTTCTCTTACCAAGGACCCAGCATCCACATGGCCACTAACAACTGTCTCTAACTCCAGTTCCAGGGGAATCCGACACCCTTTTCTGACCTGCACAGGCATTGCATGACATGGGTACACTTACATACATGCAGGCAATGCACTCATACACATAATAAATAAAATATATTTTAAAAAGAAATATGTAAATAATTTTTGAACTTACATGGGCTCACAGCTAACAATTCAATTGAGTCACAGAAAAGATTTTGTATTTAGAACCGTTATTGGAGCTGGTAAGACTATAGAGATTCTTGGTGTTGGAGTAAATGCATATAAGATGGCTATGAGCCCTTAGGAGCCATGGGCAGAATACTGCTGTTTAAATATGAAATATTCTTGTATAGACTCAATGTATTAAACTGTTGGTCCCCAACTACTGGTGTTATTTTGGGAGGCGGTAAAAAATTTAGGGACTAGCGGGAGGAACTAGATCACTGGGAGTATGTCTTTGAAAGTTATATGTGTTCTTAGCTCCTTCTCTGTCTCTCTGCATCTATCCACCACAAGGTTAGCAGTCTGCCTCATGTTCCCACTACCTTATTATGAGTGCAGAGTCAATGCAAGCAAAGATTATGCATTCAAACCTCTGAAACCATGAGCCAAAAGAAATCTTTCTTCTTTTAAGTTGCTTCTTTCAGGTACTTGGTCATAGTGATGAATAGGCTGACTAACACAATGGCAGCTGCACTGCATCCAGTACATAAAAAACATCCCAACTTCTGTTGCAGTGGATACACCAGATTAATAACACAATGCGTGCTGCCTTCTCAAAATAAGCTCCTACACAAGTTCCACAAATATCTATGGTTTCAAATAAAAATCACAGTGAATGAAGTTGCCATTAGTTACTTTAATATCAGAGGGCATTTGATGCATGTCTTTAGCTTGTGCGGTGGCTTGGTCAGTTTATTTTGCCTGTCACCACATTCTTGCGGTACCAAGAATGTGATCAAGTATCATTTAATGAGATTGCAAGTACAGCTGGTACCTGACAGCACCGTTTGATTTATAATAGTTGACTTGTACTGATTTGATTTAAATGTTTTTCAGTTTTACAGTTGTGTGGAAGTGGTCCACATTTAGTAGAAAACCATACTTCCTATGTTGATCTGGGGTCTTTTTCCAAATTAGTGACATGTTAGAATGATACAGTCTTGTGCTGCAGGGCCACAGCCATGAGCTACCATTCTCAGATAACTAGGAAATCACACAGGGAAATAACCCATACCTCTACAGTGTACCACATTACCAACTTTTGGGGATATTGGCTTTTATGTCCTATTACATCTACAAAATATTCATTGTACGTGGTTCAGAGGTGTTCAACAGTTTATTATAAAATAGCCTTCTGTTAGAAAGTTTTCCCTGTTGTAGGCCCATTGGTGTTGGTGCTGTGAGCATGTCTAAGGTAAGTTAGACCACACTATTATGGTTGATAGGTTAGGTGTGTTAAATATACTTTCAATTTACAAACATGAAATCTAAGGTAAACTTATTAGAACATAACCCCAGTATAAGTTGAGGAGCATCTCTAATATGGCATATCAATTCTAATGATATAAATAACTCATCTCTTCTCACCTGAACCTTGCTAATGATAACAAATAATAAATGAGCAAAAAGGTCTTGCTATCTATAAAAAATGCTCACTTTTCTCAACCAAGACCATTTAAGTTTATATCATGATACTAAGATGCTTGGACTAATTTTAAGTACAGAAAGATTTCTATTAAAACCGTGACATAGTTAGGTATCTTTCAGGTGATGGTGCTCACTGGAAGCCCAGTATTCAGGAAACTGAGACAGAAGGATTGCAAGTCTGCGACCAGCCTGCACTAAAACAGATAACAACATTGGCCAAAAGGATCTTTGCTTTGTACTTGGGCAGTCAAGAAAAACTAAAGTTTGCTTTATGTCCTAAGTATTAGAAAGTCACTTGGCTGGGAATAACAGTGCTCAGTGTTCAAAGCCAAAGTCAATACATAATTCTGTTAAATTAGTCTAAATGTAACATCTCCAAATATACCTTTTTTAGAAGAAAGGGAAGATCTATTTCAGGGCAAAAATATTCATGGTGAAAAGAAAGGTGTGTCTTCTGGGAGAAGGCTGGCCTGTTGATGGGAGAGTTCTTGCTAATGTTTCTAAAGATTTGAGATTTCACTTTCTTGATTTTCTGGTAACTGAATCCACTGTTGTTTCCTCTCTATTTATGCTTGCTTCTACTGCTGTTCAAACTCAGGTAAAGGAGATACCTTGAAACCAAATGACAGAGTAACTTGACATAAATTTAACATTACAGAGCTGTTTCAGAGAAGGGGAACAATATGTAAATTTGTATGATTTGTCTGCTTCCTGGTCTCACCTATGGAGAAAGTAATCATTCTCAATCAGTTTCTCAAGCTGAGACTCAGTGTCAGAAATTTTACACCCAGGAAAGGTAGTTACATTAAATGAAACCCTGAGTTGCTTTAAGTCATGAGGTAAAGCCAATTCTGGGTGCAAAATGAGCAGCCTGTGCCCTCTTTGGTTTAAGCCTCTGGCAGTTATTCTCACATGATAAATATATTCTGTAGGATCGCACTGAGCAATCCAGTCATCCTCAGAAATATCCAGCCCTCCCCTGCCAGATCTGTACACAATAATAGTCTTGAATCTGCATGGCAGGACTAGAAGAAAGTGGTTGTATGTATATATATTCTGCCTTCCATAACTGGCCAAGAGGGGCAAACCAATGTGGTTCAGCAACTCACTATGGCATGGACTTAGAGGATGAAAAGAAGACATCCATCTATTCTTTGGGTTCTTCTCAAGTAACATAAAGAGCAGAAGGTATCTCTTTTCCAAGACAAATATTTCGCTGCTCAAGACCATCTACTCTAACATTAGCTTTATGAACATCAACACCAATGTACAATGGTTCCATTTTCTGCCAAATCCATTTCTGCTCCAAAGCTTTTCCAAGTCTTTGCCTTTACAAGTTTGTCTGGCAGTCAGTCTGTTGGAAGAAGTTTAATAATTTGTTTCAATTGTTCTTTAAACTCAGGATCATGATATGATTATGTCAGCTACAACCTTTATATATAAACCATAAGACACTCTGCATATCGTTAAGGAGACAACATGGTGTAGTCATAATGATGTCAGTACTGTTAGCAAGTTTCTGTAACTTAGTAGATCTGATCCTGCCACCTAGTATCAGTCCCTGAACCCCAACATCAACCCACATGTGAACATGGCAAATCACTGACTCCCTAAGAACATTAAGTCTGCATGGCTAGCTCTTTAGAAGGTGAGCAAGTGAGGACTCCTGCTGCGATCACACGTATGAACTTAAACTTCATGTTCTCAACTGAAGGCATGAGAAATGCCAAGGTTTTGTCAAAAGCAGTTTCTGCAGCTGCCAGGAGATCTTGGCCTTCAAGAAACGGCCTGCCACTCCTATGCTACTTTTCACCCTGTTCATAAATTCCATTTTTTAAATTGTCTTCAAAAGAATTTTTCTGATGACTTGAGTTATTGTAGCAAATGAAGTATCTTCAAACGCTCGAGTCAGTCCCAGCAACAGGCTGAGTACATCCTTCCTTGTCATCTTCCTGATTGTCTTTCTTCTCCACACTATTTGAGTTTCTTCTGAAATGGGCAACAGCATTGCACTCTTTGCATTAACATGATAGATTTCTGTGTTGTAGATTTTTTTAAGTCTTACACCCTCCACTGTTTTCCTTTATTTTCGAGTTGCCAACAAGCTCATACCTGAGATCCCATTTCTAAAATTATGCCTCTCCAGGTTCTTGCTCAGGCGTTTCCTCAGTAGGTAAGACATGTTGAAAAATGTCCCTCAGCTAAGCACCTCCATACATCTCCTTGGCTCAGGAGGCATTGAACAAATTTGCTGATGAACCTTTAAAAACCGATCTGAGGTGGGGCTGGAGAGATGGCTCAGTAGTTAAAAGCAGTGGCTGCTCTTGCAGAAGATCCAGGTTCAGTTCCCAGCTTCCATATAGCATCTAACAATTATCCATAACTCCAGTTCTAGGGGATCTGGCACCCTCTTCTGACCTCCATGGGCCTTGCATAAAATGGGTGCACTTATATGCATGCATGCAATGTAGTCATACTCACAAAATGAAAATAAGAAATACCTGACAAAAGTTATCTAAGGATCTGGCTCACAGTTTGAAGGCACAGTCCGTCGTTGCAGGCAAGTCATGGTGACATTGCATCCACAGCAGAGAAGGATGAATGCTTATCTTTCTTCTTCTCCATTTAATCCAGGATCCCTTCCCTCAGGAATAGTGCTTCCCTCATTTAAGGTAGGCTTTCCTAAATCAATCAACACAGTCTAGAAACTCCATCAAGAACGTCTTCAGTTTCATCTTCTGGAACATTCTAGATCCTGTCAAGCTGACAATCAATATGAACCATGATACAGCCACTATGTGTGGTTTAATCTTAATAATATAGGCTCTTACTCCTCAGTGTAGTGTCTCTTTGACTGCATCTTCCCTCCATTTTCAATTCTGACTCCTACTATACCACACCATCACCATCATAGCTCTGACAACTGCAGTTCACACACACACACACACACACACACACACCCTTATCTGACCTCTGTGCCCCAAGTCCTTTCTGTCATTTTTGTTTTCTCTCCTAACCCTCAGCCTAGTTTCTTAACTCTAATTCAAATTTTGGAGCTCAGTTTAATTTTGTATCTTTCAGGAAGCCTCTTTACCCTACTCGTCACTTAGTATTCCTTACTCTTCTAAAGACTAATGAGAGCAGAAATGAGACCCTAACTATTTTTGTAACTTTTCAACCTGAATAATGCCTGTCCCATAGTCAAGAGTCAATAAATAACTATTTTGATGGGTACCAACTTGACAGTATCAAGAATAACCTCAGAGACAAGCTACAGCACACCTAGAGAGGATTCTTTAGCCTCTGAGCATGTTTTGAGGGGTTACCTTGATTAGGTTAATGAGGTAGAAGACCCATCTTAATTATAGGTGGCACCATTCCATGGGTTGAGAACTTGGGCTGAATAAGAAGAGTAAGCAATCTGAATACTGACATTCTTCTTCATGACTGTGGACACCACATGACCCAGCTGCTGGAAGCTCCTGTGGCCAAGACTCTCCCCACCACAATGGACTGTATCCTGAACTATGAGCCAGAATAAACCTTTTCTCCCTTAAGTTCCTTTTGTCAGGTATTTTATCACAGCAACAGGAAAAGTAACCGTGATCCTACTGAAAGAAAAATTTCAAGCACTGTCATTGCTTTAAGTAGCTCATGAGAGAATCAAGGTAAGGACACAAATGTTAAACATCAATATATGCTGTGTCTTAGAATGGTAGAGGGTGAATTTGTTTCCCGGAGCTGCTTACTACACATGTGATGATTTAAAGCAGAAATGTGTTCCCTCACAGTTCTGGAGACCGGAAGTCTAAAATCAGGGTACCAGCAGGACCATACTCCCTTCAGGTGCTCTGTAGTGGAATGTGCTCTACTTCCCCAGATTCAACGGCCAGTAGCAATGCTGGTGTCCCTGGCTTGTAGCTTCCTCATCAAATCCCTGCTCTGACTTTACAGTGTCTTCTCTATGTGCCTGTCTTATAAGAATATGAGTAACTCAGGAGCCATAGAAATGGCTCAGCTTGTAAACGCTGGCAACCTAAATTCATGGAGAACCAACTTTTGCAAATTGTCTTTTGACCTATACACATACCGTGCACACATACACTATATATACACACAAAATAAATAATAAAAATGTAAAAAAAATCAAAGAATATATGTAACTTAATGCCTACTCAGATAACACAGGATAAGTGCCTCTTCTGAAGATCTTTACATTACACCTTTTGCTGTGTAAGAAAGAGAGCACCAGTCACTGGCCTAACTAATAACATTTTTGCCTCTCTCTGGTCTTTGTTTGCCTCTTTAATCTTTTCTCTTGACTCTCTCTTGGAATTACCTTGAATTCCAGGAATTGGACTAGTCTATAGATATCTCTATGTCAAGGTACTGAAATTAACCACAACCAATGATAAACCTTGCGGGACAGACAATTCCTCCAATTGAGGGCAATTATCCATAATGGCAAGAGCATACCTTGGAGCAAAGGTAATCATCTTATTGGGGTCAGATTGCTCCCCTCAAGCCATGACAGATGCAATGATTTCCTCAGACCACTTTATAGCATCAGAACTAAGATAATAATCAATTAGACCACATTTTGGCCAAGACTGCTTAATTATGAATACCTTTTGCCTCTTGCCTCAGTTCTTCATTTAAGTCAACAGCATAGGACAGTACTATAAAGACAAATCTGGGTGTCACTGGACCCTTTTATCCATTCCTCCTCCCAGTACGGAGCATTGATTAAATCTCCTTTATCTGCATTTATCGGCAATCTCCTTTGATTAGAGTGTTAGGACAAATGGAAAAGTCTAGCCCATTAGAACTGTTGAAGTGGAATCTTTTCCCCCTAATAGTCACTCATACCCCAGAGACAAATATTCACAAGTTACAGGAATCCAAATATGGAACATGTGTTTTTAAGTCCTCTAATCCATTGTAGTTGGTATAAATTAGTGGGTTATTCAAGAAAAGATGTGGGACTTTAGAGGGAAGAGAGCCCAGTGGGCTGAAGTGATGGTTAGTTAGCACTTTAGTGTCAAGGTCATTTACAGTTATCACCATGGCTTCCTTTGAGGTAGAACATTGATGTCAATGTTCTTGAAGAAGCTATGGAATGGAAAGGCTGTGTCTATATAACAGAAAGTCCAGTGATGGAGTCAAGACTGGAATTTAACTCTCTCCTCTTCAAGCTTTGATTCATTCCCTACATTGTTTTAACCACCTAAGACGAATTTCAGAGAGACTAAATTACAGATACATCGCAGAGCCTCCAATCATTACTTAAACATCAAATCTTCAGTTTCATCATTTATTCCTGCTATAGGCCTCACAATGGAGATGCTAATGTAATGGTGTATGTATCAAGGCTGGGGCCTCCCCCAGATGGTGAATACTGACCCAGAATCTGCCCATGGCAAAGCATTATGAGGAACACGAGGATGAATTAGATAGTCACCCATGTAGAACTACCGCAGAATCAGGAGACAAGCACAAAGTAGTATGTCTTAAAATGGCTACGGAGAATGCTGAGGGTGTAAAGGAGGAGAGAAATCCCTGCATTAAGTCATCAAAAAATGCTATATGGGGGCTGAAGAGATGGCTCAGTAGTTAAGAGCACTGGCTGCTCTTGCAGAGGACCCGTGTTCAATTCCCAGTACCCACACGGCAGCTAACAACCATCCATAACTCTAGTTCCAGGGAATCTGACACCCTCTTTTGACCTCTATGGGCACTGCATGACACAGGTGCACTTTCATACATGTAGGCAATACACTCATACACATAAAATAAATATTTTTTAAAAAGCTGTACGGAGTAGATGACATTTGAACAGGGCATTGAAAGAAGAGTACTCTTTATGTAGAACAGAATGAGTAGAAACATAGCACAGAAGGTGAAGAAGATGGGGAAAGGAAGAGGGGTGTGTGTATCTGTGTGTGCGTGTGTCCGTGTGTCTGTGTGTGTGTCTGCTGTGTGCCTCTGTTTGTATCTCTGTGTGTCTACATGTGTGGGTCTCTCTCTGTGTCTCTTTCTGTCTCTCTGTCTCTCTGTCTCTGTCTCTCTCTCTCTCTCTTTGTGTGTGTGTGTGTGTGTGTGTGTGTGTGTGTGTGCATTGTGTAAGTGTGGAGGTTAAAGTACATTATGAAACCAGACAGGCTATACGCAAGAGAACAATGGAATATAAACGTGCTGTATGTAGTCAAAGGAATGCTAAGGGTTTTATTAAATAGACATGGACTTGTCATTCAAGATATTTTGAATAAGGAAAGACAATCAAATATAATCAGTTATTCAAGAAGACTGCTCTGCATTAGAAGGCAGGGAAGGATAGCTGCACAAAGATTATTGCAGTAGTCAAGACAAGAGCTAAATAAGAGTTTTGATTAGGGAGGCAACCAAGTGAAGGGAAAAGTGAGAACAATTTCAGAGGAAAATTTGATAGGCTATAATGACCTCCTGAGTATGTGGGCTGGATATATGAAGACATCAGAGGTGAATGAGGTTAAAATATGGTCATGCATATGGAAATGCCATTGGAAGAATTTGCAAAGCCAGGAGGAGGAAGTTTAACAGCAAAAATGATTAACTTACAAGTGTTAAGTTTCATGAATCAGCAGGACATAGTGATGCTAAGAAGAAAGTACATGATTGGAATATAAATGGAAAAATCATTCCCACGGAGAAACTAATTGAAGTCGTAGAAATATATATCACAAGAGAGAATGTCCCATTGCTTAAGGAATAGCCATAGTTAATAAGTGACCAAGAAGACCAAGATCAAGAAGCCATGGATTGCTGAAGTGAACAGGATTTAAATGGGGAGAACAGAATTCCCAAAAAGTTCATCTAAGTCAAATACCTCACATTTCAAGGCACACGCATTGCATTTGGGAATTGTAACATCATTTTTTTTTGATGGGCACAGAGGTCAGATTATAAGGAGATAACGATTAGCTACTAATACATAAAGATAAGGGTTGTAGATAAATATTTGCAAGAATTTTGAAGATCAAATATCAGAAATAATTATCAGAGGAAGAAGAGTCAAAAGAAATTTGGCATAGTTAAGGGGTTAGCTGCTGTTTTCTTTTAAAATGATTCTTTTCCAATCAACACTTATTAAGTGCCCACATTGTGCCAATGTGCTAGGTAGGTGTTGAGATCTCAAGCAGTAAACAACTTAGTGGAGAAAAAGAGAAATGTGAATGCATTAGTCAAAGAACAGTAAGTACTGAGAAGTGAACAAGGGGGCGGAGCTTTGCAGCACAGTCTGGAGAAGAGTGAGGTGATGGTTAGGAAGGACCCCTGAGGCCATTGGTCTTATTAGCGCCATGCTCTCCCCAGCTGACTAAAGACTGGTCTTTGGTCTTAAAAGAGGACTAGAAGTTAGGATGCTGATTAAATAAAAGAGTTATTTCTTTATAGCTGTTGCTAAAATTTTTGTATATTTTTACTGAATTTTTGTGTATTTCATACATAACATCTTAATCATCTTTATACCCATTTCCCCATCGGCACCTTCTCATAGCCCCCTCACTGGATTTCTTGCATTCTGTGATTTATGTTAAGGCCTACTGAGTTAAGTTAGTGTCCCTAGACATCCCCAGTGCAAGTTCATCCACTGGGGTCTAGTCAGCCCATCTAGAGTCACTCTCTTAAAGAAGATCAGCTCTGCACTACTTCTTAAAAGACAAAGAATCTTAGATGGAATGCGTAAGTCCCATGCAAGCTCAAACCAGACAAGTGCAGATGTGGGAGGTAGGTAAGAGATCCCAATCCAGCCTAAGGCAACTTGACACCTGATGGTGATGGGAGTGTGGGAGGGAGAGTCAGTCTCTTAGAGGGTTGGGACTCGGTAGGTTAACCAGGTTCTAATGGATGGACCCACACTAAAGAACATTTGGGGTAGAAATCAGACTCTATAGACCTTATTACACATATATAAATACACATATATATAAAATAGAGTATGTTAAATTGGCAGGGAGGAGTAAAGGGAGGTTTGGATAGGGGATGGGATCTAAATACCATCAAATTATATTTTATGACTATCACAAAAATTCAATAATATTTTTTAAAGTTTTTTTAATGACTGGTTTCTGGTTATCCAGTTTTTTGCCTCATAAGAATTTTCTAAGCTTTATGTCTGTTTTATGGAGTTTTCTGTATCCATGTTTTGTTTTACAATAAAAACTGATAGATTTAAAAAAAAAAAAAAGAATCTTGGGTCAGATGTGGTAGCACATGCCTTTCATCCCAGTACTTGGGAGGCAGAGGCAGAAGCAGGTGGATCTCTGTGAGTTCCAGGCCAGCCTGATCTATACAGCAAGTTCCAGGCCAGCTGGGGCTACAAGGAGATGCTATCTCAAAAAGACCCCCGCAAAAAAACCTTGGGCTGAGGACACAAGTAAATGCTTGCTGCACAACATGAGGACCTGAGTTCAGATCTCCATGATACACATAAGGCTGGACACAGTAGCATGGGTATGCCATCGCAGTGTTCCTGCTTCAAGACAGGAAGTGAAAGCCTGGAAAATTCCCTGGAGTTTTCAGGCCAACTAGCCTGGTATACACAGCAGCAAACAAGAGAGCCTGCTTCAAACCAGATGGAAGCTGAGTCCAACACCTGAGGTTGCCTTCTGATTTCCACATGCAAGCCTGAGCTCACACATGTAAACACACACACACACACACACACACACACACACACACACACCACATATACAGAAAGCTATAAAAACATCAAAGACTCATACAAGAGGGAAATCAATGAGAAATCATGGAAGCTTGCTTCTGTGTGAGGAGGAAGGATGAAGTCAGCAGACCAGTAAAGGAATTACTCCTTCCCAAGAAAAGAGGAGAGAGACAAAAATCAATGAAGAAACAGGACACTCAGGTAGCAGAGAGTCTGGCAGAGCCAGTGTTGTGTCTCCTTCCTTTTGAGAAAACAGAAGTGAGCCTAACAGCTAAAATCAGAGTCAGGCCTGTGAAGGGGAGAGAAGTGACATTTGCTACATTAACAGGCTTTCTTTCTAAGTGAAAACATTTACTTAAATCAAAGGTGATTTGGGGCTCCATCTCATCTGTCAAGGTTAAAGGTTGCGGAGTCCAGCTCTGAAGACAGACTGCTAGTGCGTCTCTCAGTTCTACATAAGGATGTGATGTGATGGCTCTGTACTGTAAAAAAGCTCTCTGTGCCCACATCTGTAACTCAAATAAAAGTTGTGTTAAAATAAATCCTTTAGGCAAGCGTAGTTTAGCCAAGCAAAGTACACTTCATGAATCAGGCAGCCCTCAGAGCCAGAAGGGGTTGAAAACTCACTCCACAATGAGAGGAGGCAACATTTACAGAAGTGATTGGGAAACATCTTGATTGACTTCTGCTCCATCTTTGCGTCCTTTAAACAGTCTGTTCATTGACACTCTGTAATGGCTAAGGCTGGGTTGCTATGACTGAAACTCCACTGTTTGTTACAAAAGCATACTCAAGTTAAACTTTAAGTTTGCTTACTAAGTTAGGTTTCCATTTCTTACATAAACATTCCAGGATGAAGCATCCTCCCACTGAACCTAGCTTAATTCAACAGATCTTAACTCATAGGTTTGTTACAAAGAGAAAGGGAATTTATATATAGTATGCTCAGAACTGGGCCTGTCATCTAATAGGTACCTCAAAAATGTTAGCTTGTGTGATGATTCATCTTGGTTGTCAACAGTATTTAGAATAAACAAAAAGGCAAAGTGCAGGGCATTCCTGTGAAGGATTTTCTTGATCAGATAATTTGAAGTGGGAAGAGCCACCTTAAATGTAGGTGACATTTTCTGGTGGCAGCCAAGACAAAGAGGAGGAGGAAGGAAGCTCTGTTTTTTGCCTACTTGCTTTCACTCTCGCTGGCAAATTCATCTACTCTATTGCTTCCACATTCCTTTGCTGATATCAGAACCCAGCTTCTTCAGGCTTCCAGTGTGAATTGAAGACCAGTAATTCAGGAATCCTCCAGGTCTCTGTGCCAGATTGGTATGCCGAGATCCAACCTTATGAACCATGCAATTACTAGGATCTTAGCCAGGTGTAAGACAGACATTGCTGTACTACCCAGACTATATCATGTAAGTCAATCTAATAAACTAGCAGTTCTGTTCCTTCAGAAAATGCTAATACAGCTTGTATTAAATCTAGACTAGTGCTACACACTACCATTTTCTAAGTTTTCCAACCTATAATTACTAGCCACTATGGCTATTGAGCCCTAGAACTATGACTAGTATAACAGACATTTTGGCTTTTATTCATTTAAATTTAAAAGACATGTTACTCCACCGAAAATAAAGCAAATACTTTTAGCAGAATTTTACTGGTATAAAATAGATACTAAGTTATATCTCCTAAATACTTTTATTTTGAAGTACCACAGAATAGGCTCAATCAGTTAAAGATATGACAACAGATTTTAGGACACAGCTTCCTTTTGTTGGTACTGATTATCAAAATCAACATGGAAAAAAGATGTGTATATGACCGCTGTTTCTCTTGAGGAGATTTCACAATCCATCTGGATATTTGTTAGACAAACAAGAGGCAAGTGGCTTCCCCTAAGAAAACAGAAGAGAGGTTTGGCCAACTTTCTGCTGAAGTGAGTCAGTTGAGAGCCATTTAAAAAGGCAGCTAGAATTCTAAGTAAGGCCCAGAGCTGCTGCACAGATATATTCCTGAGCTCTGTTAACGTCTAATGGCAATGCAGTAATTCACAGCAGAGCCACCAACACAGTCAGAATCACAGTCTGTGCAACAACATGAAATTCAGATAGTCTACAGTGCTGAGAAAACACAAAGGGAGAGGGGAGAAAGGTTAGCCATGAATAATGCACTTCCTTTGTGGAAGCGGGAGAAGCAGCAAATGGATCATAATGGGCTTAATGCGATTAGGGTACATGGTGGACGCGGGGCCAGCAAGGCCCCCAGAAGGAAGCTGCTGTGACGTGGAAGGAGGGCAGGAGTTTGGCGTGCTTATTTCAGAGTCACTGCCTTCTCTATCCAGGTTTTCAAAGCCTTCTCTTGAATCCAAAATTAGTTATGTTATCTCTGTTTCTATATCAAAATAGCTTAATGGTGAAAACATATTATATTCCTGAGAACTTATGAAAAGGTACATTTGAAAAGCTTAATTAAGGTGTTGGTGCTGGGAGAGGAAGGAGAAAGCAACCCAAATAAAAGAATGGGATGTAATTAAGTGAAGAAAAAAAACCATTATCAGACATTGCCAAAAAGACAGACAAGCAAAAAGTGTTAAGTTGTAGCTTTTTTTTTATACAATGAAACACTTTTCTGTAAAGCAGCATACTTTAACATTTCCAAAATTCAGATATTTGAAATTCACTAATGGATGTCACTTTATAGGAAAATTCTGTGTTTAATGTATGTGTACACACAAAAAAAATTTGTTATGCTACAAATAATCCTACTTATTCACAATCCCCTGCATCCATTCCTCCTGATCTTTACAGTAGTCGCAAGCTTTGGAGTCCAGCAGACCTGAGATTAACTCAGCTCTCTTCCTTATTGGTTATGTGACATTGGGTGAGTTACTTTACTTGACTTCACTTCAAGTTCCTTAGCAGTAAACCATCAACAGTACAGAGTCTCAGAATGTCAAAGAACTGAATGTCACTAGGCAGCGTATAGAAAATATCTAAGATGCCTGAGCTACAGTCAGGGCTTCATAAATGCCATGTTAGCTGTTCCTTCAGGAAGGGCAAAAGGATGCAGCCTGGAAAGGAACTGGAGTCCACACAGGTAGAGGGGCTGGCCTGGCTAAAGCTGAGTTATAGAAATCATTTCCTTCTTCCAGGAAACCCACATTTTCTAGGAGGCTTTTTGGGTCTTGGGATGAATCAGTGAAAACCAAGATGACTAGAACAAGTAGCTGCTTCCCTAGGCTCCAGATAGAACTCTAACTTTAAGGAGGTTCTGACCTGGCTCAAGAAAGCAAGGGATGACACTGACTGGCACCTACTCTGACCCTGTCTCCCACCCGACTCTCATCATCCAGCCAGTGCTGCATGCCTTGACTTCTTGCCTGGTCTGCTATGTTTGTTGTTCCCCTCCAGGAACGATGCTGTGTCCATCAGATACTAGGTATCATGGTTGGCTTCAGTCGTCAACTTGACATACCTGGGAAGAGGGACCTTCAATTGAGGGATTTCATCTATGGGACTGGCCTGCAGGCATGTGTGTGAGGCTTTTCTTGATTGTTGGGTGATGTAGGAGGGCCCAGTGGTGTGGTAGTACCATTCCTGGGCAGGTAGTCTTGGGTTCTATAGGAAACCAGGCTAAGCACAGGCCAGAGGAGCAAGACAGTAAGCAGCATTCCTCTGTGGTCTCTGCTTCGGTGCCTGCCTTGGCCTCCCTCAAAGATGAGGGATGTGGAAGCAGAAGTCAAATAAACCTTTTTCTCCCTACGCTGGTGTCATTCTGTTTTATAACAGCAATGGAAACCATACTAGAACATTAGGTTTAGATTTTCAAATACCATCTTTCCATTTTCATATTGAACAATGTATGTTTCACAGCAGAAGAAACAGAAGTGTGTTTTAGGGAAGCAAGCTGCTAGTGTTGCCTGAGGCCGCCAGTGGAAATAGTCAGCAGTCGACATGGGCACAGGTCAAAGGAAGAATGTTGGACACAGCTTGGAACATGAGTTTCCATAGAGCAGATGAACTCCAGGCAACGTCCTAGTCTTCTTTAGATATGTCCCAAAATATTGACCTAAAAGCTTCTAACTCTAGGTTTCTCTCTCTCTCTCTCTCTTTTTTTTTTGAGACAGGGTGTACCCTGGTTTGGAACTTGCTTTGTAGACCAGACCGCCTTGAACTCACAGAGATCCACCTGCCTCTGCCTCCCAAGTGCTGGTATTAAAGGCATGCACCACCATGCCTGGCTTTAACTCTAGGTTTCTAGAGTTAGAGCTTCAACACCCTTCAGTGACTTAGGTTCCTCTTGGAACTCTCTAGATCTTAGAGGAGTCACATTCTTTTTGGGTCCAAGTCTAGTCCCTGTGAAGTTAGAAAGTATACTCATGCCCTATGAGTCTCTGGATCCATACAGTAAGGACTACCTTCTAGCCTTATGGAAGCCTCCCAAGAAATTATAGCCTCATAGAAACACATCCTCCTCCTCCTTAGGAAGCATGCAAATGTTCACATTCTCCCAGGCTTGCCTCTTCCTGGGGCAGGCATCAGGCTAGAAATCCAAAGTATTTAGAAATGATTGGTAGAGGACACAAAAAGCTAGCTTAGTAATATAAAGCAGTTATCGAGACAAATATGGAGAATGTTAGAAAAAGATGCAGAAGACAGCCCTCAAATATACAAGAGATTTTTCTGCCTCACCCATCCTCATATCTGTAGGTTTGAAGCCATAATACCCAGCATGTCCCGGTGTTAGGGACTGGCCTGGAGCAGTGAGGACAGTATCAGTAGGATACTAGTGTTCCCATAAAAGTTCCATAGAGAGAGCTCCACTGCAGAACATAATTTACTTTGAAGCCACTTTGAGATAAAAAGATATTTATGTCACCCAAGAGCTTGTCTTAAGAAATTCTCCCGAAATGAGGTGTGATGTTCAGCCCCGCCCCTGTGGGTCTGACCAGCTGAGCAGAGTATGTTTTCCAAATAGAAAAATCGAAGATTACTCGAGGTTACTTACAAAGGATTTATTTTGAGGAAGGTGTGACATCTCATAGTGAGGTCTACATTTTGATCAGAACCGCCATGTACCTCCAGGGCACTCCATCACCGGCCCAGCCACTAGAGCACATCTCCTACCCAACATTCACTACTTTCCCCTCAAGTCACTGGTTGGTTGGAAAGTGGTTGACTCTAATGGCTCCATTTCCATCAATCAAATTCTTAGTCATGTCTTGCCATTGAAGTGCCTGAAGCTGCATGTCCATTAAGCTGAGCAAAACTCCACGTAAATTCACCCTACGGAGCTATATTGCATTACCATCTAGAGTTTGGGTATTGTTCATAAGCACCCAGGAGAACTACCACAAAATGGGTAAAAAATATTTAAACCACCTAGGCCTGTTTACACTCCCCACCTTAGTAAGACAATTAGTACGAATTTAAGTCTTATGATCATTCACCAATGAATTCTAAAATCAGGTAGAGCATATCCTTTTCCTCTTTGCTTAAAGTCCTTATGGAAATTCAGATAGCTTACCAACCTCACCAACAAGACCCAAGAATTTCTAAAACTCTTTGCAAGGCAGCCCACATTCCTATTAAATACAAATTACTGGTAGAAAAAGTGCCCAATCAAAGCTTCTGTCCATTTCAAAGGAAGTAGAATAAAGGGTAACTTTGAAAAGTTGGAGCAAGAAAAAAGAAAAAACAGCATCCAAGATATTCTATTTCCTTTTCAGTGGTAAAGACTTGCAGCAGGTCTCCTTTGAGCCACCTGCAGATGGAGGGTGAATTACAATAACAGAAACACCTGTTGACTCTGCTGCACTCCGGCCCCAGGTGGGCCTTTATTTCCAAGGTGCTGCCTCTTCCTCTTTGCTGACAGAACAGCATCACCAAGGTGTGATCTGAATTATCCAAGACTAGATTTAAGAGGAAAAGTATCGGAACTAATCCACGGGTGTCTCTCCCCCCGTCCAGCCATTTCTGTGCCCTAATAAAGTTGTCTTTCCACATCTAAACTTTATCTCTCCCCATCTTTCGGTCTTCACCTTCAAGTGGATTTGTAGAAGGGAGGAAGCCACAGCTTGGATATCAAGGACCTAGAACTGGAAAGACAACGGTTGTTTCTCACCCATGTCTCTCTAACTGCTCTGCCCATCGACCTCTCGGAACTTGCTCACTGTTCTTATTGGTAGTGCACCTCACATATGTGGAATACAGCTCTCTAGGAATGAGACTCATTAGCTCATCATTTTACTAGCACATATACAACCAGTTGTATATCAAGCCTGTCATCCCAACACTGGAGAATCTGAGGCAGAAGAATTTTGAGGTAAAAGCAAGCCTGTTCTACATAGAATGTATGTCAAAAAAAAAAATGACAATAGGATGAATCAAAAGGCAAAACAGAAAAAAAGACATTTCTTGAGCATTGTCTGTGACAAATCAATATACAGTTTTCTCTACATGTGACTGTACACAATACACGCATGATATACAAGTCCCTTTCTATTACACTTCTCTGTGCTCAAAACCAGGCCAGTGAGAGGCTCATCAAGTAAAAGCATCACACCTGATGACCCAAGTTTCCCACATGGTGGAAGGAGAGAACCTCTAACCTCCACACCCATGCCCTGGCACATGTTTGCCCATGCACAAACTGTACACACACACACACACACGCACGCACACACACACACATGCGCTAATAAATAAATAAATAGGTTTTTTAAAAGACCTTTAAACTGTTCAAAGTTCAAATGACAGCTACTTGTTCATATCCCACCTGAGATGACTAGTGGGGGTCTGGGGCGATGGCTCAGTGGTTAAGCCTACTTACTGTCTTACACTGGGGCAGAGAGTTCTGTTCCCAGCACCGATATCTGGTGACTCACAACCACCTGTAACTCTACCCCCGTGGGATCCCAGGCCTTTGGCCTTACCTGGGCACCTACACTCATGTGCACATACCTACACACAGACACAGACACACAGAGAGATCAACACAAACAATTAAAAATATTTTTTAAGAAATAAAGAAGAGCCAGGAGCACTTTCAGAAGCAGAGGCAGGCAGATCTCTGTGCGAGCAAGGCTAACCTGATCTCCACAGGAATTTCCAGACCAGCTGGAGCCACGGGAGACCCTGTCTAAATATAAGAAACAAAAATTTAAAAATAAAGCAAAGAGTCTAGACAGTGGCTTGTGCTGGAGTGAATTACATATTTCATCAAGGCTTGCCTCACCTCCTCTCAAGTCTCTTAGTTTTGTTCTTTTGGTTTGGGGGAAGGTTTTCCTTTTCTTTGGTTGGTTTGGTTTTTTGCCATTTTCTTCTTGGAAACTCTAACATGGCAGTTCACTTGTGCTGCTCCGAGGGTCTTCGTCTGGCACCGCAGTTCTGATAAGCACGAGAGAGCACAGCTTGTGCTAGATGTGCTGGAGAAAGCAGCCATTTCATGCAATCACATTTTAAACAGAACATCCCATTACTTCCTTAGGATAAATGAAAATCTGACAGTTTATTTTGGAGCTGGGAGAGAATCCCAATAAACCATGATAGAAAAGGACCCCACTAGTGTGGGCGTGTACTGGGGAAAGGCAAGCACGAGAGGAAGACTTGCCTGTTTATTATCCCCGTTGACTTACACCAGTCCACTAACTGAATCCAAGAAGCTTTGACCTCAGTGGTTAGCGGCTGTAAGCAGCCAGGACAGCTAAAGGTCAGACGCCTTGGAGCACAGTGTGTTCCATCAATTCTCTTCCCTGATTTTTAAACACTATCATTTTCTATTAAGCTTTGTTTCTAATTGAACAAGTGCTTTAATTTTTCTATTTAATTATTTTTGAGACAGCCGTTTTGTAGCCCAGACTGTTCTCAAAATCTTTACATCACTAAAGATGTTCCTAATCCTTCTGCTTTACCTCTCAAGTGACAGGATTACAGGACTGTGCCACCATGTTTGGCTCTTAATAGAGCAAACTCTGCATAGGGCCACTTTACCATCTTCAGAGCTTGGCAGTTGCAGTGTTGCTTTAGCTTTTGTAGATTGTAAAGGCCAGCCCCAGAGGTCTAGATTCCCCTTGTACCTTTCTGCCACGTGGTATCACTCAAGCCAAGGAACAGCTTTGTCTTTCTTTTAAAGCAAACTTCCAGCTCTAAACAAAGAACCAACCTCCTCACCAGGAGCTGCACGTTCTTTGAGGTAAAGGCACTAACAGCTGTGCCAACACACAAGCAATGTGATTTGTGTTATCTGCCTGATGCAAGGAAGGACCTGCACAACACACTGGCAGAGGGGCCTGGTGCTAGAGGGCGCTGCATTTTCCGCAGGACAGATTTCACACGGGAAGATGCCGTTCCGCAAACATCTTTCTTATCACATCCTGAGATTTATTTTTCCAAACAGCTGATATATTCAAACGTGGAAGAGAGTCGCCTTCAGCCCCCCTTTGTTAGTCATGTTTGATGTTTTGATTTTCCACAATCAAGTCAGTGAAGATGGAACTTGCTATTGCTGTGCTATTCATTTGGGCGGGCCTGTTCTCGGCATGACTAACTGTAGGGTGTCAGACAGAAGATTGCTGGGGGTTTCCTCAGAGGTAAACAATGGGCTGACACATAATCACTGCCCTTCCCCTTCTACATATAATGTTTATTGCTGACCCAGTGGCACAGTCCCCCAAAAGCCTGAGCGGTTCTCACTCTGAAAAAATTCAGAATCGTCACATTTCCAGGAGAAATGCCCCCCTCTTGTGGTTGATACTGAGTACTGCAGTCCTAGATTCCAGCTGGAGAGCGCTAGAGCCCAACAACTTCCTAACCACAGACCTGTGGGTATGCTAGAAGCTTCAGGCTGTTTGCTGGGTGTTGAAAAGCTGAGCTTCTTGCTGTGGGATCTGAAACCTCTAATTGCATTCGGATATAAATAGAACGGAAGGAAACTGTCAATAGTCAGCCACTTTTGACCTATAAAACATCAGCCACAAAATTCAATGAAATATAAAAAAAATTAGTCAGGGGCTGGGCAGATGACTCTTTTGCTGCTCTTGCAGAGGACCAGATCCAGTTCTCAGCACCCATATCCTGAGACTTACACCATCTGTAAGTCAGTTACAGGGATCTCACACCCTTTTTCGACCTCGGTAGCCACAAGGTATTCACATGGGGCACATACATAAACACATGCACACACATACACACACACACACACACATTTTTTTTTAAGATTAGCCAACAAAGAAACTTTTTGGCCAACCCTATTAATGTCAGTTAACAATGGAAATCCTTGCTTTTCTAAATGACTCCTGTAAAAAGTTTTAAATATAATAAATAAATGATATGTAAATAAACATTTTTAAGTCCTAAGTGGCAGGTAACTTGCTAGTCTCTGAACATAGCTTTCTCCAGTTTCCTGACCAACAGACAGGTATAGAGAGAAGTCATACAAATTGCCTTTCCTAAATCTGCCATTTATTTGCTAAGAAATATTAAACAAATACATTACAAAACCACCTCTGTCCCAGCACAAGCAGCTGGTATTCAGCAGGCTTGTTCGTCTGAGGCAAAGCAAACCGGACAGCACTCAATGAAGTGTCTTGATTCTTCTCAAGTATTTTAACTGCTCTGTTTAATTGTAATATGAGACAATAAATAGCATATGATGAATTATGTTAAATGATCTTTTTCTGAAAAGTTAATTCAGCATCCTAGCAATGTTAAAAAATAAATTTTGTTTGATTTTTCACTATTCAAATCACTGATGTCAAATGAAAATAAATCTGTAACCTATCAGAAATCCAAAAATAGATGAGAAAAAAGGGATGAGCTCAGCATTTCAAAGGATATAATCAAGCAATTCACACATTTAAGGAAAAGAAAACTGGTTCTCAGTCCTGCAAGATGGCTTAGCGGTAAAGCACTTATTGGTCAAGCCTGGCATGAATTCATCCCTGGAACCCAGGTAAAGGCGGAAAATGAGAACCAACTCCAAAAGGATGTTCTCTGACCTTCAGAGACATGTCACATACATCACACACACTAATAAATAATTTAAGACTGACTTCGAATGCATGAAAAGAAGTTTCGTTTCACTCGAAATTAGAGCTAAACCTACGCTGATACATCATTTTCACTTTTTAGACTGGAAAGATGAAGAACATTGCTGACACACTCTCAGAAATGTGAAGAAGTGTTTCTACTGTAAATGGGCACTTTCCACATCATAAGCGCAAACTCTCTAGGCCCCAATAAATGTCCTGTCTTGAAAAATTCCTACCTACTAACAACGCAAATGTTACAGCACAAAATTGAAAATAGTCTCAAAGTCAATCAGTAAGACTGTAGTTCAATAATGTACATTTATATAATGTACATTATATAATGAATATTATCCGGCTGTTAAGAAAGAAATACACAGGAAGCACTCCAACAGACAGCATCTCAAGACAAACCATCTAGGGAAAGGAATAGGGCACTGGGTGTACTATACCACTTCATAGCTACAGAAGGAGAAAGCAGACAATATCTTCATATACGTGCTGTAATCATAAAGAAACTCTTAAAAGATACAGAAGCAAGTGAAAACATTGGTTAATGTAAATGCAGAGGATCAGGCAATGGGAGAATATTTCATTGTGTCATATATGCTGAAACTAAGGGACTATGGGGTGCTGGATGGCAGAGTACTTACCTAGCAAGCATTGGGTTCTGTCCCTAATACCACACACACACACACACACACACACACACACACACACACACACACCACACTTTAACAGAGTCAATAGTATTTTAAAACATCCTAGCTTTTGTCTTCAACAAATTAACAAATTACGTGTTGATGTGCAGGAAGAGTGTAAGAAAACTACATTAAGGAGTTTAACAGTCCCTAATGATGATCCTTTTGTCTGGCCCCAAAGAAAGAGCATGCTTCTCAACACACTAACAGTGAGAGAATCTCAGATCCAGCAGGGCACTTGACCCCAAGATAAAGTTCTGCTCAGTGTCCAAACCCCAGGCCACTTGTAGCATGTGAAGAAATGGCTGACAGCTGGCAAACAATTCAGTATTATTTGTTTCCTTGTGAAATCAGTTAAACTAACACTTAAATCATTTAAAAGATAAGCAGCTCTGTCCTTCTGTGCCTTGTTCTTTCTTTGACTGCCAGCATTAATGCATTCATTCATTCATTACTGTAAGCACCTAAGACTTTGTTAGGTGCTGTTTTCTGAGCACCCAGCAGGGGCAGCTCAGGAATAAGCACAGAGCAACCTGCATGCCAGATTCCAGGGTCAAAACTTAACCCAGGCTGGTTTTCTCCTCATTGTTGGTCTCCAAAAAGTTATAATTTAGTTACTTATAGCTTAAGAATTTAGTGCAACCGTAAATAAACTCACTCACAAACCCAGAGAAAAACCAAATTAAAGAGGAAGGCAACAGGTGATTGCTGAGCTTAGAAAGATAACATTGTTCTTGTGCTTTTTGTCTCTAACAATAGAATTTCATTTTAAGCTCACACTTGAAGCATTCACGTGCATGTATACTGCTATAGGAATAGAGCGATCAAGTTCACTCTAGGACTTCCCATAATCTGTTCCCTAAAATGAGGGGGTTTGAGTTAGGGCAGTAGTTGTACTTTGCTTTCTGTTGCTGAGATAAAACACTGGCCAAAAGCAGTTTGGGGGAAGAAAACTTCATTTTTAACTAACAGTCCATCATTGAGCCATGGCAAGAGTACAAGGCAGAACCTGAAGCAGAGATCACAGAACGCTGCTTCCTGAGTTGGTCAGTTACCTTTCTTATGCAGCTCAGACCCACCTGCCCAGGGTGGCACCACCCACATTGAACTGGGCCCTTCTATATTAATTAGCAATCAAAAAAAATGCCCCTTCAGTCTTGCCCACAAGTAGTTCCTCAGTTGAGATTCCCTCTTCCCAGATAGCTATAGTTTGTGTCAAGTTGACAGAACTTAACCAGCACATCAGTGTTACTCAGTCTTTTTCATTTTCATCCACTAAGGAGCCATTTTAGACATCCCCCAATATAAAATGTGTTTCTCTAATTACTCTTCAATATAAAATGTTTTCCCTAATGAGCTTCTTACATAAAATGTTGATACACAGTTTTATATATATATATATATATATATATATATATATATATATATTCCAGTCAAATATATGCTGTCTATGTATATATTACATGGGAGTTTGTATTTAATACACAAAAAGTATGGTTTTGGCCATACATAAAGAATCAGTTTTTTATCCCCCCCACCCCCCAGTGATAACAGGTGGATTATATGTACAGGAAAAATCCAGAAGATTTCTTCTGGCTTTAAAACCAAAGACTTTGTATAATGTTATGGGAAATGCCTACTGCCTACACTTAAGTTCCAGATGATTTTTAGCCCAAATCCTCATCTACCCTTTGTTCATCCTATGACTTTGAGTAAGCTATGATCTGAAACATCCTCATACTCAAAACAGGTGTAACAAAACCTGCTACAGGGTTGTTATAAATATATAGGTAAAGCAAAGTGGGCAAGCCCCTGTACTGGACATGGTACACTCTAGACCATCAACAGTCAGTACCATTTTTTCATTTGCTCAGTTCAAAACACATCCATGTCTCACACCTATATTGCTAAAAAGTGAAGCACAGCTCCCAATAATATACACAAATTGTAATCAATGACCCTAGCATGCTTTCATTGTTGCACGTAATGTAGCCACAAATGCCAACTCATATCGTTACCTCAAAATTCTGTCCTCTCCAGGCCAAAACCAAATGTCACCAGTTTCTGTGAAATTTGGCTCAGTTTTACTAAATGTAAATCTCCCTGTGATTTCAATTCCAATAGTGCACTGTACTTACAATACCAGTAAGGTGTCAAAAATATGTAGATTTTTAAATACCTTAGGGATAATAACTGAGTTTTGTTTTGTTGGTTTCATTGGTTTTGTTTTTTTAAGACATTCTTATGTGACTCAGGCTGACATCAAACTTGCTATGTAGCTAAGGCTAACCTTGAATTCCTTTTTCTCTAGCCTCCCCCTCCTAAGAGGTGGGGTTATAGGCATGTGCTACCAAAGAACTTTGTTTTATTCCTCTAAGCTATATACATTAAAACATACACACTTTTTCTCTCTCTTCCTCTCTTTCTCCACCTGCTTCTGTAATAGATTTTCAGTAAATATTTATAAATCAATGAATTAATGATGCAAACTTGGATCCCAAAGATCGAATATAACATTAGCACATAAAAAGGTAGTCTTAACATTACAATATCAAAAAAAATTAAGATAAAGATAGAATTTCATCATTTATAACTCCAATCCTAAACATCTATCCCAAATAAAAACTCATCTTACGTGATGGAGATTAGAAATAAAGTTCTTCTGGCAATGGACAAGTTATGAGACATATGACTTTTTAAAGACACTATTCTTAGGAGGATTAGGTTGCCTCCTAATTTATATCTGGCTTGAACTGAATCAGAGCTATGCCATGTGTGTGAGCCCAGGACAGGCTTCTGGATCCCCTCCCTGTTACTATTAGCAGGGATAATTCTTTGTCATGCTCCTGCCTCAGCTGGGGAAATTCTATGATAAAAGAAACACATACATCAAATGCAATAGCAGAAAGCAAAATGAAGCCAGAAAAAGAGAGAGACTATGTGCAGCATTTGTTTTTCAGACCCCATGATGTTTTAAGCATATACCTAATGCTTTTTACACATGCTGAATAACCAGGCTAATTAAAAAGCCCATACAGCGCTGGTTAAAATCTGTTCAAAATTTTTGGAGCACCTGTTACAACAGAATGCCCACAGACTTGATAGTTTAGAGCCAAGACACCTGCTACCTTATGTCTCGCAGTATGTTCAGTTTTATACTGTTAGCAAAAAAATAATAATAATAAAACACTTTTTGACATTTAGCAATCTTATATAAGTGATATGAAATTATCAGAAAGGACTGATAGTTTAACCCTTTCTCTGATGCACCCTTTCCTTCCCAGCAGGAAATGGATTACTTATATTCTAAAACTGTAAGCAGCTTCCTTAATTATACTAAACTATGTGATGTCTTCTAAATGGTCCGAGGTATCTTCCTAGAAGTCTAAAGCAGGAATTCTCCAGTTTAAAGAAGTTTCTGGTAAGCTCAGTTAAATATAAGTGTTTATGTAATGACCAATTTGCAAGTTAGATTTCACTGAGCTTTTAAATAAAGCATGACTCTGCTTTGATTTGTTGACTATTGCACTCTAGGACAGGTTTGCTATGATGATGACTAGTGATATTTTTATCACAACTTTACTTGAAAATCTATTTAATTTTGAAATAACAATATTATGATATTTTTATAGTTAAGGAACTTTCAGAGTCTAGATATATGTATATGGAACATTTGAATTTCTCTTTTAGATTCAATTTTATACTTGTTAAACAAGTCTTAGAAGATGATGTTAAAGTAGTCAAGATATGTATTTTTTAAACAGTTGCCATCTAGTTCTTTGAGAGTGAAACCATGTCTTATTTGACTACATTAGCCTAGAATTGGACAATTGAATGAAGCTGAGTGGAAAAAGTAAACTTCCGTTTTACATGCTATGGCATTATACAGTTAACTTCTTGTTCATGACAGAACGAAAATCTGCCCTTGGTCTAGCCATTACACTTCAAAAACTGTACCCAATGGTACAATCCACACAGACAGAGAAAGATTTGAATGCAAAAACATAACTTCCAGAATTACCTATTTAGAAAAATAAATTAAAACAACATAATCTTTGATTGAGAATTAGGTAAATTATGGTAGAACAATACAATAGGATACTAAGTCATTGCCATGTGAGCAAAATAGCTCTTGAATAGTAAAATAAAATAATCTCTATGATAGTTTGTTAAACAAAAACCACAAAATATGACAGCAAATAGCCACACACACTCTCTCTCTCTCTCTCTCTCTCTCTCTCTTTCTCTCTCTCTCTCTCTCTCACTTTTGAAAATTCATAGCACTATAGGTTACTTTTTAAAGAAAACACAATAAACTGATAGCAATGGCCATCTCCGAGGAGGTGATCCAGCAGTTTGGGACAAAAAGAGGAAGAATACTTATTTTTCAGTAAAAGAATATTTTTACAACTTTAGCTATTCATCTTACATATCATGTTACTATTCAAACGATGTTAGGATGTAAATTGAAGTATCACATTAAATTTGAAAAGAAAAGGAATATGTGATGCATTATGTGGTATTGAAATACATAATGTCCTAAAGTAGTTCTAAATTTCCAGATTGTTACTGAGTTAGCTCTAAATCAGTATTTAACAATACAAATCACAATTTAATGTCTAATTATCATGATGCAAACAGCTTTCGCATGTTGAATGTGTATAGCTGTATTCAAATACAAGCTGTTTTGACTTTTAACCAACATACCAGAACTAAGAGTGATTTTATTGCATAATTAGAACAAACAACCTAGAGTATATTTCCTTAACATGCTTTTTTTAAATAATGAAAGTGTTTTTAAATGTTCAAGAAAAAACGATGTTTTAATTCCTATATGTTTCTCAGAAGAGAAATTCTACTTTAAGAGAAACCATAATTCAGAGTGCAGTTTGTCATTTTGTGCTGGAAGCATCCCAACCCTGGCCCTCCTAAAACCTTACACCTAAAACTGACCAGGATGTCCTGAGGCCTCATTTCTAAACTGCGATCGTCCAGGGCTCTCAATGATTATGGAACCATGCACGGTGCACAGCCCTATAGATCTCCATGCTGGCAATTAAAAGCTACCCTGAGAAACAAAATAAAGCAGCTGATTTGCCTCAGCCTTCCTTTCTCCCTTCATCAGAGAAGGCTTCTTTGCCAGGCATGACCAACCTTCTGTCATTACAGTATGACATTGTCCTCTACAAAGTTCATGCTTGAGAGCTATGCAATCAAGTTACAAAAGAAACTGAAAGAAAAACTTCACAACACTTTAAGCAAGGTTATAAATTTTGTGTTAGGTCATATTCGTATCTGTCGAATGGGCCATCTGTGGACTTTATTATAGTCTTTTCCATTTCAAGAACTCTCAGTAAGTCAACCCACTCAAACCATCAAATGAACACACTAAAATTATAATATTAAGTATAATGTTTATCTGCATTTGAAAAGAGTACACAATTGGACTGGAGAGATGGCTCATTAAGCACACTGTTGCTCTTGCAGAGGACCTGGGGTCGATTCCCAACGCCCACACAGCAGCTAACAACTGTCCAGAACGCCAATTCCAGAGGATTTGATGCCCTCTTCTGACCTTTGTGGGTATTGCATGACATGCGTGCACCTACCTACATGCAAGCCATACACTTGTACACCTAAATTAAAAATACTAAATAAGATATATTTTTAAAATTTTTTAAATAAATAAAAAATAAAAGTACACAAAATCATGACTAGAATTTGCATAAAGAGTAAATTCTGATGGTGGGCCAACGGGCTTTAACAGAATACATTGGGAAAGACTGAGATTGGAATAGAGACCAACCAATCACACCAACTCAGGACCAGCCTTCTTAGTCATTGTTGTATTACTCTGAGTATCTACCTTATTGTCTCATACATGTAGTAATGTCATGTCAGTAGTTGAAATGATCATCTGTTATTTCTGATTCTCACTTTTCTAGGCAAAAATAGTATTTGTTGGATCTCTTATGCAATGGGGTCATGTGACCATCTCACCAATGTGTGTGAGAAGTGATAGATAACATTTCTTGCCAGAAGCACTACTTAGGCTAATCTGATGAGAGATAGTGCAGAAAAATGTTTCTCTCTGCCAAGGAGATCAACAGTCTTCTACTAGCAGAAGCAGTAGACGGGGTTCTGGAGGAAGAAATCAACATAATTCAGAAATAAACACCTAAGCTTTTAAGTCACTAACAATTGGGGTTGCTTGATACTAATGTGTAACCCAGTTTCTCCATACAAATGTGTATGGGAGACAAGGGAAGCATATACAAATGACTTAGGATAGCCTTCAGGTTTACCAAGTGGTAATGACTAGTAGATTGTAACAAGTTTGACCCTTCTTATCCCTCCAATTGTACAATTGTAATATCAAACAAGTAAGCATGTCTAAAATATTTTTCATTTGCTCATTGCGGCTTTTTCCCCCAAACACAAATTTTGACTGCATCCCTGGAAGGTAGAATTATGCAGTCTAAAAGCTGAGAAAATAAGACACAGTACCTCCCTTTTTTAAAAAAACTCGTTTTAGCTTACCATCTCTCTTATAGTTTGATAAGGAATTATCATTAGAAAAAGAGACAGATACACAAAAGATTTAGCACAGTGCAGTATCTTATTAAAATGTGATTTCAAAATATTTGTATTCATATAAGAAGGTTGTATAATTCCACAGCACTATAAATTCCTTCTTTGTCATATTGACCATATAGAGGAGGCCACACAGTCCAGGAGTAAACTGTCATAGTCAAAAAAGGTCTTGGAAAAAGTATAACTTGATTTTAAAAGTATCAGCATCCCACATTTATATATTACTTTCCAACTTGAATGGTACTTTCTTCAATATGACTTTGCCCAGGACCTTTATCGTGTAGGCAATACCTTTTTGTATGAATATGTCCACAAAATAGCACCATATAAGACAAGTTTTCTGAACTTCCTACTATTTGCTTGGAAACTGGAGCTCAGTAAGTCTAAGTGATTAATTTATCTAAGATCTCATTGGCAGTATGTAACAGAATCAAAATTCAAAATCAGACTTTCTAAGTCCAGAAAATTCACCCATGTTCCACTCTGCTCCATGGAAATAGAGATGTTGAAAAATCAAGAGCTATCTCTGTTTCTCAGGGATAACTCCCTGAAAGATGCAATATCTGTGTTCATGCTTGTCAGAGTGTTCCAGGCTCCCATTTTCCTACTAGTCAAAGAACATCCTCATACCTTTAGTCTAAGCTTTATGTTTGGTGAATAACTGGGCAATTAATGAATAAAGATGTTAATTTTAGATACACGTTGAACTTTCATCCCCAAAAGAAAACATATTTACGTACATACACATATATAATATCTTGATTTTTTTCATTATTATTAATTTTTAGGTTAGCATACAAATAATAGGCTTAATAATTTCATCTTCATGTATATGTATCATTATACCTTGGTCTCATTTGTTCCTCTCCCCCACTCTCCCCTTTCCTATGACCCTTTCCATACCTCAGCTCCACAAAAGTCAATTCACAATGGATTGAAGACCTGAATGTAAGACCCAAAAATGTGAAGCCACTAGAGGAAACCACTCCAAGACCCGAATCCAAACAAGGAATTTCTGAAAAGCATTCCAATAACACAGGAAACAATCCCAATAATCAGAGGATGGATATCTAGAAGAAATAAAGAACTGTAAAAATAAAACACCATAAAACCAAATCACCCAATCAATAAACGAGAGAATTAAGTGAGTAGACAGTTCTCAAATGAAGACATTGATTTCTATACAGATTGAGAGGTATGGATCTAGTTTCATTCTTCTACATGTAGGAACCCAGTTTTTCCAGCACCATTTGCTAAAGTGGGTGTCTTTTCTACAACACATGTTTTGAACATCTTAGTCAATAAATTAAGTGACTGTAACCATATGGGATTACCTTGGGGTCCTCTATTCTAATTCACTGGTATACATGTCTGTTTTGTGCTGACAATACACTGTTTTTGTTACTCTGACTATATTATTATTTGGGATGCCTCTAACACTGTTCTTTTGGCTGAGGATTGCCTTAACTATTTAGGATCTTTTGTGTTTCCATATAAATTTTAAGATTTTTTTTGTAGTTCTGTGAAGAATTTTTGGGAGGAATTTTTATGGGGATTGCATTGAATCTGTAAATAACTTTTAATAGTATAGCTATTTTCTTTTTCAGTGTTGTTAAGTTTTCATTATAGAAGCCTTTTACCTCCTTAGTTAAATGGTTTATTTCTGGATATTCTTCTCTAAAGCTATTGTGAAAGGATTTTTCTCCCTGATTTCTTCCTTGATAAGTTCATTATTGGCGTATAGAAAGCTGTAGAGTTTTGTGTGTTGATTTTTTATCTTGCTATTTTGCCGAAAGTGTTTATCGGCTCCACTTTTCTGGTGGAGTCTCTCCAATCTTTCAAGCATAGGATCATGTTATCTACAAATAGGAGTAACTTGACTTCTTTCATATCTGTATCCCTTTTATTTCTTTATTTCTTTATTTTGTTGTGTGTGTGTTTGTGTGTGTGTGTTTGTGTGTGTGTTTGTGTGTGTGTGTTTGTGTGTGTGTTTGTGTGTGTGTGTGTTTGTGTGTGTGTTTGTGTGTGTGTGTGTGTGTGTTTGTGTGTGTGTGTGTGTGTGTGTGTGTGTGTGTGTTTTGCCAGTATGGGTGCAGTGCCTTTGGAGGCCAGAAGAGGTTATCAGATCCCCTGGAACTAGAGTTAGCTGTCCTGTGGATACTGGGAACTGGACCTGAGTCCTCTGAGAGAACTGAGTCCAAGAGCAGCCAGTACTGTAAAGCGCTGGGCTGTCTCTCTAAAGTGCTGAACCATCTCTCCAGTCCCCCTCCCACTTTTATTTCTTTCTCTTGCTTTATTCCTCTAGCTAAGACTTTGAGCACTTATACTGAATAAGAGTGGAGAGCACAGATGCTGTTCACATTCCTGATTTTAGACTAAAGTATCTCAGATTTTCCTAATTTAGTATACTGTTGACTATAGATTTGTCATCTATAGTTTTTATTAGGTCTGCTCCTTCTATTCCTAGTTTCTTCAGACACACATGGCTATGGCTGGCCTTGTACATGAGCACTGGGGATGTGAATCCAGGCTCCCTTGCTTTCACAGCAAGAACTCTAAGCACGTGAGCCATTTCCAGCCCCCTTCCCTTCCTGTTTCCAGATACTGTTTAAGAAGCATTGGTGCTATCTCTTCTTAAAAAGGTTTTTAGAATTTGTCAGTGAATCCATCTGGTCCTGGGCTTTTCTTTTGGGGAAAATTTTATTATTATTATTATTATTATTATTATTATTATTACTGCTTCAATATTGATTGTTATGGACCTAGTTAAGAATTTTGTATCTTCTTGATCTAATTCTGGGAGGTCATATGTCTAAGGATTTAACCATTTCTTCTAGACTTCTGTTTCTTTGCAAAGTAAGTTTTCAAAGATGTCCCTAACGATTCTCTGGGTTTTACTGAGATTCATAATAGCCTCCCATTTTTTCATCTCTAATTTTATGAATTTGGATTTTCTTTTTTTTTTTAATTTTGCTTAATGGTTTGACAATCTTTAATTTTTCAAAGAACCAACTCTGTTTTATTGATTCTTCGTATTGTTCTTTTTATATATATAGTTCTTGTCTTTATTGTTTCTTATCTATGGGGGTTGGATTATCCTTTTTTTTCTAGGAACCTGAAGTGCATCATTACATCATTTATTTGAGATCTTTCCACATTTTCTTCTTGAGCTCATAATCCCAGGTTTTGACTTCAGGTTCTCACCTTATGCTTTTAGAACCCAGGACAGTAACACTAGTGGAAGCCCAAATACCCTATGTCTAGCTATTTTAAAAATAGAAAGCAAGGTAAAGCATATTCTATATTTTGATTTCCAAATACATTCTCATAGTTCTCATAGTGATTTTAACAGTGTTAAAGTCAGTGAAAAGTCTATGTAACTTTAATATGAAGTTTAATTAATACTTTAAAAATGAGTGATTTTCGCTATTATAATGCATGTCTATGCACAGGTCAGTAATATATTAATAAGTAAAATAAATGATATAATTTATAAGTTATTATATAGTCACTCCATAAAGTTTTCGTCTACTGCTTCAATTTTAATATAATGATTAATAATGATATAATCAAGATTTTCATATTACTTGTTTTGTATTAATAATAATGTCAAATTAAACAAACGATTTGTTGCTTTTTTAAGTATATTTTAATTCCATTTTGGAAAAAAAACTTTGTTGCTGATGTTATAGAAACATAAATTATCAAATTAGTGATGTCAAAATTAGACTTAGAAATGAATAACTTGTACATACTTGTGCAAGCATTATAATAGTGACATATGATGTGTTTCTATAGTGCTATAGAAGGCATAAAGTACTTTTTATTTCACTGTATCATTTGTATTACAACTTCTATTATCTTATAAAGCAATATTTAGGTCCATTTAACAATATAAAATGCAATTTACATGCTTCATAAATTTGAAGCTTAGATTTGCATATATACAAGTTGAAAATTACTTCTCCAAATGCTCAGAACCAGAAATGTTTCACATTTCTTTTTCAGATTTTGGACTATTTCCAAACCTCTAATGGGATGTCCCAGTATTGGGCTCATCTAAAATGGCGCCTGGAGGAAGTGAAACTAAGCCAGAAGGCGCCAAGAGATAAACAAAAACTCCTGGAAATGAGGAACCTGCAAAGAAACAGAAACCTACTGTGCTTATGAGACGAAATATAGAAATGCTTACTATTGGAGCAGTGTGTTACTTCTGCATGGGGAAGGCTTCCTCTCCCCTGTAGGTTAATAAGGCATTCTTTTTCCTCTGTAGTGATTGGTAGGTTTGCTTGCCCGTGTAACTGCCCATGTAACCGCCCATGTAACCACCCATTTATGTTATACAAGGCTTGAAAATAATGCAATGCGATAGGCTGTTAAGAAATGAGGAAGCATTCTTAATTGGAGAAAGAACTGTATATAAGAGCATGCATGAGCGCTGTAAAGCGATTTCCCTGCTGCCCCAAAGAAGAGCTGTAACACCAGAAGAAGCCAGCTGTTGACTCTTCTCGGCCCAACGGGGGTCCCAGTTTCACCTTTAGGATCTCCGCTGCTTAGCACCGGGGATCTAGGTTGGGGCAAGCCACGCACCGGATCTCCCGAGCTCCTCTCCCCTCGGACCAGGACAGGGGTAATCACAAGGAGGAAGAGGAGCACCGACTCATGTCTGCCGTGCCCATCGTGACAGCCACGAGGGGACATGACATCCCGGGGTTGAGACACAGGTCAAAACGTAAAATGCATTTTTGTTTTATATATATATCTTATAAATATAGCCTGAAAGACCATATGATTTTTAAGAATTTTAAAATTGAATTTTATTTTTAATTATGTGTATATGTGCATGTCTGTGAGTTAGTACATGCACCTGATTGCATGGCCCACGTCAGCCAGAAAAAGGTATTGTATCCTTGGAGTTGGACTTATAGGCAGTTGGGAGCCACCCAATATGGGTGCTGGGAATCGAACTCTTAGTAGTACACACTCTTAACTGCTAGGCCATCTCTTCTACCGCTTAATTTTTTAACTCTAAAATTAAATGTATTTATTTATTTATTTGTGTATGTCTGTGTGTGTGTGTGTGTGTGCACCATGGGGCCCAAGTGGAGGTCAGTTCTTGCTGGAGTCAGTTCTCTCCTTCCACCATGTGGATCCCAGAAGTTAAATTCAGGTCATCAGGTTTGGTGCTAAGTGCCTTTACCCACTAAGTCAACTCACCAGACCATAATATGCTTGATGTACCTGCATTTTCTTTTGAGACAGGGTCTCCCTATAGCCTCAACTACCTAGAATTTGCTATAGAGACCAGGCTGGCCTCCATCTCACAGAGATCCACCTGCCTTCACCTCCAGAGTGCTGAGGTTAAATGCATGTTTAACCATGTATGTTTAACCATGACCATGTATGTGCATTTTTATTGTGACTTAATACATGAGATCACATGAGGAGTTTCCCATTTAATATGTCATTAGTGTTAAATTTTTCATATTTTAGAGCATTTTGAATTTTAAGTTTTCAGATTAAGTATACTCAACCTGTTCAATTTATGTGAACTATTTAAAATCCAGAGTTTGGGGCCTAGAGAGATAGCTCAGCAGTTAAGAGCACTGGCTGCTTTTGGAGAGGACCCTGGTTCAATTCCCAGTACCCACATAGTGGCTAACAATCATCCATAACTCCAGTTTCAGGGGATTTGACACCCTCTTCTGACTTCCACAGGCACTGCACAACATGGGTGCACTTACATACATGGAGACAGTACACTCATATACATAAAATAAAAATAATAGAGAATATATAAAAATAAACAGAATCTAAATCTTCTACAGTTCTGTACTTTTAAACATTGTACCAGTTTATGAGGATAACTCTGGAACCTCAAATTAGAACAGAATGCAAAGTAAGAAAATAGACAATACTACTGGGATGCTTCATCATAACAAGAATCCATTTCATTCATGCTAATTAAGAGAAAGAATTTGACAAGTTAATACATTTACATTTTCACTTATCTAAGTGTTTCCACTGCTTAAATTATCGCCTAGATTCTAAATTGTATCTCCAATATCCAAAGGGACCAGCCCACATATCTTGGTACCATTTGAATAGTTGACTTTTGTTTTGAGGACATCAGGCAGATTTATAGATTTCTCTAAGACTTGAATAATGTTAATCATGAGAAAAAAATGTTTGATTGCTAAGTGACAGAGGTACCCATGTGTTCTCTGATTTATTATGGGGCCGTTTAGAGCAAAGGTCCTGAGTATAAATCGCTATGACCCAGACTAAAAGCTGTACCATTGCAACAATGCCGAGGGCCATTGCAGAAAGGATTATGTGATTTCCATGAATTCGTCAGGTTTAATCAGTTTCCTTTTAATTTTATTCATTTTTCACCAATATTCATGGCTAAAGAAATTTGAGGATAGGGCTGGAGAGATGGCTCAGTAGTTAAGAGCACTGGCTGGGTTCAAATCCCAGCACTTACCTTGGTGGCTAACACTATTCATAACCCAGTTCCAGGGGATCCAACACCCTCTTCTGGCCTCCACAGGCACTACATGACACAGGTGCACTTATGTACATGTAGGGGAAGCACTCATACACATAAAATAAAAATAAATAAATAAGAAATTTGAGGAAAACCAAGCAACAGTTTTATTTAGTATTTATTATATTCACAGGTATTGATATAAGCATTTTGTGTGCAGTATTATACTTTAACCTCAAAATAACCAATAAGGAGCTGAGGAGATGGCTCAGCAGGTAAGGGCACTTGCCACCACATCAGATGGTGTTAGTTTGATCCTGAACCCACTTGGTGGAAGGAGAAAACAGACTCCCACAAGCTGTCCTTTGACCTCCACACATGCACCATTGCAGGCAGGCACACATGAAATACACATATAAATAAATAAACGTTAGAAAATATCCAATGACATAGATAATAATTCTATTCCTCCTTTCATAAATAAAATTGAGATGCACAAAAGATAAGTAACTTGCCCTAGGTCACAGAGCGAGGAAGTAGTGGATCCGGTATCACCCAGAACTTTCACTTGTAGGCTATAAATTACGCTCTTTTTATTCCATTCTTCCCTCGTGTCTTATTCTAATCTGCTTTTAAATTTTTAAATAAACTTAAATATAATTTAATGATAATAGGAAAACATAAAAATTATACATGTATGGTAGACCATGTGAGGTAGATGCATTGCGTAATATGTTGTTCGGATCAGGGTAAACATACTTACCTCCTCAAACACTTGTTTCTTTATGATCAAAATTCAAAATCCTTTTTCTAGCCTTTTGAAATATACAAAACATAATTTCTATCCCCATTCTCCTCCTCTGCAATACCATTCTAGAGCATTCTTAGCTTACACCCAGTGATCCGCTTCCCTCCATTCCTGGCTGCTCCCTGCTCCTTCCATCTCTGGTGACCACCATTCTTCTCTGACTTCTATGAGCTCAACTTTTTATATTTCACCTATAAGGAAGAAAACTTAAAGATTAAAAAATATATATGCAGAGGATCAGTAGAGAAATGCATTTAAACTGCTTGGGCTCCAACTCATGTCTGAGGTCACTAAGCAGCTTCCTGCTGTTTCATCGAGGCTGTGTATTCTTGCATATTATTTGATCCAAAACCGTTATCATCTTCCAGTGTATAATTGTTCATAAATCCATAGTATATGCTAGCTTTTCTTTAGCATGGTTTTAATTTTTGCCTTTTACCAACAGGTAGGGTTTGTGGTTCACACACACACAGTCTCTTTGGATACTGGTGTGATTTCTTGTTGACTGTGCAGCAGCTAATGATATGGCTGAGGTGAAGAGTTCCTGGCATGTCCAGTGTCTGATAGATATTCATCTTAGACAACAGTTCAGGAAAGGAGAACTCACCTGGACCCTACAGATGGAGTCGCTGACACACTGAGGACAGGGAGGGCATAAAACAATCGACAATTTGCAGCACATACTGCTAGAACTATTAGAACTTTCTCATTTTCTGCCGCTTTGTCATAATAAAAATACCTACCACTTACCGAATGAAGCAGTGAACCAGGCATTGCACTTTGCACTCTGCATTAATTAGCTCACTAATAACAGCTCCAGATGAGGATGCTCGGCATAAAAGTTGTATTACCCACCCAGTCATTCAAGTGCTAAGTGGCAAGCCAGTCTGATGCTAAATTCTTGTCCTCGACCACAGTGTCCCAACTATGAAACTGGAATCAGTCCCACTTCCTGACAGGTTATTTGTGAATTGCTGTAAACAGTGAGAGGGAAGCACCACAGCACACCTCAGAAAACACTTCTGGTGTTGCTAGCCAGGGACTCACTTCAGCAGGGAGTTGGAGGAATATAGGGTTTTCACTTTCTTTTAGCTTTCAGAATAGCTGACCTAGTCTACATCAGAAGGGAAGATTAGAAAGGCTGCAAATTCTTTCTCTCAGTCTACTTTTATTTGGTTTGTGGAAATGGGGTAAGTTCCTCCTAAGTTTTAACTTTATCAGTTGGGTTTCATTCTTAGCATACAGTGGTATAAAGTTTTGTCTTTTGTCAATATTTCATACAGATTTTAGTGGAAGATTGGGAGAAATTAAATGAGATGCTGCTAATTCCATGTCGTTAAATCATAGAATTTTGCCCCCTTATCCTTTAATTCCTCTTTATTCGGGCCAGCAAGATGGCTCAACATTTAATTTGCAAGCTTAGTGAGTTGAGTTAGATCCTCCCAAACCAAAACTGAAAGGAGAGAACTGACTCCCAAAAGTTGTCCTCAGATGCCCTACTCCACACACTGAGGCATGCATGTACCCACACTCATTTATAGGCACAAGTAATAATAATAATAATAATAATAATAAATAAATAAATACCTTTTGTTAACATTTCCACCATTTCAGGAAAACACAGGTATCTTTGACAATCTGATATTTCAAGTGACTGAGCTAATTCCAGAAGATACCAGTGTTAAGTTATGATGAAGATATACCTTCTCATTTATTCAAGTAGGCCTTTCTACTTTGTACACATTTGGGGCCTTGAAGGTTGAAAGTAAAATATGAAGGCAGAATACCAAAGATAATTTCTTGCAATAGAAATTTGCCTTTGTAGCACATACTCTGCTCAGCTTGGGTTCAGATTAATAATTCAACAACACAAAAGACTCCAAGTCTACTTCGCTGCTATTCCTAAAACTTACTTGTTATAAAGATAAACAATTACTCTATAGCCCAAATCACTTTCATTTGAAATGTAGTAATAATCTTTGAGAGAATCTAATTTTGAAAGATCAAGAAAAACTTACCACAGATCAGTCCCGGACATCATCAGTAACTGCTTTATGCAGCTCCACAGATATTCCCTAAAGGAAGACACTGTGCACACGCTGTGCGTGGGTATATGCAATGTGCACTGATTAATCTGTGACATCTGTAGAACACAGGCTTTCTTCTATGTCCTCTATTCTCAATCATTCATTATGGCTATATATTCTGGGAAAATATAATTAAAATTATATATATATATAAATTAATAAATATATAGCCTAAATTTACAAAAAAATGGGAAATTTTTATTTGCCTTTTAAATCCTTAGTATTTTGACACATTTCACTGCTAAATAAAAGTGTTTTTAATTTAAGCTAGAAAACTAATTGGTATCAGATACTAAAAGTTCTTGTAAGTTGCTCAAAGTGTTAGTTCTGGGAATAGCATTTTTGTATTTTTCATATTGATTTGCCTTTGAGACAAACTGCAACAAGAAAGCAGGTGATAAGCCTTTGTTAATGCCTCTGGGAGAAAATTCTGTAGCTACAGACTACTGTTGATAAACAGATTTTGAATTAATTAGTTCTGCATAATTATGTGAGACATCAACTCTCTAAAACCAAATGCAAACTGGTCTGATATTGCTTTACAGATACAAAAGGAAAATGTGTCTTAAAATTTACCTTTCTTAGAGTATAGATTTAATATTTTTAAAGCAATAATTGATTTTTTAAGTGGCATGTTTAAGACATAGCGAGCATTGCTATTAGATTCATAAAATGAGATACAAAAAGATTTGCTTTTTATATATTGTCACCATTATGGGCAGAAGTGGGACTGGGAGTTCACTACTATTCCTGCCTCATAATTCCTGGGAGTTATGTTTTATAATAAATGTCAAAGTGACATCTTAAGAAGAAGAGCTTGGCACTAAGAGGGTAGAAATTTCAATAGAATACCATTAAGAATTTTGAACTAAGCATGGTGGCACAGGACTGTATTCCCAGCTACATGAGTAGCTGAGGCAGGAGGATCAGAGGTTCAAATAGCCTAAGCAACAAAGTCAGACCCTGTCTCAAAACAAAAAGCGAAAAATAGAAGTGCGACTGGGGATCTAGCTCAGTGGTAGGGTACTCGCCCAGCACGCACAAGCTCTTGGTTCAATCCCCCAGTGCTGCCAAAAAAGAAAAGAATTTTGTCCACACAAATACAATAGAAAGGAAGAAAGGAAGGGAAGGATGGAGAGAGGGAGAGAGAGGGGGAGGGAGGAAGAGAGGGAGGGAAAGGTATAAGAAAAAAGTGCTTTAAATGAATAGGAGACAATTACAAATATTTTTGAAAGAATAATGAAGACATATGTGCAAAACAACATAAAAATAAATGGTAAAATTCTAATAATCAAATTAATATATGGTTAATATAATTTCATCAGGAGAGTTCAATTAGTTTTCTGAGCTTTTGTCTAATTTTTAAAGAAATTATCAAAGTGAATAAACATGAAGGTAAGACAATTATTCAAAAGAAAATCTGTGTGGAACAACTTGCCTTGTTAGAAGTTGCCATATATTGTAAACGTATAATACTTTCAAAAAGTGCTACTGATACTGTACACAGAAGATCAATGAAACAGAATATAGCTCAATGACAGACTAGTACAAAATCAAATTACCCTGAGAATATAATTTACACTTTCCACTCAGAAATATTTACCTTAATATTTCATTATAATAAAAATCTTTTTTAAAAGAGAAAAGTCAGGTGCAATGATACATGCCTATGATCTTAGTATTTAGGAAATGGAGGCAGAAGGGTCAGGAGTTCAAAGTAATGACTTGTCAGCTAGTTCTAGCTCTCGCACAATTATATAAAGTCGAGTGTTATACTTCTCATAGAGAAAAGAAAGGCTATTATTCTACACCAGGACAGTAATTCTCAATAGAAGGCCGATTCATATATAGTACATGTTTGCATCTCTCCAAGGTATTTGACTTGCAACTAACAGATATTCCCAATTCAAATTCACGAGGAATAAGGAAATGTATTATCCTTTGTGAGAAGTCTGGAGCTTAGGTGGGTCCCAGGCCATCTAATCAATGGCCTGGATTTGTCCCACCTCTTCATGTAGGCATGATTAGTGTCGGCTTGACTTCCGGGCTGGTTCTCTTCCTGGGAACAAGAAGTTTATAATGGTTTTAGTTATAAAAATGTCAAGATGCATAAAATAGAACATTTCTTAGCCTGTCTCCTTCTTAGAAGCAAAGAAAACTCTCACAGAAGCCCCCATCAGACTGCTTAACCCTTTTTAGCCAGATAAGAGTTGTTCAGCTATTTTGAATCACAGCAAGGGAAAGGGGAAGTACATACAAGTTGTAGATTAGGTGAAACACTGAAAGGATAGATAATATGCACACAAACTGGTTCTGCTGTAAAAAAGAGAGGGCCATGTTCTGGCGTGCCAAGTGGACAATGGTCAAACACAGAAGATAAGTGAGTGCGGGGTGCCCAGCCCTAAGTGACATATCTAAAATGCAGCCTCTACACCTAAGACTCAAGGAACATCAAAGAAAAGGAGATGGGGACAGAAAGAATGTAAGAGCCAGAGGATAAAACACCTGCAGCTGGTTAATGCATTCTGGATATGATAGGGAAGTGCACCAATGAAACCTCCACAGTGTGGTAGTCTAACAAGATCTACATAATGACAAAACCGGTTGACATGCCAAGGTGGTTGGGGACAATTTCACAGGGCCCTACCTCAAGATGAAGAGCTACAGGCAATCAATGGATGCCAAGAGAGGGAGAACCAGGGACTAATTCCCTTCGGGATAATCCCAAGTGGGCATTTCTGAACATAAGCACACACAAGCACCACTAAATGGACTCAGTGAGTATTTATAAATGTATGTTTACATAGCAATAATAAACAAGAGGAAAGGAACTGAGAGGGAGTGCGGAGAGCAGGGGAGGAGCTGGTGTGGGGTAGAAGGGATGAAAATAGTGCAAGACACTGTTCACCTATGAAGCTCTCAATAATAAATTTTTAAAAATAAAAAAACAAAGAGAGGGCTATGGAGGGTGTGAAGTCATGTATGTGGCATGAATGTTTCCTGCTCCAATCATCCACATTGTTAATGACATGGGAATGAGCATTCTTTTGTTAATCAAAGACAATGAAGACACTGTGATCGATACCAATGATGTAGTAGTGGAAAGGACCAACCCTTTCTCTTTCAGTAGTTGACAGTTTAAAGAGAGAAGGTGCACAAGTACACAGGCAGTTGCAGCAGCGTTAGAATCACGGTACCAGAGAAGCTCCTTGGATGGGTACCTTTGATTCCCGAAAAGTGCCGCATACCAATGGGTCCAGAAAGGGGAAGTGGGCACGTCACTCCTATGGCAACTGGAAGGCACATCTGAGACACTGGTGCTCAGAGCTACAAGGTGGGTGGAAATCCTACAGGGCCTTCTTGAAGGCTGTGCTAAGGCATTTATTTACATGTTACCAAATAAAAAGTTGCAAAGTAATACAATCTGTTTTTCTTTTTAAAGCATTCCCTCTGTTTGCAAAGTGGAGAATAGGTCAGAGGAATCAAGCCTAGGTTTAGAGAGAATACTTAGATGCTTTCACAGCAATCCAGGCCACGTATTCACAAATTATAAGATGATTCAAGTCTATAACTTAGGCAACTAAGTAGATACTGATATTTCACATAGAGTTTAATTTGGAACATTGGATATTTGAATTGTTTATGGGACATCTAAGTGAAATGTTTAACAATAAATAGAATTTTTTGGTTTACTGCAATTATTACCAACATTACTAAATTGCAAGTAGTCTCATGAAAACCTCAGCAAACATTAGCAACTTCCAGATTATTCAGGCATGTTTTCTTTTCTACCTCTGACACCATTCACGTGATGTGATGAGAAAAAGGCACAGCAAATGATCTGTAGACACTGACGAGTTAAACTAATAGACAAGGTTAGATGTTTTGTAAGAGGTCTGGCCTAAAGAAGATGCTGACTTCTAAAGACTCTGATGCACTTAAGAAATGTGTAGCCTTAGATACGAAGGCTAGTCATTTAGAAATAATGACTTAGCATCTCAACATAAGCCTTTTCTAATTTTACTTTCTGTCTTGGGCTCAGATGTGCCCTGTTTACAATCTTTACACACCCTACTTTACTACTCTAGGAGCCTCACTCACCTTTTTAAGTTCAAGGCATTTCCAGCAAGTATATCCTCATCTCTTTGCTCAGTTCCAACAGAAGAGCAGAGAGTTTAGCCCTTTGGTTCCATCTGAGACAAAAATTTCTCCATCTGAAGAACATAGATATAAAGACTTTCAATATGGAGGAAATGGCATTTTCATGAAAGTTTCTCTTCTGTGAAGGTTTAAGCAATTTCCAGTTTTCTATAATGTAAACAAATGCTGAATTGAACATCCTTGAATATAAATAAGTGTTACCAGGGTCTCATAACTTCCTTAAGAAAAATTCTAAAAAATCCAATTACTGGATCATGGGGCTGGGGAGATAACTCAGCAGTCCTCTTCCAGAGGACCCAGATTCAGTTCCCAGCACCCTTATGGCAGTTAACCACTGTCTATAATTCCAGTTCCAGGGGATCCAACACCCTCCTCTGGTCTCTGCAGCCATTGCATAACACAGGTGCACTTACATACATGCAGGCAAAACAGTCATACACATAAAGTAAAAATAAATAAAATAATTCAAATAATGGGACAAAAACAATGTTTTAAAGCTTCTAATACACTGTTGTCACATGCCTGTTTCTAATAAGTCTGTACTAATTCATATTCCCACATTATACAGTTTAAAATATAATCTAATTTAGAAGAAATGACTGATGTTTTCCCTCTCATAAATACCCTAAGTCTTCTTTAATATTGCCATAGTTACCAGTCAGCTTCCTAAAGCTGTGGAATTGACCAGTAAAGTTCTCATGTCATACTTCTGAAACTGTCTTGGAGTACAAAAGAGCCATGGATTCTGTACTGATGGATGAGATCATAGTTCCTCTACAAACCCACAGAGTTGATTCCAGCACCTTAACTTCCTTGGACCTTGTTTTTCTCTGTTCAGATTACAGCACTGTACTACAGTTAAGTAGAGCAATTAAATTTTTACAAGTAGTCTAACTGGCTCAGTAAATTGTATCATGGTATCCAAGTTTGAAAAACAAACAAACAAATGCATTAAAATGTTCTTTTCAAAGTTTTTTCTTTATATACTTCCTCTACCACCAAATTTTGAGGATTAGACTTGTTGAAACCTGAAAGTTAACTAGGGGATCAGCCCCTCCTCATTTATGTACCATTGTAGCTTTATTCCTTACAGATTGATTGCTAAAATCCCAAGAGGAAAATAATATTTGTGGCCTTATGGAAGCTCATCCTCAGCATACATAATGGTGCATAGCTGCAATTACAGAGGGCTTATCTCAAAACACACACCCCCACACACACAGAGACAGAGAGACTTGTGTCTTACTAAGAATATGTGCCATGAGCTTATATAATCTACTCTGGAGTGAAAAATATGAATACAATAATCTCTTATACATTATCATATAAGACAAATTCTCTCAGTATTCAAGAGGATTTCTTTTTTTTTAAAGAGGATTTCATGAGACAGCCAAAATTCACTGCATTCTATGGACCTAGGGACAAAGAGGATTGCTTCCATGTCTCATCATGCCATATTATGAAATCTTTTAACTTATCCACATTTAAATCATAAAAGGAAACCTATCTGTTGAGCAAAGTGTCTCATCTATGTTGAGTTGGTGTTTTATACAAGGCATCTTTTCCTTCTGGAAAAAGAAAGCAAAGTATTACATACACATGCAAATGATTCAACATGTCCCAAATTATCCTCTACATAATATGAAACCATGGATATTCATTGTCTACAAGGACCTCTGCTTTGCTCACTATTTCCTCATGAGAAGCAAGTAGATGCACAATCACCAAGTATCTTGTGACTCATTTAAGATAACACAGCACCTCAGCAAGAGTTTGAGGTGAAGAGCAGGCAAGCGACCATGCTGAGGCAATCCAGAGGCAATGTGACCAGGATGTTACCAGAACTCAAACATGTACCACTCAACTCAAGCCTGTTGAACTCCATGAAATTTTAGTGCAAGGTCAAAAATCAATTGTTTTCTACCTAAAACTATGTTGTAAACATTTTCACCGAAATAGTCCCAGTCTATATTGTATGAGGTGTGTTCAAGTTCTACTTTCTACAAGAATCACCTGAAGAACTGTTACAGCTCCCAAACTTAGCACCACATCCCTAAACAGTTAAATCAGTAGTTTTTGCATTCTTCTCACTTTGTGGGTGTGTCTGAGCACATGTGTGTGAAGGTAAGAGGACCACCTCTTGGATTCAGTTCTCTCTTTTTACATGTGGGATCCAGGGTTTGAGTCAAGTCATGGCACCTTTATTCACTGAGCCATCTCACTGGCCCAGATCATGCATGTGGAGGTCAGAGAAGAACCATCAGAGGTGGTTCTCTTCTTTGACCGTGTAAGTCACAAGAGCAGAACTCTAGTCAGTCAGGCTTGGCAGCAAGACCTTTTACTCACTGAGCCATTTCACTAGACCAAATCTGTTTTAAGAGTAGGAACCAAGGGTCAGTATTTTTAAGGCTCCCCAGGAGTCCCTAATATGCAGCCAAGGCTGAAACTCACTAATATAAGATGCAATTCAAGTAATTATGAGTAAATCTAGACATGTTGTGCTTATTTGACCAACACAGAGCCAGAAATTTGGGGAACAACTAATAAAGTGACTTTCTCAGGGAAACACCATCCCTTTCAGATTTTCCTTCTTATGGACTATAGATTCTGGTGTCTGTTATACCCCGTACTGAATCCTTAGCTCCCTATTTATAAGTTTTAAAGTTTTTCCGGGGAATGTAAAACAGCTCTTGACATCTTTTATCTTTTTTCAGCCTTCTGCTAAACTACTTAGATTAGAATTCCTGAGAGGACCTAGAGTTATCACATCTTCTTAGATCAAAATCAGCCAAGGTAGACAGCTGAAAACTGTGGCATTTTGTGATTCCTTTAGTTCTAGAAAGTCTTTAAGAAACACCAAATACATGGCAGCATTAATGGATTGTTAGGGGATAGAGGATGGTGAAGAAAACTCTCTAGACCCTCTTCTGTCCTCATTTCCTTCCTTTCTCTCTCCCCTCATTCTTTGGTATGAACAATTACCATTTTATATGTCTTAAGTTATCTCATATATGATTCCATTGAAACACAACTTCAAAATGCTAGAATTTTTCCCTTGGCAGAAATCCAAGCACTCACTCACTTTCTCCACCAGGTATACACACAGGTGCTTCAGTATAAAGAATAGTATATTTGAGTTTTTCCCTCATGAGCAATTTGTAAGTATTCACTATGATCTACCCAATTGGTTTCCCAAATTCAAAGCCAAAAAGAAAGAATGTGAGTTGTTTTTGTTTTTGTTTTTAAATTGAGAATGACTACAGCTATACCTACAAATCTAGGAAGTAGGTAAATGTTGCCTGTGAGCTTCGTTGTGATGAACCTATTGAATACACTGTCAATCAAAATTACCACACACAATCTCAAACAATAGACTCCAAAATGTGATCATATATAACTATCTCATTTATGCTGAGTTTTGACAACAGAGATAGTTGAAAACCATGTTTTAGTCCTACTTCTATCTCTAACAATATGAGTCTTTTAAAAACTGTTTTTCTGACAGAACAACTTTAGTTTCCTCAGAGGGCCACTGAACCCAGGTTTGTGGTTCAGATTCAGAAGCTCTTTACTTTTTCTAGGCTTTCATCTTTTCTAGTTGTTTACAGGCTGGAGTTGCCACGCTGGGCTCCTCCCTTCATTCTTAATTGTGCACACTGTACATGCTCTGAATCATCTGATGATGTAAGACCATGTTATTCCAGCTCCTGACAATTTATCTGTTGTTTCTATGTGTTACATTTCATTATTTCTGAGACTGTCTGTGCTTCCATGATTATGACTTGATAAAATTACAGATCAGTTCAGATCTCAACACGGAGAGAGGTTTGCAAGGTTTGTTTACAATTAAGGATGCCATATGCCCCTCTTAAAAAAAAAGATGTTAATTACTAAAGAAGAAACAAGACAAGAAAATCTGGAATTGCTGCAGACCTACTAAGTCAACAAGGAAGAAATCTTCCATTCAGTGAGAATAAATGTAGTGAATCTATTGCACTGCATTTTTATGTCCCACCAAATGTATTCAGAAAAGTCAAAAAAGCAGGAAAAGCCATAGCCTAGTAGCAATATATTAAATGAATAGTGTGATATGTTTCATATTTTAAGGCCAAACTGCCTCGAATCTTTATTTATCTGCAAAATTATGTAACAAGATAGGAAATGTTTAAAAGCTGTGTACAATAACAACCTAAACTGAATAATTGCCACTGATCAAGTAAAAGTAGGTTTTCTCTTTTGCTGCATACCGTTTGGACTTGCTGATCTTCTACAAGCTGGCACTTGTAGCTGGGGAGAAATGTAAAGTTCAGTCAATCATTTGTCTTCAAAATAATTGTGAGTGTTTGATCTCTTTGCTTTTTTTTCTTCCAGCTGGTTTGTAATTATAGATAAAGCTTTGTTTTTAAGGAATGCACAATATAAACAGAACTCATACAGCTTTGCACCCAACAGCACACTGGCAGGAAATACTAGCATAGAGAGCCATACCTTAAAGCATGGTTTGGATACCCAAGACACTCTTCTATCCTATACACACTACTCCAAGCTCTCCTCTCTTCAAACACAGGCATCCACATGGACCTTCCTTAAGAAGAAAACTCTAGTAATATGCCTAGTTAACCACTCATAATGGTATCCACACTAGTCAGGATCTGCACTAGCAGTCTATAAAAAGGGCAGCCCTCAGCATGTTATAAAGTAGATAGCAAAGCAGGTAGATTTCTTGACTTTACTGACAGAACTAAAATAAGAAAAGGGCTGGGCATTTGGTAAATACCCCTTAAGGAGGCAAAAATTCCAGAAGCTAACTCCACTTTCAGGCCCTTTCATCTGGCATTATCAGGACCCCAAAGGGCCAGACACTTGAGTTTGGCCTAGGAGCACACCCAGAAGACATACAAGCCTTCAGTATTCTATCAACCAAGTAGTCAGGAAGCTGTGTAACTTTGGATCCACTTCCACTTAGATTCGTGTCTAAATCTTGCTAGTTGTACAGCTCAGGTGTCAGCTATAACTTCTGCCAGTTTAAAATGGAGATGATCATTTTGCTGCAGCAACACCATTACTGGGAAGGATTACCTCACCACTTGTTTTCCTCTAACCAGAGGGAAGGTGTGCCCCTACCAAAGTCTCCATAAGATAGTAAGTCGACAGAACTGACATAGTCTTCCTATTGGCAAATTTGACATGGGCATACAGACCTCATACACTGAAACTCTCAGTGGGCTCAGGGACATAAACACCAAAAAATAATAAATAACAGTGACTGAGCGAGACTTGGTTTCATGTGGGAATAGAGCAGAGCCTTAAAAGCTGGCTTACGGTCATCCCTCAATGTCGTCTTAAATCAGTGCCAATATCCTGGGCTCCTTTGATTTTATAGGGCCTTTGTTCAGATTGTCAGATCACCAAACTTCAGGCATTTATCTGTTTGCTGGTTGGATAGTAGAACAAAATAAAAGCGACATTAAATTTTCCTTTTAAGTTTTAAATCTATATAAAATATATTTTATAGCTGGAGAGATGGTTCAGTGGCTAAGGACACTGACTGCTTTTGCAGAGGACCCAAATTCAGTTTCCAGCACCCTCATGGCATCTAACAACTGTCTATAGCTCTAGTTCCAGGGGATTTGAAGTTGTCTTCTGACAGCACTGCACCACATGGGTTCACTTACATACATGCAGGCATTACATTCGTACACATAAATAAAGATAATAAATAAAATATTTTAAAACTATATTTATTTATTTGTGTCTGTCTGTGTGTACTCCCTTCCCCCCCCAGCGTCCCCCACACGCATACATGCTATAGCATTCATATGAAAGTCAGAGGACACCCCAAGGGAGTCGGTTCTCTCCTTCCACCATGTCAATTCTGGGAATCAAACTTAGGTCCTCAGACTAGGCAGAAAAAGCCTTTAACTGCTAAACCATCTCACTTGCACTGCTGTCATTCTTAACAATCCTCCAATCTGATTGGATTTGGGGAATGAGTCACTTTCTGGGAAATTCTCTGTCCTTGTAGTCATTTGAATGGGTTTTTTAAAATGTCCCTTTTTACCGATGGAAAATGTAGCATAACACAGAGTTCCATAGAGGGTCTGATACTCATTAGACTGTAAGTTGTAAACTATTCTCTCTGCATACCCTGGTGCTTGGCACATGCTGAATGTTCAATATGTATTTTAGAATGAATTAATTAATGACTGAATGAACAGACTGTCAGAATGTCATAGTCCATTTGAGCTGGACCCATAAACTGGATGACTCAGAAGCATAATTCTAGAAGTTGGGAAGGATATGATTAAAGGCATCAATAGATTCAGTGTCTGGTTAGGGCCCATTCAAACAGACAATGATTTTGTTGTATCCTCACATGGAAGATGGGCAAGGAAGCTCTATGAGGCCAGATATAAAAGCAAATTCCTACAAACACACCCTGTGGCCCCTACCTCATAATATCATCAAACCGGAGATTAAGTTTCAATATGTGAATTTTAAAAACTTTGTTATTTTTATTTTATGTATATGAGTGTATTGTCTGAACGTATGTAAGTGTATCCATGTCATGCAATACTGCAGAATTCAGAAGAGGATGTCAGATTCCCCTGGAACTGGAGTTATGGACAGTTGTTAGCCGCCATGTGGGTAATGGGAATCGAACTTGTGTCAGAGCAACCAGTACTCTTAACCACTGAGCCATCTCTCCAGCCTCTCAGTATGTGAATTTTGTAGGGGCACAGACATTCACACTAAAGCAAAGGTGAACTTGTCTTACTTAATCCTGAGAAGGGTGGATTTCTCTAGCACTGAAATCAGATTTTAAGGAAAGAATGTTGGAAATCCATAGTTCCAAACTTCTTTTTTCAGTTTGAATACATAGCTTCTTATAAATGTGTATAATTTCTTACAATTTAAAATATATGGTTACCCCATGACTCAGAAATTCCATTTACTCTAGGAGAACTGAAAATATGTCTATAACAAGTTCTGTATAAGAAGGCTCATAGTTAATTTTGTACAAAAAATTTCGAAATAATTTTATTTAAAACAGCCCCAACTGGAAACAAACCAAATGTTTATTCACAGGTGAACAAATAAACATTGTCTATTTATAAAGGTAATACTACTAACAAACAAAAAAGAGGCATACTCTAGAGTGTGACACAAGGCTGACAATCTCCTAAACATCATATAAATGGAACAATATAATCTGTGTTCTGGTTTGCTGTTGATTTAACATCATGATTAGAGATTTATTGAAGGCTTCTATCATCTAGTTGCAAACTATTTTAAACAGATAATTGTGCACATCTCTTTCCAAGTCTGCATTGAGTGGTATTACATAACTACTTTGAAATTTTCTAGGATGTATAATGAAATTGGCACATGCTGCATTAATCTGGGATTTATTTTTCAAAAAACTAAATATCCTATATTTTATTCCCATTTTTGTAAATGTTGTTATGTGGTTATGAGGTATCTCCCCAAAAGACTCATGTCAGACAGTTTGGTCCTCCACTGGTGGTTAATCCCATCACTGTGAGGTTATTGGATCCTGAGACCTCTGACCTAATCAATGAAATAATCCACTCTTAGAGTCCTAATTTGGTGGCATTCTTGGGAAGTGCTGGTAACCAGAAAGTGAGGCTTAGTTGGAGGACACTAGGGCCATAGAGGCATATCTTTGATAGATACATGTTGTTCCTGCCCCTTCCATCATTCTCTGCTTCCTGCTGTAAAATGGCCCCCCACTTTCCTCTGTCATGCCTTTCCACGAGGATTCCATCATGACGTCTCTACCTTGGAGCCAACTGACCATAGACTGAACCACTAAGCCAAACAAATCTCCTCACTCCAGCCACCTTATTTTTAATAAAATATACTTTGTTTAGACTATCACAGTAAGTTAAAAAGAAAAAAAAATACAGATGTTCTGAATGTGTGTTTGTGTGTGTGTGTTGCTGGGGTCAGATCTATTGAGACACAAATTTTCATGAGATCCTCACAAGGACTCTCCTGTAAGTAACCCCAATAAACTCATTGGTTCACCAAGCAAGACTCAGACTGAATACTTTCTTTGGTCTGTTTGTGACATCTCTATGTGGATGTATTGACATTTCTTTAGGTCTCCCCAGGAAAAATCAGATAATAGCCTATATGTAAGAAGCACTGTACTGCTGGCTAAGCCTACCGATGTACATCCACCAGGCTTTCCCTTCCTTACTTCCAGTGTTCCTCTGGACATCAATGACCTTGCACTATATTTCTAAGAAGCAAAAATCACATGAACAATCAGATGGGGCTAGACAAAGTATCTAATCACAGCTAAGGATCACTTCTGTTGGACAACCCATGATCCAGAGGCAGACAAATTCTAATGCAATTATTATCAACAACTGAAAATATAGACATAGCCACTTAGCCTCCTAGCACAAGCTGTAGGAAGTGCTCTCTGAATGACTGATCGCATTGTCTCACTCTCGAAGATGCTCTTGCTACCTGCTATCTGGTGTTACTTAGCTGTCTCTCAACATTAATGCTGCTATTCCTCAGGATTCCCACAAATTCAGTCCCCTCGCCTTTAAATCAATCTAGTTTAAGTCCCTTTCTACCCATTTTTCTCCTACCTCTACCATGCCAGGTGAACCTTGACTGCTCAGGTATGCTGCCTAGTTTTCTACTGAGGCATTCATTTCTTTTCTATACTTTTGTTAAGCGTTCTTTGCATACTAAAAAATAGTTCTTGGTCACATTTGTTGGTTATTCTTTCCTAATATTTGTCTTTGAACTTTAAAATTTTTTTTCTATTAGAAGTTCCATAGTCCTGTTACTCAAATGCATAAGTCATTTCCTTTGTGATTTCTAGACTTCATGTCACTGAAAAGCCTTTCTTTTTAATTAGCCATGATTTTTTTGTCTAGCATTTTTATAAAATTTTATTATTTTGTTTATTTTTTATGTATATGAATATACTGCCTGCATGTATGAAAGTGCACCCCTATTGTGCACTGCTCCCAGAAGTCAGAATTGGGCATTGGATTCCCTTGGAATTGGAGTTACTGACAGTTGTTAGCCACCATGTGGATACAAACCTGGGTCCTCTGCAAGAGCTTTCAGTGCTCTTAACCTCTCATCACTCCAGCCCTTTCCAGTACTTTTTACTATTTCTTTTTTTAATATTTTATTTATTGTTTTATTCTTTGTGTATGAGTGTATTGCCTGCATATGTGTAAGGAGGTCAGAAGAGGGTGTCAGATTCTCCTGGAACTAGAGTTACGGATGGTTGTTAGCCACCATGTGGATGCTGGAAATTAAACCCCAGTCCTCTGCGAGAGCCTCCAGGCTCTTAACTGCTGAGCCATCTCTCCAATCACACTATTTCATTTTTAGTTCAACACTTAATTTGTCTGCAATCTATTTTAGCTATGGAAGAAAATTAATAATACGATTTAGTATTTGTTTTCATTTATTATTGTAATGTACAGCAGGTTCCAAAAACACTTCATTCTAGCTAAAATATAGCAGGAGAATCCAGATGATTGATAAGAATAAATAAGAAAAAAGTGGTGGCGCAGGCCTTTAATCCCAGCACTTGGGAGGCAAAGGCAGGCAGATCTCTGTGAGTTCAAGGCCAGTCTGGTCTACATAGCGAGTTTCAGCTAGGGAGACAGGGAAACCCTATCTCAAAAGGACAAAAAGAAGAAGAATAGAAGAGATCACCATCATCTCAGGCACAACAAACCGCTTTCTTTTTGTCAAGTTCTTTAATTCCACCCATGACCAGGGGGCCTTCCCCATGGCCTTTGCTTTTGGCCCTCAGGTCTCTCCTGCCCTTCCTTGTTTCTTCTTGACAACCTTCTTATCCATCCCTTGGCCTGCTTCTGGGTCCACCTCTTGCCACCCTCAAAGCCCAAGATAGTACCTGTGTCCCCCTTCTTCAGACCCTGATCCTAACTTTGTATTTTTCAAATGGATGGCCAGAATCACCAACATCTTTGATGAATAATAGATATTTGCTCTTCAACTTTTAAAAGCCAGTATACAAATTTCCTTATATTCTTGTTCTAGTTCTAGATTCTCTATCTCACTGATCCATCAAGTTTCAAGTTTTTTATTGTTATGTAATTTTTGTGAGATGGTTTATCTTTGATATTGATGTTCTCCATTTGTGATCACTACCCATTATTAGTCTTCTGTTTCACAATTGGCTCTTTCCACGAGCCAATCTGATCCCACACTGAACTTTAGTATCATGTTGCATAATATTTGACCTTAGGCATTGAACAACAAATCTGAGGGACTAATGTCTGCTAACAAAGTAATCTTGACTGCTGATCTTATCAATAGATTCTAATTAGTTTCCTCGACTGTTGTGATTTCTATAACACACACAATAGAGCTAAGACTCAAAATTCAACCTGGTTGATTATTTATTGGACAATCTGAAAATATGATACAATTGTTACTCCAAATTTTATTTTGGTCTTTTTGAGACAGGGTCTCCCTATATCCCCGGCTGTCCTAGAACTCACTACGTAGACCAGGCTGGCCTCCATCTCACAAAGGTCCACCTGCCTCTGCCTCCTGAGTGCTAGGACTAAATGCATGTACCACCATGCCTAGCTCATTGCTCCAATTATTAACAAGTGAAGAAACCATAGTAAAATCAACACTTAGCTGGACTATATGTAATAGGAAAACCTAAGTGCATCACTCCTGCCCCTCCAATGAGGGTGGGTAGCCCATGTGACTATAAGAGGGAACAGGCATTGAACGTATTTGTCACCCAAGAAGCGTAACATTTAAAAGAAAAAAAAAAAACCACCACATCCCTGTTCTTACCTCCAAGGCACTAAACCTAGATTATTTTCTTGTTTCCAATACTTCAGAGCAAAGTAGACAGAGATAAGCTATCCCATGGATTCAGAATAATATAAACCAAGTTGGAATAAAGGGTGTAAAGAATCTGACTTGTAAATTGTGTTGATCTGATATATGGGACTTCCAATTCTGGTAGGAAGTTATTTCCTTTGCTGCTATGGCTAGTTTTTATTAGAATAGAATAGTTTGGGGGCTGGAAAGATGGCTCAGGGGTTAAGAGCATTGGCTGTTCTTGAAGAAGGCCTGGGTTCCAGTCCCAGCACCCACATGGTGGTTAACAACCATCTATAACTCCAGTTGCAGGGGATTCCTTGCCTTCTTCTGTCCTCCATGGGCATTGCACAATAACACAGGTGCACTTGCATATATGCATGCAATACACGCATACACATAAAATAAATATAAAGCAAAAACAATTTTTGAAGAACATAATAGCTTTACTAACCAGATATTTTAAAATAAAAAAAAAACAAAAAAATGATTATTTTGTAAAGTATAGTTAGAAAATGTCATTGCAAAAGTTATTCTAAAAATTTCAGTCTAGAACAAGGAAAAAATTCAGCGTAGGTACAAGTGGTACATCAATGTAATGGAAGCAGTAAGACCAGGTGATGCATCCCTTTGACACAGGTTTCATATGAGAAACTGAAGGCTTCAGCCACTCATGTTGCTATAAGCCCAGGTTTTACTTCTTCCTCCACTCAAGTTCTGCTTGGGTTCTCTCATTCTATTGAGAGAGAGGGTGCATGTCTATACTTCTGTGTGTCTCAATCCCCTAACACAGTCAATACTAAACAGTACTTCAGTATACTTCTATTTTTAGGGGTCTGTTGAAGATGAAATGCATAGTTTGCTACTCAAGTGTCCCTTCTGGGTTGCTCTTTTTCGTATAAGGAATATAACTGCATTAAGATGGCAAGTAAGCAATCACTTCAAGGAGAGAAAGTTTCTACTTTTTGTTGCCTCCACTGAAGTAGAAATCAAGACTTTATAGGAGTCTTGTAGCATTTCTGTTCTCTCATGAAGTCATTAGAGGGTATGCAAGCATATCAAATTTCTTGATAAATGAAATTTTAAATTTGTATTTATTTTTATTCTATGCTTATGAATGTTTAGCCTGCATATATTGAAGTGCACCACATGTGTGCAATGCCCATGGAGGCCAGAAGAGGGCACAAGATCCTCTGAAGCTGGTTGGCTGCCATGTGGGTGCTGGGAGCCTAAGTCTTTTGCAAGAGCAGCTAGTGCTCTTAACCCCTAAGCTATCTCTCCAGCCCCTCCCCTTTTAAAAGTTTTAAACTTAATAATGGGGAACTTTTCATGATCCTGATGCAAGCATTCTGTGATCCCTTCCTTTCTGGAATATGTATAATTACTCTTTCGTAAAAAGACTCACAGATCTATCCCCAGTACTTTACAGTTGTAGTCACAGCTCATTAGTCCCTAAAATGTTCGAGAGCTTTTAAAATACATAGGCCTTATGACCCAGTAATTTCACTTTCATATAACACAAAGTAGAAAATTAGTAAATCAAAGTAAAAAGAATTACACATACCAAGGAATTCTTAAAAAGAAAAGTGTTAGCAACTGAAATATCCAATAAATAATACTTTATTCCTATGATAAATATACCACTGTTAAAGATCATATTTCCAAAGAATAATTATGTAAGAATATGGAACTAATGTAAAACCTAATGCAGAATACAAAAATATTTACAGTATATATGAATTTATAAAATATTCACTAAAATATTAATACATAAATTTAAATGCCCCCTGAGTTCTATCAGCTTGTGTGCAAAGAACTACAAACTGTATCCAAGGTATTGTTAGCCCTTGTCTTCCAAGTTACAAACTGTAAGAATTCCTTCTACTTGAATATAAGTACTTTTGGAAGTTCACCCAAATCAGAGGGATTCTCTAAGAGGACTCTAGGCTGGGGTGAGTATTTGTGCCATTTTCTGAGAAGACTGGAGACCTTGCTCTTGCCTAACGGCCAAGCTTTGCAAATGAGAAAGAAAAATAATAGGTCCAGGGAAATCACTTAACAGGAAAGAAAGGACCAGAAAATATGCACATGACTTCTGTTCTGCCTTGTTGGCAGAAATTTTGTCACATGACCATATTTAGCCTCAAGTGAATCTGGGAAATCTAGTTGGGTCATTAGGTGTTCAGGAAGAAAAGAAGAATTAATTTGGGGGGCAAGCAGCCTGCATGTGTATTCACTGGTGTTTTAGGTTGATTTGTTGTTGGTATTTAAACACAAGTAGGATACATTCCCAAATATTCAAGATGATAACCATCTCTTAAGTTGGAAAGGCACTTTCTTTATACTTTCTAAATTGTCTCAATTTTCTTCAATGGCTATTTTCTTCATAAGAAGATAGTTTGAAACTTTATTTAAATTAAAAGAAAAAATAGAAATAAGTACTCTAATATATTATCATCAGTTGTCTTTAGAAGATAAGATTCCTTTCCCTTTTATTTTCATGTGTTTTCTGATTTTTAGAATTTTTATTTGAAATTTTAGAAAGTAATTCACCAAATGTCTTAGTTCCTGCAGGGGCAGGTAGAAATATTGTTATGGCCTATATTTGTGCTTCACACATGGTCACAATACAGTGTACTTCTGTCAAAGCCCTCTGTTTTCTTTGTTTTAAAATAGAAAGTAAACCTGTTTATATATAACTTTCAGTAAAATGATGAACAGCATAAAATTCTTCAACCTGCCCCCCTCCAAGCAACCATTTTAAGTAAGTCATCTGTTCCTTATAGAGTGGAAGCTACATCCAACTGCTAACTAGCTCTCCTCATAGCAAGTCAAAACATTACACATCTACGATAACAATTTCTCACCTCCCTACTCAGCCATCCTCTCAGAACATGACTGCCCCTTCTCCCATCCTCACACTCACCCTGTGCTGCATTCAAGCAGGTTAGTTCACAGTATTAGTCACTTTCCTGTTACTGTGATAGAAACACTGGCAAAGAGAACTTATGAAAGGAAGAGTTTATTTAGCTTTCAGTTCCAAAGAAGCAAGAATCCATCATGGCAGGGAGGCATGGCAGCGGAGGTGGCTAGAGTAGACACAGCAGCTAAGGGTTCAATCCTCAGGCGGCATAGGAAGCAGAGCATGACTGGAGATCTGGCCAGGCTTAAGAACTCTCTAAGCCTACCTGCAGTGACATGCTTCCTCCAGCCCGGCCACACCTTCTAGGACCTCCCAAAGCAGTGGCACCAACTAGGGACAAAATGTCCAAATACTTAGAGCCTATGGGGGACATTCTCATTCAAACCACATTCCCCTCCCTGCCCTCCATAGGCTCATGACCATATAGAATGCAAAATGCATTTACTCCAACGTTTAAAGTCCCCAAGTTCAAAGTCTCTTCTGGGACTCACGGAAATCTCTTAACTCTAAGCCCCTGTAAAATATAAAGACAAATTACATACTCCCAACACACAATGGAACCAGATACATATTCCCATTCCAAAATGGAGGAATAGAAGCATAGTGAGGAAACAAGATCGAAAACCAGCAGGGCAAACATCAAATCCAGCAGTTCCATGTCAGAATTCTGAGACTTTACTTCCAAAGAAAGGACTTAGAGGGCTCAACTCCTCCAGCTTTACTTGCGAGCAACATACAGCTCTCTCTTGGACTGGTACCACTCCCTGTATGCAGTTCTCCTTGGCAGATATCACACAGCTCTGGCATCATGAACAGCCTCGTGGGGTCAACCAGGCTTCACCTTCACAGCTTCACACAATGCCCTATCAGAGCTTCTTGGTCGCCAGGGCCTTCCTTATGCAGGGACGACCCTGCTGCGCACTGCCTGACCTGGGCAGCTCACTGAAACCACAGAGGAAGAACTGATGACCTCTTCACTCTTACATCTTTGATGCCTCTAAAGCCACCACCAAGTGAAAACTTGCAGAATTTTCCTTTCCCAAGTTGGAGGCTTAGCTGGGTATGGTCTTGCCCTGGAGGCACTCTCTCCATTGTTGAAGTGCAAATGTCTAGCCTTTCCTTAGTCACTTTAATCTCCTTATCAAAGGGATCCTCTCCTTCAGCATAGGCCTTGGTTCCAACATTAATCTTCCTAGTGCTCTGTTCCAATCCAAACTATACATTCTGCATTTCTTTCTGCACCATTTGTTCTTTTTCACTGTAGGTCTGCATAATATTCACCATTAATAGCCATGCCACCATTTATACATTAGGCTGCCTTGAAATGTCCTTTGCCAAAGAAATTACGCCATTGCTTTTCAACTTAGCCTCAGGCAAATTTTTTGACTATGGGCAGACTCCAATCAGACTCTTTGCTAAAATGTTCCAATTGCTGCTTAAGTCCTTATGTCCTTCTGGAACTACAGTGTTCTCAGCATTGCTTTCTTCCAGGCGCCTACTAGAATGGTCTGAAAAGCTCTGCTTACAGCGATCAACTGCTTTTTCTAGCCCAGACTTCCAAAGTCTTCCACATTCCTCCAAAAACTCACTTGGTCAGGTTCTTCACTGCCAACAATCCACTCTCTGGTACCAATTACAGTATTAGTTACTTCCTTGTTGCTGTGATAGAAACTCCAACTAAGGGAACTTACAAAAGGGAAAAGTTTATTTCATTTACGGTTCCAAGGGGGCAAAGTCCATCATGACGGGGTGGCATGGTGGCAGGGGTGGCTAGAGTAGATGTGGCAGCTAAGCACTCACATCTCCAAGTAGACACAGGGAGCAGGGCAGGACTGGAAATCCAACAAGGCTTAAGAACTCTCTAAGCCCACCCGAAGCAACATGCTTTCTCCAGCATGGACACATTTTCTAAGACTTCCCAAAACAATACCACCAATTGGGAACAAAATATCCAAATACTTAGAGCCTGTGGGGGATATTCTCATTCAAACCACCACACTCACTAAATCATCCATCATGGTTCCAAATGATGGAAGCTCAAGGCACTATCTTGCTATGTACCTAACATTTTAATGGGGTATTTTTCAAGACCTTAATTTTAATTAATTTAATTAATTTTCAAGAAATTAATCCTGATTAAAGAAGATTAAAAGAGTAAGAAACTAAAATATCTTGGGGAAAAAAAATAAGAGGCCAGCAAGACGGATCAATAGATAAAGGTGCTTCCCACCAAACCAGACTATCGGAGTCCAGTTCCTGGATCCATATGGTGGAAGGAGAGAACCAACTCCAGGAAGTTATTCTCTCACCTTTACACATATATCATGGCACATGTGTACACACACAAATAAATTCATGAATGAATAAGTGTAAAAAAATTAAAAATAGGACCCTCAGTAACATAACAGAAACAGTTCTTTAGGGATGGCAGCATTTAGAAGCATATATAATAGAGAAATCTATTAAAGCAAAGAAACAAAAAGTATGTACCATGTCTTGGAAACGTGTCAATATTGTCAAAATTGTACAGTACTTTTCTTCCTCATCCTACCTATCCTTGTTTGTCTCTCTACTCTTGGACTACTCACTACCTGAATATCACCTAAATGCAAATATCATGGTTAAAAACCAGTAATAGGAGCGCTTACTACATATCAGCATTTACAAACATTTTACCTTTCAGGGGACCAGTGATGTTGCTTTGTTATGATGTTAGGCCTCTGGAAAGAACCATTCAGACTCCAGTTGTTCCAAATCAGTCACATTTATTTAACTGGACCAATGACTGCACTCTCTGGGCCAAGAATTAGAGAGAACAGCAGGATGAGATTTTGGGAAGAAAAACTCACTACCTCAGTAACATACTATGTATTTTGCCAATCTATTTAGCATAACTTAAGGTGAACCTGCCTCTCTAGGGGTGGTCCTAGGAACAAATGATTGACCAGTGAAACTGGAAAGGTAGGTTTTCTTAACAGATACACTGGAGATTATTTAGTCTATCTCAGTTAATATTTTTGGGTTATTTGTCACATTAACAGCTTAGTTCAAATAGCTTAAAATTCTGTGATTCCTATCAAATGATTTTGTTGAAATGGGAGTGTTAATTTATTTAAGAAACTTTGTCATATTCACCCTGAATTGGGGATATTGATATTCTGGATGACTGGTGTAAAGTTTCATGAGAAACAGGCCAGGTTGACCATGTACACAGACTTTCAGCATGATGATGTGTGTGGAGGAGGGCACTTAGAAGAGAGTAACAGAAAGAAATACAGGTTTATTTCACTTCTTGACTCACATAAGATTCCAAAATGTCTACTTTCTTTCTTAGTTGCATCTAAATCTTTCCAAAGTCTACCCCTTGATATGCTAGACAATTTCTTATCTCATTCACGTGGTCTGGCACCACAGGTCTTTCCGATTACACAGTGTTCTGACTGTTTCATCATCTGCCCTTCGCAGTTCTTTGTTCCTCGAGAATTCCTTTTCTCTCCTCTGGGAAACACACAGAGTGCACTGATTCCTGGCAGCTGTTCTGCATCTCTCATTGTAGAGACTGAGACAAAGAGTCAGATACTATGGCTAGTATATCTGTCAGTCAAACTCTCTTGGGATCTCATTTACGATTTTAAGAAAAACTATTATTCCCCTACTTCCAGCTCTCATCTTCCTGAGCTACCCTTATTACTTATGAAATATAATATACAACCAAGACATAGGTGCATAATTTACTTATTTAAGAAAAAGAAGCCATGGCCAGATGTGGTGACATAAGCCTTTTGTCCCAGCGCTCAGGGGGTGGATTTCTGAAAAGCTGAGGCTAGCCTGGTCTGTATAGCAAGCTCCAGACCAGTCAGGGGAACAAAGTGAGACCCTGTTCAAAAGAAGAGAAGGGAAGGAAGGAAGGAAGGAAGGAAGGAAGGAAGGAAGGAAGGAAGGAAGGAAGGGAGGGAGGGAGGGAGGGAGGGAGGGAGGGAGGGAGGGAGGAAGGGAGGGACGGAGGGAGGAAAAAAGAAGACAAGAAGAAAAAAAAAGGAAAAGAAGCCAGGCATGATTGTACATAGCTATAATCCTAGCACCCGAGAAGTCCAAGTCCAGGCTGAGCTATAAAGCGAGGCTTTATTTCAAAGAGAGGGGCGAGGAGAAGGAATAGGAGGAAGAGAAACATCCTGCAAACACAGGGCTTTGTAAAATAATGGAAAAAAAATCAGCGACCTTGCAGACATAGATTTTTATGGTTTTCACCCTTATAATCCCAGACTTGTTCCTAGACTTTTTCTAGGAAGTATTTAAAGAAAAACTTTTTTGGAGTCTATTTTTAGCTTAAGTTCACACAGAAGGTCACTGTCAGGTTTTTTAATAACTTGGAAATATTTCCTTCTAAAAAGGGGGTCTTCCGGAAGAATATCACACCCAGAATAATGCATTTGATGATAAAGAAATGTATTTCTTTGATCACTCGAGCCCTCTTCTGCTGTCTACTAAGAAGAAAAACCTCTATAGCTTCCCAGTATACAAAATGGCAGAGAATAAGCTGTGGAAGAAGGCTGTCATTTAAGTGGTAGGCTTCTTTCTAAAGTAGAAAACCTCACAGCTATTTGCTTTATAATGAAGAGAAGGAGAATTCTGGGTTGTAAATTCTGTAAGTCAGATAAATGATAATAAATTGTACTGAGAGACTGCTATTTTTCAAATGAGCTCTGTGAAATTGTGACTACAGAACATGCAGAGAAAATTTAGTTGCTTCTACCATCTGGAAAGCAAACCAGGGGGGTCAAAGACATCTAAGGCCTAGAGAACATAGATGAGCTGAGCTGACAGGATGGAGAGCTGCTCCTTTTTCAGAAGCCACTGACTTCCCTAACATCCAGCAAGTCTAGACTTTTTATTGGATGCTTTATTGATTATTGTTTATAGCAGCATATGATGAAAGGATATAACTGTGCAGACGGGTTTTGAAGAGTGAATTGTGGGGAAAATGTCGAATTTTAAAAATAAATCTAAACAAGGAATAATAAATGTGACAAGTCATTCTGACATCCAAAACTAATTCCACGATATGGAATAACATGAAATTCACACTTGGCTCTGTGTAATAGAGGCTGCCCAGATTCTCATGGCCCTAATACAATGACATTAAGAACATTCTATCATTGTTTATTCTTTGCGATCAATTGTTTATCCGGTGTTAAACAAATATTGTGGGAAGAATACACTGGAACAGGCTTCAGAACTATTCTTTGGATGCTCATCAACAGAAACACAGAGAGACGGCAGAGCTCAGCACTTGGACAGATAAAATCCAACAGGAAACCTAAAAGAAAGCTGACTAGAATTTTAAATCTTCAACAATGAATAGAGTCATGGGATTACTGGTATAAATGCAAACCTGATGCTGCAGAAAATAACTCTGAATTTTTAATTCCAAAAAATAAATATATCAACTTGTCTTTCCAAGGAGATCCTTAATGATACATGTGCCAGGGTAATGTATGCATATATATGTATATATATATATATATATATATATATAATGTGTGTATTTTATATATAGTCTTTTTTGAAAAAAGCAGAAGGAAAAAAAAGCACGATGAACATATAACATATGGCACTCCCTATCGGCTCAGCTGGTGTTTGCCATTTCCTGCTTGTAACTTTCTTAATTTTACATCTTCTCCTCAATTTCACTATACTAGACATTTAAATCAGATTTTCAAGTTGGCCTTCCTGTTTTTTTCATTGCTGCTCCTGCTCCTATTAATCTTTTCCATTACACGACGAGATCTATCTAATTTAAAGAAGAGCTCATGATTGCAGTGCCATGGGGTGACTCCATGATTAAACAATACAGTGCTCATTGCGACATGATTGTCTGGGTAAGTGATGCCCAGATGCAAGTAATAGAATAAAAACTTATTCTAATATTTTAATCAAATTTCATAGCACTGATGATATAAATGACATTATAGGGAATAAAAATCTGTGGATGGCACAGAGCCAGCCTGCCAAACAAAAAACAAAAAGTCACTCTAGTTTGCTAGTGTTGCCCCTCAAAGAGGTGGCTCATTTTTTCTAACTCCTACTCCTGGCAAAACCAGGCTACATGATGATTAGTCTTCTTTAGATAAAAACAGGAAAATAAAACTGTCATTAACCCTTAGACATAGACCCTTAGTCAAATGTTTATCTTAAAGCAACTTACTAAGATTCCAAAGCCTTAAGAGTGTTAACCTTCCTTGGTGGGTTGATAAAACTTTCTTCACTGATTCTAAGTCAAAAATCAAACAAAAGAGAAAAAAATTTGAAAGCCACCCCACAGCTTCTACAGTGAATCTGAAGGGTCAGTGAGATGACTCAAAATGCAAACAGTGCCAAGGCTGACAACCTGAGTTAGATCTCTGGACCCACAGGATTGAAGGAAAAACCGACTTCTGAAGTTGTCTTCTGGCCCCACACACTTGTGCACATACAAAATAAATAAAGTGAGATAAAATTGTTAGGTGTGACTGGAGCTTCCAACCCCTTCCCCTCAGCAGTTCCAATCCAGACGAGATCTCAAGTGCCTCTGAGATATGAAGATCTGAGAAAAGAACTGACTTTTGAATAGATAAGGTCCCCAACCCAGGATTCACAAAACAGCTGTGAAAAGGACTACTTCCTGGCCAGACGTTTACCTTAAACATCAATCAGACGTCATGGTGATCCCGACCCTCCTCCCCTAAAAGCCAGGAGGGGGCTGAGGGTTTTATAAAGGCTTTGAGGCTTTTGGACTAGGACTGGGACAGGAACTGGGACTTGGGCTTTTGGGCTGAGTTCACTCTCCCGGGGAGTTAGCCTCTCGCACTCTCCCTGAGGGAGCTCCTCCATCCCAATCTGGAGCGGGAGCCCTGCCCTGAGATGGGGGTGAGGGGATTAGCCTCCCCCATCTCTTCGGGGAATCTAGCCCCCAGAGAAGCTAGTCCCAGCTGTTCTCTTAATAAAACCAGGTCCTGTTAGCTCCCAGTGGGGTTTCTGGTCTCTTGTCTGATGCGTCTCTCGAACCCAGAACCTTACAAAAATGAATCTTAGTTGTCCTCAACTAGAAATTGGCTGTTGGGGAATACTAGTAAATCAGGATTGCCCTCATTCTAAGCTTCTAGCACAATTCTCAGAATGTTGTCCTAAAAGTTCTTGTGGTTTACTTCTGTAATTCTCCCTTGCTCCCATAAGCTCCCCAAGGAGTGTTTCTGATAAAAGCAAAGAGTAACACACCCCAAGCACACTCTCACACACTGGTAGTAATGCCTAAGATTAGACAGTGTCAGCTGAGGGACTAATGTAACTTGGTGGGACTCAGTGCTGACACCTCATCTGTTAAAGTGTGCCTGAGGGCTCTTAAGCAAATTTCCTAAACATATATATACATATGCAGGAATTCCATCACATTTCCCTGCTTCAGTAATTAAGGCAGCGATTAGAGAACAGGAACATCACACTATCTGAAACTCTTAGCACATATGATTACAAACTTAGCCCAGAACCTTCCTTATGTGCCTCCTCAAAAGATTGTCACATGGCCTTATATTTGACACTTCCCTAAGTCTTCCTGTGTGAAGATGATCAGGTTTCAATGAAACTCTTGAAGAGACTAGTAGAGTAATCTATAAAGTTTGAGAAAAGAGATATAAGAGAGAAAGAAATGCACACATTCTAGGCAGCCACTTTTGATGTGGTACTAAGGAGAGTCAGTCCTCACCATCATCTAGCTCTTGATGTAACAACTCATAAACTCAAGTATGAGTCTGCAAATACAAAACCAGGACTTCAATAAAAGAATAAAAATCACAAGAGGCAGTAGCATAGCCACAGGGAAGTGGGGAAAGCAATGTGTTCAGAAACAAAGCCATGAATTAGGTCCTGGTGTTTTCCTCACCTGTGAACCAGCAGCCCATACTGTGGAAGTATAGAAGAAGTTTCTATCTTCTAGCCATGAAAGTGACTAGTTCTCATGGCTAATCCTTTTTTGTAACCATAAACATCTAGTTTCAAATTTTAAAAATGTATTCATAAAAAGGAGCAGTCATTACCTTATGTCAGTGTGAAATTAATTTCTCCACAAAAGAAAATCAGCAAATTCAAAATATCTCAAGATTCACATGGATCAGAATTCCAAAACTTGTAGCTGTGGTTGAGACTAGAGGTGTCAGAATGAAATTTTAAGTCAAGAGAATCTTTGAATCTGTAAGAAATCACATCTAAATAATACTAAATATAAAAATTTGCATTTCCAAATAAAATGGGCAAAAGATTTTTTAATTACACATTTAAAAAAAGTTAAAATTTAGTGTGTCTTTACATAAAATTTAAAATTTCCATTTCTTGCCTTTGTGCCTTACTACTAGTTACGGCATTAATAGGAAACTGAGGCTTAAGGCAATTAGGTCCCATCATCTGTAAATCACCAAGAAAATGGTGAAAATATACTCTCAAAAGACTGATGAGAAGCGAGCTCTTAGGATGAGAATTTATAGCATTCAAAAAAAAAAAAAAAAAAAAACAGTGATGCCAGATGTCAAAATATGTATTTAGTGACTCATAAAATTTCATTGCCCTAAAGTGAAAAAAAAAAGGAAGAAAGAAAAGAAAAAGAAAGCTGCAGTTAAGAAAGTTATACAGTTAGGAAATATTTTCAGTAGATGCCCCCAAAATACTTTTAACTTTAAAAAATAGCTCTTCAGATCTTCTCAAGGTGCTTTCTCTTTCGTTAACTATCTCTTATTTTATGTACATTTCTTTACCACTGTCCAACAGGATTAGACATGGATCCAAGAGTAGGAGAAAGAGAGGTAAGCTCACTCTATCCTGCTCTCCCCGTCTGACTCGGACATGTTCCAGAGAAGTAGATGGGTAAAGATCAGGGACCAAAGGAGGGAAGGAAATGGAGCCATCTTTACCATATCTCTCTCCTTCATCTTAATGAAAGACAATTTACATTTATTACAATTAATATTTTAAATTTATTTCAGAATCCTTCAAAATAAAATCACAATGAGAGCATTTTACCCTGGAGAGGTTGAAGAAAACTCCACACATGAGAAAAAAAGAAAAGAAACTAAACCCCTAACTCCCCCAGGAAACTTTATTGCTTGTAAAAGTTGAGAACAAGAGTCAAACTTGTCTAAGGACAAGGGTTTTGTTGTGGTGGTTGTTGTTTGTGGGTTTTGTTTCTTCTTATTGTTGTTTTTGAGACAGGGTCCCAAGTAGCTCAGGCTGGCCCCAACCTCTCTGTAGCCAAAGATGGCCTTGAACTCTTGATCCTTCTTTTCTTCCTAACCAGTTCTGAGTTTATAGGGATGTACCACCTTGCCTGGCAATAGCTAAATTTTAATAAGTGGGTTGTCCTTCAATAGTCTTTTAATAAGTGGATTGTCTTCCAATTTGACATGATCCTCATCATGACCTTCCAAATTTCCCAAGTTGCTTTATACATTCATCTTGTTTATTAGTCTCTGTGTGCATTTCAGATTTTGGCCAGACAGTTAAGATCCATCTTTATCCACTAACATAAACTCAGCATTGACAGAAGCCTAAAAGTCCATCTTTTAGAACAATTGTCTATTAGATAAATACATTCTCTAATACATTTTTGCCTAGCTTTTTACAAGTCAGAAACACCAAAAAACTTTAAAAAAAAAACTGCCTGTAGGAGGGTGCCAAAGGTACGAGGATGTGAAGTTGATTAAGATGCTCTATACGAAATACACAAAATTCAATAAAAACTTGACCAAAAAAAGTGTCTGGGTCTCATTTCTCCCCACTGAATTAAAATGGCAAAGGAATAAGGGGAGGGAGAGCCCAGCATGTTTTCGGATATATCTATCTGACAGGCAGCTAACACGCCATTTTCTTATTATACCTAATAACAAAGGACTCACAGATTTTTTATTTTTTATAACAATGGAAGAAAGATCTCCTCAGGCAAATCTAGGTGCTCAGACTGGGGATAGAATAGTTACCTGCCTCTCAGCCCTGGGGTGATTTGACAGTATATCACAGAGCCTTGTCAAAACTCAGAGGAGTCTGTTACAGAAAGGAGTCTTCACTCTTCCTCTTCCTCCCATATGCTTCATTCCCTGCTGGCTCAGTTCTGAGAAACTGCTCCATCTCTGTGTCCACGTAGAAGCTAAAGCTACCTATTTAGGTGTTTCAGCTGTCATCAACAATATCCTGGTGATGGGATGAAATAGATTTTCCTTCCAAAACTATGAAAAGAAAGTCAGTATGCAGAAATGACACATTGTGAAATGATGAAGTGCCACATCTGGTTCAGAAATGAGTCACACAGGTGCCACGAACAGACAAACAGGAAGCTTCCTTAGAAACTGGCAAAGTTAAGCTGCCAAGCTATTTTGATATTATATGAGCCTATTAATTTAGTAAAAATATAATCGTAATGGGTTTTACCACATGATTGGCTGGCTTAGATGGCATTCTTGTAATTATAACATAGCAAAAATTCACCCACATAACTGATCACAGAAATTTGTTTTTTATTTTATTTTTATTGAATTTTTGCAAATTTCATGAAATATATCTTGATCATATTTAGAACCCCTTCCCTCTTCATAGTCTCCCATAGCCCCCCACCACATTTTATGCATTCTGTCATATATATCAAGCCATATTTGTGTCTCTAAATGTCGGTATGAGTGGTCACAGAAATTTAATACCCATAGGTAATATATATTATTACATATTATTACATACCAAGTCAACATTTTAGGGCACTTTATGTCTTTCAGAGTTTTAACTCACAAATAATCCCACTGTAGTGTTAAATAAATCCAGTGTCAGATGATAATAAACCCATATGCCAAAAAAAGACTCCTGTCATATGACTTACCCAAATTTACTTATTTAGATTCAGCACCTACTCAGATGACCACATTTTCCACATCTAAAAACAAGATTCAGACTTTGCAGATCCTCAGTTTTTCTGGTTTTTTATATATAAGAGTAAACTGGAAAGAAGAAAACTTAACCAACATAAACGGAATTTTGATTATAGAAAACACATCCCCAAGCTAGAAGAAATGCAGGAGAGAAAATAAATGTGAGAAATATTTAGCCCTACCTGCCAAGGCTGGAAACCTGTCAGTCTTCAAACTAAGTGTTAAGGTACTGCTGGAACATAAACATCTGCAAACAATTCCCAGGCCCATCAGGAGCTGTCAAAGGCGCAGATGCAGGACAGCACACCAAGTAATGGTGCCGGCTAAGCAGCTCTCATGCAGCTATACAGAAGAGGAGACATGCTCTTCTGCTAGGTAGATTCTGGCTAGGAATACTTAGCTTGTGAATATTTGGGGAGGGGAGCTGAAAGGCTTTCTGAACCTCAGCAACCAGGATGCTTCTTCACAGTCAGTCAGATAGAGGTGGAAGTGAAGTCCAAAGAAGACAGTTTGCTCTGTAAACAACAACTTTGAAAGATAATTCAGTTATTTGATTCTACCACATTAGTTCCGCATGCAAAGTTGTCATGTTAAAGTGAGGGAAATGGTTTCTTAAGCATCAAGAAGGCAATGCCTCCTAGTGATTAAATCCCTGGATCATGAGTCTGACACATACACACAAAATGACGATGGGTCAGTTATGATGGTGTTATGGCCTGAGTTCTTCCATTTTGTATAAGGCTACTGCCTTGATGAGCTGACTCTTATAGGCAGTTTTAGGAAAAGTTTAACCACAGGGCTGTTCCAGGAAGAATTAACAACAGAAAAATACCTCCACAGAATCAGGAATGTCTCAGTTAATGTCTTACAGCTTTTATAACTACCTGTGTAATACTTATCTTGCCTGATGCTTATATGTCTTGCTTAAAGTTTAACCGGCTTCTGTAGCTTCTTGCCTGCCTACTACAGGAACAGATATGTCATGCCTACTGCAGGAACAAGTAAGTCATGCCTGTGTAATCTTGTTTAACCACCTGGTCCATCAGGATGCTTTTATAAGCCTTGTTGTCCTCTGAGTCAGCACTGTGCTCTCTAGATCTCAGCGCAGAGAGTCCAGTCACTGGCCAGTTAATAAATTTGGATGATTTAGAACATCTGGAGTCGAAGTGATCCTTCCCAGGGGTCTTGGCACCATAACAATGGCACAGGCCTTTAATCCCAGTGCTTGGGATGCAGAACCAAGTGGATCTCTGGGAGTTTGAAGTCAGCTTGGTCTACATAGCAGGTTCTAGGCCAGCTGGGGCTACATAGTGAGACCCTATCTCAGAAAAGGAAAATGAAAAGAAAAATAAGTAATAGTAAAAACAGCAGCACCATTTTACTAAAATTCATGGAGATTAAATTAAATATGGACTGATTCCCCCTTCTAGTATAATTCCTGAGTATTTAAGGAATGTCATTAAAACTCAGTGATAGAACTGTAAACAGATTACAAATCTCTTTGGGGTTTGAAACACATGGTTTAATTTCTTTTAGTCTCTGAATTTTACTAGTTTCTATAAGGTTTGGGTTTGGGTTTGGCTCAGAGTGAGACCCAGCAGAAGCAAGGTGTCTGTCAGTCCTCCTGAGTCTTGGAAATGCTGTGGGTATTCTCTTCAGTCACATCTTACAGTTTCCACTGTTGAATTTAAGAATGGAAGAACTTGTTCAAATTGTTATGTATTTCCATGTTAATATTTAATAGGTTTTACACACACACACACACACACACACACATCCTTGCTTTAGGAAAAGCAAATGAAATTATATACATATATATTCCAACTTAAGGAAAAGCCAATGTAATAAAAACCAAATGTTAAAATCAATTTAGAAGTGATTATTCACCATTATTAATTTAACAAATATTATCAAGCACTTGTTTTATATTTTAAACTATACAAATTGCAAAGATCCAAAGAGGCGTGCTGGTTAAACAACCCTTATCAAAAATATTTGTGACCAACACTCTTCTGATCTAGGAACTTGTTGTTGTTGTTGTTTAGATTTTGGAGTATTTGCATAAGCTTTAATGATTGAATGTCTCTAATCTGAAAAGTCTGAAATACTCCAACCTCTGAAGCTTCAGTAAACTGAAATATACAGCATTTCCCTTAAGAGGTTTTCCATGGAAAGTAAAGGAATGAAGTGTTCTGAGGTTAGGTGCGTGTGTGTGTGTGTGTGTGTGTGTGGTATTCAGAGAAGAGTGGAAACAGAAGACAATGGTGGAAGTTCTGATAATAAATAACTTTATATTCTATACCAAGGAAGCTGGATTTTTTTATTGTAGGCAAAGAGACCCAATGAGAAATTTTAACAGTGAGTAATTATTAAAAACAATAGTTTAAAAATAGCATTCCAGAGCTGGAGAAATGGATTAGTGGTTAAGAATACTTGCTGTTTTTCCAGAGGACCTGGGTTTGATTCCTAGCACCCATATGCTTGCTAACAGCCATCTGTAATTCTAGTTCCAGGGGATTCAATGCCATCTTCTGGTCTGTGTGCATTGCATGACAAGAGTACTCTTCCATACATGCAGGCAAACTCTCATACACATAAAATAAAAATGAATGAATGAATGAATGAATAACGTTTTTGGTCTTTTTAAGACAGGGTCTCCCTGAAGCCCCAACTGGCCTGGAACTTGATATGTAGACCAGGCTGGCCTTGAACTCACAGAGATCTGTCTGTCTCTGCATCCCAAGTGCTGGGATTAAGGGCATGTGCTTCTACACCTGGCTTAATAAATAAAATTTTAAAGAATATTAAACAGATGCTCAATATTACAATCTTCAAAGAAATGCAGACCAAAGGCACAATGAGAGACATCCCCATAACCATTAGAACAATGTGGGGGATAAGATAATATGTATTAATGGAAATTTGGAGAAATATAAAGCTTTTGCACTCTGATGGGATGGTGGAATTATAAAATTGTGCAAATCCTTTAAGAATTAAAAATAGATCTACCATATGAACCAAGAACCCAAGTTCTGGATATGGACAGCCAAAAGAATTGAAAACAGAGTCCTGGGGAGAAATTTATAAATTGTGTTCATAGCAGCATTGACAGTATGCAAGGGATGGTAGCAAACCATGTGTCCAGGAGCCAACAAATGAATAAAGAAATTTATAGTATGTACATACAATGGAATATCAGTCTTGAAAGAAATTCCATTACATGTCAAAACATGAATGGAATTTGAGAGCATTATAGTAAGTGAAATGAGTCAGAAAACAACTATGATGCCACTTATATGAGTTATGTGGAATAGACAAATTCACTGAAATAGGAATTTCAATGTTGGAGGAAGAGGATAACAGGGAGTTAATTTTTTAGTGTGTGCAGTTTTAAGTTTGCAAGGTAAACAATTCTAGAGGCCTGTTTCACAACAATGTTAAAATATTTAATACTATTGAATTCTATACTTAATAATGGTTAGGAGTAAAATACATACACACACACAGAGAGAGAGAGAGAGAGAGAGAGAGAGAGAGAGAGAGAGAGAGAGAAATGGGCAAGAGCTCTGATCAAATGCACTCACTCTTCCTTTATCGATGGAGGGTTAAACTTCATTTGACTTGTATGATAGAAATACCTACACTGAGTGAAGAGAGTAGAATCTCAAAGCAAGAGGGTCTCTCCCAGACAGGCTGTCAACTTCTCATAGAAACTCACCATTAAGTGTCATCCAACATGGCAGCTTCAGTAATAGAGAAGTAACTAAATGAGGAGTCTGACCAGATGGGCCAGGACCCTGTTGTGTGGCACTTCAGGGCCAGCCTGTGAGTAAGGTAGTCACAGAAGGCAGTTTGGGTGTTGGTTCTCATGCTCATGAAATACTCATCAACAGCATAATGAGTTTTCAACAGAATCACAAAGAAGTTTCTGAGGAGGACCCCAAATATTTGTCTCAGTATGGCTACAGCAAAGCATGGTGAGCTATGATAGTTCTCAGAGTCAAGGTCAGGCACTCCAACAGCTCATTCCAGACAGACATCCCTCACTCACTGACAAAAAGACAATAAGCAGTTCTTCTTACCTAGATGCCATCTTCAGAAGAAAAGAAGACATGTAAGAAGGGAAAAGTGGGGCAAATCCAGATTTTCCCATGCCTGAATCTTACACGATTTAAAGAGTTCTCTTTAGGAACAAAGAATACAAACTTTTAAGTAGAATATTTCTAAGCACCCTCAGCTTTGACTGAACCCTAGGCAAATTAGATCTCCAGAAGCACAATCTTCTCAGAAATTTGCCTACAAAGAGATTCTGGGCCAGCACTCTGTTCTCCGGGGCTAACCTGTGACTAGGATGATCACTGAAGATAACTCAGAGGGTTGGTTATCAACCTCATGAGAAAGTCATCAACAGCATGGTGATTTCTTCAACAAAGGATTGCAAAGGAAAGTTTGAGTAACTGCTGAGGAGACTGTTATGAACCTGTAGAGACGAAGGTATGTTATTTGCAAAGCCGGTACTTCTGCCATCAGGGAGAATGAAGGCTCCAGAGTACATGGAAATCAGTTGTAGAAAATAAAGTGAAAACATGAGTCTTGGTGTGTAAATTTCTACCACCTGCTACACTTTTGATGTTCAGAGACATAGAAGTCACTGCAAATTGCACAGAAAAGAATAGGCTTCTGGAAGCCATAGTTTGAGTTTTACTGCTATACGAATTTAACCCAATGCATGCCCATAACAATGAGATATTTTTCACTTTTCTTGGAATTACAACATATGTATATTGAGCCAAAAGCAACTCTACAACAGAGGGCTCTCAGAAGGAACATGAGGCCCTCTCTTTTCCAACTACAAAGCTCTGTGAGGCTAGATTTTAAAAATATACACTTCAACCAAAACAACATTTCACAACAGATTGAATGCAGGAGCAGACATTAGAATCCAGCTGTCTTCTACTGAGACAGACATTAAAGAGATTCGCAAAAATGTAAAACAATGCCACTCTCCTCACTAATTTTTATTTTTAAAAATAATATTTATATATGAATGTGTGATATGTAATTATGTTAATAATAAACCCATCACATTATTTTTCAATAAATATGCTTGTTTCTCTAATTTATAATATGATAAATATTAATATAACACAAAAATCACAGATTTGCCCGACTCCTTAGCAATCATTGACTTCAAGAAAAACAGGCAAGGTAATACTCTCCTGTAACCTAGCACCTGAGAGGCAGAAGCAGGAGGATTGATCCTTGTGGACTGTGAACTCAAGACCAGCCTGGGACACACAAATAAACAGATTTTGGTTTTGGTTTTCGTTTTTGTTTTTTTTTTTTTTTAAAAAAGCCTTAAGTTGTTCTGAGATCAGAAAATCTAAGGGTAATTGTTCAAGAGAACCTAAATGGATGCTATAAAGCAAGAAAGCAAGACATACTGTTCTGCTTTTGTAACATATAGGATCCAGCGGAGATTAAGGAACATATAAATACTGCAGATAGCATATTAGCAGTGTTTTCAGGCCTCATCTTCAATATTACCATCTCAAAATTTACTCCATTGAGAGTATTTCCCACCAGTAGAAAATAACACCCAAGTGGAGACTTTAGTGAGAACAACAAACACTGGCAAAACTTGGTTACACATTTGTCTCTGACCAGATTTTATTACTTTTTGGTTCAACTGTGTTCTAATGTAACAGTTTAGCTTCAGATCTGAACAGTTTACCAAAAAGTCCCAGCTTAAATGTCCACACTCACATAGTGAAGGCTAATCTTGGTTGATAATTTGACTGAACCTGGAATCTACTAAAATGCAAGCCTCTGGACTCTCCTGCAAGGGACTTTCTTGGTCAGATTCTTTGAAGCTGGAAGACCCACCCTAACACAGGTGGCATGCTCTGGTAGCAGCCCAGATAAAAAGACACGGAATAAGGGATTTTGCATGTTCATTGTTTGCCTTCACTATTGCTGGAAAAGTCGTGTATCCTATTGCTGCAGCAATCCTTAACTGTTAGAACCAGCTCCTTCAAGTTTCCAGCATGGCCCAAGGACCAGCAGCTCTCCAGGAACCTCAGGGCCAGCAGTGTCAGACTGGGACTGCTGAGACATCCAGCCTTTTGGCCTGAGCAACTACAGGATTCTCAGCCTCTCCAGTGTAAAATGGCCATTGATGGACTGCTCGAACCATATCTTGTAAGCCAATCACACACACACACACACACACACACACACACACACACACACACACAGTTCTTTTCCTTTAGAGAATGCTGACTAATACACACACTATGAGCAAACACATAAACACATGTAGGTATGTGTTTGTGTGTGTGTGTTGTGTGTATAACTACGATGAACATGTTTCCATCAAAAAGAGTAAATAAGTGCTAGAAGCTTTTTAAGTGCTTTAATCTAAACAAAGGATATTTATCAAGGCATTTCCACAGAAAACATTACTATGCGTAGAACCAGCATTCCTTTAAGCAGGGTATCTAATCTATTCCCACAAGGATATGGATAGCGCTTTTTAAATCAATTAATTATAGAATCCTCTAAATCTTCAGCTTACAGTGTAACCAAAGTGTGCCATAGTTACAGCATTTGATTTACATTTCTATACCTGCCCTGGATGAGTCTGACTGTTTCATCACAAAACTCTGTGCCAATGTGTTCTTGTTGTAAAACATGGATAATAATACCTCTCCTATGCACTCATCCTAAAAGAATGTTGTAAAGAGAGATGAGATTAGTGATGGCAAAGCTCTTTGTTTGAAAGGTGCTATTTAAATTTCAAGTGCTATTATTAGGACTCTCTGCAACTCAACAGATGGAACCTAGAAGATGCTTAATGTTATTGATATTTCCTTTGATTTATTTTCTTCTTCCCATCTCTCTTATTTATTGTTTATTAACGTATACAATAAGAAAAAAGCAGAAGATTTCTATGCTTGAGACAAATCTGCCAATATCACTTTACCCAGAGAGAGCAAAGTACATTACTTCTATCACTTAAAAATGGTCTGCACAGTTGGAACAACTAACAGTTGCATTTCTGACATCTGAGATTTGAGGCAGGCAAGTGGATGGATTATAAGCTACTTTCTTAAAAAAAAAACATTCTTTTTAGAGTTCATATACATGGGAATGTATAGCCACTATGAAAAACACTATGGAGTTTCCTCAAAATATTCAAAATAAAACTATAATGTTATCCACATTTCCAACTCTGGGTATACATTAAAGTAAATGCAGAGGACTGGAGAGATGGCTCAATGGTTAAGAGCTCTTGCGGCCTTTGGAGAGGACCCAATGCCCACATGACAGCTCACAACTCTCTACTGTTCCTCCATAGGCACTGCAGACGTATGATACACTTACATACATGCAGACAAAACATTCATACACATAAAAATAAAAACAAAACAGCAAACGCAATCTGTCAAGAAAACATCTTCACCCCCATGATCACTGCAACATTATTTACAATAGCCAAGATATGGAATCAATCACAGTGTCTATTAAGGAATGGATGGGTAAAGAATATATGACATACACTGTACTCCAGCTACAAATGAGTGAAATTCTGTAATGTGTGATAATATGAGTAAACATGGAGAACATTAATGATGAGGAAATTAAGGTAAGCACAGATAGAAAAGTATCCTATGATCTCATTATATGAGAGTTTTAAAAATTTAACTCATGGAAATAAAAGGTAGAATGGTGGCTACCAGAGGCTGAGGTAGTTGGAAGAAGGCAAGGAAAACATATTGATAGAAGGTTCTATAAATACAGCTAGGATGAATAATTTCACGTGTGCTGACTGTAGTTAAATGATGCAATGTTATTGTATATTCTTAAAAAAGGCAAATGTAGGAATGTTAAGTATTCTTACCACAAAAATAACTGTGTAACACATTTGTTAATTACCTATATTTAGCTAATCCACAGTATATCTGTGATTCAAAATATCATATTGAATATATGAAATAGGTAGTTGTTAATGTGTCAGTTAAAAATATACAAATAAGTGTTCTCTGTTAATGCTTAATGTCTGCAAAATAAAAATGTGAGAGACAATTTTAAAGTCTCACCTATGATTTAAATGCTTACTTGGGATGTCTAATATGAACACTGTAGACAAATGCAGTGGAGTATAATTATCAAACAAATACTGATAATTTATGGTTCAATGAAGGATGGTGATCAGGAGGTTCACTGGCCAGCAATGGACCTAACAAAATCATACCATGCCCCACTACCAGACTGCTTGCTGCTCATAATCATCTCTGGTCAAAACAATTTTACCTGGAGTATGATTTACTCTTCCTTTTAATGTAAATTTTTTCTGCAGCAAATTCACCACTGTGATGCAGCTTAACACTTAACACTTAGATTTGAGAAAGAAATGCCTAGCAAGACAGTTTACCTTGCCCCAATTTGGGTTAATACAGTCACAGAGAGGAAGATGCTGTTTCTGAAGCAATCCAATGAGCAGGCTGCTGCTGGGCAGAATCTGAGAGAAAAGAACAGGTTGTGCCTGTTTATTGCTGCTCAGTGTTGTTCCCAAATAAATGGATGCTAATTGAGAAGGAGTGTGGCTTCATATTTTATGACACCCTGAGTATATGCTAGGAAATCTCAGGAGAGGTGATTTAAATTAAAGCTAATGTTAAACTCTGCTTAATTAGCATTGCTGTAGATGATTTCACTTTTCCCTGTTAGGGGAAGAATGTGCTATGTTACTGTTTTCCTGTTGCAAAATACTAAACTATATGATGGAGGTGAAGAAGTTATTTCAGAACTGAATGACTTGCTGGCAAGAGAGAACCAGACAGGATGGCATTTTACTAATTAAGATGAGTGGTACACTAGCCAGATGGGAGGAATACAGATTGGAACAATGGAAAGAAATCCTCAGAACAACACCATTATTTTGGAAACTATAATAAATCAACTGAGGTTAGAGGCCTATAAGGGACTTCTATTAAAAATGAGTCAGTCATTCATGAATAATCTGAGGTTTAAAAAAACATTGAGGAAACTGCAAGCTAAAAACTCTTGAATTTAATACAATTTATCTCGACTTGATGGAAGCATAAAAGCCTAGCAGGGAAGGGATTAGCCCTTATTTTTGCCAAATACTGCCAATCCGATCACCAATTTCTCTAACCTCCCTTAATCTCAGGGTCACTTGCTTTTGCTTTGTTCCCATTTAGGTGTAAACTATGCAGACTTTATGCATTATATCAAGTTCCTTCTTTGAGTGCCAGAGCAAGAGGTGCCATGTTGGCTGTCAGTCACCCAGTCTGTTGATGACTTCATCTGCAGCAAATTTGGAAGCATTAGACTGGTTGGATGTGGGCTGGCCACCAAATACTAATCTCAGTCCATTGCACAAAGCACAACTAGGCCAGAGGTGTTTTTACAGATTAATATAGCAGTAAGTTAATTAGACAAAGAAACTCAAACTTGTAATGGTTCTACAAAGTAGCCTGTCCTTCAAAGTCTCAGGAGAAAAATTCTGAGGTTGGCCACTACTCAGCTGCCTACCTCTGCCAAGGAGGACTACTGCCATCTCAGAATAAAGATGATTATTCAGCTCTCTAATGCAAGTCAAACATGCTCACATCTCCTGCTCACAAGAAGCCAGCATAAAATGGGTACTGAACTGGGAGAACAGGTGTGTTTGTGCTTGGAGAAAGCAGCCAGGGATATGAAAATGACTTAGCAGCTGGTGAAAAAGAAGATTGAAGTTGTGCCAGGCAAAGGGTGTTTTTCCCCTAATTATGCAAAAGCTTTAATTTCATTGATCATGTTGTTCTCTTCTTTCTCCATCGAAATTATATGAAATCTATAAAAACAACCCTTTGGGGGAGTCAAAATCATTGCCAGAGATGCTTACTGTGGGAATAAGGGTCAAGAAACACTCTTCAGTGAATAATCTTGCTATTTTTCTGAGGGTTTGTAAGCTTAATTAGGAAAAAAAATTAAAAATGTATAAAATGAACTGGAGTCATTAGAGCTGAAAAAATAAAATCAATCAAAACAGTAACTTCTGAAAACAAGACCCAGGAAACCTGAAAAGCTCCTTTTCTGTTCTCACTATTATTAAATTATTGATATTCAGTCATTCTTCTCATTTGATAAAAGTGTATGAAGCACGTATTTTGTGTCAGGCACCCAACTACACTTAAATCACATAGAATGAAAAAGCACAGTTTCTGCTTTTTACAGTGGCTCACAATCTAGGAATGAAGGCAGTGTTCTACCCTAAATCAACTGAGATGTGACTGAGGCAGCTGTTTGAATAGAACTTATTTCTAACAAAGATTAGTCTGTCTTTGCAGATGCAAATTTAATTTTCGAAGGTGAATCTTAGGTGAACTCTTGATAATTTGTGAGAAATGTGGTAAATGATTTTAACTGAGGGTAAGAACCTTGCTCATAAATGGGTGACCATGTGACCCCACAAGTCTATGGCTCAGGGGGAGCATTGCTCTGTGATCCCGTAGTGGGCTTGCATAAGTATGTTTCTAAGACACACTCAGCTTTTCTAAACCCAATTAAATTTAAATAATAGTAATAATAAAACAGAATGCACACACAGATACACATTTACAGAAAAGAATGGCTGCATGAAAATGTATTCGTGGCATCGTCTTTTGCTTTGTTTCTCTCCCATTCAAGAAAATGTGTGCCAAGTACCAAGTTAAGGCTACCTTCTGACTCTACAGCTTGTGGTTATGAACCAACATTACACATCTCTCCACACTGTCAAAAACTGTATCAGCAGTCCTCAGAGCTGGAAACAGCAGTCACAGAATGAGGTTCCATATCTCTGTTTGACTTATAAAATGTCAATCATTGTATGGTCTCAGATACAGTGACTTGCTCACTGTTTGGTAACATTGCAATGACAATGTGTTTTAAATATATGCTGGAAGGACAATTTAAACACTTGACAGCAGTGAGAGTCAAGACAGACCATATTTTCTTTTCTGAATCTAGTATGCAAGAGAATCTGCACATACTGCCAGTGTTTTATTGTCATTTACATAGTCTTGAATGTGAAAGTGGTAGTTAAGCCAGCATTTTGCTGGTTGGTTTTACCTTGAGAGCCTGATACAGGAAAAGGATTATTAGCTAAAGAAAACAAATGGCTTGAGCATAAGGGACCAGCCTATAGGTACCCTATTCGTTTTGCTCACTCTCTTTCCTTAAACTCCATACCAGGCCTCAATACTGTAACTTGCAACATTAAAATGGTTTTAAAGTGTAACACTTTAAACATGCTCAGTCATTTTTATTAGAGGAAACAATTCAAAGAGCATATAAAGGAAAAGACACAAAATACAGTGTGGTCATAATTGTTGAATATTAACTTGTACTTTACTGTCAGATTATTTTCCTTTTCCAGAGAGAGAGAGAGAGAGAGAGAGAGAAATACTTTGGACTCTAAACAGCATGACATTATATGCCTACATGCCTGTAATTCTAACACTGGGGAGTTGGAGGCTTAAGGATCAAACTTTCAAGGTTATCTGTGGCTATATAACAAGTTCAAGGACAACCTGGGCTACATGAAATACTGTCTCAAAAACAAAGTATCTTGGACTCCTTTTGTCCAGAATGTTTCATTCTTGACTGTTTTCCAAACATTATGAGCTCCTTAAAGACATTACCCTATGGTAATGCTGAGAAAGAAATTGGCCTGACAAAGAAAGAAGATTCTCCTTCATGTAAAAAGAAAGTGAGGGCCTGAGATATGGATCTCTTCCCCTGGGTAGAGCCTCAGCTGAGATCCTTATGACCAAAGTCATCACAGAAGTGTTAGGGCTGGCTGGATCAAGAGGCCTACACTGGCTTAGACAAAGGCATGCCAGAGGTGAGCATAATTGGCCAGACTGACTGTTCATATTTCTAAACAGAATCATGGTGTGGACAAAGATTCAAATTCCTTCCAGCTTAGTAACTTATAGGAAACAAAACAACATAAGTCTGTGATTCCAAGCCCGGCAATTTCAAATACTAAGAAAGATTCACTATTTTATTAGCAACTATTCTGCTCAAAAAAAAAAAAAAGTTCTCTTTCTAGCCCAGGGAGTATTTGACTTATTGCTTTTTTGGCATTTTGCAGGCCACATGCCATATATTTAGACTCTGAAGACCTAGAGTCTACTGGGTATTATTTAGTCAGACTTCTATTCTACAATTTTTAATTGAACCCCAATTTTTGATAGCAAATAACTTTCTCTCATATTAAACTGCGTTATTGGACAAATTAGCCTGCCACAATTTCATGGATGTTGGTGGCTGATGGACATCAGACTCTAGGGTCAAAGGCAACAAATTCTACAACTGATGGCCAGGAAACTGCCTGAATAGCTACTGCTGCTGCTGCTGTTCTTACTAGTTCCTCCCTGTCCTGACGTCCTACAAAGGCAATGCAGATGGAACCAGATGTCTGCTTGCACATGCAGTGGGCTACATTTCAAGAAAGGGATACCAAACTTAGGGCAGTCATATCTTTTAAGTTGTATAGCAAGTATGCTTATCTTATGCTCTAGAGACTAACTCTGTCCTCAAAAGCTGTTTGTTGTGCCACCTTAAAAATACATTCCAGACTGGGGCTGGAGAAATGGCTCAGAGGCCAAGAGTACTAACTATTCCTGCAGAAGAGCTGGGTTTGATTTCCAGCACCCATATGGTGACTAACCATCTGTAACTCCAGTTCCAAGGGATCTGATGCTCTCTTCTGACTTTCTCAGACATTGCACAATGTGGGCGCACTTACACACATGCAGGCAAATACACTAATACACAGGAAAATTTAAAAATACAATATTTTTTAAAGTATATGCCACAAAGACCATTCTAAACCTCTTTTCCTCAAACATGCAGAAATGTCAGAGACCATGGAGCATTGTCTTTGGCAGTGCTAATCTTACTGCAACATTTACAAAGGCCGGTATGCATGGCCTCAGTCCTTTAAGAATTCCATAAAAGAGCTCCAATGAGCTGATGCAAGACTACAAGCAAAGAATTCCACTTTTCAGTGCTTCTCTTTCTGTGATTATAAAATAGGAATGATATCTGCCCACTCACTGCTTATTTTGAGAAATAAAGGGAAGTGAACAGTTTGACAAATTCTTGAGTCTCATGATGGACACTCTAAAATAGGAGAACATTATATACAAACATACTGGGTTCTAATCACACTTTTCTTCTCTGATGCCTTTGGGAGAAGTGTGATAAACATACAGATATTTTATTTTGATAAAGTGGAAATGCTGATTTTTTTTGTAAGTGCTGAGCATAAGTTTAAGTCATTAATCAACCTAAAGTTGACCCAATATATTTAAATACTCTGCTATTGTTGGAACCACTGTGTGAATCCTGTGATTGTCTTCTTCCCTACAGCCCACATCATTGTTCATATATGTTGACAGGCTCCCATCATTCTCTCTTCCAGCTTAGAACTGTGCTCTGTGTGAATCCTGTGATCGTCTTTTTCCCCACAGGCCACATCATTGTTCATATATGTTGACAGGCTCCCATCATTCTCTCTTCCAGCTTAGAACTGTGCTCCTAAGCCAGGCCTCACCCACACTTTTTTAAAATTTATTTTTATTTTCTGTGTACAAGTATTTTTCCTGAGTGTATGTAAGTATATCTGTGCAAACTGGAGTTGCAGGTGATTGTTAGCTGCTATGTGGGTGCTGGGAACCAAACCTGGTTGCTCTGCAAGAGCAGTCAGTGCTTTTAAACACTGTCACCTCTCCAGCCACCTCACCCACACTTTAAAAACTTTTTATTTATCTATATTATTATTTATTTAAGTTGTTATTTTATTGAATTTTTACCATTTTAATGTGATTAAAGATTTATTTATTTATTTGTATTTTATATGTATGAGTGTTATGCCTGAATGTATATATGTGCACCCTTGCCATGCAATGCCCAAGGAGAACAGAAGAGGGCATCAGATTCCCTGGAACTGGAGTTATGGATAGTTGTTAGCAGCCATGGGGTCCTATGCAAGAGCAGCCAGTGCTATTAACTGCTGAGTCATCTCTCCAGTCTGAATTTTTGCCATTTTTACACAATATAGTTTGATGGTACCTAGATCCCTCTCCCCTCTCCCCCCATGACTCCTACCCAATTTGATGCACTCTCATACGTGTGTGTATGTGTGTGTGTGTGTGTGTGTGTGTGTGTGTGTATGTGTGTATAGTATGGCCTACAGAGTGATGTGTGTCCCCAAATGCCCCTCAGTGTGGGTCTATCCATTGGGCCCACTGAAACTCCCATGCCTATAAGATACTGTCTTTCCCCTCCAGCAGCCATCAATTGCTAAAAGTTCCTTAGGTTGAGGAATTTACCAGTTCCTCATGTCTATACTGGAATTTTGTCTGGTTTGAAGTGTCATAGAACTTGAGCATGCTGTCACCATTGCTCTGAGTTCATGTGAGTAAATGACCACTGTCTGGAAGCCTGTTTCCTTATAGCCACAACCCCTCCTTCTTACAATCTTTGATCCCTGAGCCTTGGGACGCAGAGGTTTGAAATAGGCATCCTATTCAGGATTAAGCACTCTGCAGCTCCTTGTTGTCTACACATTGACTAATTGTCGGTTTCTGTGTTGATCACCATCTGCTGCATAAGGAAACTTCTTTGGTGAAATTTAAGATATGAATTCATTCTAAGTGTAGGGGTTGCATTAAAGATGTGTCACTTAGGGTTAAGAGTCTCACATACACTCATTTATTTTTATGTGTATGAATGTTTTGCCTGCACGCATCAAAGTATATCCATGGATGCAATCCCAGTGAAGGTCAGAAGAGGGCTGCTGATCTGCTGGAACTGGGGATAGACAAATCTTTCAGTCTTAACATTCTGTCTGCTGTCTAGTGAGTTTGGGCATAAATCCAAACTAGACCTTAAACTTACAGTTACAAGAATCATGGAACTATACAATCTGTCTCTAAAGTTCGGTTTGGATGCAAATAAAGACCTCCAGCATTCTATGGTAAGTTCTGCTAAAAACTGAGCTATCTCTTCATTTCACTAGAAAGTGTTTACTTACATGGAATCTATAATCCCCATGAGAATACCTAACATACCTCACATCAGCTTCATTAGGACATCTGAGGATGGAGCCCAGAAATAACAACATAGGTGATTCTGAAAGACACTAGGGTACGAGTACTGCTCATATAAATAATCACCAACACAATTCCAAGAATGATGTTAATAAAAATTTTGGAATATAAGACACAAGCATAGGCAATTGATTGAAAAAAATGAGGTAAAAAGAAGGCTTTAAAAAAAAATATGGGGCTGGAGAGGTGGTTCAGTGGTTAAGAACACTGCTGCTCTTGCAGAGTTTGATTCCCAGCACCCACATGATGGCTAACAACGATCCAGAACTACAATTCCCAGGAGATCCAACGCCTTCTTCTGACACAGATGCACCAATTACATGCAGGTATTACACTTATACACATAAAATAGCAATAACAAATAAAATATTTTAAAATTATATATTAAATGACAGAATGCATGAAATCTGGTGGGCAGGCTATGGGAGGTCGTGTTGGGGAAAGAGGTATAAAGATGATTAAGATGTTGTGCATAAAATCCACAAAAAATTTCAATAAAAAATAAACAAAAAAAATGTGTGTATGAGTGTTTTTGTCTGCTTGCATGTAAGTGCACCACATGCATGCAATGCCTGTGAAGGCCAGAAGTTGGTGTTGGACCCCCTGAAATTGGAGTTACAGAGGATGTTAGCTACCATATGGGTGCTAGGAACCAAACCAGGGTCCTTTCGAGAACAATCAGTGTTTTTAACTGATAAGCCATCTCTACAGTCCCAATAAAGGACTTTTTTTAATCAAAATAGGATAATTTTCAAAAAGCAAGTATATCTTGATGATGCACATAAGTAATTTTTTATTAAAAAATGAATGGTCTGAAGGTATTCAACAATGGAAAAATAAAGTATAGTGCATCCACTCAATGAATATTTTTCAGTTGTCATATTAGTTACGTTATATTATTGTGATGAAAAAACTGGCCAAAACCAACTTGGGAAGGAAAGGATTTATTTTATCTTACATCTTCAGGTCATAATTCATCTCTGAGGGAAACTGGGGCAGAAACTCATGGCAGGAACCTGGAGTTGGGAGCTGAATCATAGACCATGGGAGAATGCTGTTTACTGGCTTGCTCCCCTAGCTTGTTTTCAGTCTGTTTTCTTATACAACACAGGACCACTTGCCTAGGGGTGATAACACCCACGTCACTCAACAATCGAGAAAATGTTCCACAGACCATTCCAATGGTGAAATTTCTCAGTTGATGTTCTCTCTACCCATATGTGTCAAGTTGACAACTAAAGTTATCCTGCACAATTATCGTAAATGACCACTTTGAAAAGTGAACAAATGCAGAACATATTTTTTGAAACTAAATATGTCATGTATTCAGAAAAGGCTAAAGAGAAAAGGGGTTCCTCCATCTTTTTCCAAAAATATATTTCCTTCTACATTTTAAACTAAAGAAATAGACTTTGACCAAGCTTAAGAGTCCTAACTGCAGCCTCAGCCTGGCAATTCTGAGTGCTATGAAACAAGAGAATGGATGATCATGGCTGAATCTGTGTATAGACTTCTGATTGAGCATATATTTATCTTCTCCCTACCACCTAGCCACATATGATCAAGGCCTAAACATAATAGTCAGTCTAGAAGTCACTCACTCTCCTCTCTTCTCTGCACAATTGGCCACTAATACTTGTATCTGCAGGTCATTCACTGTTTCTCAGGGGGTTAAATTACAATGATCTGCTTTCCAAAATGTTCCTGCATTTTCCCTTTCTGAGACCTTATGGCCAAACCTTAGAATTCGTAGGAAATTTTGTTCTACAGTGCAAAGGCCACCATTTACCTATCAAAATTGGATACTAGTTTGGTTGTAGTTGCTCTTCTTAGGATTTCAAGTTAGAGAGTTTTTTTGTATGTTTACTATTTGTAAACATACAAAATAGAAAAGCTCAAGATGTGATGTTCTTTTATCCCTTTATTTAAATAAGCAGCATTATGCCTCACCTCAGGAATACTGTGAAATCTTCAGGAGGTATACTATACAAAAGCAGAGGGAAGAGGTTGAGTGGCAGCTAATATCCAGGCAGAATTCTGCTTACCAGATCTGTTTTGTTGATGTAACATCTAGACATGAGTATGCATTCCCTTATTGGGAAAAAATCTGCACTATGTTTGTCTGTCATTAAAGTTCCTTGACTGATTTTTTTTTTCACCCTATCAAAAAATGTCTGCCCAAGCATTCAGTATAACCAAGGACCTGTTGAGTATAAAACTGTTCTTTTTTTTGGTGCTTTCTTGACTGTACTGGGAAACAAAGGAACTAGATCAGACCCTGTCAAAATTGCTCCTACTATTTGATTTCTTTGTGGCCTAAATCTCCTGAAGAGAGCATGATTCATGTTTCCTGCTTAACAGTACCTTTAGTGTCTGTCCTATCCTAACACAACTCCAGAGAAATTCATTAATAATACTGTCAGTGTCTATGGAAAAAGCAGAGTTCCTGAAGTATATGGAATAAAACATGAAAGTAGGTACCATATATAGTAAGTCCTATTAGTGAAATTGGAGCCTTAGAGTTAATATAGATAAGTACCTAACATAATATATATGACACATGTGCTTCTAATTAGTCATAAATATTGTTATCACCTTTGTTCTTTCTCTCATGTAAACTCAGAGCAAAGACGATTTCAATCAAGCATTAAGTTGGAATGGAGAGCTCCCAAAGTAATACGTGAGTTAATTTCACACCAATTACAGTTATATTTTTTACTTAACTAACTAGTAAATTTGAAATAATGACTGTTCACAGCTTTTTCTGTATTGAAATCACAACTTGTGAATATCATATGTCCATACAGCTTTTCCAAACCATAAGATTGCCTCTATCACTGTGCCTATCTTCAACTCACCAATTCTTTAATCGGTGTGTTTTATAGAATTGTTCATTTCGGCACTTTTTATGGTTCAGATCCAGCAAAACTATAGCTTTAATTTTAAGGAATCCAATATTTAACGTCCATTTTGTAGTGTGGTCAAAAAAAAATCCCCTTAAGCTCAACCTCAAAGATTCCATCAGTCTTAAATACAACAAATTATAGCGGGAGAGGGGGATCTCCAGAATAAACCTTTGGAAATGATCTGATTTATCCAGTCCTGTCAAAAATGGAGAAATGCACAGTCTCAGGAATCTTAACTAATGATAGTTAAGCCTGAACTAACCTGATTTAGAATATGAGAACTGTCAGAATAGAATGATTCCTTTTCTCTTACATCACAGCCCTATGACAGAAGGCAGATATTATAAAGATTCACTTAACAAGTTTTGTGTGACAGAACCCTTGAGAAATGAAGAGCCAGGGAAAACTCCATGTTCTTATGCAGTTATGCAGAAATCGGACTGAAGAACAAAAGGACTGATGTAATGATGATAACCAGGGGACAGTGCTCAGAAGGTCCTCTTTGTTCAGATTTTCCTCAGCCTCTCTGTCTAAAATTCTTTTCCTTTGTGTGTTAAACAGACCACCTGTCTCTTGAGTGACTTATGACCTGCTTTCCAGGAAGATGGAGTAGAGAATTCTTTCATGTCCAGATCTCAGAGGAGAAAGGCAGAAAAAGATCACTATGAAGATTAATTTGGTTGCCAACCTGGTTATATTGAAAGACACCTAGAAACTGGACAATGCACAGTTCTGGGTGTGTCTATGAGGGTATTTCCAGAGAGGATTGGTATGGGGGTAAGGAAACAAAGTAAAGTCCATCTGCTTAAATGTGGGCAGCACCCTTCAATAGACTAGGGTGTCCAGGATGGAATAAGAAGCAAAGCAGTGGGAAATGGGAGAGCCCCTACATGGCCATCTATAGTCAACTCTGACTGAGCAGCTGCTTTTTTCTCTGCTGCTTCCATCATCCATGAAGTTCAAATTCCAGATTCTCCAGGCTTTGAACACTAACTTGCACCAGCTACTCTCCAGAGGGTTTTCAGGTCTTGAGCCTTGGGCTGAGGCTGCATTTTTGGTTCTTCTTATTCTGAGACTTCCAGCTTCTCAAGCAAAGCAGCTACTGGTCTCTCCCACCCTCAGGTCTGCAACCATCATGGAACTATTCAGTCTCTGATCATGTAAGCCAATCTAACAAATCCATTTTATAATTAACCATGCATTCTATTGGTGCTACCTGTTTGGAGCAGCCTACGACAGTCAAAGAGTAAACTTCTGCAGTGTTCTCACTTTCCCAGATGCCAGGTTTGGGGTCATTGTGTTCTAAGTCTCAACAGAGCAAGCCTTCAATTGTATTCCCATTCTAACTGGGCTTAAAACATGTTTCAGTACCATATATCTCAATGACTTCTGTTGGCCATCTCTAGACTTGGACTAATCTGACCCTCCATCGAAATGTCTACAGACTGTCATGCCAGGATCAGAGCTAAAAGACTCATGGAGTAAGTGGCAGCTGGGCCAGCATTTGGCTCCTCAGCTTCAGAGGGAAAGGAGGAGCATATTGCCCAATGGAAACAGTCCAAGAATTCATAGAAAGAGAATGATGGAAAATGAGGAGAAATGAGGGGAACTGGGGATCAAGGCTCACTGCCAGGATGTAAGATACCCCTAAACACCTCTGCCTAAGGTGTTCATGGGCAACTCTTGTGACTCTGTGTGTGTATTTAAATTTTTTAATTTGTTCATTCTTAAATAAATGTCATCCATGTCTTTTGAGTAGGATATACCTGTACAGACATAAACAAGCATGGTATATCAGGCCTATCTGCCCTCTGAGAAGCACAGCAAGTATGTGATGACTGTAGACCCCAGGACCCAGGATGTGACGGTTAACTTTGGTTGTCAGCTTGACTGGATTTGGGATCAACTAAGAGACATGGTGGGAAGGAGGTATCTGCAATGGTATTTCCTGCAAGGGTGAACTGAAAGGGGAAGACCCTCCCTCCTTCATGTAGCTACCCGGACATAAAGAGGTCTGAGGGAAAGTAGTGCTGCTTCTACCTGTCCGCCTTACTTCTTCCTGGTGAGCACATCTGCCCTGCTGCTGCAGCTGTTGCTGCCATTTTTCACTGACATCAGAACTCAGATTCTTCAGCTTTCCAATATGGACTGAAAACCAGTGGCTCTCCCAGGAAGTTTACAGGCCTTCAGCATCAGATTGGGACTTCTGAAGCGTCCAATCTTGTCGGTGAACAGCTACCAGTTTCTCAGCCTCTCCAGTGTGCAGTCAGTATCATGTAGACCACCAGTATTGTGTAAGCCAACCTAATGAATCTCTTTTGTAATATATGTTCATTCTTTTGGTTCTGTTCCTCTGAAGAACCTTGACTAATACATCTGAGTTGAAACCCTAAAATCACCTGTTTACTGTGTTCAAGTTACTTGTCTTTGAGCCTCCTTTGTCTCCTGAAAAATATTGAATTCAAAAGGTAATTGTAAAAATAAAATGAGACTAACCCAGCCCAGAAGAGGTACACACTAAAAGTTAGCTTCTTGCTCCTTTCCTTCACTGGAATTTGCAAACTAGGTGTTAAGGTAATAAAAAGAATCTCCACATTTCCAAGATTAGCCTTTTGTGGAGCTGTTCCACTTCAAGGCAATCTAATTAACACCCATCTTCACCTTCACCCACACAGTCATCAGTTCTAACAACAGTTAATCACCAGCAGGAGGTCATAGGGTATATCCAGACCTCCTGAGTCTTACTCCCAATTTATACTTCTGAGTGTCTGTTTGCTACAGGAAATTTAAATAAGATGACAACACAATGTTTTATTCGTAGTTCTAAATATACATATATAGAGATCTTCAAATCATGCTTTCCCTCATTCTAATTTCTAATATAAACAGAATATTTATAAATGTTATAAAATAAATAAAAACATTTCTAATGAAATATTTAGTATATTTTATTGGTGCTATAGTAGAGTCGCTTTTGTGGGATATAAATAATTTTTTTCCCTTTTAGGCCTCTAATTTTTAAATTTTTGTTTGTTATCATTGTATGCATGATGTATGTGTATGGGTGCATGCCTGCATGCCACAGTGCACATGTAGAGGTAGAGGACAGCTTTGTGGAGTCACTTCTCACTACCTTGCTGGTTTCCCTTTTAGGTCTTTGAATGCACAAAATGTCACAGTTTGAAATACTGACTGAGTATAACAACCAACTGGGGTAATTTTTTAAATGCGGACACCTGGGGCAAGACATTTGCCAGGCCCATATGGCAAAACAAAACTGCAACCTCATTGCCAGGAAGCAAAAGAGAAGGGGAAGTATCTTATAATCCCCTTTAGGGCACGCCCACATTGAGCCAAGTACCTCCCATTAGGCCACAGCTCCCAAAGTTTCCTCCACCTTCCAATAGTGCCACCCTGAAGACAAAGGTTTTTAATACATGGGCTTTAGGGGGACATTCAAGATTGAAGCTACAGCACCAAGTCTGAAAATCAGTACCAATCTTAACCACAATGCACATGATGGCATCATGGTGTTTTAGCACAGGAACAGAAAAGTAACTAATACGCAGCATCTTTTCAATGCTCTGCACAGAAGCCAATCAGATTTCCATGTCTATTTGTTCTATTGCTTCTTCCTTCTACCATCAGCCCACATTAATAGGCCCTATCATATCTAACTTATAGCAATCCTTTTTTCTGTCAGTTGAAGAAATGTCAGGTTCTGAACAAAAAAAAGCTGCATTTTTTTTTCCATTTTTCTAGAATGTGAAACTCTGTTAAGTTGCTGCAGACAGCTTTATACAGGGTGGGCTGCATTTATGAGCAGCAGAGCCAGTATGAGTACCTAGAAAAGAAACAATCTTCTGAATATCTGTTAAGATTTAATTCTGCCATTTTTTAAAAAATGTATTTATTTTTATTTTGTGTGTATGAATGTTATGCCTGCATGTATGTAAGTGCACCCATGTTGTGCAATACCAGTGGCGGTCAGAGGAGGGTGTAGAATCCCTGGAACTGGAGTTATGGATGGTTATTAGTCACCATGTGAGTGCTGGGATTTGAACCCAGATCCTCTACAAGAGCAGTCAGTGCTCTTAACCACTGAGCCATCTCTCCAGCCCCATAATTCTGCCATCTTGTAAGAAGTAATGTTGAGGAGGGTGGAGAGATGGCTCAGTGGTTAAGAGCATTTGCTACTCTTACAGAGGGCCTTTGCTGCTCTTACAGAGGGCCTGAATTGGGTTCCCAGCATGTCAGTGACTTACAGCCAAGCCACTTGTAACTTTAACTCCAGGAGATATAACTCCCTCTTCTGGCCTCTTTGGGTATCTGCACAAATATGGCATTCACTCGCACAGATACACACTCATCCACATAAATAAAAAAATAAAATGAAGTCTTAAAAAAAAAGGAATGTTGACTTCAGAGAGGAGGCAAAATTACGTTTTTAACCATGCTTTAAAATAATCTTCAATGATAATAAAGAAATCAAATAAAGGCTGTAGGATTTAAAAAGTTAACTTCTGAATTGTTTACTAGTAGGCAAGCTGTGAAAGCAGAGGCAGGATCCTTCCTGCTGAGTGGGGACAAGGATGAATCACAGAGTTAAGTAAAAGCAAGTCTTTAGATAACAAAACTCAAGCCAGGGAAGAGCAGGAATCAGGCCCAGATTGTATATTCAGGATTGAGAACATGATCATCAAAGTCAAGAAAGAATAAAGCAAAAATAGCTCAGGAACACAGGCTGTTTAAATGTGGTGGTTGTGCCAAAATCAGGAACACAGATCAGAATTAGGTCATTATTTAAAGATGAAGAGTACAAAAGATCAGAGGTGGATGAATGCTAACTAAGGTCCCTTGATTCAGACTTTCTCTAGATAAAAGCCTAAGAACCTTATATATCTTTTGTAAGTCTTCTCTGTCTACCCTAGCCTACCAAATCATTGCTATTTTCCTACTCTATTCATTTCTCAACCTATGGGAACCATCCTGAAAGACTTACAAAAGCCTCTGAACTAGTTCTACACACCAAACTGGTCCAACCACAATGAGTAAAGTGGTTTTACCATTAAAAAACAAAACAAAACAAACATTCATACATCAAATTACCTTGTTCTGTTTAATACACGTATCTAGACTCTGATTTTTGTGTTTACATTGTCTCAGTAGTAAGATTACTGATGTGTATAGCAATATAAGCAGGGCTTTTCGTGCATTACAAGTAAGAGTTAATTTATTTCACCATCAAATTAGGATGATTTGGGGAGCAACAAGACTTTTGTGGGACTATATCTGACAAGATATTTTATAGTTTATGTCTGATTCTCAAACCTCAAGTAATATAGTTAACATCCTTAAATAAGTGCTACTACTGAGTGCTGACATAACAGGGTATAATGAAAACTAATCCGCTGCAGGCAAAAGTGTGCCAGATAAAAATGTACTGTCCTCTTGATCTAAACCCATTTTTATTGTCTGCTCTGAAAAAATGAAGCTGGAATGTTGGAATACTTCTTTGCAGTGAGCACAAGGTTAATATTCCTCAGTGTGGGGAGCTAAAGGACTGTAAATGAAGTAAAGCTTTTCTTCCTGATTCTCTTCTTTCATATTTGCTTCTTGTTCCTAGCTCAAAGCTGGCACTTGTATATGCAGGATTTCTCTAGTGACATTTACCCAAAATTGTAGTGGCATGCATATGGGAGGCGTCTCATGAAATTTTAGTGCCATCCCTCTTGACGGTTTCCAATGAACCCCACAGGTATTCCTAAAGTTGACTTGCCAGGCTCAGCTCATCTGCATTTGGAAAGAGAGCAGTCATTGCTTGTCCAGCATCTGTGGGCCATTGTGGCCTAAACAACCAAGCAAACTTCCTATAACTTAGTGGTCCACAGTACATCTTTTTCAATATGAGATGAATCCCAGTCTTGAGAAGAAGGACTCTTTTCCATATTTGTTCCTTCTTGAATACCCTCTCAGAGTTATTGTTACTCTTTATAGAATATAACTTAGCATAGTTAATAATTTGCTATGTTAAACTTTCCTATTCGAAATGATTCCTATTCTATATGATTTCTGTTTCCTGATTGGACCCTGCTTGATGTCAGGGTATGGAAGAGACCTTTATTCCTTAAGAGCAAACGTTTAAAATGCTTATTTAAAACCCCAAATCTGTAAAGAACCAGAGACTGCAGATATCTTGACTTCCTGCCCAAGTTATCTATTTCAAACGAGCCTAACATCTTGATTATAACAAGTGAAACAGAAATCAGTGATAATTCAAATTTTGGAAGGATAAATCTTCAAACCAAAATAAAACAAAACCCTGAAGCAAACTAAAAACTCAAACTGAGGACCTTAATCAACTGTCAAGTTTCAGTATTGCTATGCCCAATAGCTTCTGTGTTTAGCTTAAATTTTATCTGGAAAAGGCAGGGGAAAGTAGTATTTGCTTTCTGCAAAAATACTAACCATAAATAGATAATGTTAGAAACATGAAATCTGCAGCCACGCTATTTCATACATGGATTCAAAGTCCGAGACTCATAATGTCAGTCTCCCAGGGTTATTGTTAAGAGCAATTCTTAAGATAAGGCTTGTCATATAGAAACTTCTTCACAAAGGCTATTTGTTATAGTATTGTCTTCATTGCTCGTTTTAAACTATATTATTATAGCAAGAAGGTTGCAGCTACCAGAAACAGAAAACCCAACTCAAACTAACTCAGATGATAAAAGGGAACCTTGAGAATTCTATAATGGGAGGGTCAAGAAGTAGAGGGAGCTTCAAGGATAGTTGGTCAGCAAGTTCATTAAAGGCCTATTTTATCTCCATCTCTTTTTTTAGCCATCTCATGGTGGTGACATAAGTCAGAAGCACTCTATAGCTTTAGGTTTGCTAATGAGCACTGCATTTTACTGTTTATTCTCAGTTAGAAAGAAAGCAGCATTAGAAGCAAGAGCCCTGAGATTCATCCAGACTGGTTTATATCATGTGATCTTCTTGAGCAAATAACAAAAGCCAGCAAAATGTCCTGTACTGACTACTTTATGTCAGTCTTGACCTACCATGAACAGTGTGCAGAATTACTTTCTTAAATCACACATAAGCTACAAAGGGAAAGGAAACACACACACACACACACCTACACACACCTACACACACACACACACAAACACACACACAATGTAGATGTTATGTAGATGAACAAAAAATATCTTGTTTTAAGTGCTGGGTGTGGTGGCACACGCCTTTAATCCCAACATTCCAGAGGCAGAGGCAGGCAGATCTCTGTGAGTTCAAGACCAGACTGGTCTACATAGCGAGTTCCAGGCCAGCTAGGGCTACAGGGATACCCTGTCTCAAAAAGACAAAAAAAAAATCTTTATTTAAATAATTTAATTTCCCTCCATTTGGTCTTCCTGCAGTACTTGTACAAATTCACTTTGTAATTTACTAAAATAGTGAATAAAAATATAGAAAACAACACAAAACCTTTTGTGTGGTCTCACCAGGTCTTCAGGATTTTATGTTTTATATCTACTAATCCATCCAGTTCACAAAGTCACAAGGATGTAGACAAGTTAGTTGAGAGTAGAGTTAGGATCTGGACCCTACAGAATATGGCCTAGTACCTGAATGTCAAACCCTTCTGCCAGACTGTCACTCAAAATGATATAGTTTTTATTCCTCCAGCATGTTACAGAAAATGCCACTGAACTCAATTCTATGGCTCCCTTTTCCCAAAAGTGACCAGCATATAGCAACTGAAAAGTAGTTAATGTTCACAAGAATGGTATGGGAAAGAGATCTTCCTAAAAGGTTTGCTTTCCAGGCTAGCAATATTTTAAAATTTAATGTCTTCCTCAATTGCACCTCAACTTGGGGAGTTGGTTCTCTCCTTCTACTATGCAGTTTCTAGAAATCAAACTCAGGTCATTAGACTTGGTGACAATCACCTTTACCCACTGAGCCATCTCGTTGGCCCTCCACATTATTTTCTGAGACAGAACTTGCACTAAACCTGGAGCTCACCATTTCAGCTAGACTTACTGGCTGGCCAGAGAGCTCCAGGGATATTCTCATCTCCAAACTTTAACAGCAACTTTATTTTTTTAATTTTTATTATTAAATGTGTGTGCATGTACTTGTGCATACATTTTCATGTCTATATATAGTCCCCAGTATCTTTAGATTACAAAATCAAAGATGGTGAAGCTCTTTGGAGCTTGGGTCTCTGATGCCACTATCTAATGTCAGCACTATCAGTCAGCTGTTTGATATTGAGGAAATCAATTAGTCTCTCCCTGTCTGTTCCCTATTCTTTGAAGTAAAGGAATTCACCCAGGTTACCCAAAGAAGTGGCATGCCCCCTCCACAATTACTTCTATATTTCTAGTACTACTTGAATCTTTCCCCCTCAAACAATAGCCTATGATTTTTGCTTTTGGGACCTGTATTTATCGAAACTGTCGTCCTGGATCTGGCATCTTGCTAAATATAATCAAATGTAAAAGGAACTTAACTCATAAGTAAAAGAACCTTGAAATCACTCTGCAAGCTTCAGCCAGTTAATTCTCCCTATATCCCCCTGAAGTCAAGCTAAGTAGTTTTCAAAGGTCAGATCTCATTGTGAGTCTGACTTTTTTTATTAAAGTCATAGAAAAACCCAGAGTTCATGGGTTTTCCTGTCTCTTCTGCTTTTCTCTTCTCTCTGATTTCTTTCTTACTGTCATTGTGTCTAAGAGGTTACAGATGGGCTAATATATTTTTATCTCCTCATTTACAGAGAATTACAAATATGAACTATTAATCTTACTAATATTAGAAACTGTATAAGTACTAAATTACCATGCTGTGTGTACTCACATGAAAAATTATCAGTGACCTTAGGCATCTCATAGCAATTTCAGTTTCATGAATTTGTCAACCCAAAAGAAACATATTTCAGGCAATACTAATTTGTTTTCTATCATTTATAAATTCTGAACCTCTGTAAAAGGAACTTAATATTTCATCCTAATATCCGAAGTTTTTCTAGGTTTTTCAGCTTTGAATGAAAATGCCAACATTAGTTTGGTTGGTGGTTCTCACTAAAAATTAGATGGGAAATGTAATACACAGATCAAAATAAAAATGATATGTAACAATAAACTAAATGGATTTGTACCTTAACCACTAAAAGAGAAAAACATTAGATTGTCTAATGCTGGAGAAATGCCTCCTTCTCTGATAGAATCTGTCGTTACTGATTTTTTTAATGAAAACTTAGTTCATCTTGTACTCTGTAGAAATTATCATGTATTTTATAAGACTTGCTAGGCTATACATATCAGATTAGAATTGAAAAATGAATAAATCAGAAGAAACAAAATGTGCATTATCATTTTCCTTAAGTAATGGTGTTGAATCTGCTCCAAGGCTGTGCCATTTTCCTAAATTGGCCCTTGAGAAGCAACTATAAGTCTAATTTGCTCCTTCAGTTCTTAAAAAGAGCACTCTTGCACATCCTTCTTCTTCCTCACTACCCTCTTACTTTCTCCAATTGTACTATGTCACATGCCCATCCCAAGACCAAAGTGGTGGATAGTGAACAAGAATTGAAAGTGGTATATTCTCAGTTCATTATTCTTTGTCAGTCTGGAAGCTTCCAAAGCGGTATGAGGTAATCAAAGGTGGCAGAGAAAACATCTGAATTTCTTTTCACCTCCCCTAAAATTCTGTGCTGTTTTTGAATGAGAGACTTTGCACACAAGTACTTGATGGTAGACATGCCAGCTGCACTATAGTAAAGTTGTTAAAACCATGGACTTGGGAGACACGTGTGAGAGTTTTCACTTGCTGGTTATTTGTACTTGTTAAGTTTGTTAATTTCTTTCTTTTTTTCAATGTATAGTCTTTATTGAATTTTTTTGATTTCATACAATTTAATCATATTTAGACTCCCTCCAATTTGCATCCCCCCATAGCTTGCCCACAGAATTTCATGTATGCTGTTGTAAGGACCCCCCAGAAATGAAAAGTGAAGGCTGCAACAAACCTGACTCCATTTTGTTAGAGTAAGCTTGATTTCCCAGCTCCAGGAAAGACTACAAACAGTCTTTCCCACACTCATAGGAAAACACCTGCAAGGATGTAGCCTTCAAATACCAGATGGTTTTGTAAAAACACCCTACTTAGGACTACATGAAATCTGGTCAGGTTGACCAAGGCTAAAATCAGAGACATAAACAAAACCTTGTAACATCCTTTGGTCAGCACATTCCACGGGCCCTGTAACCTTAATATGAGGAAGATGCTTTTCGCACCAGTGGGCTTCCTTAACTAATTCCAACCCTTGTCCCTCCTCTCTTTGTTTTAACCCTATAAAAGATCACCTTACCCTCCACTCGGGGCCACTCTCTTATCACCCGCTGCCTCGGTGTGTCAGACTGTGGACGGAGCTCGAGCTTGTAAATAAAGACCCTTTGTTCTTGCATCACATTTGACCTCCTTGGTGGTCTTTTGAGAGGATTCTATAACCTGGGCACAACACTGTCATCTATGTTAAGGCCTATCAAGTCAAGTCTGTATACCCAGATGTCTCTTAGTGTGAGTTCATCTACTGAAGCCTAGTCAGCCTGTCTAGCATCACTTCCTTAAAGAAGATCCACTCTCTCTCATCTAGCAGTGATCAGCTGCCAAGTAGCTCCTCTGCTGAGGTTGGGGTCTCTATGCATTTACCCACTCCTATCCTGGTTTTTATCTGATTGAGCTTTCGTGAATCATGTGTATGCTGTCACCACTGCATTAATTCATATGAGCAAGTTTCTAGAAGCCTGTAAGACTGTTTCTTTATGGTTGTGCAGCACCCCTGGCTCTCACAGTCTTTTTGCCCCTTCTTCTACCTTGGTCCCTGCGGTGGTTTGAATGAGAATGTCCCCCATAGGCTCTAAGAATTTGAACATTTTGTCCCTTGTTGGTGGCACTGTTTTAGGAGGTTTTAGAAGGTGTGGCCATCCTGGACGAAGCACATCAATGGGGGCAAGATTAGACAGTTCTTAAGCCTTACCAGATCTCTAATCACGATTTGCTTCCTGTGCCTGCTTGAAGATGTGAGTGCTTAGCTTCTGTGTCTACTCTAGCCACCTCTGCCACCATGCCTACTGCCATGATGGACACTTGCCCCTCTGGAACTGTAAGATAAATAAACTCTTCCTTTTATAAGTTCTATTGGTCAGTGATTTTTATCACAGCAACAGAAAAGAGACTAATACAGTCCTTGAACCCTGGGTCGGTGTGGTTCAATATAGGAGTCTTATCCAGGGACGTGTACTCTGCAATGTCTTATTTTCTACACTTTGGCCAGATGTGGCCTTCTGCGTTCATTGCCTTTTGTTACAGGAGGAAACTTCACTGATGAGGTTAATTTTTTTATGCCTTTGTTTTTGTATCTGTAAAACGGTGCTTTCTCCAAAGAGTATTTTGTGTCAGGACCATAGTAAATGTTTTTAGTTCTTATTGACTTTAAGATTTTAATCCCATCTCAACATTCCAAAATAACAATTATTTATCATATATTTGATTTATTTTCCCCAGAAAGAGGAAACTTATTGCTTCCAATGTGTCCTATTTCATCTTCTGAATAATAGAATGTTTAATACAATTATTTCCTCCCCATGTTCTCTAAGCAAAGCATCCTCCTTTCCTGGAATCATACCTTAAATACTCATAACAGGGATGAGTATTTAATAACTAGTTTGTCTTTTGTCTCAGAGATCAGAAAGATAGGTCAGAAAGCAGGAATGGTGTTTCCCTTCCTCTAGGGAATTCTGAGGCCCTTGTTAATTTTGGATTGTTTAGTACCTTCATGTTACTGCCTTAAGTAAAACTTAGGTCAATTTTATGCTGCTGTTCCTAAGTTGCCTCTCATCAACACTTTCCAGAGTCAAGCAAATTTGTCCCACTGTTTCTTTGCTTGTGGAATGGTGGTAGAGACTGGTGACTAGAAGTTTTGTCATTTTTCTTGTTAAACTTCATGTTGAAATCAGCCTATTGCTTGGATTCGCACAGCTATTTTGGAATTTTGTTTCTATCAACTTTTGGTTCATTATGTATCAGTGTCTTTTTCTTCAGATAGCCAAAAATATATCCTTGTCATATAAATGAGGATGATACAATGTTGGGAAATTCAATATCCTACTTTTATTCCCATTTTCAAAAGTAATAAACCTAAAATACTTCTTAACTGCTCAGTATACCAAAAATTTATTTATTTTTATATTTTCATTTAATTTTTATACATTGCATATAATAAAGCTTAATCAAATTTAGATCCCCTCCCCATCCATACCTTCCTGTATTCCCCCCACCATAGAATGCATACATTCTATCATATATGTTAAGTCCTGTCCAGTCAAGCATATGTATCCAGATGTCCCTCAGTGCAAGTTCATCCACTGAAATCTCATCAGTCTATCTAGAATCACTCCCTTAAAGAAGATCTGTTCTCATCTGGAAGCAATCAGTTGCCAATAGTTCCTCATTTAAGGTTGGGGCCTGCTGCCCATTTCCCCAGTTCTATGCTGAGTTTTTGTCTGATTGAGTTGGCATGAGTCTTGCACATGCTGTCATCATTGTTGCAAGTTCATATGAGTAAGTTTCCCGGAGACCTGAAAGCCTGTTTCCTTATGTTCAGAATAATTATAACAAGTAATATTATTTCCCTTACCCTGATATCCTCTTAATATTCACCATCCGTCCACTGAAAATAGTCAGAAATTCTACTAAATAGAAGTACCAAATATAAATCTCCACTAAGAAAGCAATACTTTGGCATGTTTATTTAAAATTGCAAACTAATATGATCAGATACTCTCCTCAGTGCACAGTTTATATAGGTTGAGGGAGTGGTTTTTCAAAAGAGAAAAGGATTCATCATCTCTGCAGATTTCAACCATTCATCTAGAATAACAATTTATATCTCAGGTTTAGGCCTATTATGGTCATAGGTCAATAAAATCTTAGAACATTAGCCCATCATCACATAGAGCCTAAGAATAATGTTTCTACTCCCAGAAATCCGATTCCTGGATCATAGATTCATTCTCCTCCAGATGCCTGGTTTGATAACCTAATGAAGTTTCTCAATTAAACATCTATCCCATACCACCTAGCTGCCTCACTAGCTTCTTGGTCAGAGTCAATTACCTGGGTCTCTCTGAATCCTAGTTAATGAGTTTCTTGCCTTTTACTTTCTCCAGGAAAGAGGGAAGGCATTACTGTAGAGGATTCTTCATAGAAAGACCTTCCCCACAGACCGACACTGGAAACCCTGCTGTCTCATGGCAGTGCTTCCCTCCTTGGTTAGCAAACCCCTTGGCTATTTGTCTCTATCTAAATAGGAATCTGAGTTTTTCTTCCGACCTTCCAACTTGGGCTTGACATCCCTTTCCCCAATATTGTCCCATCACCATACTTCATAGCATCATGCCCATTGTCCCTTCCTTTCCCACAGGAATTTCTGCATTTATAGCTGCCACAGCCACATAGTTTATGACTCTGAGAGGACAAAAAGGGAGAAGTAAGGAAAGGAGTCTGGAGAGACAAGAAAATAAAAATATCTAACTACCTTGCCTAGAGCCCAAAGTAGTTAGTGGTACCATAGGCTTTTAATTCCATGCTCTTAGACATAACTTCTTCAGAAAGAATCTATAACTTTTGCTTCTGTGACATGGCCTCGGGAACCTTTCTCAAGCAATGTCCCACTAGGTTGAGGCCAACATGCCAGGAATAGCTAGTTTTGCAGGAGCTTGGGTGTCAGCCAAACTCAATTGCCAACATAAATAGTAGAGAGAAGGGGCACAGGATGGAGAGACCAAAGAAAGGGCATTTCCCAGTTAAGATCATTGTTTTTACACAAAGTTGTACTTTAAAACCTTTGCTTTCAAAATGTAAACTCTTGAGAAGTAAAACTTTTTTCACCAGTGCCAGCCTAATCTTCTGATATTTTGTTTTGTTATATTTAGAGAATTAAATTTTATTTTTCCATCACACAAAAGCATTCTTAATGGTTCATCAGTAAGACTGTTACAAGCACATAGTGCTGAAGGAAATTTAACACTTCATTGTACATTTGATGAGTAAATGAAACCTTTTTAATCATACACTTAACCAGCACTTTATCTTCAAAATTATTTTCAAAGAATAATTCCATCACACATAGCAATACCTCAGATTAATTTAATGTATAATTTAAGAGATGACAGTGCTTTAAAGAAGGAAAGGAACTATACAATGGACCAGAAATCGTGTATTTTAGTTTTACTAACTGGAACATGGGGGTCCACCATAGATTTAGCATCTGCATAGTGCAGGATCTCAGTAGGGAGACTACTCAATTACTACTCTTTTTTCCAGCTCAAGAAATAGACATGGGAATGTATAACAGTAAGAAACCACACATGGATTTAAAACTTTCAATGTGAGTGCTGCTTCTAGCTTTCTTTGTGACACTGAGCATTTACCCTCTCCTGTTTCCTCATCTGTAATAAAAAGAAAATGGAACAGATGGTGTCTAAGGAATTCCCAGCTCTAAAATTTTATAACAAAGGAAAATGTAATGTATATGCTGCCTTCCATTTGCATGTCAAACTTATGGTTTTGTTCCTGGTATCTTGTGAGAAACACATGCATCTGTAAAACAGTGTGTGAGAATATGTACTCGATCTCCATAGTGACCTCACTCTCAAGGCAGAAATTCTATCTGAAGAACCTACTCTGCTTCACCCTTCTTCTGAGTACCTGAGGTCACATTCTGGAATCCACATAAACCTTATTTTTCACTAAGCTTCATCTAAGTAACTTCTGTAGTCAGAAAGTAAAGAAAAAAAACATTCTCAAATTTAGTTTTTGCCTAATGTTTATAAATACAATGCTCTTAGGTCAAAATATGACTTCTTAAAAGCTAAAATGCCATTGACCAAGTAAAACTTACTTTTAAAACTTTTTATGTGAAAAAATGCTTCAGACAAAAAAAAATCATGTTTATAATTTCTAGCTTTTTAATGCCTTAACTATTCAGGTAAAGTATCATTGCTTCAAAAGGAAGTCAAAGTTACAGTCACGGGTGGTTTCAGAACATTTTCTGGTAGTTTTTGCTTCATTTCAATATCTCACCACGATTGGCTGTTGATAGCTACAAATAAGGAAGTTTTCAGTCAGGGGATTTCTCAGTGGAAGTTCCCAATTCAACACAAGGGAGAGCTCAGGACAGTCTGGGTGGCATTGATAGAGCCTGTGCAAGCAAACAGCTTCCAGAATGTGCGACTGCCTACATCTTTAAAGAGAAATAGTTTGCGAAGGAAGGCTTGCAATCTGGAGAAAAGGTAACCACATTAATTAATTACTATCAATTCTTAACATAGCAAGGCGGCCAGGATGCCTTAAGTATTACAAGGTTAATTTTACTCCTATACTAAGTAATTCCTGACATGATTCAGTATTGCCTCTGTCATCATCATTATTTTTAGAAATTTGGCTTTTAAAAAGCCAAGATCCAAATTTTGAAATACTGTGATCTTTTTGCCTTTACTCTAACTTTTAAGACAGATTTTATTATGTCTTTAATTGAAAAGAGCTTTTAAAGTTTGTATATGGTATATAAGCCTTTTTCAATAAGTGATATTTAGAACATAAGACTGAAAGATATTTGGCCCAAGTTAGGTTGCATAAAGCTTACTAGGTTGAAAGTAAAGTGTATGTATTCATTCTTTTTGCTTATATTTTAAAAAATCAATTCCAGCCTTATCAAGTATGTCTATTCAAACATTAAATTAACTTTAGTACCTTTAAATATAAGAAACACATAACAAATATTTCATGACATGTGTTAACCTTATAAGCAATTCTGTTTATCTATTTTAGAATATTAAAAAATATTATTATAGTAATCAAGTCTTAGTTTGTTCACAATTGGCCCTTTTATTTTCACCATCCACAATTAATATTAAAGATTATATAGTATTAAGTTATTTTCTTAAGGATAATCCTAGATTAGATATCAAGAACCATTATCATTGTTGCAGTAATACTTTTTAGTTATTGAGTGTCTGCTGGAAGACAATTGTCACAGTATATCCAGTGGTACTCCAAAGTGTCAGAGAGTAGAACAGGGCTTGAATATAAACTTGTAAAAGTTCTTTTTTCCTGGCTTCCTAGCACCGTTGCCCTGTCCTCTTGCAATATTAAAGCTATATTTGGGGATGTTTTACCCAAGCTGCAGTATGATAGTGAAAAAAGAAAATGACTTCATCCAGGTCACAGAATAATCACATCAATTCACAGTCACTCACCACCATCTCCTCAGTCCCTTCAGGGTACACTTCCATGTGCACATAGCTAGACACAGTTTTGGGGATATGGAACTAAATATCAATTTAGCGTGTCTGAGATTCTGCCCAGCAGTCAGTTGGGATTCTAAAGTCATGTCCAGTTATTTCTCTTAAACATTTGTGATTAGGAGAGATGACTAACTGGATGATTCAAAACAAATCTCTTGAAACAAAGTTCTGGTTGGAATGTTATAAACCTTGTGCATTAACCTGAGGAAAATTGTCATCCACAAAGTATAAAGCTTTCCTGTCTGAGAGCATTCTATGTTTTTCCATGCATTGCGGTGCCAATAAACATGGAATTTCCTTTGTAGAATATACACTGTAGAATATGCTCCAAGATAGTTCGTCTTGCCTTGTTCTTATGTGTGATAAGATATCTTGATAAGATATTCTTTCCAGTGCATTTCTACTACTGCTAGCATATTGATTTCATAATTTTATCTAGTCATTTTATTTCTTGTTTTTGTAAATCACATAATTCACAAGTGATAGTCATATAAAATATATAAAAATGCCTCCTCCCTCTTGTGTTCTTGCCACATTGACTACCATTTCTGGATCAGTACTTAATAACAAAGGAGGGGACAGTCAACTGTTAGGAGGAATTTCCCTTGTGGTTAATATTAAAAAATGACATTTGCTGTTGGTTTCAGGTAAATACATTTATCATAAAAAAATAGCTACCAATAGCCTTGCTTGGTAAGGGTACATTTAATAAAAAGATCAAGACTTCATGTTAAGCGATGGTATATTTTTGGTTATGTTAAAGACAACTACATCGTTTTACTGTTTCAAATGATATAGTGATCTGCTGTGACAAAATACGGTAATTGCTTTTTTTAAAAACCTGTTATCAGAAGTCTTTACTATTGTGAGTGCCTCTGTAACAAAGTTTCTTTAAAATTAGAAAGTATATTTTGTTGTTGCTCAGATTAACATAATAAATTGGCTGATCAAACCAAACCTATATTTCCTTTTGCTCTTCAATCCACATGCTTAGATGCCTCTCCTCTATTATTTTGGCTCCATAATTCAGTTCACAACTGAAACTAGCAGAAAAGAATGAAAACAATGTAGTGAAGCCAAGGAACCCTACCCAGGCAGAGCAACCAGATATATAAACAAAGCAGCTGTTCCTAGGCTTCCTGCAAACAGCTTTCAAAAGTTTCATCCAACTAGGCAAAATGTGTGTCCAAATTGATTATCTTGTACCCAGTTTATGTTAAGAAAAATATATGCAAATGTTTGTGATTTGCTGAAAATTTTTTGTATTCATCTTCATAAGTGAAATTCATCCTTATTTTCATTTTCTGGAGCCTATCAGTGACAGGTTTCCATTTTAAACCTAGGCTTTTTTTATAAAGTAAAATGATAAAAACTGGGTGTGGTGGCACAGGCCTTTAATCTCAGCACCCTGGGGAAGGAGAGGCACAGGGATCTCTGTGAGTTCAAGGCCAGCCTGATCAATGTAGCAAGTTCCAGACCAGCTGGGGCTACAGGAAGATCTCAAGAAGACCAAATAAAATAAATAAATGAATAAATAAGTAAATAGTAAAATGATAAAAGTGTCACATAATGTTCCATATTCTGACAAAAGTTGCATGAAAGTTGTCTGTTCCTTGAAATGTTTAGGGAACAAGCTGACCCTGGAATACTCTTTTAAAAGTAATTTTAAAAGCTTTTCTAATGTTTTCTATTGTTATTGATTTATTCAACTTTAATGCAATTTATCACATAATTTAGACTTGTTTTTGTTTGAGAGCAATTATTTTTTAAAGCAATTCTTTTGACTGATCTTTTCAATTATATATTGGCATGAATAGTAATGTCTTGTAGGTTTTCAGTCACCTCCATTACAATATGGATAATCCCTTTTAGCACTCATTTTGTCTATTTATTTTTCTCTATCTTTTTCCCTGATTGGACATATCACAGAGCTAATGTCTTGGGATTATTAATGTTAGCTTTAAAAAAAAGGTTTTGTTTTTATCATTATTAATTTCTTAATACTTTAAAAGACTATTTTACCTTTCTCTGTTGGTGAGTTAAGTGCTTGGTCTATGTATTTTTAATTCTCTCTTGTTTTCTAATAAATATATATAAAACTAGGAAATTTTTAGAGGCATTTAAACTACATCTCATAACTGTTTATATGTGACTCACATACTTCTAGTTTTATAGCTTTAGGTTTGGCTTTGGAGTATGTGGGTGCTAAGGGTAGAATCCAGCATGTACTCTACCTTACAGTTTTTAATTGTAGTTTCATTTTGTGTTTAATAAAAAAGTTATTTCAGGCAATAAAACTGTTTTAGAACATTTTTGGTTTGGAGAAAAATTAAGCAGGCACTACAGTCACCCTATTTCCAAAGTTCAACATTCTCTGTTATTAATATCTGTACTGGTAAGGTATACTTGTAATAATTTATGCAAATCTTTTCACTTTAGTGAGTTTTTTTTAATATTTATTTTCCTGATTTCTGCTCAATCTTTATTAGTTCCTTTCTCCTCATAGCTTTGGATTTAGTCTTCTTTTCTTTTTCTAGTTCCTTAAAGTATAGAGAGCCTTGCCCTTTAGCAAAGGCTGGCTTGGTTGGTCCTCCTGCCTCAGAATCCTGACTGATGGACTTATAGGCATGTACCACCATTCTTATCTTTGGTCTTTGAGTGTGTATATATGTGTGTGTGTGTGTATGTATGTATGTGGGGTGCATGTGCAAGTATGTTAGAGTGCATGTGAGGTCAGAGGATAACCTAGGGGCTCATTCTTCAGGTACAGTCCACTTTCTTTTTTTTTTGGAGACAGTTTCTCACTGACTTAGAGCTCACCAAGTCGGCTATGCTGCCTGGCTAGCCTGAGAGTACCAAGTAGCCACGTGTCTCTGCCTCTCCAGCATACCTGGCTGGCTTTTTTTTGCATGGATGATGGTGCTCAAACTTAGGTTGTTATGCTTTTAAGCAAGCTCTTAATTACCTTAGCTATCTGCCAGCCTGAGTCATTCTTCTCTTCTGTTACATTTATTTAGTTATTTTACACACATACACACACAAACACACACACCACCCACACAAGAATGATAATCAGCCACAGTTTTTGAGAGTCTCTTTTCTCCTTCCACCATGTAAATTTTGGAGATTGAACTCAAGTGTTCACGCTTGATGGTAAGTGCCTTTACCTCCTGATCCATCACCAGCCCCTGGTTTTCTTTTATAATGTGGATATTTATTGGTATAATTGGATGGTTATATCTCCCTGAGCACTGTATAAGTTTTGATATGCTGCAATCTTGTTTTCATTCACTCTGCTTTCCTTTGTGATTTCTTTTTTTGACTCATTACTTGCTTAAGAATGTGTCATTTAATTTTCATAGATGTGTTTTCCTCAGATTATTAATTTCTAGATTCATTCCATCTTGATTGGAGAAGATTCTTCATACAACTTCAATCTTGTGAAATATATTGAGGCTTTGGAGGGTGGGCAGCATTTGATCTATCCTGGAGAAGATTCCATGTCCACTTGCTGGGAGTATTATGTGTTCTTTTCTATGCAGTGCTTGGTTCATGTCTATTAGACCTAATTAGCTTTTAGCAGTATTTGAGTTGTCTTTGCCCTGTCTGGTCCCGTTTTTCTATTCATTATCAAATGTAACATAAGGAAGTCACTAAAAATTTATTGTAGTCTATTTCTTCTTTCAATTCTGTGATTGTTTGTTTCATATATTCAGGGCCTTGTTTGATATATATATGTGTATGATTGCTCTATCTTCTTTTGTTAATATAAAATGTTCTTGTTTCCTATAGTAGATTTACAAAATATTTTATTTGTTATTTTTATTTTATGAATGTATTTCCTGCATGTACGTCATGTAATACCCACAGAGGTCAGAAGAGGGCATCAGATCCCCTGGAACTGGAGTTAGGATGGTTGTTAGCCACCATGTGGATGCTGGGAACTGAACCTGAGTCCTCTGGAAGAGCAGTCAGTGCTCTTAGCCAGCCCCCTATAGCAGCTTTTAAATTAAAGCCTATTCTGTCTAATACTGCTATAGTCACTCATCTCTATTTCTTTTAGTTATTGTTTGCCAAGAAAATTTTTCATCTTTCATCATCATCATTATTATTTGATCTTTGTAGGCACGTGTGTGTGTAAACACAGTTGAACACATACTATGGTGTACCTGTGAGGGTCAGAGGACAACCTCTGGTGTCAACAGTTCTTCCCTTCTACCTTCTTTGAAAAAGGACCTCTTGGAGTTTTTTCCTCCCACTGTATATGGCAGGCCAGTTGGATCGTGAGCTTCCAGAGATTCTCCTGTCTCTGCCTCCCATCTCTCCACAGAGGTGCTAGGATTGCAGACCTGTTCTATAGCATCTGGTTTATCATAAGTTCTGAGGATTAGAACTCAAGTCCTCATGCACTTTATCCACTGAGCTTTCCATCCAGGCTACATCTTTCACTTTCATCTGTCTCTTTTCATCTTCTAGACAGTGTGTATTTTGACTGATCATGTTGGATTATCTCTATCCAGTCAAGCTCTGATCCTTTTCTACTTTTAAAGCAATTGTTAACAGGGCAAGACTTCTGCCATTTTGCAATTTGATTTATGGGATGCTTATACCATTTTTTTCTTTCTTTTTAAAAAATCCAAAGTAAAAATATTGAGACTTGACAGTAGTTAAATCATGATGTCACATAACAAAGCAAATCCAATGAACAGGCAAATGTTTACAAGTGTTAAATTTTTTCACCCTGACACAACCTTGTGCCACATTTACAATAATTCAACTGCTGTTGCATTTGGTAATAAAGTCCAACATACCAGCGAATTTTCTAATGATTAGCAAAATTACAAAATGAACCAATGCCACCTAATCAAGAATCTAAACAACAAAGAAACCCTAGCAATGTAGGCCAAGGCAAGAGGCTAAAGCTGCTCATATATGATGCCATTTGCCTAATTTTCATTGAGGAATTAGCCACAACAAATAAAATAACATCTCTGTGTTACTAGAAAAGAAAATCATTGGTATACATATCAACAGTCTCACCATGAAATTTAAATATTTCCTGAGTGAATGACTAAAAGAAAAAAAAATCTTTAAAAATATTAATCATTTCCATACACTGTCAATAGAAAGTCTATTTCTGAATTTAGAATATTACTCAGTATTTGCTTAAGGATAATTTGGCCAAAATGGTTTTTTATATTAAAAATTTATGGGGAAAACAAGTCAACTCCTACTTTTGCTTTAATATTAAATTAAATAGATCAACTTAGAAATTTAATAAAAGATGAGTTAATCTGTTTTGAAATACTTCCAAAATTTAACCACTGAGGTTTTTTTTAGGAGAAATTCTAATGCATATAATTTCTAACTTAACTTTGGTGATAAAAATGGCAACTCAAACTCACACCACAATTGTGTATGCTGGTTCCTCTTCAAAAAAATAGCTATTACGTTCTTCTATGCCATCCTATTTAATCAGGTGATTCAACTCATCTTATAGCCTTGTCTGGTCACCATCTTTCTCAATACACCTTGTTTGGACTGAAGATGTTTCGTTACTATTGTCACTTTCCTTAAACTATCCTGAGTGAAAGCATCTTTCTGTAGTCCTGTGTTTCTAACTGTCTGACCTAGCAACTCCTCCGTGAGTGTGATAACATCAGTACTGCAGGAGTTTGTCTTCTCCAAGAGAAGCCCCTATGGTCTGCCTGAGTTATGCCTACAAATTCAGTGACCCAGACACCATCCCATTAACTTGAAAATGCCTCTCCGTGTTCCTATACAGCATTTTTCTACTCCTCATTACCTCCATTATTGCTGCTTCCCATGTGTGAGTCTTTGTAAAGTACTATTTTATTCCCTTCTCGTTTTCTTTTATGTATTTTTAAAATATATTTTCTTAGTGGTTATGTGGAGCTTAAATTTAAATTAAATTTATGACAATCCAATACAAATAGATACAAACTTAGTTTTGGTAACATTCAAAAATTATTATGATACAGTTTAGTCTCTCCCTGGTGTCTTCTTACATGTTATCTTTATATATGGTATACCCATATAGAAAATAAAAAAAGAGGGGCTAGAGAGATGGCTCTGTGGTTAAGAGCACCGGCTGCTCTTACAGAGGATCCAGGTTCAGTTCCCTGCACCCAGATGGTGGCTAACAACCATCCTTAACTCCAGTTCCAGAGGAATTCGACTCCCTCTTCTAACCAGCATGGGAATTACATGACACAAGTGCACTTACATACATGCAAGCAATACACTCATACATATAAAAATATTTCTTAAAAAAGAAAATTTAAAAAGAGAAATTAGAAGTAAGTGAATCATGCTGGAATTTATATGGAACTCCTCATTTAGTTTATTTTATTAAAGTTTATTGTTTCTTTTTAAAATATTTTATTTACTATTTTTATTTTATGGTATGAGTGTATTGCCTGCATGTGTGTAAGTGCACCAGTGCACTTGTGCTGTGCAGTGCACACCGAGGTAGACGAGGGTGTCAGATGCGCTGGAACTGGGGGTATGAATGGCTGTTAGATGCCATGTGGGTGCTGGGAACTGAACCTAGGTCCTCTGCAAGAGCAACCAATGCTCTTAACCACTAAGTCATCTCTCCAGCCCCAAGCTTATGGTTTCAGGTTATTATCTGGTAGGGTTTTTAAATTTGTCTTGCAGTCTCCCGCTATCATTCTGTTGGGTAAATCTATTAGCAACACATTCCTTCAGCTTTTATTTCATGTTACAGTGTCTTAATTCACCTTAATTTTTAAGAATAGTTTTGCTGAATAAGGAATTCTTAGTTCACATTTTTTTCTCCAGTATGTATCATTCCATGGTCTTACAGTCTCCTTAGTTTTCAAAGCAAAACTGCTATTGATCTTATTGAGGATTGCTTGCATATAGTATATCACTTCTCTCTGATTTTTTTTTTTTTTTGAGACAGAGTCTTAGACTGGGCTGTAATTTGCTATGTTGTTTAGACTGACCTCTGCCTCTACCTAGGATCACAAGTGTGTATCATTACACACCTAGCTCCTTTCCTGACTTTGTCTTTGGCTTTTTTTTTTAACTGAGCTAAACGGTGTCATGTAGCCCAAGCTTACCTGAGGATGGCCTCGAACTTTTGATCTTCCTTCCTGTACCTTCTGAATTCTGAGATTACAGGTGTGCACCAGCACCAGTGGTTTATGGAGTACTTGAGATCAAATACAAGGCTTCATCCTGTGAGGCAAGCACTCTGAGCTATATACCAAGCCCCAAATAAGGAATTGTTTTCTTTTGAGATATGATCTCTTGTAGCTCAAGCTGTCTTCAAACTTTCTATGTGGGAAAGGATGACTTTGAATTGCTGATCTTCCTGCCTCTACCTCCTGAGAGCTGAGATAACATCTCAAGATGGGAGTAAGACTCATTCTAGGCTTATAAGTTGGATATTATACTAAAGTGATGAAATCTAGGAACAACCTTACATTAAACTTTGACAAGAGAGAGTGTGAGAATAAGTATATGGTCATTATGATAATTTTGAATTAGTGGTGGTTTGAACAAAAAGTGGCAGTGGGAATCCTCTTTGATATGAGGACATAGGGTAGATATATGCAGGAAATGCTAGAGAGGCATGCTCACATTATCATTCTTGTAAATCATTTTCCAAAGTGTTCACTGTTTCAGGTTTTCTTTATGCGGCACAGCATTTTCAAGGGAATGTTTTGTCCTGTATTTACTCATTCCAAACCTGGTGTAGCTCTTCCTAATTGGATATGTGGATTCTCCTTAGTGCTACTCATCTTCTGTCTGATCGGTACTACTTCTTCAGCACAAATCTTGAACTGAGGGACAAATAGACATGTACAGTTCACAGTTAACTTTTTGGCTTGAAACTTTTTGGTATTTATCAGTCAGTTTTGACACTATGGGTGTTAGGCTAAGGTGAGATCTCATACACACTGCCTTTTCATTATTATAAGAATTCCTAGCTAATCCAAAACTATATTGGTCTTTCATTAATAGAAAGTAGGCCCTGGTAAAGAGTCAAACTTCCAGCTCTGTATTCAATCCCTCTTGCTATTGGTTTCACATGCTTGAATACAGAGCACCACACATCAAAGACTTATCTGAGAAAACACCTAACATTCCAAATTACAGTATTTATAATAGCAAGTTTCCTTGCTCCTAGATTTATATTTAGAACTCTCAATTAAATATTAATCAAATCTAAGTTCTTTTCTAGTTTCCTTTGATAAAAATACTCTAGCAAAAGCAATTAAGAGAAGAAAGGGTGTATTTATTTGGCTCACAATAGTTCATCTTTATGGGGAAGCCAGGGACTCAAAGCACCTAGCCACATCCACAGTCAAGAGCAGAGAAAGAATGGATGTACGCGTGCTTGTGCTCAGCCCACTTTCTCTATTCTTAAACAGTTCAGGATTCCACGTCTAGGGAATGGTGCCACCCATGTGCGTGTGTCTTCTCACCCCATTACTGTAATCAAGATAATCTGGCACAGACGTGTCCACAGGCCTGCCTGGTCTTTCACTGAGACTCTTTCAAGGTAATTCTATGTGTGTCAAGCTGACAGTTAAAACTAGCTATAACAGGCCCCAAAGTACTTTTTAAAGTCTACAATTCCCCACTTGCCCCATTCAACCTCACACCACTGCTTACTGACCAGAGGTGTATAGTAACACGACTGAAGGAAAATTATAGTCTCATTTAAAAATATTATTCCTCAAATATTTAAACTCTGCTCTTTTTTAAAAACAGGAAGCTATAAATATGGTATTGCTACTACCAGTAATAGGGCCAGAGAGATGCCTTAGTCAGTAAAGTGCTTGTCACACAAGCATACAGACCCAGGTCTGATCCCCAGAACTCACATAAAAAGGAAAGCATGGTGGTGTGCTTATAATCCTAGCACTGGAGAGGTGGAAGTAGGGAGACCCCGGGCCTCAGGACTAGCCAGGCGATCCTAACCAGTGAGCCCTAGCACAGTGAGAGGCTGTGTCCCCAAAACAATATGGATGGTCATTTCTGAGAAACAATGTTCAAGTTGACCTCCAGTGTGTACACACACATACACACACACACAGACACACATACAAACACATGTACACATGCATATGCATATACACACAAACTATCACTGTAGTGGTGTTAGTTCAATATGTTTTTCCTATTTCTCATAAATACACATTGTCCATCGAGCAGATTCCCCCACACTCTTCTTTCCTCCCTCTTCTGCTCCTCTCCCTTCCCTTTCATCCCCTTTGTTCCCCCAGACAGTTTCACTTCTACTTTTGTGTCATATATACATACATGATTTTATGTAGCTGTATAAAATTTGGGAACCACAAACGAGAGAAAGCAGACAATATTTGCCTTTCTGAATATTTTCCAGTTATGTCCATTTTTCATGCAAATGATGGAACTTCATTCTTCTTTCTGGCTGAAAAAAATCCATTGTATATATGTACAACATCTTTTTTATCCTTTTCTCTGTTATTGGACTCCTAGGCTCATTCTATAACTTAGCTATTGTGAATAGTAATACAACAAATATTGATATGCAAATATCTGTGTAATATATCCTACCTGAGGAGTCCCTCAAGTAAATACCCAGGTATAGCCTGGTCAGTTAGTATATGAATTTTCAGGCTTCAGAAACCTCCATATAGACTTCTGTAGTGTCTGGACTAATTTGCATTCCTACCATCGGTGGAAAATGTTCCCTTCTGTCCGCATTCTTGCCAGCATTTCTTGTTATGCGCTTTTTTATTGACTGCCATTCTGACTAGGTTAAGATGGGATCTCAATCAGTTATAATTTGCTTTTCTCTGATGGCTAGTGAGGTTTAACATTTTTTCTATATATTTATTGACCATTTGTACTTCATCTTTTGAGTACTGTCCATTCCATTAGTCCATTTATTTACTGGATTGTCCTGTTGTTTAATTTTTTTACTTCTTTGTATGTTCTAGATATCAATCCTCTCATTCTGCTGGCTGTCTCTTCACTCATTAACAAGAAATCCCATTTCTCAATTGTTGGACTTATTTCCTGAGTAACTTAAGTCTTTTTTGAGAAAGTCCTTGCTTATGCCTATATCTTGAAGCATTTCCCCTACCTTTTCCTTTAAAAAGTTTCAGTTTCAGGTCTCATATAAACATTAAGGTCTTTGATTCATTTGGAGTTAATTTTTGTGAAAGATGAGAGATAGGGATGTAGTTTCATTCTTCTACTTGTAGATGCCCACTAAATTCTTAATCTTCATTTCAACCAGGGTGTGGAGGCACATGTCCTTAGTTCCAGAACTCAGGAAAAAGAGGTAGAGGCAGGTAGATCTGTGTGAGAAAGCCAACCTGGTTTACTTAATGAGTTCCAGGTCAGCTGGGGCTACAGTGAATCCCTGTCACAAAAACAAAACAAAACCAAACAAACAAAAAAACCCTGTATATCAATTCTGATAAAAGTCATCATGCATTTTAATCATATTCACCATGGACTCCTCCACCAAACTCTCCTCAGATCCGCCCCACCTCCCACTCACTCCTAACTTCATGTCTTTCTTTAAAAATAATACACGGAGTCCAATTTGTGTTTCCCAAATACTCGTGGGCGCAGGGCCATCCAGCAAATGGATTACCTACCAAGGGTCACACCCTCAAAGAAATCTGACTCTCCCTCCCCTAGAGGCCATTAACTCTCAGTAGCTCCTCTACTAGGCAGTGGGGCTTATAAGCCCTTCCCTCTTCCTGGCTAGAATATAGACCAGCTTGATCTTGTGCAGCGAACTACCCCTAGTGTGAGTTTAAATTTCTTTAAAACTATGTTTTGACTTTGATTTTTAAAAGTCACCCCAGTATTCAAGCTACCCAGGAAGAATGTGCTGGAACTTGACAGATTCTGAATCCTTGGACTTACTGACCTAAAAACACCGGATGTAAATATTTATGCTACAGAGAAAAACTGGGGAAGCCAGGTCCTGATTTTCTTGTAACATGGAAAAGATTATTTTCTCACTGTGTCTGTCTGAAATTTCTATCTTATGGAACATTCAAGCATGTTTGGAAATGGAAAAGTTTTAATCCATGGAACATTTTAAAGTAAGTTTCTACTTCCACTTACCAACAGTTGAGCTTTGGCAAATATATTTATTGAAAATGTTACTAGTTGGGGAAACACCAAATTAATGTGTATGTGTAGTATTTCTCAAACTGTGTACTCGAATTCACTTAATTACATTGAAATAAGGATTTAGAAACAAACAAAAATTCTGGGCGCCTACCTCCTCAGGACAGGAGTTGGTTGGTGGAACTACATCTCAAGTTTTCAGACTGGTTCTGTAACCTATATATATAGGGTGACTTTAGAAGTGGTTGTTTATTGCTTGGCTTGAGTTCTAGCCAAAGCATTCAGGTGATCTTTACGTTTGACATTGGGTTCTCTTGCAGGGTGATGTTTATCCTGTGAAGTGCGGCTTGGGGCGGGGCTTTTGAGAAGGGCGGGGCCTGGCGCTGGGGCTGGAAGGCACAGCGTTAATGGCTTCCCGCGCAGGCGCTGCCCTCTGAACTGGAACGGAAAGCGACTTCCGGTGGCAGTCGCCCGGGCTCCGGCGACCTGTGGCGTGGGAGAGCGCGGCGGAAACCCTAAACTGTGAGTGAAAAGTTCCTGAGAGTCAGTGTGTGTCGGGCGGTGGAGGCCGCAGACGCAGACCTGGGGTGTGTGAACGGGAGGGACGCCCTGCGGCGAGGTCGCCTCAGAGACCGTTCGAGGAGCTGCGCGGGCTGCGAGTTCGCGGCGTGTGGCGGGACTGAGTGCGGGCGAAAACGCGGGTGGCTGTTCCGGACCTTACCTGTGGAGATTTCCGGGGCCTCGGCGTCGCCACGAGGCCCCCCCGCCCGACGGCGCGGTCACTGTCGCCCTGAGTGGCGGGCGGCAGGGCCTGCGGGTCGGGGTGTCGGGACCCCGGGTCCGGACTTCCCCTCCGGAGACAGGCGGACGCCCGAAGCTTGTACGCTGGTTTTAGGCTCTTTCTGTTATCCCAGAGTAGTTGCACCACCGCGCTCCCTGCCTTCCTTGGGGTGTCATCGTAGTCTTGTCACTGAGGAGTTGAGTAACTTCCCAAAGGATCCCCGGAGAGGACCCAGAGGTTGGGTGGGTGTCCCACCCGGATGTAGACGGGCTGCGAGTTACACGTGCCCAAAGCTGTACTTGGCAAGAAATGCCGAGAAGGGGGAAGATGCTCGGCAGACGACCTGTGCCCTCGTACGGTGAGGCTGCACCCTGCACGGTCTGGGCGTCGCTCCTCCCTCCGATGCTTTTGACAAGTGTTCTAAAGGAAGGAAAGGACAGCAAAGAAGTGAAGCGCTGCAGAATTGAATAATGACCTGCCTTTCTGGCATTACGGTGTACCGTAATAGAGAAGCAAGCGCTGCCTTTTGGGAAAAGTTATTTTGTCCTACGAAAGTCATGACGGCCGGAGAGATGGTGCGGTAGTTAAGAGCTCTAGTTGCTCTTGCAGAAGACCCGGGTTAGAGTCCCAGCATTCACATGGCAGCTAACAACCTTCCGTAACTACAGCTCCAGGGGATTCGGCGCCCTCTTCTGACCTTCCTGGGCATTGCAGAACATGGGTGCACTTACACTTACTGGCAATACTCATACACATTAAAAAAATAAATAAAATGAAAGTCATTTCTAATCATGTGTAATCCAAAGCCTTCCACATCTCTTAAAGATGCATGATTATGTTATTTTGCTTTTTTTTGAAAATGAGATTATGCATACTGTTGTATAATCTGCTGTTTTAGATTTTTTTAAATGTATGTAGGTAAAATTCGTAGGTGTGTTTCTTGTAACACCAACATGACATTCTTTGGTCTAGATTTACCATTACTTAATATTCCCTGTCCACTTATTTTGTTCACTTTTCACAAGTATTTTTTATTAAGACACAGATGTATTAATTTTTTGTGGAATATGTCAAATGCTTAAAGAACTATCAGTCATTTGACTTCTAGTGCCTGAATCTTGTATATAAGATTATGTCCCCTCGATAATTGTTAATCTTTTCAAAAAGTATGTTGTCTATTTTTATGCTTTACTCTTCCAAAAGTATTTTTGTACATTGTGTAAAGATTTCATTTTTCTCATGAATGGGTAGGCCATTTTTCTCCAAAATCTTTTCTCTTTTTGTTTGTTTTTTAATTTGTTTTGAGGCAGAATCCCCCTCTAGTCTCAGCCAACCTGAAACTCACGTCATAGACCAGACTGGCCTCAATGTCAAAGAGATCCACCTGCATCGTGTGTTCTAGGATTAAAGGGATATATACCACCATGCCCCGCCCCACCCCTCAAATTTTTACAATCAGTTCTTGTGGGTGAGGGTGATTCAGCAGGTAAAGGCAGTCAAAGTTGCCTGCCTCCAAGCCTATGAACTGAGTTCAGTCTACTGGACCCATCTAGTGCAAAGCGAGAACCAACCTGTCCTCTGTCCTCCACACATGGACAAACACACACACAAAATAAGTAAAAATGTTAAAAGGTTTTGGTTGGACAAAGAAGAGCTAATCTTCTTAAATCAAGGAACTCTGGATAGGCTGACTAGACCTTAGTGAATGAACTTAAACTGAGGATTTTCCAGGAACACTTAATTTGACACAGTAGGCCTTAACACAAATAACAAAGTATATGAGTGTATGAATTCAGTGGAGGGGGGCTATGGGAGGGTGCCAGTAAGGAAGTGGATATAAAAATAATTAAGATTGGTTGAGCTGTCCTGTATGAAATACACAAAAAATTCAATAAAAAAAAAGTTTTTGGAATCATTTTTTTCCAATTGACTGTAAGTACTTTCTTGACGTGTAAATTCTCATGTGTTCATGTCCCTTTCTTTAGACTCATTTGTTCCTTTTATCTATTTATTGCTTCCTGTATTAGTACAGTCTGTTTTGATTATAACAGTTGTTAGTAATTCGTAGAGTCCTTTTTAATCAAAATTTTCTTCAATGTTGTTTGCATAGTCCTTCAAATAAAATTTAAATTAACTGTCAACTTATATAATCCTTCTGTTATTTTAATCATATTCTCTGATATTTTATAACTGGTGTAGAGATGAGTATATATCTGGCTATCTTTCTTAATTTATTAATTTTAATAAACAGTTTTAATTTATTAAACTAAATACTTTAGGAAAACTGTCATTTAAATGTAATCTTGTCTTTTCTTCATACTTCTTTCCGATAAATTGCTAGCCTCTCCAAAGCAATAATTAATAATGGGTAATAGTGATTCTTAATGTCTTTACTTTGTGTCTTAGTTTGGAGATGTTTTTATTCTGTTATCATTAAATATGAAGTTTAGTACTGGTTTCTACAAGATTTTATCAAGGAATTTCCCTTAGTATTTATAACTTACTTAAATTTTTAAATAGGATGACTGTTTAGATCATGACCAATGCTCTATTTAGGCAGTCAAGATAATCCATTTGGTTTGTCTACCAGTTGAGAACAGTTTAAATAATAGCTGGTTGCAATAATAATATCTATCATTGTGTTAAGATAGTCTGTTTTCGTTATTACTTAACATTCTTATCAAGAATGGAAGTTGAATTTTGTCAAAATCTTTTGATCATCTGTCTTAGAATATTTGCTTATCTTTGCCCTGTTAAGATGGCAAATTCTTTCAATATATATTTTTGTGAAGTAACTTTGTACTTAGTCATAGTATAATATCTCAGCATATACTGATTATATTTATTCTTTCTTGGTAATTCTTGGTGCCTCACTTGTGCTAAAGTTCCCTACCACATTTTTATTTAAAGTTAAATAATTGAGTTTCATTTTTCCTGCCATATCTTTGCCAGTTTTGGTGTCTAGGTTCTGCTGGATTTCTAAAATGAAACTTGAAAAGTTCCTTCCTTCTCTGTTCTAAAGTAGTTTAAATAGCATAAGATTTTTCTTCTCTAAAGATCTTAAAGAATTTACTCATAAACCCACATAGATTTGATCTAGGCTTAAAAAATGGTTACCTACTGAAGCTATAGGTAAGTTGGTGAGTGGTAAGGAGGAAGCCCTGAATTCAATCCCCAGTACCAAGTAAACTGGGTGATACATGTCTATAATACCAGTACTTAGGAGGTGGAGGGAAAAGGATAAGGAGTTTAAGGTAATCCTCAGCTACATAGTAAGGGGTTTGAGGCCAGCTTGCTTTAAATGAAACCCTGTCTCAAATTATTTTTAGAGGTGGAAAAAGTTACAGTAGTAAAATTTATGCTATGTGTATTCTACCACTTTTTTTTTTTATGTGTATGAGTGTATTCCCTGCATGTGTGTAAGTGCACCCATGTTGTGTAATGTCCAAGGAGGTCGGAAGAGGGCATCATATCCCCTGGAACTAAAATTACAGATGGTTGTTAGCTGCCATGTGTGTGCTGCAAATCAGACCTGGCTCCTCTGCCAGAGTAGTCAGTGCTCTTAGCTGTTGAACCATCTCTCTGGCCCCTCTACCATAGTTTTAAAAAACGTTTTATAGATTAGGGATTTAAAAACATGACATATACTACATAGATCTGAAAGGATATACTCTTGCTTATTCTAATCCCCCTCACCTTATTTGAATATCTGTCAGATACTGTACCTAGTATCCTTTCCTGAAGATAGTTCATAATGTTGGTTCTGAAAGACATTGTTGGTACCTGTTCTGAGTGATAGCCTCTTCTTTCCCTTTACTCATGATTCAAAATCATCACAACAAGCAGAGGAGAAATGGAAGCCACAGTGTAAATCCTAAAGGAAATAAAAACTTAAACTTGACATATTGAACACAAATGAGCTAAAATTACCTAATAATATTTAGACCTTTAAAATGTTGAGAGAGAGAGAGAAAGAGAAATAACTGTAATGGCCAGCCAGCTAGTGTACAGTAAGAATAGTAAAGTTTTGTATCAATAGGCTATATTTACCATTTGTCTTTGTATATGAGTATGATTTTTTAAAAAAGATAGTCTTCATTATAGGGCAAACCCTCAAATATATCAATAATATCTATTTCTTAAAGTTTTTTTTATTATTTGTGCACATGTGTGTGACTGTGTGAGTATGCCATAGCACATGTGTGAAGATCAGATGACAACTTTCAGGAATCTATTTTCACCTTCTACCTTGTTGAAACAAAGTCTCTGGTTTTTACTGGACTGTGTACTTCAGGCTACCACCAGCTTCACATCCATTCTCCTGTCTCTGCCTTCCATTTCACCATAGGAAGGCTAGGATTACAGATGCACATTACTGCTTCTGGCTTTTTATGTGGGTTCCAGAAATCAAACTCAGGTCATCAGGCTTATGGAAAGAAGTTTTACCTGCTGGGCCATCTTGCCAACCCTAATAATTGTTTGAAGTAACCAAATAAGTATTCTGATAACATCTGCATCGTAGTGGAAATAGTGTCTATGAGTGATATGATGTATCCTACATAGTTCATTGATGTATATTGCTAAGTTAAATTATCTGCCTAAGGTCATTCTTGAAAGTGACCAAACAGTGCCTAGAATAATCATTTATAAAAGCAAATAATTCTAGGGCTGGTGAGATGACTCAGTGAGTAAAGGAGTTTGCTTCCAAGCCAGTGACCTGAATTTGTTCCAAAAATCCATATGATAGAGGAAAGAACTGACTTTCACAAGTTACCCTCTGCCCTCCATACATGTGCTTCACATATCTACCATACACTTAGTAATAAATATAGTTAAATTTTTTAAGGTAGTAATTCTAAGGCTGGAGAATGGCTCAGCAGGTAAAGGTGCTTGCTGTGCAAGCCTAGCCAGTGACATGCATTTGACCCCTAGAACCTACTTAAAGGTGGAAGGAGAGAACTGACTCTACAGCATTGTCTTCTGACCTCCAAATGGTATGTGTACTACCCCCCCCACACACATCATGTACACACAAAAAAACAATAATTTTTAAGTTAATAATTCTTAAATTAATAATACAAAGGATTATTTAGCATCATTACTTACATACTTACATTTTAAAAAAGTGGGCTTTTGTAAAATGATTGGCTTATAATCTTAAAAGCCTTGCTGCATACATATGTAGCACACCACACTTACCTTGAAGTGGCCTTATGCTTTTCTCTATATATAAATAAGTATGTACTTTCTCACCTTCTTACTTTGAAACTCCCTGTGAGAGATCTGGCCACAGGAAAGTATCAACTTAGTAATTACCATGAAAGTAAGAAATTTCTAGCAAAATTGGGAAGCTAATGACAAGTGAAATTGATGAATGGTTTCTTTCCAGGTTTAGAACTTATCACCCTTTTATAACAGAATTGAAGAGGAGAAAATAGTGTATTTTACAGCATTTTTCCTAGATGGCAGGATTGGGGTAGCATTTGACCAAGATCAGCAAAACAGTTCTGTTTAAATTCTGGTTTTGATCTCACTTTGTAGGTGAAGCATGAGTTGAACTTGTGTCTCAGCTTCCCCACTAGCTGGGATTACAAACCTACACCACCAGTCCCAGAAATAACAGTATTTTTAAAGGGATTTTGTTTCTTATTTTTGAGGAAAAGAGTTTGGGGGCTGGTGACTAGAGATGGTTCAGCAGTTAAGGGCACAGACTATTCTTGCCGAGAACCTAGGTTCGGTTCCCAGCGCCTATATCGTGACTAACAACTGTCCCTAACTCCAGTCCCAGGGAATCACAGTGCCCTCCTCTGTCTTCTGTGGGCACTGCATTCAGTGGTGCATTTGCATACACATGGGCAAAACACTCATAAGTAAATAAAATGAGTAAATAAATTTGGGGAAAAAAAGTTTGAAGGAGTAAATAATGCTGATTTTCTCATGGGAGAATGTCCTGCACAGTGACTTAACTTTTCTTCCTTCAGAGATAAACTCTCTTTAATTATAATACTGATCTATAGTAAATGATAAAGGTAAACAGTTTACATTGTGAATATGTAACTTTTTCTTACCACCAATACTTTTCCTTCACACAGTCAAAAAAAGTTGTTAATAGTGATTATAAAGTCTTACTTTTAAATTGCTGAAGTAACAAATTACTGGAAATTAAGTGGACTAAGGCAACTACTATGAATTTCATTTTAGTGGTTACTTAGCTAAAAGTTGATATATGAGCCCTTGAAATATTTGCAGTAGAATGAAATACAAAAATCATTTATTGAGCAACAGACCACACACAGTTAAGTAGTTTTGCTACGGACTTACTTGCTATAAGGACAGAAATCAAGGACCTATGTCCCTTCGATATGAAGGACCTATTACTGAAGTTATTTGAAATTTATTGAAGACAGTAAGTACTTTTCATGACCATTTTTATAGAGCATTTTCTATAACATAATATCATGATCTCATATATTTGGTATCCCCAAACTAGCAGTGTTTTCCCTTTGATACTGACATTTCTCAACATTTTAAAATTCCTTATTTCAGATAAAATCTCACAAATTGCAGGTTAGAATTTGTACTCTGCTTCTCTCCACACAGTTCTGCTTATCTTCTACATTGCCCACACTAAATACAAACGTTCTCTGCCGCTTTTCTCATCAATGAATATTCTTGATTTGTATGACTTTTGAGAACAAATTATTAGGAGCCATTTAAAATTGCATGTCCTTGATTCTTCATCTCCAGATTCTAAAGTGGCCCCTACTGAAAGGAGGGGATAACTCTTAAAGTTTACTTGTGAAGTTGGTCATGGTGGCACATGTTTTTAATCTCATCACTCAGGAGGCAGAGGCAGGAGAATTACAGGTTCAAGACCAGCCTGGGTCACATACATGCACTCAGACTCTTTCCCTCTCCCTTTATCCTTCTCAAACAAACAAAAACAACAGAATACCACTCATGTGCTTGAGCCCAGCTTGCTGAGCAGTACCATATTTATATGTAGCTTAGAGGTAGGCTATCACATACCCAGTTTTTCTTTTTTTTTTTTTTTTTCTGATGTTCTCTCTAGTTGTATACTTGAGCCCCTAGCATCTGATAAGGAGTTTTGGAGAAAGAAAGCATAGACATGTGCCCCATGGATGTGTACTATGATATCTATGCCAGATAGCCTAGATGTGTAGTAGGTTATACCATCTATGTTTGTCTAAGAATACTGCATAGTGTTTGCATGGTGACAAGATCACCTAGTATATTTTTCAGAATGTATCCCCATAGTTAAGCAACTCATGCCTGTACTATGAAGAAAACAAGGAAGTGGAGCAAAACCGAAACTCAAGGGTGTGGTCTTATAAAATATTTTTTCTCTTGGAAGATAAAAGAAATTCTCATGAAATTCAAACATTTAGCAAAATGTTGCTCAGGGGTTCTTTGAGTTCATCAGGTATAATTGTCCTAATAAATTTAGCCAACCAACTTATAGAAAAATATAGAAGCCAAATTCTGACAGTGCTAGAAGTATAATAAAGTTTCTTTGGATCAGCTGCCTAATTTGAATGCAGAAATGGTTTAGTGCAGTGTGCTATGGGTATATCCATAACCACAGTTTAGATCTTGAAAAGTAAGACTAGAAATGCAAACTGTCATTTAAGGAATTGGCTGTTTCTCTTGTATAGTTTTGAAAGTGGTGAATGATCATACATGTTAGGGATGATAATTCAAGACACATGAGTGTCTTGAAAGATCTGCCTTATGCAGTCAGGACAGAGATGTCTTATTTATGTGTATGTACTGTTATTAACCGATTTCTGGTTTTTGCTCCTGATGCTGTTTTGAGAAGAGGAACATATGATTAAGAAATACAAAAGATTAAATGTTTCATTTATTCAACTTTTCCTCTGCTCAAGTAGCAACTGTTCTGAAATAGAATGTGAATTCTTTTATTCGTACCCCAATGGTTTTGGAAAGGCTGGTGGCTTTCTTTTCTAGGGCAAAGTAGAAGATAGAAGAAGTTGCAGTTTTTTGAGGTGATTTCCCTTCCCCATTCTGAAACTGCTTTAGGCCTCTCACCACAAATGTGAACCCTAGCAGAACATTTACCCAGAAGTAGAATAGGCTCATCAGTCAGGGAAACCCAGCAGAGGGCCCTTTCCTACCTCCTAACTTTCCCACACTTGTTCTCATCCCACAGAAAAGTCCACTTTAAAGAAGTACATGCCATGCCAGGGTAGATATGGCAGAAACTTACATTAAGCCTGTGTTTTTTAGCTGGTCTGGTTGAACTGGGGCATTGGAGGTGCAGCATTGTTTATCTCTGTACTCCCAAGTTTTAGTTCAGCCCTGAAAGCATCATTACTTGCTCTTGGTTTTTACTTTCTTTATCCAGAATTGATTGACTCCTTTGGCAGCATAATATTGGCTCCAAAGACAACAGATTTATGTTACTGTGTGTCTGAAAATAATAAAAGTTCATTTTAAAAGGCTAGGAGGAGCAGAGTGTGGTGGTGCATGTCTTTAATCTTGGCACTGGGAGGCAAAAGCAAGAGGATCTTCATAACAGCTAGGGCTATAGGGGAGACCAGGTCTCAAAAACAAAACAGAAGGCTATGAGCACAGGAGGCTGAGACAGGAGAATCACGTCTGAAGAGTTCAAGGCCACCCGGGGCTACATAACAAGACCCTGCCTTGGAACAAAACAAAAAAGAGATAGTAGGAAAAATTAGAGAATCCGTTCAGAAAATTCATCATCCATATACTAGGAATCTCAGAAAGAACTACAAAAATAAGACAATTGAAAAAATATTCAAGAGAGCTGGGCATTGTGGCTTTAATCCCAACACGTGGGAGGTAGAGGAGGTGGTATACATAGTGAGTCCCAGGCCAGCTGGGGCTACAGGGAGACCCTGTCTCTGGAAGCTGATGAATATTTGAGCCATTAAATGGAATTGTAGGGCCAGTGAGATTACTTAGCTGATAAACTTGCTTGCTGCCAAGCCTGATGACATGAATTTGATCCCCAGGATCCATGTGGTAGGAGAGAAGTGACTCCCACAAGTTGTCCTCTGACCACTACTTGTGTGCCATGGCATGTGTGTAAACATATGCTAAATAAAATGTAATAAAATAAAGTTGGACATGGTGGTACACACCTTTAATCCCAGTACTGAAGAAGCAGATATAGGTGGAACACTGTGAGATCAAGGCCAGCATAGTCTAAATATTGAGTTCCAGACCAGCAGGGCTACATAGTAAGACCTTATTTCAAAAACCTAAATAGATAGGAAGGTGGGTGGGTGGGTAGGTAGGTAGGTAGGTAGGTAGGTAGATTGATTGATCAATCTGTCTGTAAACCCAAAACAGAACTGGAAATTCCCAAATTCAAGGTAAAAGTCTGAAGATTAGGACTTTACATCACACACAGAATAATCTATAAAGTTGTAAGTTCAGGAAAAGTGAAAGAAGGTAAAATTAGTAGAATACCTACATCTGAATATACTGAGGAATAAATAATTGGTAGTAAAACAGGCAAAAAAAAATATTTTAGGGAGAAAGTTTTTCAGGAAATGAAAACAGTCATAGTATATAACTTAGCACTGAATAGTATTATATAGTAATAAAATGCAGTAATAGTATATATATATACCAATAGTATATAATTGGAAAAATGGAGAGAATAAGAAGGAGGGAGTGTTTAAAGACAAAATTCTTATTTTACATATTGGGGAAACAAGACTAAAAAATCAGTGTGGCAGTATTGCATATTATGTAAAGATTAATGAGGTAGTTTTGTTTTATTTTTAGAACAAAAGAATCAACCAGAAAGTTGCCAAGGTGAAGTGGGGAGGCAGAGGACTATTGTTTTTTGGTTTTTGGTTTTTTAAGCCTTGTAGAACTATTCGACTCCATAGGATATGAATATGGATTGCTTTGATTAAAACTAAATTAGGAACAAAAGAAGTAGAGATCATGCTTTTCCATCTGAACCTGGACTCATCCAGTTCTTCCAGTGTCTAATTCTGTGACCATAGGCAATCAACTTCTTTTGAAGCCATGTTTTCTCATCTGCAGAGGGAAGAGAATATATACTCTTACAGCAGGAAGATTAAAAATCAGGTGGTTTATGTAAAGCATGTGGCAAGCAGGTATCAGTTTCCATCATAGTCCTTAGAGTCTCCCATGCAGAATAGGAAAAGACCTGTGAAGCTTGTGACATTTCTTTTTTTCCTTCTGATTATTTGGTTTGTTTTTATGTGTTTTGTCTGCATACATGTGTGTGTAATGGCAGGGGAAGACCAGAAGAAGGCATTGGATTCTTTGGAACTGGAGTTAAGGGAATTGTTAGCCACTGGCTAGTGAGTGCTGGGAACTAAACCTGGGTCCTCTTCAAGAGCAGTCAGCTGAGGCCATCTTTAAGCCATCTCCCCGACTCCACTGTGGCATTTCTTATGTTACTATCTTATGTCTGAGGACTACTTTTTATAGTCTTCCTTGTTGAGATGCAGTTCAAACAAAGGACTTCCTTCTGGTCTGTGACTATAGTATATCTTAAACGATCTTGAAGGCATGTCATTGGGCTCTGTGTCTTTGATTCTTTGTGTTCTTTGATCTATAGAAAGTTTGAAATTTTAAATGGATTTGGAATGATTAAGTATTGATTAGGGGAACATCGGGTCTAAATAATTACCCCTTATGACAGTGATTTCAAATGTATCACAGTTTTCCCTTACATGTTAGAAGTCTTAGGATTTTCTGATTCTTTTTTTTTTGCTTAATAGTTATAATGTATTAGCAAGAAATATCCTATATCATGACTTTATCCCAAACATTTTAAACTGGGCAGATGAATGAGGTCTATGGAAAGCTTCGTAGATCGATAGGATAAGCTATAAGCTATTTTATAGAAATGTATAGAAATGTATAATCTAACCTTATCTGTAATCAGTATTTGATGGTATTTAACTTTTCCAGAAAATAGGACTAAGAAGAAGATATAAAAATTTTAATCAATTCTTCCATCCTTGCTACTAGTAGGATGGCACAGAAAGTGTTAACATTAATTAGATCTGAATTGTCATATTTAAGAGAAATTGGTGTGACCATAAAAAAAAGTGTGGAAAGTTGGGCAATTGTGGCACAGATGGAGATCTGAAACATTGTCATACTATCCAGGGATTTAGGGGGCTTATTGGGAATATTCAGCAGTTGCAGTGAGAGTAGGTTACACAGTATAAAAATATTGAATCTAGTTTTAAACTTACTTTATACATTTAAGTCACACCCTAAGCATCTTGGGAATGACTGGAAATAGAGACCTGGAGATCTCTCAAATCGTATTTATTTTCTCATTGGAGTTCTCACAATTACTTCTAATAAAACAAGTTGTGACTTGCAACTATTTGCCCAACAGACTGTAGGTCTCCTCGGGGAAATTAAAAAGCAGAGGTATGAAGAGCTGTGCCAGTGGTTAAGAGTGTGCAGATACAGCTTTATAATCATGAGGCCTTTGCTTCTTCCTATTTATCAGTATAATGTTCTCAAGGCTAAATGCTGCTCAGCAGTTTTAAACTTATGAGTTAAAGGAAAACAGGCCTTCTGTGAAAAGATCTTCCATTTCCTGAAATTTCACCCTCTTCTTTTAGAAGAACTCTCTTCCTTCCTATTCTCCCTTTTGTTCTACAATAAGTGAAAGCTGGAAAGTAAGCTAATCTGCTGACTCATAAGACTAAGTGCTAACTCAAAAACACAGTTGCCCTTTATGAATCTTATATGACAGCCTATGACATTTCATGTATTATTCTCTTATGTCTGGGGGACTTTATAAAGATTACTGAAAGTTATTTTTCTAAGTTTTTATGGTAAGATCTTTAGATACTACACTTTTGAAAAAATAATTTATAATAGTACTTTATTATAAATTTAGTAGAACAGAAGAGACTTAAAAAATGCTTTCAAAGTCCAAGCATGAGGACCTGAATTAGATCCCTAGCACCGACTAGGGTTTACTAGACAGCCATCTAGCCAAAACAGTGAAATCCAGGTTCAGTGAGAGACCCTGTCCCAAGGGGATAAGGCTGACAGCAACAAAGCAAAACACCTGATACCTTCCCCTGGCCAGCACACATGCTACTTTCTGGTACACCACATGCATATACACCACACAAACAAATAAAAAGTAAAATAAGTCATACAATCAAACACTTACCAGAGACTTATTATTATTTAACTATGTATAAAGGTTAACAGACAAGTATTACTACCTATTTAGTTAGTAGTCTCTTTTTAGATCATGGAATTATGTTAAAATGTCACATTTTATGCATTACCTAGTTTTCCTGCTAGCATGTTGTAGATAAAAAACGTGGGCCTGTTCTCTTTTTTGGTTTTATTTGTAAGAGAGGAATATAGTATAAATGCTGGTGATACTAAGTGATGTAATAATAAGTATTGCTTATCTCTCTTTGCTATTTCCTCTTCAAATTTTTTTTTCTGCATTTTCTTGGTGAGAATATTTTCTCCTTGTTGACTGTTCAAAGGCATACTAGTGTCAGGACATTCAAAACAGACATCAAGAATACAGTGTCAAACATGGTGGAATATACCTGCATTCCTACACATAAGAAGCTGAGGCTGAAGAATTGATGGCAGTTCAAGGCTAGCGTGAGTTACAAATTGAGTACTATGTCAGCCAGTGTTATAGAGTAAGAACCTGTCTCAAGAAAGAAGGGGGAAAAAAAGAGAAAGAAAGAAAGAAAAGAACAAACAAACAAAAGGAATACAACCATTGGGGGAACCATACACCACCTTCAGTTCATTCATTTGGCTCTTTCTTTCCTCTTATTGTCTCTTCTAGCATTCTTGCCCCAAATTGAATTCAGTATGTTCTTATCTTCCCTACCTTCCCCAAATGTTCTTCCTGTTTCCCAGTGTCTTTCACAACTGTTTTTATAATATTCTGGAAAGTTACTGAGGAACCATATGCAATAGAATCACCTTAGGCACTTTGCTGAGTAATATGCAGAATCTGAACTGGAGAGGTGGTTCAGCATTAAGAGCACTGGCTGCTCATGCAGCGGACTCAAGTTCAACTCCCAGCACCCACATGGCTGCTAACAGCATCCATAACTCTAGTCCCAGGGGATCTAACTCCTTCCTCTGACATCTGTGGCCATTGTACAATATGGGTACACTTACATACATGTAGTCAATACATTCATACATGTAAAATAAAAATATTAAATAAATAGTTTTAATAAAATAAAATGCAGATTCTAAGGCCCTTTCTTTACTAATTGGTTTAGAATCACAAGTACCTGAGTTCTGCCTTCTTGTCTATTATGCATATGCTTAGCCACCCAAAATTCTGTTAATTTTACCTTTGAAATGTCTCTTGAATCCACTCATCTCTCATTTTCTGAGTTTTTAATTCTAAGCAAATCATCTTCTCACAGAATATAGCAATACTTTTTGTAAGATATCTCCATTGTCTCATTTGCTAGTGTGTATTCTGTCCTGGCATCTAGTCTACCTTCTTCCTTTGTTTAAAAAAGTATGATAAGCATTTGAAATGAATAAAATTCTACTGGACCATTGGATGAGGTCTTACAAAAAAAAATCCATATTGAAATATGTTCATACTCTTTTTTGCACATTTATAATTGGCTAGATTGATTAATTATTTTCTTATGTGTCTGCCTCACTCAAGGTTTAATGAGAGAAACAGGTAAATACCATGACTATTTCTCTTTCCTGGGGAGAAAAACATCATATACTGTATATTCAACACTAATCCTGTCTTGAATATTATACCAATCAGGATATAGCTCTTCTCTTTTAGAAACCCACAAAACGGTGGTTACCTAAGACAAATGGTTTCTTTTGCATAAATCAATTCAAGTATGAGAGGTCCAGAGCTGTTCTGACAACAATGTCAAGTACCTGAGTTTCTCTGCTCTTGTTCTTTCTTTTCTGAAGTTCTGCCCTCTCCATGGTATTCTAGGTGCTTTAGTACCACAGCATTCCATCCAGCTGGAAACTGAAAAAAAGTAAAAGAGCTTGTTTGTTATATCCATTTGTCAATAACTAGAACATAGACACCTCATTAATACCAGCTAATAGTCAGAAGTACTTTGAATCTAAGAGGAGGAGATAGGCCATGAAACTTGAATTTGAGCATGCTTACTAGAAATAAAAAGTATACAAAAAATGTAAATGACACATAACTACTTCCAGAGACTTTCCTTTTCCTCTGGTCAATATCACTAATTTAACATACATTTCCCCTCTTGAGTAAATACATCATTTACTTATTTGTATCAGCTAAGACTTAACTTCCTCAGCATACATTCTTATTTCAGGAAATAGGGCCCATGCGTGTGGAATTTACCCAGCAACTTCTCTTAATGACATTTGAGTGATCTAATTCAGGGACCTAAAGTGAAGGGTCCATGTGTTTATTTGCATATGATGAAGGTATTTTTAATATTACATTTTTAAATGTGAGAATGCATCTTTTTGATGAAACAAATACACATTTTTGCACTCACTGACTTGAGCTATTAAAAAAGTAGTTACTAGAAATGTAGGTCAAACATCATTTTGTACTGATGAGAAAGAAACTGGTCACCAAAAATTTGGTAGCCAATAACCAAGGGTCAACCAGTAATAGAACAAAGCATGAAACTAGATAGAATGCCAGTTCAAGGCTCTGCTGTTCCAGGTCTTAAAAGATAGATGTGGTTTACACTGACAAATTGCCATGACATGTACAGCTTCTAAAAGTGAAATAACTTCAAACTTCAAACTTCTGCACTAACATATTTTTGTAGTCTGTCACTACCTATACTTTTCTTTTCCTCCTTACTTATTTTTTCTCTTTTATTCATTTTTGGCACTGGTCTAACATACTTTTTTCCCCTGAGCAGAGCAAGGATAGATTAAGGAAAAGTGAAAAAGAATATCTGAGAGCGGGAGAGGCTCTAAAGGAAGGCTATCCTTAAATACTTTTTGAATGAAGAAGTATTTAAATAAAATGCTCAGTGACACTTTGTCTTAATGCTAATTACTTGTGTTTCTTTACTGTCTACTGTTAAACAGAAGGTCCAACCTTTAATTATCCTAGCAGGATGCATCTTTTTTTTCATCTATCAGGGGTATCGACAGGACTGCCTTCCTAAGTGGATCAGCTAAAGAGTTACTATCCCTCTAGTTCTTCAGAAAGTATTGACACTATGATCCCTGCTGTTAAAACCTTGAAATTATTTTTTGTTAAGCCTAATAAATTCTTTGAAATGTATTAATATCTTTAAATGATAGACTTTGGCCTCTGTCATCTAAGTACTGCTTGTCACTATGTGTTTAAAAAAGCATTGTGGAGACTAAGGTTATAGCTCAGCAGTAGATTGTGTACTTAGCATGTGTAACACCCTGAGTTCAATCTCCAGCATAACCAAAAACAAAATACTGATTTATGGTCAGTTGATTTTCATCAAGGTTGGCAAGGCCATACAACAAGGAAAGAATAACTCTTTCAATAATAAGGTCAAGACTAAATCTAGAACCTGCCTGGTATCACAAAACTGACTTATGTGGATCAAAAGCAAATGTAAACACTAAAATTATAAAACCGTTCTAAGGAGAGATAGATGAAAATCTGCATGATCTTGGATTAGACAATACAAAAGAAATAGTAAGTAGCAAAATAAAAATATTAGGTAATTTGAAATTCATCAAAATGTAAAATGTCATGTGTCAAAGGACGCACAAAAAAATGAAGTTTTTTTCATCAGTAACAGTTTCACTTGAGAACATACCTCTCACAAGCATACTCCAGTTCCTACTTCATATATGTCCATGCTTAAGATGCTGCAAAAGCAATGATCTTTAGCTATACAAAAATTATAGCTTTATATGTTGGCTGTACCTCTGTCCTTTGCTAGCTTATAAAGGAAAGTATTTAAAGAGGTAACCAAAGATTTGAATGGGAAATTTTTCCCAAAAATAAAGGGCCAAAAAGCACTTGGAAACATGCTTGTATCATTAATCATTAGGGAAATGAAAACCAAAACCACAGTTTGATGCCACTTCACACCCACCGGGACAGCTATGATTTTTTTTTTTAATGGACTATAGGAGGCATTGGCAAGGATGTGGTAAAATTGGAACCTTGGTGTGCATTTGCTAGTGGAAATATGAAATCATACAACAGTTATGAAAACAGTTTAGCAACCCTTCATAAAGTTAAACATAGAATTATCATCTGACCCAGAAACTTTTCTCCTAAACATATATCAGAAAGAATTGAAAACATATTCATATAAAGATGTGTATTAAAATGTTCATAGTAACTTTATTCATAATAGTCTAAAAATAGAAACAATCTAAATGTCCAGCAACTGAGGGATGGATAAACAAAATGTGTTATAGATCCATACAATGGAATATTATTCAGCCATATAAACGAATAAATTACTGTTATATGCTACAACATAGGTGAACCTCAGAAATATCTTAAATGAAAGAAGCCGCACATAAAGACTATGTGTTGTATGACTCCATTTACTTATTTGTGATATTGGGGGTTGAACCAGGGCCTTAAGCATGTTAGGGAATATTGAAACCTGAAAATGTTGGATTTTATGTGAATTATATTTAAAATGAAAATGATTTTTAAATGTATCTTAAATTCAAAGATGCTATGTGTCTTATGAATTCTCCTCTTACAGTAAGGCCTGGCGTTCAGCCCCACCTCCCTTGGTTTGAACTGATTGATGTAATGGGGAATGCTCTCCAATTGGAGAAACCAGTTTATTTGGGGTTACTTACAAAGGATTCATCCTCGGGGAGAGAAGCAGAAATTTCGTATGGGGAAGCCAGCATTTTGATCAGAACTCTTGTGGACCTCCTGCACACACATCCAAGATGGAGACCCACAGCGCCACTTATGCGTCTCCTTCTCAGCTTTCACTGCTTTCCTCTAGACCCTCCCCCTTAAGTCATTGGTTGGCTGCCTGTCAATCACATTCTTGGAGGCATGTCCCTTGAGGCAGAGAGAAACTGTAAATTTACCCTAACCCTACCCTTTTTCTCTCTGGCTGTTAGAAAACTTTCCACCATCCTCATTCACAATAGTCCCTGAGCCTCAAGAGCAAGGGGTTTGGAGGGGGGTGGGGGAATAACAGGTGTAGGATGATGTTCTTTCCACTGTGGCATGGCTTATCATCTGGCTTCAGTGATACTCCTTCTACTATAAAAACACAACAACTATAAAAACAACAACAGCAAAAGTAATATCCATACAAATATTGAATTACATAACCTCTAGGCATAAACACAAATGCGTAGGCAGTACCTTAGTAGGTGCATCATATTCATCTTGCAAACAATTACAGTAGCTTCTTTACAGGGGCTATAATTCCCCCCATTACCACTGAGGGTTGACTTTTCTTTTAATGCAGATGTGTGTTCCCTCCCTGAGGAGTGGGCCTTCAATCCAATTATAAATATGCTGGGGTTGCACATACTAGACAAGCCTCTATTATACCAGCAGGAACACCTTGTTTGGCACCTGACAGTGAAGCACACAAGATCTGTCATTAAGCAGAGCTTTTCAGGACCATTCTCCCATAGTGGTCTGCATAGCATCCTCTAGCACTATGAAGACCAGCCATCCAATTGCAGGGAGTTTCCAGCTTGGTCCCAGCTAGATCTTTCTTTTCCATACTCAAACCCACGTCTTCAGTAATAGGGCCTTACTGTCCACTTCCCGTGTGCAACCAGCATTATAATGTGGCAATTGCCTTTTTTGTAGAAGGGGGCTTTCAAGGCTCCCTAGGCCAACAGCTCATGGGGGGATCCTCCCACAGCTGGTACTGGAATTGCCAGTTTAATTATGTAAAGTGTTCTTTTACTCTCTGGCACATATAGGCCTAGGCCCATAGAGCTCCTTAGAATTTCACATTATACTTCACCCTTATACCCTGTATGAGTTACATTTCATCGTTGTTTCATCGGGTGTACTTGACATCTCTCAACTGGGTTTCACGCCTGTAAAACACTCAGAAGTTAACATTATATATATGCACAAGGTCTAACATAGCATGGAAAATTCCTTTCCATTTGTATCAGCTGTTTTTTCAACAGATCCATGTTGAATACAATGGCATGTAACTTAGTCCTTTACTATCTTTAGTTATCATCTGGAATCAGTCCATTTAGTGTCCTGGAGTTCTCACATGGAGCCTCCATATGGCATCCCTTTATCCTTGATAACCTCATTGGGGCTGGCCCAAACTGCTTGCTCCTGTTGCACCTGTTGTTTCCCAGGGCCAGGTAGACTCTGGGTCCAACTCCTGGCTCTAGCCACACCTGAGGTCTCTCCATTCACCATACCTGGCTGTTGGGAGAGGCCCTGGCCAGGCAAACTGTCTCCATCCCTCAAATACCCAGTCACAGGGGAGAAATATATCCTGTTTACTCTGGGTGGGGGGGGGGGGTAGTACCCACCCCTGGGATAATTTTTATCCTCTGTGTACCTTTTGTGGACTATTTCTCAGGGCTTAAAGCCTTCCAGAGGCACTGTAGCACAGAATTTGGCTTTTTATCAATCTTTTCTTTAGGAACTTGGGCTAGACACAAGTCGCACCACATTTGTCTACGAGTAACCCAGGCAGACCTCCTTTTCTGTTTTGTCTCTTTTTATATCATTTAGGTTGTTCTATTCTTCTACAGACATACTTTACATGCTGGTCTAGGTTGCTTAAATCTGTCAAAATCTCTATTGCCTTGTCCCACTAGGGGACTTAGCAGGGACATTAAACCTTCATACCAATTTCAAGGTCCTTGTTCAATGAAGTCTTTCATTAAATCTCTAGTGAACACAGTCCTATCTGGTCCTGTGAAAGGGGCACCGTATGTGGTTTTCCTCATGCCCAGTTCTCTCAGCAGTGCCTGTCCCCCTTTTATTGTTCTCCAGCTCCTGACATCCATGGGAACCTTCACTGGTGATAACCAAGCATCTCTAATGGCTTGCACAAGCCAGTCCATCAGAGGCTACTTCACCTTGTACTGCCTCAGGTTATGCAACCTAAATCTCAAGGAGGGACGAGCAGTTATATTGCTCAGCTTTCCTGACTCTGCAGCATTTAAACTAATCTCATCTGCTCCTCTGTCCCATATTCTTAGAAACCAGGTGATGACAGGCTCTTTTGCAGCTTGTTTAAATGTCCTCCCTAGTTCCAGCAGTAGGGCCAAGAACCCTTTATTCACTGAATTCTCACACTCATTAAGGCCTCCATGCTTACATCGGAATTTCTCCTTTCTTCATATTACAGGTTGAATCTGAGGGGCATTCTTAGCTTTTTCCTGGTTGCTTCCTTCCTCATCACTGCCTGATTCTTCCCAGGGGTTTCAAGTCCTAGGGTCCCAGGATGGGTTTTGTATTATCAACCTGACCTGGATTTTTTTCCCTTTTCAACCTTCCTTTTTACAGCAGAGTAAAACTTCTATCTCTTTTTCTCTTTTATCCAGTTTGCTAGCAAGGTCAGAGACTAGTACTGAGGAAACAAGCCTCATATCTTTCTCTTGATCTAATTCTACTTTCACACTTTGATTCTCTCTCTGGACCACTGATTCAGCCTGTGATAAGTCTCTCACAAAGCATAGCAATGGCCACTCTTCTTCAGCAGCAACTTGCTAATATCTTTACTTCTGGAGGGCCTCCCAGGGATTGCAGAGTCTGTTCTAGACCTTCTACTGTTCTCAAAGCATCTCCATATTTCTGAGGTGGCCCCCATGGATCAAGCAGACATGCCACTTCATACCACTTATATGTGGATTACCACCCCAGTCATTGCCCTACTGATTTCATCTGTCTAGGCAAATTCACCTTAGTTACATATTTCACCATAAATCACACTATCCCTGCAATGGCCACCACACACAGCACTCCTATGGGGATAGTCCACGATATCAAAATTTCCTCTGCCCACACACTTTCCTTTGCTGGTCCCCACATTAGTGGCAACCACATAAATCCTTTTCCTGGAAGCATTCTCTGTTTTTGTCGGTTGGTCCTGCTTGACTATGCCATTTTGTCTTATGAATTTTTCTCTCATAGTGAGGTCTGGCGTTCAGCCCCACCTCCCTAGGTTTGAACTGATTGAGCTACCAGAGAATGCTCTCCAATTGGAGAAACCAGTTTATTCTGTGTTACCTACAAAGGATTCATCACCCGGGAGAGAGAGAGCATTTTGGTCAGAAGTCCGATGGACCTACAGCATATACACCCAAGATGTAGACCCACGGTACTGTTTGTGTGTCTCCTTCCCAGCTTTCACTGCTTTCCACTAGACCCTCCCCACTTAAGTCATTGGTTGACTGGCTGTCAATGACATTCTTGGAGGCATGTCCCTCAAGGCAGAGAGAAAACTCTGTAAATTTACTCTACACTATAATAGATTAAAAGTTGAGGTTAGGGCCAGCAAGATGTCTCAGCAGGTAAGGAGCCATGCCACCAAGCCTACCGTGAGTTCAGTCCCAGAACCCACATGGTGGAAGGAAAGAAGGAACTCCCACACATTGTCCTCTGATCTCCACACATATGCAGTGGCATGTGTGTGTACCTAAAATGAATAAATGTTAAAAAAAATTAAGATTATGAAGAATTTTCCCCCCAAAACAAAATAATTTGATACCTTTGATGACCAATAAAGATTTTTGTCCCTTCTGTGGATTTTAGAAGATTAAGAGAAAGGTTCTAGGTTGTACTATTTGTAAATGCACAGAAAGACTCAGAATTGTTAAGTAGCTCTCTCTGCTCAGAGCCAAGGAGTGTAGTTAGAGATGTTTGGCAAACTGAGATGATAAAACCAAATTTCCTCCTTTGAGAAAATCATCTGTAGTTCAGAAACAGCAGGGAAGTTATGAAACTAATAGGTAGTGGGGTTGAGACTGAAGGGATGTGATTTTTCTTTTTTCAGAGTACACTCCAACAGCAGCTCTCCCTAGTTTTTGTGCTAAAATAAGAGCATTTTCACACATTTTAATTGCTCTGTGATAACAACAGTGTGAACTCCATCTACAAACATTTATCTATTTAATTTTGTTCTAATTTCAGTGTAGCAAGAATTCACCTTGTAAGTGGGAGTAACTGTCCATTTAGTAAAAAGAAATTCCTTCCCACATTGCTAATCATGTTGTACATTTCTATAATAAAGTATTAATTAAATACTCTTATATTCTCCATGTTTTGACCACTTTTATAGATTACTATTCTCAAAATAGCATTTTTATGAACTGGACCTGATTTATGGACTGAAATTTTAGTAAAGAATATTTTCAAATTGTAGATTTCCTATTTCACGTCATGATTTTAGATGAAACTTTTGTGTCTTTGTATTTACAGTACTTAGTGATAATAATGTTTATGTTAAGTCTTACAGGGCTGACTGTCTTAAAGATGCATTTTTTAAATTTATTTTAAATTTTACAGGGCTGGGGAGATGACTCAGTGGTTAAGAGCACCAACTGCTCTTGCAGAGGACCCAGGTTTGATTCCTATCACCCACATGGTGAATAGCAATCATGCATAACTCCAGTTCTGGGGGATCCGATGCTCTTCTGATGCAGGCATTTTACAACATGGGCCCACTTACATACATGTAGGCAGTACATTCATACACATAAAATCAAAATAAATAATAAATATTTTTAAAATAAAAATAAGAAAATCTATTTAACTTTAATAACTATCTAAACTATTCTGATACTTTCCAGACCTGGGATTTACTCCATCCTTTATAGTGATGCTACAGGACAAAGAGGAATGGATAAAAACATTGGTGAGCAGCTTAATAAAGCATATGAAGCCTTCCGACAGGCATGCATGGATAGAGATTCTGCAGTAAGAGAGTTACAGCAAAAGGTATGTGGTTCTAGATTTGAACATTGTTCTTTATTCTGCTAAATGGAATTTGAGAACTGAGAATGTTAGATTGTTGGAACCTGGACAACTATAATAATAATAATAATAATAATATTATTATTATTATTATTATTATTATTTTGTATTTTTAAGACAGGGTCTCCCTGTAGCCCCAGCTGCCTGGAACTCACTATGTAGACCAGGCTGCCCTTTAACTCAGATATCCACCTGCTTTTGCCTCCCGTGTGGTGGGATTAAAAGTATATACTACCATGCCCATAGAACTATAATTATCATAACTCAAGAATGTGCTAATGAATGAAATTTGTGATTTTTGTTGTTGTTGTTGCCATTTAAAAACATATTGGGGCCTATGGGAAAAGTTGATTTGATGAATTCCTTTTAAGGTGACTATGGAAAGAAAAAACCTTGTTTTTCCACATATAGTTTTTAAAATATCAGTCTTTATTCTTATATAAGGAAGAAATGACTATTTAAAAAGTTTTATGACAAACTGAATTTTTATCACTGTTTCTCAGTTTTCTTTTTCTTTCTTCTTTTTTCATATTGTTATTTGAGTAACAGGAAGACTCTTAAATCTTAAAGTATCCTGGAACTAAATTTGTTAGTAATTCATAGTCTTCCGTTCTTTATGATGGTTAAAATAGAACAGAAAATTATAAATTACTATAGTGACATAGCAGAAGTTCATACCGAGACCATTTTGGAAGAAGCTATCTGAGGGAATCAGGAGAAATCTGTGTCCATTTCCCTCCAGCTTCACAAATTCTGTTCCATGTGTACAGGGCATAAGGATTTCTACTTAAGATTCAGAGATCAGAGTTTTATTTTATTTGTTTGTTTGTTTCAAATTCAGAGCTGGCCTCATAGATACTGTATGTCAACCAAAATTTCATACTGAGAGAAAGCAGACACCTACCATAAATGTTATTTGTACAGTCTAAGTAGGCTGACACAGCAGTTACAACCTTATCATATAGGAAATGTTCATAAAACCAATAACCCAGATGACATCCAGGATTAACTTTGCAAATAGGCCTTTGTGAACATAACAGCCCACTAAGTTAGGTTATTCTTCCACTGGCTGTTGAAAGTAGGGGATCTTACATTGATTCCTTTTATTAAAATAATAATTAATAATAAGAGGTTAAAGCACTTGCCATGCAAACATGTGGGCCAGAGGTTGGATTACCAGAACCCACATAATTATTGGGTGTGCATGGCAGCCTACCTGTAATTCCCGTACTCAGAGACAGAGACAGGGAATCCCCAAGACAAACCAGCTAGCCAGATTAGCTTTATTGGTGAGCTCTAGATCCTACTGAAAGACCTTGCCTCAGTGAATAAGCAGGAGTGATTGAGGAAAACTCCCAGCATCATCCTTGGGCCACACACACACACGAGGAAAAAAATTTTTACTATCCCATTAAATGTTGAAAGTCTAAAGAAATATGTTAGCTGTGAAGTCCTTTGTTCTTTCCGTAAATACAATATATCAACTACAGTTTCCTTCTTTTGAAGTGATATATCGACTATTGAGCATTGTTATATCTACCTCCTTGCATTCTGCAGAAAACATCTTTATTCTTCTCTTGGTTTATAAAAGAATACTCATTATATGAGTGAACTTAAAGACTATAAGTCTTCTCATTTTAGGTGACTAGGAGGAAGAGAGGCATATGATAGGGCTTTCAAAAATTACTAAAATAAGGCCAGGTATAGTGGCGCATACCTTTAATCCCAGCTCTGGAGGCAGAGGCAAGTGAGTCTCTGAGTTCATGGCTAGCCTGGTCTACATAGGAAGCTTCAGGTCAACCAGGGCTACATAGTGAGACCCTGTCTCAAAAAAAAGCAAAACAAAAATGCTGAAATGAACACCATCAGCAACAACAAAAACATCTAGATTTCTTTTTTCTATTTTGCAGTTAGATTCACTCAGAGACTTTTGACAGTTCTATCTGTATTTAGGTTAGCTTGGAACTAAGAAATAAGAATGTTAAGATATTTTTTAGGTTAAGACAAAACAAAAATTTCTCATCTGTTTTCTACCATGGAAGAAACCATTGTTTACATTAGGATATATTCCAAAGAAATAAAGGAGAATTTTAAATATTTATTTTTTTAGAGTTAATGTTTGCCAGGTACTCAAGAATTCAAGAGTCAATAAAGAAAAATCCTTTCTTCTATTTTAAATTCAACATATCTGCTTTATTTTATACATTTATTGGGAGTCTCCTATATACTGAACCCTTGATGAATTTTGAGGATACTAAAATAAATAAAACATCATTATATCTTTAAGTAACTTTTAAAAGTTCAAACAAATAATAAATAAAATAGATATTTAATTATATAATTTAAAAAAAAACAGAAAAGAGAATCACTGACTGGTATCCTCCTATTATAATAGAAGTCAGGCAGGATTGTATATGGCACAAAGCAGAGGCATCTAACTCAAAATTGATCAAAGACCTAAATACAGGAGCTAATATGACAAAACTTTTAGAAGTTAGGGGGACAGAAGTTTCATTGCATTGGATTGACAATAATTTCTTGGCTATGATATAAAAATGAAAGGAAAATCACACTAGTGAGACGCCATGTCACACCTATTGGTGTGGCTGTTATCCAAACACAGACCAAAAATGTTAGCAAGGGTACACTGGAACTGGAACTCCTGGATGTTACCCATGGAGTTGTGAAGTGGTGCAGCTATAAAATATAAGTTACTTGATAAAAAAATTACCTAAAAGAGATGGAAGTAGGGGACACAGCATTATTCACAAAAGACAAAAAGGAAAAGCATTTCAACTGTTCACCACTGAATGAATGGATCAAATGTGGTATGTTTATGTAACAATATTATTCTGTCTCAGGAAAGAAGGAAATTTATATGCATATTACAACATGGAACCTTAGAGGTACTATACCAAGTAAAATAAACCAGGTATACAAAGGGATAAATGTTATGTTAGGTACTGAGAGTAGTCAGATTCCTAAAGACAGAAAAAAGAAGAATAGTTGACAAGAACTGAAAGAATGATTGTTAGTGGAACAAAGTTTCAGCTAGGGAAAAATGAAAAAGTTCTATTTTTTTTTTCCTTGAGACGAGATTTCACGCTGATTTCAAACTCTCTGTGTAGCTGAGGATGACCTTGAACTTCTGAATCTTTGCCTATGCTGCTGAAATGATAAAATGATAAGTGTACCCCACCATGCCTAACTTATTTGATGCTGGTTATTGAATCAACAGCCTTATGCATGGTAGGCAAGCACTCAACCAATTGAGCAATAGCCCCAGCCCAGAACTACATTATTAAAAATGGTTAAAATCTTAAATTTCGCATTTTGTATCTTACCACATTTTAAATGTATAATAAAAAGAAAGATGAGGAATGGAAAGATGGCTCAGTGCTTAAAACAAGCTCTGGCTACTCTTACAGAGGACCTGTGTTCCATTCTCAGCACCCACATGGTAGCTAACAACCATCTGCAACTCTAGTTCCAGGGGATCTGATACACTCTTCTGACCTCCACAGGCACTGCATAACACAGGTGCACTTACATCTATCTGTGCAGGCAGTACACTCATACACATAAATAACAATAAATTTTTTTTTTAAATATTTTTTTGGTCTTTTTGGAGGCCAGCTGTTCTGGAATTCACTATGTAGACCAGGCTGGCCTTGAATTCACAGAGATCTGCCTGCCCCTGCCTCCTGAGTGCTAGGATTAAAGACTTACACCACCTTATCCAGCTATAAATTAAATTTAAAAAATTTTTAAAAAAATGAAAACGAATTGCTCCATCTCATGTTCTCTTACTAAGCTATGTTGTTTTATATTGCTCTTCATCTGTCATCCACTGGTATTTACAAACTCACTAGCCTTTTACCATTAGTTACCTATATTTCAAGCCAGAATTTCTTCTAGTTTTCTGCAATTTTATACTCAGATGTTTTTGAGACATTAGTATACCACATCCATTTAAAACATCCTGTGAATGGGGGCTGAAGAGATGGCTTGTCAGTTAAGAACACTGGCTGCTCTTGCAGAGGACCCGGGTTTCGTTCCCAGCATCCACATGGCAGCTAAGAGAGCTAAGAGCCATCTGTAATTTCCAGTTCTAGGGGATCCAGTGCTCTCTTCTGACCTCTGTAGGCACTGCATGACACTGTTGCACATATATACATGCAGGCAATACACTCATAAACATAAAATAAAAATAATAAATGAAATATTATTTTAAATCCTGTCAATCAAATGCATCTGAGTATTCTACACTGATATAAAAGGTAAAGACAAGGTAGGTAAGTCATTTTAAAATATTATAGGCTTTTATTACTAAAGCATATCATGCTATTTTTTTAAATAATTCAGGATCTGCAGAAAATAAAGTGATAGTCCTCTCTCTTCCTCACAAGGTCTAGCCGTCGTTAGCAGCTTGGTGTATGTACTTTCAGAGTATATGAGATAAAATTTTTCCAAAATGGAATCCAGGTCTAGGATTATAACTTATCAGAATACATGCCTAATATATCTGAGGCTGTAGATAAAGAAACCCATAGTGCATCTTTCTTTCCTTTCTTTGAGACAGTGTCTTGATATATAACTAAGGCTAGTCTCAAACTCCTGGGTTCAAACAGTCCTTGTGCTTCAGCCTCCCAAATAACTGGGACTACAAGTATACACTGTCATACTGCTTTCTGGTTGTTTCCATGTGTAATATTCATATGCACTTACCCTAAGTGGGCTTCTGTTTGGTATAATGTGGAGGAATCTTGTAATCACAATAGTCTCTGACACAAACAACTTATACTAAAAATTAAAAGATAATTACAAAGTATAGGGTGTTAGAATGGGCTTGACCCCTGAATTATTATTATAAAGGATAAGCTATGGATATGAGACCAATAAATACAGTGCTTACTTAGATAATATAAAATTTTGAATGTGCTTTCCCCTCTGGAACCAATGACTGTTCCATTTTCTCATTTCCCTGTCACTAAGAAAGGTAAGAAAAGAAATGAAGAGCAGATGGCTTTCTTTTCATAACGTTGTATACAGATTTCTATTTGTGTAGGTCACTTCTGTTCACATCCTTTCAGTAAGAACTTAGTGATACAGTCACACCAAGTAGGACAGAAGGAAGGCTAGTAAACACATCCTCTAGCATAGTGGCCATGTGCCCATTTAAAATTTTGTTTTATTAAAAGAAAGAATGATGAGCAGATACGGAAAATAATTAAAAGTCTTTGCACATCTTTTGGCTTACTATGATGAAGTTGCCTGCAGAGTTTTAGATATTGCAAGATTCCATGTGCAATTGAGTATTCAATCCGTTTTACTATTCAGACCAAGTTGCCTGTTACTGATTTTTTATTTCTGCCACTGTACTGTGAGAAACCCAGTTTATATTCAGCAAAGACTTAAGTAATTTCTGCTCTTCTTTGACCATCTTTCCAGAAGAATCAGTAAAATAAAATAAAGGACTTTAATTTTTTTTAACTGATTGCCATTGTTAAGTCATCAATTATTGGGTTAGTATAAAATGTCCTACCACTGACCTCATCTCTTTGTCTTGGTTTTCTTTATATTATATAATCAGAAGATATTAATCTCTTTGTTGAAAAGAAGTATGTGAAATAAAATTTATCTTTTCTTGCTCGGTCTGGATTAAAGAAGAAAAATTCATGGTTTTACATAGAAAGGAAACAATGTTCTTTTTTTTTTTTTTAGAGTTTTCTTCATGAGTATTGTATTTGCGTTATTCCTCCCATGTCCTCTTCACTCCCTCACAATATTCTGTCCTGTTCTTTGATTATTATTGTTTCATTTTCATATATGAGTCTGTTTAGTGGTGCTTTTGTGTACCTGTGTTTAGGAATATCCACTTTGGATTACCTCTAAGGGAGTTAGTTTTTATAGAAAACTGATTCTCCCTCTGTCAGCATCCATTGATTGCCTAACTCTTTTCATCTTCAGATGGAACTCAGTTTCCCCCCTCCACCTTGGCATGTCAACTAGTTTTGTCATTATGCAGATCTTGTTAGCCCTACTATGCTGTGGCGATTTCATTTGTGTAACTTCCCTATCATGTCTATCATGTCTAGAATGCCTTAAGTAGCAGCAGATATCTTGCCCCCCTTCTGTCCCCTCTTCAGTGATGTTCTGAGCCTTAAATGTAGAGGTTGCATTTTAGATATATCACTTAGGGCTGGACACCTCACACTCACTTATTCTCAGTATTTTGACTAGTTGTAGAACTTTGTATGAGTTTCCATCTGTTGAAAAAAAGAAGAGTCTTTGATGAGTGAGAGGTACACTTGTCTGTAAATATAAGGACATGCATTTAGAAAATAGTAAGAATTATGTTGAACTAAGGAAGTAACAGAAGTTGGGTTTTCTCTAGGGTGTATGACCTCTCCAACCATATGTATTATGTTTACAGTACCAGACATGAATCTACCTAGAAGGTAGCTCATGGTTACTGCATCCTTCCTGGTGATATACACTGTGTCCTCACTTGTCTGAAGGTACAGAGGAGCAAAAAGAGTTGAATTCTATTCAAAGCATTTTTAAACACCTTAATTCCCATTCATGAGAGGGAATCCACTATGATCTATTAACCTGAACATGAATTTGCACAAAGATACATTCAGAACAGCATTCTTCTCCTGGTCCCTGAAATTTATGTATATGGCACACATTCATTCCATCTCCAAAAATTGAACTCATTCCAGCATCAACTTTAAAAATTAAGCCTTGAAGTCTTGCTTAAATAACATCTAAATCCAATGTAGATGAGACTTGAGGTATACTTCTTCCTGTAACAAGCTCCTTTCCAGTTGTAAGCCTGTGAAATCAAACAATTTATATGCTTCAAAAACGTAGTAATGAGAGAGGTGTAGGACAGACATTCCCATTACAAAAGGGAACAACGGGAAAGAAAAAAGGATAACATTTCTGACCAGATCCCAAATCTAGCAGTGCTAATGTTAAATCATGAGGCTTGGGAATCTTCTCTGAGTCTGTCTTATATTCTGTACACATTGAGGTGGAGGTTAGACCCCCAAGGTTCTGGGAAGCTCTGCATCCACAACTTTTCTGGTACAGACCTCCTGGTTTAGAGTCACGTGTCTTTGGTTCTCTCAGGCTAAAGTTATACACTGGCCACTTTATCAGTCTGAGGTCTGAGTGGCTCCCCTGCCCTAAAACTCCAGAAAACACTGCCCTTGCAGGAACATTTTATAATGACTCAAACTGTAGCTCCCTGGAGGAGACTCTCCAGTGGTCTGGCTCCCATAGTTGTAAATATTATGTAGATACTTTGCTTGTCACTAAAGAAAGGATATAAGGTTTGCCAAGAGCTTAATATGTAACAGTATTTTATATTTGCCATATCTTTCAATTCTTGTTAAGATTATTTTTATTTCAAAGAGAAAGAAGCCAAAAGCTTAAAGAGGCAAAAAAAAAAAATCAAGATGATAATTGGATTGTAAAATAAAAATAGTTCATCATAGTTTGCCATTTTGCATGCTGAGAAATTGATGGCAGTACTAGTTATAGACAATCAGATTGATAATCTGGTACCCATCCAACTCAGTATGTCCTGGATAAGTCCTGGTATCTGGAGTGTGGCAGGATTGGAAGGAGGTCTTATAAAAATAGTAGGCAGAGAATGGTTAAAAGAGTTACATGTAAGCCAGAGTATATGATCTTGTAATTAAAAAAAAATAAAGTTGATAGTTTACTAAAGTTTTATGATAGATTTTAATTAGATTGTGTCTAAATTGCTGTTTATTGAGGTAATTAATGTTTATCTTCTTTTATGAAGTGTGAGCTTCTTATGGAGAGCATTTGTAAGCAAGCAGATCCTTCAATAAGGCGGTCATATCTCTTTATTAATTTTGGAGCAGTTTGAAGTGTTTTTAAATTGAGACTATGTATCCCCTTACATTTATTAAACTATGTATTAAAAATCATTAGAATAAGATCATAGTATTTTTTCAGAATATTGAGATTAGTTCTTGAAGAGAAATAAGAAACAATATTTGACCAATGTAGAATATTATAGATGACTTAAGGACATGTAAAGTTGTCCCCAGTCTGAAATACACACCTTGGAAAATACAAAAAATAAGACTATTCAGTGTCTGCAGAAAACAATCAATTTACAGAACTCTATTTTATTATCTATGGAACTCATGAAAAGTTAAACAGCTGTATGTCCAATATTATTGGAAATATGGTATCTTAGTTTTGAAGATGAATTTTGCCTTAATAAAAAAAATAATTCTTCAAATAAAAGTTTTATTCTTATTTCATATATATGAGTGTTTTGCCTGCATGTATGCATGTGTACCACGTGCATGCTTGGTGCCCACAAAGGCCAGAAGAGGGTGTTTGGTCCCTTTTAACTGGAGTTACAGATGGTTCTGAGCTGTCTTGTGGGTAGTGGGACCTGAACCTAGGTATTATGCAAGAGTAGCAAGTGCTCTTAACTGCTGAGCCATTTCTCCAGCCCCAGAACAGTTCATAAGATAGGCTTTTTGCTTTGTTTATGATAATCTAGAGTATGTTTGAATTGTTTTTGTTAGATTAAAGATATATATTATTATACATTTTATCTCCTGTGCTAAGTTTTGCTGCTAAACACAAAGAATCTAAAACCCTCTGTGACACAAGAACTTATGTACCTGTTTATTTCTTTGATTCTGTTAGACCACTTTACTAGTCTTTGGAATTAGGAGTGTCAAATACACAGAAGCCAGAGTCATCTTGTCCAGATGGTGTTTGATACAGATGGATGGTTAGTTGTCATGCAGATCTCCTAGTTGGTAACTTGTTGCTGCCATCTGACTCAAAGAATCATTCACACACACTGGCTGTCAAAAGCATCTTCTCTTCTGTCTGTTTTAGCTGTCATGTCTGTGCTCTGTACAGAAGTGTTGACAAGACATTGCTGTTGTACATTTTCAATGTGATTGTTAGTGATTTTTCTGTTTGTGGGGTCTTTGATAGTACTGGAATGCACTTGCTTTATAATTATATTTTAAAAATAATGTGACTGTGCAACAATTATCTGATCTCTTAAAAGGACTCCATGCTATTTGTTTATTCAAGATTGTTTAGTGAACACAATAACTTGATAAAAAGAAATAAACAATCCTGTTTTACTTAGTTTACAAGTTTCAGAGCAAATTCATTTCTCCCTCCATTGTCTGTTTCTCTCATATTTCATTACCAATTCAATTAGCTTATTATTCAGTTAATATTTACTGAGCATCTCAGTATGTGCCAGGTACTCTGACACTCTAATTTACAGGAAAAAATAGTTTCTATCCATGAAGTGTTGATACTCTTTAGGGAAATCAGGCATATAGATCAGCCATAAATACATGAAAAATGTAGTAAGAGAAAATAAACCATTGTTTGACTCTTTGTCCAGCTATACTTTCCACATTTTTTTAATTTGTAAAAGAATTTACTTTAGCTTTAAAATACGTTATCAACTGAATTAAGTAATAGTTTAAGACTTCTACTTGAAATAGTTACTGATCTATTAATTTTCCCAGCTATTAAATATATTTCATCATTATTCATTTATTATAATATCTTTTAAGCAGAAGTGCAGAAGTGTTTTTTTTAAGCTAGAAAAAAGAGCATGAAAATTAACTGGCCAAAACTTTCTGAATTGTTTCAAAGTGAGCATATATGATCTTTTGATTTCTTCACTAAAGTGGGGAGCAGGGCCATAGTAGATGAAGAATGGACTGAGACTTGAATAATTTAAACATTTATTCTCAGTCTCTGTCTAACTTGCTAAGTTCTCTTGGTCTGGTTACTTGATCATTGAACAATAGGATATATGTACCCTATCCGAAGATGGTGAAAGACAGGTAATTACTGAAAATACTGATTGGTGTTAATAAAGAATTTCAAAATTCTTTGAAAAAAATTACTCAAAATGCCTAGAGTAGATAGGGAAGACCATAACATATTTGTTGTTTCTTTAGCCTGACACATTGTATGTAGTACAGGTAATTTTAAAGTATTAAAATAGGGCTAGAGATATGGCTCAGCAGTTAAGAATGCTGGCTGCTCTTGCAGAGGACCTGGGTTCAGTTTTTAACTGTCCATAACTCCAGTTCCTAGGGATCCAACTCCCTCTTCTGGCCTCTGCGGGTATTGTTCAATACTGGTGCAATAGCCCCTACATAAATGCAAGCAAAGCACTCATACATGTAAAATTAATAAATAAATATTTTTAGAAGAATTTGCCATAATATTAGCATCTTTCTTTTAGTCAATTTACTCATTCTAGCAGCATTTATATTAAAAAGTAGGAATAGGATGTCTTATTCTGAGAAGTCTGGTTCTGGATTAGACTTCAGTTTCTAGAAATTAGTATCTGGGGCTTTAGTTCATAGTCATTGAATGTGGTTCACAGACTCATAAGATTCTTTCTTCTGTTTAGCATGCTTTGAGGAGTTCTATGGAAAATGTCAAGTGATGCAAAGTCTGCCTCCAGGCAGCATGCAAAGATAATATGCCACGTGGATTACTTACCAGCTCCGTCAGTTATTTCTGTTTGAAATGTCTTTTTATAAAAAAGTTCATATTTTATTTGGATAAATATAGTAATTTCTTAAATTTATATTTGAGAGTCATTCATTTATATGTTTAAGTTTTAAAGAACTTTAGGTTTCCTGATATCTGAAAATAATAGAACTTCATTAATTATGAACTTTGATTTAGAGTTAATTCAAAATTTAAACATCTAGTATCTACCAAAGAATGCTTGAATTAGCACCCTTTTCATGTTTCAATGAATTTGTATTTAGATATTTGATTTTTTGTTCCTCCAGTGGTAGACATTGGCAAAGACTTTTATATGGTTTTCTAATATATCTTTTAAGACTCTACTAATTTGGTAATTGTGATACATTTTCATATTTTTTGAAGGTTGGCACATCTGTATATCTGTATTCCTAATACATGTGTCCTTTTTCATTACTTTTCAGCAATAATAATAAAATAGTAAGGTGGGTAGAATAAAAATATAAGGAAAATTATGAGTCAAAATATTTAAATAACATTTTTATATAATAAAAGTAAACCATGTTTCTGATCAGTATACTTTTTGAATTTTTATTTTAAATAAGATGATTTTTTTAAGTTTTATAATGCTCTATTTTAAGTTACTGGTGTTTACAGTGGTTATAGGTACCTTCTTGGAGCCAGTATATAACTCATAAATTTTCAAGTATTGAGAAATGGCAGTAAGGGCAACTTCTGTGTGTTTATTAATGGCCAGCAAGCATATCTGTCAGTAAATATCAAGCTAACTGATTTTCTTGTCAGCAGACTGAGAACTATGAACAGAGAATACGTGAGCAACAAAAACAACTGTCAGTTCAACAAACTATTATTGACAAGCTAAAATCACAGCTACTTCTTGTGAATTCCAGTCGAGGTAATCCTTTTTTTTTTCTTTATTTTGGTGGTAGTGGTGGTAACGGTGTGTATATTTCTTGAACCTTCTAAAGAAAAGGTGAAATTTGATTTTTTTTCTTTGTTTTCCAATAGTTATATAAGAAACAGTGCAGTTACACATTGTTTATTGAAAAGAAACTTGCAGCACATGAGAAAATTGATGCTCCCATATCTTATAGCATGGAACCCTGGGTTAATAAAACTTTCTTGAAAGCATGTTGCCAATAATAGAAAAATCTTTTTTTAAATGTTTGTGCCTTTTGCATTAAAAAATAGATCCTCAGAAATACCAAGAATATATCATAAGGAAATTTGTGCAAGTACTCTAAAATCTACATACAGGCTGTGAATCACAGTAAAATTTTCTCTTTGTGGAAAATCAAAGTCCAATATCTGAACTTCCAAATAGCTGAACATTTGGAGGTTCCTGGAGAGTGGTGGGCCCAAATAACATGTGGAAGCTCTGTACTTTTCTACATTCTTTGCCCTGTATATCTTTCCCTTTAATTGGCCTTTGAATAAACCTGTAAATAATCCAAAAAGGGAAAGTGTCCAAAAGTTAAGTTACAACGATTCAGATGAACAATTATATAATGACAATAGATGTTAACTTACTAACAAGAAATATGTTAACAATAATATACCAAAGTCAGCAATATGAAATGTTTTTTCTTATATGCAGAACATTCTTATTTGAATTGAATATATAGGAAAAGAAAACTTGATAGAATACAACCCAAAATGTTTATAGCAATAGTCACAGATGATGGAAATTATTAGTAGCTTTTCATTTTTATACTTTATGTCATGACTGCACTTTATAATTTTGCTACTGTAAGCATGAAGTATTCTTTATTTTATTTTATGTGTATGAGTGTTTTTTGTGCATGTATCTAACTGTACCCATGTCAGCAGTGCCTATGGAGGCCAGAAAAGAGCATGAGAGCCTCTGAAACTGGAGCTATGGATGGTTGTTAACTGTCATATAGGTGCTGGGAACCAAATCCAGGTCTTTTGCAAGAGCAACCAGTGTTCTTAACTGCTGAGCCATCACTCCAGTATCCTCCCCCACCCACACTTTTGTTTTCAATTTTTTACATGAAGTACTTTTTGTAAGTGATCTTCTTAAACAAGAAATGTACATCCAACACGCTGGAGAGATGGCTCAGTGGTTAAGAGCACTGGCTGCCCCTGCAGAAGATCTGGGTTTGGTTTCCAGCACACACATGGCAGCTAACAACTGTCATAATTCCAGTTTCAGGGGATCCAGTACCCTCTTCTGGCCTCTGTGGGCTTTGCATGACATGAATGTACTTAACATACATACAGGCAAAACATTCATACACATAAAAAGAGAGAAAGAGAAAAAGAAAAGAGAAATTCATACCCAAAAATTTGATGTATAAAAGTTTAATGGGCTAGGAGCATGGCTCAGTGGTAGAGCACTTACCTAGTATGCATAAGACACTAGGTTCTTTTTCCAGCACTACCAAAAAAGAAATCATCCCTAAAAGTTTTAATTATTGATAAAAGCAAAAATTCAAGGAGCATAACTGTAGTTTTCTGAATTCTATATATTTTACCATTGACTTTTGGAAATTAATAGTGGGAAGGAAAAAATCTAAATGATTAAGTTGTCATGGTAAATATTTCATAAATATTTTAAAGCCAGAGCTTAAAATTTTGTTCTTTTGAAATTACTGGGGGGTTGTTTTTGTTTTTATTATCATCATTTTTCCAGGTGATATCAATAGTAAGGGTTTTCTGCTGGTATACAAGAGATTTTTGTTTTGCAGATAGCAGTTATGGCTCTGCTCCTTTGCTTGAAGACAGCGAAACAAGAAAGAGTAATTTAACTCTTGATCATCCACATGATAAAGTGAAACCAGGCACACCAACAGATAAACAGTCAAAGGTAGGTTGTAGTCAGATTTATTCTTTAAAGGAAATTAGATTTCATAGACAAGATTATTTAGTCCATATATGCTCACAATTTGGGTGGGAAGTTCCACAGGCAGAAAATTGACAAGATTCTTTGTCACCCGATCATTGCTTCTACAAAAATCAGTATTTAAATGCAAATAGACAATATATCTTCATTTTATCTTCCTGAGGTAATGATCTACCACTGGAATTCTTTTTAAGGTGTATTTTAATGTTTTTAGTTGCCTGCCTGCCTGTCTGTCTGTCCATCTGTCTGTCTGTCTTGCATCTGAATGCCACTGGCCATAGAGGCTAGAAGCATATGATCCCCTGGAGCTGGAGTTAAAGGACTTTGTGAGCTACCTAACATGGACACTAGGAATACAGTTCAGGTCCTCTGCAAGAACAGTATGTGCTCTTAACTGCTGAGCCATCTCTTCAATCCCCACCACTGTAATTCTAAACAGTTCTCTATATGCAAACATGACATATGTCTTCCTAAACACAGGAATTATTTATATTTAAAATAAAACGTAGGCCAGGCATGATGTCATATGCCTTTAATCTCAGCACTTGGGAGGCAAAGGCAGGCAGATCCCTGTGAGTTCCAGGTGAGGGAGGGCTATATAGTTAGACTCTGTCTCAAAAAAACTAATTAAATAAATTAATTCTTAGGTTTTGTTTTAATTTTTCCTAGTGTTTGTTGGGTAGGTGATTGGGGGAGGGGTTTGAGACAGGGTCTCCTGTAGCCCAGCCGGCCTGGAGCTCACTATGTAGACCAGACTTGCCTTGATCTCACAGAGATTTAGCTGCCTCTTCCTCCCGAGTGCTGGGATTAAAGACATGCACCACTGTGCTTGGCACTTTCCTGGTGCTTTTTAAAGATGACCTATTTATGTATCTGTGTATATGAGCGTATGCACATTTGTTGGGGGGCAGGTCCCTATACACAGGGGCCAGAATTTTGCTCTATCACTCTGCTATTCCTTTGAAAGAAGGTCTTTCTGTGAACGTGGGGCCCACATTTTCTCAGCTAGGCTAGAAGTCAGCAAACCCAAGCAATCCTCCTGTCTCCCTGCCCCCACTCCATGATGGAGTTACAGGTATACACAAATATCCTGCTTGTTATGTGGGTGCTAGGATTAGAACCTTAGTCCTTATGATCACACAAGGGCTCTTAATCACTGAGCCTTTGCCTCAAAACCCCTAGTGGATTCAATATTTAACAAAAATACAATTTTGTACTTGGGTAGATAGTAAAATACAAATGACCCTAGATTTAAGTAGCTTTCTGTATTTTTCCATTCATCTTTCTGTGCTTAGTTTTTAAAAAATTCACCTTACTAAATTCAGTAAAAGTCTTCATTAAAGAAATACAACTATAGTTAGAAGCAACCAAAATATCAAGAACTGAATATCTCTCTAGGAGTACTTTAGAAAAATTGAAATTATTTTTATAACAGTATACCTAGATTTTGAATGTTTATAAGTTAAAAAATTGAAAATTGCAAAATGATAAGATGGGAATCATTTATGTAATTTTTTAAAACATAAAGCTTAATGTCAGTCTTTGTAAAAGCGTGAGTGTGGTCTGTTGAGATGGCTAAGCAGGTAAAGGTATTTGCCTCCAAGCCTGACAAAAACCTGAGTTCCATCACCAGAATCCACATGGTGAAAGGAGAGAACCAGCCCCTACAAATGTCACACACCACTAAATAATAAATATTATAAAAAACTTAAAGCACATGTGTAGTAAAAGTATGAGAATATGGACAAAAGGAATATAACATCTTAAATGATCACATGTAGGGTTGGAGAGAAAGGAGATTATGTGATAACTGAAAATGGGATAAGGATGCTTCATTTTTACCTGTAACTCTTCTTTTATAAAAAGAATCTGAAGAAAATATGACTAAATGTTAATATTTTCCAAATCAAAGTAATGAGTATATAAATATATACTGTATTTTCTGTTTTCCTAAGTGAATGGGATTTTTATAGGTCTGAAGAGGAATTTTTCTAGAGTTAAAACAATTCTGTTGATTCAAACAAAATTTTGTTTGCTTTTTGGTTTTATTTTTTTTGGATTTTTTGAGACAGGGTCTCCCTATAGCCCCAGCTGGCCTGGAGCTCACTATGTAGATCAGGCTGGCCTCAATATCACAGAGATCTGCCTGCATCTGCTTCCCAACTGCTGAGATTAAAGGCATGCACCACCATGCCTGGCCCTTCACACAGTGTATTTTGATCATATTCAAATCCTACCCCCTTTTGAACCCCCTCTTAATATCCCTCCCTTCATATGTTCTAATTTTGGAGATATCTATCTATCTATCTGTCTGTCTATCTATCTATCTATCTATCTATCTATCTATCTATCTATTGCCTGTCAAGTCTAACCTCTATTTCCCAAATTGCTGTTAGGAATATGTCTGTTCCTTGGAGTCTAGTCAGCCTACCAGGAATCACCCCACTTAATAAAACTGACTCTCCCTTGAAGAAGAATATTTTTAAATGAGACAAGTTGAGTTTTATTGGATGTTATAATCTCATAATATCAACAAGACCAATTCAGTCAAGAGTGTATATTTGGCACTTGGAAGGCAGAGGCAGGTGGATCTCTATGAGTTCAAGGCCAGCCTAGTCTACATAGTGCATTCCAGGCCAGCTGGGGCTATAGGGAGACCCTGTCTCAAAAAGACCAAAAAAAAAAAAAAAAGAGTATATATTTGTTATACTTACATTTTAGGGTTTTCTTGTTTGTGTTTTTGGAAGGGGGCCTATTCCATTGCAAATCTCACAACTGAAACCATTATCATTTGACATCATATCTGGTAATCCAGTTTGAGACCTTTTAATGAATACAAATTTTAGAATGATAAATTAGTTATTTAAAATTAGTATCATTCAGCTTTTGTTTGTTCATTTGTTTAAAACTATTCTTTATTTGAATCATTCAGTTTTCCTCACTCCATTCCAAATTTACCTTAAAAATTATGATAACCAGCTGAGCAGAGTATAGTGGTACATGTCTTTAATCCCAGTACTCAGGAGGCAGAGGCAGGCAGATATCTGTGAGATCGAGGCCAGTTTGGTCTACATAGCAAGTTCTAGGCCAGCCAGGGCTACAGAGAAACCATGATTCAAAAAAAGAAAAAAGGAATGAAAAAGATTCTGATAACCAGTCTTCAAAAAGCCAGTGTTGAAACATGTTTATGTTTATTTTACAAAGAAAATATTGGGAAACAATAATTCTGATTTTTGGAAAATAATTTTATTAGACCTATTACAGTATATTATAAAATTATTGAACTGACATATAATTTAATGTTTATAATCATTTATGTGTTTCAAAAGACTTCAAAATGACATGATTTACCATAAATTTTTAATAATTAAAATTTACATATTTATTCCATATTACATATTTATAACATTTTTGTTTTTAAATTTTTTATTTTTATTTTATGTGTATAAGTGTTTTGCCTGCATGTATGTAGGTGCTCTATATACTAGCAATGCCCATGGATGCCAGAAAGGGGTGTCTGATCCTCTAAAACTGGAATTACAGATTGTTGTTAGCTGCCATCTTGGAATTGGGATTAGAACCTGGGTCTTCTGCAAAAGCAGCCAGTGCTCTTAACCATTTAATTATCTCTTCAAGCCCTATTTATAGCACTTCTTTAAAATGAATATAGTATTTCCTTGGGGCTGGAGAGATGGTTCAGTGGTTAAGAGCACTGACTGCTCTTGCAGAAGACTCTGATTCAATTCCCTGAACCCACATGGTGACTAACAACTGTCCATAACTCCAGTTCCAGGGGATCTGATGCCCTCTTCTGACCTCCATGGGCACTGCATGACAATGAATGCACCTACCTACATGCAAACAATATACTTATGCACATAAAATAAAAATAATAAATAAAATATTTTTTAATTTCTAAAAAAAATGATGAGTATCTCCAGTTCAAAATATATGCCAAGTATATTCATAGTGTTATGCATAGACCACAAAGAATGTTATACAAGTACTAAAATATATTAAAATTTCATTTCTTTTAAGTTTGGGTGGTCTGTTATTAAGGTTTTGAGTTTTTTTTTTAATCTTATTATTTTTAATTTTATGTGGACGAGTGTATTGCCTGCATAAGTGCACCAGTGTCATGCAGTGTCCTTGGAGGTCAGAAGAGGGGATTGGATACCCTGGACCTGTAGTTATAAACAGTTGTTAGCCGCCATGTGGGTACTGGGAACTGAACCTGAGTCCTCTGCAAGAATAGTCAGTGCTCTTAACCTTTGAGCCATCTCTCCAGCCTCTGTTATTAAGTTTTATAGCTTATTTTTAACTAAGTGTTCAAAGGGAAACAATTTTACAGAAATTCTTTTAAAAGTGTATTTGTTTTAATTTTGTAGGTAAATATATGTTTGTAAAACATATGACTGTATCCTGGGCTGAAATTAAGTTTGAGTAGCAGAAATCAGATGTAGCTTATTTCCAAAGAATTGATGGTATTTTGTCATTTTAGCTGTATTTGTGGACAGGTAGAGGAAAAACTTAAATGAATAAAGCTCTGAGTAAGAAGAAATCTAAATTCAGTGAATTACCATAATTATCCCTACTATACAAAAGAGATTTATGTGATAGCCACATTTTAGTTCTTTGAATAGCTCGTTAATTTAATCTTTCTGTGCTGTAACGATTTAATAGAAATGAAAAATAACTATATTTCAGCATTTGTTTCTTTCTTTATGTATCTCAATCCAAAGTAGTAATAACCACTAAATGTATAAGGAGAAAAAGAAATATAGTATAAAAGGAAGTATAAATTAGATTTATTGAGTATTTGATAGATGGCTATATATTCAGTGTAAAAATAATGGGCCTAATTTAGGAAAAAAATATTGGCTAATCAAGCAGTGGAAGTTGAAATCTTTTCCATTGGCATATGTATTGATCTATACTTAGTAAGTTATAATTAGATTCATTTTAACTGATAGAGATAAATGGAACTTTGAAATATTTTATTATTTTAGTTTTTTTCTAAAATCAAAAGAGTCCAGGTTATTTAGTTGCAGTTTTGTGAACATATGCATCTACATAAATGAAAGTCAGAAGGCATAGAGAAATGGTTATAGTGATGGCATAATCCTTTTTTTTTCTAGTTTCAATATACTTAATATATTGATAGTATTTAAGTTAAGCTAATATATTTCTAGAAATTACATTCCCATTCAGTTGGAGTAGCTTCTGTATAGATTAGTAAATTAATACAATGCCTTTAACCAGAAATAGAAGGAATTTACCAATAGCCATTCACAGTCTTTTCATCCCTCTGTTTGATGGGTAATTTGAAGATTTGTTTTCTTAAATTGCTTTGTTAGAGTATACATGAGAAGAAAACTCATGGACACTTTGGCTAATTGCAGTTGTGTGTTCACCTAGGGAAATGAAATGTAGAACAAAAGAACAAGAGATACATGAAAAGAAAAAAGAAAGCCCTTTTAGAAAGTTACTGAAGAAACATAAATTGGTTTAGGGTATGGTTCATTGGTTGAGTGCCTAGTTCTGTCTTCGAACACTGCAGTCAGTCTGACATCAGTCAGTAAACATGAAATTTGTAGTTCAGCCTCTGTTCATGAGTCCTTTTCTAAAGGGACATAAAGAGGTCAAGACAACTTAGGCCACATCATTAGATGACCCTTAGTATTCTATTATAGGTGAAAGAATGTGCTCAGTTCACCTTTAGTTAACTGCATTTCACCTCTTGTACAAGATTGCATATCGTTTATATTGTCTATCATATAATTAGTTACTCTAAACTCAAAATCTTAACAGTTTAAAAACAACAAATACTTATATTCTCAATATCTGTGGGTCAGAAATTCATAAGTGACTTAGCTGGATGGCTATAACTCAGGATCTCTCATGTAGAAGTAAAAGTAGGCAAGGACTGCAGGCATCTGGAGGCTTCACTGGTTGGAGGATCCACTTACAAGATGGTTCACTCACATAACTATTGGCAGGAGGCCTGGCCATATGGGCTTCTCTGCTTACAGCCTGGGAGCTAACTTTGCTCAAAAAGTAGGGGATCCAAGAGTAGAGAGCAAGTTGCTTTCTGTGACCTAGTCTCTAAAGTCATACACCTTTGCTTTCATAATATTCTGTTCACTAAAAGTAAGTCACCAATTGCTGCAGGAGCAAAGAATTAAGCTCTCTCTTAGTGAAGTAGTATGCTTTAGACATATTTTTTGAAGTATCACAGGCCTTGTAGACTTCAGAGTCAAAGGTGAATGCCAATGGTAAGGGGTAGAGGAGAGGGCTAGTATTTAATTTTCAATCTGATAAATATTATTGAAAAGTAAATGAACTTGACTCATTTTAAAAGTGAATTTAGGAGCTAAAGGCATAGGTTATTGCCCCTGTATTCAGTCACCAGCATCAGATACTGATGATAATGAATTCAACTTCCTGAATCCTGATTAATATGAGAGGAAAAAAAATATCATGGCCTATAATCTTAAGAACAATTTGGAAAATTGTAATATGAATATAGACTTTACAGAGAAGAATAACAGATAACTGAACAGTAGAGAACCAAAAAACTATGCATATTGTTACTCTTTTTATAACTAGTGTTTTGAATTGAAAATGTTATAGATAAGAAATCAAATTACAGGGGCTGGAGATTTGACTCAGGGGTTAAGAGCACTTGCTGTTCTTCCAGAGGACTGGGGTTCGATTCCCAACACCCACATGACAGTATTGTCACCCCCTTCCAACTTTTATAGGTACTACATATACCAGTAAACATACTAGCAGTCAAAACACTTGTACAGATAAAAAGAAATAAATCATTTAATTTTTTTAAAAGAACAAACAAAACAACATATTTTTTAACAAAAGAAATTAGCTGGGCATGGTGATGTACACTTTTGGTCCCAGCACTCGGGAGGCAGAGGTAGGTGGATCTCTGAGTTCCAGGCCAGCCTGATCTACATAATGAGTTCCAAGCCAACTGGGGATACAGGGAGGACCAATAAATAAATAAATAAGTAAATTACATAAAAATGCACTCCTCCCTTTGTGTGCATGTACATTGAACTTACGATCCTTCTGCTTTGTTTTTTAGAGTAATAGGATTTCTGGTATCTGCCACCACTTCCAGCACACACCTTTACAAATACTTTTCTCTTGTATGTAGAATTACTGTTGTTAGAGATGTGCCCATGATAACAGTCATCATTCTAATAATAAATTTTCTGCTTTAATGAAATTTTAAATTGTCACTATTTTTAAAACTAAGATTGTAATTCCTGTATCATTTTTATGATCTTACCAGAGAGATGACTCAGCAGTTAAGAACACTGGCCGCTCTAGCAGAGAACCCAGGTTTGGTTCTTAGCACCCACATGGCAGCTAACAACTGTCTTTAACTCCAGTTCTCAGGAATCCAACGCCCTCTTCTGACCACCATAGACATTACACAACATGAACTTATATTCATGCAGGCAATAGACTTGTATATATAAAATAATAAATAAAATATTTTTAATGAGGTTTTGTATTTGCTTCTGGAGGTAGTTCAGTTACTGAACTAAAATTCTGTCTTAGGTATCTAGAGTGGACAGAAGTTATTTGCCATCATCTTTCCTATTTTTTGTCTTAGTAAAGGGTTATACAAAATTCTAGTGTTTTGACTAATATGTAGAGAACAATGAAATAGAACACATAAAGAACTTTATATTGATAAATTGTTATCACAAATTGACAATTCAATGCTTTAGTTATTTTATATGATCTAAAATATAAGGCAAACATGAGTTTATTTCAATTTTTAGCAATTTAAAGAGAAATTATGTGTTCTTATATCCAAATAGCTAATTTTATGCTTCATTTCTGATTTTATATACACATATATTTTATACCTCATTAATTATATGCGTATATATCTGTGGTGTTTCATCTGAGTTATTACTTAAAAGCTTAAAAATATGATGAGTAAAGTCCTTACCAAATGATGCTAGTTAGACAGTTTGCACATTTCTAATGGAACCACACTGTGACTAGATCAGAAGATACGGGAGTCTTGAGAGCAGAACAGTTTTGAAGTTTAGAATGGTAAAGGAATGATATGGCTAAGGAGCTGCCAGCATGCTAACATTAAGGAAGTATAATAGGCTGTACCTGGCAATTACAAGTAAAAATAGATGCCTGACAAGTTTGAAGAAAGCTGATGTCTAAAAATTTGCTTTTCAATCACTTTGACAAGAAATATAATCAGATTTCCAATTCTCAAACCTTGCTAGTCATTGCCAGCAATAGAGAAAAGAATGATATGAGACCCCTTTAAGGATCTGCAGAGGAATAAAGGTCTCGAGACCCAAAGCGATTAGCAAGCATCATAAAACAATTCCATAGGAAATGTAATCCTATCATAGAATTTAATCTTATTAATACATGTAATTAGGACTAATTATATAACAAAATGAAAATCCAACTATAATTTTATGGGACAGATAAAACATAAAGTAACCTTCCTTAAGAACTAAAGCTCTACTTTGTATTCTAACCTTAAGATAATTTTTTGTAAGTAAAACTTCTGATGAACTAAAGTCAGGTTTGAACAAGGGCTCAAATTTCCTTCAAGCAGTGATAAGAAAACAGATTATTAGGCCAACAAGATGGCGACTGAGCCAGTGGTTAAAGGTGCCTGCCACAAAGCATTACAACCTGAGTTCAATCCCTGGGACCCCACAGTGTGGAAAGAGAACAAGCTCCTGTAAGTTGTCCTCTGATGTCCTAAGTGCTCCAAAACACAGTTATATCCCTCTCCCTCCAACATACTCACTTCGTAGACACAAATACACACAAAAATTCTTCTCAAGAGAACCAGTGGTAGGCCTAAACAAAAGCTTGAATTTCAACTGAAATAAGGAAAAGAAGTTCTTATGTAACTATACCTTGGTCATATGTGCATGCATACATAGACTTAAATTATCTACTAGATTTTGATGGACAAAGGATAATTTTTAGTCAAGAACCAACATTAGTCCTGGCCACTTTGGAGAGGATTATGTAAACAATAAAGCTAAAACTAAGGTTTAATTACTCTACCCATTTAAATGACATAATTGTGGCTTTATAGGAGAGTGTTCCCTCTCGTTACTTTATTCTATAGACAGTTCTTCAGAGGGCAGCATTTATACATGGTATGTTCCTTCAGCTTTAATGTCTGGCAGTTTTGGCAGGCAGTGTAACTTGAACACTGTTCTGCTTTCTGGCCCTCTGTAGCTTATAAAATCATAGATTAACAGGTCTAGGTCGCAAATGGCATCCTTATGCTTGCACTGTTTATATCTTACATACTCTGGACTTCTGGTGTATTTCCTCTTGACAGTGTCGGTAAGTTTTAGGCCCCATACCTTCCTTGAGTACTTTAGACATTATTTTCTGTTGCCAGTCTCTTAAACTGTATTTGTTTATGTTGTCCAAGTTTTGTGTATGTTGTGAGAGCTTTAGCATAGAGCATAGTATACAGATAAATAACATATTTTTCTTCATTTAAATAAAACTTGAAATTTAAACCTTCCATCAAGACATTTAACCACCAAGTGATTTCCATCAGAATGTTAAATCTGACTCATGTCATCTAAACACATAGTACTATATATAAGTCTTCTAAGAGAGAAAAATCAAAATAAATTTGAATAAATTTCATTACTCAACAGTTTTTAAAATTGTCCCTCTGTTCTGTTAATGCTCACTTCTTTCTTTCCATCTTTACATACAGGAATGGTCATTGTAGTTGCTAAACAATGCTATATGCCAACCTGGAGCTTCTAGAAAATTGAAGGAAAACATGCTTTTATGTGTGGCAAATCAGGGAATCCTTGCCTTCTCAGCCTAAGCATCCCAACCCCCACCGTTTTATTTTCATTCATTCATTAAAGTTCAGAGTTTTCCCTAAAGTATCACAATGAACTATAGCAAATTCTAAAAACTATTGATAGCTAAAGCATTTTCCTTAAATTGAAATTAGTATATTAATTTATATGTATAATTTATATATGTATATATACTGGAGATAATTTTTAGAAAAAGAAAACCAGAAGTGGCATCTCTCTATTCTCTTCCCTAACTTTTATGCAAATTTGAGTGTTACTAGTATGGCTTGTCTTCTCCTTTCATGTCCCCATATCATCTTCTTTTTCATGTTCATTTTATTTTTTTAACTCTGAAGTCCACATAATAGAGTTGGTATATTGTCTTTCAGCCTTGATTTCTCATGCCAAAACATGAAAGACTATTTTTTCCTTTCAATCTGAGTAAGGAACAGTCTCCCATAAAGCAAGCTAGTTTCTCTTATTATTGTAATCTAATCTGCCATCCTAAATGCACACCACATTTATTTCAAAGACATTTATTATTTTTCAGTATTATAGAATGCTACACTAAATTTGTTGTGATTTGGTTTTGCTTTATATTTTTTCACTCAATCATATGCTAAGAATCCAGCCTCACATATGTAATGTAGATGGAAAAGGAAAGCCTTTTTAAGCAATTGTGGATATTCCTTGATACTACACCAAAACTTGGTGATAGTTTCTTTTTTTTAATTGAGAGAGAAAGAGAGAGACCAAGACCCCATGGTGTACAAGTGGAGGTCAGAGAACAACTTGTATGTTTTCTCTTTCTATCCTGTTGGTATCAGGGATCAAGGTCAGGTTGTCAGGCAGGGCAGCATGTGTCTTCACCCACTGAGCCATCTTACTGGCCCAGTGGTAGCTTTTTAAATGTTAGCTACAGTCTGGCACTTGAAGTGTGACAGTGAACTCTGCTACTTTTAAAGTCATTTGTGTGTCTCATATTTTGACTGTCTTACTTATAAATGATTTTGTAACATATGAATTTGTCATTTGGAAAATTAATTTATTGAACTGTACAGATTATAGACCTTTCAAGTATTTACTTACATAATATTTAAAAGACAAATTTAATATCATCACTGAGCTCAACACAAATATCTTTATGTATTGGGCAGCTGTCATGCTTACTATAACAGGTAGCAGTTCTCCAAAATTTTAATTCTCACTTGAAAGCTCAAATTTTATCATTGGCAACAAGTCTTGTCACTTGTTTTCCTTAAAGTGACAGGCTAACTTCATTTGCTTTTGAGAAAATGTCTGAATAACCATAGCCTGCATGTCATTCATTCTTTCAAGTGAAAATAGCATTCTATTAAAAAAGTGACTAGTTCAACTTGCAACTCAAATAGTTGTGCAAGTTCCCCCTCCCATAACCATTGAACGCAGCAGCAATGTCTTGTGCATAGTGACCATTTTGTCACATAAAACATGTTGTCTTGAGATCAAAATTCAATAAAAATAACTTTTGCTATGTTATTAAGGACATTTTCAGTGAAACTGGCCTTGTTGTTTTTTTGTTGTTGTTTTTTTTTTTTTGCTGCTTAGTTGTTTTGGTTGGGGAGAGGGTGTTTTTGTTTTTGTTTTTGTTTTCTCTTTGCTTTTTTACTGAATGTGTAACATAAAGAATACATAAAGAAAGTGGGTGGTACACTCCTTGGTCCCAGCTCTTGGGAGGCAGAGGCAGGTGGATCTCCAAGTTCAAGACCAACCTGATCTACATAGTGAGTTTCAGGCTAGCTGGGGCTACAGGGAGACCCTGTCTCAAACAAACAATCAGTGTCATTGGAAACCCTAGTTAGGAATCCTCTGGCATCCGAAATTTTACTCACAATTGCTTTTGTATCATCAATGTAAATGCTAATATAGTACAAACCACAAATAACATCTTAATAGTATTGTTAAAATAGTTGAGATCATGGATGTCAGACTCTTGGTTTTATTTTACTACTTACAAACTATTGAATTATCAGTTATTATTTTGCAGAAGCTAGAAGAAAACAGACTAGGTCAGAGACTTGATTATACAACATAGTAAGCAGCAAAAATGAATACTCTGTTTCCACCTGGGGGCAAATAATGTTTACTCAAGACAACACAGATGGATGACTGCATGTGCAATTACATTAATGGGAAGGAAATTTTAGTTTAGGGAATCCTTCACCTTATAACAAGCAACAATCAAGCTTATTCTTTGGGAGATATTACCTGGTCTTTCAAGTTAGAGGTTTGTATTCATGACTTGTGGAAGGACACTCAGAGCCTCTAACAGACACCCCTCTCCAACTCATGTTTCCTTTTTCTCAGTAAGAGAAATACTGAGACTGTTCCAGCATTTCATCAGAAACTTTCTGAATGCACGAAGAGCATGGTGCTTGCATATCAGTCCTTTTCACATTTATTGGATAATTCTTATACATTAAATAGTACTTATAAATTATTTCCAGTTACTTACATGTATCTATTATATTAAATCTAGAGAATACTCCAAAATTTTTACTCTATAATCTGTTTAAAGTGTGGAGACTAGGGACGCAGCCTAGTGATAGAGTGCATGTTTAGCGTATACGGTTCTGAGGTTTGCTACTTAGCACACAAAGAGAGAAGGAGAAGGAGAGAACAACATTTGATTAAAAAGATCTGCCAGTGCATGTCCCACAAAACTGTGGTCTTGTGAAAATGTTCATACTGTGAACTCTGTGTAATAATTTTTTAAATACAAGAATTTACATGGTGGGCCAATGAGATGACTCAGCAGGTATGCTTCCTGCCCAGCTGGTGACCTGAGTTTAGTCTCAGGGCCTACATGTGCCCAATCACCACCACACATACAAATGCATAAATAAATATAATAAAAATGTAAAAAGAGAGACTATGTAGAATCTAAAATTAGTAACAAAAAGGCCACTTAGCTTTGTTTACAAGATCTCTAAAACTTTTCCCACTGTGGTATTTTGATATCTTTTTACTGGCATTGCTTATATTTGGGGGTGGAGGAGGAGAAAGCTCGCCTAAATTTTCATTTGTACCAAATACATTACCCTCTGAACTCTGCTGCTTACTTAGGCAAACTTGGTACGTTATGACAGCAGACTTTTCCTGAAATTTTTTTTTTTGTCAGTAGTTATACTTCCATATGTTTTTGCTCTGTAATACAGATTCAAGGATCCTAATTCTAGAATAACAGCTGTTATAAAGCTGTCATAAAGTGCTTTCCATACATGTTATTAACATACAATTTGGTTTTTATTGTTGTTTTTCCTTCTCTGGTAAGCCCTTTTAGAAACAAAATAATTCTTTGTGCATATTTTTGTTTTCTATCGTCCATTATGTTAACCAATAGCAGTATGATTTTGCTTACAGTACAGTTTCATCTAAATAACCCCATATCTGACAGATTTGCCCACTTATTTCTACTCTTTATTGCTCCTCAGTATTTAACATTGAGGACAGTATGATTTCTACACTTCATCCTAATGGTACACAGGGAGCCCTCACTTGTCAGTTCCCCATAGTAGCACCTGGACTATATTCCTGCTCTGTGACCACAGTAGATCTTGCTTTCAGACTTTTCACTGCTACTAATTACTCTCTTCTTTTTCTATAAACTTCAGCCTTAATCCTTCTTTTCTCTAGCTTGTATTTTTCATCTAGTCACGAGAACAAAATGATAGCTTTTATATAAATTGAATCTCAAACTTTCACATTTTCGATAAATATCCATTCATTTTGAAATAACTGAGTTGGTGAGACCCTTAGTTGTGTTGTAAAACTCATTATTTCAGGAGCCTAATCTCAGTTTTTTGGGATTCCTCTTACCTTCAGTTGTTTGTTTTTTTCCTAAGAAAAATGGCATAACATTAAGAAGAAAATCAAAATTAGAAGTATGAGCCAGATTTGAAGAAAAGGTGTTTATATAATTCTGTGTGTTTTAAAACTTGGTGGTTTTAAACAGAATGTGGTGGTACACACCTTTAATCTCACCTTTACTGCCACCTTTAATAGGGTTGCAGTGGCAGGTAGATCTCAGTGAGATCAAGGCCATCCTGGTCTACATAGTGAGTTAAGGCCAGCTGGGGCTACAGAGAGAGACCCTGTCTCAAAAAGGAAAAAAAAAAATCTTGGTAGTCTAGACACCAGAGCAAATGAACATATATTGAACAGATTGAAATTTGAGAACAGCTATGGAAAAATGAGGGGGAGGGAAAAAGCTGAATATACTGAATATAACAGACTTTTCAGTAAAGTTGACATGGAAATATATAACAGAAGCAAGATATAGGGGAAGACCTATATACCTAGTTTTCAACCTCAAAAAAAGAATTTCAAGGAAGATGGTCAATGGTGTAAGTGCTGCCAAATAAGATGCCAAATTCAGAATGCAAGCTTTAGAAGATGCCACCAGATTACTATATAACACATCTCAGAAATGAAGGATTAAAAAAAAAAAAAGTTTAGGAAATCAGCTTGCATTATGGAGAAATTAGCACCTAATAAACCAGTCCTGTATATCTACCACTTACAAACAACAAAGAACATTATAAGAAAACATCTACTAGAGGACCTTAGAAACTAAACTGCATATTTTGGAGGAGAGCCAAAAATAGGGGGAAGGAATTTCTATTTCTTTGGGTTTATTACTAATTGTGGACATGATTGTTAATGAAGGTGGTATCTGAAATTTTAGTACAAATCATGGTATTATTCTGGTTAGTTGAACCAGGAAGGACAGTGCAACCAGAATATTTATGGTCCCTAAACGAGTGAAGGATGCAATCCCAGATCAGAGAAGACTAAATAATTTTTTTTTTCTCTCCAACCCCTCACCCTAAATCTTTAGTTATTCCTAAGTTAGAAAGGACTAACTGAAAGCAGTTTGTAGCTAAGGCTTAAAGAACTGAATTTAGGAGAGATAACTCAGTGTTTCAGAGCACTGGTTACTTTACTGAGGACCCAGATTCGGTTCCCAGCACCCACATGGAGGCTAACAGCTATCCATAACTCCAGTTCCAGGGGATCTGAGGTCCTCTTCTGGCCTCTGTGGACATTGCACACACATTATGCATTTAGATACATGCAGGTAAAACACTCATACATATTAAATAAAAACAAATTTGAAAAAACTGAACTGAGAGGTCTGAGCTACCACTCTCCAGAGAAATAACTTGAAGTCATCTAGGCAAGATAATTGTTAATAAGAAAAAAATGCCGACACCCTCCAGTAGCGTATAACAGAATATCTCCATGATGTTATCAGTGTTCAGGATATGGTCCAAAATTATTCAAGATATGAAACCCCTAGAAATGTGACAGAGTTAACAGGGACCCTAAGATAATCCTGATACTGAAGTTTTCAGGCAGGGATTTTACTAGCTAATGTTATCTAGTGCTCTTTTAACAGTTACTACAACAAGAGAAGACTTTTGAGTAAGGAAAGAACTTTTAATGTGTTTCATTGTCATGCTTTGTCAAATATTTGACTTCTGTACCAAGGTTGAAAAATAAACTATGAAATTTTGGCTAAGAAATTATTCCCAAATTGTCCATGTTAACCAGTGGCATGATTTATCAGAACATAAATAATTCTAAGTTATTTGGGATGTTGATTTCAATTTATATAGTCTTGAGCACATATAAAAAAAATTTTTTTAAAGGCTAAGAGCTAGAGAGAGATGGCTCAGCAGTTAAGAACACTTGCTGTTTTTTCAGGGGACCAGGGTTTGATTCTCAGCACCCACATGGTGGCTAATAACTATAACTCCAGTTTCAGGGGATCTGACATCCTCCTTTGACTTCTTTGGGCTTTGCTTTGTAAGTAAGTAAGAGTACCTACTTACATACATGTAAACAAAACATACATAAAATAAACATGATAGTATATTTTTTTAAAGTTTTTTTTAAGGCTAGGCCAAATTCCACCCCCAACAACAATATTTAAATACCAAAATTTTACATAATCTTCTAGTACCACAAAACCAGCAAGACAAAACATCATCCTTGATCTTGAACAACTACTTGGTAAAAAAGAGTGTATTTTTTTTATTGTGTAACAGGCAAATTAGTTTTATGTTGGTGCAATAAGTAGATGTTGGCATTCTTTTTTCCCTCTCCATGCTGGATAACTGTGTCACTCAGCTTCTCCAACAGCCAAAGGCTAGGACAGAGAGGTTTGTGTTCCAATCACAGCTATTCTGTCTGCTGAACTTAAGGCAGATTATTTGATCTCTCCAAAGCAAACTAAGATTGAAGCAGATTTGTTATATAAAATTATGTGAATTAGCCTAAATTGTTTATATATGCAGATTGCTTAAATAATAGCTATTTTGATCACAGTATTTATTTTAATTACCTTTTTCATTGCTGTGATAAAATTAAGGAATTATGGGTTTATTTTGGTTTACAGTTTGTGGATATAATCCATCATGAAAAGGAAAGCATGAGGCAGCTGGTCATGTTGCACTGGCAGTCAGGAATCAAGGAGAGATGAATGCTGGTGCTCAGCTCTTCCTCCTTTGTATTCATTTTCTGATCCTAGGCTATGGGTAAGCCTTCCTACCTTACTTTTCTGGAAACATCCTCATAGACACACCCAGAAATGTATTTACATGGTGATTCAAAATTCAGCCAAATTGACAATGAAGATCAATCATCACAGTAATGTATATAGGAAATTTGTAGTTAAAGAAAAAGGTTTTCCCAATGTTTAATTTAAAGGTAGCATTTTGGGGAAGGGGAATATGATAAATCTTATTTAAAATGATTGCAAGCCAGCATGATGGTACTTGCCTTTAGTCCTAGCACATGGGAGGCAGAGGCAAGGCAGGCTAATCTCTGTGAGTTCAAGGCCAGCCTAGTCTATATAGTGAGTTCCAGGCTAGCTGGGGCTGTAGGGAGACCCTGTCTCAAAAAGACATTAATTAAAATGAATTCTTAAGTTGTGCGGTTTCTATTTTGCCTAAAAATTCACTCCCAGGACTAAATATTTACACATTTATACTCCTTAAGAAAATACATTCAGGCCTGGAGTGATGGCTCAGCAATTAAGAGCACTGGCTGCTCTTGCAGAGAACCCGGGTTTGATTCCCAGCACCTACTTGGTGGCTAACAACCACCCATAACTCCAGTTCTAGGCTTCTGTGAGCTTTTGTATGACATAAGTGCATTTACATACATGCAGGCAAAACACTCATATAATAAAAATAAATAAAAATTTTTAAAGAAAACAAACTGATTCCTAATGGTTTATTGTTATACCCATAGATTAATGCATCTCTCAGCTCTTACCTCCGAAGCTTCCTTATGTAGCAGGTAGTGATTAACACAGAAACCCACAAGTATCCCATGTGCAGAGAACAAGAGGCTGCAGGGTGCTTATCCCTCAACAGGACACCTGTTTTAAATCTCTGACTCCTAAGCTTAGGGATCATTGCAGAAGAGGGAGCAAAAAGAGCATAAGTGCCAGAGGGGTTAGATGAGCACACGGAAATGGAATTTCCCAGACAGCTGGTCATTTATTCATATGCGCTCATGGCAATGGTGACAGCATTCATAAGGCCCTTGTGAGCTCAAACCAGAAAAAAATTCCAGCATAGACCTGGGGAAGTGGATAAGAAACCCCAACTCTTCCTAAGTAATTTTTGGTAATTGATGGCTGCTGAGGGAGGAGAGACTGCCTCATTCAAGCATGGAACTCTTGGTAGGTTAACTGGGCTCCAGACAATGGACCCACACTAAAGGACATTTGGGGACAAAAATTGGACTCTGTAAGCTTTATTATTCTTCTGTGTGTGTGTGTACATATATACGCACACACACATATATATATATAACAAAGTACATTAAATTGGGTGGGGACAGTAAGGGGAGGTGTAGATAGAGGAGGGGGTCTAAAATACCATCAAGTTATATTGTATGAAAATTGTAAGACCAAAAAAAGTGTTAAAAATTCAGAAAGATAATAGGAGTAGAAGATAGCTAATGGAAAGTAGAGAGCTTAAAAGATAGATTAATCTCCAAGTGATGTTAGATTTGAAGTCCTAATAGTCATAGTAATACTAACAAAGTATTTTTACCTTTTTAAAGTATGTATTTTATTGTAGCATTGACTTGATAGATATTTTTGAAGAATTTACATTAAACCGGAACCCTGTAAAGAACTTGGAAGTGATTGGGGTGTTTAATTTTATTTTTATATTGTTTATTTTCTTGCCACTTCCTTCAGAACTCTGGGATGGATCCCATTTTGCCCTGGAGTTGTTCCCACACTGGCAGTGGATTTGCCTAGCACACTGTGTCAGTGTAGCACAGACAAGTCTAAGATTTTGTTCCCTTTACATGCTGGGTTTTCAGGAATGTTAATGAGGGTGAAAGAACCATAGATTTCACATGTACATAAATTTGTGGAGATTAATTATAATTTTCATGTGTATTTTCCATTTGTCTTAAAACTTATTTTATGCTTTTTTGCATTTATTCTTAACAAAATTTTTTGTTAAAAATTTTTTTCCTGCTCCTATTTTCTGTCTTTTTGCTTTCCTTTTAATTTAATTAAATCCAATACTTGACTTAATTATATATTTTGTCTCAATATGTCTAAAGTTAGTAAGGAAGTATTCAACCTATGGTTATCCTTTAACATTTAATTTGTAAGTTTCAAAACTATATGAAAGTGAATCTCTTATTCTTAGTTTCTTTTTCTTTTTCCTTTATCCTTTCTTCCTTTTTCTAGACTGCATTTTATCTAGGAATGTTTTTAACTCATGGTTTATAATTCACTTATCAATCCATCTCATCTTGCCTAGGCTTGTTTCTTGGTTTATATTGCTCAGAGTGAGAGTATCCCAGAATGGTAGTATACACTTGTAACCTTTACACTCAGAAGACTAAAGCAGGAGGATTACTATAAGTTAAGGCCAACCTGCTGTACAAAATGTGTTTCAGGTTGACCTGTGCTGCATATCAAGGCTTTGTCTTAGGAGAAAGGAAAAAAGAAAAAGAAAACAACCATAGTTGTTTTAAAGCATAATTCTATTGAAATTTATTCAGAATTATATAAATTATTATTGACTTACTTGGGTACCTAAAAGTAAACATTATTTTTGCATGCAAGGACCGTAGCTGAGGTATAGAGGGAGCACTTCATGTGAGCACTGGAATAGGCAGTGCTGTGGTTCAACTATGTGTGTCACTGGATATGGTGGTGCACCTTTAATCCCAGCCGTCTGGAGGCCAGCCTTGTCTACATAGTAAGTTCCAGGCAGTCTGGGGCTAGAAAGAACCTGTCAAAAAAAAAAATGTGTGTCATTAATAACTTATCTCCTTTATTTAAAATTGGTTTTCAAGAGTTAGAAATATCACTTGTTGGTGGTAAAGTGCTTGCCTGGCATGTTTAGGACATACATTCAATCCCCAACAATGCAAAAATAAGTTAATAAAAATAAAATTAGCCTTTTAAAGTTTAGGTTTCTTACATATGAGAGAATATGCATTGTATTAGTGAGTGTATTAATGAGGTTAGTCAGTATCATCTTTAAAAGTTATGTACAACAGTTTGGTTTTACTCATTTTGATTGTTGAAAATTAAGGAAAAAAGTAGATTTCAAATGAGAATTTTGATTTCTGTGTTTTTAAATTATAAAAGGAATAAAATACTTTCATACCAACTATAATAAAGACAAGATGTGTGGCAAAGATACTTTTTTTTTTATTTAAATGGGATCTCTATATGTAGCTCAGGCTACCCTGGAACTCAAGGTCTTCCAGCCTCACCCTCTCAGGTGCTGGGATTACAGGCATTTCTCAACTTACGTTTATTTCTTAGAGTGGTTGATACCTTATAAGTTCTGGAAGGCAACAGAAAAACAATTTCAATGATCTTTTTTTTCTTTCTTGCAGTGCTAGACAAGTGCTCTAACAAATTGAGCACATGCTTAGCCCTATTTTTCATTATCTTTGTATAAAAATTAAATTGCACTTATAGTAATTGACTACTAGCCACTGTTTTCTTTTTTCTCTTTAAGTATCAATGAATATCATCCAGCCCTGAACATTTATATTATTATATAATACCTACACAAGATTCTTCCAGTTCACATAGAAGGTAATTGCAGGAAACCTTTCACATCTTCTAGCTGTTTCAACTGAGTTTATCTTAATGGTTGTAGTTTGAGGGCTTTCCTCAGGCTGGAAAATGTGACAAACAAATCCCACTTCAGCATCCATTTCACAAGCTACATATTCCAAACTTGTAAGAGTTTCTGACCTTGAACATTTCTTAGTACTTCAAAATAAATTCGTTTATTGAATGATTTGAGACTTAAAATAATGTTCAAAATTGTCTTCCTTTCTTACTTGAAATTATGATTTCATGGTCCTTCATTGTAAGATCCATTTGAATCATATTTGAGAATCAAAAGAAAAATACAGGTTATCGCTAGAATTTATTCTCTGGCATGCACAGCAAACAGTAATCTTCATTAAGCCAGGTGATGTTAAGGTCAGATATGGTGGTACTTAAATAAAATCCCAGTAATTGGGAAGCTTTGTCAGGTGATCTAGAATTTGAGAGTATCCTAAGCTCCATAGCAAGGCCCTGTCAGAAAATGGTGGGGGGAGAACATTGAAAAGAAAGTCTTAAATTCAGGAAAGTATTGAAATTGCCATTGAGCATATTAATCCTAAAGCTTTGAAGAATAAATGATTGTATTCAGAAGTTGTTTCTAGTTGCTATGGTGGAAAATGACATTAGCATGCTGTGTCCATTCTGTGTAAATCCTATCTCAAACATCTTCAGAAAGTTCACGTTCTTTCTTTCCAGCTAATATTTTGGGGGTCCATTTTGAAATTCTTCATTGAATGCTGGTGATTCTGAAGTTTTTTTCATTTGAGAGCCGGAGGTAGTGGCACACAACATCCCAGCACTCTAGAAGCTGTGACAGGAGGACCTCAAACTCTAGGACAGTCTAGACTACATTGTAGCTTGTTCTGAGCGAGCCTGTGCTAATAGTGAGACCCTGTCTCAAAAAGAGAAAATTTTGACATATTGACAGACTTGGTATGTATAATAGTATGTGCATTGTACTGCTTGATATAATAATTTTTGCTTGTTTGTTTGTTTTTTTGAGACAAAGTCTCCCTGTAGCCCCAGGTGGCTTGGAACTCATAAAGATCAGCCTGCCTCTGCCTCCCGAGTGCTGGGATTAAGGACATAAGCTACCAAGCCCAACTATAATAATATTTTTAATAGTAACAGGAACAAAAGTAAGTCAAACTGTATTTTTGTCCCAAAAGGAAGACCTTCAGTTTTTAGAGATTTAATAGAAATTCCTTAATTCAGTTTTGCCCCTTGCCAGTACACTTAGTGTTTTTTTCTGCTGGTTATAAAATCTAAACATCTTAGAGGGTCAGCACCAATCATTTTCTAAGCAAACCAAAGCTTATCATTTTTGTACTACCTTTTTCTTCACTTCTCCCAGTTCTCATTAGTGTTTAATGATCCTTGAACCTCAGAATCAGTCATTCCTAGTTTATGTCAAAAACAGGGCTTTGGAAACTAGGATATTGTCAATACTTCTTTCTGTAACTTATCTTGAGTTTTAGGCTAAAAGTTCTTTTTTTTTCCCTAGTCCCTAGTAAAATAGTTTGAGAATTTCTACTAGTAACTTTTAAAAGAAAGTCATTCCATATAATCCCTTATTAAAATTTAACATTAAATTATAAAGCATTTTTATTCTGGTAGTGTACCTCTTTTTTGACTTTGTTGGTATACATTTGATAATGTAATCTTCTTAAAGTCTTGTTGTAGTGACCTAACATTGTTGGTAGCTTTAAAATGTCATCTTTCTTCCCCTTACACACTAAAACTCATTGAATGGCACAAAACATCAAAGAAAAACCTTGTCTACAAACTATGATGTGAAAATCTCTTTAGTAACTGTGTTAAAGAGTTTAATGCAGCAGTTTTAATCTAAAAGATATGTCCTAAATGTTTGCAGACAAACGTATGGTGATCAAGACAGGCCTGGTTTTTTTTAGTTTTTTATTTGTGTAGTTTTAGTTTTTTTGGAGTCAGGCTCTCCCTGTATCCCCAGCTGGCCTGGAACTCACTATGTAGACCAGGCTGGCCTCAAACTCCACCTGACTCTATCTCCCAAGTGCTGGGATTAAAGGCATGCACCACCTCACCCGGCAATGGACCTGTTTTTGCCTCCCTCTCGTGACATATGGAATCAAATTGTTTGAATTGCCAAGACTTTATTTTGCTAAAAGTAAATATTTTTAGGTATTAAAAAATATTCTGTATATTTGGAAATTTTATCTAGAAAATGTGGGAAATTAGAAAAAATTAAATCATTTGAGAATATATTAATTTTAAGAAAACCAAACAGAGCTGGACATTGTGACACACACCTTTAATCCCAGGGGGCAGCACTTGGGGGCAGAGGCAGGTGACTCTCTGTGAGTCCCAGGCTACACAGTGAGACCTATCTTTAAAAAAAAAAAAAAATTAAAGTGATGTACTCAAGTTATTTAGCTAATAACTAGCAAAATCTTTAATTGAATAAATTGTAAAAGTTACTAGGGATTGGATGGCAACATGGCTCAGGGAGTAAGGTGCTTGCTGACAAAACCAGATGATCTGAATTCATTCCCAGGAGACCCATATAGCAGAAGGAGAAAACTGACCTCCATCAAAGGTCCTCTAACTTTTGCTCACAGACACATACAATAAATAAGTATTTAAGTATTTAAATATTTAAAAATAAAAGTTACTAGAGATAAATTCCTATTGGTTTGAATTCAGAATTTCACAATTTAGACTGAATTGATAATTTATGTATATATATATAAGACTCTCTCAGATTTCAGAATTTGTCATTGTATAGCTTAAGAAAACAAAAAGATTTCTAGATATTATTAGAGGCTTTAAAAAAAAAACTCTGGATTATAGACTACATTATTACAACGTGTTCTACAATGTTGATAAATTTTCAATGTCAGAATAAGTGTAATACTAGTGTAGACCACAAGGTGGGAGTGAAAGGCAAGAACTTGGGTTGAAACAGCTTAAATACATAATTGCATTATCTTTATAAACCTTTAAAATGCTTGTTAAATAATAAGGAACTCTAGTGTGGTTTTCTTTCTTCCTGTGTTATAGCTGCATTTCTTATAAAAATCTTATAAAAAAAAGACAAAGATGTTGGTTTACATATATAGGCCATTACTAATGAATATAAAAGACAAAGACTCAGAAAATGTTTTTACCCCTAAGTTTCTGGGCATATGAGGAACTTAGTGATCAGAGTAGCAGTTTTGGAAACTGAATAGGAGAAATTCCATTTATTGTCAATACTGGGGTACACTAATATAAGAAATTAGGAAAAATATTTCATTTTCTATCCTCATTTTCCCTTTTCCTTGATCTCATTTAAAGAAAAAAAAGGCCCACCCTCCATTTTTAAATCTTCTTTTAAAGATTTATTTATTTATTATGTATATGAATGTTGCCTACATGTATGTATATGCACTACCTGCACACCTAGTATCTTCAAAGGAATCAGACCCCCTGGAACTGAAGCTATAGATACTTGTGAGCCTCCACATGGGTGCTGGAGCCTGGTTCCTTGCAGGAGCAGCAGGGCTCTCAACCACTGACTATCTTTCCAGCCCATCATTCATTTTCATGTATACATGAAGCCTCATGTACAGTTTCTGTGTTGATGTATTTAAGCTGATGTGATTTCTATAAAATAGAGAAATAAATTTTCTGTAGTGTTTTCTCTTAAACCTATCTCATTTACATTTGAAAGTAATTTAAAGAATAATCATTTTTGTATTTTTAAGGTAAGAAGACAAGAGGTTTCTTCTTCCAGAAAAGAAACTTCCAGGAATCTCGACATTCCTTTATTTCATGAAAGGTAATTCTGTATCCTTTTTGCCGACTCAAAAATTGTAAATATTAAAATACTTAGTATATTATGCTTTTTTAAATTTTTAACAATTGTAAGAAAATAGTTAACTCCTCACTGGAATGAACCTACATGTGAAAATGCTCCTACATGTGAAAATTACTTAAATAGGTTAAGAGCAGAGGTTGGTTCTAAAAGCTGAATTCTCTAAAGCTGTTTCCACAAACCCTATATTTTGGCCATATTGTTTAATGTGAATGAATCCTGATGTGAACCTTAACAAAAGTGAAGAGTATTTAATAATAATATTATGTTTATGGGGAACAAAAACCAAAATGCACTAAAGTTCTTAAACTGAGAATAAGGCAGCCAGCACCTGTCCGATATATGAATAACTAGATATACTAACCTGCAGTGTGTTTATAAATTAGAACTTTTAATTTATTATTTGCTGTATGTCTGGGTTTTCAGATATTAGAGAAGCCTTTAGGATATTTTCTGCAAATTTAAATTATTTTTAGCTTTTAACCTCAATAATTTTATAGTACATAAAACTGTGTTCTATAAGTTAAATTACAATAAAAAAACTATTTGAAGTCATAGCCTTAACATTTTAAAATATTGGTTTGTTTTTAGGGATAATATAGAGAAGACTTTCTGGGATCTAAAAGAAGAATTTCATAGGATATGCTTGCTAGCAAAAGCACAAAAAGACCACTTAAGCAAACTTAATATACCAGACACTGCAACTGGTAAGATGTAATTTATAGCTCCTAGTAATTTTAATTGTACTGGTTGAAATTGATCTAATTTTCAGTGTCAAAATATTTCTGAGTATTTATGAAAAGCCAAGAATCCACAGCTTTCCCCTATGTGCTGTTAAATTCTATAATGTACATTACATAACTCTTGGCTTTTTATTCTGTCTTCATTGTATGTGGTGCTGTATAGATTCAACTGAATGACCTAATTACCATTCAGCTTAATAAGCGGTACCATTTTGAAAAGTTACAAAAATAAATATACATCTCTATATTAGCTCTTTGGAGGTCTTATTAAACATTAACTCTTTTATGTGTATGCGTGTATTACCTGCGTGTATGTAAGTGCACCTATGTTGTGCAGTGCCCACAGAGGTCAGAAGAGGGCATCAGATCCCCTGGAACTAGAGTTATGGACATTTATTAGCTCCCATGGTTGGTGTTAGGAACCAAACGTGGGTCCTTTGCAAGAGCAGCCAGTGCTCTTAACTGCTGAGCCATCATCTCTCCATCCCCTCTGCTTGACATTTTATTGAACACTTTATTTAATTTCTAATAATCTGGTTTAAGAATGAAAATGTGGAATGCATATTTCCTTAGAGCCTCCTCCAAAAGAACAAAATTAGCATAAAACGCTACTTAGAAGCATCTATTTTGCACACATGGGGCGGGGTGGGGGGGAGGTTGTTTATATTGAGAAAGGGTCTCTGACTTGCTTGGAACTCACTGTATGAACCAAGCTGACCTCAAACTTGGAGCAATCCATCTGCCTCAGCCTCCAAATGCTGGGATTGTAGACGTGAGTCACCATGCCAAGTTATTACAGTGTTGTTTCTTTCTTTTTTTTAAAAAAAAAAAAAAAGCTCTTCCCTTCCTGAAAGAATTGTGGACTTATATCCAGGTAGTTGCTTCAGTAATTAAAAAAATACCAGGGATTGAGTCTGGCACCAAAACACCTCCTATAAACAAAGGGAAAGTAAAATGATCATTTAAAGTGATACATTCTCTTTTATTATTTCTATTTGAGATATTCTACAGATAATTTCCCCAGCAATGTGATTTACAGTTTTCACTAAGATCCTGCAGCAATGCATCTCTTTAATTAAAGATCACTTTTCATTTTTTATAGCTTTTCTTCAATCAAGCTGTTTTATAGTGTAAGTTCTCTTTTTGCAGCTACTAGCATTTATTTTCAGAAAAGTTCTACATTGTAGTGAGGAAGAAATAAGTCTGTAGGTAGTTATGTGTTCACCTCCCCACTTCTGTCTTCCTACCTTTTCAAAAAGAACTCTTAATTTCTTCATCTTAATTTTTGTATCATTCATGAGAAATTGATCTTTTATGGAGACTAAAAGACACTAGAAGTAGACAGTTTCATTTAAAATAAACTATACAGACGTAGTACCAGAATTCATAAACATGCTTTTTGAACATCAACATCTTATCAAAACATTGTAATGGTGATATATTCTTTGTTACACAGAAAACATACCCCATTATCAATGACTTAATACTTTGACCATTTTTAAATTGCACAAGTCTAAATCTGAGTATGTATCTGTCATCTAGAATACTGAGTGTTTAACTTCAATTTCTTCCCCACTAAAGCTACTTCCTACCATTTTTCTTATGCTTTATACTAACTGTGTCACAGATCATAAGTAATACATTATTCTTGAAATTTTTAGATCTATATTAAATCAAGTAAAGCTTTGCCTGGCCCAATCAAAAAAAAAAAACAAAATATTAAATATTGTGCCCTGATAGTATAGGTCATGGGAGGGGTATTTTTGAAAAAGATAATTTTTCAATTATCTTTTTATGTATGTATACCATATTGAATAAAAATATAGATGAAATCTTTCAAATAGAGTTTTCATAGTATGTAAGAGGTATATGTAACAATATTGTCTTGGTGTTACTTTTTATTAAAATATGATATTTACTTCTAAAGAACCAGATTAAATTCAAGAAAAAATTCTGAGTTAGAATTTTAGATTTTATTACTGTCTTTTCTTGTCATTGACATATAGCAGTAGCCTTGAGAAAGAATGCAAGTAGAAATGTATGTTTAAGCAAATATGTGTTCATGTACTTTAAAAAGTTATTATTGGGTTCAAAAGGAGTCCTGTCTCGTTGGCTGTTAGTAGGGAAGAATATAGAATTAGGGGCTAGAAACAATCATCAGTTCTTTTTTGTCACTAGTCATGGTAATTTGCAAAAGCAGTCTAAGCAGGTAGCCTGCATGTAAATTTTGGAAATCTAAAAATTTCTCATTTTCCTGTTTTCCTTGCAAAAATAAGTGTTCATGAAACAGAAAAATCACACAAACTGTATACTCACCTGATTGTGTTTCTCAGTATAGTATCAGAATGACAAGTACTGAGTTTTATCTAAACTCAGAATTCTAGTAGTTGTAGGAATCTTGCTTCAGATCCTCTCAAATAGACATTCTTACCATATGAATAAATTAACTGAAGTTATTTTAATGTAGCTAAGGTTGTAGACCAGCTAGCTGTGCTAAAGGAAAATATCTGCCAATTTATTACAGCTATTTGATTTCTTCCTGTTTTTTGTTGTTTGTTTGTTTGTTTTGCAAAGAAGGAGGTCAACTGTTAAGAAAGTAATTCCAAGCACAATTCTGTCAACTAGAGAAGTCCTCTCTATGGAAACCAGCATGTTCAATTTAGCACAATGTTTCAAAGCACAGACTCTACAGTTCTAGAGTCATTGCCTGGGTTCTAGTGCCAGATCTGCCACCTAACTGTGTAGTATTAGAATTAACCATGTATCCATTTCTTTACATGTAAATTAGGTCAGAACTATTCTGAGCATTAAGTAAATTAACGTACATACCGCAGTTGTAGCAGTGCGCGCTACGTGGAAGTGCTATTAATGCTAATAGCGTTGCCGCTAGCAGCAGTAGCAGATTCTAAAGCATTTACTGTCTTCTCCAGAAAATCATTTGAGAAGTCTTTCCTCTTCAGGTGTTGTAGAATTTGATTACTGTTTCCATCATATCTTGCCACCCTCAAGTCTACTGCCAGGAAGAATGACTATTTGAACAGGGCATGGTGGCACACTCCTTTGATCCCAGTACTCAGGAGGCAGAGGCAGGCAGATCAAGGTTGGCCTGGTCTACATAGTAAGTTCCAGGTCAGTTGAGGCTACAGGGAGATCCTGTCTCATAAAAACAAAACAAAACAAAAATGACTTCTTGAGAGTTAATGGGCTTTAACAACCTCAAAAACCAAGAAAATCAGCCAAACAATTGAGTTTGGTCTCAGTTACTATACCACTCTTAGTCATAGAAAATGTATAGTAAATGTAGGTTGTCATCTTAGGTTCTGTGAAGAAAAGAACACATATTTATTCAGAATTCATTTACTGACAACATTGTATATGTACCAGGAAGTGGGCAGGACACCTGGATAGAACAACATAATTTTAGACCTCAAAGAAACCTGCTTTAATGGAAGAAGGGGAGCTGTACTTGGAAATATAAGAAAGTGTTCAGTTCTCAGGCACCTAACAGTCATGGGAGAGCCATCCAGAGAAACTTACGTCTAGGAAGTACAAATAAGAATTAGGCAAAGAGCTACCTGTGGTGATGCTTGCCTATTATTTCAGCACTAGCAAGGCTGAGGCTAGGGGATTGAGAGTTTGAGGAATCCTGGTGACATATGAGGCCCTGTCAGAGAAAGAAAGAGACAAAGAGTGACAGACAAGTATGCATGTTATATAACAAAATGAACTAAAGAACTTAGGTACATAATATTTATATTGGTTTCTTGTATTAATGTGTGCTATGGCAAAAGATAAGTGTTATGAGACCCCAAAGATCAAAGGAATTTAAAGGAACTGGGATTTGTTAGGTGCCTACTAAATGGATGAGCACTGTAGAAGCTGCTCTGTACACCCTGTCCACTTACACCTGCTTCACTGGTAAAGTTTCCATTTATGAATGTATAGCTTCATTAATGACAGTCTTCTTAAAATTCTACTTATCCACTAAATAAAAATTGCATTACTACCAGGCATAGTGGTACACACCTGTAATTCCAGCCCTTGGGAGGTAGAGTCAAGAAGAGGAGATCAAGGCCAGTCTTAGCTACCTGAGACCTGTCTTAAAAGGTCAATAGCAAACAAATGCATTAAAAAGTCCATTGCCTTCTTAAAATGACATGGCAGAGCCTAATTTGGTTTTTCTAGTATTTTGTGACCATAATGGACACATGGACAATACTTTGGTTATCAGATGTTTTTGTTTTGTTTTGTTTATGTATTGTGAAATACAGCTCTTGTTGGCCTTTATTTCACCATGGTGTTTCTGAGTTCTTAAATCTGCATTTTTGTTTTTCTTGCCTCTTTGCATGCTTTCATCTCTTGTTGATTTCTTGTCTGTCTTTAGCAACGCATCTCCATTTAATTTGCTGTTTCAAACTAGCTATGAACTTAGAAAACATCAGCTTGGTAGAATGAATCTAAAATGAGAATTAAAGCAGAGGACATTTCTATAAACCTTGTAACTCTTAATTTCTCAGTTCTCCTTCCTAGCTTCTGATTATATCCTAGAAATCTGAATTTGCTAGATAAATAAGTAGCTTTTAGGTAAATGAGCTCCAGAAGCTCTGGTACCTGCTCATTCTGCTTGTTAGCAAAAGAAACCCTTTCGAGTATGAGAAAATTATATATTTATATATAGTTTCCTTACCATGCATCCCAAAATACCAACTTTCTCTTGCCTCTGCTGTATTCTTTCTTCTTGACCTCAACCATCCATCATATGGCTTATTGAGAGTAGATAGTGACCAAACTGATTAGTGATATACTTAAGTACACACTGATATTTGGAGAATAAATTACCTAATTCGTGTACCAAATAATAAATGCCCTAATGTTATATATATAATATATACATATATATATATGAATTTTCCCTTTTAAACTTACTTGTCTAAGCAAGCTCACAGTTGTAACTTCTATTACTGACAAAATGTTTAAATATATATACTGCAAGCAAATAGTTTTTTTTTTTAAGTGTACAGCAGTATAACCATGAAGAAGATACAAAGCTTACAGCAGAGGACCTAGGAAAAGATAAAGTACTTAAATTGCAGCTCATAAACTCTGTTCCAGTTCACCTGCTAGAGAATGTTAATATTCCTTTGTGAGATGGTAGCAAACATAAAAATACCAGTTGTCTTCAGTTGCTATAAAAGCCAGTCGAAAAAATAATACTCATCTGCCCAAAGCTGATTGAACAGATTTTTTTTAATGATTTGAATGTGACTGTTTTGTATGCTTTTTCCTGCAGAAACACAGTGCTCTGTGCCTATACAGTGTACTGATAAAACAGATAAACAAGAAGCACTATGTAAGCCTCAGGCTAAAGATGATATAGATAGAGGTGCACCATGCTTCACATCTGTCACACCAGGAGCACGGGGCCGAGATGAGGAAGACACCTCTTTTGAATCACTTTCTAAATTCAATATCAAGTTTCCACCTATGGACAGTGACTCTACTTTCTTACATAGCACTCCAGAGAGACCCAACATCCTTGCTCCTGCCACGTCTGAGGCAGTGTGCCAGAACAAATTTAATATGGAAGCCAGAGAAAACCCAGGAAACTTTGTTAAAACAGAAGAAACTTTATTTGAAATTCAGGGAATTGACCCCATAGCTTCTGCTATACAAAACCTTAAAACAACTGACAAAACAAAACCCTCAAATCTTAGAGCTCCGTGTTTGCCACCTGGAGACCATAACGCATTATATGTAAATACATTCCCACTTCAGGACCCGTCTGATGCACCTTTTCCCTCACTGGATTCCCCAGGAAAAGCTGTCCGAGGACCACAGCAGGTAACTGTTTTGCATTAGCAAATATTTTATTATGTGTGAACACACATTTTGTCGTACATGCACAGATACGAATCTCTTTTAGGTTACCGGACATCCATTTTAAATTATTAACTAGCCTGACTTGAGATTTTCAGTAAAATATGTAAGTTATATAAAAAGGGTTATGAAAATTAAAAAATATGAATATAATAAAACTATCATAACAGATTTTTAAATGCACAATGAGCCCTATCCATATTTGGCATGGAATTACTTTCTTAGTCCTTTAAGCACAGCTTGTTTACTCAGTATCAGTATAATAGGATTTTTAATTAAATTGCATGTAAGACAAATCATGTTTTATTAAAAAATTTACACATATTATGTCCATAATAATGTATACTTTTCCATAAATAAATAATTGTATCAGATCTTCACAATAAACTGTTTTTCAGCCTAGTTTTATTATATTCTGTTATACAGTATATAGATATATCCAGTTTCATTTGGGTTGCTAATCTCATACGGAACAGACATCCATATACATTTTTTAAATAATCTCTGCATATGAATTATTTTAATCAGCTATCTTATTTAATATTTCTAAGGCTTAAAGACTATATAGGACCCATGAGTCTAATCCTACCACCCTGTCTGTCAGGCTCTTTCACAGAAAGATTCTTTTTGTTAGGTAAAAGAAAAAGTTTTATTTAACTCCTGTAGGCAAATGAAAAATACATGAATGTTAAAATAAATAAAAGTTTGCAAAAAATACATATTAGCATTAGAATTTTAAAACAGTTGTTTGATTCTCTTTGAGATTAAAAAACTGGTTAATACCTTTGGTTTTAAGTGTTTAATCAGCATGCAAAGGAAGCAACAGTCAAGCTGTAGTATATTTTAGTAGTGGGTAAAACTAGGAATTGCTGACAAGTCTTAATTATTAACTCAATTATGTTCTACACTGTACCTTGTTTCACATTATGGCCTCAGTGATAGTTGCTACTAAATGAAAGAATTAAATAATTTCATTTATTGCAAGTAGAATTCCTGTGGAGCTGTGAACTGCCTCAGTTCTAATGCTTGTTACTTTCTCTCCATTAGCTCTCTTGCTTGTTCTTTTACTAGTTAGTCTGTGCATTCATGTTTCAGTAGATGGCAGCCTGCATTGTACATTCACTTTCTATATTACAGCAAGGGAAACAGCTGGTATGTGATTACAACTTGATGGAAAAGTATTCAGCTTAAAAAATGCAAGAGAATTGGTGTTGAGCTGTCACAAGACGTGGGGCATAAGGTTAGATAATTGATATTTTGGCAAAAAAAAGAAATTGGTTTGATTTAAAGGTTGTATTACAGTTTAGGATTGCAAAATCATTTCTTAAAATGTGTTTTTTTTTTAACATTTTACTCTATTGTTGGTATTAATGAAGCTCATAATAAATACAAAATTCTTGAGCTGTTCATAGTAAGAAGTGAAGTTTTGGTTACCTATTTTTGTTTTTACTTTATGTTAATCATTACTACTGATCACCTAATTTTCACTTCAGTTTTCATGAAAGACTGGAATATATCAGCTTATTTTTGTTCTATGTGATTTTCATTTTTATTGCTGAGTCAGGATCCCAATAAAATTCTGAGACCAAATTTGAACTGATAGCTATTAATGTTGCATTTTGAAGCTAAATTGTCTGTGGAAGATCGGCTTACCAAGTTAAGACTTGAACTCACTTTTAAGATAATTGCTTACTGTCTTACAAATCTTAAAAATTATCTTTAAAATAACTTGTTGATAATCATACCAATTTTCTATTACAGTGATTTTAACTTTTTTTATATAAGCAGTAAAATTTGAATCTAGTTAACTGGATTTCTATTATACACTCATAATTATTACTGCCTTTATTAGGATGATTTTTACAAAAGATATATATTTTTGTCCCAAATTTTATATTTATTTTAAGTATTGCTAGTTTTGTGGCAAAATTGTGATTTCTTGGGAAAATAAATTGAGTCTATATTATTATAAGTCATTTGTACTAATTTTCGATTGTGTCTTGCTACCTAGACAGATTTTATATATTCAATACCATTATTCACAGCTGTCCTGTAAAATGCTTATAAGACATTGATGTCCCAATATCCAAATGCTTCAGTTAGTAGTATGCTGTTTATGTAAATAATTAACTACCTAGAATGAAGTTAAAGGAATAAAAACCATCAGGTACTGGATTAGACTGTTTCATTGGAAACATTTTAGAAATAGATGCATAAAGGAGTCTCTTAAAATGGTTTTATGAGGTAATTGTCCTCAAAATATCATAATTTAGCTCTGTCAAGGTAAGAAAAACATTTTAATAGTCTGACTTACACAATTCAGGAAAATGAGATCTTTTTATTGTTTATTAAGCACCTACTATTAAACCAATTCCTATGTATTATCATTCTATATTTCTTTAAAAGATAACTACAGGTTTTTATTTGCTGATAATGATGATCGATGGTTCTATTAAATTATGATTTTCCATAGTTCTTTAAATGGGCAATTACTGGCATTTCACTGTATTCAGCTGTAAGAAAAAAGGCTAAATTATATAACAGAAGTAAAGCAAGAAGTCAAAACAATGCATCTCATGCTAAATTTTGTTGAATGATTAAATTCTTGAATTTTTAAAAAGCTGATAAATGAAATTTACTCAAAAGAAACTTTTAAAAATCAAAATATTGGTTGTGATGTATTTGTATTTTAAATTGATTTTAATTAAGGTGTGTGAACACACGTCTAGTATATCATGTTTTAATAAAGGACATACAATTTAAGGTTTCTATTAGAAAATAAAAAATACAGAATTTAATGAAAAATGTAAAATATTGACACTTGATTCAACATTATTGTCATTGAGATAATTGATATTAATAATTGCTAGTTCTAAAAATGAAATGTTTTTAAATGTGTAAAAATAGTATTCAGGAGTGTGTGGCTAAACTGTTCTCTGGAAAAGAAATTTGCTTTCACTTTAAGTAAGGAATTTTTTCAAATATTTGGATTCGAAATTCGATGTAGTTTTAACCACAACTAACAAAAGGTGTTTTTGTTTGTTTCCTGCAGCCCTTTTGGAAGCCCTTTTCTAACCAGGACAGTGACTTGATGATATTAAGTGGCACAGACTCAGAACTCCTTAGACCTCAAGTATGTGAATTCTGTCAAGAGTTTTTCCCACCATCCATTACATCCAGGGGGGATTTCCTCCGGCATCTTAATTCACACTTTAATGGGGAGACTTAAATCACATTTGAAAACAGACATATCACATTCTGTGTGATGATTTTGGACTTATAGTACTATAAAATGCTTGATTGTAGTATAAATTTACAATTAATTATTAAAAACAATCTGGTGTCAGAGCTATTTGAATTTTTTCTAAACTTCTTTATCTCTTAAAGGATCATTTTGTACAAAACTGTTATTCATTGTATTCATGTTTACAGTATTATTGCCATAATTCAAAATTATGCATGTGACTCATGGAGTTATATAATCATAATTTATGTTAGTTTCAAATACCTAAGCTTATTGTTTGAACCTTGTGAGATTTATTGGTGATGTCAAATGTGTATAGGGTTTCATTTTTAAGTTTTAAATTATTTATGCTGTAAGTAATGTTTTTTTAAAGTACATCTGTAATTTACAGAGAATAGCAGACAACGTAATAATCAAAGTAAACACCAAATTGGAGATGTTTGTTGCCCAGTGATAATTATTTAAACATTTTAGGTTGATTTTTTTAATAATACACATAGTTTTAATTTTACAATGTGTATAGCTGTGAATTAAATATTTACAAGAGTTACTTATATCATGATCATTAAAAGTGTTTCTGGGGTGAATAAACAAATCGCATTGGGAAAAGTTTCTACAATTCACATTTTCTTTCTATTAACCTATTTATTGAAGGGTGATGACCAGATGTGATGGCATTTATTGCAAATTAGTGAGTCACTTTACATTTTAAAACTATCATTCAAACTAAATATTCTAAAAAAGGATTCCTTTTTAATGGAAACAAATGTAAAAGCCTGTAAGGACCATCCGTATTTCTTAATTTAGATTAGAAATGTTGGAATTCTCATTGAGAAATTTGCTATTCATTGTTAGCAACCTGATAGCCACTGGAAAACATCTGATAGAAATAGGAAACCTGCAATGCTGCAGAGCTGTTTAAATGAGACTTCTTTTCATTCTTCATGATTCTTGCCTTTGAGGCTTCTCTTTTCCCCCCGATTTTAAAAATGCTTGAGTCATGGCTTCCATTTTATAAGTAAGCATTGACTTGTAGCTTTCAAACAGAAATTCTGACGTTCTTGAAGTGTTTTATACTGGAGGGTTTAGCACAGGCCTCTGTGCCCAATGGAAGAGTGAGTGGTGCCTCAACTTCTCCGTGTGCCAAGCATATCACGTTGACATCTTCCTCACCAAGGTGACAGAGCGATTATTAGGTATTCCTGTGAAGGGTTCCGAGACACGTGCATCTTTTCCATTGCCACTGGGCTGAATGGAAATGCCTAGACAATTATCCAAAGACTTTCCCCTTCACCTACCCCCGACCCACCTAACCTCCCCTTCTCATTCCTCCCAAGCACTCATACAAAATTAAAACTTCCCAGTATGTCCCAACCAGAATATACCCCCTATCCTCAAGAGAGTTATATTCCATTTCCTTGTCTAGAAGAGGACAGTCCCTCTCACAGAGTTGACCTACTGGCTTACTGACGACCAAAAAAACCCCTCTATACTCCAGCTAATGACTCATACTGGACCTCTGGCCCCCTCTTCCCCAGGCCATTCTTTCCCCACCACCACTTTTTATAAGATAGGAACTGTTTCCTCTAGAATTCCAGCAGTAACCTAGCTCCAACTTTTGAGGGTGGAGACCTTTTTGGGCCACCGGAGTGGAGGCTCTGCTCCGCAGAGGTTGACACCAGCTGCAGCTTGGAAGGTGAGTGGACAGCGGCCAGGTCTGTCCCTCTGCCTTCTTCCTGAGCCCTGCAGGAGCTGCCTCTAGGCATCTGCTAAGCGTGGCCGGGTAAGAACAGCTCCCAGGTACCAAAGCTACACGCGCAAAACGCTGAGTCTGAAAAAAACCACCCCCGCCGAGGCGAGGCAGTTGTGAGCGGGATGCCTGAGAAGTGGGAGGTGAATGTCCTCGGGAGGGCCCCCCCCCCGCCCGTGCAGCTTTCCCCGGAGGCTGAGGCTGCTGCCAGCGGGGACATCTGCTTTCTTACACTCCAGCCTGGCTCACCCCGCCCCCTCAGCCCCGGGTTGCGTGGTTATTTTACCAACATCGAGGGAGGGAGAGCTCGAGGAGGTAGAAAAGGGATGGATGGAAGCTTAAAAGATATTCTTCCCACTCCTCCCGAGCCCCCTCCTTTCTTCTTCACATCTTTTAACCTTCAAGGTAAAGATTTCATAAATATGAAACAATAAGGGAGTGTGCTGGCTCGCGGGCCCGTGGTGGGCTCGCGGGGCTGCCGGGCCTCTCCCTCCTTTCCGTCCTGCCGGAGTCCGGCGGCGGTTTGGCGTATCCGGCTGAGCGCAGGGGCCGGCGGCAAGCGCTCAGCCCGTGCCTCCTTCCCTCCCGGGCTGCTGCCTCGACAGCTGCTTGTAGCTACAGTAATTAGACTGTCAGTGCTTGTTAGGGGAGAGAGGGGAAAACACGCTTCTGACAGCGGATTCCGAGACTCCCCAGTTGGTTAATTTCTAAGAGATCTTTAAAGCATTAATTGAGGTCTCCCCAACTCTTCCCTCCCGTCCATCTCTCCAAAATATCTTATGGAGAAAATTCTCTCCGCGTGGAAGCCGTGTTTCCCGCAGAACTCCCAGTCCGCCCCTCGCTCACGCACACCACCCTAGTTTACATATGCCCGTATAGGCGCACATGTATTCGGAAGGTTAACTCTTCGGAGGACTCGTCCAAATAGGCACCGGGATTGCATTTAAAATAATAATAATAAATAAATAAATCAACTAGGAAGGAAAGGGGGGAGGGAAGCAGAAGTCGGGAAGAAAAGAGAAAAGCAGCAGGCTGATTACGAGGTGTCAAAACTGCCAGGAGCAAGAAGGTGATAGCAATCAGGGGTGAGAAGAGTGCGGCATTCGTGCGGGGCAACTAATTATCCGTCTCATTTGAGAAGAGCAGCATTTGAGGCAGCAGCGTTCGCCTGCTGAACGGTGACAGATTGGCGCGGAGGAGAGGGGAGGTGTTAAAACAATGGAGCCGGGCGCGCGAGCGCTGCTGCATGCTAATCAGCCCTCCCTCCGCCTGCCTGCCGCGCTCCCTCCTTCCTCCCGGCTCCCTCCTCCGCCTTCCCTCCTCCCGCCTGCGGCGCTCCCTCCTTTCCAGCGGGCCGGCCGCCGCCCGCTTCCCGCTCCCTAGCTTTCCCGCGCGTCCTTCCCGCCGCTGGCGAGCGGAGCCCGGGAACGCCGGCCGAGCCGTCCGTGTGCGGCGGCTGCAGGCCCGGGCGGCCTCGCCCCACCGGCCCCGTGCTGGCCGGTAACCAGGGGAGTTGGCGCCGGCTGGAAGCCGGGGACAGCCAAGCGTGGAAGAAAAGGGCCCGAGAAGCCCAGGCCCGGGCCGGTGCACAGGTCCCGCCGAAGCTGGGCCTTCACTCCGTGAGCTGGAGAGACTCCTGCCCCGGCGCGCGCTGCGGCGCCCAGCGGGCTCGCGGTGTGGGCGAGGTCAGCCCCGGCCAGATCTGCGCGTGGGGACCCTCGCGTGTCCTTGCCCGGCCTCCGCACCTCAGCTGCCAGTGCGCGCGTTAGTCGTTACAAAAAGGGCGGGACTAGAGTTGTGCCTCCAAGGCCTGACCTTCTGACCCCAAGACCAGACTAAACGGCCCCTGCCTTTCTCCCCCGGAAATACAGCCCCAGACTGCAGCGGCAGGCCTTCCTCCGCTGCAGGAACCGCGAGAGGGGCCCCGCATGGCTGCTGCACCGAGCTGGGCCTAGGTCTCCCTCGGCACCTGACGGAAGCTGGACGGTCGGAAACTGCAGCGCCAAAGCTGCCCCTGGAAGAATCCACCAGAACCCGAGTCTGTGCTGAAAAGACTTCCGTACCTGTTGAAGCAGCCAGGCTGGCTGGGGAGCCTGCCCGGGTTTAATACAGTTTCTCCTGACTTTTGAGCTTCAAAGCGGATTGTTGAGTTGAAAAACACACTTTTAACCCACCCTTAAATCAGCTACTGTTAAGAGTAAAAACACTGATGGCCTTAAGGCTTAAGCTGGAACCCAGAAACAGAGAATTGGTGAGAATTTGAACTGAGTTAGAATCCAACTTTGCCTAATGCAGATCTGTTATTTAGCTAACCAGGTGCCTAAATTAGCATGATAAATCTAACCCCTAACAGTAGCGGGTAAATGAAAGCAGCTGAAAGATAATCTATGCAGTATTGATTTTTTTTTCTTGACTTACCATTGCATAACTTCACACAAACAATAGTTGAGATTTAAAATATCAAATTTAAGTGTGAGGGCTTGACAAAGATATATGCACAACCGCAACGGTTTCATTTATGTTCTTGTCTTTGTCTTTCAGGTGGAATGTCTCATAATAAAAGTACACAAATATAAAATAACCCAGTGAATCGTGGTATTCTTGTCCTTTATTCTGTCATACGGAAACTACACATGGGTACAATGTAAGTCGTTTTCCCTTTAGAATACACCCAGGCATACCAATAAATAGCTAAATGGAAAATTATTAGAATCTACTAAAATAATACAAAATGCGGAAAAGTTTTAAAATTGGAAATCCCCGAAAGGGTTATATATATTTTCTGTTCATAAGCGGTAACATCTTTGATTTTCTACTCTGGAAAACTACTGAACCGTCCTCTACCCTTAGCCCATCACAGACTTTGGTGCTATAATGTCAGCCAGCATTTAGAAAAATCCTTGCTGTCTGAATCTGTTAAAATAGCAACCTAACAGCAAGGGAAAATTAATTTTACATTTACTAATGTAAACCCAAGGTTCAGATGTTCTATCAACATCAAAATTAAGCTATTTATTGACTACTAGCCTTTTCTTCTTTAGTTTATAGAAGCATTACATTTCAAAGTGTGAATCTGTGGAGTTCAATTCCATATTGCATTCGAAAAGCTAATACCTAACAAAAATTATTTACCCTCCATCAACTTGGTTGGTATGTAGAGTTTCTTTTCAGCCTGCACACTTCACAAATTTTCATGACTGTTTGAATGGTGTATTTACAGATAAGTTTTTATTTGCACATAAGGACAAAAAGGTGAAGTGAAATTTGGTCCCAATGGAAGCCTGTAAGATTCCCTGAACATATGGCTCATTGGGCTGTTACTTCCTTTTTGAGATCATTTTCCAAGATTTTTTAATATACACATCAATTTGACACCAGTTATAAAGAAAATATATTGGTTTTGAAGATGCCTCCACCTGGGGCATATCTCTTAATAACAAAACATGTAGTCAGATTTACCTCTGAATTTACAGGTCTCAGGGAGTAAGGCATAATTTGAAATTAGTCATTCAGCTGATTTGCTGAATCAGGTAGTTCTTTGGTTTCTTAGAATGCCACAGCCACAGTGATTAATGTAGTTTTGAGGTGACCACCTAAAACTCTTTTAGGAAGGCTGTGCACTTGGAATTCAGTCTTACAAAGATTTCTCTCTGTAGATACAAATGATGTAAGTCTCATTTGTTGAAAGTACGTGGTGCCAGCTTAAGACTTAAGGGGAAAATCACAGCACTGCAAAAGATGTAAATGTTCAATTGGTAAAAAAGGGGGGAAACCGTGCTAAAGCATGTGCCTATTTCCATTATGCTTAATTTACTATTCAAAACAAGTTTTTCCTAATAAACTCTATTGTTTCTTTCTGTTTTGTAAAATTTAATATGTGTGAGACAAAAACCAGATTCAGAATGTGAATGAAGTCTGTTTAGCGAAATATTGTTGGAACTTATGGTTCAAGAAAGGCCTCAAATCAAAAGAGACCTCACTTTGTATCATTGATACAATATAAGGAGCAAGTTTCCCAGGTTATTTCTGTAACCACTTATGACAGTACTACCAAGTTTCTCTAGCCTCCGAACTCCTTTTGGACAAATCCAAACACTTAAAAATGCACAAAGTGCTAGCAGGCCCAGAATGATGATGCCATCTCTGTTTGCCACATAGCTTCAGCTGTCCTTTCATTGCTGTCTTCTTTCATTGTCCTTCTAGAACTGGGGCTGAAATAAGTTCTCGAGCATGCTATCTCTGGGTCCTGTCTGTGAAAGGCTGATGTCTTTGAGTCACTCACTCACACATTTCTAGAGAAGCTGCACCTCACTACAGAATCCCTTCATGGTTAACCAGTACATCCACCACAACAGACACAGACACATACACAGTCACACACATACAGTCACAGATATATTCACATCTTGCCATCTAGAAAACCTGAGCAATCCAGAGTATGCTTTGTGTCCTCTCTTATTTAGGCCTCTACTGTTCATACATTAAAGAAAAACTGTCCATTTGGAAGGAATGCATAAAAAGAATAATTGTTTTCAAAATAACTATATAAAGAATATTACCCAGAAAAAGAAAAAAAGAAAAGAAATACACCATACCTGAAGAGAATCAGCAAGTCTTTCAAACCTACTAGAACTCAACTAAGGCTCTTCTTGCTAACCTCACAGAAATTTAAAGCCATACAAGGTCTTTTTATACAGACACTAACTGTTATGCTGAGCTATAGCGAAGGTAGGGAGCCTGGCGTTATCCTGGGGTGTGCTACCCAGGCGTGTCCTTTCACCACCACCCTAACAAGGGGCCTGGTACATGGGAGGAAAAAGTACCTTCGCTGATGAATGTTGAGCATTTTTCAGGCTGACTGAGATAAGGACAGAGGAAGTACTGGAATAGATTTTTGTAGTTTGAGATACAACCTCATGTGTTAAAGAACCTTTTGGATTTGTACCTCTAAAATGCTGTTAACCCACACCATCCCCAAATTACAGTGATGACTTTTGATAATACAAACTCTGAACCAGAGGTTAGAGAAACAGCCTACAAACAAACAAACAAAAACACTGCATTTTTGGAAGCCATTGATCTATGAAACTAAACAAGGTCTCAGACTGAATATTTCACTTGGCTCTGGTTGGGCTTCCCTTGTCTGAGGTGGCCCTGCAGCTCAGGGGGAGGTCTCAGCCTTACATTATCTTCCCTCAGTGTTGGTGAATCAACTCTGAACACAGCTCTCATTAGACAAATAGTTTCTCCTTTTGCAGTTGTTAAATAGCACTAAGTGTCAGAGATAAAGGGGCATCCTGTGTGGGTGTATTCATACGACTTCAAGCAATTGGCTTAAAAGGCAGGCTAGCTCACTAGGAATCCAAAGTATCCAGAAGGGTGACAAAGCTTGCTTGAAAAAGCTCTCCCTAACCCAGGCTGGGGAGGAAATGCAAACAGCAGGCTTCCTCCATAAAGAAGCTTTGTGAATCTCACGCACACACACACATACGCACAGAGGCACTAGCAGGCACACTAAGGCCCAGTGCTTAGTGTCCTTTTTCCTAAGGAATTACCTCTGGCATTTTGAAAGCCTTTTCTTTAGGGACCTATATGATACTAGATTTTTTTTTTTTTTAGATTAGAACCTTTGATAACTTTCAGAGCAGATTTTGCTCTACCCTTCACCTTTAAAGTTGTCAAGTCCTAACTTTGTTTTCTTTCACAATAACTGCTAATCACAAAGGGTTAGAAAATATACAAACAATTCTGATATGGGTTACATTGTGGCTGTCCCAGTTTGCAGTCATCTCTGCTGTCTGGAAAGAGGGTATTTCTGTAGGTGAGGCCCAGTGAAGCAGTAACCTTAGGGAAGGAACCCTGATCCATTTCCTTATGAAGAAGCAATGAGGAATCTGCCACTTTCTCCAAGTTGCCCTGTCATCTCTCTCCTCCACCTTATAATGTGTTTGGAGAGATATGCTATAGAGGTGACTAATTTTCAAAGGAAAGATCCAGGAATAATGTACAGATTGTCAGAATTATATCAAAGAATGAGTCTTGCTTCTAGTGTTGAGTTCTTCAATAAAGGAATTTTGTAGTAATGATCACATATTTAGCCAATAAAAACACAGGGTGTTCAGTTAAATTTGAAATAACTTTTTTAGGATAAGTATGCCCCATGCTGTTTGGCAATCCTATTTTTAACATCACATTGACTGTAAAGATATTAAGTCAAGTATTAACAGATTCTTTTTAGTTTGGGGGTTGGGAAATAGCTGTGGATCCTGGAATTTTCTTTTTGCCATTCCCATTGTTCAAGCAGTGCTGACCTCTCAACTACATGTCTGCCTTACACACTACTCTGGCTTTTGATTAAACAGAGTTGTGTGTTGTGTTTAAGTATGTGTTTATATAATCTCTATGACAAAGTGAGCCTTGAAAAGAGTGTCCCACAACCCTTCCTTTCAGAGCCCCCAGCTTCTTTCAGGCTCGCTTTTCACGCTGTCTCGGGTAGTGAGCAGATACCCTTGAGCCTCTTTCACCCCCCACTTCTGACCCAATTGTGAAGGGATGCTGAGATTGGGGAACTGGGTCCCCACAGGCCTGCCTGTTGAAAGGAAAAGGAGCAGGCACGAACGAACCCCTTGGGTCCCCTCAGTTAAGTAAGCCCATCGAGGCCTGAGGGCCCAGTAGGCCTTCCCAGGGCCTGTACTTCAGGCTGTCCCCAGGCGGTCCGGCCTGTTGCCGGGTGGGACCTACAAGACGCTACAGACACCTGGGCGGGGACCTCGGCGGCTCCCGGTCCCGGAGGCCTGGAGGCCGGGGAGGCAGGGAACCTCAGCTGGAGCGGCCCTTCCAGGCCCTTCCAGCATGGCCACGCCTGGCTTTCGCCGGACGATTCTTTTCATCATTTGTTGCATTGTTTGCATTAATGTGAATATCTTGTTCTGTTTGTTTTGTCTCCTGGGAGCCAATAAAGCTGTGAGTTTTTTCTTTACACCAAACGCAGCTCTACGGGCGATCAATCAATGGGTAGTCTTCGGATAATCTGTGAGAGTGAGAAATCTAATAAACCTAGCGACTAAAAAGGGAAAACAAAATCTATTTTTCTCTCAGGTTAACTACGTCAGGATTAGTGTGTTCCACTTCTGCTGCTTGAGGTGGGTTTGACTTTTTAAATTTGATTTGAATGTCAAGATGGGACAGGGGAGCGTGAAGAAAGGGATTTTCAGGACTGTCACAGTTTCTGAGGGAGGAGGAAAGGTCCCAGAAAATGAGAGATGTCTGGGTCCTATATTCTGACAGCGAGGGCCTTCCATTCCAAAGAGAACGTAAATGTACACTAATAATGAAGTGAACTAAACTTGAGACTAAATCAAGTTTTTTTCAGTGTCCCTGCTCCTGCCCCTTGTTTGCCAAACTGAAGTCTCCAAATGCATTTTCTGGAAGGCCCCTCAGCTATCCTTGGCAGAGCAAGAAAGATGAAGATCTGCCTGGGCTGCAGTGTTCCTCACAGCACAATGCAACCCAGATCATTTATAAACAGATCAAAATAACAATCTGAATTATCTAACATTAACAGCTGAACTGAAGAGTCCAAGATTATGTGATGAATTGTTAAATTGTAGTAGCATTGTTTTGGATTGCTAATTAAAAAAAAATAAGCAAACCCCATGACTCTAGATATGACAACTGAAAATACCCACAAATTATTTAATAAATGAAGCGTCTAACAACTTTAACACTTCCTGGTCGCCTTGTTAATAAATGTAATTTGAGGTAGATTTTTAAAATCTTCAATCTAAACAGTGAATTCATTACGAGCCATTCAGATCTCTGGATGCCTATGGACTTCTTGGAATTAGGTGTTAAATAGACAAAAGTGAACCAAACTGCCTTTAAAAGCACAGCATGACCATGTAATTCTTTTTCCAGTTTGTGGTAAAAAATGATGAAACTTCTTTCCAAGTAGCTATCACCCAGATTTAGTGTGAAAAGTAGTGTAATTGTAATTCACGCCATCAGGGTCTATGGCTGATAGACGATCAGCTGTTCTGTGGTGGGGAGAGGCTTTCTTTTCAAATAGGAAAGCTGCCAAGTGCTCTGCGATACCTCCAGCAAGCTTATCGGATTGAGTTCAGAGCCAAAACAGCAGCTGCACACATATGCAAATTGGCAATTAATAGTATAACATTCTGCAAAAAAAAAAATGTTTAAAAATTTTTTAAAGAAAATAGAGAGAGCTACCTGAACATTAACCTTCTCTGTAACTGGGACTTCTAAGATGAATGACTAAGGATTAATTACCCTCTGGAGAGGACTTGCTCTTTATTGCCTTCTCTTCTGCAGTCTTTGTTGTCTTGCTGAGTTTTGCTTGGTTCATGGAACACAATGGACTCTACAAGTTAAAAAATAATTCATAAAGATTTCTATTTTTTGAAGGGAAGAAATTAAGTCGTTTTCATTAATCATTCGTTCTGTATTCAGAGATCACAAAGCAAAGGCTTTAGCCTCCTTGTGCAAAGGACATTTTTTTCCTGATGTCATCATCCTCTTCCACCACAGCTTGCAGTGGAAACAAACTTCACATCCTAAGGGTGCCGCTTCTCTCTCTCTCTCTCTCTCTCTCTCTCTCTCTCTCTCTCTCTCTTTCTCTCTCTTCATTTCTGTGTGTCTCTCCCTTCCATTGACAGCAATACCATTTGTATATTCCACAAAGCAGTTTGTAGAAATGCAGCAAGGTTTACTGATCTGTTGCCCGGAATGTATAACATCCCTGTTCCTCTACTCCACCCCAATGCAATCCTCAATCTCTCTCTCTGTGTGTGTGTGTGTCTCTCTCTCCGCTCTCTCTACACACACCATACACACACACACACCCCACAAGTACAGTACACTGTTTTTTGATATAATCACACAGTAGTTGCGACTAGGAATAGGTCTACAACCTTAGAAGGGCCTGACATTCCTCACAGCACTTTCCACTCAAAGCTTTGAGTCTCCATTTCCTGTTCCCTACTTTCTTTCTCTCTTTCTCTTTCTCTGCTGTGGGCTGGAGTGACTAACATGTTTCTACGATTTTTTCCCCAGTACTAGCAATTGAACCCAGGGCCTCTGGCACTGTAGTCCTAATCCACATTCCCCACAATACCTGGTTGAAGGTCTCCTTATTTCTGGGATGTTCTGTGACCTTGGTGTTGACAGTTTAAAGGCATTTCCAAGTTCTAGGAGTTTGGAATTTGGATCAGGGTTCTGATACTCATGAATATATAAGAGGGAGGAAGTTTTATTTTCTTTCTTTTTCTGGGTGTTAAGACCTGAGATTGGATCCATACCTGTCTGTAACAGGAGCAAATGCAGAGTTGCAGGCATTAGTTCTCTTTCTCCTTTAACGTCCATACTTCTGATGGTGCTCCATTCCATTTTATTGCAAATCAACAGTCTTTAGTTTAAAAATACTTTTCTTCTTCTAATCTACAGACATGTCTCTTCTAATCCGAGACAAATTTTGGATTATTAATGTTCTAACTGTCCTATACATTTTCATTGCCAATTTAGGTTTTGACCTCAGATGTTAACATTTTTGTAGGAAATACACCCATGTGAAATTTAAATATATTTGTTTACATTTCCTAAGAAAAGGGGATGATGATGAATTAAATATTGAATGCATGGGGAGAGGGCACAGAAAATGTTTAGCCCTTTGATAGGAAGGAAAAAAAAAAAATTCCTCAAAATAACAAGCTCTGAATCAGTCCACTGCAGTTTTTAAAATATTTATAGTGAACTTTTTCTATTTCAGCAGAAGCATCCTATGTCCAGAAGACTAAAACATATAGGAAGAAAATTATCAAGTTTAAATTTTACACATAAATATTGTTTTTCTTGATTTGTGGTCCAAGTTGAATGCATTGTTAGACTTTCTAGTTTTCTTGTGATTAAATGAAGAAAGGTTTAAAAAACGAGCAAGTCAATTGAAAAGTTGCTTTTGCATAAAACAGAAAAATGGGAATGCCAACTTTCTTTCTCTATAACTTCATTAACATGGTTGTATAGACATTTGCATGTAAAATGTAGTTAACAAAAATTACACAGAAGTAAATTTAGTCCTCTAGTGCCTACCTCTATGGTGAAATCAGACCATTTGGCATAGTCTGAAGTCTTCCAAGAAGCCTGGTTTCCACCTGGAAAATAAATTACTAAATTTGAATGTGTTACTTATACTATGGTGAGTTGTCTATCTGTTACATTTTATTTTAGTGCATATACTAGAAATTGTATGAGTGTTCTAAAACTCATCTGTCAAGGTAGAGAATTATATAATTATACACAGAAAAAGTGTCTGACTCTATATTATTTTGATGCTCTTGCAAAATGATATCCTTTTTAAAAATCCAGGATGTTTATCATAAATTCATAGGTCTGATTATTAAATTTTGGCATTAATTAGATTAATCATAGCAAGGTTCATTCCCTCTCTCCTTTCTTGGGTACTGAGGATTGAACTCATGACTTTCACATATACTGTGTGCCTACCATTCACTGAGTTATACCCCCAGGCCCCTTCACATGTATAGATATATAGAAAAGATGTGTACACAAGTTTCAGTGTCACATATATACGTTATTACAGTCTCTAACTGTGTACTTATGTTGCTTTGTTCTCAAATAATACTTTAAATTTTTTATTCTCAATTCATTAGTATATCTTAGTTTTTTACATGATAAACGGTTTGACTCTAAGTTATAAAACCTATTTTGAGTTGGATACGATAGTGCACATCTCTGATGCCAACACTCAGAAAATAGAAGCAGGAAGGTAGCAAGTTCAAGACCATTGAGATCCTGTCTTTAAAAAAAAAAAAAAAAAATTAGGGACTGGAGAGATGACTCAGCAGTTAAGGACACGGGCTGCTCTTGCAAAGCACCTGGGTTCAGTTCCCAGCACCCACATGGTGGCTAACAACAGCCTGTAACTCTGGTTCCAGAGGATCCAACATCCTCTTCTGACCTCTGTGGACATTGTACTTACATATATGCAGGCAATACATTTATACACAAAAAATAAAAATAGTAATTTTTTAAAAATTTGACCACTTTGAGTAGTCAAAGTTTGTATCTTATATGACATGAAGTAATCATAATGATATTATTGGTGAGATGTCACAAGTAGTAAAGACAATCCTCATTGAACTTAAAAAAAGAAAGAAAAGGGAAGGAAGGAAGGGAAGGAGGGAGGGAGAGAGAAAGAAAGAAAAGGAAGAAAGAAACCTACAACTTCTGATGCTGCAGTGGGAGGAGATGGTGGCTCAGTAAAAACGTTACCACAGCTAGTAAAAGATGTATCTTTTTTAAAATGTGCAAGCTTTTCTTCATCTCAAAGCATAATGAGTTAATCTCCTGAAAGAAGCCAATTTTTCTTTCTGAAATATACATTTTGTAAGTAGAATTAACCAGAACAGGTGTTGTAGTGGAACTCTGTACTCTCAAGTACAAGAACTTCATAATTCACTACAATATACCCAAATATAACCAATTCTTATACTGCCTTTGGAATAGTTATATTTTTATGGTTGTTATTTTAAAAAGTCTTAACAGGCTCTGTAAATCCAGGTGAGTATATAATGGATACACTCTTCTGTGTGAGGGAAAATAAGAAAAAATTGATTCTTATTTAAAGGTGCTATAGTTGAGCAATATGGTGTTAAATATTTTCTTTTGCACAAAGCATTTATTTTAAAGAATATAGCTGCAAGATTCAGGCCACTTCTAGACAGTAAACTAAATGAAGACCCATTACTTAATATGAGAAGGGGGAATTCATCTTGTAAAATCTTCTAAGAATCAGCAGTGATAGAACAAAAATAATGCCTTGCTTAAACCTTTTGGCTGTGCTAGACTCTTTGCCTACAATCCCTCATTAAATTTTAATAGCCACCTATGAGACCAGCATTATTATCTTTGTTTTACTGTGGAGCAAAATAGGACTGAGTTTTAATCACATAGTCAATGATGGGTCACCCCCTAGGACTCCAAAGACCATGGTTTTAGGTGACACAGTTCCACCATCACAACTGAAGTATAGAGGCATGGAGATCAGAAAACGCTTTCCCTGGTCCATGAATTTAGCACTGTGGTCAAGGTCCATTTGATTAGGAAGTCTTTCTATGACTAGAAACAGCATTGCTTGGCACATGCATAAAGACGGGCGATCTACACATCCATCCTCGAATTTAGCAATTCGAAGCAGTTAGCTACACGGACAGTTTTGTATGCATTGCTAAATGCAGACACAAAAACTGCATTTGCAAAAAGAGGAAACCCAGTTAAACTAGGTTGCAAATTTGGCCCTAATTTAGCGTAGCATTTGTGATACATATAGGTTAGAGTGACATTTATATAATGGTGTGAAATATGAGAAAGTTCCAATGCTAGACACAAAGACTTTTTAAGATTGCTTTTGCCTACTTTGGTTAGTTTAAGAAACAGGAGGAAGAATTTGGTTTTTCAAGTGATGGGAAGCCTTTAAGGATGTTGGAACACTGTTCAGTCCCCTGGGGTTCTGCCTGCTGTACAATTTTAAATGTCTTTTAGCTAAAAAATTGGCCAACAAGGGAAACATCGAGATGAAATCTCTTCTTACTTGGATGGGAAGTGAGAAACTATAGGGGCTAACACAGTCTAATTGTGATAGTCAAATACTCGGTCAGCTTTGGGGTCAAAAAGTCATGATCTTCCTAATTAGTACTTCTACCTAACTGGAGAAACTTTGTACAGACTAAAATTCATTTTGGAGATTTTGTTCTTATACTTGGTTGTAGACTTGAGCTTTCACTTAAGAAATATAACTACAAGTCAGACTAGATAAATACATCATGTTTCACACAAATGCTGTGGGCATGGTACCTGAAATTCTCTCCATCTCCTCGATGGAAGCCACTGGAGGGCAGTGTTTTCTCCTCTGGGAAGAGTACCTGGTCTTTGATGGAGACTGCTTTCCAGGGTTAGAAAGGTGGCTGCTTTATAGATAAGTTACACTTCTTGCTCAGGCTGTTTGGGATTTACCACCTTCTGTTTTCATGTCATACAAGTTGTCACTGACACAACCAGCCAGACCATTTGTGTCTAAAACTAGATTCCAAAAGAAAAGCGTATACAATATTCAGTATTTAAGAGTTGTTTAAAGATATTAATCATTTGAGAATTTTGTGAAATTAATTTTGTAAATTTAAATAGAAAGTGAAAGAATGTGTATGAACAAAAGTGAGTTATATTAACCAGTGGTTTTGCATGAAACAGTTTCAATATTTTACCAAGCTTATAATTAACTTATTTTCAGAATAATTTTATTGTATTTAATATGTGTATATATTTGTCATCAAGCCAGGGTTTTCTAGAAAGAACTAATGAATACTTTTTCTAGAAAATTATTTGATATTTTTATGATAATACTTTGCTTCCTGTCCCTAGGCTAATAATATAGAAAAAAAAATTACATTTTTATTTTAAAAAAACAAAATCTGGCAAGGTAGCCAAAACCTGCAATCCCAGCATTTAGGAAGTAGAAGTAGGAGGATCATCTTTGCTACATAGCAAGTTCAAGCCCAGCCTACAGTACATGAGACCCTGTCTCAAAAAAATGCAAACAACCTGTTGCTGAGTATGAATTGTAAGATTGTACTTGATTGTGGTTTTGTTACTCAAAATGAAGCTAGACTACCTACTATAATCTGGTAGGTGTGGGAGAATTTATTTAATATTTATTTAATGGCATGAAGCTAACTGAATTTTTTGTTATGTCATTTTGTTCATTTCTTAAATGAAAAATATCATTTATTTTATATTTGTAACTTTTTGCAAATAAAAGATAGTTATTTTTTGTAAAATCAAATGTAATTTTAGTTTTATGGGGTATTTGGGGGATTTAGTGGGTTTTGCTGTTATTTTTAGTAAAGTGCCTAGATACTTACCTGGGACTTTGCCAGTATACAGAAAAGCAACCAGTCACGTGAGGAAAACATACACATCAATGTCTACACTGCAAATGCTTTTTTTATTTTTAATAACATTTTTATTATAAAAGTAATATATATTCATTGTGGAAATTATAGAAACAACAAAAGTTACAAAATATACCAAAACATCACTTGATGTCTTATAAACATGTTCCATTTTTCATGTTAATCATTCTTTTAAAATAAAAATAAATAAAATAATAAGCTATTATCCTTCTACAACCATTGTCAATACCATATATCTTTATTGCACATTTAACCACTGTTAATAAAGTATATCCTCACTGTACATTTTCTCTCTCTCTCTCTCTCTCTCTCTCTCTTTCTCTTTCTGTCTCTGTATTGAGGATCAACCCAGACTCTGTGCAAGCTAGGCAAGTGGCCTACCACGACCAAGGTATATATTCAGTCCACCTAATTCTGTACTATAAACAGTGCTATAATAAGCATTTCTGTCAACAGATATTTAGAGATATCTGTAATACTTCTTTTAGATAAATTTCTAATATTTGAAATTTCAAGATTTAAAAGGTTTTTGTTTTACAATACATAAACCAAAAAATTGTCCCAAAATGGAAATATATGAAAATGTCCACTTATCTACATCTTCAACAGTACTAACTGTAAGGCCATAGCCTTCTCTAAACTGATGGATGAAAAAAAGATATTCTTTATATTTTCTTACTTCCTTTATGTAAAAAACACAACAGCTTCCTATCCTCTGACAATCTCTTGTCTTGTTCTGTCACTTGCCTATTCTTGTCCATCCATTGTTTTCTGCTGGGAAGCTTTTTTTTTTTAATTAACTTGTAAGAATTCTCATAATAAAGGTAGGAAAAATGCATTGTACTATCTTTTATTAAATGTAGCAAAACTGCACTTTATAAGTATCTTTTGAAGCTAACTTTTATCATATTTTGTTATTAATTTTTTCATTTTTAAATGGACAATTTCTCAATTGTTTTCATTACAATTTCTACCCTTATGGTGAGTATAGCAGCACATACCTTTAACCCTAGCACTCAAGAGGCAGAAACAGGCAATCTCTGCAAGACTGAGGCCAGCCCGGTCTACAGAGGAGCTCTAGGCCAGCTAGGGCTACAGGAAAACCCAGTCTCAAAAAAAATAATCTACCCTTGCTTCTACATTTAGAAAATCTCCCTTGCAAAAGATTATTCACATTATATTTTCTCTTTTCTCTCTCTCTCTCTCTCTCTCTCTATATATATATATATATATATATATAGTTTTCATTTTGTGCTGTTGATATTTTAATAAGTCTGTCATATATTTTAGTTTATTACATGAAGTAAGTGATATTTTTCCGGTTATTAAGCAATTACTTCTGCATATTTTTAATGCTATGCTTCTTTCCTACTGACTTAAAAATATTTCCTAATCCAACTGAAAGCATTTATGTTCCAGAATTCACTCCCAAGATTAATTTCTGCTCCATCAATTTCTCTCTTCTTCTACCTTTGATACAATATTTTAATTATGCACTCTTACATTGAAATAAAGTCATTCTTAATCAGTTTTTCAAATTTTCTTTGTCATTCTTGACTATTCTCTTATACACTTCAAAATTACTAAGTTAAAACGATTCACTTGAGAACATATGTTTTGCTATGGAAAAATGCCCAAGATATATTAAGTGAAGAACAGTATGTATAATATTATCTCTCATAATTTCAAAGAGGCAGAAAAAGCATGGAGAGCATTCATGTCCATGTTATGTGAGCACATGCCTTATGGATATATATAAAAGTTTTAGAAAATGACCAAAAATATTAGTAGCAATGTTTACCATTGGTGAGTAGAATTAAAGATTTTAAGAGGGAGAGGAACTTTGCTTTTTACTGTAAAGTATCTTTACACAGATTAAATTTTCAACTATGATAGAGCATTATTTTTAGATTTAAAAAAATCTTCCCAAAATGATATTTTAAAAGCTGGGGCTGGGATATCAGTTTTGTTGGTAGAATGCTTGTTTCACATATATGAAGCCTTGGGTTTAATCCCCAGCACTGCATAGTTCCAACACTTAGGGTAGGGGAGCAAAAGGATTACAGGCTTACGGTTATCCTCTACTACATAGAGATTTCAAGGCAAACCTAGGTTACATGAGATCCTGTCTCCAAAAGAAAGAAAGCATTAATGACAGAAAGAAAGAAAGGAGGGAGGGAAGGAGGAGAAGGACAAAAGATAAAAAGAAATGAGGAAGGGAAAGAGAAGGAAATTTAAAAGCTAATTATATGCAAAAAGATAAATATTGCACACTCTCATTTAAGGAACCTAGCATAATTCAATTTCTAGACACAAAGAATGAAATGGTGCCTCCTAGAGGCCAGGGTGAAGGGAGAATGGGGGGCTTCGTTCAACAGATGCAGAGTTTCATTGTGTAAAATGAAAAAAGTACTGGAGCGGTGCGATGTAAATGTGCTTAATGCCACTGAATTAAACACTTGGAAACAAAGTGGTGAACTTGGTGTATTTTACATAATTTTAGGAACACTATTCATAATGAAATAATGAACTACAGTGCTCATACAGGACCCATGTGAAAAAAATTTCAGGACTCACTGAAGACAGTATAATTTCGTTGAAAGTAGCTGGGCATGGAGGCACAAGCTTGTAATCATAGCACTTGGGAGGCTGAGGAGAGAGGGACAAGGTTGGAAGCTAGGCTGGGCTACACAGTCAGGTCTTGTATCAAAGCAACAAACAAAACAAAATTTTGGAAAGTATTACTATGTGAGTAAACGTATTGTGAAAATGCCCCAATTCATTTATTATTTTAACTTAATTCTACTTAGGATTTCCAAACTTTCAAATTAGATCTGACTTTTTTTTTCTTCCTGTGTGATGTGTGTGTGTTGTGTGTGTATTCACATGAATGTGCAGTGTTCATGCCCGTGCTTGAGTATTCAGAGACCAGAGAAGGCCACAGGATGTCTTTCTATTGCTCACTGCCCTGTTGCCTTGAGCATGGCCTCTCACTGAACTGGAAACTTGCTGTTGGGGTATACTGGCTGTATACTCCAGTCCTGAAGCTGTTGATTTTTAAACTTTTCTGTAATTTAACCTTAAAAATAATCGTAAAGTAATCGTTCAGTTCAAGTTTAAATTAAATTGCTTGATTGTATAGAAGTACTCTGTTTAGTCACTGTAACTTTTTATTTGGTTGAATTTCTTTAACTGATGTAAACATGGCTTAAGAAAATAGCTACTAGGGGCTGGAGAGATGGCTCAGTGGTCAAGAGCACTGGCTGTTCTTGTAGAAGACCCAGATTCGAATCCCAGCAACTACATGGCAGCCAACAACTATCCCTAACTCCAGTTCCAGGGGATCCAACACCCTCTTCTGACCTCAGAGGGCATTGAACAATATGGATGCACTTGCACACATGCAGTCATAACACTCATACACACAAAATACAAATAAAATATCTTTAAAAAAGGAAATGGTTACTATGAGAAATAATCTGGTTACAGAATATAATATCTATGATTTTCTAAAAATGAATGTAAAAGTGTAATGAACAAAAATAGGGTTTTTTTTTTGTTCAGGATTTAGACAGGATTCCTATGAATAACATATGAGAGCCTAGGGACAAAGAAACAAATAGGACTTATTTTGAGGATTATAGGCTGTTTCACATATTTGTAGGAGATATTTCTTTTATGTATTTTCCTTTTCAAAAACAAAGATGCTTTATTGCTATTTCTAACTATAAATATGTCCTTATTATGAAAAGCATTCAACTTTCTTGTTTTGGGTCTTTTTAAGACAGGGTCTCCCTGTAGCCCCAGTTGGCCTGGAACTTGCTTATATAGACCAGTCTGCCCTTGAACTCACGGAGATCCATCTGCATCTGCCTCCCAAGTGTTGGGATTAAAGGAACCACCGCACCCAGCTCAAATATTATTTTTAAAAGGAGTTCTTTTAAGATTTAAAAAATGTGTGTATGCCTTTGTGCTTGAATGTGCATGTGCCTGTGAAGGCCAAAAGAGGGCACTGGATCCCCTGAAAGTGGAGTCATAGGCAGATATGAGCTGCCCAATGTGAGCATTGGGAACTGAACCAGGGTCCTCTGCAAGAACAGTTCTCCAACCCCCCTCTCTTTCTTTTAAGACAGCTTTTCACTATGTGGCCTGGGTTGACCTAGAACTCTTCATCTTCCTTCCTCAGCTTCTGGAGTTCTGGATAACACACATGTACCACCGCTGTAGGGTCAGAAGTGCCTTCTTATAACTTTTGCTATAAATAACCAAAAATCTACTATAAGTGGTATTTGGCCTACTCAAGAATTGACTCTATTAATACATATTTCTCAGGTTTACAAAAATGAGATTATACAATACATGTAGTTTTATAGATTCCTTTTTTCTCTTAATATATAATCATTGCTGTCTTTTCGTGTTCATTTAGGCTTCATTTTGGCATTTTCACAGATGTATATAATGTACTTTGATCATGTTCACTCCCCATGACCCTCTCTTGTCCCCTCCTGGCCCTCCTGATCCCCTTTCTCCTCCCACCTAGTCTGTCTCTCCCTTTCTTTCTTCCTTCCTTCTTTTTTTCTTGTCATTATTTGTTTATTATTTTTGATGACCAAGTGGGTTTCATTAAAGTTGCTTACAGGGTCCTAGGTGAGGGTTTGTTCACAGATGCTTGGGCCCCTTGCCAGAGGCCACACCGTTGAAGAAAACGCCTCTTCAAGTGACTATTAACTCTCTATAGATCCTCAGGAGGGCCAGGACCTCATTAGCTTCTCCCTGCTAGCTACCATTATCTGCCTATAGGTCATTGGCAGGGAAAGGAAGCTCATGGGTCATTTTTCCTCCCATAACACAATGTTGACAGGCCCAATTTTGCACAAGTATTGTGCTAGTAATCACAGGAGTGCAATCGCAAGGTCATGTTCTAAAGATAGAGCTGTCTACTTCAGTCCACTATTTCCTCTAGCACTTACAGTCTTGCTACCTTATCTTTTGCCATGGTCCCTGAGCCTTGGAAAGGGTGATAAAGAAGTTTCATTATGACTGAGCATTCAATAGCCCCTTATTTTCAGCACTTTGATCAAATATAAGTCTGAAGTTATTGATGATCACCGCAAAATGAGCTTCTCTGACCAAAACTAACAGTAACACTACTTTATGAGCATAAACATAATTATTTAGATAACAATTTGATGGACACATCATGTTCATTTAGCAAAATAATCACAAAAGCTTCTCTGTTAGGGTCTATGATTGCCTCAATCACGAGCTTTTGATCAGATTTACAGTTCCAGATGTGGACTCCCTCCTGTGGAGTGGGCCTCAAATCTGATCAGAGTGGTTAGTTACCCCCAGTACTAACTTGCCACTGTTGCACCAATGGGCACTTCCTGTCTGACCCATAGGTAGTGTAGCATACAGCGTCCACAGCCGAGTAAGACTGTTGATAATTTCCCCCCAGCAGACTGCATAGAACTCTGGCACTATGAGAGCTAGACAGCCAGGGGAGAGACCTCTATCAACAGCTCGATTTTTCTATATCCTGTGAACCATGTGATGTTTTCAGTAATAGTTTTGGTGGGCAACCAACAACCCTGGCAAATCCTGTATTGTTTCGGGAGCTTGGTAACATCCTTAATCAACCACTTGTAGGGAGGCAGCCCAACCTAACCCCTGAAAATCCACTGAAATTTTCATGTGATAGCCTGTGATCTTTATCATTCTTTTTTTAAATGATGATTTTATTTTATTTATTTCTTATGTGTATGTGTGTTTGCCTGTATGTGCACCACATGCATGCCTGGTGCTTGTGGAGGACAGAAGAGGGTGTTATGTCCTCTGAAACTGAAGTAGCAAAGGTTATGAGCAGCCTTGTATAGGTGCTGACCACCAAACCCAGGTCCCCTGCCAACGCAGCAAGTGTTCTTAACCACTGAGCAATCTCTTCACACCCTCCTCATCTTCGTCATTCTTAATGGCCACCACTGAAAAGTGTTTTATTTTATGGATGTTTCATAATCTGTTGATTAATCTACTGGTTTGGGTTTTTTGTTGCTAGTAGTGGTGGTGATTTATTTTTCTTGTTTATTTTGAAACATCATCTTGCTATAGTCCAAGCTGGCCAGACTTACTGGCTGATCATGCTGATCTCAAACTGGATGTCTTCCCGCAACAGCCTCCCAAATGTTGGGATTACAAGTGTGTGCCACACACCAGCCGATTATTCTCTTACTGATTAAATGATAAGTAATTTCAAAGTTTTACAATGAATATTAAAACTGATCTTTACATATTTGTTAGATTACTCTTTACGAAATAAAAACGTGGGTCCGACCTGGTGGCACACACCCTTAATCCCAGCACTCAGGAGGCAGAGACAGGTGGATCTCTTGTTAGTTCAAGGCCAGCCTGGTCTACATTATAAGTTCCAGGCCAGTCAATGCTACATAGTGAGACCCTGTCTCAAAAATTGAAAAAGTCTTTTCTTATAAAAGAAAAGAAAAAAGAAATAGGAATGAAATGGGTTCTGGTGGTATATCCCTATAATCCCAGTCAGGGTCTATGATAATGCATACCTGTAGTCCCAAACATCCAGGAGGCTAAGGCAGGAGAATCCGTAGTTCAAGGCCAGCCTAGACTACATAGCAAGACTCTGTTTCATAAAACCAAAATAAGAAAGATGAAAAAGAAGAGGAGGAGAAAGATGAAAAAAGAAATAAAAATGCTGCTTTTGCCCTAAAATTAAAACATGCGTTATTGACAAACTTTATTAAAAAAAAAATCACAGGGCTGGCAAAATGACTCAACAGGAAAAGATATCCACCACAAAGCCTGAAAAGCTGAGTTTGATCCCTGGAACACACATGATGGAAGGAGAGAACCAGTTCCCACAAGTTATCCTCTGATCTCCAGGTACATGCCTTGACAGGTGCATGCCTCCCCGTAAATAAATGTAATATAATTTTATTAACATCATAGTAATTTTACTCTTAATCATTTCCTATACTGAATTGTTAATATTATTTTTAATTGGTTTATGCTCTAAATAAGAAATGATATTAATATCATTCTTTTAATTTCTAGAAGTCAATTACTAATGAGATTTACTGTGTCTTCATATTAAGGCCTACCATGACTGTCTAAATTTGGGAATTAGCTATTCTACCTCGTTTTTCTTGCTTCTTTGGAATATATAATTTATTGCTGCTATTGACTTGTAAGTGCTCCTTAAAGATAAAAATGTATTCATTTTTCTTGTTTGTGATATGTATTTTTCAGTATGTCTTTAGTCTTTATGTCTTGTTATAAAAAGTTTTTATATAATCAAATATGTAATATATAAATATTTAATGCCCTTTATGTCATCTTTAGAAAGACATTTCTGTAAGAAGTCTAGGCAGAAGAAAATCCTATATTTTATTCTTAAGCTTCAACTGAACACGTTCCCTTTGCCTTCTGGATAGTATGGTCTGAGAAAATCATGTGACCAACCCTAAATGAATGAAAATGGAAAGTACATTCCTGCCTCACAAAAGACACAGCAAAGCCTAAGAACAAGTAACTGTAAACAAATAATCCTGTCTATCAGACAAAACTGGTTATGTTTTCTAAATTTCAGCATCCTAGGGTGTCACAATATGATGATTGTCAAACTGTAGTAACATAGATAACAAATGTCAAACACGTTGTATGTGTTCTTTAGTAATTTAAAAAATGCATTCCTGTTTCCTAATAAAGCTAAATTACTATAGTTTTACAAGATATATCACCATGTGAAAGGGCAGATTAGTTCCTGCCCCTTTTATTTCTGTTTAAAGAACTTTTCTAAGATCTGCAGAGATGGCTCAGCAGTTAAGAACACTGGATACTCTTACAGATGATTTAGATAAGGCTCCCAGCACTCACTGGAAGCTAACAACCACCCTTAACTCCAGTTCCAGGAGACCTGATGCCCTTTCCTGGCCTCCTCGAGCAGTGCTTGCACAGGTGAACTCACAAACCTTCAGGTTAAATACTCATAAAGTAAAAATAAATAACTAATATATTAAAAATAAATTAAATATATTTTAAATTTAAATACATTTCTAAATATTATCTACCATTTCTTCTCCATTTTTTTCTTTGAATATGTAATAAACTTTTGATTGTATACACGTGTTCATCTCTCTAATAACTGAGGAAAGTGGGATGTTGGTGACACACAACTTTAATCCCAGCACTCAGGAGGCAGAAGCAGGTGGATTTCTGTGAGTTCCAGGCTAGCCAGGGCTATATAGTGAGACCTGTTTATTTTTTTAAAGCCAAAAATGAATAAACAAACAAATAAACAAGTAAATAACAGAGGAAAATATCTTCTTGGTCCTATTTTTAAACTGATGAGTAACTTGTTACACAACCTCTGTGAAGAGGCTGAAGACTGACTTTTAGAACCCACAATAAATCAACTTGTATCCTGTGAATTTTAAAAGTCAAAACTATACTATATCAATTTTCAAACTGCATCAACTTAGTTGGAGTAGTTAAAAACTAAAATAATATTCCAATTACAGTAATGATCATAAAAATTTTAAGAGAATAAATGCCAGTTTTCAAAAATATAACATAAGCCTGCCAATTAAATTAGACCAAATTGCTTGAAATATATTTTGGTAGAAAGGAAAAATGAGGTAAAGTGGTTTTATTTTACTTAATCATCTGTTTATAGTTCTATGGAATATATGTAGATTTTGAAAGCTCAGCAAAATTAGCCTTTTCAGACTCCTACTCCACTACGTAGCTTTTATGTGAGAAAACAGGGCATTTGAAGTTGATAAGCAAGTTTTGTTTTGCTTTTTTTTTGAGACAGGGAGTCCCTGTAGCCCCAGCTGGACTGCAGCTTGTTATGTAGACCAGGTTGGTTTCCATCTCACAGAGATCCACCTGTCTCTGACTCCTGAGTGCTGGAATTAAAGGCCTGTACCCCCATTTCTGGCTCAGGCCAGGATTTTAAAAATATCTTTCCAAGTCACTCAGTCTGTTAGATCTGGTTCCATCATGGCTCACATGAAAGCTTGTTCCAACTCTTCTCTACTGTACTCATACAGATTAAGTGGCCTTCAATGATTTAAAGACTTCCAACAGGTTCCACATTTAAAATAGTTATTATTTATTTATTTATTTATTTTATGTGTATGGTTGTTTTGTCTGCATGTATTTAAGTGCACCACATGCATGCAGTGCCCATAGAGGCCAGAAGAGGCCATTGAATCCCTTGGAACTGGAGTTATAGAAGGTTGTTAACCACCATGAGGGTGCTGAGAACAAAACCTTGGTCCTCTGGAAGAGCAGTAAGTACTCTTTACCACTGAGCCATCTCTCCAGTCCCTAATCTTTCCTTTTTATAAAACAAAGGAAAAATTCTATCAGAGGATTATGGTCTTAGGGATGAAAATAGAATATATTCTATGCTGTTACTCCTTGTGCCACGCCACATAGCACCTGAAGCATGATAGTGGTCAACCCTTATCAATTCTATGAACTGGCCGTGATCATGGTCTGAAAACTAACCCCTTCATTCTTTTGATGTCTACATATCATTGCTGCTTTAAAGCCGCAGTTTAAAAGTGTTTAGTGGATCCTTTCATTCATTGTGGTTACCAATTCATCAGTATTCATAAAAATTTAATACAATACACATACATTTGACTTAGTATTTCCAGTTCTCTGAAGCTATCTAATAGAATACCCAAACATACCACATTAATAGGTATACAAGTCTACCTATTGTATCATTATTTTCAATGGAAAATACTTAAAAGAATCTAAATGTTCATACACAGGTACTTAAATAAGTTAAGCTATATATATACATATATATATATATATAGAGAGAGAGAGAGATTACGTATTAGTTTGAAAATAAAGAAGTAAATCTACATAAGGATTTCCAAGATGTAATATTGAAAGTTTAAAATAAACAAGCCCTCAAAACTATTTACATGATGTAAACACTTACATATATACTGTGAAATGATAAACTTTACCTTCACCTTCCCTCTCATGGTCTTAGACTGAGGAATTTGTAAATATCGGAAATGCATTTTTGATAATGTTGGAGATTGACTAGTCTAAGCTCAAGGTACCTCAGACTCAGTAACTGTTGAGGGCTCACTGTCAGGTTCCAACACGATGCCTTGTGCTTTACTCATATGGCCAATACTCCATTTAACCTCCTTTCTTAGGGTTGAATCCTATCCTGAATATAGGGGTCCTTATGACTATTTTCCCCAAAGGTCCCACCTTTTGATGCTATGAATTTTAAGAGGACACCAACATTCAAATCCTCATAGACTTCAAATTTTAATCACATTTACATCTGATATATAGGAGATATACTGATGATAGAGTGATATGCTTTGAGAAGTGCAGGAGAACTTTCAGATTTTACTCTAAACCATAAATTCACTCTAAATTTTACTCATGAATTAGTATATTGTTTTTATTTATTGATTGATTGATTTATTGATTTATTTTCTTGAGACAGGGATTCCCTATAGCCCCAGCTAACCTAGAACTCTATGTGTAGACTAGGTTGGCCTCAGTCTCACAGAAATCTGTCTGTGTCTGCCTCCTGTGTGTGGGATTAGAGGTGTGTATCACTACATATGATCTTATTTTAATTTTGAACAATAATCATGAATTTATTTAATTTAGTAATTAAATAAATCTGTGGTTTTAGAAAATGATAGACAGATTAAAAACCTGAAAACAGGAAAATACAGAATTATGTGTGGGGCTTATTTCTTTTTAATCTTTTGTATTATTTTCTTTATTCTTTAAACCTTATTTCCTTATCTCCTAAAAAGGGTTATACTTCTGAAGCCAATGGAAAATGGAGACAGTGTTGCAGACCAAGCAATAATATTAATTTTGCATAAAAATTTGAAAAATCTGATTTGGATCTTAATAGTCCTGCGGAACATAGGCCTCTTCTTACAATCCCTTTTCTTATCGCTCACTACCTCCATCTTAAGTCAGGGTCGCCGTCCTTATGGACTGCCCACAAGGGAAGTAATGCAGTGAGAAATATTTAAATGTAGTCCTAGCTTTTAAACCTTTGATGGTCTAATTTGAGAGCCAAGATAACCTTGAAATGACTTCCTTTAAAATAAACTAATATGGATTGATTAGTTAGCTTGATGTTTATTTGCAGGTTTTCTCATTGTACAGATAGATGTTTACATGTATCTATTACTTGTATTATTGCATATGAACTTGTGTGTATAGGTCAGAAAAAAGTAGTCAGTTGCTCACCATAAATTGTTAGAGATGGTTTCTGAGAGAAAGTATGAAAGACTGAAAATTCCACACTTTCAGAAAACTTAAGATTAAAAGTGCCCCCTGTACTTTTTTAGATCACCTGAACTTGCAGAAAGCACAGTGTCGTCCCAGGTATGAGTGAGTGGCCTCCATGAGACAAATACAGGGTAAATGTAATCATCTTTCTAAAATCTCCATTTATCTGAGGTTTTTGTTGTTTGGTTGGTTTTCTTTCTTTTCTTTCTTTCTTTCTTTCTTTCTTTCTTTCTTTCTTTCTTTCTTTCTTTCTTTCTTCTTTCTTTCTTTCTTTTTTCTTTCTTTCTTTCTTCTTTCTTTCTACAGGGTCTCCTTGTGGCTCTGGCCTAGAACTTGCTAGGCAGACCAGACTGGCCTTGAGTTTACAGAGACCTGCTTGCCTGGGCCTGGGATTGCTGGGATTAAAGATGTGAGCCACCAAACCCCGCCCATTTGTCTTTTCTTTTGAGATGGTCCCACTAAGTAGTCTGTCTAGTCTGGAGGTCACAATGTACACCAGGCTGGCCTCAATCTAAGCGATCCACATGCCCCTGTTTCTGGGTGCCCCTCTACGCCTCTCCATTTATCTTTTAAAAATTGAAGGTTTGGAAAGTGATATACTGTTTTAAAAGTTAACAAAACAAAGGATTATATTTACTTGTATTTATCCATATGAAGAACTAGATGAGACTATAAAACAATTATCTATGTTTGTTACTAGTCCTAGGAGTGGTGTTCTAATAAATCTGACCCCAACAGTTTATTTCCTATGCTTGGTGGGTGACTTGGGGCATCATTTCTGACATTGTTTCCACTAAAGATATATCCATAGTGCTTCAAAAGTCAAGTAGTGAAGAAGGTTGTACCTAGCAATAACTTGGTTAAGGGGGTTAAGGGAGTATTACTTACCTGTAATTAAATGACACAGACTACCATATTTTAAAAATAGCAAAGAGGGGAAAGTATTCTGCATTTCACTAGAATTTGGCATATTTCTCTTTCTTTTGGATATGATGGATATTTTTTTTCCAATTCTCTTGGTTAAACGGACTTTTAGTAGTACAAGTCACCAAAATGGTTTTCCCTTATGACAGGACATCCTATAAATACTTCGGGTTATTTTACCCAGTACTTTTTATTATTATTAACTCATGGCTGTGTTCTGAATATGATTCTATATGTCTTTCATGATTTAATTTTTAAGGTTGTGGGGGTAAGTGCTTCCACTATGTTCCAGGGAAATAGTTCCCCATGATAGTCCCTCTAATTACCTAAGGTAGGTCTTCATTTCTTTAAAATGGCTGTTATTCAAGTTTGAAAAGCAGCTATTGCGTAAGCAGCCTGACTTAAACTGACAAAAGCAAGGAAATTCTGGATCCATAATTCACCTTCCACCCCTTGACCTCACAAACCGCCATATTAGCGTGATCACACCAAAATACCAGCTTGTGTTTACAGTTTCAGTCCTCCTGATGGCGGACAGGCGCGTGTACACGAGCACTCGCTCTGTGTGCACTGAATAGGATCACGATCCGGAGAGCTGAAAATGTAAACACAAGCTGGTATTATGGTGTGACTGGCGGTTTGTGGTTCTTTGTTTGAATACTTTAAAAATGGGCACCCTGGCAAGAACAAAAGAGGCAGAAAGCAGAACTGCTCTTAAATGGTTTCTCTCATCTATGTCCCTCCTCAGGTAGACCCAAAATAACTTACCCATTTCACGGGGTCCCAGGAACCATGTGTTTTTGCCTAGTTGGCTACACTTCAACGCGACAGTTTTGTTTTCAAATGCAGGCCGTTAGTACTGTGCCTTTGGTAGCTTTGAATGATATTCTGTATCCTCCAGCACTATACTTCTCTAGTTATTATTTGTTTCAAAATCTTCCACATTACAAATTCATTCCAATGTATGATGTGTTTAATCAAGAACCGTAGCACCGTATATGGTCTTTTAAAAATATTTATAAGCTACCAATGGCTTTTTTGCCCCAAATGAATATTGACGCCAACACAACCGCTAACCTATCTACAGTTCTTGCTCATGCTTTTTCAGTCATTGGTTGAAGTGCAGAAGTTGAATCAAGAGAAAAGCAAAGGATTAAAAAACTAAATTACAAGCTTCATCTTACCATAGTGTCGTGTTGCAAAGTTGGCCCGTCTGTTTCCTCTGTGGTCTCTGCCATTTTTCCTCTTAAACTAAATAACTTTGATGATTGGCCTTGCCACTATGGACTCTGATTCTGAAACTCATTAATTTGTTATTATCATATCATTTCAGGGAGAAAATTAAGACACATAAAGAAGGACGTTTGAAAAAAAACTTTTCTAAAAAATGTCAACAGAATACAATAAGTTTGACTTGGTAGTAAACTACATTGTCTTGTTTTTCCAAGAACAAAGTTTTCCCTCTGGACTTAGGTATATCATTGTTTCCAAAAATCAGTAACTAAAGGAACAGTGGGTAGTTTGGCAGATCTCTTTTCTTAAATAAAAGTTACAAATTGATTTTTGCACCTATTGAAACAACCATTCGCCACTGTAAACCTATTTCTGACAACTGTTTCTTTTACAATGATTCCATTGTAATTGAAAAACAAAAGTGATTTTCTCAATACAGTTGAAAAGTAGTTAATAGAAAGACATAAATACAAAGAACTCGTGGTCATGGACAGTTTTGATGCAGACTGTAATTCTTAATAAAGGAATAAGAGGGATCTTAGCTTGGAATGTTTTAATGAAATGCCACTCAACTGGAAGCAAGTGATTCAGAAGTGTTGTCAGTCACTTTAGACTGAAAAGAAATAACAAGAAATAGCTTTTAAATATCAAATAATTTGCACTAAAATGTTACACTATATAGCACCTTGCCTTTGAATAGGCCAACGGTTTATTTTGTTTATTTAAAGCATACTGCACTGATCACTTTACAAAACTGTACAACTTGATTGAACTTGGCCAGTTTATGTCGTGATTACTCTCCCCATGTGAGATATCTCACCAAGACAGCTCACGGGCATTTCTCAAATTGTAATAAAGGAACTACCTACATGTACATCAACACTGACAGACCAGGATCCTCTTATTTTTACCTGATACATGCTCAGGCTCAGTTGAAAAGTAAATTAAGGAATGAATAGATTTCCTGAAAGACTGAATTTGGCCTTATTTTACACATGTTTTGAGAATAGGCATCTGAAGCTGTTTTAGAAATTCAGTATCTATGGTAATGTTCAGATATATGAATAATTACTGTACAAGGAGTTGACATTTTCACAAGTTTCAGCCCCAGTATCATCTGAACTCATCTTGTAAGCTCGATTTCATATATTGGAGAACAATGTCTAGGTTGCAGTAATTCATAGCTGCAAACATTAACTTTTGGTTTTAGAGGTTTTTTTCCCTCCCAAATCTTTCATTTCAGTATATGATTGTAATTTTACAAGTGGTTCTGAATATCTGTGAGTAAAAAGACATCCTATTAATCTTCCTAATTTTCTTTGGCTTATCTGTTTGCTAATGTCATCACATTCCCTAGCTATCTCATTCTATCTGTGCTTGTTGGCAGCGAATAAATATAAAGTTGGCCTTTTTAAATTAGAAGGCTGTTGGCAAACTTTGTGGAAAGTAACTAAGAAAAGTAAAGTGGAAGTTAATAAAAGCTCCAGTTGAACCATCTCTCCATCTCCAATTAAGCATATTGAAAATTTTGTATTAGTTTTTATTTTATGTATATGAATGCTTTGCCTCATATATGTAGTAAGTGCACCATGTGTGTGCATACTCACGGAGGCCAGAAAAGGGTGTCTGATCCTCAGGAACTGGAGTTATAGTCAGTATGTAGGTACCAGAACCCAAACCTGGGTCCTCTGCAAGAGCAGCCAGTGTTCTGAACCACTGAGCAATCTCTCTAGACCTGTTATGTATATTTTACCACAATAAAAATAATAATTTGAATAAGAAATCAGATACCTGAGTTAAGAATTTACTTACCCCACAAAAGAAGCATGCCAACTACAGAAATGGTACACTTGTATGGGACAGAGTAGGCAGAAAAACCAAGCATAAACCTAGTTCATTGCTGCAAACACTTGGGAGTTGTTTGACATTGGAGCAATGATTTTCATGAACAACCACAAAAGACAATATTAGAGCTAGATAAATTGACTATTCTTTTTCCCCTCTTTTACATTTCTGTTTTTTAACTGAAAATCTTTTTCTCCAGGTTGCTATTTTTTTAAGTCCATGCACATCAGCATGCAATTTATTTGTACGACTATTTGTAAAAATGGAAATGAAAAAAAAAAGAAGTGAAAATAACACTGCCTTAAATACTAATGAATTTTAAGTAGTTGGATTTTTAAAGTAAACTCTAAGTCATACTTTAGGGCCTACTTTCCCACTTTTTAATAGCTTTCTAAAAAAACTCCAACCTTGAAATGCATGCAATTAGAAACATGCAACAGTGAGGCTAGGCTTAGTCACAGTACTATTTCAATGCAAGCTGCTTCTATTTTTGGTGTCCTACAGAGAAATAGAATCAGAATGTTCTAACCTCTGCTTATTCTGTAGGTGAGAGTATTAAAACAGTTTGAAAAATTGGGGAAGTCAGTTCTTTCTTGTGTTTTAGTTGTCAGGTGATTATATTACTATGGTGTAGACATCGCAGAGCAGTAAGGACATACAATTCATTTTGATCTCATACTCAGCTCCACATCCTCCCATACAGAGAGCCATGGATGGGGCCTATCTGTGAACATCAAGACATACTCTCATACTCTTTCTGCCCTCTGTGCTGGTTTTGTGTCCTAGCTGCAAGACTCATAAGGCTCTCCATTATGTCAAAGCATCATGACATAAATTTAAGAAATCTGAGAGCTAGATGAATTTTGAATTTACTACTCCAAGCACCCACTGGTTCAATTACTTATGTATCTTCAGTGTCAATAATCCTTGAGATGGTAATTCTAGAGCATATACAGTTAGGAGCAGGAAAACTAATAAGCCAGGAATAAATTACTACGTCTTGGTCTGTGAAAGATGTATAAGACTGTTGGCAGACTTTGTGGAAAGTAACTAAGAAATTAACCTATATGAATTAACCTATATAAACATGCCTAACAGGGTCCTAGAATATAATGTGCACTGAAATTGTTACATTTAAATCTATTTGCACCACACTTACTCTTCTCTATGTTTCAAGTGTCTAATGCTATTTTATGTCACACAGGGATTTTTGGTTCTTTGTTGTTATTATGTCATAATTGGAGTTACTGAAGTACATTGGTCTAATATTATGGTGCAGAACCAATTCACAATTTGTTTGTGTGTTTGTTTAAGACAAGATCTCCCTTTAGCCTTAGCTGGCCTGGAACATGTAGACCAGGATGGCCTCAAGCTCACAGAGAGCTGCCTGCCTCTGCCTGTCTCTGCCTCCTGAGTGCTAGGATTAAAGACATGCACCACTATGCTTGACCTCAGTTCATTTCTGAAATGAAGGAAAAATGAAAATACTTCTCTTCTATACTAGATTCCTGTGGTAGTGTTAGGGTTTCATGCTATGTCAAGGTCAATTTGCATAAATACTTGTTCATTTCATTCCACTCCCTCTGTTGCTAAAACTATAAACATCACCAGATTTTGAATCTTAAGATAACCTCAATAAATAATTACCTTTATATATTCAAGATTCTTCTACTTCATTCATGCTCCTTGACTGACTAAATTCTGAAGTGTAAGAAAACTTCTACAGTTAAAGTATCCCATGTGTCTATTTCATAATTTCATATATATAGATACAAAACAACACTTTTCTCTGGTAAAATTGCATTCTGCTAGATAATACAGTCTTGGAGCTATGTTTTCAGATGTTCTTAAAGATTTCTAGTTTCATGGTTATGATTATCATTAAAGCAATCTGGCTATAAAGCACTTTTGTTGAAGATAATTTATAAATACATGACCTAAATTTTTTTTAAGTAATTAGCAGCTCTGGTTTACCTGAAACATGCAGTTATCAAGAGCAGTTAATTTAATATCAGCACATTTCTAATACTGATGTTATTTAAAACCATACATTAAGAGTCATAAGCATCTGTAGTGACAGAAGAGGCATGCAGCAAAGGACTAAAAAACTGGAATAGAATTAATTGGTTTTGGTCTACCCACTTCAAATTAGAAAATAGCAACAGAAAAAAAATCAAACACTAAATGTATTCGTTAGGAAGGATCAGCAATCATGCTGCCCACACATGATCTGCAAGTAATTTGTAAATAAGAAGATTCATCACCTGGAGGATAATAAACTCTAGTTTTGTGGCCCAAAAGAATAGACAAGTAAAAACCACTAATGAATTCACTCTATAAACACCGGGGCAAAAATGTACATTGGTTGAGCAAGTGAGGGTAACAAGGAGACCCTTTTTTCTGTTATTAAAGTAAACCAAAAGATGCGCGACACACATCTGGAGATTTTTCTGAAGTGTTAACACTGCTCAGAACAGGGTCACTTAGAAGGCATGAAAAGTGTTACTACAAGGTAAGAAGGCCAAAAGTTGATGTTTAGAAAGAGTCAGCATTTAATAAAAGAAAGGATTGGTGTAAAAAAAAAACCCTAAGATAACTACTTTAATTTTAATTAGTTTTTATAATTGCATATTAGAAAATTTTACTAATAAATAATCATCTGGAGTAATTTTAGTTTACATCATCAGGTATGACTTGGTCTATGAAGAGGTTTCCCCACACATTATTTATTGAAAAATTAATATTAAATGATATTTTAAGTATTGTTCTACTTTGGAAGGATATTTGATATTTAAAACTTTATTCTTGCTTGTAAACTGTAGTTATGTAACACACTTCAGTTTTGAATTCAAGCTAAAGCACTCAACTTTACTCCATTCAAGTAAGAATTTCTTCTTTAGTACCAGTGAAGAACTCAGAAGTAAAGAGGTAAAATCCATTAAGTTGTTTATTTAAAATACAAAGTCCTGATCTCTACCACATATTAAGTAAAATGCATTCTCTAGAACTGGGACCACAGAATCTGTATGCAGTTGCAAAAAAACTCTGCTTCATTCCTATGCTATCTGTTCTTATTACAATAAGATTCCTGTTTAGATACATTTTCATAGTCATATGGAGTACTTATACAAATTATAAAAAATAAACTTGAAACTAGTTTAAAGAAATAAATTTGGTTCTAGTCCTGGAGTCACCTTAATGGAATCAGTAATCTTACTGCTGAAAATGAAAGGAGAGAGAAGAAGGTTTTTGAACGCTCCAAAACTCAGTTATGTTCAAATAAAATCCAAGGTCCAGGGACCCCATCGATACCTCACAAAGAACATGCAGACAATGTGGAAGTAATTCGGCAAGGCAGATTTACTTTTACAAAAGGGTGTCTTGAATGGTCAGTCAGATCTAGAAAACATACATGAGACCTGGAATCTTGGTGGGCTTTTATCCCTAATGCAAGAGAACTGTGTCCTTTCCCCTTTGGCTGCTGTATGATCTCACAATCTTTTCCTGGCTGGCTAGTTTAACAGAACTGGTGGGAAGGGAGAAGAGCTCCACCCAGGTCATCAGGCTCAAGAATGGATCAGGGTCTTTCCCTATACAAAAGTCTTAACTGGGTATGGTAGGATTAAAAGATTATAATTTCATATCATAAACCAAGTTTTACAGAGTTCTAAAGAAAAGACTAATATTTAATATTTCTTAGAGTTTGAACTATGAATGTACCTGATCTATTAAAACACATCTCTTTCAAGCGACTTCAGTAAACAAACTTCTCAGTACTCAAAACAGATGTCATGAGACATACTGAAGCTGAAGCGACCAATAAGACTTGTATTGGGTTCACACCAGCAGTTGTTGATCTGAGTACGTCAGTGGTACTAATATTTCAAAACCATTGTTAGAGGAAAAAGAAGATTTTGCCACCAGAAATTGCTTTTAAGAATATCAAGAATATCAGGAAAAATGCTTATTCAAACACAAGACTCTAAATACAATACTATTGAAATATTGTTAAGAATTCATTCAGAATTTAATGTAGGGTCAAACACTAAAATGGTCTGTACTTGTATAGTAATGTAATTGAACTTTATGTTGATCATCATTAATCATCAAGAAACATGGAATCTTCTTCCTTTTTCTTTTGAGATGGCGTCTTGTATTGCCCAGGCTGGCCTTGAACCTCTGGGCCAGAAGCAATCTTTTTACCATTGTCTCCAAAGAACCTGAGATTATAGGCCTGCATCACCTTGCCAGGTTTAAGAAACAGGTTTACATGCATAGTTGAAGAAAGAGAAATGAGTGCCTATGAGTTTAATGAAGAGGGTCTAAAGCTAAGATTTCTTAAAGAAGAATAATTCTTTAATTCATTTTTGATTATGTGTACGTGTGTGAAGGTCTATGTGGGAGTACCCACACATGAGTGCAGTGCCCACAGATCCCAGAAGAAAGCACTGAATCTCGTGAAACTGAAGGTGTGAGGCAGCTATGAGCAAAATGTGGGTACTGAGAACCAAATTAGGTCTTCTGTGAAAGCACTACATGCTCTTACCTACTGAGCTATCTCTCCATCCAGAATCCTTTCAGTTTTTAAAGAGAAACTCGGTTGTTGGATTTACCTGAAAGGAAGACAAGTTTTTTGTTTGTTTTGTTTTTACTTTTTTGTTTGAAACAAGGCCTCACTATGTAGTCCTGGTGGCCTCATGATCTTGCTATGTAGACTAGGCTGGCCTTAAACACAGGGAGATCTGTCTGCCTCTGCCTCTCTGGTGCTGGGATTAAAGACTGGCATCACTACACCCTGCCCAGAAGACAATTTTTTTCCCAAATAGTTTAACTTAAGAATAGATTAGATTACTTAAACATAGGAACCATATAGTAACAGAAAAGCAGCAGTTATGGAGTAATTGTTTTATTGTCTGGACCAGGACAACAAAAAACTAGCTAAACGTTACTAAAAGCACAGCTGAACTTATTACCCTGAAAACTGTTCACTTAAATTGAGAAGAATAGAGATTAATGAAGATCACAAAATTAGTAAGAAGCAAAGATGACAAAAGTTCTTTGAATATAAATGGTGATGATACAGGACATGCAAAACGAAAACTACTAGTAGAAGTTAACAAAAACTTTAGTGAAAGCTTTATTGTGATAAATATTTATGACATACTGTCATTTAAGAGAATAGTTTTCTTAAATTGTATTGTATTTTTTGTATTTTATTAATATGGGATGGAATTCTTTCCAATGACAATGGTTACATGAGGCATTATTGGATTTGTATATTTATTTATTTATTTATTTTGGTGTTGATGGTGTCAGGGATCAAACCTAGAGCTCCACATATGCTAGGCAAGTATTCTATCATTAAGCTAAACTTCCAGGACATTTTTAAAGACACAGTCTGACACTGTAGCTTATAATGGCCTGAACCTTCTATATAGTCTATGGTGACCTCAATCTTTGTATGTAGTCAGGGTTGGCCTTTAGCTTCTGATCCCCTTGCTTTCATTTCCAAAGTATTGATATTACAGGAATGTACCACCAAGTCCAGTTCATGAAACTTTATGTTCAAATGAGAGAGACTGATTTTTATGAATAATTATACTTAACTAAAATATTTATTAACATATAGTCTATAATACTAAACATGGTCCAGAGAATTAATGTAATTGAAAGAAAAAAATAGTGTTTGCTTATAGTCTAAGTGACTGTTACAACAAATAACATCTAGTTATCAAGTAGGAAAAAGAATTTTAAATATTTTATTTATTGTTTTTTATTTTATGTGTATGAGTTGTATTGCTTGTACATATATAAGTGTGCCTGTGTCATGAAATGCATGAGGAAATCAGAAGAGGGCATCAGATTTCCTGGAAATGGAGTTATAGACAGTTGTTAGCTGCCATGTGGGTGCTGAGAACCAAACCTGGGTCCTCAGCAAGACCAGCCAGTGCTCTCAACTACTGAGCCATCTTTCCAGTCCCCAGTAAAAAGTTAACTTAATGGAAAAAAAATTTGAAAACATTACAGACTGTAGGGATGACTTTTATAAAATAGACATCACTGAACCATGTGCTCTTGGTGCCTGGGCACCTGATCTTGTTTTCTGGTAATCCTAATTTATTACTCCACCCAAAAAGATAATGGTATACTTGATAATATTAAATTGTTGAAGAGCAACACGTGCTTCTTCATTGAAAACAAGATTGAGAAAGGACCTTTGACATTGTATATATGAGATATTCTAGAACTAGAAATGAAAAGGCAAGATGGTCTGATAAGATAAGGGTAGATTCTACTTTGTAGTTCCCCAATTGAAGCTGGAGAAAGGGTTTTGAATAAATGATGGGTTTAGCCTAACCCAAGGACTCCTTTCCAGACACAGGTCCAGTAGCACAGTTATAGATGAGTTCCAAGAGACACCCCGGGGACAGGTGTCCTCCAAGTTCAGGGCTCCTCTTAAAAACTAGATTTAAGAATCAGGTAGCTTTTTCAGGTATTAACTGAAATGTGGCATGGGAATGCTGCATCAAGCATAAAGGCATTGTTTAATAAAGCCCAAATAAGAATTTTCTTGCTCTTCCTGATGCTTCCTGGTGCCAGCTTACAAGAAAGCAATCATCTTAAAAGTTTATAGTGTGGTCATATGTTTCTACAGTTCACATATATTCATATAATTTCTGACACTGCTGATTCAAACATAAGCACAAATCATTTTTTCCAAAGTTAAATAGGAATTCTTTTTTGCATCAGACATCATTTTGGATGAAAAGGTCACACGTAAGACAAGGAGTAAGCAGATGGAATTTGGAGACTGATGGGCATTGGATTGAATTCTAGTTTTGCCAATTTTTAATTTTGAGACTATTTGCAAACTCTCTGAGCCACAACCTTCTGTACTATAAAGAACTAGTAATACCAACTATGTAAAAACATAACTGGCACTGCATGGCTATGGTAGATGTTCAATAAGCTTTAGTTTCTTTATCCTTTGGCCCTTTCATTAACACAGATAAGCGAGGCTAGTCAATAGTAAAAAATGCATCAGCACAGAAGGCAACTATCTTAGATGGGATATGATTAGACAAGGGAAGGATTTAAGATGTTTTGAGCAAGATCCAAAAGGAGAGTGATAGATATAAAATGACAAAGAGAGAGCGAAGAGCCATATAAGCCAGAAGCAAAAACCTGGAATTAACATGCAATATTGATGCAGAAACCAAGGTAGAGAGTAAGAAAAAAATAACCTGAGAATGGCATTAAGGTTATGTAAGAAATCATCTCTTAAAGATTTATTTTGTATGATAGACAATAGGGAACCACAGTAATTTTTGGAAAAAAAAAAAAAAACTCATGAAAGCTGCATGAGGTTTTACGTCCTTATTTTGTCATTAAGTTGAGTCAGTGTAAATTCAGTGACTTGTGAATTTTTCCAAGGAAGTTAAGTACTTCAGATGATCAGAAATCCTGAAGAAAACTCCAAATATTTCCTATATTTTTTCTAACTACATGACTATATACATATACATATATGTGTGTGTTTATGTGCGTATGTGTATGTGTGTATTTGTAGTACTTTCCTCCACCCCACTCTCCTTCTAAACTAAAATTCCTATATACGATGATACATATCTTCAAATACTTTAGTCATTCTCCTCGAATATGGCCCTAGTCCCAGAAAAAAATCAACAAAAGGGGAAAAAAGCAACCTATCTTGGATACAATTTTGAAACAGAGTCTAAGTAATTCAGGCTGACCTAGAAGTCAGACCTTCCTGCCTCTTATTATAAGCATTCCACACCATATCTAGAGCCAGAACAATGATTCTTTTTACATTTAAAAAATATTTTATTTATTATTTTTATTTTGTGTAAATGTGTGCACCCATGTCACGGAATGCCCCCAGAGGTCAGAAGAGAGCTTTGGATTCCCCCAGAACTGGAGTTACAGATGGTTGTTAGCTACCATGTGGGTGCTGGGATTTGAACCTCATTCCTCTGCAAGAGCTACTCTTAACCACTGAGTTATCTCTCCAGCCCCTCTTATTAAATTTTTATTACATTTATTTATTTATTTTGTGTGTGCATCTGTGTGTGTGTGCGTGTGTGTGTGTGTGTGTGAGTATGGAGGTCAGAGGACAACTTTCAAGAGTCAGTTCTCTCTATGTGGATCCTGGGGATCAAACCCAGGTGGATCCAGGCTGGCAGAGTCATGGAGCCATGATTCTTAGATTTCAATTTGAAGTACATCTGTATATGAGTCATAATAAACTATGATATTTTCCCAGAATAATATGTTACATATAAAAAAATGAAGTATGAGCTTGACAATTACTTTTAAGCTAATAGCAGATACAAAGTTAATAAAACTCATAATAATACTAACTTTGACCGGTAAAATAAATTCACCATTCATCCCTCAGAATTACTATATGGTTAATAAATACGATTAACTAGGGGAAAAGTTTGCTGGGTGCATTAATTTGTTTTCTGTTGCTGTAATAAAACACTAAGCAAAACATCTTGTGGAGGAAAGGTTACAATCCATCATCAAGGGAAGTCAAAATGGGTATTCAAGCAGGAATCTGGGGGCAGGAACAGAAGCAGAGACCATAGATGAGTACTGCTTACTGGCTTGTACAGTTATTTTTCTTATCCAACCCAGACCCACCTGTCTAGGATGGCAATACTCACAGTGGGCTGATCCCTCTTACATCAACTAGCAATCAAGAAAATGCTCCCACAGATGTGTCCACACGCCAGTCTAGTGGAACAAATTCCTCAGTTGTGAGTCCCTCTTCCCAGATATGTCTAGGTTTGTGTCAAGTTGTCAAAAATTTACCAGCATATCTGGTATCCAAAATTGCAGCTTGTAAAGTTAGTTGGATGACAATTTTAAAGATAAAATAGATAGATTGCTTTATTTTGAAAATGTATTATCTATGTAATTATATTCATGCTCTGTGTTTATTTCTGATGTTTTTATTCAAGTTATAATTATAAAGTTATTTCTACCTAATCTCAGAGAAGGAATACTTGGGATGTTTGATTGGATACACCAGATTAGTCTTATAAAGTCAGTACCTTTTTTAAATTTAAAAAAAAATTTTAAAACATTACTTATTATTTGTTTTGTATGTATGTGTGTGGGCACATGCTTGCCATGGTTCACATGTGAAAGTCAGAGGACAACTTGTGGGAGTCAGTTCTCACTTTCCACCATGTAGGTCCTGGGAATTGAACTCAGGTCATCAGGCTTGGTGGTAAATGCCTTTACCACTGAGCCATCTTGTCAGGCCAAGTGCAGTTTGAAAACTCATAATTTTCCAAGTGATTGTGAAGGTGTAGTTTAACCCTGAAATTTCTCCCTAGTTATCATTTATTGAATCTATTTTCAAAAGCAGGCTATGTAAGAACCTGTGCTGCATATTATCTGTCTGCCTCTCTACCACCTCTATCCTGTTCTCTACCTTTGGAAGTTGGTTTCTAAGGATTTCCTTCCTGCCGTTTTCTTTTATTTTGTCTTTCATTTATCTAATTAGAGGAGATGAGGAAGGAAAAAGAAAGAAAGAAAGAAATTAGGGCATTTATTTCCTTAGCTCCTCCTGTGGTCTCAGTTTGAAAATATCTGAATTCCAGTAAGGCCACATTGCCTATCAGATGGCCTATCTCCTAAGGCAACAAATGTCATCTCAGGTTCTCTCGGAGTCCCTAGATCATCATCTTGTCCTTTCAAGTCCAGGGGCAATACCATTGCCGGAAGTGTTTCCTATCTTTTTTAGTTTCCTTGAGCATCTTTCTATTTCCCAATGAAGTCCTCATTAAACTTTCTTTAAATGGTGTCTTTTGAATATATGTGATTCTTGTTGGGATTCTTACTAATGTAAGACCTCTAGTCAGAATTCTAGCAAGAATATTATAGAAAAACACAGCTATCTGAAACAAAAGAATACAACATACAACATTATATGTTATATATTATACTTTTTACAACTTTGAAGCATTTGAAATCCCTGTATTTAAAATGAGAATGAATTTATGTATAGCTTCTTTTTCTTACGAGAAGTTTTCACTATGTCGACCAAGCTGGCCTGAAACTCTTGCACTCAACTGATACCTGTCATACTGCCTCATAGCTGGGACATCAGGCATGTGCTTTTAAGACCAGTTAATAGTTATTTTATTGTAATTGTTTATAAAGCCCTTATTTTTATCACATGGTATTACAGCTAATAAAAATCTTCCCCTTGTTTCTCTCCTTACCTGTTATATAAAAACCATAGAAATTTCTAATGAAAAATAAGAAAATATAAGCCAGGCATGGTTTTCCAGGCCTTTAATCCCAGCACCTGGGAGACAGAAGCAGGCAGATCTCTGTGAGTTTGAGGTCAGCATGACATACGTAACAATTTTGAGGCCAGTCAAGACTACATAGTGAGACCCTGTCTCAGAAAGAAAAAAAAAAAAAAGGAAAAAGAAAATGTTTCTTGAATATAAATAAGAAAGGTTAGCTTTGTTAGAAGTAAGGAGGGGATTCACAGCCATTGCCTAAGACCATAAATTCAAAAAATTACCTCCTTCTAGAAATCCATGTCCTAATCCCAACAATCTGTGAATATATTATCTCTCATTGCAAAAGGGATTTTCTAGCTATGATTGAGTTTGTGTTCTTGAGATAATGATATCCTAGATTATATGGGTGGCCAAATAAAATCACTAGAATTCTTTTCTAAAACTTTTTTTAAGTATATGAGACTTTTACCTACAAATCTGTTAAGTGCATCTGTGTGCAATGCCCATGGAGGCCAGTAGAGGTTCAAAGGGATCTGAAGTTGTTAGCCACCATGTGAGTGCTAGGAAGAGGAGTCCATTCTCTGCAAGAGCAGCTAGTGCTCTTAATTGCTGAGCCATCTCTCCAGGCCCATAAGGATTCTTATAAGAGAGAGGAAGGAGTTAGAGAGAAGGTAGCATGGCCAAGAAGTAGTGGGAAGTGATATACCCACAGCCGATGAATGCTGGCTATCTCAGAGGCTAAAGCAGTTAGGAAGAGATTCTCTCTTAGAGCATCCAGGAGGAATTAACCCTTCCAATACTTTGATTTTAGCATAAAGAACTTATTTGGGACATTCGCATTCTTGAGCAGAAAGGAAAGAAATGCATGTTTTGTTGAAGCACTAACTTTGTAGTAATTTGTTACAGTAACAATGAGAAACTAATACAGATGCCAAGGCAGTTGAGGAGGCTATCAGACAAGAATTTGAACAAAATGGAACATACTCAGAGCTTGTGGAAATAAGAGCCCTAAACCCAACTCCTCCAAAGACAAGAACTAGAACTGAAGACATGACTTAAAACAGGGAATCCAAATTACTCCCTTTCCTGAAATATATATATATATATATATATATATATATATATTCTATAGAATATATATATGGAATATATATATAGTTTGAATTTACACAGCTGAAATGGAACAGATACCATGAAGAAAGAAAACCAGCAGAAAGATAAAATCAGAATCTGAAGAGAGAAAATTAACTATAATTTAACACAGAAGGATAAAAATATAGAAAATTTAAGAAATTGTGAAGTTTACTGTTTAAAGGTGTTCTTACTTCATGTGCTAGAATCTTGGTTACCAAGGCAGCAGAATAGAGCAGTAATTAGGTCATAATGGCTCTTCCCTCATGAGTGGATTCATTCATTCATAGGTTAATGGATTAATGTCTTATTGTGGGAGTAGCTGTGTTATGCAAGTAAGAACTCTCTGGTGCTTTCTCTCTCTCTCTCTCTCTCTCTCTCTCTCTCTGTGTGTGTGATTTTCTCTGCCATGTTAGGATGCAGGAAGGACCCATTATCAGATATATATGATGCTCTTGGACTTCTCAGTCTTCAGAGCTATGAGGTAAATAACCAACCCTCTCTTCTTTTTAAAAAATATTTTATTATTTTTATTTTATGTGTATGAGTGTATTGCCTGCATGGATGTAAGTGCACTCATGTCATGCAATGCCAACAGAGATCAGAAGAGGGCGTTGGATTCCCTGGAACTGGAGTTATGGCCGGTTGTTAGCTGCCATGTGCATGCTGGGAATTGAACCCCAGTCCTCTGCAAGAGCAACCAGTGCTCTTAACCACTGAACCATCACTCCAGCCCATAAAGCTCTATCCTTTATAAATTATCCAATCTCTGATAGTTTGTTAAAGAAACACAAAATGGTCTAAGATATTATGTAGCATTTCTAAGCCACATTACAGTTATACCTGAATGAAGAAACAGTCTAACTCTGGGCATTCATTTTAAGGTCAAGAGTGGACATTAACTCTGAGAGTTTGTTCCTTTCGGATCTCTTACTGAATTGTACTCTCTAGTCAGGTTTCACTCATTCTTTTATTCAAACAGTATCTTCAGCAGGAATTGGAGAATTTAAAGCTAGGATCTACCCCCACATCTCATCAGAGAATAAAGTCCATTGATCCCTAGGCCTGAAATATGTCTCACACAATTTCAAACAACCTTCTCAATTCTTTTCATTGTTTTCAATAAGAAAAAGAACTGCTTCCAGTGCTTTGATATGTTAATCAATCACACCCACATTCATTCACTATCTGGTGTCAAAGTGGGGTCCTGAGGGATTAAAGTCAGGTGCCCAGGTTGTAGGAGGAGCCCATGGCTCAGTGAGCTTCTCTACAGTAGAAAAGTAACTTTCTGGTTGCAAGGTTAAGCAAAAGTCATTAGTCCAGATTATGTTCATATTAAGAAAGTCATTCCTACAAAATTATGTTACTTAGTTTCATAAATTTTAAGTCACTTAAATCTCATAATTACTGTGTTGAATATAGGTGGTACAATTACTCTCAATCTGGGTGCAGAATTGATGCTCTTAACCACATGCGAATATCTTGTGTGCCTTATTCAGCTGCAAATGCAATAGATGACAGTATATATTGGTGATAACAAATGGCAAATGGGAAGGTAAAAATAGACTAAACAACCAGTACAGAACTGAAGTCTTCACAATTAGAGAAAAATGGCTATAATATGGCTATAAAGTATTTGTCCTTTTTGATTAATGGTGAATAGTAGAATAGGGAGAATAGATGCATTTTTAAAACTCAAGTAACAGAAACTAGGATTAGATTTGATATATATTGAAAATGTATCACATTAGAAATATGACATTTCAAGCAGTTGGATAAAGACAAATTTCTTAATAAATGGAGTGATAAGATTATTGGGGGAATGAACATTTGGACACCTCACCTTATTTCTTAACCCTCAAGAAAATCCAGATAGATAAAGATTTAGATATAAAAGACTTTGAAGAAGAAAAGGTACATATTAGCATTTTTACACTGTAGTGTTTTCCATCAAGGTAACAAATATTTGAAATCATCAATTTACAAAGAGAAAGGTTTTATTTTTGGCTCACAGTTTCTTTTTTACTTATTTATTTTATGTGTATGAGTTTTTGCCTGCATGTATGTAAGTGCACCTGTGCTGCGTTAAGGCTGCCGAGGGCATCTGATCCCCTGGAACTGGAGTTATGAATGATTGTTAGCTACCCTGTGGATGCTGGAAACCAAACCCAGGTCCTCTGCAAGAATAGCCAGTGCTCTTAGCCACTGAGCCATCTCTTCAACCCTCCTGACTCACAGTTTTTAAGTTTCTAGCTCATGATAGTCAGCTCCATTGCTTTGGGTCTGTGGTAAAGTAGCACATGAGTGCAGGAGCATGTGGTAGAAGAGATTTAAAAAGGAAACAGAAAAGGGTACTTGACATTAAGACTGCCCACTAGGCCATACTTAAAGGTCTTACCATCTCCCAGTAACACCACCCTAGTCCCTAGGGACCAGGTTTTTAACACAAGCACTCATGGAAGAAGTGTACCACACTATAAAGTCCTTTTCTGGTTATATATGCCCCAGAAACCAAAGTAAAACCATTAGATATTTCTTGAACCTTTCTAACAGAAAACCAAACAAATACAAACTCGCAAATCTACAGGGAGTTCTAGGTTTACCCACTTTACTAGAGTACTTCTGCACTTTACTATTTTATGTATGTGTCTGACAAAATGTCCCATTGCTAGATAAAAAGAACAAGAAGGAGTGCCACCATGCGCAGCTAATAAATTCTTTTACAGCAATTAAATAGCATATTGAGTTTTCCTTTTTTTAAATTCTTAATAGCTTCGGGTTATTTTTAAATCTTTTGCATGTGTCTGTAGCATTGTGGAGTCTAAACATGTTAGGAAAAACTGAATAGACCAAAGAACTATGCAATATATATGTTCCTTTGAGAAATATTTCTCCAAATAATTCAAATTTCATTAAAAACATTTTACAAAATGAACTTTGGCACAGTGAATTGATTCCATCTGTATGTATGCCATAATATCTTATCATATGAGTCTACCTGGGAAGAAATCCCCTGATTAGTATTCAACTCTACCAAGACTATTTGTATTTTCATCTCATAGTTATTTCATGCACATGTGCATATGATTTTATATCGAATGGTATGTTTAAAGTATTTTGAAGTATTTATTTAGAATAATAAATAATTTAATCCATTCTGTTAATCAGTTAATGACCTAATTATGCTTTGAAATAAAATAAAAAATTATCTCTCAGTAAGAAAAACATGATCTTCTTTTCATTTAATTCTTAGTCAATTTATTTGTAATCTCAGAATTACTACTTTCAAACCTTTTCAGTGAATTTCTGAGATTTAAAAAGTTTCCATCTATGTGCAACGAATTTTTGTGAGCAAATATTAACTTATCTTGAGAAATGAGCTCATTTTTACGCAAATTGTTAGGAAGTTTATTGCACTAACGTGTTTAAGTGTTAAGGTTACTGCTTAATTCATCAAATTCATAAGAATTACATAAAGAAGTCATAAACTATAGCCTGGAGATATGACTTGGTGATTAAAAGCACTGGCTATTCTTGCAGAGGATCAGGTTTGGTTCCCAGCACCCACATGACAGCTAACATCAGTCCATAATTCCAGTTCTAGGGGACCCATCACCCTCTTCTTACCTTCATGGGCATTGCATGCATGGGTGCATTTACATACATGTAGGCAAAACACTCATACATATAAAATAAAAATCAATCAATCAATTTAAAAAATCACAAAATACTAGGACACATGCAGTTAGAAAAGATTTATGGACCAGTTGTGGTAGCTCATGCATTTAATTCCAAAACTCAGGAGGCAGAGGCAGGCAGATCTCTATAGGTCAAAGCCAACCTGTTCTATACACATAGTTCCAGGTCATCTGGGGCTACAGGGAGACCTTGTCTCAATAACACCATAAATAAATAAATAAATAAATAAATAAGGGAGAAAAAAGATTTATGGTAAATTAGTATAAATAACAAATAAATTCATTATAAAAACAGTTACACTCAAATTTTTAGAACCAATTAATATCATCTAACAAAGACAATTTTGTTTAAACTACCTCATTTAAGGCTAAGAAAGCTTTTGAAGTTTAGCTGGAACAACATTTCCTGATACTTAACACATTTTTACTTAATCTTCATGCTTGTAAGTAGATCAAGGCAGGTTTGGAGGTTTTATAAGTCTTAACCAATAAGTCTCTAATATTTTTTACTCTCAAAAATAGAAATGAAATTGTCAGTTTAATGATTTATAAATTAAGAAAAAGACATTTCTACTCCAATTTTTAAGAAGGTAAGATTTTATTTAAGCATGATTTTTTCATATTGAGATAAAAAAGAAGCAAGAAAGGGTAATGGGGTTGTACAAGCATGGTCAGGGAGCATTATGTTCAGTCAAGCGTGGTGGCTCATGCCTTTAGTCTCAGCACTCAAGAGGCAGAGGCATGCAGATCTCTGGGAGTTCAAGGACAACTTGGTCTACAGAGTGAGTTCCAGGTCAACTGGGGCTACAGGGAGACCCTGCCTCAAAAAAATAAAAATTTTAAAAAAGAATACTATTTGCATGTGTAAAGAGAGCATAATGAAACCCAGTATTTCATGCAATTCATATATGTAAATAAAAACAGAAGGAAATGACAACTGACTCCTGTAAGTTGCTCTCTGATTTATACACACACACACACACACACACGAGAGAGAGAGAGAGAGAGAGAGAGAGAGAGAGAGAGAGACTAAATAAATAATAAATGAATAAACAATTTAAATTCATTAAGAGTTGTTCAGTAGAGATTTAATGTATTTAGTTCCTTCTGCAGGAATGTACACAAGAGTACCTCCAAATGATCTCTTAAGCTAGTTCAAAAGAGGTGATCATCCAGAGATACTGGCCTATTAGATCTCCTCTCTGCTGCTTTCTTCTGTCTGTTATTCACCCTAACAATAATAGGGACCGTTCCTTAGCTTCTTTCAAGCTAAAAGTTCTCCTCATCTTAAGTGGAAGAAAGGACACCATCACTCCCCAAATTGGGTATGTCCTTTGTGTTCACTGTTTTCAAAGTAATGCTTCATTCTATCCTTACAATTGTAAAGAACTTCTGTAGTTATAAATTAAACACTTCAAAATTATCATTCTCTGTCCTCTACAGGCTAGAGGGTTGTTCAGCATTTTTCGTGACATAACTTAGTATTCATTTGAATTCATTTCTTGATTTTATTTTCAAGGTTAAGCGCTCCAAATTATTCTCATCTTTATTCATGTGATCTATTATTAAAACAATTATTATTGTTGTTTTTTGTTCTTAAAATGTTGAGATAGAAGTTAGAAAAAAAATTCTAAAAGAAGACTAATAAAATGCTAAAAATAGCAAGAGAGTAACTCCCTGTTCATGCTTGTCAGAAGAGGATTGGTTGACAGCACCTGGTGACACAGGCCTGTAACACTAGTCACAGGCTGAGGCAGGAAGATGGTAAGTTCAAGGCCTGCCTAGACTACAGAGTGAGTTCAAGGCCAGTCTGTACAATTTAGTAGACTCTGTCTCAAGTAAAAAAAAAAAAATAAGAAGATGGGGTGTGTGTGTGTGTGCTGCAGGCATAGGTCAGTTGCAAGGCATTTCCACTAAGTTCATTTTCCAGCATTATAAAAAAAAGAAAAGAAAAGAAAGAGAAAAAGAATGGGAGGGTTTAGGAAGTCCACAAAAGAAAAACTGGAAATTCTAAGTCGACATAAAGAAGGAAATACCATGAATGGCTGTGAGAAGGTCCAGAGGGAGAACATTATAGGCAGTGTCTGTGTTGGTGTTTGAGGGGTGATAAGCAAGATTCTATTTTATAAGAAAGCAAAAGAGACAGATTCTGAAGACCTTGAGAAACAGTGATCACCAGATGTTTTAACTTGAACTTCTTATGAAAGATGATATGTACAGTGACCCAATAGTGTTAAAATTTTTAATAGCATTTTTAACAAATTTGTTTGGCTTATAAGTTACTATGATGATTCTAAATATTCTATAGTGAAACTTGAGCTTTGCCTTTTAATTATCACTACCTCTGCCTTGAATTTGGGGTTATTAAGAGCAAAGTTTAAAGTTTTGAACAAGTTCTACCTATCACAGTATTTCTCTCAGTTACACACTTTTCAAACTGAATCTGCTTAGTTCTAATACCAGTCCATGAAAATTTTTACAAACTGCTTTTTAAATATTCCATAAGTAAACAGGCATGGTGTTCTAAAGCCAAAGATAAAGTATTTGGGAACAAGACAGGAGTTGTTCTATATTAAAACTATGGCTATTTTTGCCATTTGAAAGTGTTGACTGTTAGATAGTATTTAAAGTTCCATTGCCATATAGGTAACTTGTCCGCTATTGACTGCTGTTGAGCCTCACTTTCCTTCTAAAGCCCAAGAATTTGATGACTATCAAAGCAGATATAGTTCCGCCCCCCTCAGAACCTACGTTTAGTGAATAATAAAAGTTAGTATTCGTTTATATAGGTCAGTGCAAAGCAAATGTTTCATATGCATGACCTCATTTATTCACATATATTTATGAGTTTGTTAATTCTATTATTTCTCTTCCAGACATAAGAAAACATTTTTCCCCTAAAATAAAAGATGAGCAGGGATTTGTTTCAGGAACTGTCCAATACCATAGTCTTGATTATTGTTGCTTTGTAAGGTTTGAAGTCAGGTAGTGTAAATGTTCCTTTCAGAGTTATTTTTAAATGCTGAGTCCTCTGCATTTCACATGGATCAGCTTGGGGAGAATTGATATCTTAACACTGAGTCTGGTTTAGCTACTTGGAAACTGATCCATTCAAGTCTTGCTTCTGAGCTTTTAAAACAGGAACAGACTTGTATTTAATCTAGTAATTACTCCTCATTCTTGAAGGATATACCTTCTGTTGTGTTCAACTTAAAGGTATTACCAAAATTGTGAGTTTTTCCCAAGACTCTCTAGTCTCTGTTCTTCCCTGCCACAGCTATGCACTGATCAACACTCAACTCAATATCCGAGGGTTTCTCTGAAGATCCTGAAGTTCTCTCTGTGCGGTTTTCTCCTTTCTCTCACTCAGACCTGCAGCTTTTCCTAGATTCCCACCTGTTTCAGGTAGAACTGTGAGCTGTGATTTCTCTTTCCTCATGCTGAGGCTTGAAATTGTTTCCAGACAGTAAGCTGAGACAATGCAGAGAAATGTAGGGCTCTGGTGATTTGTTTTCCACCTCTCAGGGATCTTTGTTTTTATTGTTTGCTGACCAGTGTCTTGAGTTCTTGTCTTATTCTTTCCTATTAGAGATGGCAATCTCTTTTACAGTTAGCCACTACCATGGAAAGAGAAGTGATAAGCTTTAAGTTCAAGTTCATGCTTTAATTTCTCCTCTTTGTCTCTTTTCCATACACTACAGTTCTAGAAGATGGCATAGTAGTGCCACTCTGATTCTCACTACCTTAAACTTTAGACTTTCATATGTGAAAGAGAAATGTCATAATTTGTTCAAGCCATTACCATTTTGGTCTTTGCAAAAACAAAGTTTGCTAAAGCAATTACTATATGAGTCTGTTCGTCCAAGGGAAATAAGTAATTTGCCTAAATTCTGACAAATTGGAAGTGATGGAGTTAGTTGATGAGCTCAGGTCTGTCTACACTCAAAATCATTGTTCAGTGTTTCCCAAATCTTGGTCATTTGCATACCGTTACCATGAGATATATATATTACTATTCTCATACTGCTTTCATTGTTTCCATAAAAAACAGATGGTTTCCACCGACCCTGCTCATATGAACCTACAGTAATTGTTTTAGCATGCTCAAGATTCATGCAGACTCAAGCAGACAGAAACCCAGCATGACACTGGGGAAATGGGTAGCAGTCCCCAACCTTTGTTTGAGAAATTTTGGCAACTGATTACTGTTGGGTGAAGATGAGCTTGTTTTCCTAAAGCCCGGGACTCTGGGTAGGCTGACTAGACCTCAGTGGATGAACCTGCACTGAGGTCACTGGGGACACTAACAAGACAGAATATACCTTAACACAGATGAAAGAATATATGGATTCAAACTAGGAGGCTATAAGAGGTACCAGTGGGAAAGGGATATAAAGATGATTAATATTGATTGAGATATTCTGTAGGAAACACACAATGATTCAAAAAAACTTTCTTAAAAAATATGGATCTTACATATGGAACTCTGTTGAAGCATTTTGGTGTTCTGTTTAGCTCAGTTGATACAGATTTGTATTCCTTTGTAAAAATGAATTCAGGGGTTTCTTCATGACAAGACATGTAAAGGATAAAAATGTTAAAACTGTAGCAATTATGAGCCTTCTCAACAAAGTGAAACAGGAGTGGTAACAGAGTAAAGGCAATTTCCAATGTGGTATCCTGAAAAAATAATAAAAGAGATGGTTTTAAAAGTAATTAAGCACGGTCTTCAATAATGGCCATGAGATCATAGGTCTGATATATTCTTTATATGTCTTTCTAATATATTTCTAACTAAGTATACCTCTGTTAGTATTTATTTGTTGTATCTAGGGAGAATTAACCATACATATCATATAATCCACCAGTTTTGCATCTAAGCACATTCATGAAATCTTTTGGTCAGATACAACACGGACACTTAGAATATTCATAATGTTGTTCATAACGTTAAAAAACTGAAAACTCAAATGTCTATCAACTGGATAAAACAATGAAAACCCCTGGAGAAGATGTATATACAGTATATGCAGACAATAAAAACCTGCAAGTATATACATGTAATTCAAACCATAATCCCAAAAGAGAACATCCACGGAGCCCTATAGTTTAAGAGAAAGGGGTGGAGGATGACTAAGCAAGAAGGCCCATCAAACTCCATCTTCAAAAGTGCAGAGAAAATAAAGGTACAGAAAACCTTTGCTTTAATAATTATCTAATGCCACTTTTTTCTCATGTGGATTAAATGCCATTTTCTGTGCTTTGCATAGGGTTTCTTTCATTAAAAATCTTTTTGTAAGGTGGAAAATTGTTTTGTAAAAAGAAAAAAAAATCTTTCGACGATCCTGGGTCCCTACACATAAGGAAAGTAAACATGGAACCACTTGAGTTCCACTGTATAGTTCGTTTGTTTGTTTTACTGATATACAGGAATTACATGCTGGAGGCTCTTAAAAGGAGAGGTATTCATCTCACTCATGAGTAATTTGGGTTTGTACCATGGATTTTGAATCATGGTTGTCTTTTCTTAGCAGATGCTTAGAAATTCTTCATTGAATTATTTCTTCGGACAGTTGAAGAGAACTAATGAAATTGCTTGAAAAGATTAAATTTTACTGACATCAAGGATACTTATACCACATCATGTCTCTCACACACACACACACAATCATGGCAATACCAGTAATGCCTTTTAAGTTAAATGACAAATTGGAAGTGTTTAACAACATATGGCCGCTTTTCCTTGACATATATGATTAAGAATATATTTTTTTTATCAGAATGTAAAATACCATCTGGCAAAAGTAACAATTAATCTACTGGCTTTCTACATTAAATTAATTCACTGTACTTTAAAATGTAAATATTTTCCCATTTTTTTCTTTTCCTTGTGCTGGATCTATATTTACTTATAATATAAACTGCATAACTCAAAAACTATAATTAGATATAACAATTAAAACTAATTTTGAGTTTTGAACAGAAAATGTTTCTTAAATTCTTCCCGAACATTTATTACAAATGTAAATGGCAACATCCCTTTTTTAACATTCATAATTGTAAAGCTGGATTAACAAAAAATTTACTATTATAATCTTTTAGGAACTACATTAGAATTTGTATTTGAAAGTAATTGTCCTTAGAGCTCTTTACAAATAGGAAGAAATTTTTATAATAAAGTCAGTATGTTGGTGCATTTTAAGGTTTGAACATGTGTGTAGCAATACTAATAGTCAGAGTGACACATTCATTCAGTAAACATGCCAAATTCAGGGAATAACAAATGAGCAGGAAAGTTTCTCCCAACACAACCGTATATATGTTACAAATCTAATAATGTGAACTTCCGGCAATTTATGATTTTTAAGGAATATATTCAATATTGTTCTGTATGCTACAGTATTCTTCGAAACTACATTGGGACTACTAACCTAAAAGATGAATGCTTTAAGCATGAGTATGTAATAGTCATATCAGATAGCTGGATAAATTTTGTTTTTAAGGAATTTATTATTTTAAGTGGAACTACATCTCAATTTAAAATGTTCTAGATCTTTTAAAGTACTCTTTGTGGCAGAGTATTTAAATAAAATCTCTAATATTCAACATTAATTTTTAGTATCTACAATAATCAGGCCATCTTTTCTGCTTTTAAGAAGCTAAAGTTTAGAAGAAAGGCAAAAGTAAGTCAAGGATTATAGATGAAACTATAGGATAGGATTACACTAGTTGGTATTGGTTGATCACTCACCACCCCAAAGTATAGCATGCAGTAAGGGAACAGGGATGAGAAAAGTAGGAGATAGGAAAAGCAATAACTTTGAAAATCCTAAAGTACAAAAAAAACAAGATTTAAATGCACATTCTTTGGTAAGGCTGAAGGAGTTTCTTAGGAAGCAAACAAACTTAAGGGACTTTTCTTCTTTTCATGAACTTTATAGAGGTGTAAATCATCCCCAGTAAACTACACCACATTTTACTGTACAGTTTAATGGATTCTGTCAAACCACTACCACAATTAGGACATGAAACATTTATAACTCCTCACAAAGCTATGCTGTCAATTCTACCTCACTGAACCATCATGACCACCGATCTTTCTGTCACTATGGTATACATATACATGTACAAGTATATGTATTAGTTAAATACATTATTAGTTAAATAATAGTATTTGTTTGAGCTTCATTAAAATGGCATTTTATAGTATGTATTCGTTGGCTTTTTACCTATGCAGTATGATGCTTTTGAAATATATTCAACTTGTAGAAAGTTTTCTATTCATCGGCCCTGAACTTGTGATCCTCTTGCCTCACCTCCTGAGTATGGGGATTATAGGCATGTACTGTCTTGCCTGGCGAAATAATTTTCTTTTAAAGTTTATGGTTTTAAATGTTAGACCAAGGCAGCTGTGGTAGCAGGTACCTATAATCTTAACTGTCAGGAATAAAATCAGGAAGACCATGAGTCTGAGGTCAGACTCTCACACATAGCAAGTTCAAAAGTAGCTTAAACTAGTAAGACCTCATCAAAAAAAAAAAAAGGAAAGAAAGGAAGAAAACGATAAAATTGGGTCTTTTAAGTTACTGATATATTGTAACTGATCTGTTACTGATATATTAAGTTGCCTGATATATTTTTCCATCCTTATTATGTCTTTCAATAAAGACATGAGACATGTTTCTCATCAAGTCTACTCTGTTTTCCAAATTCTCTTGTGTATGGATCTATCCCTTGGAGGCTAGTCAATCCACCAGGTACCATACCCCTAAAGAAAACTGACTCTACCTCTTCTAGCAACTATCAATTTCCAGTAGTCTCTCAGTAGGGCTTGGGCTTCTTGTCCATAGCTAGCATATTTTTATGTCCACTTTGCCCATATCTGTATTAATTGGAATGTTTCATTTAATGTCACCAAGAAGATAAAATTTGCATGTGCTATTCTGCTACCTTCCTTCTTCTCTCCCTTCCTTCCCAACTTCTAGCAAGTCTTTATTTGACTATACATATATTTCCAGGGAGACAGCAGACTTTAAAGAGAAAATTCTTTACATATTTGCTATGACTTATGCAACAACGCCAATGAATACCTACTGAAAACCTCCCCTGGACCAGGTTCTGCTAAAGAGGTGACAATGAACCACACAGACAAGGCCCTACCCTCATGAATCATACCAGTACAAAGAAGATAAATATCACCAATCGGAAATCATGAGGGTGGGGCTTGGAGAGGGAATACCCTCTCCAAAAGGAGCTAGCTTGTGACTTCTCACACTTGTAGAAAGAAGAGATATGCTAAGTGAAAAGTTAGTGGGAGACAAGAGAGGGAGCACCAGAATGGCTAGTCAGAGGGAAAGGAATATATGGGGCTCTAAAAGTATCACTGGAGTAGAGAGAGCTAAGGAAGTGGGACAGCTAAGATAAGGGAAAGACAGACAGAGGGCAGACTCCAATCAGCCTTGTAAAAGTGTGAAAAGGATAAATTTGATGCCAAGGGCAGCTGCCTTTTTTCCTTATGTCATGTCTTTTGTTTTGTTTGTTTGTTTCTATATTTCTTGATTACTACTAATTTATTCATGTTACACATATACTTTTTTTCTTTGAGTTTTTTTAATGTGTCTCTGTGTATATGCCATGTGCATGTGGTTTTCATGAAGGCCAAAAAAGGGCATCAGATCCTCTGAAGTTATAGGCAGTAACTGTAACTGCTCATAAGCTACCCAACAGGGGTGTTGAGAACCGAACTCAAGTCCTCTGGAATAGCAGTAATTTATCTTAACCACCGAGCCGTCTCTCCAGCTTCTTCTTTTTCTTTTTCTGAAGCAAAATTTCATTCTGTATCCCTGGAAGGTCTAGAACTTGCTATATAGACCAGGTTGATCCCCAAATCCTAATAATCCTCTTGCCTCTGTCTCCAGAGAACTTGGATTACAGGTACATGTTACAGTAATGGTTAATCGTCATTGTCAACTAGACTGATCTTAGAATCACCATGGAAACACATCTCAGGGTATGTCATGAGAGTGTCTCCAGAAAGATTTAACTAAGCAGGGAGGCTGCCCCTAAGCGTGGGTGGAATCATCCCATGTGCTGATGTCTGAGACTGAATAAAAAGCAAGTCAGCTGAACACCAGCATTCGTTTCCTTTGCTTCCTGATATTGATGCACTGACCAGCTGCCTCACTCCCACTATCATGACTTCCCACAATAGACTACATAGAATTGTGAGTCAGAACAAACCCTTCTTTCATTAAGTTAGTTCTTGACAGCAACAAGAAAAGTGAATACAATCACCCTGTCCTGCCTTAAGTACATATTAATTATCTGGTTCTTTGATTATATATATGAGCATATAAAAAAGCTTATTTTTTCTGGACATAGTGGTACATACCTTTATCCCAGCACTCAGGAGGCAGAGGCAGGTGGATTTTTGTGAGACTGAGGCCAGTCTGGCCTACATAGGGAGTTCCAGGCTAGCTGGGGTTACAAAGAGACTGTGTCTCAAAAAATCCTAAAGAAAAAAAAATAGATCTTAATTAATTTACATATGTGTCTATATGAGTGTATGTACACTTTTGAGTGCTGGTACACATGCTTATGTACGTTAATAGAGGTCAGAAAGGGCATTAGGTGACTTCTTCTATCATTCTCCTCCTATTCCTGTGAGACAGGGTCTCTTCTTGAACCTGGGGCTAAACTGGGAGCCAGTAAGCTCCACTTGGAGCTGGAGTTTTGGAGAACCATCTGGTGGTATGTTATGTGAATCCTGGGACATGAACTTCATTCCTCATGATTCTGGAGCAATCTCTCTGAACTGCTACCTTTGAGCATTTATTTTCTTAGCAGTTCCTCTGGAAATTATAATTTAAAAGCTCTAAATCTACTTTGGATAAATCTATTCAATTTCAGTCCTATGTGGAAGCTTTGTGTTAAATATGCCTCTATTTTTAAAAGTATATTAATGCTGGAGGTAGGATACTATTGACCTTTTTCTTTCAAGTTTTTATTTATTTATTTTATGGCATGAGTGCTTTTTGTGCATGTATGTAAGTGTATTCACGTGTGCAATGCCCACTGAAGTGATAAGAGGGCATCAGATCCTCTGGAACTGGAATTACAGATGGCCATCAGCCACCATGTGGGTATTGGTAACCGACCTGGGTCTGCTGCAGGAACAGCCAGTGCTCTTAATTGCTGAGCCAGATCTCCAGCCTCTCCACAAAGACCTGCCTGCCTCTGCCTCCTGAGTGCTGGGATAAAGGCATGTACCACCATGTTCTGCAAAAATAAAATCTCTTTAAAATGCTCATATATAGAATCCAAGAACCAGATAATTAAAATTAATATATACTTAAGGCAGGACAGGGTGATTGTGTTTACTTTTTAAAATATTTTATTTATTTTATGAGTGTTTTGCCTGTGTAGGGAGGTGCATCTGTGTCATGTAATATCCTTGAAGGTCAGAAGAGGGGGTAAAATCCCCTGAAACTAGAGTTTGGATGGATGTAACTGCTCTGTGGGTGTTGAGAATCGAATCCCTGTCTTCTACAAGAGCAACCAGTGCGCTTAACCACTGAGCCATCTCTCCAGCCCTCTTCCAGAGTCTTTTACCTTCATGACTTCATCTGTAAATTTTTTCTGTGATTATTTGTTAATGTTTTTATCAATTCCTTGAGAATTCAGTGCAATGTGTTTTTAGCATATTTACCCCCCACTACTCACCCTAACTATCCCAGATCCACTTACATCTTCCTATCTCTTCACAACTTTTTAAAAAAAGAATTTATTTTTATTTTATGTTTATGAGTATTTTGCCTGCATGTCAGTGTACCACATGTATGTCTGGTGCTCAAGGAGACCAGAAGGGATATTGGATGCCCTGGAACTGGAGTTAAGAAGAGGTGTTAGCAGAGTTCTGGGAATGGAACCCAGGTTCTGTAGATATTAATGACTTGCATCACATTTAGAGTTGGGGACCATTATTTCTTCAAGGAATATTATGGCTCCATTCTCTTTTCCTCTTCTTCTGAGGCTCCCACTCTGCATATGTTAGTATCCTTGACTGTGTCCCACAGGTCTCTGGAGATCTGTTCATATTTTCTCGATTGTGTTTTCTATCTGTTCTTTAAACTGGGTGACTCATACAGAAATTGCTGATTTTTTCTTCCACCTACTCAAATCTAATGTTAAGCCCCTCTCTGTAAAGTTTTCACTTTACTAAACCTTTCTATTCCAGAATTTAGGGTTTAAATTTTTTTTTGCTTTACTTTTATTTTATGTGTATGTGTGTATTGAGTGTATTGAGTGCCTGTATGCAAGTGCACCCGTGTTGTGCAATGCCCAAGAAGGACAAGAGGGTGTTGGACCCCATGGAACTGGAATTATGGACGGTTGTTAGCTGACATGTGGGTGCTGGGATTCGAATCTGGGTTTCTTCAAGAACAGATAGTGCTCTTAACTGCCGAGCCATCTCTCAGAATACCAGAATTTAGGTTTTTAAAAATAATTTTTTATTTTTTGGTGCAACATCTTTTTTCTCACTTTCTCCCAATTCTTCAGATGTTTTCCATTAGCTTTTTCAAAATATTTAAACTACTTTTTATTATTTTTAGAAAGAGGCTGACTATGCAATCCAGGCTTGACTCAAATTCATGGCAATCCTCTTGACTCAGCCACTCTAGCTGGAATCACAGGTGTGTTTTGTACAGGCCAGCTAAGTCATAATTTTGACTTTCCTTGAAAATTTCCTTGTGAACTTTAATAAAAGAAGGAGCATGACTGTATTTGTAAAGCACAAAAAGCTTGTCCAATGAGATGGAGAATGAATTGAAGAGTGGCTGACTGGAGGTAGGCAGAAGATCAATGCAGCAATCTAAGAAAAACAACACAAGATAGATTTTAGTTAGGCTGAAATAGAGAGCCTGGAGATAGAGTAAGCAGTGAATATGGTTGGGTAGTGCAGACCTATCCTGGAAACTTTAAAGCTGAGGCAACAGGAGGATGGCAAATTCAAGGCCAGCCTGGACTACAGAGTTAAATTCTAGGCCATTCTGGGCAGTTTAGTAAGTCTATCTCAAAATAGAAAACTATAAAGAGATCTAAGGATACAGTCTAGTGGTAGAGCACTTGTTGGTCCTCAGGATCCATCTCTAGTAGGGAGAAGGGGGAGTGAATTGGACATTAGTCAGTACATGATTTCTAGAATGATTGGTAGAGATATTAACTGTAAAACTAAGTTTTTAAAAATATATACTTTATTATTTTTATTTTTGTATGAGTGTATTGCTTGCGTGTGTGTAAGTGCACCTGTGTCATGCAATGCCAGAGGAGGTCAGAAGAGGGTGTTGGGTCCGCTGGAACTCGAGTTAAGGTTGGTTGCTAGTCACCCTGTGGGTGCTAGGATTCAAACTAGGTCCTCTGCAAGAGCTGCCAGTGAGTCATCTCTCCAACCCCAAGAATCTAGGTATTTTAAAACAGAATTGTGTATTTGAGACAGGTCTACACAATTGTGTTTTTCATATAGCTTGAATGCAGGTTCTGTAATGTCTTCTTCATACACTAGATTCATCACCATTTTTGACTTAGGAATGCTTTAATTAAAGATGCATTTTAGCATATTTGAGAAAGTGAGTAAATATGGTGCCCTAACAGACTGCCTATAGTTCTAGGGTGTAATATGAACTTGCCAATATTAATTACTTTTACTTTTTGAAAATCTGTATAACAGAAAAAACGTAAAAGGTGGTTGCTGATAATTATGTAGAGGAGAAACATGAATCACCTTTAAATAATGCACAAGAGGCAGTCTTTTTATGGAGCCCAGGCTGGCCAGGACCTCACAAGAGACCTGCCTGACTGCATCGCAAGTGCTGGGATTAAACGCGAGCACCGCCACTCTCTGCACAAGAATCATTTTAAAGTAGTGCAGACAAGAAGGTGGGTAAATTAGTCTACGGGAAGAAGACTGTTTATCTTTAATCATCTACCCGCCTTTTTTTTTTTTCTACTCTGGTGACCAAGTTAGGGCTAATTCAAGTAAAATTTTACTTTTTGAGGAGGGCCACAGTGGCGATGAACATAAGTGACAGACTGCAGGCTCAGTAAAGCTATTTCCCAATTTTCCAAGCCCGTGGGAATCTCGGTGAAAGACGCCAGGCGGTGAGGAAGAAATAGGAGGCTGTTCTAGGGTGGGGCGACCAGGCGACTTCCGCCGAGGCAGTGTGCGCATGCGCCCTGCGCGCCCCCTGCCGCCCGCCCCTCTCCCGAGCTGTCTCCAATTGGCCATCAGGGGAACGGAAGGCGAAGTAGAGCAGTGAACCCGGAAGTGCTTCTTGGCAGAGGCCTGGGCGACTCTTTTGAATGGAATCGGGCTGATTCATCGCCGGTTCTTGGAGCCAGATCTGCGCTGACCGTGAGGCGCTGCCCACCGCCACGTCGCCGCGTAGGCCAGGTATGTCGGAACCGCGACCTCCCTTCCGGCAGGCAGCCAAGCTGAGACGCGGCTCTTGGAGGCAGCTGTGCTAGGCCTCCATCCCCGAGCTTTCCTGAGTCACGTTGCCAGTGGCGGCCAGGGCCCGGACGGGGAGCATAGGCCTCGTCGTCCTTTCCTCCGGTGCCCCAGGGTCTCGGCCTGGTGAGGTCTGGTTGTTCTTTCTTCTTCCAAGCATTTCTGTTTCCCTCCGTCAACAGGTAGAGCTCTGTTTATGTCCTGTTCGTGCTCGTGTTCTTAGTTTCTTTCTGTGTTGAAAAACTTCAGGTCCCGGGAATCGAGAGAAAGAATAAAATTAACTTCCTACAGTGTATATGTTTGCTTCATCACTTGCCTTGCCTGTAGACTTGACTCGTAGCGTTAGCGTTACAACCCCTTTTAAAATAATTTAAATAAATCCTCGGAGAGACATTGTTTTTAGTCTTGAATATTTTCAAAGTAAAGTTTGGTTATTCCTAATACGCCTTTACTTTCAGTACTGCCCTATTGAGTAGTAGTTGTGGACTGTGTTTTTGGTAAAATAGAGATCTGTCGATACTTTGTAGTATGGGAACCCAGTTTTCTTGCGAATCGATCTCGGTGTCCGACAAAAGACTGTCAACATTTCAAAAGGGTCAAAGTAGAAAGCTAGTGACTGAATTTTTCTGTTTGTTTTGGAGAAAGCCTGTCGCCTGTCTCCTGTAGGCCAGGTTGGTATAGAGACCAACCTAGCCTTGAACTACGGCAATCTTCCTGCCTCAGCTTCCCAAATGTTAAAATTACAGGCATGTAATCCAACCTCAGCACTGAATGAAAACAAATAATAGTAGAATGATAACCAAATGTTAATAAAGATTTAATATTATAGGCTTTAAAATTAGCATAGAAGTATATAGTTCTAGTGTGTAAATTTCCATCACTCAGAAGGCAGAGGTGGGAAGTCCAAGGCAAGTTTGAGGCCAGCCTGGTCTGCATAGCAAGTTCCAGGCCAGTCAGGGTATGTGGAAAGACCCTATTCTTTCATTGCTCATGAAAGTATCTTCTTTTTGTTTTTTGAAATGGTATCTCCCTACATACCCCAGAATGGCTTCTGGTTATTGTGATCCTTCTGGCTCAGCCTCCCAGTGCTGGGATTATAGGTATGTTCCTCCACTCTGAGTTGGTTGTAGTGCTGCTAATAATAAAGTGTAAACAAAGCATCAAGAGAAGCACTTAGTATGATGAAATTAGAAACTGCAGTGTCACTGAAGATAACTAACATGTTGGTGGCCTTCTTGCCATGTAAGGTCACCAAATTGTTCATTTTTTAGTGTTTATATGATTTAGGGGCTTGAGAGATGGCTTAGTGATTAGTGTACTTGCAGAGGACTCAAGCTTGGTTCCCACCACCTTTATCAAATGGCTCACAGCCACCTGTTCTAGCTCTCTGGAAGACCCAACACCTTTCACTTCAGCAGGTACCTGCAGTCATGTGCACACACCCGCACATACATATAAATAAAATTTTTAAATTATGGTTTAAACAAATTGTATAAATTGTGCATTTATAGAGTTTAAAATGAATAGTAACAGAACTAACTTCTGTTAAGGTGTGTTTGGTGGAAAACTGAAAGTTGTCTTGATTTATTTCAAGACAAAAATTAAGCCTTGCCAAAAAAAGAAAAAATTGAAGTCATGACCTTGTATTTAGCCTCATGTGTTGAGTTTGGAAGGTTGTTTATCCCCCACCCCCACCCAGATACTTGGTAAATAATATATTACCATTACCATTCTAATTGAAAAACTGAATTTTAACCTCAGTAACATGCGAGTCATCTTATTTTTATATTTGACATCTAAACTTTCTATTTAGCATGTAGATTCAGAACTGCTTGTTTAAAAATCAATGATAGGAAGCAATTGTGCTCTTTGGTTTTCAGTTTTAAAGCAGTGTTTACTTCATGGTTCAGTATCTACCTCTGAAAACTTTAACCTGAATACTCATGTCTGATCTTGATGAATGTACCATGTAATTTTGCTGTACTCATTTGATATTTCATATTTTGATTTGGGATGGTTTGGTATCATTATCTATAAAGTGAGAGAATTAGATTGGATGATCTTTACCAATTCTAAGATAGATGTAGCAATAGTAACAGTGACAGCATCATACCTCAGATACTCTAAGAATTATATTGGACATTTTGGATTTATTGTGACAACTGTCTTGGAAGGTTAGGTATTTTAGAGATGAGATCTAGAATCTAGAAGAAAGTAACTTTTTCCATGTAATAGAGTGAGCTCAAACTAAGTTGGCTGGTTCTAGAGCCTTTCTTGCCCTATTTTACTACCTTTTTATATTTCGTACTTTATTTTGTATTTTTAAATTTCCTGAGTGTATTCAGCAAATGTTTTGCTGCTTGAATATTATAATTATGGAATAAGGCAGTATACATTTATAATTCCATCCTTAATTTTATAAATGGTGAGTATGGGTAGGAATCTTGCTTTTTTTTAATTTTCAATTTTTTGACGTTGGTTGGTTGATTTTGTGTGTGTGTGTGTGTGTGTGTGTGTGTGTGTGTGTGTGTGTGTAAATCAAAGGACAACCTTTAGGAGTCAGTTCTCTTCAACTATGTGGGTTCTGAGGATCTAGCTCAGGCTTGGCAGCAGGAGCCTATACCTGCTGAGCCACCTAGACAATGACTCTCAAGCTTTGTTTAAAAATTTTGTAATCCCAGCACTCAGGCAAAGGTAGTAGGTTTGGTGTAAGCCTATACCAGCAAGCTCTGGATCATCAATGGACTACTATATGATGGTACCTTGTCCCAAAAACCAAAGATAGAAAAAAACCTCCTGTTTATGTAATTAAACTATTTCTAGTTTTAATTCTTCACTGAGAAAAAGAGTTAGAAGTCTGGTTTTCCACAAATCAGAGAATAGAGGGATTGGAAATATAGTAAGATGGCAAATATGGAATATTGGAAAGAATTTACTGTAAGTCTGAGAGTAACAGTATTTACCCGGTGGAATGGGGAGTGAAAACAGTAAAATAAGAGATGTAATGATAAGCTTCAAGGGCTTAGCACGTCATGATTTTTTTCATCTTTGAGCTGCTAGTATCTTTAAAAAGTTTGAAAAATCTAAATTAACACAACTCTGCGGTATCTGCTTTCTACTTAGCCATTGTTCCATATATTGCCTGTAAATAGCTGAGAACGTATTTAAATCTAACATGAACATGATCTAAAAATGTTAGGTTCTAGTCAGATAATGACTTGAGAGGTTAAGTGGAGCGTCATCAGCCTTCAAAGAGATGCTTATTTTATATTTTTGCTGATTAAGATTCTGAATAGTACTGTATGTGTGATGTTATGTTGGGTATATAAAAACTGTTCATATTGTGTTAATAATATATTAAAGTTAATCATATCATGAATGAGCTTTTAAATCCTCAGCTTTTTATAGGCCTTCAGCTTCTAGAAGTCCAATATTCTATCCATTGCACCATGGATCTATCTATAGGTTTGTATAAGGGCTAAACTTAGTTTGGATCTTGGGACCTTTTATATTGCTTTTATTTTGAGAACTATTTTTCTGTTGTGGTGGTGTGGTTTTTGTTTTGTTTAGTTTTTGAGACAGTCTTACTAGGCTTGGCTGGTACTTGCTGTGTAGATCAGGCTAACCTCGAACTAACAGACATCTGCCTTCCTCTGCCTCCCAAATGCTGGGATTAAAGTCCAGTAAAAGCCCAGTGTGATATACATTTTAGCTTTGTGAACTTCTTTGCTTAATTCTGAAAAATGCAAGTTCCTGTCTCCAATATGATGAATTTATTTCTTTTAAATAGTCCTGGTGTTTTGAGGTTCACTAAGTGGCTTCAAACTGAGGAAGAAGGGTCTGTATTGGTAGTTCATCTACTAGTGATGAGTGTTGATGACAGCAGGTAGCATTCACAGTTGACTTTTCTTTTCTAAAAATTTTTGTGTGTATGAGTGTTTGCCTGGTGCTCCCAGAGGCCAGAAGAGGGTATTGGATTCCTGAATTACAGATGTTTGTGAGCCACCATATGGATGCTGAGAACTGAACCCAGGTCTTCCGCAAGGGCAGCAAAGTGCTGTTAACCATTGGGCCATCTCTTCAGCCCCTTTATGTCTGTGATTATGTTTTTTTCTATGTGCATTGTCTTCCTTAATCTTCTAAATGACTCTGTGAGATAGATGCTATCTTTATTCTCATTTGTGGATGAAGAAACTGAGGCTAAGAGGTAATTAACCCAAGAACACCCTGCTAATAATTATTGGAGCTCGTGTTTCATTCCTGGCATTGTAACTGGGGTAATAGCACTCAACCCTCATATACTAAGGAAAGTAGTTTTCATTTACCATCTCTTTCCAATTCACTGTTTTTATTTACAGGATGATGGAAACTATTAGAGATGTTAATAAAAAGTCTTTAGGGCTGGGTGTGGTGGTTCATGCCTTTAATCCTAGTACTAAGGCAGATCTCTGTGAGAACAATGCCAGTCTGGTGGTGTACATAGTAAGTTCCAGGCCAGCTGGGGCTATAGGGGCATCTTGTCTCAACAACCTCCCTGTCCCCCTAAAAGAAGAATACATAGCAAATATAAATGTAAGTTTTGTGTTTTTCTGGTTTTGAAGTGAGCAACATTGTTTGACTGTAATTAACTGCTCATCATTGTCATGCATGAACCTGGAGTATATATATTTTGTGAAGATAATTTCTGTGTTTCAGATATTTCTGTAAGAACTGGGGTACAGCTCAGTAATAGGGTGCATGCTTAGCATGGTAGAAGTGATGGGTTCAGCCTTCAGGGCCACCAAAAAACCCTGAAAATACAAATATACCTCTGATAGGCCCTAGCTTATTATTTCTGGATCTTCCCACTTGCAGTACTTTTGAAAACATTGACAGCTCATGATTTTGTTGAATGGAGCAGAACTATCATTAATTGCCTCATAATTGTAAAATATTTTTATTTTTACATTTATGAATACCAATTAGAATTGACAAATAGGATTACACAAAATCTAAAAGCTTCTGCACAGCAAAGGAAACTTAATAGCATAGTGAACAGGCAATCTACAGAATAGTAAACAATCTCTGTCAGCTATCCTTCAGACAGGAGGCTAATATCCAGAATATATAAAGAACTGCAAAAATTATACATCAAAAAGCTAAAGCTGCCAGTCAATAAATGGGCCAAGGAATTTAGCAGAGAGGTTTTCAAAAGAAGAAACAGAAATGGTCAGTAATTATTTTAAAAGTATCCAACATCATAGCCATCAGGGAAAACTGCTTTGAGATTCCATTTTACCCTAGTCTGAATGGCATCATCAAGAAAACAAATGAGAGAAAATTCTGCTGAGAATGTGGGGAAGAGGAACCTTTATTTCTTGGTGATGGGAGTATAAACTGGTGCAGTACTATGGAAATCAGTGCAGAAGTTTCACAGAAACCAAAACAGAAGGACCCCAAGACCCAGCTGTACCACTCTGGGGCATATATTCAAAAGACTATGTCCTCACAGAAGTACTTACATATCCATGTTTATTGTTGCTCTGTTCACAATAGCAGGGAATTGGAATCAGCTTAACATGTCCATTTACACATGAATGAATGGATAATGAAACTGGCACATATACACAATGGATTTTATTCAGCTGTTCGAAAAAACTGGAATTATGAAATTTGCAAGAAAATGAATGGAACTCTAAAATGTTAAAATAAATGTGGTAACTCGGGCTCACAATGACAATTACCATGTGTTCTCTCTCATTTGCTGATCCTGTCTTCTAATTTTTATAAGTGTGTGTTTATGTGGGAGTGAGTTTGGGTACAGATCAGCAAACTAGAAAGAGGCCCATGAATAGAGAAAATAGAAGTTTTATGAAGGTGGGGTGGGGAGAAAAATAGAACAAATTTAACATGCAAGTGGAAAGGGGAATACTGTGGGTGGAATGACACAAATGGGGAAGGGGGTACCGGAAATGAGGAAAGAGGCATGAGCCGTCAAAATCAAGTATGTATGCAAATGCCATAGGGAAACCCATTAACTAACTTTGTATGTTAACAAAAACAAGTAAACTACCAGTTACAAGTAATGCAGTGACTTTTCATTTCTGTACTGACCATTACTTTTTATTCACTTTGTGTACACTAGTATTTGTCCATTTATGGACATATGAACTGTGCATCAGCATAATAGAAGGTCAGATTCATCATGTGTCTTTTGCAAAACAGATGCTTGTTGCAAAGTGTAAAAACTTGGGACTGGAGAGATGGCTGAGCTGTTAAGAACACTGGCTGCAGAGGACCCAGGTTCAGTTCCCAGCACCCATATGGAGGCTAACAACTGTTGGTAACTCTAGTTCCAGGGGATCTAGTGCCTTTTTCTGACTTCTATGATCATTGCATGACACAGATGCACTTACATACTTGCAGGCAATATATTCATACATATAAAGTAAAAATAATAAATAAAATAGTTTTAAAAATTTATTGTTGAAAGACTAAGACTAACATTTCTCTTTTAGTTTTAAAAATATATTATTCACTCATTGAGTCTTGCTAAAAATAATGTATTGAGAGGAAATTCCTATAACAAAATAACCATTTTAAAGTGAACAGTGCAGTATTATTTAGTTCAGTCACAGTATTGTACGGTTATTACCCTAGTCTAACTCTAGAACATGTCCATCATTCTGAGGTAAAATTCTTAATTCAATCAGTTTCTCTATTTTCCTTTCCCTGACAACCATTAGCCTGCATTTTATCTGATGGACTTACTGGATATTTCATGCAATGGAATCACATGATGTCTCAGCTTCATTTCTGTTGCTTTTACAAAATACCTTGGTAAAAGCAACTTTGGGGAAAGGGGAGTTTATGTTAGCTCACAATTCCAGGTCTGGTCCATCATTGTGGGAAGTCAAGGCAGGAACCTGAAGTCACTGGTCTCATCACATCCACAGTCAAGAACAGAGAGAAATGAATGCATACATGTTTAGTACTCAGCTAGCTGTCTCTACTTCAAAGTTCAAGGCCCCAAACTAGAGATTGTTGTCTCTCACTTTCAGGCTAGGTCTCCCCATATAAATTAAGCAATCAAGACAGTCCCCCACAGACATGCCCACAGACCAATCTAATCTAAGCAGTCTCTTGTTGAGACATTTTTCCTAGATTGTGTCAAGTTGACAATTAAAACTAACTGCCATGTGCCCTCCCCCTTTGCCTCTGTCTTTCTTGTTTTGGGGATTGAACTCAGATCCTTTTACATGCTAGACAAAGCACTAAGTTGCCATTTCCAACCATAACATGTTTCTCTGATAAACTGTGACATATATTACTAATTTGTTCCTTTTTATAGCCAAATAATATTCCATGTATTCTGTTGTATAGCTGTATGATTTTGTTTTCCATTCCTCCTGTGATGGCTATTTAGATTATTTCTACCTTTTGGCTATTGTGAATAGTAATTCTATATACATTCATTGTACATATCTCATTTTAAGGACCTATTTTAAATTCTTTGGGACATATTCTTAGGAATAGAATTGGTGGGCCATATAGTAATTCTGTGTTTAAATTTTTGAACAACTGCCAAATTGTTTCTAGCACTCCTTAGATCTTGGGTTTCAGAAAATTAGCCTAGAATATTGTAATCTCAAGATGCATAGTCAGATTTAGTTTGTAGCAGTGCTTCTCAATTGACAGTGATTTTTCTCTTTCAGGGAGCATTTGCCAATGTTTGTAGACATATTTCTTTAAATTTAAAAAATGTTTTTTATTTATTCTTTGATAATTCCATAAATGTATACAATGTACTTGGAGCATAAAAATTTTTATTAAATTTTTGTATATCTCATATACAACATCTTAATCATCTTTATACTCCCTTCCCCATTGGCAGCCTCCCATAGCACCCTTCCTGCCACCTGCCACAGGATTTCATGTATCCTGTCATTTATGTTAAGGCCTAATCAAGTCAAGTTAGTATCCTCTGATGTCCTTCAGGGCATGTTCATCTGTTCATCCACTGGGGGTTTAGCCTGCCTATCTAGAGTCACTCACTCCTTTAAAGATTAGCTCTTCCTTACCCAGCAGTAATCAGCTGCCCAATAGTTCTTTGGTTAAGATTGGGACCTGTTGCATATTTCCACAGTTCTGTGCTGGACTTTTCTCTGCTTGTGTTTGCATGGATCTTGTGCATGCTGTCATCATTGCTGTAAGCTTATATGCTGAAGGTCCCAGGAGCATGTAAGACTGTATCCATGTGGTCATGCAGCTCCTCTGGTGGCTCTTTCAATCTTTCCATCCCCTCTTCTGCAGTGATTCCTGAGCCAGGAGTAGGTAAAGTTTAATATGGGAGTCCTGTTTAAGGACCCAGCTCTGCAGACTCTTATTCTCTATTCTTTGGAGTTTGTGGTCCTTTGTGTTCATTGCCCTCTTTTGCATGAGAGGACTTCGTTGATGAGAGTTGAAAGATGCATTAATATTCTCTCTAACCCTTGTTTCACTAGGTTCCATAAGCCTTAGGTGTAGAGGTTCCATTGTAGATGTGTCACTTAGGGTTGGGCATTTCACACTTAGTCTCTGAGTGTGACCAGTTGTGGAACTTTGGTGGGATTCTTTTGGTCTTTTTTTTGAGACAGGGTCTCCCCGAATTCCCAGTTGTACTGGAGCTCACTATGCAGACTTGCTGGTCTTGACTCACAGAGATCTGCCTGCCTCTGCCTCCCAAGTACTGGGTTTAAAGGCGTGTGCCACCACATGTGGCTCCAGTTGTGAAACTTTGTACAAAGTCTCCATCGGTTGCAAAAGAGGCCCCTTTGATGGGTGGTGACTGACATACTTCTCTGTAAATACAAAGATTCATATTTAGCACATACTAAGAGATTACTCATCTACGCATGTGACACTCTTGGGGTTTTCTCTAAGATCTATGACCTCTCCAGCCATGTGTATTTGGCTATGTTTACAGTACCACACATGAGTTCCCTCGCATTGAGTGGGCTTTAAGTTCAATTAGGTAGGTGTTGATTACCGCTGAGATAAAAGTGCCACTACGGCCCCATATAGTTTGCTCTTCTGGTTATTGTTACGATTATTAATGCCTTAAAGCTGGGGTTGGATCATCAGTTGATGTTCTCCCTTAGTAGCTTGCATAGTGCTCTCCAAAACTATGAGAACTAGTCTTCAGGGAGGTGGCTTCCAGGTCAATTCCAGCTCCATTTCTCCAAGTCCTGTGTCTGAAGTATGTCCTATCTTCAGCAATGGCATCTTACCTTAAAGCTCTTGGAGGCAAACAAGGACTGTGGCAATAGCCTGTGTAATTTTGTGAGTCTCTTGGACTACCTTGGCCAACATTTTGAAGGGAGGTATCTCCTGGCTGGCACTGTTTCTTGTTATATAGCCTTCAGCTATATATGGACTCATGTAGTGTATTGTATGTGTAATTTTTCTGTATGGTTTTAAACAAGTTTTTTCTGTTTTTTTACACCACTAAGCATTACTCATCTCTTTTCTCTCTCTCCCTCTTTACCCTCCCTTCTCCCTTTCTAGTTAAAGCACCCCCTTTTCCTCATTTTACCCTTGATAATACCTGTCGCCTGTGCTCCTGTCCCCGTGAGCTCCTTCTTCCCTTTTACGCTCATAGTTCCTTGTATGACCTTCCCTCTCTCCCTTCCGTTTAGATACCCCCACTTCACCCATTTCCCCCTTGGTAACAACTGTCTCTCTCAGGCTCCTTCTCTTTACTTTACTAGCTCGTTTCCATTTTCCTGGCTCCTGCAGTTACATCAGGATATATACTCATATAAAAGGATTTGATATTTTTAATTGTCATAGTTTAGTAACTTCTACTAGCATATAGTATACAGAGGTCAAAGATGCTACTGAATACTTAGTAAAATGTAAAATAGCCACCACAGTGAAAAATTTCTGGTCTGAACTTCAGTAGTACCAAAGTTAATAAATTCTGATTTGTAGCATGAATTTAATTATCATTAACAAAATAGAGTTGTTGCCATTTGCTTCTTTGCATTCATTTTGTGGTTCTGCAGTAAGAGTGAAGCTTTCTTCTCTGCTGCTTTTTATCCTTTTGCCATTAAGGATGGAAAATAAAAACTTCTGAAGTGTTGAGAGAGTGAGGAGAGAAGACAGCAATGATATTTCAGGCCTGTACTGTTTTGTTTTTGCTTTTAAAGATTAAAAAGGGTTTACTGTGTAGCTTAGACCGACTTCTAACTCAGGATCTCCTCCTGTCATCTTTTTGAAAGCTGAATCAGTACTTTGGGCAGCACAGTAAGAATTGCAGGAAGGTGCAGCTGCTATAATTTGTTTCACTGATGCATCTTTTTATGCAATTCTTTGCATTTTCCATTTTCTTATTTTCATCATAGTTGTGAATAATTAAGAAATGATGAACTAATTCCAAGGCTGCTGAATGTCAAGCTTTCAAAATAAAAGAAATATAACACTACTAAGGTCCTATAATGTATCATAAATGTAATGATTTGTATTGAGCCTGTATATTAATTGATTAATAAAATTAATTTTATTCTGTTTAAAAATATAAGTAAATTTTGGTTTTTGAGAGATCTCTGGAAATGCTTAAAGCTATAAATTATCTGTGTACAGAAGTAAAATGTATAAGCAAAATTTAGGAGTAATGTCTGCTTCGGGCTCCATGGGATGGTAGATCGGTCTAGTCTTTCAGGAAATAAGAATAGAAGTTCATTTTAGGGCAGGAGATTAAGGAATGCTTGCCTAGCATGCATGAGATCCTGGGTCAAATCCCTGGCATTGGGGGAAAATGTTGAATTCTATTTCATATGCAAAATTATGCTGTTTTTAAAGATTTTTGGAGTAAAAGTTTTCTTAATTCTGAAGATAATTATATATCTTTTTTTTTTTTTAAGGAACATATAAAACTACTTGGAAAAATTGCACCTGCAAGAATTAGCACGAGTTTGAATTAATAGAAAATTTTTCATATTCATCAAATTGGAGCTTAACACCTTAAGAGTTATAGTTGCCGAACAGGTGAGTTTTTAGAATGTATTTTACCTTTAATTGTTGTTTTAGGATATGATAGATACTATATGGAAGTGTAGTCTTTTTAACAGACATCAAATTATGAGTGTGTGTGATAGCCAGATTTTTAAGTGTGTGATTTAGAATATCGATATGTTTCATTTCCAAATGTTAGTATTATAAAATGTGTTCATCTTAAGTCTTTTAATTTGTTAAATATCTTTTTTCTGTTTGCGGAGACATCTAGTTTTGTGAAAAACACAAATTTGACCTGCCAGATTTTCTTTCCCTCTGCTCCCTACATAGCTCATATATATTCACAGCATCTGGAGTCTGTGCAAAGTCATCTGAAACAAAACAGGGAGAACAGATAAACTGAACACAGCTGGGAATCGACTTTGGCCTAGAATGAATATGTGTATATGTATCTGAAGTGTGTTTTGTGTCCTCCTCCCCCATTGATTTTTTTTTTTAGTTTTATGAGCTTGAAATGGTCTAAAAGTTTTCTTCGTTAGTAATATATTCTAGAGAAAATGTCTTTAGTATTTTGAAATATTCAAGATTATTTTTAAAGGCATTGTATTGAGTGACATTTGAGTTGAGGAACCTGACAAAAATGTTATCAGTTGGATAAGTAAGGTTGTGAATATAAAAGATTTTTTTCTGGATTATAAGGTTTTCTTGCCTTTCCATTTGTACCAATGAATTTATCTGTTGTGAAGTGAATCTCACAAACTTGTTGAGTAAAACAAGTCAAATACAAAAAATATATATGATTCTATTTTTAGAAAATTTGAAAGTAGCAAGACTAATCTGTGCTCTTAGAAGTTGGAATCCCATCTTTGTGGATTGATAGAGATGGGAAGGGACTCAAGAGGCATTTAATGTGCTTTCTTTATAAAGATAATGGCTATATCAGTTTGCTCACTTTGTGAAGTGTCCGTGCCTTTGCCATTTGTGCACTTTTCTTCATGTAGACTCAAATAAAGTTTGTGTTATTATCATTGTCAAATGTCAGAAGGATTAAATTGTTACTGATTGAGTCAAGAAACTTGATTGAGAAGAAATATAATGATCCTAAATACATAATGAGGGTTAGTTTGTAAAAGCAGTTCTACTTAGTAAAATAACATGGACAAAAATCACCACTCTGTTTCACTTATGATAGCACTTTCTAAAGCATTTACTTAGGAAGAAGAGGAATTTTTAAGGCACAGTAGCAGTTTTTAGGAGAAAAAGTGCTTCATTTTTATTGTTAGTACTTAGTTTTACTGTTACTCATTTTAATAATTTGTTAACTTTTTTTTATGCCGTGTAATAAGTACAATGCCGTTCCTTTACTTCTCATGCTTACGGGGTATCTCCTGTAGTTATTCCTTACATTGAAGATAAATTGAAATAAAGTTAATCATCTTTGTAATAATTCTGAAATTGTAATTGAGAATAACTGCTGAATTTCTTAGTGAAAGAATTTGTATCTCTAACATCTGAAAGAATATATGTATGTAGGCTCTAGAACACTATTGTAATGCATTTAATGTTTACTCTATAGTATTCTTTTAGTATAATGAGTTCATTTAAAAAGCCTTTGATGCTAATTCAGAGATCCATAGTCTACTCACAATGTCTTTCACATGTAGTTTTGATGATAACTGACAAGCTGTAAGTTAATTAGCACAGCACTTACTAATGAGGATGTTAAAATTTAATTTAAAAGTGAAGATTTTTTATTTGTACACTCTGGACAAATTGAAGGAAATTCAATCATACATATGATAAGCATTTCAGGCACTTTCCCCCCATTGAGGTACTTTATTAGATAACAATAAGAAAATATAATTAACTTAATGATAGCAAAGTTTTGAAAGTATGCTAAGATTGCTTGTCTTTAAAACTGGGGATAACCCAAAACCAAAGCAGTAAAATAAGGTCTGTTAATTAGCATGGAAGACAGCTTCTTGAATTAATATGTGGTGTTAATTAACAGGAAGTCTGATGTTGTGTGGTAATTACCACCAATATTTTTGACATACTGAGTGACTGAAGGTGAATTATATAGATAGCAATTGAGTAAACACTTTTGTGCTTAGGAACGTTTTCCTTTGTTTCTGTTTTCTAGAAATATGGACAGACTTCTTAGACTTGGAGGAGGTATGCCTGGACTGGGCCAGGTTAGTATGCAACCTGATAAGCCACAAGCTTTTCTGTAATTATCTAAAGAGAAAGAAATAACCAATAGATAGGGCTCAGGGTAAGAAGGGACCTTCCTTATTCTCGGTGCTGTTTTGTAAGACTAACATGTGGAAACATTTTCTATCATTTAATTCACCTTTTGCATAGGAATAAGAATTTTTTTTGTGCACTTGGTTTAAAATTTGGGCATATGTGAGAGTATAAAGTTGCCTTTCCAAAAAAGAAAAGGTTACCTTTTCCAAAAAAAGCCTTAAAACATGTATTTTGGAGTTTATAATGTAAATGTTACATGTTACATATGAAAATCTAGACATGGCATACTTTTTAGTAGATAAAGTAATGTATGTACAGTCTTAACTCATAAATTTCTGCGAGTAATTATAGTATATGGATGAATTGATAATAGTTCTTTTTTTCCTTTAAATTTGGTATATTTAAGGTTTCCTTTATACTCTTTATTAAAATTAAGTCATTGTTCAATCATTCTGATATTATTTTCTTCAGTGCTTCTGGACATTTGGTCTCTAGATAGATTTCTTTCAAACTATGTGGATAGTTTGCCTTCAGCTGAAAAAGAATTTCTGCCTTTTTTGTTGTGCTAAGAATCAAACCCAAGGCTTCACACAGGCTAACAAGTGCTCCACCACTTTGAAGCTTGGATTATACTCTGTTTATCTATTGTTATTAACAAAAAGAGATGATTTGATATTATTCCCTTCCTGAGACTTCTTTGTAATGTATTGCTTTATGGCCAAAATAACACTTTTGGGGGTGGAACAAGTTCTCACTGTGTGACCTTGGCTGGTCTGAAAATCACTATGTAGACCAGACTGGCCTCGAACTCACAGAGATCTCCCTGCCTCTGCTTCCCAAGTGTCAAGATTAATGACATTCATCATCATGCCCAGCTCAGCATATTTATAACTTAAGTTTAGAATCTTTTAGTTACCAAGTTTCCTTAATTTCTATACTGCCATCAGGACTCCATTGTTTTCTTTAATTCAAAATAAGCTATATTTATAGGAAGAAACACAGTATTGAGATGTAATGAATGATTTTCTTTGCGTTAAAAGCACTTTTACAAGAGTTTGATTAGGCTTATTGTGGTCTGTCACTGATAATTCCTTTTAGAAATTTGCTGTTTTTTGTGTTTATGTTGTTTGCTTCTATAGACCAGTTGTTTTTCATCTATCTCTGTCAGTTTTAAATATTTCTCATGCTTTTTTGTTAGCAGCCAATTTCACTTCATTTTCTAAATTTTTAAATAATTTATTCTCTGGTAATATGGAGATAAGCAAATTTACATGTGAATTATTAAGATAGCAGAATTCTTAACAGAAGTTGCATCATATCTGAATACTAAAGTAACTCTCCTTAAGCATTAGATGGAGTTAATTATTTATTCATCTTATAAAACTATGCTGAAAAATTGCTAGACATGGGATAATGGCTACACATTGAGCCATTTTGTTTCATAGGAATTTCTGCAAACTTTTGTAACATGTGGAAAATTGTTTGCTCCGTATTCTCTGATTCATTTCTGATTATATTAAATAACCTCTGGTTCTCAGTTTGTGTTTTTATTGGAACTTTAAAATGTGTTGTTTAAGAACCCTTCATTTTGAGCTGGGCATGGTGGCACATGTGTTTAATCCCAGCACTTGGAGGCAGAGGCAAGTGGATCTTTGTGAGACTGAGGTCAGCCTGGTCTACATAGTGTGTACCAGGTCAGCTGTGACTACAGGGAGACCCTGTCTAAAAAAGACCAAGACCAAAAAAAAAAAACCAAAACAAAACAAAGAACCCTCTCATTTCATGTAGGTATCTTATCTCTCCAATTAGATGGGAAACTCTCAAAGGAATAATCTGTTATGTAGAGTTCTTATCTTTGTGGTATCTCTTTTTTTCCAGATACTAGATAATCAATTTTTTTCTCCCCTAAACTTTATTTTTGTTCTAGGACTAACTTGACTAACAAATATAGTAGTCCTTGTGTAATATGAAATGTTAAGTATATTTTTTTAAGATTAAAAATATTATTTATGTCTACCTGTGTGTCTGAGTGTCTGCTGTGTGCATGCCAGGTGCCTGCACAGGACAGAAGAGGATGTCATAACCTATGTAGCTGGCGGTACAAGTGGTTGTGAGCTGCCTGGTATGGGTTCTGGGAACTGAACAATGCTCTTCTGGAAGAACAAGTGTTCTTAACCTCTGAGTCATCTTTCTTGCCCAAGTGTGTTGTATTTTGAAAAAAACAGGAACATTTAAATTTTTTAAAATAAAGCATCAACATGTTTGGTGCTTGGATTGATTGTAGACTTGCATATGCTAGACAAATGCTTTCCCCCTAAACTGTACCTCAACTCCATGAGAAGTCAAATGTCTTTGAATTGATAAGTGTTTTCCTTAGGTAAAGCATAGCAAACAATAGTAATAAAAAAGGAAACAGAAGTTTATCCCTTTAAAACTGAATTGGAGAGGTTACCATTTTACATTTAGTAGAAAGTTAAAATTATCTCACAAATAGGGGACAGGACTTGCTAAGTTCTCAGGCAGGCTTTTTAAAAATGGGGGCAAAATTAGTGAAGGCTTCATATATATACATGTAGACATAAGGAAATACAGAGCTTCTCTGTCTTCTCTCGTAGTCAGGATGTATCATTGCACACTAGTGTGCAGAATACTAGTCAACACTCACTAGGAGGGAAGTTCCACTTGCTTCATTGGAGTCTTAAGTATCCAGGAACTTTACTGGAATATCATTACCTAGGTATTATTGATAAGTTGTTCATACCAAAATTGAGCTCAGTCTCCAACATCTTTCTCTTCTTTGAGGCTATCTGCAACCTCCCAACCCATAAATCACTTGTTTGGTATAGTGATTATTCCCCAGGGGAAGCCATCTAAGAGCCCGATTATTATCATAACAAACTCCGTCTTTGTTTTGTTTTGAGACAGGGGTTCTCCCCTTCTCTTGCCCCACAGCTGGCCTGGAACTTACTCTGTAGACCAGCTGGCCTCAGTCTCAGGGTGATTAGGCTGCCTCTGCCTCCTGAGTGGGACTGGAATTAAAGACAACACTGTCATGCTTAGCAACAAATGCTGTCTTTAGGAAATTACAAAGTTTTTTGAGGCTTTGTGCTGAGAACTCAAAGAGCAAAGTTTTATATGACCAGAATTCTTTTTCCAATTTTGGCCATTATTTATATGGAAATAATTGAGTCCTTCATTTGAATGTTTGTTGTGCTCTTATATAGTGCTAGTTACTTGTTTGTTTACTTGTGTTGGGAATTGAACACAGCGCCTCTGGCATAACACATGTTCCGCTGAGTGATATCCCCAGTCCTGGTGCTGAGTTGTTTTTTTTTTTTTAATTCCCTGCCAAGAGACATGATCCAATATTAGGAATCATAATTTTAATATAACCCACTCTGGCTTAAAGACATTTGGGCTTTTGCTCTGTATGCTATTAAAATTGATTATATTATTTTTTAAATGGAGGAATTCACAGAAAATAATTTTGAAATTTCAGTATTACAGTTAGTGCTGGTTATTTCATTGTATTTGACGTTATTTGGCCTTGATTGGTTTTCTTTACTATTGGGTTTGACAGGAAAACAGAACTTAAAAAAAATCAGTTTCCATCCATTTTAGTCTCTTGACTTTGGATACTAGGGCATCTTTTTCTTTTTCAATCTTTGCATATTCTCTGCTCCTATTCTCCTGAAGTCTTGCTTGTTTCCACTGTCCCCTTTCTCTTCCTACAAAGATGTTTAGGTATATTATATTTTTGTTGTATGTGTAGAGTATTCATGTGTTTGCACATATGTATGTATGTACGTGTATGTGCACAGTCATGTGCACGTGTGGAAGTCAGAAGTTGACATGTAGAAGTCAGAATTTGACAGTATCTTCTGTTGATCATCACTTTTACTGACTTTCTTGTTGACAGTTTCATAGTTATATATAATGCATTCTGTTCATTCTCACTACCTTCTTCACATTCATGCCTTTGTGTTTTGTCTTGTGATCCACTGAGTTAAATCAAAGGGGTGCCTTTGTGATCATGGGTTTCAAACTATCATTTAACCCTGGTGAGCTCATCTGTGGGTACACAAGAAAAGGCAGTGACTGTCTCTCCCCCAGATTCCACTGGTATCCAGTAGTACAGCAGAGTGTAGGTATGGTTCGGTGAGTCTCTTTGATTCATGTTTGACTGATGATAGTTCAGTCTTGCGCAGTCCCAGTGTAGGCAACCATAACTGCTATGAGATCAGGATTGCAGTGGCTGTTTCATTCTCAGAATATAATGTTTGAAGCCTTTCTCCCTGTCTTCTGGGAACTCTTACATTCTTTCCACCTCCTCTTCTGCTATGTTTCCTGAGCCTTAGACTGGATAGTATAGGTGTCCTGCTTTGTGTGGGCACTCAGCTGTGACTTCTCAGTACTTGAGCAGCCATGAGGCTTTGTACTCACTCGGTTATTGCAAAGGGAAGCTTCTCTAGGTAAAACTGGGTATATTGTTTGCTGGGTCCTGTAGTGTGGGCTGAGGCCTTGATGGAGAGGGTGTGGGGCTTATCTTATCTTTTGGGACAGGGTCACTGAACATATATTCTGTTGATTGTTTGGCTGGACTGGGTAGCCAGCAAGCCCCAGATCTTCCTGTGTAGACCTCCGAGTGCTGAGATTGCAGGTGTGTACTGCCATGACTGTTTTTTTACATATGTGTTGGAGAACTGAACTCAAGTCCTCATGCTTGTTCATTAAGCATTTTGCCTATTGAGCCATCTCTCCAGCCTTCTGCACTGTACTTTAAAAATAAACTTCAGAACATTGTGCCATTAAACATTTCTTTTCCGTTTGTTTCTAGATGTCCTGAAATAAGATCTCAGAATTATATTTTCTACTTCCTCAACTCCATTCACTCCTAGGAAACTATTCTGGTTCCTTCCACCTTTACTGTGCTGAAATTGCCCAAGTTGCTGAGTCTCTTGGCCCATCACCCATGTCCTCCCCTTCTGAGTAAACCAAAGTTCTCATAAGTGGTAGGGAAGTTTTCTACCACTAGGCTACATCCAACACCCCATTTTATATTTATTTTGTTTTGTTTTTTCATCTTGTTATTGAATTTTTATGATTTTTGTACAATATAATTTTGATGGCACTTAGATCCACTCCCTTCTCCTCCCCCCCACAGCCTCCTGCCAATTTAATGAACTCTCATGTGTGTGTGTGTGTGTGTGTGTGTGTGTATATATATATATATATATATATATATATATATATATATATATATATGTATATGATATATATAATATAGCCTATAGAATGTGATTTGTGTCTCCCAATGTCCTTCAGTGTGGATGCATCCATTGGGCCCACCAGAATCCTAACCCTGTAAGACATTGTCTTTTCCCCTCCCAGTAGCCATTAATTGCCAGAAGTTCCTTAGGTTGTTCTGGGATTTCTTACCCATTTCCTCATGTTTATATTGGGGTTTTTGTCTAGTTTGAGTTTGTGTGGAACTTGCGTAAGCTGTCACCATTGCTGTGAGTTCATATGAGTAAATGACCAACTATCTGAAAGACTCTGTTTCTTTGTGATCATCCACCCCCTCTGGCTCCTCTTCTACAGTAGTGGCATTTCTTTCTTGGGGATAATCAACAGCTGTCTAATTGGAATTAAGTCGTGTCCAATGGGAGGGAATTCATGTATGGTATTGTAATACACATGACTGGAAAGGTCATAGGTCCTAGAAAAAAGTTTATTTTTGTTGTTGTTTTGCTTTTTTAAGTTAGGGTCTTGGAACTGGAGAGATGGCTCAGCAGTTAGGAGCACTGTCTGCTTTTGCAGAGGCCCTGAGTTCAGTTCGCAGCACCTATATGGCAGCTAACAACCATCCATAACTCCAGTTCTAGGGGCTCCGACACCTTCTTCTGACCTCTGCGGGCATTATACAACACAGTGCACTTAACATGCATTCAGGCAATACATATAAAATAAAAAATAATAAAATATTTTAAAGATAGGGTTTCATTTAGTTCAAGCTAGCCTTGAACCCTCTGTAGTCCAGGCTGGCCTTGAACGCCTGATTTCCCCTGCTTCCACATTCCAAGTGCCGTTACAACTGGCTATTTTGTTTTTATTTTGAAAAAGAGTTTTGCTGAATTACCAGAGCTGACCTTGAACTTGTGATCTTCCTGCTTCAGACTCCAGTGTACCTGGGATTATAGTTATGTACCTGGCTGCCTTTTTCTTTTAAATCAGTACTGAGGCTTGAACCTAGGGCCTTATATATGCTGGGCCAGAGCTCTACCACTGAGTTATAGCTTTAACTGGCTTGCTTTTAGTTTTCCTTAAATTACACTTCAGCATTTCATACTATAGTAGAACTTCTCTTCCTGAAACTTCTGTCATGTTACTTTCCTCTAGTTCTTTATTATCATGAGTATACCTACAAAATACCTTAAAGTTATTTTTTTATAATGTTACATTAAAAAGTATCAGTGCTTGATTAGCAGTAGGTTTAAATTATTAAATCTGTCCACAGTTCTTTATTTCAATATTTCTTATCAGTAGTTTGAAGTAGAAAACAAGTTTTGTTAGTACTATTAAAATATTTAAAGCAGTATCTTTAAATTTCAAATACAGTTTTTAATTTCCTTTCCTAAGTGATTAAAAACTGAAAGTACTAAAACCTATGAAATGGTTTTATGGTTATTATATATTTATGGTTATTACTATATTATGGTTATACAACAATCATATATTGCTCTAATTTGGTTATTTTCTTGTCTTAATTATCCCAGGAAGGTCTTGTCAAATAAACTAGTTAGCACTGAAGACTTAACCTTTAAAAGTTGTTGTTATTATAGTTTGTCTCTTTAATTTCAGAACTCAGTCAAGATAAGCTAAAAAGTAGGTAAAACGACATTTATTACATAATCTACAGTTTGGATTTGTTTGGACAATATTTGAAGCTTGATTGGATGTCAGGAAATGCCAAGATGAGTGAGAAGAGTGGTACTTATCACTGGGGTCGTACATTCCAGTAGATGAGATGCAATCATGGTTTAAGTGTAGGTACATACATACTACTTTGAAAAAGTAGAAACTGGCAATCATGTAAGTAATTTGATTTCTCAGTATAGTAGAGGAAGGTTACTTATTCTTATAACATGAGGAAAATGAGGCTAAATTGAGGAGATGCTATGTGAGCTATGCTTTGAAATTCATGCATGGAGAGGATAGACATACGAGGTGTACTGGAAAGAGGATTATAAGGGAGTTTGAGTAGATTAGGAAAGACATTTTTCAGTGCCATGTTAGTCACTTCTGCTTTTTTTTCCTGATACATATTGTTGTGACATAATTTTTTACAGACTTGTGAGATAATTCAGTGTATATTTCTTTACATTAAGAAAAATGTTTATAATGGAAAATGTTTTATTTTTTGTTTTAATGTATTTTTATTCTTTGAGATTTTTCATATATGCATGCAAAATATTTTGATCATATTGATTCCCCCCTCAACTTTTCCCAGATCCGTCTTCCACCATTGTATGTATGTTTCAGAAGTAGTTCTAATGGTAATTGGAGAAGGGGTGAAGAGTAAAGGTAAAACCATCATACTATGAAACCTTTCTAGCTTTCAACTTTTGTGGTATATGGTGGGATTATACTTTCTGTCAGTTTTGAAATTAGCTAAACATGATGTAGCTTTGGTCAATGGAGAGTGACTGGAAGTTAATTTTTAGGTTATTTTAGGTGAAAGCTTTAAGAATCAGAGTAATTTGTCTGCCATGACAGAGTGTGAATATGGAACCTCTTTTATCCAAGTCTTTGGATGACTTTGATATTCAAGTTGCAGGTTTAAAGTGACATTACAAATCCTTTATTGGGGTGTGTGTGTGTGTGTGTGCAAGTGATCTGACAAGGCTTTCTTAGATTTAAAAATTATTATGAATGGAATATGTTTCTTTAATTCCTGAATTTTTATGTATATGAGTTTTGTGTGTATTAACTGATAATGTTTTTCTGATTTCTTATTGTAGGTCTTGGGATAGAAATAATATCTCATTTATTTGTCCTAAGTTTTGGTCTAATGTTTTATAGAAAAGATTAGTTTAACATAACAGTAGGAAAGTTCCTAGAATAAATAAAGAAATAATACTGTTTTCACATACTAGGTCTCACCATTTAATAGTAAATTTAATGAGTTGCTAGTAAAATACCAGCCAGAATTTTCATGGAATTAAACATTAATTCTAAGTTTCATATTGGGAAAAAAAGTTCTAGTACAGCAAATAAATTAATGAAAAAGAGAAAAGAAATTTACTCTGCTGGATTTACATGTTTTTATGCTGTATAACTCAAATGGTATATTGTTGCAGACGTGCTCAGATAGGTGCATGTGATGTTTAGTGTTGATTGTCAGCTTGGTAGACTCTGGAATCACCTAGGAAACAGCCTTCTAGGCATACCTATGAGGAATTGTTTAGATTAACTTAGTTTCAGGGCATGCCTATGAGGGATTATCTTCTTTTTTTTTCCTTTCTTTAATTTTTAGTTACATTAAAAAATTAGCACATGGGCTTGCATATGTACACACACACACACACACACGTCACAGCACAACTTTTGGGAGTCAGTTTTTCCTTCCACTGTTTGAATCTCAGGTTGTAAGGCTTGACCTTTACCTGCTGAGCCATCTCATTGGGTCTGATATTATATCTTGATTAGGTTAATTGAGGTGGGAAGACGCATCCTAAAGGAGGAGTTAGTTCTGGACTGCAAACACAGGAATCGAGCTGAGCACAAGCATTCATTGCTTTCTTCTTCCTCACTGTGGATGCAGTGTGACCAGCTGCCTTACACTCCTGCTACCTTGACTTCCTCGTCATGATGTCTGTACCTAGAACTGTGAACTAAAATAAACAATTCCTTAAGTTGCTTTTATCAGGGTATTTTATCACAATTCTAAGAAAAGTAATGCAGTCGGTATAATTGAGTAAAAAGTCCAGAAATAGACGTATGGCTCTGTAGGAACTTCGTGTATATGGGGTGTTACTGGTAAAGAAAAGGACCTGTTCAGTAAATTATGCTTTCAGTACGTGGGTAAACTAAAATTAGATCCCAGCCTCATTGTATGCACAAAGATAATGTACCAATGGGTTGAATGTTCATATAGGAAATCAAGCTTTATAAATTTTGTGAGGTAGACCTCTTGGAGTGGCTATTATCAACCCAAACTGAAGTAAGTATTGTGAGGAATGAGAAATTGGAGCCTTTGTACCTTGACAGTTGGAACATAAAATTGTGTAGCCTTTACAGAAAACAATGTGGTGGTTCCTCAAAAGCTTAAAGATAGAATTTCCATATGATACAGCAATCCTACTTCTGGGTATAGGTCCACAAGAATTGAAAGGAAAGCTGTAGCCTATTTGAATACCATTGTTTAAAACAACATTATTCATAATATCCAAAAGATAAAAACAACTCAAATGTCCTCCAGTTGAATGGATAAGTAAATGTGGCATACATTTGCATAGTGGAATATTATTCAACCTTAAAGGAATAAAACTTTTTAATTTTTAAAATTAATTTTTATTTTATGTTTATCAGTGTTTTGCCTGCTTGTATGTAAGTGTACCATGTGTGTTCATAATGCCCTCAGAGGCCAGAAAAGGAGCTCTGGATCCCCTGGAACTGTAGTAACAAAGGGTTTTTATGGGTTTTCTTTGTTTATATTGTCTACGTTGATAGTTTTTTTCCTTACTGATAGGTACCTCTGTTACCTTTTAAAAACTTTTTTCTTTTACTATTTCATGAATACCACTGTACATGTATGTATAAAGAGCCTTTCTCCATGAGATTGAGTACAACCAGGATTTTATTGCCTTTAACTAAAAAGAACCTTTCTAAACACTGTTCAGTCGACTTGTTTCCTTCCTATTAAGTTGAGAGGAATCAAGATATCTTAGTAGTTTTATTTCTTTGCTTAATTGCAAAAGTAATGATTTTGCTTTAGAAGAAAAGTAAAAATTTGAGATATCTGTTATTTTCAAAACTCTTGTTCCTGATCATTCTGCTTATGTACTTGATCTGATTTTATGCTATAGAAAATGAAGGAAGGTCATGTCAAAAGTAGACTAATTGGCATAATTTTTCTAGTTGTCATTGTAGTATAATATTGAATAGATATTAAACGCTGTAAAAAAATGTGGGTTCTTGAGCTCTTATGCTCTTTAAGGGCTATCAAATAAGTAAAAAAAGAAAATTTCCTGGTGAGTACATTGTAGTTAATCTGTGTCATTTTATTGAGGTCTTTGGTTATACCAAAAGTGTTAAGAATTAATCAGATTGTAGTAAGATAGAATCAGAATTATGAGGAAAAGTAAATGGTTGTGGCTTTAAATTGAAAGTTAAGGATGTGATAGATCTGTATATCTGGTTATGTTTTTAGTAGAAAGAATATATGAGATGGAAGACAAAAAGAAGATACCTTTCTTAAATATAGGAGGCCAAGATATTGCAGTATAATATGGGATGTTTTGATCCTAAACATCCAATCTGTTTTCTTTCCTTATCTTCAACATTGCTTTACTTGTTTTAGGTTTTATGCTTGCTTATTTTTATTTGAGATAAGGTCTCAATGTATAGCCTGGGCTGGCTTCATTCAAACTCATGATTCTCTTGCCTAAGTCTCCTCAGTGCTGGGATTCTATACATCTGCCACCAGGTTTTGCTGTATCCTTTATTGTTGAACTATTTATTGGTTACTGTGTTAACTTGATTCATTGGCTTTGGGATTTATTTCTTATATTTACATATGATAATTTATAATTTTTCAGTTCATATTACCATTTAGGGAGTTCTCTTTTTGTTATATTTGTATTATACCCATTTAAAACCTGAGCATGTAGGACTGGAATTATCCTTCACAATGGACATTCAGGGTTCTTTGTGGGATGCTGTCTATATTGAATGTTCTGAAAGTATACCACCAGAGCAGAGCAATGGTTTCCACAGGGAAGTCTCTATGTTATCTTTTAAACTGCTGCTAGTGTCTTCATAGGCTTTTTCTTCCCCACTACAAGACCGAATGCCTGTGAAAGGCATTGTGATGGCTAATCTTGGTTGTCAGTGTGACAAATCTGGGAAGAGGGAACCTCAACTGAGGAATTTCCTCCACCAGATTGTCCCATGGCTCTAGCTATGTACATTTAATTGCTTATTGATAGAGGGCCCAGCCTACTATGGTAGTACAGCCCTAGGCAGGTCCATGTGGACTGCATAAGAAAGCTAACTGAAAAAGCCAGTGGAAGCAAGTCAGTAATTAAAGTTTCACCTTGGTCTCTGCTTTAGTTCCTGCCTCCAAGTTCCAGCCTTAGGTTCTTAACTTATCCCCCCTTGATAATGGATTCTAACCTATCAGATGAAATATTAACTTTGTTGTTGTTATTGTTGACTTTTTGAGACAGGGTCTTTCCATAGCTCCAGCTGGCCTGGAACTCTCGACATAGGCCAAGTTGGCCTTGATTCTCACCGATCTTCTGCCTTTGCGTCTGCCTCCCAAATGCTGGGACTGAAGGTGTGCACCACCAGGCCTGGCTTTATGTTGTTTTTGATCATGGTGTTTTATCATAGCCACAGAAAAGCAAACTAATACAGGCATGGTGGAGGAGGGCATAGGGACAATAAAGAGTAAATTAATGATTATGATAGCGTTACCTTCTCTTATTCCTATCCATGTATTTACTCTCTTTTTATTGGCATACATACTCATTTGCCCATGGTGGTTTCTTGTTAATTAGTTCTATATCTCTTAGTATTGTAAACACCAGATCTTGAGTAATTGGAAGGAAAATGCTTATTAAAAAGATATGGCAGGGAAGCTGAATAGATGACTTAGTGGTTAAGAGCTCTTGTTCTTTCAGAGGACTCAAGTTCAGATCTTAACACTTAGGTGTGGTAGCTCACAACAACCTGTAACTCCACCTCCTAGGACCAAGGTGACCCATAGGTGTCACCCACACACCCACACACATAAATACATTAAAAATTTTTTTTAAATTTATGTATATGAGTGTGTTGCCTGAATATATGTAAGTGCATCTGTGTCATGCAGTGCCCAAGGAGACCAGAAGAGGGTGTCAGATCCCCTGGAACTGGAGTTATGTATTGTTGTTAGCCAGCATGTGAGTGCTAAAAACCGAACCCGAGTCCTCTGGAAGAGCAGCCAGTAGTCTTAACTGCTGAGTTATCTCTCCAGCCCATAAGTAAAATTTTTTAAAAAGATAAAAGGAAGAATAGATATCACAGGACTGGGGTATAACTCAGTAATAGAGCACTTACCTCAGTAACTCAGTAATGCATCACCCCCCTCTCCTCCCACCAAAACAAAGGTACTAAAATAACAAAGCTGAATTTTCAAAAAGTGCTTTGTTCTGTTTTGTAAAAAGGGTGCTTTCTTATACCTTTGAGAAACTACATATTTCATTAGAGAGTGTATTTCTGTTAACTTTAGGGAGGTACTTTTGATTATACTTTTAGAATGCTCTGTGTCTCTAGTTACTATTCCCTTCCCACCTGCAGATTCTGCTTGCTGTTCACATTTCCTATTTCCTACTTTATAGACTAGAAGAGGCCCTTGAGTACTTTATGGCTCACTTTTTCTGTAGTGGTCTATCTTGAAAGCTTTCAATTTGATGTAGTATAAAATACGTAGTAGTATAGAGAATCTAGAGTGGTGTATGGAGCCTAAAAGACAATCTATATTTATTTTAAATTGCATAGATTCCTATCTAGTACTTAACAGAAGAGGTTAGTGAGCAGAGGACTAGTAGAATATTACATATTCTGGTTTGAGTATTTGTGTATTTAGTTTTTTCATACATTCTTCACAGTCCTGCAAATGTAGGTATAATTGTTTCCATATTACAGGGTTGAGTCACAAACTAATAGAAAGTGTGGTAGCTAGACCTGAACACAGGTCTTTCAGGTGCAAAACTTATTCTGTATCATTGCTCTTTCCTCAGGTGGACAAACTCTCTGTTGTTATACTGGTCATATGCTTCAGAAATTAATAAAATTTAAGCAGTCTTACAGTTTTTATTGCAAAATGTAGATGAAGGAAAAGATACTTGTTTTTAAATTTTTAGGCAATGCAAAATGGTTAAGAGGGTTTTTTATTCTGGCATGAAATACCTGGTCCATATATCAAGGATATTTAAAGAATGAGAATATTTTTTCATTTTATTTCCTGTGGTAATGTATATCTTGGCTCATTGATAAAGGTAGAAGTTACAAGTAGTTCAACTTTTAAAAGAAGATTGGTATTGCTAACTCTTCAAAACAATGTTCTTACTATTCTCAAATGGATTATTGCTCTAAGCTAATTGCCAAACTATGTTCTTGGACTAAAGAGTTGTTTTAGGAAAGAAGCTTCTCATCTTAAGTTAATTTCAATGACCCATCAGGTTGTACCTTGAGTTGTATAATAAAAAAGGAGGTACAGAGAGCTGTTTTGAGTAGTAGACTTGCCAATTAGCCATCAAGTGCTTCCATCTGTGAAATTGCTGATCAGATGGGTTAGCTGGGATGTTTCCAGACTAGGGCATCAGAAATGGCACTTGAAAACTGTCACTTTCATGATGGGGTTTCAAGTATTACACTGCTTGATACTGTGGAACCTTTTTTTCCTTTTACAACACCATGTTTTTTTAGAACATACTGATCCCATTTATGAATTCTGTGGCATCAAGAGAACTTGGGAGACCTGCCACTGATATAAAGTTCTGCTTAATCTGCTGCTCTGACTTGTGCTGGTATTAAACCATAGTGATAACAGTTTCTTTGGTAGCCCTCACAGCAATGTTGTTTAGTGATTTGACTGAAGCCAGAAGGCAATGCTCATTGCCTATTGGCCATGGAGCTGGCACACTGGTCAGTTTCTTTGTACTTTACCATTAATAAAAGTTTGTTTTCAGATGTCTCACTCTGTTATAGAATTTTATTTTTATTTATTTATTTATTTTTTTCAGACACAGTCTTCCTGTAGCCCAGCTGACCTGGAATTTGATATTCAGATCCACCTACCTCTGCCTTCCAAGTGCTGGGATTAAAGGGATGTACCAACATGCCCAGATTCCATTGTAGAAATATATGGCAGCCTAAGGTCACATAGGTGTTGTGATTGCTACAGGGAGCCGTAGTGTGAATGACTTGGGATCTACTCTATACACTTATAAGGGTTTAAATCATTTATTGGTAACTTACATTTAAAATTTTTTAAAATAAGTAAGAAGTACAAATTTCTATAAATAAAAAATGTCTTTCCTTACAGTTCTGTATATTCATGACTTAACCATCTATATTGCAGGAAGTTTTCCCTACATTGGTAAATGTCTTGTGGGTCTGCTTAGCTATTAGAGTCTCTGAATGGCTTCCTGTGTGCAAAGCCTGTATAGGCTTTTCTTCTTTTCTAACAGAACCAGATTCTTGAATTTTGAACAAGCTTCCTGGTCTCTGGTTTGTGTGGAAACAAATTTGTTGCTTTTCTGCCTGTCCTGGCCCAGATCTCTGACTTACCAGAATTATTGGGAAAGGAAGTATATTTGGGTAGTGGTTGAAAAGTTAGGGCTCTGGAGCAGGGTGAGATCTAAACAGTGGCCGAAATCCATGGAAGAAGCAAGAGAATGAGAATGCAATAAAAATGCGGAGGAAGTAGGTAGTTTGGTAGTTATGCTTCCACAGTAGATTTTTCATATATTAGTATCACCCTCAGGCTCTTTAACTTCTCCTTTAATAGTCTCCCAATGAGAGTGTAATTATGAATGCAAATGTAATTTGGATCTCTAATTGCTTTGGTTTGTTTTTTTGTTCTTCTGTAAAATTTGGGTAATATTCTTTTCTCTAAAAATGTCTAGCACTAACTAAAATGTCCAGATAAATAATACGAATTAAGTAATAGGTTTCCCTTTATACATTAAGTGGCATATAAAAAGAAAAGTAAGTGCGGCAGTGTGACCTGTGACTTTCTTCACAGGATAGGACATTCCCTAGTGCCTTTGAACACTGGCACTCTCCTGCTTTCTAAGTATTTTTCTTTTAATGTGTTTTTTTTGTCCTTTTCCCTTTTCATCGCATCCCAAGTAATAATTTGAGTAGATGAGTGCTTAATGAAATTCAGGTAATGGCTAGGAGTATCCCTAGGTAGTATCAGAAAGGTGATTTTTGTTCCTTAAACTCTGTTATACTTTAGAACTTTTTGGCCCTTTGTCCTTCTAATAGCATAAATCAGAAGTTTTTGTTGTTGGCTTGAGAAACAAGGCATTTTTAAATATACCTTTATTAGGGGCTGGAGAGATGGTACTAGTTCTTGCAGAGGACCTGGGTTTGAGTTCCATCACCTACATGGTGGCCAACAAACATCTATAATTCCAGTTCCAGGGGAATGTGACACCTTCTTTTGACCTCCAAGAGCATTGCATATCATTGGTGCACCTCCATACATACAGGCAACACACTCATACACACAAAATAATAAAATATTATATATTTGTACCTGTAGTAAATGAATGTGATATATAATAGAATTCAGAAGTTATATTTGTTGAATACTGAATCCATCTCTAGAAACAACCTCTGTTATCAGTTTCCTTTTGTTGTTTCAAAGACATTCCATATCAGTAGTGTCTAATGGAACTTTCTGTGAGGTAGAAATGTATGAAACCTAACTGCCGCAAATAGTAGCCATTACCCCACATGGCTTACAAGTCTTTGAAATATGGCTGATAGAGCTGAAGCCTTAAGTCTTTCAATATAAATACTTTAAGTTTAAATAGCTGCTTATAGCCAGTGTCTACTGTATTGGACAGGTTCTGTACATATTATTTATTAGTGTGTCCTGGGGATTATTATTTCCTATATCCACATGTATAATGCTCTCTTTCCCAGGTGCTGGTAATTGAACTCAGGGCTTTGTGAATGCTAGCAAATACTCTGTTACTGGGCTGTATCTTCAACTTTAAAGCTTGTTTTTCTTTAAGTTATGCCTTGTTCCACTTTATGGATTAACTGTTTACTTAACCAGTCCTCTATTGGTAAATACTTCAGTTGTTTCCTATCTTTTTGTTTACAAGCAGTATTGTAGTAAGTACCTCTTTGGAGTATAGATACATACTTCCAGAGGATAAATTTCTAAAACTGTTCAATGTTTATATGACTGTTCAATCAGAATAGCTTTAGTTTCGTGTGGTAGAAATATTATAGGCTTTCACATTGAATTTTGAATTTTGGCTTCACCAGGTGTTTTAACACTTTGGTTAATTTTGAGCCTGGACTTTGTTTCTATAAAAGATATACTAAAGTCTGCTTCACAGTATTATTTTATTGGAATTAATTTCTGTAATGGATCTGACAAATGATGCTAGGAGTTCAAATCAGCAGTCATAATGATGGCATTACTACTGCTTCTTTTGTTGATAATGAAGACATAAAGCAAACCCAGAGACCTGTCTTTAAAGTTGAACTGTGGCTGGGAGTGGTGGCGCACATCATTAATGCCAGCACTCAGGAGACTCAAGACGGCATAGGCAGGCAGATCTTTGTTAGTACAAGGGCAGCCTGGTCTGCATATCGAGGAGTTCCAGGCCCGCTGGGGCTACAGGGAGATCCTGTCTCAAAAAGACCAAAAAAAAAGGAGAATTTTGGTTGAACCTTTGGAATAACTTTAGTTACTTCATTTTAGGTCTGTAAATATGGGCAGTCTCTACCTTTTATTCATTTAACTTCTGAATTGTGTATGACCATCTGTTAATTATTTTTCATGTGTTAATTTAGAATTTTAGAATACTTTGCTTGTTGTTCAGTAGTTAAGTTTAGTCAGAATCACTGTCTTAATGCAGGATTGCTTGTATCTGAATATTTTATGGCATGTCAGTAGAACACAAGGTGAAAAAGCTTATGCTATTTAGAATAAACAGTTGTGGGTCCTAAAATTATTGAATTCCAACTAAAATTATGAGTTATGAAAACATAAGTTTAGATATATAATTTGTCTCTTTCATGTTTTCAGTGATACTGTTTATTTGAAATAAAACTCTTAGAACTATATTGAAGAGTTAAACTTTATAATTTGATTCCTTAGCCATAGATGATTTTTTAAAAATATCTTTAAAATTACTGAACTCATTTTAAAAGTCCATTGTCAACACTTTGCACAGTCATATGAATGGTTACCTTTAAATATTTTGTTTATTATTTTTATTTTCTGTATATGAGTGTAATGCCTGTATGATGTATGTAAGTGTACCCGTGTTGTACAATGCCCAGGGAAGTTAGAAGAGGGTGTTGGATTTCCTGGAATTGGACTTAACAGATGGTAGTTAGCCATCATGTGGGTGCTGGGAACTGAACTCGGGTCCTCTGTAAGAGCAGCCAGTGCTCTTACCCGCTGAGCTGTCTCTCCCACCTTGCCCCACTTCGTGTTTACCCTCTCTTCTTTCTCTTTGATCTTGAAAATATGATGTTCATCTGTCTGTTCCAGTAGCATCCTGTCATGTCTCTCCTGCCATTATGGACTCTCCCTCTGGAACTGTTAAGGCAAAATAAACTTTCTTCTCTAAGTTGCCTTGGTCATGGAGTTTTATTACAGCAACAAGAGAGTAATTAATACAACAAGTGAAGGTGTTGGAAACCAAACCTGATGACCTGAGTTCAATCTCAGGAATCTGTATGGTAGAAACAACCCCTGCAAATTGTCCTCTGACCTCTACCTGCATGTTTTGGCATGTGCATGTACGTGAGAACACACAAATAAAAAATAAATGTAATGAAAATTTAAAGATAAAGAAATAACTTATTCAAATTATATTTTTTAAAATTAGGTGTCTTTTGGAAACCAGTAATCCAAAATTTCTCAAGTATCCAGATTAAGAATCGGTTTTGGGCATGCTCTGTATTTGTATGAGCAAGAGGGAAATGTGCACTGCTTATTTTCCTTTCTTTTTTAAGTCTGTCTACCTAAAAAGCATATTTGTGTATGAAACTCAGTTCAAGGAAAAACAAAGTATTGAACTTTTATATCTAAATTTAGGACCTGTTTCTAAAACATACATGTTATATTGAAGTTAGATTTGCTATTTTTTGGTAGATGCCAGTAATCTTAAGTATTAAAGGTTTATTGTTAGAAGTAGTAGGAGGAATAGCAGTTATGTGCCAGGCTCCATACCAAATGCAATCCATATGCCATCTCATTTAATCTCACATTACCCAGCACCATGTGGTATGATTAGCACCATTCACAAAGAAAAGTGAATCTTATTTTTAAGCTGTAAGGATGCAACCTTAGATTTAGGCTTTCTGGTTCCAAAATATTTATACTTCATCAGTATTTTAGTTTAGAGGGGATTAATCAGATTGTTGGCAGGCATTGTCATTTTACTTAAATGCTATACTTGAGGATTAGGATTAGGTAGGGTTAAGGTTTGCAGTGTAAACTGTCATTCTTAATTCATGGCTCACAGCTGCTACTGCACTTGACATTGAGCCATAAGTAGTGTATTTTCAAAGTATGCAAATAATAAAATACATTTGTAGTAATTGAGATGGTGTACTATAGCAGAAAAGAAATTGGATCAAGTGATACATGTTCCTGTTTTGACTGTGTCTCTTGACTTAAAGTTTGTACAAATATTCATCTACATATTTCCTTGTGTTTATATTTGGTCTTAGCCAAAAGATTGAGAAATGACATGTCCTTGAGTTAAACCAGGAAAAAAAGAATAATCATATTTTTTGACTTATTCATTGTTAAGCTTCAACATAAAATTATGGGGAGTTCTAAACACATTTTGTAAAATTTCCTATATAGTATTTATATAGGTAATTTATTCTAAAGCATGATGGTCATGGCTGGGTGTAATCCAGTGCTAAGAGTTTTTGCCTGGTATGCTCAAGGCCCAGGTTTCCATCCCCAGCACTGCTGAACATAATAGGATCTGATCTCTGCAAACATGTAGTGTGGTAGCAGCCCTAATGAAGCATCTAACCTATAGCTGTCTTTTTTTTGACTAGAATTTCTCTCATAGGCTTCTTTGGAACTGGTTTTTGAAAGTATAGGTTATAAGAAATTGTGAAACTGATTTGTGTGTGTGTGTGTGTGTGTGTGTGTGTGTGTGTGTGTACAGTTGCTATAATCTTATATTGTAAGTAGGAGATATTTTTTAAATATAGAAAAATTTCTGTTAATTCTATTTGTAGGAATATTGGGAATTGAATTACAAGGCCTTGCTCATGCTTGCATTTTCTCTCCACTGAGCTGTATCCCTGGTCCTTAAATTTTTTAAATTTTTTATTCTATGTGTATGAATGCTTTGCCTGCATGTATATAAGTGTACCATGTGTGTGTAGTGTCTGCAGGGGTCAGAAAAGGACGTCAGATCCTCTAGAACTGTAGTTGTGGAGAGTTGTTAGATGCCATGTGGGCACTGTGAACTAAATCCAGGTCCTCTGCTAGAGCAGCCAGTGCTCTTAACCACTGAACCATTTGTTCAGCAGCCCCCACATTTTTAGTTGGAAATTTCTGAATCTTTTGAATTATAAGACTTTGGGGTAGGGGATTTTGTCTGTTTATTTTTTATAACTTTGTTAAGGTATAATAAGCTATACATATTGAAAGTATATATTTTCATAAAATTTGATTGCTTAGTTATCCACTTATATCTGTGGGTGCATGCATTTCATCAACCACAGATCCAATAAATTTGGTAGGGAGTTGCATGTATACTGACCTTTTACTTTTCGTTCCCATTTCATAGCATTTACATTGTATTAGGTATCATAAGTAATCTAGGGATAATTTAAATTATACAGGAGGATGTGCATACATAATAATGAAAATACCCATCTGAGGGGAATTCTAAAACCTATCGCCCTTAGATAGACATTAAAGAATGGCTGTAACACTTAGGAAACCATCACTACAATCAAGATAATGAACATCTTATTGCTCAGAGTTGATTTATGTTCCTTGGTAATATTGTTCCTTGTAGTCCTTTTATTGCCAGATAGCCACTGTTCTGCTGTCATAGGTTAGTTTGCATTTTTTTCTGTGTTAATAAATGAGATCATAGAGTAGATACTCTTTATCTGGCTTCCACTACTTTACAGATGGTCTTTGACTTAAATGAGTCCACTTACAAATCCTCAACCCTACTCTAGGCATTTATGATAGGCAATCAGCATTTACCATAGGCAGTCAGTAGGAACCATAGTTTACATTTTGAATTTCAGTGTATTCCTAGGCCGTCATGCAGCAGTGATAGCTCGATGTGGTTGGAGGCAGTGAGTTACAGCTCTGTCAGTCTCCTTCCTCCCCATGAGTATAAACAGGAGGGTAAACGATGAATACTCTGTATTGTATTCTGCTGATAAGCTCTGATGCTTGGCAGCTTGGTATGTTAAATGCAGTTCTTTTTCTTTTAAGTTTTATTTTTTTTAATTGACATACAATAATTATACATACTTATGGAACATGGATATATTGTGTAATGATCAGATCAGGGTAATGAGCACATGTATTACTGTAACAAACCATTTGTGTGTGTAGCACATTCTCCATTCTTGCTGTTTTGAAAAATATAGTACATTGTTAACTATAGTCAAGGGAACACCAAAACCTATTTATTCCTCCTACAGTGATAGCATTTCACCCATTTATCAGCTCTCTCCACTTTTCCCCTACACTTCCCAGATTCTGGTGCCCATTGCTCTGCTTTCTTCTTCTATGAGATCAGCTTCTCTTCTCTTCTGCTTATAAGTGATCATGTGTTTCTGTGCGTGGCTTATTTTAACAGTATTCTCCAGGTTTACCTATGTTGTTACAAAATATTTTTCTACTTCTGAATATTAAATTGTGTACATGTATCACATTTTTAATCACTCATCCATTGTCACTCACTTAGATTGATTACATTTTGTCTTGTTTTCTCCTGATATAACAAAACACTTGAGGCTAGGAGATTTATACAGAGAAGAGCTCATAGCTGTAGAAATCCAAGAGTTTTATACCAGCATCTGTTCTGCTTCTTATGGCAGATGGGATTTGTGTGATGGGATTATGGGCAAGAGTGGCAGGTGAGCATGTGTGGAAGGGTACATGTGTTAGGGATATTGAGAGAGGTCCCAGAATGGCTTTGCAATAACTCATTTTGATAGTTAAGTAATCCAGTCTCATGAGACTTAATTTATTCTAAAGAGGTCTAAACAAGTTCCTGAAAACACATTAATCCATTAATGAGGGTAGAGCCCCCATGACCTAATTATTAATTATCTTTTAAAGGTCCTACCTCTTCTCAACATTGTTATATTGAGAACCATATTTTCAGCACATGAGCTTTGAAAGACAAATCATACTCAAACCATTGCATATAACTTGGTTATTGTGAATAATGATGCAATAAACATTTGGCATACTAATTTCATTTCCTTAGGTTATATACCCAACAGGATTGTAAATACATTTTGAGTTAACAAAATTTCAGTTTTCACTTGATTTATCCATATGATTTAACCTGATGTTAAGTTAAAGAGTCTTTTAACTAATATTGAGACCTTCTTGTGTATATATTCCTTTATATTGCTAATTCATTACATACAGGACTAGCTACTTACCCATATGTACATAACTTGGTGTTTTCTGATATTTGGTTATTACAGTATGAATATTATGTACATGTCTTTCTCTTTAAATATATGAAAGTAGAGTGACTGGATCATATGATAGATAGGTTATATATTTAACTTCTTTAAAAATTGCTGGATTATTTTGCATCACAGTTGTATAATTTTCCATACTCAGCAGTTTTGAGAGTTTTAATGTCTTCTACGTTGTTGCCAATACTGGGTATAGTTAACTTTTATAATTTTAGCTATTGTATAGGTAAAAGCATCTTAGTGGTTTTAATTTGCATTGTCTTGATGAAGGTTATGTGTTGTTTGTCATTCGTGTAACATTTAGTGTATCTTTTCTTGAGTCTGTTGCCCACTTTATACCAAGTAGTTTGTTGTGTTAGTGATTTCTGTGAGTTTGTTATGTATTTATATGTAAGCAAGATTTTAGCAAATACAACTTTTTCCCATATTTCCTTCTAGTCCATTGCTTAGCTTTTATTCTTTTAGGTGTCTTTAAATGCTAAAATTTTGATTTTTTTTGCTATGGTCTAATTTACAAAACTTTTCTCTCTTTATTTTATTATTGTTATTTTATTTTATGTCTATGAATGTATTGCCTGCATGTACATAAGTGCACCTGTGTTGTGTAGTGCTGCAGAGGACGGAAGAAGGAGTTGGATCCTCCTGAAGTGGAGTTACAGACACCCAAGTGGTATCTGGAATTCAAACCTGGGTCTTCTGCAAGAGCAGCTAGTACTCTTAACAGTTGAGCTATCTCTCTCCAGCCACACTTTAAAGGTTTTAAATATACCTGTGATCCATTTAAGTGATTTCCTAGACTTGAGTAATTTTTCACACAGTACTGATTGGTACATAGTTGAATACTCGGGGTCTGAAGATCTCTAGGGTTTTTCTTTTTGAACCTATTTTCTCAAACTAACTCAAGCTGTGCCAGTCTCGGTAATCTCACCTGTATCCTCAATCTGACAGAGTACACCAGATTGCCTGGATTCCTCTTCCTTGCACTTAAGCCAGGAAATTGTCTTAAGTAGTAAGGTAGGGTAGCAGTTAGTAGGGCTCATCCTACTTGTTTCCCATTTATCACGAATCTTAGTTCCATTACTACATTGCCTTCCATGCTTTTGATTCATTTAATTTTACCCAGTTTTTATTTGTTTTGGTACAAATCCAATATTGGTTCTTGGTTCTCCTTTTTCTTTTCTCTTTTGTGACAGTGTCTTACTATAGAACTGGTTATACAGTTTAGGTTGGCCTTGAACTTTCGGTCCTTTTGCCTCAACCACAGCTGCTAAGATGGCTGGCATACACAACCATGGCCAGGTCCCTTTCATTTACTTTTTAATGGGGAAAATTGGTGTTGGAATAGATGTTCTAAAAGAAATTTTCTTTTTTACTTGAACTTTAGAGAGATTAGTGTTAAAATATCACTTTGATTGTAAGAAAATTACTCAAATTGAATAGTTAATTTAACAGAAAATGCTATTTTTTTCTTTGCAGAGGTAATGAATAAACAACGTGAGGCTGAGACCTAGTATTTTTTTGTAATTAAAATTTGGTGTATAGGGCAGGATTTCTTTAGTATGGTAGTACAAGTAGTAGAAACAGATTGATTCACTTACATTGACATTTAAAACCTATTTTCCTCTAAATAACATTTAGAGTTTCCTCTAGTTAACATTTGTGGAGCACTTAATATGTTAAGGCACTCTTCAAAGTATTTTAAGACTATTAAGTCACGTAATATTTACAAATGTGCAGTGTTACTATTGTTTTAAATTTAATTTTTAAGGTTCAACTGAAACACAAAGAAATGCAAAAAGCAAAATCTTGAGGCATGGTTTAAAAATTGTCTGATATGTAGTGAAATGGCATTACTAGTGTAGTGATTTCTTATAGAATATCTTTGTCTTTCTTAAATACTTCATAATAAATTTTATAAGAAATGAAGGAAACAGATTGATTAGAAAATATGTTTTTCGCCCTGTGGATGAATAGTTGTCACTTAGCTCCTTCTTTACTGTTCGTATACCTATGTCATTGGCTGCTCTTCTAGTGGCAGTTTTCTACTTAGGCCTAAGAAATATCAGATGTCTAAGCAAATGACCCTTGTGTTCAGTCTGCTGCCTTAACTGGCCTGCTATCTAGTTCTTTTTTTCCCTCCTTTTATTTTTTTGTAGTCTCTCATTTATGTTAGTTATTTTTTATATCCTTACCCTTCTTCATGGACTGTAAGTTCTTAATGGAGACCATATAAGCTAAGGATTGCCATTTGCATTTTCATGTATGCCTGGCTCACAGAAGCATCAGAATGCCTACTTGGCATGTTTGTGGGTGAGATCGTGAGTCAAAAATAAAAGCTAAAACTGCATTTCTTTATAAAAAGATTGAAGAGTTACTTATCAGGCATCATTTTTATGTTATATGTGATGATCTTTCCCTGTTGTGGAATTCTCTTATGCCTGTAGCCTTCTCTGAACTTTTTTTCTTAAATTTTTCTACCAGGTAACAGTGTACTATGCAAAGCATCTAACCCTAATGCTGTGTAAAGTTAGAAACTAGTGAGAGCAGAACCCAGAGTGTTTGGTTCAATGTGTACGTGTGTGTGTGTGTGTGTGTGTGTGTGTATGGAGGGGGGTCTTGCACACGTAAAAACTGCTGGTTAGATGATTCAGGAAAGTTCAGAGGTAGCCAGATTAGAGGGGAGGGCTATATTGGTGGTATGTTCCAAAATACAAATATTTCCTTGCTTAAAATAAAATATATCTTGTCAGTTAGTGAATGATTAGCATTTGGAGAAATGCTATTTCATTGTAGAGAATGGTTTACAGCAAGAATGGAAAACTGCCATTGAAATGTAAGTTTAATATGAATTATGGTTGTGAATTTGGTGAGGGAACTTCAGTGTTAAAGATGTTGTTTCTTTAAAGACATAGAAGAGGAACACAATTTGAGAAAGGTTTTGGTATATGATAATATGAAGTTGCCTCTGTCCTAAGCTAGGCCCAAACTGTGAAAGAACCTTAGAATAGAAAATACGTAGAGTTATTGGTGGGAGGGGAGGGTAAAATAATTAAATTTGGGGACTAGGAAGATGGCCCAGCAGTTAATGGCACTTACTCTTCTTGCTGAGGACTTGGGTTCGATTCTTAACACCCATATGGCCACTTATAACCACCTGCAACTCCGAGTTTCAGAAGATACAGCACCCTCTTCTGGCCTCTGAGGGCATTGGAACACATGTGTTGCACATATGTATGCAGGTACATATGCATACACATGAAATAAAAACAAATCTTTTAAAAATTGTTAACTTTTAATTTCAAATAACATTTTTAATATAGGTATGTTCCATATATTGCATAGGGTGTGTTTCTTAAAAATTCAAATTGAATTATGTATCTTGCATTTTGAGCTGGCAGTTCTCTTTGGGGAATAAAGAACTTCTGTGAATTATACCATGAAGGAAATAAACTAATCCTATCAAGACTAGATGTTATGTTTAGTTTTGAGGGAATAACTGTCTGCTTTAGTAGTTTTGAATATTATTGAACAATTATTGTTCCTCTTTTAACAGGGTCTAATAGACTATTTGCAGATTAGACGTTATTGTAAGCTATGTTAGCTCAGCTTTGAATTTTGTAATGTCTGGTCTTAGTCAAGGCAATAGAAGAGCTCAGATAATTTCCAGTAAAAAGATTTGTTTAAAAAAAAGATTGTAGCATATCACTAGAGTGTTACATTGCACATGTGATGAGTAGTCAGATTCTTGAGTTTTGTGGTATAGCCTAAGCATGTTCCTTCCTTTATTAATGGTATTGGTTTTGACCTGCCTGGCCAAGCCCAAACTGACAACCAGCAGCCATGCTGTACGTCTCCATTTCCCCAACTCCGCATGAGTAATTCCTCTGCTTAATTTAAGGGTTTACCTATTTTTTGTGTCTGCCCTTGCTACCAGTCTCCCTTAGTAAATCTTCCTACTACCTGAAATGCAAGAATCCCTTTTAAAATGTGGAGCTGATAACGATTTATTTAAACAGTGAGGCTTCAGTTGTCTTCAGTGCTGTCTAAAAGTTACAGACTTCTGGCCAAAGTGGAGTGATTCTTATGGAGAAAGGGCAAGGAGGGCCAGTTATTTGGGAGTTTTATAAAATGTGTGGTAGAGAGCCATGGTGATTGAGAGTGGTCTTTTTATGTATTTAGGTGTACCAGGACAAAAAGTTTGAGAACTAGCATGTCTTCGCAGTGTGGCCCTTTTATTATTTCATGAGTTCTTACCTTTCTAGTTTTTGTGTTTTTTGTTTGGTATTGACTCTTCATGAGTTGTCTGCAGTTTTGAGCTCCTGTTGCAAACTCTTTATATCTTTAAGTAGTCATTTTATCCTATAATACTTGTAATTTTTTGAATGTCTGCCATTATGATTATCTTTTGCAGGACTATGTGTAAGGCATTCTCTAAATTAATGCTGCTTGCTTTCATTGTTTTGATTTTGAGGTTTTTTTTTTTTCTTTTCTTTCTTTCTTTTTTTTTTTGAGACAGGCTTTCCCTGTAGCCCTAGCTGGCCTGGGTAAGATCTGCCTGCCCTGTCCTCCCAGGTGCTGGGACTAAAGGCCTATGCCACCAGCCACTCTTGCTTTCTTTTTCTTTTCTTTCTTTCTTTTTTTTTTTTTTTTTTTTTACAAAATTGCTGCTTGCTTTCCTTCTAGTCTCCTTAAATGATCCCCTTCTCCTGTATTCCACCAGAACTGATAATTATCATATGTCAATAAGAAAGGCTGGGTCCTGATTTGGAAATAGTTCCTAAATCTCAGTGGCTCAACACTACGAAGCACTCTTTCTGTTCATGTTTGTCTGTGATGGTTCAGCTGTGTTCTCTGTTCTGTGATATCACCATTACTCTGGGATGCAAGTTAACAACAAAGTCAGATCAATGACTCTTTAAAATCTTTCATTGAAGGGGCTGGAGATATGGCTCGTAAGTTAAGTGTGCTTGTGCCTCTTGCAGAAGACCCTGGTTCAACTCCAAGGACTCACATAGCAGCTCAGAACAACTGTCTGTAACTGTACTTCCAGGGGATCTGATACCCTCTTCTGGCCTCTGGGAGCACCAAACATGCACATGCTGTACATACATGCATGCAGGTAAAACACTCAGACACATAAAATAATAAAAATAAGTAAATCTTTTTCTAAAGGGTTTCATTGGAAACAGTACTGGTTACTACCGCTCCTTTCAGTTGGCTACAGCCATTTACTTGTTTGTGCCTAACTACAAGCACTCAGGAGAGTACAACCATTTTATGTGCTTGAAAGAAGGACTCTGGAGTGTTCTGCACACAGCAAGAATCACCACGTGTCATATCTCTAACTCTGACCTCTCTCTCCATGCTTCTGTGATATTTTTTAAACTTCTATATTTTTTTTAAATTGTAAACTTACAATAAAACTGTAGTAACAGAATTTGAAAATGAATTTGGAAATGGGCTTTAGACCTCTGAAATCTCAAGCCAGCTGCCTAGGCAAACTTGCTCCAGTCAATTCATACACCCAACAATAATGAAATCCTCTACTTTATAAGTTTAGGTCAGTGGTCTTTACCTGTAATCACTTGGGACCGTTTAAAAACAAACAAGCAAACAACAGCAACAACTCCACAAAAAAACCCGAACATCACCCTATAGCAGTTAAATCCGTCTCTGAGGGTGGGCCCAGACACGAATTTTTGGAGCCACATGCAATTATGAAGCATAAACAAAACTGAGAATACTGACTTATATGCTTATTGTTTTCTGAAGTGGTTCCTTGAACCCTAGGCCTTGCTTTTATTTTTCCTGAAGTGTATTGTACTTCCTGTTATGTTTGCCCCAAATCGTGTTGTTTTATTCATTTTTATATTTGTGTATAAATAGAACATGCATTTTGGGAGACACTACATTTTAAGGATTAGCACTTCATCTAGTGGGTTCATCATATACAAATCTAGTGCTTGTCATAGTGTTTTTCACATAGGTTCTTTGAGTCTATATTTGGATCCCCATGCCCACATGCACTTGTTATGTGTTATTTTTTTGCCTTTTTCTTTCATTAGATAAGTAATATTTGGAAAATTAAAACATGAACATAGCATTTTAAGAATATAAAGCAAATTGCACACGAACTGGCAAGGTTATTAGCATTCACTTTAACACCTTCAGTGCCTGGCTTTATAGCTGCTTAGTGTCTCCAACAGCTGATCATAGTAGCATCCACTTAACCTTTAGCTTCTTTGATCAGTGATCCAACTAATTCCAGTCTTGAACTCTGTTTTTACTTCCAGTGGCACCCATTGCTTGAATGTCAGGTGATCAGTTTTTTAAATTGTATGTTGAAAGAATAGTTTGTTCTGAGAACTATATATTAAAGAAAAACAAGCCAGATTCAAGACAAGTCATATGTAATATTTATCCAAATTTCATAAACCAGAGAGACATTTTAGTTTCATAATAATGAAATCCCTTGATGCGCTAAGTCAGAATTTTTGTATGGAAAAACACATTTTACCCTTTGAGTATTAGCTTGTAACTGTATTTCTTTTCAGCAGGTTAGGCAATTCCACATTATTGAATTTGAATTAAGAACTGAATAATTTTTATAAATTCGAAGTACAGATAAGTTTACTTACCTTTAAATTTTGAAAGGTCTACTTTTTAATTTATTTTTAAAACATTGGTGTTTAAAACAGTGGTGTATGTATATGTGTACATGTGTACACATGTGCCATGCGCAGGTATGGAGATCAGAGGACAACCTAATGGAGTCAGTTCTCTCTTTTCACCATATGGGTTATAGGAATTGAACTCAGGTTCAGGTGGTCTGGCTTGGTGGCAGGCACCTTTACATGTGAGCCATCTCTCCAGCCAAAAAGGAAGGTCTGCCTAGGGTGTGTGTATGTGCACCTTGTAGAGCAGGGAGAAACCTTGGGTGTCATCCTCTGAAACACCATCTCCCCTCCTTTGAGGAAAGGTCTCATTGGTCTGAAGCTCACTGATTAGATCCTGTCTTTGTTTCCCCAGTTCTCTGATTACTCCATTGCCCCTACCATTCCTGTCTTTATACATAGGTATTTGGGATTGAATGCAAAGCAAGGACTTTACTGTAGGCTTAGCCATACCCTTAGCCATAAAAGGCCTTCTTTTTTAAAAAGTCCTTTTTAAAAAGTACCCATTTAAGTTGAGACAGCATTAAATTGTTTGACTTTTAAGTAGTCACACTTTAGCCAACCCATTTTGTTATTTGGAAATCTTTGAATGGTAATGCATAAGGCGGCTTTTGTCGTTTCTCTGTGCTGTTAAGTGCATCATTTTCTTCTGTCATACTCCCTTCTCCCCCCCCCCCCCCAGGAAGGTCTTCTTAGCATAAAGGAAGATGATATTAAACAGGATGTTATGGGACTGCGCTCTATACATCATTCTATTTTTATGCTTGTATTGTGTTGCAATTTTTATTTTACTGATTCTTGACTGTTTTGTTAATTGTTTTTAAAGACTTTAAAAAACAATTATGTGTGAGTGCCTGAATATATGTATGTGTACTACATGTGTACCCGGTGCCCACAAAGGCCAGAAAAGAGCATGAGAATCCCTGGAAGTGAAGTTACAGGTAGTTATGAACTGCCATATGGGTTGTGGGAACTGAACCCAGGTTCTGTGCAAGAGCTGCCAGTGTTCTTAATTGTGAGACCATCTCTCCAACCCTGCTTTGTTAACTTTCTGAGGGAAGATAACTGCCTGCTTATATGTAGCCAGTACATGACATATGGCCTCTTAAGCCTGTGATTACTGTATGAATAAATAAAAATGTGTGTTCTATATGTGTGTGTATGTATGTATGTATGTGTGTACATATGTATGAGTGAGTGATAGCTTTGCCTAGGGTAATTTAGGCAATGAATTAATGAATTATGAGTGCTTCACAAAACAGCCACTTCATTTGTGGCTGATTATGTTTGTATTTGGTAATTTAAAAATATAATTAAACAGTACTGTAGTTGGACAGTATTTTTAAAGTTGGCAGGGCCTCAAGGGACCTGGCCAGCAAGATGGCTGGCTCAGTGGAAAAAAACTCTTCCCTGACAACTTGAGTTCGGTCCATAGAACTTTTGGTGGAAGGAGAGAATTGACTCCTGAAAGTTGTGTTCCATATGTGCTTGCACACATACAGACTAATAAATTTTTTTTTAAGTGGATGTGGGGGGACCCTTGTTAAGTAGTTGTAATATCAGTTATAGAACAGTCCTGGTACTTTAATGATTCTGCCTCAGTCAGGACCACTATTTGAGTTACAAAAGACAACATGATTTGCCTCTCCTAAATGTTTACATTATGTTTTGGGTTCTGAAGTTTGAACTGCTTCTTTTAAATGCAGTCAAAGACTGTACCTGGTCTTTTCCTGTCATAGTGGATGATAGTAGTTAGTCATGCAGAATAAATAGAGGACACTCATATTCTGGTAAGACAGTTTATAGCTGTCTAAAGTGACCGATGTTCATGGCATGTTTCACACACATATATACACACATTTTTAAGTAGGTGAAAATTGTTTCAAAGTGACTGTGAAGGGTGGTCTTAAAGGGAAAGAAATGTCACAGCTGGGCATTGGACACTAGGCCACCAGTTCTTATGTTACTTTGATCAGATCTCTTTATAACAAGGTAATTTCATCTCACTTTCCTCTGCTAGCTTATCACTTCACTTCATTACCTGTTCCCCACTGAAAATTTTATATTCCCCAAATATTGGCTCCAGGCAGCATGTAGTTTGCTGTGTTGGAGAAGATCAGTAGACTTAAGGTAGGAAAGTTTTCAAAAAATCAGGAATTGAGTTTGTTAAAAAAAATTGGAGGACCTGGGAGAAAAGTGAGGTGGGGAAAAGGAGGAGTGTTGTGTAGGAATATGCTGGAATTCCCATTGTCTGCACCATTGAGCTGCTACGTTTTCCATTTTTTGAAGTTTCAAATGAATAAGCATGTGTTTGATTATAGTTACTCGGGGGCAAGCAGTATTTAAACAGTGAGTGAAATTATGTCTCAATCATCATATTGGTAATTATTATCACAAATATGTAATTTCAAGTATAAGGTATAATTAATAGGTTTTAAATGTTTACTTATTACTCTGATGTTTTCATTGAAGTCAGAACTTTCAAGGTTATTCAGATTCAAGATATAGCACATGCACACTAACTTTTAACTTTAATGTTTAGAATATATATAATTTTCATTTTAAGTTCCTAAAATAAAAATATATGGGAATATTAGTATTTATAAATGAGGCATTTGAAAAGCGATGCACCATTATTTTGACATTTCCATTCTTATTTTCTTCCCCCTTTCCCTTCTTTTTTGTCCTTTTTTTTTAAGAATTAATATGCCATCTGGAAACCTGAGATCATGCCATAAAAGGAATTTTGGCTTTTTTTTTGGCAACCAGTCATGAGGATATGCTGTGACTGCACCTTATCAGAATAATGAGGCATAATTAGAAAGGTGCATTAACTCCTGTGTTGAAAGCATTTTTATATTAAGAATTTTTTGTGGATATCATGGGAATAAAAATTATTGGTGATTTATCTCAGTATTAAAGTGATTAGCTGTACTGTTTCTGGATTCTCAAACATGAATGTAGAATCAAAATTTCTTATGACTAAAATGGTTCTGAGCTATTTCTAAGCACTGTGCTAGATCTTCTGGGTTAAAATAAGCAAATACAGTTAGTTTATATGTTTATCTGAGGAGAGAGTTGCATTATTACATTGCAATTAACTTGCTGTGTTCTTTTCTGAATAATATAGTCATTGAAACTGTCAGCCAAAGGACTCCCCCCAACCTTCCCTTTTGGAACATTTTTTTAACTCTAAAAAGTAACAAGTTTTTTTTTTAATTAATTGAGAGAAAACAGCTGAAATCATGTAGTGAAAGGGTTAAGTTCACATGAAAGAATTCATTTCCACTTTAATGACCTAGCCTTGCTGGGTTAGGACGATGGGGAACATGCTTCTGACTTGCACTCCTATTGCCAATTAACACCTCCTATAACAGGTTGCTTCAGCTAGTCATTGAAGCTCGGGCAGTAGAAGTAGTTTACATGCAGCTTGTTTTTCACACTAGTTGTTTAATACTCACAAAATTAAAGTATTAAAAGGTTCTTTCTTACCTTGCTGGATAAGAAAGATAAACAATACAGTGGTGGTTACTTGTATATGTTTGAATTCATTTATTTTATGTTCAGTTTTTGTTTTTAAGGGTTTTTTTTTTTTTTTGAGGAAAGTGAAGATAGTAGTTTGATCAAATTTTTGAATTTTATAGTAGAACTGAGGTTTATATTGGATATCATAAAAGTAAAAAAAAATGTGCCAACTGTTCAGTATATAGTACGTTGTTGAGGTTTTGTTTTATATTAAAGTAAACACCTTCATTTGTTAATAAAGTACATTTTTTCTTTTTTAAAAAAACCCATTAACAGACATTTAAAAATAATTCTAAAATTCAAAACCAAATATGCACCTTAAGCAGCTAGTGTAAAAATGAGTCCTATGTAATATTTTAATACTAAGCCGTATTTACAGATTATGACATGTTTGATGTCATTTCCCAAAGTAACTTTATATTTTTAGATATTGGGGAATGTTGCAATTCAGTGATACTATTTATTTTACATTTCTTTTTAGTGACACTTTGGTTCATGTTTAATCAGCAGGTATTTTAATAACATAATAAAATTGGCTCAATAATTGATACCAGTTCACACTAACAGAGAGGTGGAATAATAGAACTAATAGTGTTAACAAATTTGTTAAGAGGCCTGAGTAGGTAACACTTTGAGGTGATGGTTTTATGCTGTTATAATGGCAAATGCCTTCTTCTTCTTCCTTTTTTTTTTTTTTTTTTTTTTTTTAGCACTTAGTCAACAAGGGCTGCCCAAGTAAAAGTCACAGCTTTTTTATGCTGGATCAGATTTTTAACCTTCTAAATGAGGAGGAGAAAACAAGACAAAACAGAAACCTGTGTCTCACTAAATCTAACCATATTTAATATTTGTAGACTTAGATGATAATTTCTGTTTAACAAAGGTAAGCTTGATGCTTTTGTGGAGTCCATTGTCCATTTTACATCACTGGTTTCTGAATAAAGGCTAATTAACATTGCTTAGGCCTATGGCTCAGTAATTTAACCTACAATTGTTTGGGTAAACAAATGGTTTTTGTTTGGTTGGTTGGTTGGGTTTTTTGTTTGTTTGTTTTGGGGGGGTTTTGTTTTGTTATGCTTTGTTTTGGTCTTTTTGACACAAGGTCTCTCTGTAGCCCCAGCTGTCCTGGAACTTACTGTGTAGACCAGACAGACTGTCCTTGAACTCACACAGAGATCTGCCTGCCTCTGCCTCCTGAGTGCTGGGATTAAAGGCATGTGGGAAAATAAACATATTTTAATCAGCCACTCCTAAGTAGTTTCAAAGTGGCCTTCAGGAATAGCAGATTTACATATAAAAATATTTTAACTTCTTACCTTTGTGAGAGATATGAGCATTTTAGTTTCATTGATTTCATAAGTAAATCATGTTGTTGTTATTATTATTAGAGAGAGTCACTCTTGTTTTGTATCCCTTGCTGGCCAGGTATTACTGTAGATTCATGAGAGTCTTTCTGCCTCAGTGTCCTGAGTTCAGGGGTTACAGGTATGTGCTACCATGCCTGGCATATTTCACTTAAAAAAATATTGTCCGTATATAGCATATGTAGTACACTCTTATTGTTCAATACCCATGGAGGTCAGATGTTAGGGATGGCTAATAACCATCATGTGGGTGCTGGGAATTGCACCTGGGTCCTCTCCAAGAGCAGCCAGTGCTTTAAACCACTGAACCATCTCTCCAGCCCCATATTCCAGTTTTTAAACGTTAACATTCCTTTAAGTTTTAAAGTCGAATGTTTCTTAATTTACTTATCTGTTGTCATGTGCATTTAACCTGTAGCACATTCAGTCTCTAAAATATGCTTTGCATTCCTGTTTATTATTGTGGTAAAATGATTGTCAAAAGGTCAGCAGAGTTAACTTGAATAAGTTGACACAATATAGAAGTTGATAATTTTATAGCTATGTTGTTGATTAAGTGCCAGAAAGAAGATACCTTTTTCTATTACTGTTTTTGAAAATATTAGCAGCCTGAGCCAATTTTTAAAATTGTAAAACATTGGGGGGAGCAGATTTTTCACTTGATTTATATTACTTTTTTTTTTAGCTCTTAATTTTCCCAGCATTTAGCTTAAGCAACATGACAGATTCTCAGTAAACAAAAGGTGATTGAAGTGATTGATGTTCTGTATATTTATTCAAGGTTTTTAAAAGTCTTGTAATGAGATATGAATAACATATCCTTGTCTTGTATGTGATAAGATATGTTCATTTAGTTGACTTATCCTTACATTAGATAAGTTTGACTTGAAAAAATAGTTTTTATTATGTATTTTGTATCATTTAATTTGTAGAATGGATAATATGAGGCACTGTGAACACTCCTGTTCTTTATATCCCCCCTTATATTTCTACTAACTATTTATAGGGTTCATTTTTTCTTACAACCTTGCTTGTTTAAGGGAGACTTCCTTCAAGATTTTAAATTAAAATATTCATTATAGCAGCCAAGGAAGGCACTTGCTTTTAGCTTAGGTTATATTACTATTTAAGATGTTTAGATTTTGTTTTGCATTATTTAAAGGCTTTTATGAACATTCTGGTTCCTGCAAACATCTCTGTTTGTTTACTTAAATTATTATTTTTGGTCTTTTTGACACAGGGTCACTCTGTTGCCTCAGCTAGCCTGGAACTTGCTGTGTATACCAGGCTGTCCTAGAACTCACAGAGATCTACCTGCCTCTGCCTCTTGAGCCTGGGATTAAAGGTGATTACCACCACATCCAGCCGTACTCACATAATTTTTAGGAGTGAAAAAAAAGGGGGGTCACAAAGTTAATAAAACTGTAAGGCTGTTGATAGACGTTATGCTGTTGCTTTTGATAGCTGATACTGGTTCCCACCAGTGCCAGTAGTGCTCAGTGTCTTTTATTAAATTCTTTCCAAAAGTAGACACTGTAAAGTTTGTTTGGTGGGACCTAAAAAAAAGTCTTAATGTGTTAATTGGTATTTCTTTCATTAAAGAAGGTCAGCTAGAGAGGTTGGACATTTTTCTTATTTATATCATCATGTATTATATAATTAGCCTCTCTGTACTCTGCCCATGTTTCACTAAGGGCTTAGCAATTTTTGAAATTTGCATGTGTATTGACTTTTTGACATAAACAAGAGAACTATTTTTTCAGAGTATTTTACTTATTTTTTAATATGTTGTCAACTTTTTATTCTATTAGGTTTGTACCTATAAAATGTGGTTGTTGTACTCTGATCAGATAGACATCCATTATTATTTTTAGAAAAGTTTTTCTTGCCAGGTCTTTAATTCCAACACTTAGGAGGCAGAGGCAGGCAGATCTCAGTGAGTTCAAGGCTAGCCTGGTTTACATAGTGAGTTATTTTATTTTGTTTCAGATTTATTTTTAATTGGGGTGGGGGTGGGGGTGGGAGGCTGTGGTGTCATGCATGCATTCACTCACAGAAGTCCAGGTGCCCTTGGAGTCCAGAAGAGGGTGAAGGATTCCCTGGAACTGGAGTTACAATTGTAAGCATCCTGATGTGGCTGCTAGGTACCTTTGTTGAGTCTTCAGTGTGCACTCTTAACCACTGAGCTATCTCTAGCTCCTCATTTTCTTTTAAAATGCAACTTTTTAATCCATCTGTTTGTGATATAGAAAGCAAATTTAGTTTTAAGTACTTCTAGTATTAAGCAAGAAAAAAAATGAAAATACTGTATGTTCAATTCTGTGGTTATAACTTGGAAATATAATGATGTGAAAATTCTGCTACGGTATAGTAGTCTATTTAGTCTCAAGATAGAATAACTTGAAAAATACACTGAAAAAGTTACAGCAGTTCCAAAATTTCTCTCAAACCAAATGTTTTTAAATTTTATTTTTATTATTATTTTCAACATATATTTTTACTGAATTTTTATGGATTTCATATAAAATATTTAATTATATTTAAACTGCCTCTCTTATCTAGACTTCCCCATAGCCCACCCAAAGATTTCATGCATTCTGTCATCTATGTTAAGGTCTATCGAATCAAGTTTGTGTCCTCACATATTCCTCGGTATGTGTTCATCCAGTGGAACATGTCCCACCTATCTAGTGTCACTTCCTTAAAGAAGATCATCTCTCCTGCACCTACCGGTGATTCAGATGCTGTTGGTAGTTCCTTGGCGAAGGTTGGGGCCTCCTGCCTATTTCCCCAGTTCTGTGCTCGTTTTTATCTGATTGATTTTGCATGGATCTTGTGCATGCTGTCACCATTGCTGTAAGTTCATATCAGCAAGTTCCCAGAAGTCTGGAAGAATGTTTCCTAATGGTCATACTCTACCTCTGGCCAGAGGAGTACATTGGGTCCTTTGGAACTGTAGTTATGGACAGTTGTTAGCTGCCTATTGGGTGCTGAAACCCAAACCTGGGTCTCCTCAAGAACAACTGATGCTCTTAGCTGCTGAGCCATCTCTCCAGCCCCCATACCTGATAAATTTAACAGAAAAAAGAAAAGGCCAGACCAGTGTTGCTTTCCCTTTTCATCTGTAAAGCTGAAAGTATAAATTATAACTGTTAATTGTATTTTAGGAGTACGAAGATGTTTTAATTCTATAAAATACTAGTATCCTTCACTGAAGAAGGGCAAAGGAAGTGAGCCATAGTAGCCATTGTGGTGCCTTACAAAAACAGTGCAGATATAAGTTGTTCATCCCAGATCTAATATCCAAAATGTTTTGGAGTGAAAAATAGTCAAGAATTCAAAAAATTTCAGATTTGGAGCATTTAGATTTTTTGGATTATGGATGCTCACCTGGTTAAGACCATGCAAATATCCCCAGATCTGAAAACTTCTGAAATCTGAAATACTTGTGATTTCAAGTATTTGATTAAGTCAATGTTCTATTGACTTACTTAGTCTTTGATTTTGTTATTTTTTAGCAATATATATATATATATATGAATTTTCCCTTAAACCTACTTTGAGATACTCTTAACAAAGGGCTTTATCTATGAATGTTTTCTCATAAACAATTTATTGGTCTTACCTTTTATTATTTGGTATTTTTATTTTTCTCTCTTTTAGGCTTTTCTGCTTTATTTTTTATTTAAAAAAATTTTTTTTTTATTTTTAAGTCTTAAAACTCAGGGCTGTAGTGATGATTCAGCAAGTTAGAGTATGTACTTCTCTTGGCACTCATTGTGTGTGACACTCATAACTACGTGTAACTCCAGCTCCAGATATTCTGATGCCCTCTTTTCCAAGGGCACTTGCATTGACTTCCACATACCCCACACAGACACCCACACATAATGTTTTTTTAAAAAAAGACTTAAGCCATTGGGTGGCTGCAGGTGGGATTCTTGTTACTGCCCAGCCCACTGATTCTTATAGTGTACTTGATAAAACCGTTTTCTTACAAAAAAATAAAAACAAAAAATAAAAGAAGCAACCTGGGTCTTACCATGATGCCCAGGCTGGCCTTGAACTCACACCATCCTTGTACCTGGGGTTGCTTCATCATACCTAGGTTCTGCTGTTGTTTTACTTTCAGTGTTGTGTTTACTTTCTTTTTTTCAGTGACTTGGTAAGAAGTATATTGTGATATTTTAAACAATTGTGATTTTTAAGCAATTATTTTAAAGTTGTTCAAAAATCTTTTGGTTTTATATTTCTAATATAGTCAAATTCATCACTCACCTCTACTTCCCCTCTCTTTGTAAGAAAGAATTTTATATTTTGTATCACTGTATGAAACTTAATGTTATTTTCCCTTGTTATTCCTAGTGCAACTTAATTTTTTTATCTTGTCTTTCCTCCAACTTTGCATTACAAAGAAACTTCCTTATATTCTACTGACACCAAGTGGTTTTCTAAAATTCTGTTCATGATTCCAATTTTTATATGACTTTCCTCTATTTGAATTATCAGTATTCTTGTTCACAGGAGTATTTACCAAAAGACGGTATTTTAGATTGTCTGTAACCCTGAATTTTTTACATCTTGGGGGCTAGTCAGGTCATCTTTATTTTAATTGTTAAAATTTTTAATTTTATGTGTTTGAATGTTTTGTCTGCATGTAAGTAAATGCACTCATGTGTACATTGCCCATAGAGACTAGAAGAGGGTATCAAATCCCCTGGAACTTGAGTTTTGGATGGTTGTTAGATATCATGTGGGTGCTAGGTGTTGAACCCTGATCCTCTGCAAGAGCAGCCAGTGTTCTTAACCACAGAGCCATCTCTCCAGCTCCTATCACTTGTCCTTTAGCTGTTTAAGTTCTTACCCACCTCTCCCAACTTAGTTTCCAGGGTCTTTAATGGGGATCTCTTTTACATTGCCTAGTTGAGTTTTATTCTGAATGGGTGTTTGTAAAAATATTGTGGCCTATGTCATAATCACAGCCCTCAAGGTCCTTGTATTTCTCGCATGGTTCTCCCTCTCCTTTTTCCCTACACATTTAACTACTCCCAGCCCTTCGTTTCTTCTTGGTGAGTTTTTTATCTAGGAAATTTAGTCTCTGACTAACTAGTTCAAAAGACAGAACAGGTGGCTCTCACCTGATCAGTTAGGAAGTTGAGTCAAGAAGGAGGCTAAAGGTTTTGAAGCCAGCCTGATGGGTTTCGGGTATTGGTAGGGTGGGGCGTGGAAGTGGAAGAGAAGTGTGGGAAGGAGAGAGTAAAACAACAAACACCACTGACTGCTCTCCCACAGACAGTACCCATTTAGTAAATGTATGTTACTTTTCTGTTGCTGTGATAAACACCAAGAGCAAAAGCAACTTTTAGAAATTTATCTTGCTCAATGTCTAGTTTCAGAGGATAAGAGTCCATCATGACTGGGAGACATGGCCAGCAAGGCATGTCAGCAGGCACAAGAAGCTGAAAGCCCATATCTTCCATCAGAAACAGTGAGCTGAAAGTGAATGGGGAACTGGGTAGGGCTATGAACTCTCAAAACCTGCCCCAGTGACATACTTCCTCCAGTGAGGAAATGCCATCCTAAAGATTGCATGATCTCTCCAAACAGCACCACCAACTGGGGACCAAGTGTTGGAATGCTTGAGCTTATGGAGGGCATGTCTCATTCAAACCACCACAGTAAAGAAATGGTGACATGGTTTTCCTCTAGTACAGGGCTTTCTGTTAACATATTTCTGAACCCTAAGAAAATTGATTATAAGTGAGGAGCTAAGTTCTTTACATACATGTGGTTTGTACATTTCTCACAAATAGTTTGTGAAAAATTTCCATTTCTCTTCCATTAGCTTCCTGTATCATACTTTATTCATTCTTTTTTTTTTTTCAGCAAATGTTACTGAGTTCTTGATATGTGCCAAAAACTTTGCCAAATGCATTCTATATAATGTCCAGCAGAGGCAGAGTTTTCTTTCACTGATGGCAGAAATAATTTTGGGATTCTGTCAATAATGTATTTGCTGACAATGTGGTTTCTTTTTCTTTAAAAAATTTTTTTCTGACAAATTGAGTATATCTGGTCTAATATCTACAAGTGAGTTGTGTAATTTTTAAAGCTCTAAATTCAAGAAAGAGTTTTATGAATATAGTGTTTATCATCCTAACCTTAAAGTATAACTTCCTCAGACATCTTATTACATCTAATTACATCTAACTTGATCCAGTTTTCAACTCTTTTTTTAAGTTTCAGAGCTAAGTGAATGAAATTACACAACGAAAATGTTGATAATATCAGCAAGTGTTTTGGCCTGATAGTACGTTAGCTTACCACAAAGTTTTTATTCTTAAAGGATTCTTCTCTGTTTGAAAAAGAAGCAGTCACTCAGTAATTATAAATGAAGAATTTGGACTTTCTATATTTAATGCTTTAGTTTCCAGGGTCTTTAATGGGGATCTCTTCTACATTGCCTAGTTGAGTTTTATTCTGAATAGGTGTTTGTAAAAATATCGTAGCCTATGTAGATAATCACAGCCCTCAAGGTCCTTGTATTTCTTGCATAGTTCTCCCTCTCCTTTTTCCCTATACATTTAACTACTCCCAGCCCTTTGTTTCTTCTTGGTGAATTTTTTATCTAGGAAACGTAGTCTCTGACTAGTTCAAAAGACTAGTTAATCTTTTTATAAGATGTAAGATACAAGATTTTAAACAAACCCCCCAAATGTAATAGAAATGTCTGTAGACATGTTAGTAAAGTATACTGAGTAAAGCAGTTATTTCATCTCAGCAAATAAAGCATTAAAGCAAGAGAGAGTAAATGACTTACACATTTGATATGGACTAGAGCTTTTGCTAGGCAAAAAAGTTTAAGTAACATGGGTCATAGTAGTTATGAATTGCATTTCAATGTAATTTTCCAGGCTACCCATTATTTTTTTTTTAAATTAAGAAAAAAAGCTTTCTATTTTGTGTGTATGAATGTATTGCCTGCATGTATGTGATTGCACATGTCGTGTAATGCCTCAGAGGTCAGAAGAGGGAATCCGATCGCCTGGAGCTGGAGTTACAGATGGTTGTTATCTGCCATGTAAGTGCTGGAAATTGAACTTGGATCCTCTGCAAGAGCAGTCAGTACTCTTAACCACCAAGCTATCTCTCTAGCCCCAGAAAAGTTAAAAAAAAAAAAAAAAGAGAGAGAAAAAAGAAAGATGTGTACTAATTGAGGTAAAATTACTTTGAGGGTGTGGACTACACATTGCTTTGTGTAGGTGAATGGTACAGGTATTTATTTTGTTTTATGACTAAAACAGGGTCTTCATTAGCTTGTAATAAGAAAAAGGTAGTGGTCAAGATTTTGGAAATATTTTCATGTCACCCACACCCATACCATATCCAGTTTGTCCACACCTGAAGCAATTTTGCTAAATTTATTGTGTGTGGGGAGGGGAACAACTTCATTAGGCAAAGTGCAGAGTATGTTTTTCACAGCTCTCTCACCTAGGGATTAGAAGTCTTCTTCCTCCTTCCCTCCCCTGTATCTTTGAATCCGGAGAGTGATCTTGTATCCCTATTCTACGTGCTGTCTGTAGCTAAAACTAAAGCTCAGAGGATTTGCTGTTTGTGTTGATCCTTCAGGTAATTGTGCTGGTCCAATAGGATTTTGCATTCACATTATATTCACATTGTGGCAAGAAATGTAATTGGCAGTGATTAGCTAAAGTAGATGAGCTTGGTAGAAGGATTTAAACTTTGTACTCATTGGAAAGTTGCCAGTGTACTTTTTGTTCAGGTTTAATATTTGCAAATGTCTTCACGATTATTTGTGTTGTAATTGGATAAGAAGATACTTGGCATATCATTCCAGACTCTTTTAAAATAATCAAGTCTATATAAAATGTAACTTTAATCCTAACTAATATTCTCTGTGTTATAGTAATTGATACACTTGTTTCTAGGGTCCACCTACAGATGCTCCTGCAGTAGACACAGCAGAACAAGTTTATATCTCTTCTTTGGCATTGCTAAAGGTAAGTAATGAATGGAGTTACTTGCTTTAGAGACTCCTTGACTTATACTTTTATTTTGGTGTATTTATTACCTTAATTCCCTCAGGCAAAAGTTTTATTTAGGGTATATCTATAAAATAGACATCTATTCTCAAGCAAAAGAAGCTATTTTTTCAGGGTAGGGGGACAAAGATTTCAAAGAAATGTGCTTTTTATTCACATATATTTCTTTTTACAGATGTTAAAACATGGCCGAGCTGGAGTTCCAATGGAAGTTATGGGTCTGATGCTTGGCGAGTTTGTTGATGATTACACCGTCAGAGTGATTGATGTGTTTGCTATGCCACAGTCAGGAACAGTGAGTACTTAGTTTTATGTTGGCTGGAAGTACATGTGTGTTTCTTTTCTTTTCTTATACAAAATAACTTTCATCACTTTGTTTTCTCTCTTAAATAGGAAAAAGTAATCATAAGATTAAAAGTTTCTAGCTTATATTAGATTAAATCTTTAGTCTTTTAAATGCACCATGAACTCTTACAAGTCTATAAACCAAATAATGTTGACACTAAATCTCTTAATCTTTCCTTTAGCTTTAGTTAGTAGAATGTGCTCGATTTAAAAGTTAGCCATAAAGCAGGATATTAAATTGATTAGTTTCATCATTTGGTCAAAAGTTTTTATAGACTGTATACAATTTGAATGTGTGTAAATAAACTTAGTCCTCGTGTCATTTTTCCATTGTTTTGAGGTCTGTTCTTTTTTTTTTTTTTATTGTGCTGTATATGGTGATGGGTAACTTTTAGGTTTTTTCCAAATGATAATGTTAAGTATTAAAAAACAAACTATAGAAAAATCTTTGTTTCTTTTGCCCAGACATGTTGATGTATTTGTATGAACCATAGTCCATTTAGATTTTGAAAGTTATCTAGTATACCTGTTTAAATGTCTGATTCTTTCTAGAGTTGATTTTGTTTTGTATTGCTTTGCTTTTTGTTCATTAAATGCGGTAGACTTGTATAGATACCGGTACATTTAGATTTTATTTTTTTGTAGCCCTGACTGACCTGGAACTCACAGAGATCCAGCTGCCTCTATCACCTCAGTACTGGGATTAAAGGCATACAGTACCATACCCTGATAGTTTAAAAGAACATAGTGAGAAACAGTAATAAAAGGCAATGTAATGTCTTATGCCTGTAATTGTAGCACTAGGGAGATTGGACAGGAGGATCAGGAATTCAAGGCCATTTTGAGACACATTAAAACAAAAAATTGTCAGTAGCAGTTCTACCTATCTTCCAAAATATGGCATATATGCTATTCTCACTTGTTTGTTTTATATGTATTTTGGGGGAGTGGTGAAAATTTTTTTTCCCTACTATCTAACACTGTTCTTATAAAGGCTTATGAGCCTTTAAAAATATCTGGCTTAAAAGTATTGTCATGAGCTGTTTATTCTGTTTGAGAATTCTTACTCTCAGTTTGTTTTGGTAAGGTACATACTAGAAAACAAATTGTATGTATTTAAGTGGTACCATACATATACACACACGTATGAAAAAATTTTTATAGAATAGTTGCTACAGTATACACTGTTTTTTAAATAATAGAAATAATAGGAAAATAAACAATATTTTCTCTAGGTGAATCTTTTGAGTAAATTAATTTGAATCTGTTTTTCTCTATCTGGATATACATTATATTTTTTTCATGTAGATATAGAACACTATATTAACTACAGATTTATATTTAAATCTTAGACTACTGTTATCTTTTTCTCTAAGAATACATAACAAAGTTAACTTAATTCTGTAAAAGGTAATTTCTATCTAGATATTCATGATAATAAATGGTTCTAATTCAGTCTTATCATTACTTCCATGTAAATGCTTGTTTGACAGCATTACATAGAATATTTTGATCCTTACATTTACTCTATGTACAAGAATTAGAAAGTGTGTCTTCTGGCCTAAGAGTCAGCAAACTTCTCTGTGAAGATTTATGTCTCTCCGCAGTCTTCCCATCTACTTTCTCCCTTTCCCTTCTCTCTTTTCCCATCCTAACCCTCCTCTGTCCTCTTTTACCCTCTTCTTCATTCCCTCTTCAGCTTTTCTCTAAAACATCAAAAACAAAACAGAACTCCCAAAATACATTCTTAGTCTAGTAGCAGACTGCATTCTCTTATTCTCAAAGAATGACCTCTTTATTGGAATTCAGTATGTTATTTGCTTTGATAGGAAGAAAGTGATTATGTTAAACTGCCTTGTTTAACTCAATTAGAGTTAAATTCTTAGAAGAAAGATTTGTAGGAGCCATAATGACAGTGAACTAGCATCTGAGAGATAGTATGAATCCCTTTAAATTTTGATCGACCTTGCAAAATAATACATTTAAGAGACCTGTGTTCTCTGTCTAGTACAAAGTTTTCTATAATTGCTTCTGTATAAGACTATATCTGTTACCCTTCTTCATAGTGTTTACATTATTGGAAAAATGTTCATCTACAATAACTGAATCGTTGTAATCCTTATCAGCTTTCAGGATGACATTAGTAAGTATGCTTGCTTCAGGCAGGTCTAACTAAGAATTATGGTTGCTCAGTTATTTGGTACTTTTGATAAATTTTTACATAGCATAGCTGTAAGATCTTAGCATTCTGAATGTAGCTCCGATCATTAGCTACCAGCAGTTTGGTATTTGTCAATTTTAGAAATTTTATTGGTTGAATTGAATGATTTGAGTAGGTATGAAATATAAGTATCAAAGCCTATATAATTGTTTTAGTATCTCACAGTAATACACATAGGTATTTAGGTGGTAGTTTTCTGTTTACTTACAGTATAATTGTTTTTTTCAAAATTACCCCCCCCAATAAAGAAAGAAAATCATTTTTCTTTCTAATCTAGGGTGTCAGTGTAGAAGCAGTTGATCCAGTATTCCAAGCCAAAATGTTGGATATGCTGAAACAAACAGGAAGGTAGGTATTTTACATGAGCATTGTTTTAAAAAACGAGAAATATTTTTGAAATGTATTTTGAAGTTATGGAGTGGAGTGAAGATGAGAATCTGTATAGTTGAATATCTGTCCTTTATAGTATTATGGGTTGCCTGTGTGCTACCTCTTGACCTTTTGAGTGAAGGAAATCTACCAATCAGAAAACTGCTTTGTGTTAAATTCTCAACTGTCAAGCAGTACACTTGAGCTGTACTTCCCTCTGTTCAGAATTTGGAGTTATTGTCTAGTCATTTAATAATTGAAAGGCCTTGTATATTTTGTGTATTTGAGAATTGCAACTGAATGAGATTCTGGATATCTTAATATTTCTGGACATGAGTTTTGAAGACAGTAGAATTCAGATATTCTTGTGGCCATGCCCATTCCCCAGAGACTAAATCTCCCAATAGTTGTCATTCTTTTGCTCAGATTCTTCTACTGTGGAAAAAACTTCAAAATTAATGTTAGCAAAAGGCTCAGCAGCTGAGCAGAACAGTGCAAATTGGTTTTTGACTGAGTTCCTAGTTCTACTGCTGGTTTAATTGATATTTAATCCTTTCACAACAGTGGATCCTGGTGTCCATTGTTAAAAATGTACTCTGTGCCTGGAAAAATCCAACTCCCAGAGCTAAGGAGTTAAAGAGTAGATATTTACTTGAATGCTGAAAGGGTAAAAACTGGCTCTGAGAAAGTGTGGTAACAAGGTGAAAAACTGAAAGCCTTATCTACCACTGCTAATGTGCCTCTCTTAATGATAGCACTCCTTTGTCACACTTATTCATTTCCATGTTTTCTGGATAATATGGTGTCCGATTTCAGAGTTTCTAATGGTGCTTTTTCACACCTGTGTGTTTTTCATCTCTTCTTAATTTATACCCTGTTAGTGTGTTGTTTCTTCTCATATCATAAATGTATTGTGCTGTTCTGAGCGTCTGAATGCCCTCTTTGTTTCAGGCCTGAGATGGTTGTTGGTTGGTATCACAGTCACCCTGGCTTTGGTTGTTGGCTTTCTGGTGTGGATATCAACACTCAGCAGAGCTTTGAAGCCTTGTCGGAGAGAGCAGTAGCAGTGGTTGTGGATCCCATTCAGAGTGTAAAAGGAAAGGTAGAGTCAATTCTAACATTTTTGCCATCTATTGCCACTTTTAAAATATACATACATGTAAATAAAAATCCATTTTGAACAGTATTCTTTACACACACACACACACACACACACACACATGCTTTTTATTTAAAGTATACAAGTCCATGAACATTTTAGTATTAGCAATTCAACACATTAAGTAGGGTTTTTTTTTTGTTCAGGTTTACTATTGTCATCTTTCAGTTTTTATCTTTAACTTGTTTTAAACGTAATAAATTTGAATGCTAAACCATACTAAAAGCCTAATATGTACATTCTGTTAATATTTTAATAGGCATTACTTTGTCTTCCTTTATTTTCAGTTGGTAAGTTTAAAATCAGCATAACACTTAACAAATGTTTATTTAAAGGGCTCTGTTTTGCAGACATTATGCATGTATTCTATGTTCTAAATATTTTAGACAATGAAAACTTGCCCCAAAGACTTGTATCAACCATTCACATTGAGAGTGAGGATGCAGATGAATGATTAAATATGCTAAATGATTCTGAAGAGATTAACTTGCAAAGCATATTGGGTTATAGTTGTTCTTTGTTGAAATCTCTTTTGTTCTTGTTTAGTTCTCTGTCTCTCTCTTTTTTTTTTTGTTCCTTCTTTTGCTCCCCCCCTTTATTTCTTTCTTTCTAGCCCCATATGCCATTTTCCTATTTCCTGCCTCATGACAGCAGGGAGCAGCTCTATTATCACCTTCACAGAGCTGTCTGCAAATGTGAGAGGCAATTCGATTTTGCTCAACCACAGGGAGAGTGGATTAGAAAAACTACAGAACATACAGAAATTGGCTAGGTGGTTACTGCTTTAAAATACTGCTGAGGTGTCTTGTTTGAGCATGTACTTTCATTGTAGTGTAGAATAATTGTTAAAATAAAATCACAATACACTTATGGAATCCTTTTTATGCAGGTTTTACAAATAATTTTTAAAGTACTTAGAAATAAATATTAGCTTGATATCTATCAGACCTAGAGTTTGATAGCAGGGTGGATTGCGTTTATATCTGCTCACCAGCTCAAGAAAACTAAATGTGGTTGTTAAAACATAGATTTTTCGTGTTATAAATTTGAAGTTGAATGTTTTTTGATATCATATTATTACGATGTATAAAAATTGAGGTCTTCTTTAAAACATGATCCTATAAGATATAATGTAGCTTTTCAGAGTCAAACTATGCACAAAAGCAATAATGATAGAAACAGATATACTAGACATTTAAGATAACTTCTGATGCTTGCTATATTCCTGTATTTCAATTTGTTTACCTTCTCTTTTACTAAGCGTATTGTCATTTAATATAGATGAAGAAATTGAAAATCCTTGTTTACTAGTATTGTGATTCAAAGTACAGTGTAATTCTCTGATATTTAAAGTAGTAACATAATATAATCATATGATTATTATTCTATAAATATATAATTATATTCAGTTCCCATCAGAATAATTTGCAAGCAATAACTAGGACTTATTTCAAGCATAATTTTAAATGGCAATTTTAGTTTCAAAACTTTACTTTCAAGTATTATGTACTACTGAATTATCAGTAGGTTTAGTTAGTTGTAATTCATATTAAGAAATACAAAATATTTTTTGAAAATATACCTGTATCATATGACTTGACAAAGCTAAATATAATTTTTAAAATATGTAAAATTTCTTTATGAAGTCATGTGTTCTATTAATTATGTTAGACTATCTAGCTTTATAAGTCACAAATATTCTTGGAGTTTTTTATATAATTAATATACTACTGATGATTTTTATTGCTTATTATAGTCAACATATTATTTCATATAATTATGTTACCTGAAATAACCAATTCTTTGTCAGTATATAACTTCTTTGGAATAGTGTCTGAGTTTGATTGTAATTTTTTGCTTCTTTCAGTGTCAAGACATAACAGTATAAGTAAAATTAAATGCTAGTAAATCCATGATGAGAGTGTTTTACTTAGATCATGAAACAATATAAATTTATAAAAATGAGACATTGTATATTGTATTTTCCCTTCCCTGTATGTGATTTATTAAAACTGCCAAAATATTTAGCAAAGCAGTAATTAGATCAAGAGTTAAAATGACAGTTTATATGTAAATGCCTAAAGTTGGGTCTCTGTATTTTTAAACCTCTGTCCTGTACATTTATATTTTAATTTTTATAAATTCCATATTCAGAGTAATTAGATAGGCATGGATTCTTTGTCATGTTAAATCATTCACAATAAGTTCAGTTTTCTTTTAGGATAACTTGAGTATATTTTTTATCAAATAATTTCTATATTCCAGGTATTAGTAATAACTATTTGAACTTTTTACAGTTCAATAATCCTAGAGATAGGCACTGTTATTAGTTAAAAAAAGAAATAACACTCTATAAATTATAGGCATTAAGCTTTTTTATTTTATATGTTCTATAAATTTTATAGGTTCTATAACAAGAGTAACTCAGGAATAGAAAGTAAACACCAGAGGTCATTGCCTAGCCTTTTCTTAAGTTAGTGTGATAAGTATCACTCTCTTCAGCTTCCTTTAGCCTACAAGAATTTAGGGCAATTCTTTAGGGCAAGAATTATACATTTCTTTAAATTCCAAGTAATGATTCATATGATATAGTAGGTATACCTTGTGTTAATTGATTTTTTTCCATGTAGTATATGTTCTATTAATTTTATGTTAGGCAAACTTATTCCCTTCAATTTTTGGGACATACCTAGGATCAAAAAGTAAGACCATCATAAATAATAAATAAAATATACTATGATAAAAATTCCATTTTATTCAGTGTATTGTGTAGAAATGTTTTTAAATGATACAAGTGAAAATCATTACAATTGCATTTGTAATCTAAATGGAGAATAGACTCAGAAATTACTAGTCAGCTCTTGCTCTTAGCTCATCAGGGACAAAGTTTCAAGATTTTGCTTCAGTTTCCAGTTTATTTGTAAAGTACACATATTCAAATATTCTAAACTTAGATCTTCCAATGGCACAATGATAGTCTTGCTTAATATTTTACTGTATAGTCAGCTCACAACAGGACTTGATCCAGCTGCAAATTTAGAAGGTGATTCAACTTACAGTACTGCTGTACTTCTTTCAAGTGTGTCTGGGGGTGGGGGTAGGGGTTTCTTTTGGATGATATCTTAAAATTAGTATGCAACTTAAATGATAGCTTCACTTTAAAATTTTCTTATTACTTAAATATATCACATAAGACAGCTGGTAAAATAAGCTTTCTCGGGTCAAGTTTGCATAAAATCCCATCATGACATACCTTGAACAAGTTGCTTAATTTTCTTGAACTTCAGTTTTCTCATCTATAAAACAGGGATTTTAATATTCATTTCATAGTATTATGAATATTGTCGGGCAGTAGACATAGTGATTAGAGTGTATATCACAAACAGTGATTTCAGTGATCATGTCACATAGTAGGTATGTGATAAATGGCACTTTATTATTGTGAAGATGAAAATAATTGACACTAAAAAATTAAGAACTAGCTTCTTTTTAAAAATAGAGTATGACTTTCTGGAAACTTTGCTGAGAATCAAAGTCATGCTTAATTTCTAATATGCTCACATTTAGGAAGTTGATGATAACCACTGCAAAAGAATTTTAGAATTTTGTCTCAGCTCATTTTATTAAGCATATAATATTTTCAAAGATATTTTCCTTGGTCATGCCAATGAAGAGGAAGTGAACTTATCTCATTGAAACTCTTACCTGCAAAGTTGTTCCTGTGTTAAACTTAACCATTTTGTGTTTCGTCATCTTGGTGTTCTCTCCCCTGTAAGAATGGAATATCTTTATGAGTAAGAATTGTAAACTTCAGAATTTACAGTGCCTAGCAAAAAGTATGTATAAATCAAAGAGTGAATGTGTGTCAATGTCTATTGCCAATTTTTATTTAATTTTTAGCAAGTCAAAAACTACAGCTAATTTAGTGAGCTTTAGTAATTTTTGTTAGTTAGCAGTCATAGAGTCATGTATTAAATGGCTGTCATCAAAATGACCAAGTTATTTGGGCAGTTTACTCATGGGCATTAGTCTTGATTAATTTGAACTTTTCATAATCAACAGGACTCAAGTTTAACCTGTCATTTGTTTTCTAAAAGTAGTAGCAGACTTCTAACATTTAGCATACTTGTTTGCTTTTTATTTTTTCTCATCATTTTGAAGTTTTGTAACACTCAGATATTGTGAGAATACCTGTGAATATATTGTAGGTGATAATAATACCTGTACTATTTGTGATTTTATTTTATCATTTAAAGTATTTATTATTTTTAATTTTATGTATATGAGTATACTGCTTGCATATATGTAAGTGTACCTGTGTTGTGCAGTGCCTGTGGAGGTCAGAAGAAGGCTTCCGATTTTCTGGAACTGGAGTTATGGATGGTTGTCAACCACCATGTGGGTGCTGGGAATAAAACCTGGGTCCTCTGGACGAGCAGCCAGTGCTCTTCAACTGTGGAGTCATATCTCCAGCCCTCTGCTTTTATTTTTTCTTTTAAAGAACAAACTTAATAGGGGCTGGAGAGATCACTCAGTGGTTAAGAGCACTTACTGTGTTGCAGAAGACCTGGCTTCTGTCCCAACATTCACATGGTGGTCCTGTAACTCTGTTTCTCAGGGATCTGACACCCTCCTTTGGTTTTTGTTGGCACCACATCAGGCAGACATGTGCACATACAAACATGCAAGCAAAATACTCATACAGATCAAAAACTCTTTTTAAAAAACTCAGTAGCATTTATTTAGATATAACCTTAAATTTCAACTAGGACTATAAAAGCAATTTTATTTGTAAAATACTAGGAGAATAAATGTGACATAGAGATAACAGTTCCAAGTGGAATTCTTTTAATCTAAAACTTTTATATTAATAATACAGTCTCTGAGCTAATTTATTTTGCTTTAGTGCTTCCTGTACATTTTGAGTGATATAATTATGCTTCAAGTTAATTTGAATGTAGATGTATTGTTTCATCAAAAATAAGTAAACTATTTATATTTCTGTTATATAATAATATTGTTTATTTGCTGAAGAGATGGCTTAGTAGTTAAGAACACTGGATCTTGTAGAGGATCTGGGTTCCTTTCCCAATACACACGTGGCAGCTAACAACCATAAGTAATTCCAGTACTAGCGGATCCGATGCACTCTTCTGACCTCCACAGCACTGCACAACACAGGTGCACTTACAGACATGCAGGTAATACACTCATACACATAAAATAAAATATCAAAACAATTTTAATACTGATTTTTGGCCTTTGAATGTTTAGACTTCCCTAATCTTCTAGTTTTCTGTGGCCATTCATTTAACAGACACCTGTTAATCACTGCTGTGTGCCAGGTATGCACACAGAAAAGAGTAAGCTCAACCTTCTATCTTTAATGCCAGTTTGTGTCAATAAACAATGACTTTGATTGAGAGGTCTTTCCTGAATAATTATAAATACTAATTTTAAAAGACCACATAGTGGTCTTTTAATTCATTAAATGATTTTGGCATTCATTCTTATCAATTATGAGCATGTTTCTGGACTTAGGTTTTTAATTTTGAAAGGTTTACTGTATACTATAATTTCCTAAAAAGAGTAAAAATGTGAAGTTTGACAAGAGTGGTAAGATTTCTTCAAAGACACATTTGATTCTTCAGTTATTATTACACTGCTAGTAAGCTGATTAATAGACGTTCAGTGCCATGTTCACATTCCAAATAGCCTTTTATATAGTTTTTTTCCTGAATTAAGCAAGACAGTACTCATGATACTTGCTTATTTCAGTTTGGCATGTCTCTGGAAGAATATTTCATGAATTGAAAACTAAGCAATAATAAAGAAATGAGAATATATATTATCAAAACTAATGATAAGGATTTCAAAATAGATAACTGATATCTTTTTTCTTTTCCTTTAAATTTTTAGGTAAATATAAGCATGAATGATTAACCAAGAAATACTTTTTCTTGGAATTTTTCTTTATAATAGATATTTATTTCATAACACATTTTGTTGACCATATACTGTTATGGGGTAGACATCCAGTTTAATGAGATACAAACTCTGCTGTTCTCTAAGGAATTCTAATCTTTTCTTGCTTTTTGTGTTAGTGTAGCCATTACAGTAGAAAGCTTGCTAATGAGAGTGCTCTGGCTATACAGATACAAATCATAGTCCTCTTGCTTGGTGACATTCATATATTTTTCATGCTAAATGCATTCATTTTTTTGAGGCACAATAGTTTGAAGGACATAATTTTATAATATTAAAAAAAGATGATGTGTGACTGGAAAGATAGCTCAGCGGTTAAGAGAGCACTGGCTACTTTTGCAGAGGACCTGGGGTTGGTTCTTAGCACCCCATGGTAGCTTATAACTGTCTGTAACTCTGTTTCTATAGGATTCAGTGTCTTCTTTTGACCTCCATGGGCATTTGCACAACACAGATACGCTTACATACATGGAGGTGATGCATTCATATATGTAAAATAAAAATTATTTTTAAAGTATTTTTAAAAATTAAAAAGATTCTGGACTGCTTGCACATGCCCCTACTCCCGGCCTTGGGAGGCAGATACAGGTGAATCTCTGTGAGTTCTAGGTCAGCTGGGGCTACAGGGAGACTGTGTCTTAAAAAGATAAAACAAAACAACAACAGCAACCAAATGATTATGTTATGGCACAAGAACTGTGTATAGGTTTACTGCCTTGCCAACACCATTAAACCTTAGTCTTTAGCTCTAGGGCTTTTTTATCCTTTATTTTATATGGAACCATCCGAAGTACATCAGTCATATTGCCTTAGTTTTTATACTAGGACAAGATTTGAAATTACTTGTTCCTTTTATGTAGACTACCTTAGTATCTACTGGAGAGAGTTGGCACTCTGAGTCCGTATCAGAACAGAAACCTGTAGGTGATAGACTCTTGAAGCTCATTAAAACCCCTTCAGTAGTTCAGTTTTAAGTGTACTATATAGTTTTCACCTCTGAGTTGAAAAATACTTATCATGAATGAGTAACAAAATTCTAGACATATTGTCAATTTTAAAAAAGGAGAGCATTCAATATACCTTCATTCTATCTTTATTTTAAAATATTTATTATTTTTATTTTATGTGTATGAGTGTATTGCCTGAATGTGTTTAAGTGCAATGTCATGCAATGCTCACAGAAGTCAGAAGAGGGCCTTGGGTCCTCTGGAACTGGAGTTATGGTCGGTTGTTAGCCCCATGTGGGTACTAGCAATGAAACCCAGGTCCTCTGCATGAGCAACTAGTGTTCTTAATTGCAAAGCCATCTCTGTAGCCCCTTTATTTTAATTAGGAATTTTTATAAGGAGATAAATATGTTAAAATATATCTCTTTAATTTTCTCATGTGCCAAGTTCAGGGCGCTCGGGGCCAGCCCCAGTGGACCGAAGGGTCTCTGCCCCGTGGGGGAGGGGGCGAGTAGACGCAGAGTTAAGACCCAAACTCTGGGAGCTGAGTGGGAAGCAGGTGCTGCAAGCTTGGCTATTCGAACAAGTGTAAAAAGTCTTATAGGTCTGGCCAGCCAATGGTTCCGAATACAGCCAATAGTAAGTCTGTCCCCAGGTAGGCAGGTTCTTTCCAGATGCTGGTCTCATGACTAGCCAGAGCAGAGCAACATGCTCACAGGAGCCATTCCTCTTTTCCTCCTGGCAGGTATCCTGGCTCGGCCCACCTTGCATTATGCCCTACATATCCTCCTTTTTGTTTTTATTAATTGTTTTGGTTTTTAGTGTCTCTTAGTGTCAAATTTGTAATTATGGTTTGGTGTTTAGGGTAACTTTTCTGTTTCCTTTGTTAGCTTTGCCAGTTTGAGTGTTACAGGGATCTTACACCAAAATGATATTAGACATATAACCGATTTATTTTAAAGAAATACAGATAGTGAATTAAGAGAACAGATTTGAAGCAGCTGTTAAATTTGACCGTGGTAAAGATGACATTGAGAGGGGAGTCATAAAGCCACAGTTATCCTTCAGAGGTGCTCCTTTTTTGTCAGGACTGGCTAACTTCTAGTACTACCATTGTGTTCAGTCATTGGCTAGGAATAGCCCAGGGGAAGTATTGTCTGGTGTGAATGCCCAATGGATTAAAAGGTGTAGCAGCTGGAGTTTAAGTCAGCTGTGCTATCCACAGCAGGTTCTCAAAAAAAAAAAAAAAACAGATCTAAAAGGGAGCAGCTCCATGACCACCAGAGTTAATAAGAACTGTAATGACAGGCACACATGTATTATTTAATCTCATCACCAATTCTGTGAAATACCATTCATGAACAGATAGAGAGATTGAACCATTAAGTAACTTGTCTTAAGTCTCTTAGCTAACAAGTTACAGACCCAGAATTCTAACTTAGACAGGAGTCATGATTCCCCAGAGGTTTAAGCACTCAGACTCCTATACTATACTGAGTATGCATACGTTTAAAATTTCTGCTAAACTTCCTTTACAACTTAAGTAAATTCTTTTCACAGTGTTTCACAAATCTAAAAATGTCTAATTACCTTTTGCTATACTACTTTCTAAAAATCGATTTGTTTTCATTAAGGCCTATATGTTTAAAACTTGTGGGCTCACTCGTTGAATTTTGATGCATGTCTTCACTTGTCAGCAAAGTACATTATGCTAGTTCCACTTCGTCCCTCTTTTCTTCCAGTAGATTGAAATTGTACTAGATGTCTAGCTACAGTAAGCAATTCTCTGAGGATGAAGAAAGAAAATGTACATTCACATAGGAATTTCTTTTCCAGAGCTAAAATTGACATTTTATAAATAATTTCCGTGTTGCAAACTTGAGACTAAGAAATCACAGCAGTTCAGTGATATGCATTTGGCATGAGTCAGTTTTAGTTCTTAGTGCTTTTCATTGGAAATGGCATGAAAAGTAAGATATCTCTGAATTTTTTATGCTGTGGGCTTACAAGAGACAGAAAATGTTTATTTTTTCCTTATAGATGTGTGGCAGTGCATAGCAGTAGAAGTAATGACATGGTCACAGACCCCAACAATATTTCCCAGGTCACATTCTCTTAATTTTTAAAGACTCTAGAAACAAACTAAGCAGTTGATAACAGGTCATTTCTAGGTGATAAAGAGTACTTTGTGTGGAATGCTGCTCTCCTTCTGTGCCTCTCACTTCTATAGTGATTTAAAGATTTGTTTGCTAGTGTGTTTAATTATGTAACCTAACAGTAAATCAGTTTTCTTTTCTCTTTTTTATTGTTTTTTTTTAAAGTATATAGTATTGATTTTTGTGGTCTTAAATCTTTAAAAAGTTTCTAGCATGTTTTCTTAGTGATCTGATCTGTTATGGAAGGTTCTGATTGTGATTGTTCAGTGCCCCCCCCCAAGCTCAAGAAAATGAATGCATTATGTTTGTTCTTTTGTTGTTTCTGAAATACTTGACATTGGTCATTGACTTCAATGTAAGGTCTACAGGAAAATATCAATGGATGCTACTACGAGGAGAGGAAGAGAGAAATTAGCAGTAGCCACTGCCAAAAGTGTATATGCAGGTTTCTGTAAAAGAACACCTGACTTATTAAGCTAAAGAGTGTTACTTAAAAATAGCTTCCTTTGAGTGTTTAAAGGGGGAGGGGCATTATAGATTATTGCTTTAGAAATTTAGTTGATATTTTATTGACCTAGCAGATAGGAAAACATGTATTTTTAAAAAATAGCATATTAAATGAACTGTAGTATACTCATAAAAGAAGCCAAAAAAATATGGGTTAGACTGGATTTGGAAATGATTAGAGCTTAAATCCTAAACTGGATTCATCAATCAAATGAAATGATAGGTCCTTGACCCTTGATTTTGCTTAGAATAAACGTAGAACTTGGTATTGTTTGAAAAACTACTTTGCTTTTATAAGCTAAGACAGATGTACAAAAAAGATGCAGTTTTTATTTTGTATTGGCAGCTTCCAAATATTTAGTATCTATTTCCAAGAGTTGCAATTAGTAAAGCAACCATGGTACTGAAATCTGCACATCCCACAAGCTAATTATATTTGCAAGGTCAGAGTGAATACATATTTTCAGAAAAATAAAGGGTTATATAAATATGTGTCTTCTACTTGGCTGTTATATCACAGTTTGTTGATCTGGAGTATAATGTGTACAATTCACAAATTTGTCTGATAACAGAAAGTGGTGTGTGATTGTGTTTATTTTACTAACCAGTATATTCACAGCAATCACTTCCAAATATCTCTCCAGTAAAGATGTGTTAATTACAAAACAGACAAGGTCTTCTATTATATTAAAGCTACTAACAAGAAGACAGCAGGAATCACACATGTAAATAGCATCATCAACCCCTATTTTAGTCCTCTGTTTTGATCTGTGAGTTGCGCATAGACCAAAGGTGCTATTAAAGACTGAGTGTATGAAATAGGCAGCATTATATGAACAAAATTTATTCAACAAGAAAACAGACCTTTAACATGAATTTAACAAGCTTGAGAAATTATAAACTATCATATGCTGCAGATTCATGCAGTGATAATAAACAAAAAAGGAAAGTAAGAGGTTTCCCTAAGCTAGCCAAACTGCTAATGGTTTTGTTATAAGCTGTCTACTGTTGCAGTGACCTCTGAAAAGTCTCAAGGCACTTGCACCAGAAAAAATTAAATGGTCAGGCTGGTAAGTAGAGATTTAATGTGGTTTGCAGAACTTCAGTTTGGAAAGGAATCTTTTATTTTTCATCCTTCAGCATGGAGGTTATTGTTACTATACATTAAGGAGGTGATTTTGATGCAAAGTTTTTATGGTTAAATTTTGAGTTATATAAGACAAACTGAGTTAATGTATACATATTTCAGAATGGGCTATTTAAGAAATGCAGAGTGCTTTAAGAATGGATTACTCTTCTTACTTGCCCTTCCCTCCTCCCCACAGTATCTTAATTCTTGGGAGTTCTTTGTTTAATATGTTGCATCTTAGATTTCTGTTCCTAACTATGGAGTGACCACTTTTCTGTCATTCTGTTGCATCATGCTGCAAATATACAAACATGGAGAAATGCCTTGAGCTTATATACACCTCCAAATTCTCACTTCGGTTTTTTCTTGAATCTTAACTGTGGCATAATTAACACCTTCTTCACCCATTGCTCATTAGTGCACTGGACATTAATGAGTCTATTTTGATAGGTTTCTCTAAAGTAGAAATCCACTTATTCTCACAGCAGAGAAAGTAATTATAAAATTGCACAGAAATTAAAATGTAGACTATATTGCCATATTTATTTTTTATTTCATACTAAGTCTAATTTTGGTCTGCAGGTTGTTGAACATGTTAGTTTCCTTAAGACAGTTGCTATAGTGATAGCAGAAAATTCCTTTAATCTTAGTATAATCATTTTTATTGCTGCTCAGGAACTATCAATCTAAACATGTCATAATTTATTAGTTGAACAATGTATTAAAATTCCTAGAGGTTTTTCTTAACTTATTTATTATAAATCTTTGGGTTTTTAGTGCAGGGTTAAAAAACAGATCACAATATCTACCTAACTGGTATTTTTCATTTCCTGATTTGATATCTAATGTTTTATTTTGAATGCATTTGATATTCAGTGTTTCATTGGGATATATACTGAAATTTCCATAGTTTATAGAAGTTTTTTTTTCTAGAAATGATTTTTTTTTTTTACTGAAGTCTTAGGATGGATGGAATCATAAAGCAGTTGGAACAGTTGATATTTTGCTTTCTGACATTTTACCGTTAATAGCTCAAAGCAGTTGTTTGGAGTTCATTATGATAACATCTGATTAAATGCTTTGGTTTGAGGCAAAAGTAATTGTTGGAAAAATTCAGACCACTAGAATGAGAAACAACATTGAAACTTTATTCATTCATTTATGTATTTATTTTGTAGAAAAATTAGAATACACAGAAACCTTAGGTTGGATGTTTTGTCATAATGTTTACCCAAACATAATTTTATATTCATTATAAATTTAATCTTTAGGCTTTTTACAGCATATAGAAATACTTCTTAAGATAATTCTTTTAGACCTGGTTGAATTTCAGTTGACTTGACTTGGAAATGATAGTTTAATCTCTCAGTCTACTCAGACATCAGTTGTACAAATGAGAATAAATTCAGGTGACAGTAGCTTTAAAACACTATCAAAATTAAATTGTTTATTACCTTTTAAGGTCAGTCAGGAAGTACTATGTTGCCTTGCTCGAGGATTGTCCTGCAGAGGAGCAGTCTATCTTAAGGCCACATGTTTTACCTAAAACGTCACAATTTTAAGGGCTGTCACTGGTTCTTTCAAATCCAAATAATGAATACAAGCATGTCAGCAATAAGGTAGTAGATAGTATATGATTCTTGTTTATCTCTTGATATATAGGAGTTAACATGATATTGGATCATAAAAGAATTTGAATTTCTATAGACAAAAAGAAAGATACATATTGTTACTTATTTTCCATAAACTTGTGGCTATATTATATTGTTCCTGGCTGAAAACATAAGTGACCTTAGTTTTCTTGACAGTGGCTTGGGTGTTTAAAGCCATCAGACAAGATATAAAGTCTTTTATAGTCACAAGAAGTAAAAGGTATCTGACTAGTAGAGAATACATGGGCAAGTGACTTGCTGGCTGCAATTTTGTTGTCATTTCAAGTATTGTGATGGTATAATTGATGTGACAGGGCTGGGCCTTAGATGTCGTCCCTTAGCTTGTGCTCACTTTCAGTTTTAGTTTCTCTATCATTCATCTTGACTAGGAAAAATTTAGGTGACAAACATATGCACAACAATGCAGGCTATATGGTATAAGTTTAGTGATGACATACTTTTAAAAATAAAGTTTCAAAGTTAGTATTTTGCTGCTTCATGAAAATTGTAATAATTGGTGTCACCTTACATTACAAGATAGAGGTGGTGTACTGATGGCACAGTCAGCAGGAGGTTCTTTTTTATTAATATTATAATTAAATGATTTTCTGGAAATAGGCCAGAAACAGATGCAAGTTGATCATGCTTTGTGTACTGTTGCTTGGCATCATCACTTGTTTTTAAAAAGAATTGACTTGACACCTTGTTTTTACAGGTTGTTATTGATGCCTTCAGATTGATCAATGCTAATATGATGGTCTTAGGACATGAACCAAGACAAACAACTTCAAATCTGGGTCACTTGAACAAACCATCTATCCAGGTAATGGTTATATTTGGTGATTTGTTAAAGTTTTACATTTTTAAAACATGCTATAGCCATTTAAGATCTCATTCTTATTAATTTTAATTTTCTTGAAAATAACGTTTGTTTCATTTTAGAAGAGAATCCCAGTTCCTTGTGAACCTGTATGTTTGAACTCAGCCTGCTGAACAGAACAAGGTTCTGTTTTAAAAAAAAATGAAGAAAAGATGGAAATACTGAAAAAGTTAAATTTGCTCAGATGAATCAATTTTTACTATAGTTTTAAATTTTCCTACCATATTTTCAGTACAGTTATTTTGGGAGCATAGTAGAGCCTTTATCTCAATCATATGTTTTGTCTAGTTAGCATTATCGAAATGAACCAATAAAAGTTACAGGTGGGAGGCCATTGGCTATCACTGATTGGTTTATAGGCATTTCTCATAGCAGCAAGTAGTGGAGAAAACTGGCAATATATAATTTAAGAGGCCCCAAGAAACAGTTTTTGGTAGTACTAATATTTTTCTATCTTTTAAAAATTTTTATGGCTACCACCAGTATAAATCCAATAAAACACATCTAAACTTTACTTTCGATAAGTTTATCTTGTTTTAGCTAACGATATCAGTCACTGTTATTGTAGTTGTTATTCAGACACTTAATATCCTCTTGAGTGATTAATGTTTTCTTTGTATCCTTCACATGCCTCATTGTTTTAATACAAGTCTTCATTGTATGTAAGAATTGTTTTAAATGTGTTTTTAAACATGCACGGTCTGTGCCTGTGTAGGTAATTATTTCTCAAAAGATTAATTAATAGGACAAAAGTACCATGTTTGATTAAATAGGACACACAAGACAAAGACATTATATAGCTATTGCTGTTCCCCTTCTGAAACCTTGTTTTCCCTTATAAGGTTCTCTTGGGGGAGTTGTGGCATTAACAGTTAACCATGATTAAGCCTTACTTACACTAGATAACTGTAATTTTAAACAACTTTGCAGCAGTCACTCATTCTAACTCATCATCATAGTGAGTTTGTGTTGTTTCAAAGGATTGAGGTATATTACATTTGGAAAAAAAATTTTTTTTACAAGTTAGGGAAAACTCCAGAGTATAATGAGTATGAAACAAGCTACCAGTGATTTTGATTGGGCACAGACAAGCCCATACTTGCATGTTCCAAGAGAATATATTATTGGACCTGTTTAGCCCATGATAATGACCTTTCTTATAAACCCCCATAGCATCATACTACTTCATTATTTTTTACAAAAGGTTAAATAGCATCTCACAATCCAAAATCATTGTGATTACTACACGGTATATTTCTGCCAGAAGTTTTTACTAATTGCAAGTCAGCGGCCACCTGTTGCAGATTTCCTTTAATAAATTAAAACACAGCCTTTTCACCTTGAAAGATATAATCGATAATGAAATCTACTAATCCACTTTGTAGTGTTTAATCCCACCTTCTAGTCTACAATTAAAAATGGACTATATTAAGCAGGTTCCAGGCCTATGTTGACTAACATACAACAGCTACAATGGCATTATTTTCCTATCATTTTTAGTTTATTTTACCTCCCAGTTAGAGTTTGTAAATATATTTATTTCAGTTTATATAGCTCCCATTAGAATGACATCTATCTCTGGGTACTTTAAAGACATTTTCAGCACACAAATGGACCAAGCCAAAAAGTTACACACTTTAATATACTTTATTTTTATAAGACAAGGACCCAGAAAAGCCTAAGACACATGGTGGTATCCATAATAAAATTTTACTGTATGCTTGCCGATTTTTTAACTTGATGATTAGACACCTTTCAGAAATACCATACCTTGTATTTTGAAAGGAGGTTTTGAGCGAACCTGTTCCCAAGCCAACCACAAGTAGAAGTCTGGCAAAATTCATTAGAGTATAGTCATTAATGGCTTTCTAACACCGATTTCTCCACTTTTCATACTTAAAAGTGGGAGGAAAATACTGTAATTACATTGTAAGCAATTTAATAGTCATAGGGAAGTTTAAAATACAAGAAAAAGTCTATAAATAGAATGTACAAGTTCTTAGTTTACTAAGTACATATTTTATAAATTGTATAGAATTGTGATTTTTTTTCCCTTGTTTTTGCATATCCATGTTATTTAACTTTCTACAGTAGAATAGTGCTTTTAGAAAACACTGTTTTAATGCACTTATGACAATATTGAAGTAAAGGGTAAATTTTATTTTCACTACCATTACTCTTGGTAAGAAGTAGAAAGTGTAATTCCTTAGCAGTACTGTTCCCTCCCTCCCTCCCTCCCTCCCTCCTTTTTTCCCTTACTCCATCCTCCTGTATTTATTTTTGAGACAAGATCTCATTATAGAACTCTGGCTGCCCTGGAACTCACTGAGTAGAATAGACTGGCCCTGAACTTACAGAGCTACTCCCATTTCTGTCTCCCAAGTGCCAGGATTAATGTTATGTGCCATTACATCTGGCTCTATTGTGCCGCCATGCCCACCCGACTTTTATATGATTATTATTTTATACTTGGAACATTTGACTTTTGTTGTCCATGTTTAGAAATGACACTATTTTAGTAGCTAATTTTTATTTTTTATTTTTATTTTATGTGTATGAGTCTATTGTCTATATGTATGTAAATGCACTCATGTTGTGCAATACCCATGGAGGACAGAAGAGGGCATCAAATTCCGCTGGAGTTACAGACAGTTGCTAGCTGCCATGTGGGTGCTGGAAATCAAACCTGGAGTCTCTCTAAGAACAGCCATTGTTCTTAACTGCTGAATCATCACTCCACCTCCAGAATTGTGAATTTTTCACCAGTCTAGGCTACATGAAGAATTCCAGTTCAGCCTGAGAGACATAGTGAGACCCTGTCTCAAAACAACAACAACAAAAAACAAAACTTCACACACATAGCAAGTTTGTATATAAGCTATCCATAGATTCTTGATACATTTAAAGCATTTAATGCTCTTAAAAACATGTTTAGGGGCCAATGCTAGCACCCAGGAGGCAGAGGCAGGGGGATCTCTGTGACACGTAAGCCAGTCTGGTCTACATAGTAAATTCCAGACCATGTGTGCCTACAGGGAGACTGTGTCTGAAAATAAAAAACACAACAAAATAAAAGAGATAATAACACCTAAAGATAAACACGCGTGTCTTAAACTATTTTACATAAACTAGAAAGATGAAGGTAAATGCAATCCAGTAAATCAAATTCTGAAATAAACCTTTCTATGTGTTAATAGAACAAGTGAAAAAAAAGAAAGTATGTGGTTTTGGTTCTCTTTAGAGTAGAGAACTGGGCTATATAGGACATTAGAGAGTTTTTACTAAATACCATTTGAATTTTGAACTATATACATATATTATTTATGCTATTTTAAACTATAATATAAAAGAATGTGAAGATCTACCATTTCTTGCATTAATTCACTGAATAACTTGAACAATTTAGTTTTCTGGACCTCAATTGGCTCATTTGAAAAATTATCATAATTGTTCCACTACAATTGTTTTATAACTCTGTGTTTCATAATTACTGAAAATACTGTTTTTTCAAATAGCTTAACTCTAATGCGTACTCAGGGCTACACTTAGAGGTTTATGTGTTTATGAAATGTCTGCCTTTTTTATAATACATAAGTATAAAAGTATAGTATAATCTTCTTTCCCCACGAAGACCAAAAGGCTCCTGGTCCATTTGTTTATCATGTAGGATGAATAAATACACTGGGGTTATGTAGTAGGTGAATAAGTAAAATTGAAAGACTGATTAAGTATATTAGTTTTATCATACACTTGCTAATCTTTCATGGTGCTTTTATTAAGTAACATAATTGAAAATCAAGTAGATAGTGCCAGCATATACCAAGTTGTTTATTTCAGCAGCACAGTTGGTTAATCTCTAAAAGGCCTGTGTGCCTAGTACTTGGCTTCTTTATGTGTTGGTGACAACTATTGCTAGTTTTTACCTTATTGTAGATTTGTGCAGTTAGCATATTCACAAAGGTGCTTGGATGGTGGATGGTTAAACCTAGACTTTACTCCCTAGCCAGACTTTGTGTGCTTAGAGAAATGGTTACCCAAAAGATACACTTCATGATAAGGATAAGTTCAAGTTTAGTGACTTCCTCATTATTTCTGTCTTCTTGGTATGGAATTTTTATTCACTGAAAGTTAATTCATTGCTTCTCATAGTTATTGAAATGCATAAGGATTTAGTAGATTCCCTTGGTGCCTTAATTTTTTATCTACCAACCATTTGAAATTAGCTATTGCTTCCTATTGATTTTTTAAAAATTATCCGTTTTTTTATGCATATGAGTGTATTGCTTGCATGTGTATGTAAGTGCACCTGTGTTGTGCAATGCTCGGAGAAGTCAGAAGAGGGCGTTCGACTTCCTGGAACTAGAGTTAATGGATGATTGTTGGCCACTATGTGGGTCTTGGGAGCCAAACCTGCATCTGCTGCAAGAGCAGCTAGTGTTCTTAACTGCTGAGTCATCTCTCCAGGCCTCCCCATTGGCTTTTATTGCTCACTTTTATAGCAAATATTAGGAGTATGAAAATGGATTATCATGGGTATGGATAGATGTTTCAGTGATTAAGAGCACTTGCTGCATTTGCAGAGGATCCATGTTCAATTCCCAGCACCACATGGTGACTGAAAACCATTTGTAATTCCACTTCCATGGGATCCAACACTCTTCTGGCCTGTTTGGGCATTACACCCATATGATACACCTACATACATGCAGACAAAACACTCATACACATAAAATAAGAATGATAAAGTTTTTAAAAAACCAGATTGCCACACTATATATGTAAAACTTGATAGAGTGATTTTTGCCAACAGATCTTTAAAATGGGATTATTCTTAAAATATTTAGGCTTAATCTTACCAGCGATTATAGCACAGTACATTAGAACAAATGTGGGCTATTAAGTCAGTGATCTGGGTTGAGATCCTCAATGCAACCTTTTACTAGCTATTATTGGGACAAATTGATTGTTCTGTCCTGTTTTATTCATCTGTGATCATGCCCATATAATGAGCCTCCTAGATTGTTGCATTAGAATATGTGGGATGTGCTGGGCCTGGCTGTGCACACCTTTAGTCCCAACACTTGCAAGGCAGAGGCAGGTGGATCTCAATGAGTTTGAGACCACACTGGGCTGTATAGTGAGTTCCAGGCCAGCTAGGGCTACATAGTGAGACTCTGCCTTAAGAAATAAAAATGGGATGTGAAACACATGCTGGGCATTCACTAGATGCTTACCTCCCCACCCTTTCCTACTCTTTGCCCCTGAAGACTTGATGGTAAGAAATCCTTTCATCAGAATGTGGTGCTGATTTTGGTTAGTTTTATTTTTAATTCCTGACCATTAACCCCAGTGTCCTTTTGTGTTTTACAGTTGTTTTAAAAGATTGAAAGTTACAATTTTTTGCTTTCATGTCTTATCAGGACAGTGGTGGCATTTTAAGTTTCCCAGAGCATTACTCCGAGTCATAGTTGAACTTTTGTTGCTAGAGTTAGATTTGTAAGCAATATAACAGAGTAAGTATTTTTAAAGAAAGCCATTATGATTGGCCTGCTTATGAGATGGAGTGCAGTGGGGAAAAAAAATTCTGGTTGGTGAGATTTCATGCCACTGGATTAGAGCATAAGTGAGGCAGACACAGGAAAGGTAAACTTCTGGGACTGGGGAGACACTTGGTTGGTAAGTGTGTGCTGCACAGACAAGGCCATGAGTTTGGATTCCCAACCAGCCCAGCCAAATCAGTGAGCTCTGGTTCAATAAAGAGACCCTATCTCAAAAAATAAGGTGAAGAATAATCAAAGAAGAAACCCAAAATTGACTGGGTCTTCACAGGCACAAGCAAGAACATGCATATGCACACACACATTGCTAATTTGGAGTCTTGCCTGGACACAATTCTTTGAATTAATCAAAACTTAATTAAGAAAAAAAGAAACTGAACCATATATTATGAATAGTTAATCTGTATTAGATTTTGACTCTAAGGCTTATTGACTCTAAGGCTGTCAAAAGTGTTGAATTTGTGAGTTTCTATAACTTCCTTTGAAGAATTTATTATTCCTTTAAATGTATAACTGAGAAAAGTGTTTAAGTTTCATCTTAATTTAAAATAAAATGCCCTTTTATTTAAGAAACGTTTATTTCATTTTATTTTTGTGTTGAGGGGGTAGTTGCAGGACTCAGTTTTCTCCATCTGTAATGTGGTTCTCAGGGATACAACTCAGGTCACCAGGATCTTTACCCACTGAACCATGTTGCCAGCCCCAGATGCCCTTTTTAGATGATGGCAAAAATATCAGGCGTAGAATATGTGGACAATTTCAGGCATTGCGTTTTATTAGATAAAAAATACTAATTTATCATTTTAAATACTTCTGTAGGCATTGATTCATGGATTAAACAGACATTATTATTCCATCACTATCAACTATAGAAAAAATGAGCTGGAACAGAAGGTAAGTTTAAATTTTTATCTTGAATTATGAGAAAATCTTTTTAAAACCATTTGAACTATTGCCTGATACATGATCTAAAATTTTTAGTTGTTTACTTCTTTTGTTCATTCCAAATATTTTTCCGTTCCCAATGAACTATAGCATAAAATAAAGGTATATTTTATTGAAAGGCATATTTTCCTTTATTGGTAGACTGCTAACATGCATGAGGAAGTTAAATAAAACTTTAGCCCCTAATTCTCTTTTCATTTTTCTCTAATAAAATGTCTTTGAAATTCAAATTTGATCAAAATAAGTTGTTACATGTAGTTCTTTAGCATGCTATGTTTACCTATGATAAGAATCAAAGGGGGAAAATGTAGGATTTTCAGGTATTTGAAACTAGACTGTTCCTGTTTTTTTTTTATTTTGTTTTGTTTTCAATACCAGGCAATTTCAAATTCAGTTGCTTACTTTTTGTTTGGTTTTAGTTTGGTGTGGGGTTTTTTTTAGTTGGAGCAGGTAGCATAATTGCTTGTGGGGAGAGGGTTGGTGCATGAGCGTGTGTGCACTTGTGTTTGGAGGCTAGAGGTTGACATCTGGTATCTTCCTTGAATATATTTCACCTTTTTTGGAGACAAGGTATCTCAGTCAACCTGTAGCTTATCGGTTTAGCTATGCTGGCTGGCCAGTGAACTCCAGAGTTCTTCCTATTTCTGACACACCCATACTCTTATCCACCCCAATGCTGGGGTTACAGAAGTGTGCCACCAGCATGTTTGACTTTTTTGTGTGAGTTCTGAGCTCATGTCATCATGCTTGCATGGCAAAAATCACTTTAGAGACTGAGCCATCTTCCCAGCTCCTCCCATTCCCTTTTGAGACATTGTATCATTTTCCCTAGACTAGCAGTAAACTTGCTTTGTAGCTGAAGATGTCTTTGAACTTCTGATTTTGCCTTCACCTCTTGATTGTTGTGATTATAGCTATGTGCCACCATAGTTATTGGTTTGTACAGTGCTGAGCATCAAACCCAGGGCCTCATGCATGTTAGGCAAGTACTATACTATTTGAGTCACATCCCCATGCAAACTGTATTTTTTTTTAAATCTGCCTATCATCTTGGTACATTTACATTCTTTTGTTTATTTCTACTATTTTATAAGTAGTCCTAGTATAATTTTTTCCTCAGCTAAATACATCTCGGCCTTTTGTGTTTTGAAATTATAATATAATTTAAATTGTTTCCCCCCCCAGTACTATTATAATTTTCTACTAAATTATCTTTTTATATTTCTTTGAGAAATATTAAATTAAAAAATATTTTATTATTTTTGTTTTATGTGTATGAGTGTATTGCCTGCATTTGGTAGGTGCACTGTGTTGTGCAGTGCTTGAGGAAGTCAGAAGAGGGCGTTGGATCCCCTGAAACTGGAGTTGCAGGTGATTGTTAGCCACAGTGTGGGTGCTGGGAATTGAACCTGGGTTCTTTGCAAGAACAGCCAGTGCTCTTAACCACTAAGCCATCTCTTCAGCCCATAAATTTTTTTTAAGAAAGCTGAATTTACTATTGATAACAGACAGGTCCACACATGACAAATATTCGGTAGCAAAGTAAACTATTTGAAGATGATTTTTAGAGGTAGCTCAGTAGGGTCTCCTGATATATATGATAAATGGCAAGCAGAGAAAGTTGGAGTTTCCATGGTAGCTCATCTTTAAGCCAGATCACTTCCATCTTTAATTTTTAATCTCATTTTGTGTATCAGGGAGAAGGATGTATTGTATTAATTATCATTGAAGAATGACACCCCCCATTCCCCTTTATTTTTAGGTTTATAAGATCACAATCACCCATATGTTTATTTGAGGGGCCCAGGTACTTAAGCATAGTGTTGAGAGATGGGAAGTTTCCCCTTGGCTGTAGGAGGTCTGTGTAAGCCTCCCTCCTGTTTGCTGATGCCTCAAAGTGTACTCCTGTTGTTATACATTTATAAGACTGCTTGATGCACATTTTTCAAAATATCTGTCGTGTAGCAGTATGCAGCTAGTTTCATTAATTTATTCTTTTTGGTCACAAACAGATTAATGCTATATTTATATTATATTAAACCTTTAGAAAAGATTTATTTTTAATTTTGTGTCTGTGTATATGTGTATGTGTACGTGCATGCAAAAGTGAGTACAAATACCCATAGAATCCAGAAGAGGACATTGGATCTCCTGGAAGCAGAGTTATAGGTAGTGTGAGCCATTGACCTGGGTGCTGGGAACTGAACTTGAGTACTCTATGAGAGAAGAACACATTCTTAACTGCTAAGCCATCTCTCCAGCCGTTTGTGTCTATATTCTTAATAGCTCAATTCACTTTCAGTCTTAGAATGAAAGTTCCACATTTACTCTTACCCAACTAACCTGGATGTTTAACTTCAAGCTGTCCCTGAGTATTCCAGTGGAATTCTTGTCTGGGCAGGGTATAGGTATCCTGGCAGTTCTTGGTAGCTTTATTTGTTTGCTTTTGCCATAGTTGATGTTCTAGTTTGCTTTTAATTGTTGAGACAAAACACACTAATACCAGCTTTGGGAGGAAAGGTTTTATTTGACTTGCATCTCCCAGATCACACAGTTCATCACTTAGGAAGCCCAAGGTAGGAACTCAGAGCAGGAACCTGGGGCACAGGCCATGGAAGAATGCTGTTTATTGACTTGCTTCCCTGGCCCATGTTCAACCTGCTTTCTTATACAATACAGAATAACCTTCCCAGATGTGGCACCACATCACTCAGCAATCAAGATATGGCTACAGGCCAGTCCAATGGAGGAAATGCCCCAGTTGAGGCTCCCTCAACCCAGGTGTGCCAAGTTGGCTAACGCTATCCAGCACAATTGGCAAATCCAGTTCTCAACACTTAATTATGAGTCAGTGTAGAGCATGGGTAATTGCAACTTTCAGTTTCAGGGGAAAAGATCAAAAGCAGTCAAAGAAATCTGAATTACATGTACAGAGTTTTTCTTTTTTTTTTTTTTTTTTTTTTTTTTAATGTATATGATTCTTGTCCCTCAGACCAAAGCAAGGGAATGAGAAAACCTGTATCTTAAAATACCCCATAGATGATTTTGTCATGTACCTTATCTTTCAGTATAAGAGAAACTTTATATGACAAATAGCCACAAACCTCTAAACAAGTATAATAATTAAACAAAGCTGAACTTATACATTTGTAGTAGTTACATCTTCAGTTTTTCCTGGCTCAGCAATCTGATTTAAAGTATACTGATTCTGTGTGTGTCTATGTCTGTCACTAGAGAATAAAGTCAGGGGCTTGCACATGCTGGGCAAGTTCTCTGACATTTAAAGAATTGTGACCCCTGAAATGAGGAACACTTGTTCTGGTGGCACAACAAGAAGTAAGCTGTTGCCAATCCCCCAATACACATTTTATAGTATTTGAATTATGAAAAGGAAAAAAAATCTCTTTTTTTCAGTGATAATATTTATCTGAAGGAAATTTCTAGAATATTAACTTTAAGAATAATTGCCTTAAAATTATAACTTGGGTCTGTAGAGATGGCTCAGTGGTTAAGAGCACTTGCTGCTCTTACAGGACCCCTGAGTTCCATTGCAGGAGCTTACAACTTCCTATATAACCCGTGCCTTAGGGAATCCCATTCCTTCTGAGAGCATCTGTACGTACTTGCACATAGACACACATACTTACACATAAATGTAAATTTCTAAAAAAAAAATTTGTAAGCTTGAGGGTAAGGTAAGGTGGTTCAGAGAGTAAAGGTGCTTGCCTTCAAGCTGAGGATCAGAGTTCAATCTCCAGGACCCACGTGGTGAAGGGAAAGAATGAACTTCTCAGGTTATCCTTTGACCTACATGTGTGCACTGCTATGTGTAATCCCCCCCGCAAAAAAAAAGCCAAAACAGAAAACAAATATGTAAGCTTGTAATGCAGGTGAAGTGTCCGATGTCTCTAATCTCTGTGTTTTGGGAAAGTTGGGGCAGGAGGATTGTGAGTTTGAGATCAGCCTGGGCTACAAAGTGCAGTCCTATTTGCCTCCCCTCAAATACACATGCACACATTGAAACATTTGGAACGTCTAAGGATATGTACTCAAAACTCAAGTCCAACTTGGGGAACAATGAGCTAAGGTTTTTAATTTCATGATAACAGATACAGGGCCAATCCAAGTTTGTTGATGTGTTTGTACACTGGATGTATCTGTGGTGTACTTCCTAGTTTTATGTTTTTATAGCAAACCTGTATGTAATAGAAGGCTAATGCATCCTTTTTTCATTCATTAGGTTCTCATTGAATGCTGAAATTAAATACTATAGAATCTAGACCCCAATCATCTCAAAGATAACTAAATAAAGTAAAATTTCAGGTGTTCATAGGCATTGTAAAAATAACATAGCAGGACGAGGAGAGAAAGATCTTTCCTTGAAACAGTGCAAGGCAGTCTTTTGGATAGTATAGTTAGGAAAAACATCTACCTTTAAGGAAGAGAAGATGAAGTCATGCAAAGATGAGAATAACCTAGGTGGGTGTCAGTGGCAAAGGCATGAAGTTGGAGCACATCTGAGATCATATTAGTATAAATCGAGGATATTTCTAATTGGAGTTTATTTGAATAAAGCAAATTTAAATTCATAATTTTGTGGAGGGGTTTGTGAAGTCCCCCTCCCGCCCTCAGGGAAGGCAAAAGGAATATATTTAAGGCAGTAAGATAAAATTTTGTTTTGTTTTCTTTTAGATGCTGTTAAATTTGCATAAGAAGAGTTGGATGGAAGGTTTGACACTTCAGGACTACAGTGAACATTGTAAACACAATGAATCAGTGGTAAAAGAGATGTTGGAATTAGCCAAGAATTATAATAAGGTAAAAATCATTTTCAGCATTTGTTTCTTCAAAATTTTTGAAGTATGTATGATCAGATGCCAAGCACTTATAAATAATTAAAGATAGATGCTTATTTTGTATGTTAGATAATAAATACTTCACAGGGAATCTAGTCTCTTCCTAAAACTTGCCACCAATGAGCAAACATATCCGCAGAGAATTTGTAAACAGTGAGGGTGCCTGGATTCTATTAAAACAGATACCTGATTTGGTTTGGCCCACAGGATATAATTTTGCCAACCCTGTTGTAAACTGAAATATAATTGTATATTCCTAATTTAGAAAATTTTCCTTGGAAAGGAAGGAAAGTAAAGGGATATAGATAGTAAAAACAACATTTATTTGTTACATATACTTTATTTGACAAACTTTTAAAAAATTCTATTTACTCTGTAGTTATTGCCAAACTTCTGTGTGTTAGACATACCTAGTCCTTGTTGTCCAGGGAGCTTAATTTCTGTAGGAGAAACAAAGTATAAACAAACAAAATATAATACATTGTGCTTAGTGCCATGAAAAAATCCAGGATAATGTAAAGGACAAGAACTAGGGAGACTTCATATGAGGGCATAAAAAATTACAATATCAAAGCATATTAGGCAAAATCTCATGGAAATATTTGTATGCTAAAGTATATGTGGTTATTGGACTAGGGAGATGGCTCATTCTGTAAAGGCCTCGGTTGAGTCTCCAGAACCCATGTAAAAAAGTTGAATATGATGCTCTAGGTTTGCAATCAATTGTATGGTGCCTGAGAATCAATAGCCAAGGTTGTCATCTGTTCTTCGATTGCACATCCCTTATGCATGCACACACACGCACACACAACCATGATAATGTTTTTTTCATAGATTTATACTGATAGACTGTTCTGAAATTAAGAAAATACTTGATATGACTAAAAGTTACCTTTCATGTCACATTAGTTAACTAGGTCTACCATGACAAATTGCCATAAGCTAGTGCCATAAGTTGATCCTCAAAATTCTGAAGCCTGTAGGTCTAAAATCATGATGGTGGAGCCAAGCTCCCTCTGAAGCCTGTAAAGAAGTCTTTCCTGCTTTTCCAGGCATTCTTTGGCTGTAGCAGTGTAGCACCACTCTTTAGTCAGGGCCTGAATTTTAGCATACTATTTGAAGTCAGAATTTAACCCATACACATATATTCCAACTCTTTATATTAAAACCTACTTTTTACATTTTTATGTGACAAAATTTACATTTTGACAGAGTAAATATGTATGTATATATGTAACTGCAAGAAAAGTTTTGTGAAATACTGTTTACCTTTATTGTATATGATATTTTCTTTCTCATTTGGCTACATTTCATTCTGTGAATTATATATATTGATATATTGCATATGTATATATAGAATGTAGCTCCCTAAAGGGCTGAAAAACTAGAACTTAAAAAATTTATATCTTAGGCAATATTACATTCACTGACAATTACTGAATATCTTCTGTATGACTTACAGCAGAAAATAGAGATTATTTATTTATAAGATAATAAACACAAGTTCATAAGCAACTCAAGGTCTAGGAAAAGTTGGGCTGTTTCGTAAAACCCTTGTATTCAAATTGTCAGCCAGTCAACTGCCATCATCACTTAGATCTTGTTAGAAATACAGACTCTCAGACCTATTGACTCAAAATATATATGTCAACAAAGATACTCAGATGTATGCTCTTGAAGTTAGATATTAGGGAAACTACCATAGACAAACTCGAAGTCCTGTAAGAGTTCAGAGATTCTGGTTTTTCAGTTGGGTAGGACCCAGGCTGCTATCTTAGAGAAGAGTATTTAAACTCTTAAAGGCCAAGTAAGATTTGCATGTGTTTTGGAAGAATGTAACCCTAGACAAATACCTTGGGCAAAGATTGGGAGTTGGAAAAGGCACATCGAGTTAGCAATTCATTTTCAGGACCCCTCCCTGCTCCAGGGAATTGTTACTGTACTTCCCAATAAAACTTTGCTTTGTCCTTAAAACATAATAAAATAAAAGTCATAGGCTTTCTGGTAAGACGGCTCAGCAGGTACAGGTCTTTTGCCACCAAGCTTAGTGACCTACATTTGGTCCCTAGGATGTGTTTACAAAAGTTGTTTCAGCTGACTTCCACATGCAGGCTCTGTATGCATGCACCTCCTCCATCCCTCACACATAGAAAAAAAAAAATTTGTTTTTGTCTTTTTGAGACAGGGTCTCCCTCTAGCCCTAGCTGGCCTGGAACTCACTGTGTAGACCATGCTGGCCTTGAACTCAGAGATCCACCTGCCTCTGCCTCTTTTTTAAATGTAATTAAAAACAAAAGAAAAGCATAGGGAAATAAAATCAGAATTTCTGAGAAAATATCAGCACTCTTGGTCACTATTACAGCAATATTAATAATGGCTAAGACACAGAGTCAGCCTTTAAGTGTCCATCAACAGATGAATGGGTAATACCATCCCACTTCTCCCTATGCATGTGCCTGCCTGTTCAAAATGCAATACTATTCAATCTTTAAAAAGAAAGAAATCCTGTCATTTATAACATAAATGAACCCGGAGGACATGGTTAAATGAAATAAACCTGACATGTGAACACAAATTGTATGACTTCACATGTATGTGAAGTCTAAGAAGCAGGTGGCAGGATGGGGAAAAAAGAAAAGGTACGAGAAGATGTGTTTAGGAAATGGTGTGCTTAGCTAGAGTTTTCCACGAGAGGAATACTGGAGGGTTAGAGAAGGCAAGGTGTACCTAGAGCTTGACTTAGAAGCAACATTAGAGCAGCGTAGAAGGAATGCTTTAAGTGGAAATTTGCACAGGGGACTCTGTTTAAGGGAATTTAAACTAAATGACTGTGTTACTTACTGGCAGTGGGAGTAGAGGCATTAGTGAGTAAATGAAGCATGGCACCGATTGGGTAGGTCACGTGAAAAAAGGAGCAAGCATTCAAGGTGAATTTAAGATTTCCAGTCTCGGTGACTAGATATGTGTTGATATCTGTAATCTTTCCAATTTAGATGAGAGGAGAAGGAATAAAAAAAGATATTTTAATTAGCATAGAATAACAGATCTCCTTATGGTGTTTTCATTTATATTTTGTTTTAGTTGACCATATCCCCAGCCCCATCTCTGCTTGTGTCCTTCCATTTCCCAGCATTCCCTATTACACTTTGATGTCATGTATGTTTAACTCTCCCTGCCTTGCTTTCTTACAACCTGTTTTCTTTCTCTCTTGGGCCCCTTTCTCTTTCCATGACGTGTATCCAAACTCAACTCCACAAAAATACACAAAAATAAAAAGTAGAAGCTACCTTCTTAAAACAGTTTGAAATGTAGGATTTAAAATTAATAGAAAGAGTCAGGCAAGGTGGCACATGACTAATAATAATAATAATGATGATGATGATGACTAGAATTAAAGATTTGGGTATCATAGTTAAGAATGATATGAATTGTTTCACCAAAAAGTAGTATTTCCCTTTTTAAGTTAAATATACCATGTTAAAAAATGCACTATTCAAGAGATTGTATGTAAATTTACCAAGTATAGCAGCAAATATTATGAAAGAATTGAGCTTTGAAGTAAAGGTAATGAGCTCCTACAAACTAGCTTTCAGCAGAGGTAGATTGGCCTTTGAGGAGCATGGTCTGACATACATGGAAGCCCCTACCCTCACCCGAGCCTGGTATTAGAGTGAAGGTAAAAAAAAATTGTTTTTCCTTTCTATAGTTGTCATCATGGTGTGGAGATTATACGGAGAGAAAGGAGTAGTTCATTGTTTAAAATACTTAACCTTTTATTTTTAAAAACTTCTAACAAGTTATTATTCAGCACATTGTAGAAATGGTTTTCTCTCTATATAACATTGCATTTAAGTAAATTCATATCAGTACCACTGCCAGGAAGTAACCTATTTATGGTTACTGCTGCCCATCCATGGAAGTTTTTCCTATTTTACAGTTTCAAAAAATCTCTGTAGTACTCAAAAACTTGTAAGGTTTGCTTAAAAAATGAAAACAGTATGTAAGCTGTGATATGAAAGAGTCCAAATTTGGGAATGTAATTCCCTCTGTGATTGAAAGAAATACGGTGAATTTTTTTTAGTAACACTTAAAATATACAACGAAAGGCCCATACTACCAGTCCTTCACGGTGCTCTTTTTAATTGGTTGGTGTTTTAAACTAAGGTAATTACTGTTAGATGCCACTCAGGTCCTAAAGTAAAAGGCGGCTAGAAGATAATTAAACTCTTATGTTCCAAGTTTTTGATTTCAAGTCTGTATTCCACACAGAAATTCTGCTTGATTATTACTCACTTGATTTTTCTAATTACTGAACTGTAACACCCACAGTACTGTTATTCCAAACCTTCTAATTTATTCATGCCAAGATACATCTGCTATTTTTTTTAAATTCTGTTAGTATTTGATTACATATTGTAAATGAATGAATAGGTGAAAGTGTATTGCAAAAGAGTATTTGAAGGGTATCATAGAAACAAACTTCTTTTCAAACATGTAAGTATAAATTCTGAGATTTAACAGTATAGTTTTCAGATGAATATATTGATTTAATTTTAACCTGAAAGAAAAATGAAATATTTTTATATGATTTCATATAAAACATATAAATATTTGTTTGGCCCCTTTCTATATGAAGTACAAAAGTCTTTTGTGCTCATGTAATTAGATATGAGAAACAAAAGAAGAAATATTGAGGAAAATCTGCAAAAGCATCATTATTTGAATGCGATAGATTATATTTGAATTCAAACAAATTCAAGAGAATAAGAAACTTTGAGAACTGTTATGTGATGAGGAATAAGTGGTGAAATAAATGGCATTGGGCAACAGAATTAGAAGAAAGACAGTTGGCATTAAACATGAAAAAGTTTCAACCTCATTAAGTAAAGAAAAACCTTAATAAGTTGAAATTTCTTTATATATCAAAAGTTCTTGAAATTTCAATTTTACTACCATCAGGAAAGGAAATTTGATGTAACATTTTAGAGTTCATATTTAAATTTTAAAAGCATATTAACTTTTGAAACCAGTGTTTTGTCATTTAAAGGTTTGTTGTCGTAAACTTCTATAAGAACTTAGAGAAAGATGTATTGTAAAAAATGAAATTACATAATAATAATATGCATCCTATTTTAACAGTTTTTCAAAATTATTTTTATTTTATGTGCATGAATATATTGCCTGTATGTAAGTGCACCAGTGTGGCGGAATGCCCGTGAAGGTCAGAAGAGAGCATCAGATCCCATGGAGCTGGCGTTACAGATAGTTGTTAACTGCCGTATGGGTGCTGGGATTTGAACTTGGGTCCTCTGCAAGAGCAACCAATAGTCTTAACCACAGAGCCATCTCTCCAGCTCTAAAAGTTTTAAAAAATATTTTATTTATTATTTTCATTTTATGTGTGTAAATATATTGCCTACATGTAGTAGGTACACCTGTGTTGTGCAATGCCCATAGAGTTCAAAAAGGGTATTGGATCCCCTGGAACTGGACAGGTGTTAGCCACCATGTGGGTGCTGGGAATTGAACCTGGGTTCTCTGTAAAAGCAGTGTTCTTAACCACTGAGCCATCTTTCCAAGAGCCCCTCAAAGTGATTTCTTGAAAAAAGATTTATTTAAACAGGCATGAGGGTACACGCCTTTAGTTCTAGTACAAGGAAGGTGGAGGCAGGCAGATTACTGTGAGATCAAGGCCAGCCTGCCCTTTGACTTGTGCTACGAGGAGACCCTTTATCAACTCCCCTAAAAGATTTATTTATCTATATTTTAGGTGTATGCGAATTTGCGTACATGTATGTATGTGCTAGAACCGGAGTTACAGGTGGTTGTAAGCTACCATGTATGTGCTGGGAATAGAACCCAGGTCCTCTGCAAGAGCAGCCAATATTCCCTTTTTTTGTTTTTTTAAAGATTTTATATATTTTATGTGTATGTATGTGTGCCTGAGTGTATGTATACCAACTCTGTTCAGGAACTGGCTGAGGTTGGAAGAGGGCTTTGGATACCCTTAAACTAGAGTTGAAAGTGGTTGTGAGCTGCCATGTGGGTGCTGGGAACCAAACCCAAGTCCTCTGTAAGAGCAGTATGCTCTCATTACTCCACCCCTTGAAAATGATTTTTATCTTACATATATGTCAACATTATATCGGCAACATTGTCATATCTAAGATGAGAAACAGAATTCTATACTTGATGAAACTCCTTTTTTAAAAAAAATTAAAACTTTCAAGATAGTTTTAATTCAAGATAGAAATTTTTTAAATTATATGGTAAAGTATATCTTTTAACACTTTAAGGCCAATTTGAGACTTCAGGGTCACCAGAGACTCAGATTTCTTCTGTCTTTCTGTTCTACTTTCATTGTATTGGCTTCAATTTTTCAGGTCATCTGACAACACAAAGCAAATGCTAAACCTTTAGCTATCCTAAGTTTGACACAACTGGGAGAGAAGAAAAAACAAGGGGATAAATCGGTTCCTTTCTAGGGTCCTTTGCATAGTCCAGCCAGCAATTGTGATTATTTCTCAGTAGAACTTAGTCAAATGAACATACTTAGCAGCAAGAATGTCTGTGTAATGTAGTCTTTTACCTAGGAACATTGATACTTTCAGCAAAATCAGACTTATGCTATAAAAGAAGACGACTATTGACAACTAGCAGATACTACTAGAAACTTTTTTTCCCAAAAAAGATGAACCAAAAATTCTGTTAGTATATACATATGTAAGTATGTGTTTACATACTCACATGTTCTTTACTTTATATCTGTTATTTAATCTATTTAATTTAAGTTGGATTTCCTATTAATGTTTATAAAAGAATCTTTGCTGTACAGGGTTGCCTGGTAAATAATGGGTTTGGCTTTATTATTCATGATACTTCATTTAAAAACAATGAGTTTCTCTAGTTACAAATGTGGCTTTGGGGTCTAGATAGGCTCTTGCTTTAGTCATAGTTTCATTACTTACTGCCTATATGTGACTAGAGGCAAGTCAGTCTATCTGAGCTCTGTTTCCTTATATATAAAATGTGGTTGTCTTAAGGGTTGTGAATGATGCATGTGAATAGCTGGCAGTGTCTGATGAAGTGATGAATACAACTACCTTTCTGTTGTTAATGCCATTCTTTAAAGTTTTTTAAATTATGTTTGCCACCTCTCCAGTCCCTGCTGAGTCTAATTTCTAAATATATAAAGAACTCTTTCAACTCCACAGTAATACTAGCCAGTTCAAAGTGGGCAATGATTTAAGTAGACATTTTTCCAAATAGCAGGAAAAGATCTATCTTCATTCACTACCATAGTCATTAGAGAAATGCAAATCAAAACCACAGTGAGAAGCCAGGGTTGGTGGCACAAGCCTAAAATCTTAGCTTCTATGAGGTGGAGGCAAGAAAATTTCTGCAAAGTCAAGGCTAGCCAGACCTAAGTGAGTTCTAGACCAGGCAGAACATGTGCAGGTAAGACTGACCCAGAGCTTCGCAGTAACATATCACTTTGTACCCCAGCCATGTCTTAATAAAAATAATGGAAAATAGGAATGATGCTGAGGATTTAGAGACATTTGAAGCTGTTTACTGCTAAGATAGCAAAATTGGGTAACTGCTACAGAAAACACTTTGGGAGTTACTCAAAGAGTTAAGCATATATTTCACCATGTCACCTAGCAATTGCACTTACATATATGCCCTAATGAAGTGAAAACGTGTATTCAGACAAAAATTATACATCAATATTCATAGAAGCATTGCTCACAGTAGCTAAAGGTAAACATTATACAACATAACAAATGTAGTAAATGTCCTTGATTTTTTTAAAGTAGTTTTATGTTGGGTAAAATGTACCTTAATTTTTAAAAATATAAGCTGGTTCATGCCACTACTTTGCTTTTAAGACACTTCTGAAGATAGATACCTCTGCCCTAGGTTGAAGCTCAGACCTGTGTTGGCTCTCTTTAACTTTATCTCTCACCATGGTTTTATGGTCACAATACTGGATGGCTTCGCGTGGTTCTTCTCACTTACAATGCCCGTTCTTATTTCTTGGCTGCCTGAAGTACTCCTTGTCACCATAATCTTCTTTTACTGTTGAGACCCTCATCAAAGAGAGCAAGTGTTTTTCGCTCCCTCTTCTTTCTCTACAGAGAGAGGATGGCTTTGGACTGCTGGCTGTCTTCCTGTCTCTGTTCCTGTCCCTTTCCTCTCAGTGTTGAGATTAGAAGTGTGTGCCACCATGCCCAAAAGAACTCTTATTTTTTTTTAATTTTCTGGTTTTTATAGCTAGTCTGTAAACTCTCTCAAATCAGTGATTAAGTCTCATTTCTAGTATATCATTTGTTAAGTGAGTGAAGCTAGGATGCTTATAGTTTTCTACCAGAATTATGACACTATCAGGATTAACTAGTCATTAACTAATATCAACATAAACTACTAAAATTTAAGAAACTGTCAGCCCCTCTGAGAGTGCCATCCCTGCGGCAAAGTTTCATCTGCTTTCCATCGGCAACTATATTTACTTACTGTGTTCTTGTCATTCTTTTTTGATACTTTTATTTGGGGTAGGAGACTGTGTTTCCTACTATCCCATAGTTTGAGATTTGCATGAAGTAAAGCCCAAGTGAGAACTCCTTGAGAACAAGATACATTTGAAAAATTCCTTGGTAAATAACCCAAGGGGCTAGTGTCTAATGTTGACTAACATTGGAGTGCTTTAAGAGTTCAGTCAGTTAATATTTGTAAAAAAGCACATAAATGTTGCTATTTAATGATGTTAGCAAGCAGAACAATTTTAATATCCTTAATTGCTTCATATTTGTTCATGCTCTCCCAAGCATGTTTTGTAAAAAGCCATTGATTTAAACTTACTCTCTCCCTCTGTAATCTATAGTGGTTTTTCTTTTTTTTCAGTTATATTCTCTAAGAAAAATGAAGTTTAGGAATACAAAGAAAGTAAAATATTTTGTTTTGAAATACACTAGCAGTTATGCAGGGGTTGTTAAATGCTGAAAAAAAATAGCACATGCCATCCTGGCAGCTTCTTTGTCCTATTGTTACATAAAAAAATTAAAGTGCTATATTGGTGATGTTTGAGAGCATCTACTTAAATGAAATCACACTGATTTATAGAATGAACAAAGAATAGAGAATCAGTGGAGAAAAAGAGAAGCTGAAGGAATAGTCAGAAGTGGAGATGGAATAAAAGATATATTAAAAACAGAGATTAAGGAATGGAAGAGAAAATAAGTGTTGAAGTAATTGTACAGGTATCTGGAAAACTAGAATCGGTCTGGCAAAGATCCTTGAAAGAATGTTAGTGACTTGTCAAGGATTCAGTCTATGATAAAAGGTAAATAAAATGATGAAATTTGAGTTATTTTCCATTTGAAAAATTTGCCCATTAACAGTAAAAAGAGAATAAAGCTAATGGGTTTAATAAAAGTCTATTGAAGGTAGAGGGTATGTCTGATGGGATTATGATCATATAACAGGCCAAATCACAAGAATTTCTTAGAACTGTGCAGACCGTGCATGATGGGATAGCCATCTGGGGGTCTTTGTTGATAAACTGTTAAAAACGTTTCTAGTGTGAATAGCCACAAACATTTTCAGTGCTTTTTGTTGGTTGAGTAAACCGAAGAGCAGGAATGCAAAAGCAAATTTTGAAGCCAAATCACAGAAGTTGCCATAAACACAGAAGTTCCCTAGTGAGGACACTGCCTGTGCCTGAATTTCATTTGTTTCTGCTGCTACCATTTCTTAATTTTTCCTGGGGACTAGCCAGATTAGAACTGTAAGTGAAGACAGACTGGTCTTGCCCGGATGGTAGCTGAGATATAGGTAACTTAGGTAGATAGAGACAATATTTAGGGGTTTGATGCCATGATCTGGTCTATCTTAGAATGGAAGTGATGTGCTTGCTCTTCTGTCATGGGGGTTTGCAACCTTAGTATATGCCTAAATCTACAGCTGCTCCTCACTTCCCAGATGGCATCCATGGCTGGGAGTACTTTTTACCATCTGCACTTCTCAAAGAGTTTGTGAACTCTCTCTTTTAATTATTGAGAATAGAAAAACTAATTGGTAAAGTGGTTAAATGTTGTAAAAGATTTTAAAAATGTATTAGAGCTTTTTATATCCTATTTATCTTTTCAGATAATACGAAAAAGCTTTACATGCTTTTTGACTTTTGTCTTTGTATACCTACCATCTTTGATATTTATACTAATTTAAAATGCACTCTAATAATTATTTATGTGTAGATTGGTATTTGGAGCCAAATTCCAAAACTCTGCCTCCTTCCAGTACTGTAGTAAGTACTGTTGTTGGCATGTGTGTGGAACATCTAACACTGAATGGTTATGAAGTACAAACTTATGTGAATTGTTTCATTCATCTAATACGTTTTCAAAGTACAGTGTAAAAGTAATTTAGAAAGACAAACTCTTACTACATTTCAGTGCTTCTATTTTTATAAAACATTGAAAAGAAGGAAAAGCAATTTCCTAGTTAGAAGTACTTTCTTAACTGGCCAAGAGTAGTACAGAGACATGACTCGAAAGTGAGACTATTCTCTGTCTAGGGAATTCTAGATATAAAGGGTTAGGGACTTTTATTTTCCTTTCTTTCAGGTTTAAGTGTAATTCCTAATATGTTATAAATGCATATCCCCCGGTTATCAGTAGATATAATAGTTATTCACCATCTTTTCTCTTTAGGCAGGACCTCCTGGCGAAAATTCTCTAGATAGTTTGTCCATTTATAAAATTAGACACTTGCCATCTTTGCTCATTTTCAAGTTCTCTGTTTACAAAACTATTAAGAAGGTGTGAAATACAGCCAAACTTCCCAGTTTATGGGAAATGTCTGATGATTGCATTTCCTACATGTTCATTGTTCACACATGAAGAAATTTGGCAGCTGTGAGATTATTAAATTTAGAGTGTCCAAATCTAATCCACACTGGGATTTCGGTTTGCTACTTTCTGACACTACCATTTTACCCCCTTTTATAACCATCTTTTGGTACATGTTGTAGCATTTTTGGCAGTTGGTGATCAATAAGTTTTCTTCATTTTCTGTTTATCAGATGTTATGAATAAATTATAGACCATGAGTTCACCAAATACAGGGCTCTATCATCAGGCTGTAACATACCCAGACTATTCAAATGAAGACTTTTTAATGTTAGAATGGTCGTAAAGAGGTTTTTATGGTACTGCTGTTATTGGGACATAGTGGTGCTAGCCAGCTTGAATCTAGTAATTATTTTGGAATTATTTTACTAGAAAGATTATGATTTGTAGTTAACTCTCAAAATAGTAGAAGATGGTTGTCATGTGTTTGTTATTTTGGTTTATTTAGTTGGATTTTTAATTTATGTGATTTTCTATGTGAAAAACAAAATTTCTTTGTTGTTACTTCATGTGGAATTGTGAGCTTTTTTCTCTATACACACACTTATTTTAGAGATTTCAAGATGTGTGGAAACTAAGTTATTATTTGTTAGTTAGATCAAAATGCAGCAGCTCCTTTAAACCTTAGTGCTGTTAAACAGATGCTGGCCATGTATGGGCTGGATTGGCCAAAGCAATGAAGAAGAAACAAGGGTTGGAAGAACTATTGTGAGAGAAGGACAAAGGAGGAAAATGAACTGGTTAGTGCCCTGCTGCCATAAGAGGCACCTCATACTTCCATCTCTTAGCAGTAGTATCATTACCATTTAGTGATCCAGTTTGGTATTTTTCCAGTGCTGTTTAGATATTTCTTAAGTGTTTAACAATGATAGTGATGATAGCTTTCATTATCCTGAAGATTGTTCTGAAGATTAGCAAAATTGCCTTTTTTGTTCAATAAATTGTTTGACTAAAAGGTGCTGTGAATGAAAATTATCATCACTGTTATTTTCATGATTATACTTCAGTGGGAAAAGTAAATACAGAATTTGAAACTCTGTCCTTTGTGTTTCATTCACAGGCTGTAGAAGAAGAAGATAAGATGACACCTGAACAGCTGGCAATAAAGAATGTTGGCAAGCAGGTGAGAGACTGTAGTAGGTTATACAGCCATTTAATAATGTTCTTGTAGATAGATGTAAAACTATGTTAGGGCCTGTATAATTTTTTCTTGTTTGTTTACTCTGCATTTTTCTTCTGTCATTTTGTTATACTAATTCTAAATGTCACTGAATTTATTTGATGTCAGATTCTTTTTGCTATCTGTGGAGAATAAATCATAAATCTATGATATAATATCCTTAGTGGGTCCTGAGGTAATTTTACTATAGGTGAGATAAAATAATAAGATGGTACATCTTTATTTAACATATAACTGTTTTCTTAATGGTGCATTTTGTCAATAGGTAGGTAAATATGCCTGCAGATTTACTTCATATGTAACCATTTTTAAGGTATATTTTATTAATATGTAGATAATACACCTGAGAAAGTTTAGAATGTTATTGACTTTACTGAATGAGAGGAAAAAGGTTTTAAAAAGTAGTTCTTTTATTTCTCTAAGATGAAATATATATTTTAGCCTGGTTATCAGAGGATTGGGAGGCGGGCAGCAACCAATTAAAGGAATCTACAGATTAATTAGACAGTTTTTTCAAAGAATGTTGATTACATTTTTTTCCCATTTCATGGAACATGGTTATCATATTGCTGATGTTGGCAGAATCTTGATATTTCAGATGCAAGACACTAAGCTGTCTTTGCTTTCAGCCATCCTACCATATGCTCTGATCCCATCACATCTCACAAGCGATGTAGGTTTGGGCCAGGACCATTCTTGGATGGGAAATCTCTAAGAATCACCCAGCTGCCACAAGAAGTAATGTAGATAAATGATAAATGAGTTACCAATTCAGTATAAAATCAGTTAATCCAACAGAGTAGTCAGGGCAAAGGTCTGATTTTGTCATGTGTTGTAAATGAGGAAATCAAATCTGAGTAGATTCTGAATAGTGCAATTTAAGAATGAGTAACTTCAAACCAAAATAAAAGACAATTCATCTTATTTTCTAGTTTATAAGATCCCAGCCTTGTTTTCATTTTCTACTACTTATTTTCATCTAATATATAACGTTAGAGTACTAGTTTGGAGACTTGTTCTTCTAGAATTCACTATTTGAATAAATTACTTACTGAGGCTGTGGTTTCTTGATGTAGATTTTTCTTAACAGCCAGTAGCAAAATAAAAGGACAAAATTGAAATTGAAATTTGAAAATATGTAATTGATAAAGTTTAGTAATCATCAGCATCATATCTTTAAACATCAAAACTAATTCACTGGTTTGCCTTGCATGACAAAAGAAAAATTGCATATAATAGAATCAAATCAGTATCCTTTTCTTCTTCAGTCTTTCTGAGTACCTTTCACTTAGATGGCATTAAGTTTTAATTCTGAAATAAAAAATAAATAATATTCAAGCCTGATCACTTGGAATTATTTATAGCATATGATATCTCTAGGTTGCCTAAAGAAATCAGTATACTGAAATTCTAGCTTAGAAAAGGTAAGCCAAGACACCAAGACATAATCTAGTGAAGAACACTTGTTTTAAGTTAGGAATCTTGGGTCTTTTAACACCCCTTAAGAAAACAATGCTTTAAATTAATTTCTTATAGTATACACTAAATATCCTTCCTTTCAGAGTTGCAAATTTAACTGAATACTTTATTCACCCTTAAATATAGCTATTAAGTAAGCATTTTAATCTCTTTTTACAGGGCAGTTTTATGTTTCATTTTTAACCTGGTTTATTTTAAAAATGGATTTGATTCGGTCTAAGAGTCACACCTATATAATATTCTTTGATACAGTTTTCGAAAATAGTTGGATGAAACATCCTTAACATTTCAGAATTAGTCCACATTGTGTTTAAAATTTTCAGTTACACTGGCTTTTATTTCAAGAATATTTTTATGAATCATGTAAATCACTGCTTGAAGTATTAAGATTATACAGAATTTATATTTTTACAAAGGTATACAGAAAAGGTAAGAATTCATGTTCAACTCTTGTGCCTTATAAAGGACACTTTCAGACATTTAAAATATGTTAATGACTGAGAATATACATACTGCTCAGGCATATACACACCTAAATTCATCTTTTTAAAATCAGGTGGTTGTGAGTTTTATAGAATTTGATGCTACCCTTTATGAAAATCTATGGGGCAAGGTTATAGCATTGTTTACACAAACCAGTCTTTCATTGTGCAATTTTATTAGCTATTTCATTAAGAAGAGACTATAAGAATGTAGCAATGTATTAGGAAAGCTAAATTGTAAAATATAAATTTAGGCTTCATTATTAATTTAATCATCTCTTGAAAAAAGTCTTAAGTAAATTATTTGCTAGTAATACAGTTGTTATTTCTTCTTTTTTTACATTTTTTCTTTTAGGATCCCAAACGTCATTTGGAAGAACATGTGGATGTACTTATGACTTCAAATATTGTCCAGTGTTTAGCAGCAATGTTGGATACTGTTGTATTTAAATAAAGCAACGCAGAAAGCGATTAGTGACACTTTCAGTGTATATTCTTCTGTTGTTCCTAATGTTCAAAATCAAGGAACCTCTGAAGGTGTATTTGGTTAGGTGTAAGGCATCTGGCATCATTTGCAGTACTGTCACACCTTCGGTCTCAGTTGTGCAATTACTGCTGTTTCTTTGGCCAGGGTCTTTGCAGACTCCAGAGTTGTACAAGAATACATTAAAGTGGACAGATTTTGTTAAGATCCATTTAATATTTGAAAAAAATCAGTAACACAAATATATTTTGATTGTTGCTTACAAAATAAAATACATTTACAATCCATGTCTCCTGAGGTCTTTTTGGCACTGGGTGGAATTGACAGAGTAACATTTAACAGTGCTTTGGAAATCTCACACAAAGATATGTTTCCCTTTGCATTTTAAGATCTTATAACACATGAAACATCACTGTTATAACAAAACTTCACAAATGAAAAATGATTGCCATTAATAAGTGACTACCTTATTAGTGGAGTAACCCAGAAAAAAATAGTTGACCTTTTTTTAAAAAAGCCTTTCTCACAAGCTAATATTGTATATTTATCCATATCTCAACATACTGTACTTTTTCAGGATTTCAGAGCAATACATTTAAAAAGAAAGGGGGGCTATTTTAATTTAAACTATTATCACATTCTAAAAGTATATTCTACCAACATTCTGAGAGTGTCTGGAAATTGGCTACTGAGAACACCACTATATATTCGTGTGGTTTTTCTTCAAAGCAAAGTGAAAACAAGTCCTAGTGTGAATTTAATGTCATGAGCTTATAAACAATAGTTTTGTTTTCTTTCCTGAATTAAAAGTATTCAAGTTCAATACGGTAGTTATTGTCTCTGGCTATTTTCACAGCTTCTCATCTCAGGTAAACTGATAACTGTTGCTTCCTTATTAATGCTCATTGTATGCAATTTACCAAGTATCTCAAGTAGTATGGCAAAAGGTTTGGAGACAAAGACTTAATTCTAGATTGTACCCTTTCTTAAGAAAGTATGATGAGGATACTTCTAAATCTTCATGAAAGGAAGGTTTTACTTGAGGACTTTACTTCTTAGAGGTGTTAGGAATGCCATGGGAGATCTAAGTTACCATCCTACTTAAACAATTTTATATACTTACTGGTTGATGGTGAAGTTTTCAGAAACCAAAAGTAGAATTGCCTCCTTCCCAGTGTGTTTCAGTGTCATTTTTTTGATGAAACGAGATATTCCAGGTACTTCTTGCTTGTCTTGTAGTTTCTTCTTTTAGATACAATAATAGTAATTGTTACTGTAGCATTAAGTTGTTAGAATTGCATCTTACCATTTAAACTGAAAATAAATGGAGGTTAGAAGTTTCCCTTTTGCCTAATTCACACTTCTGTACATCTGTTTTTGAAACAGTTTTCCCCTTTATGAATTAAGTTTTGACTTATTTCATAAATATCATTGACAAGAACTGTTATTATTATACATACACACACACACACACAGTATGCCCTACTGGGAGGCTTATATAGTACCTGGCTTTTGCTTTTATCTGACCACATAGACCTTGATTTTTGCATAGCAACATACCATTTTCTCCTACTTGGTTTATATTGGAGATAGTCCAATTTCAGAACCTTGACACCTACTGAAAATCTATTTTCTCTTTGTGTTTTTAAAGTTGATCAGGATGTACTAATAGGAGATGCTCATCAGGCACCTTTATCTGGGAATATATGACCATTTTAGCAGTAACCTGATATCCCAGGATACATAGGCATTGAAGCATTGAACCAACTTGTTTAATCACAACTCTCCCTCCCCTGTTTATGTATGGGAGAGAGTGTGAGCATACACATTCATGCATGCATATATGCAGTTGTGAACATTTATTCATCTACTGTGCAGAGTTGAAGCAGCTCTAGTAAGAAACTCCCTTGCCTTCAGTGCAGAGATGTTCTTGCTTTCTTCTCAGACTGGTATGCCCAGAACTCCACCTACACTATTCAAAATGTGATTAATCCCAGCACTTAGGTGGCAGAGGTGACCTGGGCCTAAAGGGAGACACTATCTTTAAGAAAGAGAAAAGAAAGAAAGAAAAGAAAAGAAAAGTGTCTGCCTAGACCAGTAACATCTAAATGTTTTGGAAGCTCATATATGTACATAATCCAAGCCCAACACCAGACCAAGATTAGTAAGACTTCTGTTGAGAGTCATCATTTACTTTGTGAGCATACTCAAATTTGAAGGCAAAGTCTGTATTTGAAGAACTGCTTAATTTTGTACTGATTATTGAAAGTGGGTCACAGCATTTTAACTCCAAATTCAGTTCCTTAAAAACCAAGGACTATGCACTCGATTCCTTTTCTGTCCTTTTAACACTTTAATGGTCACGTTAGAATTCTTTATGATTTTAAGAAGCCAGTTCAGAATAGCAAAAACTTCAGAAAGACCTCAGATGATGTCTCACTTTTATATGGTGTTCTGCTTAGGGGATAAGAGAAGGTGAGAAGCAGTAAAAGGAGAGACACTTGGAGTTAATGATGCAAAGAAAGGAGAAAGCACGATCAGCTAAAATGGGGTGAAAGTCGTTCATGAGGACAAATAGCAGAAAAGGTTATGGAGAGGGAAATGTTATCAAGTGCCATGGGAGCTATTCTCCCTCTGGTGTCCCAATGCCTTAACAACTGAAAACCTGTTTATGAAGCTTCCTGGCCTAGAGCTGAGGTTTGCTTTCAGATGGAAAATGGGTCTGGCCCTAGTTTTCTTCCAGAAAATTGCTTCTACTTGTGTCAGACATCTGGTCATCAACCTGTCCGGCCTACGGCCGCCAGTGTTAGGCCTTGCTCGCGGCCCTCTGCCTGAGGCTGCAGCTGGTACCCTCTGCAGCCAATGCTCCCAGCTTTCTTCAGAGGTGATGCAGTCCGGGCTCAGGGCTGACCACTTGATACTAAACTTGCAGCACAGCCTGAAGCTGTTAACCCTTTTCTGACCATACTCAGGAGCCACCCCGTTTGACCTCTTTACTAATCAAGGAGTTGCCCAGGCCCCGCTAGCAGCCCTAGTGGCTTGTGAGCCTCTGGGGTCTGCGCCAGACGCGGTTGCCTAGGGCTCTCTCAGTCTCCGGGGCGGAGCCCGCCGCCACTTGGCCACCTAGCTGGGCAGCGCTGAGCCAGGGCTGTTCTCATTCCCACATGACTGCCTTCTGGGATGGAAGCGGCAGGAGGGCAGGTCAGCGAGTGTCTGGCCAAGCGAAGCAGCTTTGGGCTGATAGACCTTAGGTTCCCTTGACTGGTTTCTGTAGAACAGGTATTGGGAGATTCTTTCTCCCTACACCTTAGAGTTGGGGCCTATTTATTTGTGCTACCATCTCTTTACACGGGTTCTTCTCTCTATTCTTCCTTTTGAAATTGCTGGCTCGGATTCTTTTTCTCCCACTCTAGATTATGTAAACATTACACACCACACACACACACACACACACACACACACACACACACACACACGAATCTTCAGTAATATCACTGCCCTGACACCACTTCCGTTCTGTCTTCCCAGATCAGCACTTCTGGCGAACCCATTTGCACTGGGGACTCAGCCCTCTTTTCCTGGCAAGGCTTCTGAACCTGTCGCCAAGCCAGTACCTCGGAGAAATGGAAGTACGGTGGGATACTCAAAGGATTCATGGCGTCTGCCCCCAGTTAGATGCTCTTCAGATAATCTGCCACTAAGTTGGCTGATAAAATATTTAGTAAAGACCCAGTAAACATCACTGCAAATACATTAAAGCACTTCAATCCGACAGCTTATGATTATTTCAAAACTTAAAAAAGATCATAATTGTCACTTTCTGTGCTCCACCAGGAAATCGAGCCTTCCCCAGGTCATGGATGGTGGTTGCATTGCTGCTTTTTGCCCCCACTTCTCCCACTCTCCAGATCAACGTTGGGCTCTCGGCAGCGGGGATTTATTTATTTATGCAGTTTAAAAGTGGGGGAGGGGACTTCAAGGACACGCAGGACCTACTCACAAAGCACTGGATCAGGTGTGTATGCTTCTGTATTAGCTGGAAAAGACCGACTCTGGAACTTTTACAGGGCGAGAAGAGGCCACCGGCTCGCGCTTTGTATACTTTGCACTTGAAATCGTTACATTCAACTGAATATTTGGCTCATTCAGATCCGAAAAGTCTCCTAGCATCATCGAATTCCCTCCTCCGCCCCTCCTCTCTAAAGGGGGGGGGGAGGAAATGTTTTGTAAATTGCACATCTTTGAATCTTCCTAAAGCAGTGGTCACAAAGCTTAAAGGTGACATAACAGAGCTCACGTAAACCAACACCCCCCAAAGCCAACAATAAAATCATCCCCTTCAATTTGCCGTGATCGTCGCGACCAGGAGCCAGGTGATTATCCTAATTAATGTCTATCTAATTAAATTACTGTCAGCAGTTAACCAATGGCAGGAGCCGTTTCATCGGCTGCATAAGCAGCAAGATCAAAAGTGAGCCTTTTCTGATTGCTGCATAGTGTCAATTGGCCAATCTCTTCTCCCAGGGAAAAAAAAAAAGTAAATCAAACCTTTGAGAAGCATTTGCTGGTTGAAGTGCTTTCTGTCTAGTGAGGGGGTCTGTGGATTTCTAGTTTATGATAAATAGGACTTTAAAACCCAGGGACGGGAGGGTGAGCGCTCAGGTTCTAGAGCTATGCAGCTGGAGCACTGCCTTTCTCCTTCTATCATGCTCTCCAAGAAATTTCTCAATGTGAGCAGCAGCTACCCACATTCAGGCGGATCTGAGCTTGTCTTGCACGATCATCCCATTATCTCGACCACTGACAACCTGGAGAGAAGTTCACCTTTGAAAAAAATTACCAGGGGGATGACGAATCAGTCAGATACAGACAATTTTCCTGACTCCAAGGACTCACCAGGGGACGCCCAGAGAAGTAAACTCTCTCCTGTCTTGGACGGGGTCTCTGAGCTTCGTCACAGTTTCGATGGCTCTGCTGCAGATCGTTACCTCCTCTCTCAGTCCAGCCAGCCACAGTCTGCGGCCACTGCTCCCAGTGCCATGTTCCCGTACCCGGGCCAGCACGGACCGGCGCACCCCGCCTTCTCCATCGGCAGCCCTAGTCGCTACATGGCCCACCATCCGGTCATCACCAACGGAGCTTACAATAGCCTCCTGTCCAATTCCTCGCCGCAGGGCTATCCCACCGCCGGCTACCCCTACCCACAGCAATACGGCCACTCCTACCAAGGAGCCCCGTTTTACCAGTTCTCCTCCACGCAGCCGGGGTTGGTGCCCGGCAAAGCTCAGGTGTACCTGTGCAACAGGCCACTTTGGCTGAAATTTCACCGGCATCAAACGGAGATGATCATCACCAAACAGGGCAGGTAATGCTACTTTCTGGGCTGCCGCTGCTCCAGGCGTGACCCTAGGCGAGTGCACCCAAGTTGTGACCGCCGCGGCAGCGACGATGTGGGGTCGGGAGCGGAGTGGAAGGCGCTTCCGTGCGCCTTGGAGTTGGCTGGTTTTGGAGAAGGGGAAAGTGGAAGGGATAGCCACCGTGGTGATATTGGTAGCTGGTAGCCCGCAGTACGAACGCGGTCTGAGAGCCAATCTAGTGGCTGGAGGAAGAGGAAGAGCCGCAGCCGTTGCCCGGGTTAGGAGCTACACATCAAGGCTCGCTTAGGGACAAGTGGAGATGCGGGTCCCCATCTCGCTCTCCACCTGGGCAGTGATTCCTGCCTTTTCCCTACTCCAGTTCACTCGTTGCTCTCCCCGACTTTGGCCCCACTTCTTTCCTTCACCCACCACCCCTTTTCTAGATCTGCAAACATTCGTTCATCTGCACTGCGAAAACAAGTTTTGTTTTGCTATCTGGCGCCCTGTTTCTTACATTTAATCTTTAACATTTATTTTCTTTTTCTTGTTTTTTTTCCCCCCTTCCTTTCTTAATTCAAACAGGCGCATGTTTCCCTTTTTAAGTTTTAACATTTCTGGTCTCGATCCCACGGCTCATTACAATATTTTTGTGGATGTTATTTTGGCGGATCCCAATCATTGGAGGTTTCAAGGAGGCAAATGGGTTCCTTGTGGCAAAGCGGACACCAATGTGCAAGGCAAGTTCTTCCAATTAACACGTTTTCTTGACACTTATTTAGGTGAGAATGATTAATTAAAGCCTTTGTGGACTGGCTCGAGCGACTTTTTAAAACGATCGGCCAATGACTTCTTAAAGAGAGGGACTGGGGACAGATCAAGCGGCGAGAAGGGGTAGGATTATGCAAAAGCTATTTTAATCATCCCAGTTAATGGGAAGAAGGCAAGGCCTTCAAAAAAGCTCCAGTTAATGGTCCTCACAGTGGAGTAAGGTGTTCTCTCTGTCTGTCTGTCTGTCTGTCTGTCTGTCTCTCTCATGTAGTATTGAGTTGGGACTAAATAGTAGAAGCTATTTTGATAATCTCCAGTTAATAGAAAAAAGTACGATCCAAGAAACCCACCTAATGGGTGTCACAGTGGAGTAAGTTGTGTGTGTGTGTGTGTGTGTGTGTGTGTGTGTGTGTGTGTGTGTGTGTTTCATGTGCAAAGGAGTTCGGACTGGGCAGTGCTCAGAACATATGTACACATCGGTATTTCTTTATCTAGGAAATCGGGTCTATATGCATCCGGATTCCCCCAACACTGGGGCTCACTGGATGCGCCAAGAAATCTCTTTTGGAAAATTAAAACTTACCAACAACAAGGGAGCTTCAAACAACAATGGGCAGGTCAGTGGTTCAGTTCTGGTTCTCTCTCTCTCTCTCTCTCTCTCTCTCTCTCTCTCTCATTTTAAGCAGCATGAGAAACTGAATAGGATTTTTTTCCATCATGAAGACGTCAAACATCATATTTCTCCCCCCCCCGAAATTATATATTTAATCTATAAAGTTGCCCTCGTTGCTTTTCACATGGATCCCATTCCGGAATTCACCTTTCCAAGCAGAAATACTGATTGATTTTGAGAAAAAACCCATAAGACATGCAGGTTGTGAAAAATCTTTGTTCGTCTTTAAAAGAGGAGCTGGGGATGCGCAATCGGGTTCTATTTTCTCGGATGCCTAGCAGATCCTAGCTCCCAGAGGGGCCAGGGCCTCCCCACCACAGGGTCACCGGGCAGGGGAGTCCCACGGACAATTGTCTGGGGCTTCGGACTCCAATTGGTCTCTCCTCGCCCTGGGCGAAAGGTCGGGTGTGAACAGCCTCACGTTAACGCATCGCTCCACGCTCTCCTTTCTCTTCGTTGGACAGATGGTGGTTTTACAGTCCCTGCACAAGTACCAGCCCCGCCTGCACGTGGTGGAAGTGAACGAAGATGGCACGGAGGACACCAGCCAGCCTGGCCGCGTACAGACGTTCACTTTCCCGGAGACTCAGTTCATTGCTGTCACAGCCTACCAGAACACTGATGTAAGGAGCTTGGGCTGGGCACACCGCAGGCGGCTCACGCATCTCCCGTACCCTCCGTACCCCCTGTTCCTCCTGCGCTAGACTTCTAGCAGCACTCACATCAGCCACAGCTGGGGCTACTAGGGCAAGGGGCCTGCTAGGCCTTTCTCTTAAAACGCCAAACGGATGGGGAAGCACTGCTTCAGTGCTTCGAGCTCAGGCCACCAATCCAGCTGTGTGGTGGCCAAGATGCTTTGGGAAGCTGTGACGCTTTGGGAGCTTGGCATTCAAACTAGAACATGTTAAAATATGCTTTTTCTTCTTTAAAAAAAATCCTCTTTCTTTTAAGAAACAGCTAGAACTCTCCCATGCATTTTAGGATATTTAAAATACTTTTTAAAATCTCAGATCCGAGAGTTCAGAAAACACTATACACATTCATGTATACGAAATATGAAAACTCCAAAATAAATCAAAAGACTAGGATTAATGGAGTTTTCTAGCAGTTGAACCTATTCAATACTTCTATGTATGTATGGAAAAAATGATTTTAGTAGCCGATTTGACTTCTAGAGGACAAAAAAGTTTTGTGTTTGGTCACATAAATGAAAATATCAGAAATGAAAAAAACATTTTTACTTCACATCAACCCAGTTTTAAGATACGATTTTCAGCTTGTTCAGAATCAGAATCAGCCTGTTTAAGAAAATATAATGAAGTTCCTGAAAGTAGTTATCAGTTGGTAATGAACTGAAGTTCTTGAGAATTTTTGTCTAAGCAAGTACATTCTGTATTTTAAACAAGTATTTTAAAAATGGGTGTTTGAATCAACTTAGGACTGCAGGAAAGTTAATTGAAACGGTTTTAGGCATTATTAATTTAAACATGATTTTCATAACTTTCATGACACTTTATCATTTTCTCCTTCTTGTCTATTCTCTTGAATTTTTGTTAGAGAAACTTTTGCTATTTAATGAATCTGAAGACCATAAACTCCTGTAAGAAGTGGCAGATGATATTGTCTCAGGTACATCCCCTTTCTGTGTACAAGGTGAGATTATAGTCATCCTTTCTTCTCTGTTCCAGATAACACAGCTGAAAATAGATCACAACCCCTTTGCAAAAGGATTTCGAGATAATTATGACACGTAAGTGATGTTGCTTCTCAAATAACTGTTGAACTGACCATTAGCTCAAGGGAGGAGTGTTGTGTGTGATGATTTTTGGAGTCAGAATGTGCAAGGATAGAGAACTGCTTGAGATTTTTTTTCCTTCCTTATCTTGTGGGTTCTTCTCTGATGACTTTGTGGCTTGGTATTTATGTGATTTTGGTTAAAAGTTTCCTCTACCTATTTGTAGGTTTTCTTGAATTCCAAAGTTATTTGTGGGCCTCTGGGGTTGGCTAGCTGGTTGGGGAAGCTACCCGGTTCCAGGGTGAGGGTGTTGTGTGTGGCAAGCTGCAGATGCTCAGTTCAGATCGTCTGTGTCTGATACGGGAAATTCTGTCTGAAAGTGCATGTGGCTCTGGCAGTTGTTACAGTTTCTTGGCATATGTGACTTTTATTTACCCATTTCCAAGTTTTGTGTAATAGCATTTCCTGTGCAAGTTACTATAGACTGAATAACAATGTGCATCCACTACAGGCAATCACGAGCAGAGCTGAATTTACAGTCAGAGCAGGCGCCGGGAAGCATTAAGATGCCGGTGCTATGTATTATTTATAAGCTTCAAAAGAAAAATATTTCCTCTTATCTTTTGCATCTATGTGTTTGATTAAATGCGTTAGTTCCCTTTCTCTTGCTCAGAGCAAGGCTGTTCTCTGGGGCAGCAGTAGGTGTAAACTGAGTGCTTTCTAGACTTGTTCTGGGATTCTCACTCAGAGGTTATAGTCCCTCAGAGTTTTCAGATAGTGTTATGTAGAGAAACCTAAATTGAGGTTGTGGCATTTACCTGTTTTTTTTTTTTCTGACTATAAAAGTTTATATGCATCTTAATTTCATGGCTTTGGGACAGAGCTAAAAAGTTGAAGCTGTGTTTGATGAGGAATAGAGTGACTGTGTGGAGAGAGGAGAGACAGGTAGCTCCTTCATCCCAGTCTTCAGCTACCTACCTTCCCCTCTTGATATTTTTGCAACAAATTAGAAAGTTGTTTATGTTTAATGCCTATTACCTTCTTATGTGTCCCTCAAATGCAATTCCAGAGAACAACATCTCATCAATATGATTCACTAGAATAAAACTTAGCTATTCTATGTCTCAAAATCTGAAAAAAGAAGGACCTATACACTAGAAAGAATGTGACTCAAGAGAGTAGGGATATTGAAGGAGAGTCCTATAGATTTTGAGCCTTTAATTCTGTTGTGAATATTTCTTCATAAGCATTTATTTTGCACAAATCAATTCAGTAATCCCAAGTGGGTTAGGACCTGGATGGGTACCCGAACTGTGTCTTTTTCACACTGTTCTTTTTTTTTTCTTTTTAAAAATATTGTAGTGGTAAACAGAGGAGATATTTGTACCTTGCTAGTTATGTTCCTGCCTCCTTCTACTTCTTTTATTTGAAACTGGAACTAAATTTCAGAAGGGGGTTGGATTTTTTTTTTTCCAGTAAGCTATATGTTGAGCAGCCACAGCATCTGCCCTTGTCCTCTGACTGCCTTCTGTTGCACAAGCCACCTCTTCTTTTTAATCACTATAAACTTGTCATAAAAATCTTATCTATACAAAAGTATTTCTAGGTTTGTTAGTTATTTGAGTGTGACTTGGATTTGGATGCCATGTGGTAATTCAGGAAAGTACTAGAAGGTTGCTTGGCCACACCCTGGGAACTCTTCTCCCCAAAGGATTACGGTCTGATCAGACTGAGGCCACCCTTCAAAATAGTCTGTTGACTAAAGATTAAAACACTTATGTGTGAGTTAAGTAAAAAGTGAGGCATGTTTATGTATATGTGTATGAGGAAACACTTCTAATCATCATCCAATCTCTCATTTCCTCTCAGTTCAAATGGAATTTTCTAGGCCCAGGGCCCAAGATTACTCTTTATCTGTCGGTAATTCTCAACGACACAATCTTTGTTGATTATTGAGCAAATTAACTTCCCTTTGCCTCAGTTTCCTCATCAGAAAAGTGGGATAATAGCACCTAACTCAAAGGATTGTTCTGAGTTAAAGAAATAAATCTACCTATCCTATCTGTAAAGAAGTTCCTATTTGTACAGGTTGGTGTATCTAAACTCTGTTAGGGTTTGTTGTTTTCAGTGGTCAGTTGCTTAAAGGAAGGTGATAACTAAAAGTTTTCTGAAAAGAGGGTGTTCTTTTCCTTTCCTATACTTTCCCTCCCTCCCTCCCTCTCTCCCTCCCTCCGTCCCCCTCCCCTCCTTCCCTCCCTCCTGTCAGTAGTGAATCAAATAGAGGAGAACAGAGAAAAGTACACTTTTTCCTTTTAAATAATTTTATTGATTGATGAATGTTGCTTCCAAGCAGTAAGCCTTGTTTGTTTGCATTGGTGGAGGAGGGGGTTAGGGGACTTACATAAGAGGAGCAATAGAAGAAAAGTACCTTCGCGGATTCCGGCAGGAATCCTGGTGTCAGAAGGCTAGTGAAGGCCAGTCTTTGATTACTATCTGGACATGGCCGTTCCCCACCCTCCCCACCAGGATTTTTCCTCTAGGGATTTCTTATACTACCTAGGAAAAGGAAAGAAAGGATCTAAATGAACACTGGGAGGTCTTAAAAGGTGGAGGAACTGGGTCACTTGTTTAGAAATTTCGCTTACAAATTCACGAGAAAGGAAAGGCCCACCAGGCAAACAGCACCTGAGTCCTTGGATAACTCTGTACGATGCTGGAGAAGTGGGTTGAGAGCCCCTCTTGGTCCCTGATGAGCTTAGCGAGCTTGGGAAGAGGGAAGACCCTCGCTCTATGCTATGTGTCCCGCTCAAGTTCCTGCATGGACAGGCTGGCGTATTCCAAATTTAGGCTGAGGAGGATGCAGGTCCGTAGCCGTCTGCTGTCTGCACCCTGTATGGCAAGCGCAACTTTACGGACGGAAGGTGTGCGGGTGGGAGAAAACTAGAGGTGGCTTTCCCTTCAGGACCCTAAAGGGACCTCCGCGCCATCCCTCGGTTCTCTCTTTCTCCCTTCCCTCAGGATCTACACCGGCTGCGACATGGACCGCCTGACCCCTTCGCCCAACGACTCTCCGCGCTCGCAGATCGTGCCCGGAGCCCGCTACGCCATGGCCGGCTCTTTCCTGCAGGACCAGTTCGTGAGCAACTACGCCAAGGCCCGCTTCCACCCGGGTGCAGGCGCGGGCCCGGGGCCGGGGACGGACCGCAGCGTGCCGCACACCAACGGGCTGCTGTCCCCGCAGCAGGCCGAGGACCCCGGCGCGCCCTCGCCGCAGCGCTGGTTCGTGACGCCGGCCAACAACCGGCTGGACTTCGCGGCCTCGGCCTACGACACGGCCACGGACTTCGCGGGCAACGCGGCCACGCTGCTGTCGTACGCGGCGGCCGGCGTGAAGGCGCTGCCGCTGCAGGCGGCGGGCTGCACCGGCCGCCCGCTCGGCTACTACGCCGACCCGTCGGGCTGGGGCGCGCGCAGCCCCCCGCAGTACTGCGGCGCCAAGTCGGGCTCCGTGCTGCCCTGCTGGCCCAACAGCGCGGCCGCCGCGCGCATGGCGGGCGCCAACCCCTACCTGGGCGAGGAGGCCGAGGGCCTGGCGGCCGAGCGCTCGCCGCTGGCGCCCGGAGCCGCCGAGGACGCCAAGCCCAAGGACCTGTCCGACTCCAGCTGGATCGAGACGCCCTCCTCCATCAAGTCCATCGACTCGAGCGACTCGGGGATTTACGAGCAGGCCAAGCGGAGGCGGATCTCGCCGGCAGACACGCCGGTGTCGGAGAGCTCGTCCCCACTCAAGAGCGAGGTGCTGGCCCAGCGGGACTGCGAGAAGAACTGCGCCAAGGACATAGGCGGCTACTACGGCTTCTACTCGCACAGCTAGGCCGCCCCGACCCGCCCCGGCCCGGGCCTGCGCCCGGCCAGCCCCTCGCCGCTCGGCCCCACGTTCTGCTCCCCAGGCCCGCTCTTGAGCACTCTCTCATTCCTTTGACCCTCGGTGACCGTCTGCGGGGATAAGTGCAGGTCTCCCACTATGATCTTAACTTTTTTGTTTTCTTTCTTCTTTCTGCACAGCCATCTCTGCAGTTAGTGCACCGACCTTCAACTTTGGCGTAACCCTTCGGGTTTCCCAACTTTCCTTCTGGGAAGTTATCCTCCGCTTCTTTTTTCTCACCTTCTCCTCCCTTCTCTTGGAATGAAACTCTTCAACTTTAGGAGACCTGGGCAGCCCTGTCAGGCAGCCGCCGTCCCGATCCGCCTTGTCTCGGCCTCCCCATTAACCATAGGATGTTGACTCTAGAACCTGAACCCACCCAGCGCGTCCTTTCTTATCCTGGAGTGGATGGATGGATGGATGGTAGGGATGTTAATAATTTTAGTGGAACAAAGCCTGTGAAATGATTGTATATAGTGTTAATTTATTGTAACGAATGGCTAGTTTTTATTCTCATTGTCAAGGCACAAAACCAGTTCATGCTTAACTTTTTTATTCCTTTCCTCCTTTTTTTGCTTTTCTTTTTCTCCTTTCATTCTATCTTCTCTCTCTCCCTTCTCCCTTCTTTCTCTCTGTCTCTCTCTCTCTCTCTTTTTGGGGGAACCTATTAAAGATTTTCTCAGAAGCTCTGGAAATGTGAAACACTCCATGGTGATGGCTTTCTCACTTCTCCTCAATTGGTTGCATGATTTAATCACGCTGTGCCCTAATGCACACAAAACAGCTAAGGAGAATCTACCCAAACACCTGTAAAAGATAGTTGTCTGTTCATAGGCAAGTCGATTAAGTGGCACGATGCTTGCAAAGCAGAGCTAACTGAAGTTGTATGTTTTCCTCTCTTCCTTTTAAATAGGATAGCTCAACATCAGCAATATTATTTTGCCTTATTTGTTTTTCCCCGAAGTGCCAAATCCATTACTGGTCTGTGCAGGTGCCAAATATGCTGACAAACTGTTTCTGAAATCTTCTCAGCCCCCCCCTTTATATGCTGTAAATCTTTGTAATGAATACTATAGATGACTGAATTGTTGGTAACTATAGTGTAGTCTAGTGAAGATGAATTGTGTGAGTTGTATATTTTACTGCATTTTAGTTTTAAAAATAATTTCCCCCCACCATTTAGAAACAGCTGAAATTTGACTTTCTTGGGAAAACACTAGCATTATTGCAAGTAAGACTGATTCCCTGACCCCCAAGTCTTGTTATATTTGATGAGCATTAATCCTCCTGGAAATAGATTAGTAGGATTTCTAATGTTGTGTAGCAAACCTATACTTTTGTACTTTAAAATTAATGTGAAATATGCATCATACACAATATTCAATCTAGATTCCAGACCACGGGGGGGATTTTTCCTAATAGGAATTCAGGGTCTAAACGTGTGTATACTTTGGCTCTTCTGTAAATCAAATGTTGTGATTTTTATATTTGTTTCGTTTTGTCTGTGAACTGAATAATTTATACAAGTACACACTCCATTGAGAAACGTTTTGTTTTTTGCTCGTTTGTATCGTCTGTGTATATCAAGTAAAATAAACCTGGCAAAACGGTAACTATGTTGTTTGAAAACAGTTTACAGTTTGAAAATAATTATTATAGGTGATAACTTTTAAGGGTTAAGGAAGACTAGCCTCTTCTCACTCTGATATGGGGCAGCCTAATAGGAATCACCTTCTATACCCCCTTAATTTTGTCTTATAGCATCGCCAGGGATTACTTTTTCCTATCTGTTTACAATTATTTAATTCCCTATGGGTGGCGTTTCTCTTTACTGCTCTCATTTTTTTTTTTTTCAGGAAAATACATGCACCTTCTTTATCTTCTCTCTCAGATTCTCTCCGAAGTTGGAAATGATGTGGGCATGAAAAGGAGGGTCTTTTAGATGAGTTAAGAATTTCTTGAAATTTCACAAAGTAAGGCGAGAGTAGAGTGAAATTTAAAGCATGTCAAGATAGGTTGTTGCTTGTAGATGTCGAAAATTCTAGCCTTACTAAAAGGACTTACTAAGAGGTGAATGGCGAATCTGTAAAGGCAGAGTGGCCTAAGTCTCTTGAGAGGATGGCCTCCAGGCATTGTTCACGGTGGGGTGGAGGAGGACTCAAAGTCAAGGAAAGGCTATTTTTAAGAAATGAGTTTAAAGTTTGCTGGGAGTGGGAGGGGGCTTCTCTGCTGTCTAGTCTATAATGGAATCCCTGTGGCTATCCTATGCAGGCCGAGTTCCCATCCTTTGAGAACAAATACAGAAATGAAGAAATTCATATGGGAGTGGGGTGCATCTTAGCCAAGGCGTCTGCAGTTCTGCCTTTACCTCTTGGAGAAGTGATTTCTCTACTTTTGTCTCTAAAGACAGGGTGACTCAGGAAAGGGGCAGAACATGGTTCAACATCCTTGTTTAGTCTGAGTTGGTCTCAGGTTATGGAACTAAATTTACCAGCACCCAGAGATTATCCTGTGTCCTCTTTGAGGTGTGACAGACAAAATTCCAATTAAAATGAAAATTCGAGGTGGCGATTACATTGACTTGCTGTTCCTGGACAATCCCGCCACTAGACGGCGTTCCGTGGAGTTTTGTGTGCCATCCAGTGAAAAATGACGACCGATTTGCCTTTTGTCTCCTCTTCCCTCTCATCTAAGAAGTAAAGAAGAGCCCGGAAAGCACAAAACACGGTGTGTGTACGTAGGGAGAAGCGGAGCGGTGCATTCAAGTGATCCCGCACCCACCCCGGGCTGAGCTCGCCCCCAGCCGGTGGAGAAGCAGCACGTGCCGCCCGGGGCGGCGTGCAGCGCGCGCTCGCGGGAGCCAGGGCGGCGGGGCGCGTGGCCGCGGGCTGCGCGCTCCGTCTCCGACCCGAGGGCTTCTCCCAGGAGCGCAGGGCCCGCCGCCCGCAGGGACGGTCTCTGTGAGGGAGTGTGGTGCGTAAGCGAAGCCCTTAGACTCCGAGATTTCACAGGAACGAAGTGCCTTGTTCTGAGAGACGCGCTTTAGCTGCTGTTAGGAAGCCCTTAAAAAACCCGGGGGTCGTTTGCCTTGCCGCTCCGCCACCATCTGCTGTGTGGACTGAGTCAGCGGGAGGTAACGGCAGCCCGCGCTCCTCCAGGCAGTGTGCTTTCTTGTCTCAAGCATGATCATTTCTCCAACGTACGCGAAGTCTTGGTTAGTGAGGGGACTTCATCCGCCCGTCCGCGAAGCTGCTGCGGGTCAAAGGGCTGAGTCTGGCTTTGCGGGGTGCTGAGGGAGGCCGAGTCCCCTCCCGGGTGGAATCCAAGTTCCCTTTTACCTCCCTGAGGGTGAGGACTCAGTTTCCTCAGTTTTAGCGGTGGCTTTTCAAAGAATGGAAGGCAGAAACAAACGTGAGCGCGGAGCCACCCTAGACGCAGGCTCCCGCCCTCCCGCCACTGCGAGCCGCGCCATCTTGATGGGGTCAGCCAGGCTTGCCGAGCGCCGTCGAGGGCTGCCGGGCCGAGCGGCGCAGCGCCCTGGGCTCAACTCTGCGAGGCGGAGGCCTGCGCCACCCCGACCGGGCAAAGCGCGGCGGGCCTAGCGGTGCCCCCGCTGGCGCACTGGAGCCCAAGCCCTAGGCCGAGCCCAGGCCCAAGGCCCCAGGGCCGCGTCGGAGAGCTCAGCCCGCAGGGGGCCGGAACCGAGGCCTGGCTGAGCCTGGGCCGCGGCCTGGTGTGCACCTGACCTGGCGTGCGTGCAGTGTGGACTGGCTGTAGGACCTGGAGCAGGCTAGGGGTCAGCCGCAGGGCCAGGCCCAGTCTGGGCCACCAGAGCCCGGCTTTCTCCACCCTCAGCTGGGGCCTTTCAGGCTGACTATTGTAAAGTTAGGCAGAGCAGCATTTTTAGGATTTACGGAAACTTAGTGACAACTTTGTTCAAATTGTATTGTTTCTGGATTTTAAAACTGACTTAAATCACAGGAGCTGTTAGTAAATAGTAATTTAGGGGCTACAGAGAACTTTACATCCTGCAGTCAAGTTTCCTTACAAATCTCTCTGCTAAAAATTCTTTTTGACACCTTTTTGAGGGTGATAGTTACCTTTTTAGCACTGAAGCTTTAAAGAATATAATATTTTCTGTTTAGGATGCAGGTTAGGAACAAAAGCTTTGTTGAATGGAGGCCATATTCATTTCCAAATTAAAAACTCTGCACAATGATAGTTGGACAATATATGTTCATAAACAATTTTGTTAACCATTCAACCTGTTCTTAAGTGCAGAACCTTTTGTGTGTGTCTTAATTATCAGCCATATAATCATTTTGACTTTGTGATAGGAAAAAAAGTACAACCTATGATCCCGTGTTAAAACAAATCTTTCTTGAAGCCCTTGGCAAAAACCAGCAACAATAGACAAACAGATACTAAGGTCTCAACAACTTGGAAGCCCGTGACTCAATTCAGTTTTTAAAATATTTAATTTAGTATGTTAGCAATTGCTTAGCTAATTTTAATATTTGATTTAGTAATATTGTTATCTAATATGATGAAATTAGTTTTTTTAAGGTAATTAATTTTTAAGCAAGTTGAATCTTTGTGAATTACTCAAGTTATTGAAGTTGTTTATAGTTAGACTTTCAGTTCCCAGATCAGCAAGATAAGTCTTTCAGTGAAGACAGACAAAATGGGCAAGATTTTAGTCATTGCATTATACTTAAAGTTCAGCTGTTTTGAGAATTATGTGTCTTGTTTTCCCTCTTTGGTTTGTGTGTTAGGTTGTCACACTGAAAAATATATTCACTTGAAAGAAACCCCCACTGCTTTCACAATAAGGTAAACTTGCTGGTGTACAATCACTGGTCTCATATGAGCTGATTATATCGGCCTTGCATGTATTTTACACGCACAGTATGGTCTGCAGCAGTGTTCAAGGCATGGCGTGAAAAATTTGATTTGAATAGTTCCATTAAAGCAATGGAAAAAAAAAACATGGCTTAATAGACCTTCTACTGATAGCTCCCTTCTTACCATGGTAACTCTGAAATAAATATGTAATCTAGGATTAGGAACATGGCATTTGGGAGACCCTTGCTGGTACTATTTAATTTAATAAATATACTAACTGTGACATTATTAGTGCAATGAAGCTATACCACAGCTGATTCTTCCATGTTGTTTGACCTATTACTTGTCACTGGATTCTTTATAAACATATCCTGCAATTTATTACTTCAGTGTTGTTTTAAAATTGTTGTGGATTTCAAATCTTTAAAAATATCTGCATGACTGGACACTCATTTTATATAGAAAGATGTATGTATACTTTGGCATCATGGTACATCTTTTATGAAAATGTTGATGAAGTTTAGGATGGAAGGGCATCCCTAGAGATATATTTCTGATTCTTTTAGCTCATGTAGTTATTTTGTTCTAACACCAATAGGAAAAAAAAAAAGTACAGGATTAAGTATTAGGGCAAGAGTTAGATCTGTATTTTGATGGTTAGATACTAAGTTTTGAGAAATGGCAAATTAAACTTTCTGGTTGGAAATAAACAGAACTTAGAGTTATCACTTATATTAAGTTCATTTCAGTTTAGGTTTAGTATACCTTTTCTGTCAGCAGAAGTGTTCTGTATGGGTAGAGAAACCATTCCCATTTTATTATTCAGGTGTCTAAAAGAAGAAAAGAGCAAGCAATGCTGTTCTTAAACAACAGGGCCTTCCTAACTTACTTTTAAACTTTCAGGATGTATTTGTCATTTATTTTGCCATCCCTAGTATGAAAGAAAGGCACTTTCAATCTTAGAAAAATTCAGAAGCAATTTTTTGGTTCTCAGTTAATTCAGTTTCATCTTAAAAGTTCAAATTTAGCAAAGCACATGTTCCCTTGTTCATGCCAAGTGTGATAAAAACTAGTCGAAAAATAAAACCATTGCAAACAAGTAGAACACTGCACTTCACTGCACACTCTGCAGGCCACATCATTTCTAGGTCTGATGTCACTGCCTTTTGTGGGCACGTGTATGTCTGCCTTGGAAAGTTCATAGAAGACACCTTTATTTCAGATATGTTTGAATTATGTTTTTTAAATAGCTTCTTTCTATATGATAAGCACACCCATGAACATTCAGGCATTTGCAGTCTTCTATCAACAAAAAAGTTATTCTTTTTAGAGCTCTGGATTGTTATTTTCTTGTTATGCAAAGGATTTAATATTTTTCTTGATTGTGTCTAGAGTACAAATTAGTAAAGTCACCTCTCTTTCATTGTAATATAGACAGACTTTAGGCTGCTTTGTGGAATTGCAACTTGCTTACTTTCATCTCTGTGTTTATAATATAGACCCACCATATATGTGTAGCTTAATCTTCTTGAACTTTAATGAATAAAATATACATGGGCATTATGTAGATTAAGTTTAGGCCATCTGCAGTCAGCACAGTCATCTGAAAAGGTTCAGTTATTTCAAATGGTTTACTTGATTGGAGACAAAGCAGTGTTTCTAATTTAAAATTTTTCCAAAGTGGCTAATACTTTTATAACCTGATGTGGTTTTGAACTGGAAAACAGTAATTTTGGGTATAGTTTTGCCAAGTAATTGAGATGTTTACTACTCAGCACTTTTTTTTTTCTTTTTGAGAAAACAGAAACCAAAATGAGAATTTATCCTTTCATGGTTTACTTAACATGGGATACTATATATTTTGTTCAAATAAAATCTTTTTTTCTTTTTACCCCTGTCTTAATTTGCTATCTCTTAAAATGACTACATTGTTAATAATTCTCACAGCTCATTCACCTTTGGCATTCATTCTCTTAATTTATGCTTACATTCTGCTTTGTTCCTGGGGAGAAAGTCAAAGCTGTACTGACTTCTTCAGCAGACGTGTCCCTCCCTCTCTGCTCTCTCTGACATTCATTCTGCCCTTGTTGCTTCTCTTGCCAACAACTTTTTGAAACCTACTCCTTTTCTTCTCACGCTACCACCCTCAACTTGAATCTTTATAAGATCTATCCTGACTCACCAGTTTGCTTATTTAAGATTTGAACTTCTATGCTTTCCCCAAAAGCAACATTAAAGTTTTTGGGACAAGTAACAGATACAATGTATATTTTTACTTAACCCCTCTCACACTTTAAAAATTGTGTTTTCTCCCATGTACTTCGATCATCAGTTCATCTCTTCATGTTCACTTTTCTATGGTCTGCTTTCTCTTCTTATTTCTGAAAGAACAATCTAATATTTTTTCTCTGGTTTTGATTCTCTCACTATATATAAACCTTCTTAACTGTGTGAGCTACTGCGTTTATCCCTGATCCCTTTTGTACTTAGGATCCATCTGTCAATGCTTTCTTTGATCCTTTTCAATTCAGCTTCCTCATTTGCATGGACACTGCTACAGTCTTTCTTACTACATTCACCAGTGCACTCTACCAAATGCAGTGGCCTTGTTACCGTCTACTCTTTATGCTCTTAGCTATTTTAAGTCATAATTAGCCCTTTGGTGGCTCGGAATCATAGATTCTGCATCTACTTTACCTTTTCCTTCTAGCTTTTCTTCCTGGCTTTCTCTGCTCTGCTCGCTTGCCCATTCATTCATTCATTCATCCATTCATTTTTTTAAGGTTTCTAAAAGGTTTGATTTTTCACTGGATATGTCATAGTATATACATCATAAGAAAATATGCTAGTCATATACGGAGTGGTGTGGAAGAATAAATGGGAAAAAATCTGGCACTGTAATTCTTAGTGCATTTTCAACTTGTCTTCACCTACTTGATAATTTTTATTTCTTGTGGTCTGGCTTTTTTGTCGTTGTTGTTACATAAATTAACCCATTCATTGTAGGCTAGGGAAGTCCCAAATGCAGTGCTTTTACTGGTCTTTCAGTTCCTTCAGTCTTCTGATGTCAGACGGGACTGTGAGAACAGAGGTGATGTTGTAGGTCCAGGCCCCTCCAGCCACTGTTTTAATGTAGGAATCACAATGGCAGATGTCAACAGCCCATCCCTTCATCTTGATCTTGCCACAGAAGGAGCAGATGTACTTGGTGTTCTGGCTGTTTTCAATTTTCTTCACCATGTTCTGAAGGGAGGCTCCATAGCAGTCCTGTATTTACCCATGATCATGATTTTCTTGGTGCATTTAGCCTTGTTGCAGTAACCTAGGCCTGAGCCTAGAGAGTTGGCATAACATTTTAATTTATAGATTTTCCTGTTTGGGCTTCTGATACCAGGTCATGTTCTTTTACTTTTGGCCCAAACTTAATATGATGAGGATTAAAATGGATTAAAAAAAAGTTGATGGTTCTTAGTATGAATTTAACCCTTCTAAAAAGACCGCAGTGTTTAGTATATGTACCATCACAATCAAAGGAAGAGATTTCATGACAATACAATTATACATACTGTATCTTTTTAACTAAGCACACTACTATCCGTTCTTTCTTTACATAGCTACAAAGATTAAGTAAAATAAAACACTAAATCTAAGAGATTCATGCCTTGCAGGTAAAACAGAAAGGTTTTTACTTGTATCACAACTTCTTTAGGAAACTCTATTTTCCTGAGTTTAAACCTAAAGCTACACACTTTTAAAAATCTAATTTTAGTTCATTTTACTTCAGCATCAGCTTTCACAGTGTGACTGTGTGTTTGTACTAGCGTGAGGGGGACTTTTGATACTACATACATTTTGCTGCCCTAAAACCTATTGTCCCTCCCATTGGCCTCTGAAAATGGACTCTTTTAACAATCTCTTATCCATGAAAATGATAATCTATTCCCTAGCATTAGGGTCAGAAGGCTTTAAGTTTATTATTACTTACTTTGCACATAATATATTTTCCATTTGAATAAGAAATTGGTGGAAATTTATTATGTCAAAGAAATGTTCATATAACTGATAATTTATAGTCAGTGCCATGAGAATTTAGAATGTAATATGGTTAAAAATGTAGAGTTCAAAAAATAGAGTTTAAAGAAACTTGACTCTTATTTTGTAGTAGAAACAGTGAACACAAGTGAGCCCCTTTTGATGATATCCAGTGTCCTCATCTGTAAAATCAAATTATAATTAAAGCTTAGTGTAATAATAATTTAAAGTAAAAATAATCATTTGCTTTCAACTTTTTTTCTTTGTTATTGTGAAGTGTGCTGATTGAACCTAGAGTCTCTCATATACTAGATAAATACTCTGTCACTGAAGTACGTCTCCCAGTCCTTAAAAACAATTATTTTCAAATATCTTTTAAAATTTGTTTATTTATTTATTATTTTTATTTTGTGTGCATGCATGTATTGCCTGCATGTACGAGTGCTCCTGTGTCGTGCAATGCCGGTGGAGAACAGAAGAGAGCATCAGATCCCCTAGAACTGGAGTTATGGCCAGTTGTTAACTGCTGTGTGGGTGCTGGGATCAAACCTAGGTCTTCTGCAGAACAGCTAGTGCTCTTAACTGCTAAGCCATCTCTCCAGCCCTTCAAATATCTTTTAAAAAACACATGTCAGTACGGTCACCTTATAGAACAGGCAGTTTATCTTCTTGACTTAGGGGAAATGATCTGAAGTATACCCTCGCCTCAGTTTCTAGTGGAAACATCTGTACTTCTTCAGCTTATTGTGATACAACAAAGGATGAGGGTTCCTCTGGAAATGCTTCAGTCATCCCTTTATCTTCAAGTCTGAAATTGTGGAATCTTCTGGAAGCATTGTTTTTTGACATCTAATGTCATCTCTAAAGAATAAATGTCATATTATCCAGAAAAGTCCTGATCTATGGAACAAATTTGAAATTCTGTGGATAAGAATTCAGTTTAGGCAATGCCTACCATATGCCATATTTTAATTCAGTTATAGAGGGATTGCCTCTAAATATGTCAGGTGGAAAAATTTCTGCTCATCAGTACAGGCCAGATGCTGGTAGATGACTTACTCAAATGGCATCATAGTCATTCTCATTCTCTCAGCCATTCACTTTCAGTGGTTACATCCATTTGAATCATGATGAGACCGTCATCCAGCAAATGGAATCTCTCATTTACATATTTAGGAAGTTATATTCAGTCTATTCCAATAGAAGTATAAAAGCTTGCATTTTTGATTCATTCAAATTCAGAATCACTGAAGTATAGAGAACTATTGTTTGATATTACTATCCCTGGGAAGAAGTTCATATCGTATGTTTGTGTTCTACACAATATTTATACTTAGAAGCGTTATAAAATCAGTATAAGAAAGGATGAAATAAGATCTGTTGATTTGCTGAGAATTATATAGATTATGAAAATGCACCAGCTGTGGAACGCAAAATGGCTAAAACCCATAATATTAAAAGAAAAGGCTTGGTAAATACATTTTGGGATTTGGTAAGTTTAAATTATTAGGAAAGCCATATATATACATATATATATATGTATATATATATAATTTTTTTGACAAGGTCATGTTTTGTAACCAAGGGTAGTCTGGAGCCCCTATTCATTTGCCTCTGCTTCCCGAATGCTAGGATTACAGGGTGGTGCACCGCCACACCCCGTTTAATTTTGATTACTTGCATCTAAGCTTCTGTAGTGTTTGGAAATCTTCAGCTTCTATTACTGGAAACTAAAAGATAACGAACAAGAAGACACGTTAAAGCTGCCGAGTCTTATTTCGTGTACCACTACTACCTGCTTTCCCAAATGCCAAATTTCATTTGTGCTGCAATTAAGTATTTATTAATGTTCAGGAAACTAGGCAGTCATATGACCATGGATTATTATAGCTCACTCCTAAATTCAGAAGTGTTCCCAGATTGGAAAATGGTAAAAGAATTAGAGAACAAATGTACAGTTTTTAGTTTGTTCCTTATTTTGTGTTTTATTTTTTAAAGCTAGATTTCATCATCCTAATTATATTATATTGAGCCTTTTAAATAATGAAGTATTAGAATATTTTGAAATCCCAAATTTTATTTCTATAAATTATTCTTTTTATTTTTTCTATTCATGTTAATTCCTAGAAATGATATATAGTCAGTTTTTGTTACAGTGGCACTTCCTACTTCTGGATTATCTGTATACATTGCTTCTCAGTTGTTTCCATCTGCCAATCTTTTGATTATTTCATTTCTTAGTTTTACTTGTTAACAAAAAAGGGAAATTATGGAGAAAATGAAATCTGTTTATTAGAGAATGCAATTTGGCAAGAGGGAAGATACAAATATTTCTAAAATAAAATCTTTGGACTAATGAATTTTATTTATCATTGCTCTTTTTGCAGTTTAAACTGTAATTAAATGAAAAGGTTTCAGTTTGTTTTTGGCAAACCAAAAACCACATTATCATAGATATCCTAATGAATATGTCCTTACCAAGGTAAGCTATTTAAGATAGAAGTACCTGAACCAAACCTCAGGATTTCTCTACTATTATGCAAAACCTTTCCTGGCTGGGTCCAAAATGAATGTCCTCCAGTCCTTTTCTCTCTTGTGGGTTGCCTGTTGAGGGAGGAGTAATAATGGGCAACATTACACCTGCTTGTTTGGTCTCTGTTGAGGGTTATTATAGCTGAAATGAAATTTCTTTCTCTCCTTGTACTGCTGGTGTTTCCAAATCTAGAGAAATGAAGAGTAGCTTCTCATTACAGAAGGAGTTAAAAAAATGGAGATTCCTTATCCAAGATAAACTGAAACTGCAAGAACTTACTATATTGATATGCTTACTATTTTAAATTAGTGAACTTTTGCTGATTGCGGACTATGACTGGAGTATTATATAAGGCACCTTGGAAATTGTAGGATGAATCGAATGTACTCTGTGATTTCTGGAAACACTGTACTAAAAGATGGAAAGTTGTGAGTGATGAGTTTTAGAGAATTTAGGAGAAATCCTTTGGGAGCATAGGACAGGGTGTGATTATGTTCAGCTGAGGGAATCTTGAAGGCTTTGTGGTTTGATATTTGTTTAGGTTGGATTTATGCAAAAGTCCAGAACATGGAAAAGCATTTGGACAGAAAAAAATGTCTTCTCTGAGGTCTGGGAGATGAGAGAGAGACAAAGTCTATTTGAGAAATTGATAATGGTGTAGATTCCTGGAAAACAGTGTGTACAGGAAGCAAAAAGAGGATAAGGTTAGAGAGACTCAGGCATTCTCATACTCTCACAGGATAGGCAAAGCTCAGAGTTCCATCCCAACACTGAAAAATGGGACTCTGAGCAACAGAAATAACTGATTAAGCTCAGTTGACATTTACTATAATTTTACTAGAAGAAACAATGTGTATTATTGTACAACTTATGTTTCTTACTTAACATATTCAGGCTCTGTTTCTAACTCAGTGCACACTGATCTCATTCTTTTTAGCATCCTCACCATTATGTTTTATGGATAAACCACACCTAACGTAACCAGCCCCTTACTTATATACTTGTATTTATTGCTAGGTTTTTTGCTTCTGTGAAAAATGATACATTGTATATTTATCCATGTTTATTTGTATTAGATATCAATAAAATGTTTCTGAATGTGTAGTTTCTGGGCTATAGGCTATACAAATTTATAGTTACACCATAAATATATAGATGGATTGTTTCTCTACTTAGAGGCTCCAACTATGTCAGTCTTGATATAATTAAAAATGTTATAGTATTGATAAAATTAGAAATTGGCATCTAAAATGTGGAAATGTCTACTAACTGGGGAACGTATAACTCTGGGAATTTGTGATCTTGGGATGGGCTAGCAGAAGGAAAGGCATATAGTAATAATGTGAGATGCCTTTCTAGATCGTTAATTTTAAGGATTTAAGAGGAATGGGAATGTAGAGATAACTCAGTGATTACAATCACTTACTGCTCTTGCAGAGGACCCGGATTCAGTTCCCAAAGACCACATGGAAACTCAACCATCTCTAACTCCAATTCCAGCGGATTTGATACCCTCTTCTGGCCTCTGTGGGCATCAGGCATGCATGTGATGCATATACATACATGTAAACAAAAACTCATACACATTGCAAAAAGAGTTTGAGAAGAACACATTATTTTCATTTAAAGCAAGACAAAAACTTGAAGGTAGAGAATTTATATGATTTTCTTTTTATTAAAATGAGCATCTATTAAAAGTAAAATTCACATCTGAGAGCACTTTACATATTGGAAACTCCTATACAAATGTTAATACTATATTATCCAACAACTCATTATAGAACATAAAATCTGTCTTCGCTGTTCAGCAAAACTACTGGTATAGAAGAAAAAAGAGTGGTAACTGATATATTTACTCAAATATTCTGATACACAAATCAAGAAGCATCATAGAGTTAACACTTCACTTTGTCAATTTCAGTTTGTAAAAGTATTTCATCACTGAAATAATACCACTGTAATTTATTCCTTATAGATGTTTGTTTTGTGAGATGGTATCTTGCTACATTGCCGAGACTGACCTTGATTTTGCAATTCTCTGGCCTTTGCCTCTTAAGTGCCAGGTTTATAGGCTTGCAGTACTACATCCCACTCATATTCTTTTAACAAAAAGCTCCTTTTTAAACTTATCTTCTCAAGTGACTTCATTTGGAATGTATGTTGAAAGAAATGATACACTAGTATGATGAATTTTCTATCATTCCCAAGGATGACTTGAAGACTTTTTAGTAACAGCACTTGTTTAGAATGCACTGGTCTGCAGAATATAATCATGTAAGGAAATATGAACTCGTTCTTTTCAACCAGGTGAGACCATGACTTTCTGTTCACTGAGCTTTTTCCTTTGTTTCTTCAGTGACACTTGTATTGGTACTACCAACAATATATATTACTAGGGACTCAGTGCAGAAACAAGGTGACTTTGGACCTATGCTTTAGAATATACTAGATGAACCTTTGGATTGCTTATTGGATTAATCCATATTTTACTTTATTCTAGGAATACAATAAGCCTTGAATTTGATATATGAAATTCAAAAACTGCAAGGTTTTACTTTTCATGTTTTTTAGATAGAGCAGATAGAAATTTTATTTATCTCTTTACACATACTTTATTGATTTATGAGGTGGGCAAGCATAATAATAAAAATTAAGCTAACACTGTAGCCTTTAAAAACCTACTTGTTGTGATTCTTGGATATTCTCTGTGAGTTTTTAAATTTTTATTGGGCCTTATGTAGCCCAGGCTAGCCTCAGACTTGCTAGATAGCCAAAGCCATCCTTGAACTCCCGATTCCCCTACCTTTACCTCACAACTATGCCACCAAGTTATCTGTCTATGGTTTTCCTTCAAAACATGTGACTTAAGGCTGGGTGTGTTGGAACACACCTTTAATCCCAACAGGCAGGCAGATCTCTGTGACATTGAGTCCAGCCTGGTCTACATAGTGAGTTCCAGGCTAATTGGGGCTCCAGAGAGACCCTGTCTCAAAAAACCACAACCACCACCATCAACAACAAAAACAAAATCTTGTGACTTCCAAAAAAATTTCCCAGTTGTGCTAGAAGCTCTGTTCCTTACTTCTAGGTTTTCCTGAGCCAAAATAGATAGTCATTCTGATGGAAAAGTTAAATGATGATTCTAAAGGTGTTCTATTTTAAATAGTCTGTTAGAATAGTACCATACTCTTATGGTCATGCTGAAGACAGATCTGTCCACAAAGGAACAACATGTGGCAGGTGGCTAATGCCACTATGCTAGTTCTATACACTTAAAATTATCAATCTTAAAAGAAGATTGAAAGTACCATAACATGCTTCTATTGATGTTCAAATCTTTGAAGTATAAACACAGATACGAAAAGATAGAAACTTTACAGAAATTCAGTATTCTTATTTTTGTCAATATTCACTACCTCAAATTATTGTAGTAGTTTTTAAAACAGGGCTCTATATAACCTCTGGAAGGTTCCGGATAATCTTTAATATAAGTATGTATGCCCCTCAAGCTGATTAGCTTTCTTACTATATGTCACAAAGGTATTAACTCTCTCAACTTATGGATTTAATTGAAATTTTGTTAATTAACTAATGGAGTGAAAAGAAAGAGAACTGGTTATTTTTCAATTTTAGTTACTTTCATAATTTATTTAGCTCTGATTAACAGCATATGAATCTTCTGACCATTTAAATAATATTTTTCTTAAAGAAAATATTTATGAGATGCTAATAAACTATTAAGTGAACAAGTAATACAATATGTGATAATTTTTACACCCTTCCTGCAGTGTGTAAAATTTTAATACAAACTTGGTGTATACTTGATAACAATTTACATGTTTATTTTACCATCTGGTAAATGTGTAAACGATATTTTGAGAAGCACATTTCATATTCACTTTAACAACTTATCCTTGACAATATGTGCCCTATCTTATGCATCGACTGGAAAGATCTTGGAAATTTTTGAAAAGATGGATCCAGGAAAAAAATTCATGTCCTAGTTTGTTTGTTTTAAAAATATGGAGATTTAAGATTTTGTTTTTAGTACCAAGCTGAGGAATTGTGTTGTTTGCTGACTTTTACCAGACATCTTGCTAATTAGGGTAGAATAATCAGAGCAGCTTCCAAATATATCATGTATATCAAACCAGGTTTTGTCCTAATGCTATAGGCCACATAGGTAGCAATAATAAAATAAATATGGCTTGTGTGTTGTATAATAGTATCACATCTCTTCCAGAGGGTTTGGCTTACTATCACTTGTGTCTAAATATGGGAAGATCATTTTTTTCCAGTGTGTTGCAACGAACCTCAAGTGGATAGCTTTTATCAAATACTTTAACAGCATTTATGACACTTTGACCTTCTGCCTTTTTAATTTTATTCTTTTTGCTTATTGGTCTCACTGGAATAAATCTCCAGGACTTACACAAAACAGCAAATAGATAATTCCTTACTTAGTTTTAATTCACCCTTTCTTAGCTGGGAATAATTTTAGAACTTTTGTAAAATTTTGTGGATTACCTCTACATGCTAATTACATACTAATCACCATCTGCTCATCTGTAATGAAAGGGTTTGATAATCAAGTTGTAAATGTGAGCTTTAACAAATTCATTCTTCATCACAAAATCTTTACACTGAAATAAAAATAAAACTGAAAACTATATTTTTATCTAATAGATTTAGAAATCAGAGTACCAAGAATATTTTTTGCAAGTGAATCATATTATTAATTATTTTTAAATGTCAAATGGCAATTCAAACTCATCATTTTAGTTCCCTGTATCATTTGCCACCTCATAGAGTGCTTACTGCTATGAACATGTAATAAAATTCTGAAAAATGTTATCTGTGTACATCTTTATCTACAGCTCTGATTTGAGTTACATTATTCCTGATGCTTAATAAAGCTTGTAACTTACTTTTCTGCAACAACTATGTGTGATGAGCTGCAGTTTCATTTTATGATAAGGAGATTGAACTATACAAGTTTAATCTGTGCAAATTTTACTATTGTAAAACAGCTGATGAATGTTAAAATGAGAATTTTTACCTCAGATATGCATTGCCTGAAAATACACTCTCTTTACTACACTTTTGTCTCAAACTTTTAGTAAGGACAGTGAAATCTGCATTTGTATATGTATGTAAGTGGTATGTATGTCTAGAAAGAGTTGCTATATAGGCCAAGATGGCCTTGAACTCATTATTCTCTTGCTTCAGTTTCTCAAATGATGGAATTATAGGCTTGCATCTGGTATCTGCTTTGATTGAAGTGTTTTTTAAAAAATATTTTACTATTCTTATTTTATGTCTATGACTTCATTGTCTGCATATATATAAGTGCACCTGTGTTGTGAAATACCCATGGAGGTCAGAAGAGGGTGTTGGATGCTCTGGAACTGGAGTTACTGACAGTTATTAGCCACCATGGGTACCAGACCCCAGTTCTCTGCAAGAGCAACCAGTGCTTTCCAACCCCCATTGAACTGTTTTACAGTTCAGTACAGTGTCATTTAGTCTTCAGAGGGTAAGGCTGCCTGATACAGGCACAAAACAAAGAAAGGGATGAAAATGAGATGACCTCTTAGAATCTGTATAATACTTTGATTTTTCTAAAAGCTGCCTGTTTGAACTGTAATCATGTATTCAAATCTCATCTCAACCTAGTGCATTTAGGTTTATTTGTTATGAACAAGATTTCAAATTCAAATCAAGTGTATATAAATCAATGAATATAAATATTAAAAATAAGCAAAAATAGTATCTCAGACACTTTGGCAATTCTGGAAGTCAGCTGATTTATTTATTTACTATTTATTTATTTATTGAGACTGGGTCTCCCTGTAGCCCCAGCTGGCCTGTAATTCATTATGCAGACCAGGCTGGCCTTGATCTCAGAGATCCATCTGCCTCTATCTCCTAAATACTAGGAGGTGTGTGCTACCATGCCCAGCTAAGCTGATTTTTTTAAGCTAAAAGTTTTATAGTGATAGTGTAAATAACAAACACTTATTGAATGCTTCCTTTGTGACACTATTCATATTTCTTAAGCATGTATTAACTAATTTGAACTTCCTACCAATCCCATGAGATCTTTTGCAGATGAAGAAACAGAAACCAAGAGAGGGTTTAGAAAGAGTAACTAGTATTTGAGCTGGGATTTGGACTCAGGCAATCTGATTTCAGAGTAATGCTTACTAGTAGCAGTGATATTAAGATAAATGGTATGGGATATGATTGCTGTTTCTGGACTATTACTAGAAAAATCAGAATGAAGGTAAAATTGGATCAAATAGGAGTTGAGAAGTCAAGGAAGAAATAAATCTGTAATAGATTTGTTAGTATACATATTTAATTTATTTAGTGATGTAAAGTATGGACAAAACAAGTGAATTCTTTGCTTTTCATTTTTCATAGAAGAACCAGGATTTTATTTCAGGAATGCAATCAATATTCATTATTTCTTCCAAATGTAGTAAGAGGAAAATATGCTGTTTGTAGATCTGCCAAACATTTTTTCCTTATTAGAGTCTCATGATTCTTTACCATTTTTCAATAAGTGGAAGTACTTCAGAATTAAAGGCAGTTTAAATATACATTTCTTTTATAGCTAATGAACTGAAAAGTTTCCATTTTGTTCAGAATTATCACTACTGCAGTGATATTTTTGTCATAAAAGCTTTTTTGTATAATAGAAATAAATCATAACTAGTAAAATAGTTGCTATTTAAACTAGAAAAAAATTTTACCAATAACATTGTAAATTTTTAAAGAAAGGACAGGGTCAGTAGTGGTGACAGTCAGGAGGCAGAGGAAGGTAGACCTCTGTGAAATAGAGGCCAGCCTGGTCTACATAGGGAGTTCCAGGCCAGCTGGAGACTTGAAAATAAGGATGATATTTGTAGAATTAATCAAAGCTTGTTTATATGTTATGATCTAGTCCTTCCTTTATACGACCAATAACAGTGGTTGAAATGCTTGAATGAGACTGCTAAAATAAAAGCATTTTATCATTTTCCAGTGTCTTACTGATATACAGAGTAACTAAATGTTTATAGAGAACACATGGCAGGCCTAATCATTGGGTATGCAAGCTTAGGAATCTAGTGTGTGTCTGTTTTTATTCAAAACTGAGTCTCTATTCTAGATGCTTTATCTTATTGTTAGCTCCCAAGTATAATCTGATTTTTTTTTTCTTAAGAAAGGAGCAAATTCTACCCAAAGGAAAGCAAATAGATCTGTGAAAAAAAAAAGTAGTTGTAGATTTTTTTTTAACTTGTAGGGTTTATTTGTATAGTTTCAATTAAATATATTTAAGTGCAAATTGAAAAAAAATTATTCCTTATACTTAAAAATGTTTGTTTTTGGAATTGTGGTATGATTCAGTTTAGAACACTTGACTTATATGCAAAAGGCTTTGAATTCAATCCACAGTACCACAAGAAATTAAAAACAACATAATAAAACAATAATAAAAGTAAATAAAATTAAGAAACTACTTGTTTTTATGAATAAACCTTTTTTATGGTCTAAGTTTCTAATTAAGAAAGCTATAAGAGAAAATGAAAGCTTATCTGTCTTAATAATTATTTTATTTCATGTGTGTGAGTGTTTTTGCTTGCTTGTATGTGAGTGCACCCATGTTGTGCAATGCCTACGGAGGTCAGAAGAGGTCGTCTAGAGGAGGCTGTCCAAAATACTATGTTAAATCCTCCAGAGCTGGAGTTAAGGACAATTGTTAGCCGCCATGTGGCTGCTGGGAACTGAACCCATGTCCTTTGCAAGAGCAGTCAGTGCTCCTAACTGCTGAGCCAGCTCTCCAGCCCCTTAATAAATATTTTAATTAATTTATTTTATACCTTAATATGGAAAAGCTTGAGGCTATTTGTGAAATAAAATCTTCAAGACTCACTTCTTGTGAGTCATTTCATTAACACAAATGAAAGTGGTATCCAGCACCTACCTATGGTTTCAGAAATTATTTTCCTATTTGGTTGAACTAAAATTGTTCAAACTAGTTGATAGGAGCTGTTCAAACTGGCTTTTAAGGAATCAAGACAATTTGAGGAGTCCTAAAAGCCTATATTACCTTGGATTATGTAAAATTTTTATAGAAAAACATGCTTTGGGAAAAACAAAGTGTAGCACTGATAGTCACTTTTTGGTTTTGTAAGTAATTTAATTTAGTTGAGCCACTAAATCTTCATCAAAAATTTGGGTATAATAATGCTAGTTGTGTGCCTATCATAGAGGACTGGGTGAAGGAAGAATCTGTTATACACGAAATATTGAGCAGCAATAGCCACCTCAGCAATCATATTAAAGTGTTTGAATAAAATATGTTATAAAGATAGTGAATTAGAGAAATAAAAATTGTTAATATTAAGAATTCAACAATGAGGAAAAGTGTCATGTGCCTCCACAGTACTTTATGTACTTTTTCTGTATCATGCAGCAGATTATATTTTAATGATTTTCTCATATCTATTTCTCCTACTAGACCTTTCTCATCTTGAGACCAGGGATCTATTTGTCTTCATATTGACTCTAGTATAGTAGTCCTTGTCATGTGATTGATTCACTATCTGTTTACTTAATAAATGAGATTTTCTATTAGTTTTTCCTTATTCTTGAGACTTTTATATGTGTATACAATGAAATATGATCCTATATATCCTCTCTCCCTCCAGTTCCTCCATGTGTCTCCAAACTTCATGTCTTTTTAAGAAAACTGTCTAAGTCCGGTTAGTGTTGTCATATGTCCATGGCTGTAGGGACCATATACTGGAGCATGGAAATCCTATTAGTGGCCACATTTCTCCAAAGAATGATACTCCCCCCCAGAAACTGTCAACTTCCAATAACTCCTCTGTAAGGTGTGGGACCTGGAGATTTTCTACTCTCTCTATGCTAGCATTTTGGCTGGCTTGGTCTTGTGTAGGTGACTACAGCTACTCTGAGTGTATGATTGCAATAACTGTGTCATGTGCAGAAGACATTTCACAGCACTCCTCTCCATTTTCAGCTCTTACATTCTTTAAGCATTCTCTTTTGACTTGTTTCTCAAGCCATGGTAGTTCTCTGTATGTGTATGTGTGTGTGTATTGATATGTGTCCCATTTTTGGCTGCGCATTCAGGCTCTTACTCTCAGCAGTTTGGGTGGGGATACATCTCTCCATTGATTGCTGCCTACTGCATAAGGAAGCCTCTCTGACCAAAGCTGAATGCAGCCCTGGTCCATGAACATAAACATAGATATTTAGGTGGAAGTTTGACAGCATGATCAGTTAGTGAAATAAAAGTAGGTTCTCCCATAGGGAAGTCTCCAAAACAATACAGGCTATTGCTATTTTCCCTAGTTACCTACTGTAACTCAGTGAATGTTCTTTATGTATCTTGGATAAAAATATTTAGTCATCTTATAAAAATTACTACTTTTTTTCTTTTTTTGAAGGGATATTCTTTGGAAAAATTTTTTATGTGCTTAAGATATGCAAATTTAAGTTTATAGGAGATTCATTGCTTGTGAAGTGTGCATTGGATTGGGGTGCAAATTATATTGTCAAATGACCTTGTGGAGGACTGAGGTTGCTGTGTAGTGTCCAGGAAAGATCATGGACTTTGGGAATAGATGGATCTTGATTTTCACTTTCAAGTCTGGTGATCCAGGGAAATTTTTTTAATGATTTAGTTATAATATATTTATCTGCTAAGTAGGAAAGTACTTCACAAACTGGTTGCCATTATTAAGTGGAATTGTTCATAAAGCATCTGCTATAAGGTCTGGACATATTAACGACTATGATAGCTGTTACTAAATAAGTTAGCAAAAGAATTCTTTTCAGGTGGTAAATGCTTTTAAAATATGCTTCTATTTTCCAAAAATAATCTCTTCAATTGAATAGGAATCTGTGGCATTTTTTTAACTTTAATTTTCTGGAAATTAATTTCTAAATCTTTCAAAAATAAATGTGAAAGCCTGCATAGCTATATTTTATTTTTTGCTGATAAGGGATATTGTACTATTGGAGGATTTTAAGATGAAGCGAAGCTGGTGGTTTTCATTCTAGCCCCCATTAGTCCCTGTCACCAAACTACCACACAATTTGGAGCATTTGCCAGTGTTGGCGCAAGAGAGGCCAATCTAGACACTATTAGATGCATTTTCTCCATGAATACACCCTTGGATCACACATGGAATTCCTATTAACAGCACTGAGAGTTAAACTTGTAAATCCCTTATGCACTGATGGGAGAATAGACCTTTTAGTTTACTTAGCCATCTTCCAGTTATTTGGCACTTTCCCCATCCCTTGTGAGTTCTCCAACATTTTCATTAAAGGCTTTTCTATTTTCTATTCTGCTTCATTCAGTTTGGGTTGTAATTCATGTTGGCCTGATGCCTTGGCAGCAATGAATGATTCTAATTGCCTCACTATCTATCTAGTCTGGCCTACTCATAAAGCCTTTCAACTTTTCATTCAAACTTCTTGCAGTATCAACTTTCATGGGTCACAAACTTCCCACTCATATCTTTTCATTGCATCTCAGCTGCTTGCTTCTTATGTATTTAAGAAACTCGAGAGAGTTCATCATTATTTCATTCCTTTTCTGTTACACCACCTTATCCCTTTGGTAAAATTAAAAAAACGTTGCAGATATCAAGGATCCAAGGACGACTTTTGTCCAGACATTGTATCAGAAGAGCTGGATACCTTCATTCACATTTACTTGAGTTAGCTATAATAAAGGATCAGAAATGAGAAAGCATTTTAAATATTCTGTATTTACTCTAATTCTGCTTTCACTAGTGTTTGTTCCATTTCTTTACCCATTCACTAAAATGCACTTTTTTTTTTTTTTTTTTTTGTCCTGCAGCTACAACTAGTGTGAGGATAATAGCAATAAACTGAAAACAAAGAACTTGCTTTGAATTTGTGATTTTCTGGCAGATAGGGGGCTACTCCCACACTCTATGTAGTATGGATGTTCTGTTTGATTCTGTCTGACAAGCTTTTTGCTTTGAAGATTTTATGGAAACCTGTCTTATTGCTAAAATGTATAACCAGGGGAGATAGCTTAGTGGGTAAACTGTTTGCTGCAAAAGCATGAGGACCTGAGTTTGGATTCTTAGCACTCACGTAAAAGCTTGGTGCCACAGCATGAGTCTGTAACCCCAGCGCTGGGGGGATCATAGGCCTCTAGAGGTAGATTCTAAGTGCTCCTTGGCCAGCCAGTCTAGCAAAAAGGAAATGGGGAGCTACAGGTTAAGTTTCCTGTCTCAAAGAATAATATGGTGAATGATAGACAATACTTGATTTCAACCTCTGACCGTCACACACATGGACATATACATATACCATCCCAATGTAAACAGTCACCCAAAGTTTAAAAGATTATGAAGTGATTTTGTTATCTTTTGCTGTTTTCTTATTCCTCTTCTATAATTTTTTCTTAAGATATGGTCTTACATGGCAGCCCAGGCTAGTCTAGAGCTCACTATGTAGCCCATACTGGCTTTGAACTTACAGAAATCTTCTGCATCAGCCTCTTGATGACTGAGATTACAGGTGCAAGCCACCGTACCCTGACTTTTTTACAAAAATATTAAAATTTAAAAATATTTTTTTGTGAGGTTTCAATACTACCTAAAACTATTATAACAAATCCCACTATCTATTCATTGGTAGGTTTAAGGGATTTCTCAGACTCAGATTAAATTCTTGTGATAAGATTACCTTTTATTGTTTGAGACAGGTTTGCACTATGTACCCTGGTTGGCTTGGAACTAGCTGTGTAGACTAGGCTGGCCTCAAATTCACAGAGATCAACCTCCTGAGTGTTGCGATAAAAGGCATGTGCCACCACACCCAGAAAGTCTACTTTTTAGGTGATTATGTACACTTCTCTAATACTTGATTTTCTGCCTCTGTCAGTCAAAGGAGATGTCGTTTTTCTCTATCAGCTGTTTATTGTTAAGAATATTTAATGTATTAGATTTTTTTCTAAATAAGATTTAAAAATTCTACTATTATTAGCTAAAATACTTATAAAATTATCTTCTTATTTTGTTACAAAATAAACTAATCCTTTCTCTTTATTTACCAGTTCAAAATAATGAAGTAAACAGCAATTGATTTTATTTTAGTATAGATTTAAGCATATTGTCAGAGAATTCCATCTTTGACTTTTGATGACTGTGATTCATTATAAATACTGATTTTTTTTTTCAGATTGAACTGATGGCCTTACATATACGAGGCAAGCACTCTACTACTGAGCTGCATCTCCCGTTTTGAATCTGGATTTCTTTAGACAAGATTGTCACTAGTCTTTGATAGCATTTTTTTCTTATACAAGATATTTTGAGTTACATATTAAATTCTGAATTGTCTGCATTATATTTCCCACACAATACTCTATTACATTGAACTCTATCTACTACATTGGAAATCAGAAGTTGCCATCTGGATGCCTAAGGTGCTTATTTCTACTGCACTAGTCCTTTTGGGGACTATGCCAAGGAACTGTACAAACACACACACACACACACACACACACACACACACACACGCATGCGCACACACACATACAATAAGATTATAAAGTAAAATGCATCAAGGGCACTAATATTTCCATTTCCAAACACTGGACTAACTACCTTCAATTTAAAATTTGTATTTCCTTTCTGTAATACTGGAAACCCCTGCTTTCCATCTCAGCAAGATAATCACTTATTTGCGTTTTCTTCTCAGTGTACTTAAAAATCTCACAAAAGAATACCAACAATACTATTAAAATATGAACTTAAGTTTTCCATCTCTGTACAGTTCTTTTGAATCCAAGGACAGCCCATTAAATATATGCAGTGACCATGTTTTAAGATGATGTGGAATGATTTTCTCTTTGAAACTATGCCATCAAACTGGTATGTATGTAGAATAACGGCTTCCTTAAAATGTTCATGTATTAGGGATCCATGAATGTGTTATCTTATATGGCAAAGAGACTGAAAATATGCCTAGAAGAAGGACTCGTATAGGGAAATTTTCCTGGGTTATTTAGGTGGGTTCAGTGTAATCTCCAGTATATTAGTTACTTTTCTGTTGCTGTGATAGAAACACTGACCAAGGGAACTTATAAAAGGAAGATTTTCATAATTTATTTTGTATTTTCAAAGATTAAAAATTACATGTGTATGTGTTTGTGTGTGTGTGTGTGTGTGTGTGTGTGTGTGTGTACACACACAGATGCCTGAAGAAGTCAGAAATCAGATCCCTTGGAGTCTGAATAACAGGTGGTTGTGAGCCTTCTTACATGGGTGCTAAGAACCAAACTCAGTTCCTCTAGAAGAACAGTATGCACTCTCAACCCACCGAGCCATTTCCCAAATCCCTCTTATTTTTCTTTATACAGATCCTATGTTGTTCCTGTTAAATGTTCTCTTAAATATACTACATTTTTTATTATAGTTATATGTAATTTTTCTTAATCCTATTTCTAGATGGTCATAATGGTATAATAAGATGATTTATTTTTATATTGCTCTCTATATTATAAAGATGTATGCAATTATTGTTTATTCCCACTAGCTGTGTAATTATATCATCAGCAAAAAGATTGTCGTATATTTTATATTTTTCTTATGGATTGTTTATTTTTATTGCCTTTATAGTCTTTACCCAGAGCCCAGGCTTTGCTAAAAATTTTTTATTATTTTAGTTTCAGATTGTTATTAGATTTTTCATAGCAACATGTCTCTTCTATTTCAAGAATTCTTATTTAACACTTACATTACATTTTTTTTTTGGTCAATCTGTTACAGTCTACATGGATAATCAGGGTTTGATTTTGCCCTCTAGAGAACATTTGCCCATGTTGGGAGACATTTCAAATTTTCACACCTGGGGAGGAGAAATAGGGCTAGCATCTAGTGGATAAATGCCAAGGATGTGGCTAAACATTTCATATGAGTGATTCATAATGCAAAGTTGAGAAATCCAAAACTGAAGATATGAGAAGCTTATTGATTACCTGGGTTGTTCTCTTCATTTTTAAATCTCTTAAGCTATTGTTCTGATACATGTGTTCCTCACATGACAGCAGTTGGCAACATAATCTTGGTGCTATTATGTATCTGCAAGCATCTTTATTATGCTTAGAAGGTGGATGGCATAATTTTTCATTGTAAATACTTTTCTTTGAATGGTATCTTGTCTAGGTATAGGATTTTTAAAATACATTACTTTACTCTGTCAATTCTATTTTTTATAGTTTCTAGTGCCAATCTAATTTTTTCGTTTATTTTATAAATAACTTGTTCTTTAGCTCTGAATCCTCTTATATATTTCATTTTATCTTGAAACTTGGGATGTTTACATTTTGTTCTTTTGGTCACCCTGTTTCTTCCAACATTTTTTCCTTTGTTATTCCTTTCATGAACTATTTTAATGATACGTGTAAATATTTTCTATTTCCAGGGAATGCTCCTTTTATTTTTTTAATTCTTGTTCTTCTTGTTCTTGTTCTTCTTCTATGCTTTAAATACTTTAATTATTTACATTTTGATTATAAACATTTTCATTATTCAATTTGTTTACTATGTTTATAATCTTTCTCATGATTTTTAGCTTTATGTGTTTTTTTCTACTGAGACAATAAGCCTTTTTGAAGCTCTTTTTTAAAATTTGTGATCTGATTTACATGCTGTGAAATGTATAGATTTCAAATGTACAGATTCTTAAGTTTTGGCAGATGCATATGCTTATGCAACTCACACCCTATAAGATACAGAATTTTTTTTTTTATCATTCCAGAAAGATTCTTTATGTTCCTTTCCAGATGTTTTTAAGATCTTCCCTTTCCAGTTAAGCTCTCTTTGAATTTTCTTTAGGTTAATTTTGCCTGTACTGTACCTTCATGTTTATCTATGAATACTGCCTATGTGAGTTTTGCTCCTTTTTTTGTTTTCAGTGTTAAGGATTAAACCAAGGGCCTTGCACATTCATGGTAGGCACTGTACCACCGATCTATACTCCAGTCCATTGTGCCCTTTCTTTCCAATGTTCATATAAAACCCAGGGTCCCTTATAGGCAAGTAAGTGCTCTATGACTGAGCAACATGTCCAGTCTAGGTTTGTTCCTTTTTATTGCTGAGTAGTAGTATCTTACTGTGTAGATATGTCATAACTTAGTAGTTCCCCTGATATGGGGCATTTATTCATTTTTTTACTATTTTTATATTGTTATAAATAAATTTCCTACAAAAATTGTGTTATAAGATGGTTTACATGTTTTTTTTTTCATTTTTTTTGATAAAAAGGCAGAAATAGAGTTGCTAGGCCATAGATTAAATATGTACTTGATTTTATAAAAAAGAGTCTGGTGAATATTCAATGTAGTTGTATATCCAAAGCTTGTGGTGTATCTATAGCTAAACAGAGATTAGAGCAGTAATACTGTAGCTATCCACGATCATAATATAAGACCATGTTTATTGGCCTGATTTGTACTAGCAATGCTTTGTGTTGACTATACTATGTTAAATTTGTTGCTGTCTTTTTTTGTAAATAATTTTGATTTCAAACTTACATTTTCCAATTATGTATTTCAAATACAGAATAAAACTCTGATAGATAATCTTACATTTCAGTCCAGAAAAATTAATTTACTAATTCTTGTAACTGATTATTTTTTTAAATAGGAGGATTTTCTATATACATAATGACAACAATGGCAGAAACTACATTTTTTACTTTTTCTTTACTATCTGCACTTTAATTTCTTTTCTTGTCTTATTCCACTTGTAGTGATCTCATCAGTACTAGGTCATAGCAAGAAGTGGTGTGAGTAGAAACTTTATTTCCTTTTTTATCTTAGGCGAAAAGCATCTACCTTGTCATGAAATATGATATTCACTGAGGCTTTTGATAGCTGCTCTTTAAAATTTTTTATTTTTTAATTTAATTTTTGTGCTTTTTCATACAATATAGTTTGATGGTATTTAGATTCCCTCTCTTATCCATACCTCCCCCACAGCACAATTTAATGTGCTCTTTTATATATAATATGGCTTGTAGAGTCTGATTTATGTCCCCAAGTGCCATTCAGTGTGGGTGCATCCACTGGGCCCACCAAGAATCTGATCCCTGTAAGACACTGTCTTTGCCCTTCCCAGTGGCTGTCAGTTGCTGGAGGTTCTTTAGGTTGGGTTGGGATTTCTTATCTACTTCCCCTATGCTAGGATTTTGTCTGGCTAGAACTTGCATAGAACTTGTGTATACTGTCACCATTACTGTGAGTTCATATGAGTAACCGACCGGCTATCCGGAAGACTAGGTTTCCTTGTGGTCATTCATTCACTCTGGCTCTTGTACTCTTTCCATCTCTTCTTCTGCAGTCCCTAAACGTTGGGAGCCAGAGGTTTGAAATAGGTGTCCTTTTTAGGCATAAGTACTCTGAGGCCTCTTGTTCCCTACACATTGGCTAATTTTGGGTTTCCATGCTTATTATCATCTGCTGTATAAGGAAACTTCTCTGATGACAGTTGAGAGATTCATTTATGCCATGTGTAGAGGTCACATTGAAGAAATAGAAGCAATCTAAATGTCCCTCAACAGATTATCGGATAATGAAAATGTACATTTACACAGTGGAGCTCTACTTAGTGGTAAAGGAAAATGAAATCATGAAAATTTCAGGTAAATGGAAGGAACTAGAAACTGTTATACTATGTGAAGTCATATAAATTCAGAAAAACAAGGGACATATATTCTTTCTTATTTATTAATCATAGCTCCAAATTTCTAGATGTGAAAATATATCCTGATATCACCACGGGAGCCATGAAAATGGAAAGGAACCATAGGGATAAAGGGGAAGAATGAGCTCAAGAAAGGAGGACAGTAGGAGACAGCTATTATTAAGGGGAAAATGGGGACAGTGCAGGGTACTTTGACTGTGGAGAGAGTAGGGAGGATTATATAGGGGGAGTGAGAGAAGAGATAAATAATGGTAAGATGCTATGAAAAACCAGAGGGAAATTATTAGTTCAAAGTACTACTGAGAAAGTGAACTGACAATAAATATACAAGTGCATGTCTATAGATGAAGGCTATATAACCAAAAACACAGTGCCAAGACAGGAGAAACCTCTCTTCAAGTTGTTGGTCAGGTTAGTCTAAGAGACTTCCAAAATAGTACATAGGCCATTCCCAAACTAACACAGGTGATTGCCACAGCAACAACAATGTAGTAAACAACAATGGCTGACTCAGCAAAATATGGCTATTGGTTCAGTAGTGAGTGGAACTATTATCTTGGGGGTAATCTATAATTGTCTAATTGGAATTAAGACTTACTTAATAGGAGGAAACTCATGTGTAGTACTGTAAACATAGCCAAATACATATGGCTGGAGAGTTCATAGATCTTAGAGAGAAACCTACTTTGCCACATCCCTAGACTAACATAATTTCTTACTTTATTTTAATTATATATTCTTATATTTACAGATAAGGTAGACATTTTTAATAGAGGATTAAAATTATTTTTGCATCAATTGTGATGAACATATATATATATATTTATTTTTTTACGATAATGTGGTGGATCAAAGTAACTGACTTTTAGATGGTGAACTAATCCTGCATCACTGTGATGATCATGCTGTGTCATTATCCTTATTTCATATTTCTGGGTTCAACTTGCTAATGTATTGCTAATGCATTTTTTGTGTCTACATTTGTAAATGATATTAGGTTAATGTTTTCTTTCCTTGTGATTTTTAAACCTAGGTTTGGTACTGCAGAAATGCTGATCTCATAAAATGAGTTGGAAGGACTTTTCTCATGAAGCGATATTGCATGTCGAATTTGTCATTAATTTGGTAGACTAATATGATTCCCTCTGGTGTTTTACATTACCTATGCATTATTTAGCTCTCCTATCTCTCTGTCTCCACCTCTCTAACCCTCCTTCCATGCCTTCCCCAGTTAAAGTGTTCCCGTTTCCCCATTTCTCCCTTGATAATACCAGTCTCCTATGGCCCCACCTCTTGTGAGCTCCTTTCCCTTTATCCCCGTAGTTCCTTGTATAACCTCCCTCCTCCTCCGAATTAAATACTCCCCTTTTATCTATTTCTACCTTAGTAATACCTGTCTCTTTCTATTCTTCTTCTCAGGTCTTTTCTTTCTTTTTACCTTCCTGATTCCTTTCTATTTTCCTGGATCCTGCAGTTACATCAGGATACATAGTCACATATAAGAGTTTGGTGTTAGGATCCACAAATGAGGGAGAAGATACGTTGTTTGTTTTTCTGAGTCTGTGTTACTTTACTTATCATAACAGCTTGTATCATGAATTCTCTCATCGCGAGGCCCAGCGTGCAGCCCCATCCCCTCCATCTCTAGGTTTGAACCGATTGAGTGGAGAGAGAATGCTGTTTTAGAGATATTAATTTATTCTGGGTTACTTATAAAGGATTCATCCCCAGGGAGAGAGACAGAGATTTCGTATGGTGGAGCCTGCATTTTGATCTCTGGAACACGTGCCCAAGATGGAGCCCTGGTGCCCACCTGCCTCTCTCCTTCCTAGCCTTCCATGCGCTTCCACTAGACCTCCTCTCTTAAGTCATTGGTTAGTGGGATGCCAATCACATTTGGAATCCTGTCCCTCACAGCAGAGAGGAAACTATGGATCTATCCAACACAGCTTTTAGTTCTATTTACCTGAAAATGTCATTATTTCATCTTTACTGCTGAGTAGAACTCCATTGTATAAATGACCACATTTTCATTATCTAGTCCTAAGTTGAGGGACACTTAGGTTGCTTCCATCCCTTAGCTATTATGAAAAGAGCAGCAACAAATATGGATGTACAAGTGTCTCTGAAATAGTATGAGTTCTTTGGGTATATGTCAAGGAGTGGTATAAACAGGTCAAGGGTAGATTTATTTTTAGTTTTAAAAGAGTTCTCCAACCTGCTTTCCATAGGGGTTGCACAAGTTTACAATCTCAGGAATGAATGAGCATCCCTCTTTCCCCACATCCTCTCTAGCATTTGGTATCATTTATTCTCTTGATCCTAGTCAGTCTGACTGGTTTAACACGAAGTCTTAAAGTGGTTTTAATTTGCATTTCCCTAATTATTAACAATGTTGAGCACTTTTAAAGATGTTTCTTAGCCATCTTTATTTCTTCTTTTGTGAATTCTTTGCTCATGTTCATTTTTTAATTAGGCCACTTGTTTTCTTGATTATTTTTTTGAGTTCTTTATATAATCTGGTTGTTAAATCTCTGTCAGATGTGTCACTGTCCCACTCTGGATTTTCTTTTCACTTCCTTGGTTGTTTCTTTTACTTTTTAGTTTAATGAAATCTCACTTGTTGATCACTGACCTTAATTCTTGAGCAACTGATGTCTGATTTACAAAGTTCCTACACCTATATCTTGTAGGTTACTGCCAATGTTTTCTTCTAACAGTTTCAGAGTTTCAGGTTTCACGTTGAGTTCTTTGATCCATTTGGAGCTGACTCTTGTGCAAAGTGAAAGATAAGGGTCTAGTTTTATTCTTCTATAGGCTGAGATCCAGTTTTGCCAACACCATTGGCTGAAGATATCTTTCCTCAAAAGAGTATTCTTGTACCCTTTGTCAGATATCAGGTTACTGCAATTTTATGTACTCATGTTTGAGTCTTCAGTTACATTCCATTGGTCTACAGGTTTATTTTTATGCCAGTATCATGCTGTTTTTATGACTACAGCTCTGTAATATAGTTTTAAATATGGTATAGTAATCCCCCCTTCATTGCTCTTTATGCTCAGGGTTGCTTTGGCTATCTGGGGTCTTTTGTGTTTATATATGAATTTTAGGAACCCCCCCTTATCAATGAAGAATGTCATGGGGATTTTGATTGGGATTGCATTCATTACCTTCGGTAAGATGATTATTTTCACAATATTAATTCTTCCAATTCATATGCATGGGAAGTCCTTTCATCTTCTGATGTCCTCATTAATCTCTTTAAAGTTCTAAATTTTCTTTGTAGAGATCTTTAATGTCTTTGGTCAAGTTTGTTCTGAGTCATTTTATTTATTTATTTATTTGAGGCTATTGTAAATGGAAGGGTCTCCTTGTACTCTTTCTCCAATTGCTTGTTACTGGCGTAGGGAAAGGCTACTGATCTTTTATAGATTAATTATGTAACCTACCACTTTACTGAAAGTGTTAATCATTTCTAGGACGTTTCTGGTGGAATTTTTGGCATCTTTTAGGTATAAAGAATGCCATCTACAAAAAAATGAATAATTTGACCTCTTGTCCAATGAGTTCTCATTTAACTTCCTTCTCTTGTCTTATGGCTCTAGCAAGAGTTTCAAGCACTATATTAAAAAAAGAGTGGAGATAGTGGGCAGCCTTGTCTGTTCCTAATTTTAATGGGAATGCTTCCTGATTTTTCCCATTTAGAATGATGTTGGCTGTGGGGTTCTTTTATATAGCTTTAATTGTGTTGAGAGATATTCCTGCCAGTCCAATTCCCTCTAGCACTTTTAATATAAATGCATGTTGAATTTTGTCAAAGACCTTTTCTGAATCTATTGAGATGACCATGTGATTTTTGTCTTTGAGTTCATTTATATGCTTTATGATATTTATTGACTTATGTATATTGAACCATCCCTGCATCTCTAGAATAAAGTTGACTTGATCATGGTGAATGATCTTTTTTGATATGTGTCTTTATATGGCTTGCAGGAATTTTGTTGAGAATTTTTACATCTATGTTCATTAAGGATATGGGTCTATAGTATTCTTTTTTTGGTTGTATCTTTACCTGGTTTTGGTATTAGAGTGATGCTGGCTTCATTGAAGGAACTTGGAGAAGGAATAGTTCTCCCTCTGTTTCTTTCTTTTGGAATAATTTAAGTAGTATTGGATATACGTCATCTTAGAATGTCTGGTAGAATTCTCCTGTGAATCATCTGGGCCTGGGATTTTTTAGGTTGGAAGATTTTGTATTACTGTTTCAATCCCCTTCTATGTTATGGGTCTGTTTAAGCTGTTGATCTCTTCTTGGTTTAGCTTTGGTGATTCCCATATTGTAGATATACATCCGTTTCTTTAAGGTTTACAAATTTAAGAATATATGGTTTTTAAAGTATTCCCTTATAGTGTTCTGGGTATTTTTGTTGTCTGTTGTGATGTTTCTTTCATCTCTGATTGTTGATTTGGAGTTGCTCTTTCTTTCTTTTGGTTAATTGGGATAAGGGTCTATCTATCTTGTTTATCCTTTCAAAGAAACAGCTCTTGGATTCATTGATTCTAGGTATTGTTTTCTTTGTTTTTTTTCATTAATTTCTACTCTGATTTTTGTTATCACTTCTTGTCTGCTGAATTTGGATTTCCTCTGTTGTTGCCTTTCAAGGTTTGAATTGCAATGTTAAGTCATTTGTTTGTGTTCTGATTTCTTAATACAGGCACTTAGAGCTATAAACTTCACTCTTAGGACTACTTTTAAAGTGTCCCTGAGGTTTTGTTGAAAGTGTTCTTTTGTTGAAAGTTGTCCTTTTCATTTTTTCCAGGAATACTTTCATTTCTTTCTTAATTTCTCCATTCATCATTTGGGAGGATGTTGTTTAGTCTCCATGAGTTCATGAAATTACTAGGGCTTCTTCTGGTGTTGATTTTAAGCATTATGGCATTAGGGTGTGATAGAATGCATGGAATTATTACTTTTTTTTATTTGTTGAGGTTTGTTTTGTGCTCCAGTATGTGGTTGATTTTGGAGAAAGTTCCATGGGGTGTTGAATAGAATATGTACTCTTTGGTGCTTGGGTGGAATATTTGGTAGATGTCTGTTAGGTTCATTTGATGTATCATATTGTTTAATTCAGATATCTCCCTATTTATTCTCTGTCCAGTTGACCTGTCTAATGGAGACAACAGGGTATTGAAGTCCCTTATTATTAGTTAGGCGATATTAAGCTGTGTCTTAAAGTACTGTAGTAGTGATTTTATGAGGTTGGGTGCACCAGAGTTTGGTGCATGTATGTGGTTGATTGTAATATCTTCTTGGTTAATTGTTCCTTTGACCAGAATGAAGTGATCTTCTTATCTCTTTATGATTAGCTTTAGTCTGAGGTCTCTCTTGTCAGACATTAGAATGTTGTGATCTTGGCTTGTAGATTTTTTTGTTGTCATTGTTTGTGATTCTGATGTGAGACTCGAGCATTCCTTTTTTCAGTTGAAGTCTGATTATGTTTGTATACTTAATGTGACTTGGTTATTTTCTCATTGGATATGAAAAGCTGGTTGGTAAGGCTTCAGGTTCTCTCTTTTGATTTTATATTGGTGGCACAAGATGTCTCTAGTCCATCTGCTCAGGAGTTCCCCTGGAGTCACAAATTAGGAGAGATCAGATGCTTTCAGGCTCTCTCTTAAGGTTTGGGACTTCTAGCCAGCAGAAAGCACAATTTAGGAAAATTGCTAGGCAGAGGGCAAATTCAGGCTTTCTCAAGCAGTCTGCAAATGTCTGGGCCCCTAACTAAAGTGCACCAAAGCCTAACACTGCAGCTGTGGGAGAGGCTGCAGAGGGTACCAATGTAGGAGGATAGGGGCAGTGGGATTTAGAGAGCACAGCCAGGCAGAGGTAAGAGTGTAGTCCAAATATCTGGCAAACTAAGAGTAAAAGTGTGCCTGTGCCCAAGGCTAGGAGAACAGGATGTGGGTGGTGGGAGAACAGAGTTGCTCATGTGGTATGGGAGTGGAAAGGCAGTGGGCTGGGTCAGACTTACCAGGGAAAAGGATTGCTCATAGGAACCCAAGGCAGGTTGTGGGAAGGGTCAGCCAGGCTAGATGGCTTGTCTAGGGCTTGCAGAGGGAAGCTGGGGGTGGGAACAGCCTGTGAAAGCTCTAATTTGTTACAAATAAAACTGAAAAAAATTGAGCTGATCTGAATACAAGGGAAGTATTGGGGTATGGACTAAAAGGGTAGTCCAGAGATCTAGGATGCAAAAACAGGCCTCTGCCCGAGGCTAGAAGGAGAACAAGATATGGGGTGAGGGGAAATGGAATTGCTCAGGTGGTAAGAGAGTAGATTTATTTATTTTAATTTTATGTTTGAGTTATTTGCCTGCATGTATGTAAGTGCACCCATGTTGTGCAATGCCCAAAGAGGCCAGAAGAGGGCATCAGAGCCCCTGTAGCTGGAGTTACTGTTGCCTGTTAGCTACCATGTGGATGCAGGGCCTCTGCAAGGGCACCCAGTGGTCCTAATCTCTGAGCCATCCCTTCAGCTACCTTCCTTATCATTCCTTTATGTTTGTAACTTTTGAACCTCTTCTATATGTTAATAAAATGTGTAACAGGGTATTGTGATCTATAGTCATTTCATTGTGCTTACGATATGATGAGCACCAGAATTTATCTTTTCTTTCATTGTTTTGTCATCTGTTTTATAGCTCTTTTTTCATCTCCATCTTTCCTATCCTTCAAACGTCTATTATCATTTAACATTAAAAATGACTATTTTGTTTAACTTTTACATTGAGAAATTTATTTTTGTGTTTTTTATTGTGATATTTATTTTTATGTTTCTGGTTTATTTTCCTCACCTTAATGTCCTTCAGCTCCATTTGTTCTTCTCTAAGGCTAAGTAACATTCCATCATACACATGTGAAATTGTTTCACATTATCACATTAATTTTAGTCTTTTATTCCTTTATGCCATGTTTTTGGATAGTTTTTGTTGATATGTCTTTGTGCTTACTGCTTTTTTTTTTATGCTCCTTGGGGTTGAACTCAGGGTTTTGTATATCTTGTGCAAGTGCTTTAGGGTGTGACATCCCAAGCCCATGCTCAGGCTTTTGAGACAGCATCTCATTGTTTAGCATAAGTTGACTTCAAATGTACCTAGACTGGCCTCAACTACGTGAGTGGCTGGCATTATAGATGTATACCACCACATTTTTCTCTACCACTTTTACACATATAATTTTTAAAAAGCCATTCAGTCATCTTTGGCTACAGATACTAATTTCCTGTGTTAGCTATTGTAAACACTGCTCTAGTTTTAGTTTGTCTTTTCTTTGTTACCCACCTGCCTGTCCTCCTCTGATAATTAACTAATTTTTTAATTAGTTAAATATTTTTTAGTTTTTCATTTTAATTTCTCTGCTGAGCTTTTCATTATATTTATTTTGTTGACTTTTTAGTAGTTTATCTCTGATTCACTTAACACATATTTAACTTTCCTAGTCTATTTAGTGTTGTACCACTTCAAATAAAGTCTGGGTGACTTTTATGCTTTTCTAAATATCTTTAATTTTATTATTCATCCTGTTACTGAAACCCAAGTTTCACTCTTCAGTTATTTTACTTCAGTCTAAAGAACTGTTAATACCTTTTTTTTGAAACAAGGTTTTACTATGCAATCCAGGAAGGCCTGGAACTTGCTGTGTAGACCAGGTTGTCTTTGATCTTATAGAAATCCATCTGTCTCTGCCTCCAAAATGCTGGGATTAAAGGCATGAACCACCACAACTGGCATGTTGGCATTTTTAAATAGCATGTCTGCTAATGAAAATTCCTTTAGTTTTCCATTGCCTTAGAATATCCTTATTTTTACCTTCATTCCTCAAACATATCTGTGCTGGGTATAAAATTTTGAGTTAATAATTCTTCTATGACCTTTAAGATGCAACTTTTCTGTCTTCTGGCTCCCATGACTTCTAATGAGAAGTTACAGTAATTCAAGTTGCTGTATGACTTTATACAACCCCTATGGGTCATAGTTTCAATCAAACTTCAGTGTAAGTACATCAATCAGGAGGCTGAGGCAAAAAAATCCTAACATATCAAAGTGCACTTTGTCTCACTGAAAACGATTGTGTGTGTGTGTGTGTGTGTGTGTGTGTGTGTGTGTTGGCTTATGTCTAGGGATCAGAAAGGGTAAAGTTCTCTGATAAGATAGGGGTGGGTCTGACTGTTACTTTCCCATTTCATGCTGGAGATACTGTTTCAATAAAGAATGAGCAAAACAATTGCTTGAGAGCACAATTAAGAGAGAAATTAAGAGACTTCAGGTCTGCCCTTGGCCTTTAAATACATGCTAAATGTTAGGCTGTTTATTAATGCATAACTGTAATGTGGTTTAGAAATGCCACAGAAGTTGGTATAGATAAGGTGCTTAGTGTCCGAGTTGTAGCAGCAGATGTTATAGATAGCATTGTTGTTTACCATGAAGGTCTCCAAAGTGGTATAGGAGGTAAGGGTGGAGCTGTAGGTTTCTACAAGCATTGTGGAGGTTTGTGGGCCTAGGTAGATAGCAAACTCCACCGTGAACTTCTTGCTATAGTCAACAGAAGGATGCTCAGTTAAAGGAGTTAGAGCTTAAACTAGTGCTTCCCCAAAGCTGTACAAAACCAGCAAGCTCTGGAGCCCAAAGTACTGGTCTGTCCTTTTTCAGATTTATTCTATGACCAGATCAATTATCTCCTTCACAGTATAACAGTCATGGGAATGGTTGTTGGCCCTTCCAGATATCAACTGCTCAGGAAGTACTGCCTATAAATACCAGTTCTTGCTCCATTGTGATTGCCTGATGAAGCCTGTGGAGGAGATGAATGACTGCAGACATGCTATGGGCTCCCAGCCACACCAAACCCTGTGCCTCCTTGCTTTCTCCTCTTTTGAATGTATACTCAGAAATGGAATTGCTGAATCATATGGTAATTCTATTTTTAATATTTTGAGGACCACTAAACTGTTTTCCATAGCAACTGTACCATTTTACTATTCTACAACAGAACAGAAAGATTTCTATTTCTTTTCTTTTAAAAATGCTTTTATTAGTATTAAATGTTTTAATTTAATTAAATGTTATAATTAGTGTTAAAAATATTTTATTTGTATCTATTTATTGTACAAAGTGGTGAGTTTCATAATGATATTTTTGGTTAAATATATAGTGTGCTTTGACCATATTCACTTCCTATTACCTTCTTCTGATTCCCTTCTGCTAGTTTTCTTCCTCTTCCCAAATAGTTTCCCTTTTGTTTTCATGTCACATATGTGTATATGAATATATATGAATATATACACATATGTGTGTGTGTGTATCACCTAGATTCTATATTTGAGAAAAAAAGGGATATTTGTTTGTCTGGGTTTGGCCCATTTGCTTAATTTGATGAATTCCAATCTCATCCATTTTCCTATAAATGACATAATTTCATTATTTCTGTTTGAGTAAAGCTCCATTATGTAAAAAACACATTTTCTGTATTTATTCATCTATTGATGGACACTTAGTATGACTCCATAACTTGGCTATAGTAATAGTGCCCCAGTAAACATGGATGTGGATGTCTGTGTAGTATGTCAACTTAAATTCCTTGGGTCTTTGTAGTATGTGGACTTAGATTCTTGGGAATGTTATAGATAGATCTTTTAAAATTAATTAAAAATATATTTTTATTTTATGTGTATGAGTGTATTGCTTGCATGTATTTAAGTGTGCCCTTGTCGTGTAATGTCCATGGAGACTAGAAGAGAGTGTTGGGTCCCTTGAAACTGGAGTTACAGATGGTTGTTAATCTCCACATAGGTGCTGGGAATAGAAGCTGGGTCCTCTAGAAGAGCAGCCAGCGCACTTATCAACTGAGCCATCTCTCCAGCCCCATGGAATGGTATAGCTAGATCTTATTATAATTCTATTTCTTTCACTGTGTATAAACACCAGTTCAAAAGAAGTTGAAGTTTAGACATGGTTAGCAGAAAGCACTTTAAGATATAGGCATTATCAAGGAATTTTTGAAAAAGATTTCAGTAGCTTAGGAAGTAATTCCAAGAACTGACAAAGAGATTGCATGACATTAAAAAGTTTTGCACAGCAAAGAAAACAGCAGTGAAGAGATAGCCTGCAGGATGGGCAAAAATCTTTACTAATTATACACCTAACAGAATATCTAGAATATATAAAAAATGAAAAAAAATCAAGCACCCCCATGAACAATCCAATAAATGAATGGGCAAATGAAATGAATACACAGTTCTCTAAGGACAAAGACAGGTGGTCAGTAGATACATGGAAAAATGCTCAACAGCCTTAGCTATTAGGGAAATACAATTCTCTGTCAGAATGTCTAGCATTAAAAAAAAACTGAACTATACTACCACCAGCAACAAATGTGGTGAGGACGCTGGCTGAGGTGGGAGGAATCCTTATACACTGCTGGTGGGAAAGTACACTGTGGCAATCAGTAAGGAGCTTCCTCAAAAAACTGAAGACTCCAATTTCATCATGTTCTATTCAACATTTCTTATTTTCTTTAAAAAATTTTTTTTATTATTTTTATTTTATGTGTATGAATGTATTGCCTACATGTATTTAAGTACACCTGTGTCCTGCACTGCCCTCAGGGATCAGAAGAGAGCATTGGATCCCCTGGAACTGGAGTTAAGGATGGCTATTAGCCCCCATGTGAGTGCTGGGACTAGAACCCGAGTCCTCTGCAAGTACTCTTAACCACTGAGCCATCTTTCCAGCCCCATTTTTTTTGACAATAGGTATGTTAATGGTTTTAAGGTAATATTGTAATTTTTATTTGCCTTTCCTAATTAAAACCTGACTTTTTTCACTTTTTGTTGTTGACATATTTTCAAAATTATTTATTTTTAAAAGTTTATTCTTTGACAGTTGCATGTATGTGTATAATATATTCTGGTCACCTCCACCTCCACCCCCTACTTCCTCCCACCAAATGTCTGCCTCACTTTTACATCTTTTATTTTGTTTTTCTTTTGCTTTGTGACCCACTGAGTTTAACCAGAGCCACTAGTATGAACACAGGTATGAAACTATGGTGGTAGAGCCTGAGTAACTCACTAGTGGCTCCATTGTTGGAGACAATGACTTGTCCTCCAGCAGCGCTCAACTGCCATTAACTCCCCTGAGTGGGATGGCGAACATGCTTCTTCTGAATTGTTCCCTGAGCCTTGGAGTGGGTGATATGGATGTTCCATTTAATGCTGGACACACAACAGATACTTATTCTCAGTACCTTACCCAACCAGATGTCTCTTATTAACTGACCTTCACTGCAAAGAGAAGATTCTGAGATGAAGGACAGTATAAATATATATACATATACACATTTATATGTATGTATTTTAATACTTTTTAAAATAGAATTTTTGCAATTTTCATATATAATTTCACATACAATTTGCAGGTATTTAGATCCCCTCCCATATCTGCACCTCCACTTATTGCCCACTGTCCAATTTAATGTACTTTTTAAGATATATAATAAGGCCAATAGAGTCTAATTTGTGTCCCCAAATATCTTTCAGTGTGGGTCCATCCACTGGAGCCTGGTTACCCTACCAAGAGTCTTATACTTGAAAGGAACTGTCTCTACCCCTTTCAGCAGCCGTTTGTTGCCACAGTTTACTCAGGTGGGGTTGGAATTGAAGCTTCTTATCCCCTTCTTCATGTATATGCTGGGATGTTTTTCTGGTTTGAGCTTGCATGGACTTATGCATGCTGTCACCATTCCTGTGAGTTCATAGGAGTAACTGACTAGCTGTCTGGAAAGTTCTGTTTCCCTGTGGTCATTCATCACCTCTGGGTCTTACAGTCTTTCTGCCCGCTCTTCCACAATGAGCCTGGGGAGGTAGAAGCCTGATCTAGGTGTCCTATGCATGGATAAGACTTTGTAGTCTCTTGTTCTCTGCTGCCATGACCAGTTGTGAGTTTCCGTGTTAATCACCATCTGCTTCACTAGGAAATTTCTCTGATGAGAGCTGAGAGCTGTGTTTGTCTTTGAGTGTAGCAATAAGTCATTTAGAGTTAGTTGTATAATACCTATTTAGTAAAAACAGGTCTCTTGACCTGTTTAGTTTCACGTTCCTAAGCCTGATATCAATGGTAGGTATGGGCTCCATCCTAGGAAGCGGACCTTAAATCTTAAATCTCACATTATTTGTGCTACTACTGCACCAGTAGGCATACCTTGCCAGGCCAACATAAGTATTTAAAACAATTTCACAACATGTTTGTTTAGCCCCCTTTTACTTCCTTCCCCCCGCCCCCAAAAAACACTAGTGCATTTAGTGCCTAGTGCCTATGACCTTCACAGCCATCTGCCTTTGACCAGCTCCAACAGTACTGGGCATGAACTCCCTCCTATGGAGCGGCCTCACATTCAGTTAGAAATCAATTAAGCACTTTTTGCCTGGCAAGTTGGTATTGTAGCACAAAAGGTCTAAAACTTGGGGTAGACGTCTTAAAAAAATATTCTGTCCACTTTTAAAAAGTATTCAGTGAGATAGATAAGCTTTGAGGGGAAAGGGCGATCCTGCCAAAGTGGAACCAGAACTACAGTAATTTTTAATTAGATGTCAGAATTTGTGCATTTTATGTTTTGAGTAATGGATTTTGTTTGTTTTATTTATTTTAAAATACTGAATTTTCTTATAGAAGATAGTTATTTGGAGATGAGTTTAAACTGAGAGGATCATGGTTTTAAATCTTTAGAGGATTGGCCTTTACTTTTAGGCTAGTTTAACCTAATTACTAAGTATATCCATCTAGCATCTTACCTGAACATTTTAAATAAGAAGTGTTATGCTCTCAACAAAATCTCTTCACTGTAGTTAGTGTGAATGTGAAAAGTTCTCAGCTCTGAGTAAACTCTTTTCTTGGCAGTTGTTCTTTGTCTGGCATTGTGGATTTCTGGGCACACAGATTAGTATTCAGTCATAAACTAAGGGGACCCTGTTAGAGGTTTCTGAAATGTATACTTTCTCCAATATAATTTTATCCCATAACTTCTAACCATTTCAATATTCTTTTTTCTTTTCTTTTCCTTTTTTTTTTTTTTGAGTCAGGTACTTACCATAAAGACCTGGAACTTCCTGTGTAGATCAGGCTAGCCAAGAACTCACAGAGATCTGCCTGTCTCTGCCTCCTGAATACTGGGATCAAATACATGCCTGACATTCTTTCAATATTCTTTCAATATTCTTGAAATATTCTTAAAGCTCTACTCCTCAACTCAACTAGAGGTTCTGTTTTGAGTAAACCTCACTTTGTTAAAGAGATACATTCAGGGATTGCCCTGTTTCCTGTTTCTAAGGGATCAGACCTTACATTGCCTGTAGGCTAATATTGGAAATTAGTTCCTTTAGGCATTTTGTTTTCCCTTTCTCTGAGTTGTTTGTAGTAGGGTGGTAAGTCCTAGAGCACTTGATCTTTTGTGGACAGAAGCAGAGGTACATCTCTCTCTTTTTTCCTCTGTGTTTTGAGCTATTTATTCTACTTAGACATCTAATTTGACTTTTAGAAGTGATAATCCTTCTTTTCAACTCAGCTGCTGAATTTTGGAATCAGAAAATCATGCTGAATTCCAAAAAGTCTTTGTGCTATAAATGAATTTCATGTATTCTTTTCATCTCTGTATTAAAGTTATCTATCTTTGTCTCATTTCTATTTAGTCACTTTTTTTCAATTTTCTTATTCCTTTATGAGATATTTGAGTTTCCTTAAATTAATTTTAAGAATTAACTCATATTCACCTTTTAGAGGTTACAGCTTTTAGTAATAACTTCAGTAGTATCGAACCCATGAATAAGAGGGACATTTTTTCTTCCTGTGAGTCATTGTCGTATTAGCTAAATATCTGTCAGACTTTACCCTATTACGATAGTGCCCCCAGGTTTTCAGAGTATATGATGTTCCTTGGATTCCCTTAACCTTTTTGCAACCTTTACAAATGTTTATTTTTTTCAGGACATTTGAGATTAAACATATATCTTAGTTTCTTTTCCTGTTGCTGTGATAAAATACCTTTACAAAAGCAATTTAAAAGAGAAAGGATTTATTTTGGGTCACAATTCCAAGTTACAGTCCATCATAGCAAGAAGTCACAATTGCAAGATCTTGAGGGGAGCTGGTCATATCACACTCATAATCAGGAACAGAAGGCAATGTACATGCCTACTTACTAGTCAGCTTACTTCTTTACTCTAAGACAGTCTAGGAATCTCTGTAGAGGAAATCATGCCACCATGAAGAATCTTTCATTAGGCCCCATCTCCCAATATTACCACCTTGCAGACCAAAATTCTAACACATGAACACTTGGAAGATAAATTTGAACCATATATAAACCATAGTGGTGGTATATTTTCCCCCACTCTTGTCTGCCAAATTTATTCTTTCTTATTCGTACTTTAAGAATCATGTGAACATGTTTTTCATTCCCAAAAGGTATGTGTATCACACAGTGTGGGTTTATAGGCTGATCAGATTGATCACAAAATAATTCATATAAGCTTGGAGAATCAGGCTTGATAAAAGGACTTGAATCAAAGGAGGAAAGGCTGAGAAAATATTTTGTCAGAGGTGTAATCTGAAAATGATGCTTACCATCCTGCTGCTAATAAACATCTGCCCTCAATCTACTGATTTTTCATTTCTGCTACCGACTATTGTGACAAATAATCCATGATTGCCTCAACTTCCCATACTATGAAATCCCAGAATAGTAGCTCACCCAATTGATCAAACCTAGATCATAAATATGCTTCCAGCTGCTAGGGAGTAAGAAGACAGGATATTTATTCATTCTTTGGTGATTCTAGGGCAGTCAAGATCCTGTCTACCCCTTATCTTGAAATTTCCCTAATAATGGATGAGTATTTGGATGCTGATCTGCCAAAAAAAGCAAGTGTCCACTCTATCAATCAATCTTTCCTAAATAGTATTCAATTTGGCCAAGATTTTGATCAGTATTGGACAGCATGAGTTCAAGATTGTATTTGCTGACAACTACCTGGAGTGCTGCTAGTCTCTGATGCCAATTAAATAAGGACCCATATGCTTTCACAGACAGCTGAATTGGGAGTGGGATTGATATCCTTGTGTGAAAGTTAAGTTGCCTAATATAGAAACAGAACTGACTAGAAGGCCACCCCTGGTGCAAAGCAAGCTGTGGGAGTACCTGCAAGCATGGCCAAGAGACTACTTTTAAAAATGATTATGAATCTGATCTAATGAACAAATAAATGTTTTTATTCCATTTCACAAAACCATGCTAATATTAGCCTATTAATCTTTAAGATACTTATAACTGGTATTGCCTTGCATTCCTTTTAGTTACTTTTATGCAACTATGCATATGTAGTCCTTGTTTACTCTTTAAAGACACATGAGTATTGTACTATATTAATTTTACTGAGCTTTTCTTTTTTAATTTTTGCAGTGCTAGAAACCAACCTCAGAACCTTGAGCATGCTAAGAAAGTGCTCTACCCTGAGCTATACTCTCAGTCCTGCATCTTGCTTTTAAAAATGGCATAATATATATTAAATAGATGTCCAAGACATACTGTAATTTAAAAAATTAGTCTCTTATTGAAGGAAATTTTACTTGATTCCTGTTAAAGAACATAAATTCTTATATTTTAGCATTTAGCATCAGACATTCTATGGTGTCTTTGAGTCATGTTTAAAAGTTTTCCTTTATATGTCTTGATCATTTCTTTTTAAGTTTATTGGTAAGTGTTTATGTTGAGAAAGGACATTGATAGTGTAATCCTGGCTGGGCATGGTGGCACATGCCTTTGATTCCAGCACTCAGGAGGCAGAGGCAGGGGGATCTCTGTGAGTTTGAGGCCAGCCTAGACTATATACTCACAGGGTTATATACTAATGCTCTGTTTAAAAAAAAACAAAATAAAACAAACAAAAGAAAAAATGTAAAATGTAATCCTCTACCAGTTAACTTTTATGTAAAACAATGATTTCTAAATAACGATATTGTATTATAATAATGCAATGATATTTTACTATTTTTGGGAGTTTTGTGGTTAATTCTTTTGGGTATTTTAGTAATTTATTTGAAAACTTTCATTTTTATGTGATTACATTGACTAGTACAGCCAGTTGAGGTCAAAGATAGTGGCAGTAGGAACTTTTGTTTTCCAGACACGGTGGACACCATTGAAATATTTTATTATTGTAAGAATTATCTCTTTATTCTTGTTTTGTACATTTTCCTTTCCCTTAATAACATATTGATGCATTTTCCAAGTCGTCTTTAGTATGTTGGAGATAAGCTTTTGATTGTCATTAGAACAAATACAATATGTGTATTAATAGTTTTGAAACATTATTACACTTTGGAAATGAGTCACATTTGATTATTTTCAACTATTCTTGTATTTATAGAACAAATCTTACTGAGTAACTATGTATGTTTACTAATATTTTCTTTGAGATATTTGTATATATTTTTCTTAAGTAATATTGACTTTGGTTTTCTTTTTTTGTGCAGTCTCAGTTTTAATATTAGTATTTTTGTTACAAGTGTGTACAAACTTTATCTACACAGTTGAACAGTTTTAGTGCATTAGTTCCATCTTTCTTTACAGTTTTCAAAGATTTAAAAATTTTTTATCTTATTATTTAATGTATATGACTTTTGCTTGCAATGCTCACAGAAGCCATAAGAGGGTGTCAGATCTCTTGGAACTGAAGTTACAGATTGTATAAGCAACCAAATGGGTGCTGGCAACCTCTGCAAGAGCAGCCAGTGCTTTTAACTGCTGAGCCATCTTTCCAGCTTTCTAACTTCTCTTTGGAAGCTGTTATTTTAGAGTGGACATGTGGAAGAGGAATGGGTTATCTTATAATACTTTTCACATTTGTTTCTGTGGAAGCTGGACTGCTAAGGCTGTTTATAGCTTTGTAGTTCTGTAAGCCTTTTTTTAAGGCTTACAAAGGTGAAGAAAACACTTTTATTTTCTGATTTTATTAATTTCTAGAGTGGTCAGACTGTTGTCTTTTATTTCTGATTTCTGAAATCTTCAGATTGAATATATAAAGTTTATGTGAACCAAGATTTTCTGAAGCCAGACATTATTGAGTTTGGCAAAGTAAATAGCACATTCCTACTCTACTCACAATGTTTTCTTTTCTTTTGAAAAATGTCAGTTTTTTTCATGGAAACATTCTTTATTTTAACATATAGTGGATTTATTGCTATTTTAATATGTCAATAAGTAATGAATAAGTAAATAATATAGTTTTAATTTCCAAAAAAGTAGATATCAATAGACATAATCTATATAAATACATACTCTGTGGTTGTGAGTTTAAAGAGGGTAGATTTAGTGAGCTACAGTCACCAGCTTAGCAGAATATTTTCATGGGTGCAGTAGTATCATTAATATCATGGGGGTTCCAACTGCATTCTGATTGAATTTAAGGTCCGCTTCACAGGAGGAAATGTGTGCCTTGTACTGTAAAGCTGGCCAAGAATCATGACCAAGAACCATGGCTCTGGAGCTCATAGAGGTGAGCATACTGTATTTTTCTAAAGAGACACAGTATCAAACTGCTCTTTAAATTCTTACGTCTATACCCACAGGTTAGTGCAGCTCTCAGACCTCATCAGAGGTTTTTTTTCTTTTTTTTTCCCCCTTTTGTGCAGTGGATGATGGTTAAGCATAAACTCCCTAGTTGAAGGGCAGAGGATCTGTGGATTGCTCAGCTACAAATGGAACACCTTCACCTTCATCCAAGACTCAGGGACCATCACAGAAAAGGACACGGAAAGATTGTAAAAGCCAGAGATCCCAGAGGACTGGGGAGAAACAGTCTCCTGGACATGACAGGTTCACTGCACTCATGAACTCACAGTTGCTGTGGTGCCAGTCCTGCATAAAATCAAGCCAGTGAACATTTCAGCATGGGAGTGGGGATGGGCTGTGACAGGGAGTTTCATAATTCCCTACCCCCAGCGGAGGAGCTATTGATCAAGTTGACGGCTTCTCTGGAGGGAGAGCTAGTTTTCTCAAGGTATGGTAGATAGGTCCTTTAAGATAAGGTGGTAGATCCACCATACTTCAGTGGGTGATCCCACATCAATGTATAAGAACAAAATAAATTGGACTTAGTGGGTTATTAAAAACAGAAAAGAGTGGCTGGGCATGGTAGCACACGCCTTTAATCACAGCACTTTGGAGGCAGAGGCAGGCAGATTTTTGTGAGTTCAAGGCCAACCTGATCTACATAGCAAGTTCCAGACCATCTGGGGCTACAGGGAGACCCTGTCTCAAAGAGACTTAAAAAAAAAAAAAAAAGATGGCGGTAGATTCAGAGGCTCCAAATTTTGAGAACTATGAAATTGGATTTTATTTTGTCTTTGGGACTGGAGAGAGGGCTCAGGAGTTAAGAGCACTTGCTGCCCTTGCAGTAGACCTGGGTTTCATTCCCAGCACCCACAGACAGCTCAAAACTTGCTGTAACTACATTTTCTAGGGGATCCTATACTCTCTTCCAGCATCTGCAGGCATCTGGCATTCATGCATGCAGTGCACATTCATTTATACAGGCAAACACTCATATATATCAAGTAAGTAAATTTCTAAAACAGCTCTTTAAAAATCTCTTTTAATAGTTGAATTAAATTTCTTATATTTATTGCCCTTCCAATTATCTAAAAAATTCTACCAATCATTTTCATCTTATTGTTGTATTTTAATAGTTTTTCAGTTTTTACTCTATTTTGTTTTAATTTCTTTGGCATTAAGGGAGTTTTGTATTCTTATCCTAATAGTCCCTTTAATAACTATACCTTTATATGTAATATGCTTAGTCCTCTTACTTTATTATTTCTTTATCTTCAGAAATTATATTTATATTTACCTTTTTAGTACTCTTCTATCACCCAATTTAGTTAATTATCTAATCTTTTAAAAGCATCATTGCTTCACTGTTAAAATGCTTGTACTTAAATTTGTGATGTATTGGGGGCTGGAGAAATGGCTTAGTGGTTAACAGCGCTGATTGCTCTTGCAAAGGACCAGGTTCAGTTCCCAGCACCCAATGGCAGTTAAGAACTGTCCATAACTCCAGTTCCAGGGAATCTGATGCCCTCTTCTGACCTCTGTGAGCATTGTACGACATGGGTGCACTTACATACATGCAGGCAATACACTCATACACATAAAATAAAATAATAAAGTAATAAAAAATTGTGTTGTATTATCTCAGGTATTGTAAGTGAAACAGTCAGTGAACTTACTGGTTTTCCCAACTTTCTATCCTTCTCCATGGAATTTATTTCCATGGAGAATTATTTTCAACATCTTTCATTTTATTTTAAAAATCTGCCTATTCTTTTCCTTCTGTGCTTTAAAAGCCAGGATATTTCTTTCCTGTTGAGATACTGATCATCTTCTATTCTCTATCATCTCCCCTTCTAGAGACACTTTTTTTTTCCATTTTATGTTCATTCTAATTTTTGTCATATTACAAAGAACTTATTTTTTTTCTTTTAACTACAACAACTTGAGATCTTTCCCCCCTTCTCATCTAATCTTCTCAAATAAATAACATTACTTTCTCATCAATCATTCATGTAATGGCCATTCACGGACCATTACAATCTGGCTTCTGCCCTCATTCATCTATTGAAAGCATTATCCTGATGATTACCAATAATTTCTTGCTTCTGATTTTCACTTAATACCTTATGCGAACTCTCTGTAGTATTGGACATTGCTGAACATTGGGTTCTTGCTTGGTTTTCTTATTAAGCATAGTTTGATTTTCTTCTCATCATTCTTACTTCCAGTTGTTTTTCATGGATTTCTGTTCTCGTTGTATCTACTATGAAGGAATAAAAATTGTGTGTTCTTTTCTTTCTCTAATTTTCTTGGAAGAGCTTACTTACTCTCATGACTTTAATTTTCACCTTAAAATATTTGAAGACTTTTGATCTTCACAGATTTATTTTTAAACGCTATAGCTATAGCAGTTAAGAGGGCTGACTGCTCTTGCACAGGCGTCAGCACCCACATGGCGACTAACAACTGTCCATAACTCCACTTCCAGGGGATCCAATGCCTTCTGACCTGCGTGGGTACTACATGACATGGGGTGCACTTATACACATAAAATAAAAATAAAATATTTAAAAAATTATAAAAAAACTATATGTTTGACATAACATTTCAAATATCTTGCTTTTTCTTTCATCATGCTTTTGGAAAATTATGCTTTAAAAGATTATACTTTGAAAAATGTGCTTACTGTATATAGTTAAAATGTAAAAAGTTGAAAAATTAAACTAAAAAACAACCTATAATTCCATTATTCCAAAATCACTATAAGTATCATTTGGTGAATATTATTGCATATATTCTTATGAAAAACATACATTCAGAATAGTAAAACTAAAAAGTAGTAGAAGCTGGGACATATAAACCTAATTTTAAACTGGGCATGGTGGCACATGTCTGTAATCTTACCACTTGAGGGGTTCGTAGAAGCAGGCTGATCAGGAGTTCGGGATCAAACATGAGAACCTTAATGAGATGGGTCAGCAGGTAAAGGTGCTTGCCACCAAGCCTGACAACCTGAGTTCAGTCTCAGAACCTGATGACCCGAATTTGATACCCAGGATCCACATTGTAGAAGGAGTCAGCCTCTACATGTGAGCCACGGAGTGTACCCACACACATACACACACTCTCTTACATATAATATGATAAATAAATGTAATAAGAATTTAAAAGAAACTAAAATTACTTTATAAAATGGATCATATTGCATTTAAAATATGATTAGTATTTTATAATATAAAATAATAATAGTATTATTACTATTTAAAATAAAATATTAAATTTAAAAGACATAAAATAGGGACTGGAGAGATGACTCAGCAGTTAAGAGCACTGGGTACTCTTGCAGATGACCTGGGTTTGGATCCCAGCACCCACAGTTTTGCTGAACAACTATCTCTAGCTCCAGTTCCAGGGGATCTTCTGACCTCTGTGGGCATTGCAGGACATGGGTGCACATACATATGTGCAGGGTGTATACTCATATACATAAAATAAAAATAATAAAAAATAAAAAGACATAAAATAGACTAAAGTAATATTGAACTTCAAATAAATGTTTATTCTCTGCACAAGCTATTTCTTTATGGTTCTCCTTATAGTTTAGAAGTTTAAGCAAAAACTAAGTAATTTGGACATAATGGTTATTGAATAAATGTCTAGACAGCATTGATTGACACTCTGCTATTAAAAATGAAAATATTAGTACTCTTTTATATGTGCTTGGCTTACCACCTTCCAACTTTTCTAAGAATATTTTAATTATTATAGTTACTTATTTTTTTAACCTACTGAGTCCAATTAGTATTGCCCTTATGCACATGGGTATGGAGGTAGGAATATTTTCCTATTTGTCCTTTGACTTTGAATATGCCTGTCACTACTATATCTGAAAATATACTGGTGTTTCAAATTCATAAATCTTGGTGTTTCACACTTGTAAATATTCTTGGGGTTTATTGACTGCTCTCTGTAGCCTGTGTTTTACCAAGGCCTACAGCTCCCTGCGTATATCATGTTTAACTGGCCAGTTGATATGATGTCATTGCTAAATGGATCAATTTGAAATTCTTTGTAAGTCCAAGTGGTGCAGAACTCATTTTACTACATCAACAAACATCATGAATTAACAAAACTTTGAGTGTTGTTTGAATCATATAATTGTCATTTTTTTCTGTTGTTTTCCATATATATGTGTGTGCACATATGCATGTAGGTGTGTATGTATATATGTGTATGTGTGTGGATGCCAGAAGTGCAACTAGTGTTTCCTTATCACTCTCCTCCTTATTTAAAAAAATAAAAACCTTTTAATTTATTTTATGTATATGACTGTGCTGCCTGCAGGTGTGTAAGTGCACCTGTGTTGTGAAGTTCCCACAGAGACCAAAAGAGGGTGCAGATCCCCTGGAACTGGAGTTAAAAATGGTAGCTGTCCTGAGGGTTCTGGGATTCCAAGATGGGTCTTCTGCAAGAACAGTCAGTGCTCTTAACTGATGAGCCATCTCTCCAGCCCCTGCATTTTACTTTTTGAGATGGAGTCTTTCACTGAACCCAGAGCTCGCCAGCTGTGTAGATTGGCTGGCCAGTTAACTCTGGGGATCTTCCTGTCTCTGCCTTTCAGGGTTACAGATATGCCATCATGTCTGACTTTTACATAGGAGCTGGGAATCTGAACACAGGTCCTCATGCTTGTGTAGCAGACCCTTACTAACTGAGCCATCTCCCTAACACTCTCTCTCTCTCTTTTGAATGCTACTGAAATTGTTTGCTGGTTTTCCCACATAAATTTCAACTTCTTGTTTCACTTAATTTGCTCATTATCTCCTGTAGAGCATCAGTGGACCTTAGAAAAAGTATTCTAAGTCACTAGTGACTAATAGTCACTATTTCTTTCATGCTAGTACATTTTCTTTTACCCAGAAGTCCTCCTAATATACTACCAAGGACTGTTTTAACAGGTGGCTGCAATTGGGTAGGGTGTGTTTGTTGTTTCACCTACTTATCTGCAATGGGATTTTCATAATCGGGCAATGCTCCAAAGCCTCATCTTGCTCATTTTTTCAGAAAATCCCAAGTACCAACTTATTAGGTTGTGTTCTCTGGAAATTGGCACTGAAACTGAACTTTAGGTGTAAGATGTTCAATTAGGATCAATTCCTTTTAAGGACAAAAAGAGGAAGCTATATTGAGATGAGGAAGAAATTGAACTGTGAGTTAGGCTTGAAAAAAGTCCTGACCAGCTCAACAGAGTTCCCAGAGACACCCCATGTCAGGCTGTGGTAGATTTGTTGTCTATGACAGAAATAACCTAAGGGAAGAAAGATTCCTGATCTCAGTTCATGATGGCAAGGAGAGTAAGGTGGAACAGAGCAGCTCACATGATGGCATCCAGGAAGCAGGAAGAAATTATTTCTGGACTATCTGGCATTCTTCTCATTCCTCCTTTAATCCAACTGGGCACCCAACACACATTCAAAGTGGATCTTCCTCTTGTAGTTAATCTTCCCTGGAAACTCCCTCAGAGACATACCCAGAGGTGTATTTTATTAACCTGCTAGGCATTTCTCTCTTTTTTGTCTGCTTTTTATTGAATTTCTGTGTATTTCATACAAACCATCTTGATCATCTTTATACTCCCTTTCCCATTTGTACCCTCCCATGGCTCCTCCACCAGATTCTATGTATTCTGTCAAATATGTTAAGGCCTGTCAAGTCAAGATAGTGTACTTAGATATCTCTCAGTGCAAGTTCATCTACTGAAGTCTAGTCCACCTATCTAGATTCTCTCCCTTAAAGAAGACCAACTGTCCCTTTCCCAGCAGTAATCAGCTGCTGATTGCTCTTTGACTAAGGTTGGGACTTGCTGCCCATTTCTCCAGTTCTATGCTGGGTTTTTGTATGCTTGAGTTTGTATAGGTCTTGTGCATGTTGACACCATTGCTGCAGGTTCATATGAGCAAAGTCCCAGGAACCTATAAGGCTCTATTTCCATATGGTCATGTACCTCCTTCCCTGGCTCTTACGGTCTTTCTGCCATCTCTTCTGCAATGACCTCTGAGCCCTGAGTGGGTGAAATTTAATGTAGGAGTCCTATTTGGGATCCACACTCTGTAGACTCTTATTCTCTACACTTTGGCCATTTGTGGTCTTTTCATTTATTGCCCTCTGTTGCATGAGGGAACTTCACTGATGAAAGCTGACCAATGGAACCAGCTGTGGAACTATGTAATAGTCTTTGTCTATTGCAAAAAAAGCTTCTTTGATGAGTGGTTACTGGCATACCAGTCTGTAAAGTAAAGATCCATATTTAGCATATAGTAAGAAATTACATTTATCAAGGGATGTGTTAGGATTTTCTCTAAGAACTATGACCTCTCCAGCCAAGTATTATCAATGTTGAAATGGGGAAAATATGTGGACTTTAGCTGGGAAGGGAGGAGGGTTAGATAAGGAGATAGATAGATAGAGGAAAGATATATAATGCTTATTAGTTGGTGTGAAAAAACAGAGGGAAATGTATTAGTTCAAAAGCCCATGAAAAATTACACATACAATGTCTCTACATGAGTCCATGCATGTAGATGAAGTCTGTATAATAAGAAACAGTGCCAGCCAGGAGAAACTTCCCTTTGAATGGTTGGCCAGGATAGTCCAAGGGACTCTCCAAATTACACAGATTATTGTCACAGCACTTGATTTTCTCCCAGAACTTGAAGGTGAGACTGTATTGCTGAAGACAGGACATACTTCGGACACAGGACAGCAATGGATCTGGAACTGACCTGGAAGCCTCCTCTTTAAAGACTAGCTCTCATAGTTTTGGAGGACACTATGCAAGCTGCTAAGAGAGAAAGTCAGTAGATGGTCGAATCCAGCTTTAAGGACTAATAGCTATAGCAATGACCTGTACAGCAAATGATATTGGTGAAGTAGTGGCACTTTATCGTGGAGGTAATCAACAGCTACCTAACTGGACTTAAAGCCCACTCAGTAGGAGGGAACTCATATGTGGTATTGTAAACAGCCAAATACACATGCTTAACCACTTCTTGATCTAATCAAACTGACAAGAAAAATCATCACACAGGCCAAATAGTTTGGGCCATTTTTGTGCATGTGCTGAGGACTTTTAGGTTTAACCAAGAGTCTTATGCATGCTAATCAGACACTCTGCTACTGAGCTACATCCTTAGCCTCCAATCTTATCTCTCCCCATTTTTCTTTCTGTGGTGCTGGGGAGGGATTGAAACTAGGGCTTTGTGCCTTCTAGGCAAGGACTGTACTGCTAAACTACAGACACAGAATAAAATGATTTCTTGAAAGATAATTCTCTGTGACAGAGGCAGGTTTTGATGGCCTTTACAGTTGGATACGCCTGTTGGCTGCTCTCCATCTGATTGTTAGCAAGTTCTTTCTAGAAGGGAGAATATTGGTGGTATGCTTCTAGGAATAGATTTGCCAAAGTTAGCAAATAAAAAACCAAGACGCTCAAATTAGTTGCTTTTCTGTTGTGTGATAAAACACCATGAATAAGGTAATTTCTATCAGTTTATTGGGCTTAAAGTTCCAGAGGGATAAGAGTCCAGGTATAGAAAGCAGAAAGTGAGAATAGAAGAGAGAGAAAGAGAGAGAGAATGAAACCTAGGAGTTTTTCAAAGCCCACCCCCAGTGATGTGCTTCCTCCAACAAAGCCTTACCTTCTAAGGAGGCTTTGGGACCTTCCCAAAGCAACACCACCTACTGATCAAAGTGTTCAAATATCTGAACCTGGGGATACCTTGGTTAAACTACCATATTTCAGTCTCTGGCCCCCCATAGGCTTATGACCATATCATATACCTTTAGTCCAACTTTAAAAGTCCCTACAGTCTTTAACAGTCACAACACTATTCAGAAGTCCAGAGTCCAAAGTGTTTTCTGAAAATCAAGGCAATCTTTTAACTGTAAGACTATAAAATCAAAAAACAAGTTACAGACTTCCAACATACAGTGGAACAGAATACATATTCCCATTCCAAAAAGGGAGAAATGGGAGTATAGTTAGCAAATACTGGGCAAAACCAAGACTAGAACTGAGCTGGGAAAACACCAAATCCTGTAGCTCCATGTTCAAGGTCTGGACATTTAGTTACAAAGGACTTAGATGATTCAGGCCCTCTAGCTTTGCTACCTGCAACATTCATTATTCTCTTGAGATGGTACACCCTGTATATAGCTCTCCTTGGTGGATGTCTCATGGCTCTGACATCTCCAACACATTGGGGTCTCCATTGCCAATCAAATTTTGCCTTCATAATGTCACATGATGGCTTCCCAAGACCTTTGTCCTTCTAAGGTCTTCTTCTTACAGGGCCTTTCTGCTACATACTGTCTGACCTTGGCAGCTCATTGAAACCATGGAGAAAGAACTGAGGACTCCCTCATTCTTGCATCTTTCATACATCTAAAGTCAGCATCATATGAAGGACACAGCCAAGTGTCAGTTGCCAGCTAGGAATAGATGTTGGCTCACTTCATTCTCATTTTCAGCAGCTTTGTATGTTGTGGGTTCTCTAAGAGCAGAAAAATCATTAGGCTTTCTCCTTTCACAAGTTCAGGCTTAGGAGGGTAGAGTCTTACCCCCAGGGCACTTTTTCCATTCTTTAAGTGCAAATCTGGAGGCCTCTTCCTAGTGACTAAACCTCCTTATCAAAGATATCCTCTCCTCAAGCAGGCTCAGGAAGCAGAGAGGGAGACTGGAAATACAGCAAGGCTTAAGAACTCTCAAAGCCTGTCCCAGTGATGTGTTGCTTCCAGCAGGGCCACACCTCCTAGGGATTCCATGACCCTCCCAACTCAGTGCCACCAATGAACTAAGTTCAAATACCTGAGCCCATAGGGGACACTTCATCCAAACCACAACCACACATAATTAAATTTGAATTTCAGATAGACAATGATTAGTTTTTCAATATAAAACTGTCCCATATACTTAACATATCTAATTTTTTGCTTTGTAGATACTAACTAATTAGTATTCATTTTTACATGTAACCTGCTTTTTTTCCATGAGTAAAATTATGAATAAGGTCTAAAATTTCGTTGAGTTTTCTTTCCTAATCTTCTTATACTTCAGTACACCTAAACTTTCCAGATAATCTTTCATATGTGTTCTTAAGATAAAAATTTGCTGTTTTTTTGGGGGGGAGGGTCAGGACTCCTAGTCTCCTTGTGAACCCTGTGGCTGCCCTATCAATTCTTCTCTGCCAAACAATGGGGACGAACGGCAGTTTGATGTGAGATGGTGGCGAATTCATTTCTCTTTTGTATATCTTCCATTAGACTATACATAATGCCATCTATTTCCCAGATTCATTTTAATGGCTTATCTAAAGTTTGTTTACAGGCTGCTACTCACCATAGGAAAACTTGTAAGCTCATGTGGGGTAAAATTAGAAACATGGTATACTGAAAATTTGATTTTTTTCTCCCTCCCTTCTCTCTCTCTCTCTCTCTCTCGCTCACTCTCTCTCTCTCTCCTTTTTGAAACAGAGTCTTGATATGTAGACCAGACTGGCCTCGACTTCCCAAATATCTATCTTCTTACCTCCCAAGGGCTGGGATTAAAGGCATGGACCACTATGACCAGTGGATTTTTAAATTTCTCTTTTTTTAAAAAAAATTATGCATATGAATGTTTTGCCTGATGTATATGTATTACATGCATGAAGTATCGTTAAGAGGTCAGAAAAAGGTGTCAGATACCCCAGAATTGTAGTTACAGATGACTATCAGCTGCCATGTGGGTGCTAGGAACTGAACCCTAAGTCCTCTGGAATAGCAGTAAATGCTCTTACATTCTGAGCCTTCTCTCCAGTCCTGGATTTTAAAATTTCTTTATGCCTACAGATTGTATTACTGCCCCCACCTCACTGAATGGATTACATTTCCTCAGAATAGAATTTCAGGCAATAAAGGTTGAAGGAGGGGCAAAGTATACCAGTTAGAACTTCAGGCAGGATTGAGACATGTTTCAGCAGATACTAAAAGCTAGATTGAAGGGCCACCAGAAGCCATTTTGCTACTTAATATTTCTTCTTAAAGAAATAAGGACTTTAAATTGGTGTAGAAAAGAAAGAATAGTATACTTTCTTTCTCAGATATTGGGTCTCATGACTTGGCCCATGGATTCATATATAATTGTGGAAGAAAACAATATCAACATGGAAGCTGAAGTAGATCCCAAGGGTAGTCTGCATATAAGGGAAAAAGTATCACTGCTTAGGCTTAGGTTGAACACAGCACAGAATGGGAATATGGCTCCTTCCTGACAACTTAGAAGTTGGTATTGATGACTATACCATTAATAACCCTAGCAGTCATCTCATGGTAGGTACCAGCAATGCAGCAAATGCCAGTAATTTAATGAAGCAAAGATGTTGGGATTGATTCACACATCTGAAACATGTTTGATAGTGCATTACAAATTTAATACTAACATATTTGGTAATTAGTTGGACCTAATGTAGTTAATTTTTAATTTAAATTTTCTCTTTTTAAAGAATTTCAAACATAAGTATTATATTTCTTTTTCTTTTAATATCTTTCCTTTATTATTATTTTTATTTTATGTGCATGAGTATATAGTGCACCCATGTTATGTAATGCCTGTGGAGGTCAGAAGAAGGCATTGGTCCCCTGGAACTAGAGTTGTAGAGGGTTGTTAGCCACCATGTGGGTGCTGGGAATTGAATCTGAATCAAGAGTAGTCAGTGCTCTTAAGCGCTGAGTCATCTCTTCATTCCATTATTTCTTTTTCTTAAAAAAATATTTTTTTTTGAGAATTTCATGCATGATTATTGTAGTTGCATCATTTCCATCCCTCATGCAGCAAATGTCTTGTCCTTTTGGCTCTTACAGTCTTTCCAGACCCTTTTCTATGATGTTCCCTGAGCCTTAGGTCTAGCAGTTGCATTGTGGATGTATCACTTAGAGCCAGGCACTACTTCACTGTCGCCTATTCTCTGTATTTTGATCAGTTGTGAAATTTTGTAATAGTATCCATCTGTTCCAAAAAGAAGTTTTTTGATGAGTGGTAAGAGATACACTTGTCTATAAATATAAGGTTGTGTATTTAGAATGTAGTAAGAAATTATGTTGGACTTGTGGTAAGAGTCTTCTTTAGGGTCTTTGACCTCTCTCAAACCATGTATTCTTGGTTATGTATGCAGTACCATGCATGGATTCACTCTTATTGAGTAGGCTTTAAGTCAAATTAGCTCTTGGTTATCCTTAAGATAAAAAGTGCTAGTATTGCATTTTTTCATGTGCAGAACATTATTGTGATTAATAGAAGCTTTACAGATGGGTAGGACTATTGATTGTTATTTTTCCCTTGGTAGCTTGCATAGTACCTTCTGAGACCATGAGAGCTAGTCTTTGGAGAGGAGGCTTCTAGCGCAGTTGTAGCTCAATTGCTCCAAGTTCTATGTCTGAAGTATGTTGTATCTTCAGCAATAGGGCCTTAACTTCAACTTTGGGAGGCAAGCAAGAGTTGTGACAATAGCCTGTGTTATTTTGTGAATCTCTTGGACAACCCTGACCAACAACTTGAAGGGAGGTTTCCCTTGTTATATAACCTTCAGCTATATACATGCACTCACATATATATTATATGTGTATTTTTCAGTATGCTTATGAAATAACACATTTCCCTTTGACTTTTCACACCACTTAATCATTACTTATCTCTCTTTCTGTCCTCTTCCCTTGTATAGCCTTCCCCCGTCTCTCCTCAGCTACAGTTTCCCTCGTTTCCCCCTTTCCTCTTTCTTAATCCCCTCTGCTGGGCTCCTTCTTCTCCTTTACTTCATGTTTCATTTTCATTTTCCTAACCCCTGTAATTACATCAGGATATATACTCACATCTAAGGATCCACAAAGGAGAGAACATGTCTCACTTGTTTTTCCGAGTCTGGGTTACCTCACTTAGTATAACCATTTCTAGTTTCATCTAATTACCTGCAAATTTCATGATTTCATTTTTCTTTATTGCTGATTAGAACTTCATTGTGTAAATGAACCACATTTTTGTTACACATTTATTGACTGAAGGACATTTAGGTTATTTCCATTTCCTAGCTATTTTGAAAAGAGGAATAATAAATATGGCTGAGTCAACTGTCTGTATAGTAGGATGTTGAGTCCTTTGAGTATATGCGAAGGAGTGGTGGAGTTGGATAATATGGTAGATCTATTTTCAGAGTTCATGCTAATCCCCACAACGACTGCACCAGCTTGCAATGCCGCCAGCAGTGGATGAGGGTTCCTCTTTGCTCACATCCTTGCCAGCATTTATCAGTTGTTTTTTGATCTTAACCATTCTGACTGGGGTTAGATGAAATCTTAAAGCAGTTTTAATTTGCATTTCCCTAATTACCAAGGATGTTCAACACTGTTAAAGGCATTTATTATTTTCTTAAATTTATTCTAATGAGAACTGTCTGTTCAGGTCTTTAGCCCATTTTCTAATTTGCTCATATGGTTTCTTAATTCTTTTTTGTGTCATTTTATATTCTGGAAATTAATCCTCTATCAGATGTATAGCTGCCAAAGATTCTCTCCCACTCTGTGGGCTTCCTCTTTACTCAACTGATTGTTTTCTTTGCTGTACAGATAATTTTTAGTTTAATGAAGTCCCATTTGTTGATTGTAGGCTTTAATTCCTGAGAGAATAAAGTCCAATTTAGAAAGCTCTTTTCTGAACCTACCCTTTAGGGTACTGCCTATATTTTCTAACAATTTCAACCTATCAGGTTTCACATTGAGGTCTATGATCAAACTGGAGGTGATTTTTATGCAAGTTGATAGCTATGGGTCTAATTTCATTTTTCTGCACATAGACACTGAGTTTTTGGAGCACTGTTTGCTGAAGATGCTGTCTTTCCCCCAGTGTGTATTTTTAGCATCTTTGTCAAATATCAAGTGACTGTAACTGTGTGCACTCATGTTTGAGTCTTATATTTTGCCCCATTGATATATGTCCCTGTTTTTGTGCCAATATCATGCAGTTTTTATTACAGAATATAATCCTGTAATATAGTTTGAAAACTGATAATGGTAATCTCTTCAGCACTGTTTTATTTTTTTTCTCAGAATTACTTTGGCTATCCAGGAGCTTTTGTGATTCTACATGAATTTTTGGGTGTTTTTTTTTCTATTTCTGTGAAAAAATGTTATGGTGATTTTGATTGGGATTGTATTGAATCTGTAAATTGCTTTTGGTAGGATGGTCATTTTCACATTAATTCCACCAATCCATGAGCATGGGAGATCTTTCCGTCTTCTAGTGTCTTTCTCAATCTCTTTCTTCAAAGATTTAAAGTTTTAATTGTAGAGATATTCAGCATCTTTGATTAAGCTTATTCCTACAGTTTTTTTGAGATTATCAAGAATGGGGATGTTTCTGTGATTTCATTCTCTGACTGCTTACTATTGGTATACAAAAAGGCTAATGATTTTTGTAAGTTGATTTTGTTTTCTGTGACTTTGCTGAAAGTGCTAATCATTTCTAGGAGTTTTCTGATGGAATTCTTGGGATCTGTTAGGTTTAATATCATATAATCTGCAAATACAGATAATTTGATCTCTACTTTTCCAATTATTGCTCCCTTTATTTCCTTCTCTTATTGTAGTAGCAAGAGTTTCCAGCACTAAGGAGTACAGATGGTAGACAGCCTTGTCTAGCTTCTGGTTTTAAGGGGAATGCTTCAAGCTTTTCCCCACTTAGAATGATGTTGGTAGTGGGTTTGTTGTATATATCCTCAATTATGTTGAAGTATGTTCCTTTCAGTCCAATTCCCCATAGGGCTTTTATCATGAAGGCATGTTGGCCCTATTTTGGCAAAGGCCTTTTCTTCACCTATTGAGATGATCATGAGGATTTGTCTTTATGTGATTTATTACATTTATTATCTTACATGTGTTAAACCATTCCTGTATCTCTGGAATAAAGCTAACTTGATCATGGTGGATGATCTTTTTTATATATGCCTGTATATAGATTGAAGTATTTCATTGAGAATTTTTATATCTGTGTTCATTTGGGATATTGGCCTATAGGTTTTTTTGGGGGTTGTATATTTGCCTGATTTTGGTATTAGAGTAATACTGGCTACAAAGCAGGAACTTGTGAGTTATTTCTCTGTTTCTATCTTTTTGAATAATTTAAGCAGTATTGATTGTACTTCTTTGAAAGTCTGTAAAATTGTATAATGTAACCAGAGCAATCCCTCACAGACATACCCACAGACCATTGTCATCTAGACAAGTCTTCATTGAGGCTCTCTTCCTTCATTGTGTCTACTTGACAATTAAAATTAATATCACAGATAATGAACTTACATGATAGTATCATTGGAAGTCAAATATTCACATGGTAGGTAAAATGCTAATGATAGTTTCTAAAAATTAGTAATGGCAATGAAGACACAAAATTAAAAAATCCCACAGAAAATACATGCTCATGGTTATGGACCCATTCTGAGGGACACTGCTATACTTTTTCTGTAGCTTCAGCCTGGCATGATATCCAAATCATCTGTAATAATCGCTCTGTAGATGTACAAGAATATATTCCTTTTTCAATCCCTTCATTCACACTGCTGAATTCTTTAGCAAACTTATTACCAGTTCACTTTGGACTCTCAGAGCTTTGCAATTTTTCTTCTCCTATCTTAAACATACTAGATTTGTACCCCCCCCCCAAATAGAAAAATTTTTAATTGTTTACCAATTTTTCCACATTCTGGTATAATTCTGTGTTAAAATATTATTTGAGATGGAAAAGAGATTCAGGAATCAAGTTAGGTATCATAAATTCTTTCCATACCCATGCAAGAGATTTTGCCTATGGATCTAGATTTGTTCCATCACCTTAAATGTAAGTATTAATCAGAATAGTATTCAAATTATTTATGCTTATATTATTATTAGTAAATATATAATTATATGTTACATATAATTATATGTATGTAAGATACTGCCTTGAGCATGTGGAATTGATGTTACTGATATAGTACCAAGAGGGCATGTCTGTGAATGAATTGCTTTTCAAATATAGTGTGATACTACTGAGTAATCTACATACACTATCTTCAGTGACACTGAAAAAATGGTGAGCCTATATCTACCATTGAGGTGTAGTCTGTGGTCTTAAAGAAGAGTTTTTGGGGACTGGAGAGATGGTTCAGCGAGTAAAAGAACTGACTGCTCTTGTAGAGTACTTGGGTTCTATTCCCAGCACCTACATGGCAGCTAACAACTATCCATAACTCCGTTTCCAGGAGATTTGATGTCCTCTGCTAACCTTCGTGGACATTACACAACGTGGGTGCACTTACACACAGTCATCCAATACACTCGTGCACATACAATAAAAATAATACATAAAATATTTTTTAAAAAGAAGATTTTTGCTTTTGGTTCAGTTAATTGGTTAATACAACACTTTTAGAAACATCTTTGTCAGAATTAGTACACTATTTTCCAATTAAGTTAAATGATTTTGATATTTCATCTTTGCAATGTCATTGTAGAAGATAAAAATAGCATGGACACATGAGCAAATCTGTGAACATGAGGATATTAGATTGTTATATATGTGTTCAAATATGTCTGAGAATCAAAGCAAAATATAGCACCCATTTTTTTCGGCGAGCAAAGGCACAGAGTTTATCAATGCCGTCCCACTGATGGCATGAGAAGATAGGGCTCAGGTAGTCAGCGGGCTGCACCGAAAGACCTCATCAGCAGAATGAGAAAATGTGCTGAAAATTGATGGCATGTGAGATGAAATGAATGTACTTTTTGACAATTATGAAGTTAGGATAGATACTGTGGGAGGTGTAAGGGTTACAAAGAGGATTAGGTGTAAGAATAACAAGGCAGAGTGGGAGGATAGCATTTAGTGCAGATGGTAATATAGTGCATTGTGGCTATATAATAGGGCAAATTAAAATTGGCTAGGGAAATGATTTTAAAGCTAATGAAATGAAAAATTTTCAAATAATTTTTATAAAGAACAAGTATTACCTTTTTATTAAACTTGGGAATATTGAGGTTGGAGAGATGGCTCAGTGGTTAAGAGCTCTGGCTGCTCTTGCAGAGGACCTGGGTTTGGTTCCAGGCATCCACATAGTGACTAACAACTGTCCATAACTCCAGCTCCAGGGGACCCGATGCCCTCTTCTGATCTCTGGGGGCACTACATGATGTGAGCGAATTTACATACATCCAGAAAATACACTCATACATATAGATTTTTTTTAAAGTTAGGAATGTTGATCCATTTATGAAATAAAAATACTTTGTTTAACAAAATGAATGAATGTCAGGGAGATTTTGGGAAGTCTCAGTGAAGTGTTTTTGTCTGTTCTGATTAACTCTGTATATATAGTATACACCTAAACATATATTCTCTCTTAGACTCATTCTCTCTTAGTATTTATTCATTTAATAAATATGTGGGACAACTTTAGAAAAAATGAAATTATAAAAGAAAAACAAAAAGCAAAAGTGTTCATTGAATAAGTCAGTTACATTGAAGAAAAAAAAATGCATTTTTCTTCATTAAACTGGCAGGGATACCACAGTACAGTCACTAGAAATTTATTCTTCTAGATCTTAAAATTTCATCATCAAATACTGCCTATAGAGGGTATGTAAATAAATGTTCCATAGTAAAGAAATCTGAACAATTTTCATTGACTGCTATGTATGAAACATGCTTCAGCAATGTAGTCATTCCAAGAAACACATGATAATAAAATTTCAGGTAAAATAGCTTTTTACTGAAATAAAAGCTTTCTCTTCTGTGGACTGCATATTTGTGACCTAAGATCTCTGTATGATACCATGCCATTAATATATACTCAATAATGATTATTTAATGAATGAGATTTTTTACACAGTGAGTAATTACAATAAAAATCCATTGATACTCCTGTAAGTAATATTATTTGAGGGATTTTAAGAAGGTCATGCCATTCCAATTCATTATCCCTAAAATCATCATAATACTTTTTAAAAATGGAATGACAGAGGTTCTCACTGTTATTGAAAATATTGCTTTCTATAGATTTTGTTATAAAAAAACTTTAGAAAAATAGTCTATAACATACCATACTATGTAGATTTATAGATAGAAAATTACCCCATGGGGCTGGAGAGATGGCACAGCAGTTAGGATCACTGAGTACTTTTGCAGAGGACCTGGGTTAGATTCCCAGCATCTGCATGGCAGCTAACAACTGTCTGTAACTCCAGTTTCAGGGGCTCCGACACACTCTTATGACCGCCATGGGCATTGCAAGACATGGGGTGCACTTACATGCATGCAGGCAATACACTCATACACATAAAATAATAAAAATAAAATGTCAAAAAAGAAAAGTACCCCATAAAACAGAAATGATGGGTATGGAGTTGGTGATTTGATTAAAGGGGGACTGAAATGACAAGAACATATTGCTGAGAAGAAGGACTGTTTTTAGGAGGTCAGGTTTTATTTATTCTTTTAGTTGGCATGAAAATGTGCAGATCTTAGTGGGAAGAGAAAACAGTCAAAGAGAAGGATTTACTTTATTATCTTTATTTTAACATGTGAAAGGACTACAAAAAGTGACTCTTATGTTGCTATATAAGCTTCACATGAGGACAGTTGCAACAAGTGATTCCTTAAATATAAGGCCTCATGTTTTATGTTCTATGATTCATACTCTGGCCATAAGACACTGGATTCCAGGGGTTGGTGTTTTTACAGCGACTCTCATCTGGGTACCTGCTGTGTGACCTGATCTGAAAGGACATCCACTATCCTATGGTGATAATTCATTGAAAGGATTTTCTCTCTTAGAAGTTTTGAAATTCAAGACAATAAGAAGCAGAGTCAGCATAGAGAACTGTAGAGGGCCAAAAAAGTAATTATTTCAATACTAAATTCTGAATATCTACTATGTACTAGGTGCTGGTTTAAGGGACAGAAAATGTAGTGATGAACTAAAATTTGCCTTCAGTAGCTGACATTCTATTGGGGAAATGACGGTAAATAGATTATGTAATACTTTATGTAGTGACAAATCCAGAAAGGAAAAAGAAATAAGAAAAGGAAAGAGTTGCTTTTGGATTTTGTTGGTCATAGAAAGTGTCCTGTAGGAGTTAAATAGAGAGAGCCTGAAAGAAATGAGAGGAAGATGTGAGAGTCCCCAAGGAAGAGCATTTCTAACCAGAGAAAATAGCACATGGCAAAGTCTATAGGCAGGAGAGGAGTATGCGTGTTCTATTGAAGGAACAGCATGAGGAAGGTCAAGGGTTTTTTAGGCAGTGGGATTTGTACTTAATGAATTTGGGTAGTATCCAGGTGCTACATTAAGAAAGCCTTACAAGCCATGTTGAAGAACTTTTTTGTGCTCTATTTTAAATCTGACAGGAAGTCATTGGAGGGCTTTGAACAGGAAAGTGACATACAATATACATTTTAACTATATTACTTTAGCTACTGTGTGGAGAACTAACTAAAGGAGAAAGACAGGAAATTGGAAAATGGAGTATAGAAAACTGTAGTAATCCAGGAGATGATGATGACTTTGAATAAGGTAAGAGCTGTGAAAGTTATAAGAAATGGTTGCCTTCAGGATGTATTTTGGGCCTGGAGCAAACATGATTTTATAACAATTTTGTTATAGCATGTGAGGAGAGAGAGGGCCAAAATGTAATTTCAGAAATTTCAGAGTTCTGAAGCCAGGAGTCACATACTTGAGGCAAAGGAGGATGAAGAGGGGCCCACAGAGTCCCACTTATAGCTGAGAAGCTATTGACAATTGACGGTTGATGGGGGAGAGTCAGTTTTCTTCAGGGTTATGGTGCCTGAGAGGCTACCCATGTGCCAGTTCATGGCCCTCTACCCATGTGCATGCTGGTGGCATGAAGCAGACTTGGTGGATCTAAAAAGAGAGCACGTGAAGTTGGGGGGAAAAGTGGTGAGGGAATAGGAGGAGAGCTGAAGGGGAAGGAGTGGCCGGGTGGATCTGATCGAAACATTCAATTTGTGTTTGAAATTCTCAATACAGAAATCCTTAAAATAGTTTTGCATGGATTCTTAAAGTAAATCTGCAACACATAGTGCATCTTTATTATGTCACAAAAAATACCCTGAGATGTATAGTTTGGCTGAATACTTCTCTGGTTCACATATTCTTTTTCTTAAAAAAATTATTGTCTTTTTATTTTGTGTGTGAGTCTGGCCTACAGGCATATAAGTGCATCCATGTTGCTCAATGCCTGAGGAGGTCAGAAGAGAGCATCGGATTTCCCTGGAACTGGAGTTACAGATGGTTGTCAGTTACCATGTGGGTGCTGATAATCAAACTCTGGCTGTTTGTAAGAGCAGCCAGTACTCCTAACCATTGGGCCATCTCTCCAGCCCCTTGTTCACATAAATATTCTTGATGTTTATAATGCTAATCCAAAGTTTTGGAAGCATTATCAGGCACTACTCTTTAATCTTAAAAGGCACTGATAGGCCATGTTATGGATATTAATAATTTATAAAGCAATTTAAAATAGTTTGCAATTTAATAAGTAACCTTAAAGGAGGCATGCTATGGTTTCTTTGAGAAAAAGAGTTGTATTTGTGCTTGTCCTGGTGCTTGTTCTGGTATTTGGTAAGTAGTAGATGTGTAGATTTCATCTTCAGGAATAGATAACTTTGTGCTTGAGAATTCCTCATCTGTACTGTTTATTCTACACATAGAACCTATGGCTTTTATTCTTCTCCCGTCTCTGTATACTCTGTGAAGATTAGAGGTTTGTATCAAACTTCTTACACTCAAGGTAGTCATTGATTTCATAAGGACGTGTAACTACAAAGGTGCATTTCAACTTTTAGGGGTTGAGTCAAAAATTAAATAAGATTTTAAAACCCCAAATAAAGTTTAAAATGTAGATGTCATTGTTTACTTGAAAAATTTCCTCAATTTTGTGCATTACATAAAAATAAGCATCACTAGAATAGTAAGAGGTTATTTTTTGTAACATCTGTGTATAAATTATTATTAGATCTGCTAATCCAAGAGCTAAATCATTGGCATGATACCTGTATCACTAGCAGATGCAAGCTTTCTGAACCCAACAATAAATAAGTGATTTTGAATAATTTTAGTACGATTTTAAAAAGAAACAAAAATGTAAACATTTTTCCCCAAAACTAGCTCATTGGTTTCAAACCAGCCCATTTATAAATGAATATTTTAAAATGTACCATTGTAGTTCTAAAATGCAGTTTTCCTTTAATATAAAACAAAAATAGATATCCATGAATAGTAGTTGTTATGAAAACAGAATTTTGGTGGATGCACTAACATAATTAGAAAAAAACACAGAAAGACTCAGTCCTCAAGATAAGGAACTAACTTTTGTTAAAAATGGAAACTTCACCACCAGTCACATCTGTCAATGTGATGCTTTGCATACAGGCTTGGGATAAAGTAGTTTGAGTCCTTTATTGAACTTAGATAGTAGATATAGTATCTTAAGAAAATACAAACTGCTATGCTAAGTTTTATTTGACCACGTATTTGTCTTCTGTTAGTAGGTCCCAGGAGCACGCTATGGGAAGATAATATTTCTCTTCTCATATCGGCCACAAAGGTTTCAGTTTGAGGCAAACTAAACCATTATAAATTTCTCTCAGTCATTAAACATCTATCATATTTTATTTTAAATAATTTGAAGGTGCTTATATAATCAGTTTGTTCTTAAAATTAACTTGTTGTTATGTCCTATGCTTCGTATAAGTATTTTACAAAGGCTCATGTGATAAGGGTTTGGTAACTAGCTTAGTGCTGTTAGGAAGGGACAGAATCTTTAAGGGATTCTGGTTGGGTGTTTGGGCCAATTTGGAGTGTTCTATAAATGAGGATTGTAGGAAACCAGCTTTTTGTTCTTTTTAATCTTTTCATTTGTATATTCATTGTACAGGTTGGAGGGTAGGGTAGAGAATGGCGTATGGGGAAGGATAACTTATACTAAAGGTCTTTGAAAATGTCATATGCAAACCTATTACTTTAGAAGCTTCCTAAAATATGTGTATTTTTATGGGTTTATATGGAATTACTTTATAATAGGGGACAGTGCCACCCCCAGACACCATTGGCCCAGTGCCAGGTATGGGTTATCTTTTTTTTCAAGTTTTTGAACAGTAGGTTCAAAACATTACAGGCTATTGTCAATGATTTTGGCTATCCTCTAGAACTTGATGTGCTGAAGAGCACATACTTGAGTCATATGACATGGAGGAATCAAGTTGGAATCAACCTGAAAACTTCATTCCTTTTGACTAGCTTTTATAATGCTGGAAGATTTTGTGCACATTGTAGAGGAGAGAACAGTCATCATCAGTTGTACCTAGTTGTGAACGCTGTGAGCTAAAATAAGGACTGTTTTGGCAAGATATTCCCACAGATGCAATACTTGCATGAATGTTATTGGAGTAACCAGCCACTTTCTGATTGGATTTAAAGCCTTTTCCACAATGGAACCCATGCATGGTATCGTTAACTGGACCAAAAACCTGTGACTGGCTAGGTCATAGACCTAGGGGGACTCTAGTGCTATTATTTTGTTAAATGGACATAGTAATAAACTTCTTCCTAAGTCACATTGTTATACCCATATATTAGTGCATCTCTTAACCCTTATCAAAGAAGCTTCTTTTTGCATTGGTTGGTGATTAATACAGAGATCAACAACAGGTCAACGAGCAAAGAATGAGAGACTGGAGTGCTCAGCTCTTAAAGGGATACCTATGTCATAGAAGAGGGGGTGGAATGATTTAAGAGCCAGAGTGAGTAGATGTCTGTAATGAAACAGTATTTTCTGTACCTGACAGGGCTGTTGCACACATGAACTCAGTGGCTGTGACTGCATGTACATAAGACTTACACAAGGTCAAACCACCCCCAAATCTCAACAATCTCAGTTTATGAAGTCCCAAACCTGTCTGAGGAGATACTGGGAGTTGATGGTTACTGGGAGAGAAAGAGTCACCTTTTTCTTTAGAGGATTTGGGTCATGAGAGGTTACCCAACTCATGTGCCAGACATGGTCCCATACCTGTGCACAGATAGACAACACTAAGTGAACTCGGTGAGCATTAAGCTAAAAATATAAGAGAGGGAGGGAGGGATAGAGAGAGCACAAATGAAGTTGGGAGGGAGAAGATGGGCAGAGAAAGAATTGAAGGGAAGGGGAATGGGGAGTGGATTGGTTCCAAACACATTATAACCATGTATGGATATTAAATAAAATATTAAAAATTGGGGGAGGAGCTGGAGAAATGACTCGTTGGTTAAGAGCACTGGTTATTCTTGCAGAGGACCCAGGTTTAGTTCCCAAAAACCACATGATAGATAGCAATCACCTAGTTCCAGGGGATATGATGATTTCTTCTGGCTTGTGTGGCTGTTGCATAACAAGGGTGCACTTTCATGCATGAATACAAATAAAATTAAAAAAGAGAAAGTTTTATGTAAATATATATTGTATGATACCGTGCTCCTTTTCTTTTGATTCCAGGCCATGAAATAAAAGAGCCTCCTCTATACCATGAAGTCTTGCTGTGATATACTGTGTCACCAAATACTCAGTGCAACTGATCAGTTCATCATAGACTGAAACCTTGAAAATGCGAGGTAAAATAAGTCTTTCCTCTCCTCATGCTGATTATCTCAAGTATTTGTTACAGTAATGGTAAACTGACTAGTTCCATGAAAGAAAGTGTCCACACTCTCTTATAATTTGTGCACTTGGCAATAAGTTTAGTACTTATGGGAGCTTTTATGAGTGGATTGCTAATTTTCTTTTTAAAAAATCTACTTGATACAAGAATTGCTATTCTTATTTGTTAACAGTTGAGTGTGGTTAACCTTTTTCATAGATATGGAATTATTCATATAGTGACCTAATACATATAAAATTCATCATTTAAAGTGTTCAAGTCAGTAAGATTTGCATAATCCAACACTGAAATTTTCTCTGCTTTCTCATTCTAGAAAATTTTTATTTCTTCAGAGAAAACCCTTTACCTATTAGGCAGTGACTCTTTACTTCCCTCTTCCCATAAGCCCTAGAAAGAATTTATTCGTTTATGTATTTTGCAGATTTCCTTGTTCTTGATATTTTATATAAATGGAACAATATGCATCCTTTTGTGTCCGATTTCTTTCACTTAGCTTGTCTTCAAGATTTATTCATGCTGTATGCATCAGTATTTCATTCTTTTTCTATGACCGAGTAAGATTGTGTTGTATAGATATATCACATTTGGTTATCAATCTATCAATAGGCATTTGGATTGTTTTCATCCTATACCTATTTTAAGTAGGACTGTTGTGAACATTCGTGTACAAGACTTGTTGATCACCCATGTTTACTTTATTTGGGTATACATTTATTATTAGAATTGCAGGTTCATATGGTAATTCTGAATTTATTAGTTAGAAGAATTTCTAAATTTATTTTTGAAACAAGGGCACTATTATGCTTTTTCACCAGACGCATATAAAACTTTCACTATCACCATATCTTATAAACACTAAATTTCTGTGGTTCTTTTAACCATCTTAATGGATTTGAAGTTGTATGTCATTGTCATTTGATTCGCATTTTCCTAATGAAAATAGGGTTGAATATCTTTCTGTGTGCTTGTTGGCTTTTTGTACATCTTTGGAGAAATGTCTGTTTGAGTCCTTTACCCAATTTGTAATAAAGACTTTTTCTATTTGTTGTTGTGTTAAAGAGTTAAATATTCTGGGTAGTAGAGCCTGATAATGTATATTATTTTCAAATATTTTCTTTTAGTCCCTGATTGTGCTTTTACTATGTTGATAGTGAACAATTTAAAAAAGTTGTTACTGAATTTATCTATTGTATGTGTCATGGTTTTGTGTAGAGTCCAGCGTCATCAATTCTTTCTTTCTACCATGGAAATAGGCTCAAACTCAGGTTGTCAGGTTTGGCAAAGAATGCCTTTACTTAGTGAAACATCTCTTCAGTCCTGATATTTAAAAAGAATTTATAAAATACATTTCATTTCTTTGGTTCCTGTACTTTTTCTGTCACATTTGAGAATTTATTGCCTATTCTAGAACATTAATGTATATTCCTGTGTTTTCTTCAAAGATGTTATCATTGTGGCTCTTCTATTTATCTTTGATCAATTTTGAATTAATTTTTAAAATATGTTATAAATTTTGGGTCCAACTTTTTCCTTTGGCATATTTCATTGTGCCAGCACCATTTATTGAAGAGAATATAGTTTCTACATTGATGGTCCTATAAAATATGTTGATAGTAGATATATGAACTTATTTATGAGCACGTAATTTCATTGATATATTTGCTTATTCTTATGCTTGTACCATACCATTTTGATTACTATAATTTTATGGAAAAATGTGAAAACAGAGAACTGGACCTTTCCACCTTTGGGTTTGGTTTTTGTCAAAATTAGTTTGGTTGATTGGAATTCCATGGAATTTCTATGAATTTTACTATTAGCTTTTCCATTTCTGCAAAAAAGATTGTTGGCCTTTTCATAGAGATCACAGTTCATCTGTGATCAGTTTACTTTTAAAGTTAAAGTAGATAACTTTAGGAGATAATTTTCATATTAATAATCCTAAATTTATAACCTATGAAGATAGATTATCTTTTTTCATGATTTTATAGAGAAAGAATAGGGAAATAAGATTAGCATTATTCAAGATGTACAATGTACATCTGGGGACCGAACCCACTGGACTCTTACATGAGCTCTACCCTTGAGCTACAATCTCAGTCAGTCCTTGGCTTTTTTGAGGCAAGATCTCATTACGGATCTCAGGCTGGCTTGAGCCTTTAACCTTTGTTTCTGTCTCAAGGGACTTTAATTTGCCTTATTTTGTGTCTGCTGTTAAGATTGGGCTGTTTCTAACTTTATCTTCTAGTTCATGGAATTTTTGTCTTTCATATTATCTCTGCTATTGATCCCATTCTATGAAATGACCTTTCTTTAAGTTGTTCCATTTGTAATTCTAGAACTTTCATTTGGAGTCTTCTTTGTATCTCCTATTTCATTTTTTTGCTGAGGCTTTTCATTTAAAAAATTTTTAAGGTATATTTCTTTGATGAAGAATTTCTTATGATGGCTATTCAAAATCCCTGTCGAGTAGTTCTGACAACTGTATTGTTTCAGTTTTCATGTGTTTGATAAATGTTTTCTTAATCAAGTTAGTATATTATTATATCTTGATATGAATTATTTCAAAACAATGTCCTGGATATTTTGAGAATCATTTTGTGAGACTGAGCATCCTGTTTATTAGGGATGCATTATAATAGGTGTAGTGTACAGATCTATGTTGTAGTTGATACCCAAATATCCACAACCCCAGATCCCCACAAGATGCTGCTGATACCTCCATAGCAGCTCATGGCAGAAGGCTGGGAGGAGGTTATACTTATCTTCTTGTTAGTGTCCACTGATACTGGGGAAAAGGAAGTGGAGCACCAACTACAACCACCTTCCATCTCCTAATTCAAATTTACTTCTACTAGTAAAAATTAAAAGTGAATTCCCAATTTGGTCCTGTTCATATCTGGGGGTGGAAAGCAGGATGCCAACTAGTACTGCTTCTCAGCACCAATTCTGTATTTGTGCTCACAGATAAGGTTTGGAGGCCTATTCCCTACTGGGACCCACTGACACCAGTGGATGGGTTAGAACACTGGCTAGCACTGCTTCCTAGTATCTTCTGTCTAACTGTGGAAATATGGGGATAAAAGTCAGTGCCCAGCTGATCTGTAGATTCCAGTGAGAGGAACCACGGCACCAACCACCACCACCTAACACCTTTTCCTTATATCATATTGTTTCCAGGGAGGGCAGAAATTTAGTGTCTCATTGTACTTTTCATCAAACAGAGAGCTCCCTAGTCAGTTACTTCTTTCTTTCTTTGATACATTATGATGGGAAATTTTTATTAGTTAGAAAAGGGATTAACAAGGATTGAGAATACACAACTTGAGCTAGAAAAAAAGTTGATTAGTAATTTGTTTTAATATCATTTATTTTTTCAGAGCAATTTTTATGTTATATAAAATCTTTGATATTTGTTATTTGGAAACCCTACCTTTTCACAGGTTTGAAATACTCATATAGACTGATAAGCAGGCTCTCTTGCCAGAGTCTCAAATTTATAGAAGTATCACGGAGTGGGGGAAATGCCAGAAGCCAAAACTTAGATAATAAAAATCTCAACAAAAATATTACTAGTAAAAACAATATAACTACAAGACATGACAACATGGCAATAATAGATTTTAATAGTTTAAGTAATTGCAACTATAAAAGTAATAAGCCATAGGTTACCAAACCAAAAAACTCAGTACCAGGTGTTGGAAACCTCAAGATGAGTTGTTGGTCAGGGCCCTAGAGACCCCCAAAACAATACAAGCTATTGTCATTGCTCTCAGCTACCCACTAGAACTTGATGATGAGACTCTATTGGTGAAGACACCATATACTTTGGCCATAGGACATGGTGAAATGAAGCTGGTACTGACCTGAAAGCATCCTACTTGCTGGCTAGCTTTCATAGTGCCAGGAGGGGCTATGAAGGATTCTGGAGGAGAAAATCCATCAACAGTCCTACACAGCCATGAACATTGTGAAATGCAGTAACAATGAGCCCTGTCAGATATGCCTATCAGCACAATAGTGAAGTGAATGATAGATGGGTAGCCAACAACTTTCTAGTTGGACTTAAGGCTCACAGGAGAGAACTCATGCCTGGTACTATAAACCTGGCCATGAATCTGTAGCTTGGGAGGTCATGGGCATATACTAATATTATTTTGTTAAAGGAATATAGTAGTAAACAATTTTCTAAATGGTAATTATTTATTTATATTTATTTTATGTGTATGAGTGTTTTGCTTGCATGTATATGTTTGTGTACCCATGTTGTACAATGCCCAAGGAAGCCAGAAGAGGGTGAAGGATCCCCTGGAACTGGAGTTCCAGATGGTTGTTAACTACCATGTAGGTGTTGGAAACTGAATCTGGATTTTTCGTAAGAGCAGCCAATGCTCTTAACTCTGAGCCATCTCTCTAGGTCCCAATCTGCCTTCTAAATAATTAACTCTATACTCATAGACTGGTGTAATTCACACCCCTCACCAGAGAAGTTTCTTTAAGCAGCAGATGGTGGTTAATACAGAAACAACTGGTTAAAGTGTAGACATAAGTGACTGGAGAGTGTACAGCTCTAAATAGGACATCAGTATCATTTCTACCCCAAGGCTTAGGAAAAATTATGGAAAAAGGGGTAGAAAGATTATTAAAACCACAAGCTTGGGAATATTGCTGTGAAATAATGTCTTCTGGTTATGACAGGGTGATTGCTCTTGTGAGCTCATAACATCTGTGGTTACTGCTGCAAGGCTTGCACAAGATCAAGCCAGTCAACACTTCAGCATGGAGTGAGGAAGGGACTCATGAAGTCCCATACCTAGCTGAGGAGCTGTTGGCAGTTGATGGACAATAGCTTTTTCTTCTGCTGTGTGACTCATGTTAGGTTGCATGCTCCAGTAGATGGTGCCTTACATTCTTGTTCATATGGGTGACATTAATTGGATTCACTAAGTTATTTTAAAAAAGAAGACATACATTTGAGAAGGGGATTTTGAGGTTGGGGGTGTCTAAGAGGAGTTGGAGGGGGAGTAGAGAGTGGATATATTTAAATACATTGTATTTCAGTATGAAGTTACCAAAGACTAAATATAAAAGTTTAAAAAGTTTTTAAATGTAGAAACAAATAACTCAGAAGAGATGATCACATGAAGGAAGGAACTAGAAATGTTTTGTTTTCCATTGCTCTCATAATAAATGAGCATAAACTTAGTGACCTGTGACAAAATAAAGTTATATTACATTTCTATACGTCAGAAATATAGTTCATATGTTATAAGACAAACAAAGATCTCAGCAGGCTTTATTCCTTTTAGGAGACTCTAGAAATATAGATTCTAGTTCTTGTTTATATGGATCATTGTTAGAAGTCTGTTCATTGAGATGGTAGCTTTGAGGTTTCTGTTTTGCTAATGACTGTAAAATAAAGGCTGTTTGTACCTTTTAAAGATTACTGTATTCCTTGGAATGTGTCCCCCTCCTTCCATATTTAAAGACTGGAACAGTGGTCAGATTTCTTATCTTACAGGTTACTGACACATTCTTCTTACAGATGCTACTTAAATTATATTGGGTTATATCTTGATAAAATTATTTTAAGTCGAAAACATCATCATTTGAAAATGCTTAAGTTGAATATTCCTATCCATGTTAATCAGCTTTCCCTTACTCTGACAAAGTACCTGAGAAATCAAGTAAAAGAGCAAAAGTCTATTTTGATTCATGTTTTCAATTCAAAGTAATCTAACTTTATGGCTTTGGGCTGAAATAAGGTTGAATATCAAGTGGGAAGAGTATGTCGTTAAGGAAGCCAGGAAGCAGGGAGGGGAGAGGTGTGGAACAACAAATACTCTCCCAGGACATACTCCGTACTCCTAGTTACTTCCTCAAACTTGGCTCCATCTATTCTGATAATCACATCAAATTAAGAATGCATTGCTGGTATCAGAGCCCTCATGATTCACTCGCCTTGCAAAAACCCCTCTTTTGAACAGTAATGCATGGGGGATGAAGCTTTCAACACATAAACTTTTGGGAACATTTTATATCCAAACCTGAACACTCTGCCTTTCTCCCACAAAGCCTCATGTATATTTCATAATACAAAAGGAATTTATTCCATCTCTAAGACCACATATTCTCAATAATTCCAACATTGCTCAAAAGTTCGAGGCTAAATTTCTGTGATTCAAGACAACACAGCAGTTAGCCCCTGTAAAATTCAAGTAACTCATTGCTCTGAGTCACTGTATATATTCAAGTTACGTAATCCTAGCATTTAATAGTGGGATAGGCATAGAGTAAACATTCCCATTCTAAAAGTGAGAGACGAGGCCATAGGAAGGAGGGACAGGTCCAAAGCAAGCCTGAAATACCACCAATGACTATTGTATTGTAGCTCTATTATTGACATTTGGGTACACAAGGCTCCAAAGATTTCCATGTGTCTGACCAGTTCCATCACTGTCTTTTCTTCCTGAGGCCTACATGGCATTTACTCTGCATTGGGTTTGCTTGCTGCTTGTAGTTCTCCTCAGCAGATGTTCCCCATTCCAAGTTTTTCCAACTTTTTGGAGTCTCCACTGCAACTTTTGCTTCATTTTTGTAGCTTCATATATTACTTTTTCAGGGGCTGCACATTGGGACACCACCCTGGAATATATTGCTTAGCCTTCCAGTCCTTTATTTGAAATCTGTTTGGAAGCCTCCATGATCTCACAGCTTGTGTGTTCTGCATGCCTATAAAATTAGCATCATTTGTGAATGATGTCATGGACTGCTGATATGGACTCTGAGTGCCAGAACAGCTGAACACAGTGAAATAATTTCCTAGGCAATGTAATGGGAGCAAAGTTCCCTGAAACTCTTTTTATCATTTTATTTTTTTCAAATTTTTGTACATTTGTCTATTGTATGTTGTGCATATTCCCCCCCTTTCTCCATGCCATACATTTTATTACCCCTCCTCACCCGCTGGTCCCTTTATTCCTTCTAGATAGTTTTAATTTTACTTTCATGTTGTGTGTGTGTACCATGTTTTCCTTATCCATTCTTCTGTTGTTGAATGCCTAGGTTGTCTTCATAATTTAGCTATTATGCATAGTACTGTGATAAACATTGATGACCAAGTGTCTCTATGATATATTGATAGAGATTCCACTGGGTAAATATCCATGAGTGGTATAGTGGATCATATGGAAGATCTATTGTCAGTTTTTGAGAAACTACAAATTGACTTCTATAGCATCTAGACTAGTTTATATTCCCCATAGCAGTGTAAAAGGGTTTCATACTGTCCGCATTCTTGCAAGTATTTGTTGCCTTAAAGACTGCTATTCTGCAAGAAGAGAGAGACTCTTAATGTAGTTTTAATATGCATTTCTCTGATGGCTAGTGCAGTTGAACATTTTTCATGCTTATTGACACTTAATTTCATCTATTTATTATTTCATTGGGTTATTCATGAATTGGGTTGTTTGATTTCTTGTTTGTTTTTTGAGACATTCATATATTCTAGATATTAATACTGAGTCATGTATATAGTATGAAAGATTTTCTCATGTTCTTAGGCTGTGTATTTGATGTTTCTTTTGCTGTACAGAACTTTTGCAAAAATTAAAAGATTTAAAAAATTATTTTTATTTTATGTGCAAATGTTTTGATTGCATGTGTGTAGGTGCATTCATACATGCAATCCATGGAGAGAGGTCAAAAGAGGGTGATAGATCCCCTCGAACTGGAGTTATGGATGGTTGTTAGCCTCCATGTGCATACTAGGAACTGAACCCAGGTCCTCTCCAAGAACAGCCAGTGCTCTTAACCACTGGGCCATCCCTCCAGACCCTGTGTAGAAGCTTTGAAACTTCATGAGATTCCATTTAGCAATTGTTGACATTATTTCTGAAGCTACTGGAGTTCTACCAAGAAAGCCCTTGCTTATTTATGCCTATGTCTTGAAGAATTTTTCTTACTTTCTTCTCTAGTAGTTTCATGGATTGAGGTTTTTTTGGCCTTTTTGAGACAGGGTCTCCCTGTACCCCCAGCTGGCCTGGAACTCACTATGTAGACCATACAGATCTTGAACTCAGAGATTCTCCTGCCTCTGCTTCCTGAATGCTGAGACTGAAAGCATGCACAGCCACACCCAGCTAGAGTTTCAGGTTTTATATTGAGGTCTTTGTTCTGTTGGAGTTGATTTTTGTGAAGGATGAGATGTAGGGATTTAGTTTTTTTCTTCTGTATATGGCTATCCCATTTCCTGGCATCATTTGTTGAAAAGGCTTTCTTTTCTTTAATGTATATTTTTGGAATCTTTGGAACTCTGTTCTTAAAGCAAAGTCTTTCAAATGAATTTGTATGTTTTATAACCTTGAGCCTTCTCCAGTCATTTTTCTGAAAAAAACATGTTTCCCATTGTACTGGTGTGAAATATTTGGCTTCCTTTTTTGCTTAAAAAAAAAGTTAAATTTTTGTGAATGTCACATAATATATTTTATCAAATGTAGATCCTCTCTCTCAGTCATACCCCTCACTACCGCCAGCCAATTTCATGCTCTTCTCCCCCTTTCTATAGAGTCAAACTCAGGTCCCCAAATGCACTTCGGTGTGGGTCCATGTACTGGAGCCTGGTCAACGTACCCAGGGTCTCACCGTTAATGATAATGAATCTTCCCCCCTTCTAGAATCCATTGGTTGCAACCAGTCCAGGTAGGGTTGAGGTTTCTTATCCACTTTCCCATGTCCATGCTTGGATTTTGTTTGGCTTGAACTTACTTGAGAGTAATGTATGCTGTCACCATTGCTGTGCATTTATATGTGTATCTGCCCAGGTGGCTCAAAAATGTATTCTAGTGCTTATCACCACCTCTGGCTTTTACAGTCTTTCTGCCCCCTTCTTCAATGATCCTTGAGCTTTGGTAGGCAGAAATTTGGTATAGGTGTCCCATTCAGGGATAAGCATGCTGTAGTCTCTTAGTCTCTGGACATTGGCCAATTGTGGTTTTCTGTGTTTATCACCATCTTCTGCCTAAGGAAGCTTATCTGGTGAAAGTTGAGAAATGCATTGATCTATGAGTATGACACTGTGTCAATAGGACTCAGTTTAATACTATATCCATTTAGCAGAATAATAGTATTAGGCCCTCCCCTATGACATGTGACCTGTCTAGTCTCAGGTCCTTAGGCTTGATATCAATGTTCAGTATGGGCTCCATCTTATAAAGCAGACCTTAAAACCTATTAGAAAGTAGTTTGTAGGACTGGAGAGATGGCTCAGTGGTTAAGAGCACTTACTGCTCTTGCAGAGGACCTGGGTTCAATTGCCAGCACCCACATGGCAGCTAACAACCATCCTTAACTCCAATTCCAAGGGAATCCAATGCTCTTAGTTGCTTTGGATATTTGAGATCTTTTGTGATTCCATATGAATGTTTGAATCTTTTTTTGTAAAGACTGTCATGGATGTTTTGATTGGGATTCCATTGAATCTACAAATTGCATTTGGTAGGATGGTCACTTTCACAATATTAATTCTATTTTATTAATTATATCAATCCATGAGTACAGGAGGTCTTTCCATGTTCTCATTTCTTCTTTATTTCTTCAAAGATTTCAAGTTTTCATTGTAGCACTTTATTGTCTTTGGTTAGATTTATTCCTAAATATTTTATTTTTCTGAAACCATTTTGAATAGGAATGGTTCCATGAACTGTTTCTCTGATCACTTGTTATTGGTATATAAGAAGGCTAGTGAATTTTAAAAATATTTTATTATTTTTATTTTATGTGTATGAGTGTATGGCCTACTTGTATGTAAGGGCACCCATATCATGCAATGCATGTGGAGGTCAGAAGAGGATGTTGGATTCCCCTGGAACTGGAGTTATGGACAGTTGTTGGCTGCCATGTAGGTCCCGGGAATGGAACCCAGGTCCTCTGCAAGAGCAGCCAGTGCTCTTAACTGCTGAGCCATCTCTCCAGCATCGCAGCCTTTTGTATATGGATCTTGATCCTTTCTAGATTTTTCTGATAGAAATTTTCAATCTCTTATATAATCTGCAGATAGGGATAATTTGACCTCTTTTTTGCAGTTTGTACCCTTAATTTCCTTTTCTATGTTATTGCTCTGGCAAGAATTTAAAACACTAATTTGAAATGGGGTAGATAGCCTTGTATGGTTCCTTATGTTAACGGGAATGATTTGAGTTTCTCTCCATATAGAATGATGCAGGCTGTGGATTTGTTATATATAGCCTTAATTATATTGAGGTATGTTCACTCTAGTCCAATACCCTACAGGACATTTGTTTTTTATTTTTTCAATGTATTTTTAATTGAATTTTGTGCTTTTCATAAAATACATCTAAATTATATTTAGGCTGCCTCCTCTACCTGCATCCGCACTCATATCCTACCCACAGGATGTAATGAATCTTTGAGGTCTCTCAAGTCAAATTTTTGTAACCACATAATCCCTCAGTGTGGGTTCATCCACTGGAGCCTATTCAGTTTATCTTGCATTACTCCCTTAAAGAAGACCACCTCTCTCTCATCCAACAATGATCAGCTGCCAGTAGTTCCTCAGCTAAGGTAGGGGCCTCCTGCCCATTTCCTCAGTTCTATGTTGGGTTTTTGTCTGAGTGATTTTGCGTGGGTTTTGTGTATGCTGTTACCATTGCTGTAACTTCATATTAGTAAGTTCCCAGAAGCCTGAGAGACTCTGTTTCCTCTATAGGATTTTTATCATGAATGCATGCTGGAGTTTGTTTTGCATTGATGCAATGATCATGTGATTTTTTGACTTTAAGTCCCTTTATATGATTTATTACATTTATTGACTTACTTATATTGAACCATTCCTAAATATCTGGAATAAAGCCAATTTGATTATGGTGGACAATCTTTTTGATGTGTGTCTCTATGCAATGTATGGATATTTTGCTGAGAATTTTTGCATCTATATTTATTAGGGATATGGGCTTATAATTTTCCTATTTTGTTGTATTTTTACCTTGTTTGTGTATTAGAGTAATACTGATTTCATAAAAGCACTTGGGAGATTTCTCTCTTTTATTAAAATATTTTAAATTGAATTTTTGCAGGTTTCATACAATACATCTTAATCATATTTAGCCACTCCTTCTTTATCTCTACCCACACCCAAGCCTGCCCACAAGACTTCATGCATTTTGTCATACATGTCAGGGTCTATTAAGTCAAACGTGTGTAGCCAGATGTCCCTTGTGAGTTTATCCACTGGAGCTTATTCAGCTTGTCCAGCATCACTCCCTTAGAGAAGATCAACTCTCCCTCACCTGGCAGTGATTACCTGCCAATAGGTCCTCACCAAATTTGTGGCCTCTTGCCCATTTCCCCACTTTTCATGCTATTCTTTTGTCTCAGTAAGTTAACATGGGTCTTGTGCATGCTGGCACCATTGCTGTAAGTTCATATGAGCAAGTTCTAGGGAGCTTGTAATACTTTTTCCTTATGGTCATGCACCTCCTCTCTGGCTCTTAAAATCTTTCTATCCTTCCTTCCACAATGATCCTTGAACCATAGGTAGGTGGAATTTGATGTAGGAGTTCTGTCCAGGGACCCATACTCTTCAGTCTCTCTATTTTTTATTTTTATTTTATTTTATGTGTCTGAGTGTATTGCCTGCATATGTGTAAGTGCACCTGTGTAGTGCAGTATCTGTGGAGGCCAGAAGAAGGTGTTGGATCCCCTGGAACTGGAGTTATGGATGGTTGTTAGCTGCCATGTGGGTGCTGGGAATGGAACCCGGGTCCTCTGCAAGAACAGCCAGTGTTCTTAACTACTGAGCCATCTCTCCAAGCCACTCTGCAATCTCTTATTCTCTACAGTTTGGCCAATTGTGGCCCTTTGTGTTCATTGCCCCTCGTTGCATGAAGATGCTTCGCTGATGAGTACTGAGAGATGCTTTAGTGTTCTCTCTACCCCTTATTCCACTATTTTCTATGAACCTTATGTGTAGAGATTCCATTGTATATGTGCCACTTAGGGTTGAGTATTTCACAGACACTTATTCTCTGTTTATGACCAGTTGTGGAATTCTTTAATAGTCTCCATCTGTTGCAAAAGAAGCTTCTTTTGTAGTGAATAGTATATTATTGTCTGTAAATAAAAAGATCCTTATTAGCATATTACAAGAAATTATATTTGTCTAGGGATATGACAGAGTTGGGGTTTTCTCTAAGATCTGTGACCTCTCCAGCCATGTGTATTTGGCTATGTTTACAATGCCACACATGACTTCTCTCCCATTGAGTGGGCTTTCAGTTCAATTAGGTAGCTGTTAATTACCCCCAAGATAAAAGTGCCACTAGGGGAAACATCACAACAGACAAGCAAACAGAACATAATGAGGGAATACTTTAAAGACCTACATGCTATTAAATTTGAAAATCTTAAATAAATGGATGAATTTCCAAATTCATAGAAACTGCCAAAGCTAAAGCAATAAATGATCAACAGCTTAAACAGAGCCATAACAACTAAGAAAATTGAAACTGTAGTACAAAACCTCCTGAATATAAAAAGCCTTGACCCAGCTGGATTTACAGCAGAGTTGTATCAGACATTTAAAGAAGACTGAAAACCAATACTACTTTAATTATTCAAAAAGAGAAACAGAGAGAACTCTCAGATTCTTTCTATGAAGCCAGTATTACTCTAATACCAAAAGCAGATAGGGACAGAACATAAAAAGAAAACTAAACTATGAACCTATATCCTTAATGAACATAGGTGCAAAAATTTTCAACAAAATACTTGCAAAGTGCATACAGGCATACATCAAAAAGATCATCCACCATGATCAATTCAGCCTTATTACAGAGATGCAGGGATGGTTCAACATATATGTCAATAAATGTGATAAATCATAAAAGTGGACTTAAAGACAAAAATCACAAGGTCCTCTCAATAGATGCAGAAATCTATTGACAAAATCCACCATGCATTTATGTTAAGTCATAGAAGGAAATGAACTGGAAGGAACATACCTCAACATAATTAAAGCTATATCTACAAACCTATGGCCAACATCATTCTAAATGGAGAAAAACTGGAAGCATTCCCATTTAAATCAGGAACTAGCAAGGCTGATTACTATCCCTACTCTTTTTCAATATAGTGCTTCCAATTCTTGCTAGAGCAGTAAGACAAAAGAAAGAAATTAAAGGAGCGCTAATTGGAAAAGATGTGATTAAATCATTCCTATTTACAGATGATATATTATACATAAGCAATACAAAAAATTACACCAGAAAACTCCTAGAAATGATCAGCAATTTCTGCAAAGTGTTTTTATTTTTTTTTTGAATAATTTGAATAGTGTTGGTTGTAGATATTTTTTGAAGATCTGGTAGAATTTTGCTGAGAATGCTTCTGGACATGGGCTTTTCTTAAGTTGGGAGGCTTTGTATTCCTGTTCCTTTCCCTTATTTGATATGAATCTGTTTAAGTTGTTGTTGATCTCTTCTTGTTTTAACTTTGGTGGTTTCATTGAATCTAGAGAATCATCCACTTGTTTTAAAAAATATTTTTATTTAACGTGTATGAATGTATTGCCTGCATGTATGTAAGTGCACCTGTGTTGTGCAGTGTCCATGGAAGTCAGAAGAGGGCATTGAATTCCCCCTGGAACTGGTGTTAAGGACAATTGTTAGTTGCCATGTAGGTGCTGGGACTCAAACCTGGGTCCCCTGCAAGATCATCGAGTCCTTGTAACCACTGAGCCATCTCTGCAGCCCCAATTTTTCTTTTTAGATTTTCTAATTTGATAGAGTGTAGGTTTTTGAAGTATTCCCTTAGAATATTCTGGATCTTTTCTCTGTCTGTTGTACAGTTTCCTCTTTTGTCTCTGATTTTGTTGATTTGGATTTGCTTTTTTCCCTCTTTAGTTAGCCGGGCTAAGGGTCTACCTATTTTCCTTATCTTTTCAAAAACCTGCTTTTAGAGCCATTGCTTCTTTGTATTGTTTTCTTTATTTCTATTTCATTTCTTTCTGGCCTGATTTTTATTATTTCTTTTTATCTGCTAGGTTTGGGTTTGGTTTATTCTTGCTTGTCCAGAATCTTCAGTTGTACCATCAAATCATTTATTTTTGTTCTTTCTGATATTTCAATGTAAGCTATGACTGACAGCTATAAACCTCTCTCTTAGGACTGATTTTAATGTGTCCCAGAGGTTTTGTTCTGTTGTGTTATCACGTCCATTTAGTCCTAGGAACATTTCTGTTTCTTTCTTGATTTCTTCTTTGACCCATTCATCATTCAGGAATGTGTTGTTTAATCTCCATGAGTTCATGTAATTACTAGAGCTTCTTGTGCTATTGCCTTATTGCATTGTGGTCCAATAGAATACATAGAACTGTTTAATTTTTTTTTTTGTATTTGTTGAGATTTGTTTTGTGTTCCAGTATGTGATCTATTTGAATGAAACTTCCATGGGCTGTTGAATAGAACATGTATTCTTTGGTACTTGGGTGGCATATTCTGTAAGTCTGTTAGGTTCACTTGATGTATGATTTAGTTAAATTCAGATGCTTCTCTGTTTATTCTTTGTACACATGACTTGTCTGTTGGACAAAATGTAATATTGAAATTACATACCATTACGGAGTTGGGGTTAATCTGTGTTTTGAAGTGCAGTACTACTCTCTTTATGAAACCGGGTGTACCAGAGTTTGGTGCATGTATGTACATGATTTTAATGCCTTCGTGGTTGATTGCTTCCTTGATCAGAATGAAGTGAACTTCTTTATCTCTTCCGATAAATTTTAGTTTGAAGTCTGTTTTGTTGGACATTAAAATAACAATGCTTGCTTTTTTCTTAAGCATTATTTGATTGAGTTTTTTTCTATATTTTCACCCTAAGTTGATGCCTATTCATGGAGATGAGTTGCTTAGACAACAAAAAGGATTTTGTTTCTTATTCCATTCAAGTAGCCTGTGTCTTTTGACTAGGGAGTCCATCAGTATTTAAAGATATTATTGAAAGATATGTATTGGTTACTGTCATTTTATTTTCTGTTTGTGTTCTTAGTCCTATTCTGTGTTTCTTTTATTCTCCAATTTGTTTTCTTTCTGTAGCTTTTAGGTTATGGTCATCTTTTTCTCCAGTCTTTTGTATTGCTTTGAGTATTCTCTGCAGGGCTGCTTTGGGAGGCATGAATTCTTTCAACTTGTTTATATCATGGAAGATTTTTCTTTCTTCTTTGACTCTAATAAGACATTCCTGGGTAAAGGAATCTGGGTTGGCATCTATGATCATTTGTAACTTGGAATACTTTGCTCCGTGTTCTTCTAGTTTTTATAGTTTACATTTAAAAGGTACCTATAATTCTAATAGTTTTTCCTTTATATGTAAGTTGTTGATTTTCTTTTGCAGCTTTCAGTACCATCTCTTTGTTTTGTATATTACTATTTTTACTGTGATGTGCTGTGGGGAATTTCTGTTTTTATCCTATCTAGTTGGTATTCTGTGAGATTCTTGTATTTGTATGGGTGTGTCTTTCCTTAATTTAGTGGAGTTTTTTTTTCTATAATCCTGTTGATGATCTGGCCAATGTCTTTGATCTGAGATTCTTTTTTCTCTATACCTATAATTCATAGATTTGGGTTTTTCATGCTGTCCCCTTTTTCTGCATATTCCATTCCAGTGCTTTATTTTTTCCATATTCCTTTCTTGAGTGGTCCAGTTCTCGTACTTTATCTTCAGTTCTTGCTCTTGTTTTCTTTGATTCATTCTGCTCGTGAGACTTTCCTGTATGTTTTCTAATTGGGTCATTGAGTTTTTCAATCCCATCTTCATTTTTAACTTCCGTTTTATTAAATATTTCTATCTCTTTCAAGAGTTTACTTTTAAAATCCTGAATTGTCTTTGTAAGTTCATTCAGTCATAAATTTATATTTTGTTGATCTTTATTCAGGAGTTTATTCCTATTCTTTTGGAGTTCTTTGTGTGTCTTTGATCATGTTTATGATTGTTCTTTTGAGTTCCTCTGGGTAGTTCACATTGTAGAACACCTCCATAGGACTGGTGGGGTTTGGTGAGAACATATTCCTTTGATTTTTTGTATTATTTGTATTTATACATTGTGATATATGTTTATGGACTTCAGTTGATTGTGTGTATGCTATGAAATTCTAGCCTGCTTTCGTTGAGTTCAAGTTTGATTCTGTTTCTATTGTTTTTATAGTTTGGTTGCTTTATGATCGGGTTTGAATAGTTAGTTGATCTGTGTTTCATATTCTCACTTTTGATTTTTTATTGGAAGGTCCATATGGCTCCATGAAGCCTAGTTGGGAGATCTCTAGCAGTATAAATGGGCCTAACCCAGACGCAGGAAGATGGGGACCAAGTGGGTGGGTTATGACAGGCGACTATAGATTTATATAGGCAGGGCAAAGAGGCCTAGTCCCAAGGTGGGGCAAAGGGGATCAAATGGGCAGGTTTTGAATAGCTAAGCAAGGTAGATTTGGGCCCTGGAGCACAGCAAATGGTGTTGGTCCCAGAGCAGTGCAATAGAAACTGAGTGACCAGAATCTTACTTACCTTGCTAGTCTAGAGCTCTCTGGCAGCGAGACAGGTCTTTGTCCCAAAGTTGGAAGATGTGGGTCAAGTGGGAGAGTTCTTCCTAACTAAGCAGGGTAGATGTGAGCCCTGGAGTAGCAAGAATGTTGCTCCAAACTGTAAGTTTTAAAATCTTTGTGCTCTGCTTTTTGCTCTGAATTATCACTATATAAATTTGTGTAAAAACACTCAGCAATACCTATTCCACAACATGAATCCTGTGATGAGTTGAAATTTTCTCTTCCAGATTCATTAGTACATCATTTTTTTAAACTCAGCTTTATGGAATCTCAGGGCGTGGACAAAAGGCAGACAAATACCTTGCCAGAATGCAACACAAATGGCTTCTCAACCAACTACCAATAAAGTCCTTATTCTGAAACCTTATTAGCATAGTCTGTACCGTCTGCATTTTTGATCTTCTCAACACCCTTCAGAAGAATTACCTGTTAAGTTTAAGTTCTGGTTAAGCATTTCATAATATCTCTAGTCTGCATCTCCGATCCTTTCCAAACTCCTAGTAATCAGTTCCGAAGACTTCTGAATCACATGACTTAGAAGTATAATCATAGCAATCACCTAATTTTTTTTATTATCAATACACCGTGTTAGTCAGATTTTCATTGTTGTGACAAATACCTTAGAGAAACTTTTAAAAGGAAGAAAACTTGCCTTCCTACGCCATCTGTGCCCCACCATCTCAGCTCTGCTGGGACCTTTGTGTGCCCTTGGGGGCTTTCCTGGACCTGCCTTGGTGAAGAAATGAAGCAGAAAGAAAAAACATGACTTTCCCAAGGTGAAATAAGGATTTGGACCTAGATACTCTGACTACAGCTTCTGTTCTTTTAACTATAGGGCTAATTTAAAGTGATAATATTCTCAGGTTAAAGGAGTAGATTAATTATCAATTATCATTAATAGAATTCTCAGAATGTTTATAATATTTACCTCTGGGAAATAGTATTATGAATGGCATATTAGTCAAATTTTTGTCACTATGCCCAAATAAACAATTTAAAGGGAAAAAAGAAAGGAAAAGTCATTTATTTATTATTTATTTATTTTTGATACCGGGCACTGCTGTGAAGTCAGAAATGTCACTGAATTCATGACAGTCCAACCTCAATTTACCAAATGCTTGGATTACAAACATGCTTTTCAGAAAAGATTTATTTTTGTTTACCATTTCATAGACTTCATTTCATTGTTGGTTGGAAAAATACCAGGAGGTAGAAGAAGCTAGATGTCATGTAGCTAGTGTGGGACTAAAGATAGAGGAGAGGGAGAGAGAGAGGGAGAGGGAGAGTGAGAGCAAGAGCAAGAGCGAGAGAGAGAGAGAAGAGAGAGAGAGAAAGAGAGAGAGAGAGAGGAGGGAAGAGAAAGAGGGAAGAGAGAAGATGGGGCTGGAACTGGGATAAGATACACCCTTCAAGGGCACACCCCCAGTTACCCATTTCTTCCCACTAGGTCCTCCTCCTAATAGTCCATTCAGCTATCACTCATCAATAGATGAATTCACTGATGAAGTTGCAGTTCTCACGACTCAGTCACTTCTTGAGGTCCCATCCATGAGCATTGCTACATGGTGGACCAAGCTTTAACTCCAGAGCCTACAGGGATATTTCATATCTAAACCATAGTATGAATATGCAAAAATATATATTTTTTACAAAATATTATACATTAGTAACACAGTGCATTATCAAGTGTGATATGTGGCTCACTGGGAGATGTGCCTCTCTGATGTAGCCCAACATTGTAAGAATTATGTAACGTGTATTACTTGCCTATGAAAACATCAAATGCAAAATTCAAGCCAGATGAGGTATAAAGTTAGGCAGGAGAATCATGAGTTCAAGGCCAGCCTTGGTTAAAATAGGAAGATCCTGCCATCAAAACAAAATAAAACAAAACAAACAAAACTCCTCAGTATTCAAAGCAAACTATATCTAGAAAAATAATCTTTTATCTCAAAAAGAAGATGAAGTAGAAGGGGGGTTGGCACAGGAGCCAGATTGCAGGAACTCCATTACTGAAAGTTGTGACAGTTTGAACAACATGAAAAATTATACAATCAACTGATAGTTTATTGAGGCATATTGAACATGAAAACATTCTTAAACTTGGTAACATCAAAAAACTTGCCTGTCACTACTGAAGCCACCATTAAACAAATTAATTAATCAAACATGTTGGAGGGTAAGAACTAAGCATTTATCTTATTTTTCATGAGGAACTATATTTTAGGGTATTCAAGTGAAAAGGAAAAGCCTCATTTTACAAAATAATGTTCGAGTTAAGAACTATATTTTACAAAGTGGCAAAAGTGAAAGCAAAGATGCTGTATTTACAAAATTAACATTTCACAATTATTGATCACATTATTTTTTTAGATAATGGATATTAAGTGATAGTCAATCTAATAGCTAAATGGTTAATGGTTGAAAGGTAATTACCATGCAGATTTCTTTTTGGAAAAGTGGAAGGGATAGTGTATAACAGAGGGTTTTATTGATATTTTCCTACTGTAGTGGTCAGTGGCAAGAAACCAGATTTTTTTTTTTTTTTGGTCTTTTGGTCTTTTTGAGACAGGGTCTCCCTGTAGCCCCAAGCTGGCCCAGAACTCACTATGTAGACCAGACTGACCTTGAACTCATAGAGATCCATCTGCCTCATCCTCCTGAGGGCTGGAATTAAGAGCATACGTTACCATGCCTGCCTGCAAGAAGCCAGATTTTTAAAACAAGTTTTTTTAAATCTTTTGAGAATTTCATACGTGGTTGTATTTTCATGCTCTCTACCTCTGCCAGTCCCCCTCCATTTTCTTCCATGTCACTCCTCCCTCTTGATTTCTTCTCCTTTATTACTGTTATACACACATACAGTTATAAATATACAAATATATGTAATTCTGTGTCTATTATTAGTGCTTGTGTGAATATGTGTTTAGGATTGCCCACTTGGCATTAAATAACCTATCAGGGAGTTAGTCCTTAGAAAGAACTGATTCTCCCTACCTCAGCATCAATTGATTGCCTATAGTTCTTCATCTTTATGTGGGTCCCCATGAAATTTTCCCCATCCACATTGGCCTGTCAACTGTTTTGTAAATTTTGTAGGTCTTGTTAGACTACCATACTGTGGAGATTTCATGGATGTAGGTACTTTATCATGTCTAGAATTCATTAACTAGCCGCAGGTGTCTTGGCTCTCCGGCTTTAACATTCTTCCTACCCTCTCTTTCATGATGCTCCCTGAGCTGTAGGTGTAGAGTTTACATTGTAGAGGTGTCATTTAGGGCTGGGCACTTCACAGTCAATTTATCCACATTTTGACCAGTTGTGGAACTTCATAATAGTCTCCATCGATTACAAAAAGAAACTTCCTTGATGAGTGGTGAGATCTACATTTGTCTGAATATAAGGATACGTATTTATAATATAGTAAAAAATTATGTTGGTTTAGGAAAGTGGCAGTAGTAGATGCTTCTCTAAGGTCTATGACCTCCCCAGGCATGTTTACTTGACTATGTTTACAGTACCCTGCATGGATTCCCTCCCATTGAGAAGGTTTTAAGTTTAATTTTGTAATTGGATATTTTGTATCCAAACAGGTATTTGGTATCTCCAATTATCCTGCAACATGAAGTACATGACCTCACTCATGCTGTATTTTAGCAAGAAATGTTTAATTTGAATTCTGGAAAATCTTTAATTCTAAGTTCTATTTTATGGTTTCAGGAAATTCAGGGAACCATGAGAAAATGAACTAAGGACATCACAAAAAATCAAGTCAGATAAATGTAGATAGCAAAATTTTATGGAAAAAATGTCCCAATTACTTCAATTATTTGGTATTATTAAAAAGTGAAGAGGGACACACACCCTGCAATCTCTTATTCTTTAAAACTTAGGCAACTGTGGCTTTCTGTGGGCATTGCACTGTATTGTATGATGAAGCTTCACTGGTGAGAGTTGAAAGAGGTGCTAGTTTTCTCTCTACCGCTTGTTCTGCTATGTTCCATGAGCCTTAGTTTTTTCACAACTGTCTATAACTCCAGCTTATCTGATGTCTTCTTTTTTGGACTTTTTGAGGCAGGGTCTCCCTTTACCCCCAGCTGGCCTGGAACTCTCTATGTAGACTAGACTGGCCTCAAACTCACAGAGACCCGCCTGCCTCTGCCTCCCTATCACTCGTCTGGTTCATCTGCTGTCCTAAACACGGCCTTTACAGGCACCTATACTCATGTGCACATATACGACACACACATACATTTTAAAATAAAAACAATTAAAACAATCAGATGCAATATATGGTTCTGGATTGGATCTTGTTTTGAACAAACTACTTGATAGGCAATTTGAGACCAATTGATTATGGAGTGGTTTAGGTAATATTAAGGAATTTCTATTATTTTTATGTTGTTATTGTGTTCATTTATTAATTTAAAAAATTTTGGTTGTTATGACTAACAGGAAGAAGAACTTATTTTGGCTGTAGTTTTAGAGGTTTTAGCCCATGGACACTTGGTTCTACTGCTTTTGAGTCCATGCTTGGTGAGGCAGGAAACCCTGTCAGGGAAGGTGGTAGAGCCTAGCTGCTCACCTTGTGGCAGACAGGTGGCAGAAATGGAGAGAAAGGTTTGGTATGACGAAGTTTGAACTCTGATGATTCAATCTCCTCTCAACATCCTATCAAATGATAACAAAAACTTTAACACATGAGGTGTCAGGGGACATTTTAAAATTCAAATCACAGCAATTAGAGAGGTCTAACTGTACTAAGAAAACGTATTAAACAGAACAAAATTGCTTGGTAGAACAGAGGAATTCAGAAACAAAATGAGGTTTGGTATAGTATTGATATGGAATTGTACATCATTGGGAAGAGTATTTCATAGTCCTGGTACAACTGAGTCACTATATAAAAAAGTTTTTTTAAATGAAGGAAACTTTATGTACTTATTTCATAAAGTACCTTAGAGCTCATTAGAATGTACAAGTAAGAAGTAAAATGCTTCATTAAGTATTTTTTATGCTTGACTTGTGTTTCAGAAGTGTGTCATTTTGCAATTGTATGCATTCAATCCCAAAATATCCTGTGATAGTTTGTTTGAATGTATACACACAAAGCATCATTTTCAAAAAGAGTGTTTCAGAACACTCTAAGCAGTATATAAAAACCAATAGATTCTGTTTGTTGATTTAATGTAAGGCACAGTTCACAGAAGCGGACAGCAAATTCTTCCATGGTTCCATTTAGACTTTGTAATAGATTTAATTTCTAATTGAGGGAGATGTCTCTAGACAACATCATTAAACAGGCAAAATTTTTTTCTTTAGTTTTACATGATCATCCTCCTCCAGTAGTCTTCAAGTGTTTTTTTTTTTTGTATTTGTTTTTGTCCTTTTAGGTTTCTTCTGCAAACTGGTCCACACATGTTCTCACACACAAATACACGTGTATTTTATCTTCTGTAACACATTTTATTCTTTTTTCCTCCCATATATCCAAGAAACCATCCCATGTTAGTAAAGTAGAAATCATTTTAATTTCATTTTTTCCTAGACTGAGTAGTGTTTGTGTTATGGATGCTCTATAGTTAAGCTATTTGTGTTGTTTGAATTGTTTGCTATCACAAGAAATGCTGTAGTGAATAACCTTGCAAATATGTTGTTTTTTATTTCTTGATATGTATGTTCAGGGAAGATTGTTAGAAGTGGAACCCCTGGGTCAAAGTGCAAATGCATCCACCCACCTTTCCTTCTCTTCTCCCTTTCCCTTCCTTTTCTCTCCCTTTTTTGATCCCCTTTCTGTTCCTTCCCAAGTGTTCTATAACTGCACTAAATACCCCAATCTATGCATTAAAAAACATAACCAACTTCTTTTTAGGGATCACACTATTTTGTATTTCAACCCTAAATGCTTGGGAGTGCTGTTTACTTCTACTTTTAGCAATAGAACAAGTGGTCAGACTTTTGGAACGGTGGGAAAAAAAACTATCTCTGTATAGTTTTATTTGCTTTCCTATCCTGAAGTATATAGACTATCTTAAAATTTGTTTAAGCATCTTTATTAGCACTTCTTTTTCTGTGAACTGTTATTTTCCTGATTATTTGCTAGACTTTTGACCATTGCCTCCTATAGTTTTAGTGTATCTATTTTTACATATATACATATGTTTAGATTATGCCATGCAAATCTAGTTTCTATTATCTAGTCAGTCTTATCAGTGTTCTATTTTATGACTCTATATTTTAAGTTATAGAAAAGTTTTCTTACTCCTAAGTATAAAGGTAATCAGTGTTGTTTTTTCCTAGTACTTAAGTGCTTTAAAAATTTCTATTAGACCTATGATCCATTCAGAATTTATTTCGTACAGTGATGTGTTGATCCGAATTTTTTTCTTCTTCAAAATAGTTAATCATTTTTTTTATTCACTAAAAAAAGTGTTTTCTCCTGTCACTTGTGTCTTAAGAATTCTCCTCTGGAAGTGAGGCTCAGTGTTCAGCCCCGCCCCTCTAGGTTTGAACCCATTGAGCGAACGGAGAATGCTCTCCAATTAGAGAAACCAGTTTATTCGGGGTTACTTACAAAGGATTCATCCCCAGGGAGAGAGACAGAGATTTTGTATGTGGGCAGCATTTTGATCAGAAGTGTGGTGAACGTCCAGCACACGCTGCCAAGATGGAGGCCAGCCATGCCTCACTCGTGTCTCCTACCCAGCTCTCATTGCTTTCCTGCTAGACCCTCCCTCTCAAGTCACTGGTTGATTGGAAAGTAGTTCACTCTATTGGCTTCATCTCTGTCAATCACATTTTTGGAGGCATGACCCTCGTGGCAGAGAGAAACTCTGTAAATATACCCCTACAACTTGATACACTTTTATGGTTATGAAATTTTGGTATGTACATTAATTAATAAATTTCCACATTTTATATTTTATCTCTTTGATTTATTCATATATTAGTACATAATAAAGCATGTATCATTTTTAAGATCCAATGAGGCTAGGTACCATTCCTACCTATTTCCATTATTATTCTGCTGTAGTTTTTCAGGTAATCTTTTTTGTTTACTTTTACATTAAACTTTAGGATCAACAAATGTAGATCTAAGTAAGAACTCAGTACTTTTGCCATTTTGTTGAGACTGTAATTAAACTTTGGGAGAATTGATAATCTCTTGATGGTATTTTTCAATCATTTTAATGTATTTAAATAGAATTTTATAGCTTTTTACACATAGATTTGCATAGTTCTTTTTAGTTTTGTGGGTCTTATTTTTGAATTGCTTATAATTTAATATTAAAGCTATTGATCTGTGGATTGATTTTTCTATTCTATTGTTGTTTACTTCTCTGCTGCTGTGATATAACACCATGACCAGGGGAACTTATAAAAGGAAGAGTTTGGTTATGCGAGCTTAGGAACCTAGAGGAATCAGAGTCTTCCATGGCTGGGAGGTATGGTGGTAGGAGGTGAAAGGAGCAGGAACAAAGGAGGAGCACTCACATCAAGCAGGCATAGGAAGCAGAAAGTAACTGGAAATTGGCCAGACTTAAGAACTCTCAAAGCTTACCCTCAGTGATCTACTTCGTCCAGCAAGATCACACCCCTAAAACCTCCCCAAACAGCATCCCTATCTGGGGACAAAATGTCCAAATACTTGAGCCTTTGGTGAGCATTCTCATCTAAACCACCACAGAGGGTATTGATTTGGTTTGTGGGTTACAGACCACCATGGGGGAAAGCCAGGGTTGGCGCTCAAGGCAGGTACCTGGAAACAGAAACTAGAGCAGAGACAAAGCAGAATGCTGTTTACTGGCCTGTTCCTAGATGCAGGCCGATTCCACTCTACACCTGCTGTCATTGGCAGAGATCCCATGGTCCTGGCATTTCCAATATGCTGCGGTCACCACTGCAACTGATGCTGCATCTTCATCAATGCCCTCTTGGCCTCTCCGCAGGGACTCCAACCCTGTCACATTGAACCAAGACTCAGCTTTCTCTCCGTGATCCCTTTAATCCTGAGGTTGTCCACTGCAACTGCACCTTAACCAATGGTCTCTCATGGCTTCTTATGATACCAAGCCTCAGCTTCTTTCCACTACCCCTTCTTTCTTGCAGTTTTCATGTCACCCAAACCAGTATCATGTGTAAGACTCTTACACACTATCAAATTTGACTGCCAGCCTGAGATGCAGCCAGGACCGTAGTTTCTATGTGCTGGCCCTGAGAGAATATTTGGAAATATTTTCCATCAATGCTAGTCTATTGTTAATTACAGATGATTTTTAGCCTCAGCTAACCAGCATAAACTAGTCCCAGTAAAGCCCACATGGTTTTACTTTCACAGATTCTTAATGCAAAATAATCACAAGAACAGCCCTAATAGAGTTTTTGAGGGACTCTCAAATTTCTCTCTAAAACTTCAAAGCCAAGCCTCCATTTTCTACATGATAGTTCCAACCTTCCATAGTAATAGCTCAGTAAGCTATGCACACACAATGGTGTATCTAACCCAATGGTGCAAACACTTTTGTAATCCTCCCAAGAAACAGCATGATCAAGTCCATCACAGAAACACTTCACACTTGGTACCACAATTTGGATTATTCATGGTTCTTTAGAAGACAAGAACTGATAGAATGATATGTACATATATAAGAAGACTTTATTAGTCAGTCTACTTCAAAATAATAACAACAGCTGAATCACATCTGAGAGTCTGAGAATCTAGTGGTTTTTCAATCCTTGAGACTGAGTGAGTGCCTCGCCAGTCAGTCCCATAGTGACTGTCTCACACTGGAGAGGATGAAAACCAAGTACTTGCTTAGTCCAAGTGGTTGAGTGCCTCAGCAGTCTCAATCTGGTGCTGAAACCCCTGAGGGGTCCTGCAGAGCCGTTTGTCCTTAGTCAATGATGGAAGACTGGAAATGCTATTTTTCTATATCAACAAAGGAATTAGCAGCAGCAACAACAAATTAACTTGGTGATAAAAGGGAAGGTTAAACAAGGCAAACAAGCAAAAGGCAAATTCTTCTGCCATGCCTCTTTTCTATCTAGGCTACTACAATCAGATGTCACCCACATTTGAGTTGGGTCTTCCTATATCAATTAAGGGAATTAAACACTTCTTCTAGTGAGGGTAGTTCTACTCAGGTGATTCTAAATTGTAACAAGTTGACGTTAAAAATCCATTACAATCCACCTCCTGGCAACTTGACACACAAATATGCCACTTTAAAAACCATAACCTTCCATCCTTGCTCCCCAAGTATTATATTTATTTCATAGCATAAAACATTATAAATGTTAAAATTATTTAATAAAAAGATAAATATTTAAATAAAAATATAAAGTCTATCTTAAAAAGTCCCCCAAGTCCTTAAAATTACCAACACTTAAAAACCTCAAATCTCTTAATTATAATCTCCTATAAATATAAAAATATTACAAAATGCGCTTGTGTTCGAGTTGTTGGTCAGAGAAGTCTAAAGGACTCCCCAAATAACACAGGCTATTCCTACAGCCCTTGATTACCTCCTAGAACTTGAAGGTAAGATCCTATTGCTGAAGATACTTCAGACCCAGGACTTGGAGCAGTGGAACCGGAATTGACCTGGAAGCCTTCTTTAAGACTAGTTCTCATAGTTCTAGAGAATACTACATAAGCTGCTAAAGGAGAAATTCAATCAATGGTCCAACCCATCTGTAAAGCCTAATAACCACAATGACTGACACAGCAAATGATCTCTATTAGTGTAGTAGTGGCTCTTTTATCTAGGGGGTAAATCAACAGCTATAAAATTGGACTTAAAACACTCTCAATGTGAGGGAACTCATGCGTGGCACTGTAAATATAGCCAAATACACATATCTGGAGAGGTCATAAATCCTAGAGAAAACCCTATCTCTGTCATATCTCCAGACAAATGAAATTTCTTATCATGTGCTAAATATAGATTCTTATATTTTCAGACAAGAAGTATACTATATACCACTCGTCAAAGAAGCTTCTTTTTGCAACAGATGAAGACTATTACAGAGTTCCATAACTGGTCACATACAAGAGAATATACGTCTGAGAGATGCCCAGCCCTAAGCGACATATCTACAGTGGAACCTCTAAACCTAAGCTCATGGGACATAGAGGAACAGGGGATAGAGAGAATACTAATACATCCTTCAACTTTCACCATGACACTTCCTCATACAACAGAGTGTGATACACACAGAAGGCCACAGCTGGCTAAGTTTTAGAGAATAAGAGACTGCAGAGTATGTGTCTCTGGATATAGTAAACCTTACCCATTCATGGCTCAGGAGCCCCTGGGGAATAGGGGGCAGAAAGATTGTAAGAGCCAGGGTTCCTTATGTACATGAACATAAGGAAACAGAGGATTTCAAGTCACTGGGAACTTGCAACAATGGTGACACCTGCACAAGACTCAATCAGACAAAGACCCAGTGTAGAAAATGGACAGCAGACCTCAATCCTAGCCTAGGAACTATTGGTAACTGATTACTGCTTGGTGAGGGAGAGTAGATCTTTAAAGGAGAGACTCTAGATAGGATGACTAGACTCCAGTGGATGAACTTACCCTGAAGGACATCTGGGTACAAATGCTTTACTGGAAAGGGTTTAATATATATGGCAGGATGCATGAAATTTAGTCGGGGAGGGTGATGGGGATTGTGGGTAGGGGAAAGGGTCTAAATTTGATTACAATTTATTATATGAAATGCTCAAAGACTCAATAAAATATATTTTTTAAAAGCTTCTGGAAGGCATACGTAAGAGAAAGAGGCTTTAACAAAAGAGACAGGACTAATCTTTAAAGATCTGATAATTCTATCAATATTTCTCCCTCATTTATCTGTATATAAAATGTGTGTATCTACACACACACACACACACACACACACAGAAAAGAAAAGAAAACAAAACCATTACATTGCAGTCTTACAACCTATTATGGTATCAAATAGGCATTCTTATTCCAAAAGAGAAAAATAAAGTCATAGCCAATAAACAATGACACCCAACCAAAATCAGATTCGCAGAGAAAAATACTAAATCTTGTAGTTCCAATGACCAGCATCTGGAACTTAGAATATAATCTTCTGGGTTCTAAAGAGCTTGGGTAGCAAAGGCCCTTGAGAAATACTTAAGTCTTTTAATGTTCTGTAACTTAAATTTGATAATATAAATTTATAACACCTAACCATTAATATTATCTCAAATGATGTTACATGATAAAAATAGAGGACAGAAAAAGCAAATATCTAGTTAATATATGCACAAGCATATTCTTAACAATGGGACAAAAAACATTTATTCATGTCAGTTACAATCTCTGTTTCTGTAGCTGGTTATGTGGCTTTAGTTGGTATTTATAGCTACCTTTCTCTACTACACATTCTGTATTTCCTGCACTCTGAGCAAGCACTTTACCTGGTACTTTACCTGTAGGGGTGACCCTTATCCTCATTCCTGAAGGGTCTGGCCATTATCCTGCCTAGATTAGGTTGTTGTAGTTTATAATTGATCCTTAATCACAGGACACGGTGATATCAAGAGACACCTTAAAGGCTCTTCTGCCTTCCAGCTGTGTTGTTCCTTGCTTCCATTCTGGGGAAGCAGACCAGTTTTCCCTTGATAGTCCGTATCAATCACTCTTCCTAACACTGTTATTCCTTTGCTAGCCAGTTGACGCCAAAGCATTAGGACCCCAATGAGGCAAGCGGAAAGATTTTGCTTCCAGTTTAGTAGAATGTTTCTTGTGTCCCTTGGAGAAGCATTCCTACCTCTGCAACCAAACTTTCTAGGCCTCCAGAGTACAAAGTTATGGGAACAGGAAGCAAGTTGTGTTTCACTGGGGGTGAGAGTGATTAATGGATCATCTTGTAGATCTTTTGCTGATTTTCTTGGGGTTCCCAGGTATATCAAAATATCATTTGTATTAGTTTCTGATGCTGTGACAAAATATCTGGGGGAATCAATTTAAGAGGAAAGATTTAGTTTGGCTTACGGTTTCAGAGGTTTAGTCTATTTTTGTTTGACCCCATCACTCAAGACCTTCAGCTGCTCAGCTCACAGCAGGCAGGAAGCAAGAAGAGAGGAAGGGGCTAGGATTACAATACGCCCCCAATCACTTGACTTCCGGGTACCGGGCTTCATGTCCTAACATATCTGCTACCTCCAGTAGCACCGTAATCTGGAGACTAAACCTTTAATATTTGGACTTTTTTTCTCTTAATTTATTGTATGTGTGTGCATCCCATATGTGTGTGTGTGTCGGGGGGTTGTGAATGGCAACGATATGTGTGTGGCGGTAAAAGGACAACTTTGTGGAGTTAGTCCTCTCTTTCCACCTTTATTTGGGTTTCAGGTTGCTAGCATTGTGCAGCAACTGTCTTTATTTACTGAGCCATTTCACTGGCCCAAACACATGGATTTTTGAAGGACATATAAGATTTAAATCGTATTCTCATCTGAAAATGATTATGTTTTTCCTTTCTGATTGTTTTTTGTTTGAGTTACTAAATTTTCTAATAAGTTATACAATTAGTAGAGCTAAATTCCTCATTTTGGTTAGACTTTATTTATCCTCTGCCTGCTCAAGTTTTCTTTTATGTCCTACTAGGCCAGATTATCTTTCTGTTAAATCTTTCTCACACATGCTCTTAGCCTCAATCCCAATTAAAAAAAGTATGCTTTCCTTTTGGTACAGTCACCAAGACTGTTGCCCCTTATGATTTGCAGTTTTGAAAAAGAGGAAATAGCCTTGAATTTAGTTTTAGTCTCTTATCAGGCAGCTTATATTAAATTCATATTTTTAGTTTTTAAGTAGAAGAAGACAAAGGAATAAGTTTTAACTGTGGAAAATTCCCCCATGCTTTAAGATTACTATAAAAATTTCAATTAGTTTCTACCATAGAGTAAGGTGATATATGTTTTCTATGGGCAATCAAGATACAATTAATAAATCAGCAATTAATAAATTGCTATCTCTTGTGGCTTTTGGCTAAGCTTTTATCACTCTCTTCTGTTCCGTTCTAAGCCTTGTGCCAGCTGGCTGTGTGCCTTAATCCCTGAAGTGGCCATGCTGTACCACTGGTGTGAACTTCTTTAAAATATAGAGGATTGATAGGATGCGAAGTTACAGGGAAAATCGTACAGAAGTTACAAAGGGTGAGAAGATGAGTCTTAACACTGGGCATTCAAATAATTCAAGATCAAAGCCGAGTTCTCTCAAATGTTTAAATTCAAGTCCAATATTAATTTTTCTGAAAGCTGTTTTACATGCAAATTTTGAGCATAAGGGAGGAAGGACTGAAAAAGAGTAGTTTGGGGGATAGCTATCAGCAAAAACAATGATATATATATATATATATATATGTATATATGTCATAATGAAACACATTAGTTTGTATACTAAACAAATTAATAGAAAGGGAAAATATAAGGGACTCAAAATAACCTTTTTTTTTTTTCAGCACTGGGGACTGAATGTACAGGCTTCCACATGCTAGGCAAGTGTTCTACCACTGAGTTATACCCCTAGCTAAAAATGACACTTTATTTTATTTTGTTTTTCCTTCTGAGATAGTCCCACTATGTAGCCCCAGCTGGCCTGAATTTCCTATGCAGACCATCCCAGGCTGGTCTCATTCTTACAGCAATCTGCTTGCCTCTGCCTCTGGAGTGCACCAACATACCTGGTCTAAAATGACACTTTCTTTGTCTGTATTTTTTAATTAAAAGTTTTAAGTTAGAATTGAAGCCATTAGATACCATTATGGCATTTTTCAAAAACAAGTGTTTTAGTGGATGATTCTCCTCACCTTCCTCATCTCCTTCTGAGCCCTGCTCCCCCAGACCTGCTGTAGCCTCCTCCACAGTCTCTTTTCCTGTTTCCATGTCCCATGTTACCTGTTGCCCACCCCCTGTCCTTCATCATCACTTATTTACTCTCTCAGTCTCCTTTCTAGTTTTAGGTTTTGTCCACATTTATACCTGTGTGTGTGTGTGTGTGTGTGTGTGTGTGTGTGTGTGTGTATGCATTATAGGCTAGGATCAGCATATGAAAGAGAACATTTAGTTTTGGGCAAAATGACACTTTTGATAAATGAAAAAGAACATGAAATATCAGTTCTTTGTAAGTCTGTGTCACCAGAGATGATAGATAAGTTTCATCTCATGTCATGATCACTTGCCTGCCTGCTTAGAAGATTATGACAGGTAATGATTCTGAGGTTTCACTGAAGTTTGGTAAAAATGTTCTGATGTTTACCAAGAGTAAGGCAGAGATGTAATGACATATATGTCTGTCTGAAAGATTTTATAATTATTTTGGAACTCCAAATACATGCACTCAAGAGACATTAACAATCTATATTATTTATATTTTAGAAAATGACCTTTAAAATAATTATCATTAATGAAATTTAGTGTATTTTAGTTTGCCTTTGTTTGAATTTCTAACAGTCATTTTCCTATACTTCATACATGAAAAATTCTAAACAATTATGGAAAACAATATAGATGATCCAGTAAGTCATTCATGGATGATAGTATAATTGATCTCTGTCACGTGAAGCAGAAGGCAAGCTATTACTCAAAATTGTCACAGATTGGCATTCATTACTTGAGATCAATCCCTCATCTCCACAGCTTTTTTTCATTAAATTTAATCCATTTTTTACAGGTGAACTCACAATAAACAAGCTCATAAAGTATATATGTTAATTTCACTGAGAAGCTCAACCATAATAGAGACTGAAAAACTCCAGCCATCCTGACTGGAGATATTTTTAGTCATTACTTGAAAAGCCAAAGCTTATTTCAAATGTCAATTATTAATTTATAGTAGAAGCATAAAAATCTTTAGAATTTGGATTCTCAAATCTGTGCAACTTGTCTTCTTATAGGAATAACCAAATGGGAACTAAATTTTTGGTGTTTTTTTGTGGAGCATAAATTAGCACAAGGGGTCTTAGATTAATTCAATCTAAAGAACAGTCTTTTCAGTGGGTTTCATTTTTGTCTCAGATTTTTCTCTGAACACTTGCTTGGATGATGTCCTAGGTACTTTTTATTCACCACTTATCTGCTCTCTCTTGGTCTCCTTTTCAGTTTTAGGCTTTGTCCACATTTATACCTGTGTGTGTGTGTGTGTGTGTGTGTGTGTGTGTGTGTGTGTGTGTGTTTTGGATAATGTCCTAGGTTCTTTCTATTCATCACTTATTTACCCTCTCCTTTCTAGTTATAGGCTTTTTCCACATTTAACAACAATGACCAAAACCAGCCTGGGGAAGAATGGGTTTATTTGGCTTACAGCTCACAGCCCATTATCAAGGGAAGCCAAGGAAGGAACTCAGGCAAGAACCTAGAGCACAGACCATAGAGGTATGTTGCTTACTGGCTTGCTCTCTTTGCCTGTACTCAACCTGCTTTCTTATACAATACAAGACACCTGCCCAGGGGTGGCACTGCCCACAGTGAGCTGAGCCTTCTCACATCATTCAACAATCAAGAAAGTGCCCACAGACATGACCAATGGCTAATCCAATGGAGGAAATTCCTTAGTTGAGGTTGACTCCAATTTATGTCTTAGGTATTTTCTATTTCTGTGATTAAAACACTGACCAAAAACAGCTTGGGGAGCAAAGGGTTTATTTCACCTTCAGTCTGTAGTTCATCACGAAGGGAAGCCAAAGCAGGAGCCTGAAACACAGACCATGGAGGTATACTTCCTGGCTTGCTCAGCCAGCTTTCTTATACAACCAACAACCACCTTCCCAGGAGTGGTACCACCCAGAGTGGGGTAGGCCCTCCCACATCACTCAGCAATCAAGAAAATGTCCCACAGGTCAATCCGATTGAGGAAATTCCTCAGTTGAGGCTCCCTCTAGCCAGGTGTGTCAATTATTGACTGAAGCTTTCTAGTACAGAAGAACACGGTTAAAGTGTAGCTCTCTGAGTTCCTTTTTCTATTTGCATTTGATTGGCCAATTTCCCTTTTGAGTAATACATTTATTAAAACATAGTAATGTAATTAATCAAAAGCAGCCATTGTCTTTATGATGACTTTGCTTCTCTGTTCTTGTCTAGTAGACATTTAGTTTTATACTTAAAGGTCAATTTTATTTCTCTGAATTTCAGAACTATGTGGGAAGCCTTACTACTTGTACATACTTAGATCACATCTTATTAAACTATTTTGATTAGTCTAATTTTTAATGAGTAATCTGAAAGCTGTATAGTTATCTCTGTTTAAAATACAGAATATTGGAGAGATGGAAAAGTTACGAGTTGTGTACAACACAGAGAAAGTTTTTAATGTATGTTAATATTCAGTAAAATATTTCAGAAGTATACTGGCTTTTGTACGTTTTTTGTTGCATGCTCTAGCTTTAGCCCTCAGACCTCCCATGAAGACAGCACATATGTTCCATGGGGCTGTGCTGTTAAAGTTAGTGTCTAATGATGTGTGCTATTAGTCTGTGGTAATGGTCTTAAGGAAGCTGAATTAGGCTCCTAATATCATGCAAACAGGACTGTGATGCTTATGAAAAATGTAGTTTTGTTTCCTACCCCCACGTTGAGACTATGTTTCTAGGAGTTTTCCTCTTATAAACCTCCATATTTCAAATTCTCTTCTATGGCTCTGGAAAACAAAGGCTGACTCCATTACTATGGTTTCATAATAAATGCATACTTTCAGGCTTCACAGTAACACTTGGTCATCTATGAAAATTTCTAGTTGAGGTATTCTAAATGTTTCAAAAATACAGATTCCTAGTGCTTAGAATTGGGGCTGAGTAGGCAGGGAAAATGATAAGGTTTAAATTTACTTCAATTCTGAGACTGCTTTATGTATTGTGGGACATATTCTGGAAATCATTTTGTGATATGACTGCTTATAGTGACAAGTTTTCTAAAAGGAAAAGAATTCTTTGTATAAAAGTGCTCCTACTGGAATGTGTTTACAATACGACTTTGGGATTTATTTCTTTCTTTTTAAAATTTGTTTATTTTTATGTTATGGGTGTTATGCCTGCCTGTGTGTAAGTGCACCTGTGTTGTGCAGTGCCCTTGGAGGAGAGAAGAGGGCATTAAAGCTTATCAAACAGTAGTTCTCCATGTGGCTTTTTCAAATATCCTTAGTGTTATTATCACTCCCCCACCATCTCTTCTGTTGTTCACTCCCCCTCCCTACTTAAATTTCCCAATCATTCTCCATTCTCTTTTCTTATCACTTGTATTAGTCTCCTCCCTTAAGATCTTTCTTCTCTCTCCCATTAGTGGCCCCTTTCTAGTTTCCTGACTTCTACAGGTGTTCCAAGTTAGATACAATTGAAGATTCAATGCTAGGATCCATTTAAAGTAATTCATATCTCGACTAGGATAATATCTTATACGTAGAAGATAACAATGTATCAAAAAAAAGAGGGACTATTTTTAAAAATGGGCTACTTCTTTTTAAAAGATGTTTTTATTGAATTATTGTGTGTTTTATACAGAACATCTCAGTCTTAGTCATCTTTGCATCCCTTTCCCCACTGGCACCCTCCATAGCCCCCAAATGCAATCCATATATTCTTTCATCTGTGTTAAGATCTATTGTGTCAAGTTTCCCTAAGTGACCTGAGTGCAGGTTCATCCACTGAGGGCCAGTCAGCTGGAAGACCAGCTCATCCTCACCCAAGAATAATTAGTTGCCAATATTCAGCAAAGAGTGGGGTCTGCTACCCATTTCTACAGTTCCATGCTGGGTATTTGTCTGCTTGAGTTTGCATGGGTCTTGAGCATGCTAAGATCATTGCTGTAGGTTCATATGAGCAGGCTCCCAGGAGCTTTTAGGATTCTATTTCCATATGGTTGCACCCCTCCTCACTGGCTCTTACAATCTTTCTGCCCCCTCTTCTGTCCCTGAGTCCTGGGTGAATGAGACTTAATATAAGGGTTCTGTCCACAGGCCCACACTCCATAGATTCCTAATGTCCATGATTTAGCCATTTGTGACCTTTTGTATTGCTAGCCCTTTGTTGCATGAGGGAGTTTCATTAATGAGAGTGGAGAGATTCATTAGTGTATTCTTTAACCCTTGTACTATATTGTGTGAGCCTTGGGTGTAGAAGCTGCATTGTAGATGTGCCAGTTAGGCACGGGGAATTCACAGGCAATGTCTTTGTGTGACCAGCTGTGGTATTTTGAATTAGTTTCCTTCTGGTGCAAAAGAAGCTTCTTTAATGAGTGGTGACTGGGAAACTTGACTGTAAGTATAAGGATACATATTTTGCATCTAGTAGGAAGTTACATTAGTCTGGGGATGACAGTCCTAGGGATCTGTCTAAGATCTATGACCTTTTCAGCCATGTGTATTTGGCTATGATTTCGAATTCTGGGAGGCAATCAAAGGCTGTGGCAATATCCATGTAATTTTGGGAGTCTCTTGGACCATCCCAACCAACAACTCAAAGAACAGTTTCTCCTGTTTGTCACTGTTTCTTGTTATGTAGCCTTCAGCTATACACATAGGCTCATGTAGAGATATTGAATGGGGAATTGTTAGTTGCTCAGGAATTAAGGTCAATAATCAACAAGCGGGACCTTATTGAACTAAAATCGTTCTGTACTACAAAAGAAACAACCAAGAAAGTGAAGAAAACAATCCACAGAATGGGAGAAAATCTTCACCAGTAACACATCTGACAGAGGTTTAACATTCAGAATATATAAAGAACTCAAAGAAACAAAGAATCAAGAAAACAAGTGACCCAATTAAAAGATGGGCTAAATATCAGAGCAGAGAACTCTCAAAAGAAATAAAGATGGCTGGGAAACATCTTTAAAAGTGCTCAACATCATTAATAATTAGAGAAATGCAAATTTAAACGTCTTTAAGATTTCATCTTACCCTAATCAGACTGGCTTAGATCAAGAGAGCAAATGATACCAAATGCTGGAAAGAGGAATGCTCATTCACTGCTGGTGGGATTGTAAACTAGTGCAACCCTTATGGAAAGCAGTGTGGAGAACTATTAAAAAACTAAAAATTAATTCACCATTTGACACGGTTATACCATTCCTTGGCATATACCCAAAAGACTGATCCTATTGCAGAAATACTTGTACATCCAAGTTTGTTGCCACTATTTTCACAATAGCTAAGGGATGGAAACAACCTAAGTGTCCCTCACTTGACAAGTGGATAATGAAATTGTGGTACCTTTACACAGTGTAATTCTACTCAGCGATAAAGTAAGACAAAATCATCACATTTGCAGGTAAATGGATAGAAGCAGAAACTGTTAGGAAAGGTGAAGTAACACAGAGTCAGGAAAACAAATAATGTATGTTCTCCCTCATTTTTGGATTCTAGCACCAAACCTTTATATGTGAGTATGTATCCTGATATAACTGTGGGAACCAGAGAAATGGAAAAGAACCATGGAATTAAAGGGAAAGAAAGAATGAGAGAGAGAGAGAGAGAAAGAGAGAAGAATTGTAGGAAATAGGTGTCTGTTTCTAAGGGAGAAATAGATAAAAGGGAGGTTGAGGGAGGGTTATATAAGGAAATTTGAGGATAAAGAGAAAGAAGGAGCTCAAGAGAGGTGGGGTTATAGGAGACTGGTATTATCAAGGGAGAAATGGGGAAATGGGGACACTTTAAGTGGTGAATGCACAGAGTGAGGGTTAGACAGGAAGAGAGAGAGAGAGAGAGTGAGAAAGAGAATATGAATACCAAACTAGTGTAAAACACCAGAGGGAATTATGTTAGTCTAACAACCTAAAATGGGCTACTTCTTGTGAGTGAACATGTGATGTTTGTCTTTCTGGGTCTAAGTGACGTCACTCAGGATGATTGTTTCCAGTTCCATCCGTTTACCTGTGAATTTCATAATTTTGTTTAACAGCTGAATAATATTCCATTGTGTAAATGTATCATACTTTCATTATACATTCATCAGTTGGTGGGCATCTAGGTAGTTTCCATTTCTTGGCTATTATGAATAGCCATCCATCGCGTGGATGGACAGACATCGCTGTTGTAGGATACAGAGTCTTCGGGTAAGAGCGGTGTGGCTGGATTATGCGGTAGATCTATTTCTAGCTTTTTGAGGAATCTCCACACTGATTTCCATAATAGCTACACTCCTTTGCAATCCCACCAGCAGTGAGTAAGTGCTCCCTTTCCCCAAGATCCTCACTAGCATTTACCATCATTGGTTTTTGTGCATCTTAGCCATTCTGTCTGGGGTAAGATGAAATCTCAAAATAGTTTTAATTTGCAGTTCCCTGATGGTTAAAGATGTTGAGAATTAAAAAAAAATATTTCTTAGTCATTTGCATTTCATATTTTTGTGGATGCTAGCTTTGAATCTTTAGATATGTGGTTTCAATTGGAAAATTCATAGAGATCAGGAAACTAGTAAGGGACTGAGGGGTGGTTCACGGGAGGCATGAAAGAATGTAGTGATATAAAAGTGTATATACCGGAATAGGAAGGGTTAAGAGGAACAGGAGGGCAGGGCAGAGGAGGGAGTCCACGGAAGTATAACTAACACTAAAGTCCTTTTGAAAAAAATCATATGGAAACTTAATACTATAGAAACTTCTTAAAGTATACATACACAGCAAAAAAAGAATTCAAACAATGTGAACAGACCAGCAAATAAAACAATCCCAGTGGCAGGAATGAACTCCTTCTTTTGGAGCTGTTGACCAGGGATGTCCCATAGACCCCCAAACAATACCGACTATTGCCATTGCCCTTTGCTATCTGCCAAAACTTGATAGAAATACCCTGTTGCTGAAGACACTACATGTATGAGTAAAAGCAAGATAGGAGAAATCAAGCTGATACCGACTTTGAAGTTTTTTCTTTACTGGCTAGCTTTCACAATGCTGGAAAGTGCTGTGCATGCTACCAAAGAGAAAAGAACCATCAGCTGTGTCCATCTGTGAACCCTGTGATTGATCTGGCAAGATAAGATCATTGGCGCAAAAGTGACATAAATGTTATGGGAGTAACCAAGCACTTTCTGCTTGGCTTGCTTCACAAGATGGAGCCCATTCCTGGAAGTGTTACCAAGCGTAGGGAACCTGTTGCTAGACAGGTTATGCACAGGCCATAAGCGAGGGAATCTACTAAATTTTCTGCTAAATGTGCAGAGTATCAAACAACTCCTAATGACTTAGTGTTATACCCATTGATTAATGCATCTCTCAGATACCAACAGAGAAGCTTCTTGAACCAGATGGTTATTAACACAGTAGACCCACAACTTGTTAACATGTCGAGAACAAGAAACTATACAATGCTCAGCCCTAAGTGGGGCACCTGTATCAGACCCTCTCCTCCCAAGGCTCAGGGATCATTATAGAAGAGGTGGTAGAATTTTGTAAGAGCCAGAGGTAACTATAAGGAAACAATGTTTTTCAGCTGGGCAGTTGCACATGTGATCTCACAGAAATTTTGACAACATATACAAGACCTATGCCAGCTCAAGCCAGACAAAATCCCAGCATGGAGGTGGAGATACCGGCAAGAAGATCAAACCTTGGCTGAGGAACTATTGGCAATTGATAGATGTAAGGAGAGGGAAAGTCAGTTTTCTTTAATGATGCGATACTGGGTAGGTTGACCAGGCTCCAGAGGATGGGCGTACACCCAAGAGCATTTGGGACACAAGTTAGAGTCTATAGGCCTTAATAAACAATAGAGGACATGGAGTGGGGTGGAGGTTAGTGGGGAGGAGCCTGAATATGCCCAAAACATTGTAAGAAATTCTCAAAGAATCAATAAAAACATTTTAAAAAGTGCTGTTTTTGAGTTTCTGGGTGGAAGGTAACCAAAGGAGGATTGTACTGTACTCGGATCATGTTTGCTATACACCTGAAGAGTGTGGCATTAGTTCAAGGAGGAGATAAGAAAAAGTTCACAGTGCGACCCCAGTGAGTTAAAGTTCAAGAAGTCTTTTGGGATGCACAATGAGTCTCTGAATAGGACAAGTTAAACAAGGAAATGAGACTGGCAGATAAAGTGAGGTGGGAGGGAACGCAGGGGAAAGCGGCAGTAGTATTTCTGAGTCTTTGAGGTAGTGTATTAGGCACTTGGTTCCAATTCTTTTGAAATGAGTTTCAGCATTGGGAGTAGCTTGTTTGTGAGCTCAGAATTGGCCCTCTAAACTCCGGTGTTGGTAGTTGGGCTCTACCTATGCTCATATGAACATAACTAGGAGGCACAATTTAATACTTATAAAAGGGGACTCAGGCTCTATTCCTGTCCAAACCCACTTTTTTTGGTCTTTGCACTTTTTATTTTAAAATACTATTATTTGGATTTTTCTTTCTGTCTAGGAATTAATAAAATTTGGTATAAAGGCGGCCTGTTGTGTTTTAAGGCATAAGACAAGTAGGGGGTTAGACTCTGCACCTAAATGGCAGTTGGTGAGAGGTGAAGGGCTCTACTATTCCTAGTCATTTCCTTGGCACCAGCCTTACACCTTCCCCTCTCTTCCTGCTGTATAGGAAAACTAGAAGACAAGAGTGACAAAGGAGAAAGTAACAGGGCAGAAGCAGTAGGTAAAAATATTTTTAAAAAGTGAGTGTGTGTGTGTGTATGTGTGTGTGTGTGTGTGTGTGTGTAGTGATAGAGGAAGATATTCAATATCAGCCTCTAGCCTCCACATCTACAGATGAGAGTACAGGCTCTTTTGTGAACGTGATCTAGCAGGGTCTGCAGGCTCCGTCATGTCAGTAAAGGATGGAAAAGGAATGGCAGCAGTATAGTTGAAGGTAGTAATGGGAGAAATACGAAACTCTTTAATGTCTGGGTCCCATTTGCCTCAGACTGTTTTGTGTTCCAGAGTTACAGAGCCCTCTGGATCCCATAAAAGGCATTTTTTTCTATAAACACCAAAACTTGTCTTGATTTCCTGTCTGTCACTTTTACCATTAGCAATATATGATGGTGGCTGAAAGAATGAAAAGAATCACATAGCCTTTGAGTTCCTGTCTAACTAGCTGCCTGTCAACTTTTAGCCAGCAATAAGACCTCTCTGTCACAGTCCATGTGCTTAGATGTGTTTACTCCCTTATATTCTTTCCTGAAAGAGTTGTCTACACAAGTGGGAGTTCTTATGGTGTTGAGTGGGGTAGGCTGTCTACTCAACTTCCTATTGGTGATTTAGCCAAACAAATATTGTACTTGGGATTTTTTATTCTCTTCAAATTAAAGTTACATAATATTATTTATATTTCGTATTTTCTATTTTCCATGTAATTTATGTACTCTTCATAATTATAATTAATATATAATCTTAAGTAGGTGTTACTGTATCCCAAATTTTGGATACTGAGATTTTTTTTCTTTTTGTAGTGATGTTACTGTAATTTTTGTGGATTTTAAATTTTCTTTTTCTGTGAAGTATTTCCTCAACAAAAGAGTTTACTGGGCATGAAACATTCCAACATTTTAAAGAGTCTTGAACTGGATATAAAATATATGCCTTTAAACTATTTTTAATTGTCATCTGGTACCTCTGAGCTTTTTTACACAATTCTACCTGAATTATGATCTGAATATGCCATTTAAAAAATACCACTGTTTTGTTCTACACTTTAAATGGTTCCCATTGCCTTTTAGTTTGTATGAGTTAATATTTATTGACTTTATGGTTTTCAAAATTTCAAAAATGAATTCCAAAAATTCCTTTAATCCTTGTTCCTATTACTTTCTTATGTAAAACCCTTTTCCTAGTCTAATGTTCTGCTGGATTTCTCTAAAATGCTCTGCTTCAGCATACTTGCTCACACCATCCCATCTATGTGGAATGCTCTCTACTTTTAGGTTTAAGGAAATTTCATCCTCTTCTAGTACGGAGGAGAGATATTCTTGCAAATTCTGAGCATATATCACTTGCAGCATTTAGAAGTATCTGCAAAGAGTGCAGTGTGTCATGCAGCCGTCTAAATCTAAGTATGCTAAACTGTAGTCTGTTACTTGTGAACACTGGGGAAATTATTACATCAGCTTAATCTTTGTGTGCAGAGTACAGGAAGCATGCCTTACTTTTCTCTTCGAGTGCTCAAGTCTGAACAGAACCTCTCAGTACTGGCAATTTGTAGTCTCAGCTCAGCTTGAAACAATGAAAGTAGCATATCTGATCAGAAGCAGTTGATCCCCAGACATGTTTATTGATGGCACTATCAAGGAAAACAGCATACTGACATACAATACAAAGAAACTTGGCAGTCTTTATAGTGGCAATTCAGTTTTGGCATTTATATTGGTAAAAACAGATTACAAGGCTTAGTGTAGCTCAAACCTTATTTAAGCTTGCAAAATGTCTGATTTGATCAGTTGGCATTGCAATGAGAGCAACACCTCTATCTCTAGGAATTTCTCTCTGCAGTCTACACTGATGGCAGTGCCTGTGCTTTTCTTTGAGTGTGTGTTATATAATCTAATCATTTTTTTTTTTCTCCCTGATTGACCCCATTCAAAAGATTCTACTGAGTCACCATGCCCCTGTCAGTGCAGTTAAAAAATTTTTTTAAATGAACAGTGACACTTAGTGGCTAGAAATACTCATTACAGTTCTTTTCTATAACCATTTGCTATTAGCACGTCCCATGGTAATAAAGTAAATGATCCCCAAATTTAGTCTTCTTGGCAAAGTAATATATAGTATTTGAAATGTTGGTTTTGCAGCAGCTGTCGTTCCATACCAATCCATTTAGTTAAAAAGCAAACAGGTGGCTCACACATATTGTTTTTACTACATAAATTTTAAAATTTTCTTCAATTTTATTGAAATAAGTGGGGCATTTTTTACTGTTGATTTCAGTTTACCAGAAGAACATGTAACAGTACAGCGAAGCTATTGTTAAGAGTACTGTTTAAAGTATTTTCTTTTTGTAAGCAGAGATCTATTGACCTGAATATGGACAAGTACTTTAAGTTAGAGAAATAGCGTATACTTCTGCCTGTGAAACCTAAAATTAAAAAAAAAAAATGGCCAGACCAATGACTAATGTGTTCTCCATTAACTCCTGTATTATGTTTTGGTATTTATGGCACACAAAAATTTAAAATATAGTGAGCTTTTTAAATGTGTGCTTGTTAAATCAAGAGTTTATTCATTTAAGATTAAATATATTTTGATCATATTTAGAACCCCTCCCATATCTGCACTTTCTTTCTGACCCCATCACAGTCTGTACTCTAATATATATATATATACTTATGAGAGGGGAGAGAGAGAGAAAGAGAGAGATAGAGGGAGAGAGAGAGAGTCCTCAAATACCCTTCAGTTTGGGTTCATCCATTGGAGCCAGCTTACTAGCAGTCTCACCCTTAAATGAGGCTGAATTTCCCTTTCCCAGTAGAAATCTGTTGCGAGTAGTTCCTCAGATAGGGTTGGGGTTTCTTGAGCTTACATGGGACTTGTCCATGCTGTCAGTATTGCCGTGAGTTCATATGAGTAACTGACAAGCTGTCTGGAAAACTGTTTCTTTTGTTTTTTAAAAAAATATCTTCCTCCCTCCCTTGCTTCTTCCCTCCCTCCCTCCCTCTCTTTGGATGAGTGTATTTCCTGCATGTATGTGAGTACAGCTGTGTCGTGCAATGCCCCACAGGTTAGAAGAGAGTGTCAGATCCCCTGCAACTGAAGTTATGGATGCAGTTAGCCACAATGTGTGTGCTGGGAATTGAACCTGGGTCCTCTGCAAGAGCAGCTCTTAACTGCTGAGCAATTTCTCCAGCCTTTTGAAAACAGTTTCTTTGTTGGCATTCACCACCTCTGGATCTTGCAATCTTTCCATGCCCTCTTTGCAATGATCCCTAAGCCTTGGGAGGTAGAAATTTCATATAGGTGTCCTACTCAGGGATAAACAATCTACAGACTAAAAGAGGACATTTTTACCCAGATAATGTATATTTGAAATTGATTTTCAGATATTGCACAGATTGTACAGAACAATTTAAAAACAATTCTCCATTTAGACAGATAATAGAGGAGACTGTTTTCTTTCTTGGGAGTGTTCTAATCAAAGTACTATGAAGAAAGAATTTATTCCTGAGTGCAAGCTTGGGCTTCCTCCACTAATAATTATTCATTTAACCTTGATCTTATTCATCTCTATAGTCTTCAATTGAGAGTTGGGATTCTTTATCAACTCATAAATTAACTTTCCTCCTTAAGACATAAAACAAAGATGTTGAGTTAGATTCTAATTACCTACAGGGTGAAGTTAAAGCTGTCCACCAGACAAAACAGAAGCCAACAGGAGTTTTCTAGTCAGTCATTTTATTATTCTTTAACAATGTTGAGCAATTATAGGATGACTGACTTATTTCCTTCTTCTAGTGATATAAATAAATAGTATGCTTTATAAAAATAGCTATGTTTTAATTTATTATAGATTTATATTTATAATAATTATGAAATAATTAGTTGTAAGAAGTAATATAGATAAGCATTGGGTACTTTATCTAATGATAAAATCTTGCAAAACTATAATATAATATCACAATTTGAGTGTTGATATTTATAGTTATGTTGTAGAATGTTTCCATCACTACAAGGATTCTTTATGTTGCCATTTTATAGCTATATTCAGTTCTCCCTTATCATTCCTTAATCCCCCATTTACCTAGTATGTCTTTTCTCTGTTTTGTCAATTCAAGAATGCATAGAAATGGAATCACATATTATGTAGTCTTTTTAAACTGGTTACTTTTCATTTATAACTCGCTGGAGATTCAGCCAGATAACTGCATTAATCAACAGTTCATCAATTTTTGTTCTTGAGTGGTGTTCTATTGTATGAAGCATGGCTTGTTCCATCCATGGAAGGATATCTGGGTGATATCCAGCTTTTGCTATTATACATAAAGCTACTATAAACATTTGTGTTCATATTTTGTTTCTCTGCTTCTGGGATAAATGCCCAAGAAAGGAATTGCAGTGTCATATGACAACACTTAGATGTTTAGCTATTAAAGAAATTTCCAGACTGTGTTCCAGAGTGGTTTGTACTATTTTACATTCAGTAGCACAATATATGAGTGATTTAGTTTTTTGCAAATTTATTAGCATTAGGTTTTACTCTTCTTTAAAAATATTTATTTTATTTTATATGTACAAATGTATTGCATGTATGCGTGTAAGTATATCATATGCATGAAATGTCCATAGAGGCCAGAAGAGGTGTCAGATTCCCTGGAACTGGAATTAAGGATAGTTTGCCTTCATGAGGGTGCTGGGAATTCAGTGTGGTCCTTTGTAAAAGCAGTCTGTACTCTTAACCACTGAGTTATCTCTCCAGTTCCACCCTGTTGTTTACTTGAGACATTCATATAATTATTTCATGCATTTAATTGACCATTGCACTAGTGGTTAATAGTGCTGAACATCTGTACATCTGTTTTGCTGACATTTTTCTTCAGGCTTTTTTTTTTTGCTAACTCTCTGTTTTACTTTTTAAAATTTCTCAGTTTACAGAGTTTAAAAAATATTTCAACATATAAGTTCTTTGTTAGTATGTGGCTGGAAAATATTTTCTTCAGCTATAGCTTGTTTTTTCATCCTCTTAACTTGTTTTTCTATAGGTCAAGCATTTTATCTTTTATTTATTTATTTTCTTACTTATTATGTGTATGAGTCTATTGCCTACATGTATGTAAGTGTAACCATGTTTGCAGTGCCTGTGGAGGCCAGAAGAGGATGTCAGATCCCCTGGAAACAGAATTACAGATTGTTAGCTACCATGGGGATACTGGGAATTGAACCAGGGTCCTTTGCAAGAGTAGTCAGTACTCTTAACTGCTGAGCCAACTCTCCAGTCCTAGCGCAAAACATTTTAAATATGATGAACTCCAGTTTATCGATTTTTTTCCTTTCCTGAATTGTGCCTTTAATGTCAAATCTTAGAACTCTGTCAAGCCTTTGATTCTGAAGGTTTTCTTCTATTTTTTTTAAAACCTCCATTACTTTACATTTTATTTTTAAGTCTGTGACCCACTTTGAGTTAATTTTTCTATAAGGTGGATAGTTAGGTTAAAGTTAATTTTATCCTATGGATGCCAAATTGCTCCAGCACCATTTGTTGGAAAGGCTATCGTTCTTCCACTGAACTGCTTTGGTATTTCAATGGTCAGGAATCATTTGGGCACATTTGTATAGTTCAATTTTTGTGTTCTTTGTCCTATTCTATTGATCTATGTGTTTATAGACTAGCACTATATGGTCTTGATTATTATAGCTATATAATAAATCCTCAAGTCAGGTAGGCTGAATCTTTGTACCTAATCCTTTGCTTCAAAATTGTTAAAATATTATAGTTCTTTGCTTTTCCACCTAAAATTCAAAAAATATTGTCTAAATTAAGCAGATTTACTTGTATTCTGATGGAAATTGCATTTTGTGTATATATTAACTTGGGGAGAATTAAAAATTCAATCCATTGAAGATTTGAATCCATGAACATTTTGCTTTTTATTATTTTATATTATACCTAATTATAATTTTTATTAAATTTGTGCTTGGACAATTATATATATGTGTGTGTAATGCCTTCTGGTCACTCTCCTACTCACTCTTTCCTGTTTGTCCTTTGACCTACAATTTCAAAATTTCAACTTTTTCCTGATGAAATTCAATTGTGTATATTCCACATTTTCATTGTCCATTAACTAGGTGATGGATATCTAGGCTCATCCCATCTCCTAGCTATTGTGAACAGAGCATCAGTGAACACGGATGAGCAAGTATCTCTTTAGTAGCATATAGAATCTGTTCAGTATATACCCAGGAGTGATATAGCTGGGTCATACGATAATTATTCTTTCTTAGCTTTTTGTGGAATATTCCCACTAATTTCTATAGTGACTGCACCAGTTTATATTTCCAGCACCAGTGACTAATAGTTGCTTTTCCTCACAGAATTTCCCCTGACCAGAATTTGTTATTGATTTGTTGATGATAGCATTCTGACTGTAGTGAGATGCAGTCTTAAAGTAGTTTAATTTGTATGTTCCTGTTGATGTTGAACACTTATAAATACTTATTAGCCATTTATATTTCTTCTTTTGAGAGCCCATTTTTAAAAAAATTAGGCTTCTGGGAACTGGAGAGATGGCCCAGAAGGTAAGAACACTGACTGCTCTTGCAGGGAGCCAAGTTGGATCCCCAGCATTCACATTGTGCCTTACAACTATCCATAACTGTAGTTCTAGGGGAATCTGATGCCTTCTTCTGACTAATGTGAGCATTGCATGACACAGATGCACTAACATACAGGCAAGCAATACACTCATATACATAAAATAAAAATAATAAATAAAATATTTGAAATTAAGTTTTCTGTTTTCCAGATGCTTATTTTCTAGAATTTTTTGTATTCTATAGAAAACAACCCTTTGTCAGATATATAGGTGACAAAGGTAGTCTCCCATTTTGTAGGCTTTTACCTCACTTGATTATTTACTTTATTCTGCAGAAGCTTATGAGTTTTATGAGTTCCCATTTGTCAACTGATGGCCTTATTTACTGAACAGCCAAAGTCCTATTTAGAAAGCACTTTCCTAACCTTCCCTTATCTCCACTCCCACCATATTATTCCCTTGACTTTACTTCCTCTATTATTACTATTACTAATCACTATTAAAGACCTATCAAGTTTAATTTGTGTTCTCAAAATGGTCTTGGGAGTGGGTACTTCCATTAGAGCCTGGTCGACCTACAGGGCTTCACGCCCTTAGAGAAAACTGATTCTTCCTTCCCAACAGTTATTGTCAATAGTTCCTCCACTAGGACTGAGGTTCCTCCTCTTTAGGCTGTGTTTTTGGCTGCCTTGGGTTTGCACAGGTCTTTTAAATGCTGTCACAAGGGTTGTGGGTTCATATGTGCAACTTCCCTGTTGTGTTTGAAAAACAGGTTTCCTTGTATTTCTCTACCTCCTCTGGTTCTTACAATCTTTTTGCTCTCTTTTCCACGATGATCTCTGAGTCTTGGGTGGAGAGGGAGTAGTCCTCAATATCTTATTCTCTGCACGCTGACCAGTTGTGGATCTCTGTGTTAATCATCATGTTCTGTAAAAAGCATCTCTGGTGAGAGTTGAGAAATGCAGTAATCTATGGGGGAGGGAGCTCTGATTTCACGCAGTGATGAAACCTATTTTTATTTTTTGAGGCTACTACGAATGGGATTGTTTTCCCTACTTCTTCTTAGAGTGTTGGTATATAGAAAGGCTACTGATTTAAATTAAAAAAAAAAAAACACTTATCCTGCAACTTTGCTAAAAGTGTTAATTAGCTCTAAGAATTTTCTGGTGGAATCTTCAGCGTTTCTTGTGTATAGCATCCTATTATCTGCAAACAGGGATATGTTGACTTCTTTTCCTATTTGTATGGCTCTTATTTTCGTCTCTTACTGCTTTAGTTAAGAATTCGAGCACTATATTGAATAAGAGTGGAAACAGTAGGTATCTCTGTGTTTGTCCTCATTCTAATGGGAGTATTTCTCCATTTAGGATGATGTTGGCTATAGGTTTGTTATAATTATTGTTTTTATCATGTTGTTATATTCCTTACAACCTTATTCTCTCTGCGGGACATCATGAATGAATGTTGGATTTTTACAAAGACCTTTCCTGCATCTATTGAGATGATCACATGATTTCTGTCTTTAAATACACTTATTTAATTTATTACATTTATCAATTTGCATATGTAAACCATCCCTGAATTTCTGGGATAAAGCCAATTTGATCACTGTGCATTTTGTATTATATGTTCCTGTATTCTGTGTGCAAGAATTGTGTTGAAAATTTTCACATCTGTGGTTACCAACGACATTGGTTTGTAGTTTTCTTCTTGTTGTGTCTTTATCCGGGTTTGGTGTTTGAGTGATACTCTTTTGGTAGAAAGAGTTTGGATCCCTTTATTTCTGTTTTATGGCATAACTTGAAAAACATTGGTTGTAATTCTTTTTTAAGGGTCTGGTAGAATTATTCTGTGAATCCTGCTGGACATGGGCTGTTTCTAGTCAGATGTTTTATTACTACTTCAGTCTCCTTGCACGTCATAGACTTGTTTAAATTATTATTTTTATTTTGTTTAATTTTAATGTGTCAGATGTGTAAATGTGTCCATTTCTTTTAGGTTTTCCAACTTGGTGCAACGTAGGAGTTTAAAGTATGCCTTTATGATTTTCTGAATTTCTTTGATATTTTTTTGTGATGTTCCCCTATTCACCCTTGCTTTTGTTAATTTGAGTCTTATCTATCTTTCTTTTGGTGAATTTGACTAAATATTTGTCAGTTTTTTATCTTCTCAAAGACCCAGCTCTTTCTTTTTTGATTCTTTGTATTGTTTTTGTTTGTTAGTTTTAATTTCATTAATTTCTGCCCTGCTGTGGATTATTTCTTCTATCCACTACTTTTGGGTTTCATTTATTCTTATTTTCCTAAATATTTGAGGTGTATTATTGAGATGTTTTTTGAGCTCTTTCTGATTTTTAAAAAGTATTTAAAATTTTTATTTATGTGTCTGTCTGTGTTCCTGTTTTACTTTCAGTACACCACATGTGCACGTGCCCAAGGAGGCGAGAAGAGGGTGTCGACTACCCTGGAACTAGAGTTCCAAGCAGTTTTGAGTCATGTGATGTGGTTTCCAAACTTGGGTTCCAGATCACGTATTCTTAACTCCCGTGCTGTCTCTCCAGTGCCCAGTGTTTCTGATTTTTAAACGTACACACTAAAAGCTGCAATTTTCTCCCTTAGGACTTCTTTCATTGTATCCCCAAGAGTCTGGTAAATTGTGCTTTTATTTTAATTTAATTTCAGGATTTTTGTTAATTTTCTTCTTGATCTTTAAACTTTTTTTGAGAATTTAATACAGTGTGTTTTGATCATTCACCTTCCACTTCATCCCCCTATTCTTCTAGATCCACCCACCTCCGTACCCTGCAACTTCATGTCTTCTTAAGAAAGTGACTCCTTAGTCCAGTTTGTGCTTCCCATATACTCCTGTGTGAGGGGCTATCCTCTGGAGCATGATTGATCTATGAGGGGCCGTACACTTAATATGAACAGACTCTCCTCTCTCTCTCTCTCTCTCTCTCTCTTTCTCTCTCTCTCTCAGAACCTATCAGTTGTCAATTGCTAGGGATGTCAGCTAGGGATAGGACTTTGTAATTCTTCTCCCATCCATGTTGCCTTGAGCTTGTACAGATCTCATGGATCATGTCACAGCTGCTGTGAGTTCATATGTGAAACTTCACCACTGGGTCTGAAAAACACTATTTTGATATAGTCATCTACCACTGCTGGCTCTTATAGTCTTTCCACCCTTTCTTCCATGATGATCCCTGACCCTTGGGAGGAGAGGATGTGATACAGATGTCTCATCTAGAGCTGCTCTTCTGGTTTTAATTTTCCTTAAGAAATAAACCACTATTCTGATGGGCTTGTCTTTATATGTGACTTGGCTTTTCTCTCTTTCAGCTTTCAGTGCCATTTCTTTGTTGTATATATTTAATGCTTTAGCTATAGTATGGCATGGGAAGTTTCTTTTCTGGTCCTATATATTTAGTGTTCTGTGTGCATCTTGTACATGGATGGGTACCTCTTTCCTTAGATTTGGGAAATTTTCTTCTATGATTTCATTGAAAATGCTTTCGACTTAGAAATCTCCTTCTGTGTCCAAAATTTGTGGATTTTGTCTCTGTGTTGTTTTGTATGAGGATGTCCTCCATCTGCTCCTAGTATTTGAACACTTGGTCAATTTGTGGTGATTTTTAGGGAGGTTGTGTAACGTTTAGGAGGTATGACCATGCTGGAGGAAGCACATCACTGAGGGGATGGCTTTGAGAGTATATAGTTGCCATTTCCAGTTTCTCTCTCTCTGATTCTAGTGCCTGCTTGAATATGTGAGTTCTCAGCTGCCTCCTGCCATGCCTTTCTGCTGTATGGACTCTTATCCATGTGGAAGCCCAATAAATTCTATAAGTTGCCTTTTTCATGATTTGTTATCACAGCAACAGAAAAGTAACTAATACAGAAGTTGGTACAAAGAGTGGTGTTGCTGTGAAGAACATGATCATGTTTGTTCTGGAAGGAATGTGGAAGACTTTGGAAGTTTGGACTAGAAAAGTGGCATGAGCTCTGCTTAATGGGTCATTCTAGTAGAGGCCTGGCTGAAGATGTTCCAGAGGAAGATGGAAATGAGGATTTAAACAGCAACTGGGATATTTTGGCAAGGAATATATCTGCCGTCTGCCTATAGCCTAATAACTTGTGTGAGACTAAATTAAAATGCAATGCATTAATTTCTTTGGCAGAGAAAATTTCAAGACAGTCTAACATTGAACTAATGGTGGGTTATTAATGATGAATATTATGCAGATCTACAATGAAAAAGAACAACTGGGGTAGAAAGAAATACAAAATGTATAGTTTGAAGTGAAAAAGAGCACTATTAAGCTTAATAATGTGGGAGCCAAGGCATGGGCAGTTAAAGAGGCTCTCTCTGATAAGGAGATTAAAGACATTAATTAAGGACAGGCCTCCAGATTTGCAATTGAATAATAGAAAGAGTACCCTCAGGGTAAGAACCTACCCAGCTAAGTCACCAATTTATGAAAGGAAAAGGCCTAAGGAATTTTCTGCACCTAGAAAACCACAACATACAAAAGCACCTGCTGGTAAGAAGATGAGGAGAGCCAAGTTCCATCCCAAGATGGCAGCCTAACTTGGCTGTGTCATTTATGTAGTTCTGGCACTAGAGTTGTATTAGTTATGTTTTCTGTTACTGTAATATAACACCATGACCAAGACAACCTATAAAAAGAAGAGGGTATTTGGGTATGTTCTAGAGGTGTAAGAGTCTATTATGCTGAGTGCACACATCTTCATTCAGGCACAGGAAGCAGAGAGAGAGAGATAATGGAGATGGGACATGACTTTGAACTATCAAAACCTAGTTATGTGCTTCCTCCAGTATGGTCACACCTTCTAAAGGTTTGATGACCCTCCCCAAACAACTCTGTGAACTGGGAACCAAGTGTCCAAATACTTAGAGCCTTTGGGGAGCACTTATTCAAACCACTACATGAGCCATGAAAAATACAAGAGTGAGGAGGTCATAGGTTCTTCATCTACAGTTTTAGAGAGCTACTGAGGCCAGGCAACATATAGCAGGGGAGTCCCTACAAGAAGACCCTGGGAGACCAAGAGTCCCTGAGAGGTCATTGTGTGAAGCTGTAAAGGTGAATCCAGAGACTCCAAGGTATTGGAGATGCAAGAGCTATGAGACATCTGCTAAGGAGAGCTATTTATAGAGAGTGATACTAGACCAAGGGAGAAATGTATGTTGCAGGCAGCAAAGCTGGAGGGGCTAAGCCATTATTTAAGCCCTGTGGAACTGAAGTTCCAGTCATAAGACATGGAGCTACAGGATTTGGTGTTTGTCATGCTGTCTTTGAGTCTGACTTTGGTCCAGTATTTACTCCACTATGCTCTTTCCCCTCTTTTGGAATGGGAAAGTGTATTCAGTTCCATTGTATTTTGGAAGCACGTAATTTGTCTTTTGATTTTATAGAAGCTTACTGTTAAGAGTGCCTTCAGTCTCAGAAGAGTTTGGACTCTGGACTTTTGAATAATCGCATGACTGTTAAGGTCCATAGGGACTTTTGAAGTTGAACTAAATACATATGATATGGTAATGAGTCTTTGGGGGTCAGGGAGTGGAATGTAGTAGTTTAAATGAGATTATCCCCCATAAGCTCCAAGTCTTTTGACACTTGGTCAGTGGTGGTGCTGTTTGGGAAGGGTCATGAAGCATGAAACATTTAGGAAATGTGGCCATGCTAGAGAGAACAGATTATTGGGGGATGGCTTTGAGAACATAGAGCTTGCCCATTCCCAACTTCTCCCTCTCTGCTCATTGAGCCTGTTTGATGATATGAATTCTCAGCTTTCTAGTCTGGCTGCCTCCTGCCATACCTCTCTGCCATGATGGGCTCTAATTCCTCTGAACTCTAAGCCCAATACAGTCTTCCTTCTGTAAGTTGCCTTGGTCATGCTTTTTTTTCTTTAATCACAGTAACAGAAAAGTAATTAATACAGTGTTTTCGTGGTATCCTGTACTTGATATATTCCATTTCTGTGTGCTTTTAAAGAATTATAATCTTCTTTGGTTGAACAATCTAGTTCTTTTTTCTTCAAGTCCTGATATTTTTTCTTTTATGTAATTCATTCTGTTGGCATGGCTTCTTGATAAACTTTTTATCAGACATACAGATTTTTTAAATCATCAGCTTTATTACAGTTTGGGTTTTCTACAGTATTTTTATTTCTTTATTGAATTCAATTTTCATATCCTGATTGGTCCTCCTCATTTTATTCAGCTGTTTATTGTGCTACTTAGCTATGCCTTCTGTGGTTTGTGTAGTCAGATAATCTGTTATTCTAATTGTTTTCACCTCTAGGTAAGATACTCTGTCTACTTTTGACTCCTTGCCTTTATTTTTCAGAATTTTAATTATGCTATGTATTGGTGTATGTTTCTTTGACTTTATCTTGTTTGGGGTTCATTCAACTTCATGAATCTGAAAGTTTATGTCTTTCTTGCAAAATTTGGGAAGTTTCAGCTATTATTTACTCAACTCCTTATCCTTTATTCCCTCATTCTTATTGACATGTATGAGAGATCTTTTATTCCTACATGTTCCTGAGAAATGTTAATTTTCCCCCAGTCTACATCCCTGTGATGTATAGACAGGATAATTTTGTTTTATTCTTCCATCTACTTAACTCTTTGTTTTTCCTCTGTTTCTTCCATTCTGCTGTTGAGCCTATATGCTGAGCTTTTATAATTTTAGTTGTTTTTTTTGACCCACATCTAAGAGCATTTGGAAAACATGAATTAGACTTCAAGGGCAAGGAATTATTGGCAGATGGTCACTGCTGGGTAATGGGGAGTTGATCCTCTTTAAGGGGTTGATGTTACATATGCTGAATAGCCTCCAGTGGATAAACTCACAAACTTGATTTGATAGGCTTTAACATATATGATGATGCATGAAATTCTGTGGGTGGACTATTGGGAGTGCAGATATGGAAGAGGGGATAAATATGATTAAAATGTATTACATTACATTCACAATAATTCAGTAATATATATATATATATTAAAAGAAAAGTAATAACAGGGGACATGAAGTTGTGGTTGAGGTGGAGATGAAGGAGGGATCTGAATGAGATCAAATATATATTTATGAAATTCTTGAAGAATCAATAAAATTATATACAAATTCAACAGATATATTTTTCCATTATACAATTTCCATTATAGTTCTGGTTCTTTGTTGAAGTATTTTCTTTTTTTGCTAAAGTTGGATATTTTTTCATTTGTTTCAAATGTTTTAAATTATTTATTGAATAATTTTAGCAATGATTGTGCAAAATATTTGGTAGATAATACTAGCTTCTTTAATTATTATTTTTATTAAGTCAGAGATATTCCTCATTGTCAATGTGATTTTTGATGAAAAAACTGACATTTTTACATTATGAAACTTAATTTTATTTATATTTTCTTTTTTGTCCAACTGTCTGTGTCGCCACTCTGACAGTGGAAGGAGGGTAGTGTCACTTTGTTAATGTCAGGTGGAATAGAAGTCTAGTTTTTCAGTGGACTGTGTTATAACTTCAGTGGGAGGAACTTCACATTCTCTCAGGAGATGTGAAGACCATCTCTCCCCTGATGGTCACCACTGATGGAAATGGCCTCATTACTGCTGGCTGATCACAAATATTTTTATTAATTACTGGACTTCCTCTAACATTATATAAAAGTACTTTATTTTTACTGGGTGGGAGTCTAAGTTCCAGTTTTCCACTGGGTTCTCACTCATAATTAAGGGAGGGGAAGCCATTATTGGCCATTATAAAAAGTTTCAGCTTTCTGCTTGTCTTCTTTACCATCTTTCTGCTTAAGGTATTGGAACACATCATTACTGTCACATAAAGGGAAAGTCTCACTCCCCACTTGGCTTTTCTTGCTGTAGATGGGAATAGAGCCCCAGTGTTTTTCTCTGGTGGTTGGCTGGTATAATGAAGCTCTTTTTGTCAGAAGGCTTTTATCGCACTAGCTGCCTTTTCCCTGGATCTTTGGCTAGAGAGAGTAAACCTTGCTGGGGGTATTTTATTTATGCTTATTGGTATTTCCATATTTTTGGCGTCTTCAGCTGCCAGTCATGGAATATAAGGCAACAAGAAAACTCAAGAGAACTTGCCACTGTATTACCCCTTCGGTATTGAAGTTTCTAACTAGTCTTCTTAATATGTGTCAGAGTTTTTAAATGTTTGCTTTGTATACTGTCCAGTGTTTTAAATTGTACTTAGTGTGAGGAAGGGCAAAGTACATCTATCCCCTTTTCCTGGAATAATATATTAAAATAGAATAGTTTTAAAAAATTTGCTATTGAACTGTCTTGGATTCCTGTGATCAACCTTCTTCCCTGGTAAGTCTGACCCTGTTTGTTGCCTTTTTATTCCCCTAAGCAACATCCTCCACATCCTGTTCTCTGCTGTGGGCACAGGCCCGCACTTGCTCTTAGCACCTCAGATCTCAAGACTACCCTCTTGGTCTAGACCCACCCACTGCAGTTCTGATCCCCAGTACTCAGACCAATGTAATATTTCAGTCCGGTTTGTTAGAACCTTTACAGAATATTCCCACCCCGACTTGCCTTTGCATTTCTGATACCAGCCTTCTACCTAGGCAGTGCCCACCCCCAACTTGCCTTGGATTCTGGAGACCAGTCTTCTTCCCTGGTAAATCTGACCTTGCTCTCTACGTCTTCACTCCGCTAATGCTGCAGCAACTTCAAACTCCCCTACCCTAGGTCCTGTGCTCCTTCTAGCCTTGGGTATAGGCACGCTTTTACTCTTAGTCCCCAGATCTCTGGACTACCTTACCTCTGGAAGGCTGTAAGCTCTCCATTTCTCACTGTTCCCGTCCCCCTACATTGGTATGGTCTACAGCCCATTCCACTGCTGCAGTGCTAAGTTTCTGTGCCTTTTAGGGGCTCAGACCTTTGCAGCTTGCCTGAGAAAGCTTGAATTCAGCTTCTGCCTAGCAATTTTCCTAAGCTGAGCCTGCTGGCTAGAGGGGTCCAGACCCTAAGAGTGAGCCTGAGAGTATGTGATCTCACCTACTTTGTGCTTCTGAGAGAACTTCTGAGCAGCTGGACTAGAGTCATCTGGTTCCATCAATATAAAATCAAAAGAGAAAACCTGAAGCCTTGACCAACTAGCTTTTCATACCTGATTAGAAAACAATCAAGTCACATCAAATATACAAACAGAATCAGAATTCAGCTTTACAAAAAGAAGGCTTGGGTTTGATATCAGAATCACAGACAACAAAAGAAATCTGCATGCTAAGATCACAATGAAAAAATAATAATATGAAAAACCCCAATAAAATGTCCCCACCAAACACCACCATTCCTAGAGAAGAGTTCTAAAAGAACTCCATAGAGAGATAACCCAGGACACAGAGTTTAAAAGAACAATTATAAATATGATCAAAGAATTCAATGAATTTAAAGAAAGCATAAACAAACAAATGGAAGACTAAAAGAAGATAGGAATAAATTTCTGGCTGAATTCACAAAATAGAAATATTGAAGAAAACTCAGGCTGAAAAAAGAAGGAAGTGAAAAACTCAATAAGCCAATTTGAAATGACAGGAGAAAGCCTCACCAATAGAATGAATGAAGTGGAAAACAGAATATTAAGACTGAATGATAAAGTTGAAGAACTGGAACAGTCAAGCAAGGATTATGAAAAATTAAAAACACACACAATTGAATATTCAGGGAATATGGTACATCATGAAAAGACCAATTTATGCATCACAGGCATAGAGGAAGGAGAAGAATCTCAGAATAATGGTATTGATGAGATTTTCAGCCAGATTATAGAAGAAAATTTCCCAAAATTAAGGAAAAGACATGCTCATACAAATACAAGAAGTACACAGAACACCATATAGAAAGGGCCAGAAGAGAAACTCCCCATGCCATATTGTAGTGAAAACATTAAACATACAGAACAAAGAGAGAATACTGAAAGTTCCAAAAGAAAAAAAAAGTCACATAATAAAGAAAAGCCCATCAGAATTACAACTGACAGTTCAATACAAACTATGAAAGCCAGAAGAGCTTGGACTAAAGTATTCCCAGTTCTAAATGACCATTGATGCCAACTTAGAATACTTTACCCAGCAGAAATGTTGATTATATTTGAAAGGGAAAGAAAAGTCTTCCATGACATGAATAGGCTGAAAGAATTCATATTCAGAAAACCAATCCTTTCGAGAATACTTGAAACAATACAAAGAGCTGAAGAAAGAAATAACTATAACCAAGGGACAACAAAAAGAAATTAAATGAAGGTATAATTGGGGAAACACAAAGTTAGATCAAAATGCAAACAGAAATTAAAATGACAGGAACTAATACACATCTTTCAATAATAAATTTAAATATCAATGGACTGAACTTCTCAGTCAAAAGACAAAAGTTAGTTGAGCAGTTCAAGAAACAAAAAGCTATCTTTTTGTTGTTTGCAAGAAACCCATCTTACCTTCAAAGATACGTACTACTTTAAGGTGAAAGGATGAGAAAAAATATTCCAAGTAAATGGACTCAAGAAACAAGCAGGAGTTTCAATTCTAATATTTACCAAAATAGACTTCAAAGTAAAACTAATCAAAAGAGATAAAGAAGGTGACTTCATTCTGATGGAAGGAACAATTAACAAAAATGATATAACAATTATGAACATACATACGCCAAACTCTGATGCATTCAATTTCATAAAAAAACAGTACCATAGGACTTTAAGACAGATTAATCACAACTGACTACTACTAGGGGACTTCAGTACCCCACTATCTCCATTAAGCAGGTCAACCAGAGAGAGAATAAGCAGAGAGACATCCGAATTAAACAATACCATACATCAAATGGACCTAACAGACATCTATCAAAAATTCCACCTAAGCACCAAAGAATACACTTTCTATTTAGCACCCCATGGAACTTACTCCAAAATCAACCACATACTGGGGAATAAAACAAACCTCAACAAATACAAAAATATTGAATTAATTCCATGCATCTATCAGACCACAATGAAATAATGGTTAAAATCAATACTGGACGAAAAAGCCATAGTAACTACATGAACTTATAGAGAATAAACAGCATGATCCTGAAAGATGAATGTGTTAAAGAAGAAATTAAGAAAGAAATTAAAGTATTCCTAGAATTAAGTGAAAAGGACAATACAACACAACAAAACCTCTGGGACACTTTAAAAGCAGTCTTAACAGGGAAGTTTATAGCTCTAAGAGCCTGCAATAAAAAATCAGAAAGAACACAAGTAAATGACTTAACATTGCAACTCAAGACTCTTGAAAGGCAACAACAAATGAAACCCAAATCTAGCAGACGAGAAGAAATAAGAAAAGTCAGAGCAGAAATTAATGAAATAGAAACAATGAAAACAATACCTAGAATCAATGAATCCCTGAACTGGTTCTTTGAAAGGATAAATAAGATAGACTGACCTTATCCCAGTTAATCAAAAGAAAGAAAGGGAAACTCCAAATCAACAAAATCATAGATGAAAAAGGAAACATCACAAGAGACAACAAAAAGATCCAGAATATTATAAGGGAATACTTTAAAAACATATATATATATATATATATGTTTTTATACATATATATGTATATATATATATACATACATACACTATTGAATTAGAAAACGTTAAAGAAATGAATATATCTACAATCATGGCAATCACTAAGGCTAAACCAAGGAGTGATCAACAGCTTAAACAGACCCATAACGTAGAAGGAAATTGAAACAGTAATACAAAAGTCCTGACCAAATGAAACCCAGGTCCAGATGGATTCACAGCAAAATTCTATCAGACATTCAAAGAAGACCTGTATCCAATACTACTTAAATTATTCAAAAAGATAGAATCAGAGGGAGAACCCCAAATTCCTTCTATGAATCTGGTATCACTCTAATACCCAAACCAGGTAAAGATACAACTAAAAAGAAAATTATAGTCTCATATCATTAATAAACATAGATGCAGAAACATATAGTCTCAAATCCTTAATGAGCATATATGCAAAAATTCTCAATAAAATGCTTGCAAACTTCATATAGGCACACATCAGAAAGGTCATCCATCATGATCAAGTTGTCTTTATTGTAGACATGCAGAGGTGCTTCAATATACCTAAGTCAACAAATGTCATAAAACATATAAATGGACTTGGGCAAAAATCACATGGTCATCCCAATAGATGCAGAAAAGGCCTTTGACACAATTCAATATTCATTTATGTTAAAAGTGCTAGAGGGAATTAGAGGGAACATACTTCAACATAATTAAAGCTATATATATAAAAAACCTCTGCTAACATCATTCTAAATGGAGAAAATCTGAAGCATTCCCATTAAAATCAGAACGAGACAAGGCTGTCCACTGTCTCCTTTCCTTTCTAATATAGTGCTTGAAACTCTTGCTAGAGCAATAAGACAAGAGAAGGAAGTTAAAGGTGTACTCATTGGAAAAGAAGAGGTCAAATTATCCATTTTTGCAGATCATATGGTATTATACCTAAGAAGTGCTCCAAACAGCATGATAATGGCACAAAATAGACTTGTAGACCAATGAAATATAGCTGAAGTCTCTAACATAAGCATGTGCAATTTCAGCCCCCTGATATTTGACAAAGGAGCCAAGAATCCTCACTAGAAGAAAGCTAGACTCTTCAGCAAATTATGTTGGCGAAACTGGATAGCCACCTCTAGAAGAATGAAACTAGACCCCTATCTTTCACCTTGTAAAAAGTCAACTCCAGATGAATCAAAGACCTCAATGTGAAACCTGAAACTCTGAAACTATTAGAAGAAAATATTTTCATTAACCTTAAAGATAGAGGTGTAGGAATGGACTTCCTAAATTAGACATCAGTTGTTCAGGAATTAGGGTCAATAATCAACAAGTGGGACCTCACTAAAAAGTTTCTGTACAGCAAAAGAAACAGCCAAGGAAGTGACATGAAAATCCACAGAGTGAGGGAAAATCTTCACCAGCAACACATCTGAAAGAGGTTTAATATCCAGAATGTATAAAAAACTCAAAATACAAAGAATCAAGAAAGCAAGTGAACCAATTGAAAAAATGGGCTAAGGATCTGAGCAAAGAATTCTCAAAAGAAGAAATAAAGATAAATGAGAAACATCTTAAAAGTGTTTAACATCAGTAATAATTAGAGTAATGCAAATTAAAACCGTCTTACCCCAGTCAGACTGGCTAAGATCAAGAGAACAAATGATACTAAATACTGGAGAGGATGTGGGGAAAGAAGAATGCTCATTCACTGCTGGTGCGATTATAAACTCATGCAAACCCATGGAAAGCAGTGTGAAGAACTCTTAAAAGACTAAAAATGAGCCTACCATTTGACCTGGTTATACACCTCCTTGGCTTATACCTAAAGACTCATTATATTACAGAGATACTTGTACATCCATGTTTGTGGCTGCTCTTTTTCACAATAACTAAGATATGAAAGCAACCTAAGTGTTCCTCAACTGAGAAGTGGATAATGAAAATGTCATACATTTACACAATGGTGTTCTACTCAGAGGTAAAGAAAAATAAAATCATGATATTTGCAGATTAATCGATGGAACTAGAAACTGTTATGTTAAGTGAAGTAACACAATCTCAGAAAAACAATGTATGTTCCCCCCATTTGTGAATCCTTGCACCAAACCCTTATATGTGAGTATGTATCCTGATATAACTGTGGGAACCAGGAAAATGGAAAGGAACCATGGAAGTAAAAGGAAAGAAAGAATGTGAGAGAGAGAAAAAGTGTAGGAGACAGTGTTACTAAGGAAGAAATAGATAAAAAGGGGGTATTTAAATGAGGGGGCTGGAGGGAGGGTTATACAAGGAACTTTGAGGCTAAAGCAAAAAAGGAGCTCAAGAGAGGTGGAGTTATAGGAGACCGGTATTATCAAGGGAGAAATGGGGAAATGGGATGCTTTAAATGGTTAAATGGTGTAGGCACAGAGGGAAGAATGAGAGCGAGAGTGAGAGCGAGAGCAAGAGAGAGAGCGAGAGCAAGAGAGAGTGAGCGAGAGCAAGAACGAAAGTGAGAGAGAGAGAAAGAGAGAAGATTAATAATGCCTAGCTAGTGTAAAACACCAGAGGGAATCATATTAGACTAACAACCTAATGACAATTCCACATATAGTGTCTCTGCATGAGTTTATATGCTTGGCTGAGAGCTACATAATGGGAAACAGTGCCAGACAGGAGAAACCTTCCTTTGAGTTGTTCAGGGTGGTCCAAGAAACTCCCCAAATTGCACAGGTTATTGCCACAGCCCTTGATTGCTTCCAAGAACCTGAAGATAAGACCCTATTGCTGAAAATAGGACATTCTTTGGAAACCAGATTTGGAGCAGTGAAGCTTGAACTGACCTGGAAGCCACTTCCTCTGAAGGGTAGCACTCAAAGCTCTGAAGAGCAGTATGCAAGCAGCCAAGAGAGAACACCAATTGATGTTCCAACACCAGTTCATGATAAAAAGACCTTACCAATGACCGGCACAGTATTTGACACTGGTGCAGTAGTTTCACTTTTATCTTGGGGTCAATCAATGGCTGATTGATCTTGGAGCCCATTCAATGGGAGGAAAGTCATGTGTGGTACTGTAATCATAGCCAAATACTCATGGCTGAAGAGGTCATAGAGCTTAGAGAAATCCCCAAGGTCTCACTTCCTTAGGCTACCATAACTGCTTACTAAGTGCAAAATATATATCCTTATATATACAGTCAAGTATCCCAGTCACCACTAATCAAAGAACCTTCTGTTGTACCAGATGAATACCACTACAGAGTACCACAACTGGGCACACATAGACATTGTCCATGAATTTCCCATGCCTAGACAGCACATTTACCATGCAGCCTCTACGCTCAAGCTTGTAACATGGAACACGAGGTAAGGAGGACAGTAATGAATCTCTTAACTCTCCTTGGTGAAGCTCCCTCATGCAACAGAGAACCAATAACACAAAGGGTCACAAATTGCCAAAGAATGGCGATTAGGAAATCTGCACTGTGTAGTTACCCGGAGAGGACTCTTATATTAAGTTTCACTCACCCTAGGCTCAAGGTCCATTTCAGAAGACAGGGTGGAAAGAGTCTAAGAGCCAGTGAGGAAAGATTGTAAGAGTCAGTGAGGAAGTGTGTGACCATATGGATATAGAATCCTGTAAGATCCTGGGACCTTGCTCATATGAACCTATAACAATGGTGTTGACATACTCAAGACCCATGCAAACTCAAGTAGGCAAAAACCCAGCATGGAACTGGAGTAATTGGTAGCAGACTTTAATCTTTGCTGAAGAAATATTGGTGACTGATTAGTGTTGAGTGAGGATGAATTAATCTTCCTTAATCGAGGTGAACCTGCAGTGAGGAACATTTGAGGACACAATAGACCTTAATACAGATGAAAAAATGTATGGATTTCAGTTGGGGGCCTATGGGTTGGTGCCGGTGGGGATGAGGCATAAAGATGATTGAGATTGATTGGGATATTTTGTATAAAATACACACTGATTCAATAAAATAAAATTTAGATAGAAAAAAATTACTATTGAGGTTAGGAGTTCTTGGATGCAAGAGTTGGATAGTTTCATGATCCATATGCTGAGAGTAAGAAATTGGTGAATACCTGGCCCTAAAGTAGACATCTATATTAGCACATCTATGGTTCATGGAACATCATGGAAGAGAGAGGAGAGAAAAATGTAAGATCTGGAGGAAGGTGTGGAATTGTAGAATGCTGTCTTCTAGGCATGGCAAGGCTGTTACATTCTTTAATGCTCAGCTCTTATTGCCTGCAGAAAACCTGCAAGTAATTGGTTCTATCAACATTTCATCATGGAATGGGGAGGGGTCCGGGAGGCCCAACTCTTCCCCAAAGATTTATAGATACCTAATGATTGCTACAGGAGGGGCTCATGAGTCCCCCTGTTCCTGATAATGTATAGGCAATTAATGGTGACAGGGGGAAGGTGACACAATTTCTTTAATAGTGTAGCAGGTTATAAGCGTCCCATACTTATGTAAATAATCCCTCATCTGTGGTCCTGTAAATAATCCTAAATATGCCCATTAGTTTATCAAACAAAACCAAATCCAAGAATGTGAAAGGAAGAGAGGGACTAGTTGAAATAAGGGGATCAGTGTAAATGGGAGACGGGTGACAGGATAATAAGGGTGAATATGACCAAAATACATTATACACATGCATACATATGCTAATAAAAATAAAGAAGGGAGTCGTGGCGAGATGGTTCAGAAGTATTGCCATTCCAGAAGACCTGAGTTAGGGTCCTAGTACATGTCAAGCAGTTCACAATCATCTGTGGCTCCAGTGACTCCATGGGCACAGGCACTCATGTACATATAACTCCTACCCTCACGAGTGAAAATAAAATAATTAAAAAATCTTTAAGATAAAAGAGAATAGGGTAGAGAAATTTCAAGACAGAGAGAAGAAAGAAGAGGAAACAAATTCTGCATTTTTTTTAAAAACTAAGAAGACAATAAATAAGCCTGAATCCTGATTGAGTATTTGCTCATACATTCAGCATTTAGCAAATATATATAATGTGATACTATGTGTGGAAGTGTGATTAGTGTTTGGAACACAAAGATAAGAAAGATTATTTTTTCCCATTAGATCAACATCTATTAGAGATTAATACCCAGATAAGCAAATAATTATAACATTGTATCTTAAGTGAAGTAAACCTTGAAGAGAGAGTTGAAGTTCTTTAGTTAATGAGAAAATGATGTAAGAAAAAAATCTTGATGAAAGGCAGAATAACATAAACTTCTTGTGAGTTTAGGAGAAATGATAAGAATTGCTATAAAAAAGCTTTTTTGTTTATATCTGTGTGATATGCATTTTCCCTTCATTTCTCTCTCTCTCTTTTTTTTTTTTACCTTTCCCCATATGATCACCTGTATTAAGAAATGAGAAGAATAAGGACTGACAAAATGGCTCAGTGAGTGTGGGGACTTGCTGAGAAATCTGACAATCTGAGTTCAAGCCCTGTGACCCACATGGTGGAAAAAGAGAACCAATTTCCAAGAGTTGCCTTCCAAGGCACACTTTGGGATGTATACGTGTGCCCTCTGTCACTCAAATAAATAAATAAAATGTAATAGGAAAAAAATAGACTACTGTTTCTTTAAACATCTTGAATTACTAGGTAGAAATGTATGGATGTAACAGTACAGATTAGGAAGAAGCTACTGTTTCAAATATGTTCTTGTAGGCAATTCCATCTTCACTAGTTGTAACCATTGTGTGTTTAAATATGGTAGCACCTAGCTAATCCTAACAGTCATCTCACAACTCTGCCACCCTCTTTAGTCATTTTAGCTTGTTTGACAGCAGTGTTTAATTTTTAAAAAGAATTTAATAGACTGATGAAGATATATTAATTTTAGAAAACAGAATTCAAATTTTCTAAGAAATAGGATATATGATTCTAGTTCATTATGTTAGATAAAATATCTTTCAACATGCCAAATGTTACCATAGTTTTGCATTATTTTGTCCTCATTACTTACATCTACGACAATTGTCTCTTTGAGCATATTTTATTCATATTCTTTCCCTCTTCTATAATACCTTATGGTATTTCTGATGTATTGTTATATTTTTAAAAAGCTCATATACAATAACACTTTATTTTTATGCTGTCTAAATCTTTTATTTAAAGACATCTGGTATGTTTGGCTCAGAGAACGAAATATGACAGTGCTGAAAAGTAGTATTAGCAATTCTTATGACTTTCTACATATTTTAATATATTTATGGCAGAAATTATACACGGTGGTAGATAGAGTAGCAGACCAAGAAAAAAGCTTATTACTGATAGGCTGCTGCTTACTTGTTTGTGACCCTGGGAAAACCAGTAGTCTTTTCTATGATGATTTTAAAAACAATTTTATCATGATAAAAGAAGAAAAATTGCATCCAATATCTGCATAATGGGAATATTGAGCTTTTAAATGTTGTTTAAAAAATGTAGTATAAGGGCTGGAAAGATGGCTTAGCGTTAAGAGCACTGACTGCTCTTGGAGAGGACCCAGGCACCCACATGGCAGCTAACAACCACCCATAACTCCAGTTCCAGGGGATCCAACTCCCTCTTCTGATCTCCCAGGGCACTGCAGGATATGGCTTCACTTTAACACATACAGACAATGCACTTATACACAAAATTAAAAAAATGTAATATAATGACTGCTATTCCTATTTCCAAAGTGGCTTCTTTGGGAAAGACCCTTGTAAATTTTAACAAACAAGCCATCTATATGACTAATGGCAACTTTTTTTGGTTTGCACTCCTTTTTGAATTATAGATGAAAATATAATATTGAGCTAAACTTTGTTTTGCATGCATCTATGTGTGTATGCGTCTATGTATGTGTGTGTGTGTGTGTGTGTGGTGTATGTGCATGTTTGTGTGTATGTGGATGTATGTGCATTTGAAGGCCTGAGGTCAATGTTTAGTGCCTTTCTTCATTGCTCTGGGTTCAGTCCCCAAAACCACACACACACACACACACACACACACACTCACACATATTCCACACATATCAACTCCCTCCCCCTATAAAAACTTGAGTTAAAACTGTTAGAAAATGTCAACTGTATTTTCATGCTTACAGTTTTAATTCAGAGGTAATTGACTAAGTGCTAACTGTAACAAAACCACAGTGACCAATGATATTGTATGAGACACAAGGAAGAACCAGGTCATAGTTTTCTCTTCAAGCTGTGTGTTCTGTCCTCTGCTAGATGAGAATGTCATCTTAGCTCAAATGATCAGAGCAGTGGTAACTTATTAGTGATTTTTTTAAACTTTGAAAGTCTTTAAGTACATTTGTTGAGGGTAGGATGAAGGAACTCGTACCCACAAATTAACTCATATATGAGTGATTATGGTGAGTTCCTGGATTTGTAGACTAATTAATTTTATTATAAGCATTTCATAATAATATGGAAAAATTTTTAAAAAGGTAATTGATTTCAACAATCATTTTGCATATTTATGTTTCCTTATTTATAACAGATAGGCCAGGGAACTTCATCGGCCATACTCATTGGCAGTTTTCCATGTGGTATGTTTCTTTTCAGCCCAAAGCTATCTTTAAGTAGTGCATGCTTAGTAGAGGTGCACGAGAAGACGAATGCTGGATTTCTATTTTATTCACATTACACGTGCCGGATCTATTTTGCTTTCCTCAGAAGTTGTACTATCTATCTTTACTCCTTCTTTAAATCCGTTGCCTTTCTAAGCATGGTACCAAAGGCAAGTATGAAGAAAAGAGTAATAGACTTACCACATTTTAGAAAAGCTTCTGTTTGTCTAAGTCCAACATAAACAAGATTGAAAGATAATGAATTTGGGAACTATGATGCAATACACGGTGAACAGAGGTTGAAAATTCTTACAAAAAGCTCTTAAAATATAAACAGCACGTTTAAATGTGAGGCCACCATGTTTTTCTACAGAGCTCTGTGCTGTTATTAACTTTATTTCTTATCATTGTTTTTCAGTCAATGATGAATTGAAGGTTTAAAACCTGTAGTTCTGACCCGAGTCTATGCTCTTCATCTCTCAACTATATTGTTCTTCTTTCCTATAGACAGAAAGGTTTATACTGAAGTATTAGTAGTGATGTTTCTAGATAGTGGGAATATTAGATTTTATTTTAATCTTTCTGAAATTTTAAGACTAAAGACATTTTAACTTTTAATAGAAAAGTAAGTATAAAAGTTTTAAAAATACCTTCTGCATGCTGCGTGCAAGATTTTTAAAAACATCATTGGGAATTTTCAAAAGAAAAATTCCAATATTTCCATTCATTCTTATCTTGTTCTTAAAATGATCTGTTGCCAGTATGTTATTTTCAGGTCATTTTGGATGATGTTGTTTTATTCATATTTTCTGTGTGAAATTTTGTCTCTTTTGCTGACCAAATTAAAATTTTTTCCTTTCCCCATCTTCAAATTCATTTACCACCTATTTGTAATTGTTTCTGATATTTTCTTCTTTTGCAAAATACCTCCTTTCTCAAATTAATTCTTTTCAATAATTTCCAGTATTCATCCTGTCTTTTTTCTTCACACACAGTGAAAGCTTGCCATTTCACTGGCATGGAATTTGCTGTGAGAAATGGAAAATGCCAGCTTTCTTATTATATCTTATTAAATGATCAATTTTATATAACCTAATTGTTCATAGTTAGTTATTATTTCCTTACATGCTTCCATCAATATATTTTATTTTCTGTAAACACGCAGCTTATTAAAATATTGTTTCTGAGTGGTTGAATTTTTTCTCCTTGAAAAAAAATCTTTCCTCTGCTTTGAGTCACTCAATTTATATTTGGCATCATGGCACAGTTCTAGATGATTCAAGCTGAGAAAGAACACACAAAAAATGATTTCTGGAACTAATTTATCCTTGCTTCTGAGTGAAGTTACAACAGGTATCTAGTGTATGGTGTTTTCAATCTCTATTATATGCATTAGGCAGTGAAAATCAGGTAGGGATCAGATAACTTGAATTAATATAATTAAACCCTAAGGAAGTATTTTGAGGTTGCAATAGATGATGACAGATTTGGTGATTTGATTTGCTGTAGTTCTATGATTTGAACACTGAGTGGCACTAAAGCCTAGGTCACTGAGAAAATATTAATTCAAAATTTAAGATCCAGGGGTCTCCTGATGGGCGAAATGACTTTGGAAAGTCTCAAAAGTAGTGTGGGCCAAAATAAAAAAAAAAAACATATAAAGATTAGTTTGACAACCAGTAATTTTGGGGAACTGGAAATTGACTTGTATATTGCTTCTCTTTGCAAATTGCTGGAAATCAAAAGGTAAACTGCTTTGAAATGATCAAAGATGATTAGCTTTTTTGTAACTTACAGTGGAGTAGTTACCTTTTTCTTTTTATTTGTAAAGAGGATGAATATATTCTTAAAAAAATGTTTGTAGCTAGAACGATCCCTAAAGTATATTGAATCATGAACTTTTGTGTGTCTAAAGTTGCCAAGTACATAGTAAACAACAGTTCTGGGATCAAATATCCTCAAAGACTAATTTAAAAAACCCATAACTGTGTATTTATACACATATGTAAATTTGGTAGTTTCCAGTGGCATTGAGTTTGAGAAAAATTAGAATTTTGTTTTTTTTTTTTTTGAAGAGAAAAAAAATCATTCTTAAGTTTTGCTGGTTTTATGAACTTTAAATTAAAAATTTAACACACAGAGGCTGGCAAGATGGCTCAGCTGTTAAAGGCACTTGCCATCAAACCTGATGATCTGACTTCGATCCCTGGAATACATACGGTGGAAGGAGATAGCTCATTTCCTGAAGATGGCTATCTAACCTCTAACCAAGGCTCATCCACACAGTAAACAAATGTAAAAATTTAGCATACAAAGTTGCAGGCTTCCGTACAGGGTTTTCATACGTACTTAGCTGAGGTTGCCCTTCTCTCCTCTCCCCCGCTTTTCTCTCCCTTCCTTCCATTTCTGTCCTCGTGGTCCACTTCGACCCTGCTCTTTCCTTTTCCATGTTCATAGCACATGAACTCTATTACCTTCTCCACCCCGTTCCTTTAAAGCCTTTTATTTTCCTTCTCGAGTCCCTTTCTAATTTCCTAGTCTCTGCCCACACATATTTGACAATGCCAGAATCTGCATGTGAGGGAAAATATGAGGTATTTATCTTTTTGAGTCTTAAATATATTTTCCAGTCCGATATAGTTTCTTGAAAATGTCATAATTTCATTTTTCTTTATGACTGAATAAAATTCCATTGTGTTTATGTGCCACATTTTAATTATCTAGTCATCTACTAAAGGAAATCTAGGTTGATTCCATTTTCTTACTATTGTGAACAGAGCAGTAATAAACATGGATGTGCAAGTATCTCTGTGGTAAGATATGTAGTTCTTTGGGTATAGCTGGGCCATATGGCAGTTCTATTTTTTGTATTTTGAGAAACATTCACACCGATTTCTATACTGGCTACACTAGTTTATACTTCCATAACAGTGAATAGGGGTTTCTTCCCCCCAACACCCTTATTAGCATCTGTTGTAATTTGCTTTCTTGATGGTGCCACTCTGACTGGGGTGAGATGCAATCTCAAAACAGATTTTGTTTACATTTCTCTGATGGGTAAAAATGTTGAATTTTAAAAACTTAAAAAATATTTATTGACCATTTGTATTTCTTCTTTTGAAAATTTTCTCTTCAGTTCAATGGCCCATTTATTGATGTGTAGTTACTTTTTGGTGTTCATTTTTTATAGTTCTTTATATATTCTAGATATTAACCTCTTATTGGGAATATAAGTGGAAAATATACTGCTCTCTTTCTGAGTGTCTATTCACTCTGCTAATAGTTTCTTTTGCTTTGCAGAAGCTTCAAATTCAAGAGTTCTCTTTGTAATTTCTTGGGGCAATTTCTGTGCTATTGGGGGGCTCCATCTATTATACGACTCTGCGGAAGTTGTCATCCATGCTGGCCGAATACTTTCTAGTGAGTTTGTTTTGCAGTCACCCACTTTCCTGCCAGTAACCCCTGACTCATGCTTTGTGAGGAAACGTGTCCACTTTGGAACAAATTGCTAGGATGCATAGCTCCTGGTGACATTACTAAAACTAGCTTCAGGCTTCTGGAGGACAAGATTGCACTGCAGGAGCAGGCCTTCTGATCCAGCACGTCTGGAGAGCAACTTAGGTCTAGAACTCAAGCTCCAGACGGACTTGGGAGCACCTTGGGGCTAGTCCTCTAGCCCTGGTGGCCTCAGAGGTCAATGCAGGGCCCAGCTTTGGATCCAGTAAACCCAGGGTCCCCTGAGAGACTGGAGATTGGCTCTAGTGCTCTCCAAGGCAGAATCACAGAAACAAACATCAAAACATCCAAAATGATTTGGAAGACAGGGAAGTCAAAACTGAAAGACAAATGCACTCCAACAGATGTGCAGAACATAACAAAGAAACACCAAGACTATGATACAATCAGCATCCTGACTCATCCCCAATAGACTAACTCCCTTGTAAGTTTCCAGAACTACAGAGTGGCTGAAATGCCTGAAAAGGAATCCAAAATCTTACTTTTAAAAAGAATTAATGATCATATGGAAGAATTACTTAAGAATTAAAGAAATCCATTGAAGACCTCAGTAAGACACTCCCCTAAGTGAATGAAACAGTTAGTAAACTGGAAGCAAAATTCTAAAATATGGAGGAAAAATTAAGCAAGTAGATTAAAACATTGTAAAAGAACCAAACAGAAATACTTGAAATAAAGGAAATGACCAATGAATAAAAGCCACAACAGAAACCATCAACAGACAAGACCATGAATTTCAGAGATGGAGGACAAACTCAAGACAATAATACAAACAGACTTATGTAAGGAAAAAAATTAGGGAGCATGAATAACATTTTCAAGAATGTGGAATACATTCATGAGGCCAAATCTGAGAATTCATGGTATAGAAGAAGGAGCAGAGCTAAAGTCAAATGGAATAAACAGACTATAAATTATAGCAGAAAATCTATCAAACAGAGAAAGTAGACATCCAAACACAAGAGGTATACAGAGCTTCAAAAAGATATGATCAGAAAGAAGATCTTCAGAACACATCATCGTCAGGACATTTAAAGTAAAAAGCAAAGAAAATCCCAACACAGTCATGCGGAAGTCATTACAAAATCCAAACCCAACCTAAGAAACTTTTGGCAATTGATGGCTGCTAGGAGAGAGGACATACACACACACACACACACACACACACACACACACACACACACAGAGAGAGAGAGAGAGAGAGAGAGAGAGAGAGAGAGAGAGAGAGAGAGAGAAACAGGGATGGAACTCTTGGTGGACCCAGTGAATGGACCCACACTAAACAACATTTGGTGACACAAATCAGGCTCTATAGACATATATATTTGGGGAAGGAGAAAGAGAGACAGAACATCAGATTGGTCAGGGGACAATGGGGGAGGTGCAGATATGGGAGAGAATCTAAATACCATCAAACTATATTATATGAAAATTGCAAAAGCTCAATAAAATAATATTAAAATTACAAAGTAAAGAAGTAATATTAAAAGCAGCATGAGAAAAAGTCAACTCACACACAAAGGCAGAAATATAAGAATTAATCCATACTTTGCATCACAAGTATAAACGCTAGAAGAGCATGCAATGAAATATTTCAAGCTCTGAAAGTAAATAATCATGAGCCAAGAATGCTATATTCTGCAAAGTTGTCTTTCAAAATAGGTCAAGAAATAAGGATATTTTAAGACAAATAAAAATTAGGGCAATTCCTGACAACCAAGCTGAATGAAAGAAATAAGCTTATAATTGAGAGAAAGCAGTAAAAATGCTTGCTATATTTATTATCTTTTTATTATAAAAAGACTCAGTAAACTAAGGATAGAGAACTTATTAAACATAAGAAATGACACTTATGAAGATTCCACAGATAATATTGAAGGGCTTCATAAACTTTTCCTACCCCTGGCCCCATTTTGCCCAGGAAATTTTTAAACTAAATTTATTTTTAGATAATTTCTTTAAAATTTTTATTTTATTTTTATGTGTATAAGCGTTATGCCTGCATGTATATAAGTGCATCTGTGTCTCTGTGTCGTGCAGTGCCCACAGAGGACAAGAGTATCAGATCCCCTGGAACTGAAGTTATGGACAATTGTTAGTTGCTGTGTGGGTGTTGAGATTCAAACCTGGGTCTTCTGCAAGAACAGGCAATGTTCTTAACTTCTGAGTTATCTCTCCAGCCTCTGTTTTTAGATAATTTCACACACATATGCAATTCATACACATCACTCTCATTTCCCACCTCCCTACCACTCCACCAGTCCCTTCTCTTCTCCTCAAATGTCTCTCTCAGATTCATGACTGTTCATTTTGTTTTGTCACCCACTGAGATTAACTAGAGAGGTATATGTGACCGTGAGTTTGGGGCTATCTGTTGGAGCCGGGTGGGCTCATAGTGAATACTTGGTTAAAAACTGATTCCTACTCTCTCAGAGGTTACAAATAACCAATATTTCAGAGGTAAAGGGAAGGACCTCATGTGCTCTTCCTTCTTCCTTGACTTGTTGATAGAGCTGGTCTCAAGTAGGGTATGGAGTCTTTTGGGTATATTCCTGAGTGTTGTGATTGGATCATATGATAGATCAATTTCTCGCATTTTGATGAAGCTCCACACTGATTTCCACAGTTGTTGCACCACCTTGCACTGCCACCAGCAGTGGGTAAGTGTCCCCTTTCCATATCCTTGTCAGCATTTGCTGTTTTTTTTTTTTTTTTTGATCTAGCCATTCTGAGTGGGGTAAGATGAAATCTTAAAGTGATTTAAATATGTATTTCCTTGGTCACTAAAGATGCTGAACATTTTAGAAAGTATTTCTCAGCCATTTGCATTTCATCTTTAGAGGATTTTCTGTTCAACTCCTTGCCCTATTTTTAAATTGGGTTGTTTGATTTTTGTTTTTTAAGTTCTTTATATATTATAGATACTAACCCTCTGTCACAGATATAGCTGGTAAAGATTTATTCTCATTCTGTAGGTTGCCTCTTCACTCAAATGATGGTGGCCTTTCATGTTCTGAACTTTCAAGTTTCATGTGGTCCCATTTGTCAATTGTTGGACTTAACATTTGTGTTATAGGAGTCCTGACAGGAAAGTTCTTTATTTGCCTAAGTAGTCACTACTTTCTCTTCTCTCTGATTTAGGGCACTGGGTCTTATGTTGAGGTCCTTGATCTATTTACAGTTTGTTTTGTGCATGGTGAGATAAAGAGATGTAGCTTCATTCTTCTACATGTAGCTAGCCAGTTTGACTGATACCATTTATTCAACATGCTGTCTTTTCTCCAGTGTGTTTATGGCTCCTTTGTTAAAAATCAGGTGACTGTAAATGTGTGCTTTTAAATCTGAGTCCTCTGTTGTATTCCATTGATCAATATGTCTATTTTTTTCATGCCAGTACTATGCCGTTTTTATAACTATAGCGCTGCACGCCAATTCTCTATAAAACTTTTTATTTATCATGAATGCATATTTGATCTGTCAAAAGTCTTTTCTGTTCCTATTGAGAAGATATGTGATTTTTGCCTCTAAGTGCATTTATATGATTTATTATGTTTATTGACTTTTGCACATTGAACCACCCTTGCATGTCTGGAATAAAGCCAACTAGATCATGGTGAATGATCTTTTTGATGTGTATCTGTTTGCAATTTGTGGGTATTTTGTTGAGAATTTTTGCATCTATGTTCATTAAAGATATGGGCCTATAGTTTTTCTTTTTTGTTATGTCTTTACCTGATTTGGACATAGAGTAATGCTGACTTCTGTTTTATCGTTTTAAATAATTTAAGCAGTATTAATTGTAGATATGACATATCTGGAGGGATTCACAGATCTGGAATGTGAATGATTGCTTGTTACTGAGAGCTAAGATTTTGGGACACTGTGGTGTCTCAGGACCACAAGTCTGGTGTGGGGAAGGATCCCAGAGACACAGTCTGGCATGAGAGCTGGGTTGGCAGAGGAGGACTCAGCTTACTAAGACTGGAAAGAGGAACAGATTCCAGATGGAGTCTAGTGAGTTCATCTGTCATCTCTGCTCTGCAGATAGCTTGGGTCTCTGGGGTCCTTCACCAACACAGGCTTATGATCTTGAGCTCCGTTTTTGAGACTCCCTGACATCACTCATCTTAGCTTTTAGGCTTCTTGGCTCACAGGAAGCCTTCCATCCTGCATGGGCGCACAGCTTCTGTCTTTGAGTATGAGCCTCTTTTAACCCTCTCATCATTCATGCTAGCCTGGGTCGCCGAGATCCCTCCCTGCCCCAGACTAGCAGACCTAAGCTCCCGCTATCTGAGCTATGTGTGCCTCAGACCTGTGAGCTCCCAGCCTAACCTATCAGAGAAGCTGTTCACCTAGCAGCCCCCTGTCACACCCTGCAGATCAAGGATAATATGGAGTCGATCCCGGAATCTCAATGCCAATGTTAAAACCATCTCAAGCGGAACTGAGAGTGCTTCTTTCACCCTATTTGCACATCAATATAAAGTGGCCCCAAACTGAATATGAAGCATTACTCAGCCAGGCAATAACCTGACAAGCTGGAGAAATGGTAAAGAAAGATACAAACATTCAACAAAGACAAGTTTACTTACCCATACCGGGAAACACCGCCACTTGCCATCTTCCTGCTTCAGGACTATGCCCATTCTCATTGACAGAGAGCACGCAGCTACCCCAGAAAGTTTGTCAGAAAGCACCCACTTAGTCACCATCATCCTGCTTTGGGACTAGACCCATTCACACTGTCACGACCACAGGTATGTAGGAATATAAAATAGATATGCAGATAATCTGATGTTCAGAAAATTATTTAAAATAATTCTTTTGTGTAGTATAATTTTATCCTTAATTTATACAAAGCAAAGCTGACCATAAATAAGTTGGATGTGGTTTATTTTTAGATGAATAATTAAATCTTGGTTGAATATTTGATACCTATAGTCAAATTACTCATGATCTCCTCATTCGGTTATGTGATCCCACATAGGGCCATGACTCACAGTTTAAGAATCTGTGTATGTTAAGCAGTTCTAGACTGAATGAAAGCTTTTCCTTTAAGATCAGGAATAAAACGAGGATTCCTGCTTTTGCCATTACTAGTCAGTATTGTACCAGAACTTTTATGTACAATAATTAGATAAAAAAATCCTATTCAAACTGGAATGGAAGGAATAAAGGTATCTCTGCTGTTAAATAACTTGATCCCATTCATAGAAAATACTAAAGAATAACCTCCACCCCCAACTAATAGACCTAAGTAGACCAAGTCAGCAATTTTCACAGTAGATCAACACACACGTGCGCGCGCGCACACACACACACATACACACACACATGTGAATTCTGGTTATATTTTTATATATTAACAATAAACAATATGATAAGGAGATTTAGAGACTGTCATTAGTACCCAGAAAATATGATTCTTAGAAATAAATTTAACTAATGAAACAATCAAAAACTACAAAGCATCTTTAGGTTCTAGTTAATGTGTCTGAGGGTAAATAATTGAGATCTTAGTGTCAGACATGAATTAATAGGTCAGGTCAAAGTCATTCCATAATCAAGCAGAAATGTATAATTCACATTATAGAAAGAACCATTAGATATTAGGGGAAGGCTAAACACCTGATAAAAGCCAGAAATTTAATAGCCAAGTTATCATAATTTGATAGTGAAGTACTCTTAAGGTACAACAGATAGCTAATATTTAAAATGTATCATTGAAAGCTACTAAAAAAAGCACAGGTTGGCTTTCATTCTGAAACAAGTTTTTGATAGACTATGATATATTTCAAAAGCTTTTCATGGTCCAAAGTCAGTGTTAAGCTCTGATTTTCATAAGATTGTTTTGGTAGAAGTAGAGAGTAATGATTCAACATAGCAAGAATATGTATGTGCCTGAAGTATGTAAAGACATATTCTGAATAATACATATTTGGTGCAGTCCAATATTCAGAGTTAGTAATATATGCATATCTCTTTGAGTCTTTTAAGTTACCAGTTCAGAGAGCTGTTTATCAAATTCAAGTTTTATTGTTAAATAGTTGCACCGTTATTGCAAATACATATGAACTTATAGAATTTTCCTATATATATCATTTATTTTAACTTAATTTTATTGTTTAATTGAATTTTTGTATATTTCATACAGAACATCTCAATCAGTCTTAATCACCTTTATATCCCTTTACTCACTGGCACACTCCCACAGCATCCACATCCCCTCCAACCCCAGAATTCATATACTCTGTCATTTCTGTTAAGGCCTGTTGTGTCAAGTTAGTGTCTCTGGACATTCCACAGAGCAGGTTCATTCACTGAGATTTGGTCAGCCTAGCCAGAGTTCCTCACTTTAGAGAAGATTAGCTCTTTCTATCTAACAGTAATCAGCTGCCAATACTTATTCAGCAAAGATTGGGTTCTGCTGGCCATTTCCCTAGCTGGGTTTTTGTCTACTTGGGTTTGTATGAATCTTGAGCACGCCAACACCATTTCTGTAGGTTCATATGAGCAGGGTCCAGGAGCTTGTATATATATTTTTCGACATGGTCATGCACCTCCTTCCTGGCTCTTTTAATCTTTCCATCTCCTCTTCTGAAATGGCCTCTGAGCCCTGGGTGAGAGAAGCTTAATATAGGTGTCCTTTCCAGGAACCTACTCCCTCTAGACCCCTAATCGCCATCCTTTGGCCATTTGTGACCTTTTGTGTTCATGGCTCTCTGTTCATGAGGGAGCTTCACTGATGAGAGTTCAGAGATGCATCAGCATTCTCTCTGCCCCTTGTTCTACTATGCTCCATGAACCTTAGGTGTAGAAGTTCCTTTATGAATGTATCACTTGGGGTTGGGCATTTCACAGACATTTAATCTGTGTGTGAACAGTTGTGGAACTGTGTAATAGTCTGTCTTTGCAAAAGAAGCTTCTGTGATGAGTGGTGACTGGGATACTTGAATAGAAGGATTAGGTACTAGGTTCCACAAATGAGGGAGGATATATGTGGTTTGTTTTTCTGGAGTCTGTGTTACTTCATGGAGCGCTAATGGTTTCATTTCATCCATTTACCTGAAAATTACATGATTTCATGTTTCTTTGCTGACGAGTAGGACTCCATTGTGTAAATGTGCTAAATTTTCATTATCCACTTGTCAGTTGAGGGACACTTAGGTTGCTTCCATCTGTTAGCTATTGTGAAAAGACCAGCAACAAATACGGATGTACAAGTATCTCTGAAATAGGATATGTCCTTTGGGTATACGCCAAAGACTGGTATAACAAGGTCAAATGGTAGGTTTTTTTCTTTTTAAAGAATTCTCCATAGTTATTCCCATGACTGTCACATGAGTTTACAACCCCACCAGCAGGGAATGAGTGTTCCTCTTTCCCCACAACCTCTCCAGCATTTGGTATCACTTGTTCTCTTAGTCTTAGCCAGTCTCACTGGGGTAAAGTGGTTTTAATTTGCATTTCCCTAAATACTAACAATGTTGAACACTTTTAAAGATGTTTCTTAGTTGCTTTTATTTCTTCTTTTGAAAAATCTCTGCTCAGATCCTTAGCCCATCTTTTAATTGTGTAAGTTGTTTCCCTGATTCTTGTTTTTTTGAGTTCTTTATATATTCTGAATGTTAAACCTCTGTCAGATTTTCTCCCACTCTGCGGATTTTCTCATCACTTCCTTGGTTGTTTCTTTTTCTGTGCTGTACAGAAACTTTTTAGTTTAATGAGGTCCCACTTGTTGATTATTGATCTTAAATCCTAAGCAACTGATGTCCAATTTAGGAAGTCCTTTCCTACCTATATCTTGTAGGTTACTGACATTGTTTTCTTCTAATAGTTTCAGGTTTCACATTGAGGTCTTTGATCCATTTGGAATTGACTTTTGTACAAGGTGAAACAGAAGGGTCTAGTTTTGCCAGAACCACTTCCTGAGGAGTCTTTTTTTTTTCCAGTGAGTTTTCTTGGCCCCTTTAAAAATATCAGGTGGTTGAAATTGCTTGTACTTATGTTTGGATCTTCAATTACGTTCCATTGGTTCACAGATCTATTTTTATGCCAGTATCATGCTACTTTTATGACTATAGGTCTGTAATAGTTTAAAGTATGGTATAATAATCCCCCCCTACATTGCTCTTTGTGCTTAGGTTGCTTTGAATATCCAGGGTCTTTTGTGCTTTCATATGAATTTTAGGATTTTTTTTTTTATAATTCTGTGAAGAATATCATGGTGATTTTGTTGGGATTTGCATTGAATCTATATATTGATTTTGAGAGGATGGTCATTTTCATAATATTAATGCTTCTAATCCATGAGCATGAGAGGTCCTTCGATCCTGTGTTCTCCTCCTCCATCTCTTTCTTTAAAGACTTAATAATTTCATTGTAGAGAGCTTTAATGTGTTGGGTCACATTTATTCTGAGATAGTTTTTTTGAGGCTATTGTGAATGGAAGGGTTTCCTTGTACTCTTTCTCCAATTGCTTGTTACTGTATATAGAAAGGCTTCTTATTTCTGTAGATTAATTTTATAATCTACCACTTTACTGAAAGTATTAATCATTATAGGAGTTTTGGCATCTCTTAGGTATAATATCATGTCATCTGCAAAAAGGGATGATTTGACCTCTTCTTTTCCAGTTAGTACTCGTTTAATTTCCTTCTCCTGTCTTATTTCTCTAGGAAGGGTTTCAAGCACTCTATTAAAAGGGAATGAAAATTGTGTTGGAGAGATGGATCAGTGGTTAAGAGCACTGGCTGCTCTTACAGAGGACCTGGGTACGATTCCCAGCACCGACATGATGGCTAACAACCATCTGTGCTCCAGTTCCAAAGGATCCAATGACCTCATCTGCTCTCTGCAGGTGTTGTAGGACACAGGTGCACCTACTTACATGCCTGAAATACACTCGGACACACAAAAGCAATTAAAAAAGACAAGAGTGAAGATAGTGGACAGCCTTGTTGTGTTCCTGATTTTAAGAGGAATGCTTCCAGTGTTTTTTCCATTTAGAATGATGTTGGATGTGGGTTTGTTGTACATAGCTTTAATTCTGTTGAGGAAGTTCCTTCCAGTCTAATTCCCTTTAGGACTTTTCACATAAATGCATGTTGAATCTTATCAAAGGCCTTTTTGCATCTGTTTAGATAACCATGTGATTTTTGTCTTTGAGTCCATTTATATGATTTATGACATTTATTGACTTAATGGATATTGAACCATTCCCGCATCTATGAAATAAAGCCAACTTCATCATGGTGGATGACCTGTCTGATGTGTGCCTATATGCAGTTTGCAAGTGTTTTGTTGAGACTTTTTCATGTATATTCATTAGGGATGTGGGCCTTTAGTTTTCGTTTTTGTTTCGGTGTTAGAGTGATTCCAGCTTCGTAGAAGGATTTTGGGGGTTCTTCCTCTATTTTTATCTCTTTGAATAATTTAAGTAATATTGGATATAGATATTCTTTAAATGTCTGGCAGAATTTGGATGTGAATCCATTCGGTCCCCGGGCTTTTTCTTTTTAGTTGGAAGGTTTTGTATTGCTGTTTCAATTTCTTTATATGTTATGGGCCAGTTTAAGCTGTTGATCTCTTCTTGGCTGAGCTTTGGTCATTCCCATGATTTTAGATATATATCCATTTCTTTTAGGTTAATAGAGTATAGGGTTTTAAATTATTCCCTTGTAATGTTCTGGATCTTTTTGTTGTCTGTTGTGATATTTCCCTTTTCATTTCTAATTTTGTTGATTTGGAGTTGCTCTTTCTTTCTTTTGATTAACTGGAATAAGGTCAGTCTATCTTGTTTATCATTTCAAAGAACCAGTTCTGGGATTCATTGTTTCTAGGTATTGTTTTCATTGTTTCTATTTCATTAATTTCTGCTCTGATTTTTCTTATTTCTTCTTGTCTGCTAGGTTTGGGTTTCATTTGTTGTTGCCTTTCAAGAGTCTTGAGTTGCAATGTTAAGTCATTTACTTGTGTTCTTTCTGATTTTTTATTGCAGGCTCTTAGAGCTATAAACTTCCCTGTTAAGACTTCTTTTAAAGTGTCCCAGAGGTTTTGTTGTGTTGTATTGTCCTTTTCACTTAATTCCAGGAATATTTTAATTTCTTTCTTAATCTCTCCTTTAACAAATTTATCATTCAGGATCGTGTTGTTTATTCTCTATAGGTTCATGTAGTCAGTAGGGCTTCTTCTTGTGTTGATTTTAAGCATTATAGCACTGTGGTCTGATAGAATCCATGGAATTATTTAAAGTTTTTGTATTTGTTGTGGTTTTGTGTCCCAATATGTGGTAGATTTTGGAGAAAGTTTCATGGGGTGCTAAATAGAAAGTATATTTTTGGTGGTTGGGTGTAATATTTGGTAGATGTCTGTTAGGTCCATTTGATATATGGTATTGTTTAATTCAAGGATGTCTGTCTGTTTATTCTGTCTGTTTATTCTCTGTCCAGTTCACCTGTCTAAAGGAGACAATGAGGTATTGAAGTCTCCTACTGTTATTGAGTTGGGATTAATCTATGTCTTAAAGTCATGTAGTATTGTTTTTATGTAGTTGGGTGCACCAGATTTTGGTGCATATATGTTTGTGATTGTAATATTTTGTCTATTAACTGTTCCTTTGATAAGAATGAAGTAACCTCTTTTTTCCTCTTCTGATTAGTTTTAGTCTGAAGACTTCTTTGTCAAATATTAGAATTGTAACTTGTGCTTGCTTCCTAGTGGCATTTGCTTGGAATATTTTTTTCCATCCTTTTACCTTGAAGATGAGATGGGTTTCCTGCAGACAACAAAAAGATGGAAAGATGGATTTTATTTCTTCATCCATTCTACTAGCGTGTGTCTTTTACTGGGGAGTTCAGTCCATTGATATTTAAAGTTGTTATTGCAAAGATGTGTATTGATTCCTGTCACTTTGATTCCTGTTTGTATTTATCCTGGTCTAACTTTGTGTTTCCACATTTATACTTTCATTTAGCATCTTTCTGTTGCCCCTTGGCTATAGTTGTTCCTTTCTTCAGCTTTTTGTAGTACTGTAAGTATTCTCTGGAGGGCTAATTTTCTGGGCCTAAATTCTTTCAGCCTATTCATGTCATGGCATATTTTTCTTCTCCTTCAACCATAATAGACATTTTTGCTGGGTAAAGTATTCTAGGTTGGCATCTATGGTCATTTAGGATTGGGAATACTTTGGTTCATGATCTTCTGCTGTTTGTTTACTGTTTTTACTATGATATGACATGGGGAGTTTCTTTTTGGGCCCTATTTGGTGTGCTACATGCTTCTTGTATTTGTATGGGCATGTCTTTCATTAATTTTGGGAACTTTTCTTGTACAATCCTGTTGAAGATCTTGTCAGTATGGTTATCCTGAGATTCTTCTCCTTCCTCTATGCCTATGATGTGTAAATTTGTTCTTTTCATGCTGCCCATATTTCCTGCATATTCCATTCCTGTATTTAAATTTTTTTCATAACTTTTGTTTGAGTGGTTCAGTTCTTCAACTTTTTCATCTAGTCTTGACATTCTGTTTTCCATTTCATTCATTCTATTGCTGAGGCTTTCTCCCATCATTTCCAATTGGCCTAATGAGTGTTTCAGTTCTTTCTTCATTTCAGCCTGAGTTTTCAGTATTTTTAACTTTTTTTGTGAACTCAGTCTAAAGTCTATTCCCTATCTTCTTCTAGTTCTTTGATTTGTTTGTGTTCTTTAAATTCAGTGAATTCTTTGATCAAGTTTATGATTGTTCTTTTAAACTCTGTGTCTCGCGTTATCTCTAGGGGGTTCTTGTTGTAGAACTCTTCTATAGGACTGGTCATGTTTGGGGGGGACAGATTATTTGAGTTTTTCATATTATTATTTTTTTCATTTGATTTTGGCATGTTGGTTACTTTTGTTATTTGTGATTCTGCTTTGAATTTCATGTTTTCCTTTGTTGAGATGAAGACTGATATTATCTGTACTCTTGATGTGCCTTGGTTGTTTTCTTATTAGGTATGAAAACCTAGTTGGTCTAGGCTTCAGGTTCTTTCTTTTGATTTTATATTGCAGGGACCTCATTACTGTAGTCCAGGTACTCAGGAGTCCTACAGAGGCCCAAGTCAAGCATCAATCAGATACTCTCAGACTTCCTTCTAAGGTCTGGGTCCCTAATAGCCAGCAGGCACAGCACAATTTGGGAGGCTCATTAGGTGGAGACCAGATTCTGGAGTGCCTAGACTGGCTAGGAATGTCTGGACCCCACCACTTGGAGGCCGGATTTAGGCACTCTAGACAGTCTGGAAAAACTCTAATGTATCACTTTTAAAAACCATGTACCTAATGAAATATCTTTATAGAAATAAAAATATAATGATTCATCTCATTATTTCATGAATTTTTCTTCACTTTTGGCCCTTTTTTCCTCAAGAACTTTTTTGTGCCCCTGGATATGTAGTATGTAAAATAGGTATAAAATAAAGTATTTATTAATAATAAATCCTGAGAAATTTATCTTAAAACTATTCTTTTGTATAAATACAATTTTAATGTTTGTTAAAAATGGAAGCAAATTTGCATAGTAATGAGATGGATGCACCTGTTTATTTTTAGATAAGTAGTTAGATCTTAAGACCTATAGCATCTTGAACATTTTTCAGAATTTCTTTATATTTTTATTTTATAAACATCAATACCTAGAATACCATTTGCATAATTATAATAAATATGTAGTGAAGAATCACAGAAGTATGTTGAGGGCCACTTCAGAACTGTTGATAATTCTCAATTCAAAGTCAAAAGTTAACCAAACGAAACTCAAATCAGAAAATCAAGTAGTAATTTTTCAGGTCAAACATTCTAACACAATACAATCTAAAGTTATGCTAATTTGAACAATGGTAAGGAATGATGGTAGGCAAATACTGTCTTCATTTTTGTTAATTATGCCATTATGTTTCAGTAAGAGCAGAGATCTGTCTTTGTAGTAAAATTCTCTCAATTCGCAACACCACACAATGGTCTTAAATTTGAACTGAGTATTCAAGCAGCATTATGTGACATTGTATACTGTGTAAAAAGTGATATGTTTTAAGGTCAGAACCAAGGATGCAGTGAAGCTGGGTTGCAGCACAGTGAGCACCGCCAGGAACATCAGATTCATTTCGTATTTGATTTTGAATTAATTCACGGTCATCGCTCATTCAGAAACCTTTCACTGTTGCCAATTTTTAAATCAACTATCACATTCATTTATGTGACCCCATATGGGCTTAAATCCCACAGTTTAAGAAGCCAGAATCTATTACTCTTCTCATTATCAGAAGCAAATCTGCATTAAAAAAGAAAGAAAAGTTCAAGCTAAAAAAAATATTTGAAGAAGAATGTATTCAACCGACATATTTTTAATTTTAAGTATTCATTTTTAGAGCATATTGCATATAATTTTTATTAAAACTTTTCTCTTAGAAAATGTTCCTCCTCCTACTAACATCACCTCACTCCTTGCAGAACAAGTATATATACTTAATAGACAAAGTCCTGCATTTCATTGGCTCTACAGTCTTTAGAATACATGACATATATACTTCTGTTTCAAAGCATGATTCATTGCAATTTAATCTAATCTGTAAACATTTGCAAAAAATTAATCTCTGAGTTGACAGAGCTTCTCCCTTCCTTCCTTCCTTCCTTCCTTCCTTCCTTCCTTCCTTCCTTCCTTCCTTCCTTCCTTCCTTCCTTTTTAATTTTATGTGTATTAGTATTTTGCCTGCCTGTATGTAAGTTGATCCATGCATGCAATTGTCTGCCAGAAGATGGTTTCATATTCTCTGGAACAGGAGTTATGAATGGTCGTTAGTTGCCATGTGAAAATTGGGAACAGAACCTGAGTCTGTTTCAAAGAGCAGTCAGTGCTATTAACCTCTGAACTCTCTCTCAACACCTTAACCTTCCTCCTCCTCCTCCTGCTCCTCCTCCTCCTCCTCCTCCTCCCCTTCTTTTCCTAACCCTTCCCTCTCCTTTCCTCTCCTTCTTTTCCCCTCCTCTCCCTCCCTTCCTTTCTCTTTTCTTTCATTTATTTTCCTTTCACTTTCTTTTCTTTTTCTACTGAGGATTGAACTCAGGGCCATGTGCCTGCTAGGAAAACACTCTAATATTGAGATAACATATTTAGGTCCTTTTACTTTATTTCAGCTGGGGTTCTCACTAAATTTCCTGGTCTGACTTGAATTGATGATCTTCATTTCTCATCCTCTAGAGTTAGCTGTGTTTAGTATAGGAGTGTGCCACCAGACCTAGCAAAAATCTCCCAATGTTCAAAATATATGAGAAGTGTAGCTCCTTATGCATTCATCTTGCAAACATCACATTGCATACTGTAACATTTACTTTAGGTTTGGTAGAATTTAATCTACTATAGTTCTGTACATAAGTACTTTATTATTTTTATTGCTAAAATTTGAATTGTATAAAGAAGCAGGAACAATACAAATTATAAACACAAACACATATAAAATTATAAAAGGGGATTTATTGGATTTACACATTTGGAGGCTGCATAGTACAAGAATGGCCTTCTGAATAGGTAGAGAGCTTGGTAACTCCTCAGTCCAAGAGGCTAAATGAATGTCTCAGAAAAAGAAAGAACAAATCATGCCTCTCTAGTTCAAGGTTAAATGCTTGGAAATATCTTGAACTTGAGTTGAAAGGCTGAAGGAGCTGTTGACTGATGCCCACTGGTGATGGCAACAGTAAATGCACTTGCTCAGGAAGAGTGGAGATGTCCTGGATAGTTAACTTTCTCATTTGACTTTTCTTCTGTCTTCCTTCCAGTCAATTAGCTAGTGCTGTATTACATATGCCAGTCCCCTGTCAAACTGTCTTCATAGACACACCCATCCAGGTATATTCTTCTAGAGCTCTCACAGTTCAGTCAAGTTGACAATCAGGATTAATCATCACAGAAGGACTGAGTTGAAGGAGTGAAACTTTTCAGGCAATCAAAGATTTAAAACTGTCAAAACTGTCAAGTATCTGTCATACTGCTCTGCACAAGTGACCCTACGTGAAGCTGGCTGCTAGAGCAGGATCCCAGGGAAGGGGCACTGTGGGAGGGCTCTGTTTGATTCTGAATTATTTTTGTTTGGGTGAATTTTAAAAATTGAAGTTTCTGTAGTTTATATGAGATAGAAGTTAATCTTCAGGGAAAAAGTAGATAATTCTTAATTATACATTTGAATATTTTATTATTTCCTATAAAGGAGAAAATTCACTGAAATTTGATTGTCATGATAACTCAGATACAATATGAGTGGCTTTCAAATTTGCATTTATCCAGTAGCAAACTTTGAAATCACTCAGTTATCCATTTAAAATATTTGCATGGTACACGATGGGAATTAAAATGAGACTAAAGCAGGGAATTGTTTGTGATATCTTATACAACTTAAACCACCTTGCCTTTTTTCTTTCTTTTTAAAAATTCCTTTGGATTACATAAGTATTATGATACCGTTTAACTTGTTTATTGACTTTTTGGGAGAGTTTCTAAATAGATTCTCCCTGTGGCTCCAGCTGGCGTGGAACTCACTGCATAGACCAGGCTATTTTTTATCTCTCAGAGATTTACCTGCCTGTGCCTCCTTAGTGTTGGGTTTAAAGGAATGTACCATCAGGCCTGGCTTGTTTACTGACTTTTAAACCATACTTTTGTTTTAAAAGTCCTTAAAATTGTTATTTGATAATTTCACGCATATTCTATGTATCTTGATCACATCTATCCCCAGCTTCTTCCCCTAGTTTCACCCAACACATGACCCTCCCACCATCATGTCTTATTTTCTTTTTAAAAATATTGCCTATTGAGTTTAGTTAGTGCTATCTGCAAGAGCATGGCATGTGCAATCTACCTGTAGCCACTGCCCTAAAAAAGTCTCCCTGTCCTCCTGCAGCCATCAGGTGTCAATATCTCTTTAGTTATGGTTGGAGTCTCATGAGTCCCTCACATTCATGCTGGATTTTTTGACTGGGCTTAATCTTGTGCAAGTCTCGTGTAGGTTAACTGTTACTGCTGTGAGCTCAGTGCAGCGTCATGTTCAGAACATAGCACGTCATAGCAATCATCTCTGTCTTCTGATCCTACATCTTTTTGTTCTCTCTTCTGTGATGTACCCTGAGTCTTGTGGGTATTGATATAGATGCCTCATTTTGGAATGAACAAACAGTAGTCGTTTGACCAATTATTAGTTTCTGCTTTGACTATGAATGACTGCAAAAAGACGCTTCTCTGATCAAGGGTGGGAACAGCATAAATCTATAACTATACACGTAACATTCAGAAGGCAATTTGAAAGCATATCCATTAAGCTAAACAAAAGTAGCAGTTCCTTCTCTAAGGCGTACGACTTCTCCAGCAGTGGACTTCTAACCAGGTTTACAATACCAGATATGAAGCCTTCCCAGCAGAACAGGCTTCAAGTTAAATTCCCTTATACCCATCATTCCACCATTGCTCGTGTGAGCACATCTTGCCTCGCAGGCTGGTATTGTTGCATCCAGGATCGACCCCTTGGTAAAACTATTAATGTGCATTCTTCCTTAGTGGCCTTCAAAACACCATTTGGCACCATGAAATCTAGCCAGTAGGGGATGAAATTCCAGGTCAGTTCTACTCGGTTTCTTTATGTGCCACAATCAAAGTGTGTTGTGCCTTCAGCAGTAGGGTCTAATCATCTAGTTATGTGGACAGTCAAGATCAATGACAGTAGCCTGTGTTATTTGTGGGAGGTTTCCTGACCACTAACTTATAAGGAGGTAGTCTATACCTTGTGTTGAGATTTTCATTTAATAACTCTTGTATTCTTGGGGTAGCCTTTTATACTTATGCAAGGTACATCTGTTTAAATTCTTTTAAAATTAAAAAAATAGTCTACAAGGTAGGTTTCTGTAAGGCTCTTACATATATTCTTAGTTTTGGTTAACCAGCCACACCGCATTGTCTCTATGTCCCACCACTCTCACCCCCACTTAAGTCTTTAACTCAAAGAATTCCTACCCCTCTTCATGTCACATGTGTTCTACTATTCCCTCTCTCACCTTACGTCTTCTTCTCCACAGCTCTGTCATGGGTCTTTTTTAGTCTTTTCATCTCTGCAGACATTTCAAATTAAGCATAGAAATCTGAAAAGTCAAGGTTTGAATGTAATTATGAGAGAAAACATGTGGTATTTGTGTTTCTGGGCCTGGGTTACCTCATTTAGTATAATTTTTTCCTAGTCATATCCAGTTTCCTATAAAATTCATGATTTCATTTTTTTTCTTTACAGTTGAATAAAATTTGTACTACCACATTTCATTATCCATTCATAGCTGATTGATATCAAAGCTGATCTAATTTCCTAGCTATTGTGAATAGAGCTCACTGAACTTGGATGTAGCAGGATATGACATCTCTTGGGAAAGTGCCCAGGAATGGGCATGGTACAGTTGAGTTGTATGGTAGTTACATTTTTAGCTTTATTAGAAATCCACATGGATTTCTGTAGCGGCAGTACCAATTTATACTCCAACTGAGTGTTTGTTATATTTGATTTCTTGATAGCCATTTTGACTAGGGTGAGATAGAATCTCAAAGTAGTTTTAATTAGCATTTCCCCTTGATGGCTAATGATTTTGAACACATTTAAAAATGTTTCTTATGCATTTACATTTTTTCTTTTGAGAAGTCTGTGCTAGTTCCATGTCCCATTTTCAAAACTGGGTTTTTGTTTCTGTTATGTTTAGAGTTTTAGCTCTTTATCCCTTCTATATACCATTCCTCTTTCAGAAATATAGCTGGAAAGAATTTTCTGTCATTCTGTAAGTTGCTACTTCCTTTGAATGACAGTTTCCTTTGTTGTTCAGAAGCTTTCTAGCTTCATGGCATCTCATTGTCTATTGTTCTCATTTCCTGAGTAATCAGAGTCCTATTCAGAAAGTCCTTACCTATTTCTCTATATCTGGACGTTTACTTCCTATTTCCTCTGGCAATTTTAGTTTCATGTCCTTTTTGGGGTGGGGGTGTTTAATTTTATGTAGTTTTAAATGAAATTTTTGTGTATTTCACACAGAACATCTCAATCATCTTTATATGTCCTTCCCCCATTAACACCCTCCCACAACCCCCAACTGGAATTCATACATTCTGTCATCTGTTTCAAGGCCCATCATGTCAAGCTAGTGTCCCCAGACATCCCTCAGTTCACGTTCATCTACTGGGGTCTAGTTAGCCCATCCAGAGTCCCTCCCCTTAAGATCAGCTCTTCCTCACCCAGCAGTAATCAGCTACTCTCCTCGATTGATTATCCTCCAGCAGTTATTGAAGTCATAGGGGCCATAGTTCATAATTTCCTAGTACAACATTTTCATAACGGCAGTATCCAGCATGAACGGTTGTTCTCTCTGTTAATATCCTATACATTGAATGGTATAGAGTTTGCACCAGGCACCCTAAACTCCTGAACTGATGATAATGCTGATTTTAGTTTTACTTTAAACCGTTGTCATTTAAACATATCATAAGACAAGGAAAAGCTTTTTATATATATTCCCATATGGGGACCATTTGTTGCATACTTGATCCTTTGTATAAAAGTACCTGTCTATCTAGTATTTTTCCTTCTGCCTGAAGAACTTCCATTCACATTTTTGTTGTTGTAATAAGTTGGTAATGACTTAAGATTTTGGATTTTGTCATAATTATTATTTATTTTGTAATAAACAGCATCTTTGGAATATATTTTGTATACTTTAAATTCATCATTAAAATTTTATTTAAAAATATCGAACTTTTGTACATTTGATGCAACAGTTCTTAATCAAATTTAGATCCCCTTCCTTAGCTATGCCCTCTTCTCCGACCAGACCTCATGCATTCCATACATGTGAAGTCTTATCCAGTCAAGCATTTGTACCCAGATGTTCTTCAGGGCAAGTTCATCCACTGGAGTCTAGTCATCCTATCTAGAAATCTTAAGTAAGGTCCACTCTCTCTCACCCATTAGTAATCAGTCTCCAACTGTTCCCTGGCTAGGGCTGGCCCACTGTCCATTTCCCTCGCTCCACTCTGGACTGTTCTCTGATTGAGTCGGCATGGGTCTCGTGCTTGACTCCACCCCTGCTGCAAGTTCACATGTGCAAGCTCCCAGTGTCCTGAAAGTTTTGTTTCCTTCTGTTCATGGACCAGTCCTGGCTCTTACAATTTTTCCACCTCTTCTGCAATGATCCTTGAGCTGTGGTTCAGGTTTAATACAGAAGCCCTATCCAGGGACACACACTTTGCAGTCTCATTTTTATCAATTTCAACTTAATGACTTTTCGTTTATTTACAGAGCTATGCAATCATCATCTCATTTTAGCATATTTATATCATCCTGAAAAGAAACTTCATTTTCATTTTCAGTTACTCCTTATTTCTAACCCCAGTCTTATGCAATGTGTAATCTATTTTATGTCTCTATAGGTTTGAATGTATTAGATGTTTTGTGCAAATAGAATAATACAGTATGTAGTTTTTTTGTGTGTGTCTTCTTTGGTTTAGCATAAAGATTTTGGATTCACTTATGCTATACATGAAGCAGTATTTCTTGTATTACACTATTCGAAAAAAATCACATTTTTTCATTCAGTAGTTCATGGATTTAATTTGTGTTGTTTCCACTTTTGCCTATTATTTATTATTCTTCTGATATTTGCACACATCTCTTTGTGTAGTTAGAAAGTTTTCATTTTGGGGAAGATATCTAAGTGGATTATGTAGTTTGGTATATTCGTTGTTAGATTCCTATGAACAGAGTTGCTAGGATACATAATAAAGCTATTTTTAATATCTTAGGAAATTACTGAAATATTTTTCATGTCTCATTTTTCCAGTCTTATCAGCAACATATGAAGAATCAAAATTGTCTACATTAAAAAGAGTTTTTGTGCATGTCTATTTTTTTTTCATGTGAGCATATGCCTATGTAGCTGCAGGAATCCATGAATGTGTGCATGTCGTTGTCAAACGTTCCTGTCTAGTGTGTCCCTCAGTCACTATCCATAATTTGTTTAATATTTCTATTGATTCTTTGAGAATTTCACACAATTTTTTTTTATAGTCAGACTGTCTTCCCACTTTTATACTCTCACCCTACACCCCTCCAATTTCATGTCTTCATTTTTCTTTTTAAAGACCCATTGAGTCTTAATTTGTGTTCCTCAAATGCTCTTGAGTGTGGGTCCATTCCCTGGTTCCTGGTCAAGCTACCCAACATCACATCCTTAAAGAAAACTATTTGCTGCAAGAAGAAGCTTCTCTGATGAGTGTTGAGAGATGCTGTATCTCTCATGGTGAGGCTCGGCAGTCAGGCCCACCCCACCATCCCAGGTTTGAACCAACTGAGCAGACAGAGAATGCTCTTTTGGAGAAGTTGATTTATTCCAGGATACTTACAAAGGATTGATCCCCAGGGAGAGAGGGAGATGGAGGTGTTATATGGCGGGGGCTGCAGTCTCATACCTCCTCCAACCCCCACCTGTGGAATAAGCTTGAGAATGGCTCCCTGGCACTGGGCCCGCTTTTCTCCTTCCCAGCCTTCCCTGCGTTTCTGCTAAACCTCCCCCCTTAAGTCGTTGGTTAGTTGGATGTCAATCACATTTGGAAGCCCATCCCTCACAGCAGAGAGAGAGAAAACCACTTTTCTATGTAACAGCTGCACTAATAACAGATATAGCAGTGTATCACCGGACTCAGTTTAATAGTTTATTTAATAGAATAGCAGTAATAGGTTCTCCCTATGGCCTGTGACTTGTCTAGCCACAGGTTCTTGACCCAAATAACAGTGCTCGGTCTTCATCCTGTAAAGTTTGCTGTAAATCCAATCAGAAGATGGTTAATAATTCCTATAATATTGGTGCCACTACTGCACAGGTGGGTTTATCTTGGCCAGTTGTTTTCATAGCTTGCAGTGTTGATGATCACTTTTCTCTTCTGGTATAATGCACAGTACATTTTAGCACTATGCAATCTAGCCACTAGAGATGACCCCTTTCCCCATGGCCTCGTATCAGATTCCTGACCTCTTATGGATTTTTAAAATTGAAACACACTTATCTGAGGCTTCAAAGTTAGCATCTACTTAAGAGAGAGAACATGGAACTTTTGTCTTTCTGGGTCTGGGTTGCCTCATTCAGGATGATTGATTCCAGTTCCATCTATGTACTTGTGAATTTCATCATTTTGTTTTTTAACACCTGAATAATATTTCATTAAGTAAATGTACCATATTTTCATATCCATTCACCAGTTGATAGACATCTAGGCTGTTTTCATTTTCCTGGCTATTGTAATTGGGGCATCAATTAACAGGGATGAACAGGTATCTCTATTGTAAGATGTAGAGTCCTTTGGGATATGCTCAGGTGTGGTATGACTGAATCTTATGTTAGTTCATTTCTAGCTTTTTCTGAAACCTCCACACTGATTTCTATAGTGAATGAACCATTTGCACTCCTACCTCTAGTGAATAAGTGTACCATTGCCCCCACATCATCGCCAGCACTGGTCATTTGTTTCTGGGTTTTCTTTGGTGTAAAATTATATCTGAAGGTAGTTTTAATTTGCATTTCCCTAATGAGTAAATATGTTAAGCGTTTACAAATATTTTTCAAACATTTGCTTTTCATTATTTGAGAATTCTCCATTTAATTTCTTCCTTCATTTTTAATTGAATATTTTTAATTGAATTTTTGTATCTTTGATACTCTCAACCAAACTTGATCACTTTTATACCTCCTTCCCCATTGAAGTTCCTCCCACCCCGAAGTCATACACTCTGTCATTTTTATTAAGGCCTAATGTGTCAATTTAGTGTTCCTGGACAATTCTCAGTGAAAGTTTATCCACTGAGGTCCAGTCATCCTATCCAGAGACCTTCACTTTAAGAAGATTAGCTCTTTCTCACCCAACAGTAATCAACTGCCAATATTTCTTTAGCTAAGATTGGGGTCTATTGCTTATTTCCCTATTTTCATGCTGGGTTTTTGTCTGCTTGTTTGCAAAGGTCTTGAGCATGCTGAAACTACTGATACAGATTCACATGAGCAGGGTCTCAGGAGCTTTTAGATTTCTATTTTCATATGGTCATGAACCTCCTCCCTGGCTCTTACAATCTTTCTGCTTCTTCTTCTGAAATGGTCCCTGAGCCCTGGGTGACTGAAGCTTAATATAGGAGTCTTGTCCAGGGAGCCATGCTCTGTAGACTCAAAATCTCCACTCTGAGGTCATTTGTGACCTTTTGTGTTTCTAGCTCTCTGTGCATAAGGGAGCTGCATTAATGAGAGTTGAGAGATTCATTAGTGTCTTCTTTATCCCTTGTTCTATGTTGTGTGAGCCTTAGGTGTAGAGGTTACATTGTAGATGTGTCGCTTAGGCTTGGGCAATTCATAGACAACATTTGTAACCAGTTGTGGTACTATGTAGTAGTCTCTATTTGGTACAAAAGAAGCTTCTTTGATGAATGGTGACTGGGATAGTTGGCTGTAAATAGAAGGATACATATTTTGCACTTAGTAAGAAGTTAGGAATGTGACAGTCTTGGGGATTTATCAAAGATCTATGACCTCTTCTATTTGGCTGTGATTACAGTACCACACATAAATTTCCTCCCATTGAGTGGGACTTAAGTCCAATTAGGTAGCTGTTGATTGCCCCCAAGATAAAAGTGCCATTATCACTACTGCACCAGTGTTGTAGGCTTTGCTGGTGATTGATGTGGCTATTTGATCATGAAGCTGGTGTTGGGCCATCAACTGATGATTTACCTTAGTAGCTTGTGTAGTGCTCTCCAGAGCTATGAGAGCTAGCTTTCAGGGGGAAATGGCTTCCAGGTCAGTTCCAGCTCCAATCCTCCAAAGCCAGTCTCCGAAGTATGTCCTATCTTCAGCAATAGAGTCTTACCTTCAAGTTCTGGGAGGCAATCAAGAACTGTGGCAGAAGAGAAGAAATGATACCAAATGCTGGAGAAGATATGGAGTAAGGTGGTGGGACTGTAAACTATGCAACCCCTATGGAAAGCATTGTGGAGACCTCTTAAAAAATGAAGAATGCACCTACCATTTGACCCAGTTATACCAATATTTGGCATGTACTCAAAGAACATATCGTAGTGCAGATATACTTGTACCTCCATGTTTGTGATTCCTTTCTTCACAATAGCAAAGAGATGGAAGCAACATTAATGTCCCTCAACTGACAAGTGAATAATGAAAATGTGGTACAATTACACAATAGAGTTCTACTCAGAAGTAAAGATAGACAAAATCAGGCAATTTATAGGTAAATGGATGAAAGTAGAAAATATTATGCTATATGAAGAAGCACAGACTCAGAAAAACAAATAACGTATCTTCTCCTTCACTTATGGATCCTAGTACCAAATCCTTGCATGTGGGTATGTATCCTGATGTAACTCATGAACCAGGAAAATAGAAAGGAACCAGTGAAGTAAAGGAACCTGAGAGAGAAGACTAATAGAAGACAGGCGTTACTAAGGGAGAACTAGATAAAAAGGGGTGTATTTAAATGGGAGGGGGACAGAGGGTTATACAAGGAACTATGGGGATAAAGGGAAAGAAGGAGCTCGAGAGAGATGGGGTCATAGGAGACTGTTATTATCAAGGGAGAAATAGGGAAAATGGTGACACTTTAATGGGGAAGGCATGGAGGAAGGGTTAGAAAGTGAGTGAGTAAGGGAGGCTGAGAGAGAGAGGAGAGAGAGAGAGAGAGAGAGAAATAAATAAAGCCTAGCTAGTATTAAGACACCAGAGGGAATCATATTAGTCTAACAACTTATTGACAAATTACACATACAATAAATCTCCATGAGTACATGTGCATAGTGGAAGGCTCTGTAGCAAGAAGCAGTGCCAGACAGGAGAAACATTTCTGTAGTTTAAAACCTGTATAGTAATCTCCCCTACATTGCTCTTTGTGCTCAGGGTGGCTTTTCTTATCCAAGGTCTTTTGTGCCTAGATGAATACCTAGCCTGTGTCTTTTGACTGGGGAGTTCAGTCCATTGATATTTGATGTTATTATTGAAAGATGTGTATTGGTTCCTGTCATTTTAATTCCTGCTTGTATTCTTGGTGTAACTTTGATTTCCACATTTATACCTTCATTTAGTTTCTTTCTGTTGCTCTTTGGCTATAGTCATTCCATTCTTTAGCTCTTTGTATTGCTTCAAGTATTCTCTGGAGGGCAAGTTTTCTGGACATAAATTCTTTCAGCCTATTCATGTCATGGAAGATTTTTCTTTCCCCTTCAACTATAATAGACATTTTTGCTAGGTAAAGTATTCTGTGTTAGCATTTATGATCATTTAGGACTGGGAATATTTTGATCCAGGCTCTTCTGGCTTTCATAGTTTACACTGAAAAGTCCGCTGTGATTCTAGTGTATTTTCTTTTCTTTTATATGTGATTTGTTTTTTGTTTTTTTTCCAGCCTTCATTATTCTCTCTGTTCTGTACATTTAGTTTTTTACTGTGATATGGCATGGGAGTTTTTTTTTTCTGGTCTATTTGGTGTTCTACATGTTTCTTGTGTTTGTGTGGGTATGTCTTTCCTTAATTTTGGGAACTTTTCTTGTACAGTTCTTTTGAAGATCTTGTCAGTATGATTATCTTGAGATTCTTCTCCTTCCTCTATGCCTGTGATGTGTAAATTTGGTCTTTTCATGGTATCCAACATTTTCTGCATGTTCCATCCCTGTGTTTTAAAATATTTTTCATAACCTTTGTTTGAGCAGTACAATTCTTCAACTTTTTCATCTAGTCTTGACATTCTGTTTTCCATTTCATTCATTCTATTGCTGAGGCTTTCTTCCATCATTTCTAATATGCTTATTGATTGTTTCAGTTCCTTTTTCATTTCAGCCTGAGTTTTCTTCAATATTTCTATCTGTTTTGTGAATTCAGTCAAAAGTTTATCCATATCTTCTTTTAGTTTTTAAATTTGTTAGTGTGTTCTTTAAATTCATTGAATTCTTTGATCATGTTTATTATTGTTCTTTTCAATTTTGTGTCCTGGATTATCTCGAGGGAGTTCTCATTGTAGAACTCTTCTGTAGGACTAGTGTTGTTTGGTGGGGGCATATTATTTGGGATTTTCATGTTATTATTTTTGTCATTGTGATTTTGGCATGTTGTTTTCTTTTTTTGTGTGTGATTGTGGTATGAATATCAAGTCTTCCTTTTTTGAGGTGGAAACTGATATTGTTTTTATTCTTGATGTGCCTTGGCTGTTTTCTTGTTAGGTTTGGAAAGCTGGTTCGTCTAGGCTTCAGGTTCTGACTTTTGATTTTATATTGGAGGGATCCTATGGCTCTAGTCCATGTACTCAGAAGTTCTTGCAGAGGCCTAAATCAGACACCAATCTGATATTCTCAGGCTTCCTTCTAAGGTCTGCACATACTAGCTGCTAGGCACAGCATAATTTGAGAAGCTCCCTAGGTGGAAGCGAGATTCAGGCACTCTCAGGCAGTCTGGAATTGTCTGGATCCCTGGTACAGGGCAAATGAGTCTAGCCCTGCAACAGTGGGAGGAGCTTCAGACAGTCCCAAGGTGGTGGGGATGGGCATGGCTCAATTTGGGAAGCCCACCACCATGCAGAGGCAGGATTTAGACTCTCTCAGGTAGTCTGGAAATCTCTTCTCCCAATTTTTAATTTTTCTTGTTTATTTTGAGTAGACTTTTGAGTTCTTTGCATAGTCTAGTCTAGTCTATGATACAAACCCTCTATCAAATATAAAGTTTGTAAAGTTTGTTTTTTCTCATTCTTCAGGCTGCTTCTTAACTCAAATGATGGTTTCCTTTGCTGTACAGAACCTTTTTAGTTTCATGAGGTCCCATTTGTCAATTGTTGGTGTTAATGCCTATGCTATCAGGATCCCATTCAGAAAGTCCTTTCCCGTGTGTATAAGCCCCACTGTATTCTCTACTATTTTCCCTGTCAGAATCAGGGTAACAGATAAAATATTGAGGTATGTGATCCATTTGGGGGTTGAGGTTTTTGCATGGTGATAAAGATCTAATTTCATTCTTCATGTACCTATCCAGTTTGACTGGCACCATTTTCTGAACATGCTGCCTTCTTTCAATGTGTGCTTTTGGGTTCTTTGTCAAAAAAATTAGGTATCTGTAAGTAAATAGACTTAAATCTGGGTCTTCAATTCTATTCTGTTGATTAATGTCAAGAAAATAATGTTTTTATTACTATAACTTCGTAGTATAATTTCAAGTTAGGGATGAAGTGACCAGCTCTTGACTATTGTTCAGGATTGTTTTGGCTATTTTTTTGTATGTGTTTCCATACAGAATTTGAGATTTTTTTTTTTCATTTTCTGTGAGGTATCATGTTTGAATTTTGATGGATTTTTTTTTAGCAAATCTGTAGACTGCTTTTGGTAAGATGGCCTTTTTCACAGTACTAATCCTACAAGTGTTCTGGACTACCTGGCATCAATCCTGAAACTTCAGGCTCACAAATTGCACCTGGCTCCTGGCAGAGAACTTACAAGCCTGGTGAGTGCACTGTGGTGCTCTACTTGAGCAGGCTTGGGAGCTGGGAAGGTGGCCAGAGGAAATACTGGGGTTGGGGAACTCACTTTCTAGGGGAACTCTTAGGTCCCTGGGCATTCATTGAGCTGCATGACTTAAGAAGTTCTCTCTGTTAGCTAGCAAAGTTGCTAGTGAATGCCGGGATTGGGGAACTAACAGGTCTGAGGAAACTCATAGGTCTGGGGGAACTCACATTTCTAAAGAGTGCATGGAGCTGGCACAGAAGACAGGGACTGCTGCAGTAGTGGAACTCACAGATTGAGGGGAGTCCAGAGGTCTACTCCAATTTATTTTTTGAGACAGGGTCTCTCATTCAATCTGGAGCCTACCGTTTGGCAGGATGGTTGGCCAGTGCACTGTTGGGATTGCCTGTCTCTGCTTCTTAGCTATAAGGTTGTAGACATATGCTTACATCCAGGTTTACATGGATGCTTGCGATCTGACTTTAGGTCCTCATCCTTGTGTATTAAGAACTTTACCTATTTTTCTCCCACCTCTTGTCCACAACTTTAGGAAAACTTAATTATGTTTTTCTTATACCCATTGTGATGGGTGTGAAATGGCATGTTACTGTGATTTTGATTGAATTTCCTAATGACTAATGGTATTGAACAACTGAGTGGTCTTTAAGATATCTTTTATGAGGAAATATATTTATTGAAGTAATTTGCCCATTTTAATATGTTTATATATTCTTCCCATTTCCTGAATTTTAGGGAGTTCTTTATATATTATACACAGGAGTCCATTATCTGATATATAATTCACAAATGTTTATTCCTTATATATATATGTATATATTTAACTTTTTGATTATCTTTTAAAGTACAAAAGTTTAAAATTTATTATTTTTTCTTTTACTTCTTATTCATTAGTGTCATACTTACAAAAAATGTCATTACTTAACCTGAGTTCATAGGCTCCTATTTTCTTCTAAAATTTCTAGGTTCAGTTATTATATGTAAGTTTATTGCTTATTTATTTATTTTTGCAAGTAGTAAGGCAAGGACATGGATGTCTAATTGTTACAGAACCATTTGTTGAAAAGATTCTGCTCCCTCCATTGAATTATCTTATAATTAAAAATGAACTATTGAAGATGAAAGTTAAGGCTTACTTGTGGACTTTCGATGCTGTTCAACTGGCCTATATGTTTATCCAATGCTACTACTGCTCCATTTTGATGATTGTAGTTTTGTAATAAGTTTTGAAATTACAAAGTGTAAGTCCCTGAACTACTTTTTTTCCAACAGTTTGTGATTTTTTGATTCCTTTGCATTTTCATATGAATATTAGGACTAATTTGTCAATTTGACACAAACAAACAGAAGAATAAAAAGCAGAACTCTTCTAGAAATTTGATAGGAGATACTTTGTTAATCTGGGTACTATTACCATTTAAGAATCAAAGCAGTCTTCTGATCCATGAACACAGTATGTTATAGGTTTATTTAGTTTTTTTTTTTCTTGTTTGAATTTTTATAGTTTGTTTTTTGAAATGCGTTCCCTGTATGTCTCTAAAACGACTAAGTATTCCTTTAGTTTCTGGAAGTATGGAATATGGCTATAATAATCATTTGCCTCTCCAACTAATTTTTTTTTTTTTTTGAGACAGGTCCCTGTAGCCCCAGCTGGTCTGGGACCTTGCCGTGTAGATCAGACTGGTCTCAGTCTCACAGAGATCTGCCTGCCTCTGTCTTGAGAGTGCTGGGATTAAAGGTGTGGACCACTTTGCCTGGCATTGTCAACTAATTTTTTTAATATTTTTTATTTCTGGGTCTCTTTTTCCTAATTATTTTTCTTTTCATTATATATTTTCCTATTTCTTTACATGCTTGGCAAATTTTTTATATGTTACTGGATTGTACATTTTACTCAGTGGGATACTGATATTGTTGTTTGTTCCTATCAGTATTCTTGATATTATTTTTCAGGAAGTTACCTGGAGCCAGCTTGATCTTTCTGAACCCTGTTCTTAGACTGGGTATGTAAGAACAAAAAAGCCTTTAAACCCATGCTAATTTTGTCTCATCCCTAAGACGATACATTTGAATATTCTATCCATTGTCCCATTAATGGCATAATTTCTCATGCTGTAAAATGGAAATGTGTTTAGCTCTAGCTCCTAAGAGTATTGCTCTTCTCCTTCTAGGTAACTTAATCTGTCCCTAAACCAACATTATCTAGCTAAAGACTGCAGGGGTGTTCCACGTCTTACTTTCTCTGTTCCTCTCTCATCTTTGGCATCGGCTTTGTTAATCTTAATTACATGGCTTGTCTGTACTTATAGTTTCTCCTTTCTGCTCCAGTAATTCTTTAGGTAGGCTGTCAGAGGGTTCGCATTGTCTCCACGTCTCCTGGATCACTGTCCTGCAGTAGTGCCTGTTGTTAAATGTCCCAAACCCAGTGTCTCATACATTTTGCTCAGGTTTTATGTAGCTCCTTTAAAACAATATTTTATTTATTATTTTTGTTTCATGTGTATATGAGTGTATTGTCTGCATGGATGTAAGTGTACCCATGTCGTGCAGTGCCTATAGAGGTCAGAAGAGGATGCTGGATCCTCTGGAACTGGAGTTATGGACAGTTGTTAGCTGCCATATGGGTGCTGGGAATGGAACCCAGGACCTCTGCAAGGGCAGTCAGTGCTCTTAACTGCTGAGCTGTCTCTCCAGCCCTGTAGCTTCTTTTTGAAAAAGTTATTTATTTTGTATGTATTTGTGTTTGGGACATGCATGCTATAGAACATGTATGGAGGTCAGAGGACAACCTATGAGAGTCAATTTTCTAACCCAGGTTGTCAGACATGGTAGGAGGGGCCTTTACCCATCTTCCCTGTCCCCTACCCCAGCCAAAAAATACATTTATAAATATATATTATTTTTATTTTATGTATAAGGGTGTATTGCTTGCATGTATGTAAATGCACCCATGTCATGCAGTGCTCACCGAGGTCAGGAGAGAGTGTCAGAACTGGAACTGGAGTTATGGGCTGTTGTTAACTAACCATGTGGGTGCTGGGAACTGAACCTGGGTCCTCAGCAAGAGCAGTCAGTACTCTTAACCACTGAGCCATCTCTCCAGTCCCCAGAGAATACATTTTTAAAAGAACACAAAATCAGATAAATTTATTAGAACTTCACCACATTAGAATTATTTTCATTCTCATTCAAATGGAAGTTGAATGCTCAGTATTTATTAGTGTAATATTGTCTAAGCAATATCAACAAAAAACAGTTACAATAAAACTCAGAAGAAATTTCCAGAAACTTAAAAAAAAAAAAAGTATAGCCAGAGTGTTCTTAAGATAACTGCTTGTGGAGAGATAACATGCTTTATTATAGTTCACTTTCCACACTTTACTATCTCTGAAATCAGCATCCTTATTAGTACTTAGTAGTATTTTTTTTCTTTTTAGAGTAAAAAACAAAACAAAACCAGTAGTGTTCTATAACCAATAGTACCTTAGATGTAAAATACTACACAGCTGGGCATGGTGACCAGTACACGGGAGGCAGAGGTGGACACATCTCTGAAGTTAGCCTGGGATGGTCTACATAGTAGGCTCCAGGCCAGCTCGGGACACATAATGAGGCCTGTCTCAGAAAAAATCCCAATCAATCAATCAATCAATCAATCAATCAAGTAAGACCCTGTCTCTGAAAAAAAAACAAATAAATAAAATAAAATAAATGAATAAAATATGGCAAACCTTGATTTATTTTTTGTCAACAAAGACAATCCTTCTACAAATTCCAGTTGGGGAAAAAACTTGTTAGATTAATAATTAATTTTAATTTTAGTTGTTTTCCATCTTCATTGTAAGCTAACGAGAAAAACTAGCTTCCTTTTTAACTCTTGAAATGTAGGATCCTATGACTTTTATTATTTGTTGATTATTGTTGAAGTCACCACAAAATTTCTCATTCTTTTTTATCTCTACTCAACCCTACTATGCAGTTCAAAATGATCAAATAATAAGACAATGATCAATAAGTATATTCTGTCAAGCTTTGAGATGAAAGAAAGAATGAGACTTAAAAGCAAAATAGATCCTTGGGGAATAAGTTCCAGAAGGGGGAGAGCAGTTTATCTCAAGAGTTCATCTGAGGGAGTCTTTGCTAATCCCCATTTGCTGTTCATTTCCTACTTTGTGTTATTAAAATAATGTGATGTTATGGAAACATTCTTTGAAGAACAGCTAAGAGACCAAGCATTCACCCCGGAAAGAATTAAAAAGCTAGTTTATTCTTTTCTCATGCATGAGGACTCAGAATTAGCAACTAAGGATTTTAGATTTTCAGAGCCTTTAACGGAAGTACAGATGGGGATTAAATACACATTTTTACATCATCATTTTATGGCTGCCACCTGGGCACTATGTTTCTTTTCATGATAGGCCATGTTATCTCAGGAAAATTCCTTCCTGAGTTCACTTAGTCATCATAGCTTATAAAATAGATATCCCAGGCATGATGCAGGACATCTGCCACCTTTTGTCCTTAGCTGGGTCACGCTTATTGGGCTATGACTTGGTCAAATGGTCATTGCAGTTTACAATCTGTCAATATCAACAGAAGTTTAGATTTACATTTTCTTGGACTAATTGGACCTAGTGCCTCATTGAACCATTTAATAAATTTTCCATTTTCTTAGTTTCACATCTTTGTCAGTAGACATGACATCACTGATTAGTAAAACATTACAGGGTTGCATCTTCAAGATCTCTACTCAGTAATAGAACAACAGGAAACTTCAAATGACCTAAACTTACAAGGACATTACATAAGAATACAGTTATAAGAATACCACTTTTCCTTATCAGTGATTCTAATAATCAGTACTTGCTGTTAGTACTGTTTACAGAAGGTGATGATGGTGGTGGGATCTGGTCAGCAATTCAACCTCCCAGGCCTCTGTTACTGCTTATATTTCTAACCCTTTCACACTGCTATGTTGAGATAAAAAGGAGAGAGGATGATAACAAAAGAGGAAGGAGGAGAGAGGGGGGAGAGTGGGGAAGAAAAATGAAGGGAAGGGAAGGACAAGGGTAAAAACTGATAGAGCGCCTCAGACGCTTTTCAGCAGTACTATCCCTTTGTAATTCTACTGTTTATCAAAGTGACAGGGCTACTGAAATCCATGACTTTTATGAACTGATGATATTCAAGTCAAGATATTATCTAATGAATCATAATTTATAACATGCCAAAGTATAATTCCCAGTTGACATAATTAAGCAGTATTTGCTAACAATAATTTATTAACACAATTTCAAAGCCCATTGTTTATTTTATTGCAATACCCATTTAGAAAAGAAAATCTGTGAAAGTTGAAATGGCTAATTTTCTTCTTAAGAATAATTTTTAAAAATAAAATTAAGTATACAAATAGTACCTACACTTTTATTTATCTTAATTTAATTTTACTTTTTTTGAGGCATGGTATCACTGCAGCCTGGCTGCTCTGAAACTCACTTTATAGACCAGACAGCCTCCATCTTACAGAGATCCACCTCCTCTGCCTCCTGAGTGCTGGCATTTAAAGGTATACCTGGCTACTCTGGAAATCTTATCCGCTTTGCTAGGTAAGACTGATTCTCATCTCCTTAATGGAATTTTTCTGGATAACCTCAGTTATAAGTGAGTCTTTTCTCTGAATTCCTATCGCACTTTAAAAAACATTTTATTTATTGTCATTATTTTATGTGTATGAGTAAATTGCCTGCACGTAGGTAGGTGCACTTGTGTCGTGCAATTCCCTCGTAGGTCAGAAGATTCCCCCTATTGCACTGGAACTGGATTCACAGACTGTTGTTAGTCACCATGTGGGTGCTGGGAATCAAACCCAGGTCCTCTGCAAAAGCAGTCAGTGCACTCAACCACTGAGCCATCTCTCCAGTCCCAGCACTTTTCTTGTTTGTGCGTCTTTATGCTCAGGATCCAAATTCTTCATGAACACCAATTTCATACTTATTATAGTCTGATGCTTTTCTGATTTGTTTTTTTTCCTGTATCTTCATTTCCTAAGACAATATTTAACATTAAGTAGAAGACTAATGTATTTTGAAATGAAAGTTACATTATACTCTCTGAAATTAGATGAAAATATAGAGAATGTGAAGTGTAAATTTGAATGCTATACAATATGTATGTAAATTGTACATTTTAAAGAGTTTAAGTAGTGAGTCCTTCGTTGTTACAAAAATTTTATTTTATACTCAATTGAAAAGTTTTTTCAAAACGTAATTTAGTAATATTTATTACATTTTAGTTTAAAAAGATGGGCAATCTACATTAATTGTGTGATCTTCTAAAGTATCTTGAATATTTTCTTTCTTAAAATTTGGTTTGTGAACCAGTAGTGTCTACAGCAATCTGATCTCCTGAACTATGCATTTTAGCAGGATGCCTAAATGGTCTAGAAACCACCCAGTGAAACAGCCAAAACTGGTAAAATGTTTTGTCTTTGCACAGAGTTCTCATGAAATAACTGTTTGTGAAACAAGTACAAAGATTCTAGGTCATGTATTCTGTGTAGCACAAATCCTTTATTAAAATTAAGTTGAATAGAAACTAAAACAGTTATGTAAGATTAGTCCATTTGCTAGGTAAAGTAGTTCTGCAAAACTCCTATCAGGTCTCAAGACTTTGAGATAGTTTACAAATATTCTAGTAAATGTCAAGATGCCATGGAACAGTAATTTTATCAAAGGGTAGTAGTTATTGAAGTGCTCACACACTCTCTGGATATAAAATTCAACATTGTTATTTTACTGTGTTTTTAACTTGTCGGGTAAGACACTTTTCTGAGTCTCAGTTTCCTTTCAAAATATAATCAGCATGTTTCTAAACCACATCAGTCTGTTACAATAAAATGAAGTAATTATTTTAATGCTTCCATTAAGTAAGAATCTTTTAACTGTAAGAGAAAGAAATACAACTTAAAGTAGAGGGAAAATTCTTAGTAATCAAATCATAGGAAGTGTTGGATTGTGTCTAGATTCCAGGGCTACCTGCTATTTTTTACTCATGACATTACTTTTTGGTTATTTTCTGTTATTTGTTAATCAATCAATCTGTCTGTCTGTCTGTCTCTCTTCTATCATCTTCCATCTATCATCTATTTATCACTCTATTTCTTATGAGATGTGATGTCAATACATAGCCCTGGCTGCCCTGAACTCATTGTACAGACCAGACTGGCTCCAACTTGCAACAATCCTTTTATCTTTGCCTTTTGCAGTTGGGATTGTAGGAACATGTCACCATGCTTGGCCTGTAATTTAAGATCATTCTCTTACAAGCATTTTTCTTAGTGAAGACATGGTTTATTTAAAAAAAATTTCCACTAGTGAGGCATGTGGATGAGATGTACTTCATATTAAGTTTAAGGACCCAGGGGAAAGATACAGATTGGCATGTCAGATGCCTATCCCTGTTACTGAAATCTTGAGACAAAAAGTTGGAACATTTTCTAGAAGGAAAGGGGCAGTCTTTGCAGTAGACAGACAAAGCAGACTCTCAGTATAAAGTAAAAATGTTGAGTAGAAACTTCCATCTCACAGAGAATGTATCTAATGCTTCTTTTCTCCTACTTTCATTTGCCTTGTTAAATGCGTAGGACTACTATAGCATTCTTTGTGCCCTATTAATCTTCATGGTCGTTCTTTGTGCTGCCTACCAGCTGTCCACAATCTGCGTTTTGGAGATATAAACAGGGACAGTCTTCTAATTCTTCAAGTGACTTTTCCTTTTTCATTTTGCTTTCATGTGCAGGGCAAGCTAGATACCTTCCAAAGAGAATTATATGTGAATTCTGGGTCTAGAATCCTAAATCCTCAAACTCTCAGTTCAGAGAAGTTCCTTTCCATGCCCAGTCTAAAGCCTGACTCAGCATGATTGACAGAAATCTTTATGAAGAATTCTCAGTTTCACCCGCAGGGATAATGTTGTCTCTGTTTCTCAGAAAGGAAAATTGAAATTATTGAGTATTGTATTTTAAAAACCATCTAGTCATAAAGAACAGCATGTTCTCTCTCTCTCTCTCCATATATATATACGTATTTAATCTTTCTCTTGTTCTCGAAGGACACAGCCAGACTTAAAAAATAATCCAGTGTGCATTTTTTAATGGCACACGTTGATTGGAATCTTCCATATCAACATAATGCTAGTTTTCAGTCTTTACAGATTTCTCCATGATGACTCTCTCAAAATATAGTCTTACTTCTAAAGAAAAGCAGTCTCTAATAACCTCTATAATCATAGTTTTGCTAAAACAAATGCATTCAAATAAAGTTTTTCTTTACCAGGTACATCAATGAAGTTAGTAATAATATTTTATCTATATTATAAAAATATATAACACATGTATATATTTGAAGTGTCTGTTTGTACACAGTAGAGTTAGCTGTGGTAGTTATTGTTTTTTAGAGGTAGTTTAGTATCCATGATTTATTATCTCATATAGCATTACAGAATTCAAGTGCTAAATTTTCATTTAATTTTTGTATCCTTTTATTCATGTACTTATTCATTGAAATGTTCATTAAAGCTATATTAAACATTCTGCACCATGATTGACCTGGGAAAACAAGGAACAAGACAAACTTAGTCCCATACTGTTATAGGCCATAGACTGTGGTGGAATCTTTTAAATATGGTCTCAAATCAATATCTCCTTCATTCTTACTGGGAGGAAAAAAAAAACAAGAAAAATCTTCCATGCTCTTATGAAGAGAGCTGCATTGTTGTTACCTCTGATGTCCTGACCTAACCTTAGGAATTATATTTAGTTTACCATAATAATTCATTCATTCATTCAGCTGAATGGCATTCTTAGCTTCCTGTCTCCAGCAGAACTATGTCTATCAGACCACAGGAATTACAATTTCATGGTGAGAGGACTGATACCATGATACAGTTTAAAAATATTTGTGTACTTCTTATGTAATCAAGCATTTTAATAAAGGAAATAACTTTTATTTATTGCTGATTAAATCATGAAACCTTTCCCAGTAAATGTTCTGCCTCTCCTCTTGATGGAATGATTTGTTGCTTATTTTTTCACATAGTCTTATAATCATTTTATGGTATTATTGCCCTTGTTTTAACTACATGAATGAATATAACTACTTCATTCTTTTATTAACTTGCTATTCACAGATGAGGTGAGAAATGCAAATAGGATATAGTAAAATAGTTTATTGATTATAGTAAAATAGTTTATTTCTAAGTATTTTATTTATTATTTTTATTTTGAGTGTATTGCTGCATGTATTCAAGTGCACCTGTGTTATGCAATGCCCAAAGTGGTCAGAAGAAGGCAATGGATTCACTGGAACTGGATTTATAGTTATTAGTCATCAAGTGAGTGCTGGGAATCAAACCTGAGTCCTCTGCAAGAGCAGTCAGTGTTCTTAACCACTGAGCCATCTCTCCAACCACCAGGATATAATAAAATAATTTATAAAGATAATGTAAGGTATCTTGTGTAGTTTGCAAGATAAGCAATAATTGATAGGTTCTCAAAGTTCACCTCTTCCTTCAGCTGTTATCATTTTTTTTCTCTTTCCAATTTTCTGAAGCTTGATAATAGATATTTTAAATATTCTTTTGTTGTTTCTTAAATATGCTATCAAGGGTGGCAAAACAACTCAGAAGATAAAATCATTTTGTGCAAACCTGACAATAAATTTAAATTTCTGTCTACCACTTTATTAAGCTGCATTTGTAAAACTCCTCAGTAGCTTCTTGTGGTTAAATAAATACAAGTACAGTTTTAGAACTCAACCATCTTGCAAATGGAAATGCCATCCTTCTGCTTTTGACTCAGGTCAATAACCTTACCAACATCTTTAACTCCTTTTTCATATAGTCCACATTATATCCATCACCACATACTGTTAGATTTACCTGTGAAAACACCTGAAGAATCTTACCCATTTCTCAGCTAATCTGAGGCTTCGATTCTTCTAGTTTGGGTGCATTGCTTCCTCCCTTGCTCACCTATGTCTTCTTTCCATTTGTTCTGTTTGTCTGGAAATAGCATCTCTATTCACCACAGTTTCCTTCATAAGTTTACTCAAGTTTTATGTTGGTGAGGTCTTCGCTGATGACCGTAACTAGCATTAAAAATCCAGGCATTCCGTATTCTCCTTTATTGCTATATGTTTCTTGTTGCCCTTACCATCTTATCTTCTATATGCTGTACACATCTACTTGTTTATCCTTAGACTGCTTCTTCCTCCAAACTATATTTTTCAATGTTTTATTTTCCTGCTATATCCTCAGTTCCTAGGACACTGAATATAAACTCTGGCATATAAAAGTTTGAAATAAAACTTTGTTGAAAAGAAATAAATCTTGTTGTAATTAGTATAAATATTAAATACTAGTGAATATTAAATAGATTTGTTTTCAGTAGATTTGGCTTAGTAACAAAGAATATAGTACTTTAAACCAGTTTAAAACAAAAACCAAATATTGTGGTAATGACTTTTACAATTTGGACATATTCTGTATTATGATTCTTACTTAATCTATCAAAAGTTAATCTTATCTTGAACTTGTTTATAATGTAAAGAAGCTCAGTAAGCCATGTATTCCTCTTGTAAACACATCCATTCCTCATGACCTTACCTTGCCCTGTACCTAGAATAATGTGTGTGTGTGTGTGTGTGTGTGTATGGTGAATTTCAAAAGCAAGCACTTAACTCTTTGATAGCAATGAGAGAAACTGATAATATTGGTTTCTTCTTCTTCTTCTTCTTCTTCTTCTTCTTCTTCTTCTTCTTCTTCTTTTCTCTCTCTCTTTTCTCTCTCTCTCTCTCTCTGTCTCTCTCTCTCTCTCTTTCTGTGTTAGGCTAGGTCTAGGGATCAGAAAGGACAAAACTGTCTTATAAGATAATGGGTCCAACTTGACTTTTACTTCCCCATTTGTAAAACAAAGAGCTAGTCTTTGTTTGCAGGCACAGTTCCTAGAGAAATCTGAAGGAATCGGTCTCAGCAGTTCAGGTCTGTTCTTGACTGAAATAGATGTTAAGAGTCAGGCTGTATTTTATTAAGGCATAATGGTAATGCGTATGTAATGTTAGATAGTAAACACCACAAAACATAAAAACAATAAAGTATTAATCTAAAAATATTCTTACTTTGTCTGAATTTAACTTACTTTGATTTGAACATCACATTACAGTTTTAGATCTTCTCTTTAATTTGTGTAAGAATTGTGTTTGGAATGACACATTGCTGACTAAGTTCTAAATTTTATAAATGCTTATGTAGGAAATAGAATTAAGTGGAGCAGTAAAATGTTGTGTTCTGTTAACCAATCGCCTGTCAACCCTCCTGCATCCCTCCTTTTACTTAGGAAAAGCATCCCTGTCTTTGTGATCACCTTGTTATAGGCCGGTATCATTGTATTTCTTGAGAAAGTTCTGAAATTCTCTTTTTAATATCTCTAAAATGGAAGTAAAACAAAAGACAGGAACCTTCTAATTTGAAGTACATGTGGATCCTGATATTTAAGTAGATCTTTTATGTTTGCATGCAAGAGAACTTATGAGACTGAGAAGCAGTACCATCAGTCAGATGCCAAAAAGGCAAATGCCTGTCCAAAACTCATTTTTGTTCAAATATTTTTTCTTGAATTACTAGGTATCAATAATCCCAAACAAAAACCAAAATTATTCATGAAATCAAAAACCCCATCAGTGACTTTTCTGTTGCATGTGAGTGATATTTGTATGTTAATAAAGAAGTACTTTAATGTGCGTGTGGCCCTAGAGTCTTGCTCTAAAGTACTGTATAGATTTTTTTAAGATAGTTATTTTTAAACAAGGAAAGTTGAAATTTATAATAGAACATTACCAGGTTTATAGAAATAAGAACAATAATAATAGATTGTAAGACTACTTATATAAGATTTGGAAATGATTTGATTGTTGGGAAAATTCTTTTAGAGTTATATTTTGGACTCAATAATTCACAACAATTTAGGGTAATGAACTGATCTGTTAAAATCCTGGAATATTTTTAAATGTTTTTTTTTTTCCTCAAAGATTGGTTCTTTGCATTATCCTAACTCTATATAACTTCATAAAGAGATGCCTGTATTCAGGCATTCTTCCAGTCCTAAATTCATTCCCAGCTATGTCCTTACCATCTGCATTTGGACATTCTCTAACCATCTGACTTAATGGACTAATGATAACGACTGACAGTATTTGTTGAGGAATGACTTTTGCTACATTCTAAGTGATTCATTGGCAATAGTTGATTTACTCTTAAGAACAGTGCTAAATTTATTCTTAATTGCTTTAATTTTACAAAACTGAAAGTTCAGGAGTTCAAGAAATGTACCCAATTTCATATGGACATTATATGGCACTTGTAAATGCAAAGCTCATTTTTTCATTCTTCACTTCTTTTTCTCTTCTTTTCATTTTCTGTCTTAAGTACTAGGAGTCAAAGTCAGGAATTCAAATGCGCTATGCAGTCCTATGCTACTTACTGAATCAGCACTGCCTCCCCTGCCCCAGCAAAGCCTATATTACTACAACTTCCCAGCTAAGGATCTAGTGTATGGTACCTAGTGTGTGGTACCTAAGAGGCCTTTCATACATGTATTTTAAAAGTTAACGTTTTATCTTCAGAAAATAGCAATTGGGAAGTATTTCCATATGTTTGATACTAAATTATAATTTGTTGAAAATTTGTGATTTATCACATGTATTGAATAAACAGTGAAAGACGTGGCTAAACAAAGATAAACATGACCTCGTTCAAGTCATCGTCACTGCGGGATTTCTCACCCTGACACAGGAGTTATCGCCCCAATTATTTTTGTTAAGAAATAGGATCACACGCTTTCCCCCCAGCCTTTTCTGAATGAGTTTGAAGAAGTCTTACTATAAATAAAGCAGCATTGCACCATTGACCACAGATATGCTGCATTTTTTACTTGATCATATTCATTTAAAACAACAAACCTTTCTGACCTTCATATCACTGCTGACCATGGTTTGGGAGTTCCTAACTCTTCATGTTAGATTTGGAGCATCCTGAACAAATTAGAGATCAGATATAGCGTAATGCAAAATGTAAGTGCTTTGAGACAGATAGCCTGGATTTGAATTCTGAATCTGCTCCTTATAGCCATGTACAGTTAAGCAAGGTTATTTCATTTCACTCTATTTCAGTTTTTAAATATATAAACTGACATAAAATACACATTTGTTAGGGTTATATGAGGAATAAATTAATTATATAAAACACTAAGTATAATATCTAGCATCGTGAATACTAAATACATGGTGGGTTTTTGTTATTAAAAATGCATAGCATATTAATTAGTTCATTTAGGATATAACCTTATATAGTGTATGTCATTTGGTAAATAATTATGGATATTTAAGCCAAATATTTTTTAAGAAAGATAAGTGCATCAAAATACATTGTATACAAATAGCTAAGAATGAATTTTTCAAATTTTTTGAAAACCTACTAAGCTATTCAGATATAAATTGATTACAGATAAACTTTAGCACATGCTTTTCTACAAAGTAAATGCTTTCCTGAAACCTGTTAACTAATTTAAATAGCTTACATGAAAAAATTTTTGTGGAATCTACTTAAATACTGCTGTAATAAATGGAGAAGTTCTTAATTTGAGAGTATACTAAGTAATAGTATCTATATTTTGTAGGTGAGATTTCAAGATCATGTTAATAATATAAATTCTTGTATTAACTTGATTTTCAATCTTATTTGATAAACTTGCTTTTTATTATAGTTTGATAGTTAATTTAAAATACTTGAAACAAATTCAAGCATTTAGTATTTTTGCTGTTAGTTATTCAATCTTGATTTAAAGACAACTAACTAACTACAAATCAGAAATAAAAGAAAAACAAATAAACAACCAAGAAAAAAGAACAAGACCTTCAGGTTAGCCTTGTTTCTAAACTGAAATTGAGCAATTGGTAGAATTTTCTTCCATGTGATGCGAACAAACACAGTAAAAATTTCTATGCTTTCGTATATGCTAGTCCATGTACTAGTAATGGTTTACTTTGTCTTCTCTCTCTCTCTCTCTCTCTCTCTCTCTCTCTCTCTCTTTCTCTCTCTCTCTCCGAAATACTTTTCTATGTTTTAGACTCGATCTCAGATATTATATCCCCTGGGAAGTATTCCTTGATATCTGCTACGTTCATCCTGGTTCTGAATCAGGTGCCCTTTTTAACACTTTCATATACCTGTTACACTGTCCTTGCACATGCTCGATTATCTACTTTTTTCCATAATGTAATACTTTTGGGGGTATTTGCTTTGCTTTTCAAGTGCTTTTCATAGTATTTGTCTTAAAGGAATTATTTAGTAACTTTATTAATCAATAGTAAACATTGGTTAAATTAATAAACCAATCTTTGTCCTATTTATGAGATGATTTTTCCTGAGATATATTCAAATGCATTCAGTTATTTTCAAATGCTTAAATAAAGATGAATTTTTTTCACGGAAATAAAAGACAACTTTTGTTTGTTCAATTATTTTTTTTTGTTGCTATTGAAGGAAGATAATATTTTCTGTCATAACCAACTTTACGTTTACTTGTTTTTTGTGTCTCTTCATTTATTCATTGGTGTTTAATTTCTTAGGAACAGATGATGCAGTCACAAGTCCAGCTGAATTTCAGAACACTAAATCCAAATAATGGCATTATAAGAAAAGATGAAGATCCAAGCTGTTCATATCAAAGGCTTCTCTGGAATGGAAGAGAGGGAGAATTAGAAATGAGTAAGAGGTTTGTTGGCAATGTATGCTATTCCTGTATGGTCAAACTAAACTTTGGTTTAGTTTGAAGAAAGAAAAGGAGTGAAAATGATAGCTATTCCAGATAAATCTATAGAATTTGAAAGCAGAGAGAACTTGTGCTCCATTCCTAATGAGAGGCTTTGAAAGGTTCCCTCATTCTTGAGGCAGCCTGGGTGAAATAGGATAGATACATCTTGATAGTAATGTAAGAGCTAATTTGAGTTTGTTTAGATATGTCTTTAGAATGAAGATTTTCATTTCAGATTTATAAGAGCATTATTGCTTCAAATCATCTGGAAATAGTAAGTAAAAAAGAATTATCATCCTTACCTGTAGAAATTTCAAAAGTAAACAGTAAACAGAGTATCAATAGCTACTATCTTTAGTTGATGAGCTTATGAATAACTCTTTTTGTCTTTATATCATAAAGTTTTGAAAATTTTTCTGTAGTGTCTTGATTTACCTGGCTAATGTTTAGGCTTCATCTTCCCCCTTTACTAAATTTTTGTTAGGTAGTGTATTCCTATTTAATGATCCTTTAATAAATTCTGAACAAATCACTCTGTAATCACCAAAGTTCATTTAAAGAATCAGCAATTTTGTCTTTTAGAAAAGCAGGTATCAACACATGCTACAAAATACACAATTCTCTTTTGAAATGACCAATTTAAGGTCATTCATAAAGTTATTTTCTGGTATGTCTGAATTAAAGTTTCTGGTTATATTTTTCTTTCTGTAAGACAGTAATTCCATTTATAAATAAGTATTTAGAAAGACATATTTTGAAATTCTTTGAAAATTTTAGTGAATTATAAAAATTAAAAAATTATAGTAAAGTCAAAATGAACATTTAGTTATTAGACAGTATAGATCATGGAAAGTTTATCTATATGTCATATACCAACTGATTATACTATCTGAATACTATTTGCTAATAATTTGGTTACTTATGATCAAGTTCAGGAATTGCTGAATTTTTGTTTTTTGTTCGTTTTTTCTCCATATAACGTTTGTCATCTCTCTTTGGCAGAGTGAAAACTGCGTAGTACACACAGATTTTCTTTTTTGTCATAATTTGTGAATGTATAGTAAATTTTACACGTGGGACACTGAATATTATTTTGGTGTAATTCTTTAACTTGATATAGAAAGGATTTAAGGACTATTTTACCACAAGATTAGCTCTGTAATAAGTGTGATATTGATTATTTTCAAGTTAGGAATAGAAATGATACATTCGGGACCATTTAGCAAAGACAGTGATAATTAGGCTTAAAGGCTGATAATTGGAGAAGTGATGAGTTGAGACATGCATATACTTCTTGTTTACATAACAAAGAAGGGAAAATTAAACATTTCCCTTTAAAAAGAAACCCCTTAAGGATTTTAAGTCTCTATAGTAAGGGTGAGAAAAATGTTATTAAAAGTTAGTTATTTTGTCTTCTGGTCTACTTATTTTTGTACATATTTTTAAATTACTTGCCAAATAATATTTCTTATCTAAACTGTGATCTTTTGGGTGTGGAGTACCTGTCTTTCTTGTTTCTATGTAGTTTCTAGTTCATGATAGACTTTCAACTTCTTTCTCAATTAATTTGTAGTAAGATGCTGTTTTCCAGTAGTCAATTGAGGAAGTAAGCTGTACATGGGTTTCTCTTTGAAATAAACTGAGTCAAAAAGTTAAAATCAGGCATTTGTCCCAGTCTCAGGAGTGGGAAAGCCAGCTACGATCTAAGAGACATGTGACCTAGAAGGTCTCTTTAAGCTTGGTCTTGAGTCTAACTTTGGAATAAGTTTCTTAGTTACTTTGTTTGTATATTCCTTTTCTGATTGTTGGCTAAAGTTACTATCAGGTTGAGAGTCTAAGAACATCCATAAGATGAGTCTAATTAATCACTTTTCAATTGTAGACAATTCCCCATAGTGTATGCCATGTGTTTTAGAGTTGGTTATTCTTCCATAATGGTCAGCAATTATTTTTAAGCTCTTAAGAAAGCATTTTTGGGATCTCTTGAGTTTGTTAACGAAGTAGTATTCAACGAAGTACCACTGGATTGATGTATCTTACAGAGGTATATAATATGCATTACATTGTTCAGAACCTTTATGTGGGTCCAAAGGATAAAGACTCTTTGGGATGAAGCAAAAAGAAATACAAACAGTGCCATGACATACCATCATATACGAAACTAATGAGTTTTAGAATTTTAACACAATATTTTAAAACTTATTGCCAACCTAATTTTCAAATATTTTATATTAAAAAGGATCAAAGCAAAGGATCTTGAGATCTAAGCCAGAAACACAATACTGAAAAAAAAAAAAACTAAGGCTGAAAAATTGTTTGTTTTACAATGGCAGTGCTGTCAGTAGCCTTTAGAATCCAGGATTTTCTCAAAAACAATCAATAGTAGATGACCTCTTCTGTAACAAAAACATTATATCATTGTGCATATCTTATTCCCAGAGCTTAAAATAGCGAAAGGAGGTGGGAACTGAAAGTGCACTGAATCAATGCTGATTTGTACATTTGGGAGATGAGACGAAATTGAGGTCAGTCAGAGTCCCAGGATACAGGACAGATCAAGGAAGGAAGCACACCGTGGTGACTGTATCTTTCCTGACCAACAGATTTGTTGGTCAGGACATGGGTAGTAGAAGAGGTTGCTTCTTCTGCTTGGTGTTTCCTGAAATTTCTTTTTGTATTGTTGACCTTTGGCCAATCCCTACTTTCATTTCATTCCTCAGAGAGGAAAATTCCACTTAATATTGCGGTCTGTAACAGTAGAAATAGTATTGGAAAGCATAGTACCTCTAACGTAGTAGGATTGACCAAGTTAAGTCAGACAATTGTTACATTCTTGTGGAGTGTATCAGCACATTCACTTCCTTTGACAAATCTAGTCAGTCAAACAGCACTTAACAGGACATTTGAATTAGGGCTGCAAAGTTGTTCTACTAGAATATCACTGGATTTCTAAACAAGAGGAACCAAGTTTTAATTATCTAGACCCAAGGAAACTTTATTGTAGAGGAAAGTACATTGGATTTTCATATATTCCCAATTCACCTTGGAGCAATTTTCAAAAGGGTACCCTGGATAATTCATGCAAGCCTTCACCAAAACCATACAGATAATGTGTATGTGTGCATTTTGGATTGTTTTGTACAATTTGGGTTTTCTCTTCTCCTGTTTCTCTTTACCTCCAGATTTTGAAAGCCAGAGAAGTTGAGCTGTGAAATTCTACCATTTTCTTAGTAAAAATTTCACTATCTAGAAAATATGATTATTTTCTGCCCAGCTAGTATCAGTTTTGTATCTATCTTCTTCATAAGGGTTATTTAGAATACGGATGGATTATCCAGTTTGGGATGTTACTTTTAAGATATTTTATAAAACAGAGATAGTTGATTAAATCAGGATGATATTCTTTATTGCCTTTCATTGTTTTACTAAGCAAACACTTGATGTCTTTGATTAGAGATGTGTAGAAAGAGGGTTATTAGACTTTGTGGCAAATGCCTTTACTTGCTGAGTCCTCTCATTGCCTAAAAAATGGGCTTTCCTGATCTTTAGAAGTAAAAAGTCTGATGTTGCAACCTGGTTGAGTCTTATACACTGGTACCTCTACTCTACAGTAAGAACCAAGCAATAGTTGTTACAGTGGCGTTCATCCATAGTTTGAGAATATATTTTGTAGGAACATACTGATTAAAAGTAATTTGAATAAAATTTTATTTTTATTTTCACACTTGGAATGAAGGGTCAGACTTTTTCCTAGTGATAATTATATCAGTTTAGAAGAAGTATAAATCAAGTGACTCAGGGCTATTTACCTGAATAGAAATAACCTTTTTAAAGAGATTTTAATATTTTATTCAAATAAATTATTTATGATTTCTGGTTATGATGATTTGTATGGGAAGGGGAGCATTTATTTATAAATTTGTTGTAGAGAGTCAGGCTGAAACCCCATCAGTAAATTCCTGTAAAATATCTTGTTACTTAATTTCTTTGTATAATCTCAATGTCCTATGCAAAAAGCAGTTACTCAAATTATCATTATGGTATTAAATCCAATATTTTTCTATAAATCAATACAAGCTTATTTTAAGAATTGTATTGAAGATAAAAACATTAAAAATCATCTATTATTTGACATGCAGTGAGAAATATGGAAAATTTTATTGTTTTGTTAACATTATTGTATATGAATCCCTGCTAATTAAAGATGATAAAATCTAATGTTTAAAAAATTTCAGGTAAACTATTGCTATTTTCAGTCATCCTCTTTCAAGTCTTGAAAGCTGTTTACTTTCCTTTATTTTTTAACTTTTATACTTTGAGGTCTAGTGAAGATGGATCTCATTACTGAAAACAGACACAACTATGCATGGAGGTGGCTCACTGCTGCAATCTCAGCATGTGGGTAGCAGAGGTAGGAAGATGAGTTCAAGGGTAGCTTTGTTACTGAGATTCTCTTAACAAACTAATGGCTGGGGATATAACTCAGCAGTACTTACCTAGCATATCCAAAGCCCTGGGTTTGACTCCATGTGTAAAAAATAGATGGGTCCCATAATTAATTTTGAGAAATATGTATAGCCACTCAATGACCATCACTAACTTCTTTTCTCTCTTCCGTGGATTATTTAACTACTTAAGGCAAAAGAATTTATGCTTGGATTGCTCTTACCAGATTTACTGTCATTTCAGTGTTCCTTAGTATTCTAATCATTGCCACTATCAGGATATTTTCTATATGTGCATTTTTTTATCAAGAGAAATTTTAGGAAGAATACATATACATGAAAGTATATGACTTACCAGAATTCCTCACAATTTAAATATTGAAAATATTTGTCCAATTTTTACTGTTAACAATTTGCTATTTTTATTAGCTAATAGTTCATTCTCACTGACATTCTAATTTTGAGGTCATTCTAATTTTTACTTGTTTTAAAAGGTATCAGGTACTCAGGGAAGAAATCCTGTTAAGTCCTTACATTAACATCACCTTGTCAGAACTGTATTTCCTATGGGGTTCTGGAACAAAGTGAATGCCTCAAGGTGTCAAAATCAAACTGAATTGGTTAGATGCCAGCCTGAACTCAACTGTATAAGAAGTTAGAATCTCAGATGAAATCTTAATGCTCTTTACACTTGTAGCATTGTAGGCTGTACTTTATACAAGTATCCAGGTGTGGGCAGTGATTCAGGGCTTGGGGGAGCCTCGCTTACCGGCCAAGGCAGTCAGTGCAAAGCCTGGCCCGCAGCCCGAGTGAGTAGGAGCCATGTGACTCTGGTGAGTTGGAGTGTGCAATTGCCTCCTGCTTCAGAGCTACCTGATCCGAATACTAAGCAGAGCGAGTGCCGGGCTGAGTGTAAGACACTGAAGACACTGCAGAGCAAGGTGCTTATTCCGGAGGCATTACAAAACATGGAGATTAAAGACCAGGGAGCTCAAATGGAGCCGCTGCTGCCTACGGTAAGAGACAACCTGCTGTCAAATAGATTAACCGCTTTGCCGCAGAACCTGTCAGGCAAGTGGTGTGCTGTGAGGTGCAAGGAGTGTACTTTTGGGGTGGTGGATAGCTCCCACGACATATGGACAGGGTCTCCTCCCATCTCGGGAGACTGAAATGCTTAAAGCAGAGCACATGATTTTTTTCCACCTTCTCAATATGGATGCACCACGGTGATGAAATGTCTCATGTTTGCTGCTGCTTGAATAAATGGCTAGGTTTTAGCGGCAGAGGCAGTTGCATGTCTTTCTCTCTGACTGTCACTGCCTGTCTTTATGTTTGTGGGCTCTGCAGTGGTGGCTCAAGCCCCTGCCAAGAAGCCCCTTTTTATCCTCTGTAATCCCTGATAAATTTCCATCCTCTGCTTCGTCCTCAGGCAGTGAAGTGAGGGAATCTGCTGCTGTTGCAGCTCCAGAGATTTCGTCTCTGCAGAAACCAGGGGAAAGAAGTGTGTGTGTGTGTGTGTGTGTGTGTGTGTGTGTGTTATCTGTGTTATCTGTCAGTCTCTTTCTCAAAGGGAAATGTGTCACGGTTCACGTACATAAAATGTATTAATTTTCGGAACACAATCACACGATTCACATATGAGAGTCTGAAAGGTTTCTGAACTGTCATTTGGAAATAGCTCATCTGTTTATCCCTGGGTCCTTTAACCTCCTGCCTAGAGTTAATTTTTGGAGTGATTGATTTGCCCGTCTTCTACACAATCTCTGTCTGGCTCACAGACTTTGGATTTAAGGTAACATCTTTTTTAGTCTGAGACCGCTCGAATTGTTATATTTAAGGGGAGGGAATAGAAACTCTCAATATTTACTTGATGAAAGAGAAATACCAAACGTTAACTTCCAACCCTCTATCAGAGTAATCACAGCCCAGAACATCAGAAATATCCGCAGCACCATACCAGACCTAAGGGCTGTTTCTCAGCTCTCTGGTTGGTGACCCACCTTGCAGCCTACAATCGCGGAAAACTGACCGTTCCCAAGCACATGCCTATCCTTTGAACACACAGTTAAATGATACCTCAGGAGAGAGAAATTTCTGGGCCACTTTATATTTAGGGCCTTACCACTCCAGCCAGGCTCAAAATGCTGCAAAAAAGATTCCAGCTTGCGTCCTGCATCAGCTGTGGCTACGGAGCATGCCCAGTACTTCCCAGGACGCCAGGGTTGAGCAGGGAGGGTGAAGAGAGATGGGAAGCACACCAGAGTTACCAAAAAGGATGGAGCCTAAATTAAAGGCCTGGACAGTATGAGATCGGGAAAAAAAGGAAGTCTGTTGCGTGCTTAAAGCTAGAGCCATTGTGTGTGTGTGTGTGTGTGTGTGTGTGTGTGTGTGTGTGCAGTAAAAGTGGAGTTATGCAAAAATGAATAAAATATTTTTCTGTCTTTGCAACTTGAACAGATACATATTCTGTGGTTACTCAGAATAGTGTTGAACATACTAGGCAACCATTGTTCTCTGGATGACAGGGAATTACAGTATGAAGATCTAGTAAAGATTAAATATAGGGGGGCAAATCCTTTTTGTGGCAGGGGGTAGTGGGGGATGGAACTTGTCCCAGAAAAACAGGCTGAAGCCAGTTTGATGTGGTTTATGGATTGTCACTTGTTGGGAGTAGTTAAAGGATTTAAGACCAAATGAGGACTATCTGGAGGAATTTAGAAATGGATGACATTACTGGACTAGATGGGCAACTGGTTTGTGGCTTAAAGGAACAAGGAACATATAAGGTTGACTAAACAAGAAGTTTGGTGGAAAATTTGAGGGCCAGATTTAAAAGCTTAAATTTCATGGTGGTTAATGACGAGTACAGAATAGTTACGCAGTTTAATGGTAAGACAGGAAGAGGTTAGCAATGCATTGTAAGAAAATAAGCCTAAGAAATAGAAAGAATGGTGAATTTTTGGTCCAATTCTGTATTGGCATAATGTTTTTAGTAATTCCAATTGCTTTCCATTTCTTTAAAATCATGAATGTTATGTAGAGCAATTTTTCTTATCTTTATTTTAAAGATGAGAAATTGAGGCATCTGGAGTCCAAATAAAATGTTGAAGGTCACATATTAAGGAAACTAGGACTGGAATGTAGGTCTTCTAAAACTAGTTCAAAAATTAAAAAAAAAAATTAGATTTTTAACCAGGCATGACACAATCAGTTCCTGGGCTGGAATTTTTATGCTTTTTAAATGAGAAAGCAATAGCTTTGTGTTTGTTAAAAAAATTTAACAGATGACCTTGCAAATGATTATGTGAGAGACAATATAGCATATTACTTAGGCACATAGCCACCAGACCTATCACTACTATGTATTTGTTCTAGAACCTTGATAAAGTTATGTCTTAGAGTCCACAACCTAAAAGTGAGAAGAGAATGGTATATAAATTTTGCTTAAACTTTTTATTATACATTTATTTGTTTGAATGTGTGTGTGTGTGTGTGCGTGTGTGCGTTTACATGCCATGCCATATGTGAAGAAGTCAGAGAACAACTTGCAGGAATTGGTTCTCTCCTTTTGCCATATGGGCTCTTGGGATTGAACTCAGGTCCTGAGGCTTGGCACCTCAGCATGCACCTTTATCAGCTGAGCTATCTAACTAACCTAGGGTCACTATTTAAATGTAATTTAATCTTATAGGATATGTGGTGAAATTTAGCTTCTGTTTTTTAAAAAATATTTTTATTGATTTGAGAATTTCATGCAGTTTATTCTGGTCATATTCAGATCCCTTCATCTGTCCACCTTCGCCTTATTGCACCCCTCTGAATTCATGTCCTCTCTTCTTCCTTCTCCCTCTCCTCCCCTCTCCTCTTTCTCTGAGACCCTTTCCTCTTATTTTTAAAAGGCTTATGGAGTCTAATTCTGAAATGCTTTTGGTTGTGGGTCTATCACTTGCAGTCTGGTCAACCAACCAGGCAACAAGGAGGAGTGACTTCCTCTCCCATCATTCATCTATCAGTTGCCAATAGGTCCTCAGCTAGGATCCACCTCCCCCATCCATAGCGTCTATTTTCTGTGTTTATTTAGGATTTCCAAATGTCTCAGATTATTATTTTATTTGTGGGAAAAAAGTTATGAAAAATCTTCTATATGATTAAATGAGAGAATAGAAAATTTTATTTAATTAGAATTAAAATTTAAATTATAATTTTAATCTATAGCAGACAGACTATGCATATTAGCACATAGGAGGTCATATAGAATAAAAAATAAGTTCTTATTTTTATTTGAATAGCTACACTAGAAAGGTGAAACTATATAAATAAAATATATGTACATGATACAAAGGTTGGGAATTGGGTGGTAAAATCTAAATGCTGTAAGAATTAAGTCTATGGTAAAAGTGCTGATATCAGATTAGGAAGTGGGGTAGTTTAGAATGGCAAGTTAGGAAATATCTGGCCCAAACTCTGTGACCCAAATAGAGTCAGAGGACATGGTCAGAAATTTATGATATCTTCTGTTCTAGACTTTGATGATGTTTGCTTCAGAAAGCTAAACTGGGCACATGCAGACAATAGTGCATTATATTATGCTGTGAGTGAGAGGTGAAACATAGATGCTACCTTTAACCCTTTTGTCCAAAGCAATCTGAGCTCATCTCATATCTTACAGGATATAAGACATATTGATCATCTGACTCTTTGAGAGGATATTATTATTAGTCTATGCAGCAAATGTCAATTGAGATTTATTTATTTATTTATTATTTATATGTGCTGAGACTTGAGCCTAGGATCTTATACAAAGAAGCATGTATTCTACCATTTAGCTACAACTCCAGCCCTATGTTGTATTTTTAGATATAGTAAACATAAATTGAAAATTTAATGCTTTTTTTTTGTAAAAGTCTTACTTTATAGTCCAGACTGACCTCAAACTCAAGGAAATCTCTGCCTCTGAAGAGCTGAGATGTGCCATCACATCTGGTTTGAACTTCTGTCATAAAAGTTATCTCAGATACTCCTTGGGGTATGATATTTTTCTTTAGAAACAAAGAAAAATTAATATATCTTGTATCCTGTTTTTTTTTTTTTTTTTTTGAGACTATGTAGACCAGGCTGGCTTCCATCTTACACAGATCCATCTGCCTCTACCACCTCCTTGCCCCCCCGGCTCCCGGGGTGGGATTAAAGGTATGCAATACCACACCTGGCTTTATATTGTATCTTTCATGGAATAGAGTATATACATATTTTAATAAACTATTTATTTACATTTCAGTTTATGTTTGGTCTTTTTGAGTCAGGGTCTCCCTGTAGCCACAGATGGCCTAGAACTCACTATGTAGATGAGACTGGCTTCGACTCACAGAGATCCACCTGTCTCTGTACTTTATGTTCGCTGCAGTATTTAAACAATTTCTATATATACAGAGATTTCTATACAGATATTTTCTATATATCTCATGCCTCTCCACACATCTTCCGTATTAATTTCCCTTATTAACAATGTCCTTCACCAGAATGGCGTATTTTGTTATAGGTGGATGAATCTATTGACGTATTATCACACAAAGTTCACAATTTGAATTAGAACTTGGTGTTGAATATTGGATTTGTACAGTTTTATAACAACAATACAGCAGTATAGTATCATACAAAATACAGTATTCCAAATATCTTCTGTGTTGCATATTTGTTCATCTTTCCCTAATAGCCTCTGGTTTTCACATGATTAGAATCAAACAGTACATAGCTTTTTCAAATTGGCTTCTTTCACTTAGTATATGTTTAAGCTTCTACTTATTTTCATGACTTGATAATTTGTTTCTGTTTCATACTGAGTATTATTCTACATCCATTTATTTACTGAAAGATGTCTTGTTTGCCTTCATGTTTTGGCAATTTTGAATAAAGCTGTTATAAATATTTATGTTCAAAATTTTGTAGAAACATAAGTTTTTCAACTCTTGGAAAAATGCAGCGTGACTGCAAAATTGTATGATGACAGTATTTAATATTTTTTAAAATTTCCAAACTGTCTCCTAAAGTGGCCATACCATTTTGCATCAGCAATGAGTGAGACTCCTTGTTTTCCACATGCCTACGAGCCTTTGGTATTGGTAGTGTTCTGCAATTTGACCATTATGATAGGTGTGTAATTGTATTTTATTTTAAGTTACATTTCCCTCATGACATATAATTTTAATGAAGTCAATTTTATTAATTCTTTTATAGATTGTGCTTTTGCACAATTTAAATATCATTGCCAAACCCTGAATCATTTAGAATTTTCCTGTTATCTTCTAGGGATTTTATAGTTTTACATTTTTAAAATTTATTACTTATTTTGAATTAGTTTTTTGGTGATGTATGTAAAGTATACGTCTAAATTACTTAATTTGTATATGGATTCCCAGATGTTCTAGTCTTTTGTTGAAAAAGACCGTCATTCATCTTTATCATATTGCCTTGGTCTTTTGTGAAAGATCAGGCATAATAGAAACTATATGTTTGTTTTAGCGATCTATTTGTCTTTTGTTTTCACAGCTATCAGAGGTTTATATTGTTGTAGATTGATAGGTCTTGATGTTGAACAATGTTACTTCTCTAGGTTTGTTCTTCAAAACTGTGTTGACTGATAAGGATCATTGCCTCTCCACAGGAACACAAAACCAGCTCATTCATATCTTCAGCATGATTTGCTGTTTTTCTTTTGCTTGTGATTATACTGAATCTACAGATCAAATTTAGAAGAACTGAAATGCTGACAAAATTGAGTTTTCTTCTCAGTGAATGTGGAATGTTTCTCCATTCACTATTTATTTAATAATCTGATTTATTTAATCAGAGTTTCATAGTTTCCCTTATGTAAATATTGTGAACATTTTGATAAATTTATACCTAAGCATTTTCTTGGTGCAGTATGAATGTTATAGTTTTTTTCTTGATGCATATTTTTATTGAATTTTTTGTGCATTTCATACTTCTTAATCCTGTTTAGACCCTCTCCCTTATCTGCACCTGCCCATAGCTCCCCCTTCACCGGATTTCACGCTTTCTGTCATATATGTTAAGGCCTATCAAGTCAAGTTTGTGTACTCAGATGTCCTTCTGTGCAAGTTCATCCACTGGAGTCTAGTCAGCCTATCTAGAGTCACTCCCTTAGAAGAAACATTCACTCTGCTTCTGTTTTCTGAAAGAAACTATAAGGTCATAGGCTTAGTATAATTATTTCTTAAAGGCTTAACTGAATTTATCAATGAACCCATGGTACTTTTTGTTTTAGGAATTATTGATATAATTCCTTTAATAGACAGTGTTTTAGTCTCTTTTCTGTTGCTGTGATAGAAGCACTGACCAAGGGAACTTATAAAAGGAAGAGTTTATTTAGCTTACAGTTCCAAAGGATCCTGCAGCCATTGTGGTGGGGAGGCATGGTGGCGAGGTGGCTAGTGTAGATGCAGAAGCTCAGCCATCACATCTTTATGTAGGCACAGGAGGCAGTGTGCTGCTGGAGATCCAGTAAGGCTTAAGAACTCTCTGAGCCCACCCCTAGTGATGTGCTTCCTCCAGCATGGCAACACCTTCTAAGATATCCCAAAATAGTGCCACCAACTGGGGACAAAATATTCTAATGCTTAGAGCCTATGGGGGACATTCTCATTCAAATCACCAAAGATAGATTCATATATATTTTGATGACAGGTCTATGGAGATAAACTAGAAGCTTGTATTTAGGCTGGTTTCTTAATTTACAGAAGAGGAAACTGAAAATCAAAGACATAGGAAATGTATTTATGGACATGGCATTTATGCTAGTTAATGGCAGGGTTCAGCCTAGTGTTCAAATCTTTTTATTCCCAGTTTCCCACTCTTTATACTATTATATAGTTCCAATTGAAGCACTTTGGTGCCATCTGAATGACAAATTTAAATGGTGATTAGGCCATCTTTGTGAAGTAATAACAGATATTGTTTCAGGCTCATAGATACAAACATCTCAAATCCTCATGAAAGTCCTAAAAGGCTGCTAATGTTTTCCAGATTTACAGATAAGAATTGATGCTCAGAGAAAGGAAGAACTTACCTAATTTCCCATAGATTATGAGTAGCTAGAGTTTGAAAAATATTTCATTTAATTAAAAAGTACTTCAAAGCTAATCAAAGAATAAAAAGGAATTCCACTATAAAATGATCTTTCAATCAAATGTAGAAGTGCTATGATACAAAATGCTATAACATGTATTACACACATTATATAAAATATTCCAAATAGGAAAATTCTTAGAGACACTAAAGTACATTAGTGATTTTTAGTGGCTGGAAGACAGGGAATAAATAGAAGTGACTGCTTACAGACACTGAATTTAGAGGTGATAAGATTGTTTTCAAGCACTGGGGAGATAACTTAGTAGTTAAAAGCACTAGCTGCTCTTGAAGAGGACCCAGATTCAGTTCCTCGCACCCACATGGTGGCTAACAGGCATCCATAACTCCAGGTCTAGGGAATCTGTTGCTCTCTTCTGGCCTCTTTGGGCATTGCATGACACAGGTGTATTTAATATACATGCAAGCAATACACTTATACACAAAATTAAAAGTAATAAATAAAACTTTTAAAAAGTGTTTTGAAATAGTTGATAGTGATGCTGGACAACACAGTGATAACTGCTGAGTTTTACAACAGTGAATTATGCTATGCAAATTTTAAATGATATCCCCCTACCTGTAAGAAGGTGCATTTCTTAATTGTTTATGCAGGAGGACTGAGAATTTGATGTGATTATGCCAGCCACATTTATATAAATTAGAAGACGGATAATTAAGTATTCATTAAAAGTTTAAAAATAACCAGAGACATATATACACACACATCCTTCAGATATTCTTTTCAGCAACATTTGTCCTCTTGTGAATAGTCTGCTGCTTGACCAAGTTCTGAACAATGGACTTGCAGTTGTGGCAATATTTTAGGAATAGGTCTTCAAAGCTGATCTGAGAAAGTACATGTATAACATTCTGAGTAAAAAAGAAGAAACATATTTTACTTGGATTACATTATTTTTTTCAAGTAATCTCTTAAAATTTTCTGTTGATATAATTTGAGCTTTCTCATAAACAATATGAAAACCACCAACTTTTGATGTCATGTTTTTGCCAATAATTTTTGAGGCCATTGTTGGTCCTTCATGAAATATTATATTATTCTATTATGGTATAGTGTGTCAGACTTTTAAAATGAATCATTTTGTATTGATTGTTTTTAGTAAATTTCTTCAAAGATCTCATTCTTAAAGATAATTTTTAGAAAAGCCTCTTATCTTTCAAATTTAAAAGGCAAAACAAAAGGAAAGTACTCATAAATGAACAGAAAGCTGATAAATGGTTATTGCTGAAAGGGAGTGGGGTTTTAATGGCAAATAAACATGAGGAAACTTTTTAAGTTAATGGAAATCTTTTAATCTCTACATTGAAACCAATATATTGCTATTAATGAGATTTTCATTGGTTTGAAAATATGGGCCCTTTGAAATGTATAGTAAGTGAAAACTAGTTTTCAAGTAATCTGAATGCTTAAAACTGATGAACAATTAATTAATAGATATTCCTGTTTCATATGTTGCCACAAAATGAAATTGAATATGTAAAAAAGTGTAGAAAGCCTGTTTGGTTTATGTTTCATAGCCTTCTTTGCCGGATAAGGAGTTAATTACTGTAAAGGATACTATCTTAGGTTCTGGAGGTAATCACAAATGATTTAATTCTGGAGTTGTTATTTAACCCCTTAATTAGTCCAAGGATACCGGTGAAATGGTTTTGGTAAGTTGGATGCCCATGATAATTGATTTCCCGTGATGGACTGAAACTGTGCTATTTACTTATCTTCCTTTTTTACAAGTTAGAAATGAGTTTTAGGTTCCTAGAGATGCCATGAAAAGTACAACAGTCTTCTAGTTTAATACAGCATACATTTATTGTCCCCTAGATCTGGAGGTCTGGAATCAAAGTGCCATCAGGAGTGTGTTCCTTTCAAAGCCACAAACGAAGGATTCTTTCTGGTTTCTCCCAGCATTTTGTAGCTACAGCTTTCCCTAACTTCAACATCATATGTCTACGCTTTGTCTTTGCCTTTACATGTCAATCATACTACAACATCTCATTTCTCATTTTATAAGGATACTAATTAGATTTTACTAGAGCTTACCTTAACAACCTCATCTTAATTTGAGCATGTCTGAAAAGACCCATTCACAGATACTGAGGACTAGAGCTCCAACATCTCTTTTTTGAGTACATAGTTCTACCCATAGTAAAGCAAGTGATATTTTAGATGGAATTGTCTATTTTTGCTATCACATTTTAAATAAGATTGAAGTCATTTATAAATTATAAAAAGCTTAAAACTGGGCCAGCAAGATGGCTCAGCAGGTGAGAGCACTTGCCATTCAACCTGATGACATGAGTTTGATCCCTGGGACCCAAATGGTGGGATAGGATTGACTCCTATACGTTAGCCTTTGACCTCCACATACATGCTATAACATCCACACATACACACACACACACACACACACACACACACTCACCAATCAAACACATCCAAATATGTGTAACAAAAGTTGAAAAAGTAAAACCTTACCATTTAGATATCATAACTTCTATTAAAACCACTGAAGAGATAGGCATGGTGGTACATAATTTTAATCCCAGTACTCAGAGGTTGAGACAGGCAGATCTCTGAGTTTGAGGCCAGTCTTGTCTATATAGTGAGTTCCAGGCCAGCCAGTTCAACACAGTGAGATTCTGTCTCAAAAAACAAAACAAAACAAAAAACACGAAAGAGAACTAAAATCTAAAAACCACTAAAGAGGAAACGACCTAGTGTCATCGCGGGCACTGCTACATGTAGAGTTCCTCTCTCTCCTCCCTTCTGCTGTCCCTTCCCCACTCTTTTCTTCTCTGTTTTTCCCCTCCACAGTCCTCTGGGTTTTGCTGTGTAGTCTAGACTGGCATGAAATTTGATGTGTAACTCAGCCTGTTCTCAAACTTGCCTGCCTCAGCCTCCTAAGTACTAGGAATACAGAAATGTGCTACTATGCAGGTTTCAAATGCTCGGTAATGATTGCGGAGTGTATCAGTCCTAGCACATAAGGCAAGCCCTGTGCATACATATGATCATATTATACTGTTTCATGGTAACTGGAGAATCCTTGTTCTTAATTCATTTAATTCACTTTTAAGTAATTTTGTTGGTTTATAATGCATATCACAAAACTCTCCCATTTTAAATATTCAATTCAATTATTTTCAATAAATTCAGAGTAATGCAATAATCAAGTGTGATGGTTTTAAAACATTTTATTGACCATTCCCAAATTTTCTTAAGCTCATGTGCATTTTGCAGTTAACATTTTTGGCCCTAGAAGATTGAATCTGCTGATTTCAGTTTTGACTCTAAATACTCTTTTTTTCTGCAGTTTTCATATAAGTGAAATTATTGACCACATAATCTCTTACACTTTGATTCACTGAAGTGAAATGTTTTTGAGGTACATCTTGTAACATGTATCAGAAATTTTCCTTTTGATTGCTGGTAAATATTATGTAATATGAATCTCTGAAACTGTACATTAGTAGTTTATGACCATTTACTCCTTAACTTTTAACTATTATAAATAATGTTGCAATGATGTTTGTATATATATATATATATATGTCCGTATGACATATGTTTATATCCCTCTTCCACAGAATATGTTCAATGCAGATTTTATGATGAGTGTGAGATGGTGTGCTGCTGTGTTGTTAATTTGCATTTTCCAAGAGTGCTGAGCATTTTCATGTGCTTATTGACTAGCATACATCTTTAGTGATTTAAAATTTTTACCCACTTTGCAATTGGCATATTTACCTTCTTATTGATTTATGAGAGTTCTTAATATATGCCACATACAAATTCTTTGTCAGAAATATGATTTCTAAACATTTTCATCACACATGAATTCTTATTAATTTTTTGCTTTTTTGAGAATTTCGTACATGAACACTGTATTTACGTCATTTCTGTTCCACCCTTTCAATTTCTATTTCTTCCATGTTCTCCCAACTCCCTCTTGAACTCATGACCTCTTTTTTAAAAAATTATTATTGGTACACTTCACTTTTTAAAAAATTTGTTTGTTTTTATTTTATGTGTATAAGGATTCTGCCTGCATATATGTAAATGCATCTGTGTTGTGCAATGCCTGCAAAGGCCTGAAATAGGGCATTGGATGCCCCCAAACTGGAATTATAGGTGGTTGTTAGCTGTCATGTGGGTGCTGGGAAGTGAACCTGGATCTTCTGCAAAAGCAGCCAGTGCTCTTAACTGCTGAGCCAACTCTCCAGTTCCTACTTTTTCTTTTTTAGATGTTCTCCATGTAGTCGCAGCTGGCCTGGAACTTGCTGTGTAGATCAGGATGATGTCAGTCTCACAGATTCCCTTGCCTCTGTTTTCTGAGTGCTGTGATGAAAGACACGTGCCAACTGTTCTTTTCCTTTCTTAATGTTGACTCTGGAAACAAATATTTTACATCTAGATGAGGTGCAATTATCATTTTTTCCCTCTTATTGATTATGTTTTAGATTTAGAATCTATCAAACTTCCAGGAACAGTAAATTTTTTCTTATGTTCTATTTTTTTGTTTTGCATTTTCAATTCTTATACTAGACAGTGATAGACATTTAGTTAATAATTTGTGTATTGTGTGAGGTAAGTATCTACATTCCTTTTTGGGCCAGAGTGTAGAGACAACTACTTGTCCTCATTGATTTTTCTTGACAGTTCTGTTGAAAGTCATCTAGCTGTCAGTTTAAGTCTCTTTGTGTATTAAGATCTTTAATTCCTACTATTGTAGTAGCTTCCTATAACATATACACGTATAAAGAGTTTAAATAGAGTTATCCTATAATAGGGGACTAATACCTCTCCCATCCCAGACATCATGGGCTATCAAATCAAAAATCCTAGTACCAGGAATGAGTTACCTCTTCTGGAGTTGTTGGTCAGGCTATTGCAGGCTATTGTCATTGCACTTGGCTACCTTCTAGAACTTGATTGCAAGACCCTATTGCTGAAGATAACACATACTTGAATCACAGAGCATGGAAAAATAAAGTTGCTACCTACCTGGAAGTTTCATCCCTGTTAGTTATCTTTCATAGTACCAGAAGGTTCCATGCACACTAATGGAAGAGTGTGTAATCATCAGTGTTACTCAACTGTGAATCTGCCAATTACAGTAACAACCAGCCTTGCAAGGCATGTTTATTTGAGGTGGTTCCAAATTAATTAGAAACTTTGTTCGTGGAGTAGTTTGACAAAAGTGGGACTGATTTGTTCTGAGGTATTCTAATTTCTCTCAGAACTTTCCTTTCAGAACTATGTGGAATAAAGGACTTCCTATCCTATTTATTTAACAGCATAGTATGCCAAGCATGGTATGGGAAAGGCATGAGCAATCATTGATAATAGTTTTATAAAGGAAAAAGTTTTTCTGACCCTATTGATGCAGAATAGCATATAAGGCCACAAACCAATGTCATCAACATATGCTCACAAGTTTGGCTCCAGCATTTTTTTGGGAAGATGTTGTTTCCAACATTATTGTTTTCACATCTTATGCACATATACATTAATCTGGGTCAGGGGTGTTACTGAATTACAAATAGAGAACATGGTATAAGAGTAAAGCTATGTATTCAGCTTAGTTCACAAAAGTTGATTATGTCTGTATTTCAGATCACTGTGGGACTGATTACTTTGCTTTCCTTAGAGATCTGTTAATTATAAATAAGTTGAGTGCTCAATATATGCACAGAAGGAACACATAGTTCTAAATGTTCTAAAAGTGTATGATTAACTTGATTTATAAGGTTATGGAAAATTTCAGTTTTTTTTTAAAGAATTTTTCCCAGAAAAGTCATTCCCACAGTGGCACAAATGTTACAGGTATTACCAACCACTTTCTGATTAGATTTAAGACCTGTTCCATAGCACAGAACCCATGACTGTTACTATTACCAGGGCTTAGAACTTATGACTACTAGATAGGTCATAAGCCTTAGGGAAGGACCTGCTATTATTATTCTTCTAAATAGACAGTTTTGAACTGACTCCTAATGACTGTTATACCTATAGATTAGCACATTAGAGAAGCTTATTTTTGCAGTAGATGACAATTAAAACAGAGACCCACAACTGGTCAACATGTAGAAAATGAGAGGCTGTGGCGTTGTATACCCTAAGTGGGACATTTATATTATACCTCCTGCTTTCAAGGCTCAGATGTCATCATGGGAGGAGGAACAGAAAGATTCTAAGAGTCACAGGTGGTGGATAACTACAATGAAGCAATATTTTCTGGATACACCAAGGCAGTTGCACAGATTAACCTACAACAATTGTGACAGCATGCACAAGACCTGTGCTAGCTCAAGACAGATAAAATTCCATCATGAATGAGAGAGAAGTCCCATCCCTTACTGAGGAACTACTGACAATTGATAACTCCTGGGAGAGAGAAAAAGAAAGTCAGTATTCTGTAAGAGTGTGGCCCCAGGAAGGTTGACCAGACTCTAATGGTTGGCCCCACACTTAGGAGTATATGGGTGGTATAAACTGTATTCAATGGATTTAACATGGAGAAATAAATTTGTTATTGGCTTTACAGTTTCATCATTATTGCCTAGTACTGGAAGACATTATTCATGCTACCATAAGAAAAAAGTAGTTAACCTTATCTAACTGTGAACCTTGTGATGTATAATAATTACTGGCTACTGGGGCAATAGTGGCACAAATATGGGAGTAACCAACCACTATGAGATTGAATGGAGCCAATATCTGCCATTTCTAGGGCAGTGACCAAGCAAGTCACAGGCATTAAGGGAGTACCTAATACTATTACTCTGCTAAATAGACATAGTATTAATCTAGCTCTTAATGAATTATTGTTGTACCCATAAATTAATGCATCTCTCAACTCTCACCAGAAAAGCTTCTTCTTATAATTGGCAGAGACCCACAATTGGTCAGTATCCAAAAATAAGAGATTACAGAGTGCTCAGGTAGACATCTGTATCACAATCTTTTCTCCCAAGGCTGATGGATCATTGTGGAAAAGCAGGTGGAAAAATTGTGGGAGCCAGATGTGGTAGATGAATACAACTAAACTGGGTTTTATGGAAAAGAGAGGATAGTTACATATATGAACACACAGTACCTGTGACAGCATGCAAAAGGTCTAATAAACTCAAACCAGATAAAACCCCACCAAGGGTGGGGAGGTAGACAAAAACCCTACTCTTAGGTAAGGATCAATGGACAATTGATAGCTGTTAGGAGAGAGAGAGTCTGTTTAGTTTATTGGCATGATGCCTGGTAGGTTGACTAGACTCCAAGGGAAAGACCTATACTTAAAAGCATTTGGGGAACACAATCAGATTCTATAGGTTTCAAAAAAAGAAAAATCTTGTTATTTCTACAAATGCTCCTCTATGTGTATAAACTTATGCTTCTCTGCATAGTTCATCTCACCCAGTCCCCACAATGAGCTGGTTTAATATAGACAGGAACTGAAGGTCAGGGAGATACAAATTCTCCACTGTGGTTTAGAAGGATTTTCATGTACTAGGCTATGTTTACTAGTCTTAGTTCCCTAAACCACCTCTTAAGCATCAAATATTAACTGAACACACCTGTATTGCTTATATTTTTAATTAGTAGAATTAAAAATGAAAGAGAAGTAATAATAGAGGACATGAAGCTGGGGGTGGGTGATGGAGTGGGAGTAGCGATGGGGAAGGGAATCAATGTGATCACAATACTTTGTATGTAATTCTAAAATGTTTCAAAAAGGGGACGTGAGCTTGGGGTGGGTAGGGAGAACCTGGTAGGCGGATATGGGAGAATATAAGGGAATATGGTCAAAACACATTACATGAGAGTCTCAGAGAATTATTACAAAGGGAAAATATCTTGAATTTCTTATGGCAGTGTTTTATAGTTTAGTTTCAGTGAGAACTTGTGGAAGTGTCAAGGAAGGCATGGGGCTTCCTAAAGTGCTGCTTGAAGAGTGATTCCTATACTAATCTTGGATATTAAGTTTATGTTAAACTCTAAACAGTTCAGAACTCCTGGTATGCTCTCAGAGAGGAGGGAATTGGAGATTAATCTGCAGCTTCAATGGAACAGAATGAGAATATATTATAGACAAAGACTCTTTGTATGGATTTGAATTAATGACAAAGTCCTTGTTCCATAATTAGTAAGACCTGCTCATTCATCATAACAACCAAGCTCTAAGGATCGAGAACTAAGTTTTCAAAGCATAGTTTTCTCATCTCAGATCGAACATGTTAAGTTTCTGGAATGTTTCCAGTTTTTATTTGTAACTCTTCTTGTTCTTAGTAATTCTGAGAAACTGAAAATTTTTTTAAAGGCTATTAATTTCTAGTGGCTCTTTTCTTTTTGACTAATGAGGCTTTGATCTCAAAAAGGATGACCCTGTCAAACTTCAGAAAGCAAGTACTAGGAAAAGCAGTTAGATATAAAACAAGTAGAAGAGCAGGGGACAACATGACTTTGCACAGCACATTTCATTATTGATAGATTTGCATTGCTTCTTTCATAAATTAAGGGATGAATTTCTGTTTGTATTTCAGTTTCTTTAGGAACAAGCCAATCCAAAGTCTTTTGATTTGGTCAGTAAAAAGAATGTGGTTTTAAAATGCCAAATATCTGATATATGATTGGCAACATTTTCTAATAGATATAGTATTTTCATATTTTTCTTAAGCAAAGGGACTTTGAAAAATCTTAGAACCGAGAGTCATTTGCATCATAACTATAAGGGGTGTTTAAAATTGGAAAAATTCCTGTCTGCATGCACATAAAGGCAGAAGGAGAGAACCTACTTTACAAAACTTTCATTTGACCTCCACATTCATGGTTGGTCTTCAACTACCCTTCTCCCCACTAATAAGAAATAAAAGCTAAAGCCAAATGAAAAATGGAAAGCTCCAAGCCTTACTCAAACCTATAGAATTTCAGAGTCTAGAGTTTACATCGCAGAACCAGTTCAAACTGACAGGATTTCAGAGAACACTCTAAGTGATTCTCACATTAAGTTGGAGAATTTTTACCTTAGGAACAAAATAGGATAAGTAATAGTGGGATGTAAATATGATCAAAGGACATATAGGCATGTATGAAAACTGTTATAATGAAATCATTCCTTTGTATGAGTAATATCTACTCAAAAGGAAAATAAAAGAGGGAAAGCATATGCTTTAAAATTATTTTAAAAGTGAGAATACTGGGAAATCAAGTTTCAATATAAAGCAGACTTTCTTTTATACTTTTATTATAATTTTTATATTCTTTGAGAACTTCACATATATATATATACATGCATACATTACGTACACACATACACGTACATATGTGTTTTGATTGTATAACCCCTCATCCCCCCTCCACCTCCTCCAGAACTGCCCTCCTTTCTTCCTCCCAATTTTATGTCCTCTTTTCATAGCTCACTGAGTCCAGTGAGTGGTGTCCTCATGTGCCTGGGCCATCCACTGGAGCATGGGCACCCTAAGAGGAAAGAAAACTGACTTTCCTCACCTCAGCAGCCTTCGCTTACCAGAACTTTTCAGCTAGGGATGGGCTTCATGACCCCCTCTCCTTTCTATGATGGAATTTTGACTGCCTTGATCTTGTGCAGGCAAACCACAACTGTAAGTTCATGAGTTTAGTGGCCCTGACGTGTCCAGAAGGCATTTTTGCAGTAGTCCTCCCTAACCTCTGGCTACTGCAATCTTTCTGCTCCCTCTTCTACAATGTTCTCTGAGCCATGTGTGTAGGGAATATGAAAGAGATATCTCATTTATAGTTTAGCCTTTGTGCTTTCTGTAGGTCTCTGCAGTAATTGTAACCTGCTCAAAATGAAACTTCTCTAACGAGGGTTAAGACCTGAACTAATCCACACATATTGAGATATGTATTTAGAAGGCAGTTTGGTACTATGTCCAATTAGCAAAAGAATTGTAGTAGATTCTACCCTAGGGTATATGACCTCCCCAGCGATGGGTCTGGCCATGGGTCTACCTACAGTAGCAGGTGACAGGTGACTTCTATGCTATGCACAGGGTCTTAGTACAATAAGAAAACAATTGGTTACCTTAGTAACATTCATGACACTACTGCATCAATGGGAATGGATTGCCAGGTCAGACATTATCATAGTTCTTAGGGTTCACAACTGATGATTTTTCTCTCCTAGTAGCCCGCATAACACCTTCCAGGATTATGAATGTTTAGTCATTAGAAGGAGGAATTTTATAGATCAGGATCTAATTAAGTTCTCCATGTTTTGGGATCCAAATGTGTGGTTTATTAATATGGTTTTATCATCTACAATTCATGGGTAACCAAGAGCAATGGAAATAGACAAAAATAAATAAGATAAAGTAAAAATAAGTCCTAACAGGTATTAAATAAAGTTCTTACTGTCTTGTTTGCTTGTTTAGCATTTATTATATATTATTTGACTATATCATATATAACAGTCGTATTTGTATATAAACACAAACACACATATAACTTGTTTTTCAGTGGTTTCTAAAATCTATTTTAGGTGATTTTGTGCTACTGTCACACTGCCAAATACTTTGAATTTCTTAAATGTGTCATTAATGATATATTGGCAATAATAATAGTAGATATTAATTAAGAGTTTGTTTCTTTAATTGGTTAGTCATAGTTGTGATTGAAAGGCATGACAACTTTGAGAAGTTAGTTACACATCATTATCTATAAAATAGTAGTGGTAACAATAATAGTATCTACTGTACAGATTTATGAGAGTCAGTGAAATACATATATATTTAATACTATTTGAACTAGTGACTAGTGACTATTGTCATTGTTGCTATTATTGGCTTCATATTTTACTTTTGGATGTAAATCATTATATCAAAGATTTTTAAACTTGATATATATAATTTACCCAATGATTGATTTAATAGTACTTGCTCAATAATGATTTATCCACCTTGCAGTAATATAGAAGCATGTTCATAATATAATTTGGCAAATATAATAAATATATTTTTTCCTAATTATAAAATAATATTTCATTTTTAGCGTAACTTAGAAAACATTTAATGTAATAGGAATCATTTTATTATTTTCTTAACTTTTTATTTTGAGGTAATTTTACACCCAAAAAGTAATTGTAAAAATAGTACATATAGTTCCCACATTTATTTTACCTTCCGTTCTCTAATGTTAACAAAACCTTAAATAACTATAGATAAGTAGCAAAAGTGGGAAATTAATATTGATGAAATTAACTTTGTGGCTTTATTTAGAGGATAACCGGGACAAGGGAAGATAGCTCAGTTGGTAATAGGTTTGCTGCCCAAGTGTGAGGACTGGAGTTTGAATCTCTAGCACCCATAGGGATGGTGAGGGTGAGACAAGATCCAAAAGTCTTGATAGTGGAATTCATGAGCTGTAGGTTCAGTGAGTGGGGAACAGTTAAGGAAACATCCAACATTGACTTGTGGTCTCTCTACACACACACACACCAGCATGTATACACACACACACCCCACACATTTAAACAATGACATTACCAATTTTCCCATCGATGTTCTACTAATTAATTGTGTTTAAGACACGTTTCAGACTACTGTATTAGATATCAAAACCTCTTTGATTTTCTGTAATTTGTGACATTTACTCAATTTCCCCTTAATAGTCATGACTTTGATACTTTTAACATATACTGGTCAGTTTTAAAAAGTTGATTATTTTTCAGTGTGTATTTTTTTAAGGATGTTTATATTAAGAGCCAAGTTGTGAATTTTGGTCAATAATACCATGGAAATGATGCTCCCTTTTCTATGTATCTTATCACTTGACACATGACCTCTTTTTTTCAGTGCTGTTTACTTTAATTATGGAGGTGTCTTGGCTTTTGCACTGAAAAGCAAAACAAATTCTCTTTGTAATAAAATTCTGGTGGGGAGCATTTGAGATATGCAAATGTACTTTCTTTCAAACTTTTGTATGCTAATTGGGAAACATTTCCTGTAGCACTTATGAAATATTTTCTTTATGATAATTTTTCCATTTCTCTTATTACTTTTGTCTTTAAAATTTAAGGTCTATATCAGGCCTGGTGGCTTATGTTTGTAGTTCTAGCTACTCAGGAGGCTAAGGCAAGAGGATTGCAAATTGACTCCATATGCAAGTTCAAGACCAATTTAGACAACTTGTCATAAAATAAAATTAGTGAAAAAAAGGACTATGGATAAAGCTCAGTGGCACTGAGGTTTTGTTATTAGTCCGTTTCCCAAACTCACAACTTTTGGCTTGGTTTATGACAGATTTAGTTTACACTAGGGTGTGATCATTGGATTAGAGCTATTCATTGGAACCTGGTAGGGTTATTAGTGGGTACACAACTGTAGGCAATTTACTCCCCTTCTCCTAGAATCTGCCAGTAACAAATTGTTCAGCAGGGAGGTGTAGGGCCCCTGGAACCCTTCCCCCATCTATACTTGACTATTGATTGGCCCATTCTTGTGCAGATCTCATGTAAGCATCTACTATTGCTGTGAGTTCACGGCTGTAATGGTTGTGTCTTGCTCAAGAGGACACTTCTCAGTTCTTCTACCTATATTCTCACTGTCTCGTTCTTTCTATCCTGTTTTCCACAATATTCCCCAAACCTTAGAGGACATGGATATTAATTATATTACATAATATGAAAATTATATATATTGTGTTTCATAAAAATGCTTATTCTCTAGATGAATTCATACTATATACAACTTGAAAGTGCTAAAACAGAAATATATTTTGCTTACTCTATCCCGGACTCTACTATGTGGCATAGATAAAATGCAGTCACCCACCTTGTCTTCACAGTTATGTCCATGACTCTTAGTTTGCTTCCTAAAGTCCTCTTCCCACTTACTGTATAAGCCACTCCCAAGATCTGCCAATTCAACTAGACCCCAAACCCTACCTGAGGAACTGTTGATGACTGATGACTGCTGGGACAGGTAGAGTCAATCAAGGTTATGGGTGAGACCCTTGGCAGGCTCCATGGAAGATCCCATACCAGAGGTTATTTGAGGACACAAATTTGACTCTCTCTGTCTCTGTGTCTCTGTCTCTCTCTCTCTCTCTATATATATAGTAGTAAAGAGGATGCAGATGTGCAGATAGGGCAGGGGATCTAAATATGAACAAAAATTATTGTATGAAATTTGCAATGATTCAAAATAAAGTGTTACTTAAAAATATATAGCTGAGTGCTAACAATGTGTCACATACTGTCATGAGGAAAGAATGGATAAATAGGATATTGTTTCTATAGATGAATTCATAGTTTCATAGCAGAAGTTAAAAATTCATGTGATTTTGAGCAAGTAACTTAACCTTCAGTGCCTCAGTTTCTTTCTCTGTACATAAGGCTAAAAATGATACTGCATAGTATTATTTTTGGGATTTAAATATTCCATCACATGCAAAGCACTTATCATGTCTGATACACAGAAAGCATAAAATAATGTTAGTTGTTTTAAGCATCATAATTGTAGTCATAGTGCAGTCAATATAAATTATATTTTTTAATTTGGTTACAAGATAGGAGGTTTCTATATGACTTATTCTTATCACCTTCATTTTGTAAATGTGCCCAAATCTCCCTCATCTCCTCCACTTCCTCCCCATTTAAAACTTCCCACTCCCAATGTTCTGCCTTTCTACTTTCGCATTACCTATGTTCCATTCTTCCCATCCCTTAAAGCATCTTCCTCCCAATGATGTCTTTGTAGTTTCCTAGCATCTATAGGCACTTCAAGTTGAATATACAAAATTAGAGATTTGAAGTTAGATTCACATATTACAGAGAGCATGTGGCATTTATTTTATCTTGGTCATGAGGCATGATTTACCTTACTCAGCATAATTTTTTTCCAGTTTCATCCATTTACCTACAAATTCCATTTTTCTTTATGGTTGAATAAAATTCCATTGTGTAAATTTACAGTACTTTCATTATCCACCCATCAGTTGATTGACAACTATGTTGTTTTCACTTCTAGCTATTGTGAACAGAGTAGTAATGAACATGAATGAACAAGCATCTCTGTAGTTGACTATAGTGTCCTTTGGGTGTATGCCCAGGAGTGGAATAGTTGGGTTATATGAGAGCTCTATCTCTCACTTTCTGAGGACTCCACACAGATTTCCATAATGGTTGTACTAGCTTGTACTTCTACTGACAATGCAGTGAATAAAGGTTGCTCTTTCTTTACATCCTCACCAGTAGTTGTTATCTGATTTTGTTTGTTTGTTTTGCTTTTGAGTCAGGTCTCACTGTTTAGCTGTGACTGACCTGAAACTCTCTATGTGGACCAGGCTGGCCTTGAACTCCCAATGTCTCTGCCTTCCGAGTGCTGAGATCAAAGGTGTGCTCTAGCATACTCAGTGTCGTTTGAGTGAGATGTAATCTCAAAGTACTTTTAATTTTCACATCCTCGATGGCTTATAATATTGAACACTTTTTAAAAATGCTTATTATATTATTATTTTTAATGAATAAATAGTTCTCCACTGTGTGCATAGACCTCATGTTATTTATTAATATATCTGTTGATGGACAGACATCTAGGCTGATTCTGTAATGGGTGTTGTAACACATACTGTAATATGTGATAGTTTTAATTATTAATTTGACACAATCTAGAGTCACCTGGAAAGAAAAATCTCAAAAACAGATGGTCTAGATCAGGTTGGCCAGTGAGCATATCTGTGGGGGATTGTCTTAATTACCTTAATTGAGGTGGCAAGACTTAGTCCACTGTGAGTGGCACCATTCTCTACTCTGGGGACCCTGGACTAATAAATGTAGAGAGGGGAATGAGCACAAATAAGCAGACATTAATTCATTTTCTCCCTACTTTTGACTGTGGATATGATGTGCCTCGCTGATTCAAGTTTCTTCCTTGACCTCCCTGTAATGATGAACTAATACCTGGAATTGTAAGCTGAATATACCCCTCTCCTTGAAGTTGCTTCTGTCAGGCTATTTTATCACAATATAAATGAAACTAGAGCAACATATATGAGCAAGTATCTCTAACCACAGATACCCTTTGTTATAAAAATAATATTTTGGTTTAGAATGAGATACATGGAAACCCAGTTAACACATTGATCCTGTGACTTGCTCTTTTTCTTAGTTTTATTCCATGATCGAAGAGATATGTAGTTTTATTTTGTTTATTATATTAAGGTATTTATTTTTACATATAGTACTTTTATTTATAATACTCCTTAAGAAGAGACTGCCATTCTTATTTGAACTATTCAGTAAATTTTGGGTCCTTAAAATTATGCTGAAGAAGTACTTAGAGATGTGAAAGATGACAATATTGACAAAAATGAAATTTCTGGATCTCCCTAAACATTGTTGCTTAAATGAAACATGTCTCAATGTAAGGCTCCTTGGTTAACTAAGGAGTACTTCTGATTTCAAACAGACCAAATAGTTTAGAATTATGTCTACCACTTAATAGTTGAATTGTTACATTGTAAACTTTTGACATTAGAATCCGTTCTTCTTAGAAAACCCACACTTTCCTGATTTTTTTTTTTTTGGAAAATATCTTGAAAGGAATAGGAAAGTCCTCCAAAGTTTAATAACTCTCAGGTTATTCACGAAAAGAATGATCTGGAGTATGTGTTAGCAATTTATAGACACATTTACATTTCTTTTTTAACATATATTTTTATTGATTCTTTGAAAATTTCATGCATGTGTTTAATAGATGTTGATTGCAGTCACCTCCAACTCCTTCCCCTAACTCTTCCCAGATCCGTCCCCCACTTGTACACCCAATCCCAACTTCCTCAATTTCCCGTCTTTAAAAAAATAGCCTAGGAAGTCAATTTTTGGCGTACTCATGGGTTTTAAGCCCATCCACTGAAGCATAGAGAACCTATCAGGGGCCATATCATTGAAGGAAATGGAATTTCCCTCCCACAGCAGCCATCATCTGTCAACAGCTCTTCAGTTAGGGGCAAGTTCTTGTGAATCCCACCCTCCTCCATGTTGAGATGATGACTGACTTGATCTCATGAAACTCTTGTGCAGGTGACCACAGTGGCTGTGAATTAATGAGTATGAGTCCTATCATATACTGGACCTCCCTGACCTCTGGATCCTGCAGTCTCTCCATTTATTCTTCCACAATGGTTGTTGAGCCTTGGGGGAAAGGTGGTAATCTAGGTGTCCCATTTATGGTTGAGATACTCACAGATACTATTCTCTGCACTTTGACTAGTTGTGAGTTTCTGTGTTAACCACTATTCAATGCACAAATGAGGTCTGAGAGATGCACTAATGTATAGGTAGTGAGATAGTAATTTAGAGGAAAGTTTGATTCTTGGTCCTTCTAGCAAAATAATAGTAAAAGTTTACCCCTGGGGGTTATGAGCTCCCCAATCATGGGTTTTTGGCCAGATTTACAGTACCAGACATGTGTTTCCTCCTGTAAAGTGGGCCGTAAATTCAACCAGAAAGTGGTTGGTCCCCTCTATAACTTTACTGTCATTATTATTCCCATGGGCAGGCATATCTTGCTACACCAGTCATTACAGTACATAGGGTTCACATCTGTGTTAGACTTTTGATGACTGTTTTTCTCCAGAAGCCTACATAGCACCTCTTGTGATCTGAAAGTCATCCAGTAGGGAAGAAGCTTCCTTGTCAGTAGCAATTTGACTTTTACATGTCTTGAGACCAAAGTGTGCAGTACATTCTGCAATAGTGTCTTACTATCAAGTGCCGATAGGTAATTAATAGCAATGGAAATAGCCTGTATTGTTTGAAGGATCTAACAACATGGGGGAGGTATCCTACCACCTGGCACTGGACATTTTAGTGAAAACTAATAATTCTTGAAAAAGTCATATGGAAACATACTATTTTATAAGCTACATATATATTTTATACAAATACAAAAGAGTTCAATTGGAGTTACACTACACAGGAGATAATACTCCCCTAAGAACCATAGGTTGCCAAATACATATCCTTTAAAAAGCATTTCTGCATATGTAGCAAACAAGTTGCAAAACTGCCTCGCAGAATGAGATTGAAATTCTGAACAAGAATCAGTATATGAATGACTCATATGATTTAATGAATTTGAAATTATAATTAATTCATTCATTTATGTTATTACATTTATGATAATATTCTATTATGAATGGAAAGCTAAAAAAGAGGCTTCCATGCTGAAGACTAATTTCATCAGAGGATACTATGCAAGCTGCTAATGGAGAAAATGTCTAACCTCACCTGTAAAGCCTAACAGTCAGAACAATGACCAGTCCAGCAAACTATCTCTATTGGTCCAGTAGTGGTACTTTTATTTTGGGGGTAATCAATAGCTACCTAATTGGACATAAGACCAACTCAAAGGGAGGAAACTCATGTGTGGTACTGTAAACATAGCCAACACACATGGCTAGAGAGGTCATAGTTCCTAGAGAAAAACCTACATCTGTCATGTCCCTAGACAAATGTAATTTCTTACTGTATGTTAAACATGTATCCTTGCAGATAAGTATACCTCTCACCACCCATCAAAGAAGCTTCTTTTTGCAACAGATGGAGACTATTATGGAGCTACACAACTTGTTAAACACAGAGAATAAGTGACTGTGAGATGTCCAGCCCTAAGTGACACATCTACAATGCAACCTTTACACCTAAGGCTTATGGAACACAGAAAAACAGAGGGCAGAGAGAATATTAATGCATCTTTCAACTCTCACCAGAGAAGTTTCCTCATGCAACAGATGGTGACTGACACAGAAAGCTACAACTGGCCAAAATATAGAGAATAATACTGCAGAGTGCATGTCTCTGTGTAGGACTCACATTAAATATCACCCACCCAAGGCTCAAGAACCATTGCAGAAGAAGCTGTTCTTAAGAAAGACTGTAATATCATCCAAGGGGTGGTGGATGACCACAAGGAAAACAGTTTTCCAGGATTCTGGGAACTTTAGATGAACTTACAGCAATAGTGACAGCATGCACAAGACCCATGCAAACTCAAACCAGACAAAACCCAGCATAAAAGTGAGGAAATGGATAAGAATCCCTAGTCTTAGCTGAGGAACTATTAGCAACTATGATCACTACTGGGTGAGGGAAAGTTGGTCTTTAAAGGAGTGATACTAGATAAGTTGACCAAGCTCAAATGGACACACCAAAGGAAATTTGGGGACACAAACTTGACTTGATAGGACTTAACATATATGACAGAGTTCACATAATTGTCAGGAATCTGTAGAGTGTGCAGATATGGGAGGGAGTATAAATATGATCAAGATATTTTGTATAAAATTCAATAGAAATTTTAAAAAAAGAAACTTCCACATCCACTATTTGTCAAAGAAAAATAACAAATGAAGCAACATGTAATTTATTTTTAATAACATCCTGGAGGTTATTTGAATTATAGTTTTAAATTATAGTACAGTCACAGTAAGACAAGAAGCAATGGATCTTTGCCTACCTATTGCTTCAAACAGCAAGTGATGAAACCTGAGCGTCAGAAACCATTTCAGAAGTAATAGTTAATAAGAAAGAATTGCACACTTGAAGGGACCTTTATTCCCAAAGACTTAATGGTCATGCTATATTAATATCTAAGTTCTCCTTAAATAGCAAAAAGTGAAAGGACTTGTTAGGTCATGTATGAGCACCTTTATTTATTGACATCTATGTACTTTTAGGAATTTCTTTTTCTGTCTTTATAGGCTTTTATACTTTCCCATGATCACTAGAATGATATGAATTTGACATGAATTTTACTTAAAAATTCCAGACATACAAGTAGTATTTTTCATATTCTAGAACTTCTTATAACAACACTTACTCATAGTTAATATAGTCAAGGTTATACCTTTATCAATATTTATAGATTATAACAAAAAGTTAATGAAGAATAACATAGAAGAAAGAAAATGTAATTTTTATTAACCTCATCTTGAATTCTCCTATTTTATAAATAATTTAGTAATTATCTCATGTTAATTTATTTTTTTAAAACTATTTTATTTATTATATTTATTTTGTGTGTATGAGTGCTTTGCTTGCATGTGTGTAAGTGCACCCATGTCTCAAAAAACCCACAGAGGCTAGAAGAGGCCGTTGGATCCCCTGGAAGTGGAGTTACAGATGTTTGTTAGTTGCCATGTGGGTGATGGGAATCAAACCCAGGTCCTCTGAAAGAACTATGCTGAGTCATCTCTCCAGTCCTGTTAATTTTAGTTTCTAACTCTGTATTTCTTTCTCAAAATTCATTATAATGTCATAAGTTACGTGTTTGAAGATACGAGAGTTCAGTTTTGGTTGTTTTGGATAAAATCTGCACAGGAAAAAACACTATATTATTTTGACCCTGCCACATTTTTAACAAATATGATTTTAAAATGATATTTCCAAAGAATTTGATGTTGGCTAAATATTCAATTTAGAAAACAAGTAAAGTAACTTTACATAAGTGTAAGAGCCAGTCAAAATAATGAGGTGAATATTTATCATGTGCTGCAGGGTTGTTTTTAAAACTTTCATCTTAATTCATTTCTCCTTTTGAAGAGCTCCTTTTATGTTTAAAATTCTCATTCATATTAGTAAGCATTTATCCATGGATGAAGAAAAGGAAATTGCTTAAGAAAATGTGATAGTAAAATTCAGTATACATATGACTAGTTTAGCTTAAAATAAATTATGCTTGAAAACTTTTGAAAAAAATCTTAAAATTCACCTATATGTACTAATGAAATGTGTGCAGGATGTAATTGTTTACCATAGATTTATAATTTCTAGTTTTTGGGAAAACTGTCTTTTCTTGTGTATTTATAATGCAATTAAATAGATGCCTTGATTAAGTCTCTGTCAGTGTCAGATCTAGGATCAGGTCAGAGATGCATAAATTTCAAGTAAGGTTATGGCTCATTTCATGTCCTCTGTTCAAACCCTATAGAGTAAACCCATTTTAGACAAGACACAAGAAAATTGTGATATTCTTCAATTTGAACAGCTCAAATTTCCTTAGTAATGCCTATAAACAAATTGACTCTTAGGATTCTAAAAATAAAACAATGCAAATTTTTCTTTCTATTTTGTTTTTACTAGTTTGACTCATGAATCAGATGAATGGGAGATAATGTCGTGCTGTGAAGTAGAAAATACCAGGCAAATTAATAATTTTCATGTCATTATTCCAGATACTATGAAAGTCTTGTAGTTATATATTAGAACTCAAATTCATCCTTGCCTACCCTATTAGCTGATTGGAAAGAACTATGTCTGTAAGTCCCAACCTTAGCTGAGGAACTATTGGCAACTGATAATTACTGGGAAAGAGATAGAGATAGATAGAGATAAAGACAGAGATAGAGATGAGAGAGAGAGAGAAAGAAAGAGAGAGAGAGAGAGTTAATTTTCTTTAAAGGTGTGGGGCTACAGAGGTTAACCAGGCTCAGAGGTTGGATCCACACCAAAGGACGTTTTGGGATACAAACTTGGCTCAATAGGCCTTAACATTCATGACAGAGTACAAGAAATCCAGTGTGGGTGGAGGGGCATATAAGAGGGGTACTGATAGGGGAGAGGGTCTAAGTTTGCTAAAATACATTGTACGAAATTTACAAAAAACATAAATTAAAAGAGATTTGAGAGCATTTTTTAAGTGTCTAAATTAGTAAATTTGTATTTTGTAATCAGTGCCACTGAAAATGCTTTAAAGTTTTAACTGATGCAAGATTTATCTCTTGTAAATTAAATGAACTGCTTTAAAATTAGACATAACCAGTGCCACTGATATTTTTATCTTTTATAAATTGACAAGTGCTCATGAAAAGCTTTGCTACTGAGATATAAAAACATTTCATGTTTTTTGAAATTCTTTCTTCCAATTAGTTTTTATATGTATTCTTTCTGGATTTTTCATTATCTTAGTTAGGAAGACTTTCATGACAGCATAAATTTTAATGGTTTCTGCCTTTATTGACACTTCTATAATAGGAGCTGTTCTTTTGGCAATGGCATGTCTTTTATTCTCTGAGATCTTAGAGAAGGCATTTTAAAAATCTACCTTTTCTTTTTCTGAAATGACTATAAAAGATCTTCTTAATCATTAATTGTTAAGATCTATTGTGATTACTCTCTTGTTTTAGATAAATCAAATTACTCACATTTAACTCTCAAATTAGATACTTCCTCAGATACTCCGTAGCTAGCAAAATTTGCATGCTTATCAATAGAGTTGCAATTTCTCATGCAGTTGAACGTATTAATTTCAGTGTTTCAGCCCGCCAATATACTTGTGAAGTAATTTGTTTATTTTGATGACCAAATTGTGATAGAAAACATAAAGAATTTGAAATATTAATAGATAAGATGATATGTCAATGTCCAAGTCATATTTTATGCATGTAAAGGTAAAAAAGTAATTTTTGACATTATGTTTGATGAAAATATTAGAACACCTAGTATAGAATAATTTATGCCATTATCATGGTGGCGATATCCACATAAATCTGAAATTAAATTCAATGTCATGTTAGAATGTACATGTACATTTGTATATGCACAAGTAATTTCTTTAGTAACAGACAAGAAGATAGAACAGTAAATGGAACAGTAAGAAGACTGAAGCATAGCAATAAAATGATTATTCTATGTGTCCTTATAAACAAAAAGAGAAGCTTAGGTTTTCTTTGATAAAAATAAAAGTATTAAGATAGATTTATTGAAATTTATAGGTTTTTCTCTTTCAAATTATTTCTCCCATGATTTATTTTTCCCAAATCTGAGTATTGGAACATAGAGGAACAGGGGGCAGAGAAAAGACTAATACATTCTTCAACCTTTGCCAGCGAAGCTTCCTCATACAACAGAGTGAAATCGATACAGACGGCCACAACTGGCCAAGTTTTAGAGAATAAGAGAATGCAGAGTGCATGTCCCTGGATAGGACTCCTGTATTAAACCTCACCCACCCATGACTCAGGGACCATTGCAGAAGAGGGCGTGGAAAGGTTGTAAGAGTAAGGGTTGCTGCATGAACATAAGGAAACAGAGGTTTTAAGGCCTCTGAGAACTTCCTTATATGAACTTCCAGACATGATGACAGCATGCACAAGACTCAGTGCTGATTAAATCAGACAAAAACCCAGCATAGAGCTTGGGAAATGGGCAGCAGACCCCAACATTAGCTGAGGAACTGTTGGCAACTGATTACTGCAGGGTAAGGGAGACTAGAACTTCTTTCAGGGAGTGACCTTAGATAGGGTCCACTGACTAGACTCCAGTGGATGAACTTATTTGGAGGGATATCTGGGTACAAATGCTTGATCAGATAGGATTTAATATATTTGAAAAATTACATGAAATTCGATGGGGGGTGGGGTTTGGTGGAGCACGCATGGAGGAAGGGGATCCAAATTTGATTAAGATCTATTATATGAAACTCACAAAATTTCAATAAAAATATACATTAAAAATAACTTAAATAGTTTTTTTTTTTTCCTGGGCTAGAGAGATGGCTCAATGGTTAAGAGCACTGGTTGTTTTTGCAGAAGACCGGGGTTCAAATTCCAACACCCACATGATGGCTAACAACTATCTGTAACTCTAGTTCCAGGGAATCCAGTGCCCACTTCTCTGTGGGCATTGCATGACACAGGTGCACTTACATACATACAGGCATGACACTCTTATACATAAAATAAAAAGAAAAAACGTTTTTTCTTATAGACAACACTTTATTAATATATTCTACATTTCCAGGTTTATCTTAATATTTTCTCTTGCTTATTATATGTATTGTTTTTAATTTTTAATTTATTTGTTTTTGTTTTATGTGTAGAAGTGTTTTACCTACATGTATGTAAATGCACTCATGTCATGAAATGTCGGCAGAGGTCAGAAGACAGGTTTTGGATTTCCTGGAAATAGAGTTAAGGATGATTTTTAGCGGACATGTCAGTGCTGGGAACTGAGCCTAGATCCCCCAGAAAAGCAGCTAATGCTCTTAAACTGCTGAGTCATCTCTTCAGCCCATTGTACTGTTTTTTAAAGAGACTATTCTTTGTGACAGTCAAATTTAGCCATCTTTTTACTTGTTAACTTTTTCTTTTATACAAAATCATAACTATATTCTTTTACATATATAGTATTTTAAATTAAAAAGTGTTCTTTAATACCAACTAAATCTGGTTTTGGTTGTGTTTTAATATAGAGATAATATTTTTCTTTTATCCAAGCTCATAAATATATTCTACATGTCTAATTAATTTTTTTTGGTCTTCAGTCTTAGATCTCTTTTTAGTAGTATTTGAAGGCATTTTTTTTAAAAAAAACTTTGTTATTTCAAATCTGCTGAAATTTTACAATCTGGTCTTTTTATTTTGGAATAAGTTCTGATGTGTAGAAAAGATGCAGAGATACAGAGAGCACCCATGTAATATTTACTGTTTTCTGTAGTATTAACATTCATGATAACTTTTCCAAAGCTAAGGAATTAACACTAGAGAATAACTTCTAAGGAAAGTATAGATTCTATTTAGATTTCATCAGTTTAGTCACTGATGGCCCTTTTCTACTTCATGGTATTAATCTGGGTAACAGACATGAAGTAGTCATGTCTCCCTTGTTTGTTCTGATGTATAAGTCTCCTCTTTGTTTCTTATAACCTTGATAGTTTTGAAGTGCACAGGTTAGGTATTTTGTAGAGTATCATTTGAGTTGAGTTTGTCTAGTGTTTTGGGGGATTTGACTGGGGTTATAAGACTTAAGTAGAATATCACAGAGGAAAAATGTCTTTATTTACATCATATCATGTGGTCCCAGACATTAACACAGGTCGTTGTTGGTGTTGTTAACTTTGATCACTCGGTTAAAGTAGTATCTCCCCATTTTGTACAATGTAATCTGCATATTCTGTGCCTTCCATCCTGTATTTTTGAATCATTCATTAAATCTACTGTACACTCAAAAGCAGGGGAAGCTCTACCTCCTGGAAGGAAAAAAAAGAAGGAAGTAAACATATATTTAGTTATTCATACTGATGAACTTATAGTTCTGAAAGTCATTTCATTCTGTTGTTATATTCCATTTGTGTGTCATTTTTAAAAATCTGTAGTAGTGAAAACTGAGTTCTTTGAACTTTCCAATGGAAAAAGTTACACACACAGTTCTCAGTTTGTTCCTATTGTTGAAGCATTAATTGGAAAGACAAAAGCCTGTCATTAATAATTAAATTCAACACAGCCAAAATAATTCTGTGTTAGAAACTTGATTTTATTATGCATTTTCTTTTGTTTTGGAAATCATCATGGGCCAGTGAAATGCCCCAACTCCACAATTATTAAGCAGACTATTCCATGTAATTCAACCTGTAAGTTTTGTTTCTACAACACTGACTCCTAGATAGTTGTGCTCATTCAGTAAGGTTTACTTTTCTTCCTCTAGGAAAATTTGCCCTTGGATTCTTTGATTCTTTCCTTGGCAGTGTTTTTAGCTCCCCTTTATGACTGTTCACCCAATTATATGTATGTGTGTGTGTGTGTGTGTGTGTGTGTGTGTGTGTGTGTGTAGTATAAAAGTCTATAGAGTCAGGTTTGTGTTTCCAATTGCGCTTCAGCGTGGATTTATCCGCTGGAGCCTGATCAACCTATCAAGAGTCTCACTCTTAAATGACGCTGCCTTTCCCCCTCCCAGAAGCCATTGATTGACAGTAGTTCCTCAGGTAGGGTTGGGGTTTTGTATTCACTTCCCCATGTCTATGCTGGAATTTTGTCTTGCTTGAGCTTACTTGGGACTTGTGGATGCTGTCAAGCTGCTGTAAAGTTCACATGAGTAATTTACCAGCTGTGTGGAAAACTGTTTCCTTGTGGTTATTCACTCCCTCTGGCTCTTACAGTCTTTCTGTCCCTCCCCTGCTGTCCCCCTTCTACAACAGTTTCTGAGCCTTGGGGAGCAGAAATTTGATATAGGTGTCCTATTCAGGGATTAAGCAGTCTGCAGCCTCTCATTTTCTGCGTATTGACCAGTTGTGTTTCTCTTTATGAATCAACATCTTCTGGATAAGGAAGCTTCTCTGCTGAAAGTTGAGACAGTAAGTCATTAGGAGTTAGTTTAATGCTTTATCTATATAGCAGAATGATAGGATTAGGTTCTCTCCAATGGCTTGTTAGCTTTCTAGCCTCAAGTTCCTAGGCCCGATATCATATCAGTGTCAGGTTTGGGCTCTATTTTATGAAGCAGACCTTAAGTCCAATTAGAAAGTGGTTGGTTATTCCCATAATATTTGTGACAGTATTGCACCTATGGGCATATCTTGTCAGGCCAGTTGTAGTTTGCAGAATTTGCAGCTGGGTGAGGTTGATAAATTTTCTTTTCAGGTACCTTGTGTAGTGGCTTCCAGCACTATAAATGCTAGCCAGTAGAGACGAGGCTTTAAAGTCAACACCAGCTTGATTTCTCTTTGTTCTAAAGCTCATCTATATAGTGTCTTCAGCAACAGGGTTTTACTGTGAAGTTCTGGTGAGTAACCAAGAGCGTGGGCAATGGTCAGTATTGTTTGAAGGTTTATTGGACCCCTGGTCAATGCTGATGAAGTTCTTTAACCCAGTTTTTCATTCTTGCAGAGGGCTCTTTCCTCATTTGTGATATCATGCACAGCTATGACTACTTGTGTTCCTTGCTAGTTTGTTAGGGTTATGGGATAGAGCTGTATCCCATATTTAAAATCTTACTGTTGTGTCATTAAGACACAGACCTTGGGTTAGATAGCAGCCTCAATGTTACTTTCTTGAAATTAATGAAATTACCTTTCACCTAACAAGGTACTAGGGCATGACTTGCCAACAGTGAACTCTCCCAGAAGTGCTTGTTTGAATTCGTATATATTTGTAAATACACATATTTATTTGCATTTTTGACTGATTCATTTTTATTTTATATCTATGAGTGTTTTTTCTGCATGCATATAAGTGTATCATATGGGTACAGATCTGCAGAATCCAAAAGAGGGCATCGAATCACCTGAAATGGGAGTTATGGGCAGCTGTTAGCTTCTGTGTGGGTACTTGGAATTGAACCTGGTTCCTCTGGAAGAGCATTCAGTGCTCCTAACCACTGAGCCATCTCTTCAGCCCCTATATTTGCTTATTTTATTTCTAGTATCTGGTCTGTTGATATGTGGTAGACTGAGTTGTCAGTTGCGGTCTTTCAAACTTGAAATACATCTTTACATAGCCTTCTAACTTTAAAATAAATGTCTTTTGAATAATCAGTGTTACTCTGATTGGCCTGCTTTTATCTATATATGACTTGACCTTTCTCCTTTTAGCTTTCAATACTCTTTCTGTGTTCTGTGATTTGGTGTTTTCATATGATTTCAGACTTTTAATATTTAGAGTATAGTCATACTTGCCATACATTTATAGATTGCTTTGTTTTCTGGCAAAACTTTTTATTTTTTAAATAATATTTTATTATTTCTATTTTTAAAATGTGTTTTGCTTGCATGGACATAGGTGCACTCGTGTCATGCAATGCTTGCAGAGGTCAGAAGAAGATGTCACATCTCCTGGAACTGGAGTTAGAACGGTTGTTAGCCTCCATGTGGGTGCTAGGAATCGAACCTGGGTCCTCTGGAAGAACAGTCAGTGCTCTTAACCACTAAGCCATCTCTCCAGTCCTGACTTTAATATCTTATTATTTGGTATTTTTTTTCCTTATTCAAAATTTGTTTGTGGCTCAGTGCTTTGGTTTCAGGATCTTCTTAGTAAGCATATTTTCCAAACATTTGTTCATTTCCCATTCTTCTTGTTATAGACTTTCTTGTTATGTTATTTATAACTTTGATTTTCTTCTAATTTTGTTATTGTCTTTTTAAAAAGGTATTTCTTTTGACTTATTTCTCTTTACTGAGGTCTTAATTTGTGATAGATTTTAGTTCCATAATTCTAGCGGATTGTTTCATATCTTTTCAGTGTTACTTTTTTCAAATAATTTTTGGGTTTAGCTCTTGACTGAAAATTTTAAATATGACTTTTATTTTCAAAACTAGAGTAATCACAGATTTTTTTTCTAAAAATAAGCATTTTTGCCTCTGATAATTCTCCTACATGGGCAGCTAGTGAGTCTGTTTCTGTTGCCTGTTATTTTGGATAGCTTTTATGCACAGTGCCAAAGCTTTTGAATCTGCTTTGGTTTGATCACATGCTGAATATTGTGATTGGAAAATTATTAATATAATTTAAGGTTTATAATGATGTTTTAATCCTCCTGAGGTGATCTTTTTTCCTTTGTCTCTGTGAAACATAGAGGGAACCAGCAATCCATCAACTTAGTTTGATTTCGATGTTTGAGATTTATCTGTGTCATTCAAGTAGGTGAGTTTGTTGCTGAAGTCAGTTTGAAGTCTGTATATATGTTTTGATTAACTCATTCCCCAGCTTCTCATCTCCTGTTTCTCCTCTAACCCTCACATCTCTTTCCCCCTCAAATTGAAATGGTTTTTTTATTTTACTTTATTCTTTACATTTAATATCCACTGAGTCCATGCCTGAATGTGCATAGATTTGGACGCATCTATTGTAGGCCCTGGGAAGCTACCCATGAAAAATACATATTGTTATACCAATAGACTAATGGATCTTTCAACTCTCCTTAGAGAAGCTTTTTTTTAAAAAAAAAATAGTGGATGGTGGGTAATATAGAAATCCGCAACAGTCAATGTGCAGGGAATAAGGATCTGTGGAGTTCTCAGCCTAAATGGGACATCTGTATCACAACCCTTCCTCTTAAGACTCATGGATCATCAAAGAAGATGGAAAGATTTTAAGAGCTAGAGGTAGCAAATGACTACAGCAAAATAGTGTTTTTCTAATACTACAGGACCATTGAACAAATGAACTCATAGTAGTTATGGTTGCGTACAGAAGATCTACTCAAGATCAAGCTAATCAAAATCCCAGCATAGACTGGGGAGAGGCGCACAAATCCCCATTTGTAGCTGAGGATCCAATGGTAGTTCATGTTTGCTAGGGGAGAGTCAGTTTTCTTCAAGGATGTATCCCTGGTAGGTTTCCCATGCTGTGGTAGATGATCCTACATATACTGGAAATAGTGATTGAACTTATTGGGTTGAAAAGAAAATGAACAAGAAGTTGGGAGACAGGTGTATTGGGAGGGTACAGGAGGGTTAGAAGAGGGGAATAGGGTAGATATGATAAAATATATTGTATATATATGATATTTCCAATGATAAAATAAAAATATACTTTAAAAAAGAGCAAAATACTGTATCACCAGAGAAATGAAGAATTGAATTTTTGCAAAGATAAACGTGATTGACAAACCTATAGGAAAATTAACCAAAACAAACAGAAGGCACAAATTAATAAAATTAGAGATGAACACAACAGATATCAAAGAAATTCAGAAAATCATGAATATAATGTAAACATATATTCTACTATGTTGGAAAACTTAAAAATAATGGATAAATTTTCAAATACATCTGAACCAACAAAATTCAGCCAAGATGTGAATAAATAGACTTATAAGAAGCCAGGAGATTAAAGCAGTAATAAAATTCTTACAACCCAAAATAAGACCAGGTCTAGATAGTTCACAGGGAATTCTACCAGACATTTAAAATAAAACTACAATTAATGCTCCTTAGATTATGTTACAAAATAGAAATGAACAAACATTTGTAAAATCCTTCTATGAAGGATTATTACTCTAATGCCAAAACCAGATAAAGATTCAACCAAAAAAAAAAACTATAGACCAATATTCTTGATGAACATAGACCCAAAAATGGGCAATAAAGTTCTTACAAACCAAATACAGTAACACATCAAAAAGATCATTCACCACGATCAAGTTTGTTTTATTCCAGAGGTATAGGGATGGTTCTATATTCACAAAACAGTTAATTGTAGGAAACCGTATAAATGGACTTCAAGACAGAAATCATATGATCACCTCAATAGACACAGAAAAGGCCTTTGACAAAAAGCCAACATCCTTTCATGTCAGAAGTTCTAGAGAGAACAGGGACTGAAGGGGTGTATCTCAATATAATAAAGGACCTATTCGAAAAACTCATAACCAATATCATCCTAAATGGTTTGGTATCATTTGAAATTTAAGTCAGGTGATTGATTTAATAGAAATTTTCTCTTACCTCAAATAGCAAAATAGAAGAGGAAGTACATCTATAGTATGGTGAACTTTGCGTATATTATATGACCTAACAATTTTTCAAAAAGCACTGGAACACAAACTATTTTTGCCTGTGTTTCATAATGCTTTTCTTCTTTTTAAAACTGGGTTTTATACATTTCATACAACAGTTCATTTCGCCCTTCCCCTTCCACCTTCCCTTCAACCTCCACTGGACCTCATGTATTCTGTCATACATGTTAAGTTCCATTCAGTCAAGCATTAGTGCCCAGATTTATTTTTGTGCATTCTTCCACTGAAGTCTGGTCAGACTATCTAGAAATAGTAAGAAAGGTATATTCTCTCTCTCCCAGTAATAATCAGTCTCCAATAGTTATCAGTCTATGTCTGGCCCACTGCCAATTTCTATCACTCCATTCAGGGCCCTTGTCTAATTTGAGTTTGTGTGAGTTCTGTGTTCAATGCCATTATTCTCACAATTTGACATGTGCAAGCTTCCAGTAGCCTGAAAAGTTCTGCTTCTCTAAGTTCATGAACCAGTCCTGGATCTTACAATCTTTCAGCCTCCTCTTCTGCAATGATCCCTGAGCCGTAGGTGGGTAAATTTCAATATAGGAGCCGTATCCAGGGATGCATACTCTGCAGTCCCTTATTCTATAAAACTTGGCTAGTTGTGGCATTCTGTACATAGCACTATGTTGTTTAAGGAAACTTCACTGGTGAGAGTTGAGGGATGCTTTAGTTTTCTCTCTATTCCTCATTACATTGTGTTCCATGAGCCTTAGGTGTAGAAATCCAACTGTAGATATGTCACCTGGAACTTGGCATCCCTCAGTTATATATTCTCTGTGTCTGATCAGTTGTGGAATTCTGCTGCAGCCTCCATCTGTTGCAAAAAGAAATTTCGTTGATGAGTGGTGTACTTTATGTTTCTCTGTAGATAGAAGGATCCATATTTAGCATATGGTAAGACATTTCATTTCTCTGGAGCTACGACAAAGATAGGGTTCTTTCTGGGATCTATGCCCCACCTAACCCCATGTATTTGGCTTAGTTTACAGTGATACCCATGAGTTCACTCCCACTGAGAGGGTTTTAAGTCCAGTTAGACAGCTGTTGATTACACGCCCTCCCACATCAGAGTGCATCTACTGCACCATGCATTGTGCTTGTTGTTACAGTTATTAGAATTTAGGGTTGAGTTGGATCATTGGTTGATTTTCCTCCTTAGGAGTTTGCATGTTATTATCTGGCATTATGGGAGCTAAAGTTCAGGTAGAAGGCTTCCAGGTCAGTTCCTGCTCCATTGCTCTGAGTCCTGTATCCCACGTATGTCCTGTGTTTAACAGTAGGGTATTATCTTTTAGTTCTGGGAGATAATCAAGAACTTTGGCAATAGCCTGTATTATTTTGGCAGTCTGGGACTGTTCTCACCAACTACAGAAAGGGAGGTTCCTTTTGTCTGGTACTATGTTTCTTGCCCAACATCCCCCAAGTATATAGATGTACTAATGTTTACACACTGTCTGTGCATTTCTCAGTGGTTCCTGTGGCATCACATTTCCCTCCTGGTTCCCGAGCCCTCCAAGATTCATTTGTCTCTGCTCTTTTTCCTCCTATCTGACCTTTCTGCTCCCTTCCCAGTCCCAGAACCTGCATTGTCCCTACCCTCTCCCTATTAACACCCACTTCCCTTGATCCCCATTTAGTCCTCCCCAGCACTGTGATCACCTGAATGCCCTCTTCTTTCTTTCCATCTGAGCTCTCCCACTTTCCCCTCCTCTCCTCGGTAATATCCGTTCTCTACTATACCACTTTTCCAGTTCTTTCTTTTCCTTTACCTCCAAGCATTCTTTCTCTTTCCTGGCTCCTGGCGTTACATCAGGATCTATAAACACATATAGGGGATTGGTGCTACAGTCCTCAAATGAGGGGTTGTTTTTGCTTTCTTGCTTTATGCTGCTTGCTTTTCTGCATTTGTGCAACTTCACTTAGTATAACATTCTCTAGTTCCATCTATTTATCTGCGACTTTCATTATTTCATCTCAAAAAGCAAAGAAAGAAGAAAATAAATGACTCACTGAAAGGATGGGCTATAGACCTGAACAGAGAGTTCTCAAATGAAGAAATAAAAATGGCTATGAAACACCTTAAAAAGTGTTCAATATCCTTAGTAATTAGAGAAATACAGATAAAAACCACTTTAAGATTTAGCCTCATCACAGTCATACTGGCTAAGATCAAGAGAATGAAAGACACCAAATGCCAGAGAGGACATGGAGAAAGAGGAACGCTCATTCACTGCTGGTGGGAATGCAAACTTGTGCAAATACTATGGAAAGCATTGTGGAGAGCTCTGAGAATACTACAAATGAATCTACCATATAATCCAGTTAAACCATTCTTATAATAAAAATCTAAGACATTTTCCTTCAACTAACTCTTAAATAAAATGTAAGATATCTACAGGATGGAATAGCATTCACAAGCACATAGGGATTCAGACTGAGTGAACTTTAAAAATACCAACTGAGGGGCTGGAGAGATGGCTCACTGGTGGTTCTTCTAGAAGTTCCCAGCATCAACATGGAGGCTAACAACCTTCTCTAACTTCAATTCTATTGCATCTGATGCCTTCTCTGGGCCTCTGCAGGCAATACACACCCATTTACATACATGCAGACAAAACACTCATACACATAAAATAAAAGTAAACAATTAAATAATTAAAAAAGCCAATAGAGGAAATCCAGTCACAAAAATTATAACTATGATTCCATGTTTTGAAATGCTTGGGTTAGCTAAATCACAGGTATGGAAAGCCCATGGTGGAGGGAGGAAAAGTGCTTGTGGCAAAAAGATGATTGTTAAATGGCATTGTCGTAATGAAATGCTCTAAAATCAGTTCTACTAATGACTGCACAGCCCTGAGAACATACTGATGAGCACTGGATTGAAATGGGTGGATTGTATGGTATGTGAATTATATCTCAGTAAACGACTAAGATATGGAATTGCATGACATTTTAGCATTTATAACTAAATTATTGCCTGCTCTCTTACTTTTCTTGATTTTGTTCTGAGTCATTTTATTGTTGGCATGTTTCATTTGCTAAAGGTTGAGTTTCCAAAAGTGAAAAATGCAATTATGTACTAATGAAGTTTCAGTAAGAACCAGTTGAAGTATGTAAGAGCATTATTGTGTTCAGGACTTTTGCCATATTTGGCCAAAGCAGCATACTGTCCTCTTGGTTAAAAGATAAAGGACAAAAGTACTTGTTTGTATTCATTAAATACTGTGATCCCCTTTTCTCTTGAATTACATTTAGACATAAGCCTTCATTATATGAGTAAGTTTTAGGAACACTCCAGATCACATGTTGTCAATGTAAAATTACAGCCTTAACAATTTTAAATTTGTATCATATAATTTTCTTTTCCCACTGCTGCTCATTAGAGTCTTTCAATTTAATTTGTTGCTCTTCTAATGTAATGTTAATATCATAGAAAGGCAAGTCGAGAATATTATTTAATGACAATGTTGATGAAACAGAATGAATAGAAGTGTTTCTTTTCACTGGATTAAAAGTAGAAATCATCAGGACAGTCTGAGATTTGTTTTCTGTTTGAATATACTTTATACAGTTTGCCATATGACATTTTCTTACAACATTTTTTTCCTCTGAAAATATATTGTTTTACATTTTGGTAATGTTTCTTCCTGAAACACTGAGGAATTCATTAGTACTTTTAGCCTATTTATTGGTTTCATTCCCATGTTGCAGACTGAACTATTCAAACTGCTTTTTTAATATGGTTTATCCAAAAATTGAATAGGCAGTAAAGTATTGAAGCATAATCTGTCAGGAACAAATTATGCATCTTCATTATAAATGAATACTTTATTACATTATGATAACATGTCAGGTGGTGGAATTTTAGTTGAATTTTAATATTCATAAATCAAACATGAGATCCTCATATCTGATACTGAAAATTTCTGAATTAATTTATTCCCTCTCTTTTCTGTCTGTCCGTCTGTCTCTCTCTCTCTGTCTCTGCATGTGTCCCTGTGCCCTGTCACACTGGTGGAAGTCAGAAAACAACTTGAAGTTGTTTTTCTCCTTTCACCATGTGGGTCCCTGGGATCAAATTCAGGTCATAAGACTTGGTAGCAAGTGGCTTAACCTGCTGAGCCATCTCCCCCTGTCCCTGGATACTTTTAAGGATAAAAATAAAAAAATCATAAGGATAAAAATCACAAAAACATGTTCTATAGAGATTCTATACATTAATAATTATTTAAAAATGAATACTATCACAATTCTATGCATTCAAATTTATTTATAATACTTTGACCTAAATATAAATGTGCTAAGTGATGTATACAGTCTTGAAATCATAACTAATTGCTAGAGACTCTAAGAAATCATCAAGGCTCTTTATCTCTAGGAGATTGCCTTAAATTATTTCACAGATTTTTTTCTACACGGTAAAGATATTTCTTAAACATTTATTTTAAAAAAACTGTATCCAAAGCAACAAAACTTATTAATTCATTGTTTTGAGCAAGTCATACAGAAAAGCTTACAATTTCCTTAAAATTATAGTATGTTATACTTAGCTATATTTAAGAGTTTTGTAACTAAAGAAATTTTAAAGACATCTGCCAGTTATCCCCATGACTAGAAATTATTCTACCATTTCAGAATAGGTAGCTTGTGTTCCAAAAGCAATGCAGCATTAACAGTAATAATGGAAACCAACCACAGGACTGTTTGTTCTTCATCTTCTGGTAGTTTGCCTGTATTTCCCCCAGGTCATTTTGACCCAGGGTTAATCAAATTTCTACATGATTTGCTACTCAGGCAAATACCTATATATTAAAAGTTGAAAAAAGCATATTTCAGCTTTGCCCATATATAGAAACAGTTTTTTTTGTTATATATATATATATATATATATATATACAAAATATATATATATATTTAAAGGTTTATCTGTAGGGTTAAGACAATATTCTAGAGAATTTTTTTTGTATTTTATCTAGGAATTGAACCAACAAATATAGCATTAACAGTTAACTAATGGTCTCAAAGTATATAATCACTGCTGTTTTATGTGTCCTAAATAATGATTCCTGGGAGGATCTGTTGTGTTTTGAATTGTAGATTAATAAAAGAGCAAATGGTTGATCAGATATTGTAGTCAATTTGTTTCTCTTTAACTTGAGATGAAAGATGGGTATAAACCTGGAAGTTGGGTAGAGTAAACTGTCTCACCTGCTCAGCTATGGGTCCTAGTAGAGGCCCTATTACACAATGTGGTAAATTGCATTTGCAAATTATATGAAAAATTATAGTACCATGCTTCTGTACATAGTACATCTCTTGAATGAGCAGTTTTTAAAGGGAAAGCAGAGCACTCTTGTAGAATACATAATTATGCTACCTGTATTTTGTTTTACTACAAATCTGTAATGCTGATAGAAATTTGCTTTATATGTGCATTGTTTTTTGTTTCATCTTTACCAGAGATGCTGATAATATAATCTTGTTAAATTATTACTGCACTATTTTTAACAACATCTGGTTTGGTAAATGACCTTTATATAGATTATGGAGACTATATATTTTATAATTGCATTAATTTCAGCAATAATTTATAAAATTTCTTTTCTACTTGCCACTTTTTCTCCTGAGACAAAGGATTATGATCTTGAGGAGTACTCTGTATTTAGGTTCTTTATTACATTTAGAATTTAGAAAATTTGGTACTCATTTAGGAAATATTTTTAATATTGGTTATTCATTTAGGAAATACTTTTAATACAGATGGCATTCAAAATACAGAAAAACTAGAAATAAAAACCATAAGATTCTAACTCTGATTCTCCTTTGGATCTTTCATGAAATAATATTTTCTTAATGAAATCTGTGATGGTTTAGATATCTCTATGACCATGTAATAATAAAAGTTAATGTGCACGAATGAATGATTGAATATTTTGTGCTTGCCTGTCATTGTAGCCAAAATGCCTAAAGTCACTTGGTCTATAATAACTTTGATGTTTCAGCATTGGTAAACAATGTTGATACAAAGCAAAAGTGAATATGTTATATCTAAGTAGTAAAGTAATAGAGAGGCAAATTTTTGGCACTTGTGACCAGACAAAATGATCCACTTAGAGCTCTTATAGCTTCCTATATAGTGGTTTATTTTGTAAAAAATACTCTCCCCTAATATATTTAGAAACTATGATATGTATTGGTAGGCCAAACTGCATCACTTAAATGCGTAGCATTTATTTGAAGAAATATTTCCTATGTTTCATTTTTTAAAATGCTATGAATAGAATATTAAGTATTTAGAAAGAGAATGATAGTATTCTTAAGCAGGATATATTTAGTTCTTATTGTCTAAGTTTAGTGTGTTTTTTTCACATCTTTATCTTTCTTTTTTTTTTAATTAAAAATACTTTGATTATGTGTACCTGTATATTTATTTGTGGGTTTGTGTACCTGAGAATAGTGCCTAAAAAGGTCAGAGGAGGGTGATAGATCCACTGGAGTTGGAGTTACAGGCAGTTGTGAGTTGCCCAGCTTGGGTGCTGGGAACTGAACTCAGATCCTCTGCAAGAGTGGTAAGCATTCTTAACTGTTGAGCCATCTTTCCAGCTCCTATATTTCTAATTTGTAAAGACATTCAGTTGATAGAGCATTAAAGAATTATATAATACCATACTGCTTTTGTAGATAACGTTAACTTCCTTGTTGATCAGAATTCCATAGTCTTTATTTATACGCACATGTAGTTTTTTATAGTGAATGCGTTTTTTCATTAGTTTTTGAAGCTTTGCGAATAAGACTGAGTAGAGCAATTCATCATTCTATTTAATATTTTCCATTTTTTATGTTAATGAATGAATATGATGACATTAAACTTTGAAATATATTCCTAAAAATCCTGTGTGATATTTAATAAGTGACTTATTTTAAAATCTGAGGAATATATTTCTGTAAGCAGAATTGCAGGAATGTAATTGAGGTCATCCTATGGAAGATGGGATCATTCCAAAAATAGCAGCAGCTTTTAAGAGATGCTATTGTGGTAAGCCCTTAGAATTAATACATTTTCCAAGTGGAACTGATGATAAATGAAATAATCATGCTATTTAACTTTTCATAAAAGGTTACTGTAGTTTATATACGCATATATATTTGAGTTTTAAGGACTATATATCTGAGAGACTATTATGTAGATAATTAATATAGCTTAGCCATGGGGAAGGATAGAGTCACAGTTTGGATGGCGCTAGCTGCAGTGTTCTGGATTGCTAACTAAATGTGACATTTACAATCTAATCTTAGTGGAATCATTTTGTTTATGTAGTTATGTAATTCTTTGAGTGACAACTAGTCTCACAAAAAGAAGATACAATAGCAAAAAACTGAAGAACAGACAAGATAGGTGAAGTTCAATGGAATAAAATAATATTTTAATATTGTTTTCACCATTTTGTGCTCTCAGGATTTCATTTATGGTCTGAATATATAGGATGAGAATACCTGATTCTCCAATAAAGGCCAAATGTTAAGTAAGGTATCTGATGGTTAAAATGAGGTTAAAATGAGGTTAAAATGGTTAAAAGTGTTTTTATTTTCAAGAATAAACTCCATTTTGCATAGGAAATTTTCACATTTAACTGAGATACAGTAAATTCACTTGTATGATTTCAGTGGTATATATGAGGCACCTAGATAAAACCAGAATTGGACCAGCAGGCCAGCTCTTTAGTATGGTTTGTCTTGGTGTGTCATAAATATTCACATTTGCTTTTTCCGTGTTCGCATTCAGGCCTTTTTTATTTTTTGTGGCAACTTCTTGATATAGTTTTTTGGAAAGCTGTTCTTCAATAGAAAATTATTTTATTGAAATAAACTCTTTCTGCATTTTTGTTTTACCTACTACTGATCAAACATATTCTCAGGCTTTTAAAGGTTTAATGTTAATTCCTTCCCAAAGCAATAAAACAAGAAGAGGTAGTATGCATACAACAATCTGAATGGAGAGAAAAAGCTGTATTAGTCAAGCACTGCTAACAATGAAACAGTTTTTGATAATATCAAAACCTGCGGATTTCTCATGGCAGAAAATTGTATCAAAGAAAATTTTAGAAGCTTTGAAATGATGGCCTCTTTGTTAGAGTGCCGGTTCCCTTGTTAGAGTGCCGGTTCCCTTGTTAGAGTGCCGGTTCCTCTGGTACGCGTTTCCTTTTGTCACCTGGGGCAATTTTTCCAACACGTAACACATGTGATTTTTTTTTCTGCATTTGGAATAATCAGCTTTTCCCTGTGCTCATTAAGAGGGAAAACTGCAGCCAAGGTATTAGCACAAAACAAGGTATTAGCAGTGCCCATTCTCTACCAAATACCAAGTTCTTTTGTCTATTACCTAATTAACATACTTTAATGAGTTCACCAAGTTTAATGAATACTTCATATAAACTCAGCGTTTTCTACCTCCTCATTTAATCTGACACCTGATGTAACAGATCTGGCTAGATATTATGAATAATTTATGAGCTGGTATTTCTCAGATAACAAATAAAGAATATGAAACATTTAATATGGAGTTAAAGATTTGATATTTATTTGCCTGAATATACATTATACTTTCCAGCAAGCTATTGAAATGCATGTTCTAGTTAATAATAGCTTTAAAAAACAATGTAATTTATGTAAATATATTTCTGCTTATGCTAATGATTTTAAAATGCGATGAACCATTTAATTGTAAAACATACTGAGTATACGTTATTGTCTATAAATAGACTTGCTTACTTTGACAGTACTGGGTTGGTTTGCAAAGTCTTTTAAATTTTAAGATATGAACAATAAACATTTGTTATATGAAAATTGACTTATTGAACTACTGAAGTCAGATCAAGTATTCATAATGTTATCAACTTAATGAAATGATATTGATGAATGTAGGCTTATAATTTGTGTTTCATATTAATGTGAACTATTTCATTTTCCATTGTATTTAGGAATAAAATAGATTTCAGAATTTTAAGTACTCTGTCTTAGGGTAGTGAATCTAGGTGTGAATATATGTTTCCCCCAAATCACCATTTTCTTACCTTTACTGTAAAAGTGAAGCATATTGATAAATCCTGCAATGTATTATTTAACAAACAAAAATAGATTTTATTACTGTGTTTCAAATTAATCTAATGTAAGAGAAACAGATGAAAATGAACATCTTTGCCCTCAGGAGCCTTAGAGTCTACTGGGAAAGATTAGTTAATACTTGCAGTGAAGTACAATCAAGCAATGAAGAAGTATATTACACACAAACAATCCCTTATTATTTAACAAGAAGTAAACTTTAATTTAAAATTGCACAAGTTGAACTAGAAACACATTGTTGCATCCCTAATTACCATTTCAGTCATCATATGTCCAATATCGTGTATAAGCTAATATCATGGACTTTTTAGCCTGTCAAAAATTTACCTATCACACTGAGTCAAATTAGTTACTTTAAGATTTTATATATATACATGTATATATAGTGAAGAAATTCTGCCTTAATTCAAACTATGTTTGTTCTACTTTCAGATTTGTCTTCAGGGTCAGGGCTTGCTGTTTGGACTGTGGTAGCAGATTTTTATGTGGTTAGTGTAAATCTAGTTTTTTGAGACAACCAAAAATTTCTAGAACACAGACTGTTAAATAAAGCAGCGAAATACTGTAAAAATCATTCTTTTTGAGTAAAAAGATAATAGAATACTAGACACTGATCAAATTTGAGAGTAGTTGCCGGTTTCTTTTATGCTTTTTTTTTTTTTTGGGTGGTGGTGGGGTTACTGAGTATTGAACCTGGAACTTTGTATATTCTGAATAAACAATCTCTCATAGACTATATCCTGTCTTCTTATTTTATTTAATTTATAAATTAATTTATAGGGCCTCATTAAGCTGCCCAAGTGGACCTTGTGTTTAGAGTCTAGGGAGAATAGGCCTTAATTCTCCAGTCTTATCTCATTATTATCTGAGATTATGGGACTTCTGGGCCTCCATGCTTGTGAACTAACTCCTAAATTACTATAAAAATATATGGCACTTGTGACAGCAATGCTAATATGAATTGTTTCAGTAACAGGGCATTTATAGTTTCAGTATGTATGTTAACTAATAAATAATTTTGACTCTGCAACTTTAAAACAATATACTGATTAGCAGAAAGTATGTCAGATTCTTCTGAATACTGTTAACAGTCTAACAGAATTTGGCATTTAATAGGAATATGACTGAAGGAGAGAAAAGGTAAAAAGATGTGAACATACTATTAATGAATGGGTAAAGGAAGAAAGAAAATTTAGCCTGAAGAAGAGGAGATCAGGAGAAATATCAGAGTTGTTTGAAATGATGTGGAGTATTTACATATATAATTAACTTTACTGTGTGTTACAAGAGGGCAAACTATGTGAAGAGAATGGATTAGGGGAACAGTTCACTACCAAATGGAGCAGGAAGTTTGGTAAGTAGTGAACTGCTCATCTTTAGAAGCAAAGATGCACAATCACTGCTTGATTGCATTGAGGAAGGAATTTACATTACTCTATCACTCCCATGATTCTATCAAATCTGAAGATTTTTCTTTCCAAAATAAATTTTGTTGGAGTAAGAAATCCATAAAATGATTTGCATATTTCAAGTCTCTTATCTTGAAATAGATTAAGGTTATGATATAATCTTTTGAAACACCTTACTTAATTTTGTGTTTTTATTTCCAGAGAATACAGATACGCACAATTTCCACCTTTTTAGAGGAGTCTTTTACAGAAGATTTCTGGATGGTTTAATTTATCCTTTTCCTGGTTTTCTACCTTTAGTTTGTATAGAGAGCTCTAACACTATATTTTTACCTTCAAATTTGTTTTACTTTAGATGTTCCAAAAGGTGCCTTAACTTATCATTAAATGTACTCGGATTCATAGTGTCAAGTTGTAGCTTTTCATGCTTTATGCTAAGAAATTTATGTGGAGGGTATTTTCCCTCTTTTAGAAGAATTGGTTTATATTTGCTTCATGTTGAAGCATGCCTTTTGTCAGTATTTGTGAAAAAAAATGAGTTTCTGAGCGTCTTTTAAAATGCTAGACACAACTGTATAACTATAAATGGTTTCCAATATATCATATGAAAATATTTGCTTTTAGTCTACTTGGTTGACTGTCTTGATTTTTTGAAGAAACAAACTAAAGTCAATATTTTTGTTACAATATTGGGCTTATTGGACAAACTATTATTTAAGAACATTGAAAATCATTTGATCTGTTTCATTTATTTTAGGCTTTACACACACACACACACACACACACACAGAGAGAGAGAGAGAGAGAGAGAGAGAGAGAGAGAGAGAGAGAGAGAGAGAAAACAGATCATTGATTTCTTTTTAAGGGTAAAGAGATTAATTTGATAGTTAATACGCCATTGTCATTTTTAGTACAATTAATTTGTCATACAAAATACTATAAATGCTAAGTGTCAGATTTGAATTTAGAGGTCATTTTATACTGATGGGCAACATTTTGAATTATTAAATTGGAAATAATATGTGATATATAAACATAACTCAGAATTGCTTCTTTAAAATATGATTAACCCTTACTGTTCATGTGGAATAGTTAGAGAACTGTACTTTTAGTTTTTAAATGTTTATTGTCATTGTTACTTTATAAAAAACGTTGTGAGTATAGCTGAAGGCTAAATGACAAGAAACAGTGCCAGACAGGAGAAACCTCCTTTTGAGTTGTTGGCTAGTGTAGTCCAAGAGACTCTGAAAATTACCCAGGCTATTGTCCACCGCCCTTGATTGCCTCCCAGAACTCGAGGGTAAGACCCTATTGCTGAAAACAGAACATACTTTGGACACAGGATTTGGAGCACTGGAGCTGGTACTAACTTGAAAGCCTCCTTCCCTGAAGGATGCCTCTCATAACTTTGGAGAGCACTACACAAACTGGTGAGAGAGAACATCAACTGATGGTTCAACCCCAGATTTAAAGTCTAATAGCCAAATCAATGACCGGCACAGCAAACATTGATGCAGTAGTGGCACATTTATCTTGGGCGCAATTAACAGCTACCTAATTGGATTTAAAGCCCACTCAGTGGGAAGAAACTTGAGTGTGGTACTGTAATCATAGCCAAATACACATGGCTGGAGCAGTCATAGATCTTAGAGAAAAACCCAAGGCTGTCATGTCCTTAGACAAGTGTATTTCTTACTATGTGCAAAATAAGGATCTTTGTATTTATAGACAAGTATTCCACTTACAACTCATCAAAGAAACCTCCTTTCAACAGATGGAAACTATTACAGAGTTTCACAACTGATTATACACAGAGATTGTCTGTGATTTGCCCAAGCCTAAGTGGCACATCTATGATGCAACCTCTGTTCCTAAGGGTCATGGAACATCGAACAAGAAGCAAAGAGAACACTAATGCATCCCTCAGTTCTCATCAATAAATCACCCTCATACAACAGAGGGCCAGAAACACAAAAGTTCACAAAGCGCCAGAGGAGAGAATAAGTCTGCAGAGTGTGGGTCCCTGCCTAGGACTCCTTTATTAAACTCTGCCTACCCAGGGCTCAGAGAATATTGTGGAAGAGGGGTGGAAAGACTGTAAGAGCCTGGGAGGAGGTGTATGATCATATGGAAACAGAGTCCTATAAGCTCCCGGGTCCTTGCTCCTATCAACTTTCAGAAATGGTGTCAGCAGGCACAGAGCTATGCAAACTCAAGTAGACAAAAACCTAGCACAGAACTGTGGAAATGGACAGCAGGCCTCAGTCTTAGTCAAAGAATTATTGGCAGCTGATTATTGCTGGGTGAGGAAGAGCTGATCTTTTGAAGGGGAGGAACACTGGATGTGCTGAATAGACCCCAGTGAATGAACTTGCACTGGGGTACATCTGGGGACACTAGGTTGACATGAATGGCCTTGACAGAGATGACAGAATGAATGAATTCAAATGGGGGGAGGTGGGAGGGTGCCAGTGGGGGGAGAATAGAGATGATTCAGATGTTCTGTGTGAAATAAAAAAATCAACAAAAAATTTACCAAGAAAGTAGTGAATCAAGTCATAATTTAGATTACAATCTAGATATTCACCTGTGTGACTCAGTGGAAATAATGACACTCACCATGTAGCCATAGTTTAATATGTTCTCCAAGAGTCAGAGGAAAACCATGAGCTTCTTTTCTGGATTTTAAAGACAAGGTTCGATGTGAAAGTCAATTATGAAATCCTGGTTCCCTTATTTTCTCAGGGTCTTGCTGTCCCTCTGATTCTGTTATTGTATCTGTACATTTGTGTGAACCTCCTTATTGAATTTTGAAGACTGAATTAACATAAAGTATTGATAATAGTGCTTTTCACACACACAGTAGCAACAACACAAGCATCATTATTTTAGTCTCTGATGTCATTCACAGCATTGAGTCTCCGGAGAAAGATGCTTTGAAGTTACTACCATTGAAATTCTTGCCTTCTTTTCTCCTTCATTTCTTTTCTATCTTGCCCTCTCAGCATTTAATGATACTTACTATAGTCTAGTAATTGAATATGAAAGAGAAAATGTCCCGGTTTAGAAGATAACTTGATTTGAGGAATTCAGCCATTCCAGAATGACTGAATATGTGTGGCTGAATATTTGTGACAGTAAAATATGGCAAGAATATTGGAATCTTTGGTCCCTCCATTCTTCCTGTCTTTTCTGTTGTTAGCAATACGAGGGATTGAACCCAGGGCCTCATGTATGCTAGGCAAACACCCTGTCATTGAGATATATCTTCAGACTTATTTCTACTTTTTGTTTTGAGATAGAATGTAACTAAGTTTCCCAGGCTTTGAACTCACTTTGTAGTCCAGATGGTAAATGTGAGATCCTTCTCAGCCTCCTGAGGAGTTGAGGTAATAGACCAGCACCATCAGTCACAGCTAGCTTTAGTCTTCTGCTCACATAATTTACTGTTTTAGTTGCTTTATTTCAGATTAAAAACCAAGGAAATAAGATTAACTTTCTCTGTGTTTTCATAGTTTGATACAACCAAATTTCTTTTCCTTAGTATTGCATACATTCTTTCTTTTTTTTTTTTTTTGTTAGGTGTCTACTTTACTCTTGTTCACAGTCCTTTTTCTTGGAATAGAAGAAAATCAAAATTTCCAGGGTCCACATGAAGCTGTATTATTCTGTAAAACTTCCTCATACCAGTTACAGTGTAAAATGTCTTTTTAGCAATCTGTGAACCTGCTGCATTAATGAGACTGACACATATAGTCCTTACTGGGTATCCTGTGAATGCAAGAATGGTTTTAATGTCTCTTTGTGTCCTTCTTTCCAGAATGTGGTGCTGAACAGGTACAGTCCTCACGTAAATTTGGTAGATATCAGTGCTATCATCTGAATGTGCTCACCAAACTAATCACTAATATGGTAGTAGTTCAAAGTAGGGCTTTGAAAAAGTTTTCAATTGAATGTTTTGAATTTTCATGCAATATAATGATGGGATTTAGATCCCCTTCCTTATCTGCACCTCCCATATATCCCCCAACACAATTTAATGTATTCTATTATATATACACAATTAGGCCCATACAGGGTGATTTTTTCCCCAAATATCTCTCAGTGTGAGTCCATCCTCTAGAGCCTGGTTAACCTAACAGAAGTCCATTTCTATAAGAGACTGTCTCTCCCCCTCCCAGCAGCCATTAGTTGCCAAAATTTCTTTAGGTAGTGATGGGAGTTCTTATTCACCTCCTCATGGCTATGCTTGAATTTTGTCTAGTTTGCGCTTGCATGGGACATGTACAGGCTGTCATTATTGCTGTGAGTTCATATGAGTAACTGACCAGGCACCTGGAAAACTCTTGTTTCCTTGCGCTCATCTACCACCTCTGGCTCTTACAATCTTTCTTCTCCCTCTTCTACAATGATTCCTGAGCCTTGGGAAGCAGAAGTTTGATATAGGTGTGCTATTCAGGGATAAATTCTCTTGTTCTTTGGAAACCGACCAGTTGTGGGTTTCTGTGTTAATAACCATCTGCTGCATAAGGAAACTTCTCTCTGAGCTGAGAGATGCATTAATCTATGGGCAACGCAGTAAGCCATTAGGAGTCAGTTTAACAGTATAAGTATTTAGTAGAAAACTAGCATCCGTCTCCCCTTATGCTCTGTTATCTGCGTAGCCTCAGGTTTCTAGGCCTGATATCATGCTGAGATATGGGCTCCATCCTATGAAGTGACCCTTAAATCCAATTACAGGGTGAGTGGTTACTCGTGTAATATTCATGTCACTATTGTACAGTGGGGCTGTCTTGTCAGGCCAGTTGTTATAGTAAGGATGATAATTATTTTCTAGTAGCATGCATAGCACCTTCCAGAATTATAAACTCCAGACAGTAAAGGTGAATCTTTTAAATTAGCACTAACTTGATTTTTCCTTGTCTTTTCTACAGCTCATATGTGTAGTGTCTTCAGCAATAGGGTCTTAAGGTGGGGATTTAAGAGGCAATTGAGTTAAGAATGGAGCCCTTAAGAATGGCATTAAGGCCTTTATGAAAAGGTTTTCAGGAGTGGGTTCATGATCTTTTGACGCTTCCACCTTGTAAAGACAAAGCATTCATCCTTTTCCAGAAGATATGGCAGGAAGGTGCCATGATTGGAAGTGAGAAACAGACCCTAACCAATCCGTGAATCTGCCAATGTCTTGATCTTGGACTTTCCAGCTCCCAGAAGTGTGAAAAATGAATTTATTTGTTTATAAACATCTGTCTCACATATTTTCCTATAGCAATATTAAATTAATATTGAGGCAATTAGTTTATTACATTTGTTGACATAAGAAACTTTTCTGTCATAGTTCAGTATTAAGTATAATGTATATTAAAAATTGAAAGTAAAAAATGCATTAAATCTTTTCATAGCATTCTAGAATGTAAGAAATTTAACTTTGTAGTCATAGTGCTAGGTACTCAGAAGACATACGAATAATTAAAAATTATCTGTGATCTGAAGGTATTCTTAGCTGTGAAAGAGAAAAATAAAACCCTCTTAAATCAAGACAGAAATACAGCAAGTACCTTATGAGTGCTCAGGTAACATGTTTTACTGTTTTGGGTAAAGACTACTTAATTATGATCGTCTGTATTAGGGGAAATTTCATCAAAACAGTAGCTTCTGAATTAAGCATTGGCTCATGAAGTAATTTGGAAAAGAATATGGTTGTAGGTAAACTGTCACAATAGGAATACAGGACCCATGGGGGGCACTGAGAAGAAAAATTAGGTTTCAGCTCTATCAAAGACTTGATGTCCTTTGAGAAATAAAATAACATAGTCTAAATTATTTAAGCATGATGGGACTGGTCACATCCCCTTCCTCCCTCCCTCCCTCCCTCCCTCCCTCCCTCCCTCCCTCCCTCCCTTCCTTCCTTCCTTCCTTCCTTCCTTCCTTCCTTCCTTCCTCTCTCTCTTATTATTTTGAGACAGGTTTTCATACTGTTGCCAGGCTGGCCTGGAACGTATTCTGTAGCAGAGGCAGCACTGAAACTCTTGTCATTGTCCCCACTCAGTCTCCCAAATACCTGGATTATAGACATGAACCACCACATCCAGTTTCTGCCACATTTTTGAAGATGAAGTAGGATTTGATTGATTTGCAAAAAAACTTCAAGTTAAAAATAACTATTCTTCCAATCTTTCCATTTTCTCTTTCACAATGATTCCTGAACCTTGGGAGACTTAATTTTGAAATATGTGTTCTATTCAGGGATTCAGCACTCTGTAGCTTCTTGATCTCTGTACATTAGCCAGTTGTGGATTTCTGTGTTAATCACTATCTGCTGCATACAGAAACATCATTGGTGAGAGCTGTAAGGTGCATTAATTTTATATTTAGAGGTTGCATTGAAAATGTGTCACTCAAGTTTAAGTTCTCTGAGTTTGGCCAGTTGTGGAATTCTGTGGTAGTCTTCATCTGTTGCAAAAAGAAGCTCCTTTGATGGGTGGTGAGACATATTTGTCCATAAATATGAAGATGCATATTTACAATACAGTGAGAAATAAATTGGTCTTGGGATGTGGTAAAAGTAGATTTTTCACTAGGATCTATGACCTCTCCAACCATGTGTCTTTGGCTAGGTTTATGGTATCCCCCCAGGCACGCCTTAATTCCAAGTTAGACAGCTGTTGATTACTCTCAAGATAGAAGTGCCAGTATAGCACCAGTACTGGTATTTTGCTGGGCCAGTCACTCTTGTTTATTGGGCTTTATTGTTAATTAGGTCCGTTAATTGGCTTTCTCCTTTGGCAGCTTGCATAGTATCTTCTGATATCATGAGAGCTAGTCTTCAAGGAGGAGGTTTTTAGGTCAGTGCCAGCTTGATTTCTCCAAGTTCTCTATACATAGTAAGGCCCATAGTTAGCAATAAGGTTTTTCCTGTCTTGGCACTGTGGTTTTTGTTATAAAGCTTTCAGCTACACACACACACACACACACACACACACACACACACACACACACACTTTGAACTAATACATTCCCCTCTGGTTTTTCATACCATCTAAGCATTATTCATCTCACCTCTCACTCCCCCGTCTAACCCTCCATCATCCCTCCATGAGGTATCCACTCTTCTCCGTTTACCTCTTTGATAACACCTGTCTCCTACTAGCCCCCTCTCTTGAGCTCCTTCTTCCCCTTCATTCCCATGGTTCCTTTACATTTTCTTGGATCTTGAGGTTACATCAGGATATATACTCACATCTCAGGAGCTCAGATCCACAAATGAATGAGAACACATGTTGCTTATTTTTCTGAGTCTGTATTATTTCACTTACTGTAATGGTTTCTAGTTCCAGTCATTTACCTGCAGATTTCATGATTTTGTTTTCCTTACAGCTGAATAGAACTGCATTGTGTAAATGGACCACATTTTCTTTACCCATTCATCAGTTGAGGGATATTTAGGTTTTTGCCATTTTTAGATATTGTAAAATAGCAGCAACAAATAGGGCTGCATATGTATCTCTGTAGTAGGAGTCCTTTGGTATATATCAAGGAGTGGTATAACCAGATCATATGGTAGATTTATTTTTAGTTTTCATAGAGTTCTCCATACTGATTTCCACAGTAGTTGTACCAGTTTTCATTCCTACTAACAGTAGGAATACCACACCAACATTTGGTACCACAGAGTTTTCCAGACAGTTGTTTAGTTATACATATGTGTTCACAGCAAGGTGACAGCATGCACAAGTGCCATGCAAACTCAAACCAGACAAAATCCTAGCTTAGAAATGGGGAAGTGGGTAGAAAAATCCCAGTCCAATTTAGGGAACTTTTGTCAACTGATCGTTACTGGTAGGGGAAGAGACAGTGTCTTACAGAAATGGAACGCTTGGTAGGTTGACCTGGCTCTGGTGGATGGACACATGCTGAAGGACATGTGGGAACACAAATCAGATTCTATAAGCCAATTATATACAGTGGAGTACACTGATTTGGGCAGTGGGCAGAGGGGGTAGATGCTGATGGGAAGAGACTCTAAATGCCATCAGGTTATATTGACTGAAAATGAAAAATTCGATAAAATTTAAAAATAATTATGTATTGGACTATTATAAAATTAATTGTGAATAACAAAAAATAAAAATATGAATAAAATTGCTAGTTTTCTGGCCTCATCTACTTTTAAGAACCAAAGAAATAGCCAAAGTGTGCTTTTAAAAATGTAATTTCTGGAGCTGGAGAGATAGCTTACTGATTAAGAGCACTGTCTCTTCTTGTAGAGGACCGAGGCTCAGTTCCCAGCACCCATGTGGCATTTAACAATTGTCCATGACTCCAGTTCCAGGGACTCTGATGCCCTCTTCTGACCTCTGGGCATTGCACGAGCTGCGCATACCTACCTGCTTTCATGTAGGCAATACACTCATACAAATAAAATGAAAAGAATAAGTAAAATATTCTAAAGCAGTCTGATACAATGGAATGAGCATATAATTTACAGTCAAGGAACTGGGGCTAATAAAGAAATGTAATGTCTCCCACCATTTGAGTAAAGAGGCAACCTCCAGAGTGGAAAGAAAATCTTTACCAATTATGCCTCTGACATATGGTTAATATCTAGAATATACAAAGAGCTCAAAAAATGAAACATCCTACGACCCAATTAAAAAGTGACTAACTTGACATGTAGGCCTGAACATATATGACAGAATTCATGAAATCCAGTGGTTGGGCTATCGGGGCTTCAGATGGGGAGGATCTAAATTATAATGCCATTATATGAAATACACAAAACTTCAGTTACAAGTATATATTGAAAAAGTTGGGCAAGGAGCCGAACAGAGAGTTCTCTAAAGATAAAAGTAAATGACTGAGAAGTACTTTTTCAAAATGTTCAACATCTCTAGTCATCAGTGAAATGCAGGTTAAAATCACTTTTTTAGATTTCATCTTACCCTACTCAGAATGACTAATTCTAATAAACAATGAGAAATGCTGACACAGAGTTAGAGAAAGAAGAACTCTTATCCGGAGCTGGTGGCTGTGCAAACTAGGGCAGTCGCTGTGATAATCAGTGTGGAGATTTCTTAAAAAGCTCAAAACTGATGTACCATATGACCCAGCCAAAACACTCTTAGGCATATATCCAAATGACTCTATACCCTAATACAGAAATATTTGTTTATCCGTGTTCATTGCTGCCTTTTTCATAATAACCAGAAATTGGAAACAACTTAGAAGTCAAGACAACGGGTTATGAAAATGTGGTACATATACACAAGGGAATATTCAGCTCTTTAAAAATGAAATGATGGAGTTCATGTCTGGGTAGATGAAAATGGAAACAATCATCCTGAATGAGGTAACCCAGATCCAGAAAGACAAATGTCACATGTATCTCATAGCTAGATGCTAGTTTTGAAATCTTTGATATGCATAGTTCAACTTGAAATCCAGAGACAGCAAGAAACTAAAAAATGACCATAAACTGGGCTTACTGGGAGAGGTGGTAAAATGCAGAGATAGGAAGGGGGACATGAGAACATTAAAGCAGGAAGGGTTAAAGCGGTTGGGGAATGGGAGGAAGATCAGAGGAGTGAGTATAGGGAGGGAGAAGTAATATAAAAGGCCTTTAGAAAAATCCACTATAGACACATCTTAAAGTATGTGTGTATCATTATACAAACAGAGTAAAAAGAGTTACCCTAACCAGGGAATATTGCTCCTTCTAGACATCATAGGCTAAGAAAAAAACCCTCAATGCTGGGAATGGAATTCTCTAGAAGCTGTTGACCAGGGATACCATTAACCCTCAAACAGTACTGGCCATTGCTCCTGCTCTTGGTTATGCACTAGAACTTGATGGTAAGATCCTGTTGTTGAAGATACTACATACATGATCTGTAGAACAAATAAGAAGAAATGAAGCTGATGCTGACTCTACTGGTTGGTGTTCATAGTGCTGGAAGGTGGTATACAGGCATGAATTTTATAGGAATAACCAACCACGCTCTAATTGGATTTAGGGTCACTTAATAGGATAGAGTCCATATCTCACATTGATATCAGGCCTAGTAACCTGAGCCTACACAGATCACAGGGCATAGGGGAGAGACTAATACTGGTTTTCTACTAAATAATTATACTATTAAACTGACTCCTAATGATTTACTGGTATTCCCCTTGATTAATGCATCTCTCTGATCTCACCAGAGAAGCTTCTTTATGAAGCAGATGGTGACTGATAAAGAAACTCACAAGTGGCCAATATGCAGAGAACAAGAGGCTTCAGAGCACTTATCCCTGAATAGAACACCTGTATCAAACTTCTGCTTCCAAAGACTCAGAGTCATTTTGGTAGAAAGGATGGAAAGACTATAGGAGCCAGAGGTGTTGGATGACCACAAGGAAACAAAGTTTTCCAGGTGTGTGTTCATTTACTCATATGAACTCTCAGCGTTGGTGACAGTCCCATGCAAGCACAATCCATACAATATCCCAGCATAGAATTGGGAAAATAGGCAAGATGTTCCAACCTTAGCTGAGGAACTGTTGGCAACTGACCACTGTTGGGTGAAGGAGAGTTAGTTGGTCTTCTTAAAGAGAGAGAATCTAGATAGGCTGGCCAGGCTCCGGTGGATGAACTCACACCAAGGAACATCTGGGAACACAAACTAGACTCAAAAGGCCTTAATATATATGACAGCATGCATGAAATTCAGGGTGCATCTCCAAGAGGGTGCAGATAGGGGAGGTGTCTTAATATGATTAAGATGTATTGTATGAAATGTATACAGTTCAATAAATATGGTACATATATAGAAAAAAAACCTCAAAAATTAAATGAAAAAAATGTAATGTAATGTAATTAAAAAAGCTATTAATTTCTAATAAGGATTGAAATGACACAATATTCACCTCCATCTTTGTCAGGTAGGAACCCTAGTCTTTCTGACTGACTTCTTTGAATTATTGACTTTGTGCACCAGGTTTTGGGATATTTGACAAAGAAATGTTTTATGCAGCAATATTTACCTTTGTATATAGATTTTGTCTTGAGATTATATTTAAAAAAACAACTCTCAGTTCTGAAAAATGTCACAGACATTAGCCACATAATTCAGATTATTGATCCAATTCTGTCAATACTAAACTGCTCCATTTCTAATTTTATACTTGCATAAGTGTAGAGCATGATCTGAATGAATTCTTTTATTTTTACATTTAATTGCAATTGCTTTCACTAATTTGAAAATGTGTATTCAGACAAATAGGGTTAAAAAAAACCAACAAAACCCAAGCATTTGAGATTGTGCAGTTCTGGAAACGAGGAGTGTTTTAGGTTATTAAATAAAGGTCAAACCACTCTGGTGCTTTCTGAGTCTTAGGCCAAAGGTTAAATCATGTGAACATATCAATACAGTCTTTTTAGACCTGGAAACTGTCTTAAACTGAGGTGGAAACTTCCTCTAAACAATATACTAGCTTTTCATTTAACATTCTTGTTAAAGGAATTAGATATTTAAAATGGAATTTGAAGCACCATTCTTGAATGTATACCGTATGGGTGCTAGGGTTTGAACTGGATCTTCTGAAAGAACGATCAGTACTCTTAACTGCTGAGTCATCTCTCTAGTGCAAAGATAGAGTCTCTTACTGGCCTAGAGTTTGCCAAGTAGGTTAGCCTGGCCAGTGAACCATAAGGGTTCAATTGTTTCTGACTTCTATGTGCTGGAAATACAAGTGGGTGGCACCATGCCAAGATTTTTTTTTTAAATGTGGGTTGTAGGGATTGAACTCAGATACTCATGTTGTAAGACAAGTACTTTAGCAACTGGACTAGCAACCTCCCTAGTCCACTACCAGTCATTTTAAAAAGAAGACACTTGCATAATTTTGAATAAATGGCTGAATGTGAGATGGGAAGAAGCAGAATAATTTTTTTTCTAAAATTCTATAAAAGGCCAAACCTACTAAGATTTTTTGAGCAATGTTGAAATGGACAACAATACATGCTTACTTCTTTATTATATTAATATACCACATAAACTTTAAAAGATTAAAAGGCTGACTTGGCCATAAAAATTCAAGTAGTAGTGCATTTTTACAACGAAGACTAGAAGTTTATTTTAAATAGAATTTTAAAGAATAAAATCTGTATGTTGGAGAGATGGTGCAAAGGTTAAAAGGACTGGCTGTTCTTGTAGTGGACCCAAATTCAAATCCAAGCACCCTCATGGTGGCTAACAACCGTCCATAACTCCAGTTCCAGGGGGTCCAGCAACCTCTTCTTCCTCCGCGGGCGTTGCATGACATAGATGCACTTACATACATGCAGCTACAGCACTCATACATATAAAATAAAAATAAATAAATAAATTTTAAAAAGAATGAAATCTACATTTAAAAATAGATGCTTCAACACAATGATCACATTTATATTTATCATAGATGATTAAAAGCATGTATGGAAGTATTATTACTTGGATAGTAAGCATGTATTGTTGTCCATATTGTTTACTAAAGGCTGTGCTGTGTATTAATTTGTTGTAGAGTGTGTCATGAAGCACATTGGGAGTTGAAATCCAGATCCATTACTCCTGAATGTGTAACTTTTGGAAAATACTTAACCTTCTTGAACTTTAGTGTCATTATATATCACATGGATAAGTTTTCCTACCCTATAGCTTTATGAAGGGTACTGATAGCACATTTCATGTGCGATTCAGTAGGAGGGTGCCTCTGCTACTGAATTTTGTGCTGCACTTTAGAAAACACTTCCAATGGAAGGGGAGCTATTCAAAAGGTCATGTGGATTTTTATTTTAGTGTTTGATTTTCACAATATCATAGCAAGTAGATGGTGTTTAAGTGAAGAAATGACATATACATAACCTATGTATGTTTATCTGGGTTCAGAAAGAAACCACAGCCAAACAAAACACCTTTGTAAAAAGCCTTTTAATGAAGTTTTTGATTTTGTACAATGCAATATGATAGTGTTTCAATCCTCTCCTATCGGCACCTCCCCTTACTGTTCCCATTCAATTTAATGTATTCCATTATATGTTATACATATATGATATATATGTACATTATACACATATAAAACTATACATATTTAATTGGCCTTTAGAGTCTGATTTGTGTTCCAAAGTGTTCTTCAGTATGGGTGAATCCACTGGGACCTACCAAGAGTCCCATTCCTTTAAGAGATGTTCTCTCCCCTTCCCAGCAGGCGTCAGTTACCAAAATTTCCTTTGACTGGATTGGGATTTCTTACCCACTTCCCCATGTCTATGCTGGGATTTTTTCTCAAACCAAACACCTTTAAGCAAGATATTTCTCAAAATTGGTAAGCATCAGTAATTATTTCTCTTTTCAGGTTATAGAAGTTTAATGAGATTTTAATAAAACCTTCTGAATAGCAGACCTATTCCATTTCAATGATTAAAAAAATGGAATCCACTTCAAGATTAGAATTTTTACATCAAGGCAATTCACTGTAATTAATTTTCTGTGACCATTGTTTACAGTATATTAAAAGGGAGCAACTCTTTCTTCCTCTGACTAAATTGCATCTTTGAGGCCTTCTTGAAACCTCTTGAATTTCCTCTGAGTCTCTTTTCTATTTTATTTTCCAAAGAAGCTACAAATAACTTTCATCATGGTGACTGTCTTATTGGTTCAGGGAGGATGGTCCTGAAGCCTGCTTGCTCGGTGTCTACCTAGCTGAGAGGGCTCCAGTGGCAGCTGAAACAGGAATGGCACCCAAGTATTCACAAAATCCATGTCTTGCCTTATTAGTGTTTTTTCAAATAAATTTTCTAAGAATAAAAATAGATCAGCTTCATTGCTGTTTACTTTGGAAGACAATTGTAGGATATTTTAAACATATTTAAAAATAAGCTATATATATTTATATTGTACTTACTAGCTTTTCAACTCTACACAGGATACTTAACCACTTTGTGTTTCCTTCTCTGGTAAGAGGAAACACCTAGATTTTTTCTAAACTTCTTGTGTGTCCCAAAGCGCTATATACTTTTACAATGAACTTTAAAAATGACTCATTTTTCCTTTTACTTTCTTTTAAATGGTTTCTACATTTTATTTAAATCTAAAGTAGTTAATAGTGTTCAAGTACAAAGTCATTACTTTTAACTCTTTTAATGAAAATTCATGAAAAAACTATAAAGCAAATGCGGTGTATTTTAAACATTATTTTAAGGAGCTCGAGAGATGGATAGTTAGGTGCACTGGACACTCGTGCACAAGACCCCATTTCAAATCCCAGCTCCCACATGGCAACTAACAAGTGTCCATGAATCTAGTTCCAGGGGATCTGATGCCCTTTTCTGTTCTCTACAGGCACTACATGACATGGGTGTACTCACATACATGCAGGCATAGCACTCATAAAAATAAAAATAAAGTTTAAATTTAAAAGTATATTGAGATTGGCGTAATGTATCTTGAGTTTGCTTTTCTAAGCCTAGCTTTAAGTCTTCTGTCACTAGTATTTAGGCTGGCCTTGAACTCACAGAGATCCACCTGCCTCTGCCTCCCAAGTGCTGGAATTAAAGCCATGTGCCACTACACCTGGATCATTTTCAAATTTATTCATGATTAGAATACTGTATTTTTTCTTCAAGTAGCTGAGAAAAAGAGTCTGCAGAATGTGGGTCCCTGGACAGGACTCCTATATTAAACTTCACCCACCCAGGGCTCAGGGACCATTACAGAAGGGCAGGGGTAAAAAAATTGTAAGAGCTAAGGGAGGAGGTACATGACCATCAGGAAACAGAGTCTGAGAATTTCTATAAACATTTGGTGTAGTGATAACATTTATTAAGCCCTTCTTATGTGCAAGTTAATATTTTAGTGCTTTGCATTAGGTTCTTTTCTAATTCTCACAATAGGCTACATGATACTAAATATCAATATCTTTATTTCATATATAGGAAAACAAGTATTCAGAGAAATAAGTACAAATTTAACATAGCTAGCAAGTGGCAGACAGAAACAAACCTAGGCAGTTTCACTATAGTACATGGTACTTTTCTATCTCAATTCTTAATTTTTATCCCGGCAATACAATATTACTTGTAGACTAGGGAAAAGACAAAGTAGAAAATAGAAATAGACTATTTCACTTGAGCTCTGAGGATGTCTGAATACCTTCTTAGAGATGAAGGAAGTGTTTAGTCTATTGAAAAATTTTGTAACACACACTATCTAGTTCAAGCTGGCTCCAAACTCCCTGAAACACTCCTGTTCAGCCTGGTTACTTTCCAGGTGAAAAATGGTCTCTTTACCTAATCTTACAAACTGAGATTTGGCCACTTACTGGACTAGATTAGAAGGTAATTCAAAGGCCTATAGCTATACCACCCAAATGTACTCAATCTCCTCTGATTTGGGAAGCTAAACAGGATTGGACCTGATTAGCACTTAGATGAGATAAATTATTGCAAAGGCCATACATGGTGATTTATTACTCTCCTACAACAAACATCCACATATTGTGATAACAGAACGTCATCATTAGAGAGAAAAGAGATGTTCTTGGAACACTTTATGAAGGTCATACCAACAACTGTCACTTTATTTTAGTCCTGCATCATGTGAGGCTAGTTGAATTCTCATTTTACAGATGAGGCACCTGGATCTGTAGTGAGAGATTCCACTCTTTCTCTGAGATATGAAAATCCCAAGTTGCAGAAAATGTGGTTCGATTTAGTCTGCTTTTTGGTGGACATTTTCACTGTTGATAATCTACTTACGAATCATGTTAAAGAGAGATGGGGAGTATAGAGAGATAGCTCATTAACAAGAGCACTGGCTGCTCTTGCAGAGAAACTGAGTTCTGTTCTCATCACTTACATCAGATGTCTCACAACTGCCTATAACTGGCTTAAACAAAACCAAGTCAAATCAAATCAAAACAAAAGCAGATAAAAAATAGAGCACTTCTCTCTGCCCAAGCATATGCATTTTATAAATTAAGGAAAGATCGAGAGTGATTTATAAGAAATGCTATCAATTCTGTTTCTGTTCATTTTAATAAAATAAAATCATTTTCTTTAAGAAAAAATATCTTTTTTATTTTTGTTATATTTAGAAAGGAAGCATACTTATCAGTTCTCCTCTAAAATTATTTACAGAAATCCAGAAAAGTGGTTTATGTTTATGCCTAAAAGGAAGACGAGATATTTTTAAAAATGTTGAGAAATACACACAGCAAAGTATATTACTCTAAGGTATACATCAAGTGAATGGTCACATATTCATATTCTTTGTGATGATCACTTTGATCAAAATATATTTTTCTATCACTCAAGAAGCTTACTTTATGCTTGATCCCTTGAGGATCAATGCCCCCTTCCTAACCCAGTAATAACCATTATTTAAACTTCTAACATCATGGAATAATTTTACATATTCTTGAGCTTTATATATGATTCATAACAGATAATAATAGAAGTCATAGCCAATTGAAGCTTTTAGTGTCTGAATTCTCATTATTATGCCTGTGAAAATAATCTATACTATTTCATGCAACATTAATCTTTTGCTATGGAGCATTCTGTTATATGAAAATAATCAGTTTATTCATTTTACTAATGGACATTAGATTTCCATTGTTGACTAAGATATATAAAATTGGTATAAAATTCTTACACATTGCTTTTTATAGATATATGAATACTTTTCTTGGTTGTATAATTGTAATGAAACTGTTAGATCATAGACCATGAATACAGTTTTTAAGTATTCACTATCCAACAATTCTTCAAAGTGCTTTTGTTAATTTGCATTATTTACTGGTATACTAAAGTTCTAGTTGCTCCATATACTTGTTAATCTATGGTTTATCCTTGGTATTTTTTGTGTATTTATTTATGTATTTATTTTTGTGTATGTCAACATATGTGTGTGTGCAAGCATATGTGTGCATGTGAAGGCCAGAGAGTAACCGTATGTCTTTCTAAATCACTCTTCATCTTGTTGAGTTTGTCGATTTGGCTAGACTGACTGCCAACAAACCCCAAGGATCCTGCTTTCTCTGCTTCCTCAGCTTTAGGATTATAGGTGTGACCATTGTGCCTGGTTTTTTATATGGATGCTGGGAATACAAACTCAGGTCTTCATGCTTCCTTGGTGTGGTAGTTTGAATAAGGAATGTCCCTCCGTGGCTCCAAGCATTTGAATACTTGGGCCAAATTGGTGGTGCTGTTTGTAGGTGTTTAAGAGGTGTGGCCTTGCTGGAGGAAGCACGTAACTGGGGACAGGCTTGAGTTATAGCCTTGCCTACTTCCAGTTTGTTTATCTCTGCTTCTGGTACCTGCTTGATGAAGTGAGTGCTCAGTTTTCAACTCTGCCTGCCTTCTACCAAGCCTCTCCCAAACAATAGACTATTATCTCTCTGAAACTATAAGGCAAATAAACACTTCCTTCTATAAATTGCCTTGGTTGTGAGGTTTATCACAGCAAGAGGAAAGTAGCTAATACACATGGCAAACATTTTACCATCTTAGCCATCTTCCTAGACCCATCCTTGATATTTAAATTGTTTAAAAATATTTATTAGTAGTGTGAGTGAGTGTGTGTGTGCACGCATGCACACATGCCCCTGTCTGTTTGTACATGCAGATGTGCACCATGGCATGGTTTTGAATGATAGAAAACAATTTTGTGGAGTTGGGTTTCTTCTTCTACTTTTACATGGATTCCAGAGATCAAACTCAGTTCACCAGGAGTACAAGGCAAGCACTTTACCTGCTGAGTCATCTCAACAGTAATGCACTTGGTGATAAGTAGAAGTTTAGTCCTTGGCCTTATTGATTACATGGTTTGCTTGGGAACTAACGATGTGATTTAGAAAATGAGCAGTTCAAAATGACATGATGGTATGCAGGTGCCTAATCATATGTCGATAGCTTAGGAAGAAGATATTGCTGTTTCTCAGGGAATCTTTAGAAGCTTTCTTCTGCAGTTTTCCACACTGAATCACTGTTTCTGCTTTCTAAATATCTGAAATCTCTTTGCTTCTTTTTCCATAATAATTGCAAGTCCATGTGTGTATAGATGTGCATGCGTGTAGTAGGATATGATAATGTATTTTCTAGGTAAAATTGCCTTCAATGTTGTCTCTATGCCTTCATTTAATAATAATATTTTTATTAATTCTTTGAAAATTCTATACAATGCATTTTGATCATATTCAAATGCCATTTCTGCCTTCATTTTGAATAGTCTTTTATTCATTCTTTTAAAAATATTCATTATTTTTAGTGTATAAGTGTATTACCTGCTTGTATGTAAGTGCACCCGTGTTGTACAATGCTCACAGAGGGTGTTTGATTCCCCTGGAACTGGAGTTATGGACAAGAGTTAGCTGCCATGTGGGTGCTGGGAATCCGACCTGGTCTTTTTCAAGAGCAGCCAGTGCTCTTAACTTCTGAGGCATGTCTCCAGCCCCTTATTCATTCTTCTATCAGATTATCCTTCCTAAAATCCGAGTCTCATCACTTGAAGTCACTTTCCTATAGAAAATTCCTCAACTGTTTCTGTACTGGCTTGAATGAGAATGTCCTCCACAGGCTCCAAATATTTAGGCATTTTGTCCTCAGTAGGTGGTGCTGTTTTGGGAGGTCTTAGGAGGTGTGGCCATGAGGGAGGAAGCATGTCACTGGGGGTGGACTTAGAGAGTTCTTAAACCTTGCTGGATCTCTAATCACACTGTTTCCTGTGCCTGCTTGAACATGTAGTCTGGACTTTCTGCTCCTGCTTGGGCCACCTCCTGCCACCGTGCCTCCCCACCATGATGGACTCCAATTCCCCTGGAACCATAAACTCAAATAACTCTTTCTTCTATAAGTACCCTTGGTCACAGTGTTTTATCACAACAACAGAAATGTAACTAATACAGTTTCCTGCTTTTTTTTTTTTTTTTTTTTTTTTAAAGCAAATCAAAGCTCTTTAGCATGCTAGCTGAGATTCTGCCATCCTCTCATTACCATTTCTGGCCTCATATTTCATACATCTTATAGGTGTACATACAATTACCATAAATCCCAAATTAATTCTGTTTTTGGAACCCATTATGATACGTCATGGATTTTCCTATGATGTTTCTGTTTTTGTTTCTCTGTCTTAAAGATTGTGGTGAAGGTTCACTTACATAGAGACGTCATTTCTGATTCACCATCTACGTCTGTTTTAAATGTTCTCTTCAGTGTTCTCACAGAACTCTGAATATTCTGCTCATAGATTTTATAAATTTTTGGTTTATTTATGTGGTTTTCCTAGTGGAATTGGACTTCTTAGGGGTAGAATTCCTGTCATTTATACTTAGTTGACAGTAAATAAGTTGATAATTTGGGCATTTGGTCATCTTTTTTGTGGACACGTGATTTTTAGTGGATAGAAAAGGATTTGATAATGTATTTATGAGGCAAAAATACAGCAAATGTATAGGGATGAGAAATTACTTTCTGTGTACAGGAAATAGGATTGAGGGAAAGGAGTCAAGTGGGAGGTATGCGGGTAGGGTACCTGTTTTAGAAGTTCTTGATGAGAGTGGATCCATAGTTCATGTTAAAGAACACAGGGTTACCCAGGCTAAAGATATGGATTGAGGTTAGAGTATGGAGGGCTGTGAGTGTCTAGCAGAGTTTCATATGAATGGCAAGAGAGTTATTACAGGTCTTTAAACAGGGATGCAAGGTGACAAAAACAATTTTTGTAAAATATTACTGAAATTTATTGCAGTATAATTAGCAAATATTTGTGTATTTTCATGTCTTATGTGCTATTTTGATAAATGCATTGTGAAATGAGGAAGGGATTTTGACAGCAGCCTATGACACGCATTTTAGAGAAAAAAATCAGAGCCAGGGAAATCACTTGGATGGCTTTCATGGTAACTTAAGTGAGAGTTCAGACACTGGTAATGGAAGAGCAGATACACATGAAGAGATGGATGCTATTAATATTTTAAAGAATAAATAATATATGGCAAAATTATGCCTTCAGCTCTCCTCTATTCAATAAGAAGCCAGGAACACTAGTTTTGTTTCTTTACAAAGCATCATTTTTCTTAATGTTGTGTTCTTAAAAAATATCACATTAGCCTTCTCTCTTCTGCATCTTGTTTGACATGAATGCCGCTTATTTCAAATCCTCATTATCACTGGCCATCCACCTTAATCCATTTATAACTCTCAAAGAAAACATAACAGACTCACAGTTTTCACTTCCCTGCAGTTGGCTGCCAACATTCGTGCTCATGACTCATATAATTCCTCAGTGTCACCACTGCACAGCAGCCATGCACTGTTAGAGACTTAATCACCATGCGGCACTAATCCACCGAGAATCAGTGCTCACAGAATTCTGTACCAGAATACACAGTTTATATTCATTTTAGAGGTGAGAAGCTGAGACTTGTAATATTAAGGAACATATATACCATAGCCTAGTACTTTTATGTCTTCTGAGTCTTAGTTTAGTATACTTTTCATTAATCACATATTTCCTAATCTCAAATTTCTATATTCAAAAATATGGCTAACATTTTCTTAGATAAAATACTTAGTAATCTTGTTCCTCACATTTCTGTATTGACTGAACAATCTCCTTGTTTGTAGGAGTTGCTTCCTTTAGGAAAAACTTTATTTAATTCATTGAAAACCTCTGACTACCCTGAACCTCTGTTTAGTTTGCAGGGCCTTTTAAAGTATGATATACTGCCCTTATTAATATGATAAGTTTTTTATTTATGATCATTTGGAGTTCTCATCCTTCCTCTCCTCTCCTCCTGTTTCCTCTTTCCTTCATCCTTCTCAATTTCTGTTTTTGCTACAAGAATGAAGACCCAATAGAAGAGAGTCAATAGCAGAATTATGTGGAAAAAAGGCTCCAGAATTTTGTGCTATTTATTCTTTTAAAGTGTCATACATATCCTATCTCTACTTTTGAGTTTGTGTTTTTATTTTTCTCTGTATTTTATTGAATTATACTATACATACATAAATGTTATCTTGCTTCTGCTTTTTGAGAAAAAAAATTAAAGTGAGACATAGTGTTTGCTCAGATACACTGCAAGGTGCTATGAACATAGTGTTTGTTTGATTGGCACCATTGCATGGCAGATTGCCAGAGATGTCATGTGACAAACAATAGAAAATTTCTCATCTTTGAAAAGGTTTAATTTTTCCTACTTAGAAAATTATTGTTTCCCATTCTAGAAACAATGAAAGAAAGACTATACATGATTACTATTATATTCTTCCTAACTCTTAGCATATTTCCATGTATTTATTTAGCAGGACGTTAACAAATTATTGTGTAACAAATTATTATATGAAAGAGATTGGCAGAGAGTGAACTGCTGAGTCTTTCTTCGGAAATGATTCACAGAGAAGGCAACAATCAGAGAACTAGCCAAAGGAAGAGTTGCAAAAGACTGGATGGTAGATAATAATACTTATTGTGGTAGAAAAATCAAGGAAACTAGGGAGTACCAAAGCTTACAGGGTTTTATAAACATTCCTTGAACCAATACATTTCCCTCTGGTTTTTCATACCATCTATTTATTTATCTCTCTCTCCTTCCCCCTGTGTAACCTTCTTTACTCTCTCCCTATTTAAGGAACCAGAGGGAATATATTAGTGTAAAGTCTTACTGAAAAATACATATACAATAAATATATGAGTACATGTGTGTAGATGAAGGTTATACAGCAAAAAACACAGTGTCAAGCAGGAGAAATCTCCCTCTCACTTATTGATCATTGTAGTTTAGGAGATTCCCAAAATAACACAGGTTACTGCCACAACCCTTGAGTGCCTCTCAGAACTTGAAGGTAAGACCCTGTTGCTGAAGACAGGTCATATTTTGGACACAGAACTTGGAGCAATTGAGCTGGAACTGACTGGGGATTTCTCCCCGAAGACTAGCTCTTATGGTATCAGATACTATGCAAGCTGCCAAGGGAAAAACCAATCAGTGGTCCTACCCTGCAGTAAAGCCCAATAAACAACAGTGAATGGCCCAGCAAACTATCACTATTGGTGGAACTTTTTTTCTTGGGGGTAATCAATAGATGTTTAATTGTAATTAAGATCTGCTTAATGGGATGGAACTTATGTGTGGCTCTGTAAACAAAATCAAATACACATGACTGTAGAGGTCATAGATCCTAGAGAAAAAGCTACCTTTGCTACATACCCAGATCAACGTAATTTCTTCCTTTATTCTAAATTTTCATCCTCACATTTACAAACAAGTGAGCCTTTCACCAATCACCAAAGAAGCTTGTTTTTGCAAGAGACTATTACAGAGTTCTAGAACTGGTCAAACACAGAGAATAAGTGTCTGCGAGATGCTTAACCCTAAGTGAAACCTCTTCAATGCAATATACTTAGGATGAATGCATCTCTTAACTCTCACCAGAGAAGTTTCCTTATGCAGCAAATAGTGATTAATACAGAAACCCACAATTAGCCAATGTGCAGAGAAACTAGAAGCTGCAGAGTGCTTATCACTGAATAGGATACCTATTTCAAATCTCTGCCTCCCAAGGCTCAGGAATCATTGTGGAAGAGAAAGCAGAAAGATTGTAAGAGCCAGAGGAGGTAGATGATCACAAGGGAAAAGTCTTCCAGACAGCTGGTCATTTACTCATATGAACTTACAGAAAATGGTGACAGCATGCACAAGTCCCATGCAAACTCAAATCAGACAAAACCCCAGCATAGTCATGAGGAAGTGGGTAAGAAATTCCAACCTGACCAAAGGAACTTTTGGCAATTAATAAGTAATGGGAAAGGGAAAGACAATGTCTTACATAGATAGGACTCTTGGTGGATGGACCCATACTGGGGGACTTTTGGAGACACACATTAGTATCTATAAGCCATATTACATATATTAGAGAGTATATTAAATTGGGTGGAGGTGGGGTGGTGGGGAGGTATAGAGGGGATCTAAGTATTATAAAACTATATTGTATGAAAATCACAAAAATTCAATTAAAGAATGAAATAATTCAAGCAGAAAAAGAAAAAACCACAGAAAAACAAAAAACTCAAGCAAACAACAACGAAACATTCCTTTAAGTTAGAAATATTCCTTATTCTGTCTTTTTTTGTTGGTTGGCTGTAATGTCTTTAGAGATTCCTCTGATTTCAGAGTTTCTAACCAAATTTTAGGCTTTCAGGTACTTTATAATGTATATGTTTATGCTTATGTATAATGTATAAAGTATAATGACTCTAGTGAACATTATAGTATGATAATTAGATTAAAAAAGGAATAATCTTTTAATTGGAATTTTCAGTGTTTTTGTAAAATGTTACCAGTCTTTTTGAGATAAAGTTTCATTATGTAGTCAATGAGTCTGTGCCTACTGAGTTCTGCGATTACAGTGCATTTCTCCATACACATCTTTTTTTTTTTCTGTTAAAAAATTTCAGGAAAAATAAACTAGCAAAATTCTTAAATTCAGAAAAGTCAGTAGACTCTGGAATTACAAGCAAAAACAGAAAATGCACCCAGGTTTTATTATTTTGATAAAATACATAGAAGATTAAATTTATAATTTTAAATCTATTCATTTGTGTGTGTGGGGGGCAACATGTGGAGATCAGAGATTAACTGGTGGGAGTCCTTTCTTTCCACTATGTGGGTTCTGGAGAGTAAACTCAGATTGTCCAGCTTGGTGATAAATGCATTTACCTGCCCATCCATCTCTGTAGCCCCAATTTTAAATCTTTCTGAAAGTACTTTTCATTGGTATTAACTATATATGCACTGACATTACTGTGTGACCATTGCCACGATTCATTTCTAAAACATTTTCATTGTTCAGTAGTGACACTCTGTACTGATCGAACAGCTCCCTTTTGCTCTTCTTCCCCAGCTTCTGGTAAAAAGCATTATATCTTTTTTTTTCTATGAATTTAACCAATATTAATAGTAGAATCATACAATCCTTTTAATGTTGTAGTACGCAATAAAATTCCATTTCTTTTTGAGGCTGAATAACAACTGATTGTATGAATACATAAAATTTATTTTTTTCATTTAGTTGCAATTTTATGTTTAGGTTTCTTTTAACCTGTTGGTTATTATGATTTTATTCTTGCTGTTTGATCATAGTGCATTTCTCCTCCTCATATTCTATTTAAATTTTTCCTATTCCCTTTCCCAGATATGTTCTTTGAGGAAAGCCTATGGAAAAGGGTCTGGGATATACGAGTGAAGGCCATGGTCTCAATAGAAAGTAGAAAGCAGGGCTTTTCTCATGGCTGTAGAAGCTCTTGAATAAGGACTTGAAAATAAAAAAAAAAGGTGACACAATCCAGAAATAAAATTTTTAGACAAGGATAGAGAAAGGATTTTTATCACTTACACAGATAGATGAACTTGGGAGAATGTATCTAATTTGTGTCCTCAGTTTCCTTAATTGCAAAATATAGAAATAATAGCCATTTCATAAGTGTATTAAGGGATTAAAATGTTTTTGGTTCACAAGAGGTAAATAAAATGAAATGTCCTGATGCTGATTCTTTTTCTGACATCACTGAAGAAAATGATTGGTGTTCTTTGACAAATCTAAGATGAATGTCTGGAACCACAAAACTTAAAATATGCATTGTGGCAGAATCATTCATGGGACTGGGAGTGGTGTAGCCAGAAACAGCAGATCTCAACACCCACATTAAACAAGCAGCTCAACTGCCTGTAACTTCAGCTCTAGGGCATTCACTGCCTTTTTCTGATTTCCGTGGGCACTGCAATCACTTGTACACCCCCGCCATACACATAATCAAAAATTTAATATATGTATATATATGTATATGTAACAATAATAATCAAGAATGAGGTCAGGAAGTTGAGAGGGAATGTGGCGTGTAGGAGGAGCTGGAGGTGGGAGAGGGTTGGGTGACAGTGGTGTAAACACAGGGATCATGTATGAAATTATCAAAAAATAAAATTATGCTCATACAAACTTTAAAACATTTTGTTTTCAAAGTAAACACTAAATAGCATCAAGGAAAAACTCTTCATTATTTTGTCTAAAAATAGGATTAAAAATTCTGCAATAGAAAGGTTAGGTATTAATCTTTGTTGAAATAGAATTGTTTTACTTAAGAACATTTTTCTCTTCATTATAATGTAAGTTTATAGCTTTAAGGAAAGAAAAATACTTCACACTATAAAGAGAGGACTGCAGGTGATATCTCTAAATGTATGCTCTGTGTAGAGGATGAGAGTAATTAGTACTCACTGATGGTTTTGTATTTAAGATTACAGCTATTATGGTATTTATGTGTGCTAGTTCTCTAGATTTATCAGGTAAAACTGCTTTATAATCTAAAGTGTGTTTAAAAGAATTGTGTTTTGTAGTTATTTAATGCTAAGAAAAGTGTTTTTTCTTTGGGTAGGACTCTATTATATCTTTTTGTGGGGCTCATATATATATATTTTTAATCTGTTACAAGAAAAGGATAACTGATATTTATAATTTAGTAATTTAATTTAGCAGTTGGTTTTCATTAATGCAATATTGTGAAAATAAGTAAAAATGACTTATTTTCTAGTAATTAACATCTAGAAATTATAGCCTTTAAAAATAAAAAGGTTTCAATACTGTGCTATGTTTTGTTTTTCGCACCAATATTTTCTGCTAGTTAATTCAAGACTTCAGCAGTCAAGACAAACATACAGTAAGCACAGCAGGCTCTTGGCAAAATCATGGGTAAAGCAAACAAAGAAAAGGGTCTTTGGACCTTTCATTCTTCCTTTTTGGCATATTTCCATTTAGATTCTGATTCAGATTCTTTTTGTGGCCTGCTTCTTCCTGAGTGCTCTTGGCTCCCACACTTCTTCAGACATTTTTGTTTTTCAAAGAAAGGGATGGGCTCATTGCATGCACTTATCTTCAAAATTACTTTTTTGAGATTATGAAGTTCAGTTTGTCCTTTAACTCCCTGAGTACTCCAGGATGTCCTCAAGCTTGTGATTCTTCTGCCCAAGTCTTCTGTGTGAGGCTATTACAGTTATTTATCATCACTCTTGGCTCAAAATTAACTTTTAAATTCTATCTAAGTTATGAGAATTTTTAATCCAATAAAATAATATAATGTCCTTAAAAATGACAGCCGATGTTGAAATTTATTTGCACTATCGGCATTTCTTTTGGGACTTCTCAGATCAGTATGTGAACTTGCCCACAGTTTACTTTGTTACCAAGTCTACTCATAACACCTTGTTTATGAAACCTCCTTTATGGTTTAGTAGGTGCCATTTATATACTTAGATTAGCATCACTGAATGAATTTTTTAAAATTGAAATCTAAAAGAGGTGATAATCAAAATATGAATATTAATTTGATACTTATACAAATATAGAGACTATGTATACATATATAATCTTCAAAATTATCATTTAATTACTAAAATATTATTCAGTGAGACATGAATATGAACATTCATTTTACACTGAGAGAATAAAAGTACATTCAAGTGGTAAATCCACCAATTTACTCCCTTTAAAAAGACAATATTTTGAATTTAATTGCAAAATTAGAGGCAATATTCCTATAGGTATAAAACTAATATGATAAATATTACTGAAGATAGATCATTTATTGGAGTCTGTGATCTTAAAGAATCACAAAATATGATTTATACCCTCAAGAAGTTTATGGTCTGAGTAGACAAGCTTTATAACTTTTTATCCCACAGATATTTGTTTAACTTTGCATATACAAAGTAAAAATCTTTTCTCTGGAGGAATTTATAGGACAAGCAAGAGATACAACATGCTTGTAAATATTATAAACAAGTTTGTGAGTGGTAAGCTAGCATAATAGAGCTTCAGATTAAATTTTATGCATTTGGAGGCAACACGCATAAAAAGAAAGGTGTCAATGCAATAGCAAAGACTAAATGCTAACAAATGAGATTTATGGGAAGGATTAGGAACTTAGGTTCAAGGCAGGTGGGGAATTTTCATTTAGAAGATAAGACTTAAATTCACTTTTAAAAATAAATGAAGGGGGCTAAAGAGTTCAGGAATTAAACATGCTGACAGTTCCTGCAGAGGACTTGAGTTGGGTTTCCAGTGCCCATGCCAGGTGACTTGCAACCAGCTGTAACTCTAGCTCCAGGAATCTGTGGTCCTGCGCACATAGCCCTCCCCCCAAATAAATAAATAAACGTGTAAACTGTAAAAGAACCTCACAAAACAAAAAGGACAAGGAAAGGAAAAACCAAAGAAAGGAAAAGAAAACACATTATATCCTGTGGCCAGGATACATCTGGACAGGCATTGTAAACTTATGATTTGACTACTGGTGCTGTATTACAATTCTCTGTTGTTTCTTAAGTTGTTATTTTTCAGACACTTAAAGTTATTTATGTGGACATTTCTCATGAGGAGTGGGTACAGACTCCCACTAGTTAAGAAGATAATTGACATTTGATAGTTGCTGGGAAAGGAAGAGACATTTTTAAGGGTGTGACTCCTGGTAGGTAAACCACAGTCCAGGTTCCATACCCAAGAGTATTTTCAGAACACATTTGGCACTCCATGGGGAACAAAAGATAAGAGCACGAAGCAGGATGAGTATGGAGGTGGGGTGGAGCTGGAACGAGTTGGGGGAGGGAAGAAACATGATAAAAATACATTGTATGAAATTCGAAAAGAGCTAGTAAGTATTTAAAATATTATGTGAATAATTCTGTAAATAAGAAACTATACAACTATTTAAAGAAAAATTCAATAAAAATTCAGTGTACCAGTTCATTTCTTTTGAGCTGAAACTTTGATGTTAATTTATTTGATTATGAGAAGGCTGTTCATTATCTACATGAACACAGTATTTTGCTACAGAATTGAACACTAAATATTTAGTAGGAAGTAACTGGTTTATGAGAAACAAACTTTAAGTCAGTATTTATCAAGAGTCACCTCCATTCTGTCACCATTCTTTAGAGTGAGTAGCACCTTCATCTAGCTCCTGGTTCTCCGGTAAAGAAGATAGGGGGTAAGTACAAAGCACTCAATAAACAGCTGTCTACAAAGCCTCTCACAAAGAATATCCTCTACTGGACAGTAAAGAAACTTCATCCTCATAGGCTTGGTATTGTGGGACTCAAACTAGGTGCTACAAGAAGGGATGTAAAGCATAGTACAAGTCAAAATGTTTCAGTGAAGAAGTTCCAGTAGGTGAACTTTATAATAAGTATAAATATGTTCATTAATTTTTTTCCAGACAAAAATACACAAATATATTTTGCCTTAACTATTCTTGCTTTAATGAGACCAGATGACTTTCAAGCTTAAATATACTTATTAAAATCATTTTGAGCATTAACATTGTTAATGGAAAAAATTTTCTCTCTGAATGAAGAATTGTCAGCTACTGTGAGAACATGGATATAGGAAGGTTACTGTGGTGAAGAATGACAGGATCCATCACAGCCCGTGTAGGGAATTGAGGGCAGGATTTAACACCTTGATCTCCTGTCTAGACATAGACGGGTTATCTTTTATAATAGTTCAGTTATTCGAATCCTATGTAACTAAATCATTTGGGTCTGATGTCAAATGATGCAAGTACAATTTGGCTTTGGTGCTGATGCACTAGAGTGGAGTTAATAACTTCTGTAGCTGTATGTTAGGAATTAGCAAATCTTGGTAACCAAGCAAAATTGTAATTATTTTTCCTTTTTACCACAACATAGAAAACTGCTCATTTTCAGGTTGTTTAGGCTGAAATGATAAGCAGGGTTATGTGGGTTATTCCAGGAGGCAGGTTAACGAGCAGTTCTTTCTGCTCTCTGGAGGGAGAAGGCAAACTAGCATGATCTTATTTTTACTCAAGTTACATTATGATTTTTATCCTACAGAAACCCTTAAGATATAAAACCTCACAATTTCCAAGATTTAAAGGGAAAAAATGCTCTTAGTGGGTTGTTGGGAATATTGCTCTGTATGGCTTTGATAACCTGGCACATGTGAATTGACTAGGAATTCCAGAACTGCCTTTCATTTTAAACCACTTAATTTAAAATAAGTTATATCCATAACATTTTTCAAGTGACAAAATTGAAAAGGGACATGGGCCTAAAATGTCAGATGTGAGCTGAATTGTCACCTACATTCTATAAATGTGCAGACTTCTAACAAGAACTCATCCAGGAAAGAATTCTCTCACTGTATACATGCATGACCCTGTGTGTATGCAAGCATGCCTTATTTGGCTTTTGTTTTTCTTCAGTCTTATTTCTGACAAATAAATTCACATAATTTAAAGTACAGAGCATGACTATTTGATATACTTTGCAAATGATTAATGCAATCAAGAACTTTATACCTGTCTTATATTACTTCATATAGTGGCCACTTTTTATTTCTCTCTAACTAGGTCACAGCATTACTTGTTAGATAGAGTCATCATGCTGAACATTCAGAACTTACTCATCCAATGACTGAAGATATGTACCTTTTGATCAATGTCTCACCAAACTCCTATGCTTCAGTCAGTAACAACCATGTTTTTACTGTCTGTATGAATCTGACATTTAAAGTAGTAGATGGTGGGGAATTGAACCTGGCAAATACTAAGCAAGTGTTCCATCAGTGAGCTACATCCCAAGACTTTCCACATATGTGGTACAATATTGCATTTGTCTTTGTCTGGCTTATTATATTTAGGCTTCAGTTTAACTTCTCTTGTTTCCAATGATATGATTTTCATCTTTTTTGTTACTAAATAATATTTGTTTTCTTTTATACATCCATGTACAGTTCAGTTATTGCGGTTCCTGACTACTGTCAACAATACTGCAGTAAACAGAAGAGTGCAGGGAATCTTGACACTTTCACAAAAGTAGTACCCATCTTTTGGATTTCATGAGATACAGTTGATTTTTTCCAGGTGACAGTCCCCATCATTCCCCACTTTACCTACATTCTTCAGGATTTAAAAAATATTTTATGTATGTGAGTGTTTTGTCTGCATGTATGTAAGTGCAGTATGTGCATGCACTGACCCGAGGGCCACAGATGGTTGTTAGCTGACATGTGAGTTCTGTGTGTCCTTTATAAGAGCAACGGTTCTCTTAATAGCTGAGCCATCACTCCAGCCCAGTCCTCTAGTACTTTTTTGAGAACACATGTGATTTTTTTTTGAGACACATAAATTGATATCCCTGAGCTGATATCATAGCCATTTAGTGTTAGTAAATATGATTTTTGGATCGGGGAAAATATTTGAATTCAGATATTGATCATGGAAGATTACTGTGAGGGTTCAGGTCCCTTAGATCTCACAAAATTGGTATGATGCATATTGTTTATTCTATTATTTAAACATAATCATGTTCCCAACATGTTCTTAAGTTACCTTCAATCAGACATATGGGGCTAATGCAAAAACACCACACGTTTGTTAAATGCTGCCTACATAACAAATATATAATGTTTCAAAAATGCCTACTGCCCTTTTGTTCACACATATACTTTATTTCATTAATTAATTTTTTTAATTAATAAAAATTAATTAATTTTTATTGTGAATACTGCATTTTAAAAAGTAATCTACATTAGAAGTAACAGGAAAAATCTTTAAAAATATTTTCTTTATCATTTTTATTTTTTTGTGTATGAGTGTATTGCAGCATGAATGTAAATGCACCCATGTCATGCAGTGCCCACAAAGATCAGAAGAGGGTGTCAGATCCTTGGGAACTGGAGTTATAGACAGTTGTTAGCATCCATGTGGCTGTTGGGACTCAAACTCAAGTCTTCTGCAAGAGCAGTCAGTGCTCTTAACTGCTGAGTCATCTCTCCAGCCCCAGAAAAGCTTCTTTTAAAGACTGAATTTTATTGTAGAAACATGGAGGCACACAAAATATTTTGTTAGAGGCTAATGGTCAGAATATAAATTCTTATTTTGTTTATATTCTGTAAAAGAAACATCTTCAATATGTTTGTCACCTAATTAACTTTAAAATAAGTTTTAAAAACCTTAACCTAACTTTGAATTCAAAGGATAACTGTTAGTTAACAAAAGCTTCAGAGATTCTCTTTGGAAGGAATATTAACACATCTTTGCCTGTCATTATTTTAGTCTCAAATTACTGCTGGAAGTAATTGATATTAAGGTAGATTATTTAAGAAAAATTTTAGTGTGTGCCAGTTCCGAATAATTTTGTAGTATCTTTGTATATTGTAGTCAAATCATTGTGACCTTGGGCTGGCTTTCCATGCTCTCTCTAGTTCTTCCGTCTCTACATGAAAAGATTAAATGTGAAACTTAACAAAATATTTGACTATGTGAATATGATATAGCAGTTACTTTTTGTCCTCAAAGTAATAATATTAAGCTACTTGGAGGTCAGTAAAATGAAGACTAAATAAATATTATAACTTTACAATACAGAGAGACTGAGAAATCCTAAGGTTAGTTCAATAGAGAAAAGATTATTTTTCTTTTTCTTCTCATTTCTGTGCCTTAAAAGTTTCCTATCCTGTACCATGAAGTGAAGAGGATTTAACATATTAGTAATAAGCATTTGTTTGAATATTATTTATAAATTGAGACATATTGTTGCTGTTTCATTTATAATAATTTGTTCTTATATACCCAAAGAATAGTTCTGGTGATTGTTAAAATTTTATTCTTCATATTGTGTGCTTAGTTTCACTTTTTATTTTTAAGAAATAAGATTTTGGAACAAATACTCCTGATTCTTTTAATTCAATATTTCACTAGTATCAGTGGTTATTTGTGATTTCTGAAAAAAATTCTCCCAAACCTTTGAACCTGGTATTTGTGACTTTAAGCATTGTCTAGCAGTTTATTACTTCAGCTACTACTACTGTCATCAGTGTCTTTGCTCTTGTATCTTTTTGCTATAATTTTTAGGCCACTTACATAAGAATATATTCCCAATAATCAAAATGTTTGAAATCCTTATAGCACTATTTGTAGCCATGCGTAGGCAGCATCCTTTCATGAAATTCAGCATCCATATGTAAGTGTTAAAGAGACTGAGAATTCAGTGGGTCGCATATTTGCTAATTGCCTGCCTGACTGACATTTATCTTGTTTTTCTTTTTGGGTGATCTTTGAATCTACTTTTCCATTTGCCACAGGAGTACCAATCTGGGGCACTGGAGAAATGGCTCAGCAGTGAACATCACTAAGTGCGTCTTCCACGATGCTACCTGAGCCTTTGGGGATTGGATATAGGTTTAGGGCGGAGCATTCCACAGCTTCTTATTCTCCACACACTGACCAGTTGTGAGTTTCAGTGTTAATCATCATCTACTCCAAAAAAGCTTCTCTGATGAGAGTTGAGAGATGCACTAATCTATGTGTATATGAAAAAGCATTTAGGAGTTTAATGCTATGTAAATTTATCAGAATAGTAGCAGTATAATCTCTACAGCCTGTGACCTGCTTAGTCCCAGGTTCTTGGCCCCAATAACAGCTGTGTGTACAGCTTTCATCTTGTGGAGCAGGCTTTAAACCCATTTAAGAAATGTTTGGTTACTTCTATAACATTTGTGTCACTATCGCTTCAGTAAGCGTCTCTTACCAAGCCAGTTATCATTGTAGCTTTCAACAGGATTTTAGCCAATAGGAATGAAGCTTTCAAGTCAGTACCCGCTTGATTTTTTTCATGTTCTGCAGCTCAAGTATGTGGCATTGTTAGCAATAAGGAATTAATATTAAGATCTAGAGGGTAACAATGAACAATGATAAACTCTAGCAATGTTTGAGAGTCTATGGTATCCTCTTTGACAACTCCAAAAGAGGTAATCTATTCCTGGCATTGGGCTTTTCATTTACTAACTTGTGGTGTCTGGTAGGGGCATTGTCCCTCCATTATAGGGTAACTCTATTTGAACTCTTTTTATATATGTATGTGTGTATATTTTGGAAGATTTTTACGGTAGTAGCATTCCATATGGCTTTTTCAAAAGACCTTTAGTGTTCTTGTTGCCCTCTAGCCTGCCCTTGCACTCCATTACTCTTCTTTCTCTCTTTGTCATTGCATTCTATATCCACTCCCTTGAGGGACACCTTATGGCCTCTTACTAGTTTTGCAACTTCTATGGATTTTCTAAATGAACCACACACATATAAAGATTAAAATATATATATATATATATATATATATATATATATATATATATATATGAGAGAATACATGATATTTGTCTTTCTGGGTCTGGGTTACCTGTGCAGGATGATTGTTTCCATCCACCTATCTGTGAAATCCATAATTTTATTTTTCTTAACAACTGAATAATATTCTATTGTGTAGATGGAGTCCCATGCTTTCATTATCTATCCATCAGTTGATGGACATCTATCTAGGTCACTTATATTTCTTAACTTTTGTGAAAAGAGCAGCAATAAACATGAATGAGCAAGTATCTCTGTAGTAGAATACAGAGATTCTAGATCCAGCTATACCACTCTTTAGAATATACCAAAATGACTATATCCGTTTTACTTTTCCTACTATATCCAGTTAACTTTCCTTAGAATGATAACAGCACACATTTATTAGCAATTACTTTGTGATAGACACAGCTTTACTTATTTCACATGCATTAGACATTTAATCCTCACAGTAACTCTCTACTAGAGTTATATTATTTTATATAAGAGAAACTGAGGTACAGGAAATACTTACAGATCCCAAGTTCAAGCCTAGGATTTGAATTCACTGATTATCCTCCATAGCGCAAGCTTTTAACTACAGGGCTGTGAGTCATTTTGATAAATAATGGGTAGATTTTCAATAGTTTTACTGTTTCATTTTTTTTCTGTAAAATCGTATTTACCTATGACCTTTGACTTCTGTATATCAGAATTAAGAAATGATAATTCTGTTTTCATTTCTCCATAACTATTACCTTAAATACAGTTTTAGTATAATAGTTGTGTGTGATGAGTTATCTACAGAATATCCATGCTTTCTGTCAGCATTGTTGCAAGTTCCAGTGGCCTGAAAGCCTCTGATTCCCTGCATTCATGCACAACCCTGGCTCTTACAATCATTCCGTCCCCTCTTTTGCAATGGTCCCTGAACTGTGACTAGGTGAAATTTAATACAGAAGTCCTATCCACTCTGCAATTTTTAATTTCTTAATGTCATTAACTTATAAGTTAAACTTTTTCAGAGGCATGTATGTATATAAAAAAAACAATATGCATATGCTTTGGTACTCTTTGTGATTTCAGACATCCATTGAGGGTTTTAAAACAATACTACATTCCAATGATACCTAAGACTACCAGAATTTTTTTCTCCAAGGATCCTTTCTTTTCACAGCCAAAATTTAAAAAAAAACAACCTTCCCTTCATTTATTTAGCACTGGAATAGTGATTTTCAGAATAAGTTTACAAGTAAAATTGTTTTCTATATGCACAATATTTTGGAATCTTATTGAGTGGTTCCTTGTCTGAAAATTTATCTGACAGTCATTTGAAAGGCTTCCTAAGGCTGTTTTCTTTCTGTTTCAATGAGTAAAGTAACATTCCTCTGGGTGAGTGACTCACGCTTTCCAGGTCATGTCATTTCATAAATGTCACAGAGAAAAAATAAAGACAAGTTTACATCTTTCATTTCATTGGATTATAGTTAGTCTATTTGTTATTATTTAATAACTTTGCTTTACAATCTTGAGTTCATTCTACAGGGAGAGACAAACATTATAATTTGTTATTTATCCTAGGATTTGTTATTCATGGAAAACATAAAGATAACTATTGTTAATTTAACCTTTAGTCTTAAAATAAGTCCAGCTTTTCCTTCTAAAAATTTTATATTAACTTAATCCAGTTATTGCTTTGCACAAATACTGTATGATGATCCACTTTGGTAAACCAGTGAGGGAAACGATAATATTCTTCAAGGCTAAAAATAGATAATCATCTTGTTGGAGAGAAATTTGTTAATTTTTGTCTAAAGTCTCAAAAATGTTCACATTCTCTCCAACACCATTAAAAATAAATTTTACTCTTTGATCTAGTGACTATATTTAAGGGAGTTTATCCTAAGAAAGAAAGGTTATGTATAAAATAATATGCATGAGATGTTTATTATATTGTTATTTATAATATTGATAATGGAAAGAGGGGGTTGGTAAAATACAGTATAGAAAAACATTTAGCCATTAAATGTTATATTGTAGAAAAATACTGACTTAGGGAAATGCTTACATTATAGTTCTTGATAGAGATGAATAGTTTAATGTAATTTCAAGTACATGTTAATTGTAAAACTAAAATAAACATCAAAAATGATTATTTCTGTACATGAAATATTTTCATTGATATTCCATCTTTTGACTTCCTTTTGTCTGTACAGATTTGATGTATTTTTGAAAATTCCAGTCAAATGTGAAATCAATCTTATCATGTGAATTGTCACATCTTTTATTTTCTTTTATTGTTTGACCCACTACCCAGTTTTACTAAGGGAAATATAGTGATGATGAGATTAGAGAAAGATGGAATTTGTTAAAATCTTGAGTTAAAAACAGATATAACCCATGATTGAAGTTTGGCACTGAAAATTTACTATCACTTTATTTTAGGGAAAGGTGAAGGTTAATCTTTAGGACACAGACAACTCATATGAAATTATATTTATGCTCTCTATCTACTCTATAAGAAGTAGTAATAATTTGTTATGATAATTAGAATTTTAATAGGAATGGCTATCTTTCAATGTTAGGTTTTCTTTCTGTATTTGGTGAACTATGTCTTCAAAAGCAAACATATTTCAGAAGAGTAAGTTAAGGCAGTACTTCATTTTCTTCAACTTATGAGAATCACTTTAGATCAGATCAGAATGCTTAAAAAAAAAACAGTAAGAAAAAGTCCATTTTGTTCCATGTTTTTCATCTATCCCTAAAACTGTCTTGACAGCTAACCTGTCAAAGTCTGCACTAGCTTTAGCCCAATATAAATGAGGTGTGAAAATAAACAATCAATCATGTACACAATGACTGATATGGAAGACACATAAGAAATATTTTTTAAAGTTAAGGAAAATTAAAAATAGTTTTGAATATTTTTTATGCAACTAGAGCAGAAATGTAACTAACGTACTAGAAAGCCTGAAATTTAAGGCATACTATTTAGTGAAAGTATGAGAAATAGGGGTAATTTAGAGAAAGTATATGAGAAATAGGGGTAATTATTCAACTATTAATAATAAAGTACTTCTCAGAAACTGCTTTCTATTTTTATAAGAAATAATGAAGTCTGTAGTTATATATTTATAAGGTGAGTCATAGTAAGGGATCATAGCTTAGAAATAACAGTAATTTGGTTTTACAATGTATATTTTATATAGTTAAGATTTTGCTACATAAATATGAGATTGTATTTTTTATTTAATACCTTTTGATTGCATCAGTCAAAATTTTAATGCTGTGACAAAATACATGAGAAAAACAATTAAAAAAAAGGAGAAAGACTTATTTTGTTCATGCTTTCAGTCCATGGTCTTTTGAATCCATTGATTCTTGGGCCTGTGGTGAAGTAGAACATCAGACAGAGTAGAAAAGGTCTGACAGAGGAAAACTGTTTACCTCATGGTGACTAGGAAACAGAGAGATGGAGTAGGAGAGATGAGCAGGTTTGGGGGACAAGATATAGCCCCAGTTCACCCATTCTATTAAATTAGGTCTTTGCTCTTAAGTTTCCACACCACCCTCCCAATAAGCCATTGAAGTAGGAACCCAGTTATTGATGAGGTCAGAGCTCTTATGATTCAAACACGTCCCAAATTCCACCTCTGACCATTGGTGTATTAGGAAGCAAGTCTTCAACACATGAGTCTTTCAGAGACAAAACCATAATGACATGATTTTATTACCTATAATTTAAATTATTTGTAATTATTATATAATTACTATGTTATTTAATAATGTGTTATATCTTTTATCTTTAAAATATTTATAATTTTATTATTATTGTGTGTGTGCAGTATGTGTATGAATATGCATGCCATGGTATCTATATTGAGGTCAGAGGACAACTTTGTGGAGTCAGTTGTCTCATTCCAACTTTATGAGAGTTCCTGGGAGTTGAATTCAGGTTTTGAGGTTTGCAAGGAAAGTACTCTTACCCGCTGAGCCATTTCATTAGTCCTAAAAATCTTTTATTTATGCTATTCAGTGGTTGCATGACATTACGTTTTGATACACCTCAATTTAGTTCATCTTTTTTTGTGTGTGATTTCTGTTTTTTCTCTTCTGGATTATACGGTACCAAACTTTCATAAATCTTAAACTGCACCTATAGCCTTTCTGTGCTACTCAGATTTTCTCTTTGCTGTGAAAAATATTTGAGGAAACAAGATGAAGACATATTTTCTTTTTATTTATTAAATTTTAAATTAGCATGTAAAGAAAGCGTTGAATTATGGCAGTTTCATCCGTGCACATTACTATTCTTTGTTCTTTTTAGTCCTGTTCCCCATTGCCCACTTCTGTTTTTCCCCATCTGTTTTTGCTGGTTCCTTTTTCCTCCCGTCTTCCTGTCTGTCTTCATGCCAAGTGTCTGGGAGAAAGGATTTAGTCTGTTGCAGAGCTTCAGTCCATAGTTGACTATTGTTTTGGGTTCAAGGCTAGGCATTAACATGTGGTGCCTAGAACATGCAGTACACGCTGCTAACATCATAGTTACCAAGAAGCAGGCAGACAGGAAGGAATGCCCTTTAAAGACATCTCTAGTGACTGACTTCCCCCAGTCAACCTCCTAATAGCCCATTGGAGAACTTAGCACTTCTAAGTCACTTCTGAACAGTTACATCTGCTAGTCACTAATCCTTCAATGCTTGAGCTTTCAGGGGAAAACCTTTATATCCAAACTCCAATACCTTCAGACAAAATTTCCAAACCAGATTTTAGGCAAAGATTGAATATTTTAAGAATCTTTTTATATTTTGCCAAGTTACTATAAAAAGCAGAATTAATTTATACTTTAAAAAACATTAATATATGGGGTTGGGACAAGCACAATGGTTTGGTGAGTAAAGGTGCTTGCTTCCACAAAGCCTGATGACCTCACTTCTATCCCTGGAACCCCCCTTGTGGAAGGAGAGTAACTCCTCCAAATTGTCCTCTGACCTCTACATATGCCATGCGCACGCGCATACACACACACACACACACACACACACACACACACCAGTAAATAAATAAATATATTAAAGACCCATTAATGTATAAAATAAAATTTATTGTTTTCAGAAATATCCTCTGACATTGTCACTTTAAAATATTTTTGTTCTCTGAGAATTTCATACATACATATTTTTGATCATATCCAACCCCTACCTCTCTCCATCTAGCTCTCCGACCCCAGGCCCCATACTGCATCCGCTTTTCAAGTTACTATCCTTTTACAAGTGTACAATGCAATTTTAAAGGATAAACCCAGAGAATTACTTCCATCTTTTTCCTGCCATGTGAAGTTTTAGTGATAAGAAAATCTTCACCAGGCACTGACTTTGCTGGCAACTTGATCTTGGGTTTCCTAGTCTTGAGAACTGTGAGATAAACATTTCTACTGTTTATAATCTGCCCAGTCTATTAGAATTTGTTTAAGCAACTCTAAAGGACCAAGAAAACCCTTTTTTTTTTTCTTCTTTAAAGTCTCGGGTACTCTTTATCCCTTTTATGAAATACTTGTCAGGAACTGTGTAGAAACTTCCAGCTTTTCTACATTAATAACACTTCTATGAGTAGCATATTTTATAGACAAATAATTCTTAACACAGCAATAGCTACCTAAGATAGATATTTGGTAGTTCTATTTTTCATGTGTGTGAACATGCAGACACATACATGCACATGTGTATTGGTGCCTGTAGAACCCATAAGAGGGTATTGGGTCCCCTGGAGCTGGAGTTACAGGTGGTTGTGGGCCACCAATGTAGGTGTTGGGAACTGAATTCAGGTCTTCTGGAAGAACAGCAAGTCATCGTAACTGCTGATCCATCTCTCCAGTCCCCAGATTTCTTATATTTTTAACTGGTTATTCATGTTATAGAACTATTATGTGAATGTAAAAACTGACTTTTGGTTGAAAAATATTTTATAAACTAGATAATAGATAAGAGTTCTGCCCTCCAGGTTTTGAATTTTATTGCAGATGTTAGTTAAACATGCTGGAAGGAAAGCACTGAGGGAAATTTGATAATATATTAACTAATATCTTCAAAAGAATAATAAAACCAAAGCTTCTAATCATGCCCTTTTCTATTTATTTATTAATTTGCTGGTTTTGTTCAACATATCATATGCATGTTAGAGGAGACACAGTGGGAATGTAAGCTAAATATTCCTCATCAAGACTTTCTAAATTTATAAAAATGGAACATGTAAATTAAATTGATAATAACAGACCTCAGAATATGTGATAAAAGTACATTGATTATAAAATAAGATATATAATAACATAGGAGTTTTGGCATGCACCTTGACATTCCTCTGCCCCCCCATTTCTTGCATCAGTTCCTCAATTCTATCTCTATTCATTAAGTCATGTATCTCAAAACTATGATCTCCATGCCCATTGCCATCTCTGGTTCAGACTTTCATTATTTTCTGATCCAAATATGTAACATCCTCCTAACTTGTCCATCTTCTTTCAATTTTGTTTTACTCAATTGATTGTCTGCAGTGCAGCCAGGATAATCTAAAACTACAAAATTAGTTATATTGATGTATTCTTTTCTCCTAAGTTCAAACACTGTCAATGGCTCCTGAGGTTTTCTGTGTTAGAGCCTAGGCTTCGAATCTGCCTTTTCAGTTCAAGATCTAACTGTATTATATTTACTGTTCCTTGAATCTCACTTTCTTAGAATCTTCTAAGTCTTTAACAGTAGTTCACCAGAAGTCTTTCTGAACCTTACTGACTGGGATAGGGTTCCTGTCATCGCTCTGTACCTCCCTTTAATTCTGCCATTATAACAAAACACACTTCCTTAGCTAACTCTGTTTAACAATCTCTATCTTTGTGAAGGTAAATTTTGTAGAGTTCAGGTGTTATTAGAATATATGCAGAATCTGATGCATATAAGATATTCACTATTTTCTACATAAAATGAATGTCAAAGGGAGGTAGTATGGTTTAAGAAGGCTTTATTCAGAAGATAAGACTTGAAAGATGAATATCTATTTTGATTATGAGAGTAAATTCTAGATGAATAAACCATGCTTGTATATCCATAATTTTATCTTATCTATGTACATCAGGTACACATAAACTCAAAAGACCAAGTCCCTTGTCTGAAGTTGTACATCTAGAAAACAATAATTTTATCAAACAATTGTATAGATAAGGCAAATTTCTTTTAAAAATCTTTTATCTTTTAAAAATTATTATTTTTTATTTACTTTCTGTTTTAGGGGCACATGCTGTGGCACGTGTGTGGAGGACAGAGGACTTGTTTGGGTTCCCCTTCCACCATGTGGGTCCTGGGGATTGAACTCAGGTTCTCAGGGCTTTCAGCAAGCAGGGTCATCTCTTAGATCTTAAATGTCTTTTTTAATCGTATTTTTATTTTTTGACGATTTCATACATGTATACATTGACCTCACCCCCGAGATCGCACTCTAGAAGATCCTCCTCTCACCTATGTCTCTCCTCCTCCTCTTCCTCCTCCCCTTCTTCCTCTTCCTCTTCCGTCCTCCTCCCCCTCCTCCTCCTAAATAAGGCAATTTCTGAAGACTTATTGTAGCTGGTTTGTATTAAGGGAAATTTTGCTGCTTTCTCAGTAGTCTACGCTTGTTCAAAGCATTTTCTGTACATCACTTTAGCTATCATCATATTTCAGTTAGTTTATTTCACAGGTGAACAAAAAAGCGTTTGTGGCATCTTTAGTTCAGGCTATATGAAATGTGTGGGCTGTTTTAAGGTACCATGTTGTACTTTGTGTCCTAATTTTGAATTACTTAATTTAATTGTCATCTTAGTCCTTTTTAGTTCTTTTTTCATTATTCACAAAGCCCTGTTTTATCACATGGTAAAGATAAAGCATTTTTAGAGTTCTTTATTTTCAGACTTTACCAATCTTAGAACTTCTTAAGTCTGTTATGTAGTGGTAAACAAGAACCTTGACGAACTAGACAAAATAACAATTCATAAATTAATGCCACACCTTTAACATACATTTCTGTCCTAAACAACCCTTCAGCCTTAGAATTGACTAATAGGACTAATAGCACATTAGCTTTTGAATGTTTAACTCTTTTGAAAAAGATTTAAATAAAAACAGAAAACTTTTTTAAACTGGATTATGTTGGTCTGAAGAATAGGTAATGAAAAACAGAATCCTAAAGATAAAAAAGTGGATAAACATATACTCATTTACTATTATTCATAATTATCTACTGTTTCATGAATAATAATTCTTCATTTTTAGGCCATACTATTTTTGATGTGTTCAATGAGTGATGATGGTCAAAATCAGTAAAGAAGTTTCTTTTAAAAGATAGTACAAATTTCCTATTAAAATTTTATACTACAGCTTAGTCATATGTGGAGAAAGCTGCATTATAGTTTAAACTTGACATTTTAACATGGTATTTTCAATAAGCATATTGAATAATTAATTAAATACAGTATTGTTTATTTTTAAAATACTGATAAAAGATGAAACTTTTCTTATTAAGTGAAGTCTTCATAGTAGCAGAACTGGGAACCTGAAAGATGTGTCTAATTCTCTGGATGATGCAGAATTGCTTTAAGCAGTAAGCTTATTGTTTTCAGACAGCATTAACAGCATCAGCAAACACAACTGTGTCAGCTTCTCTTAGTGTGGGGTGTTTGTAACTGCACAGAGAAGACGATAAGCAGTATACAAGATTTCATATTTTGATGACGATCTAAATAGATTCTGATGGACAGATCTGCTGTTTGATATTTTCTTCACTAGCCCTGAAGATGCTGAGAGAGATGGCTTTGATTATCCTTTGTAAGTCAGGAAATGTAATCTTCTAGGGTTTTCTGGAAATATAAAGGTCATGCAGACTGGAACCTGTGAACATTTTCAATCTCTAAGTCATCAGGTATGACCTTGTAAAAAATTATGATGGTGCTGTTAGAATGTAAGGTTATTACTTTATCTAGTTCTTAGTCATTTGGAATATGTTAATTAACATAATTGCCTATTATCTCATTTTCCTTTGGATATTTGAACAGGTAATATTTATAGTAATGGGTTATATTATTCATATTATAGTTAAATAATATGAATTTTAGAGATGTTTGCATATGTGTATGAGTTTGTTTTTACTTTAATCTTTTCTTGGGGCAAACAAAGTGTATAAGAAGATCTACTTTATGTAGTTAGAAAAAGGCTTAGGGCTCTTTAGAGTAATTTTCTAGATTAATTTGGATTAGATTCGAGTTGCATATTTTACATCAAGTGATGGAGATAACATAAATTGATTAAAAGAATATCATAACTTGCTGCCTACAGATAGTGATATATTACATTACCTTGAATTTAATCATAGAAATTGATGCTGAGGCATTGTGGTGAATCACAATGGTGTAATAAAAGTTAAGTCAGTAGAATCATGTTCATTAGTATCTAGGCTGTAAGCTAATTCCTGAAATTTATGTTTCAATCTCTGAAATCTTTTAAAAGCTATTGGTTTTAACAATTTCTCAGATCTGTTGATGCTCTTGGAGCTTTGAAAGTACATTTCGGCCAAGGCGTTACTTATACTAGAAAGCTAACTGTAATTTGTTTTTCACAAAGGAGGCTTAGAGCTTTTAGGTATTGTGAAGATTTTTTTTTTTTTTTGATCTGGAGAGATTCGGCATTTGCTTACTTTCATTTTCAAACTGAAACACTTGACTTCATAAAATGTCCTAACTGCAAATTATAGGGATTCTTCACAACAAAGGATTTGCATATTTGCTTTGTGTTGAAACTCTGCTCTTTGTTTTAAACTATTTTTTCCTACCAAGTTTAAATGCATTTAACTTTGGTTTGATTTAGCCTTTCCTCAAAATTATATTCTTGAGAAAGAAGCTATCCCATGCTTAACATTCAGAGTTTTAAAGAGCTATATTTTATTTATTTTTAATCTTACATGTTTTTAACTCAGCTTTAGAGAACTATCAAATATATTAGATTGCATGAGTAAAAGGATAGAAAATGCTAAAGCAGTTCTCTAGAGTACTGACTTCTTGTTTCTGAAACATGATTATTGTTTATATAATGCCTCATCAGGCTGAGAAATGTAGTATTAAAATGAATTTATTGATAAAAGTCTGAAACAGTGAATAGATTCAGTTAGGAGTTGTTTCTCCTTTTTAATTAAAAGCAGACTGAAAAAATTCTTTCTACTGATATTGGGTATAATTTATATGTTGTTCTGGCTACTTAGTCAGATTATATTCTTCTTAGTAGGGAAGACTGCCATATTCTTAAGCTTGATTAATTTTGGAATGATTTGAATATACCTTTTAGTTGCTACAAAACCTGTTTAATCTGTTAGAATTTATTTCCAGTATTTGCATGTATTAGTCACTGAGAGTACATTCTGTTTCTTGGCATGACTTCAGGATTCCTCTAGGCATTGGTTTCACAGCATTGTGTTATTTTTTACTGTATTTATGACCTTTCAGAAGAACCAAACTATAAAGAATTTTGATACTGTTCTTTAGTGACACTTAAACTTCATTAATTTTATAATATGAAAAAACAATCTTCTTTTACAAATTGGGAAATATCTCTGTTACTGTGTCAGAAACACATGATATTAAAAAAATAAAAACTGGTTAGAATGTAGAGACATTTAAATGGAATGCCAGTCTTTCTTCCTCTGCAGCACGATAGTTTTGACTTTTAGATGGTAAAATTCATTATTAATCTTCCTAGTAACGAGTGGTCATCTTCTTTTCTCAAAGGTTGACTGTATTGGCATTGTTTACACATGCAATTTATTGTACATCATAGAGTTCCTAAAGATAAGATTTTTTATATTGAATTTTGAGACAGAGTCTCATTTATAGCCCAGGTTGATCTAGAACTTCCTCTTTAGAAGAGGCTACCCTCAAATTTGCAATTCTTTTGCTTCAGTCTCCCAAATGCTAGGATTATAGCTGTTTACCACATATTTGAATACTGTGATCTGATGAGAGTCATGGGAGAATTGATCACTTTAGGTGTTGATAAAAGGGATAGGAAGAAGCTAGAATGGAAGAGGCTTTAGCTTCTGGCTGATGGACAGCAGGTTCTGCTCTTTTGTTTTAGATCAGTTTGCCTGCTGAAAATAGCAGGAAGGTGGGTAGAACAGTTGCAAAAAACCCTATTTTCCAATCTCAAACTGGGCATTCTGCCCAACAGTGTCTTCAAAGTTCCTGATATCTTGTATTGAAGTAATAGAGGATTATTTGAAAATCAACTCTGAGTCATAATAACAGACTGTGGTAAGAGGCTGTTTGTAGTCTTCAGTCTATTTCTTTCTAACACAAGCATGGTAATGGTATTTATTGTATTAAAGCATTATGAAGATTAAATGAGCTAATGTACTTAAAATGGTTATAATAATTTGTGATGTACAATAAGCACGCTATCAACTACATTATTTTTGGTATTTTATTTTATTTATTTATATTACTGGCATATATTCGTTGTGCAAGATAATGAGTTTCATTATGATGTTTCCAAAAATGTACATCATGCATGGAATTAGTCAAGATGTTCATCAACAGGTGAATTGATAAGCAAACTGAGATATATGCAATCAGTGGCATTTTACTCAGGCATAAAAACTAAAATCAGGAAAATTATTTTCAGGAAAATGGATGGAATAAGACATCACAATGTTAAGTGAAATAAGCCAGTTTGATATATATAAAATGTTTTCTCTCATATGTAGAATCTATATTCAAATAAAGATGTGCATATATGGGTATGGAAGAAGCAGATCTCACAGACTGGTCTAGGGAGAGGAGACTGTGTATAGAGGGCAGGAGGCAGAAAGAACTGATATTCTTGAGTAACACCCAACAGTTCAGCTTGACCTTAGCCTTGGGGAGTAGGTCAGACGCTCACAGAAAAGGTTTGTAGGGACCACAAAGCTTAGATTTGTGAATGCTGCATTATGATTTCAGTTCCACCAGAACACATTTCCCTGCTGTTCTGCTTACTCCTAGGGAAAGATCAAATCAACCCAAATCAAAAGAGCAGCTCCTATATTTTGAAGTCATTTTAAAGAGCTCTAGCCCTTTTGAGACTTTGAGAATGAAAATTAAATTCCTGAGTAGATTTAGTAGTTAGCTGACAAGGTAGGGGGTAAAAGCAAAGGAAAGATTTTTAATAAAATTCTCTATCAAAATTGCATGTGAGAGTATTACTCAGTCTCCCCACAAGCACTCAAAAGTCCTAGATTTCAGATCCTAAGAGACCTCCTGCTTAACGCAAACTCTGTTTTATTGGTAGGTAATCTGATTTAGCTTTAGCTTTGTGTTCGACATTTCCTAGCCCAAGGACAATCTAGTGGAATCATTTAATACAATGAACGCTCAGGTCACTGTGGTAAATATTTGGATAAAATGAACTTTGCTTTAGAGAAATTGGACATAGAAATTTCTATTTCTAATCATGGGAGCCAATGGATATTTTAACTTGGCTTTTTGTACATTTAAAATGATAAAGTAATCCATTATTGCTAATATTTTTAATACGACCTTCAAGTTAATCCCGCATATCAGAGGCATTTCAGATTGCTTAAGAGTAACAACAACAGCAAAAAAATGAGTATCCATGAGCAGATTCCTTTGTGGATGACAGCTGGGATATGACTGCTCATGTCAGACCCAAGAAAGTGGCATTTGTACTAGGAATTGTGAAAAAATCAAAACTAATACTCCTTTTTCATACACCTTCCATATAAAACATGTCAGAAGTAAAAGTCCTGTGATGGTGGGAGATGGCTCAGCTGGAAAAGTGCTTGCCTGAGTTTGATCCCCAGAATCTTCATATAAAAAAGTCAGGCATGCTTGTGATCCTAATGTACAAATGAAACCAGAAATGGGTGGCCTTTTACTAATTATTTTTAGAACAATATCAAATTTGTATAATCAAGAACATTGTTTCTTCCTTTGAAACTTCATTTTTTCAAGTCCTTGCTTGGGCAAGAGCCTTGTGCATGGTAGCAGTCTAGCTCATTCTTAGTCCTTGTTTTAGAATCCTTGACTTATTCTGGAAGATAGCTTGTGCTTTGATTTGCTTTAACACTTATAAATATTATTTTCTTTCTAAGAAAAGCTGATAAAAGACATTTTGAGAAATAGGACACTTCTAACTTTAAAAATTACTTAGTGAAACCAATAAAGAAAATAAATTTTAAAATTGGACTTTTCTTAATCAAACTATTGTTTTTTTAAAGGTAAGAGACTGGATCCAGCAAAATGTATTATAAAATATGCTGCATATAATTATGTAGTGTTATTTCTGTACATCTTGCACCTTCTTTCTTTTTAATAAATGAATTGGTATTTTATTGAGTTTTTGTGCATTTCATACAATAGCCCTCAATTAAAGCTAGATCTCCGTCTGCAGATGTCATGCATTCTGTCACATATGTTAAGTCCTGTCTGGTCAAGCATCTGCACCCAGATGTCCCTCTATAAAAGCTTATCCTCTGGAGTTTAGTCAATTCAACTTTTTTTATAATTAAATTTTATTTAAAAATTTTGGTATTCGTTTATTTATCAAAGACATTGCTATTGAATTTTTGTGAATTTTATACATCTTTTGTCGGATTTAGATCCCTTCCCCAATCTGTACCTCCTTACACCCCCTGCTTAAGGTCATGTGCTCCATTACATATATTAAGGCCTGTAGAGTGTGTCCTCAAATGTCCTTCAGTATGGATCCATTCGTTGGAACCTGGTTAATCTACCAAGAATCATACTCTTAAAAGAGACTGACTCTCCAATAGTTCCTCCAGGAGGGTTGGGGCTTCTTACATTTATGCTGGAATTTTGTCTGGCTTAAGGGGGAACTTGTGCATGCTGTCACTATTGCTATAAGTTCATCCGAGTAACTGACCAGCTGTCTGGAAAACTGCTTCCTTTCTATATATCTCTTTCATTCAAATTCAGTTCAAACTTATAACTACATGTTAATACTTTTGTGTGTCGTAGAGGAAGACAGCATAGCACAGTAGTTAATTGCTAGGTTTCTAGAGCTGGACTTCCCTGTTTACATCTCATATCGTCCACTTTACTGACCTTTTAAATTTTATCTTAGAAGTTACTTAATCTCTCTTCAGTGTTGCCATTTGTAAAATGGGGATACTACCATGGAAACCTAAAGTGTGATAAAGATCAAATGGTTTAATCTTTGAAACACTTTGAAACAGTGACTAAGGTGCACAGTACAGTACTTAGCTTAATTAATATTAGTTAAGACCATTATTCCAACTGAACTAGGTTGAGGGTATATATCAAATGTATTTAAATTATCACTTAAATTCTGCTTTATGTATAATATACTGCAAAAGAAATTAGATAACTTGCCTAAGATTAAAATTTCCAACAAACTAGGAAACCTAGCTTTAGAGGCATTGCTATTAATCACTTTTGTATTGCTTCAGGGAATATACACTTCCAGATGTATAAGTTAGCATAGCATGCAGGTAATCTGAAATGACTGGGAGACTTCATGAAAGAGGTGTGATGGACTGTCATGACTTTCATTAATTCCATTAGATTCCTTCTTTCTGATTTCCACTCCACTAGAAATAACATAAATAAAATAAAATTATTAGCATAGTCCCTGCTATAGGTGCTTAATAGGTTGTGATTATTGCTTTCGATTGCATTAATCTTTATACTTCGTCTCTCCTACTGAATGCAACCTACTGTTTGAATATCACAAACAAAATCTGAGCAAATATAGCTGAGGGTCCCTGGAAAAGCTTCTTAGCCTCCGTGTCTCAGAATACTTATCTGTTCAAAAGATTTATAATGAGATGATTTATGTCCTACATTGTCTAGCAATGTGCATGGTGCAGTATAAGTCTTACAATTAATGTTAGTTATTATTACTTCAATTACAGCCAATTATGAGAAAAATCAGATAACTAAGAAACTTTCAGAAGGTAGAGTCATAACTATCCAGTGACTCAAACACTCAGAGAGCAATAAGAAAATAAAAATTTATCTTTCATTCTGCTGTTGACTTGGATGTATCTTTATTTCTCCCCACAAAAAGTTACAGTAAAATAATTAGAAATAATGTGTCTTCCTCCATTAAGAGTAATCATTTTAGGGGACTGGAGAGATGGCTCAGCGGTTAAGAGCACTGGTTGTTCTTGCAGAAGATTGAGCACTTACATGGCGCCTAATAACCACCCATAACTTTAGTTCTAGGGGTTTCTAGTCTCTTCTGTCCTCTGCAGGGACCTCACGATATGGGTGCACTTACACACATGTAGGCATAACACACATACACATAAAATAAATAAGTAAATAAATAAAGTTTAAAAATGAGTAATCATTTGAAATATGTAAAGAAAAAACTTGGTCAAATTAATAGGAGCAGTGATTCATATGCCTTGAAGTCTCTGTACCTTGATGCTTTTGCATAAGCCATGCCATCTGTCTGGAATTGTGCTGTTCATGCTGCTAATCTTGTTTGTTCTTTAAGACTTGATCTTAGTATAAATTAGTGGCATTACGTACTCATTCATAAACCGTTTATAATGCTCAGGAACCTTCTGGTAAAATATGTACATATACACCATTTAGAAATGCATATCTACATACCTTCTCCCTTTAAATATGAAATAATTGAAGGCAAAATGTTTTTTAAAATTTAGCACAGATTCTATTATGTTAAGTGATTAGTAATAAATTATGCTTTATAAATTTAAAGACTGTTAAAAATGCATTTAGGGGAACAAAAAGAAAATTCCCCATGCTCAATGAAAGTTGTTTATGACCAAGAGAGTACAAAAATGTGTGAACATTTATGGTGAATAATAGTAGCTATCAGTAATAGAATAACAGTGAGAAGAACAATATTACGGTGGTTGATATACATCTCTGAAAACACATTAAATAAAGTAAAGTCAGGTAGACATTCAGTTGCATCTTATTTTTGAAATAGTATTTTTAAAAGTGAGCATTAAAAAGATTCTTTTCTGTCACCAAAGACCAAATGACCTGAGAGAATAGGAGAGGACAAAAGCCAGTGACAGAATTTTCTGAGCAGAGGAGGAAGAGGGAACCACTAAGTGTCCTAATCTTCTAAAACAGAGACTAATCCAGCAATATAGTGAACCATTCTGAAAAACCACTGGGTACCTCTGAGGATCAGTAAATAGTACTTATTGCTTTGAAAGTAAGTTACATTTCTAGTTCCTCTTGAGCAGTCACTTCAGACAAACAGATAAATTTTCCACTGTTATCCCAGAAGAAATGTTCTTTTCTCTAGAGTGGGTTAAGCAGTCTCATTAGATGAGGGGACTACACATACTTGAGAGCAGAAAGTACTATAAAAACAATAGAATTCAATGTGAATATTAGGTTTCCAACTCATCTTCTTCATTGCATTCCAAGACTAGAAGCAGGTCTTCTGCTCTGCTGCAGTCTCTAGCTCAAGAGGAATGCTTCAAGCATACTGACATCAGGACTTCATCAAGGAAGTAGCTCAATCAGATCTTTCTGGTTTTTTCATTCTCAAACTATATATTTGTGGCTCCTTATAATACTCTCAGAGTGATCTGAAAGGAGGAGCAGGGATTCCAGCTTTATTATGTTTTATTTTTTTAAATTTTATTTTATTATTTTTTATTTTCTGTGTATGAGTGTATTGCCTGCAAGTGTGTAAGTGCAGCCATGTTGTGCAATGCCAGGGGAGGTCAGAAGAGGGCGTCGGAGCCCCTGGAACTGGAGTTACAGATGGTTGTTAGCAGCTATGTGGGTGCTGAGAATCGAACCCCAGTCCTTTGCAGGAGCAATCAATGCTTTTGACTGCTGAGCAATCTCTCCAGCTCCCTATATTACTATTTTTAATAATATATTTTATTCTTTGAATATTTTCATACGTGCATGCATTTTATTTTGAAAATATTCACTACTCCCACTCCTTTCAACCAGTTCCTCAAGGACCACCCCTCAAAATATCTCTTTCTCAGCTTCACGTTATTTATTTTTTTTATTTTATGTGTATGAATGTATTATCTGCATATATATGAGTGTACTCATGTCGTGCAGTGCCTGCAGAGAACAGAAGAGAGCATCGGATCCCCTGGAACTGGAGTTACAGTTGTTAGCTGCCATGTGGATGCTGGGACTCAAACCCAGGTCTTTTATAAGAGCAGCCAGTGTTCTTAACCGCTGAGCCATCTCTACAGCCCTATTTATGTAATTTGTAACCCACTGAGTTGAATTAGTGCTACTCATGTATGGTCATCCACTAGGGCATGGGCAGCTCCCTAGTGGCCACCCCCAAATGAAACTGTCTTCCTCTGCCCCAGCCATCAACTGCTCATATCGTCTATGCTAAGGATGGGGCTTTGGTAGCCTGGCCTCAATCCATGCTGGAATTTTTAATTTCCTTAATCTTGTGCAGGACTTGTGTAAGTAATGAAATGTGTAAGAAAATAAATATATATGGGACCTAAATGATCTTCTATCTCATGGAAAAGATGTAAGAGAGAATAGAAGAACCCATGTGAAGTGAAAGAACAGGAGGGGGCTTAAAGTTTAAGTGGGGATGGGAGAAGGAGGTCGGAGGAGAGGGTGAAGGGTGGGTTAATCTAAAATGATGATTTGTGAGGAATCCTTATGAAAATCCACTGTGTAAGTGAATTAAAGACATAATTAGAAAAAAGTGTGAACAGAAGTACCCAACAATGGTGAACGATTCTACTCCCATGGGCTATTGAATTAAAATATCAGTGCCAGCCAGAATACCTCCTTGTGAGTTATTGGTCATGGAAGTCCTCAAGGCACTCAAAACAACACAGGCTATTGCCATTGTTCTTGGTTATCTATCATAACTGGGTAACATACCCCACTATTAAAGACACCATATGTGTTGGTTGTATGGCACAGAGAGATTCTTGAACTGATCAAAAGTTGTCTCCTTTCTGGCTAGCTTTCACAGTGCTGGAAGGAGCTATGCAGGCTGCTGGGGAAGAAAAGATATCAGTGGGCTTATCCAGTGCAGGACCATGCACGCTGCAACACTGACTTGCCAGGCAAGATATGTCCACTGGTGCAATAGCAGCAAAGCTTTATGGGGCTAACCAACTGCTCCCTTGATTGGGTTTGAGGCCTTCTCCACAGGAGGGAGTTCATGTCTGGTACTGTGAACATGATTAAAACCCATGGCTAGGATGGTCATGGGCCCTAGGTATGAACGTATTATTGTTGATTTTCTCAATGGTTGTGTTGCCAAACTGCTTTCTCAATATTTATGTATATATCTATAGATTTATGCAGCTCTTGGTTTTGGTCAGAGAAGCTTTTAATTACACTGGGAATAATTAATGCAGAGACTCATAATTGAATAAAGTGCTGAGAATTAGTAACTGTGAATGCTCACCCATGGATGAGTCATCTACAACAACTGTCTCCTCCCTGACTCAGGAAACATTATGGAAAAAGGGACAGAAAGATTCTAAGAGCCCCAGGATGGGGAGAGTGCTGTGGAAGACTGCCTTCTGGACATGATACAACTGTTGCTTACATGAACCAACTAAATAAAATTCCTTATACTGTGCTAACAGCCAACAAGTTTAATATACTTGAGGATTCCAGTTATATAGATATTAGATTGATTTCAAATTTTATTTATTTATTTATATTTAATTGTTTTTTTTGAGACACAGTTTTACTATGCAGTCCTGGCTGGGCCAGAACTCATTATGTAGCCCAGGCTGGCCTTGAACTCTCAGAGTTCCACCTGCCTCTGCCTCCTAAGTACTGGGATTAAAGGTGTGCACCCTCACTCCCAGCCTGGTTTCAAGCTCTTTTCGTTAAACAGTCTTTTCTATTTACACTGCATTTTGAACATATTTTCACCCTGCCCCGTGTTCCTATTTGCACCCTTTTCTTGCTTGTGTCAAAACTCTTAACTATAAGCAGACAACTAAAGATTATGAACTTCCGAAGGAAATTTTACAAAATAAAGAAGCCAAAACAAATAGGAAAAGGAAGTCTATTAGGACCAGAGAGTAGAATGGGAGAAGGAAAGCTGTAGGTTAAACCACTTACACCTTGAACTAAATTAAGATACTATATCCACCAACCCGCAAGAGAATGGTATTATACGTGAGATTAATGAGAAAGAACATAAACCAGAGTTCCTAGAAACTAAAAATATAGCTCAAACTGACAAACTGAGCACAAGCACAGATGATAAAAATGAAACAACTCTCTAAAAACTGAGAGTGAAGCGGGAACTAAGCTGGAATGCATCAGTTAGATGGCACGTGACCCAGTGTCTGACTAAATGTTTCTAGAAAGAGAGAACAGGGAGAAGAGAGAAAATAATCAAAAATATGCTTAATAAGGAGAAGATAGCATGATGTTTCTCAGAGTTGATCAAATTCTTTTGTATCTTGACTGTGACGGTGTTTAAAGGATTCTGCACACATGATAAACCATTCTGAACTGAACACCAGAAATTCAGTCATACAATTATAGGAGAATTATGGTTTACAAGATGCAGTATATTAATAAATGCCATAAACCCCCACAATAAGTTTACAAATATGTATAAAAATGTAGTTTGTTACCAGGTATGGTGGCGTGTGCCATTAATCTGAACACTCAGGATCAGAGGTAGCTAAATCTCTGTGATATTAAGCCCAGCCTGGTCTATATAGCAATTTCCAGGCCAGCTGTGGCTATAAGTAGACTCGTCTCAAAAAGAGACGTCTAAACTATAATCAAAATACATTGTATGAAATTCTCAAAGAATCAATATAAATGTACTTTGATTCCAGCTAGGCTTGTATTTATGACTAGAGAGACACTGAGTTGACATTGTCTTATTTAAAGTATCTTCATGCAATTAATGGTGAACCAACTGAGTCTTTTGTATTTGTATTCTGTTTTTACTTATACAGTAATCAGAAAAATAGAATGACTTGACTAGATTCTAAGTGCATATGTTCAGCATGAAAGGAGGAGAACTATTTGGAAGGAGAAAGGAGTTCAGGGGAGAGGAAGAGAAGAAGGTAATAGAAAAGGGTGAACATCAATCAGCAGGGCTCAGTAATATATGCATTACATATATGTGTATATATATATATGCAAAAATGCATAAATACATCATTCTTTTCATGAAGAAACCTTATAAACATATACATACACAAAGGAAGAAACAGCATTTACTGAATGCCTAAAAATAAGGTATACTATTAATGAACAAAAAGATTCATGAGTTGACATATAAGTCTAAATGTCAATGTCTATTTTTACTTTATACTTTAAACGTAAAAGATGATTAAGAAAACTAAGTAGTTAAAATCTTGTATCTTCTATTTAATGAAATTGTAGCAAAACATAATTAAACCTGAGTGAAAATAATACAGCCTGGAAAACTCCATGTTTCAACAATGAAATGGCTAAACACAACCTTTAATTTCTTTGAATTATTTTAACATTAATAAGAATGGACAAGTTGAAAGGTTTTAAAGAATAAATTCTTACAAATAGCTAATTGATCATGTTTGTAAAATATATGTGTTCGTTTTTTTAGTTCTGTTATTCCTTAACTTAATCTTAAATGTTTATTCCTTTTAACCAAGAAAATATTCTATGGGTAGATAGACTATATGTTCCTTGAGTTTGGGCCATGCTTTGAAAGTGTTCTATGTTAATACTCTTATTCATTATCTTTTAAGCATACAGAAGTTTATTCTCTATTGTCTTTTTATTTTTGGCAGATATGGAGCAGTTTTTATTTAATCAACCTGCTAGAGTTCTTTGATGACCAGATGCTCCCCCTACCAGTTTTTCTTCTGGTTTTCATTTGGCAGTATATATTGGATAGACATCTTTTATTTAATGCCATCCTCGTAGGTTGCCATTTTGGTAACATGATTATTTCACAAAATCTGAACTTACAGATGTCTAGTCATGACATGTCTAAGTGTGATACACGTATAGCCCAGACTTATAGTAGGAAACAAATGGTGACTGAAAATGGGTGATATAAAGGTTTTAAGGAAGGAACTATCTGTTAAGGTACAGACAAGGAAAACGGAAATCAACTAGGTTTAATAAGATCCCAGAGACCCAAAATAGCAGTAACACTGCATGTCAAGTGTTAAAGGAGCAAGAATGTGGAGGCAGTTAATGAACATTGGCAAGCTATACAGCTGTAGATAGGTCATGTGATGAGAACTTTGGTATTTGATAGAGAAACTCAGCCATTGCTAAGCTATGCTTATCAGGCCACATGTTTCCTTTTCTACCCTCTAATCCGCTGCCATTATCTCTTACTGGCTCAACTCAGTCAGAAGTTAGAAAGCATGGAATCTAGTAATATAATCTATAAAGACAGGAGAATGGAAAGTGGATCCTTAAGAATTATACAGACTATCATACTATCCTCATAAAAAGGTGGAAAAGGTGGTTGGTTTTGAAAAAAATGGTATAATAAGTAATGCAAGGAGAAGGCAAGCTTACAAGATATTTATATTGTCTGTAAGAATGGCAAATTCATGTCATGTTCAAATAGGAACCCTACCTTTAGAAAGTTACCTAAAATGAAATATTCAGAAATTGAAAATTGTATATGTCCAAGGATACCCATAGTTACTGATTTTAACAGTAAAAGATTGGAGGGGGGGGGCACGATCAAAATGTTCATCAGTAGAGGACTGGCTGTTCCGGTTATGTCATCTGTAGAATGAGTTTTTTTTTTTTTTTACAGCTATATGAATGAAGAAGAGAATCATTACTTAAATTATTTCACAAAATAATTTCCAGGATATATTATTAAGTAAGAAAAGCAAAATACAGAAGAGTGTTGTTAGTGTTCTATGTTTTGTTTAATAAAGAGGAATATAGAAACATATGCACATTCACTTATATTGTCACATCATAATACTAAAAGGACAAGCCAAAAACTAATAAAATTGAGAGTAAAGGAATAGGATAGAGTGCATGAGGTGGAAGTAATTCTAGAGAATAAAGACTTCTAACCTGAAAATGAACTGCTTTGTTCTTCAGTAATACATTCTGAAATGTGAAGAGAATTACTGAAAAGATGGGCTTAAAACTGAATTTCACCACCCATAGCATTACCTAAAATTTTAATTTTATAAAATTGAAAAATAGTTTTATTGAAGGTGTTTTATAAAAGTTATGGTAAATCAGAGTAACATACCATTTGCAAATTTATAGAGATTATAACATTAATTATTTTCATAAAGGATTCTAGAGAAATGTTGATTGTGTGTGTGTGTGTGTGTGTGTGTGTGTATTGTTAATTAACCAAAGCACATGCCTGGAGTCTAGAGCCTGACAAAGGGCATCTCACACTATTGTGCTTCATTCTATTTATTTTTTGAGACAAGGTCTTTCTAAGGAACCTGAAGTTCACTGTTTTAGCTGAATGGGCTGGACAGCATGTCTTCAGGATTCTTGTGTCTCCCCTACCCAAAATCTTACCCCATGCTGGAGTTTCTAGCACATGTCTCTGTGTCTACTTTTACACGTGTGTGGGTAATTAAAATAACATTGTCACAATGAAGCACTTTGTCCTCTGAGCAATCTCTCCAGTTCAGTTTGATGACTTTTTTAATATGAACATCATTGAGTATGTTGGCGAGGGCTAGGTTGAAAGCTTTTTTCTGCTACCACTCTCTAATATTTATTTAACTTTTGTTACTATAAACCAATGACAAAAATTCTTCCATTAAATTTTTTTACATTTGTTTTACATTTCTATTTCTATATTTGTATCTGTACTACAAATGTACTGCTCAGAAGTCATCAAACTGCAGAAAACCATAAAAAAGCTTTCGGCTTATAGCAATTACATCGAGTTTGCTTTTAAAATAGTTAAATACAAATTACAGCCAGCTATAAGGAGGATATAATAAGAACAGGGATGTAGATCATACATAAATAGCTATTGTTCTTCCTTGGGCAGTCATGGGGATATGTATTTTAATGGAAGCGGAAGAACTGACCCATTAATTCCTACTGGTAAACAGAAAGAAAAATTCCCAAAATAATTCAGCAAAAGATATATTACTTATGTTGCTATAAGTCACATGTTCTTAAACTATGACTGTAACTTTAATATTGAAAAAATATTAACTTGGAAAGAAAAAATTATAGTCAGTTATTTTGGTTAGAAGTCTATATACTGACTAAAGATATAATTTCTGTGAGGATTAGTTACTCTGTTTTAAGGTCTCTGCCGTGTTTTTCAAATTGCAGATCTCAACTGATTATTAAGTCCTGACATACATTTAGTGGATAGTGATTGCTATTCTATAATTATTTTGTGACTAATATTTTTAATGAAATAGAATATCTTAGAGTAGAATATATCAGAATTTATTTAATTTTTTTTTCTAGTGCTGAGGACTGGAACCAAGATCTGTCAGGTGCTAAGCAAGTACTCTACTGAGTCATATCTCTAAACTTGAGAAGTATTCTCAGTGAGGGAATTATAAAATTTTGATTTATTATAAGAATGGAATAGGTGACTGTTTGGGGATACAAAATGTATTTTTCACTATAGGTCACGGTCAAAAATCTTTACAACATAGGAATTATCTTATAAATGTTTATCCAAGAGCAGTGTTATATATTGAAATCAATGTCATGTGTTTGTGTTCTCTTTAATATACAATGATAAAATTTATCAGTAAATGAATAAATATTTATGGAAAGCAGGATGTGTTTGGTGTGTTTGATGTTCAAAAGTCTAGAGACTCGATACAAAATAAAATTAAAATTCATCTTATTGACATATTTAAGAGTGACTGCAAAGTCTAACATAGTCCCTCCACATTCCTTGCATCATAATTCATGTTTATATTCTCTTGGTAACAAGGGGGAAAAGAAATGATGGATTAAGTATCTCTTGTAATGTTTATCTATTGATGTATAACCAAAGCAGAAGACTTTTAAGTATGTGTATTATAATGTTTCAATTTGTATCCTGGAAATTCTTAAAGTTCATGCATTTGATGTCTTTATAGTGTACCTAGTAAGCATAAAGGAGATGCCTTTAAAACCTCAAATGAGATTTACTGAATCAGACTCTTATTCTATAGTAATTTCTGGTTGATTTTCATTTAAAGAAATGCTATAATTCATTTCAGGGGCTGGGGGTACGGCCTTAGTTTGAAGTACATCTGTAACTCTTTATCTGAAAGTCAAGTACATTTAAGACATGGAGACCAAATCTTTAAGTGTCGGTTTGATTCACAACGTTGCTGTCTCCAAAGCAATTTTATTTCTACTTGGGAGATGCATAACAGTTAAGTAGTAAATTATTTTTTATTTAGATTCTAATTCTATTTCTGTTGCAAAAGCTCAATCTCAATATCCTCTTAGCTATTCAGTGGGATTATTTTTTGAGGGTAGCACATATGTTTTATGTAAACAAGGGGAAATATTTTGTACACATTGTTATTTCAGATCCTTACCAGGTCAATTAAATTTCATTATATTGGAGACAACATCTTCTTACCTCAAATAAAAGCCTTCCTTCTTTATAATTATTTTTAAGACACTGTCATTATAAGACATGGTGGGATAGTGTTTCTTTTGGATTTTAAATGTGGATGTATAATTTAATTTTGGACCTAAATCATACCAGTGAGCAGAAATGCATTTATGTTTGAGACATATATAAATATATCTTGAAAAATGATAAATTATTTTGTAAATATATCAGTAATACTTGATTCGAAATGGATTAACACTTTACTAAAAATTGTCTGGTTCAAGAAAATTATATAAATTGCATATTTAGTTTTTTTCTATCACTATTTTTGCTCAAACAAACAGTTCCAAATTTTTACCATGGAATATACCAATAGATTCTGAATCATTTCTTTATTTTTATTTCTCTCTTTTTTTATCATTCATATTATATGTTTCTTCCATGGTCTTTCTCAGGATATGTCAGAAAGACACAGGACCTCAGACTAAAGGCATGCACTTCCATTGTATATTTTGCAAATGTGAAGCATATGAAAGTTGATTTTCTTAAGTTTAAATATATCTACACACACTATATATGTATATTTATGTATGCATGAATGTGGGTGTATAACTGAAGTAGCGCTATACACAGTTCCAGACAGGTGAGCCCTCAGTTCAAGTTGTTGATCAGATAGTCCAAGAGACTCCTAAAATACCACAGAGTACTGTGCTGCAACCCTTGATTACCTCCCAGAACTCAAAGGGAAGACCCTGGTGCTGAAGATGGGCCATAATTCAGACACAGAACCTGGAGCAATGGAAATGGAGCTGACCTGGAAGCTCCACCCTGAAGATTAGGTCTCATAGTTCTAGAAGATACGATGCAAGCAAAGGAAAAAGCCAATCAAGGTCCAACATAGCTGTAAAGCCTAATAACCTCACCACTCATCAAACAAGTTTCTTTTTTTTTCAACAGACAGAGACTATTAAAGAGTTCCACAACTGGTCAAACACAGAGGTCTGTGAGATGCCAAGCATTAAATGACATACCTCCAATAGAACTCTACACTTATGGCCACATAACATAGTAGAACATTGGGTAGAGAGAATTCTAATGCATTAAACTATATAATAAATTATGATCATTTGTGTTAAATCTTCATATTGTTCAAATGTATATATTTTCTAGTTTAGAAATGACTGAAGAGATACTATGTATTCTGAACATCATACACATGCTCAAAACTCGGTAAACAATTTGGTGTTTAACCTCCTCTACACCTAAGGCTCACAGAACGCAGTGGAACAGGGGGTAGAGAGAATACTAATTCAACTCTCAATTCTCACCAGGGAAGCTTCTAATGCAATAGAGTATGGTGCACACAGAAAGCCACAAAATGTAGAGAATGAGAGACTGAGAGTACATCTCCCTGCATGGGACTCCTGTATTAAATCTCTGCCACACAGGGCTCAGGAAACATTGTAGAAGAAGAGGAAGAAAGAGGCAGGGTTGATACGTGACCATATGGAAACAGAGTTTTTCAGGTGGCTCATATTAATTTATTGCAATAGTAACAGCATGTACAAGACTCATACAAACTCAAACCAGACAAAAACTCAGCATTGTAAAAATGAAGTTCCTTATGCATCAGGTAATGATCCACACAGAAACCCACAAATGGCCAATATGCAGAGAGCAAGAGACCACAAACTGTATATCTGTGAATAGGACACCCACTCAAACCTCTACCTCCGAATGCTCAGGGATCATTGCTGAAGACCAGGCAGAAAGTTTATAAGAGTCACAGGGTGTGGATGACCAGAAGAAAACAGAGTCTTCTAGATAGCTGGTCAGTTACTCATATGAACTCACAGCAATGGTGACAGCATGCATTGTCCTATGTAAGCTCTAACCAGACAAAACCCCAGCATAGAGATCAGGAAGTGGGTAAAAGATCCTAACCCACTCTAAGGAACTTTTGGCAATTGATAGCTGCTGTGAGGGGGAAAGACAGTGTCTTATATGTATGGGACTCTTGGTGATCACAGTGAATGGACTCATACCATGTTATACCCATAACATGGACCCATAACATGGCCTACAGAATCTGATTTGTGTCCCCAAATGTCCCCATATATATATGAGAGTACATTAAATTGGGTGGGGAGGCAGTTAGTGGAAGTGTAGAAAGGGGAAGGGATCTAAATACCATCAAACTGTATTGTTTGAAAATCGCAAAAATTCAATAAAAACTAAAATTTTTAAAAAGTGGTGAAACAAGTAAGAAGCCCCAAGCTTAGCCAAGGAACTATTGGAAACTGATCACTGGTGGGTGAGAGAGAGCTGGTCTTCTTTAATGGTGTGATGCTAGATAAACTGACCAGGCTCCAGTGGATGGAATCACACTGAGGGACATTTGGGGACACAAACTTGACTTGATAGACCTTAACATACTTGACAGAATGCATACAAGCCATTTGGGGTGGGCTCTGGGGGATGTAGATAGGGGAGGGGTCTCAATATGATTAAGATATATTGAAATGCACAAAAGTTCAATAAAAATAAGGAATGTGTACACCCATAAACCTTTATCTGCCAAATCATGTGCATTTGCTAGACACAGAGGCTGTTCTAATTTGCTTTCTATTGCTGTGATAAAACACTGACCAAAAATAACTTGGGGAGGAAGTTTTCTATTTTTATTTTACTGATCTCAGGTCACAATCCAACACAGAAGGAAGTCAGTGCAGGGACCTGGAGGCAGCAACTGAAGCACAGACCTTAGAGGAACACTGCTTACTGTTTTGCTCCTCTGACCTGAGCTAAGCCCGCTTTCTTGCACAACATAGGACCACCTGCCCAGGGGTGGCACTGTACACAGTGTGCTGCCCCTCCTCCTAGATATCACTCAAAAACCAAGAAAATGGCTCATGTTTGTGCCCATAGACCAATCCACAGAGGTAATTCCTCAACAGAGGTTCCCTCCTTCAAGTGTGTCAAGTTGACAACCAAAATCAAGTATGGCAGAAACCAAGCCATCAAGATTATGCTCTGGGGTTTAGAAGCATTTGTGTATGTAAATAATTCAGTCCTCATTGACATGAAAATATTTAGGCTTTATTTGACGTAAAGCAGAATATGCGATGGATAAATGCTCCCTCTTGGCTCACCTGACAGTGATATTCCTGTAGTGTCTTAGCACGGCCGTTTACTTCAACTTAGTAAGAAAGCAGTCTATTGTCTAGTATCTACTTCTTTTACCAGTCTATCACCTTATTTCCTAAACTAATTTCTGAGGAATTAGTAAACTAATCAGAGAAGTTAATTGGAAATAGTATGTTGGTATGATCATTTTTTAATGATTTTTAACTGTCCTTACTACTTTATCAAAGGGCAATAGTGAATATTTTGATGCTTTTCTTTAGAATCCTTTACCTCTGCCATTTCAAATTAGACTTCTTAGAAGTAGTTATCTGTTATGATTATCCAATTAAAAAGGTATTTGTAATGCCAACTATAATACCATTCTCAAGAGGGTTTTAAAGATTTTTGTTTTCTAGTAAAATAAAAAACTAATAATTCAGGCATTGTGACATACACATTTAATTCCAGCACTCAGGAAGCAGAGGCAGGTAGATCTCTGTAAAATTGAGGTCTACAAAAAGAATTCTAGGCCAGCTGGGATTTTAGGGGTACCTCACCTCAAAAAAACAAAAAGTAAAAGTTAACTAATACAACATAAAAATTGTACATCTTAATGGGTTCCTATGTAATATCTGAAACATGTAACATGGAGTTTCAGTTCTTTTATCTGCAGCTCAGTTACTAAATGTACTTTGCTAAGTTGGAAGGTGATATAACCTCTGTTTCCTGGCCCCTGAACGAGGCTGTGTAGTAGAAGCTTCTTACTTGCCATTCTCTTTTACTTCATAGTATCTGTGTATCAACTTTCTTGCTTAAATCGCTCTCTGAATTTCAGAAACATGAAGTACCTTTCTCCAATGCTAGTGGCTTTGTATGCATTACATTCTGTTGCATCAGGAAGTTTCACCAGTGAGAACTGAGAGATGCATTAGTGTTCTCTCTACCCCCTGCTTCACTACGTTCTGTGAACCTTAGTTTTAGGGGTTGAATACCAAATTATTTACTGTGCTTTGAGCATGTGTACAATGTTCACAATACATAGTATCTGTCCAGCCATTCTAAACTAGAAAAAATATATACAGAAACAAAATGAAGATTTAATGCAAATGATCATAACTTATTATCTAGTTTAATGAGATGCCTCCCACTAAAGCAAAATAATTAGGGTTTTCATTTACCTAATAATTGCCTACTAATTGCTTTCAAAGGATTAGATCAATTTTTAATGGAAGTGGAATTATTTCACCCTGCCATAGCATTCATGGTGTTAATACTAATGATTTTCATTTTTTTCCTTGTATAGTTCAAAATGTGATCTTGTTAACAAGAGTTCTTTATCAGGGATAAAGAGGCATGATACTACATTGACAAGAGAGCTGTTTGTTTTCTGTTTTTTATCTCACTAAAAAATGATGCCAACAGGAATGTTTGAGTGCTGTCAATGTCAAATCAAATGACATTGCTTTTCTGAATATATGGCTAAATTCATTTTATCTTTCCTTTCAAAATAACACTTGATAATCAAACACTAAGTCCCTAAATATTATGTCATATTAATGCTTGATTTTTGAATTTAAAAGATATATACACATTCATTTCATTTTATTTTTTTTCACTTTATAGAGAAATGATGAAGAAGCAGTTGTGGATAGAGGTGGAACACGGTCTATTCTCAAAACACATTTTGAGAAAGAAGATTTAGAAGGTATGAGATTATTTTTCTTGGGATAATAATTGATGTGCTTTCCACAGGTATTTCAAAGATAAATGTAAAGTCTGTCAACTTTGGAGAACTGAAGACGTTGATATTAAAGTAATGATGGAATGCTGGTGGGGAGTAGATATGATTGTGCTGGTGCAGAATGCCTTTATACACACTTGCAATTTCATTATACACAGATATTTATTGAATCCATACCATATTTTAGAGACAGCTTGCTGTTAGCTCTTCAATAATCTCTCCTTCAAAGAATTATAATTAATTATGGAATGCAAAGAAATAAAATGGACACACATACCATGTATGATATCATAGGATAGGAAGGTCATCTAACTTGGGACTGAAGGAATGACTCAGTGACTAAGAACACCCATTGCTCTTGCAGAAGACTCAATTTGATTCCCAGTGCCCACATGGCAGTTTACAACTATCTATAACTTCAGTTCAGGGGATCCGATATCCTCCTCTGGCCTCTGAAGGCACCAGGCATGCACATCATTCACACACATACATGCAGACAAACACTCATATGCATAAAAAGATAAATCTTAAGAGCATCTAAGCCTATGTTGTCAGAGGAGAATTAAGGACCAATGGTATTCTTATTTTACTCATGTATCAAAAAGAGAAAGAAAGAAACTATTTCTACAAGTTCTTTGTGGGAAAGGGCTGCTAATTCAATGTTCTAGTGTTTAGCTATGCACACAATGACAGCAGACTCCAGTGGGTTCAGATGCCTTGTTTATTCCTTAATTGGCATAGGATCTTTAGTTAATTTGTCTGCACCTCTGCTGTTTCAATTGTTAGCACTCTGAAAGAAATGGATATATCCTGAAGATTTTAAAATGAGATTTAGGAGAAAACTATTTATGATTATATATAGAATGAGGGCAACATGAATATTAGCAATTACTACACCAAAATTTAATGTTAACACTGAATTAACTTTTATTATTTAATTGGAATCTTTTTATGTATGAATATAAGGTTTGTAATTTGACTGAGAGGTGAAAGTTTTATGGTCTTAAGTGAAGTTAATCAGAGCTCCAGATTATTCATTGAGTTGTGATATGAAGCATTTTTCAATCCAAACATTACAATATAAGTGTTTCAATTACAATTAGAGTCATTGTCTTTGAGTTTTATTTTTAGCTGCAAAAATTTTACAACAAAAGAGTTAATATAATATTTGGAATCAACTTTTACCAATTCTGCCTGTCTGTACCTGACATTTTGCTTGACACATAGAAAATACCGAGGTCCAGGAAGATGTGGATGAGTGCAGTGATTTGCTATGACAGCCATATTCATTATGTAAATGGAGGGAACAAAATGTTGAAAAATTAAACTTGTAATGGATCATATAAACCTTTCCTTAGGTTTGAATGCCATTAAGTTACAGGTTTTTTTTTTTCATTTGACATTCTTTATTCAACTGTAAACATGATTAGCATGTGTATAGACATTGCCAGCCTTCAAAACTAAGCTTTATTTTTCATAAGCCAAGTTGTTTAGGACCTAATTACATTAATCAGTTTGATTCCAAATAATAGCCAGAACCAGGCAGAACATGAAGTTATAGAGTTGAAAAATAGACTTTAAGAATTAAAATGAGACAATAAAAATTAAATTTCTAAAGAGCAATGAATTACTAAAAACATTGAATTGGCTATAGAAGTAATGAAGCAATCTTTCTTCTATCAGGGAAATTGTTTTAAGGTCCCTAGGACTAAAGACAATAAATGAGCTTAGTAACATTAACGAAAATCCCTGAACTGATGATTCAAGGGTTTGTCTTTCTAAGGCTGTGTGCTACTTACCTCATTCCCCGAAAGAAACAACAATCAGATTCTACCAACAGGACTCCATAGATAATTCATGTTGATGTCTAGGGAAAGTGCATTTCTTGAAGCAATCTTTTAAAATTAAAATGAGATAATCAAAGTGTATATTATAAACCGTATTTTTGTTCCCACTCTAATTTTTTATATTTACTCTCTGAAGATCAAGACAAAACAAAGTCAATTCAGATTCTTTAATTATTATCTCACCTTACTCTTCACCTTACTGTCTAATGGGCAGGAGTAGATGCTTTTATAAAATTAGAACAAGGGGCTGGAGAGATGACTCAGTGGTTAAGATCACTGGCTGCTCTTGCAGTGGACCTGGGTTCAATTCTGAGCACACACATGGTGGCCAACAACCATCCACAACTCCAGTTCCAGGAGATCTGATGCCCTCTTCTAACTTCTGAGGGCATTGTATGACATGGGCACACTTACTACATGTAAGCAATACACTCATACATGCAAAATAAAAATAATAAATAAAATAATAAAAAATAAAATCAGGACAAGCAGGATATTAGGTCTCCTACTCCTCTATATTTACTGTAAAATATGCTAATAGTTGGTAGAGGTTGGAAAAGGAGGTGGAGATGTTCATTCCAAGGAAGCATGACAGCAGGACTTTAGCTGAATTTTAAGGAACGTATTCTATTCAGTCAGGAGCAAACTGACATAATTGTTTCACACTTACAAAATTATCATTCTTAATTCAGGAACAAGAGGCATTTGGTTGTATATACAATCCCATCTGTAGGTACTAACTTTAAATTTAGAGAATACACTTATTGCATTAATATTATGGGTTAGAATTTTGTATCTCATTGTTAAATAAGTTTATCTATCTAATTTGGAGTGGTACATTTTACAAATGTATCAAATGTTAAATTTAGATGTGGTCTTTATTTTCAGAAAGTCCATTGGTCATGCAAGTATTTTCTATGTTCCTAACACACACCAAGAAACCCATCAAAGCAAGGAGTTAGCCTCAAAGTATGCTCAATTTCATGGAAAAGTTTACCCTGGATTTAAAGATTAGGATAGGTAAGCCTCACACAGATAACTGAAAATTAACACTTAATAATTAATAAATAATTACAGTGAAACTCTAAGTAGTCCTTTTAGAGAGAAAATACACTATTAAAAATAATGTAATGTATCTGTTATAACTGCATTACTACATATATTTTCTTTGTAAAAAGAGGGAATACAATGTGTAATGTTTTATTAAAAGAGCTTTCTGATTGACAGAACACAGTTGGATGAACAAGATGAACTATTCTGTTCACTGGTGTCCAGGAGTAGGTATTTTAACCCCAGATGCTAATAACTATAGTTCATTCATTCATAATGGAAATTAGTCATGTAAAACAAAGGTGGCATTGTATTTTAGAATAATGAAATTAAAGAAATTTGTTGAATTTTTGTGTATTTCATACAGAACTCAATCAGTCTTAATCATTTTTGGACCCCTTCTCCACTGGCACCCTCCAATTATCTCCAACTGGAATTCATGCATTCTGTTGTTTGTCTTAAGGTCTATTGTGTCAAGTTAGTGTCTCTAGACATTCATCCGTGCAGGTTCATCTACTGAGATCTAGTCAGCTTATCTAGAGTCTCTTACTTCTCTTCCCCATCCAACAGTTGTTAATATTTCTTCATCTAAGATTGGGGTCTGCTGTGTATTTGCCTCATTCTATGCTGGGTTTTTATTTGCTTGAGTTTGCATGGGTTTTGTGCATGCTGCCACCACCGCTGTAGGTTGGTATGAGCAGGGCCCCAAGAGCTTGTATGGTCCATATGGTCCCACACCTCTTTCCTGGCTCTTACAATATTTCTGCCTTCTCTTCTGCAATGGCCCTTGAGACCTGGGTGGGTGAAGTTTAATATAGGAGTCTTGCCCAAGGACCAATGTTCTTCAAATTCTTAATCTCTATGCTTTGGCCATTTTTTGACCTTTAGTGTCTCTGGCCTTCTGTTGCATGAGAAAACTTCACTCTGAGAATTGAGTGATTCATTAGTGTCCTCTTTACCCCTTGTTCTATGTTGCATTAACTTTAGGTGTAGAAGTTGCATTGTAGATGTACCACTCAGTCTTGGGCAATTCACAGACAATGTCTGTGTGTGACCCATTCTGATACTATATAATAGTCTCCATCAGGTGCAAAAGAAGCTTCTTTGATGAGTGGTGTCTGAAATGCTTCTTAGTAAATATAAGGATACATATTTTGCACATAGTAAGAAATTACATTAGTCTAGGGATGTGACAGTCTTGGGATTTTTGCTAAGACCTATGACTTCTTCAGCCATGTATATTTGGCTATGTTCATAAAACATGAGTTTCCTCCCACTGAGTTGGCTTTTAGTTAATTAGGTAGCTGTTGATTGTCCCTAAGATGAAAGTGCGACTACTGCATTGTCACATGCTGTGCCGGTCATTGATGTGGTTATTTGGTCTTGAAGTTGGTGTGGGACCATCGATTGGTATTCCACCTTAGCAGCTTTCATAGTGCTCTCCAAAGCTATGAAAGCTAGCCTTCAGAGAAAGTGTCTTCCATTTTTTCATAATTTTAAAACTAAAATTCATTTATATTGGCTATTTTCATTTATAGTTCTTTTCCCTAGAACACCACCAAATAGATAGGCAACTGATATTTGAAGATGCTATTAAAAGTTCTGTAATATACTCATGGACTTAAGGGTTTTGTTAGTGGTTCTTGATTTACTTAGAATTAGAAAATAATGCTGGGGTGTTGTGCCAAGTGTCATAATTTAGGAATAAGTGGGAGTGTGCCACCGAGGAAGAGGACGATGCAAAAGTTGTGGAGGTAGTAGCTGCTTCCTTTGTATGACTAAAGGAAATAACATTACATTTTAAGAGCATTGTTAGTAACATAAAGTAAATATTTTAAATGAAAGAAAGTTAGCAATTACTATTGTAGACAAATACATTTTAAAAATATAAACTTCTTTCAATTAAGGACTCTACTTGAAAGTTGTTTCACAGGATTTATGTGTATATTCATAGCTAATACAATTACTTGTGTAATTTAGTATTCTAGGTACAGCTTGTAGAAATACCAGGTGTTTAAAAATATCATTGAAATCTCAGGTGTAATATATTTAGTGGAAAATGATCACCTGCTCAATAACAACAGCTTGGCACAGCATATTAGTCAATTTATTCACATGTGTTATCCATTCTGATGAATGATGACAATTGTATAATTTCTTGCTCTCCAAATATATTTCTTTTGTTTGTTTCACACATATCTTGTACCATTTTTATGCTTTCTGTTATGCAAAATCAAGGGCATACAATTTAGTTTGTATGTACCTCCTATTTTTGTCCAATATTCTGTCACTAAAGAATCTGAACTTATCTTAGAGATATGTTTCCTGCTCCCTTCCTTTCCATTCTCACTGCTTTACTCTGGTTGGTTATCTTTTCTGTATGCTGTGTATTATTTATCTGTATGCTGTAACACTCTGTGTTCTTTCCCACAGTGAAGCCTCCTTACCATCACCAGCATGTTCCTTTTAAGCATTCTTCTCTTTCCTTTGTCTATAATTAGACAACCTCTATATTGTGATAGAAACAAAAATTGTCAAGATTAACCAATTTTTAGTTTCAGTTTTCCATGTGAGTGTGGGATTAATACAATTTGAAGATTTAAAGTATGAAACTCCAAAGGGATAAATGCATTAATGCTTTAAAAAGTCCTTATTTTCTAATATATATGTAATGAAAGTGTTGCCAGATAAGATATAGGATACTCAGTTACATTTGAATTTTACATAACCACTGGAAAATATTTTTACTTAAGGCTCAAGGAACATTGAGGAAGAAGGGTTGGAAAGATTATAAGTGCCAGGGGACCAGAGAACCTGCTGCTATATAGTGTCTTCTAGACATGACAGGGAAGCTGCACCCATGAAATTTCACTATAATTGACTTCATAATAACAACACAAACTGACATGGATGGGGTAAATTTCATGAAGTCCCTCTCTAGATGAAGAGTTACAGGCAATGAATGGCTGTTGAGAGAAGGAGAATCAGTTTTCTCCAGGACAAACTCCCTAGTAGATTATCCAATCCTAAGTAGTCATTCCCTAAATACATGTATATACAGGCAACACTGGACTCAGTGGTGTATGTGTGTGTGTGTGTGTTTGTGTGTGTGTGTGTGTGTGTGTTTTATGTAAAATAATTAAAGAAGTTGTGACATTGTGAGAGAGTTGGAGGGGGATGTGGGAGGAGTTGGAGAAGAGGGAGTCGTGGAAATGATGAAAACATGGTATTCATGTATGAATTAAAAATAAAGTTAAATGAATAGTAATATGTATATCTTATGTAATATTGTAATTTTTTATTTGTTAAATCTAGAGATCCCTAGTCATGGCTGTTAGGATGATCCACTAATATGTCCCTTTAAAATTGGAGGCATGTGCCAGTGAGATAGCTTAGTGGATAAAGATACTTGCTGCTAAGCTTGACAAATCCAAGTTGAATCCCCAGGACACCCATGGTAGAAGAGAACTGACTCCTTATTCTCTGATCTTCACAAGCACACTGTGCACACACACACCCAGGAACACACACATACACACAAGATAAATAAATTAATGTAATATAATATGATAAAATAGAACTGAGTCACATTTTTCTAGAGGACTGTTTTTACCTTTTGATGGCTCACATCTTTGTACTTTATAGTCACTATCTTCAGCTGAAAAGAGTGGTGTGTTGCTTGTGGGAGCAGCCTACTGTGTAGTGTACAGAATTCAGTGAATGATCAGTGAAGAAGTACAAAAGTCCATTCTCCTTTCCTCAGTTTAGAACAACTCTGAAGAACTATCCTTGCTTTATAGTTCACCTGTGGAATTAATAGAGGCCTGTTCCAAGTGAACCGTGATTTGGATTCTCCCTCTACTAAATTGTGTGTCCCAGTTTTCTCACAGGTGTTATTGATGATAGTCCTTCTCAACAAATATCTATCTCGGAATCTGTTCCTGGGGAACTCGGTGCTTTCACTGATCATTCCCTGGAACCTGCGTAATATCAAAAGATGCAGTTGGCATGCCCTTTCCACAGGATTTTTAGCTTGTGTGGTTAATAACTATTATAATGTAATAGAAAGCTATAAAGTTGCCATGACAGCAAATGAAAAGCAGTACTGTTATTGGAGTAGGAACGGCAGAGATAAGTGCCCCCTTTACTTTATTTTTAAGTTTTGTTACATTTGTTTATTTGTGTGCATTTTGGAGAGGCAACTTGTGCCACAAGTTTTGTTTGGAGGTAAGAGGACAACTTGAAGAAGTTGGGCCCTAGGGATCAAATTCGGGTTTTCAGGCTTGGTGACTGGCACCTTTACCTGCTGAGTCATTTCACAAAACCTAATGCCAAATGTTAAATAATGTTAGTGGAGGGCTTCAGATGCAACCAAGTGGTAACATCAATAGTAGCTGCTGTCTAAGATGTAGAATCTTTACTAGAACAAACTACTATGGCCCCAGCTGTTGGGTTAGAAAACACACTCCTTCCCAATTCGTATCCTCACAATTGCAATCCTTTGACAAGTACAATGGTATGCATTTATGGCTATGCTCTAGGGCTGTTTTATCTATCTTATCTTCTGTCATAAAATATAATATCATTCCAAAGGCCTATATAGTTCAAAGTAAGTGGATATTCTGCAGAACATTACGTAAGTTCACTATGTTGATTGAAAGAAAGTACAAGAAATGACAAGTATTTTGTATGTTGGGAAAGAAAGTGCTTTCCAGACCTTATTTCCCAGTGAATCTGATTGAAAGCCAACATGAAAATGAAGATAACACTGTACTGAGTGTTTATAACTGTATTTTGGAGCGTATAGATGGCGTCTGTTTCCAGACATATCTCATAGAAATAACCAGTGTCCCCTTCCCTCCATTACACATATTCGCCTCAATGAAATTTTCATTGCTTAGTCTTGTTTTGCATATTTTTTCCTCAGAATGGGTGTATCCACTTGAAAATTAATGATTATTTTATTTTGTCAGCTATGACCATTGCTGTATTTCCTACAGACATTAGAAAACATTAAGAAACTCACTAAAGTTGCATGTCTTATTAAGTAGATGCTCAGAAAGAAGAAAATTTAATGGCTAAATGTTATATTCTCTCATTGTGGACACTGACTAAATCAATCCATTTCCAACCAAGGAAATACTGTCAAATAACTGGAATAATTTATTATCATTTTCTACTGAACTCAGTTTTATGAAACAAACAATACTGGCTATAAAGGTATAGATTGATCAAACACAATAAAATGTGTGACTTCAACACTCCACTCTCACTCAGATAGGTAATCTAGACAAAAAAAAAATCAATCAACAAAAATGTCATAGTTTTATTATCAAATGGACTTAAAAGGCATATGCAGAATTGTTCACCTAAAGACACATTATTCTCATTAGCTCATGAAATGTTCTCTAAATTAGACCATATTCTTAGACACACATCAAGTATTAGTACATAGAAGAAAACAAATAATTTCTTGTCTTCTTTCTGATCACAATGAACTAAAAATATAAGGATACAAAGTCACGATATTGAACAATACACTGCTGAATGATGAGTGGGCTGAGCAAATAAGGGGGAAAGGTAAAAATTTCCTAGAATTTAATGATGGTTAAAGTACAATATACAAGAACTGTGAGATACACTGGAAGCCATTTAAGAAGGAAGTTTGCATATACAGATCTTATATTAAAAGATTAGATATATCTCAAATAAATGATAATGTGCCCAGATGCTTAGAAACATGAAACAAGTTAAACTCAAATCAGTAGAAATTTTAAAGATCAGGGCTAATTTTAATAAACTGCAAATGAAAGGGATAATAAAATAATCAATGAAACAGAGGTGGGTTTTCTTGAAAAGATAAAATTGAGACACCCTTAGCTAAACTAATTTTTAGAAGTAGAGAAAGTCCATATTAATAAAGTTAGAGCTGCAAGAGGAACATTATGTCAGTTATCAATGAAATTCAGATCATTAGTGTATACTCTGAAAACATATATTCTAATAAATTGGAAAATCTAGAATAAATATATGTTTCAAGACAAATATGACTTATCCACATTAAACCAAGATGGTGTAAACAACTTTTAAACAGATCTTTAAGAAGCAATACCATTGAAGTGGTCATAAAACTTCTCTCAACTAGGGTCTGGAGAGAAGGTTCAGCAGTTAGGAGCACTGACTCCTCTTGAAGAGGACCTGGGTTCTTTTCCCAGTGCCCACATGGCGGCTAACAAAGATCCTGAACTCCAGTTCCAGGGGAATCCAGTGCCCTTCTCCACACACTGAATAACACAAGTGCACTTACACACATTCACCTCTTCCTCCTAACTGCTGGATAAAAAGGTGTGCATCACCACACCAGGTAAAATTTCATATTATAAAGTAAAATGAATATTTTATGTGGTAAGAGTGCATAATATACAATAAACCATTGTCTCCATTCACATTGTAAACAAATCCCCATTTTTTTTCCCTTCTTCTAACACTGAAGCAGCACTGAGACAACTATCCTTTTTTAGCCTTTCCCCAAACCCTTGATAATCACCATTCTGCATTCTGTTTTGATGAATTGTATCTCATATACAATTGGAATAATATCGGGTTGTTTAATTTTTGCTGTTGTTTGAGGCTTATTTTACTACTGCAATATCATCAAGGTTCATTCCTTTTGAAAGTTAAGTAAGATTTTTTTTGTGTGTGTACCACATTTTACTTAGCCATTCCTGGACTTCTAAATTGTTTTGTACATTTTGGGTAATGTGAATTCTGATACTATGAACACCAGTGTGCAAACATCTTTGTGAAATCTTGTTTCAAACCTTTCTGCACACATAATCTAAAGTGGAGTCATTGTAACATAGGCTAATTCTGTTTTTTTTTTTAATGTTTGCTAAATGGCTACACTGTTTTCACTAGCAGCTGCACAATTTTACACCAACTGTTCACAAAGATTTCTTCACATTCTTGGCAACAGTTATTTTTTTGGGGGGTTTTATTTTTTGGATTGTGGTTATCTAACTAGATGGGTGATGATAATTCATTGTGGACTTGAGCTGTGTTTTCTTTAAAATTTTATTTATTTATTTTTATTTTATGTGTATGGGTGTTTTGCCTGCATGCAACTGTACCACCTGCATGCAATACCTAGCACAGGAGTGTAAATGGTTTTTTGGTACCATGTGTGCTGAGAACTGAATCGATGTCCTCTAGAAGAGAAGCCAATGCTTTTAGTTGCTGAGCTATCTCTTAACTTGCATCTTCTTAAAATTGATAAATTACATTTTTTTATGTGTTATTGCTTATTTGTCTTTCCACTTCAAAGAAATATATATTCAAGTAATTTGCATAATTTTATTGAGTGAAGGAACTGAGAACAATTTTACTATATTAATTTTTAAAATTAATACATTTGTTTTACAACCATATTTATTGTTGGTTTTTAGAAATTTTTAATGTATTCTCTATATCAACTTTTATCAGCTATATATGATTTCCAATAATTTCTTCCATTATGGAGGTTGTCTTTCTCACTCTGTTGATTATACTTTTAGTGAACAGATATTTTAATTTTTGATATAGTCTAATTTACATGTTTTGCTTCTATTTTTCATTCTTTAGGTACCAAATGTAGTAAATTAGTATCATAAAGCTTTTCTCTGTGTTTCCTTCTAAGAGTTTTATAATTTGTGGTTTTATGTTTAGGTTTTCATTCCATTTTTATTTAATTTTGGGGCATCATGCAAGTGCTTGCATCCTTACAGGCTGATATTCTTTTATTTCTTGACATCAAATCTGTTATGATCTGCACTCCTGCTCATCGGCTTTATATCCCCTATATCACTGATACTCAGGGGATACATTGAGAGAAAGAATTTTATTTCTTATGTTTTAAGCATTTCTAACATAATTCCTGCCATTTTCTATAGCCTAGTAACAAAGAAACCAGTAACATTTTAAATATTATTTGAAAATATTAAAGAAACCTTCCACATTGCTCTATATCAAATCATTTCTATCTTTTCTCCACTGGCTAGTGATTGTTTTTAGGCAGATGTAGAATGTGCATTCTGACTGGTCATTAAAATTACCTGATCTCTCCCAGGATCAGAATTTCTTTTCTGGGGCTATAGAGATCGCTCAAGTGTTAAGAGGTTTTGCAGAGGATCTTGGTTAAGTTCCCGAAACCCACATGGCAGCTAACTACCACCTGTAATTCCAGTTCCAGGGGATTCGACAAACTTTTCTAGCCTCTGTGGGCACTGAATGCAGGTAGTGCACTTATATACATGTGGGAAATATACCAAGACACATCATAAAAGTACATTTTTAAAAAGAATTGCTTTTATATTTCAAACTTTTGAGTTTATACTTACATTTTTAAAATGTTTTATACTATAAATCTTTATATTTTATCTTTCTTATTTGATTATTAACTCTTTGAGGAATAAATATTCATTTTATACAGTCTATGTTGCCTAGGTTGGTCTTGAATTTTGAGCTCAAGAAATCCTGTCATTTCAGTTTCTTGAGTAGCTTCAATTATAGTTGTTAACTATCACATCTGAATAACCTAGTTTCATTTTAATCTGAATTCATAAATATAAACATTTAAATAAAATTTAAATTGTTATGTATTTATCTGATAGTTAAGTAAAAGTAATTTCTTGCCTTTAGCAGATACTAAAACAATTCACAAGAATTTAACAGAGGAAATTATATCCCCAGTCTCAATATTCTTCGAGTTATTCTATTTTGGATAATACTTGTTTTAAAGTTTATTTTCTTTTGAAGTCTACCTAATGTACTAAAGACCCAACATCTAAACCTGAGTAAAAAATCTAGCACAAGGCTACCACACAACACAATTATCAATAGTCATTACCCAGGGTAGATGACTCAGTGGCTAAAGTGCTTGTTGTTTGTTTTAGTTACTTTTCTTTTTGCTGTGACGAGAAACGTTTTAGAGATAAAGCATTTATCTTGATTTAAAGCTTGAGGGGTGGTCCATCGTGAAGGGCAAGACATGGCAACAGGTACTTCAGGAAACTGATCACATTCATTCCTAGTCAGGAGGTAGAGACAGACAAGTGACGGCACTCACTTTTTCCTCTTTATTTAGTGCCAGACTCTGGTAATGGTGCCACACACATTAATTAACTTAATTTAGATAATCCCTCATTGACATGTCTGGAAGCTAACCGAATTTAAATAACTCATCACAGTTTTATACAGAGATTTCTTTTCTAAATAATTCTACATCCTGTCAGTTGATAATCACCACACTGTGTAAGCATAGGGATTTCACTTTTGATCTTCAGCACCCAAGTAAAAACCATGCAGTGCAACACTTGCTTGTACACACAGTATTAGGGGTAGGTACAGGCAGATCCTTGGGGTTTTCTGCCTAGCCAGTCTAGCCAACCAGTGAGCTCCATGTCCAATGAGATACTCCATAAATGAGGTAGAATTAAATAGAGAAAGACACCCAAAATCTACCTCTGACCTCCACACATGCGTGCATGGGAAAGTATGCCAGCACACTCATGTGCCCACAAGCACGTATACCATACACACACACACACACACATATACAGAGACACACATACACACACTCTCTCTCTCTCACGAAAATGATAGCACCCTCCTGCTTTTTTATTTCATGCAGTGCATTCTTTCTTAATTTTTATTATTTATTTTTATGCGTATGAGTGTTCTGCCTGCATGTGTGGAAGTGCACCCGTGTCATGCATGCTCACGGAGGCCAGAAAAGAGTACTGCATTCTACGGCGTTGCTATGCTAACATTACAGTTACCTGAATAAAATAACTCAACTCTTCTTTTGCATCTCTTTTTCTTTCTTTCTTTTTTAATTAAATCTTTTTGTATTTCACGTAGAACATCTCAATCAATCTTAATTATCTTTATAGCCTCCTTCCCCACCAGCACCCTGCCATCACCCCCCAACTGGAATCCAAATATTCTGTCATCTGGTTTAAGGCCTATTGTGTCAAGTTAGTGTCTCCAGATTTCCTCAGTGCAGGTTCATCCACTGAGGGCTAGTCAGCCTATTCGCTTTGATAAGATTAGCTCTTTCCCCTCTTCAGTAATCAGTTGCCAGCCTTCCTTCACTTAAATTTATTTTTTTTAACTGTAGGCCCAAACTTAGAGGACATCCGCTCCTCTCGATGACTAGGAATTCTCTGTGCCCTGGAGCTGTGCTGCTGGAACTGTGTCTCCAGTTAGGCCTCACTCATGATTTAGTTGAAGGTTTTTCCAGCGTCAACTGGGGAAGTACAACCTAGAATCCACATTTTTCTTACCAGACTGTCCTCCATTTTCATCCCTAGTTCTAGAATATCTCATACATACAATGTCAAGGGTCCTTTCTCAATCTTCATGCTTTCAGTGATGATAGGTATGCTGTCTTTCATCACTTTGATATAATTTTATGTTATAGAAATTTTATTGTATATATTTGTTTTTTATAAAATTATATTCTATAATTTAAATTCTGAAGCATACCCACAGTCATTATCTTTTTGGGAGTAGAGTAGCAAATTGAGGCTCCTAGGAAGCAAGATGAGGTGCCCAGGTAACAAGAGCACATGATTCAGTGAGTTTGTCAAGATTAATGAAAAGTTATTAGTCCAGGATCTAGGGAGTCCAGGAGTTAAGGTAATCTACAGTAATCCAATTCCAGGAAATCTGACACCATTTTCTGACTTCTGTGGGCATTGCATGACATGGGTGCATTTATATACATGCAGGGAATACACTCATACACATAAAATAAAAATAATAAATAAAATATTTTTAAAAGTCAGTAGTCCAGATTATGTCAATTTTAGGAAAGACATTTCTACTGCATCCCCTGAAACTGGAGTTATGGATAGCTGTTAGCTGCCAAGTGGGTGCTTGGCACCAAACTTGGATCCTCTGCAAGAGCAACCATATGCTCTTAACCCCTGAGCTATCTCTCCAGTCCCATACAATTCATTCTTTTAAATATGTATATGTATACTTTTATTTATTCTGTGCTTTTATCACTATAAAAATGGTTAACATTTATTAATTGCTTTCTTTTTTGTTGACACATACAGATTGTACATTGTGATTGGTCTCATAAGGATGTTTTCATTCAAGTATATCATGTACTTTGATCATATTCACCTCCCAAGCTGCCCACTCCTTTCTCTCTCCCTCCCTGAGAGGGACACACACACACACACACACACACACACACAGAGAGAGAGAGAGAGAGAGAGAGAGAGAGAGAGAGAAACATCTTTGTCTGAGACTGACTTATTTTACTTAATACTATGTTCTCTAGTTGCATCAATGTTCCTGTTAACTATTTAGACGGTAGTTTGACAACATGTCAGTTGGTAACACAACAGTGGTTGTTTCTCCTCCACTAGGGCCTATGACCTCCCCAGATATAGATTTTTGATGAGTTTTACAGTACCAAGGATGAATTCCTTCATACTGAATAGGCTTCAGATCCAATTATAAAACAGTTGGTCACTCCCATGACAGTTGTACCACTGTTGTGCCTGTGGACATATCTTGCCTGGCAGGTCAGTTCTGCAACATTCAGTATCCACTGAATCTTTTCTCTCCCAGTGTCTTTTATAGTACCTCCCAACACTGTGAAATCTAGCCGGTAGGGAAGATGTTTCCATTTCAGTTGCAGCTTGATTTCTCTATGTCCTGCAACCAAAGTAAGTTATATTTTCATAAATAGAGTCTTAGCAGCTGGTTGTGGTGGGTAAACATGAACCATAGTGATAGCCTATATTATTCCTGGGGATTCTGGAATCTATTTAACCACTATCTCTTAGGGAATATCTCATACTTGGCACTGAGATCGTCATTTAATAGGGCAGAGCACCTCCATTTAAATTCCTTTCTAAGCATTTATTTATGTTTTATGTGTATGTCTGTTTGCCTGTATGTATGTGAGTACACCATGTGCGTGCAAGGGCCCAAGGGGGTCAGAAGGAGTCAAATACCTTGGAACTGAAATTACAGATGGTTTCTAGGCACCATGTGGGTGCTGGGAACTGAACCAGAGTCCTCTGGAAGATGATAGTAGGAAGTGCTGGTAACCACTGAGCTAGCTTTCCAGCCCCTAAACTCCTTTAAAATAAATTATATTTTTAACTAGATTTCAAAGTACTGACTTTTCATGTATCCTTAGTTTTGGTTTACTGCTGTCTTAGTTTGATTCTTTATGGCTGCGATAAGCACCATGACCAAAAGTAATTTGAGGAAGAAAGAGTTTGTTTACAATTTTCAGATCATAATAGATCACTGAGGGTAGTCAGGGCAGGAACTCAGTGCAGGGCCAGAAACTGGAGGCATAAACTGAAGCAGAGACGTCATGGAGGATACTTGTTACTGGGTTGCTCCTCTGGCCTGCGCTCAAGTGACTTTTAAACAACCCAGGACTACTTGCCCAAGGTGGCACCACACATCACTCAACAATCAAAAAAGAGCCATACATACATACCCATAGGCCAAGCCAATAGAGGAACTTCCTTAACGGAGGTCCCTCCTATCTAGCATACTCATCTTGGCCCCTCCTCTCCTCCATTCCTCTGCTTTCACCTCCACTTTAACATTTGATCCTGTGTCCTTCCTTCCATTTTCATGTCGCATGTGTTCTACTATGCCTTCTCTTTTCTTAAGGCCTCTTCCCCTTCTCTTTTCTTAAGGCCTCTTCCCAACTTCCAGACCTCTGCAGACACACCAATCCACCAAATCCATTCCAAAACCCATACATGAAGGCAAAAATCCACCATTTGTCTTTTGGGGCTTGGGTTACTTCATATAATATTTTAAAATTATATTCATTTTCTTGTAAATTCCTTTTTTTATTTACATTTGAATAAAATTCATTGTTACATGTATATTTTCATTATCCAGTCATCAGTTGATGGAAATCTAGGCCAATTTTATTTCCTAGATATTGTCAATTGATCAGCAATTGGCATAGATGTGTAAATATCTCTGAAGTAGGATGTAGAATCCGTTGGACGTATGTGTATGGGTCATATGGTAGTTCTGTTTTTAGCTTATTTAAGAAGCTTTCATATTGACTTTGAATTTATAATCTGAACAACAGTGGATGAAGGTTCTCCTTTCCTCACATCCTTGTCAACATTTATTGTCCTTTGTTTTCTTGATGATAACCATTCTAATGTGGGTGAGATGGAATCTCAAAGTCATTTTAATTTTCGTTCCCCTGATAGCTAATGATGTGGAACACTTTAAAATATATATCTACCATTTGTACTTCTTCTCTTGAGAACTCTGTTCACTTGATAGACCATTTTTTAATTGGATTTTTAATTTCTTAATGTTAAGTTTTTTGAGTTCCTTATATATTCTAGACACTAATCCTCTGTTAGATGCACAGCATTCTGTAGACTGCCTCTTCTCTTGATTGACTCTTTTGTTATACAGAAGTCTTTTAATTTCATGGGAGCCTGTTTGCTGCCTTTTGATCTTATTTCATGAGTGACTCATGTTCTATTCATAAAGTGCTTTCCTATACCTGTATCTTTAAGTGTACTCCAGCCTTTTTCCTCTAGCAGTTTAAGATTTCCATTCTTACACTGAGGTCCTTGATTCATTTGGGGTTGATGTTTATTTATGGTGAGAGATAAGTATCTTGTTTTATTCTTCTATATGTAGCTATTCAGCTTTTCCAGCACCATTTGTTGATCTTTATGTCTTTTCTTCAATGACCTTTTTTGAATCTTTATTAAAATAAGGTGGCTGTTGTCATTTAGAATTGTATCTGAGCCTTCCATTCTCTCCCATTTATCTGTAAGTTTATTTTTGTCTGTACCATGCTGTTTTTGTTGTATGGCATTGTAGAATACCTGAAATCAGTCATGGTGAGACCTCCTGCAGTATTCTTTTTGCTCAGTAATGCTTTGGCTAGCTGGGTTCTTTTGTAATTCTATATGTATTTTAAGAATTTTCTTATTTATGAGAAGAATTGATTTGGAATTTTTGTTGGGATTGCACTGAATCTGTAGATTAGTTTTGGTAGGATAGCATTTTTACAATATTGATTTTTCTGATCCATAATCATGATATGTCTTTCCATCTTCAATTTATTTCTTTAGTGTTTTCAAGTTTTCACTGTAAAGTTATTTTACATTCTCAATTAGTTTTATTACAATGTATTTTATTTTTAATGTTGAGTGTGCTGTGAATGATTTTTTCCATTGATTTCTTTCTGAGTATGTTTGTAATTGCTATATGGGAAGACTAGTGATCTTTCATGTTAATTTTTTTTATTCTTCCACTTTGCTAAAAGTGTTTACTAGTTCTAAGATCTTTCTGGTGAAGTCTTTAAGATCTCTTAAGTATAGAATTATATCATCTACAAATAGAGATACTTTCACTACTTTCTTTTCTATTTGTATACTTTTTCAAAAACCATCTTACTGCTTTAGGTAAGAATTGTAGTATTTTATTGAATAAGAGTAGAGAACGTGAAAATCTTTATCTTGTTCCTTATTTTAGTGGAAATTAGTTGAGTTTTTCCATATTTTACTATAATGCTGACTATAAGCTTGTCATATATAGCCTTTATTATTTTGATATGTATTACTTCAATTTTGAGTTTCTTCAACTTTTAATATGAGAGATGCTTCACTTGTCTTACAGTTCTAGCTACTTTAAGTGCTATATCCAACAAAGGGAGAGAATAGACACTCATGTCTTGTTTCTGATTTTAGTGGAAATGCTTTGAATTTTTCTTCATTTAGCCTGATGTTGGCAGTGGACGTGCTCTATATTGCCTTACTATGTTGAGATTTGTCCCCGTATCCCTAAATTCGGTATGATTTTTATCATAAAGCGATGTTGGATTTTGTCAAAGGCCTTTTCTGCATCTAATGAAACAATCATGTAGCTTCTATTCCTCCTTAAATCCATTTATATGATGGATTACATTTATGTATGTTGGACCATTCCTGTATCTCTGAGATGAAGCTTTCTCAATCATGATGGACCTTTGTTTGTCTTGAACTTATGTGTGACTTGTGCATGCTGTCACCATTGTTGTGAGTTCATGTGAGTAATTGATTAGCTGTCCAGAAAACTGTTTCTCTGAGGTCATTCAACACCTCTGGCTCTTACAATCTTTCTGCCCTCTTCAATGATCCCTGAGGCAGAAGTTTAACCTTATAATCCTTTACTTCTAAATAGTATATCAAGCTTCAACAAATTATGTGCTATATGCCAAAGATAGCCTAACATTTCTTTTTATATGACCAGAGAATAATGAATCTTTCATGTAAAGTAATCGGGAAAATCAAAATAATAATGCTTATTTGAGACATGAATATTCCTTGAAATTGAGATTTTAATGTTTGTTAACACTGTTTTTGGGACATGGGAGCTTTCATTTATTAAATATTGTCTTTGGTTGCCTTTGTACTATAAGAGTAGAGATATAATAAGCGAGCATACGTGACTTCAACTTGGATCACATTGTTATTCAGCGTACTTTGTATCAGAATGAGTTTGAGTGCTAAATATGGCTCAGTTTTATGAAATTTAGTTACTTTTGTTACCAGTGGATATCCATCATGATAAAATAATAAAACAAGAAGACATGTCATGTTTTTCTAAAATAAAGATTAATTTAATTTTACTTATTTGTATGTGTGGCTGGGTGACTGAAAAGTCCAGAAGAGGGCATTGGATTTCTTGGAGGTGGAGTTACAAGTAACTGCAGGGTGCTGGGAACAGCTCTGGTCCTCTGGAAAAGCAAGTGTTCTTAACCACAGAGCCATTTCTTCAGCCCCAAATGGCATACTTTTATGGCATACTGAAGTATAGCTATTTTTGCCATTTAATTAGTGATATAATACTGTGTTTATTCTTTAATGAAAAGGTGATGGTGCTGAAAGAACAGATTATACACCAAGGTAACTGTCAAAATATTCTTTTTTTCTGCTTTTTTTTTCTTTTTTTGAAGATAAGGTCTCTCTATGCAGCTGGCTTGGAACTTACTATGAAGATATCAGGCTGGCTTCAAATTTAAAGTGTTCTATCTTTCTGACACTACTGCCCAAGTATTTGGATTATAGGCACCTACCACATCTCTATGCCAAGTTTCATCACAATATTTCTGACTCAGAAAAAAAGAGAGAAAAACAGAAACAAAATGCAATACATTATCATAGCATGCTTTATTAAATTAAAATAATGGTAAGCTTGTAACTAAAGTATATTTCTGAATGTCTGTTCTGTTAGCAAATTTAGAAAACTTGTTTACTTTTGGTGAGTATTTGATTACACTGTCAGAGGGAATATACTGTGAGGAAGCAAATATATTAAACACTACGAGCCTTTTGGTGAGAACAGAAAAAGCTGTGAACACTAGGAGCAACACAAACATCAAATGAAAAGCAAAACAAGGACTAACGTCAGCAAGATGGTGGAGCAGGAAGCCACAAAGCCTCGTCTCCTCTACACACACACACACACTGGTTTAGGAATGACCCAGAGAAAAAATGGGAGAATCCTGAAACAAATGGAAATACCCCTGTATCCTGAATAAATGGGAAACTGAGCTCTTTGAAGTTTGTTCAGTTTCAGGACACTTGCTTGCAGGAATTCATGATCTTGTCACAGAACCATATAACTGAGAAGGAACCTCAGACTCTCCCACTAATTGTTCATTATACAGTTTCTATGGGGTTACCAAAAGTACTCTTATCTGTTCTATGTATCTGAATACTAACGTATCTGATATAATTTAGTCACCTGGAGAGAACAGGTAAGACATCTTGAATAGTAATCACTATACTGAACAGCAAAAATCTCCTTATTTTAGTTTCTCCCTTGGTAGACAAATTTGGTCCAAATATTCAGTGTCTTCCAAACACCAGCTTCAGTATTATCTGCCTCAAGGCACTGATAAAATCTGCCATAACTGAGCTGCCTGAGAACAGACAGTGAGGTTTCATCTGACTTTTTCATGGCTCAGCACAGTGTATGCAGTGATAAACTATATATCACAATCTTAACCTTGAGATGGGGCAATTTGGATGGGATAGTTGACTTTCTGAGCTCTCCCAAGGAAAGCCTTCAGTCTTCCTCATCTTTGTACATGGATCTAGCATATACTAGAAATTTTGAACTGTAAAGAATAACAAAAAAAACTTGTTTTTGAGGTGCATCAGTATATCGAAGACCCCAGATTTCTCCTTATGCAGATTGGTGGCACCTTCTATATACGTGTGAAGCCTAGTGGAGGAGGAGGAGATGAAAGAAAATGAAGAAGCATGAAAATGTGTTTCAAAAATCAAGATAAATAGAAGCAGATTCTAATGAAATGGAGATGTATGATTTATCTCATAAATTATGATAACTACCCTAAAAACCATCATAAAGATTAGGAGAATGGCACATAAAAATGAAATTTTCAACAGGGATATAAACTATTAAAAATACTGTGGTTTAAAGTCATGGTTCTGAAGACTGTAATAATTAAAATAAAAAAGACAACATATCAGATAAAGAAGAGAGGACTATAAACTCTAGGACAAACAATATAAAATAGGGTGGGGATGAGAGGAACCAGAATGCATTACATACATGTAGGAAATTATCAAAGTATAAGCTTCATTCATAATAAAAAATAATTGATCATGAGCAAAAACAACAAACTAGGTAAGAGTTACAGTGAATTTCTTTTTATCCTATTTGTAAAAGAAGATAATTTTTTAGTTTCATAAAGATTCTGATAATTCTGTTAACGTAAATGGCTATCCTGTTCTGATTTTTATGGGAACTCTCCTAACAGATAATTGATAGTCACCTTTTTCCTATGACTAAATTTGTGATTTTACTGGCCAATACTATGAATTGTAATGGTTGTGACATCAGATGTATTTCATCAGGCAGATTATTGGGTTTCCCATTGTCTGGGTAGGTTAATACATTTGTGAGTTTAAACAGCATTTTTTAATGGAAAAATTTCATTATTAAGTACTATATTTGCCACCCTCTTTCCTCCCATCCGGTTCTTTTCATATCCTCCTTCAATTTCATGACCCCGTCTTTGATGACCATTATTCCATATTTATTCATTTATAATCTACTGGCTCCATTTTGTGGTGCTTGTGTGTGCATGTATTTAGGGGAGACCACTTGGGATTAGCCAATCTCTCAGCATCCATTGATTGTCTGTAGCTCTTATCTAGAAGTGGGAACTTATGAAATTTCCCTCATCTACCTTGGCATGTCAACTAATGCTCTCATTATGTAGGTCTTATTTAGGCAACCTTATGTTCCGATTTCAGGTGTACAGCTTCCCTGTCATGTCTTCATGTCTGGAAGACACTATTGAGCTTCAGGCATCCTGGTCCTATGGTTCTTACAATCTGCCTCTTTTCTGTGATGTTTGGGTGTAGGAGTTGCATTGTAGACAATCCGATAGGGGCTGGGCACCCCATGGTCACTTATTCTTTGCATTTTGACCCATTGTGGAACTTTTTAATAGTCTCCACCTGCTGTAAAAAGAAGCATCTTTGATGAGTTTTGAGAGCTGCTCTTTCTTGTGCATGTAAAGATAAGCATTTAGGCTGTAGTAAGAAATTCTATTCGTTTAGGAAAGCAGCAGCAGTAGTAGGCTCTCCTCTAGGGTCTATGACTGCTTCCAGACATGGGTATTTAGCTAAGTTTGCAGAGACATGAATTTCCTCCTATTGAGTGGACCTTAACTCCAATTATACAGAAAATTATACAGTTGTTCATTATCCCTAAGACAAAAGTGCCACTATTGCACCATTAGGGATATTTTGCTGAGCTAGTCATCATTACGGTTCATAGGTTTACAGCTCAGTAATGACTATTGATTGCTCTTCTCCCTTTGCAGGAGTGTCTGAAATGTGTGGTGTTTTCAACAGTAGGAGCTTATCTTCAAGTTTTGGGAGACAATCAAGGGCAACGGCAATAGCCTATATTATTTTGGCCGCCTCTTGGACTATCCTGACCAGTAACTTAAAGGGAGGATTCCTATGCCTGACCCTGGGATTTTTGTTAGGTAACCTGTATACACACATGCACACACACACACACACACACACACACACACACACATATAGTTTATAAGATAATTCATTTCCCTATGGATTTTACCAAAAATCCTTTGTATAATTTGTTCCTCCTTCTTTGTCCCCTCTGCATTACTGTCTCCCCTCCTCCCTAGTTAAAGCCTTCTCCACTTTCCCTATCCAAGGTCCATGTCCTTTCTTTTTTAAAAAATATTTTAAACATTTTTATATGTATGAGTTTATTGCCTGCATGTATGCACCCATGTGGTGCATAGGAACTCGAGTTACAGAGTTTTAGCCTCCATGTGGGTTCTGGGAACTGAAGCTGGCTCGTCTATAAGCAGCCAGTGCTCTTATCCACTAAGCCATCTTTCCAGCCCCCGAAGCCGTTGTTCTTTATGTACCGTATGCTGAATTCTCTATGAATGAGATATATGTACTTAGGTGTGTGTATACATATAACATTTCCAGTCACTCACTATTTCTGATATAATACATGAAAAGACATTTCTCATTGCATTAAGTATAATCCTAAGCATATTAAAAGAAAGAATTTTACAATAAAGAAACTGTTCATTTAATCTTTAAATGTTTTTCTTGGAAAATATTTAATACTCCAGAGACAAATTACAAATGAGCAAAGCCTCTTAATTTTTACTATGTGGATTTAACATGATACTTTTGTTTCAAGATTTCCAAACTTCTGAGACTTGAGCACGTTTATTGTTTAGTTGTACGGGTTAATAAGGTAGGGATGGTATTACAAAGATGACTTTGTGAAGCAGATCAGATTGGTTTACTTTTTAAGTTCTTAAATGTGTGGTTAGCTCTTATACCCTCCCTGTCTTGTGGTTCTGCTGCATGGGAGACCTGCATGCACAGATTACTCTTCTGCAGCACCCTTTCATGATGAGAGCAGGGGGAGTGCCCTGCTAATTAGATACTTTGGGGGACGTCATCAGCATTCACAAATATGTCATTGCTAGTGACTGCTGAGTAAAGCTTTGGCGGCACACAACCAAGTTTCTTGGTTGCTCTTCATTCCCCAAGGAATCTTAGACACTGTGCTGCCAGTGGGAAACTTGAATTCTAGAACCTATTATGGAAAAAAAATATTATGATGATTTTCCCCCCAATTCCATTTCAAATATAAATTTACTTCAATATTGATAATTGAAAGTAATATTATTTATTATTTTATAACATACATCATTAATTTCTGTACTAGTACAATCACTGGAATCTTAATAACATTTATGCACTTTTATTAGGGTTATAAACTGGAGTGTGGGTTAGGGTTTACTTATAGGCGCAGCAATGACACAGATGCAGCTACATCAGCAAAAAACACACTCCAACAGAATGGCGACTCGTGACTCATGACAGCAGTGACCCTGGAGCTCTCTGCACAACCTGCAGGCAGCTGGACAGCCTGATAAATCTCTCTTCTTTGCAGCTGGGCTGCCCAGTGCCTCGTCCCTCAGCGGTTGTTTACTCCTATTTAAAATTGCGGAGTGGCCTTAGAGAATCTTATGTTTTCATTTTCCCAGACATATGACCTTTTCTTTACCTATGGATTCTCCTCATTGCTTCAATGTGGAGGTAACTCTTATACAGTAGCATTCTCCGATAATATGAGCCTTTTCACTTTTTCTCTAACACTCTCATCCACCCACGTGCCTGGCTGACCTCCATGCCTGCTAAATTCAACTGTCATGGCCTTTTCCTCCTTGCATCTCCATCTTCCTCCTCCGGGGAGCTGCAGAGATTTACAGCCTTCTATCCTCTGTTTTTTTTTTTTTTTTTTTAACTCTAATAAAAATTTTCCTGGGCATCACTTTGAGTCCATTCTGTCTTTTATTAATAAATCAAAAACCTCAAGAGGGAACCCCAGTTTCCATGGCAACATGTGAACATACCTCCTAGACTCCAAATTTCTGGTAGCAATGGTTTCAGAGCAAACACTTCAGCAAACACAATTGACTTTGACAACGGTTCAAGAGCAAATACACAACCACAGTTGACTTTATTGACTCGCAAAGAAGCAGTGCCTTTTATGAGAACTTCGGGGCATCTGGTCAGATAGTATTAGGAAAATATACTGTAGGACTGGAGTTTTTCACATGTGATCCCAGGAGAGCTCATTGCATGGTCAAAGACTGGTGCCAATTCTAAGGCTGAATAGCAACCTTATTTTAATAGGAGGAAGAAAAAGATGTTGAAATTGTGATTCTTGTGCTGGCCTGGAACTCACTACGTACACCACACTGGTCCTTGATCTCACAGAGATGCCCCTGCCTCTGTCTTCTAAGTGCTGGGGTAAAAGGCATGTGCCATCACACTCAGCTTCATTTTTATTTTTAAAATTAGCATACAAGGGACTAGATATCATTATGACATTTTCAAGCAAGTGTCTTTCAGTAGATTTTCCTCCCATCTCATCTCCCCCATCCTCTCCCCCCTCCAGAGCCTCCTTTTTGCTTGTACCAGCCCAGTATCTCTTTTTATTCTCTCTTGAGCTCCTTTCTAGTTTTCTTTTTTTTAAAACAAACATTTATACACATACTTGTATACATTATAAGTATCTGCATATGAGAAAGAACATGTATTTTTATTTCTGAGTTCAGGCCACTTGAGTTAATATCATACTTTCTAGATCCATTCATTTTTCTGCAACTTTCATTTTTTTCTTTATAGGTGAATACAATTGCATTGCATATACATTCCTCATTTTTATTATACATTCATCTGTTGATAGGCATCTAGGCTGGTTTTGTTTCCTGGCTATTATGGAAAGAATAACAATAAATAAATATAGATATGATAGTATCTCTATGGCAGGATAGGGAGTTCTTTTGGTGTATGCCTGGTATATCTGGGTCAGAAGGTAGTCTATCTTTAAATTTTGAGAAATATACATACTGATTTTCATAATGATTGTATTAATTTTCAGTCCCACTCACAGTGAATAAGGTTTCCTCTTTTCTCTCATCCTTGCGAGGAATGAATCTATCAGATTTGTTTACTTTTTATGGTGAAACCCATTTTTAAAGATTTATTATTTTGTTTCAGGTGTGTGTGAGTGCCTGCATGTATGTGTGTGCACGGCTTGTGTGCCTGGTGCCAGCAGAGTCTAGAAGACCACTTCAAGTCCCAGGAACTGTAGTTTAATGTGGTTGCAAGCCACTATGTAGGTGCTGGAATAGAACCCTTGTTGTCTGCAAGAACAGCAAGTGCTCTTAACCACTGAGTGATCTTCCAATCCTGTTGTTAGATTTTTTGATGATAGTGATTCTGAATTGAGAGAGGTGGTACCTCAAAGTGGTCTTAACTTGCATTTCCCTGATGGCTAGGGATGCTAACAGTTTTCTGGGTTGAGAATTTCATATATGCAGGTTGTACATATCGATAAACCCATTCCCCTTTCCCTACCCTCCAATTTCTTCTCTTCCCTTCATCACGTTTCCTTCCCAACTTCATGTACTCTTTAAAAAAAATTCTGCACTGGGTCTACTTAATGCTGCCTGCATGTGTATATGGGTATAGGATACTCTGCTGGAGCATGTGTAGCCTCTCAGGGGACACATCCCTGAAGAGGACGGACTTTTCCTTTCTGAGCATCTGTCAATGGCTAATAGCCCTTCAGTTAGGGGTAGAACTTTATGAGTTCTTTTCTCATCCAGGCTGGGATTTTGAGTGGCTTGGTTTTGTGCAGGTCTTGTGTATATAGTCATAGGAACTGTGCATTCATGTGTGTAATGGCAAATACTTTTTCACTGTAGATGACCAGTACCTCTGGCACGTATAGTCTTTCTGCCCTCTGTTCCACAATGATCCCTGAGCCTTAGGAGGAAGGAGTGTGATATAGCTGCCCTACGTGGATTTGAGCACTGTACAATCTTTTGTTCTCTGCATGTTGACCAGTTGTGTGTCTCTGTGTTAATCACTACTGCAATAAAGAAGATTCTCTGATGAGAGTTGAGAGATGCACTAATCTATGGACACTTATTGTCAATTTATGCATTTTCTCTGAGAACTATCTGTTAATTTTATTAGCCCATTTGTTTGCCAATTTTCTTTTCTGGTGTTTAATTTTGTAGCCCTTTGTAAATTCTGGGTATTAGACCCCTGTCAAAGATTTTCTTCCATTCTTTAGTCTCTCTGCTCTCATGATCATTTCTTTGTTTCTGTACAGAAAACTTTTTATTTCTTGTAGTTCCATTTGTTGATTCTTGAGGATCTTGCTTGTGCTATTGGAGTTCTGTTCAGAAATTTATTGACTACTCCTGTATCTTGAAGTGAGCTCTCCATGTTTTCCTGTAGAAAGTTTCAGCACTTCATACTTTTATTTTTAATTTAATTTATTTATTTTAATTTGATGTGTATGAGTATTATGTCTGCATGTATATAAGTGCACCCATGTCTTGCAAGCCCACAGATGACAGAAATGGGCTTTGGATTCTGCAGAACTGGAGTTATGGACAGTTGTTAGCCACCATGTGGATGCTGGGATTCAAAGCTGAGTCTTCTAGTGCTCTTTATCACTGAGTCATCTCTCCACTACTTCAGTACTCATATTTTAAATTGATCTATTTTGAATTGATTTTGGAAAGAAAAAAGGATGAATCTAATTTCATTCTTCTGTAAGTAAATAACAAATTTTGCCAGCACCACTTATTGAAAAAGCTCTATTTTTTATCAAGTGCATGTTTTTGGAACTTTTGTAAAGGATTAAGCAAGTTTACCTCTGGATGCTCTATTTTGGATCATTTACTACCAATCTGTCTTTATGTCAATAGCAGGCTGTCTTTTTCACTATATCTCTCTAGTATAATTTGAGGTCAGGTATTGTGATACCTTAATTGTGTTCTTTTTCTTAAAGATTGCTTTGGCCACCCTTTTTTCTTTTTAAAAATTGAATCGCTCTGTATTTCCATACAGAATATCTCAGTCAATGTTAATCACCTTATAACCTCTTTCCCTACTGACCCCCTAGCTCCCCAGATGAAATCCATACATCCTTTCATCTGTGTTACAGTTTATTGTGTCAAGTTAGTGTCCCCAAATGTTCCTCAGTTAAGGTTCATCCATTAAGGTCTAGTCAGCCTAGCCAGAGTCCCTTGCTTTTGGAAGATTGTCTATCCTTTTGAAGTTCTATATTAATTATTTCATTTATTTTTTTAGTTTTGTGAAGAATGTCATTGGAATTTTGTTAGGAATTACATTGAATTTGTAGATTACTTTTGGTAACATAGCTATTTTCAAGATATTGATCTTGCAAATCCAGGCACATGGAAGGTCTTTCCATCATCTTTTACCTTCTTTGGTTTCTTCTTTCAGTCTCAATGTGTTCTTTATAGATGTGTCTGTCACTTCTTTGGTTATTCATAAGTGCTTTTTTGGATTTGCTATTAATGGAATATTTCTCCTATCTTCTTTCTCTGTGAGTTCATTGTTGATATATATGAAGGTTGTTAAAATTTTGTATATTGATACTGTATTCTTAAACTTCCTTGAAGGTATTTATTATACATAAGAGTTTTCTGGAAGAGTCCAGGGTCGTGTACATACAGAATCATATTGTCTGCAAAAGGGATGGCTTGGTGTATTCCTTTCTTCTTTTAATCCTTTTTTTGTTTTCTGAGATTACTATTTTAAATGTTCTCTTGTATTCTCCCAATGAACTTGTTTGTCCCCCCATTATTTTTAAAAAATACATTACTTTAAAAATCAATAGCTTAAATTATGTGCATTATTCTACAGTATGATGTTTTTGAAGTATATATACACTGGAAGCATTTAAATGGGGCTAATTAGCATACGTTTTACTTCATATAGGGTTTTTTATGGTGAGGACACTTACCAGGCACCCTTGGCATTTTAAAAAATACTGAGGCATGTTGTTTAAATAAAGTCTCTATGTTGTAAACAGATCTGAACCTACAGTATCTAAATGAAAGTATTTTTACCCCTCACCCAGCTTCCACTGTCTTGGTAGCTTCCAGGGTTTGTGTTTGTTCTCCCTCGTCCTATTGTCCTCTTTTCTGGCTGGTGTGCCAGCACTGTTGGAAGCCCAGTGAAAAATTCAGATTCCCTTTTCTCCTTCTCTCTCATGTCTGCTACTTAATGACTTTTGGGTGGAGAGATAATAAGGGAAAACAAATGATTGAAATCATGAGTAGAAGAATGTAAAATTCAATTTTATGTTAACAAAATAAGCTTTTTGTTTGACTCCAGGGACAGGAAGATTATGAATGTTCTTTTTATTACTTTCAGACTGCTTCCAAATTACCTTATGTGTGTTTGCAATAAAAATGCTGCAGGTTTCTTAGCAAAATAATTTCTAATCTTTGGCTAAATTGTTTAAAATTTCCGCTTTTCCTTTGTATAATTCAATTTTTCTCATAATGATAAATTGCCATGATTTATCAGATAACAACATAGCAAGAGAGCTAAATTGTGTGGCTTCACAGTGATTAATTCAAAGCTATACTGTCAACAACATCAATGAGACCAACATCAATTTTTACAAGCACAAATGTCATGTTTAAATATAAATGACTTACATATCTTATGCTGTCTCTCCCTGTTTCTTTTAAAGTTTATTAATGTGCATTCTCTCCAATAAAATTGTGTTCTTTAAAAAAACTTATATGTATATAAGTGTTTTGCCTGCATATATATATATATATATATATATATATATATATATATATATGTATGTATGCACCATGTGTGTGCCTGGTATACATGGAGGCCAAAAAATGGACATCAGATTCCCTAGAACTGGAGTTACAGATGACTGTGAGCCATTGTGTGAGTGCTAGGAATTGAACCCAGTCCTCTATAAGAGCAGCAAGTGCTCTTAAATGCTGAGGCACCTCTCCAACCCCTAAAATAGGTATTCCAGTAGTAGTGACCCTTGATTCTCAGCCCTCATGAACTTTTAGTTGTTTTTAAAACTATGTTTTTATTTTCAGATGTCTCTTCTAATCTTTTTTCTCTTTGCTTCCTCTTTTCTTATTCCATGCCTTGCTTAGTACATTTTTCTGCTCTATCTGCTGGCTTCTTTTACTTTCTTGAAACTTCTGGATTGTTCCTAAGTTAAACAAATTTAATTCTGAAGATTATTAAAATCATGTACATTAATTTTCAAAAATCCGGTAAGTATGAAAAAGTCTAAAGGAGGCAAATAAAACAAAAATCTCAAAATTCTACCACACAAAAGCAATTATTATCAATATTTTGAACAAAGCATTAACAGAATTAATATAATGTGCTAAAAACAAGTACATAATTGTAAGTAAATTGCATATAAATATACTTAGGCACATATTTTATATTTTAAGCTTCTCTTTCTTTCAAGTAAAAATTCCAATATCTTTTATACTAATAATGTAGACATCATTTTTTGTAGCTGACCCTTGTTTTGTCCAACTCCTTAAAAATAGACATTTTTCTTCTCATTTCTTTTTTAACAAAAGTGCTAATGATATTATTATTTCTGCATCTCGTTGTACTTGATGGTCTTCCTAGTGTAAAATCTCAGCAGGAGAATTACTTGATCAAAATATTAAAGTAAAAATTTTGATAATTTTTTGTTGTTGCTTCAAACCATGGACTTACACTGTAGCCCAGGCTTGATACTTAGTTTATATAATGATTGAATATACAAAGACTCCTGTTGAGTTTGTTTTTACTTTTATTCATGCTATCCTTTCATGGCTCATTCCTGGAATGTTTTCACCATAAGTTGCTGAAGGGAACCCCAGTGGTTTTGTCAATATACCAGGTGTCTCTTTTGGCTCTTTATATAGTAGACACATTGAAGAAATGGATATGATTGTAGTAGAGGCTGAATGTAAGTAATAAAAGCATGGGATGAATAAAATTAATAGGAAACACTTATACCATAGCAGTGCTAACAATGTTTAGAAGATTGTTATATGAAAGGAATGTATATTTTCATTTTGTTATACAGAAATAATAGTATTTTGAGTTAAAATTTAAAACTATTAAGTTATTAAAGTTGCTTAATAGTGGATAAAGCTACTTAGTAATAATCAGTTTTAAAAATGTTAACTTGTTGAACCCCAGTTTAATTTACATTTTAAAACGGGAGGTTTGAATCAAGTGATTTCTAAAGCATTTCTTAACTATAAATTTTATGATTTTTAAGTGAAATTCTAAATCTAGAGCATACTTTAGAATAGTAATTACTTGTCAACCTTGCTAATGTTTTAGTGCATTGATCTTTTTAATCTTTACATGAACTGCCAGGTGAAGGCTAATCAATTTAAAGTTGAAAATGACTTTTTGCTCTGTATAGGTAAAGGGTTTCAAAAATGCCTAAAATTTCTATGAATTGTTTATGTTGTGAAAAGCATTAGAAACTGTTTTATACTTGTTTCAAGAAAGAAAGCAGATGTGAAAAAATACCACTAATTCAAAATATAATAATTTGAAGGTATAACTTGCTTGGCTATTGTGGGGAGTATGGCATTTCTCCTGGGATTCTCCTTCACAGACTTCCATGGATTTCTAAGATCAAATGGTTGAATCCATTTTTGACATCTGTTGACTGTTTGGTGAGAATGAATGGAACTTCAAATCATTCATTTAGCTATCACTGAGCCATACTACACTACTGAGTGTCCATTATTCAGTGGCAGGCAGTATTTAGGGACTAAGAATCTACAGTGAACAAAACAGATCAAAATATGGAGCCTGCATTCTAGATATACTCTTCAAGTTTGAGTCACATAAACAGTTAATAAAGTAGATCCTAGAGAATTGTTATGATGATTGAATTTGCCACAAGAGCTATGTGACTCCTTGCTATCGTATGACATATGGCATTATCCATTGAGGATGTTTATTCTCTTGTGGTTCATCTGTATAGTGCTGCTCTAGTCATCCACTATGCTTCATACACATAGCAAATCCTGCCTGAGCCTTAAGTGTTATACTTCTTAATAATTTAAGTCTTTTATCTTTTGTATTATAGGACCATGCATGTATACCGTTTCTTCAGTCAAATTAAGTTCCTTAGTAGCTGCCTGACTATCAGAAAGGCCTTTAGTGCTAGGTATATTACATATATACACCCACACACCCATGTGCACATGTACACACACACACACACACACACTCACTCACTAATCTAGTAGCTCCTATTGAGTATGGTAATCTTACCAGCCTCTTTGTGTAGCCATGGTATTTATTCTTGATGGGGACTGGAGGTGGTGAGCTATTACTCATTCCTGCCAGCTCAGCTTCATTAAAAAAAAGAACATAATAGAAGACACCGAGTGTGGAGAGAGGAAGAGGGTAGGGGTAGGTCTGAGAGGAGATGGGGAGGGGTCAGAATATGGTCAAAATACATCGTATGAAGCTATCAAATAGCACAAATATTATCGAAAAAGAAACTACATCAGCCAAAATTAATTTACTGAGTTTGAATTTCATAAAAAGGGATTTGAGTTCAACTTGCCTTCTTTCAAAAAGGCTCTTTGGATCCTACCTAAATGAAAAGAATAAAAATTGTTGATGCTGGGTTCACAGAAGTTAGGACCTCCTAACCCTCAGCTGTGAAGGCAGACGGGATCCACTACTCATGATCTCCCATCATCCAGCCTGCTGGCCTGAACATGCCTTTAATTACCGTGCCTCTCAGTATGTACACACATTTTTCAGATTGCAATCATACAAGACTAAATCTGTAAACAACTTACAGTTTTGCATTTTTGCTTATTTTCTAACCTATGTTCCTAACTTAATTAGTTAGGGTTAAGAGTACTGATAAATTCTACTTTCTCTTTTAGAAAATATTTATATATATTTATTTGTGTGTGTGTGTGTGTGTGTGTGTGTGTTTAAACACCTTTATGCATTTGTGGAGGTCAAGGGACAACTTGTAGGAGTTGGTTCTCTCCTTCCTTCCTTTACGTGGATCTCAAGAATCGAACTTAGGTCATCAGACTTGATAGCAAGTCGAGTCATCTCAATGGCCTTATTACCTTTTCTTTTGTATTTGTTTTTAAAGTTATTCTAGAATATATGTTTATCTATGCACTCTGTTTTTCCATATAAAGCAAATAAACATAAATATTTTAAAATATTAGCAATTCTTAAGTTCCTATAATTATAGAAATATATTTTCTTATTTTTATACTTCATAGTATTTTCTCTAATTATTCTTCTGTTTTTGCTAACATTATCTTCCTTTTCTAAATCTTATACTCCTTAATGATCCAAAGTATACTTTGTTAAAGGCTAACTCAAGCCTGTCTTTTATATGAAATTTCTCCCTGATTAGCAGGTTAGTTTTCATTTTACTCTGTTATGAACTCCTACAATACCTAATGACTGGTGGTTAACAAGAACATTTTGCTTTAGTCCAGTTTAAAATGCCTTTTAGTTGCATTCTAATTTGTATAATTTGGCAGTATTTTCATTGTAGGATTTGATTCTTCAAGAACAGGTTTTCATGTTTAAGTACAGGGATTATGTCCTTGTAAGCATTTCTTATTATCCATTTGGTATTCTAGATTCTCTGTATTATAAACATCTCACATTAGGTTGTTTTACAGTATTAAATACAGAGAGGTATTATAACATCAAAATTGATTATTCTCATTTCTCTTTTAATTAGAATATATATATAAAACACAGATTCATTCAGTTATTAAAGTAATATTTAGTGTTTACTAGGTTCTAAGGTTCAATGTAACATAGCCAATTTTCATTTCTTTTAATTAGAATATATGTGTAATTCAGATTCATTCAGTTATTAAAAAATGTTGCTGTTTATTAATTTCTAAGATTCAAAGTAACACAGATTACAAAGTCAGTATCTAGCACACTGTTAAGATAGTGTAATAACTTGCAAGTAATATACTAGTATTCCTGAAAACATGCCACTGTACCTTTTAAACTAATTGGACGTCTTAAACTATGCCTCTTTTGATCAGCAACAGTGAGGCTTTCAAGATTTCTACTTTTTACTTAGTAAAGCCGGTAATGAGACCTTTATTTCCTAATGAATACAAATGTGGGCCCAGGGCCAGGTGAATGTTACCGATACTGGTTTAATGCTTCCTTTTTCTCTTTTAGCAAAACAACACAAGAATCAAGACTCAACAATGAATTAGCTGACTGGTACACTTTGATGTACACTCACACCTCCTTGCCTCTCTTTTTTCCTTATTGATTTCCTTCAGCAAAGGAAAAATTTCTGTTGGACTTAGGATTCTTTGATAGCTTTTAATAAATGATTCCTTGTTGTGTTTTTAGACTACTTAGAATCTCCATGGAAGTAAAGATCACATGCTTATTCAGTTTAATGTATCTGACCTTTTCCCATGATTGACACCTCTAAATAGCTATAGCAACTCAGTAATTATGCACCAGCTGTGTGGTGTAGTCATTTCACACTAAAACATAGGTCTTCATGAGTAGTTTGTCCTCCTTTAAACCAGCCTAATAAAAAGAGAGGTTTAATTTTTATTTTTAAGTATAATCACCAAATGTGTCTCTTTTCTCATTGTGCTACATAAACATTCCACATGAGAGACCATTCCTAAATCAAGAACTGTTTCAGTACTGGTGTTTATTGTTTAACTGAACATTTATAACTTGGGTTTGAGTGTTGGCCCAGCAGCTAAGAGCACAGCTAAGAACAGCTTACAACTATCTGTAACTCTGGTCCCAGGGGATCTGACACTCTCTTCTAGCCTTCACTGGAGCAGGCATGTACATGTGCACATTCATACTTGCAGGCCAAACACTCATGCAGGGACTGGAGATATGGCTCAGTGGTTAAGAGCACTGATTGCTCTCTCAGAGACCAAACAGGTTCAATTCCCAGCAACCACATGGTGCCCCACAACTCTCCATAACTCCAATTCCAGGGGATCTCACAGCCTCTCTGACCTCTGTGGACACTGCACAACATGGGTGCACTCACATACATGCATACAATTCACTCATATGCCAAAAATTTTTTAAATCATACAGATTAAATAAAAACATCTTTTAAAAATTTCCAACAATTTTAACTCTATGCAGCACAACAGTTTCTGTGTAACTGAAGTATCAAAAGCTAGAATTTGTTAAGAAATAATATTACTTTTGATGACTCTTAAAAGGAAAAACTCTATTTTTTTCTGCTGACATATACATATTCTATTTTCATCTATTTTTTTCACAGAATTTGTTATGAACTCTACATAAACTTCTGGAAATTAGACTTTTCCTTCAAACAAAAACTCAATAGGGAAGAATTTGGCTAACTATTTGAAGACTTAAAGACATTCTTTAAAGAAATTTTAAATTTATTTTTATTTTCTGTGTATGAATGTTTTGCCTGCATGTATATAAGTACATCCATTGTGCAATGCCCACAGAAGCCAGGAGAAGGATTTGGATCTCTTGGAACTGGAATTATGGATGGTTGTTAGATGCCATGTGGGTGCTGGGAACCTAACCCCGGTTCTCTGCAAGAGCAGTCAGTGCTCGTAACCGCTGAACCATACCTCCTTAGTCCAAAAGATATTCGTAAGTAAGATTTTACAAGAAAAGAGAAAAGAATAATCACGTGTTTAGCTTTCAGACTGAATTGTAAGGATATTTTAAAATAATAGTTTTATTGATTTTTTTGACAGTTTTCATACAATGTATCATATTGACTCCCTTCTCATCTCAGATTCACCCGCTTCCCTATCTTTCCAACTTTGTGTTCCTTTTTTCCTTCTTTTAAGAAAGAAAAATTCATCAAGTCCAATTTGTATTGTGCAGATACCCTTGGGCTGGGCCCAATCCCTGAAGTGGGGTCAACCTACCAGGGGCCACACCTTAAGAGAAAATGGACTCTCTCTCTTCTAGAAATTATGAATTGCCAGTAGCTCTTGATCTAAGGTTATGTCTTCATGACCACTTCCCTCCTGCATGCTGGTGTTTTGCTGGACTTGAGACTGTTCAAGTCTTGTGCATGCTATCACAACCACCTTGAGCTCTTGTGTGCAACTGCCTGTTGTGCACAGAAAACAGATTTGTTGAAGTCACCAAGAACCTCTGACTCTTACAATCTTTCCTTCCTGTCTTTCCTGATGCTTCCTGAGCCTTTGGGAAGGGATGTAATATAGATGTCACATTTGGGCTAAGAACTCTGAAGTCTCTTCTTCTCTGTACTTTGACCAGATGTAGGTCTTTATGGTAATCTTCATCTACCAAAGAAAGTAGTGTCTCCGATGAGACTTGAGAGAGGCACTAATGTATGGGTATAATGATGTCATTAGGAGTTGCTTTAATATGTCCATTACGCAGAATAATGGTAGTAGATTGTCTGTAGTGGTGCAGTTAGCTAATTGTGTGCCTGCACAACAGTGCATACGTGGAGATCAGAGGATAACTTGTAGGAGTTGGTTCTCTCTTTCCAACTTTTCGTATATGGGTTATGGGTTCCAGGAATCAAACTTGGGGTGTTAGGTTTGGCAGCAAGGGCTATTACTCACTGAGCATCTTTCTGGCCCTCTAGGGATGATGTTGGTTACAGATAAAATCACAGCATATTCTTATTTTTATGTTCTTTAGTTATCTCAAACATTTTTCCTTAAATAATATTGCTTTATGCTTGTATTTTCAAGATATGTTTATGTCTAAATGATTCTATACTTTAAAAAATGCGACATAAAATCACTTCTTATTCAACATTTTATTATGTCCATTTTAAAGTATTCCTTCCTTTAAAAATTTGTCTCTTACATTTAAAAATAACAATTGTTCTCTATATAATCTTGTAGAGTAAGTGAGATTAGGATTAATAATTGCCAAGTTACTAGAGAACAAATCCATCATTAGTTTCTTGAAATCCTTTTCTTCTTTACTGTTATGTAGCAGGATATAGTCTAGTAGGAAACATTGATGACAATATTAATCTGGAAATGGTATTTTCTCCCAAGATCTAAGGTGATTCTCTGGTTTCTTAAGCCAAGGTTAACATAGAAGTCGGTAATATAGAAAGAAGCAGGAAGTCCATGACATAGAAAAAAGAGAATTTGTTCCTTCTTATTCCACTAAGCTGTTGAAGGTTAGCACTCTGAAGTATTAATGTCTACTATGTACCTGAAATGCTGTTCAATATTTTATACCTATTTTATTATTTCATATAATGTTTAAAGAAAATTACCTAAATCTGTCAGTAAATTTTAAACATATAGATTATTTATCCCCCAAACAAATGTTAGAATTATTTTCATAAGTTATTATTACAGTGAAATTGACATTAGTTGCATGTGCTACATATTCCTTTTCAGTAAAGCAGCACAAACAAAATTTCATAAATATATATGGCAGAGGCAAGCTCTGAATACAAGCACTTGCCTCAATAGCATGCTTTCAAATCCTACCTTATAATTCATGAATCCTAGAACAATGTTGTCATAATAAAATAAAAAAGGAATGAGCTACACATAGATAGGAATTCATTTCCTTTATTTCTTATCCAAAATAAAGGTTTCATTACTGGCAAGAGACTGCATTTTAATATTTTGCAATAAATAAGTTAAAACAACATCTTCACTTGCCTACATGGATCCATTCACCTCAAAATATGAAAATTATTTTTATAGCTTGATGATTTTTAGAAGATTTATAATTATTTTCATGTCTACATTATTAATTGCCCTTACACACACACACACACACACACACACACAAACACACACACGCACAAACACACACACACGATCTTCTTCCAGTATTAGAAGAATGCCAATCTTGGTTCTAATCTTTCTAGAATTTGGAAGTAGTTTTATACTACCACAATAAAATATATAATTTCTCATGTGGTTTTAATTAAAATTACTTATAAAATATATTTATTTACCCAGTTGCATGTTATCCTTATCAACCCTGTCTGGGCCAGTGACACTCTCTAAGCGAAGGAATTAGTACTTGAACGTTACCCAATATCCACAAATTGTAGGGCTAGCAACTAGTAGAATTAGGATTCAATTGAATGTTCCTGATTTGTATTCTCTAATGGACAGTACACTGTCTACCTGATAAGTACTATTACAATAATCATTTGTGGAGAAATTACATCATCTCAGACATTAATGTTTTACTTTCTTCTACTTAAACTTCACAGCAGAACCAAGCAAGGTGACCATCACCACTTTAATTTTATTAAAAAACCCCACACACATAAAGAATGTTTTCCAAGGTCACATAGCCAGTAAGTGGAAAGACTAAGATTTTATGATATAACACAGTGTTTAAATGCTAGATGTTATTTGGCAGAAGTTGAGTATTAAAACGACAATATACAATTTGTAGCCAATTAGAACTGGATTTAAATTTTGACACCATAATTCAGTAAGTTTGAGTCCTTAGTAAATTTCTGGTTTTTAAAGTTTAGTGCTGTGGTGGGATTACAGTACCAACATTATTATACCCTTTAAGTACAATCATGACCACTAAAACTGTATAATACATTTATTATTTTCAAAGAAACTAAATAATATGCACCGAATACCTAAGAAATTTCACAATTTAATGGCATGTCTCCTGAAATTTAATATCATAAGAATTTTAGTTAGGATTTTCTAGTTATATTAGTCAGCTGTGAGTGCATTAACAAAACATGTAGGCAGGTTTAAAAATAGGTATTAGTTTTCTCACAGTTCTGGAGGAGAGGGGTACAGGGTCAAGGAGGAGGGCAGAATAGGTGGTTCTGAGGCCTCTTTCCCTGGCTTATTGGCGATAGCCATCTCACTAAACCGGCAATGCTTCTGTGTGTCACTGTGCAGAGAAAGCAATTGAGGGAACTTTTAAATGTCTTTTCTTTTAAGAATACTAACTGGATCTGAGCTACCTTATAACCTCATTTTACTTTGTCTCTATGAATATTCTATCTCCTGTATAATCACAATCAGGGTTTAAGATTTAATATAGAGAATTTCAGAGGACACAAATATTCCATTGTATTAACATTTTGACATTCCTTACTATTTGTCATTTGAGAATATAAGGTAGATTTTTTTTGAGCTACTATATTAATATTTTCTTAAGAGAAAAACTAATATAACTGATTTTTTAATGTACTTGCCCATACAAATATCCTCTTAATTGCTTATATTTTGTTTCTTTAGATAATAATTTTCTTTATTCCTATTCAGTGATATGTATAGGTACAGATAAAATTACTATAGCTATTTATGTACAAGATTTCATTTATATGTAAGTTTTCAAATTATTTGGGTGAAAAAAATCTAATGAATTTATTGGTTATTTAAAGTACTCTCTAGACACATAGGGTATTTAAATTAGAATCTAGACAGATTGGTTATCTAGATTATAATCTAGCATGGCTTAAACATTCCTTAAAAATAAACTCAAGATGAATCATAGACACAAAGGAGTGCTGATGAAAGACAATGAAAGTCCAAAACAAAAAGTACCAGTTGGGGAACTGAGAACTTGGTTTGGGAGTCAAGTTTTGATAATAAATAGAATAAGCTTCCAGATGAGAGGGTAGATGATGTATTTACTCAGATACATGACAAAAGGAAAGTACTTGGAGCAAAAGAAAAGTTCCACTAGATGTCGAAGATGGCATGCTGCTTAGAGGGCTGTTAGGTTAATAGATCTAGCAGGTAGGCCAACATGCAGCTTGCCAGTTCTCCAGAAAAGTTTGGCTTTAAAGAGTACATGTTCAGAGCCTACAGATTGTATATAGTAGTTGAGAATGTGAGGGTGGACAGCTTTCTGGATATCTCCAACCTTGAATGTATAAGTAAAAGAAGCAGCAAAGGAAGTAGTATAAATGAAAAGATGAGAAGAAAACGAATAGCAGAACACTTGCTAACAGTAGGGGCCCCGGGGCATCTGTTTCTCTAGAAACAGCAGTAGAGAATTAGTGGAATAGAACAAGTGTAGGGAGAGAACAGAATTTTTTTTCTAATGAAGGATATAATTAGGCGCTGGAGAGACGGCTCAGCAGTTAACATTATTGGCTGCTCTTGCAGAGGACCTGGGTTCAATTTCCAGTACCCACATGGTGACTAACAACCATCCTTAACTCTAGATCCAGGGGATCTGACATCCTCTTCTGACTTCCTTGGACATTGCACAACACAGGTGCACGTACATCCATGCAGCCAATATGCTTAAACACATAAAATAAAAATGAGAATAAATTTTTAAAAAGAATATAATTAAAGTGTGGTGAGTGGTAACAAAAAATTATCAAGGGGCTAATGAGATGGCTCAGTAGTTAAGAACACTTAATGCTCTTGCAAAGGACTTGGCTTTGGTTCCTAGAGCCCACGTGGTAGCTGGCAGCTACAACTCATAACTCCATCTCCAAGAGATCAAATGCCCTCTTCCGACCTCCATGGGTATTGTGGGAAAGCGATGTGCTTACATACATTCAAGAAAGACACTCATACATAAAATAAAAAATTGAAAATATAGTTAAAAATGAAAGATGATCACAAAGATATAGTCAAATAATTAGTATTAATAGTTTGTTGAGGATCTGTGGTCCACTTAATTAGGTTAAATATCTGTTGAAGTATTATGCTAAAATACAATACTAAGCCCTAAGCTTTATACATCATAAACAGTCAAAACAATTTACTGCACTGAATTAGTTGAATTTCCATTAACATGCAAATAATTGTCTTCTATGTTCAGGGATAATTGAGAGTTTTAATTTGTGCATTTACTTCCTAATGAAGGTCATCGAACACTATTTATTGGAGTTCATGTGCCTCTTGGAGGAAGAAAATGCCATCGACGTCACAGGCATCGTGGTCATAAACACAGAAAGAGGGACAGAGAAAGAGATTCGGGACTAGAGGATGGAAGGGAGTCACCTTCTTTTGGTAAGCTGTATTCTTGCTTTTAATAAAGTTATGATTGTAGCAAAAGACTTGCTTCTATGACTCATAATTCATAGTAGTATCTTATACTCATAAAGTTATTTATACTTTTATAAAATGTTTTGGACAAGGGGAGAAGTTACAGTTACAAAGACTGAAATATATTTCACTTACATATATGCTTTGTGAACCTGTGAATTGATTTAGTTTTATAATATAAGTAATGCAATTAGTTTTATGATATGCATACAGAAATACTCAATGAAAAAATTTAAATTCTGATTTCCCAATAATATAAAGGCTTTTATGGAATCACATGTGGACACTGCCCATTTAAGGATGCATTTTGTGCTGAAAATGTATTATATCTTAAGAGAATATTCAAAGGACTTATCTTAAACATAATATATGTTATGCTTAATATATATATGTATACATATGGGCTCTTTAGTACGCCTTTCTTATGACCCTATCTCGTGTTCCCCAACCGCTATCGGTCATGGGTCTATCTGCTAGAGCTTTTCAACTCCCTTGCATCACATCCTAAACAACACTGACTCCTCCTCTCCCAGCAGCTACCAGTTGCCAATAGTTCCTCAGCTAGGATTTTTGTCTTTGAGTCCATTTATGTGCTTTATGACACTTATTAACTTGTGTATATTAACCATCATGCATCTCTGGAATAAAGGTGTAATCAAGAAAACAAGTGACTCAATTAAAAGATGGGCTAAGGATCTGAGCAGAGAGTTCTCAAAAGAAGAAATAAAGATGCCTGAGAAAAATCATTACTAATTAAAGAAATGGAAATTAAAACTACTTTAAGATTTCATTTTACTCTAGTCAGACTGGCTAAGATCAAGAGAACAAATGATACCACATGCTGGAGAGGATGTGAGGAAAGAGAACTCACATTCACTGCTGGTGGAAATGCAAACTTGTGCAACCCCTATGGAAAGCAATGTGGAGAACTGTTAAAAAAGCTAAAATGAACCTATCTTTTGACCATGTTATATTGCCCTGTGGCGTATACCTAAAGAACTCATCCTGTTGCAGATACTTGTACATCCATATTTGTTGCTGCTCTGTTCACAATAGCTAAGTCATGGAAGCAACATAAGTGTCTCTCAACTGACTAGAGAATAATGAATATGTAGTACATTCACACAATGGAGTTTTACTCAGTGGTAAAGAAATCCAAAATCATGACATTTGCAAGTAAATGGATGGAACTAGAAACTGTTATGCTAAGTGAAGAAAGACAGAATCAGAAAATAAATGACGTATGCTCTCCCTCATTTGTGGATCGATCCTAACACTAAATCCTTTTATATGAGTATGTATCCTGATGTGACTGCAGGAATCAGGAAAATGGAAAGGAGCCAGGAAAGTAAAGGAAAACAGGAACCTAAGAGAGAAGAATAATAGGAGACAGGTGTTACTAAGGAGAAATGGATAAAGGGAGGGTAATTAGATGGGAGGGGAGAGGATTACAGAAGGAAATGCGGGGAGAAAGGGAAAGAAGGGGCTCAAAAGAGTGGGAACCTTAGGAGACTGATGTTATCAAGGAGAAATGAGGAAAATGGAGACTCTTTAAAGGGGGAAGGGTATGCAGGGAGAGAGAGGAAGAGAGAGAGAGAGAGAGAGAGAGAGAGAGAGAGAGAGAAGAGATAATGCCTAGCTAGTGTAAAACACCAGAGGTAATCACATTAGTCCAACAATCTAATGACAAATTCCACATACAGTATCTCCACATGAGTCCATGTGCATGGCTGAAGGCTACACAGCAAGAAACTGTGCCAGACAAGAGAACCCTTCCTTTGAGTTGTTGGCCAGGGTGGTCCAAGAGACTCCCAAAATTACACGGGCTATATTGCCTCAGCTATTGATTGCCTCCCAGAACCTGAAGATAAGACCCTATTGCTGAAGATAGCACATACTTCGGAGACTGGATTTGGAGCAATAAAACTGGACCTGACCTGGAAGCCACTTCCCTGAAGACTAGCACTCATAGTTCTGGAGAACATTACTCAAGTAGGCAAAGGAGAACAGCAACATATAACCCAATACTAGTTTTAGGACCAAATAACCACATCAGTGACTGGCACAGCATTCAACACTGGTGCAGTAGTGGCACTTTTATCTTGGGGCCAATCAATGGCTACCTAATTGGTTTTAGAACCCACTCAATGGGAGGAAATGCATGTATGATAAGGAAATCATAGCCAAATACATATGACTGAAGAGGTCATAGATCTTAGAATGATTGCCAGAGCTGTCACATCCCTAGGCTAATAATAACTTCTTATTAAATGCAAAATATGTATCCTTATATTTACAGTCAAGTGTCCCAGTCTCCACTAATGGAGTAATGGATAGCAGATCCCAATCTTTTTCTGAGGAAATAATGGCAGCTGATTGCTGTTGAGTAAGAATGAGTTAGTCTTCCTAACGTGAGGGATTCTGGGTAGGCTAATTGGACCTCAGTAGACGAACCTGCACTGAAATCACTTGGGGACATCTATTTGACACAACAGACTTTAACACAGATAAAAGAATATATGCATTCCAGCTGGGGTCTATGGTGGTGGTGAAGGGGGATATAAAGCTGATTAAGATTGAGGTGTTCTGTGTGAATCACACAATAATTCAATAAAATAAAATTTTAAAAATAGAAAAAAAATTCTTGGTTTCATTTTTCTTAACAGTTGAACAATATTCCATGATGCCGTTCTTTCATTACCCACTCATTAGTCACTAGTCATCTAGATTGTTTCCATTTCCTGACTATTGTGAATATTGTTAATAGCAATTAACATGATAAATAGATATTTCTATAATATGATGTGGTGTCCTTTGAGTAAATGCTCATGTGTGGTATGGCTACATTATATGAAAGATCTGTTTCTAGCTGTTTCAGATTCTGCACACTGATTTCCCTAGGAAAATTTCTCTATTTTGTATCTTTTACTCCCACTGTATGTTTTAGCATAAACAACAATTCTTATTTTGATACACCACATTCATAATTGAAGCTACTTCAAAAATCAGTAAAATGCCAATCATTATAGCAGAAATATTTACATTAACTAAGAAAATGATTCTTATCTTGATAGTACTAGTACTATAATTTACATAAATATGTCATGCTATTTTATTTTATTTTATTTTAAATTAATATTTTATTGAGTTTTTGTGCATTTAATGCAATAAATCTTAATCCTATTTAAACCCTCTGCCCCATCCTCACTCTCCTTAACCCACTGGATTTCATGCATTCTGTCATATATGTTAAGGCATATTCATTCAAGTTTTGTACCCAGATGTCCCTCAGTGCAAATTCATCCACTGAAATTAGTCAGCCTATTGAGAGTCACTTGCTTAAAGAAGATTGGCTCTCCCTCATCCAGTACTAATAGTTGCCTCTAGTTCCTCAGCTAAGGGTGGGCCCTGTGCCCATTTCTCCAGTTCTTTACGGGGTTTTTGTCTGATTGAGTCAGCATGAATTTTGTGCATCCTGTCACCATTGCTGTAGGTTCATACGAACAATTTCTCAGAGACCAGAAAGAATTTGTTTCCTTAGGTTCATTCACTGACTCTGACTCTGACAATCTTTCTTCTGCCTCTTCCACAGTGGTCCTTGAGCTGTGGGTGGGTGAGGTTTAATATAGGAGTCCTATCCAGGGACACGAAATCTTCAGTCACTTTTTCTCTATGTCTTGACCAGTTATAGCCTCCTGTGAATATCATACTCTGTTGCATGAGAAAGCTTTGCTGGTGAGAACTGAGGTATACATTAGTATTCTCTCTATCCCCTGTTCCACTATGTTTTATATGGTAGATGTGTCACCAAGGACTGGGCATCTCTCAGATATATCCTTTTTGTGTATGACCTGCTGGGGAACTCTGATAGCCTCCATCTGTTGCAAAAAGAAGCTTCTTTGATGAGTGGCACATTGCAAGGGCTTTAAGTCCAGTTAGTAGCTGTTGATTACACCCTAGATAAAAGTGCCATACTTCAAGACTATGACTTATTGTGCCAGTCATTGTTGTGGTTATTAGGCTTTGAAACTGAGGTTGGACCATGGATTGATTTTTCTCCTTTATCAGCTTGCACAGTATTGTCCAGAACTTTGAGAGCTTGTCTTCTAAGAGGAGGCTTCCATGTCAGTTCCAGGTCCATTGCTCCAAATCCGGTCTCCAAAGTATGTCCTGTCTTCAGAAATAGAGTCTTCAAGTTCTGGGAGGTAATCAGGGCTGTGGTAATATCCTGTTTTACTTTGGGAATCTTGGACTACTCTGACCGACAACTAGAACTGAAGTTTCTCCTGTCTAACACATGTAGTCGTGTTCAGATGACGTTTGTGTATTTTTTTGGAGGTTTTTGAGTTAGTGCATTTCTCTCTGATTTGTAACACCACCTAAGCTTTATTTGTCTCTCTTCTCTTGCTCTGCCTGGCTAACCTCCCTCCTACCTTCCCCCATTTTTTTTTTCCTTGATAATACCTACCGCCTGCCCTCTCTTGAATTCCTTCCCTTTCCTCTCATGGTTCCTGTATGTCTTCCCTCCTCCTTTCCCAGCTGAATACCCCCATTTCCGCTATCTCTCCCTTGGCAACCTGTGTTTCCCACTATCCCACTCTCCCAGGCTTTTTCTTCCCCTTTACCACCATGGTTCCTTTCCATTTTCCAGCCCGGCAGTTATATCAGGATATATGCTCACAGATAACGCTTTGATGCTAGGATCCACAAACGAGGGAGAGTTACATCATTTGTTTTTCTAAGTCTGAATTACTTCATTTAGCATAACAGTTTCTAGTTTCATCCATTTACCTTCGAATCTCATAATTTCATCTTTCTTTACCACTGAGTCGAACTCCATTGTGTAAATGTACCACATTTTCATTATCCATTCTTTAGCTGAAGCACATTTAGGTTGTTTCCATCCCTCAGTCAGTGTGAAAAGACCAGCAACAAAAATGGATGTACAAGTATCTTAAGTATCTTTGCAGTATGATGAGTCCTTTGGGCATAAGCCAAGGACTGGTATAACTGGATCACATGGTAGATTCATTTTTACTTTAGGGGGAGTTCTCTGCACTCCTTTCCATGGTGGTTGCATGAGTTTGTAATCCCACCAGCAGTGAATGAATGTTTCCCTTTCTCCACATCCTCTCCAGAATTTGGTATCATTTGTTCTCTTGATCTTGGCTGACTGGGGTAAGATGAAATCTTAAAGTGCTTTTGAGTTGCATTTCCCTAATTACTAAAGATGCTGACTTTTAAAATATATATTTCTATTGGATTATTTTCTTGTTTCTTTGTTTCTTGAGTTTCTTTATATATTCTGGATATTAATTCCCTGTCAGATGTGTAGCTAGCTGGTGAAGATTTTCTCACAGTCAGTGGGTTTCTTCTTCACTTTCTTGGTTATTTCCTTTGCTGTACAGACAATTTTTAGTTTAATGAGGTCCCACTTGACTATTGTAGACCTTAATGTCTGAGCAACTGATGCCTAATTTAGAAAGTTCTTTCCTACATCTATGTTGTGGAGGATACTGCCTATGTTTTCTGCTAGCATTTTCAGAGTTTCAGGTGTCATATTGAGGTCTTTGATCCATTTGGAGCTGACTTTTGTGCAGGTTGAAAGATAAGCTTCTGATTTCATTTCTACATATAGGTGGAGATCCAGTTTCACCAGCACCATTTGTTGATGACTCTTCCTTTCCTCCAGTGCACGTTCTTGGAACTCTTTGTCAAATATAATGTGCCAGAAATTGCATGCACTCATGTTTGGGTCTCCCATTATGTTCCACTGATTTTTGTGTCTGGTTTTGGGCCAGCACTGAGTTCTTTATATACTTTAGATATTAACCGCTTGTTCGAAACTGACAAATATTCTTCCATTCAATGTGTTATTAGTTCATTCTGTTGATTTTTGCTTCTTTTACTATGCAGAATCTTTTAAATTTCATCTTATCCTATATGTCAATTCTAAGGACTGATTTCATCTGCTACTGAGGCTCTGTTCTTTTTCATACATGTAGTATTTCTCAAATTATTTTCTGTATGTTTTCCTTTATCAGTTTCAGCATTTCATAATTTAGTTAAGGTCTCTGAGCCAATTTTAGTTGATGTTTGGGTGGACTGGGTGATAGGCATTAAAATTAAAATTTGTTTATCTGCAAGTATAATTAGAGCTGTGTCAGTACTATTTACTGAAAAGGCTATCTTTTTTCTAGTATATATTATCTTTGTAAAAAAAATCAGATTTCCAGTGTCTCTATATCCAGAGATGACTACAACTGTTGTTAACTATTCTTCCTAACAATCTTTATGGTGACTTCCAGCATGAAGAAGGAAGGTCGCTTCCAGTTCAGTCCCAGTCCGACTTCTCCATGTTTTGTAACCAAAGTGTGCTGTATCTTCAGCAATAGGGACTTAATATAGTTTTGGCGTGTTATCAGCAGCAGTGACAATGATTTATGATTTGTATATCCTTTGGTGTCTCCCTGGTCAAAAACACACAGAAAGGTTAGCACACCCCTGGTTCTAAGATTTTTAACATAAAACCTTGAGACTCCTTTTTCTGTCATTCAAGGTGTCTTTGAATAAAGACTCCATAACTGTTGTCTTTGCTATTTTTCCAGAAGCTTTTCTAAATCTGTAAGACCCTTGGGCTTATCATTACATGAGAAACTGTTCAGCAAGAGTGAGCAGGATCTCTGAAGGCCCACTATCATCCATTCCAAGTGTCACTTGGTCTTGAGCAGCTAAAGGAATACTAAACGGGAGCATTAGCATGAACCAATACAGTTATATCCTTTAGTCAAAAAAGTAATGCTAGGTAGAGTAGCATGCATAATACACGGACATTTTCCATGAACCATTCAGTCTCCTCATCCTGGGATGCTGCTCTTGCTGTGGGGCTCTGTCCAGATCCCCACTTCATCTTGGCAGGGCTGGCTGGCGCTTCTTGACTTGGCTCAGTCCGCTACACTTTAGGCCACCATGACTACTCTGGAATCTGCTTCTTAGTTATGATAGGCTCTTAAACAGCACAATAACCTCTGTGCTTTCCATCAGAGGTGCCCCAATCCTGAAAGGTGCATGGGCTGGGTCCACAGTAGTCACCCTCAGTGTACTCTATGCTATGTGCTCTTGGGCAATAGCTCTCTACCCCTCAGACAAGTTCAATCCTCCCTTCATGAACTGTTGCTCAGATTTTAAAGCCTTCTAGAAGCCCACTAGTACAATATTTGACTTTCTGTTAATATTCTCCTTCAGAACTCTTGCTTCACACAGATCTTGTCACATTTATTTCAAGTGACCTGGAAAGATCTCTTTTTCTGCCTTTCATGTTTCTTGTTACCTCATGATTACTGTAGTGTCTTAAGAATCTGGTTTATATGGAAGTCTCATTGGCTCTAGTCTATCAAATTCTCTCTTACCTCATAAAGCTCATGTACTTCGGTGGGGCTAAGCAAATCCACTAAAGCCTCATAATGTTCCTGAGGTCTCTTTCTTAGCTGTACTGGGAACTTAGTCTTATCTGGCCACATAAAATATTGCTTTCTCCACACCTACCCTCAGTAATGCCTATCTTGATCTTTCAGTGTTTGATATTCAGAGGGATCTGAACTGGAGATAACCACTTGTCCTGAGTGGCTTGTATGAGCCAATATATTAAAGACTGATGTCCCTTGCTTTGCGTTAAGTTTTGCAATGCTTGTCTCAAGGAAGAATGGATATTACTCAGTTTCTTTGCTTCCTCACCCCTCCAACTAATCCCATCTACTCCTGGCTTCATGAGCCAGTCTGTGACTGATCTTTCACTACTTATTTAAAAGTCTTTCCCATGTCAAGCAGGTCAGGTGCCAACTAGTCCCTGATTACTATAGTTTCTTGTAATGATCCATCAACCCAGTTTTAAGAATTCTATCTAGATGTTGAATCATGATTTTTTTCCCTTTCTACTAAAGGTGAACCTAAAGGTAGCTTCTATTAATTCTACCTTGTTCTCTTCCTCCTTACAATTTGATTTTCCCTGTGGGTTCCAAAGTTTTAGATGCAGGTAGGGCTCTTTATCCTATATTCAACTTGTGTTCTTTCTCTTGCATCTTGCCAGCTAGAAGAAACCACAAACCAACATCCTCATCTTATCTCCCCCTTTTCAACTTTCTGTGCCAAATCAAAGGCTAGAACAGAGGCTAACATCCACATGTCTTTGTTTCTGTTGTAATTCCTCCCTTATACAAGCAAGTTTTTTTTTTTTTTTTCTGGAAAGTCATCTCCGCTTCAGCTGCATGTTTTATTCCACTCAGTAGTGGCTACACAAGCACCAAAACAGTTTGTGATTAATCTCTCCTAAAGTGTGCTACTTTTAGGGACTGCAATATATTCTCCAGCCTTTCAGCTGCTTTCAGGAGTGTACCAACACTCACATATCAGGCTCTACTCTTCAGACATGCCAACCCACATCACAAAGAGGATGATAGCTACCATGGGATTGCCCACAAAGGATGTTGCATTCCCAGACAGGTTTGGCTGCATCACCTATTACCCGTCCCAGGAAGCTTAAAACCACCACTACAGCAAAGAAATATACCATCTCATACCATGAGGGAAAGGTTTGTATTGGATTGCTCCTGTGGACCTTCATGGCCCCAAAATCAGCCTCAGTTGAATGTTTCGGTACTTATGGAAGGAGCTATGGAACCACGCCCCTTTAATCCATCTCATCTTCGTTCTGTCAGTTCTTGTTCAGTTGCCAATTGTGTTGTGTAACTTTTCCTGAGAAAGCATGAACAACGTCTATGAACCCCAGATAGACTATGACATCAAAGAAAGGGTTCTGCCAAGGTCCTACCTGGAAAATCAATGAATTTATTTGGATTATTTTCAGGTATATTGATTAGAGGTTGCCTATAGGAGCATAGATGACTAAAAGGCAGCACCATCCCTGAAAAGCCCACCTAAGTCTAGTTGGGCAATGAATTACAAAAGCTGTATTCCTGAAGCTCCCTGGAATAATTGCTGGCAGCTCTGCAGTTCAGAGTCTCTGTTCCCAGCAGGCTTTGCTACTTGTAGAACCTTTGGGAGAGGTCTTGGGAAGCTCACACATTTCAGGAAGGTTCTGAGTTTTGTGTGTTGTGTACTTCATGAGCATCACAGGTTTTATTGACTTCTTGAACTTTAACCAGCCTCCTTCCAGGAGAATATTTTAGTTCAGAGAAAATTGCTACGCAACAGACTCTGAAATCTATTTCTGGCATTACATCTATTTTATCATCTTTGTTTTCTGGCATTGTGAAACTGTCAGCTTGTGAGATTGTCATAGTGGAGTGTTGTATTATGGATTTTGTTTATGTGTTACTTTGTTATGTTTTGTGACTCTATTAGAATGTGTGTGTTCTATGATTGTTGCCCCTCCCCTTTCCTTTGTTTTGGTTTGCATGCTTTTCTTATGTAATTTTCTGGTTGGTTGTATTCACTTGGATTAATATTCAAGGAGAAAGTTGACTGGAGCAAAAATTATAGTGGTTTGACTGAGTCTCAGTGTCAGCTGCAAAGAGAAGACACAATGCTCCTGACTTGTGTCTCCTATAAGGTTTGTTGAGAGGAATACTATGGTCTTGGTGGGGAAAGTGGCATACTGACACTATAGGTATTGCTCTTCTTATAAGTAACAAATTGTCTTAAACATTCAGGGAAAACATGGCCACCTTTCACATTTTGATGATACAAGAAACTTTGAACATATAGTGTAAATATTTTTTTCTCCTCCTATGTAACTTCTCTTTATGCTATTTTAAGCATCTTTCATTGAATACGAGTTTTAGATTTTGATAAATTTTAATTTTTAATCCTTTCTTTCATAGATCATATTTGTTATCAAATTTAAGAAGTCTTGGTCAAGAAGGAAAAATATTTTTCTTATGTTTTTTTTCCTAAAAGTTTAGTAGTTTGATATTTAACATTGTGTGATGGTCTATTTTAAGTTAGTTTTGGAATAAGTTATGAAATCTAGTCCAAAAGGTTTTCTTTTGCATATGGATGTCCAGTTATCCCAATACTGTTTGTTGAAAGGACAAAAAAGACAATGCTGAAATACATTATCCATTAAAGTATCTTTCTACCTTTTCCTAAATCAATAGGTAATGTTTATTTGAACTGTTTTTCTGGACTTTCTAGGCTGTTCCATTTATCTAGTTATCTATGTTAGCCAGTCTATTCTGCTATAGCAAAGTAGCCCCCCATAAGCATCTTGGAAGGACTTGTTTATAAAGCAGAATCTGTTTGCAGAGCAGAGATCACTTTATGGTTGAGATTTATGGGGTTCCTGAATGGGCTTGTTTCCAGAGCCTGAATTGCCTTACAGTCAGGGCTTATGGGGGTATCCCTTCAGAGTTTGTATTAAAGGTATTGACTGGAGCATTTAAAGATTACAACTATGTTAAATACATGTTTATATGTCTTTGATTTTTAACAGATACCCCATCACAACGGGTACAGTTTATTCTTGGAACTGAGGATGATGATGAGGAGCACATTCCTCATGACCTTTTCACAGAACTGGATGAAATTTGCTGGCGTGAAGGGGAGGATGCTGAGTGGCGAGAAACAGCCAGGTAAGGATTTGGGCTGAGAGGTAAAGGAGCATTAAAGAAATATTAAGCTATTAAGAGAACAGATTCTCAGTGCAGTGATGCTACAAGCATCTGTAGTTGCTGCTTATTTCTGAAACTGCTCATCTGGCCTGGACATATCCTATAATGGGATGTGGGTCAGAATTAAATTTGAAGGCAGTAATTAAACAGTGATGCAGAGCCAGCAACAGCTGCAGTCTTAAAGACAAACAGTAACATAATTTGTGTACCATCAACAAAACAATGGAGACCTAAAAGTAATTTATTTCTATGTTTTCAAGCTGCTGGCTCACATATAAATTGGTAATATGTAATCATTTGGCTGTGGGCTTAAAAGAAAATGGGCAAAAATGAAAAGCTTTAGGTACAGTCTTCCATTTCATGTACTATTTGGAAAGGAATAAAACATTTACTGATATTTCTCTTAGATATGAATACATTAAATGGAGAGTTTTCTCAAAATATAATATGTACATATATATATATTCTGGATCTGGAGAGATGGCTGAGCAGTTAAGAGTTAAGAGCATTGGTTACTCTTGCAGAAGACCTGGGTTTGATACCTAGCACCCACATGGTGGCTAACAATTGTCTATTACTTCAGTTCCAGTGTATTGGATGCCCTCTTCTAACCTCCGTGGGCATTGCATGACACAGGTGTACCTACCTACATGCAGGAAAATGTTCATGCACATAAAATAAAAATAAATAAATATTTTAAAATTATATGTTCTGTCTTTTATAATGAATATTTTGGTAGTGCATATAATTGATGAATTATTTCAAATTAAATTTATCCCTTTCATTTATTCTTGCTCATTTACTCATTTATTTAATAAGCATTTGTGGAGTATCTCTTATGTGGATCATAGAATAGATATAGAACAGCAGCAGCAAAAGCCTTGATCTTACCTTTAAGAATCTCACAGTCTAAATTCTACAAGTATTTAATGAGGAGTGGTATGACTTAGGAATATAGTACCTGTGGACATACCTAAGGTTGTCTTTGGCCTACTGCTTCCCAGATTTCTATGTGACAATGACTCACCTGAGGTCTTTTTAAAAATGTAGATTGCTTAATTAAGTGATCTTTTTAATGCAGATAGCAAATGTGTTCAAGTAACCTGCAGTTAAGTGTTTAGTATCAAGAACTTTATAGACACCAAGTTTTTTTTTATGATTTTCCTCTCTTAAAAAGCTTTTGGATATTTCATTCAAAATATCTTAATCATCTTTATATCCCCTTTACATCCAGATTTCATACATTTATTGTAATGATCATTTATTTATCATACTCCCATCTGATGCTATGCTGTTTTTGGATTGAGTACCACATTGTCAGTAGCAAGAATCTTTACCATAAGGGTAAAGGTGAATTGGTAAGGTAGCTCCATAGGGCAGATGATTCCTGAACTGGTTTTTAATCATTGAGTTGGAGTTAGGCAAAAAAGAAGAGGAGTTGTGTGTGTGCTTGCCTGAGGAAGAGGAAGTGCTGGAGAATTGTTTTGTAATCTGTCCATTTCACATGGTAAAATAGCTCTAATTGTCAGAAGTTTTGTTGTTGACTATATTCATCACGGGATCTTAAGTTGCCTGCATGTATGTAAGTGGACCTGTGTCACGCAATGCCTGCGGAGAACAGAAGAGGTCGTTGGATTCCCTAGAACTGGGCAGTTGTTAGCTGGAATTTGAACCTGGGTCTTCTGCAAGAGCAGCCAGTGCTGTTAACCACTGAGCCATCTCTCCAAGCCCAATGACAAATTTTAAAAATTCAATATGTGTTCATCTTTATTTGGTGCCAAAATTTAATATGTAATATCTCCTCTTCAAGTCACTGACATAACTTTTGCTCTTTTATGGTTAAAAAGTTGTTGATAAGGATGTAAATGTGTGCACATCCACATCCCTGTTTAATGGTAGAAGCATCTATTCATTGGTTACAGGAGACAGAGGTTCCTGGATAGCATGAAAGTAGAACTGGTGGATACAGTGACTATGCAATGAACTAGTGACTGGGTCTTTTTAATCTATAGCTAAGAGACACTTCACTGAAGTACTGCTTTTGGTGCTCCTTTACTATCAACCTTTGTAATAAAAGTGACTCCATATAAGAATATATATTTTGGCCTCAGTAATTCCCGTGTTCATAGAATTACCAGTGATTTTAGTCTTCTAGATCATGCAATGATCCCTTCCTTTGAATGGGAATTCTTGTAACTTTCCCAGTCTCAGAAAGCTGGGAGGTATCAGGAACAACACCAGAATCTCACTCTTATTTGTCAGAGTTGAGCAGGTGGGATTTTCTCATGCTCTAATGAAGTGACTTGAATAATGTATTCATTATTCAAACCACTAGAGTATGTTGCTGGTTATTTATAAAGAATAAGAAAAATGATTTTGTTAATTATTAGCATTCTCTATTAATGCTAGACAGGACCTATGTTTATAGCCTTAGTTTTGGAACCTTAAGCAAGGCACAGCTGTTTGAAGTTCAGGGAGACATCTGATGAGAAATCAAAATAGACATTGAAGAGAATGGTAGGTACATTTTGGCTGAGGTACAACACTTCAAGAAAAAAACAGAATATATTTGTTGGAGACTTAATGAATTTTTAAATGACAGAAGTATGTTTGTTCTTGTTGCCTTTCTTCATCTAAAATAGCTAGTTTGGGTTAATTCTGATTTTTCAAATGCAATTTAATTCTAATAAATAATTAGCATAAGAACTTGAACTACTTCTTTCTTTTGGTTAGTATTCCAGGTGGGATTCATAGTTTTCTACTCCAAGAGTAGAAATAAAAAAATATATTTTATCATGACATTGCACCTGTCACATATCACATCTTGAATGATTCATGCCTACTGTTTTTGCCAGCCAAAACTTGAGGAAAGTTTTAGATCTAGAAGTTAAATTTTGAATTCTAACCATTTAATAAATGTTTGTGCAAAGCATCTGTTCAGTTTTTAAAACCATAAAAGAAACATATGAAAAGGCTGATGAAATAGCAAAATTACAACCTCTAGCCTAAAAATAACATGTAGTGTTATTAATAGAAAAGTGAGCAAAGCTACCACAGCTGTGTAATCATGGAGACAGTGGATTCATTGTGCTTGCCCTTTAAAAATGCTTCCCACAAATGTGCTATGAGGCCAGCCAGGGGATAGCGCATACCCCCTACTTTGATATGTAAAGGTAACCTAGAAACATCGTAGTATAGCAAAACAATCAATTAATAAATATTCAAATCTTCTGGATTTTTCAGTTGAATTTGAAGTGTAAAAGGTCACATGCATTAAAGACAGTGCCTTTTTTAAAATGTGAATTTGGATGACGATTCCACCCACCTTAGGGTTATGACAGGCATTAATTCTGCAGATGTTATTCTCTCACCCCACTTCAGCTTTCTTATAAAAGTATGCATCTTTTTGAGACATATTGCTTCCCCCAAAGTCATAATTTTAGAGCTAGAGGATCTTATTTTTGTTTGATAGAATCAAAGAATGAAATTCCTAAAAGTGTTAAATCAAGTCAGTAGAAATAGAATACACACAAAGAGTTAAGTTTTCTAGAAAACATCTATTGCTAAATGGCAAAAGAATTTTGTGTGTTTTTAATACAAGTATTATAGAACAGATTTTCTTCAACTTAATCCTCAAAGAATGCATGAAACACCTATTTAATGTTGTTTAGTGGAAAGAGACTTCAGTGTGCTAATCATGGATCAAAACAGAATCAGACATACTGAAGGAAATGAAAATAATCTGCTCAGGGTTTAAACCCTCCCCCGCCACATATAGAAAATGTCACGTAATTGGCCTATGCTTCATGTTTTGTTTTTTTAAACCATCCATCATTTATTTCATGCTCCAAGACTCTTATTTGCTTTGGTTTACTATTCAAACAAATGTCAGCAGACTTTATTTGAAAACTGGAACAAATTTTAGCCCATTAGGTCATTAACTTTAATGTAACATTTTTCAACTTATACTCAGTGACTAAATATCTTGAAACAGGACTTGGTGTGTTACAAGAGTTCTTAATTTATATATTTAAAGAATGAAATTGGATAAAAAAACAAAAAACAGAGATATACTTATGTGATATATATATATATATATATATATATATATATATATATATATATATTTAACATAGTCTCCTTAAAACATTCATTTAAATGTCTCTTAAAGCTTTTGGCATCATTCTGGAGTTGGCATCAAGCACTGAATCTTGATATGTTCAGTATTTTTAGTAACTTGATATTTGTAACTTGTGGGTTCCTTTTATGGAAAGTACCTTCTGTCTTCTCCCATAATATTCATAAAACCTATGGTTACATCAAACCATCCATGCATGTAACTTATGTTTGGTCATTTTAAACTACCAAGCTGCTTAGAACTTTCAGGACTCCATTTTCTTTTCTAATAGAAGCAAGTCCGCAATCTGAATAATTTATTCTAAATAAAGCAATATAACACTTGAATTATATTTAAAATGTCATTTTAGATAGGTACACAAAACTGTGATTCAGAAGAGAAACCCAAAAAACAGACCAGCATGTGTGGGTAGCTGATTTTTGACGATGGGCAAAAAATATGAAATGAAAGGAAGAGCTAGTAATGCTGAAAAGTATGAAAACAAATCAATTAAGAAACAAACAGATTTTACAGATTTTTCCAAGCATGTTTTTATGTTTGTGTGATATATACAGATATTGATATAGATACACATTCACCACCATTAATCTTTAGGGAAAGACAAATATTATGACATGATTTTAACTACTGAAAAAGTTAAGCTAGTTAATGCTGGTAAGGACACAGAGATACCAAATCTTTCATACATTGCTGGTATAAATGCAAAATGTTAGAGAAACACTGAAAAATGCTGAAACCGTTTCTTAATAAACCAAATGTACACTTATTACATGACACAGTAGTTGTACTCTTGGGCATTTGTTCCAGAGAAATGAAAACTTTTGCTTACGCATTGGCCTCTACATGAATGTTTGTAAAAGGTTTAATATTTGTAAAAGAAAACTTATGAGCAACAAATGTCTTTAAACAAATGTTGGTACATCTGTCCTATCCACACAAAAGAATATGACTCAGTAGCAGAAAGGTACAAACTGTTGATGTATACAATAGGGTTAATAAATCTCAAGAACTCACTGCAAAAAAAGTCAATGTGAAAAAGTTCCAAATTGCATTGTTCAACATTCTCAAAATGATAAACCAGCAGTGAGAAATAATAGCTTAGCAACTGCCAGGGGAAAGGGAGTGAGTGAGGTGAGCATTTAAAAGTGTAACCTGAGAGATTTGTGTGTGTGTGTGTGTGTGTGTGTGTGTGTGTGTGTGTGAGAGTGTGGCTCAGAAGCATATCTGTAACGTTTTATGAAAGAAATTATATGAATCCACACATGGGATAAAAATATACACAAATATCCATCTTACTATCATTCTTAAAATTAAAATTTTCATTTTCCAAAAAAATCATGATGAAAATACATAGAAGCGGAGACATTCATCTTCCCTGTTATCTAGGACTAACATGTAACTACAAATTTCCTTATAAAGAGATTGAAAATTTTTATATGGATGTAAAGGTCTATAAGTATTTAAATATTGAACTTATATTGCAAGTTACAAACATTATTATATAGGTCAGTTAGTAGGGTTATAATGCAAAGCGAAAAACTGTATCTAGGATAAAAAGAGCCATAGCTCCAGAAATCTTAAATGAGACTGTTTCACGGGGAACAAAATGTACGCTCCTCCGAACACTGTTGCACCTTCCTTACCACAGTCTTCAAACCTAGCATAGTTCTCAGTGCTGTCTACACGCTGCTGGATTCCCTGTTTTCCCCCTTCTGTCTCAGAATCACATGATATTTTGTAGAGTACAAGCTGAGAGAAGATTTAATAAAAGTTTCATTATAGCCCATTCTACAGACTCTTAAAAATCATCAACCATTGTATAGCACAGTTGGTAACAAAGGAAAATCTATCTATCTATCTATCATCTATCTATCTATCTATCTATCTATCTATCTATCTATCTAATAAAAGGAAGAAAAAATTTTTCATTTTGAGATTGGTTTCAGACATGGTTGAAAATTCAGTGTTGTATCAGTTGTTTTTGCTCTAGGCATTAACAAGAGATCTTTGAGCTGAAAGTTACTATAATAAATTCAAACTGGAGAATTTTATTGTGGTAGGAAGTGGATATGGAAGCATGATTTGACACCATCATTGGCCAGGAGATCTTGAACACTTTATTTAATGTGCTGAATTTGTCTCATACTTACTCATATGAGAAAATTGTGGCCCAGGGTCTCTAGGACACATTGTAGCTTAGATGTGTATTACAAACAAAAGCTACATTTATTCTTAATCTCAACTAGGCCAGTTGCTTTCTACAATACAGCCTACTTTAAATGCTCATCAAAAAGTTAATTTTTGTGATATTGACATTCATAATGTGACCATGGATTTACATATATATGATATGAATGTATATGTATATGTGTTATTAAAATCATATATATGTATTTGGAAAGAAATGCTAATTAATTAAATTTATCAAAATCATATTCATTATCACCAGTAACTCTAAATAACATTTTTATGCTAAAGTGAAGTTGATATTAATTGAGATCTGCTGAATTATGCTGTAAAATATTCTGTAACATCAACGGCTTAAAACCAAGTTTATTTATGGTTTGATATGTATTGTTTATCATGGATCAGCAGAGGCTTTGTCCATCTATCTGTTTGGTGTAGTAGACCTTGGTTGCTAGAGCACTTGCTCAGCTCACACACATTCGTTCCCATGTTAAGGAAATAAAATGATTGGGGGAGGGGTAAGGTATCTCCAATTGGCAATTAATTATTCTGGCCTGGAAATGACACACATAATTTGCATTCTGAATTCATTGACAAAACAAGTCACATCTTATGAAGTCATACAACTCAAAGGGGACCAAGTATTTCTGTCCTGTTCTTCTAGGAAGAGCAGAATAGGCCACTGACCACTACTAATGATCACCAATGATTTCTGAAGTATTATGGTTCTGTTAAGGGCTAGAGACAGCTCAGTGGTTAAGAGCACTTGCTACTCTTACAGAGTACATGGGTTTGGTTTCCAGCACCTACCTTGGAGGCAGTTCACAACTGCTTGTTAACTCCAGTTCCAGAATCTGGCATCCTTTTCTGATCTCAGTGAGCACCAGCAAGCACATTCTCATCCATGCTCTCAGTCACATACACAAAATAATAATTAAAAATTTTGTTTAAAAAAGTGTCACTTTTATAAAAAATTGCTGAGGTGCCTGGGTAGAAAACTAAGGTTTTATACAGCCAGTAAAATGATTGTCATTCTTTTTTTAGCCAGGTGAATCAGAACACACCTCTAATCTCAGCACTTAACAGAGAAAGGAAGGTCAGCCTGGCCTGCATAGTGAAACTCTACATCCAGACAGAATTCCTGCATCCTTGCCCCGCCCCCCAAAGTAAACAAGGAGACAAAGAAATGAACAGCAAAATGAAGAAATAGAAAAAACTAATCGTGTAAACAAAAGTTTTCTATAAATCCACCAGCCTTCAAGGGATGTTGTCAGGGATTTGAGGATGAAATAGGACTTTTTTCAACCTCCATGTGATCTCTATAAGCATGGCTTTTCTCTGCCTGTGTGTAAACTTTTGTTGTGTGTAGCTATTCTTCCGCATTGTTTTCCTTTTTATTCTCTGTCTCGTGTTTGCTCCCTGAACACTAGGAACACCAGGTTTTCTCGACTTCACTGTGTATTCATCATCTTACAAGCTTCCTGTGTTACTTTTGGTTCATCCAGTTGATTCTCCAGTTTCTCACATGTATTTATTATTGATTGGAATTTAGTCATTTTATTTCATAAAACAGCAAATATTATTCAGATTTTTTTTGTGAAATTTTGCTTAGAGACAGAAAGTAGGACCAAAAGTGATTAAGAACAGAAGGCATGAATGAAGGAAATAGTGGGAAATGGAGAAAGGAAGGCAATTTAGGCTGGAGTTCATTAGAAATGGTAGATCTGTTAGTGTTAGACAGGAAGTCCTTAGAGAATTGAGTGGTTGGTACCTGAAAATCGTTAAATCGCCTTATCTCTTTTATTTCTCTTGATTGCAATCTCAGATATTACTGGTGATTCCTTTCATTCTAAGAAGGTAATAGTTTCTATCTGGCATCACAGTGTCACAGTTTTCCTAGTCTCCATTTTTGGAAGGAATATCCATGAAAGATGTCCAAGCTTAGTTCTTACATGTTCAGACCCTACTAAATGACTGTTATGTATAGTTTCATTCCAGAAAATCTAACAAGATTTTTCCCCTATCTAATAGGTCCCAAATTACAGAAGGCTCCCAAAACTGTATTAGGAAAGTTATCAAGTTCTTAAATGTTGAATTTAATAACTTCAAATAGAGCAAAATGAGCATTTTTTTCTTGTCTAATTGTCTTTCCACAAAGCAGTATGCTTTCTTTACTAGGTCTACAGTAGTGGCTTATTTTTATTTGAAATGTTGCTTCAGAACTAGAAAAATTATCCAAAATAACTGAACCTTTCTTTTGTTTTCAATAATCTTTTGGTTACAAAGAAAATGCTGACCTAATGAAATTCAAGTGAAATATTGGGCAATTTGGACTATCTTTTATATGCATCCAAAAACCCACAGAAACTAGAAACAACATGATTATCTTTCTATTTATATATTTTATTTTAATAAAGGGTAATTATTTTTAAAAAATATTTTATTATTTTTATTTTATATCTATAAGTGTATTCCCTGCATATAAGTGCACCAATGTCATGCAATGCCCACAGAATTCAGAAGAGGGTGTCCAATCCCCTGGAACTGGAGTTATGGACAGTTATAAGCTGCTATATGGGTACTGGCAACCAAAGTGGGTCTTCTGCAAGAGCAGCCAGTGCTCTTAATCTCTAGCCCCTGATAAAGGGTACAAAATAATATTTAATGTAGTCATGGGAATATTTATTTGTACAGGTGGTTGAAGTTTGAAGAAGATGTGGAAGATGGAGGAGAGAGGTGGAGCAAGCCTTACGTGGCTACTCTTTCACTGCACAGCTTGTTTGAGTTGAGAAGTTGTGTTCTGAATGGAACTGTGCTACTAGACATGCATGCCGACACTTTAGAAGAAATTGCAGGTATGCTTTTTTTCACATTGGTCTACTGAATTCTCATGAGCTCAGCTGAGTTTTATTACTCTTTTTCTTAATGATTCCGTGTGTGTGTGTGTGTGTGTGTGTGTGTGTGTGTGTATGTGTACTATGGAACACAAGGTTTCATGATCAGTGTAAGGGATAGTAAATTAGTAAATAATTTTCTCCTGTCTCTTCATTTAAAATAGAACAAATTGAGTAGCAGGCAAATATCATCTAGCTTACAAGCAGTGAGCCTATTGTATAACATAGATAACTTGATCTCCAACATTCCCTATTTATTCATTTTTATTTTATGTGTATGAATGTATTGCCTGCATGTATGTAAGTGCACCTATGTTCTTCAGTACCTAAGGAAGACAGTAGAGGGCGGTGGATCCCCTGGAACTGGAGTTGTGGATGGTTGTTAGCTGCCATGTGGGTGCTGGGATTTGAGCCCAGGTCTTCTGCAAGAACAGTAAGTGCTCTTAACTGCTGAACCTTCACTCCAACCCCAACATTCATTATTTTAATTAGAATAAAATGTCTAGTTTTGGGAAAAAATATTTCTGTATAGGATGTACTGGTGAATTAACTAGATTCAGGGGAGACTTTAGTGTCTTAGTTATATTGTAGAGATGGAAGCAAAAAGCCCTAAAACTATGTGGTTTTCAAATTTCAAATAAAATTTTAGATGACAAAATTATATATGTTTCTGTATTTGTTATATTAGAAAAACAATATTTTTAATTTAAGCTTTAGAACAGACCCATGACATAAGGTATTATTGCCATTTTCCAATGGGAAAATAGAAACTTAAATTTTCCATAGCATAATATGACCTAAGGGCCTCTGAATTTTCACCCAAGTATTCCTTTTTGTTATAGAGATGCCTTTAGGTGGATGTTAAAAATTAAGGATTTTGAAGTTATGTGGTAGTATATTCCTGAAATACCAGCACTCAAGAATCTAAAGCAGGAGGTTACTGAATGCAAGACCAGACTGGGCTATATAGTGAGAGCGTGCCTGAAAAAACATATTGTTGGTGTTTTGTGCTAATACACATGTAGACACTGAGATGATGTTGAAAAGGAACAGGGGTATGGAAAGACACCCTTGCTCACACTATAAGGTGAAAATTCACAAAACTATAATGAAAATTTAAAAGAAAAATACATCCCAAACAAGCAAAAATAATCCACTTACAATGCATATAACATCCATAAGCTGTCTTTAGTATATGCACTTAAAGCCTAAAATATTGTATACAGTTAAATAGCACAATTTTTAGAACAAAGTAGGCTACAGCAATAGCTTGTACTAAGTCAAGACTTAGAGAAAATAGTCAAAATCGGAAATCAACAAACTTCCTGAGAAAGCAAGAGTCATAACTATTAGTTAAATTTCTTTAGTTTGCCTTATGGGATACTCAATAAACCTTTGGTTGGGTGTTTGATGACCCTCTGAGCTTAAGGAAGCTCTTTGATACTCATAACAAAGTTGGAGTTTGACATTATTGTTGTTGAGCTTATTTCACACATGAAGAAACATTTAGAAGATTAAAGATTTCTCCCTGCAGAGTTTGTTTCTCTGAATTGAGTCAGTGATCTTTGAGAACTGATTAATTCAAATACATTTTGAACTAGGTATGTGTAATAGAACTGTGAAATTACTCAGATTAGCAAAACGGGCCTTAGGATAAATCTTTTAGGATTTCACTAGCATTTAAATTTCTTAAAAAATGTGATTTCTAATGCTTCCCTTACAAGATTATTCCTATCAGGAAATCTAGTAATTTGACTAAAACTTCATTTCATAGATTTTACCTAAAATTCTGTTTCTTTGCCCTATCCTGACCTGCCTTTGTGTTTAACTCTGTAGAATACAAAGGTGGGATGTGTTAAATCTAGTTTTTTTTTCAATTACATTTTCAAAATCTATTCTTACAATGAAAGTAGTTCAATTGGAGTCTGATACCCAAAATAGCTTTAGGATTCTTTCTTCTTTTCTAATTAGTCTGTGTATCTTTCTGACTTTGCAGTAGTCCAACTTAAGTGTTCCATTTTCAATGTAGTGCAACATATTTGTGTTATTTTTTCCCAATATTCTTTTTCAACCATGAATAAAAGATTCCTTCTTACTGAGTTACCTGAATTTTTAAAAATAAAAGGTGTTTCAGTCTTTATTTAAATTTTATTAAAATATCTTCTTCTTATAGCTTATTACTTTCTTTTTATATTTATGGTCATTTTTATGTTATGATAATTTATCTGTATTTTGTTTAATAGATAGATAAAACAGAAGACTTTTTTGGTCTTCTAAACTTTGCAAAGTTTGTACATATTCATTATAATATTATCTCATCAGTCTTTCAAAGGAAGGAAGCTCTTTTCCCCCTTTTAAAAATAGGTGAATAGGGACTGGAGAACCCTTCCTGCTCTTCCAAAGGACCTGAGTTCAGCACCCAGCACCCACACTGGTGACTCCAACCTCTTTTAACTCCAGATTCAGAGGATCTGACATCATCTTCTGGGTGTCAGTACCCAATTCATGTAGCACACACACATTAACCTATAGTCATAAAGTTTTGTTTGTCATCATTTGATTTAAAAACTGGAATTTTTTCATGCCTATTTATCAATATATTTCTATATTTTAAGAAGTTATAAACTGAAAAAAATATATATATCTAATTTCAATTTTCCAAAAGCTAGATTTAATAGCCTCGAGGACTCAAAACCCGGAAATGGTCAAAATCTGTAGCATTAATGTTATTCAGACATTTCTTTGCTGAGAAATCTGACCTAGATGCTTTGGAATGATGAAAGATTTTTCATCAGTGTTTTGATGTGTTTTTAACAGACTCAAATAATTCCTTAAAGAGATTTTGTTAGATTTAATAGCAGAAAATCCCATTTGCATCTGGCAGGTTTGTAAAGAATTTCTGGTATAATTAAAGTAGGATTTTTCTTTTGTATGAAGTTAATTTAAAATATATCTATTTCCCTGTGTTTGAGGGAATTCAATAAATCTAAACTTCATTCCTCCAAATATTACTTAACCTTTTCAAGTCCAAAATCTTTAGACACAATTTTTCCATGATTTATTCTGATGTAGAAATTAATCATGTTGAAAATGCTTCCTATTTATATTCACATAGATTATAGGCCATAAATGGTCTATGCTAATCTCTTTAAAATTCAGCATTATAAGGATTAAAAATGGAAATATTCTCTTTGAAGTGTGAATACTCTACCCTGATTCTGTCAATGAGAGTTAGGAAGAAATTAAAAACAAGTTAAAGTTAGTATCCTGGACAAATTATCAGTCATAGCTCACAACTCATTATAACAGCTTTTGTTACTTAACATCTCTCACTGAAGGATAAATCAATAGTTTGCTCCACTGAATGCAATGTAAAGACTTGAAGGTATGGTAATATATTTAAAAATAGGTTTATTTTATGATAATCTTTAGTCTTGAAAGTAAGCATTCTATAGTACTTTATGTTTTGAGTACCCACAATGTTACTAGTACTGGAAATCCAAGCAAAATTTACAAGTCCATATTAACCACTCCTGCCTCTGTGTCTCTGAAAGTTCAAGAAATGAGTTTTCAAAATATTTGTATGATAATTTTGAAGGATTTGGAGATTTATATAGTATTTGTGAAAACTCATGGCCTCCCAAGGCTTTTTGTATTTAAGATATTTTATGTTAAAGCAATTAACTAATTAGGATGAAAAATGATTCTTGAGTTTCTAAGCCTTTTTACACAAGCACTGGTAGGTTTTGTAGTCTGTTTAGTCTCAGAGTAGTGTGCTCTATTTATCTTTTTCCTTCTTGCTTCTTTTCTTAACAAGATCCTGGCATTGTGCTTTGGCAGGCTGAACTATATTACTTAGGCGTCATAGCGTGCTGAGATTTGAGGACTTGACTCTGGGCCTAAAGCCATTATGGTTCATTATCCTTTCCGACTTTTCAAGTTAATACTGAAACATATTATTGTGATGAAGGGAACAATGTCAGTGATTACTGAATCATATTCCCTTTGGTTCTTAAGTCTTACCTCAGTATGGTGTATTCTTAAGCAAGAAGATTAACTTTTCCAGTTCATTATTGCATTCTATAATGCAGTTATGCCTTAGGGGTATAGACTGAATATTTTTGAGTGACTAGTGAACAGATGAACTTTTTAAAACAATATTTACTTTCTTCTATGTAATATTTTAAATAAAGATATTTTAAATAAAGAAATACTGACCTAGGGAGTCATATAATATCTTATTACTGACCTTCCTTATAATGATGTCATTTTGGTATATTAATAACTCACTTTATAACCTCTATTATGATGTATAAAATATGTTTTGTATACATTTTTCCACCACAGCCAGTGTTCATAGTAATGTCATATGTATTGACAATTTTAACTTCCTTTATTTCATTTTAGTTCTGAGATGTCATACTTACTGATCTCTAAAGATTGAAATATAAATTTAAGTTTCGTCTTCATGCCATACATTGCTAGAATTCAGTGAGACTTTTAGATAATAATAGTAACTGACTTCCATATATTCTGCACATATATACTGATAACTTTGCTTCTTTCCATTGTGATCAGAAACTGACAGAGCAAACTAAGCTCCTTGTTTTGAATATGCCATGCTCCTAGCATTATAGTTGTAGCTACGGCTGGGGACTACATGTCACATGGTTGAAAATAACAAAAAAGAAAACACTTTTTAATGTAAAAATTATTGGAAATTCAAATTTCAAGTTTTAAAAACATTTTAATGGAACACATTCTCATCTGTGTACATGTTGCTGTGCCTGCTTTTGTGGTGCGAAGCAGATTTGAGTAGTTGTGTCAGAAATCACTTATTATCCAGCTCATGGTAGCAAAGCCTTGACCACTTCTTGCTTAGAGAATATACTATATAATGAGCAGTTCTTGATTTGTCCAAGACGGTTATTAATCCCTTTTTCTACTGAAAGTGAATGGTTTATGTCAGTCAGATACAGGAGAATTTTCCTGACCAAATAAAAACAAATCTTTTTTAAAAAGAAAGTAAAAATAGATAATCTGTTTTTTACTGGCTATGCACAAAGATATTTGTTTACTTTTTGTTCCTGGGAGCCAACTTATGCTCATAAAGAAAATCAGCTTGAGATTAAAATATATACCTAAAAAAGAGGAAGCAGACAGTATCACAGAGGAAGGGAACTAGGGCCATCCTGATTTTGTTTTTTTTTTCTGTTCTTTGAACCAATCAAATTAATCAAGTTAGCTAGTGTAAATTACAATTTGTGTTATTGATCAATTCAACTTTGTTTCCATTTGATACTATTATAAACCATGAGTGTATTGAAGACTCCACAAATTTCAAACAGAGATCCATATCCTTAGTAGATATCGCAAAGAAAATATTCTACTGAGAAATTATTTACTGATAGCTTCAATATACCAATCAGTGCCTTAGGGATCTTAGGTTGTTGGTCAACATATAAAATAGATATTATTACTTCTACTTTTTAAGTAACAGGACCATTGTTATTAAATTTTGCAAGATCACACAACTAAAATGTAGAAAGGACCAAGTCTGTCTCCTTAGTCTTTTTTCTATAGAAACAAAACCTACACAATGGGAGGAAATTCATATATAGTACTGTAAATATAGCCAAAAACACATGACTGGAGAGGTCATAGATATTAGAGAAAACCCCAAGAATGTCACTTCCCTAGACTAATGTAATTTCTTACTATGTGCAAAATATATATCCTTATATTTTAAATCAAGTATCCCAGGCACCACTCATCAAAGCAGCTTTTTATTTTTATTTTTTTCTTTTTATCTTTATTTTTGCACCAGGTGGAGACCAATACAGAGTACAACAACTGGTCACACACAGACATTGTCTGTGAATTGCCCAAGACTGAGTGGTACATCTACAATGCAACTTCTACACCTAAGGCTCACAAAACATAGAACAAGGGGTAAAAAGGATACTAATGCATCTCTGAGTTCTCATTAATGAAGCTCCCTTATGCAACAGAGGGCCATGACCATAAAATGTCACAAATGGCCAAAATGTAGAGAGTAAGAGCTTGCCGAATGTGAGTTCTTGGACAGGACTCCTATTTTAAACTTCACCCACCCAGGGCTCAGGAACCATTGCAGAACAGGGGGCAGAAAGAGTGTAAGGGTCAGGGAGGAGGTGTGTGATCATATGGAAATAGAGTTCTACAAGCTCCTGGGACCTTGCTCATATGAATCTACAGCAATGGTGCCAGCATGCACAAGACCGCTGCAAACTCAAACAAACAAAAACCCAGCACAGAACTTGGGAAATGAATAGCAGCCCCAATCTTTGATGAAGAAATATTGGTAGCTGATTACTCCTGTATTAGGAAGAGCTGCTTTTAAGGCAAGGGACTCTAGATAAGCTGACAAAACCTCAGTAGATGAAGCTGCACTGAGGAATGTCTGGGGACACTAACTTGACACAATAGTCCTTAACACAAATGACATAATGTGTGAATTCTAGTGGGAAGGGGCTAGGTGAGGACGCCAGTGGAAAGAGGATATAAAGATGATTAAAATTGATTGAGATATTCGATATTAAATACACAAAAATTCAATGAAAAATTTTCAAAAAATTGAAATTTTATCCTCCAACACTTGAGAGTTTGTCAAATACTCCATGGAGATAAATAAACTTGCTTATACAAAAAAAAAAAAAGAAATCCAAGTTTATCAGGGAAAAGTTTGCTAATAGTAAAGGCTTCAGTGTACTTATTATGGCAGAAGGATGCAGTTCATTGTGACCTGCTTTACATAAATTGTACTTCAGAAAACCAATTATACCTAATATTTATATTCTGAAAGGAAACTAATTATGCTGAGGTTCATTGAAGTAATATTCAAATCCAAACTTCAAATGTCATTACTTATCTACTTATTAACATTCTTGATATTATATCTAACAACTTTTTAATTCTAAACATGAATTATTTTGATACTAACCTCAAAAATATTCCTTTCCATCAGTGTTAATAATGAAGAACATAACTTTTTCCTTATTATGATTCAGTGTATTTGAAAAGAAATCCTTGAGAATTGTTTTAAATCAACGGTATATAATTAAAACTTGCATGTTTCTCATGTAGAAACTCTAGAAAATGTAGATTTTAATTGTAAACATCATACTTAGAGGTTTTCAAAGGAGTCCATTCCTATTTTAATATGAATACTCTTCAATGGATACATGTTTGGATTTAGCAGTTCACTACTAACATTTGCATAACAGGAAAGCTGTGTTATTCTTCCTTCCCTCATCAGATATGGTCCTTGACCAGCAAGTCAGCTCAGGTCAGCTGAATGAAGATGTGCGTCACAGGGTCCATGAGGCACTGATGAAACAGCATCACCACCAGAATCAGAAAAAACTCACCAACAGAATTCCCATCGTTCGATCGTTTGCTGATATTGGCAAGAAACAATCAGAACCAAATTCCATGGATAAAAATGGTAAGTGCTATTTTTTATCTACTATAGGTCCATGAAATATTAAATTAGTTCTAAATATTGAAAACATTTTATGTGAAAATGTTTTATTGAAATTTGTATTCTTCTGAGTTGGGGTTTTTTGTATGTTTAGGATATTAATAGTCTTTTTTGTTATCAAATTGTAGAAATTTTAACAAAAAATTTGTTTCTAGAAAGGTTCACAAAAGAGTGCAAATAAGCCATCTTTGATGAAAGCTTGTGGATTTAAACACAGCAAACATAAATGGAGCATATCTTGTATCTTGCCCAAAATACCAGCCTCTGTCTCAGAGCTTAGAAAATAATGCAATAATTTATGTTGTAGGTGGTCTTGGAACTTAACAAGTAATAATCACCCTTTATTGTGTGTGGAAAAGAAGCATGTTCCATGTTGTTCATAGGCAACAAATTTCATAAGAGATAATGATTGAAAAGATGCACTAGAGCACTGCCTGTGGCAGAACCGAGGTTAAGCCTGTTTTCTGCTCTTGAGCTCATTACTCTTCTCAGTGTAGCATTGGGATATCTAAGGAGCCTCCTCACCATCTTTATACATTACATAGTTGACTGCCATTATTTTCTAGGAACCCTATACTCTTTGTTTCCTCCTTGAATCTACTTTAACCTTTCATCATTTACTAGCGAATGCTTAAGACAGTCTTGTTATTGGAGTTTCACAAAGGAAAATGAAGTTACCATTAAGATAATAGGAATTTTCCCATTCTTTTATCAGCTTTAATTGCATCCAGTTCTAAAAGACAAAAACCAGCTGTTGAGGATGTAGCTCAGTTGGTACAGTACTTGTCCAGCACAATGCCCTGGGTTTGGTTCCAGCACTGCATAAATTGGGTGCATGCTTATAATGGCAGAATTTAGGAGGGACAGGAGTATCAGAAGTTCAAGATCAATCTCAACTACATAGAGAGTTCAAGATCAGCCTGGGACATGAAATCCTGATTAAATAAATAAATAAAAATTTAATTCATGAAAATATTTTCAATGTTTTATTAGAAAAACTGATTGTATACAGTACATGTCTTAACAGCATAGAACACTTATATTATTTTCTTTTTCAAAAGCTTCAGAAATACTTTACATACAAATAAATGAAAATGAATTTATTTTAGATTTTTGTATTATATGGGAATTTTCACTATTTTTCATGCTGAATCAAATATACAAAAGCAAATACAAAAGAAATACTTTAAGAAATAGGTACAATTTTGTCTGAGTATAGGACTTAATACTGAGTAATTTATTCCTAATGGAAAAGTTAGTTTTAAAACATTTATTATATATTTAAGGAATATGACAGAGTTAAGATTTTAATTGAAAAGCACTGTAACTGGTTGTACAGGAAGAATTTCTACTCTGATGATGACTCTGATATGCTCTGATGTTCTCTAACCTTTCTGTGTGTAGTTTACGTTCCTACATTGATTACCTTTTTGAGAAGATATTATCTCCTCTTTTATTACACATTTTAAAGATAACAGAGACATCTTGGTTCTTAGAAATTTTTGTTCATAAGTTTATAATAATTGTAATACACAAAACTGAGACACAGCAGCCTATCCTTGACGAACAATGAATCATTGTTGTTTGATAGAAGAATACACTGATACATATTAATGAAAGTTCAGTAAAAGTGTTATGAGTATGCTACATGGATCAGTTTATATTTGTGGATTCAACTCTTTATTCTGAGCATGTATAACTCACTGAGAGACAATATATTTAAATAAATTCCTATTCTAAATAACATTTTGATTTAAAATATATAATTCATATTAATGAGAAATGAAAGATTTTGTAATCTGAGAGATAGAAATGTATCTTCTTTCTTCAAAAGGAAGCTTGAGGACAGTTTTACTAGAATTTCAAAGAAAAATTGCAGAGTAGGCAAGCTGTAAATCTTGGCAGCTGCCTGGAGGAGGAGAATGGAGACGAGAAGAAAAAAAAACATGTTCTTTGTGTTATTATTTTTATAATATGAGTACTTGTTTGTTTGAGCAATGTTAAGAAAACCAACCTAGATAGTTAATTTTGACAAGAAGATTATTTGATTCTAAAACCTTATTAAAAGAAATATACCCATGTTCTAATCTCCCCCCTCAAAATTGGGACCTTTTATATACACTCTTCATTTAATTACTCTTATTGGAAATCATATAACAAAATATATAAGAAAGACACATGTTTCTTCAAAGAGGTGATGATCTTGAACAGTGAAATTGCTACAATGTTTATTTTAATTTTTATTTAGAATAATGTTTTACTATTCAGAGTTTTTTTTGTATTTTTGGAAGAAAGAAGGAAGGCATAGAATTTACTGAACTGACCATTTATTATTGTAGGCCTAGACTTGCTGCTAGTGCTTTAAACTTCAGTTAAGTTTAAGAGATCACAGAGTAATAGATATCAAATTATAGCTGTGAATCACAAGTCTATACATGGACATGTGGATACAAAGTTCAAGGAGGATCTACATTTTATTTACAAAATGGCTGAGTTTTTCTAAAAACTAAGATCTGAATGATTCCGTTACCTTTATGTGAACACATACAAATCTTTTCAGGGCATGAGTTAGGGTAATAAAAACTTGGAAACACTTTTAATAAGATGCATATATCCAATTAAGTACTGTTGTACAGCATCCTGTCAGCCAGGGTTTTCTAAGCCTAGGCTTATAACACCTCTTTATGACTCTACTTTGTTTCCTCACACACTTTACATAATTATGTGTGCTGAGAATTCTGAAAATATGTATAGACTTCACCGATTTAGAAATAACTATCCTACCCACAAGTGAAAAAAGAGCGAAAAGACCTTTACTACTAAGGTTTTCAATCTACTTATGACCTCTATAAACTGACCTACTGTAGATAAACAAAGAAATTTAAATTCATAACACGTAGATTTGGCATTGTGTTTCAAAACATGAAGTACAGACTTAATTTGCTTAGTGTAATAATATAAAGAGGTGTAATGGGATTCTAAAACAGCCAAAAGAGTATATGTAGTAGTTTTTATTTTAAAACAAATTTTTAGCAAAATATTTCACCCACAGGGACTGACTTTTTGTCTTTTAAGACTAAAGAACTGGAATCGAATAGAGTGTAGGACTTGCTAGAAACTTAAAAACAGAATATTTTCTTTAAAAAACAGAGGCAGAAATAAGTTCTCTACTCTTGTTTAATGTGCTTTTGTTTTGGTTCAACACAAGTGAAATATCAAAAAAAATGAAATAATAATTACATAAATAAGTCTTAAAAAGCAAGTAGAAAAGGGCTATATTTTTAAATTGGATTATTCCTTGAGTATATTACCTTGGTTGTACTCCTAAGGGTTAAACATTCAGACAGTACATTGTACATGTACATAGTCCATGTTTTTATAGATTATTTGAGCAAAAAGTATTTTCTTCCTCCCTTTTTACCAGTCCATGCCTTCTGTTTATTTTTTCTTAGTAATTTATGATAATTTGTCAATTTCATTTCCAAATACACTGGTTTATATGCACACACACACACACATGGATATATATAATTTTTTTTCTTGGTATTCTGCATATTCTTCTCAGGGCTAAGATGCAAGATGCTATGGATTCACCATGCATTTTTAATGCCACCATGCTGTGTTTAACTTTCACTTTTCATTAAGCATCAAAACTGTGAGAATTAAATGACTGATTCTGATGTTTCAATAAAAAGTGACAGTTACATTTGGCAAAACAATGGCAAAAATAATAGAAAATAGTATCTACTTTGATATTAGAATCCTGAAAGTGTACTGAGCATAATGTAAAAAATGTTCAAGTCATTTCTTGAATCTGAAATACTTTTCAAATAAAAATGTGAGTTTGTTTAAGTGACTTAGAAATGAAAATCAATTATTACTCTTATTTATCATTTAGGTCATGTATTCATTTACATATTGAAACCTTTGGATTACAAATCTCTTATAGAGTGTTATTACCCTCGGGATTGTGTGTTTAGGGTAGTAAGTTTTAATCTCTTCAGTACAGGGTGCCTTCATCCTACCTTGTCCTTTACTAATAATCCCTCACTCTGTTCCTTTTCCTTCACATATCCTTTTCTTTCCTAATTAGAATATTTTTCAGGTACAATTTCTATTTAAAATCTCAAAAGGAATTACAGAGCAGAGAGTCCATATTTTACTGTTGGATGCCATACAAAAGAGGAAACCGTTTAGATTTTGAAGATATGTATTAACTCTTTTGACCTGAATAGATTTGCAACCTTTAAAGCAATATACACATATGTATTGTGAATGCTCTTTCTTTGTGGTTTTTGAAATCTAGTTAACTGTCTTCAAATCAGTTTTGTTTTAATGCTACATTATTTAAATTTTGAGATGCATGATGTCTTTATGTGTTTAGAAATCTGTTTTCCTGTTTTATCAATACTATTATCATAAATAAGTTTGTAATACTTATCCCTCATAATGATCGACTTTGAAATAAAGATGCTAGAATATTACTTCTTAGAATTGCTCCAGAGAAAGCATATTAAGAAATTCATGTAGATAAAATAACTTAAACATTGTTTTCCACTGTTACTAGAGTATTAAAAGTATATTTATTGTTGACACAATTGATGTCTCTGTTTAGAGGCTAAATTGTCACTGAGTTTTGGAACTTTGACTACATCTTAAGAGCAAACATATTCCAAGATGATGTGTTTAACTTTGTTAATTTTTATAGTATTTATTTGAAGGCATACAAATTTTTCTCCAAGTTTAATTACATGCATATTTTTCTGTTTTTGAAGTGTAGCTCACCTAATCAACATTTTCTAAATATTTATCTCTCTTTCTCTCCATGTTTTCTATTTCCATAAATAGATGTACTGTACACATGTATGTAACTTTGTCATTCATCTTTCTATTTCTTTATTTTGCTCTGTCTTGTGTCTGTCTCTAACAGGCTCATCTCATCTCTGTACCTCCCTCATCTCCTACCCTTTGGGTACTCTAAATGCGTTGAAGGTTCTGAGGTAGTGTAAACCAGCTTGGACTCTAGGATAATAGTACTGTACTTCCATGTCTTCATCCCAGTTTCCTTCTACTGCATTTGATTTACACTGGATTAAGCAGTAACAAATAACGATACACTTAGGTAATAAATTATTCTATTGATTTGAATTATGCAAAATAAAAAATTTTAAATTGCTATTTTACAATACTTATGCATACAGTTTACTGACAGGAGAAAACTATATGTAAAAATATGATTCAAATAAAATCAGTTGTTAATATAAATGATACACAGTATACACATTAATTAATAAGATATTAACCAAAATTTTTAAAGGAAAATGAAAAATCATAGATTTAATGGACCTATCATGAACATATAGTAAATAGGAAGATTTCTCAAATATTTACATTTAAGCTGTGACAGACACCAGTTAGAATTAATGTCATCAAATTTTATGTGGTTTTCAATAATTTAATATTGCTGAATATAATAAAATTATTGAGTTAAAAAGTTGTCTTTTTATGGTAATTTCATGTCTTAACATTGTTTAGATATTATAAAATAAAAAATTGAATTTCAAAATGACATTGAATTATATGAAATTTAATATGAGCAGTGATCAGTGCCCAAAGTGGAGGAAGTAGAAAGTGTCAAAAATATTTCAGTTTACAAGCTTTTTGTCTTAGTGATTAGAAAAGTTGTCACAAACAAATAGCACTCACAATGTTTCCACATATACATCAATATAATTTCTAGGTTTATACTAGTTTTTTTCTTGGAAAGGAAGATATCATTACAAATTCTTTGCTATTCTATTACAAAACAGTCACCATGACTAAAATTGTCATTATTTGAAATACATACTATTGCTGTAGACATGAACAATTGATCAGGCATACTTTATCAATTCCTTAATTTGTTTATTCATTTTATGTAATAATATTTGTGTTCATGAAATTCATTTTGGAATCTAAGCAAATGAACAGCTTCTGAAAGATGGTAATAGTTGAATGAAATAAAATTCTAGGCAAATCAACAACAAAATTAGTAAAGAGAATTTACTATATGAGGTTTCTAGAAGTGCTGTGGACTATAATCATGTGTGGATTACAGTTTTGTGTATATAACAAGAAGTTGAGCTTCATTTAAAGGCTTATAACTTTCCTAAAGAACTTAAATCAATTCTTTTAAGTTTAATTCTTCAGTGATACCTATACATATTTTTCAGTACCCTGCTAAGTTGTCAAAACTACTTAATGTAGCAGCACATGGTGGCACATACCTTTAGTCCCAGCACTTAGGGGGCAGAATCAGGCAAGGACAGCCTGGTACATAGTGAATTCCAGGTCAACTGTGGCCACAGGGAAAAGCTGTCTCAAAAAAATAAATAAATAAAAAGGAATGAAAAATCAAAAACAAAGCGACTGCTTAATATGTATTATTTCACTTTAATAAAGTATGCTGAGTGTACTTTTAGAAGTAACACTAAGATCTGAAATGCTATTTAAGCTTTGGAAGACTTTTCCTGTGATAAATATATTTATTATTTGAAAATATAAAAGACAGAATACTTGTGGTTTCTATATCTGGATCATAGAGTGGGTATTTATGTTTTCCCCCTCCAATAGTAGCTATTCTCTGGGCATGCCCGCACTCCAGAAATAGCAAGGGTTTTACTGACATCCAGTATGTCTCCTGTTTAATACTCTAAACTAGGTCATTCTCAATATCACTTAAAGTATTCAAAGAATATTCTTCTTGATTAATACAAGAATCACTTTCTGTTTATCAGCATTATAAAATACTATTTTATAAATTTTTCATCCTAAAACAAGAATAACATAGAAAAACAAATCTTAAATACATTAGTTATTACATTGTCATATAGCATCAACCTGTTAATGATCACAAGTTTATACAAGATGAAATATTGCTGTTAGTGTAATTAGTGCTAAATATAGTTCATGACTTGATGGTAACTTATGAAATAGTCTTCCCTAAATGTAACAAAATAAAAACGATTCGGTTTTCTCAAATTTTAACTTCTAATATTTTTTACTTGATTAAATCTCTTCAAAATTTGTTATGAATTGGATTGACTAGCTCCTTGTATGTTTTAATATAGAATTAACTAATTAGTCATCCATGTAGTTTCATGCTATCTGAAGTAAAATAGTCTAAGAAAGCAGGAGTATCCTTATTTATTATTCTATGTCTTGAGTTTTGTCACTCAATTGTATAGAACATTCAAAAAATTTAGGTTTAAAAGTATCTAATTTTCAACCTCATGAAAATATGGACATGTTGTGAAACTGGTGATTGAAGACATATCCTTGTAACACAACTGCATTATGTAAAAGGTTTTTGAGAGATTACAGTTATTATTTTGAGAATGGCCCATTGAATGGCTGCTAACCAACAGCCCACAATCATAGCTGTGTATTGCGGTTAGAGATGGGAGAATGAAATGCTTCACAGACCTCGCCTGCTATTCCTCTGAAGGCTGTATTCCGTGAAGTATGCATCCTAAAATCAGAATTTTTGAATATTATTCTAGATAAATTGACTTAAAAAGTCATTTTGTTTTTATCTTCACAAAATATATTATTTTGCTGTTAAGTGAAAGAAAAAAATTAAATTGAAGAATATTAAACATTACTTTTGACAAAAGAATCATTTTAATACATATAATCGTTTAATAAATGATTACTGATTGAGAAGCTTACTAGTCTAAAGAGTAAAAATATAATAGTGTTTAAAATAATAATTTTTTTACTCATAATTGGTGATTTCCAAGTAACCAAGAATAACTGAGCTTTCAGGGGAGAATTTGAAGAAACATTTTTTCTTATAAATATTATCCTCCAATGGCACTTAAGTCCCTAGTTCACCTAATTACCATGGTATGTGTGGTATGTGCCTATCTCCTCTGGCTAGTCTTTGTTTTAGCTCCTCTCAGTGCCATCTTGCCCAGGCCACGAGGTGCCAGCCGGTGAATTAGGATTTCTTAAAGCCCAACAACTTAGAGAAATTCAGAGTTTGCAGCAATTAAAAAAAATGAAAAAATAAAGACAAATTCTGAATAAAACCATGATTTCAGCACATGGAAAAGTTAGACACAGAGAATAGTTCTGTTATTTGAGATCAATGAAAGTAAAAATGGGGCTTTGAAGTCTCTGAGGTAAGAACATGAATGAGGTGAAGGTGCCAAAGTTAAATTGTTATTACCCATTTCACAGGAAAAGTAACAACTGAAGATGAGACAAGGACTAAGACACACGGAGATCGAGCACCCTGGGATAATTATTATTTAATTGCTGACTATAGATAGATACCAGATGACTTGTGATTGCAAAAACTCATAGTAAATGATGTTACATAAGGGTTTTGGTCATTGTCACATCCTAAGCTCTGCTCTGCTGATAAATAGCCTCATCTTTCATGCAGTGGGAGAAACTACAGAGTGATTGCATTTTCACTAGCATTCATGGAAACAAATCAACCCAAGTTTATTGATCTTTCTCATACAGCAGACAAACATCAGCATGCTCATATAACTGAGTAGTCACAGCATGAAATCACAATTCTAATGAGTTCCTGCCAGAGATACCTTTAAATATTTTTGCAAAAGAACTTATTAATTTTGATTTTTAGATGCAATAGAGCCTAAAAACAAATTGAATACTGATCAGATAGTCATCCTTTTGCATATTTTCATTTAAAATTCTTCAGTCAGGGCTTGAGTTCTTGTTTTTTTTTCACATATGCAATTCATTTGGACTGATATTTAGAAATTAATTATGGTTAGACTTAGCTAATTTTTATAACCACCATTTCTTCAGAGAGAATAATCATTTAGAGTTCTAAATGATTTAAAAATTTAAAAATTCATTTAAAAATTCTTGATTGATTTCTCCCATTTCTATCTGTAATTGATAAGAGTTTTTTGGTTGATGTAGATCTATTTATACTGATTTCATGCTTAACATCATAAGCTCATTAAAAATCCTACTTACTTTAGTTAAATTGAAGTTCATAGTTTACTCAGTAGTTTAGAACTATGGAAGTAATTGTTTGTATTCTGTAATAACAATCTCTTTTAGCAGGTCAGGTTGCTTCTCCTCAGTCTGCTCCAGCCTGTGTTGAGAATAAAAATGATGTTAGCAGAGAAAACAGCACTGTTGACTTTAGCAAGGTAAGTTTTTCTCTCTTCCGTTTAAGTAAGTTGCTAAATTACTATTTTAAGAGGTGTTGAAACAAATATTTGCATGCTTTTCCTTCTTTTCTTTTTTCTTATCTGAAGCCTGAAATTGTTGTATGTAATGTTAGTATTCAGTTCACATATAATGTTTTGCTTATTTGAAAAAACAGCTGTGTAAATTTTAGGAATAATCTTTTGGATTCAGCCACTTCATATAATGTTTCTATTGCAATAAAAGAACAACTAGGCTTTGTAGGAAGTTTAATCTATTGTTTAAAAATGTTTGTTGGCTCTTTCCCTTCAAAATCATTTTCCCTCTAATAGTAGAGAAACAAATCATATAATAAAGCTTTATAATTGTTGTACTTTGAGAGGTTCAGTGTAAGAAAACTCTAGAAGGGAAAACAGCAGGATTTTGCATAAAACATGTTAAGAACTGCTTGAGTGGTACATCTAGTTGGAGATGATCTAACTGAGATAATTTATTTGAATATATACCAAGAAAATGAGTTAGTGAAAATAAAGTGATGTTGGTTACTACAGTCCTGACCTTGTTTATGTGCTATTATAAGCTATGGCAAAGTAACAATGGAATGGAATAGAGAAGTTTCAGTGTTAATAAAAAATAAGAATGTTGAACAATTGACTTTACTGAGTGGCTGAAACAGCAATGACTTAGAGATAGCATTTTGATAAAGCCCTTAAAACCAGTAGCTACTGTCTTAGCGGGAGGAGGTGCGGATAGGGGTCAACGTGTTGAAGTAACTTGAACTGCAGTGCTGAAGTGATGAATCAGTTCCTTGAAACTGTTTCAGCATCTCTGGGACATGTGCTGGGTGTAGTTACGTGCATGTTCTCCCTTTCTTGCCTGGTGTGCGCAAGATGTGCCAGCTTAAGTCTGTTAATTATGCGTGCAGGGACTGGGAGGCCAACAAAAGGGGCATGCTAGTCCGTGTGTGATGAAACAAAGGCATGAAAAAGGACCTCCACACCAGCAAGAGAGAGAGGTGAGGGCATACATTCGGGCTCTATATCTACAGTAATTCAAAGCTCATTTCACCGTTCGGAGGCGTATGACTCAAATATTAAACCAGTTCAAATGTATTCCATCTGACATTCTAAAAGTTCTTTTTAAAGCATTACATCTTCATTCACTTGCCATAAAATTGTCACAAACTGCATACATTTAATTTCTTCTGTTCTTAATTAAAAACAATGTCTTTAAAGAAATAACATAAAAGTATTGATTATCTTGTCGTGAGCAATATAATGAAGTCCTGTTTGATATTCTTGAAAGCAATGATTTTTAAACCATGATCATCCTTTTTAAGAAATTTTTATTTTATGTGTATGAGTGTTTGCCTGCATGCATGTACATGCACCTGTATCGTGCAATGCCTTTGGAAATCAGAAGAGGGCTCTGGATCCCCTGGAACTGGAGTTAGGATGATTGTTAATCACCATGTGGGTGCTGAGAATTGAAACACGGTCCTCTGCAAGAGCAGCCAGTGCTCTTAACCGCAGAGCCATCTCTCTAGCCCTGCAGATCATCCTCTTACATGAATTACTTTTTAGCTTACAAAAAAAAAAAAAAAACCTTAAAACTTTTCCATGTCAATTCAGGATTTTTGTATGACCCATCTTTTTGGTCATCAGAAATATTTCATCACCATGAAAGGAAAATAAAGATCACAATATGAGGATCCTTATATCCCTGAACCCCCAACAATTAGATCTACTGAAGTGTGACAAATAGAATTTTCTTCCCTTTAGTTCTTTTGTTCATCATTGCATTTTAATTTACTGTTCCACTTAGTAGGGAAGTTAGGACTAGCCATCTGTATCTCTCTGTCTTTTGTCTATAGCCTGGATCATTGTAAAGAAGATGGCTTTGAGAAAGGGCATATAATCTTGAATACTATGACAATTTCTAACATTTATATATAACCTCATCTTGGAGAAGTTCTCTAAACTTTAGCCTTCTTATTGCTTATAATGAAAATGAATCATGTGCGTGTGTTTGTGTTGTGAAGATTTAGAGATAATAGCCTCGCAGAATACTAGGCATAAAGTAGCTACTGATGACTATTGTATTAATAGTGGGAATTGTAGCGTCGAAATAAATTCCAGACATGAATTTAATGCTTTGGTTCCCACTAGATCTTTTTTTAGTACCTTAAATAATGTTTGAGTTATATTTGTTGAATGAAACCTACAAAACTGAAATTTAATTAGTCTTTGGTTTAAATTATAAAACAAAGTAAAAAAATGCTCCTAAGTTTATAACCTGGTAGAACAAAGAATTAAGGTTTGGAAAGAACTGTTGTGATCCATCACTATGGAAGCAACTCTTAGTGACAGATTTTGCAAGTATGCAAGTTAAGGGATTTTTAAACTACTGATTTCAACTTGGTGGTGAATTTATTAAAATATAGCTAATTTTTGGGTTACTCTGTCCATTTAAATATTTTAAGTTTTGATGTGTAGATTCTAAATCATAGTAAAAATATAAGATATTGAAAGGCTTTTTTTTTCATGTCATGTAACTTGATCCTATGTGTCACTGATCTTCAGTCTACACATTTTTAGCCTTTCCAGTGATTAGGTCTGTCAAACTCATTCATTTGAGTAATGACCTAGAGCATAATCTGTTTTGTCAAATTTTGGCTCCAAACAGCAGGTATATCAAAATACTACTTGCCTTTTTTGCTTTTTAAGTACAGAGTAGAAGATAGCTATTTTGTTTCAGTGGTGATTATTTTATTTCAAATGACCCAAAGAAGGTACAGATAATTACCTACGTGGGAAGAACCTTCTTTTGCATATCTGTGGTATGTGAAGCATATTAACAATAAGAAACCTTAGATCTCTCATTTAAGAAAAGAGCTGAGGCCAAGACAGTTTAAATGAGTCACCTCCTCTGGGTCACTTTATAATGCCAAATATAATTTGTCTATAAGTAATCTATTAATTTTCTTGTGTTTCCAATAATAAACTTAAGACTTTCTCCTTAAATTTCCATCTCTCAATCCTTCAGCCCTTAATGTGTGACTTAAACTGGCATTTCTAGTTACACTGTGGTCTTCTTTTTCATTTTGCTGTTTTCAACAACAGGTACAGTCTCAAATGACTAGAAAAAGGCATCTTTACCTTCTTTGCCTAATCATAGGGCCTAAGATACTAGAAGTATGAGTGAAAATATAGACCCAGAGAAAATACCCTGACTCTTCCAAGGTTCCCTTCAAAGCACTGGAATTTCTAGGATTTCTGTGTGTTAATTTCAAGTGTTTGAATCCACTAGGCTGTCTTAGAAATGTACTACAGGGTCTAGAGAGATGACTCAGCCACTGAGGGCACTGACTGCTGTTGCAGAGGCCCCAGGTTTGGTCCCTAGCAGCCGTATGTCAGCTAACACTCATCCTTGCCTCCATTCCAGGGGATCTGACTCCCTCTTCTTGCTTGTACAGGCACTGCTGTATGTGGCACACACACATGGAAGCAAAATACACATACACATAAAATAAAAATAAGTAAATATTTTTTAAAGACATGTATTGAACCCTAACCCCAGAAACTCGTTTAAGTATCTATAATTTTATACAAGATTAAATTGTGACTCCTAAATATAGGTAGGAATGTTATCAAATAGGATTCTTTATCAATAATGTAGTATTTATAAATATAAAAATAAAGGATAACTACAGGTATAATATTATCTGAAAATATATGATTAATGTGTTATAAAATCTTTCATTTTGCCCAAATATTCAGCTAGTATAAGAATATGTAATGTGTGACATATAATGACTAACCTATATATATTCTGAGTATAATTTATTTATTTAAAAGCAAAGTATAAATTACTGTTCATGAAATAAGAGTCTATATACATTAATGTCCTCTCTAAGTAATAGGCATCAATGACAAATTATGTTTATTATAATTTAAAAATCATGTGTAATGGTCACAGTTTTGTGACGTTAAATGACTTTAATATACTATGCAATCCTTGATTTAAATAAATTTCACCCTAAAATACTTAATTCCATATCTATTATTTCTTGAAGTACAGACTTTAATAGGAAAACTGACATTTGCTGAGCTGTAAATGAATTTAAACTAAGTGTTAGAGGTGGAATATAAAATTTAGATATGATCAATAAATCTCAAATTGATTACCAATAATAAATTTTCTAGTTTTTAAATAAATAGAATTAAAAATATTATTCCATCTATGTGTGTGTGTGTGTATGTGCATGTGTATGTGTGTGTGCTCACACTTTTGTGCCACAGTGTGTATGTGGAGGTCAGATATAAAAATGCAGGCGTCAGTTATCTCCTTACAGCATTTGTATCCTGAGGATCAAACTCAGGTTTTCAGGCTTGGCAGCAAGTGCCTGAGCCATCTCACTAGCCTCTGTAGGTTTTCTTAAAAAGTTATTCCCTCATTTAAATTTTTGTTCCATTATATAAATATTGTCATAGTTCTTCTACTGGTAGGTAAGCTTAGTGATTATCCCTTTGAACTTTGAAAGTTTAATGAAAATTTATTACATATTTCTCACAGCACTGAGTATTAAGAAAGACCTCCCAAGTCTGAGAACTGGAATTCAGATTCCTAGCATCTTGTAAATGCTAGGTGGTCCTAGTGGCCTGCTTATAATCCCAGCACTCAGGAGACAAGGATCCCTGGAGCAAGCTAACCAGCTAGACTAGCAGATTTGGTGAGCGCTAAGTTTTAGCAAGAGATCTTGTCTCAGTATCTAAGTGGGAGAGTTATGGAAGAAGACAGCTGACCTCTACTTCTAGCATTCACACATTTGTGTACATGTGTTCCACATGTATGTGCCTACACACATGCAGACATGCAGACATGCCACATGCACATACATTCAGAAAAACAAAGGAATAAAAAGCATGCTGTAAGGGATATGTTTTATTCCTGTCCTGGGATCATTTGCATTACAATGAAAATGTAAACATTACTAATTTAAAGCTTTTTAAATACCATAATAAAGGCATAAATTATGCTTATCTATTAATTAAAAGGTTAGATTCTACAAAAGAAAAACACTTGGCATATAATACTCTGGCAAAAATAATTTGAGAACCTAGAAATTTGTATTTGAAAGTATATTTTGTAGGATGAAACTGTGGAATTTTTAATATTTGTGAAATAATTCTATTTGTACTTTTGCTTTGTTATGGGATTCTTTAAGATAAAATATAATTATACTACTGACAAATTGTAGTTTTGATATTATTTCCCAGTGCTGGAGATGATTATCTAGAGCTGGCTATATGCTAGGCAAATGCTCTACTATTCCAGCTATATAGACTGCTTTTATATTTAATCCTTGTAATGGAATATACCCCCTATGACTGGATTTTATGTTTTTAGCAATCATAGCTTAGCTTACATGAAGATTAATTTATTATGTACTTTCAAAAAACTGCAGTAATGTCTGTATTTTTAGAAATATTTTAAACATAATTACTAGATTAATACCTATGGATTTTGTAAGGCATTTCTAAACATTTTATCAATTTAAAGTTCTTGAAAAATGTTTCTAATTTTTAATCCTGAAAAATAATTATCTCAGCCTCATTTGTATTTGCCAGAGGACAACTCTGTCCTCGCTCTCTCCTATTCCCACTTTGATCTCTGGTTCCCATTTCATTAACATGAGAGCATAAAACCAATTACTAGGACATATAAACTTCTATTCCCCTAAAAACGTTTCCATAAAAAGCAACTCAGATGAATGAGAAACAAAGAAATAGGCCTTGAAAATTTTGCTTTAATGTTACTTCTTCTTTTCATTGAAGCCCCATGTATAAAAATTATATATAAATAAATAATAAATAAATATATTTAAAGACTAGTTGCATGCATTTTCAGACTTCATCCTTCAATCTCAGTATTTCTTCCTTTTAATGATCAGTTTTGTTTTATCTCCATTCATTGAAATCACAGACATCTCATCCTAGAAATTAAACTATGGATCTGTAATAATCTAAATGTTAATATTTTCACTCTTGTTTTCTCAGTTTTGTCACATCTAAATTGTAAGGTAAAAAACTTAAACTGAAGAACGTATCAGACCAAGCATACAATGTGAAGAACATAGTACAAGTAGAGTAAAGATGAATGTTAAATCAAATTAGACTGTAGGAATATATTTCTTTTGAAGTAGCCATATGTGAAATATTAATGGGAATGTATAAATCAATCTATCATAAATATTAAAATTTGACATTCTAATTTAATTTGATTAAAATGTATTTGTTTAATTGAACACATGTGCTTTTCTCCTTAAATTTTAATGTTGCTGATACTGAAGCACCTACTTTTAAATAAAAATAATGAAAGATGAGAATACTCATCTCACTAAAATACCTCACGAACAAGGAAAAACTTTACTATAGAAAAAGGCAAATGAGACACTTGACTCTGCGCTGTTTAAACTATATTTGTTGATGGATTACAATATATAAAGCACTGTTCTAGATAATGACCTTTCATGCTTTTCCAATTTTGATTTTTCTTATTTTCTTGCTCACAGGTTGATCTGCATTTTATGAAAAAGATTCCTCCAGGTGCTGAGGCTTCAAACATCCTGGTAGGAGAATTGGAGTTCTTAGACAGAACTGTGGTTGCCTTTGTCAGATTGTCTCCTGCTGTCTTGCTCCAAGGGCTGGCTGAAGTTCCAATCCCAAGCAGGTACAAACTAATCAAGCATTTTTTTTATGATTATGGATCCATTTATTACAAGAAATGATAAAGTTTAAATATAAGCTTCTGTTAGATGTTTGACTGGGAACTAATGTGCTGTTCATAAACCTATTTTTTCTTGATTATAAAAGTAGAAAAGTGCTGTAAAAATTATTCCGTCTTTTCCTTCTCCTTCTTAAACTTCATATTTTGGTTCAGGCATGTCCCCCATCTTCAGATCCTTAGTTATGTAACTTTACATGTTGATACAAAAAGTGATTAGTCTTTTCTCAAGGATTACATTAAACTATATGTTTAAGAAAGAGGTTCCTGTATGTGTATTATTAACTTCAAGAGGAGCAATGTTTCTAAGACTTGGTTTTATTTGAATGATATAGGCCTTCAAAGTGTATGGGAATATCGTAAGTGGATATTGCCCTGTCAAGGGTTTCATGCTTCAGTCCTAGGCACAGCTGGTCTGCCACTCCTGGGGTTTGAAAAGTTATTTGTACTCATATGTTGGAAATGTGGTTGAATCTGGATCAAAAGTGCAAGTTTAATATATGACAGAATGTATGAAGTGCAGTGGGTGGAAAATGAGGAATGTGCAAATGGGAAGGGATCAGTATGGTTAAGATGTATTGGATGAAGTCCACAAAAGTTCAATTAAAATAAACATCAAAAGACCAAGTTTCTCTAATACATCTGCAATGGAACCCTCACACGTAAGGTTCACGGAACGTAGTAAAACCAGGGGTAGAGACAATACTAATGCATCTCTCAGCTCTCATTAATGAAGCTCCCTCATGCAACAGAGGGCAAGGAACATAAGATGTCAGAAATGACCACAGAGAATGAGTCTGCAAAGTGCGTGTCCTTGGACAGGTCTCTTATATTAAACTTCATTCACTCAGAGCTTAGAGACCATTGCAGAAGAGAGGATACAAAGATTGTAAGAGCCAAGAGAGGTGGCACATGACCATATGGAAATAGTCTCACAGACTCCTGGGACCTTATTCATATGAATCAACAGCAATGGTGTGAGCATGCATAAGACCCATGTAAACTCCAGCAGTCAATAATAACTGAGCATAGAACTAGGGAAATGGGCAGCAGGCCCCAGTCTTAGTCAGTGCTGATTACTGCTGGGTGAGGGGGAACTGATCTTCTTTAAGGGAGTGATTCTAGATAGGCTGACTAGACCCCAGTGGATGAATTTGCATTTGACAAGATAGACTTGAATATAAATGACAGAATGCATGAAATCTGGCAGGTGGGGGCTATGGACGGGTGCGGATGGGGGAGGGGGGATAAAGGTGATTAAGATGTTTTGTGTGAAATACACAAAAATTCAATTAAAGATCAAGTTTAGTTTGATTACCTGAACTTGTTTTCTATTTAACTATACATTATAACTGATGGGTAGGGATTATAAAAACTGAATTAAATGATCATTTATCCCCATTTTTTATAGATAAAAGGCCATTCATGTGAAAAGAAAAGAAAAGAAAAGAAAAAGTAGGATACTGACTCTATTATGTTAGGTTCCTACCAGTTTGTCTGGGAACCTCATTTCCATCTCTACTGCTATCATCAAGCATGATTCCTATGAGCACCAGGTTTTATCCAACTATAGCAAAACCTATCTGTTTAGGGCTCCATTTTATACATTTGATCCTTTGGCTACCCAAGATATTTAGTGTGTGTGCTTCTTGTTACAAACATTGAATGCCTAAGTGAATTTTTTAAAGATGATAATTGAACGTGGGTTTATAGAATGTTTTTTTTCCAAGACTATGACCTTAATTCAAAACATAACGCATTGGTATAACTCCATTCTTTGGCTAGAGATAAGATATTTGGAAGATAGGGGTAACCAAAGCAAGAAACCCCTTGTTTTCTAAAGGCTCAGTTGACTAGAGTGGTATTCAGTGTTGTAGCGCTTGCTTATGTTGGTCCAAGGTAAGACCTAATTACTATTAAAATTAAAGAAAGAAATTTCTGTTTATCTTGTTCAGAGGCTGCTGATACATATACCAACTTTTAATCATAAATGGGAAGGAAAATGGAGCATATTAGAGTATCATCTAATTGTACAATTAAGACTGAATTTTTCTGTGTATAAACTCCATCCTATTTGGAGTTTTGGAAATCTGGGATTTAGATTTCACATATCAGATTTACTAACTGTAGAGATATTATAGCAGTTTAAAATTCTCCTTCAGTTCTCATGTGGATATTCACATTTCATTGTCCAGAAACATATTTTGTGAAATATGAAATAAATGCAGGCTATTTATGATGAGAGTTTTTAATTTCAAAGGAAAGAAAAAAATATCCCCAGGAGCAAAGAATTACCATGTGGGGAATACACCTCACTCTGTCTGATGTAGGTGACCTCATTCATACTGCCTCAGAGAAAATATGTGGAGAAAGAATGCAGGAAAATTGGAGGGACTAGAGAGCCACTGTGTAGGAAGAGAGTCAAAAGACTAAGACTGTATATTTAGGAGAAGTGAAAAATAAAAGATTGGACAAATAGAATAAAGCAAACCATTTGAGAACCCTAATCATACTTTCTTAGGAAGACAGAAGGGCTTGCCATGCTTATAAAGCCAACATATATTAGATAGATAGGTCAGAAAATAATCTTTTAGAACTTTATAAATAGCACATGCACTAAAAACTTGAAAAATAGCAAAATATATACGTTAGGAATTTTCTTGAAAGTATTACAGTTGATAAAACATCTACCATCACATTCAGCTATTCTTGTTTTTATTCACACTAGGTATATTTATTTAACTCGGATTCAATTATAACTGATTCAAAAATTATTGTTACAATCTCTAGTACCTCTAAGATTTTACAATATGTGGTTCATGTAAAATCGTATGCACTCTAAAAGTTTGTAACTAAGTGTAGAATTATATTAACTACATCTTATAGAGTCATAAGTCTTTATACTTAGTATAAACAATTAAATAAACTAACAATAGAATTATACTGCAAAATATATGTATTCTTTTAATTTTCACACTTTCCCTGAAGCATTGACCTTTTCATTAGACAGGGCAATTACCAGTCCTTTAAAGTTAGAGCACGTATTGATTTCTTTAAAAGTATCAAATGAGATGATGAATTTGTTGGACCTCCAGACCAATTTATAAGGAGTATTAATTATATGGAGTAAGTGTGATATTTTTATCTTCCAGTACTGGAATTAGTAAATCATTAACTTGCTGTTTTCATCTGCTTAACTGACCTTTAATTCCCAGCATTTTTATATTTAATGAAACATTTTCATACATTGACTGGGTTTTAATAACATTGTCTCTCTTTGTGTATCACATTATACTGCCTTTTTTCCTCTTAAGTTCTCCATTTTGTCTGTAAGTGAACTTTCTTGCTTCATGTTTAGACAGATTTTGCTCTCCTATTATTCTTTTCTAAGGGGTTAGAATCTTTAAAATTCCTAGCCACAACCGTATAGACTGTATAAATAGTTAAATACATAAAGACAGATTAAAAACTACCCTGAATTATCATTGCTTGAGGATTTTACACAGAAGAGTTAATTGTAAAATGTTCAAAATCATAATGAACTGAAAAATTATGAAAATAGTTCATATCAAAATACTCATTGTAATTAACTCCTTTGAGATGGGGGATTCTGTTCTAATGAATTACTGTTACATTTCTGCCTTGATTATTTTCTTAATTACAGATTTTTATTCATTCTTCTGGGACCCCTGGGAAAGGGTCAACAGTACCATGAGATTGGCAGATCGATTGCAACCCTAATGACAGATGAGGTATTTATTCAAGTTCCTTAGGAATATTTTCTCTAAAATGCATATCTAACTTTGGAGTCCTTTTTATAGCATTTTGCTGTGTATCATCTTCCTCTGTACTGAATCCCATTTTACAAAGTTTTAACTATCAAATTTCCTTGAAAAAATTTTATTCAAAAAGATTAGCTTCAAAATGATGAATAATATTATTTTGAGACCTCACCTGATCCAAAAAATTCTCTTAAGCATTTAAAATATATTCATATTTCCACATTGTATGTATGCTAACACTGTAAGCGCTACTGCTAATATCCTTTAAAATAGTTTGGGAAAAAATTATTTTACTGTATAAGTGAAAAAATAGTGATTGGACTTACATAGGATGCATGACACCAAAAACCCATAGAACCTTTAAAAACTTTCCACAATGTGTGTGTGTAGATGTTCTTAATCTCAGGGTCTTTGTTCTATTATTGGAGCTATAGGTAGATTTTAAGGGGCTTGTGATCTTGAAAGAAAAGTATAGTATTTATTTGTGAAAAAATGTTGTAGATAAATTTTGAATTATGAAAGGCTTTTATTAGCTTCTCAAAGAGAAGAAATTTCTTAAAAATAAGAAAATAAAAATAACGGAACTTTTTCTGTGATTTATAGTCTCCAACACATGAAAATTTGTTCCCATTATTAAAATAATGAACAGATATAAAAGATTACAGAAGGAGCATTAATCTAAAAATTTTAACAGTAAATAAACCAATGGGATTATGCATTATCTGGAATATCTAAATAGTATAATAATGCATTTATTAAAATATAAGACTGCAAGTACTTGGGGATAATGTGAAGAGCTAAATAATATTGCATATTACTTTTCCTTGATTTGTGAAATCTCAATATTTGAACCCTTGTTTATAGTTTCAGATTATAAATTGTATTTGTTCAAATTATCTTACCATATTATAGGAAAATTATTTATGGTTACACATAAGAAACTAAAAGTTTAGAGAACAACCCCAAATTCTGTTCTAGTAAGAAGCAGTTTCATGACGTTTGTAAAGTAACTGAACAAAGAAAAGTCATAAATCAAAGTTTTAAATACATTGGGGGAAACATCATATAGGAGGATTCAGCAAAGCAGAAATCTCAACTACAATCTTCAGCTGCTATCTGATGGCATTCACCATTTTGGTTGGTGGAAGCTGGTAGTCTGTTAACACATTCCAAAAGATTTCTATCTCTTAGTCACAGGATGTTAAATGGGAAATGAAGGGAGGACAAAAGAGACAATATCTTGACTAGAATTACATAAGGAAGTATATTTTGTCATTTTATAAAATAGCATATTTAAAAATTTAAGCTTACAAACTCAGGTTAATTCTCTGAAAAATATCTAGGACCATTAGTCACCTCTATGTTTTCTCCAGAGTGGTCACATCTATTTAATATTCTCTTTTGGCTTAATGTAACAGTCTGGTGGAGTTGAGCCAAAAGGAAGCTGGGATAATTCAACAACTACAGTTTACATGAGCACTTACTTATAAGCCAATTTGATACCAAGTAAATTATAGTTTAAAAATTATTAAACATACTCTTATTAGACAGTATATACATACCTAATCATACATAAGATAGATTTTTAACAACCAAGATCTTGTAATTATTCTTTGTTGAGATTTTGTTTCTTGCAAACCTTATTGTGAAAAGGAAACATAATACAAAGATCTTTAGCAAACATATACCCATTGTTTACATTTAGTCTAGTCTTAATAAAAACTTTACAATGAACAGTTTCATATTAAGAATATTTTGAAAATATGATTGTTACCTCTATTTCACAATTTAAAAAAAATTTAATTAATATTTATAATTATTTACAACCCGTTTTAGAAGGCAATTCTAATAAAAAATTTATGTATATAGCATTAAATATTATAGCTTGATAAAGTATTTATCTCATGATTCTAATGAATGCTGTTTTGCATAAACAACTAGCATTTTAAAGTTTTGTGAACACTTGTTAGACAATAGATCAAATGACACTTCTTTAATAGGTTTAAGAATGTTCACAGTATCCAAGTTTATAAGGCGGTATGTATTTATCAAACCTTTTAATACATCCACAAAATACATTTATTAATCTGCACATGTGCATTTTAATTGGGCATGCAAAAATAAAAATAATTTTAGCACACAATTAAAAATGAATGAAAAAATTTAAGTAGCTATAGTTTATTAAAAATTTGTTTTGACAGACACAAACAACTCATTAAAATAGCTGTCATAGGCACACATGACACAGTTGTGTGAAGTGTGCATCCAGAGTTGGGGAAGGTAGAAAGCATGTCTCTAAGTCTATCAGATGTGAGAAAAGTGTAGTGGCCTAAAAGAACAAAAAATGAAGTTTTCCATGTAGATTTGGGGTAATATCTCTCTTTTCAGGAGGTAATAACTGAAAGAGAAATGCTTTCAGATATGAAACCAGCAGAGTTGCCCTTGGTAAGCTATTAGTATTATATCCATCAGTCAACCGGAAGGATAGTAAAGAAAACTGTTTAAAATTCCAGGTTAAGAATAAATAAAGCATAAAAGCAGTTATTCTGAACATGTTGTTTTGGGCCTAAAATGCACTAGTTTAGGGAAACAATTATTTCATTTTTTCTCAGGAAGCTCCCAGCTTATGTCGTGTAGGAATCAGCTCTTGTATTGTACCACAGAAAGAACCATATATTTTTGTATCTGACTCAGAAGGCAGAGTATAGCTGAGTGTAGATTTCTGGCCAGACAAACAGAAGCAAAAGAGCCTGAAGTAACATGAAAGAGACAGGAAAGTCACCAACAATGCTTCAAGATGGTTCTCAGCTGGAGCACTCAGAAACTTCAACAGTGACTGAGACCTAGCTGCCATGTGGTCATCCTTAAAAGACTGAGAAGTTCCTTCAAGCCAAATCAGGATTTGAGGATTCAATGGGAAAGGAATTTCAAGACTAGGTAATATAATAAGAACATTTTAATGCAGGTGTAACCAAGAGAGTTAAAAGTAAAAGAATTAACTGCTTAGGGGAAAATGTGAGGTGTTTCCCAGTGTGAATACAGCTTCCCAAAGGAAAGTGGTTTTTACAAATGGGAATTTTTAATAAAACATGTAATTTCTCCTTTTTTTCTCCCCTGTTCTAAAATATAAAAAGAAACCATGATGTATTTGATTTAGAACTCTGATGTTAGGAGATAAAGAATAAAGGGCAAGGTCAGAGAGATGAGGTAGGAGAACTATTCTTAGAGTTTGTCTTTAGTCATGATATAATCTCTTAAAACTTAAAATGAATCTCTTAATATTTTCCTTTAACTCACATATTTTAGAGCTTTTATTATTATGAATTGCCAATTTTACAATTTCTTTTGCTTCTTCAGATTATTTTAATTTAGATTGTTTCAATTACTACAACTGTCCATTTGTGATGTTTTTAAATTTTATTGCTTAGAACTTCTAGTTAAGCATACAAAATAAGGCAATTTAGATCTAGTAAACATTCCCCATTGAGGAAAAAAGTACTTTTAGTTAGATTTTTATTTTTATTTTTTAACTTGTAAGTTGAATTAACATAGTGATAATCAAATCTACAACCAGCTTGAGTATGGTCTTCTCAAATATTTCTCCATTCCTTATATTTGACAAAAAAAGAGGTGTCTGGAGCAGGGGTGGTGGGGGAGAAAAAAATACTGCTAACAAGTTTTAGCATAAATAGTTAGAATCAAAAATGCCTTTAGAGGTCTGAAAGCAACCAAAAACCAAACTGAAAGTCAAAACCAAAATAATTGATTTTGGCTAAAATAATTGGTTAAAAATATTTTATTTTTATTTTATGTGTAAGAGTGTTTTGCCTGCCTGTGTATAAGTGCAATGCCCACAAAAGCCAGAAGAATGTGTCAGATTCCATGGAACTGGACTTACAGATGGTTGTTAGCTGCCATGGGGTTGCTGGGAATTGAACTTGGGTCCCCTGGAAGAACAGCAAATATTCTTAACTGAACTGTCTCTCCAACCCCAAAACCCACCACCATTTTTAACCTGAAATACTTTCAAAACAAACAAGCAAAATAAATACCTTAAAACACTTTGAAAGCAAACCCAAATCAAAAAGGTGTCTAAGAAACAGGACACTTAAGCAACCAGCTCAGAATAAACAAATGGACCATCAAACAAACCAATGAACTCAATGGGTCCTCACTGTGTTAACAGAGCAAAGAAAAGTCATAAATCAAGATGCCTTTCAAATACATTGATAGAAGCATTAAGTTGGCATATATAACAAAGGAGAAATTTGAACTGTAGATCTCAGATGCTATCTGATGGCATTCACCCTTTTGGTTGGTGGAAGCTGCTGTTCTGCAAAGTTACTACATTACAATAGGTTTCTATCTGTTAGTCACAGGATGTTAAGCTAGACACAAATATAGGCAAGGAGTAGCTATTTAGAGGGCTAAATATGGTCCAAGATAAATGGTAATTACGTTGTGGACCTGCAGCATTCCAAACTCTTCTCAATCACTGATGTTCTAGTTAGTTGACCAGCCTTTGTAGAATGTCCAGTTTCAAAATGCAGTTTTTCTGAGAACTTTCATTCACTGTGTCTTAGTTTCTGTATTGTTACTGTCTCCCCTACCCATGCTGCCATCAAAGGAGCTTTGCTGTTAGCATTAAGTTCCCACACTTGACTTAGCCTACTATTCAATCTCCTGTTGTTTCTGCAGTGCCTTCATTGCATTTTGCTAGTAATGCAAGTTTAAGCACTCCCTTGTCTGCTCTAAACTGCCAAATATCCTCTTCATTCAGAATCAAAGTCTAAATTTTTACAATGACCCAAAACTTCTTTGCCTTCTCTACCTTCCTCTCATAGTCATCTGCCACTCTCCCTCCTGCTCATACATCCCTGCAATTATCCTCCTTGCTGCTTTCAAACATGGCATACATGCTCTACATGGGCTGTTCCCTTGGTATGGCAGGTTCTAATTCTGAATAGTTATGAGACTTGGATCATGAACAAATAGACTGACTCTCAAATTGAGTTTTAAAGACTGTGTCCCAACACAGAGGGCATTAGAATCCAACCTTAACTGTTTCCAATGGGTGTGGTATAGGCTATTTTGACCTTTCTATGAATGTAATCCTATGGTATGAACTTTTGTGTCTTTCTTCTTTCACTCAATAGTATATTTGCTTGGTCAAAAACAAAGATTGAGATATTAGGAAAGCATAACATATCTAATCTTGTTTGAGAGGGAATCAAGGACAGCTCCTTTAAGATGACAGATATATGTTGAAATAAGAATGCTAGCTAGACAAAGAGCACAGAGAAGATGATTTGAAGTTGTTACATTATTGGGGGAAATGGGAAAACAATAATAAATGCTTGTAATTCAAAAATCTAACAAATTATGGTGCCTTTTTTTGTGGAGCACTAAAATAGTAGAAAATCAGAAGCTGTGGGTGAAATCTGGAGAGTCTTTCATTGAAAGCAGGATATAAAATTATGTGATCTCCAGAAGCACTTTTTTTAATTAAATAAGATCATATCAAGAGAGATTTCAGAAGGGTTACTACTAGCAGGAAAATTATTAATAAAGGATTAAGGACGTTTATAATTCTTTCAGTTCTTAAGTGCTTAGATTAAGTCCCAAGATCTTGTAGAAATCTTCAGAAGAACATAGTCTGAGTTATAAAATCACTGGCTTATGGAAGAGAAACCTTTTTACAGTTTTGAAAATACATTGCTTGACAGCACCAGGACGTGAGCCTACAGTCTTAGTTATTCAGGAGACTGAGACAAGAAGAGTATACATTCTAAGCTCACCTTGACAATTTAGTGAGACCCAATCTCAAAATAAAAATAGAAACGCAGGACAGAGGGTAGAACTCAATAGTATAGTGCTTACCTAGTGCAAAGCTCTGGGTTTAATCCCCAGTGCCCCTCCCCCGCAAAAGCCATGCAAAAATAAAACCAAAAATGAGAAAAAAAAAAAAACGAAAAAAAAAGTTATTCCCAAACACAGCAGATCCATATAAACCCAAGCAAAGATTTGTTTATTGCAACAATGACATTTTATGAATGTGTGACTTTTTTTTTTTTTAATGGCAAGGCAAATGTGGTTAATACTATCAACTTGATAAAATCTTGAATCACCTAGAGGGCAAACCTCTGTGAAGATCTCTAAGGAAATTTCTAAATACAGATTATCTATAAACTTTAAGGTGTCTTTGTAGGTTTTGAAAATGACTGATTTTATTTTTAAATGTTTAGAGCTATTTCCTTAACTTGCTTTTGTAAGGTATCTTGTCATAGCAACAAGAAAATTAACTAATACCACAACAAACAGTCTTTTAATATGATTATTATCACTTTGTTCCAGTCTATACTACCTGTGACATGGACTATCAACTGAGGCAAATGCTCCATAAGTGGAACTGAAATTAGAACCTTGGAAATTTGGGGGTATTTGGCCATTTTAATATAGGCTAATATATAGGAATAGAAATAAATAGCATAAATCTCTAATCTCTAATACTTTCTGTTCCATTTTATCTTATATAAAATACAAAATGTATCAGAGATATTTACATACTGTGTAGTGTAAAATTTTTCAATTTATTTTTAATTTTCCTTTCCCCATTTTCTCTGTGGAGTGCATCACTCTTTATGTGACAGCTAGATGTAGTTACAGTAGACTGAGGAATAACTAACTATAACTTTAAGGAATGAAAACAACGCATTTTCTCATCATGCCAAATGTCCTATCATAAGCTATAGGGGAGTGGGGATTGTCCATTAATCACTTAGGAAGACAGGTTCATAGACACTCAGTCTGGACCAACAAACCAGACAAAAGGTAATGTGATGTCACATGTACAAGGTGCTCATAACATCGAGTCAAAAGGCACACCCAAACCAAAGTAAGGAAGACTCAAAAGGGGACAACTGTATCATGTTTGTGATAAAGAGGACATAGAGTATCTATGAAACTTAAATGATTACATGTGAGTATGTATGTGTGAATGTGTGTGTGTATGTATGGTGTGTCAATATGTTTTTGAATGTGTAGGTAGATATAAAATCTGACTCATTCTTTGAAGGGAAATACATGTTCCAATCTGTAGAAATATATATCCTCAGAATACCAATTTATAACATTTTTATTTCCAAAATTGAAATAAAATTTACTTTTAAAATTAGTTTATATACCAGGGTATAAACATAAAACTAAAACATTATGTAAATTCTTAATCTCCATTGTTAAACAAATATTTCACAGAAACTTTCCTTTTCTCACACATAAATAAACTCTGCGTTGTTTAAATTATCAACTATAATGTAATAAGCTTCTTTTCATTTTCCTCCCCATGACTCTTAATCTCTAGAAAATTTGACATTCACTCTGGCCTTCAAATAAAAATAGACATCTTGTGAATTTATAGAATAATTTTTTTTCCTTGTTGGTTCATTTGTTTGTTTTGAGTCAGGGTCTCCCTGTAGCCTCAGCTGGCCTGGAACTCACTATGTAGACCAGGTTGGTCTTGAACTCACAGAGATCCACCTGCCTCTGCCTCTCCAGTGCTGAGATTAAAGGCATGTGCCACCACAGCTGATTAAATTATTATATTTTTATATTACAAATTTGTTTGGAGCAAGAGCTGTCTATTCAAAATTTTATAGTCATTTATAAATGCTTGAGAAATGAAAACATTGAAAATATTAATTTTTAATATATTTTAAATGTGTTATTGATTTTACTATTATAGGTATTTCATGATGTTGCTTACAAAGCTAAAGATCGCAATGACTTGGTGTCAGGAATTGATGAATTCCTAGACCAGGTTACAGTTCTCCCTCCTGGAGAATGGGACCCAAGTATCCGAATAGAACCTCCCAAAAATGTTCCTTCTCAGGTAGGTATATTTGAAAACATTTTTAAAAATTCCATTATTTTGTTTCCTTTTAAATACTTGTTCCTAAAGTAATATAACCCACTAGAAAGTTTCTAATGATTTAACTTGTTCCCTTTAAAAAGAAGAAGCATTAATTTAAAAACTTTTCTTGACACTACCCAACATAGTCACTAAGAAATTTGGCAATCTGATCATAAGCCTTTAAATCAGTTTCATGTGCCTGGAAACATTTCAGATCCACCATAAAGGCTATTACATTGGAGAGACAGTAAATTCTTAATAATGGTTTGAAATAAGTCCATTATTGTTGAAGTTCCAATGCATCATGTTGAAATTGGCAACTCTTAGGAAAATTCAAAGGCATGACTTACTCCTGTTATATAAAAACTCTCTATTACTGCTAATCACAGGAAAAATGTTCAATCATAATTCTTACACTTGTATTACTTTTGTGTGAAAATATGGTATAAAGATTATTTAAAATTTTTGCCTACAAAAATTGAATGTATATTTTATTCATTATGTATTACAGAAAATACAAAATTCAGAATGTTGCTATGCATTTTCTTTCTCTTTTTCAACTTTAAAAATTAATTCTTTAAGAATTTTGTACAGTGTATTTTGATTGCATTCATCTTCCTCCCCAAACATTAAGAATCTCAGCATTTGGGTTCTGTCCTTCTGTATTTGTTTGTCCTTGACCAAATGCTTTATTCTCTCTGTAATGATGTTCCTTATCTGTACTGTTCTGAACTTTCTACAGAGATAGAAATATTCTGTGTTAGTGCAACCTAATCATCAAGCCATGTTAAATACTAATAATATGCATATTACAAGTAATGAATCAAATTTTTATTTCAATAAACTTAAATTTGTACTGGCATGTGATTGTCTGGCCTGTTATGTAGTACAATTATATGTAATGAGTATGAATTAGAGATATACTATACACTTCATTAAAACATCAATATTTCATCACTGAGTATAATAAATTATAGATCACACGAAGCCATATTTTCTTTTATTGAGGGGCCAAAATGAATTAACGCATATTTAGCCCCTTGACTTCGCAAACATTCAGATATTTTCTGCCATGGGACAATTTCTGTGCTTTTCTTTCTTGTGAAATTTGCAAACCACAGAATTTTAATACATTTTTCTTTCAGTTAAAAATGAACAGCCTATCATTTCAACAAATAAGCCTACAATCTTCATTGAACATTTTTTTAGTGTTAGTCACTGTATTCATATTCCTCATCTTCATTGTTCTTTTCATGTCATGTACTTTGTTGTCAAACCCATAGGTCTTTGAGTGTCCAACTCTTTGCTCTGTACCTTCACTATTGTTACCAAGGTTTAAGAAAAAAGTGTACAAGTGCATTGACTGGCTCTATAATATTTTATGATCATGTACTGCAGTTGGGCCCTTGACACAGCCCGTTCATCATCCCACCGTACCCAAGCCTAGTCATTCTCTTTAGATGACTGTTTCATACCTATTCCCTTTCAGCATACCCTTTCTCACCTGGAATACCATAAGTTGACTGCTTCTCCATTCCCTGGAAAATTTGAAACAATCAAAAAGAATTTCCATAGACTCTGACCACCATAACCATCTGTCAGCCTCTGGATCCATGCACAGCCCAGGTTGCTGCTAATGAAAGTCAGAATTCTAGTTGTGCTCTACCTTCCAGCTCTTGGCATCTACTCAGACATATTATTAATTTTCTCTTCTCTTTCATTTCTTTCTTTTGTTCAGTATTATCTAATTTTATTAACTTGTAATATATTTTTCAGACACAGTTCTTTAAAAATAATTGTATCACTGTCCATCAGCCTCACAATTTTGTTTTCCTTTACAATAAAACGCCACAGAAGAGCTCTCTTTACCATGGCCTCTACTCCCTCACTTCTCCTTAAATACTTATCATAACAGGCCCCTCTGTCCCCACTTCATGAAATGACATAATTGTTACCATTGACATCCACAATGATAAATCCTGTTGTAAATTATCAGTCTAAAGTTCATTTAATCTATGATTAGCAACATTTGACCAACCAAGAGTTGATCATCATCAACTTAACATACTTTCCTTGCTCAGTTCCCAAACAGCACACGATCTTGGTTTCTCTACATTCTCATGGATCACTGCTCAGTCTTTTTTGCTGGTTCTTCCACTTCTGTCTGATTTGTTCATGTTGAAAGGACCCAGAACTTAGACATTAATCATCTTTCACTCTAACTAAATACAGTCTCTTAGTAATATCATCCAATCTTAGTATTTTATACATTTTCCCATTTTCTACCTTGAACTCATTATTTATCTATTTTATTTCTCTACTTGAATATCATAGATATCTAAAATTGAACATGCTGAAAGTTTAAACTAAATTGTATATTGTCTTATTTCTTTAGAGCTACACATCATTGTAATTTATTATTTTGAAAAAAGCAAACATATTTCCAGGAATATGTAAGAATCTTCAACTTCTCAAGATCTGTTGTATTGTAACACCCATCTTAGTTTACTGCTAAATACATGCTTGTAACAGATCACATATAAACATCCGTTCTTTCATTTTATATCTTATTTCTAGTCTTCCAGGAAATTTTATTGCCTTTGCTTTAAGTATTTATCCAGTATTATACCATTTCTCATTGTGACTACCCTGATTCAACCTATCATCTTTCTCCTGGGTTGTTAAAATAGACTCCTAATTGTTTCATAGTTTCCATTCTAGCCTCTTAACAGCAGCTTACTCAGAGTAATTCCAACTTATATTGTATCAAACCTCTCCTAAAAACATGTAATTGTTCCTCATTTCTTGGAGCACAAAAATCAGAAAAGTATACTGGGTCCCTGTAAGTTCTCACAGCGCAGTTTCTGTTTATACCTGCAAAACCTTCCCTAATATGTTCGTACTTTCTCAAGGTCTTCAGACCTTCCATCCATTCCGATGGTCAGGACTACATCAGTGCTGTTCCTTCTTCTTTGATACACCTCAGTTATTCAGCATATGGAATCCTTCCCTCAAGTTTTTCCTCAAGTGATGCCTGGGTGAAAACTTTTATGTGTCGATCTAACGTCTCCTCCCACCCATCTCAGACCTCTCTTACTCTGCTCTAGAGTTTTCTTTTTCCCTAGAGCTTCTTCTTTCCAACATGTTATAAAATAACCCCACTTATTCCTTTTTTCTGCATTTCATATTAGAATATATGTCCAAGGGACCCAATTTTTCCACTGAGATACTTCATATATTAAAAATATATCAAAGAACTGTTTTTCAGAATATAAAATGAGTTCTAACAGCTCTTCAGAATATTTACTGATATTGTTCATACACGTTAAAATTTTCATTACTCCTTGAGAAAACTTTACTTTAGAAATGTTAAAATTCTTCATGATATATCCTCTATTCTATCAACATGCAGCTTTTTAAAACTGTAAAGCAAAAGGTCAGAAGGCCAGATATTATTACTTGTTTTCTGAGAGTTGTGGAAGCTGTAACATGTTTCCCCAGGTAACCTGAAAGTAGGTAACGAGGACCACACTTAAATCCCTCTATTAATGTTTGATATTTACAATCAGGTCAGCAATTAACATCTTCTATCTTTGAACTTCAGCTTCAGTGTATCTTTCCATATGCCTATGGAAATTTGTAGAAATACTGAATAATGAACATTCATGTACTATACTGTGCTTAATACAAAAATACAGCTTATCATTTTTGTTCTATCTATTTGTTTGAACCTATGGTTCTATCTAAATGTCTCATTGTGCATAAGATAGATTGATGAATTGATTTTGTACTTCATATTTTTACTAATTCTAGTTTGGAATGACAGTAAAGTACAAATTTTAACTGTACAACTTAAATTCTTTCTTATGTTTTAAAATATATCGATATGTTCTAAGATCTCCAGACATGAATTTTAGGTAGGAATTTCTGATTTCTTTCAAATATCTCTGTTATTGATGAAAGTAGGTGGAATAAATCCAAAGGAAAATGACACTTACATAAAACTTGGTTAATTTGCCATTGGTTCAATCCAAACCTTCCTGTTTTGATAGTATTTGGGTCTATGAGTTATGAAGACATAACATAAATTATTTCCCTCTACAGACATAGAGGGAAAGACACTTAAAAATAGTGAAATACTGCATATTCTTTCTCTCCCTTCCCCTTCTCTCTTTCTATCTCTCTGTCCCCCCCCTCTCTCTCTGTCTCTGTCTCTTTCTCTTTTTCCTTCTTTCTTGTTTTTCTTTCATGATGGAAATAGAATTCTGGTATTGGGCATGATAGAGAAGCACTTGATCACTGAACTTTCTGAATCTTACTCCTAGAACACTGATGGTACCTGCCTACCTTGACAACTATAGTACCTATATCAGTGAATACCATACAATAGGAATCCAAAAAATGTTAGATGAAAGCATGAATAAATGCCTATCATCTCATCTAACTCAGCCATACTATAAGATAGCAACTGTTTTCATCCCTAGTAAAGAATGGAGAATGGCTTTAGGAGTTTTCATGGATTTTCAGAAGTTAAGCAGCTACTGAATCATAGAACCTGATTCTTAGCCACTTTACATATAACTTCAAGGAAAAAAATTGTTATTTGCATTTAATAGCTGGTATTATGAAAAAACACACAATAAATAATTTCCTGCAGGAAAAGAGGAAGATTCCTGCTGTACCAAATGGAACAGCCGCTCATGGGGAAGCTGAGCCACATGGAGGACATAGTGGGCCTGAACTCCAACGAACTGGAAGGTTAGTGAAAATGACTTGTATAGGACGTAAAGATAAAATGGTATGACATTCTTATCTGTCAGGAGCTGCTGTTTAGTGATCTAATCTATTTTATATGTTCAATAGCCACCCTTCAGGAGTGAAATGCCAATTAATTTTATTTCTCTGAAGTTAGTAATGACTGTCATTACTGTTAAGACAGTGGATACACCATTCCATTTTACCCTAGTCTTTCATTTCACTGTGCATAAAAATGCATTCACAGTGTCTTAGAAGAAATAAGAAAACTGTCAGCTGACTTCCAAAACAGCTTGTTGAAAGCTTCAGGTTCAAGATAGAGATAAAACTAAATACCAAGAATTAAGTCTTATAGACCTTATCTCATTAAATGCAAGTAGGATGTATATAATGGTATTTTTATTAGTATGCCTGTGATTTGAAAGAGCTATATGACTTATTTTTCTAATCACACATCTTTGAAGAGATGAAAGCTTCAATTTATTTCATAAAGTGTTTTTTATGGGTTTCTGACAGCTTGTCTCTCTGCAAGCAATGTGTGAGGAGAAAATAAGAAACCCTTGGTTGGGTTTGTCTTAAGGGAATTTGTATGTACAGCCTCACTATAATTAAAGAAAATTGCCAAGACTTTGTAGGACTGATGCCCCCTCCCTTCTGAGCCATTTTCTGTATTGCTGACAGTATGTCCTCTAAGCTGACTTTCCAGTTCCTGACAACTCTACATTTAATTCTTTGTTTTTTTCCCGCTTTTATCTGTGTTTGTCTCTGAGAAAATGTCCTTTAACATCTTCCTCTGGCTTGATACTTAATTTTAGATGGTTCAAGTTTTTCCTTCTGCGTTCACTGGAAGCTTTATGACTCATTCTGTTTGCTTTTATACTTTCAAATGCAGTCTTTTTATTTTTGTTGTTAGTTATTTTTTTCTTTCTCTCTCAGGTATAAACATGCCACATAGGTTAGATTTTTTTCAAGTTCACTTTTCCTTACTGCTTCCTAAATCCTCCCAGGTCACCAATATGCGGTATCTTCGCTTCTCCAGAGTTCTTCCACAGATTCTGTTGCTGACATGACTTGAAGTATCCGTTACTCATCTGCTCTCCTGGAGATGCTGGTGCACATCTGGGCTGCTCTTGCACTGTTTTCTGTAATGAACTCCCACTTCTGCATTTAGATTGTTATGGATAAAGCACATTTGTTACATAATTATATAACAACTATTTAGATTAATTTATGCTCTAATAAGGGACTAAGTAGAAAGCAGTAGTTTAAAATAAAATGCTATCAAAACTCTAAAGATTAATTATTAAATTGTAGTTCATAACCACCTCATTATTCTTAGAGTTAGGTAGATATAAGTTATAAATGAATGCATAAGCTAGTAGAATAAATATATTTTGAATGATGACTTTGACAAGTAACATATTATTCAGAAATAAAAATGATTCAGCATTAAAAATATGCATATGTTTTGTCAAACACAGGAAGAGGGATGCAAGCTGAGGTCTGTGTATATATTAATTATGTATGTTCTCTGGAAGCATCTCTAAGTTTCAAATGGCCTTTTTTCTTCTCAACCCTTCCTGATAGAAGCAATCACTATACAAACAGTGATTCTATACTGACATAGCAGTCAGATAGCTACTGATAGGTAATTCTTATGTCTCCATGTGATCAGGGGAATTAAAAATAGTAGTGAAGGGCAGGAGAAATGGTTGAGTGGGTAAAGGTCCCTGCTGCCATGTCTGACCATTGGAATTTCATTCCTAGATTCGTGTCATAGAGGAGAGAACCTACTTCCACAAGTTATTCTCTGACCTCCACAAGTGTTCTGTTACTTGTGGAGCTCCCCTCCCCAAACACCCAAACACACACACACACACACACACACACACACACACACAAACACATGCGCACACACACACACAATAAATAAATAAATAAATAAATAAATTTTAAAAAATGTTAAAAATAGTGAAAACTTTCAGCTATCCTATGTATATTCTCAAGGCCAGTTTGAATTTAGTTCTTAAGGGAAAGTTTGTTTTGGAGACTAGGATTCCCAAATAAATACTCCTATCCATTAAAAAAATAAAAGTTTAATATTTTATATGATTCATGAATATTCAAAAGAGTAGCAGAACTTTGGAGCATCATAGTTTTCGCTTTGATTTGTTTTTATAAAGCAAGGTTTTGCTATATAGCTCAGGTTGTTCACAAACCCACAGTCTTCTGGTTTCCTGCCCCTGGAATGCTGGGATTAAAGGCATGTGACATCATGCCCAACTTAAAAAAATTATCATTAACTTTCATTTGGGAACTTAACTGCAGTCTTACTTCAAAATCACATGTTTCTTACATGGAGAATAAAGAGCTTCCTATGCCAAGTGCTAAATCTGAACCAATAATGAGAATACCATTTTATTAGTGTTCTTGTTCCTAATGGATTAAAACTTTTAGTTCTCAAATTTTAACCACCATCTCATAATTTAATGCTCCTGGACAAAACATTTTCTTCTAAGTATTCAGGGTGTTTATTTTTCATATTGCAAAAAATGAATAATTTCAAGGAAGATCATTATTATCATATAATTGATAGGTGTTAGAACATGCATAGGCAATATTAGATTAAAATGACATTTATCTACTTTGGTTATTATTGGGTTGGCCTCTTAGTTTCCTAAGAATAAAAGCAACCCTGGAGCCTATCTGTCTGTGTTACTGCTGTTATCCATGCAGCCATTTAGATATCTTCTGGAAGCAATATGTGTTGAGGGACTTATTTTTTTGTCCAGAACCACTAGGTAGCTGGAGCCACGGTTAGACACTACTTTATTCTCTCTAGACAATGCTCACTTTTGGCATGCACACAGCCCACTAGTTCTCTCTCCATCTCTTACTTTCTGGTATGCTAAATGAGATGTAACCATTGGAAAACACTTCCAAGGTTAAGAATGGTCTGCCTGAGTTAGTTAGTTAATAATGAAATAGCACAGAGACTGGAGTAATCCATGAATCACATTATTTGAAATTTGATTGATAACCATTTCTGAATCTTATTTGAGAAAGCTTGAGGTTTTTATTTTGAGCACAATATTTGGGGTATCATAGTGGCCTGAAACGGTTCCTGTAGATCATAATATTACAACATGGCAGGTTAATATGGGTGTCACCCCTGCTGATGGAAAACATTACTGTGACCTGGCAACAGAGCAAATGAGCAATTTGACTTACGTGCTTTTCTGTCTTGGTTTTCACTATTGTTGTATTACCCCTGTGTCTTAGGATTTTTGGGGGACTTATATTAGACATCAAAAGAAAAGCTCCATTCTTCTGGAGTGACTTCAGAGATGCCTTCAGCCTGCAGTGCTTAGCATCTTTCCTGTTTCTCTACTGTGCTTGTATGTCTCCTGTCATCACATTTGGAGGACTACTGGGAGAAGCAACTGAAGGTCGTATAGTATGTATTATGTTTTTCATTGAATTCTGAACATTAATCCATTTTTAAGATTTATAGCTGCATAAATAAGCATTTGATTTTGGAATCTGTTATAAACAGAGATTTGATACATGGTCCAGAAGATACATTTCCTGTGAATTTCCTAGATGGCAGTTAGAGCTGACAATCTGGGAATGTCTCAGAAATAATTATTCTGAGTCTTCTACAAAGCTAGGACCTGATATCTTGCCCCTTGATCCAAAACTCTAGGTCAGTTTTACTTTCCGTTCATTTCCTACGCATTTAAGCCATGTTTTTGTCCAGGTGCTGCTTCTCAACAAAACATTTGAATATTTTAAAATACATATAAAACAAAAAAAAATTTTTAACATTTTGTAAATCAACAGAAAATCGAGGCAGAAAGGTGAAGAAGAAACTTACTGTGTTTTCCTTATTTTTCTGCTTTTGCTGGCCATTTTCCCATCTTTGCTTCCCATTTTCTGTCCAGGATTGTTAACTATAATACAATGAAAAGAAAACAAGAAAATAGGATAAGCATTGACTGGTATGTTTCTACTTGTTAGAGTAACAGTGACCTAAATAGCTTAGGTAATGGATCCATTCACATCTTTTTCACAGAGTGCAATTGAGTCCCTTTTTGGAGCATCCATGACTGGAATAGCCTATTCTCTTTTTGGTGGACAGCCCCTTACAATATTAGGAAGCACAGGACCTGTTTTGGTGTTTGAAAAGATTTTGTTTAAATTTTGCAAGTAAGTATTATTCCTCTTCGCTGTTATCCCTTTTTATACGGCTGTAATTTTCTTTCTCCCAACATCACTTTTGAAAGTCTGTTGGGGGAGGTGAAATTGGCTGATTTGATTCATTTTTGTCCCTTAATGGAAATGAAGAAAAAAGATCAAAGACTGTGCATGCACATTTTATGTAATATTTATAATAAACAAAATTAACTTCTAAATACTGAGAAATCTCTTTTAGTTTCTCCTTTTATATTTCTCTTTAAAGAAAGTTTTGAGTTTATGGACTCATGGGATATGACGCTATTTGTTTTCATTTACTGAGTTAAACCTATTTCTACTTATTTAAACGATAGCAAGCAGTACATTGACTGTCTTCCTGTACTTTTCTTTTGCCTCCAGAGAATATGGGCTATCATATCTGTCTCTACGAGCTAGTATTGGACTTTGGACGGCAACCCTATGTATCATACTTGTGGCCACTGATGCAAGTTCCCTTGTCTGCTATATCACCCGGTTTACTGAAGAAGCTTTTGCTTCTCTTATTTGCATAATTTTCATTTATGAGGCCCTAGAGAAATTGTTTGAACTCAGTGAAGCATATCCAATCAATATGCATAATGATTTGGAACTGCTGACACAATATGCGTAAGTACTATTTCCTCTCTTGGCTTCAGAACTTTTCTTTTCACAAATACTGCTATTGTTATAAGAAATATGAAGATCTTGCTCAGCAGAGAGTGGGCCTTAAGTTGATTCATGACTACATCCTGAATTTTTAGAACTGAATAGGACTTTAAAAGTCATCCAGTCAGCCACACATCTGATTCTTGGGTTCTCATTACAACATCTCTGCCAAGAATATCTTTCTAAAGCCCTGTTTGTCAAGTTTTCCATGAAATAAATTCTCAGTTAACTAAGTTAATTTCAACATAGATTGATTTTTGCAAAATATGACATTTTAGTCTTCTTTTAAGTTCTTTATAACACAAAGAAATGCAGAAGTGAAAATAAGATTTCAGCTCTAAAGTAGCAAGAAAGAAGAAACTCAGTGAGTTTAAGTTATATTAGGTTGATATTTGAAACTGTGATAAAGTATAGATGAGAAATAAACAATTTTAAGTTTAATTCTGCTTCTGATAAAAATAATCAGGTATTAACGCTGAAGAAGAAAAGTCAGGTCGAGAATGAAGATGAGATTGAATCCCTTGATTTTTCTAGTTTTTGTGTGCCTGTAGTAGATGATTTGTCTAATGATGGACCATGAAATTTTAGTGTTCTTTGGCCTCTGAGATGATCATAACAGAAACTGAATGACAGTCTTCCTGGGACATAGAATCCTGACCAGATGTCATTACTTCTCTGTCTCCTTGTTGTGGTTTTCACATTATGATTATCTAGCATGGGTACTGAAGTTTGACCATGCCTGTCCATTAGATGGCTCTAAATTCTACCATTGGAAATTTACTTTATGAATTAAACAGGTTTCTTATATGTATGCAAGCATTTTGTCAGGTATTATCATTACTTGCTTCCTAGGGAAACAAAATCAGTCTGTTTTGTTATGTATACCATGCTTTTAGTTATGTGCATTAAAGAAACTAAGTTACTGCTAATTTTATTTATATTAATGTTTTATATAATCTCCCTGTGTCATGAAGTCCATATGACATTGTAATGATATTCTTATTCTTATCACTGTGACCATTTCATGCTCACTAGGTTTCTAAGTGTCATTATATTAATTCCCATCTAAAGTTTTCTGCTTTAGCTGTTGCTGGCTTCATGCTTTCTCAGGTTTAAATATAAAAATTCTTAGAAAATAATATAGCCTGGATGTACTAAGTCTAAGATTGTAATTTTTGCAAACTGGTGTCTCTGGGTATGTCATAATGTGACATATAATGTGTTCAGGCAGGAGCTACTGGGGGAAAGTGGGGTATCCTTAGGTTCTACATTTCAAATATATTTTGTATCAGGCATTCCACATTTAGATTTCCCTAAATTCACAGTTTACCAACAAAATAACTGAATGTCTTTACTTTAAAACAACAAGAACAACAAAACTTTCCTACCTCTTCTGGCATCTTAACCTCACAATAGAGTATTGTGTAAATTTTACATTGGAAAACACACACTTTCTTTTTATTGTGCTAAGGGCAAGTGTCAAGAATCTACACAGCTTTGAGCATACATTACACCATGATGTTGGGGTCCCTATGCTTGAGGCCAGCCTTATGGGGTTGAAGGGTCTCTGCTGTGGGGGCGGGGTTGAGTAGGCATGGGGAGCTGGGTGAAAAGCAGGCAGTGGGCAAGCCGATGCAAACTCAGTTTATTCAAGGAAGTGCAAGGTCTTATAGGTCTGGTTAGCCAATCGCCTTATGGGGTGGGATCCCGACTGCAGCCAATAGTACTCTGTCCCCAGGTAGATCATCTCTGCACAGGTTCTTTCCAGATGCTGGGCAGAAGCTGGCCTAGCCAGAGTGGAGACCATGCCCACGGGAGCCACTCAGTTTTTCCTCATAGCAGGTGACCTGACTAAAGTCCACAGTGCAGTACGCCATACATATCCTCCTTTTTGTTTTTATTAATTGAGTGACCCTGGGAGGCATGATTCTTTGTCATGCCATTGTTGGCCCCAGACCCTTAGGGATCACCTTAGGCAACTGTCTTAGGTTGCCCCGGTTGTCAGGGTCTTACCCATCATTGACCACCCTCCATCCTAGTGAAATAGCCTAAGGGGTTCACCTCCATTGGCTGTGCCTATCTTAGGTTGCCCCGGTTGTCAGGGACTTATCTGTTATTGACTACCTGCCATTCTGGTGAAATAACCCAAGGGGCTTCAGTCGGCAGTGCCTGTCTTAGTTTGCCCTGGTTATCGGGTCTTACCCATCATTGACTATCCACTGTTCTTGTGAAAGAACCCAATGTGTGATGCTTGTCGCTCAGGAGAGTAATTATGATGGCATGAGAGGTTTGCAGGAAGGTTCTTGTGGAGTGTGTGAGGGTCCTTGCTGAAGAATGCTTTTGTGACCTGTAGAAGACTCATGAAGAAGTGAGAATAGTTAAGTATTGTGAAGAAGGTGGCTGTATTAAGTGGCCAGTTAAATGGAATTTGTAACCTCAAAGTCTGAGAAGCTCTTCTTTGATGCAGTGCTTTCCAAAGGCAACGAAATATCAGCAGTGCTATCAAGAAGGCCACAGCAAAAGTTCCCCAGATTACCAAATTGAGGACCAGAAAAATGGCTGAGATCCTATTTTGTTTCAGCAGATGGCACTGAAGTCCCTTGTGTTAAAAGGGTCTGTTGTGCCTTTTCAAAGCTATGCATGAGGGGCAAGTTCTGCCTAGGGAAAAACAGAGGGAACCATTGAGAAGACATTCCCTTATTCCTCAAGGCAGGTGGGCTGGCTAAGGCCCAAGAGCCAGGTCCCATTAATTCCCTGTACCCATGATTCTGCAGCGGTGAGGGCATCTGCTGTGCTGGCAGGCACATCCATGGCAAGCTTAACATTTCTGGAGGGTACCCGGATGGGGGAGGATGATGTTTGAAAGATACAAGCATATCCTCAACCATGTGTTAAGAGTGAGTGAGGTCTCTTCCATTCATTTGTGAGAGGGTCTCTCCAGCAGACAAGGGGCAAGGGATCTCCACCGTTTATAGGCTGGAGAGAGCCCTACTTCATTAAGGTAAGAAAATTAAGGGTGAAAAAGCTCCCACCTAGATCAAATGTGGATTCCTGGGTGTCATTGCAGTTTTCTCCTTCACAATGAATTCCTTGAGGGTTCTATTAGTCCTCTCCACTATGGCTTGGCCCTGAGGGTTATATGGGATGCCCAAGGAATGTTTAATCCCCCAAGATTCTATGAAAGGCTTGAATTGGGCAGATGTATATGCCAGGCCATTATCTGTCTTAATCGTTCAGGGCACACCCATGACCAGCATAGCAGTTTTTGTTGCCTTAATGGCCTGGGATGCATTCTCACCAGAAAAGGGCGATAGCAAATGAGGGTATGTGGGTGACATCCATTTGCCAGATGGCATTTGGTGTAAGGCCTCTAGGATTAATTCCCTGTGGCTGTAGTGGGCTCAAGGAGGCCAAAGGGGCACAGGCTTTACATGTACCAATTAGGTGCTTACATTGGCTAAGAGAAAGCTCAGGGTAAGGACCTGCAGGTAGAGATGAAATTTTTGGTATAAACATCTAGGTTGTTCTAGGAGCTGCAAGGAAATGACAGCAATAAATTTATCTACCTGTGCATTCCCATCAGTAATGAAGCCAGGCAGACCAGTGTGTGAATGTATGTGCTCAATGAGCCAAGGATGCTGGATATTTTCCATCAACATTTTTTAAGGCACTAATGACAATATCTATTGGTTTATGAGCGGGTCATATCTTGCTAGGGTAATTGAAAAAGTTGGTGAGATATCTCCTGTAAAAGTTATTTTGATTGTTTGGTCAAAGGGATAGTCTGGGAGGGACTATCTGAGGTTTTAAGAAGGTCAAAGAGGGGAAGGAATTTAGCTGGAGGAATGGGGAAAAAGGGCTTAAGCCAATTAATTTGGCCACAGAGTTTTTGGAGGTCATTAAGAGAATATTTATCCTTTACTAGAAGGCTTGGAGTGAGGGTTTGAATATCAGTGGAAATTTTAAACCTTAAAAACCCAAAAGGGAGTATGGTTTGTATTTTTCCTTGGCTATAGTTAAACTTAGTTTTTTAAGGTCCTCAAGAAGTATTTTGAGGAGATCCACGAGAACAATTTGTGAGGGGTGAGTGATTAAAAGGTCATCCATGTAATGTATTATGAGGCAGTTTGATCTGATTTTCTCCATGGCAGTCGACACAAACAACTGACAGATGGATGGGTTATTTTTTATGCCCTGAGGGAGGACCTTCCACTGATATCTCTTAGCTGGGACATTATGATTATGTTCCCAGACACTAAAAGCAAAGAAATGCCTGTTCTTGACCGCCAGGAGAATAGAGAAAAAGCAGTCCTTAATGTCTAATATGAGTATATGATACTTAATAGGAGGAGAGGCCAGTTTGAAAGGAACCCATCTTTATCATATGTTTGTTGACCTGGTGAAGGTCCTGAAGTAATCTTTACTTATTATTTTTCTTTGAGATGATAAAGATGGGGGAAGTGGGTGAAAATCGAACTCAGAGCTTTACATATGCTAGACAAGCACTCTAGCTATATATACTATATATACTCTCAGCCCACCAGATTGAGGAGAGAAAAAGCTGAAATCCTATTAAGTAATTGTCCAAAGCTCATAGACGTTATTGGGTCAACTCAGGTGGAATTTATATGATCAACCTGGTGATTAAGGGACTGGGAGTAGTTAAGAAAGGCCTGTGACTATAGGACAGGCGTGATGAGCTTCAGTGATGTTGGATACTTTATAGCCTGTGGGATGGTGCCCACTGTGCGGAGGAAGCTTGCGTGCCCAGCTGGCCACAGCGACTCAGTCGGGGGGGAGCCCTGGCTCTCCCAGTCAGCCTCCAGCTCCACCTCCAAGGCCCTTAGGGCTTTACGGTGATCTTGAGTCTTCCACAGCTCTCCAGGCTGGGAAGACACGGCCACGCCTACCCCATCTGCCTGGGGCCTCTGCAGTGAGCCTTGAAGCCCAGGGCGTGGGCCCAGGCAGAACCACTGCATGTGCGGATCCTGGTTGGCACCAGTACCCATTCAAATGCCATGTCCACAGAAATGCCCAGGGTGGGATGGGAGGAGCGGGTGGCAGGATGTGCCCAGGGCAGGGTGGGCAGCGTGGTTAAAGCCCCGTCCAAAGCCTAAGAAAAGCCTGAGCCTTTAAATGCTGCTCTGGTTCTCGAGCGCACATTGGGGGAGGGGTGGGTGTTGTCTTATCCTTTCATTTTCTATCAAGCCAAGCTGCAGGAGGGGAGCTTTAAGAGCTTGCAGTTGTGGTGCTTCCTGGTGGGAGAGGAGATTGATCGTCACCACACAAACCAAGAGGCCTAACATTGGGGCTGAGACATGTAGTTTCTCATGCTTAGTTTGGGACCTCCATGGGTCTTTACGCCAACCTGAAATCGGCACCCAAGAAGCAGTGAAGGAGTTTTATGCTAGCTTTAAAAAGTTCCACAGCTGCACAACTTTGTGGGCTATTTCCAGAATGTGTGCTGAAGTGCTAGCGGCCTCAGCCTGAGCCACGACCTCCGCTCCAGGTCCTGCAGCTGCAGTCCTGCCCACAGGAGCTAGCTTGGGGCCCGCCACGGTGCGGAGGTTTTAAATCAAAGATGGAAAATGAGCCTTCCCCATGGCTGATTGCCCACATGGTGTCCCCGGAAAGGCTTGGCTGATAGCCTGGCCTCAGTTCTGAAATAGGTCAGCCCCTCATATGATTTTGGCGGGATGAATCAAGAAGGGAAGGACCAACATGGGCTTCGGGGACTGTGTGGTGAGGTGTGCTTCCTTTGGGGTAGGGAGAGGAACACAGGAAAGAGGGAAAAAGGAGGGTTCACTGGCTCACCCTGGGGCAACCGTCAGCACACAGAACACAGAGTAGCCTTCTTACCAACACTCAGACTGGGGTCATCTTGCCAAGGTGGGGGGGGCATCCCTGGTCGGGTACCAGATGTTGGGGTCCCTGTGCTCCAACTGGAGGAGGACAAAGGGTCTGTGCCGTGGAGGGGGGTGAGTAGGCGCGGGGTCAACAAACAGACACCACCTGGAACTGGGTGAAAAGCAGGCGGTGGGTGTGCTGCTACAAACTCAGTGTATTCAAGGAAGTGCAAGGGGTCTGATAGGTCTGGCTAGCCAATTGCCTTATGGGGTGGGGTCCTGACTGAAGCCAATAGTAATCTGTCCCTAGGTAGATCATCTTGGTGCAGGTTCTTTCCAGATGCTGGGCAGAAACTGGCCTGGCCAGAGTTGAGCACCACGCCCACTGGAGGCACTCCCTTATTGCTCATAGCAGATGACCTGGCTAAGGTCCACACTATGCCATACACAGAAGAATTGAATATGTCAAATTAGCAATGAGTAATGAGTTTGAGGGGATAATTTTTCCTGCTTGCGTTGATTTTAAGGAGTGATGAAAATACAATATTTTGTGATATTTATATAAGACGAAATGCTTCTTAGTATATAATGAAGCTCTCAAAGATGACTACTTACAGAGAGGTTAAGAATTCATAAGTGGGGATGATCTTGGAGGAAAGAGGGGGGTCAGGTCCATGGGGTCAAGAGGCAAACAAGAAGGCAATGGAAGAGGAATAAATAAGCAAAATAGATTTACATAAGCTTATGGAAATACCGCAGTCAATCCCACTACTTTGCATGATAACCTAAAACTAGTTTAAATGAGCTAGCAGTAAATGCATCACCTAATAAAGGATGAAGGAATGCTTTGCAAATACTTGAGTTAAGGTGAAGTACAGGTTCTGTTACTTCAGCTTTTCACATATACATATAGACTAGAGTTAGAAATCTGGGGGTGAAGGTAGGGAAAGGTATCTGAATATGATCTAAATATAATATATAAAAATTCAAGAAAAATAATACAATATTTTTTGATCCTAAGCTGCTGAAGAGGGGATCTCACTACCAAGTAATAAAAAATATTTTTGGTTTTGATTTTTGTTAACTATCTCATTTTTGTTTTACTGCAATGCTTTCTCTAGTACCTTATATATAACCAAAGCTTGTGTTTTCTTCTCAGTATTATTGACAGACACTCAATGTCTTTACTACTCAGTTAGTTTTAAGTCTTCCTTAAATTTTAAAAAATGAAGTAACAATTTTACCCCTTACAGTCCTGGTATAATGTTATGGATATGGGCAAGTCATAATTAGTGCACCTTGATTCATCGAACATGTTGAACATGGAATGTTGACATGATTAAGAAATCATACAAAGTGCAAGAAGTAGTATGTAAACTTATAGAGGAACTCTAGATATTTACCAGAAATGCAGGAAAAAAGACAATGAAGGATCTATTTTGTTCTTTATTTTATGACTAGTGGGTTCTAATTGGTGGATGAACTATGAAAACATCCTTCATTGTCTTTTTTCCTGCATTTCTGGTAAATATCTAGAGTTCTTCTTTTCTGTATAACACTCAATAAATTTATCCAGAATTAATAGCAACATAATTTTATTATGTTTTCATGTGCTTATTTGAGTAATCTCTATGTGCTTCCACTAGATTAGTCTTCACAATAATAGGGCCAGAACTGTTGGGCACACTTTTGTATCCACTGTCTCTACAAAGTGCTTGGCACATACTATGTAAATTATTCATATTTTTATATTCATTCATTTTTTAGAAATTAGTGCATGTATACAATGAAATATGATTTTACCTACGTTCCTCTCCCCTCCAGCTCACTCCCCCAGATCTCTCCAACAGCTCATCCCTCGACTTCATGTCCTTTTTTTTCATAGTCCACTAATTCCAATTAGTGCTGTTTCTTACAACTGATATGTACACTTGATGTAATGATTTTCCATTCTAAAATGGGTATTGTCTGATGCATTAAAATGAAATAAATATAACTATAGGCACTCGATAAATGATTATTCAATAAATATATAACTAATTCTTGATTCTTACTAAACACTTCCTATTTTTATTTCCTGTTCTTAATTTTAAACTGAATTGGTTTTATGCCTGATATGTAAAAATTGAATATACATCGTATTGTTAGGTAATGTTTGAATACATGTGTAATGTATAATGTTTAAATCGGTATAAATTTGTATAGTCAAGATTTATAATTTCTTCATGGTGAAAGCATTCAAACTCATTTTTTCTAGCTTTTAAAAAGAGGATAGTGTGTTATTGTCTATAATTCATGCTACTGTGTAATAAAACATCCCAAATCTTTGCTCCTATGTGACACTAACTTAATACTACTCACAGGCCTTTCCACCACTCCTGCCCTTCTGCTCTTCTAGCCAGGCTCTAACTGACATTCTACTTTCAGCTTCAATGAGACTAACATTTTTAGATTCCACATATGTGTGCAGACATGTGGTAGTTTCCTTTTTTGTTTTAGTTTATTTCACCTAACAAAATGACCATCCATGTTTACACAGATGAAAGGATTATAATCCTTTCTGCACATGAGTAGTATTCTAGTGTATACATACATGTGTATGTATATGACTCATATTGTCTTTTTTCATCAGTTGATATGTACTTAAATTACTGTCATTTCATGGCTATTATAACGAGTGCTGTGATAAACACAGCCGTGAAGATATGTCTTTGACAGAGTGATTTTATATTCTTTAGATTTATACCCATTAATGGGATTGATGGATCATGTGATAGTTCTGTTTTTAATTCTGTATGGAAATTCCACTGTTTTTCATAATGGTTGAACTAATTTGCATATGCATTAATGATAGAAGGGGTTAGTTTTCTCCACATTCTGACCCTCAATTCTATTTGATAGTAATCATTCCATCTGGACTGAGGTGTTTTTTCGTTGCTTAGATTTGTTCGTGACTAACAAGCAGTGTTGTGGAGCATTTTGCTTAGGTACTCATTGACCATGTGCACATCATCCTTGGAAAACATGTTTAGAGCTGTTGTCCATTTTTAAATTATATTATTACTGCTGCTGCTGTTGCTCCTGAGTTGTGTGAGTTCCTTAGATATTTTTGTTTAACACTTTGTCAGAGATGTACTTTGTGAATATTTTTTCCATTCTCATCCTTGTTTCTGTACTTCATTGGTTTTTTTGTTTGTTTGCAGAAGCTTTTTAGTTTGCTGACATCTTGTTTGTTCATTTTGCTTTTGTTTTCTGTGCTTCAGACTCACACTCCCATAAACCCTTGCTCATTTGACTGCTCTGAAGCATTTCACCTGTTTTTTTTCTGGAAATTCCATGGTTGGTTTTAGATCTCATAATATTTGGGTCTTTAATCTTTTTGGATTTGTATTTTGTAAAGAGTGAGAAATTGATGTCTAATATCTTTCTTTTATATGGGATACCTTGTTTCTTATTGGTAGAGTATTGTTTCCAAGCTTTAATATCAGAGATTATCTGTTGCATTCTCACTGTTCCTTTAAGAAATTATGAAGATGAAATTTTTCTGGTACAGAATTAGTGACTGTTCACCATTCTTCTCCCAGGGACTCTTGGAGATTGGTAGATATTAGTGCACTTTTCTTAACAGTGTCTTTCAGCAATTTATTCTCCATATCCATGTTCAACTATTTTTCTTTCCTAAAACTGTAGTTTGATTCTTTCTTACTGACTTGTCAAAGGCAATGAGAAGGAAGAAAATTACATCATTACCCAATATTGAAAGGAGGGATTCTTCATTAAAGACAAATTGAATGGCAGCACATTGTGCACCAGATTTTGATAAGATGTAATGACTATTCTTAGAGAGCTCACAGTCTATGAAGTACTGACCCAATTTCTCTTTGCTTCTGACTTGACCTAGTTTTAAGGATGTATTCTGAGGTATTTAAAGTGAAATTTAATAGTGTTTCAATTCATATTAAAATATCTAAGCATAGGTACTGTGGCGATGTGCATATTTTCTGCTGTAAGAAGCTGGTGTTGTCATTCTTAAACTCAATGAAGCTTGTATCCTTTTTCTGAGACAGGGTCTTTCTGTAGCCCCAGCTGGCCTGGAACTCAATATGTAGACCAGGCTCTCAAAGAGATCTTTCCCCTCTGCCTCCCAAGTGGTGGGATTAAAGGTATGTGCCACCATGCCAATCTTGATCAAGTATTCTTATCCCATAAGTAACTCATTCTTATCATTACATAGGTATCTGCTGTCCTCAAAATCTACTAGAACTTTCTCTGAAGATATTAGCTAGAAGCTAACTGTAAGAATTTTTCATTTTAATAGCTAAATAATATGTGACAGTGTTCTCAGTTATAACAGCTAAATTTTAAGTGGATAACAGGAATATTCTTACATACTCTGCAGTCATATAACATAACCTTCTGGAATGTGTTATATCCCCCTCCATCAATATATTGAATTTCTATCCTTAGTACCTTAGCATGTGGCTATTTGTAAATAGGCTCCGAGGAAATAAATGCTCCCAATATCTTGATCTTAGATTTCTAAATTTCCAAAGTTGTAAGAAAGTAAGTTTCTTGTAGTTAAGCAAATACACTACAAAATATGTATTATTGAGTCCTGCTTTATTTAGTTGTTATAAAATAGCTCATTCAAGTTTTGCCTCCTGAGTTACTGATGATCCCATCCTTTAAGCTGTTTAGACTGATAAACATGCATTTATTCATGACTGCTTTATTTTATGCAGCTTTATGTCTTAGAAAATAATGGCTCCATAGATAGAACTCACAACTGGAAGATCAGAAGAGTTTATGGCTTGCCCAAGTGGAAGAATTCAGATACAATTTGAGACATTTAGCATTTCATTGGAACATTTTTCATGCTGCGTTACATTATAGATCACAGGTTTGTTTAGTTATTTAGTGATTAGTAGCTGAGGCAAGATGATTTCCAGTTAAGGGCCTGGCTGGAGTACATAGTAAGATTAGTTCTTAAAAAACAAAAACCAAACAAAAAGGATATAATCAAGAAAAAAACTTATCATAGGGAGAATTTGTATAAAATGCTATTTACTTAAGTCTCTTAGATATTTTTAAGGAACTATTAAATTTCTATTAGGAACAAAAATGTAGAAATAGATTTAAAACAATCACAATAATATTAGAGTTGTGATATTTGAATTGCATATAAATTGTATAACTTATTTGAGAATAATCGTGCTTCATTTGATTGTAATGTACTCCCACTTGTTAGTATATGACAAAGAGGGGAAGAAATCTGACTGGAGGTGAGTTGTATCAAGCTGAGAGCTTGCTATGTAGACTATGTCCTTTTAAGAAACTTGTTAATAGTTTGGTTTAAAAGATTAGAAGTCAGGTAAGACTCTAAGAATAGCCTTCTTGAGACAATCTCTTTACCCCCTAACCATATCTGAAGAACACAAGAAATATATATGGAAAAAGAAGCCAGGTACTATTATACCAAATTTGCAATACTTTGGGGACAAAAGAAATGGTGTGGGAGAGAAAAAACTTATTGATGGTAAAGTGGCCCCATTGTTTTAATTCTCTGTAAATTTTGAATTGCCCAACTGTCATAGTATGTATGCATTAATTTGTATTTCTTTCTAAGAATGTGTTTTTAATTTGTCATCACTATTAACTGAGATGACAGTATTGGTAAGAAAGCAAACAAGCTGGAGAAAAATTTTTAAAAAATGAAAAGCTGCCATTAGTATTCATTCAACAAATAATTATGTAATATCCTCTAATTTCAAGGAATTATGACAAAAACATCACACTCATGACTTTGTTTACACCTCTTGATAACACTCTGGGATTATTACCCCTGCTATATGGGTGATCAATCTGAGAATAAACCATTTGCCATTATGACATAAATGGAAAATGAGGATCAAATCTAGGTCCTTGAATTTAAAGCTGATGAGCATACTAAAGTTAGAAAAGTAGTGAAGCACTATAATTTTAATTTTATTGTTGATTTATTTTCCTTCTGAATACCAATTGTCTTTGTTCTCTAAAATTTCATACATGCAAAAACATGATCATATCCACCCTTCATTCACCTCTCCATTTTTTTTAATAACCTGATCAGTCTAATAATTGCTGCCTATAGGTTTTGGATGTGATCTATCCACCAGAAAATGGAAATTATCCCAGTGGCCATATATTCAAAATAATAATGAGTCTCCTTCCTCTAATTATCAACTACCAATAGCTCCTCAGTAGGAGATGGAACGTGGAGAGCATCTTGCCTAGCTATTTTGGCTCCACTGATCTTAGATAGGTCTTGACAGATAGCCACAACTGGTGTGAGTTCATGCGCACAACAGCAGTGTCAAGACCAGAAGCTTCTATTTCACAGCATAAATCCCTATCATCTGACTCCTTCGTTTTTTTTTTTTTCTATCTCCTTTTTGGTGGGAGTGTGTAAGCCTTGTTTGGGAGTGCAATGAGAAAATAGCTCCTTTAGAGCTGAGTGCCTCAGTCTCTTATTCTCAGTGTTTGAGTTATGCATCTCATCACTGAGATGCCCACTGCTGCCTACAGCAAAAAGAAGATTCTCTGACCAACAAAGAGGGCAAACTAGTGTATAAATACGTAAATATGTTGAGGGCAGTTTGAAAACACGATCATTTAGCAAAATAACAATAGCAGGTCTTATCCTAGCTCTCATACTTCACCAGCTATCGCCTTTTTATACGGATTATAATATCAGACATGAAATTTCCTCCAGTGAGGAAGATCTCAAATCTAATCAGAATGTACTTAGTTACCCTGTATCCTCTGGGCCACCATTGTACCTGTGCCTGCAGCTTATCTGGGAACTCAGAACTGGAAGATTCAGGGTCCTGTCACTGTGTGAGACCATGGTTACCTCTTCTCCCAGGAGACTGTGTAACACGTTCTGGTAGTATGAAAGAAAGCAAAAGGGTAGGAAGTTTTCTGTTCACCTTGAAATTGATTTATTGATATTCTGCAATCAAAATATGCGATGTCTTCAGCAAAAATTCTTACCCTATATTTATTAAAGGCAGGAACTATCATCTATTTCTATGTATTTCCAATAGGACCGTGTACCATCTTCTATACAAAATAATTTTAAATTATTAAAGCAACCAATGAACAAGCAAAGTTGTTTGCTATATGCCAGGTACTTGGTACAAAATGGTAATGCAATTGTGGTCCCTGTCTTCATGGAATTTATTATTTATTCAAAGAGTTAGACAATGCATATAAATTAATAATTATAGTTGACAAAAAGGCATAATATGTAAAAAGAGTGAGAATATTTTCCAAAATTATATATTTAAAAGCAAGGAAAGATGCAGCTATATGAATGAAAATGAAATTAAGAAAAGAAAAAAATATAAGAATTTAATTTATACTTTAGCATTCCCTAATAGTGGTGGTGTTGAACTTGCAAAAAGATTTTCTTGTGATGTAATATAGCTACACACTTGAATGATGTCTTAAAAAGAAAAAAATAAGTATTTAGTGAACTACTTCTAAGAATAAAATCCAAAGTATGGAAATAGATGTATTTATAAAAGCATTTCCATTATACTTTGTAAATATTTATCTCAATGAGAACAAGTTAAATGTTTAATAGAGGAAGAGTAAGTAAATTGTATTGCTTACTTTAAGAATAATGATTTTAAAATGTAATGTAGCAAAATGTAAATTAATTATATTATAATGTTATATAAACATAAAATATTTGTGCTCATAAAGCATGTTGAAAAAAATAGGAACTACTGGGGAAAATTGCCACAAATTATGATTGCTGTCATAGAAAATCTGAGAGATTTATTTTTATTTTTATATAAATATTTTAATATATACATATTCTGTAGTGTGGTTTTTTACTTTTATAAGTTAAAATACAATTTAAATAAAAATCATAAACATGTTTTTCTTCTAGAGATAGATGATTCTATGATTTTATTTCTTTTATTAATACATGATGTGCTACACAGCTCTCTTGAGGTCTAATTTAGCCAACAAAAAGGCTTGGAAAAAAATAGAATCACAAAACATTCCTGTTCAGTGCACAGAAAAAAGTACTATTAATAACTTCAGAGGCAAAAGGACAGCATCTGTAGCCCAGTGACTAGAGTTAGTAATAACGCTGAAGGGAGTTCTACCAAATTATGTTTTCTAGAAGACAGCCAGAAGCACTTGTGTAAGAAAGACTGATCGCCTCCATTAGTCTTGCAAAAAAAGCAAAGACTTCTGGATGAAGGCATTTAATTATAATGTTTATCTAATCACTTTGTGTCCATTTATACAAACAAGATTGCTTGGAGAACTTGCTTTTCTGTGCAAAGCAAAGTGTGGCAAAGACACGTTTTATAAAAAGTATGTTTTAAGCCATTCTACCTTCCCCCTCCCCATTCCAACTCTTCCCATGTCCTCCAGTCCCCGTCAGCTTTGTGACCTCTTCTTTAATGTAGAGAAAAATTTAGCCTTGAGATGTGTAGATACTACCCTTTCTTTTGCCTTTTGATTGTTCAACTTCCCAGTATAGAAGTTGTGATATTCATAATGGTAATAAAAGCCATAATGATGATGCCTAATAGCTAGGCTGTTCGGTGCTTTTATCAATACTCATCTTCACATAACCCTGTGATCTTGATGATTGTCATCATCATCATTTTATAGATGAAGAAATTGGAATATAGAATGATTAAATAACTTGTCCAAGGTCAGTCTTCTAATACTTGGATTTGAATGAGTATGCGAAATTTGACTGGGCAATCCAATGTTCTAAGCTCTGATATTGTCCTATAGAAGTTTCAGGTGTTCGTATTTCTCCCTTATTGCTAGTGTCACTAGAGGTTGATTTTGGTGAAATTAGCAGAAGAATTTGCTCTTAGTTTGGGTTTTATCTCCTCACAGTGCTTCTTCTGTTTTTCATTCCTTTTTTTGCTTTAGGCTTTACTTTCATTCCTTTTTTTGCTTTAGGCTTCAGGTCAGAACACAGTAATCTTGAGTTCATACAGAGGGAAGATATCAGATAATATTTTTTTTTCTAATTTTATTCCTGATGTATTATTTAGAGCATCTCCTTCCCCTGTTTGAGAGCATGGGAGCTCAGCATCCAGCAGTCTCTTGAGTCTCCGTGGGTTGGTACAGAGATATCTCACTTTTTTCTGGTACTCTACAAAACCCTAGGTCTCACACCGCTAGTCAAACATGTTATTGCTAGCCACATCCCCGGACTTCTTAGATAAGCATGAAGCCTTTAAGATCCATCTTCTGAGAGAGTTCAGATGTCTATTGTGTAACCTTTGGAGAGAACAATAATTTTCTTAGCTATATATGATGTCTGTGGTGTAAAAAATAAATATTTTAGATTTAAAACACATTTTCCAATTTGGAATTGATTTAAATGAGAAAAGTATTATAATTATCCAGATACTCTTTCCAAAGAGGCAAAGAGGCAAAGATAATGAAATGTCAACACCAAAGTATGTCTCTCCTGTGAGTTTGCTACATTTATAATTCAGACTTACCATTGAATTCTTCAAGAGTCATTACTAAAGTTTAAGTGAAAATCCAGTACCAGGAATGCAGGACACTTTATGTCCTGTACTCAGTAACATAAGCTCCTTGCTTCAGACAGCAGACACCATGACCCCAAGGGAATCTGCATGGCGAGCACTTTAATCATCTTTTGGTATCATTGGATAAGTGATTCCAAGATCCCTTGCAGATATTCAAGTCCCTTTTATAATTTGATGTAGTATTTGTGAACAGCCTACATGACCCTCCGTGTATTGTCTAAGTCACCTAGTACCCAGTGTAATGTAAATGTCTAACGAATACTTGTTACCCTGTATGCTTAGGAAATAATGATGAGTAAGAAAGTCCACATGGGTTCAGTGAAGATGCAATTTTTCCCTGAATATTTTCAATCCACGGTTACTTGAAGCTGTGCATGCAGTCTATGATTAGGTAGAGCTGACTACTTAGTAGCTTACTTTGAAGGAAAATGAAAACATTAAGATGTTAGAAAAGCACTAATGTTCCTTTCATGTTATGTCAGGGCAAAATTTTAAAGTTTGTTATATTTTGTGAAAAACTAAAGAAGGAATCAGAAAAGAGTAATGATGATGATCATGGTGAGAACAGCCACAATTCCAAAGATGGCCGAATGTGTGCTAAACACACACGTTATATCTGTATCTGTATCTATATCATTTATATCTCTCTATAAAATGTTGCCTATTATTTACATTAGCTCTAATAAGCATTTTTAATCCTCATTTTACATATAAGGAATCATATGTAGAATGATTGAATCCTTTGCCCATGATTACATAGTGGATTGAAAGGTCTTAACATGAAAACCTATATCCTATGATTGCCTAACACCAATCTGGGGCTTAGGAACAGTCATAACTAATCAGTGTCTATTGTTGCATCTCCAGTGTCTTTGTTTCCTTTTGCTTATGCTCTTCTCTCAGCTACCATGGTTACCTCCATTGCCTGTAGTAGCCAACCTTCTACCTGGAACTCCCTGTCCTCCTGGAAGTAAACTCCCAGTGAATTCAACTTCAGAATCCTCTAACTTCCCTTTGTGAGAGCATCATGGTTCAGTGTGTTCTTTAAGGATGTGTATTATTTGTTTTTTAGTAAGATTATCACTCATCACAAAAGTATGTATTTACTGAGGTATCTAGGGTTCTCACATTCACCAGGCTCTGTTAGAATTATGTGGCAGAATTATAAATGACCTTTATAGTATGAATTAACATCACCTTGAATTTTATTATGATTCTACAAATAACTAAATTAGGTAAATCTTATTACAATATATTTGGATGCTTTGTATTTTGTCAGTTGGCTTATAATTTGCAGGCAAATGAATGTTGTAATGATCTCTCATTCCAGTAAATATTACAAATGGTCCCAACAGTATAACCCCAATTTTAAAAATTGTTTGAGTGGATTGGGCAGCCTAACTACTTGCCTATCAGATGAAAGAATGCTGTGTCTGGGAAGAAGAACCTCTCATGTGTATACTTTCAGTACAGTAACAAAAAAAGTCTTAGTTCAGAAAAAAATGTTTTACCTTTTCAGATGTAACTGTGTGGAGCCGCATAATCCCAGCAATGATACACTGAAGCAATGGAGAGAGTCCAATATTTCTGCTTCTAACATAATTTGGGAAAACCTGACTGTATCAGTAAGTAAAAAATTGCCACAGAAGTCACATCTTGAGTTATTTATTGTAAAAGCTTTTATTGACCATTTGAATCAATTATTGCCACCAAGGTAAGATTTTTAAATATATACACTTATTAAAGTAATAACTTTGTTTTAATTTAAATTCTTCCATTTCATTTATCCTTCACATGTTGAGGTTTTTGTTCATTATGAAAAATTTTCTTTTTGTAGGCTTGAATTGTTGCGAAAGCTTATGTATACAGAATGATAAGACTCATGCTAATGGAAAACATGCTAAGCAACAGCATTGTTGATCTAAATGAATGCATTCCAACAGGGTTCATTCTGCTTTGCACATGAAGAACCCAGGATGCTTCTACTTTATTCTGCAAGCTGCTGCTGCCACTGTTCAAAATAGGCAGGGGAGGCCTTTGATGGGCATGTTATTTTTCTTAACAAAATTCTCATATTCGTCCCACCAGAAATTTCCTGCTTCTTTTTTATTCTTATCCTGTACTCAAGAAAGGTTACAGCAATGTATTTTTTCTATAAATAGCTAACTCCTGTACTTTTATTTTATTTTCTTCGGCATTTCTCCAGTTTGTAATTTCTTTTTGTCTCATGACATTTCTTAATTCTTCTTACTCTAATATTAATGTGTTTGCATCTATATTTTTATCCTTCCTTCTGTCTAATGAAATCTTGAAATTTGGAACAAACAAATCAGAAGTCTTCTTTTAATAAATATCAAAATCTCTAAGTAGCTGTACTTTTTTTTTTCATTCCCTCCAGTTACAAACATTACTATCCAAAGCTTCTGCCATATTAACTACCCCTACATGCTAGAATTCTACTGTAGCTATCAACACAAAATCACACAAATTCTAGTTCACTTGATCAAATCTATATAGTCACTTAAGTGGGACACATAAATCTTTTTTGTTATATAGATATTATAAAACTCTAAACATGATTTTTAAATTTAATTTATTTTTGTGCATTTCATGTAGTATATCGTGATCATATTTACACCCCTCTTTTATGTGTACCGTCCCATAGCCTCCCACCCAGACTTCCTATATTCTGTCATAAATGTTAAGGCCTATTGAGTCAAGTCTGTGTCCCCAAATGTTCCTTGAAGTGAGTTCACTCACTGGAGTCTGGTCAAACTATGTAGCATCACTCTCTTAAAGAAGACCAAATCTCTTTCACACAGCAGTTATCATCTGCCAAAAGTTCCTCAACTAAGGCTGGAACTTCTTACCCATTTCCCCAGTTCTATGCTGGGTTTTTGACAAGTTTAAGTTTGCATGGGCCTTGTACATGCTGTCGTGATTGTTGTAACTTCAGATGAGCAAGTTCCCAGCTGCCTGGAAAATCCTGTTTCCTTGTTGTCATCCACTAATTCTAGTTTGTACAGTCTTTCTACCCACTCTTCTGCAATAGTCTGTGATCGATCTGTGAGTGGGTGAGGTTTTAATATAGAACTTCTACCCAGGGATACTCACTCTTCAGTCTCTTACTTATTCTCTACATTTTGGCCAGTTGTGACTTTCTGTATTGATCATCCTCTACTGTGTGAGGAAGTTTTCCCCGTGAGAGTTGAGAAAGGCATTAATGGTCTCTCTGCTCCCTTTGCAGCTATGTTCCATGAGCCTTAGGTATAGAGGTTCCATTGCAGATGTGTTACCTAGGGCAGGGCATTCTCTACATTTGACCAGTTGTATAAATCTGTAATAGTCTGTTGCAAATAAATCTGTTGTAAAAAGAAGCTAATTTAATGAGTGGTGAGAGGTACACTTGTCTGTAAATATAAAGATACAGATTTAGCATTTAGTAAGAAATTACATCTGTCTAGAGATGAGACAGATGTAGGTTTTACTCTAAGATCTATGATCTTTCCACCCATGTGTATTTGGCTATGTTTGCAGTACCACACATGAGTTCCTTCTCATTGAATTGGCATTAAGCCCAGTTAGATAGCTGTTGATTACCCCCAAGATAAAAGTGCCACTGCTACAGTAGTTATTACTGTAATTATTAGGCTTTATGGCTGGATTGAAGCATTGATTGATTTCTCCTCTAAGCAACTTGCATAGTATCTTCTAATGCCATGACAGTTAGTCTATGGGGAGGAGGCTTCCAGATCAGCCCTATGTCTGAGAATTGTCTTGTCTTCAGCAATAGGATCTTACCTTTAAGTTCTTGAAGGCAAAAAAGGGCTGTGGCAATACCCTGTGTTATTTGAAGAATTCCTTGGACTATCTTAACAACTTAGGGGCGATTTCTTCTGTTTGGAATAGTTTCTTATATAGTCATCAGCTATACACATGCACATATACATATATATGGTATGTGTATTTTTCAGCAGGCTTTTGAACTAATACATTTCTCTCTGTTATTTTCCACACCACCTAAGCATTACTTATTGCACCCCTCTCTCTTTCTGTATATCTCCCCTATGACCCAATTTTCCCCATGTCTCTGGATCCTCCTCTTCCCCCTTTTTCTCCCCTGGTTCTTTGTATGACCCTGCCTCTTCCTGTCCCAATTAATTACCTTCTTTTCCCTCTTGATAACACCTGTCTCCTACTATACCCTTCTCTGGAGCATCTTCTTCACTCCACGGTTCCTTTCCATTTTCCTGTGTCACAGCAATATATAGTCTCACATCTACGGATTTGGATCTAAGATCCACAAATGAGAGAGAACATCATATAACACTTCTATTTCTGAGTCTGTGTTACTTCACTTAGTATAACAGTTTCTAGTTCCGTTCATTTACTTGCAAATTTTCTCATTTCATTTTTCTTTACCTCTAAGCAGAACTCCATAGTGTAAATGTACCACATTTTCATTACCTATTGGTTGGTTGGGGAACATTTAGCTTATTTACATTTCTCAGCTATTGTGAAAAGAGCAGCAGCAAACATGGCTGTGCATGAATCTTTGCAGTAGGATGAGTCCTTTGGGTCTATGCCAAAGAGTGGTGTAATGGATCACATGGAAGATTTATTTTTCAGTTTTTTAGGAGTTTTTCCATGGTGGGTGCTACAGTTTGCAATCTCACCATCAGTGAATGATGGTTTCCTCTTTACCCTCATCCGAATTTGGTGTCTTTTATTCTCTTGGTCTTAGCCAGTCTGACTGGGTAAAATGAAATCTTAAAGTTGTTTTTATTTACATTTTTCTAATTGCTAAGGATGTTGACACTTTTAAGGTGCTTCTTAGCCATTTTTATTTCTTCTTTGGAGAGCTCTCTGTTTAGATCCATAGCTCATTTTTTATTTCGGTCATTGGTTTTCTTGTTTCTTTGTTTTTTGAGTTCTTTGTATATTTTGGATATTAATCCTCTGTCAGATGCATAGTTGGTGAAGGCTTTCTTCCACTCACTGGGCTTCCTTTTCATTTGATTGGTTGTTTTCCTTGCTGTACAGAAGCTTTTCAGTTTAATGAGGTCCCACTTGTCAATCGTTGACCTTTATTCTTGAGCAACTGATGTCTGGTTTAGAAAGTCCTTTCCTGCACCTATGTCTTGTAGTGTGCTGCCTATGTTTTCTTCCATTTATTTCAATGTTTCAGGCTTTATATTGAGGTCTTCGATTCATTTGGAGCTGACTTTAGTGCAGGGTGGTAGACAGTGGTATTTAATTCTTTTTTTTGCCAGCACCATTTGCTTATGATGCTGTGTTTCCTCCATTGTGTGTTCTTGTCACATTTTTCAAAAGTCAAGTGGGTAAAATTGTATACACTCATGTTTGGGTCTTCTAGTTTATTCACTGATCTTCCCATCAGTTTTTGTGCCAATTCTATGCTGTTTTCTATGACTATAGCTCTGTAATGTAATTTGAGATATGTTATGGTAATCTTCCCTGCATTGCTCTTTGTGCTAAGGATTACTTCGTCTATCAGAATCTTTTGTGATTCTATATGAATTTTAGGATGAATTTCTCTATTTCTATGAAGAATTATATGGAGAGTTTGATTGGGATTTATTGAAACTATACATTGCTTTTGGCAGGATGGTCATTTTCATACTATTGCATCCACCAATCCCTGAGCACCAGATACTTTTTCACCTCCTTGTGTCTTCCTCAATCTTTCCTCAATGATTTAAAATTTTCATTGTAGAAGTCTTTAATATCTTTGCTTAGGTTTAGTCCTAGGTGGTTTTTTTTTTGAGGCTATTGTGAATAGGAGTGTTTCCATGAATTTTTTGTCTTATTGTTTGCTCTTTATATATAGAAAGGCTTCTTATTTTTGTAAATTTATTTTATATTCTAACAGTTTGCTGAAAGTGCTGATCATTTCTAGAATAAACATGATTATTTTAAAAGGTTATGGCCTTCCCTCCATTTGCACTGAATGTGTTCATTCAGAATCAAATCAAATTACTTGTCTTGGTTTGCAATTCTATCCTAACCTATATTTTGCTATCTTACTGTTATCATTTTTCTCTAGAATAACCTCTCACTTTCTCTTGTCTTTAAAACTGATGGGAAGATCAGTGGAACAAACTAGAAGACTCAAACATGAGTGTATACAATTTTACCCACTTGAAATTTTGAAAAATGTGCCAAGAACACACAATGGAGGAAAGACAGCATCATAAGCAAATGGTGCTGGCAAAGCTAGAATTAAATCACTGTCTACCACCCTGCACTAAAGTCAGCTCCAAATGAATCCAAGACCTCAATATAAAGCCTGAAACATTGAAATAAATGGAAGAAAGCATAGGCAGCACACTACAAAACATAGGTGCAGGAAAGGACTTTCTAAACCAGACATCAGTTGCTCAAGAACAAAGGTCAACAATTGACAAATTGATAAATGTTAGCATTTATTCCTCTCCACTCACTTTTCCCTAGAAATATAACTTGACCAAGTTGCTTGCATTCAGAGATACATTTAAATTGACAATAAAATATTTGACAATGTGTACAAGAAAAACAGTATTATTATTATTGAGAACTTAGGCTTTTGATCATGGTGGATCCATGTAGTCATGGGGTCATGGGTGTTTTTTCCTATATTCTGCCTTTGTAAAGTGTTTTATATCTAAAGAACCTCTGCTTATGTCCCTTATCTCTAAATCTACTTCATACGTTCCCACACAATCTCATCTTTGAATCATTCAACAAGATAAGTTATGTGCTTTATATTTTTTGAGTCAAATGCTAAATAGTAAATTTCATCCTCTATATTAGTCAATTCTGAATAATAGCCTTCTAAAAGACAGACATAGTACATCTGATCTAGTTGGCCATAGGCTAATATTTTTGTTTTGTTTTTTGAGACAGGGTCTTCCTTAACCTTACCTGGCCTGGTACTCACTATGGAATCCAGGCTGGCCTCAATATCACAGAGATCTACCAGTATGCCTCCCAAGTGCTGAGACTAAAGTCATGTGCCCCTATGCACAGCATAGGTTAATTTTTTATAATAGAAATTTTGAGCTCAACTAGAAAACGGTGAGAAATATTTTGCATTCAAAGCAAACATAGCATTTGATAATGTATTTTTTAATTTAAAAAAGTTCTCTATGGGCTGGAAAGATGGCCTAGTAGTTAAGAGCACTGGCCACTCTTACAGAAGGCCCAAGTTGGAATCCCAGCACCCACATGGCAGCTAACAACCACCTGTAACTCCAGTTCCAGGAGATCTGACTCCCTCTTCTGGCCTCTGCAGGTATTTTGACATGGTACACTTATATGCATGTAGATATAACACTCATGCACATGAAATTAAGCTTTTTTTTTTCACAAAAGCTCTCTCAAAAGTTACCATTCTGTCAGAAATTTTCATATTATCTTTCATTAGTTAAAAGCAGATTTTTCAGTGAATTATTGCTATTCTTGGCCCCAGACAGTCTTGGGAATGTTTGTTATATGAAGAAAATACCTTGAAATTTTCTGTCAATGAAGATCAATAAAATTTACCCTATGATCTTTTTTCTTAATATAATATAATAATATAATAATCATCATTATTATAAAAATATTTCACTCATATAGCACTATGTTAATGACTACTATAATTAATTTTGTAAAAATAATGATATAATATTTACTTCACATATTATTAATTTGGCATGTTTTGTATTGTTTTATTTAGTTTTAATATATCTCATGAATACTAATCTGTACTTTGCAAACTCAAAAAAGGCAGAGAATCAAAAATAAAAGGTTTTCTTTGATTCTTTTATACATATATGCATGATGTTAAGTATTCAATAAAAGCTTAATGACCATTTTTAAGTATTATTCCCTCTCACATATTTACCATTTAATTCAAACATTATATGGAAAGCTAATATACTTAGATCTGTCCTTTTATGTAAGCATTACTGTCCTTTTACGTAAGCATTACTCAAAAGTAAGCATTCTAACACATCTTTAGGCAAGGTTTCTTTTGTTTGTTTGTTCTCTTATGTTTAAGAGCTTTTGGACATTCATACAATAAATCTTAATCAAAGTTAGACCCCTCCTGCCATCTGTTCCCCTATCTCCAGTCAGACTTCATGCATTCCACCATACATGTTAAGTTTTACCCAGTCAAGCATTCAAGCATTTGTACCCAGATGCCCTTTGGTTCAAATTTATCCACTGAAGTTTAGTCAGTCTATCTAGTGATTGTGGGTAAGATCTACTCTTCCTCATCTAATATTATTGAATCTCTAATAATTCCCAGACTAGGACCTGCTGGCTTCCCATTTCCCTTGCTCCATTCCAGGCCCTTGTCTGATTAAACTGGCAATGGGTCTTGTACTCTAGGCCACCACTGCCACAAGTTCACAGTGAGCTGAAATACTCTGTTTTCCTATGTTCATGGACCAACCCTAGCTCTTACAATCTTTCCGCCTCCCTTCTGCAATGATCCCTGAACAGTGGGTGGGTGAGGTTTAATAGAAGTCCTATCACTTGTTCTTTAGGACTCCACAGACACTTGTTCTTTAAAAGTTGGCCAGTTGTGGCCTTCTGTGTTCATGGCCTTCTGTTGTATAAGGAAGCTTCGCTGGTGAGAGTTGAGGGATGAATTAGTATTCTCTCTTCCTTTGTGGTCCATGAGCCTTAGGTGTAGATGTGTCACTTCGGATTGGGTATCTCTCAGACATCTATTCTTTGTGTGTGCACAGTTGTGGAACTCTGCAGTAGCTTCCATCTGCTGCTAAAAGAAGCTTCTCTGATGAGTGGTGTACTGTATGCTTGTCTGCAAATATAAAGATTCATATTAAGCACATGGTAAGAAATTTCATTTGCCTAGAGATTTGACAAGGATAAGGTTTTCACTAGAGTCTGTGACCTCTCCAGCCATATGTATTTGGCTGTGTTTGCAGTTCCACTTATGAGTTCACTCTCATTGAGAGGGCTTTAGGTCCAATTAAATATCTGTTGATTACCCTTCAGATAACAGTACCACTACTGCACTCATGAAGGTCATTTGCTGTGCCAGTCATTATGGTTATTATGCTTTAGTGCTGGGTTGGACCATTGATTGATTTTCTCCCTTACAAACTTGCATAGTATCCTCTAGACCTATAATAGCTAAACCTCAGATAGAGTTTCCAGGTCACTTTCTGCTCCATTGCTCCAAATCTAGTCTCCGAAGTATGTCCTGTCTTCAGCAGTAGGGTCTTATCTTCGAATTCTGGGAGATAACCAAGCACTCTGACAACAGCCTGTGTTATTTTGGGAATCTCTTGGACTACTCTGACCAATCACTGACTCAGAAATTCTAATGAATCTTTAAATAGCTTAAGTAGTTACAAGTGGTCAACTATTGATTGATTAAGAATTGTTTCAGTGCTTAAATTATATATGTAACTTGTACATTTACATGACCTAGGTACCCATTACGTTCTTATTCCATCAAACTTATTTTCTGTCAACTTATAGAATTGTTGCAATGTAGACTGTGTTTGAAGAATAATTAGAAATCAGTTTGTCAACAAGTATTTTTTGAGTACTCATTTTAAGTTAAACCATATGTTAGACTCAAAAGAAGAGAAAAAAAGATTTTAATTTGGTTTTCACTTTTAAATTTCAGGACTTATTCTGACAGAGAGAGGGTGAGAATAAAGTAGAAAATAAATGTTGAGCTTTGTAGGACACAAATTTTACTGTTTAAAATTTATATCCTGTCCCCTTATAAATAAGAAAAAGAACATTTAAAATTTTTCTTTAGAGTGAAATAACTATGCTTGGCAGTATCAGTTTATTATAGATAAGATGACTGAAAAATCTTCTCAATAGGATATATTTTCCTAAGTGTGAAGGATCAGATCCAGCCATGTACAAGGAGACGTTTATGCCTACCCAAAAGACAGCAAGTGCTCACAGATCGATACATAGTGTGTTTACAGTGGATAGAGCTTTGGGTTCCTCTTTGTACTTCAACTTCAGCTACTCATTACACTACTTAGTTATTGCTCTACACATTTCTGAACAAACATAGGAAAAGAGATCAAAATCATTAAGAATTCAATTTTGGGTACTTTATTCAGTTTTGAAAGAAGGAAAATTAAACTCTAAATATAGCCTAGAGGATTTTTTCTTGTAATTTTTAAGTTAGCCAAGTTAGTATGTTCTGTATTAGCTTAGCATGGGTATGTGGAATTTAGCTAAAAGGCATTATATTGTATTTCAGACAATTATAAGTTATCTGAATAATAGTTCTCAAGAATCTTTGACTTAGGATATCCATGTCAAAGGGATTTTACTAGTTGTTTGCTTAGTTCCAGGTGACAGTGGAGCTATTCATTTATTTAAAAATCTTTCAAAAGACTTTATTTCAGACTACAGAATGATTCGAGGGCCTGAGGTGTGATTCATTGATTATACTATTTTTTTCCTCTAAATTCTCTTTGTAATGTAGTGCAATTCAGTTTTTATTCAAGGCCAGAATACCTCAAGGACTAGTGAGTTCACTGGATCCTGTAAACCTTTCTTTTCTATTTAATTTTGAAACACAGGAATATTATTTTGAGAATACAAAAGAAAACCCAGGATGACTTAGAAAGATTTTTTTTTTCTTTTCAAAATATTTAATGTTTATAAAATGCTGTTTTGTCTTGAAGAAATTATTTTGACTTTGCTGCCACCTCATGGTTAAGGCAGTAATTAAAAATGATTTTTTCCCCAGAGGCTTATAAAAATATCATACCCCCAAAATAATAGTAAGCATGAACTCCATCTTGTTCGTGTGTTTTTTTTTTGTTGTTGTTCTATTATTTTTGTGGTTGAAGATTCCAATCTCTAGGAATCTTTGTTTTCTTATTGCCTTTTGCATCGTTCTTGGTAATTTTGGACTAATTTTTCAAAGTAACTGTTATGTAATGTGCTATAATTCACATCACTGGAGTGCTGTTTGTGCCCCACTGGCATTCAGCAACAGAATGCTGTGGTAGATTGCGTCACCTCTTCACGCTTCAGCTTCCTTAGATATCAAATAGAAATGATAACATCTACATTATGGGGTTGGCGTGAAAATTAGTTAAAATGGTATATTTACCATATTTTGTCATGTCCTTGATGTTAGTAACTATACGCTATTAATTATATCACATTTTAAATAAATTTACTATTAGAGACTTCGTAGATGTTAGGCTAATACCTATCAAAGTAGAATTTTGAAAGTAAGTATAATATCTGCGGAGTCTCTGTGAGAACCATAGTGGACAGCCACGGTGTCTCAGCTACAGCACTTTCTTGGGACAAAAGTTCTGGGCTTTTCCCTTATTAGTTCTGTTTGTTTCACTTCTGTGCAGGAGTGCAGATCACTGCATGGGGAGTATGTTGGGCGAGCCTGTGGCCATGGTCACCCTTACGTCCCAGATGTTCTCTTTTGGTCGGTGATTCTGTTCTTTTCCACAGTTACCATGTCAGCCACCCTGAAGCAGTTCAAGACTAGCCGATATTTCCCAACAAAGGTACTCAGACTCTATTTTTTCTGATATAACTATAAACTAGCTGTTATGGATTTCGACATGCTTAAGGACAAAGCAAAGTTAATGAAGGAATGATGAAACAGAATAAGGAAAAGCTTTCCTGTGAGGGACCTGCTAGGTTAGAGGCATGGTAGAGAGGCTGAAAAGGAAGCATTTTGTGATACAGGTGTCTGATAGCACATATCCCTGCAGGTCTTACTTCTCACTGAAAACCTAACTGAACGGGCTCAGGCCTTCTTTCTCACTTCTTGTTTTGGACTTAAGCTTACACTGACTTACTGACTGTCACTTTTTTTCCCAGTGAGCTATGAGAACTGTTCCAGAAGGACAGGTACCTCAGAGAAACCACTGTTAAAACACTCTTAACTGGGAAAGCCCTGCAACACTCATTGGAAGGAACATTATTCTGTTTCAGTTTTCAAAGTGTCAACCCCTTCACCTAACCCACCGTCTTTGCTCTTGGAAAGTAAACAGAGAATCAGTTCAGTTCAGTATTTAACACTGAAAAATAACATCTATAATGTCTGATTTTACAAGAAAGAAAGAAAGAAAGAAAGAAAGAAAGAAAGAGAGAGAGAGAGAGAGAGAGAGAGAGAGAAAGGAAGGAAGGAAGGAAGGAAGGAAGGAAGGAAGGAAGGAAGGAAGGAAGGAAGGAAGGAAGGGAGGGTGAAGGGTGGAAGAGAGGGAGGGAGGTTGGGAGGGAGGGAGGAGAGGGTAAGGAAAGGAAAGGAAAAAATAGAAAAGAAACAAAGAAACATTTTTTTGAGGTTGAGCTACAGAAATTGATAAAAATTCTACGTGGGAATATTCCAATAGCTCCTTCCATGGAGCGCTGCTTTTTTTCTGCCACTCTTTCCCTAAGATAAAGGATTTGTTTCTTCTATTCGCCTCCAGTTTAATCTCATTAATAATTATTTTTTGTATGTTGAAACGTTAATTCTAAACACTCCGTGTTCATGTGCAGGTTGCAGAGGCATCCTGATAGAAACCAAATCTTGTTGACAATTGTATAAAGATTTTTGCTAAATAATCTTCTTCTAAGGGTCTGTAGAGATGGCTCATTTGGTAAAGTGCTTGCTTCACAAGCATGACATCCCAAGTTCGGATCGCCAGAACTTGTGTTTTAGAAAAAGCTGGTTGTAGTGGTGAGCACCTGTAATCCCAGTGAGGTGAGATGGGAAGGGGAGGTAGGCAGATCTAGGAAGCTCCAGTGCCTTTAGTATGCTCTACCTGTCGAGGCTCAGGCCAAGGAAATACACTGTCTCAAACAAAAGCTGGAAGGGTGTGAGGACCAACATCTGTGGAGGGTGTCCTCTGATCTCCACATACGTGCTGTGCGCCGAGCGCCTACTTGTGCGCCCTGCACTCAAACGCCTTATAAAATGAGAAATGGCTTGAAAACTGGTTTATGTAGAGTACATTTTAAATTGAAGAAAGTTTTAAACTTGCTCACATTCTTGGGTTTATTACCAACTGTCATTCTTGTATCTTAACTGAAGTAACAAAGCGTCATGCTTCCTAAATTTTAAAAAAAGGTAATTTAATTTTATGATGCTTTGGATTTTTTCATCTTAAAATGTTACCTGTATGAAACAAGAGTCCTAAAACTCACCAGATTCTGATCATGTGATCTTATTCTATTTTCTAAATTCTCACATACTTGAGTTCATAATAAACTTACATCTTAATTAAATACTGAAAAATAGCATGGTCACCATTTTTGTGGTTCTATAAATCTTCCCGCTGAAAAGTGTGGATTAGAAACATACTCAGGGTTTGACAGAACTAATGATAATATTATAAGGTATTATAAGATAATATTATATGATATTCTGTCGTGGTGTTTATAAAGCGACTCTAGATTGTGCACTTAATTATTCTTTGATATTTGAACTTCTTTTAAGTAACTAGCATTTTCATTTTTTTTTAGGTTCGATCCATAGTGAGTGATTTTGCTGTTTTCCTTACAATCCTGTGTATGGTTTTAATTGACTATGCCATTGGGATCCCATCGCCAAAACTACAAGTACCAAGTGTATTCAAGGTGAATTTACCAAAACACTTAACATCTATCTACTCTTCTTTCTCTCAACATCAAAAACTTGATTTAGATGGTATCTGTGGAATTTTGATGAAAATACAAACAATATGTTTTAACTGAATGAAAAGTAAGCTATACACAGTATGAGTTAAACTCTGGTCTAATGTTAAAAGAACAAAAATCATGAAATCAAATCTGAAGATTTCTTAAAAATTTTCCTGTCAACTATTCTAGTTGAAATATCTACATATAATACAATACATATAAAGATAAGGAAGCATTCTGAAATTACAGAACATGCATTATCTTGAGGTGGAATTTGCACAGTGGATAGATTTGAAAAACTGATTAAAATGTAGGTTTAAAGAGAATTCTGACCATGCTACAAAAGCAGTGTGTGAGCTTGAACCAATAAGTCTTCCTCTCTGAACCTCAAGATTTTCTCATTTCTCAGACACAGCTAGGGACTTAATCATGGGATTGTTTTTGTCAGAATGAATTCCTTTGGAACGCAACTCAGACACCAATGTTTACATTTTGCTGAGACTCATATGTAACTAATTTCTTGTTTTTTTTTTATACAGTAATACGTGCACACATCTACGATAAGTTACTGTATTATATTGAAATATTGAGATTCTAAAATGAAAGAAGTCTCTGGCTTATTTATTCAGTATCTTAATTCTTGCATAGTGGTCAATGTGCAGTTTTAAAAACAGATAAATTTGGTAATAGTAAATGATGAATATTAGTGTTATTTTATTTAATATAGATATTTATGGAGAATACAGATTTTTAGAAATTAGTGCACTAGTGTTCAAATTCCACCTTTATTCCTCACTAGCCGTGGAACTTTGTACAAATTCCTATCGCCTTCTAAGCCTCAATTACCTTATCTATATCATCTTTACAGCATTGTGAAGAAAAATGAGTTTGAAAACTAATGCAGTTATGATGTCAGATATGATGTAAATGCTTCATGAATTTGCTATTTAGTATAGCCCACTCAGCCAATCAGTTCACAGTTAGGAATTCTCTGATTTAATCCCTAAGACTTAATATAATTTTCCAGTACTCCAGCTACAAATAAGTGCATTTTATTATTTTTTTCCAGCCTACTAGAGATGACCGCGGCTGGTTTGTTACACCTTTGGGTCCGAATCCATGGTGGACCATTATAGCTGCTATCATTCCAGCTTTACTTTGTACTATTTTGATTTTCATGGACCAACAGATTACAGCTGTCATCATCAACAGAAAAGAGCATAAGCTAAAGGTATGTTTTTAACATCCACTTTGATATAAACAATTCTTACTTAACCACTAGCAATTGGTATTAATAGCCTTTGCATGTATTGTGTGTTCATCTGTACAGTGAAATACTAATATAATGTTTCAGGGTTCATTTTGTTGTTTTCTAGAACACGTCTTACAGTGACATGATAATTTGTATCACTTGGCTAACATCTAGAGTCTGAGACTGTACTTTTAGGGCTTAAATTTTTTTTAAATGTCAAAGTTCCAACTTAGGATGCTTAACATTAACGAAATATTTAGTTCTGTCAAAGTGCAGTTTACCTACCATCTTGGCTTACATCTGCGAGTCCTCTGTTCCTTCATGCGACCCTAAGTATGTTCATTATTAGAAGGAACTGCATCTTCAGACATTTTTCCATGAATCATATTACTTTTTAAATTATGACTCTGTTGTACCATCTAAAACAAAGAAAAATTTCTTAGTCATAAATTATTTATAAATATTTATAAATATATTTTATATATTACATACTATAAAATATGCTTTATAAGTGACATCTTTGAATATTATCATGGATTTTTAAAATAACATTTTCTCTTTTACAAAGAAAATAAATACTGGTAAATTCTGTTTATTGTATTCTGGCCTGCTGTTTTACAGTTACGAGTAATTTAAGTTTTTTACTGTCATGTAATTTTATTGATAAGCATAATATAAGTATTATTGTTTATAGAAATGTTAAATAAAATATTGAAATGTTGAATGGTTAAAAATAATTAGAATCAAGTCCTGTCAAACAGGGCATGTCTCTTTAAACTCAAAAGCATTCCCAGGGCATCAGAAGTCATGTATCATAGAATGTATAACTATATTAGTTGTAAACTAAAAATGTAACATATACTATTAAAATGTATATATGAGTCAAAATATCTGAATAAACTATTTGGTGGATATGGCAATGACATATATATATAAAAAGGATCATCTTGAGTTCAAAACTACCTTGTACTGTGGTGAAACTGTCTCAAAAATCCAAACAAAAAACGATAAATTAAAAGGCTTAGTGTGTTGGCCTAGTTTAATAATCTGGTTATTATTATAACAACAAGTTCTCTGTATTAAAAAAGGAGACACAGACTTGGATTTATAATGTTGCCAATTTTCTTGGTGTAAATATTCATTTTATGACCATTTCAAATAACCAGTGTGACATCAACTAGAAGGTAATTTTTTTTATTATTTATTTATTTTTATTCACACATTTATCTTAACAGATGCAGGGAAGGCATTTAATAAAATTCATATTTCTCCATAATAAGAGCATTGAAAATAGGTTTATAATGATCAGATGTTAATCATAATAAATGTTACATATGACAAATACACAGCCAAAGTCATACTAAAAATGAAGAACTGAATGTGTTTTCTCTAAGATCAGGGATCAGGAACAAGAGAAAGCTATCTGCTATGATCACTCATGTTCAGTCAAGATTTAACCATGGCAGTTAGGTAAGAGGATGAAGTAAAAAACATACAAACAGGAAAGGAGAAAGGAAAATCATTCTGTGTGCTGGGAAAGAAAACATTAATCCCATAATTGGCTATTAGAAGTCTATGTCAATTGACTCTGAAACACCGTTAACCCAGACAATTTGATATCGAAAATTTTGAGTTACTTACAAAGTTATTTCTCAAAATACAAATTTCAGATTACAAGTTTAATAGCCTCATTATTTAATATGAATAGTTAAAATTAAAGTATCATCATTCTATAAAGCAAGTATCATTACCAACTTTATTGTTAATGTCGCATAGCTAGTTAAATAGATCTATGAAACAAATTTAACACGAATGCCACAGACTGTGTTAACTTGCTACTCTCTAAAATCTAGAAAACATTTAATATTAGACATCTTATTTTTTAATTAAATGTATCTTTGTTTATCTTCCAAAGTAAAATGTGACTTGGTTTAGAAGCCAGGTAATTTAAAAAAGTTAAGGAATAAGTTAAAATGCTATATTTCATTTCTTAAAATAACACTATTTACATTTTCACGTACGCCTAGGTATCTCTTTCTTTCTTTTTTTTTTTTTCAGATTTTGCTAGAAATCATGGACTAGCATTTAGCATACCTGCCCTAAGCATCTACTTTTCTCGTATTTGTCTTTTTGCTTTATTCTCATGTAAGAGGGTTATCATGAAGACCATTCATATAGACTATAGGAATATGAATAACTATCTTAAATAGCTACACATTTCATTTTATTCATGTTTTAAATTGAACTGACCTTTTAGAAAAAAAAAGTTTTCTACCTTTCAACAGACTATTTTAGCCTCTACATTAACATGTAGAAATACCACTGATTTTGTCAAAACTTGAATATCTATATAAGCTGTCAGAGTAGTTTAGATAGTAGTTTTTCTAAATATTATTGGAGTGATATTAAAACAAACTAGAAAAAATGAAGATTGGCTGATGTTTGTATTATTTTCTCAGTTATTCTATCTCCTTGTTCCTTCCAGATGTGTAGGGAAGGCCCTTTGGCATTTATAGCCCTTGGCAAAGTTCCAAATTGATGCCATAATTTCTTCCTTTTCATATATTATAGGATTGCTAAAATATAGTAAGCATTCTTCATGTGGCCCTTTTTAAGTACTTAAAATATATATTATGAAATGGGGAACTAAATTATTTAATATTTTTGTCACTGAAATAAACATAAAGACAATATAATAATGCCTCTTTTATTGTACAAATAAATCAAAATAAGATCAAGAGAGTATTTTTTGCCCCCAAACATCCTGGATTTACAGACCAACAGACAAATTTTGGGCCACACTTGAGTGTGAGCACTCTACATTCCACCTTGGATGCACGTATTTTCAAATTAGATTCCCCCCAGTTTTGTCATAATTTGTCAACAGTGAAATCTTACTTATTGTCTATAGCCTTCTTTAGAAGGGCCACTTTAATGTCATCTATTGCATCTGATTTTCTTGCTAAAAACAACAAAAATATTACTTTAGAGCATTGTTTACTCAGAATAACAGGATAAAGGTTTGTTCCGCAGCTGTTCTCTCTGCCTGTTGCACTCTGAAACATTTAGAAAGTCTCATGGGTTTAGCTTAACTACAGGTTCATGAAAAGGTGTTTCTTGAGTATATTCCCCAACCACACATTAACTACATCTCTTATTTTTACTAATTTACTTTTCTAACTTGAATACTAATCTTTTGCCTTGATTAGAAATTCTCTAAAATTGTTCAATGAGACCAATTCTTTAGTTTCTTGTAAGCACTGTGTGGACTACACATCATGCACCTAAGTCCACATTCTCTCTTCCGGTCATCTTGGAATTCATTTCATTTTCTATCTCTTCCAACCATGCTTTAGATATTTTTATCTTTTTTTCAAGTAATTGTCAGAACTAATAGATTTTTAAAATATATTTTTCATGACAGTAAAGTGATTTTAAAAGTAATTTTGTGGTACCACATACACAATAAATTTGTGTTGAGCTACATAAACTAAAATCCAAATTACTGGTAAAGTGATTTACTTTACCTGAATATGAAGGAGTTAAAAAATTAGCAAAACTCCAACACACTGCATTTCCCAAATGGCCTTTGGATCACTCAAGCATTAAAAATAGCCTCAAATATAAAAGTATGTCCAGGAAAATAATCATACATATTATGTAGAGAAATGTGTATATAAATCCATATGCTCTTTATCATTTATTTGTTTATATTTCCTTCAAGAAGTGGGGTAGACATAGGTTAACTGAATCGCCTTTAAAAACATTAAAGACAGCTTGTTTTTTGTTTAAGGCATACTTGCTAAACGTGGAAGGAGAGACATTATTTTGTAGAAAAGAAAGTTTCTGTGAAGCTACAACTATGGGATTTTCTACATGTTTCTGTAGACAGTTCAGGCTTCTTTTGACATCATTTTTAATAAACAGCAATACAATCCCAGATCACTTGAGTAAATGAATGCATTTGCAACATTCATTTGGCACCACATTCTCTTGATGATTATGGCATTTGATATGTTCTTTTTTGCCCTCTTTGTCAGCCTGGTTCTTCATGTCAATCTATAGTCTTTTATGTGGTTAACTTGACAGATGCAGGAAATTGCTGCCAAGCTTTGAAATGAATTTTTTCAGCAGTGGCATCTGGGTATCAGATGGTCCTCTTGGCTGGCCTCTTGTCTTGCTGCATGTTGGTTTTAGTGGGGTCTGGTGTAGCATCACCTGTTGCTATGCTCCCTTTCCCTCCCATATGTCCATTTCCCATGATTCAAGAATGAAAGTGAGAATAAAAGCTACAGTTCTGTCTCTATTTGAGAAAAAAATCTACAGAAATATGTTGCAAGGTGCAGAGTTCTCTCTCTGACAAAGGGATACTTCCCTTTGGCTGGCATGCTTAATCAGCTAAGAATTTGGTTGCAAAGACCAAGCTTTTTAAAGCATTTTAAAGAAAAGGCAAGAAGAAGGATGCTGATTAATTAGTGGAAGTGTCAAAACTGCTTATTTCCTTTCATTTGCATTAAGTCAAATTGTTCCCATTGTTCTATAATGTAATTAAGGGAAATCATATTTTCACTACGTTTGTATTTAATCCATATTTAATAATTTGTGTTTCATTTAGAGTTCTAAGTTTTGAAATGAAAATTATTCTCTAAAATAATTCTCATGACCACTTCCAGAAATCCTAAATTTCATTGTTTTCACTCATATCATGTTTCAAAACCCCAAGTAAGAGCAACAGGAAATCACTGGTAGAAGGAAGATTCTCTTCATATTACTAAATTGTAGTTACAATGGAAGCTTAGAAAATTCAGGGTGCAATAAAATTTTGAAAATTTAAAAATAAAACTTCACTCTCAAGGTCTCTGACTTCTGTCCTTTGATGTTCATCTTGTGGTCCCAACACTTCCATTGCTTTTAGCAGTACCACAACTTTAAAATAACTCCATTGACACACTTGCATCAAACTCCCTCAAAGGTAGGGATTTCATTCATTAGATTCTAACTCTCAGTCCCTAGGACTAATCACTTTTGTAATTGCTTAAGGCTTTAGCTCTTAACAAGATCAAAACTTGAGTTCTGTAATTTGAAGCTATACCTTGTAAATGGTTTGCAAAAGGGCTTTTTCTGATATGTTTTTGGTTATGCCGACACCAGGATGATTCTCCTCCCACTTTCCAGATCTCTCCTGGTAGTCATGCACATTATCAGCCCAGATTTAATGGCTGTATTTATTCTAGAATTTCAGTGATGAAACTGAATTCTAAGAGATGTTTTAAGGATGTATTTTTTATGTGTATGAGTGTATTGTCTACACGTATCTAAGAGCACTTGTGTTGTGCAGTGCCCAGGGAGGTTAGAAGAGGGCATCGGATCCCCTGAAACTGGAGTTAACCAACAGTTGTTAGCTGCCGTGCAGGTACTGGGATTTGAACTTTATTCTTCTGCAAGAACAGCTAATACTCTAAATTACTGAGCCATCTTTCCAGCGCCAATGATGTATTTTTAAGTCATTCAGGAAGGGTAAGAGAATGGCCCTTGAGTTCAAGGCCAGGCTGTACTACCTAGTGAATTCCAGGCCATGCAAACTACATAGTGAAGCTCTGTCTCAAAAAATAAAAATAAAAAAATGTCAGTCTTTTACTTGTACTGATTGCTTCTTGTATTTAAGAATTATGCTAGAAAACTATGGGAAATACTGGTAAATTACATGATAAATTATCTGTCCTTAATAAGCATACAGTTTTATTATAGTCGTACCTAACATGCACTTGAAGTTTATTATATAGCACAGGGTATTTTCAATGGCTTCTAGAATTAAATAATTTGATCCTCACAACTTAATCAGATTCCTTTTATTATCAGTATCACTTTCTGTCAGGTAAGGAAAAGGCCAAAGAGGTTAAATAATTTTCCCGAGGTCGTTTTTGAGTCAGTATTTGATCTCAGGCAGTCTTTTCCAGAAAATACATTCTTTTCTATTTATTATTTTATGTGTATGAGTTTATTGCCTACATGTAGGTAGGTGCACCCATGTCATGTAATGTCCATTTGAGGCCAGAAGAGGGTGTTGGAATGCCCTGGAACTGGAGTTATGGACAGTTGTTAGCCGCCATGTGAGTGTGGGAATTGAACCAGGGTCCTTTGCAAGAGCAGCCAGTGTTCTTAACTGCTGAGCCATCTTGCCAGTCCGCATAAAATACACTCAATCTCTATATCATATGGCCTCTCATGAAGTAGTATAGAAAGTGCAAAACCTCAGAGGTAGCAAAAAGCTTAGCTTATTTTGTTTTCCAGTTCTTAGGAGTTTTTTTTTAAAGACTTATTTACATTCTTTAAGAAAAAAATTTACAGAATTTATTTTTATTTTATGCGTACGAAGGTTTTGCCTGCACGTCTCTAAGCGTACCATGTGCATATAATGCCCATAATGCCCACAGAGGCCAGAAGAGGGCACTGGATACCCTGGAACTGGAATTACAGACAGTTGTTAGTCTCCATGTGGATGCTGGGAAATAAATCCTGGTCCTCTGGAAGAAGAGCCAGTGATCTGCAGCCCCTCCAATTCTTGTTTTTTTAATTTTTAAAATAAGAGAGAGCTGTTAGAAACAGCATTTCAGAGTTTATCAGCAGGGGATCGGACATGAGGGCTTCTCTGGTATCGTCAGGAAGTGGTTTCTCTTCACAATCAAGCCATCCTTAGCTGTGCTGTTGACATGCTTCCTTTCCTTTCTCTTGTGCTTTTTAACAGAAAGGTTGTGGGTATCACCTGGATCTGTTAATGGTGGCTGTCATGCTCGGGGTGTGCTCCATCATGGGCCTGCCATGGTTTGTGGCAGCCACCGTCCTTTCCATCACCCATGTCAACAGCTTGAAACTGGAATCAGAATGCTCAGCTCCAGGAGAACAACCCAAATTTCTTGGTATTCGAGAACAAAGGGTTACTGGACTTATGATTTTTATTCTTATGGGTTCATCAGTCTTTATGACCAGTATTCTGAAGGTAAAGAAATCACCCTTTCAATTGTGAGATAAAATAGAATTATATGTATGTTTAAACTTTTCATCTTGATCTAGGCATAAATTTGTAATACTGTGTGGCATGAGATGAAAGTAGTATTTTTTAAACCATATTTTAAAATAATATCTTCACTGAAAGGAGGGTGAAATTTTGTCACGTGTTTTAGACTTTAGAGTCCTTAGTTACAATGAAAGTGTACACTGGAAAAGTAAAATTTGATGTGTAAACTTTCAAGTTATGGGAAAAGTCACTTTATGATTGACTTGTAGCCTGAATTCACTGCAGATCTCCCATGTTAACGTTTTAATTTGGGGGCATGGATAGATTGAATATTATCTACTCTGAGTCAGTGATGCAGACACATGGCAGTATGTGCAGGCAGCTTTACATTTTGGAAGGCTCTATATGAACATTACTTGTGCATCATCAATGCATATAAGTATTTTTCACACTTAAAAATTAATGAATTAATTATGAATAGCAGTAAAGAGTGATTGCTTTGCCATTCGATTCTGGCAGATATTCCAACAGTGTTCTATTTGCATTAAAATTGTAAAATTCATTTTGATTGCCTATAATTTAAAATATTAATTAAATTATTTAATAATTTATGTAGATCTTTGTATTTAATCATTGAAATAAGTATATTTGTCATATAAGTAATTTTTAACATAGGATAATAATGAACTATCCAAATAAAAGAGATTTGAACAATCCACATGTTTACAAATATCTGCCATACTTAAGGACGGCATTTTAAAAGAAAACTTTTAAAATTAATTAAACTTTTATCCATTAATCTAAATATCTTGCTATTCTAAAATGAAATGTAAACTGTCTTTAAGTAGCATAACAGTTAATATTTATTTTGGCACAATAGTAGTTTATATCATTATTATGTATCATGTGATTTTAAAAATATCTTTAATACTTTATAACTATCCCAATGTTACCATTTCTTTTTAGATAATAAGAAATTAAGATCCAGGCAGCTTAGGTAACTGTTTAATGTTATACAGAAAGAAACAATAATAAGTTAGAATTTGAAACTATGCCTTAAGGTTCGGTACTATAATTGACTCTAAAATAGTTTTAATTTTCCCTGTTTTAAAATTTTTTTCTAAGTACAAAATTGTCCATATTTTGAAAAATATTGTGTACTGTTTCTCTCATTGCTCTTTTATAGTTTATCCCCATGCCTGTGCTATATGGAGTGTTTCTTTATATGGGTGCTTCATCTTTAAAGGGAATTCAGGTAAATTACTTTCAATCCTACAATAATGTCTGTTATAAGTTAAGGTCAGAATGCTGAGTCATATGACAGCTGAAACTATAATATCAACTATAGAGAGACTTTCAGACCTCACCTAATTTCATCAAACTGGCCAGAATTGCAGAAGTTAAAGAAGATCCTTTGCTAGGCATGCACCATGTCAATGAGCTACATCTCCATACCCAAATCTGCATAATCTTAAATTACTCTGTGTGTTTCTGTGTATGTTTGTGTGTGTTCATATATATATGTGTGCATATGTGTAGATGCCAGAGTACAATCTTGGATGTTTTCCCTTAGGAGCTATTCACTTTGTTTTTGGCAATATGATCTGTCACTGGCCTGAACATCATGACTAGGTTAGGCTAGCTGGTCAATGAGCTCCAGGAATTCATTTGTCTCTGCTTCCCCAGCACTGGGATTACCAACATGCAGTGTATCACTATGCCTAGCTTTTGAAGATCTAACTCAGGTCCTCAAGGCAAGTACTTTAATGCTTGAGCTATCTTTTATTTACCATAAATATATTAACACAGAAAGTTTAACTTTTACCACCTTTTGAGAACATGAAGTATATTTTAGATGTATAATGAAATATATATAATTATGCACATATATCAATAATCTATCAAGTCATATTTATCAACATCTATTCATAACAATAGAAAAAATTCTCATAAAAAAGAGAAATAATTTCTTTAAAAGATGTTCACTATAACACGTACTATTAAAATATTGGAAACAGTCCAATTGTCTAAAAGCATTAAAATAATTAAGTACATTCATTGAACATTCATGATAATAATGATCACTAAAGAAACATGATAAAAGTACTTATTTTACAAAGGGAATAAAGTTTACCATGCATTTATTTAGCATTGAGATTGATCTGGATTAAAAATCAAGGTAGAAAAATAAAAACAGCATACGGAGAGAGTGAGATCCTGGTTAATTTTATTTTTCATTGATGATTGTTTTTTTCTATTGCAATTGCTGAATAGAATTATTTTAAAAAATCAAACTCCAAACAAAGAGCTAAAGTAAAGCACTTTCAAATGTAAGGGAAACTATGAATTTAAGTATTGCTTAAATAAGTATTTTAGGTATTTAATTAGTTTCCTATTACAACCTAAAATATTACTACATATTTTGCTACATAATAAGTGTAGTGTGTGTATTGTTAAACATAAACATTTGTGTCAAACATAAAATATTACTATATAATAAATAGCTTAAAACAAAAAATCTTTGCCAGACTTGGTGGTGCATGCCTTTAATCCCAGCACTCAGCAGGCAGAGTTCGAGGCCAGCGTGGTCTCCATAGTGAATTCCAGGCCAGCTGGGGCTATAGGGAGACCCTGTCTCAAAAAAAAAAGACAAGAAAGAAAGAAAGAAAGAAAGAAAGAAAGAAAGAAAGAAGGAAGGAAGGAAGGAAGGAAGGAAGGAAGGAAGGAAGGAAGGAAGGAAGGAAAGAAAGCATTCATTAGCTTTGTTTCTGAGAGTCATGAATCTGGGAATGGATTGACTAGATGGCTCTGTCTCAAAATGTTACCTCTGTTGTCATGATGTGGACAGCCATTGGCAGAATCTGAAGGCTTGATAATCTGGAAGATTAGCAAGATAGCTTATCACAGAGCTGTAGGCAACAGGCATCATTAACTTTTCTGTCATTGTTAGTAGGTGGTTTCACATTTTTACTACAAGTGCAATTCTGTACTTTCATGTGTTCACATGGAAGCTAACTTCTTCAGAGTGAGCAATATAAAGTGTATGTGTGTGTGTGTGTGTGTGTGTGTGTGTGTGTGTGTGTAAGAGAGGAAGGAGATATTGGGGGTGGATAAAGTTATAATGCCTTTTGATTTTCTCTCCCAAATTACATATAGTTATGTCAGTGTTTCTGTTCTTCTGTTTGTTAGAAGAGTCCAATTTTTGTAAAAGCGGAAGAAAATTAGACTTAATTTCTTGAAGATCAGGAAGATTGCAGACATATTTTAAAACAACTTCCATGAGTATATTCTAAATCTTAGGAGAGCTATTGGCATATGCTTTCTGTTCATTTATTTTAGGAAGTTGTTGAGTTTGACTAATGAGTGTTTCCTCAAAAATGATGTACTAAGGAATATTAGGATGTAACTTTATTTAGTTAGACCCTGAATCTATTGAGTGTAGTCCTTATAAACTGAATGGATTTGCTACTTTGTGTAATTACAACAAAAATACCTGACAGAAACAACTTAAAAGAGAAAAGATTTGTTTTGGTTCATGGTTTTGTGGCATTTCAGTCTGTCATAGGCAGGAAGGCATGGTAGAGTAGTTCTGTCCATAGCAGTGGGAGCATGTAGTAGTGGTTGGTCACATGGCAGTGGACCATAAAGCAGAAATTGTGGAACTTGATCCAGGAGTTGGCCGTGGCTTTCAAGTGCTGGGCCCCAGTGACCTACTTTTGCTAGCAGGCTCTACCTGCTTAAGATTTCACAGCCTCCACTGGAGATCCATCACTGGGGATCAAGTGTTCAGAACATGAACCTGTGGGGGACATTTAGATTCAAAGCTCAACAGAAGAGCCCTCAAAGACAGGTAAAAAGGCCATGTCAGGATGGAGGTAAAGACTGAAATTTTGCTGCCACAAGCCAAAAATACCAGAAGCCACCAAGAACTGAAAAGTTTTCTCTCCTTGGGCCTACAGAGGGCTTTTAGTTCTGCCAAACTCTTGGTTTGGGACTCTGGCCTCTACCATTGTGGCAATGTATTTTTATTTCATCAAACCAAAACACTGTATTAATTAGTTATATAGCATTAGGAAATGAATGCAGAGTTCTACTTAAATGTACTTTTGAATAATCTTAGTTTATAACAACACTACCCAGGCAAAACACTTTAGTTTTCTTGCTAAGAGATTAAATTTGAGGTCTATTTACTGTGTAGAATTTTTTCAACTAAAATATGTAAAGTGCAGCTTTTACTATGCCGTACCTAGTCTTATTTCAAAACATGCAAAAGAACAGTGACCTGACCGAGGAACAGAAGTGTAGAGTCTCTGATCCTGAGAGAATGACTTTCTGGCTTCTGGCTTTGGGAGAAGCAGCATTCAGAGCTTGGGACAGTGCTTGATGTCAGAACTAAGGTAGAACTTCAGTGTGAAGCCATTGTGAGCTACCAGAACATGTAAAATATAGACCCTATGCCTCTGTTCATCTCAACACCAGGTAAAATGAACTTGGGAATAAGGATTGTTGACACTGTTATAAATCTAAAATTTTACTAAGATTTTTTTTTCTCATTTAAAGCTTCATGTATGAAAAAAATGTTTTCCTAGACTCATTTTGGTAAGACTGTTGGAAAAGAGTACAAAGGAAACTTCATTTATTTGTTTTGCTATTTTTTTGTTTTGTTTTGTTTTGTTTTTTGCCTTTAGCAAAAGTTACAGCAAGTACTAGTTTCAACTGCAAGTGAAAAGTATTTAATATTAGTCCCTAGGCTCACAGAAATTCAGCAACAGAAATATAAGAAGCATAGTAAAATCATTTTGAGAGATTTCAACAGATTTTATCCTAATTCTACTTATATAACTTTCTATATCATGTGGCTTAGAATTAAACAAGAATGTTGAGTGTGGAAATTATATGGGAAGTGACTCTTTCAAATGAAATTGAAGAAAAGATTAAAGACCAGTGGTTAAGAATAATGAGTTTTAAATAGCATTACTGAACTAGAAACCCAGGGCACATGTTGAAAACAGGCTTTCACAGCTGCTATGAGGATTGGTGAAGTGACCTCCAAGACCAGCAGTTGAAACTTCTATTGGGATTTGTAGGTAACTAGGTAGGAAAATGATATATTGCTGTTGGAACTGATGAACTCCAAATGCAAAGCAGAATAGATTTATCATGATTGTTATTTCTGGGCAGTAATCATTAAATATATGTTAAATATCTCAGAGAGCATGCTACTTTGCTATCATGTAAGTTGGAGGAATCTATATGTCACCTGACTTTTTGGCAGTATTAAGGAACTTACTATGTAGGCTTTTCACTGTGAAATATGGCAGAAAAAACAGATCACAATGTTCTCATGAATGCTGTTTCTGTATTCAAATATATAACCACATCTATATTCATTCCAACATTTCAGGAATCCAAAGTAAAGCAAATGTGCCACTTAAACAATAACAATTGAAGCACCCACTCACTGAAGTACACTTATGCAATAACATAGCCTCATAAATGGAGAGATGATGGCTGAGGAAAATGCTATAGAAACAGACAGTTGCAAGCTAAAAGATTTTATTTCTTTGCTGTTCTTACTTTCACCTTGCACAAAACTGTGTCAGTTTAATGACTTCTAACTTTAAGAATAGACATACATACATGCACACACACACACACACACACACACACACACACACACACAATGAAGAGAGATGAACCAAGAATGAGTTTGCAGTGCTCTTACAGGTTTCAACCAATATCTTTGGAAGATATGAATGAATATTGCATGGTGAATGAAGTGATGGACTTGTGACTCTAGTTTACATAACTGAAGAAAGAAAAATTGTGCCAACCCATAGATAGAAAGCACAGAAGGAATGATAGATTGGGTTAAGTTTGATATTCTATTATATGTAAAACCAGGTTTGAGCAAAACAGAATGTTTCAGCCTTAACATTTCAACTCTGTTGACAGTTGTCCCTCTGTACAGTAAAGTAAGTTTGAAATAGTTGATGATAATTCCTGACTTTATTTTTATGGTATCTAACAAAAGTTGTTAATTTTAATATTCATTTGAAAATGCACAGGTTATGTTAACATAAAAGTTGTATGAAATAGAATAGTGAATAACAGTGATTAAAACTGTTATTTTCTAAATAATCATCATTTACTAGAAGTACTGTAAGTCATAAAATCCAGCCTAAAAATTAAACAAATGGATCACACAAAATAAAACTGATATGCAGTAAAATCTGTTATTAAAAATGTGTTGAAGTAAAAGTATGTGAAATTTAATTTATAAAATGAAATCAACCAGGCATTGGTGGTGCATGCCTTTAGTCTCAGCACTCAATAGACAGAGGAAGGCAAATCTCTGTGAGATGGAGGTCAACCTGGTCTCCATAATGAGTTCCAGGTTAGCTGGGGCTAAAGGGAGACCCTGTCCCAAAAAAGACAAAAAATTTAAATCATAAATCATTATGTCTACCTTTAGGATAAAATTTAAATAGAAATATGCCATGTATTACATTGGATTCATCAATTATATTGATCCAATTGTGTGCGTGCATGTGTGTGTGTGCATGTGTGTATGCATGGATATGTATTTGTTTATGCATGTATGCATGTGTTTGGGTATGTATACAGATACACATGGGTATGTTAGCATGCATGTGGAAGTCAACACTGGATGTCTCCCTCAATCACTTTCTGCCTTAATTTTTAGTCAATGTCTCTTTCTGAACTTGGAACTCATAGATTTGCCAAGCTGACTGACCAGTGAGCTCTACAGATCCTCCTGCCTCAAGACTCACCATCCCTGGGTTTACAGATGGACACCAGTGTGTTGAGAAAGTTTATCTGTAAAACATTCTGTTAATAAAAATTTATACAAGTCAAATCTTTATAGTTTAGATTGAGTGTTTCCAAAGACTGCATCAGAACCATTGCTGATAATCAAATGACAAAGTCAAAACTGCAGGGATCACATAAGGTTCTAAGATACCCTACATAGCAGTTGGGTACAACTACTTGGAGAGAACTAAGACAGAGTCAGATCTGGGAATCATTAGCATACGAAAGCTGAAGTCATGGAGGTGGATGGACCACTCCAGGGGAGAAAGAGGTGCACAGAACATGGGAGCCCTGGAAACCCAATATATGGGGGCAAGAAACTGAAGTGTGTCAAGCCAAAAGGATAATTTCGTTTTGCCTCTCAGGACTCTGGTCCCCCAGGTAGCAAAATGTAACACTGGCTTTAGTATATTTAAACCCTTTGAAATGATGCCTACTATCATGTAAAAGACAACATGTAGTATTCAACAAATTGTAGTCTGAATTTTATGTCAGTTCTATTGTCTTGCAACTTTTACAGATAAGTCATATTGAATCCAAATGTTTGGATCATGTTAAATATCTAATTGACCTACTTTTACTGTTGTTTTATTCTTAAATGCAATGTAGTCTGTTTAATCTTTCAGTTGTTTGATAGAATAAAGCTCTTCTGGATGCCAGCGAAACATCAACCAGATTTTATATATCTAAGGCATGTCCCACTCCGAAAAGTCCATCTCTTCACAGTTATTCAGATGAGTTGCCTCGGCCTTTTGTGGATAATAAAAGTTTCAAGAGCGGCTATTGTCTTTCCTATGATGGTATGAAACTTCTCTCAACTCCTTTTCCTTCTACTGATTTTTGGGTCTCTTTGGAAACACATTCACTAAAATTGCAATGGGAGAGTTGCTTGACTCACTTTGAACAAGTGCCCAAAACCCTAGTATAAACTTTCGCACCAAAAGTAGTGACTGAAATAGGTTTTGAATACATTGATCATTTCATTGAGTTCATATAGGTTTTGTTTTGCTTGAGTTAACTTAATTGAAACTAGATGGAAAATGTAAATTTTCAAAATTTAGCTTTGAAGATATATTAACAAATATAAAAAGCTAGGGGATTTTAAAAATTAAATTTAACTGAATGTTTCAGACTGATTTCATATACATGAAATAGTATAGTGAATTCGAATTACTACATATTAAAAATATTGGCATGTAGAAGAGTCTTCTAATGTTCACTTAGAGTTCAAACTTTTAACTATGTATTTAGGGAAGCATAGTCAAATGTATTTTGTAGTTTAAAGATAGCTTCTTTAAAATGTCTTTAACATTGAGTAAAATCTTAAATTTCATTCTGGTGATATAATAAGAGAAGGAAATGAAGGTGGAGAGCAGGCCATGTTCTCAAAATATATGGTTTCAATTTTTACTTCAATATCAGGCTTAATCCAAAATGACCCATTTCTAAACAAGCAAATCCTATTTCAATTATTTTCCATTTTAAACAATTTTATTATATTCTTCAGGTGTTAGCCCTGGTATTTGTAAGAAAGTTAATGGACTTTTTATTTACTAAACGAGAACTCAGCTGGCTGGATGATTTGATGCCTGAGAGTAAGAAAAAGAAACTTGAAGATGCTGAAAAAGAAGTAAGTCAGAATAAAATGGATGTTTTATATGAGAATATAAACAGTAATGGGTCTTTTCCAAACCAAATTATTGTATTTGTCATTGAACATTGATTACTAACAATAATAGGTAGACTGATCTGGAAATTTAATCTTTGAAAAAAATAGAGATAAGAGGAGAGAGAGATACTTACAGGATGAAGTCAACCCCGCATGATATATGTAAAGACCTGTATTCAGTTACTCTCACTTTTCTGATTCCTTAATCATGGATACAGAAAATTGCTAATGCTTAACTCTTTCTGAGTTATGTTCATATAATAATTTTCAATTGAATATGAGCAAATAAGAAATGAAGTGATATGTTACTGTTGGTATTTTACTAGTGAATAACATTTTAATCAAAATATTTGAATGAAAATCTAGTCCTTAAAATAGATAAAATGAATGCATGAACTTATTTGCTTATAAAGTTATTTAAGGTTGAGAAAATGTTTGAGAATATTTGGGTTTTAGTTATTTTAACAGACCATTGATTTATTTTATTCTGTTTCATAGGGTAAAACTATTTTTAAATTTTATGACATATATAAAGTTTATATATTAGCCGGTATTTATTTAAAGGCTATTTAATTACACCACTTTTAAATCACATAAAAATGGTGAAAACATAAATGAAGAAAAGACCCATAACAACATTTTAACAGAATGATAGGGTCTAAAGATTATAGATTATAGAACATAAATCAAATTTTTCTATATAGAAATGAAATTTAAAAAACAATTTTGTGAGAATTGTACACTGTTCTTTCTATTTTTCTTATTTCTACAGGTGGTTAGTAAATTCTATAGACTATTTTCTAAGATCATGGATATATTTTTTCTTTCATTTGGAGAATTCCTTTATAAATATGCAAGGGGTGTTGAGTTTTCTCAGTCATTTATATGGCCAAATTATCCACAAATCTAATGAAGTTTCTGTTGAAAATATTCTACAAACATGGTTATATAACATGAGATAGCCAGTTCCTTTCCTTGTCCATAGTACTCTATTGCAGAAAATAAAAATCCACACTTAGAGACAGATAATGATGATGCATCTTGTTTTTGTATGAATGTTTTAACTTTCCAAAACTTTGTAGGATGCGGATACAGAATTATACTTGTAGTAACATTAATGTAATATTTAAATATCATCAAACTGTCATTAGTTCTTTACTTTTATGTTTGCTGTATTCATCTATGCATTGGAGGTCTTTTTAAAGTAAAACCTTGACTATCCATAATTGATGTAATAAAAATTAATCCAATTGAAATTTTTCCAAGGTTTAAATCTTTCAAGTAAATAAATTTGAAGACCAAATTTTTTGGCTGTGAGCTCCCCTCTCTTCCTGATATTTATAGCACTAAATTCACTCATGTAGTAACTTATACACTGCTTTTTCTTACTGTCTTGGTTTTAATTCCAGCTCGTCTTTACTGTTTCTAGTGGAAAAGGGTAGCAACGTTCTCGTCCATATGTAACCAGCCTTTTCACAGCATTCTTCTGACACCATATTTGTACCATGAAATGGTGTCCTTCTTAGAATTTCATTTCTCTAAATTTTTAGAAAACTGTAAAGGAAAATGTTATGTAATCTACTGTATTTTCTATGATATTCTTCCCTACTCTGGTAGGCATAAAATGTCAAATTCTTCATCTATTCAATTATGAAATTTTAGAGAATAAGTTGACAGTATCCATGATTTAATTAGAATTAGCCTTACTGTAACTTTGCACAGTGGTATCCAGCCAATGAGCTTTACCAGAGATATGATTATTACTAATAGAAATAGCCATTGCTATTAACCAGAATAGTTTACAATGCCATGTTTGTGTGACATACATATGATATGTGCATTTTAGAATTTGTTAATCCCATAGAGACCTTGTATAGAGTTTCTAACCTTTTTACATTATACCCAGCTGCACTCCAGAGGCATTTACTGATTTATTATTTTTACAGTAAAGATTTTAGAAGTAACTAAATATTATTAAGTTTTCTAGAACTCATGCTTTCTGCAAAGACATAAAAATAGAGTGAAGATTTACTGGGGCAATTTTATAGCTGAATCCTTCAGTTCTAAATATGAGAGAGAGAGAGAGAGAGAGAGAGAGAGCGCTTCTAATACAGTTACCAGATGGGTTTAGGGGTCCTTAAAATCCCACAGAATACGATGATGATGATGCCTTCATATGATCCTAACTGCATGGAGATAAATAAGAAAATCAATAATGCAGTCAAGAAATAATCTCTATTTGTACATTAAAATAGACTTCTAACTAGTGCAAAGGCAGACAGACAATACTCCAGCAAACTGGAGAGAGGAAAGGATGTGTGAAGGTTTTTGTGTTCTACTTGAATCAGAACTGAAAAAGTGAGGTCAGTGGAGAGAGAGGACACTTGGAGGATGAACCTAAAACTTAAATTGAGTGTGGATTTTGTACTTCGGGGCCCAGATTTTGATATTTTATTTTCTTGAGCCCCATGAACTCTCCTGAAGGATATGATCTTGCTGTAACATCTTTTACCTATGCCAAGTCCTCCAAAAGATTGTTCATTAAACTGGAAAACGGACAAGTTATTCAGAAATGTTACATTTCTGCAATTGTTCAAATTAATTGAGGAACTTTGATCATGATCTGGCAAGATGATAAAAAGCAGAAAAGTCTCAGTTCCATGAGACTTGAATTTAAAGTGAGCTCACCTCTTGTCCTTTTGATGATAGTTACAAGCTTGTACCTTTATCCTCCTGGGTTTTCCTATCAGTAGCCCATTTCTGGTCTTATGGCACTGAGAAAACATTCATTTGACCTTAAAATTCAATAATGAGTTAAGCAGAATAAATAGCTACACAGGCCAGTCCAAGGTCGCAGAGCTTCTGTTCCAAATTTTCATGTACTTCATGCATATGCATATGCATATGCTTCAGTTTTTAGAAAGAAAGGATTATAATCAGGGTAGAAATGAATATTGGAACCCTGACATTTTGCACATTGCTCTGTGTAAAGGGAAGAGTGCAGAATCAAATTCTGGATGTCCAAATGTGCTCAGAGTACCAACATGCCTTCCTTCCTACTTAAATATTCTCTAGGGCATTGTATGCACTTAACAAAAGGACTGCTACTGAACTCTGAAAACCTCAGCAGAATGCTTGCTCTTGGTCATCAGCAAAGGTGCTGATGCTAGGTAAATCCTGGAAATGTAATGCTGTGGAGGTGCTCATATCTAAATCTTCTTCATTACTGAGGGTTCATTCTTACATATGCACTACAGAAGAAAACAAGAAGAAGGCAAGTGGGGCCTTGTGATCATGAAAAAAAATCCAAGAAAAAAGTCTAAAAATAAACACAAACAAATTACAGAGAATGAGTTACTTCTAAGAAAGGTAAGAATTGGCTATGAAGTTAGAAAGCACAGCCTAATTACTAACATAGATAAATGTCTTTTCTAATTGAATTGTAGGAAGAGACAAGCATATTCTGTCTCCTGAAGCAGATGTTTCCCAAAGTGTAGTTCTTGGACCTCTTCTGTACCCGCCAACACCTGGCAATTTTTTAGAATGTAATCTCTTTGGTCTATTATATCAAAATTCTGGGGATTAGAGCCAGCAATCTGTCTTAATAAAATCTCAAGTTGTTTTAATGAATGAGGTAGCATTTGAGATATGCCTTTTACTAGAATCACAAAATCCAAAATCTCTGTAATGAAATTCTAAATACAACATTACTCTATCAGAATTTTTGTACTTATAATTTATACAGTCACTCAAAGATATTGAAGCTGGACTGGTAAAGGTACTTGCTGTCAAGCTTGACATTCCGTGTTTGATTCCTGGAACCCACAGGGAACCGACTCTCAAAAGGTGTCTCTGACCTCCAGAAGTACATTACACATCACACACACACACACACACACACACACACACACACACACACACACAGACTAAATAAATGTAAAAAAATTAAGATGTTGAATCAAAGGTTCTGATGATAAATTTAGAATGGCAATTCTCTGTATCCCACTCCATTTTTTCCTTTTAAGCTTTTATTATTTTTAAAGGATTTACTTCTTATTTATATTTGACATATATGAATATTTTGCCAGCATGTATGTGCACCATGAGCATACAGTTCCTGTAAAAACCAGAAGAGGGCATTGGATCCCCTGGAACTAGAATTAGAGATGGCTGTAAATTGTCATGTGAGAGCTGGAAACTGATCCTGGATCCTCTGCATGCAAGAGGAGCCAGTGCTCTTAACTACTGATGCATCTCCTTAAGCTTTTATTCCTGAATGAATAGTTTTATGTATCAACTCTAATCTGTTGGAAATCAGAAATAATACTTCTTAAAAATATATCATTTATAAATTTCAATTTATGCATCTATGCAATATTGCAGCATCTATTAGTAGTTAGGAAAAGGAAATGACTAGATGCTTCTTACGTTCTGTAGGCCTTATTTAAGTCTTCAGTAAAACGAAGTGTTGAACATGATTTCTGAAACATTTTTTAAGAAATCTGAATTACAAAATTGCTAAGTATTTTCTCTATATATACACTAAGCATCTTTGTGAACACTGACTCTCTAATATTGTTTATAGTTTGAGATTTTAAACTGTTTCTACATAAATACAGAGTCTGAAAAATGAATACAGTAACAGAAGTTACATATTTTACTAAAGGTAGTTAAAGGACAAAGCATATATTAGGTATATGACATATGAAGTAGTATTTATGCTATTAGAAAATAAAGTTCAAACTCATGATGTAGTTTAATATATGTATGTGTATATATATAATATATATAAAACTCAATTTATCAAAATACATTAGAATTTGACACTAGTTGCATTTCCTATTCAACGCAGGACAGGCCTTTGGCCCTAATGAAGTTGGTTTCTCACTATCATAGAAACACATCTTATTCCCATCTTTTATGCTTGCCCAACATTATTTCTTCATACCCATTCCTGTCTTTTTTGTGGTGATACTTTGAGAGTAAAGTTTATATCTTTCTTTTCATTGTTGTAGCTCAGTACCTTACAGACTACCTGATATGTAGATAATGTAAATATATACCCAGTAAATGAAATAATTAGTAGCTTCTTTATTATCATTCATCTTCACTATGTACTTAAAGCATGCTGTATGTCCAATTAATGCCTGAGTGTTGTTGAGCAGATTCCTTTTTTATGTGCCAATTTCCTGCTTTTTATTGGATATGATATTAGTTATTTTTCACTTATTTTATATCTACAAACTGCCTTGATAAGTATCGTAATAAAAAGATGATTGTTAAATCCCAGCATAAAGATTTCTATAGTCAAATTGATGATGCTTTTAAAATGCTCTTGGGCAAATTCTGATCATCATGCCTTTAACATCTTACAACTGTGTTGATGAATTCTGAATAAATGAAATTCCCACTGGAAATCATGTTAAGGTACTTCTGTAGTAATTACCTGGTTAGCTTTATGCAACCTGTGTCTTCTTACATGACTGAGGTAACCAGGGTCGTGATGATTGTGATGACTATGCCTGATTTGACAGCTTCTTGGAGAATCTCATCTTTTGGCTTCCTCACAGAGTTGCTTAGGTTGCAGCTGGCCCTCCGTCCTAGCTTCCAGGCCCACCCAGCTCCCTTCTGGCGCTGAAGGCAGCTGCTGGCTGCTCTACCACCCTTCGCTTCAGATAAGCATGGCTTGGAGAAGCTATCTTTAGAGGTGATGAGTTTTTGTTTGGATAGAATTATGACTAGTATAAAGCCCACACATACTAACAAGCCACAGAGTGCAAAATAATTATTGAAAGCAATTTGAGAGAAAAGTGGAAAATCGTCAGAATTAAAAAGATTGTTCACAAATCTGTGGTCCCATTTTTTGCTGCTAGGTTGACTAGTGGGCCTGCCTTTTTGCTGTCAGGTAACATAAGCACTGATCGCTCTGTTGTTCTCTTCAGCTTGTTTTGCATTTTACTGTATCAGATTTTCTGTTTTGACCAGAAAAGGCACTGTATGTCATCTTCCAATGAGCAACCAAGGACAAATTTACATTTTGCTTATATTTTGGTTTTAGACAGCTTTTGGACCACAGAAGATCTTTTCTTTATGTCCCTCTTTCTACAGGTAACTTTTCCCATATAAAAAGTGTTTTTTTTCTACCTAAAAGGGTAGATATGTTCTGCCCTTGAATTTATGATATACATATGATTTTTTTAAAAAAAGTTTTTAATTTTTTGAGAATTTCATACATGAGTATCGTTTTGACATCATTTCCACCCCTTCCTCTCCTGCTACAACTCTTCCCACATTCCCCCACTGTCTCTTAATTTCGTGACCTCTTCTTCGATTATCATTGTTACACACACACACACACACACACACACACACACACACACACACAAAATCTATTGAGTCTGTTTAGTGGTACTTGTGTGTACATATGTTTAGGAAAGACCACTTGGGATCATATAACCTATCAGGGAATGCATCCCCAGAAAAAGCTGATTCTGATCCCTCAGCAACCATTGATTGCCTGTAGCTCTTTATCTAGAGGTTGGACCCTATGAAATTCCCTCCATTCATATTGGTGTGTCCACTAGTGTTGTTATTAAGCAGGTCTTCTTTAGGTAACCATATTGTTGAAATTTCATGGATGTGGCTTTCTTGTCTATCTAGGCGATGCCATCTTACAGCAGACATTCTGATACTGTAGCTTTTACAATCCCCTAGTCGGTGATCTTCCTGAGCCTTAGGTGTAGGGGTTACATTGTAGATGTACCAAATGGGGCAGGGAACCCAATGGTTACTTATTCTCTGAATTTTGACCAGTTGTAGGACTTTGTAATAGTCTCATCTGTTGCAAAAAGAAGCTTCTTTGATGAGTGGTAAGAGCTACCTTTTATCTGTGGATCTGTGGCTCCCCTCTGAGGTCTGTGACCTCTCCAGATATATCTCACGCAAATACTTTTCTGAGTATTTGGCTAAGTTTACAGTACCAGACAGGAATTCCTTCTTATTGAGCAGGCCTTAAGTCCAATTTAGACAGACAGTTGTTGATTACTTCTGAGAGAAAAGTGCCACTACTGTGCCAATGGAGATAATTTGCTCCACCATTCATTGTTCTGGTTCATAGACTTTACAGCTGAATAGGACTGTGGGTGAGTCTTCATCTCCAGCATGGCTGTTGTGCTCCAGCCATCCCAGAGAATGGAGGACAATTGAACAGGTCCTCAAGTGGGTCAGAGTGTGGCGGGAGGAATTCCAGGGAGACTGTGTAGGTGGGAAGTTATTAAGTTATTGAGTTATTGATACCAAGGCAGGGCTTTATATAGGGAGGCCTTTCTGGCCATTACAGAAGGTGGGAAAGTTAAAGGTGGAGTCTTTAGGTAAAGGCAGGAAGGTTGTAGGGCTGGAATGGAAATTAGGAATGAGGAAACGAACCCCAAAAACCTGGTTCTGGTCTGGGGTGATCTTTGTGGGGAGGAAAAGATGAAGCAACTGCTGAGGCCTGCAGTGGCTTCCTGGGACCTAGGTTATTGTTTCAGGCAGATTAGGCCAGACTCCTACCATCCCTTCAGAGTATCTGGGGTTGCTTGGCTTGCTCAACACCTTTTACAATAGACCCACACCTACATAGGACCATTGATTGCTTTTCTACCTTGGCTGCTTACATAGCAACTAATGATACTATGAAAGAAAACCCTCAGGGAGGAGGCTTCCAGATCAGGTCAGATTGATTTCTGAAAATCCTGAATCTAAAGTATGCAATGTCTTCAGCAATAAGATCTTACTCTCAAGTTCTTGGAGGTAACCAAGTGCAATGGCAATAGCCTATGATATACATTATTATATTATATTATATTATATTATATCATATTTATTATATATACTGACTATCCATATATACTGACTATCTAATGGTATACCTCATCCTGGGCTGCAGATTAACTTTGCTGGTACTTAAATGGGTAATTTCAACTAATGGTTTTCTTGCTGTGGTTTGAATGTAAAATGTCTCGTGTCAGCTTGAAGGTTTGAATGCTTGATCCCCAGCTAGTGACACTGCTATGGAAGACTATGGAACCTTTAGAAAGTGAAGCCTCACAGAAGGAAATAGCTCACTGGGGTTGGGTCTGAGGTTTTGTAGCACAGCCTCACTTCTTGTCTCAACTCTGCTTCATGTTAGGTGATGCAATGCAACCAGTTGCCTCACATTCCTGCCACTGTACCTTCCCTATTGTGGTGGACTGAATCCTTTTGTAAACTGTAAGCCCCAATGTCCTTCCCGTTAATCTGATTGTTGCCAGTTATTTAGTCCTAATAAGAAAAGTAACTAATATAGGATTTGCTATCAAGAAATTAGTCTGTTGTTGTGATAAGCCTGATCATTTGGTTGTTAGATCACACTGGTTTATGGGATGAGTTTAGAAGAATTTGGGACTTAGGGGTAAAAGAGTGCAAAAATATTGTAAACAGAACTTAATGGACCAGACTGGTAGAAGTTCAGAAGACTAGAATGCTGAGAAAAATGTAGACAGTAGAGGCCCAACTCATTAGGCTTCAGAGGGGAAAAAAGACTCTGACTGGGCTATAGGCCATTCATGTTATATTCTGGCAGATAATCTGGCTTCTTTAAAAATTCAGCATTTCTGTGTCTTGAGAACTTCAGAGGCTAAATTCAAAAGTAATGGACTAAATTGTTTTGAGGCATTCAGGTTGAGTCATGGTTACTGTGTATTACTCTTATTCAGGTCTACAGTAGGAGATCAAAAAGTAGAGCAGAAAGATAATGAAAATATGTAGTTGGGGAAAGAAGTGAGTTTAAGTTACACACAAGACTATTTCTAATAAGACATCTATAATCATTAGAGAATATCATCATTAAAAAGAAGTGTGTGCTATTCACAGGGATAATAGGAAACCTACTTTGAAGCCAAGACTTCACCCCCTGGAGGCTCCATTTTGTGAAAATGTAAATTCATTTGAAAGACAATTCATTTGAGAGCTATCTGAGAATGCTGCTGAAAGTGTTCCTACCTCACAAACAGTTGTCTATGGAAGTGTTTTCTTAGGGTCAGGACATAAGAGCTGGTACAACTGTCTTCCAAGAGGGCAAGGCTACATCTAGAGTTGGCAGAGGAACTTTTCCATCATCTGTGTGGCAGCAGTTTACAAGCATTGATGATGCAGGAATAAGGGGATAGTGGTGCCTTGTGCTAAGTTTCCTGAAGGCCGTTGAGGCCAGACAGTGCATTGCAATGTTGGAGTCCTTGCAGGGAGGCCCCAAGAGGCCATCACATGAATCAGTGATGGTAAAGACAAAGTTATAATGGAACTCTCACACTATTGGAGATGCCACAACCACAGGATGTGTTGCTGAAGAAAGCTTCAGCAGGGTGTGGAGCTGGCCCAAGATAGGCTACATAGGCCACAGATCACAGAGCTGGACAGATGGGACTATCCAAGCCCTTTGGAGCCCGGATGAGTCCATCATGAGTTTCAGGTGTTGGACACAAAGCTACAGAATTTGGTTTTTGTCTTCCTGGGGTTTAATATTCTTTGGTCAAATGTTTCCTTGCTATGTGCCTATTCCTCCACAGTAGAATGGGAATGGTTATTCTGTGCCATCGTATGCTGAAAGTGCTTAGCTTACTTTTTGATGGTACATGGCCACACAATTAAGAAGTTATCCTGAGTCTCAGAGAACACTTTGGGCTTTTGAGCAGAACTGTTATTGTTAAAGACTATAGGGACTTTTGAAGTTCGAGTGAATGCATTTTGCACTATGAGATGACCAGGAGCCTAAGGAGGATGGGATAGCATGCTGAGCTTTAAATGTGAAATGTTCGTCATAGACTCATGTGTTTGAACATGTGCTCCCCAGCTGTGACACTGTTTTCGAACACGATAGGATCTGTAGCAGGCAAAGCTTCAGTGGAAGAAATAGGTCATTGGGGACAAACCTTGAGGGTTTTTTTTTTAATCCCAGACTCACTCCTGGTTTGTTCTCCTACTTCCTGTTCTCTCCTGCTTATACAATGTAACCAGGAATTTCAGGTTTCTGCTACTTCACCATGGTTAAACTGTAATCTCCCCAAAAATCTATTAAGTTGATTCTTGTCATGTATTTAGTCACTGCAATGAAAAGAGTAACTAATATAACTAATATAGCTCACAGTATATTACTATTGCCAAATGACAAGGCATAAATGGGCTTTCAAAGAAATAAGTTCCATGTAAAACAGCAGAGAAAGAGAATAAAAGTAGTTCCCTGGATGCAAGAGGATATAATTAGCCCTACAGAGTACAATTGCACAATAAGGTATGTGAGGGGAACATATAAGCATACCTTGTGGCAGAACTCATGTAGCTCCCTGGTCTCTCCATTATTCCATAGCATTGCATGGAGGCATTACAACTAATGTCTCTTCGGAGAGTCCTGCCTTGGCCAGCAGGTTGGGAGAGTGCCGCTAGTGAACTGAGATCTGCCTTTACATTGTATTACGTATTACATTTTATTATATATCATAAGTTGTGTAGCGGATGAAGCACTCTCAGAACACGTTATCATCTTAAATATTAAGAAACATGTCATAGAACATTTAACAGTGAAGAATCAAGTGGAGGGGTCAAAGTCTGAATACAGAGGACCCCATGGTTGGCCTTTCCTGCTGGAATCATGGCAGCTGCCAAGGCCACGTCACTTTAGCAACTGGTTCAAGTTAACTGAACTAAACTGAGATTTTCAGCTGGTTTAGGTTTAGCTGGTTAAACCTAACTAGGTCATATTAGCTCTGCTAAGCTAAGAGAGGAAAAGATGAGCCTTCAGTCATTCCTATTTTCTCTCATCGGTTCCCAGTTGGGCAGGAAACCTAAACTAAAATAAGACATTTTCATATAATAGCCATAAGGTTATCTTCATTTCAAAGATATATACATTAAAAATGCTCTAGGTGAACAAATGCACGTATGAATATGTAAAGTGGAATACTGGCATTGTAAGAAGAAATCTGAAGCACTGAACAAAAGTCTAGGAGGCATCTTAGTGAAGTCTTCCATTTCTTCCTTCATCAGGGAAAATTTAAATTTTTTCCCTCTCTGCCTCTCTGTCTTTGTCTCTCTCTGTCTCTGTCTCTGTCATCTCTCTCTCTCTCTCTCTCTGTGTACGTGCATGTGCATTCTCATGCAAATATCTCCCATTATCACTCTATATCTTATTTTTTTGAGACGGGGTCTCTCAATGAGCATGGAGGTCAATTATTTGCTTGGTCAACTGACAGATGAGTTCTAGGGATCTATCTGTCTCCCCCACTCAGCACTGGGTTTACAGAACAATGTGGTGTTGCCTGGTTTACAAACCATGGGTGCTGGGGGTTTGAACTTGGGTTCTCATGCTTATGAAGGTACTTAATTAAGTCATCTCCGTCAGCCCTGAACCTGTGTTTTGATGCATAGAAGAAGATATCCTGTCTTTTTCCGAATCTCTAGAGCAATGATTCTGAACATGTGATCCCCAGTCAGCATAATCAGCACCACCTGGAATTTATTGGAAATCTAAATTTGTGTGCCCTTTCTATTCCAGATCTCTAGAATCAGAACCTTTAGGGGTAGGACCCATGCCCTCCAGGTGACACTGATGTAGAGTTTGAGAGCCACTGTGAATATGTGCTCCATCTCTTCCCAGGAGAGGATTCCATCCAGGGAGTATAGATTCAATTTTAAAACACCTAAACTGATTATATTGTCCATACCTTTGTTCTTGTAAAATTTAGGTTAATTTTTAATGTGCTTGGAAATTTACCATGTTTTACTTTGAATGACATGAAGGAGATTGTTGTTACAATTTAAATTACTTTGTGTTATGAGACTTCCATTAATTACTTATGTTCTTAGTAGCCAAGGCTTTATTGAAAGGACCTGTGCTAGCATTAATAAATGCAAACAAAATGGAAGGTTCTGAGGTTAATGAGATAATAAAACATTAATCTATGTTTCTTCTTTATTGTGAAACAGGGATCCATCAGGTTCACTTTGCATACTTTACATTTGTCTTTCCAGGAAGAACAAAGTATGTTAGCCATGGAAGATGAGGGCACAGTACAGCTCCCACTGGAGGGACATTACAGGTAAACTGTGCATTTAAAAGCATTAATTAGAGTCATGGAATTCACTGATATATACTTGATTTAAGAACTTCACACTATATGGAAGTTTTGACGTTGTGTTAGAATAGAAAAAGATCCAAGACCAAGAAATAAATTACAAATCCTATAAAGTAAATTCTGCCACCATTTGCCATGTGAGTATACCAAAGGAACCTAAAATGCTGGGGGGTAGAGAATGTTGTTTGAAGTCTCTTCATATGTTAGAGTTTATATGAAATATCACTTTCATATTCTCGGAAACTACCACCTGAACACAGGTCACCATTAACTTCTAGTATAAATGAGGTCAACGTTTAATCAATTGATCCTAAAAAAAATTTGAATCTGGGAATTTGCCACTTACAAAAGGCATTTCCAAAAAAGAGAATTTAGTTTTTGAGTTATAGGAATTAGTCACATCTGTCATTTTAGAAAATATTCATGTAGGTTTGCAAAATATACCAGTCTTTTCATACACAAAGAGAGCAAAACAAAGCAAGCATTTATAATTTATAACAAAAGATTTTGTAAGCATATGTCCATTCTTTCTCTGCCTCTTTTGTCCTCCCCCTCCTCCTTTTCTGCTCCCTCTACTCTCATTTTGTCTTCTTCCTTCTCTTCCTTCTCCAAATAATTTAGTTTGAATAATTTTCTTGTAAGAGTCTATTTTATGTTTTATTTAGTATCCAATTTCATAGTTTCAATGTTCTTAAGCTATGCTAATAGATAAGTAAAGAGTTTCTTTGTGGGGGAGAGATTTGTTATAGCAAAAAAAGGGAGAGAGAGACAGGCAAAGAACATGTTGGATGTTCAGAATCTTACTCTAAAGCCATGTTCCCCAACAGTATAGCTATAATGACCTATAACTTACAGATGGACACAAGTGTTGGCTTTCTCTCCAGCAACCCCCCCTACCCCATTCAAAATCTTGTTCACTGAGTTTGATCAGTATATTCTCATGTATTCTAAGGAAACTAGTTTCCTGAAGTAAATCTCCCAGAAGGCTTGTATATTTAAACATGTTTGAAAATTGCTCCATACTGCATAGAGTTTGTAAATTCACCATATACTTTGGCATATGAAATAATAAAAATATAATACTGCCTTTTAGGAAAGTTTAATTTTGCTTAATTCAGAATTTTCTAAACCTTTTGGTTCATAAGATTCTGTCACATAATATCATGAAATACATATTTTCCACAAGGTGCTTTCTTAGAAGTTAGTTGATCTCATGCTTTGAGTTTCTAGGAAGTTACATTTTTAAGAAGGCTACAGGAATTAAAGACACAGCTTCAGATTTTGTAAGACTGAGTCTTAGTGCTTTGTTCATCTTAAATGTTGACTCTGTTATCCTTTTATAACAACCACAAATTCACAGGAGGCAGCTTAGGATCTCTGTAGATGTGAATGTTTTCACAGTAAAGTATCTTTATACAGTACAAAAGAACACTATTTTCTCAGTTACTAAAATTTTCACATCATCTGTGATCAGTTCCTGCTTCCACGTTATTATGTTTCTACCCCTTGGGAGGTTTTGAAGCATCATATGTGTTACCTGTAATTGGTATCACTTTAAAATATAAAATCAGAATAAAACCAACCAAACAAAGAAACAAACACCAGAAAAAAACACCAGGCATAGTACCTAACACTGTAGATCCCCCAGCTGCATGCGAAAGAGTCTATCAAATGCACACACTGCACTCATTTGCTCAACAAATGATACTGAGTGAGTACCTTGTGACTTTTGAGGGAACAACAGTGAACATTGATCTGAATTTTATTGTCATGAGAATTATATTCAAGTAGGATAGAGGACAAGGACAGAGATGAAAAATATGAATAGCTAATATGGTTTTGCAGTTGGTAAAAAACACAATGAATAGAAAAAACAAATAAAAGAGATAGTATGATATAAGGGGAAAGAAACAGCAGTTAAAATAATGTAGTCGGCGTGGACCTGCCTGGGAAGGTGAAATTTGAATTAAAGAAGAGGTCCTCACTATATGGAGACATACACTGGGTAGAAGAAGGGAAGACCTAGGCCAAGGTCCTGAGGCAACAGCAAGCCGCTTAGACTTTCCAAGTCCAGTCTCGAGGCTATTGAACTATGGTCGAAGGACAGTAAGCGCATATCTAAGATGAACATGGCAAGAGGTGAGGTCAGAGGCTGAGGGAGGCACAGAGTGTTTAGGCCTGTGAGAGAGTGGCAGCCATTACAGGACTTCAGGAGATGAGGGAGGAAGCTGTATGCTGCATGCACTAGAAGGGCGATAGACTGATTAATACAATGTACATACACATGCACATGTACATACACATGCACACGTACATACACATGCACATGTGCACATAGCATCTGATCCCTGTGACCTGGGATGAATTTTCAGAAAATTGTAGCCCAAATCTGTATCTATATAACTAGAATCTTTGGATTCTTTAGATGCTTTTTAATAATTGAGAGAGAGATGTTCAATGTTTTGCAGTTTTAAATTATAAAATATATAATATACAATAAACAAAACTTTAAACAAAATAAGCATGATGAAATATTCAACTTTAAATAGAAATTTCAGCATATGTTAGGAGACACCCTGAGCCATAGGGACATTATTCTAAATTAAATTGGCCTGTAACAAAAAAGACAAATATTGTATGATCCAACTATATGAGACACTTAAAATAGTCAAAACCATAGAGACAGAAAGTATAGCAGTGGTTGCCAGGGGCTGGGGAGATGGGAAAGTGGAAAGTTACTGTTAATGGATATGGAATTTCAGCTTTACAAGATGAAAAGAATCCTGGAGACAGACGGTAGCAATGGTCTATGCACTGTGAAAGCTTTAATATCTCTTAATTACACGTTTAAAAATGGCTAAGATGGTAAATTTTATGGTATATGTATTTTATAACAAAAATTTAGAAAAACTTTTTACATAGTCACAAAATTGTTCTATAATTAGCTTCTATTATTGAATGCTTAATTACTTATGTATTGTTCATTATTTCATTTTGGGAAAACTCTGATCTAGAGATGATCCATCTGTGATCAATATTTCTGATGAAATGTCAAAGACTGCCATGTGGAGGAACCTCCTGATTACTGCTGATAACTCAAAAGATAAGGAGTCAAGCTTTCCTTCTAAAAGGTTTGAATTTTAAAATAACGAGGCTATATTAAGTCCAATGATCATATGAGATAAATTCACTAGCAAAAGATATTATTGGTTTCCATCAAATTTAGATCTAAAATCTTTCAGAAAATTCTTTTTGAAAGGGGATAGAAATGACAGTTTTTATAAAATGTTTCTTAGTATTTCCATTTCAAATTAAAATTCACTCAAAAACTATCACAGTGGGGGGGAAATGGAGCTATTAATGAGTCCCAATGCATGACATTTTGAGCATTCATTTTGGCCTACTCTTTCTCTGTATGATTTTATTGTATTTCCTCATCACACACATCCCAGGAGTCCTTAGATGCCCGGACACATTTCCCACTCCCTATTTCCTTTTTTGAAAGTGATTTGGTCCATGCAATGATGATTTTACATTTAGATTATTTCTAGTCCCCTATTTCCAAGCCCCTGAAATGTTCTTAAACTTACCTTGAAACTTTCACCTCTGAAAATTCTATCCACTCTTGTTTTTCTTTCTGTAAACATGCAAAAACAAACAACTTCTTTAAGCTGTGATGGTGATTTTAAAGTATATGCTGAGGAATGGGTGTGTTTTTAAATATTAGTCATTCTTGGATTTTCAGTTGAATTTCCAGAATTTTTAAATGAATTCAAATATATCATCCAGTCACATTAGATTCAAATCTGAAGAAAAAAAAAATCCATGTGGTACACTAGTATCTCTTCTTGTGAAAGAGTGGTTGAGGCTTTGGGGATGGTGTTATAATGATTGTTTCTTTATTTTTATAACCTTAAATTAACTTTTTCTACTTAATTTTTATATTACATTTTTGTCATAAGCTCCCCTTCTTAATCACTCTAGAAGCTGATTCCCCAAAGGTAAGAGCTTCTCCTCAAACTTACTCCCTGGTTGCATTTCCTTATGTTAAATGGTGTCTTCTGGAAGCCTGGTCAGCCTATGTCATCTGTGTGAGTTTTGGGGAGGCAAAAGGCCTGGAGAATCTTGGGATCCAATGCAGTAACAGACTGAATTTTGTGGCATTCTTGTAACTACTCCATTCTTTAAGAGGGTCTGATACTTGAAGAAATGTTTTCCCTCTTTTATATATACAAATATATCATATATAAAACAATAGACATCACAGAACTGTATTTAGTAAGTAATGACATCAAAATTCTAGATTGAGAAAAGAAAATCCCTTAAATTAAGAATTTACAAAGCTGAGAGCTTCCATTCCTGTTACCATGAAATACCCAAACTTGTAAGGTTCGGGAGAAAGAATTGGAACATGGGCTAGACAAAGAGATTCCTTTAGAATTGGGGAATCTATCTCTTACTGCTAGTTTTTGTCACCCCAAAATGGCATGCTGCTTCAGTGTCATCTCTGAACCAAGCAGAATGAACAAGACCTTAAACATCTTTACCCCAGAAGCTGGAAGTAATCCCTTCCTCCCTTCCTCCCTCCCTCCCTTCCTCCCTCTCTCCCTTTGCCCCCTCTCCATTGCTTGACTCTGATTCCCCTAATTAACTCTCTCTAAAAGTCTTCTGATTGCCTAAATCTAAATTCCTCCAAAACTTAGGCCAAAAGACATGAATACAAGTTTCTGAATAGGATCTCTCCAAGACTTTTGGATGATGTCTTTGAACAGGGCTTCAAAACCATGGAGTGTCTCCTTGCTTGGGTCGAGTAGCAGTGATGCTTCATTCTAGAACATGCAATGGCTTTCTTTCTGCCAAACCCCTCCTGCTCTAGTCCCATGGAATCATCCTTGCAGTAATTCTGATTTTTGCTAGAACTTCTGAAAGAAAATTAGAGTAATGAGAAGGGAACAGACTTGAGTCCTTGAAAATGCGTGCTTCTGACCCTTTCACAGTAAAATCTGCCATTTCTCTGATTTTTTTTTAAATATGAAATCCAGATTGGTGGGTTCAAAATAAAATGCCAGCCATGGGAAATAGGGAGAGAATTTTTTTCTGAATTACATGAACCCATAGTTCAAACTCTTCTTGTTCTCTTGGTGTCAAGAAAATGTTTTATGATTTGATGCTATATGTGCTTCTCAAAGTAAATATTAAAGTCAAATGATGACCATTACCAGATAATCATACCTGTTTAAAAATATGTATATTATTTATTACAGAAATGGATTAATTCTAGTGGATACTGTAATTTGTTTGAAATGGGTTTGGTTCTAAATAGACCATCATTCATATATTTGCATAATCACGTGTTTCTTGAATTTTTAATATATATTCTCACTAATCTAAACTTTAAACCATTATGTAATGAAAGTTTAATTTAGCTTTCTTTACATGTAAGTATGTGAGTATGTATTTTAAATGGTCCCACTGTGTAGCCCAGGCTGGTTGGTGATCCTCCTGAATGTACTTAGTACTGTCTTCACTTTTTGATGTGATGGAATCTATACCTTTGCACATGAAAAAATACATGTTGGTTGGTAGTTAATGTATTTTATTTTCATAACAGTATAAACTCTGATAGAAATGTAGTGACTTCCAGAAACCCTAAAACCACCCAAATCAACAACAGCAGCAGCAGCTTTCCTTTTGGTATCTATTGTAGGCATTGAATTAGGACAGAAGAGTTCTGAAACTTGTTCTCTGTTAGAGCATCCACTCGTCAAAACCAAAACAGAACTAAAGATCAGATGACTGGGATCCATATCTTTGGCCACCTCAGCAAGCTCCACGCAGCCTTTGATCCACTCATTGAACCTGTTATTTTCCATCTCTCCCTTTCTACAGTATGTCTCAGGAAGCCTGGACACCGTGTAAATAAGGGTTAGAATAGCATTTCTTTGCTCAGTTTGTTTCATTCACATTTTGTTTTCAAAAACATTTTATCTTGTTTCCCTGGAAGTGTAAACTAGGAACTAATGGCCACTTTGATTCATTTGTAGGATGTCCACTTTGATTCTGGTCTAACAGTGATCTACATACATGTAACAAACTCCTCCATGGCTTCCTCTATAGCTTGGTAGAAATAGGTCTTGTTAAAAACCACATTTAAAGCACCATTAGTGAACAATTGCTTTGATAAAATGGACAGCTAAGATAACTTTTCTTGCAATGGTTCCTATCCGTGATAGGAAAGGGAGCCAATAGTTTTTCCTTGGTGACAAAGGCTGTGCTCTTGGCTCCTTTCTTATTCCACTCTCCATCCCTTCTCTGCACTCCCCATGTCCTTCTCTTATCTGGAATTCTCCTTCTTTGCTGTGACTGCCTAGACCTGGGCTTTTTCATGACTACTTGGTAAATATTATTTCTAACAATATTTTAGTGCCATTGGAGAGTAACATATTAGAGATTTCTTAACATGACAGTAGTGGGTTACTTTTTATTCTGCCTTGAAATGCTACTTCCTTATAGTTTAAAAAGCAATTCCTTAAGGGCAAGGACGGTTTTATCTATTTTTAAAATTTATTTTTATTCTTTATGTGTACGAGTATATTGCCTGCATGTATGTTAGTGCATTCATGTCATGCAAAGTCCATAGAGGTGAGAAGAGAGCATTGGATTCCCTGGACTAGAGTTAGGGACATTTGTTGCTGCTGTGTGTATGCTGGGAATCAAACTCAGGTCCTCTGCAAGAACAGGCAGTGCTCTTAACCACTGAGCCATTTTTTCTGGCCCTAGTTTTATCTATCTTGTATTCCTAGTTCTTCCCACAATGTTTGTTTTTTTATAACAACCAAAAGTACACATGGTCATATATGTTTGTTAGAATGAAAGCATAAAACTGATTAGCATCTAGAAGAATGAATGTATGTAACCAGGAACTGAGAGAGAGAGAGAGAGAGATAGTAAATTCAAACAGAAATTTTCACAGTACTTTTGAGCTCTTGTTTCTTCGTTTGCTGAACTGAATCTGATTCCCAAACAGATTTTAACACAGGTACAATAGTAATTTAATAAGTTATTATTTTATAACAAAAAAAATCTCGCCAATATGACCAAAGCAGAGAAAACTGATCTATCGGTCAAGTTGCTATTCCGTCTGCCCCCCCACTGCTTGGCGAGTAATGGTGCTACAGAGAGCTCGTTTATCAAAGTGTTATGAGACACCTCAGCTCTAAATTACCGTACACATAGGAATTGTGCATGAGTGGAGGCTACTGTGTCTGTCCTCACAGTCTCCTATAGATATAATAATCATTCTATTGTTCAAAAGGCAGAGTCCATTGGAAGCAGGAGCACCAAAATCAGTATTCTAGAATTGAGCCACAAGAAGACTCAGAGGCCATCTGGCCCCAAATTCAATTTCGTGATGAAGAAACCTAGTTCAGCAAGATTAAATAGCGGGTCATAGGACACAGGCTTCATTCTTAACTTCTCGGAGTTGAACAAAGAACCTCGACCTCCCCCTCCATCACCCCATTCTGTCCTGTTGCATTTGGCTTGTTTGCCAGAAGAGATGGGGAACAGGTAAAGTCCAAGGACAAGTTAATTTGGAAAGCAGGATAGCAGACATTTGTCATATAAAAGGAACTTAAAGTAGAAGAAAATGAGTCATACAGATAGAGGAGTTAAAAATACAGAGTTAAGACTCTCAACACATCATGTGCACACTGTCATCTCTTCTCATGGAAAGAGAAAAGAAAAGAGAAAAAAGTTGCTTTTCTCTGACCTGTAAGGAGTATGTGCTGAGAAGTGTGGCAGGCACAAACCCGGGTGCCATAGACACTCGCTCACACCAGCTCTCAGTGCTGGCAGCGTGCCACAGATGGCAGAAGCTCCGGCACTTCTTACCTGATGGTGCCGGGTGGTGGTGACAACTGAGAAGGGCTGTTTCTAGCTTGAATTGGAGGAAAAACAATTTTAAAAACACACTCTTAGAATATGTCTAAGTTATTGACCACTAAGAAAGATGCACAGGAAGCCTCATAGAAATGCAGGACTTGGTTTCCTATCACTCAGAAAGCAATTATAAAACCAAGAACGCTGCCACCTTCCACCATTTCCTAAATGTATATTAAAAACTAAGTTAACAGTAAAAAAGTCTGTTGTTCTTCTAGTTCAGGCTTTAGAAGCTGGATGTGGGTTGTTCTGTATGCCAGAAATGGGGGTGCATGAAGAGCCCTCCATCCCAGAGGGTTTTGCCATCTCCTCCTGGAAGTGCTGAGGAATGAATTTTTGCCATTTTGGAAGCATACACTCTCAGTCAAAGTTTTATGTATGTGAGCACATTTTTTAAGTTTTTCATGAAAAATTTCCAGTGTTAGAGTAGAAAAAGCACATAATGGAAACATTTGCAAAAAAAAAAAATCAACAAAATGATAGAGTCATGTAGAGTCATGTATTCAACATGATCACTGGTAAAGTTAAGTATGAGATTTAAAGATGCTTTTGCAGAGCAATTTTATTTTAGGAGGAGATGAAACATCATTCCCCTGATGTACACTCTGAGGGTTTGTCTTTAAAGATAGCATAGGTGTGTGGAGAGCAGTGTATGGAGTCAGCCATCCTCCAGACCAGGAAAGATGTATCTGCCTTACCTAACAAAGCCATCATCCTCACCAAAGATCCAGATACAGTCCAGGGACAAAGAAAAAGTCATTTGCAGCAGAGCCTGGAAATTCCCACTGCAGCGTCTTGTTTCTGTAATTTTCTAGCCTTAGTGCTGTCTTAAGGTGGAGCATGACTGGCATTTCAACAATCATCAGTGATTCATTTGCCCAAATGAAGTCCATGGTGTTAATCTTGCATGCTTTTTGAACTGTTTTAGAAGTCTTTTTTGTTTTTCAGTGCCTGTTTTTTTTTAATTTCCCCCTCTCTGTAGTTCTTGGTTTCTAGCTCACTGAGTACACAGGATTTTAATTGTTGCTGTCTATCTCTGCTTTGCAGCATGAGAGGGCAATGCTCAAGAGCTCTTGTATTGTTTGGGGGTTGATGGGCTTCATGTCTGAGCAAAGAAGTCTTGCAGTTACCAAGCTGGATTACAGTAGTAAATGTCTCCCTTTTTTCTCCTTGTAGCACTGAAAGCCGAAAGGAGAAGAAAGCTGACTCAGGGAAAGGTGTTGACAGGGAGACTTGTCTATGACGTGATCTTCAATTTATTTTTTACATAAATATGAGAAGAGTGTCACAATTACTAATAAAACTGCTTTGATCATGTGTTGTAAATCCTGTTTCTCACCCCAAATCTACCTTCATATTGTAAGTAGTGCAATATTCATTTCATTTTGGTGTTTAACCTTCTGAGCAGTGTGAACCCTTATGAGCAGATTCAGTAGCTCATGCAAGAACCCATGTGTTACTGCTGTACATTAGGCATTTGTAAACACAGGATTGTTATTGTCAGCTTTATGAGATCACTAACTTTTTTGAAGAAATAAGTCACATTTACCTAGTTTGTATGTTCCTACCTTAGTGACCTGAAGATGTCTGATAATTTCACTCGGAAGAATTTTAAAAGGTAGTCTTACTTCTTTTTATTTTTGTAGCTTAACATTAGTGACTTATTTCAAAAGACCCAAATCAAGTTGTTACTTTGAAAGCATTTTTAATAATTATATTTATGCCTTTCCTTGATTTAACATGATACATTTAATACTTAAGAATTTGTATCTGATACTAAAAGTCATTCAAAAAAACTATAGAGACCTGTTCACACCTTATTAGAAAACCACATTGCAATGAGTCAAGTAGTATTCCTTAAAATGCAAGTTGTGACTATGTGATCAAATGCTAAGCTTGTCTGAAATGCTTAGATAAATTTGTAACAGTTTTGTGGATGTTTTCATTTTAAATTTTATCAGAAATGTGCTATTGAATTTTTCTCCCACTGACAACAGTTGGTTCCCAAATACACCTATTACATACTATGGGATACCCACTTGGTAAATCATTGTACATGAAATTCCATTCCTGTAAATTTATTCTGCTGCTACTGGTCATGTACTGCTTACTGCCAGTCCTGACTCATGTTGTCATGTTATACCAATGGGTCTCCAACTGTAATTGTTTTTGCAAAGCTCTTTTCCACATTTTAATTAAGTGCATGTTGTGGAAAAGCAATCTTTGAATTAAAAATTTCAGATTCTGTTTGAGAAGGTTATGCAGATATTTCAGTCTGGATGAAATAATCCATTTTTACTAAGCTTATGCAAGAGGAAGTTAAGGATTTTTGAGCATTACTAAATATAGATTTCATTTCATTTTAGATGAATGTGAGTTAATAAAAACTAAATCTCATAGAGTTCTTCGTTCCTAAGAATTATCAGTGAGCATCAATCTTATAATCTTTCAGTGTCCAATTTTAAATAATTCAGAGCCATGTGGCTTTTATAAACTATTAATTGTGTATGTTATGTAAATGCACATGATAATTGGAAAAATCCTCTTTGTTATTAAGCTAATGAGAGTAAAAACCAACAAAGCCTACAATGACATTTTGATATCTTTTGAAAAACAATTTCCTCACAATACTATCAAAAGCCATTTTTTATTAAATATGAGCCAAAATTATGAGAAGAATTTGCAGTTAATAAAGTTTGTATTTATACATGGCAAAGAAAAATATAGAAACTTTCTGTTCCAAATGTGCTACCTTTGTGTATGTTGTAAAACTGATACTCCATCTTGAACATTCTCATTGTTTTATGATTTAACAAGTCAGTCCCCAAAGCAGTCTCCTAGTGTTTTACTATATTCATATCTTTCCTGTTAAAAATGATCACAGTGAAGTAACTCCTTCACATGACCACTGATGTGAATAAGCAATCATTCAACAAGATTCTGTATTTCTGAGTATTTTTATAGTAACTTTGTTCTTGTGTGAATTTTAATGCTATCTCTATGTTAATCTTAATATTTTGAAATCATATAAAAGATAAGAAAAATGTAGTATTATATATTTGCTCCTAATTTCAGACTCCTGGTCAAAATTACTCAATATTCTGAATGTAATTTATTGCAACGTTTAAGTAATGTGTAAATGTGACTAGGATATTGTGTTTTTCAAAACTAAGAAATGTTATGTGGAAATAAATATTTATCCTAACTACTTTTCTTGCATATTTTAAATGTATGCAATGTGTCTTGTGTTTGTTTTTCCTTCACATTAACCAATATGAAGACAGAGCATTTTGAATGTATCAATACAATACTTAAATTAGGACATGCCCACAGTTAAGAAACATTGATGATATAAACATTTCAAGATTTAAGCTTGAATAGAAGCTTAAATCTTGTATAGAAGGTGTCTGTCCTCACTATCTCAAAGAACACAGTGCAAGTGACTTTACTTTTGTGTCTAAACAACGCTCATTAGTAGGTTTCCCCATTATTAAAACTCCTTAACTTCTGTTTTTAACTCACATGGTTTCGAAAAGCATTACCAAAACTGTGTCTTCTCCCTGTTTGTTGTAAAGGTCAAGTGGGACCATAGATTCTTTGGTAGCCATCTTTTGTAGGCAGTGTGTTGTGAAGATAATTGCATCCTGAAGTCTAACCTGCAGGTTAGTATTTCTCTTGACATACACATTTTTCTTATATATAATCTGAATGCTTCCTGGTGTGATTCAGACGTATCATTTGATAGAAACATTCTACTGATGACTTCTAGATCTTTCAGGATTTCTCTTATGTCTTAAAAGTATAACTTATTTTCTTCCTTATCTTCACTGAACATCCTCTGTTTCTGTTTAACTAGAACCTCTTTACCCCTGAGAATTGGACTTTTGTATTATCATTGAAAGAATGCTTTCATTATACCTATCTTATATAGTCATATAATAAAATGCTACCTGGTTGGAGTGGTGCACACCTCTGGGAGGCAGAACTTCTACCATCCTACGTAGTGGGTTCATAATCAGCTTTCTTTAAATATAGCAGGACCCTGACTTGGAAAAAAAAAGAAATTAGATGACAGCTATTTCAAAGTTTTATGAAAGTAATATTGCTAGTTTCTAAGTATTTTGAGAGGGTGCCAATAGTCAGTAGCCAAGAATGACTTATGATAATTTACTAGCAATATTTAAATGTTTGGCTACTCTTTTTTAAAAAAATTATTATTTTTATTGTATGTGTGTGAGTGTATTGCCTGCATGCATATAAGTGCACCCATGTCATTCAAGGCCCACAAAGGTTAGAAAAGGGTGCTAGAGACTCTGGAACTGGAGTTGCAGATGGATGTTACCCACCATGTGGATGGTGAGAACTGAAACTGTGTTCTCTGTAAGAGCAGGTAGTGCCCTTAACTGCTGGGTCATCTTTTCAGTTCCTGTGTTCTTTGACAACTCTTGAAGCCTTTTGCCCTTATGTATTCTTGCTGTGGACTGAGTTTTGTATTTAGGTACTTATTTGGGTGTAGAGTCACAAGCTTCTGCCAAGTGACCTCATTCCTCCATTTGTTTACAAGCTTCTAGAAGGCAGCAGTGGTATTTTAACCCGCTTTTGTAACTCTCCAGGGCCTAGTTCTGTGTTCTGATGTTTGCCTAACCCGCAAAAATTGTCACAGAAGCATAAATAAAATGTATCAGAAGATGATGTTGCTCAGTTTAAGTTTAAAGATTCAAAAAGGATCTTGAAATCATTTCGCTAGAGAATGACAATACACATTGGACACTAGGTTCAGCACATGAAGACATGGAAGCTTGAGGCAAGTCATCCAGTATATGGAACCACCAAGTTGGGAAAAGCAGCTAACACTGTGAGTAGGTGGAAAGAAAAGCTGAAAGATGGTAGGCATCGCATATACGTAAATCTTCTCAGCCGTGCAGCAATTCTGAGGTAGGAAAATGTATATATTTTTTCTAAACTCAACTGAAGTTCAGAGTCTGGATAATGCTCCTTAGACTCTGTGCTTGTCATAAATGCCGATTATAACCCCTGTACATCTGACTTCATCTGAATGGTGCTGTGTCTCAAAGAGGAGTTGAGAAGGGATTTTGTTCCTCCTTAGTAGGGCATTCACTTTGGTTCATAGAACCAGAATAAGATTGAGTAATACTTCTCAATATTCTAAACTTTCCTTATCACTCACTTCTCTATAATTAACAATAGAACAAATGTACCCAGTGAAATTTTTTTTTGGCTCACAATTCAAAAAATCATGACTTTGGATAGGAACAACTTACATAAATACAGTAAATGTTCCTAGTCTTCATGTCTTACATCTGAGGAGTCAACAATCACAGTTCAAGAATATTTCGAAAACAATCTTGCCCATTTTCATCATGCACACTTGTTCTGTGTAATTCAGTATAACCATATAGCGTTTACATTGGACTTAATGTTAGAAGAATTTACAGATTGTCTGAAGTGTTCAGGAGATTACACTTCAGTTTATACAGATATGTCATTTTACAGGAGATAATTGAATATCCTTGCATTTTTGGTACCTATATCTGCAGGGGAATCTAGAATCAATCCCCTGTGGATGCCAAAATATTGGTGTAATTAAGGATTTTGGTTGTTGAATTGTCACACAGTGTACTACTTTGATGCATGCTTTTAAAATAATTTCTCAAGCTTGGAGAATTTATTCAGAAAGGCTATGTAGAATAAGAATTTTCAATGAATTTGTTGATAGTTAAAGCCTATAAGCCTCAAAAGACATACCTTTCTTGACTGCAGAAAAAAATCTTTTTTATTAATTCAAATTCTTGGACTTAAATGTTAGCATTGTCAGAGAAAGACAGCATTCGGAAAGATGATAAATCCCTACTGAACTTCACATTGGTCTTATTAATTCTATACTCTGAGATTGCTTTATGGGGTAGCCACTGATGTTATACTTTATAACCCCCATTTGTGTCTCATTCTCAGCCATCTGTATCCAAAAGACATCTTGAATATATTCTTCAGGTCACTCAGGATGTATGTGAAAATATTTTTGGACACTGCTGAAAAAACTGTCACAAAGTTGGCACAACAAAATTATCTTACTTTCCGAAAACAAAACAAAACAAAACAAAACAAAACAAAAACAACAAAAAACCATGTTTGTGTTTTTGGTATGTTTTTTCACTTAGAATTTATTGAATCTTAAATATAGCACAAACCTAGTAGTCTTATAATTCAGTATTCCTCACTTCATCAGAGTAAAAGCAGCAGGTATCAAGAAGTGGAACTGCTGATACTTTGTGAATGAGAAGGGAAGAGAATATCTAGAATCTAGCAGAGTCTGAGGTGATCATCTATCTTTATAGTGGTGGCTCTGAGTCTTCAATAACACATATATAAGTTCAGTGACTACTTAAGAAATCATGAAGATAATCTTTTAGCATGGTTTCCAGCAAAAATGTTAAAATATAAATTTTGAGTTATTTTCTAAAAATACAGAGAATTGAAAAACAAATCTTGCGTTGGTAGATAAGAGGTGAAATCTTTCTTCCTTTAGCTCATGTGACCCTAGACACTGCTGCACTCTAAAGGATTGTTTATGAAAGGAGTCTTAGTCATCCACAAGCCTGTAGAGGCTGTGTGTGTCCATGATAGACAAATCTGCATATCTAAGTGGTATTACTGTTTCCTACATATTTCAAAATTACCCTTAAATTAAATTTATCTCTAATTTATGTAGCAGTTTCCTTATCTAATTTGTAAACTTTTATTAAAGAAAAAACTGTCCTATGAAAGTCATATTAACACTTTTAATTTAGTCACATTATTACCATGTGAAACCCTCATTGCCTGGAAAATATGTGATGTGCTATTTTTTAATTACTTTAGGCACTAGGGGAAAAGAAAGCATATTTAGAAATGGAAAACACAAAAGATTAATGGCTTCGATATTATATACATATTAGGCAATATTCCACATAGGAATTATTAATACAATATTTGGCTTATTATATAATGTAGTTTTGATTAATAAATTTGTAAAGGATAATTTCTATTTAATTTTCTCTAATGACTTAATGCTATCAGGACCGGAACATGTATTACTGCTCTTCCTTGATAGAGAACTCTGAAAGGATTGGGCCTGCTTCTCACAGTGATGGAGCTGTGTTCAGAAATAGAATTAGGACAAGAAACAGACAAGTTTGAGCACTGGCTCTGTTTCCAATAGATGAGTGGGACCTGTGGTTGACTAAGGTGACACAAATCCACGGTATGCTCTGAAGACAGTGGAAACTGAGTTTCATAGTCTCCATTTTCCATGACTGCTTTTGTCCTGTTGAATTGATAGATTGCTTCCATTTCTTCCATTTTCAGATTTCTCTGCAGTAGCTCACCCTGTATAGACATTATCACAGATAATTCTGTCTAACAAATGCTCTGAAACTGAATTGGTGAAGTCCAGTTTTTTTAATGCACCTGTTTTATTATTTTTTTACTAGTAATTGAAACAAGCGGTCATATTCTCTGTTATCTAATCATTCCTAAATCAAATGCAGAGTCTGAAGTCTTGCTTTCTTTATTAATTATGTCAATCCAAAAAAAAAAACAGTAACCAAAAAACAAACAAAAAAAAAACCCAGTGGAACACTTGTAGTTAAGTTGCCCTTTTGTGTTTTATCAGAAGTATCACAATAATATTGTTCTTTTTTGTTTGGTTTTGTTTGTTTTATTTTGTTTTTGACAGGGTCTCCAGAGTCCCATCCAGCCTGGAACTCACACTATGTAGACCAGGATGGCTTGGATCTTATAGAGATCTGCCTGCATCTGCCTCCCCCAATGCTGGGATTAAAGGTGCGCACCACCATGCAACTCATAATATTGTTCTTATTCTTATAGTATTCTTATCATATGATCCTCATCATGTTTCCCTAGAATAAAATTATGAATTATGGCTTATATAGATGACCAAATTGTTAGTGATTTCCAAAAAGCTATGTGTTAGATATGAGAACAGAAATTTTATATGTATTAGATAAAACCTTATGAATTATTTAAGTTACACATTTTTGTGTATCTACTTTTTTTTAAAGCTGAACTCTTTCCATGTTTACAAGGTAATCTTGGATTACTAACAAGTTAAACAAGAGCCCTTTTGAAAAAAAAAATTGCCCATATGTCAATGTGGTGCAAGTTTGATTCAAGACATAACCCATTACTTCTGAAAAATGGTGGTACATTTATTAAATGACCAGGAGAGCTCCATGGTATGTAGAATATACATAATAATATACAACATTGTAGTTTATTTTCCATTTAAAAATCCCATGAAGTTAAAATATTTTAATTAACATACTCAAAGAAATGAAGTAAGAAAAATTAATGCAAGTATTCCTTCATGTTAGAATTTGTGATACAAATATTTTCAACTTTTAACAGGGCAAGTTGATATGTTCCAAGCTGCCTCTTTTCACTAGAAAACATCAGTATTTTTTTAAAGCACATTTACAATGCTTTCCCATCGCCCCTGTTGTGTTTTTATAGCACCTATAGCCATAACTGGCACCTGGGGGCCTTAAATTGCTGGCAGTTTCCCTTGCATTTCTTTGGAGCCTATTCAACTGCTGTGGTTTTACTTAGAAGTCAGCGCTTTGCATATATGATTTCCTGAGACTGTTTGAGTAGTCTTTCTCAGAAAACGGTGCCAGTCTGGCAGTGAATAGCTCTTCTTGAGGCGAGCTGACAGTAGCCTGGTTGGGCTGGTATGCTTGGACTCGGGTTCCTAGCCATGTTCTGTAATTTCCTCTCCCTATTCCCCGTTTTCTTGTGGCTGCCCTGGTGACATCATTGCCCACATCTTGTCATCTCTTTAAATAAGCGAACAAGATTTGGACTAGTCTAGTTTGAAAAAAAATTGAAATGCTGCACAGGAAATCTATGCAAAGCTATCATAAAAATAATTTATATTTGTTGTTGTTTCAGCAGCTGATAGGGAACTGATTTTAAATGATAAACAAAACCAGACTGAAAAATCCAAATTGCTGTAAGGTAATAATCTGTTGTGAAGACAGACATCCTTGTTTAGGATTACAGGAATGAAATTAGGAACAAAGGTAGCCTTAAATTTCTTCATTTGAGTCATATTAAGATCATCATCTTCATAGTGCTGTTTTGAGATGAGAACAAACACGGTTTTTAATAAGATGTAAATAGCAGGCCACTTTTGAGGGGCTAATGTAAAGAAAAGCACTGTTTGAGGAAATGGCTCATGTGAGTATAGATATGCTGGTGTGCTGTGGTGCTGGCAATTCCATGGTCTTCATCAGTATACCACTAGAAGGAGAAAAAGCACAGAATTAAGAAGTCAGCTAAAAATTCAAATGAACTCTTACATGACAGAAAACAGGACGACTTTATAAGTTGAAGCAAGAAAAGAGGGTGTCCAGTTTTCCCCAAACCTTTTCAAGATGTTCTGTGCTACAAAAATCGCTGATCTTCTTCTTCAGAAAAATCCACTGTGTGTTTGACTTTATTGCATAGTATTTTATGCACATGTAAATTCTAATTAAAATAGCAAATCAACTTTCTCAAGTGACTAAAGGACACTTAGAACCACGCTATATATAGGAAGGTTTATTCCAATCAGCATACTTGTTTTAAAGTTTTTGTTGTTGATTTTTTAATTTTTAAAAATATGTTATGTGTATGAGTATTTTGCATGCACCTGTGTCATGCAGTGCCTGCAGTGGCCAGAAGAGGGGGTCAGATTCCCTGGAACTGAAGTTATGGATGGTTGCCAGCCACCATGTGGGTGCTGGGAATTGAACCCCGGTCCTCTGTGAGAGCAGCCAATGCTTTTAACCATTAAGTCATCTCTCTAATCCCAGGCATACTTGTTTTAATAAGCCCTAGCAAGTATCAGATTTTTCCACACTGTAGAAGTATAAAATGTATTAAAGTAAATGAGTTTTTGAAGCAATTTTTCTAATACATGCCTTTAAGGAGCTTGAAAAATTCAATTAAACCTTACAGCTATATGTATATCATAAGTGAAGTTAAAAGTCAATGTATTATTTACCAACACTTAGATTTTATGTTGGAATTTTAAAAATCTGTATGGCTGACATTTATGAGAAGGAGTCCATGACCTGAGGCAAACATGTGTGAACTTATACCTTATTATGTATTTGAGAAGTCATTGCCAGGAAAGCAGATATCATAGAGACATAAGTTCATTTTTAAAAATTACTTCAAGTATCATGTGGTTTTGCTTCGAATGGTGAAAAAGCAAACCTCAACTTCTAAGAATCTGGCCCAAAAGATATGCCAGGTTTTCTTGGTATAAAATAGCAGTTCCACTTCTATACAGTAGGCACCACTGAAACTGAGCATGGAGGGAATCATGTTAGAAGAACCGGGAAAGCAGGTTTTTGTAGCTAAAACAGATAAGAAGCTGCGTTTACTCCATAATTTTATTAGTGCAATATGTATGTGTATTTTTCTTCTTATTCTGAAATTTTATAATAAAGACAATGAATTAGATTAAATGCCCTGAAACATGCTCAATATAAGTAAAATCAGCTCCAGCCATTTCTGACAAAAGACAAGCTTAATTGCATATTGCCAACAGTTTAACAGAAGATAACGCAGCAACTGCAGGAACTGAAGCGTGCTGATTGTTAATATCCCACTATTGTTAGGATGGCCAGTAATACATAATAACAGAAGTGGATTTACATTTCAGCTGAGCTATTATCATGCTGGTTTCACTTTAGAATTACTCTGCCACACATTTATGGAATAAGTGATTGCTTTCAAATGAAACCATGGAGAGACCGAACAATCACAAGAATAGGGGAGTAGTGTTTTGACACTCTCAGGATATGTCGTATTGTGCTTCTCAACCCTAAACTCTCTGATATTTACTTGATGTATGACTCAAGGATATCACGTCTCCAACTTCATATGAGAAAAATGAAAACTCTCTATCCCGTTCCTGTCTTCTGGGACTCCATGTGTAGAAGCAGTCCCCAAAGAGGAAACTAGAACCACCAGCATTGTGCTCCCCCTGCACAAAATTTTACTATACCATTGCTTGGAAATCCACTCCAGCATCCACCAAGGCTTTGGAGATCTGAGCTGACTGCTGAAAGTGAACGTTATCTGCAGGGAAAGAAAGGAAACAAGCAGCTAATACCCTCTCAAGTTTTCAGATACCAAGGGGTGGGGAAGGCCTGAGAAGAAAGTGACTGAAGTTCTAGGACTCAGCATCCCATTTAGCCCAAGACAAGTGAGTTGTGGAAAGCAACACTGTTTTATTGAAGTAAATGTAACAGTCTTGCCCCTCATGCTTTTGTTTTGTCAGTAGTGAAATTGCAAACCTGTCTGTGATACTAAAAAGTCTAATTAACTGAAACTCACCATCTGCTGTTCCATGAATAAGGAGGTACTCAACTTGTTTAAAATTTTCAGCTCTGCTCATGACTGTTGAATTCTGAAATTGGGAAAAAGAATGTCATTATTCAAAAAAGGATCTGCCATAACTGATTTTTCACTTCAGTTTACAAAATAAAATGTTTTCAGCTGGGGCCCCCTTTGATACAAAATAGAGCAAACCGATATTCAAGCAAATGCTGTCTTCATGCATGGCAGCACGCACAGCGTGCCCTGTGCCTGGGAGACATGACTGGAAAAGGATGCCGCATCCTCCCTGCATAAGCAGATTAGGGTACCTGTCCCCTGGGCTGCAATAAATACCCCTGAAGTCCAAGATCTCAGATTGACTATGTCCTATACATTAGCACAGGGCAGAGTTTCATATTAGCAATGTATGTTCCATGGGCTTCTGCTGTAGTTCAGCCAAAAAGTGTATTGCCATAGCAACCGTGTGTCACATGGTGCCATACATGCTACATTTCAAAGAGCCTGTACATAGCATTTGCAACTAAACATACTCTGCAATATGTCATGTGAACTTTGGTCCACATTGCTAGGTTCTAAATGAAAAGCAAATATTACCTCTCTGGGAACAGATGTTTAAAACCTAAGCAAATGTAACATATGGGAGGGGAAAGGGCGAAAAGATTGAGGGTGGCCTCAAAAATCAGTGGGTGGTTGGTGCCTTTCTCATTTTGAGTATTGGAAAATAATGCTGCTGTTAGATATCATTCTCAAGTAAGCCAGGGGAACAGGGTGAAGGACAGGAAGGTCCATTGTGTGGTTTGAGTCAGCTAGGGCTTCTACAGTGAGGGTCGGGTCCTTGGATGAAAAAAATCCATTGAAAACATGGGTCAGATTTTTTTAAATTTGGGACTATTTGCAATGATGAGATGAAGGAAAAAGCCAATAGAGATCAGGAAGTTAGAGTCTGTTTTGTTTGTCCTAGAATGGGTTGGAGAAGTATGAGGCATCAGCTTCTGCATGGTATCAAAAGACCTTGGTGAAACTTCATGAGTTGAGATCTGTGCTTCAATGACACCTCTACCCTCAAAGCCAATCCACAACAAATATTTTTTGCTGGGATTTCTGGTCCTTTATAAGGAAAGGTAAGGAGCTATAGTCACACTGTTCATAGTGTAGGCCCAGCTTCGTTAGTGAGCTAGGCAACTGGAGACACATGCTGCACTCTGAGTCTTGATTTCTGTAAAATGGGAATAGCAACATTTCCTCTTACGAGTCAAGAGAAATGACAGAAGCATGTTTAAAGTAAATTACTGGTGTTGGTATGAAAATTCTGTGATACAGGGCCTCTAGAAAATATGTAGACACGTTGTCTACAGATTTCAGTGCAGTCAGCAAAAACATTTCCATTGGCTGATACTCCTAGGTTACCCTGTCCTAGTTAGCTCAGAGTAAATGCCTTCTCCTCTCTATGCAGGTTGGTTCCCTCTTGTCCTGACCAGACAAATTGAGGATTTATTCATAAGCTTCTGGGATAAATATTGCTACCCATTAAAAATTATACCTTAATTTTATTTTAGGGAAGCTTTTAATTTGGTGATATGTCCTAGATAAACTGCATAACTGTTCATGTATGAATTCATTCACCAACATGCATGTAAACTAAACAATAAAATCCCTAAGTAAAAGGACTTTTTGATTGTGCATTATCCTTAGCATCAAATCCTTTGCTCATTATTGACCCTTTAAATGAGTAAATGTAATTATTAAGCAGCAGTATTGTCTTTTATGTTTGATTCTAACCTTACAGTGTTAAATGGAAACAGTGGGAGTGGGCAGAGTAGCATATTCTCATTACAAAGTGTAGTGAGAAGTTGCGTTCACTTTCAGCTGCTACACCATGGCACCAGTGGTTTGAGCTACCATTCTATTTACTCTGTGTCTGCCACTGTGTTAAGCATCATAAAGCAGTCCTAAGTACATAAGGTACTGTTGAATCAAACCTCACAACATCTGTGTGAAATAGGCCTCTACCAACCCTGCTTTAAAGATGAAGACACTGAGATTCAGAAAAGAAGCGCTTGCACCAGTCCTTTCTTAGGAAGTGTCAGATGGACCAAATCTAGTAGGAAAACTCTTTTACCTTCTTTCTCTGTTATCTCTTCTAAAATTCCAAGCTGCTTATGATTTGTCTCCCAGCAAAGGAACAGTGTGAAATGAAATGTTAATTAGCTGTCCTAGAACTTGAAGTACATAATAATAGTGAGTACTCTGAATTCTGAGCCACCATGCCATCTCACAGTGAAATAATTAGGAGTAAGACTGGCTTGAACAGCACTGTGCTATCAAAGGGGTGTGTTTCCTGATGCAGGGATATATCACTTGAATGAAGCACAAAACTCGGAGCAATTTTTGCCCCTCAGAGAAGAAAGGATCAAATTAAACCTTACTAAAAGGCACTATTAAGAACCAGTCAAAGCTGCAGACAGGAGAGGCTGAGACTAGAAGACTTGTGGTGGACCTGGTCCACATTCTAGGACCAGGGCCCCTTCAGGGCCCTTGGCAGGGGCTACTCTACTAGTCGTGTTCGCAGCCTGTGCTGACTTCCTGCCACCTTGTTTCTCCCCAAGTTAAACTGAGCCCTTTGCTCATATAAGATCATCAGTTTTAACACCCAGACCTGACCCAGATCTCTAATTGCGTCACCTCACCTCACCTTCAGCAGCCTCGCAGGCCTGTCTTATTTGGCAGTATGAACAGCCAAAGCTGCTCCTGCAACCTCCCCGTGCCATGAAATGGAGAAATATCATTGAAACATGGAGTAATAGTTAGGAGACATATAAATACACAGGCCAGTTAGCAAGGAATGTGAGAACTACTGGAGTTTGGACCAAAACAGTTTCTGGCTGCCTTTTTTTTTTCTTAAATGGAGTGAATGCAGGCTGAAAGAAGACAATTTTTATAAACAAGTAAAACCCTGAGCCTAAGATAAATGTTGTGATGTACACACTGTAGCTGTGATGAACTAGACATGGTGAGAAATGCAACATACTGAGAAAAAGAGGAAAACTGTGATAAAAGTGTCATGATGCAAATTGTTTTACATTAACAATATTACACTACAAAGAAAGAAAGACAAATACTTTAATGCAGCAAGAGAAAAATAAAACAAAAGCTTCCCCTGCAATTGCAAGATAAGTGTGCCATTTCATTGCACATGTCCCCTGCTCACTGGGAGAAGCCTCCAGAGGGACCTTTAATGAGCAAGACAGGCAGCTGCACAGAGCACACTCTTTTTATGCTCTCAGACTGCAGAGAACAAACCCCAAACCCCAAATGAAATGATGTCCTTTTACCTCTGGAACCACTGATGGGTGGATTGAGCATTCCCCACTATATTGTGCCTCCTGGCTTCTCCATTAAGACTGAATTGTCCATTGTATGGTATGCTTTAAGCTGTTAAGGAAACATGCAAAACCAGTGAAGGAAATGCATGCATTCCCTCAAGGCGTGAGGAATGATCGAGAAGACATTAATTGTGCTATTTTAACCCATGCGAATAGGATGATAGCCCATTGCCTATCCATGGAAAAAGAAATAAAAAAGGAGATGGAGGACTAAGTTAGAAGTTGAATAGTCTATCACCACCGACTAAAAAGGAAGCTCGGAGTGATGAGGGGCAAGGATGCAGCTGGCACTCTCCTGAGGCTAGAAACTTCCGGAGAGCCCCGCTGCCAGCAACAGTCTGGCAGAGAGAAGTGGAGAGGACTGGTCCAGTGGCAGTGCCGATTCCACAGCATCCCTGTGAGGAGCTTTTCCTTCGATCCCCAAGAAGAACCATCTGTAGCTGCTTGTTGGATCATGCTGGTTCCTCAGCTACCTTCCAACAAATAAATCTTTGTATTTTTGAAATAAAAGAAAGAGCTGATGAGAACAGGGAAATGCTGTGAGAAACAGGAGGTAGAACAATTTTTAAGCTACCCCCGTGCCATCTAGAAACCATAAGGACAATTTGCTTCCTGAAGATGAAAATGGTGGCAGCTGCTATGGTTTGAAAGCTTACCTCATGGCAGTCATGGGCATCTCATGTAATCATTTATAACTCTGTGTGGCATATCTGATTATCCCCATTATTTGGGTGAGGAAACTGAGAGGTTCAGAGAGGTAATGTGACCGCCTCATGATCATACTTGTGTTAAGTAAAGGAAGTGGACTTTCAGTAAAGGTCCTCTCAAACTCTAAAGTCCACATCCCTCACTGTCATAGTTCTTGTCACTTGACATTAGAGCCAAACAACTTATCACCATCTACAGGCTCTTACAGAAGGAGCAAGAAGTCATTGAGTCTAAAGGATAACAAGTCAGCAACTTAGTAAAGTATTGCCTTGGCCTTACTGGCTGGCTCTATGACTTCTCCTCCCTGTAGTCAATCCTGCACAAATAATATTAAAGGGTTCCATTAGGGGAAGCATCATTAATGCCACAGCTGAGGCCGTAGCAAACATTTAAGAGAAAAATTAATCCATCCCACTATATCAGATGTTTTACTTGTTTACGTCTATCAAACAACTGTACCTATGAGATGCCAAGGAAAGAGCTTCCGTCAACTCCAGACAGGGGGCTCTACCTCAGGCCTCATAAGCAACACTGGCTGCTTTAAAGATCACACAGCAGTCAACATTTTATCAGCACTCCACAAACAAGTTAAGGTTTGGCTTAAATCTGAAGGTCTCTCTCCCTTTGGCATATTCTGGGATAATAGAACAAATGTCAAATCAGTACAAGATGGCATATTTACAAAATTGCACCCTGTTTTGCATAACCTAACGATGCAGCAGTTCTTAAGGATTGAACATTTCAAATCTGCTAGCAGAAGACTGCCAAATCTATGACTGTTTCATACACTTGCCAAAAGCCTATCAAATTTTGAGCAAAATGCAAAATAAATCTCCTCTACAAGTTAAATCAGCCCTTCTGTGTGTTCCAGGCTGCCCTCTCCTCTTGGCAGAAGGCTGAGGACTGCGGCCCCACTCTTCTTGCCCTTGATCTTGTACTTTTCTGTTTATTCACAAGACCATTTTTTCCCCAGTCTATGTCCTGCCATATTCACTGGTCACCATTTGGTCTGCTCTTCAGACCTATCCCTCAGATCAGTGGACCTGCCGCACAAGTCTGAGGAAAGTTACTCTGCCTCTCCTGTTCTGCTCCTCTGCCCTCTACAAAATCTCTTAGAACCTCTCTGATCTTCCTTCCTGTCTTCCTCCATTCTTCTCTTTTGGCTTGAGACAGTGCCCTCTTCCTTCCCTAGTTCTCAACATCTATAGGTTACTTAAGACTTTAGTGCCTCAGTTTCTCTGTCAATAAAGTGGAAGTAATTAGAATAATTATCCTAGAGTACTTCAGGGGGAACTTAAACTGATAATATATATATATATATATATATATATATATATATATATATATATATAAAGATGTTAGAATAAAGTCTAGCCATATGAACTTAAGGAATGAAGTAAAGCTGGATGAGGGAAGGGACGGAAGAATCCTGGCTTCATGGCCACTCCCCTTTCCCTTTCTGGGGCTCCATGGTCACATGGAGCTCCAACTGGTCCTTTTCACATATATTAAATACTAAATCATGTTCAAGCTCATGTTTGTTGCCTTTTTTATTTCTATCCCCACTTTCTTTCCTTTTTTACTTACCTACAAGGAATAAACTTTTGGACAAATGGCAGACACACTGAATGGCCTGACTACAAACTAGCTTTGAGAAACTGTTTTCCCATACTCGTCAGAATCCCACTTCTTGAGGTGTGGCTACTCTACTACTTGCTTGTGGCCACTGGCTGAAAGGTTATCTCCTTGGGTGACTGATACCTTTACTCAAATCTGTTGCCTTTTCTGTCTGTTGTGCCCTGAGATTAACTGCAGAAAAGATGGTCCACAGAGCAATACTGCTCATTAGCTCAAAGTTGTCACCCTTCTAAGACCAGATCTTTGGGAATTCATCTATAAGATCCTTGTGTCCTTCTAAAAGAGCTCTTGTGCTATCAGTTGGCCATAGTTGGGTGGGGTTCTTCAAATAGTCTTATGGTGTCGTGGCAGGTGTCACAGCCCCAGTCCCAGGATCCCCTAATTGACAAGGCCACTTTCAAAGAAGGGGAAGAAGTACTCCAGTTAGAGTCAGCCCTATGGGTGTATGCCTTTGCAAATGGTGAACATCCTAGCTTTCAGCAGGGCATAGGCTGACAGTTCACCTGACATCACTGCCTGGTGAATTTATTTGTACAAGTGGCTACTCTTCTTCCTTTCCCCATTAGTAAACCAGACCTGTATTCATAGCCTGCTTTCCTCTTGATGATATGATATGTGTTCCTCTAAAGTCTAGGTCATTAATCCCCTAATACTGAATCCTTCTCTCATTTGAGCTATATTAAAAATATATTCTTTTCCAAAGTCCTTAGCTAAGAACATGATCTTATTTATTGAATGATTTGGGCATTTCTAGTCCTTGATGTTCTAAGAGAGGGCAGAGTAAATCTTTTTCAAAATATTTCCTTCTGACCCATGGAAATGCACAGAGCAGCAAAAGCCTTCAAGGAATTGTGGTATTACCTCTTTTGTCTTTTTGGAGAGATGGAGGAAGAGGGGAGAGAGAGAGAGAGAGAGAGAGAGAGAGAGAGAGAGAGAGAGAGAGAAACAGAAAAAAAAGAAGTAAAAGACGAAGGGGTCCAGAGGGGCAGCTGGGGCCTTGGAGGAAAATAGAATCTTTGAATATATTCTTGCCAGAGACAAAAGCACAGGCTCATTTAAAAAACAAAGGAGGGCAGCTTTATTCTAAAGCCTGCTGTGCACCAAAAATAGGCACTTAGATTCCGTTCTCCAAACAGATTCCGTTCCCCACACAGATTCCGTTCCCCACACAGATTCAGTTCTCCATGTTCCGAAGAAGCAACTTAACACAGTGGAGACAATTCCGTTAAAGCATTTGCCTCAATTTCTCCTGCCCACCTTAGCTATCACCCTCCCAGATAATTCCTCTGAGTAACACATTGGGAACCTTTAGCTCCCTGGTACTGGCAGTTTTAATGTGTCCATTGCCAGCAATGAATTTCATGCCAAGAAAACCCGACTCCTGGCGTGGAAGGATTAAACAGTCCTCGGGTGCCATCTGTGCAGTGAAGTGTAAGAGTGACTTTGTGCACCCAGTGTGCGCGTGTTGCCATTGGCAGGAGGAAGTGACTTCTATTTACATGACTACCTCATGCAGCGAACACCTAAGGAGAGATGAAAATGGCCTAACCACTGTCGGGGGTAGAGTTAGGGGAGAGGGGAATTGGTGTGGGAAAGAGGAGCCTATAGAAAAGACTAGAAAAAAGATTCAGATGAATGGCAGATTCAGTCTGTCGTCCTATATTATTATATATAAAGAGCTAGTGAAGAGGAAATATATAACAGGCGTATGTTTTTTGAGGAAGTAAGGCAGGTGTCATGACATCCTTAATGTCAGGATCTGGAACTGATCCTGGACCTCAGGCCTCAATACCTCTTCGAGTTGGTGTTGTTCTCATATGAACCCTTTGACCCCTCATCTGTCATACTCTAGAGCCAGGGGTTAGAATCCTGGGCAGTATGCCTTTGAGTTTTCAGGGGCTTTTCATGCTTTGACATAACCAAGAAGGGTCTCTGACAATCAAATTAAGTATTCTGGTTGGATAATTAACAAGAAAACTCCAAGCTGTGAAGTATGGCATTATTTTCCTTCAAATGGTTTTAATACTGTCAAGAATGGTTGTAGGTTTATACATCATAAAGGAACATCCAACAAATGTAATGTTGCAGAAAGCCTTGAGTAATAATACTGCAAAGGGAAGGCTAGTGCAGAGTAACTGTTAATTTATACTAGGATACAGTGAGAGTTAAGAGTCTACAAAGAGGGTAGGAGGATTCAAACAGAGGGAGAAGCTCCTTCATCAGATGACAGGGGTAGGCAGGAAGGCAGTCTAAGTTTCCTGACAGGTGGGGATGGAGGGCAAAAGACAACACAGGCTCAGTGACAGAGGATGATGTCCTCAATTGGCAGCCATGGAAATACAGAGCCTAACACACAAACCAGGCCATTGTGAGGAGGGGATGACACCAGGTGAAGAATGAAGACTGGATTTAGACAGGAACAGAGGAAAAGGCCATTAAAGGGTTGGTGGTGGTGGAGCCAAACTGCTAGAGGGTATGGAATGGACTGGAGTGTGGGAAGACACGCCAATAATTTACAAACTGGGCTTTCTACTGTTATAACAGGAGCTGGGTAATATACTTAGTAATGCAATTATGAAGAAGGTAAGCAATGCCTAAAGCAGATTATAGGATGTAGAGAAGAAAGAGGGACAGGAATAGAGTATGCAGAATCAGATGGGACCTTTGGCAGAAAAAGGGGAACCCTGATTCTGGGGCTGATTTGTAGGGAAATGATGCTTATCGTTACCTTTCTATCTTGCCTGGGAAACATAGGTTAAAACATGCAGGCACCAACACAAGCACATCAACCCATCAACCACGCATGCAAGCTTGCTAATTAAGTTGAAGATAAAAGCAAATATATATCTTGCAAAAGAAGAAACTTTGAATTCATTGTGTTTTGATCAGATGGTTTCAGACTGTAAAGTAATGATGGCTTCTTACAAAAAATGTATAAATACCGCTCAAAGCAGCGTGTTAGTATGAAGTCTATGTATGGAGAGTCACAACATAGAAGAAATATTTTTGTCGACATTTTTACCATTTTTTTCTTTATTTTTATTTTTTACGTGTATTACTATATTGCCTGCATGTATGTAAAGTGCATTCATGCATGCAGTGTCTGTGGAGACCAGAAGAGGATGTCAGATCCTCGGGAACTAGACATACAATTGTCATGTGGAAGCTGAGAACCAAACTCAGGTCCTCTGCAAGAGCAGCCAGTGCCCTTAACCACTGAGCTGTCTCTCCAGCACCTTTATTTTCTTTCTTTGTTAATTCACTCTCTTGGAGAGAATTTTGGACCTCTTTGGGAAACGGAAATGTCAGAGGTAATTTAGTCTTTTATCTAAAGGCTTTAATTTATTTTAGTTTTTTTCCAATTAATATGACAAAAAAAATCAGGACAGTTTTACAAGTGTCAAAGTACTAGAAAGATCCATAGCATTTAGGCTTATCCATAAAACTGCATCAAGATGACATCAAAGAGGAGGAGTGGTTCTGCTGTGGTCTCCAGCAGCATTGGCAGCTAATGACTGCTGCAGCCAGACCACGTTCCAAATGCTGAAGTTCATCAGGAGAGCACCCTGTCCACAGCTTCTCACACTGCTGGAATCTATTCAGTAATGTATAGGTGGGGCTTGCCTGGGTACTGCTCAACTACACTTATCCTTTACCTGCTTTATGCAAATTTGTGTTTAAAAATTGTACACGGTTGGGTTATGAGTAAGAAAATTATCAGCATGTATATACATCTTAATTATGATAATATGATAAAATTTATATAGTAAAGGTTTAAAGAGTCTTCTGGGTGCTAAAGAATATGTTGAATTTGACATGTTTTCTAAACTGAAATTTTTATAATTAAAGTAATTATCTGGTGTTGCTTTGTATTTCCAAATGAATGCATATTGTGACCTATATAGCATACGATAAAGATTGTAATTATGCAGAATATAGTAGGGGAAGCTATTGGAGTATCTCTAAACCACCTGTGTTATTTCTTTTTAACAAGAATTTTTTTGGAAATATAAAATATATATTTTCCAAAATAGATACACTCAAGTTTTTATGCTACTTACACACAGGTTATAAGATTAGCATACTTCCTTGTCACTTACCCTGTAATGATCAAGGTTGTCTTCTGGAGTTGGGAGACCCATGTAACGTTCTGTGTATACTGAATCTGTGATGGGAAAAAAGAATGAGGTTCAACTCCTAAACAACAATGTTTCTTGTATTTGTTGGGTAGCTTTACATGGTCTTCCGTGTCTTAACTCATGTACAGGCACATAGAACTATTTTCAGATAAATCGCCTCCAGCCAGTCCTTGTTAATGTAGCAGGAGATATTGATGCTCAGATCACTTACTCATTCTCAGGACTGTTCCTCCTCTCCACTGACCCATCTGCACTCAGCTCTCAGTATTAGGGAAGTTGAAGTTAAAACTAGATGACCTAAAACTCAATTAGCAATTCATCTTCAGAAAAATCAAATGTGCAGGATGAGCCACTCAATAGGATCCACGAGCATCTCACTTCCACTGTCTTGGATATTGTGGTACATTCCTTATACTATGATAGTCTATTTCTTTTTGCAAATCCCTAAGGATGATCAATTGCTAGTTGCTTACTTAAATCTTTTGTTTTTATAGGTTGGTATTCACTATAATGAAAAGAAAGAATTTGGTTAACGGTCCATATTGGCTCAGCTACTTCATTATAATGCAAGTCAAACATTTGTTTTCCCTCATTTTATGGAGAGGTCTCAAGTTCTGTGCTGTAACAGTTTTAAGCACTGTGAACAGATTACATTAATATCTGTCTGCTGAACTGACATAAGCAGTTTTATCTATAAATATGATAGAATAACAGGTTTCATAATTGGTTTGGTTATTTTGGATAATTAAACATAAATTTACGCAATTAAAATTTAATGAAATCATATATTATATATCTACTTTAAAATATCAGTAAGAGAATTTGCTAATCTAACTCATTGTATTGTTTTACAGTGTTTACACCTTGCACAAAGTGATGGGTTTTATAAAGATGTTTCATTCATGCGTGTCATGCACGGCGCTTGTCCCCATTACCCTTCCTAATTCCCCTCCCGGCTCATGCGTGTCCCCTTCCTTTTCCAAAATCGTCTCCCCTCTACTTTCATGGCGTAACATTTTTCTTTATATTTTAGTATCAAGTCTAGGCTCATATATGAGGGAAAATATGTGATATTTGTCTTTCTGAATCTGGTGTGTCTTCCTGAATAAGATGCTTTGAAAGCTGCCTCCTTAAATGGTGAAATTACAGTACATAAGAGTGATATATTGCTATAGTTCTTGAATATCACTGGATTGGGCAAATATTCCAATATTAGTTCTATTAATTCTTTAGGTGGACATACCACTTAAATACAACTTCATGCTACTTCTGAAGGACTGAAGCTGCACCGATGATTGTTAGCTATTCCTCTGCCTCCACCTTTCCCTCCTAAATAAGTTACAGCAATATATTTTATTTTGATTAAAATGAATGCATACTATAAATAATTTTATGTAGAGTACACTCATAACATTTAACATTTAAAGAATTTAAAATACAGGATCATAAAAATTCATATATTTTTAATTTTAAGATTTAAATATTAACAACTTAGGTCATATATTTGAAAGAGAGAAATTGTCTTTAAGAGAAAAATAAAATTTCCCCCAATATCTATTCTACAGCCTTCAATTCTGCTTGTCTTCAAACATAATACATCCTTCTCACCTATGCTAACCAGGTTGACATGTATATTAAGATCTGATTTTTTAAAATAACATTTAAAAAATGATATGCATAATTGCATAATGCTACTGTGCACTTTCTGAAGCGTGCCTTCAAACATCACCTACATATCCTTTGTATCTATATTTGAATAAGATTGTCCAACTTTACACATATATTGAAACTCTCTTTCATTTCTACGTATCAAACAATGTACATTTAATAAAGATCTCTTACGTATTTGTAATCTCACAAAGGCTCTTTTACTATTTTATTGACCACCAGAGGTCTCCAAAAACAAAACATCCAACAGATCAATTAACATGAAACAAAGTATTCTATGAAAACAGCACCATTGTGTGCAGATTAAATTTTAAGTGTACCCTTTAATATCTTTTTAACTGAAAGACAGTGATGCGCTTTACACATCAGCTTCTTCTGACTTTGAGAGATTTTCAAAGAGGGGTCACCAGAGGACTGGCACTATATATCAAAATATAAATATTTAATGAGCATACTCTTTATTAACAATTCTATCTTTACGCTGTATAAAACATTTGGGATGGGATCAAGGAGGTGCAAGAAAATACTGCACCGCCTCTCTCCCTCTGAGTCTTCTTTTCTATCTAGTGTTGCCCAGGCACAGTAGTCTCACAAATTATGATGCCTTATTGAGTATCTCAGGGATGAAGATGAGATTCTACTCCTGAAAGACAATGGGAAAAACAAATCCCCTTGGAAATTCATGTGTTCCTAGCTTCTTTTCTCCTAAAGCCTAATTTATATTTGACCATTATTCAAAGAGAATAAGACACATCTTTTATTCTGATAATATGTGAAGCCCCCAGATCAAATTAGGATGAAGGCAAGTAAGCATTTATTTAAGAGATGTAGCCTTGGGAGGGTGTTTTGAAATTTGGGAAACAGGTTTTGATGAGAAACTAAATGTGTAGGGAACACAGAATAGCATCCAGGCTTACATAACAGCAGAATGAATGAGATCACCTTACAAGAAACACCAAGATGAATCAGCCTATTATTTGCTATAAACCCTGAAAACTGAAAAAGGAATGGCTTTCACACTGGAATTTTAAGGTCAACACTCACTAGTTCTTTGCATATAGCAGCAATTACGTACCATAGTACTCCCACCGTGACACAGGTGCCACAGCTATTCCACACTTGAACACTCCACTTCCCGATCCCAGGACCATTGAGGTTACGTACCCTCCATATGACTAGAGAAGGGAAACAGTTATTTTTATGGAGGTAAAGGAATAAGGACATATGGTAAGCGAGTTGCAGTTTCCACATTTCTCACGTCTTTATATACTGTGCCTCTTTAGAGAGAGATAGCATGGTATAGGAGGTTTAAATTGGCTTTAATTGGGCAGTATCTAAAGACTACTTTCAGAGTCTTGGTTCCTTTTCAGACATATAAGGAAATAAGCATAGGACGTTTGCTGACCTGGTGACCATCTAGTACAACGTAAAGTAACAATGAAAAGACTAAGCATAAATCTTTACTAACTACTGAGAAGTGCCCCCTTCCTCCCTTCCTCCCTTTCCTTTTCTCTTTTTTCCTTCCCAACCCCCTTCCTTTCTTCCCTCCCCCTCTGGCTTCTTCTCCCATCATAATTAACAGAGGCACAGGCCTGGCTCAGTGGACAGTCTAGAAGACTGCTGCTCAGAGGTTCAAGAGTTGATAGACATGCTTTTCATCTCCTAATATTTACATACAAAAGATAAATTCGCCTGCATTGTGTTGTATTCACTAAGGAGTGTAAGCAAAATCATGAGTCAAATAACTACTCACCCAGCCCCAAATTGCAATTCGTTTGTTGTCCACAAATCCCATTTTTGAAAATTGTCTGAAACACATGAAAGATATCCACAAATCAGTTTTTCACTGTGTATAAAAAACTAAGACAACTGCACAAATGTGAAACCCTGACATTTGTTATCTCTCATTCCATTTCAAACTAAGATGAATCACTGCCAGCAATAAACACCTGAGAGAAATGTCTACTGTGCTTACTTAAGAACCAGATGAACAAGATTTGCTTTCATGATCTCTGTGTGTGTGTATGTGTGTGTGTGTGTGTGTGTGTGTGTGTGTGTGCGTGTGTGTTTCACAGAAAACAAATCCTGGCAGTTTTTTTCACAGCTTTATATAAAAATTTGCAGCCCAGATGCACTTTTCTTTACATAATTGAATTTGAATCTCTCCAGATGTTTTTCAGTTTGAGACTGGTTGCCCCTGAAATAGAGAAAGATAAGGGCACAGAGAACATCTGGGTAGGACTTAGAACTGTCTTTGGACCCTTATCTGAAAATTTAAACACCATTGTCTAAATAGAAGCCTTCCTCTGCTGGGTATTCATTAGCTAGCTTGGCACCATTAAGTAGAAAGTACATTTTTTTGATGGATTAAAGGTTATTTTTGCTACTGAACTGTGTCTGGGGTTGGAATCCAGGTAAAGAAATGTAAACGTTGTTTAATGAATCAATTTCCTAATCTTAACCTTACAGCAAAATTAAACTTTCTGACTCAAATAAGTCAAGCACATAGACAATGAAACTTTGTGGTAACATGAGAGATTTGGAGAATCTTCACATTGATGTAAAATTTGAGTCTATTTTTTTTTATCGATGGCCTGTCCAAGGCTGTTGAGTCAAGCAGCATTAGAACAAATTAAGCATATATTCAACTTCTCCCTGTCATTTTCTTTATACATGAAGAATTCATAAATATAGACACGTACACTGTCATTAGCGCACAAGTTAATACACCTTTACAGACTGAACAGATCTTTAAAAGCAGGACTGATGCCCACTGTCACAAACCTCCACATAATTTTCCTGTCTGACAACTTACTAACTCAAAACTTAATTTCTTTACTGAAATGCATGATAAGAACACATACCTACCAGGCCTGCTATGCAGCTCACTGACAATGTCTGCGTGAAGAGCACTTCACAAGCTACATGCCTGTCATAATAGACTCTTCTTTTAACCTATGCACTGTAGTATTATTTTGGAAGGTCAGAATGAGATGATATTCATACTTAATGAAGCCTTTATGGTTGTGATTCATTGGTCTTGCCTCTGAGGGATGGGCTCAACCATTTAATCAGATGTTTACCCAGTGTGATGGTTAAGTTTAATTTTCAACTTGCTTGAATTGATAAATGTCTAAGGAAACATTAAAGCACATATCTGCATATGTCTATGAAGGCATTACCAGAGAAGACCACATCAGAGGAAGACCCACATTGAGTGTGGACAACGCCTTCTTGAATAAGCTAGGTCCCAAAAGGAATGAAAAAGGGAAAAACCAAAGCTCTGTCTGGTGCCCCATGACATGAGCAGGCTCACTACAAGCCCTGCTCACGTTGTTCTGCCTCGCCACAGGCCAGGGTCAACAGCACCAAGGACTATGGACTGAAATCTCTGAAACCATGAGCCAAAATAAATAACTTTTCTTTTAAAGTTGTTTTTGTTGTACATTTTATCAGAGCAATGAGAATCTCACTAACAGAATATTGATAGAAGGACATGGGATCATTGCTGTGACTTATCAGATCATGTTGCTTGTAAACCTTTGGAAGTAGTTTGGAAGAGGAAGTTAGAACAAAGTTTGAAGAGGTCAGCTAGAATGCTATAAGCAAAGCTCAATGAGTGGTTCTTACAGAAGCCCAGAAAACCAAAATGCGGTAGGAATGCAGACAGTGAGTACTGTGCTTAGGAATCTTCAGATGGAAAAGAAAGTCTTGATTTTGAATTGAACCAAAGATCATTTGTATTACTGTGGCAAACATCTTATCTACCTTTGGTCCATGCCCTAAGACTTTGTTGGAGGCTGGGTATAACTGAAATATTAATTAATTTGGGGGAGGAAATGTCATGGCTTCTTAGTGTTGATTTTGTGCAGTGATTACTACTGGATGTTTTTAATCTAAATGTAATAGCGTCACTAAAAATCTATAGGGATGAAACATTACAGATCCACCCCCAAACCCTGTACATTCTTTGCATTTTATAACTTTCAATATAAATCAAAGGGCAAAAAGTCAGTGATATTTTAGTTCATCTACCAGCTACTCACCTGGCTGCTTCAATTTGATCTTCTACTTCAAATGTTCCCAGTCTTCTGTTGATTGCATGCATGATCTTATCTCCTTGGTAACCACTTCCTCTGCCATCAAAGCTAGCTACTATAATGTTTTCTGTACTTGCAAGGTAAGTGGCCCAGTTGAGTCTGAAGACAGCATCTGCTTTTTGACTACAGGGGCCTGCATATCTATGAAAAATTCCCAAGTTGTTAGATGATTTTTCTAAGTCAAATAAAGAATGTTTGCATTTCTCTTTTCTGTGGCAAGGTATGTACATCTTTCTCTAACATGAACCTAAAATTATAGTAACCACTATATTATCAAGAATGTGCCCCTTAAACTTGGCAACACGATCATATGGTTATGTGTTTCCTTCAAATATGTTCATAAGCTAGGTCCTGAACATTACTAGCAAGCACACGCCATACATTTTAAGCACAATATTGATTCCTCTAAGAATGGGGATAGGAGAAACTGTCTTATAAAACTAACCATGACAATTAACGCAGATTTTCATCTCGGTTTAGAATTACCTCTAGTCTATATGTTTATTTCCTAGGTTGGGATTCCTTAAGGATTTTGACTGGAGTATCATATGCTTTGCATTCCCCTAAGGATCCTATACAGTGTTGCTCACAGTGAGCCTCTACAAATCACAGTGGGAGGGACCATAGTATGAAGGAATGCTAGTACTTAAAACCTCAAAGGAGAAAGACATGCAACTTTGTAGGAAAACAAATATGCTAACCAGCATTACAAGAGTCTAACATCCTTGTATTTTCAGTCTTCACAGGCTATAATCTACTCCACTTATAGCTGTGTGCAAAATCTCTACCAAGTTCTGTCATTTCTATTAAGAGATGCATCCTATAGCTAATTGCCTGTCATTCAAATGTCATCTTTGCATAGTCTACAAAATTCTTGGAGATAGATCTTCTAGAATAGTGATCCTTTCCCCATCCCATCTCTCCTACTCATTGACTCACTGATCCCCAAGAAGAACAAGCAAGTCCTCTTTACATGCCTCTGCTAACATTTTTCTCCCCTCTTATTAAGGATGGATGTCAAAGGGACTTCTGTTCAGCAAAATATCATATTATTTTAATATTCTTTGTTTTTTAGATAGCACCAGCTGGCTTGGAACTCACTATATAAACCAGACTGGCCTCAGTCTCAGAGAGCTCTGCATGCCTCTGCCTTCAAGTACTGGGATTAAAGGCATGCACCACTTATATTCTCTTAAACCAAATATTGTACCTTTAAAATTTTTTAAATTTTACTTGTATTTTTAAAATATTTTGTTTACCTTATTTTTATGTGTATGAGTGTATTGGTTACATGTGTATTTTTTTTAATATTACACCCATGCACTCCTATGCACCCATGTCAATGCACTGCCCTTGGAGGTCAGAAGAAGGCATCAGATCCCCTGGAACTGGAGTTACAGACAGTTGTTAGCCACCATGTGGGTGCTGGGTATTGAAGCCAGGTTCTCTGCAAAGAACATCCAGTGCTTTTAACTTCTGAGTCAACTCTCCAGCCCCCTTATTTGCCTGCATTGACGCAAGTGCACCTATGTTTGGCAATGTCTGTGGAGGCCAGAAGAGGGCATCAGATCTCCTGAAACTGGAGTTACAGATGGCTGTTAGCCACTACATGGGTGCTGGAAATTGTACCTCTGCAAGGTCCTCTGCAAGAGCATCCAGTGCTCCTAACCACTGAGTAATCGCTCCTACCCCTATTGTACCATTCTTAAATTCAAGCAGGAGAATGTATTCACACATTCATAGGCAAGTAATCCTGAAATTCCTTGGTCCTATCAATAACAGTAAATTTGGTACATTTAAAGTGTCCGCCTCTTGCTTCTTAAGATGTCTAAGAGGTAAGGATGAAAATGAGAACTTGAACGGTTAGGAGAGAGGGCTCAGTGGTTAAGTTCACCTTCTGTTCTTGAAAGGACCTGACAGAAAAGGAGTGTCTATTTGTCTACTAAGAAGTTGGAAGAAAACACAGGCTGAGGTCCGTGCATGTAAAATAAGAGGAGGAATAACGATCAGTGATTCAGGATGGGAGGGGAGATGGACTAGCTCTGTGCTTCAGGAATCTGTAATGGGCAGAAAAGTATTAAATTGCTCCTTTCTGAATACTTACACTTCTAATAGTAGAGGATATTTCTTGGATTTATCAAAATGAGGAGGCAAGATCATTTGATACCAAAATTCTAAACAAACAGAAAGATTAGTGAGTTAACAATTATTAGTGCAATATTTCATTCCTTGTTTCCCAGTGATATCATGTCTAGAGTTTAACAATTTGTTAAATTAGAATAGAAAGTGAAAATGATCAGCTCAGACTCAATCAAGTTTTTAAAATATAAAAACTCTGTCAAATTAAAATACTAGTTATTATAGCACTCAAACAATTAAGTTGTTTCTAACATATCCATTAAATACATTGGAGCCTTGTAAAATAAAAGTGCATCTTAGGATTTCTGATGTTTTGTTTTTATGCTTCTGTTCTTTGGCATCTGATCTACTTATCTAGCTTGTTTGTGGCTTATGTTCTAAATTTTCCTCCAAAATGTTTTCCTCTTCTTGAATTTCTTTGAAGCTGTTTAGAATTTGTAGTTGGCCCTAACTCTATTTTAAAATTCTGATTTAATAACATTTTTATAATTCCTATTGCCATCCCAGACCGCAAAACTGAGTTCTCATTTTCAGCCCTGTCTTTGACAGAATGAAATCTGCATTTTTGGGACAAACTGTTGGGCAATCTCTATGTGGCTTTCAGGACCATTTAAGTCTCTGTTCTTGATTTACCTTCAGATTAATAAGAATATGTCCCTAAATAATGAGTCATTTTCTTCACTCCCTAAGTAAGACTAATAAATATAAATAAAAATTTCCATATTTCACTCAGCAAGACTTAAACTGTATGCAAAAGACTCCTTATCTCTAGAGCTGCTCCTTATATTTACTTTCCTTTTTGTTTTTTGATTGATTTTTTTTAGATGATTTTGGCTAAGGAGAAAAGAAAGATTTAGTCGTCAAATCTTTATATAGATAGAGTTATCTTACTTTGTTAATATTTGTGTGCTTTTTTATTAGATGTGTTTGTAATAGCAAAACATTTAAGTATCTTAGAATTTCAGTAAAATACCAATGAACTGGCTGTAATTTTTAAAAAATATTTCTTTCTTTCTTTTTTATGTGTATGGGTTAGTTTTGCCTACATGTGAGTGTACCAGAAGCAAGCAACGCCCACGAAGGTAAGAAAAGGGTATCAGGTCCCCTGGAACTGGAGTTATGGATAGTTATTAACTGTCATGTGGGTGTTGGGAATCAAACCCAAATCCTCTGCAAGAGCAGCCAGTGCTCTTAACCATCTCTCCAGTCTCAAATGTGATATTTTTAATGTATATGTCCAAGTCACTATTAGGCCTCTATTTTCCAGCCAGCACTAGTTGATTAGAAAGTGTTTTAAACTACATTATTTGTTAAGTGCACTGTTTTCCTTTGCATTGTATGTGTGTGTGGGTATGAGGGGGGTTGTCTTTCTACTCTCAAAATTCCACCTCTTTCTTTTCTCTCTTACCTATTCAGCTTTCTTCCCCTGTAATGTGAATGGCCGGCTGTAGCCCCAATGGAAGCTCCCTCTCCTGCCACCCTACAATTCCTCTCAAGTTTTCTCTCTAATCATGTGGCCTCCCTGATCCTAAAACCTTAAGTACTCCCCACTGTGTACCTACTGACATAGAATCTCATTCCGTTATTCAATGCAGTAGCCTGCATTAGACTGTTAGAATGAGATGCTGGCATTCAATATGGTTCAAGAGCAGAGACCAGAGATACTCTTAGAGCTTGTTATAAAGCTCTGGAATTCTGGGTCCACCCTGGTCTGCTGGGTCAAGGGCGGGTGTTAACAAGAACCCCAGTGACTACATGCACATTCCATTTGTGCAGCATTGCTCTAAGAAATGCTGCTGCAGAGGCACCTTCTACTTTATGGCCTGTTAAATATTTTCTTGTTTAAAAAGATTTTTTTTTAATTTTATGTGTATATATTATGTGTATATGTGTGTGTCTCTGTGTGGGTATGTGGACATGAATACAGGTGTCCACAATATCAGAGTCCCTGGACCTGGAGTTACGGGTTGTTTGAGTAGCTGGATGTTGGTGCTAGGAACTGAACTCAGGTCCTCTGTAAGAGCAGCACATGTTCTTAACCACTGAGCAATCTCTCCATTCCCATGTTTTCTATTATTATGCTAAAAATTAAAAACTCTAAATTGTATCAGTCATGATGCATTTCTCCCATCCCCTTAAGTTGTTCTTCCTTAGTGGAAACAGAAACTAAATTAAAACAAGCATTTTCATCTCAAAAAGTCCTACTAAATGTTCTAATGGTCCCTGAATGTAATCCATTATTAACCACCAAGCTCAGTTCTATACTATCAAGGAAAGGAAAAGAAGAATTATTTCTTTCCTGAAACTGAAGTTTAAACACTTTATAAACAACCTCAAGTTTTTAACAAAATCAGACCAGATATTTTCTATCTGTACTGTTCAAAGGCCGAATATACAAGGTATATTCTAACTTAGCTATTATATATTTGTAATTAATACTTACTAGGAGCAGTGAGTTACTAAGTGCATGAGCTGACCTATCTATTAGAGCACTTTCTCCAAATACTTTTTCTCTTGACAGAATGAATTTTATGTAGCATTGTGTTTTGGACATAAAAGGCAATAGTTCCTGTGGCAGAACATTTCATGGAAAAACAAGCTTTTAAATTAGATTTATATAAAATACATTTTCAGACCAAATTATCATATTATTTATATTTTATTGGTATTTCCATGCAAAGCACTATTCCAAAAGAAATTTATCTTACTCGTTTCATTCAAAATGATGAAGCTCAAGTTTTTTGAAGGCATTTGAACATTCTGCAGCATTTTATCCAAAGCTGAATTGTCTTCCAGGACTCGTAGTACTGAAAAAATACATGAAAGAGCAGTAATTCATTACAATGTGAAGAAGTTAGCTCACACAAAGCAATAATGAGCATGTGTGCAGAGCAGAGATGGGGCTGTGTGGACTTCAGGTAAGAAGGCTTGTGTCTAAACTGCTGTTAAGACAATCTAAAGCCAAGGAAAGTCTCACACTGGTCTTATTCACATACACATTCCTGCAAGCCAAAGAAGATTGACATAGAAGAACATACCTTTATCATCTGTGCTCCTATGAAGAGTATAGATGGGCAGACCAGGGCCTGTTAATGTAATCAGTGAAAATCTATGTTTCAGATGACTGTTGCATACATGAACTTTCAAAAATATCAGCTACTACTGTTTGATAGAATATATAATAGCTGTAGATAAGAAGCTTATTAAATGTCTGTTATAGAATCTCTTTCCCACTCCCTTTTTTTTCTTAAAAATACTGAGTACACAAAGTATTCCTGAAAAGATGCAGGGCTCACTAGAATGGGGTAGGAGATGGACTTCTGCCCTGCTGGGTATCTCGAACAGGTTATCTTCTGTGTGTTCAGTTTTCTCAACAGTAAGCTGAAGTAGGAGCTTAAACCTTCTCCATTGTACATCTGTGACCCATGCGACCTTAAAATCTCTCCAGCTCTGTACTCCTCAGGGCTCTGGAGCCATCCTCACCTTGAGGAAAAGAGTTCCTGCATGGGCCCCCACTCTGCAGAGTCCAGGAGCCAGGAGGCACATCTGCAGTGTCTGACTCGGATAAGCTGTTTCTTTCTGGCATGCAAAAGTGTTTTTCTCACAAGCCCATATCGTCACTATTTATCCCAACTGTGGTAGCTGTGGAGTGGAAGGTAATGTAGAGCAAAGCTATTTCGTGAGCTATTAAATTCTTATACTAGATTGAAAACCCACAGTGAAGGCTCTGTTAGACCTGGATTTGAATACTGGCTGGTTTGCTGGATGAGTTAGGCCAATGTGTCTATGCTTCAATATTCTTGCATAGAAAATGAAGATAATACGAACTTTGAAGAGTTTCCTTAAGGTTTAAACAAGAGCACAAATCTTACACAATGCCTAGTATAAAGCACGTACTCAAGAAATGGCAACAAAAATCAGCCATAGTCAAGAACACTAAAAAATATGTAATAAAGAAAATATACTAATGAGATAAAAATCAGATAATTGGTCAGAGTCCTCTTTATATTGTCATTGACTATTCTTTCTAGAAAATCTAGATTCTTTCTCTCTTTTTGAGAAGCAAGCCAACACAGCATAAGAAGGGAGGACTCAGGTAAGATTTGCTGAGTCCTGTTGAACATACTGTGTGACCTGGATCTGTCTCAGGAGAAAAGAAAATGTTTTTAACTCCGTTATTTTATAAATGCACGGTTTTTCTTTGAGGTGTGTGTGCATGGCTGGGGGTCTTCCTAGTCTCAAAATTCCATGTCTCCTGCTCTCTTCTCTCAGACCGTCTCAGCTCTCTTCCTCTATAATGTGAATGGCAACAGTGCCAATGGCCTTCCCCTCTCTTTGCCCAGGTTTTTTCATTTGTAATAAATATTAATAATTGCAATATCAACAGAGGACAGAGAAAGTGAGCATGCTGGGTGACAAGCACCACTCACAGTCTCTTACTAACTTTAGGAAGGATGTGTAAAATAACCACTTAAAATCCATAACACGTGGGTGTGTAAGAATTCATTCCGAAGGGAGAAAGAGGTGGTGTGTACTCATCACTTAAATTTAAATGAACATAAAAGGGCCAAGGTGACTTCAAGGACTCCTGAGTCTGCAAAAGAAAAGAGACTGAGCAGAAGAGAAAGAAGGGGTGTCAGAAGGGGGCCATCCGGGATGGGGTGACGGGGCCAGGGGAGCGGCAGCACGGCTGTCTGTCTGGGGACGAAGGGAGTTGCTTCCATGGAGCAGTCTGAGCAGGCAGTGCCCTCTTCGTAACCAGGACAAACTTACCCAAACATCTCAGCTGATAATATTTTGCCTCCTCACTAAATGACACAGAATAGTACTGACACCTTTCTGGATTCAGGTCACAACTAAGGCACTTCACATCTGTGTGGTCATTAAGTTGAATTCTGTAAAACCAACAGTGGTAATTAAGTGCTTGATCAAATATGTGAAAGGAAGAAAATGAAAATTAATAACACCATGTTGTTCTAGTTTCAGCAGAATCGGAATGCCAAAGCAATCCCTGAGATTTGTCTTTAATCTTAAAACAAGTATATGAATTAATAATAACTTCAATCTCCCGCTGTTTAGAAATGTCATAAAGACTGAATAAAATCATTGTCTTCAGTGTTAAACAAATTGATAAATGAAGGAACAAAAATACTTCACAACAATTATAGTATTAGTTAGAACGAGACAAAAAAACAGAAAGAGAATCTAGGAGCAGCCCATCAGTGAAAACCCTGACATCAACCCCCTGACAGAGCTCTTACTTATAAAGATTTCTTCCTCCTGGCATTCCTTTATATTCATTACTAATGTAGTATCTGGGAAGAAAACAAAGGGAAGAGGTATATTATTTACGTTTTTAAAAAAATGTGGATACGTCCCCTGAGCGCCAGCCCCAGCCGTACGTGCGCAGACAGGAGCCCCTGAGCAGGTATGTGTCCTCTATCTGCCCTTGCCGCCCTGCTCCTCCAGGCGACGTCAGAAGCCATTTCTCTCCAGCATCCCTATCCAGGACACACTTGTTTTCTTAGCAGACTAAAGTGTATGAAGCCAGAGATTTCTTCCTGAATTAAAGTGATAGTAAAAACTCCAAAAAAAGCATTTATAAGAAAAATATGCCTGGACAACTAGATCGAGCTTAAGAGTCCCATGCACCAATCCTGTTTTCCATATTCTCAATTCTAGAATACAAGTTACTAGATGGCAAAAGCTGCATATTCCTGAGAGATGCAGAGCCCCTTCTGTAAAGAGTCTTCAAAAACTACTTTGGGTAAGTGGCAAAATCCTTGTGATGAGGTCAATAAGAAGTCCGAGAGTCTAAAGAAATTTGCCTTTTGCTGACAGCTCGTGTGTGCTGGTGCTAGGAGGCTACAGCAAAGCCTGCCATTTTCCAAAGAGAAAGGCCGAGATACAGGCAGATAAAATTGCCTTTCCCAGTCTCCCAAACAGCTGGTGTCAGCCCGAAGATAATGGAATACCCCAGTGCTCCTGCAGCATTCCAGAACATTCCAGTGAGAGGCTGCAGTTCCTGCAGCGGAAAGCAGGTAAGCCCAAGAGGTAGAGCCGTTTGGTGGCATGGTATCAAATCTGCTGAGCATATGTGAAAATCATTAAGGCTTCCGTATGTTAAAAAGAAAAAAAAGGATTGAACGCATTCCAAATCGACTCCTCTTTGTGGGAGATTTTTCCCCGCTTCAGTGCGAAGAGGGCGTGATTATAATGTGTGGGTTTAGAGCATACTTACTGATTATTAGAATACTCACAGGTAATTGCTGGTCAGAGCTTCAATCCCAATGACTTCCCAGGCTCCTTTTGTAATAAATGTACATTCCTGATGGGGTTTTTAAATGAGAGATTTACTAATCAAAGTAGAGGATTTAATAATTTATACCAGGAAGTCAAATAAGTCTTGAGATAGCTTGCTGAGCATCCATGCCCTATTCCACCTCCCTCCATGCTTCACGGAAAAATTCAAATTGCCCGACTTCACCAAATGATTTCTATTTCATTTTAATTTCAAAGGAAGGAAGCCAACCTGGAATCCACTATGCAAGAATACTCACTTTGTTGTCCTTTTGGAACTGGCAAATGTGTTTGTAGCCCTCTGTGTTGCTGATGATCTTGTAGAAGCTATTACCATCAGAGGTGAAATGAGGTTCTGCAGGTCTAAACTAGACAGTAACAGAGAGTAAAGAAACATCACAGCTCTTGACTTGTCTCAGTACCAAGTCCAGTTTTAGGAAGTCCTCCCCAATGCTCAAAAAACAGTGCTTCTCTTATTTGTCAAGTAAAGCTAGAAGATTTCAAAAAGAAAATCTACTAGAAAATAGGAAATAGACACCAAACTCCTGTGCAGTAAATGAGAAATTGCACATAAAGATGCCCACAGTGGACACTGGACACATAGGAAAGAATGCTTGGTATCATTCTGGAGCAATTGCTGAGCTCTTTTGGCCATAAGGACATATACCCTAGCTTCCACCTTTGTTTCAAGAAAGAAACTTCTTCAGCATCACAACTGTGCTTTCTAGAAAGTGGCATATTATTATCTGACTGTTTTCAGGTTGGAGGTAGTTTGTACTTTGGAGAATTTTCCATTCCTGTTTTTACACAAATTTTTTGAAAGTAAGGCTTAGTCTTTAACCATTTCTGGACTAGAGACCATAAGGAATGTCTGTTGTAGATTTCCTATGGAAGCATTCATATAGTTATTTTTATCATAAGCCTTTTCATTTTGCTAAAGATGATCAACAACTTACAAAAATGGTTGCATGCAAATACAGAACAAAACTTTCATTTTTTAAAGTTCAATAGAAGACAGTTCTCAGAAAGTAATGTTTAAAAGAAAGAATGCCTATCCTGGCCTGAAAGGACTATGTTGCTTTTCAATTTATTTTTCCTAGCTGTGTTTAAGAGCAGGTAGGAGATGGTCTTTTAAAATTGTTGGTTCACTTCGCCCTCGATGTTTCCTGTCTCATCAGCTCCCATTTTGGGAAGAAAAATGCTTGCCTCTTCTATTTAGTGATTCAAAGTGAATTCATTTATGGAGCAAGCTGAGGCGTGCGGCACACTTGGTGTTCTCATTACAGAGCTCTGAAACACACTCCCCTCTCTAGACCTATGTTCACAGCCTTATCTTTTTAATACATTTCCCTGTTTCCCCTGGATGGAGTTGTGCCTAGTAGAAATGTGTGAAAAGTGGCATCTGTCTGGTTAAATACAGAGAGGAAAAAACATATTTTTTTTAAAGAGTCGTGAGGAAGTGTAGCATGTCTCTTGCCATGGAGGAAACCACTTTTCTTGTTGGCAAACCTCTCCCCTCTGCCCAATCAGCGCCTGAAGAAAAAGGACATAGGAATGCTGTCGGAGCTCAGCCCAGCAGAAAGGATGGTCTTCCTGGACTGAAGCCTCACCTCCGTCACCCAGGATACAGGAAATAGTTACAGTTTTTGTGTCACTTTGCTTCCCTTTTAAAGAGGAATTAATAGAAGTGGTCGTAGAAGCTGGATGGGATTCGGTTTTCATCTTTCGTATGAAATCTCATGACACTTGAAGTCCCTTCATCCTGGCCCTTCATTCCCGTGCTTCCTCCCAGTGCCTGTGGCTGGTGATACTTCGCAAAAGGTGTCGGGGGATGAGCAGAGCTCTGAGTCTGGGAGGGTCACTTGCCTTTCCTGGATAAAGCTCTGCTTCTGAGTGCCTACAAAGTGTAGATTCATATGAGTGTGATTTTCTCCAGAGAGGTGTGCAGGGGACATATGGTTGATGCTGTTACTGCCAACTGTGGTCAGGTCTTCTTAGGCATTTGTCCAAACTGGGGGGCAAACTTGTGTTTTTTGCCTTCAAAGCACTCATGCAGCACCCCTGGCTCCTACGATGTTTCTGCTTCTTCAGGGGACCGTGCTCATACAAACTTAAAGCAATGCTGACAGCATGCACAAGACCCACGCAAACTCAATCAGACGAAAATCCAGCATAGAGCTGGGGACATGGGCAGGAGGCCCTAACCTTACCCAAGGAACTATTGGCAGCAGATCATTGCTGACTGAGGGAGTGTTGATCTTCTTTAAGGGAGTGACACTAGACAGACTAAACAGGCTCCAGTGGCTAAACTCACACTGAAGGACAACTGGGTACATAAACTTATATGACAGAATGCATGAAATCTTGTGGGTGGGCTCTAAGAGGGTACAGATAGGGAGTGCGGTCTAAATGGGATTAAGATATATTGTGTGAAGTGCACAAAAATTCAATAAAATATATATTAAGAAAAAAAATCCCATAACTGAAACAGGAGGTCAACAACATATTCTGTATGCTGATGGCCTGTGAGTAGCACTTGCTTTCTAGCTTCATGAGAGCTACAGTTTGCCTGCAGAATTAGCTTTGTTTTGCCAGCTCTAGTCTTGATTTTGATTTTTGTCCCTTGGCTTTTTCCAATTGTGTATGGCATATGTTCTCGATAGAAAGCACATTAACAAGCTGAGAAATGGGTCAATTAAGATCTCTATTAATGACAACATAAAGCCTTAGTATAGAACAGTTACATGTTAACCAGCTTTGACTAGTGGGCCCAAAGTACATCAAATCCATAACTCATAGCACTTACTCTGCCAACCCAGCCTGTAGTACTCATTTCAACGTGCTGCTGTGCCTGGGAAAGGAAAAAGACAGTGCCAGGGTTTCAGACAGGGTGATAAGATGAAATCATTTTTCTTTTTCTTTTTCTTTTTTTTTTTTTTTTTGGAGACAGGGTCTTATGTATTCCAGGCTGTCTCTTTAATAACTACATAGCCAAGGATAGCCTTGAACTTCTAGTCCTGCTTCCATTTCCCAAGTTCTGGGTTACAGGCATCTATTATCACGCCCAGTTTTATGTGGTGTTAGAAATTGAACCAAGGGATTCATGCATACTAAGCAAGCATTCTACCAGCTTAAGACCTAGCCCCATGAAATGTATTCCTGTTTTAATATACTACCAACAAATTTACACCTGTAATAGAATAATTGAAAAAAATCTCGTCATGTTGTATTTTTCATGTAATGACATTTGATCCTTCTGCTTCCTGAAGTTCTGATCTGGCTCCACCTCACACACCATCCTGGGAGCTCCAATGGCACTTCCAACCCAACATGTAGAGATCTGAAGATGATTTGCTTTGCTTTCCTCCATCCTCTCAGGCCAGAACCCTTCCAGAGTGTCTGGACTCGCACACTGCTTACTCTCTGCTCACAGTCATCTTCCTCAGCCCCTTTCTTGGGACAGACTCTTGGCAGGTTTTTTGTAGTCCACTGCCACAATGTCCTAATCAGAGATGCAATGTATCCTTTCTCCTTTTGGTCCAGTATCTTCCTTGTTCAATTCCCCAACTGACTTCACTTGGCAGTAGGGTGGCTATGGGTCTATCATGATAGTCTCAAGTATAAAATCTTAGCACAGTTTTCCATCTCTTATGAAATAAATTCAAACTACTTAAAATGGTCCCTGAGCCTGAGTCTAAATGTCTAGCCTCATTTTTCATCCTCATCTTCTTCCCAAATCCAGGTGATAATCACACCCAGTCCTTAACTGCTTCAATATGTTCACTCTGGATGTCCTTGCACAATCCTTAACTCAGATGGACCTTTCTTCCTTATCTGTCTACATAAGACATCTTATCCTAGATGACTATATATCCCCCAAGCCACTTCCTTGTCTTGATCCACCTGCCCCTAGTAGGGTATCTTTTGTTACCCTCTGTACCTAACTTAAGCCCTCTTGTGGCACAGTGCCCTAATATTGTGATGAGGAGTTAATCAACAGGAAGTAATGAACTTGGGTTTTTTTTTAGTTCTGGCTGTGTCAATGTGACCTAATCGAGCACCTTAACCTCACTGAGCCTTAAACTTCACAGTTCCCAATGAACTGTAAATGCTCAATACATGAGTCTTGATATAGCTTCTCTATGAAACTCCCTACCAGAACAAAAACATCTTGGGACAACTGGGGTGTCTAACTAATTAAAAACTATCCATAACTCCGTAACGACTTTTGGCAATGTTTCTTGCATAAAAAAATGATTAAGTATGTCAAGATATGGACGTGCTCAAGCTCTCAGGTAAGACTATGACTTGTGCCCATCTGGAGTGAAAGCAAGAAGGGTGTGTGTAGCACAGGCCTCATGACCAGAGAAGAAAAAGAGGCCCAGGGTATTCATGGCATGTGCCAACAAAACATCAATATCTGCCCCTCCTGAGGCTACTGGCTCCCAAAGGCAAGTCCCAGTCTGGAAGGACTTCTTGGGGTCCTGCTGAATTAGCATTTATTTTACCTCAGTATAGTTACCTTCTCAGGCTATTAATTATCCAATTATGTTCTAAATCTGTTTCCTGCCTAAAGACAGTCACAGTCTAGTAAGGATCTATAGTCCCCTGGTGTTTTTGTTTCATGTGTACTCAGTCACTTGGATTTTCTCTGTTAAAATAACCCTCATTTCAATTGCAGCTTCTGGTCCTCTTTGTGATCTTGAATATGGACATCAGATTCTGTCTTCTACGTTATCAGTCACTCATTGCCCCCTCCCAAATGATTCATATCTAATCTATAACTAAAACATCATGACTAGAGAACAAGATGAAGTGGAAACACCACCAAATATCAAGGGACCTGATGGGCAAGACGGACTTGCTGCCTCAGGGTTGGACATGGAGAGAAAAGAATCTCAAACATTTACTGATATCTATCCTTCATTCTCCCTGAGTCCACAGAGCCCTCTCATCACATGCAGTTGGAAAAGCAGAGAATCCTAATGCAGTCTTACCAATGGGCAGTTCCATGTTAGGTTGGACTTATCATAGTCACAGATGTCCATCACAGAATAGTTCTGAATCCTCCTGAGCCACTGCAAAGAAATTCTTTCTTGTGTAACCCATGCTACATCACACAAGTAGTGATCCCTGCAGAGAAGAGGAGAAAGGAACAGGAGAAAGAGGAAGAAGAAGAAAAAGAAAATGAGAGAGATTAATTTTTCCAGACTTTGCAGGGCTGGAATGATGGTTCAGTGGATAAAGCACTGGCCATAAGCATAAGGATTGGACTTCAGACCTTCAGAATCCAAGAAGAACCAGTGGGCAAGGAAGATGCCTATAATCGCAGAACCTGGAAGACACAGGCAGAGATCTCCTGGACAAGCTCGTGATCTAGACTAGGAAGAGTTGGCAAGCTCCAGGGTTCAGCAATTCTCCTACCTCAATGAATAAAGGTAGAGGACAACTGAGGAAAACACTGAATGTCAACTTTGGGCCACCATAGACATGAGCACGCATGTATACCCAGACACATACAAACATATGCACCCACACTATGCACACATACAAACAGAAACAAAAAAGATATATGACATTTTTCCAGACCTTGTTACCAATGAACTGTTTATACTGTAAAAAAATAATTTCAAATGGGAAGTAGAATTTTACATATTTAGGAGTATCACTGAATCCCATAATACTTTATCTTTCTTAAGCTTAAAGTACAATTTAATCTTTAACAGAAATTTAAAGCACACCTAACAAGAAAAGCAGTGCGAGCATACTGAAGAGGTTTAACACACATGAATGAAAGCATTTTGCACAGGATTTGTCAAGTCCTGGGCTTGACTTCTGATACCAGGGAGTCAAGAGTCAGGCAGTTCTCATCTCTTCTCTGCTGTCTTGAGCACAATGTAGTGAGGTCCATGATCCTGGCAGAGATTCTAGCATTTTCTGGTAATTTATCATGTTTCTTCAAAAAAATTCTTATTATTAAGGTGAAATTACAGATAACACTTTTCTCAACTTCATTTTCAGATGGGGAAAAAAAAATAGACTGGTGCCTCCATAAGCTTTACAAATCAAAGAATTATAACTTAAAAAGTATTTCTCAAGAGTCAGAACATGAACCCTGTGAAGGAATTGAAGAACCCTGTAGAACTTTAACTTAAATTTATAGGTTGTCTTAACAGGGTATCCTCCCCAGCACATACCTTTAAGTATTTTTGGAATCACATCGTGATTTACATGGAAATGCATGGAATTTATGGCTCACTCTTCTGTAGCCTCCCTAACATTTTTTTGATGAGGATGGTTTATTTTCCTTTTATATTTTTGCCCCTGCTCTAGGGTGATTTTGGCTGGTTATTCATAAGTCACTTCTCTCCAGTGTTTGATCAAAAAGTTGTTTCCTTTTGTTAGAAGTTCAAGAGGAGTCTTTCATCTTACTTTTTTTGTTCTGATCCCATACCGTGTCCTCCTGCACCCAACCAACCCTAAAATACTCCCTTTCCTCTGTCTCTCCCAGTAGCCATCACCTTCTGTTCTTCTTGCTTGACTGGAGCTCTTTGAGACAGGGACCACACGGTCCTAAAACAGGTACTCACCAAGTTCTCCCCTTACAAAGGCAAAATCTTTCTTTTGAGTTTTTTAAACTGAAGTTTTGATATTTTTATACAATCTAGTTTGATGGTGTTTAGGTCCCTTCCCCCATCTGCACCTTCCCCCACTGCCCCCCACCCAATTTAATGTTCTCTCTCTCTCTTTCTCTCTCTCTCTCGTCTCTATGTTATTTGACTGCAGGTTTCAGGTACTGACGGGCCAAAGCCCAGGCAGTAAGCAAGCACCACATTCACTCGTATTTGCACCTTTCTAGCTCAGCCTTCTTTGCAGTCTCCTGTCTTGGTGGTCGTACTCTAAATGCACCCACTTGTTTTCCAGTCGGCCTCTCTGTCTTCCACTATCCACGCCCTCACTTACATCTTAGCTGAAGCAACCATTCCCTTATCCGTGGTGTTTTGGGAAAGCTGCTGCTGCTGCCTCATGGAGCTTATCTCAAGCTGTCAAGTTTTAGGGAGCAAGGTCCCCAAGTCTAATCTAGCTCTTCTTCACCCACTGAATGCAGAGGAGAAACTGAGAAATTGGAAAGGCAAATTGTACCCAAAACAAGTAATGCAGGTTTGCAAATAACATGGAAGAATATTTTAAATGGCAGAAATAAAGCTTTTCAAGATTAATATTCTAGACCAGAAGCTAGAAGACATTTAGTTGAAACCCAAGTAGTAGTAGATATTTTAGTCTTTGTAGTCTACCTGTTATCTGTGTTCCCCCCTGCCCCACACACATTCTGAATGCTGCCAGCCAAAGACAATACCGACAGAAATACAAGTCAAAATCTTCAACTTAAATGTCATGTAAATTGATGCCATAATTTTTTGTGACATTTCTTCTCATCCATTTGAAAACATAAACCATTCTTGATTGTGGATGATACAAAGATGTATGACAGGGCAGGTTTGAATCATAGTCCCTGTTGGGCCAAACTTGGTCCTGTTCCAGTCATTCTTACTCACTTAGATAAAAAAAACAAAACAAAACAAAACAAAAAACAAAAAAAAACTTTGATTCCTATAATCCTAGCAGGTAGGAGACTGAAGCATGAGGACTGTTGAAAATTCAATGCCAGGCTAGGGTACAAAGTGACACCATGTCTCATCAATCAATCAATCAATCAATCAGTCAATCAATCCACAGCAACAAAAATCCTTTGGAGGATCTAATGAAAAATGTGTATGAAAAATTTCCATCTCTATGTTGGTGGAAAAAATTCTTTCTAGTCACAGGCACAATCTGGGACCCAAAAATATTCTTCGTCCTTTTCAAGTTCTTGGGTAGCAAGGAGGCAGCGGGCAAGGAACTCTCATTTATGATTGTGAGTCACTCAGGCTAATTAGCTTTATCTACAAAAGCTATCAATTACATGTCAAGTTTGGAAGTCAGAACTATAAAGTGACTTTTCTCTACTTGAAAACATTGAGTAATGGAATGTGGAAAATCAGCCAGGAAAGTCATGTGTGTTGGCCATCTTCCCTGCCCTTTTCTAGATAAAGGGTAATGAACCTGAATCCTCTACCTTAGTTATTGTCTATAGCCCAAAATGTACTCTGTACTCTGGGAGGGTTCAGCAAAGTCCTTTCATCAGGGGAGTAGACAGTCTGTTTTGAATTTTTTATAAGCATACTTCCCTCCAGTCACACAGCCCTAAACTGAGATCATGCCAGGCTGAGACTTTAGTGTCAGGTAAAATGTATAAACCAATGGCTCCACTGAACTCATCTGAAACATTTAAGTCCCACAGCAAATCAGAAACATCCCAGCAACAGGATTTTCAGTTATCCTTTAAGGATATGTGATGATTTCTTGGTAGGGACAGCAAATGCTTACTACACTGTCCCTCTGTAGTGGTTGGGGTGGTAATCTCACACCTGAAGCTTAGCCTTTTTTTGAGCCAAAACCCCTTGTCCTAGCTTAGGCTCAATGACCTAACAAAGTCTTCTAACTTCTGAATGAACTACATCGGACCAAGGGGAATTTTGTTGGCTGTAATGTGGAAGCAGAAAAGAAATTTCTGGATTTAATGAAAGAGATTTTATGCCCATGTGGAATTGATCCTGTGCCAGAAACTGGGCTGAGTCTTTCTCAAAAGGCTTATAACTACTCTGTGAGGCAGGTACCACTGTGGTTCCTGTCTAACTAATGAGGAAATAGAAGTGCAGAGAGGTTAAGTAACTTGCCCAGGTTCACCCAATCAGAAAGATTTGAAGCCAGGATTCAAATCAAACAGATGGCTTTAGATTTCCTGTTCATAATTGTTCCTCCTGCCCATCCTATTGGGAAACACTAGTAGTTAGGTTCACCCTTTTCATTTTTTCCAGCATAAAATTCCTTACTCAATAAACTCCGTATATATTTTAAGAGTTGTGTGTAAACCAAACTTTATGAAGAATATCAGTTGACTATGCTGACAGAGACTTGCTTTTGAACATCCTGCTGTAGAAAATTCTCTTATAAAAGTAGCTGCCTGTCCTAATATCATGTCTTGCAAAGAGCAGGCATTTCGTAGAACCTGCACTTAGAAACATTTGGGGACAATAACTTGACACAATAGACCTTAACACAGATAAAAGAATGTATGGATTCCAGTTAGGGGGGTGTGAGGGGGCAGTGAGGAAGGAAGCAGAAAGATGATTAAGACTGACTGAGATGTATTGTATGAAACACACAACTATTCAATAAAAACGTCTTCTGGGTGACATCTATGCCTCTAATTTGTGTGTTTTTTGTACATTAATGATACTTAAATTAAGGTATGGCTTACTAACAGGGAAGAAGAATGGAGGGAAAAATGCTACCAAGAGCAACTGCAGACCAAGGAGTGATTAATTCAGTGAATCATCAGAGGAAACAGGCGTACTGCCAGTACTGGCCGTGGGCTCCATGCCACCCTCTGCTTTGATAGGGATGCCAACCCTCCTGGGTCCACTGACAGATCGCAGAGAAGAAGGATGGGTGGGGCTAGGTTCAGCAGATCTGAGGGATACAATATTCAGAGCACACTAGCCCTAATCTGCCTGCTTGCTTGCAGGTGTCACTTGTTTGTTGGCTGGGGAGATAGACTACCTGTCCAGTTTACTTATCTCTTCTCTGACATGCTCAGGCTCTGATGACACTGCTGTGCAGACCAAGGATTATCCTCTGTTCAGAGGAGATAGAGCAAGTCTTTATCTACTGTGTCCCTTAGGACCAGGAAGAACAAAGCAGGATAAGTCATGTGCTAAGCGTGATTGGTCCTCTGGGGGCCCCTCAGCAGATGTTTACTAGGGTTACTTCACCAGAACACACCCTCCCCATTCTTGTAGTTTAGCCACAGAATTTGCAGGTGCCTAGGCAGAGAAAGAAAAGAGAGATTTCTACACAGGATGATTTTGAAAGCTATACTTGGAACTGACTGCGTGACTTCCTAAGCCTGGATCCATCCATCCATCCATCCATCTCTTGTCTATGTAATTATTCTACAAATATTATTCGACACTATGATCCAGTCACCCTGATAAGTGCCAGAATTACTATTGTAAAACCAACCCTGTAGATCTTGCCTTACTTCAGCTGACAAGATCACTGCTCCAAAGAAGTTAGGAGTTTCACGAATTTTGCATTGTATGCTATTTTCCCTCAAATATTTTGAGCTTTCAAATTCCCAATAAGCAGCTCAACTAACCTAGTCTAGCTTAACTCTTGATCTATCAAGGCAGTAGAAAGGCTCACCCTGGTTCATGTGCAGGCCTGGTTTTTAGAAGGGTGGCCTAGGTGCCCTTCTCACCCATTTCTAATTTACAACAAAAGCACAATCTAACCTTATCCTCTGATAGGATTTCACCTCTAGAAGCTGTGTGACAGGGGCATGTACCAATAGGAAATGAGTGAGAAGAACCTGGGCAGAGGGAGAAAAGTGGTATTGATCCTGCTGGTCTTGAGGATCTAGTGAATCGCAGGGAAAACACAGCGCAGGGGATCAGGAAGCCCACTAAGCATAACATGTTAGGATTGACTTTCTTCAGAGAAGTCTTCCCCGAAGATCAGAAAGTGGTGTTTCAGCATGTGCTAGATAGAACATTTTCCACAGAGGGGGCATACAGCCTCAGTTTGGAAACACTGCAATCTCACCAATACAGCGATCAGAACTATATTTTAGATTCTCTATGCAATTCGTCCCTGTGGCATCTCCCCTCATAATTCTTTGGTAATATATATTCCACAGAAAATACCCATAGCCAATGAGGAAGCCTTTACCATGAATTCAGATTAAAGAACTACAAAGAATAAAGACTTAATGAGTAATTCACCAATAGCAAAAGGTATGTCCTCCCAGTCAGTTAACTTTCTGAGCTCAGCATTTCGCCGCTATGCCTTGGAAGGTGACTGCTTAGCAGGAGCTCCTAATGCTCATCATCTGTAAAATGACTGTGGAGATGACCCAATGGGGTGCTATGGGGAGTAAATGAGAAAGGGGGGGAACAGTGAGCTCAGTCCCAAACCACAGGAAGTTCTCAACATATTTAAATCCAGTTATTCAATTATTTAATTATTTTGTTCTAGTAAGCAGACACCTCCCATCTCCTAATTTCCATTTCCACACTAATTCGCTGTGTGACTGAAGCACCTTGTTTTCTCTCTCTGATCCTCAGTCTACTCTTAGTGGAGTTCTGATTGTTCTGGGAACTTCTCCAGATTCTGTTTACATGTTCAGGAACCCAGGGAAAGGAGTAGGGGCAAGACCCAGGCTTTCCCTTAGCCAAGAACAATTTTCCATCTGTTTGCTTGAAGTGGACGATAGTATTCTATCTCATTGAAATAGGTTCCCAAGTCTTAAAAAAAATGTTTGTAAACCATAGTTGAGGTCTACTGCTGGTTCTAGACGGAACTGTCTTCTGAGGTACTCACAGCTCATCCTCTCCACAGAGTTATTATTGATTACAGACTGAGAAGTTATGGTTGGCCCTGCCAGGCTATCCCTGGACAGCCTTGAACTCCCACACCCTGTGGGTTCCACCTCAGTGCCTTCCTCCACCCTTGCTGCTGGATCCCACCTCTTCAGGGCCCATTCTTTCAGAAGCTTTCTTTGATCCCTCTGGTTCTGGAAGACCTCCCTTACCAGCGTGGGATGCCATCAGCCTGCTGCTTAGACTTCTTTCACTTCACTCCTGCAGTTACTTATATGAAAGTTTTATAGCTTCTCCTTGATTAGAAATTCTAGAAGGGTCCAGGCTCCTTTTATGCATATTTAGGAGTGTAAACAGTGTTGTTAATTTGCTGATAAGACTCCCTGACTGAAGAAAGAGATTAATATAGACATTTCTAATTGAGCTAATGAATTACTAAGCACAGAGCACAGTCTGCACCACATTGATAATGCCACCCCAGAAGAACTGGGCACTTCCTCCACTGCTCTGAGGACATCTTTAGGCCCTAAGGTCAACAGTCAAATTCATTGAGACAGTGATTCCTAACCCTTCCATTCCACTTAGAGAGAGATTATACTTGGTCTTTTTTTTAACCTTGACTTCATTTTCTTATCTATAAAAATGACATAGAATAATAGTTGTTGGGAAGAGAATTACTTAAGAGTGAAAAATAGAGCATATGCTAAAGCCAGGTGTTGATCTATAGTGAGTGCCCAGCACACACTAGCTACTTAAACAAAACCAGCATCAATAATGAAATTGCATAAACAATTCCATGGTAACAATGAATTGCACCCAGTATGACTTCTTATAGGAAAAGAAACACAATCCTGACTGTGCTTGATGACAGGATTTCAAATATCAAGATTATCTAAACAAGTAACAGCTTGGGTGACAAGCAACTATTGGGGTTCCTAAATGTGATCTCTAGTTTCTCTGAATTTCTCTAGTTCTAATACTACCACAGCATTACAGGTCATCCAAATAAAGGTTTTCAGGTCCTTCAAAATATTTACAAATGACCTTTGAAGTCTAAATCTGGTTTCAGATGCAACTGTTTTCAGAGCTATGTCCATGATCTTCCACACACATAGGTATTGGTTACAGACTGAGAGGTCACAGCAGGCACCGGCAGGTCTTCCCTAGACAGTCCCAGACAGTCCCACAAATTCCCACACGTACAGGCCTCATGTGGTCCTCATCCCACACCACTCTTTGCTCTCCCTTCAAGTAGGTTCCAGTCCTCCATGCAGTTCCTCTAATAATCTAGCACATACCCTTTGCAGGGTCTTTTGCCGATAATGTTCCCCCCCCCATCAAGGTACCATTCGGATAGAGTTCTCCTTTGTATCACATTTTGTTACAGGGGCTTCCCAGATCTCTTCTCTTTAACTCTCGTCACCTTTGCCTGCTTTGATTTCTTTTTGCTGTGGCCACCTGGCATTTCAGACTGTTATCTGTTTTACATCTGCCTTTTCCAGTGATACCTGGCTGCTCTGTTCACTGTGCCCAACACTAGACCTATGCCTCACCTGAAGACATGAAGTAAGGGACCAAGAGAGTTGCTGAATTAAAGAAAGAAAGATGAATGAATGGCAGCCTGGGTGATACAGAGGACACTGCAACTGATACTGCCATTCATGTTTGAAATGTTTTTTCCAGTGAATGGGAGACAATCCATTGCAAGCATTCAAGTGAAGTGTCTTACCCTGTCAACACGGATGTAGGAGCAGGGATTTGGATTGAAGTTGCATTGGTGGTTGAGCCGAGAGAGTCTATATTTGCAATAAAAAGCTTTACAGTTGGATTCACAGCTCCTGCCTAAGGAAACAAGCAAAAATGACAACACTGACAATAATTAAAATGCTCATTGTTACATAAATTTAAAACTATGTAAAATGGCATAAAATAATAGCAATCAAATGCCAGGAAACAATGTAATATAAACAAAATGAACATAAGAACGGGGAAGTGCAATCTTTTCATGTTCTGGTGAAACATGTATTCCTACGTGTGCAAATGCATAAGTTTATGTTTGCAAAATCTGAAGGTCCACAGCACTTTTGTTTAAATAATGGATGTTTATATGCTCATAATTTATGTTCCTTGTGCCAGCAAGGATAAACCTCTTTAAGGCAGTTCTATCACTTGCAATTATATCCTGATTCTGTAGAACAAAAATTTGGGGTGGTTTTCACTATGACTAGCACCTGGGGTTCTATCAAAGGCACAGTCCACCAGGAAAGTCAGCCAAAGCCCAGAGCACAGTACTAATTAGGCAGGAATCATCATCTCCACTCCAAGTCCAGGTTCACCACGTTGGAGCTTGACAGTCAATATTATGACAGAAGCCTGTAAACTTTTAACAAATGTACACATAGATCTTCCATTGACAGATTAGTTAGAAATAATACGATATTTTTAGTGAGAATATTTTATGGTTTTTTTTTTGCCAGTTTCACTCATCAAAAAATAACATTCCACTGAAAACACATCTCCATATTTAGTTTCAAATCTTTTTTCCTTTTAACTTCCTTTCCCTTCCTAAAATGGCAGCTCTTCATAAAGCAAATTAAGTGACTTGGTAAAAATAAAAATTCTTTTTTTTTTTCCCAAATCATTTACAGCAAAAATACTTTGTTAGATTTTCCTGTAGACGACGCTGTGGCCATTTTAATTATGGAACTAAGTGAAGAATCCCTGGCTTCTTTCTAAACCCCTCTTCTCTGGCTTACACTGCTTGACAAAGCTCCTGGATTTTAATAAACACACATCCTGGATGGCAGGGAACAATCTTGAAACCCAAGATGTGACACTACTATCACAAATGTAGGGCGTGCAAATTTTACATGGGTGCCAAATCCATAACAGAACCACTAAAACTAGTCATGTACTGTATCCTGTTAATTAGTAATACAATCTGATATATAACCAAGCTTTTCAACTTCAATTCGGGCTCATTCCAACTTCCACAAATGAGATGAGCTTCTGATTCAATTACAGCCTTGCTTTTCCTTCATTCAAACATTTCCTACCCCTCCCCTACCTCTTTCAAAAGCATTTTCACCATCTTTTTCTGCTTGTCATTTCTCAAAGTTTTTGGAGAAATTACAAAACCTTAAATCACACTCTTTCCTGGGATAATAAAAATACTTTAAAATTGCCAGATGCTGTTGACTTCAGCAAGAGTAATCACAGCAAGCTGTTGAAGAGAGACTGACAATATTTTCATTAGCAGGAAGGGATTAAATGCAACCACTCTCTTCCCATCAAACCACAGATCCACTATGTGAACAGGGGCACAGACCTTTGGATATGGAATCCATACAGTCTTAGGGTACTGTAATGATTCATCAGAATAGAAGGAGTATTCAATGAGTGGGACTCCCGTGTCGTTAAACTGGGCATATGCTAAAAAAGTGCCGTTTGGAGACCACCACAGAGCCGAGTAGGCACTGAAGACTTCCTCTGAAAAAAAGACATAAATTGTTCTGTTAGAAGGAGCTGATAAATTGGCTTTGGCATTCAAAATATTGTTCTCATTAGCTTTAGTAATTAAAGTAGAGTTCAACTAATGAACCACTTCACATTTGCTGGGATTCCAAAATCAAAGTAATACAAATGAATAAAAATAAAATCTTCAAAGATGTATCTAGATTGTAAAAATAAGTCACCCATTGGACTATTTTAGAATATTTTAGTATGCAATATTTAATATAAGCTCTCTATTTTTTCTTTATCTTATAATCCTCTAAATTTATGCCTCAAAAACATACTAAAAGTAAATTTCACACAGGAGGCTGATTTTCCTTTCTAATTTTCAAACAGTCAACATGCCAGCATGCTCTCCCCAACTGGGCTGAGTTTGTACTGAGCCCACGGGGTACTTGTGGGTGGTGTGTAGCTCTAGGCTATCAAACCAATATGGTGCCCAGAGTTTACTACTCTTGGCACAAATAAGGTGTGGGAAGGATGGATTTAGAATGGCAAGAGCTCCATGGACCCCAACTGAGAAATATCTCTTTTGCCCAGCCTACAGTCTGAAAACTTCCTGGCTTAACCTCCTCCTCTGATGTACAGGAAAGAGGGGCAAAGATGGAGGCAAAGGAAAGAAAAGCATTGCTTTCAACTACATTGTTGAACTCACTTTCAGTCTCTGATAAAGGCAACTTCTCCCTATGATTATTATGGGATCTATTCAAGGCACTTTCTATCACTGGCTCGTAAAATGCCAAAATCTCTCTCACCAAATGGCAATGAAAGACACAAATTGCTGTAGTCTGGCTCTGGGGACCCTCCACCAGCGCATACGTTAAAGCATCGCTCCCCAGCCTGTGATCTTACTGATGTGGTGAAAACATTAAGAAAAGAGAGCCTCATGGAAGGAAGTTGGGCCATCGGGGTTTGTGGCTATGAAGGAAACGTTGGAACCCCGACCCCGCCTTTCTTTTTGCTTCTTTAAACTCAAGAGATGAGCAAACTCTTCTACTGCATTTCCCTACCACGGTGTGCTGCCGGAGGGTTGGAGCACCGCGGCCAAGGAGCCAAACAAACAGGGATCAAAGTCTACGAAGCCATGCGCCAGGGTCAACCTTTCCTTTTAAAAATTGTTTACTTAGGCATTTTGTCACAGTAATGGAAATCTAAGAAATACACAGGTAGATGGTTAGACACTCTCGTTTAATCCACGCCTCATGTCATGATAAAGTATGAGAATAAAAATCAAAGCATAAAGGCTAGAATCTAAGGGTTAGGAATTAATCCCCCATTCAGTTTTCTGATGACTAGGATTCTCTGCAAGTGGTAGAAAAATACACTTTCCCCTTTTTAAAAGGATTTGTCTTTATTTTTAAGTGTGTATATGTGTGTGTCTGTGCCTAGGTATGTGCACATGAGTGCAGGTGCCCACAGAGTCCAGAGGCCTCAGATGTCCCTGGAACTGTAGTTATAGATAGTTGTGAGCTACCCAATGTATAGGCAGTTGTGAACTGCCTGATGTGTGTGCTGAAATCAAACTCAAGTCCTCTGCAAAAACAGTGTGTGCTCTTAATCACTGAGTCATTTCTCCAACACCTCCAAAACACATTTTGGGTACTAGCAATAGCAACTGCAGCAATAAAAGTAACAGTAACAAAACATAATACTCATATAGTTATGAGTAGCTAAGATTGATGAGTATAGTGCCTGACACTGAGAACAGCTGGTATTTGTTTCATCAGGCAATCTTCACCAAAACCCATTATACAGATAAACAGAACAAGGCAGGGTTAAAAAGGATTTTCAAAATCACCTTAGTCACACAGTAAATAACTGGGAAAGTCAAGAATTAACCTTTCAGATGTGAGACCATGCTTCCCACCTCGTGTTAACCCCCTCTCGCCCCCAGTGCTTTTTCCACATTTCAAATTACAGAAAACCTGTTTTCTGATAGGGGAAACCAACTCTCTGATTGCTTCATGCCTGAATCATCGAGCTGCATTTATGTAGCCATTTAGAATTTATAGAGCACATCCAATCTGATCTTCACAAAGAGATCTAAGTGAATCTATTCATGGTCCATTTCACAGAGAAGAAAACTGAGACGTCAAGAAATTAGATGAAATGTCTGAGGCAGGAACTAGAACTCATGCCTTACCATTTGGATTCAAAAGTTTCCACTAAGAACTCCTTCCTATGTCCCTTCCTCATAGCTTTTACCCATAGGTTCTTGTCTATAATACATCTGCAAACATAATATCAATACAATTAGAGTAAGTTTTCTTTTCAATTACTTTTAAATACTGGTAACAGGTAAAGGACACAGCTGGAACCATGTTTGAGTTAGTACTTATTTGTAAGGCAGAGAAAAATTTTCCATGTTGACAAAGAAGTAATTTGTCTTGAGGGACTGAGGTCCCTTCTTTGGAGGAAAGACTCTAGACAGCCGTAAAGCCATTGTCCTGAATTTAATGGCTTGATGTGACTATGCCAAAGGAGATCCTCCAGTTAAAATTTTCCTGGAGAAGGTGGTCAGAGATACCTAGGCTCTTATCTTGGTAACACCCAGCTGTTTCCGAGAAGGACCACAGCTTGGGGCGTGGGATGCACCTGATGAGTGTTGAAGACTGAATCCTCAGCATTGGACTGTAACCACATTTAGAGAATTTATCATTTCATCCTAAGTTTTAATCAAACATTTCTCTCAAGGCAGTGGAAACTTATCTTTCTCTTATTTCTAGTTGTTGTCTTATATTATCCATTAACTGAACTTGACTTGAACTGGGTAAGAATCAAAATTAAATCATGAAGCAAAACTAGTTTTTAACTTTGAAGAAGAAATAACAGAATGAAATCAAGATGAGTCTTTCTAACTGATATGAGGCAACCTTGTGAATGGTCTCGAATGCCAGTTGCCTTTTATCTTGGCAATTAACACATGAAAAATTCTTTCCTAATATTTTCTAAATTTCAAGAAAGCTTTCCCAATAAGTTCTAAAGCTCTTTATCCCAAGACAGAATATTTATTTTTAATATTTTAGCTTTGTTTTCTGCTTATTTTTTCTTATACTTTCCTAATCATATTTTTTCTCTAAAAACAGGAAATCAGGTTTTGTTCAAGTTTGAATGAATGCAAATCCTCTCTGAAATAAGTATTTTCCTTCCTTCTACTCTGCAACCCACAGACAATATTTTGTCATCTTTTTAATATCATAGAAGTATTTAGTCTTCCTTAGGCTGTGAAGGTCTCTTTAGAGAAACATCTGATGTTAATCTGGAGGCTTTTATGCCCTAGTGAAGCCAGAAGAGCTACCTACATAGAAAGGCCCTTTGTGGTAATAAACCAAAGACAAGTGGGGTATTGTGAGACAACTGGGACAGAGCCAGCACTAGTCACAGTTAAGAATTCTCATCTGTGTGATACCTGCCATTTAAGTTTTGAAAGAGATTTCATGGTATTTTCAAGGATACAGTTTACTTTTAATCCTACTGAATGCCTACCCCCAGTTTTTAGTATGGAAATGTTTAAGTATTCTTTTATTATTATTTTTATTTTATGTGTATGAGTATATTGGCTGTGTGTAAGTGCACCCGTGTCATGCAATGCCCTCAGAGCTCAGAAAAAGGCATCAGATCCCCTGGAACTGGAGTTACATTCGGTTATTAGCTGCCATGTGAGGTGCTGGGAATCAAACCCGGGACCTCTGCAAGAGAAGTCAGTACTCTTAACCACTGAGCCATCTTTCCAGTCCCCCAAAATGTCTAAGTATAGGCTTTTGGATTAAAGGTTTAGTCTCTACCTTCATAAACCCAGTCAGTTATTCCATTATATATTAAATCTTCTTTCCCAGTCCATGTTATCCTCTGACTAGGTAAATCTGGTTCAATTTTAACATAAATGTCATTCTTCCAAACATATGCCTAAAAAGATGAAAAAAAAATTGATATCAATAATAGCATGTTATAATATGTTTTGTCTTGGGGTCTAAAAATGTTATGCATATATGAAGATTACCATAATTTGAGAGACAATTTGAGTAAGATAAGTCATATATGCTCCCATTCTGAAATTATAAGTGTACAGACTATAATCTGTAAATAGAATAAAACATTCCTAATATGTTGAAATAAAAAGCCTTACAGCTATCACTGTCTGGGAGGTAAAGTGTGGCTTGCTAGCATACTGACCAGCTGCACAGGATGACGAATGTTTGTGTATTTCTTATTTGGGAGGGTTGGTAGAGGGAATGCAGTTGCATTCTTGGAGAGGGAAGTTCAACTGCAGAAAAACATTCCATCTTGTTATTTAAATTCTTTTTGGGTTTCTAACATTCTTCTAGCAACATAGAATAGGGAGATACATCAACAGTGATTTTGAAGAAAGCGAAAAAAACTCAGAAATATCTAAACACAGCAGACAAGTGGGACTTAAGAATTAATAAGCATTTTTCCAGTGAATAACCAATTCTCTAATAGATATTTGGAAACTTTCAGGAATTCTACTTATTGTTTTTGGCTAATAAAATAATGTCTTGAGCAATGGCACCATATTACTAATATAATGAATGAATGGGCTTCCAAATATGTCTGCTTGATACTAGGGTGAGTTGCATCTGCCTATAAAAGATTCCAGCCAGTATTTTTCTGTCAGCAGGAGAAGTGCACTGACCAGCTTATGACCTTCTTGTGACCATGTGATCCACTGTGTATTATTTGGAATCTTCTCTTCTGTAATCAGCTTCCTGAAGAAAAGTTATAAAGATGCATTACTGGAAGAATAACTCCATGTGAGATTTCTCTTAACAATTATATTAGAAAAGCCTAATAGACTTTATGGGAAAATCACTGACCTTTTATTTAAGTCATAAATATAATATGAAGCTGTGTAGGAATGCCTCCATTGCTATAAAAGAAAACAGATGTCTCAGTATTCAGTGAATCTTGATAGCTTGGCCCTTGACAGGTACAGTAAGATGTTTGTGCAAAGCTCAAACTTGACATATTATCATCCCCTAGATTCTTATAATTTTGGAACTTTAAAGTATCCTGAAGACCATGTAGTAAAAATTTCTGAGGATTTTTTTCCTAAGTTCACTTTGTCAAAGGACCTCCAAGGACCATTCCAATATCACTGTGGGTCAGAGTGGCACATTCTTTGTGTGACATCATTCCTAGCATAGCATACTAACATTGCCTGCTTAGGAAAACTCAAATACTCACTCTTTACCTATCTTAATTATAAAATATTTAAAAAATTTGGTGGTGTTGATAAAGACAGATGTTTAATGGTTTGTACAAGGATAATGAAAATGCAAGTATTAGAGATTTTTTAAGCTCTCTGGACATATGTGTGTGTATTAATATACAAATATATCATTAATTTTTAATCAAGCAAAATGAAAAATGAAAATAAGTCTAAGTCCAAAGGAACTAGAGGAAAGGAAACAATAAAGAACAATAATCAAATAAAAAGCACACAATGGCAAAAAAACACAAACAAAATCAAAAGTTAGTTTTGTAAGACTGTTAAAATTGCTACATATTCAATGTGATAGACAACTAAAAACCCCTGTTATCAGAAATGAAAAATGAAACATCACAACAGATCATATGAGAGCATTCTGGACATTTTTTTAATGTTACAAAAAGTAGAAACAAGGAAATTTTCCTTGCAATAGCAGTAGTCTTACATATAATTAACATTGAATCCATGAGTAAAAGCCTATACATTATGTCCAAACGCCTTTATGAACATACTCCTTAGTATTTGAAACCTACAAACAAATATTTAAGGAAGCTTTATTACAAATTTCTCAACCTTGGAAGCAGCAAAGACATCCTTCAATAATAAGTATGTGAATAGATGGACTGTGGTAGATCTACACAACATATCATCATTCACTCATTAAAAGATCTAGACAACCAAAAAATAAAATCAAAAACGTCAAGTACAAGTACATATTGCTTAGTGAAATCAGCCAATCTGAAATTACTGAATTAGCCACAGAACTTCCTGGAAAAGATAACTATGGAGACAGTGATTGCTTCTGGGAAGGGAAGGATGAGTAAATAGAGCATAGGACACTTCACACAGTGAGGCTTCTTTTCTCCTGACTCCATAATGGTGAATACATGCCAGACATTGTCACAATCCACAAGGTACCCCAAATGTAAACTGCAGACTTGAATCAATGAAAATGTGTCAGTACTGGCTCATGAGATGACACAAATGCATCATCTTCAGATATTTACAATAAGGAAGATAGAAAGGCCTGTGCAGGGATTTTCTGCTTATTTTCCATAAACCTAAAGCCACTCTAAAATACAAGGTCTATCATTTAAAAATGAATTAAAGTTATGAATTGAAAGGAGTTCCATAGTATCAGATTCCATAGAATATAAAACAACAGAAAAAAGATCCCTATATATTGTCATGGCATTATATGAATTAAGAACAAAATAGAAAATATGAATATACATTAGGCTTTCAGGAGCCAAGCATCAAAAGGTGGGGAGAAATATGATATATATGATCATATCTTTGCATTTATAAAAACCTGCATCTAAATGTAGATGCTTATAAAATGAAAGCTATCTTGGAAGTGTTTTGTCCATGCGTTTATATTTCCTATACTCGTTTAAGAAATCTAAAGTCTAGTAGAAACCACATAGTAGGTTTTCCAGAGTCAAACTGAAATAAAATTCAAGCTGTACTAATATGGAGGAGATAGAGGAAATTAACAGTTCCAATCTACCCAGCTACGTGACAGCAGTGCTGAGATATGGCCAGGACTCTGAACCTTAGCTACTTATCACTTCCTACCCTTCTGCACCCTCATGTCAACACGCATTTATTAAATTCCCACTCCTTGTAATCGTACATTCCTTTCCTGAATCCTGGATTATTCTGACACACCCCATGCTTGTTTCTTGGCAAACTCAAGTCTAATATTTGCAAAAGCCAAAAAAAGTGTGGCAAAGGGACTAAGATCATTTCAGGACAACAAAATCATCATGAGGTGAGGAAACAGATTTATCAGTTTATTTCAGTCTACAAACAATGGCGTTATCCTTTACCAAACATTATTCATCTCAAGGGGCTCTTAACTGAATGCAGCATATGAGCAAGTGAACTACAATAAAGAAGCTACAGCAGGATGTGGTGAGGGCTGCAATGAAGGAGGGCAAGGGAAGTCGCAGTCCTAAAATGATCCTGGGGACAGAGCGTCTAATGGGACAGGGGACTATTGGACAGAGTTTTCAGTGAATCACTTGTCTGGATAATGAGCTACAGTGCTATGAATGAGAAGCTGAAATACAAAGACAAGAAAGACTATGTCTAAGAACATATGCTCTGGAGCCTCCTAGCTTGGAATAAGAAGTTTCCACTCTGTAATGTCAGGCAAGCTTCTTTCTTAACTTGGGTTTTATTTTACGAAAAAATGGAGACAAAGGCAGCAACAATGTCAGGAACATGAGAATGCAGGTGAAGTGCTTACAAGATTGTGAAGCACTCTCAGCATGTGGTAGATAACACAGCATCTCCAGAGCATGCAGCGGTGAGCAGGGGGGTTAGGAGGGCATATCCACACAGACAGAATGACACCTATTCACTCACCTGCGCATACAGTCACTCATTTATCTGTAGTTGCAACTTAGAAATAATAATTGATTATGCTGGATGCACTGAGGCTGTCATGGAGATGTCATGAAGTGGAATGTAAAGGACACTGGACAGTGCACCCCTAAAGAAATGCAGTCAGATTAGCTTTTTCTTTCTTCTGGGTATGTTTATTGAGAGTTCATTCATTAAGAATTGATGCTATTCAGAAAATTCAATTGGATTTTCTTAGAAATAAAAATGAGAGGGAAGATCCAATCCTGGGCTTACAAGTTACCTTGAAATTCAGTGTTTTGTAACAAACCATGCATTCGTCCAATAAATATTTGTTCAGTTTTTACCCCAAAGTCCTGTCTTAGGAACTGAGAATACAATGGAGACGAAAACACAAAGAAACTGTCAAGAAATATGTCAGAATAAATGAAGGCTATTTCTTCAACAAAGAAATAACAAAATACAAATGTTATGACAAAATTGAAATAGGCTAATATGATAGAGAGTGGTGATGAGGTACAATGCCAAAGTGAGCCAAGTCAGCTTGGAACTGGATTAATGAGGGGAGAAAGTCAGAGGTTGCTGGGGAAGAAGGTAGCAGAAAGAATTAGCAAGGATTTGGGCCCATCAACTGGCATGTGAGTGATGATTAAAGGACACAAAAGTTGTGTACTTGAAGGCCTCCACTCCTATTCATAGGCAAGCCCTAAACCTACCCTTTTCGGCCCCTGTGCACAGCTTTCCTGAATTAGACTCCATGTGGCCTGGCAACAGACATCTTTGCCAAGTGACACTGAAATGAAGCAGGAAAGAGGTGCATTGGGTCAGCAGGTGGGTGTGGGGCGGGGGTGGTGGCAGGTGGTTTCAATGGCAGACTGAGGTCCAGGTCCAGAGCCCACAGGTGCCATGGCTATGTTTTATTCTGTGTGATGGGGAATCACTGGAGAGCTTAACGTAGGTAAAGCTTAATCTAAGTTAGATTTTAATAGGGACATTTTGGCTACGCTCTGGAACAGGGATGGCAGAGGCCTAGAGGGCACAGCAAAATCAGTGATGTAAACCCAAACCACTAATGATGGAGTCTATTACTTGCCAGGAGCTACACCCAATAGTAAGCACCACACTGCTTGTCAAACCAAATGAAACAGGAAGGTAAACTGGTCCCCCTTCCAGCTTCTCCCATACCTTCATATGTTGCCTTTAACACTCATGGCTGCTGTTCACCAGTTCACAATCCTGCTTGCTCATGAGAATATCTGTCATTGGAAAATTCTGATGACAACCTTACTCCCAAAACTTGAGTTGTTTGGTAGAAAGACTGAGTCTAGATATTAGGAATTTATTTATTTTTACTCAAGTACATTTGTTCTGGGAGTAGTAATAAGAAGTACTGAATTATAGATGTGAACATGCTAATTAAGAAGAGACATCAAAACGGGCATAGGTGTCTGATTTGCTTAGAGTTGATGGGTTTAGCAGAACACACAGTTCTCATAGCCAGAAAATGGAGCCCACGTGGTGGATCCAGGGTAAACACTGTGACTGAGTGGCACCATCCAGAGATGGCAAATGGAGAAGACAGTGCTTTGCTTGGCTAGAGTCCAGCAGGACTGGTGTGTGAGATAAGGCCACTCAATATTATTCATTCCAGGAATAAAGGTCAAGTGTAGGAATCTCCACCTTTGTACGTTGTTTTCAATATAGGGTATCTACGGGTTTCTGTTTCTTCCTACCAATTTTTAAACTCCCTATGCTTGACAACTGTTATTAGTGCCATGAAAACTCCCAAATTGGCACTTACAGTGACCAATAGCTTGCGTCATGAAGAGGATGTGAGATTCAGTGCTAACTTCTCTGAATGCCTGTGAATTTCATGTTGGGTGAGTGACTGGAAGAGGCTGGGTGTTCTGAGTAAAACCTTTGTGAACAGAGCAAGGCACCGGTTTGAACGTGGATGAGAGGTGGACTGGGGCATTGGAAAGAGTCTCTTCCGGAAGATGGTGCTTTAAACACTTTTAAAGAAAATGCTTACTTTGAAGATCTTAGTGTACATAAACTGAGTCCAGTGAAAGGACTACATTACTATGGGCACCAGTCAGACATGTAAAGTTACTTTAAAAAATATTTTACTACTTTTATTTTATGTGTATGAATGTATTGCCTGCATGTAGGTAGATGCACTTGTGTCGTGCAGTGTCTGTGGAGTTTGGAAGAGGGCTTCAGAGCCCCTGGAACTGGAGTTGCAGATGGTTTTCAGTCACCATGTGGGTAATGGGAATTGAACCTGGGCCATCTGCAAGAGCAGTCAGTGCTTTTCACCACTGAGCCGTCTCTCCAGCCCCTGACATACAAAGTTACTTTAAAATTGTGTCTTAGATAAAATGCATTCAGTTATGTTACTATACTATAATATTAATTATGCTTTTTAGTATTTAAATCATTAAAATACATTCTTTTTAGAAATAAAAGCAAATATTTGATGTAGACAGAATGAGTTTTTACTGTCATTCATGTTACATAATTGTTCTTAAATACACATATCCTTAAAGTCAGTTAGAACACAACATATTGATTGGATTTTTAAAATGTCATAGTAAGAAGTATTTGTTTTACCTTCACATAGTTGTATTCTAAGAGAACAAATAGTCCATCAGGTGATACTGAATAATCACTTATAGTCTCTCCAAAGCCTTCCTGTTGATCAAGTAGAAGAAAGAAAATTGAATGGTTTGAATATCATCACTGATCGCTCACTACATTGAGAGGACTCTTCTAAACAAATGGGTTGTGTCTTGTGAGTGCTCAGTCTAGGAGACGGAGTCACCCACACAAACGATAGGACTATAAGTAGGGCGATGGTAAATGTTAGAAAGTCATAGAGGAAAGGATAAGCTGAAGAGATACGGGGTTCATGGGCAGATGGAGAACCCTGCAGCAGGAAGAACAGCATGGGTAAATAGGGTGAAAAAGAGCACCCATGTTTAGAGGACTAAGTATGACCTGAATACAGCATGGATGGGTATTCAATTAGAAAAACGTGATGAGTGTGAAACATAAGACATGAACTAAAGTGATAGTCCCAATCCCCTTTTATTTTTTAGACAAAGATACTCTTGTGACACATGGCTCAGATCAGGTCTGGCTTCCAGAATAGAGAAACAGACATGATGGTAACAGAAATCTGATGTGTAAAGAGATGATCAATACAATTTATTGTATAGGTAATTATACAAGATGACAGAAGAGTCAAATATGATTCTGAAATTTCTAGCTTAAGTAACTAGAATTGAGTGATTATTTATCAAAATTGAAACCCTAGAAAAAAGAATATGATGTCTTAAGCTTGCTAAGACAATAAAGGCAAGAAAACTAGATTAGTTTGGGATGGTAGATTTAAAATGCCATAGCCCACCCTGCAGGGACTAGCAATCTCTTGGAAAGTAAAGTTGGGATATTGGAATGAGGTTAATTTTAAACGTGTATGTCAGAATCAAGACCATTCCTGGGAGAATAAGCTCTGGTACTGTGAAGCGCATGCAGTCTACCCAAAGGGAGCTCCCACAGGGAGGAGGAAAGGGAGGAAAGAGGCCAGCGAGTAAAGAAAGCCCCAGGAGCACTTACATTTAAAAATACAGGTAGAAGAGGAATCATCAAAGAAGACTAAAAAGTAGCCAAGGCAGGGAGCATTTCAAGAAGGAGAGAAAGATCCACTGTCCATATGCTGCAGAGTCCAACAAGATGAGAAATGACAGTCCTCATGATTTGAAAGATAATGAAAACAGTCCCCAGAATTCCATACATGAACTAAGCATGTGACATACAAAGGTACTGTTCTCCAAGAAAATGGAGCTGTTTCCTTGTTCAGCATTGAATAGCAAGATATTGTTTTCTTGTTTGTAGAGATATTCGTGATCTAAAGAGAGAAAATGGCCAGGTCAGTATTTTCAAGTTGCTATTAAACACTTCTATAAGCTAAAATTTATGCAATAAAAATTTAAGCTCACACACACACACACAGGGATAAATAAGAATTTCTATGTTGGAAAACAAAAACGATGAATATCGTCCTAGCACCATCACCCATGCCAAGGTTTCAATTCACACTTAAATCTTTATAATACACAGCAAAGAAATACTTCAGTTTCCATCATACAAGAAAAAAAATAGCCTTCATAAAGTTTTAAAAAGCAAGGATTACATCCTCTCACTATGGAAGAGCACTCTGCACCCCAACCTAACTAGAATGAATACAAACATAAACATTTCCATCCCTGAAACACAAGCCTTACCTGAGAACCACCACAGAGGGTAGGACTTCAATCGAAAAGTATTCTTTAAATAATCAGCTAGAGAGTAAGTTCTGCGGCTATCAGAGGCCGCATCATCTGTTGGCAGAAAGAGAGGCAGATTTATAGTAAGATGGAATAACCTTAGTTTGGGACAAAAGAAGCACATGACAATAAAGTATAGAAATAAACTCAGAGACTACAAAATATATGTTAAAAGATTTCATACTAGGTTGATGGATTAAGATGCTTTTTACTATAAAGCACATGAGAATTTGTGTTCATTGTTGAGTCTCATTGAGAATGTCTAGATCAGCTATATCAATAGAAACATAATATGAATGCATTTTCTAGCAGCTCTATTTGAAAAAATAAGCTAATTCAGTTATAATAGCTTATTTTATTTAGCTCAGCATATATAAAACATTATCATGTCAGCATGTAACCAATATTTAAATGTTATTAAAGAGATATTTTGTAATCTTTTTGTATTGATTATTTAAAATCTGGTACTTAGTTTTTATTTACAGAATGTTTAATTTTAGCTATGTTCATTTCAAGTCAATAGCTACATGAGGCCAGTGACTTCTGTAGTGGATGGCACAGGGCCAGATCATCCTTTATGAGGCCTTCAGGCTGTTTCTAAGCCCTGCTGCTCTTTAGAGATCTTTAGTACATGCAGTTCAACCCTTTGAGGGATCTTGGCTTCTATCACTACTTTTCTTTGAATTTGGTGGAATCTGGAAGGTTCTGTATTGTGCTACTGAGACCCAAATTCACAGTCTGAAATGGTTTTTTAAATTTATTTTTTGACAGTGTGTGTGTGTGTGTGTAAACACGTGTACATGCAAAGGTGCCCATGCATGTTCCATGGCATAGGAGTGGAGGTCAGAGGACAGTTTGAGGGAACTGATTCTTTCCTTCCACCATATGTCCAATGACTTAACTCAGATTGTCAGGCTTAGTGATAAGTACCTTTACCTACTGAGTCATATTGCTGGCCCCTGAAATCATTTTTATATCTCTCTTTTTTTAAATTTTCTACCACTCCTATGTAAATGACCCTGCTGATTCTTCCTGAAAAAAAAAATGTGTCTTTCAGATGCCTCTGCATTCAGGTTCTCCTTTACGATCCGTCTTCCACACCACTACTGGATGCCTATCTGCCTGGAGAGCTTATCTTCAGAAGCTCCCTGTGTATCTATTTCCATTGAGAAACACTCGAAGACCTTAGCTTGGAACTGGTGGCCCTCCACAGTCTGACACGACACTCTCTCCCTGGCTCATGTCCACTGCCTGTAAGAAGTGTCTCATTCTGTCATGAGATAGGCTTTGAACACGTATTCTCCCATTGGCTTTCCCACATCTGTGTCCTCTACTGCTTCTTTGCAATGTCTTCAATAGCTTTGTCTTCCAGCTCTTTCATGAGGATTTAAATTCTGTCTCCTCTGATTTGACTCTCGCACTCTTCTGGCTCTAGTTATTTAATGACTTGCATTTAGAAACTACTTTTTATTAATTAAATATGCTTTTTCATTCATGTATATAATGCATTCTGATTGCTCTCATCCTCTCACCCCCATCATCCCTGCCTCTTCCTATAGGTCACTTTTTCACATTCCTATGACTCACTGATTTTAACCACGACTATCTAAGTAAGTGATCATAGCCTAGAACTATCCACTGGGAGCATGATGAGCTCACCAGTGGATATACATCTCAAGATAATGACTCTTGGTCTGGAGAGATGATCTGGTGGTTAAGAGAACTACTGAGTTCAGTTTCCAGCACCCACATAGCAGCTAACAACTGTTAGATGAGTAATTAAAAGGAACATAAATTTATATGTCATAGGTCTTGAGTCTGGAAATTGAAGATCAGTGTGCGAGCAGGTTGAACATCTGGTAAGGACTTCATTTATTGGTGGAATCTTCTATCAGTAGCACCCTCGCATTGTAGAACTAGAGAGACAAAAAGATATAAACTTGTTTCTCCCAGCCCTTTTATGAGTCACTAACTTCTCTGTGGGGATGGAGCCCTCAAGGTTTAGGTACTGCCCCAACAACTGGACCTCTTAGGAACAGCACAACGAGGCTTAATTTTCAATCTAAATTTTGGAGGAGACATCATCATTAAAACCACAGCAAGGTTTGAAGAAGTCTCTCAGGGCCCAGAGGCAATAGGTGGGACTGTACACCAAACCAGGTTGTCTGATTTCAAAGCCATCTACTACTCATGTTCTTCTGTCACTTAACAGAGGTGGGCAGTAGTTGCACAATCCAGTCTTGAGATCTGAGAAGCTTTTCCATTAATTTATATTGCTGTGGAATGTGACTGGTTGCCATATGGCACCCACAAACTATACCTATCTTGCCTGTTTGTATGACATTATGTATTTGTATGCAGTAAAGAGCACATTTCTTTGTAGATATATTTCATTAGCTATTTATTTTGCCAAAATGGTTTATCTCTGTAAAGTAGAAATATTATACTATATATCAGAGCTTAAGAGATAAAAAACTTAATGGTGAATGAACATGAAAGTATTCAAAATATGCCTTAATCACACTACGAGTACTGGTCAAAACCAGGACTATTCCACAGATTTGTAATCCCTCTTCCCTGGATTTTACTATTCTGGAATTACTTGTATTCGGAAGTGATTGTGATCCTGAGGCCAGAGCTCATTGTACTACCACAACCTTTTGATGACAGTTTATTTTTAGGTTGATCCACTGTAAATGCTGATATTCTACCTTTTAAGTCCAACAAATGGCATTTCCACATGGTTCAGTCTAATTGTTGTTCTAGACAAGGAAGTAAAGCAGAATGGAGCTTTACTTTTAACCCCTTTCCTAAAATTCTAAACTCAAGAAGACTGAGTTTCTGTATGAGCTGATGGGTAGCATATGATTGACTGCTTTCCTTGGCTAGCAGAATGCTTTGAACTGAGAAGTCAAATGAACGTCATGTCCCAGGCCGCACCAGGAAAACGGCGCGAGCAGCCAAGCCCTTCATCTGTTGCTGCAGCAGTGCCCTGTCAGGAAGCAAGACACAGGGAAGGAGGCACATGTGCATGTCCTATATGGGCTTGACAGAGTAGGTTATAACTTGGCAGCGACTGTCAACTTCCTAAAGGTCAAAACCTGGACTTGGCACTCATATCTCACAGAACTTGCTTATCTAGATGTTTCCAAACTGTCTTCCAATGTGCCCTGCTTATCAAATGGCAAGGCAAGGCAAGGCAAAAAAAAAACCAGGGAACATTTGACATTTGTTGTTCTACTTGTTCTGTTGTAGTTATGCAGCTCTGGGATTTGGTAGCTAATATATAGAAACTGGTTTGCATTCAGCTGTCAAAGAAGCTAAATAAATCTAACATAAGGCAAGGCAAGTGTGGTGTGGGCCCTTCAGGGATGTCTTGGGCCATAGCAACAGTGAGTCATCTTCACTGGTGCCTGGAACATCAGCAGATAAATCCACAAGGAACATCATGAGTGGAAGAAGTTTGAGTGAGGCTGACAGAAATGAAGGGATTAGAAAGGTATAGACTGATGAGAGAATGAACCAGGCAATGTATGAGGAGGTTAGGTGGGGAAGGCACTGTGACTCATAGAACAGCCCACTGGACACCAGGTGATGTCAAAGGAACTTAGACTTGATTCCCTTAGCATTCCAGATGTGTGTGACTTTGAGAAAATGTGGGCAAGTACATTTCTGTAAAAAGTTATCTAAATAAAATAGAACCATATGACCTATTATACGTGTTCAATTAATTCTCTTCTTCCTTTTTTACTCTTTTTGAGACATGGCATCCCTGTAGCCCAGCTGGCCAGGAACTCACAGAGATCCCCCTGCCTCGGCCTCCTCAGTGCTGCAATTAAAGGCAAACACCACCAAACCAGGCTGATTCCCTTCTTATAAAATCAAGAACCAGTGATAAATGTTAATGTTATATGTCTTTGTGCATACACATATATACTTTCTTTCTACAGATACACATCAACATTCACATTAGAAATTAATAATAGGACTGCAGATACTTAATAACTATTATATTTCAATTTACATTAATTTGGAGATGTGTTTTGGCATCATTTAAGAATAATAGCCCTTGATAGTAGAATGTTTATCCTCAATAGTATTTACCAAATAAAACTTGTTTCATAACTATTTGCTGTATAAAGGAACAGCTAGATGGAGACAAACAGAAAAAGTATTTAGTGACCAAATTCAGTTCTATAGTTCCTTTCCCCTTAGTGACTTTAAAACATTGTCAGTAGCACAACGCTTTGCTTCTTGTTTGAAAGCAGGCAAGATCAAGGACTTATTTTACTCAGTTGCTGTACTTCTGCTAACAAATATGACTATCTTAATAACTTTCAAGATGGCATGCAGGATTAAAATAAAAAGCAAATAAACTTTATATGCTCTTCAATCTACTTAATAAACTTAGTTTAAACAGCATCAATGAAGTAATAAAGGAAATGTAATGATTTTATATATCAAAGCATAAGTTTTATTTATAAAGATTTTATTTACATATTTATTTATTATAAGGTTTTATTTATTTATAAGATTATTATCAAATACAAAAGAAATAAACCTTAAGGACTTCTTTTGAAAGAGTACTTTCTGGAAGAGAATTACTTTCTTACAGAATATGAAAAATTAATAAAGAAAGTGGTTCTGGAGAACAGCAGTTATAGTAATGTTTGTGATATGGCTGGTCATGTGGGTGGATATTTCCTTGTTTATGAAAAAGTTGAGGATTTGGAAAAAAACAGTAAAGTCTTTGTTATCGGTGAACAGTCTCTGGGATTGAGGGAGATAATCATATTAGGTTGGTAGTATTTGCATGATGAAATTCTCTATCAAGTAAGAAAATTGTGAGTGCATGTGTGTGGGAAGGAGGTGTGTGGGGTGTGTGTGTGTGTGTGTGTGTGTGTGCGTGTGTTGGTGTGTGTGTGTTGGTGTCCCCTCCTCCTGTGTCACTGTACCAAATGAGAGAGCTGATGCAAAAAATAAATAAATAAATAAATAAATAAATGAATAAATACAACAACAATCACAAAATCCCTGCCAAAATCAGGTTTAAACAACAACAACAACAATAAATCCAGCAGCCCACAGCCTCTCTGAGAAGAGCACACAGGAAGCACAGCAGAGCAGCACTCACTGCAGCTCAGGGCACGAAGACCTCCTTTGATTTAAGGTCAGGGTAGCTTTTGTCTATGGGTCTAAATATAGATGTTTCCAAGGCAGTTTGGCCCCATGACCATTTAGCCAAACAACAGTACTAGGTTCCCCTCTAGGGCATATCACCTTCCCCATCATGTTCTTTTGACCAGGTTTATTGTACCAGATATAAATTCCCTCCTGTGGAGTGAGTCTTGCATCCAGTCAGAGAGCAGTTGGTTGTTGGTTGCCTCCATTTCAGTTGTACCACAGTGATAATGCAGAGATCCATGGATGCACAAGGTGCCAAGAGTAAGGGATGGTTGAGTGCTCAGCTTAAACAGGACATTTTCACCATCCCTTTGAAGACCAAGGACTACAGCAGAAGAAAGGGCAGAAAGAATGTAAAAGCCAGAAGAGAGGGTGAAGAATGCTGTCTTCTGGTCATGGCACATCCATTGCAGTCATGAACTCATAGCAGCTATAGTTGTCTGTACTGGAGCCACTGAGCCGTGAGTCATGAAAGGGGCACAGGCTCATAGGACTCACCCTTCTCTGTTGACTATAGGCTACTCATGGATTCTGGGAGAGGAAGAGTTATTCTCTTTTTAACCACTTTTATTTTATGTGTATGAGTGTTTTGCCTGCATGTAAGTGTGCACGGAGACCTGCAGAGGCCAGAAGAAGGTGTCAGATCCCCTGGAACTGGAGAGGAGTTTTATTATAGCAGCACAAAATGATCGAGACAGAAATTGGTACCAGAGAAGTAAATCATTGCTAAGCAGCATTGGAACTAGATAATGGGTAGAGTCTGAAATAGTTTTGAAGTGCATGTAAGAATGAACTTCATGCTGCTGCTGAGAATGCAACATTAGGGGAAATGTTAATGAGGGCTCCAAAGAAGAACAGGGTTGCAGAGAAAGCCTCATTCTTCTTAGAAATGATTCTATGTTATGTTCAGAATACTGGGGAAAATATGGACAGTATGGGCCTCTGCGGTGAGGTCTTAGTCAGAAATGAAAACTGTCTTTTTGTAAACTGGAGGCAAGGCCACTCTTTCACAGAGTGGTAAAGAACTTGGCTCCAGGGCTTTATGGACAGTAGAATACAAGAGCTGTGAGTCAAATTTGGTGGAAGAGATTTCTAAGCAACGTGTCCATCTCTAGCACTTCTGTAGCAGAGGTTAAACTTTCAGCGCATAAACTTCAGGGGGCACAGCCATATCATTATTCACTAAGGAACAGAAGAATGACCTCAAACGCATTTTGGAGATCATTGGTCCTACTCTTCCCATCATAGACCCACTTGGGACTGTCAAGGCCTTGCACATTGAACTATATTAAAAGAGAGACCTCGCATGTCCACAGGACTGCAGTGTTCACTGCTTTATGCTTCTTTGAGTCTCTGATCTCTGAATTCTGGTATAATGTTCTTCAGCTGCCCCATGCCTGGTTCCAGCAAGCCTAGATATGGCTCAGATGGCCACTTTGGAAGCTATAGGTCATGCTCCTTGGTGGCATCTATATATTGCTGCTTCTATAAACATATAAGGTGCATGATCTGTGGAGGCATAGCAGCCTCCACATAGATTTCCATAGATACTTCAGAGAACCATAAGGCTTACACAATGAACTACCACCCAGTAGTTTACTGTAGTAAGCCCTAGTAGGGCAAAGCTTAGTCCTTAGATCAGGGCATGCCTGCCCATGAGACCCTAAAACTGGGGAGGACCTAGCTTGCATTGACAGCCAGGGAGAACCACAGGCACACAAGTCTAACCCATGAGAGATACAGCATGAGCTGTGCTTATCAAAATCATGGGACTACAGTCTCTAAGACCTGCCCTGGTGTGTCTAAAAAATGAAGCATAGAAGTGAAATGTTTTCTCAAGCCTCAAGAGTTAATAACGTGGGCAAGAGGGGTGCAGTTAGGGGAGGGGGTCAAAATATTATTAAATTATATTGTATGAAAATTCACAAAAGTTCGATTAAAAATAAAAGAGTTTATGATGCTTTACTCACTGGATTTTGGATTTTTCTGGGACCTATTATTCCTTTTGCCTTGCCCTTTCTCTTTTAAAACAAGAATATCTGTCACATTCCTCTCCCACTACTGTATTTTGAAATGCATAATGAACTTGATTTCAGGTTTACAATTGAAGAGAACTGGGCTTAGGTTAAATCTGTTCTTCAGTTTCGCTCAATCTGTTTAGAGTTTCTGATTTAGATGGAACTCTGGGCTTTGGGCTTTAGAGTTTTTATAAAGAGTTAAGGTTTTGGGTACTATAGGGATATACTGAATGTATCTGGCATGTGAGAAGGACGTGAGTTTTAGGGTCAGTGGTGGAATGCTTTATTCAGACAGTCCTTCAAAACTCATGAGTTCTAACAATACCTGACACATAGTAGGCACTCAGTGCATAGAAGTTGAATAAAAGGATAATAGACAATACAAAGCCAAAAGACAACAGCTATAGCACCAATCAGCATGAGGTTTCCAAGAAGCAGTCAGATAGGAAGAGCGAGGGACTTAGCCATATGGCTCTAGACAAATTCAGGTAGGAGAATGGGTTCCAGCATGTCATTGGCCTCCAGGAGGTCCAGCTCATTTCGAGTCTTTCAGTGTTATGTATTGTCTTTCAGTTCCAAATCTACCCTTCTTTGCTTAATAATGCTGCAAAGATTTACAGTTATTTTTCCAAGATTCCTGTGTCTACAGGATTCCTGTTAGGTTTTGCCAATAGGAAAACATGGAGAAAGGACAGACACCAGTAAAAGAAAAAGGACTCAGTCCTTGCTGAAGCTGCCAGGTCTCCTGGTTCCTTTGTAATACACATTTAACCTGCTTTGGCTTACCTTTCAGAAGAACCAGAACAGTTAGGTTCACTACACACCTCAGAATTCTAAGCTCAGATTGCCCATGTTCCTGAGACACCGCTCCTAGCTGAAGACACTGAGTTTCCTTAAACTTCTTTTGCTTGTTCATTTGCAACTTATTTTTCTATTAAATCCTTCTGTTGAAACACCTACTATAACTTCTAGATTTATCATGATCCATTAATTGATAGAAAAACTCATACTACCTAGAAATAAGGTCTCTATTAGTTGTAAAAATGCAGCATCTCAATCTGGGCTTGCACATTTTTTTAATGACTATGGGAAACATTTTAGGTACTGTGGCCCCTAAGGTCTCTGGCCTCACTGTAGCTACTCAAGCCATCCCCTATAGTTTGAAAGCCAGCACAGCTGATCTGTGAATAAATGAATAGTGTTGTGTTGCCACAAAACTTTGTTTATAAAAGTATATGGCTGATCCTGGCTACAGGTGAATGGCCCGCCTAGATGTTTCTAGAAATCATATAATAAAACAAAACCATGTGCCTGCTATTCTGAAGATTGGGTTTGGCAGACAGATGCTGAGATGTTGGTGGCCTTGAAACAATAAGAATACCAGCTCACTGAGCAGCAGAGAGAAAGTGGGCCCTGTACTGGACTCAAGATGAAACAATGATGCAACTAGTTCCTAAAGTCATGAAGCTTTAGGAACCGAGGCAGGAGCTGAGCTCACACACAGGAGGCCAGCACTCCAGAGGGTGGTAGGCTAGCTTTACTCCTTTAAGAAAGGAAAGCTAATCTTTATTCTCTCTTGCCCTTCGATAGAATTCTCCCGGGAATAAAGAAGTCATAACAACAAAGGTCCAAACTAATATTTACAATGTACTTATGTCCCACTGAGTTGAGTGACAGTTGGCCAGTGTAATCTGAAGTGAAGAGGAGCAGCTGGAAGGTCAGACCTTCATAAGTCTGTGGTTAAATGAACTATAGGCAGAAGTAAAATGAAAGTACTTTAGCATGAGGCTGGTTTCTCTAATGACAAATCTTTGAAAATAGTTGCAAAGAGACATCAATGGAAGGTGTTAACCAACAAACTGGTAATGATCAAGTGGTCTGTGAAAGAATATCATCATTTGAGGAAGCTGGAAAACTAAAAATTCTTTACTCAGTAACTTTCCAGAAAGATTTATAAACACAATGATCAAGTCTACTTTTAATGACAGGTGTTCCTAATCCAAGGTATTTTTAAAAAGACAATCACTGAAAAAATGGGCAAATGGACCAAGGGGCAAATGGTGAATGTTATTATATTACTAGTCTTGGGACCTATTCAGGAAAAAATAATAATAATATTTATGCACCCTTAGAGCATTTTGGTGTCCTGGGTAGTTCTAGGCATTGTCTATTTTAAGTCTCTTATTCTTACTCTCATCCCATCTCAGAGATGAAGGAACTGAGCCACTGTCAGACACAGCCAGAGTGCCATGACTGGAACACACACAAACCACAATGGAACAGGCCGTTAACGCCAAGGTCTGTGGTTGCAACCATTCTTCTAAACCTCTCAAAACATTTGCGAAAGTATTTGCACAGGGCAGATTTTCTGATGGCAGATTTTGTGAACTGGTGGGAATGACTTAGGCTTTAGGAAGGTATGATTACAATGTTTACAACTAATTGAAATAGGCAATCAGTTAAAAGTTAATTGGTTCCTAAAAATCTATAGTCAAAGGTACCAGTACTCTAAACAATCAGAGAATCCCTCTGAACTGTATTAAGGAGGACAACTCCTGGAAAGGGGTATGTGCCATCATGTCCTCTTTTCCCATGATAGACCTAATGATTTTCATGATCTTTTCTCTGAACTCTTCAAACAGTAGTCAGGTAAGCTTCAGTACAGATTTCTTTCTCCCATTTATTTTCAAGTTTCCTAGATTTTAAAATTACACAGTGTTGAATAATGCATAACCTGTGGTATACATCTTGAAAAGAGTATAAAATTATCTAACAAGAAAAATCTACAGTTTCTTCTGCATCAAAAGCCACACCAGGGCTCATTTTCTACCATGCTCATCACTGCTGTGCATCTGTCCCTTCTGTTCTGCTTAACCCTTTCCTCAGCACCCTGAGGGATGGAGTCTTTCTCAGGGCTCCCCGAGCCTGCCTCATTTTCTTGGCGCCCTGACTCCCAGGGGACCGGATAATCATTTCATCTTTTCACTCTCAAACATTTGTTTCTCTTCACTGTTTACTCTGCCTTCTCCTTCAGCACGCATGGAGAGGACTTGTTGTAAGGAGCTGCTCACCTGACCTTGCTGCGGCCCTTAGCCATATCCCTGTTCCTTGTGCTAGTGATAAACCTCGTAGCCTTCATTCTCTCACCATACTCCACATGCGTCTTGATCAATCCCTTACTGCCTCAGCTCTGACTGGCCTTCTCTTCCACATGTTCTTTTTATTTTGTTATTTTTATGTGTATGAGTGCATTGCTTGCATGTATGTAAGTGTATACGTGTTGTGCAATACCACTTAGGTGAGAAGACAGAGTCAAATGCCTCTGGAACTGGAGTCATGGATGGTTGTTAACTGCTATGTGGGTGCTAGGAATCGAACCTGGTTCTTCTCTTAGCTGCTGACCCATCTCTCCAGCACCCCCCCTTTCCTCATCTTCTTTTATGCTAATGTTTTATGCCAGATATTTGGCCAATTAACCAAGGAATTTTGTATCATTAGTTAAATACACAGTCTGAATTGTCTTCTTCACTAGATCCTAATTAGGCCAAGAGAGTGAGTATACTTTCATCAAATCAAATATAACTATAAAAAATAGCAGATATAGATGGCATAGCATAGGATGGTGTAAGTCCATATTTATTACCATAAGTATTCTAATCTGAGTTACTCTAACATTTAAATACTTAAAAAATTCATCAAGAATATTTGTCTTGGGCTGGGAGTGCAGCTCAGTTAGTAGAGGACTTACTTAACACGCATGAGGCCCTTTGTTTGATTATCAGCTTTACAAAAACAGTGAATGGTAGCACATGCATATAATCCTAGGACTTAAGAGGTGGAGGCAGGAGGATCAGAAGTTCAAGATCATTCTCAGCTATTTTTATGAGTTGAGACTAGCCTGTGATCTATAAGACTCTCAACAGAAACAAAAAGGAAGTCAGTATCTCATCAGATAAAGAGGTAAAGGAAGGTGTTTGCCAAGCCTGATGACAATCTGAGTTGAATTTCTGGAACCCAAAAGGTGCAAGTAGAGAACTGAATCTAAATTGTCTTCTGACTTCCATACATGGGCTGTGGCATAAATAAATGTACACACATACACACACACAAACATCCACACAAAGAAGTAAATAAATGGATATAAAAGAAGAATATTTTCTTGCATGAGTTCTTTTTTGATTCACTGAACACTTGTTTATCACATGCAGTGCCATTCACTGTTCTAGACACCAGAGATAGAATGGTGAAGAAAACATGAAAAACATTAGTTCTTGTGATGCTTACATTCAAATAGAGGGGGAGACACATAAGTAAATAAGCCAATAATGGCATATATTAGAGGCAATCGTGCCATGGAGACAATTAAACAGGAAGGGAAGAGAAGTATTCATTTGGGGTGTTACTGTTTTCAGTAGAATTGACTGAAAGACCCCAGAGATAAGAAATATCTGAGACAGTATCTGAAGCAGGTGAACACCTGAGTATTGCAGAGATTCAGGGAACAATCTTAGGAGAAAGAAGAACAAGGTAGGATGAGCCTCAAAGAGATAAAGTAGGGAATTCAGACAAGGGGGCTCTTACTTCAAGGCCTGTCAGTCACTGCGAGAGCTCTGGTTTCCAGTTTGAAGAGATGGAAAGCCATTGGATGGTTGTGAGTAGAGTGGATATGCTTTGCTTATGTTTGAATATGATAATTGCATTCATTTTCTGTTGCTGTGTTAAAAATACTCACAAATTAGTGGCTTAATCCCCCCACACCCAGAGTATCAGCTCAGAGCTCTGTAGATCATAAGTCCACCACAGCTGACTTTTCTCCTCAGGGTACAGTGAGGGGAAAGTCAAGACTTGGTTGAACTGAGTTCTAATTTAGAGGCTCTGGGGGAAAATCTGTTCCCAAGTTCATGAAGGCTGACAAATTCAGTGCACTGGGATCGTGAGACAGAGTTCTCATTTACTTACTGACACTGAGCCCAAGATGCTCTCTCCTCTTAGAGACTGCACACATTCCTAGCCACATACAAGACTTTTTTAGTACCCAAGCCATCAACAGCTGGCAGAAATCCTTCCTGTACCTGGTATCTATGACTTCCTGCTCTGTGACCAGCCAGATGGTTGTAACATGAGTTTTACAGTTAAGGGACAGAGAATGGGAGGCATTTTTCTTTTGAGAATGTGCAAGATGAAGGCATGATTATGATTAAATAGAGATGAATAAATGATGATTTTATAGGAAAAGGAATAATTAGAGCTTCTTTGTGGGATGAACAAAAAGGGATGGGATGCAGAGCATAAATGGAGGGTCTGGCCTTCAGTAGGAATTGGAGAGTTCATCCATCATCCTGAGAGAGCTCATAGATGAGGTCTGAAGTTCTCTTCAAATGATTTGGCTTTCTTATTAAAATAGCAAGCAGGGTCCAGAGCTGAGAATAGGTGTGGGGTCATGGCACAGGCAGAGGGATGTGTGGCAGGTGAAATCCTCCACTAGAAGAGGATGCAAGTCAGGGGATTTCTTGAAATATTTTCCCTACTAGCACAGGAGACCATAACTGAATTATCAGGCAGGATGAAGGGGCAACTCAGTCTTGGTTTTGGATCTTCTTTTCAGTTCAGTCAAACTACTTCTATTTAGATGGAATCATTGGTGTGCTGATTAATTTCCTTCCTCTAAAAACGAGACAAGAAGTATTTGAGTCGTTACTTAGATTCTTTTTGTCTATGTAAAATTGTGATAGCTTTCAGATATTTGAGGTTCTCTGATTTTCATTTGTCTGATTATTTTATTTTTATGATCATTAATTATTTCAAGTCTTATTTTCTCAAGTTAATTTTGACCACTTTTGAAAATATTTGTTGGTTTTATATTGACTGCTTTTTTAAAAGTTTCTCACTATATGGAGGCTGGAGAGATGGCTCAGTTGTTAAGAGCACTGGTTGCTCTTGCAGAGAATCTGGGTTCAATTCCCAGCACCCACACGGCAGCTACCAACAGTCTGTAACTCTAGTTTCCGGGAATCCAGTACTCACTTCAGATCTCTGTGGGCACTGCAAGACACAGGTACACTTATACACATGCAGGCAATACACTCATACACAGAAATAAAAATAAGTGAAATATTTTTTAAAAAGAAATAAAAGTTTCTCACTATAAATTGGATAAAATATGATAGTTTCCATTCATTCCTATCAGAAAACTGATTGATAATAATTCTCCTTATGTTTCTAATCTCCTCTATTGCCTTAATATTGCAAACTCGGTTCTTCTTTGCTTATAATTTCTTTAATGTCAAGATAGAGTAATTGCTAGAGTCAAAAATGCCCTTGGAATATAAAAAGAAGCAGCAAAACACACAGTTTTGCAATAAAGTCAGGTAGTTAGCAAAGAAAACAAGAAAAAAAGCAGAGAGTTGCATATGTGATTCTCTGGAGACCAGAGCTAGCTTGGTGCTTGTCCTCCTTTGCTGGAAAATTAAATATACCTAATGTAACCAATAGAGAGCTGATGCACAAATGTATGGCAGTCTACATAGCCAACCTCCTTTTCTGTCTTTCAGAATTCTCTATTCAATTTAAATGCTGCCTCCACACCCCAAGCCTAAGAAAAGAATTTCTTCTTTAGCCCTAGAAAGGCTGGTCTTTATTAGTCTAGTTTCATCATGATGATCTGTTTCGCATGCTGATATTTTACTTAGAAATGGAGAAGGAAAATAATTTTAGCCAATAAAATTTGAGGGAAAGTCTGTCTCACAAGTCAGGGGATTTCTAGAAATGGTTTCCCCAGTGTGCAATAGACAGTAAATGAGGAACAGCACGTTCTTCCCTGGAAGAGTTGTGTGAACAGGTGATGTGCTGAGCTGAAGTACCTATGCTCTCAACAGGGCAGAGGGTGAGAGGTTATATCAAAAACAAGCCTGAGAGGTTATTTCGAAGACAACTGCCAGTAGTCTGAGAGAGCTGAGAGACAGAAAGACCTTGGGCCTCGAGGATACTGTTGACTCATGGTGCTGATAAACTACAAACCTGCCTTACCTCCATACTTCACTTTTGTAAGATACTGATAACAATGCAACCAGAAAGTATAGTTTAAACAACTCTGTCAAGTGGGCTGTTTACATGTAGCCAAAATTATTTTATTTGATATACTCATCATATAGAATCTTAGGGTAATAAATTGCAGAGAAGTCAACACATAGATATGATCTCCATGCCTGGGAACCAGCTTGGGGGTTGGGGGAATGGAAGGATTATATTCAGGCCCAGTAATCATTAATCCTTCATGCTTGGTTAGGTTCCATACAGACCTCTCTGGACAGTACTTGACATTTGCCCCTAAATGCCTTCATAGCACCAGATTGTTAACTAGAAGGGAACTTAGGCCTTTTGATTATAGTTAATGTTTACATCTCCTTTAATACTGTGAACCATCTGAGGATAGTGGCCATAGCTATCATCTTTACATTCTTTGGGACAAAGTGCCCAGCATTTAGATCTTCCTGAGATAATTGGGAGAGTTACAAAGCTGGGCTGGGAGGCGGTGATACTGAGCCTGGCCTTGGGAAGGGAGATTAGTTCCTGCTGTGAGGAAACAGCTCTGGAGGCAAAAAATTTTCTTCCTTCCTTCCTTTCTTTTTTTTTTTTTTTTTTACTTTGGCTCTGTAGCTGGTAGTTCTAGGAATCTTCCTTATTTGCTTTCCTTCTCTTCTTCACACTCCTGTACCCTGTCTCACCTATGAAATATAGTTTCATTAAAAGAAGCAAAGTTATTTCCCTCTCCAGGCTGCCATTACCTCCCACCTGTACGAAACAGTCCCTGCCCCCAACCACTACCCATGCAAAGTTAAAGATACACTTTTAATTCAACTAAGATCAGGCCACACTTTTACTTAAACCCTCCAGAGGCTGGAAATCATTCTCAGACCAAAAGAGAAACACCTTTTGCCACTCATCAACTTTCAATCCCATATCGTCCTAGTATTTGTTACCCATCAGAATTTATTTCTACACTTGCCTCTAATCTGCCTCTGTGGTGGACTGAAAGCCCAGAGGAAGTGATTCTTCAGGCAGATTTCTCAAGACTCCATACTCACAACAATCCCTGACATTCATTAAGTGTTGTTGAGTTGACAAATATGGCCTTTGGCTGCTCTAGAACCTTTAGCCCTGAAGATGTTCTCAGTCTCCTACTGAAATAATTACACATGTGGAATAAAAAGAATAAAATAGTAAGAGTCACTCATGAAATTAATAGTCTTGAGCCTCAGTAGGGTGGGCATCTGAGAAGCCTGTTCACTCAGTTTTAGGGGACTCAGAGTTAAGTCAGGGAAGGTATGCACGATAATCCCCCTTGGTCTCTCTGCTCTTCCTTTTTCTTAAGGTATAGTCCTCCCAGAATGCCAAGAACAATTTCACGACTGCCTTTGACTCTGTTTTAAATTACTTTGGGGGGGGGGTGGCAAATAGGGGAGGGGGGCAAGTAGGGGAGCTTTGACAGTAAATTCTATAACCTACACTCATGGGTCTATTTATTTACATAGGGAACCAAATACTGAAGAAATGAGTATGTCAATGTATGAGCTCAAAGAAAGAGGAGATACATATATCTTAAAAAACCTTCCTATGAAATACTTTTGAAGTATAATATAAAACTGAAAATACAGTTCTTGGAAACTAATAAAACAGCTAGCTCAAAAGTGCTAATTTTGTGGTTTCAGGTTATTCTCAAATTGAGAGGCATATCTTCTCTGGGAGGTCGTTAATGGAGTTGTAAAAACTAAAGGTGAAAATATTTACAACAATGAAAGGACTGGCTTTCAGCCATAAAGCAGTGATTAAACACTAACTCTGAAAAATGGTTATCAAAGCACTTCTTCAATTGGTTATTTATGAGAACCAGGAGGCTCAGGGAAGACTAGAAGTCAAGAGATGTGGATTCCCAAGATCTAGTACTTACTTGCAAGCCCTTAAGCTTTCTAAGCCTCAATTTCTTCAAGTGTGAAAAAGCCAAGAGACTGAATGTAGCTCTCTGAAATGAACTGCTCTGTGAGGATTAGATGGATAATAAAACTTGTATCAGAAACTAAACAAGTGTAATGCTTTGTTTGCAAGTAGCAAATATGAAAGAACTATTGCTATTAATACTGCTTAATGAGGCCGGACAGAAAAATAAGTAGAGTTGAGGGGACCTGGGAAGGGCAATGAGCCCCTCCATCTGGAGTCTCCTTGAAGTCTCTTACCAGCTTCCAGTCAAGAATACAATTAACCAAAATTTTTGGTAAAGTTTGCTTGGACAGAGGCAATATTCATTTTATATAAAGCTGTTTTCAAATAAGAATTTTAAAATAGCAATGAACCATACTTAAGGCCTGAGCGTATGTATTCTTTGAGAATTGTCTTAGCTCTTTTCCCAGATAAGAGCTTACAATTTTCTGAAAATTTTATAAATAATTTATTAAAATTATAAAATAATTTATTAAAAATTTATAAATAATTTGTAATTTTAAAAAATATTTTTTGTTTACAGTGAAAATATTTTAATTTCCTATGAAAACGTATGGATAACCTAGGGTTTTACCTTATCAGCTGTAACCCTATCCAATGCACCCCAGTTACCACTTTATGATCTCATTTACGTTTCTTAGCAACCATTTGAGAGATAACTTCCGAAGCTACTAAAATCTTGGATATCTCAAATGGTTGCTGTGTAAAATGTGTAAAACTAATTATGCCCAACTCTCTCTCTGTGCCTTCACTTGGCTGCATCTTATTATTATCCTCAGTGCCTCCTTGTCTATTAACCCCTTTAAGTATATGCTAAAAATTCTTTTCTTAATGAACTTGGACTCTTCTTCATACTGACACATCCTGAAAATTCTTTTTTGAGGTAAAATTTCCAAGCTTTATCTGAGTGGAGCTCTCCTAAAAGAACTCCTCAGGCTGTTTTGTATCATGGTATCATGGAGCTGTGTCTCTGGCTCACTACCATTGACACAGAATAAAATCATTTGAAAGTATAGATGATGGACAGGGGCATCTCAGGGGTTAAAGAATGTGCCTAGTATTCATGAGCCCTTAGTTCAATCCCCAAGATTCTCCAAAAACATATACATTACACCTAAGAAGAAAAATAAAAGCATGGGGTGTTAATTCTGGGCTGAAAATTGTTGCCTACATAGCTTCAGATAGAAATAGAGGCTTTGTAGCAGGCTCTTTCCTTACAACACTTAGAATATAAGGATTATCAGTCATGAAGATATATCATAACTATGCAAATGTTAAGCTGTAACAAGTATGCTTATAAGACCCAGTTGATTTTTTGCTTGATCGGGAAATTTACAAAACTATGTGGAGTTTAACAGTATCAAGTATCAGCTAGAGTCACTGGCCTGAAAAAGACCAACCACTGATGACAAGAACACTCACAAAGGTTGACAATAGTCAGCTGAGCTAGCTGAATCAACTGGGGTTTTTACAGAGCCCCCTATTTAGAAATTGTCCCCTGACATATACAAAGCTTTCATTCAGACTTATTTCTATGCTTTTCAACTGGGAATCGATCCTGGACTTTCTCAGGCAAACTTTAGAGATGTTATCTTCAGTTCTGGTTATTCCTCTCTCCTCACATTTGGATTTTCTTCTGTTTCTGGTGGGAGAGTAAGCAGTCAAGTTTCCTAGGAACTGAAAGAAAGTATTGAGGAAACTTACTGTGAAACAGAGTAAAGAACACATGAAGAAGAGAGAAGGCTCTATCTCATAATAAAACTCAATAATAAAAGTATTTGACAACCCAATATTTCAGATCTCATGATACAAGGAAAAGTAATCACAAACTCTGAATGAGAGGCTACAAGAGTTCTCCTAATTACAAGAAATAATGTATGTTGATATATTTTACTGATGGTTTTCTGGAAAACTGAAATGTAGTATCTTTCTATAATAAAAATCAGTGAAAATTTAAAACAAAAATACAATCTCTTATTACATAGATTCCAAGGGGAGTGAACTTTTAATTTCTCCCAGAGAAAGGAAAATTGTTAATTCTTTACACAGACACATGCACACACACACACACACATTCATATATATGTGTGCGTATGTATATATATATATATATGTATATATGGAGAGAGATAAAAAGAGAGAGAGAGAGAGAGAGAATATTAAGCTTCCCTAGTCCTTCCTCTCCTTTGTTCCAGTGTTTCTAACGCATCTTGTTCTGTCGAAATCAGCACTTCATGTGGAAACACTTGACCTCTGAAACTAACCTCTCAGAGGAGGAATTTGGGTTTTCTCGTGTCTTCTGCTTTCCTTTTATCTCTTTAGTTCTCTTAATATAGGTTTGCTTTTTAGTCAAACACTCCCTATTCTTTCTTTTCTTCCTCCTCAATTCTCCCTTTCCTTTCCCTTTATATTTCTTCTATCTCCACTTTTTCCCTGACTACAGCCCTGGTATGATATTGAACCTTAGGGGAGGGGAAGTTGGAAGGCATCTAATCAGAGATGACTCTGGGTTGTTTGTGGCACAGCCCAGGAAAGGTATTGCTGACATAATGGAAATTCTACTCTCCTGGGCTGTCATCTCTGCCCCTTACAATAAGGCAGGAGTTGAAATAAGATGACTTTCATTTTCAATCTAAACACTCACAAACATTCAGAAGTATAAGAAAGAGCAATGTAAGTATAAGAAGCCATGAGGAAACCAGACGCCCTCCCCTCCACCTCCTCTTAATATGATTGACCAGACACTAAATTCAGGCATTCATATCTCTGAGCAGCTCCATGGCCTCCAAATTGTGAACTACATTGTGTTTTGTACGACTTTCCATGCTCTCTTCCAGTTGGCCCTCCTTCCCCCTGTCAAGCCCAAAGACCCAGCCAAAATCCAAATTCTCCCATAGCTTTACATCACCTGTAGGTTAAAACCCACTTCCTGTGCCTGCTGCCCACCTTCTTCTCTGGCCTGGAGTCCATCAGAATCCCAGAATACAGAATATGATCTTTGTCTCTATTGCTCCATACGCCATTCATATTTGGTGCCTCACCAAGCTTTCCCAGATTCCCTAAAAGAGCTTCTTCTAGTCTTGAGCTCATCCTCTCTAGCTTGAATTCTAAGAGTTAGTAGATGATGGGCTTATATGAGTCTGTCAGGAAGGCCTCTGCAGAACATTCCTGAAATTTTGTTTGGAGGTGGGGGTGCTGTCCAGAAGAAAGAACAAGGCAGGCCCTCCCCAGTCTGCACACTCCATCCAGCAAAACAAATCCTTATAGTTAAGGATAATTGAGCAAGCCCAGTGGAAGGCAGTCCATGATGTGGGTCTCTAGATCATTCCCAGTCCATCTCCATGTATCTAAGGGTCATAACCCCTCTAGCTTTCCTTAAGGAAATTCTGATGATTACAATTTCACTCATCCATTCTTCCAAGGATAGTGTGATGCTTCTGTGTTACTGTGGAGGCAAACAAGCTATCCAGATTACTTTGAGGTGATGCCTCACCCTTTCCCCACATGCTTTTTTGCTTTATTTTTAAAAGATTTATTTATTTTTATTTGTACAAGTATTTGAATTGCCTGTATGTATACTGATACGTGTGCCTTGCCCTCAAAGGCTGGAAGAGGGCAATAGAACTACCCTGTGGGTACTGGGAATTGAACCTGGGTCCTCTGGAACAGCAAGTGCTCTTAACTCCTGAGCCACCTTTCTAGCCTCGGCAAGGCTTTTTGTATAGTGTTTGGTCTGCTTATTTATAGTGTCCCATATATCCCAGGCTGGCCTTGAATTCTCTATGGATCTGAGGACAGCCTTGATCTGATCTTCCTGCCGCCATCTCATTAGTGCTGAGACTACAAGTGTACACCACCACACCCAGTTTTATGTTGTGTGGGATTGAACCCAGGACTTCTCCCATTCTAGGTAAGCACTCTACTAAGTGAGCCACATCTTTATTTGTTTAAATATACGAAAGTATAAGTTTTTGAAAATAGTTACAGTTTAACAAAGTGTAAGAGTCAAACATAAGTGGACTGAAATTTGCCATTTAGTAGTGTAAAATAGTAACCACTGGTTTCTTAACTACATATTATCAGTAGGAGGGTCAGTTATTAACTTTCTGTGCCCTTGCTCTACCATGAAATTGCTAATTCTCAGCTGTTACCTTGAAGTCTGACTAAGACCCTGATCACATTTCCCAGTTGTCTATGCCACTTAGAGAGAATGGTTCAGAGGGTAACTGATTTAGGGTGTGCAATGTGTAATGTGCAATTAGTAGGGGTCCACAAGGAAGGAGAGGCCAGAGAAGACCCCAATTAGTTGTTCTTGCTTGTATCTTATAGTGGTAATCTGTTATCAATTTGATGCTAAATGCTGAGACTCACCTGGAACATTGAACAAGTTGAAAACACATGCCAGTGGCTTTAAACGAAATAACTCAGTAAAACATGACTGATTCGTGCATAGTAGTTTTATGCTTTAGCTCTGTAATATTTATAAATTGGTCAAATACTTTGCATCTAGATTTTCCAACTAATGAATTCTCATCAGGCCTGAAGGAAAAGTCTCTGGATTTCCTGGGCATCTTTTCTCAAAATTGCATCATGGGGCTTTCTTTCTCTTGCCCCTCCTATTAAGTAAAACATTCTTACTGCCAGGTTTGGTATTTTTAAACAATGCCTTATGTCCCGGGAAGATCTACAATCATACCCTTTCAAAACAAATTTATAAGGTTAAGATTTTTGCAATTAAATTGATTAAAAATGTGTTCACTGAGTTTCAAGAAGTGTGTATTTGTTATACACAACAAAATGAGGCACCTGCAGTTTAGCCTCTAACCGCTGGAGACCCCAGAAGCTGCTACAAAAGCCTGGGAAGCATTCCCAACTACAACCTGGCTCACAGGCCCAGGTCCCCAGGAAACTGGGTTCACTTTGTGTGAGAGTAGGGCACCTGACCCCAGCTTCAACTACCCAATCCTTTTTAAATATTACAAGCGCTCTACCTTTGCTCAGCAGAACCACAGGCACGGTGATGATGGTGACAAGCGCAGCAGCACCCAGCAGTCCCAGGAGAACCTTCCATGGTGTCTGCAAGCCGGTCAGATCACATCCAATTAGAGGGAGTCCTTGGTCCCTAATCTGGGAATAGGATCCGGTCCGGGCTACTCCAGAGGCAGCGGGATTTGCAGGTGCGTGAGTGGACTGGGAGGGTCTGGAGTTTGCTCAGGTGAGAGCCTTTCAATTTTTGGCCCTGAGCTAGAGTGCGTTCCTGTTGGCTACCGTACGCCCCAGCCCGCCGTCTGAAGCCCCGCGAGGGAGCAGCATGCGTTCTTCGGGTGGCTCGCTGGGACCTCCAGGACTCAGCGCCTGGGTCCCCGCAAGACACTGCAGAGATCTGAGAGCGAGCGAGAGCTAGGGGAAGATTCTCCTTCACCTGTTATGGTGGCCCTGGGCTTCCGCCTAATGGCCGTCCCTAGTCCCTTCTAGGAAATTTGGGGCAGTTTGGGGAGAATTTGGTGAAGCAGAACCCACAAATGGAGCCCGGGGCTGGGTAGGTGCGAGACCCGCACACTCACCTTCATGGTCGCCGTCTCCTCGGAACTGAGTTCTGGGGCCGGAGCACAACAGAAGTCCCAGCCCAGAGACGGACGTCCTGCGCTGCTGCACTGCGAGAGGAGTCACCCAGCGCTCGCCGCCAAGTTTCGGCCGAGTTAAACATTAGTAAGAGCCCAGCCCGCTCGGTATAAAGCGCCTCCGCAGGCGGTGTGGGCGCCGGGCAGCGGCCGGGCTGCAGGGCGCTGGCAGTCCAAGGGAGCCTGCGGTGGAATGCGCCTGGGCGCGAGGAGAGCGCGCGCCAGACCCCAGGCTGGCCACCCCAGGGACCGTCGTACCCCCTACTTGAAAGGGGCATTGCACACTACACTGGCGTTTAGCTCCTGCTGCCTTGAGTGGACAGGCAAGGGAGCCGAGGTCCAAGGGGGCATGGAACATGACAGATTCACAGCTCACCGCTGATAACTGAAACTAAATCCAAAGTCTCTCTGTCTTTTGTCATGTTGGGGGGAAGGAGTTGGGTGTCTAATGCTATCTGGCTGGCAAGGGGAAAGAAAGGGTAATTGTTCCGTTTTGAATGACACTTACACGCTGAGTATTTGTATTTACCCTCCCAGGGAATTTCCACTTATTTTGCAGACACATCTTCTCATCGATATACCAAAAATAACACCATCGCTTATGTGGAAGTTACTTTAACCACTGCACTAAGCATGTACTGTGCTTATTTTACAGGGAAGACAACTATGTACCAAAAGGTTAAGTTACCCTCACAAGTCACTCAGCTAGGAAGTTGTGGAGCCTGAATTAGTTCAGGACACAGCTAGAGTACCTGAGCCATGGGAACGTCAACTTCCCTGCTGTCTCCTCAACTGAAAAGACTGCATTTCTTTTCTTTGCAAATCACCCCCTGTGCTATGCTGTTATAGCCGTACAAATAGATTCAGATACAAAATTTCTCTCAAGTGTGTCTCTCAAGTATCTCTCAAATCTCTTCCTGCCTTTGTGTTCTAACACCTGAGGAAGTTGGGTCAAGACTTACTGCAGCCTGTGAGCTGCAGCTGTGAGAGACTTACAAGGAGCAGTGCCATGCTGAAGGCTTATGGCTGTCCTTTGCTCTCTGCAGTAGTAGCCTTAACAGGCCTAGTGATGACAGTCCACTCAGGAGAGCCTGGGTTTACCCTGCATGCTTGCACCATGGCACTGGAGGACACTGGTTGGCAACCACAGGACACAAATGTTTTCACACTCAACTTCCATTTCATGGGTCTCTTCTTTTACACAGCACCAGCTTTTCAATGTTGATTTTAACACATTCACAATGAATTAGACGGCCAACATATAAGCCACCACATCCTCTGATGGCCACGGCCAACTTCATTTCTTAAAGGATAGTACTTTTCCCTCCATTGTTGCTTGGTTATAAGGGGCTTTCAGTGATGTTACAGGTATGTGTTGAGAAAAAGACATTAACACAGCAGAAGGCATGACAGAAACCAAGTCCTCTATGCCCATGATTATCTTTGCCTTGTAGGATGTGGTGGGTTTGTCTCTTGCACTATACGCCATTTCCATTCAATGCTGGATGTGTGTGCACAGGCCCAACTTTATCACTGGGAAGATTATGTAAAACTCTGTTTATTGTGGATAAGTAGTTTTTGTAGTAAGTTCCTGTAATCTGTTGAATTGAATCTTCCTCCCAAAAGGCATATCAGAGTGCTAATTTCCAGTCCTTCAGAATGTTTCTGATTTGGAGATAAATAATTGCAAGGCAAAGCAGGTTAAATGGAATCATTAGGATGGGCCCTAATCTAGTGTGATTGGTATCTTTATAAAAAGGGAAAATGGGCTGTAGAGATGGCTCAGCAGTTACTAACACTGACTGCTCTTACAGAGGATGAGGGTTTGATTCCCAGCACCCACATGGTCCAATTCCAGGGTAACCCTGATGCTCTCTTCTGACCTCCATTGCACTGCACAACACAGATGTACTCACTTGCATGCAGGCAATACACTCATACACATAAAATAGAAATAACAAGTAAAATATTAAAAAAGAAAAACAGGCACATAGAGACACATAGAGAAGATGGCATAAAGAAACCAAGGGAGAAGATGGTCCACTACATGCCAAACAAAGAGGCCTGGAGCAGATTTTATTTCACAGCCCTCAGTAGAGACCGTCCTCATAGATCCTTGACTTCAGAGTCCTGCTTCTAGAACCTCCAGGCAACAGAATGCTATTGTTTTAGCCGCCCAGGTTGTGGGACTGTAGTACCTTGTTACAGTAGTTGTAGCAAACTAATGCACTTGGTGTTCCACATCAAGCCTTAGCTTCTACCAGAGCCCAGGAACAAGAACGTTGGTGCAATTCAAATAGTGATCCATCATTTGCTATTGTAGCAAGCCTTCAAGAAGTTTTGATGTAATAAATTATAATAACAGATAACTAGATAAATAATAATAGATAAAAGAAATTAGTGTTTAATGTGGGTGGGGTGGCAACATGCTTTTATTCCCAGTACTTGGAAGACAGGGGTAGATAGATCTGGAAGAGTCTGAGGCCAGTCTGGGTCTTTATAGAGAGTTCCAGGCAAGCTAGAGCTAAATAGTGAAACCTTGTTTCAAAAAAAAAAAAAAAGAAAGAAAAGGAAGTAAAGGGGGGGGAGGAAGGGGGAGGAGGAAGAGGAGGAAGAGAAGGAGTATGAGGAGGAAGAGGAAAGAAATTGGCAAAGAGTGTAGGACTTTGTTCTAAAACCTTAAACATTTCTTCCTGATTCTACTATTGGAGCTTGCCAGAGCCTCCATACAGCCATCTCTAGCTGCTTCTGCCCTTTCTAAGAACTCTCGGGTCCACGAAGTTATAAGATTTAGCAGGAAAATTTGCATTATAGTCCAGACTTCTAGGAGCTCCTGTTCACTCCAAGCTCCATTCAGAACAAGCAACCTTACCGATTACTAAGCAAATGGTTGGAGAAGCACACCCAATTATAATACAGAGTGTCTTCACAATCCAGAGTTATGGCAAGCATGGCTCTTCTTCATGGTGACTGTGAAAGGTATAGTAACATCAGAAGAGTTCTCTGGCATGTTTCAGGTTAGTGAAACCTTGAAACTTTGCAAATTTATCATGGATTTAATCTTCTATCTTGTGCCTACTCACGTCTTACTAAACCATGTCTTACTGTTCCTCGGGTCCATTTAGTGTAAAGTCACTGACGTACTGGATCAATGCAATATTGTATCACCTGGGTCCTGGAAGAGAATAGTATGGCAGAGAACAACAGTGCCAGCATAGCCCTGAAATAAGATGGTGGAAAGGCATTTCTATCCCCTTCCGGGTGAAGACAAATTATTTTCCATGCTTTTTATTAATTAGACGGATGGAAAATGTGTGTAGGTTAAACCATCAGATACTATGACCCTATTGTTTGATCCAGTACATCTCCACTTCTGAAATGGCAGCTGAATTCCACGCAGTGTTGATTTCCATGATCCGTGTTGCTTCTGCACAAGATGAACAGATGAGCAAACGGACAGGCAAATAGCCCAGGAGGCCTGAACTGGTGAGGTTCTCACCACTGGTCATCTTTGCCTTACTCAGGAACACAGCAGTACATTTAATTTTCCATACCGACGTGGAGGAAAGGTGACAGAGACTTTCCATGGGGCTATCTTCCTTAAATTTATCTTCATACCTTAGAGAATAAATCACAAGCAGTCTCTAGGAGCTGGAAAAGGTGATGAAATTGATTCTCCCCCATAGACTGTGAAGGAACAGAGCCTTCCAATGCCTTGAAAATCCCAATAGACATCATTTCAGACTTCCAACTTCCAGAACTATACTATATACGTTTGTGCTATGGTATAACAGTGTTAGAGATGAGTAACAGACAAAAATGGGTAAGAGAGTCAACAAGTTTCCTTTTAAAATACCACAGGAAATCTAATGGTTTGTATATTAATAAGAATAAGTAAAGCTGATGAATTTGTGGTAATTTGTGGCAGCAGGAATAGGAATCTAATATGTCACTGGACCACAGTGAGGTTTCAACTCCAGAGAAATTGATTGAAACCCAGGGCCAGTATTTAATACCCTAGGGACATCTGAGTATGTCCCTTTTCATAAGGCATTCCAAATTTCACAGGTCCTTCTGAGAAAGGCTTGGAAGAGAACTGAAGGCATGCATAGTGACAGTGTTTCAGGTCCCTTTATCAAAAAGATCTGGCTATTTCCACCAGGCATCCTGGGCTGTGAAGTGGTTTGAATCTGGAAATGTCCTGAGAGACTGCTCTCACTCGAATGCTCTCTCAGGAACTCATGTTGAATTTTAATTGCCATCATGATGATATTAAGACATGAGACCTTTAAGAGGTAAGTAGGTCCTTGGGACACTACCCTCATGAATGGATGGAAGGCATTACTATGGGGTAGGCTAGGGGTTAGCTCCTATAGGCATGAATGTGTGGGAGGCTCTGCCTACTCTCCTGTTCCTCAAATACTCTCTCATCATGTGGTGTCCCTTCACCATGTTATGACACAGCAAAGAGGCCATTATCACCTCTGTCCTAGTTTGCTTCTCTGCTGCTGTGATAAAACACTGACCACAGGATCTTGGGAGGTGGTGAGGTTTAGTTCATCTTACATTTCCAGGTAACAGTTCCTCACTGAGGACACTCCGGTCAGGATCCCGGAGGCAGGAACTGAAGCGGAGAGCATGGAGGAATGCTACTTACTGGGCTGCTTCCTCTGGCTTGCTCAGCTGCCTTTCTTTACAGCCCGGGTTCACCTGCCTAGGAATGGCACTGCCCACAGTAAGCTGGACCTTCCTAAATCAGTTAGCAATTGAAAAAATGACCTACAGACAAGCCCACAGGTCAATCTGATGGAGGAAGTTCTTCAGTGAGGTTCCTTCTTCCCAAGTGTCAAGTTGATGGCCTAGATTAGCCGTCCAAACTCCCAGTATTTAGAACTGTAAGCCAAATATATTTCTATTGTTTGTAATTTATCTAGTCTCTGGCATTCTGTTACAGCAGCAGAAATTTGTGTCAGATGTCTGCCTACCAGATCTTAACTTTTATGGATTGTCAATCTGTAACTTAGAATGCTGTTATCTACTGACTCCATCATTAAATACCTCATTGCCATGGTTTAGATGTCCACCCAAGGTCCATGCATTATTAACTTGTCTCCAGTGTGACTCTCTAAGACCTTAAGTAATGTGGTTCTTTGCTATTCAGGTATGTTGAGGCATACCTTCAAAGACCATTGTGGGACTTTTGTCCTTCCTGGGAATGAGATGAACAGGTTTGCTCTGTCCTGTGCTCCATGCTGTGATATGCTGCATTATCTTATAGACCTGAAAACACAGGTCCAGTTGGTCATGGGCTGAAGCATCCAAAACTGTGAACCAACATAGTAAGCTTTTTCTGTTTAAAATCTCATTATCTTGGGTATTGTGCTACAGTGATAGATATCTACATATTCATGATAAATATTCCACCATTATCACAGGACAGAAACTCAGAAACACTACAGTATCTTTGCAACTGTTTATAGTAGCAACTTCTTCAGAGACCCTGACTTGAGGGTTAGCTAAAGACATACAATAAAGCCAATGTAAAGCAGAAGAGATAAGAAGGCAGTTTCTTTCTCCTCTCAGTAGTTTGCCTTTTTGTGGCTGAGTCCAATGGAAAACAGGGAGCAAAAGAGCTTAGAAAACAGAAAATGGTATTTGCTTAGGGGTTGGCTCCTAAGGTTTTCCTACAGAGGAATGAAAAGGGTAGGGGATAACCAAGAGCCAAAATAGAAAGAACCCAAATAACCAGTCCAAACCACTCCAGTATTCATTATTTGCTAAGTTGACTACTCACAGAGAAATGTTCTACTTATTTTCTTCCATTCTTCTGTCTCCATTTCTAGTAAAGCACCTGGATCACATTAATAATCACTATCACTGAATACATGCAAAAATCCCCAAATAAATAAAAGTTAGCATTGGGGCTGGAGAGATGGCTCAGAGGTTAAGAGCACTGACAGTTTTTGAAGAGGATCTGGATTTGAGGCCCAACAGTCACATGGTGATTAACAACCATCCCTAATGCCAGTTCCATGGGATCTGATGCCCTCTTCTGGCCTCCTTCGGCATTGTACACATGTGGAGCACTTACTATACATGCAGGAAAAACACTCATACACATAAAATAAAAATAAATATATTTTTTAAAAGTTAACATCAGCTCCTCTGTGTGTTGTTCCTGGAGTGCGAGCTGGAAGCTGAGAGGTAACAGGAAAGAAGAGCTGAGAGAGAACACATGGCTGCAAGGGTCAGGGAAGATGGGGAGTAGAAGCAAGACAGTGTGAGACACATTTTCTTCTTTTTCTCCCTGGATACCTGCCCTCCATCTAAGCAGAGAGCTCTGCTCTTCCTGTGAGAATGACTTCCTATTTCTCTATGGCCACATGCCACATCTGTGGAATTCAGATCAAAGCTCATCTCTTCCAAGTTACCTCAAAGTTCTCAGTAAATACCTGTTAGACTAGCTGGAGTCTCAAGAGAAGTTTGTGTTCTTCTTTTGATGGTGTCCTTTGGAGAGTGTGTGGGTTTTTTAATTTGAAGAACTTGCTTAGTTCAACCCATGCCTCAAGAAATAATTATAATTTATGAGAAAATATATTAAATCCTTAGAGCCTGATTTTCCCAAAGTGGCTGTAGCTGTGACATCTCCTCTTCTGTGTTGTCTGGGCTGTAAACACCTGGGGCATGTGCTGCTGGTGGGAGATGTTTACAAGGCAGAGACTGGGTTTAGGGTTGTAGAGGTAGGGCTGGGATGTGGCTTTTATGACTCAAAGAAAGAAATGGGTAAGGGTGATAAAACAATACTGGAGACAGGGTTCAAATTAAACTGAAAAGAAAATCCCCTTTGTCAAGTGGAGGACCACTTTGTTTTGGTGGTGAATCACATGATGCGAAAATCATATATAAGAAGGTCTCCTAATGTTTTTGTGTGTTCCTTATGAATAACAATAATGAGATAAGGTTCATAATAATGACTAGACCAGAGTGAAAAACAAGTCTGTCATTCATTTTTGTTTAGATTTTCAAATAGTTTTGTTTTAAACTCAATTTTCTAAGTAGTTAAAAAGTCTACAAAGCTTAGCAGATAACATAAGACATTACCTTAAAGTTTTTTTAATTGAATTTTTGTGAATTTCATATCATACCAAAGGACAGTTGGGAATACAAGTTTGACTTGATAAACTTAAAAATCTCTCTGTTTCTCTCTCTCAGTAAGGAGGCTGTAGATAGAGGAGAGGGTGTAAATATGATCAGAATATACTCTCATTTCTTTTGTTAAAAATTGTATTAAATATACATAACTTAAAAATGTATATTCAGCTGGGCATGGTGGTGCACACCTTTAAAGCCAGCACTCAGGAGACAAAGGCAGGTGGATCTCTGTGAGAATGAGGCCAGCCTGGTCTCCAAAGTGAGTTCTAGGCAAGCTGGGGCTACAGGAAGACTCTGTCTCAAAAAGACAAAAAAAAAATGTATATTCATATGTGTCAAAATAAGACTTTTGCCCACAGAATCCATTTCATTCCCAGACACAACACTGCCCTCACTTAGAATGTACACTTGTTAGGCACACAGAATTCCAGCATGAACAAGCAGTCACTTCAGATCAGCAGAATGTAATATTTGATGTGCTGATTCTAGTACATGATGAGGTGCTGAATTTACTCTGGGAGAATGAACCTCTGAGATATTAGTGCTGAGACTGAATATGCATACAGACGTTGGCCACAGCATATTTGACAATGAGTCTTTGACGTATAGCCTTTTACATCAGTCTGCCCAGAATTGTCTGGAGTTGGTCAATGACTGCCAGCATCACTATCTTTTCTATCATTTACCCATCCTTCCAGCTTAGGTGCTGCCAGAAGGTCCCCGTGCTCTTCACACCAGTCTAATAAGATGCTGTTTGCTCAGCCTATCTTCTGTTTCTCATCCCAACAGGCTCCTATCAGAGCAAACCTGAAGCTTGCTTCATTATTACTATAAAGCTTTCATACTCTCCTGCCTGCCTTTGAGTATCTGTCAAATCCCAAAAGATGAGCTGTGACTCCCATGTGATAGCAAGTGATAGCAAGCTGTGAAAAAGTAAGTATTGTGTGGTTTCTTTACAGGGGTCTTCATTTATTTCCATAATGCAGAATTCTGGCTTTCAAAAGGGATCTCATACAAAAAGGTCATACTGCTGTGTTTGTTAAATGCTTACTCTTGATGAGGCCAATATAAACAAATACATGCTTCATTTTGAACAGTTTAAATATGTTCTTGTCTTTATAGCTGCAGAATATTAGCATGGAGGAGCTGGCAGATAACCAAAACTGAACCCAGGGGAAATGAAGGATGACCTGAACTTGTGGAAGAGCTGCTCTCCAGGTAGAATACTGGAGCTATTAACATGAGGCACATTCTCAGTAATAGAGTTTACAAGCCAGGTTACAATTGTCAGTCTATCCAAGGTTAGTTAAGACTAAATATCAGAAGTAATCAGGCTTTATGGGTCCCCAAAAACATTTTTTGGGGTGAGAAGCTGATAAAGGAGATTCATATTCAGGAGGTCTTAGGAAGTCATTCATAATGTGTTGATCTTCCTGGATCCTTCTCATAAGCACCTGTCCCTCTAATTCTCTCCCAGGTCTTGCTCTGTCTTTCTCAGTATCGCCTTTATGCTCATCTGTAATACTTCCTATTATGCAAATACTCAACATCTTCCTCCTTGTCTGCCTGATCAAATTCTGTTTTGATTAAAAAATCTTGAAGGGAGGTAGATAAGACTGACATATACTTTTATTAGAACTTTTGTGGCTAGGAGGCTCTTCCTGATTCTTTAAACGTTGTGCCAAATATACCATGCACAAACTTCCTTCTCTACCCTGAACATATTTTTTTGAAATGATCTATGGACTTCCTGTCTGTCTTATCTTGCTTCCAGGGTAGCAGCCACACTTCATTAATGAGTGTATTTTTAAAAACATCTCCAGTACTAGAGTGCTAGAGTAAATGCAGGAAAAGTTGTAGACAGAGAGATAGCTGCCTTCTCCAACAGCTCACCATGCCACAGGGAAGCAGGAAAGAGAAGAGAGTGAAGACTTCATAGTCAGACAAGCTCTGCTGCGCAATGAATATCTGCCCTTGGCTCTTTTATTTTACAACCTAATTCCCAGAGTTGTGGAGATGTAATGATAATGGTCCCTGAGTCATTGCAGCTATTCCCAAGCCTTCTCCCTGGGTTGATGGTTTCTCCCTGTAGCTCTTCAGTTGAGATCTCTGTTGTGAATTCACCCTACTTAGGCGATTCAGAGGCCTATCAAGCAGAACTTAATTGTGACCAGCACAAATCTTCCCCTCACCAAATGTGATCCTTTCTTTTAATGTTCCCCCTTGATGAAAAGAGCCACCCAGCAAGCTGCCCAAGCCAGAAAGCCAACAGATCTCCTTGATAGCCTCTCTCCTTCCCCATGCCTGGACCTCTAAATGCCTTCCTGCTGCATTTTTCCATCATTCACCTTGGCTCAGGCCTTCCTCTGTTCCTGCCCATGTCACTGTTCAGCCTCTTGTGACTGGCCTGTCATCTTGCCATATCCCTAAAAGGCAGCCTATATTACTTTTCTGCTTAAAACTAGTGGCTCCCTCTACTGTAGGATAAAGTCCAAATCCCTTGAGTTAGTGTCTTCTGAACTATCCTTATAGCTCCTACCCAATATCTATGACCTACTAAGTTACATCTCTGTTTCTCTTCTACTCCCTCTCTTTCTTTTGAGATTGGGTCTCATGTAGCCCAGGCTGGCCCCAAACTCATTAGGTAATTGAAACTGACCTTGAACTCCTAATCCTCCTGCTCCTGAGATTAAGGCCTATGTCCAGCATGCTCAGCTTAAACTACTTGCATTTCTAAGAACTTCAATCTTTAAAGTACAATGTCCCCCAGCTGGGAATTTGGTTTACTTTGGTTTTACTAGACACTCAGAAGTTAGGTGCCATGTCCTCTAAGAATACATAACTCTAGTAAGGTGCTTTGCCTCTGTGCTCCCAGAAAGACTTGTGACACACATTTCTTTTCTTTCTTGCTTTTTTTTTTTTTTTGAATAAAAACATTCATTACTCTTCAAAGTGACTATATAATATTAATATAATGGTGGCTAAGATTCATGGGCCCAGTGTTGTTTTCTGGACCCATACTCTGTGTGTGTGATGGTTAATTTGGGTGGGCAACTTGATTGGATTAAGAAAGGCCTAAGGTATTTCTAGAGATATGTAACTGAAGAGAGCAGACCCACCTTAGTACGGGTAGAACCAAGTTCTCTTGCTTTCAGAGTAAGAACTCTTACTCACTGAACCATCTCCTCATCCTCTAAGATATTTCTTGTTAAAATATTGCAGTGAAGGCTGGAAAGACGGCTCAGCGGTTAAGAGCACTGGTTGCTCTTGCAAGGGACCCAGTACACACGGAGAGGCTGACAATGGTCTGTAACTCTAGTTCCAGGGAATCTGATGCTCTCTTCTGACGTCCATGGGCATTTCATGACGTGGGTGCACTGACATTCGTGCAAGCCATACACACATATACATAATATAAAAATAATAAATAAAATATTTTAAAAATATTGCGATGAACTAAATGTCTGTGCCTCCCAACTTCTATGTTGAAATCTTTATCACAGTGTGATGTATTTGGAAATGAGTTTGTGGGGAGTTGATTAGATCAGGAAGGTGGAGCACTCAAGGATGGAATGTTCACCAAGAAGAGGTTGAAGCTGGGTCATTATCTTCCTGTTGAGTGAGTGAACAGCAGAGGCCATCTGTAGAAGCCTGTAGGCAAAACTCACCTATACTGGCACCTTGGTTTTTTGCTTTCAAATTGCAGAACTATGAAAAATAAATTTTGATGGTTTGTAAGCTACCAGGTCTACCATACTTTATTATTATTGCGGCCCAAACCAAGACAAGCATGTAGTCCTCAGTGAGACGAAAGTAAATCCCCTGAATCTTCTCAACATAGCCATTAGCTCAAAGAATGTGATAAAGGGTTGTTTTGTAAAATGTGTAAAGCTTTAGGCTTTATGATAAACTCAGATTTTTTTGTAATTATAAGGCTCGTATTTAATGACTGAGTACAAAATAATATTATTGTCTTTCATCCACAACTGCTTTATCATAACACTTTACAACTATATCATATCAAGTTTTTGAAGGCCTTGACTGCACAATTCTGTCAGATTAGTATTTGACACAAGGTAGAATGTGCTGCCTTGTGAATAAACCTTAGACATAGTAGTTATACTATACTAAGTTTTCACTTTTGTTGGTCAAAAGTATTGAAAGATATGTAATTTTATATTGTTCAAATATACTCTGTATAATTTTTTTACCCTTCTCCATCATCAGTAGAGATCAGCAATATTAGCTCAGTCATTAATTAAATTATTAACTTGCCTAAAGCACACAGTGTCCATGTAGCAAATATTGTATTAAAAACTCAAAAGTTATTCATTGCCAAGCATGGTGATACACACCTTAATCCGAGAATTCAGGAGACAGAGGCAGGTTGATCATTGTGAAATCAAGGCCAGTCTGATCTACATAGTGACTTCAGGCAGGTTGGGGCTATAGGGAGATCCAGTCTCAAAAAACAAGTCATTCATAAAGCAATAAGAATGAACTTCACATAAGAATGGCTGAATAAATAAGAAATCCAGAAATATGTCTGTGTATGTGTATGACTTTACTAAAATAATAAAGACTGATTCCTTTTACAGGACAAGCTATAAAACAATTTGGACAAACTTTGAAGTTTGTTTGGATAAATTATTTGAAAGTTTGAGTATAACTTCAAATAAAGTTTATTTGAAATAAATAAAATTTCAAAGAGAAATCGTCAAATGTAAATTGCCTATTTATAAATCAGTGTCTTTCAAGCTATAAGGAGGAGAAAACTACTGAAATTTGTCCATGGGTGGTATGTTTATGGGAAAAAAATTGTGATCTTCATGAGAAAACAGGAACATCTGAAGATTTGACTCAGAACCTGGATCATTAAGTTGGTTTGATTTCATTTTCCTCAAAAGTGAAGATGTATGCTGATTGCATCTATCTCAAGCAGCTTGAAGGCTCAGAGGGGCCAGCAGAATTTCAAGGTCAGGTGAGCACTCACTGGGTCTCCTGAGAGAACCAGGCATACACCTACTGAAGCTGAGGACCTCCTAGAGGTTAAAGTTTGTTATCTTTTGCCACTGTGGGTAATGTAGCCAGCATTCCCCAGTCAGAGGTAAAAATCTCTCACCTTTTATTTTTTTATGAATAATATTTACATGAAGCATTGCATATGTTCAATAATACAAGTTTCTTAAACTACTAGATTTCTTCTGTTCATGTGTGTATTCTTAGATCCTGAAAACTGTGAGAAGGAAAATAAAAAGTTTACAAATAAAACATAGAAGAGATATAGACCTTTCCCATAAAATTTTTCCTGGGCAGAAAGTATGACTGCACACAGAACAACTAGAGAAGAAATCTCACACAATACTTTTCTCCTTAAGGACATCATTATTACGAATGCAGTTATATAGCACCTCGTTTTCCAGTAGCCCAGGCACTGGAAATAAAACAAACCATTGAATAAATAAATACATTTCACAGCACCCTTTTAGCAATAGAGTTCATCTGGGAAAACAGTTCAGCCCCCTTCACTCTAATCAAAACTTTTTTGACTTCAGAATCTATCTTAATATGTCTATGTCCATGATACAGAGAAACCTTAGAAATAAAAAAATAGCAACACCAATGAAAAACACTGCTATTCATTGAACTTACCACGTGCCCACGAATAAGTGCTTTTGACCTCTTCTGCCTCTTCATACTTCACAGTACTGCTTGCAAAGTGCTGCTTTAAAAAAGACACTAAGGCAAGGCTAGAGAGATGGCTCAGCAATTAAGAGTACTGGCTGCTCTTGCAAAGAACTCAGGTTCGATTTTCAGCACCTACATGGCTGTTACCAACAGTCCATAATAACTCCAGTTCCAGAGGATCCAATGCCCTATTCTGACCTCCACAGGCACTGCTCAACATTAGTGCACTTACACACATGCAGGCAATACCCTCATACACATAAAATTAAAATAAATAATAAATAACTTTTTAAAAGAGACTAAGGCATAGCCTGATGAAGCAAAGCATCAAGGTCATAAATCAATAGAAACCTTAGGGTCATGATCTGTCCATTACACCAGCACATCTCTCCAATATCAGTGATCAGGTGAGTCAGAATTTTGAGACCACTTAAGCCTGGCACATGCACACCATCACCCAAAGTTTTTCAACTTCTAGAGAAAGATCATAACACTTTTTAAAGATGGACTGAGGATTTTCAGTGTTCGTTTAGAAAAGAAAAATACACAATGCCTTTGCCCCTGCTACCCCCTGCCCCGCATTGCCACTGCTTGTGCTTTCTTCTCCCTCTACCTGGATTGAGTGGAAGTGAGGATTCTCTTTTATTAAGTTTTGTTATGTTTAAGCTGTCTTGTACCTAGTCATCTTTCTCTTGTCTCTCCAAGTTCCTCAAAAGGCATCTAAGTCTATTGCCCATTTTGCTCTCTAGTGAAGCTAGAGAACATCTGTCCTCAGTCCTTTGAACAGAAACCAGTCAAGCACAGCCCACTTGTGCATTAGAAAGCTGAGCACTCTCTTTTTCTCTCCAAACACCCCTGCAATTATTTTTAGCCTATGGGCCATATTTTTCACCATATAGTCATTTTTGTATTTCTATATACCTTCCATCAATTTCTCCATGTTGTCTAATTTTCCTTTGAGTTTTCTTTTTCCAAAGAACTCAAAGAACTCTCCACCCACATGCTTACAGGAGGCAAAACATTTCCTCCCTATTTTTTCTGAGGTACAAACTGTTTGGCTCCAGAGCAACTCTGTTTTTCCAGCTGTCAAGCAGCAGCTGACCAGATATTTTTCTGCACATTGAAAACTGACATTGAGCCAAATGTAGATGTTGTGGTATGGTTTGACGAGTGCAAGGTCTCATAAGATCACAAAAACAAAGCAAAATCTTGGAACTCATCAACCTCTAGCAGCAGAGAAACTAGGCAGAAAGGTAGCTTTAATGCTTTCTTTATATGCCAGGTGCTGGGCTACCTGCTGCACACAACCTCTTCCCTGCCCTTCAGGCAGGAGAGACACAAATGAGTCATCACTTATTCTTTCATTGAGAGTAAAAACATGTAGAAAGCAGCTATTAGGTGTCAGGCATTATTCCAAGTCTTAGGACTACATCAGTAAACAACAGACAAAAATCTTGGATATTATTGGATATGAAAATACGTATCAAAGACTTATGTGTGCTCTAGAATCAAACTTTTGGGTTTAGATGCTGTCTGTATAATACTGGGAAGAGCATTCACCTCTCTCTGTGACTTGGTTTCCTCATTCCCAAATATGGATGACAGTCTTACATATTGCATAATGTTATGTGGATCAAAAGAGATAATACTGTAGTGGGGACTTTATTCACTGCTGTCACCAAACATCTGACAAGCAGCGACCTAAGAGAGGAAGAGCTCATTTTGGCTCAGGAGACAGAGTTCATCATGGCAGGGAAGACACGGCAGCAGAAGCAACTTGCAACTGTAGAAATGTAGATTTGCTCAGATGTGGGGAACTCAGGAAGCAAACAAAAAAATGCTGGGACTCAGCTTGCTTTCTCCTTTTGCCCTTTTTATTCAGTCCAGGACTGACTGGACTGACTTCAAAATCCCCAGCACCCGTATAAACATGGCTATGTGTGCCTAGAAGCCCAGTGTTGGGGAACAGAGACAGAAGGGTCTTGGGAGCTCACTGGTCAGTCAGCCTAGCTGAGTCAGTGAGAAATTCTCTCAATAATAATAGTAAATAATAAGAGTACTAGTAATAATAGTAATATTAATAGTAATGTAGAAAGCATTAGAGGAAGTAACTACCTACATTAGTTACTTTTCTGTTGCTATGATTAAACACCATGACCAAAAGTAAGTTATGGAAGAAAGTGCTTATTTTGGCTTATGATTCCAGAAGAGAGTCGGTAACAGGGGCAGTGGGCAGGCCTGATGGCTGGAGCAGGAAGCTGAAAGCTCACATCTTCAACTGGAAACATGAAACAGAGAGAGTAAAGGAAGTTGGACAAGTCTATGAACTCTCAAAGCCTGCTCCCAGTGGCATATTCCTCCAGCAAGGCTACCTCCTTAAAATTCCATGACCTCCTCAGCAGCACCAACTGGGGACCAAGTGTTCCAATACTTGAGCCTAGGGGTGACATTTCTCATTTGAACCACCACACACCCAGTGTCCTCCTCTGGCCTTTGCATATGTCTACCTGAGTGAATGTTTGTGGGTATGCACTCTTTCACACACACATATACATATCTCATACATACATCTACTACCCCACCAGAAATGTCTTAAATTTTTATACTGCCATGTTTATTGCTAAAACTCAGCCCATAAAATGAATAAAATATGATTGAGAATAATTGTAATTGTAATTAGCTGTTATGAGAATTTGAAGAAATTAAGCATTTGGGGGTTGAAGAGGTTATGGTTAATATTCAAAAGTCATCCTTGCCCTTTATATTTTGGTCTCAGGTTTGTGAATTATTCACAACTCTAAATTATCCAAAACAGCTAATTCTCTCTTTAGCTTGTGTACATCTAATAGACAGTTTTGATAAAGGAACTAATTAGTATCTGATGGCATGAGACGATGCAAATGTAAAGAGGAGTTTACCAGAATCACTAATCACAAAGTAAGTCTCATGCCTTGGTAAGCAAAAATAAAATCAACATCATAGAATGGTGACATCTTGCCCAGAGAGAGAATGGCTTCTCCCTGTTGATACCACTGTGCCAGAAGACAGCCCCTGATTCCCCCCGGGACAAACAGCTCAGGATGCTTGATTGTCTCATTACTAGATATTTTCTCTCTGGATGTTGAAGGCTTTTTTGTTTTGTTTTGTTTTGTTTTCTATAAAGGAAGAGTTATACTTTGGAGCTTGTGAAAAAAACCTAATTGGAGAGTGTTATTTGAAACTTTTCCTATGGAGTTCCGCGGGATGGACTTGACTTATGTCAGCTGTTTAAAAACTTTCCTCTAAGGTACAGGATATCTAAAGGAGAAACCTTCAGGAGAAACTTGACCTTTCTGGTTAACCTAGTGGATCTCCCTCCAGTGTGTTCTCCCTCCCTCAAAGCAATCCTGAGTTGTTCCTTCCACGTTCCAGTCCCTGGTGTCGCTTAGGATTCGACACTACCAGATCTTTGTGCTGAACTTCTGGCCTTCAGGTTCTTCCCGTCTATTAGTTCTCTACACTCTGCTCAGAGCGTCCTTAAAATACAGGCCTAATTCCGTGGCAGTATTGCTTCCATCCCCCACCACCACTGCCATTTCCTTCTCCGTGCCAGCTGCCTTCATTTCAGTCCTTCAGGACCCTCTTTGAAGAAGCCTCTCCCCAGCAGTACCTGCAATTTCCTATGTGTGGTTAACCCTACTAATTTTAAAGGCCTTTGTTAAGATGCTCCTCCCCCAAATCTGTTTCCCTATTTCCTTCACCCTTCTCTGCCTGCATCACTGACTGTGATGCCTTTCTTTGCCTTTCACTTGTCTGAAACCTACCCTAATCCACAAGCATCTTGGGGGAAGAGTCCCAGTCTGTCTTGTTCACTATTATATTCCCAGCGCACTATCTGGCTCAGAGTAGACAATAATGCATGCATGCTTATTGGGTGAATGAATAGATGTGTGAATAGCAGGCACAGATATACACAACTGTGCTTTCGGTAGAGCTTCTGTCTTCAAAGAGCATGTAGTCTGTTTTACTTTTGTTATGTAAGAATTGTGCATGATAAGAAAAATAATATACTTTTAAATTAGATCCTGGTTAAAATTCCAGCTTTATAATTTATCAGCTTTGTCAGTCTGGGCAATTTATTCACCCTTCCTAAATCTTCTTGAATGAATCAGTATAGAAGAAAAATATAAATACAACTTCAAATATGTATTCTAATAGGCATTCAAAGCTGTGAACATGTATCGCCTCTGCTTCTGCTCGACCCAAGTCTTTGTTCACCCTGTAGTGACTTGCGATACCCCTCCTTCATTTATATGATCACAAACATGCACAATTAAAGAACTATTAAAAGGTAAGATGCTTTACATTTGTTTAAAATATTTTAAAACTAGATATGATGATACATACCTGTAACTAGTACTTGGGAGGCCAATGCAAAAGACTGGTTAGTGTCTAGCCTAAGAAACATAGTAAGACCTTGTCTCAAAAACAAAACAAAAAACAAAGCTTTGTTTTGATATAACACATCAAAATAGTATGTGTAGATCAATAATACATAAAATATTTGTGAAACATATTGATCAAATATCCTACTGACTGTGTAAGTAAGTATTGCAGTTAGATTTCAAGCCAGGCATGAAGCTCAATGAGCGAGCACTTGCCAAATATGTGTTAGGCTCTGAATTTGATTTCTTAGCATGGCAAAAAAATTAGATTTTGAGCTGGACATGGTGCCTCATGCCCATCTTCCTAATACTTAGTAAGCTGAGACAATAGGCAAATGTTTGAGGCCAGCCTGGGACACATAGTGAATTACAGGCCAGCCAAGGGTACTTAATGAGATCTTCCCTTAATACTCCTCTTTATTTCTCTGTAAAAAAGTTCTATTTCAGTGGATAAGGCTCAGCTATATGATATACATTTCAAATTTCAACTTGTTTTAATTTTCATAGTGCATTACTTTAGTATGTAGAATGAATAAACTTAAAAACTTACATTGAGAGGAAATGAAAAAAATTAGATTAGTATTCTTAAACTAATATCACACATTCTACAGTCAACCTTTCCTCTAAAAATTATGGTAACTAGTCTTTGCATTATATTGTGTAGTGAGTTAAGAGATAGGCAGAGACAGATCTCCAAGCCCATTCATAGCTGCTGTTTTCCCAACATGAGCATACATCTTAAAGGAAGAAACTGCAACGTGTACTGAGACAATCCTATTTCCACCCAAGGGCTACTTTGGAATGTTTTCTTTAAAGACTTAATTGTGGCTTATCATGGCCAAGTGTTTTGATGCTGTTGGTTTGGCTCTTAAATGAAACTGAATTCTGACAAGAAAGTTCAAGAATTATTGTCAGCTTTTCTGCATAACTTAGAAACAGCTCCAAAGGCATATGTACTATTGCCCTGGCAGACATATATACACGAGCACAGTGTAACACCTCCATCCTCCATGCTTGGCAAGTTAATGTGGATGTTCATTTTTATAGCCGCTAACTTATTAGCTGTGGATTACGTTGTCACTTTGTGTGTTACATTTCCAAGCATAAGATGTGTGAGTGAGTTCTAAGACATGTGAAATGAAGGATCAGCTCAGAAAAGCTGGTCTTGAAGGCATGAGAGAGGAGAGATAAAGACTTCATCATGTGGTTCATACAGACTGCCAATTCCTTGATTGACAGCTCTCTGTATGGCAAGTCTTGTGGGATTGAGTATTTAAATCTTAATTACAAAAAAGTGTTACAGAGTACTAAAAATCATTCAAGGAAACTGGAAAGCTTATAATGCAGCATACCACTATTAATCTCCTATACAGAATAAATTTGATTGACAAGATCCATACAAATGCTGTAAAGGAATTTAGGAAATCAGTGCAAAACTGAAATTTAAAACCATGTACTCTAGAAATGCATCCTCTTTTGTAAATTAAATTGCCCCAAAATTGTGCACACAGACTTGTGTAAACCAGACTAAACTGAATTTGCTAAAACATATATTCTTAACCTCCCTAAATAATGACAATCTCAGGCACACAATTCAAACAAACAAAATTACAATACAATAACTGTTTTGCTTAGAAAGAAAATCACAGAAAGTTAATGCAGAAAAACAAAGTTTAGATTCTAAAAGAATCAACTGTCTGTAGAGAAAAATTTTAAAAACTCAAATTTGAGAAATATTCAGGAACACCAGTTAATGCTCTTAGAGTATCCGTACCATGCCCTTATTAATTCATTTATTCAACAGCTACTAGGTGGTTTCCTTTGTCTAAATCCTTGCTGCATGTGGCAAAGATGAACATAATGTGAGTAGAGTCAAACTTAATCCAGAGGGAAAACACTCATAAAATAGACCATAGAAGTAAAATGTCATAAAAACATAAATTAAAGGGCCAATCATCTTCTGAGAATCTTCTGCTCTGTCACAACCCTGCACACGCTTTATAAGCTCTTCTGCTTTGCTCTTTCTCTGAGAAGGTTAATATAGGCTGAAATATGACCCATGTATTTATCATCTATGTTTATGTTTATTCTATCTATCTATCTATCTATCTATCTATCTATCTATCTAATCTATCATCTATGTATCTATCTGTCATCTATCCACCTATTTTCTATCAACTATGTATATATTATTTCCTATCCTCCCTTTCCATAGATAGTTATACACACAGACATTATGAGGATTGGTACACACAATTGTAGAAGCTCAATGGTCTTTATGACCTGCTGCCTGTACACTGGATAACCCAGAAAGCCAGTATCTCAGATCTAGTTAAAATTTTAGGGCCCGAGACTCTGAGGAGCTAGTGGTGTGAGTCCCAGTCCAACTCTGAAGACCTAGGAACTAGGAGGGCAGAGGGACAAGAAGAGGGGGAAGATGGGTAAAGCAGATGAAGCAGGGACAGTTCTCTTCCTTGCTTTTGTTCAGTTCAAGCCCTAATCATACTAGACAATACCTCATTGCTAAGAATAACTCAACTTATGGATTCCTCCATAAATGCCTTCCCAGCTATACTTGGAAATGATGACTTAAACGCCAGTTATGTCTGCACCCTACAGTCTAGGCAAGCTAACACATAAAATTAATAATAAATTCTTCCCTTTGGCTTCTGGTTAGATTCAACCAGTGGGAGCTTGGCGGTGTATCAAGGGAAGAGGGAAGTGACAGGGAGTATACTGAGTAAGTACATTGTAAGGACCAGCTTGACACTTGTGTATGCACAGTCTAGATGTGGGAAGCAACAACTACAGAATGACCTTTAAACAAGGTGTTTGGATCCGTGATGTGAAGCTTGTCATTACTGCCTAGTACCATTCTGAGATGTATTTTCAGAGTCCCCAGAAGGTCCTGGGAGATCGCACCTCAGCCATCATCAAGGAAAGGCAATTTTAAAGTACATCTCCTTTTCTTTTTGCATTTATTTCTTTTGCTTCACTCTTTTAGACTCTACTCCCTGAATCTTGGAATAGTTTCCCCCATAAAACTGTCTGTAAACAAGCCTTGTCTTGGGCTCTACTTTTGAAGACCAAGACTAGACTCTTCAAAGCTGATGGGTAAAATCATATTTTAGGTGCTTCAGATGCACTGTCCCAATCTGAGGTATGAAGTCAATGGAAAAGTGTGTCTGTGTGTCAGAAAAGCTAGGTTGGTGTTTTTGTGACCTAAAGGCTCCAATTTCTAGTTTTCAACCATACTGGACATGTGTATTTCCAGTCAATGTGCTCTTTAGTAGTGTAGAAAACAGACAAAGTGACTTCTAAAACATGTCTTCTATCAATTATAAACATCAATATAATTTAAGATACTTAGTGTATACAGTCTTCTAAGTAGACCCTAGATCCTGCCTGCTCAAAGTCATGGCCTACGGTCATTCTGTCCCAAATGACAAGCCTTACTTATATAACCAGCAGGATGTTACAGACACACAGGCCATGAAAGATACCGTAAGTCACTTGCTCTGGAGAAACCAGCTCTTTATTCATGAGCTGAAGAAACCAAGTGTCAAAATCTGATCTATCATCAAAACCCATCACACCACCTTGGTTTCCTATTGTTATTGAAACAAATCGCCAGGGACTGTGGGTGGATGAGACACAAGGTCTCAACTCAGTGGCTTTAGATAATTTAAATTTATTGTTTTGAAGTTAAGAAGATCAGAAGTTCAAACCGCCTTACAAGGCTAATTGTTAAAGGTGATGACGGGACAATTTGCTCTGCAAGCTTGGATGGATGGACGTATTGTTTCTTACCCTTTTCAGCTTCTTCTTTTTTTTTTTAAAAAGAAGTATTTATCTTATTATTTTTATTTTATATACATGAGTGTATTGCCTGTATGTAGGTATGTGCACCTGTGTCATACAATGACTGTACAGGCCAGAATAAGGCCTCAAATCCCCTGGATCTGGAGTTACTGATGGTTATAAGCTGCCATGTGGATGCTGGGAATCCAACCTGGGTCCTCTGCAAGAGCTGCCAGTGATCTTAACCACTGAACCATCTCTCCAGTCCCCCTTTCAGCCTCTTCATATCACCTATATTCTTTGGTTCATGGGTCCTTCATTTCATTATTCCAACTACTTTCTCACCCTAACCCTCTACATTCTGCTCAGATAGACAGCACATGGCTAATTATAATCTCTCATCACAGGATCCTAATATATCTGGACCTAGTATCACAAATTGCAATCCCAGTTGTCAAGTGGGGCTATAGGTGGATGAGGCAGAAGGTCTCAAAATCAAGGCTAGTCTGAGCAAGGCTGGTCTCTTATTGAGACTCTGTCCAAAATAAAAGGTCAAAATGATGCTTGGAAATACAGCTCTGTGGTATCATACTTGCCTGGCATGTGCAAGGCCTTAGTACAGTACCATAAAAAGTCCCAATGTAATCATATCCTGCAAAGTTTCTTTTGCTGTATAAGGTAAATTGCTAACCATTTTGGAGGATTGGGGCACTACTGCTTTAGGTGAGTATTAGTCTAGCACACCAACAATATGACTGAGTCACCTTAAAACCTTGGGAGAAGGTCCCCTATCTGCATTCAGCTTTTTGAATGATTTGAAGCCTCCTCTGACAATTTCATGTGAGGCCTAGGGTGGAATATCCAGTTAAGCCATTTCTAAATAACTGATTCACAGAAAATGTGTGAGACAATAATATTTTTTTCATTTTTATTTTACTTATATATTATTTGATAATATCACATGTATAATAATACAATGTATCATGATCATATCCTTCCCTCATTCACCTACCTTGAACTTCTCCTAGACCTTCTCCATACCCACATCTTAACTTCATATCCTCTTCTTTGACCCTCTGTGAGTTTTGTTAGTGCTGCCCATATGTTGGGCCATCCACTGGAGAATAGGCAACACACCAGAGGTCACACTCCTAAAGTAAATTTATTACCCTGCAGCCATCAACTGCTAATAGCTTTTAGCTAGAGGTGAGGCCTTATGAGCCCTCCTCCATCCATGCTGGACTGCTTGACTGGCTTGATCTTGTACAGATCTTGTGCAAGCAACTATAGCTGCTATGAAATGATGAATACTGCAGCTCTATATCCAGAAGACATGATTTTACAAGAGTTTGTCCCAGCCCCTGGCTCTTGCAATCTTTCTACCTCTTCTTCCTTGATGTTCCCTGAACCTTGGCAGGAGGAGGTAATGTAGATGTTCTATTTGAGCCTGAGAATTCCACAGTCACCAATTCTCTGTACTTTAGTGTTGTCTTTGTGTTAATTGCCATCTACTGAAATAATAATCTCTGATGAGCAGTGAGAGCTGTACTAATGTATAGATACAGAGGTAAGTATTTAGAAGGCAGTTTGATGCTATGTCCATTTAGCAAAATCACAGTGATAGGTTCTCCCTTAGGGCATATGTCCTCCATATGAACCCGCATTGGGTTCTGCCCAAGTTTAGTGTACCAGGTATGAATATCCTCCACCTTAAATCTAATCAGAAAGCTATTGGTTACCTCCATGATATTCATGCTATTATTGCACTATTGGGCATATCTTTCTTGATCAATAACTACTTTAGCTCACAGGGTTCACAAGTGGGTAAAAAACTAAGACTATTGATGACTTTTCTCTCAACAAGGCTAGTTAGCAGCTTCCAGTACTATGAAAACTAGACATCAGAGAGGAAGCTTCCAGGTCAATGCCAACTTAATTTACCCATGTCCTGAATTTCTGGTAGGTATCCAAAAGCAATGGTAACAATGTTTTGATCATTTTTATTAGTGTTCTAAACTATGAGTTTAAGGAGAATTAGTTAAGCAGCAATGACTAATTAGTCTACAGTGAAAAATATCTCAATAGTATATGTTGTATGTATGTATGTTTTCATAGGAAAAAAAATGTTAGTTTTGTGGAGAAAAAATGCTTTTAACTTCTTATGTATTAAGCATACTTGCCAGTAATAGTGCTTTACATACTTTAGAGTTTTGTGTAAATGATATGCCATTCTGTTTTCTGGGACATGATTCTTCCAACTGATTGTGTTTCTCAGACTTTGTCCATGGCTAGAAACTGGAACTTTAGTCTGTTCTTTTCTGTTGATGGGTGTTCTCTGGGAACAGAGACTACAATTCATATATCCTTCTTTGGTTGGCAGGAATTTGTGCCATCTCCAATTCTATGGTATAATCATATGTCCCACTGTGAACATTCCCCTTGTACACAGTGCTAATATAAGCCTGGATTAAGAGGAAACAGTATTGGAGATATTTCAGTTCTCAAGTTGGTGGTAGACTTTGTGAGTTTACCATGCTTTATAATTGACATTTATCCTGTGACTATTTTCTAGTATATATCAGATATTACATTTCTAAAGATAAGAAAGGAAATGGGAAGGGAGAATGGAAAATGCCAGTTTAGAAAGAGAGAAATTGTTTCAAGTGGAATATTCAGAGAAGATTGAATACAAAAAGAAAAAAAAAAAAAGGTTTGGAAAAATCCACGAAAGAAATGAGGAAGAGGCCAGGTGGAAATCTGGGGACCAAGTGTCAAAGCAGATGCATGATATGAAAGAGTGGAATACAGGAGATGCGTAGCTTTAAAAGCAATCTGCAATTAGGAGTGCAGGCCCACCCTCTCCTCCTGATTCTCTTCCCTGGGGGTTACTTCGAATGGCTGTGATCCCCAGGACTCACAGTCACTCTTAGAAAATCCTGTGAGCTTTCTTCAACAAAATTTTGCTATCCCCTTTGGAGATAGCAAAATGATTCAACTGATAAGACTGCTGGCTTACAAGCTTGCAGATCTGAACTAGATCCCCAGGCTCTACATAGGAAAAGGAGAGAACTCACTCCCAAAATTTGACTTCTCATCTTTCTGACCTCCATGTGTATGAGGTAGCATGTGTGTGCCCATACATACACACACACACAAAACACCTTTCCTTTTAGCTTTTGAGAAACACATATACACATGTACTCAATCATATATATATAGGAGTTTTAAGAAACTTAGAAATGAATCCACTTGCAAGACACATTGGATTTATTCAAAGATCAAACAGCCTGAATCAACATTTCTGTGACTTCTAGGAGGCAAACCAACCTGTCTGGGAAACTGCAACCCATATCTCATCTTTGTACTTTTGAGTAACCCTTGGTTCTGATGCAATTCTCATTTTCCCTCAGACTTCACCATCTTCAGAAGTAGAACTGGACTGAAGAGTCAGACTGCGGATTTTCCGCCTAGGTAAAGAGATGCCTTGTGAGTTTATAGACATTCTGTCAATTATCTTGGCTTTTATCAGGAAAATGCAAATTAAAAGTATTTTGAGATGACATCTCACCCAGTAGAATGGCTGTCATCAAGAAAACAAATAAAGCACACGCCTTTAATCTCAGCAGCCTGGAGGCAGAGGCAGGCTGTGAGACTGAGGCCAGACTGGTTTACATAGCCAGTTTCAAAGCAGCTGGGGCTCCAGGGAGGTCCTGTCTCAAACTTCATCCTCCCATGAAAAAAGAGAAAACAAATAACTACAAATACTGGTGAAGATGTGGGAAAAGAAGAACATTTATTCACTTCCAGTGGGAATGCAAACTTGTGCTGCTATTCTGGAAATCAGTGTGGTTTTTTTCAAAACACTAAAAACAGAAGTACCATATGACCCAACTACACTGGGCATATATCCAAAAGGTTTAATATTCTAGAACAGAGATACTTGCATACCTATGTTGGTTGCTGGTCTATTCACAATAGCAAGGAAATAGAATCAACCTAGATGTCCTTCAACTATCAAATAATAGTGAAAATGTGTTACCATTACCCAGTAGAATTTTATTATGGCATAAAGAAAAAATGAAAATAAAAAATATGCTTAAAAATAGATGGAACTGGAAAATATTATAGTAAGTGAGGTAACCCAGATTCAGAAAGACAAATATCACATGTTCTTTTTCATATGAGGATCCTAGCTTCTAACATGTATATTTATGCGGTTAGAAGCCATGAGGAAAGTGAGGGGGATGGCTGAAAGGAGCTGGTCAGGGGCAGGGTAGAATGAACCAAAACGCTGCATGACAATGCTATAAGGAAACCTGTCACTTTGTATGGTATTTAAAAATAAACATAAAAATTTATTAGAATGTCTGGCTCTTTCCCACTCTTCCTCACATCACCTGCTCAGTTGTAAAGATATCTTTCCTCACCCATTTACGCTTAAAAATTTCATTAAAGTCTAGTAAACATAATTTTAATATGTTTTAAATAAGGTTGCTAAAATAATGATGTTCTTAATAAAAAGCCAAAGTTTTCTTAGGAGCATTGTGACTGGCATAGTTTGTATTTTTCTCATAGATTCTGAAAACTTGCCATTATTTTCTAGCAAGGACAATGCTGCTATTTATGAGGAGACCTGGGGAAACTTATGCAGCTTGAAGTCATCATGACTAGCCTGTATGTTTGCGGCTGGTGGAAAGATACTTTTGGCAAGGAAGCACCTGCTTTGACAAACACAGTGAGTGTGTTGCTCAGATGAAATGGAAATGATATGGTCTCAGACCACATCCGTCTTGGAAAGGATGACTGATTAGATAGATGCTTAAGTCCCCCAAGTCCCTGTCCCAGTGCTCAAGCTGATGATTACCATGGCCATGATAGTGAGTTATTTCAGGGTTTGAGTTTCCTCAGCTGTCATGGAAGTAACTGATGATGTTCAGGCAAAGTTATGGCCTAGGTGATGGCTGATCTCCTGGTGGGACACTGATACCGTATGTGCTGATGTCTGGTCTTTGATTTGACTGAACTTTGAGTGTTTTATTCCAGTTAGCCTGACTAGTAGTACCTTCTGACTCAGAACTTCAACAACAAGCCTAATTAAAAGCTATCCTTCCCTTTGCGCTATTGAGAGGATGCATCATGGATGACAGCAAGGAAAGAAGCCTCCAGGGATGTTCTTCTACCCTTCCAGGTTCTCTGTGGAATCAGAAGCTGAGCTTCAGTGACAGTGAGAGTGAGAGCACCCTTGGTGGTCAGAGTATTTGTTCAGTCAAGAACTGAAGCTGTCTGGGCATTGGGAAGCAGCCAAGAACAGTGCTGGGCGCTGAGTTACAGCCATTGTTGCTGTAACTCAGCACATAGTGTTCATGCTAATTTGAGTTAATAGACTGTCAGGTACAAGCAGTTCAGGAACTTCCCATTTACGGACAAGAAAGACAAGTTTGAAAATAGAAAGGCATCCATATTGCCTGTAGCCACAGTCCCGCTGGCATCTGGGGCACAGCAAGAGCCACCGGAAATGGGGTGAACTTGTTACCCCATGCTTTCTATTTGCTTTCTTTGCATGTCAGTCACATTAGACTAAATTACATGACAGGAACTGAAGGCCCAACATAAACAGAGCTATTTTCTCCAATTACATGCCTATTGTGCAATGGCTGTGGCTCAACTCCACGTATTTTCGTATTTTCTCCATGACCCAGCTTCTCCCTGGAGCATGCACTTCTCAGGGGAAAAGGTAGAAAAACCTGTCCTAAAATCCATCTGAAATCAGGGACAAACATTTCAGTGGCCCAAGCCAGTCACATTACCAAGCCTGAAGGCAAACCACAGCAAGGTGTGATCCTCTCATGCTGGGGCAGCCAGTGTTAGAGAACAGAGCCTGCCCTCGCAGGTGAGCACAAGTCGCTTCACCTCTCCCAACCTTAGCTCTGCCTGTGTGTGGCGAGTTTCATAATGGCACTTACCTTTCAAAAGCTACACTTTGGTATTTAGGACACAGCCATGGATTCAAATAACATCTACGTGTAAGAAGATGAAAGAGTAAAAGACCAGCCAGGGTTGCTGTTGCTCTTTGTTATAGATTTAGAATAAAAGCTGGGCAATCTTCTCTACAATCATTTTACCCAACTCATGAAACAATCACAAGAAAACTGTGCATTTTCAGCAATCACAAGAAAACTATGCATTTTCAGTAAGATTTTCTGATTTTAATTAGTGTATATTAGTTGTATGAAATATGAGCTCATGATGACATTTTCATACGTATATGATGTAGTTTAGTCATAACCTCTTCCCTCTTACCATCTTTTCCTCCCTCTTGTCTCCTGCTTGTCACTTTCCTTTTCCAAAACAAGTATAGATAAAACAGTGCATGTTTTCTCCCATGTGTGTAATCTGGATATAACTATATACATACAGATACATGTGATGTGAAGGCAGAAGGGGGACTGTTTAGGTGTGCAAAGAGACCACCAGCAAGAGTGGGATCACAATTGGTTATGGTGATGCACACTTTAATCTCAGCATTCAGGAGGCTAAGGCAGGTGAATCTCTCTGAGATCAAGGTCAGCCTGGTCTACACAGTTTACTTAGTGAGTTCGGAACAGCTGGGGCTACAGCAAGATCTGGTCTCAAAAACAGAAAACAAAAAGGGTTGGATAGGGGACTGAGGAGGGTCTCCTGGATTGGTAAGAGGGAGGACAAAGTAAATGAAGAGGCACAGTGTTGCTGTCAACACTCAGGCTTGTGGTATGGAAAGGATGTAGGATTTTCCCACGTCCTTCAAATCTTGAACTACTGTTGGTCTTCAGGCATCTTGTCAGTAGTTTACCAAGGAGGACTGACCTCTGGATGCAGAGACGATGAAAAGTTAGGGCATCGGATACTATCCTATATACTAGTGTGCCTCCCACAGGGGAGAAAGGAAAATTAACATAGTACCTGTTTAACAGAAATCCCAGAGAAAAAGGATCATGGTTATAACTTTTGTCAAAATTTCCATAGAGTAAATTCTCCCTCAATGGCCAATTTCAAGATAGCAATGAATTCCCAACCAGCTTATTAAATGACTATAACTTTGATTTGCAGTTCCCTGGTGGGTAAAGATTTTGAACATCTTTGTGTGTTTATCTGTTTGTTCATCACATTTTTTTGTTGTTTGCTTTAAGACAGGATCTCACTGTATGACACTGGTTGATATGGAACTCACTTAGAGATAAGACTAGCATCCAACTCACGGAGATCCTCCTGCCTCTGTCTCCCTGCTGGGATTAAAGGCCTGAGTCATCAGGCCCTGCTCCATTTGTACTTCTTTTGAAATGGGTTTGCTCGGTTCGTTTACCCATTTATTGGTTGGATTATTTATTTTTTAGTGTTTAATTTTCCAAGTCTTTTACATGTTCTAGATATTAAATGTATATTAATATCTTGACTTATGTAAAGTTAGTAAATATTTTTCTCCCATTTTGTGGGCTACCTCTTACTTTGATAATTGCTTCCTTTTGTTCAAACACAACGCCACGCAATGTCCTTTGTCAGATTTTGTTATTATTCCTGTCTTATGCCTTTGTCTTGAAATCTTTTCTCTAGCAGTTTCAGGTCTTATATTAAGATCTTTGATCCAGTATGAATTGATATTTTTCTTTAGGATGATACAAGCATCTGATTTAAGGATATCTAGTTTTCCCAGCACGATTTGTTGAAGAGGCTTTTCTTTTCTAGAACACATGTTTGTGACCCCCTTGTGAAGAATTAGGAGGCTAAATCCTCTGGGGTTTATTTCTGGGTCTTCTATTCCACTCATTCCTCTGTGTGTCTGTTTTAGTGACACAGCCTCATGCTCTTCTTGTTTTCTGTGGTTCTGTACTATATGTGAACTCAAGAATCATGATGCCTTCTTCACTACTCTTTTTGTTCAGGATTACTTTTGCTATTTGGAGTTTTCCATGCTTCCACATGAATTGAAGGATTTTCTTCTGTTACTATGAAGAACGCCATTAATTTTGGTGGGAACATTTAATCTGTAAATTATTTTGGGTAATATGGTCATTGACACAATGTGTATTTTTCCAATCTATTACCTGGAATTTCTTTGAATCTTCTAACATCTTTTTCAATTTCTTTCTGTCAGTATACTGTAGTTCCATTGCTAAGGTCTTTTATGGCCTTGGTTAGGTTTATGTTAGAGTTTTTTAAAAAAGCTTTTATTTTATTTTTTTTTTTATTGAGCGTATTTCAAATGAGTTTTTTATTATTTCCGTCTACATATTTGTTACTGGTATATGGAATAGCTACCATTTTTTTTTCTGTTGGTTTTTGTATCCTGCTCCACTGCTAAAAGGCTCATCAGATTTAAGTATTTTATGGTAGAATCTTCAAGATTCTTTTTAAATTTTATGTGTATGAGGGTATTGCCTGCATGTGTAAGTGCATACACGCTGTGCAATGCCCATGGAGGTCAGAAGAGGGTGTCAGATCCCCAGTAACTGAACTTATGAACAGTTGTTAGACAGCAAGTGGGTGCTGGGAAACTAACCTAGGTCCTTTGCTAGAGCACCCAGTGTTCTTAACTACTAAGCCATCTCTTCAGCCAGAGTCTTTAGGAGTTTTTAAAACTTTATTTATTTTTATTTTATGTGTATATGTACTTTGCTTGCATTTTTGTAAGTGCTCCATGGGTATACAATGCCTAGAGAAGCCAAAAGAGCATGTCATATCTCCTGGAACTGGAGTTATGAACAGCTGTTACCTGCCACCAAGGTGCCAGGAACTGAACCCTGGTCCTCTGCAGTCAATGCTCTTAACTACTGAGCTGTCTTTTCAGCCCCTTATGGATGTCTTAAATATAGTATCATGTCATCTATAAGTAGGGATAATCTCGCTTTTTCTTGTATTATTTAGATCCCTTTTATTTTTTCCACTGTTTACTTTGTCTGGCCAAGAAATCAAGCACTGTGATGATTACGAGGGGAAAGACTGAACGCTTTGATTCATTCTTGATTACAGAAGAAATCTATTAAATTTTTCTCCACTTTGGCTACAGTTTTTTCATATAGATTTTATTATAGTTAGGTTTTTCTTTTACTCACAGTGTTTTCATAGTTTTTACCTTGAAGATGAATTAAATATTGTTAAAGGCCTTTTCTGAAATTGTTGCATAGTTGTATGATTTTTGTCCTTGATTTTAGTTATTTGTTGTCCTATATTTGTTGATCTGTATCCATAGAAATGTCTTTGTAATCATGAAATGAAACCAACTTGATCATGTTTGTATGCTGAATTCAGTTGGCATGGCGTTTAGTGAGGAATTTTATGCCTATGTTTATCAAGGAGATTGTTCTATAGTCTTTGCGTTGTGTCTTTATCTGGTTTTAGTAAGGGTAAGGTAAACCTCATAGAGTGAGTTTGGGAATGTTCCTTCCCTTTCTATTCTATGAGAGGAACTTGAATTTTCTTTATTTAATTCTTGTAGAATTCAGCAGAGAATCTGTCTGGTCCTGGGCTTTAATGTACTGTAAGACTTATTGTTTCTATATCATTGCTGGGTATGGATCTGGCTACGTTCTTTATTTCTACTTGATTCAATTTTGTTAGACTATGGGTCAAGACATTTTTCTAGATTTGCAATTTATTGAAAGATATTTTCCAAAATATTCTCCGGATTCTTTGAATTTCAGTGGTCTGTTATATCTATTTTGTCTCTAATTTTATTAAGTATTGTCCTCTCTTTCTTTTGGTTATTTTGGCTAAGGATTTGAAAATTATTTTTTCAAAGAATCACCTCTTTGCTTCATTGATCTTTTGTATTGTCCTTTTAGACTACATCTCATCAATTTCTGCCTTGATCATTGTTTCTTTCCATACTTTAATTTGGGGTTTGGTTTGTTCTTGTTCTTCAAAAACCTTGGGATGCATTATTAGAATATTATCTGAGGTCCCTGTGATAAATGTTCAGATTCATAGATGTGATGAGTGGACTCTCCCAGGTATAAACATCCCCCTTAAAATTGCCTTCAGTGCAGTCCAAAGCTTCTGGTATATTTTATTTGCATTTCCATTTGATTCTAAGGAAATAAAATTTTCCTCCTGGTTTCTTCGATAATCCACTGATCATTTTTAATGGTTAGTCTCCATTAAATCTACTTTAGTGGATTTAGAATGACCTGATAACTGGTGATGCATAGCTCTAGGAGTGTCTGTGAACGTGATATTCTTTATTATCTAGAGGTAATCTTCCAGAGAGGATTAACTGAGAGGGGAAAGACTCAATCAGGCACCAGGGGCAGGGTGCCTGAACTGAACAAAAATTGGAAAAGGAAAAAAGCCAGTAGAGTGTTGATATTCCCATTTTCCTACTTCTGGCATGTCACGAACGGTTCTCTTCTGTTACACCTTCCCCATCATGTTGTATTGAATCTGCACATTTATAACAGTGACCTCCAGTGACTCTTTGCTTTTTAGTTATGAATGATATGGAGAGAACATTTTTCTTATCCTGCTTATCTGGGGACCTAGATAGCTCCTGTACTTGGATGTCCATTTCTTTCCCCTAGATGTGGCAAATTTCTGTCATAATTTTATTGATTATCCTATCTGGTTTTCAGTCTGTGTCTCCATTCCCTCCTCTATGCCACAGATTAATAAATTTAGTATCTTAATTTGCTGAAAGATCTTGATTGTATTTTTTTTATTGTGATTTGAATGTAATGATTCAATCTTATCTTCAATTCCTGATATTGTTTCTTCTGCCTGTTCTAGGTTCTAGTCTGTGGCTGATGCTTTACACTGAACTTTTTCATTTGGTATACTAAGCTTTTCATATTGGGGATTCTCTATTTTTTTAAACTTAGCATCTCTGTTTTTGCTGAGTCTCATACAAATTGTTGAATTTCTCCTCCAAGTCTTAAATTTACTTACTTGCTTCATTTGTTTGTTTGTGTCCTTTGGGGGATCATTAATCATTTTTAATATCAGATTTCATAATTCCTGGTTTGATTTTCCAGCTGACTCAAATAGCTTTGGATTCTGTTATTAAAGAGTTATAAAGTCTTGGTGGAGTCAAACAAGTTTGTCATATTTCTTATGTTTCTAGGTTACAATTTTTGCATTTGCTAAAACGGATATCTCTTCTTGTTTTATATGATAGTCTTCTTAGTGAACAGCTGTCTCTTGAGGGCTCAATCTAAAGTTCCATTCAGAGAGAAGAAAGTAAACCATGGCAACAGAAACTGCACACACACACAAATCAATCAAGGCACAAGTATACAAATATACCACCAGTAATCATAAAAGAGAATGCAGCAAAAAGTAGTTGAATCAATTATGAAGTTAAACATTAATCAAGTTAAAACTGATAGCAATAAACAAATGGAATACAGCAAGAGAAAGGGAGAAAGAAGTAAGGTTAAGTAAGAAAAGGAAAAAAAATGCAACGAAGAAAAAGAAAACAGAGAGTAAGAAATACATATAAGAAAAACCCAATGACAAAAAAAATGTAAATAAAATTAGATTTAAAAAAGAGCAATAAAAATAAGAGCAAAAAGATTAAAAGATAAAGTAAAAACAATACTGAAATATAGTTTTTATTTTTTTTTTAAGACAAAAGACTTAAAAGAAGCTTTTTTCTTTGTCTTCTATTAGAATCAAGTCGGGGAGGTGTGCAGTGAGCTGTGGCTTGTGTCTTTTGTTTTTCTTTGTTCCCAGTTTTCCTTTGAGCTCTGTTTATGGGTTGAAGACTGGGCCAAAGTCTTGTCAGCAGTAGAATTGCATTTAGTTTCAAGATTTCCATTCTTTGCACACCAGGATCATCTGTTAGTCCAAACCATCTTTGAGTTCTTAGGCAAATTTCCACTTAACTCCAGAGGCCTTCCCGGCTGCTCACCCAGAGACATCAAACATCTAAGCCAGGGGCTGTTCCCCGATTGCAGGGAAGAGCCGGGAAGCACGCACTCATTTCTGCACTGGAGGTGTTGACGTGAAGGAATCATGTACTTTGCTTGCAGGTCTCCTGGCTTTCAGATCCTGCCCGGTAGGAAACTACCCTGTGGAAGAGACAAGTGGGCAGAAGACACTGATCTTCGGACAGTGGGTTCAGAGCTCATAGTTCCTCTAACAGCAAGCCTCATGCAGCATGCAGGCAGCTCCTGAGCCTGGCAATCCTCCAGCCTCTCAAGCTCTGCAGTACTCCACAGGTGATGACTTGCGCCTTCCCACAGAGGGCTGGGCTGCAGACCACTGCACCCTCCACAGCCAGAGTGCCCTGATGTTGAAATTACTCTGCAGGTCTATGAGCCTCCTCCGCTCAACAATTGCCTCTTGTGGACCTTTCATTGCTGTTTTACCATCCAGAAACTGTGTCAGAGTTACCATGGCCTGCAGCGGTTGTTTCTTGTTTCAGTTCTCCACAGCAACTCAGCTCCAAACAACTGGCTGTCTATCAAGATGAGGCTTTCACAGTAGCAAGAAAGGTCCCCTTCAGAGACCTGGTCAAAAGAATAAAATCAGTGACCTGGGAGGAGACGTAATATTGCATTTGAACCAGATCAATCATCTGGCCCAGGGACAACCTCTAGGATGACATATTTACTTTAAACCATGCTAAAGCATAGGCAGGAAAACTAGTGCATTAATGAGATGGTGACCTTTCCTTGCAGCCACATGGCCTCAAGTGTAACCTCTCTTTTTCTCCTTTCTTGCTTCTCAGCAGGCTTTTCTTGACACTTCTGTGCTTCCCCAATGTTTGGGGTTTCTTAGTCTTCAGCTAAAGCTCCCCTCCTAGCTGTGCCATTGCTAGTTCTCCATGGGTCTAACTTCCATGCCAGCTTAAGGGGCATAGAGATACTCTTTGTTTGTTTAATTATTTTCCTTCTCTACGTTTCCTTCCTCACTGCAGCTGCTGAGAGTTACAGCTCACCTGCCCTGAGGGTTTTTCTTTAAACTCTGATAAAATTGTCCTTGAGTTTCTGTTTGAGTTTATTAATTTTTTTGAGTATTTTATTAATGAGACTAAGAACCCTAAAAGGGGACTCCTCCATTGTCCCACAGTGCCTGACTTTAGCACTCTGGGATATTGGGAAGATTCAAGAGCTTTCTTCTCTAATGCTGCCCTGCCAAGCAGGGTCACAGCCACTCCGAACACATGCCCTGGATTTAAGGCTTGCAAGAACTGTGGATTTCTCAGGTATCTAGTAGTGTGAGTCTCTTGTCAACATACCTTTCTAGTTTTCCTCGTGACTATGGCTTCTGTTTACCTCTAGGCAATAAGGGTTGGAGTTGGAGGCTGTTTTCTACTTTTCTTCGCCCCGCCTTTCTGTTTCCCAGTGCTTTGTAGCTCTCTCGTGGTCTCTTTCTTGATTTCGGATGCTCTTCCTTCTTTTCTGCCCTCAGAGTATCATATCTCTTTTGCTATGCTGGCTCCTCTCCAAGTAAAGCTATTTGCACATATAAAAAGGTATCCTGTGGAAACTGAAATGTTTCGTTGTTTCACTTCTGGAGACAGTTGAATGATACATAAAAAGTTCATGCATGCGCTTTCCCACAGGTTTTCTGTCTCTGTGCTTTTTCTCCTAAAGAGAGGTTTATTCATGTTGCTTGGCTTTTCCTGTTCCTGCCTCCCAAAGAAGCTCAGCTACGACCACCAGTCCTACGGAATAACTTAGGATTTGGACTGGAGAATTAGTAGTTCTAGACTGAGGGGTAGGGAGGTTAGAGGGGGGAAAATGACAAGAAGCCTGTCAGCAGAGGGAGGAGCTGCGTCTCTCCACGGAGAGAAAGAAAATACCCTTGCAGTGGTGCTCCTACAGGCTGCAAATACGGAGATTTTCTAGGGCAGGGCATTTAAGAAAGGAGACTGAGATAGAGCTTGTAAGGAATTTGGCTTCGAATCAGGTGAGATTATGTTTGGCTGCAAGCTACAGAACAATCTCCAAATAACTGATACAGACACAATTGGGAACATTGTTTCTGGATCACATAAAAATGTTCCAGCCCTGGTAGTGTTCAGCATTGTGAAGGAAGTTTCATGACCAGCAAGCCTTTGGTAGGTGTTTCTTCTGCTTCTACCACGGCCAGTGCATCCTCTCATGATCTGAAATAGGTGATTTAGCTCTCCTCAAACCGTCTATATTACTGATGCATGAAGGAAGGAGCAAAGCAACAGGGCTGACTTCTTTTCACTCATTTCCAAGTTGTTCTGTTACTTCCACTTAAGCTCATTGCTCAGAATTTAGTCACATGGCCACACCTGAGAGGCACTGCATTATATCCCAGGTGGGTGTTTCAGTTTAAGAAGAGGTTCTACCTCTGAAGAAGAAAGAGGATAAACATTGAGTGAATGATTAATAAACATTTTGAAAAAGGAAAGGAATTTAAAGGTGATATTGTGAACTATATAATTAATTACTTGTAACATTATTTGAAAACTGAGGTTAGTAGCTTAATTTGAAATCTTGATTTCTGTACTGTATTTCATTGCCAGTAGCATAGATTAGGTGTTCAGCCACAGAGCTAAAAGGTTCACTGTTCATCTCGCTACTACAGAAGTTGCTAAACTTTATTTATTTTATTATTTTGTATGTATGAGTGTACTGCCTGCATGTATGCAAGTGCACCTGTGTCATGCAATGCCTGAGGAGGTCAGAAGAGGATATTGGATCCCTAGAATTAGAGCTACAGATGATTATTAGCTGCTATGTGAATATTGGGAACCAAGTCTTGGTCCTCTGCAAGAGTAGCCAGTGCTCTTAACTGTGGAGCCATCTCTTCAGCCCTGCTAAATTTTTATAAAAGCAATTTTGTTTATTATTTTTATTTTATGTGTATGAGTGTATTGCCTACATATATTTAAGTGTACCTGTGTCATGCAATGCCCACAGAGGTCAGAGAAAGGCATTTGATTCCATTGGAACTTGCTAATGGTTGTTAGCCACGATATGGTCATTGGGAATAGAACCCTGGTTCTCTGCAAGAGTAACCAGTACTCTTAATTGCTGAGCCATTATTTCTCCAGCCCATAAGCCTTATTTCTAGTTACAACCCATGAGTTCCATCCACTGAAATATTTCCTTTACCCCTCAGTATCAGTTTGTGGGAAAGAAAAGAACTTTGTCTCCACCACTTGGTTAAAAGTATTGGGTTTCCCAACGGATGTCTTTAGTATCTTGGTCTCACATGCTGTAGTGATATAGATGTTTAATTATATTTATTCTTTATTTTTTAGACTTTTGAAAATTACAACTTCTTCTAGTGCTAGGTCAAATGACATCAATGTATCTGCTGAAAGTATGTCTCTTTTATGAACATTGGTGCTCTAGGACTGTTCTACAGATATTGGACTTCTTCTTGTCTTGAATTATGTCTTCCATCCTCAGGATAATTTAGGAATTAAATTAGGAAACACCCTGTTGTTCAGTAGTCTTTTATGAAACTGTGCTTAACCTCCAACCATCTTGAAGTCTTTGTTTTCATTACAAAGTATTTCAACAAAAATAATTTTTAAAATATTTTATTTATTATTTTTATTTTATGTGCATGAGTTTATGGCCTGCCTGTGTGTAAGTACACCCATGTCATACAATGCCCTCGGATGTCAGAAGAGGGTGTTGGATTCGCCTGGAACTGGAGTTACAGAGATGCTTGTTAGCTACTATGTGGGTTCCGGGAATTGATCCTGGGTCCTTGGAAGAGCAACAATGCTCTTAACCACTGAGCCATCTCTTCAGCTCCCCCAAAAGATTTTTTTGAAATACAATTTTTAACTACTCATAGTATTTAGTTAATTTCATCATTTAAAATTCTCTTTAATAGTGATTTTTGCATTTTGTTGTTTGGTACTTTACGGTGAAATCACTTTCACATGCATTTAGCAAAGCCAGAACTGTCAGTCAGGTTACAATGCTTAGTCAAAGGGTTAGTAACTACTAAAAGGTTCTTGAGGTTAGAAACCATGCTTGTTCCAGCCTGTCTAGTTTCTAAAGATGCTTTTCAACAAGCTATATCATCCCACATTCCTGCCTGCCTTCATGGCTTTGTCATCTCCTCGTACAAGGCCTCTGGTCTAACTCCTGGTCCTCCATTGAATTTATTGCAAGTATGGCCATATGATTTCAGGGGCAAGACCATAAACCTTCCAGGTTTTTTCTGATTTCTTTGTGCTTTGTTGAAATTCAGAAGACATCTTAAGTACTTTAGGACTTCTGCCTGTAAGTCAGCCCAAGTTATTCATATGTACAGAGGTGCATAGTACACAATGAAATGGATAAGAAAAAAGATAGAGGGAGGAATGAAGGGAAACACAGAGAAAGAGAGAGAGGAGAAAGAGAGAAAGAGAGAGAAAATGTGTGGATAATCCTAGCTGTTCTTAAGTATTATAGGTATGGGGAAACAAGTCAATTTGAATATTGAGACCAGTCAAGCTTCCATATGATACTAGAGTCAAACACCATGTGATTAGCCTTAAGTGTGTTAGTCACTTCTCACTGTGATTTGAGAAAAAAAAATAATTGAAAGGGAAGAATCGCTGATTTTGACTTGTGGTTTTAGAGGTTCAAGTCCATGAATGGATGGATCTATTGTTTTCAGGCCATGGCAAGGCTCCCCAATTAGTGCTACCAGCTTGGAACCAAACTTTTTAAGATCTCAGTGAACCTTTGAAGGACATTTCATTTTCAAATGCTAACATTCTTCCTCTGGCTTCCAAAGGCTCATGGTCAATCCACAATGCAACATATATTTATTCCATCTCTATGAGTCTCTGTAGTCTAAACAGTTCTAATGTTGCTCAAAAGTCCAAGTCCAAAGTTTATTCTGAGACACAGGTATGAGCAGCTTCAAAAAAATTATATTCCAAGATGTAATGGCACAAAGTAAATATTCCTGTTCAAAAAGTTAGGGGGATGAAATAGAAAGGAAGAACAGGAAAAATGTGAGGTCAAAACTCAGCAGGACAATATAAAGTCCTTAGCCCCACATCTGGCATCTGGATGGTACATTTGCATGCTGTGAGAGGTGACCGGTTCAGGCAGCTTTGCCCTATAGCCTTGCTGGCATCAGTCCAGAGAGCTGATATTTTGGGCTTGCTCTGCTACTACTTGCATATTTCCTCAGAAGACATTCATGTTCCTGGTATCTCTGACTTCCTCCAAGTCCTTCTGTGGACTTACAGTTTCAAACATTGCCCTTTGGGGAGTCTGTTTGCAAAGATGCTGACCCTGGTGTACATTGTCTGTCATCCAAGCCTTCCACATGTGGAAACCTACATGGTATCAAAGCTATTGCATTTTTTTTTAAGACAAGGTCCTCCTGCAGCCCCAGCTGGCCTGGAACTCACTATGTAGATCAGGCTGGCCTTTATCTCACAGACATCTGCTTGCCTCTGCCTCCCAAATGTTAAGGGATTAAAAGTGTTCGGACAACTATTGCATCCTGTGATGACATCAAGGTCTGTTCCCAGCTTTAAAAATATCAGATCCCCTTGGACCATGGATGCAAAGTACTTGGGTAGCGTCACATGAGCATGGTGAAACAAATATTGAGGAACTATCTACCTATGTTACATTATGGGAGCACAGAACCTTAAAGGTGCTGTCTACTGAAGGAAAACTCGTGAATGAGTTTATGCTTTTCTGTCCTTAGCATATGATGGGTGGCGTCTTGTTGTTTTCTGGGATACCCAGAGGTATCTTTGCTATTGTTCCAGTGCAAAGATTTTTGTTTTATTTATTTGTTTTATTTTTGACACATATATTTATTACTTAGCATATATTAATTGCACAAAATAGTGTACTTCTTTATGATACTTCTGTGCATGCATTTGATGTACTTTTTTATCATACACACCTGCTATCCCTATGTATGGTTTTTGCTGTATTTTCTTTTATTAGAGACATGCTCTCACTGTGTATCGTCTGATCTGGAACCTTTGATGTACACCAGACTGGCCCTGAACTTACCGAGGTCTGCCTGATTCTGACTCTTGAGTGCTAGGATTAAAGGCGTGTGCCACGAAACCTAGCTCTTACCCTTTCTTGGTCTCTTTTCCCCTTTTCTTCATCTACATGCCAACAGATCCCCTTTACTTTGTGTCTTTCCCCCCTCTGAGTTCTGCATATGAGAGAAAGCACATATCTTAGTTTCTCTTCTGTTACTGTAATAAATAATCTGAGCACAGCAGCTTAAGGGGAAAAGGGTTAATTTGGGGGTATGCACTCGTCATGGCAGGGAAGGCAGAGCAGTAGATACAGAAGGATTATTCTCAAGAGCAGGAGCCTGGCTCACTACACTGCATCCATACTCAAGAGGCTGAGAGAGTATACAGAAAACCGTTGGAGCTAAAACCTCAAGGCTTGCCCCTAGTGACTCACTTCCTCCAGAGAGGCTCCACTTTCTAATGCTTCTGCTGAGTACCACAAGCTGGGGACCAAGTGTTTAAGCATGCACGCCTATTAGGTACATTTCATGTTCAAATCACAGCGTGTAATACTTGTCTTTATGAGAGTCATCTATTCACATACTGTGATCTCTATTTTCCATTCATTGTCCTGCAAAAAATTATTCTTCTTTATTTATTTATTATTTATGTTTATTTATGTTATATTATATTTTATGCATGTATGTGAGTATATCATATATCATGTGTGTTCAATTCCCATTGAATCCTCTGGAACTGGAGTTATGGGTGATGTGGGTACTGAACCCAGGGTCTCTTCGAGAGCATCTGGTGCCCTTAACTGCCAACCCTTCTCTCCAGCTCCATAGTTCTGTTCCCCCTGGCTGAGTAAAACTCCATTGTGTATGCATGCACCTTGATAGGTAATTTAGGCTAATTCTATGACTTGAGAATTGTGTTTGGCTTCCTTTTAAAGGCTTTGATCTCTTCAGCAACGATGACTTCCTTTATTGTCTTTTTTCAGACATTATTTGCCTGAATCAATTCTTTACTCTCTTGTAGCAAAGAGATGAGTTTTAGAGGGAAAGCTAAGAAAACAAGGGGAATAAGGAAACATAAAGGAAGAGGGCAGGTAAAACACTTCCAGCTTATATTTTTCCCAATGAATAAAAACATCACAACCATCACAAGAATTAGGATGCTGTCCTCTCTGTTCCCCCTTTCTCTTTTTCCTCTCCTTTTGTAACCAAAGTACAGAATGCACCATATTATGAACTTTGGAGAGTAAAAGAAAGGATGTTCACCTTCCTGAGAGACACAGAAAGGAACTGGGACTTTTGCCAAGGCAGAGCAGTATGTTCCTACTGTTACCTGAGCCAGAAGTCATGGGAACATTTAGGTACAGACATCAGTGTGCAGGCACTTCAGAATCAAGGGATCTTCTGCTCTGACAAGATTACCAGTCACCAAAGTTGGGAGGACAGCCTGGGGCAAGGTGCAACAAATATCTGATTTTTGTGGTTCACACTCCTCGTTCAGAAATCCCAGTATTCATTCACAGCATGGAGCTGCACGGTGTCTTGTGTGCATGCAAAGCATCACCTACAGTATGGAACATTCGGTATGCTGTTTGATGTCAGAATCCCTTAATGTTACCACAGGCCCAAGAGTGGGCCTGTCATGTCAGAGAGGGCATCTTTGACCCTGAACATGTGAGATCTTGCTCCAAACATTTAAAAATGATAAGCGTAAATAACCCCAAAATTCCTACAAAGCATTCCCATGACCACTAATTTTATGCTGAGGGAAAGTGTTAGTAGAAATTACAAGCCTTAATTTAAGACTTCTATAAAAATGACATGAAACACACCAAATAAGGTGGGTCTGTGTAGGTTGCTGCCAAATACCTAATCCACAAAGGGAGCACATTTCTCAAGGTTGCTGTCAAGTCTTGACTGCTTGCTGTGCACCATGGGAGATTCCTGGGGAGGCTCCTTCCTGCTTTCCTCTTAGTCTTTTTAAACTAACTTTATTCTGAGTTTTGATTTCAGCTTTCAACATTTCTTGCTCAGATTATTCACTTTAAACAGACAACCTACTGAAGTCCCTTTGTTCTTCCAGAGACTGTGGGTGCTGAGTGGCTTTCCACAGTGTGTGCTTGGCTCACCTTGGTGCAGAGTCGATTTTGCCTTGTTCAACTTGAAAGGCCCTTTACGTTGGTGTTGGTTTCTTAAGTAATGAAGTAGTCCATCTTATTATCACTTTTAGTTTGTTTTTAAAATGAATGTTTTGTTATCACACCAAGTCCATCTAAAGACTGTCTATTTTCTCCTAAATAATTAAGAAATGCCACCCTAGGTATCTGTTAGGCAAGGGAGAGATTTATGATATGATTCAAGCGCAATGTCTGACAGTTCTCTCTGCTTTAAAGTCTTGTCCTTAGGACCACAAGGCATAGTATTCAGCTTGGGCCAACTTGGAGTTCATATGGCAAGCTAATTTTCAAGGGTCAAGCAGCAGATTCATTAGTGAAATAATGGACCAATAAATAATTGGTAGTGAATGAAGTATTTGGTCACACCACAGGACAAATGCATCATTTGGGATGCTCTGTTATCCTTAGAGTACTTGTCGGATTTTTAAATACACTTTGAGGGATACTGGCATGGGCAAAGTGAATTTAAGCAGTTTAATTAGCTGCCATTTAGTTTAAGAATTCAGGTAGGTATTGGCTGTACCAAGGAACCTTGTCTGATTCTGAGCTAGTTAATCTCTACTAGCACACTTCCTATGGAGTACAGTGTCTGAGTTACCTCTCTGCTGCCCACTGACTGCTTTGCTGCACTACATTTATCACAAGCTCAGCTTTGAAGAAGTCATACACGGATGAATGGGTGCAGTGTCAAATGGGGAGCACTGGGAGAACGTGGGAGGCACCGGTAGGTATACAGCTCCTGGACTTCGCTGAGTAATGGCAATAGCATTGCTCATCTTTCAAGTTACAGAGAAGAAAAAATGAGATAAATACGACATTTTATTTAGCAAGTGTGACTGGGGGGCTACGTGAAGCTAAGCATTGTGAAAATATTCCAGAACACTTTAAAACTACTTCTACTTTTGACTTAGCAGGCCAGCACTTCAAGCAGTGGACTATTTGGTCTGCTTTCTGTTGTTTCCTGACATCCTGCTTTGAGATTTTTCCAGTTAGGAGTTCATATTTACTTGTAACTCATTGCTACTCCTACTTTGTAGTACTCTAACAATATGAATGTCTCCTTAGGGAACCTGAACTGTATTTTGATAACTTTTCTTTATTGTCATGCCTGGTTTAGTTTGGATACAGTTCAGAAAAAAGAAAAGAGTAAAACAACAAAAAACGATGTATTTTTTTTTAATAATTCAAAGATTCCTTTGGGGAATATAATAGGTTTGATTTCCATTTTTTAATTTTCATTTTTTTTTTGTTTGATGTTCCTTAAATAACCAGCATGTGGTCTGGGTGTAGAAAACATGTCTGAGAGATGTTAAGTTTGACAACTGGATAAGAAAGAAAAATATAAGAAGCATTTTTAATATTTGAGAATATTTATGTTCTTGAAGATTATGCATAATGTTTACAGTGCATAAGTTGTTTTACATGCCTTTGAAATGGTTCATGAATTAATATATAGCTGAAAATAAAAGCCAAGGGAAAGACAACTTGAGTTAGGAACAGGAAAAGTAGAAAACTGAGAAGAATTGAACAGATAATTCAGCAAGTTCTGCAAGGAATAAATCTACTGTGGTAAGAAAACTGTTTAGTTTGAGAACAGCCCTACATTCTTCAAAATAACTCATCACATCATTTTGTATAATGGATGAGTTGCTTTCAGTGGTCATGGTTTCATAATTTGTAAAACCTAACAAAAAAAGCCTAACCTTCTAGTTAGAGTTTTTATTTTTATACTTCTTTTCTAGAATGCTGTGGCATATTAAATTACTTTGGGTTGAGTGTTTTAAATTGCAAGAGCTACTGCTCCCTAAGGCACTCAAGGAAACAGGCAGAAAGGACAGAGTCACAGGCTCCCAGTAGCTATTAAAGTCAAAATGATTGTGTGCTATCACAGCACGGATTGCAGCTCCTTACTAATAAAAACACTGGGTTTCAAACATTGGAGGTTCTGGGCTTCAGGCTCCTGTTTTCATAGAAACCCTAGTATAAATGATATATAAGCTCTGAATCCCTTCCTTTCAGGATTTTTTTGTAGATATGGTTCCCGAACCGTAGCCCTTAATCTAAAACTGCGCGACTGGTCTCATTGGTGTTTGTGTCTAGTAGAATGCACATGACATAGGGGTGTATGGTCTCAGTGACCCTCGGGTCCTGAGGCTCAAGCCCAGAGAATTACATGGATGACTGAGGTTCCCTGTTGGTGAATGTATCCAAGGCAGTGGCTATTAGTGTTGTTAGTGGGTCGTAATGGTTCTAGTGCAGAGACATGGGCCTTTCATCAACACTAGGGAGGACACAGGTGTTATTATTGTAGGACTCTTGTGGAAGGTACGTCCACAAAGAGAGGCAGGCATGACTGGTTGTTAAGTCATACCTAGTTAAGTCATATTCGCAGCCATGTTCTAGTTTCTGTGGTTGTGTAGCACCCACAAAATGCAGTAGCTAAATGCCACCTTTCTTTTGTTTATGAATTCTTTGGACAAGGCACAGTATTTCTGTTAGATCCAGGTCTCACTCAGAAGACTCTGAAGCTACAGGCTAGAATCACCCGGATATTTGCTCACTCACATGTGTGGTAGTTAATCTGATGGTCAGAGGATAATTCAAGAGTTGTTATATGTTCTGTGTTCCTGACTTCCAAGAGAAATGTAATCCCCAAAATCAAATCATGTGAAGGTGGGGACTTTAGGAGATAATTAGGTCAAAAGGATGGGACACTCATGAATGAATGCTATATTAATTGCTCGTATTAATGCTGTTGTAAAAAGCAGTCAGAGAGCTAGCTCGCCTTTTCTGCCTATGAAAAATACAACAAAAAGTTGCCTGTCTATAAAGTAGGAATAGGTATTCACTGGCACCCCACCTGATGGGCACCTTGATCTTTGGCTTTAGCATCTAAAACTTTGAGAAGTGTTTTTTGTTTGATCTAGTCGGCTTATGACACTTTATCATAGCAGCCCATACTGGCTAAGGCACTTATCACCTGGAATTTATAGCTCCTCCACTTGGCTAGAGTTTCCAGGGTAAGCGGATTAAACAGGAATCAGCTTCCAGAATCTGTGACCTCTGCACATGCAGAGGGGCCCTGGGCTTGTCATTGGTTTGGAAAAAGGGGCAGCTCATTTTGGCTTTACGCTGCATCCCACTAATTACATAACTGAGAAGCGGGAGAGAGTGGGGGAGGGGGGAGAAGGAGGAAGAATGAGAATTAAAGAACAAGCGGGAGGGAAGGAAGGACAGAGAAAGAGAGAGGAAGAGAAAGAGAGAGAGAGAGAGAGAGAGAGAGAGAGAGAGAGAGAGAGAACTAGCTAAAGCTATATTGATCTTTCTTGTTCTTTAACCTTATCTAGGAAGTAAGAAACTGTAGTGCACAGAAATTTGTTAGGAGTGAGTGACTGAGGTGTTCCATAATAGGAGTGAAGAGAATAGATTACGTTTGCATTGCTTGATGGAAGGATGTCAAGGCTCTGGGAGACTATGTGGGAACATAAATATTGTTATGGCCATTTTTGGAAAATACAATCTGCCACACATGGTTTGTATGTATTTCTGCAGGTGCCACCTACTGGGTTAGTTTTTATTTTGTTTCTTGTGCAATCGTGTTAAAATTAAAGTTAGAGACTGAGACACCAAGATAGAACTGATGTGATATCGCACAGACAGATCACAGTATGCAAAATTTTCTTTCTATGACTTAAATCCCCACAACCACTTTCAAAATGGAATATGTTGGTGTGAAGATGTATGTTGAGAATTTCTGTGGAAAAGGCATTTGCTCCATCCTAGTTTTTTCAAAGTTCAGTAAGATGAGGCTTCTGTGGATCCATTTGGAGGGTCTTGAGCTATATTCCTTAGAGGTGCTCGGAGGACTAGAGCCCAATGCATGCTCTAAAAAGTTAAGGAGTGGATGGAGTGATGGCTCAGCTATTGCCGAGAATTTGAGTTTGGTTCCCAGCACCCACATGGTGGCTCACAACTGTATGTAACTCCAGTTCCAGGGGATCTGGTGCTCTCTTCTGACCTATGCAGACATTACACATTTACATTTACATATATGCAGGCAAAACACACACCTAAAATAAGTTTAATAAATAAATATTTAAAAAGAGACAACAGGATAAAGTGCCACTGTTCTAGGAATGTGTCTCAGAGGCAGAGCATTTGCCTAGTGAATGTGAAGCCCTGGGTTCAGTACTCAACACTGAAAAAGATAAAGTGTTGTCCTTAGTTTTTGTCAAAAATATGACTTTATTAAAATGCATTACTTATTATTTCATTTAATGGTTGTTCATATTATCATAGTTTAAAAATTATTAGTATTTTAAAAACTACTTCATCAGCAGAGGCAGGGGACCCTGGAGATCCTAGATACACCACAAGGACCACAAGGACTTCAAGAGACTCAACAAATCCATGAGGATGCCCGTCCTCTTTGTGAGTCCTAACTAGACACCCCTTGAAGCCTCTTGGCCATTGCTCAGTCGTCTCAGAGGTGGTGGGAAGAGGCCCATTCCAACAAGTCCAAGGCAAGCTTTAGTCTATTTAGGAGAGGGGAAGGAAGGGAGGCCAGTGAATGGTTTCTCTTGTGAAATGTAGATGACTACCTTAGAGATCAAATTCAGGTAAGTGAAGCAATTTTAGCTCCAGAATTTAAAGTGCAAAGGGATAGTTTCTGTAATGCACTGGCCACTTGAATGAGTCATGAATTGATCCTGAGTTTGTCTAGTTGTGTCCTAGGATGAAAGACCAGAAGCCAGTAGCTGGAATTGATACCAGGCAAATAAGGGATATAGGATTCAGAGGCTGCCCATAACCAGGACACCCAGCAAATCTGGTTTGCCAGAACAAAGAGATTTTACGTGTTTTTACATTTTAGGAGACAATTAGATCATAAAAGTGGTACCTCTACAGACGCAAAGAAACCAATGTAGATAATCATGAAGGCTCCTTAATGCTAATTTGGGAATATTTCTGGACAATCTAACATGGTCAGTTGTCTACCTTTGCTCCTCCACAGTCAGACACACCTATCTGGAACCAGAGCACAGGGCCAGCAGAAATCCTGTAGGATACGCAGGAAGCTCCTGTGAAAGACATATTCATTTCTAAACATTTGCCAGGCTCAGAAACCTGAAAGGGAATTCTAAAAGGATATTTCAGTCCACTTCTGGATCTAACTGAGAAACTGACCAGCAAACTGCAGAGCAGGCCCTAGGAATGAGGGAAAGCCCAAGGTGCAGAGATAGAGTAAATCATTCGCAGTGAAACAGACTAGCAAAAGGGCAGGTGACATCCAGTGAAGAATTAGTTCCCGTCTCTAATTATGTAGGGTATTTATTTGACTTTCTTTACTACTAAAGGCTGTGGTAGCCCTGGCATAGGTACTTGAGCAAGGTTCTGGGAGGAACCTGGATGTTTAGGCAAGAGCAAGGGAAGGTTAACTCCACAGAATAGGTGTGGAAAGGGAGTGGCTCATTGCATCAGAGGTCCTGTGGTTCATCACTGGTCCACACTTGTTCAATGTACCTGTCGCTCCTGAACCTTCAAGCATCATGCTCCAACAAGAAATCACAAACAGCAAGTCAAGGCAAAAATGTGTTCATTCTTTTACTCTTTTTCTAAAGGGTTTTGCACTTTTCATGGACTGTTAGAAATCCCTCAGATGGAATTCCACTGTTCCCATTCGTCACTCAACACCCTTTTCTCATCATGTTAAGTTTAGTAATCGCCTCTTCATTACTGGGGTGAGGGGTAAGCAACTCTCAGAGGTAGGTGTCAAATCTCCCACAGAGAGCTGCAGGTTCCCTTGATCTGAGATGAAGTACAGAAATCACGCAGTCTCCTCCAGTTCCACCTTACTCAGTCAGACAGTTCCTTTACAGACGGAGATGACCCTGTTAAGCAGAGAATCCAGGCAGGGCAGGACACTTCTAGCTCCAGAACTGACCAGACAGAGGGATATTTCTATAATGCACGTGGCTAACTCAACCTGTGCTCATCTCAGCTCATCTGCTTCTTGAGTTCTGGCAACCATGCAGTGTCCCTTCGCTGTCTTTGACTTGTTACCTATTCCTAGCTAGCTCTAAGCACACCCATACCTGACCTCTGGTCTCAAAGTTGAATCCTTCATCTTTTTGGACCAACCAAACCATATGCTTCTTCTCACTCTGTTGCTAAGGGTTTCTTGTATGGGGAGATGGCTGCTGCTGTCATTTCTTGGTTTTCTTGGCATGGACTTCTTAGTTTTCTTGGGTCTGAGTTCTAGTCTCAGTTCTGTCAAAACTGCATAACTTAAACACTTGTACTAACTCAGTTTCTTCATCCACATAAGTGGGATAAAGATAGTTATACTGTCTAAACATATTGTGAGGAAATAAACTAATAGATGTAAAAACACCATAAAAATTAGATAGCAAATGTATGTGTGGTGTTTTTATTAGTATAAGCTGAGATTCGTAGTCATCCTAGCCATATCGTATCCTTGCTTTTCATTACTGACTCCTTTGACCTTTGCCTAGCTCTCTAATCTTCAGGACCTGATGTATTAAATGTCACTAACCATCTGTACTCTGAGTTATCTTCCAGGGACAATGTCTCCCTGCTGCATATTCAAAGGCCAGTTACTTTTCTTTCAATCCCAGGTGAGCCTCCTGTGCCTTCTCTGTTGCATCACTTTTCTGCCTGACCTAATTTCACAATGACTACAGAAACCTGTAAAATTCCAGTTCAGCCAACACTCTTCTTCCTTCTTCCCTTGGAACTGTCCCAGAGGGTAACAAAGACAGCAAGGTGTACTGGAAGCCAAGGGAAGAGTGCTTTTAAGGATGGAGAGAACAATGTAGCCAAGGCTTCCAACAGCTCAAGGGAGATGAGGTCTTAGGATTGATCATTAGATTGGCAATGTGTAAGTTACTGGTAAAATGGGAACAAAAGGGTAATTAACATAGGTTCATAAGAGCCAGCTGCAAAACCTAATTAGAGAGTCAGGCAGGTACAGCTTTGTCTTGAATTTGTTTAATCAGAGATGGAGACATGAATGAGAAGAATAAGTTGACGAAAACAGAGAAGGAAAGTTTCCGGAGTGGTGGCTTGAATAGGTCAGAGCAGATGGCTGACTGGGACCCACCACTGCAGGCGGGTCTTTGGGGACATGGATGGCTCAACCACAGTGCTTGCAGGCAAGTGAAACACGTGTGCACACAAGCAGGTGATTGCTTCAGTTAGCTGCAGAGGAGACAAAATTAGCAGATACAAATGAAGTGTTGAAATTTGACGAAAGAGAAGACAAGGAACCATCACATGTGGTGGTGGAATAGTTAACTGGGGAAAGACAGTGTATTTGCTGGGCAGTGTTAATTATTCTCAAGATGTTCATGGTCTTGCATCGAAACTGTTATCATCACTGCACTGTCTCTAGATATGTTTATTCATAACAATGTAGGTACAGAGTAAGTAGAGTGTTGACCGTGACCAGTTAGGTTTTATCCAGTCTAGTCCAAAGAAGGCAAAGAAGTTGGGATAGATTTAAGCTGGGTAGTGGGAGAAGGGGGGCTCCAGAAAATCTAATGAAAAACTTGCAGGTTCAATGAAGATGTTTGTGGGGTAGAGAAACTGTGGGAATTAGGGTACAAGAATTGAGCAGAAGAAATAATATTAATAGTTATTGACCTGAAACAGAACGAGTTCAAAACTGAGACAAAGGAGCACTTGCAATTATGACCCCGAATCAAGGATATATTCATGAAAATGTGTGTCAAAGGTTGTGTGTGTGTATGTGTGTGTGTGTGTGTGTGTGTGTGTGTGTATATGATCTATCTTCTTAGCAATGTATATAGGTATATCCCTTTTCCAAAGATTTGAGAAAGCAGACATCAAAAAGCTTCAGCTGTGGCAATAGGAACTCACCAAGGAGTTACAGAGAATGAGAAAGTATGAACCATAATAACCTTTAAAGACAGCAAGAGATAACCAAGTAGATGGTTGTTGCACTGGTAGGTGGAGTTGTGGACAAGTTCAGGAAGCCCAGTCTCCTCGGGTGACAGTGGGAGAAGATCCAGCTTAACATGTTTTCCTAGTTGTTCCATGTCAGCAAATGAACTGTGACGGAACGTTGTTTTATGTTAATGTTTTTACCCTCACCATTATGCTTCAAATTTAGTAAGATGTGTTAGAAAGGACAAAAAGAAAAATTTTGTAATAATTATAATTGTTATTTTAATCCAGTTATGTAATTTATCTCAAAATGAGGAGTCCCTGGGTTTCCCTAAGATTTGTTTTTCTTTTTGGTCATAAGTACTTTCATAATACTGTTAACATATCACTTGCCATTTTGTATTCTTTTCATCATGTGGGTGTACCAGGGGTTTTCCAGAAGGTATGAGATGATTCATCAGCACCGAGTGCAGAAGCACGTGCAGGAATTTTGGTCTTTCAGGGAGGGAGTAATCAGAGATGTTAGACACTGTACAACAATGTCATTGCCTTGTGTATTTTTTCTGTTTCGTAGAAGATAATTTTTTGCCTAAAAATATTTTTATGTTAACATATAGCAGGATAATTCTTATAACTTAAATATTTATCAACCTGTTTTAACTTACAATATGTTAAATATGAGTAAATATTGCCTATGCAAATAAGATACCAGTTTTTAAGATGGAAAAGAGTCCCTGAAACCAGAAAATTAGAGAACCTCTGACTTTTGTCATTCCTTGGAGGATGAAGGTTTTCCCACAGAGGGAAGTGGAAGCTGAGTCCTGCTTTCTGATTATTTCTGATTATTATGACCTGGAAGCAGTTGCCTCATCTCTCAGGGGCCATGTGTATGGGAAAAGTACTAGAAAAATTATTTTTGTTATCAAACCTCCTAACTTGGAAAATCACTATGACAATGTAATAAATAGCTATTCTGAAAAACTGACCAATAAATTAGTCTGTATAAGAAAATGATACATCTTTGCAATCACTGTGAAGCCCAGTTGTTTGAAAGGTGTCAAGGGTTTTTTTCTTTTTTATTTAATCATAAGTGCAAAATATGTCACTGAAGAAAATGTCAAAAATTCTGAAAAGCATTAGAAATATGAGTTGAATTTCCCAGAGAAAATGAGTTAGTAAATATATATATATAACAAAATCATTTTGTTGTATTGTTAGGCCTGCCTGCTGTACTTATTTAGCAACCTTCCTGGGCCCCTTGTTTCTGAGTCAAGATCTTCCTGTAACCCCAGCTGTACTGGAACTCACTATGTAGATCAGATTGGCCTTTATTTCACAGAGATCCACTTGCGTCTGCCTGCTAAGCTTTTAAAGTGAATATGTTCTGATTTGATAATCACTTAATATCATTAGATAGAGAGTGCAATATTCTATTTGAGTTATATAAACATAATCTTCTACAACTACGCTTAAACAGTCATCTCACATTATCTTTCATAATAAACTTGTAAATATGTACCTCCCTAAATATTAGTTTATTTCAGATACACTTCCCCCAAAACTCTGCATCAGTATATCACTGATTCAAATGTAATCATTTTACTGAGGGAAACAAACATAATAAAGGTGTAACTGCCTCCAAAATTGATTATACATTTACTAATGTTGCTATTGTTAAATCTACTGATAGTTTTAACAAAAGATCCAATTTATGTTTTCCTTTCTAAAAAAACATAAGTGAAGTTAGTATTTTTTTAAAAAAATGTAGTAAATATTTCAAAAATAAAGATATAATTGATGAGGAATGGTGGCAACAGTGATTTTTAAAACGTACTGTAAAACAAGAAAAAATAAAACAGTATGGTTTGATAATAAACATTGAGAAATAAAATTCCTGGGAAACATAGCCTAAAATATGTAAAAATAATATTTAAGTAAGGGTAGTATGACAAATAAGTTATCAGCATTAATAAATAGTCAATATACATTGCATAAAATATCATATATATATTTTTAAATAACCTCAACACCAATTCTTTTTCTAAAAAGCTAGTGAGATAAAAATTGAAAGAAAAGATGTATGGTGCCATCTAGTGGTTAAATAGATAACTGCATACATACTATTCCCTGTAGCTTTTAGTGGCAGAAGTGAAAACTTGAAGACTTCCGAGAGGTAAATCAAAACATCATTAATGAAATGGTTCATATCTTCTACTTCAGCACTAATTTAAGTGAAGGAAAATTTTATATCTGACAAGATGGTTTTACCTTCTCAGGGATTAAAGTAGCCCATGCAATTATCCGAAGTAAACGTACTAGAAATTACAGTTCCAGACATTTACATAAACAAGCATGCCAACCTGTCATACTTTTTTTTAGTAACACAATGAAACAAAAGAACAATTTGAATAAAGGCATGCTGATTGAAAATTCATATAAGGGAGCAGAATCTGCCAGCAGTTATAGTTCTGAATAAAAAACACAATTGGAGAAACCTGTTCTCTCCATCTAGGAGCCTGCGGAGGTTCAGTGTTTGCCTGGGTTGTGGCTAGGGTGGGTGAGTAGTTCCTGGGCTCATGGCAGGTGCACCTTTCCTCCTTGACCCCAGTACAAACTCCATATACTTGGCTATGATTTTCTGTCTCCATCAATCGGTTCCATCCGAAATTGCTACAATGACACCGGAGCTAATCTACAAACATGTCCTTCCATTTTAGGAAACAAACCCTCCTTTCCCATACACAGGCCTGCGGCAGCTCTGCGCTGAAATGCACCTCTGCTCCCTGGCCGAGGTTCTTGGAACATCACTCTTCCCTTTCGTAGGAATTGTGGGTCAGGGAGTGAGAGAAGAGGGACAATTTATTTCTGGGTTGTCTTGACCAAAACCTTAAAATTCAGGAGCTTTGGTGACCATTAATACAAATTTAAGACACTGAGACACAAGAAGCAAGTGAAAGGGTTGAAGTCCAAGAGAGCAGAAATGGGAGAAGAATAAAGTGTACACCACTCTCCGAGCCCCAGTTACTCCTTGAATTCCCAACATCTGTCTGATTTAGCCTTTCTTTTTTTTTTTTTTTTCTGAATCATACACAAATGTTTTTCTATCCTTTGAATTAAAAAATGTACTAATAAATCTTTTGAAAGTCTTATTCTTATGATGTTTATGTGTTTGTATATGTATCTGTGTGAGTCAATATCGTATGTTTATTTGGAGTCCACAGAAGCCAGAAGCCAGAAGCTAGAGTGAGACTTGCATCATGGGTGTTGGGAACAGAACACAGGTCTTGTGGAAGTGCAACAAGTCCTCTTAACCATCTCTCCAACACCCTAATCAATCTTTTGAAAGACTAATCATTCAATGGCTGGCATGAATTTTTTTGATTCTTCTTTATGGCCTGTGAGATCATTCGTTACCCTTCAAGCATCCCTGACTTATCCAAGTCTCTCTTCTCCTCCTCGCCTTTCACCTCCTTTCCGCCCCTTAGAAGTTCATTTCCCAAGGCATTTACCAACCCCTAGGCCAGGCTGTTCTATTTCCAGGAAATGCTTTTCTACTACCCACCCAACAACTTCTTTTCATTCTTCTGATACCAACATTGCTCCACCCAGAAATGCCTGCAGGTCTCAAACTGGGTTGGCCTTTCCTTTTTCTCCTAATATTTATTTATTTATTTGTTTGTTTTGGCCTTTCCTATTTCTTTTAATATTTATTTATTTATCTATTTATTTATTCATGTTTTTTAGAGACATACTGATCTGGAGCTCACTCTAGATCTGGTTTGCCTCGATCTCACAGAGATCCTTCTGCAGCCTCTGCCTCCTCTCTCTCTAGTGCTGGGATTCAAGGTGTGTGCAACCACACCCAGTTATTTTTATTCATGTGTGTGTAAACTATCTGTGTGCAGGTGCCAGAAGATGCTAGAAGAGGTCATTGGATCCCTTGGAGTTGAAGCTACCAACAATTGTGAGCTACCTATGTGGGTGCTGGAAATTGAATTTAGGTCCTACCAAAGATCAGCAAGCACTCTTGACTGCTGAGGCATCTCTCCAACCCCATTGAGGAGTTCTCTGATGTCGTCCTATCACTTCCTGTTCCTATTCTGTTCCAACTTTGGTGATGTTGCACTAAAATGGATTCTGAAATCCAAAGAAACTAAGTTCTGTGAGGGAAAGATGGTGTTTGCTTCATTTGCTTTTTACTGAGCCTGTGATACAGTCAAAACTCAAATATCTGTCCAATGAACTAATGAATACATACAGAGCCCAGTTTCTGTATTTAGGTGGGAATAAGTAAGGCTTGAGTGATCTGTGGTAAACCTTTTCACAGTCCGGTGTCCAACTAACCTTATTTCTCCTTAGAACTGAGTTTGTAAATCGTTCATTTCTTGAAAACTGCCGTTTCAGGTTTCAAATCAGACACATACTTTCAATGCAACTGTCTCTTATTTAAGTCAAAGCTAAATGCACATGAATCAGTTCTGTATAAAGATTATCTATATTTTGTGGACATGGGTGGTCCAGACACCCACAAAGAGATAAATAAATGTTTGAGGTGGGTCCCTCAATGATTTTTACAATGGATGCCAATTTGGCAAGCTTGACTGGGCCCTACCAGTGTGAGGAACCATGATTTTGGTATGATGTTGGGGAATTTGTGGCTTCCATCTGCTGGTTATCTCACAAAATGTAGAGCTGAGAAAAATCACATACTGATTAAATCATAGAATCCCACACTTGGAAAGGACTTCATGAGATGATCGGGCCCGCCTCCTGAAGGTCAATGCATAAATCATCTTGTGCAGATGGCTGTTTATACTATTTTTAAAACTCTTTAAGGATGGAGATTACACAGCTTCCCTTGGTAGTCTGATCTTCATGGTCAAGAACTTCCTTTTTTAAAAGCCCATCTTCTCACTGCAATTTGGCTCATTTCCTCTTTTTATCAGCATTCTGTGAATACGGAGAGTGCACGATCAATCTCCCCTGCTAATTATCTCTGGCCCACATCTCACACCCTCCAGACTAATTATTAAGACTATGCTGTTTCCCCTCCTAAGCGACACAGTCACAATTCCTTTATTTTTCAGGATTATTATTATTCCCACATCTTATTGTTTTGTAATTTAATATTTCTCCCATAGAATCTCTCTTGTAGCCCACTATATAAAACTGGTAATAGTGTTTCTGCTCATGTCTTGATCAGCTGTAAATAAATAACTAAATTCTCTAATCTCATTCCACAGCCGTACTTGCTGTTTAAACTGCATCTTTTTTTTTTCCTCGTGTAGATTTTGTTCTGTAATAACTCTCAAGCCCTGTGCAGTGAAACTGCTACTTTCTAGACATCACTTCAGTAATCAGTCTTGTTTATTTTGGCTTCTTTCACAGATGTCTACATCCTGACTTCCAGAGTGAACAGATTTCCACACGTGGCCAAAGTGATTTTGCATTTGTGATTAGGGATCTTGATTTGGGGAGATGATCTTGGGTTAACTAGGTGGGCCCAATGCAGACACAGATGTTCTGATAAAACGGAGGCAAGAAGCTCCAGGTCAGAGGGAAGCAATGGGAGAGATGTTAGAGTGACCAGCTCTTAAAACTGGAAAGCTGTGGACAGTGATTCTTCCTTGGAATTCCCTTACAAGAAGGAGTCCTGTCACCGCCCGGATTTCAGCCCAGGAGAAACCAATTTGGGTTTCTTTTTTATTCTCTTTCAGTACTGGGAATTGAAACTAGGGCTTAATGGTATTCTAGGCAAATTCTCCACTGCTGATCTGAATTCCCAGCGCTCTTTTCACCTTTTATTTTGAGATAGAATCTCTTAAAGTTGCCCAGCCTGGTCTTGAACTCACTCCTAGCCCAGGCTGGCCTTGAACTTGTAATCTGACTACCTCAGCCTTGCTCTCTAGTACCTTGGGTTATAGAGCTACACTGCCAGGCCTAGTTCAATTTTGACTTCTGACCTGCAGAATTATGAGGGAATAAATTCTGTTTGAAAGAACCAAGTTTGTGTGTTTGTCAAAGCATCAATAAGAAACAGATTATTTGTTAACCATATCTATACTTGTCTTTAATTTATAGGTGTGATTTCAAGGACTGTTTGGGAGGATTTTTATGAGGATGTCTTAGTATTTTTCTTCCCATCATCTAAAGGCATAGCAAAAACAATGGATGTGTCCTACATGATCTAAAACGTTATTACTTCTTACCAATCATTCAAAATAATTCTAGGAGAAGTTAAAAGGGTTCCCTGACAGGTGTTGCTCTATGAGCTTGGAAAAGTTCGTCCATCTTCTGACTGTGTGCCACAACAGAGCCATGAGTGAGGGATTAGAGTCGTTGGTTTCCTGGGGCTGAGAGACATGGGGCAGAATAGCTAGGCACCCCAGACTGACATTTGAGCCACTGGCCTGATTTTAAGCCCATGCCTCCTCTGCTGTGCCATGTTGACCTGTTATGGTACTACACTCCGTGTCTCTAGATAGAGTGCAAAATTGCTAAGCATCTGAAGCTTCATGCACTGTTAAGGAGGATATGTTACTCTAAATACAGCTTTCTTGGAGAAAAAAAAATTGCTAGTTCCCTAGAAATGACTTGTATTTGTTCCAGATGTCAGATGAAAATGTTTCAAATATAAAAAAAAAATTACTATTGCTGGAAAAGTGAGAAGGATCATTTAAAAATTTCAAGGAGCAGGGAGGGGCCAACATTCCCTGCCTTGACAGGAACCTGTGATTTCCATGGGGAAAAATCACTTCAAAAGAGACAAGCTTCTACATCAGTTTTGAGCAAAGCATGGCTGGAGCTCTGATTCTGCCCGGTTGAGGTTGCTGACTCTGTGCCGCTCTGAAGGAGGACTTTCTTACCTCTGCAGTGAGACGCATGAAGCAAGGACCGGTGCAGCATTGCTTCTGTGTCTCTTGGACCTCTCCACGCTCTGTTGGAAAGGGGGGAGTGCAATTCTACTTTTAATACTCACCTTTCCCAACTACTTTCCATGCTGAGAGTCACATACATGTGTTATCTTTATCTCCTATTAAGCCATTGCCATACACTGAACCAATAACCAACAGATCCCCTTTGGCTCCGCTAATCCATCTCTTCCATTTCCTTAGATCTGAACAATTAAGGGATTTTTTTCCCCTTCACTTTTCAAGTATGGCTCAAAATACAGCCCTCTTCCCCACCAGACTACTGCTCCTAAATCTCTAAAACATGCACCTGACAGTTGCCCTCACCTCCTTTCTTCCTGGAAAATCATTAAAGAGCACAGTGGTGTACAATTGTTCATTGTGTCCCTGACTTCACCCCTCACCTCCTCTTAGCCCATTATACTACAGTCCACTCTGCTACTACTTCATAAGACATTTGAACTAGCACACCTCCCACCACAGTACACACACACACACACACACACCACACACACACACACACACACACACACACACACACACTTCCTAGGTTCTTGTGAGATGGGAGCAGTAATGCATATCTACATATCAATTAGGTATCATTTTTTTTCCAGTATACCAAACTAAACCTCTGGCTTCCTCGGGCGTAAATATGACTTCTTCAGGGTTTACTGTTCAGTGTATGACACTGTTCAGAGGCAGAGCCTGAAATCTAAGATGCCATGCCTATGTATCCATGGCATTTCCTTAACACTTTCCCTGAGGCTTCTATTCTGGTCTTTCACGGAATCTTAGTCCAAGTCATCATTTTTCACTTGACTTATTGAACTATGGCCTAGACTGCTACTTGCTTTCAGTTTTAACATGGTTTTATGAAATTAACCATTGTTTTTCCAGGTCTAAAAGAAGGAAAAAGAAAGAAGAGTGTACTTCATCAGTGAGAAAGATGAAAATAACTATGGTCAAAACAAATGGCTATAGTCTAAGGAATAAAAGGATAAGAGAATTAAAATAGGTTAAAGAGATGAGCTGAAATGTTATTCAATGACAGTGCTCCTAAACACCCCACCCTCCTAGAATTGTATGGCATAATTAAGCATATAAGGATGAAATATAGTTCATGTAAACATGTGTGGTGATTTGAATGAAAAAGTTCCCCATAGGCTCCAAGTATTTGGACACTTTGTCTCTAGTTGTTGGTGCTGTTTTGGGAGGTCTTGGAAGATGTGGGCTTGCTGTGGTCACTGAGGGCAGGTTTTGAGAGTTCTTAATCCTTGCTGGACCCCCAGTTGAGCTTTGCTGCTTCTGCTTGCTCGAAATTATGAGAGCAGAGCTTTCTACCCTGGTCTCTATGCCTTCCCCTCCATGATGGACTTTAATCCCTCTGGAACCTGAAACTTAAGCTCGAATAAACTCTTCTTCCTGTAAATTCCTTTGGTCATTGTTTTTAATCACAGCATCAGGAAAGTAACTAAGACAGAAGTTGGTACTGGGAGTGGGGTGTTTGCTGTGAAGAAACTGACCATGTGGGTGACTGGAGGAATTTGGAAGACTTTGGAAGTTTGAACTAGAAAAGGTTGAATGGGGTAAGCATAGCTTAATTAATTGTTTTAATAGGAGCCCAGAGGGAAGTAGTGCTGAGAGCAAAGTAGTTCCAGAGGGAAATAAGGACTTAAGCAGCAACTGGGATATTTTGGCAGAGTCTGGCCGCTGTCTGCTCAAGGCCCAAGAGCTTGCCTGAGGCTAAGTTGAAAAGTGATGGACTAATTTCTCTGGCAGAGGAAATTTCAAGACAGCCTAATATAGAAATGGTGGGATGGCTATTAATGGTGCATAATTATACATATCTACATTGAAAAAGAGAAAATGGGGTAGAAAGAAATGTAGAATGTAGAGTTTGGATTGAAAAAGAGCACTAGGAAGATTAATGTTGGCATCAAGTCAAATGCTGAAGGGACAATCTCTTTGATATGATTAAGGCATATAAGGAGAGACCTAGAGATTTGCACTTAAATAATGGAAAGAGTACCTTCAGGGCAAGACCATCCCAGCTAAGCCTCCAGCTTGTGAAAAGAAAATGCTTGAAAGGTTTTCTACTCTTAGAAAACCACAACATAGAAAAGCTGTTGGTCATGTGGACGAATTGGGTTAGAGTTCACTCCAGGCTGGTAGTTGAACTTGGCAGTGCTGTTCACATGGTACTGATTTTTAAGGCATAAAAGTTACAAAAGTGAAGGGATCATTGATTTTTTCCTCCACAGTTTCAGAAAGTCACTGATGCCAGGCAGTGTGCAACAGGGGTGTCCCTATACAAAGAAGAGAGAGGGACCGAGTCTGATGCTGTGAAAGTGAAGCCTGATTGATGGTGGAGACCCCAAGAAGACACTGGAGATGCTAGAGCCATGAGACATCTACCAAGGCGAACTGCATATAGAGAGCCGTGCCAGACCAAGGGAGAGAGAGATGTATGCTGCATGCAGCAAAGCTGGGGAGGCTGAACCGTCTAAGACTTTTGGTAGAAAAGTCTAAGGAGTCAGACCTGGAGCCACTGGATTTACTACTTACTCTGCTGATCTTCAGTCTTGTTTGGGTCCCATAATTCTTTACTATGAGTCCATTCTTCCCTTTTGGAATTGGAATGTGTATTTATTTCCATTGCATGTTGGAAGTGTAGAAATTTGTCTTTTGATTTTACAAGGGCTGATAGTTAAGAGATTGCATTGAGTCTTAGTAGAGACTTTGGATTCTAGACTTTTGAATAATATTGAGACTTCTAAAGACTTTGGGGACTTTTAAGGTTGGGCCTAATGCATTTTGCATTTTATATGGTCATGAGCTTATGGGTGCCAGGGTTGAAGGTGGTGGTTTGAATAAAAATGTCCCCCAGAGGCTCCAAGTATTTGGTCATTTTGTCTCTAGTCAGTGGTGCAGTTTTGGGAGGGCTTAAAAGATGTGGCCTTGCTGGAGGAAGCAGTCACTGGGAGCAGGCTTTGAGAGTTTGTAAGCCGTGCCACATTCCCAGTTGCATTCTGCTTCCTGTGCTTGTTCTAAGACGTGAGTGCTTAGTTTTCTGCTATGTCCTAGTTTACCTTCATTTGCTGTGACAAAACACAATAACCAATACCAACTTGGGGAGGAAAGTGTTTATTTGGCTTAAGTCCCTCAAATCACAGTTCATCACCAAGGAAGCCCAAGGCAGGAAGGAACTCAGGGCAGGAACATGAGGTGGGAGCTGAAGCATAGGCCATGGATGAAAGCTGCTCATTGGCTTGTTCTCCTGGCCTATACCCAGCCCAGATTCTTATATAATACAGAGCGACTCTCCCAGGGCCGGCACCACCCACAGTGAGCTGGGCCCTCCCACATCACTCAGCAATCAAGAAAATACTACACAGACTTTGCCACAGGCCAGTCCAGTGGAGGAAATTCCTTAACTGAGGTTCTCTCTAGCCCCGCGTGTCGAGTTGATAACAAAAGCTGTCCAGCACATATTCCCACCACTATGCCTCATTGTCAATGACTCTAATCCTTCTGGAACCTGGAACCACAAGCTCAAATAGATTCTTTTTTCTATAAGTTGTCATGATGTTTTACTATAGCAACCGAAAAGTACCTAAAACAGCATGCATTATGACATGAGGCTGTTCATGCTGGTGGGAGGAGCTGAGTTTGCAGAAATTTAACCAGAATTTGCCAACTGCGGTATCACCTTGCCATTGTGAGCATTTTACTATAAACTTGGAACATGGCGATCTCCTCCCTTCCTCCCTTCTTCGTTATCTCCTTCCATTCCTCCTCTTTTACCTTCTTTTGAAATTTATTATGATATATTTTAAACATTAAAATATGTGAAGAGCCTTATTTTCTCATTAGTTAAGTGTATAGCAGGCCCTATTTTCTGACAATTCCTTCTATCTTTAACATCACCACATTCTGCCAATAACCTTGGTGTGGGCAGCATCATTGTTACAATGTGCATTTGTCTGACCTCTAGTGACACAATTAATTGTGACTGAGTTGATATGTTTTATAGATTCTCAGTTGATTATCTTTGACAACTTTCTATTTAATTTCTTTCCCTTTGCTACTGGTGTAAAAATTTTATGTATCGTGTATCTTCAATGGAATATAAAGCCCCTCAATATATTAAACCTAGGAAGTTGAAGATTAACATTTCTGACAGGTCAGCCATTTCCTGGCTGATAACTATTCTGTACAAACTCTTGACTATGTATCTTTTCATTATTTGTAATTTTACTGTTTTTGCCGGCAGAGAAACGGAAGTATATTTCAGTTGTAGAATACATTAATTTGTTCACACAGTAAAAATATATACCCATGAAAAAAGATTGATTTACATATTCCAGAATCATAATGATTAAATATTTGAAAATCTAATATGGAGAAAAACACTAAAATAGTAAATACCTCTAAAAGGTAGTTAAAATAGCTTACTGTGTTGGGAGTATAGGTCTCTCAGTAGTAGAGGACTGGCTTAGGTGCATGAAGTCTTGGGTTCCATCCCCAAATGGCAAAGTAAATTAGTTAAAATAGATACAATTCAGGTAAAATTTAAAGCACATGTACTAATTTTATGTTATGGGGTTTGTCTTATATATAGGCAACCTAAAGACAAATTATTAATAAGAACTTGTCTGGGAATCTTTTTATTCCTTGAAAGAAAAGAAAGTAGAAGAGATAGGATTTGGAAGTTGAATTGTACCTGCTGTAACTCCAAACAGTAGGATTGGCAAAACATTATATCTTTATACAATTTTATAATTATTTGCTATATCTCTATTTTTTAACTTTTGGTGTTTATACTTTATTATTAATTTGAAAATGTAAAGCACATGTCTTCTACTATAAATTATATTTATAGTTATTTTATATAAACATTGGCTATGATTTAAATTCTACAAAATAATACTTATAAGTCAATTCAAATTTAAAGAGGCCCTGTGTTAAATTCACAATTAAGAACTACCAGATAAGAGTTCTCCAATCCTGCAAGCATAAAACCTAGAGGTTATGCAAGAACAGATAGAATTTTAAAAATTAAAATATAATTAGAGAAACACATTTCTAAACATCATAATTACTGGAGCACAACTTAGTACCCCATCCTTCTCTTCCCTGGTCCCCAGCCAAAGTTTGTGTTCTTTCATTCCCAAGTACATTGCATTTTAGTGCCCAATTTAATGACAATAATCATATAATATTTTGGCTCTTCTACTTTTGAAGTAATCATTGACACATCATGTTTCCCCATAAAAGGGACAGGCAAATATATACCTCTTGCTAGATCCAAATTCAGTTTGAGATCTGCCCTGTTTGTGTAATTATGCCATGATATTTGACAAATGCTGCAAATCAGAGTCTCCCTGTCCTGGGAGAGCAAGCTGCTAGACTGAATTCTGGCCTGCCACCTCTCATCTCCCACTTCCTGTTAATTGTGCTAGCTCATGTCCAAGTTCAATTCACTACTGCCTACAGGTCTCAGCTCAATTGCCACAACCTTTACCAACCTGCTATTATCTTTTCCCTCCATTCACTCCCTAATCGAGAAAGTAAACATTTCCATCACTTCAGAAGGCAATCTTGCTGCCTTTTTCTACTCAAATCCCCTTCCTCAGAGGCAACCATTAAGCTATTCCACAACCATTGTGTACTTTGAACTATTTTTAAACTTTATAAAAATAGTATCACCCAGTATGTTCTAGTTTGTGTCTAGCTTCTTTTCTGGGACATTTGTTAGATTTTTTCCTGTTATTGTGTGTTTTTTGCCCTGTAATAATTCATTGTGTGAATATTCCAACTTTCCTGTGTTCTGCTATTGATGGACATTTGGATTGGTTCCAGAATTTGACTATTATGAAAACCACTAAGAATGTCCTTATTCAAAATTGCTTTGTGACAACTTTTTCTTACACCTATTGGGAGAAGAGAGAGAAGGGGGAGAACTGATTGCAGGAGTGTGTAGTTAGCATGGTACATGCACCATGGTGTGCTTATGGCGGTCAGAGGACAACTTGTGGGAGTTGGTCTTCTCTTTCCACCGTATGGATTCTGGGGACTTCCAGTTTAGTGACAAGTATCTTTACCTGCTGAACCATCTTGCTAGCCCATTTTATGATCATCTAGTTCTCCGTTTTGTCCATGTAGCTTGGATTAAATATATTTGATTTGTTCATCAATTTGTTCAAAAGCCTCTTTTTGTTTTAATTCTTACTTAAATAGTTTTTTTTTCAAACTTGTTTTGGAAACAGAGACAGCTTCTGTTTTTTTCTTCTAGATTTGCTGGTGGTTTTCTGTTTCTTTCTTTCTAGTTCTATTTTTTAATTTTTTTTTTACCTAGTTTCTCATTTAAAAACTTAAAAATCATAAATGCACTTTGAATGCCAGCATACGAATTCACTGCATTTATTGAGATGAAACATGAACATTCTTTTTATTTCTATTAATGTTCTTTTAAAAATATATTCTTTGTTATTTTTATTTTATTTGTATTAGTGTAGTGCCTGGATGTGTGGAAGTGCACCTGTATGGTGCAATGACCAAATAGGAAGAAGAGGGCATTGGATCCCCTGGAAATGAAGTTAGGGATGGTTGTTAGCTGCCATGTGGGTGCTGGGAACCGAACCTAGGTCCTCTGCAAGAGCAGTCAGTGCTCCTAACAACTGATCCATCTCTCCAGCACTTCTATGAAGTTCTGTAGCACAGCAATTATTTTGCAGCTGAAAAAAGCACCACAGAATCACTGAACACAGTGCTTGTACTCTATTATGCCTTTCACAGGTTACTGGATTTTACTTGTTGATGTTTTTATAGGATTTTTCAGTTATGTTCATGAGACATGGTCTGTTGTTTTCCACTTAGGCAAAATGCTTATGATATTGTTTATATGAACATTATCCTGGTCTTATAAAATAGAATGGGAAATATTCCTTCTTTTTTCCTTGTTTTGAAGACTTTATGTAATATTCTTTTCTTTCTTAAAGGTATAGAAGAATTCACCTGTGAAGACATCTGGCCCTGAAGATCTTTTTGAGAAAGTTTTAAAAATAACAGAGCCAATTTCCAAAATAGACAGCTGTTAAATGTTTCTATCTTTGCATGTTTACTTTGCTAGCACTTCTTTGAGGAATTTGCCAATTTCCTTTCCTTGTTATATTTACTGGACACATCATATATTTACTGAGTCCATTTGCCTTATCATCCTATTATCTGTGAGATCTTTAGCGAGGTCTCTTTTATTATAGGCTTTGGGCAATTTTGTTTCTTCCTTTCTTGTCTAGACTTGCTACAATTTATCAATTTTATTAATCTATTCAAAGTACTAGCTTGCAGCTTTATCGATTTTTGCTTTAATGCTTTCTTATTTCATTATTTTCTTATTTCCTTTATCATGCTCTCTGAGATTTACTCGCCTTTTTCCCTTTTTTCTTCTTCTTTTTTTTGACATAAGACCAGTTGATTTTTACCTTTTTTATTACATTTGTTTATTTATTTACTTATATGTGTGCATGTGTAAGGTCACATGTGTGCCTGCTGTGGTTTGTATCTGGAGGTCAGAGGAAAACTTGTCTGGTGTCAGTTCTTTCTTTCTACCAAGTGGGTCTTGGGGATGGAACTCAGGTGTCACGCTTGGTGGCATGTACCTTTAACCACGGAACCAACCCACCTGCCTTGTCTTCTCTTTTCTTTTCATTTCTATTTCTCTTCTAACAATACTTTGAAATCTATGTAGGCCTCTTAACACTGCTTTGGTTGTGTTTCAACCTCATATTTGTCATCTTCATTGTCATGGAGTTCCATGGTTTTTAAAATGTTTCCTTTATTGCTTCCTTGATGACTTATGGAGTACTTAGAAATTCTTACCTAATTTCAAACAGTTTTGAACATTAAGATTTGTTCTGACAACTCATATCTAGCCTAAATCCTCCCTCTGTGGACAGAGGACATGCAGTAAATGTTTTCAGTATTTGAGAATTGAAGTCTTTCAGTCCAGGATACAGTCAGTCTTGGTAAATATTTTCTGTGCAATAATGTTAATTTCTGGCTGTTTGGCAGGATGCTTTATACATGCCAGGCTTGTTTTGCTTGCATGTGTCAGATCTGACTGACCTTTCTGTCTGCTGTCCATTGTGGTACACAGGACAACCACTTTTATTTCAGATTTTCAAGTCCTTCTAATCATATTTTTTAAGGCTCACTTCTTTTCAAAGTTGTTATTTATTGTTTAAAGATTCATGATTAAATATTCCTAGTGGATTGATTCCTTTATCAATTTTTCAATCTGAATTCTGCTTTAATTGAAACTTATGGTATATAAAATCTTACAGAAACATCAGAGAGTCTTTTGGAAAATAGGATCATACAGCACCTGTGGAAATGATGATGAACATAATTCATAGCTCAACAAGTTCTCTTTGTATCAAGGTTTCAGACTCCCAGACGACATTTTTGTAGTCTCATTCCTGTTCCTCCCCTTCAACAATTTCTATTTCATTAGAAGACAAAGGGAGCTATGTTGTTTCAAATTTTTCTCGCTTAAGAAGTTTTAAAACTTTAAGTAGCTGGACATTCACAACTTAAATAACTAACGAGAAAACCAGCTAACCTTCAAAGCTGCTTTCTTAGTAAACTCAGCTTACTCAGCTGCCATCATCTGAACTTGCATCTCTCTACGGCTTTAGAGCAGAACAGAGCTTATCTAGCAATAGCTACTTCCGGCTCTCCTGTGCCTTCTTCAGTTCAGTCTTCCACTGTCTGATAATTTTTTACCTTTTCCCCTTCATCATCGTGCTTCTCCTTGTTCTGAGCACGAGTTCCCTTAGTTCTGAGTCTTTTAATCTCGAATTCTCTAGTCCTTTCTCCTTTTCCTCCTTGTTCTCTTTCTTACTTCTGTTCTTTCATCCTTCTTCTTCTCACATTCTTCAACCTGCTTTGACATAACTTCATTGACAGCTTCTTGGAAGCCTTCAATCTTCTTTTAGTTCTGCAGATTCACTTTAGGGTCCTCAGTACTAGACTGACATGGCAGGGGGTCATTGTTACTATGTCGACATGTCTTGTTCAGGCCAGACTTCTCTCCTTTTCTGCTTCCACTGTAGGTCCTCCCCTTTCACTGATGATTGTGATTCTAGAGGCTGCTGATGAAGTGACATTTCACTCACCTGTTTGCTCACTGGCAGCGAGGGTCTACTCACTTTCGCCCTCAGCATGTTGTATTCCTCATGGATCTAGATGAAACTGTCTTCTAGCTGGATCACTTCAGTTCTCAACTTCTTAAGCAAGTAATCTCATCTTACTCAGTTAGCACGGTCTTGTACTTGTGGATCATGAAACAGAGTCTAACCCTTGTCAAGTGTACTTGCAAATGGGAACTTTCATTGGATGGAATAGAATGGTGTGACTGCATGGAACTCTATTTCAGAGGTTGTTTTTCATCACTGCACTCTACAGCCTTACCTTGAACTTTTTATTCTGTGCAATGACTCCTAAGAGAGGTTCCCGAGTGCTCAGGGGTGGTTTGACTCTGCCCTGTGTTCTCCAGCTCCGTATTCATTTTCTCAGAGTTCTTGGCATTGATAGTGATTTTGCTGCCTGGAGACGGCTCCCCGCTTCAAACTGCTCATAGACTTTGAAATTCACCACTTCAGAACTTCTGCTTAGTATCAGCTGTATTTCTCTTTTCTTTCTAAATGTTCTTAATATTCCACAGTAGGTGGTTCTTAGGCACTGATGATTCATCATTTACCACTATACTCTGAAGTTTGGGACCCTTCTCCCAAAGGAAATCTATGATCGATGTAGTCTAATGTACTGTAGCCCCATGTTCAAGGAAGGAATTCAACTCCTGCTGTGCTTCCTCCACTGTCAGATCATCTCTGCTGTTCAGGTTCCAGGATAATAGTTCCAATTTTTTCCCACTTAATATAAGGGAGTCACATCTTGAGAGTCTGTTTGGTGGGAGAACTCTATGCACTCTTTCAGCTGAGAATCCATACTTTTATTGGAACAGCTAGCTATTGCCTTTGCCCTTTCTCCTGGTTATTTTTTTCTTCATCGTTATCACAGTTGGGCTCTCATCGTAGCAGAACTGGGGTTTTTCTTTCCATATGTAGGTCTTCCAAACTTAGATGAGATCATAGCATCTAAGGACAATAGGCACGCTTTCATCAAACTGAGTCCAGTATCATTTGGCAGGCAGCAGAGAGGCATCATCCGTGCCCATCATCATTCACTGTTTCAATGTACTCACAAGGTTTATCTTCAGTGACTTAGTGTTGAGCCAGCATTTCTGCTAACTTACAATTTTTGAATTTCAGGGTTTGAGTATCTGACCCCTCCATTGTTGAATTGTTTCCACTGTTGATCCTTTCTTTAATCCTGAAAGACTGACTTCTTTGAGCTCCTTTTTGCAACAGACAGAGATTACTGCAGACTTCCACAACTGGTCAAACACTGAAAATAAGTGTCTGAGAGATGTCTATCCCTAAGTGACACATCTACAATGGAATCTCTACAAAAGGCTCACAAAACATAGCCAAACAGGGGCTACGTAGAGAGAATATCAGTGCATCTCTCATCTCTCACCAGCAAAGCTTCATCATGCAACAGAGGGTGATATACACAGAAGGACACAACTGGCAAAAGTATAGAGAATAAAAGACTGCAGAGTGCATGTCTCTGGATAGGACTCTTATACTAAACTTCACCCACCAGTGACTCATGAATCTTTGCAGAAGAGGTGGTGGGAACTTTTAGAGCCAGGGTTGGTGCATGCCTATAAGGAGACAGAGTCTTCAAGCCTCTGGAAACTTGCTCATATGAACTTACAGAAATGGTGACAGCATGCACAAGACCCATGCAAACTCAATCAGACAAAAACCCAGCATAGAACTCGGGGAAATAGGCAGCAGACTCCCAATCTTAGCCAAGGAACTATTGATAGCTGATTACTGCTGGGTAACGAGGAGTTGGTATACTTTAAGGCGATGATTCTAGATATGCTAACTAGACCCCAGTGGATGAACTTGCATCGAAGGACATCTGTATACACAAACTTGACTTGATAGGCCTTAACATGTATGACAGAATGCATGATAACCAGTGAGTGGACTATGGGGGAGTCTAGATAGGGGAAAGGTTCTGAATATGATTAAGATGTACTCTATGCAGTGCACAAAAATTCAATAAAAATATTCATCGGAAAAAATAAACCTCCATAAAAAAATAAGACTGTCTTCTTTGGTTTTCTAACCACTCTTTTATTTCCAATTCCTGTATCTTGTGCTGAGAGGATACCGTTTTCCCGACTCATAGAGGTTTGCAGCTGCAATATCACCAAGACTGCACACTAATCTTCAGGTTCAAGCTCTCGGCTGGATGGCAGCAACCTAAGTTAAGCCTCCCTTGGTTTACTCTGACTCGTATGGTGGGAACACATTAGACAGCAGCTGTTCGTCCAGGCCTGTGCAGGACACCCGTACTTCACCTCCGAGTGGTGGCATAAAAAGCTTTGCTACTTTTTACTTTTTATGAAGCAGGGTCTCACTATGTAGCTCTGATTCATCTGGAGCTATGTAGATCCAGCAGACTTTAAACCCACAGAGATCCACCTACCTCTGCCCCTTGAGTACTAGGATTAAAGACATGAACCACCACCTTTGGCTCCTTTCTTATTAAAAAAAAAAAACTTATGTATTTTTTATTCATTTTATTCATTTATTTTGTATGCATAAATGCCCTTGTTTGTGTGTGGTGTGGTGTGTGTGTGTGTGTGCGTGTGTGTGTGTGTGTATTCGTATGTGTCATGACCTTCAGATGGAAATGGAAATTAGGGTATAGCTTGCGGAAGTAGATTCTCTCCTTCCTGCACTCTTGCAAAGGATCCAGATTCAATACTCAGCACCCACACTGGTAGCTAATAACCATCCTAACTCCAGTTCCGGGATATCTGACATCCTCTTCTGACCTCCGTGGACATTTCACCATATGGGTGCACTTCATACGTGTGAGTCCTGGGGATAAAACTCAGGTCTTCAAGCTTGGTTCAAGCTTGGTGAGCGCCTTTACCCACTGTGCCACTTCATAGGCACAAACACCCCTCCTTATCTTTAACTTCTTTGAGGTCTAGTTCCTTGTATAATTTATCCACACGCTTTCTTGCATTAGTGTTTGCATGTTATAAAATTTTCAATTTCTTTATTTTAGCTTCTTATATCTTTATATTTATAATGTCTCTTTTAATAGTTGATTGAGTTTTTTTAATTCAGTTGGATGACATTAGTCTTCAATTTGAATACTTGGTTCATTTACATCAGTGTGAAACTGTTATATTTGGGATAATGTCTGCCGTCTTACTCTGGTTTTTATCTGAAATACAGTCAACACTTACTCATTTCTGATTCCATATTTGCAAATCCACCTACTTTCTAAAAGTTATTTGTAACCTCAAAACCAATACCAAGAACATATTTATGGCTATTTACAAGCATGATAAAGTGGTGAAAATATTTGAGTCACCCAATACACAAGTTTCTAGCTGAGAGAGAGAGAGAGAAAAAGAGAGAGAGAGAGAGTGCTCTGCTTAATCTTTTAGCTCATACTGCATGTCTGTTGTTAATTTCTCTGTGTATCAGAGTCCCCAAGCATAAAGCTGAAATGCTGTTTGTTCTCCTAAGTACAAACATGACTGCATTTGTGCGTTCATGAGATGATGGCTAATTGTTTAAAAAGTACCACGTTAGACCTCAAGAGTGCTTAAGAGCACTGTGCTCTTGCAAAGGATCCAGGTTCAATACTCAGCACCCACACTGGTAGCTAATAACCATCCTAACTCCAGTTCCAGGATATCTGACATCCTCTTCTGACCTCCGTGGACATTTCACCATATGGGTGCACTTCATACATGCAAGTAATACACTCATACAATTAAAAAAAATATATATATATATGAAAAGGCACCATATTAAAAAGCATTGTTGTGGGACTGAAAGCTAAGGAACAGTGAAGTCTTGTTACTCAGGATCAAGAAATTGTCAAGAAACTGTCATTTCTTAGCTAGTGTTGGCTGGTTTGCGTATTCCAAAAGGTGATACAGTACAAGAAATGTTAAGCCTGAAGGTGAGGGAGGCAAGCCCTATGTATCAAGAGACTGCAGAAGAATTTTTTAAATACCTGCTAAAAGCTATGCTGGAAAAGGGTTATGTGGAAGAGCAGGTTTTCAGTGGTGATGAAGCTGGCTTGTTTCCCAAGGAAATTGGCAAACAAATTTATACAAGGAAAATGGTATTTTAGTTGACAAAAAATGTTATCAGAGACTTGCAAGAAATGAAATCTGCATTCTTGATGGAGTAATAGTTCAATATTCTGTGTTTATGGTTACTTCATAGAGAATAGGTAAGACAAAAAATAATTGTATAAATTTTTGTTTCTTTTAGCTTCCTTTCTTTCCGAAGGTTATTAATTTTGTTTATGCATTTTGTCTTTGTCTAATATCTTAAATTATTTTGTTAATAGTGCTTTTCTCATTGGTTCTTTTTGTTTCAGATAGTCAAACAGATTCTTAAGTGGATATATTTTTACTATGTTCTTTGTTGTGTAATTTCTCTTCTTTAACTATGTTTCTTAACACCTCTAACACAATGTTAAATAGCAGTCAAAATAATGAGTATCTTTTCTTTGTTTCTGTCTCTGTGGAGACTTCTTCCAATGTTTCCCACCAAGTAAACTGAAAACTTTCCAACTAAAGTATCTATTTTATTATCTTAAGAAGTATCTCTCAATCACCTCATTGTGGAGGAGAATATATTGCCTACTGACCTCTGGTACCTGTAGAGGTGATATTGTGATTTTTCTTGAATATATTAAGATGATGAATGATGCTAAAGGATTTCTGAAATATAAAACCATATTACACCAATAGTATAATTCTTCTTGGCTGTCACATACTATTTTTCATACATGGTCGAATTCTCTTCTTAGTGTTTTAATTTAATTGCATCAATGTTCATAAGTCATGTTCATTTATAAATTTAGCACAATTTGTTCTCAAGTTTTAATATCAATGTTATACTAATTTTTTCAGAAAAAAACTTTATTATTTTTCTATTTAATATTTTTATGATTTTTGAGTATGTCATATAATATATTTTGATCATATTTAGATCCTTTCCCATATCTACATCCCCCTTTCTCTTCCTACACCATTTTTTGTACTCTAATATGCATATATATAATACATATACATACACATATGTATATATGTGTATATATCATAAAGGTTCATAGAATCAGATTTGTGTTCCCAAATCCTCTTCCATGTGGGTTCATCCACTAAAGCCTGATTAACCTGCTAAGAATCTCACCCTTGAATGAGACTGACTTTTCTGCTCCAGGCAGTCATTGGTTGCCAGTACTTCCTCAGGTAGTTTTGGGGTTTCTTACTCACTTCCCCATACTATGGTGGAATTTTGTCTGGTTTGAGCTTATGAATTTTATTTGTTTAACATTCTAGAAAATCTTAATTACAATTGAATTATCTAGTAGTTTTAGATTAAGTATAAATTACGGGTTAAACCATGTAGTGGCAAAACTTTCTGTTCTTTCTTTTTTATTGATTTTTAGAGACAGATCTTATACAACCTGGCAAACCTCAAACTCATGCCGTGTCCTGCCCCAGCGTATCAAGCGCTGGAATTGCATGTGGCAGTCATGGTACCTAGTGAAGACTTCTTCTTTCTCAGTAGAAAAGGAGCCTTTGGAACGCTTCTCTTTTCTATATTGTGGCAATGTCAGTAAATTTTATTTTCTTCTAAAATATTTTTTTATTCTAAAATGTAAAATGTGCCTGGAGATTTGGATGAGTTTGTAGAGTGAAACCATAGATTTTATCCCACCCAAAACACAAACCAGGAATGGTAGCTCACACATATAATTCCAGCACTCTGGAAGTGGACTTTATCAGGATCAGAAGTTCAAGGTCATCCTTAGCTACATAATAAACTCAGGGTTAGCCTGGGTTACATAAGACTCTGTCAAAAAATTATTCATTACTTGGGGCAACTGATATAATAGATTAGTGATAAAGTGCTCAGCTAGCATTCAGGAAGCTCTGGGTTTGATTCCTGGTACTTTAAGGGTATGGTGTCACATGCTTGTAATCCTAGCACTTGTGTGGTGGAGGTAGGAAGATCAGTAGTTTAAGGCCATGCTCAGCCTCCTAGGGAACTTGAGGTCAGCCTGGGATATATGATACCCTCTCTTAAGGAAAAGGTGCTGTTTTTTAAAATATATTTATGCCAAAATATAACTATATATTTAACCCCAAAATTCAGAAAAAATCATTTTCATTCATAATTACTTCCTATTTGTTACCTTTCAGTTTGACATTTTTACTTTCTCTTTTAAAAATGGGCTTTGGTTGTTTTCCTATTTTATTGAATTTTCTCTTCAAAAGACAAGGCATGTTAATCATGAAATTGTTTTCTGTTTCATTGTGTTCTGTTTTTTCATTAACTCATTCATTTTGAACCTTACTTCTGTTTAGTTTTAGTTTTTCTAGCTTTTTGGATTTTATGCTTGATCTATTTCTTTCATTGTTTTGGTATTTTAAAAATATTTCATTGTAAGAATTTCTCTTGCAGACTATTTCCACAACATCATTAGATTATGATGATAGTTTCATTATTACTATTTTCTTTGAACTCTAGAAATTGTTTATTATAGTTCCCTTTAGACCCAGGACTGTTTAATGATATGCATCTTAATACACAGCTATAAAGGCTTTTGAAAGAGACTCTCTTTCCATTTTTTTCTTGCCATCAGAGAGAGTGCTGTGAAATCACTAACTCTTGTTTCGTGTTTTGTAAATGATCAATGTATATGCTCCATGTATTTTTGGAGACCATGTATCCTTTTTCATAAGAATTCATAATTCAGTTTAGATGTATGAACGATTCCTTATTGTTTGGCTAACTGGTTCATTTCTTCTCTTTCTTCAATTTGCTTCAGTTGCTCCATCTTAGGTAAGAGAGAGGTGTGAAATTCCATTGCTGTTCTATCTCTGACAGTTTCTCTCAGAATTTACACATAGTTTCTGTTTCATAGAAGTGATAAACATACAATTAGGTGCATAAGTGTTAGCTTCTCTCTATATTTTTATCATGAATCATAATAGCATTTTAAAATGCCTTTCCTTCCTTCCTTAATTTTTTCTTCAGTTCTAGTTTTTCTAATCCCCTCTGCATTCTTTTCTACTTGCCTGGTTTCATTTTGCTTTTATTTGTAATACCTTTACTTTTAATCTTTCCACATTTTTTAAGTGTATCTTTGTATACAGCATAGAATTAAATTTTACATAGTTAGCTATCCTGCTAATCCTTTTTAATATGTGAGTTAAATTTCTATTAATGACTTACATTTTTCACAGCTTTATAATATTTTATATAAATAAGAGTATTGACATATTATTTTATATCAGTAAAGTACAGGATGTTTAGTCCACCTGTTTCTTTTACTATGTTACTCCATTATATGATTTAGTACAATTATTGATGTGTTTGTATCAGTTTTATGTTGAATATTTTCCAATAATTTTTATTGGGCATTTTAGTTCTATTCACTATATTTGGGGAAGTCTAGGTTTCTATAAATTGTTTTCAACTTAGATTATGCAATAGTTTTCCATGCTAAAAAACCAGGGACATCTTAGGGATCTAGCTCAGACAGTAGCATTGACTTCAACAGCACATATAATATTCATTTCCTCTGTCTTGATTTTTTTATGGGATTCAATAAACCCACCTGAAAGACAGCATTCCTCCACCTCCTCTGAAGGCAAGAAAAATCATGGGGGCATTTCTAGCCAACCAAGCATAATGAAATCTGATCAGATTCCTGGGCATATCTTACCTCTGTATCTCCTCTCCATTCTCCTCTCCTTTACTTCTGTTTTTTATCTTCATTCTCTCTGTCTCTCTTGCCCTTCCTTACTCATTCTTACCCCTTTCTTCATGTGACAGGAGCTGGAGGATGGAGCAGCTGTCTTTCATTCTTCAGGTACCCATGGGAGGAAAGCCATTAGTTAATGATGACAGAGCAGAAGAAAAAGCCATGAATGATAGGCCTTCTGGACTGTTTTTTGAGTGTGTGAAAACAAACAAAACTTTTTCTGCAGTTCCTGTGGTTGGGCTCATTTTATGTACAATTACACATAACAAGTAATATGCTCAACCACTTTTCTGCACTATATGACTTCTTGGTTAATTTTGCTCTATACTTTTCTTTGTCCCTGGATCTTAAGGGTATATTCATATTCTCTGACTCTGGTCTCTTGAAGTTTTAGGGCTTGACTCATATTAACTGTTTTACTGTCTTCTCTTCCTTTCTGTACAGCCAAGTACAAATGTTTACTGAAATCTACCTCCTATATATTTTTATATGGTTATGTTCTATAGTTCTGAAGGCTGCTGTCCTACTGGAATGCAGGTCTCAAGGGGTTGACACCAGTTTTAATTTCTTTTTTTCTGCTGTGATAGAGCACTGTAATGAAAGAAAACCAACTTGGTGGAGGAAAAAGTTTAGTTGGCTTATGCATCCTGATCCCAGTTCATCTTTGAGAGAGGCCAGGTCAGGAACTTGGAACAGAAACCGAAGCATGGGCCATGTTGAAATGCTATTTATTGATGTGTTCCTCTAACATAACCCTGGATCACCTGCCCAGGGGTGTCACCAACCATATTGCTGGGCCCTCCCACATAACTTGACAGTCAAGAAAATGTCTCACAGATATTCCCCAAGGCCAGTCTGATAGAAGAAATGTCTCCAATGAGATTCCCTCTCCCCGGGTATGTCAGAATGACAATTGAAGCTATTCAACAGCATCATAAAACACTAACACACATATACTCTACACTGAGCCTATTATATCATCTGTGAGTTCACTGGTGTGCAAGGTAATAATTTGCAAGAAAGAAAACTTGGTGACCCTCCATCTATTGCCTTGAGCTCTGTCAGACAGAACTGTGAAATGTATAGTTCTTTGTTCCTACCAGTTGAACGCCTTCACTGTCAGCATTTTATTTTCCATCTAAAAAACAAGCATGTAAAGGAGCAGAAACCTGACATTGAGAGTGCAGTTGTAGAGCCTGTGAACCTCCCACTATGAGGCACTTTGGAAGAAGATGTGATGGTTTAGTTCTGGAGAAGCCAACAAACATATTTTCTTGTATTCATTGTCGTCACCTGCCAATCAATTTAGGATTCTATTATCTCTGAGACCTCATTGTAACACAAATATAGAGTTTAAAAATAAAGATATCATGGTGCTTATATTTTAAGGTCTTTTTCCCCTATGAGATACTTGAACCCAAAGAACTTAAATGATTTCTTGGGATCCTTTTTGTAGTTCTTACATACTTAGATAATGCTAGTCTTAAATGAAAAAAAAACCTCATTGTTTCATAATGCATAAATGAGTTTGAGTTAGCCAATATTGAAGGTACTTCAAATTCATAGCTGCAGAACAAATCATGTAAGCTGCAAATGGTGTAATCTTTTTCATCTATGAGAATCCCCATATGCAAGTATATAGAGATGGAGAGAGAGAGAGAGAGAAAGAGAGAGAGAGAGAGAGAGAGAGAGAGAGAGAGAGAGAGAGAGAGGAGGTGATGCTGCATACATAAATCTTGGGCATGTCAGTCAGTATCAGCTTCAACCATGATACCAGTCATCAAAGAACAGGGAAAGCAGGAGATGGGGTACTGTGGAAGAAACTCACATGTCAGGCATATGAGTATATGAGTGGGCCAGAGCAAAGTGTTAGATATTCATAGATCTAGGTCAGGGTATGTGAGCATAAGCTGTTGTGTGTTTGTGTGTGCATGTATGTGTGTAGAGCACAGTAGGGAGCTGGGGGTTCCTGGCTGCTTAGAAAGTGATGCTGCTATTCAAACTCCAGGAGAGATTTGACTTTTGAGTCTAATACTGCCTGATGATATTTTATCAAAATAAGACACAAATCAATATTTTATGTGAGAGACTCTGATTTTTTGGTGTTGGCTCAGCCTGTTAAAACATTGTACAGTCATTCAAAACACAGTCATGTTGTGCATTAGAATTGACTTATGGGCTTCCAGCTAAGGAAGAATGAGTGTTCGGATGGGGTATATGTAAACAGGAAAGAGACAATAATACAGAAGATTGAAAAATTTATTTAAATCTATCGTTGATACATTGAAAGCTGAGCATGTTTATGTTAAGGATTAAAAAAGTTCTCTTTCCAGATTCACCATTATGGCCACCAGTTCTTAATGTCTTCTATTATTACAATGCTGGTGTTGCGACTGTAATAACTTACACATTATATCACAGGAAAATAATCTCACTGCTAAACATAAACGGTGTGGGGATCTTTAAAATAAGAAAATATGAGAATCCAACACTTTTGTACTTTAAGTTGATACTCTATCAATATATGACAATAGTTTATTTCATTTACAATTTTTTGACTACACAATACTAAAGGAAAAAATATCTGCATGCAAAGCAATATGGCTTCAGAATATATCTCTTAAATTTAAAGAACTTAAATTCAACATCCCAAGTGGCTGGCAGGTGATGTTGTGACGGTGGTCATGGATAATGGTACAATTATTTCCTATAGATTAAAAATAAAAGCGATATTTAGCATAATTATACTCACCAGAAAATATAATTATTTTACCCCAGAGACATTTTAATATTTCTGAATAAAAATGTTTATCAAGTTCTTTATCTATAAATACCTCAGTTTTCATAGAATTTCATTTAAGGATGATTTATTTAAAATCTGTCCATCAAAACAGAAAGATGTATGACTGATTATAAAAATTAAAATCTGGGGCTTGAGAGATGGCTCACGGCTTAAGAGCACTGATTGCTCTTGCAGAGGAGCTGGGTTTGATTCCCAGCGCCCACGTGATTGCTAACAACATCCTTCAGTTCCAGAGGATCAGATGCCTTCTTCTAACCTCTGCAAGCATTGCATGACACACAGGTGAACTACACACATGGAGGCAGTACACTCATACACAGAAAATTAAAATAAGAAATTAAAAAAAATAAAATCTATCAATAAGTGACATTTTGATATATTTTTACTACTCTTCTCTCCCTCCCTCCCTCCTTCCTTCCATTCCTCTTTCTTTTCTCTTTTTCTTTTTTTTTCAATAATTGAAACTGAGCCCAGGGCCCTCCATATGCTAGGCAAGCACTCTACCACTAAACTACATGCCCAGCCTACCACTACTATGTTTTTAAATAAAGTAAATAATTCCATATGCACTGACATTTCGCCTTTGTATTGAAGTTACAGCAATTTTAATGTGGCATTAATACATAATGACTTAATTATTCTCCCTGTTTCATTAATATCTGTGTTCCTGGTACTTTGTTTATCATAGATGCTCAGTGAATGTTTTGAGAATACATAAGTTAGTGGATGGAAATTTCAGTGATGAAAACTAAATGTAATTATATTTTCTTAAATTACTTAAACGTGCTTCATATTTATTATATAACAAGAAAGTAAAGATTTTCTTGTCTACACAAGGAGCTATATATGCTATATATTTTTGTAAATTTTAAGAACTTTCAAAATTAATTAAACAGTACGTACTTGTCAGTGATTTTGGTTTGAATCAGCCAGTTGATAAAGTCCCTAGTAGCAAGGTTATCGAGAATCGTGTTCATCTCATCAGAGAAGGAACCGTCCGCGTGTCTGCGGCGGAGCTCTTCAACAATGGTGACTTCTTCTGGGAAACTTAAGAAAATGAAGATTGAAGTTAATGTTTGGTCATTTTAAATGAAATACATGCTTATGGAATGTTGAACCTGAACCGTGCTGCTAATGCAGGAAGTTAGAGAGTACAATTCTGAGGGCCTTGGATGAAATCCCTTAGAAAAGCTACACGAAGCCGACGGTTGAAAGGTAGGGGAGCTGGACCCTGAAACCAAGCGTGTACAGCTTCATGCTCTTGTCGATATTCCGTATGACCTTAAAATTTTTAATATCTGAGCTAGGTGTGGAGGCACACACCTTTAATACCAGTCCTTGGGGGTGGAGCCGGGGCGGGGGAAGAAAGCGGCGGGGGGGGGGGGCAGAGACTGGTGGATCTGTGTGAAATGAAGGCTAGCCTGGTCTACATAGACTTCCAGGCCAACTGGGACTGCAGGGAGACTGTCTCAAAAGGACCAAAAAAATTTATTTATTATTTTTTTTTAGTATCTTGGAAATGTGGACACTATTGTTAGGAGTGCAATTTCTCTAAAATGCAACAAAAGTGTATTATACACTGCAAAACCAGACATAGTGAAAGAAACCTTCCAAAATGCAGGAGCAAATAATTAAGACTTCATCTAGAATGTCTTTTCTTTTTGGCCTATTTGCCACTGTAGAATTCTGGGTATCCCTTATAGCATTATAAATATCCTTAAGCTGTACCATTGGTTTTGTACATGTGATTGTTAGTGCTTTGCAAATCAGTCACAATACTTTTCACTCCTTTTCATTTAGATCTCTTTCTCAGCATGTGTGTTTTAACTCTGATTTTTAAATCAGAGTTGAACATAAATTTTCTCCCTCTTCTATTTCAAATGCAAATCAAAATGGTCACAAGAAAATGAGATTGTTCAGGGGTGTTATGGTTAAGATCTAAGCAAGTAACTAAAGAACTTTGTCTCAATTTTAACTTTGAATATTTTACGGCCATCTATATGACAACCCCATAAGAGGTGAGTGTGTGCTTAGTTACATGAATGCCTATATATATACGTACCTCACATGTCAGTTCACTAATATTTGATTTTTACTTTACATGTTTTAATATTTGTTAACATGAATATAAGTTGTGCAACTATACAACCATTTAAACTATGACAAGTGTTATTGAAAGGTTTGAAGTTTTCAGCATTATCCCCTTTTTTCTAGTTCTTCATAGGCTGATCCTAGTTTAAATTTGTTGTCCCCATGTGTTTATAAAAAGTATATCATTTATTGTCAAATGGGGTCTGTCTGGACAAGTTGATACCTTATTATATAGCAATTATAATGAAGAATGAAAACATAGCCTGTTGGACTTTATTAAGATTTTCCACCAAAATTTGATGTTCTTTCTCTTTATTAGGAGTTATTTCCTTACTTCTTGAGATGTACTAACTGCTTCTGTGATTCAGATCCATATAGACACAACCATTCTCCAACTTCTGCATTGAGGAAAAGTGTCAGATAAGAAAGTCTGTACTTACTCTCGTCTTCCTCGGCCTTTCACCAACCAAGCAATGAATTCCTTTGCAGCTTGGCCCTCCAGATAGGAACTGACATCACTGGTGAAGGTCCCTTCAGCATGTCTCTCAAATTCATCATGACGTTTGGCAATGTTATTTCTGAAAGAAATGTGAAAGTTTAGTTGAAGTTCCATCTCTTTGGCAATGTGGTTCTCACCTATAGCAGAGGGTGGGAACTTCAGGCTCAGTGCTCAGAGGAGACTGGTCTCAGGTGTTTGGTAGATGAGGGTGGCTAGGACTTTGAATATTGGTGGGGAAAGTTGATGACTTTGAATGGGAGACTAAAATCTTTTCCTTTTTGAACATGCCATTGCATCGTCCCTATTTACCTGTATCATTGGTTGCTAAACTATTCTCTGTGCTATGTTACTCACAAGCAGGGAGTCCTATTAGCATGGGATTCAAGTAAATCAACTGCTTCAAGGGAAGGCAAAGGACCATCTTGAAATGTTGTCAAAAGAACACATGATAATAAATTAAAAGGAAATGCACGATCTGCTTGGAGGGAAGCTGAGGTGAGCCCCCAGCAGGCAGAGTGTACGTGGGGAGATAGCATCAGCTGCTTTCTGCCTCATGCCATGCATTGGCTGTAGAAAGGTCTCATCTTAAACGTACCTCATACAGCTGAGTTTGAGGGAGGCTTAAAGTTAGTTTGCCACGTTATGGCATTCTTTCTCCAAAGAATGAGGACAATTGTGTTCAATCTTATAAATTTGTGATCTCTCACATTTCTCAGATACTCCATGACAGGGACACCGTTAACCTTCCGTGTCTGCTCTGATCACTGTGGCCATGGTCCCTGCTATTTGACTCTCCACTTTAAGGTTGTTTGACTTCCGATTGCAACTGTTTTTCTTTTTTCCGTGCTCTGTCTCCTGTTCTCACTCTTTCTTCCTCCCTTCTCCTCCATCCAGACACATCTATGTCCTTTTCCTGATTTTTAGATTTCTTTAGCTACTTGGTATGCATAACTCCCTTCCCCATGTGGGCCACCCTCCAAAGAAATTGTGAAATTCTACCATCTCTGTGAAACCCTTGTGGATAATTTTCTCTAGTAGCCTAGAAGCAGCAAAGCCCCCAACACTCTTCAAAGAAAATCCAGCATTAAAATGTATGCCTTATGATAGGTTTGTGCTCCGATGTGCTGCCTTCTCTATGCTTTGCAGCTAGCTAGGCTGTAATTTTAAAAGCATAGCTTGGATTTTATCTTACAAGAAAAAGAATGCATCTGTTTCCACACCTTGCCTCGACGAACTTGGCTAAGAGATCATTTTAGTGTGATCATAGTCATGGGTTTGAACCCCACAAAGACATGTTGAAGCTGCTCTAACTTAGACCAAGGTTGAGTCAGAAATTAAATTCCTAAACGGGCAAGTTCTCGTAACTCAGTTTCCAATTTTAAGATAAGATGAATGGGAAGAAATATTATTAAGACTCTCATTTGGAAAAGAATTCAATCTGTGTGACATTAGAATGTAGGTAAGGAGTTCAGAGTGTGAAGCCCGAGACACAGTGACATGATATAAGGGACTATATCCCCAGTCTCGACAGACATCGCAGTTGAACCAGCCTATTGATGAGCATGGTGACCTAAGAAATCAGGAGACTTTGTGAATAATCTTCATGCACTGTGTACAGTTTTTGGAACAGGTTTACACGTTTACCTGTTCCTCTTGGTATTCATCAACCACTGCACAAAATCTTGGGCTCGGCGGGAGTCCAGGTACTTGCTGTAGTCACTGGTGAATGTGCCCTGAGAATGGCGCTTGTCTTCATTCATCTGATCAGGATCGTCAAGTGGGTCTGTCTGGGAAACTGAGAATGACCTGTGAAGAACAGTGGTTAGGCACCATAAACAATACTCCAAGAGCAAATACCTCGAGAGTAACTACCCACCCCTCTGTAGGCTTATTGAGAAGCTCTCTCACTACAAGATATAAGACCCCATTCAGCAGTGAGGCTGGTACTTCAGCAGGTTGTTTAGAGAACCTTTCGCTTCTCCTGGGAGCAGTTTTAGTAAATTTGAAGACAATTGTTCTGAATTATGCTCACAGGTTTCTCAACTGTCTTCATTGCTTTTTGAAACAAGATTAAGTAAACTTTCCAGTGAATTAATCTACTCATGATAATGCTAATACAGCAGAAGAGAGAATCAGTAGTATATTTGTGGAAGCTCTTTTGTTTAAAGTCAATCAAACTTTTTGACACAGTAATCCTATTACTGGAAGTATAGCCTCAGAAAACAGTAAGAACTGTGGGGAAAATGTAGATGGAAGGTTTCATTTGTAGTGGTTTTTCATGGGCAAACTTCAAGACTTAGGCGTCCAATAGAAGAGGAATATTTAAATAAATATTGTACAATTATGAGATGAAAAGTATGCAGTTCTTACATATTATATATTTAATGGGTACTGTAATAATAAAAGCAAGAGTTATTATAATGCTGGGAGGAAAGCATGATACACATGCTTGATACAAAAGCATGATAAGCTGAGGATATCATATCTAGTGTGTACAGACAAAATCCAGGAAACATAATTTTTACTTATTTGGATAGTTTTCTTTGGGTGATAGAAATTTAAATGCATAAAAGTTTTGTACTTTTTTACATTTCACATCATAGACATGCATGACTTTACGATTAGCAGATAATAATATTTTTAAAAGCATAAAAAGGAACTTGAGTTAGAATTATCCAAACACTGTAGTATGTGAATAATGAATGGATAGTCTCACTTAAAGAATATAAAGGACTACAGTTACCTGTTTATATGTCCTAACCCTTCCCAATTCTTTGATGGTGAAATAATATGTGCCCTGATCTGTACTCCATCAAAGCCTATCTTTACTACTGTAATATGTTAAACATTTAAAAATTGTTCAGACTCTTTCCTCCAAATCACCGATATCTTGTTCACCTATCACAGACTTTATTCTAACCTCAGTGCCAAGCCAGTTAAAAGACCACGGGTTAGTACCTGGGTGTCTCCTCTGCATCTTGAAAGGAACGCTGCCAGCTGCCCTGTACCAGCATTATAAACAGTCCAGCCACAAAGTAAATGTTCTTCATTTTTTCTACCTGTCAGAACACAGAGTTGGGGCGAGGAACACGAAATGTATTTCAACATGTCAGGCCAAGTGAGCTTGATTTTAATCAAGTAAATATTATAAAGAGAAAAAGCTAATTCTGTCTTCTTATTCTGCTTATGGTTCCAAATCAAACTTACTTAATTTCAAATCCCTCTTTCTGATTTTTTGATAAGCAAAAAAGAACACAAAAGATGTGTTCGACTGTTAGGCTTTTTCATTAATGTAGGACACTTCTGTTAATGTTCAGAAGGCTCATTTCCAGACTTGAAAGAAAAAGTGTCCACAATAAACATTTAAAATACCCTCTGTAGATGATACGCTGCATATGGTTAGCCTGAGTGGCACCTTATCCATAACGCCACCCCCTTCACTATCAGTCTGGCTTTCAATTAATCGTCCTTCACTTCCAAGCATTTACATTATACTGCATTTCAACCATCTTAAAGCAGCCTCGGGCTACAACTTGGCATACCAGCTGTCGGTTCAGATGTATTATTCATTTATATTTTAAATAGTGTAACTTGGTCTAGACTTTGTAATTATAAAGCGGCCAACAGATTTGAGGTATTTTAGGGTGCTTTGACCTGTTCTAAATTAAAGGGAAAAAATCATTTTAAAGACAAGTAATTTGCAACAAGAACTAATGCTTCTGGCAGTTTCAACAATCAACTAAGAAATTAGAGATTAGTACCATAAAGAAAATCAGCACTTGTTTCCTAAGTCTCAGAAGTCCCCAGATTGCTTGGTAATTAGACCCAGCCTAGGACATGACATTTTCTGTTAGTGACACAGTAGGTTTATCTTCAGGCTACACCTGATTTCTTGTCTGTATATCAGAAGCAGATGCCCTGTGAAACTATAAGATGTCATTGGTGTGACAATGGGTTTGGAGACCAACATGAATGTGGGCCAGGATGTCCCTGTAGAGCAAGCTCCTGTTTTCTGAACTGAAACCTGGAGTCCACTATTTGTTAGGAACTCCTCTCTGCCACTTTCCAACTCCAACACTTCACTTTTTGAGAAATGGGAATTTCAATCCAAGTTTTAGTATGTTTATCCATAAATAAATTGAATGAATATTTTTAGCAAATGACATTTGGTTTGGAATAAGGATTTTGCAAATATTATCCTTTTAAAACAGCAATCTTTTCTTTAACATGTTAGCCATATTGGCTGTCTTTGACAGTGAAATGCAGTGACTGTCATACCTGCAGTGACGGTGCTCGGAAATGCTAACTCATTATTGATCAAATGACCAACCAAGGAAAGTAAAATAATAGAAATTATGCATTCATCCTTCTTAATCAGCAACATTAAATGATTACTTTGACTTTTTTTTGTGCTTCAGTTTAAACACTTGTCAGATTTAGAAATCTTGCCATATATTTAGGTAATGTCTTCTGATTATACCTCTTGCTCATAATGTGTTTGTTAATATTGAAAAGCTAAAGCAAGCACTTCTTTTTAGGATTGTACCACTATTGGAAAGGCTTTTGTAAAAGACAGAACACTGTCAATCCAGTCCTAGATAATTCTTTCAACCCGAAGTCCTTGAAGGTTTTGTGATGTCTCCTGTCACATCATGTTGGAGCAGACTCAAAGAGGATGTCATTCAGTGACACACAGTCCACAGAGTTCCCTTAATAGAACTGATTTTCACTTATTCACTTTTTGAAAGTTAATGAAGCTATATGAGATATAATTTATAGCATTTATTCAATGTTTTAATACTATTGTTGAGAAAGTAACTATTTATACTTTCTTAGCATAAAACTTTACTCAGTAAGAAAGAAATTTCTAGATACTTTCTTCCTCCTTACATAGTATGAGGAGAGAGTTTGCTTTTTTGAAAAACCAAGGAAAAACACCTAAATTTTCCAATCAAAAGGAGAATAGTAACAGCAATACTTTCTGTGTTGGAAGTTTTTAGAAAGATTTATCTAAGACATGGGAAAATAGAGATTAGATAATATCCCTAAGTACATTGGTGGTGCAGAGTACATGAATACTTTCAAATCTCTTAGTTCCTTTCATCATGAGTCCCTAGTATACATTGACAAACACCATGCTCAACACTTACTCTGTAGAGGCCTTTGTGAATTTGGTCTTTGTCTTTATAAACTTGGATAGTTTAAAATATCTGATTTAACTTTCTAAAAGTTAAATTTAAAAGTTTCGTTCCAGATGTAGCTACTTTATTGACGACTATTGATCCTCAGAATATAGTAAATAGTTGTCAGTTTAGTACCTATACAAAGAAATCCCCAGTACTAAGTAATATTGCTCTCTACACCAAGGATGCTTATCTCTTATTTCTAGGTCTTCATTTTTTTTGAAATGTTTACCAGAAATTTGGACATTTGAAAGATGATATTGAATATCTTCTTTCAGAAAAAAAGAGCTTTTAATTGATAAAGAAAAATCATTGTTATATTCTCTGTAATGGACACATTTCTGCTGAATTTAAAATGCGCCTTATGTTCACTGTAGTATGCACATCTATTAAATCCAAGAAAATATTTATTTGTCAGAGTGTTTACTTATGAGAACATGTTGTTCCCATAACAGCTATGTCTTATAACAAATTCATTGGTCTGGATCTTTGCATTTCCATTTTATATCTTTGCTTTATACTATTTTTTTCTGAATCATTTGGGACTTCATGATGGTAATGTAGATATAGAAGTCTATTTAAAAACAATTTTTTTTCATTTCAATTGTGCCCATTATGTGACTAGCAAGAAAGCAAAAAATAAAAGAACAATACTTCAGTTCATAATATTTAAAATACTTAGCTGCTGCCACCCCTTCCAAACAAGCTTCACAACCTTGCTGTAGAGGAGTTTGTCTTACCTTCTGAGACTGCAGTGAGGAAGGCAGGTGCAGAGGAAGTTCCCCTTTGGAACTTTCGATGTGCTTTGTGCCCTGAGCTCTGCACTTCTGCACAGAGTGCTGTGCTTTTATATCTTCTCCAGCTCTGTTTAGCCTCACAGATATTACGCTGACAATATAAATTTCTCATCTGTAAATAATGGGTTTTCTTTCAAATGATTTCATCCGCCCACTCATTTTGCTCATCCGCATTCTGCGCTGATACTGGCTTGAGACCTCAGAGATCTGGAAACGTTTTATTTACTCTTGTGACTTTCTGGTTGAGAGTGGAAAGGTCAGTTTGGAAAATCACCTTCCAATCTCAATCGGGTGTGAAAAATCTCATAAGTTCTCTGAAGTGAATTTTGACGTCAAATGAGTTTGGTTTCACATGAAGAAGATTCGCTTTGCTGCTTGGCCATGACATTTTCTCAGAATAATTGATCATTCATTCACCTAAGCAAATAATAAATCATTCATTTACACATATGAACTGAATTCCCACTCACCCAAACTATATGGTATTAACTTGTATTCTTTATATAGAGAATGTAAAAATGATAATCAATATACCCAGTGTGTCCCATATTAATAAGACACAGAATAAGCAAAATGAGGAGCAAACATCCAACTTGGGACACTGATAAAGTAAGGTCTAGTATTTTCTTTTCATCCTACTAGATTTTAATAATCTATTTTTACTGATAAGGAGTGGGGCATTCAATTACAAAAGAAATGTGAGGAAAACTATTGATATGAGGTGCATTTTGTTACATTTTCTAAATTTTGACTTGCATATATGTCCTTACTAGCTATAATACTTAGCAGATATGATTCTGGTCATTTAAATGGAAAAAAATAGAATAATGGAAAATAATCAGGATAGGACAGACAGCATGAAACTACTCTGATCATAAGTAGACCTTCCTCCTGCTTTCATCAGTAAGCTGGGTGACATGCTTTCTTTGTGTTTATGGTGTTGATTTGCAAAATGAGAGGGATGGTTAAACATCCCTTTAAGATAAAATCATATTCCCTTCGACAGGATTGTCATAGAATTTCCCAGCTAGACCTCAATTTGTTACATGACGACTTGATGGTGTAATATGGAAGTCAATCAGTGAGGCCACTGGAGGAATATTCCACGTAAATTTAATTCTTCCTTTAACTAACTGTGTACATTAAACTAACTGCTGGATGTAGAGTTATATATGGATATAGATGTCAGTTTCCATGTCATTTGAGAAAACTTGCTGAGGAATTTTGTGCTGGTAATGACTGTAATATAAAGTTTGAAGCAGCATTACATGGGATTTTATCACAGGTATAGATTTTCATGCCCCAGACAAGACTTACAGAATCAGAATTTGCAGTTTATCAAGATTCCCATGAAATCCATGTATGTATTAAAGTGAGAAGCACAGTTGTGTACAATATCTGTCTTCCTAACTGAATCTGCTGTCTTGATCCAAGGACTGCTCTTGGCAGAACCAGCAGAGGGGGTGAAAGAGCAGAGAAAGGTGTCAGGCATCAGGTCTGTGCAGAGTCACAGAAATGCAGTGAGAAGCCTCAGAATGTGGGATGGTTTAACACGGGATTAAATTGTTCTTTCTGACTACAACCTTCATGAACACAACAGCTACATTTTTATTAAATGTTTGGCAGAGTCTGCTCTATTTTTTCCTGTTGTCTATTTGAAGTCCTCTTCCTTCATCCTTCCCTCTTTCCTCCTCTTCATTTTCTCCTCTCTTCTTCCTCTTCATATTCTACAGTTTATATACTCAGCAGGGAATTCTGTAGATGACCCAGGAAAGCCTCCAAACAATGCCAGCATCTTGGTAAACATGTTCTCTTTAGTGTCTCACCATGAAGTACTTTTCTTCTCCCCCATCTTAATCATTTTCTACTGTTTAAGAAGTAAAAATCCAAACATTTTTGAGGAAATTTCCTATAACTCTACTTCCAGTCACTAATGTGGATTCTCAGGGATCTGAACACCATGAAGCAAAGCAATATAAGAATGAAGAAGCATTCTAGACTGCAAATTTCTCTCCTTCCCAGGAGAAGTAAATCAGCTTCTTAATGTTCACTGCACTATCTGAAATTAAAATAATTATTAAACTTTGAGTATGAAGACCTTCCAGTGACCACCTTAGCAGGAGACTTCACTTGGCCTCCAGTTATCATTATTGTAGTTTACTTAGATGTGAATCAGTGAAAGTAGTAGCTATAGACTTATAACGTTAGTATTACAGTTTGTCTTGAAGCAGAGCAATTGTGGAGGTTCTAGAATTCTTCCACTGGATAACATGGAGTGCTTGTGGTTGCCAGGAACATTGTCCAATGATAGCTAGGATTTGCCTTCCTGAAAGGTCAATTTCACATATAAGCTATGTAAGATATGATTAATATATAAAACATAATGAAAAGTTATGTCAATTTTTATGATAAAACACTTATTCAGAGAAGTTTTACTGTACTTTCTGAGACTTAGGACAAAGAACAACTATGTTTTCAATATCTGCAGCTCCACAGGACCTAGTATGCACAATGCTTGCCTTGATTCCTCTGTCTTATCATCTTGAGATTCTTAATATTTCACCAAGACTCTACATTTTTATTCTTCATTTGTCGCCCAAGTTATGTAGTTGGTCTTGCTGATGACATTGCTTAACAGGCTGTCATGTGGGAAGTGATTATTGTATATGCATTTTTGAGAGCTGTTCAGGATATTGAAATTAAAATATTTCAGAATGATAAAGATCAAGGTTCACGGTGCGTTTGGTAACATATGGGTATAGAGGATTCTAATGTACTACTCATGGGGGTACAATGGAGGACAAGTTGGTGATGTTTATCAAATTTTCAATTCTGTACATTTTAGTCCAACAAGACTATAGCAGTAGTCCAAAATTTTATTGCACACATAATTTTATATTATTTCTAATGATATAGGTATAGGATCATTGTTGCAGTATTGTGCATAATCACAACAGGTTAGCAATGATCTGAGAAGCCATTTGTAAAGCACTCTTTATGAAAAACACAAAAGGTCTCTATTGATCAGCATGGAAAGACTCCAAGATATGTTGCTAATTGAAAAAATCAGGTTCGTTGAATGAGAACATAGCAGCCTACATTTTGTGTTTTATGTATTCATAATCGCATTAAAATGTGCAAGATGCTGGTGAATGTGTACCTGCTTATAGATAAGTGTGGAGTAGTGAGGTAGTCAGCGACAGCTACAAATATTCTTCTCAATGTACATCTGTTGTTAGGATTGTCTATTTGGTTGAAACACTTACTCAAAACAAACACTCAGCTTGGAAGGAAAGGAGAGTACCATGCCACTTTAGGAAAAGGATAACATGTAGAGCCATGTGCACCCTTTGACAGAGCAATTTCATTCCTAGCTATTTAAGTCAAAAGAAATGAAAATACATGTTCACAAAAGTACTTGTAATAAAATGTTCAAAGAAGTTTTATTTATAATAGGTATAAGCTAGAAATAATTGAAAAACCCATTAACAAGAGAAAAATCAATAAATTGTGACATGGAATTCCTACCATGGAATACTACTCAAAATCAAAACGAAACAACAATGGATACAAGCAGCAATGTAGACTAATTACACGACGTGTATCATAAAAGAAGCTGAAAACACAACAACTGCGTGCTGTGTGAATCCAGATATAGAAGTTTAAAAACAGGCAAAATTAAGGTTTAAATAAGCCCTGGAACTACAGATGCTTCTTCAAAGAGACCAGGAGAAATTTCCTTGAGTAGAATTTTTAGTGAGACAGAAATATTCTCTACTATAATAATTGTCAAAATAGCCAATGCTAAAATTGGTGACTTCATGCCCAGTGTGGTGGTCCATGTCTTTAACCCCAGCACTTGGGGGACAGAGGAGGGTGATGTCTGTGAGTCCAGGGCCAGCCTGGTCTACATAGTGAGTTCCAGATCAGCTGGGGCTACAGGGGAACCCTGTCTCAAAAAGACCCCTCCAAATAATCATAATAAAATATTGGCGATTTCAATTTGTGTATATTTTACCAAAAACTTTTAAAAGAACAGCATTTTTTTAAAGGGGTGGGAGGCCTACATGGGAATATAGACAAAGAACAAAATTGTAAGAATGTAAGTGCAGTATTATAGCTCTAATGAAAATGACAGTAAATGATTGCTAGGGATAGGATATTAGCATCAATTAATCAATTATTTTGGAAATTAAGAATTTGCTTTCTCAGTTTCTAAGTAGAAATGAGGTAAACTAAATGAAGTTCAGAGGCATGGAGTGGTAATCAGTTCTTTTTAGGTTAGAATACACTTCATAAGGAGGGTTTTCTCAAAATAGGTGCAAACCATCAAAAATTTTAAAGAATTTGTAAAGACATGTATATATATAGAACATTCGATGGAAATATTTACATCAATTGAGATTTTTAGCTTCGAGGAAAGGAAAGGTTGAATATTGCATAAAAACGGTGTTTGAAACTAAATAATTGAGTTTATTGAATCTAGCAATCCAGTGCTCTTCACAGCTTTATCAGTTACCTGATGTACTGAGGGATATGAGGACAAGAGGTAGAACTTTCAAGGGAAGGTCTGAGTGAGTCAGAGGATGTGAGAAATACCCTTCCTTAGAGATAGTTAAGAATCGGTTTATGACTGTCCATCTGGAAAGATTTGGAGGAAGCCTGCAGGGGAACGGGAAGAGTCCCTAACAAGATCGATGGACAGTCTTCCTGCCCTGAGGCTCTGAGACCCTGTAGACAACTTGCTTAAGAGTCTGTGCAGGGGACCGTGTGGCATCAAGGCTTAGCAGTAGATGATTTTATCTCTTGCAAGATCCCTTGTATAATGAGATGTTTAAAATTGTTCTAAGTTTCAGTTGTTATTTTTATTCCTAAAGGGAACATGAAAGAGAAAGAAAACAAAACCACATTTGTACAAAAGAATCTTATCTCATAATTTATAAGCAGAATATATATTTATATGTATAAATACATATATATCATTGAATACATGTGTTATGCTACTATTTTTCGCATATTGTAGCTATAAAAAAAGAAACCATATGTCATTACATTTATCCAACCTCTTGCTCATCTGGAAAGATTTTTTTCTTTAAGCTTCTAAGAGTCTTTAATGTGAACCAATTAAAACATTGTAATTTTCAATCTTCTCTAAAAGGAAGTAACTTCATCCATTAGAAAATTTAAAATTTGAAATCTGAATACTAAAAAAGTGCAGAAAATGTAAAGTGGAGTTATCAACACTGTTTTCTATTCACTATGCCTTGTAATCAGAATTGCCCCTGCCTGGGATAGTTCAGTGTAGCCAAGTCATGTGTAATCAGATGTATTGTGAGGATAGACCCAGTTTTCTGGTGGCTGAAGTGGTATATTGTGGAGGAAACATTACAAAGCCGTGTAGCTTATTGCCCATCTTAAAATAGTGCTTTGCTTAACTTTCTCCAATTTAGCATTTGGTTATTTTATTTTTTCAAACTGAGGCAGTGATTTTCTATGTTTTCATTTCACAATAAACTACTAAAGTTATTTATTCTGTAATTTACATAATCTCTGTGGCTGAAGTCCTCCAATCCTGACTCACTCTTGCTGAAGTCCTTTCTTTGCTGTTGTGTTGACAGAGAACACACAGACTGACTTTTCAGTCCCATTTTCATAAAAATCATTTTCCATTACATTTTAATAAAAATTCTTTCATATAATTACATTGGAATATGAACTGCCAGTCTTTGCTAAAGTGGAAGAAAGTTTCCCTTGCTTTATTTCTCATATACCTGGTATGATCAGCTCAGCTCTAGCAATCAAAGGCCATTGCTATTATATTTCTTTTCTGTACCCTTTTCTCTGTAGCTTTTAGGCATAATGCATGGCAAAAATCCTATAATAAACATCTTAAGATTTGGTTTGACTTATCATTTTGCATGGGCATGTTTTTTAAAGGCACTTGTCCTAAATAAATTTATCATTTAGAATGTTTGACATGGATGAAAATGATTAAATAAAAATGATAAACTCAGAACTCATTTGAGTAAACATCTTGGTGAAAAATACAATAGTCATTTGCTCTAGTGGCAGCATACAACACCAAACAGCAGATAAGTTAATTATTTATTTTTATTTTTCACCTAAATTCATAAAAACAAGTTTAGGCCAAAATTTTTAAATGGTAATAACTTAAATGGGGTGGAAATATTTCTATTGTTTAATGCCAAGATTTTCTTTCAATTCAAGGCTGAGGAGCAAAACCTTTAGAATATAAGTAGCTGCCATTTCCTCCACTGTCCCTTCACTCTGACTGGTCCAATCCAATTACAGATGTCAGATAGCTTAGAAAGTAAATCTCAAAGTATCAAACAATGGTAGTTCGGGTGTTCTTTTTTGCCTTTCAAGAGTGTATAATTTAGTGTTTTAGAATATTCCGAACACTGTACAGCCATTGCTACCATCACAACACTTTTATCACTCCAGCAAGAAACTGCACTCATTAGCATCCCCTCTTCCTGGTTCCCGTTCTGAGTCCCCGACAACGACCCAACCAGTCAATACTTTGCTTATATGTTTGATTATTCTGCACATTTTGCATAACTAGAACCACTCACTATGTAGTCTATCGTGCGACATCTCTTACTTGGTATAATGCCTTTAAGGTTCATCCATCTTATAGTAGGAAGCAATTCTTCATTTAAAAAAATATTTTATTAAATTTTTCTAGATATCAGGGTTGGAAATGGCTCAACAGTTAAGAGCACTGACTGCTCTTCCGGAGGACCTGGGTTTGATTCCCAGAACCCACATGATTGCTAACAACCACCTGTAACTCCACTTCCTGGGGAATCTACCACCCTTTTCTGACCTCTGTGGGCTTTGCATAGCAAAAAATAAAATGAAAATGTAAACTGTTTAAATGTCTGTGAACTTAATACAGTATATTTTGATCATAGACTCCCTCCACTATCTATCTGCAGGCCCCCTTAGCTCCCCTCCCTGATTTCATGCTTATACATTTAAATTTTTTACTTATTATTTTTATTTTGTGTGTATGAATGTATTGCTGGCATGTATGTTAGTGCACCCACGTTGTGCAAGGCCCGAGGAGGTCAGAAGCAGGCATTGGATCCCCCTGGAACTGGAGTTATAGATAGTTGTTAGCCATTATTTGGGTGTGGGGAATCAAATCTAGGTCTTCCAGAACAGCCAGTGCTTTTAACTGGTGAGCCACCTCTCTAGCCCCTTAAGTTTTTTTAAGGCCTATCTAGTCAAACTTCTGTCCCCATGTGTTCTTCAGTGTGGGTCCATCCACTGGAGCCTGGTTAACCTGCCTTGTTCATACTCTTAAAGAAGACTGAACCTGGGCTGGAGAAATGACTCAACCATTAAAGGCTCGGGCTCACAAACAAAAAACAGACAATACTTCATTTTTTATGGCTGAATAATATGTCATTTTATGCACATATATTTTGTTTACTCTCGGTTGATGGACAGTTGGGTTGCTTCTACTTTTGGATTACTATGAATAATGCTGTTGTAAACATTTGTGCACAAAGTTTTGTGCAAATAACTAGGAGCAAAATTTCTGGGTTATGTGATGACTCTGTGTTTAACTTTCTAAGAAAATGCCAAAATCTTTCCCAAGTGAGAGTGGAGATTTCATTTTTTAAGAACTCATGCCACTTGATTAATATTTCTGTCTTCAACAGCTGTCGATTTTCCAGAGGGCATTAGAAGAATTTAGGTCTGAGAACCCCTTCTCTAGAGTCTAGACTGATGTGAAGACAGTGACTTGTAAGGGGCAGGGTGAGGCTGCGTATACCAGAACGTCTCTTTGGGAAAGTGAGCAGGAAGTCAGAAGAACGGAACACAAGGGACAAAGAAGTGAATTTCTCATATGTGACCTTCAAGTAGTGTGATTGCACATGGCATATGAACTATGGATGTGGGATGGTGAGGAAAGTGGGCTGAATCTTACTGGTTTCCTCTTTGCTTTGAAGTATGGTGATATTAAATAGAGCCTTAATGTTAATTTTTATGTTATCAGAAATTAAAGTATTTTTTAACTGACAGTGACAGTAGGTCAAAACAGATATCTCCAAAATACTAAAATTTCTGATATCCAGGAGCTAACCTGCAGTATATACCTCTCTAAAGAGGAAGCTGCAGGTACTGATTGTAGAAATGACTTAACAATTGTCTTGGATTTCTTATACTGAAGATTATGAGATAATTCAAAACAATAACGTTTACTAAAAAAAATTAGGTGAAAATTTTTAAACAAATTTACCCTTTTAAATTGACTAGAACAGTGGTATATGTCATTCCATGGGTTATTCATCAAATACATATATTGTCTGCCAACTCTCATTGTTCCAAGATGAAAGCCTGTATACATTCAGGGGTTTCTCCTCATTTCCTTGTTTCCTCATCTTTTTGTTGTTTGTTTGTTTGTTTGAGACAGGATCTTCCTGTAGCCTCAGCTGGCCTAGAATTCACTATGTAGACCAGACTGGCCTTGAGCTCACAGAGAGCCAGCAGGCCTTGCCTCCCAAGTCCTGGAATTAAAGGCATATGCCAATATTCTAGCCATCCCCCATGTTTGACAACCACCAATCTGAGTTCAGTCTCTTTGGATTTACCTGTTCTGGACAGGTTGGCTTTTTTCATTTAGCATGGATCACCATTCATCCATGTTGTAGTATGTGAAACTACTTGGGATGCTTAAATAGTATTCCACTGTATGTATGTACCATGCTTTCACCACTGATAGACGTTCTGACTCATTACATGTACTGGCTATTGTGGCTTATACTGCCATGCCTATAAAAAGTGGCATTTAGTTGTGGTTTTGATTTGTATTATCTAAGGTTTTTTTTTTTTAAAAAAAATATTTGAACACTTTCTTTAGATAAAAGGCTTTTCAAGACCTTTGCCAATGTTTAAATTGTGTTCCTACTTTTGTTGCTGAATTGTAAGAAATCTTTTTATGTGTGTATGTATAAACACATATAAGATAAAAATATTTATAAAATATACATTCAGATCATTTTCAAAAATGAGTAAAATATTAATAATAAAATTATAAATTTTCAAAAGTTACCCTTTCCAGTCACATATTCATCATTTCTACAACTTTATATATTTGGAAAGAAATATGACAAATGGTTAATGTGAATACTGTGTTATGGTTTCAAGACTTATTATAAATTGTAATATTTTAATACATTTCTAGCTATGTCTCTAAAGAAATCCCAGACAAAATTATCTGAATATGTCAAGGATCTGACAGAGGATTTCTAATTGTGCTTTTCATTGAACCTGGCTTTTTCACTGATGAAGATTAGGTAAATAGCAGTTTATGGTTTTTAACTCTATAACTTGAAAAAGCAGATAAGAAATACCTTCTGGATATGTTGAAGGTGCTTTTGCAAACCTGTAAGTACCACATGTGACTTTTGTTACATAAAAATCAATAGCCATTAACTGTTATGGTGTTATGGGAGACAGACACAAAAGAAATTTTATATGGAATCTTTTTGTCTTTCTAAATAACTAATCTTGAGAAACAAAACTTCAGGTTTGCAAACTCATTGTCCTTTATTTCTGGAACCTGTTCTTTGTCAGTCTGAGTGCTGTCAGCATGATCGGTCAGGTGCCATTTTGGGGCCCTTGTTATGTGACATCTCGAAAGCATTCTCCCACCCGGCCCCAAGCTGTAGGTCCATGGCCACTGTGTGGAAACTGGCAGGAGAGCAGGTGTGGGAGATCGCAGTGCAGGGGCGCATTAGGGAGAAGATGTCAAGAACGGACACAGGGTTGGAGGAGAGAGGTGGAAAGATTGGAAAGCTGCCATCATTTTGAGTCTAGGCATGAATGGGGTTTACATATTGGATAGCTTATCTGTACACACATACACAATTTTTCTATAGCCAGAAATAGGGTGTGGACCTTGCATTAGCCACCTAGTTACAGAAAGTATATAACTGCATTTTTTAAGAGCAATCTATACATGTTTACTTAGCAACCACTTCATGGACACTTCATTAACTGTACTTAAGTTCTAATGATGGCTGATAAGAACTGACTACAAAGGCTGTATCTGTTTAGAATCTGTATTGAGCATTTAACTAATGACAATAATATGTAATCTGGAAAGGCATTGTACTCTATTATTTTTTTTTCTGGCATATCTGACAAGAGACACTGACAATATGACTTGGCAGCAGGGGGGCAGTGGGAAGACCATGGTCCCTGTAGATGGGTCCATTACACATTTTATTTTCCTTATCACAAACACATCTTCATTTCTTACTCACAGAGTTTCAAGCTTTAAACTCAATGATAGACGTGGAGCTCTGCTATCCAGTTTACATTTACAAAAGCAAATGCACTATTACTTAAAATGGAAACTGATATGTACAGGCCAAATCTGGCACGTGGATACATTTTCTGTGCTCACAAATGAAAGAGAGAGAGAGAGAGAGAGAGAGAGAGAGAGAGAGAGAGAGAGAGAGAGAAACTGCTTTTGAAAACAAACTCTTGTGGTTTCTTTTCTAAAACTTGGAAGGCTGGGGACATTAGACCCCCATTTTTTCAGGAGAGTCATTTGAAACACCAGTCAGTGTAGCTACACACTCTTACCAGCTCACCAACCTCTCTCTCACCCTTAATTTGCAGAGACCTCATCACCCCAATCTTGGTCATTGTGTGGCTTCACCCATTCTGATTACTTACTTGGCCTCAGAGGTTGCTTAAACAGGGAATGCCATATCAAGTTGTTGGTTACATTTACTCAATAGAAGATTATTTGCTACAAATTTAAATAATATAAAATGAATCTCATTAAGGAAGGTGGTGCATGGTGAGGGCAGCCAGTTGAGAATGGTTTCATTCCAGTGCTGCCTAGGTCAGGGACAGTTCCACCTCAGTGTTCCTAGGGGATCTATGATTGCTATCCAACCAAGCATTTTCCTACTCCATCCTTAAAAATGGAGCAGCAGAAAGATCCATTAAAGTTCTATACTGATCTGACCCCATGAATTCATCTTAGTCCCTGTGGCAGGGAGAAGGTGAGAATAACTGAGCCTCAGGAAGAAGGAAGACTTACCTAAGAACCAGAACTTGTACTCAGTTCTTTTGATTCTGCTGGGTTTGTACTAGCACGAGCCACCACTGCCTCAGTGGGATCTTAGAAAGTTCCCTCATGTTGAATCACCAACTACATATATGCTCTACAAAAAACAACTTCCAAAAGGCACGTTGCGCTGAGTCGCTTCTCAAGACCTCACATTTACATTCTGAATTTAAAGGAATAAACCAACAACAATTTCAGGCATTGAACTTGAGATCTGATCAAAAGGCAGAGACAGTAAGACATGAGTATGATTGTTTTATAATGAAGAGTATGCTTTTAATGCTTGAACTGTGTTTATTAAGTCAAATGTATTTCTTCAAGGAGCACTTATATAAAGGTGAAATATTTATACAACCTGAAGAAAAATCAGAGAAAGCAATATTTAAAAATAAAAGTTGTTAGATTCCTCAATAGTATTTCATATATTTATGTGATGTCTTCCAGCCTGAACACTTTGTGCCAAATGTCCTCAGCGTGTGATGTCCCTTTCGTGATTCATCAAGAGACAGCTAGTATCTAAGTTGGGACAATGCAGTAGGCTGTTTCCATTCCTTATCCAAATTATTTTTGTTTAAAAGACTGATCTCTTTTCCATCTCTGATTAAGATTCACATTCTCCTTAACCCTGATTCTCATGGGTTGTCTTTCTTTTTCTTTTCTTTGAGGAGAACAAGAAGTTCTGTTACATGCCAAGTTCCAAGATGGATAAACTGCCTCCACAGAAGGTTGCACTAACGCCACCATTTCCAAGCGTTCTGTTAGCCATAGAATGTGGGGATGCATTAAAAAATATTTATTGAGATTTCCCTGCTTTATTCCAGGTGCCAGTAGTCTGGTACTAGACACAGAAAGGTGAAATGACACATGAGGTTTCCGGTATTTGAATGGGAAAAATAACACAAATGTAAGTTTAAAAAAATGTTGTGTTATTTCTAAGTGCTACCAAGAAAACAAAATTAGGTCATGTGATTGGAAGTCTTTGGCTATGATAAAAAAAAAAAGTAAATTCAGTGACCAGAGACATTCTTTCAAAGGTAGTGACAATTAAGTTGAGATCCAGATAAGAAGGATACAAACAAGAGCTGGGTGGATAAACGATGTCCCAGGCCCTAAAGCAGAAATAAGATTGACCTCCACAAAACCACAAAGACCAGAGTGGGTCTCTGCAGTGTGCTATAGGTCACAGAAGGAACAGGTGCCTGTCCTTCACCCACAGGTTTCCCTGGCAGTTTGTCTTCCTCATAGGTGATTGTTTCACTGCTACCAAACATGGGGCTTCTCAGGCAGATAGTCAGATATAAGGGCAAGTCACTCATTCAGGAGAAGTACCAAGGTGCGTGAGCCTTCTTGGAGGCATATAGCTTTAATGTTAGTTATTCTGAAATGGCTTTGTTTTAGAAATAGGTGAGGAAATCTGTGTAAATAACTAAGGATTCTAACACATATAAATTCACTGAGAGGAGAAAAAAACTATTGGCTTCAGTCTCAAACTATTAATTTCTCAGTAATTACTTTGTTGAAATGATGGAGTTTATTTCATGCACTAAGTAAACATCTACAAAATACTTCTTTCCTATAAGCTAGACACTGTTAGTTATACACATAATATCTATTTTAAAATTCCAATCATCTCCATGGGACTGGAAGTGTGATTGTATCTATTTCACTTTTAAGGAAATAGAAGCAGAGAGAATGTATAAAATTGATGAAAGTTACACAGCTAGTGTGCTATTGAGCTGGGATTCAAACCAAATAGTCTGTCTTTGGCATCATTGCCCTAATCGACTATAGCAGGTGGCCTCTAAAGTGAGCTATTATGAACTTGTTATATTTAAGAGATTGACATATGAGATATATTTTATTTCAGAAGGAATATAAAGAACTAGCAGTAATGGAAAGTATTACTTTAATTTTCCAAAGGGAATAAGATAGTAATAGCTTTTTGTAGGTACAAAATTATGTGTGTATATGAAACATCACTTTTTAATCATCATTTCTTAAAGTTGGAAAATTAACAGTGTCAGAAAGATTTTTAAAATTTCTGTATATTCAAAGGATATCTGAAAGGATGTTTCTATAAAACCTATATCATGTGTGAATGGATAGCTTTTTATTTAGCATACCAATCATTTTTGTATTCTACTAAATGTTTCATTAAGACATGTATTTCCAAAGATCACTTTCTGTAACAATGACAGACATTTTTGTTCCCAACAATTGTTGACTGGCAAAGATGATGCAGGTCAAAGAATAGTAAATGTCAAAGATAGAAACTGGGTTTTTGGTCATTGTGTCATGAATTCAACTTGACTGTGTTTTTCTCTTATTCATAGAACACAGGTTTTCTATAACCACTGAGCAAAGGATGCCATCTTCTACCAACAAGTATTTGTCAAAGTAGTTTTTGAAAGAAAACAGTCAATTATGGAGTATTAATTAGAAGCCAATGGAATGAAATCACACTGTGCTAGCTTGCCAAAGACATTACCTGTGTCAAAAGGAGTGTTTGGGACCAGCATGCTGGGCTCGCATGCCAAAGATCTGAGCAGGTGGTCATTAGAAGCTTTAGCTGTAAGCCAGATCATTTTCCCCCTGAATAGCTTGGTAAGGTCTAGGCACTAATTTCTCCTTGAATTAGGAATTACTGTACTTCAGGTTGCCAGGGTACCTGTCCATAATGCCAAGGAAGTGTTCCAGCAGAGTTTTCACGAGCTGCGAAGGATTTACTGCACTCACAGTTTTTCAAATCTGTTTTATTGGATCAACTCAGAATATCTGCTTTATTGATTCAATTCAAAATCTCTGTTAGGTGCCTTCTTTCTTCCTTAGAAACAGCATAATTGAAAGCATTGTTTTGGTAGAATCTTCTCAGAAGACCACATAATCACCATTTAAATTAGTCCTAATTCATTTTACATTTGCTTATTTTACTTTCCCAGAACTATTTTTTTTTACAATTAGAACATCTGAATTTTAATTACATTACCATCAAGAAGCTCATTAAAGTCATTTAATTGGCAACATTTCCAAAAAAACCTTAGCTGGGTTTAATGTATTTTAAAGAGTTCCTGTCAAAGTATAATTTCACCACTACAAACAGCTTGGCAACAACATTTGCATAAAGATCTGTCAGCTTCTGAAAAATGCTTAAATGTTGGGAAAATCAGATTCGTTAAGTCGCCTTTACTGAAACAGCCTAGCAATGAAGAAATTGTCACATATATTCATTCTTATAACCCCTGCAGTACCATACATACATCGTGCCAGGATAAGGATTCAGGAAATGTTTCTTGAAGGAAATAAATAATACACTTTGTACTCTGAGGTAGATTTTTAAAAATTAAAGTGCCAATAGAATTTCCTCCGTTTGGGTTCTGTACCCAGATTTCTCATATATGCTGCTAGTGCTGCCTTACTCTCTCTAAGAAATATTAGATCATCATTGAGAAGTCTGAAGCCTTTCTAAGTAGCTGTTGGGCCAGGATCATAGGAAAAAGGAAATTATTTTTACAAATTGTTTTATGATTTCCACTTAAATATTATTTGGAGTTTCTTGTTCTTTTGGTCACCTATGGTTTCTCAAACAGTAATTTGCATTTGTTGAGTGAATGGATTAATCAAGCTGTCATTTGTATACGAGAATTAAAGACTTGGGACATCCCTCTCCAAATATCATATCTAAGAGTAGAATGTGGTAAAATATACATATTATTTCATGTTGGTTTTTAAAAGAGAAAAAGACATTTTAAATTATCCCTTTAATTTGGTGTTTTCTATATAGAAATCTCCCCTATTCCTTTGCATGCCCCCCTTTTATTCTAATCCCAAAGAAAAATCCAGTAAAGCAATAGAAAATGTAAATAATAAAGAATTTCCAATCAAGTTGCTTCCTTTATCTCCTCAGTGTATTGTATGTCTGGTACACAACCAGATTCAACAAATGTTTGTTGAATGAGTCAATCAATGAATACATACAGAATAACCCTGAGGAAGAGCTAGATAATTCTACCTGTGCGGTCAGGATAGGCTTCATCAATAGCAATGTAGAAAACCTCAATCTCTCATGAGCATGGAGGTATGTATTCATCCAAAGAGCTGGTGTGCTTTCCTTGATATGATGTGTTCTAAACCATGGGCAGTGGAGATTTCTCTAGAACAGAGCTGTCTAATCACAAGTTTTGTGATGGCAGAAATGATCTATGTCTATGTTATCTAACATCATAGCTACTAGCTACATGCACCTAGTATGGTTAAAATGGTGAAAGCTAAATTTAAATTTTCTCTTTTTAACCTATTTAAATTATATGTGACCAATGGCTACCATAGTAGGCAGTCCATTAGACTTTCATAGTGTAGAGAGATGTAGAAGAACAATAGTATGCTGGAGGAAGTGCAGCACTTAGAGAGGCTAGTATCAAAGGATTTGGAAAATCTTCAGGGAAATGATTGTCAAAATCTCTGTGTGTCATGCAGTTGCATTCCAAGATTCATTTGTAGACAATGGAAAATTTCAAGTATAGAAATGACTTGATTAGATTTGTGTCTTGGAAGATGCTTCTGTGTGGCTACAGAAGCAAAGGTCTGTGGGCACAAAACCACTTTCTGCACATTGATAGTAGAAGCTGGCTTTGCAGATTCCACAAGGATATAAAATACCTTGGTGCAACAAAATTTTTGATCTTCATCTTATTTGTAACCACCCTGTGGGTTCCCTAGATAGAGTATTAGGAAATGACTCCGTTTTATTCTTCTCTCCTAAGCAGAAAAACTATGAGGATTCTTATGGGCGTGTTCTCTGGATAACTGTAATGAAGGAGTGATTTTTCTGTTCCTCAGTCCATTAGTCACTTGGATCAGGCACAGACAGACTTCCAAGCTCCATGACCACCACACAGTATCCTCCTGCTGAAGGTCAGGCCATGTGGTACCACTGAGAAACGTCCAAAAAGGAGTAGCAGAAAAAAATTCTAGACTGAGGAATGCCTGAACACTCTAGAAAAAACATGATCTATAATCCTTAAAACCCCTTTCTGCTACAATATTCCATGCTTGGACTGGTTCTTCTGCCTATAGAAATAAGAAAAGGCTGGAGAACCTGACACTATGTAATTAGAAGGAGTCAAGTTAGGGTATGGGGAGAAGAACTGAGGGCAGTCTAGTGCTGGGGAACATATTAATGAAATGTCCTTCTAGACTGTGGCTTTGTGGATGCTTCCAAATTCATTCAAGAATGTCTTCTGGTGTTCTGATCTGGATTGTGTGAAGTCTGTGGCCATAACAGAGATGACAAGCTATATGTAGTTTCTAATTGATGGTGACAGTTGGGCAGTGCTCTGTTCTGGTGATTATGGGCATTACAGCTTTCTATTCCTTGAAATGAACTTTATAATGAATTTCAGAATGTAGACCTTCAGGAAAGTTATAGATGTAAAATTTTCTCTTTTTGCTGTTGTTGTCCATCTTAGTTTTGTTAGTTTACCTTAGTCACGATCTAGTAATCTAGGTTTTATTACTCATTCTACAAACAAGACTCAAAAATAAGATAATTTCCAAGTTTAAGTATTTCTTAAACAGAATCTGTTGCAAAAAAATGACTTTATCCTTACTAATTCATTCAGTAATGCCGAAGGAATCTTTGGAAGAAGTTTAATAAACATTTCTAGGAAGAACAGCAGAAAGTACAAACATCTCAGAAATGATTCATCACATTTTCTGAACTGTGCCTTTCTGTACTCTGAGCTATTTGTCCTAGTATTTAGAGTTCTCACTACAAACATCCCAAACTGCACCTAGATTATTCCCTTCCTTGGACACCAAAATAGTATTCATGTGCTTCCCTGTATAAGCATTTTCTACTATAGCACACACAGAGTTTGAAATCAACACACACAATCAGCATGATAGCACTTGAACTCTGACTTTATTTTCCTGTAAGCGAACAGGTGAAAAAACACTGTGTCTAAAGCAAGATACATAGCTCTCCTTCCTCTTCTAGCACGGCGTATCAGAAAATGTAAAAAACACTGAATCTGAACTTCTGCACTCTCCTGAAATTTTCCAGCCTTTACAATATTCATTGCTTATACCGATATTTTTACATGATTAAAGTAAAAAGAGTGAACAGTTTCAGGCATCCATGTGAGGCTTTTGGATTGTGATATAGGCTTATATCTGCACCAATTTAGTCAGATGAAGAAAAGCATTGCTTGAGGAAGTGAGTCATGTGGGTGTATAAGTGGTTTGTGGACAGGCCGGATAAACCATGGTTCTGGTCAGAGTACCACTGAAATACAAAGAAGAAAAGCCTACTAAATTCTTGAAGCCACAAAACATATCCAGGTTTGGATTTTCTGTGCTCTTATATAATAATAATATTTTTTCTAATATTCTTGGAAGATTATACTTAAGAACTCTTGAATAAGTATAATAATCCACATGTGAATATTCAGAGTGAGAAGATATAAAGGGTTTTTATCCACTATGCTTTTATACTCTTTAAATATGCATTTTAGATCCTGGAGGCTGATTTTTTCTAGTGGGAAATCAGGATTAGGAGTCCTAGGTTTTAGAACTGCTATGTCAGGTCTGGCACTTTGCTTCTTGGGGGCCTGATCTCTTCATTTGAAAAATAAAAACATCAGATTCCATTTTTGTTAAGATTGTGGTTGCTCAAAAATTCCATGGGGCTTTGGACATTGAATCAATTTTTCTTTGTTGCAGAAAAATCAACCATAAACCATAAATATCCTTTATGGGAATTAAAATAAACATTGAAAAAAGGGTGAATAATATAATTGTAGACTTTATTATTGGAGATATTTCCACTAAGATTATTGTCTTCACTTCAAAGAGGCAGCAGTAGTCATGATATAATGCTACAAATTTCCCGAGTTGGATTTCTTTAAGGACTTACAATAAACAAAGGTCATAAACATCTCTCATCTTGTAATTTCCAAAAAATGAGGGAAATCCCTTCCTGGATTCCTGTCCAGTACAGTTGAGGGAAAAGTTACCCTCTTTAAAGAAAGGACGATGTGGCTACCAATGATTGCCCTCACTCTTGGCTCTACTGTCTTCTCTGATTTCATTTCTCATTCTTCTTGAAACCTGAAATGCCTATGTCAGGTGCTGAACTTACTGAAGTTGACTCTCTATCGCTGGATCTGCATGAATTCAGGGAACCTCTGAGGTTCTTGGGAAACCTGCAATTGCTTCTTCTTGAATAAACAGGAGATTTTAGTTGCTTTGTGATTCCTGGGTTTTGTAGGAACTCTAAAAATGTGCTTACAGTTATGCACATAGGATTATAGAATTGTTGTATATAATCGTGTAAATTCCCTTATTTATATGACTCAAGTGGAAGCCCTGTAGGATTTGGCTTACCTCAGGCCCTTTAGGGAGCTCATGAAAAGTCCAAGATTCATTTACTCATGCTCTAATGCTCTGCTTTTTCTACCCTGTAGCTGTGTTTTCAGGTTTTATTGAATAAATACATGTATCAGTAAATAAGTAAGACTCCCTTCCTCTAGCTCGGAGGGTCAAAGGCCATGAACATGAGTTAAACAAAATTATGTACCATCGCCTGGAAGTCCACTTGCGCGTTAACCAGAGCTTTAGCAATCTGTGCTGAGTTTTGAAAGTGCACATTATCTGCAACAAAGAGAGAGAGTGAGATAGTTAAAGTGCTGTTAAATACCAGAAAGCCCAGAGTGACAATCTACTGCCTGGAAATGAACACCAACAATTATCTAGTCATGCATTTGACATTGTCAGCAGTGAGTAATCACACTCAGATATGGAAATGTCCCTGACTCTTAGGTACTGACCCTGAGCATAGGCATAGGAGGATGCTTAATGTTTCTTAAACAAAGTGATGCTGGCTCAGTATTTTTATGTGTAAGAGTCTTGCTTAAACCTCACCATCTGCTGTTCCGTGGATGAGAAGATAGTCTACATTTCTGAAATATTCTGCTCTTGCCATCACAGTTGAATTCTGGAAAAGAGGAAAAATTAACATTTTAGTTGCTGCAAGTTCTAATAGAAAACTAGCTAAATCATTGTGCAATGGACTTAGCACCAATACTGAAATTATGTACTGCTTTGGTTGATAAATATTTAAGAGTCAGAGCAACACATTTTCATCATCATTTGCATTACTTCCATCTGATTCTTAGCTTGAAAAACTGAAAGTTTATGTGTCATATGTTACATATGAGTGAGACCTTAGGCATAAATGATGCCCGTTCAAGCTGTGTTGGGGTTGGGGGCAGGGAGGAGGAATGAGGAAAGGAAGGTTGGGGAAAGGAGGACAGTGAAAGAATAGAATCCAAAAGGAGTAAAATCATGTCTAGTGATGCTTAACAGCAAACAAAAGATCATAATTTGCCTGGGGACCCAGAATTGAATCTGTAAGCTCTGAAATACTGCTTTAAAATTACTTAACATATTTGAAATAAATTAGTGACCTAGATACAATAGGAAATGCTTACTTTATAGTGCTCGAGATTATCTTCCTTTGTTGGGAGACCCATGAATCTCTCTGTGTAGATAGATGCTATAAAATACATAAAAATACATTGTTTGCAGGTAATACATGTCGTTTCACTGCCCCAAGTACCTCCTACTTTAGTAACTGTACCTCTGTTCTCCTATGTGGAGAACTTGAGGTACATTCTTGCTTTGCTTGGTAGAATGATTGGTCACAATGAAGATATGCCATTTCTACAATTCAGGTCAAAGGGGCTAGAGAAACAATGCAGAAGAGACTGTGGAAACAGGAGCATCTAAACATTTGCTCTAAAGGGCTGTTTTAAAGCCTTTTCACTTATTTCCCTTAGGGGAATGTTGAGGTAGCAATCGACTCATCGTATTTTAAAATAAAACACGAAAGTCTCCAACTCAGTACCTTTGGTGTGTCTATTTTATCTGGGAGGAAAATACACCTCCTAGATCCCCTTGACTCCCTATCATGTACATATATTCAAACACACAAGCAGATACTTTTTCTGAATAAAGATTCCATTTAAGCCAGAACTGTCTAATTTTTACCCCAGCAAAAGGAAGGAGAATCTAGGAAAAGCTGTTTTTTGTACAATTATTAGAGTTACTTTTAAATACCATTTCTGCACTGAAGTTAATCATGAAAACAGGCACACATAGGAACAGATACTTTACAAGCATGCTTTTTTTTTTTTTTTTTTCTGAGTTCTGGAGTAAAGGAGCTATGATCCATACTGCAGTGTGAAGGTGAATTGTGTAGCTCGTGGCCTGACTTTGTGCAAGATATCTTAAAAGTCATCTCTGAGGTAGAGAGTTACCTTTGATTGTAAAGACTTTATTCGACAAGGGTTCATGGATTTAGGAAGAAAATAAAATATAATGGGTTTCTGAAGAGTCCTTCTTTACTCTTAAGATTTGTTTAATTGTTGCAGTGTGGTAACAATAAGTTATATGAACAGCCTTGTTTATAGACTATATTTTCCCCAGTGGTGCTGGGGTGAGCTTAACTGCATAATTTGTTTTCGTAGCAACCTCAAATATAGAGTAATTATGTGTTAGATGTTTTCACAGCAACATTTATGAAATATTTCCATACCGTAATACTCCCAGCTGGAGACTGGAGCCACGGCTATTCCACATTTGAAAATACCAGTTCCAGATGCCAGGGCCAGAGATGAAACATAACCACCATAGGACTGTAGAGATATTGTTAGGAGTCAGTCACAGATACACAGTCAGGAGCTTCTCCGTATTTTTATAGCAAGTCTATTCACAACAGGACTAAAAGGAGCTGGATATATGCAAAAGCATAGATTAAATATCTATCTTGTACCCTGGCAGCAGGCTCCAGTATTACTTTCATCCTTGGTAATTTAGAAGTAATTGGTGTCCTGATAAGGACAGACTCCCTTAAAACAGGGTAGGCACAGTTTAAGTGAGCTGTAATTACAAATTTTGTATTAAAAGGTAAAGCCTCTCTTTTTCTTAATTTATATTTATATGTATACATGTATATATTCATACATATATGTAATAGAGTACATGAAATTGACCAAGAGGTGGTAAGGAGGTCTAGATAGGGAGGGAATCTAAATAGGATCAAAAGAGAGTGCATGAAATTCACAAATATTCAACGAAACAAAAAAACCTTTCCTTTTTTTTCCTTTATAATCTTTCCAACTAAGATTTTGCTAGAACAAAACAGTATTCTATTTGAAAGAAATGCGCAGAAAAGGGGAATTATGCCCAGTGTGTAAGTGTAATAACATACTTTTTAAAGTTTTTAAAAGTTCTGTGAGGCAGAATCTATAGCTCTGTATTTACTTATTTTCATAACAGGTCACCAAAAGAAGTGCATAAGAACCTTCTGGAGAGTGTTAGACATGATTGGAGCTTGTGTATTGTGTAATTATACATATTGCTTTGAGGAATTCTCAGAAGAGGAAAAGTTGTTGGTATCTTTCAAATTTTATATTTCTTCATACAAATGGCCCAGGAAAGCAAAGGAATACGGAACAGTGTCAGGAGCAGGGTTAGGTCTCATGAGGAATTAATAGGTGTTTCAGGAATAGGACCTTGAATGCAGAATTTTATGTCATTTGAGTAGGTGACTCATTCCATAAATGTGAAGAAGTTAACAAGAAGGACATCACAAGAAGGTTGCATTTGCTCCTGAAAGGCGAATTTGGTCAATATAGGCGTGCTGGGAGTGATGCTACTCCCAAGAACAAGGAAGAAGCAGTCCTCTGGAACAGAGACTAAAAACAAAGGGTTCCAAAGATTATAAAGTCACTCTCAGTGATTACTTGTCCCCTGATCACATGAAAACAATGTAATTCTTCTTCTATGGGCATCAGAGTCATGCCTTGTCAGGAGCTTATTGCTATGCAATTTTAGGAATCACTTTCCTCAGGTAATAGCAGATTTCATCTCTTTTTTTACCACAGCAAAGTCAGTCTTTACAGAGGGATTGAGAGAGCAGACGAGCACGGGGGTTTAAGCAGTGGTCTATCCTTAATCCATGAGCTATAAGGAATGGAAGAATAGCTAAGAATCTTGTTGAGTTTAACAGTTAAGTGAAGAGCCCTCCAAGTAGTTTAGAGTTGTATATTTCCAGCTCAGGGGAATTTTATTGAGGGCCTTTGGCTGCAAAACACAGAATAAAAGAGGCCACTCCAATTATACCATGGCCTCTTTTTATTATACTTGGAAAAGAACAAAACTATGTTTTAATAGGGGAAAATATATTTTAAAAACAGAAAGAACATTTGGATTTGAAAATCATTTTGGTAAGTAAAACTTCTCTAGCTGATTCAAGCTTTCACTTTTAAAACTAATTTGCTTTGATTAGTAGGATAGCAAGAACTTTTCCTAAGAGGGAAAGGATTTCCTTTATTTTTAATTTTAAATTCCAATGAGAGCATAGTAAGCCCAAGAATTTAAGAAAAAAATACTATTTTTTATGATTTTGTTGGGAAAGAATACTTACTCAATAATAATACTGGGCATGGCATCCCCTCTCCATGTCCCAGACAAGGAAACAGAATGAAATAATATACGACATTGAAATCCTTTGTCCATATCAAAAATCTTCTTGAACAGTTACCTTCAAAACCTTGGGATTATTAATATGCAACAACTCAAGGATTAAGCGATAATACTGTGTTTAGATACGTTTCTCTGTTTTCAGATAGAATAAAAATTTTATCTAGCAATCTGTAAGTGCAAAAGTATACTGTATCCACAGCACAACAAAAGAAGGTTATGCTTTAAATTCCCAAGCAGCTTGGAAAAGCTATTCCTATTGTAGAAATGAAGAGGGGGAGAAAAGCCCACGTTGACTTTTTCTGCTCCCCCGTGAGTGGGGCTCTTAGGCAGAGTGGGTGGCCACTGTAAGGAAAGAACCCACAGAGCAGATTGGCCACGAGAATTCTAGAATTATGTCCTTTGCACTTAGATGCCTTGCCATTTTCTTTAAATGAAGGATGTCTTTAAAAGCATTCTCGGAAGGGCAGAGAATTTTAAAAGAGGGTTATGGAAACTCTTATTTGAGCCGTAATTCCCATGGGACATTTTACGTATAAGCAATAATAATAACTAGCTAACATTTATTTGAGCAAGTTCATTGTAATGGACTTTGTTGTTCTGTACAATCTGTGTCTTTTCTCTCTCCCATACCTGCTTCTCCTTTCTCCCACTTTGCTTCTTGGCTTTCTTGCTGCTCTTTGAACTCTCTAAACATGATCTAGCCTAGGACATTTGCAATGCTGCGGCCTTCTGCGTGGTGGACTGCTCTTTCCCGGGAATGCAGCTCGCCTCACTTCCTTTTCTCTTCAAGTCTTAACTCAAATGTCATTTCAAAAGAGCCTCTCCAGTCTTCTAATTTAAAATTATGCAATTATACTAATCCTTCCCCACACTTTTCTCTTGTTTTGTTTTGCATTTTTACATTCTTTATCATCCCCTATCATTTTATATTATACTTATTTATCTTTCTCCCCCAATATGCACCAACTTCACCAATAGAGAGCTTTGTCTGTCCTGCAAATAGCTTTATCCACAGCACTAAAAATGTGGACTGATACAGAGTAGGGATAAAATGCATATTTATTGAAGATATGATTTTCCCATTATCTTATGTAATCCTCAAAGTAAATTAGGGAAGAAATTGTTGACGTGTTTCACAGTGAGGAAACTGAGGCTCAAAATGAACCAACAGTGGCCACGGAGTCAAAAAGTATCAAACGTGAGGCTCAAAGTCAGAAGATCAGTTTCAGCAGCTCATGACATTTCCTGTTTCCCCACACAAGGGCAACTTCTTTTGACAGAAATAATATAGTCTAACATAGTCTCATTAGAAGTGCATTCATCTTACATTTACATCACTGATCACACATAGCAATTCAAATTGCTTATAATTAGTCATTGCAAGAGAAAGGAACTAAGATTAAATAATGAACTAATGCTTATTCAACACCACCTGGCTAGGTCTACATTAACAAAACAAAGCCCACAAATGAAGCTCCTTTTTCTAAATAGTTTAGGTAACCCCTCCTCTCCCACCACTATTGAACAGTCAGACTAGCTGCTTCAATTTTTCATTGCATTCAAGATTTAACATTATTAATGTTGCAGGAAGAATGATTCTTTATTATAGAGAATTGTCTCCTTGGCCGCTGTCTCCTACAGGCCGATCGCCTTTCCCCAATATAAAAGTCAACAATGTCTCCAGGAATTATCAAATGTTCCAAGGGCAAAATCATCCATATCACGAATCGCTGTAATAAACAAATTTTTCTTAGGCATTATGGTAAAGATTTTAACAGATATTTAGCAACTCCTAAAATAAGGGCTACAAGTCTATGGCTTATATGAATCAGAAAAAATGAAAAAGGGTGTTAAAAATGCTTCTTTCTGCTTTTTGATCTCTATCTTGGAAGAAAATGTAGGATTTGGAGCTTATTGGCTAACTGGTAGTAAAAATATTTGTTGGATTGGGTATGAGGCATTTTACAAATCACAAAACTACCTAATACCACATAGAAAAAGAGCTTCTTTCCCGATGTTAACACAGTAATAGCTAAGCAGCCTGTATGGCTATTCTCAATGTATTCTCCTTTCCAACGAAAATGTCCAGGAGGTTCTGGTTTAGTAGTCTGTAAAAAGACAGTAAGACTATGGTATCTTCTCCATCCCTGCTCTCTGGCTAACTACAGGCTTGTTGGTGTTTGTCACCAGAGTTAATGTCCTGTTCTGTTCTCCTTATCTTTTTCCCTATCTCAGGGGAACTTCTACTCTGTGACAAGATTATCTTTCTAAGGCACAATACAGTAGCACCACTAACTTATAGCAACATCCATGCAAATTTCTGTTAACGTGTGCTTGTGTGTGCAGAAGGAATAAATAATTGTGGAGTAAGGTATTTTTTTTGTTTCAAAAAAATTTACCAGGTTTTTAAAAAAATAGTCTTTCATGGAGTCTATATACATATACAGTATTCTAAATAAATATCAATTTTCTAACCTATTAGACCATAGAATATTTTCATGAAAAATCTGACTCTAGTAGAGCAAATTTTGGGAAGACATAGTTATAGGATTTTCAGTTTAAAGTTTATCATAGTATGCGTGTCATGGCCACGTATCGTGGCAAACATTTGAGGGAAAAAAAAGCTGAGAAAAAGATACAGTCCATCCCACGATCCTGAGTTCTTGTGGGAAGAACCAACAGACAGATAAAATGCTAATGCCTCTAAGGAGAACAAAGACTATTGGAACACAAAGAAAGTTACACGTTGAGCTTAATCTTCAAGAACATGTCATTATTCCCTTTTAACGAGAGGAAGCCATGAGTAGTGGAAGACATAAAGGATAGTAGTGGATGGACACTTCAACACTGGGAGCTTTGTATACAAAATCACAGGAAAAGGAAACACATAGTTAAGGAACTCATAAAATGTGGGGAGAAGACTGAAAAAGTTAGCAGGAGCCAGGTTACCAGGGTCCTTATAAACAAGAAAATGCAATCTTATTGATGCTGTGGGCAATGTGGAACCCTACAATATATACATAACCAGAAAAACAACACATTAAAATTGTGCTTCACTACAATAATGACCTGCCAGGCAAGATGTGCACTCTGATGCAACAGGGACATGACTATTATGGGGTTAACCAACAACTTTTTGATTGGATTTGAGGCCCACTCTACAGGATAGAACTCACGTCTGATACTGTAGACCTGGCCAAGAGTCTGTGCCTAAGAAGTCATAGGTCCAAGGGTAAAAGTGCTATTGCTGTCCTGCTAAATGAACATATTATCCAACTTCTTCCAAAATCAATATGCTGATACCCAGAGATTAGTGCTGCTCCACTGCTTTGTTGCAGAAACCAATTTTTGCTGTAGGCATCAGTTAATACAGAGATTCATAATAGGTCAAATGCCTGGGAATGATAATGAGTGCTTGGTCCTAAACTGGGCCATCAATATAGCTTTCCTCAAGAATCAGGGAACATTGTTGACTGGATGAGAGGCTGAGAAGATATGAGCTGGGGGATAGGGAGGAGTGCTATGAAATGCTGACTTCTGGACATGACACAGCCACTGCACTCAAGAACTCACAGTGGCTGTTGGGACTGTCAACATTTTATCATACATGGGAGACGGGCTCACAAGGCTTTAGCTCTTTCTAAGGGACTATTGGAACTTAATGTTTGCTGACGGAAGCAGAGTCATTTTCTTCAGTGGTGTAGCCACTGATAAATTGCCTGTGTAGTATTCCAGTAAATAGCTATTCATTACCCATATTCATACATATAGCAACCCTAATAAAACTCAGTGGTTCAGTAAAAGCAGCAACCGTAAGACATGAATGAGGTAGACTTATTGGGAAGAAGAGTTTCAGCAGGAGAGGGAAGTGGGTGAGTGGGGGCAATGGGGAATGTGTAATGACAAAATTCATTATATACAGATATGAAATTTTCAAAGAATAAAAAATATGCATTAGGATGACAACATTTTTAACAACATTGGAATTTGTGAGAAATAAACAAAAGGGATAATTAAAAAGCAGCAGGAATAATTGAAACAGAAGCAAATTAAGCTTGAGTCCTATGCAAGTTATTTCCCAAATGAAAGATGATGTCTATCACATCTTTGAAATCACAGGGTTTGCTCCTGTGAGTTGTAGGATATTGAGACTGAGTCACACACAAACATTTGAAGACCTAATAAACTATAATGATCAAGAGGCACAGAGAATGGAAAGAGATGTACAAACTCTCTTATGTAGCCTAAAAGGCCCTTCTTATATAGTTCTCAACTTCTTTGGACTCATTTCCTAATCTTCATGAGTCTTTAGACTTTCAAAGTTTCACATATTCCTGACCAACTTACACATGCCTTGTTCTTTGCTTCAAGACTAGGATAATGTGGTCTTCACTCACTGCAATGCCCATTTTCTAACTATCTTTGCCTGTCATAGGTGCTGACTCATTTCTGAAGTCTCTATTCACTCCCACAGCACTAATTAACCACTTCTCCTCTTATTCTCCATAGCAAGTTACATCTCTTAATAAACCATAGTTTTTCTAATGTCTTTCCATATAAAATGTTCAAACGTATAGCTTATTCATACTTTCATCCCTAAAGAACCTAGCAAAAGGGATAAAATGTGGCTTAGTTGGTAGAGTGCTTGTCTAACATTGAGGAAGATTGAGTTTAATCCCCAATATCACCTAAAAGTGAGATGGTGTTACATGTCTGTAATCCCTGCACTTAGGATGCAAAGTCAGGAGTTACAAGTCATTCTCAGATATGTAGTTAATTGAAGGTCAGCCTGAGATATATAGGATTCTGTTTCAAAAAATAAAATTAAATTAAGAACTTAATATAGGACTCAGTTGAGATATAATGAAGATTTACAGGGAAGAGTGAATAGATGAGTCAGATATCAGATTGAGAGACTAATAAGGATGGACTAGTCTAAAACTTGAAGAACTGTGAGAAAGAAAAAAGGTATGGCATTCTGTCTTTCTGTACTTTGTTTCTTCCTACTGACTGAGTCTACTTGGACATTCCATGCATTGGAAGTCCACTCACTGCTCTCTCTTTTTCAAACATGTCCTCACCGTCTACGGCATGCTGGAAAGTAAACAGTACGGGGATGGTAATATACAATTTCTTTTGATAGCATTTGCACAATTAGATGTGGTGTGAATCTCATGCTCAAGATTCCAGGATGACAAGAATGTACTTTTGAGTGATGAGTGGGTTCTTTAAATCATCCCACATAGAAATTCTCCACCAGATAATACCTAAGAATGTTCTACAAATGAAATGGGAAGTTCTAGTTTATGGTTATTTCAAAGCCTACAGCAAAAGTAAAGGACACTTCAAAGCAAAATGTTAATGGTTATATATGTATTCACCTTAAAATGAGGCTCTTTCAAAAACTTATACTAGGAATTTCATAAAAATGGGTGGTAGGAAATGTCTTATCTGAAATACTTCACTACAGAATTATTTCACTTATTTCTATGCATTTGAATTCCACTGTATTTAGATATTTAATATGTGATAGTTTAAAGAAGGATCAAATGGCTTGAAATAACTTTCTCCAAATTCCTAACAGTCCTTCATCTGGTCACTGAGTTGAAGGCTGCATGGAATCCTGCAGCTTCTCCTCCATACCGGGTTCTGTTCCCTCTGTCTTATGCAGGCCACTCTCAGGAAAACAGCCAAAAAAAAAAAAAACAACCCGAGCACAACCAAATGCAAATTGACTTGCAAATGTACAAATTCAGACCAAAAAGTGAAGCAGGAGACTACTTTGAAGGGTAACTATCATTATTTGTAATGGACAAAACCAAACTTTTCCACTATTTCTCTAAATTTCCTAGTGATGTCATTGGCCACAATTGGTAAGTCTTATTGCTTTCTTTTGTATTAATTTTCAATAGCTGCACAGTTTTCCGAATGCCGGAAAGCATATCTATGACCTATAGCTAGAAAATGAAATAACACTGCTCCCCAAATCAGTGCAAATTTACATTTACATTAGGTCCACTAGAAGAATTTGATTGCACCGAGAGAGAGAGAGAGAGAGAGAGAGAGAGAGATAAAAATAACAGTTTAGAGGGACTATACTAGACTGGGAACTAAGGCATTTATATGCTAAACCTTCTAATAATTTAAAACTTTTGCTCAGCTTTTCTTAAAAATGAAATACAAAACATAAAATAAATATTTAAATAAAAAAGAAAAGAATCAGTCAAACCTTTGATGAATACAGTTCATTTGGGTGCACTATAATTTAGAATTAAATATTAAGTAAAAATGTGTCAATTAGGAGTTCATTTGCTGTGCAGAGAAGAAATTGAGTTAAACAAAGGAACAAACACTTAAAATCACCACTTCAAGGTTGATATTATCCAAATTGTTTCTATTGACAGATTAAATTATGTTGCAACACTGACATTTCATGAGAAACCTTATAAGCGAACACTTTAGAAAATGATGGCTCCTGAACTAAGTAACAGGCATGAAACATAAAACAACTCACCCAGCCCCATATGGCTATTCTTTTTTCATCAATGAAACCCATTTCTATGAATTTTCTAAAGTAAAAGAAACAAATTTTTAGAATTTTAATTGTGTACACATGACATTTACTTCATTACACAAGCATATTTAATCCAACGATTTAATAGAAATGCTCCATTTCTTTGTTTAAACACTTGCATAATAAGGCTGCATTTATAAATAATTAAAATAATATTATAGAATTTTCTGCAAAGGATAAAAGGATCGCATTGGACTTCAGTCTACATTTTTAGTGATCTTAGTTCCTTCCATAAGGCCAAGAGTTCCCATCATATAAGTGAGTGATTTGAGACTGTCCCTAATGGTACACAGTGTCTATATAGACTAAGATCAAATTTCCAAATTCCTGGATTTTAGAAAAGATTTTTTGTTGATGCTTTAATTTTCTTAACTTTTGTCATGATATTTGCTTAGTTGTTGGTGATAATCATCATTTGATTTTAAGTTCTATTTCAGAAAAATATCCATCTTCCCATTCATAAATAGGCACCCTCCCTTTACCACGGCATGGACATTTACACATAGTTTTTTAAAACATGGGGGTGATTTTTTGAGCTCCAACACAGTTGAAAATCATTCTGAGAATACTAGTTCCCTTCATGTGCCATGACAAGAACAGCTTCTGAAAATGCATGAGAAGCTTTCCAAGTCAGTACTAATCAGTACTTGTTTCTAACTCAATCTTCTGTTATACTAAAGCAAATGTGATTTATTTGGGGGAAAGAGTTGAGAAAGACTCAAGAAAACCTCAGAGAAACAGAAGCAGTGAAAAAATAAAAGGTTGGTGGAGGTGGGAGAGCCACTGAAGGATGCTACAGTACGTCATAATGACCAGAAGGAGGGGAGGACATCAAGTGGACAAAGTCATAGAACATACAGTGGTATGGTCTCTTTGAATTTTGCTAATGCTTTCTCATTAGTTCTTTGTTAGTAGAACAGAGTGTTTTTTGTTAGTTAAATAATGAAGTTTCTTTTTCTTTTGTTGTGCTGGGGATTGAACCTAGGTCTTTAAGTATACTATGCAACTGTTCTAACACTGGGCTCTATTTTCAGCCTGGTAGAGTTTCTTAAAGGGATTTTATAGCAACCATCTCTCTTCTTGCATCGATTCAAACATGCACGTTTCTGACGCAGCGAGGAGTTGGGCAGATGCCCGGGACAAACAGATGGGAAGAGGCCCCGTTAGTCACAGCTTACCCGACACTGATTCTGAAGGACACTGAGGAGTGTACAGGGAAGAAACAGAGTAGCAAGTGGAAAATTACTACCTGTGTGGAAGCTGCTCATGGGGAAGCAGAGCAAATGTGCAAAAAAAAAATGTGGCCCCTCAAACATTCCCCCACAAACTCCAAAAAACAAAGGAAAGAAGAGAAGATTCATGTTCTTGTTAAAAAATAGCCTTGCTACTAGAGTTGGAAGACAGCTCTGAGCCATAAAAACAGTCGTGATTTTATGATCTTCCAGAAGCTAACAATCATACCGCCTTGCATCTGGGGCAAAAAGCAAATAACAGGTGATACATAGGAACAGGAAATTCTTAACAGCTCCCTTCCTAGGTTTATTCTGAAAGGATGACATTTATAGGAAATGATAGTGCAATAGTCAACATGGAAATGAAACATTAACACTTAATGTGGCAGGACTAGGTTAAAGGTTAGCTAGATAATACAAGCATTTTGAGATCAACAAGGCTCCATAAAATTCTCCTCCAAAATCTGAAAAGCTTCCTGGAAGGTTATCAGAAATTGATAATGTGTTTAAATCAATACAAGTCATAGTCACAAAGAAATAAGATGTCTTTCTAATCTAACAGATTGCATTGAACTTTACAAGGTTTTTTTTTTCCCATCAAAATGGCCCTAGACAAGGTCAATTTGGATACTTAGTGATCAGTTATTTTAGAAATGTTATTTGACACCATCTATAACAGTGTGGTAATGTATTTTTCTTATATAATTCTTTACCATAGATTCTTAAATTACTTAAAAATGAAAAGCTATGGGAATATAAACAATGTCAAATACATCCCACATGAGTGGAGTTGACCTTATAACCTCAGAAATTTATGATTCTCTTATACGTGGTATTTTCCAAGAAGTCTGAATAAATCAGGCTCTGGTTCCAGTAATGTTTATGAACTCATAAGCTTCTTTCTTCTTAGAAATATTCTCTCAGATAGACAAACGTTATGAGATTGTATCTCTCTTGTTTTTTTCTCACCTTTTTTTGCTTTGTTTAAATTTCTTTGCTTGACCTATTATTTACTGCTGTTTCAAATATATACATATGGTTTTCTTTTCCATGTGTAGAAAATTCTATTATATTCTATTTTATGACATCCTAAGACCAGTTTCATTTCTTGGGGAAGCTGGAGGCTGACAATCCCAATTCCCCAGGTCAAGTATTTGATGACTTGTCCTAAAACACTTCTTTGGGAGATAGGCAGTTGAATCGTTCCCCAAATTTTTATTATAATCCATCCTTTTTAGCTTTTTCTTTTTTGAAGTGTTGAGTTGTAAGGCCTCTTTTACACTTTTGCTTAACAGTGACTTCAAGAGAAGCCGAGACCAGCCCTAGAATATGTCTCATGCTGCCTGTGTTTCGTGAATGGACCAAGCAGCCACCTCATCTTCACTGAAGAGATAGCTAAAGTTCTGTTTAACAACAGTGCTATCCCAAATGTTTTACGAACCAGATGGTACATTCACTGAAAGCAGGGATTGCTAGTGTGCAGTGTCATATAGAGCATATTACAGTGACATGTATTAAATAAAGCTTGATATGTCATTATTAAATGGCTGAGCACATGAGTGATTATGTTTGCCTTATGACAGGAAAGCTTTCTTCAGATTCTGTCCTGCAAAATAAGGTTCAAGGAAGTTAACAGCATGCAGTTACTACCTTTTGTCCATTTTCAATTCAAATGCCAAAGACAAATTAGGGTTATTATGACATTGATAGGAGGAATTTGTGACTTTTTATCCTACACATTGAACACCAGAAATAATTTTTGTTGAAATCTGTACATGTGGTTCAGATCTAAACTTTCACTTCATCTAAAAAAGACATTAAGAATCCATTTTTTGTTGAGTGCCGTATTTATGATGGCAAGTCAATGCCAAAACACAAGGATTTATTTCATTATTGGTGGATTGTGCAGTGATGAAAAAGTGTGGTTCTTTTTAAAAAAAAAAAACGAAAACAAAGCCCATAATACTTTCCAGTTCTATCAACTTTAGGAAAAATCTAAGTGAAAAAATCTGAGGTACAATTTTTAATCTCTGTGCCTTCCTGCAGTCCTGTACATTTACATTTCTTTGGTGTTTTGCCTAGTTAAGAATTAGTTGATAAGACCCAGGATGCCCCTCTAAAGCATCCCTAAGGAATACAGGCTAGGCTACTGACAATTGTGTTCAGAGTCTTGATGTGGGACACCATAGTTTTCATAAAATGTGGATGTAGCTCAGAGGGAAAGTGCTTGCTTAACATTTGCAAGGTATTGGGTTTGGCCTACAGCACTACAAAAACAAACAGAAACAAACACATAAAAATATATATCTTGGTGGAATTAGTTTCTTTTTCTCTATTGGATGAAATTCTTCCCAACACATTAACAGTAAAAAATGCCAAAACTCCAGATCAGTGAGAATCATGTAGCCTCTTTGAAATGAGGGGTTAACTTTGGATTTTGATGTTTTTTAAACAACTTATTAATTTACTCTATTTTATTAACATAGATTGCTTTAATTGAACATATTTTGTGTTCATTTGTGCATAAATGACTATTCACAGAGTGGAATAAACATTGAAATATATGAGTCATGATTGCCTTTCTTAAAATGATCAGATATGAATCTGTACTTTTCTGTTTTGATCAGAGTCAGAAATATCAAAAAGTGTTGTCTGGGCCTAGATCCTAGCTGTTAACTATACTCTCTTTTGTATATTTTGCATTGATATCATTAATAATAATGGCATTATTGAATGGCGATAAAAGAAATATTCTAATGAATTTTCTAAATTGCTCTTTCTTGTGACTCAGCATTCAGTCTATAGCTGTCACATGTGCAGAATCATCTGTGACAAGAAGTGCAGTCAATTTGCTGTAGCTAAACTGTTGAACTATTATTTTCCAGCTCCGTCTATTCATACTACAGTAACAGGAGACCAAGAACAGGAGAAATTGCCACAAAAGTGCTGTACTGTATCATCGGTGTAACAAGTGTTTTGGTTACAACATTCTTTAAACATTAGAATAAGATGTTTGACTCATAAATTGTGGTTGAAAATATAGCTGAGGAGAAGAAATCAAATCTGCCTTCCTTCTAAATGTTGTCATAATATTATTTCTATTATGGGAAAGATGATGTATCTGCCAAGTGAAAATAGGTAGACTCTTTGTGCTGCATAGTCAAACCTGATTCGAAGTTTAATCTCAAGCTAATGTCCAGCACCTAGAACATGGAATGAGATGAGCACTCGAGCCATTTCTAAACCAGAGAGGAACTCCCTATGTCTGAACAAATTCAGATGCTTTATTTTGTAACGATTATCAAGTAACTAGAGTTACTTTTTCTCTTTTTCCAAGTGTGAGCCATGATAGTAAATGAAAGTACATCAAAATGATTGACCTCCTGAGAGAGTATTTGTCACTTAGTACTATCAAGCATTTTTCTATACATTTATTAGCTCTTTTTGAATAATTTCCCAATGCATGGCAAAAATATCCATTTGCAATGAATGATAATTTTGTACCAAGTGAGGAAAATTGACCAAAACCAAAACCAAAACCAACCAACCAAACAAACAAAAACAAACCCTACCAAAACCAGTAGGCCATTAACAATAGAAAACAGGGCTGGAGCTCATGAGTAGTCTGCATGCATGTGCTAGACAAGGCCCCAGGTGTGAATCCCGGAAGTACAAAAAGAAAAGAATGACAAAGAGAATGCAGAAACTCAACAGTGGTTGTACAATATTTGCTGCCTATGGATAGTTTGACGAGAAGGTGCTCACCTGACAGCTGTGATCTGGTCCTCAACTTCGTATACACCCAGCTTTCGATACACTGCATACAGGAGTTTGTCACCTTGAAATGCAGTGCCTCGACCATCCACCAAGGCAATGACCATCCCCTCTTTACTTGCAAGATAAGATATCCAATTAACAGCAAATACAGACCTTACACTCTGGCTGCAGGGCCCACCATACCTAAAGGAATAAAACAAATAATTTCTGAATTCTCTATAAAACCCAACATCCAACACTGTCCTAGCACTGACTTTCCTATTTCCCAGTACAATTATGTGATAAAATTTCAATAACAATAGCATTGGAGCTGGCTCTAAATCAGGAGGAGACCAGGCTTTTCCCAGAGGTTTGCTACAAGGAAGTTGTTTTGGGACACAGCCTCTCCTATTCCCCAAAACGGATACATCTAGGGTTGGCATTTCAAGGAATATGTGTGGGTTTTTCGTCATTTCTGCCACCTGCCACTTGCTAAAAGCAGACATAAGATATACTAAAAAAAATGCATGGTGTTTTAAGCAAATTGTGTGTAGGTCAGCACTGATTTTGGGTGTGATTCCACAAAATGTATTCCATTCCTTTATTTCATTTCTAACTCAATTACATAAGATGTTAAGATGATTTACAATATTTTTTGGCTGCAATTTCTCTATCTCAAAGGTATTCTGACACATTCGGCAATTTGCCATACAAAGGAAATTCAGCACAGCAAATGCAAGCAAGTCCATCTAAAATCTCAAAACTTCCTCAATCTATTTTAAATAGCCATATTTTATTTACTCTGATTAGTTGAGGAATATATAAAAACAGCATCAATAGGAACTGTTACCAAGGAGAGTGGTTCATTCTATTTCATAAATGTGTATTTCATCCAACATATTTTCAGTAAATAGCTTTTACACTAGAGAAAATATTACATACACTTGAATTAGCAAGGGATACTTCTTTGATCTGTCAAATCCAGGAGGAAGAATCATCTTGTACCATAAAGCTTTGAAAACAAAAATGAGAGCATCATCATTCCACAATACGTATGTTGTTATTTTCTTGAACAATTTTCTTTTATACCATAAATCAATACATAACTAGTAAACTTTTAAGAATTAAGAATAAGAATATATGAGACTAATTTTATTCCATATTTTAATGTTTAATTTACAAATGACTAGAAATCTTGAGATACTATTTGCTCTATAAGCATATATTCTAAAATTAGACCAGAATTAAGAAAAAATAGAAAGGGAGCCATGGAGAATAGATGATCAGCTGTATTCAGAATGATACTAACAATGCCTGACATAAGTAAATATTATTAATGAAAAGTTAGTTTAAATGAGAGCCTATCAGAACGTTTGGACTATATTTATTCAGTATTTTTTAGAGCAAGAGAAGTGTTCAACTTCTTATCTATAAGTGAGAATTTAAAAAAATATCTTACTAATTTCATCTACTTCAAGTTTCTTAATTTCTTCTGTAGGCAGCTGGATATTTTTCAAGGCATTTTCCAATTCTTTATTTTCTTCCAGGATTTTTATTTCTTAGAAAAATAAAATGCTCATCTTTAGTTAATAATGTTTACATAAATAATCTCATAAAATCCCCTGGCTTTCATAAGCATGACACTGATGCAGTTGTAGGAGACCTCTTGCAATCACATCATCCTGATACTCCTAATGCAGCTTTTAGTACAGATATGTGTAAGAAGGGCATCACGTCTCCGTCATCGTCCTGATGGAATCCTTATCACAGCTAGTATTTCTGACATTATGAGCAGAAGCACAAAGCAGTGATACTAATTCAACCATGCTTCCCACCTCCAACTGCACCTCCTTGTTTTCAATCTAAAGCCATGGAACTGAGAAGATGACATTTCTTTTAAAACTGGTTAAATGTAAGTAACAAATATAATATTTAGATCACTGATCCATCAAAATAAAATAGTGGTATAATTACAAACTCAAGTTTTCCAAAGTGTGAGGTTAAATATTATTTCTGTGATATTTTTATATTTATATTTTAACCTTTTCCATTATATTTAAATAATAAAAGAATTTCTCCTTTTCTATAAAACCAGATAACTTTGTACATGATTTCTTCAAATCCTTTCTTCTAAGGTTGCTATAAATAGTAAAGCAATAACAATATACAACATTCTTTTTTTTTCTGTTTTCTTCCTGAAAAAAATCCTAAAGCTGCTGTTTATAGCTGGGAGTGGTAGCTCATGCCTGTAATTCAGCAATTGGGAGGCTGAGGGTGCTGGTCTATATTTGAGCTCAGATATGTTTTATGCTTTAACGTTTGAAACTGAAAAAAAATCCATTGATCAGAATGTCATAGATTAGCAATACATGTAAGTGGGTTTCTGTCAAGAAGGGCTTTTTATAAGTGTTATTTTGAACTAGGATTTTATATTAGCATCATATAATATGTGAAATTTATTACTTACTTATTTTGAAGATGGAATTAGATGACTTGTCAGATATGAGAATTGCTACAAAAGTAATCCTGAAGACTTTTGTTTCTATGCACTTCTGAAAAGAGGTCCCTGAAGATGGCCAACTGGAAGCTTAAAACTCCACTGGGTTTCCCAAACCACTTCCCTTGTAACTCTCAGTTTTCATATACTCATGACATTTTGCCCCAATGTGTTACATTTAATCTTAGCACAAGTATAGATGCTTTGAGTATGATTTATATGAGACACAATAAATTTCACATTAGTTTTGGGTAATCCATCAAGAAAGAACTTGTGACATAGTAGATGTTAAAACACACAAAAATTGATTGCACAATTGGAAGTGAAGCCAGCTCGTCACTCTCTTTGTTGTATCTGTGTGTGAACTGTTGTGGGAAAAGGGAATCCCACATGAAGCAAGGATGTAGAGTAGCAGATGGGTTCACTAATTAATATCTTATTATCTGAGTATAAGTACTAGCAATAGGAGGTGTTATTGCATTATGACTTTTACTTTATCTCCATTAGGTTGCTAATCATCGCATCTTTAAAATTTATGACTTAATGAAATGCCAGGTTCAACTCCAGAGCTAACCAATGCTTCTATAGTTAGAGTTATATTTTTATGACAAGTAAGTGAGAAGCTTTCCTACATCTAGAAGCACAAGTGGAATTTCCTAGGGCTATGATGAGAATGAAAGGTGGCTGTTGGAGTTCTCAACGGAGCTGTACATTAAAAGCCTGCAGCATGTAAAGGAAGAGCTCCCTCTTCATTTCATCCTCAGTACCCATAAAGTCTACTGGGGATCTAGTATAAAGCATGGCGTGCATGCTCTCTGCCCTGTTCAGATGCTTCATTATGACAAAACTGAACTGAATTTTAAATGATAGATTTTATATTTGATTTTTATTTAAGACCTATCAAAAGATTATAATATTTATTAAGTTATGTGAAAAATCTGTGGAAAAAGCTGATAAGTCAGGTCATTCAGTCAGTTATCTAATTTTAATGAGAACCTATAGTGCCCAAAGCAGCTAAACCTCAACTGGACCCTCAATGATAAATGCCAACTCTTTTGGGTTTCCATAGTATCTAATTCAAGTGCCATCTGCTGTTTTCAAGTGACTTTCCTCTTTGCAAGGAAAATGAAGTCTGTCATCTACTGTGGTGCCTACAAACTTTCATACGGTTACCAGTAATCTCTTCGACCCTCTGCTATCACAAGAGAAAATCTTTTCGCCTATTTTGGGACACCTTTACCGTACAAACTGCTCCGGGACCCCTCTCCCACCTTTTCTAACCATTTTTCTTTAAAATAGAGTCTTATATTGCCCAGGCTATGTAACCAAAACTGTCTCAAACTCTTGGCTCTTCAAGTGCTTGCTCTTCAAACTCTATCTTTCAAGTGCTGGGATTATAGGCATGTACCACGTGCTACTGTACCTGACATTCTTTAACCCCTTTCATCCTCATAATTTCTTCAATCAGAATTTAACCATACTCAAATATTTATCATTTTTCAAAACAAAATTAAATTTGTATTAACTGTTCCCAGTCAGTATCCAACCTCTCCTCTCCTTTTCTTTGCAGACAGTCTCACTAGAAGCACTGTTTTTATTACTGTTATTTGTTTATTTTTGTTTTTCAAGCTTATCCTACACAGACCAAACCTCACTTTAATCTTGCTGCCTCCTCCACTGCTCTGCAGAAACTGCTCTGACTAAGGTGGGACCAATGTGTGTTTGCCCAGCCCAGCACCATCACTTTCTTGGTTCTTTTCCCTGCCTTCCTAAAACTCTCCAAGGTTGTTTACCTCTCATTGTTCGCTCTTGGCCTGCTTCACTGGCTCACTTGACCTTTTGTGTTTCTTGAGCACTTGCATTCCACATGTTCAAGGTTCACTTTTCACTAATTCACCCTCTCTCTCTTATTTCTCAATCTGTTGATCTATCTCATCTACTTCCAAGGCTTCAGTAACCATGTGCTTCATAAGTGAACAACTTCTTGACAGTCATCTTCACTGTAATGAATGTTTTAACATTCAGATCCAAAAATCATGCCACTGTAGGACCAACCAGCTCCACCTGCATATCCTACCCGTGTCCTAAACTCAATATTCAAAAAAAATCATAATCTCCTTAAGAATGTTTTCTATAGGGAATACTCAGAATGAAAAAGCATACATTTCAATCCATTTGACCAAGCCAACAATCCAAACTACCAATTTCTTTTTGCGTTCATGAATCTCATGTCTGATGACTGTCATTAGGAAAGATTTCCTGCTTACAATAACCCAGATAAGGGCTCTCAATGTGTGCTTTCATGTTTCCAGTATTTCCTTTCTCTTAGGACTTACATCCTATTCTCATTCTGGCTGCTCACATTTGCAGTCCCAATAACCTATAATTTCTGTGAAAGCAGAGACAATGCTAATCCACCATCCATCATTTTATAGAACTAGCACCCAGTACAGTGTTGGATTAATTTGGAAAGTACCCAATAAACATTTGTTCACTGAAGATTGTTGATGTCAAATACAAAGGATAGTAGATATTTAAAAAACTATAAATAAATAAAATACACAGTAACTGCTACAAAATGTTAGATGTTAAAAATATTTTATTTCTTATTTTATGTGTATGAGTATATTATGTAAGTGTACCCATATTATACATTGCCCTTGGAGGTGAAAGAGGGATCAGATCCCCTGGATTACAGTTACAGATGGTTATTAGCAGCTATGTGGGTTCTAGGATTCAAGCCTAGGTCCTCTGCAAAAGCAGTCAGTGTTCTTAACCACTGAGCCATCTCTCAAACCCACAGTTAGACATTTATAATAGACAGATAGATAGATTCTCAAGCATGATTCAAATTCTATTGGACAAGAGTCTCTGGGGAAGATCCAAGAATCTCTGTTTGTGATAGGCATATGTTTTGGTTTAGATGTGAAATGTCCCTCATAGGGTCATGTGTTTGAACACCTGGTTCCTAACTGGTATTATTATTTTTAAGGTAGTAGAACCCTTAGGAGGTAGTGTCTTGCTGGAAGAAGTGAATCACAGAGGGACTGGCCTAGAGGTTTAAAAGGCAGGCTCCATTCCTGTCTTTTTTCTGCTTCCATGCTGAAGGTGTAATATGACCAGCTGCCTCAGGCTCCTGCCACTGTTCCTTTCCCTCCTTCGCGGTCTCTCTCCCGTATGTTGCTTCTTATCAAGTATTTGGTTGGAGCAATGAAGAAAATAACTAATACAGTGCTATGAGAAGACTTGTCATTAGGCAAGTTTGTGGCTCTGTGTTCTAAAAGAATTTGAGTTGTTTCTTGAATTAGAAAATATAAAAATACATGGGATGTATATGGAGAGTGATGTAATAAAACTTCAAAAGCAGTACAAAGATTAGTATCTGCCTAGAATATAGCAAGAACATTAAGGGGAAAAATGCTAAGATGTAGAAATTCTTGCTATAGTATAAAGGAGTCTAGTTATAATTTAGAGTCAAGATAAAATGAACTTTAAATATCTATGGTGATTTCCATTAAAACAAAAACTATAGGACTTGAAAGTAGTATGACTTTTAAATGTCTTTATCTATCCCTGAATATTGAATATGTCTAATGAACAAATATAACCTGCTATTTTTTTTAAAAAAAATCCATTATAAGACATGTTAGAATAATTTTAAATGAAACCAAATGAACAGTCCTACATAATGATCCCTGTCTTCTTCAGCTCTCCTGACTTTTTCCTCATGCCTTTATTTTTACCTATTCTTGAGCTATTACACTGACATCAAAGCTAATCCCAAAGTAATGTGCTGACTTTTCAGGAGAGCTGTCCAGAGATAATGGCAGGCTCGAGTGCTGAAGGGACTAGCATCTGCATGCCCACAGTGTCCCTGCTTCCAGCAACTCCAACCCTGTGCTGTTAATAGTAACTCAGAAGACATTGAAAACCAGCAAAAAGAATGCCAGGTGATTAGGGACTCGGATAACTCTTTTGAGAACAAAAATGGTTCTTTTTTTTAACTGTGAGCTATTTATCCAATATCACAAATTCAAGGTAGAGGAGAACTACCATGATAGCAGTCACAAATAGAAAGCACCTCCAGATTCCAGGGGTTTTGTATGTGGTAACAGTATGATATTGCTCTTAACACAAAGCAAAACAAAGCAACTCAAAATGCTGGCATGCTAATCACCCTCTGCTCTGAACTGAACTAGAGAAGTTATGTCTAGAATTTGTTTCCAGTATGGGATGTTACAAAACAACAACCACCAAAGAGAAAAGAAATCATCCTTGAAAAACAGGGATTCTTTTTTGAGAAGGAGAATGTACTGAATAGGCTTTCTTTCCAATTCCAGCTTTCTCTACTTTTATAAGTCTAGTTGCAGAAGAAAGAATTGATCTCTATGGAACAATCTGTTTATTATGCCACATTCTCTCTGAAAAGAATCGTTGTGTTTCTTATGATCATGTTTGACTAAAATGAAATCCAAATCTGTAAAATAATACTCTTTATGAACATGGGATTGCATTACAATTCTTCTTGTCAGCAAGGTAGAACTGCCTTGCCCTCTGTGGTGGAGCATGAAAGAATTCAAGATGTCTTTAAATACAAGAAAGCGTACCTTGATCAGTGCGGCCATCATGAAGCGTGGAAATAGGGAGGCCTGGGCCTGTGTGCAGGATGAAAACAGAGGCAATTTACCATTAATACTTTGCCTTTAGATAGCTCATAATATTTGTAACTAGTGTCAAGCTCAAGTCTTTTAATTCTATAGTGATTTTTCTCCCTTATAAAACGAAACCACCTTTGAAGTTACAAGTAAACTGCACATAGGTTTCCAGGATCCTGAATAGCTAATACCTAGTTACAGAGAGGGGCATGAGAAGCTGCAGATGGCTCTCTGAATGGTCGTGCTGCATTGGACCTGCTTTAGCTATGTCTTCATCATCAAGAACACGTCTTCATCAGTGCCTAGATGGAAGTTCATTTGTTTAATGTTGTGTTTATTTTGGTGGGTAAAATGTAGCATCTTGTATCCACATAAACAACACAAGAATAAGTTTATATAGGCTATGTTTCCTTTCCAAATATGTTTTTCCAGGTCGCATTCCATGGAAAACATGAACAGGGTTTTGGGGCCAGTTCATGGGGACAGGAAGAAGTCACATTGAGATACCATGTATAAGGTTAAGGGGATGGCAGGACGGGATGCTTCAGTGTTGTAGTTTAGAGTTTCCAGCAAGTCCTCCAGTAAACTATGGAGTCTGCAGAATTGTTCCAGGCGGGGGCAACAAAGTAGTCATTTATTCCCAGCATGGAGCACAGTCATTGGATGAACCTATGACTAGAGTAATCTCCAGAGACAAGGATTCAGTTATAAACTATTGGCCACCAATTCCTTCAGCCACGAGTGATATACCACTCCTAAAGGTTGGAATCAAGCTGTCACTCTGGTGTCCACTGGAAACATCCAGCATTTAGCTGTCTATTTTAGCAAGATATACAAAAAAGAGTAAACATTACCACTTACCTGAAATATAGAATGAAATAATATCTATAAATACTTTTTTAAAGAGTATACACACTCACCCAATATGTTAAAAAAGCAACATGTGGAGATTGGGGGGATGCTCTTGTCATTGCTGATTATTTACTTCTACTTCAAAGTAGTCCTATTAGAATAACGTCCTTGGCTCTGCATAAAGCAGGAGGCACTTTCCTGAGGAGTACTAAGAAGACCTGGCTATGAATGGTGCCTTCTGGTTTGTTCCTGGCAGCTTTCCCCCTATGGAAAACATGCTTTTGATTTATTCCTTGAGACTGTAAATGCAACAGTGCCAAGCCCCATGAGCGAATCCTGTTAACTGCACAATTGTACCCATATTTGTACAACTGTAATTCTGAGGTACAATGTTAGAAGGCACACATACCTCAGCCACATTTTCCAATTAGTCTTTGCAAATAATAAAGCTAACATTTTGATTCCTTGTAAGACTCCTCAGTCTAACTAGGGAATGAAGAAGAGGAATATTATTTGGCTTCCTCAAAAGACAACAGTTCTGTGATTTGAGAGTGTTAGAGCACAGAATCACAGAGCTTTGCATTTGAGTCAGTGATTCTTCAAAGTTATCAAAAGGAACAAGCTTGCATATTACATCTGAGGCCCAAATCTAAAGGCATAGGACCGGTATAAATCTGCAGCCTTTAATCTACTGGCATCCATCTGTGGAAATTCATGAGTGTGTGGTACAAGTAATGAAAATTTGAATTTCTTTTCATCCTAAACTATAACCCGAACACCTCTCTATGCAGCAGCCCGATGATGTGGTCCTGGAAGTATAGACATCAATGCCTAAAATTCCAATTTTGTAATGTTTTTGTCCTCTCAGCATTACTGATATGATTTTATCTGCATTAATCCTGTCATCCAGGACTCAGCAGCCCTTTGGAGAGTTTGAAGTTACATAATAAGGCATTACTCTTAGCCCTAAAGGGAAAAATTTCAAGGTTTTTCCTATGATGGCTCAATGACTCATTTTACTGGAGCTTCAAAAACACCAGACGATGTGATGCTTCCCACACAGGATATTTTTTGCTAAATGGGAAATTACCATACTGCCGAGGAAGAGTGAGTGGTAGAAAAGTCAGACAATTCAAGTTCTAGAAAGGACTCTTCCACCAACTTTTGATGAGAGCTTAACCTTTGGTTCCTTCAGGGAACATTTAGGCTCAAGTAGATATTAGGGAGGCAGAGTAATATAAAATGTGGTACAATGCTTTCCCAAAGTGCTATGGTGTCATTCAAATACAGAGTGCATATCAAAATAAATGCATATATATATATATATATATATATATTAATATGGTGTCAGTTTATGCCCTTATCAGCTAACGGACGAGCAGGAAATAGGTTTCTTAGTAGAGTTTGCCAAAGATAGTAATGCTTTTAATGGTCCTTAATGCCTATGTATATTTTTCAAACATCCAGTGTCTATAGTGTATTAGCCACTCTTCTTAGTCCTACTGATAAAAAGAAAAAAAAAAGAGAGAGAGAGATCAGTCCCAGCCTTCTAGAAGAAAAAGATAAACAAATGTTCCAGTATGGTTAGTTCAATGATGCTATGTGCCTGGCATGTAAGCCTGTGATACATGTTACATAAATACAGAGCCTGGGCTGAAAAATATTGCATATAACTTGAGAGGGACATTTAATGTTTACCTTTAAATGCCATAATCACAATCAGCACATATGGCCATGAACAACAGTCTCTTGACATTTCAAAGATGCCACTGACCAAACATTTTATGGAAGTGTTATTTCAAACTGACATCTTGTGCCATCTTGAAGGGAGCCTTTGGGTTAAAATGCTTATTCATATCGACATAGTTAAATGAGCTGCAGCTCAGGTTCTAGAGTCAGGTGCCTGGATATAGGGAGTGGCATATCAGGGTGGCCTTCATTCTTGTTCTTTTTTTGTGAGGAAACCCTCACAAGGCCTGTACAACTAAGCAGGGGTCTCAATTGGTGAGACTCATTTTGCTCTTTAAACCATTTACCCAGACACAGGAAGTTGATATCAGAAATAGGAGGGTGCCATGCACCTTGTAGCACCTTCCTGCCAATTGCTCTGTCCACATCACTGAATGGGTTAGCTGCGGTGAGAAGGCAGCAACTGGACAATTAGAGACTTTCCAAACCCTAGTAGTTATTGATCTCATTTATTTATAGTTTATTTTAGCCTGTATTATCTCTTAGCTTATATTCAAGAAAACATGTAGTGTCTAAAATCAACTTATCTAGGTCACAAAATATTTATGAAATGTGCACATTTCAAACCAGGAATGTTTGTACTTCCTGTGTACTTCATGCTGTACTTCCTATGATTCTTCTTTTGTATTTGAATGAATTACTCAAAATATATTCCAACTTTTAAGAGGACAGAGTGGATGAGAAAGGTTGATTTTCATTCCTCACTGAAACTAGTGTGGGAAGAATAGTTGCCTTTTACTAGATAGATCTTAGGTATCTTTGACACTTTTCCAGCAAATAAAGCCAAATTTGAAAAACTGTTTTATCAGAGAAACATTTCTGTCTATGCTATTGCTCCTGCTGTACATATCTGGTAGACAGTGCCTACATGTAACATCCTACAGATGTGGAACATGATGATTAAAAGCATGAAGTTTCGAGGGAGCAGACTCTTGCTTCAAGACGTGCACACCTTTGCAAGTCATTCAGTTTCCTCAAGTGTAAACAAGTAAGACTAATACCTTCCTATCCTGTTGTCATCCCTCCAGCCTTAGGCATGAGATATGATCCTTACACATAACAAGTGCTCAAAAACCTGAAGCTAATCAGATGGGGTGACAAGAATGCTGACAATGGCAGCAGGGCGAGTGATGCGTATGTTAGGTCCATCACCTACCATAGCAGATGAGTGCATAGTACTTGGCATAGTCGCTGAAACTTGCTGTGTAATATTGGCACCTTTCTTTCCTTAGATGGCAAGTAACACACTTCTTGCTCGGAGGATAGCTTCCAATGCTAATTCTAGAGGGAAATGAAAATAAAACTAAGCTGAAATTTTGAGATTGTATTTATCAAAATGTACTACTCCATGTAAAGTGACTAATTTACATATTGACATCAAACCCACTCTAATTTTCTGTTGCCAATATCATTTAAAGAAAAGGGGAATCACAGTATTTTGATGTAGCTTGATTTTTGATTCATTTTTGCCTGAAGAGGCACAAGCTTTGAGGGAGAAGCCCTCTGTGGTTTTTCCAAAGTGGGAGAGATACCTAACACTTGCACTGATAGTGAGGTAACAATTACTTTCCACAATCATTAATCTTTTTTTATGAAGTAGATGGAAATTCATAGTTTTTCATTTTCCTGTCTCCCATTTTTTTCTACTCTATATCAAAACATGCAAAGAAACCTGGCAGTTTCACCCAGAAAGGGTCCTTCTTCTATATCTGGATGAGGAATTTGGAATGAGCAATTGGGAACTAGGAAGCCACAATTCTACATGCCCCATGCACCTTTCATTTCTTTCATCAGGACATGTGGGCTTATGGAAGCTCAGTCTGGGGATATTGTTTCTTCTGTCCCACAAAAACCAAGCTGTACCTTCCACAATGTCCCCAGCAGAGCCCTTGTGTGGATCTTGAATGGAGTGATTAGCTTTAATAGATTATAGAGTCCTAGACCTTTCACACATAGTAGGCATCAGAATCCCAGAGTGGAGGGTGTTCTGTCAAGGGTCAGGCTGTGTCTGCATCCCATTATGGATGTCAGGGTGCCTGTGCCACCTCCCAGGTCCTTCTCTTGTTGTTCCCTGAAATTGTTTTGAGCATGACAAATAGGTCTGGAAACGCTGCTGACTCCAGAGAAAGATTCTCCCCAGTGGAATGGTAGGAGTGTGGTCTGGGTGGGAACAGAGGACTATGACTGAGAGGCATTTCTTCTTTCCTCTTACAGTCTTCATGCTCATATTTTTGTGTGATCTTGGAAATTTAAGGAAGGGACTATATAGTAAGGGATCGGAGGTCAGCATACTCATCCTCAAATCTCTACTAATAGTACTATCTATCACTTAGAGTTGTGGAAATTAAATAAAACTGCAAATGCAAATTAGATATGTTATTTGGCCTATTGTAGACTATCAGCAATGGTAACTATTATTTATATTTTGACATCCAGAAAGGAGTGTTAAGGTCACCATTTCAACCACCAAAAAGACAACTGAATTTATCTTAAATACTACTGACTACTGTAAGCTGGGGATTGACACATGTCAACGTGAGTCACAGTGAAGAAAACAATACTACGGGATTTAAAAAATGTCTGGCACAAAGCAAGTAAGTATCTAATAAATGTATATTAAGTAAACAAATGTTTCTAATTACCGCTAAACTTTTTTGTGTTTTTATTAAACAGGATATCCCTGCAGAACCTTTGTCTCCCAAGTGCTGAGATTAAAGGCATGTGCCATTAGACCCAGCATAAAAAACCTTGAGATATTTAGTACTCATAAATAATATTTAGAATTTATATCAGCATTGTAATTCCTTATATTTTCCCTTTTGAAAACCACAATTTTGAGTTAGTTTGTTTGAGGAACATATAATTTTTATTCTAATGTAGTGATATACAACATTTTCTGAATTATTTACCCAAATTTAAAAATGGTTTTTATTACATTGCATACTTTTAGAAGTATATCTATCTATGATTATGATGTGACTTGCTAGAGTACTTATGTATCTCCTCTGTGTCTATCTAGCAATACCACAATGGATTCACTCAAATTACCTGTAAATATTTCTTCTTCCAGGATAACCTTCAAATTCATTGCTAGAATAAAACCTGAAAATAGATTCAGAAACAATAATATTAAGTGTTGATTATTAAATGCTAAAATATTGGTACTAAAATTAAAATAGTAAACAGCATAGGCAAACATTCACTTAATGAAAGTATTAACTAACATATATAGAAATCACTGCTGTAAATAATTGAATTTTTGACATTTACTGTGAATTACAGATGATCATAGAATTATAAAATTATGCCGAGTAGTTTCTTATCAATACATTTTATTTTTATTCATTAAGTATGAAACATGAAAAAGAACACTTAAATTAATATTATTTTCCTTTCCCATACTGAAATGTTTCCGAGTTTCTCAGAACTCCTATTTATTGTTTATGATTGTGAACAAATTCTATTCTATAAATTCTGAGGGCAGATATGTTTGGTATATCAGGGAAGTTCATTTAACCTGGGGTACACATACTAAGGTCATATTAATTCATCAAGATGCAAACAAACCACAAGAGAACAGACCTGCTACTTAACTATCCAAGTGCAGGCTCCATCCTGTTTTAATATAGCTGTAAAGTAAGAAATCCAGTTTGGTGACATGATTTTCATTCCTCAGTGAATTTATTGGACTATCTCAATACCTACCATAGGAAGAACATAATAGTGTGAAAAGTTTAGAATAAACAAGATTTGGCTTAATTCTCAGGTGGGTTTAGCAGTTCGGCAGTCTATATCTGTGTCATAAAAACTCTTTTGTCTTAAGGAGGAAAAGATAACATGGTGCAAAGTGTTTCCAGAAGCAAACTAATATCCTAAACCTGCATGCATCTGGTTTATTCACATCTCCTCTAATGTCACAGGACTCTAGTCATCACGTTTGCTTGCCTTTCCCACATCCTTTCAAACAGTTTGTGAAAAAACTGTCCAGTCTCTTTCCCAGGGGCCTTTGCAGCTTTCTCTGGCTGTCAAAGTTCCCTTTATTGTCTTCACCTCCAGCACTGCTCACTTTCCCACCTGCTTCCTTGTCTCTCTCACAGACAATAATTCACTAGTTTTCTTCCATCTCCATTGTTCTTAAACATCTATCCATTCCTATCATTTACTTAACGAATACATATTGACCTTCTCCTGTGTTGGGCTTTGTCCTAAGTGCTAAGGACACAGGAGAAGGAGGCAGAGTTTGTCTTTTCCATCCACACTTCACTATCAGTGTTCCGGTTCAGTACACTTCATTGCTATTGTTCCAGCTCAGTACTGTCACCTCAAGACATCATTATGATTAAAGCATAATCTTCAAGGTTCATTTTTTTTCCACCCCCTAAACCTATTATACCTGAAAATTTCCTCCTACCTGTTTTAATTTTCATCACCCCTTTACTCCAGTGATTTTCATGGCTGCTCCATATAAATATCAAACTTCTTTAGCTCCCATTCAAATCATTCCATAGATTGGAAATAGAATTCTGACATTTGTCTGTCTAGTGAGATTAGACTAGTGATCCTGCTCCTTTACTCCTAAAATTCCAGCTACTAGCAGTCAGATTATGAATACTAAAAGAGTATTCCTGATTTAGACAACATTAGAAATGACACACAGAATGGTGAGCACTTCTGATTAAAGAAATTTTATCATGACTGACTATTCCAAAAGCACTTGTTTAGTCAATGTACAAGAGAAACTGAAAAGAATCTAAAAATTTCTCTGTTGAAATTGATGGCAACAGTCATGAATTTCATATGCTTTAGGTTTGAACTCTCATCTTCCACTATGGCCTTTGGCCAAGTTAATTACATGTTCTGAGTATAAATTTTCTGATCTACAAACTCAGAGAAAGAATTTCTACCTTATAGTATCTTGCCCACAGAAATGCCTCAATAACTAATATCTGATGCAATAGTATGAAGCCTAGACATCATTAAATCACTATAAACGAATCTCCATTATCTAGGAACTACCTTCCATGGGGTTTGCACTTTGATGCAAGTGTTGAATAATAAAATTTGCCTTTGTTATTTGAGGTTTTTCATATATATATATATATATATATTTATCAAATTTTTGTGCATTTCCTACAGTACATCCTAATCATTATTTTGACCACCCCCATCTGTACACCTCATAACTCCTCCCACTGGATTTCATGCATTTTTTTTTATATTTGTTAAGGCCTAACGTGTCACATTGGAGAATTTTTATACATTTTATAAAAGTATCTTACAAAAATTCTTCCTGAAAGGGAATCATGTTGAGTAGCTATTAAATAATGTACCATCTCAGGGAAATCACAGCTGTTTGAATCAAACCAAAGAGTAACAAAGATGTTCTTTCAGTTAGTTGGAGTAGATGGAGCAGCCCATCATTTGTATAGCCATCCACTGGTGCCAATTAAAACCTGAATGGTGCATCGTGCTGTGTGCAATACTTACAGTGAATCCTGTGTTACTCTGAATATATTTATGGCCTCCCACTTGCCACTTGTAATTTGAATAGCATTTTCCTATAAAAAGACAAACATTATGTTGTGTGAAGTTGAGCGTTATTTGAGCAACCTCAAGTGAATGATCTTTGCGGAGATAAATCTTGGAAGGAACGTACCACAGTGTCTTTGATATAGTGAATATGTTTGTAGCCATCCTTGTCGCTAAATATTTTGTAGTACGAAATGGCATCATAGCTAAAAGCTGGTGTTGAAACAAAGAACTGAAAGACATTAACAGAGGTTATGTTCAAAAGACAAACTGAACTAAAGCCACAGATGTTTCTAAGGCACACATGGACAGGATTCCAAGCACTTTGCCTCCCTTATCCCTCCATCACTCACATCTGAACTTCCAGCTTTTCAGATGACAGTTTTTCCAGTGATGCTCACAGGCACTTGCACACCCCAGCTTCTGCTTGGTTGCTGCTGCACCCACCCCGTATCCCTAGTGCTGTGATGCATAATGTGGCAAATTTCTCTGCTGAGATGATGTGGCTCGGAATAGAGTTGAATGAATAACAAATGAATGTTGATATCTAATCAAATCAGACGTTAAAATGGGGTGTTTGAACAAAGTGTGATTATCATTAAACCTTAAATCATTTCTAATTCTTGGTTTGTCTAATGCCTAGTACCTGATATCAACTATTCAATGAAGGCATTTAAAGATTAAAGTATCATGATCTACTGGCTACAGATTTTAGTAGTGAGGAGGGTCTTGTATACTTTAGAGGAAATGTGACATGTGACTAGGAAATAGGGAGATCTTAACTCCATAGCTCAGGAAGCAGAATGACTTCATTACCTGAGTTCGACCCATTCAGAGTATCCTGCTGGGTGCTTGCTAGAGCCACTTAATTGCATTGGAGCGCATACACTCAAGTGTGTCTTGGAATGGAACCAGTGGCAACTCAGTATCCTAACTTGTATAGACAATGAAGTTCTGAAAATGTTCTCCTATCAAATTTACTCCAATGGTGTCATGTGTCTCCCATTTAAAATTTTTTATTTGCCTTACATTTATGAATATTTTTTTCAGGTTGTCATCTGGTGAAATGATGACACTTTTGTGAAAGAATTCCATGAGGTCAGAGTGACTGTACATCATGCAGAGGAGTAAATATTTCTAGAAATGACTTAGAACCGGGCTTTCTGGTTTCAGTCCATGGAAGAATAGACTAAGACTTTCAGTTGTCACAAAACTGAAGCAAACACCACAACCCCAGACACCGTATCATCCAGCTACAAACACCTGTCCTATGGAGATATTTCCAAGACCTATTTTTGAGCAAAGAGAGAACAGGGAGACTCACTGTACTCTTATTTAATGATTCCACATGGATGTGATCTGATGCTGGATGTATTTTGCTAAAATTATTATTTCTCTTAAACTATAATCATGTGCCATTATAATTCAACATAGCACATGTATCTATATGGAAATAAAGAATGTTCTTCCAAATTCATTTCCACCTGGATGGAATCTTTACAGATATAATTAAGATGAAAGTAGAAGAAATGGCCCTACTAGATTAGGGTTACTTCTAAATCCAATGTCACTTGTCTCAATAAGAAGAGAGGGGACACAAAAGCAAGATCTACAGACACAGAAAAGGGGACTATGTGAAAATGGAAGCAGAAATTAGTGTGCTACAGCTGCACACCAAGGGACAGCAAAGATTGCCAAGAGTCATCAGAGGTAGAAGAGGCAAGGCAGGGGGAGAATTCAGAGGGAGCAAAGTCCTGGGAACATCTTCACTTTAGACATCTATCCTGCAGTAAGACGAGAAAATGTTTCCATTGGTTTAAGCACCATGTATAATGGGCCTTGACTTGACACTAAAACCTTATTTTTAAATGACTTTTATTTTATGTGTCTGAACATAGTGACTGCATACATTAAGTGCACCATGTCATGCAAAAACAATTGGTTGTGCATCACATTTGTCACTAACATGGAACCCAAGTCAAAGAATGTTTTGAGATAACATAATGAAAAATAATTCTCTGAATACATTAGTAAGTTACTTAAGGGACTTTTAAAAAGATTTTGCTCTGGAGCAGAGCTTAAAATTTCTTTTTTATTGAAAATAAAAAACAATTAACAACACAGACTACTATGTTTTAAGATATTAGAACCAGGCAAACAGGAAGAATCTTTGAGCTAAGCAAAGTCTGTTATCTTCTCCCTTTCACTGTGCACAGGGAAGACAGCTGCTTCAGATGAGCAGGTACCATGGCTGAGGTAAAGAGAGTGTGAAATATGTCCGCTTCATGCTGTCAGAGTTAGGCCCATAATGCATGCTGAGTTAAGTGCTTCTTATAGCAAGTCACACCTGGACCCTAGATAAGTACACAAACTAGGTTGACCTCAGTTTTAACAAGGTCCCTGCACTGGTTCCTTTATCAGATTTTCTGATAAATGCTTATCTCTATGTGGAGTGCAAAGCCATTTAAAATATCTTACTTGGAAAGTAAGATTATCTCTGTATAACATCTTGCCATCCTTGTTAAATGACATAAGGCTGGTGTCTAAACTGAGTTAAAAATTAGTCAAAAGCATAGGATTTCAGAAATTAAGTATAAAATTAACAAAAAAATCAAGGATTTTACCAACATTCTAAAGAGTACAGTGCACTGCTTAGTTGATAATTTTATTGTGAAGGTGCAATTGGGCATTATGTTTTCAGAACTTATTTCCATATTTAAAAAATGAAAGATTAAATTCTTTCTTTTATTCTGCCTGCGCTTTACAGGGAAAAAAGTAACTTATTTACAGTTAATTATTGTTACTTTTCTAATCAAATAGCAAAGAACAGTTGAGTTATTTATTCCAAATAAAAACTCAAGATGTGTCAATACTGGAGGAAAGAAAGGGGAAGAAGAAAGTTTTCAGGAAACATCACTGTTAGTTCTGTGCCTGCAACCAAAAAGTCAATTATTTTAGCATGTCATTTTGTCAGTGTGTGTGTGTTTCTGAATTTCAAACCCAAGGTGTACATATGCTAGCTTATACTTTCTTCTCTAATCTCATTTTTCAAATTCACAGGCCATCTCCAAAAATCTTTTGTAGTCTGAAGTTCTTTGATAAATTTTAATCTTTACTATTTCTCTAAAATTGCTTTTAAAATTTATAACAGTATGACTAGCTTTTAAGACTCAATAAATATTCATTGAGAAAGGATGGTAGAGCATTTGCCTAGCATATGTGGCCCTGGTTTGATCTCCAGTACTAGACACACACAATCACACACACACACACACACACACAAATACACACACATACACACACACACAAATATTACCTGAGAAAATATCTGAATCATGTACATATATCTAGGTTTCTCTGGTTAATTACATGTTAGAGGAAACTACTTAATATCTTAAGACTATCTGAAGCTGTGGCCATTTTCAAAAGCCATACCAGAACTTATAAAGCAGGTGCCTATAGAGGAGGCAAACATACTCCTAAAAGTTTATCACCGCAAATTCTTAAACAATTCCTCCTCTGGAATTAGAACCTTCACTATTAAATTTCAAAAGATTAAAATTAGAACGTGAGTTCATGAGTTTCTCTTTTTGCATACTATATCCGAATCTAGCACAACAGCAGCCCAGTGTCACTGTTTGTAATATTCATTTGTTTTTCATATTATTTTCTATCTTAATATCAGCTATAAGATACAATAATTTTCCTTTAAAAGTGATTATTCTTCACACTAACAAGCCTCATATATCACTGCATCAATGTGGAGGTCAGAGGTTGACACTGGACATCTCCCTCAATCACTTTCCACCTTATTTTTAAGACAGATCTTTCATTGAACATATAGCTTGCAGATACAGCTAGACTGGCTGACCAGCAAGCCTCAGGGATCTTCTTGTCTTAGCTTCCCATCAAACAGGTTCACCCATCTTATGTGGATGCTGGGGATACAATCCTCATGTCTGAAAGGCAGGCATTTGTCTTTGAGCTGTCCCTTCAACTTACTGTGTTACCTTTCGAAAAATGATTTTTAAAGAATGAACATTGTTTATAGAGTTACTTATAGATATTTATAGACATCAAGAGTCAGTTGACAAACTTAATGTTGGGACATGAAGAATATCACTTATTCACAGCAGAGTTCCAAAAATATAGACATTAAAATTGTGTGGTAAAAATTCATTCTATAAATCACACCACATTTGTGTCTTTTACTTTGACATTTTGTAGATGAAAACTAACGCCAATTTGGTACAATTTGGTACAACTTTGATAGTTGTAAATCTGCTAGATGTCATTAAACAAAGGAAAAGATAGCAAAATCATACTCCACCAGCCCATCCTGTTCTGCTTTCTTCTATATGCTCCTGGTTCTAAAAGACAAAAGTTCATAGCAAAGTATAAGAACATTTTTTTTTCAAAAATGTAATCTAAACTTATGGAACCAGTTACACTTCCTGACCAGAGCGTGTGATTGCTGTTCTGCTAACTCCATCTTGAGCTGACCTTATTAAAGATGTTATACAGCAGTGCTGCTGAATACAGATGGGTTTATGAATTACTGGATCTTATTTCGGAAGTTTTCTTGTCAAATCTTCCATGTGGCAGTATTTTGGAATTATCAAACATCTGTGGAGGGCCAGAGCAAATCAAGCATCTGGTGTGGTGTAGCTAAAATAGGATTTTCATAGTGGAGTTTAGGCTAAATTCTTTCTTTACCAAACCTTATAAAGTAGCTAGAAATTTAGACATTTGTATTTTCATATTTTGGCAAAACACAATAGGATCACTTCTTGAATAAATATTAGAAATCCTAAAAGAATAGTTTTTTTTTTCTTGAGAAATAATTAGAGAAATAACATTCTGAGTGGAAGTAACAGCACAGATACCGGACTAGGACAGCAGGCACTGGAAGTGGAGGAAGAGAGGAAGAGACGTCACGGAATTCAGAGGAGAGTCAATGCACACGCATCAGCAAAATTTGGAGAAACTTCATGCCATCTAAGAATTTTGTACTTATGCGGATAAATCCTTACACAACTTGGAACATATAACTGTGCATGAGCACAGATTAGATAGTGGCTGAGACAGACGAAGGCAGAGGGTCCGACTAGTATGTTAATGTTTTGGAAATTCTGGTAAAGACTCAGATTAAGGTTGTAGTCATGAGGATAGAATTAGATGATCTTTAAAAGTTCAGTTCTCAGAAATAATTTTGAGAGTTATCAACAAATAGTTTCAGAAACCTCTACTGCAAATAAAGATCACTCAAAGAGGGTTAAAGTGGAAAATTGTAGGAGAAACAGTAAGATAATTGGCTATTTACTTTTTTTGGAGGACTTTCTTTCTGTAACTAAGCCCTATTTCCAAGCTTCCCTTTCAGTTGAATATAGTCATGTGATAAACACCTCTCATGATGAATCCTCCATTGTTTTCTTCATCCTACAGTTGAGTGCTAATGATGTAGAACCAAGTATGACGTTTGCAGAAATGCTATCACTTGGTTTCTGAATGACTCTGTGAGGCAGTGTACCCCAGGCCATTCATCTGCACCTTACTCCACTTTCTTGCTTAAACCAAGTAATTACTGGAATTGCTCTTATAGCAGTGTAGCTTACCTTGGAAACATAATATAGAACAAGATTTCTACATAAGTGAGACTTAAAAGAGAAGAAGAAGAGGGCCTGGGGGATGGCTCACTTGGGAACACACTTGTCTTGTTTTGCAAGTATGATGACTTTAGTTTCATTCCCAGAGCTCCCGTAAAAATGCCAGGTTGCTTGCTGACCAGGTAATCTAACCTAAATTCTTGAGATCCAGGCTAATAGGAGACCGTATCTCAAAGACGATGAATGACATTTCTGAGGATGACACCTGAGGTTGTCTTCTGATGCCCCCACCTCCACAAACACAAAGTCAACCAAAGAGAAAGACCTTGAAAGTGTGACTTCTCCAAAAAGGCATGAGGACACAAATGTTTAAAGAGAAGAGCTTAGATTTGCTCTGATAGTGACAGGCCAGTGCCTCAGAGAAAAGAGGGAAGAAAGACTGGAAAAAAAATAGTAAGACTTTTTAAAAATTATTTTTAGCTATGAGGATAAAATTCATTTTAGTCTTTTTCAGAGAGGCAAGAGTAATAAGATGCTTGTTTCCCAAGCCTAAAATTTCTTAATAAATCTCACCAACATAAGTCACAAGTAACTCTTGCTAGCTTCACTTCACTGGTTTTGGTATGCTCCCCACCATGAATAAAATGTTGGTGGGTCACCCTTCGACATTACTGATTTCCAAGACACAAGCACATTTGTCATGAGGATGACTGTTGAAAAATTCAATAGTATGATTCTCAAATCTAAAAATGGATTCCATGTATTTATCATACTACTTTGAAATAGAGGTTGCTTGGAAGTATTAGGTTTATTCAATTACGTTATTCTAAATACAACAATTTTTCTAGCTATAAAGTTTATTTTCCAAGAATATCCATACCTCATTTTAGGAATGTTTTTATATGTTCTATGCTTTAGGGTTAAAATTGTCTCAGCTTTTGATAAATTAGAATTTTATATTTTAAAACAGTCATTGGTTTTAATTGTCATGTTTCCAAGCTAAAAGAAATCAAAGCAATAGCTCTTAATGCATAGATTCAGTGGTGTTGAAGGTATATTTAACTAGTGTCAATTAATCAGATCATGGTTTCTAATTAACTAGTTTAATTAAGATCAGTTTTGCTAATGATACTACATTAAAGTCTACCTATATGTTCAGGACACATAAGTATAATAAAATAAAATAAGTGTCTAGCACATTTTATTAAGTTTAGTCAAGCTTATCTCAGACATACTAGTGACTTAAAATATATTTAGCCTGAGTAATGTTGACTACTGCAACCCTGATGTATTTCTAAACAGAGAAAAACACTTCCCTTGTAAAATACAATGCCCTAGCCTCTATATGGGATTTAATGACTTATTTAGATTGATCTGTGCTTTATGTTTTACTTCAAAAAATAGGTTTGCTTTATATTTGGTTTAATGAAATGTTTCTTCATAATTAGAACTCTCTTGAAACGTACTCATAAACCTACTATTTAAAGAAAAGGCTTTTAATTTCTTAGTCTATAATAGGAGTACTTAAGTCAGACATATTTTAATTATTTAGACTTCTGTGGTACTTAAAAAATTTTAATTAAGTAGATTGTTTGAATTTGAACAATAGAAATGATTTAAACTCAATAGTAAATTTGTTACTAATTCTCAATCTTCTCCAAATTAGTGGAGTAGAGGCACTCTTCTAAGATAGCTGGGTAAGGTCTGGAGAGTGGCTCATCAGTTAAGAGCACTGGCTGTTCTTGCAGAGGACTGGGATTGGATTCCCAGAATCCACATAGTGGCTAGTAACTGCCTGTAGCTCCAGTTCCAGGGTAATTCCACACCCTCTTCTGACTTCTTTGGCACTGCACAACACAGGTGCACATACATAAAAGCAGGCAATGTACTCATCAACATTATATATATATATATATATATATATATATATATATATATATATACACACATGTGTGTGTGTGTGTGTGTGTGTGTAAACAGCTGGGTACAACATAATGATCTAATAGTCCATACCATGCCACATACCTTTGATTTAAACATGGGTAATATCTGTTTCCTTTTGATAGTGTCTATTTCTTTTTAAATGATTATTTTCAATTTTAAGAATTCAGAACATACATAATTTGTATCTCTTGTCTAATTTTTCTAAGTAAAGGATTAATTTCCACAACAGACCCAGCATTGTTTTGCTTTTGTTGACTTCTAACCTGACAATCTCCAAAGGGTGGATCACACAATGTGGGTGATTTCCCCAGTGCCATATTGCCTCATTTAGTCCTTCTCTCTATTCAGTGTCAAAGTAAGAGCCACCTAAGAAAACAAATGGTATCCTATATTTAATAAAAATGATGCACATTTTGTGAATACAATGTACATTTTTTGCCTAGTAATCAGCTGATTATTACATCAACTCTGGCTTTACAATATGCAATGTTCTCTAATGAGAATTCACAGTTGTTCTTTCACCACCAGAAATACATGTCAGTGATTTTAATATACTTTACCTTTGGACAATCCCACTCATGCCAATCTTCTCTGAAATCACATATAGACAAGACTGAGACATTTTGCACTCTTTTCAGCCACTGCAAACATACTCGTTCATCAGTGACCCATGTGAGCCAGCTGAAATAATAGTCACTGCAAAAAAAAATGCAACAGAAGTCTCAACCACCAGTCCATTACTACATTTAAATAATTTCTTAATTTACAATTTCTAAAAAGATGCTTATTATTATGAGATTTTATTCAGTAGACAGAGAAGACAAAACTTTCTCTGAGAAGAGAGTTCTGATGACTTTAAAAAATAAGAGTTCACTAATCTAATAAAATTATTTTATATTTGAGATTTCTCTCCAGTTTTAGAAAAAAAATAAGACATAAGGACAAATTATACAGATCTATTTAAGAAGGATATATTCATTACATTTTCTATTTTGCATCAGAAAACTCAATTTTTCACTTTTTTAATTAATGCAAAGAGAGCCAAGTACAATGAAAAGATCATTTTTGTCTCCAGGTGGGTTTATGCTGGAAGCCAAATTTTAGCCATCATCATGGTCAAGTATTGAAATTCGGGTTAGTATCATAATCAGATGATGTAAATAGCTTCAGTATTGTTTGATACATACTTAAGTGTCAGGGAATGGCAGCAGTGATTTCAGGTCTGAGCATGAATTAAAGAAAAAATGACAGAACTTTTTACTTGTTCACAGAACTAGAATTTGGGGCTCAAATCCCAGCCTTTTATCTGCCTGTTGTATAACCTTAGAAAAATTGCTTAACCATTTAATGTCCTTGTTTCTGTACTACAATGAAATAATAATGTGATGATTTTAAATCTGTAAAGACAAGTTGAGGGTGCTTAAGGTGTTTAAGAACTATTCCTATTATATAGAAAATTTTCAAAATCTACAAACTGTTATTCTACTGTCATATTGGTAGTAATCGTTCAAACAAGCCTCGTGGCTCATGTATTGTTTCTAGCATTCCATTTGCCACTCAAGGAGTACAGCAGATGATTTAAAATATTGATCTCAATTAGTTATCCAAGAATGGACTCACCTTTGCAAAGTAGAACAGAAGACTCTGACTGAGCTCTTTGACCTATTAGTGAGCAGTCATTTGAACATAGTAGATTCTCCTTGGTATGGCTGGAGAAGAACTACACCCTCTGTGTTGGGCACTGGGAAGTGGTCCAGAAAGTCATCAGCTGAGAGTCTGAGATCTGGTTCTCTTACCCATATCAACTCCCACAGAGGGCTGAATTAGAACTGGAAGTTTGCTATAGTTAAGTTCAATCATACAGGTATATGTAAGGTATGCTGGAGAATTGAGAACATTTCATTTTCTTTTTGTCGTTTTTTAAATTTTATTTTTGTTTTAATTATGTGTGTTTGGAGGAGTGCAGGGGTGTTGCACATATGAATGCAAAACTGATGGAGGCCAGAAAAAATGTTCAGTCAAACCCCTGGAGCTAGAGTTATAGGCAGTTGTGAGTCACCTAATAGGGATTCTAGGAATGGGACTGAATTCCTCTGCAAGAGCAGTATGCACGATTCTAGGCTGAGCCATCTCTCCAGCTCCAACACTTCATTTTCTTGTCTATTCACAGAGAGTGCCTGCACAAACCATTCTCTATAGACAAATAATTTAAACCAGACTACTCAGTGAAACAAAAGTAATATTTGGAGACGATTGTCTTAGATTTTCTTGTTTATAATGCACATATGATGGACAAAGATCCCTTGGCTTGAGGGAAAGTAGACTGGACTTGAAAGGAACAAAGCTACAGACATGATTTGCTTTACTATCTGCATGTTGGCCCTGAGTTCATGAGAAAAGTCTAGAATGGAAAACTTTATATTCATCATGTGGTTTCCCTTATATGGGTTAAAACACTATTTTAAAAAGTTTAAGAAACTTATTTGTAACTTTTAATTTTGCTTGTCAATTTTCTTTTTTGCTAATGGCATGCATATCTTCAACTTACTAGAAAAGCAGTAAATCACGATGAAGTTCAAAGAGCTAGAACTCCCTTCACAAGCTGGGAAGGATCTGAGATTCCTTACCTGGATGCTATCATTTCTGGAACTGGCACTTCCATGGGGCCCACATGCTGAGGGTAGGTAGTATCAACAATAAAAATCCGAACAACAGGATTCTTAGCTCCAGCCTGCCAAGAAAATGGAGACTTAGAAGTTGATACATTTTTATTTACCACCACTATTTTAAAGACACATTAGGAATCGGGGCGTATTATAATAAGCTAATAAAGTTAAGTATATTACAGTTGCAGATATTTCGTATGGTGACTAGGAACCTCATTTCAATGCTACTTGCAAGGCAATTACAAATTCTCTGTCAACCAGAGTAAAACCTATTTCAAGTTTAATGAGAGACCTTTCATTTATAGGAGAAGTTATTGGGGATATGAAAGCAATTATGTGACCCATGCTCTCCCAATTTTCAAAGCATATGACTCATTATTGTTAGGATAAAAATAAACAGCATACCTGTGTGCACAGGAGAGTAGAGAGACGATTAGATGGGAAGAAAATGGAAAGCAGGACTAAACTAAACTTAAACTTTTGTTTTTGACAAACAATTTGAATTCAAACAGTGGCCAAACTGCCAGTTCTCTCCATTCCTACATCACTGCTATTACCATTCCCAAGGACAAAGGTCTCACTACCAAATAAAGTATCTATGGGCCTCAAATGATGGTTTGTGTTTTTGTACCACTACATACTTAAAATTTGCATGACAGATAGTTCATGCCTATACCATGTCTTAGAATTGCTGTTATTTTACTTCAGAAAGAATTTTGCAGTTGTAATAAAGTGCAAACCCACAAAGTTAGGAGACATGGTGTTCAATGACTCAGTGCTGTCCATGTTCATATAAAGCATGTTCTGTCTTTCTTGAGATCTCTCAGGTTAACTAGGAAATCTGGTTCTCTGGAATTTTCTCATCCAATGCTAGGGGCTTCAATCACCCTGGTCATCAAAGAAACATGAGGACTTAGGTCCAAGTTTCTCAATCAATATCAGTCACTTCTTGGTGCAGAGTATCACTGCCTCCTATTGCTTTCATTGATTCTCCTGAAGGCTGCAGTTCTTTTACATTTTGGATCCCAAGTATCAGCTTCTCACTTTCAAGCATCATTCAGTTTTCTATTTTTCTACATAGCCCTTGAGGTGCCTTCTATCTCAATACCCCCCTCCCATGTGACTTTTAACATTAACATTACAATTCTACTTCTCTCTCTGGGGTGTCTTTGGCTTGTTTCAGAATTCACTTTCTGCAAATACCACATCCTTTTTGTCATGACTATGGTTTGGTGGGTAAAAGCAGTAGGGAGCCATGCATTAAATAGTCACATTCTAAGAAATATTGATCCTTGTGGAAGAGGTGAATTTGTTCTTTGTTTTTCCTCTTTCGTGTTTTTGTCTAACTTAAAATAAGTTACAATGCTTCTTCACTGAGACTTAGCCATTCTTCTGCACACTCAGGTCCTTTTCCAATAGTCTTGGAACTGAATAAAAACTATGTGATGATATTTATTTCCATTATTTGCCTCATTTTGCAAGAAAATGAGTCTCATAAACTTCACTTACTTTGTATGTCCACAAAAGATAATAAGTGGTGTTGATGCTACCTGACAGAGCCCTCAAATTCAACGTTTGGATTTTTGGTCTGCATTTACATGAGAATTCAAGAGGGAATTGTGAAACAGAACTTTACCCTGAATTTGGAGCATAGAATATATATATAAAAATTAAAACTAAGTTAAGCTTGTTTTTCCTCCATGATCTAGACCATATGTTTTTCAAAGATTCTGCAATGGATTTTGCAAAAATGACTTCTTCCAGCATAACCAGATGTCCAAAAGCAACAGATGTCCACATAAACAATAGACCACAGTGCAGTGTTTGCTTTACAATGCACAAGGACAAGAAGCTCTCTACATGTGTTGATCCCACCTCTATTCGTGGTAATGACTGCTCATTTTCACACCAAGGAAATGAAAGAATCTACTAAAAACATTCAACATACCTTTGGGTATGGAATATTTATTGTTCTAGGATATTGTTCATCACCATAATAAGAATAGGCAATAACTGGTATATCTGAATCATTAAATTCTGCATATGCCAAAAATTTCCCATTTGGGGACCACCAAAGAGCATATTTTGTTGCAAGCATTTCCTCTGAAAAATAAGTATTTGCATATTAATTACAACTATATATTATGCTTAAAATCATTGTTAGTACTTATAAACATTTTTATTGACTTAAATAATTTATTTAATATGGATGTGACATAAGCCATACTTTGGTTATTAAAAATTACTTTGGAATAAGAGGAACAGTTTACCCTTAAATTCTAAATCAAACATCAATTAGTCTTGTTAGTAATTACTATTAATCAGAAGTGCAACATTTAAAATAAATAATAAACACATCAGTAATAATTAATTTTCCCTTCAGGGCAGATTTTAAAAAAAATAATAACCTAAATTAGTCCAACAGACTATACTACAAACTTATGTAGACAAGATAGGTTACTAAACAGACAATATCTAAAGTAGACAAAACAGGTTGTGAATTTACTACAGAGTGACATAACCATTGCAAGTTGTCACACTCCTAGGAAAATTTTAATTATGGGGTTAATATATATAATAAAAATATATGCACATTTGTCTTTTTTAAAGACAGAATCCAGAGGAATATAGGCTAGTAAACTTTTTAAGGTCCAATTAAGTCCTATGTCCTACATGACCTAGAATGAGGATAAAACTTAAAAGATTATCAAATCTTAAGAACATTTTCCCATGAAATAACAGATTTGTTTAGTTTTGAAAAAAAAAGAACTACTTTACAAGAAAAAACATGGGAAAATTCATTAATTTAGTAGCTGAGAACCATATACTTCCTGGAATATTAACCAAGTATACTTCATAGTAATGTTCAGCAATATGAATTTTGCCAGTACCTGATAACAAGATTTTATTCTTTAAGATTAGATATGTTATTTTTCATAACCTAATAATAGTTTTTAGAAGTAGGCCACTCATGGAAATAGGATACCATTCATCTAATTCTTACTGAATTTATAAAATCATGTATAATTATAGGCTTAATAGAGCAGCAATAGAAAATATTACATCTTACCTTCATAAACCCAGTCTGGGATTCCATTAAATACTTTATTTTCTCTTCCATTATATGTTATTTGAAAAGGTGGATCTCCTGGTCTTTGTTTCAAATAAATATTATTTTGATAGACATATACCTAGAAATAGGTAGTCAGTATGGGGAAATTCCTCAACAAATACGATAAAGGATTTTATATATTTGTTTTAATTATTTACTGTCCTTTAAAGGGCTAATGATTCAGCTATAAAGAAGATTCAGAACTAAAATATTTTAATAAGTTAAAAAATATAGCCAACTCATACCAACATCAAGTATAATTTTAAAAATTTGCATCAAATAATAAACTCCACTACTGTGTTGTTATTTTATTATTCAAATAGGTCATTATGCATATTGACAGGCAGTCAAATAAATCTCTGAATATTAATAGCTAGCCAGATCTAATCTTTATTTAGAGTCCTTAAATAAGAGCTTGGACAAAATTTCATGTTGTCTGAAGCTAGTCTGGGAAACTTGTGAAAACCATATTTTTCCTGAGTTTTCTGGCACAACGCATTCTGGCTGAGTATAAGGATAAAGTTTTTGACTGCGATATTTAAAGAAGTCTATCCATGAGCTTGAGATTTTGCGGAATTCTCAAACGGGTTTCAATTTATCCAAACTCTTCCCGTTTTTAACCACTGAAATAGTCATGATGTATCTTTTTTTTTTTTCTTCTTCTTCAGGCAGGGAAATTTAACAAAGGCCAAAATCAAATGGCTCCTTTTTTATTTAAATGGTTAAACATTTCTATAACTTGAACACTTACTAATTTACTCCCGACAGGAGACCAGCCTAAATGCTGAATTGGACGAGGAAGCTCATATCCTCTTACAAATTCTCTAGAAGGAAAGAAAGAAAGAAAAAAAATAGACACACAACAACTCTTGCTGTTCAATGCAAAAAAGTCTGGATAAACAGAAAAAGTAAACAAACCATTAAAATTAAGGACTATTCTAAGAAAAATCCCCACTTCTCCAAAGCTAAAAGAAGAAAGCCAGGAATAAGGCACTGAAGTCACCACTGTGCTTATCACTTCCCCGAGTTACCTAAAAGTCACTTCACCTCTCTACGGTTCAGTTTTCAGACCTTCTTAAGGAAGTAAATGGATAATAGTCTTACAGACTGGTAACACTTAGAGATTATCTAATAGAGTTCCTTTGTTTTATGGACAATATCTGTGAGACCTAAGAGACAATAATGACTATTAAAGATTGCATTGTTAGTTCTTGGGCAGATCCCAAATGAAACCCAAGTCATTTAACCTCTGAGACTGTAAAATTTGCACACACCAGACTAAGATGGTCGCTGAAGTGCCTTCCAGCTCTGAATTTCTATAATTGGGCTCAAGTTTAATATGTGCTCTTCCACATTCTCATTCACAACCCCCATCTCTGTGAATGCATATGAATTTCAAATTTTTGAAAATAAGATGCCATTTGACAATCTCCCCAGGGATCTGACTTGAAATCAGAAAAGGAAAGGAACATCTGATCTCAAGCTAAACTGAAAAACAGATCGTATACTGGGCAGTGTGCCTTAAGCTTGCAAAGTTCTCCACCCATGGGAAAATTTCAGATAATCTATTGGCCAAAAATCGTACTTTAAGGTTCAGAATCATTCTGTAAGCATTCAGTTGACTGAATTGCACTGTAAAGCTTTTACAGTTCTTCAGTAAGAATGCATCAAATGCTTATGTGTTAAAGATCATAAGGGGCCATGCCTAAAGTTTGACTTGTATTCTTGAAAACTGTATTAGTAGTTAAACCAAAACTATTTTTTGTGGGACAGCAAAACAAAATCTAAGTCTAATTTGAGGATTCTCGAAAAGACCTCATTCCTCTTCAAAAACAACCTCTATTTTCCAGACCAGACATTTGTCCGACAGTTCTAGCTTTCTTACTTTCTGAATCCTTGGATGTCTATAAGACCTGTAATACATTTTATCGTGTTTTAATTTATTATGTAATGCAGAACACCACCTAACAAACAATGGGGCATATAGGAGATATGATAGGAGAAAGTCATGGTTTTGCAGGGTCATGGATGTTGCAGTAGGAATCTCGGCAGCCAGAGGGCAGTATATGAGCACTGCGCATGTGGGAGCCAAGGGACGTCATGGGGTGTAAAGATCCAGTTAAGGCAATCTAAGGGGCTCAGCATTTAAGAACACCAGCTGTTCTTGCAGAGGGCTCGGATTCGATTCCCAGCACCCACATGGTGGCTAACAACCTTGCTTAACTCCAGTTCCAGAGCATCTGACACCTTGTTCTGACCTCCATGGGCACTGCACGACATGGGTGCACTTACCTACATGCGGGCAATGCTCATTCGCATAAAATAAAAATAATAAAATGTTTTTTAAAAAAGGTAATAACTCAGAAAACTTCATCCATTTTCAACTCTGTCTCAAGTTAATGTTCATATTACCTTTGCCTGACATTGTAACGTTTTCTTAATTTTCTTCATTCAGTGGAATCAATCTATGTAATGATGTAGGCAACACCAAGCTGAAAATCCTATTGCACATCTCTTTATGACTAACAAGCCAACTGAACTGCTATTTTGTGTTTTGCGAGTCACTAATCGCATGAAAGATGGAGAAGGAGAGTGTTTTACAAAAGCTATCTTCTCCTGGGGCTGGAGAAATGGCTCAGCAGTTAAGAACACTTGCTGTTCTTCCCAAGGACCAGGATTCAATTCTCCAAACCCACATGGCAACTAACAACCATCTGTAACTCCAGTTTCAAAGGATCTGGTGTTCTCTCTGGCCTCCACAGCCTTTGCATGCACTTAAATACATGCAGGCAATAGACTCAAACACATAAAATAAAAAAACAATACAATTTTTAAAAGATTATCTCCTAAGCATCCCTACCTAGCTTGAACCAGAACCATTTTTCATTACTTTGTTCTAGATTTTTAATAAACTTCAGAGGTCTGGGATTATTGGCATTTGGTCATACCTTGAATCTCAATCCATCTCTTACTAAAATTATATTATTTTACCTATCCAAAAATATCTGTAAATTTAAATAGTTGTAGAGAAAACAGAACACACACACACACACACACACACACACACACAAATTAAAAATTCACACAGAAGTTTGACTGGATTTATTATGGACAATGTAAATGTTTAATAGGTTAAAGGCCCTAAATCTTACATAGGCCATTAAGATATTAATTTAATAAATAAATAAATAAATTAATTAATATTTTATTTACTTGTTTTGAGACAGGGTCTCCCGTTGCCCCAGTTGGTCTGGAACTCACTGTATAGATCAGGCTGGCATTGATCTCAAAGAAATTCACTTGTCTCTGCCTCCTGAGTGCTCGGATTAAAGGTGTGTGCCTTTATTTATTTGAAATGCCTTTCAGTTTAGTGAACTTCAAGACTTTCGATATGATTAAAAGACTAGCAAGGATGTGATTAAAACCTAAAAGAAATATGTACTTCCAAGCTAAGATTCCCACCTCACTAGATGAAAGGACTGAGGAGCACGCTTCTGCTTCCAGCTCATCTGCATTTATTCTCTATGTCCCTTACACTGTAGGTGCTCAGTATTGCTTCTTGCATTTAGTGGTGGCAAAGGCACAGAAAAGAGACTTGGAGTCCAATAGATTGACGTAGACTCTATTTTAAAAACCAGCTCCTATTCCTTCTCTGAACATTTAAAAGAAGGAGATAACTTTAAAAAATTTTTGTTCCCTTGCTAGACAAAGGGGGAAATAGACCAGAAAACATTTTTCAATACCTCTTTGAGCCATATAATTATTTTTACTTTTTATATAACGGCAAAGAGGGTATCGTATTAAGATGGGTAACAAAGCCAATTCATTGTCCTCAATTAACCAGAGTGATTTTTCTAAAGTAGAAATCTGATCATGTCATTTCTCATTAAAAATCCTTCAGTGATTTCCTATTGTCATCAGAAAGAGATCTGAACTGCTTTTAAAATTGTTTTCTCATGATTATTGGCCCATGTTTCCTATCCTCAACTTCATCTCAACCTTACAGACCTTCCCCCCGGTAGGTCAGCCCTTTCTCTAACTTCATGTAAATTGAGATCCTTCGGGTCTTCTAACATTCTTGTTCTCTCTGCCTTGAAGCTTTTATATGCTCTTTCATCTGTCCAGAATTCTGCTCCTCGGCCCTGTTCCTAACATTCACTTACTTTATTATTATTTTTTTTTTTTTGCTAATTCAAGTTGCTGAAATACACAGAAAAATAAAACACAATTTATAAGACAATTTCTATTCTATCTATACTTTAGAGAATGTTGAACAGTTTAAGCATTAAACATTTTGCCATTTTAAACATCACCGGTTTTCAATCAATGAATGGAGCATGCTTCCAGACACAGCGATTGCTGTATATCTCTTTGCCTGCCTCTTTTGAATGCAGTAGCCACTCTCTTGAAAATACTCTCATTCCCATGCAAGATTTTGTCCTTTTTCTACATATGTTTATTTCTATAAATAGCACATGTATAATTTTCTCTTTGAAAGTAGGAAAATCAATGCTATTTTGTATATAGAATGCAGAATGGTAGTTAAATAAACAGAGCCGAAGTTCTTATAGGAAGAATTTCCTCATTTCTGGGTTCATGTGTAGTGTAAAATACAAGCGAATATCAGTAAGAAGATGTCTTAAAGATGGATCAGAATTAGAATGGAAAATCATAAATTATATTAATAACTAATGGTGGTGTTTTACCCATTCTTAAGATCGTAGATGTAATATGTTGCTGTGTAGGAGTGTCGCCAGAGCTGTCAGGAAGAGAGGCAAAGACAGAGGACAAATTTTAAAAGTTCATATCAATAATAGGTAACTATAGATCATTTTGACAGGACTCTAGGTAGGATATATCTCAATTCCAAAGTATGGTTCTATTTACTTTTTCTTTTGGTTTTTTGTTTTGTTTTTGAGCAGGGTCTGCCTGTAGTCCTAGATGGTCAATTATTTGCAGGCTGCCTCTGCTTCCTGAATTCAGGGGTTAAAGGTGTGTGCTACCATGCATGGCCCCTTTACTTTTACTGTGAACTTTTGTGCTGTTTAGTCAAGTTCAGAGCCCATCTTAACAATGATCAACTTTCACTCCATAAAAATCAAACCTCAAACCATTTCCTAGTATTAAAAATCTCTTTGACATACTCTGTCCTAATAATTTTCTTCTATGTTTTCCTCTGGATTGACGGAAAGCCACTATGGCAGTCGTAGCCCACAGGGTCTGCACGACACCTCAAGAAATATATTACCCTTTAAAATTGCTTGAAAATATTTAATAAAATATAGTTTATTAAAAATCATCTTTTTTTTGTTGGACGTGATGGTGCACACCTTTAGTCCTAGCATGAGGGAGGCAGAGAGGCAGGAGGATCTCTGTGAGCTCAAGGCCAGCCTGGTCTACATAATGAGTTCCAGGCCAGCTGGGACAGGGACACCCTGTCTCAAAAAGACCATAAAAACCCAAACAAAACAAAAACACCTTTCTATTTTGAACATAGACCTTCAAATAATGGAAGTGGAGAAATAACTAGGCAACTTTAGCTCATGATTCTTCTTGAATAGCGCTGTTCTTTTTTACCTTCATCTTATTATGTGCTGGGGTCAGTGGGTGATGCAAGCATCGTCTAGATACTGCCCCTTATTTTTGGATTTTTAAAAATTATTTTCATTTTATGGGTATGAGTGTATGTCTTCATGTATGTTAGTGACCTGTGTTGTGCAGTGCCTGTGAGGTCAGAAGAGGGTGTCCAATGCCCTGGAACTGGAATTACAGATTGGTGTTAGCTGCCATGTTGGCTGGGAATCAAACCATGGTCCTCTGCAAGAGCAGTCAGTGCTCTTAACTTCTGAGCTATCTCTTCAGCTCCTAGATCCTGCCCTTTAAAGGGTTTTCAAACTCTTAATGGAAAAACTCCATTAGGTTTAAATGCATAATTCTGGGGATATGGCTGATCAGGGCATGAGCCATTGAAAAATAGTAACTGACCAAGCAACCTGGTAGGGACAAAGGTGACTTATCCATCAAAACACTAAGGGAGTCTTCTACTTCAGGGAAAATCTGAAAAGTGGCATACAAACAAATGTTTCTTGATCTGAAAACTACTACTAGAATTTCAAGTTAATAATAAATTATTTGTGCTTTAGTCACACATGGAGAGAAAGAAATAAAATGATTGTCATCTATCACTTCATTCAGGAAGAGGTAATTAATTAAGTCTCAGGAATAATAGTCAATTAGGTTTTTACAGATGCAAATCTAAACCGTGCAACTATTGATTGTATAGTGCTATTTAATCATATGACTTAATATGCTACAACTTGATGCTTCTATTTTTATTGTGTTTTGGAGGGATTGTTTGTTTGTTTTGAGACAGGGTCTCAGTGTGTAGTGCTGGTTGGCCTGGAACTCACTATGTAGACCAGGCTGGCCTCAAATTCACAGAGGTCCACTGCCTTTGCCTCTTGAGTGTTGGGATTGAAGATGTGTACTACCGTATTGGGCCAATTTTTCCACTTAAAATTATGTTTTTATTTTATGTATATTAGTGTTTTGCCTGCATGTATGTAACTGCACCCATGCATGCAATGCCTGTGGACATCTCAAGAGGGCATCTGATTCCTTGACACTGGAGTTACTGGATTGTGAACTATTTGTGGATACTGGAAAATTAGCTCAGGTCCTCTGCAAGAGAAGCCAATGTTCTTAGCTGCTGAGCCATCTCTCCAGCCCCAGTTCTTCCATTTTTAAGAGGAACATCCTTGTTTTGTTTTGTTGGTGGTGTTTTTGAGACAGGAGCTTCATGTAGAGCTAGCTGGCCTGGAACTTGCATGTAGACTAGGATGATCTCCATATCAAAATGATCTGCATTCCTCTTCTGAGTGCTGGGATTAAAGGCATGCCCCACCAAGTCGAAAAATGGCAATATACTTTCATGAGGTTAAATTGTGTGATAATCTAATAAGCTAATGTTAATAGTATCAAATAGTTTTAGAAAATATAAGCACAATTCTTTCCTCTCTGATGAATATTAATATTAACAAATGAAATTTTCTTATCACAGAGAATAGTAGTTTCCACTACTTTTTGATAACCAGACTGGAAAAAATATTTTAAGTTATTTGTGTATTTGAGTTATACTTTATGAATTCATTAATTTCTTGAATGTTTAGAGATATATATTTACTGGTACATGAACTTCACTTCGAATTTCAGTTAAATTTTCTTTTACTTTTATAAACTAACTTGTATGCTAAAAGGAAGATACAAACATATATACCAAAATTAAATAGTTGATACCTTTGAATAATCACTTTCTAGATATGCAAATTGCCGATCAGGCGATAAGCCATAATTCGAAGCATTCACACTTTTCTGAAATTATGAAGAAGTTGGTTAGAGCACTCAGAAAATAAGTCATAAGATTTTGTTCTAAGGGAATACTGTATCAATGATACATTCACGCGTACTTTCAATGCAATCTTAAAAACTTTCATTCATGCCTGGTGTATTGGAAGAAATTTACTAGACACTATAGGGGAGGGTGAAATTAAAAAGATAGACTGTTATTTCAAAAAGCTTGTAATGTCAAACTTATAGATAAATGATAGTACAAATTAGAAAGTTCTATAGAAGTGATTCAGTATGATGTTGCAAGAGCATTAAGTGGGAAGCAGTTAAATTGAAATGAGAGGATAATTGGTTACACAGACTACGGAGATATCCTTTGAACTTAGTTTGAAAGACTAGTAGGGCTTTGAGGATAGAGGAATGGGAAGGTGGAGAGCCCAGGAAGACAGAACAGCATGAGCCAAGACACCATAGCTTCTATTTATTGTCTCTTCTCTGTAAGGCACTATTCTAAGTTCTTTACAATGTTATTTCACTTAATTTTTATACTAACTTAAAGAGGTATTTTTTTCTTCATTCTATAGCAGAAAAAACTGAGACATAGTGAGTTAGGATCGTGTAGTAAACTTAGTCAAGGTTTCACTCCAGTAATGGGGGTTGAACTTCAGTTCAACTCACTCTAAGGTCTTAACACATGTCTTTTACCTTATTATTTCCACAAAGGAGAAATGATATTGGGGGTCAGAGCAGAGGGAAAGGGCAGTAGTTCAGTGTAACCAGAAGAAAGCCACTGGGGATAGAACTGGGAAGGCTGGTTCATCCAGATTACCACTAACTGGGAAGGCTGGTTCATCCAGATTATCACTAACTGGGAAGGCTGGTTCATCCAGATTACCACTAAGAATCTAAATGCATTTCTGGGCCAGTGAAATTTGACAAAGACTTTTAAGGGGCAGAGGATGCTGATACATACATACCATGGTGCTATTACTCAGAATGATATATGATTCTTCTGTTTCAATATTATAAATTACTATGTTATTATCTGTAGATTGATGAAGGTATTCTTGTCCTTTAAATAAAAAGAAAGCAAAACTTGAAATGATCTTTCTTAACAGGAAATGGATTTATAACAAAAGAACCCACTTTATTTCAGACTTATTTTGCTTTTCCTCCCTATTCAGTACATGCAAGCTGAGCTTGGAAGACAAGGAAACTCTGGCTCTCTTGCTACATTTGCTACAGCAGATCTACTGTAACTGATTCGGGGTGCTTGGAAATGCAGTTTCACAAGTTACAAAGAGGGTGAAGTAGTTTAAAATAGCTTTTTTGTTGTTTTTTCAATAATACATTATATTTGGGTTTTCTTTTATTGGATTTAACAATTACTTCATATGACTTTGTTTTCTAAAGAAAAAAATCCAACAGTATTCTATTTTGGTAACATCATCAGCTAATTAAACTCACCATTTATTTGGATTGATCTGTTCAATCGTGTTTTAATTACAAGAACTACAGCTATCAATTTTGTAATCTTCAAAGGTATTTTTGTCAGGGAGGGATCTTGTCTGTTTTGCATATTGTCTACATTAATGGTTGGAAAAGTTCTTGTGATCCTTCTAAACTGGGACAACTTTCCCACTGAAGCTATGCAGCTCACTGAGAGTATTTCCACAGAGCATCGTCAATCTTTGCTTTCCTACTAAAATTCATAGCAATTGGGCAAGCAGTAGAAATGAGATATGAAAAGTTCCTTGGCTGGTAACTGAGGGTTCCAAAGAATTCTTCTCTGTTCATTTGAACTGATAGATGGCTTCAGATCTTTAAAAGTACATGAAAACAAAACAAAACACATTTTAAAAATTCCCAGAAAATAAGAAATCATTTACCTGAAATCCAGTTTGGGAAAAATGTTTTGTATGAGAATGTCCCATTTAAAATATCCTTCAGAGTGAGCGCTCTAGCTGTGCTTCCTTCTGAGTTATGGACTTAGAGGGAAGAAGAAACATTATTAGAAGCAAGGTTAACAGTCCAAATTGATTCTAAGCTCGGCCTTCATCTGTCATGATAGAATCTGCCATCGGGGTGCCTGCTTAGCTCCTATCTAAACAGGGTAATTCAGGCTTAGGAAGTGATTTGATCAACTCCAAGGAACATTTGGAGGACTGTGTGGAGGAGGGTGAAGACTGTCAGAGAGGACCATGCAGGGCAGCTGGGTATCCATCCTTGGGCAGTGAAGAGCTGCCAGGGGTCTCTGGGATGGAAAATGAAGAAAAGTTCTAACACCTTTGGACCTTGCATGGCTGAGTCTGCCTGAAAGTCAGAACGTGAAGCCACCACTGTGTTTCCTCACAGCTGACTGCCCTGTGCTGAACTTCCCCAATTCCGTACTTGGCTTGGTTTTCTATCCATTTTTCAGTTCTATATTTCAGTATTCTAGTTAGTTAAATGAGATCAGTCAGAATCCTTACCCTCTGAAATCTCAAGACAGGCCTTAGAGAAATAGATAATTTTCTTAGCCCAAATGTATCTTGTAAAACTGAAGTGGACCAGAAGTAGCAAGAATCACATGATATCATTAAGTATCTTAAAAATTCACATTAAGCCTGTGGAAAAGCTAACCTAAAGATCAGAAGCCACATGTAATGTTTTTCTACATGTGAATCCTTCTAAACAGTTGTATTTTTCAAACCTGACTTTATTTCTGGGGAAGTTCATTAGAAAGCCCTAAGACTGTCAGGTAAAGCAGATGGTAATAACACAGTGCCCTCCCAAACCCCCTTCATGGCCAGCTGCATTTTCCCTCCCTGCCCGCTCCTTCTCTATCCACCACTTATAACCTCAAAGTCGCTGGAAAGCCCAGTACCTCAAAATAGCATTTATGAGTCTGGCTTTCGCCCAGGTGAAAATAAAACTGTCAGAGATGAGAACCATAATATTATCCCTCTGCTAACAGTCTTGCACAGCTTCCCCTGATTCTTACTATAAAGATAAAAATTCTAAACTTGGACTACAGGTCCTGGCAGTTCTGGGACAATGTCTCCCACCAACCTTTCCCACTCCTCTCTCCTTCCTTTCTAGATTCCAAACCTACTGGACTTGCTGCCAGTCTGAACTTTCCGTCGCCTAAACACTTCTGTCTCTCTGCAGGGCTTCCTCACTTCTTTATCCTTCCCATTTGCTTCATGATTTTTCAAATCATTTCAAAGAATACCATTCTTTATTTTAGAGAGGTCTTTGTAATTATGTGTGCATTTGTGTAACTATTTTATTAATTTTTTGACTCTGTTCTGCTATCTACAATCAAAACTGTTGCAGTAAGTCCAGAGACCACTTACATTCACATCTCCAGTGTCTAGCACAGATAGACATTTGATGAATATTCACTGAATGAATGGAGTCAATGAAGGATGGACAGATGTATGTATGTATGAGATATGCATACATATCTTCTCTTAATTTCCTTTATGGATTTGATACATCACTGGAATCCTAGCTTGCTCATTTACAATATGAAAGATTAAGCTAGAGACACTAACAGTCATTCAGCTGTGCTATACTACATGTGCTTCATTAAACTTAACATTCTTGTATGACCTGTAAACAAAGCAGAATTGTCATCTGAACAGAAATATTTTATACTTTTTTATCCTATTCCCACTGATATGCATATGGTCCATACATTGGATTAGGAACAGAGATTTGTTTATCTTCTGAATTTCCAAAGTTTATTCTGATAGTTATGCTGCAAGAATACAAGTGGCTGGTGAATCTTTTTGCAACTAGAGATGGAATACAACATAATATTTATTCCATATTCTAAACAACATTTTTTATACTCTCTTTGCATACTTAGTTTGCATAGACTACACACTCATTTATTTGTAATGAGACTTCTTTTTAATTGAACAATCTTGTGCAGAAATCATGCCACTGACTGTAATTCCCATTCAGTGACTAATGGACCATTTATTACAATAGCATTTCAATTATCAATAATTTAATTAAACTTTGTTTCCTAAACCAAATTGCAACCTATTCTGAAATAGTCTAGGGAAAATTACACAATTTATGGTGGAAATTACTTTCCACTTGAGATATTTTTATTTTGTGTTTCTACATTCCTGAATATTCAGAAGGGAATTTTTAAAATTTAGTGAATCTATTAGCTATGATAGCCAAAATAACTATATAATCATTTGTTAAAAATATAACAATTTAATAAATGCATAAACTTTAGTCATGTCTTATTTTTAAGTCTAGAATAAATAATATTTTGGTTATAGTGAATTCCTGATAGAATAGTGTTTTCTATTAAAATATCTTTGGATATCATTTTCCTTATTTTTGATTATGCTTACTGAGACATTTAAAACTATATTTAATTTTTGTTTGTGTGGAAGTTTGACTTAATTGAGATAACCCAGTTAAAGTATTTAGCTCTATGCTTGTCATATCTTAACACAAGTGTTATTGTTCAGTAGTATGTGAGCTCGTCAAAATTCTTTGTGCATCTGGTACATGAGGCATGCAGAGGCCAAAGAGGATGTTGGCTGTCCTGTACTTTCAGTTTTTCTCCCTTCCTCTTTGAAACAGGAACTAGGCTACCCACCACCAAGCCCCAGAAATCCGAATAACAGGTCATGCAAACACAGTTGACATTTTTTTTAAACATGGGTTCAAAGGATTTGAACTCAGGTCTTTATGATTACATAGAATTCAGTCTTACTTTTTGATCCACTCTCTAGCCCAGCAGTATTCTTTAAATTTCCTCTTTCTCTGATTATGTGTCTATGTATGTGTGTGTGTGTGTGTGTGTGTGTGTGTGTGTGTGTGTGTGTATGGTATGCATGCATTTTTTATATATATATATATATATACATGAGTATATATATATATGTATATATGTGTGTGTGTGCATATATATATATATGGAGACCAGAAGTCAGTGTCAGGTGTCTTCCTCTATCTTTCTCTACCTTAATTTTTGGACAGGATTTCTCACTTAATCTGGAGTTTTCTGTACAAGCAATCTGTTAGCCTTCTGTCACTTATAGCAGTTACAGATGGGGTTACAGATACAGACCACTGGTGTCTGGTTTTTATGTGGGTACTGGGTGTCCAAACTCTGGTCCTCCTCCTCACAAAGCAAGCACTTCACCCACTGAGACTCTTCTTCCATCCACCAGTAAATATGTAGACCAATGTTTCCAATATAATTTGATTCCTGGAACTTTTTGCTTGTGTCATTGTTGAGTATGAATTAAAAATACAGTTTAAGGACTGTAATTACAGATAAAGCTGTTGTGCACACAGGAAAGGTACAATTTTATTCTAGTATAACAAAATTCATATGCTATTCTTGGGATGTTTTGGATATTGTGTGGCTCCTTAAATGAATGATTGCAATTATGATTATAAATAAAATCAGGACAATACTGTACATGTGGCAAAATTTCAAAGTATCTAAATATCTAGTCATTTTCTCTTTCACATCATTACTGATTAGTCTGACTCTTATTAGATTTCTCAGAAAGATGCCAAGGATTTACTGTTCTCTTTTTGTTTGTTTTTGTGTTTTGTATTGATTTTGGTTTTTGCTAGAGGGTTTCTCTGTAGCCCCATCTTTCCTGGAACTCACTATGTAGACCAGGCTGGCCTAGATCTCACAGAGATCCATTTGTCTCTTCTTCCTAGTGCTGGGCTTAAAGGTGCACATCACCACACCAGGTTTTTGTTGTTGTTGAAATATTTTCTTTTTGAACTCTCTGAATTAGATTGTTCAGAAAGGTTGCCCTTCATTGAATAGTTCATATGCTTTCCTTGTTAGTCACTTACTCATATGGACACATAGTAGTTACAAATGCCAACAATCCATGCAGAGAAGTTAGCATATGTTCTATTATGACTCAAAATATCTGTGAATCATTTAAATATGCATTAATTATTCTACTAACTGAATGATGAGAACAGTCCTTACCACCAACCAACAGTGATACACAACATCCATACACAGATAATCCAGCTGGCTTTTACGTGGAAATAGGATTCATGGCACAGATGGGTCAAAATGATTGTTCCAGCTTCCTAGTACCATTATAAACTAAGGGCATGGAAAATATAATTATGTTGACGTTAGGCTAGGCACAGAACATTTGCATTCATCCCCAGTACAATAAGGAGAATACATTTTTATAACTGAGTAGGATAATAAGTCTGCTCAAGGATTACATTAGAATGGAATAAAACAATGTTTATATGGAATTATAAACCAGGATCCTATGTTTTGTACACATAAAAAGATCGCGAGTACAACAGTGGGTCACTACACTATCAGCTAACCCATCACTGGCACTACGAAACTACGATAGGCATTGTGCCACACCAACACTTTAATTATTAAGTATTTCATTTCTGTGTTTATCTGCTAATAACTTCATTAGGGAGGTGTGCAACAACCATGAAAATAGAAGCTATATTTGATTTGTCTTGTTAGTTTGTACCTAGTAGCATCTACAGAAAGTGGAAAAACAAGAAATGTTCTTGGGGATGTGAAAGAAAAATAAGTTGACAATTAAGTGTTAGCTTGGTTTTGGCAATTCTCTCTAAAATATTTCCCCCCGTATTTTCTATTCTCTAGGCCATGTTGTAAATTTTATGTATCTACTATTCTACCTATGCATGTCTTCATTTAAATATTTACTCAGATTTGTCTTTGGAACCACATGGATTGCTTCTTAAACAGATTTATAAGCCTGTTCGCACAGGCCTGTATTCCAGGCTATTCAGGAGGCTGAGGTAAGAGCATAACAAGTTGAAGGCCTCTCTAGGATACTGAATGTTTTCAGGTCAGCCTAAGGAACTTAGTGAGATCCTATGTCAAAATATAAAATAAAAATTAGAGGGCTAGGGATGTAACTCAGTGGTAGAGCACTTGCCCAATATGTGCAAGGCACTGAGTTCAATCCCCAGTACTTTAACTAAGAAAGAACTAAAGGAACAAACAAACAGATCTCTACAGGCAGGCATGATTTTTCATGCCTATAATACTGGCACTGGGAAGGCTGAAGCCAGAGGATCTCTTTGAGTTTGATGCTAGCCTGGGCTATAAGTAAATTTTAGGCCAGCCTGGGTTATGGTGTGAGATCTTGTCTCAAACAACAAATACAAAATCCGAAACAAGTAAGCAAACACAGTATGAAAGATTCCTAGTTTCAAATTCAAACCCATGAAACAGAATCTCTGCAGATGAGGTCTGGTAGTTATAATTTTTACCATGTGGCTGGATGATTCTACAGAGATTCAGAATCCCAGCTTACCATTTTCATTGAACATACTCTTTCACCTATCAGTGGAACTTGCCTACAAATTTCTGGATGCTGTGTGAGGCCATATAGCAGTTTATATTTCATGGAGAACAGATTCCACTTGCTTAATGTTCATCGCGGCTCTCAGGAAATGTGGGTGGTCTTTTAATGTTCAGTAATCCTGCACATTGCCCTCCATGTGCTCTTCCTCAGGGACAGTTACTGGAGAGGAGGCGAAAAGGCAAGGGAACTTATTTTGCTCTAGATTATATATAAGAGGAAAAGAAAGCAGTCTGTCATTGCACACTAGTGAGGTGTGTGTATGTGTGTACAGCAGGATAAAATGCATATCTAAATAATCAAACACACTGAACAAGTTCCAGTCACTCTTCTATTAAAATATTTCATTATTCCAATTATTGAATGAATGAATGGATTTTTCAGTCCTATTCCAAATAATTGTTAATACTGAAATATAATCATTTGATAATTTTAGAAAAGTGTCTCTCTATTTTCCGTTTGAAATAATAATGGTTTAAAAGAAGTCAAAAATTATTGTCAGACCATATCTGTCTTCTATATACAACTTACACTTGCTCATTTAACACTTAATTCCTGGAAGTGCCCTTACATTTGATTTGGCTCATTTTTAGCATAGTTACTCATACAGTGCTTAAATTCTCTAATTAAGCATGCTTTAATTATTTGAGTTTTCAACTTATTAAGCAAAGCTTAAAGTTGATTCAATTATGCATTAAGAAATTACAGTTTATGAAATGATTCACAAACAAGTCATGAGCCACCACTCTTCTAATTCTGAAAACTTTGCATTTCTTTATGAGGGCTGTGTCTTCCATTTAATTCAATAGTCATAAAAAATTGAGAGTATCAGGGCAGAAACATCTAATTTTAACTCTCTCATTCATCAAAAACTTATGGGGACATATGCCTTTTTAAGTAGGCACATGATAACAGGTAGGGCCTTTTCATTTTCATACTTGCACTGGAATTGATGTCGCAGGGACACTCAAAGGAGAGCAAACAGGGCCTCCCACACACTGCTTCTACCTTTCTGGTTTTGCAAAGAATTGACTTAAGCGGACACATTCAATCACCATATTGGGTCATATTTAGTTCTGAAATTCTGGAGTAAATTCACAGGAATAAGTGTAAGAAGTACCTGGGTGAAAAAAACACAGTATTTACAAGCTATTTAAAAATCAAATGTGGGCCAATACTGACAGCTTGGTTTAAAAAAAAGGAATCTGAAGTAATGTTATACCAGTAGTAGGAAATGTCACAACTTAGTAAGTTCTTATAAGTAGCAAGATCTCTACATGTATGCTCCCATAAAGTCCTCACAGCAGGACCCTGAAATATATTCTGTAATGAATACTATTTACAAGTTAAGAAGTGGAAACTAGAGACCAACATGCTTAATGCTCAGCAAGCATGAGGTTTAAATACATCTGATTTTAGGGTCTGGGCACTTTACCACTATGAAAAAAAAACACACTTGTAATTTATAACAACAACAAAAACCAAATATTAAAATAAGAACCAAACAACATACTAGTGGTTAAATAATTAATCCCCCAAACAGAGGCTAAAAGAAAATGAGGAAATTTGAACAGTTATCTAAGCAAAGAAGTTTCTAGCTATGGAACATTTACTGTCTGGTTGGAACATACAGTAGTTCTTAACATTGAAAAGGATTTGGCATGGTTGTGTGTACAAAAATACCAAATAAGCTATTCAAAGGAATCACCAGACTTTTTCTAGTAGACCTTTTGTGTGTTATCCTATTTTAATTAGAGTTGTCTTTCACAGCAAGGTAAACTTTCTAAGATCATGGGAAAAATTCTACATAATGCATAAGGACAGGAATGGCAAGTGCTGTTTTTGGCACTCACGGGAAGAAAACCAACTTCGCCTGTTTTTAAGACTCAGTCTCCTTCGCAGTTAGTGTTCCTCTAACTTCTGTTGAAACTGTGTTGTGGCTCCTTTTTTGATATTTCATGGGGCCTAAAGAAAATCCAGTTTCTATACTTATTTCATTTTCTCAGGATATTACACATCCCTGGGCTGACCCACCCTCACCATCACTGCTAGACCTGACTTCCACTGGAAGAATTCCACACGAAAGAATTAAAAGAGAAAAATAAAATGAAATAATTCCATGTTCTTTATCCAGGTTTCTCTCCATAAATGGCACTATCTACCCTCCACAGAGTGCTTCCATTCAAATATTAGGAAGAGAGCTTTGACTGCCTTCTTCACTTACTCTCTGTAGAATACTATAACCTCCGAGTACTGCATCTTTGGTGGTTTGAATAAGAAATGTCCCCCAGAGGACACATTTTAAATGCTTAGCCTTCAATGGTGGTACTGCTATCATACCTACCTGCCATGATGGGCACATCCCTCTAGAAACTAAAGTCAAAATAAACTCTTCTATAACCTCCCTTTGGTCATGGTGTTTTATCATGACAACACAAAAGTAACTACATCTCTCTATTCTGTCTGCTTTTATCTGTTTCTACTACATTGCCAAAGAAGAGCATGCCACACTGGGCTGGATACATACCTTCTTCTGCTATTTCATTCCTGGTATTTCACTGTGGTTTTGAGTTTCATTTTTCTAATGGTTATTGGATGATGTTGAACATCAGTCAGTTTTATACTTATTGGTCATTTGAATATCTTCTTTGTCAAAATATGGATTCAGGGGATCTAACTCAGGTTGTCAGACTTGCTTTTACCCACTGAGTCATCTGTTGTTTTGACCTCAAGTTTTATTTCCATACTAATTTACTTCATGGACATGTATCTACTTTTGTGTAAATACTACAATGTCTTGATCATGTAGCTTTGCAGTAAAGTTTTGATGTATAAAGTATGATTTCTTCTGGTTTAATTTTTCAGTATCATTTTGGCAATATCATGAATTTAAGGATAAATTCATCACTTTCTATCAAAACTATGTAGAATTTAAAGAGAAGGCATTTGACTTAAATATAACATCAGGGAGTATTGTCATATTAAAATATTAGATTTACTGATCACAGAACATGGAGTATTTTTCTATTTATTAATATATTCTTTCTGGATTGTTCATTGCTAATGTATATCTGATGGTTAATCTTGGTTGTCAAACTTTGTTGGATATAGAATTAAATAAGAGACATGCTTCTGGGCAGGTCTGTCAGGATATTTACTGGATTAACTGGAAAGCGAAACCTTGTCCTGGTGTGGGCAGCACCATGGGATGGCCCACATATAAAGAAGTCTGAGGAAAACCAGTGCTGCTCTTTGCCTGTCCACTTTAGTCCTTACTGGCGAATGTTACTGTAACTGTTATCACCATTCTTTGCTGACACTGGACCTCAGCTTTTTAGGTTGCCCAAATGGGGTGACTACTAGCAGCTCTACAAGAATCCTCCAGATCTTTAGCATCAGATTGGGAATGCTAAGGTATCTAGCCTGATGGACTCAGTTGCTATCAGTGTTTCAGCCTTACAGCGTGAAGACAGCTATTGTTGGACCATCAAACCTGTGTCATGTATGCCAATTTCATAAATAATTTATAAATAACATTCATTATATCAGCTCTGATCTCTGAGTAATATATAATGTAAATGTAATTTATTTGTATATATTGTTTATCTTGACACTTTAGTGAACTTATTTATATTAGTATTAATTGGTTTTCAGTGACTTTCTTTAGCTCTTCTATAAGTGAGATTTTGTCATATGGGAATAGGGTTAGTTTCACTTCCTCTATTCTTATATGAATATCATTGTTTTCCTTTATATTGACTAATTAACCTATCTAAAACCACCATGAAATACTGAGTAGAAGTCATGATAACAAATACATTCTTCTGTTCTTGATCTTAGGGGGAAATGCTGATTTTTTCAACATTGTGATATGGGATATGGATGGTTTTACAGTGTCTTATTTTTTGTTGACCTATCTTAATATATAGGCCCTGTTCCCAGAACTTGCTATATAGACCATCTCAGTCTTGCCTGGCTCTCTCAGAGATCCACCTGCCTCTGCTTCCAGAGTGCTGGAACTAAATGACAGTGACTCTGTGCCAGTAATTAAAGTGTCTTTCATCATGCAGAAGCAGTTTTTGTTTTTCTATTTAGGCTTCTACTTAGAGGCCTAATTAATCTTTTGAATTAATTGTGACTGTTTTGTTGTGTTGTGTTTTGAGACATGGTCTCCCTACCTATCCCTGGCTGACCTGAAATTTGCTTTGTAGACCAGGTTAACCTCAAACTTACAGCAACCCTTTTTCACTGCATCTTTGATGCTGTGATCACAGTAATGTGCCACTATGTCCGGTTCTATTGAATTTTTTACCATAAAAGGGGGTTAAATGTTTGTGAAATCCTTTCTCTTTACTTATTTCAATGATCATGCAGAGGTCTTTTTGTTATTAAAAAGGTTTATATTCATATTCATTAAAAATGTTAAAACAGCCTTATATTCTTGGGAGAAATACCATTTGGTCCTGATGTATAATATCACTGAGTTTGGTTTTCAATAAAGCAATTTTAAATTTGACAATTTTAAAGCTTATGTTCATAAACTACTAGTCTATATTATCTCTATTTGTTGTCTTTTTGTCTGTTTTCAAATCAGGTAACAACGGTCTTTGGAATCCCCTTCCTCTTTTTTTTTCTATTCTATCTTCCTTTTGAAGTTTTCTAGACTTAGTATTCTTTCATGGGGTGTGGGCAACAAGATCACTAACTCAATTATTTTTTCCTTAAATTTTTAATTTTTAGATTTTTGAGACAGCATCTCCTCATATAGCATAGCCTGACTTTGAGTCCTAAACTCATGATACTGATCCTCTGGCCTCATTCTCTGCCAAGCTTAAATTACAAACATGTGACACCATGCCCCTCTTGCTCAATTTCTTTTCTAAAATTAATATTTTATTAAATTTTAGCAAATTCATACAATATATTTTGATTATATTTAGACTCCTTTCAGTATATACACCTATCATCATGTACTCTGTAATATATGTTAAGGCCCAAGGTGCCAAGTTAGTATCACCAAGTTTATCTACTGGAGTCTGGTTAACCTATCTAATGTCACATATTACAGAAAACCAACTTTCCCTTTCCCTGTAGTTAGTGGTTGTCAATAGTTCCCAGCTTAGGTTGGGTTTTTTAAATTCATTCTCCCAATTCTATGATGGGATTTTGTCTGGCTTTAGCTTGAATGGGTCTTGTGTATGCTGTTACCATTGCCATAAGCTCATCTGAGTAACTTCCCAACTGTTTGGAACACTGTTTCCCTGTGGAACACATACAACTCTTATTCTTACAGTCTTTCCATGCCCTCTTCTGCTATGATCCCTGGCCCTGGAAAACAGATTTGATCTAGGTGCTGTATTCATGGATAAGCACTCTACAGTCTTATTCTTTGCACTTTGGCCAGCTGTGGCTTTCTGGGCTAGCTACCATTTGTTGCATGAGGAAGCTTCACTGGTGAGAGTTGAGAAGATGCATTAGTAATCTTTAGGTATCACAGCTCTATTCCAGTTTTCTATTTCTTTTTGAGTGAGTACATTTGGCTATCTAAAACCTTTGTAGAAATTTGCTTCGTCTAACTTAATTTGGCTGATTTTCTTTATACAGGTATCATACTTTATTCTTTTAAAGAATCCTAAGTACAACGATCTTTCTACCAAATATGAAATTATAATTTGCATAATAATTAATATAGAACTTAAACAATTTAATCATTTTCATTATTAATAGGAATAAAGGTGAATAAATGTATTATTTTGTTTTGTTACATAATTTTAATCAAGTCATAAGGATGTCAAAATAAAAATAAGCTCTTTCCTCTGAATATAATGGGCTTTTAGAGAAAAAAGATATGTAGTATTTGATTAGCTTTTCTATAAGAAGATTGTTTCATTTTGTCCCTAATTATCAACATATCTTAAGACTTGGTTGGACTATGTGTGGTTTCAAAAAATAGGCTTTATTCCACATTTTATTTTGAGCATTGGAACATGTTATCCTCAAGGAATACTTATGATTAGATGCTCTTAGGTAAGGTATAACACAATTTTCATTGGGAAATCAGAGATAGGTAGACTTCTCTAAATTATAGAATCATCTAAAAACTTTGATTATTTTTATAATATTTAGAATTTGTAAAATCTCAAAGAATTTGTCAGATTCATTTTCTATCAAATTAAAGTCCAGTGACAATTAAAGAAACATAATCTATAGGTCTGACTTATTAATACTCCACTCAAATTCTCTTATCCCTATGATCGTTCTAATAATTTCCCTCAAACTTTTAGACTTTCCCTGTATTTCTTTCAGAAGAACAGTGTATAAAGGTGCTTAAAACACTTCAGAAAATTTAAGGAGTTCATTCCGCAGGTTTAAATACTAATATTGGCAAAACTTAAAATTAATTCTCATCTCCTTTCAATGTTATCTATTTAATAAGATTTGTTTTTATAAAAAGTGACTTGTTGGTTTAACAGTAATAGTTACAATGATAATAACAGCAGGGAAATCATATTTCCCCTACATCTAAACATTTAAATTGTATTTTTTAGAAAATATTAATCTCTCTTCTAGCCAAATTACCCATGACTTCAAATATCTTCTGAAATACATTATAAAGATATTATTAGCTTTTATCAAAATAAGTAACAAGTGCTGATTTATAGCACACATATAGAATATCCATATCTAATCTCTATTTTTTTTTGTTAATATGTTGAAGTAGTTTTGAATTTTCTTTCTGGTTTCATGAACTTTTCAAAAATATTCCTGCATCATGGGCTTTGTACCTGACTTCACTCTACAACAAGGGTTTGTTTTGAGCTTTTTCCCTTTTCCTTAAAATTCCAGTTCACATATCTCAGAAAAAAAGCTTCATTGGCTATTCTTGTTAGGGATAGAATACAGTCCATCTATATCGTGGAATACAAAAGCTACAGTTTGAATGCCAATCAAATAGCTCAGCAGATAAAGGCACTTGCCTCCAAGCTCAATGTTGTGAACTCAATCCCCAGGCCCCACATGGTAGAAGGAGAGAAGTCACTCCTCAGAGTTTTCCTCTGACCTCTGACCCTCTTCTGTTACACACACACACATAAATAAATAAAGCAATAGAAATTGTTTAAAAAGAAAAATATCATGAGCTTAAGTTCAATTTCAATGTGACTACGTTTGGAAATAAGAACTTTAAGAAAACAAAGTTAAATGGCATCATGACGGTCAAGTTCTAGTCCAGCAAAACTGGTATCTGTATATAAAAAGAAGAGGCAGTACCAGGAAAACACACACACACACACACACACACACACACACGCGCGCGCGCGCGCAGAAAAAGTCCAGTGAGGCTACCGCAGTCTGCAAGCCAAGGAAAGTCTCTGGAGAAACAAATAAGTTGGCACCTTGATTTTGGACCTCCAGATTCCAGAACCATGAGAAAATAAAATTTCTGTTGTTTTGGCCACCTGGTGTATGGAATCTTGTTCTGGTGGCCTGAGCAGACTAATCTGGATACTGAGAGTAGGAGGAGGCTGCTCTAAGAAGCACTGGGCATTTGTAAAGAAGCCTAGACCTGGACTTTTATGTGATATACAATTTAAAAATTGGCACCTAATACAAATTTCTATAAAATACATTAAGACAAAATTACAATACCAAACAGAGGAAAAGAGCATAAAATAAGCAGGAAGTCTTCAGGGTGGACTGAGGCTTTACGCAGGACCCTCCTTCCCTTAGGAACCAGCAGAAACACACTCTAGGAGAACCTGTCATTCTGCACAATGTGTGAGAATTTACCTTCCCTCACTGAACTTTACTCTCCCACCTTTGACTTCTCTTATTTTTTTCTCTTTCATCTAAGACTGCCTCAGAAACAAAAGTTTCTGAAATATTTGTTGCTTTAGGTCCAAACAGATGGGAATAGAATACTGAGTTTTAAAGGCTTCCTACTTTAAGAATTAAGGAGAACATTTTAAAAAATGAAATATGTCAAACAGAAAGACTTTCTAATCATCTTTTTTCATATATGTATTCCTATATTGGGATAGAGAAGACACTGGAGTTCTTGATACCACTTATGGAATATCTGCTACATTATGTAAATTTTAGGAAAAACAGTATCTGGCAGGTGAAATGGCTAAGTGAGTAAAGCTTGACAACCCGAGTTCAGTCCCTGGAAGCAACATGGTGGGAGGAGGGAACCAACTCCTACAAGTGTCCTCTGACTTCCACATGCAGGTCACCTGTCCAGACCCAATGCAAAATAAGTTAATGCAAAAAAATCATAGCCAGTATTTACTGTTTTCTTATCACCATGCTGGGTAATATACTCCCAAAGGAACCTGAGAAAAGAGAGGACATTTCCTGCAGTTCTTTTCACAGTGCTGCAGACACAACCATGAAGCAAGGAAGGCCAGACTGATTTTTTTACTTCTGGGACCTCTGAAACTTTATAATTGTTTTTTAGTTTGTTTCTTTTTTTTTTTTCAATTTTTATTTTATGTGTATAAGTGTTTTGTCTACATATATATGGACCCCTGTTGGTGCAATGCTCACGAAGGTCAGGGCATGGCGTCAAGTCAGCCACCATGTGGGTTCTGGGAACCAAACCCAGGTCCTCTACAAGAGCAGCCAGTGCCCTTAACCACCGAGCCATCCCTCCAGCCCCTGCTTTTCAGTTTTTGTCCCGTCTATAAATCTCTCGAAATGGGAAAGTCCGTGTATTTGTCATCAATGAAAATAAAGGGAAGCCGGGGAGCGCTGTTTTTACTTTCTGCCCGTCTGCAAATTCATATAGAACGGATGTTTCTAGGAAAGAAAATCCTGAGGCAGGAGAAGAAATGAGTGAGGAAGGAGAAGAAAGAGACTCAGGTGAAGGGGCTCAGGCCAAAGCCAAGGACAGCCTGAGAGAAAAAGGTAGAAACTCATGTGTGTCTTTCATTTTGACCAAAGTGAATATAAAATATTTTGGACGTCTCAGAAAAAGTTGTTACATTCATTTGTTTTAATATGTAAATGCGCTAAATACAGCGTTTCCATCCACTACTGCACGGTGTGATTCCTCCAGAACTCTCTTAAGCTGGAGACTGATACTTTGTGGACTCCGATCCTGGAGGAAGTCCCTTTCTCCCCACTTTCTTTCACTTAAACTTTGGGGAGCGATAGAAATCTTCCTATGTAATCGTGGTGATGACCATGTATTTTGAGGTGCACAAAGTGAGGAATTAATCCTTGCTTGCTTTTCCAAAGGAAAGAGAGACGACTTGGTAAATCAGCAACCCAGCAATGAGATGTGTGGATGAATATTTCTTTAGAATGCCTTTAAATTTCTTGAGATGTTCCTTACATTGGCACATAGATTCTGGATAGGATTACAAGGGTCCATAAGACAAGTGTGAGGGAGTGGGACTTCTGATGAAGTGTGAGAAGAAGCCTCAGTAGATGTTTACTTGGCTTTGAATTCTCTGTTATGATCCGTTCCTGCTTTCCTTTCCTGTACCTTGCCACTGGGACAATGTGAGAGTGGGACCTGTACCTACTGAACACACTAAGGGTGATTAATGTGTGACAAATGAGAAGACACAGAGCATAAGCAGAAGGAGGAAGTCACCACACCTGACCCCAGTTCTGCTGTGCGAAGTAAAAAGTGAACGGTCTCACAAGCTAGTCAGGTGGCATTCCAAGAAGGTCTTCAGTATAAAAAGATAGTGATGTCACAGACCAAAAAGTGATCCTAAGCTTATTTGTGATTTTTCTATTTCTGAATTAGAACGAAATGCATATCAAAATTTTACCTCAAGGTTAATTTGATTATTTTATCATATCAGGAAGTTACAGAATTACTCTGTCCTTTGAAAATAGAAAACTAAGTTATAAAAGACCTTTATGTTATATATAGTTTTTAACATATTTTTGAGTATGCTATGCATATAAAAACTTGGAAAGAGGGTAAAGATTGGGATTATATGTAATGACACAAATGTCTGTGTCTATAAATGTAAGTATAGACACAAATATGCATGCTCGTGTACTATTTGACACATTTTTTCATTGGAAATGATAACTCAAAGTTCAAAGGGCCACATTTATAACAAGATGTGAAGTCTAAACAAAATCAGTATACTTTTGTACATTGTTTGGCCTCAGGTGTGCAATTAACCTTACTTTAAAATTAATTAACTTTTAACCAAAGATATTTCCCATCTGAGTTCTCATAAACTTTTAATATTTTTTGGTCCCCAAATCCTAAGGCACAAGATATAGTCTTCCATCATTTTTCTGCTATGGAAATACAAGTTATTATGAGGCTCTGATAATAACAGATATAATAATATATATAATTCTTCCAACATTAGTATATTATCAACTGGTAGCAATAAATTGAAAACAAGCCTCAATGTCAGCTCATAGTATCTTTCAGTTTTCAGTGAAGTAAGATCACTGGCAGTCTCAGTCTTTCTGTACAAAAAACTGATTTATCATGAATCATAATGCTTGCTTAACTGTACTTGGTTAATGGTTAATTGCTATTGCATCTAAAAAAACAATTTTACTTTTTCTATACAGCTATTCCTGAAATTTCTATTCTCAACTTCTTCCTCAATTTTGGAAACACTATTTAGTGATTTTTAAAACCTCCATAGATTCTGTTTTAACTTTTCTATTCTTACTCATGTTTTTACTTGCCACGAGGCAAGGCTGGTAATGAAAAACAATGTTAGTTAAAAATATTGTCTTTAAAATCCCATCAAACTTGTCTTCTGTGTGTATTTCGGGGGGTGGTGGGAGTGAGGCACAATAACTCCTAGGTTTTTCTATTGCTGAAATAACACTGTAAATCTCTTCCTACCCATGCCTTAAATTCTTCAGTATTTCTGGTCTTGCACAAAACGTATCTGTGAGCTTATATATCTTCTTAGAAATAACAGTCTTACTTTGGAAAATAAGCACGTAGGAAATGTTCATCTACTTGTGATCACACATTAGTGCTTTTTCCAAGCTACACCAGGCAGATTGAGTGAATCACAAAAATTTCTTACCTCTTGAAGGACGTAAGACAATGCACATCACCAGTAAAGCAAGCACAGCCGAGGTAGCCACTCCAAATACAATTTTTAGCCACGTCTACAGAAAATAAAGAAAATTAGGCATAGGCTTAGTTCCTACTAACTAGTAGGAATGGTCAGATCTTATTTACACTTAAATCCTACTACTCCTCCCCATAATACTTTCGATTGCCTTCCACTGATCTGGCGGTAATTGCTGGACTTCTTCCAGCTCTGCAAGGACAAATGTTTCTACAGTGTAGTTAGAACAATTTCCCAATCCTAACTCATACCAGGAAGCAAGTACTCACACACAAATCTTCACCTTCTCTAAACAGCAGAAACACTGATCAATTCAGTCCATCCAACTTTCATTCTGTAGCAGTACCTGAGACTGTACACACTAACCTTCATTTTCCCAGATGTTTTTGAAAGTTAGCTGATTCTCACTGCAAAGCGTGGGTCACTGGATCTGTGAAAACCGCTGCAAAGAAGCAAGTCTGTCTTCCTAGTTGGAAGCTGAAGTCAGGACAAGAGTTTTTTCTTTCCACGGACTTTTGAATGCCGTGCCAAATTTCAAGAGATTTCTGTAAAATTAGAAACAGATTTCGGGGGCGTTCTTGGCCTTTAAATGAACTATGAGTGGCTCAAGGGAGGCTGTACAGCCTCATCCTTGTAAATTCTATACCAACATCTGCTTACATTGTCATACAGAGGTTACTTTATTTTTTTTTCATAGTCAAGTTCTTAACGTTACACTTTCTCCTAAAAATCTTCTCATCTTCAAATAAAAGGAGGGATTTCAAATAATAAAACTTTCTGATATGTATATTGTACATGTATTTAATTTTTAAGAGCGGAAGAACATCAAAACCAAGTAAGAGTTTTGTGGGAAACACACCATATAGCTGCACACTTTTCTCCTGAGAGCTTATGAGGTGCTGCAGACAGAAATGTTTCTCTTTCAGCACAACTTCTTTGTCCATATAGCACCATATGCACTTTCAGTAAATACAGAAGTTTAAAAATTCAACTGTCTAAACCCACGGCTGCTTTACTTTAAAGAAATAAAAAGCCATCTGGTGTAATTTAGTATGGGTTAGGTGTATTTGCACAGGCTAGAAAGATGGAAAGATCAGGAGGAATAATTTACCAGCAGACCTTTGGAAGAATGAAAATGGTTTTACAAGAATGATATTTTTGCTTTTCTCTCAGAATAGCTTCTGAGAAAGGAGAACATTTAGTAATTATAAAGATCTTAAAATAAAATTTTAAAAGGCATATGAAAAGAGTAGTCCTGGAGACTTCATTTTGGGCTAAGTCCACATATTTCAAAGTGATGGGTCATCTTGGCTGATCAAAAAAGACTGATGGAATTAACACATGCACATGTACACACATACATCACCCAAACAAACAAACTCACATATATACATATACCAAACACATACACACACTCACATACTACACCCAAATACACAGCACACACCCCCATACACAGACGCCACACATTCACACAACACACATCTATACACACATAGCTTTTACACACTCTCACACCACACACATACATACCACACACACACACACACACACACACACATACACACACATATACAGACTAGTTTATTGGAATATTCTGTTTGGATCAAAACAGTTCATTGGGGCAGATTCTCTGATTCTCATGAACAAAGCAGTCAATCTATTGTATCTTTAGTTTTTCCACTGATGACTTTCCTTAGAAGTTTATAATGTTCTTCAGCTAAGTATGCTATATAGACTTCATGGTGACATTTCATGGATGGTTTATGAAAAGTAATGAGGAAACATTACCGAAATATGTTGCTGTTTGCTTTAGTTGACTGGCCTGGCTACCACAGGAAGCTTTCTCCAGCACAAACCAGGACAGTGGCTTGCAAACTTCCTCTCAGACACTCCCCAGACAGCCTTCCCTGAATTCCAGCCTTATGAAAGTTCTGTTGAGGAAAATGAATCATTAAGCACTTACTGGAAGAGAAATGTATCCACAGCAGCTTTGGGACAAGCCACCATCCCTCTGTAGTTGGTAGGCCCTCACTTTACAGCCGAAGAAATCATTGAGCACAATTATAAAGTTTGTTATGTACTTACAGCTATCTCCATGTGATGTGATTGTGAAATTCTCGATCCAAAATAAAGTCAGCAGTCTCCTGGTTCCAAATGAGCTGCTCTAATGTGGATTTTCCCAGATTAATTGAATTCTTTGGAACATCCACACAGTACTTTCTCAGAAGTTTTGTCTCAGCCTGCCAAAGTCAAAAGTCCATTAAGTACTTTGCAGTGTGTGATTTTTCAAGTCCACGTTCTGAAGAGAAACTGACTGCAATAAATGATCAGGGTATAATTAAAATGTATACTGTTAGCTTTAGCAATTAAAAACACACTGTGATATGACTGGTTTGAGTACTACTTAGGGCAGCTCTACAGCAGAGCGTAGGTGTTCTCAGAGACTCATTTGGCAGCCTTTATGGAGGAAGTAGGGTACCTTAGGAGGGATAGGTTTAAGTTAAAAGTGTTAACATGAGGGAGAATTATAAAGACAAAACATTTTAGTTTTGTTTGTGTTTTCCTTGGAAGGGTAGGTGAATCAAACTGTAACTTCCAGAAATTTCTTACCACTTTGAATTGTGTTAGGGAGATGTGACTGGGTTTAGAAACAATGACACCATGGGATCTTACCTCTGCTCCCATCGCTGGACATAGGAGTCCCACAGCAGAACCGCAAGTGCTCAGCCCTTTTCGATGAGTATGTGAATTAACTTATCCAAGAAGAGATTTCCACAAAGGTATTTGTTTTTAGCTAATTTAATGTCTTTACTACATTTTCTTTTTTGGAGGTCAAAATAAAAATGCTTTTCTGATTTTTTTTTTTTCTCATTAAGGAGACAAAGATAAAAAAATTGTACAGTTAGCATACCATCCATTATGGTGGTGGTTGTAGTTGTGAAAACAAAATGCATGAGAGACAGTCTGTTTTCTCGAGGAGATGATTCTTGTGCAGGTGCAGAAGGTACAGCTCAGCTTCTTCCTCCTTTCTGAAGCTCAAGCTGAGAATGAGCCTCGGGCTGGAGTTGTGCTCAGTAGGCCCTTCCTAACTGATTGATAATTTCTGCATGGACCAGAGAGGAAGGATAGAAAGAAAGATAGCACACGTGTGTCAGTCTAAATTGAAGTCATGCCATTTGTAAACATTAGAACTTTTCCCATTAAGCATCTCCGGGTCTACTCAAATGATCCAGAGGCAGAAAGGATGACTTTGGCCAATGAAAAATTAAGGATAGGAATTGGGAAAATGGAGGCTTACAAGTGACCATTTAGTTTGGAATATAATGACATTCTGTGAAGTACTTTGGGGAAAACAGCAGAAACATAAATATCCAATCTCTGAGCAGAACTTACTAAACTACCTACTAACAGTCAATGAAATTTTCCCAAATTGACGTCTACGCTCTGTATTTCCCAGCTGGACTGTCCCCCAGACGCTAATTCCCAGATGCTGAAACTTCGGGAGCTGCAGCCTTCATGAAGAAGAAAGTTACTGGGAATGTATCCTTGAAGACACATTGGGGCCATGGCTTGTTCCCATCTCTTCTGGCTTCCCAGCCACCAAGAACTGAGTAGGTTTGCTGTGCTGCTCTCTTCTCCCACAATGTTTTGTGCACCAGAGGCCCAGAGACACTGGAGCCATCAGACTTGCAGACTAAAGCTGTGAACCAAAATTGACCTTTCTACCTTTACGTTATTTACTTCAGAAATTTTGTCATAATTATGGAAAGCAATTAACACAGACATGTATGATTTCCCAGAAAATGCATTCAGTTCTATTTTTCCAGGCATGTACAGGAAAAGAGCATAAATCTTAAGAACATAAATAAGGATGATATGTTTTTTTTAATTTTGGACTGGAAAGATGAATGATTGATTTATTAGCCAAAATTATTCTTTATGAACAAGTTATAAGCAAGGAGCATACCATCACAAGTGGAACCAGCAAAATCTTTTTTGTATACTCTTTAATATATTTTAATTAATTAATCAATTTTTATTTTATGTGTTTGAGCATTTTTGCCTCCATATATGCAAGTGCATCTGTGCATGCATTGCCCATGGAGGTCAGAAAAGGGTGAGAGATCCCTTGGAATTGGGATTACTGACTGCTGTGAGCCATCATGTGGGTGCTGAGAACTGAACCTGAGTCCTCTGCAAGAGCAGCCAGAGCTTTTCACCACTGAACCATCCCTCTACTCCTATAGTGTATAGTTTTTGAATTGAGAATTTGCTTCTTAAAAACCTAAAATCTGTAGAGATGTGGCTCAGTAGCAGCATGTTGGCTAGAATATTCAACTCTTTAGGTTTGATTACCCATGTAGGAGAAAAAAAAAGCCTAAGAGCTTCATGCTTGACAATTTGGATCCTCAGATTTAATTAGCATTTCTTATCCCTATTGTAAAAATAGTGCTTTAATATACCATTTTATTTAACTCATGCCCAAATATTACATCTCTTTAGGAGTGATTAATCAATAGAAATATTCATCAAAAAGCATAAACTTATATTTTGTATACTTTAATATAACATATAAATATATAATCTCACTTGCATTACTGTATTATAGAATATAATTAGTAAAATTAGAAAACAGAGTCAAGAAAAAAATGAAATAACTTGCCCAAGATTTGAACAGTACAGTTTTAAAATACTACAATGCCTTTGTGATGCTTCTTGAAGTTGCTGATAAAGTAATAAAAATTATTTAAATTAGTCAATGTCAGAGTTTTTCTATTGCGATACAACCTAAGAGTGTAATCTAAACTAAAGAGTTGATCATTAGTGATCAAATCATTAAAATATGCCCACTCCTGAAGTATACATCTTTATTATTCATGCCTAAAAGGAGTGCAGTCTCACTCTACAAAGATCATATCAGCAGTGTTAAGATGGACAGAGTTTTGTCAGAATTTGAATCTAGTAATCAGAAATATTTATATATTTTTCTGGGACTTAAAAGTCCGTCTTCAGATACATGATTAATATAAGGAATTTGTCATGCTATTTGCCATCAAAGGGATTTCTCAGATCCATCCTGGAGTGAGTCCTGATGTCAGGAGAGCTCATAATAACTGTCACCTAGTTATAGTTCTGGAAGAAGTGATATGACATAATGTCAATAAGATAGGATGTTGCTTAAACTACTTTTTGAATCTGATATAATTTCTAAAATCACAATTTTTATATGAGCAAGAATATGAAGCAACATGCCTTCCAGTCTATAATTGGTACCTACTACCTTCATAAATGTCATAATTAAATACCAGTGGTTCATTATCCTGTCATAATTTAATTAGACCAAGTTCTCTTGGAGGCAAAGAGAGTTATTTATCAAATTTGAATCAGAAAGGAAATAAACAATCTGTTGTTTTTTTTAATGTGAAAGACAAAAAGACTCATAAGATCAATCAATGCTTCAATGAAATTGGTGGGATTTGCTTTCTTTTTTACATTTCCTTTTTGAGATAAGTTCTTCCTAGATATCCAGGGTTGGCCTAGAATTTACCACGTAGCCCAGAATAGGCTTAAACTCACAATCCCCTGTTTCTTCCTAATGAGATATGATTGCAAGTGTGTACCACTGTATCTGTCCTCAATGATATTTGAAAGTGCAAATATTACATCTCTTTTGAAGTGATTAATTAGTAGAAAGATTCATCAAATAGTATAAATTTATATCTTATGTACTTTAGTATAACATATTATCTCACTTGCATTACTGTATTATATAATATCTCTACTAATAGTTAATGTTTACAGAGAAGTTTTACTGAGTTTGGCATTTTTCTAACTAGTTTACAATTGCTCTCTCATTTCATCTTTAGAAATTTATCCTATTATTATCCTCATTTTACAGATGAGAGCACAAATGCACAGAAATCTTAAGTAGCTTTCCATCGCTATATAGATTGTGAGTGGTGTGGGTTAGACCACATAGTCTAACACTTTACAGTACATTTGATTGATTCAGGTGAAGGTTCTGGCAGGAGAGTATTTAAGGTTGAATATATGAGTGGATCATGTAATGACAACTAGAACCTGGAGACGATGAAAACAGAAGGAAGAATTTAGATGAGCTAGTAAACTGACCATTTTCATTAATTTTAAAGATTATGTCCTAACAAAATCAAATGGAAGGTAAAGGTTATCACTGAAATGGAGCAAGTTTCAGTTTTAGACAAGTCTGAAGTGCTGACAAAGACAAGGGTTGGCTCACAAAACTGAATAGGTAACATAAAATAGAAAAGCAAGTATCTCCACAGATAGACTTAAAACAAAGTGAAATCCTACTTATTATTTAGGATGTGCACATTTGAACTTAGTTCATACAAAATAGTGCCAATAATTGGGAGCAGAGAAGAAATGTCCTGAGTCATATTCCAAAGTCTTTGTCAAAGAATTGGAGAGATAGGACAAAGATGGCAAACTGAACATACAGATTGATGTGTTTTCATCTGAAACTCCACTACAGAGTGTATAGGAGGAAAATCAAGCAGCAATGAAGAAAATAGAAAAGCTATCATTGGAGGACTATTCAGAACACAAACAGCATCCTCCCGGGACACACTTGGAAAGGAACCATCCTGTGGGCAGAAGTGTGCGGCACTCCAGAACTGAGCTGGCATTTAGCACCAAGGTGGGAGAGTGAGATGGAGCTGATGCAAAAGACTAGTTAGACACGAATACGTGGAGGTTTTGCTTCTCTGCAAAGAAATCTGCAACCAGACATTTATCTCAGGCTAACAATGAGCGATTAAATTTTTTTAAGTGGTGCTAAGGTGTCTGTCACCAGAGGAATGAAAGGCAGCAGTACACCAGATCAACCCAGGCCCCAGCTTGAGGGCTTCAACCCCACACCAGCTGTTCCCATCCCCACGTTATTTGTACATCTACTCTAAAATCAAGAGTTAGTGGGTACAAAAGATAATTGTCTTAAAAGAGGACAAAGTTAAACTCTAAACCTTGAAGGAAATATTCAATGGAAAGGTTATGTATAAGTCGGAAAATTACAACCAATGCAAAGGAAAAGAAAAAAAAAGACTACCAGATAATTTTCAGAATTGAAGCCAATTTTGTGTGTTTGTCTGTTTGTTTGTTTTGAAACAGATTCTCATCCTAACCACCACTGGCCTGGAACTCCCTGAATAACCCAGGCTGATGGGGAAGATAAGAGACATAGAATATAAACTCTGAGAGTTCAAGGACTGAGAGTCAAAATGGAGAGGAAGGAAAAATTACTACCAACAAAATGCAAGGAAATTTCCCCAAACTGAAGAAGGAAATACATCTTCAGGTTCACAAAACATCCAACGGAAAGTAGGTGGAAAGATGCAAATGGAGACATATGATTGTGAATATTCCAGAGTTAATTAAAAATACAAAACCATGAGGCACAATCAAGTTGTCTACAAAGAAATAAAGAATCAAGCTAGTCATTGCTTATATGCTTCAAAACAATTAGAAAATGTTTTCAAAGTTCTGAAAGAAAATGGTATCAAACTAAAATTTGCTTAACCAGTATATCATCAAACATGAAGATAGAATAAAAGCATTTTCAGATGCAAGATAATTCAGAAAGTTTATTTCCCAAGCCTCCTCTTTTTTATGAAGGAGCCTAAGAGTATATATATTTTTAATTGAGGCTATAAATTATTAGTATTATCATTCAAGTGATCAAATGAAGAAGCTGGATGCTAACATTCCGTAAGCGCCTACTTCCAGTCACTTCTGAGGGCAGAATATTCTTTCCAGTAACATTTTTTCTAAGATTGGGATGCATTTCTTACCACTTTTAACCAAGATTGTCATGATATGTTTGGAGATACTTCATGGAGTATAAAAATAGAATCTTAATGTTCTCCAACAGCAGTTTGAAATCTGGAACCACAGATTGAAAAAATGCAGTCCCACCAAACTACTTAATTCAGATGCAAAGCTCAAGGTCTTCATAATGAATCAAGCTGATTTGTCTTTATTGGTTCTTATAATTCACTAAGGGTGGATTCCAAAAATTCCGTATAGTGTAGATGTTTACAGTCATTGAGTGTGAAAATAAATGCATATCTAAGAAAAGCCGAAAAGCCAAAGGAATCAAGGAAGGCAGGCAGAGGCAGGAAGGTACACACCCTCATCCCCCAGAGTAGGTAGTCAAGACAGCTTGTCTCAAATGAACAGATAAGAATTAGAGGTACACATGCCAGTCTCTACCATGCCATCTCCAGATGGTATTGATGGTATTGGGGTGTATGTTTATCAGCAGAAACACAAAAGTGATACCATAATTTTTCAGTTAATTTCAGAAGTTCAAAAACCAGTGTCATGAATGGGTGGACTGGTGCACACCTTTAGTCTCAACATTTGAGAGGCAAAGGTAAGCAGATCTCTGTGAGTTTTTGGCTAGCCTGGTCTACATAATGAGCTCCAGCCTACCCCAGGCAACATAGTGAGATCATGTCTCCAAAAACAAAAACAAAACAAAACTCAGCACCACCAACAATAGCAATGTGGCTGTTGTTAGTTTCATATTCAGGCTCAAAAAGTAGGTAAACATATTAATTGACTTCCTTTCCCCCATTTTTGAATATGTCTCCCATAACCTAGTAGAAAAATAAGTAAAAGACAAAAGACTTCAATTCATTCAGGTCAACCCACACATTCACACAACTTAAAAATATAGAATATGGACCCCATAACAGGATGGTGTCTAGAAAAAAAAGTCTTAAAACAAGTGATTAAAAATGAAAGAGAGGGCTCTGGGGAGACAGCTTAGTGGGTAAAGTATTGTGCAAACATGAAGACTTGAGTTTGAATCCCCAGCATCCACACAAGGAAGTCATGTTTGATCACATACCTGCAACCCAGTTGGGGATGAAGTGGAGAAAACAACAGACAGAGTAAAGCATGGACCCCTTTACCAGACAGAGTAAAGCATGGCCTCCTTTACCAGTCTAGTCAGTCAGCAAGTGCTGGGATCAGTGAGAAACCTTCCAGATGGATAAGGTGGAGAGTGACATTGATCTCTGCTCTCCTGATAAATGAGAAACATTCTCCAAAGAATGAAAAATAAAATACCAAGACAGGATACTTTTTCATTGCTGAACTAGCAGGGATTAAAAGATAGACAGTCTCAAGGCAATACCAATCAGTCACAATCAGCTAATGGTAGAAGAAAGACAAAGAACCTTTTGGAGCACAGTTTAGAAATAAATATCAAACCATTTACAACCTCTGGCATAATAGTTCTAGGAATGTTTTTTAAGGGTAACATTAAATAAGTGCATAAAAATTTAAATAGAAGGAGACTGAAGAGATGACTCAGTGGTTAAGAGCACTGGATGCTCTTGAAGGAGATCTAGGTTCAGTTCTCAGCACCTTTATGATGACTAACAATAGTCATAACTTCAGTTCCAGGGATCAAATGCCCTCTTCTGGCCTCTGTTGGCACATTTGGGTGCACTCATATACATGCAGGCAACATATGTGTGTGAATGTGTACATATATATAACAAACAAATAAAAAATTCAAATACAGCAAAGCTTATTGAAACTCAGCTTACAAATCCAGAGAAGGAAATTATTTAAAAGTCCATTCAGAAGAAATTTTAAAAAACTATGAAACATATGAAAAATGAATGATAAATCTGCTAACCAGGAAAACATCTAAAATCCATTTGCTTAGTACATATGATGTGGTTCCATTTTGATGGAGCTGAATAAAGAAATATTTGTGTAGAAATGTTCATCATTGAAACTGAGGACAGATGTACCTATGGACAGAGCTAGGGGTAAAAAATGGCATTGTCTCAGAAGCAGATAAGACTGAGCATTCATTGTTGGTAGTATATTTATAAACCACAAAAATTCTCACTAAGCACTGAAAGGCTTTTTAAAAACTACCACCATACCTAACAATTCTAAACAATTTTAATGATCAACTTTCTAATAAGTGGCTGGAGAGGTGGCTCAGTGGTTAAGAGCACTGGCTGTTCTTATAGAAGACCAGGTTTAAAATCCCAGCACCCATATGACAGCTAACAAACCATCCATAACTCCTGTTCCAGTGGATCTAATACCCTCTTCTGACCTCAGAGGGCACTGCATGACACCGTGTACTTACATACCTGCAGGCAATACGTTTATACACATAAAAAAACAAAAACAAATACATAAGAATAAAAGAGAATAAAAAGTATGCCACTGTTCAGGGACCATATTGGAAGAAGATATGGAAATATTGTAAGTGAAAGGGTTGGTGCACAAACATAGGAAACAGACTTTCAGGCCACTGGAAGCTTGCACATATGAACTTGGGCCGCTAGTGGTGAGCCAGCCCTAATCTGGGAACTGTTGGCAACTGATTTCTGCTGGGTGAGGGAGAGTAGATCTTCCTTAAGATCTCTAAATAGGCTGAGTAGTCTCCAGTGGATGAACTTGTACAGAGAGAGACATCTGGATACAAATACTTGACCAGATAGGCCTTAACATGTATGATGGAATGCATGAGATCTGATGGGGGAATGGGAGTGGTATCTGGGGGCAGGGATGAGGGAGGGAGTCTAAATTTGATTAAGAACTATTGTGTGAAATTCCTGGATAAGAAAACAGAAAATGGGTTTAAGTGTTTACTCAAATGTCCCCTTCTTACTGATGACAAATCACCCATTTAAAATTGGTCTCTCTTGCCAGGTGTGGCTAGTAAAGGGTCAAGTTTGTTTCTGTGAGGCAATCAGATCTGAGCCATTGTTAGCTCACAATGGTCATTTAATCCCTGTGCTACTGCATCAGGGTGTCTTTCAGCATGCATTACAGGGTTTTAGATTATAACATAGAGCATTAGTAATAGGAGACTTTTCTGCAACTATTCAAGTATTTTTCCCTGAGAACTGAAGGAAGATTACCAGCTATTTATTGGAAGTATCTCTTTTATGGATTAGTAAAATAAGAATTTTTTTTTTATTTGAAGTCTCATTCCTATGACATTTTAATTAGTGAAATTCTGTTGTGATTCTAGCAACTAGAACCTTTAAGATGCATAGTTGAACAAGAATATTATTTAGTTACGAAAATTAGAATTTGATTGAATTTAGAAATGGTGGGAATCTAGAAAAATCATTGTAGAGTTCATGGCCAAAAGTGTGGGATGGTTTCTAAGCAAGTGATTTACCTCACTTGTGGTAAATCCTGGTAGTTTTACAGGCAATGCTACACTGATGTACAAGGTGTTGTAACGAGTGCCTCAGAGCTCTGTAAAGCCTCTTGAGCCATCTGGACCATCAGGTAGCTGGGGATTGCTCCCCCCCCCTCAACACCCTGATGGCAGACACTCTGATACAGTAAGCTCTTCCTTTCAAGTTCTCTCCTCCTCCACCTCCTCCAACTTACCCTGGTAGAATCATTGCAGAGGAGGGACTTATGAAGAAGGATAGAGAAGCAGTAGACAGAAAAAAACAAAAAAGAGATGGTGGTCCCTGTGGCCTGCACAGTCTGCTGGGAATTGATTCTGGTGTCTCCTGATGGGACAGCAGCTATACAGAAAGAACTTTGGGTGGGAGAGATCTTGGTCTCTCCACTCTCCATTTCCATAAAGTTTTAAAGGGCTGCCTACAAACCTAAGGCTTTCAGGAGCCTAGCGGTGAATAATGTATTCTGGAAAGACAGATAAAAGCATGGGGGATATAAACATATGTCTGGAAAAGTGGAGCTTTTATAGACGGTCAGGGAAACATGAAAAGACCCACTAATGTTAACTAGTAAATCTACTGCAAACTGCAGAACGTTGTGCATCTCCAGCCCATCAAATGGTCCCCAGGGATTTACGAACAGGGACAGGAGGAAGTGCTGTTATCTTTGAGCCTACTGCCTTCCCTACAGTGTCTATGAGTTACTTTTCTCATTGCTGTCATCAAGCATCTGTCAGAAAGCAACTTAAAAGATGAAAAGTTTATTTTGTCTAATAGTTCAAGAGGGGATACTGTCCACCAAGGCAAGAAGGCATGGTGGTTAGAGTGTGAAGTCTGTAGTCACATGTGTCCCTGGTCAGGAAGCAGGGAGAGAAGAATGCTGGTTCTCAGCTTGCTTTTTCCTTTTTCCTCTTTGATTCAGTCTCACCCTAGTCCATAGGCTGGTGCTGCTTGTATTCATGGTGATTTTCTTTCCTTAGCTTAAACCCTGGAAATGCTCTCACAGACAAACTCAGAGGGGTGTCTTCTTAGGTGACTCTTCTTAGAAGACTCCAAATCCTGTTAAACTGACCAGAATGGTAAACAATCACAGCATGCAGCTAATGACCTCATAGTCTGGGAATAATTATCTCACACTTGAACCCAACAATGTTACTGAATCTTTTGATCATACCATTTCCTTCATTGTTTCTTTGGTCTCTGGATTAGTTATAATATAGAAAAAGACAGGTAATAAAAGAAAAAGTCCATGAAAAGGGGGATTGAGGGAGTTCCGGTCATATCCACGTAGGAGAACTAGACTTCCAAGACATAGAAATGAGTGGAAATCTAGCTCCTACTTGCTCTCTGCTATAAACTGCTCATTTGCTTCAGAAGAAAAGAGAAACCTGTATTTTCTCAAGCAGTGTTCATAGTACACAAACTCTTAAAGAGATAGATGCAAGCATGGTTTGCTTTTGTTTGCCGAGCAAAGACAGAAAGTTGCTCAGTTCTCTATAGAAAACTGAAGAAGACAGTACAGGCAGAAGAAAATTATGACTTGTAATAAAATCACAGAAGAGGCCACAGACAGCCCTAGGGGGACATCAGAAGCTAAGATGTCTTTTCAGAGTTGTCCCAAATAGACAGAAGGACACAGACTTGTGATCCCCATCAGTCATCATTTGCTTGGCTTCAAGTCACTCCCAAAGGGGCATGGTCATAGGTGAAGCATTTCCCCACAGCCTAGGACAATACATACAAGGTGACAGCTGAGCTGTCAGCAGCCACACTCAGAGCCCAGAACATTGCTACCTTGGTTCTGACAAGAAAATCTTGTCAGACAGCTGTCTGTGTCTGTTGATGCTGCTTCAGCAAATACGTGAGACGACGGGGGAATTTATACAGAGTAGGAATTTAGTTCTTGCAGTCGAAGGCCAAATCCAAGATCAAGTCACTTGAATTTGGTGAAAGGTGAGATCTTGGTTCTGCATTCTTATAAAGCAAAAGGGTAAAACTTTCTACCTATATTCCCTCAAGCAGTCATCTCTTTGTACTTGTGTGTTAAGTATCAGATTCCAGCATATATATATCAGGGAGACACATTTGAACCATAGGAGAATCATACTATTTCATATGATCATTAAGTGTTTATCAGAAATAAAAATGTGCATAATCAGAACAAAAGAAAGGTTCAAAATATTAAGAAAAAAGACTTAAGTGAAAATCTTCATACTTGAACTGAGATGTATGTATATCATTCATTCTTAAAAAAGTAAAAGTAAAATATCTAGAACTATGCTAGCCACTGCCAAGGCTGCTGGCCACATGTGCCCACTCAGCACTCCAAGTGTGATGTGCACAAACTGAGATGCGATGTAAGTATAAAACATACACTGAGTTTTGAATACTTGGAATAAAAGGTGAAATTTTTAAAAAATTATCACATTGACAATATGTCTTTAAGATAACATTTCATATACTGAATTAAGTAAATTTTTAACCTCATTTATTTGAAGAATTCATACATGATTGCTATGTATTTGCATAATTTCCATTCATTTCTCTCCCTTCCAACTCTTAATCAGACCTATTAAATTCATGACCTCTCCTCTAAGTAATTTTGAGTGTGTGTGTGTGTGTGTGTGTGTGTGTATCTCCTACTTATTCCAATTAGTGTTGCCTTATTTGGATGTGTTGAGGACTAACCCCTTAGGATTGGGATCTTGCCCCTGAAGAAACTGGTTCTCCCTCCCTCAGCAGCTGTTGATTGCCTATAACTCATCATCTAGGGATGGAGCCTTTTGAAATTTTCCTCCAACTCTATTGGCATATCAAGTGATGTGGCCTTTGTATTTTGGGCAGGCCTACATATTGCTGAGAATTGATTGGTACAGCAACCCTGTCCTGTCCAGGAGACACTATCTTGTAGCAGTTCTCCTGGTCCTGTGCCTTTTACAATCTTCCTGTCCCCTCTTTAATAATGTCCCCCAAACCTTAGGAACTATGATAAAGATGTCCCATGTGGGGCTGGGCACTGCACTCATGTATTCTCTGTATTTTGACCAGTTGTGGATCTCTCTAATAGCCTGTCTGTTGCAAAAAGAAAAGTTTATTTGGCAAGATTTGAGAGTTGTACTTATCTATAGGTATAAGGATGCCTATTTAGAAGATACTTGAAAATTATATTACTTTAGTAATATGGTATTAGGAGTATATCCTCTAGGGTCTGTGACCTCTCTAGTCATGGCTTCTTGGATAGGATTATAGTACCAGATATGAGTTGCTACCAGTTCAGTGGACTTGAGTCCCATTTAGACAGCTGTTGGTTATCCCTAAGACAGAAATCTCACATTGAAGCTGTGAGAGCTAGCCCTTGGATAGCGGCTTCCAGGTCAGCAACATACTTGGTTTCTGTAAGTCTGGTGACTGAAGTGTGTGGTGTCTTCAGCAACAGGGTTTCAATTTTATGTTTGGCAAGCAACAGGGAGTGATGGCAATAGCCTATTTTATCGGGGAGGTCTCTTGGACCCTCCTGACCAACAATTCCAAGAGGTGTATCATCCTTTGCTTGGCACTTGGATTTTGATTAGATAGTCTTGAGAAGAGCATTATCCTACTATATAGGTGAGGTAACTAGATGAAAACTGGTGTGTGTGTGTGCGCGCGTTTATAAAATACTAGGTTTCCTATGGCTTTAAATTTGTCTAGAAAAGTTCTTTGCTTTCTTTTCTTTTTCTTTCTTTCTTTCTTTCTCTTCCTTCCTTCCTCCCTCCCTCTCTCCCTCCGTCCTGCCCCCCCCTCTTTCTTTCTTTGTCTCACTAGTGGAACTCGGACTCAGGGCCTCATGAACACTAAACCAGTTTTGTACCACTGAGCTACATCCTTAGGCCAAGAAGACTCTGAGAGTTTCATAAATGGATCATTATCACACGCCACAGTTTAAAGTATAGTAGAAACAACCACAAAAGGAGGAGTACAGAAAAACCACCTTTTAAAAAATTGTCTCAGAAACTTATTTCTGGGTATTTTGGAATGCTAACACCAAACTCTTCACTTAGATGTTGGGAGACTGTATTAGCTTCCACTGCCATAACAAACACTATACAATGCATAGCCCAGACAATGGAAACTCATTTTCTCTAGTTCTAAAGGCTAGAAATCTATGATCAAGGTAGCAGCTCTGGGTTGTGAGGGTTCTGTTCCTGCCTTAGGGATGGCTAACATTTTGCTGTATACCTAATGACAGGGAGCTTCAGGAGCTCGATTATCCCTTTTTAATAAGGCCATTGATTGTAAGAATCGCACCTTTAGCACCTCTTCCAGACCAAGTTGTTTCCATAACATCCTACCCCTAAACACAGTCACATGAGGATTAGGATTTTAATATACTAATTTAGGGAGATTTAACAGTAGTCCACAGCAGAGACTGAGATAGTACCTGAGTCATACAGCTAGTTTGCCTTCATTGGCAGATAGGAAATGGATATGAAGTAGACAAGATTCTCTGCGCTGCTCTCCCAGAGAAGCAGAGTCATTAGGAAGCCAAAGGGTTTGCCAAAATGACATCTAAAAGAGATTTTGACTCACTTTAAAACCCTTTTCTCAAGGTAAGAGAAGTGCACCCACCATAAATCAGTGATCAGTGTGCCTAGACTAGGAAACAGCTGGAGCTCACTGGGCAAATTCTCGGGTGCAATGAAACAGCAGTTCCACATGCCAGCAACACGAGGCTACGTGGCAGCAGATGACAGCCAAACAGAACTATGAGTCACATTTAGGGCGAAAATAAGGTAATGCAAATAAATCACTTGCATTTGTTTCTATCACCAACTGTGCCGCACTTTTGTATTTATTTTATATATCGCCATCAATTTTGTGCCAGTCGTGTTTTCCTCAGCTCATAATTTTATTACAGCATCATTCAAAGCCACTCATTTCTTCCATTCCCACTGCCAATGACCAAGTCCAGATTTTCGCTACCTCAGCCAGAACGATTGCTTCCAGCTCCTTCATCTTTTTCTTTCCAATTTTTTTTTTCTCTTCAATCTATGATTTAGCCTGTTAACTCCTTGTAGGTCATCTTTTCCAAAACATGTCATTTCCTTGCTCGAGAAACTAGAATAACAAGAAACATGTCATTTTCTTTTCCTAAAACATGTCATTTCCTTGCTTAAGAAACTAGAATGACATCATATTGTCCAGACAGTATGGCAAGCCCAGACACAGTATGGCACTCCATCAAATTCAGACACAGCATGGCATTCCAATAGACACGAAAAATATGTTAGTCTTTCTTCCTCTGTCTCCTTCTTTTAGAACACACTTTCTTACCCTAATGCACCCTTTAAATTGTTTTAAATAAATATAGATTGAACATCTAATGTATATAATACTATTTAAATTCTGCATTTTTTCTAATCCAGTTTTTCTCAAATAATCCAGAGCTTTCCTCGGTGGATCCCTGGCTTTTCTGAACTCTTCAATGCCTCTGTTTTGCACTACATGTTATTGTATGCTCATCTTTCATCTGACACTTTTGTGCTTCTAATTATTGAACTCTTAACCAACTTGCTTCCTCATCACAGTCAGAAATGTTACCTTGTACCTAAAATCTGAAAAGAAAATGAATATTTATTGACTACTTCCTCTGTGCCAGTCACTTTAAGATGTGTTTAACATTTGCTATTCAGAATTCTCTGCATCACTTTTCCTGTGTGTGCTTTCTCTTCATCGTTTCCATATTGCCCTGCCAGACAGCCCTGAGTACTAATGCCAAATAGCACCAACTCAAGTAGCAAGCAGCAGATTTACTGGTGTTTTTAGACAATGATGGAATTTCCACTAGTCAGCTCTTCTAGTTGGGCTGAAGCCTCCTGACTTGCTTCTGGAACTTCCCGTTTCTTCAGCAGCCACCCCCCCACACCACCCTCAGCAACTTACAAGTGATCCTGTTTGTTTGAAAGGCAGTTTGGCTGGCTATCTTTTTTTTATTCATTCCAAGTAGAGTCATAAGAATCATTTTAATACAAACCTACACCCACGAGGGAGTTTTTAAAACAGAGACTTCTCTTTCTCTTTGAGAGGTTTTCTTCAAATCATTAATGCATTTTTTTCTGATGCCACACACATTTTCTCATTTAATCCATGTCACAGCAGCTAGCAATAAACATTTATGGAATGTTTACTTTGCACCAAAGCTATTCTGAGTATGTTATCCACATTATCTGATTAAATCTGAATTATAAACACAGAGGGAAACACTATTATTCTTCATATTTTATAGATTAAGTGAGGATAAGTAGTCTATTAGAGAACTTGGACAGTAATTGAAAAGGCCCTAATTAAAAACCGAGGCAGCTTGATGCCAGAGTCCAAACCCTAAATGTGGCTTCCTTACTGAGATGTCTTACAAACTGAGACTTGGAAGGTGAAATCACCTTCTGTAATCACAGAGATGGTGACTGCTGAAATGGAGATCCTTGCCCCCTCAACTAGAGCATGAGGTCCCAGTCTCATCCCCTGAATATTATATGTAGTTGTACATGTTAACTCACAGAAATACATAGGAAGGTCATTCCTTTAGAAAGCGTTGATTCTTATTTTTCCTTGATTCCTCATATCCTACAGATCAACAAAACTCCCACCAAAATACCTCCTTCCTGTCAAATTTCCTTCATATGATCCACACCAACAGAATTACTTAATACTATCCATCTGCTCTCTGCTTCTATGTTGATCCTTCCTACTGATTTATTACAGTAGCTATATACAGATTAAATGCATGATATGTGAAGGAAGCCAGAATGAATGGGCAGAAATTAACATAGGTGTTTAATCAGAAATGACTTTTGGGAGCAATAAGACTTTATGGCACAGTGCTGCAAATTTAAGAGAAGTTACTATAACAAACTTGACATAACAGAGCCACCACATTGGAGAGCAGTAATGACAGTGTAGCCTCAATTTTTGATGAACATAAGTGGCATGTCCATATAGGAATTTTAAATTCATATAAGCGATTGATTTTAACCTGTATTAGAAGCTGGGTCTTGATAGCTCTGGCTTATGATCCTAGACACTCAGGAGACTGGGCCTGAGAATCCTGAATTCAAGAACTATCTGATCTACAGAGTGAGTTAATGGCCAGCCTGGGTAACTCGGTGAGACCCTGTTTCAAAATAAAAATCAAAGGAGATTTAGGGCTTTAATTTAGTGGTAATGTGCTTGTCCAGTATGTGCAAAACCATGGGTTAAATTCCTAGTACTGCAGAAGGAAAGAAAATAAACAAAATGTAATAGAAATTGTATAATTTTAGTACTATTATTGCCCCAAACATTTTTAAAGTGTTTCCATAGAAAGAATATCATACATTTTGTTTCTACCAATATAGCAAATGCTTATATTTGAATTATAATATATAATATATATTATTATTCACTAAGTAAGCACTCCCTAGGATAGATATTTCTAGGCTTAAAACTAGACCTGTGTTCTGGTTCTTTTAGTATTTATATTTTTTTAATTTTTATTAATTCTTTGAGAGTTTTATCCAATGTATTTTGATCATCTTCCTCCTTCTAATTCTTCCCAGATCCATGCGCACCTCCTTACCTACTCGTCTTCCTTTTCTTCCCCAATATCAAGTCCAACTGTGCTGCCCAAATACTCTTAAGTATGGTCTCAGTCCCGGAGTATGTTCCACCTAACGGAGGCCATGCCCATTTCAAAACTGACTTTTTCTCCCAGCAAATCATATGCCAATAGATCCTTGGTCAAGTGTGAGACTTCATGCCCACCTCTTGCCTCCATGCTGGAATTCTGTCTGGAGCTTGAGTGGGTCTTCTGCATCCTGTCACTATTACTGTGTGAGTTCATATATGCAATGTCCCTGCTGTCTGGAAAATACTGTTTCCTTATAATCACCCCCCATCTCTGGCCCTTACAATCTTTCTGCCCCTTCTTCCATGAAGAACCCTGAGCCTTGTGGGGATGGGTGTGATATAGATGTACCACTTAGGGTGAGGTTCCACAGTCCCTTATTGTCTGTAGGTTGACCAGTATGGGTCTCTGTGACATTTACCTTTTACTGCATAAAGCCTCTTTGGTGAGGTTTGAGAGGTGCACAGCAATTGGGTATAGCAATATGTCATTTTAGTATTATTCCATGTTGGGGGTCCCAGCACTCAGGGCCAGGCTGAGGAGGACCAAAGAGTCTCGGCCATAGAGTGAGGAGGTGAGTAGGCGTGGAAGTGGAATCAAGACAGTGACTCTGGGAGTTGAACAGAAAGCCAGCAGTCGTGGTCTGCTGCAAATTCATTTATTCAAGAAAGAGCAGAGAGTCTTGTAGGTCTTGTTAGCCAATAGCCTTATGGGGTGGGGTCCTGACCACAGCCAATTGCAGTTTGTTCCCAGGTGGATCAGGTTCCCTCCAGGTGCTGGACAGAAACTGGCTTCACAACCAACTGGTGTGGAGCACCACACCCACGAGAGCCATTCCTTCATTCCTCCTAGCAGGTGGCCTAGCTAGGCCCACCCTGAATTTTGCCCAACATATCCCCCTTTTTATTTTTGTTTTGATTTTTAGCCAAAAAGAAAACTGGCTATTATTGCTCATGTGATTCCCCATGATTCTACAAAAGACTTGAATTGGGCAGATGTATATGCCAGGCCATTAACTGTCTTAATCGCCCAGGGTACACCCATTACCAACATAGCAGTTTTTGTTGCCTTAATAATGTGGGATGCCTTCTCACCCGAAAGGTCAATAGTGAAAACAAATTTAGAGTAGGTGTCCATGATGATATGGACATATTTAAGGCTGCCAAACGAGGGTATATGGGTGACATCCATTTGCCAGATGGCATTTGGTGTTAGGCCTCTAGAGTTAATTCCCTGCAGCTGCATTGGTCCCAAGGGGGCCAAAGGGACACAGGCTTTACATGTACGGATTAAATGCTTACATTGACTAAGAGAAAGCTCAGGGTAGAGGACCCGTAGGTTAGAGAGGGAGAGATGGAATCTTCGGTGCAAGCATCTGGCTTGTTATAGTAGTGGCAAGGAGGTGACTGCAATAAATTTATCTACCTGTGCATTTGTGTCATCAAAGAAGCCAGGCAAACCAGTGTGTGAGCATACATGTTCAATGAACCAAGAATGCTGCCTACTTTCCATCAATAATTTTAAAAAGCTTATGACAATATCTATGGGTTTATGAGAGAGCCTGGGGCTGGCTGAGGGCAGCGTCCTTGCCTTGCCAGTTTGAAAAGAACCCATCTTTATCATATGTTTATTGACCTCGCGAAGGTCCTGAAGTAATCTGTATTTGTTGTTTTTCTTTGAAATGATAAAGATGGGGGAATTATGGGGACTGATGGAGGGCTCAGTGTGGCCAAGATCAAGCTGTTCTTGCACAAGGGATTTGAGGGTAGTCAATTTAGGTTCTAAAATAGGCCACTATTCAACACTCGAGGCTTGCGGGAGTAATAGAAGGTCAAACAGTGGCCTCTAGAATTGGGGGTGCAATGGAGTGTCAGATGGCTTATTGGAGTTGGATCACTCTGAGAGGCCAATGGTGTCATCATAAAAGGTCTTATCCGTAGTGATAACTACACCCATATTTGTAAGGATGTCTCTTCCCCATAGGGTATTAGGGATATCAGCCACCAGAGGGTAAAATTCCCCTGTGTTGACATCATAGTCCTCCTAACTTGTCTAGTGGGCTGTTGTCCACCAATACCCTGGATGTGAGGTCCAGGCTTATATACCCAATTGGTCGTACAGAGCACATCATTAGCAGAGATGATAATAGCATCCACACCCGTTTTCACAATGCCCTTAAATTCAATGCCATCCAAAGAGACCAAAATACATGGAGTATGATTATAAACTGGGAGAGCCCATCTTATTTTAGGAGAGTACCCTCTTATGGGCGGGCTGAGGGTTGCCCCTGGGGGAGTTTTAAAGGCATATTATTGTTGGATTTAATTTTGCAATCTTTGGCTCAGTGGTAACCTTTATGACATTTAGGGCAAGGGGTCTTGGGCTTCGAATTGGACCTTTCAAGCATAGGGCAGGTCTGTTGAAAGTGCCCTGGTTGGTTACAACCCCAACAAATGAGTGGTTGAAAGATAGATTTCTGGATGGAGATTGCTAGAACTTCAAAGGGGGCAGTTACAGGATTAATACCCTTGGTGGCCACAATCCACTTACGGAGTTCCTCATTGCGCACAGCAGCAATAGCATTACGAGCCAGCATGGTGACCCGCTCCCAGGCCAGTTGTTTAATGCATCCCTGGCAGGGCCCGGTGGGGTGTGGTGGTCCACAGATTCTGTCACTCATGAAAGGAAATCCGTGAAACCTTCAGATGGACCTTGGACTAAATTACAGAAAAATGTATCTGGGTTTTGTGGGAGGCAGGCCTTAAGTCCTTGAAGTGACAAAGATTTAACTTGCTCAAAGTAGGCCTAAATGCCCACTGTGGCTTGAGTCAGGGAGTCTGTATAGGGGCCTGTGCCAAGGAGCACATCCCGGAAAACCTGTATACCCAATTGGAGATTTTTGCGCGCCTGTGATTCAGCCAGATCACCTATAGGCTGCTTTCCATTGAAGGAACTCCGATGGGGAAAGAACTGCTTTAAGGAGTACCAATCATAATGTCTGAAGGTGGGTGGCCCACTGTAAACAAACCTGTTCAAAATATGGAGAATCCACGCCGGACTCCTGAGCCGCTCTGCCAATGAGAGCCAGGTCAGTGAGGGGAGTGGGACACCAGGGCCTGACTGCTGCATCTGGTCCTACATTAACAGGAAGAGTTGAAAGAGGCGGAGGGGTGGTAGGACTGGAAATGGTCCTTGCAAGGGGTACTGATGGGGTGGTAGGACTTGCCCAGTGTGGAGCAGGCGAGAGGTTGGTAGGACGTGCCCAGGGCAGGGTGGGTGGGACGAGGCTCTGTCCAAGGGCTAATTGAAGAGGTGGGTGGGTATTGATTCATCCGTGGCAGCTGGGAATCTCTCTTCCTTACCTGAAAAGACAAGACTTGCAAGGTCAATTTTTGTCCCTCTTTATAACCTTCATGATAGGTGGTAATAATCTCCTCAGCTGATGAACCTTTAAGACTGGCAATTATAGCAAGGATAGGGAAAAATGAGACGGGAGGGTGTGTCCCTCATAAACTTCACTCTTCGTGAGAAAGAGAACACAGGACCAAATAGAGGCATCCCAATCATTTTCAGGGTTAATCCATGGGGCTAGGAAAAAGGTTTCATTCCAAAAAAATGCTAAAATATTTTTGTTTTACTTTCAAGCCATGCTGCAAAAGCAAAGCTCTAATTGCTTGCAGCTGTGGCATTTCCTGGTGGGAGGAGAAATTATTCATTATGGCCAAATGATGGCTAATGAAATAAAAACTCAAGGCCGCTATAATCAGAACACAAGCCAAAATGGCCAATATCAGAATCCACTAAGACATGCCACCAAAGTCCTGGGGGCCAAACTGCCCCATGTCCCAGTGGAAAACTCCTGCAGATCTCCACTCCAGCCTCCGCGAGAGTCCTACAGTTTGCACTTCAAAAAACCTCGCAGGTATGCATCAGCCTCCAAAAGCTCTGCAGTTCTACAGCTCTTGCTCCAACAAATGTCAGAGTCCAGAGCCTGCCTGTCCCACAAGGAGTAGTTACATTGAACTTCTCAGCCCTAGTCATCTGTGGGGAGCTTGGCTTGATGCAAAAACACTTACCTCAGGACAGTGCAATTAAAACTCAGAGTTTAATTTAAAGCTCTGTAACCCAGCCCACAGGAGCTAGTTGGAGCAGTTTTAAATAAAAAATGGGAAAACCAGCCTTCCCCAGGCCAGTTACCCACACGATATCTCCTCCAGAAAAGCTTAGCTAATGGCTTCACCTCGGTTCCGGAAATCTAGAGGGGATTAAACCCTCACTTGATTCTTCCAGATGAACCGAAAAAGGAGGGGCCAACATGGGCTTCCGAACCCATGTGGTGGCGTGTGCTTTCCTTCAGAGTAGGGAAATGGAAAAGAGCAAATGGGAGGGGTCCTCCTCTGCTCTTGAGGACCGACAGCACACAGAACACTGGGAGCCGACACACCGACAGTCAGACCTGGGGCATCTCACCAACGCGGAGCGGGGCGGAGTCCCTATTCTAGGTGCCAATATATTGGGGGTCCCAGCACTCAGGGCCAGCCTGAAGGGGACCAAAGGGTCTTCACCATAGAGTGAGGGGGTGAGTAGGCACGGAATCAAGACAGTGACCCCAGGAGTTGAATGGAAAGCCAGCAATGATGGTCTGCTGCAAAGTCATTTATTCAAGAAAGAGCAGAGAGTCATATAGGTCTTGTTAGCCAATAGCTTTATGGGGTGGGGTCCTGACCACAGCCAATCGCAGTTTGTTCCAGGTGGATCAGGTTCCCTCCAGGTGCTGGGCAGAAACTGGCTTCACAACCAACTGGTGTGGAGCACCACACCCATGAGAGCCATTCCTCCATTCCTCCTGGCAGGTGGCCTAGTTAGGCCCACCCTGCATTACGGCCAACAATTCCCAATTAGTAGAATATTAGTAGCACACGACCTATCTAGCAACAGGTTCCTTGGCCCTGATAATGGTGCCAGATATAGGTACCATCTCCTGCAGTGATCTTTAAAGCCAATCAGAGGGTGCTTAGTTAGCCCATATTTGTGCCACTATTACATTATGGATCATATCTTGCCAGCCAGCTCAGGCATTTTAGTAGCTCACAGACATTACAGCTGAGTAATCAGTTTGCTTACTTTTCTCTTCTAGTAGCATGCATAACACCTTACACCCCTACGAAAGGTAGCCAATAGGGATGAAGCCTCTGGGTAGTAGCCACTTGATTTCTCCATGTTTTATGACTCAAGTATGTGTTGGTTTTGGCAATAGTACCTTACTGTCAAGTTCTAGAGGGTAACAAAGAGCAATGGCAGTAACTCATAATGTTTGGGGGTTAATGAGATCTGGCCAACTCAAAGATGGATAGGTAGTCTTATTCTTGGCACTGAGGTTTTTATTTGTTAGGCTGAGGTGTCTACTTGGGATATTGTCCCCCTGTTATAGAGTAACTCCATTTAACCTCTTTAAAAATATATATACATGTATTTTTTAAAGAACATCTAAAGTAGTAGGTTTCCTATGTGTTTTTTCAAAAGGCTTTTAGTGTTGGTTATCCTTTCCCATATTCCCTCCTGTGCCCTATGACCTATCCCCCACCTTGTTTAATCCTTCCCGTATCATTTATTATTCCTCTTCCTCCCTTTATAGCATTGTATTCTATCACACTTCTCTTGAAAGATCCCTCCTCACCCTGGCCCCTTACTAGTTTCCTATCCTTTAAGGGTATTCAAAATGAAACATATATATAAAGAGTCAAAGATAACACCTGCATGTGAGAGAACACAGGAGATGTTTGTCTTTCTGGGTCTGGGATACCTCACTTAGGTTGATTATTTCCAGTGTCATTCATTTTCCTGAAAATTTCATAATTTCATTTTTCTAACTGACCTAATAATAGTAAATTGTGTTAATGTACCATATTTTTCTTATCCCCTCATCAGTTAATGAACATCTAGGCTGTTTCCACTTCTGAGCTATTGTGAGTATTAGAACATGGACAAACAGCAATGAATATGGATGAGCAAGTATTTCTGTAGTAGAATATAGAGTAATCTGTGTATGTGCCCAAGAGAGGTGTAGCTGGATTTTTTTGATAGATTTATTTCTACTTTTTTTAGGAACCTCCACACTGATTTCCATAAACCTTCACTAGCAGTGAAGATGTGTTCTTTCTCCACATCCACAGGAGTGTTATTGATACTTATCCTTTCTTTTTTTTTTTCTTTTTTTTTTTTTTGTCTTAGACATTTTGACTTGGGTAAGATGAAGTCTCAATGGTGTTTTAATTTTCATTTCCCAAATGGCTAAGGATGCTTAACATTTTTTATTGTTTCACAGCCATTTGCATTTCTTCTTTCCAGAACTCTCTGTTTAGGTCCGTGCCCTATATTTTTTTAATTGGGTTGGTTTAAAAAAAAGTTTAGGTTATTTTTTTAAAATATTTTTTAGTTCTCTGTGTAGTATAGGTCTTTGTCAGGTGTATAACTGATAAAGGTTTGTTTTCTCCTCGTGTGGCCACCTTTTTACTCAAGTGATGGTGTCTTTTGCTGTCTTTTGAGTTTCATGTGATCCCATTTGTCACTTGTTGGTCTTAATACCTAAACTATTTGAACCCTGCTTTTTAAAAAATCCGTTCTTGTGACTGAAAGTTCCACTACATTCCTTACTTTCTCCTCTATCAGATCTTGGGTGTTAGGTTTTATTTTGAGGATTCTGTGCAGAATGAGAGATATGAATCAAGTTTCATTCTTCTGTATGTAGCTATATAGTTTGACCAGCACCATTTGTTGTAGATAGTGTCTTTTTTTCCACTGTGTATTTTTGCTCTCTTTTTCAAAAATACAGTGGCGATAGGTATGTGTACTTATATCTGAATCTTCAATTAAATTCATTGATCAATGTGTGTGTTTTTATGCCAGTAACATGTTTTTTAGATTATTTTTTATTACTATAGCTTTGTAATATAACTTAAAATCAGGGACAATTATACTTCTGTAATTCTTTCAGTGTTCCAGACTGTTTTTGCTATCCTAAGTCTTTTGTGTTTCCATATGAAATTTAAGATCATTTTTTCAATTCTGTGAAGTAGTGCAATGGAATTTTAATGGTAATTGCATTGAATGTGTAGATTGCTTTTGGTGGGATAGCCCATTTTCACAATATTGATCCTACCTATCAATGAGCTTGGCCGGTCTTTATATCTTCTGGTATTTTCAATTTCTTTAGTGTAAGTGTACCCATGTCATTCAAGGCCCACAGAGGTCAGAAGAGGGCATTAGATCCCTTAGAATTGGAGTCATGGATGGTTGTTAGCTGCCATGTGGGTGCTGGGAACCAAATCCAAATCCTATGTAAAATCAGCCAGTGCTCTTAACTACTGAGCCATCTCTCCAGTCCCTAAATTTTTATTATTTAAGTTTTTACTTCTTAGGTTAGATCTATTTCAAGTTTTTGTTTTTGTTTTGTTTTGTTTTCTACTTTCTTGAGGTAATTGCCAATGTGGAGAAGACAATGTAGCCACTAAAAAGTAAAGTTGTTGTGACATCACTGAAATTTCTTGATATCTTGGAAGAAGCGCCCCTAAAGTGCCATGAAAAGCCCCCAGCAGGTGGCTCACCTGAAGTACCCTAAACACCAGCACCTGAGCAGGTGCCAGGACAGCGGCTGGTCACTGAGCACTGGGGTGACAGTGTACCATCAGCACTGAATGCAGATGTCACCTACACTGTAAAATTAAACAAAGAAAGCACCAAAGTACTGAGAAACAAAATCTCTTCTTCCTATTGTGTCTTTCCTGCTGCCAGCAAAGCAAATATATTTAAATGACCAGGTTGTGTTTTCAGAGAGGATCCAAAAGTTTGAGTTTGGAGGTAAAGAGGCAAAACATCAATTACTGGCACCTGCTGACATTCTGACACTACAATACGAATATTCACAAAAATTCCCTTCTCTCAAACCCTATCTCTAAGTCAGAAATCACTCATGGCTTGAGCATCTATCAAGACTCAGAGAGAAACAAATGATTGAGCATAGGAAAACCAAATGTGAAGGGCGGTAGCAAAATGGCTCAGTGGTTAAGAACACTGACTGATCTTGCAGAGGACCTGGCTTTGATTCCCAGCACCCAAATGGCAGTTAACAATCCTCTGTGGCTCCAGTTCCAAGGGATCTGATGCCCTCTTCTGGTCTCTATGGACATCAAGAACAGACATGACACACTTACATACATGCAAGCAAAACACTCAAATTCACATAAAACAAAAATAAACATTTTTAAAACAACAAAAGCCCATATTGAGTTTCCTTATAAAAGAAAGACAGGCAAAAAGATAAGAAAGATAAAATGATGTGGGCTGATGGTAGGGATTTAATTTGGAGGAATTTGAAAAAAAATAAGTAAACAGTGTATCAGGTCTCCTGAAACTCTGAATAGTTCTTAGGGAAAAACAATTGAATGAACTAAAATATTTATATAAAATGTAATTTCCTTTTAGATTATTTTTTCTGCATGCCAGAAATAAACATTAAATTAATTTTTAATTAGCTTGGGTGTTGATGTTGGGCTCTCCTTGATATAATCTTATCCTTAGAGAGATCCAGCTTCACTGGTTAAACTGATCATAAAATTTAAAAACTTCTTTTTTCCTTAGATAGCACTGGCTGGCTTTAAAGTCAGGACAGTTTTCCTGCCTTCGCCTTACCAAGTCCTGGGATTATAAGCATGGACTACAACACCCAGATCTCCAAAGCTTCCTGAATATACAAACATAACAGAACTCAGTAATACTTTGCTATTTTTTATTAGACAATTATTTCTAATAGTTTACTCCTGATTCAGCTGATCTTACTTTCCGCATAGTCATTTAACGTTCTGAGGAACCATTTATGGATTCATGGACACAGGTTTAAAAAATCATTATGACTGCCCTTACATGTCCATGTCCATACTCAGATCTTAGTAGAAGCTCAGTGGCTGATGCAAACAATAAATTCTACTGCTTTCGCACCTTTACTTTAAGTCATACCTTTTATTCATTTTTACATTTGTTTTGCTTCCTCAGTAAAAGTGGTAGCTGCCTTTTATTCACCCTTAATCTACATACGTGCTTTGAATTTCTTCCTCTTTCACCTTTCATGACATTTTTACAACAGCTTTTGTTTTTTAGCTTTGTTTGTGTCTTAACTATTTTATTTTCCCCAAGTCACTTCTCAGTTTGTAAGTGGGATTAAACCTTGGACCCTTTATCATAATTCTTTCTCCCTCTTTCTCTTTTTCTTTTGTACAAAGACCTTTGAAGATCATTTATGCTTATTACATGAGATACCTTGTGCTTTCCATGAAGATCCCCATGAAGATACACACACTCCTCATCTTCTCTGACTCTCTGACATCAGAGCAAATTCAAAAAGTACTCTGGGCATTCTTTTTCCTAGTATGGCTACACAGTAATGACCTTAACATGACCAGATAACTCTACTTGACCTGTTGCTAAGACTTTTGTTTAGAAGAATTTGGGGGAAATAGGATTGTTCTCAGGGTTTCTTTGAAATAGCATAGATGTGATCAAAACAAAGATGTCTCACAATCTTCCACATCTGTCCCTGTTCCATCACATTAGAAATTGTACTTTCATTCATTATTTTCTTTCTTAACTTCTTACAGAAAATTGAATACCCTTAATATTAATTTCATTCATTAATATATAGTTACTTACATAAGTAGAATTTAGTATTTTTCATCAATTATATATATATACATACATATATATATATATATATATATATATATATATATAAATGACATTGAGAAACATCTATAATTGTACTCTATTTTTTTGAGACAGGATCTCCCTGTTGTCCCAGCTGACCTAGAACTCACTATGTAGACCAGGCTGGCCTTGAAGTCAAAGAGATGCTCCTGCCTAGGCCTCCTTCGTGCTAGGACTAAAGGTGTGCACCACCATGCCCAGCAAAAGAAAAATGATTTTTAACAAACTATGTTTTATTAAATATTTTTCAAGCAATTTTAAAGGGTAATATCTTTATTGAGGTGTCGTGCAGACCCTGTGGGCTACGACTGCCATAGTGGCTTTCCGTCAATCCAGAAGAAAACATAGAAGAAAATTATTAGGACAGAGTATGTCAAAGAGTTTTTTAATACTAGGAAATGGTTTGCTTTTTATGGAGTGAAAGTTGATCATTGTTAAGATGGGCTCTGGAACGTGGCTAAACAGCACAAAAGTTCACAGTAAAAGTAAAGAGGCCAAGCATGGTGGTACACACCTTTAATCTCTGCACTCAGGAAGCACAGACAGCCTGCAAATACTTGACCATTTAGGGCCCCCCAATGCTGGCGTTAAAAACGAGCGCCACCGCGTGTCCGGCTATATTTCTTTAAAACAGAAATATTTTTACTTTGAACGTACTCAGAATGACCTTTGCTTTTCCAAGGCATAATGATAATTGATAGTAAAGAATCTTCTGTGGGTTGTTACATTTTTCTTCTTTCCAACACATCAGCCCTTGACACGTCCATGCCCCAAAATGATAACAGCCTTGAAAATACTGAGGCATCTCCTAGACACTCCAGACTCCAACGTGATCTTCCTTCCTCTACCTTAGTTGAGTCTAATTTTTCTTACTGTAGTATCAGTGTCTTCTATACTCACAATTAAATACTTGGATAATTTCTATAAACAAATTCTAAAAGTCATCTGTGCAACATTGTTGTCTTACTTCTGTTCTTTATGCCTAAAATGCAATTTATTAAGAAGTAATTCCTTAATTATATTTAATTCATTCTGTACATTTGCTAAATGAATAAAAGAATAACTGGTCATCACAGAATGTACATTACTTAGTTATCTATTTCTTCTTTCATTCTTACCTTTAATACTTATTTTGACTATTTCTATTTTGCATTTTACCTCAAACAAATCATAAGAATGAAACATTGAAGCAGATAGTCATTCCAAAGCTCATGGAATGGAATCTTACTTGAATTTTTCCCCCATCAAGTTGACTTTCCATACAAAATCCTCCAACATTTTTGGCACAATTAAACACAAAATGAGCATTTCATTATCATTTCTGAGAAAGATTTAGAATTCACTTATAAAGTGAGATATATTTTCTGAAAATTATATTAAGTTGCAATTTTAAACTCAACATGAATTTACCAGACAGTATACAAAGTAAAGTCATTAAAATTCAAACCAGGTCAAATTCTAAAGAAAAGAGTTATTTAGTCTCAGAAAGCTTGCCTTTGTGTGGCATTGGATTGCCATTCGTCTCAAATGGGCAAATAAGTTTAAGATAACTCTTTTAACTATTTTGATCTCTTCAGTAAATTCAAATCCTCAGAATTTGAAGAAATATATGATAAGGTGTTTTGCTTGTTTAGGGATTCAAAACTGAAGAACTAATCATCTAGCACCTCATCTATCTAAGGTGTAAGATTCTCACAAAGGACAGCCAAGGCTTGAAGGAAATGTTGAAGAAGGAAAAATGTTCATCTTGGTTAATGTAGTTTTATTTGTATATACAAATGAATCTCTTTAATTTCCTTTTGTAAGTATCAAAGCAATTCCATTTTTGAGAATTGCGTATAAATAAGATAATGACATATACTGAACTGCCCAAGAATATTCTTAGATGTACGATCAAATATTAATTCCTAGGATCAGTCATCGTCCCATGGTCCTACCTAGTATTAGGGTTTTACTTACATTTAAAACTTATGAACTAGTGAATAGAGCTCACCTTCGTTCATATCTAAACTTCAAGGGAAATACTCATGGAATAATTAATTTTATGTCAAGAAGGACTTGCTATTATATTATGAAAATATTCTAAACATTATAAAGAATATCTACAGTATTCTCATTTTGTATTTTATATCTTAGAATCTGAGAACACAGTTTATTAATTTAAAAACAAAAAGCAGCTGTTATTTGTGCCAGACAAAAATTAATATTGTTTTCTAGACGTGATGGTGCATGCCTTTAATCCCAGCACTCAAGGGGCAGATCTCTCGGTTCCAGGCCGGCTGGGACTACAGGGAGATCCTCTCTCAAAAACAAATGGACAAAAATTAATATTGTTAACTCAGTTTCTCCATCTTTCTCATGTATTTCCTGACTGAAGCAATAAAACAGCATTATTATACTTTCTTGAAGATAACCCAGGACCTAGTTAAAATCATTGTAAGATAGACCCGGTTAAATCTGATATCCACTGAGGGAATGTGCTGATATTTATATTTACATAAATACTTATTTTCTATTTAGTCTCTAGATGCTCTGAAAGTTTAATCCTCCCCAACTGACCCTGAGTAGAATACTGTTTTATTATAGCTACTTGCTGGGATAAGCTGTCCATAAGAACTGTTGATACGGGAGACTTCCGTCTTGTGATTTACTTCAACATTACTGTAGATCTAAAGGGTACCATTACTATGCTAACTTCAATACCGTGTCTCTCCATTCAGTTCCTTCCAGTTTGCTCTATAATCTTATAAAATGCTCAGTATTATTTATGTTCTATGTGGTACTTATGTTTTTGGGATGACTCCTCAAGGTAGGTATTTCCTTTGGCCTCAGAGAAATTAAGTGGCTTAATTTCAAAGTACTCAAATTAGTGACAATCCAAATCCATTTTATCTCATTCCACAATCTAGGCACAAAAACAAAAGCATAATGTATCTAGAAAAACTAACTAAGGCAAAATGTACCGTTTATAAATGTTAAATTAACTTCATAACTCTTAGAATGACGTCAAGTATGTTTCCTGTTTTGTACTTACTGCTCTGACTCACGTACTTGTTTACAGATTTTGGAAGAATTTGATTATTCTCAGGGTGAGTGAACAATACTTTCCTTATATGTTCTCTCCGTTTTGGTTCTAGAAATGTAAATGGGGCTAAATTCTGGGAAGTGACATCTTGATTTCATTTCTGAAAATTAAAAGATTACTGCGGATGAAGTGTTAAAGAGTGACTTCATAGTTGAGCAAAGATCAGGAGGATCAGAAGAGACAACAGCAGGAACACTGGGTGAGGTAGGAAATATCAATGGCGCGTGATTTGAGTTCTACATTGCAGATACTTTCCTTACTCTCTACTGCTGTTCCCCAATTTCACCAAAGTGTTTGCATCTCTAACATCTTAAAAGCATCCACGACGAGAGAGAAATTCTAACTCCTCCTTGGCTTCCACGTTCAACTGAGTTCAACTTTTCAGCTAACATCATATATTAAATCAGTGTCTGAAATATGTATTTTAAAACTTTAATGTTATGAAACAATACTTTTTACTGAAAAAAGTTAGCATAAAAGGTAGACAAGAAATTATGATATTGGTTGATACCTCAAAAAGATACCATATATGTTATACTTGTACATTTTAGTTCTTTTATATGGTTGGTTTCTTGCATAGTTTCCAAAACATTTTAGAATATAGAATATTTCAAATTTACTCAGATGGAATTTTTAGATGTATTTTAAGAAAATTAATTATTTCTTTTGTCCCTTTATATTTATAAGATCTCTGCTTGGTCTCATTAAGAAAATTAAAAACTCCTGAATATTGAATTATAAACTAATGTATCAAAATTTCAGAAGAATTTTTTTCTTCATTCCCTCCACCATTCTGGGTTGTTTTGTTTGTTTTGTTTTTTTCTTTCATAACAAGTAACTATTTCTGTGGCACAAGCCTTCCACGAGTCTCGGTGTTAGTTCAAAAGGTTATTTGTAGTTTGTAGTTACTCTCTCTAGTCTGTGACTCTTCTGACCATTACGAAGCTCCATTACTACTGGGAACAGGCTCAGCAGTGAAGGCCCCTGGCAATTTATCCATCTCCAAATGATAGTACTATAAATATCATCATCTAGGATGGTTACTCTTCTGCTAAGAGCTGGGAAGGGCATGGGGGGGGCAGCCTTTCTCTTTATTTTCTAGTAAACTTTTGCTTCCTGCGTAAAGCCTGGACTGGAAGGTGAACTACTTTCTCCATAGACACAGGTAATCTCATAGGCATTAGAACCGAACCAGTCTGCATTTAACCACTACTTTGTGATTAGGGAGAATTTCAGGGTAGTGCCATGTTTGTGGGAGAGAAGCTGAGGAAATAAGCTGAAACTGCTTGATGCTGCTTTGTCCTAGCACTGTGTCCTTTATGGTGCTTCCTGTTTGTCAAAGTAATTTCTCAGGGATATACATCATAATGGCAAAGACTGGATAAGTGGTATGGGGTAGAATTCTGACATGATCCCCAAGATTCTTTTGCTGAATCACATTAATTAAGGCCTCATACTCCAATTATGCCTTTCTTTGAGTGTGGGCATGACATATGGACTTCATGTGATAGGCATGCCCATAGGCCCATCTTTCAGCTGATTCTAGATCTTCTCAAATTGTCAAATGAGATTATCTATCACACCTACCAACTAATAAGATGTGTAATTGTAAACATAATTTACTGTGTTCCTGTTACTACAGCTGAGTTACAGGAGATTCCTTAGCAGCCTGGAGAGATTTTCCTGCTGTCCCTGGAAAAGCAAATTATATGAACTAGGAAGAGGCCCTGAATAGGCCAGAGAATAAAAGCATTCTTAGGATCTGAGTGCAATTCCTAGTGGACATTTAGCAAGAAAAAAAAAGGAATCCTAGTCAAGCAGCTGTATGGAAACAAATTATGACATACTGAGAATAAGCTTGCCAGTGGACTCTTCCTCAAGACCTCTGGATAAAGACAGCGTCTGGCTGACACCTTGATTTCAGCCTTGTGAAACTCAAAGAGAATGACTTTTAGATTTCTAACCTACAAAACAGTTACTAAAATAAATGGATCTTGTTTTAAAACCATGGAACTTGTCATTTTTTCAGTAGGCTTATGAAAGAATATGTTTTCCTTTGGCTTTTCAAACCACCTAGGTATTATTTATGTCTTTCCTTTCTTGGCCCCTGCAAAGCCTCCCCCCCCCGCCCCCCGCTGTTAAAGTACACCGATTTCCCACGTTCACCCCGTGATAGTACTGACTCCTATCCTCTCTCTTGAGCTACTTATTTTCCTCTCCACTCCCCGCCCCGTGATTCCCTTCCATTTTCCTGACTCCTGTGGTTACTTCAGGATAAATACATCTACAGATTTTGAGCTAGGAGTCATAATTGAGAAAAAATGTGCTTCACTTACTTTTCCTAGTCTGAATTACTTCATGCAGTGTAATACTTCCTAATTCCATTCATTTACTTGCAAATTTCATGATTTTATTTTTCTTAACAGCAAAATAGAACTCCATTGTGTAAATACACACTTTTCATTATCCATCCATCAGCTGAGGGACAATTAGGCTGATTCCATTTCCTAGCTATTGTGAAAAGATCAGTAATAAGCATGGCTGAGCAATATCTCTGTGTCAGAAATCAGCTCCTTTAGGTATATGCCAAGGAATGGTGTAGCTGGATCACAAGGTAGAACTATCAGTTTTTTAAGAGTTCTCCACACTGATTTCTGTAGTGGCTCCACCAGTGTGCAATCCCACCAGCAGTGTGCAATCCCACCAGCAGTGTGCACTCACACCAGCAGTTTAGTAAGAACCCCCTTTTCCCCACATCTCACCAACATTTTTTGTCAGTTTTCTTAATCTTTGCCATTATAACTGGGGTAGACCTTCCACCTTGCCTAAAGCAATTTATACAGTCAATACACTCCCAATTAAAATCTCCATGACATTTTTCATAGAAATAGAAAAAAAAATTCATGTGGAAACATAAAAGACTGCTAACAGCCAAAGCAATTCTCAGTAAAAAAAGGAATTTGCTGTAATTACCATACCACATTTCAAACTACATTACAGAACTATAGCCATAAAAACAGCATGGTACTGACATAAAAGCAAGTACGTAGAACAAGGGAACAAAATAGAGGACCCATGAGTGCACACAACTCCAGCCACCTGATATTTGACAAAGATGCCAAAAATACACAGTGGAGGAACCAAATGGTGCTAGGAAAACTGGATTTCCTCTTGTAGAAGAATGGAATTTGACCCAGATCTATCTCCTCACAAAAATCAACTCCAACAGATCAAAGACCTCAGTGTGAAACCTGAAAGGCTGAAACTGATAGAAGAAAACATTAGCAGTACCCTCATACAGGTACAGATAAGGACTTTCTAAATAGAATATCAATTGCTCAGAAATTAAGTTCAACAACTGACAAATGGCACCTCACTAAACTAAAAAGGCTTTGTATGACAATGGTAGCAATCAATTGAGTGAAGAGGAAGCCCGCAGAGTAGGAGCGAATCTTTGTCAGCTACACAAATGATGGAGGATTTCCAGAATATATAAAGAACTCAAAAAATAAAAGAAGAAAACAAATAACCCTATTTAAAAATAGGCTACACGTCTGAACAGAGAATTCTCAAAAAAAGTAAAAAGTGGCTAAGAAATACGTTAAAATTGTTCGGTATCCTTAGTAATTAGGAAAATGCAAATCAGAACCCTTGAGACTGGTACTTTGGCTTCTCTCTTACTCTCTAGCACTCACTACAGTACTACGATGCTCCACATTCTTGGTGGATTTTCTTTATTCCTATTGTCTTAGCTGTCACTTGAGGTGATAAAATACCCTGACAAATGCAGCAAAAGGAAGGATAGTCTACAGTTCATGGTTGTTATTCATAGTTGTGGGGGAAGTGGTTGGTGGAAGGAACTTGAGGCAGCTGGTCACATTGTATCCACAGTTACCAAAACAAAGAGGAATGAGTGTTTGTGCTGAGCTAGAGTTTCTTTTTCATGCAGTTCCTGATCCAAACACAGGAAATGGTACCAGGAACAATGGCACAATGGACAGGTCTTCCTAGTTCAATTAGCTTAATCAAGATAGTCCTTCAGAGGCATGCCAGGGGCCCATCTCCCAGGTGATTCTAGATCTCATTAAGTTGACAATTTAGATTAATAATCAGATGTACCAACCAACAGAGTGTATAATTGAAAATATTTTTTGTTTTCCTTTAATAATTCCAGGCGAAGTAAAACAATCATTTATTTATTGTATTATTAGTTTAGTGGTATAATAAACACATTAATGAAAATAACATTAAGTGTTAAGCTCATAACACATTAAACTAATGAATCAAATATTAGTCTTCATCACTAGACAAGCAATATTCTGAGCAATCAAGATCAGGAAATCTGATAGGTAATTCTACCCATTTCTTGTATTGTTTCTTTGATGAATTATTTTTTGAAACCACTACAAAATTCTTTATTTTAAGACAAGGCAAATCTAAGCCTTTGTGCACCATCATTGTTCCCCAAGCCTGGAAAAGAGAAGAGAGAGGAAAATTCAAATCCACATTCTATTTAAAATTCCTTTTGGCCAAAGCAAAAGTGAGCCCACTACCCTACACTCACTTGGCCACATTTGCAGATAATCTCTCCATTTGTTTGGTAATCGGCTAATTTCTTTTGCAGTGCTTTGTTTTCTCTCACCACGTAGAGTCTCCTAAAATTGTCATTGGGGAAGAATCGTTAGTGAGAGACGACAAAATGACGGTCTGCAACCACTGGCTTCAGGCTGGACCTGATACCACCCAGTGCCTGTGCTATCTGGTACCTCATTCCCTCTCTTTTTTCTGCTCACAAATCAGGATTCTTGTGACAAATCAGGTGGATGCTCAAATCCTACACAGATCTCAAGGTGTCATATTGTCACTGGCACTTCTTTCAAGCCTGTTACTTTAACTTGACTTTATTCATTCAAAAATTTGAGAACAGATATGAACGTCCACCAATTAAGTAAGTACATGGCTCAAATGGCCTTGTGTCTTACATTTCTCCCTTTCTGTATCAATGCATATATTTTCAAAATAGACACTTGAAATAAGATTGTAACTGGGAGACCACAAAAAGGAAGATTGTGAAAAAAATTCATTTCACCACATTGGTGAATATTTATGATACTGTGAACTTCACCTCTCATAAAAAAACAAACATAGGTCTTCTTGGACTCACTTGAATTCTGATGTCATATTGACGTGATGCATCTTCTCAATGACATGGATATCTTTTCCTGAGCAGGCTAGCATACTACAATTTTTGCAGAGAAAAGATATTGATGATGGATTGTCCTTGCAATGCTTTGCAATACTTCTCTTGATTTTCATTTTCTTTTCCAATAGACTTTGCATCTGTAATTTCAAAATCTGCATAGAAAAATAATGTTAAATTTAAAGATATTTTTCATAGCTATGTTGAAGTTAAGTGTACTGAAATTCAGAGATCTTAGACTGTATTCTAGAAAATAAAAGCATGGTCAATTAAAAGGAAATGATGGAGTAAAAGGTATTAGATCAAATGCCAGGGGGTGTCTAGCTTGTTCCAGGTGTTTGATAATAGTTAGGTTTTCAGTCATTTAGACTGGCATTTTATGAAACAGAAAATAGATTTTGTTGTGTGTCAACTCTTATTTTTTACCAGAGGTTACAAGAACACGATATTGAATAGGATCCTCTCCTAGAAGTTGTGACTAAGCAACAATGCTTTTGGGGGCTTGGGACACGGTGGTACGGTGCGCATCCACTGTTGGAGTGAGTGACATTCTCTCCATCGTTGCTCTTTCACTTTCATCCACCTGAAGAAGTCTCCAGATGGTTAGCCTCTGACTCAAAAGAGTCTAGGAAAGGTGGTCCATTCTGGAGTCCCCAAACCGATCATGTTTGTCCCTCCAGATTCATGTAGGAATCAAATCTACAAAGTCTTGTGTTAATGGTATTAAGAGAGTAGAAACTCAATCTAGTATCTAATTGTGGCACCTAGAATTGGTGTCATTTGGAAGTGAGTAGCTTAGATTAGGACTCTGGGGTGGGACATACAGGACTGAATTATGTGACTTTATGAGCAGCAGAGAGAACACACAGGGGTATAGACACGCATGCATTCCTGATATAATGTGACACAGTTTCGGGGGCAGCTCTCAAACAGTTCCCCATGTTGTTGGACCTATGACTTGAGCTCTGTGATAAAGTAAACGTCTTTGCTTTATAAAGCAGTCTACCTCCAGTGTTTAATTAAAGTAATGAATGGCTAACCAGTACAATGTTTGTTCTACAGATGTGGAAAGTTTCATCTATAAGCTACAAATATTTTCCTAAAGTTTACACAAATAACTAGTCATAACATCAGCCAGCCCTTGCAAGTGTTTAATTGATTTATTCTCTTTAGACATAAATGTAAAGGAATAACTTTCTAGTAGCATTATTTGGTGGAAAATGTTTGATACTTGAAAATGTTTGGTTTGCTTTATATAATGTAAGGGGGTTTTAAAGTATAAGTTTGTATGGAAACCTGGAAACCTGGCCAGCAAACCCTGGAGTTGGTTATAGCTTTGCACACCAATTTGAAAGCATCCTTTTCCTGAAACTCTATTTAGGGTAGAGCCAATTCCAATGTTAAGAAACTAACATTCACACCCATATGCAAGGGTGTGAATTCCTTCTAAATGGATTGTTTGCTATTATAGTTGTTACAGACTTTAATTTAGTGATATGAAGGATTTCCTGAAATATTGTAGAAACTTATTCTTTTTTTTCACTGTATTCCTTCATGCAATTCATGTAACTGTGTCAGTAAATCTGGATTCAACTATATGACATATTATACATGTTTTAATCATTCAGAATCAGTCTCAGTGTCAATCTCTCAGTGGAATTACCCCAAAGTAGCCATTTAGCTACATATCTACAATCATATTGCACTACTTTATTTTTTTTTTTTTTAAGTATAGGTCTCACTTTGCAGCCCAAACTAACCTAGAACTGACTATGCAGTCCACGGTGTCTCACACTCACGGAGCAATCCTCTTACTTCAGCCTCCTTTGTTCTGGGACTATAGACATGAGCTATCATATCTGCTTACATATACCTATTCTGATTCTGTAGTGTTTATCTGTGTGTGGTATATGATGATGCCTTTAAAATTCTGTTTGCTGTTTAGCTTCCTAAACCTCACTGAACTGACACTTGATTCTCTACTTCATGTAGCAGGGGTCATTTGTTTGTTCCTGTGCCCTCTGTTCCTAGAACATTGTCTGGTACACAATAGGAATTTTATAAATATTTCTTGAAGAAAAACACTGTGTTTGTACAAATGTATTTGATTGAATTGAAATGACCAAATCAGATTGAATGAGTACAAGTCTTTCTTGGTCAAGGGCAGACTAAATTTAGATGATCAAAGTTGATGTTTGGTTTCCCTGGAATGATCAAATGTCCCCTGGTAATTTCCTGCCCACCATAGCTCTTGGGGTTTTATGTGTGAATCTGGACTGGGGATGACTCCTCAAACAAGACCTTATAATTCAGCACAATTTCTGTCTGGAGAAGAAGCCACAGAGATAACAATGGCAACCACATATGGCCATTTTTATATGAAAACTAAATTCAGAGGGGGCCAAGAACAATACCTCATGAGCGTACTCTTCTGGCTTCATATTCTGGATGCGGTCGATAGCTTTATACATCATCTTCTCTCGGAAATCATTAACTATCTCACGTTCAGTAACTCCGGAGCCACTGCTAGTTACCAAGACATAGGTGCTCTCATCAGCTCTGGCTCTACCTCGGGCCTGAGAACATGAAAAAACCTAGTAAATGGAAGGCTCTGCCTTACTATAAACCTCCCTGGAGTAGGCCTGGAAGATAGTCCTCAGTCAGTACTCCAGCCTTCAAACATGTTTGCTGTTAGCTGCTATCTGGGTGTTGAGAATCAAACCCAAGTCCTCTGCAGGAAAAACCTGTGTTCTGAATCACTGAGCCATCTCTCTAGTCCTGATCTCCTATTCTTAGTAAAGATAGTTATTTCTCATGGCTTGTAAGTCAGCTTTTTGAAACATAAATGTACTCTTATATAGAAACCATGTTACAAAAATTATGCTGGTAAGGTTGCCAAACCAGCTTTCAAAATCCTCAATAATACACCATCCCTCGAGCCTTGTTGTTCTCAGAGCAACTGTCCCAAACCATGGAAACCTCAAGCAGTAGCCTGGACCAGCGGAGTCATTCTTTTGGAAGGAGGGTGAATGAGGACAAGGCACATCTCTGACTGTTGCAATACAATTGCCTAGAATTCCATCTTGGTCCTGGCACTTTGCACTTTAATCACACATTTCTAGGAAAATATACACAGTATAGAATCAACTTTCTATAGGCTTCTTAAATATATCTATTTGAAAACTTGAATATATCTATTTCTTATTTACCCCTCCAGCTCACCCAACCCCAGATTGTTCCCCACGGATACCCCTCTCAATGTCATGTTCTCTTAAGAAAAATAACTACTAAGTCAATTTAGGACTGACTATAAGTGTATGGGTGTTGAGCCTTCCACTGGAGCATGGGCAACCCAGCAGTAGCCAGGAGGAGGGACTCAGGAGTCCCCACCACTCACTAAGGAGCTACAGGCACATCAGAATAGCAGAAGATGTAGTTGCATAGCTCAAGAGCCTGTCAACTATAGCATTATACTGAAGAAAATTATATTCAGAGTAACAAACCTCTGACTCACAAACTCCTGAAATAAACTGCTTCCTACTAAGATGGCTGCCTAAGTGCCTTCACCTTCTGTAAGTTGTATTCCATCCAAGGATGCAATAAAAACACTCTCATGTTTGAGGAAGGGTGTTATGTATACTATTCATCATAACTCCTCAAGGAAAGGTAACTACAATACTATTAACACAAGTGGGTAAGAAGTAAAATTTTAGTGAGAACTGGGAAGTATTTGTTTACTTATTATAAGTGACTATACTCAACAATTTTAATCTAAAAAAATGAAAATACAAAAAAGTTGAATGTCTAAATGAGGAAAACAGAAATATAGGGTATATGAAAGTCTGGGAGTTCTAATTAGACATTTGTAAACTGTGTTCTTCAAATTCCTAATCTCATCAGGGGTTCACACAGGTATCTTAAGACTGAATCGGCTTCTTTGGACTCCTGAAAATGGGGTCAATAGTCTTGGAAAGTCTCAGGACACAGAAAAAAACAACCAAAATAGAGGTTTTGGTTAAAATACAAGAGGTTGTCATATGAATGAAGTAAACAACAATCACATAAAAGGCACTGCTTCATAGTTCTTTAAGATTAGTCTTTTGGCAGAAAAGAGATACATCCTTAAAACTAGAAAGAGGTTTTTGTGCCAGTTTACTGAAAGCAAACAGTTACTACTGGAACATGAGAATACAAAAAGAACACATTAAATAGAGGTGTGTGTATGTACCTGAACCATGGCTATTTCATTGGTGACAAGGCCGTAACGGATCACGATATTGCATTCTTTGATATCCAGACCCTCTTCTGCCACTGTGGTAGCGATAAGCAGATTTATTTTTCCAGAGCGAAAATTACTAATGACTTCTTTTTGTTCATTCTGTGGAAACATTTTAATAAATTAAATTTTGTGATGCTAAACACATTCAGATCTTCTAATTAGTACAAGAAATAATAAATTGCAACTGGTCAGTACAAATCAGAGGATGAGATCATACACGGATCTGCTGCCATCTGCCTTTGGCAATGAACAAAGACCTGATGGAGAGACAACATTTGATTTCCAATCTGGGATTACCACACAACAACAAAAATATTTCTATCCTGCAGTCTGGAGGTGGGAAGACCATTCTTTACACCAAAGAAATAAATTGATGGGTGATTTAAGAGGAAGATGAAGAAGGGTACAGCTGGCTGAGAAAAGGCTCTGAGAAGGAAAGGCTAAATTGGGGTTTACTTTCTAATACATTCGCTTCAGGGTCTTTAATATTTGGAGAATAAAACTCACTGAACGTTTTATGCATGATTGAGCTCCTGAAGTGCAAAGAAAATATATAATGTATATTTTGCATTTGGTCATTTTAAGAAACATTCAGGAACCTATGGAATGTTCCAGAAAGGACACAGAGCAAAACAAAGTAGCAAGTGCTTCCAAGTAAGAGATTTGGGAGACAAGAAAGCAATGTTTATTGTTTATTTTTATTAATTTTAAAGAAGGTTTAATTTTAAGCAGAGTAAATATATTTTCAACAGGATAATATAAGTAAAATGGAAGAAAAACATTAAAGCATAATGACTATATATATATATATATATATATATATATATATGGCATATAGTTTTAAACACAAGAATGTGAACTTTCAAAGTTAATATCAATATATTTGAGATATGAACTCTGGCCTTTGCCTCTGACAAATAGTTGAAGATAAGTCTCATCTGATATTGACAGTCAATGATGCTTTATTTTCATACTTATTTTCATCAAAGCTACCAGCCTAAGTGTCATTCAGTGCCCACGATACATTAAACAGAAATAAACGTTCCAGACTTAATGTGGGTTTTCGCATCATTTTCCTTTCTTGTGAGTTTTCATTTGATTTCTAACTATGAGAGAAATCTGTAGAAAGGTGCCTGTTGGGTGTTTGATAATTTCTACCTGATACTTTTTCATCCAATGATTCAAAACATGACTTGGAATTTTAGCACAATACCATGCTTAAGTTCATGGAATAACTTAAATATGAAATTTAAATTGCAGTCTTCGGCCCTCAGATCAAGTACACGCTTAACTTGGGAGACAGAAGAGTCCACTGCAGTTTACCAGGTGAAACCACAGGGGATGTTTGATATTTTGGTCATTAGCCCCCAGGTTTAAATTGGATAAGGAATTTTAAAACTATTTTATTCATTGTTTTTATTTTATGTGTATGAGTGTATTGCCTGCATGCGTGTAAGTCATGCAGTGTTCATGGAGGATAGAAGAGGGTGTTGGATACCCTATAACTGGAGTTATGGATCATTATTAGACACCACATGAGTGCTGGGAATTGAACCTACATTCTCTGCAAGAACAACCAGTGCTCTTAACCACTGGTCCATATCTTGCCCAAGGTAGTAGTTTTAAAATGTGCTTTTTATTTATATTCAACCCTTTCAAAGAGGAGTTAGAATCATTTACAATAAAAATCACAACACTAAAGCTCATAAATAAAATAAAAACTAAAAAATAGAACCCAAAGTGAAAGAATTTAAACGTAATCTCTATAAGGATTAACATAGAACCAAACACAGTGAGTGAGCTCTCTCCTACTAGGTTGAGACTACTTACCCAAAGCAGTGCTTTCTCAAATTTCAAGTGTTCCTTAATGAAATGTTTTATTGAATTTTTGTGCTTTTCATGCAATACAATCTGATGATATTTAGATCTCTTCCTGTATCTGCACTTCCCCCTTTTTCCCACCCAATTTAATGTTCTCTCTCTCTCCATATATATGTATATATATATGACATATATATGATCTTTAGAATATAATTTGTGTTCCCAAATGTCCTTCAGTGTGGATACATCCACTGGAGCCTAGTTAACCTGCTTGTCAAGAGTCTCATCCTTGGAGTCTGTCCTCGACATCAGCCATCATTTGCCACAATTTCCTTAGGCAGGGTTTCTTATTCACTTCCCCATGTCTATGCTGGAATTGTGTGTGTGTGTGTGTGTGTGTGTGTGTGTGTGTGTGTGTGTGTGTGGTATGAGCTTGCATGGGACTTGTGCATCCTGTCACCATTGCTGTGCGTTCAAGTGAGGAACTGACCAGCTGTCTATAAAACTATTTCCTCGAGGTCATCCACCACCTCGGGCTCTTACAATCTTTCTGCTTCTTCCATGTTTTCTAACCTAAGAGTACATGCACAGTATTAAGGGTTACAACAGACAACTGAGAGTTTTCTTCTCAAGGAATCCTAAGCAGACTTTGTTTGCTCCATTGTATGAAATGATGATGATCATCAAAGAACTGGTGTCCCCTGGTCCAGCAAGACACAGGGAATGTGACTTTACCTTTCAGAGAAACGTTTTCATACTCATAAAATATCTACAAGTATCTTTTATTCCTCTCGGAACTGTTTTGCTGTACACAAAATACATACCATAATGAAAAAAAAAATAACTGAAAAGGGAGCAGAAATACTCTCTTGTCTCTAACATGTAAAAAACTTGAATTTCTCTTAAGTTCTCATTGATTTCATCCATGTAAATATTTCTTCTATAGTTTTCATTATAATGCACACATTTTGTACAGTTTTGATTTTTCTTGACTTTAAATACTTTAAATCTGCATGATTGCTAAGGTAAAAGTCACTCATTTCTGCAAGAGGCCTGCAACTTAAGAAATTGCTGTGAGTATGGGGAGGCTCCGAAAAATGCACTTAGCTCATCAAATGACACACATCAGCCTATTATTAAACTCAAAACTCCAAGAACAAGTGCCTTATTTTGTGAATGTACTTGTGAGGTAGTGAGAGACTCGAGAAGCATTATAAACAGAAAACAGTAGTTACAAGAAAAGAACTCCAAAAGGATGCTGGTACCTGCGTCATGGGCTTGACCTCACTGCTATGTCCAGCTCCAATCAGGTGGTGGGCTTTGATGCCAACTTCTGCAAACTTCTCATTTTCCATAATCCACTGGGAAAGGGCATAGGTGCTCTGCCGTGTTTTTGTGAAAATTATTCCTCTTGATGATTCCTCTGTGCTTGTGAATTGTTCCAATATAGTGTTTCTTAATTTGGTGAGTTTTTCATTTTCATATTTTGGGTTTTGAGCTAGCTTTTTCAACATTTTCTTGTTTTCTTTAAGAAATAATTACAACTGTTAATGTTAATCAGCTTGATTTAGCTACTACCCAAAACACATACAGAGACATTAAAAAATCCTCTTGTGCATCATACATATGTCCAATTTTTATTGGTTTATTGAGGAATAAATTAATTTAAGAACTATATTTTATACTGTTATGAATTAGTAGACTACACAAAAATCACACTAACAATTATTCCATAATGAGGAACTAAGATAACACTCTTCAATATGTAGTTAATGTTCAATTAATTAATTATAATTGTTTTAACAAAATTGGATGATTAAATGATTGACTTTGGTCATAAAGCTAATAGTTAACCTGTCACACCAACTGGAAACCACAATTTCCATGGGAATTTTTCTTCTTAAGAGGGCCTTTTTAGCTCTTCAGAAAGCAGTAACTTCCCATCAGAGTGGCCAGTACATGAGACCATTTGATATGTTACATTAAATCTTACCAAAGAATAAATTTATGAGAAATTCATCTGTTTCCTCCAGTTTCAAGGGTTTCTTTACATTTTCCTCAAGTTCATCACCATGACAGTCACCATCATCACCACTCTCCTCACTGTCTTCCAGGACTGCAAATTTCTTTTCTTTCTCATCACTATAGAAGGTTTCCAGGTGATTATATGCGTCAATCATTCGGATGGTGTCATTGATTTGTAGGGCTTCATTGTACTTTCTCAAGTGTTCTGCACACACACGATCTTTACGATTTCCTTCTTTAGCAGCTATGGAAGAATAAATTCTGTGAGTGAAAGAAACAATGAACAGGAACCCTCCTGAAACTGCGCAGTGAACTTGAATATGTTCTGGCTCAGACCACAACTTCATCTTGGTTTTAAAATGAGCAAGGTAAGGCTCTAAACATGTCATGGGTTCTAGAGGTGGTGGGGCAGTGTTTCAATTCCCAGACATGCTGTTTGAACTCTGAGCAGGAACGTCTACTCAAGACACAGGGAGACTTCTGGAAAAACACTTTGGTGCAATTGCCTTTGGAGACAGAGCTGTCAATAGCTATCTTAAAACTTTAAATATATAATAAATGAAAGTGAAAACTGCATGAATTGGCACATTTTCCTTAGATAAGGAATTAGAAGGTGTTTATGCTTGCCCTGCACACAAAACAGAATTCTGATTGTGATTCCCTTTGCTTTCAGGTTGCTTGTGATATTATACAATCATCTAAAATCTTGGTGTAAACATGGAATAAACTGTTAAATCAAAATCCATATTACCTTTTTTTTCCATTTTAATGACCCATTGCTCATAATGCTGAGTTCCAAAATCTGACCTCAGACTCATTTGGCAGTAAGTTTGAATGCTTGTCATTATTTCTAGAAGTTTCTCTTTGAATGGATTCTGAAAACACATTATGCAGATATTCTTAATATTTAGGTTGCTATGGGCTAGCATTATCTTTGTTAAAATAATTCCTATATTATAATCAAGTGATTCAAAATCATGACCTAGACAGTGTAGCATAAAAATCTCTGATTACTTCTTTGTACACTACATTTGTGTTTTTCAGTTCCAACTTCACCTCCACTATCAAAGCACATCCATACTGATACCAAAAATCTTTACTTTTAAGCTGTCAATTGAAAACTTTAAAAGGTAAAGCCAATGTTTGAAATCACGAAAGTTAAAGGTAATTAAAAATACTTATTGGCTAATGTCATAACTCTTTAGAAAATCTACAATTTAAGTAATTTTCTTCTTTGAATATCTGGTTTCAGTATTATGAATTTCAAAATAAAAAAGAGATTGAAGTAGTCTGAAGAATGCCAGATACAAAAGAAGGAATGATTATATTTCAACTTGCATAAAGTTCAAAATCAGTCCAAATTCATATTTGGTTTTAGAAATCAGGATAGTAGTCCAGTCCCCGTTGAGGACTATAATTAAGATTGAGGGGCCTTGGAGACCTGGTAATGTATTGTCTCTAAATCTAGATTTATTTCACGCAGGTGTGTTGAATTTATGAAAATCCACAGATGACTTTGTGCTTTCCTGTGAGTGTTATACTTCAATGAAATGTAATTCAGAAAGTTAAGATAAAAAAGAATAGCAAATTCTTTTTTAGAAAACCTTGATCAATGTTTTTAATAATTATGAGTAGAAACATGAATTTGAACCTTTCAAGTAAAACTGAATAAATAACAAAAAGAAAAAGTGAACACATCATGCCACTGAAATTCAAGTAGTATTCTTTCAGAATTAAAACAAAGTGGACATTGATCACTTATGTTGATTTGGTGTTTACTACATTTTGAGCACATTTTGAATATTATTTACTGCACACATATTTAAATCCAGTAGCTTATGACGTAGATTCTCGGTGGGATTAAAATTACTCTACATAGCTAGAGTTCATCAAATTTTCAAGTGTACAAAAGTAAGTATTGGTATAATCTACTAATCATAACATCCAAACTAACTATATATTGATTTTTTAAACAGTGAAAATATTCATCAGAAAAGCAGGACTAAATTAAATATTTCATGTCTTTATACTCAGGGTATTTTCCTGAGAAAGTAAATCTGCAAATAAGTATTCACAGTGACACTGATAACTATAACAGTGGCTCTGTGGAATGTTAGAAAACCAATCCTGGTTTTCCAACACTGTTTCCAATAACTGTTTAACCAAAACAGTTAAAGAGGATAAAATTAGCTGTCATAAACCCTTTAGTTTAGCTTAGCTACCTAGTCCTCCCTTACCCAATATTTCCACCCTTTAAGACTCAGTAGCAAACTAATGAGCTATTTTAAACATAAATTTGAAAGTGTCGGGTGCATGGAAGAGACAATTGGCAGCAGTGCTTTGCTTTCTAATATCAAGAGGAACTATTGACTACTGATTATTGTAGGGCAAGGGAAAGTAGATCTTCTTTAAGGAGTGAGACTAGATAGGCTGACTAGACTCCCATGAATGAACTTGCACTGAGGGACATGTGGATACAAATATTTAATCCAGTAAGACTTAAAAGATATGACAGAATGCATGAAATCCAGGGGTGGGGTACAGAGGGGCCACAGATGGGGAAGGGAGTCTAAATTTGAATAAGATCTACTATATGAAATGCACAAAAACTCAATAAAATATATATTATAAAAATAAGTGAATAAAAATTGAAAAGTATAAAATAATAACTTGCTTGATAAAATCTTTCAAATATACTATTCAGATGGTGAATGTAAAGTGGCCTTTGCCATCTTTCAGTTGATTGTGGCATTACCAACCAAGCAGATACAACATGCTTAGTACATACTTCTCTGGTGTCATCAGCAATAACAAACTTCTTGCACGGTTCCTTTATTTGGTGTTTGAGTTGGTCAAGATTCTCTTTCACTGTTTTAATGGTACATGCATCAAGGTTGGCACATATCTGAAAGAGACATTTTAAAATGAGTAGTCTTTTCTTAGAATTTAATGTATAGCTTGTGTAAGACATACATGATATATAATTTGTATCATAAACTTTGTGGCATCAGCTTTAATTCAAGTAACATGTGTAGCATTATTTACTAAATATAACATTTTAACATTGCTTACTATGGAGTTAATTAAGCACAAAGTATCTTTTTAATTTTTTATTTATTTTTATTTTACGTGTATGAGTGTTATGCCTGCATGTGTGTAAGTGTGCCTGTGTTGTGCAGGGCACATGGGGGACAGAAGTGGGTATTGGATCTCCTGGAACAGGAGTTACAGACGGTTGTTAGCTGCCATACAGGGAACTGGGAAATGAACCCAGTTGCAAGAGCAACCAGAGCTCTTAACCAGTGAACCATCTCTCCAGTCCCTGTAAAAGGTGTCTTTTAAGTGAAGTTTGTGAATAATTCCAGAAAAACAGGATACATTTTCATCTTTTGCATTCTATTTTATAGCTATAATTTTGGATTTGAAAAGAATAGAGCAATTTTTGGACACTGACAGAGAATAGTTGTGAGATAATCATATTAGACACATGCTTCAAGGTCATGTTGATGTCCATTGATCAAATACTCATCATTTTTTTACATATAAACAACACAGTATAAATGAGGGAGCAGACTTAGTTCCTGTGCCTAGATTATGGATGATGGTTAGGCCTTAAGCCCAGTAATAAGTTGTATCTTGGTGACAATAATCTTCTGAATGTCGTCTACTCTAGTGACTTTTACTGACTTCAACTCAAAGTGAGAGCTTTTTGCTTCTTAGGTATATTCTGATGAACTTAATTGTTAAATCAACAGCATTTATGTGGTATGACCTGAAGAGTGTGTCTCTAATGAAAGATCCTCATCTTTCTACTTTCTCTCTGACTTCAGTAACCTATGCTTCTAACCTGCCATATAACAGAAAATGACTCTTTGAAAGTCATCGGGTACCATGCCATGGTGAATGAAAACTATTAACCCTTGTATTTGAATCATATTTCTCTACCAAAGAGATGATGAAGTTTAAATGTAGAACAGCTGAAAAGACATTCTACTTATCTCAGCTTCTCATTAATTATTTCCAGCTTCATGACAACCTGCCAGTGTTTTGTATCACAGGTGTTTATTAAGACATATCAGTGTGTAGTAGAAGATTGCAGATATTTCTACAGGTAAAGCAAATAAACATCATTAAATGGATGATCTTGACATTTGAACACGCAACACTATTTAAAATCCTAAGAACAGAAGGCATTTGGTCTGGCTTGTTTGGTTATATAAAAAGGCAGTGACATTGGGGCTGAAGAAATGGCTCAGTGGTTACAACCACCGGCTACTTTTGCAGAGGACCCAGGTACAGTTTCCAGCACCCACATAGTGGTTCACAATGGTCCGTAACTCCAGGTCCAGGGGATCTAACATCTTCTTCTGACCTCCGTGGACACTGCATGACACTTGTGTACTTAAATACATGCAGACAATATACTCATAAACATAAAATTAAAATAATAAATGAATTTTTAAATCTCTGACTTACATTTAAAATGTGCTTTTCAGCTTCAGATTGCTTTTTGGCCCCTCCAACACCCGGTGAAGCTGTCAGTCCTATTATCTGTGGTAGACCAATTTCTGGTTTGTTTTCCTTCTTGAGGGTATTGTTTTTCAACTTCTGTTTCAAATACCTCCTCATAATGTTGTTATAAACTGCTTCTTTGTGGGTGTGATGACATTCATCAATGATAATGAGGGAAAAGTCTTAAATGAAAAAGAAGGTGGTTGGTTTTCCCAAAATGGCAAGCTACCATAAGAGAAATACTTTGAAGCTTGAGGACTGAACTGCCACTGGGTATCTTCTGTTGGGCAGAGTATTAGTATAGCTTTATTTCAATTTGCTGGTGTGACGTGAATCATAAGAAGCAGCTCTACATACCAAAGTACATGCACACTAACCATGACACTTCCTGCTAGCCCTCATCCCTTTTACGTACATGAGATTCAGAAAGTTAATAAGACTAAAAGGTGTTACTTAAATTCATATCTGTACTTCTTTCAATCAAATAAAACTTAATAGAAATCCTTCTAGGATTCTACTTTTGTTCTTGAATACAATTTTAAATTCAAGATGAATGCTTGATTTAGTAATGGTATACTATGCAAAAAGGAAGTGATCTATTTAGAAACTCTTCTGCTTTTGTTTGCTTTCCTGGAAAGTATGAGGCTTAAATTAACCCTCACGAAATAAAATAAATAAATAAATACTAAGGTTAATGTTCATCCACATTCTTAAGTGATTTAATGAGCAGCACGTATTACTATCTTCAAGGTGCTAGTAATCATTTTTCTAAAAATATTCACTTCAACCAACCTGACAACTGAACCCCATCATCTTCTCCCTTTTCCAGATTGAAGAGTGAGTTTTCAAGGATTTGAGCTGTACTGATAATCACATCATAAGACTTGACAACTTCTGGAAAAGATATTTTCAGCTGGGTATCACCACTTAATCCAATAATATGATACCATTTCTTCAAAAATGGGTTGAACTCTTTGAGGAAGAGCTGTTCAGCTAATATAACCTTAAAAATATGGGAAAATTAAGAATAAAAACAATTCAGAAAAAAAAAACAGAGGAAAGCAGAGGCAAAGAAAAAAAAGTGTTAGTCAAAGATGACTATGTTCATTTGCCATTTCAATCTATGGACCATTCCTTATATCCATCTGTCATTAAACATTTCTTGCATGCTTATTAGATACAGATATTATATCTGGAATGCAGAGGTGGTTAAGGTATGGCTGGTGACTTAGAGAAATCCAGTCTCAATGAACACATTACTGAAAAACCAACTTATCATACATGTAATTATTCTCCCAGAGTAGCACAGGCAACATGACATCACAGAGACAGAACGCTGACCTCAGATGGAGGGTTTAGAGTGATGCCGCCTGGTTCAGTAAGAATTGAACCAAAAGTAAGGTTGACATAGAGTATAGTTTTGATTGGTGCAGCAGGGTTACTATGACCACTAAATAGAGTATTTTTATATTCAATATAACTGTTCACAGAATCCCGATAAATTGGATTCTAGAGATCATTATTTTTTATTTTGTTTGAGGATCTTGGCAGAGGCAATCTAACTACAGGATTGAAAAGAGCAGGGGACCCAGAGAGAAAAGTCAGCATGCTTACTAGGAGGTATGGAATGTGAGGGAATGAACTACTGGAATAGCTTTGATGTTTGAGCAAAATCAAAAGAGCAAACAGACTGGGAAAATAAATGGAAATGTTACTTCCTTTTTAACCAATTCTCTGTGTTGCAATGTCTGCTGAATGTGGATGACTGACAACTCAGCGCTTAATACAGTATACCTTACCAGTCACTCAGAATATCCCCTGGACTAGAGGAAAGATGAGCCATGCAGTCTTGTTCCTAATTTTTGGTTTGTGTTGCTTTCTTTCCAATAGTGTTCCATGTCTCAGACTGTCCTTAAACTTACCATGATGATCTTGAAGCCTGATCCTTCCAGTTCTACCTCTCCAATACCAAGGTTGCAGGTGTGCACCACAAACCATGAATGTTTTTGTGTAGTGTTGTGAGGCAGAGGCTTGAAACCCAAGTTTCATGTATGCTAAGCAAGCACTCTACCAACTGAGCCATGCTGCTAGCTTGAGCCAGATCGCCTTGAGCTTCTGTTTTAGGATAATTTATATAATGGAAGCCCAGGGGTACAGTATCAAATAGGAAGTTGTCAGTAAGAATTTTGAGCCCAAACTTCAACAGATGCACATTCTATTCCTCTAATATGATTACCTGATAATGCAGTCAGTGTTGGATAATCTTGAAACTCGCTCTGGGTGGCACTGACTTCCTACTGAAGGACACAGAGGAAGCCAGATGCAAGTCTGACATGGCTAATTGGGAGGTGTGTGGTCCTATTGGAGCCTTTGCCTGAGATGTGACAGAGTGCCTGCCAAGACTAATCAAACCCAACTGCTACCCACTTCTGCTGAATCATATGGGGCTGCATTACAGCGTCTGAAGGAACCTGGGATTTCACTCTCATGATGTTGAAGCCCTAGATAGGAAATGGAAAGTCTGGGAGCACAGGTGCTGTTTTCATTTCTCCCTGCACTTGAAGGCTATAACTTTGGAAAGGACGGAGAAGAAAGTAAAGCATTTCTAGATTAAAAGTTACAGCACATCGCTATTGGACTAAAAATGATTACATTGCCTTAGTAGGTCAGAGATTTCTAAAAATAAAACAGAAATAAAGCTGAAGTTACTTTAAATTTTTAAAAATGGGGCAGTAAGAAACGGTGACATACGTAAACAGCTAGTGGAGAGACTTGGTAATTTCAAGGAAAACAAACGAAGCAAGCAGAGCAAACACTAAAGTTATATCCTCCAATGTTCAGTCAATGGAAAAATGTAATTGGAAAATTAAGATTTTACACACAAAACAAAAGTTCTTACTTAATGGGCAATTTTCAGTTACTCTATTAAATATTTATGAAGATCTATAAATTTTGGAATATCTTTGTTTAGTCTCATAGTTATTGGAAATAACCACTCAGGTTCTTGGATTTTAAATAGCTAACTCACAAGCTAAGCTAAAGGTGACACATTAGCCATACTAACTACATAAGATTTTTTATAAACCCAACGCAATGCCATGAATAATGAAAGGAACCAAAGGTTTTAAGTTGATGGCAAATTTAAGATGATATCAAATCTATGATGCTCAAATGCACCCAGGTCCGGGCTGAGTGAGTGTCCATTTCACCACTCCTATACTCCACACTGATGACTGTAGCTATAGCATGTTGTCCAGCTATGAACATTGTGTTTTAAGAGGCTCCTGCATGAATATCTTGGAGATTAGGAGAACTCCAAATATTGAAAGGTCTAGGAATGTTATATGAATATTTGAAGGCATTTTTCTAAGGGAGAAACCAGACTGAAGCAAAAATCACCCAGCAGTTACAGGATGTTGTCTTCTCTTTGTGAAGGTATGTTGCCAGACAGAACTAAAGCTTTCTTTGCAGAGTAACAGAAGAAAGAGTGATTATGGGTTCCACAAACTTGAGTGAATACATGCCTGGTTTGCTTGCAGTGACAATTACAAGAAGGACTGGGGATGTTTTGTTAGAAGGGATGATCTGATACTAGAGGTTAGACAGCAGAAATGGCAGGCCACTTTGTAAAGGAAGAAAGCTATATCTTCCTCAGCTCTGATAGTCTGTGATCCTGTGAACAGTTAAGGGAAATGAATGAAAAATAATTCCTGGGCTTTGAGGCTACATGGTTTGGATGAAGTGGTATAAATGACAGAGAGACAGATGGATGGGGAGAGAACCCGTACAAATAAAAAGTTAGAGCAGGTACTTACTTGTCTGAAATCAAAGTGCTAGTAAGCAGAAATTAGATTTAACTTATTTTATTCTAAAAGGGAATATACGAAGGGTTTTAGACAAATATGTAAACGTATCAGTATCACCAGCAAAAAACTGATTTCATATGAGTATAAAGGGAAGGTCTTTATCTTTTCCTTTTTCTTTCTTTACCTTGAACTTGAGTATAAACCTAGAGCTTGTATGTAAACGAGAGCTCTACCACTGAGCTATATGTCTTCTCTCAGGAGAGTACTTTAGGCTCGGAAGTTCTCATAAAACGGGTATCTCGAATGGTTTGATAGGAATCACTGAAGTTGTGGATTCTGTGTGTATTCTTTAGTATTACACAGCAGTTTTCAGCTAAAGGCTTGGGCATAATGTAAATCCTAAACATTATAGGAAGTTTTACAGTTTATTGATGTATTTTCTTTAAAGGATATGAAGAGATGAAAAAAGCTATTGCTGGTTATAAAAAGTATAATAAATTTTATTCCATAGAATGGCAAAACAGTACTTCTAATCAATAAGTTTATAAATTCATAATTCTCATCTATCTGAATAAAGTTCAAATTAAATTCGTTTTACAGGAAAGGAAAGTTATATCTATTTCTATTTATGAAAATAACCTTTAGAAACCTCAAGATATGAATTTTCAAATGAAAATTCAATAATGGTTAATGTGATATATGTAAGATCTTTGAACTTACTACTGTTATTCTGCTAAATGGACACAATACTAAACTGCCTTCTAAATTCATATCTCTGGAACCACAGATTAGTGCAGCTCTCAGTCCTCAACAGAGAAGTTTCTTTGTGCTTTCCAGTACATGATGGTTTTACAAAGAAACCCACAACTGCTGAAAATGCAGAGAATGTCAAGGGAGTACTCATCTACAGAAAGGACAACTATTTCACATCCTCTCTCCAAGGCTTAGGGACCATTACAGGAGAAAAGGCAGAAAGGTCATAAGAGCCAGAGGTTGGGGAGGACTGGAGCAAAACTGTATCTTCTGGACATGAGAGGAAGACAAAACATGGCTTCTGGACATGACTACTGCACTCAAAAACTCATAGTAGCAGTGCATACTTGGATAAGATCAAGCCAGTCAGCATTCTAGCATGGAATCGGAAGAGGTTCATGACCCCCACCCCTAACTGAGGAACTATGGATCATCATTGGTTTCTGGAGGAGGAAGAGTGAGTTTTCTTTAAGAGTATGGCTCCTTTTAGGTCAACTGCACTCAGTGGATGACCCCTACAAATATATGAGATCACAAACTGGAATTGATGGGTTATTGAAATAAACGGCTTGAAGCTGATGGAGAGTAGCAAGGTGAGAGTAAATCCGAGAGGAAGAGGGTGAAAATGACCAAGTACAGTCTCTGAAATTCTAAAACAGTTTGTAAAGTTTTTAAATAAAATAAATAATAAACAAAATAAAAAATAAACAAACTCTTTGAACATCATTTATATGTTTAACTTGAAATAGATAAACCAAATATTCACTTAATTTTCTCTCTACCTTTACAGCATATTGGGATACAGCGCACATACTATGTTTAATGAAAGATCAGTGGTTAAAGAGACTCTAAAGGATAACATTGGTCTAGTTCCCAGGGTGTTTTCAGGTCATTCATGTTCACATGCAATGATAACCACAGTCAGTATTAGTTGACCTTAAAGTGTATTGTGGTGGTTTGAATGAGAGTGTCCCTCATATGCTCCAAATATTTGAATTCTTGGCCCCCAGTTCATGGTACTGTTTGGGGAATGTCATGGAACCTTTAGGAGGTCTGGCCATGCTGGAGGAAGCACATCATTGGGTACGAGCTTTGAGCGTGTATAGCTTGCCCACTTCCAGTCTGGCTCTCTCTGCCTCCTGAGTCTGTTTGAAGATGTGAGCATTCAGTTTTCTACTCCATCTACATCCTAGTCACTGTACCTCCCCTACCATTATGAATTCTCCTTCTGGACCTGTAAGCCAAATAAAGTTCTCCTTTTATTAAGGTGATTAGATGTTTTTATCACTGCAAAAGAAAAGTAACTAATACATATATGTTAGCAAGTTTAATCTTTATACGTAAGTTAGAGCTATTTGATTTCATGTTCTACTTTTATGAAAAATTCCATTTTAAGGTTAATCCCTTAAATTTTAGATACACATCTAAAACGAAAATTAAAGTAGAATAAATGGCTTACTTTATATTATATAATTAAATGAAATCGGATTTGTTCTACAAATGTTATTACAGAAAAGCTTCAGAATAACAGGCCAAAAACTGAGAGTAGAAAACTACATAGTTCATGTTTGAATACCTTATTGACAAGGACAATAACTTTCCCAGGTTCAGATGCTTCTCTCTTCTTATCCAAGTGATCCTTAGTGATGTAAACAGCCACTCTGGTTTTCCCACTCCCTGTGGGAAGGCAGATGATAATATTCTTCCCCTCCAAAGCTGGCTGGGCCACTTCCATTTGGTAAGGCCTGAGCTTCAGTTCTGGCTCTGGAGAAGCTCTTTCCATCCCTTTTCTTTCATCTGAAGGAAGTGAAAATGGCAAAGAAGCGTGAGAGAAAGGGCATGAATAAGTTAATGCTAGGAAGCCTGAAACTGGAGCACGGCTTCTCCCTCTGTGTTCCAAACCAACGCATTTTCTGTTTTCTGCACAAGGGAGTGTCAGTTTTGTTTGTAGGACCCAACCTAGGCATCTTAACATGGAGTGAATTAACAGCATGGAGGACTTTGGAGGTAACAAGAAAAGAATGTGTTCTTAGAGACGGGCAAAGTCAAGGTGAGTTTGTACAGAGTGCTGTGGTATAAGCTTGTTTAATCGAATTGCTAATATACAAGACTTCTCTTCCTTCAGCCATTTGTCCTCCTGGTTTCTCCAAGCTCATCCAACTCTAAACCAAGTAGAACTAGAAAAATATGATTCATTGGTTCTCCCTATTCTCTATTCCTTTTTTTATTACAAAGAAAGTGCTACAGCTGAAACTACTTACCTTCACTTGCTAAAATATTATCTGATAACTAAATGCCATAAAGCACATACTATTTTCCAGTATCTGTGGGGGGTTTAGATTAACTGCTGAGGTTCTGCATATAAAATGGCACAGTATTTGCATGTAATGAAATATACCTCCTCCCCATATACTTTAAATTATCTTTAGGTATAATATCTTATAAATGTAACTGCTATACAACAGTTATTATTTCATTGTTTAAGCAAAAAAAAAATCTGTAATCTGTACATATTCAGTCCAAAGAGATATTTAAAATATATTTGGATCTGTAGTTGTTTGAATTTGTAAATGTGGAACTTATGAACATGAAGAGATTATTGTGTGTATGGGAGAAAAGTTTTCATATGCTAGCCTTTACTTGATAATGCTTCCATAAATATAAAAACATAACTTTTCAGGCTTAAAATAAATTGCTTTTAATTTTGTGATGCAGCTTTGAATGGTCATTTTTATATGATTTTATATGATCATTTATATGATATGCAGATCTTCATTCATTCTCATTTCTCCTGAAATCCAAAGCACAAAATATTGCAAATAATTTCAGTTAACATAGATTTTTTTTCATTAAAAACACTGACACATAAATACTAATGTACAGTGATTTATAAATGCTAGAATTAGATTAATATAGCATACCTTGGTTTAAATATATTTTGTTTGGAAGTGGTCATGTTTCCCTATACTGTTAGCCAAGAGAAAAGTCTCTAAAAATGTGTTGCTTACAACATAGAATGTACTAAAACAAATACTATACCACATTAAAAGTCAGCCATGTGCTTTTCAGAATCACAAGGAAGAAATAAAATGACAGTACTTATCAGTATTTCATCATACATGACAATGTTCTTTTTCTTATCAGTGATCACACTAAAACTAAACTAACATAATCCCATTTACTTCTGAAAACTTGCTGATAGCTCCATTTCAGCAAACAGCTGATTGTATTAAAGTGGGTTTTAACGTGCTGTAATAGTACTATCTGAATAGGTAGGAAAATTCACACCAAATATCATGGAGAATACTCTACTGATCAAACAGGAAATTTGCCTTCTCTGCGTGAACAAAGACAGATGCAACATTAAGCTATGACTGGGGTTGTCTGCTAAGTCATTTAATATGCTTTTCTAAAACACTCACTAGATCGTCAGCATTTTAACTGTGAATTTGCAAATCTTCTATCATTGTTTTGAGCTTTCAGTTTATTTCTATTATAGTTATATAAAGTTCATATTTATGTATGGACATTTCTTTTTCATCATGTGACTTTTACAAGTACCAAAATTCTTGATGTTTCTTCTCTATTAAGAGCATTTATCACCTAACTTTTCCCAAAAGAGACAGAATATTTATGATGAAAAGTGTATTTAAGCAGTGTCTAAATCAAGATCCATAAATTTATATAAGTAAATATCTTTTAAATTTTACTCCAGCAAAAATTTTGGTATGGATTTAAAAATTAATAAAAGTTGTCTTCTTCATAGTAATTGTACATACTTTGTTTTTGAGACAGCGTCTCCCCATAGCCCCAATTGACCTGGAACTCTCTATATAGATAGGCCAGGCTGGCTTCACAGAGATCTATCTGCTTCTGCCTCTCAAGTGCTAGAACAAAAGGTATGTGTTACCATGCCTGGCTTGTATGCACTATTTAGTAATAATTTGCTGCCTTTGGTTTTCATGTATTCTACTACAACCTTTGATACCCAAACTTTACAAAAGTAACAGTTTTCTAAGTCTTCTATCCAAGACCCCCAAATTCAAATAAAATGAGTAAAGCCTCAGTCTCACCTATAAATACGTTACAGTTTATGAAATGTCCCCATGGGCTCCAGTGCTTGAACATTTGGTCCCAAGCTGTTAATTTTGTTTTGGGAGGCTGTGGAACATTTGGAAGGTTAGGTCTAGGTGGAGGAAGTAGATAACTGGGCAGAGGGTGAGGGCAGGGTCTTCGAGAGTTATATGCTCGCCCACTTCTGACCTATGCTCTCTGCTTCCACAACCATAGCCACTCCCACCATCATCAGGACGGTATTCCCCTAAACTATAAACCAGAATAAATCCTTCTCTTAAGACAGTGTTCTCTTGGGCATCTGGTCACTGTGATGAGAAAATAACTAATACAACATATGGTATTTTTATTATACTATTAAATCTAAGAAGGGTTAGAAGATTAAAAGGGCTGTCATTTTCAAAATTTAGCTCCTAAGTGATGAAGTTTCAGTGCTTCTTAATTGGTAACATATCATTAATTCATTCTGCAGATATCTATTATATGCTACACCCTGCTAAAATGCATCTGTTTCTCAAAGAACCTCAGTCTAGGAAACTATACCACTTACTCTATCCAGCTTGATGAATAGAGAGCTACATAATTATCTTTATTTTGGAGACAGGACTAGGAGGTTTGATGGGCAGCCCCAAGTTTTAAACCAGAAAAATAGAGTGGATTTGGGAAGAAATAGAGTTGGATTCTATGTGAGGAAAGCATCTGAAGTAAAAGAACTGGGTGAGTGTTAAGTATTCTTCCTGATTCTTGCCTTATCACTTCTTCTGACACAGGGATTGGAAAATTCATCTACAGAAGCAACGCTAAAGGAGTTTTATCTTCTCTATCACCAGAAGGAGAAAATTGTGCTGAAATCAATGAGCCATGAGCCAATTTCCATTATAAAAGAAATGTTTGAGGTTTTGTTTGTTTATTTGTTCTTGGATCCATCTGAAAAGTATAATCAATTAAAGACAATAATGAGAGTAATACTTAAAATATACACAAGTTTTAACTGCATTGTGCATTTTTTATTAAACAAACAAACACAAAACAGTCGAAGATCTTTAAATTATTATACCATATAAATGGTCAAAATGAAATGAAATAGGGTTTAAATAATAACATTCTATTGGAACTACACCATGTGGCAAATTTCATTCTCACATGGATTTTGACAGCTGAGTTATTCTTGGAGAGAAAAGGTCTGTCACTGCATGTGTTTGAAACTGACAAAGTATTCTTTTACCTATAGTGTGTAACCACAGCAAAATAGACTATTTCTGTTGGACAAATATTAATAGGCATCTTCTCAAAATAGTAGGAAGCACTTTCTACATATCAGGTCAAAAAAAGATTGACAAAAAAGCGTCATTGTTTTGAGACACAATATATCTATCTAAAAAAGAAAAAGAAAGGAGGAAAAGAAAGATTGGTAGCATAATTAGATTATTTAAACTTTAAAGGTACCAGCAGTTATGTTTTACACAATATTTCTACAATTGCCTTGGTTCCCACTATATATTTTCAAAAGAGGAATAAAGAATGTAGAATAAGGTGTTTTTGATATCAACCTAAGAAGTTAAAACATATTTTCAACCCATAATACTTTTAAATGATCCAATATGTGTTTAACCATTCACCAGTTTACCAAAACATTTTATCAAATGATTTCTATATAGTTTTAGCATGTACTTGAGGGTAAAATATTTCATAAATGTTATTTCAGAAGTTTACTGCCCACCATGCAAAATCATTCTATGTCCTTAACTACTAATCTATCTAGACCTTCAAGGGCATCCCCTTAAAATGTGTTTGCCTTTAAAATGTATTTGCTTTTGAAAATGTACTTGCTTTTCAAAAGTAGGTTGCACTCAGATTTATCATGTCTTTCATGCCACATTGAAGACTAGAAATCAGCAAATACATTTGCTAACAGCTCTAAATAGGCAAACCACCCTGCAAATAGATGATGTGCTTTAAATACTTATCAAATGAATGGATATTGTTGAAAAGCCCTTACTTAGACAAACAAGAATTAGAATAGGGTAGAGAGGCTTAAAACAATCCATATATATACATATCAGTTATTAGCTAGAGAATACTTAGAGTTCTAGCATTAATAGCATACAATAATTATTAAATTTAACTATTTCACAACAAAGGAAGAAAAGCAAATGCAGTCTACATGTAGAACTTAGTTAACACTGCCTGTACTGAACAAGAAATGAACTAATCCTCTTTTTTTAATTAAAAAATCATGCCTGACATTTGGTGAACCAACTTTCCTCAAACTAACTTGTAAGTGCAGTTGGGAGGGAAAGAACATACAAATAGAAATAGTGGACTTAGAAATTTTTTAAGGTAGATGACCATCCTTATGCAAAATCTCTTTTTCTGAAGTAGATCTATATTCCAATAAATTTGGCAGTTCAGGACAATAAGAATTAAAGAATATTTCATAAGTAGAAACAACTCAATCCCCAAGAAGAATAAAATCATTTATTTCTTAATTTTTCAGTTTTTCTCAAGTCCTTAGCTCACCCATTGCCAAGTATTTTTGTTTATAATTTATTAATTTTAAACTACGGATTTTTTGCAAACGTTTAGGCAAATATAGAAAGGTGAATGGCAGACATCCAGTAACCCATCATCTGTACCTAAAAGATAAGAAGTTTCTAGCTCAGAGGTAATTACACATTCGAAGAATGGAATGAAATAATTTGAATTTACCAACTGACAAGTTAGAGGATGTAGTAAGAGGAAGTATTGATAAATGTAGGGCTGGAAGCAGGCATCTCACTCCAAGTAGGCTAGCTAACCAGGATCTCCATACTAGTAAAGTTTCCATTTATGGACCAAGAAATCATGTATGCTCTCCTCCTATTCAAGGGCTTCTTGAAATCAGAACATGTTTGCCTGTAGATGTATTTTCTACACACTTTCCTTTGAATAGAGATCCTCCTTATTATCTATAGTTACCTGTAGTCACATCACTTTCACCTGAAGTATTTAATTTTTAGTGTATTTAAATATAAAGGAAAATTTGGGAAGGTATAAATGTATCAAACCATACAAAGAATTTAAGAGCAATTAGAATAATTAAAGCAGGTCTCATAAACAGGATAGCTGACATGATTTTATGAAATGTGGCTTATGCCAGACCCAAAAGATACATAACAGAGCAAAATCAGACTTTGGTTCTAAGACTTTTTGTAAGTTGTACTTTTAAAGAAAGTAAATGGCAAAGTTCCAAAATGACTCGCTGCTGAGAAGAATTGCTTTAATTGCATAAATACATTAGGGAGGGTATGAACAGCCCCCATGCCTTCCACTATATGGTGTCTTATTTCACACTTTTTAAGGTTTACACAACAGTTAGGCAGTACCTGAATCACTTCCCATGGTGCCTGAATCACTGCCCATGTTGCTGTTATGTCCAAGACTTTCATCTAAGCAGCTGACACTTCCTTCTGCCAAACTTGTGTCTGATTCTGCAAAGGAAAACATTTTAAAATATTTAAAAAATATTTCTGAGAATAAACGTATTTTAACTGCACACCTCTACAGCACACAGTACATACAGTTCAATGCAAGCGGGGAAGGCACACCCAGTCAGCTATGAATAAAAGGTAAGAGTTTCTGGCAGGCTACACTGAAAACATTCCACTGTGGATGAGCAGGGGCCAGGAGTGACTCAGATGCACATTACCTACGTAGTGTCCTCCCTATCCAACAGGAGAGCAACTGTGAATTTCTGAGCACTTGTGATTTGATGCCATGTATCATACCTGTACATGTAAATTCTGCTCCCGAAAAGAATTTCGAAGCTTGACAGTGACTTATAAACAAAACTTGTTGAGAAATCATTGAGCTATTTTCATGTAAAATGATGGAAGAATTAACAAACTATAAAATTTAATCAAGTTCATAGACCTACTGATCAGTTATGAAAATAACATTTCAAAGGCAAACGTGAAAGTAAAATCTCAGAAAGAATCTACTCAAAGAGAATATCACTGATGCTTGGCATCGCGATTTCCTAGAAGCTTCTGTGAGGCTGGAAGGGTTTTTTTTAGTATAACTGCATGAAGCCTCATCAACTGACGATATGAGTTGAAAGTGTATACCCCTCACTGAATCCCCGTTCTGTTATCAGTAGTCAGAATCAATTCTTACTGAAAAGCTTCTTTCTCATTCAGTTATTTCCAAAGATGTATGCAATCTCATTGTCAAGGATCAGAACTAACACTAATCTGGGAGAAGTCAGGGCATATTAGTTCTTGATGTTGACTGGGAATAAGAAAGACTTATGAAATTTGCTGATGATGTTGCTCTGATCCTAGGTCTCTCTTATGTAAAATGGGTGCGATATCATTTACATCATAGCAAATTAATAACCACTGTGTAGTAGTAGACTTAATAAGTAACACACAGGATGGTTTAATTGCTAATGTCTAGAAAATGACATCAGAACCAAGTGGTTAGTATTTTATGAGGGCAGACATTCCATTTTGTAATGTTCTCATTAATGTATTTCATAATATTTATAACTTGTTAGGTAATTATCATTTCATCCTAAAGATCTCCAGAAACACTAATAAACTATATTGAGGCACCCTTTAGCTACTTAAACTACTGATGAGTGTCATATTTTTAGTGTTGCAATAGAAATAGCTGAAAAGAAACTCATTGTATGTTATCAGTACAACTCAAGAAAATGTACAGTTCAAAGCTATAAGTATGTTCTTTATTTTAGCCAGTAAATTTTTCAAATTCAAATTCAAATGAGGTACAATTTCACAACGAAAATAACTCTTTGGAGTGTTTGGTTAATGAGTATCAAATGAATTCAGTTCTGAGGCCACTATTAGGATATTTCCATCACCTACAAGTCTCTCAGGCTCCTTTGCCTTCTTGCTATCCCTTGGAAGCCACTGATCTGTGTTCTTTCCCCTTTTATAATGTTACATTGCTGGACTGATGCAAAGTGTAACCCATCTTTAACTTAGCACAAGAAAGAAGTTTGAGGTTCATCTGGGCTTTGAGTGTATCAGTAATTGCTTGCATTTCAATGTAGACTCCTATCTGTGACATTTAAGGCATCTTTCTACAATTTTATTAAGTCCATTTGAGCTGGAAGATATAAGAGAATTTCAGCCAGTCCTAATCAAGTGTGTATGACATCTTCCTTAAAAATTACAAGAAAGCTGATAAGAAAGTTGTAGAAAAATTCTCAACGGACATCCATACTGTTTAAGTATATTAGCACAACATAAATAGACTAATGTGAAAATACTGTGCTCATCAGTTGTCATAGCTTAGCTCTAAAACTCAGATTTGAGGAATCCCTTATGATCACACAGGAAAACCTGTATATCGCACAGAGAGATTTTAAATATGGCACTTTGCAATTCCCAGAGGTGTGTCTTGTTAGACGCTCAGGGGCGAGTGTGGGATAGAACTGTCAATTCAAAGAGCATTCTGGGCAGATGCACTGATGAGAAGAGAAGACGATTTGTAGGGAAAAGGCAAGGTGTAAAATGAGATGGGAGAATGTCACTGCAATGATAATTCTAGATCTAGACATACAGGCCAAGATTTTTGAAGAAAAAAAGTAAATTTTGACATACTTTCCATTTGTTATTTTAAATGTAGAATTGAGAACTGGAGAGAATACCAAAGTGATTGGAAAAATGCCAATAAATGTAACAAAAAAATCCAGTATTACTACCATCAAGGTTTCCAGTAAGTGTAGTAGAAATATTATATTTGATTTTTTTTTCACTTCATTTTCTAATTACTAACAATTAAGGCATAATCTAAAACCTACTCTTGGTATATGTAAAGTCATGGTGTCTCTCAGCTTTGTTTTGGAACAGGATTTATGCAATATTCACCCATAATTTATGGTTAATAAAGTTGCTACCAAATATTATATTATTAATGAAGTCTACAGAAGTCTATAATCTGGATTAATTTGGTCTCATAATCAAATCTGCAGCATGTCAGGAAGACACTATGCTCAGCTCTCCTCAAATTATGTTTTAAATCCTCAACCTCCTCTGCAGTAATATTCATTATTAGTCTAGTTTCATAGGTGAGAAACCAAGATTCAGAGAGGTTAAATGATTGATTCATGTCACCCTTCTATGGGCCAGAGTCCTTACAGGCTCCATCCAAATCCAGTTTCCAGCACTTTTTACCAGCATTAAGCATGGTTCATAACTTGTGTGATTCTTAATAAATAAGGAAATAGTTTTATACCCTCTGTTCTGAATGAGATGAAACTTGTTTCAAACAAAAAAATAATAGCAGTCATTTTTGCTGTGATGTCAAATTTTCCATAAAAATTAAAAGAGAACTTAGTTTTCCAAGAAAAAAGTTAGAGAGATGATCACACTTTGCTAACATTTTTGACTCACCGAGGGACATGTATTAACTTAACAATTTTCTTTTCCACACTCACTTCGAGCCAAATTAAAAGGGAATATTTCTGTTCTCACTGCAGAAAAGCAGCTGCAGTAATTCTGCTAGAGATCATTGTGCAAATAAGGCGAGTGCACAGAGCTCTATTTCCTTGTTATTTAAAGTGTGTACAAATCTCCAGCTTTTCCTCACAAAGATACTGTAGTTTCCTAGGCAGCAAATTTTGTGCATTTTCGTTACTTTTCTTTCCTAGAAATTGAAGCACTAAGGGAAATAAATTTAATAATAAAAAAATACATTGTGTCTCCCATAACATTGAAACTGCTGCTTCCAAAGGTTTTTCTTGTGAATTCTAATTTAAAACTCCTGTCACACACTCACGCATGCATGTGCACACCTACACAAATACAACCCCCCCCCAAGCAGTATCAAGAAGGTGCAAATGTGGAGATTCTCTACTGAACACTGAATTGTTACAGATGATTTATTTAGCATTATTCTCTCTCTCTCTCTCTCTCTCTCTCTCTCTCTCTCTCTCTCTCTCTCGTACGTTTTAAGATCTGTCAATCTGAACTTAGGTCACAATACCTAAAGTCAGGAAGAACAGACCATGTGCTTTGTAACATAGTGGAACTCTCCAGATCTGATCTCAGCCACTGCTTGTAAGTGGCTTATATTTTTAAACAAATAATGATAGTTTCTATCCTTATAACTTTTTTTTTGTAAGAATGATCCTGTTAATGAGGAAAAGAGTCTTGGAAAGAAATACATTCAAATTCCTGTAAAGTCGCTTTGAATATTGGAGTTATAGTGTTTAACATGTTTAGTTAATTTTTATATATGTGATTTCTTCTAGAAGAATTATCAAAGACAGCAATGAAGTAAATTGGAAAATGCTGGTAATTTCTATTAGTGTAGTTGTCCATATCAAATTCTATTTCTTTCAAATAAAGTTATATTCTCTCATTTTAAAGTAGTATTTTCAAAATTAAAATCCTAAGAATAAAAACTTCATGAACAAAATAAAAATAACAGTTTTGCATACAATGATAGTAAATCTCTAAGAGCAGGCCAAAAATGGTAGAAATAAATCCACTTGATACTGGAAACATCTTCTGTATTTTACTAATATGGCAGAGATATCACCTAATATCTAAGCAACTTAATATTTAATAAACCCTAAACCGTAAATACTTTAAAATATTTTAAAAATCATTCAGACAATAAATAAATAATAAACGATTCAAAGGGAAAAGGGGGGAATGCATTTTAGATTCATTTGAAGGTAACGTCTGCCCTCTCCTGGAAAATACTATTATAGCATCGCAGAGGACAAATACTAAGATTTTTCTCCCAAGAGCTGGACTTCATTAGGTGAAATGCAGCTTTGCCTACTTCTTTGCCTCCAGGCAGTTTCTCCTATCTTCACTTAAAACATTCTCCCACTATGGAAAGTCTATGTCCTCTCCTATGCACATCACAGATTCTCTTTGCTGAAAAGCATTTTCGCATTCTAGCAAGAACCAGTGGGAGGGAACAAGACCTCTGTGTGCATTTGCACACTATTTTTTCTCCTGGGAGTTCCTGCTCATGAGGTCTTCACATTCTGTAGTTCATGGTAGTCTTCTGTTTATTTTACTTAGACCTTATCACGTATTTGTACCTCATACCTACCTTCCCTCCACTTTCAGCATCCTCTTGTCAAAGTTTGAAGCATGTCCCCCCATTGGCACACACACAAGGCTACCTGGACTCCTTAAATGTGCTTACTTTCAAACTGCTAAGAATACCTATTTCCTTTTCTTTAGAAATAACAATCTTTTTCAGAGGAAATGGATTACTTTTATTTTCAGCTCTATGTATATGGATCTACACACACGCTCACATTCTGGTCTGTCATAGTTTTCTCTCTGCGCCAGGGAACATGTGTTCCCGCAGAATGGAGAGAAGCCACCTCCACCCACCTTGCATATTCTCTCCTGGATCCAAGCTTCTAGGAAATGAGTTCCCCAGAGAGAAAAAAATCTCTCTCAGAGCCACAGGCCCACATGGCTATCCGTGGAGCGCCTCTGCTCCTGCTTATAGAATTTTGTGCTGAAATGTTTCAGCTAGAATCAAATTTGAATTCTGCGCAATGGTGTTGGCTTCAATTGTATCATCTGTGCTTTTTATCCTTTGCTTTAGGGTTCGCATGCAGACCGACGATTATTAAAACGCAGGGTCGTTAGGATGACTCTACCCACCAGAAGGACACGTTCTCTCAGTGTCAATAAGTGACAGAGGCAGAATGGTGTTGAGTGCATTCAGTTATGACTGGTGACGCAGATGATCACACTGGTATTCTTGACAGTAGCAAGGTTTACGGACTGAAGCTGAATTAGAAACCTCTTAACTTCTCATTGGAAAGGCAGCAGAGCTAAGCAGACCTAACCAGACAGCAGAAAAGTATGAGAAGAAATATATTTAGGGTTTGCTCAGGTGATGCTCAACAACAGGTAATACAAGTATTTGCCAGTTTTCACAGTATAAAATTCTCATTGTGGGCAATGTCAAACTATCAGTGTGACGCCCCTCAGAGGTTTTCTATAACCACCATGTCAAAAGGTCATACATCATTGTGCTAGTATTTTATTGAAACAATAAATGAATAATTACTAAAAGTGTTTTTCCCCCTTATGAGAAACAATTGTAAAAACTGGATTTAGAGAAACCTATTAGTTCTCTCTAATTTCAGAGATCTTAACTCTTGTCTGTGTTCCCCATACTCTCCCTTCTTCATATGTTCTGAGCACATTTGAGATTCTTTGTAGATGCATTTTTACTCGTGATGTTCTCAGCCTGAAATGTCACCTGTCACCTCTGCTCCCAAATCCAGCATAAGCCAGCCCTGGGAGGCTCAGACTGTCTGAACTTCTTTTCTCCATAAGTTACCTTTGGGTAGTCTACCTTGGTTCACAAGTCATCTGCCCCTGTCTTTAATATGTAGAACTTGTGGGGTTTTTTTTTTCTGTGAATTGATTGCTGTTTCTTTTTGAGAGCATAAAACTTACATTTTCTTATTTAGATTACGTAATTTTTAAATTCAGAAACACTTGTTTGATTTTTGGTTCCCTAAAACATTATGACCTGACCAACTTACCTCATTCACATCCCAAAATAGAGAGGGTAGAAATCTAAGAATCCAATTAAAGTTTAAAAGCATTTGTCACAACTCTGTTTTAGATTTATAGTCATAAAACACTTCTAGGAAAATAAACCTATTATTAACTATACACTAGAAATGCACCATGCAGTTTTGTTTCTGATAAAATACCTATGTCTTTGTCCCTGGACTATGAACAACTGAATGATAACCCTTTTAGAATATTTTTAGAACAGTTATGCAATTGTAATCCACATTACTAGCAGAGGTAGCTTATGGTAAGTTTCAAATAAAATACAAGCTTATAAAATTCTTTCATAAGCACCAATACCAGCACAGTCATATTCTCTGCTCTCTCTCTTCAAATTGCTCTTACCTTTAAATTGCCTCGATTCTCAGTAATCAATGATAACTGCATTTAGAAAAATACAAAAGAAAGCTCACTTAAATCAAGCCAATTCCGAAACAGTAGTATATGACTATAGCAATGAACTTCGCTTAGTTTCGAACACCATGGTATTTATTCTAGAGATTCTAAAAATTTCTAGATTTCTACACGTTAGTAATATAGAACATTATTCTGATCCTTAAGTGCAAGGATAAATTTTGTGGCACTTTCACAGAAATTATTATAGACTGAATCTAAGATTGGACTTTGGTCTATAAAAAGGCAAAACAAAACAACAACAACAACAAAAAAAGTACTGCAACAGATTGGACCAGAGAGAAGGAGGCTGTTTTATAAAGGTCAATTTTTAAACCCCTCCTACAGAACATGATCTATGCAAAATATATCCACAATATATTCCAAAGCATAATGTCACCGGATAAACCTAAGGAGTTGAACATATGGGGGAATATGAAAAAGAAGGTATTAAAGTCTGAAAACAAGCAGGTTGGTGAGCTCATTAGCTGGGGTGGAATTTTAAAATCCTCACGTGAACGAATATATAAATCAAAATATACACATGCGTTCTCAGTCATGCGCACTGTATATTCACACATGGCACGCTACAGTTACATTATGATCGTCGACACTGGAACAGAGGAATTTCTCTTTATAAATGTCGAAGCGCCCTCTGCTGGTCATATTGAAGTACTTTCATTTCTATCGTCACAACAAGGAGTCCTAAAGGATCCCGAAAAGATAGAGCAGGGATTTTTCTGCTCAACTCTCATTAAAAGTGCTTCTTAGAGATTTAATAAATTTTTCTTAGTTAGAATTCTCATTTAGTTAACTTTTAGTTTACTACAGTATATTAATTACTAAAATAGAATAAGACAATCTCCAGTTTATAGTATCTGCCCACTTGTTTTGACCAAGCAAAAGCAGATAATTTTTAAATGACTGTTCATTTTTTCTGTAATCGTACGGAATTAAAATAACCCATATAATGAGTTTAATGTCCCCACTATGTTTTCAAGGAACATATGGTCTAAAGAAACAGCAAAGTTTTGTGATATTTTCTTGTTCTAAAATGGCCAGTGGCTTCAGAAAACAAAAGTATTACATCCATCTTTAAAATTGTATTAATAGCCTATAAAATACGTGATTGCTGTTTAGAAATTATTGTGTTAATTTTGAAAGGAGCAAGTTATAAAAAATCGGTTATTTTAATTACCACATTTTTGGGAGGGAAAACATCATATGTTTTTTAAGAAATTGTTTATTCTTGAGAATTTCATGCACATATGCAGTAAAATATCACATTATTCCTAATTTTGCCCTCATTTCCCCACCGTACACCCTAAATACCCCTCAACATAGCTCTCTCTGAACTTCATATCTTTTTGTTAATCCTGTTATGAATTCTTCAAGAATTCCATACAATGCATTTTGATCATATCAACACCTTCCCCAGTCTCCTCTCAGACCCATCCCCTCCACGCCCACTTACTCTCATTTTTTAAGCTCATAGAATCCAATTTGTGGTCCCCAAATACTTTCTCTCTCTCTCTTTCTCTCTCTTTCTCTTCCCTCCCCCACTAAGTTCAATTAATGAAATGTCAACCCCCAAGTGAAAAGACAGGGGTAAATTACTCTCTAGAAGCTTTCAGCAGAGAATTCTATTATACTACCTTAGGAAGAAGGAGAGATGGCATTTTAACTGGTTCAGGGTAAGACACTGTAACTGACAGGTGATATGTAAAAAGAGCAAACCATGATTAAAAAGTAGCACCTGTTAATAGATATATAGCTTTGACAGTATTTGGATGCAGCAAGACCACTGTGCACTGAAAAATGTACAAACTGGTTCAGAAATGATAATTAGAAAAGATCTTGATCTAAATTACAAATGATTTCTCATACTGTTTCTGGACATAAAAAGTTCATGTTTACAGAATGTGTGCAGTGTAACAAGAATTTTTAACGTTACTTTGGTAACTGTTTGAAATATCAATCCAACATATTGAAATGCAAAATAAACATATTATCTTTATCAGTAGGATGCATATAACACTACACAAATACATATGAGAAACTATGGAATATCTTCATATTCGTTTGTTTGTTAATTCTAAGAATGACTAGGTAGGCTAAGCCCTTCTCCATCAAATTTTGCAATAAAGAATGAAGTAAAATAACTCTCTGGATGAGTTACATACTCAGTTTCAGCGGCAGGGCACATGAGAAGCCATAAATTCAAACCTCAGCACCACAAAAAGAAAACAGAAACAACAACAAAGTTCCAGTAACTTCTCTGAGCTGATGGTACTTCATAGGGTTTTTTGCTTTGTTTTTACTTTTGTGTTTATTGTTGTTGTTGTTTTTAATCAGTTATCTTAGGTTGATAAGATCAAGAAAATGAGAAAATACTTGGGATGATCCCTGTCATTTATCAGTAGTAGTGTCTAATGTCAAGGCACTATGTCTTCATGAACGAGTAACTGTTCCTGCCTTGAAAAGGGTCAAAATGGTTTGAGCTCGCCTATCAAATGTAGGCAGGAAGTGCAGGCACATAAGGACTCTGCAGAGTGCAAGAACCTGTGAGCTGGCTGCCTCCTCTGCTGCCCGTTCAGCTTACACATACTCTCAGACTGGCACATATTTTAATACTCTGCACTTGCCTTTGGCTCTACTTCCTGCAATTGCAAACCTAAGCTAAGTCCTGCGTGGCCAGCATCATCATGGAAATCTCCACAAGGGCAACTAAGGCCTGTTCTGCTGCGTTCCCGCTGTGTGACCAGGATGGCTGCAGTCCATCCAGGAAGTTAAATATTTCTTAAGTAAAAGAAATTAAAGGAATGGAGGCAGAAAGGTCAGAATGAAAAGTAGGAAAGGAAGTGAGGTGATATCAAGAAGTAAAAATAAAAACAAGCCCACAGGCAAAATAAACTCCTAGCCTTTTATTCCGCTAAGACTGTTATTATGACCCACATTTTCTCACAAGGTGCATGCTGAATTTAAAAAAATAATTAGTCCTTATATTAAAAAAGAACAGTTTTTGTTTTAATATTATCTTTTATTTTTACCATTTTGAAACGCAGACTAGGCAGTAGCAAGTTGAGTACCTTGGGAGCTCTGGATGGAAACCTTTCCTTTGAGATGTATGGTCATCTCCCACTCTCAGTTCACACTTCAGTTCTATCCAGTGTGGATTTCTAAAACTGCTAGTAGTCCACAGACAGGTCAGAGAAGCCACAAAGAAAGTTTGGTAAATTGTAAAAATCTCAAATTCAAAGTGAATTCTGGCTTTCTTACAGAGTCATGATTTATGAAGAAAAGCACAGGGGCTTACATCAATGGTGAAGACAAAGCCCTGTAGAACTGAGGTGTAAATGCTTCACTAGTCCATAGGAGAAAGCTTTGATGTTTGACCCGTGGCCAGCACCAAGAAGCAGCAGCAGCTGTGAGCTTCTGAGAAGAGCAGAATCTCAGATTCCAGTCCACATTTCAGGAACACCCACCCCTTCAAGACAGAGCTGGAGAGAAGGCTCAGCCATTAAGACCACTGGCTACTCTCACAGAGGACCTGAGTTTGATTCCCACCATCTCTATGGCAGCTGTTTACCATCATTAACTTCAGTTCCAGAGGATCCAGCACTCTCTTCTGGCCTCTGTGATCACTGTGTTACATGGGTGTACTCACACACATATAACACTCATACACAATATAAATAAATAAATAAATAAGTAAAAATTTAAAAGATCCTTCCATCTTCCACTTGTTGCTCAAGCCTCAAAAGCATTGTACTTTAAAAACACAAAGCAAAATATTACTGACAGCACAGAAAGAGAAGTATCACATGTTCTCTGCCATAGATGGAAACAAAAAATTGAAAAAGAAGCCTCTGAGGGTGGATAAAAGGTCTAAGGACTGGAAAGTGAAAAAGATATGCAATGTTCCATACATACATAGAAACTTCACAATGACTCCCTTTAATGTACATAATTAATATATGTTAATAACTTCATTTTTAAAAACCAAATAGGATGACTGGGATAAAAAGCAAGAAAACCATTTAAAATGGTATTATTTATGAGCTGATACATTATATATTTAAATAGTTCATATAAACTTGGAGGGAAAATATAAATATCCTAACAGAAAAAATAATACGCAGTCAAAAACAGAACAAAGAGAAGAGCTTGCAAAAAAATTTTAGTAAAACTCAGAAAACTGAAGCGCAAATTATTTAAATATTAATATCACTTTTACTGCAACAGAAATGACAAAGACTGGAAATTATACCACCCACTCCTGTGGAAGGAATTTCAGGTAAATGGGCCCTCCTTAAACTGTAAGAACAGATGTAAATTGGTACACATTCCCACAGTGAAATTTGACGCTAAGTATCAAATGTGTTAACATTGTGTAAATCATTTGACCCATAAATCCCAATTATATATGTTTTTAATAAGCAAACTGTGACATAAGTCCAGAGGGTTCTAAAGGCATTATTCAAGATGTAGTAATTTGGATAGGTACTAAATGTCAGCACTTGTTTAATTTCATCCAAATGGTGCTACTATTATTCAGTCGATAAAAAACATACTGTAGAATGATGTCTAAAAAATGAACGCATGGGAAATGACAGCTTCATATACATAGGTATGCAGAAAGACTGGGGAGAGACATTGTAAAGGTTAAGCATAGCGTCTATACTGTGGGAATACTTTGACTCTGTTGTGTGTTCTTATGCATTCCAACTTTTCTGCAATGCAGCTGCATTGCTTCTTTAAATAGATATGGTGCACTAAGCATGCTGTGCTGAAGATGGTTTACACTAGGGCATAAGGACCAACAGTAACATTTTTAGGATTTTTCAAGTCAATTGCTAAACATAGACATTTTTAAAAGTTAAATTGTGTGAATATAAAATCCCACAAATTTCTGAAGGTAGTAAATACTTAAGATCAGCACTTCTTAATCCTCATCCTGGATTCCCCTAACTCATAATACACCTGTTCTTTCCTGGTGGTGGAAATGCTAGGCAGAGGTGTGCTGCTGCTCATCTTCCCAAGTCTGTGTCCAATGACTTTATGTGGAAGCTCTAAAATGATCCCTTGAGTGAATACTGACATCATGGATCTGACAAATACTACGAACTGTTTTTTGTTTTTGTTTTTCTTCTTCTTCTTCTCCCCGGAGAATGTATGGTTTCTTTTACTAAATTCCCCATACTTTAACCAACTATTTCTTCTGAAAAAAGACCGTGACCTTTTAACAAAAGCAATGTGAGGATTCTCTTATTAGGAGCATATTTGAAGAGGGGGATAATTAAATTATTTGATCCTTTCAAGACTTTCCATAACCAAGGGTAGACACCAAGTCACAGAGTTGAAGAACTTAGCACTTTTACCTATGCAGTTCAAGCTAAGCCCAATTTACTACCTGTCCTTTTTCAAACAGCCTTGGCTTTAGTGTCTGTAGTCCAGCTGAACTCCCCTGAGATATGCCAGTCTGTAAATAAGGAAAAGGGCAATGGCTGTACCTAATTAGAGGTGTTGGGGATTAATTAAACCTCATGAAACAGAAGCACACGATTAAGTCAGTTAGCACTTAGAATGACTGCAAATTTCCTAGAAAGTCAAATTAAAAGTAGATATGTTCATATTCATAAGAGTAATAATACAATCATTTAAAAACATTTACGTTTAAGAGGAATCGTGTTAATTTAATCTTCTCTAAAATATTATTTTAATAAGAATTCACAAATTCCAGTGTCCAAACTCGCTGTGTTAATAGATCTTGATGTTCTAATTGTTCCAACAGATTTTTCTAAAGAGAATAATTAGTGTATATAAAGTGTCTACATGTTTCAAGTACCTGAAGCCAAAGAAGAATCTACAAAAGAAGTCTCTGGTGAACTGCTCTGAAGGTCCAGGGCCTCTTTCTCCTCTGTAATAGACAGAAGTGGCTCCATGACTTCAGGACCATCTTTGTGTGATAAATTCTCAAAATCTGCAAATAAAGAGAGTTGGAATGTGAATGACAGTGTAATGCAGTTGCAGGTTTGTGCAGTGTATAAAGTTATTATTGTTATTCTGAAAGTAAAACAGAGGTCTAAATACGATTTGTATAAATACACATGAATTCTTTGGAATCCTTTTAAGATTTATTTATTTTTACATTCCCAATTGTGTATATATATATATATATATATATATATATATATATATATATATGTGTGTGTGTGTGTGTGTGTGTGTGTATGTGCATGTGAGTATAGGTATTCCTAGAGGACAGAGGTGTCAGATACACTGGAGTTGGAGTTTCAGGTGATTATAAACTATCCAGCATGGGTTTTGGGAACTGAACTCAGGTCCTGTGTAAGACCAGTAAGTACTTACTCTGAAGTGCTAAGCTAAGCAATCTTTCCAGTCCCTAACTTTTTGGAATTTTTAATAGAATGCAGATTGAATTGCCATGCAAATTATTACTGACTATAAATGGCTTGAAAACAAAACAGAAATCCTTTTCCAGATACACTGTAATATGTTTTCTAATTTTGACATTTCAGAACTTAAGAGATTTTTTGTTATCACATAATGTACAATATTTTTGTTTGATATGACCACAATTGAGTATTTTGTAAGAGTCAAATTTTATATAAAAAGATAATCTAACTAGGTCCTGAGCAAATCTCAAGGTGAGATGATTCTTTGGATGACCATCAACTTTGAGAAGTCACTCACTGATTCCAGGATTCAGAGCTATATTTAAGTCTGAATTAATGGAAATGCAAATTGTGTAGTTTTCTTTAGCTTCTTCTCTTGCCATTTTGTTCCTGTCTCTGTGTTCTACATGAGATGTACATCTGCTTTAATGTCAGGCTGAATCCATGTGTTCTGAATTCCTGGGGATGTTTCTAATTGGATGATATATTCTATATTTCTATTTTCTTTATTCTTCCATCCCTCCTTTCCAGCCTGTCAGCCTCAGCTTGCAGGTGTATCCTGCTGGCTACATGCATGTTTGACTGCATGCAGGAGACTGTGATAGAATAGAGCGATAAACACAGCCAAATATAAAATCAGAAACCTACTAAGTACATTTTGAGATTCTTTTGGCAAAATTTTTTTTGTAACTACAGCAAAGCCCTCAATATGACCTTTGCAGATTACAACATTGTCAATGTTATAATCTCAAAATTGTGAACACACACACACACTAAACACACACACACTATACACGCATAAACAAATGGTTGGACAAGCCTGGATGGATACCATGAAAATAAGAATTTCTGGTCCCTGTAAAGTTGCAGTCTGTCAAAGAAATATGAAGCCATATTTTTTAAGCCCACTTTAAAAAGCAAGGAAAAACACATTCAGCCTCACATGGAGAATTTCCTGAAGAAAAGTTTTAGCGTGAGATAAAACTATTTTGACAGAGTTTATAGTTAGCTACTGTTAGATCAGGTACCTGGCCCTTTAAGTCAGCTACTAAGCATGTTTGAGGTCTAAAATTAAAAATCACCAATTTACTTTTTGTTTACCATAAATTCATTTATATATGTTAAATAATATACTTCTCAAAATAAATCTACCTGATAAATGATATTAATATCTTCATTTCACAGAGAAGTAAGGTGAAACCCATGGAGGTCTAGGACCTGGCAAAGGTCACAAGTCCAGGAAAGGAGCCAGGAACAAATAAACACAAGGATCCCAAGCTTAGGTTTCCCTATCACAGCAACATACCATAGCTTGGGTAGCTTAAAGAGCAAAAATGTATTTCTCATAGTCCTGGCTATTTTTAATCAACTATCATGATGACAGCCTACTGATGCCTAGTGAGCTCAGCCACTAATACATCTCCTTAGAGATGAGAGGAAAGAGATCCTTCTTTATCTTCCTTATCTTAAGAAATCCACCATTATTGGATTAGGGCCTGGCCTTTATGACTTAATTTTAATTACTTCTTGAAAACAGAATCTTCAGATTCAATCATATTAAATATTAGGGCTCTTATACTCATATATGAATGTGGGGCAAAGAATTTCCTTCATGGCATCTTACATTGCTTCTCTCATTAACATTATTAATGCATACAAAAATGCATCCATCTTTAAAGCCCCCAATATCTCAAATCATTCCATCAACTGTGAAGTCGCAAGTCCATAGTCCATCTGAATATTACCATCAGATATGAGTAAGACTCTAGGTGGGACAGAGAGAGAAGAGAGGGAGAGATCTTAAATAGGAAGGAATTTTTCCAGTTAAATGTCCAATTACATCATTCCTAAAGTCTATCTTCCACAAAATACCAGAAAAATGTTTCTACAAATTCTGCACCATTTTGTAACAAGGATCACCTGTCTTTCAGTTTCCAATAACCTGTGCCTCGTTCCCTTCTGAGACCCCATCAGAATCACTCTTAACATCCTTACTTCAGCATTCACTTCTAAGCTCCCCTGCTTTCTAGCTTCTTCCCCATTCCAGAGCCACTTCCTTGTATTTGGGTATTTGTTCTAGCAGCATCTCTCTCTTTTTTGGGGGGGGGTACTGCAGTGTCTTTTCTTTTTTTTTTTCTTTTATCATTTTTCTTTTGTGTACAAGTGTATGCACCTGCATATGTGTAAATGCACCCATGTCATGCAAGGCCTGGCAGGGGTCAGAAGAGGGTGCCAGACTCCCTGGAACTGGAGTTACAGATGTTTGTTAGCTCCTATGTGGATGCTGGGAATCAAACCTAGGTCCTCTACAAGAGAAGTCAGTGCTCTTAACCACTCATCCATCTCTCTAGCCCTGGCACTACAATTCCTATTGTTGTTATCAGGTCTCCAGATCAAAATATTACAGACCGGGTGGCTTAAATAGCAGAAATGTTCTCATCAATTTGGAGACTGAAGTGTACTGCTTCTCGTTATGCTTCTTCCTAGAAGGAGTTCTAAGATAGTTACACTCTGTGGATTAACAGAAGCAATAACTGGAACCCTGGAGCTTGCTAATAAACAGAATGTGGGGTTAGTATCTGACATTTAAAAGCTAGCTGGACCGCTCTTGAATTACATCCCTCAGATTCTTAGGGAGTCCTCAAAGAAATGGAAAACTTCAAGGTCCTCAGAGCCTTTTACCTATGTTCATCTGTAACATACAGTGATGTATGGTATTTATTTCAGGGTGGGAAAAAGTGACTTTGCACTCATTCAAATCATTTGTAATTCTTGAGAGCTTTTGAATAATTTGTAGTTAAAAAAACACCAAAAAAAAAAAAAAAACAAAACTCTTTGTCTCTTTTTGTCTGTTTTCTTTTTTCAATCCATGGTGCCTAACATAGGTGATATAGATGATATAGTTAAATGGATACAGATAGCTATAGACAGATATAGATAAAGATAAACCTGCATATGTAATGATAGTGAAACAGTAGGACTTCTTGGTTGAAAGACCATAGAATTGCTGTCTGAATTTGAAAGCCACATTAACATCTTTTAATAAGTAAAATGAAATATGTTTCTCTACTTCAGACTATTGGGGAAAAATAAAAGCTTTTCATAGAATATGTAACAAATCATAGCAAATGTTTCTCTTATAATTTAGTAATACTAGTTAATCACTCATTTTTTTATGCCACTGAAGATTGTTTTTGCCTAGCCCAATTCAGAAAGTTGTTCACTGTATGTATAATTTACTAGAATGTGTATGGAAGAGGGACTTTCTAGATCTCCTTCAACTCCGGATCCTCATCATCTAGAACAGTACCAAGTACAAGTTCACTGACTGAGCGCCTAAATGACTGCGTGAGGAGAAACATGAAGGAAGCTCACAGTGATTATAAATACTGCTCAGACTGTTAGTAACTGAACTTGCAACCTGGTTTTGCACATATTTTTAAAAACTGTATACATACTATGAAAACAAAGAAAAGAAGGAGGAATTTTAAATTAGATTTACAATTAATACATGTGAAAATATATTATTTTTGAAATACTATTATTGATATTTTTAAAAATATGCATTTGTTAGGAATTATAAGCAACTTATCAAATTCATAAATTAATAAATATATTTCCTTCCTATTTATTTGCATCTTTCTAATGGTAAAAATATCTTGTTAAGAATTTCAATTATACTGCTTGGAAAATAAGATCGGTAATGGATTGTTATGCACTGGTAGTCATCCACCAAGCCCTGCCCGGTATGCTTCATGAGTTAGTCTTATCCCACACATGGGCTTTCTCATTTGTAAAAGAGATTAAATAAATGATGTATCATATTTCTTCCTGTTTTAAAACACTGATTCCAAATAGCTCGATGTTTGGTCTTATATCTACAGTCTTTATTAAATTCTCAATAATACTATATACAAAAATCCTCCTTGGTAAAATTAGAAATACCTGCACTGTTTTCTGAGCAAGTTGAACCTGTTAGCTCTTTGAAGAGTGCATCATTCCCAGTTTGGAGAAGAACATTCAGAAATTTAGAGAACCAGTTTTCTTTCTGCACGATCCTCCGTAGCAGTTCCCTTACACCTGACTCGTTTCCTTTATCTTCCGCAGCAGAAATCTATTTTAAGAGAAAATAATTAAAGAAGATAAATATATTTTGAATTTAGTAAAGGTAGAAACACTTCTTAGGACAATTAAGGAGTTAAGCAAACACATAAATGAAGGCTTATTTTCAAATATTAAAGAAAACAGCAGAGTTCCATACAGTTATTCTCCAGGCTATGAAGAAAAAACAAAACACTGAACCCAGTTCCTTTCTTAATATGCACCATTTTTTAACCACTTGCTGTCAAGCCTGATGTGATGACCTGAGTTTGATTCCCAAATTCCATATGGTGGAAGGCGAGAAACAACTCTCAAAAATTATCATCTTATCTATACACGCGCGCACACACACACACACACACACACACACACACACATCATACATATGAATCATTCCTTCCCCTGCTTCTACAACAAAATCAATTTGAAAATGTAAAAAGTAAAGTTAGTTTAAAAAAAAGAAATATTCGAAGACTGGCCAAATATAAATGCTTTCCTGAGCTTCTTTGAATAAGGAGAACAAGAGATGTCATCCTCAATCTGTAGGCATGTTATGCCTCTTTGGAATGCATGAATATATATGTGTGTGTGTGTGTGTGTGTGTGTGTGTGTGTGTGCGCCTGTGTGTGTCTGTGTATTTGTAGTGCATGCAGGTGTACATGTGTACATGCAGGTGTGCTTGTTTGTGTATTCATGTTTGAAGGAGAGAAGCCAACAACGTATGTCTTTCTAAATCATTTCTTCAACTTACTTTTTGAGACAGAGTATCTGACTGAACTGGGAACTCTCCATCTCAGCTACATTGGCTGGCCAGTGAACCAGCAAAAACTGTTTCCCAGCACTCTAAGCACTGTCACATCTGGCTTTTACATGGGTGCCGAGGAGCCAAACATGGTCTCCATGCAAACACTTTACTGATAGAACCATTCCCCTACCCTTGTGTTATGACTATTCTTTTTATTTTTAAACATTTCTTCTCAGTATACTATGGAATAGCTATTTTCTCTCAACCTATGAAGTTTATAAATAGGAAATCAAAATGTCCAGTCCTCTTTCTTCACCATCACCTCTTTGGAGGCAAGTAATTTGTGCCATAGATTTATGTTCTTGCCTATTTAATATTTCTACTACTTTTTTACTGCTACAATAACATTTCTCCAAATATTTTGCATGCTATGAGACCTTTGTTTCCCTGTGCCTTTTTAATTATGAGCAAGAATTGCTTTATACCCATCCTTTCTAGTACATAGTCATTATTTTCTCTTACAGTAATATAATAAATCTTTTTTTGAAATGGGAATCACTTATGTAGTCACTGTGACAGCCTTCATCCCAGGTCCTAACAGAGTAATACCCACGGATGAAACGACTATCCCAGGCGATGGAAGAAAAAAAATCATTTCACTTTTGTTCTTAATGACACCAGCAAGCCTCTTCATCTCTTTGGGCCTTGATTTCTATACCTGGAACTCACTAAATAAAACTTTGGGGTTTCACCATCCTAGCTGCCTGTTGGAATCACTGGTGAAGATTCTAAAACAAAGGAATGCACAGGAGTTACTCAAAGAGATCTGATTTATCCTATGTTGGGAACCTAAACATTTTATTAAACATTTTTTTAGAATCTTATGTAATTCCATCAACATCCTGGATGACTTAGACATCTCAAGCAACTTCTCAACCTCTGCCAATCATCCACATCATTTGGATTGTTTGGATTAGTTCTTTCCTACAGAATATATCTCTTATCCTAGCCCTACCATTGTGTTAGACACTGCTGTCATATGAGGAATCTGTTTTTGCAACATGCCTGGCACTTATTTAGAACTACCTATTATTATGGATGGATCGCTGGGAAACGTATTTACTTTTTAGAGTTTTTACTGGTAGACATTAGTTAGTACATAAGAGTGCTCAGCAGATCTCTACTCCAAAATGTTTTAGTCTTGAAAAAAAATCTTAAGAACATTTAAAAATTCTATTTTGTGCAGCAGGGGCGCATACGCCACCTCTCTTGTTGGGGTCAGAGGACAACTTACACTCTGTTCTCTATCTCTGGGAAGGATGGAACTTCTATCCTCAGGCTTGGCAGCAAGTGCCTTTATCTCCTAAGTCATCTCAAGGTGCCAAGATATTTTACTCTGTTTAGATAATTCTACACTAAAGCATCATCTAATTGCTTTTTGTATGTCCTAGTCCAAATAGCAAGGGTGCAGGTAACAACATAAACTCTCTTAGTGTATCAGAATCCAAGGCACCAAGATGCTTAGCTGTCTTTAAGGTCCCAAAGGTAGCAAGGATTCAGACACCCAATGCTGCTCTCTTGAGCTATAATTATAGCTCAAATTTTGCCCTGATTTTAAGTTCATTTTCTGGGAAGAAGTGGTTAGAATGAGTACTTGAACTTAGTACATTTAGTCCCTCTCTAAGCAGTTTCCTTCTCAGTTCCTGCCTTTAACTTCATTAATCTCCTAATGGAAATTCTTTATCTTTTCTAGAGTTTTCAAAATCTTTATCTTATAGTTTGAAAACTAGACATGTAATTATTCCTGATATCAGCACATACGTAAGACTGATTTCAGCACCTAACTCTAACTCAACCATCCCCATTTACTTTTGGTTATACCATACTTTAATTAGCTTTAATACATGTGACAGAAGGAACCAGAAAGTAGTTTTCCCAAAGCAATGACATTGTAATGAATATTCTTACTGATATTCTAAGCCTATCTTATTCACTAAATTTCCTTCAACCATTAATCCATAAAACTTATATTTCTTATGAAATCAGTTATCCTTTTCCTTGCTCAGGCATTTAAGGATCATGATGCAATAATTTCAATAATTTACACAAGTATGTCTATTATTTGAATGTGAAACTACATATAATATCTGTGCTATTTCAGTAGTCTTATCACTATTCTAATTGTTAATGTCTTCCCATTCAGGTGTAAAGTACATCATTTGAAGTAATCATATGTCTGCATGTGTATATTTTACTTAGTCTGTTTTCTTATAAGACTGTTATGATGTTTAGATCCCAACATATAAACAATAACTGAAATTTCTGGGAGGTGCACATTTCCCTATGAAGTTAAAAATATCTGTAGATACAATGTAAACTACCTTATAGATGATAAAACATAGATGACAGATCAATTCTTTTATATTCTAAGTTTGATATTCTTTTACTTTCCAATAAAAATCAATGGAGAAACCAATAATATTTTCAGAAAGCAGTGGGTTGCTAACACAGTTGAAAACCTTACTACAAAGGCTTCTATTCCTCTTATAATCATCTTAGATAGCTATTTAAATATAATAGTGATTTTTTTTAATCCATCAGAGTTCAAGTAAATTAGGAAGCAAAATTCGTATGTTAAAAAATAATTTGTTCATATTTTAACCAAAGTAATATTGTCAAACTCATGTAGTTAATATTTTATTCAAACTTTTTTTCTTTTCTCCCAAGAAGACCTCGATTCTTCCTAATTTAACTAACAATGCAGTAAACTAGGGAGAAACTTAGCCATTCAGCTTCATGCTGGAGGATTTAGACTCAGTGCCTGGGCTGCTAGCATGGTTTCTCAGTTCTCCATGTAAACTAAGGATGTCCAGCATTACTAAGACTGCAGGTGGTCAGTGATTCAGTCAGGGCGGAAACATGAATTTCTTCTTAGCTGTTAGTACTGATCTCAGAGTATTGCTGAAGTGTATGTCTCTCAGCTTGTTGTGCTCTGCCAAAGATGTACCAAGATATCAGTAAGCATCCTGGAGAAAGTAGGCAGTATAGGAGTATTCCATTGCTGTGAAGGGTCACACTGCTCTGATTATCTATAAAATGCTCTTATATTTATTGCTGAATCTTTAAAATATTTCAGGAAGAATAAGTTACCTATGTTTTATGGATACTTAATGGGCACTTTTAAAACCACATTTTGGCTCATTTGGCAGGGGGCTTGTGCCAGAAGGTGTGGGTGAGGATCCAAAATTAAAATAATTAATCAGCTAGAAAAGGCCTACAAGATTGTTCCTCGGGCTTTTAGCTAAGATTCATTTAAAATGCACATAAAAAAACACTAAAAACAAAAGATCATTTTTAGAAATTCCACTTACTTATTAAAATGAAGATTAATGTTTAACATCTTTTTAAAGTTACTCAAATTCAAATTTGGAATCCTAAAGTCCCTCGAGCATTTACTCTCCAGTGTCTGGCCAGCTAGTTCTACTCAACATTTTCAACTCATCTTTCTTTTACAAATAAAGTCAAATGCAATCAACTGATAAGTACTGACTAGATTCTGGATGCTTAGAAGGAGAATGGCACAGTTTCTCTTACAAATCAATTTAATCCAGGGACTTTAAGAAACAGGTCTTTACATGGGAAATTTACCTAAATCCCTGAAACTTTAACCTTAAAAGTAAATAAGATCAAAATGGGTGAGAAAGTCAATATATTCTTCATAGCAAAATAGCTTTCATTATTTATAAAGCTTTTCAAAAACATTATTATTCATTTTCTGTTGATGATAAAAATTATGTTATTTACACAGATAAATTTAGGATCAAGGAAGGATCCAAGTTTCGTACCCAAGGCAGACCTCTCATTCTAAGTTCTCATGATTGTCCCATCAGACTTTGATGTTGTAAGATAAACATTTGAAGATCCCGACATCAAAAAAGAGTCCTCAAAATGTAACATTTCCTTCCCATTGTCCCTCATGCTTATTTTTGGAACTGATCATGTAAGATGATGCATAAGGAAATGATTATAGATGCTGACAGACACACCACTATTCCTTAGAAGGCTTCAAATCTATAGCTCTTCAGTCTTTCAGGGATTCCTTTGAAACTGGGAGAAAGTTTGGATTGTTTTAGCCTCAACTGCTGCCAGTACACAATAGTCCTTTTACTATCCATCTTCTTTGTGTCAAATCCTTTGCATTACTGCTAGCTGCCTCTAAGCTTGCCAGAATCAAGAACTTGGATAAAATGTAGCTGGCCGAAATTCAATCCAGGCAAGACAAAAGTGATGCTGATAGGCAGACGTATTTAGAGTAAATAAGGAGAAGTGCTGTTTCACTGGCAATCAGGCCATCATACCAGCAAACATAAACAGCTTTGTGGTGTGACTGGACTCTGTTGCTTCTGGACCTCCTAACAGCTACTGTGGCTGGAAATGCCATCTTCCATCTCCAGCTGGCTTGGAGGCTGCATACTTTCTTCCAAATTAAGATTCTGCCACAGTGATGTACACATTTGTCATATCCAGCTGGACTACTATAATGCGTTCTAGTCTGTTCTCAATACACAAAGTGACATAAATGCTACTGACAACAGTGCAAAGTAATTTACTTGTTGGAGAAACTGGCCATCAAAATTAGATGCATGTTTGGCTCTTTGGATAGGACCAGGCGCTGTTGAGTCTACAAAGTACCATTGACATTACTCACTAAAGACCACATCACACCATAGGCTATAGCCAATCGATCTGATGCCCACAGTCTGTAATGAAAATACAATCAATGAATCAAAAAGAAAGGAAAAAAAATGTCAAAAACCATAGCACAGTACAGACAAAGTCTTTGACTTATAATGGGTTTATTTGTCCACAGTTATTTTTAAATTATGTATAGTGTGTGTGTGTGTGTGTGTGTGTGTGTGTGTGTGTGTTTGTAGGAAGGTAGAAGGTAGGTTTGTGTATGTAAAAGCAGGTGCCCAAGGAGGCCAGAATTGTGTGATCCTCTGGAGTTGGAGTTACAGGACAGGTGGATGAGCTGCCTAACATGGGTGCTAGATACAAGATTCAGGTCTTCTACATGAGTAGTACATGTTCTTAACCACTGAACAATTTCTCCAGCCCTCATATATGACTTTTGACATACTACTGGGGATAAGTCAGATTTAAATAGTTCAGCATTTATGTAGTTCATGTTCTCATTGACAGTTGACATGACATAAAGTCACCCGTAAAATTGACGTTGTCAAATGATACACCAAAAATTCCTCTACCCATTCACTAGCACAAAAAAACTGAAAAAAGCAGCATTTGTTTGTCAGTGAATTATCTCTAAACTTTAATTCCAAAGAATGTAGAAATAAAGATAGAGAGAGAAGACAAGGGGAGCAGAGGGATGGGGAGGGAAAGGATAGAGAGGGGAGAGGAAGGCAGGGGAGAGGAAGGAAGGGATGGAGAGAGGAGGGGAGGGGAGAGGAGAGGCCATTCTGCATCTGGACTAAGAATTAAGGAAGTGATATATACTATAAATCAGGGATTGAAGAACATTTTCTCTAAAAGGCCTGGAAATAAATACTTTATAGGTCATATTATCTCCACTCAACTGTGACAAGGGGCAGCTATAAAAATGCATATAAGCAATGACTGTTTCAATAAAACTTTATGTATACTTAAAACTGAAAAACCAAACTGCTCAAGACCATTCTTAGCTTGTGATTCTTAAAAAATCCAGCAGGCTGGATGTAGTGTGTGGGCCACAGTTTGCTGATTGCTGTTCTAAGGAAGTACATTAACCAAATCAAAAAATTCAACACCATCTGGACTTGAGTCACAGTGACAGCAATACTGCAGCTGTTCTTCCTTGCACAACACGAGTGAATTGTTTAACTCACCTTGGTTTTTCCGTCTGTAAAATGGGGTTAATTTCTTTAGAACTCTTTGTGGATTATTTTAAACACGAACTGTGACAATATATTACTATTATATGTAGTAAGTGGTCATAAACCATATTAATATACATTCCTATTCTAATATTGATTATTTTGTGAAAGGCTTTGAAACAAAAATAGCTCTTTTATGCTTAAATGTTCACAGTTCTGAAATTCTTTTGAAAGTAGGAGGAGCAAGTTTGCCCAAAGAAGTCAAAGGTCATTCTGTACAGGGAAATGAGAAATTCGCAAGCAACTTTGCTTTGCAAAACCTGTCAAAGCCCATTTCTGTCCAGAGTGACACCTACCCGATTTCTATCCTCCACTGTCAACAGTTCCTTCTCCAGGCAAGTATCCAAAACATCTCTAAGGAGGAGCTTTTCCACCAGGGTGGGCAGAAGGAGGTTCAGCAACTGGAGACACCCATCTTGCTCGGCCTCGAGGGAGGGGGAGGGCAGATCGCTGAGCGTAGGGTTGACGTAGCGCGCTGCCAGGGGGCTGCCACTGTGCTCCAGGGCCTCCACGAACATCCTAGCCCATCCGGGCTGCCACTCCCCTTTCTCCAGGGTGCTCAGCAGCAGCTCCGCAGCGCTCATGTCCCCACAGGTGGCGGCCTTCCTAAGAATCTGCTCTTTTGTTTCTGCCGGCAGGAAGGTCAGGTAGTCGAGCACAGGCTCCACCTGGATGTACATTTTAACTCTGGGCCTGAAGCAGGAGAGGAGATTGCGGAAGCACTCCTCTGAAGAACAGCCGTTTGACATCTTTGATTCTCAGAGACTGGGAGGAATCTCCCAGGCGGATGATCCACAGGTGGGGGCACGTCCGGCTTGAGCTGTTTGAATAGCAGGATCCTCAACGCCGCGGAGCAGGTGGCAGGTGGCAGGTGGCAGGTGGGCCTGGAGCGAGCAGGGATTCGTCGCAGGGAGACCAGAAAGCGCCGCGCAGCTCAGCCTCCAGGGAATTTTGAGTCCAGCTTTTCTCTCACAGTTTTTTATAATTAGCGCTACTGGTTTCAGTTTCAATTCTCTTCTCAAGACGTTCTAAACGTCATCTTCCGGTTTTCGTCAACGAACAGGAAGCCTTTGACTCCTCGGTTGGATCAGGAGAGGACTTTGGTCATGAACACTGTGGGGAGCCGAAAGGAAGCGAATTCTTCGTGTTCAGAAAGCAACTGTCTGGAGCACTAAATTGCTGATATTTTGTCTTCCTTGCTGCTGGACCCACTTGTCAGTTAAAAAACAGAAAACACTCTGGGAAAATGAAGAATCCCTCTAAATCAAGACGGATAAAAAAGAGGAGTTGAGGCAGGAATGAAGAACAACCTGACGAAGCCAGAAGTGTGGGACTGCAAGGAAGAAAGTTCTACAGTCATGGAACCCTAGGACTCAATTTCCACCTCTCCTACAATAAACCTCTCTCCAATAGGTTCTCAAGATCTAATTTGTTCCTCTGTGCAGTGGGGCTTATGAATGAAAAAAATGAGCTATAGCAAATAGCTTTTTTGTCTCATGCTTTGATTGATAATATAATATTTGCACAGCTTTGACTGGGGTCTGCCTGGTGACAAATGCAAATAGACTTCAGCCACCAACTCAGTTTAGAAGGAAGCAAAGACTGAAGGCTCCAATCTCCCAGCATGTAGATTCCCTGTACTCTTTAATAGACAACTTTCTTTTAATAAAACAGAACAAAAAATCCCCAACAAATTATTTTTGATATTGCTGCTATTCTTTTCTTGGATTCAATACAACAAGTTTTGGCTGAAGCAGCTAGGATCTTAATTAGCAACTAATGTTCCAACTTGGAGTAAACATCAACATTTGTCTATGTCATGAGAGGGAAAAAAAAAAGCATTCACAGAGAAAGATGACAGATTCATTTTGGTAGGAAAATCACATAAATTTGACTCCCTAGGGTTGCCATCCACTGAGGAGTACATGGAAATACATTAACACTATGAGAAGAATTACATGGGCGATGAAAGGGCTATCCAAGCTATCAAAAAGGTGCATTTAGGAAAATTACTGCTAGTGAAGCATATTCAGGGAAATTTGTCCGATCCAGGGAAGCTGGGGGCTCTTAGATCACAATAGAATCACAGAATCTTCATGAGCCTCATAGCTGTAAGGTGTGAATGAGACCCCCAACAGTTTCGGACTCTGGAAGAAACCTGGCCCAGAGCTTATCTAAGCCTTGCAAACCGCTCCAGATCCCAAATTCCTTGGCAGATAAGCAAAGAATTCACGAACAGCTCTGGAAAAGGACTACTTCCTGGACAGAAGCTTGCCTGAAACATCAATCAGATGTCATGGCAACCCCCCTCCCCTAAAAGCCAGGAGGGGACTGACGGTTTAAAAGGTTTTGAGGACTTGGACAACCTGCTTCTGCTGGTACTGCTGCTGGGGCTGCTGGGCTGGTGTTGCTGCTGGCGCTGCACTGGGCTTTGAGACTCAGACTTGGGCTGATCACGCCAGCCTGGTTCCCTGGAGCCCCAGCCCCAAGATAGGGGTGAGGGGGCTAGCCTTTCTCCACTTGTGGGTGTGGAGGAGCTAGTCCCATCTGGTCTTCTCTCAATAAAGTCGGGTCCTGTTAGCTGCCAGCAGAGTCTGGTCCCTTCTGTCTGCTGCGTCTCTCGAACCCCGAACCTGACAATAGCCACATTCAAAATATGCAGAAAAACTTTATCCCACGCTCTTACGTTATTATCTAGTTGATATTACATAGTGAAGATGACTGTAAAGGACTGGGAGCTGCAACCAGTAAAGCACTCTAGAAACTCTAAGTCCTTGGTGATTTCTGCGGTGAATGGGAGTTCTGAGGTGATCACTGAGGCAGGCCTGTTGTCAGACACTCAGCTCAAATTGCTGATGTGAATAGAATCACGGTATTTTGGGGTCTTTCTTTTCTGTTTTCTCATACAACCATGCTATTTCTTTACTTAATTTTGGGAATTGGCTTTGTACCCAGATGAAACAAATATGTTTCTACTCAGCTATTAAAATTACCCATTAGTATCGATTCTGCAAAGACACCTTTTAGAGATAGTGCAAAAATGGACTCTCTAGCTCCCAGATGCCTGTGGTTTTTGTTCAATATGTTACAGCACAAATGGTCCAATGAACCAAAAATCATTCTCTTCCCTGATATTTATCCTTCTATCTTGTCTCTCAAACACTGGAGAATGAGAAAGGATGGCTGACACAATATGGGGAAACAATGCCATTATCTTGGTGAAGAAAAGATCAAAGTAGCTGTTTAAATGTTTGGTGTTAAAATCTCATGTCATTCGTTTATTCTATCACTTGAAAAATTCAACAAGTACATAACTATATGACCAACCTATTCTAAGTTCTATCAGTAAAATAAAGATTCTATTTTCATTGCACCCACGTACTAAAAGAGAGTGAGAAGACAGGTAACAAGTAACAATTAAAAATATTCAGTGTGTGAGATCAAGATAACTGCTACGCAGACTGTGCTAAGACTTAGATAATAATGTGGGGTGCAATCACTGGTTGGTTTCCCATGTAGATCCTTATTAATCCCCCCCAAGAAGCACCCCATGATATTTATCAGAGGCAATTTTGTGTTTATTTTCAAGTGAGAGTTCACCAATAGGTTGAAGATTGAGTGAATGCAGAATGTGTGTCAGCGCCAGAGGGAGAACAAACAGGAAACTCTTTTCTAGGTCTCTGCCACAATTCTAATAGGGACTCTTCTAAAGGAAGAATGGTAAAGAAGCAAAACTCAAGTCACTAGTTCTAAAATTATCCTTTGGGGGTCAGCAAGATAGCTCAGCAGGTAAAAAGACTGCAGCACAGCAAACTGAGCTTAATTTCCAGAACCCACATGATGGACGGAGGAAACTGACTCCAACAAGCTGTTATCCTCCCTCCACACATACACTGTGGATAGGCATATCCCTTTTCCCCATCACCCATATGCAAGAAAAAAAAAAAAAGTAAAACATTTATCATTGTTCTTCATTTGTAGTTTTGCATGAGGATTTAATTTATATTCTGGTTTCATTTTCTACAGGTATTTTTCCTTACTAGGTTTTCTCTGCTTTTATTTTCATCCCCATCCTTGTTCTGAATGTATGTTTCTGTTTCGTTTTCCTCAGAGAAAGACTGCTGATCTGTCTTTTTATTTTGTCTATAACTGTCTATTTTTTTTTAACTCAAGAGAACTGTAATCAGACATCATTGGTTGCAAACCACACTTTAGAACTTTTTTTTTCTAAATGATAATTCAGGGAGGCTAGAGTACAGATTCATATTGTTTCTATGATTTTATTAAATTTTTAAAAATATTTTATTTATTATTTTTATTTTATGTGTATTAGTGTATTGCCTGCATGTATGTAAGTGCATCTGTGTCATACAATGCCACAGAAGTCAGAAGAAGATATTGGATTTCCTTGGAAGTGGAATTATGAATGGTTATTAACTACCATGTGACTGCTGGGAATCGAACCAGGGTCCTCTGCAAGACCAGCCAGTACTCTTAACTGCTAAACCATCTCTCCATCCCCAAATTATAATTTTTAACATTTAAGAAGCAAAGATGGAACCAGAGACATGGTCTAATGATAATGGCACCTATCACCAGCCTGGAGACCTGAATTCAATGCCTAGAAACCACCTAGCAAGGAGAGAACTGGTTCCTGCAATTTGTCCCCCGATTCCCACACTGGACACAAAGCAAATATATGTAAAAAATAAGGCAAAGATGCCCATACAATGTAATGGGCACATGAAGTAGTAATAACTTTTCAAAGATAATGAGAAGAATCAGTTTAATGAGAAAAACCTTTTAGAATTCTTATTCTGTCCATTTGTTTATTAAATTGTACCAAGAAAGAGCCCACTGTGTGCAATTTAAAATGTTAGATGCTCTCAGCCTAGCATTGTAGAGTTATTTTGTGTGGAGACACTGAGTTCAAGATGCCTGTGTTCACATTTCAGCACTCTATTAATTGTTGTGTGATTAAGGAAATCAACAAAATGAATGACTCCAATGCCACGTTTTAAGATTGTTCTAAGGATGACAGTGAAGTGCTTATCACTAGTTCCAGAATGTTCATATGTCCAGTTAGTGATTGTGGCCCAATGAGTTTTACAATCACTTAAGTGATGATCCCAGTTCTCAAATAGAGAATCTATGAAGGAGATCATTTAGGTATAGGCATAAACTTTGTATAATAACTATCTCTCTAAATGAGTTTCCAGCTAGAATCCCTTTGTTTGAGAATCTGATATTCTGAATCCACAGCAACGTTTGTTATAAGGATATTGTCCTATCTTTATGTGTCCAAAAAGATTAATATCCCCAAAGCAGAAAAATAAATTCTGGGTTAGCTTATAAATCTCATTTCCTAATTTCTTCTACCAGTTCAGTTAAACTATTGGTCTTAAGTGTATGCATATAAAAAGTTTCCAGAAAAAAAAAGGCAAACAAATCACATACCAATGGATAATGTCTCATATGTGTTCAGTCCTCAGTCCTCTAGAACTTAGTTCCTTTTAAAGGTTTCTGTTAAAATAGCACCTGAACCTCAACGGCATGGATTGTTCTTCATATAATTTATTTTAAAATAAATGTTCAAGAGCAAACTATCATCAAATGTAGACAGATTGCCACTGTGCTTACTCTACAATCCTGGTTGACGTTTACCCAGTGGACACATCAGGATTAGGCGGTCCATCTGCATCCATTTTGATAGAGAAATTACTATTCTCATTGCTTCGTGCCTTATACCGATTGTTAGATTTTCTTATGTTAGTCTCACTCATTACAGATCACAAGGTCTTGAAATAGGAGAGCTATATAATGTGTTACTAAAATCTATTATTTCATTATAATGAATCAAACCCCTGAATTTCTAATTTCTAATATTAAACTAATATTAAAACAAAACATTTAAACATCAAATGATATTCAAAACTCTTATTCTGACCTAGGCAGAATGGCTTATGCCTTTCATCCCAGTACTTGGAAAGCAAAGACAAGTGAACCTCTCTGAGTTTGAGGCCAACTGAACCTCTGTGAGTTTGAGGCCAGCCTGGAGTTCTAACAATTCCAGCGTTCCAGGCCACCCAGGGTTGCATACTGAGACCCTGTCTCTAAACAAACAAACAAAACAAAAGCAGAACAGTCAGTCAAAAGACAAAAAGTACCTCTTATTTTGATGCTATGGAGATGACTCCGTCTACTGACTTGCCACAGAAGCATGAGGATTTGTACTTTTATGCCCAGAACTCAAGTAAAATGCAAGGTGTAACTCTGTGCATCTGTAATCCCAGTGCAGGGAGGTGGAGACAGGAGGATCACTGGTGGAGCCCTAGGGCTCACTGGCTAGCTAGAGTAGCTGAATTGGTGAACTCTAGGTTTGGTGAGAGACAGTATCTGAAAGAATAAAATGGAAATAATAGATGAAGACATCTATGTTAATCTCTTGCCTCCACACATGTGGATGCACTCCCTTCCACATGTGGCACCCACACACTATATGAACATACATGTACATTTGCAGACATATCACACATATACATATAACAAATAGTATTTTGTTTACCTGATTCCACATTTTTAATTCATATTTGGATTAAAAGATATAATTGTACATACAAGCACTTTATAAATAATTCCAGGTACATTTATTGCAGTCCATGTTCAAATATCTTTAATGATAGGCTGCCCAAAATTTCTGAGTTTTAATGGTAAGATGACAATACAAAACTGAAACATTTTATTTGAATATAAAAATAAAAGGAAAACTTGAAAGAATATTAGAAAATATGTTTCCCCTTGCTTTGTGTCCATCATAAATATCACACTGCTCATAAGGAATGCACTCAGCAGAGAGCACTGACTTGGTTTACTCAGTTCCTTTCTGCAGTTGGCAGAGTGAGCCAGGGACCACCTATCTAGGTCAGGAAGCTTTGCTGTTTTCTGTGGATTTACTGATTTCCTGTGTCAGAGTGTTTTGCCTTCATGTAAGTATACCATGTGTTATAATGCCAGCGGTAACCAGAAGACGGTGTCAGATATCCTTGGGATGGAGTTATATACAGTTGTTAGCCATCATGTGGGTGCCGGGAACGGAACCTGGGTACTCTACAAAGCAGCCAGTGCTCTTAAACACTGAGTCATCTCTCTAATCCTGGGACTTTATTCTTAAACCAATTTTCAGATTAAGCTCACATGAAAATTCTTTACACTTAACCCAGAAATCTCCATGATTGCAATTTTAGTATTTCCATGTCCGTTCTACTTGTGATTCCAGTCTTCAGCCAAAGATAAGAACCAGGGTTTAGAGCTTCATGGGGATAACCAAAAGCATAGTTGATATGCACTTGTGTGGGAGGGGGGGCGGCGGGGGCGGTTACAGATACATATGTGCAGGTTAGAGGATCATTTTAGATTGTCATTCTTTAGAACCCTGTCCACCTTGGGATAATTGTGTTTGTTTGTTTTTGCTTTTTGAAATAAAGTCTTTTATTTTTCCTAGAGCTTGTTGATTCTGTTCTCCCGATTGGTCAGTAAATTTCAGAGATCTACCTCTTTAATCTCCCCAGTGCTGGATTGCAAATGCATGTCACCATGTCCAAGTTTTTATATGGGTGGTAAGGATACAATTCAGGGCTTAATGTTTGCATGGCAAGCATTTTATGACTAACCCATCTCTCCAGTCCCTGCTACTCATTCTGTTTTTAAAGATAGTTACATTCTTCAAAGTTGTTGCAAGCAGAGCACTGAAATCTGAGCTATCATTATTCATTGAGGAAATACAAGAAAGTACTCCTTTGAGTCTGTGATCACCTTTTCATCAAGTTATCAACACAAAATTTTGGTTTGTGTGTATTTCTGTTTACAGACATCTTATTTAATGTATAATGTTCATTCTTTAACACCGAATCATTCATAACCAGCATTGATGCAATTCATGCTTGGACAGAACTCATCTAACATACTAATACTGTCTCTGTGAGACTCCTTACAGCCTCCCTATGCTTAGGAACATGAGGCAGCACTTGGCACTGTGAATGACGACCATTCCAAAGAGTGGAATCATGAACACAGCACAAAAATGTGACCAATGTGGTAGTAAATGGACTAGGAAGAGAACTTTTGTTTACATGTATGAGAGTTGAAACAGAGGAGCAGAACTGTTGTGCTGTGTGATGGTGATTTTAATTGTCACTGATTGGATCAAGAAACAGGGAGAGCATCACTAAGTCACATCTTGGACTTAACAGAGGAGGAAAAGCACATCCTGAATGTGGGCGGAACAGGGAGGGTAGGGGGTGTCCCAGGGTGACCCAAGAGGGAAAATAAAGAAAGCAAGCCAAACACTGCCTTTCTCCATTCTCCACTTTTAGTGGGTGTCATGGGCCAAGCTGTTCCCATCTTGCCTTCCATGCCATGATGGACTGTATTCCTCTCAACTGGGAGTCAAAAATCAGTCCTTCCCTTTAGTTACATTTGATCAAGCATTTGGACACAGCTGTTAAACCTCAGCAGGGAACATGTGGTTCAAGTGGTTTAAATACTTCATTGCTCTGAGCATGTTGTCAAATGCCTAGGAAGGTGCCATCAGGATTGATTGAAGGATTACAGAAGAGTGTTAATAAGTAGCTGAATTCACACATGTGAAATTCATGAATGATGAAAATCACCGTGGTTTTCTTGTGGCCCGTTATTAGTCTAGGAGATATAATTGGGTTTGTTTTCTCCACCAATTAAGGAATTAAAAAGCAGAAAAAAAATCTCAGACATAGCAGAGACTTTATTTAGAAAGAACAAAGGATCACACATCTAAACACACTCACACAGAGAAATAAAGCTCTGCATGAGTGGAGAGAGGACCAAGAAATCGCAAATCCTAAATTCTTGGGGAGGCCTGGATGTTTAAGGACTTCAGTGGTCTCCCCGCCCCTAATTTTGTATTGGTCAAGAATACTTAAAGAAGAAAAAGTTGATAGATTTATGACTTCAAATGAAAAAGTATCCAAGTCTACTCTTGGTCTCGGCTGATCTGTATGTGGGGAAAGAGTACCCTCCTGACTAAAAGGGGAATGCCAGGCCTTTGTCTCAGATCAAAAAGACTGAAGTATGCCATCTTTATTATTCCTAAGTAACTATGTTTCCTTTCACAGATTTAGTCTCTGTTTTAATAGCTTGAATCTTCCAGTCCTCAGTAGCATTCTGAAACTTAAATCCCAATGAAACAATGTGCAAAGATGATTAGGCAATAAGCATGGGGTTTGTGTGCTTATCAAAGGCTTAGAGGGAGTCCGTTTGGCCCCTTTTATACTTCTGACTACCAAACAAACACACAGTATTCAAGGCACCACCTTGGAAGCAGAAACTGGAACTTTCATCAGACAGAATCTGCCATCTTGATCTTATACTTCTTATTCTCCTGAACTGTGAAATAATGTATTTCTATTCTTTACAAACTTCCCAGTGTCTGGTATTTTGTTACAGTAGCATTAAGAGATGGAGACAAATTGTGTGTATACACACTACATATATACATATATTTTTTCTTTTTCTTTTTCCCTACGTGGGATTATTTGGAAAACTGGATTGTGTTTTTCAGACATATTTCTGAATTGCTTATATTTCTTTTTGGCCAACATTATGTTTTAAATGGACTTATATTTTCAGTAATTTGTTAATGAGCAGGTTGTAGCTTGGAGCATTCATCTGCCAAATAAACTGAATTAGGCATTGTTGCACATTTCCTTAGAAAAAATAAAACCTTTATATATTACAACTTAATGGCAGTAACATCTGGGACACATCAGAACATAAATTCCTAACTGACATTTGGGAAAACGAAATTATATGTTTATTAATTCAACTGAAAAAGTTACTGAACTAAAAATCTTCTTTGAGTTACCTTGGAAGACTCCTTGCTTAGGCTGTGCCTGACTGTTGCCTCTATCCGGTTCCCCAACCTACTGGTGCAGCAGAGAGAATGACGAAGGAGCAAGTCTTGCATCATTCAGAAACCTGTCTTGCTTGCAGTTCAGCATGATTCTTATACCTTTACAATATCAGAGAGGGAAATTAGGGATATTATCAAGAAATCCAAATTGCACACGAATACAATACATAGAATACATAGCCACTTCGTTGCAAGTTGTTCCTGTCCTAGGCCACCAATATTGGAAATGAGATTCAGTGTGTCATAGTGGTACCTTTTGGGGTGAAGGAAAAAGGCCCAAGAGGCTGAAGCTCTGACACTCTACTCCAAAGAAAGCAGATCACTTTTTATAGCTTTTTAAATTATCTGCTTTCAGGTTATATATTTTTGGAAAGGTGTCTTCAAATCTGTAAAGAGAAACTAAATAAAGGATTCTTCTAAAAGTGAATTTTTTGATGACCTTGCCCTTGCATATTTATACTCAGCAAAGCAGCAAGACGACCTCAGCTAGGCAGTGGCCTTTCTTCATCATTTTTCATGGAATCAAGTACTGGGAAGGTTGCCAGGTTCTAAAACCTGTATGCCATTTGGGTAAGTGAAAGAAAGGGACTTTAATGATAAGCTGCTATTGTTATAAGTGGGAGAAAAAAGAATATGCAAAGTCAGTTAAGAAGGAAAAGATAATACAGGTATTTATTGACATCATAAATTATGCTACATTTTATATCATAAAATTATTCTGCATTATAAAATACTTTCTTTTCCCATTTTTGTGATAAAATAATTTGACCAAAGCAATGTGAGGTGAAAAGGGTTATTTTGGCTGGGGAAGTCCAGCTGCAGGAACTTGAAGTAGCTGGTCACATGACATCCACAATCAGGAAGCGGAGAAGGATGAATTCTCAGTTCATTTTCTCCTTTTTGTTCAGTCTCAGATTCAAATCCAGGGAGGGGTGTCTCCCACTTGTAGGATGTCTCCCCACTTTGATTGACCTAATTAACATGACTCCTCACAGGTATGTATGCCTGGTGTGTGATTCCTAGATGGTTCCAGATCTTATCAAACTGACATTAAATAGTAGCCAGCACACTCTTAAACAGATGAATTTTTTTCTAAATTCCTAGTTAGTAAAAATACATTAGGAATTGACTATATGTATATCTAGGAAATTATGTATCCAAATATTTAAAACCTTTTTAGCAGATAATTTCATTTTATTCATTGTCCCACAAAAGCAGCAAAGAACATTTTTATACTATGTGATCACTTTTTCTCTTCAATAACATGGTGATCCAAAATATCTATGACATCAAATTATTACTTAAAATATTTCAAGATAAAGGATCTATGATTATAGTAGATGGACAAAAGTAAATAATGTAGGTACGGACTGTGAACAGTGTCTGGACAGATTTCAGAAATGCTTTGCTCATCTCATGAACAGATACTCACATGTTCATAAATGGGCTGTATGCTGCTCATTATTAATTAAGAATATGATACCCGAATTTATATTGTGGAACACCCACAATGAGCTGGAAAGAAAAGTCCTGAAACTTATCTCACAGAAGGAATTCTGGAAGCTGACAAAAATGATCAGATATAGTCAAGAACTGTTTGGAGCTTATGACGTCCCAGGACACTCCAGAGTCAGGTGTCTCCTCGAGGATCCAGCAGACACGAAACAACCCATGCCAGATCTCAGACATTGATCCACAGCCAGCCCCTGTCAGAAACTGGAGGGCTTGCTTTCTTCTTAAGCCTTTCCTGCAGAGCTTCTCAGACATGAAGATTCCTCTGCCGCCACCTTGTGGAATTTAGTGATCAGATCTTATATGCTTTCGAGGGGGTTTAGCTTATAGAAACCAAGTGTATCTGTGTACGCTTACAGATGTTTTTGAGGTAGTTAATAGGAAGAGCAGATTAATCTATGCTTCCCAATAGCAAGTTAAAATCATGGTAATAATTTCATTTAAAGTGTTATATTTTACAAAAATCAGTATAACCTCATTATCCATACTTACAACGCTCTGGGAAAGGAAGGCAGTTAAGGACAAAGCTGGTCGGGCTCGCTGTCTTCTGCTAGAGCTCTAGGGTAAAAGAAAATGCGCCCAAGCACTGAAGCTGCGAAGAGGAATCATTTTCATCACTACACTCACTTTTCTCCTCCGCCCACAGTCTTCCCACCATGACACCAACCTGGATTTCACTCCACGAAAGCCCTTGCTTCTTTTTGTTGCTTTGCATTTTGAATAACACGTCATTCCTGGCATACTGTGAGCTCTGCAAGGCTGCGCGACCTCTCTTTATTCTTTTAAATCTTCTTAGGTCACCTCTAACAGTCTGGAGCGTGGCACATAAGAGATACCCACTACGGAAGGACTGAACGTTGAGAACCTGACGCGCACTAGTCATTGAAGAAAGCTGTATATACATATGCATTCTTATTCTTTTTCAGAATTTTCCACTTGTTAACACCTTTACTTTTCACAGCTCTCTTAGTCGCTGAATGAACCTGACACTCTTTCCTGTACACTATTTATTATTCTGTTTCTTTAGGGAAATAACCTCTTTCCTCATCCTCAAACCTTGTTTTGTCTGATTGATCCATTTCCCACGAAATAGGAAAATTGTGGGGCTGGGACTTGATTAATTCAAGCAAATCCACACACTCTCTGCTGTAGTGATCAGGTGGAAACGGGAGTGTAACCCAGTGAGAACCAGAAAGATAAGAGTGGAAGAAATTCCCTGTAGTTGTTTTTGGAGAGTGTGCTGATGCTCAATAAAGGGTTGGGAGGGGCTCTAGGGAAGATCCTCACTCCCTTAAGCCCGAGAGGCAGAAGCGACAGCTGGGAGAACACTCATCTTGGGAAACTGCTGATGTGCTGTGCGGAATCAAGTCTAATTCAAAACCAGCTTGAACTTTGAGTTACAAGAGCCAGTAAATCCCTCGTTTACAGATACTGTGCTGAACTTTTTACTATGACACAAAAGGGATTAATAGATCTTCTGAGAGGAGTTGTGTTTACTTTGCAAAGGAGAATCCTAGATTCAAAGAAATTGTGTGATGCTCACTAATGTTTCAGCAGCTGAACCTGGACTCAGCTGTCAGTCTAAGCAATACTTTTTTACTATTCCTTGCATAATTAATATTGGAAATACTGCTGAGAAGAACCAATTAACATATTCTCTTGTCCTCAGTGGGAGAGTGAATTAAGGAACCCAGTAATGAGAAAATCTGAAATAATCAGTAAAGAGAAATTGTCTCAACTGTGGCATTGTATCATCATTGTCTGTATGATGTAGTGAACAAATCATTTAGAAACAAGCCTTTCCAGCATATATGTCTTATTTCCTTCTAAATACTTCTTAACTTGAATGTAGCTTCATCTAAAGAGTATTCAGAAAGACATTTTACATAGGAAATTAAAATATAATTTTTTGATATTTCTTATATTTATAATTCTTTCCTGTGTTCCAATACACCCCACTTTTGTGTAATCTTTTCATGAATTATAGTTTTTGATATCTCTCAATTTGGTTGTATTAGACAATTTATGAGCAAACTCTTACATAGATATTGTTTCTAGATTACACTTCCTTTCATCTCTGTTTCTCTTGTTGCCGTCATTGCTCTTGTAATGGGTGACCCAAAGCTTTACTGTAACAATGGAGGCTGAATTAAACCCTTGGTTCCTATGCTCTCTTCTGACTTCCCTCTCGTTTTCCCACGCCAACTTTCATACAGCCTACTTGCTCAGTTATGTATTTATATTTAATATATAGATACAGATGCACAGGGACAAAAATACATGTACAATTCAATATAATTATTCATTCCATAAATGTTTACTTTTTGCAATTTATCTGGGATTTTCCCCCTTTTCTTATGTCCTTACAAAATAATTACATAGGTTGAAGCTCTAATTAAACAGTTGTTAAATTTGGGCAGCATTGTAAGCTTTAGAACTTCTTTTCTTCAACACATTTGATGATTTCCAGTTGTCCATGAAGATTCACTCTCTACCCTTCCCTACATTGATCTGTGCCTAGAAGGTCAGTTTCCTAAGCTCACCTTGATGGATTTCTTCCGTGAACTTCCTTTTCCTATGGTTTATGATTAGGTCCTGACAATGAAAGCACTGGCTGATGATCAGAAGCAGGAAAAAAGAGTAAGATTTTGGCATTTACTGCTTCAGCTAGAATTTGTCTGGTTCATCGCACATCTGAGCAGTAAAGGTCACCTGTCAGACTGTCCTCTCCACACAGAAACTGCACCAGGTTCCAGTAACCACACTCTTGTCTCACGTCTTCAGCCTGAGGATGGAAATGGTACAATGATACTTGCACTGGGAGGCTAAATTGTCTCCTGCTTGTGTCTCTTAACTATGTGGGTATTTGTAAGTGGTGCTTTCTCTGCAGTCCTTTGGTGAGCAGTTTGCTGTGCCATGCCATCAATTTTGTTCTGGTCAAAGGGGCAGCAAGTAAGTCTTAAGGTTAGAATCAGGAAAGGAAGGCAAACATTCAAGGGAAGCTAAATTAGGTGGATGATGGTTTACTGATTTGGTTCCACCTACTCAGTGTTCTGACACCATCTTTGGTCCTCAGCTACATCAATGCATATCATGATTCCTACTTTCATGGACTTAATGAAGAAAAGTACCTTTTTTTTTTCATTTGATTTAGGTTCAAATTCTAATTTTGAGTAATTAAGTGGTTTTATAACCCACTTCTCACATTTTCAAGTTATTTTAAAAGATCTAGGCATGGAATTTCATTCATTCATTCAAAACTATGTAAGTACAGTGGGCTGTTTTCTTCACATGAAGAATAATCAGATCATCCTTTGTGTTAAATATATTTTGTAGCTTTTTAAAACTGTCTCTTCCTTAACATGTTGCTTATTAAAATTTTAGTTTCTCCCTACAATGTCGCTAGGACTATTTTGTAAGATATTGTTAATAGTGCTCAAATATGATAAAGTACACAAAGCTGTTATGAGCATCAAGTGCTATACTAATAAACAGATTATAATTTATTAACTATTATTTCTTTGTTATTCTCACTAATAGTTTAATAAATTTCAGGTAATCCTATATTACACACAGAAAACATCTGAGGATTTTTAGTCAACCCATAATCTATCAAGAATTGGAGAATTTTATTTGATGATACTAATTTTAATTTTTTGTAATAGGTGTACTCTGACCTAATTCATTATACATAAGTAGATCGCTAACAAATGGGGATAAGTAATAGTAAAAATGACATATTTCAGTTACATGTTTCTATAAAATCAATTTTATGAGTGAACAAACTCATGGTATCTGCATACATTTGATATTCATAGCTTGGGATTAAAAGTTACCACAGACATTTTTCCAGTGCTGCCTGGGTAGCAGATTACTAAAATTACTAATTACAGTGCTGTAGCTCTTACTGAGCATTAGTTGTGTACACATATTGTGATCAATATTTCTCAAGAGTTTGCATTGAATCCAAATTGCTTAATAAGACTAAATAATCAAGGCAGGATGTGTGTATTCAGAAGCCTAGTAAAGAGCCCTGTTGACACTTTTCATATGTGCACAATTTGCTAAATTGCTTTAAAGTTTGTGCTTCTGCCAACAAAGCACTTAATATTACTAGAATTAGAAACAGAAAATGGTTGTTGAAAGCTTAGCTCAAGAAAGGTCAGTTTGTCAAGTGGCTGGCTGCTATAATAAATGGCAAATACTATGTGTTTTTTTTTTTTTTTACTTGGAAAGCTTTTCTCTCTCTCTCTCTGTTCACTGGTAGATAGTAACCTTTATGCAGCTGCTGAATGAAACTACTGTGGATTTATGATGAAATTCTCAGAGTGGCTTCATCTTACATTGTCATTTATATTGTCCAGTAGTATGTGCACAATCCTTTAATAATTCATATTAAAACACATGATTACATTCTGGAGAAAGTATTGTTCTAACTTCCTTTCAATTGCTGTGACAAAACACTCTGACCAATACCAACCTGGGGAGGAAAGGGTTATTTAGCTGATATTCCCAAGGTCACAGTTCATCACGTAGGAAGCCCAAGATAGGAACTCAAGGCAGAAGACTAGAGGCAGGAGCTGAAACACAGGTCATGAGGAACAGTCCTTACTGGCTTGCTGTCCTGACCCATACTCAACCTCCTTTCTTATATGACACAGAACAACCTGTGCAAGGGTCGCACCACCCACAGTAGGCTGAGCCCTCGCACATTGTTCAATAATCAAGAAAAATATCCCACAAACATGGCCACAGGCCCTTCCACAGTTGAGGCTCCCTCAACCCAGGTGTGCCAAGGTGTCAACTAAAGCTATCCAGCACAGTATGGATAATTGTGTGTGTATGTATGTATATATATATATATATATATATATATATATATATATATATGAATGACTGAACATCTCTTCTTCAACTTTCATATTTGTGCACTACAGATTTAACTGTATTGCCTTACAAATTCAAATTCTTAAGCCCTAATCCCTAATGTGATAGTATTTGTAGCTGGGGTCGTTAGCAGGCAGTTATTTAAATAGAGTCATGAGGTTGAGTCCTCTTGATGGGTTAGTATTTGTACAAGATGAGAATTTATAGACTGTTCTTCCTCTATTTCTATCCTAATTTAACAAGCAAATGTGATGACAGAACACAAGGAGAAAGCATCTGTGTACACTTCAAAGATGGATCCATCAAGAACCTGTGTCCAAAGACCATTTTGAGCTTCAGCTTCCCATATCCAGAACAACAAGGAGCAAATTCCTATTAAGCTCCTCAGCTTGGAAATTTTTTTCATGGAAGTCTGAACTAACTGAGACACTGCTTGTGTTGTTTCAAGTCCCACATAGATTTAGACACTGCCAGAATTATTTTTCATATGTAACAAGCTATACACTCAATCTGCTAGGTTATAAAGCTGTTTTTATTATTCATTATTTCTGATGAGCAATGATACCAAACAGTTATTAATTTCTAACATCCCTTTCATTTCTATTGTAAGCATTAATCATTTTTATTTCAGAGCCATTTTAGAATAGTCTCTTCTCAAATGCAAAGCTATTTGTCATTTATCACAAAGATTATCTATGAATGGGAGAATCACAGTCCATTATGAGACTGGGTGGTTGGAAGCCACCCTCACCAACCAAGTTGTTCGCTCCCATCACTTTTTAAGTCCATCAATATACCTGACACAATCACTTATTCTTTTAGATGTTCAAACTTAATATTCAGTCTTGAACTTGCTCCATTTCAAATTAAGACCTCCTCCAGTCTCTACTGTGTCATTAAAGGGAAAATAAAAAATTACCAGTAAATTCTGCTGTGTTTTTTGAATATGTGTATGAGTACATGCATATATACGTGTTCATGTGTATGTGGATGTATATGGGAGGGATGTGCATGTGCATGTGTGCATGTGCAGGCCAGAAGATGATCTAGGTGTTGTTCCTCATGCACTGCCCGCCTTTTCTTTGAGATACAGTCATACACTGGCACAGAGTTAGCCAAGTAGGCCAGAGAGACCCAGGGATCTGCCCTCTTTGTTTCTGCAATTTCCGCGACTATTGTGATCCACCATGAATGCTCACCTTTTTCCATAGGTAGTGGGAATCAAACTCACATCCTCGTGCTTTTAATGTCAACACTTTTACTCAGTGATCTTTCTCCTCAGACCACTCCTGCTGTTTTGGCCTTATAAATAAATCATTCTCACAGTCTCAATCTCTGTACCCTGGTAGCAGGGACATCTCTAGATTAACTGATTGCTCTCAAATCTCTTTGCTTTTCCTTGTTCCTATCTATTGTCCACAGAGTTAACAGAGCAATCTTTTCCAAATTCAGTCATGTTATGTCATACTTAGGCTCCAAACTCATTTGTCAGCTCCCGGTCTCATCCTAGAATTCAGTATTTGAACGTTCAGTATTTGCCCCCATCTCCCTGCTCTGTGAATACGCTGTTACTTTCCTTCTGGCTCAGTCTAGAATTAATCCGGCTAGTTCGAGAATCCTTGGTCTCCTTGTTGTTTCCAAATAATGCAAGGTTGTTTTTTTGTTTTTTAGAACTTTATCTCTAAAGCTAACCAAAATAATCTTGTGCTGGATATCTATAAATTAACTTGCTTATAGTATTGAAACTTTAGCTCAGATCTAACCTTTATAATCTGACTACCTTGAACACTCATTTAGAACTGCAACCTGTTCTCTCATCTGACCTTTAACTTTTAGTTTTTATTTTTCCAATAGCATTTATCACCATCTCACACACTATATAATTATCTTGTGCGTCAACTTAATTTACTATTGCTTTTTTCTCCTTGATCAATGTATGCTCCTTCAGAGGTGAATATCTGCTGCCCCTCATTCCTATATTAGTGTTCAATAAGTCATTATTGGAAAAATAAATTATGCTATGTAATTAAACTTCTTAGGGATTGAAAATAACCTCCATTAACAGATGTATGTTATTTATAGTACTAAGTCTTAAAATGATTTATATATTATAACTTAGATAGGAAGTGTTCTCTTATAGGCTCATGTGTTGAACACCTAATCCTCAACTGATGGCACTATTGATAAATGACTAGCTCATAAGAACTCTAACTTTTGAACTGGAGAGATGACTCAGCAGTCCTCAATCTTGCAGAGGGCCCAGGTTTGCTTCCCAGCACTCGCATGGAGGCTAACAACTGTCCATAACTCCTGTTCCAGGGGGATCTGCTGTCCTCTTTTGACTTCTGCAGGCGTTTAATGACATGGGTGTACATCTACACACATGCAGGCAATACACTCAAACACATACTACTTTTTAAAAAGAATTATAATATCATCAAATCATGAATTAATTGGTGAGCAGGTCATTAGAAGATATGCCCTGTTTGAATGAAGAAGGCCACCAAAAATGTGTCTTTGGAACTTGGAAGGACATGTCTTGTTTGTATTGTCACTCTGTCTCTCTGCCACTTCCCTCCTTTCCTTACTCTTCCTTTCCATGTTTCCTTCTCACTTCCTCTCTCCTTTGTAGCCCTGAAACTAGAAGCTTTAATCTGCTGTGTCTTTTCACCATGGTTCTTCTAGCCTACCACAGGCCTAATAGCATGGAGCCAGGTAACCCAAACTGAAACCTCTGGAGTAGCCAAAGATAATCTTCCCTTGAGCTGTTTATTTTGGTATTTTCCACAGTCATGCAAATCTGATAAACACAATAAAGAGAAAGCTCTAACTGCAACTCAAATTTGTTGAGGAACAGGAGACTAGGAACTCACCTTGAGCAGTTCTGTCCCACTCAATCTATTCATATGGAGAGAAAGAAGACAATGAGGTAGAAATAGAAAAGTTATCACAATTTTCTGATGAATGTGTTGGTTAACTATTTGAATATCTGAACTCATGATCAGACAAAAGGTCACAAAGATGGCCCAAAATAAATTTTCTAGGTTGTCATAATCCTTTGAAGCTTACAGTCACCAAAATCATGCATCCCGTTTTAGAGAAGGGCTTAGGTAGCACGTTTCTTTTCTGTTTCACTAGTTATTTTTCTTACTGTCATTCTGTAATTCTTTAAATCCTGCTGTATAGTGTATATACTTTTATTACATTATGAAATAGCATAGTTGAAGATGGAAAGTGAAGGAAAAAAATTAGGAGATCATATCATACTATATAGGCAAACCACCTGGAATCTAGCCTCAGATTCCTTACTTACTGTGAAGCTGTGGGTGAGTAAAATTAAAATTCCCATCTTACTTTTCACACTAGTAAAATGAGAATAATAACAACATATATAATATAATATATATAGTAATGGATACTATATAATGTATACACTAGATATAATCTATAATATATGACAGTATACAAAATAATGCACCCAGTGTAGTCTTGTCTTGAGGAATAGCACTTTGTACCAGTGTCACAGTGCCTGTTACTTAGTATTCTATCCACACAGAATCACCTTATAAAGTAACAAGGCACTTTCTGGAAAGAAAAGTATGTGATGATTGAAAGCATTTAAAAAATATATTACCTTTTCATTAAATGCTATATCCTATACAGTGCTAAAGGAATCATGGAGAAAAATTTTTACTATTACTTCAAAAAGTCTCTGGGCTCATGTGAACTTTTACTCACAATTTATAATACTGGAAGAATTATAGTTTAAACCTTGGGTTTAGTAAAACTTTGCAGACTGCTTTGGGCTGAAAATTCTTTTGTATTTCTCTTCACTGTGGGAATTTTTCTTGTGGCCTTTTATCTGAAGAAGATACATTGTCAGGATTTGGTATTTTGTCCTAGTCCCAAGCTAATAAGCGGCCTGCCAGTTTTCATAAAAGTTCCCAGAAGGCGTGGGCTTCCTAGGTCAAAAACAAAAGAATTCAGTATGCTAAGTGTGATGTTGGGTCAGGGCAAAGCACCCCAGGACCAGTGGCAAGCTTCCCAGAGGGCACTGCGTTGCATAATCAGTGGGCTGGTTAGGAGATTGGAGGATGTCCTTAAAAGAAGTTCCATCTCTTTAAAAGGGCTGTTAGCAAATACATCCGAACTTTGCCTTACCAGGGAAATACTATCTTTGAAATTAGATAGACAGAAATGCAACAGACTCTCTGAGATATGAATCCCAATCTACAGAAATGCAAAAGCATCAGTAAGACTATTTTGGTGAAGAGAAGGTACATAACGATTTCTGATCGTGAATTTGGAATAGCAAAATCCTTTAAAGGATTTGTTTGAACGTGCATTTTATCAGTTGGAATGAGACTTGGCATGGCTTTGTCCTGCAGCAGTTTATCACTTGGGGCATTAGAGAATCACATTCCCATGCTCCTTATCAACTAGTTTTTACTCCTCTTTCAATTTATCCCAGGATTTTTATCAAATGAGCGAACAAACTGCAACTGTTGCAGGAACTGCACTTTCTCAACAGTAGCAAGGACATTAGCAATCTTACTTCTGTGTTTTCCGATAAAATTATTTCACAAGGGGCAGCGTGTTCTTCCTTTGACTGGAGCAGAGTGATGTAGTAAGTCACTTGGCTCTGCAAGACTGACTTTCTCTGTTGAAACTTAACTTTTTATTCAGCCTTATTTAATCTTTAAAATGGTAGGTCTTTCTCATTCCGAAATAAATCAAAATAACTTTATCTTGGACTTTTTGTTTTTAAGTTAATTCTACAGCTGCATATCAACAGCATAAAAAAACTGTGTGTCTTACTTAGTGTTTGGGACATACACAAATTTTTTAAAAGTTATTTTTATTTTATGTGTATGAGTCTAATGGCTGCATGTATGTAAGTACACCCGCTTTGTGCAGTGCTGGCAGAGGTCAGAAAAGGGGGGCAGATTCCCTGCAACTGAAATTACACATAGTTGTTAGCTGCTACGTGGGTACTGAGAACCAAACCTAAGTCCTTTGCAATAGCAGCCAGGGCACTTAACTGCTGAGCCGTCTCTCTAGCCCCCCATACACTAATTTTTAGTCTATTAAACAACAACAAATTCAGTGCCCTTCCCCTCCCCCACACACGGCCATCATTTCATCTGCAGAATTACAAATAACCTTTGCTCACATTAGGCATCAAGTGGGATTTCTCTTGGGGCGTAGCCCTGGTCACGGTTTCAAAGTTTTTACCTGATATGAACATTAAAGAAGTAACAGTAATGGCAAAACTGAAATTGTCCAGCCCAAAAGGTGTAGGAATTAGTTAAAAGAAGTCATCAACAAGCTGGTTTGGGGGTTTACTGAGAAGAGAAACTCCAGGAGCACAGGGCCCTGGAGAAACTTCCCAAAGAGGGTGGGGAATTTACAGCTGAGATGGTTTTTTGGGTAGGAACTTCAGTGAGCCAGTAAGAGGGATGAGCTGGTCTCCATGACACAGTCTGTAGCCAATCAGGGCTAAGAATGGCGGGGAAGGGGCGGGCTCCGGCCTTGGCAGAGGGCTTAGGGCGGGGCCGGCTCCCGGCAGCTGAAGGTTCACGCCACAGCTTTGACCCAGCTGCACCTGCTGCACCCGCGCCGTGCTCGCTTCAGCGCGGCCTTGCCTACACAGGTGAAGGGCGACTCTTGATCAGCTACCATGGCCTACCCGGGATACGGAGGAGGGGTAAGTCCTCGAGGGATGTGGCGACCCTGCGGTGCCACGGAGCGGGGTCTGTCCTCTCCCTGGCATTCTCCTCTGCCTGGTACCAGGCGATGTCCGGACTCTGCACGGTGCTGGAAGCTGGAGCTGGGCAGGGCCAGAGGCAGAGCGGCGAAGAACTTAGAGTTAGGGATCTGCTCCCAGCACCAAGAAGTGTTTTTATAGAGCCAACGGTGTGAAGTGTTTGTTTTAGACGTGTTTTTTTTTTTCTAGAAGAGAGGAATAAAAAAACCTGTTCTTGTTCGTTTAAGTAATCATTTAGAATTTACCCTCCCCCCACCCTAACCTAAACAATTTTGCTAGAGATTCTTAATTTTTTTTGCGGGGCGGGGGGAGATCACTTCTGTTTGTTAAGTTGCCCATGAATAAATTAAGATACACTTCAATACCTCCTAAACTTTCCTATAACAGCAAGAGCAATCTGAGTTCCCAGACTTTGTTTTTGGAGAAGGGGGTTATTGTTCTTCCTTACATAACTGCTTATCTTGCATCACCTCTGAAAGTTACAAGTTGTATTTGTGACCTGTGGCTAATCCCTTCCTTTTACGGAAACCAACCAAACCTTCACTATTTTCATCAGTTCTTCACACACTGGCAAGCAACTCCTGTTATCAATTGCGGCTGCATGGTGATTATTGCAGTGTGGGCAGAAGAGGACATATTTTTCTATGCTTATTACTGTTTGCTTTTCCTCTAAAAAGAGAAATTATGTTTCATTATATTTAGTGTAGGAGTTGACACTGGCGTATGATTACCTTCTTACTCTCCTATCCGTAGGAGTGAGAGTATCTTTTAAGGTAATTTAGTCCCTCAGGTCCAATACATACACCTTACTAAAATGGATTTGCTCAAAAAATACTTGCCTGAATTCCATTTAACATCTTGCACGTTCCGATATTTATTTATTCATTAGTCTTTTAAATGTACTAAGGAAAGTTACCTTCAAAGTCTAGTTAAGAGGCTGGAAAACTGACTCGGCAGTTAAGAGGACAGGGGTTCGGTTCCCAGCATCTGCCTCGCAGCTGACAACTGCCCATAACTCCAATTCCAGGGGATCTGAAGCCCTCTTTCGGCTTCTGCGGATATTGCACTACATAGGTGTACTTACACACAAGCAGGCAATGCACTCGTTCGTACACATAAAAAAAATTAGGCAAGAGAACACTGCCTTCTAGTATTTTCGTTTCTGAAGCTTCCTGTTAGAAATCTGGCAGTTTTACTCCAGTTTGTATGGTCTGCATTCACACACATGGCAGAGTGGGGTGCTGAGGGTTTTAAATCTTCATAGAAGAGTTGGCTACCTCCTTACCCCGACTTTGATCAAAGAATGCTTCATTGATGGAAGGAATATGTTTTGAACATTCAAATGTGTTTTTACCATTTATTTAAACATAAAAAGTCTTTTCACGTAGTCTCATGCTCACCGTTAGTGGCTATTAAGAAAAGTAGACTTAAATAGGTGAAGCAATAATGATTAGTGACACTGACTGTATGAAATTTTGGGATAGAATGACCATGATTTCTTTACTTGGAATGTATCTATGAGATAGTTATAATCCTTTCATTATCATCAGTCCACTCCTTATTATATTATAATATTTGTTATATTTAACAAAATGGAAAAACAGTTGATGCTGGATATCTAATCAAGTACATAATTCATGACTCTGGGAAATGAGTTTTCAGTACATTTTCATCTGCTTAATCAATATTTAACAAATTGTACCTGAGGATGTAACTAGGTTGATAGTGTGCTTGCCTAGCATACACAAGGACCCAGACTCTATCTCCAAGAACCACGTAAAGTGGGCATGTTTGCAAGACCTGAAATTCTGGCACTTGGAATGTGGAGGCCGAAGTATCAGGAGTTCAAAATCATCCTCAACTACATTTGGGGAGGGGCTTGAGATTTTATATAAAACAGACAACCAAATGAGCAAACCAGCTAGAGCCAGCTGAGCAAATAGCTCACTAATGTTATCCTAGCACTTTGAAGCCCGGTCAGAATTAATGAGTTGAGGCTGGTCTATGAATGTAATGGGTTGCAGAATAGCCTGAATCACCATATAAAATCCTGTCTCCAAGGGGCTCCAGAGGTGACTCAGCAGTTAAGAGGACCCAGATTCGAGTCCCCATATGGCAGCTAACAATCATTCTTTTTAAAAATATTTATGTGTATAAATGTATTGCTATGTTCAGGTAAGGGCACCTATGTCATGCAGTGCTGACAGAAGTCAGAAGAGGCCATCAGATTCCTTGGAACTGGAGTCTGGGATGTTATTAGCTGCCACATGGGTGCTGGAAACTGAACCGAGGTGCTCTTCAAGAGCGGTTAATGCTCTTAATTGATGACCCATCTCTGCAGCTTCCTGTAGAATCTAATATTAGATTCTAATATTAGTAACTGGTGTTACTGTCAAAAAAAGGGCAAATAGTTTGAAAATTTCTGAGAAGAGTACTGATGATAATACTGAAAAGTTAGAAAAGCAAAATTGTGCACATGGCAAGACTGACATTTGAGCTTTTCTTCAGTCACATTACCAGATCATAACTGGTGAATATAAGTTTTGACTTTTTGGAAACATTCATGAAGACAACTGGAAGGGTGAATTCTTGGGAACTAGTTCAGAAGATTAACCTTTCTAGCCAGGAACTCAGGTACCCTGTACTTCCCATGGCTTTTAAGTGTCTTCACAATGTGCAGGCAGGGTCAGCAAGAGAGATGAACTGCCAGTCCTCTTGAACATATCGAACATAGTGAACATAATGCTATTTCTACTCTCTTCTTCCAAGTGAAGGTGAAACAGGCTCAGCACAAACTCCAGGGAGACTCAGCTTTTGGATGGGATCGTGACAAAGAATTTACAACCATCTTTTATTTCTTCACAAAGGCTCTTGGATTATTGGATTTGGGAAATTAATGCTGCAATGTATAAGGGAAGACAGAGAGGTTATTCTTAAGGAAGAATCCTCTTCTGATTCTTTCTGAGTTGGGCTTGAAGAACCAGTTTGCTGAGTAGGTCCTCCAGGCAGAAATGGAGATGCTGGAAGCAGGTCCCTCACCTTTCTGGGCACCATTCTCCACTAGCTTTCCACCAATATGCTTATATTTAGCTTGACTTGTTTTCACAAGCAGACAGTTTTCTTCCTTGTGTGACACTTAAGGCAAACAGGGTCTAGACTGGGTTTTTGACTTAAATTATTGTGTATCTCTTGCCTCAGTTGTCCTCTGTGTCTGTACAGACCATTGAATCAAAAATCAGATGTCTGCCTGCCCTCAAAGCAGAAGATACCCTGGGAATTTTACTAATGAGTCCAGCTCTTTCAACTTTTTGCCCTATCTCTAGATATTGGCAATCAAAGTTTCTCTTTATTTGAAGTCATAAGGTTATTTATGAAAATTATGTTTTATAAAACTTTAGTTTTCAGTGCTAGAGATTTAAAAATTATCCTAATAAGAAATTATTACAAAGAAGGAGTTTTTTTCCCCCTTGAGTCAGTTTTTGCAATTTTTACAAGTCCTATTTAATCTATACTTTTAAATGTAAAAGTATGAAACAGTTCATAGCATTTATTTATGGACGTACTTGTTTTGTATTCAATTTTTTTTTTCACACTCTTTTTGTGGTTCTGCATTCCTCTCCAGTGGTACTCCTGGAATTGGCCAGTCTTTTATTGGGTATTCTCTTTCCCCAAAATGACGTTTGGGTTTTAACAATAGACTCAGTTTTCATGTTTTCTGTTTCCTTGTTTATTGCTCTGTTGCTTTGACCTTTCTGAGTGCCTTTGCCACAGCTCAAGGCTCCTTCATGCCTTAGGCCTACACTACCCCCTGGGGCACTGTACAATCTACTACATGTAGATTCCTAAGTCTGAATTCTTGTAAATCTTTTCTCTTTCTGTCTTCTGGCAATCTCTGTTAACCCTGCAAAGATGCAGGTCAAAAATTTTTCTTGTTGAAACTTGAGTAATGTAACAGCCTTCACCTTCTTCCTTCTTTAGTCTCATAAAATGTGAAGTAAGTGTTTTTCTTAGGCCTTTAAATATATACCAAGTGCTAAGGTGAAAAGGGAGACACCAGTCAAACAGGAAATAAATAAATGGCGAGTCTGTGACATCAGGTTATATTTGAATATCTGGTCTCCTTAGTAGCTATTTGACCTTGTTCAATTCAAGAAACCTGGAAATTTGAAATCCTCAGCTATAAAAAGGCCATAATACTTTTATTTATCGTAGACTGATAAAAATAAGCCTGAAAGAGAGAAAGTACTTAGAATGGTACTTGGGATACAAAACATCCTCTAACAATCATTAGCTGGTCATTATTAGTGATATTGAGCTGGAAGAGGACTTTCGTTGGAATTATCATATAATTACTTTTCTTGTCACCGTGTTTTTTGAAAATAAATCTCCTATGGTAGAGGTTGCTTCAGTTCTGTGATTTCCTATGTTCCACGGACTGTATTTACCAGATATTCAACAAATATATGTCCTGAGTTGTACTTCTTGGTTAGTATATGTGAAACCCTATGTTTTACTTTTTGTTTACATTTGCTTTTAGTTTTGCTTCAAGTTACACATGGATCTTTTTTTTTTTTTTTTTTTTTGGCTAAAAATTCTTAGAAGCAAGGGACTGGAGAAGTGGCTCAAGGGTTAAGAACACTAACTGCTCTTGCAGAAGACCCCAGTTTAGTTCGCAGCAATCACATCGGGCAGCTCCCAACTAACTACCTGTAAGTCTAGCTCCAGGGGGATCTAATGCCTTGGCCTCTGTAGGCAGCAGCACTGAGATGTACCCAATCTCCTACATAGTCACATAACTGAAAGTAAAAAAGAAATATTTTTAAAAGTTCTTAGAGGCTATACATTTATCTTTTACATGTTTAATGTTGGATAACATGCTGATGAACCCTGTTTTACTACGGGGCTTAGTATCTTCTGCTAAGACATATTTAGACATATTTAGAAGATCTGGTAACTGCACTTTTACTTTTTAAATGATTTCTAATAAATATTTTCTATGAAACCAAATTTAGTGGTCAGACTTTTTACTATTAACCTTCTCTTTTACTCCAACAGTTTGGGAATTTTGGGGGTCAGATTCCAGGGATGCAGATGCAGATGGGCCAGGTAGTGCCAGGAGCTGGTCCCAGCATAGTACCTGGTGGTTTCCCTGGATACCAGGCATACTCTGACAGCTACTCCCAGGCTGATGACTCCATTTGGGCTTACTTCACTGCTGTTGCTGGACAGGTGAGACATTAAAACTATTGCAAAATATTAGTTAATAACTTATTGCTATTTCACGTAGTGTATCATTTAAAATGTTGATGAAATGTACCATTAAAAGTTATCTAGACTAATACTGTCCTTGAGACCAAAACTCAGGGCAGACATAGTTGTTTCATTTTTTAACTTTTATTAAGTTTGATCTTTTAGAATTTCTTACATGCAAAATGTACATTCTGATTATTTTAAACTCTGCAAACTCCCTTTCACCTTCTGCAAGTCTACTCACATCCATGACTTTGTTGTTGTTCTGCCTTTCTTTCTTTCTATTTTTTAAATTTTTACTTATTATTTTATGTGTATGAGTATATTGCCTACACATATGAAAGTGCACCCATGTCGTGCAGTACCCACTGAGGTCAGAAGATCATGTTGGATCCCCTGGAACTGGAGTTACGGACAGTTGTTAACTGCTATGTGGGTACTGGGAACTGAAAGGGGTCCTCTGCAAGAGCAGTCAGTTCTCTTAACTGCTGAGCCATCTCTCCAGCACTCCCCTTTCTTGAACCTCAGGGAGTCTAACCAGGATCATCTGTTTCAGTTTTAGTAGTCTGACATCTAGTACTGGAAGGTGACAAAGGACTATATAATCTGAGTATTGTGGTCCTTCTATAAAAAAATGTTTAATTAAAAAAGCTAGAATTCCAGAAACTGTTGAATTGATGGTGTGGTAACGGTGAAGACAGGGTTCCACCGTCCATAGCAATATGGAAAGAATGAATTTTTTTTTCTGGTGGTGGCACAAGGATTGAACCTAGGGCTTTATGCATTCTAGGAAAACACAATGTTTATTTCCTGGTGTGTGACATTTATATGTTTTACAGTGGGATGGGGGATGTAAGTTTTGTGTCTTACAGGTTGATGCTTGGAGACTGCATGGTGGGATTTGGAAGTGATCTCTACATCTAAATTATTGAGAGGAACCTGGACAGAATGTCAAATGATAGTTTGTATTTTGTGGATGTTTCTGGGAGAAGGTTGATGAGAAGGATCAAGATTATGAAAAAAAATGGCACAATGGGAATTCAAATGTGGCACCGATGACAGAGATAAATTCTCCCTTAGTTTCGCTACAGTCAGCATTCTTCATAGTAGTTAAGGATTTAGCCTCAGTCTTAAAATCTGACTAATTTTTCTTAAAACATACTTCTTTATAATTATTGAATTCATGATTTGGTAAAGATCATTAAAGTATTTATAATAGAAAAATAAGGGGAACACTCAGATACCCTAATAAGAATGCTACAGAGATAACAACTAGAATACATCTCAACAGTACTAACCTCTGCTTGGGAACACTGGGATTGGACTGTTCTTGGGGATTTCTATGAGTGCTTGCAGTACTCTTAGTAGTTTATAAATTTTTTTTTCCTCATGAAACACATATTTTACATTTGTCCCCTTGGTCCTTTTTTCACAGTTGTTTTGTATCTGTGCCAGTATTAATGATGATTCAAAGCGAAATGCTTTACTGTTGAAACGTTTATCTTTGTTGTGACAGCATATCTGACAGAAAGTAGTTAGGGACAGAGAGGTCTGTTTTGGATCATCTTTTCAGACACATGCTAGTCAATCATAGCAGTGAAATCTACAGGGTGGTAGTATGTGGGTGAAGTTACCCATGTGGTGTACACCAGGAAGCAGAGAAACCCAGTGGGAAGTAGTAGGTATAATGTCAAAGACCTGCCCCAAGTCCTGCACCAAAAGCCTGCTTCTGCCAGCCAGGCCCCATCTGCTAAAGGCTCCAGTCTTCATCATAAAGTTACATCTGGGGACTGGGCATTTATAGCACCAGGCTGGTACCAGATTCAAATGCTAACATTTCTGCATTTTGTAGAAACAGGATTAGGTGCTGAAGAGTAATGAGAATCCCCAACCTCTTTTATTTATTCATTTCAGTATTCAATTATTATGCTTGTGTTTAAAATTCTTTATTTTCTCTTAAATTCATAAGAATACTTGGAAAAGCAATCAGAGAATAGCAGTAAAATATAGGTCTCTAAGATCTTGTTAGATAATAGGGAGGGAGTAAAAAATTATTTCCCTTTCTAAAGCGTCACTATACAATTTTCCTTTAGAAATAATCCCCCCAATAAGCACTAATGAGAAAGTTTTTGATAATTTTATGAAAATCTTTTAGGCATATTCTAAGACTTTGAATACAGAGACAACACATTTCACATTGTTTTGAAGTACGACAAGACAAGGTGATGGTGCTGCTTTTTAGAAGCTGAGAAAATGGCTTATGCACTGCATGAGATGCTCAGTGATCTGCCTTTGCTGGGAATGCTTAGCTCCAACATTTGTGAATGATGATGTTTTGAAAATTGCATGCTTCTGGATTGGCCTCAGTCAGGCAGTTAACATTTTTATGCACTTTGATACCATTGTAGTTTAAACAGGTGGTTATTGTTTTTTAACAGGATGGCGAAGTGGATGCTGAAGAACTTCAGAGATGCTTGACACAGTCTGGAATTAGTGGAAGTTATGCTCGTGAGATCATGTTTTTTTTGTTGTTGTTGTTGTTTGTTTTTCTTCTTATTGAACAGGAATTTTGAAAAGGAAATTAATTTTTAATATTTTTAGTGTCAATGCTAAAATATTAAAAATATTTTAAATTCTATATGTTTACAGTTTAAAGAATCAAGTAGTTCTGTAAAACTTATGAAAACAACTGTTAATTTGCATTCCTGACTTCCCATCACTAACCACTCATAGGAAAGCCCTGTTCCACATAGTAAGCTGATTCTGTTGAAATTTGCTTCTGTATGTCAAATATCATGGTTTTAGAATTCTATATTTCAGCATGATGATTACCAATTGATGCCCTGTTATGAAAAATGTGTATTTAGCTGTTTTCCAACCTTTATCTCACCCATCCATCCCTCGATGTGAATGCTTTGCATCCTCATGCCCATCTTTCTTTCATCTGGCCACTTCCTCATGCCTGCTGTGCTTGGGGCTGAGCTCTCATTTTTTCACTGTCCTTCTGTAGCTCTTTCCCACTCTCCTAAGTAGTGTATCCCTTTTACTCCACTCTGCTGTCCACTCTTTTTAATTCAAGCTATTTTCCAATGAATTGTATCATTAGCTTTTTTTTAAAAAAATATTTTATTACTTTTTATCATTTTATAGGTATGAGTATATTGTCTGGTGACTGTAATGGCACCCATGTTGTGCAGTGCTCACAGACGTCTCAAAGGGCATCAAATGCCCTGGAAGTGTAGCTACGAACGTTGTTAGCCACCATGTGGGTGTTGAAAACTGAACCTAGGTTCTCTGCAAGAGGAGCTAGTGCTCTTAACTGCTGAGCCATCTCTCCAGCCTCATAATTAGCTTCTTAATAAAAGAATGCATGAATGGTCCATTTTGAGGGGTTTGCTGTCTGGAGATGGTTTCATTTCGCTATTTGTTAGGCGTGGAGTTCTAGGTTACTAGTCTTTTCCACATGTAATTTCAAAAGTATTTCTTCACAGAGCAATGAATAGCCATCTACCTAGACAGAGAAAGGAAGGGAACTGGGGGCTTTGTATACCCCTGAAGTAGACCCTCACTCAGTTCTGTGCTATCGCGGACCTCAAGTAGGGTTCAGAAGTAACGCCAGTTCTCAGCCTCCACTGTGCTCTCAGTTGTCTCTCTCACCTGTGTGTAACTTGCCTTTCCTCTTTAGAAGCTTGAAGATCTGTCTGTCCCCCTTACAATACTGTGCCTAGTGGTCTTGCATGGGGAACTCTGTAGGTGTGGTGGCAGTGTGGAATCTCCTGTATTTAGGATTAGTTCTGGAAACATTTCTTCCGTGGTTTTTCCTCTATTTTCTCTTTCTGTAATGCTTGATGCCTGAACTGGGTCTTCTGTTCTCATTTTTGAGATGTCTTCAACTTTGTTATAAACCTGCTGAGTCTTTCATTCGTCTGGTATACATTTAATTGCCAAGAGCTGTTCTTTTTTGTGCATGTTGTACTTTCAGTTGCCCTCTGGCTTTCTGTGGGCTTCCCTGTGGGATGATTTGCCTGCGAAGTTTTGCTGGGGATCTCAGATATTCAGATAAATCAGTGTTAGCAGAGATTTCCTTTTGGGCTTCTTTTCCAGTTGCTCTCCTCCTTAGAAAGGAACCAAAGTTCTTCAGGGTTCCCAAAGTTTTGTAAATTTTCAATTAATTTCTTTGTTGTTGACAAGTAATTCATTTTCATTGTGCCTTGTACTGTGCACTTCAGAAACATCTTCAGACAATGAAACTCCAGCTTCTGCTGGGGTCCAAGTATGTATGACAGCTATCCCATTAGCTGGAGGCAGAGATGGGGTTGGGTATTCCTATGATCCTAAAACAGACTTCCACTCAGTTCTGGTTTTATCCCCACCTTCACACAAATGTTCAGAGGTACTCCCAGTTCTTGCATTTGAGTCTTTTCTAAGTTTCCCTGCCTTCTCTCTTTGTAAGTAAACATTAAATAACCCATATCTGTTGACTTTCTAACTTGAAAAATATTTTTCTATTGTTTCCTGTGTCATTTTATTTTCCTCTAAAATTTCTTTACCAAAAATAATTATATATGTTTGCTGCCTACTCCAAATTTTTGTGGGAAGGAAACGAAGTCTACTCAAAAATATTTCACCTTTGTGTACCTGATCCTATACTGAGTTTGAAGATATACTTATTTGGGCATCTACTATAATCTTGTTCAAGTCTCCTACTTCCTGAATGTGTACAAAATTAAACTGGCAAAAAGATAGACTACCATCTCAAAAATTTCTCACAACTCCCTACGGTCCCTAATAGTTTGTATGTGGAGGATCACTGGGTTCCATTCACAATGGTTCCATTTGTTACCTTTATGAACTTGGGAAACTGTCTTTCCTGGCCTCAGTTTCTTCCTTTGTAATGTTAGGAATACTATACATTAAAATGTTTGTGTTAAGTCATATAAACCTACAGTGATGGTTAATCTTAATCATCACCATGACTTCATTTGGGATCACCTACAAGACACACTTCTGGGTGAGTTTATCAGGGCATTTTTAGGATGAGCCACGCTGAATGAGGAGATAGTGAATGATACCATCTCTGTCCTACACCAGGGTCTCAATTAAAAGGGGGAAAGGAGAAAGCATGGGAACGGACATTCATCTATCCTTGCTTCCTGACTGTGGATAAAATATGACCAGCCATCTTCTGGGTTGTTCTCTCCTCTCCATGATGGATTTTATCCCCTTAAAACATGAGTCAAAGTAAACCCTTCCTTTCTTAAGTTGCTTTTGCTAGGTATTTTTTCACAACAGTGAGAAAAGTAATCCGCCCATACTTCCTTATGTTCAAGTATGCATTGAGTGTCTGTTGAGTTTTCAGTCTTAGAATAATATAACCAACAGTCCTATTGCAGACTCTTTATTGCACATTTAAAGAAAATCGTACATTATTACTAGCACATATTTTCTAAATTTTCATGATTTTGAAATTTAGCTGATTTCATTTTCATCTTATAGAGTTCAAAATATCATCAAGCAGCATAAAATGAAATAAATCTAAATTATATATTTACCCAATATCAAGAAGCTAAAGTTAAGGACCTTACAAGTTTATCTGAACTGTGCTAGCATATCTCCTTTTTGAGATAAGTTAGCCTTCTAATTGAGTGTAATTGTCATTGAATTTAGAAAAAAAATGAATTATTTTCTAGTGGCCTCATTGTAAATAAATGTGAAACTATTCATATTATTGATAACCACTTTTTAAAAGGTGTTTTGTGTTAATTTCTTTCTTTCTCTTCTTCTTTCCCAATAAAAGGCAATTACCTCAGTTCAGAGGCTCATCTTTGCTTATTGATATATTGCATTGAGCCAGAAAGTGATTAACTCCCAGTATCTTCTCACTCTAAGCCCACTCGCTGTAAACTAGAGTTCAAGAAATGGAAGTGTCATCATTTCTTTTCTGCTACCTCAGCAAAGTTCATTGGTCTTAACTCTTCAGTGTGGTATTTAGGAATTTTCCTGTTTCTGTGCCTTTCTGGTGTTTCCATATGCTGTTCTCTTACATATTTTCTGAGTTTTTCACACTTTTGGACATCTGAGTACATTTCGAATTTCTGCTTATCCCTTAGAGATATGGAGACTGAAACCGTTGTCTGCAGATTTCCAATTAAGCGAAGTCTTTCAAACACCTGTGATGTATCTATCACAGTCATTTTTAGATAGTTTGTAACAGCATAGTTCATTACTTTATGGCTTTAGTAAGTATGAGTAGTTTGGAGACAAGTAATTTTGTTTCTCATTCACTTTTTACTATAAATGCTTTACATTCAAAAGAAAAAAAAGTTTTTAGTTGTTTTGTATTGAAGGAGATTTTTAAATATTTTGTTTTGAAAAATGAAGATCATCTTAATTTTACTTAGATGAAATTGAAAAGACTCTAATACTCAAATATTGAATGCTTTTTACAGCTTTCAGTTTGGAAACCTGCAGAATTATGATTGCCATGTTGGATGTATCCTTAAATAAAAATAGAAAATACCAGAATATGGAGTGATTGCTTTCTGAACATTAAGTCAGTTTTTACTTACGGACATCCATGAACTAGTAAACTAGATTTTAACAATACTTTGTAAGAGCCTGTTTGAAGTCTACACACTTTCATTGGTCGAGAAAAAAATCTACTCACCTGTGGAGTTAGGATAACTATGAAGAAAAAATGCATATTTTTCAGTCAGTGATTTGGAATGTGAAATTAGATAAATTCTGTCAGCTACCAAAACTTATTTTTGTTAATAAAACTGTTAGAGAGACTACACAGGGAAAATGGGTTTCAATGAATTCAGGGAGCTTTGGGCATCTCTTACTGCCTGGAAGCAGAACTTCATGACTATTGATCAGGACCAAAGTGGCACCGTGGAGCATCATGAGCTGAGTCAAGCCATCACTATCATGGGTAAGAATATTAAAAACTCTTGGAAACTTTGAAAGTCCCCTGTGCTCTAATTTGCTAAGAAATGAAGGGATGTTTTTCTATTACTATACAGATGCTTATCTTGCTTCAAAGGAATGAAGCGACAGTTGTAATTTCCTACTTCCTTATCTTCTTTTTTTTTTCTTTTTTTTTTTTTTTTTGTTTCTTTATGACAGGGTCTTACTCTGTTTGCCCAGGCAGGTCTTAGGATCACTGAGATTCTTCTATCTCAGTCTTCTGAGTGCTGGGATTGATTATAGGAGTGAGCCTCCACGCCTGGCTTTAAGTACTTTTCTTAATTCTTTTATCTTGTAATTTTATTCATGAATGTTTAGAAACACAATAAATTTGCATAAAAATTAACTTTTTGAAAATTGAAATCAGATATTAAGGCATCCAGATTTTAAATTACAATTTTAAGAACTCAAACTGAGGGTTGGAGAGATACCACAGCAGTTAAGAGCACTGGCTGTTCTTGCAGAAGACTGCAGTTCAAGCAACAGCACCTGTATGATGGTTAACAACCACCAGTAACTCTAGTTATAGAGGATCCGATGCCATCTTCTGGCCTCTGTGGGCATGGCACAACATGGGTGCACTTACCTACATGCAGGCATAATATTCATACACATAAAATAAAAATAAATGCATTTTAAACATTGTTAAAAAATCTTCTGAATTATTCAAACCTAATATCCAAATATCTTTAAAGTCATTCAAGTTATTTTGCTGAAAATATGGGAAATTTTTAGTAATCTTCTTTGTACCACATCCAGATCTTAACTCATTCACACAGAGCTTAAATAGATTTTTACATAATTATTTTGGTTTGTGTTTTGCTACATCCTTCAATTTATATCTACTTTGAGCATGTTTCCTGAGAAATACAAACATATATGTCATGTATAATCATGTATATATAATGTATTTTGTTTTGCAGCATTAGGTATTGAGCTATGCAAGTGCTTTATCCCTAACCCTCTGGGTTATATTTGATTATAACTAGAGACGGAGTTCTTCCCTCTGTCACTGGTCTTTATCTCGGACTCTATTAGTGTCCATTTTTCTAAATCTACTGCTCTATTAATGTGTCACCCATAGTACAGCATTATCCCTAATTCAGCATGCATGTCTCATTAAATGTATAGGGATGCAGCAAATGGAATCTCTTAATTTATGTTTCTATTATTTCTATTTCATTCTTTTTAAACTTGATTTTTTCAGATTTTATTTTCAGGTAAAAGCAGTCAAATAGTCATAAGTGTAGAATGTAAAATTAACTTTAAGCACTGAACACTGGAGGTGAATGACCAGAAACTCTATCAGTTGGAATACATAGAGAAAAATGTTGGCAACAATACAACTTGAAGAAATAATAAAATAAGTGTGAAGGGGAAAAAAAGTTAAGGAAGGAATAATGTTTTACTGCTTCTTTTGCTTTTGAGTAAAAATTTGATTCTTAGATATTTAGTGAAAAAAGACATGTTCAATTGGGCATACAGCATTTGAATGGTAACAAAGATTAATAATGATCTTTCCTTTAATATTCTGTAAGAATTATAATTCTGTAACTGAAATATTGACCTGTTTAAAACTCTACCAAGTATCTCTAGGCATAATTTCAGAGACAAAGTTTATTTTAAATGCATAAGAAGATAATTATTTCTTTTCCTTAGATTTAATGTTGTTATAAAGTTAGAATTGTGTCAGCAAGTAGTGATAATAATGAAGCCATTACCTTATTGTTTTAATATTAATCTTATTTGTAATGTATAGTTTTATTTAGTTAGTATTTATTTATTTTAGACAGGGTCTCCCTGCATCTCCGGCCTGGAACCTAATGTGTAGACCAGTCTGACCTGGATCTCACAGAAATACACCTGCCCTGCCTCGCAAGTGCTGGGATTAAAGGCATGTGCCACCATTCCCATAATGCACAGTTGTAAAAACTGGGACTGGGGTTTGGTGGTAGAGTGCTTGCCTCCCATGCATGAGGCCCAAGGTTCAATCCTTAGTTCTTCCCCCCAAAATCTTATATATTGTTTTGTGAAATTAATTTTGAAAGTTAACCTATGTCATGACTTTATTAGTAAAGCAATCTTGTGGTATTTTGTGGTATTTAGCTTTAAAAGTTTTAAAGTATAAATCTGTTTCCTTAGGTTATAGGTTGAGTCCTCAGACATTAGCTGCTATTGTTAAACGTTACAGCAAGAATGGCAGAATTTTCTTTGATGACTATGTTGCTTGCTGTGTGAAGCTTCGAGCCCTGACAGGTACTTTTGCACAGTTAAAAGTAGGTCCAATTTTATATGGTTATTTTTCTTTAATAAATCTGTTTCTTTCAGTAAATTTGTTATAATGTTTTCTCTAAACACTGTGACATCTGAACAGTTTCAAGGCTTTAATATATGAATATAAATAGACATTCGACTACCTGTTTTACAAAGTTTTCTTCATATTGATTTTCTAGAGTAGTGAGATATTTCGGACTTAAGTTAGTATGATAGTATCAGTCTTAGTACCAGTAGACATTGGGTATTGGAAATTATGCGTTTTTAATTATAATTCTAAGATGTCATTTCTTTGTTTAAAGATTTCTTTAGGCGAAGAGACCACTTGCAGCAAGGATTTGTGAATTTCACATATGAAGATGTGAGTATTCTACACACACTTTGATAGTTATACAATGTTCTTGGTTATCAAAGACATTAAGTGATGTGGATTGGGCGATGGCTTAACATACAGACTTTTGTTGCCAAGCCTGATGCATGGTCTGAGTTCAATTCTTGGGGCCCATTTGGGGGAAGGAGAGAACTTTTTTCTGTAAGTTATCTTTTGTCCTCCATATGAGCTCCATGACATTTACTTATGCTAATGATCACATACACCCACCTCCACACCTTCCTCCCACATACACTAAATAAGTGTAAAAAACCTGAAAAAAATGAAATAGTATATTTTATATAGTGTATTATTTTCTGCATTTTTCATTAATGCAAATATGAGATTCAGTATTGGTACAAATATATATTTTACACTATATAAATTCTAAGTATACCCTAATATCTTATGAAAGGTTTTGGTAGGTTCTTTTTTCCAGTTATTTTGAAGGTAAACACTAATATTTTTATATGCTATTGTTAATTTCTGGTTATCTTTTTATAAAAGAGAGAAAATATTTTTAGTCTCTGTCCAATTATGAAGCTGCTTGTTTCTCTTCTTTCTTACAAATACAAATCATAAAGACAATTCTAGTTTTTTTTTAAACTTAACCTGTAGGAAGTAGTATTTTACATGTGTTTTAATGTTTAGGGAGGTTGTGTTTGTTATATTTATTTATGGAAGTTACAATCAACAGTTTCTTACTGATACACATAAGTTTGTATTATAAGCCTTAGAAACCAAATTTTATTTCTTATGAAAAAGTTCTTAAGGAATATAATCAAGCTGAAACAATTAAAAAAACATATTTCAGTTGACATATATTAATGTACTGATATTTTAGTTTTTGCAGGGCACTATGACAATTTGAATGCCTAGAATTCAAAAGGTGAAGAAATACTGTGAATTCATTTGCTTGAGTGAACTGGACTAGACTACCTAAAATGAAAAGTTTGTGTGGACTCTTTTACATTCCTGCTAAAACTCTTCCTTTTCTGTAATTTTTACCTTAAAGCACAGTTGATTGCAATAGAAGGCATGCCCTTTTCTAGTGCATGCATATTGGCATGCAATAGTTTTGGAAAAGTTAAACACATTGCAGATATGCACATGCAATCATCAACTGTTGCTATTAATAATGTTATTTTATATATGGTATTAATATATAGTATTGACATTAGCATATCTGAGCCTTTGGAATTTTTTTAACAATAAAAGTATATAGGTACATACTAACACAAATAGATTTTATAAGAAGCCAAATAATGAAAGTCTAGATAAAACAGTGTCTATCTGAAGGGTACAAATTATACTTTTGATTTTGTTCATATTTGTTAGTGCTGGAGAGTCAGCTAGAAAAGGAAGTCTGAATTAAAATTCAAAATTCAAATCTATCATAATAGATTTGCTTTTTGACCATATCATCAGAGAACATAACCTTTTAAGAGGAAAACTGTAGTTCTTAAAATTTCATCCTAATTTAAGTCTATAATGAAGTAAGATTACAGTAGCCATTGTTTTACCTTTAAATTTTTTTGTCATTGCATTTTTTTCTAAAATATATTTTGCTTTCTTTGGTTTAAGGAAAGGTTCTATTTTCGTTTTGCTTGTTTCATGAGCCAGTCTTACTATGTGGTCCATAAACTTGTGATCCTCCTCAGCCTCTCCAAGTACTGAGATATCAGGCTTACATTCCTCATTGTACCCCAAAGCCTTCAGACAAGAACAGAATCGCTCTCTGCATTCTGCTTCACTAGTAAAGGCATAATTAACCTGAAATATCATCTTTTTAAAAATCTAAACATTTTTTGGAAATGACACATTTTAATTAAATGTCAGCTTACTTATTTGTTCTGTTCAACTGAAGTGCTGATTTACGTAATGCAACAGTTGATAAATTTGAAAGAAATCCAAATATCTCCCCCTGTGTAAATGCTCAGAAATATGATGTTGACTGACAGCACGGACTGGTAGCTTTGGGTCTCCTGAGCCAATAAATGTCTTGATCTTCTCTGTATAAAAGAGGTGCAAAGCTTGGTAGGCACCACAGGGGTGTTTCTTGGGAAGATACTCTGCAGAAATTGCAAGCAGTCACCATACTCCTTGTAGTAAGTTCCTAGTTTAAGATGCCGGAATTAATTAGTTCCTTTAATAGACCAACTATTTTTCATATACTTTAACTGAATATCCTCCAGCTGAAAGCAAATAAGAGCAGACATAATTTTAGTATAGTTGGTGACCAAAGTAATGATTTCTTTTTACAAAGAAAAATTGCATGTTTTCTGTGGAAGACCTCTTTTGTAAAGATTTTAAATTCATTTTAACTTTTACAAATCCATGAAAGAAAATTATGTCAACTCATTTTGACACTGATTCCTTTTTATAACTTGCTGTCACATTCATTTGTTCAGTTTAGTAAAAATGGGTTAATAAATCAATAAATAATCCATACTTATTGTCCTCTGGCTGTTTGTTTCATGAACATGTATTGATAATGTGAAAGAACATTAATGGAACCATAAAGTGTACAGACTCTAGTTAGAGGTGCAGTAGAGAAAAAACAGCCACATTTTGATGTTATATTATTGAATAATGTACACGCTTAATTATAAGTGCTTTTATTTATACAGTAAACATGTTTCCATGTCATTTTGAGAATTTTTTAATAAACATTCAAATAGCTTGCTGTAAAGTTTTGTATCATACAAAATTTGGTACGTATATACTATGATGAGATGCTTCAGTTCAAACAACAGTGCATTAATTCAGCTATTATCTAAAAGATTGCCAAATGATTACATGTTAAGTGTTGCACTTCTATTTTCAGTGGCAGTTTATACATTTTAAATTACATCAAGGGAAATCAATACTATGGGAGTCATAATTTGGTCCACTTTAAATGTATTTTTAAGGACTGTGCTCAATAATCTATTTTAGGCATGCATCCAGAAAAAAGTAACAAATATATATATATATATATATATATATATATATATATATATATATATTCAAGTTATATATTTATTTCCAGAAAAAGACATTTACCCTGGAAGAAAGTAGAATTTATTAAGATAGTTTAAACTTTTTGCAATTAAAAAAATAACATAATCAATTTGTGATATTTCTTTAATTAAAATATACAAATCAAGTTCACTTGTAATTATGGGATTGTTAATTGGACAAACAAAATAAAGGCTATTTGTAAGAAATGTGCTTTTCTCTGTCCTTTTATCTCCATCAAACACAAATGCGTATGTTTTAAATTTTGTCTTAACAATTTTTTTCTGTAAATTTGATAGAGATATGTTTGTAAAATTTTGTAAATTCAATTGTGCAGAATCCAAGACTCCTTTCTGGTGAACACATTCTTTCCCTTAAACTGTAAAATGCAACCTTGGGTGCTTTATTCCTTTGGAATTTGTATTACATGTTGGTTTTAATGTAATCATTTGTGTAGTGAGTTAAGCTCTTCCAAATGAATGCCTAAGGCTAAGGTATCATCTAAAATATGTCTGGAGAACATACACATAATATTAGATGATATAGATACAAATTAGAAGAACTTCTGTGTGGTGATGAAATCAGGCAGTATTTTAAATGAATATTGTCCTGGTCTTTTGTCATTTAGAATAAGATCAAAACATCACATATTTCCAAATATTTAAAAATGTGATTTAAACTACTAAAAACAAATCTTCTTTCTGGAAAAACACTGGAGATCTTAGCAAACATTTCTGATTGGCTCCTTATTCAGAATTTGAATGCTAGGAAACCTGCGCTTTTTAATCCTTTCCAGCCATGTTTCTTTCTACTTATTTTTAAACTTTTTTTTTCTAGCATACAAAGAAAAGGGCCATATATTTTTAACATTCCTTCTATCTAAGCAGCTTGGTACTATGCAATTTAGTTTATGATTGTAAGAATATTCAAAACATAGGCTTGCTTCTGGCTATCTGAACGGATTATAAGTAGACATTTGCAGGGCTTCCACATCACTTCACAGTGCCACAGAGAATGGTCAGGGTCTTTGCCCACATGCTAGTCTTGTTCTCATCTGTGCCCCTTCCTTAACATCAAGAAGTGGTAGCAATTTGGAAAGCTTATGAAGACTAAGAAGAATTGACCTGGAGTATCATTTAAATAGCTGTATTCAGAGATATGTGTACCAGGAAAGATGGATTCTAATTTTTGTATATTGGGGGCTCAAATTCCACCTTTTCTCTTAAGCATAAAAATATAAATATGTATAGATACATGCATCTAATCATTTTTATTTGACTGTATTTATTTAGTTGGCTTATTTTGACTATGATTATTGAAATTTCAAAGGATAACCTGAACAGTGCTGGTATGACTGTTCTAGAAACATACTAATTAAAGACTCATTATTTATTATTTTGAGTCTTAGGCCATTTGAAAATGACCTTATGGTTTACTGAATTTTTTAATGTTTATTTAACTTCTCACAACTCTAAATGTAGGACCCAACAGGAGAAAAGATAATTATGTTATGGAAAGTTTTAAGGTATTTAGCCTCTCTACTTAGATTTTCATTTCATGATTGACTTCACACATAGGGACTATGTGATAGTTTCTACTATCTGTATTAAGTTTAGTTTTATATTTAGCACACACTTGGCTTCTTAGATCTTAAAAAGGAAGCATGAAGAATCTCTGCCACTGAACAGGCTATACTACTCTTAGCTTAGCACATGCCATGCCATAGCTAAGAGATTTTGTTTAAAAGTTTCTTTGAAGATAGAGGGAAGTTTCTTACATAGAAAAGCAATTAGGGGGAAAATTAAGGTGATGAAACTTAAGAGAAAATAATATCTGCATATACTCGCTCTTAGTTTCAAAGTGAGTCAAGCTTTCATTATATGCTATTTTGTATGGACATTAAAGCCAGTTTATCTTTCAGAAATTGTGACTAATAAACATGTCAGTCAATTAATATTGTGGTCTTGAGAAGTAATATGGAAATGTTTTGAGTTTCCTTAAATTCAGATTCAATGTTTCTCAGCACTCAATCCAGCTCACCAGCGGCCTAATGGGACTCAGTCAAACTGTAGCACTGTACAATGATGTGAACTTTGTGGAAATGATCAGCACCACCATGCTTGTAACTAGTACGGTGTCTAATAAAATGATGGAAATAGTTGGCTTTTCTAGTAAAAGTACACTAGCTAGCTAATGAGATTTACTTTCTTTTCCCCCAAAATAATTTCTTTTACAAATTCTTGAATTTTTCTTGTATAAATAGATCAGAAATTATGTTTCATTCTTAAATTATGTATATATATATATATACTATATTTTCAGTACAACTTGTACACTTCTTTCAGCTACCAAATATTTGTAACCATTTTACATGAAATTTACATTTTCTTATGTACAGTTATTTGTAAATGTTATTGCAAAACTAGTTGTGCAAATAGATTACACTGTCAATACCACATACCAATCTTTGAAGAAAATATTTGCCAAAAAATAAATATTTCTACACAGGATATTTCAAAAGCGTCATGATTGCATGCTACATTGTGTGCATAAGGACTACAAAGTAGTGTGTCTTTTGGTAGTTGTTTCATTTAGTTTAAAGCATTCCAGAGTACTATGTGATTAGGTGTGAGTGAGCTTCTTCATAATAGATGATCGGCATTTTCAAGTGATTGCACACCTTTTTTCAAATACCTTATTCATTAACTGGGAAGCCTTCTGGTGTAATACATTCTCTCATCAAAATTTCAGCTATAAAACAGTAATGTGGCTTTTGATAAAATCAGTTGAAGCCTAGGAGATTAATATGGATTTCTCAATATTTCTATTGTATTTCATAAACATTTGGGAGAAGAGTGCCATTTTAAGGCTGCTGTAATCATTTGAGAAGACTGGTGGAAAAGCTAATTATAAGATTACTGATCCTTCAATTGTCCTCCTAATTAAGGATACGGAGTGATGTGTGGACTTTTCTTGTACACTCAAATGCTTACTGCATATTAGAATGAAAAGTAAAATACAGCTAAAATGCTCATATATGTAGTTATTCACACTTGTGAAATTTTTAATTATATCAAAATATTGAGGCAGTCCAAAGTTTAATTACATATATTAATATACAAAGCTTTAAAACTGCAGGTATACCAAATTATTTCACATCTTTTAAAATATGTTACCTAATGATGGTCACAGATGCCATGATTATAGTTTAGGGGTTCATCTTACTTTGGCATTGGTTTTAAAATAGTAATCATGTTCATGTTTCCACATCTTATAAGAAAAATATTTTATTGGGAGCATTCTCTCATAATTCTTGCTATTTTCAAAGAGTTTATTACAGTTGGAGCAATAGTCACTGAGTATTTGGTTTGTGTACACTGTATTTCTATGAACTTTTTCATATTTATAGTAATAACAGCAGTTTTAAATAACTTCTGATTAGTCATCTCAATTTTTGTGTAATAGTCACCAAAATAATCTTCGTGATAATTTTTTTTTCATGCTGTCAATTGTCAATTCAGGTGCAATTTGAATTTTCTTTTGACGTAGTGGACATTAAAACAAAATATTTTTGTAACAAAAGACTTTTATAAATTATTCTAAGCATGGACCTTGATCAGTCATGATAGCTGATACTTCATAAAATATTTAAAATATTATCCTTTAAGTTTACAAAGGTTAACATCACTTTAAGAAGTACAAGAACGTAGTTATGGATGAAAAAATATAAGAAGTCTGGGAGAGAAAAGGAAATCTATTTGCAAACCTAGAGAGCAACTACAGTGCCAGTGTGTGATTAATTCTAGGGATGTGTGACCAAAGGCAATATTTGACAAATATCAGGGAGCTCAAGCAGAAGAGGCTGCGGCGGCATTGCCACTCAGTTGTGACGATTAGATCTTTAGAAGGTGCATGAAAATTACTTTTCAGATTTCTGTTGCAGAGTATCAGCATTGGGAGTTGGGTAGAGAGCAAGTAATGGAAAACGTTGCCACCTGTTACGCGGGTCTATTGCCATTCTCTGGTGATGTACAGGTCACAGGATGAACCTGCAGTTTTACTGTGTTTACACCCGCTTCCTCTAGTATGTTTCAGAGGATTTGAAACACAGGCTTTAAAATGTCTCAAAATTATTTCTATTTACATAGTTTTGGATACTAGGGTGCACTGAGAGTTTTCCTCAAGAATAAATAGAGAAGTTGGGATTTGTATTCAGGGTTATTACACAGAGTCTCTTGCCATTTTCATCATCGCACGTGAGAAGTCAGGTGATCAAAGATTTGTGGAGTGCATTTACGCAATGGGGAAATAGATCCGGGTGCCTGGGAAGAAACATTACAACTGCGAAATTCTAGGTTCTATAAAAATAGAAACTACGTTTACTTGCAAAGTTGCACCTCTTCAAATAACTTCAAATATCCATCTGAGAACACTATCATATCCAAGGAGGCACTGCCTTAACCTTCTTTAGAATGCAGTCTTGGAGGATCAGAATTAGACAGGTTAACTTGCAAACTTGGCATTTATCATCAGTTCAGAGCAGATATGTTCCCCACTCTCATCTTCATTATTGTAACTATTATTACTTTAAAACTATAAACCTAATAGCATAAAACGTGAGAGAGAACTTAAATAACTTCACTGAGGGTTTCCTGAATCAAAAACATTAGGAGACAGCTATTCAGTTGGAGATTTAGAACTTGTGTGAAAGCAAAATTGTGGAAAATATTTGTCTTTCTAATTGTTTTTAGTGCCATGTTCCTGTATGAGAAAAAAAATAATCGAATTTTTTAAAATACCTACTTTGTGTCAGTTTACTTTAGTGAGGCAGGTACCTTAATCTCATTTTTACAGATTCAGGAAAGACTCAGGGTAGTTAATTCACCCAGATTCATATACCATGGGAATGAAGGGACTACCGTCAGAAGAAAGTTAGTCTGATTGCAAAGTGCGCATTAGTGACCCCAGGCTTTAGTATACACACAGACAATGTTAAGGGGAGCTTGAAGGATTGGTGCTGGCTTCCAGCCTTCAGATCAATGATTTAGAACTGGGTGTGACCCAAGACAATGCATTTCTATGTTCCTGGGTGATGGTAGCTTGAGGGCCACAGTTGGAATACCATGATCGACATCATTCTGCCTTCCAAGTGCCTTTCTGAACTCACAAGATTGACACATTTATGTTACTACAAAAGTGTGATTAGAAACCTAATATCAATCAAATTTTTCATCTAAAAATTTTTGACCTGGAATAATAAACCTACCATGAATAAGCAATGTGGAGTTCCCTACATTATAGTCAGACTTGCGATTCATTTCTAATAACTGATTGATCTACTAAATTACTTTTTTTTCTAACTATCAAAAACATTGACAAGAAATAAAGTTATTTAAATAATAACTACTCTTTTATGTATACTCATGAGGAGATAAGTTTTCTTCTTAGCTGGTAGTGTATATGATAGGATTTTATTTGGTTATGAATACTTTTCTTCCAGGTGTTTTGGAACCATTTGGAAAGTTCAAATACAAAATGCCTTGTAAGCGCTTCTAATACACACATATTAAGCCTGATTTCCAGTGTCACTATATCCTGCCATAGTTTTCCTTTCACCCAACTAGAAGAGAAGAAAAGCTTAGTTCTGATGATCAATACATTATAATAGAGTTTAAAAATTATACTATCACAGAGTGACCCCCTGCCTCCCCATGTTTGTTGAATTAGTGACTATTAAATGAAAAACACATTGCTTCAGTGTTTTCAGCCCTGGTTTTCTCATCAACTAATTAAATTATGGGGCTCCCCTCTGGGATAAAATGATAAGTCTGAGTGTCAGTTCTCTGTCCGGCAATTAATAACAGCTGGAAAATTTCTAATCTAAATACACTTTAAGATAGCATTTTATTTAGGCCAGGGGACCAGATATTATTATTAGGTGGGAAGCAAAACATGTTTGTGCTTCTAATTACCTTGAAGGAAAGCAATCGCTCCGCTGCTCTTTTGACTGGGTGCAGCTAAAGTTAGACCTGGTTGCTTTGGGCAGGATCCCAAGGTGGAGGTGTCAGATTTCTTTTGCTATAGCTGATAGAAAAGTTGATGCTATTTTTAAGCAGATCTTTGGCTGGGACAGGTAGTGAGTTTTGTACATCAAAATAATTGCTTTGATCATCTGTAAGTCAGTTAAACACCGCACTCATCTGACATTTATGCCCAAGTGTATCTTTATATTGCCCAGGCTCTTTTAAAACTAATATCTTGAATGTAGCACTCTTATAGTGCTACACAACTCCATGATCCTTAAGATTTAAATATCAATTATTTTCTGTACAGAAATTAAGAAGTGAAAATGTTTGTGCCAAGCTAGAATTTAAATCAGCTGGCTGCTATTGATGTATCACTCCCCAGCTTGCCATTCTTCTGAGTCTCAAGTATAAATAGAGGCTTTAGATAACTGTATTTTATGCATGTCATACCAAATGTTGCAGCTGAAGCTTTCACTAATCAAACAATCAGATTTCAATTCCTCACCTGCAAAATACTCTCTGTACAAATAAGCAATCTCTAATGAGTTTATTCTAAATGTGTGCAGACTTTAGGCAGAGCAACCCTCAGGAAATTTGTCGCAGCTGTGGAAATGTGCCCTGACATGGAAATAAAATCCCTAAATATACCCCTGAATTATTTGCCAGGTACTTGAGTCTTTTTCCTCTATTTGACAGCTCATTCAAATGTTTGTTGAATAAGGAACTGAAAACTATCTTTTTCTCTAAGTTTCTATCTGCACAACACCATAATAGTTTGGGAAGCCCTTTTTAATTATATTTTTGTTGTGTTGACTGGTCTTTTGTCATACGTACTCAATGATTTATGAGTTTTTTCTTAAGTGGGAATAAGGACAAGCTCTAGGTACAGACTTCCTCCCACACAGATCAAGGAAGCAATTTCCTTGACTGTTTAAAAATATGTAGGAGCAGTTTCAGGTCACTTTCATCATATTTTAAATAATTTAATAGTTTTATGCAAATGTAACAAATTGATTGCATTTGAAGTTGATTGATAGTGTCAAAGGTGAAGGAAAATCAACCATTTAATAATGTACAAATATAATATTTCTTTAAAGTTATGTTTGAGCATAAGAAGTCATAAAAACCTAAGATGCTTTCAACAGGTTTCAAACGGTTGTTAGTAGAAAGAATGCAATGGGTCAATGATAATTTAAAATTGCAGTTCAGTTAAAAATAAAATTTAATTAGAACTTGACCAATCTGAATTATAAATTAACTTGTAATATTTTTCTGTATTGGTTTTATAAGCCATATGCTATCTCTCTCCCACAAATAATATCCATCATTAGAAGATACTAAAATATGTATCCTCCTACTAAATGTTCTGCTGTTTGGAGTCAATATATAATCAGTCAATTCATACATAAGAAATTTTTCACTTAATCTTCAGTTAGCTTAAAAGTTCAGATAACAAACAACTGAAAAGTTATGCTGGCCTGTACTTTTCCTTTCTAGGGTTAGTGAAACATTCTTATTCCAAGGCTGGGATTAAAGAGCAGGGAATCAACCTATACTTAATGAAAATCAGTTTTGTCAATGTAAATCCACTGAAATTTCACATTCTTGAAAGCTGTGTGTGCCCTACTACTCGGATCAAATTCAGGATTGCTCTGACACAGGGACCTGAAGAAAAGATGCGTGTCATTTTTTTCTTCAGTCACACGTTAGCTGTTGATAAAGAATTCTCCTCCTCCACATACAAACTAAGTTTCATTTTAAGTCTTCAGTGGAATGTACCACAGTAAAACACTTTGGTAGTTTGTGAATGCAGCTACTGCAGAATTTTAATAGAAAGATCTTTTATTTTTATTCACGTCCTGTATTCATGATTGTTTAGCGGATGATAAAAGCTCAGTGAGCATTGTGCCTTCTCCATCTGTTCAAAAGCAGGACAGAAATTCTCAAAGATAAAAGGTCTTTCTATTCTCCTCCCACTTTCCTGCCTAAAAGCAGGATGTAAATTCTCCTTTCCAACAGCTTGCTTGCCAGTTCAAAGATTGCAGCTCACACAAATCTGGGGCAGACTATTCTTTCCCACAGTTTTCCCACCTTTGGAAGCTGGGAACAGCTTTCCTATCATTTCTCCCAAATAATATGCTCCTGAAAGTCTTATGGGTGCATGGAGTTACTTCAGAAACTTCACTTGGAATTTCTCCAATGGGATCTGCAGCACACATTAACAAACCCTTATGAATCTGCCTTTTGTACAGAGCCTGCCCCACTACAAATCTGTAATGTTTTGAGATATCTGGAGATGTCTCTTTTCCGGTCTGATTTATAATTTATAATACAAACTTTGAATCTTTTTTTATGGAAAAATGAATGTAAGTAACTATAAATGTCAATACAGCCTGTTCTTGAAATGAGTAACTTCCCATTTTCCCCCTTGAATTGAATTTCAGGATCATCTGAGTTGTATGCAGGAATACTTTCATTCCTTGGGTTCTTACTTGCTTGGAAGGCATTTTCATAACGAAGCACTGATTTAGTAAAAGCAGTAAATAGGAGTCTCCATGCAAGAGAAATTGGAGTTTCCTAACATGCACATGATTTAAAAAATAAAAATAAAAAATAAAGTGCCTTGAGATGCTGGCAGTTTTAACATTTGGAACCAAAAGCTCTTATGTATATGTACATCCCAACTGCTCAACTTTACCTTACAAGCTTCAATTTAGGAAAAATATACAGTACTTTTGCATATAATGGTACCTTGTGAGCCCCTGAGTCAAGTAGAGAGGATTTAAATACAAAAAGGAAAACAGCCATTAAAAGCACTTACATTGTATGTGGAGTAAATAGTACAAAATGATTACTTCCCTGGAAGCCCGGGATCAGAAACATGCCTATGGAGACCCAAGATTCCTAGAGTGTTTAGGGAAGAATCTGGCAAAGATGGATGCCTAATTGGATGAAGGTAAGTTTTTCTTTGCCGCAGATGAAGCTCTAAAGAGACATCACTGTCTTGTTTTAAAAGTGAAGTCAAGTTGTCTTCTGAAGCTGTGTTCAGATGTGTTCCACTTGAGAGGGATTCTTTGGATTTGAGTTTAGATTTTTCAAGGTCTAGAAATTCAGGACACTGAGAGAAAAAAAAGAGAACACACTTTTATAATTCACATCAGTAGTCAACTAAAATTACACTCATGTACTCTAAATATCTTTCTCTTCCCACTCACAGTATGTAATTAATAGTATTGGCCAACATTTCCCTCCTAAAATGATCCAGATCCTGGAGGTCTGTTTATCAGTTTGGATAATCTTAAGTCCAAGAACATTAATATCACTCTGAAGACAGATTACAAAGATCAATTGAAATTACTTCACTTGGTGATATCTAGTGAGTTTTCATTCAAAATTTAAAACTAGGATTAGAAATGTGATCACTTGATGACTAGTCAGATATAAGAAGGAAAGAGCTAAAACAAAAAAATAAAAATCACTATTCCTGGGGCTGGAGAAATGACTAGGCAGACAAAAGCACTGACTGCTCTTGCAGAGGAACTGAGTTCACTCTCTAGCAGCCACATGATGGCTAAGTGATCTATATAACTCCAGTTTCAGGGAATTCAAATCCCTCTTCTGGCCTCCACAGGCACTGCACATGTACTTCGATACATGTTGGCAAAGCACTCATACACAAAAATTAAAAAATAAAATAAAAATAGTTTCCTACATATAACATCTATGATATTGTACCATAAATCCTTATTGAAATCATCTTTCTTAGGTTCAACTGCTAATGATGTTTATGCAACTGAAACTAGTTCCCCAAAGGGAAAACCCACAGAGCTGGACATAACATAATTCAAAAGGATGCTATTAGAAGCAAGCTAAAGAATATGTTACATTCTTATCTTACCATATTAAACCATCATTAAAGTTAAAGAAAATGTTTAGAGACTTCTAGTTGTAAGTGGGGCACAAAAAAGTTTGCCAATCTGACTGCCCTTGAACAGGTCCAATCTGGTCAACTGTCACCTATTTTCTTCTTTTTGAGGTAGCCCCCCCTCCCAACTTCATATTTCATATCACTGTAGCAAGTTAGTGTTACAGGTTTTTCTATGATATACTTTTTTTTTTTAAATCAAGAGCTATGTTTTAGTTTTAAAAATCTCGACAGCATTTACATTTATGTAGGCTGATTCTTGAATAATAGCTTTTCACTTGAAAAATTGTTAGTGTTAGAGGATGGCTAGTGTTCGAGGATGTCAGAGATGTTAGGATGGCTCACTGAATAAAGTGCTTGATTTTCAAGGATGAGTAAGTACCTCCTGAGTCTGGATCCCAGCAGTCATGTAAAAACCCTGAGCAGGTAGAGTCACGAGGAACCCTGGGGCTTGCTGACCAGACAGTCTAGCCTAAGCAGTGAGTTTTGGGTTCAGTGAAAGACCCTGTCTCAAAAATTAAGCTGTAGGTTCATTTCTTGGAATCTTTGGGGAAAACACATTAGATAGATGTTTGAGAAAGAAATTCGTCAAGGATATGCACCTGAGGGATGGTAGGAGGGTGGGAGTGATTGGAGAGGAGCCCTGAATATGACCAAAATACATTGTATGAAATAATCAATAAAACTATTTTTAAAAGAAAAAAAATAAGATGAAGACAATCTAGAAGGATATCCAATATGTGGCCCCTGTCCTCTGCATACACATCAGCAAACACACATGCACACACAGACACATACAAGTGCTACCATTTCAATTTTTTAAGTCTATTGTTTTCAAGAATTGTGATGCAAAACTCAGGGTCCATTTACAGAAATTCTAACTGAGCAGAAAGGATAGGATGGAATCTGTATTTTTTACAGGAGATTTTATTTAGGTCCTTTGAGGTACACTTAAAGAGACCTTCTTGGTTTTACAATGGCCACACTCACTTGTGAAGAGAGGCTGAAACTCCGGTCAGTCTTAATGGATGCTCTGGGGTGGCTGGTTCTCAGCAGATGGAGGCTGGGTCTTTGATACTCTGTTCCTGCCGTCACCATGCTGTACGCTGGAGGGACCACCGTGGTTTGTTTCTGCAGCAGCTGTAGGATGGTCTGGATATCTGTTGTCATTTGGGATTCAAGTCTTCAAGACAGAAAAGGGAAAGACAGTCTTAAAATAATCCTGACTAACAAATAGAATTATGGCACTGCTCTAAACAGGAAGGACAGGAGAGGGAGCAGGGATTCTTTCCTGACTGACACTTTCTCTGTATCACTAATGATTCAGAGACAGACCATTACTTTCTTAGGCATTTATTAACAGAAAAATAGAGGGCTGGCACAGGCTTCATTTTTTCCTAAACTGTAGAGAGTTTAAAATGTAAATACATTTAGAACCAATTTTAATCAGTAATTATCTTTGATTTTGATTAGGTTCTTAACTTTTTGTGCACACATATATTTTTTCTCTTTCAGGAGAGAGTTTGGCAGTACATTTCCTTAAAATTGTAACATCTCAGGCAAATGTCTTAAATTTCAAATATGTGTATTTTAAAATTATTTATTGATTATATTTTATGTGTACTGCTTGCATGTATATAAGTGTATCCATGTCGTGCAATGTCCAAAGAGGTCACACGAGGGCACTGGATCCCCTGGAACTGGATTTAGGTGGTTGTTAGCACCATTTGAGTGCTGGGAATCGAACCTGAGTCCCCTGTAAGAGCTGCTAACTGTGAACCATCTCTCTAGTCCCTAAGATCGAGTTTTCATTATTTTCCCTTGTCTTTATCCTATTCACAGCAAGTTCTATGTATTGTTCATCGTGTTTTTGCTCTAATGTTCAATGCTGTTGAACATAAATTCTTCTCCTATTTGTAGTTCAGAGCTTTTTTATTTAAGAAGCACATCAGACTTAAATATCACTTGCTTCAGTGACCCATCCAACTCATACAACGTCATTGTAACCACTACTGTTTTCTAAGCAGTCTAATTTCATTCTCATTTTAAATTAAATTTCAAGAGAAAAAGGCAAAATACAATTGGTCTGATTCTTTTTCTGCTTCATGTGTTGACAGCTTATGGTAAGGAATTTCATAGACATACGAACAAAATTAGGACCACATGCCTCTTGAGAAACATCTTTTGAATTCTCTTATTTTGCTTTTAATTTACCTTTGAATGTAAAGAAAAAGCAGTAAATTTTAGATTAATTTTTCTCATTTAAATAGATGTTATTTTGTGGAAATGAGTCTTTAATTTATAAAGAGAACAAAAACCTAGAAAAGATGAGAAAAGATTTTTAAAATTTTACTTCTGAGGTTAATGTCTCCTCTATAGGAGGTTAGTCTACCAGAGAGCTAACCCCTCCTCAAGTCTCAGAGCTGCAGGGATTACAGGTGTGCACAGATACACATGACTCTTTTTACTTTTAGTGTGAATACTACAAATTTTCCTTTTTAAAAATGATAATACCATATTGTTATGGATTTCCTATAGTCGATCAATAAAATCAGATAGTGTCTCAGTAGTATTGATATGAATAACTTATAAAATATATCAGATTATATCTTACAAATGTCTCAGGCACACACTGAAAATGAAAAAAAATCACATCATTAACTAATTGATATATCTATTTGTCACCCAAATGTATTATGTAATTGTGGCACAAATTACACTGAACAGAACAACTATTTGTTATGAATCGATTTTTCATTTCATAGTTTAACATCCAGTTCAAATTTTATCTGCACCAAAAATCCTTCCCTTATTTAACTCACTCAGAATTCTCTCCTACGAACCCCGAAATAAAATTCTAATTCAATCTTTTTCATAACCATTTCTGTATAAATTAATCCTATCAATGATAACATCTAATAGCTTTTATCTGATGTTCGTTACTTCATTACCAAGACACACTATTGACTGTAAAAGGACATAGCTGTGGATGTTTGAGTAAAGGCTTCATTGGCAAGTCAGATTCAAGATGACGAAGTTTTAAGTCCAATAAAGCTCTATTTAACAGCAGCAGTCTTTGAGAAATAAAATCTTATGATAGTTTTTATTTGATCAGTGTCTCAAAGACACATGCCCAATAATTGTCACGTGCTGCTGAGGGGGACTCACTCACATGGAAAAATCATGTCCAGGAAACGGCTGTTGTAGAGTGGGTCTAGAGAGCGTTGGTATCAATATTACTTAGAGTAGAGACAAGCTCTACATACCCGACTTAATAGTTTGTTCCAAGAAAAATTTGCCTGAGAAAAACAAGACTAAGCAAAGAACTAAGTTTACATTGACAGGAAATTTCTACATATCAACTCATGGGAGACAGCTGACTGCTCGTCAGAACAACTTAATAGGACAAACTTCATCAAGTCTTGACGTGAGACTCTAGCTTCTACTTGCCCCTTAATCCTGCAGTACCATAGGTGAATTTTGCCCAGTTATAGCGTTTTCCTTCAAGATTTGGTTTTAAAGTGTGTCGCTAGAGGTTCGTGTCTTGAAGACTTGGTCCCGGGTGGGCAGATCCAGGCATTGTGAAGTGTGATTTGACCTCAAAAGTTCTGATCTAATCAGTGATAGATTCATAATTTGAGAGCACTACTAGGAGGTGATGGGAGCTTTCAGAGGTGGGGCTTGGTTGGAGGAACTTTGTCACTAGGAATGTGGCCCTGTGGTGATATCTGTTCCAAGTAGCTTTCTGTCATGCTTTGTGCTTGCTGGCCGCCCAAAGAGATGAGCAGCTGTGCTCCACCGTGCTTTTTCCTGCTGTCTGTCATGTTCTTCCCCTGCAGCCTGGCAAACCATAGAATACGATTCTGAACGCAGGAGCCAAAGTAAACTTTTCTTTCTTTAAAATCAGTCTTCTCAGGCATTTATCATGCCTAGAAAAACTAACACCATTCTCTCCCCTGAAGGCCCAGACTCCAAAGTTCTATAAACATCAGCTTTCTTACCATCCTTTTGGGAATTGGTGTGATTGATAATCTCTGGGTCTTCCTTCCCATGTTATTTTTAACATTTTAAAGAATTTAATTACTGATATTTGGGATGAGTCTTTCTACAAAGGGAGCTATATGTTTCTTCATCATACAGAGGATTTATTTTCATGTCATGACCAGGGTCTCTTTACTTAATTAGAATGGTAGAATGGATTCTTTTGAGACAAAATTAGATAGTTTACTTAGAGTTATAGAGAATGACATGAATGTCCAATTTTGTCTTGGTTTTAAATCACAAAATGGCCCATTTTTAGAATTTTCATAACACAGCTATAAAGTTTTGGAAAATTTATGTATCAGGCATGATATTGGGTTGGAATGACAGGTGAGAATATAGTGGATAAATGTGGAATAGGATCATTCAGTTCTGACAGGAACAGGAAAATAAAGAGCAGGGGAGACGGTTCAGCACATAAAGCATTTGGTCCATAAGTGTGAGGATCAGAGTTCTGATCCCCAGAACCCATGTAAAAAGCTGGGCAGCTGAGGCTTCACCTGCAGTTCTTGCGCTCAGGAGGCAGGCATGGGGGAGCCTCACAGAACACCAGCAATTGAGGCTAGCTTATTGGCAAACTATGGGTTCAAATGAGAAGCCCTGTCTGAATAAATAAATCGAAGAATCAAGAACTTCTGATGTCACCTTCAGGCCTTCACAAATGCACACATGTGTGCATGAGAACCAATACACACATAAGTGAATTCATACATGTGAACACACACATACCATTACAAACATAAACACATAAAATCAAAGTGATGTATAGTAATTATTATTACTATGGGAGGTGAAACCCAAATATGTCTTGGATGTAGATATACTTAAAAGTTTAGACTTTCAGTTCTGGAACATATTGAAAACAAATATTTTAGTAAACTTTTACATATAATTTCAGAAATGATTGATACTGGACACCAAAGTAATAGTGTAATCTTAAGTTTAGTCCTGAGGAAGGGTTCAAACCTAGGAATATATGTAAAGGGAGATAATACTGTTTATTTATTTACTTTTATTTTATGTGTATGAGTGTTTTGCCTGTTTCACCATATACAGCATCCATGACAGTATCACCAGTTGAGATGAGGTATTCAAACACACCAGCCAAGGGGGACATTCCAAAATCAATAGTTTGTTATATGTACAAAATTCATTCATAAAATAGTATAGATGGATTCACAAGTAGCTTAGGAAAAATTCCTAAGATATATTAAATATAGATACATGCTCTAATGAAGAAATAGCCAATAATAACCAGTAGGGCATACAAAACATTAAATGGAAATGTGATGTACTAAAGAAGATGGACACATGCATAGAGATGGGAAGAACAAATTATCATGTTAACTCTGGGAAGATATCTTCCCTCAAAACCAGGTCAACTTTTTTTTTTGAGAGAGTGTCTCCCTGTCTCCCCAGTTAGCCTAGAACTGGCTATGTAGAACAGGCTGGCTTCCATCTCATAGATCCTCCTGCCTTTGCCTCATGTGTGCTGAGGTTAAAGGTATGTGCCACAAAGCCTGGGGCCTTCAAATGTGGTCAACTCTTTTTTCCTTGGGTTTTGAGACAGGGTCTTTCTGTAGCTACAGTTGGCCTGGAACCCACTATGTAGACTAGGTCAGCTTCGATCTCACAGAGATCCTCCTGCCCCAGCCTCCAGAGAACTGGGACTATGTGTGCTACCATGTCCAGCCAAATCTGGTCAATGTTTAATCCTATCTGGTATAGTCTTATTCTGGCTCTTCATTTGTTTTGTCTATAAAAGACCACTAAATTCAATGACTTCTGAAGAGGCTAACCAGAGAGCAACAGCTACGGTCAGGTGTAACAAGCCTTGCATCCTGCCTGTAGGAGTTTAGTTTTTGTCTGTGGATCTCTCTAGGGAAACTCAACTCTAGTTTGCCTGTCCACAGCACAGGCAAGAAAAATTGATAGGGCACAGATCAGAACATTAGGTTTCATGTAGCATGCCCTTTCAAATAAGCAATGTATAAAGGTATTCATTTGAAATGTGTTAATTACCCTTTCTGCCTCTCTTTCATAAACTTCTAATGTGAGCATTGTTACTTAGCCCATGCAATTTCCGACTGTAAACACTAGGTACCTTGCATGCTGGTAAACTGACGACCATTGTTGGTTCAAAGTATATCCCCTGACACAGTCAAAGCAGCTACCAAAGTAATTTGTTTTTCTAAATATTTCTGATCAATTTAACTTTCAAGAACCAACACAAACTTGAATGAAGGAATTACTTCCTCCACCAAACCAAAATTATTCCTCATATCGTCTGGATGAAAGTTAAGGAAGAAATGAAGATAATTTGGCCTTTAACTTGTGAAGTTTTAAGACATTTGCAAACTTGACTGAAAAATTAATTATTTACATCATTTTGGAAGTACTTCTAAAATGTCATTGTATAGGACTAATTTAGCATCAACAACTAAAGAACACAAAAAGGGATTTAAAGAAGAAGGTTGTCAGAAAGGAAGTTAAATATAAACTATTTTGAAGAGCAAAGGGGGGATTTTAAGGTAGTTATTACAGATGATACACTGCAGTAATGCACAAACAAGATGCTTGCTGGTAAAGGCATTCTAAATGCAGTATGATGAAAGGACTTGCTTTCCAACACATATGGGCAATCCTATCAATTTCCAGTCTTATTTGAATATGTAAGCAAATATGGGAAATATAGGACTATGGCAAATGGAATGCTGTTTACAGTCTTCAGAGCTAAACACTTATAATCTTAGACATATCTTACTGCTTAGATTATGCTCTATTTATCCCCCAACCACTGCTTTTTAGAAAAACAAAATATTTAATTTTAAATTATGTGTATGTGAGCATGTGTGTGCAGGTGGCTGCTGTCCACAGGCATCAGATACACTCAGAGTTGGAGTTATAGGGAGTTGTGAGCTGCCTGATATAGGTGTTGTATATTGTGAACACAACTCAGGTTCTCTGCAAAAGCACTATATATTCATAACCCCTAAGCCACCTTCTGAACCTTCTCCTGAACCTTCTCCACTGATTTACCTGTTAAGTTGCTCTTGAAGTAAATCTAATCTTTGTTCTACTTCCCCGTAGGTGAGGTCACTTTCAGTCTCAGAGATCCCCCAGGCAGCTCCCTGAAGTGCTGAGGGACTACATTCTTCAGGCTGAGCCCTGGCATGCTCTCCCTCCCAGCTGTGTGTGTCGGTGATATCTGTGGAAGACAGCAAAACAGATAAAAGCTTCTTGAATGCTCCTTTACCTTAGTCATTCAAAGACACCCAAAAGACAAGCAGAAAGCATCTCCAGTTATGACCTAAGCAACAGAGAACCAAAGTGGTTTAAGAACATGCCTGGGCACCTTCTCCAACTTGTAGGACAAATCTCCACTCTTAGCCAGTCTGCCTTCTATCTCACATCCATTTTCATAGGATTCAAATTCTATATAAGGTCATGAGACTTGGTTATGATTTTTGTCTTCTTTCTGGTAAGGGCTGAGCAGACATGGGCAGACAAACAAGAACAGACGAGAGAGCAGTAATGTTTGTGCTGTTGTATTTGGGAGGAAATAGCACGTTTTGTTGGTATATCATTTTACCTGGCTTATAAAAGTTTTAAGATTCTTTCCTGTAAGGTAATTTGCATACATGATGATTCAGCTTCAATCCAAGGGGAAAGCAAGGACGGAAGTGCTGGTTTTCAGGGTACTTTTAGTAGACTAGCACAGCTCAGTATGGAATCAAGGAGCCACAGCCTCCTGAAGATGGGATGTCTTCAAAGTCCTCTCCCTCTCTTCCACGCTTTAGACTTTCTTAAAGTTATGATAGGGTATTTGATATCATTGCATTGCTTGATGATGAGTTTTCTTCTTGTGGATATTTATTACAAATATTCGGATGCTAATAATTCTCAGACAAACTGCTGGGCCCTGGGTGTTCGGTATCAGATGCTGCTAAATGTATGGGAGCTAAGAAAAAGACTGTGGCCTGGAAGAACTTAGTCTTGCAAGTTAATCAATTTTGCTTACAGAGATTTGTCTTCTGAATTCCCTTTGCTAGTTTTTCTGCTAAAATCTACCTAGGAGAAATATGTACTACTTTCTCCCTCATTTTGTACCACACTGTTGACTTCCCTGACCATGCTTTTATAAACATCTATAAAATGATCATAGTAGAAACTAAAACCCATAAAAAAATACAAGTGGGCTTTGGAGGTTATCTAAGAGATAAAGAAGAAACTTCTTCATGGGAAGGTTTGTAGGAGGGACATACGACTTCAAGCTGGTCTTCACTTTCTCACGGAAGTAGATTCCAATTACAGAATGATTTTCGGTTTGAAAGACTTTTTTTCAAAGTGAAAGTCTTGGCAAGTAGCTATGATTAAACACCAAAAAAGTTATTACATAAAGTTATGGAATGTACATCGTTAGCTATTTAAAAAAATTGGACAGAAAGTAACTGAATTGGGCAGGATTAGCTATGATTCTAGAAACAGGGAACAGAACTGTTGGACTCCTTTCCTAGTTTCTCTAAAAGTACAGTACAGTGATGGAGTGTAAATGCACCTACCCTCCTTTTCTAAGCAGAAGACAGAAAAAAAAAATCTGTATTTTTTTCTTCATAGGTTTTCTCTCCCTATCTTTTATTACCAAATGCACAAAAATTTCTCTAATGATGTGCTTATTATTTCTGTCTCAGTAGGGGAAGCTGTAACAAAGAAATTAACATAACCCAAAACAGCATGAGAAAAACAAGGCCAGGGTTCATTGTTGTGTGGAGATGACGAACAAACTGCACAGGCTTTACCACGGGCTCCAAAGAAGGCTCTGGATTATTGAAGTTTTATCCTGAAAGATCTTGGTTTGCTATTTTTTTCTGAAGTGACAGTTTACTATTTATTTTTATATTTTATCAGTCACCAAGAAATGAAAAGTGCATACAAAAAAAAGGATACTACAGGTTTTCATTGAGAAATATGATTTGCTGTTCACAGATATATGGACCAATTTAAAATGCAAAATTATGACATAATGTTTTAGTGAACTAGTGAGTTTCGCTTTAGTAATGTTAAATATGCATACTGAATACAAACCAATTGTGTGCTAAGGACGTGACTGTCCTGTCTCCTTTCCTAGTAGCGAGTTCACATGAATATTTCTTTAGAAAGGACCAAAACTGGCAGAACTAAAGTTAATGTCCTACTGAGTTTTATATCAAGAAAACTCATTGAATTTCTGACTCTACTTAACAGCTCCCTAATTTTACAATCATATATAATAAATTGATTTTTAAATGATACTGGTGAATCATATGCAATAAATTATGGAGGATGGTGTTTTTTTTCTTCAGTGTTTAAGACAAAATGATTGTCTTAGCAGAAATGAATAAAATGTATATTGTGAGGCAGAAGCTTCCTTGTTTAAAATTTAATTTTTATTGAAATTTAGAAATATGTGATTAGCTTGTTTTAATGGCAGTATAAAAAATTTAAAAAGTTCAAAGGGGGAAATCCTGGTTAGTCATCTTAATCAAATGAGCATCCTTGTAGACACCTTCTAAAAATAGTTTAGGCAGAATCTGTACTTGGTTGCCTTGGAAAATGTTGCTATAGTTGCAAGACACATTTCTGCAAATGGATGAACACAGGGTAAGCTTTCACTTTGCTTTGGGCTTCACAATATCCCCAGAGTCAACATTTGAACATTAGTAGGGTCAGAGTCAATTTATTTTTTTCCTAGTTTTGTCTAAATGAAGTCTTCTTTTTGGATGAAAGATGACAAAGAATACAAGGGAGTGAAATTTCCAATCAGTAATGAAATGAAACCCTCAGAATCTAGTAGTTCAAACTGCACTAGTTTATAGGTAATATTTCTTAAATATTGACATTCTTGACCTTTGCACAGTACCGCACTTTGAAAATCACTGGGGAGTAAACTTTGCAGTGAATCCAGTTTTTAAATTGGTTCATTTTATTAAATTATCATGCTAAATGTGCGTCATCATGACTGAAACTTATGTCATCAATTATATTTATCAACTGACATGCAACTTTATCTATGTATTATCAATATTATTAATGACTTGGATGTGGATTACATTACAAATTCTGGTAAACAGATATTTGGAGATGTTCAAATTATTTTAAAATATATTTTTATGGGACATGTAGAAGAATTAATTAAAAATAGAAAGAAGAAGCAAAAATTATAAAATTAAGGACATTAGAACTTACTGTTAAAGAAAGTCATTAAAAATTAGATAAAATCTCAAAAACATATCTTTAATGATTTGTCACTTGAGAGCCTAAAATTTAAGAAGAAACCATGCTTTTACAGAAAAAAACCTCCAAAAATTTTAAATGGAGGCTTGTATTATCTTAAATTTTGGATCCAGTAGAAATTGTTCAGCAAGCCCCTCAGAACTTCTGACTTCTATGATACAACCTGTTTCTATTTTTAGTGCTTCTCAGAATTCATTTTCATGAATAACTAAAGTCGGACATTGGGTAATCACATCGAATATTCCATTCTGCTACTGTGATAAATGGATCCTATTTTCATGCACTTCATCAAGATTTTAGATTGTCTAGAGGACATTTGCATATATTCTTAGCTTACTGTCATGTGACATCAAGGCACAAGCTCATGTGACCTGAGAGGGAAAGGAACTCTGGAAAAATATACAGTCCAACCATCACACATGCATCAAAACTTCACTGTTAGATATCCTTGTGGAACATGGATGATGATTATAATATTTGCCTACACAGTAAAAAAATATTCTATCCTCTCAGGCAAAGCATCTTCTCTTCCTTAATTTTTGTTATTTTTTTGTTTCCTGATGGTTTCTTAAAAAAATTGTCATTTTTATTTATGTTTATGTGTGTGATTGCAGAGGCAACAAGGAAACAGTATTTGCTTCTTGGAGTGGAAGTTATAGGCAGTCAGTTGTGTGCTGTCCAACGTGGGTGCTTGGAACCAAACCCACGACTTTTGAAGTAACAGCAGGTGCTCTTAACCTTGGAGTCATCTCTACAGCCCTATGTAATGTTTTTTTTTTTTTATTTTTCACATTTTAAATATATCCAGGTTTATCTTAAATAATTAAAGAAGTAGAAAATAAAACAGTGGAAAATTCTAAGTAAAACTCAGGATTTTATCTTCGAAAATTTTACTTAAAAATTATCTTGTTTAGTAATCATAACCAGTTTTTTGTTAAATATTATTTCTATCCTAAAGATAACTTGGGTGCTGGGGTTGGTCACATCATTTACCCAGAGACATAACAGGTGGTAGAGCTGTTTATGGAATCCAAACAGCCTGACCCATAAGTATAGGTACATCTAATAGTGAGATCTAGCTAGTTAATAGATCTAGCTTCTGCTATTTTGTTAATTGTCTTTCATTTAGCATTTTTAAATTATTCCTGTTTCCCATCTTACATCTGAATATATTAATCAAGCATTATCGTTCAGCACTTGTGTATTTTCTACAACAAAATCTCTAGCTATTCTTTTTGGTAGATATGTTAAATAAAAATGTTCTCAAAGTATGCTTATTTTAATATATTTCTCTCCTCTTTCCAGTAATTCATAGCAAAATACAGTTTTGTTTAGCATACATAGTAGTATACTTAGGATGTTATAAAGTTATTAAGGGGGTTGTTAAAATGGATAAGAGGATGCTTATAAAAGCCCAACTGGGCAGCTTTCTTAAAATAGCCACAGATCCTCTTTTCTTGTAATAAGTTGCTTCAATAGGCCTTCTACAATTTTGTACTTGGCGTTTCATTAAGCCCAGGTGGCCACACATCCCTCTACACTAGGAATATTATTGTAGATTTATGCAAACACTTTGTACATGATCTTAAATCTGAAGACTGCAAACGCCTCATGAATTGAAAAGGGTTAGATCAACCTGTGCTTGTGCTGTTCTTAGTTTGTGAAGTTTCCATTTCTACTTCGCAATGAGGTAGCCACTCAATGACTGATTCTTGGTTACCTTTGCAAGAGTGACTTCTTTTTTCTTTGTGTATTCTTCCTGAGGTGGGTATCGTTTCTTCACGATGGAGTCTGGCGGTTTTTCTTGTTCTTGAAGTAGATTCTGCTATTCCTGAGAAGAGCGGCTTTTGTTCGTCGTCAATGGAGGAGATGAATGACGATGACCTGCTTTTTTTCTCTTCAAAGTGCTTCTTGGAACTCTGATAATGTCTTATCGTGTCTGTAGAGTCTTCAGGATCATTTGCACTGTTTTCTTTGCTAAAATCTATCAATGAAAAGTTGTTTTTAGAGTAAATAAACAAATATAAGACTTCATGCACTAAGTACAAGTAAACTGTCTTTTTTCTTATGAAAAATGTAGTTGGTTAGAGAGTTCTTAGATCTGAGCATTATTAGGTTATCTTCATAAAATTACTCATTTCAAATTTTAAAAAATATGCAATAGTGAAGTTTAATTCTAAGAGAAATCACATGATAAATTACAAACTGTACATAGTAAATTGTTATTTATAATCTTAGAATCAGGTAGTTTATCTCTTTATTGAAATGAAAAGACAAGAGAAAATGTTTCCTAATGCAAAAAATCCCACCAGGACTAGCTTGTAATTTGTTTTAAACCTTCATGTCCTCTCATCTGTGAGAATCATTCACACATTGCAAAGGTCAAAATTGGAAGTGTCATCTTAGAAATTTTTGGCAGACTGAATTTTGGCCTTAGCTAAGGAAATGGCCTTGACATTCCAGGAGTTTGGTATACCATATTGCAAAGAATATAAACTTAAATACAGTAATTGTGGTAGATTTTTACTTAATTACAATAAAGTCACTGGTGCATATTGACTGCTTCATTGTGAAATGCCAGGATAATTTCAGCCCTGAAGGTTGTGTTAGAACGTATTTCAGCAGGAAAAAATCAGAAACGAATCTCAGAACTTGTTTCTATTAGTGTCCTGGGGAGATAGTGTAATTCTCCATCTGGTTCCTGCTAATAACATACCAACAGAACTCCAAGAGTTTTATCAATTTATAGAGAAATCTTAAAGGCAGTGCCCCATCTCCTCTATGCCCAGATGAGCTCACTTTCTTATTTCTAGAAGGCCAAATGAACAGATTTAGGGCCACTCTAGAGAAAGTTCCAACTGCTTTTCAAAATTCCCATATGGCACTGAAATGAAACAAAGATATTTAAAAAAATATATAATTTAAAATATTAAAAGCCAGAACCTCACCCAATGTAAAAATAGGCAGTGTTTAAAAACGAGTGTCATCTGAAATCATTATTAAGGAGTTTGTGGTGTGCCAAAGCACAGCAAATGCAGAATGCCTAATTCGTTTTAATTTATTTTCTTGAGGATGTCACATTTGTTCAGTGCTTTCATCATTACTGAGGCTTCCTCAGACCTTTCTACCAAGTAGCAGTCTAGCTATGATTGCAACTCTGGAATTTTTATGCTCTCAACCACTAATCTAATTGTGAATATTTGGATCTGCTTTTAGAAAAGTCATCTCCAAGGCTACTTTCTTCACACCGTCCCCTTTAATTTCTTTGTCTCTTGTCTTGAGAAGCCCTCCAAAACTCCATTAGGATTGTCTACTCTTTGAGCATATCATTTCAATCCTCAAAGAATAAATTACCAAATTCATTGTATCAAGTCTGAGGAAAGAAGAAAAACTTTACTTTTCTAAGTTATCTCTATCTCTTACTAGTGAATGGCTCCTAACAAAGCCTTTTTGTATTTCATGGTTTGGGCAGAGTGGAATTTGTATAAACTCACGCTTCTCATACTGTCTTATTGAAATTGTAACTATTTCATGGAAGTTTTGAAGAAAAATAAAACTTAAATTAAACTAATCAATTCAAGTTTCTATAAGTTTGGACAAGTATGTTCAGTGCACTCCACAGATTAATAAGCCATGTTGTCTTTTTTCTTGAGGAAATTTGGTAGTTCTTTGTAAGGTTAAAATTCCCTTCACTTGGTAAAATGCTGTCTCGCCTTCTACAAAGGTCCTGGCTTTAATTTACTGACCAATAGCTTGATTTTAGGTTCTTAGAAACAAGTTTCACTAGTTAAATTTTGATGTTAAACTGAATTAAACATGCTCATTTTGCCTCAGGACACTCAGTGATGAGTAAAGAATTACTAATATTTAACTCAATAGTAGAAAAAAACTGTAATTTAATATACATGGGATCTAAACTTCTTAGCAAAAAGTGCAAGTAAATGAACAATGAAAGTCTAAAAGTTTGATGTTCTGGTATTTTTTCGAATACATAAGGAGAAACCCACTTCTATTTGTGTATTCTACTGGGATTTGTAATTCAGCTTTACCAAAACAAGATTTTCCTTTTCTTAGTAGATAAATTAAAACTTTGTTTTCTATCATATAAAATGAAAATTGAAATGACAATCAATTTGTGAACTAAAATTAGAAATTTTTTTATGCTCAATCTGGATGTTGGTAGCTGTAATGCAGGACACTGAGCAGCTGAAATGTGCCGTTATTGACCTCTAAGTACTTCTACAGTTTGATGGCCAGGACCATTTCTGCTTTATTTGTAGTAAGACTGAATTCTTTGATGGTCATTAAAGAGTGCTATGTAGTATTTTTGTTAATTATCTTCACATTCTATGTAGGTAGACCATGGAGATATTGCAGATATGTTGGTTGTATTCTAAAACATAAATCTGAGCTGGTTTTATATATTTCACCTTCTTTAGAAAGTGCATTGCATAATCACTCCAGTTACCAGCATCTTACAAAGTAATTTTACCTGCTTGTTTAAGTATAAACTTTGCTTTCTGACTCAGATAACTAAAATCTTTTGTTTTTCTCACATTTCTTTAAATTGAAAATACATTTCTTCCTTTTTTTTTTTCTTATGGGGCATTAATTCTAAATCATTTGTGATTTGTCCTGTGGGTGTCTCTGCAGTTTCAGAATGAATTCAAGTTCATATAATTAAAAGGGTCTTGATGAGTAGCTGACATATCTGTTTTACAAATTGATAATTAAAAAAATTCATTTCAAAAATCTAGAAACAAATACTTGCACTATCTCTTTTTATAAAGTCTTCATTTCAGATTAATTGCCATTTTTATTTGTAGGACCCATCAGGGAGTTATAACTTTTGGTCAAAGAGAGACATTTAGTGAGCTTTCTAGTCATTTAGGCTTTATGTTTCCCAGTGGTGAGAGTTCTGAGGTAAGCTGAGTACTTTCTAGCCAGTTACTCTAAGAAAATATCTCATTGGGAAATTAGAGGTTGGAAGAAATTTCTTCACTTGAGATCAGGTATGTTAGGTTCTATGTAAGTTTATATATTTGAAAGGGGACCATATTTTTTTCCATAAATATACAAGATGAAGCAACCTTCAACAATAAAATAAAGAAATGATGTTTTTGATTAGATATCTGTTTACAAAATTTTATTTAAGGACTAATAAGTTGTATTGGCCCCAGTTAGTGTTTAGTATACTTGAAAACTGCTAAGAGAAGACCTTAAATAGTCTTTTCCCACACAGAGATGGAACGTGATGGCTATGTTAAAAGCTCAGTTATGGCAGTAGTTTAAAAAATGCATCCTCTCATTGTATATATTCAGTTGTACATAAATTTTGCTTTTCAGCCATGCTTCCATAGCTTGACAAGAAAGAAAAAAAAAGATATATGCATCCCACTAAAATGAGTAATAAGAGGTAGGTAAGCATTTCTTACTGTAGGGTTAGTTGATAGATTCCTTGAAACAGATGTAGCCAAGGCAATCCCAAACTTGCTAGTTAGCCAAGGATCACCTTGAATACCTGATCGCCCTGTCCCTCCCTCCTCCATGCTGAGATTATAGGCATTTATCATCAGGCCTGGAAATTATTTGTTTGGGGAAAGCAAATATAGAGCTAAGACATCAAATTATTTTATTTAAAAGATCAGTTTAATAAAATTTACAATTATGTCTTCTACAATGCATAAATACAAATTTAGCAATATATGTATTTATTCCTTACTTTAATTACTTCACAGAAGTTATTTTGTTTTGGAGAAATTCCTTCAAAATATACTAGATTTTAGATGCCAATGTGAAAGCAATAAACTGTCATAAAGTGATAATGTTTTATATTATCAGTAGAAATTTCTAGGTTAAAAAGGACAAACTCAGAATTCTGAGTAAACTTTTATTTGGTTAACAATACTTATTTTGTTTCTGAGCCCACAACATCTTCACCTGAAATTTAGGTGAGGCTACTTATCTACTGTATTTTTTTATGTTTTGAGAATGTGAAATAGCTAGGATGTGATGATGGGAAATAGAGATAGATACTTCTGCTGAAGATTGATGGGGAACTCAGGCAAATATAGTTATGCTAGATCTTTGTCGATTCACACTTTCTGAACCATGATTCTCCTCTCATAATGATTCAAGTTAACCCCATGCTTTAGACAAAATTGCCCCAGCAGTACATTTTCATAGAAATTCATTATAGCAACAGGTAATTTCTATGTCATATTTTGTTTTTGTTTTTGTTTTTTACAACATCAGCCGTTTCCAAGATTTCCGACTCACTATTTGCCACAAAAATGTTAAGCTAAATTCTACAGAATTTGTTAGAAATCTTTGGTTTTGCTCTTAATGAAATGATTTCATGAAAATCAAGAAGTATAGAATTGGAGGAATTTTCTGCTGTGCCTGTTAGCTAACAAAATCAGCATTTTTAGGATGTGGAAACAAACTTTTATAAGCTAAAACTAATAATTTTCATAAATTACCTAAGAACATTTAGTTCACAGTGGACACTCAATGGCTGTTTGGCAAATGAATGGTGGATTGGCCTTCACTTACAACACGGCTGCCATTACTGAATTAGCTACAAAATGGCCATTGGGAGTGTAATTAATTATTAGTGATACCAACATTCTTCCTATCGGAGCAGAACACTCCAAATATTTGGTCATATAACCACCCCCCCTCCATATATATATATATATATATATATATATATATACATATATATATATATATATATATATATGTGTGTGTGTGTGTGTGTGTGTGTGCGCGCGCGTGTGTTCATGAATACATAATGGCGAATTATGTATGTGTAAATACATATAAACATGTATCACATAAGTGATATTTTATAATATACTCTCCATAATACTTTTTCAAGGATTTATTTATCTTCATTTTATGTATATGAGTGTTTTGTACCATGTTCATGTCTGGTGCCTTTGGAGGCCAGAATTGGACATCAGATCTCTTGGAACTGAAATTACAGACAATTGTGAGTCACCATGTAGGTGCTGGGAACTAAACTTGAGTCTTCTGGAAGAGCAGTAAATGCTTTAACCACTGAGCCATCTCTTAATCTCCCCTTAGTACTTTTATTCTGGGCATATGTGTTACTGTATTAATATTTTCTATATCTTCTACAACATAGCAAAAAGAAATATTCCCAGGAACTGATTGATCACTTTAGCACACTTGGAGGTAAGCACAATTCATTTTTGAACACCACTTAAGTAAAAATAACTTTGCATTGTGTTCTTAATTTACTTTATTTAGCCCAGTCATTACAATATCCCTGGACACAGACTATATCACTGAAGCATCATTTTCATTCTTTTCTTTCTGTAACAAGAATTTCTACTTCCATCTTGGGAATTGGATCATCTCCTTCCACAATGACCTTAGTTATGTAGGAGAGCTCCTGCATGCTTCTATACCAGAAACTTAAGAAGGAATGTTACTACTTTAGTATTATGCCTAACCTTAAAATCAAGACCCCTCAAACTTTCACTGACAACTTTGTCTTGTAGGAAAGTGAATTATTTCTTCACAAGATATCTGAAGTTCACGAGGACAAATCACCTTCATTAACAAATTCGTTACGTTTAAGTTAAGTTGCCAGTGGTTGGGCACTTTTCCTTAAACATTCTTCTTTGCTGTGAACTTCTTAGCCCCATGTGGTAGGCCTCCTGAACACAGAAGCCCAAAGAGTTCTAGGTCCTGCCAAGAGGGTAGTGGCAAGTATACAGGACTCTGCCTCTGTCTGTCTCTACTTCCTGAGCAAGTGTGCTTGTTCTTGATGCCTCTGCTGATTGATTTCACAAGAAATCAATGCTTTTGGAATTCTACCTTCAAAGATCCGTTTCATAGAAGCCATTAAATAACACTAAAGCTGCCTGTGTATTTTCTGGGAAGCTTTTTGTTTATGTACCGTCCTGCCCCCAGGTCACTTAGCATCAGTGAATCCTCTAGAAATTCTCTGCTAGTGTACACTTATTTGCACATATTCCCCTAGATGGTCATTCTATGCCATAAAGTAAGGAATGACTGGTCTCCCAAAGAACACTAGTTTAGGGTGACAGTGACTGGATTGTTTTCAAGTTGTGTACTTGCTTGTAGCACTCGGAAATCCTCAAGAGTTAGGAACAGGCTCTGAAGCTCTGGATAAATGTAATTAATTGTGTTTTCACATTTTCAAACTCATGATAATATACTGACATGCCAGGAAACCCCAGAATGCTGCAGGAAGGCAAATCTCTTGCTATCTGTACTTTATATAAAATGGCTCTTGAAACTAAGCTTGTAATTAAAGGGAAGTTTTTCAAAATCAATATAAATGTCTGGGTACATGAACACAGTAAGAATTGTGATGTGATTTCAGGGTCTTATCTAGAGATGAAAATATGAGATTATTTACCTTGAGAACGAAGAAGAAATTGAACAAGATGGAAAGAGGATTTAGTAAATCTTCAACTGCATGGGGAACAATAATGTATAGACTATATCCTCAATCTGTTCTTCATTTCCAGTGAGATAAAGACAAGAGATCAGCATCAGAAGGAGGGATTTAGATTAGTTCTATGGAAAAGCAGCTTGACAGAAGGTGGTGCTGCTTTTAGAAACAGTCACCAGAAGAATAAGGAAGGTCATTGTAGAAAGAAAAGATTATTGTTCTTCTATGAGTAGTTTACACAGTTGGATAAAACATTCAACAACTCATCCAAGTTCATGAGCATTAAACCAAACATTCTTTGCTGAAAGAATCTAGAGTTTGGTACATAAAAGGATAAATATATATCAACAGCACAGGGCAGATTTTGACAGTGACAGAGGAGAAATGCACCAATTAAAAAGACAAATTAGAGTATGAACAAGTAAGAACAAGGATACTCCGGTGGTATTTCATTCATTCAAATGCTTTTTTACAGTGGCTCAGTTTGATCTGACACTTGCAGACCTCGTGCTCCACCCTCTTGAGCTCTGAGCTTATGGGCATTCATCACTATTCCTAGCTCATTCGTAGTTTCCTTAAAAATGTATTTATTTATTTTAATTTAATGTACATGAGTGCTTTGCCTGAATGCACGTAAGTGCATATGTGTGTCCAGTACCCATGCAGACCAGGAGAGGGCCTCAGATCCCCTGGAACTAGAGTTAGGGACAGTTGTTACCAGCTGTATGAGTCTGAGAACTGAGTTTGGGTCCTCTGCAAGAGCAGCAAGTGCTCTTAACCACTGAGCCATTTCTCCAGCCCCTTATTTACAACCTCAATAGGTACTGTCACACATTGCCACAGACCAAGCATTCAAGTTACTGGGAAGCAGTATCTTCCACCCCTAGGAAGATTACCACATGGAGGTAGACAGTCTTGAGAGAGTATAGTGAATAACTACAACTGAAATAAAGGATAGAGGAGAAAGGGAAGGAAGGGAAGTGATAGTGTTAGTCAAGACAGGATCCCATGAAATAAGACTAAAGAAGTAGGAAAAGGCCAAGTCTTTTAAAAACACCCAGATTGGGAAGTTCTTAGAGCAATTTATACTTAGGTGACGTAAATGCAATTGCCTTTAGGAAACAAACATCACCTGTAACCCAACATGCAGAACAGATGAATCCAGTAAGTTTGCATGGGAAAGTGAATTGAAAGGTTACTTTTGCGTTCTAAAAGGGGCAGATGATGATCTTTTGGCTTAGTGTTTTAGCTAGGGAAATGGAGAGAAGTGAACCAATTGGCAGCAAGTTTTGAAGACTAGACGGCTAGAGATAGCAGTAACAAGCCTGGGTAGTATGAAAGTTGGATTGAAGCTCAGGTGGTCTATGGTTAAAAAATAAATATGTACACCTCTTAAGTGAAGAGAGAAAATTAATATAATTAAATGAGGGAAATAATGCATCTCATTTAAAGAAAAAAGGGCCTAAGTTGATACCCTAGGACACTCTAGGGGTTAGGGAGAGAATGCATTCTGTGAAGGATTGGTCTCAGAAGCATGAGGGCCTGAGTTTAATTTCTAGAACCTGTGTGAAAATGCGAGCTTTGTGGTGCTTCCTGGCATGTGCATGTAATCCCAGCAACGGGGAGGCAGAGGAGCCCTGGCTAATGAGCATGGCCTAATGGATGAGCTCTAGGCCAATGAGAGACCCTGTCTCAAAGGAAGTAGGCACACAAGTGTACACATACTCAGGTGCCTACCCCCGCACACCAGAAACACAAACACATAAGCATAAAAAGAAACTAAGAAGTAATGAACCTGCATAGAAGATGATCTATAATTATCCTTAGGGAATTAGTGAGGGTAGCAATCAAATAGGAAGTGTGAAATACCACATACCAACAAAGAACATTCAAGACAGAAGGGAAATTTACAACTGTCAGGTGCTGCTGTGAGGCTAAATCAGGGAAGACTGGAATGTATGAAAGAACAGCATGGGGCAAAAGTGCAAGTCTCTTCATCACTGCCTTCTCTCCCCTGCCAGGCACACTTATGTGTATCTACCTCTGGGCCCCACTGGGGTGTACTAGGTAGAGGGGACTCAGTCTCACTCCCTAGGAAGATGAGTGTGGTTTTGCACCTTCATTCACATCATACATCCATATGGGACAGGTGAGGGGATTGAATTCTTAGCCTGAAATGAAAATCCCCCTTCCAGAACACTGTTCCTTATTCTGAGCCATAGCTATCCTTTATTAAATATTTTCCTCCATTTTTTAACCAGTTTACTATGTTTCTTTATTGGTGATGTCCTTGAAGATATTAGATGATTTTGTTGAATAAAACAATTGAAAGGCATCAATCAAAACCCAGAAATCATTAACTACCGAACAAACAGCAAATTATGTCCCCTCACCCTCCTCAAGCATGAATGAAATTTACTCTTGAAATAAGAAGTGTAACGAACACTTAAGCAAAAAGTACTAGTCAGCATAGCTCTAGATTTAAACTTTACTAGTAGAGTTAATTACCCTTTTCACCCTCGCTTTCAAAGGACAATCTCCTTCTGCGTAGTTTACAGGTGTCTCCTTCAGAATCGTTCATGGATTGGGATCGCAGTAAGAGATCAGCCTTTGTTAATGGAAAATGAAGATAAAAAGTAAAGTTACTCAACTCGAACATGATGCACAATTATGAAACTCTTTACTATGTTATATCACGGCATCTACTCTACACCTGCCCTCAGAACTCAAAGAAGTCTATCTTCCTGTCTTTAAGTGTTTGGATTCAAGTTCAGTGGGACAACACCTGACTATAGTTTATAAATTATTTATTGCATTTCATGTTATTAGTTACAATATTTTGCTTCTTAAAGGTTGTCTCTAAATTATAAAATAAATTGATTTAAAATATTTTATTTATCATTTGTATTCTAAGCACGTGAGTGTGCTGCTGCCACATGTGTAAGTGCGTCTGTGCTGTGCGATGCCACAGAGGTCAGAAGAGGGCAGTGGACTCCCCTGGAACTGGAATTACAGAGAGTTGTTAGCCACCATGTGGGTTCTAGGAATCAAACTCCAGTTCTCTGCAAGAGCAGTTGGTGTGTTTAACTGCTGAGCAATTTCTCCAGTCCCCAAATATATGGATTTAATAGGATAATTCTAGTAGTTTTGCAATTTGATTGGGGAATCCATTGTCTAGAGAAGTCATTGGTTAAAAATGTTGGGAGATGGTATCAACATTTATTGACAAAGTATCACTTTATATGGAACATTTAGTATAAGTTGATAAACTTAAAAATAATTTATTATAAAACTTATTTTACTTATTTATTTATTTATTTTTGAGATGGAGTCTCCCTGTAGCTCCAGCTGTCTGGAAACTTCCTATATAGACCAGGTTCACTTCCATCTCAGAGATTCCTCTGTCTCTGCTTACTGAGTTCTGGGATTAAAGGAAAGTGTAACTATGCCCGGTTAATTTACAAAACTTTTTAAAAATATGTATTATTGCAAGCAAAGATGTATGTATAAACCAATTACAATGAGTTATGGGGTATGAATTATAGAACAATGATGACAAGTTTAAACTATATAATAAATATAGGGTTGAATTTAGTAAACATGTTGAGGGGCCCTTATTACACTTGTTTCTGCTCCTCTTCCTCTTCTGGTTGGCTTTACAATATCAGTCTTGCAAATGAAAATGGGAAGTCCTGCAGTATCCATTTGAATACTATCTGAGTATTCATGCAGAGGGGTCAGTTGAGGTAAACCTTTGTTGTTTTTTCACACAAATCAAGAAAGAGGTTGGTGACACCTCCCTGAGATCAAAATGCAGTATTAAATTAAAAACATATTCTTAATAACCGAAAGCCTTTCACTACCTATTTTTTAAACTTTTCAGTGTTTTGAAAAGAAGGAATTTAAGTAAGCTGGTACATTAGGGTGCTGAATGGCATTCTGGCAACCCTTGACATTGGTTTCTCTTACGTCTCCCAAAGTGCATGGAAATGATTATAACTTCACAGAGAGTTAAATCTAACATCTTTTATCTAAACATTGATTTAAGGATTATTTTCCATAGAATACATTAGCTGGTATGAAAATATCCTGGGTAAGTATCAAGTGTCCAATATTTCATTATTTATTTAGTTATTATATTTTTTTGAGACAGAGTCTCCTTGTACTCTAAGGTAGCTTGGAACTTGCTGTGTGGACCAGGGTGCCCTGGATCTACTTGCCTCTGCCTCCTGAGTGCTGGGATTAAAGGCCTACACTGTCATACTCCATTCCAATATTTGCTTTATGATACAAAGGCATTTAGAATTCTTGTGGGTTTTCTGAGATTTGTTAAAGGTTGTAGAGGGAATAACTTAGTAATAAATAATGACAATGTAAGTTCCATATCCACGGAACAGTAGTAATTCATAAGGGCACATTTCACCATGAGACAGCGAGAGATAAAGAGCTGCACTCTCAAGAATCATCCTTGTGTAACTAATGTGTAGAATTAGAATATTATTTCTATTAGATCATATTTTATTCATTTCGTAGTTTTAATTTTGGCTCTATTGTATGACCTGATCAATTTATACTTCTGTAATTTGAGGACTGAATATAGATCTAAACTTGAATAAGATTAATCTTTTCAGTGCTACTGAGAAATCAATAGTAACTAATACATAGTATAAACAGTAGCTGAGACAACATTTTATCCTTCGTGTGAGGTAAAATCTTTTAAGGGATTTTAACAAGCTTAAAATCACCCATTTTTCTACAAATAAACAGCACAATACAAACCAAGACTATTAAGAATGCCTAGAAGAGGGAAGAGGGTAAATATAATCAAAATACATTGTATTCAATTCTTAAAAAATAGCAAAACATTATTCATAGGTTAAATTTAAACTTCTCAAAAATGTTGATCTCATTATACTGAATGGCATCCTTCTAATTCATAAATTTTAGAATGTATACATTTCAATGTTCAACTGCCTCTAATGTAAATATTTAATGTCGATAAATATTGTCACAACGTTTTGTTAGAGTTTTCAGAAGAACTTTTGCAATCCAATAATGAAATTTCAGAAATGCAAAAATCATCAGTTAACATATACCTTTGCACTCTCATGTCTTAGGTTGAAAGTCAACTCTAGATTTGTTAAAAAGTGATCAGAAAACTCTGGATACATATCCAAAACCTCTAACAAGTCTTCTCGCTGAATCTTGTGTAAGTCACAGTATGTGAGTGCTCTTACATCTGCATTAGACTTGCCAGGTTTGGCATAAAGATGAACCATCTCTCCAAAGATATCATTTTTTCCTAAAAGAAAACAAAACAGAAAACAAAAAGGGGGGGAAGAATTGGAATTCAATTTTAATTTTTTAAAAATAAATGCAGAAAGGTCCCTGACAAATTCACCATCCTTTAAACCAAAGATGTAAGATATAAGATCCCACAGCCAGTAGATACTTGTGCTGCAAACTTAAAGTGTATGAACTGGCTGAGTGAAAGTTTGTTTAGGATTGTACTTAAAAGTCATTTTGTCCTAGTATAATCTCTTTCTTTCTTTTCTTTTTTTTAAATTTTGGTTCTTTGGTTAAGCATTTAGAATGTAGAAGATAAATTTTCTCTCTGGCCCCTGAGTGCTAGTTTTGGATCTTTCTCTATGGTATTTTAAATGTACTTCCAGGTAGAAGCACTTTGATTGAGAGGCTGCAGTGAGTCAGGATCATGATCTTTCTGCCTCAGCAGGATCATGTGTGGAGGTTTTGCCTATTAAGAGCTGTACCACACTTCACTGACACTTGTGGAAGAGTGATTTCAGTGTTCCTTGTTTCCTTGAACAAGCATTTTTGGATTTGACTTTAATGAATTTGTCCATTTGTCTATATTATTTCATTCTGTGTCCTTCATATACATAGTCATGATTTTAGTCACATGCTTTTTGTTCTGAAGCTTTGTCCTCCTGGCTCTTCTAAAAATCCTGGGAGTATTTCAGCATCTGGCATCTGATTGCCCTCCTCACCACCTCTGTTTAACCTGATTTTCAGTTTAATTCAGTGATGAGAATGAGAATAACAAATGACTTTGGAAGAAGTGGGGCTCCAGGCTCCATGTCAAATGCATAGGTACATGATGGGTACAAATCCCCAAAATAGGTTTGTGAAGAAATGGCTAATTACTATCCACATTTTATAAACATTGAAATAAGATTAAAGATGCAAAATGATTATCAAAACTGATTAGCATAAGGTCACTTCTTAGTTGGGTGAAATGAAAGAAGAGAGAGTGGTCACACCTGAACCCCATACATCTAGAATCAGTGTCCTTACCTACCTAACACTGAATCTCCCAATACGTCCACAATTTTTTTGTAAGTTCACCCCATGTGTGCAGTGCCGACAGAGGCCAGAAGAGGGCATTGGGTTCCTGGAACTGGACTTATAGATGGTTTTTAGAAGCCATTTGTTGCTGGCAACTAAACCCCTGTCCTTTGTAGGAGCAGCCAGTGCTTTTTACTTTCTGAGCCATCCTTCCAGCCCCATTATTAAGTCACTTTTAAAGATCATTAGTGTCAGTATAAAATAGTACTTCCTTTCTATATCTTGAAACATCTTTTTCAGTTATAGGAAAACTTCCTTGTATTTGTTATTTTACTATATATATTCCCCAACTGTTGGAGCTATCAAAGCTTTTTAAACAATAAAGCTCTAGAGTTAAAAATGCTGTGATATTCTTATTTTATATGAGAATTTAATAAGGAAAAGTCAAACACCATACCTTAATTATATATTAAAAAAATTACATTGGAGAGAAAACATTAACCACCATTTAAACAAACAGTTTTCAGGATTTAAAAATTATAACAAAGAATCAACATTTGTGAGATTTTTGATGCTTATTTACAATAAACTTGGAACAGAAAAGAAGATCTTGAAATTCTTTAGTTTTGATGGCAAACCTAGACTTGTTTTTAAAACTCTGAACTGTATTAGCATGGGATTTATGCTTTAATTACCTTCCATGACTATAAATGAGCAAGGAGAAGCCCTGTGCAGCTTAACAGCACCCTACAATTACTATTTTATAAGCAAGGAAGCTTATTGTTCCTACCCTTGAGCTTAAAACAGGGAGATTTGAGGATCAGCATGCTCTTTCCTTGGCAACACACCAGGACAGACTGTCAAGGCCAAATCTAGTGAAAATGTTCCTTTGTTATGTGTCCTTGAAGTGAGTTAGAAAGTTTTTATCCCTTGACCTTTTTACTGGTTTGGAAGCCAAATTGTGTACCTTCTCAATTTAGGGAACTATTCTTAAATTTTTAAGGTTTAAAATAACTATAATTTTGAAATTTCTGAGAATTCCTGGGAATACTGTTCTATTTCTTCCTGAAGCTCGAAGAATGCTATGTCAGAAATTTGAAAACACTGAGAAATTTGCTTTTTACCATTGCACATTCTAAAATATATTATTATCACTAAATAACGGTAAGTATACGTTGTTTAAAAAGTTTTTTTGTTAAATTAAAACGTTTAATCATAATAACATTATCAAAACACCAAGGGGGATCACTTAGGCATTTATGTTTATTTGGGACCTCTACTATGCTATGCTCTAGCTCTATACAGCAACAGATAATACCTGTGAGTTACATTCAGATGTCAGCAGTAAGAGATGAGTAACAGGCAAGAGCTGAATTGGAATCTATTGACTGATTGATTAATTGATTAAGACTGGGGTTAGGACAGTGCATGTGCTCTACCTCTGAGCTTCCTCTCAGGTCATACATGTATAATATTGGATGGAGATATTTATGAAAGCCACAAAACTGTGAATTTTCACAGACATTGGGGATAGTGTTACGATGGGAAGCGTGGGTTTGGTATTTTTAATGTAGGTAGTCAGAGAGAAAAAGAACGGACCTGGATTTTTTTATTAAAATTCATTCCTCCTTGTCTTAATAGTCCAAAGAAAAGCTAAGAGTTCACACAAGATAAATTTATTTTTAGAGGGACAGAACTAATTAAATATGGACTTTCTTTTGCATTGAAACCAATTTATTCACCATTTTTATCATATCACTTGTCCTGATATTATGTTCATAGTTTCATTTTATCTCAGTATGAACTCTTTGTAGAAGTATACAGCAAGCAAATGAAATTTATTAAAATATAAACCCAGCTCAATCACCATAGGGCATGCTAGCACCTATGTCTATCACATTGTGCAGTTCACTTTAAGATGCTAAGGGATTAAGCATGAAATCAAGATCTCATATGAAAAGGAAAATGTTGACTGTTTTCATACATCTGGCCCCAAATTTCTAAGTAGCTGTCAACAGTTGAAGAGAATCATGGGAACATTTACACAATAGACAAAAAACCAAACCAAACCAACCCCAAAATTGGAGACATTAAAGAATATATATTTTCTTCAAGGTTAATTTGAATTGAATTGAACTGATATAAAGCCTTAAATGATCAGTATTATAATCCTTATTAATAAATCAGTCCTTTCATGTGTCATTTTAATCTCTACTGTAATCACTCATAACTGGATTTGTCATCATCCTGTTGCAAAACACTCACCCAGGATAGCCACCACAATGTCATCTTTGAGGATTTCAATGGAACCTCTGGATAAGAAGTACAGTGCAGTAAGGACATCCCCACAGTGAACGAGGGTGTCTCCTGGAGGGGCATGGGTAGTTTTGAACTTCATTGCTAAAGCTCTAAGGCAGCCTTTGCTTGCTCCCCGAAAGGCTTTGCAGTTTTGCAGCAAAGTCTGATTTAGATGTAGGCAAATGTCAGCTTGTAAACATTCTGGAAATCCCTTTAGGACCTGAAGAAAAGAATAAAAAGTTTGATACTTCCAGCACACTGGGTACTTCATCTTGAAAAAAGCACAGTTCTTGCTCACAGATTTGCAGATGTAGTCACTGTCACAAGGAGCTTTGATAAAACACCAACTTGCCTATCTTAATGAATATTCAGTTTGCTAAACATGGCAGAAATTTACCTCTACATTTTTCTGTGAATTAACTGCAGGGCATTCAACTCAACACAAATGCCGTCTCACTAAAATGTTATGCCTACTCATTTCACATTGCTACTCTTTCCCTGCATTACATTATGGAGCATCATACCGAGCATGGATATAATGCAATGTGACAGTCAAAAGGACAGTTGGTGAGAGGCAATACCACTAGGAAGATAAGCAGCCTTTTGAAAGAATTTCAAGTCAATTTAAATTGCCATCATCGGAGTTCATCTTAGTTATAATTAGTACGTGTTGGTCCTGGAATAGCCATGGGATTTGCACATATCATAAACAAGGGAATGGTGTTATCTATTGTTGGTATAGTTGTGTTTTCTATACACATTATTATTAAATACTTTGATAAGCACTAAAATAAAGGAGAGGAGAATAGTTAACATACTCTGAACGTATAGCGTAATTTTCAGTCCTACAAACAGCACTACTTTTGACAGCTTATTCAGTGGTTAATTTAAAAATTGAGGAATAGATTAAACAGTAGTCTATGACAAACACTCTTCAATTTTAGTCAAATAAAGTATAGTTTTACAAAATCCCCTGTTTGCAGTGGGTCAAGGACATTCAGTCCTTGCTTTCCTGTATCTATTCTTTTGGGTGTTGTAGGTAGAATTAAACTTTTATGCTAATTTATTCCATCAGTTTAAACAGTGTACTGTGGGTGGGATGAGGCACACTATATAGTATAATCTGTAGTGTAATAATGCACTTAGGATTTTTTTTCTGCTTTTATTATTTGCTCAATCTTAGTATAACATTTGATTAATATAGCTAAAATTAATTATGAGTTATCTATAATGCAATTCAAGTATATTTGGTTCATAAAGTAACCTTAAATTATATTTGAGTCAAATTACAGTTACCAATGTTTGAAATACTTCAGGAGCTGCAGGGATCCAGTTCTACTAAGCTACCCTTTGATGTACCTCGTCAGTAGACTATGAGATAATATGAAAGGATTTTTAACAGATGTGAAGCATAGTAGTCACAATTTTTTGTTCTTGTTTCTTCATTGTATAGAATCACCTACAGTGGTAAAGTGTATTTTAGAAGAAAATCCTTAGAACTAAGTTCTGGCCATGGATTTGCCAGTTTGACTCTTGTACAAGTCACTTCACCCATCTGTGCTTCTCTGTTACAGGATTAGAGCCTTCATAATTTTGAATTAGCCACATTACCCGTAATTAGTATAATTGCCATACTGCTTACTCCTCCTTGGTGTTCACACTTTTGTCCTGAATGTGTAATGTGTGATTCTGGTTCAATACAATTCAGCTTTCCTCTTAAATGAGTTTCTGGGTTTTAGCCTTAAATTTCTCCTAAACCTATAACTTCAGGTTAGACTCCCTGCTTAGGCTGATACTACCTCTCCAGTATAACTTGTTTACACTGTCTTTGTTCTGCTGCTGGAGACTCGAGGGGTTTCATATTCTTAGGGAACCAGTATCAATTTTGATATTCTAGTGGAACCAACCCTATGGATGCCTGATGCTTCCTTCAACTACAGTTGAAATCATCACATTGAATTATTTCCCAAGTTGTCCCAGACTGGAGATGGCCTTAGTTTGAACACTGATTTCTGAAATGAGGGTCACTTTACTTGGTAACTGTGTAAACACCACAGTTTACTGACTTCTGAATGCCACTTGTTTTCCCCCCTGAAGCCCACTTTTGTTGTCTCAGTACAACTTTCAAATGTCCCCATAGCGATAAAGATGGATAGGCATTGCACCAAGTAACAGATTAGACGTTCCCTTTAATTATAGCCGATAAAGCAATTGTATTTCACACAAACAAGGGAGAGTATTTCCATTGTTTACTTGGCGTGAGAATAATGAGTTTAGAGTTGCTCTTTGGGCATATTCCCTGAAATGTCCTTGAGTATAACCATGCAATTGTGTGTGTGTGTGTCTGTGTGTGTGTGTGTCCGTCCAGGTGTGTGTGTCTCTTGGCATGTTCTGAGTTGGAAGATAGGTGCGCTAGAGATTGTGTTTCATGTTCTTTGAGTCTGCTATATGAGCTATGGAGTCCGGTGGACACGAGATGAAATCCTAGCTCTTTCAATTAGCAGTTCTGAGTTAGCTGGTTGACCTCTGAGACTCAGTTTCTCATATTATCAAAATTGAAATAATGGCATCTAGTTCCCAATTATGGCTAAAATTACATGTTATAATATATGCAAACTACTCAATGTATGGATTTTCTTGTTTTTTAATTTATTTTTTGGTGCACATATTTATTGTTCTGTAGGACAGATGTATTCTCTTTAACTAGTTTCATGCACTGTTGCCTGAGCAGAGTTTAAGTGTTTTGTACTCCGGTTTGTGGATTTTTCCCTCTCTCTGCATTTCTTGTTACCTGTTCCTCATGTCTTCAGTGTTCTGGTTTGCTTGCGATGAGGTTTTCTCTGGGGTATGCATTAAATCTATTTTGTAAGTAAACAGTTAATGAAACAAATGAACAAATATATTTTACAAATTCCAGTTGTCCTAGAACCCCCAACAAAACCTAACGGGCACCTGGAAAATTTTTCATGTTAAATATTCTCACAATCTTACTCTGCTAGAGTGTTGTCAGTTAGAAAGGATTATTTCAAGCTAGAAAGGCAATAGAGCTTTTGTTTACACAGAAGTTACAAGGACATTGGCATAGCATATTTTTATCTCGATAAAGAATTCTTGTATGTTTTTGGTTCTCAATTGGTTTCTTGACTTTCTTAATTTAATCTCAGCAGCTACTCAGGGAAACTCAGGAAGAGTTGCAATTCAGTTGCTGAATCTCATAGTAGCCCCGTTATTTGGGGTTCCAAATATATCAGTAGCTTTATAATTTTGGCTGAACCCCAAGAAATAAATAAAAAAATAGAGTGCTGACAGAAAGTTTTGGGAGAAAATAGCAGAGAGTCTGCTTTTTTAAGTGGGAAATAAGAGACAGCATTTATTCAAGGTATCCTATTCATTACTTCCATCTGGGCTGCCACCTTTGTGTTTTTACTTATTGCATTATTTTTTGGATGTTTGTTTCCTTTGCTAACTTCCCTGATTTTTAGAATATTCATATTTACAACTGAACTACTGACATTTCAGCAGGCCCAGCAGATCTAGATGGAAATAGAGTGTCAAATAGTTATTTGCAAACCAGGACACAGGCCAACTCGGTGATAGTTATATTCACAGTCACCATGTTCTTCATTCTTGTCTGTCAAATTCTGATGCTCCAAAGGTATATATCACTGTCTATTTGCATCTGGAGCTATTGTTTTACTGAGTGAATCAAATTTTAATGACTAAGAAGCATCACCCAGAATCAAATTTGTGGCCTGCAGTGTGCAAAAGCAGTTCTTGTCTTTTAAACATGTATTTAAGTATTTACTATGAGGCATTAGCAGTAGGCTAAAGAACATCATGAATGAATAAAACACGTTCTGAAAATATACCTAGTCCACAAGACAGATTAAACACAATTCCTAGCGGTCTCATCTGAATTTCCCACAGTGACCTCATGCTAAACTTGGACTTTTAGAATTATGATCACCACTCATTGAATCCTCAAATAATAATTAAATGTGAAATAAAATCTTAATCTCATTTGTCTAAAACTACTAGCAAAGGACAAAGTTTTAAGACTTTCTGAAGTTCCAGAAAACTATTCTTGAAGTTAGCAGGAATTACATGTCTTTATCATGTATGATGTAAGGACAATTTTAAAAATCGTATAAAGGAAAGGGAGGGCAAATTATCACATAATAATCACCTATCAAATGTGATTGATCATTAATTCAGAAATATTTGGCTTCATGTTAGGCCCTGTTAAAAATTATAGATGCTAATGCACACTTAATAGCATAAAAATACAAACTTGTTATTATTTGTAATTATGTGACATGTGAATTCAATGTTTTTTTAAATGGAGCAAGTAATACATTTACAGCTGAGTGCATGCCGAACTTGACATGGACTTCATGCATCTCACATGATGCAGATATTAATTAAAGTTATGTAAACTAAATATGTTATATTAATATATCAATACTAATAAAACAGTGATTCTATGTATTAGGGCATAAATGAAAAAGAACATTTTGTTTGTTTGTTTGTCTAGGTCTCAGTAGTCCCAGCACATGTAGAAGTCATTATGTGGCCTAGGCTGGCCTCGATCTCACAGAGACTCACTTGCCTCTATACCTCTGACATTATAATGAAAGAAGTGTGTCATAGGTTTCAGTTAGTGGCATTGAGCAGAAAAATAAATAGTGAATCTGTTTTTAAAAATAACAACACTTGGGATATGTCACTATTTTTTAATCTTTCAAGAAGAAAAGAGTGGTTTTGTTTTATTAAACAAATTTTACCTGGTTGCTGATAGAAGATTTCTAAATAAAGTTACATGGTCAAAGTATATTCACATTAAACCGTTACTCTTTGCTCAAATTTAAGACACAAGTATCAACATTTGCTGTTCCTTATCCCCGTTTAAAGAACTCCCAAGATAATTATGTTTTCTTGATTATCTTTAGAATAGCCCCAGTAATTTAAGTTTTAAACATAAACACTTCCCAGACTTCTTTTGTATAGCTTTGAACCATTGCATTCATTTTTCAATAAATCAAAATATATTCCCTAAGATAGATATTCTATCCTGGTAGTACGGAGGATAGTCTGTGCTGTAATGAGTGGCTTTTTATTCATTTCAGTTAGTGTCGCTGATGAAGGGAGCATTCCCAAAGGCAGGCTGAACAGACTGCTTTTAGAAAAGCAGCCTGATTGTAGCAAATCGTTCCCTAAATAGCAGATTAATCATATGGACAACTTTGGTGGCTAAGTTAACTGTCATTAGGAAACTTCCTAGGGAAATTCTCTGGGTCATTAAATATACTTAAATCTTGACAAATTAGGATTAATCAAAACACAAATTAGCACTCCCTATGAAGCACTAAACCTCTAGCATGATTATCAAATACATTATGCAAGTAATATATTAAATCTTAAGTCTCTGCCCTAGAGTACATCTTTAGTATTTGATAGCATTTCCTAATTCTGATAAAACTGCCTTTTTTAATGCTCATTCAACTTTTGATAAATCTTTTGCTCTGTGAGCTCATGAACCTTGCTTTTTGTTGTTTATAGAAGCTATGAATTCTGTAATTTTTAAATCACTCTATACTATATTATTTCTATTGTCAAGCACTAAGAAATAGGAAACACATGAATTATGTGCTTCCTTGGTGATTACATGTTGAATACCGTATCTTAACTATTGATAGTGGTAAGAGGTTCTGTTAGTGGGTTTAACCTTATGCATACATATTAATTACCCTGGTGTGAAGCTCAAATTGCTTTGCTGTCTACTTTCTCTCCTCACCTCTATGCAGATGATAAAAATAAGGAATCGTTTTAATGTATAAGGCCACCATATCTGATGGAGGGTTGGGAAATTAGAGCATAGTAGAATTAAGGAATGCAGGAAAAATTATAAGTATGGGAGAAGAAGCTAATGCACTTCATGTAACTTATCAGCACTTAGCACACAGTTTGTAACAAAATATTAGTAGAACAATGTTCTGTCATAGTACTACATGGCTAACAAAACATTTTGAAGCAGTTTTGGTACCAGTAAATGTTCCTTAAGAAAAGAAAAAAACTTCCTTCCTCCATTTTTCTCTTTCCTTCTCCTTCTCTCGGGCTGGTAGGATGCTCTGACATTTCCATTTCAGAGGAAGATTTACATTGTCTAACACACAGGTAGGGTCAAAGACGTGTTGCAGTGTGAATGATGTATGGATGAATGGAAACCATGACATTTATATATGTGTTTTCACTGTCCAGGCTGTAGAATCCTTCTGCTAATTCAGCAAAGGCTTGGCTTGAAGGTGTGCCTCAGAATTTCTTAAATGTAGTCTCAAGGGGAGCTCTGGAAACAAGTAAGATTTCTGTGGGCTAAAGGGGAACCAGAATCTTTAGAGGCAGATTTCGAGCCTCTCTTTTTATCCCTGACTAATTAATTAAGAGCGATAGAGGAAGGGATGAACAGGAAGTAACAATAGCTGCTTCTTCTGGTTACACTGGAAATAGTTTTTCCAAATGGATTGATTGTTGATGACCTGATCTTCCTTACAGAGTAAGGAAAAGGAAGTGTAGTCTGTCAGGTGACAAAAACAGTGATTTAAAGTATCCCCTTGCACCCAAATTGCTACCTACAATTTCGATCAAGTTTTATGGTTTCAGATATTTTTCATGTACTCTACTTTGGAATCAAATTTTTTATTCAATTATCAGCATTATATGAAGTATACGGAGTTTCAATCATCCGTTTTACAAATACACGAGTAAAGGATTCTGTTTGGAGGAGAACTAAGATTCCAAATTTAGACCAGAATTCACTTGACTGTTTTGGTTAACCATAGCTTCCCCTCATATTGGATTTCTAAAATTTCTAGCAGTATGACGAGACATAAATTATTTACCATTTATTTATCTAACTGGTTGCATGGATAAGTAATAAAGGATCAAGATCCAGAGTGGATACTCTCTCCATTTCATACCAGATGGGTATGTGTCCCCAGGGATATTCAAACAGAAAAATTGCAAATTGTTTAGTACAGTCTTAGCCACATTACCAATTGTTGAGCTTGCCACAAAATAGTAGAAGTTTTAAAGCATTTTTCCCACCATAGAATAGATTTTCTTTCCATAAAATATACTGACTGCTACCTGGCATCAAGAAAGTTCCAATTACTGCCAGCTCTCTGTGCATTTCTGCATGTACTAACCAAGGCATAAGCCATTTTTTGTGTTCCAGCACTTATTTATTTCATCTTCACTAGTTGGGATAATTACATATTTCAGTAATATAAGGCAAAAAATAAGATTTAAGCAAGAAAAGATCTTGATAGAAATGTTAAGGATAATAATGAAAACAGAATAATAGAATAATTCAAAAACTGAGAGGGAATTAATGAAGGCAAATAAAAATTTGAAAAGAATAATACAGATACATCAGAGCAAAATTTTAGAAACATTACAATAAATATGCAAATCTTTCAAAGGCTTATTTCTTAAGAAAGAAAAGAGCCCCAAATATACTTCTTTTAGTGTGAGATAGCAGATGTCTGTGCCAGTATATAAGCCATTAAAGTCTTACAAGAAATGAAATATACAATTCTATAATGAGATCAAAGAAATTGTGTATGTGTGGTGTATGCACACGGATGTGTGTGTGCACATGCCTATGTGCACAGAGAAGTCAAAAGTGGACTTTGGGTGTAAGTCCCAGTGATCCTCCTGTCTCTTTGCCCCCAGGGCTCGGGCTACAGACGTGTGTACAGGCACAGCCATGCCTGGCTTTCTATGTGGGTGCTGGGGATTTGAACTTGGGTTCCCCTGCTTGCACCAAAGCATTCTTACATGCTAATCTCTAAATTTGTGATTTTTTGACAAAATATATATTATCAAGTAATTGATAGACCAAATCATTATCACAGTAAAGTAGAAATAATGATCAGAAACCAGTTAAATCTACCAGGATGAGATAACTTTATAACTGACTCATTCATTCATATGTAACCATCAATCAGTGCTCCAAAGCAGATACAAAATTCTAAATAATTAACAGTCAGCAAAATCAAGTACATATTAAAAGTAAGTCTTACAGCAAGGTAGGATTTACTTCAGGATAAAAAATACTATTATTCTTAAATAAGATTGCAATTTTCAGTAAACATATTTATAGATTTTAATGAGCTTACAGAACAATAAATTATTTTTATTAAAAAAGAAAGGACAGTTATCCCTTTTTGCTGCTATGTTTAGATACCTAAGAACAGTAAGTTTTAAAAAATACCCTAATAAAATAAATTGAAAACCCCTGATTCAAACCAAAGTAGGAAACTGTCTTGTCAGAATAAGGACGATAATTTGCTAAAGTGACTGGACAGAAGCTATTGTAATTCCATATTATCTATTAATAGGTAAATAAATTAATAATGTACAATGTTTTTCATTTGACTGACAGCTATGTACAATTTAAGAATAAATCTAATAGTAAAGGTAAATATTTCTGAAAACAAATTGATACCACTGTTCAGGAAGATTTTAAAGATTTTTAACCAGTGCTTTTCCCTTGGCTATATAAAAGACAAGACATAAAATTTTTGGTGATCTGAGTTCACTACAAGTAACTCTTTTCAGTACAGTGGCCTAAAACACTGGAAACAATTAAAAATATTATATGAGATCTTAATTTTGAAATTCCAAAATTAGTAAAAATAGGAATATCATTTAAAAAAATTGGGCTATTACAGTAGTTTATTTTTCTATTTTTCCCTCAGAGGAACACTCTGTAAAAAAAATAACCACTTAATGAGAAACCTAAGTAACCCTTTCTCAGAAAACATACTAAGGGAATTTATTAGTGGTATGTTTCACAAGGATGGAGTGTTTTTAATGGGATATATATAGTCTAAATTGCTTGTGGTAAGCAAATATTTAATCAATAGTGTTTAGTCATGGCTGTCTAAAGACATGTAAGCGGTCTAATATAAGGCTGTAAAACATGCCTAACAACTAAAGTAATTTCTAACTGTTATATCATCATATGCATTGTTTATACCGTCAAACTCATTGACTTAACCTACTATGTCAATCTGAGCCTGACATCACACTAATAGAAGAAGGAAGGAGATGTAGGGTTATGGCTCATGATTTCTCATGTCCTTAAGACGATGACTAGATCTTGTTACTGGTTACAGCTTCTAACTCTTTCCAGTTTGATTTGACACTCTGATTTTGAGTTACCTCACAAGCCCATCTTAGAATAGGTTGTATTTGGATAAAAATATAGACATCTATTGTGAAGTCATAAATGCTCTCAAGCTGCCAATAAAAAGAAAAATAAGAATAGTAAGGCCTGACCCACATAACCAGAAAATGAAACATGACATAGAGCCACTAAGGATAAACCACTCTTATGTTGCAAAAAGAAGGGCAAATTGGGCAGACCTGAAAGTAAACAATGTGTCTCAGTCACACATGATATATTAAGTATGCCTCAAACAGCACTGCGACTAAGTGGAAAACAAATCACTTACGTAATAAACGTTACCAGTGTCACATCCTATTCATGTGAAGAATATTATTTAGAGTTCACAGTTGGATGAGAAAGTTGATGATTTTTCCCTTCTAGCAACCAGCCCACCCAGAACTTTCTGGCACAGTGAAATCTAGCCAATAAGGAAGAAAATTCCAGTTTGGTACCAGCCTGATTTCTCCATGGCCAACGACCAAACTTTGTAGTGTTTTCAGCAATGAGGGTTTAGCATCAAGTTATGGAAGGCAATCAAGAGATGCCGCCATGAACTTTAGTGTTTGGGGCCTCTGAGACAGCCTGACTGCCAACTTGAAGGGAGATACCCCCTACCTGCACTGAGATTTTTGGTAATTGAATTATGGCTTCTGGTAGGTACATTATCCTTCCGTATAGGGCACTTCCATTCAAAACTTACAATTTATGCTTTTTAATAATCTTATAAAATAATAGATTGCTTACAGCTTTTTCAAACATCCTTAATCTTAATTATCCCTTTCTTCACCCCATTCCCTCTCCCACATTCCACTCCCCTCCTATTTAAGTTTTCATAGCCATCATTCCACTTTCCCCATTCAGATCCCCTGTATTCTATTCTGTCCTCTTCCTTTAGACCATTGTCTTCCCCTACACAACTGCTTCTTTCAAGTTTTTGTTCCCCCTCCCCCAGTTGCCTATTTCCATCTTCTACAGGTGCTCCAAGTTGAACATACCAATGTAAAGATTCTAAATACCTACTCATGCATGAAATTCTCAAAAAAAGAAAAAGCTAGGATCCACATATGAGAGAGAACACTAGGTTTTTTTATCATTCTGGATCTGGGTTACCTCATTCAGTATAATTTTATTCCAGTTCCACTCATTTAGTTGCAAATTTCATAATTTATTTTTCTTTATAGCTGAATAAAATTCCACTGTGCATATGCACTACATATTATTATGCATTCTTCAGATGATGGACATCTAGGTTAATTCCATTCCTTATCTACCGTGAAAAGATTAGCAATAAACATGAATGAGCAGGTATTTCTGAGAAGGTATAGAGTCCCTTAGGTACAAGCCCGGGGCTGATAGAGCTCTGTCATCAGGGAACTCTTTTTCTAGCTTTATGAGCAACCTTCATACTGATCTCCACAGACGCTGCACCAGTCTACGCGCTCGCCAGTGCGTAAGTGTTTCCCGTTCCCCACATCTTGCTAGCATTTGCTCTCTGTTATTTCTTGGCCTTAGTCACTGATAGACCCAACAAATTTTAAATTGTGTGTTGAGTTACAGAAATCTAACACACACACAAATACCATTTAATCAATATGAAGTCCAAGAACCTGCCTGGCTAAGTATGATCATAGAAGTCAGGAAGAGGTCAGTATCTGGCCAAGAACTGAGTGGAAACAGACAAAAGTGGACATATTCTATACTCTGTTGTGGACGTTGATTGCAAGATAAAAATTCATTAAAATGTATACTTAAATTTATGATTTTATAGTATACAACCAATACTTTGTTTTTAAAAAACACAAAGTAAATACAGGATATAGGATTTTAAAAAGAAAATATGGGGTTTTTTTCTAATCACATAAAATATCAGAAAATCTATGAAACAACATATATATCAAAGATATCATAGGCTTTTTGCAGAACAAGGAATGATCCTTTAATTATATAAGAAATGTTAGTGAGTTGGAGCATATAAAACTTAACTGAAAATTTGTGTCAAAAAATCAATAAACAGATGGGGAGGGTCTGAAATATGATCTAAGTACATCATATAAAATTCTCAAAAAAATTTAAAATTTAAATCCATTAAATAAAACTAATATATTAAAATGTTATTAAGAATGATTTACTGTAAGAGACATGGAGGAAGTGAAAGACCATAAGGAAATTGTCTTACAGGGTCCTAGGCCCTTGCTCATATGAACTTATAGCAAACAATGGTTTTGACATGTACAAGATCTATGCAAACTCAAGCAGACAAAAATCCAACATAGAACCTGAAAAATGGGCATCAGGCCCCAAACTGAGCTGATGAAATATTCACAGCTGATTACTACTGGGTGAAGAAGAGTTGATTTTTAAGGGAGAGACTCTAGATAGGTGGACTAGACTCCAGTGGATGAACTTTCACTGAAGAACATCTGGGTACACTAAATTGACTCACTAGGCTTTAACATACATGACAGATACATGAAATCTGGTGGGGTGGACCCATGATGGGAGTTCCAGATAAAGATGGTTAAGATGTTTTGTATGAAATGCACAAAAATTCAACAAACAAAAGATTTACAAAATAGATGAAAGATAAACATTAATATCCATAATATTCAAAGATTTCTTATAAAAGAAGAAACAAAATAGACAAAATAATATATAGGTAGTTCATAAAAGAAAATATTCATACACTAGTACATGCAAAGAGTATATTTAACCAGAGAAGTGTGATTACTGTGACTGCAAATACGCATCTGTTAAACTGGCAAAAAAAAAATGAGAAACAAGATACTACTATGAAAGGAAGTGGGGTAAATATTCACATCTTGTTAGAAATGTGGATGAATCCACACCGAAGGACATTTGGTGACAAAACATTATGTGTCTAAAGGCTACATGTAGGGTGAGGACGATAGGGTAGGTGTGGGTAAAGGATGGGATCTAAATAGCATCAAGTGATATTGTCTGAAAATTGCAACAATTCAATAATAAAAACAAATGTGAATTGTCAGTCAGTAGCCATTAAAATTTCTCACAATTATTAGCTCAGAAATCTCCTCTCTGAGAATATATTTGTAAAAATAAAACTATCAGTAAAGGAAATATCTAATATAGTTATAGTAGTATCATTTACACATGAAATAAAAATTAAAATTTAAGATCATTAGTGAAGAATATTATGTCAGAAAACTACACACTGTTTTCCACTACAAAATTAGAGTATGTGAAATGAATTATTGCGGAATGTTATGTGAATTAGTTTTGTATAAGATGACTTGGATTCTTGTTATAAGGTATAAAGTGAGAAACATCAACTGTCATATGTTAAATTGTGCAACTATTTATGTGATGGATAGTATGTGTCTGTAGTAAACCTGAGAAAATACGCACATGTGTAATAAAACTGAGGAACTTGTGGAAGTCTACACACATAGATAATGGATGTGTGAACATTTCCAATGTGGAGGTAAGAGAGTTTGGGTTATTAAAAAGCTTAATGAAAGTCTTAGCAATGTCACACTAAAATCCTACATCACATAAAATACTCAGGTTGTGATTTGTATCTGTGTAAAATTTTTATGCAGTTATGCGTCTGTGTGTGATGCACTGTAAGAGAAGACTCAACTTGAATATCTCTTATCAGGCTCTACAACCTGAGAAAAACGGCAATTATATATGCTTTTTTCACCGATATTGTCTGAAGAACAGATGTTATATTTGGACATTATCTATTATTTGAAAAGATCTAAGATAAGTTTTAAACAAATTTTATTAAACATTTAATTAAAAATTTGGGGGTGTGTTGTGTGTGGTGTATACATATGCGTGTGCAAAAGTGCACACTTGTGCACATACATTTGGAGGCCAAAGGAGGTTATCTGCTGTCTTCCTCTTTTGTGTTCCATCTTCATTCCTTTAAGCTATGTTCTCTGGTCAGCTAGGCTATTTGACCCATTGAGTGTCTGTGATCTGCCTGTCTCTACTGCCAAACAGTTACAGGTCACAGACACATGCAGGCATGTCTGGCTTTTTATGTGATGTGAGTCCTGGGAATTTGAACTCTGGTCCTCATGTTTGACCAGCAAGTGCTCTTCCTCACTGAGCCATCTCCACAGCCACTGTTTTTTTTTTTAATATTTCATAATCTAATAATTTATATTGATTCTACAACTTAAATTTGAAAATCAGGTTTTAGTGTTTCTTTTAGGTTTGTTTTAGTGCTTAGACAAGTCATTTCTCTTCAATAGTATACAGCTGGTATAAAAGCCATGGTCTGTGAGAACCATTATGTTTAATAAAATCTATTTCTAAAATCACAGTGATTCCAGTTAGGTGCGCTAAGGTGGGTTAGACTGAGATGTAAATGAATGAGTCTAACTGCTACTGATATACCTAGTGCTCTTCTCATGCTTAAGAACTGGGGCTGGAAAGACAGCTCAGCGTTGAAGATTTACTGATTTTCCAGAGGATTTGGGTTAGGTTCCTAGCACTCACAGGCAGTTAGCACCTATCCTTTTACTCAGTTCTGGGGGATCTGATACCCTCTTCATGACTATTATAGATGCTAGCATACATGCAGGCAAAACACTCATAAACATAAAATAAAAATAAAGAAGATCTTACAAAACCAGTTTAAAAAATGAGCGCATAGAAATGGCACACAACCAGACTCCTTTTCACGGGGCGTGGTGAAACATACTCTAGCTTCTTTCCTTGGTAATCACTATTAACCTCAGTGTCTCACTTCCCCAGTTTTCACTTCAAGAAAATCTCTATCTCTGCTTATTTTACCTAAATCAGACCATTTTATTCTGCTGCATTTACCAGTTGTACTTATGAAATTTTGTACCATATAGTTCTTTTTTTCTCTAGCATAATGCTCCAGCTAATTCTTCAGGCACATACTCAAAGGGACTTGTTTTATTATAATACTGAGTTGATAATCAGTGTTGGTATTATCTACTGTTAAATAGTAAGAATGTTTCATGGATGAAGAGAGTAAGCTTAGAGTGGGCTAAAGGTCTATCTTGGAAAATACCTCTAGGAACTCATGTTTTAGCATTCATGCATCATGATTCACAGGAAAGAACCAGAAGACAGCTAGAGATGGACTTCTGTGCTTGACGTAAAATAACTACATTGACATGGAGTGATTCTTTGTCCTATATTCTCCTAGGGCAAGTATTCCTAAACACAGCTAGGTTTTCAAACCCTGTAAGGGTTTTAGAGCTTCCTAATCTTAGATGATTACAAAGATTAAGGGTGAAATGAACTACAACACAAATAAAAATATTTTAACATAGTACTGAACTGCTAAAAATTCACTCTGAGGCATGATGGAGTTTTGCCTTAGAAGGCTCCCATAAAATAGTCTGGAAGCACAAAATTTTAGTGGGGGTATTCTCCTCACTAAGAGGAGCCAAAATACCAATTTAAAGGAGTTTTCTAGGTATTTCTAGGAAGAAAAATATAATTGTTCTGTACTTTTCCCATCCACACACATATGCTTAGGTATAAAAATACAACTAAAATATATCTGAATATATTGGCTATTTGCCAATTAATTCCTTTAGGTTATATACAAGTTTTTTTTGGATGAAATGCTTCTGTATTTTCATTTTAAAAGTGATTAAGAGGATTAACATACCAGGTAGAACATGTATATACCCATTAATCATAAAATTTCCTGTATATTAGGTTGGTTTCTATGGAAGACAAGTATCAAGCTTTTATTCTGGGGAACAATGTGTATGATCTGAGTTCATTAAGTTTAAGAAATTATTAATTATTCTGGTATTTTACCTAAAAGAGACTTAAAATAATATTTCCAAACAATATGTCACTAATGAATTTGATGAGTTCCATTTTTAATTAAAAGTTATTTATTTTCATTTTCTGTTCATGAATGTTTTGTCTGTATGTATGTAAGTATATCATATGTGTGCAGTGCCCACAGAGTCCAGAAAAGGGCATCAGATCTCCTGGAGCTGGAGTTAAAGATGGTTGATAGTCACTACTTGGGTTGTGGAACTGAACCCAGGTCCTCCAGTAACTGCTGAGCTATTTCTCCATCACTGAGTTCTCTTTTTTATTGTTATTATTACCATTTTATTGGCTTAACCAGTGTTGATGAAACAACATGAAAGTGAATTCAATTTGAGTAACTCTGCTTCTTGATAACATTCCAAAGAAAGTGTTTTGTAACATGTTATCTCCTTCAGCAGCAGGAAGTACACTCAAGGGTCCTGTTCAAAGAGGGTTATTAGTTTAGGAAGTTTCAAAACAAATGGAGACATCATTTTCACCTTCTATTGCTATAAGAAGAACATTAGCAATAAAGGGAGAAACTAAAGTCAGAGTATGTTCATGACCTCAGAGGTGTTTTTTAATCAGTGACTGTTGATCTTATGTAAGGTCCTGAGCCATGCTGTCATTCCTTCTCTTGACTGCCCAACTGCTAAAGGACACATCCTACCACTGATGGTAGGATGCCTTACTTTGCATAAAAGCAGCATGATGCCAGCTATGGATAAGAGGGTCTCTGTAACAGAGGAGGCCAGAATGAATAACATCACCATTGTGAAAGGTGGCTGGGCAGGCTTTGTAACCAAAAATCACCAGATACCTGTTTTATACTACATACTGGCCATGCTGCAGAACTTCAGATGTTACTTTTTTTTGCTCTAGTGTTTTAAAGCACTTCAAAATAAGTAGCATAGGAAGGGTAGAAGAAGCATACCCTTTCTAAAGAATCTGTTGTCCAGAGACAAGCCACTGTAGGTGATCAAGAGAGACAAGCTTACATGCTAAAACCCTTCTTCCTAGTGTACATGTTATAATCCACCTCATCTTTAGAGCTAGGCAATCTTTGTCAACTGATCAACATACCAACGAAAATATCATCTTAAAAAGAAGTTAAAATTGTATTTATTTATTTTAGTGTTTGTGTATGCACGTATGTTGTGTATGTGTGCATACATATACTGGCCCATTAGGAAGTCAGAGGACAACTCCCAGATGTTAGTTCTTTCCTTTTCCTGAATGACTCCCAAGTATTGAACTCAGATTATCAGACTTGGCAGCAAATGCCTTTACTCACTGAACTACCAACATTATCTTAAGTCCATTGTGCAAAGTTATTTTTAAAACTCAATTCCTAAATAACTAGGCATTTATTTAGAGAAAAATCAAATATTTCATTAGTCCTGTGGTCTATTATCATTTACATGTAAGGATTTTCCCACTTCTATGCCTCTTCGTAAGCTATCTACTAGATTCAAAAGATATAAGGGCATTTTAAACAGCTTTGTTATAGTTCTGTGTAACATTGATCAATCAAATGTTTTCATTGGCTGTATTTATTACATAAAATATTTAGAAAAAGATAAGAGGATCAAAAATGCAGTTTTGAAGGGAAGCCACACTACATTTTAAAATCTTGCTTTTATGTTAGTTTTATTGATTGAGAACAAGTGCAAGACCATTCCATTTCATGTGATGTGTCACTAAGCTGTGATCTAAACATGAAAGTCTGACAAAGATGAAAATTTTAAAATAAGTGTACTGAATGAGTTTTCCGTGTGTGTGTGTGTGTGTGTGTGTGTGTGTGTGTGTGTGTTCAGAGGTTCTTGCATATTGGTCTTCAAGTGCTATCCACGGTGTATTTTGAGATGATGGGTCTAATGATCTGGAACTCACCTCATGGGTTGGGATGTTTGGCCAGAAAGTTTTAGGAACCTTCCCATTTCTACCTGCTGGAATTAAATGCAGAAGTCATCAGGTTTTTTCCTTAGGTTCTGAGGATTGAACTTGGTTTCTCATACCATCTCCCTAGTTCTTAGAATGTGTTTTTCACGAATACACTTAGATTATGAATGCAGAGGCAAGGTCAGTGCTGGTACTGGAGGTCACTCTGCTAGGTACCAGGGAAACTAGAATAGAGTTTTGATAATAGAAAATAAAATTTTAATTAATATGTTCCTCAGAAATTGCACCAGCCTCAAGAACTGGAATTTTCTACTAAGTAGTCTCTCATTTTCTTCCTCTTCCACATTAGGCATATTAGCATCATTTCAAAGCATGCTGTGCCACTTGGACTATCACTGTGCTTCTAAGTAATGTTGGCTTACTAGCCTTACTTTGATTGAACAATCTTCAAAGCCTCTTCCTGACAATCCTACTCCTGTCTTCAACGTCCACCTTCCTCACCCTTCAGCTAGATTCTGCTTGAGCCTGACGCTTGGACCATGTGGTTCAAGACTCCCATTTTTTCTTCCTTACCCTTGAAAGTTTTCATACCAGCCTAGTAATGCTCTTCCCTAACTGTGTTCGAGGAGATAGGACGTGTGTTCTTCACTTTCCTGGAGAATTTATTCTTTATCTAGACTATCATTCCAGGCACTTTCTATATTTTTCTCTCAAAATTTATTCAGTTAAAGAACCCTAAACATATTGTTATCTACATTATCTTTTTCCTAAAATAAATTAAATGATGTTTATGGATTGCCCAGTTCTGCCTTGTACTTGTCTATGTGTGTGCGTGCATGTGCATACTTGCCTTGATGCTTCCACTTGTCTTTTATGAAATAGTTTCCTTGATTCTCTGCAATTAACACCTAACATCCACTTAGTCTGCTAAGTGGATGAACAGCATTCTATTCAAAGACAGACGGCTCTGTAGGAAGACTCTGGTGCTCACTACAGGCCACGGAGGAGGTAGGCAGCAGGTTGGTAATGATGCACACATTGTATTTAAATACAGGTACCTTGAAATACTTGAAAGTCCCAAGTTTACTGAAGTTGCAGAAAGGTTTAGTAACTTGTTCAAGATGGGTGGCAGATTGAAAACTAGTGCCAGGTCTTTTGCATCCCTGTCATGTGTTTTCCTGTTGTTCAGCCATTACTTGGCTGATGTGGTAACTGGGATTTTAGGGAATGGATGTACATAAAAAAATTTCCTTCCATGTCAATATTTTGATTTTAGAGAGACTTCTGACCTAGAGAGTTTACTTCCCTTCACCAAGAATGGACATTGGATCACCATGATTCCTAAGTTGAGACCAAACTCTTGAGTGTGATTGATTTCACTTGCTTCTACTCTTAGAATGAGAATAATCTTCACTTTTAGGTTGTATTCTAATTAAAATAATGTTGACTAACATTAGAGAGTTTCAGAGTGGGTCAAACATGACTTTGATTTGAAGAAATTCCTTTAGCTGCTATCAGTCCTAAATGGAGAAAGCATCTCTTTATTCCTAATAAGTCAAATTTCTGGAGTTAAGCTATGCACATATTTGAGACAATTACACAATATTAAATCTTCCATCATACTAAAGGACATATTCCTTTCACTACTGTATTATCTTGTCCTTCTGTACTGTGAGCCATTTTGGTTCAAGTGAAAGAGAATTTTTAACTGTTTTCAGTTCTGGAACATTCTGGCAATAACTTTAACAAAAAGTAAAAGACACAAGTACTAAGGATTTTGGTCCCATTTTTTAGGTCTATTCTTTCCTCATTTTGGTTGTCTGATGAGCAATCAAATGTCTTTGGTCATGAAAACAATTTTAGGAGAATTAATACAGTGTGATTTGAAGCCTTTTACTTCATTTGAACATGACTAAACAGTAAAAATGATCTGAAATGCTTCATGAGAAATTATATTTAAGATTATAATTAAATGGAATAATATGGAATGTTGATGCAAAATACAACACTTTGATGTAGTTTTATGTGTCACAATACGTAAAATAGATAATTTCCAACTGTTATTAAATTATAATTTTACTAACAATAATTTAACAAGACACAGGATTTTTAACAATGTGGTTTTGGAGGTAAAAAAAAATCTGTTTTGATTTTTTTTTCCTTTTTTACCTCTCAGTAGTCTAAGAGTACATTTGCTTTTCACTAATCAACTGTGTTTTTATACATCAAGCTTAATAAACAAGCATCTTCTATTTGCTGTTTTAGAAGTTATCTTGAACTTTGATTTCTTTGTTATTACTCACTTTGCAGTCACAAAATGAAAATGTAGACACCATGTACAAACAAGAAGTTCGTGCAAAGTCAAGTTCTCAAAACCACATGCAAGTCTCAGCGGCACATGGTTTAGAGCTCACACGCTCCAGGATCATGTAATACTGGCATGCAGATGAGAGGAAAGAAAAGCACCTACATCATGAAAAGAGGATGATGAAATAGAATGGCATTTCTTTATGACAATTATCTAATGCAAACCGTATACCCATAACCTTTACGAGAGTGGGAATGGGGCCGAGAAGCAAATTTTTGTAGGGACTAGGAAACTGTTAACTAAATATTATTGGAGGTCAAGCTGTTATTAAGATTAAAAATTTCTATTCTGTACTTGGCCTCTTTCATGTTATCTTCCCCAGTTTCTTGCTTTGTATTTCCTTTACTAAATCATGCAAAAAAAATCAAAACTAACACTGGAAATCATTTAACAAGCTCTAAACCTGACAAATAACAAGGGTGTTCTCCACAATTTACACGAGAATTAAATTGGATATAAATACCTCCTGTTCTTACCGGTGGGTGTTGGGATTCCATGTATTAAGGTGTGAAGCAGACAGGAAAGAGATAAATCTTTCATAAGTACATTGTAAATAGGCAAGTGGTCTATAAACCATATTTATAGGTAATAGAGTCAAACAATAAAAGGTAAATAATTGTCACAAAATATTGTATCACAAAAAATGGTTATAAATCTAGATTTTATGGAGAAGGGGAGTAAAATAAGTGATTATTTTACGACTGTTATTGAAATAATCTGTCAATATGGAACAATAGAATTGAGTGACACAGATTTTAATTAAAAATTCTTGATACTGCTCAAGCCATCCCAGCACCAGAGATCCCCCAACGGTTTTGAATGCTGAGTTTTGTTAAACAATCATGCTAGCAGTTTACAAAAGCAACCATTATACAGGTGCTCTTTCTTGCAGGATTAAATTCATCCCATGGGAGATCAAATTATTAAGTGGTTTTTTCACCATGAACTTTAAACAACTGGAAATAGCTCATGGAGTTCAGTAACAATTTTGTCTAAAATGTCCTCATTTATCTCTTCAATTAAAAAATATAATGTTATGTTCATATTTGTAGTCAAATAAATCACATGCAGCTATAATAAATTTATCTATCTATCATCTATCTATCTATCTATCTATCTATCTATCTATCTATCTAACTATATCTTTGAGTTGGCAATAGTTGCAGTATGTCCTGCACCACGGCAGTTAATTTTGATCCATTGGCTTTTTGTTAGAACATTTCTGGCCAAATGAAAAGTATCAATTCCAACTGTATATATGTACTCCCACAAAATGGCATTGTGTGATTGGTGGAATTAAGTATGAATGATTTATTTTCAATAAAATGTCAGAATCATAGGGGAAGTTACCACATGTTTGTCTTTTTTCCTGTAGTTGCATGTTATGTGGAATCTGGCTTTGTTTTGTCCTTTATTCATATCAGTCAGTCTCTAAAGCCATGCACCAAGGTAAATAATGTGAGCAGGGCAATTTGCTTAATGTTAAAAGACCTCTCCCATTCATGTTAATTTAGTTGACTATTTTTGCAGTGATTCAGGAGGTGATTAGGAAAATTGATTTTTGATATCAGATTTTTTTTAAAGGTGTAAATAAATCTGTGTTTCCACTTGAAGGGAAAGATCCATTAGGTCCGTTAAAGGGAATTTAGCTAATTGTATAAGCATAGAAAGATTGTTAAAATAATCACAAAACTTCCTATGAGAAATGCTTATGATGTACTAAAGCTCCCTAATCTTCTCTACACATTCTCAAGATGTCATACTCTTAAATATGTTCATTTTGGATCTCTGTTGGAGTCATCAGAACTGTCACAGCTTATTTTCCAAATCTCAGTTACACACAGGTCCAGGTTGAGTTTTGTTTTCCTCTGTAACTTGGCCCTACAGTGAAATCCCAAGTCTTAGCTAAGAAAATGTTTTTCTTTCTTTTAATTGGAGGTGGGAACACTATGCCACACAGTTATATCAGTTTGCATCATGTTATAATGCCTTTGCCACACAATATAACTAGATATAGCACCATGCAATGCCATGAATTGAGAATGAGACACTATCTCCAGGGGAGAAAATAAACATCTGAGAGAATAAAACAAAAGCATGGGGGCTCGAAGCTGGTGAGACTGGCCTTCTCCCTTGGCTATTGCTATAGCGCCTGTGGAGTTCAGTTTGAGGAAACAGAAATACATACCATGTTCATATCAATGCCGTTGGTGTAAGTCCATGCATGTTGGAAGTACTCTTCAAGTCGTTGCCTCAGAGGGTTGGGGATTTGGTGGAAACGAATGAACTCCTTGACTCGCAGCATCTGCATATGGTACCTGGCCGTTCCCGAGTATAATCTTTGAATAATTGCAGAAACATTCCCAAAAATGCTTGCGTACATGAGGGCTGGATCGAATAAAAAGCACAATTATGGGGGAAAATTGCACTTGGACATAGTATATTTTCTCAGAATATCAAATATGTTCATTTTAAATATTTAATCCACTATGTCAATTTACCATGGATCCGTGGGGGGAAAAAGTTAAACTTGCAAATTATAATTTCAACAGCAGAGAGAGGGAAAGTATTCCGACTTATCATGGATTCAAAGTAAAACTCATCACGCTTTACAATGTCCACCAGTAACCAGGAGTATGATATATTAGATACATCTGTAATAGACCATCTTATCTGTAATAACCCATATCATTAGCCAACATAACTACTTTTACTTGAAAAAAATTTCATGAAGCAAAAACATCTTTTAGAGATTTTAGAACCACTTTTTCAATAACGTAGTCTTACTCTTAAGTTCTGGTAGGCAACCAAGCACAAAGGCCACAGCCTGTGTTTTGGGGAGGGCTTTTCTGACTCACACCTAACAACTCCAGGGGAAGTACACCACACCTGGCTCTGAGTATTTTATTTAGCAAGACATGGTTTCTGGGAGGAGCAGTGTCTCATGTATAGGATAGTGTCAATTAACTTTTTACATGAATATATATATATATATATATGTATTTGAATATTCATATATATGCATATAGAGACACATATATGAATCTTATAAAATAGTAAGTTTCCATATGTCTATTACTCCTACACCCTTGGTCACAGGACACAGAGAAATCAATCTGGTACTGACCAGAAAGCTTTCTTCCTGCTGGCTAACTTTCATAGTGTGTGAAGCTGCTATGCCGGTGGCTGGGTAGAGGTCATCAACAGGCTAACCCAGCTTTGAACACTTCCAGCAGTAATCATGAGTAGCATGGCAGGATACGCTCATAGGTGCAACAGTGGCAGGATGCTATGGATGAATCAATTTGCTTTCTAGCTGGGTTTAAACTTATGGAGGAAGTTCATGTCTGGTACTGAAAATGTGTCCAAGGATTCATGGTTACAGAGCCCATAGGCTCCAAGGTTGAATCTTATTACTTGTATCTTACTAAACAGACATAATACCAAACTTTCCTCTACATTCATGTTTCCATCTCTATCCCCATAGACTAGTGCAAATCTTAGATCTCATCAGAGAAACTTCTTTGTGCAGTACATGGTAGATAACAGAAACTGACAGAAAATTGTGTTTCTGTGGAAACACAGAAAGTATGTACATCTCTATCATGTACACCCCCTAAGGCTCAGAGAACAACTTGGTAAGATGGGGCAGAAAGATTGTAAGAGCCAGAATTTGGGGAGGACTGGGGCAAAACAGTGTCTTCTGGACAAAACAGAATAGTTGCACTCATGAACTCACAACAGCTGTAGTTGCCTGCAGAAGGCCTGTACCAGATCAATCCAGTCAAAGTTCTCACATGGAATGGAAAGGAGTTCATGAGCCCTAGCTGGTAACTGATGAGTCATCAGCTGATGACCTCTAGGGGAAGGAGGGTCAGTTTTCTTTTTTTAAGGGTGTGCCTCCGGATAGGACATCACACGCCAATGGATGTGCCCCCCACCCATAAGTATATGAGCAGCACAAATTGGACTTGGTAGGTTATTAAAACAAAGTACAAAAGAGAACATGAAGTTGGGAGAAAGTTGTGGTGTTAGGGATGGATCTGGGAGAGGTTAGGGAGTGAATATCATTAAACTACATTGTATGCATGTGTGAAATTCTCAAAGAATTAATAAAAATTAATATAATAAAATTTTTAAGCTACTTTTTGAATCAGACTAAAAATAATATATATATATATATATATATATATATTTAATTATAACTTTTCTCTTCCTCTTAGCAGCCTTGTACCTAACTTTGGGATTTAAAAAAACCCTCTAATATAAAATTTAACACTTTGAAGGGTTTAAGCATGATTGTCCCATGGAAGATAGAGCTTGCTTAGAGTGTTAATTTTTATGTAGTTTTAAATTTATCCCAACTCACTTTCATATATTCTTGCAAAAGTATGTACCTCTGGCCTAGAAAAAAATATGTATATGGCTTAACTTTTATAAGGAAAGACATAAGAACTTTTTGCTCATCCATGGAAAGTGCTCTGCTCTTCCTTTATATTTGCATTTCTAATAAACATAACATAGAAACATCAAGCTTCTTGTAGAAAAATTGGGTGATACATGGTCTGCATAGGGACCTTTGAGTATCTTCCAAAATCTTTGATGTGATAATGAATGGTTAAGGCATTGGGACCACAGTACACCAAGTGTTTGGGAAAAGCAACAACAGGACAGCTTTCAACCATGTTCATCTGACACCCTCCCGATGTGTTTCTAAACCATTTTCTAAAACCTATTTGCTCATTTGAAAAATATGCTTTGGCCAGATTTTAGCCCTGTTAGTATGAATTAACATACTAGTATGAATTAACATGTTTTCTAGACCATTTCTTTTCAAATTATTTCCTTTGAATCTCCTATTATGCTTGATTATCACAGTCTGTTTGCTATAGATGTCGCAAAGAAGAAAATGTTTCTAGGAAAGAAGCGATTCTTTGTATTTATCCAGTAAATAGTATCTATTCAATATTATTGGAGGAACATAAGGATTAATCTCATGACAAATTGAGAGCAGCAGAGAATACTCAGATAATGCATTATATATTCCTCCTCTATTGTCTGTAAGGGTGATTCTGGTTGAAGTTAACATTTGGGACAAGTAAAGCAGATACAACTTCTTTATAAAACAGCACAGAGATAAAAATATCTCATGTCTTCACATTTTAAAATTAGTTCTATGTTATATTCTGCATATCTGATTTAGTAGAAATTTTTGTAGCTATCCATCATAAAGTCCATTGAAGATCTGCAAAGAATGAAAAATGGAGCCAGGGAGAGTTCACCCTCTTTCTGATTGTCTAGTCAGCAGCATTAGTCTTCCCCATCCTTTGGACTTATACTAACTCAGACTGAAACTCTGTGTTGGCTCTCCTGCAACATTGTGTAGACCAGTTCCTGATACTAAATCTCTTTTTATTTGCTTATCAGTTCTGTGCTTCTCTGGCAATCTGGACGATACATCTCTGTGTATGGCTGAGTGTGAATGTGTGTGAAACATTCTTGACAGTGTTGATCAGCCATTTAGGTTGCACCTGCTGCAAGAAAAATCAGCAGGCCTAAATTGTTTCTATTTTGAGTAAAGGAATACTTTATTAAGAAGAGAATTTGAAAAATTCACCAGAAATCGATTCCTGTGACTCATGTTAGAAACATATTAACTCATGGGAAATAATTATGTATATTGTTAGATTTCCAAAGTTCTAGTCTTGTGCTCTGGAAGTAGGTTCTGAGAACACACCATTACTGCTGTTTTGCCTAAGGGTTATCATAATAATCAGGAGATAAGCTCAGAAAAAAGTTCTTAGGGGATTTTAATACATACAGTAGTTTAATCTCCATTTTGCCAGGAAATGGGGATAGAAATGCTAAAACAGACCTAGGAAGTTGTACTCACTGTAAAGATTGAAAACTTCAATCTCCATTTTGCTATGAAATGGGGATAGAAATGCTAAAACAGAACTAGGAAGTTTTACTCACTGTAAAGATTGAAAACTTAGATTATAAGTACATAGTTGGATGCCTGAATGAAAAGTTAGAATGTCCTTTTTCTGGAAATCTTAAGCTAATGAATTTTAAACTCCTAAGACATGAGACCTTTATTTTTCTTTCCCACCCATGTTGTTTAAGAAGGATAATGGAATAAAGTATTGCCAGCTAGAAGAAACAAAATTATATTCTACATATAATTCTACATATAATTGATGCCCATCTTTAATAGACGATAGCAGACACATCATTTGAATCTGCCTTTTGTTCAGTATGATAGTGAGAATCATGTGTCTACTTATTTAAATTTTTAAATTACTGAATTAACTTATACAGTGTGGCTAGAAAACAGTTTGTTTATGTCCTCTGTGGCTGGAAACCATGCCATTTCTAGATTGTTGCTGTCATGAATAAAGTTGCAGCGAACATTTGTGTACAAATCTTTGTGTGGGCATATATTTTTATTTCTCTTTTAAACACCTCAGAGTGGAATTGCTGTGTGGTGTGGCATCTTTGACTTGATAACAAACAAATTGTCTGCCAAGGTTGTTATAGTTTATGTTCCTACCAGAAGCACATGACAATACCAGTTGTTCCATATCCTCCCAACATTTGGTATTGTCACTATAAGCTTAGAATGGCAGCCTGTGTGGAGTGCCTCATTAGTGTTTAATTTGCATTTCCCTGATGACTAATGACACTATTACATGTATATTTGGACATTCAAGTGTCTTTTTGTGTGAAATGTCTCTTCAAATATTTTATTCCTTTTAAAACTGATTTATTTTCTTATGAAGCTCTAAGAATTCTTGGTTAAATTCTAGATGCCAGTCTTTTTTGATATTTATATTTTGAAAATATTTTCTTCAGGTTTATTGCTTTCTCTTCCTTTTAAAAAACAATGTCCTTCGAAAGGAAGGGAGCTTTGATGAAATCCAATTTGGTAATTTTTATTTTACAGGTTTTTCTTTTGTTTCCATTTTCATAAACCTGGCATTGTCAAATTTATAGTAAGTTGTAAATCATAAATTAATTCTTAATGTTCCTCTGTTGAGGTTTTTGTGGTGGTGGTGCTGGGGATTGAACTCTGGCTCTTTAACACAAGGCAAGCATCCTATGATTGACTTACAACTTGGGCCCTAGAGTTCAGCTTTTCATCTAAAGAGTGACTAAAGAAGGCTGTGGTTCACACATCATCAGATTCCTCAGTCTTATTTTGTTTCCTCCATCTCCACAGTTGTGGGATGGCACCTGCCCTGCATAGCAGATGAAGCCATTTTGACAATGGTTAGGGGCTTTGAAACAAGTTCCATTTACACCGGCTGCATCACTGAGGGCCCTGTCTATTTTCCCTGGCAGTTAGGAAAGATGAGTGCACACAGAATAGATGCAGGTCAGCCTCCCGCCTAGGCCATGCACCCGGGAGTGGGGACTGGTGCTGCCAAACCCATACTGGCAATTGAATAAGTGAGGGCCTCACATCAACACGGCCAATGCTGAGGAAAGAGTTAATCCTTAGGCTTTCTTAACGTCCTAAAAACTATAACATCCTGTTGTCCATCTCGGGGCATTTGTAACTCTTGCAGTATAATAGGAGGTTTACTAATTAAACTGACTTTCAAAGCAGCAGAATTTACTTCCACTAACTGTATTAGTCTATTAATTTATTCTCAGCTATCATTCCTTTCTTTTCCTTTATTTTTATTTTTTGATTCATACGTTTAAACTGCAGGGATTTTTTTTTTTTTTTTTTTTTTTTGACATGGAACTCGCAATGGAGGCCTCCATCTCTTAAAGATCTCCCTGCCTTTGCCTCCCAAGGGCTGGGATTAAAGGCATGGGCCGTCATGCCCAGCTAAGCTGCTTATTTCTACTCAGTTTTTCTTCTCCTTTTGAGACAGGATCTCATTATGTAGCCCCAGCTAGCCTGGAACTCCCTATACGGACAAGGCTACACTTGATCTCACAGAGATTCACCTGCCTCCTGAGTTTTGGGATTGAAGGTGTGTACTACCATGCCTGGCTTATTTTCATTATGTAAGACAGAAGATTAGAACTTTGAGTTTATGTCTTTTTTATTAATAAAGGGCTACAAGTACATAATTCTCTCTAAGCACTGCTCCAGGTGCCTCCTATAGATTTAGGCACATTTTCATTAAGTTAAAATATTTTCTAATATTTCATGTGATTATTTCCTATTTTGACATTAGGCAACGTGCTCCTGTGTCGTGTGTGAGGCTGGCATTTTATGGCAGTGACATTCTTCTACCTTCCCTTCCTGTCCTTTCGGCGATTTTGTCATAGCGTCTACCTTGATAGGTGACCTGTCATTTCACTGATAGTATTTCCACATTATCAGATACTTTGAAGACATATAAAGATTAAGGACATTTTCAATTTACTGTTTCATTCCTTTGTGCTCCAGATTTTCAGCAGGTGTGATTGTCCTTTCATTGGAAGAACTTCCAGTTTTTCATAGGCTCTTCACAATAAATCATGCCAAGACTGTTTCTCTGCCATTCTTTGAAAGGCAGTTTAAACATAAATTTCTATGTTGACAGATATTGTTTTTCTTTCAATAATTTAGAGATCCTATTCTATTAACTTCTTAATTCCATTATTTCTAATAAGATATCTATCAATATTTTTCTGTGTTGAATATAGTTTCTTTTTCTTTTATTTTCTCTTAACATTTTTGACATTTTTATTTTATTTTATGACTAGTGTTTGACAAGTTGATAATGTGTCTTGAGATGTTTTATTCACATTTAACTTATTTAGGATTCATTGAACTTTTTGGACCTGTAGTTCACATTTTTTATCAATCTTGGGAATAAAATCTAGCCTTTTATTTCTAAACACATCTCTTCTTGCTCTTTTCACTCTTGGGAATTCCACCTCCCTTTCTCTGCTCGCTGTTCTTGTTCTTTGGGATCCCACTTTTGTATTTGCAAAGTATTATCTATCTCCTCAAACACGAACATGAGTAAAAACCCTTTACATGAGTCACTACCTCCAATCTTCCTACCATGTAACAGAACTCCAGAATTTCTTACTAATGAAACCTCTTAGTACCCTATGATCAGCCTTTTCCTGTCCTCCCTCCCCTACATTCTCCCCTTCTTATCATCAGCCTACTCTCATTTTCCCCACAAATCTATTCTTCCTTGATTTTATATGCATCACGTGCATTCAGGAGCTTTGGAGGCCAGAAGAAGGTGGAACTGGAGTACAGGCAGTTATGAACTGCCAGGTGGGTACTAGAAACTGCATCCAGGTATTCTGGAAGAACAGTAAGCTCTCTTAACTACTGAGCCATCTTCCCAACCCCTCAGCCCGATTTTTAACATAGCTGCCTCTTTGATTTTCTGTATTGCACAGTCCAATATCTTAGCCTTGATGATCTCTCATCTAATTTCCTTGGCTAAGTGAGATTGAGGCTGAGCTTAGGTTGATCCTCCTTTACTGCTCATGCTGCTCAGAGGTATCATCAGGTTGGAATCCAGGATTAACAAGGGCATCCTGTTTAATTTTTTCTCTCTGAGACCATAATTCCTTGCTTATTTCTCAATGTCTGAAAATAATGACTTCATATATCTTGTTTAATTTTCTGTTTCTCTAACAGAAGATCAATCAATGATCATTCTCCATCATGGACAGAAATAGACCTCCAGTGACAGTTTTATTCATTGAGAAAAACCAAGCAATTCTCCCAGGTTGGCAAGCAAGTCAGAGTTAGAGGACACTCTTAATTTGTTACATGTTTTTAAATATTAAATGCATACATTATACTTTTGATATTTGAATAACAATTTAAAATTGTGCTATAAATTAGAAAACATAGATATAATGCATGTGCATACCAGCATACCTATGTTCACATTTATTTTGTGGTTACTTAAATTTTCTTTTGTATTTCCTTTTGGAGTTTGCACATTTTTTATTAGTTTTCTGAGTCAGGATCTCCTTGCAGCTCCAGCTTGCTTGGAACTCAATATGTAGACCAGGCTGGTCTCTCCATCATTCAGAGATCCATCTGCCTCTGCCTCTTAAGTGCTGAGATTAAAGGCATACGCCACCACACCCAGACCCATGAAAATTTTAAAAATGAAATTTCCAAACACTGTTCTATGTATACAATCAGCAATTCAGTTTTAATGATAGCTTTAAAAATGTCCAAGACATTTTCAGTTATTTGCATTTAGTGAGAGGATTTGTATTGACTAATTGATGGGGTCTCACTCTATGGTCCAGGTTAGTCTCAAATCTTTGTTCTTCCCGACTTCCCTCCCAAGTACAGGGAGTGCATTTCACTATTTTGTTCCATTTTAGATGATAATTTTTGAATTTTTATTTTTAATTCCATGATAATGCTATAATATGCATAGATGATTGCTTTTCTTGTAAAATGTGTTTTTTAAGGAATAAATGTGAAATTTAAAGAAGCTGAAATTCAACCTGACCGTTTTTAAGATTATAAGGAACACACAGGTAATAAGTTACATTAAAATTCCGTTGTTGTATCTTAATTTTAGACAGAAATCGGCCCCCTTGTTAGGTCTGAGAAATTTTCCTTACTGCATAAACATAGCAAATAACAAACACCCACATTTTTCTAATAATTATATCTATCAGGATATATCAGGTATAAATATGCCATTATGCTTAATAGCTAAGTAAATTTCATTATTATCACTGTTATTCATATTGATATTATTCATTATCGTTATGTTTCAAGTCTTAATTTTAAGTTGAATTTTATTAATGGTATCATAGCTCACGAGAAAACACTCTGGAAATACTTACATTTTGTTTGGAAAGCATTAAGCTTTTTACAATCTCATTATGATCAAGGTTTATAAACCCAAGTTTTTTATTCAAATAAACTATGCATGTGGAATGTGTTTATTTTTGCTATACCCAATTTGAAATGACTGTTTTTAAAGATCAAATTTATCTGTAGAAAATACAGATTCTCTTTAAAGGATCAATAAAAATAATGCGGTGCTATACTGATAAAAAGAATGAAAAGTTAGAAAAAAACAAAGGAAGAAAGAAGGAAGAAAATAAATTAAAAAAGAAAGAAGGGGAGAAGGAAGGCAGGAAGGGAGGGAGGAAGGGAAGGATGGGAGGGAGGGAGGAAAGAAGAACAAAAAGGTATGAGCACTAAGGCACTGGCAATATTTTTTCTGATTTAGGGTTAGGCATTGTGTGTAGCTAAATAAAGAACTGGCAATTTTTAACCGTAAAATGATTCCCCTAGTAAATCTCACTACGTATTTCAGCAAATTCTCACAGTGTTGATGATTACTAAATGATAACCAGGATAAATGTAATTTTTTTTTTTAATTTTTATTATTTTTCTTTCATATGTAAGCACACCCTTGTGCAATGCCTGCGGAGGTCCGAAAAAAACATTGGATCCTCTGGAACTGGAGTTAAAAATGGTTGTTAGCCACCATGTGAGTGCCCGTAACTGAACCCAGGTCCTCTGCAAGAGCAACTTGGGCTCTTAACTGCCGAGCCATGTCTCCAGCCCCCACGTGGCAAAAATTTTTATAACTTCATCAATTGATTCTCTTTCTCAAAGCAGAGTATTTTTCTTAAAAATTTTACATGCATATTTTACATATAAATATTTGATCAAGAACAAGCATTTTTCTGTCCTTGTTTGCAACCTATGCTACTAGAGGTTTTAACCACTTTGATGTATATTGTTAGTTTAAAATTTTAATTTAATCTTTGTGTGCATGTGTGTACATGCGGAGGCCAAAGGATGATGTCAGGTATCTTCCCCAGTCACTCTCCAATAGATCTTTAAATTTTTTTCATTGCATTTTTATTGTTTAAGTGTATGTGTGTGTGTGTGTGTGTGTGTGTGTGTGTGTGTGTGTGTGTGTGCCTCCTTAAAAGACAGCTTGTGGGAGTCAGTTGTATCTTTCCACCATGTGGGCCCTGGAAATTGAACTCAGATTGTCAGGATTGTGATGCATCTTTGCCTGATGAACCATCTCACTGGCCAATCCACCATACTTTTCAAGAAAGTATCTCTCATTTTCTTACCAAATCAACTGACTGGCCAGCAGGTCCCAAGTATCTTCCTATCCCTGCCTTCCCAGGGCTGGGGTTACAGGTGTACACTGCTGTGCCTGGCTTTTCATGGATGCTAGAGGCCTGAACCTAGGTCATCATATTTGCATGGCAAACCCTTTACAGACTGACACAGTCACTCTGTTTAATGTATATTTTTTTTATTTTTAAGTAGGCTCCAGTTCCATTTCCTTCTGAATATAATGTTACTTCTGTGTTTGCAGCCAAGACTTGGATTGAGTCGGTATAATACTTTAAATGTTTCAAAAATTGTGTCTTCTTATGCAGCATTACTGAAATGAAACCATTAGAATTTATGAAAAGTATATTTTGTAGAGGGTAGACAATTGCTGAGGTAATTCAAGCTTCCTAAATAGGCTTAATCTAACATATTTCAGTAATCAATGTATTAAGATATAAAAATCAATTATCAGGATATGCCTTTAATTTAGTGTACAATTCAAGAACAATGCTCTAATTGAAGTTGTAAAGTCAATTGTGTTTTTGCCAATTACTTCCTGATATCATATAGGTTACCACTAGTGGGTTCACAGAGTAATTTAAAAAATATAAAAATTAAGCTAACTTCATTTTAACACAAAAGTTTTATTTCAAAGAGTATAGTAATAAACTATGATACCCATATAAACCCACAATTGGGTAAAGATCTATCACTGAGGCCTTTGAATGATGTAAAATGAAAAAGGACTTTAGATCAATAATAGGGAAAATACATGTATATTTATTATGTATATATATACATATGAAAGATTAGAATTGTAGTATGTGCATGTGAGAGAGACAGAGAGAAGGAAGAAAAGAGAGAGAAATGCTTACTTCCATTGATACTTATGTTTAGAAGTCTATTTTCCATCCTAACTTGACTTGGTTTAATAGAAAATAACTATTACTAATAAAGTAAAAGCACCTATTATATGGCAATGAGTGAATAATTAAGTTTCAGCTCCTAAATTTGAAGATCTACATCAGTCCAATTTTGTGTCTATGATTTTCTGAGGTCCAAAATGCCATACTAAATATAGAATATGGTGACTTTTGTGATATGTATCTAAGAATTTGGCTGACCATGCCTTAAAATGTTTTTTTTTTCAAAATTATGCTTGTATTGCACACATACAAACTTTTTGCTCATTCTTTTCTCGGTGATTTATGTAGCATTTACATTGTATTCGGGGTTATAAGTAATCTAGATATTATTTAATGTACATGAGAGGATGTACGTGGTTTTAGATTAATGTGATAGCATTATACCTTAAAGGCTTGAGGTTCTTTAGAATCAAGTATTGTTGGAAAGTTCTGGAACTAATCTCCTGAGGACACCAAGGGACAAATATATTCTTATGGTATTAAAGCTAGTTCTTAGTAAAGAAAAGAATATAAACAGGTATTTTTGTGTATTCAAAGAGAAAGTCATATTTGATAGAATACAGTATGCAAATATGTAATCCCATAGTCTACACAGTTTTCTATAACTTTGTTTTACTTTCTATGTTCTAGAGTTATAAATTTTGTGCTTTTACTTTATCCTAACAAATAGCAAAAGAGAATGCTACTTACAGCCAATCAGCATGACACAAATTGAAAATATTTTCTCCGAATTGGTGTTAGGAGACACATTTCCAAATCCTACACTGGTTAAACTGCTGAAGGTAAAATAAAGTGCTGTGACGTATTTGTCTTTAATGGATGGTCCAGAACTCGAGTCACTGTCATTGTAACGTTTTCCAATTTGTTGTCCTAAGGAATCCAACCATCCAATTTTGTCAGTAAGATATGGCCTTTCTACATTCCCAATTGCATACCAAATGCAAGCCAGCCAGTGTGCAATCAGGGCAAATATGCACATTAATAGCATTAGAACAGCAGCGCCATATTCTGAGTATCGATCCAATTTTCTGGCCACTCGCACAAGACGAAGGAGTCGTGCAGTCTTCAAAAGACCAATTAATGTGGTTGTCTGTGGAAATAAATGTGTATGGTCAGAAACAGGTGGTAAACAATTCGAAGTCTGTTCATGTGAGGCAGAATTGCTAAGAAAACCAGAGCACAGAGAACAGCTATATGCTTGAATTAAGTATTAAGATTAGTTCTTCATCCAAAGAGGTTTAAATCCATTTTGAAAAATATATTGTACCTCAATTCAATTTCTTGGCATGCAAGACCTATGATCAGGAATCTGCCATGTTAAGATCTAAGCAAGTGACTTTTGCATGCTGGGAACTCTGACATGTTCCATCACCAACCAATACTGACAGTGTTCCTACCAAGCCAGGATTACAGTGTTGAACACAAATCCTTTTCTAACAAAGACAATTATTTATGGGTAAAGAATGTCCTCCAACAAACAGATGCAAGGTCTTTTATCTACTGAGGGGAGAGAGAGAGAGAGAGAGAGAGAGAGAGAGAGACATCATATTGAACAGTTAAGCTTGGTAAGGGTATTTGGTGACATAGTGTGTTGTAGAGATTAAAAGGCAAAAAAAAAAAAAAAAAAAAGGCCTTGCTAAAAAACTGACACTAAGGTTGAAAAACACCTGAACAATGAGAACACAGTCTGGCTCCTTCCTGTAGCCTTGGGGACTGTTACTGGAAAATTGCATGCATGAATTATAGTCTATATTTTAATGAAATGTATTTACTTCTCGAATTTCTTTAGTTCATGAATTGTTTCTCAGTGTCCTGATGATAACACAATTGTATTTTACTTTAGAGTATGATATGTGAAACTAATTGCATGATTATTACTGACCAGGTAACTAATGATAGGATACTTTTATATGCTAATAGCATACTTAACTGGTTGTTTGGACTTGAATCTGACAAGTACAAATTACAAGTTCATCTCTTAGGTTTCCTAAATAATGTCAACTATAAGTACTATATAATTCACAGGGCATATAATTATTCCATAGTTACATGGTATTTACCAATCAATTATCAAGTCATTATATCTGATTACTGGGGTATTTATTTCACCAAGTACACCCAACTGTGTTAAGAATGCTTGGATCTTAATTGAAGAACCAGCATATGGAACAACTATAATCCCAAAGCTATAAATATTGACTTGGTGAAAAAAGATCACTAAATATTCAGATAAACTTTTCATTAAAGATCATAGTAAATACTCTGTTTTTCCCTTTGTTGTTCTGTAGTAGTCACCAGCAAAGGAGACCCCCCACCCCATTCTTCTCTGAATTCTTTTTTGTAACACTGGCACCTTCCAAAAGTCAGAGCAATTTGCAGAGCTTGGATGGGCTTAGTCATAAATAGAATAAATTTTGGTTCCCTTTGGTAATATAAAGAGGTGAGTATTTTCCATTTCCAATACTCTTATTTTGTTTTATAAATAATACAAATATTGAAAATAGTTTTTAAATGCATATCTCCTCTCAAAGAATGATGGAATTTGAGATAGTATTATGTAGAAGTAAAGCAAACTTTCCTACTTGTGCTGTTGATATTTTAGCTTGGAACTTATTTGCAAAGATTTTGGTACAGACAGATTTATGACTGAATTCCATTTGTACAATGGTACATCACCTTGGATAAGTTATTCTTTTATTATGTTATTTTTAATATTTTATTTTATGTGTATGAGTGTTTTGCTTGTTTATATGTAAGTACACCATGTGTGGGCCTGGTGCCTGCAGAGACCAGAAGAATGCCTAAGATTCATTGGAACTGGAGTTAAGGTTGGTGTTGGCCACCATGTTTGAGCTGGGAACAGAACCTAGGTCCTCTGGAAGAGCAGGCAGTGCTCTAGCCCATGCTATTCTTTTAATAACAAGTTTCAGTTCTTCCATTTAAATGGGAGTAACAAGGTCTCCCTTACAAGATGCAGGGAATATCTAATAAATGGTCACTCTTCATGTTTCTATTTAAATACCCCTTTCATTTCTGTTTCTACTAGCAGGAACTTTATACTATAAAATGGTTTATGGAACTTCCACGCTTTCTAAATATATCATACAGACATCTAGAATCTCAGGGGAAGACCTTCAACAGTGGCCATGCAGCTGTCTCAGAAAATGGCAGAATATTTGAAAAGAAACAACTTCACCCAGGTACATGTTTCCCAGACTCATCATATGAGTCACCTTTGTTCAATGTCTCACCCTTTCTGCACAGTTCAGTTTATTTCTCTTACAAATTTATCAGTTTATCTCTCTTACTAACACTGTTATCTATTTATTTATTCTCCAAATCAGAAATATTTAGCGATTTTAATTCATAGCTTCAAATTGTTGCTTGGTTTTGGAATAAAATGTCTTAAAATTGTTGAAATAAAATGAAGATACTCCAGGTAGTTGACTAAATGAAGTGAAATTCTTTATAATAAATAGACAATTTTCATAACAGGCTATGAAATAGTAGAGTAAAACTGATGTGATAACAAGGAAAGTAACCAAATATGATGTGCATGCCATTCCCATTTTACCCTTTCATTCCAAACCCTCTGAAGTTTCTCCTGGTATGAAATAATGAAAGTAAAATTATATGATACTAGGTTCCCTAACAATATATATCAATATACCTTACTTAATAGCATATAAGTCACCTATATTCTGGAGGAAATAAGCTTAAGAGGTATGGGAGGATAAGCCTCAACCCCACGACATTGCTAATACGTAGGAATTACAGAAATAATAACAGGAAAAGGAAGAGGAGGAGACAGAGGAACAGGAGGAGGAAGGTAGGAATCGGGGGAAGGGAAAGATGCCCGCGCAGCGGTCACGCTCCATTTCTTCCTCAGCGACTTCAACAGCCATTCTCATGATCCCGTAACATGTACATAAGCATAGCTACATTAACTAGTTTTACTCTGAACTGATATCGTTCCTTATTAATATTCTTAAATTCTGCCAACAGATTTGGGTCTACTTTAATGACCACTGTGTACAATGCCATGTTTTACTCAAGAATGCAGAAGTGAAGATATACGCTTATATCAAATTCCAGAGAGGACAGACTAATAAATTACCAATCTTTTCTGGCTCAGTTGGGCACTATTAGTTCTTTCTTTGTTCAGTGGATTATCTTTGTATTAGTTATAAGTAAAAAGTAGGACTGACAACTTATGATACTGTGTTAACGTCAGAATTTGACAGAACAGAATTGCCTAAAGAATGCACCATTATCTCCTAGCAGATCTTGTCTCATTTGCTACCATATATGGCATATAAATCTTTAAGTTTTGAAAGTACAATAAAAGAAACTATCCACAAATTCATTTAAAACTATTTAAAGATAATAGCTGCATATTCTCAGATGTTACTGTCCTGCTTCCACTAAAAATAAGTAAAGTATTATATCTTGATAAAGATTTTCAAAAGTATATAAGTTTAACAGGTCATAAACTGTGACTCTTTTCTAAAAGGATACAAACAAATAAGATAAAGAAGATAGTAAGTAGTCTTAAAGTACGTGTGTTGGCAGTCTCACCCATGAGCTATATAATAAGGGAGACACCGGGAATTCTAGAATGTGGTACCTGTACAGTCTCAGAACCTGCTCATCTATTATGACTGAGAGATATTGCAAATTTTTGGCCTATCATCATACCAAATAAAATTTACTTGTACAAAGCTTAATGTGTTTGTTAGTAAATTTATTTTAAAGACAATTCTTCTAGAGATTCAATTATTTATATTTTTTAGGTAATGCGTATCACCCAATTTCAATGTTTTATAAAAAACATCACTGTTCATTCCTTATTGAATATCATAATTACTTTCTTATATTGAGGTAGAAGTTGGGTTCCCCCATTAAGTATATGACTTTCTTAAACCTGCGGTTATACTTGTGGAAATATGTATTAAACCCAGCCTCAAAAAGACTACATTAATTTTATTTGCTGAACATTATATAATAAATTTAGGTAGAAACCTCTGTGAAGGACTAAAGTTAGGTAATTTCTCAAAAGGATCACACAACTCTCTATTCAAGAATTATCTGCCTATAGTTAAGTAAAGAAAGTCTTCTCAATAAGAGAAAATTATATGTGCGAGAACATAAACAATAATTCTACTTTATCTTTATGAATATTTTTAAAAATCTTGCACTTAAAGGGATTTATCATAGATTCTTAGTTAGCAAAATATTTACCTATAAATAAATGATAGCAATTATTCTGTATAAATTATTAAACTTACACATGTTATCTTTGGATTTATCTAATAGACTGTACAATCAGTCATTTTTGAAGCTTTCAGTTTAATCTAGCATTTTATCTTATTTGTCAAGACATACTCGGTATAACTGAGGAGACAGTAACACTTTGCAAGTTATAAATTTCATGACTTCACATTAATTTTTTTGCTTTAAATTTCATTCTTGCTACTTCCCACTTAGCTCTATACTTAGTACAACATTCAATGAATCACTTAAACAACAAAATTTAGCAACACACACACTGATTTCCCATCTTTTCTTTCTGCTTCTCTAATACTTTGTCAACATTTCTGAGGACACATTTTTCACTACCATAAAAGAGTGGTGTCTTGCATCTGTGTAGACCTGTGGGGAATTATCTAGCTTCTCTTCATTTCCTTACTCATGCCAAACCTGACAATTACTATTATAAACTATGTCTTTCAAAGATTTTACAACCTCATTGGGAAATTCCTTACCATATTTAATAAACTTAGCAACTGCCAGACTTACTTTGTTTTATGGTTAACATTCTATAGTGCTGAGGTATACAGTCCTTTTATATTTCACTGCAGTAAACACAATCAAGTGATTGTAGGCCTGACAAATACTGTATCAAATAAAGAAGTATGGATCCTTTATCTTTTAAAAAAGAATTTAAGTTTATCCCAGGAAACAAGCACACCTTCGGCCATCTCTATCAATTTGTACTAATCATATATAAATGATGTATAAATGATCAAATTATAGTGAAATAAATTTATTCAGCTGGGCAATCTATATCTCCCAATTGGCATGTCACAGATTTTTATAGGTATGATCAAAGTTCCAAGTGCAGACCAAGGGAAACTTCTGTAAAATACAAGTCAAAGACTATCTACAGAGGGAGAAATAGCTATGTTACTATTGACATCACTACATTACTAGTACATACATTACATGTATGCATATTTTCAACTGTGATCTTTAAATAGAACATAGACTATGTCTCATTGTACAGATTAAAGTTTAGTAAAATAAATGGAAAGAATAGCTCACAAGATGATCAGCATTTCTACAAAAATGGCTACTAAGATTTTCTTCATATTTATTCCACAATTCAACTAAGTCAGTCAAAGTCTAATGAGTAAAACGTTAACGTGAGCATAATTCCCTTTTCTGCTAAAATTTTCTGGCAAAGAGCCCTGTAGTTACTTTGGTTTCAAAAGCTTTTCTTGCTTTTCATTTGCAATTCAAGAAAAATTAGCTAAAACATAAAAAAAGAGAGCTCAAGTAACTGACAAGATCTTAATTTTCCAAGGTAGAAAGACAGCAATGATCCATGTTACTAAGTAGAGTTCCCTAAATCTAACTGTTAATATCTTGGATATTAAAATTTGATGCAGATAAGTCAAATGTGGGGAAATCTGAGACAGATAATTAAAGCTGACTTTTTGGACAAATAGTATGGCTGCTTAGCATTAATTATATTGAGGAAATTTGTTGTGAGCAGTATCATGTTTGATGAAGCAAAAAATTAAGAATTACAGAATCATTTCTCTTTCTGGAAGATAGTGGCGTCAGTAAGATATTAACAGCGTGAGCAAATCCAGGAATCTCCATATTCATTTTCTTCAACATGTTTTTAGCAGCATAGAAATCTTCTAGTTATTAATAGGCTAATTACATTTATTTATAGTAAAACAGCCATTTTGAAACATAAGAGCAATTATACTTTAGCTTCTGTAGTAAAACTCTATGTGTCAAGTTATCTTTCTTATTATTGAAGTTATGTTTTATAGAAAAAATGATATGGTTGCAAAATGGGATTTTAAAACAGTTGCCTGCAAATCAAATTAAAGTGTTATTACTGTTTAACATTCAGGTAAAAGAAGACATTACTGTTTAATTAACACTGAAGAATTTTTTTCTAATTTAATTGAAGATGCTAATGTATAAGATGAAAACATTTGCATAATTCAGTAAGAATTTGCTTCTAGTTTTTAATTTGCAGAAAATCATTTCTCCTTTAATTTACTTGGGTTTATTGCATTTATTTTGTAGATATGTTCATCCACTAGTACATGACAGCCTATCTCTGGAAGATTTTATTCCAGATATGACCATCACCTCTTATATGTTTAAATAGTAGAATCATCTTTGACACTTAAGAAAATACAAGTTTCAAAGCTTTCTTTGAGTCTTGCCAATTAGGAATCTCCACATTTATTCATTTACTTATTTATTTGCTTATGAATTTTTAAATTCATTTCCTGTGTATGAGTGTTTTAACTGCATGTATAGAAGTGTACCATGTACATGCAATGCCTGTGAAGGACTGCAAAGAGTGTTTGATCCTCTGAACGGGGATTATGAACAGTTGTTCGCTACCTTCTTGGTGCTGAAAAATGAATCTGGATCCCCTGCAAGCACTATCAGTGCCTTTAATCACTGAACCATCTCTTCTGCCCCCACTTTTTATTTATTTATTTTTGACACAGGGTTTTGTTATTTAGCCCAGGTTGGCGTCCTCCTCCCATATGCTCATTTTATGGGCATGTATCATCATGCTTGGCCTCTAAACTCTTTTAAAAGATCCACACAGAAACTGACGAACAGTTTTGATATAAAAGTATTGATTCAAGTCATCCATTGCTGTGGTTATATCTGTTTTTTAAAAAATATAAATATTCTCCTCTCTCTTTCTTATACTCATAGGTATATCTTTTTAGTTGCTCATAGGGATGCTGATTTGCCTTCAAGGCATCTGTACTTGTATGACTAATAAGAATCTCCAACTTAAGACAGTTCAAACAGGAATTTCTCCCCAGTCTTTTACCATCTGGATAAAGGCATTTACATAAAAGTTGCTTAAACATCTTCTTGCCCTACAAACTCTACTCCAAAGTACTATAGAATGTCAACTATTATAGTATGTCAATTTTTTAAAAATCACTCAAATACTTTTTATTCTTTAATGATAATTTAATTTACAAACAATTTCTGATAGATTACCTCCAAAACGTTCCCCAGTTTTTCTACTTTTCTATATCTCTACTGCATCTTGTGGTCATTTTCTTTCCTCATCCATCCTGCATCTTGGCTTGGGCTTTAATCTGGGTCCTTGCATTTAACTGTACTGCCCAGCACACTGAAAACTCTCTACTCAGTCTTTCAAAATGTCAGTCAAAGTCAGTCCCATTATAAAATTCTCACTGAAGCCAAAGTAAACAGATCTCAGAACTCTCTATCTTAGTACCTTATCTGTAATTGCGGTTCTGCCTGCCTGCCCCTGACATTCTCCTGTTGCTCTAATGTGCTGAGGTTGGGAGTCAATTGAGGTGATGCTACAACTGTTTCCTTTTGTTTGAAATGTTCTGGAATGGAGTCCCATATGGCTAGTCCGTGCTTGCAATTCTAAACTCAATGGCATTTCCTCACTGGTCTTTCCTAATCCCCCAGTCCAATCTGATTAGCCAACCACACAACACATTGTTTTCATCTGCTTTGCGGTACGTGTGCATTTCTTCTTTTCTGAGATCACTTACATAGGCATTTGTTAGTTTGTGGATTATCCTGCTTCTGCTCTTCTCTATTCTCACCTGCTTCATCAATCTTAGAATGTGAATTCATGGAGACCATATATTTGTCTCTGATTTATTTCTGAGTCTCCACACTTAGGATAGTGTCTGACACTTTGAAAGGTACTCAGTAGATCTCTGCTGAATGAAAAAGGTACTATATTACTATTGAATGGGAGCAATTCATAATGGAGGACCGAGGAAACCACTTAATGTCCTTATCTATTACACTGGAATGATAATCATTAACTTTCTAGGCCCTCACCTAAATGAAATAATCTTTTGTGGCTAATTGTACTTTTAAAGACTACATCAAATATAGTATTAGATTCTAATTTTACTTCCTATTAGAATGAGGTAGGTAGAAGTTCTATGTCACATGGTACAAAAAGAAAATTTTGCATTTTTCTTAATAACTTTTCAGTGTCCCTTGGATCATTTGTATTTGTAAAAATCAAATGTATAGCACTAAGTCTTGAAGCTAGGCTCAAATATAAGCAGAATTCACTTTGCATATTTTGATATTCATTAACTTTTCCAGGAATTTAGCTACTGACATGACTTACTTTTTTATCTAAACCTTTAGGAAGAATTATATATTATTTCAGAAAATTATATCTTTGATGACAACAGATATTATCATATTTGGATACTGTTATTGTATCTGAATATACATATATATATATATAAATGCATTTACCTATCTATGAATTTATATGTATGTTCATACATACATAAACATTTAAAATTCTTATAGGATGCGGAGATAAAGAAAACTATTATAGTAAATATTGACTTTATTATTCAAATAAAAACTTACTCCTTAAAAGTAGTTACAAACACATAATAACTTCACTATATTATTTAATGTGCATGTGCCTGAAATACATGCATATTAAGCTAAATATCATTTTATGATAAATAAGCTTTCTTTTATCTCTCTTTTATAGTAAGGGTAAGCGATTCCATGTTGTACTTACAGAATTGTGTATGCAGAAATGTTATCTTACTTTACCTATGGTTTTCATACGACAATTTAAAAGAGGAAGCAGTACAAAATATTTCAACTTAAAGTACTTGTTGAATCTGACATGTGTGGGAATCTTCATGGTTGAAATGGGCTTCTCCTGTGAATACAGGGCTCTTCCTGGTTGAAATGGGCTTTTCCTGTGAATACAGGGCTCTTCCTGGTTGAAATGGGCTTCTCCTGTGAATACAGGGCTCTTCATGGTTGAAATGGGCTTCTCCTGTGAATACAGGGCTCTTCCTGGTTGAAATGGGCTTCTCCTGTGAATACAGGGCTCTTCCTGGCCCTTCCTACTAGGAAGACTCTTGGTAATCAGAAACTCTCTCTTCTTTGCTTTCATGTTCCTTTGCAAACGTTGCTTTAAAAGTACTTATTACATAATACTCTGTCTAACTACCTGTTGGTCTTGCCTTCTATATTCAAGACTCCCCAACAATCTGGCACTTGTCTAATTATTTTCAATAAACTCAGGTTTGGTTACATATATTCTCAATTAATAGTTATTCAATTCATAAATCTATTCGAAGAAGTAGTTGCCATAATCTTTTTCTAGAAATAACAAAGGAACTAGATAAACTTCTAAAATACTCACACAGAACCATAATTAATAGAACACATAAAATCAAGCAACTTTTTTACAGTGAAGACAGGTTGTTCTGTATCTTACAGTGGAGAGGAAGTACCCTATGTCTTAGGAAACTGTTTGCTAAATTTGGGGATTATTAAGAATCTCTAAGTCATCACCATAAAATTCCAGATTGAAAATCATTTTTCAGATACCTCATTAGAGTGTTCTTAGTTTATGTTTATGTTGTCGGGATTTCCCTTTTATTATGACTTTCTTTTTGGAAACACAGTCTTCCAGCAGGCCTGGAACTCACAGAGATCCAACTGCCTCTGCCTCTGCCTCAGTTCTAGGGTTAAAGGTGTCACCACCACACCCTATTCTTTTTGCCCCAAAGCTCAAAACTATGTTCTCATAAAACTTCACATATGTCTATTTGAATTTAAGATCTCTAATTCTCTGGAAACAATTAGTTACCTTTTGCTCTAAACAAACTTGGGTGGTGAATATTTATAGTGTCCTTATTATGTGATATATACTTTCAATATTGATTTTATTCATTGTTTTTATTTCAGATGTCTGAGTGTATTGACTGCAGTATGTAAATTAATCTATGATGTTCAATGCCCCTGGAGGCCAGAAGAGGGTGTTGGATCCCTTGGAACTGAAGTTATAGACTGTAATTAGCGATGGTTGTCAGTTGCCATGTGGGTGCTGGGAGCCAAACCAGAGTCCTCTGCAAGCTTAACTGATGATCTCTCCAGCCCCTGCTGGATGCATACTTTTGAAAAACTTATTTTGTGACCTCTGTGTATTCTGAAAAATCTAGTTATACAACATGATTTATATATAAAAGGAATATCATAGTGATTATTCCCCGAACCTAGGAAGCAGTGCAAGTTTAACACTTCTCTTTCTTACCATTTTGAAGATGAAAAGTATCTTTGATCTTATCTAATATCTGATTCTCATAAGCCCTTTCTGTACCTTTCCCAGTCTTACTCCGAGGTGTATCACATAGTTCTGTGTTCTGCTCAGCACATTTTCTTTTGCCTCTGACATCTTCAGAATTCTTTTAAGACACAGATAATTAATCTGGCAAGTGTTGTGTATCAGCAGAGTGAAAATTTGTTGAATAAATGAGGACAGCCATATCCACTTGATCATGGATATGGTCATGGATACGGTCACGGATTTGGTCATATGTAAATTTTTAAATGACATTTTTAGGAAACAAGGACCTTAAATCCAAAAGAGATAGGGAGTAAAAGAGAAGGGGTTCATGTCAAGAGAGTAACTTGTGCCCTGCACTGGGCTAATGTTTTTCATATAATGTTGATTTTATTTTTAATGTTGCAGAAATATACTGCTCACTATTTTACAGAAAAGAAACAAAGACTTCATAAGTAAAGGTCTGTCTGACTCCAAAGTCACATTCCTTCACACATGAAAACTTAAACTGAAGTGAAAAGTAGCTTTGGGAACATGAGGGCACTAGAAGATCACACACAAAGTTTGTCTTTCTACTGATTCTTCATGTTAAAGGAGATCTGGACCTCTTGCTTCTTAGACTGTTTCACCCTACACTGATGTGAATCTCTTAAATCTTCTTTTGCTTCAGCTTATTCAAAGGGAGTCATGATGGAGTAGTCATCTTCTGAATTACATATTTAATGGAATTTTATAATTTTCAAGGTGCATGGTCATTAAAATTAAAATAATCTAGAATTGAATTCTACTTTAATGGTTGGTTTGTTGTAAGTAGAGTAACTAATTATGATCATTATTGATTAAATACTATAAGCACATTGGCTTCCCTTAATATCCTATTTTCCTATTTGTCTATCTGAAGTTTCATTTGCTGTTAGTGTATCTACAGTCTGCCAGGAAAAGTTGTTTTTGATATAAATGCATGGATTTCCCACTAAATGACATTCAAAGATAAATATTAATGATGAATTTCCCAAGTGTTATCTCATTACAGTTCCAAATTAAATAACAACTTAATAGGGAAAGTAATATTGCTGCATTCTTTTAAAGATGAAGAAAAAATTGGGGACTTTGTTTAATTCCACTGTCTTGATCTAAACATACCTACATTGTGATCATCCATTTCTGCAGAAGAAACTTACTTCTAACTCTATGATTCTCAGGGTGGAGCAGTGTTATCTTGTCTTTCAGCCTTTAGTAACTATGAGTAAGCATCTGTTGAGAATGTTCTCTTGAAAAATACCAAAAGTACCAAACCAAAGCTATAAGGAGAAGCACACTGAATTTCTGAAAATTCAGCACATTGAGTTATCTTTTTCAGTCAACTCAACCATAACTGCTGGAATGGTTAGTTTTATTTCTCACCTTGACACAATCTAGAATCACCTGAGAAAAGCAGATACAATGAGGGATTGTCTGATCAGTTTGGCTTGTAACCATCACTGTGGGGGATTGTCTAGAACAGGTTAACTGATGTGGGAAGCCTCAGCCTAAAAGTGGGTGGCACCATTCGCTGGGTTTAGGCCCTGAATTGTATAAGAACTGGGAAAGCAATAGGCATCCATGAATCCATTCTCTCTGCTCTTGACCTTCTGTGATTAGCTTTTTCAAGTTCCTGATTTCTTGACTTCTTCACATTGGTGGATCGTAATCTGGAATTGTGAGTTTTAATAAACCCTTTCTCCCTGATTTTGCTTTTTGTCAAAACAACAGCAATGAACGTAGGACATATATCTTTGGTAAATATTTCCATTAGAGAATTTTGGAAACACATATATAATAAAATTAGTGATAATTAAATTAAAGGAAAAACTTTACTTGAATCAAAGATTTCATTGAAGAGTTTTATTTCCTTTTTTTTTTGAGTCAGGGTCTCCCTGTAGCCCCAGATGTCTTAGAACTCGATGTGTACACCAAGTTGGCCTGAATCTCATACAAATATGATTGCCTTTGCCTCCCAAATGCTGGGATTGATGGTGTGCACCGTCAGGCTGTGTGCCTTTGAAGAACTGATTCCACTTATGGACCCTTAGTTCAGAACATGCACTCAGTGTACATAGACTTCTCATATTTCCTCAGGTTTCCAACTTTATAAGCTATGAGGAACATGCAATAAATATTTTCCAAAATGAGTGATATAACTTAAAGGGTTTTGAGAAAACACATTCATAAGGTACTCTTTTCTGAATACTTTAAACAAAAAAAAAATCCATTGGTCCCAAATCAATTATTGATCCCAAATCCCAATAATTGACACAAGAAAAAAAGATAGCCTTAATGTTTGATAGCTTTACACACAGGAGCTTTATATGAAGGATTTTACCCTCTAGAAAGATGCTGCAGTTTATCTGACCCTTGTTTCAAAATTCAATTTGTTGTTTAAAGGATGGAGAGTATTTTGCATCTCAGCAAATGTAAAAGGAGTTTAAATTATTTTCAGTGGAAAAAAGTCTTCACTTCATTTTAAAACATTTCCAGGTGAAAATGAATTCCATTTGTGAGGTATGGGAAATTTGTAAAGTAACCACTTTCACAACCAGTTAAAGGTTTACTTTTACAATGCAGTCTTACAGTAAATTAAGATTCTAAAGCGGCTCTTACCTCATCAGAACCTGATCCAAAAATCAGCAAGTCAAAAGGGATGGCTGCAACCATGTCAATCAGGAACCAGCCTTTGAAGTAGTGTATTGCTATTTTGGCGGGATCACTTACCACTTCTTCATTTTGGTTTACATAGGTTGTTCTGAAGTTTATTAGAATGTCTATAATGAACATAATATCCACAATCAAGTCTACAACATTCAAAGGGCTACAAGAATAGCCACATTCTCGTCTTTTCTGTTCTTCTCTGTCATTGAGGAGAAAAGCTGCAGAGTAGGGTGTGAATATAGCAGTGTAAATGACCAATAGCAAAATAAGCCAATCCCAGACTGCTTTGAAAGGACTGTAGTGCAATATTGTAAACTTGTTGATGCGTGGCGTCTGCAGCTTATACTCTGGAAGGACGTCAGCTCCCAAAGAAAGAACCTGAGTATCAGAAAGAAAACCACACTACATAAAAATGTCATTTAAACTCTGGAAGACCTATAAAAATATTAAATCATTTATACAGCCAATGTGTCAGAAAGAATTCATGTGATTTTGAAGTATGTATGAGAAACACACATATACTTACATGAATCCATACAAATGCTTAATCAGTGATATAAACCCTAATGGCATTTCTTGATAAATGTGATTTGTCTGCTGAAAATTAATGCATATTATTCTTGAGATATTGGAGAACGATTTTTGTTTTTTTGGAAACAAACTATGTGAATGTTTTTAGAAATTCATAAAATCAATTTATTTGAATAGTAACTCAGTTTTCAAATAAAGTTGGATGCAATGAATAGTAGAGAGATATACCTGCATCTATATTCAGATTTAATTTTTCCATATTAAGATAACCGTTAAATATTTACAGATTAATCAAATAATGAAATCTTAATAAACTTATTCTGATTTTTAATTCAGCATGATTTCCCTACTTGTAATTTGTTTTTCACATGGAGGGAAGCAAATGAAATAAAATATACCCAAAGGAATGTTTTCCATAGATGTGAAAAGGTGTTTCATATTCTGGCACAAATACAGTTTTATCTCAACTCTTTTATGAGATTTGAAGAACTACGAAAGGAAAATTCCATAAAGAGTTGTTGATTGGATGTGTTATTAGGTCCTTAGCCACCAGGAAGTGTGTCAACACTGAGATATAGTCTACTTAATAAGGCATTGGGTAAACTAAAATGGTTCAGCTTTTAAAGTTTTACTTTATTTAGAAAAATAAGAGCTAAATTCACTTAATGTCCCAACAAATAAATTTATGATTTTGCAATTGTTAAAACAAGTTTCACAAACCAAAATCAAAACAAAAGGGTTTTTAACTATAGAATTTGCTGTATATAAAGGGCTATTTTTAAAGGACATGTGAGAAACCAGTATTGTACGATTAATACCACACACATGTGCAATTGCTCAATTTATGTTGTAATTTCACCAAGCATATTTTATTAAACTAGATTCTTTTAAACAGCAAATATATTATTGGCTTTGTGGCATGGAGCTCAAATAATTTCCTATTGGTTAGCTAAACAACATTTTATATTTTGGAAAATTCTATTAATACTGAATTTAATCTTGAGTAAAATGATGAACTATCCTGAGAATATTTCAATATTATATTGTATTTTTATTGTCATAATTTATACCTTACTTCCTCTTATACCAAAGTATTACCCCGAAATTAGACTTGAAATGTTAACCCCAAATAAAACATGCCATACCTATTTAATATAAGAAATTTGCTAAACGAGGCAAAACGGATTTATGTAATAGCTACATTAATTTAAGATCAAACTAAATTTTATTTTAATTTTTTACTGAATCTTTTTTTTACTGTATTTTTTACTGTATATTTCATACAAAAATCTCAATCAATCTTAATCATCTTCATACTCCCATAAGCCCCACACTGCAATCCATACATTTTTTTTCATATACATATTAAAGTCTATTGTATCAAGTTAGTGTCCCCAAATGTTCCTCAATGCAAATTCAGCCACTGAGATCTAGTCAGCTTGTCCAGTTTCCCTGGCTTTACGATTAGCTCATCCTGACTCAACAGTAATTAGTTGCCAATGTTTCTTCAGCAAAGATTGGGGTCTGCTACCCATTTCCCCAGTCCCAGGCTGGGTATTTATCTTTGAGTTTGAACATGTATTGAGCATGCTGACATTGTTACTGTAGGTTCATATGAGCAGGGTCCCAGGAACTTCTAGGATTCCACTTCTATATGGTCATGTACCTCCTCATTGGCTCTTAAAATCTTTCTGCTCCATCTTCCTTAATGGCCCCTGAGACTCGGGTGAGTGAAACTTAATATAGGAGTCCTTGTCCAGGTACTCATATTCTATAGATACCTAATATCGCTGCTTTGGACATTTGAGACCTTTTGTGTTACTGGCCCTCTGTTACATAGTGGAGTTTCATTAATGAGAGCTGAGAGATTCAACAGTGTCATCGTTACCCCTTAATCCATGTTGTGTGAGCCTTGGGTACAGAGGCTGCATTGTAGATGTGCCACTTAGGCATAAGCAATTCATGGACAATGTCTATGTGTGACCAGTTGTGGTAATCTATAGTAGTCTCTCTCTACTGCAAACTACGATTCTTTGATGAGTGGAGTACTTGACTGTAAATATAAGGACACATTATTTTGCACTTAGTAAGAAGTTATATTAGCCTAAAGTTGTGACACCCTTGCGGATTTCTCTAAGATTTGTGACCTCTATTTGGCTATAATTACAGTACCACACATGAGTTTCCTCATTTTCCCATTGAGTGGGCTCTACGATCAATTAGGTAGCTGTTGATTGGCCTCAAGATAAAAGTGTCACGAGTGTAATAGTGTCAAATGCTGTGCCAGTCATCAATGTGGTTATTTGGTCATGAAACTGGTATTGGACCATCAATGGATGTTCTCCTTTAGCTGCTTGCATAGTGCTCTCCTGAGCTATGATAGCTAGTCTTCAGGAGAAGTGGTCTCCAGGTCAGTTCCAGCTTCATTGTTCCAAATCGAGTCTTTAAATTATGTCCTGTTTTCAGCAATATGGCCTTAACTTCAAGTTCTGGGAGGCATTCAATAGCTTGTGTAATTTTGGAAGTCTCTTGGACCACCCTGCCCAGGAGCTCAAAGGAAGGTTTTTCCTGACTGGCACTGTTTCTTGTTATGTAGCCTTCAGTTTTACACATGGACTCACACATGATGTGTGTGTGTCTTCAAGTAGTTAGACTAATATGATTCTCTCTGGTGTTTTATACTATGTAGGCATAATTTATCACTCATCTCTCTCTCTCTTTCTTTCTCTCTATCTAACCTTTCCTCTCTGCCTTCCCTATATAAAGTGTCCCCATAATAAGATAATAGTTATCCAAAAGGAACAACAATAGACAACAACAACAAAACAGATCAGTTATAAAGATGAAGAAATTTGAACTTGCTCACAGCTTAAGTGGCATGCTTCTGCTACCAACTTCCCACACAAGAGAGAATACTTGATCTGTCAGAAGTATACATTAGAACCCACATCACATCTTGGAAGTTCTAGGAAGTAAAACTGTGCCTGGTGCTCTTTCTCTCCCTCACTGGCATTTGATGTTTTGATCTCTGCTGTGCTAAGAGCTGAAAACCGAGAAATGGGGATGAAATTGTAGGGAAGCGGATGTTGGAGAAGAATGGGAGGCCTCCATTTCCTTCAGTGCCTGAGGGTCAGAGTGGTGCTGATGGGTTTAGAGTACCTTCATAGAAGACTCTTGGAAAAGATGGCAGCAGTGTTGAGACTAGGAATACAAGTTAGAAGTTGATGATGTAGGGGCAGGAGGTGATTGAAAGGGAAGAATATTGCAAGAAGATGGACAGAATCAATAAATTTAAGGAAGCATAAAATAATGTTATATGTTGCGGAGTTGTAAGCAGACTCCTGTTATGTAGAGAAGGCAGAGAAGGAGTATAAAATTTAAGGGGAAAAGTGGTGGAAGACTTCAGGGGAGAGGGCATGGGCCAGACTACAGAGTTCAATGGAATGTGATACAATCCTCATGTTGAGCTTTAGGTCAATGTTTCTTACGCTTAGTATGTAAGCTTCTTTTAAATAGAAATATATTTATTTCAGAAGTACTGTGATTTATGTGACTCATAATTATAATATTTAAAAATAAAACTAGGCTAAAATTGCTTAGCTTAGTTTATGTCTCTCAATATGACTACTATGTAAGAAACTGTGTATCTCTCAAATACTTGCTTTATTTCTAATCCCTAGTATCTAAGAAATATGACCTTATTTTGGAAATAGGTTCTTTGAAGATATAATCAAGTTAAAATGAGGCAAGGGTGGTTTGGAGTAGGCCGTCATCAAATAACCAATGTTCTTATAAAAGAAAATATTTGGATGCTGAGACTCAAAGAGACTCGGAGAGAATCTTCTAAGACAATGGGCGAAAGAATTGCAAGCCACAGAATATCAGGGTGACCTATAGCACTAGAGCATGCAAGGAGTGTGGAGGAGATTTCCCCTCAGACCATCCAGAAGGAATCATTCTGCCAACACCTTGATTTAAGGCTTACAGATCCCCACATTATGAAAGAATAAATTTCCATTTTTTTGTTTAGAAATAATTTACCATAATTCCTTACATGGCGTGTTAGGAAATTAATTTAAAAAACAAGTTAATCATAAACTACTTAGAAAACAGTGAATTAAAGCTGTCATCATTAATTCAATATTTGCCAATTCTGTAGGTTAAAAAGAATGGTTAATTCCCATGGGTCAATATGATAAGCAAAATCATCTTTTTGTTTTATAACATCAATACTTTTTCAAAAAAGAATGCTGTCAAAATACTGTTAAAACCTTCAAAGATTTAGTTGCTATTTCAGGATAATCTAACCTAATCCTTAAGGCAAACTCTGCTCTTGCAGGGCTTAGAAAGCCAATTTAAATGGCATTACTTGATAACTCTATAAGAAGTTTTGTTTACTTAAAGTTAACTTTAGCTTTAGGGCATTATTGAATTCTACATTTAGTGATTTTGTAATCAAATGATCTCTGGAACTTAGTTAAGAACAGTAGTTTATTTGTTGTGTTGCACTGTTGCCTTTTGTTATATACAGTGGAATATGTTTTTATAGTGATTTGTAATTGATATGGCATTATAATACCAAACACGAAGCACAGAGAAAGGCCACATAATGATTGCCATTGAGAGTCCTTTAATAATAAGCTGACAGTCAAGAGGGGCTATCGCCAGAAAGGACTGTTGACCCAGAGGAGAAGCCTGGCAGTGTTTATAAAGTCTAAAACCACAATTACATCATGCTAGGGGCAAAACCAGTAATTATTGTTATGTCAGAGGACCATAGTTATACCAGATCGGGGACAGATCAGTTAACAAAGAGGTGTTCAGTTAATAAAAAGTTTCAACAAGGAAAAACAAGTTTCTCAGGATTGCAAAAACAAAGGACTGGCTGAGAGTAAACTACCTGACTAGTTGTAAGTTTCCCAGTATTGTAGAAACAATGTGCCTCTTGAAACGCAGGTGCAGCTTTCATGGTTGCTCTGGCTGACTGGCTGCAGTTAGTAAGAGGGAGCAGGGGGAGCTGAGTAGAAACAGGGTAAAGTAAAATCAGCTAGAAAAATGCAGTCAGCTTTTGGTATTTCAGTATCAAATGTTATGTTATAGGGTCTTTTAACTTCTGCATGGTTATAACATGTATCATATGATCACTCAATCATCATGTGACTTAGTTGAAGAATGTCAATAATTTTATTTATATGTCATACTGTAGTATCATTAGTTTTCAATATAAACAGAGTTGGGCACTGAAGTTAGGTAAGTGGTAGTTCTGTGTTAGTAGGTAATCATTTCTTTGTCTCAGAAGATTATTATATTGTTTTACTTTTTCGCCAAGATAGTAGAGACTAATAAGATTTTTGAAGAAGAGATCATAACCCCATGATTACCAGTTTGAAAGTTGTTACATATAGCTAGCCAGGGAATTTAGGGAGGTCAGGTTGGTTTTAGAAAAACACATCTGGTAAGAAAAAGATTGAAAACAAAGAGGGTCAGGACCAGGGCTCAGAGCTCAGTGAGGTCTTTGGTACGTCAAGAGAACTATATCAAGATAATACACAAAGGATCAGACATTAGAGGGGAATAAAGCACGTCTGAGAAATAAATTTGTCTGAGGACAGCAGGATGAGAGGAGGAGAAGCTTTATCCGTAGCCCCATTGCTGATAATGACCTATGGCTAAATGAGTCTCTGCAGGGCCAGGCAAGTTAGGAATACAGGGATGAGCACTAAAATGTAAAGCTAAAGTTGAGGATTTGAACTTCAGTATGATTTTTTTTCTGGTATATCATCAATATCTCTGGATATCAGTATTTTCACCTGCTTGATGTGGATAACAATGTTTGCTCAAATCATTACTCTGTACAGAACTACTAAATCATATCAAATAACTTCTCTGAATTATGTAACAAAAGGGTAAATTTAAGATGCATGTAAAGTATTTTCATTGTGATTTAGAGCTATAAGGATATGTACATCAAGATTCAAGTATACCAATGATAACCAAAATATTTGTACACAAAATGGAGATATTTTAATTTAGACTGGAATTGTTTTAAATATCTGTTCCTTATGACAATTAAACAAAAGTTTGGTAACCTAAACTAGTGGCAACTTAATCGTTTATAATTTTAGGGATCAGACACTTAAGCGTGGTTTGGTAGGCAATTCGTCATTACAGGAGGACAACTGGGGTTTGTTTAGTGATATTCAGCTGGTGGTAGATCTTACATGAAAGAACCAAGATTTAATTCACTTTAGTAACAAATGGAGGCTATTACAGAGATTCACAACTGGCCAAAATATAGAGAACATGAGACTGTAGGGTGCCCAACTCCAATTGATATTTCTACAATGTAGCTCCTATGCCTAAGGGTCAGGGAAAATTGTGGAAAATAGGGAAGAACGATTCTAATCAGGGACCTGCTGCTAGTTAGTGTAGTCTACACGCGGCAGGGAAGATGCACCAATGAAATATCAACAGTAAGACTGCTTATACAAGACCTGCATAGGGACAACACCAACTGACTTCTGACATACCAGTGTGGGAGGGGGAAATTCCTCAGGGTCGCAACTCTAGGTGAAGAGTTACAGGACTTCAGTGACTGTTGAGTGAAGGCAAATTATTTTTTCCAAGGATGAGTTCCTTGATAGGTTATTCAGTCCCAAGTGGTTAGTCCTAAATACATGAACATATGAGCAACACTAAAAAGATTCAGTAGGTGGTGGTGGTGGTGGTGGTGGTGGTGTGTGTGTGTGTGTGTGTGTGTGTGTTTCTCTGTGTGTCTAATAATTAAAGATGAGTTCATGAAATTGAGTGAGCATGGGGGCTGGGAAGAGTTGGAGACAGGAGAAAGAGAAGTGGAAATGACCAGAACAGTATTTGTGTCTAAAATTAAGAGAAATAATAAATAAAAATATTTTATTCACATGTTCACTGAAGATGCTGAGGTAATATTCTCTCTCTCTCACCCTCTCTCTCCCTCTTCCTCTCTTTCTACCTCTGTATTCTATTCTCCCCTCACACCTCAATTCCAGTGTTTGTTCAGCAAGGTAAGGAGGTAATTGATTTGGAGATTTTGTATACAGACAAAAACTTCCACTTTTATCAGTGTCTGGATACTGGACTTATTATAGTATCATACATACTTTTACCATAGTCTACTAGCCAGAGCAGAAGCAGGTTAGTCCACATTCAAGAAAGGAGAACATTCCCTTCCCCTTGGCAGGGGACAGGAATTACAGAAGAAAACAAATCAATTATGGTGATTATAGAACATATTGACAATTCTTGTTTGGTGTGATGATGTAGCTATGTTTTTTAAAAATTACTTCTTACTTTTAGGACTACGTAGTGAATATTTATGGATACAAGGTTATAATATTAGAAAATTTTGAGTGGTCTAAATATAAACATTTTTATAATGTTAAATTGTATGTCTTTTGGAAATTAGCCAAATACATGAATTTTAACTCAAAAGTAAGTTAGAATTAATCATGAATGTGTTTTGAGACTAGTGTTTTAACCATTTAAAAATATTTATTTATGATATATTTTAAATTTTATATTGTATGAGTGTACTGCCTGCATGCATGTAAATGCACCTGTGTCTTGCAATGCCTATGGAGGTCAGAAGAGGGTATTGGATTCCCCTGCAACTGGAGTTACAGATGGTTTTTAGCTGCATGTGAGTGCTGGGAATTGAATCTAGGTCCTCTGCAAGAGCAGCCAATGCTCTTAACTGCTGAGCCATCACTCCAGTCCCCAGATCTAGTGTTTTAAAAATGAAAAAGTAAATATTTATCAGTGTAATCAGGCTTCTTAGAGTTCACCTACTAGAAAAATCTACTCAGTCCATTTCATTTCCTTAAGAGAGTCAACTTCTCCCACACGTTTTAGAAATCACGTATGTTAGAAGATAAAGCATAATTAATTGAACTATTAGAGAAATCTAAGAGAGAAAGCGAAAACAAAAGGAGGGGTTTGAGAACTCTCATTGTACAAAATGGGAAACTCCATGGTATCCAGAATGATTTCTATTTTATCTTCCCTCAAACTACCAATTAAATGTACAGTTTAATACAGACTAAAATATGTTTTCTTTTTATCAAATACAGTTTTTCTTCTTGCTAACACATTGCTATTTATTTAACTTCTAACAGCTTAGTGTTATGTAAAACCAACTCTTTATATGAAACAACACTATTTATTCAATGAATATCTACTGTGAAAATTTTTTGGTGAACACCAGTATTTAATAACCACTCTTCTGTTTTGAAATGTGCAAGAGGGAACAATTAAGCCTTCCAAAAGATTATACAGTGCATGTGGCAGCTATTAACTGCCATGCTGAGGTGTTGCTAGAGCCTGCTCATCCATTATTTATCTTTTACTTGGGACTTGCACTTAACTAGTAGGCTAGCTGTGTTACCTATTGGAAAGGGCACTCAGTAACAAGGTGAGTTAGACAGATTATATAGCTTAAGGAAGAGTTTAAACTCCCCAAACATCTCAGCATATGATTTGTGCCAAGCCTCAGTAATTATCCTTGAAACAGTCATTCACCAACGACCATCCAGACTCTCTAATAAGAAATATACAAAAGAATCACAGGATCTCGAATCTGTCACTAAGGAAGTGTTTTTTAATTAAATAAAAAGTTAAAATTAAGTACTATAACCGTTAATAATTTTATAAGAGTTAAAATAGACATTTAGAGGGCTGCTGCTGCTGCTCTGTGTGTGTGTGTGTGTATGTGTGTGTATGTGTGTGTGTGTGTGTGTGTGTGTGTGTGTGTGTGTGTGTTGTATTGGGTATGGATAGTTGTATGATTTTGTAAAAATTTGGTACAATAGGTTCAGGTTTATGTATTAGGTTTTGTGTTGTATTCTATATACTAACTAAAAAACAACATCTGTTTCTAAAGGTATGAAAGATTTAACTCAGGTGATAACTTTTAAAAATTTTTTTATTTGTTATTTTTATTTTATGTGTATGAGTGTATTGCCTGGATGTATGTAAGTGTACCTGTATTTTGCAATGTCTGTGGATGTCAGAAGAAGAGGGAGTCAGATCCCCTGGATCATGGACTGTTGATAGCTACCATGTGGGTGCTGGGTTCCCTGCAAGAACAGCCAGTGCTCTTAACCTCTGAGTCATCTCTCCACCCCCAGTTGGGTGATACCTTAAATTCTTACTCTATATTCAAAAATTATTTCAGGAACTGGGGAGATTGCTCTGTGGTTAATGGCACTGGCTACTCTTCTAGAGGACTCAGGTTTGCTTCCCAGCCCCTGTCTGATGGTTTACAACCATCTCTAACCAGTTCCAGGGAATACAACATCCTCTTCTGGTCTCTGCAGGTTTGCAAGCATATGGCGAACTTGAATTCATGCAGGCAAAGTATTCACACACATAAAATGAAAATAAATAATTCAAAATAATTTAAATATTATTTGAAATATATGTGTATTAAACTGGGAGGTTCTTGAAGAACCATGGCTTCTTACCTTTCAAGCAAGCCAATGGCCAGCTGGATAGCACATCTCTTCTGTGCACTCAGCTGTATGCCTGGCTGATCTGCGGGGTTTGTGGCAACATCATTTACCTGACCCCAGAGCCTCTTCTGCCTCTTACCTTTCTCTTAGGATACACTTTTTCTTTCTATATCCCTTTGTCCTTGTTAAAAAATATTCTAATTTAGGAGAAAATAGAATTCAAGAACAGGAACACTTAGCATACTTGTTCATGAGTAAGCAATTACAAATTATTTTCTAAAGTATAGCTGACAGAAGCAGGCTTAGAGATAGGAGAACAAAATAAAGATTTGGTCAGGATAATTTGAGGTACAGGAGCTGAAGCCAATGGAAGCCGGCATTTGGCAGGGAGTTAGAAGATCTATGACAAGCTTCAAGGAGGGTTAGAGCCAGAATTTTTTATCTTGTAGCTTCAGTGACTAAAGTTCTGGAAAGTAGCTTAATTTAGTAAGAGACAATAATGAGGAAGAGGAAATAGAGGAAAATTACTAAAATGCTGGATTGAGAAAAAAACATATTCTGTATTCCTGTGTATCTAGTAAGTGCATAGTGTGTGTGTGTGTGTGTGTGTGTGTGTGTGTGTGTGTGTGTGTGCTCTATATCTAAATTTTTTGATTGGCATACTGGTAGTTTGAAGAGGAAGAAGAATCAAATGGGAAAAAAAAAACTACTCATGAGAGGCTGGCTTATGGTAGAAACAGTTGATATGAGCCAAATTTATTGTTTTCCCTACCTTGGGGTAAACTTTCACTAGACTGTGGTTACCTAGCAGAGAACTGTATTTCTCAGTCTCATGTGCAACTAATTGTGGTGAGTTGTCTAATAAATAGCTGCTTTGGACAAGAATTCTAAGAGACAGAGGTATCTTTTCTTGCTCTGTTTCCTTCCAGAGTGAGGGCAGATGTTTCATGGCCTCTGGTCCTCAGCCTATGTGAGGTGGGGATAAGTCTTGCTAATTTGTTTTGCTGGATGCTGAGTGTATATGCCCCTGCCATGTGTCTCCTTGAGGTGCCATTTTCTGAGTTATTGTATTCTAAGTTGAGCTATTGCAGAGACAGAGGTAAATATCTGGCTGATACACCTATAAACTAAGGAATGCCAAGGTTTCCAACAAAACCAGAAGCTACAAGAAAGGCAGGGTACATATGTTCCCCTAAAGCTCTGAGAAAAGGAGTCCGGCCCTGCTGATACGTTGACTTTAGACATTTAGCTTCTAGAATTAGGAATTAATGTCTGCTGTTTGAAGCCATATATTTTGTGATTTTTCTTGTCTCCCCAGGAAACTAATAAAGAGCTTCTGTTTATTCTACTTTACCAATGTGTAAGCCAACATTCACCAGCTTAACCAAGGCTGTTGGTTCCGTGGGGCTTGTGTTCTTTTCATACAGCAAACCAGAATTTAGCACATCTCTCTATGGCAATAAAGCCTGTACTTTCCAACTATATCTAAAAACCGTTCTGTTTCAGGGGTCTGAATCTGATGCCTCAAGAATTCCTTTTCTGTTTTTTTGTTTTGTTTTGTTTTTTGTCTTTTTGAGACAGGGTTTCCATATATATATATATATATATATATATATATATATATATATATATATATGACAACTGGAATTCATTACATAGACCAGACTGACCTCGATCTCACAGAGATCTGCCTGCCTCAACTTCTCAGGAGCTGAAATTTGGGATTAAAGGTATGCACCACCATGCCCAAGTTGGCTTCGAGAACTCATTTTTAAAAAATATTTTATTGATTGATTATTTTTATTTTTTATGTGTCTGAGTGTTTTGCCCGGGTCTATGTAGACTCACTTGTGTCACGCAATGCCCACAGAGATCAGAAGGTGGTGTCAGCTCCCTGGAACTGGAGCTATGGATGGTTGTCAGCCATCCTGTGGGATCTGGGACTCAAACCTGTGTCCTTTGTGAGAGCAGTTAATGCTCTTAATGGCTGAACCGTCTCTCCAGCCCCAAATAATTCTTTTAATAAATTTTAAATCAATTGTGGTGAAAAGATGAATGAAGACAATGATATGGAGTCTTTAAGAATGTTTCATCAGTGCACTAGTTGTACAAAATATATATGCATATAAATGTAATTTGATCAGAGTCGACCTTTATTGTCACTGCTTGAACAAGAGTCTACACTCTACTTGTTTGGATGGCCACCCATGTGGAGAACATATGAAGGACTCCATAGAAAGTTTTGAAAGTTTAGTCTGAATTTGAAAAGTTCTCCACTGGCTCCTCTGTCAAAGGTTTGTTCCCACTAGTGACAGTATATTGGGAGGTGCTGAACTTTAGTTGTTTGAGCCTAACAAAAGAACATAGATCACTGCAGGTATGTCCTCGGTAGCCGTAGCTTGATTCTGATTCTTTCCTGTCTATCACTTTCTTTTTTGGTTTATCTTGCCCTAAGTCCCACCAAATGTTCTCCTCTGTAATGTTTTGTCTCAATTCAGGATCAGTAACAGAATCAGTCAACTATGGATAGGAATCTCTAAAATTCTGATCCAAAATACATTCCTTTTTCCTTTGAAGTTGTTCTAGTGGGTATTTGTCATAGTGATTAGAAAGTAACTAAAAATAGAAAAGCAGAAAAGATAAAATAAAAACATTTTGTACTAAATAGAAAATCATTATATGTCAAATATTGTTAAAAGTCTAGATTGTAGACTGAAAAAACTTCCTATATTTAAAAAATATTTTATTTATTGTTTTTAGTTTATGTGTGTGAGCGTGTTGCCTGCATGAACCTAAGTACATCCATGCCATGCATGCACGTGGTGGGCAGAAGAAGGCCTCAACTTTCCTGGAACTGGGGTGATGGACAGTTGTTAGTTGCCATGTGGGTGCTAGGAACAAACCCTGGTTCTCTGCAAGAGCAGGAAGGGCTCTTAACCACTGACCCATTTCTCCAGCCCCACAGGACTTAGTTTTCTAAAGAAACTCTTTCCTGTTATTTACAAAAATCTTCCTGAATCTGTATGTGCTGTCACACACTTGCATTTTTAGCACTTGGGAAGCTGAGGCAGAACGATTATTGGTATAAGCTAGACTGGATTATCTAGTGAGTTTCATGCCAGCTTTGACTGCATAGTAAGACTCTCCAAAAGTCAAATCAATAATCAAGGTATACTGTATGGAATGCACAAACATTCAGTATTTTTTTAAAAATATCCAAACCAAATAAAATAATAAATTATGTCTCCGAGTATCAGATACAGCAAATGAGAACATCCATATCTTTGTCATAGGCAATCCTGAGCTAATTAAAATAGTAAATGCACAATGTTTCTCATGTGGTCCCTGTTTTCATAAACACCCAGTGTGACTATTACTATAATATTTATACTTTTAGCAGATTCAGCTAATCTTTAAAAATCAACTTGTAAAGCAACAATGTCAATTATAACAATTGGCTGAACCTAGCTCTCTGATATTACTCCTTGGAGTACATCAATTAAGCAAACACGTAAATGGCAGAAGACAGGTGATTAGGCTTATTGATTACTATACTTGCTAGTAAGATGAAAACAAATCTTTGCTAACCACTCAGTTATCATATATTGGTCCATATGTCATAGGAACGTGGTAACTTAATTTTTTTTGTTTTTGCTGAAAGTCTTTAATAGCTTTGAAAAGACCCAGCTGAGCAAGTGGCAAGCTATGTCCTCATAAAGATAACTGTCCTGGAACTGGGGAACATTTTGTTGTTCTGGATGGGATAGCTATCATAAAAAGAATAGCGTATCTAGGAGGTGGTGGAAGGAAATTAGTTTTAAACATCTTGAGCAATTATATGAATTTCTCTATTTTGCTCTAAGTAATAAAGTGGTGTTTAAAAAATTTAGTAAGTATTTATGAAGAGTTTGTCAGTTTTAAAGTTAGAATACATTTTTCCAAAGATCCTATAGACATTCTATATGCCGCAAAGGTATCAGTAAAATGAGCTCTGAGCTTTTGCAAATCTATCTTTCTGAACTTAATTTTTTAACTAAATTACACAGAATGCATGTGGTTTTTATAGTATTTGCAACATGTAGAAGTCAAGGATTGAGCCATGTTCAGGGAACAAATCAGAAACACTTTCCACAAGAGTTCTGCGATGATGGGTGAAGATGAGTTCTAAGCATGTCAGCAAGCACAGAACAATGCATTAGCATTGTCCTCAGATTCATGTATGGTCTTTTGTGAACATTCTCAAATGGAGAATGTTTGTTCCTCAGGGATTATGTGTTATTCCCTTTATAAGATTTCTCAGAGTTGTTTGGTTATCTGTACAACATAAAGAAATTCCCACTTAGATGCCAGACATGTGGTACACTGGCGTGCATCTGTAGCCCTAGAACTGGGGAGAAGACAGAGATAAGGTAATCCCTGAAGCTCACTGGTCAGACAGCCTAGCCAAACTGATGACCCCAGTTTCACTGAGAGCCCTGTCTAGGAAATGAACCAAACAGCCATCGAGGTAGAGGAAGACACAAGATACTGACCTCTGGTTTCTACCCACAAATGCACACATGTGAATTCCCACACACACATGTGCATGTACACACACATGCATCACACCACACACACACACACACACACACACACACACATTTGGATAGAGTGTGAAATTTTGTGAATCTCTTTGGACTACAAACACACTTGTAACCATCAGATAAGAAACTAGAACTTGGGGTGCTGTTAACTGTAGGAAATCTTAAAACAGAAGGTAAAACATATAACAAAGGTATCAGTCCAAGACAATATGCTCAAAGTTGCACTGAAATCAAGGATGGCATCTTGACTGAAGAATATAGGATTATTCATATTGAGAAATGTTTCTGAATACTTCCAAGGTAAAAGTTCTTCTAATTCTCAGCTATGTCTGAACTTTGGTTTTGAGCTGGACATATGGATTAGCCATTTTCTTTCATTGAACTATATATGTGTATCATATATTGCATCCTGTAAGTATATAGAATTATTACAATAATTAATTGTCAATGAAAATTAAATCAAGAAAACAAGGAAGAATAACTTTTCATCTTACTAAAGCTCCAAATGAGAGATGATTTTCTACCAGAGACTGAGCAGAATTTATTACTAAGCAGTTTTGGTAACAGTGACATTTCTATTTGATTTGTAGTTAATGAGTCTTTCTTGGTTTTACAGCTTTGGAGTTGGCTAAAAGTCTTTAATACTCAACTTTAACTGCAGGAAACCATTCAAGTCATTCACTTTAGTAACAGGTTCCTGGGAAGCTCTCATTTGCCTTCCGGACTTACTGTTTTTAGAAGCCTGACAAACTTCATTAGAGACTCAGGAGAGGAAAGATTACAAGTGCCAGTAAATCTATAGCCCAATTCAGAACAACCATAAAAAGTAAAATAAACACCTTCCGCAGACTCTGCTGTTATACCTTCTGAATGTTTTATTTTATATCCCTATTTTCCCTCTCCCTTTCTCCTCAGTCCTTTGTTTTCTTCTGTTCCTCTTATAACAAAAATGGTTAGCAGAAATCAAACATGTGCAAATGAGATATGAGTTACCTTACAGTGTTATTTCATAGATTTTAAACTGCCTTAGGGATCTAAACATGTTTGCTCTGTTTTTTGTACTTGAAACACCCCACATGCACTGTCAGCCATACAATAAACAATATTTTCCCATGAATGATTAATGTGTGATTTAAATGGTTTATAATAAGTAAGCATAAAGACATTGATTATGTGGGAAACCACTTTCTGTCATTTATTTATTTATTTATTTATCTATCTGTTTTTGATCTTTTCGAGACAGGGTCGCCCTCTAGCCCCAGCTGGCCTTGAACTCACAGAGAGCTGCCTGTCTCTGCCTCCTGAGTGCTGGGATTAAAGGCGTGTGCCACCAGGCCCGGCTTAGCTTCCTGTCATTTTAAATTTGAAAAATCCTTTGAAAAGTGGTCTTGCTAGGATTTGAATGTTCCCTAAATGTAGTAGATGCAAGTTGATTACTAAAAATAGGAATGTATTCAAGTACAAGTTATAACAAAAAATAAAATAACATTAAGGGAAATGGTTAAATAGATATTCTATCTTCAAGATACTGAATAAACATGTACAATAAGAGGAAACTTAAAAAAATCATGTTTTACTTTTAATTATAATACATTATCCCTTCTTCCAAAAGAGAAAAACAAGTCAAACATTCTACTAAAATACATGACGAGACTTGGAATTAAATTTAAGCCTGAGTCTATCATAGTCATAAAAGAGCTATACTCCAAAATTACCTGTGACTGTCAGTGAGATAGTATTTTTGCTTTACCAAATCTTTACATTTATTTATTTATTTATTTACTTATTTATTTATATTTTATGTGTATGACTTTTGGATGCATGCATATGTGTGGCTGTGTTATGCAATAACCCAGAAGTCCAGAAGAGGATGATGGGTCCCCTGAAACTTGAGTTAAGACCAATTGTTTGCTTGGGGCTGGGAAATGAACCTGGGTCCTCTGCAAAAGCAGTCAATGCTCTTAACCACTGAACCATCTTTCCAGCCACCAAACAAAGTAATTTTTTTGCTATTTTTGAGTATTTTTCCATGAATTTATTTGGGAATCATGCATAGGCATCCTTTGATGCAGGGGATACATTGAGAAATATGTCACTAAATGATTTTATCAGTTTTTAGAAGTGTACTTATATAAACATTGACTAACATGATGTGATTACATGATAAAATCTTATGTAACCACTATCACTTAAGCAGTTAATAGTTTACTGGAGTGTCATTAAATAGTGCATGACTGTTCTCTTCTTTGGCAAATTTCGTATTTAGATGTTAGAAGAGGAAGTTGGATTCTTCTTCAACTGGAGTTATGGACTGTTGTTAGTCACCATGCAGGTACTGGGAATCGAAGTCAGGGCCTCTGTAAGAGTAGCCAGTGGTCTTTAACCACTGAGTTATTTCTTCAGCCCCTTATTTTTTTTTAAATCTTTTTATTGGATTTTTGTGTTTTTCATATTATGTATTGATTATATTTAGACTCCCTAAAACCTATCTTCACCTTCCTGCACAAAGCCCCTCCCCAATGGATTTCATGCATTCTGTCATATATGTTAAGAGAAAGTTAACATCTTTTAAATTAAGCCAGTTTATGTCATCAAGTGTCCCTTGTTGTGATTACATCCACTGAAGCATCACTCCCTTAAAAAAGACTAATTACATACCTATGCAGCAGTGTTCAGTTCATAAAACTACTGAAAAATACACACATATATGATGTGTGTTTGTGTGCACACGCGTGCAAGTATATAGTTTAAAGCTATATAACAAGAAACACAGTGCCAGATAGGGGAAACCTCCCTTTGAGTTGTTGCTCAGGGTAGTTCAAGAGACTTCCCAAATAACATAAGCTATTGCCACAGCACTTGATTGCCTCCCTCCCAGAACTTGCTGAAGACAGGACACAGTATGGACACAAGATTTGGAAAAATTAAGCAAGAACTGTCCTGGAAGCTTCCCCACTGAAGAGGAACTCTCATAGTATCAGAGAATATTATGCAAGCTTCTAAGGGATAAAACCAATTAATGGTTCAACTCAGCTGTAAAGCCTAATAATCACAACAATTACTAGCACAGCAAAATACCACTATTGGTGAAGTAGTGGTACTGAAAAGTTTTATTTATTTTTATTTTATGTATCTATACACTTAGCAGACAGAAAATTTCTGAGGTTGAGTAAAACTCCAAGAACAAAGATTTCTCCCTGAGTGTATTTTATAATGTTTAATTCTTCTGGATTAGGGTGAAATCTACCTCAGATCAATCAATTTGGTCTGTGTGCAGGGATAACATAGTGATCCATGCTGAGTTCTAGTGAGCGGTGTTTTCTGGTTGAAGATAAATGCAGGATCTGACTATAGTTAACTATGTATATTAATATTATGCATTTATCAAAAAAATCACCTGAGTATTGTGTAAATGAGCATCCTCATTTACACAGTCATGAGTCCTCTTGTTCCCCTTTTCCCCTTTTTTCTCCATGAATACTTGAGCAGTGATACATCTAAAGGAGGCATCGGTTTTCATAAATGATAAACTGCCATTAATTATTTTTAATATTTAACATCAGTGTTTCCTTTTATGGTGTATTCCTTTGAACTTAATTCAAACTCTGAAGATATTTAGAATTTCCCTGGTGTTACATAGAATCAAAGTTAACATCTTATTAGTGTTCTGCTTCACCTTAGCACTTTTTCTTTACTTGAATTCATACATGCCCTTGTCTCCCTATAGCTTTGGTGTAAAGGGATGAGTTTATATGTGTGCTACAAATAAGAATACAAATTATATATATATATATATATATATATATATATATAAATGACACATATCATTGGATATTTTATAGGGTCTAAAATAGTGAAAAAGAACACAATTATATGGGTTAATTTTTAAATTTTATTTATTCTTTATGTGTATGAGTGTTTTGCCTGTATCTATGTAAGTGCATTCATGTGTGTGAAGCCTGCAGAGGTCAGAAGATCATCAGGTTCCCATCCATTGGAATTGGAATTATATGTGTTTTTTAGTTGCTGTTGGGTGCTGGGAACTGAACCTAGTGTCTCTGCAAGAACACCTACTACTCTTAGTCACTGAGGGATTTCTCCAGGCCCTAAAATTATATATTAAACATGTTAGGGAACTGTTTCTTGACAATAGTGTAATTATGAAAGAAAACTTTAAACAGAGCAAAACTTTAATCCAGGGTTTCTTGTTGTTGATTTAAGAGTTCATTCTCTGATAAAGGCTAGAGTCCTCTCAGGCTGTCGCCTTCTATCATGCCACCCCACTCGTATGTAGTTTGGCTCTTTGTTTAATTTGAGGACACATAATAGGCTTTAAATGATTGTCATTCAGCTATAACACACAAATTCATCTAATTGCCAGGAACTTCTGGAAAAATTGAGCTCAGTATTAATATTATAAAAAATTGTTCTGAAATGAGAAACAATGGTTCTACTATGTTAAATGTCAAATAAATATAAGCTACAGAGGACATTAAGGGAGAGGACAATGCTCCAAAATGGAAAGACACATCATTCTACGGGTCTCTGTTTACATCTCTTCCAGAGGAAGTGAGGATTGTTTTGGGAATTCATTACATATTGAAAGAAAACCATGCAACTTAAAAAATTCCACACTGGAAAACAGAGCAAACTGTCTGACATTATAGATGTGTTCAGGTAGCAGAAGTTACTATACCACTGAGAAGTTGAAAATGATTCTTTACGTAAACTGGGGAAATCAATGTAAACTGAATTCTAAATGTAACTAACCATGCTGTATCAACTGGCAGAAAATGCATTCATTTAGTCTTTTATGCTGTTATAGTAAAAGACCAGTAAAAACTAGGTGTTTTATAAACACTATAAATACCACAAGGTGGCTTATAAACAACAGAAATTTATTTCTTAGAGTTTTGTAGTCCAGAAAGTTTAAAATCAAGAGTCATAATCCTCAAGTGTTTTTAATGTGAAAACACAGTGTGGGAAGATGCTGTACAGGCTGACTCTCTACTCTTTGCCTTCAGAGAACAGGCAAGGCCCTAAAATTTTAACAAGTAACCACAACAAATTCAATGTAGCTAATTCAATGTTGTATTGCATTTCTATGTTAACACATGAATATACATGTGTACTTGTGGCGTGTGTGTGTGTTTGCAAGTATTAGAGAGCAGACAGTGGAAAAAGGAAACTTAGAAGCAGATTTGTGAAGAATGTGAGTAACAGAGTGCATGGAGTTTTAAATGTCTGAATTAGACATTGGTCCTGTGAAATGATGCAGTCATTATGAAGTTGTAGACTTCAAAACATAAAATAATGGGAACTCAGTGAAATACAGACTTTCATCTAAATTGTATCTTAAAAACTACAAGTGAAAAAAACGCATGTTCTTTGATCTAAACAACTCTTGTTTGAGCAGCTGTCTCTTCAAAGAAATAACAAAAATGTCCTTATGGAAGTGGGGTCTCCAGTGGGTATGAGAGGTAACATCAAACAGAGAAGAAAGAGACTATATCAAAATCTCTCAAATCATTCATTCATTAAACCATTCGACTCATTTTTTAAAAGCATATTACATGCTAGGTAATGAGTTAGATTCTGTGGATATAGAATTAAAGCACTGAATTTATCGTGAAGAGCTCACATTTTCGTAAGAGACACAGAGAAATAATTAGGCAATGTTTCAAGTAAGCAGAGAAATGTGCAATATAATGTGGCAAGTGTCATGATAAAATTAGCCATGGGGACTGGAGGAGGACAGAGAAAGGTCATCTAGCTTTGAATTATGTATGTGCAAAAGCTTCTTGGGGGAAAATAATTTTCTGACTTAAAGATAAATTGGAGTTCTTCAGATAAGAGTCTGAGAGAAAGATATATCCACCAGTAGAATAGTGGTATGATGTTAAAGGAGTAACCAACCAGTTTCTGATTATATTTAAAGTCTGCCTTACAAGTCAGAACTCATGCCTGATACTGTTAACTTGGTTACAAATTCAGACTTGGCTTAGTTATTGCCCTCAGGGTGAATCTAATACTATCATTCTGCTATATAGACATAGTAATAAATTTGCCCCTTAGTTCTTGCCTTTATATCCATAGATCACTGCATCTTTCAACCCTCATTAGAGAAGTTTCAGTACATAGTTATTAGTAGAGACCCACAACTAATCAATATATAAAGAATAAGAGCTTGGGGAGTATTCAGGTCAAAATGTACATCTTTATCACACCCTCAGAAGGAGTCAGAGAGACAGGACACACATCTGTAGGGAAATAGTATTTATGGGACACGCAGCACCACTGGACATGAACTCACAGCAGCTACGACTGTATGCACTAGACCTGCACACTCTCAGGCGAGCTGAAATCCTAGCATGTACAGGGGACGGTCTCCTGAAGTCTGTCCTACCCTTATCAGAGGAACTATTCACAACTGATGCTGCTGTGGGAGAGAGAGGTAGTTTTCTTCAAGAATTCAGTCCCTGAGTGGCTACCCATGCTCCAGAGCATGGTCCTATACCCACCTACATATAGACAGCACTAAATGGACTTAGTAAAATTTTTTATAGAAAAAAAAATCACAAGAAGTTATGAGAGAAAAGTGGTGGAGGACGGGAGGAAGTAGAGGAGAAGGGAACAGGGGTGGACTTGATCAGAACACATACGCATGTGGACAATTCGGAAAATAAATAGCGAAAAAGAACCTAAGCAAAAGGCTTTCTAGACAAAGGCAACAGCATAGTTAGTAAAAAATCAGCTGAACACTGTTGGTTTGCATGACTATACAGTTTTCTGTAAAACAGTTTCAGCCAAAGTGAGAAATTTATAACAACAACTCTATTGAGGTCTTTGTAAGTATGAAACACTATAGTCCCAAGAACTGTTAACAGGACTATCTTGCTGAATTCTCAGTAATTCTATAAAGTTTCAGGTTTCTGGAGTCATAAAAGTAAAAAAGGCATAGCCATGGTTGGAACTCAGACAGTCTGGCTTTAAAACTCAAGACCATTTAGGATGGGTAAGAGCACTCGCCAACAAACCTGATAACCTGAGTTTGCTTCTCAAACCCACATGATGGAAGTAGAGAGCTAACCCCACAGGTTGCTTCCTTCTTATTTCTGTAAGATCACTAGGTCCATAAGTGTATGTGCACATATGTGCATGCACACACACACACACACACACAAATAAATGTAAAAAAAAGCCACCTAGTACCATATGTGTATAGTATGTAAAAATGGTATCACATGCCATAAGATTAGATATTCTCCTGTGGAGAGTTAATGATTGTTAAATGAAATGTTCAGATTTTCAGGTGCTTTATAAAAGAAATTTATCCTGCACTCATAATTTCTACCCTCGCTCCCTTTCAACTCTTTCATGCCCTCCCTACTTCTTTCAATTTCAAGGTTTCTTTTTTGATTATTATAGTTGCATATACATAAAACAATTAATCTGCTGAGTCTACTTAGAGGTGCTTGGATGTATGTGTTTAATGCTGAGCCCTGGGATTGGATAACTTGTCACGGAGGAAAATCAGTTCTCTCTCCTCAGTAGTCACTGATTGCCAAAAGCTCTTTATCTAGGTGTGGAATCTTGTGAATCTTCCCATCCACAATGGCATGCTAACTTCAGTTGTCATTATACAGGTCTTGTTTAGGCAACCATTCTGTTGAGGTTTCCCTGGCATGTCTAGAAGACACTCTCGTCCTCTTCCTCTGGCACTTAGAGGTTCCCAGTGAGGTTCCCTGAGTCTTAGGTATCAGGTTGCTTTGTTGATATGTCAATTGGAACTGGGCTCCCGATAGTCACTTATACTCTGCATTTTGATTAGCTGTGAAACTCTGTAATAGTCTTCATCTGTTACCAAAAAAAAAAAGCTTCTTAGATGAGTGGTGGGAGTTACATTTTATGTGGCTATAATGGTATTTGTAATATAGCTAGAAATTATATTAAGAAACTGACAGTAGTAAGTTCTCCTCCAGGGTCTTTGTCCTATCTAGACATAAGAATTTGTCTATGTTTAGAGTAAAAAATGCTCTCTTATTGAGCAGTTTTTAAGTCCAATTAGATAGCTATTGGTAACCCCCAAGATAAAAGTGCCACTAATGAACCATTAGGTAATTTTGCTAAGCAGTCATTGTTGTGGTTCATAAGCTTTACAGCAGGGTAGGAATGTAGATTTATTTTCTTCCTTTGCAGCTTGCATAGCACCTTCTGATACTATGAGAGCTAGATCTCATAGAAGAGGCTTCCAGGTCAGTTACAACTTGATTTCTACAAGCCCTGTGTCCAAAGTGTGTGATGTCTTTAGCAATAGGGTCTTACCTTCAAGGTCTGGGAGGCAGCCAAGGTCTATGGTAATAGCCTATATTTTGGGGGAGCCTTTTGGACTACACTGCTTAACAACTTGAAGAGAAATTTTTCTTGTCTGGCACTGGGTATATATATATATATATATATATATATATATATATATATATATATTTCCCTTATAGATTTTCCAGACATCCTTAGCATTATCTATTTCTCCTCCTCCCCCTCATTCTCTTTGATCTTTCCTCTCCCCCAGTTAAATTTCCCCTCCCACTGATATTTTCCATTTACCCCCATAGCACTTGTGTTCTATTATTCTCAACTCTAGAGCACCTTCTTCCTCTTCCCTCTCTTTTCTCCATGCTCTTTCTACACAATGAAGTTCTACTCTGTTGTAAAGAAAAATGAAGTTTACAGGTAAATGGATGGAATCAGATAACATTATAATGAGTAAGTTAACCCAAACCCGAGAAAAGAAAGATGCTGCATCTTCTCTCCTATCTGTGGACGCTGAATTTGAATTTTTAAATGTAAGTATACAGCCTGAAATAACATCAGAAGCCAGGAAAGCAGATTATCAGTTTTTAAAGACCGTGTCTCCATAGTTATAAAGGTAGCTTTATTGGGATGAATCAAAAGAGTTCTTCTAGAACTAAAGAGTTGAGAGTCTGACCTTCACAATTCCAGAGTGAAATGGTACAGCTTTGAAATAAGATAGTCCCTCCATGTGTAGACAGTCTCTCTAGTGGTCCTGAATGATCTCTGCTTCCTATCACTCAAGTCATATGTAATCCTATTCTTAAGAATATATGATGGAATGTAGCAAAAGATGTGGGTGTCAGTTCTAAATATAATATAATAAATATAAATATACAGTGTCTTTACCTCGTTTATACTTTCTTATTTTATCTTGCCAAATTAGGGTCTTGGTGGAATTTAGTCCTGATGGAAGCTCTTCAGAGTCCAACAGTTTTGTAAGTAAGTGTGGAAATAGATCCTTTCTTAGTTTACTCTTGAAATGCCCACAGTCATGACTGATAGGCACATCAGTGCAGCAATGACTAACAGATACTCCCTTGCAGCCTTGTGAAAGGCCTGGAGCCACAAACACCGAACTGAACCTGACCCACAGAGCTGTGAGGTAGTAAATTATTCCAGACATTAATAATGACATTAATTTCTGGCTTAGCAGCAAGTATTGATGTGTCAGAAATCTCACCTTATTATATAGGACCTATATACTATAGGTCCCTGGAGAGAACTTAATGCATATGTGATATGATGATACTTTTATATTATGTCATTTGTATAGTATTAATGCAAGTAGTACCAGGAGGATATTACAATAATGGACAATAAAACCTTAATGGGCTTAAATTGCCTCACAAAAATGGTATTTGTTTCACAAAAATATATTTCTGTTATTTCTAGAACAATTTTAGAAACTCTGATAGTGAACCATCATGCCGGTGACCATGACATGAAGCCAGATACTTGAGCCTCTATGCCCACTCTCTACCAGACTGCTCTTCACTCTGAAAGACAGATTGATCAGTAATCCCATATCAGTGTGAATGTAAGAAACTACAACTTGTCATATAATTGTTATTGTAGCACATAACAGTACAGCCAAGTAAGTGACTAGAAATATATACAGCATGTTTTAGAAAACGATGAGATTTTAATGTACTCCTATAGCCTAAATTCATGACTATACAGGATATTTATACCACTTAAATAACTACCTTTCACATTCCATTAGCCCTCAAATAATAGACAAAGAAGAAGGCAAATTTAAAATGGAGTCCTTGAAGTCCCCCACCCACCGTGATGTGTACTTTCTCAGCCTCATGAGTCATGCACTGTGTGCATACAGTTGGCTCCGATGAGCTGGCACTTTTGAAACTGCAGCAGCTGCACTGAACAATTAGCAGGCTCTAACTGCGAAAATTTCTCATGGGGGACAAAGAGACAGCTGGGCATTGCTGGTGCTTGTCTGGTGGACGTTTGTTAGTTTGTATGAACACTGAAATTCTCAGGGCAGCAATCAATGGGTGAGATAATTCCACCAAGAATACATTAACCCAGAAAACTGCAACTGGAGAAGACATTTTTGTGGGGGGCAGTTTGTTGTCAGTGAAGCAGACTGGCAAGCCTTGCCCTAAACGTTCAGAACCAGATGAAGCCTCCTCAGTACTCCCTCTCATTAAGGGAGCCTGGTGCCCATGAATGAAACTGGGTTTATCAGTTCATAGTCTTCTCAGGGTAACTTGTTGAAATGATGCTCTTAAACTTTCTGGTCCAAATTACATTGGAACCCTCTCTATATAACAAACTTCTAGTATTAATCTTACTCATTATACCAAAGACTGTATCAAAATATTAATATCTCCTTGGTATTACTATCAAATAAGATTACCTCAAAGCACCTTAATCCATTCAGTAATTTGGAAAACCTCAGTATCTTAGAACTATCATTTACTCTGCTATGAAGACAGATGCTAAAATAAGGTGATTTTTGTAATATATTTTTAATGTAATATATTTAAAATAAAGGTTATGAATCTTAAGCTAATGAGAGGTTTTCTTCATAGTTCATTTTAGAATTCTTCCACTTTACTAAGCTATACATCACTTGAGTGTTATCTTCAATAGCACAAATTCATCAGAATACTTTATTAAATACACTTATAAAACCTTTAAGCCTAACTAGTCAAGATAATCAATGTCTCAGATAGTAACTCCAGTATAATTTTTAGTAAGTTATAATGACAGAATCCAATGGTTCATTTCCTCCTGAGTTGAAGAACGAATACCTTTCCAGGGAATATTTGCAAATTTGAAGCTACACAAAATAAGATCCTATTGTTACCACTAGTAGAAACATAGCTTCTAAAATGTGAAGAAGGTTATTCACATAAGTCCCACATTTGTAGTACATCCCCTTATAATAGCCATAAATATGCTCATGGGTCAGAAGGAGAAGATTCCAGATTTATTTGTATTTTAGATACCTTAGGACTTTGGAAACAAGTCATCTATAGCTTAAACAGGCACATAAACGTTGTCATTCAGTGGCAGCTATTTAACCTGATTTTAAGGAAGCACAAAAGAGAAAAATGGGATTCTTACCTGGACCTAAGTAACAATTAAAGATAATATCCTAGAAATGATGGTCATTCCTGACATTCTGAAGATATTTTTGCAATGACATCATTTTATCTAGTAGAGTGAAATCAGCTAATGTGACACTAGAATTTTACATGTCAGAAGTGCTCAGAGCTCAGTGTGCCCTTGGATAGTAAAGAGGAAAGGACCGTAACAGGTAAAGCCAAGGAGATCAGGATCCCTGTGTTCATGCTGACTGACAGCATCTCCAACACAGTCGTGTTCCTTTGACTCCTTTTCTAATTCTCTCACCCCAAGGAAACAGATTTAAGAGAACAAAATAAACCACATTTTAATTCAATGGGCTTCAGAGAGAGAGAGAGAGAGAAAGAGAAAGAGAGAATAGAAAAGGAAGATATTCAATGAAGAGGGTATTTTGCTCTTTTTGCTTTTTAAAAATTTTTCCCATTTTGCAGCAGACAGATGTCTTAAAACCCATTTTGGTCATTTTTGACTACACAAAGAAAAATAAAGATACACATAATAAACCTAAAAATAAATGGTACAAAAGTATTTTGTTCTAATTCATAATTTCAGTCTCTTTCTACTGCTGGGAAAATATTATTCTGGTCTTAAAAGTCAATTGATTTAGGAAGTGATTTGGTAGAGTTATGGTTCTTTCTTGCCTTTTCGAGCATATACCTACTTCATCCAGCGAGCCAGTCAGCCATACAACCAGCCACCCAGCGTTCATTATTTGAAGTTTACTGAGTACCTATAATACAGCAGACTCTTGGAAAACCATGAAGAACGGCAACAATGGAAAAAAGACAGTTTCTCTTTTCACAAAGCTTTCCTAGGAGCAGGGAAGACCAGCTTGACAGGACCATACACAAACTTCATTAAAATCTTGGTATACATAATAAAAGACTAAGAAAGTATAGTGCTGTGTAAATTTCCCTAAGGTTATTCCTTGAGGAAATGGCATTTAAGATGTAGTGGGATAGGTATGGTAGTGGTACAGCGATGTGATATTAGATACCAGTAGTGTGCATCAAGCAGAGACTTGTTAATGACTTCCCACAACAGAAATAACTATCTTGTGTATCTGACATTCCCTTGACATGGGAACCGAGGTTTTTGTAGGAAGCTATGGCCATTTATCTTTGCTAGTTACAAACTATCTCTTCCTACATACTCATTCTTGATAGGACTATATAGACTGCTGGACATAGAAGTGACCAAGTGGATTTTCCAGCATCAAGCATCTACGGCCTGATTCAGATAATAGAGAATCATGTGTTACCTCACAGGTAAGCTTCCTGTAGATTTTAACTACTAACATGGAATAAAAGTCTTTATGTTTAATATCAATTTGTAATTAGCTCATTCTATGACTTAGGTAAAGAACCCTGGGATATATCTTGTTGGTCTCTAATTTCATAGGTTTGATTCAGTTTGTAAATCTTCTTCTCTATCTTTATAGGCACTTTGCCTTTCTTGCTTGCTAGCTCCCACCTGTAATCCTAACAAGGCATGTTTCTAAAATTCGTTCCTCTGTGATCCATGAATTTCATCCTTTGAATCTACAAGACAAGAACCTGAAGCTACTGACTCAGTATGAGGTTTATGTTCACTTCTGGAGCCCTAACACATGACTTAAAGCCCACTTGAGGCTAAGAAGCCTCCACTGCAGTCAAGGATCCTGTTCCCCCATTTCAGTATCAACCCACTTTACAGAATGTGCAGAGTTCTTTCAAATCAAGTCACCATCCAAATTAATACAAATCCCAAATTAGAGAAGTCTGAATGAGTGAGTGCCTAAGACTTTATAACACATTGTGTTTTCCTACCTTCCTATCCAATATTAACCTACTGAATCATGATCCACTGAAGTTTCTGGCACTAATTTAATTTCCAACCCCCCTCCCGCCTCTGGCATAAGGTAGGTCCTTGGGCAGTTTAAGCTTTTGACCTACTTCAGCATTTCTTTTATGCTCTGGAAGGTATCACATTTTAGAGAGCAGTTTAAATTCTAGAATAGGTCGTTAATCATTTTGACTCCTGGGGATTTCCTGGTGCTTCTGAAAAGGAAGCAGAACTAATACAAATGAAACACACGGGGGACTTTTATTTTTAAAAGTTCATATCTGTTCACAGAAATCACAAGGGAAGGGAAAGAAGGAAACCACTCCAAATTTAAGTAAGTGACAAAGACTCAACTACTGGAATATTCTTCTGACAGAGCGACTATAGCCCCTAATGGGAGTGGGGGAAATGAAGCTCCAGACGGCATCTTTTAAATTAAAATATCTTTTAAAACAAATAATGCTTATTATTTATTAGCTATGAAATACACATACTGATCAAAGGTTTTAGTTTATGTCGCCAAGTATCAGTCTGAATTTCTTTAGGTGCCCAGCACCTAAAAAGCAGAATTCAAGATTTATTTCATTGAGAAATTAACTTTCATAATTTAAGCATAAATCAAGTAATGATGTGTAAATTGTTCATTTTTCAATTTCTATAGATTAAATATGAAATTTATGTTTGCTTATAGGATAAGCATGGAAAGAACATTCACTTGAAAAGACAGTAAGTGGGGCTGGGAAGATGGTTCAGTGGTTAAGACCACAAGCTGCTTTCGCAGAGGACCCAAGTTCAAATCCCCTGCCCCCACATGATGGCTAACAATCATATGTAATTCCAGTTTCATGGGATCTGACTCCCTCTCCAGACCTCTGAAAGCATTGTACAACATAGGTCCATTTACATACATGCAGGCAATACACTCGTACACATGAAATAATAAATAAAATATTTTTAAAAAGAAACTGAATAAGCTACGAGTGTTAAAACACAAGCCAGGCAATTCAAGTCTCCTTCCAACATATGTGTGCCTATCTGTGTGTGTATATGGATGATTATTATATCACCGAAATGAAGAGCATAACTGGATGTCAGGAACTGAAGAAAAGTAATTTTTCTACTTACCTAGAGATGAGTTTGGAGAAGTCCTGCCAAGAGTCGCTATCAATGACATCCCACTTCCTGCCTTTTTATGGTTGATCAGTCCCTTATTTTTAGTAATTTTTAGAATGAAACTCACTGTAGACTGATATTTGAGATAAAGGATGGAATTTATTTTAATTTCTAGTGCATGAAAATATCTTGGATTTTATTGGAAGGTTTTGCTACTTTAACCTGGTATTGTTTGGAGAATGATCTTGTCAAAAGTCCATACTTTCCTATGGTTTTAATGAAAATATTTTAAGGCATTCAGAAAGGAAAGAAGATCTGTAGTTGAAGACAGGCACTAAATGAAGCACTCAAAACTAAGGTCAGATTGCTTGATATAGGAATTATGCTTCAAACCCTTGATGTATTGAAATATTACTATTTTAGATTGACACCTATGGTATATGTGCATTTCAGTTTTCTGAACACTTACTACATTGTAAATGGCTCAGTGTTCAATAAACACAGGGAGACCAATAAATTCATAAAAGACCTTGAATTGCAAATAATACCCCTTCTTCAGAAGAAAGCTGACTTATTGCGCCTGTGACTCTTTAAGGCGGCGTGGACAGTTAGGCGGTGGTGCTTCATCTACCTGAACAAGGCACAGTGGCAGGGACTTTGGAAACCTGCCAACAGAATGACATAGCTTCCTTCTAAGAAATACCTTCTTTTACCTGTGAGTTGTTCACCACACCCTCCTAGGCTTCTGTCAATAAAAGCTTCATTTGACTTAATGAGCTTTTCCTTCACAATGCAAATACACCCCAGTGGGAATAAAACTGTTTTTCATGCAGATGTTTACATGCAATATTTAATCAAATTAGTAGCATTCAGAAAACGTGGGTTTTTATTACAAGGGGAAAACTGAAGAGATTTTAAAATCGCTTCTTAAAATTTCATATATTCCTTTGGAACACTTCAACAATCTACCAGATGGCCATCCATAAGTATGGAGCTCTTCAGAGAGGAAAATTGTGGAAGGATGGGACACCTTACAGCGCAAGGTGCTGATAAGTGCACGGGAGAAGAAACCAGAAGACAAAAAGCAGGAAATTGGTTTAAGAAAGAATTGGCCTTTTGCTATTCTGCCAGTCATATCTTACCTATATCTTTGGTTTTCCTAGTCACTTAGACAATCTCCATGCTACAGTCTGCCTTGTACCCTTCCTGCACAGGCCTGTACCAGGTAGCATCCTCTACCTTCTTGCTCCTTCCACCACTGACTGTAAGCACCGTTGCGTCTGATTCATCAGACTGAGTTAGATTGTTTTGTCTATCCTACTTCACCCTGTCTATCAATTTTCAACCTTGGCCATACTTCAACATATGTTCTGTATTTCCTTCTGTTTTTATATTCTCAACAGTTTTTTCCACAGAACTGTAACCAGAATTTATAATGATGTGATCTGTTCGGAGTAAGTGCTGTGCACAGACCTGGGGTCTGTTTTGCTCTGGAACTCACACTAAAGAATTACTGAATGCCTATAATAAGAAAAACATTACTCCTTCCTTACAAATTAAGAATCTAAGACAAAGAAAGAAGAAATCATGAAGGAAGAATATTGTCACTATGAAATTATGGGGGCTCAGAGATGAATCAAGCAAAGCATCCCTTATACATTTAAAATAAATTGGAACCAGAGTCTTAGTCTGGTTATTAATCTTAGTCTTATTATAGTCCCAGGATCAATTTATCTGAGATTTTCTGTACAGGACAGGGTCTACCTTCATTTTATAACTTTCCTACTGGTGAAAAGGAGAGGGGAAGGACAGAATCTATAAAATTATCAGTATAATTAACTTATATGTATCTTATTGAATCTACCTATAATTTCATAGAAACTCAATAAAGGTTAAAGGAATGGGTACATGAGCTTATTCTTTATTCTCTTGTGAATGCCAATAATTTTCTATGTGCAATGATATTTTGGTTATTTTAGTTATTCATTGGCAAATGAGCATCGTTTTGAGTTTATTGGGCCAGGTGTTAAAACACATTATGATCCTATCTCTCAAGGTATAGGTAAGGAAATGAAAATAATTCTTTGTATATATAAATAAAGATAAATTATATAATATGAATCTGTCTATTCATCTGTTTATCTCCCATCATAATCATCATCATATAGTCATCTCAGAAAAGACACAATGTAGCAGGATATAAATTGGTCAAACAAAAATAAATTGTCCTTAGGATTTAGGAGTTGGAAAATCTGGTGCAAACTGTGAAGCTTGTTTACTTCTAGACCTCAGAAATGGGAATAATTTGAATGACAGAGAGGAAGATGGCAATGCTGTTGAACTAAGAATAACTACAAGCAAAAATCCCAGATCATATATGCATCATAGGGAGGACAAAGGTTTCTTCAAGGAAACCATTGGACCAGCACAAATGTTTGCTTATGAGGAACAACAGGGAAGGGAAGAAGGACAGCCAGTGTCCTGTGAGAACACTCTGAAGTGAGATCTATCTAAAAGTCTTCTGCAGCATTTATATGTGTTTGTGTGCATTTCCCAGGAAAATGAAGAGCTGATTCCAAATGATACATTCGGAATTCCAAATGATAGGTTTATATGGGTAACAGTTCAACAAAGAAATTAACCTATTAAAATAAAAAAGTTTTCTATCTATGTGTTGGGAATAAGGGCTCCAAACAATGCTAGGACTTTTAAACAGCCCCATTAAGTTTACTGTTGAACCAGATTCCAGGTTTGCAGCAGGTCACTTGGGTGAAGCATTAAGCCAGAGAAAGAGAAGAGAATGATATTATTGATGTGAGCTGTTTGTTGCACCTACAGAACCCTGGGAAATTGGAAGTGTTTCAGAAGTAGGTTCTCCTAACCTTTACAGATTAAACTGGAGTTTTTTTTTCCTACCTTTACTAGATAACTATGTGTCATAAAACAGTTTTATTACAAATTTTAACGTGTGTACTTGATATTTTCTGGATTATATCTTGGATGTCAAGTGCCAACTGAACATAATTATATTCCAGCTATTAGCAAGTTAATTTTCACCTGTTGTAACTGAAAATTCCTGGAACTGTTATCCACCGGTAATTGTGTTGTGGATTTATTCTCAAGGGATGAAAATTGGTAAGGGCTCTTGTTAATAAGGAATTTACTTTCATAAACTAAGAAAATAAAAGTAGAATGATTAGAAAAAAAAGCCTCATAGTCTCAAACTTCATACTCTTTTTTTTCAGATAGCTAATTTAACATTTTCTGAGGGTGGGAACAGATATGTATATTAAACACATAGAGACTATTTTAAAGATTTTACTTCAAACCAATTGTTTTAATAGTTTGAATATAATCTCTTAAAGATACTATTAGCAAAAAAACCCACAAAGTTAAATTAGGTTTCAGGCTATCCCTTCTGGAATCAGCATGCATTTCTGTATTTTGCTAACTTTTTTGGTCTTTTTTGAGACAGGATCTCCCTGTAGCCCCAGTTGTCCTGTAACTCACTATGTAGACCAGGTTGGCATTTACTTCACAGAGATCCACCTATTTTGCCTCCCAAGTGCTATGATTAAAGGCCATCATGTTTGGCTGGTATATACTTTTTAAATATGAATTTTAGTTTTATATAGAATGAAAGAGGTATTAAACAGTGTACTATTACCATTCTTGACAACACTTAAGAATCTCATTTTTCAGTGATTAAAAATAAGTTAAAAAATTCTTTCAATGAACATAAAATCATGATTTCATTGTTGAATGTTGTATTTGATTCTCAAATTTTTATCAAGCCCACAGTTGAATTTATTAGCACAAATGTGACATCAAATTCTTGCATCTGCAAATATTCAAAGAAAAAAATATTTACCTAAATTTTAAGGACTGTGTTAAAATAACTGCTTTTTCAAAAAGCTAACTTTCTCCCCTACTGTTGAAGGAGACAGAGGAATGTAAAGTAAAAATGATAACATAAAGTACCCCATTTGATTTATTTGTTTTAACTAGCTATGAGAACTCATCTCTGGTAGGCACTCTGTGCTTTTTGCATTTATCTTATAGAGCAGAGGATCGGTGCCAGGAGAAGTCAGGCTGGTGGCGGACATACTCCTGGGACTCTACCAGTTAGGTGGAAAGAAAGAGGGCAGGAATTAAATTGTATTATTACAGAACGGCATGCCTGATAGAGTGAGCACTGGACCTACAGTTCAGGAGTTAGGCTCCAGCCATAGGTGTGTAGCTAATAATTAATGAGATTCTGGGGTTTTTTTCAAGTAATTGTAAAATATAAGTACTTACTGACCAAATTCAAAAAGTCTTGATAAGAGAAAGACAAAGAAATACTAGAGCTCTATACCAAATTTGTTCTGATTTACAAATTTAAATCAATAAGCTCCTTCAACAGAAAGAGAGAGAGAGAGAGAGAGAGAATGAGCCAATATTAGAGCCACATAGAACATCTCTGGTCTGGTGTGTCTGGGGTAGTACATAGTACATAGTCCCAACTGTCTGTACCTTGGTCCAAGCTCTTTATTGGCACTGAGGTCTCTAAGGAGAGTTTTACAACTGTGCTTTTATTTAAAGTTTCATATTTTAAAAAGAAGACTATATTAGTTAGTTTGTATATAGATGTGACAAATTATCTCACAAAAGCCACTTACAGAAGGGTTTACGCTACATACAGTGCATCACAGCGGGGAAGGCATGGCCTCAGACTATGCGGTGGCTAGTCACACAATGCATCTACAGTCAGGAGACAGCTAAAGATGAGTGCAGGCACTCAACTGCTTTCCCCTTTTGTTTCAGTCTAGAACCTTGGGCCATGGAATGGTGCTGTCCACATGTAAAATGGGTCTTCTTGCCTTAGCCTATTCTAGAAACCCCTCGCTGACATGTTCACAGAGTTGCTTCCAAGAAGATTCTAAGTCCCATCAACTTGACCAGCAATAGTATCATCAGAGAGACAGACTTCCTCAAAAACTGTAGCAATAAAATGTTAAAGAAGCCAGAAAATTCATAACTGTGAGGACAAACACCGTATTCATATTAGGTAGAAACATTTTATTCATGTTCACAAAAGGAAAAAATGAAGGAAGAGAAGTCTTTATCGGAAAGATAAAATGAGTGGGTAAGATCTGATAGAGAGAGGGAGTGAGAGAGAATATTAATGAATTTTTAAAGTAACTCAGGTGCTTGAAAGTAACAAATTTTAAAGGTCTGAAATCAGTATTTTCCAATACAAACCTATGACTGAAGGATATAGCTGTGGGCATAATTTACAAATGAACAGATTATCTTTCTAAAATAGTTTGTTTCAGTTGAAATGACAGCTTCCAATCAACCAAGAAAGAAAACTAGACTGTTTTTATTACATTCACGTTTATTCCACTTTGGATACTGTTCACTCGTGTTAGTTCCCTGTCCCAAAAATTAAAACCTTGATCTCAGTATGAGCAGTCGTCATGTGGACACTTTACTTTTAATGTAAGAAAGATCAACAGGCACCAGGGACTGGCTAAAGGCTATTTTATCTTTTTTGCCACATTGGAAAAGAAACAGGAGACAAAAAAACAACCGCCCTTCACCATCACCATCAACAATAAATTAGGAGGGGGCACAAAGAAGGGTGTAAAATACATCAAAGCACAATCTATTAACCTCTGCCAGGATCCCACTAAGACTGAATAGGTCATCTTTCAACATAGTGCTTTTAGAAAGGAGGCTTGAGTTTCAAAATAGAATTACAGCTGCCTTAGTACTAAGATGACCAATGGGACTTTTATGACTTTATTTTATTTCACTCTTCTATTTTGGATTTCTTCTTAAATGTGTTTCTGTGGCGGAAATCACTTCCTAACTCAAGGAATGGTTGATGGCCATCTTACACTGACAGGCCTTGGGCTGTTTGGTATGTGAAAATATCATGTATGCTATGATTTTTATATTGATAACAACACTTTGCTAAGTTCTTATCCTGCAAAACATGAAAAACTTACTTCTTCTGCTTACCCTCATGTTCTCGATAGATGACTCTTCTTGAACTGGGTTTGCACAACCCCTGGTTGTGAGGATAAATGAGCAAAGGGACTTTCTCTGTACTTTCTGTTTCTTGGTTTGACTTTTATCTTAAAGCTCAGACTAACTGGAGGGTGGGTGGGGGTGGAAGAAGAACTAAACCATCTTGGCAGCAGATCCACAATCTTCTGTGCCTCGGTTGCCATAGCAACCAGGCTATTGCTATGTAACCTAAGCTAAATTATTTTTACCTGTCTCTTCTGACCACTCATATATTTTTTTTTTTTTAATTCCAAACACCTATGTTCAACTAGATTTCTTTGGCTGACTCAACTTCTAAAGGATGTGACAATCTTTTTCTTTCCTATACTTTAAATATTTGATGAACATACAGAATGAAACAGATGGTTTTTAAAGGCAATTTTCATGAATGCTTCACACAAAGCTATGGCTTTTATTCAGTGGCTTCCAGGATTTCATAAGGATATATAATTCCTTCATCAGCTAAACTGTGGAGAAGTATGAGCACTGAGCTAAGTATGAAAATTTTGTTAGAATATATGTCAGTAAGTGATATTAGAATTTATATGCCTATAAAATTCAGTGAAAATAGAAAATTAATTTGTTGCTTTTTAAAAATTCCTGATTTGCTCTTTCAAAAGAAGAAACATCTTTCTTTATATTTAGTATATTTGTAGCATAAAACAAACAGGCTTACAAAAATCAATTGCTACTAAAATATTTACAGATACCTTTGATCTTATTTTCCTCACTATTTAGATTATAGAATATATTTATTTGATGAGAAAAAGCTTAAAATCATAAGCTAGAAACATTAATATAAAGGCTTAGTATGGTCAAAGGCCCTTGAAGGCAAAACCTTGTTTGTATATTTTTGAATCAGCTATAGTATTCAACATTGGCTTACATTTAGTAAGCACTCAGAGATGCTGAATTCCTACTGAATGTGCTTCATGCTTATTTCAAAATTAAGTTATATTTTATTAATTTACATTTATAGAAGTAGTTTATAAACCATGTCCAGAACATGGGGAAAATATTGAATAGATATTTCTGTTTTGCTTACCCAAATTTGATGGTATTCTATAAATAACAAAAAGATGATGGATGCAGACAAACGTCGTATCAACTGGTGGTTTTCAGAAGCAATTTGTCTTCCTTCATTGGATTTCAAATATAATTTATATTTTTGTGATTATTGCTGTTTCTAGTAGTTCAAGATGATCTGTTCAGTTCTATTGAGTATGTATGTATGATAGTTTAATCAGTTTAAATACAAAAGGAACTTTAATCATGTTGTAGAGGTGCTGTGAATTTTATATTTCACAATTCAAGAATGAAGAATCAATAAATCTATTTAAAAACAAATGAAAATTACAATTTATAATAAAATATGATTTTTTAACTTAACAGCATTACTGAAAAATATTGCCATATATAAAATCAGTTTTAATTTATAATATATAAATTAAAAATTATATCTTTGAAGAAAGCTTACTATTTAATTTATTTGATTTGAGAGAATAAGCTAAGTATGTTAAAATTTTTATGTCTAATCCTGAGATGATAATTTTAAACATGGGCTAATTTGATAAAAATGAAATTATTTTTACATTGAAATTATTAAACTATATACTACTAAAATGATTGAAACTACTAAATCATAAGTAATTGTCTGGAATCACTGATTGACAATGAAGAAATTATGAATAAATTTGCATTGGACAAATTTCAGCAGGAAGTAAATGTTTTCGGTCTCATCTGTGAGCACTTACTTGTGTTATTTACAACAGTGTGACTTGTAACTGTAGGGTATGTGTGCGCGCACACACACACACACACACACAATCCCAGTGTCCTCACCTAAAATTAGCACAGGGTATATGGACATGACCTTCCACAAGAGATGAGCTCCTTGAGATTATAGTCGGTTTTCTCTTCCTGTTTCTGTGCCTCACTTCTCTGATTATTTGCTACTGTTCTGAGTATGACACTTGGCCATAAAGCCACATGGTTCAAGTGCGTCCACTTACTAACATGACTTCTGAGGAGATTCAGGGGACAAATGGGGAAACAACAGAATCATACAAAGAGTTTACTTTAGAAAGTTAGGCCTTCATTAATGGAAATTAATGAAGGTGACTTTGGCTGGAAAGATACTTCTACATTTCAACATGTGTCCTCCACAAACTGCTTCCTCTCTTTAAACTTAATTACTCCCCTATGAAATGGGAATAAAAAGTAGCACCAAGTATCATACAGATTAAAATTGATAATCTACTAAACCACTCATTACAGAGCCCACAACATTGTAAACATTTGATCAATGTCAGCTCTTATTAAATTTACCATAATTCTATTTCCATGCCCCAAATATAATTGCCATGGGTCCTGAATACTGGATAACTTTGGTTTAGACTTCTGCATATATTTAAAGATTATACAGTCTTTTATATATTCAAATATTTCTTTCTTTTACCTAATTTTGTGATTGATTAAACTTAATTTTATTGAATATTCACTTCAGCAAATTTATAAAGAAATGCTTCTGTACTACTAATAAATTTCATATACTGTTCTCTAGATTAACATTTCCTAATTCATTTGGGCATCATCATGCATCTTATTTTCTGATAATGTCTATGTGAATTCTCATTAAATCCACAATATAGTTCTCATAAATGATATTAACCTGTTGAACAATTTGGCATTGATTTAATCAATGTTGATTTGAAAGGGAATGGAAATTCCTTTACTTTCCTAACATGATGTTGTAACATTAATTACATTATTTCTTGTCAATACTATTGTTATGAACACTTACACAATGGTTCACACAGTAATTTATAATACCGTCTATTTTTATACTAGGCATTATTCCCTTGTAGTATTATATCGTATATTTCACTGTTGCACTATTCCTTGTAGATTTTTATAATTCTATGTTTAAAATTCACCTAGCAATTAATGTAACTGTACTTCATGTGTATATCATATCAGTGATGCTGTTCATTTGATGCTGTACATTTTCCCTGCAACAGACTATTGATGTTTGTTCCTCTTTCAGACTCTTCTCTACTTCATTTCAGGGGGTGATTTTCAACAAATAACTACATTTTTTACTATAAGGATGATCACAAACACACATGAACTGACCAAGGTCCTTGTTCTTTGGACAAACTATGGACATAAGAAGCATTTATTACCAGATCACAAACTATGCACATTATGGAGACTGGGGAGTCTGAGGAATTTGTCACTCTTAGGTGCTGAGTGAAGTCAAAAAGAAGAAATCAGGGCCAAGGAAGGAGCAAATGCTGTCATTAGTCAACATGGCAGATCTGCACCTTCACTTCTTAGCAGTTACAAGTCGAAGCTCCTCTCTTTCCATTCTACTGTGCTGCAGCGTCAACATGGAGCCTCGTTCAAAACAATAAAGTTTTGGAAACCACAGCCCCATCATCTTAAGCTTTTCTGGTACTCCTTTTTAAATGTCATGTACAGCATGTGGCTGGAGATGTTGCTCAGTTGGTAGAGTGCTTGCCTAGTGTGCATGAAGCTTTGAGAGACACCAGCACTATACACACTGGGGGTTGGTGGTCCACATCTAAATTCAAGTAGAAGAGGAGGATTAGGATTTCAAAGACATTCTTGGCTACATAGTGAGCTTGGAGCCAGCCTGAAATGCATTAGATTCTGTCACAAGTAAACAGACAAACCACTAATATGAGGGAGCTTGGGGGTTAACTAGAATTGTTTGGCATTCTCATCGTGCAAGTTATATGAACTATAGATAGCAAAAATTCATAGAATTCTATACATTTTTTGACAGTAGATTTTTTTATTGAACCCTGCGTAATTCATACAGACTCTTTCAATCAATCCTAATCATCTTTGTACCCCGTCCTCACAGGCAACCCCCTATAGCCCTCCACTGGAATCCATACATTCTTTCACCTGGGTTAAGATCTATTGTGCTTAGTTAGTGTCCCCAAATGTTCCTTAATGTAGGTTCATCCATTGAAGTCTAGTCAACCTGTCTGGAGCCCTCACTTTAGAAAGATTGGCTCATCCTCACCCAACAGTAATCAGTTGCCAATATTTTTTCAGCAAAGATTGGAGTCTGCTACCCATTTCTCCAGCTCCATGCTAAGTTTCTGTCTGTTTGAATTTGCATGAGTCTTGAGCATGTTGGTTCATTGCTGTAGGTTCATATGAGTGGATTCCAGGAGCTTGTAGAATCCTATTTCCATGTGGTTACACACCTCCTCACTGGCTCTTACAATCTTTCTGTGCCCTCTTCCATATGGGCCCCTGAGGCTTGGGTGAGTAGAAGTTAGTATAGGAGTCCTCTCCAGGGACCTACACTCTTCAGAATTCTAATCTCCATTTTTTGACCATTTGTGACCTTTTGCGTTAGTGGTCCTCTGTTTCATGAAGGGCTAAGAGATTCATTAGTGTCCTCTTTTCCCCTTGTTCCATGTTATATAAGCATTGGTGATAGAGGTTACATTGTAGATGTGTCACTTAGGCATAGGAAATTCACTGACAATGTCTGTGTGTGACCAGTTGTGGTACTCTGTAGTAGTCTCCATCTGGTGCAACAGAAGCTTCTTTGATTAGTGGTGACTGGGGTACTTGACTGCATATATAAGGATCCATATTTTGAGCTTAGTATAAAGTTACATTAGCCCTGAGATGTGACAGATGTGGAGATTTCTCTAAGATGTATGACTTCTTCAGCCTTGTGTATTTGACTATGATTACAGTATGAGTTTCCTTCCATTGATTGGGCTCTAAGACCAATTAGGCAACCACAGATTGCTTCCAAGAAGAAAGCACCAGTGTAGTGTACTGTGGTGGTCACTAATGTGGTTATTTGATCATGAAGCTGGTGTTGGGCCATTGATTGATGTTCTCTCTTGGATGCTTGCATAGTGCTCTCCAGAGCTATGAGAACTATCCTTCAGGGAAGTGGTTTCCAGGTCAGTTGCCACTCCATTGCTCCAAATCTGGCCTCTGAAGTATGTCCTGTTTTGAATAATAGGGTCTTACCTTCAAGTTATGGGAGGCACTCAAGGGATGTGGCAATAGCCTGTGTAATTTTGGGAGTCTCTTGTTTCTCTCTCTCTGTCTAATCCTCCCTCCATGCCTTCTCCATTTAAAGTGTCCCATCTCCCCATTTCTCCTTTGATAATACTGTTCTTCCATGGTCCCTTCTGATACTCTTATGCATATCCCAGGCGAGTAATTGAACACAAAAGCTGCCAAAGCCCAAGAGCACAACTCCTCAGAGTTACTAAATCCTAAAAGTCAGCACATTTGACTTGGAATAGTATTAGGAATAGTTAAATCTCATAAGTGTAAAATTTTGGTTTTCTTTTATTAATGGTAAAAGATAACCAAGAATATGACCCTCCATTAAATGCTACAACTGCATGGTGAATGAGAATCTTCCCTGTAATTTTTCTGTTTCTACTTCTTACTGCGCATATTTAAAATTGCCAAGCAATATCTTCTCTCTTTACTGTATACACAAAGGCCTATATGATTTAGGAAGGAAACATACAAACACACATTTATTCTGTTAATTATTTCCTATTTCCTCCAAATGAAAAGAGGATGTTAACTGAAATGTGTCATACATGGCTGATGTATCTCAGAAGGTAATATTTTATGACCAGCCAGGAAAATCCAACAGTAGACCCAAAGTAGCAGTAAGAATATGAATCTTGCTTAAGGGAAGAATTAAGAAGGCAGGTATTTGCTTTGGGAATTTTGATTGAAGATTTATTCTTGCTGAATTCCTTCTGGTACCCTCTGTGTCTCGTGTATGAATTTCATTTCTTCTTATGTGTCATATTTTATGATGGGCAGTCAGCAGTTTAACCAACCATCATTCTCCATGCCATGGTTTCCTTCTTACATGTTCCCCATCCCAGATTCTTAATCCAAAAAATGGAAATTTCTCAAACTTTGCAACTAATAGAAGCATCTATATTATCTGAACATCACCATGCATCCCCTATATAAGGAAGGGTTCCTTTTTTTAGCACTGTTTGCATCATGTCTGTGCATGTATTATAATGTTTCCCCTGTCCCTTGTAATGCTAACCAAATCCACACGTCTCTTTTCTTCACTACTTCAAGGTAGACAATTGTCTTCTAATTCTAAACTTCACTGTGTTACACTCCACATATTTGTTGAATGACTAAATATCTACATGAATTATGGATAAATGAGTGAATAACAATAGGGTCCTTCCTATGAAGAAACTTCTTTTTTAGTGGAGAGAAAAATAACTAGTTGGCTAATTTTAATTCAATGTATAAAAGTGAGAAGATTTAAATGATGAAAAAAAATCATGAGAAGATCTTAATTGTCCATTTCACTTTGGCCTTTTTCCCTTGATGTCTACTGAGGAATGATTAGAATCCATTGTTCAGTTATTCATGAACAAAAGTTTGGTTTCTTTGAAGAAAGTACAAGGATGCAAATCTATTAATGCACAAGAAGAATTGACAAGAAAATATGCCTGATTGTTCCAATCTAATAGGTTAATAATTTCCTGACAGGGAATCTAACAACCTTCATGAACAAAATGTAGATTTTAGTCATTAACAAGTTACTTCTAGAGGCTGGAGGACAAATAGCATTGTAAATTATGAATGTGCAAATTTCGAAGGTAGTGATGACCAGAAACCTTCCTAAACGTTAAAGAGTCAGAGGATAGTTTAGCTTTAATAACCTAAATGAAATTTTAGATTTTATATTGGGTATGAGATTTTTTTCAGTATTTGATTTTTGCCCTCTTTGGATTGGCATCTAGACAGTAAATGTTGGTTATTGAAGGCTAAAGTGGAATTAAAGTGTTCCCTCATTTTTGTGTTGGTTTGAACGAGAAGTAGCCCCAGAGGCTAAAGTATTTGATCACTTGATCAGTTGGTGGGGTGTTTGCCAGAGGCAGAAGGGGAAGTCAGGAAACCATTAGGAGGCATGGCCTAGCTTAAGGAAGCAGGTTACTGGGCTTTGAGAGTTCCTGGCCTTGGCCCACTTCCAGTTTTGATGTTTCCTGTGCACATGTTTGAAGATGTGAGCACTCAGCTTTCTGCTCTGCCTTCCTCTGCTCCCAGGCCTCCCTACCATGAGTAACCCATTCATCAGGAACTGTAAGCCCACATAAACGATTCCTTCAACAAGTTGCCTTGGCCATGCTGTTTTATCACAGCAATAGAAAATAGTTAATGCTCTTTTCTTCCAGTTTCTAATCTCACCCTGTCATTCCTGTTGAAAGCTATTGTTTCTCTGTGTCCTGCTTCTCTCTGGAATTTCCTTCCATTCACTGAAAGTTTCTAACACAAGTCAGGTGGTCTTTCAATAAACAGGATCTGATTCTAGTCTTCTAGCACCCTTTAAAAGGTGCCACTTCATTTTATTCCTCTTTGATAAAAACAATTTAGAGAGTTAAAGAGGTGTATTCCATGAGAAAATATGGGGCCTTTTACAGGCCTGGTTCATTTGGTCTGCTTGCATTACTTTTATAAAATGCTTTCAACTGAATAGCTCTTACCCAAAATACAAATTTATTTATTTTTCAATTCTGAAGGCTGAAAAGTCCAAGATCAAGTCACTGGCAGATTTGGCACCTGTTGAAGATAGTCATATTTTCTCCATGTTATGCTTGGCAGAAGGGGCCCAGAAGCTGTATTATAAAGCCATTGAAGTCTTTCATGAGGGCTGCATACTCATTCCCTAGTGAACTCCCAGCATCTTGATTCCAAGTGATATTATGCTGGAACTTTTTAAAATTTTATTTTTTACCAAATTTTTGCAAATTTTATACAATAGTTTGATGGTACTTAGATTCCTTTCCCTGTCCTCATCTCCTCCCACTGACCCATCCAATTTAATGTTCTCTCTCTCTCTCTCTCTCTCTCTCTCACACACACACACACACACACACAATGATTTATAGAGTCTGATTTGTGCCCTAAATGTCCTTCAGTGTAGATCTATCCACTGGGCCTACTAAGAGCCCCGTCCCTATAAGATACTTTCCCCATCACAGCAGCCATCAATCACCAAAAGTTCATTAAGTTGGATTGGGATTTCTTGCCCACTTCCCATGTCTACACTGGGATTTTATCTTATTTGAGCTTGCATACAATAGCTTGTGCATGTGGTCACCATTGCTGTGAGTTCATAAAAGTGACTGAACCGCTGTCTAGAAGACTCTGTTTCCTGGTAGTCATTCACCCTTTCTCCCCCTTTCCATCTTTCTGTCTCCTCTTCTACCATGATCCTTGAGCCTTTGGAGGCAGAGACTTTGAAATAGGTGTCCTAATCAGGGATAAGCACTCTGTGGCCTCTTGCTCTCTACACACTGGCCAAATGTGGGGTTCTATGTAAATCATCATCTAATGTGTAAGGAATCTTCTCTGGTGAGAATTCAGAGATACTTCATTCTATGTGTAGAGGTTACATTAAGATGCATTAGTTAAGGTTAAGCATCTTACAGACACTTTTCCCATGTGTTTGACCAGTACTTGAACTCTATGATAGTCTATATCTGTCCCAAAAGAAGCCTCTTTGATAAGGTGTGAGAGGTATACTTCTCCGTATATATGAGGAATAAAATTTAGAATAAAGTAAGGAATCACACTGGTCTAGTGAGAACTGCTAAAGGTGGGAGAGTCATTTTTCTTTGGGGATATGGCCACTGGTCGGTTTTCATGCTTCAGTGAGAGACCCATACCCATGAACATATAAGCTGCACTAACTGGACTCAGTGAATTAAAAAAAATAATAATAAAGATAAACTAAGAAGACATGAGGTTAGGAGGGACATGTAGTGTATGGTATCCTGGGGAGATGAGAGATCAGTAGTGCAGAATGGATATGGTCAAAATGCACTGCATACATGTATTGGCATTTTCAAAGAATAAACAAAAATATTATTAATGTAATTATTATTTTCCAGACTCAGCTTAAATGTCTCACCTGTGTCTAGTTTTCTCTTCTGAAAAGTCTTCTTAAAAGCTTTATTTTACCCTCCATAAGCTGTCTTCCTTCATTCTTTACTAATATGCATTTAATTGTATATGTATTTGTGCTCTGTGACACTCACATAGACAAGTCTCTAAAGCGGGTGCCGTCTCTGATTGGAACCTGTCTTACTCTGTCCTGAACTGGTGAACTGACTGGGTGTGGAAGGACAGGAGGCCCTTGTCATAATCCACACCTAATAGGTTGGATGCTCACATGTGTTAGTACATCTTTTGTTTACTCTAGAAAGAATCCAATGACATTCTTCAGATTGTTCTTTCAACTTTTAGAGGTGATGTTATCTTAAATTTTAACTTTCCACTCTTTTTGGAATGAGATTTGGAATCATTCATTGCTCCAAGATTCCTCCTTGACCACTGTCAGCTGGAGATGAGTGGCAGCCATCTGTTATGGAAGTCTTGCAGTGCATGCAGTTTCTGACCTGATCCCATCACTCCTGCTGTGCTCCTCTGTCTTTCATAACACACACACACACACACACACACACACACACACACACACACATTGACATATTAGTTACCATTTATAAAATAATTTTTAAGAGATAGGTAATCAGTTGCAAGTTAAGTTCAAAGTTATCATGATGTCAATACAATTGATAAAAGTAGACTATTCATTTAAGATGAATCTATCTCTTTTTACTTATATTAGTTAAAAAGAGTAAAAATGTAAGAGCAGTGTCCCTCATTCCCATACCTTGTATATGAGTATATACCCTGATGTAACAGCAAGAGCCACGAAAATGGAAAGGAAACAAGGCAGTAAAGAGAAAGAAAGTATCTGAATGAGTGTGGTATGAGAGAATAGATGTTACAGCGGGAGGGGAATGGGAGTGTTTTGCTGGGATGGGATGAGGGAGGGGCATGAAGGGGTACACAGAAGACCAGAGGCTTTAGAGTGTGTGTCCCTGGATAGGGATCTTATATTAAACCTCACCCGTCCATGGCTCAGGGAACGTTATGGAAGAAGGGGTGGAGAGATTGTAAGAGTCTGAGTTGGTCCACGAACGTGGGGAAACAGAGGCTTTCAGGTCACTGGAAGCTTGCAGCAACGGTGGCGCTGAGCACAGGACATGTGCCAACTCAACCAGACAAGGGCCCAGAACTGAGCGAGGGAAACAGGTGGTAGACTGGCCGTAGCCTGGGAAATGTTGGAGAATGATTACTACTGGGTGAAAGACAGTAGACTTTACTTAAGATCTTTAGATAGGCTAGACTCCTGTGGATGGCCCTTCACAAAGGACATCTGAGTACAAATGCTTGACAGAATAGGATTCCACCTGTATGGAGGAATGCATGAGATCTGGTGGTTGGGGGTGCATGGATGGCGGAGGAGCAGCCTAAATTTGATTAAGAATTACCGAATGAAATGTTCAACAGCTTAATTGAAAGTAAAAAAAAAATTGCAAATACATACTAAAGATGCTATCATGAATAGCATACATAATTTCTCATTGCCAGCAAATACATACTGGTCAATTTCAAGTTTAATGAACTCAATAGTGTTGTTATGCTTACACATGTATGAAGCTTTGTACAAACAGCAATACAGTATTGCTACTGGTAATTATGATCACAAACCATTTGTTCAAAATTTTCAATGCTTAGACTAGAGATGGAGATCAAATTTACCTTTGCATTGTGGGAAGTTTATATAAATACTTGATGGGCAAATATACTAACTAAATTATTGATTGAAGAACTGTTTACTTGGCAAATTTTAGAGACATGAATTTCTACAATGTAGGTGCACTGGAAGCAAAAGGTAAGTACTGCTTAGGTTGGTATTTTGATATAATAGATACAAATCATCTTTAGTCTTTGATGCAAGATTTCTTCTAGACAGAGATTCTTTATCATGGTTCCAACTACAATATTTATTTGAAAGATGATAAAATATTGTTGCTTTAGCATGTATTGTTTCACTCTAACATTTTATCATCTCAGACAGCTCTGTCCCCCATCAACTGACTTTAAATAGTACTCAATTTAGTAGAGTAAGCATAAATAAATAAACAGGCCACAGTTAAAAATATATCCCAACTAGTCCACTAAAGTTTCACTACACAAACCTATTATGTCTTTTTAGCTGGTGGCAAGTCAATAAACATCCAAAGAAGATGGATAGAAGATTAATCATACAAATAACATCAAGTTAGCTCAGTTTTGTTGAGTCTAGTAATAGATAAAAATCACTGTAGGAAGCTTTGTTCGTTAGTTTTGTTAGGGAGTCTTTCGATATCTCAAGATAATAGGATTTCAGAGAAACCTTTCATCACCATTCATTAGAGAAAAAAAAAAAAGAAAGTTTTGTTTTCTAGTCTAAAAATAAACCCCAAAGCAGTTGAAATTGATAGTAAAATGAAGTCCTACCTGTGTCACTTTTTCTGTCACATTGTGTGTTCGCTCTTTAACCTTGGGTGCAATAATAGTTTTGTCTGAAGAAGGAGGGGATGTACTCTTTTTTTCAGTTTTGACATCTGAAAAGTTCAGAGTAAGCTGCGGAATCTTGTTGATGGTGCTGTATTTGTTGAGGTTTGAATCTGATGTGGATCCCAGCAGACTTGACTTGATATGATTAAAAGGCCCTAGAAAAATTGGAAAGTATTTGTGAAAATAATATCAGAAAAAATAGGGAAAAAAGATGGTCTTGATGCCTTGTTAATGCTCCGTAATTAACAGAACCCTGACTCCAGTTACTAAATGCAGACAGTTTCTCTTTGAACACTTTCTGACACATAGAAGGACATGTGAGAATCAGAGGGGAAAGCTAGGCACTAGATGTGCAGCCAGACAGCAAAGAGCAGCTTCCGCTGTTAACTGACTTCTTTTATTATATGCTGTTAAAACAAAAATCAAAACCAAAGAACCACAGAACCCTCCATGTTCTGCTATTGGCCAGACTATCTTTATTGTTTCCCATGGATTTTGTTTCACAATCTGGAAATGTCTTAAGGAAGCTTTGCCTATGGTTGAAATCATGTTAGCCATGAAATTTATGAGTGGGTTATTTACACAGACCCAAGTTAAGTTCCTCTCCTCTGTGTGTTACTAAGAAGTGTGTTCTTCAGGTGGTGCTATTCCCCTGAATTTCTAGAAGAATTAAACCTACACGAATGGGAGAAGACCACTGTCCTCTGTGTGTGCACGTGATCATGCGCTATTGTTCTAGTAAATGTTTTCAGGATTTTGTTTAGAATTTTGAAACCTTTCTTATCATTTTTTCTTTCAATTAGATTTTTAAATAGAAAATAATGAAACTTTTACCAAACCAAGAATGATGCTGTGGGAAGCACAAATCATAGTACACGTGACCGTAGCTAGGAAACAGAGCACCTCCAGCCTTGTGCTCCTACAAAGATAATTAAGAAGGCACCAGGACCCCAGGTTTCTTCACTGAAGGTGAGGAGCCTGACCAGTGCCGTCTCCTTTGGGACTGGATCTTCCGGTTACGGTGTCAAGATATAGTATGAAGAGTTAGGTGATGGATATATTGCTTACTCCTACAAAATAAAGCTAAACACCAGGACGAATGTATACAATTCCTGAGCCCACTAGGGTTACACAATACCTTTTTGGCTGAGAGCAGATTTGGGGTGTGGGTGGGAGGGGAAGCGGGGTAGAGGAAATAAGGGGAAAGGGAGGAGGAGGCAGATGCCCTTGCTTTCAGCTGTCTCTGCCTAAGTTGTTACCCATCTTCCCTCTACCACCACCCCGGTCAGGTGTCTCCAGTTGGTGTGTGAGCCCTAAGGGGAGCAGGTTTTGGTGTTCCCAAGAGCTGAAAACAAGTGATCCCAGGACTTGTCTACCCTCCCGGGCATGCCTTCATGTTGGCAATATTATATCTAGACTGAGGTGCTTGCACAGGTGCTATGCATAAGGCCATAAATTAACATTCCGTAGACTATATTTTGGTCTCACACAAAACAGTCAACTCAGGTCTACCATGAAGCTGAGAATAGTCATTTCATTCATCTAGATATTTACTGAGTAAAAAGAGAATCACAAAATATTTTTTAGGAAAGTTCACATTTATTTATGAAATTTGAAGTCATTTTTAAAATGTCCATTTGTTTATCAAGTATCACCTTTCTTAAGTTCCATTTCTCTCCCCTGCCTGAGTTTTTCCAATGGTGAGAATCAAGTCCATCTAAGCATTAATGCCATTGAGCTAGCTCTTGTACATAACTCATTTGCATAAAGATACTCTTTCTTCTATTTATAGAGTATAGATTGAAATAAAATCCAAAACGTGTACCAAATTAGTCATCTTCTAACAGAAACCCTATTCTGCGTGTCCTTGGAGAAGTCTCTAGTCCATGTTTCTATTTATTATTGTAACATGCTCAGTGTTTTCCTGCTTCGTGAATTCGATGTCTACATTTTAGGCACCTTTGCTAACATTTAAAATTTGTAACAGAAGCTAGGACTTCAGACTTCATAGAAATTGTCATACTTTCAGATCTAAGACTATGTTTTGTCTCCTTGCATAATTTATCTGTACCTAGGGATATAAAGTGCTTTTTGCCACTTAGAAAGGAAGCCTATATGCTAAATCTAAGCTTTTGAAATGTCTATTTGTTTGGGTGGTCAGCTTGTTTTGCAATGTCATTCTATTGGCTCTCTAGAGAATGTCTTCAGTCTCTCTACAATGCCTTCTTGACTATTTCCCTTCACAGTCTATCTTCCGTTTCTCATTCTTTTACTGATTTCTTATTTTATTCATTATTCTTTTGTGTGTCTAGGTGTGTTTGTATGTGTGTGACACAGAGAATGTGTGCATGTGTGTGTGCCCATGTGTGTGCATGCATGTCACTGAGCACATGCAGGGGTCAGAGACAACTTTCCATGGTAAGTTCTCAGTTCTCTCCTTTCACTGTGGGGGGATCCAATTCTGGTTGACAGGTTTGTATGGCAAGCACTTTTACATGCTGAGCCAGCTTGACAGCCCTATTTCTCATTCTTAACAAAACATGTGGTTTACAAGACAATTTTTTAACATGAAGATAAAGATATGCCTTAACATTTAGTGACATTTCTTTTTTCTGTGCAATTGTTACTATATTTTTTCACATAAAGAAGAATTTGACAAAATACTTAAATTCAGCTCACTTGTGAGAAAAATCACACTTCCTAATAGGCCCTTCAGTTTTTCTTGGTATATTATTTTTTACTATGTAACATGTTTAAGAATTAATATTTAAGTTTCAATTTGTGATCACTGGTTTAAATACTAGGTTTTAAAAAATATTTTATTTATTATTTTTATTTTATGTATGTGAGTGTTATACCTGCATGTGTGTAAGTGAACTCAAGTGTGTCCTGTAATGCCTGAAAAGGTCAGAAAAAGGCATCCAATCTCCTAGAACTGGAGTTATGACTGCTCTTAACTGCTGAACCATCTCTCCAGTGCCATTAAATACCAGTCTTTAGCTAATCTACCCATATTACTGCTCTATTATTGAACCTATTTTAATATGGGATATATTTTGTCATAACCTTAATGTCTTCAAAATCAATTTTTTCAAGTATGTGATTACTGAATTATGTCTTCAGTATATTTATATTCAGATGCTTGCCAAGAAATATAAATCTAATTTGATTGTAAATTGCTTTATTTTTATTATTCCTTTATATAAAGTTAGGACTCAAACTGGTCTTTTAGAATGAATTACATTGTCGCTGAATTTTATTTCATCAAGGTAAAATGAGAATAACAAAATTCTTATTGAAAAAGAGACATCCGGTTCTGATAGAGCTGACAAGTTATTTGATATAATGTGATAAAATGTCTTTCTCAGATGATCCTCAGATATGCCACTTACTTCTTGGAGTCCCATTTTAGCTTCCCTCATTTGCTACTGGAAAATTTCCTACACTGTCATTTTGTCCAGTTCTCTTTTTGAATGAATACATTGACTTAATTCAGCATAACAATATTTTTAAAATAATTTATGCATGTTACTTAGTTAAAGCATTTGAAGCTTATTTTCTCCAGCATAACAAAGATTGTCTTTATCCTTTCTCTTGATTTTTGAATGAAACATTTACATATAGAAGTCTTTTAGAATTCACAAGATATGAGAATTCCCATATATTCTTCTAAAGTCTATATAAGGTCCAGTGCAGTAAATTTCCAATGCTTTAAGGTAGGAATTGATGAAAATTTTCACCAATTCTAAACTAAGCTCACAGAAAACCAAAAAGGTGTAAGAGTCAAAGACTAGAAATTGAAATGCAAAGTTTCCTACCTCCTAGGTCTACAGTCAGAGGGGCCTTGCTGAGGACTTAGAGGTGAAAGGCAGCCTCACTGACACTGCTCATGAACAGATGGGATTTGGGATTCTAATGAAAGAAAGCCTGAAAAACAAAGTGAATGAATTTAAAGAGAAACAACAGGCAGAAATGAGGGACATACTAGATTCAGTTGAGGGAAGGTTATGAAACTCAAAAACATGTGGGGGCTTCTGATGGTCTTTGGGGGACATTTGCTAAAATCAGCATGTCAATGTATTATTGGAAAACAGAAAGCAGGTGATCAGGTAGACTACACCAACAGTTTTCATATGTTACAAGTGCCTGGTGAGGTATAAAGTAAACTACATTATCCAGTTTTAAAATATCCTATACTTAGAGACTCAGCAATAACCTGAAAGAATTTTCAATTTAAAAACACTTAAAAATCAGAATGAGATTATTTAAATTTATCAGGATTAAGAAACACTCAAGGAATATATATTGAGACAGTATCTCACTATGTAACACTAGTTGGCCAGAAAATCACTATGTAAAGCAGGTTAGACCTGAAATCATAGAAATCTGGCTGCTTCTGCCTCCCAGGTGCTGGAGAATATATATATATATATATATATATATTTCTTTTTTAATAGTTATAGAAATAATATAATAAAATAATAATTTAAGAATTCTCGAAGGCCAAATGGAACATATGAAGGAAACCAAGAGGATTAAAGATATGTATGAATTATTATGTACTTGTATAGTAGTCATTTCTTCTTTCTAATTCTATTTGTGTGTTTCTGTGAGTGAGTGATGAGTGAGTGGTTTGGTATGTGTGTGTGTGAGTGTGTGTGTGTGTGTGTGTGTGTGTGTGTGTGTGTGTACGGGAGCACGTGCCTCTGCATAGAAAGGTAGGTGAAAAGTATTAATTATGGAAGGAAAAACTAAGTACCAATTGGCTGTCACTTAAAATTATTTTTGAGAATTTCACACAGAAGTACTGCGTTTACATGATTCTAGCTCTTCCTTTCCTGCTCCACTTCTTCCCATGTTTCTTCACTCCCTCTCTATTTTGTGCCCTCTTCTTTATTATTGTTACAAATATACACATAACAACCTACAGAATCCATTTAATAGAGCTCCTATGTTCTTCTGTTTAGGACTGATCCCTGGGACTGGATAACAGTATCAGGGATATGGTCCCTGGAGAAAACTGATTTTCCCCTTCTCAATAGCCATCGATTGCCTTTAGCTCCTCATCTAGAAGCACAATATTGTGAAACCATTCACATTGACATGTCAACTGGTAGTGCACTGTGTATGTCTTGTTTAGGCACATAGAACATGAATTTGTTATCTTTTGATGGTGACATTTTATGTTAAGAGTTATAGTAGTCAGAGAATAGCTCTGTCTACCGGGGACAGAAGGTGAGGGAGAAAGACTTAGGCGAGTTCTTTGTAGAATAAGAGCTACAAAAGACTTCCAAAGAAAGTTAAAGTATGGCCTCCTCTGAAAGTAAAGATACCTGTACTTCTTGGTCCAAGGAATTAGGAAGTGTGTGACCTCTAACGGAATCAACTTGATAGTCTTGCAAACCTTAATCTAAATTGCAGAATGACTTTTACAAAATGGTCAGAGTCTGACTTTATTTACCCTTGCAAGCAAAAAGCTACTAGAAATAAGATCACTGGTCCATGGCTATTGTGACCGAGGTACCTGACCTTGAACCCTTGCAACCTCAATTTTCCCTCTATGTAGAACAGTAAATGAATGTGGATGTGCTTAAGCTTTAGTAAATCAAAGCACTGAGCATCTGAACACAGGGTATTCATATTTTACCCTCATTGGAAACAATGAAAATTGAGAAAGAATGCTTGACTTTGTCTCTGTGAGTTGTTTCAAGCCTAGGGACAAAAAGGCAAGATTGTCATTTCTCCAAGTTTATGCTGAAAAAATGGTTTTCAACATGGGTGAGGCCTGGCTAAGCAGCACTGTTCCTTGAGACATCTGAGGGAATGCACACCCTCTGAGTTGAGGCCCACTCTATTTTTTTGTAAAGAATGTTTTTTGTGTGTAAAATAAGGTATTGAAATCTTTAACTGTAACTACATATTTAATACTCAAAGTGGAAATGTATCTTTCATTAAAAACTATTTTATCTAAATACGGTTTAGAATCAAAGTCAATATTTTTTCAAAAGCACATTAGATGTATCATACTATATTTATCAGTAGCTATGTGATAATTCTAAAACCGATGTGAATCTGAAATTTATGTACATTAAAAACAACAGTATTAATCATCCAAGTAATATTACAAAATGGAGGGGTCAAGGATAAAGCGTTGGTTAGGCCGACTAACAAATAAAATTAAAATCCAACTTTATTTTGACAAAGAGATGGTTTAGTGGTTGGTCTTATTGGTTGGCTGGCTGGTTGGTTGGTTGGTTGGTAAGTTAGCTTTTGTTTTAGAGATCAGAAGACCGTTCACACAGTCTAAGCAAATGCTCTTCCACTGAGCTATATCTTCAATTCTGAATACTAGTTTGGGAAATAGCCAGTCTAATTTTCCAACTATCTGAAAAAAAAAAAGAGAGAGAGATTCATTTCTTACTTTGGTTTCTAAAAATTTCTCTGGGAAAGAAAATTCTGGATAACTAATGTCCAGACTTTCACTAACTTTAAACAGGTATATTCCAAATAAGACAGTAATAAGGAGTTAAATAGTTCCTTCTATCTGATACTTTTTGATTCGTCAACTAAAACTATCACTCACAGCTGATGCTAGTTTTAGAACTGTGATGGACAGACCAAGGACAGAACAGTCATATAGATAAAAATCCCACTCCACTATTAGAAGTCACTTGCATAGACTTTTCAAGTGCTTACAAAATAATGGGAAGGATAAGAGGAAAACAGCCACAATCTCCCTTATTTCCAAATCATCACAGGCTGCTGACCACGGTATCTGTGGTCTCTAGTGCTACTCATTCATCCTCACCATCAGTTTGGAGTTAATTAAGGAGGTAATTGAGAAACCAACACACAAAATACACAGTGGTCAGAGTACCAGTGACATGCAGAAGAGGCTAAAACAGAAGTTCTAAGTCATGATGGTTACTGGTGGAGACATGTTCATGCAACACACATGCACAAGATGAGTCACTGTCACCATTTACACACCCACAGCAGCATACATGGCCAATATTAAATGATCAATCCAAAAGGTTTTGGTTTGATGAAAATAACATGGTTGTTATGCTTTTGATTCTCACATTTACTATGTTAGTAAAACAGAAGTAAATTCCAAATGTCTAGACAAATCCAAATTTATCCAGAATATCGCACAATTAAACATTGCCCTGTGGTAGCTGTAAGTCATGAGAGTGATTATAGACTAATATAAAGGACAGTTTAACACGATTCAAATATAATACAGAAAAAGAGAAAATGGGTCTCATGCATGTACAGTATACTACTACAGTAAGCTTAAAACCATACCCCCTGCCATCCAGGAACGTGAAACTAGTTTTAAGGAAACAAAAGAGGAACAAGTGAAGTGATACTGTCATTGAGGGCTTTCTTCATCTTATTTAACGTTCTACCCAAGAAAAACAATTCCCTCAAATAGCTTGTGTGCTTTTTTACACTGGAATATATTTAACTTGATACTTGTTTCTTTCCAAATGATTTAAATATTTATGAAATGTTCTCTGTCAATCTAGGGTTATATTTTATGTAAGAAAAAAGGTGTTTATCATCATTTTAATGACATAGCTGAGAAGGTAATCATGCCTCCAGCAAAGCCAAGCCATGATGTCTCCACCAGGCACCTGGACTAGCTGAGGGCAGCATGGAGTAGTGACATCCACAGGGCAAACAGCAGGCAAGTTAACATGCCAAGTAAAGGGCGCTTTAAGCTTCAGATGCTGAAATTTGAGTTCGTACATTACCTTTGACATTGCGACCATTGTCTGTTTTGAGCATATAAGGATAAAAGAGAGAGAAATATAAAAAGGAGACTAAAATTATGTTATGTACACTGAATTAACTTAGTAGAAACAACCAGAGAAAACAGAATGTAGTCATTGAAAATGTATTTGCAGTTGAGATTTAATATGGTGACCCATTCAATCAGGTAAAATGCACATGCTCAAATACTAACCATGATCAACATGCTTGTTTAAATAAATACAATATTCATCTCACTAAATTTAAATGGAGTGTAAGTCTCAAATTTTATCAGTACATCATTTTAGGAACAGACATGCCCAACTTCTGGCACTTGTGACAACATTCAACCTTGTCAAAAGCCAATTCTGGTGTCTCCCCAACTATGACTTATAATATATTCAAAGGAAACTCATATAACATTTTGCATGCTAAGTATTTTTTCCATGTAATTAAACTTTATTATATTAATATAGAAACTGTTTCCAAGACAGTATATTAATAAACTCAATTTGAAATATTTAGTATTAGCTGTCTTCTTACCCCCACATATTCTTTACTGTAGATACATATCTAATATCATTAAAAGAGTCACTTTTAGCCAAAAATAATTGCAATAAATCATATATCACATAAATAAATTAAAGACTGCTGTATGAAAAGATTTTACATATTTATTTATATTTTCTACTATGCTGTAGAGCACCTATAATATTTACATTTATTTAAATTAAAATGGGCTGTTTTTAAATCTTAGAGTTTTCAGATTTATTTTGAGAGTAGAAATCTAAACGATTCATATGTGGTACTAAAAATATGATATTAAGAGCTTTGAATCATACATGCTTAAAATAAATGAAGTCATAACAAACCATTCAGATATATCCAAGATTTAAAAAATGTATACAACATTCGTTGGCATCTCTACTATCACTAAGTATATTTAAAATCTTGGGATATATCATAATTGTTCCAAAGTTTACATTGAATATCAATACTGTGTAATATTGAGTTGTTAGAGTAGACGTTACCTTGAACAGAAATATGAGAATCAAATGTGGCTTGTTTTGACAACTGTCTTCTCTCTTTAATCACAAAAAGTTAAATATGGACAGTGGACATGATCTTGTCTACACATAAATAATTTTCCATCAGAAGGGTCTTAAAATCCTTAGTAAATTCATAACTGTTTACAAGTGGTTAGAAAGCATTGTTACTAGGGTTCAAGTTTAGCTTGGCAGTAGAAGATGACTAGTATTTATGTGACCCTGAGTTTAATAAACAGCACTACAGAAAGCTACACATTATTATTTTCTATGTATATATGTGTTTACACTCATTAAATATAGAAGTTATTAAGACCTACAAGTCCCAATACTAGTAGCATAAAACTAATGCAGCTCTGACACTGAATAAGAATGAAAAGCTTGAGCACTGGTATGAACCGATAACTCCGTGTCATTTCTTCTGCACCTATCACCTTTAATATTTTATATATTATTTTTATTTTATGTGTATGAGTAGTATTACACTCAGGTTGTTCAATGTTCACGGAGGTCAGAGAAAGACAGAATAGGGCATCAAATCTCCTAGAACTAGAGTTAGATGCAGGAGCTAGGAACTGAACTCAGGTCCTCTGCAAGATCAGCCAATGGACTTAACTGCTGAGCCATCTCTCCAGTCCCTATATCAATAATTTTTACAAAACATTTTATTTATTATTTTTATTTTATGTGTATGGTTATATTGCCTGCATGTATGTAGGTGCACTCAGGTTGTATAGTGCTCCCTGAGGTCAGAAGAGGGTGTCAGATCCCCTGGAACTGGAATTTTGGAAGGTTGTTAGCTGCCAAATGAGTGCTGGGAATCGAACCCAGGTCCTCTGAAGAACAACCAGTTCTTAACTGCTAAGCCATCTCTCTAGGCACCAACATCTACCATATTTTAGCAAAAAAAAAAAAAAAAGTTTTGAAGTTGAAGTACAAAATATCCTTCACATTTATTAGTCTATAGTTACTGAGCAATTTTGATAATCTTTGTGATACAAAGTGTAAAAACTAGTTAGAATCTTTTGCAGTCTTTTGACAGGCTAATTTCATGTCTGCTGAATTTAATGATAAAGTAATTGGATTTTATATTTTGCATTTCAATTTTTATTTTATTTTTTGTAGTGGCACATTTTTCTTGACTTTACATGTTAGTCTGTGACAGGTCATAAAAAAGATTTATGGTCCTACACCATATGTGGCTTGAGAAGTATGATTAATTCTACGGTATTGATAATACAGAGAAATAGGATTATATACAATATTATGCACTATTACATATGTAGTATTTACAGTTTTGTAAAGATTACCTACTTAAGAACAGATTACAGTATTTGAATAAGAAACTAGTCTCAATTCAAACTTTGGGGCATTTACGATTTGATATCTTAATAATTTTCAAGAATTCATAAAACTAAAATCAGTTGTAGAGGCATCCATCTATTTTTTAATTATGCTGTTTTCCCAAATATGTAAAGTTATATAGCCTCAAGAATTGGAGCTTCTTGTAAACTTATCAGTAACTTTTTAGGCAATATCATTTTGGATTAAGTACAAAATACCCAGTAATTTTATCAGTTTATAGTGCCAAATTGACTGTATCATTGGCAGGAAGTCATGCCTTCACTGAAAAATATCCAGTTGGAATAGAGGTGGAACTTTAAGAATGATTTTAGCACCAAGCATCTGTGGATGAGAAATCTGAATAACATCAATGAATTCTTTCCTAGAATTGCATCAGTACTGATTGTACTAAATGAAGACAATCTGAGTTGAAAACAGCAACCCTAGATAGGAAATCTGAGATAAACCAAGAAAGCACTGCTGTAAGACAGGGAAGTGCGTAGGGTTGAGTGAGCATGCTGCAGTTTGGCTTTCAAGGTTTATCTATCTGTATCTGATGGTTATTACCATGAAACGCAGTTTGCTTTGGGTGACCTCCGAAGTTTAGTGTATTTGCTGAAGATGATTATACTTGCAGGACTAACAACATCACATGTTCATTTAAATCACCGTATTCCATTTGTTGTTGTTATTCATTCACAGAGCCCACTGTGCAAACATCAAATTATAGAGGTTTCATTCTCTCAGCAAATATGGATTCCACCATTCTTAGACAGTCTAGAGTCTCAGATAATTATCTACTTTGGGAACTGTCTTTGATTTTATCTTCTTTTTGACCTTCAGTCCATACATTAAAATGGCAATGCCAGTTTTTCCTATAAAGCACACAGTTTCTCAAATGCGTCTTCTTCTAAACTGTTCTCTGTTTCTGAGATAGTATCTCTTTGATTTTTGCAGCCAGCTTTTCTGCCTATTTCACTGTGCCCTTTAGATAAAGATCCTCCCCACAACTCAATTCCAAGATTTTGCTTTATATCTGTGTACTCTGTACTGTGGAGGACAATAATTGGAGAATAATTCATGTGGGTGGTCCTCGCAACACTAAGGCAACAGTATTACATATCTGTCATGAAATAGCCTAGTGGGCTGACTTCTAGGATTACAGAGTTCCACGTGCTGAGTTACAGTGCAAGGGCAGATCATTGCAGCTTGTTTGTTTTCACATAGAAGCACAATTACTGTATACCTACATATCTGTATCTATATATGTGTTAGTGTATATATGCATTTATTTGTGTCTATATATGTGCCTGATGATAAATATAGAATGTAACAAATGAGCAAATATATAGAAACAGGTGAAATGGTTTGACTCCTCTGGCTTGGGAAGGGAGAAATCAGTGCCTGGAGCCGAGTAATAGTGTGAGCAGATAATATACAGGAATGAGGATTTTAAGCAAAACACAGTCATGAAGGGGGGAGATAACACGGTACGGTTTTAGGAAGCAGCACATTATCTTGGTGTGGACTTACGATGGATAGAGTGATGAGAAGTTCAGAAAGCAACTGAAATTGATATTTGAAAAGTAACTGTGTCCATTTGGTAAAATGACTCATATGCCGGCCATAATAAGAAACTCCGTGGTCAGATATATGCTTTAAATAGAGAGGTGACAATGCTACTTGAAGGAATGAATATCAGTGAATTAATGAATGAACAGTGGACTTCTCAAGCATATAAACTTCTAGGGCTCACAAAAGTAGGTCTGATGTACCCATGCAGGCTACTCTCATTCTCAGACTCTTGGACTTTGCAGATCTTATTTAAACTGAGGTCTCAGGGGATAAGAATGAGGAAGAATTTGATGCCTCTGAACAGAGGCAGTCCTGAGGCTTGAATGTGGACTAGCTTTGTAACCATGTCCTTGTGGCAGTTATTTACTTAACAAAGAGAAACCAGTTCACTCATCTATAAATAGGTCTTAAAGCTGGTTCCTTATCTTGATGGGAATTTGGCATTTGCTGGAAATGGTGGCACAGGTCTTTAATCCCAGCACTCAGGAGATAGAGGCAGGAGGATCTCTGTGAGTTCAAGGACATTCTGGTCTAGATAGTGGGTTTCAGACCAGTTGGGGCTACAGAGAGATCCTGTCTCAAAGAAGACAAAAATAAAACCAAAACCCTATTTCTTAATCTAAAGAGTTGCTATGAGATTTAAATGAGACTTGTGTGTCAAGTACTTTGTTGCCTTAGGAATAGTAAATACTCCAGTAGTGTTATCCTTTATCATGCTAAGGATGGATTATTTCTGTGGTTTGCTTTTAAAGCACTCTGCTTTCATTCATTCAAGCAAGTCAGGAATGTGAGCTTTAAGAGGTCAGAGAGAAATTCAGTTCTGACTCTGCTTCCCAAGTTGGTTGGTGGATTTCCTCCTAACCTTCCCGTTCCTCCTCCCTATCTCCCAGTCCTGTTGGTTCCTAGCAATCTTGCCAGGACACACTATTCTTTCTTTCAGAGTTTGATCATTTGCTAAACACAACAAAATTAATTATACTTAAAATGATAGCATTCATCACATCTTGCATTAAGCATTAATTAATTAACACACCATGAAGAAGACAGATAATGGCTATACTATGTCAGAAAAAAGATAAAGAAGGCATAGGAACGAAATTACCCACTAGGGTTCAAAGAGGAAATGAGAAAAGATCCTGACTGTAAGACTCAAATTTTCATAGCTTTTAATCTCATTTCTTCTTTGAAGGCACACCAGATTAGTATTCAAATTTAGAATGACGTGAAAGTAAACTTTCATTACCCATTAACAAGCTTCAGTGTTACAAAGAAATCAAACATACCTTCACTAGCATGCCGATCTCTAAATATGTTCTTGGGGTGGACACTGAACCCTTCTATATCGTGAACTGAAGATGCCCTTCGTATGCTACAGAGGCTTTCCCTTGACCGAGAGTGTGTTAGTTGGGAACTTGACTGCAGCATATCAGGGTAGAGTCGGTCCCACTGCCTTTTGGGAGAGGAATGGTCCAGAGGTCCAGATATGTTTACCAAGGGAGAACACTGGCTGGGCTGTATCAGGGCTTTTGTATCATCTGCTTCGGAGGGGCTGCAACTTTCTTTTGTAGGAGACTTAAAGTGCTTCATGGCCACGGAATCATCGCTATGTTTGGAAGAATCGATGACAACTACATCCGGGTCTTCCTGTGGCAAGGACTGCTTTCTGTATGTGAGAACTCTCAGACCCGGGAACTTGAACCCAAAAAGCTTCCCTACAAAGGGAGAAAAAAAAAAAAAAACAGCATTATTATAAAAAAAAATTACCCGTTAAATAAAATAAACATAATTAGCTCATATTTAAACACCATGTAAAAAGAATTATTCTGTTCTTAATTAAATCGGCTATAATGAGGAATATTGCAAAAAATTAACTGTGAGACCAATTTTTAAAACATACATGGTAAGAAAATAGTAAAAAAAATTTGTCATGTTTTTGGTAATTGCATAACAACACTATTACATGAAGGTAGTATGTTTTAAAAAATAATGTTTACTTTTAGCAAATGGATAACATGTATTTACTACATACCTACATTTTATAAAGGAAAGAACCGGTATCTTGTATCAAGAGTCGGGCACAGAAATGAGCATGGTGCATCTGGGAGTGGGCAGTAGGTACCGGAAGTGGGAGAGAAAACAGCAGGTAGGCTATGCAGTGGGCGCTACGTCTTGAAGGTTTGTTTTTGATAGTGATATCAATTGAATTTCCCTGGGAAAAATGGGGTCAGCTTTATATGAAACATTCCTTATTCTAGCCAGAATTCTTGAAGAATCTCTTTTAGGTTGCCAAAAGAGATGTAAAGATAAGAATTTATTTTTACTTAGTGTATTTTATTGTTGTTTCCAAATCTGAGAGTGTGATATGGCATGTTACTCATATATCAGAGTGGATGGAAACTATCTAAATGTAAATAATGAGTGATATTAAAATGTTAAATATTAGCTAATAAACATAAACATCGAAGCATTCAGTATTGAAATATTAGCTATAAAGACACTACTAGTAAAGTTGGAAACTAAAACAAAAGGAAATTATCTTCCTATCCTTCAGTTTAGCAAAACACTGGGGTAAAGGCCTAGCATCTATTGCTGTCAAATAGCATGGTGACCATTCTGTTTGCTGGTGAGACTGCAAATTCTTGCAGACTCAATAGGAAGTTATCTGAGAATATCTACTAAAATGAAAAAGTATGCTTTTAATTTGATACAGCAATTCATATTTAAGATACCACAAAGGCACAGAATAAGAAACAATCTTAATTTTCATTAGGAGACTGAAAAAAATCATGACCCATCCTATTTTGGAATTTTACGACATGCTTAAGAAAACTTGAATACACTGGTTAAAAATTGTTCAAATGTATTCTTAAAATAAAGATGGCATTTTGTCTTCATATACGTATGATATTATTTTCAATGAAAAGAGCAAGAATATATTATGTGTTCATATAGATTGACTGGCAACAGAGAAAAAGATGGAAGAACACAATCCAACCTTTTAATGTTGATTTGCTCTGTGAATGGGTTTGGATGTAGACCACAGGCATTGCACCCATATGAGTATGCATTTTAAAAGTAAATTTAAAAAATAATAAAGCAAATAAAATTTCCTCCCTGTAGGAAAGAAAGCATTCAAACAGCAATCTATATTCCAAAACTTCTCTACTGTTTCCAAGAAAGCACCACATTTGTAATTTCTAATGCTAGGGGAACAGTCTTCATCCATGTTTCTCCATGTCTGTGGAATTATATGTTGCCATTTTGGTTATTCAGGTTATGTCTGTGAACAATATCTACCACTGTCTTTTATTCTTTAAAAGCTATGGGCACCAAATGCTCACATGAGTACTGTGGTTTTTATTATATTGAGCTTCTTGAGTCACCGAGGATGGATCCAAAACACAGAACATTACTACAAACTCAGGACTTTTTGTCATTTTGAACATTTTCACCCAATGAGTAGACTTATCTACATATATATTCCAATCCTGTTTTTAATCCAATAACTGGACATTTATAACTCCAGATGTCTACTCTGAGTTCCAAACCAGTATATCTAATAGTGTCAATATTCCCAATCAGAAGGATTAAAGACACCTCCAACTAGTAACAAAAATTCTAATCTCCTGATCCAGCTCTCCAAACTTGGTCATTTTCTTCATAGTGAATGGCATTACAATCTGCGCAAATAGATGTCTGAGACTTGAGGAACATCCTAGATACTCTTATCTCTCCCACCTATTTTCATAACACATTGATATCAGTCACCTAACTGTGTTTATCCCCTTCTTAATGTCTTTGTAATGTTTACACATCTTTCACTTTACTGCTTTTCATCAGCCTATGCCTGCCTGCAATAAAAGGCTATTCTTTTCATTTTCATTTCTCAAGGTTGTTCATCCCTAAACAGTTTTTCTTTTTACAAACATTCACAGCTGATGTAGTAGGCCTTTGTTTACTGTGCTCCGTATTCCCTTCCTTGTACAGACAAACTATCTCCACCTTGCCTCTTCCTCCTTGCCCTCTACAATCCAGCCATGAAGACTTTTTAATTCCTCTGGAGGCCTGTGCTTCTTTCAAATTCAGAACTTCCTTCTGTTAGAGCTTTGTGTTTCTGCCTACTTAGCTAATCCTTTATGTTACAGATGCAGATTTATTTCCTCAGAGAAGCTTTTCCTGAACCAGATTAGCATTTCTTCACAGTTCTCACCCCACATGATAATTATAGATTCAGTGATTTTCTGATTAATATTTTACTACCCCCTGGAGATGAGGCCTTGTAAGGGAAAGCCCTGTTGTTTTTTGTTTGTTTGTTTCCTTGGTAAGTACTAGTCTTGACAGAATACCTGGGCATGGCAAATACATCTACACAGACTCATTCTAAACTGGTTGATATTATACTTAATTTGGACTAGAATTTCTCTGGTAATCATAAGTAGGTAATTGTAGTTTCCTTGAACTATACTGACTACTATTTACAAAAAATGATTGGGTAGAACTGAACACAGCACAGAAACTCTCTACCACACCCTATATCCTTGTTATAATTCATTACTAATGACACCTTTTCAGAAAGTTTCTTAATTGCTTCAATTCTGATTCTAGAATAGAATCTACACAGAAGTGTCTTCAAGTTTCTCACCATCTAGTAAACTTCAGGTAAAATGCCTGCTGGAGAACATTTCAGACTTAAGCAGGCTAATTTATTATGGTAACTTTTCACTTGATATCTAGGTATTAACAATGTTAAATACAATTGAAACAGGATTTATCTCTCTATTAATGATATAACACAATGCAAAGAAAAATATCAAGTATTACACTCTGGATTAATATGCAGAGACAAGACTGACCGATCTGCACAAAAAGGATTAAATATCAGTGCATGGCAATTGTTTAGAAAGCATTTTTACATATTTCTTCTACTAACAATTTTTATATGCTCAGGTGAATTGTCCATGAACAGCATCAAAGTCACTTGATTAGTTTTTAATGTACATGAAATTGAGTTACAATTTACAATTTTGAAAGCTTATTTCAATGAATTGAAGTTCAATGCCTATTTTATTCATTCTTTAGCAATCACAATACACTCCCTCACTAAAGATAATTCAGTAACTTTCTTAAATTAATGACCATACAGGCATTCATTTCGCTCTGTAGTTTAGTCACATCCCAGGTGGTACAGATGGTTTCTTCTGCTTCACTAGGTTAATATGACCATGTTGTATTGCATTGCAGATTTAGTTGTCTCGCTGTAGTTCATCCGGAAAGAATGCACACTGAGAAATTTGCACAGTGCTACACTGCTTTAAGGTACAGAATATAAAACACAGATAAGCGTATTTGGTGTGAATAGAACTCTAAATAACCTCCTTGCTAAGTCTTCATATTTTATTACATTTACTTTCTTAATTGAATAATTAAAACAGATTCTATGTAGTCTCAGTCTCATGCCTACTTAAAATGGTAAGTAAATCTGAAATGAGAAAAAAAATCATTGAGGTTTTTTTGCATAACTCATACATTCTCAGAAATCATGATATATATTGATAAATTACTTCTATGAACATAATTTTGTTTTAGTACATAATTTTGATCCCAAGTTGTGCTGGTAGCTGATAATATTAGAAGCAATAATCTTTCATGTGGAAAAACAAATATTTCTGCAAATTTTCCATTTTTAACAGTTGATCTTTTTACAATATAACTGTAGGTTCTCAATTGTTTCCTTAATTCCATTTATTATCACTACTACAAACTTTTGAAGCATTGATGATTTAATAATTTTAGTACCTAAACTCAATATATATACTTAAAAGCACTTAATTTTTGCCTGGTGATTTTTGTTGAATTATATACTAAGGGGAGAGATACTGAATTTTAGATTATTATGAGAAATGATGTCTGTAGTGAGGCGAGGAGAGGACTGAATGAACACAGATAGATGTGGATGGAGGATGTGGTTATGGCTGTAAGTACAGATCTTCCCTTCATGAAGCATCGGGTGGGGTTAGGCTGGATCACAGAAAGCAGACTATTTAAAGGGTTTCATGGGCGGTACACTTAGGTGCTAAACCTGTAAGGAACATAGGACTGAGAAAAAGAAGTTAAACTGCTACCTAAATGCACCTGGACCTTTAACCAGGCCCGCAGGAAGCTCTGGAGCTGGAGGTACCCTTTAGAATTGCTGCTCTTGCTGTGCTGGCCCTTAGGCCTTGCTGCATTGCTGTCTTCCCCCATCTCTGCATGCTACCTTAGAACCTCATTACTTCAGGATTCCAACGGATCTTACACTCAGTGCTGCTAATTTGAAGTCATCCTGCATCACCCAGTCACTAGCTACAGGCATCACATGGGAAAAGTCATATCTCTATGTAAGGTTATTCCCACCTTGGACTAGGCTACCTAGACCTCTTGAGCAGCAGAGCTTGATATTTACAACAGTCAGTGCTTTCAGTAAGTGCACTGTCCCGGTGAGGAACAGTGTCCAGGCTATATTTTAGTGTCTGCTATAGACAAGGAGAAGGAACTACATTTTGTTCTGAAAAAAAGTTATTTTATGAATTAATTATATTGTCATTTATTAGAAGTATGAATTAATTCAATGTGACTTTCTAAATTCAGAGTACCTCTATGTCTGGCACTTCAACTGAAAGCCTTAAAAGCAGTGTGAGAAATTCTGTAGCCAAATACTCTAGATATGTAGAGGGACATGAATTTAATCTGTAGTCAAATACAGTAAAAGATCAAATTTGAGAGGAGAGATAGAAGATGATTGACACATCTGCCTTTTCTTTTCATGGAGACAGTTGCCATTGAAGCACTCTAAAAGGAATCTTTCCTAAGGCTACGTGTAAAAGGTTGTCCATCCTGCCACCTATGGGCCACAAGACCAACCCAGAATATGACAAAGAAGACTGTCATTAATAGCTAGACTGGGAAAAAGTAGCTGGTAGTGTGAACTCAGTACTGTTCAAGCGACCACCCTGATGAATAGTAATAAAAATTTGCAATTTTGGTGTCAGAGAAAGAAAGAAACAAAGAGAAAGAAGAAAACAAAGAAAAGAAAGAAGAGAAAAGAAAAGAAATATCTGCATGGAGTGCACTGAGAATAAACTTGAAGCTAAATATGGGGCCTTCTGAAGAAGTAGATGTGATTAGTAATGCCACAGATTAAGACTCCTTTGACACAGCCTCAGAGCTTGTGATGCTAGAGAAAAAGCAAGATCTTAGAAAGTCTTGGTGAGCATAGGACAAATGGAATGGAGAAGTAATGTTAGTCCCACTGAGCTCAGTGGAGGTCTGGGGTAAATTAGTGTTACAGTAAGGCACACTAGCAGTCACAGTGGCTGTGGCAGAGGCACATGTCTGTGGACACATTAAAAACTGTAGCTGGTGACGAAGAAGCACTGCTTTTAATCTGGCCAAATCATGACAGCAAAGAGGAAACATTGGTTTGAATGAGGGAGATAAGGAAGAAGACAGAGGAAGCTGGTGGACTGCATTTAGCCACTCATGGTTAACATTAGTGAGGAGAAATAGGGAATTAAGGCAACGTGATAGTTATATATGCCTAATTCGATGTCCATGTGTTTAAAATAACCACCTAATCAATAAACCTGTGATTTTTGCCATACTGTTTTGTAGTCTCCCTTAGGTTTCTTTCTTTTTTTTTTTTTCTCCCCAAATGCCAAGTTAAAGAATCAATTCAAGCCTCATAAAAGTGATAATGTCTTAACTTACATTGATCCTGAATGATCATGCAGAGAGGTGCTTTGGGTAGAATGTTCAAAACAGAAATGAGACATAGATCAGTTTCTCAAAGGCTGTATGAATAATGTCCTTAATTTGCATGTTGCTAGGTAACAAAATCTTTCAAATGATGCTCACAAGGGGGCTCTGGTGTGGGCATACTAACCGGGATGCTCATCAGTATCCATTGTTAATGAAGAGATTTTCCAACAATAAGCAACCTCACTAATCTTAGAGACATACATTTTGACTATTTAATAGGGAGACTATGACATAAAATTTATTATACCTATGTATGACTGAACTTGTACGCTGATAGTTTTTACAACCGTGTCATGGTTCCTTTTACCATATCAAATTTAGTGCTTAAAGAAGAAACTTTCAAACACAAGATGAAAATAAACATTAGCTACATTGTAAAACCTTTAATTGAATTCATCTGAATAATAGATTGCTTCTATAGTAATGTGTGCTGAGTAGGAAAGTCTTCATTAATACTGCAGCTCTTCATGTTTGAATTTAAGAATGACTTTCAGCTCCACCGGAGAAGAGTAAAAGTGCTGTGAAAACCCTTTTACAAATGAACTACATTTCTTTGTTTTTTAGCTTGGGGCCCAAAAACAGACACAAATTTGAGGAAGTAATGTAGCTGTTTAGACAAATGTATATTTCACCTGTTAATTATCTTGAGTAAGTCCAAAGCATATGAATATGTTTTAGTGGCTTAATTTAGACATATAATTGCCCAAATTATCAACTGTTATTTTGTGTGATAAACTTGGCTTCAGTTGAAGCTTTTAGGATAATTCAAATTTTATTTTAGTAAGCATAATTGTAAAATTTCCTCTGGAGAGTATAATTTTGATCTTTTTAAAGATAATGGGATCTCTTTAACAAGATTAAATGAAAAAGTTCACTTCTGAAAATAACTGTCAGAAAAAACCCTGTAGAGATCTAGGATTATTTTATTGTATGCTCTACATCTATGCTCACTTAAAATCATTTTATCTAAGATCAGTTGACTTGGACCATGGGTTTCAAACTTTTGTGGGTATCAGAAAACATGAAGAATTCGATAAATCACATAATGCTGAATCTCTGTGTTTCTGAGTTAGTACTTCTGGCAAGTAACTAAGAACTTGCATTTCAAGCCATGCTGAATGTAGATAATGATTGTCTTAAATCTTGGGGAATCACTAACTTTGACAGTCTGGCCCATTTTCATTCAGTAGGAAATGATGCAATAATTCCATGTGAACAACATGTTTGTGTGTATGTGTGTTCATATATGTATATGTATACACATGCATATGAGATATATGTGTATGAAACACATGAGAATCGTAGGGAGACAACTGGTTGATGAATTTTTTTTCCCTTCTGTTGGTACATGAAAACATTCAATGGAAGGAGAGACAGGATAATGCTCAGTTTTGGCTTCGATGACTTGGCTTCTGACAACATTCATGATGAACCAAGAAAATTTCTGGGTGATATAACAGAGATGGAAAGACAAGTTTTAACTTGAAAGTGTAAAGCTTCCAGAAGTACTAAAATATTCAAAGAATATACTTAATAGACAACGGGCTAAATGAGACTCTAATGAACAAAGACTAAAGAAATTATGGTCTGAAATACTGATTTGTGACATTGTCTTGATCCTGTAGTTAATGGATAAGGTTGCCCAACTGGGATACATAATGGATAAAGGGAGGCATGCTTAAAGAATCTCCTGTGAGGGGCTGGGGGAATGGCTCAGCAGTTAAGAACACTGGCTGTTCTTGCAGAAGACCTGGGTTTGAATACCAGCAGCCACATGGCATGTAACAACCATCCATAACTCCAGTTCCAAGGGATCCATCACCCTCTTCTGTCCTCTCTGGGCATTGTACAACATGGATGTACTTACACACATGGAGGCATAACACTCATACACACAAAACACAAATAAAATAAATCAAAAAAATTTTGGAAAAAAATAGAAAGAATCTCCTGAGAGATACATAGTGTCTAAGAACAGAGTAAGAGAGGGCTTTAGGTGTGACTCTCGCCGAACACTGCCTAGGATGTGCAAGCCCCATGGTGGAACCCTGGCACCAGTGTGAGAGAGTAAGAGTGAGAGGGGGAGGGAGCTTGGAGGGTAGAAAAAGGAGAGATAGACATAGCAAAAGTTTCTGAAATAACTGTTACAGTTTAAGATGCAGTGTGTATGATGAGCTAGAACCTGAAAGAAAGGCAACATAAAGAAAGCATATGGACTACATGCAGAGAGCTCAACTGTGGTGCTCTCAGAATAATGGGACTAGTGGGAACAGGGTTACAATATGGAAAATCCTGCAGAAAGAGACAAGTAACAGCAACAAAGAACGCCAGGTATAAACAAAATGAAGGAACGGTTCAGGACACAGTGAATTGGACAACACAGGCTCTATCAAAAAGGGTGGCCAGTATTCTCTGCTGGTGCATAACAAACATTTGGGGTGTGTAGCTAGAGACTCATATTTTGGAAAAAAAAAACAGATATCCTAATTTTAATGTGCAATATCCAATTTTAAAATGTTGGCAACAAACTCAACTAATTAAAACTTTTTAAAAACACGATGTGATATAAACAAAATGTGTCTGTTGAAATGCAAGCTATTTATTCTCAACAGCTTGAGTATGAGCAACAGAGGAAGGAGCCAGAAGAAAACATTGGCATGAGAGGGAGCCACTGATGAAGATGGATTTGAAGGAAAGGATATACAGATTTCTATGGGAGATGTGAGCATCACTTAAGATTTGTCAGTAGGAGGTGACATGCAGTTTGTTGAGGGAATTTCTACCCAGTGCCCTCTATCACCCTTATGGGCACAAGAAGGAAGGTTTTCTGTGGTGCAAGGGAGGAATCAATTTGAGATCAGAGTCATAAGGACCCCCTAGATGATTGCCAATAGTTGACAAAGGAAATAGGTGAAAATCTGAAAAGGAAAAATACATTGCAAATATAGTTTTGTTTAATATAATCATTTATTAACTTGATGAAATTTATTATCTATATGAAGATAAAGAAAATGTATCTGGAGCCTATTGCTTGTTAAAAAATGTCTAAATATCTTGGAAAAGAATCTATGGATGTCTCATTTGAATTATTTAAAGTGGTTACAGAACCATTTCCAAAATGCAGAGAATTATGTATGTTGTTGGGGGTGATAGTGCTGTTGGTAAAACGTCTCCTGATATCCTACACAACAAACAAATTCCCATGCAAATATACATCAACTCTTTTTGACAGCTATGCAGTCAGTTATGATTAGTGGAGAACTATATACTCTCAGACATTTTGATACTGTAGGATAAGAGGATTCTGACCGACCAAGACTACTGAGTTCTCCACAAACAGATGTATTTCTAGTTGTTTTTCAGTTGTCTCTCCATCTTCATTTGAAAATGTGAAAGAAAATGGGTGCCTGGGATAACTCACCACTGCCCCAAAATTCCTTTCTTGCTTGTTGGGACCCAAATTGATCTCAGAGATGATCACTTTTTTATTGAGAAATTGCCAAGAATAAACAGAAGCCTATCACTTTAGAGACTGCTGAAAAGCTGGCCTGTGATGTGAACCCTGTCCAGTATGTGGGGTTCTACCCTGCCACAGAAAGGTGAAAGAATGTGTTTGATGAAGCAATACTGGCTGCCCTGGAGCCTCCAGAACCAAAAAAGAGTCACAAGTGTGTGCTGCTATGAGCGAGTCTCCAGAGCCACTTCTGTAAACAGGTACTGTCTTCATACTAAAAACACTCTTTAAATAAGACTAAGATTAAAAATTAAAATTTGTTTTTGCAATAATGAAAAATGTCTTGTACTAACAAAACTTATTGAAATACACTTGTATGAGACAAGGCCTGTTAGTTAATTTTGAATAATTGTGTATTGTCTAAAAGTGATGAATGAATACTGGTTTTTGTTCTCTGAGAGAGAGAGAGAGACAGAGAGAGAGAGAGAGACAGAGAGAGAGAGAATGTTTTGTTTTGTTTAAAAGCAAGGTGCCATGTGATGACTCTGTAACAAACTAATTCCAGTTCCTAAAGCAGAAAATTGAACACCCATTTGCATTAGTCTTATTCCTTTAGATGTGGGTCATTATGATTAGTAGGAAAGTTACAGTTTTCCTGTTGATTCTATCATTTTTGTTTTTTACCTTATATTTTTAGATAAGATGTTCATGAAAAAATATGTCTTAATTTTATTAACATTTATTAGTTAAGTGGGTCAGCTGTACAGTATTCACTAATTTGATAGATGTATCCATTAATATTAACACTTCCTTTTTCACTTGCTGTACTTTGGAAGCTATGTTGTCTGTGGCTGGTCCTGTATCTTTTACAGATATTTTTGTGAAAAGTTCAATTTCCCATAGAAGTAAGTAGCTCCCTTTTTTTGTGTAAAAATCTCAACTGTAAAACTAGATAGTTATGTTGAGAAAAGTTCCATTACATTCAATATAAGAGAAGTCTCTGGGTTTACAGTTTACTCAGCTCAATTCATCACACTCCCTTTTAAATCTGTTTTTTATCGTGTGTTATATCACTTCTTTGCTTTAATCATATCAACTTAATAACTAATTAAAATCTGTACGCGTGTTGTCATTCAAATTCTTCATATTGTTGATATTTTAGGAAATAAACTTAGAAAAATAGAATCGCCAATAATCAATAGGTGACCAACCTCTCCATCTCTATTTCATAATTATACACACCTTACTTTTAATAAGAGATTTAGCATTGGCTCAAGGAAAATTCCAGTTTAAATGTGCTTTTTTGTACTTTATCATATATGTCACTGTAACACATTCTTCTATTTTTTATCATTTTATATGACACAGAGGCTTACAATTGGACATAGCTTTTTAAGTAACAATATTAATCTTATGAAGGCTAAAATGTGCACTCAAAAGAGGTCTTTCCTTCCTCTACTCTTTTTTCTTCTGGCTTTCTATCAAATAATATTTGAAATAGCCAAAATCATTATTTTATACTGGCAGTAAAATTTTACTTTCAAAGACATAAATCAACAGGCTTTGTCAGAAATGAGACATAATATGAGGTAAAATTGGATAGTATCAAAAGCTATCAGCATAATTTGGATCTTTTAAACTTTTCTGCTTGATTTAATGACCAACCTTTCAAAATCTGACACAAAGTTAAGGGACATACAGAGCATAGAATGACAAAAGGGAGTAATGAAAAGCCATATAATGATTGTAAATAATGGGACTTTTAAAGATGTAGAAACAATTCTGTCTGTATACTATTTTTACTCTCCCTAGAGACTTCCTGTATGAGTGACAGCCATACCTTAGAGGAACCACACATGTTCACAAAGTAGAGAAAAAGTTTCTCTACTGGCCTCATCACGACATTCCCACGAGATACCAGTTTAATTGAATATAAAATGGCATAGATATGTATTATATCTTGGCAGCTAGTTTGTAAATTTCTATTTAGAGAAACCAAAATTTCAGTGCTTCATTTGTATCTGCTTTAAAGGAACACATTTATTTTCTAAATCTTTCCCTGCTGTGATACTGATGTACCGTCTGTCTCTCACTTCCATTCAACTGATGGTCCATGTAAGAAACTATTCCATGAGTAAAAATGAAGATTTTTGAGAAGATAATTAGGAAAACAAACTAATCATTCCCTCTACTGCCAAATGACCTCACAAATATTCATGGCAGAAATAGAGGTTGACGCTACTACAATGTATTCTCTCACTGATTCAATAATGCCAATTTGATTGCTAGAAAAAATAGCAAAATTGAAATGAATATCATTCTAACATGGCAATATTTTGGATCAGAATAGTTTTCTATAATAGTTTAATTTTGCTTCTAAACATATCATTTGAGATAATGTAGAATTAGTGATAGTGAAAGAACTTTTTTCAAATGTGATATTTTTCAGGGTAAACCATGCAGAATATTAGCAACATATTGTATTAATACATTTGTTGCTATATTGTTTTAGATAGGGACATGGCCACATATGAAAAAATAATGACTTAAAATATTAATTGGCTTTTCTTGTGTGATTGTAAAAAAATCAATTCTATTTTATGAGACTCCAGCATGAACTTTGCTACGGTGTCATGTGGCAATGTCAAATGGTTGTAAATACATTGGAGGATTGTTCTTGCTGGGCCATTGAAGTCCCTATCTCCACCTTTCTGTCTACCTCTGATCATCATGAAATGAACAGGTTGTACTTTCTTCTTCTCCCTGTTGTGGTTTACTATCTCACTACAAACCCAAAAACAATGGAGACAAGTGATCACAGACTGGAACCCTGACATCATACACTAAAATAAATCTTTCTTCCTTTTAGCTTTATTCTCTGAAGTATTTTGTCACAGGAACAGAAAGCCAACCAACACACCTAGCCAAGCAATTCTGAGCAATGTAATTTGAAGAAATATGCTATTGGGTACAAACATATATTCATAATGAGTTTTAGTAAACATCCGTTCAGAAAAAAAAAGGTTGGACATGAACCTAGAATTTCATTTAGTAAATCGTTTCTTATATGGGTATGAGGACCTGAGTTCCACCACAAAACCTATGCAAGAATGGGGGCTAGGAAAATGGCTGCATAATAAAGTATTTGCTGTGCAAATATGAGGACCCAAATTTGGATTCCCAGAACCCAAGTCCACAGAAATGGCAGTCTTGTATAGTCCCAGAACTCAGAAGGCAGAATGCATCAAATCACCAAAGCAAGCTGGCTAGAAAGTAAAGCCAGAATTGGTGATCTTGGGTTCAGTGAGAAACACTGCTTTATTAGATTAAGTGAAAAGTGATGGAGGAAGACATGTGATATCAACTTCAGGCCTCTACATGCATGGGGGCATGTGCATGTGTCCCCACACATATGTGAACACATACATATGCAAAAGCAAAAATAAATAATAAAAAACAGAGTACACTGGGTGCAGGCTTGTCATCTCAGCATCAGAAAGACAGAGACAGGAGGATCTTTCATGCTGGCTGACTAGCCAGTCTAGCTGAATAAGTAAGCCTGAGGTTCAGTGAGAGACTCTGTCTGAAAAAATACAGTGGAAAATATTGAGAAAGACACCAATGTCAACACCCATGTGTACACCCCCCCACATTATATACATTCCCATTCCCCACATGTTTGAACATGGCAGTCTAGGATTTGCTTCATCTCTAAAACTATCATTCTCTGGTATCTTTAAGGATCGCCTAGACAATGACAGATGTGTAAAGTCCAATGAATCCTCCCCCAAACAACGTAAATCAATAAGACAGAGGGAAAATTAAAATACTCACAAAGGATACCTATGGCAGAGTTACTGAAAGAGATCCTACAGGCTTCAAGGTTCATGTAGACAGAAAAATAATCACCAAGAACTAGAGCAGCAGAATTTGCTTAGAAGAACACATGGTAATAGAGATACATACAGCCTGCATAGAAGAGAGGAATAGAGCCATCTCCCTGGAATGATGGATTGCATATCAGAGCTTACTTTCTGAAAAATATGAATGAAAAATTTTTTGCATTGGGGGGCAAAAAAACCAGGAGTGTGTAATGAAAATGACCATATGACCAGTTACATAGGATCCCAGGTACACAAGCACAGAGTGTGATGAAACAAAATGACATTAGACTCCTTGCCAGCAACAGTTAATGGAAAAAAAAAAAAGAATCAACAATGTTTACTGGAGTCACAAGGGAATCAAAATAAAAGATAATATCCAATTTGGTACCATCGATCAAGGTGGTCCTTCAATATCAGGGCTACAGAAGAACAGTGTTGAATATGAAACCTCTGAGAACAATTCATCCATCAACTTGTCCATACAAGAATAAGTTTTACTTAATAAGTAATTCTTGGGGAAATTTTGACAAATAAACTTGTGTGAGTGTTGAATACTTTCCACTGTAAATGCAAGATCAAAACAAAATTGAGATATATAAAAGCGCTAGATACATGACAAACTAGTAATGTTAGCCAAAAAGGGGGGAAAATGAATTAAGTGACATGTGGGCAATGCACAGGACTCAAATGATATAATCTAAATTTATAAATCAAACACCTGGGTAGTAAAGATACATAAGGTCAAAGATATATATTATTAATTAAAAACTTTTATGTGTATAAGTGTATTGCCTGAAGGTAGGTGCACCCATGTCATGCAATGCCCACAGAAGTCAGAAGAGGGGATCAAATCCCCTGGAACTGGAGTAACAGATGGTTGTTACCCATGTGGGTGCTGGAAATTGAACCAGGGTCCTCTGTAAGAATAGCCTGTGCTCTTAACCACTAAGCCATCTCTTCAGCCCCTATTAAATAAAACTTTATGGTGAGAGGAGCAGAAAAAGACTTATGAGTAAATTTTATTTTTCCCAAAGAAACGAATTAAATTATATTGTGTGATAACAAAGAAGGAGGGATTAATGATTAGATAAATCTATAAATTTAACAAACTATGGTTGCAGATAAAGGACACTTAATAAAAATTTTTTATAAAAATAACTATTAGAAAATACAAATGCTATCAAAAATATAAACAAATAATAAATAAAATGAAACAACAAAAAATTAACACAGTAAAATAGATTTACTTAGAACATGCTGCACCAAGAAAAAATAATTTTATCAATAAAAATAAACATTAGAGCTGATAAAAAATAAAAGTGAAGCATAACATCATAAGCAGGAAAAGTTCAACATCATATTGTATGAAATGATACAACAGAAAGATATCTTAAAACTTTGTTGTGACATTAAGGTACAACAAATTGAGTGAGAAAATCACTAGATCTACCATACGGTCCAGCAGTATTACATCCTTGCACAAATCTACCCAAAGGACTCTATATCCTGGTACAGAGATATATGTCCATGGCTACCCTATGCACAGTAGTCAGCAAATAGAAACAATATAGATGGCCATTCATTGATGAATGGCAAATGAAAGTATGACACACTTATTCAAGGGAGTATTATTTAGCTGTTAAGAAAAATGAAATCATGAAATTCACAAATAGATGGATGGAACTGGAAATAAGCTTTGAATCTTGGGCATGTTTCAATTAGAAATGCAATAGAGGTCAGGAAACTAATAAGGGGCTATGGAGATAAGCTATGGGCATGGGAATAGAATAAAAATAATGTGGTATATAAAGTAGGAAAGGGGAGTAATGCAATAGGAGGGTTTAAATGGGGTGTGGGATAGGAAGTGAAGCCAAAGAGGAGAATCAGAGGAGTGATAATGAGCATTAAAGGACAGTTTAAAAAGTCATATGGAAACTTACTACTATATATTTCATAAAATATATGCATATGGAATATAAAAATTGTTTAACTGTAGTTCCCCTATAACAGGGGAAACCAGATGGCCACTGGCTAGCAAATAAAAACCCACTGTCAGAAATGAACTCCCTCTTTTGGACTTGTTGATTGGGAGTTTCCAAAGACCCTTAAACAATTCTGGCTATTGCCGTTTCTCTTGGCAACCCTCCAGAACTTAATGGTACAACCCTATTGCTTCAGACACTAAACATGTGAGTCATAGAACAAACACGAGGAAATCAAGCTGGTACTTACCTTGGAGTTTCATCTCTACTGGTTAGCTTTAATAGTCATTAGAAGGTCTTATGATGCTACTTGGGAAAGGTAATCATCAACCTTTCCCAACTTTGAATAGTGTAAGCTATGATATCAACTGGTCTCCCAACATGTGCCCACTGGTACAGTAGTAGTATGAATTTAACAGGAGTAATCATTTGCCTTCTGATTGGACTAAAGGATTGTTCCACAAGAGGGAGCCCATGCATGGTACTCTTATCAGGTCAAGAACTTGTGGATATACAGGTCACAGGCCTAGGAGAGAACCTACCACTATTATTCTGCTAAACAAACATAGTATTAAACTGACCTCAAATGACTTGTTATATCCATAGATCAGTGCATACCTCAGTTTTCATCACAGAAGGTTTTTCTGGAAACAGATGATGATTAACATAGAGATCCACATCTGGTCAACATGCTGAGAATAAGAGACAGTGGAATGCTCAACCCTAAATGGGACACCTATATCATACCCTCTCCTCACAAGGCTCAGAGATCATTGTGAAAGACTGGGTAGAAAGATTGTAAGAGTTAGTGATCATGGGGAAGACTGAGTAGGAAGACTGTAAGAAACAGAGATGGTAGTTGAATATAAGGACACTGTATTGTCTGGACACCAGATGGTAATTGTACATATGAACCAACAACACTTATGAGAGCATGCACATAACATGTACAAGCCCAAGCCCCCTAAAAATCACAGCATGGATGGAGGAGGTGGGCATGAAACCCAAGCCCTAAGTGAACGTCTACTGGCAACTGATAACTGCGAAAAAAGTGAAAATCTATTTTCTTTAGGAGTGTGAAAACTGGTACGTTGTCCAGACTACTAGGGAAAGATGCATACATAAGAGCATTTGAGGAACAGAGATTAGAAAGATAAGGGCTGGCGAGATGGCTGAATGGTTAAGAGCACTGTTTGCTCCGAGAAGGACCCGGGTCCTATTACCTATACTTATACGGCAGTCAGCCAACAACCACCAGAAACTGCTGTCCCGGGGAATGTGAAGGGCTCTTCTGACTTCTGAGGGCATCACATGAGACAAGTGCACCTACCTACATTCATACAACACACTCATACATGTAAAATAAAAATAATATATAAAATAAGTATTTTTTTATAAATTAAGGGTAATAATAGACTGCAATAGTAGGGGAAGGGTAGTAGGATGTGGGCGGAAATGAAGGTCTGAATATCATCAAAACACATTTTATGAAACTCTCAAATAATTGGTAAAAATAAAATAAACTAAAACGAGACCTAAACTCAAAGAAATAAAATAAAACCAGAACTTAGCAATTTTAAGAATTATTTTTAAGGTGAAAAATTAAAATTCTCTAAAATAGCACTTGAGTTAAAAACCAAGAAAAGTTCCATATAGATGAAAAAAATTAGCACATTAGTGGTATAACTTAATATAGTTTAATAATAAAAAAGAGTAACACTAAGCATACAGAACTTATCTAGTAAATGTAAAAGCAAAATTTGAAAAAATCAAAAAAGTAAAAAAAAAAAACACAATGCATTTCAAGGATGAAATGACTACAGAGAAGAATTTTTAAAAATTGTAAGAGAAAGCTTTGTACAGTTTCATTCAAACAGTGAGCAACAGCTGGAGAGATGGCTCCAGGGCTAAAAGCCCTGTCTGCTCTTGCAAGAGGATCTGGGTTTGGTTCCCAGAATTCATATGACAGCTAAGAACTATCTGTAACTCCAGTTCTGGGGATTCAACATCCTCTTTTGACCTCCACAGGCATTACATGGTGCAGGTACATAAACATGCAGGCAATATACTTATATACATAAAAAGTAAAAATAATAAAAATATTTTTTAAAACCAGAGTGAGCAAATCTATTAAGTTTCTTATACTTCTGCCTCAAAGTGCTGAATTACAGGCATGAGTCAATGTGCCCAGTTGATATGTACAAATTTCCTGACAAAAACTTTTCTAATCTCTAGAGAAGAAAAAGAAACTTGTCAAAGATTTCTACAAATAGAACTATTAGAAATGATCTCATTGAAAGGCAATTGTGTAGGCAAATTTGACCTCATAAATCTTAATATATATTATAAGTATTATAAGTATTCTATATTTATATATGTTCTATTATATATAATGACTCTCATATATACACAATTATATATATATATATATATATATATATATATATATTACATAAATTCAGGCAGGGATTCATTAATGAGGATGCAGATGGGAAGGAGATCTAAATATAAAAAATTGTATGAAATTTGGAAAAATGCAATAAAAATTAAGACAAAAATATATTCACCATGTCTGGTGGCATATGTCTTTAATCTCAGCACTTAGGAGGCAGAAGCAAGTACATCCCTATGACAGCACGACCAGACTGTCTGCAGAGTTAGTTTCAGGGGCTACAGAGAGACCCTTTCTCAAAAAGACCTAAATAAATAAATAAAATCCAAGAACTTTCATTAAAGATGAAGAAGACCATTTCTAGTCTCTCTGGTTTTTAAAAGAAGAATAAGAATGGGAAAGAAAAATGTAAACAATGTCTATTTTTTCTAACAAAACACTTTTAAAAATAAGACAAACTAAAAAACTAAAATACTTCATCAGGATAGTCAGGTATAAGAGTGACAAGCAGAAAATATGAGATGTCATGTGATTTAAATAACCAATATCCCATTTATAATACCAGGAACAATGCAACTTTAAAGGCTAAGGAGAAAAGTAATCAAGTTAAGAAAAAAAATATGCTTAAAATTAAAAAACATGAAACTTGGACTTCCAAAGTGAAAATGTATACCATATCATAGATAGAATGTGTAAATAACCTAATGTCATGCTTCAGCCTTTATTTATAAATTTAACATGAATGGAATAAAAATATCAAAAGGTTTCTGTTCTAACTCTACACAATTTTCTCATGTTTACATGGAAAGTTAACCAAGAATCAACTCCAAATCCTTAAAATGTACTATCAATAAATAAAAGAGTGGGCCATCTTGGATATTAACTATATATGTAACCAGTGTGAGTCTGAAGAACTGTGGCCACCAGAACAGAAAGCAAACAAACAAAAAGAGATCAAGCACAAGGGAATTTGTTTTGTGATAGTCATGGTTTCTGAAGTTACCACTTGAAAGTCAGAACTTTGAATGGTGGTGTTAGAATGAGAGACCCTGAAGATGGATTACATCTGTATCATATACCAAAGTAAAATTCGAATAGTTCAGAGATCTTAACAAATGAAATAATATACAATTGAAACAAATGAATTTATTTACAACCTTTGAGCAGTCAAAGATTTTCTAAATTTAGTAGTAAATAGTCACAATACTCCCCAAAAGATAAATCCCCTTTGCACAACAAAATCATGAAAAAGTGGAATAAAATTTACTTTTGAGAAATCTATTTGGAATTTACTATACAAATTAAGAAAAAAAGAAAAAATGGAAATGTGTATAAGAAAGGAACCATTGATTGAAAAAGAAAAGTGTATGATCCTGAAATAACTGAACCTGAGTCATAATAACAGGAATGAAAAGATAAAAGCAACTGAGGTAATATATCTCATGTTTCACAATGACAAATTAGGAAAACTGCCTCTGACTCACTCTTGTGTCCATCATTGGAAGTGGTAGGAATGGTTCAAACAATGTGGGGGGAACTTAGTGGTATCTGAAAAGATTACATATGTATTTAACCTTTAACCCAGGAATACCACTTATGGACCCTGAGGATTGTTTTGTCTAAGGATATACACTTATAAATGTGTTTTTGCACACACATACACAAGCACACGCACACATACATATATACGAACATGAATATCCATCCTTACTGACATTATTTTGAATACCTAATATTTGGAAAATACCTAATTTTTGTCCATTTATAACATATTAGTTAAATAAATTATTGGATGTCTGAGTCATATGGCTTCCAAAACAGATGCCAAATTCTGCCAGGCATCCAAGAGTAGTAACACCTGGTATGACTTTCTCATGTAAAACAATAATATTTCATATGTCGCTACGTTTTGAGAACTGAATCAAAGTGAAGAGCACATTCAAATGACTATAGTAGCATTAAAGTTATCTTGAGCTGTATGGACATGTGATCTTTTACTTACGGTTTACAGTTTTGACTGGTAATATTGGGTTTACCCTCTCTGGGGAGGCAGCGTTTTCTTCATCTGTCACATACTCAAAATTAATGATGAACATCATAGCCACGCCTTCTTGGTTTTTCACTGGAATTATGTGAGTGTTACAAATGAAAGTGGACCCTAAGGAGATGAAAAATGAATGTTAGATCAGTTTAGGTTAGCAGTAATCTGAAAGTTGACAGACATTCTTACAGCAATTTCTATCTTAAATCATCACTGGTGTCAATAAAAATAATTTAATTTTACTTAAATTTAATTATGTGTGTTATATACACGTATATGAAAAGTTAACAGGGTAATTCTGTTACACTGTGGAAAAACAGAAAATCAAGTCTCATTAGCTTTTACCCATAACTACAGTAGTTGATAGAGGAAAAATATTTTTAAGATTTTAGAAAACACTATTAGTCATTCCTGTATATTTGTATTAAATCTACATCTACATAAAATATACCTGTATAAACAGTGATAATTCATTAGAATTCATTTGGCATTAAGAAATTATATTCTGGCCCATTCAGCCACCATCTTCCTGCTCTGGGACTAGGCCAGGATCACACTGTCCCTAGGCTTCAATTTACTCTGCTTAGCAGTCAGAACCCACACACTCCATCAACTCCATCTTCTCAGTTTGGGACAAGGCCCAGAACCAGCTGTTCATGAGCTCCGGAACACACGCTGAGCTATTTACCTACCCATCATCTGACTTCTGAACTAGGCCAGGACTGTGCCTCTGGAAGCTCCCAGCTAAGCCTGCACTAGCCCATAACTAGCCTGGTGAGCTATCTAGAACAAGTCCACCTTGTCCTTATCTCCACACTCACTGTCCATGTTATGATTGCTCACCCCAGACACCAGACCAGCCTAGAACAATCCTGTCCCTCAAATAAAATAGATCAAAAGTGAGAACCTGAAGCACTGATCAGAAAACAACAAAGCAATAACAAGATAAACATAACCAAATTTCAATTTAACAAGGCAGGCCAGAATTTTATTAAGACACAACACGAACAAAAGAAGTCCATATGCCCAGGTCACAACACAAAATTCACCTTCCTTTCAACTCCCACCAGTTCTGTTGAACTGTTCCACAATGAGAATTACCCAGATGAATCCCAGGACACAGACTTTAAAAGATCAATCAAAAAAAAAAATGACCAAAGAATTGAAGTACTTTAAATGACTCACAAATAAACAACTCAAAAAATTCAAAGAGGATAGATGCAAACTCTAGACTGAAGTTCAAGAAAATGCAAATATGCAGTCGAAGGTAATAACAAAGATAATTCAAAATTTGAAAACTGATTTATTAAAAGAGATAGAAATATTGAAGAAAACTCAAGTTGAATTGAAGATGGAATTGAAAAAAAAAACATTAATTTAAAATGACAGGCAAAGTTTCACCAGAAGAATGAATGAAATGGAAAACTGAATATTAGGACTTGAAGACAAAGTTGGAGATTTGGACCATTCAAGCAAAGAACATGGAAAAAAAAAAGTTAAACACAGGAATGGAATGTGCAGGAACTTTGAGACACCAAAAAAAGTCCAGATCTACAACTTATAGGGATATAGGAAGGAGCAGAATCTCGGGTCAATGGTATTGATGAGATTTTCAACCAGATTATTGAAGAAAACTTCCCTTAATGGAGAAAAGACATACCCATACAGTTGCAAGAAGCACACAAAACCAAAGAGACAGGACCAGAAAATAAACTCTCTAATGGTATATCATACTAAAAACACAAAATATACAGAACCAAGAGAAGGTACTGAAAGCAGCAAGAAAAAGAAAATCAACAAGTTAAATATAAAGGAAAACCCATCACAATAACAACCTACTTTCAATGCAAATTACACAAGCCAGGAAAGCCCAAAACAGTGTATTCCAATTTATGAATGATCATAGATATCAACTCAAACTACCTCACTGAGAAAAACTGTTTATTATAGTCAAAGGAGAAAGAAAATTCTTCCATGATACAAATAGGCTGAAAAAATTCATGTCCACAAAACCAGTTCTGCAGAGAATGCAGCACAATGAATTGAAGGAAGGAATAACCATACCCAAGATGCTACAGAAAGAAAACAAACGAAGGTATAATTACAGAAACTCAAAATAGGACTAAGAAGACAAAATAACAACAACCAATATACACCTTTCAAAAATAATTTTACATAACAGTGGCCTGAATTCAAAAGACACAGAGAATGGAATAAGAAACACATTGCTTATGTCTTTGCCTGCCCACATCCTTTTCTCCTTCTAACCTTGGGCGCAGGACTGCTCTTGCTCTTAGCACCCCAGATCCCTGAACCATTCTCTTAGTTCCCACACATCCACTGCATCCTGATCCCCTTTATTCAGACCAGTTCAATTTCTCAGTCTAGTTTGTTAGAATGTCACAGGCTGTTCCCAGCCACAACTTCCCTGTGCCTGCCTTATACCAGTCATATACCCTGGCTGTCCCCATCCCCAACCTTTTTCTTCCTGATAAGTCTGACCCTGCCAACTGGATTTACACCCTCTACCACCTGAGCAACACTCCCCTACCCCATCCTTCCTTCCAGACTTCTGCTGGACTTCTGGATCTGCTCTTAGATCTCTGAACTAACCCTCTTAGTCCAGACCCATCCACTGTGTCCTGAGCCCCCTCACCCAGACCAGCTCATTTTATCAGGCTACTTTGTTAAAGTCTTCACAGGCTGTCCTCAATCTGCCTTTGCATTCCTGAGACCAGCCTTCTATCCAGGTAGTGTCCACCCCCAATTTGCTTTGGATTTTGGAGACCAGTCTACTTCTCTGGCATATCTGATCCTGCCTACTGTGTCTCCAATCTGGTACCACAGCAACAATGCCAAAGTCCCCCACCCCACATCCTGTTCACCTTCTAGCCTTGGGCACAGGCACACTTTTACTCTTAGTCCCCAGACTTCTGGACTTCTCTCTTACCTCTACCTGAATGTGAGCTCTTCAAATCATATCATGCTCATCCCCCTAGATTGGTACTCTCAGCTAACACTCCCACTGCTGCAGTACTAGGATTCTGTATCTTTTAGTAGGATTCTAAACCTTTCCAGGCTGCCTGAGAAAGTGTGAATTCACCCTCTGCCTAACAATCTTCCCAAAGTGTGCTGTACCTGCTGGATAGAGGGGCGCAGATATTAAGAGAGAACCTGAGAACATCTGTTCTCATCAAAATTGTGCCTCTGAAGGAACTACTGAGCAGCTGGATTCGAGCCATGGATTACAAACCAATACAAAATTAAAAGAGAGAACCCGAAACCTTGACCAACCAGCTTTTCATCCCCAATAAGAAGACAACCAAGTCAAATCAAGTATACAAACAGAATCATATTTGAACTCAACAAAGGAAGGCTTGAGTCTCAAATCATAATCACAAACAACAAAAGATATCCACAAGTTAAGATCACAATGAAAAAAATAATATGAAAAACCCCCAAAAGTTGCCTCCATCAAGCATCACCATTCATAAGAAAGGGTTTTACAAGAATCCTATAGAAATAATCCAGGACACAGAGTTTAAAAGAACAATCATAAACATGATCAAATAATTCAATGAACTAAAAAATGATAGGGATAAACTGATTGAATTCAAAAAAGAGAGAGAAATATTAAAGACAACTCAGACCGAAATGAAGAAGAAAATGAAAAACTCAATAAGTCAATTTGAAATGACAGGAGAAAGCCTGTCATCAACTGAATGAATGAAAAGCAGAGTATCAAAACTGGATCATGAAGTTGAAGAATTGGAGAACTCAAGAAAAGATTATGAAAAATTAAAAATAAACAGGAATGGAATATGCAAGGAATATGTAAAACCAAATGTACGCATCATAGTTATTGAAGAAGGAAAAGGATCTCAGAATGATGCTATTGACAGGATGTTCAACCAGACTGTAGAAGAAAATTTCCCCAAATTAAGGAAAGACAAGCTCCAAACATATACAAGATCACATAGAACACAAAATAGACAGGACTAGAAAGGAAACTGCCCACAGCATATCACAGTAAAAACACTAAGGGCACAGAACAAAGAGAGAATATTGAAAGCTGCAAAAGAAAAATAACAAGTCACATGTAAAGGAAAACAAATCAGAATTTTCAATGCAAATTATTAAGACAAAATAGCTTGAACCACAGTATTCCTAGTTTAAAATGACATAGATTCCATCCTAGAATACTTTACCTAGTAAAAAATGTTGTTTGTATATGAAGGGAAAAGATAGCCTCCCATGACATGAATAAGATGAAAGAATTCTGTCCCGAAAAGAAGCCCTTCAGAGAATACTTGAAGCAACACAAAGAGCTGAAGAAAGAAACAACCATACCCAAGGGGCAACAGAAAGAAACTAACATCCTATAAGTGGGGACCACAAAGGTTGACAAAAAGGCAAACAGGAATTCAAATAATGGTAACCATTGCTCATCTTTCAATAATAACTTTAAATATTGTGGACTGAATGCCCCAGTCAAAAGACGCAGGCTAGTTGAATGGATCAAGAAATAAAATTCAACTTTTTGTTGTCAGCAGGAAACCCATCTCACCTTCAAGGACAGACACTACCTTAGGGTGAAAGGATGGAAAAAAAAATATTCCAAGCAAATGTCACTAAGAAAGAAGCAGGTTGTCCTTCTAATTTCTGACAAAATAGACTTCAAACTAAAACTAATCAGAAAATATAAAAAAGGTCACTGCATTCTGATCAAAGGAACAAGTAACCAAGAAGATATTACAATCATGAACACATATGCATCAAACTCTGGATTACCCAACATCATAAAATAACTACTACAAACTTTAAGATATGATTAATATCATATCACTAATAGTAGGGGACTTTAATACCCCACTTTCTCCTTTAGACAGGTCAACTGCACAGAGAATAATCAGAAAGACATCTGAATTAAACAATATCATACATCAAATGGACCTGACACATCTATCAAGTAGTCCACCCTAGCACCAAAGAATATACATTCTATTCAGCACCCCATGTAACTTTCTCCAAAATAGACCACATATGGGGGCACAAAATAAACCTCAGCAAATACAGAAAAATTGAAATAATTTCATTCTTTTTATCAGAGAACAATGTGATAATGCTTAAAATCAACGTTGGAAGAAGCTCTAGTAACTTCATGAACTCATGGAGATTAAACAACACACATCTGAATGATGTATGGGTCAAAGGAGAAATTAAGAAAGAAATAAAAGTATTCCTAGAATTAATGAAAAGGACAATAAAACACAACAAAACCTCTGGGACCCTTTAAAAGCAGTCCTAAGAGGGGAAGTTTATTGCTCTAAGTGTAATCATTAAAACATTAGAAAGAGCACAAAAAACAACTTAATATTGCAACTCAAGAATTGTTGAAAGCCAAAAACAAATGAAACCCAAGCCAAGCACACAAGGAGAAATAACAAAAATCAGGAGAAATTAATGAAATAGAAACAAAGAAAACAAGACAAAGAATCAGTGAGTCCAATAGTTTGTTCTTTGAAAATATAAACAAGCTAGACACCCCTTAGCCAAGTTAACCAAAAGAAAGAGCAACTACAAATTAACAAAATCAGAGATGAAAGAAGAAACATCACAATGGAATACAAAAAGATCCAGAACATTATAAGGGAATACTTAAAAAAACCTGTATGCTGTTAAATTTGGAAACCTTAAAGAAATGTGTCCATATCTAAAATCATAGGGATAACCAACACTAAACTAAGAAAAGATCAACAGCTTAAACAAGTCCTTTAACATATAAGGAAAATGGTACAATATTACAAAACTTCCTGACCATAAAAAGCCCAGGCCCAGGTGGATTCACAGCAGACTTCTACCAGACATTCAAAGAAGACCTATATGCAAGAGTACTTAAATTATTTAAAAAGACAGAAACAGAGAGAGAACTCCCAGATTCCTTCTATGAAGCCAGCATCACTCTAATGTAAAAACCAGGGAAAGAACAACCAAGAACCAAAACTATAGACCCATATTGTTCATCGATACACAAATTCTCAATAAAATACTTGCAAACTGCATACAGACACACATCAAAAATATCATCCACAATGGTCAAGTCAGCTTTATTCCAGAGATACAGGGTCAGCTCAATGTCCATAAGGCAATAAATTCAATAAAGCATATAAAAAGACTCAAGGATGAAAAAAATCACCTGGTCATCTCAATAGATGTAGAAAAGGCCTGTAAGAAAATTCAACATGCATTTACCTTAAAGTTTCTAGAGGGAATTGGAGTGGAGGGAAACATACCTCAACATAATTAAAGATATATAATAACCCATAGCCAACATCATTCTAAATGGAGAAAAACTGGGAGTGTTCCATTAAAATCAGGAAGCAAACAAGGCTGTCCACTATCTCTACTCCTTTTTAATACAGTGTTTGAAACTCTTGCCAGAACAATAAGATAAAGAAGTTAAATAGTATTCACTGGAAAAGAAGTTAAATTATATCTTTTTGCAGATGATATGATATTATACCTAAGAGATATCAAAATTTCCACCAGAAAACTCCGAGAAATGATTAACAGTTTCAGTAAAATTGCGGGTTACAAAGTTAATGTACAAAAAATCAGTAGCTTTTCTATACAACAATAACAAGCAATTGAAGAACGTGTACAAGGAATCCTCCCATCTCATTCACAATAGCCTCAAAAATATATTGGAATAAACCTGAACAAAGACATTAAAGATCTCTACAATCACAATTTTAGATCTTTAAAGAACGAGATTGATGAGGACAACAGAAGATGGAAGGACCTCCCATGCTCATGGATTAGAAGAATTAATATTGTGAAAATGCGATCCTATTAAAAGCAGTACATATATTCAACGAAATCCTAAGCAAAATCCCTGTGACATTCATTAGAGAAATAGAAAAATAATCCTCAAATTCTTATAAAAGCAAAAAAGACCCCAGATATTCAAGGCAACCCTGAGTACAAAGATCAATGCAGGGAGGATATTATACCAGATTTCAAACTATATTATAGAGCTATAGTTATAGAAAAAGCATAGTACTGGCACAAAAATAGACCTGTAGACCAATGGAGTATAATTGAAGACTCAAACATGAGTACGTGAAATTTCAGCCATCTGATATTCAACCACAAAAAGATCAAGAACACTCACTGGAGGAAAGATAGCATATTTAGCAAATGGTGCTGACAAAACTGCATTTCCACTTGTACAAGAGTACAAGTAGACCTTTATGTTTCACCTTGCACAAAAGTCAACTCCAAATGGATCAAAGACCTTAGTGGGAAACTGGAAACATTGAAATTGTTAGATGAAAACTTGTGCAGCAACCTATAACATATAGGTACAGGAAAGGACTTTCTAAACAAAGCAACAGTTGCTCAGGAATTAAGGTCAACAATCAGCAATGGGACCTCATTAAATTAAAAAGCTTTTGTATAGCAAAAGAAACCACCAAGGAAGTGAAAAGAAAACCCAAAGAACGGCAGTAAAAATTCACAAGCAACAGATTTCACAAAGGTTAACATTCAGAATATATAAGGAACTCAAAAAGCAAAGAATCAAGAAAACAAGTGACCAGTTAAGAGATGGATTAAGGTTCTGAGCAGAGAATTCTCAAAAGAAGAAATAAAGATGGCTGAGAAACATCTTAAAAATTTCAACATCATTAATAATTGGGAAATGACAATTAACACCATTTTAATCAGATTGGCTAAACTCAAGAGAATAAATTATACCAAAAGCTGGACATGATGTGGGGAAAGAGGAATGCTCATTCACTGCTGATGGGATTGAAAATTTGTGTAACCCTGATGAAAAGCAGTGTGGAGACCTCTTAACAAACTAAAAATGAATCTACCATTTGACCTAGTTATAGCACTTCTTGACATATACCCAAAGGTTCATCCTATTGCAGAGATACCTGTACATCCATGTTTGTTGCTGATCTTTTCACAATAGCTAAGAAATGGAAGCAGCCTAAGTGTCCCTCAACTGATGAGTGGATAATGAAAAGGCGGTACCTTTACACAATGGAGTTCTACTCAGTGGTAAAGATAATGGCATTTGCAGGTAAATGACAGACTAGGAACTATTTTGTACTAAGTCAAGTAATACAGACTCAGAAAAACAAACAACATATGTTCTCTCTCATTTGTGAATCTTAGCACTAAATCCTTATATGTGAATACATATCCTGATGTAATTGCAGGAACCAGGAAAATCTAAGGAACCAGGTAAGTAAAGGGAAGGAAATAACCTGAGAGAAATTAACTGTAGGAGACAGAAGTTACTAATGGAGATATAAATAAAAGGGGGGATATTTAAATAGGAGGGGGTGGGGAGGGTTATACACTGAACTATGTGTAAACAGAAAGAAGTTCAAGATAGGTGGGGTGTTAGGAGACCGATACTATCAAGTGACAAATGGAGAAATGGGGATACTTTAAATGGGGAAGGGGGAGAGAGAGAGAGAGAACGAATAAATAATGCCTAGCTAGTGTAAAACTCCAGAGGTAATCATATTAATCTCCTAATCTAATGATAAAACCACATACACTATCTCTACATGAGTTCATGTGCATAACTGAAAGCTACATAACAAGAAACTTTCTTTGAGTTCTTGCCCAGGGTGGTCCAGGAGTCTCCCCAAGTCACACAGGCTGTTGCTACAGCCCTTGATTGCTTCCCAGAACTTGAAGTTAAGACCCTATTCCTGCAAACAGGACATACTTCAGAGACCAGATTTAGAGCAACGGAGCTGGGCCTGACCTGGAAGCCACTTCCCCTGAGCTAGCACTCATAGCTCTGGAAAGCACTATGCAAGAAGCCAAGGGAGAACATCAATTAATGGACCAACACCAGTTTTATGACCAAATAACCTTATCAATGACTGATGCAGCACTCGACACTGGTGCAATAGTGGCACTTTTATCCTGGGGCCAATCAATGGTTACCTATTTGTTCTTAAAGCCCAGTCAATTGGAGGAAATGAATGTGTGGTATTATTACCATAGTCAAATACACATGGCTGAAGAGGTCATAGATCTTATAGAGAAATATCTAAGGCTGTCACATCCCTAATGCAACAGAGGGCCAGTAACACAAAAGGTCAGAAATAGCGAATAACGTAGATTAGAAATCTTCAGAGTGTAGGTCCTTGGACAGGACTTCTTTATTGAATTTCACAAACCCAAGACTCAGGGGTCATTGTGAAAGAGGGGGCAGAAAGATTGTAACATCCAATGAGGAGGTGCATGACTATATAAATAGAATTCTACAAGCTCCTGGGACCCTGCTCATATGAAGTTTCACAATGTTTTCACATGCTAAAGATCCATGCAAACTCAAGCAGACAAAAACCAGTATGTAACTGGGTAAATGGGTAGCAGACCCCAATCTTTGCTGAAGAAATATTAGCAACTGATTGCTGTTGGATGAAGATGAGCTAGTCTTCCTAAATTGAGGGACCCTGGATAGACTGACTAGACCTCCGTGGATAAACCTGTACTGAGGAACATTTGAGGAGACTAACTTGACACAATAGACCTTAACACAGACGAAAGGATGTGTGAATTCCATTTGGGGGGCTATGGGGTGGTGAAGGAGGGTTATAAAGATGGCTAATATTGATTCAGATATGCTCTACGAAATACACAACAATTCAATAAAAATATTAATTCACTAAAAACAAACAAACAAAAAGAAGCAATCCATTTTTTGGAAACTACAAAAACTTACATTCATGGATCAGAACCACCTATGGCGAAAGATGGATAAAAATATTCCATGGAGTTGGCACTAAGAAATAACAGGCATTGCTATTTTAATATCTGACAAAATAGAGTTGAAATTAATCTGAAGCGATAAGAAAGGTCATTTCATGATAATAAAGGGGACAATGGATCAAGAAGACATAATCATGAGGATATTATTGGATTTCAAAAACCAGATTAACCTGACTCCGTAGGTAACTTTCTCCAGTAGACAGGTAAACTGGATGAAGAATAAACAGAAAAACATCTGAAGAAGAGGATACTGGGCATCAAATGGACCTAACAGATATCTGCAGAATATTCTACTCACCATACAGCAAAGAATATACATTCTATTCAGCAGCCCATTGAAATTTATCTAGAATAGACCACATACTGGGGCAAATAAACCTAAACAAATAAAAAATTTGAAATAATACCATGCATTGTATCATACGACAATGCATGATGCAATAAAGCTTTAAATCAATAGTAGAAGAGTCTCTTCTAATTACATCAATTCATGGAAATTAAACAATACTCTCCTGAATGAATAATAGGACCAAGAAGAAATCAAGAAAGAAATAAAAATATTCCCAGAACCAAATGAAAAGGAAAACACAACACAGAAATACCTCTGAGATACATTCAAAGCTGTCCTAAAAGGAAAGTTTATACCACTAAGTACTTACATTAAAATATCAGAAAGACATGAATAAATGACTTAGTGGTACCACTCAAGAATCTGGAAAAAGAAGAACAAATCAAACCCAAACTCAACAGATGAGAAAAAGTAATAAAAAATCAGAGCAGAACTCAGTGAAATAGAATAAAAGAAAACAATACAAAGAATAAATTGATCTAAAAGTTGATTCTTTTAAATGATAAACAAGGTAGTTAGACACCAGACCCTTAACCCAGTGTACCAAAGCAAAGAACAAACTGAAATCAACAGGGAAACTTCACAAGAGACACTTAAGAAGTTCAGAACATTACAAGGGAATGCTTTAAAAACATATTCTCCATCAAATTAGTAAATGTAATAGAAATGGATGAATTTATAAATTCTGTAGAACAATCAAAGTTAAATCAAGAAAACATTAAGAACTGAAATAGACCCATAACAAATAAAGATTAAAGCACTAAAACAAACCGTCCAGACTAAAAAAAAGGACATTTTTCACATATATAGAAAAACATCCAAAAATTAATATGGAAATACACAAGACCCTGGGTAGCCAAAGCAATCCTGAGCGCAAAGAGCAAAGTGGGACAGATTACCATACCAGATTTCAAAGCATATTACTGAGCTCTGGTTATAAAGATAGCATGGTGTTAGTACACAAACAGACACGTAGATTGCTGGAACAAAATGGAAGACAAAAATCATGAATGCCCACAGTTCCAGCCACCTGATATTGACAAAGGTGCCAAGAAAACAGAAGAGCAAACACAGCACATGCGGTGCTGGGAAAACTGGATCTCTACATGTAGAAGAATGACATTAGTACTGTATTTATCAGTCTGCACACACACACAAAGTTTTAAATAGATCAAAGACCTCAAAATGAAACCTGAATTTCTGAAACTGTTAGAAGAAAACATAGACAGTACCATATAAGATATAGGTATAGGAAAGGACTTCCTCATCAAACTTCGTACACTCAGGAGGAATTAAGATCAATAATTGACAATTAAGAACTCATTAACCTAAAAAGAATCTGTGTAGCATAGAAAACAGTCAAGTGTAGAAGAAACCTGCAGATTAAGAGAAAATCTTTACCTGTATACATCTAATAGAAAGTAAATATCCAGATTGTAGAAATAACTCAGAAACAAAGAATCAAGTAAACAAATGATATAGTTAAAAAATGGGTTACAGATTGAAATGGAGCTTTCTTAAAAGAAGAGATAAAAAATAACTTTAAATCTATTCAACATTCTTAGCAAGTGAGGAAATGAAAATTAAAAATATTTTTGTATTTAATCTCACCCTAGTCAGAACAGTTAAGATCAAGAGAACAAATGACACCAAATTCTGGTGAGAATCTGGGGAGAGGGGACCCGTCATTCACTGCTGGTGGGATTACAAATTGGTGCAAGCACAGTGTGGGGAATTCTTAAAAAGCTGAAAATTGATCTATATGATCTAGCTATGCCACTCCTTGGCATATACCCCAAAGACTCACTATCCTGCTACCCAGATACTTGCTCAGTAATGTTTGCTGCTGTTCTTTTCCCGTTAGCTAGGAAATGGAAACAGCATAATGTTCCTCAATGGATGAATGTCTAGTTAAAATGCCCATTTTCTGCTCAGAAGTAAAGAAAAAAGAAATCATGAAATTTGCAAGTAAGTGGATGCAACTAGAAACTGTGTTACTAAGTGAAGTAACAAAGGCTCAGAAAAACAAGCGACACGTGTCTTCTTTCATTTGGGTGAGTCCTAGTTCCAAATTTTTAGAAATGAGTATTTATCCTGCTATAACCACAGGAGCCAGGAAAATGGAAAAGAGCCATGTAGGCAAAGGGGAAGAAGGAGCTCAAGGGAGGAGAAGGTAGGAGACAGGTGTTATTAATTCAGAAATGAAGAAAATGGGAAATAGTTTAATCGGGAAGAAAATAGGGAGGAAATGGGGGAGGAGAAGAGGAAAGAGATAAATAAAGTTTATTTCCCAGTGGGAAATAATGTATTAGTTCAAAACCCTACTGAAAAATACTATATATATATATATTATTGATATATATCAGAACATTACAAAGGAGTACTTTAAAAAATATTCTCTATCAAATTGATAAGTGTGTGTGTGTGTGTGTGTGAGAGAGAGAGAGAGAGAGAGAGAGAGATTGTATAGCCGAAGGTTATATGACAAAAATTACAGTGTCAAACAAGGAAAACCTCCCTTGGAGTTGTGGGTCAGGGTAGTCCAAGAGATTCCCCAAATAATACAGATTAATTGCATTTCAGAACTTGAAGTTACCCTCTTACCAAAGACAACCTACTTCAGACACAAGACTTGGAACAAACCAGCTGGAAATGATCTGAAGCCTCTTCCTGGAAGACTAGCTCTCGTCGTATCAGAGGATACCATGCAAGTTGCTAAGGGAGAAAACCAATCAATGATCATGCACAGCATAAAGCCTATGAAACAAACAACTTCTGGTCTAGTAAATAATACCTATTGATAAGTAGTGACATTTTTATCTTAGAAATCTGTTTTATCTAGGTCCATTCAATGGGAGGGAATTCATGTGTTTTACTGTAAACATAGCCAAGTATATGTGCCTAGAGATGACATAAACTCTAAGAGAAAAATCTACTTTTGTCATACCATTAGACCAATGTAATTTATTACTATATTCCAAATATGTACCCTCATATTTACAGACACGTATCTTTTACCACTAATCAAAGAACCTTCTTTTTTTAACAGATGGAGACTATTACAAAGTTCCACAACTGGTTAAACACAGATAACAAGTGTCTGTAAGTTGGCCAGCCTTAAGGGACACATCTACAATGGAAACTCTACACCTTAGGCTCAGGGAACACAGCAGGGAGGGGCAGAAAGACTGAAAGAGTCAGAGGGACAAGACACCTGCTGCTACTTAAGGCATATGATGTGGATGGGGAAATATCAAGGGGTCCTACTCAAGATAAAGAGCTACAGACAATTAATTGATGCTGAGACAGATAGAATTAGTCTTCTCCAGGGACTAGCTCCCTGAGGTGTCATATAGCTTCTAGTAGACAGCCTAACCACAGGTGCACAAGAGTACCAATAAATAGATTCGGGTATTATATATTATATATTACATATTATATATTATATATGCATGTGTATATAACAATAATAAGGATGGTGAAGGAAATTGAGAGGAATACAGGGGAATTTGGGAGTAGTTCAAGGTAGGCTAGGATGAATGAAAATGATGCAGAGACTATTCATGTATGATGTTCACAAAAATTAAAATAATAAAATTAAGTATTTTTTTAAAAAACATACCTTTTATTGTAAATCTGTAGTCACAGTAAATTACTGGATTATGTTGCAATAAATGTGCATGCAAATTGCTCAGGTGGTAATGCTTTTATTTGGTTTGAATTTGTTAGAAAATAGGAAAAATGTCTATATTATATTGCTAATTTGTTCCCTTAATTGCCATCAGCTGCCACTATTGATCCAACTTAATATCTGCCACCAATGATACATGGTATACAGTTGAGAAGTTGATTTCCTTTAAATCGGCTGCCTTCTGTCCAGCTGCTTGGATTTGATTCTAGTAATCCCTCAAGTATTTCCTTTTCATCCTTTCTTCCTGAATATTTGCTGTCTTTAAGTCACAGGGAGAGAAATTTCATAAACTTGGGGTTTATTTTGACTCAAAAGTATTTTACATGTAAAAATCTTCAGGATAAGCCATTTAGCCCTCATAAGACAAGTGTATTAAGATTGTTTATATTTATTTTTAAAGATTAGCTGAGATCATGAGACAAGTGATGTCTTCGTGTAGAAGCAAGAAGAGGTTTGGGGCAAAACTAGATTGACGTGAAACTTTAGAGGGAATTGTGAGACAGTGCCTAGACATCTAGAGACCAGAGGCAAGGGCACAGGGAGGTAACAGAAGCATAGAGTCAGGACCCCAAAACCCATAAACGATTGTGGATGCTGACATTCCAAAGTGACATCTTATATAAGTCCTGTTACAAGCATGAGATAGCTTTACTGACTCCTGAATCATAGCCCTTGCTATAAGACGTAAGAAAAAAAAGCTGGGCCTAACACTGCTAAAAGTGGAGAGTACAGTTTTTTTGAGAATGAGACAAGGCACCTAACTATTATGGGTTAAATTGTTTCAGTGAGTTCTAATTTCTCCAGGATTGGGTTTCAAATACCTTTTTAGAGCACAGACTGTTTATAACTAAGGGATAACTCTGTGTCAGTTACAATTTAGATTTCCAAAATATAATAGACTCTTAAATTTGAAATGGAATGGACCTTCTTATTACCAATTTCAGATTTCATATAAAGGCAGTCCACATTTCACAGATGTTGAAAATATGCTTTAAGAATGGCATGCTGCATCTTCATTTCTCAGCTATATTTCAATTCATTTAATAAAACAGTTAGCTAGGCACTTGTCGATGTTTCCATGGTAACAAACAAGCCGGCTTTAGTAAACACAAAATAAGCAATTTAAGAGTGCTCTATTAGAACTAAATATAGAAGTGCTGCAGGCCAGGCATCACAATGCACAGTGGTTAAACAGAGTCTGAGGAGATGTGAGAAATAGTCATTAGGCACTCCCTGATAAACCAAACTACATATTGATTTTGCCACTTAAAACAACATTTCCTAGGTCATTTAGAACATGATTGTGAATTCACAGACTTCTTATTCAGCAATTTCAAATCTTTCAACATTTAAGGTAAACTGCTAATTGTGAAGCAAGATATAAAACACAGATTTTGGGGAAACCAATAAATAAAAGATGGAGGAATCATCCAAGAGGCTTGAAATAGAAGTCATTTTGCTTTTGGTAATAAAAGGAAAATCATGCATTCAATACAAATACTTGAAATTTACTATATATTACTGAAAACCATACAATTATAGCACTTCAAATAATACTCCAAAGCATGTGTATGAGCTACATAGCATACTGAATATGTGTAATTAATCTGAGATTTACTCTTCATGACTACTGCTTCCTCCATGTTTCTATTAAGCAATATATCTTTCTAACAGTCAACTGAAGACTCACATTTACATGATTTTCACTTTCAGTTTGGGGAGTTAATATGTCCATCAATCTTGTATAGCCTCTGGAAGGCGGACAATCAAAGGGGTACACAGAATTTAGAAAAGTAGAATATATAGAATGTATTTTAGCTTGCATAATTCTATAACCCTTCTAGTTTTGTCTAAGTAATGCTCTTACAAAGCAACATTTCTTCAAGAAGTCATCATTCTATGATCGTAATATTTTTCCTGACTGAAATGATAGAAGCAAAAACGATGGAAACAATCATGAAACATCAATTTAACAATGAAGAAAAGAGTAGACACATTCATAATGTTTAAATAGAATTGAATAAAAATGTCAAGCTTTGTTAAAACGCATCTCGTATTCAAATGAAAGCAACAGTGTTTGTTAGAAGCAGAATATTTGTGATAACATCATCCATTAAAAAGTCACACCTGCAATTATACTGTACTAATATTACTTAGCTCAGGTTCATTTTCATATTTTTTCTCTTGAGTAAAAACCCTTCCTATAGGGAAAAGGCAATTTAGGAGAAATGGTGGTTATTTTAATAAAATTTTCAGAAGGTGAAATTTATAAACCGTTGCTGTTGAGCAAGAAAACTAGGATAATGTGAATAATATGAAAATTACCACTTTATTAATAAATTGGTGGCATATTCCCAGCTGTACTTTGAAATGAAAGGTCATGATTCCTCCTTGTGAGTTTCCTTCAAGGTGTTTTATATCTGTGATAGATACTCACAGAACATACTGTATACACAAGGAATAACACATAAGTCAGAATAACTAGAGCAGTTTGGTGGTTATAGGATGGGACAGTGTGGAGAATCGATCAAAGGAGATGCTAAGAGTTACACTGTGTATGACCTAGAGTTTCCCTCTAAGTTAAACAGAAATGTATTTGAGAATTTCATGAAAAAGTTTTCATAATTTGATTCAAAATGGTCTCTCCCATGTACTTGTGAACAATAACTTGTTGGGAAGACCAGGATGGAGGCAAAGAAGGCACTTAGCAGAATATTGCAATGGGATTGGCAGGTGGTTCTACTGATTTGAAGTGGGGCGGTAGAAATAACAATGGTAAGGAAGGGTCTATATGAGATATGTTGAATGTAGAGCTGACAAAAGTCACAGATAGAATGTGGTGTGAGGAAGTGGACTGTCAGGGTAGGCTCCACAGAACAGCTGAAAAAGTGGAAGAATTTCTTAAAATGGGGCAGAGTAAGGGAGGAGGAGGCATGAGAGATCATGCATATACACAGCTTTATGAGAATGTTCACTCTGAAGTTGTTTAATGGAAATCTAAATGGAGATGTTGAGAAGAGAGTAGACACAGGGACTAGCTGAGTTTGGTTCAGTTCAGGGGTTGGTCCAAGCCTTAGTTGTGAATTTGGAGGTCATTACATTCCAAGGTTGGATGAGGATGCTTAGGAATGTGGGAGTTTGGTGCCGGATCCCAGAGGTACTTTAGAGTCAAAGGGAAGGCAATAAGAACCTAGAAAGATTTCAGAGAAGCATACAGTACAGTGGGAGAAAAGTGAAGATTGTGGAGCATAAGGCCTAGAAAGCTGTTAAAAGAGGGAAACGTGCAGCATAACGCTGGTGATAGACATCATGGGAACCTCGCAAATATGAAGCCCTTCGAGAAATATTTTAGTGGAATAGTGGGCACCAGATCGCTTGAATCCATTGAAGAGTGAGTGAGAGTACAAGTGTACACATGGCTGTAGAAGACTATACTAGACCATGAAACTGCAGCATAGGTCATTAGCTGCAAAGTACAATAAAGGCACAACATTTTGTGATGGAGACTCTGAAGTATATTTATAAGTTTTTATATATTTATAGCATATAAGTTCTGCAAAGTACATTGAACTGTTTTCAAATAACTCCTTCCAATTTTTGTTTGCACAAAACCACATTATTATTACTTAGGTTCAGGAGAACTCTAACTCCGTTTCAAGACTGGGGTTTTCTTAGTTTTGCTTTGTTCATTGTTAACTGTTTTTCCCTGTTTGTAATCCCATATACAACATGATAGCCTCTTTCCCTATGTTCATGGACCAACTATGTCTCTTACAATCTTTCTGCCTTATCTTCTGCAATAGTCCCTGGCCCGGCCTAGCCTGGAAATTATTGGAGGCTGATTATCACTAGGTGAGGGAGAGTGGACCTTATTTATGATCTCTAGATAGACTGATTATACTTCAGTGGAAAAATTTGCATTGAAGGACATCTGGATACAATTGCTTGACTGCATAGGTCTTACCATGTATGGCAGGATGCACAAGAGTAGGGTTGTGGGGGGATTTGATAAGAACTGTTTTATGAAATAAAACACAATAATTTTTTATGAAAACATGATAGCCTAATGTTTAAGGCTACGATTAGGAACCCAAGATTCAGGATGGGTTAGTCCAGTGGAGAGTTAATACTCTTTTTCTGAAGGTGGTGGTGACTGCTCATATGAACCTCCAGCAATGGTGTCTGGATGCACAAGTCCCACGTAAACTCAAGCAGACAAAAACCCAGCATAGAACTGGGGAATTGGAGAACAGACCCCAATCTTAGATGAAGAAATGATGGCAACTGATTAGTGATGGGTGAGAAAGAGGTGATCTTCTTAAAGTGAGGGATTCTAGATAGGCTGACTAGATGTCAGTAGATGAACTTGCACTGAAGAACATCTGGGGACATACACTTGACACAATAGGCCTTAACACAAATGACAGAATATATGAATTCCAGTGAGTGGGAGGAGCTTTGGGAGGGTTCTGGTGGAGAAGGGAGTATAACGGTAATTAAGACTGATTGAGGTATTCTGTATGAAATACAAAAAATTCAACAAAAAGCATAAAAATAAGTGTTAACGTTCAACTGAACTATCCTACTCTGGTTCTATTATTTATTTGCATTGCAAGCTCCAACTATTCATGAAATTGCATAGCCCCTCACTTTACTTATCTATATTCTATGGATAAACTGTATTTCCTAAGCTTGTTCAAGAAATTGAATGAGTTAATACCCATATAGCAAGGTATTAAAATAGGATTCTCTTTTTCCACTCATATAGTATAATAATATGATAGCTATCAAGGAATTACAGTGAGAATGACTTCTTTCCAATACCTACAGATTTATAAAGCAACACAAACACCCCAGCAATGATGTAAAGCATCCTGTGAATGGAGAGGAGAGTGGTACAGGGGAGAGAGCTGGAGGAGGTTGTGAGCTTTCTTCCATCCCATCTCAGGAAATCTGCCTTCCAAAGTCAGGTAGAAAAATCAGACTTTCTGGATCCATCCCAAGACCTTAGCAATGCATTCCCTGAAGCTGATATAGAGGGCGGGAATTTGAAAGATAATGAAAAGACACAGTAGGTAGATTGTAGGCATGGAGCTTCGATCCAACAGCTGTACAGATGGGAAGCTTATATTTTCTCTGTTTCCACAGATTCAGGCATATCATGACTATCTAGGACAAGACTGGCTTCAATCAGTCCTCTGGACCTATGCATTGGAATAAGAGCTTCCTGACATCAGAGGCAAGGGACCTCCAGAGGAAGAAAAAGGAGGTAATTCCCCTAATAAAAAGAAGCAAGGAAGAAATGAGCAAGGAATTCTGGGTAGAGACCTGGTAGAGACAATGCCAACTCTGAGCATCTGCTAATCCCACAGAGAGTGGACAACTCTAGCTAAGTAAGAACTGCTGAGTTTCGCGACCTTATTACTCACTTTCTAACTTGAAAGTATCCAATTGGACAAAGCCTGTGGGGAACCAGGAAAGAGACATAGTTGAGACCCACAGTGCACTGCAGTCTGACTTCACACAGCTTAGAAACTGCAGCTTTAATACTCTTTTTTACAGTAGGAAGTCATCAAAACTCCAGTGGCTACAAGTGACTTCCTCCAAAGGAAGAATCTGTCAAATCACCATCCATATAGTAGTAAAAATTAACCCCAGCAAGTTAAATTCATGGAATGGTGAAAAACAAAGGGTGCAGCATTTTGATGGCAGCGTAAGCTTCACATTGTGCTGTAGAACACACACACACAGAGCTCCTAGAGAGATATCTGGCATGAAACAAAATCCAATAATGTGAACTATCACATTTGCCTGGTGTCAGAGCTTTTCTAGAGGGCAAGGTAACCTCTAAGACTTTGCACGTGCTTTCTCCCAATCTTTCCCCACTCTTGGAGATACAACCACAATGAGCACTACAGAGAGATTATTCTTTTCAAACTCATCCGTTTAGCAAATCCTTGGGAGTTTTCATTCCTTTCTTTCTAGCAGACTGGGAAATTAAAAAAAAAATCCTTAAAGACCTACCCTCGAAGAAAAGCAAAACACGGCAACCTCAGTGTAAAAGGTTTTATCTAAGAGGCTATACTGATTTTTGTTTTGTTTTGTTTTGTTGTTGTTTTAACTAGGAATATACCTAAGGAAATTGAAGGGATTGTTGAACCTAAAGAAAGAAAAAGTTACTGGTTACAAATAATTGATAGTAGAGCTGGGTGGAACCAATGAGAGAAACAAACCAAATCTGGACTTCATTTTTCTGAACGTGATATTCATTTTTATTTCTTTCTTTTAATAAGTCTTCAAGCTTTCAATGCACTCTCCTGGCCTCAAAGGTGAAATAGTATAAGGTGTTTATTAATTTAAAATTTTTAAATTGAATCATTGTGCATTCCATGCATAATATCCCAGTCAATCTTAATCATGTTTATAACCTCTTCCCCACTGGCACCCTCCTTCCCCAGCTCTCAACCTGGGTTCCATACATTCGTTCATCTGTGATAAGATTTGTTGTGTTAAGTTAGTGTCCCCAAATGTTCCTCAGTGAAGGTTTATCCACTGACGTCTAGTAGCCTATCCGGAGTCCCTGTCTTTAGGAAGATTAGATCATCCTTTTCCAGAGGTAATTTGTTGCCAATATTTCTTCAGTAAACATTGGTGAAAAGGACTCTTTTATTAAGTTTCACACACTCAAGGTTCAGGGACCATTGCAGAAGAGGGGAGCAGAAAGACTGGAAGAGCCAGGAGGAGGTAAGTTACCATATGGAAATAAAATCCTAAAGGTACTGGGACCTTGCTCATTTGAACCTAAGGTAACCATTTCAGCATGCCCAAGATCCATGAAACTCAAGCAGACAAAAACCCAGCAGGGAACTAGTATAAGTTTTTCCTAGCCATAAGAAAACATGTGAAAAATATTAATTTTTCATTGAACTGAAAATGACATACTTGATTGTCACTTCTAGAATTTTTCAAGAATAATGATAAACAATAATTGCTCAAATAGAGAGCCCTCATCTAGCCCCTGTGCCAAGAAATATTTTGGTTTTGTAGCTAAAGACATCTTAGACATTCCCAAGTTATTGTTTACATGTATATGATACAGATAATTTTAAATAAAATTATGTCAACATCTGCATGGAATTCTCCAATATTGTTCTATGTGACTGAGAGGGAGGCTCTAGGTCCTGACTGTTTCCTAATGTCAGTGTCATCAAGTTGTGAAACAAAGCAAAGTGTCATGGGGTGAAATCCTGGCACAGAAATATAGAAAATTTCTGATTGCAGACTTTATGTGACACCATTTAGCCATGCATGTATTTTGCCAAATATTATCCTAACATTTCCTAATAAGAAAAGCAAATTTAAAAGATTTTACATTTTTACTTATAACTCCCTCCCAGAATTCATTTCAATGTTTACAGAATGATAGAGTAGTGAGGTGTCCCAAAGATGATATTTTAACAATCTGTGACCAGAAACCACAGTATATAATGGGAACTCAATAAATATTTGTTGAATTGATAATGATCATGACTTATTCCATTCTCTCTGATGATGAGATAGTTTACAGAGAGCTGTTCACAGAAAAGGACTCGTGAACAGGACAGAGCAACATTTGCGCCTTTGGTAGATGGCCCTATATAAAGGTGGGATTTAGAGTTAGAGAGACAGCTGATAAGATCTTTAGCTTTTACCTGTTGTGGCTTCTTTCATTGTGAACTCAACACAATAATACCTATGTTTTAAATTTTGAGCAATTCTTGAATGATACCTCAATAATACAGTAGGTAATTTATAGTAGACCTTCAGAACATCATAAACTAGGTAAACGAAATGTTTTAATAAAATACATTAGGCATAGAAATTGTGTATGTTCAAAGATTTATTCTTTAAAAAGGTCAAAAAATATTGTATTTACATTTTGCACCCGAGGGGGTAGTAAACACAGAGAATGAATAGTTGTACAATTTAAATTAACCTTTGGGGCAAGTTGTACAGAAACCCACTGTGTGCCAGACACTGTTAAAAACAATAGGGATTAAAGAAACAAAATAGATTCAAACCTTTGCCATTCTGTGTTTACCCTCTAGTGGAGGTAAGAAATTCATAAACACATAAATATATAAAGTGCATAACAGAAAAATGTAGAATACCAAAGCAAAATTAGGAAATTGGACAATGAGGACCATGGGTAGCAGAGTTTGTAGCTTTGTAGGTTCTCTGGCCTCCCTACTTGCCTTTTTCCATGCTAGCTCCCTGATCAGGAACTAGCTTCAGCACGTCAGCTGCAGTTTCTATGAGAACAACTTCTGCAGTTTCTATAAGAACAGCTTGACCTGAACAATCTACCTTTAGAGGCCTAACCGCAGACCTTTAGATGCCAAACGTAATTGTTCTGAACCAGGTACCTAAACACACCAAGACATTCCTTGGGAACCTGAACTTTTTACCCCCTACCAATTTCCCCTGTAATTTTCTGCTATTAATTACTTGCATTTGCTGGGTGTGTGTGTATGTGTGCACCCTGCTTGAATAAATTGGAAACTTCTCCACCATTTTTGGTGTCTGTGTTGTGTGTCTTGTATGTCTTAATTCCTCAGGCCCTCACTGGATAGACTCGGGTACAGGTGTAACGCAGGCTGTTACACAGCTTTTAATTCAATGGGAAAAGCCTTGAGGAGGAAATCTCATGTTGGGAAAGAAGTAAGGAAATGAGAAGTGAGTTGTAAGAAGTCATAAGAAGACTGAGGGAAAGTTTATACATTATATATACATACAGCTCTACTGTGGCCTTGACTGTGTCCCTCTCAAATCTACATGTTGAAACTTGAACCAATCATATGGCTATATTTGGAGATAAGTCTTTTAAGGAGTTATATAAGGTTGTAAGGGTAGAATCCTAATTCAGTGAATTTTTCCTTTAAACAAAGAGGGAAAGAGCCAGTGATGCCCTTGCACAGAGGGCATGAGAGGACACAGAAAAGGAGAAGCATCTGCAAACTAGGAAGAGAGGTTCCCCAGAAACCAACCCTGCCAGCACACTGGTCTTCGATTTCCAGCTTTGAGAAATGTGAGGTTAAAAAAAAAAAAAAAACTGTTAATGAAGCCACAGAACCTATGCTATTTTCTTGCAGCAGCTTATGCAGACTGTAATAGACCCTGAAGCCAGAACAAGCTAAGGAGGTAGCCAATGTGGCTGAAACAGATTAGGTCAAGGGGTGGGAAATGTACTTAGGAGAAATGACAGTAAGAAAGGGGGAAGAATGGCCAAGGAGGCAGTGCTTTGTGGGCATTGTGACAGCTTGGACTTATAATAAGCAACTACTGGGTGGATTGAGTGAAGAAGGAAAGATTCTGGCATCTTGGTGCTGTAAGGACACTGGCCTGTGGAGGCTGTGCACACGATGAACTTTGATCGCATCCGCCCGTCACCCTCTCAGCTCCTCTCCATTCTCTCGGATCCCTATCTTTTCCCTACTTCTTTCTACTTTCATGTCTTCTTTTCCTTTCTCTTTTGATCTCCCAATGAGTTTAATTACAGTTGCTTATGGAAGCAGAAATGACAGGTCTTTAGGCTTTAATCACCTAACTGCATACTAAAATACATAGCATTAAGTGGGAAAGAGGAATGAACATAGAGAAGTGGGAAGCTGTCTTGATGTTTTAAGAATTCAGCCAATTGATGTTAGGGATGTGACAGTATTTTTCTAAAATGGGAGTGTCTTTGGACCAAATATTTTAGTGTTCAGAGAGCTTACACATGGACTGCTATAGCTATTAGTGATTTCATAGGAAAAAAAAAGTAAGTTCAAAGATATAGGAGCTATTTATTTGATTGAAGAGACAGAGGTACATTTAGAAAGACTGTTTAATAACTCTTACCCAATATTCGATCAACAAGAAGAGATGAAGCAGCCAGTTCTAGCAAGCACATATAGTCAGTTTAGTCTGATGGATTGGGTCTAACTTGACTGCTGTGGGAGGCATGAAACCATCAGGACACCAGAGGCCATTTTTCTTATTTTCCCAACCACCTGGTTAACTCTAAAGGATCATGCTGAAAACAAATAGGAGAAACTAAAGTAAATTAATAAATATGTTTTATACAGAAGCATCATAAATAAAAAAATGGGCCCAAAATGTGTGGATCTGGTACTACATTGAATCTAAGGAAAGATCGTTAATATAATAAATATATTCACTCAGCAACATAATTAAATCTCAGGAATCATGAGTGAATACAGGTAGCTGGTGTCCCTAATGGAGTAACATGGAACTAGAATTGTCCTTTCAGAATTTCCAAGAGAAATGGTGTCTGTTGCTGGTCATCTAAAAATGGAGAAGTAATCTAATTTATAAAAAATTTCACTGTGGTGTTCATGTTCTGCTGTGTGGTAATATTAGTAAATACCTCAGGTATCTACAGCATGATTTATATTTATTTATGCCTGATTTAAAAGAATCTTAAATACTCAGAAAATAAGATAGTACTCTTCTGGAGCACATAGAATTGCTACTGCTCTGACTCTTGTTCTTCAGTTAGGTACCTTAGGTTTCTTAATTAAACTCTCTAAGATTTAGATTCCTCATTTGTAAGTGAGCAAAGCAAGAGATGGTGGCCTATGACAGGGTGTTTTGGGGCATGCAAAAGGAAATGACATATTTAAAATACTTACCAAAGAGCTCTACATATAGGAAATTAAATGTAAATGAATTCCACTTTAATGAATTAGAATGGAAAAGTCATTTTTTGTTTAAAATAGACAATAAGCATATTCCAAGATTCTGTGATGCATTGCAGATAATTATCTCACAATGAACTTTAGACCTGAACATATCAGTTTAATCCCCATGACTTCAGAGAGGCTGTTAGAGTGGGGACTTGGTAGTAGAAATATCTTTCATCAGCTATTGTCTGAGGTAGGTCTCCTTAGCCTTGCAGTGATAAGGCCCCAGTTTATTTCTTGTATTTCTATAGATTATCCCCCCCCCAAAGCACACAGTTTATTGGTAACTATTAGAGTACATTGTCTTTGTTATTAGAGTAGAATTTGATATCAATAGCATTGTGTGAAACCATCTTTATGTGTGATTTCTTAGGAACACCTTGATCAACACTTAAAGAACACATTTTAGGTAAAAGGCTTGTGCTAACAGATAATATTTTCCGGGTGCTGGCCACTGTGCTGATGACTTTGCAAGCTCTCATATCATTTGCCGATTCTTGAAAACTTGATGATGCATAGTCTGTCATGGCTCCCATTGCACAGGTACAAGTCAGCTCTGCACATAGTTTCCACTGTCTCTTGATCTTGGGGCACTTTACTCTTCTGTGATTGGGCAGACTGCTTTAGTTCAAATTGTTCTGTTAAGAGCATGAATTCCATGATTTTCAAATCAAATGTAAACCAAGATTTTTATCCTCTGTAAGTACACACATTCTGTAGGCACGCATATTTCTACAGCATTCTTGGCTTAAGTAGATACCCAGCCCTTGCCACGTGGAAGGCAGAAGGTTCTGCCTGTTGTAGAGCATGGCCTTTCACTTTAGTCCATTTGTTCCTGTACTGTCTTGAGATTATTTCTATCCCCTTTCCTTTTTATCAGCTTGGGGCTTTCTAGGAATAAGCGTGCTCTACTCTGCTCCGTCGACCCCTCCATATTATTCCCTCCACAATTACCTGCAAACAGTCAAATAATGACCATCATTTTCTGATTTGGTATTCAATATGCCAATCCTTTCTCTTTGAAACATTTCCCTCAGAGAAGTCTATTAAGTAAGTAGTATAATCAAAGTTTTGAACTCTGACATCTCCTGGTATGTGTAGTTATTTCTATGGAATTGAAACATTCTCTCCTGGAATAGAATATAGGAAATGCAGAAAGGAAGGCTCATAAGATTCAGGAAGCAAACAACACACAAGTCTTGGGAAATTCCTGAATCTTACAAGATTCACAAGGACTCTTCCTAAGGTTATAAAAGCAGTGAATACTTGCTGGAGCAGAGATTCACTGGCAGGCAGAACTACCTGCAGGCCCTACTGGGAGTTTGAAGGATGCAACTTTCTTGACTTGTGTTGCATGCAGAGACATGCTTTCCAGTGATGCATCTGCCTTTGAGTCATCATGCTCCTGTAGGTAACTCCTCAATCATATTCTTGTTAGCACCCCCAATAAACTCACTGGATCATTAAGATGGGCTTAGGTAGAATCGTTTCTTTGGTCTGTTATCAGTGTTCTATCTAGTGGGAACAGACATTTGTGTACCTCTGCCTAAGAAAAGTCAAAGAACACCAGGTTGATTCTTTCTGCTTCATCTGCTTTGTCCAAAGATTGACATGCTGAGATGATTCTACAAGGGGATTTCTGTAACTAATCTATGGGTAATACACTTCTATAATAAATGTTCATTGTATATTAGTAGCATTAGAGGTTTAAACATTCCTCCCCTATCTCCGTCACCCCACCCCATCCATTTGTGAAGTTGGCTATCTCAGTGTCAAACAAACACCGGGCGATGACAAATGCTCGGCCACTGAGTTATATCCCTAGACCTCAAATTCCATTTAAGATAAATTTGTGATAAAGTCTAACTCTACTCGGTGTCCTTGGAAAGCATTAAATTGTGTCATTCTCTCTTCAAATAAAGCTTTCTAAGGGGGAGGAAAGTAAATATCATAGGTCACCCGGTAATTATCAAAGAGGAAAGATCTGTGTGGAACAGGCAAAGAGAGAGAGAAAAAATGATGCCAAAGTCTTATGTCACCTATTTTCTATGTTTTGCCTGGTGATGAATCTTACCTGAGCTCTCAGAAATCCAATTAAATTAAATCATATTGTCACATTTGATCACATATCTATCATCAATTATTTCCTCATAAACTTGTTCTAAGTTGAAAGCTTATTGCTTAAAAAAATATACTTCTTTGTCATACTGTAAGCCCAATTTGTACCTCTTAACACAGATCAATTATTATAACATAAAAGCACTAATTCAATAGTCCAGTAAAGTCCTGCAACCTGAAATTCCGTGAGCTGTCAGGAAATATTCTTGACTGTATTTCACCAGGCATCATTTCCCCTAAACAAATATTTCCGTATTATTATTCCCATTCAGTCTCACACCCATTGCCAAGATATATGTTCAGAGATGAGAGTCTCTTCATACTTACAAAGCTGGTTATTAAAAACAATCAGTTTATTTCTATTCATGACAAACCACAGGTAAATTATTTGATGACTGATATTACAGAGAAAAGACCTTACATCTTGTCTTGCTCACAGTTCAAATTACTCCTTAGATGAACTATTATTATTACCAACTTACTCCAATTACTCTCCATTTGGGATTTTTATAAGTTGACTTTGCATAGTAGAGTATATGTGTGTGAGCACAAGCTGAGCTAAAGTCCCCATGCTGTCTCGAGTCTCCTGTACAACCACACCGATGTTCATGATCAGAAAACCGGGTCATGTTTGTGATGATTTTTAAAGACTTTATGATTTTTATACTAATGTAAATATTTGATTATTTGATTCAGAATGCTTTCCACAGGACATATTCATCTGACCATTCCTCAAATACCTGAAACAGGTTCATCCCACTGAACTGACATTTGTTCAGTCAAATTGCATTAACACTAAGCTGACTGAGAATATAAGCAAATATGCACATCATGATATGTGCACAGGATGTCAAGGTCTAAACACAATGAGGATCCTGAGGCCAGTCACCCACTGTGTGCATGATACCACCAAGTAAGCCTCTGTATCATTAAATGCACACCAAGCTTTGTCTATCACATCTCTGTGATTGTTGAAAGGAGCTATTTTGCTGTTGTCACTCACTATGTATGCCAATTTGGATTAGGGACCAAAGTTATAAAATAATATAAGCATCTCTTAGAATGTGAAAATATGAAGCTTATGCTATCAGAAAAAATAGCAAGAATGAATACATCAGGTATATATAGTGTATAAGGTACTGTACCAAAAATTGTAGGTGCTATAAACCTAACTGAAAGCATAGATTTAATACCAGGGATATAGCTCAATGGTAGTGCCTTTGCCCCAAACAGGGTACTATTTATCTAAAAGAAGAATACATTTTAGGAGTGTGAACGAGGGTTCCACGAGAGGCACCTAATTCATCCTAAGAAATATTAGAGTTTTCACAAAGGAAACATAATTTAAGCTACATTTTAAATGACGGTGATAGGCATGAATTTGCAGGAGAGGTGCTTCAGGCTGGGAGAAGGTTTGAGCAATGAAGACACAGAGTGGCCAGGGAAAAATGTGTGGTTTCGTGTGGATGAAGGGTTGAGAGTTGAAAATCCTTCTGTCTCTTTTCCTCCATCATGTATGTGACTGCAGCGGTCAGCTCAGGCAGAATTGTCTTCTTCAGCTACCTGAGAGGAGGAAGCACTGTGTACGTGCAGAGCATTCCACTTTGGTTGTATCCAGTTAGTTCTAAAGCAGCAATTCCAGGCAACAAATTCAATTGTCCCCATTCCAGGTATTTCTAGTTTTGATACAATTGTTCTATGCTAGTTATTCAGACTTTTAAAATTTTTTGCCTGGGTAATCCTTATAAGAACCTTAATCAAGTGTATAAAATAAAACCAGCATGTCAAAGAACTTCAGACACAAAAAGAGCTAGGAATTATCTAGAAGTCACACAGCTCCTCTGCAGGAGGGTCACAGTTCTATCCACATGGTGTAACTCATGTCTTTTACAACATAGTGAGGCTCTTTTATAACAGCTATAGGTAACTAGAGTTGCCTGAGTCACTCATAGCTTGATATTTTTCCATAGTCTTAGTTCAGCATACATCTTTAGGATTCTCTTCTTTACTCAACACAGTGAAAGAGCTCATTTCAAAATAGCAAATAAATCACAAAAAAACTCAGGGCTCCTCTGTGATCCTTATCAATGGGAGCAGATGTTATTTGGGTTATCATTGGTTCTTTAAGTTTGTTAGGAACAAATGCATTAAGGTCAGGAAAAGGTAATTTTTTTTTTTACTGTTTTAAAGTTATTTTATTTTTTTACCTTATCCTTCTTATGTTTTCAAGCAAACCAACAAAAATTCTACCATGCTTAAACAAAGCAATTTGGAGTTTTTGATTTTCCTTTTATAATGTGGTGTGCTATTTTTGCAGAATAGTAGATGGAGCAGTAACACATTTTACAAAATTGTGATGACAGGGCTTTTTTTCTGTTGTGGATGTTCTGCGTGATCAACCTTGTTGGGGGCCATCCTGACCCCCTCCAGCTTTGACACTAGGCCTTGGGGCATATGGCTGCTATAGATGTTCTCTGTTCCCTAAGGCTCTCTGAGGCATGACGCTGCAGCAGATGACTGATAGTTGGTGTTACTTTTCAATGGCTCATCTTGCTCTAGATATGATTTTCCAAAGACACCGCATGGAGGAGACCACATTTACTGCTGTTTCTTGTCAGCACAGGTGAAGTCATTACCTAAGCTAGTATCTTTTCAAAGTGGCAGGGGAGTGATTGCTGTGTTCCAGGTGCTGACTGAGACTGTAGTGGAGTGACGGGGTGAGGGTGATGCAATATGTTTTTCTGAGTGGAAGTGTGCATTGGCCACATCTCTAGAGGCTGTGTAATGTAGCTGTTAAGCTAAAGTCTCTGCATCAGATCCCAGGGTATTCATTTCTGGTTCTGTCACTTCTCAGTGTTTAATCTTAGAATAAATTACTCAAATGCTCTGGCTTTTTTTTTTTTATCTGTAATGGAGACAGTAATACAAGCCATTTCACGAAATAACACTGTGATAATTAAATTATACAATATCTATGAAAAGATTATAGTATTGTCTTATACGTTGAAAATGCATGCTATTACTAAAAAGAAAATATCAAAGAATAATTGTGTGTTCTGTGCTAGTAAGTAATTAACAAAAAGACATTGACACTGTTCCATCGTTTTAATTAGGGAGAAGGGGAAGTGTGTGCGTTTACAATGCTTGTTTCTTTTATGACATCTGACTTCCTATACTCCTTATTTCCCATTCTTCCAACCTGCCACCTCACAGCTACCTCTTTAGACCTTGCCTGTGGTTCTGAACTTCTCATAGTCTTTCCTTCTATGCAAATTTACCAGTTCATGTAATTATCCAAGATTCTTGTTTAAATGCTTATACTGGAGAGATGTATAGGGCTTGGTTTTCAGCTAGAGATATCTCAGCTTTGGGAAGGAAAACTTTTGAAAAATAATCTGTATGTATCTTTACTTTTTTACCTATGACTAGTAATGTATAAATATATGAAATGCATTAATAAGGTGAAATTTCAGCCTTGGGCCATTCTAAACAAAAACCTTCATCTAATCACCAATGGCTGTCCTTTTCCTGACTCTGAAGATGACTGGGGCAAATATTGGCATATGGCTTCCTTTATGTAATCTAATAAATTTAATAAGAGCTTTCTAGAAACAAAATCTCATATCAGAGAAGTCTCAGATGGTGGGGATTTTAGATACTAAGGTTAGCCACGGTGAGAGACTTTCTGGTGTCATTGGAGACTTTTATCGCTCTTCAAATTATAAAGAACTAGAAAAAGTATTAGAATGCACATACTGGTAAGATTGCAATGGATATTAACAAATCACTAGCAAGACTGACCTATCATGTGTTATGTTCCAGAAGAAAGAGATTAAAGCTTTTAAGATGAAAGTGTTTAATTTCCTACATTCCTGTCTCTTGCTGATGCTGTGAATTGTTAGGGACAAAAAAAGGCAGATAATACAGTGTTAATGCTGATAAGAACAAGGAAGGTGCCAGTATTTGGTCAACCAATGACATCATGAGGCCAACATGGGAAGGAGGGCTTGCTTTAGAACTCTGGGTGATAAAAAATTTTGACTGAATTTGATTCCATTAATTAATCTTTCCTTTCCCCTCATCTCTTCCCGATTCCTCCCCCTCCCCTCTCCTCTTTGTTTCCTTTTCTTTTGGAAACACACTTTTGCTGTATAATCCATGCTGGCTTTGCACTAAGTGGAGTTCCTCCTGCATCAGCCTTCTGAGTGCTGGGATTACAAACATGTGCCACCACATTGAGCTCACTATCATTCTTTTAAGTTGTGCTTTTTCTGAGGCCAGAGAGATGGCTCAAAAGTTAAGAGTACTGGCTATTCTTGCAGAGAACGTGGGTTTGATTCCCAGCACCCACATGGTGGCTAACACACCTCCATAACTCCAGTTCCAGGGGAATCCAATGCCCTCTTCTGTCCTCTGCAGGCATTGCATGACATGGGTGCACTTACATGCAGGCAATACACTCATACACATAAAATAAAAAAATAAATGAAATATTAAAAATGTTGCTGTTCCTAGGAATTGCAATGGAGAAGCTATGACATTTCAGCCTATACAATTTATGAAAGGCTTCCTGGAGAGATTAAATTAATGGGAAATGCAAGCATATTTCCAAAGTAATTTTAGAAGTCAGGATATTATAGAAGTCTTGGCAAAATATAGAATTGTTGAGTGCTTGTTTAGTATTATATTGGAGCCCAGTTTCAGAAGAATTAATTGATTAGTTTTATAAGCTCTTTCTAAGCCTCAATCTCTTAAAGAAAAAATTGAGATTTAATGCTAATGTAGTTTTGCTGCATTTCATCAGTTTGCCCTTACAGGCTGACTTTCCATTCTTCTCTTCCTGCTGATAATGGGCATAAGATGCTTCAAGTATTTCCAATCGATTTTCAGTCAGTGGCAATGGCAATTTCCAAAAAGACACTAGAGGAAGGAGGAGGAAATTGAAGCTAGAATATTTATTCCCCCGATTGCAGCTTTATCGCATTACCATGGGGGGGTATCTTTCATGAAAGTTCATAGTTCACATCAGGCCTCAGCATGTTTGTGACTATGCCACTAACAACTGCTCCTTCTGCTCATCCTTCCTACCATAGTGTTGCTTTGCTGCTTCTCTTAAACTTAGACATACCGTTAGATACATTGTTTTTCTATTAATGCTCCTTAAATTGCCTGATTTGAATGCTAAATTGTTTTTGCATTGGCTTGCACAGGATAAAAACATTACCAGACAGGCAAAAAAAGTAAAATCTCGGTAGGAAAGAATAACATACTTTCAAAATAAATATAAAGTAATATAATATGATAATAATTAGTTGGATAAGTTATTCAAGACAAAATAACCTGCAAAATTAGGCCCTATGATAATGCAGTCTCTACTTTTGTCCACACAGTTTGCAGAAACCTGAATCAGACAAATGTCGGTATCGAGTACTTAGATATGATGAATAACTTTCTAAGATTAAAATTCCTTTCGAACTTCAAGACAGAAGAAATATGGTTTAGTTCTCTGCAGTAGTCAGAATAGCAAATTACTCGGCAGCAATTTGCCATGATCAAATTCAACATTTTAGAGAAAATGAGAGGAGCTCAAAAGATATCCATGTGACAGGGAACACCCAATGGCGACATGAAAGGAGCAAACTTCAAAAAGCCACATATGATTTAAATTATTAAAGACCATCTTTCCTATCCTAATTGGAAACTCTAAAATCTTTTTAAAGCATTACAATGTATTTCTAAGAAAATACCTTGACCATGAATCTTGCCTGACTGGGTAGTGACACTACTCAAATGGAAGAAGGGAGAGAAGGGAAAACAAAACCAAACGAGGATATCCCCAGCATGAAGAAATAGCAGAAGCCAGCCAGAAAAACTCATAGGACTTAAAAGTCAAGTTTAAAAACAAAAACCAGAAATAATTTGAGGTTATCAGGCTTTGAAGCTGAGGTTAGACCATTAATTGATTTTTTTTTCCCTTAGCAGGTTACATAGCATCCTCTAGAATTATGAGAGCTAGTCTTCAAGGAGGAAGCTTCCAGGTCAATTCCAGCTCCTTTGCTCCAAGTCCAGTGACCTATCTTCAGCAGTAGGGTATTACCATCAAGTTCTGGGGGTAATAAAGGGCTGTGACAATAACCTATGTTATTTGGGGAGTCTCTTGGACTTCCCTGACCAACAGCTCAAAGAGAGGTCTCTCCTGTAGGCACTGTATTTCTCCTTTTATGGCCTTCAGTCATACATATGCACATATATACAGATATTATGTGTGAATTTTTGAGTTGGCTTTTGAACTGATACATTTCCCTCTGTGGCTTTTCTTACCACCTAAACATATCCCCCCATCCTCCCTAGTTAAATGCCCCAGTTTCCTCTTAGCGACTCCTGTCTCCTACTCTCCCCCTCACTCGGGCTCTTTCCATGATTCCTTTCCATTTTCCTGGATCCTGAAGTTACATCAGGATATAGACTCACAGTTAAGGTTTTAGTGCTAAGATCAACAAACTAGAGAGAACATATGCCGCTTGTTTTTCTGACTCTGTGTTACTTTACTTAGTATCACAGCTTCTAGTTTTACCCAGACAGCAAGCACACGACCCATGCAAACTCAATCAGACAAAAGCCAACAGAGAACTGGTAAAATAGGCATCAGGCTCCAACTATTGGCAATTGATCACTCCTGGGTAAGGGAAAATTAGTCTTCTGTAAGGGAGGGACGCTAGATAGGCTGAACAGGCTCCAGTGAGTAAACTCACACCGAGGAACATCTGGCACACAAACCTGACTTGATAGACTTTAACATATATGACAAAATGCAGGGAATCCTGTGGGCAGGCTATGGGCTGGGTACAGATCAGGGAGGAAGTCTAAATATGATTATATATTATTATATAATATTATTAAAAATAATTTGAGGAAAACAAAAAATGTATATTATTAGTCAAAATAATAGATATTTGTCATAATTAAAAGAAACAGAAGTGGTGACTAAATTTGAGTCAGTGAAGTTATATGTGGTTAGAAAAAGAAAGTCAGATAAAAATGTGATATTAGATTTAGAGTCTTAGGACCATGATATATAAAAGCAGAACACATTTAATGTCTTGCACATAAGCAGCACAAATAAATCTCCTCCTACAATCAATTTTTAAAGTGTTCCAAGTTTGATGCAGGTATCCTGAGTATGTAATTTATTATGTGACTGATCAATTTGTTGGCCCATATGATTTCTATAATAAGTATATAAGGGAACAACACATCAGGCCAGCTTTTCTTTACCAAACAAGTTGTTGGCACTGGAAATAAATTGTTAGGCTACTAAAACTCATTGAGAAGAATGCTTCAGTGAAAGATGACAGCTTTTTTCTTAAGGCAAAATCTGGTTTGTTTTGTGTCCTGGAGGCATTGGCACAAAAATCCAAGGAGAACCAAAAAGGACAGACAACCGGAATTGAGGATTTTGACATTGTTATTTGACTACTCTGGGCCCAAGACTGTGCTAAATTTTTTCCACACCAATTGAGTCCTCCCAGTTTTTGAAGGGAAGGAATTATTGGTGCCATTTTACAGAGGAAGCCAACTGAATGGGTTCCATATCCACCTTGCCAAGAAGTCTACTCTGTGTTTGGAAGTGGAAGCCAGATCCTTGCCCACATCCACCTGGGCTTTAGTGCCCAATTTATTTCCCTACGTTACTTAGAACTTTTTTTTTTTTAAGAACCACATATTTACCCAGGATTTTAGAACTCTTTAAAAATTCAATCATTTTATTTAGAAGAGTGTTTTTCAAAGACAAGGAACTATTCTAAAAATGATGGAAAATAATTGGAGTATAATCAAGCAGTTTTGTAGTTAGAAATTAACAGTATTTTCTGGGTATAATTCTATACCCCACATACATATCTACTACCCTGAATTACTTCAATGTGTTATGGTGGAATTAAGATTCCTATGATTCATTTTAATTATGTGATGGATTTAACTGTAGGCAAATATCAACTGGGTGTGGTAGCTCACAACTGTAATGCAAACACTTTGGAAGCTGATGCAGGAAAATGCAGAGTTCAGTATCTGGAATATTCAGGGTAATGTCTAAAACCAAACAATAAACAAACAAGCAAACAAATGATAAGAAAACAAACAAAGGCAGCAGTAACAAACAACGCTAAAGAGACATTATCCAAATGGCTTTACATAATCACGTGAAGCATTGAAAGCAGAGTTTTCACCAGCTGGTCACAGGATAGGAAATCAGATGTGGGCCCTGGGCTTTGGGAGAAATCAAACACCTGTGTGGGAACTGCTCAAGGAAAAGGTGTGGTAAGTAATGGGCAGCCAGAGCAACAGTGGGGACTCTCTGCTACAACCCTTGGAAATGAGGTCTCCAGTTAACCAGTGCGTCTGGAAGAGCACCTGAGTCAGGAAGGGAACTGCGGCCCCTACACAGACACTTGCTTTTCTGACTTGCTCCTTAGCAAGGAACGCAGCCCATTATGCCAGACCTCTGACTTACAGAGCTACAAGTGAATAAATAAGCACTGTTTAGAGCTGTTAATTCATTAAATGAATTAACATTAATGTCATCATTAGGGAATAAAATCACTCAAAAATATGTCCTTTCGCACATTCTTAGAAAAATGCAATTGGGGAGCTGAGGAGATGACTCAGCAGATAAAGGGCTTGCCTAAGTCAGCAAGAGGACCACAGTACAAGCATGAGAACTGCAGTTCCAGTCCCCAAGCCTCCAGAATTCATGTAAATGCTGAGTGGGCATTTCTGCCTGCCCATAATTCCAACTTTGAAGGCAGAGCAGCGAAGACCAATGACCCGAGCAAGGTGAGTAATAAAATTAGCTCTAATGGTGAGTTCTGGTTTTTATTGAGATCGTCTGCCTCAAAGGATAAGGTCCAAGCACGATTGATGAAGACTCTTGGCATCAGCCTTGGGCCTCCATGTGCATGTACACACACACATGCCTCATATACATACAAACATGCATACACACATGCGTGCATACTACAGACAGACATGAAAATAAGTTCTTTTTTTTTAAGTTCAGGTGATTGACCTAGAAAATTATGGCATCCTTTGGGGGAATACACTGGGTGGAGATTGAGTTACACTGATTGATAGACGCTTCAGTTTGGGTAGAGGTCAAGATGGCAAGAATTCCAGATGATATTTGCAGGCTGATAGATGGGTCTTAATCAGTAGTTATGATTCATTAAAAAGTTACATGGGACAATTTCATTGTTCTCCTTAGACACTGACTTAGCATATAGAAGAACAAAGGGAAAAATATTCCGAGCATCTTCAGGAATATGTTGGAAACTAGCTACAAACAAAAGGTCTAGAAAAAAATGGTTGCCTTTTACAACACTGTGAAGTGAAACCTTTATTAGCAATATATTAGGAAATATGTGAGCAAAAAAGACAGAGTCCCCACAGGAAATACTAAAAAGAGCAACAGGAAAGACTAATTTAGAATGTGCAACTTAAAATGTGTCCTTTGTATCAGTAACTAAATATCAAATTTATAAAAATTCAAATTAAAATAGCTACATAATAGGTATGTTAGCAACCGTTTCAGAATCTAGTTAGTGAGGGATGGTTCCTCAGTACCTTTTCTGATATCTGGTTCCATATCTAAAGTTATAACAGTACAATTCTGCTGAACTATCTTTATTCCTTTGTTCTCCATGCCCTGGGAGAGTATGAGCGATACTTGCTTGGTAAAATTGGGAGGATATATTGGGCATATCTAATTCTGCTCTCTTTTTTCACCTCTTAGGAGTCACCCCAGTAGAGAGCTTGGCCTTTATTCTGTGTTTCTCTGGGAATAAATTTCTGCATTTCAGTCTAAAACAGCAAGGTCCTTCAAAAAATATAAACTATAAAACTCTGTTTTGCCATTTCTTTTCAAGTAAAAAAGTTGAAAATTTGCTCCAGAAAATTTTGACTTACTTTAAAATGATTATTTATTTATTTATTTGTGTGTGTGTGTATGTGTGTGTGTGTGTGTGTGTGTGTGTTAATGTGCCATAGCACATGCTGGAGGTCACATGACAACTTGCATGAATTGGTTGTGTCCTTCCACCATGAGGGTCCTGGGGTAGGAACTCATATTGTCAAACTTGGTTTCAAGCATCTTTACTTGCTGTACCATCTTGCCTTCCCTGACGTATACTTAAAACTGTTTTAAGCTGTTTGTGTACTAGAAAACAGAGTCCTATGTATCTGACCTCACCAAAGATCCTAATAGAACAAGAAAGCTCTGCTTAATGCTATCACAAGGAATTTGAATAACCGGGACTAAACCAAACCACAGGTCGATTCTTAATTGACTATATGTTTAATAATTTTGATACTTTAATTTCATGGGACTCAGTGGTAGAGTGTTTGCTTAGTGTTCAAACCTCAGCCCCACACAAAGAAACAAACAGGTAAACAAGCAAAAAAATGTATAAGATGAGATAAAAAAAAAGACTTCAAGACATTTCTAATCAATATAATTATTATTAATTTAAAAACAAAGCTTCAGCTTACACCTCTACTCCTCTGAGGTGATAAAACTGGACTCTTAGAACTTTTTTGTAGAATGATGTGTTTTGACATATTTGGTCATATTCATCCAAAAGTCTAAGTCTATCTAGCACTTGAAATGTTTAAGGAAATTTCCAGTGTTGACAAGAAGGTAAAAATGAAGACCTTGATTACTGCACTGCGGAGTTATCTTATTCTCAAAGCTACCTGAACCCAAGATGATATGTAGAGATGCTGCCTTGCTGCTTGTATTCAGAAAACAGGGTTTAAATATAACTTTTTATTTCATCTGTGAAGAACCTTAAAAACAATGTGTTGAAGAATCTCAGAGTTCTAATTACCATTTTCATTTAAAAGGATACTGTATTTTTCATTACCATTGTACAGTGTGGTCTGTTTCAGAAGACAATTGTAATATTTGTATATGTTAACTCTCCAGTTTGAAGTTCTGCCACATCATTTATTTATTTATATTTCTTTAGATCACATGTTCCATTTGCAAGCAAGCATTTGATTCTAGTTTAAATTAGTAAATAAAGTCTCCATGGGAGTTCCTACCAGACATTGAAGAGCTAGAATCTCCAGGGTATGACTTTTAGCAATTTTGGTGGTTGCACAATATATGTGTTATATTTCTTTAAAATTTCATTACATATATTTTCATTCCATGCATGCACATGTGTGGGGCTAAAAGGACAATTTGAGAAATCAATTTTCTCTTTCTATCAATGTTGGTCTGGGGGATCAAACTTAGATCGCAAGATTTAAGAGCAAGCATCTTTATCCAGTGTGCCATTTTTTTGGCTATCATTGTTATATTTAAGGAATATTATATTATTGGGAATCCTAGATTCAAGTATTAATGTTTCAGATAGATAGACAGATAGATAGATGATAGATAGATAGTGATGTATGTAATTCATTACTTCAAAACATAATCAAAGAAAGACATATGTTATTCTGTAAGTGTTGTGTCATTTTGGTAGGATACAAATGGAATGAAACCTTATGGAGAAATGCGGAGGGAAGTGAGAATGAAGGTTACAGAGACGCATGAATCTTATCACAGTGTTAAAGAGATTCATAACGAATGTCATTAGATCATAGCATTCTTTTGGACCAAACTTTATATTTATGGCAACTTTACCACAAAGAAGTGATCTCTGGAGTTCTCCACCACAGCACAGCACACTGGGAATGCTTACTGTTGCTGATATAATAATTTGCCACATTTTACTACCTTAAAGCAGCATCCGTTTATTAGCTTGCAGCTCTGGAAATCAGAAATCTCAGTAATTTGTAAGTGTACACTCCCATGGGAGACAGTAGGAGTGAATCCGTTTTGTTGATTTTCTTACTTTTGAACACCTTGGTTCTTAGCTATAACCCTATATTTTTATGTCAGTAATACCTTACTTTCACAACAGCTGGGTGGTGAAATTCTCTACCCAGATAAACATGCATATTTGGAAGTTAGTTCCTAGAGTTTTATTATTAGAATTTTACATGTCATCATAAAATCAATGGCTTAGGAGTCCAGATCTGCATAATACTTTGGGACTTTTAATTTTTCAAAAATTATTTTCATTAGTATTTATTACCAATATATAGACTAGCAGTCTTATATGTTATGAAATAATTTTGTCTCAATAAGGTATTTGGAAAACGATAAAAGAAACAAATATTCTCATGTCCTTCAGTACAATTTATGAATATTTAAAGAATGTTATTTTTCCTATTTTCCTGTTTATGGGTCTGCATCCATAATTTTCATAATAAATATAATTATTGCCATTTTATACAGTAGATCAAATGATTTAAATATATATATATATATATATATATATGCACAATATCCTCAGATGAACCTGTAGCAAATCACACACATACACATACACACACACACATATACACACACATACACACACACACACACGAACCTTATTGGGTGGGAATGGTGGCACACACCTTAATCCCAGGACTCAGGAGGCAGAAGAAGAAGGAATATTTCTACAAGGTCAAGGTTAGCCTTGATATGTAGCCAACATCTACATAGGTAGTTTCACACTAGCTGTGGTACAAGGATACCTCATTTCAAAAAATAAATAGAATTTTATTTTCACATATATTATACTATTAATGAAGTATAATACAATGCAATTATGAAAACAAATGAGACATATTTCTATACATTTTATGAAACCATGTCCACATAACACAATGAAAAGTTCACAGCTTGGCTTAAAAACTAAGAATTTATGATAAAATTTTATTTTAAATGTGTATATAATTATTAATAAAAAGAATAGAATCTGCAAAGAAAGGTGCTTATATATCAGATTATAATTGAAACTAACACTTGTGAAATAGGTATTATATTACAAATCCTCTTCTAAATGCTATAAATTATTCTATATGATTCTAAATCAAGCTTATATATGTGTGTGTGTGTGTGTGTGTGTGTGTGTTATTACAGGGAACTAAAATAGCATTTATTAACATTTGCTTTGGGATGCTAATATTGAGAGGATTCTTTTATACTTATTTATTATTTTTTAATTGATGTGTATGAGTGTATTGCCTCCATGTAAAGGCATTTGTGTTATGTAGTGCCCTTGAAGGTCAGAAGAGGGCATAAGATTCCCTAGAACTGGGGTTACTGACAGTTGTTAGCTGCAATGTGGGTGCTGGGAATTGAACCCAGGTCCTCTGCAAGAGCAGCTAGTGCTCTTAATTGCTGAGCCAGCTCTCTAGCTCCTTCAGAGGATTCTTATCTCTATTTTTTCACTGTCTATATTTAGCCAGAGAAGAGGTGCATGACCACTTGGAAATAAAGTCCTACAGGATCATGTGAACCCACAGCAATGGTGTCAGCATGCACAAGACCCATGCAAACTCAAATATACAAATATCTAGAATAGAACTGCGGGAATAAGCAGCAAGTCCCTGTCTTAGCTGAAGAACTATTGGCAGCTGATTACTGCTGGATGAGGAAGAAATGATAGTCTTAAAGGAAGAAACTCTACATAGGCTGACTTAACCTCAGTGGGTGAACTTGCATTGAGGGACATCTGGGGACACTAACTTGACTCAATAGGCCTTAACACAAATCACAGAATGCATGTAACCCAGTGAGGGGCAAGGCGGGGACTAGCGAGGGTGCCAATGCTGAAGGGTATAAAAATGATTAAGATGTTCTTTATGAAATATACAAAAATTCAATAAAAATTTACAAAATAAAATTTTAAAATTCTGTTTAATATTAAAAACCTTCAATAACTTGTGTATATTACTTCATCAATTATAGAAAAGTCAGAAAAAAGAGCCTCACAAAAGAGGAACTCAAGTGCAAACACCTGGATGTAATTTATCAGAACTAATCATTTAAAATACAAGAGAACCGGGGACTGAAGAGATGGCTCTATAGTTAAAGACAGTGTCTGCTCTTGCAGACCCAGATTTAAATCCCAGCACCCACATGACAGATAACAATTGTCCATAACTTCTGTTCCAGGAGATCTGACGCCCTCCTCAGTCCTCTGAAGCACTACCTGGCACAGATGCACTTACACACAAGCAGGCATAACATATAAAATAAAATGAAATAAAATACAAGAAAACTGATATTTTTAAAAGCCCATCTGAGTCTTAAAATCTTTTACTTTTAACCAGGAATGATGGCATATCCTTGTAATCCGAGCCCTCTAGAGGCTAGGAATGAACATCAAAATTTGAGGCCAGCCTAGACTGTCTAGTGACACTTTGACTCAAAAACCAAAAAGCATTTTATGATATTTGAAAAAAAAATTCTGATTAGGTCCTGTGTCTACATATTAATGATCAACTGAAACAAACTTGTTAGTCTTTATGTGCATATTCCTTGTTTTCCTGAGAAATAATTTTCAGAGGAAGCTGTAAACATTGTAAAACACATGAAAAAATATTTTGAAATTAATATAAAATTTTAAGAACTTACAGCATGAATATGATGAAACCACAAAGGGATTTTTGCTTTTCTGTCAGTATGGTTTCAGTCAAAACTGTTAGATTAACAGGAAGAAACAAAGGATAGTTACATTGGGAGAAATCATGGGGCAGATCAATGTGTGTTTTGTCTACTTGCTGCAGCATAGCAGTCCATCCCATGGGTGCTTAGTAGTATAAAACAAGTTATTATTACAACCCATTGTTCTGTAGGTGAAGATTAGATCTGGGAGGATCTAGCTTAGATTTCTCCCATGAACTGAGCACCAGGTTGGGCTGGCCTCCCAAGATGACACACTCTTGCTGCTGTCAGCTCTATCCAGATAATGTTTGGGAGCTTAGCTAGGGCTCTGACCCATAGCTTATGTGTGCCTTCATGGGGTTTGGCCTCCTCAGAGAAAGCTGCCTACATCTCCTGAAGAGACAACCAAAAATGAGTGTTCTGCTACAACTTCTTTAGGAGGCAGAAGGTGGAAGCAACCAGACCAATAAATGGCTACGCCTAGAAGCAGGACAGCATCTGTTCTTCCATAACATTCCAATGAATGAGACCACAGCCTATCCCATACTCAAGGAGGTAGGGAGATAGTCTCCACCTTCGAGAGGATCAGTGGCATGAGACTGTAGATAGGGAGTGATGTTGTTAAAATTATTGTTGGAAAATGTAAACAAGTTGCAGTCAGTTAAAAATGAACTAGTCTGTGCACAAAATATATTTTATATAAGTTTTTTTTCTATGGAATTAATAGAGATGCATTCAATTTCTTTACATATGTGCTTGACTTACTTTGGTCATTTCCCCTAATATTGAGTACTGTAAAAAATAAGGAATATGCCAGTTTACATTTCTGACAGTCTTTGTTCCTGTCTTGGCTTCTTCTTTTGCTGGTGGTATCTTGGAGTATAGGCATGCTGAATGGGCAAAGAGTGGCAGAAAGAGTGACTGTGGGGAAATTCACTGGCAAATATAAGTGCAGTTTATCAGCAATTGCTCTTAAACTTCCAAGTATGCAGGCAAACAATCTAATTTGTATTTTTCAATGTATTTCACAAAATGGTTATTTTTCTTAAAGCAGAAAACCACCTGGTAATCAAATCAGAACAGTAATATTGCCAAACTATTATTGAAGTTTGCCCATATACTAGTACTTTTGGCAGACCACACTGCAAAGAAAGCAATCCTCCTATCTCCATGGTCTACTCCCAATATCCCCATATTTCTTTTTCTATTTTTATTATTTGTAGACTCTGGCATCAATGGATTATCTGTGGCTTTGATCACAGATCTGTTTCGTTCCAAGATGTAGGATAGAGGTGCTGTCAATCCTTGGGGCATACTGATATCCTGGTAGTGAGAAAACCCCATGAAACCATATAATGGCTTCAAATATTTTTATTCAAATATGACAATGTCACATATACACATTTGTCTAAAGCAGTGTGAGCATGGCCAGAGTATGTAATTCTCCTACACCATTATTAAATTGTTAGGGACAGCAAAACAGTCTTATTATAGCCTAAGATAAAAATCATGGGGCTGCTAGACTAAATTTTCCTGGAGGCAAAAGCTTAACTGAAATATTTAAAAATATTCATTTTTCTATGTTCAGCATACTTCATGTAATATAGGAAGCACTTGTTAAATATTAATGGCTCAATTCATTATATAGGTCAACAAACTAACATGTAGCAAAACTTGTACTGTGACCTTTCCCTCCCCATGCTCCAAATTGAAGAAACATTGATTGAAATGTAAATTTCTGTTGTTAATCTAGATGTATATCCAAACATACTCAAACCACAAATAAAGTGCTCTTTAGAAGTTTGCACTCAGAGCAGAGAGCAAGCCAACATAAGCAATTAGGTCAAATTAAAATAGTTCTTGTATTCATTCTCCAAACTTATATGAAATGGGCTACTAGAGCTTTCTATGTGCCAAGTACTGAGGAAGACATTTAAAAATGAGCAAGATATGGTCTAGTTCTTACCCTTGATGAGATGTGGCAACTCATCAGGCCCATAGTAAATTTTATAATGAAAGTTTGGTTATTTTTTTGTTGTTGTTGTTTTTAGTTTAAAATCCTAAACTTCAGTGTGGGAGGTGTTTGTGCGGAGGTATATATTATTTCAGGAAACTACTTCTTTTGACACTGTATTCAGTCTACAGACTGTGGCCAAGGTTTCCTAAATGTCCTTAAAGGGAAGTAGCATGGCACACAGACATCATACCAAGGACTCTTATATCATGAGCAAAATTATCTTTGCGTATTGTGGAAAGCAGCTATTTAAAAGTGTGTTCATTGCACACAAAGGTGATAGCATTCAACCTCCAGACTTTGCAACATCTTGTGAAGAGGATTTTCAGTGCTAAATTATTTTGATAGAATACTTGTTCAAACCAAATGAATACCAAGTATACTGCTAAAGTTGGCCCTTCTCTCTACAATGAAGTCACATTCAACAGTTCTATTTTCTTTCCTTTACTTAACACAAGACTTAGTTTCTTGCCCCAGAGATATCTAGACATGAGGGCAGGACTCGAATAAATGAAAACAAAAAAAAAAAAACTTCCCTTACTCAACTTTTACCATCAACAAATTAAGAATTATATGACCAAATAAAATATTTAAAATATTTTTTCATTATTAATACTAATGCAATCAGTCTCAGTCATCTCCATAACCCCTTCCACACTGGCACCTTCTATAACCCCCAACTAGAATCTGAACACTCTTTCATCTATGTTAAGGCCCATTATACCCAAATGTTCCTCAATGCAGGTTCATTCACCAAGCCTATCTGGAGTCCCTCACTTGAACAACTCATCCTCACTCAAAAGTAATCAGTTGCCAACACTTCTTCAGCAAAGAATGGCATTTACAAACCATTTCTCCAGTTCCTTTCTGGGTCCCTGTCTGCTTGAGTTTGCATGAATCTTCAGCATGCTGAAATCATTACTGTAGGTTCGTATGAGCAGGATCCCAGGAGCTTGTAGGATTCTATTTCCATATGGTCATCCACCTCCTCACTAGCTCTTACAATCTTTCCACTTCTTCCTCAACGGTCTTTGAGCCCTGGGTGAGTGAAAATTAATATAGGAGTCTTGCCCAAGGACTCAACCTTAATTTTAATACTAACTTTAATCATTATCCTAACTTTATCCACAAAGCCAATCCCAAACTCAACTCTAATACTAAATATAGCCCTAGCCCTAAACCTAATTCAAACTATAACCTAGCCCAATTCCTAACCTATTGCTAATCTTAACCAAAGCCTTTAATCATACCTTTAACCACAACCCTAATTCAAACCTAATCCTAACCCTAGTCCAGGCCCTAACACTAGCCTAATCCTCATCCTCACTATAACCCTAACCCTACCTCTAACCCTTACCCTAGCCACAACCGTAACCAAACCCCAACCCTAATCCCAAAGTTAACCTAATCATTTTTAGGGTTAGGATTAGGGCTAGTGCTAGAGTAAGGGAAGGGAAGGGCAAGGTTTAGGGCTAAGGTTAAGGTTAAGTTATGGTTAAGAAAAGCCTAGGGCTAGGATTAAGGATAAGGATAGAGTTAGGGTTACATTTAGTACTAGGGCTAGGATCAACCTTATGCTTAAAGTTATTGTAGAAGTTTCACATAAGGTTAAGTTTATGGTTAGAGTTAGTGCTAGGGTTAGGTTTAGGTTTCAGATTAAGGCTAGGTTTATGCTTAATGATTATAATTATGGTTATGGTTAAGATGAGGATTAGGGCTATTTTTAGGAATATGTTGAGGGTAGTGTTAGTGTTAGGTCTTATATTAGGATTAATTTTAAAGTTGTATTTGGCATTTGTGTGGGGTTGCGCTTAGGGTTAGATTTTGCATTAGGATTAGTGTTAGGGTTAAGGTTAGGATTAGGATTAAGGTTAGGATTAAACGTAGTGTTAGGATTAGGTAAGGTTTTGGTTAAGGTTTGGGGTATGATTAAAGTTCTTTTTAGGAAAAGAGTTAGCATTAGTGTTAGGATTTGGATTATCTTCATGGTTAAGGTAAAATGTTAAGGTTAAGTTTAGCCTCCTGGTTAGGGCTATGTTATTGTAATGACTATAGTTAGGGTTACAGCTAAGTTTAGAGCTAGGGTTAATTTCATTGATGACATTAAGGATAATATTTGGGGTATGTTTAGCATTAGGGCCAGATATAATTTTAGGTTATGGTTAGGGTTAGGACAAAACATAGGTAAATATACAAGAAATTGTTGATTAGGAAGAACATTATTAAAACCATCTTACTACTTTATTTATGGAATCAGTGGCTGCAATCATTAGGACACTCTTTTTCAACTGATTGAAAAAACACCCTTTAATATTCATTCGAAGCTACTTTTATATAGGTTAATATGGATGGCATTTCTGCTAGCTTTATAAGTAGATTACAAGCACATGTTCTCCTTTCATTTCTTTTAGAAAAAAAGAGAGAGAAGAAGAAGATTCAGAATTAAGGTGCCCTGCATGCCATGGCTGAGGGAGGCCTGTTCTGAATGAGAACCATAGGAACAATGAAGTAAACGTGCCATTGTGGGCTCTGCTTCACAGCAGAACACCCACCGCAGACCTGGGTCAGGTTACTCTCCCAAGGACGCACCAGGATATCCAATCATGGATTATCGCTTTATTCCCCTAAAGAAAGGTTCAGGAGAATCAGAATGAAGCACCCAATGCGATACACAACTAAAATGCAAAATTGCCTTTCTTCAAAGATTGGACAGGTCTGAAAGAGTAAAGAGATGATGCACGGAAAGCACAGGCAAGGAAGCCTTCAACATCAAAAGGTGTGGAAGTCCTAGGCTCTAGAAGTTTAGACTGTATCAGATCTAGAACCCTTCCTTAACAGACATGGAACCTGAATCTAGACAGTTTTAAGAGACTAACTCCAGTGAACAAACTTTACAAAGCACTCTCAATTATTAGACCGTGATCAAAGCACGCTTATGAAAATGCCCTGGTAAATCATGTGGAGCAAACCCTGGGACCTGGGAAAACCTATTTGATCAGTAGCAGGGGGCTTGGCATGAAATTGGAAAACACGTAAATGCTTTCAGTTTCTGCTCCTAATCATATTAATATGTTTGCAAACTGATTTTATCTTGGAAAGTTAAAAAATGATAAAAATTAATCTATTTATCAGCTATGCAACCAAGGCATGTATGACTATTGAATATTACTATCTCAAAGGTGCCCAACTGTTATTGTTGGTGGTGGTGGTTTTATTTTTTCTTTTTTGAATCATTAGTATTCCACTGTAAGTTCTTTAAAATGGAAGCTCTGGAACTGGCAAGATGGCTCAGTCAGTAATGGCACATGCTCCCTGGTCTGCTGACCAGGGTTTCATCCCAAGGACTTATATGGTGAAAAGAGAGCTGAGTTCACAGATTTGTCCTTTCACCTCCACAAGTGAGTTGTAGCATGTACCACACCCCCAACACTTACACCCCAAATAAGATAAAAACATAAACATTTGAAGCTACAGATGTGAATATAGACTATGTCCCTTCATAGTGAAAAAGTGAGGCTAAGACAGTGGCCCACGTGTGTCTGCATGGACTTCATTTAGGAGCTGAGCTGTGTGTTTGTGGAGAGGATGACGGTGGGCACTTAACTGTGTTTTTCAGAAGTGACCTTTAAACTATGGAGTTCTGAATTATGTAACCAATTTACCTGTATCACAGATGTGCACTGGTTAATAAAACAGGGTGGAATTTGATAGTTTTAGAAGCTAACACCCACTGTGGACATTAAAGTTTTCTTATTTACTGACAGATTTGACTTATATATGTGTCTTAATAAAATTGTCTTTCTTTGGGGATAAACTGTAAAAAGCAGTGAAGTTGCCACATGTAAGAATAATTCTTGCATGGCAACTAGTCAGTACAACATGTTCCCCAAATTCAATGAAGTATGTCTCAAATTGCACAGTTATAAATTTATGAAATAGAGAACCAGGGTTTTTTGTGTGTTTGGAATCTTGCTTTTCTAAAGTATTTTATTGTCATTTCCAAATTTTTAATGAATGCCAGGCTTGGTCTTAGACAGCTGTGTGCTAAAAACTTTCACCCTCCTATAAACATATTATTTCTAACAGCAATATCAGAAGAGAAGCCAAAGTAGCATCATGGTCTAAGAAAAATGAAAAGGAAAGCAGTCCCTGGGCGGAAGGAGAGGAGTGAACTAAGCACTTGGTTAGGCTAGGACAGCTGGGAGTCAGAATAGCAAGACTGGTGGGCCGTGTCACAAGGAACCAGGATCCAAAGAGGAAAATGTGTAAAATATGTCCACCCGGACTTTGGTCTTCTGCGTAGAGGAGAATACCTGAAGAATTCAAAAGAAAAGCGTTGGTGCTTTCAGCCAATGAAGGTGGTCAACATGACAGTGGACCTAATTTGAAGCATATAGTTTTAATGTCAATATCACTATTCAACAAAGTTTAGTAATGTTGAAGAAGTCTAAAGTTGAAGAAATACCAGACACAACTGATAAAATTCATGACTCGTCTGCTCAAAATAAGAGGAATTGTATTTCTATAAGCACTTGGGATTTAAAAATATTGCTGAGTTGCAGAAGTGACAGGGCTGGAATTAGACTCTGGGCAGTGGCTCATTCATGATTCATTCTGGTCCACTTTTCCAGGGTGCCAGTATATGCAAAGTGTCTGATGTCGAAATGGAATGACTTCTATACAGAGCTGAGGTATTCTGACACATTTTAAATGCAGTAAAAGAATAATTTTTTTATAAATTGGAAATATTTGCAGTAATTGTTGAACTTCATAGCATCATAGTTCTTAGGCAAGAAATTTTTCTCAGTTCTGTAATTTTTTATTTGTATAAGTACAGGACCTGACCTATACATTTAACTTGTATTGAACACCCATGATATATATTTTGCATCCTTTCCTTTAAATATTTGCCTTTATTTTTATTTATCCACCTATTTTTTATGAAGTGGTAATATTTGCTTGGTGAGAAAATGAGTTTTTCATTTTCTATAAACCATTTACTATATGTTATGTGAAAATTACAACTTTGCCTAATCTGATTTTTATTAGAATTAAAGTTGACTAAAAATATGAATAAGTTTTAAAATATGACTGCTAATACATACTTACAAAGCTAAGTGACTGAGTCTTTTGTTCTACAGCAGTGGACTTGACAGTGTGGCAGGCACCTCCTTAGGCAAGGATCTATGAAATGGGACTGGAGAGTAAATAGTGAAACTGTTCACAGTGGCTTTACAGAGTCTGAACTGACTGATGCCCCAAGACAAAAAGACAAGCAGCTGATTCTCAGCTCAGTTAGCAAGATGAGAAGTCATCCTGGCTCTTTTCTGGGTCCTTCTCTCTTAGTTCTGAGCTCTCAGGAAATTGAAGGCTTTAACAGGAGGAAGGAAAAAAAAAGACTTTCCACAAAAAGATGGCAATTGCTAAGGAATCCCTAGGGGAATGAGATCTTGAGATCTTGTAACCAGCTCCAATACATTCATCTTGCTTTCTTTGTCTTGCCTACTTTGATCTTCCTGGGGCCTTGCAGTCTTCTTTAAATGTCATATCAAATACTCAGCCCTCTTAGATTCTATCTTCTGTGTTGGTCTCCACACTTAAGCCACGTATTCAGGTATGAAATGACACCAAAGAAGAATGCATGCCTTGGTGGAACTCCTATGGCTTTTACTAAGGTTTAAAGATAAAGGAAGGATTCTGGTCTTTTTTCAGTGCCCCAGAGCTGACTCACAAACACAAGGTCACTTTTCACAAGGTAACTATTTTTTCCACTTATAATTTAAGTGACTGCCTATTAAATGAAAGATGGCTTATTCACTGAGTGGAAATGTGCAAGATCATCATCTTCCTGGTAGAGACCTTGAGTTTGAGCAGTGCTCCTTACTGAGGAAATCTCTCTTCATCTCAGCACTCACTTAATACTAACTCCCTCATGGGCGGTTTTCAGAGGAGAGTTTATGAAGACTTACAGGAAAGTGCCAGACATATAAAATATAACTGACAACTGTTCTCAGATGAATAGGCATTTACATTTTAATCATTCCAACTTCATTCTGTTCCTTAATACAACATGGAAATTTATATATTTACACAACCTTCTCAGTGGTAGTTTTGTTTATATAGTATAGAATATGGAGCAATTATGCTTTTTCTAGCTAATGGTGAATATAGAGTGAAATAGTATAAATGTAGAAGATGAATTATGTTGTTGCAATGATTCAACATTTACATGTGCCATGATTTTGTAATTTTCATATACATTGCCTACTCTGCTTTTTTCTATTTTATTATTTTATAATTCCTACTTTATTTTTTTCTTTTATTGAATCATGTATTTTGAATATATAGAGCATCTCAATCAATTTTTATCATATTTATACTCCTTCCCCACCTGGTTTTTAAAAAGGAGTGAAGAATGAGTTTAAAATGACAAAGTATAAAACAAAAACAAGTATGAACAAGCAAAGAATTATCTTGAGAATGTTGGCTGTTTGATGGAAGCATGAAATTAGAATTCTGCAAATGAAATTCTATTGGTTATCAGCAAATGAGCTCACTGCATGTCTTTTTATGGTTATACACAATATCTGAATCTCACAACCTACTCATTTATGTTAACCATGAATTCTTAGTTGTGTACCTCAATGTTCTATTTCACTTGAAATGCACAGAAATGATTTATTTCAGGATTATTTAAGAAATACTTTTTCCTATTTAAACAAGTATTCTTATTAGAGGCTTTAGTAGGTTATCTAGAAGAAAATTTTCACAGGGCATTCATTCCCTTATGCAATAAATGTAAAATTTAAAAATTATTTTGAAATTTAAGTAGCAAAATTGATGGCTTACATATTTAAGAATAAACAAAAAATATTTACAAAAACCTTAAAGTATATACATGTCCCATCTTTTTCTTCTATGTACATCTTCTAATATGTAATTTTATTTAATAAATTATTTCTAAGGATAATTTAAAGTCACTGAATATATTACTCTCCTTTAGTTTTTCCATTTACATTTCCTACCTTGTATGAATTTTCACTTAAATATCTCTTCTAGAATCCCTGGGAGCATAGTTAGTACTTGTGATTTTTTTTTCTACTTGATTTACAGATATGACCTAGAGTGTTTAAATGACTTCACCAAGGTTAGGAAAAAAGACAAAGGTTTTGCAGGTGCTGAATCTCCATCAAAAGCATTAACTCAGACCTTGAGAAGGAACGTTCCATTTGCAGAATTCTTCTCAATGAATTTTCTTAGCTCTGCCAACATGATGCAAGCCATGTACCCCTGAGGTAATTGAGGTCCAAAGAGGTGAAAAAGAAATCACTAACCCCTAAAATTGCTTATACAATTAATCTTTTCTGCTTTTCTCTCTTGGAAAACCCTGATAAGATCCTCCATAGTAAATTTAAAAAGACATTTATACAGGTTATTTTTCCCTAACAGGGACTATTCAATGCATGACCTTGACCACTAATTCTTTGTAACATTAAAGGATTAAAAGGATTATTGGTTTAAGAAAGAACAACTAATATTTTTTCATCTGTAAAATTATTACATGCTTCTATTTCTGAAGTTCGTTTCTGGCTTCCCCTCCACCGTTGGCTTCTTCAGTCCAGTACATTCTGTATCCATACATGCATTATCTCTTTGCTCATAACAAATTTCATAAACTTGGAAAATCATAATAATTTTGTACAGTCTTTCCAAATCCTTGCTTGATTAAAATAAGTTTAATGTTAGAGAAGATATGTAATTGGGATCTATTTTTACTCTTGAAGGCTACTTTAGCTTCAAGGTAGATTGTAATGGTATATCTGATAACCTATAAAGGTATTTGTTTTTATGTTTTTAGGCTCTCATTGTTTAGGCTCTCATGCACTCATTGTTAATTTGATAGCAACAAACAGGGCCTTCAAAATGTACATCTGTTGGACTAAGAAAATGTTGTTACCAAAAGATGAATATTGCCCTTAGGAATTAATGAAGATTTTCAAGCATTCTTCCATAATATGTTGTTTTTCCCTCATTGGTACTTTCTATAAAATGTTAGAACTCTAGTAACATAAAATGTATTTCTTCTTGGTCATCAGTAACATGTGCAAATAATTAAGGTTTTTGAAAAAAATTAGCAGTAGAAAATACAACTGCTTATATAAGCTAGTGAATATCATTTTAATGCATTCTAATCATTTAGTATATAACTTCAGTGAAATATATATTTTACATGCAAGAGTTGGGGAAAATATGGCAAGCAAAATATCTTGATACAAAGTACCAAAGGATGAAAATTTTATTGAATAATAAAATAAAACTGCCAAGGAAAGTCAACATTGTTTCTGTGTAAAGTATCATAAAACTTCCCATTAAATAATCACTTATTAATTGGTGGTTCATCCCTCTGAATGTTTGAGTAGAGGCTTATCACTATGAGTGTGAACACCTAAGAGGACGCTACCTGTCTGAGGTCTGTTCTTACTCTCACAAGACCATTACAAGGGATGAAAATTTTAAGTCTGGGAGAATAATGGCTAAGAATGCACTAACACCTGGGTGTCATTCTGCCTGTGCTTACATGTTGGCTTCTTTATTTTGAGATGTGTGACCTTGAGCAAATGAGTGAACCTTTTGTTCTTCTGTTTCTGCATGTATATAGGCATAGGAGGAAAAAGAGTTTTGCAAAAATTTTTAAAAAGTACAAATGGCCATAGCATGCTCAGTATAGTTAATACTTAATAAACACTGGTAGATCACTGAATGATTTAAGACATGCAGAAGTCACTTTCATCTGTGTAGGAACCATGTCCTTCCATATTAATGCTCTTTGTTGAAGACAGAAAGTTATCAGCCTAAAAGGCCTTTGCAATTTGCTGTTCTTGATTTCCTTTTCAGTTATAGTTCATGATCTTTACAAGTCTTTTAGACAGAACAATTACTTGGGTTTAATGACTTCTCTAAGATCTGTTTTAGGATAAAGCATGGTCACTCTGCTCAATCCAGTTTACTTTGTGATAACATAATATTTGGAGTTTCCAGGTGCCCAATAAATGCTTTGTCAATAACTTCAGCTCATTTGTACAGGTCAAGGTTCTTCTCACAGACTCTGTTCTATAAGGCTTAACGTGTGGCCACAAATTATGTGCTTCAGTTGAACAAGATTTCTGAAAAATATGATCATTAAGTACAAGAGGGAAAATATGAGAGGTGATCAACTGGCATCTCATTCAAATAGCCACTCGCTATATTGCTTATTTAGCTAAGATATAATAAATTTACTAATAAGGACCATTTTATCTATCTACTAAAGATCAGAGGTGTGTTGCTTAAAGCAACAAGGACAATAGAGAAGTGGCATTTGAAGGATTTCCATTCTCATATTTTTATTACAGCTGATATACAAAGAATGCAGATGGACCTAAAGGAAGGTAAGAACAACAGCACTTGCAGATGAGTGTTAGTGTGTCCAAAGAGGCCAGCCACCATATGAGTACGTCTTGAGCACCCATAGGAAGAAAAATGATGGAAAATCAGTGATGAAAGAAATGGACAGCAATTTCCTTCCAAGGTCAATATTGGAATACTCAGGACATGGCAAGCATTAGGAGGAACAAGAGGACAGGTATAACATTACCACTTTAGGAATGATGCTCCAAAAATAGTCTTCATATGCTACAGTAAATGTGATTTTTTTTGGTTTTGTTTTTTTTGAGACAGGGTCTCCTTATAGACTCAGGTGGCCCGAAACTCATTATGTAGACCAGTCTGGCTAAAATCTCACAGAGATCCACCTGCCTCTGGAATTAAAGGTGTGTTCCACCATATGAGGACATAAGTATGATTTTTACTGGGAACAAAGGAGGGAGAATTCTACAAGGAATCATGAAGATAAAGGGAAAGAATGAGCACAAGAGAGGGAGATGATGATAGGAAACAGATATTATCAAATGGGAAGTGGGGAAATGGGTTTAATTTAACTGGGGAGGGATGAAGAAGGGTGAGACAGGGAGGAAGGGAAGAGAGATAAATAATGCTTAGGTGGTGTGAAAAACCAGAGGGAAATTTATTAGTAAGAAAGCCTACTGAAAAATGTATGTACAGTATCTGTACCTAGGTGCACGTGTTTAGCTGAAGGTTACAAGAATCATAGTGCCAGATAAGAGAAAACTTTCTTTGAGTTATTGGCGAGGGTAGTGCAAGAGACTCCCCAAATAACACGGATTATAGCCATAGCCCTTGAAATTGAGGACCCTATTGGTGAAATCAAGACCTACTTCAAACACAGAAATTGGGGCAATAAAGCTGGAACTGACCTGGAAGCCTCCTCCCTGAAGACTAGCTCTCATACTTCTAAAGGATACTATGCAAGCTACTAAGGGAGAAAATCAATCAATGGTCCAACCCCAGCTTTAAAGCCTAAAATCCGCAACAATGACCAGTAAACAAACTATTGCTATTGGTGGAGTAGTGGTATTTTTATCTTGGCGTGGGTAATCGACACTTATCTAATTGTACTAAAGCTCACTTAAGGGGAAGGAACTCTTGTGCAGTACCATAAACATAACCAAATACACATGGCTGGAGAGGTCATATATCCTAAGGAAAGCCCTATGTCTGTCATATCCTTACACAAAGGTAATTTCTTACTGTATGCTAAATGTGTATCCCTGCATTTACAGACAAGCATACCTACCACAACTCATCAAAGAAGTTTCTTTTTGCAACAGATGGAAAGTATTAAAGAGTTCCACAACTGGGCAGAGAATGAAATGCCCAGCCCTAAGTGACACATCTACAATGGAACGTACACATAAGTTTCAGGGAACAGAGTGAAACAGGGAACAGAGAGGATACAAATACATCCCTCAGTTCTTACCAGCAAAGGTTCCTCATGCAGCAGATACTGATTAACAGAGAAAGCCACACCTGTTCAAAATGTAGAAAACAACAGACTGAAGAACCTGGTGTGGTGGCACATGTCTTTAATCTCAGCACTCAGGAAGCAGGCAGACCTCAGCAAGATCAGGGTCAACCTGGTTTGCATAGAGAATTCCAGGCCAGCTGGAACTACAGAAAGCTGTGTATCAATAAGACGAGAGAAAGAGAGAAAGAGAGAGAGGGGGGCTCTGAGATTGCAGAGTGTATGTCCCTAGATAGGTCTCCTACATAAAACTTCAACCACCCAGGTTTCAAGGAGGCAGAAAGAATTTAAGATCCAGAGATGGTAGATGATTACAAGGAAACAGAGATTTCTAAGTGGCTGCAAACTTGTTCGTATGTACTTAAAACATTAATGACAACAATCACAAGACACCTGCAAACTCAAACCAGACCAAAAAAAAAAAAAAAAACACCAAACAAACCAGGTAGCATAGAACTGAGGAAATGGGCAAGAAGCCCCAACCTTAGCCAAGGAGCCGTTGACAACAGATTGCTTCTAGGTGAGGGAGAGTTGGTTTTTCTTAAGGGAGTGACAAAAGCTAGACTGACAAGAGGCTCTAGGGAATGAACTTACAAGGGATACCTGGATACAAAAACTTTGATATGATAGGCCTTAACATTTATGACTGAATGCATGAAATTGGTGAGGAGGGTGGAGGCTCTGGGGAGGTGCAGATAATAGAGAAGATCTAAATATGATTAATGCATATTCTATAAAAAATACTCAAAATTTTAATAAAAATATATATTGGGGAAAAATAAATTTACAAAGTGTTTTATATATAAAAGAGACTTTACTTTTAATTTTTAAAATTAATTTTCCTGCCTTTCTTTTAGAAAAATGGTTCATAAACCACTAGATGAGGAGAGGCCAGGTCATAGACAACAACACAGAATAAGAAACTTTTGTTAATGAAAATGAGAATAGTTGATGTTAACACTGTATTTTTTTAGTCCACCATACCATTACTGGGAAGCAAGCTCCAGGAGGTCAATCTTACACACATGCACACACATACACACACACACACACACACAATGAAAGAGAGATACACAGTGACGGAGACAAGAGAGAGTATGGCATATGTGGAATATCTAAATGATTAAATAGGATACAAAGTAAAGCATATGCTTTATAAGTTGATTAGTCTTAATTTAAAAATCTAAAGATGACCACAATCTAAAATTTCTGGAGTGCTGATATAATACTATAAATGAGAATTCTTTGTTGGATCTCAATTAATAAGTCCCATCAAAATGTAAGTACAGTAAACTATAAAATTGTCCTCTGGCCATATAATTAATGCATGCATGAAACATAAATGACTCAGACCCCATCTCCAAGATATACCTGTGTAATGGCCTAATGTTTATTTGTAAACATTTTAGATAAAAGATATTCAATCTTTCTAAAGATTTGTATTTTATTTGTATTACTTTCCTTTTTTATAGAAAGAAATCTTTGGGGGATTAAGTTTTCTTTTAGTTTTGTTCTCTGCCTAGACTGGTACCTTGCATACAGAGAATATTCAATAAATAATTTTCAGAACAATAAAAATAATAGTTTGACAATATAGATTTTTGTGTGAACCGTGAATCACTTAAGACCTTAAAAGAAGTACATTAAATATTTTATAAGCTTTTTGATAACAAGGTAATTTCAAAATAATATACTGAAGCAAAGTTAAACGACATCTTGAGCATTTGTCCTGTTCAAAATTTACCTTTCGGTCACTTGACTAGAGAGTCAAAATGTTAAGTGTTTATAAATCAAAGGATAAGGCTGAAGCTATTAAATTAGAAGTAAGAAGAAAATCTAAAGATGTATAATAATTACATAAAAAGGAGTCTGGCAAGAGATTTACACAGAATGATGTAAAATTTTTGTTATGTAGGAGTAATTATAAAGCCAAATGAAAGCTGAGATCAAACAGTATAAGCTGGATTTATATTTTATAAAATATTTTGGCTTCATATTCTACCCTTATTTTTTTCTCAGATTTTACATATGACATAAATGCATGGCATAAAAAATTTAGAGAATGTTAAAATTTGAGTTTGGAAAATAAATGTCAGGAAGCAAATGTAAAGTTTGATAATTTTCAAACTAGATTTATATAACATTTAAAACAAATTCTTTTACAGAATTACAAAATTTGGAGAAAACTTTATGTGAATAACAAAATAACAAAATTTAATAGCACCCTTTATTGAAAATTGCAAGAATAAATTACAATGAAAGACAGGAAATGTGAAATAAAATCATAAGTGAGTATGAGACAGGCAAGCATAAGAATAACAGTTCCTTACTCCTAATTTTAACAGTAATTGTTTCCCCCAGGGAAAGCAAAACCATCAAACATTTCCTGGTGAAATAAATGTACTGAAAATCAAATTTTCAATCTAATAATGGCACTCAACAAGATAACTAACAGATAAGTAGAGAGCCGGCAAGATGTTCCAATGGGTAAAAGCACCTGCCATGGAGTCTAAGAACAGAGTTCAATCCTAGGACACACATGGTGGAAGAACTGACCCCATTAGCTATCCTCCGGTATCCACATGTGTGCTGTGCCTCACATGTGTGAATGCACACATACAAATGCACACACAATAAATAAAATTAACTTAAACATTTGTTAAATAAAACACTTTAGAATATAGGAAGCTATATAATTAAATTATTAGGGAATTGATAAACATTGTAATAGATTTGTTATATAATATTAAATATTTTAATAGTTCTTTAGTGAATATTGTTTAAATCAGTACATAGACACAAATATTTCTGTTACTTTTAATTATGTGTCTGTAGTATATATCTAAATTAAAATTTTCTTTGCATTGCTTTGGAGGAATTATGTAGTATTTTTCTTATCAATAACTTATTTGTTTTATAGAAATAGTGTTGTATATTTAATTGGCAGAAATCTTCTAATTTTCAGCTCTTTTTAAACAAAATTTATTTATTTCTTTTATCTGAGTGTGTGTGTGAGTGCCTGTATATTTATGTGCTACATGCAGTGCAGGACTGATGTCTACAGAGGTCAGAAGAGGGCATCTGATCTCCTGGAACTTGTACAGGAGGTTGTGAGTCACAGTATCTGATTGTGGGAATCAAACCCAGGCCCTCTACAAGAGCATCAAGTGCTCTGCAAGGCGTCAAGTGCTCTTAATCCCTGATCTATCTCTCTAGCTCCTAATTTTCAACTCTAAGGAAAATGCAGGGAGATACTTGGGTCACAATTTAATCAATGTGCAACCGGTTAATACATAGCATTGTCTACCAGGAAAAGAAAATGCATCTGAGGAGATGTTACTGGACAAGCCATGGATTTTCTACAAAAAATAAAATAAGTATATTCAACAACCATAAATTTTACTTATTCAAATTATAAGCAAACTTCTTGTTCTTAAGTGGGTAATTTTTGAAAGGATTTGAAATTTGTGCTAGATAATGGTATTTATTTTTAATTATGTATTTCATTGAATATCTGTTGAACTAATATACACAGCATTACAGCAGTGCATCTAAAACATAGGTATTTATATTTTTCATTGGACACTCCAAAGTATATATAAGATTATGAACATGAATGTTTAATATAGTGCAAATGTCACTATCAGAACTTGAGGTGTAAATTTAGGTTTTCATTAGACATTCTTCAAGTTTGACATTTGAAGTGTTGTTTCAACTCATTTCAGAGTTTTAATAGTCTCTTTTCACTATAGCACAGTTAATTTTGATGTGTTAATTTCTTCTTCTAGTTAAAAAAAATAGAGGAACAAAAGCTTAATTGCATACCTGTTAGACAGTTGGTTCAATAGGACTGTAATAGTTCCTTTGTGATGGTCTTTTTATACAGTTGCATGAATGCAGATGAACTGTAAGCTATTTATTCAAAGATTGTGATGACTTTTTCAGGCTCTTAGAGAAAATCACCTTAAAATATTAACCAACATTATGAATGAATGCCCTATGAACTGCTTAAAAGAAAATTCCTTGGAAACTTTATTAATGTTTACCTCTTTTAAGTTTTGGAATAAAAATGTGTGTGGCTGGAACTGGTGACTGAAATTCTACAGTCTGCACCACTAGAAGTTCTACGGTAAAAAAAAAAAAAAAAAAAAGGTAACACTGAGACATGCAGGACCATGTTCTTTCCTGCATATAGTATGATCAGGTTTGGTTTACAAATTAATCATTACTGTGCTATTATGCCCATAATGTGTATTTCATGTAGATTGCCCATATTCAGGTAGATGCGAATAGTAACTATTTTAGTTTTCTTTGGCTCATAATATCAATTACTAGTGGAAATAGTGGGTATTGAGGCATTTACTTCATTGGTTTTTCAGAATTGTACAAAAACTATGGGGTTTTTACCCATGATTGCTTTTGTGATGCCACTCCTCAAGTCTCTTAGCAGACAATCTTAGGTGTGACTGAGAAACAGGAGTCTGACCAGGTATGTGGGAAGTTAGAGAATGTCAAGTTTACAGGTACATGAGATCAAATCACACCTGCTTCTAATTTGTTCCTGGCTTGCAGATCAAACTAACAAGGCTTCTGCCTTGCTGAACTTGCCTTACTAGATAGCTTTCTTGTCTGCATTCCAGTCTTTGAAACTTGTTTTCATCTCTCTTTACCTGTGCTGGTTTCCAACAAGGTATATGAATCTGCTCATCTAATTTCTGGGAGATCTTATTGACAGATTTGCCAGAGGTAAATTGCCCACTCCCTCTGGAAATTCCTGTAACATTGCTCATCTACCTGTTGAGTTATTGTCTTGACCACAGCTCCATCTCTGATTCTAGATGTTGTCCTGGACAGTCAGCAATTGCTTATGGCAATATTTCTTGTGCAGGTGGATTTATCTGAAACTAACAAGACTCTTGACCAGAGAATAAACACAGCTTTCAGTTCTAGTCATTACAATCTGTCCAGCTCTTCTACATGAAGCTGCACAGTCAGAGTACACTCCAATGGCATTTCCAAATTTTTCTTACCATTATTTCTTATTTTTAAAATATTTTACTTTTATCTTCTAGTTGTGTGTATGTGTATTTATGTATGGGTCTGTATGTGTGAGTGCACTGGCCAGAACAGGGCATTAGAATCCATGAAGCTGGAACTGCATAAAGCTGTCAGTCATTCCAGGTGGGTTCTGGGGACTAAACTAGAATCCCCTGGAATGGCAAAAAATACTTTTAACCACTGAACCCTATCTCCAACCCTTCTGTATACTTTTTAAACAGGAACATTTATTGTAAATTATGAATAACTATTTTTACTTTGAAACTTGGGAAATCATATTTTGTCAGTTGAGACATGAACAGGCCTATATAGTTATGAAAAAATTATTCAAGTTACTCTTGAAGAAAATAACTACTTCATTTAAAATTGTTGAAAACTAGATCACAGATATTTTATAACTGAATTCTCAGCCATAGAACTGTAAAATTAATTTAAACCAGACAATTTTTTTGCAGTGCTTCAAAAATCATGATATTTTTGATAGCTAACTCATTTGAGGAGAATGGGTTATGACATGCATAAACACCTTTTATAACCATGCAATTTGGGTTTCATTTAAAACTGAGCCCATCATTTTGAGAGTTCTGAACTTGGCAAAAGTGGATTTTCCTAATAGTATCTTCCTGTCTTTGTATAAGAGATCATGGATGTATACCAAGTAACTGGCAATTTTAAATTAATGTGTGAAGAATTTAAATTGCTTCATAGGAATTTCCTTGTGACTTTTCTTACATATGGTTTGCTAATTTTTTTGACAGTATCAAAGGATTAAGGAATCTTGTTACAAAAGACAAGCATAACTGCTGTTCCCAAAACTTGTTTGCAACTTTGTCCTATAAAATTTACTTTTCAGTTCCTCATCTGTGACAGTAGGGTTTTGGGGAGTATTGAAGAGGAAGGAGAATAGATTTCTTTCAATTTTAACAGGCCAAGTTTTAATGAATCGTAAAAAATATTTGGAGTGGTCCTTAGTCATAGAAACTTCTACATATAGGCAGAAAGTTTTCGGCAAATAATGAAACTAACCACTGCTTCATTTCATTTAGCTTTAACAGTTTTATTCCCTTTTTTTTGTTGTTGTTCATCAATGTTTTCTGCCTCTAAAATTCTACTACAGCTATAAAACTTTTTCTAATGCTTTATGCATGTTTGTATAACAGGATAAAATAGTATTGAGACACAGATGTTTAGAGCTATCTAGGACAATATTGATGAACCAAAGCATAAACTGTAAAAGACTTGAAAAAGAAAAAAAAAAGTACCTTCTTTTTTAAAAATTTACTTATGTTTTATGTGTATGACTGTATTCCCTACATGTGTGTAAATGCACCCATGTCATGCAATGCCCAAGGAGGTAAGAAGACTGCATCGAATCTATGGATGGTTGTCAGGCATCATGTGCGTGCTGGGAATCTAACCCCGGTCTTCTACAAGAGCAATCAGTGCTCTTAACTGCTGAGCTCTCCTGCCCCAGAAACAGTAACCTCTTAAACGGATCTGCTAGAAGAACAAAGAATTGAAACTTCTGTAAGTAGGTAATGCATTAGAAATCGTTCCTGAACTTTGTGGGGCCCATCAGGTCATGAACACTTTTACTTTCCCACAGGCAGAGGAAGAAAACAAGCGAGTCGCGGTAAGGATCCAGAGGTTAGAGTGCTGCCTACAGATTATCAGTCTGGAGCTGACCCAGAAGAGGAAGAAGCAGTGTGGGTCTTGGGTGAAAACCCTTGAGGTTTAGGCTTTGAGATCTAGATCCAGTTTCCTTACTCATAGGATTTTTCCTGAAACTTTAGCCAAGACACATAACCTAATTTTAGTTACTTCTGAAGATTGAGGGCAAAGAGCTTTTTTTTTTTTTCCCTTCATGGTTACAGAAATTAAATAAGGAATAGAGCAGGGGAAATGTTTTATAAATTGCAGAATACTATGTCAACATAACTTAATGATTTTTTTTTCCTAGAGTGGACTTACCAAATGTTCACTAAGTTATTAGCCCAATTTTATTAAAAGATTTATCTGCTAGAACTTTCCACAAGTCCCACATTAAATGAAAGAAACATTAATACATTTATATTTAGCACTGCCAGATTCTTTCCATATAGGCATTACTAGTTCCATTGTGTTGTGAAACATACACACACACACACACACACACACACAATGAGATCTGGTTATCTGATCAAGATCTTAGAGCTCCTGCACACTTGAGCTGATATCTGCCTAATAGCTAAATATGTATTCCTCTGATGGGGACTGAGTTCCTAGACTATGGAGAACAAGCCCTCAAGTTGCTGTGCCTATGGCAATTAGGGCCATTTTGCACAGAACATATTTCTAGTATATCCCAAAACATGGCAGCCATTGAATAGTCATGTCTCCAGCCCTTCCCATGGCTTTACCCAGTGTTGAGTCAGATAGCAAGGAATGGAATCAGGACAGGCAAGAAAAAGACACTTAGACGTGGGCTAGACTTGAGATAGTTGTCCTGTCACCCTAGGTTTTCACTTCTAGTTCTTAGTTTGTACCTGTTCTCACATTAGGGTTCTTCCTACTTTGGACTCTTCCTGTTAGAAGTGATTTTCATAAGTCTTCTGTTTTTAATTGTTTAAATCTTACTGTGAAATTAAGTTGTTAAACAAATCTGCTCTGGGAATATTCATTACCTGTAATTTGGAGTGAATTCATTTGTCTCCAGGAAGAAAAATTTAAATGAACTGAAGAAATGACAGAGGCCTTTAAGGTAATGTGGGAGTTGTGTGTGTGTGTGTGTGTGTGTGTGTGTGTCTGTCTGTCTGTGTACACACATACATGCATGTGCATGTGCATATGTGATTTTTTGAACCACTGGCTTCTTCAACGCCAGTTGGGGCATAAGAAAAGAGGGAAAATATAAAGTAACATTAAACAGAATAGGAATTTCTTCCTTCCTTCCTTCCTTCCTTCCTTCCTTCCTTCCTTCCTTCTTTTATAACAAATAAATATCTAATAAACCACCCATTTAACATAAATTATTTCAAGTTATTTAAATATTTGTTTCTATCTTGTATTTTATGATTTTAAATATGTTTTGGTATAATTTTAGGTCTGTTTCATGTCCCTGGGATTCTAATTCTCATTTCACAGGGAGACATCAACAACACACTGAATCACATTGAATGTATCACAAACCAGATAGTAAGTGATTCAAACCAAGCCAGTAGTTGACAATCTCCTGATGTCTAAATAGAGCAGACAGGGCAAAGATATGGACTTACGACTTAAGAAAGGCAGAGACAACCTTAGCTAGATGATAATGACTGAAGAAACTAAAGTGTTCGACCTAAATTTGCCTGGACCTCACTCTGAAGATGGAATATATGATGACTGTGTAAATGCAGAGCAGCAAATAAATATTATAGCTGTTTTGAGCTTCTTGAGAGTTCTCCACAGCAATTTCCACAGAGGCTGCACCAGTTTGCATCCACACCATCAGTGAACGGGGGTCTCATTTTCCCATTTCCTTATCAAAATCTTTGTCAATTGTTTTCTTGGACTTAGACATTCTGACTGAGTTAGATAAAATATTAAAGTAATTTTGATTGGCATTTCCATGATCATTAAGGATGTTGAACTATTTTTAAAATACTTATTTACTACTTGTATTTCTTCTTTTGAGAACTCTATGTTTAGGTCTGAAGCCCGTTTTTTAATTGGGTCATATGTTTTCCGGATTCTTTGTTTATGGATTTCTTTGTATATTCTGGAAATAAATTCTCTATCAGACGTATAGCTAGCAAAGATTCTCTCTCACTCTGTGGGATTCCTCTTCACTGGATCAATTGTTTCCTTTTCTGTACAGAAGCCTTTTAGTTTAATGAGGTCCTATTTGTCAATTGATCTTAATTCCACAGAAAATGAAGTCTAATTTAGGAAGTCCTTCCGTAGGGCTGGAGAAGTGGCTCAGTAGTTAAGAGTACTGACTGCTCTTGCAGATGACTGTGTTTCAAGTCCCAACACCCACATGGCAGTTAATTGTAACTCTAGTCCCAGGGGAATATGACCCCCTCTTCTGACCTCCTCAGGCATTGCAAACAACAGTTGCATTTACATACATGAGGGCAATACACTCATACACATGAAATAATATAAAGTAAATAAAATATTAGAAAGTCCTTTCCTGTACCTATATCTTTCAGGATATTGCCTATGTTTCCTTTGACAGTTTCAATGTTTTAGGTATCACACCGAGGTCACACAAATTTGGAGTATTTTTTGTACAGGGACAGAAAAATGAGTCGAATTTCATTTTTCTACATGTAAAGATCAAGTTTTCCTGGCACCATTTGCCGAAGATGCTGTCTTTTCATCAATATGTATTGGTTTTTGTTTTCTGTTTTTCTCATGAATGCACTCATGTTTGGATCTTCCAGTTTTTTTTTATTTACATTTCTGTTTGTATGCTGTTGCCATGTGCTTTTTATTATTATAACTCTGTAATATTGTTTGAAATCTGGTGTAGTAATCCTTTCAGCATTGTTATTTTGTTGAGCATTGCTTTCGTTATTGAGAGCCCTTTGTGGTTCAATATGAATTTTAAGATTTAAAAAAAATGTGGGTGCTGGAGTAGATGGCTCAGTGGTTAAGAGCACTGACTACTCCTGCAGAGGACCCAGATTTGATTCCCAGCACCCACATAGTGGCTAATGACTGTTCATAATTTCAGTTCCAGGGGATCTGGCACCCTCTTCTGACCTCTGTGGGCACTACATGACATGGGTGCACTTACATACATGCAGGCAATACATGCATACATATAATAAGATTAAAATAATAAAAAAAAGTTTTGGAAAAATCCAGTTATATCACTCCTTGTCATATACTCAAAGAACTCGATGTCCTACTAGAAAGATATTCACTCAGTCATGTTTGTTTCTGCTCTTTTTACAATAATTAAAGTTTTTAAAAGCCAGGGGGACAGAGGCACCTGCCGCTAATTAATTCATGCTAGATATGATATGGAAGCTACATTATTTAAGTTTCCACAACATGGTAGTCTTACGAGATCTGCATAATGACAAAACCAGCTGATGTGCGAAGGTGGATGGGGCAATTTCATGGGTCCCACCTCAGGAACTACCTTCCTGAGAGGTGATACCAAGTGGACAGCCCTAAACTCTGTAATATATTAGCACCACTAAATGGACTCAGTGCATCACACACACACACACACACACACACACACACACACACACACACACACACAATCAAAGAAGAGGACTGAAAATGTGAGGGAGCTAGGGGGCATGAGAGGAATTAGAGAGGGACTCGGAGGATGGAAATAATGCAAAAAAATTTTTTTTAAACCTCATGTATAAAATTCTTATAAAAAACCCTGGGTTGGAGGGATGGCTGAGCATTTAAGAATACTGACTGCTCTTGCAGAGGACCTGGGTTTGAGCCCTAGCACCCACATGACACCCACCTAACAACTGTCTGTAACTCCAGTTCCAGGAAATCTATTGCCCTTTTCTGGTCTCTGTGGACGACACTGCATGACAGGGCTTCCCTCACACACATGCAGGTAATACCCTCAAACCCATAAAATAAAAATAATAAACTAAAACTCAAAAGCAAAAACCAAGTTTTAAAAATTCCTCAATGTTGGGATATATACATTTGCAAATGGAAACAGAAAAGCAATTCTTGGGTAGGAATGGGCTTAATAAATATCCTTTGCTATCTTTAGCTAAACAAATGAACATATGCAGAGAGAACTACCAAAGTATTATTATTATTATTGTAATAGTTCAGTTCCACAAAAAAATAAAAATTAAATTTCATTAAGATTTATAGGACTCTGATATGCAAACTAATCAAATTTATGCTGTTTTCTATCTACTGAAATATTTATATTTGGAATGATTAATTAAATAATTCTATTTATTAGTGAAAACCAGACAGCATGATGAGAGATCATGTGAGACCTTTTTTTTTTTTCTTTTACTTTTTGGCTAGGTTTATAGCTGAAGTGAAAGGCCTATGGGAGTCCTTTATAATCACATGTTTAAATTTGGCAGAAAGGCAAGCTATTTCTTCTTGCTGATTGAGAAGGGAATGAGGCGGAAAGATGAATGTGCACCTGAATGTGAAGCTCAGCCCCGTGAGAATCAAAGTCACTGTAAGCTGGCCCCTTTGACTTCCTCCTAGCCTGGAGAACTGTCTCCCCTCCTGGAAAACAGAAATGTAGCATCGGCCTAAACACATATCGATTCAACTTTAGTTCCTGCGGAGGGAGGTGCGGCATTTCCTGGCCGGTGAGGACTTATGGAAAAAACTATAGCAATCACTTTTCCAAGGAGGCAATGTCCTTCCTGATTCTCATCTATGTCAACATCAAAGGTTTATTTCCTCAGTTTCAGGCAGGAGCTTTGAGACCTTCCAGGCTCCCCAGTGTCTGACATATTCCTTGCAATACAAAACCCCAAGGACTTCTCATCTGAGGTGCAATGAAACAACAGGGAAGAAGTTCAAGGGTGATGGCAGACAAACTACTCCTGTAAGCAAGAGTGAACAGAAAAGAGATATGACAGTCTTTTATTAACTGTAAAGTGAGCAATAGCAGAAAGCCCTTGGAACTTGTCTAATTTGAATTCTAATGGTCATCATAATTATGAAGCAGAAATCACTTGAGAGAAATTGTGATTCATAATAGAGACACTTTATGAAAATTGTATATGTGAGCTAAAATGCACTCGTAGCCAAGAATAAAATTTATTTGATACATAAGACAAAAAATAGAGGAAAGAATAGGAATATAGGATTTCTATGTCCTAAAAAGGTACAGGTCTTTCTGAAGGTCTTGGTGTCTAATATGACAACAGAAGCAGTGGGTTACTGAGGAGCCTTAGTTAAGACAGACAGAGTGTACAGAGTAATTACAGATAGGAAACCATAGTACTTCAGGAAGACTGACAGGTGAAACTATGGGAAAAGGACACACTTGAACACAAACATAATGATTTCTCATTCGTGACATGTTCTGATAATGCTTTCAGATGGTCCTAACTGGAATTGTTAAGCTTTTCTTTAAACTGAAGGGGAGCCAGCAGCACCCTCATGAAGAGCTACGAGCATCCTCCTCACCTTCATCACCCTCGTGAGGAGCTACGGGCGTCCTCACCTTTATTCAGTCAGCTTGATCACAGATCTTGTCAATATCCTCGGGGCTGTTCACTGAAAATATCCAGAAAATGAAGCTCTATGACTTCTAGCATAGGCTAGAGGCATCGTGGCTGCATCCAGGATGGCCTTTTATTACTGAACTCTTCTCTAACGATGTTAACCTGTTTGTATTATATAGGGTCACAGTACATGTCCTTCACTTAGAAGAGATTTTAGAAACTAGTTCTCTGAGAAAGAATATTTATTAAGTTCCCACAAAAGTAAAAAAAGCAAGAGCTAAATTCTATCCCTCAGGAAGATATATTTGGTAGAAGTGATTTTTTAAAAAAATACAATAAACGTTAAAGCGTGGAAATAAGCATTGGATCACACTAAATGTGAACATCAGACTTCGACAAGGAGGAGTCAAGTACTAAGTACTCATTCCTTTATATCTTATGGTAGTTCAGCCCACTCCACTAAGTTCAAGTCAGTTTAATTTACGATTATTTTCCTTGCTACAATTCAAACCAATACTTATTATAAGACCTTCATGTATTGCTGTAGAAAGGAGGGTCACTTTGAGTGCTATGTATCTGGAAGAGTAATGAAGAACTTGCTAAAAAAAAGAGGATGGATAGAAGTGATGCAACCATGCTACCACTGTAGGCGCTGCTGGAGAATCTAACAGCAGCACTAGAGAGGATGAGAAGGGTGCTTGGCTGAGGTAGAAAGCAGAAGAAAAAGAGTCACATAGATCATTCCATTGTTAACCAAAAAAAGTAACAAAAAAGCTCCAGAAAATTGATCCCAAGAGTAAGAATCTCTGGGCTGGGTGGAACCTTAACTTTCAGTTTTTCCAGGTCAATCACCCGGTCATAGGACTACTCCTAGGAAAGTGGGTTCACCTTAAGTAATGCTAAATAGATAGACAGAATAATCAGGTGTTGATGAGATGATGAGCTTTTCTGGTCCAGAATTCCTGCCACCGTGTGTAGTGCTGCTGGATCAGGCCACAGACAAGTAGCTTTCATAAATCTGCCACTTTTATGAATCCTTCAGAAAAGCATAACTTCATTTTTTTATTTCTATCTCTTTTCTAACTTTGTTTTCTAACTATGATTTGGGCATTCCCAAAATTTGGGACTTTCTGGTTTTCTAAAATTCCCCTCCCTGCCATGCAGCACTTGTCTGCCCTGTGTCTGACCCCATGCCAGCTCTAAACATTCATAGATTTGTAGCTTTATTTTTTTTTTCCTTCTCCCCTCCTTCCTCCTCCTAAGGGCAGCTGCTGAGTTTTACAGCTTGCCTACCCTAAAGAATTTTCTTTAAATTGTAATAAAACTGTCCTTAAGCTTCCTTTTGAGTACTTTCTTAAATTCTTTTAAGAATAAAACTAAGAACCCTAAAAGGGGACCCTATGTTCTTTTGTATCACCACTGAGAGCTAAGGAGGATGTAGACAGAAACAACCCTGACTTCTGCATAGACATGTCCTGAGGATGGCAAGAAGAATAGGCGATGTAGCAAGATGATATTCCCATCTTAGAAGAATGAGGTTTGACCAGGAGGAATAATGGTCTTCAGATAAGCTCAGGATATGTTTACAGTTTCCAAGCAAAAAACTTCCATTTGATATTAAGTGTTAATGGATGCCATTATTTATTTGTGCCAGATTCAAGCAAATGCAGATATCATCCCAAACTTAAAAAAAATAATCAACTGTTTTCAAAAAGGATTCAAATTCTAGGAGGGTGTATTGTGCAGTTAATTTTGCCAATAACAGCACTTTCACATTCATAAATGATGGAAGACATTTAAATAAATCAAACGAGTAGATATTTTTATACCTGAATGAAATATGTGAATGGTGGGACAATACAACAATTATTGCTGTAATAGCTCAGCAAAAATGGAATCATCACTTTATTACAGCCACCGCCAAGGTATTTGGGCACAGTCTTTTGGAGGTGAAAGCTTATTCTTTACCTCATTAGAAGGAGAGGCATCGTAGGTCACATTCCATGCTTGTCCTTTCCAACCATGGAAATTTTTTGTCTTGCTCCAAGTCTTTTAGGAATCTTTTAAATGTTTTCAAATACATATATTTTTCCATGATACATTTTATTTTACATAATATCATCTTGTTAGACCACTAGACTGATAGAAACAATGATGTTCATTATTGGATATTTGTAATTTGAGGTCTTTAATACCAAATGTTAGAAGTAAAATGGCAATATATTGCATGTGCATTAATTCATGGAACCTGACTTTGCCAGAGAAATGAAAGGCAGTGATGAGATGCTCTGAAAGAATGAAGTGCTGAGTGTCAGTCTCTCATTCCCTCTGGAGCCTCTCATTTAAGGTGATAAGCACAGTGTCTCCTGGAAAGGCTGAGAGATCTCCAGGTTCAAGTCAGTTTGCAAAACAAAGTGATTTAGATAAAGTGGAGGGTGATTTAGACACAGCTGGGTAGGCATGACTGCACAGCACTCCCTTTGCAGTCAGAGATGTATGAGAAAGGTGATTCTAAAAGGTCAGGATTATCCCTGATGGTACAGGATGTAAAACTCCATCTGGCCTTACAAATAGTTCAGCTGTCCATGTAGTTAGGTTGAAGGGTTTGTTAGGTTGAGATTTTCTGTCCCCAAACAGTAACAATGACCTGCTAGTCTTTCTTAGGGCTGGAAAAAAGCTTTTGTAGTCTTTTATAAAAATATTGAAAAATGAGGAAGAACTCTCTCTTGGGTGTGATAAGTTAAAATGTGATACTTTAACAGTAAGTAGCAAGGATAAAACAAAATAACCACATAGAACTAGTTCAATCTTTCCTTAGAAAGCTCCTGATTTTATAGCTTGATTGAAGTTTGGTGTCCTTTTCCTTGTGGGAACAGGCCAGGAACTCAGAGTGCCTTTACTCTGCAATCTAATATTCAGTGACTCAGCTTTGAAGCCATCCCCATGGAAGGGGGCCTGACTGAGTCATGTTTTTTGTTCCTAGGTTTGTCTTAGCACTAGAAGACAAGTGATTTGCAAGTTTGGGGGCAGATAAGGTCATTTCCTGCTTATGTCTAGAGCACTGTTCTTCAGGGAATTTAGATTCTTGTCCCTGAAGGGAAGAGACCAGACTCTAACACAAATTAGTTGTGCGATTTAAGACAACTTAGGATGCATGCAAGACCTTATTTTACCTCAAGTCAAGAAATTTGATCATTATTCTTCTATGATCATTGCTCTGGATAGTATATATCACCTGTATCTGGGAAGTAAATTCAGCAACAGTCCAATGTGGGTTTGGTTTAATTGCTTGCTCACAATCTTCCCTCACCAAGTATCATTTTAAATGTTATATTTTAGCTTCTCTGCAAGAATAAGACATTTTCAGTTTACTTTTAGTATAAACAATGAAGATGACTTCTGCTGTAAATGTTACATTTCACAATTGCACTCTTGGTTGTATTTTTGAAAAATTTAAATATTCCAATTAATTAAACAGGACTATTTGACTAGTAGAAATAAAATTACTGTAACTGGTTATGATGTATTTGGGGAAACTCACTTTAAGAAGCTATTGAGGTTTCAGGTAGGTGACCACATCCTAAGTAGCAAAAATGAGGTACCAATTTGTTAAAAGCTAGATACAGATTTCCTATAGTAAAGTGAATTCTCTGTTGGAAACTTTAAATACACTTTCATGAGTACCCTCAAGCAAAACTCTTGTTTCTTGATATATGGCAGTATATCAGTCATAATTTAAATCAAAACTATGCTTTCATCAGGATAATTTTGTCAGCACAACAGAATGTAGATAGATTAGACGTACTTCAAAATTGTCTGCTCATTTTTCTTAACAGTTTCTAAATACAATGTTAAAGATTCTTATGTATGATTGGTGCATCTATTTTAAATCAAGGAAGGGAAAAATCTCAATTGATCCTCTCAGTGTTGACCTAACACATTTTATTGCCAGAGTACATAAAGGCATAAATCTATAAAATCCAGAATTTATTTCAATGTGTACTATTCTTAACATGTTTGCAACCAAAATACATTTATAAGTTCATTGCCAAGAAAAAAGAACACAACTAAAACCAATAACAGTTATTAAATATGACAACTGGTGTTACGTTGCTTGAAGAAAACCCATCAATAAGGATAGGTACTAATGCCTCAATAGAACTGTCAAAAATCCCACACAAAACAATGCCTAATCATTGATAACTTGAAGCCATTAGAACAAATTTTACTTCAGAATTTATAGATTTTATAAAGATTATAGCCCATGGTTAAATGTACTAATATCTTTTCATCAAAATATATAAATGTATAAATATTCATATTGAATATAAATAGCCAATGTTCTTTAAATCAAGTTTTGCTACCAAATTAGTCAAAATCATTTACATTACTCTTTTGAGATTTCATAATTTACATTTAGAATTAGCATTTAAGCATTAATTACATTCATATAACATTTCTATCAGTTTTAGTAGGTATAAGGTAATTTTGTAGAATATTCTATAGCTTAGTTCTTAAACTTCAGAGAGCCTTAGAATCTAATTTGAGAAATGAGTCAATGCCTAAGATGTTGGGGAACCAAGAAAATGGACCTGAAATGTAGCTTATGAAGTATCAAAAGATCTTATTTACATATAAGTGGGCAGTGACTTAAGACATAAGTCTTAGAGCTATAAAAAGTGGAAATAGGTAATGGAGAAGGAATTTCATGGTAGAGCCTATCCTTTGATCTTCATAAACCTTACTTCATTGGAAACAGATTCTGAGGGTCGCACAGTATTAGAGCAAAAGGAATTTTGTCATACTTACAAACTAATAGGCTTTTCTGTAATATTAATCTTTTCTAAATTAATTGTTCTTATTATTGACTCCATATTGAAAGACAGTTATAGGATTAGCATGAAGTCACACTCTTGGCCCAATTATGTTTCATCCCATCAAGTCTCTTTTTCTTATCCTTTCCAGTCTGTTTATCTGCACAGTAAGAGTTCATTCTTTCACCAAATGTTGTATGACTTACAGAACATGGATGTTTATGAGTGTTTTGTGACATGACATGCACTGCCAGAAACTTAGTATGGACCAGCCAACACACCTCTGAGCAAGAGTAGGGACCCATCCATGTGATGCCTTGTGCTATGGGTCAACAGATGATGTTGACCTAACTGTTGAGCCTGGGATTTCCCTGTACACTCCTCAAACCTGGTTCCCCTCAACCAGGGGTACAAAAGTCACAAATTTGGAGATGTAACTGTAAGAAGTCTGAAGTCCAGATGTTACTGGTTTTCTTAAGAGATTTTTAACTTGGGGTGCTTATATTTTTCTACTGGTAGTTGTAAACTTATTAAACTTAAGCTTATTTGTCTGTATATCTTGCACAGACGAATTCCCATTAATTTTGCCCCACAATTAGCAATTATTTTTGCATAAAGCAGCAGTTGAGTCATTGTTCCTGTTGAATAAATATAATGATATGATGCATTTACAACTTTCAAATGTAGTAGGTCTGAAGACCCATTTATCCCACCTCAGTTACATCTATGTATAGATGCTTGTTCTAATAATTCAAAGTTTTAAAAAGGAGATAGAATTGAAATTGATCATTGCATATAACTGAGAGCATGCTTATAACATATCTTATACAATAAAGCCAAACGATACTTCTTATCTAATATAAATTACAACAATTGGATAAATTATTAAATAAGAAGGATTAATTAGGCAAGTCATCAATTAATGCAATTTTCTGTTATTTCATTAACTCAAACTTATGGAATAATTTTTAGATATATTGATAGTAGTAAGTAATTATACTTGCCTTGGAACTGATCATTTTATCTGCTTTTATTTTATTTTAGAGACATTCTAAAGTCAACAGATGTGTCAATTCAACAAACACCAATTTGTCCAGAATCCTTCAATATTCTAAAAATGACATCAAAACTTAAAGTGCATTTTACATCATAAAACATTTTCTAAAAATTATAAATAATCAGCACTGTCTTTTTATATACTAATGACTGGAATACTATCAACTCATGAAACAGTAATCTTCTTTTAATTTTATGACTGTGGTAGATTGCAAATATGTATGCAGGTTGCTCCTGTGGGTATATACATACTAATTTGAAATACTATTATTTTCCCATTAAAGTGAGTTCTTTGATCAATGAAATGACTCAGTGCTTGCCACTCAGTGATGCAACCTGATGACCTAATTGATTCCCAGAATTTACATAAAATAGGAGATAACCCATTTCACTATTTTTGTCCTCTGACCTCTGCATGCATGTTGTGTCATGTGTATTCCACCCCGCCCCCACCCTGACTGAGTTTGATATGGCTTGAAATGCCAAAATAACTGATGCAGGAAGCAGCTAATGTAATAATTTTTTGCAGTTTTAATATTTTTGTTGTTAGTAACAGAAAGCTGGGTTTCAGAATCAATGTAAAACAAAAGTTGTAAATTTAATTGAAATAGAAAGTAGTTTGAGGTGTTTGGATTTCTCAGTATAAACAAATTTCATCATGTCACGGACAACAGCAATTTAAATGAAAATTGAACGTATTTGTGTCAATTTTACATATAATGTTTTCTACACTATAACTTTCTTCATATGACTAAAATTTGTCAAAACTTCATGTTCGTTGTGAACCTGAAATCATGTACTACATATATATTTTCCCTCAGAATGGATGACTTTTCCATCTTGAATTTTATGGCTTAAATGTTACTTGTAAGCAAAGATCTCAGTTGGTATTAAATGAATTCATATACATGAATTCTGTCATAGTGGAGCTGCAGTTTTTGCTTGTAATTTATGCATTTAATTTTCTGCTTGTCTATTACACTATTTACTTTATATTTATGAGTGATCTGTTATTCCCATTAGGGAAACTTGAATAGGTTTCATCAAACACTTTGACTTCCATTTGTGGGAGATATTTTAAAGTCCACATCTTATTTTTCATGAGTAACTGTACTTGGAACGTTGGATTCAAAAGTTTTAAGAGTATAGTGTAAAATTTTTGTTTCCTTTTTAATACATACTTCCTCCCTCCTGTATCTCTACGGCAAGCATTCACGGTAACTTCCTGGAACTATCACAAGCTCATGGTGGGAGAACTAACACAAGGCCATGTAACAAAATTCACTGAGATTGCTTTTTATGTCCATTTTATTGTGAAGATACTGTCCTTATAGCATTTAGATTAAAAAAATAAGACAGAGGAAGCAGCTGCAAAGGCACTTTTTTGTTTCATTACACACACACACACACACATATACACACAAATATATACAAACTATGTATCTACATCTTCTGTGTTCTTGTGAGCTTGTTTTAGTTTATATATTTCCAATATCCACTTTCTTTCCAAAAAGGACATGCACATGTATGATGATAAACAGAAAGAGAGCCAATTATGTTGATGCATGCCATTCTGATTATTGAGGAGACTGAAGCAGGGAGATCGTGAATTTGATGCCAGCCTAGTCAATGGAACAAGATCTTCATCTCAAGAAAACCATCAGCACAGCTTCCCCTTTTTAATTCCACTGTGGCGAATGAGTCTACCTACAGAGGAGCAAAACATTCAGTTTTTGTGTCCCTAAACAACCAAATTAATTTATCGCAGTCTTTGTGGATACCCAGAAACAGATGACAAGTCAGTAAATATAAGACTATAGGTTGACACAGCAGAGATATATAGAAGTTTTGCTGCATAGATCTGAAAGAGCATTTTCCCACTGATCGGTCTTTTAGCTGTAATTGTTGCCAAGACAAGAAAGCCAGTCACACTGCTGAACAGCACGAGTGGCTACACTGGCAGTGGGAGCCTTCTTCCTCCTACGGTTCCCCCACCAAGTGAGTCCTCAGAACACAACGGAATGAAGACAACATTAACAGTGCTGCATAGGCACCCTACGGAAAGCAGTAAGGATCTTGGTGACTCAGTCTTTACCTTCCACCTCTGAAGAGTACCCACTTTAGGATACTTACAACGGGAGTTAGAGAGGAAAAAACAAACAAACAACAACAACAACAAAAAAACAAAGCACAAATCTGAACTTTGTTATTTTTTTCCTGAAATAAAGATTCACTTAACTTAAAATTTGAAGTCTATAAATGTTTGTCTGCATGTATGTAAGTGGATCTATACACACAGTGCCCATGGAGGTCATATGAAGCTATCTTATCCCATGGAACTGGGTTACAGATGAGTGTTAGCCTTATTTAGGTGCTGGGAACTGAACCTGGGTCCTCTGCATGAGCAACCAGTATGTTAACTGCTGAGCCATTTCTTCAGCCTGAAGATGTATATTTATGATTACTTATCTAATTTGTTATCTCTGACATACAACCTAGCTTTATTATCAGATTTAATGTAAAGCAGATCTAATATTTTATTAATCTGTTATTGTTAAATTAAAAAATACTATTTACTAATACATTTTCTCTATTATACCTCTAAAAGAAAGTTTGGGTACTTATCAGAGTGAGTCATATGTAACAAATTTACGAATTTCTGATTAGAAACCAGGATTTTGTTTTCTTAATCCATTTCTTTGGGTATATTTAATTTATCCTCTCCAGTCATAGCTACTATCATTTAACCTTCTGACATTATAACCTCATACCTAGATTACCAGCCAGTTGAGATTGGCAAACCAGTAGACACAGAACAGGTGACTTTTCTGACATCCTTCATAATCCCAACTATAATTTCACCACTAACTTCGTAGTTAATTTGGTCCCCAGATATAATATAAATGTTTCACCCTTTTAAATGTACTGAAGTATTCAATTCCTACTTACCTAACAAAGTGGATTCAGAAAAAAATGGATCAGAATTTTGAGGACAACAAACAATGCTTATGACATGCTAGCTCTTTTTGAGTCAAACCATGTCCAGTTATGGCCATAAACTGTATGGATCAGGTTGAGTGGTGAGGGAGATTCAGAACATTTATATTGAAACGGAAAACAAAAATCAAACTTTCTACTTCTGATGAGCATAGTCCCTTCAATGTTCAATGAGAGGAAGAGAATGGAACTTATTCTTGGAAGTTTAAATGCATGCCCATAGTACCAGAAATGAGAGGTGGTGTGTGTGTGTGTGTGTGTGTGTGTGTGTACACGTGCACGTGTACTTGCCCTGTTTCTCATCATCAGGATGAGGAATAGTAGTCATATAAAGTACAAGTAGAAAGGTCTGCTATCTGACATTTAAATTAAAAAGACCTGAAGTGACTTTTTCAGCCCTGAGGTTTTCCAGCTGCATTTCGTAAGGCACAGATTTCTTGTTGCTCTATATCTCGGGCATCATCTCAGGGAGCACAAAGGAACTGAAGGCCTTCAACAGAATAGCTCTGCTTGTGCCTGCTTTACATATTGAGGATTAGGATTTCATACAGGATTCTGGGTGAGGAATGATTTTGTTGATAAAATATAATTTAAAACAAAACACTGAATTTAATATAAGAAATTAAAATCTTAAATGTCATACTTGAATGATCTGTAATAAAAATGTCTGGAGAGATGATGATTTTAACAGTGGCATTACCAAAGCTATGAATGATTTACTCAATAAATCCATAGATTCTTAATACTCCACTAAACATACACTAAGTTCTCATTAAAAATATTCTGTGTAAGATAAGACCTGATTGACACTATAAGGAATTTATGTAGGGAAATAAAAGTCTATGTTAGATTCATTTTATGAAGGAGACAATAGGTAATGCTCTAGATTAAAACCCAGATAAATAATGATTAAGTTCTGGACGTAAATTGAGAGCAGAAAAGGAGAAGAAAATATATTAAGTCATAGGACACAGAAACAGTGTGAGACATTTTTGGCCTTTACAGATTCTTTTATGTAAAAGTATATTTGAGGATAGATTTGTCTCATGTAAATGAAAGAAGTTTAGAAAGTACCCAAGCACAGCATGTTGGAGAAGCCATCTCGAACAACGCATTTATGCTAGTGCAATCGAGTGGGAGGAATGTCACACCTCCTCAAGTTCTGGCAAGTTGAAAATCTGTAAATATGAAAGAGCTAGAGCAAATAACGTAGAAACTGCAACTAGAGACAAAGACAACAAATGATGTTGAGACTCACATTTTATCTGTAACAGCCAAGAGAGACTAGTCTCATAGGAACAGTGACAAATCCAGCGTAGCTCGACTTGGACTAGAAAGCTACCCAGAATTTTGACACTGTGGCCCTAGATCCGGAAGGACGGCAAAGGCAAACAAATGCAAGGGCATTTTTTGTGGTTTTCCTAATTTTTAGCACTAAGCCTTCATTTATTTTTTATTCTTTTCCCAAAATATCAGCACAAGGTGTCCTGTCCAGTTCATCCATAGAAAGCCTTCAAAGTGATAGCTCTGAGGCAAACACTAAATCTGTCTACTCATCTCCATTACCCTCTACCACCTTTCTGCCTTCTGTAGCTTAGATAGCTATAAGAGTGCCCCAATCATGTTTGTCTTCTAACTTATTTTCAGTCACAGCTGCCAGAGTAGCTTTTAAATATGTAAAACAGGGGATTCCGTTAAAAATCATGCAATAGTGTGACAAAATCCAAACTCCCCACCCTCACCTGTGAGAAATACACTGGGGCTCTCCTCAGCACTCTCATGGCTCCAACTGAAATAAACTAGACACTCCCACAATATGTCTAGGTTCTCTCTGCCCTTAGGTATTTGCTGGTAACTCTCTTTTGACTGCTTTTCCCAGGTTCTTCAAAGGCTGCTCCCCTAGACTACCATTTTCTCAGAGAAAGCATTCTTGACAAATCAGTTCACAACACCAGAAGAGCCATTTCTTTTTGTATCACTGAATTTAATACCTGCATCATGTTATCTCATTTGCCTGCCCTTCATCTTCCTTCCTTCCTTCCTTCCTTCCTTCCTTCCTTCCTTCCTTCCTTCCTTCCTTCCTTCCTTCCTTCCTTCCTTCTTTCCACCCCACCTCCTTTCCCAGCTCTCACTCTCTTTTTCTAATTGCTCAAACTAGAAAGTGATTTTAATAGAACAAGTACTTTCCTTTACATTTGTCTCTCCTGAACCATACTAAGCATATTACAAGCATATTAAAATTAGTCCAGTAATTATTTACTTAAAAATCAAAATCTGTATTTAATTTTGTTTCACTCACATAATTACAATAATTTATTTCTTAGAATTAACCTTCCACATATGCTGTGGAATATACAAAAACAGAACAGAATCATTGAAGTGAATAAGAAGGAACAGCTGACATCTTCATATTTGTGTGGCTAATCTACCTGCAGTGGCTGCAAGTAGCTAAAAACTAACTTTGAATGAATCATCAGGTGACTTAAATCACAAAGATTTGTCTTAACACTATTTGCATATTTGACTCATCATTTATAAAACATTTTTACCATTAAAAGTTAGTTTTCAGGTAGAAGAGATGTCTCAGTCAGTGAAATGCTTGCCACAGAAGAATGTGGGGCTGAGTTTGGATTTCCGGTATTCAAGTTAAAAGCTGATCAATGTAGTGTGAGCCTGTAATCTCAGTACTGGAAGTCAGAGCAGGAAGTTTCCTGGGATTTTATAGCTAGCCAGTCTAGCCAGTGCGTGAGTTGTAGGCTCAATAAGAGACTCTGTCCAAAAAATAACATGGAAAAAAAGAGGACCAGTGAGATTGTTCAGTGTGTTAAAGCATTTGCCATGTTACCCTGCTGATCCGAGTTCAATCTCAGAGCCTATGTATAGATGATCAGAGAGAACAAACTCCACAAAATAGTCCTCTGTTCTCCACAGTAGCACTGTGACACATGCACAGCAACACATATGCATCGCACACACATACACACACAAACACACACACTAGCAATAATAACTTAAAAAATAACATTGAGAGTGATTGATGATGACACCAATATTGACCTGTAGCCTGTACATGGATGTAGCACATACGTGCAAGCATTCTTACACACATGCACACACATACACATGAACAAGCAGACATATCACAGATAAAAAAATTAAATTAAGAAAATTTCTGTTTTCCTGCTAGCAATCCTTTCTCTTCATCCTAGATTATACTCCTAATTTCAGTGTTTTCACCAGTTATTTACACAATATTTCATAACTTTGCTGAGAATCTTGTTTAGTGGCTTGTGATATCAGGGTGAAAGACTTATGTAGTGACCATGGAGTCTGAATGCATTTCAAATTTTTCCACCTCCTCAGTGGACCAAAAAGGAAAAGCTGAGAGAGGCAGTTTTACATGCTTATCCATTTAACAAAGCACTAACAAAGAAACGGTTAAGAATAGTGTGCTAGGTTGGTGGGGTGATTCAAGTTTCCCACAGCTAAAAGGTTACTTAATTCAGAGTTGTGCTGAGTGTCCTGATCTATTCCTAGCCTCCTGATAGACAAAGGTTTCACCCACAGTCTGCAATCAGCACTGGAGTTATATTAAGGCAGGGAAGCTGATGCATTCCTGAGTACATCATCAAGGAAAGGGGTGGAAGCCATCAGAGCATGGAGGACACAGTTGAGAACTGCAGGGTCCAGCCTAGTAAATATAGTCCCCAGGAAGACTACTGAAGAGGTTTTTAAACAGAGCACACTTTCTTAATCAGTTCTTAACAGGATTTTGGAAAACAAAGTGTGGAGTATTTTGAGAATCCTACTCTCAGCTATTTTCATTGGTTTGGCTTAGACACTTAGCAACGGGAACAGGTGTCAACACTTAGGTGATCTGGTCCAAAATATCCAGGTGCTGCTGTAAAAGTTTGCTCTAGCTAATGCTTGCATGACCTCAGGACTCATTTATTAATTGGAAAATGCGGCAGCAAAACTAGTTTGCATTATATATATATATATATATATATATACTGATGTAAAATGAATATATAGTTTTGATTTTTGGGATTACTTCTTATTAACTGTTAAGGTTTTGTATGTTTTCAATTTAATTGGCTTCTGCCATGCTGATCCAGTTTATAAACAGAAATACTTCTTTCTGTTTGATAGTAAAATATTGATACATTTTGATATTTCATCAACTAATTGTACATCAAAAGCACACTCAAGCACTCCTAGAGTGGAGTAAATGTGTTTGCATCCTGCTTCAGCATTCTAGGTTCTCAAGGATGCCCTCCACCTTATTCACATCACTAAGTTTACTAGGAATCAACCACATACGTTACACATTACCATGAGCATACAATCAAAGAGGCAAAGGATGAATATTACAGGGTTTACATGAGCACCAACACTAAAATATTTTTAAATAATTCTTAAAAATTTTAAATAACATTCTTAATCCAAAGGCCATGTAAAAACCAACCAACAAAACAACAACAACACTGAAATCAAACAGGGGGAAGGCCTCATACTCCAATAGCAGAAATAGACTTCAATTTTCTGATTGTTAGAATAAGTAAATAAATTTATATGATGAATTTTCTCTGATCCAAGCAAATATCTCCTTTATCTTATCTGCATAAAAGCGTTATAATATAGGTAGATAAAATTGGAGGTTTTTGTATTATAAAAATGTGACAATTTCTTTGAGTATAAGGATAAAGAATATTTTCAAATACCCACAACAAACATAGCCAAGTTTAGTCTATACCAAGTTTAATATTAAAAGAAAAGTGAATCAATAATTTTGTTTTTCGTGTTTTTCCCTTCCAGAAAAGACATCCTATGTATTTTTAACTATCAATTATTTATTATTATTGTTATTATTATTATAGTGTGTGTATGTGTGTGTTTTAATGCTACAGCATGCTTGTAGACTTCAAAAAGCACAATCTGTGGAGTCAGCTTTCTCCTTCCTGAAGTTAGTTTGGGGATTAAACTCAGGTTACACACACACATACACATGCACTGCCCATGTGCCTGATTCCCATAGAATGGGAAACTTTAGTTCATATATGAGAAGTAGAAATTCATATTCTTTAGACTGTTTCTACTGAAATTGCCAAAGAGAAATACTGAAGATACTGAAATGAATGTTAAAGTTGTGTAAGATAGGGCTATCGAGATGACTCTTGTAGAGGACCTGGGTTTGGTTCTAGTATCTACATGCTATCTCAAAACTATCTGTAATTCTGGTTCCAGGGGACCCGATGCCCTCTTCTGACATCTGTGGGGATCAGTCACATGTGTAGTGCATATGTGTGTGTATGTGTTTTCCCTGCACGTATATGTATGTGGATGTATGCATACATATGCAGGGAAAACACATACACACACATCAAAAAATAAGTAATCTTAAAAGAAAATAAAACTACAGAGGCTAGCAAGATGGTTTAATAAGTAAAGGTGCTTGTTGTGCAAGGCTGGTAACCTGAGTTCAGTCCCAAAACTCACCTCAGGTAGGAGAAAACTGACTCAACAAAGTTGTGTTCTTTGATGTCAGCATGCATGCTGTAGCACCTATAACACAAATTTTTAGTCTTGAAAATTAAGAGAAACTGCTTTAGGTGCATGTCCAATTTGATATTTTGCAGTTTACAGAGCTCATTAAAGGTTTCTTTTATTTTTATTTATGTGTGTTTGTGTATATGTACCTTTCTCTACCTTTCTTTATTCCTGATCATATTTGTCAAATATTAAATCCCATGATCAAGGGACACAGTTGGATCATATTATCTTTAAAACATACCAATTAATTCATTACCCAACAGATCCCAAAACAAACACCCAAAGACCACCCACTTCACACAAATGTTCATTGTAGTGCTATCTTTCCAATCCAGCATGTGGACTGGATGTAGGAATAACCATGGCATAGTAATTTCACTTTGTGTAGAGAATCTAGTCTTCCATGACCCTCAGCACCAGGTCACCATCGTGTCTTTCATCAGGTAACAGTTCCTTCTGATCGCAAAAGATCGCTCCCTGAAATTCAGATAAGGCCTCAAATGACTCCACACAACCAAAATTAATTTTTAAGAAAAAAAAATTGATGGACCATTCAGACTATCTGACTTCCAAATATATTACAAAACTATTGTAATTGAAACACCATGATATTGGCATAAAAGATGACTCACACCAATAAATGAAGGCAGAAAGCCCAGAAACAAAGCTTCACACCTGCAGTCAATTAATCTTTGACAAAAGTGCCAAGAATACCTAACCTAGAAACATTTACTTAAATACATAATGTTGGGAAAACTGGCTAGGCTTATACAGAAAAATAAGAATGGACCTATATTTTATCTAAGAGGAAGCAACTTAAAATTGATTTAAGATTCAAATTTAATACCTAACTATAAAATATCCAGAGGAAAAATCAGAATGTAGGATAAAACATTGATCTAAGCAACAATTTCTTGCTTATGATTCCTGAAATACAGGCAAAAATAGATAAACAGACTTGCATCCTACTAACCTGCCTCTGCCTTACAAAGGAAATGACCAGTAGAATGAATGATCTATGAAATGGAAGAAAAGATTTGCAAGCTATGTAATCTGTTGGGTTAATTTCCAAAATATATAAGAAATTTAATAACATGAAAAAAGCACAATTTAAAAACTGAGAAGTACAGCTGATCACAGATTTCATAAATGAGTGCATTCAGATGGCGAAGAGTTACCTGAAAATACTCCACATGTCTGGCCACTAGGAAATGTAAGTGACAGCCCCACTGAGATGCTACCTCTTACCCATTAGGATAGCTGCTATCCAAAAGACAAAAGATGAAGATTGGAAAGCATAGCAAAAAAAGGGAACCCTTTTAGAATGTTGGTCAGAATGAAATTAGCACAGCCAGTGTGGACAATAGGAATAGAGTGTCTTCAAAATTCTCTAAGTACGAATATCGAGTGATTCCTTCTGTCCATTCAATCGAAATTAATACATTGCAGGAATGTCTTCAATCTTGTCTTCAGTGTACATCATTCACAGTACCCAATATATGGAAGCAACCTAAATGTCCACCAGTAAATGAATAGAATGAAAAATGAGATACACATACACACACACACACACACACACACACACACACGAAAATAAAAATACAAGCTTGTCATTGATGACAACACCAGCAAATTTAGAGCACATTATGAAATATATAGGTCCAGAAGACAACTATCAGATGATACCACTTATATGTAGAATCTAAACATTCAAACGCATAGCAGCAGAAAGCAGAATGGAGGTTTGCAAAGGCTGGGGCACATGGCGGGTGGCTGGGGAAACAGGGCATGCTTACAGAGTATAACATTTAAAGTCAGAGGAAGAAGGTCTTGGATTTGACTGAACAGCAAGGTAAGTATGGTTAATAATGCTGCATTTTATGGTTCAAACTTGCTAGAAGACTGAATTCTAAATGTACTTAGTACAAAATGATAGATATATATGATTATAAATAAACAAGCTAGATTTTTTAAAATTCCACAATCAGTATATGTATCCAAACATCCCACATTATACCCCATAAATATATGAATTGATTGATTAAAACTCTTAACTGAAATCTTCTTTCTACTATCAGAAGCAGGGAAAATTTTAAATATGCAGTGAATCGAAGAGAGAAATTGTGAATCAATATTTAGGATTTGCTGTTGCACTATTTTCCGTAGAGGCTTTCTCCCTTTCTGTCTAGAATTCCTGACTGGTCCCCAGCTTCTGTTCTCCGTGTGTACACACTCCTTTTCTTTTCTGCTCCCTTGCTTTTCTTACTCCTGGAACAAAGAGGTACAATTCCTCTTAACAGAGACCATCGAAACCTACATTATAAACACAGGTTAAAGTGTCCAGAATCTAACCAAATGCTAGGAAGGTTTTTGAAAACTCATTTTCTGCATTATACCTCAGATTTTAGTGAAAGTTGCTATGTAGTGTATAAGCTAGAGTATGTGAAAGGATAGAAGCTATCATAGGATTGAATTTTGCAGTAGGTTAAGGACATAAGCGAGAAGAATTCCAGTGATTATAAAAACTTAGAAGGATACTGCAAGTGCTACAGGTTATAGATACCATATTCTTGATTAAGGCATGACACTCTTTTAGAATGACATGAAACAAAGGCTTCCAGTATTTGTTTAAGAAAATCAATATAGTAAAATCAAAGTAGTGCTGCTAAACAAGTGTCTGGAACATGTATCTTGGTACATTTAAACAAATTTAGTGGTTCCAGTATAGAATGATTAGATCCATTTTAGAGTTACTGTACATTGAGGAGTACTGTGTGATCATCACTTCTACATTTATAATAATTGTAACATGTGCTGTTACATTAAACATTACAAATTCAATCCTTTACTGGGATTAAGACAAAAGTTCAGTTGCATTAACATTTCATGAATAATATAAAAGTTCCTGCAGCAAATTTTCTAAAAGTATTTTACGTTGTTACAAGCTTTACTGAAGAATGCTACATATTTTTATGACATATATGAAATAATATTAAACATTTTATGGTTTTATAAAATAGTTCAGGAGAATTTTTTGAGTTTTATAATAGGTAAAACAATAACATTGCAATCACCCATTCTGAAAGCTTATTCAGTTTAAACTATCTTCAGAGATTAGCATATTTTTACAGAAGGAAATACCCCACAAGAGTATTATACTCTTACAAGATTCCAGAATTGTTATTTTCTGTTTTGCTGCATTTAGGCAAAGCTGTAAGTTAACAATCTAGAAGGGCACTATCATTAAGAAATAACATTAGAGTTTGTGGTATTCAAGAATCCTTGTCTCTATATATGCACTAAATTTTTGTGTCTTTAAAATATTATCTTATTAGTTGTTATTTAGAAAGTGACCAACTTTATGTCTGTAACAATAGTGAGCATTTTACTAATATTTCTTAATCTCTATATTCTACCCATTATTATTTTTTAGAAATACTTTATTTTTTATGTGTATGAATGTATTTCCTACATATATGTAAGTGTTGTGCAATGCCAAAGGAGGTCAGGGGAGGGAGTCCCATCCCCTGGAATTGGAGTTATAGACTGTTGTTAACTCTCTTGTGGATGCTGGTCATTGAACTCTGGTTCTCTGCAAGAACAGTCAGTTCTCTTAACCACTAAGGCATCTCTCCAGCTCCTCTTCTTATCTTTAGTTTCATTCATTTTGGGTTTTTGATTCTGTCCCAGGCTTCCAGCCATTTCAATTTGTATACTTACATATTTACTTAGACACACTAATGATTAATTTATATTTCCTTTTTTAAATTAATCAAAGCATTTATTATATTTAATGAAATATTTTTAAAAGTTATAAAACATATATTGTTCTGTTTTGCTGGTTTTTCAAATAATATTCATGAAAGTACAGCTGAGAGAACTCACTAGGTAGCTAGGTATCCATGAGATCTATGCTCACTCATCCATTTCAAACTTGAGTATGTACAGTTAGGTCTCTTAGGATGGTGCTCTGCAGTTGATTCTGGGGAACTCAATTTTCATTTGCTTGTAATCATTTTTCAAACTGTCAAGGTCATTTTTAATTCTAATCCTGTCTTGCAAGGTGTTCACCCATCCTGATGATTTGATGTACTTGGCAAACTTAATGACTACCCTCTCCAGCTTGTAATCAATCACACACAGAGATGCTAAATGCACCCGGGACTTATCTCTGCAGAATATCACCCTCTACAAGCTTAGGGGCAATGGTTCTACATCATGTTATTTTTAAATTCTGGTGATTACCTTATTCTTCACACTGTGCCTTGGAGGAAGACAAATAGAAAAATGTCTGAGTTAAATGAAACCAAGTAAATGCAGGAAATGAATACAGATAGATCTGGCACCTTCCTAAAGAGGCTTTTACAAATTGTAGCTTACTGCTTGCCATCAACTTTTCAGCAATACCAATAGTTTGGAAGTGGACATGCAGTGACACAACTTCACTGTATCTGTGTGAAGTGATTCTAAGCCACATTATGGAGTTGTTTAAAAAAGACAGCCTGGGGGGCTAGGTGTGGTGGTGCAGCCTTTAATCTCAGCACTCCAGTGGCAAAGGCAGGTAGAGCTCTGTGAGATTGAAGCCAGACTGGTCTGCATAGAGATTTCCAATCCAGCTGGCCCTACAAGAGACCCTGTGCCAAAAAATCTCTGTAAAAAACAAACAACCACAAACACATACACACACACAAAAACAAACAAACAACAACAACAACAAAAAAAACAGTAGTCTATTTCTTAACATTCATTTAAAGATCAAGAGCAGACCCTAAGAAAACCTGGTCCTTTAGGTCTCTCTTGGAACTGTGTTCTCCAACAAAGGCTTTGTTCGTTCTTCATTGAAGTTATAAATTTCTCCTGTTGCTGTCAAAGAGATTAGCACAATTTGAAATGCTTTGATTCTTTCATATGTAAAGGGTACATACACCTTTTCATATACTGTCTTGGATGGATGGAAAGCAGGAGTCCTGAGGGATTAAGGGCCCATGCTCAGATCACAAGAAGAGAACATAGCCTACTTAACCTGCTTATATTATAAGAAAGCTTAAGACAAGAAAAGTCTTCTCTACACAGGTGATTTTCAAGACAGCAGCAAAGTGCCTAGAATTTAGAAAAGATTTGGCAACATGAAAAGAATAATTTTCAGTAACAGTCCCTTGAAAGCTTCAATAAGGGAGAATATAAAAGTTTTCTTAAAAGTATATATTAATATTTCCTATAGAGAAAATTTGATTTCAAGATTCCATGATGAATCTCTAATCCAATTGCAAATAGCCATGGGTATATTCTCCTTGAAATTAGAGACATCAGGTACAGCAGGAATCTTTTTTGCTTTGTTTTTCATTTTCATTGCTAAGGATGAAGCCTGTGGCTTCATACATATTAAACACATTTTCTAGCACTGAACTACATCCCAGTTCCAGTTGAATTTTTTTTTTTTTTTACCCTGGAGGACAAATTTAGTACAGTGGTTGCCTTAAATGTCCTACTGGAAGTTGTAATATGGATTCTTTGCTAATGGAAAAGAACATTCCCATGAGTAGTGATGTCTTCCAAGGGAGGAAAAAAAGAAAAGGATTTTTTTTTCTTTTGGCCTTGCACTAAGTAATTTCCAAAGTCTTCCTATACTTTAAGATTCTTAAGAATTTAGCTGAATGGAAAGGAAAAAATGAGTAATGCACACGCCCACATCAGTACTCCTGGGAGAGCTATGCCTATAGTTTTGCTTTGCTAACTAGTTGGGGATAAGTATCTGTGTTTCTGTAACTGTCTGTGGCAGGAACAAAAGGTGTTAGCTGCCTTGAGGACCCTCCACTTAGAGTAAGCTATGCTTTTGTCAGAAAAGGTTCTAGTCAGATTAAGATGCATTGTATGAAATGCACAAAAATCCATTTAAAATGCATATTTTAAAAAAAGGTTCTAGACATTCACCGCTGATATTGTTCACAAAAATTATTTCAATATATGGAGCCTGCTTTGTTTTTCCAATTAAAAATACTTCTTTTTTCATTTAAAGTTTTCTGTTCTGAACTTTTTTTCAGATGAAAATTCTTCAGTCTTGCCAATGAGTTATTTCAGCTCTCTGCTCAGACAAAACTTCTAAATCGGGCCACAAATGGTCCTTAATGATCTTGCCTTTAAATCAGTTTGTACATAGATGTCACATTCTTTTACAAACTACATAACTGATTTAACAATTTGTGTGGACTATTGCTAGTAAAGTTTAATGTAACATGCTTTCTTTGAAGGTTAATAGCTCATGAGCTTATCTGTGCACTCATTGTTGTATCAGTCACAGGTAATCAAAGTTAAGAATTTGGGAGCATTGAGCCATGAGAAGAAGCATTCAATATTACAAGTTCTTGGGTCTGGAAGCTTCCCTGCAACTGCTAGGCAGGAGCTGCACTTCGTTTCCCTACTTAGAATAGTCTGTATTACTTTGAATTTACATTCTCTGACAAATAGATTGAGGTCAAATTTAAGAAGAACAGTGAGATAATTTGTTTCTTAATTAAAATGTTGTTACAAAATATTATAAGCTAGAAATACTGCTACTACTATACAATATCTTCCAGGAAAAAAACTGAAACTAGACACACATCTTTAGCTCCAAGTAGTATTATTGGAGAAAAAAGAGCCGGTGTGATGGTGAGGGAGGTACACACGGGAGAATATATTACAATATTTTGGAAGAAAATGCAGTTTCATCCTATCTTTCATCTGTTGTACCACAGATGGTTTTACCACCTACTTCCAGGCGAGGGAAGAAAAAGGTCCGGTAAGTTTGGTTAGTGATACTACCAAAGGATGTAGGAAGTTTAACGAGAAATTCGCAACAGCAGTCTCATGACTGTGAGCCAGACTCTGACGGAAGTAGAAATGGTATACCAGTCGCCTGGAAGGCTGTTCAATACATTTATCTAAAAAGGCCTGAGGCAAGAAAATCCAAACCCTCTTTGAAAGTGTGCCGAGGTTAGAGAACGGAGGAGGTGGTAAATATCAAGCCCTCCCCACAGCCTGCTCAGCTCTGAATGGCCGGGTCTTGGCCAACCCTCCTTCTGTTCTGGACTCCTCTCCCCATGGAGAACCCATTTGCTCTCTGGAAGCACGCGGCTTTGTGTGTGTGTGTGTGTGTGTGCCTCTCTGTTGCCTCTCTAGATCTCTCTACTGGATTCGCTCCTGCATTTTATTCAGTTTTCTGACTACATTCTATTTTCCAGAAAATGCCTCCCCGGCCAGTTTTGCAAATTGTTCCCGTGCTAGGTATCCGTCACTATGCATTATCTTTATTTAGAACTGTTATCACCATATGATATTATATTAAACAATTTTCATGTCAATGAATAAGCACAGGGTCATAAAGGAGGAAGTAAGTGATGATTATAAAAACCCAAAGAATTACAATGCATAAAGGGGTTAAAGTCCATTTTTAAAGTGATGGTGTATTAAGAAGGGGAATTGTGACCCCTTTTGCAGTGTTCCTGCAGAATGGCAAAGAGTTCTGTCTGGGACCACAGCGATACCAGGCCGAGGTATACCAGGAATTCCTGACACTCCAAGAACCAGACAAGAAGCTAACGAGTTCCGCATGAGTTTTACTGTCAAGTTTGTGATTTTAAAAAACAAAAGAGAAAACAATTTTTTTCAGAATTTCATGAGCACTGTATTTACAATATCTCCACCCTTCCCTCTATACTCTCCAGCTCCTTACATACACCCTCCCCACTCTCAATTTTGTGACTTCTCCTGTAATTATTTTGAGATTATATATATATATATATATGTACAAACACACACACCTATCTTATATATAGTATATATGTGCACATATCTATATATAATTCACAGAAGCATGTGGTTTTTGAGGCTAGATTTCGTTATTTTTCATTTTTGCTCAATCAACAGAATCCACGTTAAAAAATGGAAGCGACTTAAAGGCACTGCCAGGATGATACGTATGCCAGATTATAATTTGAGATTCATAGATGTAAAAAGGAAATTATAATGTAATAAATTAGCCCATGAAAACTTTCACTGTTTTTAATTTAAATAAATGCATTTCCTGAGGGCCTGGATGAAATTCATATTTCCCTTTTGTTCTTGGATTCATTGTAGTTTGGGGAAGCTGTTTTTGTCTCTGTATGTACGTTATAGTTTCATTGTATTGAAAGTACTTTTTCTGTGGTATATTTTAAACCCAGAATGAAAGTTGCCAAAATGATTTGTGAAAATGTTATTCTCACAATCTTTAATAAAGACAACAAACATACTTTTCAAACAGACATGTTTACATACACTTCCACCGATAAAAACTAAACTATTATCTTTCAGAAAATATTATACCTACTTTAAATCACATTTTTCTTTTCTCTGTGTAATATATAATTAAATCCATTTTTGGTCTATTCTCTTCCTAGAGTGTTAAAAGTTCAAAAATTTCTAGGCTAGCTTACTATCAATAATTTATAACAGTGTTTATATATATATATATCAGGGCTGGAGAGATGACTCAGTGATTAAGTGCACTGATTGTTCTTGCAGAAGACCCAGGTTCGAATCCTAGCACCCACATGTCAGCTAACAACCGTCCATAACTCCAGTTTCTGGGGATCCAATGCCTTCTTCTGTCCTCCTTGGCCACTGTACAACACAGGTTCACTTTCATAAGAGTAGATATAAGACTCATACACATAAATAAAAATAAATCAAAAAAGAAAAAAATATCAAAAATTTGGAGTTCTGATTTTGTTTTTCATTAATGATAATCAAACATCTAGTAATATACATCTTAAAATAATATCTTAATCAATAAAATAATTTATATAATTCAAATAATTAAAGAAACATGGTGTTTCAATACTTTGAAGACATAAAAATATATGAATGGCAAACGTTATTTTAAGGTTAGCAACAAAAATATTTTTTTTTTATTCTAAAGATTGTCTCTCAGATTATTTCAGGAAGAAAATACATTTTCCTTAGTTATAGTTATTTGTTCCATTATTTAAGATTTGAATATAGTCATGTGGTTTATACAAGTTTATGTTACTCATGTGATAAGTAAAAGAGAATAACAAAAGTTATGCATATGGCATCCAGAAAAATCTGTTTAGTTTGAATAATGACTTCTTTAGTGATCATAAGTATTTAAATATTGTTTATAATTTTCTATGTAGTGAATGAGCATTGCTTTAGAGATAATGTTATTGAATGGTATGGTTTTCATGTTGTTGTTTATGTCATGTTATACTTGATTAGTATTTAAAAAGTACAGTCCATTTCCAGTAAATAAACAGAGAATGATAAATGACATTTATCTCTCCAGGTTGCCTGAATTCTTTAATTCTGCACTTGTATGCCTTTTTAGTTGCTTTCTAAAAAAAACAAAAAAGAAAAACAGAATCTGGGTTCACACATAAACTTCATTTTTCCCAGTGGATATGTTTGTTTGAGTGTTTATGTAGCAATATAGTTACAGTCAGTGATTTAAACAATTTTAAATACTTAAAAGAATTTGGAATCAAGACCCCCAGCTGTCGTCCAGTCCACTGATCCTGTAGTCACTGTGGAAGAAAGCTTCGTGGGAGACATAAGCTCTTTTCCTCAACTGGTTCTATGATAGTTGCAAATCTAAGCCAAGACACCTAACGGTATTTACTTTTTAAGATTTGTTATATTATTTATATATATGCATATGTGTCTGAAAACATGTATGCCCTGTGCGTCTGTGTGTGTGTGTGTGTGTGTGTGTGTGTGTGTGTGTGTGTGTGTACCACAGAGGCTAGAGAGAATTTGAATCTCCTGAAGCTGGTGTTACATACGGGTGGTTGTGGACTGGTGGACATTGGTTCTGAGCACTCAGCTCCTGTTTTAGGAAAGAGAACAAGCACACTGAATGACTGAGGTATCTCTCCAGCTCCTAGTGCTTTCTGCATTGCTGAAAATGCCCTTAGCAGCTGCAAGTGGCTGCTTATGTTGTAGTGCCAGCAGCAACATTTCGATGCCAGCCTTTGTTGCACAGTGAGGTCAAGGTAGCCTGGGCTACCAAGATCCTCTAAAAATAAGGGAAAATGAAAAGATCAAAAGCCATTAGCTACCCAGTGACTGCGGAGAGAAGCAGGGGACCTGCTCTCCAGAACTCCTCCTCTGCATTTGTGCCTTACCTCTAGACCTTTAGATATCACTGTCTCTAAATCCCTCATATCTATTATCTGCTCCATTTTTTTCATGTTAAGATCTTAGGTGGAGCTTTCTTGTCTTAAGAAAATAGAAAAGAACAATCAAATGAACCTACAAAGCAAGAAAAGCAAAAATCTAAGCTCAAAGTAAGAAAGAAATGCCTCCTCTTAAGTGTTATATAAAAGCAGGTTTCAGGAATAGTATGCAGAGATCAGTACTGTTAAACTGCCAAAAATTTTAGTTTGAAGACTTCAAATGTTTATTAACTACTCGATAAATACTTAAAATGCTATCAGAGTATCTGTTTTTACAAATTACCACAGTGACTATTCAAGATCAATTTTCATTTTTTTACTATCATGAAATAGAAAACCACTAATCTCACATGAAACTGAAATGAGAACTGCAAAGAAGACATACCTATCAGGAGCTGTGTGGGGGGAACGTGAAAGGGTGCCAACATGCCAATTTTTAAAAATTTTCCCATGTGGCCTAATGAATGAACTTCAATGAGTATTCCTCTTGGGTTTCCTGGGCTGAGCATGAGAGAAGTTGAAGCTGCACATATTACTGTCACAGACTGCAGGGTAAGCTAAGGTGCACCTTTAGAGGCTGATTAATTTTCCTTTTCAATTTAGCCTGCACTGTAGCTATGACAAGCTAAATCATTTCAGGGAAGATCTGTTAAATCTGATTAGGATTCTTGTTTAGCAGTTATCAGACTGATGACGGTCCAGTGGCCAGCAGTAAACAGACACCTGGGAGTTACAAGTAGAAATCTTTGGAACAGACATGAAAAATGTGTTCTTTATTTTTCAAATCTCCAGTAAAAAATTTTAAAAGCTCCTTTCTTTGGAATTATTTTCCTTATTATGACTCCTGGATACTTTGAAGGTGAGAGACAAGAGCATTGAAGTTCTCCAGTGCGAATCCCTCATCCCTCTGAAGGAGGTACTCTAAGTTTAAGAAACAGATTCCTTCCTCAATGCTGACTCTTTCACCTAGAAAGCTTGCACCTTCTCTGCCACTGAGCTTTTTGTCCTTGCTACTGAAATAGACCCTTGAAAAAGCCAACAAGAATATTTCTAACATGTCTACAAGGCCATGAATTCAAATTTATTTTTCAGTATAAACACAACTACGATTTATGAGAATTATTTAAAATAAACTCAAATTTACCGAAGCATGTCATATTTCCTCTTAGTTAATTCCTTACATAGTAGTTTTACTTTAGTTGTGCAGATAGATCATATATTGTTCATGATAGACTTTATAATCAGTGTCTTACTGTACATTGTAAGACTTTTATATTAACATATGTTTCTTCAAATACTGTTTTTAAAGATTCATCTCTTTGGCTCATGAATTTCTATAGTTTTGAGATTTGTTGGCTGCTACTAAGTGATATGCCTGTTCCTGAAGCATGTGAACTAGAAAAGTCTTTCAGCTATTCTTCAAAGAATGAAAACTGTGACAATGTATAATTCTTTATACACTGACTTTACAATTCAAAAGTGAAAGCAAAGCTTAGGGCAAACATTCAAGTAAAAAAAATTGAATTAAAACATGGCAATTAGGACTGGAGAGTTGGCTCAACTGTTAAGAGCACTGACTGCTCTTGCAGAGGACCCTGTTTGATTTCCAGCACCACACGGAGGCTAACAACTATCTGTAACTCCAGTTCCAGGGGATTCAACACCCTCTTCTGACCTTCACAGGTACTGTACAACATGGGTGCGCTTACATACATGGAGGCAATACACTCATACACATAAAATAAAAATAATAAAATATTTCTTTAAAATATTTCAATTAAAATTTTCATTGATTTAACTGACAATAAATGCAAAATTGATTAAGTTTTAAGCATTCATCATGGAACAAGTGGCACATACTGCTTATGTGTGTGAGTGTATAATGTATATGCATTTATGTTTATGTATGTTCAGAGGCTTAAGGGGGTCAAAGAACAATCTCAGGTGGTTTTCCTCGGGTGTTGTCCACTTTTCTTTGTCTTCTCTTTTGTTTCTTTTTGAGACCAAGTCTCTCATTGGCCTGTCAATTAGGTGAGGTTGGCTGCCTGATGAGCCTCAGGACTGTATATGCATCCCTGAATCCAGGTGCTGGTATTACAAGTGTATACCTCTAAATCTAGCTTTTTGTCCCCATGGGTTCTGGGAATTGATCTTAGCGATTCATGTCAGTTGAGTCCTTTTGTTTCTCTGTGTATGTGTGCATTTGGTATATAACTGCCTATGTATGTGAACATATGTATTTTAGTGTACTTATGTCTATGAACATGTAGGTCAGAGGTTAATATTGGGTGTCTTCCTTAATTGCTTCTCCAGTTTATTTATTTGCTTACCTATTCACTTATTTTGTTTTGGAGAAAGGATCACTAACTGACCCTGCAGCTTGTCAGTTCAGCTAGATTGGCTGGACAGCAAGCCCCGGCACATCTCCAGTTTCTGCCTCCTCAGGAGAGAGATTCCAGGAATGGGATTCCATGTAGGTTTTTACACGTGTACTGGGGATTCAAAGTCAAGTCATTATGCTTATTCAACAAGCATTTACCAACTGGCCACCTCTCCAGCCCTTTATCTTTTTTTTAGGAATATTGTTTTCTCTTCCCAAATGGGAAAGTTGTATGTAAGATTATCTTCCTCCGTAAACACAAAACATTGGTTATGTTCCCCATTTGAAACCCTTTAATTGTTTAACTAATTTTTAAGTATAGCCCTTATGAGACTCCTTTCATTCATAAATAAATGAATCAATCAATAAGTGGACTATTCAAATTTTGTTAAATATTTTGTTCACATGTAGGTTTTCTATTCATAATAATGAGAGTATAATATTGTTGAGGATAAGGTCTGCATCTTTTACTTTCTTGGGTCTTCAGCACTCTGTATTTCAAATACAAAATTCAATTCTAAGGTTTTCTTTTCTATTTGTTTATTTTTTAGGTCCGATCTGTATTTTTCCTTTGCATCATTGTCCTCATATGAAATCACAGAACTCATCTGTTGAACTACCCGTGGAGATCACTTAGTTCAATCTTTTCATTGATATTTCTTTTGGATTTCACTGTAGAGATATTTTAGGTATTTTGGCCCAGAGGCAAGATGAGTTAGTTAAGGTAGAAAGTGCTAAGTGTGCATAAATGAAGTTCAGGCAAACTTTTCCTGTGATTTTGAAGAGACATTTGGCAGAAAGTGGAAGAAAGGAGAACTGTGGTTGCAGCAGAGGCTCCCAAAAGAGATGCAGACTACTGTCGTTGGAAGTCATGGATTTGAGAGAGTCAGACAGTGGGGAAGGGTCTTGGAGAGTGTACAGCTCTAGATCTGGGGCAGCCCCACCCTGAGTTATAGTCTTTAAGAGTTGCAATTTAAATATCCTTAAAGCTAATGCAGACCCAACCTGGATCATCCTTGGAATGGCGCAGGTTCTAGGTACTGAGGAGAATGGGGTGTGTAAGCAAACCATAGATGTGGGTTTTTTTTCCTCCCACAAGCATTGTTCTGTAGCACACACAAGGTAGTGTGATACTTAGAATGAGCTGAGAAATGGAAGCAGTCACACAATACACATCAGTAAGGCTGAAAACAGGGTCAGAAAGTGTGGAGTGTGGTATATTCTTTCAATGTCGTACTGTGGATAGTTTTCTTAACTTTTTAAAAAGTACATTATAGCAATAAACTCTGAGAGATCACAGAATCCAGGCAAGGAGGCATGAGCTGAGATTTAAGGTGGATTTATGCTTTTTTTATGTACTGCAGTTCCTTTAAGGAACATGTCAATTTTTTTTCCAGTCAGTTTTGGACCCCATATAGTCTTCAGGAAACCTTGAACCCAAAGCTGAAAGTAGCTAGAGAATTGTTTTTAATATGTATATTTCTATAGTTAAGGGTTTCTAATTGTATTAACCTATTTGTGGCCTGCAATTTATTTAAATATTTTCTATTTTCCAAGTTCTGGTTTACTATTAAAATTTTTTATGCAAATTCACAGGCCATTTAATACTTAATAAAAGACTAGGCATAAGACTGATGATGTACTTTTATTCTCATTATAACCACAACTGGATCACTATAATGAAAATTAGTTATGTGCTTTCTCTTTTACTTTTATGAGTACTAGGTCTTTACTTTCCAGAAGGTAGAGAGAGGAGCATATGTTGAAAATTATGATTTGTTTTAGATGGGATTAAATGATACAGCAGAAGAAGAGAGTTTTGTGAGACAAAAGGCCTAAAAAGGCACAGAAAACAATCTGGCCAAAATAGAGGCTATGTCAGAAAAATATACAAGGTACACTCAAGTCCTTCACTCAGAAAAACATGAAAGAGAAACCACTGTCACTCACTATAGGAGTTGCAGCCCATGAAAGAAAACTGGTTGAGCAAAAAAAAAGTCAAGCAGAGAAAAGTCAGAAGCTTTCAACTTCCAGCATCTCAGTCACATTTGGCATGAGTATAAAGCAGACTCATATGTCCACTACGAAGCGTTTGGTACAGACAGTCTTGCGGTGGGGCAGGTAGAGATCCTGTAAACAGTTACAGTCGGAGGAGGTGAGATCTTGAATTACATGGTTCCACGCATTTCCTGAGTTCTAGCAGGACAGGCAGCAATGCTGGAGCATGGGGTCTTATTTTGTGACTGACATAGCTAGATATCAGCACAACTCTAGATTCTGACTTTGGTCTCTGATAGAAACTTTTATAAGAATGCCCTTTGCACTCTCTACTCTCTAATACTCAGCTGTCAATCTGGGGAGGAAATGAGAGAAAAGACAGTTATCTAAGAAATGTCAAATACTGTTAAGAGGTACTCTCTTTCTTCAGAGCATGACTGTTAATTGAAGGTATAATTAAACTAACTGATTTAAAAAAAATATTATGAAGAGTAGGCAAGAAGTTAATAGTCTAAGACTAAGCAGTCCATTGGGTTAAAGAGAAAGGCAGCATTAGCAATGGATGAAAACAAAGCTGGATTTTCTATGTGTATTTGACCATACTGGGATTTAAACCTTCAAGTTTACCTTACAATTAACTATCAAATATGCACGAAGACGTGTAACAGACATGCCCTCCTTGAAACATCTACAGCTGAGTAGGAATCTAAATGATAGTACAGCTGAACTAACATCTGGCTAACTTCATATGTTCAGTTCCTTTAGGGGGATGGGTTGGTCAAGAAATGCCTCACAAAATAGGCATCAGCTGAGTGGTGCTTTCTGTCATGGATAGGGCTTAGGAAGACAGAGGGCCATTGCAGGAAGTAGGGGGTTTGGAAGAGAGTTGTGGAGGAAGGTGCAGATTATAGGAGGTAGAAAGATTACAGTTAGATTTCTGTTTTTAGCATCATGACAGATCAAAAAATTGAAAAGCTATATTAATACAGAAGATTTAGAAATATTGGACAAAAATATTTTAAAAGTTATTTTATCTTCTTTTTGTGTATCTGTAGTTGACCTGTACTTATATGTGTACCTGCGTCATGCAATGTCCATAGAAGCCAGAAGAGGGCATCAGATCCTTTGGAACTGGAGTTAAGGATGGTTGTTAGCTGCCATGTTGCTGGGAACTGAACCAGGGTCCCTAAATGTGCTCTTAATCACTGAGCCATCTCTTCCAGCCCCCTGGACAAAATCATCTTTAAAAACCTTAATTTTAAGGGCATGTCTTTAATCCCAGCACTGGGGAGGCAGAGGCAGGCAGATATCTGTGAGATTGAGGCCAGCCTAGTTTACAAAGCAATTTTTAGGCAAGATGAAGCTATAGGGAGACCCTGTCTCAACAAGCAAACAACAACAAAAACCACAAACAAACAAAAATTCCATCACCAACAACATCCCCAAAACCCAACCCTTCATTTTAGAATCGGAAATAAGCTTACAAGAAAGGATGAAAATAATTAGGTAACATAAATTTTTTAAATTTTCAAAAAGTTGGGTAGAAATGGATATACACATCACAGTTGCTTCATAAGGTTTTCCCAGTCTTTACCTAAGAGAACAGTATAGTAACTGTGCAAGCTTACTGCAGGTGCCTTTTACACAAACCTGTATCTGTGTAAAATCAGACTTGGTGAAGGCTGAAATTTTATGTATTATAATACATTATATATATATATATTATATATATGATATATGAGTATATATATATCCTCATATATCACTTCTTGAGCCTAAAATGGAAAAAAAGTCTTTGAAATTCAAAGTGCCCTCTAAATTAGTGAGTGTCTCTATACCATCGATGAGAAACATTCTCAGACTTCACTAGTTTCTTTGAGCACTGGATAGTACCTAATGCAGAAACATACAACTGATCAAAGTACAAAGAGTAATTTTCGGTGGAGTGCTCAACCACAAATAGAATATCTGTTGTCCTTGTTCCCCAAGACTCAGGGCCCATCATGTAAGAGGAGCAGAAAGGTTGTAAGAACCAGTGACTGGGGGAACCCAGAGCAAACAGTGTCTTTTGAACATGATGGGGCCACTATATTCATGAACACACAGATGTACTTGGCTGCAAAAGATCAAGTCAGTCAACATTGTGGCATGAGAATTTTCTGCAATTTATTTTGAGCATATTCATCTTCTCTCATCCTCGTAACTCCTGCCAAATTCATCCTACCTCCAAATCCCTTCCCAACTTTGTATATCCTTCTTGTGTATAACCTACCAATTGTGCTGCCTATATACACATGGATGTGGGCTATCTACTGGATTGTGGGTGACCTACCAGAGTTCATACCAGCTTAAAGAAAACTGATTCTCCCTCTCCTAGTAGCGATAAACTGTCAAGAGTTCCTCAGTTAAGTGTGGGTCTCATGAGGCCCTATCCCCTTCTCAACAATACAGATTAAGATTAAACAAGATTGTATAATGACAACATCAGTTGATATGCTAACGTGGATGGGAGAAATTTCACAGGATTCTATCTCTAAATGAAGAATTACAGGTAATCAATGGATGCTGAGGGAAGAAGGGATCAGTTCTCCAGAGATGAACTCCCTGAGAGATTTTCCACTCCCAAATGCCAGCCCTAAACACATATACACATAAACACCAATAAAGGGACTCAGTGTTGTTGTTGTTGGTGGTGGTGGTGTGTGCGCGCGCGTGTGTGTAACAATAATCAAAGAAGATAACAAGAAACAGAGAGGGTTTCTGGGCAAGACAGAAGGAATAGGAGCAGAGACTGGGAGGAAATTATGTAAATACAGCATTCATGCACCACATTCTCAAAAACTTTAAAAAGGCTTTGCATGAGAAAAATATACTAAAAATTATAAAAATTAGTCTATATGTACATGACCTAAAGTTCAAATTTGCCTTCTCTACTTGGACTGGGAGATTACTAAAAATAATTTGCAATGATTTGCATTATAGACACATCTGCTAAAAATAAGACTTCTCAGGATTCCCAGGAATAATTTCATATAAAACATAAATTCAAAATCCATAATTAGAAAACATATAAGTAAGAATTAAAAAATAGTTAAATTTAAATCCACAAGAATACGAAGTGATTCAGTTACTGAATGTACTCACATACTCTTGTTATTTTTGGAGAAAGCCAGGTTGAAATATGGAAAAGTAAAATATACTTTGGAAAGATAGCTATAATTAGAAAAACATTTATAGAAATAAAAACTAATAAAGACAAATATAAATTACAATAGGTCTCTTAAATATCACACTAAAGTATTCTCTACCCAAAGGGATGACAAGTAAAATGTGTGACAAGAATTTTTTTCTGAATTCAGTACATAGACACATTATGAAATATATGACAGTTTAATGGATTTGAAAGAACAAAATGACTTAATGCATATCTAAATGTAGACATTATGAAAAAATGATTCTATGTAATCAGAAAAGTAAGAGAAGAAATAACCACAATGTTTTCCACGATTGAAAAGCACAGATACTCAAATTGAAGGAGGCTAATAAAGCTAAATGATATCAAAAAGCATCCCCATTTACACATACTGCATCCCAGTGAAACTAAAGAATATTAAGTAAAATAAGTATTGTCTAAAAGCAGTTCAAAAGACACAAACGTAGACTTTCTCCAAAATACTGTTATTACCATTTCAGTGGCATTAGTGGAAGTCCATAGGTGGCAGGACAGTTTTCAACCGAGGAAGAGAAAATATTAGTGCTTACATTGTTTTCAAGGAAAGACTGTGTTCATTTGAAATCACTAACAATTTGCTTTGACAAACCCTTAGTGAGAGGAAAAAATACTTTTTACTTTATGAAAAACCTTACTTGTTACTAAGTATAAACATTTTTTATGATAGAAGCCCACTGTTGTAGACTGCTACTTAAACTCTGTTGAAGTTAAAATAAAAAAAAAATACTTTGTCACTTTTTATAATTGCTTTACCAAATCACATGTTGTACTGAAATAACCAAATCCCAGAAAGACAAATGCCCCATTTTCTCTCTTATTTATGTATACTAGTTCCAAATCTTTAGATGTGAGTATATAACTTTAAGTAACTGCAGAAACTGAAAAATATAGAATGATACATTGGGAGAAGGGCTAGAAAGTACTCTAGAGAACACCATTAACAGGACACAGGCTCTGTTAAGTGGGAAATGTGAGAAATGGGAATGGACTTTAACTGGAGAGGCAGAGGGAGGCTAATACACAAGGAGAGTAAAAAAGGAAAGATAAAAAACACCAAGGAAAAAAACTGTAGAGAAATGTGTTAACTTCTAAGCTTACTTAAAATGTGCATAATATATATATATATATATATATATATATATATATATATATATGAGTGTATACTGCCAAAGACTCTAAAAAATTCCAGTGCCAGGCAAGGGAGACCCCCCTTTGAGTTGTAAATGTACTCCTAATATATGAAGTTCTCAAAAAATTTTAAAAATCATACCCTTTTTAAAAACATATCTTTTCTGATATCTCCATTCACCCAATTTTAAAGAATTTTAAAGAATAAAGATACAAAAATAAGGATAAAAATATAGTTGATCCAAAATAATTACTAAAGCATAAAACATGAAAGAGAGTGAAGCTGATTATAATTAAGTATGCAGGCTGCATTTTAAATGGTTATTGCTAAAAGAACAATGTTTGATTTTACAATAGAGGGAAAGTGAATAGGAAACTGAACATCCTTACCCCAAAAGAGTTTTAATTTCAAAAAAGGGGAAAAAAATCACCATGCATTTGCTTCAACAAGCCCTCAGTGACTAAAATTACTAAAGCATGAAAAAGTATTTTCAAAATATTAATTACTCTGTGTGAATGTGTGCCCCAGGGTGAATGTGGAAGTCAAGGACAAGCTGAGAGATTCAGTTTTCTCTCTGGCATCAGGGTCCCTGGGATGGGACTCAGGCCATAAGACCTAGAGGCAAACACTTTGGACTGCTGAGTCATTTCTCTAGCCACCCCCAAAGATTTCTTAAATAAGAAAAATAGAGAAATTTGAGTTAATGAAATACAAATAATTGAGTTTCCTATTCACTTTGAGTACCACAATTTTGAACAAAATTTGGCAATTTGTAGTGATTAAGTTCTACATATTTTATATCAAAGTAATATTGTTTCATGATATACAGACCAAAAGGTGAACTTTTAAAGCTATTTATGGTGACAGAAAGTCCTAAAATACCTAAACTAGTAAAGAATCATAAATATACAATGTGAAATCATACATAGGAATGCTGTACAAGTTCAAATTGTTATGAAGTTTTCAAATGTTTGGCTAGTGGTTATATACTGTCCCCGGCAATGATAACAATTTATGTATATACATTGACCCGCATACCGCGATTGAGTGTCATAAGGAGAAAATGACAGATTAGTCAAATGTCTCCCTAACTAAAGATGGCTAAATATAAGGGTAATGGCTTAGAGAGAGACAGACAGACAGGGAGAAGGAGAGAGAGAGAACTCTAAAGAACATGCCCTGCTCAGTAGCAGTTTATGATGTAAACTACAGATGCATTTTCTTGAGAAACAAATATATTCATAGTAATGTATAAGATACAGCAAGATTGATGAATACCAAATACAACCTAGTTACTTCCTCTGTTAGAGTGGATAATGCTATTGGGAAAGCACAACTCAATGATATTTGTCAGATGAGCAACAGGTTTAGGCATGTTCATTTATACTCATTATGTTTGTTTGCATATTTGAAACTTTCCTTAGGTAGAAGAAGATTTATATTTAAATTTGAAATCTTAAGATTGAAAGTTTTATCTTAAATTGAAAGTTTTAAATTATAGCAATATAGTTTGAATATAAGTGATCATACAATTCTATTTTCTAACATATTTGAACATTTTACCTTGTTCATAGAACTGTAAATTGCTTTAATATCCTAAGTTAGCATAAGAGTATCAACAGTTTTGTTCATTCATGTTCCTCACTGACGTCCTACATCTGCAGAGTGTTTTAGACAGTAGAGCACAACTATGCTGCAGTCAGTCAGAAAAGGGCTGTGATTCTCAAATTGTAAACCAGTTTAACTGCTGTATACTACGTGATTTTTTTCTGTAACTTACATATTGACTACAAATATGTAATTGTGAATAAACAGGAAATTACATACTCTGATATTTCCATAAAAATGACATTAAAAATATATAAATAGCTCAAGAGACTCAGTTAACAACGTAAAACTAACTGGATTTGCCTCAATAGCCATGATGCCTTGTGTATTCTTTGTTAGTGCTCCTGAGACTCCTGAGGCTTAAACAATTTATTGATGTCTCCAATGTTAGCAGTGCAAAGGCACACTCCTACCTTAGGAATCATATTACATTCAATACAAAAGTGTTATCTACTGTTACATATCATTGTAATTACTTATCATTTATGTAACACTCTCTTCATGTAGAGTGATTTCAAGAAATTTTTTTCCAGGTAGTAAAACAATGAGGTTATTAAACTCACCCGTTACTTTACTGCATTGTCTACTTTTAAAATATTTTATGAGCCAAAAGTTCTAGCTATGAGGTGGTTTAAAATATAATTAGAATTATGAATGCAGATGCAAAAACATAGAAATGGACCATACTTAAATGCAATAACAAGAAAGTACCACATTTTTCCTAAGATTGCTTACGGGTTGCTTTTCAAGTAATGAACTAAACGATTTCCTATTTCACACTTAAATTAGAATTTACTAAATTACACATAGGGAACTTGCTGAGAAGAATTTCTACTTGTCTGCTTTTCTTAAGTGCCATCTGACCTAAAGTGGTGCTTGTAATGGAAATCAGGAAGATGTCTCTTAACATGTCAAGGTTTCCAGTTGTACAGGACAAGAACTATTCCATATTGTTCTCATTTTCTCTGACCTCCATTTTCCAAGTCTCAATTATGACTAATGGGATGGGAACTCAATTTCAGTTCTTTCTTATGTGCTACTCTCAGTAGAGTTTAGAACATATAGTGAATGCCTTATTCTCTTTTATCTTTATATTTGGCTTTAGGGAAAGATAAGGCCTAGGTTACTTAAATATTTTAAGTTTAAAAAAATCATCCCACACAATCAGATAGAGTGGAGCAGCAATCAGGACTGTATAAAATATTATCCTTGCACATCAATAACTAGCTATATGACTCTGGTAAAGAAACACTTTAATATCCTCGCATCTTGGTTTCCTCGTCTGTGAAATGAGCAGGCCAGATTATATAATGTTTAAATTCACTACCAGTTTTCCTGTATCAACATTCCCAGTCTCTGTTTCCTTGTACAAGATTTGTCCTTTGTCTCAGTCTCATCCTCCCAGTCTACATACAGAGTTGAAGTGTGGGTTAGATGAGCATAAAAATGCAAATTCAGTGGAAGTTGCTCGAGATGACCTCTGTCCTAGGGTTCTTCCTGGAAAATATATATAATGTTGAAAGCAGGTGCAATTTGTGTTATAGAGATGTTATTATACTTAGAAAAATAACCCTTATTATTTGTCTACTTAAAATTATTAAGATTTATTGGAAAAGGAGGAATTTTATAATCCTGCAGTTGCCTTGCACTTGCCTGTTAGCCTGTACCTGGTAATTTTCTCTTTATTTCTCTCTTTTGCCAGTGTGTTTCTCAAGGTCTTAGTCATTGTTATGACTGGCCTGACAAGGTGAAATTTAAGGTTAGAGGGCTGTGGATTTGTTAACTAGTGAATCACATAAGCTTAGAGAAACCAAGTTCAGGAAAAAACATAGCCTAGCCCATCATCTTGCGCAAGGTCTCAGAAGGCTCTTAGAATTTAGAAAACCAAAGCAGCAGTTTCCAATGTCGACTAGGAAGAGTCAGACTTTAGAGGATGAAGGTAAGACAGAAAAAGATAAAAACAAAATGAAACCTACCTAGGAAGTTGTTCTGGGATTAGAATCCTGGAGATCTCTTCAACTAGTTGCAAATGAGATGCCATAAAAATTAGAGAAGCCAGACTGGCAACTCATATTAGTATAAATTAATAATGGACTGAAAGTGTTTTTGGTGTACCAGAGCCATTTGAACATAAATAAGTTCTAAACAAAATCTGAAGTACTGACTACAAAATTTCAAAGAAGAAAAATCAGTCTCCATAACAGTATCATGGCGTTCAGAACTATTTTTTTTTTGTTTGTTTGTTTTGTTTTGTTTTGCTTTAAAGCTCATATAGGTTCTTAAAGACTCAAACTTCCTCAAATCAGGTGGTAGGACTCTAGGGGTGGAGAGGGGGTCTAAATTTGATTAAGAACTATTATATTAAATGCACAAAAACTTGATAAAATTGTGAAAAAAAGAATTCAAACTTCATTTTATTCATATAATTAAAAGCCTAAAATATCGAAACTTATAAAAATATTTTTATATTCTTCAGTTTGTTAAAATCAAAGAAGACATAAATTTAAAGAATAATAAGAAAATAAACAAATGAATGATAATACTTTTAATCAGACCAACCTTTACTAAGTAGATAAACATGGATTTATCTTTAGAAACAGGGAAGTGAAAGCAAATGGATTAGTTAGACTGTCTAATTAAATGCCTAACAATCGCAAAATGATTATGAGGTCATATAATATTATACAGGCAAAATAAACTAACCTCACCTAGTTTTTTAAGTTTGGTCTTTTATTAATTGTCATAGTTGGTTTAAACTTCTTTTGCTTAGTGTTTATTATTACTTGTGATTTATATAAATTTAGAGGTCTATGGATGCAATGCTAATTGGTTGATGGTTGCAGTTAATCCTTCAATGTAATTGAATTAGCTTAATGCCTCTGATTCTTTATAACCACTGAAAAGTTATAGCGAACTTTCCAACATAAAAACAAATTTTAAGGCACACTACTTCACAGATTAATGAGCTAGGGATGCAAGAAGATTGATTAACAGGATTAGGAGACATTATATCAAATAGTGATACAAATGGTTCATTAACACAGTTATTAATATGTGCTTGACTCATTTATTAGCAAACATCAAAATTCTGGCACGGTTAAGACAAACCCATTCCTATAGGCACTGATAGAAATAGAAAAGCAAAGGAAAGTTCTTGTTCTTATGGATATTATAATCTTGGGCAGCTTCTGTTGAATATTCCACCATTTGGCTATCCATTCATGTATTCATTCACCTACTCTTTATTCAGTACTTAGTGACAAGAGCCAAACTAGAATACTCAGACACTAGTAGGAAAAAAATTAATGAGAGAGTTATTCACCTCAAACATTATTATAATCTTCACTTCAAGATACATCCCAAATGAATGAAAATGTCTGAAAAGATGTTTGTAAGATTCTGAATACAAAGTCTGACAATGTCTCGTTCTACTAAGAATCAAGACACAAATCAAGGGTAGTATTAGAAAGCTCTTTGAGGAGTGTGGTCATTGGCATGAGAAGTGTGTCTGCAGGCTGAAGAATTTGGTCCACTTGTGGTACTCTTGGGGAGGTCATGGAACCCACAGGTGGTATAGCCTTGCTGGAGGAAGCTCATCACTTGGGTGGGTTTTGAAAGTTCACAGTCAAATCTCATTCCAGTTTGTTCTCTTATTTTCTGTGCCTGCTTAAAGGTGTGAGCTGTTAGCTTTCTACTCTGACTTCCTCCCTGCCATGATGGATCCTCTGTATATATACATAATTATTTATGTGTGTTTTTATTTGAGTTTTGTGCATTTCATACAATAGATCTTAATCATATTTAGATCCCCTCCCACATACACACCTCCCCATACTTTCCCATTGGATTTCCTGTATTCTGTCGTACATGCTAAAGTCTATCCAGTTAAGCATTAGTACCCAGATGCCCCTTGGTATAAGTTCAGCCACTGAAGTCTAGTCAGCCTATCTAGTCACTCCCTTAAAGAAAATAAACTCTTCTTCACCCATCAGTAATCAGTTGCCAATAGCTCCTCAGCTACATTGGGGCCTGCTGCCCCTTTTCCCAGTGTTTTGTTGTTGTTCTTTTCGAGAGAGTTACCTGTACTCCTTGCTGCTTTCCGTGCCTGCTTGAAGAGGTGAGCTCTTAGCTTTCTACTTTGGCTTCCTCCCTGCCCTGATGGATCCTTTGTATATACACATATACATATACATATGTGCATATGTATTTTTTGTATATATATACATAGATAGATAGATAGATAGATAGATAGATAGATAGATAGACAGACAGATAGATAGTGTGTGTATTAAGACAAGGTCTCCCTGTAGCCCCAGATGGCCTGGAATATGCTATGAAAATCAGTCTGGCCTTCATCTTACAGAGTTCTACCTGCTTTTGCCTCCTTACTGCTGGAATTAAAGGCTTATACCGCCACACCCAGCCCCTGCATGATAGAAACTTATCCCGCTAGAAGATTAAACCCAAAGAAACTTTTCCTTCTGCAGTTGCTTTGGTCTTGGTATTTTATCACAGCAATAGAGAGAGAAGCAACTGTCAATGAAAAACCATAACTCTCACATCAAAGAGGTTAAGAGAACTTATTCTGGAGTCAAATAGGAGTGACCATGGCCCAGGAACATAGATCCAGGTTACCCCAATTCCATACTCCAACGTGGTAACAGTTGCATTATGGTTTTATAGTAACAGAACAGAACAAAGAAAAGTTATAAATCAAGACACTTTTCAAATACATTAGCGGATACATTCAGTAGGCAGGTCATAGCAAAGAGCGGGTTCTACTATAGGTCTCAGATGCTGTATGATGGCGCTTAAAGTGTTTTGATTGGTAGAAGCTGAGTTCTGCTAAATTAATACATTTTACTAGTCACAAGAATGTTAATTCAGAAACAGGTTAGCAAGGTGTGGCTATTTATGGGGTTAAGGATGTCCCAGATAATTTAAGAATAGGCTCTGAATCTGCAACATTCCAAATTCTGCACAGTCATTGAAGAGCTAATCAGTTGATCAGCCTTGCAGGGTATTAAGTTCACTATGCTGGAGCTCTTTCTGGGAACTTTCTTTTTACATAGAGAACTTGTTACCAGTGAATTGGCTAGCTGTGAACAACCTGACTGAACTGGGTTGGGGAGTCATGTGTAAGACTTGGAAGTCTGAACTAGAAAAATTTTTGAATGCAGTAAACGGAGCTTAATGGGTTGTACTAACAGAGGACATTGCAAGATGTTATGGAGGGAGAGGGAAAAAAGAATTAAGTAAGGATTGAGATATTTTGGCAAAGTATCGGGCTGTCCTCTGCCCACAGCCTAAGAGTTTGTTTGAGGCTAAATTAAAACATAATGTACTAATTTCTTCAGTGGTGGAAATTTCAAGATCGCTTAATGTTGAATTGGTGGCATGGATATTAATGGTTAATGTTATACAGCTCTACAATGAAAAAAAGAGCAAGTGGGGAAGAAAGATATACAAAACGTACAGTTTGGAAACTAAGTTTTAGGAAGCTTAACAGTGTTAGAGACAAGGCAACTAAGGTGTGTCCTGAACCAGAGACTTTCTTTGATAAAGACATTAAAGCCATTAGGGAGAAGCCTCCAAATCTGCATTTGAGCAAAGGAAAGAGTACTTACAGGGCAAGATTACTGCAGCTAAACTTCAAATTGGTGAAAGGAGAAAGCCAAAGAAGTTTTCTGCTCTTTTCTTTTGTTAGAAAACAACAACATACAGAGGTTGCTGATAATGTAGTTCAAAGGGCTCAAGGGGCATCCCCAGCTATCAACTGACCTTGACAATGCTATTTAACTGTGGCGGTTTTAGAAGCATAGACAATCGAAGAGCGAGGGGACCATTGGTTCTTCCTCTAGGGATTCAGAGTTCCTCCAAGGCCATGCAGCATGTAGCACGAGAGTCCCTGTCTAAAGAAAGTCCTGGGACAACAGCAGGCCCTGAGGTGCCATTGCATGAAGCTGTGAAGTTCAAGCCTGGTTGGCAATGGAGAGCCCAAGATGTTAAAGATACCAGAGCTGTGAGATATCTGCCAAGGAGAACAGCATACAGGGAATGTTCCCAGCCAAAGAGAAAGTGAGGTATGTGGTAGGCCGCAAAGCTGGAGGGACTGAGCTACAGGCTCTCTGGAGTGAAATACTTTCCTTTGAATGTGGTGTCTGCCCTAAGCTCAAGTATTTGAGCACTTGGTCAATGGGTGGCACTGGTTTGGGAAAGTAAGGGAATCCCTAGGAGGTGTGGCCTTGCTAAAGGAAACAAACCTGGGGGTGGGCTTTGAGAGTTCAGAGCCAGATCTCATTTCCAGTTTCTTCCTCTCTCCTTCCCGTGCCTGCTTGAAGATGTAAGCTCTCAGCTTTGGACTCTGGCTGCCTCCTTACATGCCTCCTGATCTTCATGGACTCTGTAGCCCTTTTTGAATTTTTAAAACTTTTTTCAATGTATATTTTTTATTGATTTTTGTGAATTTCATACAATATATATATTGATCATATTTGGACTCCCTGCCTGTATATACACCTCTCCCATCGCCCACCTACAGGATTCATGCATTCTGTCATATATGTTAAGGTCTATTGTATTAAGTTTGTGTCCTCAGCTGTCTCTCGGTGTGAGTTCATCCACTAAAGCCTAAACAACCTGTCTAGATGGATTCTTACCCCTCCAGAACCTTAAGCTCAAATAAATTGTTCTTTCTATATTGTCTTGGTTATGGTGTTTTATCTAATGACTAATACAAGGAGAAATAGTGAAATATGTTACAACATTTATTAAGGGTGAACAAGTGGTTGAGAAGATGCTCAGTGTTAAGCATTTGCTCTGCAAACCTGAGGACTTGAGTGTGAATTCCCAGGACTGCTGAACAAAGTCCAGCATATCTGTGCGTGCCTGTAACCTGAATATTTTGGAGTCAGAGACAGATGTCTCCCAAGAGTTCACAGGACACACAGCCTAGTCAAAATGTCCAACTTCTGGTTCAGTGAGAGAGCCTGTCTAAAAGCACCAAGTTGTAAAGCAATGGAGTAGAACACCTGATGTCCTGTACTGGCCTCTGCATGTGTATGCACACGTTTCATGCTTACATTCTCATACACATGCAGCAAACACACATGTATCACCATCCTAAAAAGAGAATGAACAACAAGGAGAATTAACTCCATGGTCTTGGATATGGAGTTTTCCAAAATTCTGCTCCATTTTCCTAACCTGTAGGATCAACAGGTGATAGATAGTCTATTACTGATTTCTTTAGTGAAAATACCACTTGAATCTAATTAGAAGACAATTTTTTTCCTTTACGCAAAGGCTTTATTTTATAAATGAACATATATCTATAGGGAGAGATATAATCGTTGAAACAATAAAATTATTTTATGTTCTCTATACTTTTCTTTGCTAATAAGAGTTTGTTGAGAATTGCAATTAATACCCATCCTGAAAGATGCTTCATTGTAATTAAACTCTCTTGGTCCTAAGCACATGGCTTGGTTATTTGTTAATAGTTATTACTAAAACTTTATTATCTGATACCTTTTGTTTCCTTTGGTCTTTTGAGACAGGATCTCTTTACGGCCCATGTTGGCACAGATGTCACTATGTCATCATGTTAGACTTGAATTCAGAATTATCTTGCCACAATCTTCTGAGTGTTGTAATTACATGTACATTCTACCATGCTTGGATATTTTATATTTTATTTAACAAGAGAATGAGAACTTTTCATACGTATGTAGACTGAGTACACTGTTTATCAACCTTTAAACTTTTAGAATTTTATTGTAATTTAGAAGAAAGTAGTTGAATTACGCTGGAGAATTAAGTTCCAAAGTGCTGAATCTGGGAAATACATGAATGGTTCTCAGATCCACTGCTCCATGAATCACCTCCTGGCTGCATACAAATATAGATTTCTAGTTTTTTGGGTTTCCTCAGACTGTCATTGTTGAGCATTATATGTATATGAATATCAGGTCATAACTTCACTAGCTTGCCTTTCTTGACCCCGTGAAGAAGTTTAAATGATGAGTCCTTTATTTCTCCATAAAATACCATTCTCTCTGTATTTCATGTCTGTTATTGACAATGCCATTTCTCAAGTTCCCTGCCTTTCCAGCTTGCATCTGCTTCTGAGATCTTTTATCCATGATGTCTAATTTTCAATTGCTTTTAAATTGTGCCAATTATCCCTTTTTGTGACTCCACAGGCCTTTCTCATTGTTCATCTTCTCATCTATAACAGACAAATCAGGTATGCACAAATGAATAGTTTTTCTTGACCCTCCCTCCCTCCACTAAGAAATCAAATAATTTTTCTCTTGCCACAGACTCTTTGTCATGCAATTTCTTTGCTCAGTAAGGAATAGGGATTCTTTAATAACTAACATAAATGTGCCAGATTATTTGATTTAGGATGTGTTTTGGAAACATTTTGTTCTTCTTTTAAAAAATATTTTATTATTTGGAATTTTATGTATATGAGTTTATCGCTTGCATGTAGGTAGGTGCAATGCCCATGGAGGTCAGAAGAGGGCATTGCATCCCCTGGAACTGGAGTTACAGACAGTTGTTAGCTACTATGCTGGGAATCAAACCCGAGTCCTCTGCAAGAGCATCCACTGTTCTTAATTGCTGACCATCTCTCCAGCTCCTAATTTATTATCTTATTCTCAGGAAAAGGCATATGTTAGCACTGTTCCAGCATAGTCTCTGCACAGACCTCTTTTCCTGACTTCCAAACACCCCTAAAATATTACCATCTGCCATGCTCTTTTAGTGCCACTCATTTTGGCCATACAGTCTTCTGGGTAAGCAACTTTCTTAGTTATCTCCGCAGGGCATATATGATGTTTCATTGTATGGCTCCTTACAGGTAATTCTATAATTTTTTTTTTCTGATTCCTTGCTTTTCTACTGCCTCATATTCTGGATAAAATTATCTTCAAAATTGGAGAATTATATAAGGCTGACCCAAAATGGTATGCCCCGTTGAGACAGAACACAGCAGCAGTTTTCAAACACAATACCCCTGTTCTCAGCCACAGTTGCTAATATCGCTTTCTTTGTGCTCCAGTGTGGGGGGAAAAAGGAGGCCGGACACTTTCATGCATACTGATGTACTACAGTTGTTTCTCTGGGGTTCTGAGCAAAATTTGTACTTAATAGATTTTTATGTGACAACTGATTATATACTATAAACTGTGTATCTTGATAAAGTCATAAAATTTTTAGTTACATTGATATTAAACTCATAGACTTCAAATAAGTTCAATAAATTTCTATTCAGTAATTAATCTATACTAATGTGTACATATATTAAAAAGTGAAGGGATTAAATATTATTATCTAGTTTAATTTAGCTGAAATTTTATGCAAAAGTTGTTTCTTAGTAGATTCTTATAGTGTACTATATAGTATATAAGACAGTCATAGACAACTGTTTTAACAAACTGAAATTATACAGTTCCATATTCCAAAGAATCATCGTGTTTTATATTCTTATCATCATTAGTTACAAGCAGAAGGCAAATATTTCTTTTATGAGGAAATGAACCAAAATACCAGAAGACAAAATAGCTATTAGAGGATATTTTTCTTTTGCCACTTCTCGCGTGTCTTTTTAAAGACTGTTCAGTCTAATTTCTCTCTTGATATATAGTTTGCTCTTCTATTTCTGCAAAATGAGAACATTCTGTTCTATTCATTCTCCCACTTACTTTTAGAAACTGCAGAAAGGCTTAAATTAAACTCCAAAAGAATTAACTGCCATTCTTATGCATAGTTATCAAATATACAGTACTCCTTTGTGGATTGCTCCTAAGAGTTGTGTCTTGTGCTGAGTGATCGGCAGTGCATTCATATAAAACATCACAGGAGAGGATCAAAAATGGGTCAAGGCAATCCCTCCACATGAGGCTTGTAGAGTCAGTGAGGGAGGAGGTCACGGATACTCTCCTCCCCACTTGGTCATGATGGGGTGGACCAAATCAAATGGTTTCTCTGCATCTTACATAACTCTTTTGTTCATTCATTTATTAGAAATCAATATCAAGTGCTACTAATGGGTCTTTCAAGGCTGGCACGGGTTAACAGAAGTTAAATTGGTTTCTTCTTAACAATAATTTTAGTTAAATAGTTTATGTCAATGCCTTCTTTCATTTCACCATTATCCTTTTGGTAGAGATCAGTGGCAAGAAGGACTAGGTTCTCTGAGTTTTCCTCTAGATCTAAGTTGTCTTTTAAATGGATGGAATGCAGTGCTAAAATCTCTATATTTTTTTGCTAATCCTAAGAGTTGCATCTGTCAACATATCAGATAACAGGTCCGCTAGAGAATAAAAGATGTCCTAATTCCCAACATCCAGAGAATCAAAAAGCAATAGAGCCTCATGAAGAAAGTGTGGTGAAGTCTTGGCTTGGCCAATTAGGTTTTATTCCACAGATTTGGGTTCTTCTATTATGTAAATCCAAGGGTTACAGGGAGAGTACTTCACATTTTTATCTCATAGCCTTTGTTTTCAGGATGGATAAATACAAGTAAGTTTGTACTTTGAGAAAGTCCTACATTGTGTATGTTAAATGAAGATTTCATGCTGAAAATCGTCCTTCACATTGTAAGCGTCAAAGCAGTCTTACAAGCATGTGTATCATTGAACTCTCTTTTCTGTTCTAAATAAGCAGTGCTTATACTAGGGCATGCTGAGTTTCTATTATCTTTAACTACAAATGTTTAAGATGTTTTCCTACAACTCTTGTTTTTCTTAGAAGCTAATATTTGTGGGTTTTTTAAAAAAGATTTATTTTAATTAAAAATATTTGTTTTTAATTTATGTGTATGTGTTTTGCTTGCATGTAAGTGCACATTGTGCCTGAAATGTTCACAGAAGCAGAAGGGGGCAACACATCACCAGAATCTGGAATTAAGGACAATTGTTAGCTATCAGGTTGGTGTTGGGAACTGAACCCACGTCCTTTGTGAGAGCAGCCAGTACCTTAATTAATCTCTGAGTTATCTCTCTCACCCCTCACTTTTACTTTTATTTATGTATGTGTTTGTGTGTGTGTGTATATGTGATGTGTATACATTGTGTCTATAGAGGTCAGAAGAGAGTGTCCAATCCCTTGGAGCTAGAGTTGCAGGCAGTCATGAGCAGGCAGAATTTGGGTCCTCTGGGAGAGCAGCAAGCATACTTACCTGTTGAGTCATCTCTACAGCCCCAGAGACTAGCTAATATGTGCTCATCATTGACAGCTTTGTTGCGTTAGAGTGTGGTAAAATGTTTTTACTTCAGTGAATCACTTGCCTGGAGTTATTAAAAATTATTATGTTGTTTATCATTTTTATAAATTTAGCCTAAGGTTGTTGATCCTTAGCATTTACATATGGTTTAACCTAGTTATAACAATTTACATATGGATAAGATTACACATCTTTTTCTTGAAAGATCTAAAACCGTGGGATGTGGAAATGCTTGTTGTATGCAAATTATTAAGAACATGAACACATGTTGAAAAATGCTTCTGTGGTTGTTTCCTCTTTACTGAGATTACGAACATGGATTTCAGAGTTAGATCACTTAGGTTCAAAGGCCAGCTCTGTGACTCTAAGCTGTCACCTTGTTTAAGTAATATAACTCAAGTGCACTTGATTCTTTAAAATGCGGACAATATTGCCTCATGGGGTTGAAGAAATATTACAAGACTTTACACTGATGGTCTAAGAACTGTTTAGAGGTAGCAGAACACATAGACAAGGAGGAAGGGCTGTCAATTAGAAAACCGAGATTTCAATTTTGTGCCATACAAATTTGTTTCTTACTTGGAAAATGACTAGTACTTGGTATAAACCCAGAACTGCCATTCACTGTAGGAAATTACCTCTTTTTATTCATACAATATCAACTTTCCCAAGGTTCTATTCAAATTCTATATTCCATAATTAGATTACTTTTTTTTTTAATTGTTGTTTGGTCTTTTTGAGACAAGGTCTCCCTGTAGCACCAGCTGGTCTGGAATTCATTCTGTAGACCAAGCTGGTCTTGAACTCATAGAGATCTGCCCACCTCTGCCTCCCAAGTTATGAAAAAAAGGCGTGTGTCACCATGCCTCTCTTTTATTTAGCTTTTTAATGTACTCTCTTGGACTTCTGTCTTGGACTATTCTTAGAATAAGAATAATATTCATTTTCAGTAACTCTTTGGATGATCACCTGGCTATTGCTATGATCAATGTTTCTAAATCATTTTTCCTAATGTTCTCTAATTCTAATATCAGTAGTGTGATGATTAATTTGATCTGCTCAGAGAAGGTTTCAGATAGTTTTAAGTAGCATGGTAATTAAATGTATAGACATTTAACTTTAACTCCACGCATTCTAATCCTGGCTCTCTTACTAGTCCTACACTTAAACAATTTAAACCTTTTGATTCTTCACTTTCTTATATTTAAAAGAAAGAAGAAATGGCTCAGATGCACAAGCCTGATGACCCGTGTTTCATTCCAGGAATCCATAGTGAAAGGAAAGAACTGAGTCTCAAAAGTTTGCTTTTGCCCTGTGTGCTGTGGAACATGTATACCCACCCATCCTCTCTCACATGTATCATATTCATACACATGCAATGATAAATTAAAATATGTTCTTTTAACTAAGAAGTGTTATTGCTTCATGGCATTGTGAAGGATAAACTAATGAAGGTGAAGGTTTAGAAGTTTACATTTGTGTGCGAACTCTTCAATATTTGCTTGCTATTCTTTTCTCACTTTAATAAGTAAGAGCTATTAAGAAAAAAATAACTGGTAGGAGATGCAGAAATTTAGGATTTCATCTGCCTTTGGTAGAATCAGGCCCCAGGACAAAAGCATATTTTTTAAAAAAGATGTTTTGAGGTTATTATAAAATTAACAAAGTAGGATTGGATAACCAATAAGAAAAAGTAATATGCAAGTATATTCATAACCCTGTCACACCCCACAAAGCTTTGCCTTCTAGCAATCTACTATATGCTTGGAATAATAGGCAGAAAGAACTTCAGTTAATAATTACACTGGAAAATTTACACTGGAAAGAGGAAAAACTATAAGAGGGGGAACTAATTACTACAAAAGGCAGTAAGGGAGTTGAAATAAAAATACATCAGTTTGTGTTTGTGTCTTAAGTGAGAGGAGTTTTGGGTTACCTGAGAAAGATGCCTTCTAAGAAGTCTTGCTAACAGTTCTTGACGTATGCTTAAATGGACCAAGTAAAGTTCATCCAAATGCTTTGTGCTACAGATCTAGGACTTGAGAGGCATCTGGTTATGTTGTAGTTGGACTTTTAAGGTAGCTTCTATTAACTGTAAACTGCTGTACAAAGGAAAATAATTTTCAATAAATGAACATTTGCCAATTTGTTATGGTAGAGTCAGTCACATTCTCAAATATTTGTATTTGTGGAAAAATAGAAAATTAGCTGAGCAAAAATGTTAAAAATATATGGTATTTGTTAATTAAGGTTATAAATATTTAGAGATGCAAAATGCCCACAGAAAACATTGAAGTACTTGAACAAAATTTAACATAAATATTATATTTTATAGACAAAACCAAAACACAAACAAACAAAATAAATAACCAATACAATTCCCACAAAATTCAAGAAAGTCACATACGCCTTTACTGTTCATACTGTAAGCATCAAACTGCCCCAAAATAAATAATAATGAATTTGACTTGCAATAAAAAGGAATTCTAATGCTGTGCATGGTGGCTCATGCCTTTAATCGCAGCCTTCGGGAAGCAGAGGTAGGCAAATCTCTATGAGATTGAGGCCAGCCTGATATATGTAGTGGATTTCTAGATGAGACAGAAGACCCTGTTGGGAACAACAGCAACAACAGAAAAGCAACAGCAACAAAAAGAGTCTATCTATTCAGATACAGATGTATGAGGGTAGGTAGACAGGCAGATAGTATCTTCATGAGTGATTGCAATTAAAATGCATTGTTTTATTTCAGTTTGCTACATTCTGCTGTAAGATATTTGAAAAACATCAACCTAGAAAAAGACAATCCCCACTCCTTCCACTTTTTGTGGTGAGAAATGTTCATCTGTCTATATGAGGGATCTGTAGTCTTAAGATAATTCAGTAGGTACTTTCTAAGATATCCGCCAGGAGAATTCAGTAGGTACTTTCCAACATAGGGCCAGTATATACTTTAGACCTAGTTTCATAAACAGTGGAATACAAGGATTATCATTATCTGGTAGTGAAGAAAGAGAGAAGTAAAAGAAATGGACATGGAAGGTTAAGACAAAGGAAAAATAATTAACTGCCCTCCACGACCACCACTAGGTTTCTTGCAAAGCTAGGAGTTCTGTTACAAGGAAGTGATGCGGTAGGACATTTGAAATTTTCCTTGTTCTGACTATTTTTGATTCATCTTCCAGGCACCAGCTGAGGACTTTCTTTTCTCCCTGCAGCTAAGTTATGCAATTCAGGGGTCTTTTAAATAGACTCACTGAAGGGGTATTCCAATTGCCACAACCTACGTTCCTATTCAGCCTTGATGAAGCCAGAGGAGTCAGCACTCCAATTCCCTATTGGCAATTAGGGTGCCCTCTTCAGAGGATGGTGTGATAAGAATAGGAGGTAGAAATTGGCTAAGCAGTTTAGGGTAAAAAGACCCCAGAGAAAAGTAACTAGTTTCTTTTGAACTAAAAGCCAAGAGCCATCCTTGTGCCTTTTAACAGCCTACACTATACCAAAGGCCAAATATGTCTGAAGTATTTGAGAGACTTTTTCTAATTCCTAAAAGATTTTAGGGTGACCTCTTCAGAGGGGGGATGTTAGAAAACAAATAGTTAACTGAAAGAGACTATAAATTCTCTCATTTATCTCTTGAAAGACCCTTCATAAACTCAGCAATGAACTTAAAACCCATTACTCCTCCAATGCCAACCCCCCTGGTTTTCTAATCCACTCATGACCTGGCTTCTCCCTTTACTGGGGCCCTTATTAACCCTGTGCACCCTTCTTTTTTGGCTCATGTTTGATAAGGTCACAATCAATAGAGTATTGGTATAATACTAAAGCATTCCCAAGTCTAGTGACATCTATGATGATACCTCCCCATTATAAATGAAAACAAAGGGGGAGATGTGGGACCCAGGCCTATTGCAAAAGGTGTTGAGCAAGAAGCTTGCAGTAGGAGTCTGGCCTGCTCTGCCTGAAGCTATGGGACAGGCGTGGGATACAGTTACATTTCCTCCTTCCTCAGCGCTTGCTTTCACTTGACTTCTAGAGGACACATCAGTCCTAGAACCTTTCCACCTTTACCTAAAGACACCACCTTGAACTTTCCCACCTTCAGTAATGGCCAGACAGGCCTCCCTATATAACCCCCTGCCTTGATTTCAATAAGCGAGCTATCTACTCACACAGTCTCTCTGAAGTTCTTTCCCATTGCACTCTGGGCCACCTGAGGTCCTGTTCATTCACACTCCTCTCACTGAGACTGCTGTTGTGCTACAACCACCCCAATGGAGAGAGACACCCATAGGGTCTTTCTGTAGCTCCAGTTGGTCTAGAACTCATAATAAATAAATAAATAAATAAATAAATAAATAAATAAATAAAATAGTATTCCTTAGCTTTAATTCATAAGATTTTGTTTAAAATATTTTATTATACACAGAAGAAATAAAACAGCTCATTTCTTTAAAATCATAGTATAACATGAGCTTGTTTCAGTTTCATATGAGTTGATAAATGTAGCTGTGATATTTCCAAAGTGTCTGAAGCATCAGAAAAGAAAGAAGTTAGAATAAACACTAGATTACAATAAATTACTAAAAGAATGTATTTGGTAATTTATTGACTGAAAAGAATTTGAAGAGAGAGGGAAAATGATAGTCAATTAAAAAGAAAGTAAATATAATTGACAAGAGAAATGTAAGAACTAAAGCATTGAAAACAACGAGTAGCTACCAAGAAAAGTGTTGCATGGTCTCCCTTTTGGGAAACTACAACAGATGATGTCACAGCATAGAAGTAGAGAAAGGAGGAGTTGGAGGGGGGCATGCTGGTTAAATCATATGTAATATATACAGTCAGATGGAATGAATTTTCTAATTTTGTTTGCAATAGGCAGGTAGAAGTAGATTGGAAGGGATTTCTTGGAACCTTGACACTAGAGGGGATGGCACATACTTGGTGTTAGAAAGAAAGAATTTCTCTACATTTATCATAAGGTAGCAAATTATAGGATGCCATTTATTTTATAACTGAGTAGTGTTTTGAGGTGTGTGTGTGTGTGTTACATTTTATATTTTCTTCTAAGTAATAAGTGCATTTAAAAACATTCTTCCAATGCTTTATACATTCATAACCACTAATAGTTGTAATTTTTTTCTTATGTGGTGACAATGTCTTTAAAAGTAAGAAACAGAGATGTAAACATTTGAGAAGGATGTAAGTTTTAATATATGTAAATGATAAGAGGGGAAGCTATAGGCATCAGCTGCAAACTATTAAATTAGCAAAGCCATTTAGCAAACCCAATAGTTTCTTTAAAGCATGAAATTCAGTTAGAAAATTACAAAAAACATAATTTGCAATAACAAAAATAACACATAATAAATGAGAATACATTTAGAAATTGCAATGCCCATATGAATAAAACTGTACTAAGTGTGTGGTGCTAAATGGTAGCAATTATAGAAGTGTCCCAGATCCCAAAATTAAAATTCTCAGTTTTCAGGGTGACAAGTTTCCTTAAGTTATTTTGTATAAATAAGTTCCTATCAAACTAACACCATTTTATTCACAGAACTGGATATGTTAATCTATAATTGATATGGAAGTAAACATGCTCTCCAGAAAGAGATTCAGACATACAGTTAGAGCAATAAAAATAGGAAAGCTGGCTGAAAAGTTGGGACATAGATGAGTGGAAAGATTAGATTTCAGAAAAGATCTGTGCACAAATATTGATAAATTTGGAATCCTGACTGTTCTGATAGGTGATTAATGGCTCACTAACCATTTCAAATGGAATGAAACTGGAAACGTTATGGAGGTTTATGTTAAAAATTAAATTCTACATGAGGAAATCATTCAAATGCTAAGTAAAAATGCAGGAGAATATTTTTAATAATTGCAAAGAGGAAACGAAATTGAAAGGAAGACTTTCTAAATACAATGCAAAATCCAGAGGACATGAGGGAAAATCTGCTAGATCTAGTTAAATAGTTAAATAAAGTGAAATTTTTCCTGTTTTGAAAGACAGATGAGAATAAGCAAATGTTAGAAAGTGTTGGGGAAGAATCAGGAAACTTGATATAAACTTATATGATTCTATATTTATAATCTAAAAAAAGGCATAATAAAGACATTTAGCCCTTTTTATCTTTAAATTTTATTCATCACTCTACAATGTTTTAGGTAATACATTGATGATTTAAGGTTTCAATTAATTTGTCATATTAACTCCCTGTTACACATTGCTTCTTTTTCTTTTCTATTTGTATTCCTAGATCTCAAACTCAGAGCCTCAGGTATACTACAAAAGCCTCCCATCATCTAGATAACCCCTAGCCTTCATATCTTACTTTACTCATAAAATAATATATTCCTCTGAGGGAATCTGCATAAAGTTATACAGTTCTTTGTGTCCTGGCGAGCATTAAAACCATCCTTTTGATACAGCCTTCTTAACTGCAGTGTTCTCTGAAATGCCCATTGCTAGTGGGATTTCTCTCACAGTTGTCCATTTATGATTCGGTTTTGCTGGTATGTTTATGACGGTAAAAATTAATGATCTATCCTCTTATGTAGCTTGCTTCGATATACTGATTAGTTTTGATTATCAATTTGACACAACCTGGAGTCACTTGGGAAGAGGAAGTCTCAATTGCAGAATTTCCTCAATCATATTGACCTATGACATATCCTTGGGGGTATTTTCTTGATTGCTAATTGATATAAGAGGACCTCAGCCCCGAATGAGTGCTGCCATTCCTGGGCAGGTGTTCCTAGACTTAACAGATATGCTGGCTGAGCCTGAGCTAATGAGAGCAAGCCAGTAAGCATTGTTCCTTCCTGGTTCTGCTTTAGTTCCTGCTCTGATTTCCTTCAATGACAGACTGTGAACTGAAAGTGTAAGCCAAAAAGCCCTTTTCATTGCACGTTGCTTTTAGTCCTGGTTTTTATCTCAGCAACTGAAAGCATTCCAGGCCACTCCCCTAAGGCTTTTATGCTCTGTCTATAGTAGATAAATGATAGGTCCATCTTGCCTTTTAGTATCATTTTATAAACCCCTTAACTCACTTATAATTTATTTTCGGTAAACTTTAAGATTTGGCATGGTAAGCTGGCCGGTATCTGCTTCTATGCAGGTGACACTTTTTCTATTTTAATCCTCATTTTTACTCAGGGTTCCTCAGAAGTTTTCTGATTTATTACACTTGTTGTATACTGATTCTAGTACCTTGCATTGATTTACTTATTGAACCTATGGAATTAATTTGGGAGTGTGATTAGATAATCTTATTATAATTTTTTCAGAAATTCTTCGAGGTTGTTCAAAACTTCTTATTTAGAAAACGTTTATACTTCTGTAAATATTTAATCTTTTCATTCAGAAACACTGTGTGTCTTTTCATTAATTCCAGTCTTATTCACATATATTTTATAACATATGTTAATATAAATTTGATGACTGTCTTTGCATAGATTCCTCCTACTAAATAAATATTTTCTTAGGTTATATATTTACCTCTCTCTGTGTGTGTGTGTGTGTGTTTTATGTGGGCTGTGAACTTTGGTATATTTAACCGAATATTTTCAGGTTTTATTGTGTTGTCAATATATCTTCTATTTGTTTGTTTTTTCTTGTTTGGTTCTTTTGGAGGCAAAATGGATGTATTTTTAAATTTTATTAATGTAAAGACTTTGGATTATAGTAAACTTTCTTTGCAACATAGATACACCTTTTACAAGACCATCAAAAAACAAGCTAAATGAACAATTTGGGGATAATGAAGAAGAATCATTTTTGTGTCTTCTGTGATCATCATGATTCCCTGGTATTCCAATCTAGATGCTTTTTTCGTCTATCTGTAGCTATGGCTGGATGTAGAAACATAAGGAAACTATACATTGAAATTATATATTTGTTATATATTATATTTCAATAATCATCTTAAACCACTATAAATTACCAGACTCTGTTCTAGGCATGAGCAAACAAGATTAAGTAGAAATACTCTACTCTTTTTTTATTTTTTAAAGTTTATTTTATGCTTAATTTTTGTTTACGAATGTTATGCCCAAGTGCATGTAAGTGCACCCATAATTGTGCAGTGCCCGAGGAGGACACAAGAAGGTGTCAGATCCCCTGGAACTAGAGTTACAGAGTTGTTGGCTGCCATTTGGGTGCTGAGATTTGAGCCTGGGTCTTTTGCAAGAACAGCCAGTGTTCTTAACCACTGAACCATCCCTCCAGCCCTGAAATACTCTACTCTTTATAGATGAGACATGAATCTCAAAAACATGCCTGGTCTAATAGAAAGGGCTCATAACCTTTCTATCACAAAATAGGAGGTCATTTGGACAAGGGACAGGAAATCTATTCATATGACTGCATTGTTTAGTATCTTCACAGCACTGACACTATAGCTTATCCTCAAAAACTGCATTCTTTGTAGTTCCTACTTACTATAGTTTAACTTTTGAGCATTACAATAAGAATAATATGATTAGTAATCACATCACCTTATGATATAGATATTATAATCCTCATTTCTTTGAGGAGTGAGCTGAAGCTCAGGAGTCTTAATGAACATATGTACAATTTTGCTGCAAGGACCCCTCGGACTAGAACTCCAAGATCACATTTTTAATGCTTTCATGATGCTTAGCTTATTCAATGAAGATGAGATGGGTCAGCAATGCTTATTTCAATGTCAATAGGAAAAGATAGGTCACTTTCCAGTGATCTTAAACATAACCTCTTCCTTTGAATTTCTACCCTCATGAAATAAGATAAATTGGAAGGACATCTAGGGAAGTCAAATATTAAAATGATCAATCAGAAGTCAGTCCTTTTTTAAAAAAAGTAATTTTATAGAATTTGTTCTTTGCCAATTTCATATATGTAGAAAACATTATTCTGATTACTGTGACCCCCCACCCTTTCTAATCTCCTTCCCATGGTCTTACCCTTGACACATTTCTTTCCCACATTCTTTTTTTTTTAAAGATTCGATCGATTTAAATTGAATCATTTGTGTCACCATGGGATTGAAACTATCCTTTGGAACCTGGAGGGCTCCACAGTGGGTACAAAACTGAAGACAATGATTACCTTCCATCAGTAGCTAATAGTTCAGCAGGGATGAGAAGGGCCCTGTGAGCTCCTCCCTACACTATGATTGTTTGGTGATAGGCTGTGGGCAGCCACTGCTGTTAGGTCACCACAGCCTTTTAGTGCAATGCCCAGAAGCCAGCATCTCACAGCCCCTTTCTTGTCATCTCAGTTCTTCCACAGTGATTCCTGGGCCTTAGGACGGGTGGTGTAAATGGCGAGTGTAGGGCTCAGCACTGCAGAGTCACTTAGTCTTCCCATCTTGATAAGTCATGCATCTGCACTCACTGCTGTTAACTGTAAAATGAAAGGAAGTCAGTTCTTTCATTTCATTTAATCTTTTATAAGTGAGCATCACTTTACATGATTGCTTAATTATACATTTAAATTGATGAGAATTAAATAAAATTGATAAAGCGGTTCCTCTGTTTTACAGGCTCTGTTGCAAATGCTTCACAGTTAACTGTAGGTAGCAGTTACCACTCTGAATTCAGTGCAGAACAGATCCATCATCAGGTTTCTATGGAGTAGTGCTGACTTCTCACATCCGATCCAGAGATCATACTTTTCAGTTGCTGTATAATTTCATTTCCTTGGTGAATATTTAATGTATACTAACTCTATGCCAGGATATGAGCAAGGTATTGGAATACAGAAGCAAAGACACATCTACTTTCATTTAGTTTTGTAGAATATTGTGGGAAACAAATGTAGTGATAGTGGCACTTGGGAATAATAATAGCACTACTATTAATAATAATAAGTCCCCAAGAGATGACCACATTTTCCTGGTCATTTTCCCTGCATAATCTTTGCCTATTTCAGCTGATGTAGTCATTGAAATTTATTATAGCTTTATTTAAGGTACTATGAAGTAGTTACTGCCCCAAGAATCTCTGAGTTTAGTCCTGGATTGTTTTTTCTCCTTAGATTTGCAAACCTCAGTGCTGCTTTTATCTCCACCCACACAGGCCCAGAATTGCTGCCTGGGTAGCACATATCTGAATCACAATTTCTGTTAATTCTCTCTGGATAATAAATGTATCTAGGATGATCTATTCATGTCTTGTTTGTGTTTGTTACCTAAAGAAAAAAGAGATCTTAGTCTAGAATTCTTTTAATTTATTTTCCACAGAATACTAATAAAATTATTAACAAAATTGTCCAGTTTTTCACTGTTAAGTACTTGAAATTCTTCACTTAAATGAAGGCTGGAAAATCGTGTTGCTTTCTCACACAGGAAAAGATTACATTCCTTTAGTTTTCCAACACAAACCAGAGGAGATTCTGAAATCGCTTTCAACAGAAAAAGCTACCAAAAGAATCTCTTCCTCTAAGGAGGGTTTCCTTTTCACCTCTAGTTTATTTGTTTGTTTCTGAGACAGAGTCTCCTTGTAGCCTTAGATGGCCTGGAATTCACTATGTAGACCAAGCTGACCTCGAATCTCACGGAGACCTGCCGGTCTCTACCTCCTGATGCTGGCATTAAAGCCTGTGCCACCATGCCTGACTTTTTACCTGTGTTTAATAAGAATTTTTAAATTTATCTCAATTGCAAAGTATGATAAAATGATAAAACCTCACTTTATCTTTCCAGGCAGATCAAGTGCACTTCACTAGATCTTCCCTTCTTCTCTTACTTTCGCTTCAAGTATTTTTAGAAGTTATGCACAAAATGTCCCATTTTCAAATTGATATTTAGTAGATTAGATTCAGAAAAACTTCCTTTTTGCAATAAGAGTATCATAGAAAATAACATTTTATGAAAATAGCAAAAATCAACACCATGAGATAAATGAAAAAGCAGAATTTCAGTCAAGATAGAAAGAAATGTAATTAAATATATCTAAGTCATTTATCTTCTTCCAAGAAAAGAGTTGCCACTTTGTCTGGCTTTTACCTGGACTATTCTGCCTGTTTGTAGAACGTTATTGTCTATGGCCAGTGTTGTCCACCAGAGTGCCAAAGCCATGTTGATAACTGCTACCTGATAGTTGCTGAACCCTCATTGTTTTCCTCATCAATGAAAAGTCAGCCTTGACTTGTTTCTCAAGTTGTTTTTACTGTTTAAAGTTTTGTTGCTGTTGTTTTGTATTTCTGGATGTGGATGACAGAAGCCTCCATCCTTATAATCTTGAACAAAAGTATAAATAAGATTGTTCCTTGATAATAACAGTCTTCACATATTATATGTTACAAGTATATTTTTAATAAACTGGCCACAGAAGCTTTTCAGGTATTTTTAACAGAATATAACCAATATATTTCACTGGTGTGGATGAAAGCAGATAATCTCATTGGATTGGCCCACATGCTTCTTGAAATAAGGAAACAATTCTATTCATTTTATTTCACTCCCAGTCTCACTTCTCACACTTTGCAAGGGCAGCCTGCTGCTACACAACACAGAATCACAAAGCTTGAGTTTGTCATTTGGAAGTTCACTGTCCATTCTCTAAGTTTAGTGTGTTTCTTACTAAGTGTGCACCTGACTATCCAGTTTCCCATGATCCTCCTGTAGAATCTTACAAGAGGCAATATTTGGTAGAGAATTTCTAAGTGACACAATCAAGAGGCATGAACACTGCACTTCTTTCTACTCCCTATGACTTTGCCTACTGAATACAAATGCCCCTTCTTTGTACTTCTTCCTCTTTTCTTTATTTTATTGAATTTTTATTATTATTATACAATATAGTTTGATGGTATTTAGATCTCCTTTCCCATCTGCAACTCCCCACTGCCCACCAACCAATATAATGTAACATGGCCCAAAGAGTATGATTTGTATCCTCAAATTTCCTTCAGTGTGGGTCCATCCTGCTGACACTGTCTTGCACTCTCAGAAGCCATAATATCTCAAAAGTTCCTTAGTTTTGGTTGGGATTGCTTACTTTCCCATGTTTAAAAAAAAATCCACAGAATTATTTGCTTTGACCTTGCGCAGAACTTGTGCATGCCGTCACCATTGCTGTGAGTTGATATGAGCAACTGACTAGCTGTCTGAAAGAATGTTTCTCTGTGGTGGTCTACCCTTTTGGCTCTTACAATCTTTCTACCTCCTCTTCTATAATGATCCATGAGCCTTGAGAGGCAGGTTTGAAACAGTATCCTATTCATGGATAGTGCTTTGTAGCCTCTTGTTCTCTACAGTGACCAATTGTGGATTTTAGGCTTAATCACATCTGCTGTATGTGATTAAGGAACTTCTCTGGTGAAAGTTGAGAGATGCATTCATCTCATGTGTAGAGGCTGCACTGAAGTGTCCCTTAGGGTTAAATATTACACAGACACTAATTCTCTTTGTTTGACCAATTCTGGAACTCTGTAATAGTCTACATCTAATGCAAAGTGAAGCTTCTTTAATGAAGGGAGAAAGGTACACTTCTCCATAAATATGAGAATGGTTATTTAGCAAAAAGTAAGAAAGTACTCGGTGTAGGCGTGTGACAAAAAATAGGATTTCCTCTGGGATGTATGACCTCTACAGTCATGTATATTTAGTTATGTTACAGTACCACACATGCGTTCCTTCCCTTGGAGAGGGCCTTAAGTCCAATTAGACAGCTGTTGATTACTCCCAAGATAAAAGTGTCACTAAAGAACTCAAAAAACAAATAAACAAAAAACAAGTAACTCAATTAAAAAAATTAACAATGGATCTGAACAGAGACCTCTCAAAAGAAAAACTATCAATGGTGAAGAAACACCTTAAAAAATGTTCAAGATCCTTAGTAATTAGGGAAATGCAAATCAAAACTACTCTAAAATCTCAACTAACCCCAGTCAGAATGGCTAAGAGCAAGAGAGTAAGTGCCAATGTGGATGGGGGAGGGATACACTTATCCACTGTTGGCAGGACTGCAAACTGGAGCGACCCCTGTGGAAAGTACTGTGGCAAACTCTTAAAATCTAAATTAAATCTACCATATGATCCAGTCATTCCACTCCTTGGCGTATACCCAATGGATTCATTCTATTACAGAAAGACTTGCACAAATATATTTGTTGCTCCTCTTTTCACAGTAGGTAAGAAATGGAAACAACTGAAATGTTTCTCAATCGATGAATGAACATGTATACATTTATACAATGGAGTTCTACTCAGCAGAAAAGAAAAATTTAATCATGAAATTTGCATGTAAATAAATGGAACTGGAAACTGTTCTACTAAGTAACAAAGCCTCAGAAAAACAAGTGACATAATGTTCTCTCTCATTTGTGGATCTTAGCTCCAAATTCTTAGATGTGATGTATCTTGTTGTAACTTTGGGGACCAGGAAAATGGAAAAGAACCATGAAAATATAAAGGAAGAAGGCACTCTGGAGACGGCCATAGTAGGAGATGGGTATTAGTGGGGGGGGGCAATGAGAGAAGATGGGGAGAGAGTAGGGGGAGTTATACAATAGGAGAGAGAAATAAAAAACCAGAGGGAAATACATTAGTTCAATGTCCTACTGAAAAATACACATACAATAAACGTACAAGTGCGTGTGTATAGCTGAAGGTTATATAACAAAAAACACAGTACTAGACAGAAGAAGAAACCTCCCTTTGGGTTGTTGGTCAGGGTAGTCCAAAAGACTCCCAATATCACCCAAGCTATTGCCACAACCCTAGATTACCTCTCAGAAGTTGAAGTTAAGGTGAAGACAGGTCACACTTTACACACAGTCTTGGAAGACTCAAGCTGGACTCCACCGAGCCTTCTCCCTGAAGATGAGCTCTAACGATATCAGAGAGTACTATATAAGTTGCCAAGGGAGAAAACTAATCAGTGGTCCTACCCAATTGTAAAGCCTAATGAACAACAATGGCTGGCCCAACAAACTTTCATTACTGATACAGTACCTCTGGTTCTTATTTTCAAGTGTCAATAGTGCCATTTCCTGTGCTAGTGATGGAGATATGTTGCTTTCATTTGGAGACTTCTCACATTCCTAACCACTTTATACTGCTTAATCCTTTCTTATGTGTTGTGATTCTCTTGTGCCTATGGCAAAGCCTGTGGAGTAAGACAATGATTCTTCTTAGAGCTTTTCAGATGGGGGTCTGCCTGGCAGACATTCACCATCCTGCATGAGTACGAATATTATATGACGCATTTCAAAGGGACCAAACATGTAGCTCTTGTTTTCTAACCCATTTGAATAGAGAGTGGAGGAGCTATCAGCTAATATTTTGCTCAAAAATACAACATTTTAATTACAAAGGTGAAATTAATTCAAGAGATTTATTATATAGTATTGTTATTATCACTGTTTATTGTAGATCTGAAAATATTAATGTCTAGATTGTAAATGTTCTCAACACAGAAATGTTAAGTATGTGAAATAATGTATGTTAATTAGCTGATTTGGCTGTTACGTAAATATATAAATAGCAAAATTTCATGTGTATATGAAAACATAATTTTTTGTAATAAAAAAAGTCAAGAAGAAAGCTGATGTGTTAATCTCCATTATATTTTGAAGGGTGTTGTGAGGAAGAGATAGTCATATTCAGATGCAAATATACTGTTTATATGTGAGTTGATGAGAAGTTCCTGTGTTTGTCCTCTTCCAGTGCTCCTGTGATTTTCATTATCTTTTGAAAATCTCCTTTGAGAGAACTCTAAGTACTTACAGTTATGGAGAGAATTCAGGTTCAACAGATATTTGAAATAATATATTTGGAGTAGCAAGTATTCTTTAATTTGTAAATGTATTTTGCTAATAAGTTGTATTAAAACAGATTTCATTGTGATATGTTCACATATGCAATTAATATACTCAGATATTTATCCCTCTTTCTGTTTCTTACCCTCCACTCTTCGCTCCACCTTCTTTGTCTTTGGTGATAGCCCATCTAGCCCTGCGATTTAAGTGCCTTTGATTTCATAGATTCGACATTTGAGAGAAAACTTGTGGCATTTGCTTTTATGCTTCAAATTTTATCATTCAAAGAGTACATGACTTGAGTTAAGGCGGGATGTTGAAGATAACCCTGGTGACCACTTTAGTTGATAACGACGTTGAGTTAGGATCTGGAGATGCAGGCTGAATATTGTCTGGTTCCTCCTTCAAAGACCAGTAGTTGTAATAGGAACATGCTTACATTCAGTAACCTTACAAGACTGCACATGCCCTGGAAGGACAATGTAGATTCCATATTATGTTAGTATTTTGGAAAAAGGATTTATGTTCAATCACCGTATCCAATAGAATGGAATTCCCTACTGATTTTGTGTCTTCCTTTCCAACTTTAATCTTGAAATCAAGCGGTTATCTTATAGGCATTGTGCTTAGGATATTTCTCATAAAAATATTAATGTTTTGAGCTTAGAGAAAAAGGAAATCTTGCATTTTGAAAGCAGGAGTGATAGTTTTTAAGCATTCCTTCAGAATCTTAATGATAGACATGGTGTTACATCACCAAATTTGAGGAGTTCTGAAGTACAGCATTTAAGACATAAAATGTGAATTCTAACAAAGAGTTTCTAAACATTCCTGATGACTATGGATAATATATGGTTGCAAAATAGTTATTTCTCATGTCTTTATGGGTAAATCTTCATTCTTTGGTGACCCAATCTAGTATAAATTAATAAATTATATAAAATATATACTCAAGTAGTATAAAGTAATAAATTACTGAAAGAAGGCCAAATTGTGGTATATTCTAAGTGTAAGGACAAAGAAAGAAGAGATCTTAGAGACAGTAAATACAGTACAAAGATTAAAGATGAAATGGAAATTCACAAGTAAACTGAAATCTACTGTTGACACACTGACAGAAGCATCTCTCTACCTGTCATGCTTTGCTAATGTTGACACTGTTATGATGGATGTTATTCATCATTTGGTGTGAAGGAGACTGCCCTGCTCATTGTAACCTACTGAGTACCTTGATTTCTCTACTAGACACTAATCCCACATTTCCTCCTCTGCCAATTGTGACAATCAAGTATTTCTACAGATATTATAAAATATTACTGAAGTTAGAACAAGATCGATAACTTTCCACTTATCAAGAAAAAGGAATCTAAATGTATTTGTATAGGAAAATCTCATCTGACAGCATTTCATCTAATAGTGATTACAATTGCAGTTAAAGTTTTAATTATTACTATGTGGTAAATATTTTGTCAGACTTATATTGGTTGGCATATTAAGTCTTCAGAAACATGAAATGTAAATGTTCTGAATGACTGGACTGTACTGTTTTACAGATGAGGAAACAACATGGTCAAGAACTTTGTTTAATGAAACACTGTTAGAAGAGAATCCGGTAAGGGACCATTTAATTTACATCAATGTCAAAGTACATGAGTGAAAGCAAGGTATTATCGATTTTTAGTATAACCTTTATTTTATCTATGCTGTGAAAAATACATTAAAAATGAGCAAAATAACTATAATGCTGTGATTAAAATTCAGAATCTGGAAGGGTGAATGCCTTCTTCCAAGTTGAGGTATATACAAAATTTTAGTCTCTTAGCTCCTCAGCATTGTTACAGAAATCCTAGCTAATGTAAAAAAAAAGAGAGAGAGAGACACACACACACACACACAGAGAGAGAGAGAGAGAGAAAGAGAGAGAGAGAGAGAGAGAGAGAGAGAGAGAGAGAGAGAGAGAGAGAGAAAGAAAGCATCCTTATTTTGAAGGATTCTCTATGTAGCCTAACTGGCTACATAGAGAATTTTAAACAATCTGATGAAAAAATAATAATAATGGACAATTAAATAGATAACCTCTTGCCCTAATAAATGAATATACTAAGGTCTCTGGATTAAGATAAATGTATAACATATTATATTTCTATAAATATCAATGAATCAGTTGAATATGCAATGACATTTTAAATCAGCCCCTAAATTAAAACTTAGAATAAATCTAACAAAAATAAGTAAAATTTGTATGCTAGAAACTACAATGCTGTTTTAAACACTCAAAAATTAAAAGGGAAGACTCATATATTTCAGTTTTTCCCAGGTTCATAACATTTTTTTTAGAAAATATTTCATATTTATTTTCATTTATGTGTATGTGTGTATGTGCACATACATGTCTGTGTGTCCAAGGAGGCCAGAAGAGGAATGATGCCCTGGAGCTGGAACAACAGGCAGTTGTAAGTCACCAGACATGGGTACTGGGAATCAAATGCTGGTCCTCTGAAGAGCAGCAAGCCCTATTAATCACTGAACCATCTCTCTATACTCAATAAATTCTTACCAAAATCTTGCCAAGTTGATTTTTATCTTAATATAAACAGATTATAAAAAAATTAAAAAAGAAACTAAAAGATTAAAAACAATATTGAGAAAGATGCAGATGCCTACATTACTTCTTGATACCACAGAGCTGTAGTGTCAAAGACTGTACAACGTCAGTTGAAAGAAAGACTCATAGCTGAATGGAGCAGAACAGATAACCACAAATAGGCCCACAAAAAGTCTTACCTTTCATAACCCCCAATACTGAATTTCATACACATGTTGAGGCCTATCTGGTCAAGTATTTGCATCCAGATGTACCTCAGTGTAAGTTTATCCATTAAAAATTTAATTATTTTTAAATTTTATATTTTTGAGTGTTTTGCCTGCATGTAAGTATACCCACCCATGCATACAATTCCCACAGAGGCCAGAAGAGGGTGTTAAATCCCCTGGAGCTGGTGCTACCAAAGATTGTTAGCCTCCTGAGACGTGGGCTCTGGGAACTGAACCTGGGTCCTCTGTAAGAGCCTCTGCTGAGCCATCTCAACAGCCCCTAGATTCTCCAGTATGCACAACTCAGGAAGAATGTTAACCAGGGAAATAAATACACTTTGACTACATTTAAAAGGCACTGAACTGGAACATACTATCTTTTCTGTTGCTGCTTTGTCATTTATTTTTTACTGTATTTAAATTTTCACTTCACATACTTTGTAATCTTTTAACAAATAGACTGTGCAGTCCTCAAGGCTGATGTTTTTCTCTGAATCTTCTCTGGGTATTCAGCACGGTGCTATTAGGAAGTCTTATTGCAATAGGCATATGATGCAAATTTCAGATTACTTGATTAACTGAGAGTGTCTCATTAAGGTATTTTTGGCACTTTCTTTGGAAGTAGAATAGCATCCATTGTGGACTCCTGAAGGGCTGAATTGTCATCACTATGTAAATGTCTCATACAGATCAGTTCTGCAGCTATGTTGCCACTTTGATTTGTCTCACCCTGTGGTGACTCAGAGGAACAAGACTGCACCTGGCAGCAGAAACAGCTGCATGTATCTTCTGGAGCCGCAGATGTGTTAGAAGGCTGCACTCATAGTTCTTGAACCCACCTTGGTATGCAGATTGTTCTAGGTAATTAGCAGGTAACTAGGAGCAGGAGGAGGCTCTAGGTAATGAGAAAAACACTAACCAATGTCCCAGAGATTCCGATATGTGTTTACTATTATTCTGAAGTAGTTTAATAAGATAAAGCATACTGGTTAAATCCTAGACACTTGGGGAGTGTAACATGAAACAGTGCATATGACTTGAGAAGTTAAAAGATGATTTATGGAATGCAGTAGCGAAAAGATTGAAATATTTATGCAATTAAAATGAAATGCAGCACAGCCTGTTTTATTGAGAGAAAACCTGACTTAATTTCTTCCATCAAAATATCTTAATGACTCTAAGAACTGCCTTTCCTGAGATTTTATGGTGATTTTTATCAAATAATGCTAAAACAGCTCACCTTCCAAGCCTGGTCCCCCATCAGGGTAGCCTGTAGGCTCAGAGTACCTCTAACTAATGACCATTCATACTATTGATTTTGCTTTAAATATTCGACTGAGCAATATATCAGAAGATATTTGGGAGATAACATCCAGAACGTACTATGCCACCGTAATTACACAGTAAATTAAAGCAGGGAAGGTATATGAAAAATTTATAGCTGGATCAAAATTGCATTTGCATTATGAAAAACAGTGACATGACTTAGATACTTTAAAGAAAAAGAATGATTAATGAAGCAAACTGCGATGTGGCTGGAAGCTACCATTTTCTTGCTCTTTTTACTGCTTATTATCTTTTCTGCCTTATGTTTTCTACTTGTGCCTTTGTCTCTTTTCCTTCTGTCCAATATTCAAGACAAATTTAGGGGGTAACTTTAGAAAATGCAGGTTTGAGATAAGGAGTAATCCCTCTTTTTTTTTTTTAAATAATGAAACATTTAGAAGCAACAGGCTTTTGCTCTGAAAGAAAATAACATAAGTTCAATGTAACTTAAATGACAAGCAATTGTTATTAGTCTTTAGTAAATTTTTTTCAGCAAAGTTGTTCACATAAATAAAATAGTTTCCTGGATAATAATCAACAATTATTTAGATTGGATCAAATTATGTTTATTTAGTTAATACATTAAATGAGGGATAGTAGTATCTGCTGTACTCCAGCCTGGCCTTGAACTTGTTAGGTAAGAATGACCTTGTACTTTTAATCTTCCTGCTTCTACTTCCTGATTGCTGGGGTTTCAGACTTGAATCACCATGTCCAGATTATGCACTGTTGGGGACTGAACCCAGGGTTTCATGCATACTAGGCAAGCAATCTACCAAGTGACTAACATCCCCAGCCCCTAGTTCTGCTTTTGTCAACTAGTTTCTTGGTCTTATATGCCTACATATCAATACTTGCATAATGCTTTCTAACCAAAATAGTGAGCTGAGATTCTCTGTCATGAATGTTAAAAAAAAAAAAAAGAAGCATAGCCATGGTGAGAAATCAGACCAATATTTTAATTCCCAGTATAGTATTGGATTTCATCTGTCTATATTTCTATAGTATATTATTAATTTTAATAATTATTTAGCTACATTTAAGAAGTCACAATTCAGAATAAGCTATATATATATTTTTTGTTCTAGTGTACCATAGGCCCCGAGGAAAGAAGCCTCTGTCTTTTTCTAAACATGTTGATACTAGTTGCTTTCTCCAGAGGTCCTGTTATTTCTTTTATTATTTGAATTTAATCTCTCTGAAAACCTTTAAATATCCAGATAGCTAATTAAAGTGTACCTAATATCTTGAAGTATTTTTCTTAAATGCTGACAAAAATACAGAAAGTCCATTTAACATATTTGACCTGAAAACAGAAACTAATAATTCTCCATATGTGTTCATATGTGCATACGTATTTGTGTATTTTGTGCTGCTTTCCTTATATTTAGCTTATGGCCCTCTACAAGTAGCAAACCTTTTCTATTTTGTATTAGCAAAGCAATTTTAAGAAGATATATAGGCACATATACCTATTTTTGAGAGTAGGTAACACCTTGATTTAAACTTGTGAGGCCTTGAGCAGAAAACTCACCTGAGTCCATGCGGGCCTTTTACTACAGCATAATGAGGTCTCGAATAGGAGCTGTCCGATATTTTGAGTTTGTGGTAATTTGTGAATTGGCAATAGAAAAAAAATCACATATATTTATTACATAGCCTTCTATAGACATTAATATTAATCAAGGTTGATTACTAGGTTCAAGAGGTTGTTAGCTCCCATATGATGAAGACAGAAACCTTAGACTATATGTCTAAGACTTAGACTATATGTCTACCTGGTGGCATATGGGGCCAAGTTACTTAATATGTCACTCCTGGCCCCAGCTAAGAAGAGATTTAAAGTTTCCCAACAATGTTGCTCTTTTTCCGAATTATTTACTTGACTAGGTCCTGATGTGCTTGTGTGTGAGAGTGTGTGTGTGTGTGTGTGTGTGTGCTCTGTGTGTATGTGTTCACATGCTGTTGTTCAAATACTTTGTTGGTATAGTTATATTTACATTTAATACACATAGCAAAAGATAGTCATCTCTGAGCACATATGAGGCATATTTATAAGTGTATATGAAAAAAATATTATGAAGTCATTTGTAAATTTATGAGACTACATTTCCAAACACTTTATATTTATGTCATTTTATAGTTTATGGTTCATTAGACCACAAACACTGAAAGATGAGAACTGCATTATAAAAACTGTGAGGCCCTTAATTAGCCTGTAGAAATCAATAAATAACTGTTATATGTAAAATATTCATAAGTAATAGTAAATCTAAGAGATTAGAATATAGAGCCTGGGATCATATTTCAAACAGAATAATACTGACTTGTCATGAGTAATCAATTAACCCTACTAGTAAATGATCTACTATAATCCTGAAATTTGTAAGTAACTGTTTGCGGTATACTGTTAATCCCGCCATGATCTAGTCTACAGTCCATGCTGTGCTTTAAAGCAGGGACAAGGAACCATGGATCCCTGCCAATCTAAACTTTACCTATATGATTGTCCAATTCAGAATCTAAGAAATTTCCTTTTGTTTACTTTGTTCTAGCACACTTGGGACCTGAGGTCTGTGCATGGCATCAAATGTCCTACACTAAGCTACAACCCAAGCCCTGTAGCCATGTTTTTCCCTAAGTGTGTTACATTAGATGTGTTCTAATTGGTCATGTGATATCAGTGCCCAAATAATATTTCTCATGTTTTCTTTTGGTTCTAGACATTTAAATATCTACTCTTTAGCACTTCACAGGAATATTTTTCTCATGTTTACCATAAGTTCAGTTCAAATGGCTATCTTATCCCTCAATAACAAATTTTTCCAAGTAGGAAGTTTTCTTATAAGACTTAATTGTAATGTTTCTAACTACGGCAAACATTCAGTCTACACCACCTTGCTCATTTCTACATCAAGAATCCACAAGCCTTCTTCCTCAGGTTTTACCTAGACATTTCATGGGTTATTTATGACAATAAATAATTAAATATTTATGAACTACTTTAATATCATGATGATTATTTCATAAATGTTAATACTGAAGGAATAGGCATGAAAAAGATGCATCACTATGCATTTTGGGTTTTCATCTACTCACAATTGCCAAAAGTAAGCTCACAAATTCAGTACACACTATTAATATGCTCTATGTTTTCAGAATACAACACACAAAGTTGTGAGAAGCATCAGTGGAATTTTAAATCTACTGATTAGAAATACCATATATAAAGAATCAATAAATTTTAATCAACATGGAGAAGCTTAACATCAACAATAATGTTAAAATGAAGAGATGCTGGAACCTATACTTGAATGCATCGAATCAACACGTGATATAACAACTGAAATTTTTCATGTGGCCTGGTGTTTGTAAAGAAGTAAAAGAGCAACCCCCAAATGGGGGCTGGAGAGCTGGCTCAGAACTTTAAAAAGCACTTGCTGATTTTCCTGCATCCATATGGCAGCTAATGACCACCAGTTCAGATGCTAGGGCTCTGACATCCTCTTTTGGCCTCCTCAGGCTCTGCATGCATAGAGGATGCTTATATACATGCAGGTAAAAATCTCAGACATATAAAGTCAAACTAAATATGTTTTAAAGAGAAATCACATTTATTTTGGAGTGCTGATATTTGCTTCCTAGAGGTTCATCAAATGGGTGACGACACAGAGTATCATAAAAACAATGTGTGAATATATTCATAAGAACTCATATGATTTGCCACACAGCATTTATTTTCAGGAGCTCAGTATCTAGAGTTATTAACTCTTCTAATTATTGTGTGATTCTGAGGCTTTCATAGGTAGGTATGCAGATATTATGTACTATCTACATTTACTGTCTTTTCATGAATCAAGTACTTAGATGAATTGATAAATAAAAGCCAAATCAATGAGTGTCCATTGAGTGATATCCTCAGCATTCCCAGTTTCAAGTTGAGATGTGCCTTTCTTGGGACTACTGGAAGGTAAGAACAGCATTAAAAATGAAGAGTCAATGTTCTTTTCCAAAGCTTCAATTTTGTTTAAAAATTTACTTGAAATAAAACCATGCATAATGAAAACAGTTATATATTATGCAGTAATGTATAAATTTTTCATTAACGTTAAAGTGAAAAACAAAACTTCCAAAGAAAGAGATGTATAGTTTGTGCAAGGGGCTTTTTCATCACTTATATTGAAAGGACTCACTTTCTTTTCCTATGTCATTAGAAACAGTTTAGTGGAAAAATATGAATGACTTTACACGAAAGTATAGGGAGAATAGAGATATATGTTCTCCCTGCCATTTTAAAGGTTAAATATGACATCATTTGATCTTGAGAACTGATGGTTCACAGCATTACTGTTGCTATGTCAAAAGACCCCCTAAGTCATGGAGTCAAAAATGCAAAGCCTTTACACACTTTTTAAGACTTAGCACTTACAAATTTTATTACATATTTTTCCTTATGAACATTAGGGGTACATTTACTTTAATTAAATACATAAGCACATAATTAATACATAGATGAAAGTAGGTAAGAACCTAGTCAAAACATACTCAGTTCAAATATTTTCTTTGTTACTAACTAGAAGAATATTTTTAAACAACATATTTTAAGGCCTGATTTTCCTTATCTATCATATGAGTATAATAAGGCATGTAACTCAAATGATTGTGAGGGATTAAAGAAAGCAAACATGTACAGCACCTAGATGATGCCTGGCACAAAATAAGCACTCAATTCATCTCGCAACTAAATATTAATTGAAGGGAAAGTAGTTGGTCTAAACAGGCAGTAAATGTATACATTGGCATCTTTTTTAGAAATGTATGGTTTCTTTAAAGAAACGGGGTTTTCACATAATGTTAATGAATGCTCAACAGCTTTGAGATGCCTCCAGCTAATGTCTGACCTACTTATTAGGAAAGAACCTCCAGTAATCTGGCCTTTACAAAGATCTGCTTTCCTGGACTGACGAAATTGCATAATTGCTACTTTAGACATCACTATAGAATGTTTTCAATTACATTAAAATACTGCAATCCTTATAATTGTTAATTGTTTCTCTTTTGTTAAATGTCTTCTTTCTAGCATGTTGCAAATGTCTGAAACAAACACAGATTTACAAAATATATAATGTGCATGTTAATAATTATACTTTAAAAATAAGTCAATATTATTTCCAATGAAACATTATAAATAATAATTTTAATAAAGTTTTATTCTGTTTCCAAGATGTTTGTGGCCATCAGAACACCTCTCACCTCTGTAATATCCAATTATATCACAATCAGATTATTGTAATCCTTCATCCTTGATATCACATTCTATTTTGGAAATTGTGAAAACAGAATTTCCAAGGTAAATAGTAAGAGTCAAAATTTGAGAAAAACTTCCATGAGGAATGGGTAAAAGAATCAAGTACATTTACATTTATATGACAAATAAAAACATTAGGAATAGTTGTGTTAGCAAATGGAGTGGGTAACTGAAGTAGATTACATTTCGGGTCATTGGCAGGATTCAAACAAAGGCCCACTCATCTGTTATGCTCAGCTGCTAATTCATTTGATGATAGGCTCCTGCCAAAGGCATTCATAAACTATTAGTCATTGATTTGGTGACTAGAAATTTAAGCAATTTAGGTTACTTTGGAGGGAACTTGTATTTCTTAAGATCTACAAATGAAAAGAATTTAAAGAAGAGTGGTTCTAAGGCTTGGAGGTATGTTTTAAATATCATCTCATGAAAAAATATTTTGTTGAATAAAAATATCAGATATTGGCTTTGATTTTGGTGCATCTACAGAAAACTTATAAGTGATATTTTTTCAGTGATGTACTATCAGCATCAATCATGCTCTGTCCTGAAGGTGAAGAATAAATAATAATTTAAGTTAAAATGTGTTGAACAGGACACATGTTCTCTTGTGAGAATTTTCTTTTTGTTAGTAGTAGTATGTTTTCTTTGAAACCAATTGGTAAAGTTTCCTACTTATTATTTTTTTAAACACATGCTTGACATCAATATTAGCAGTTCTAGTTAGGTTACACCAGGTAACTACATAGCATTAAGTAATAATAAAAGTAATATATACAGAGTTCATGTTTCAGGGAGATGGAAATTTCATTAAGATTCGATTTCCACTATCAATTATTAAATAACTTCACCAGAGTATCTTCATCTTGTAAACTATTTAATAGACAACCGTCTCAAGAAAAGAACATATTCATTGATGTATGAGTGTCTTATGAAATAAAAACCATCAAAGTCTCTTTTGTACAGTAAAGATTTCCTAAAGATAGCATCTGAGTAATATTGTCACAAGAATAAATTGTTAGAGAATGAAAGTAGACTAAAATTTTACTTTTAGTTATATAATAATAGCTATCTAGTACTAGTTTTCATTTCCTGGAAATTTTATATTCACTCATTATTTAGAAATAATTTAAATGTTAACTGTCTTCCTTAAAGTCACATTCCTGTGAATACTACTAGTGTGTGCTTTCCTGTTCTGATGCTACACAGAGGAGGTTCTCAGAACAGAATGAGACAATACCATAATCAGAGTACACAAATTCTGAGTCTTGGCTTCCCATTTCTGTTTTTGTAATGATCTCTTGTCATACAATATGAGAGAGAGAGAAAGAGAGAGAGAGAGAGAGATTTTCAGAGATAATTTTAGCTTAAGTCAAAAGGAAGTCTGCTATTTCTGTTTCATTAGTATCAGAGCATAGCCATATTTACATTCATATACAAATACACAGCAATCACACTATAACTTTATTGTAAAGCCTCAGGTTTTTTTATAGCATGTTCGTATAATAGTATATTCCTCAAAAACTATGCAATGCAGTGAAATATATAGCAGAGATACTTGCTCCCCAGGTTTCTGTTCTGATTTAATCTTAAATAAACTGAACAGTTTGATCACTGCTCGGCATATTAAGTAATATCTATCTCATTGCTGTTGTGGAGATTTATTTGATTGTGACCTATCAGAGAATAGGGGAATTAATATATATTCCTTTGTATTTCAAAAAGCTCGCATAAATACTGCCACATGGGAGTGGTTTGTGAAGACTTTAGAGAATTCCATAAGGCATATAGCAGTTACCTTACAGCTCAATAGAAATGCTTGCGTCTATGCTAAGACAATATAATTTCCTTTTTTTTTTGTATTTGAAAAAAATGTAGAATATATATTTAGCAAGAACTTTTTAAATTACTTCAGCAGTGTGTGGACAGTTTTACAGAGGGTCTTCCCATGATTCAGAGCCCAGCTGTTCAGTTCTGTTCAGGAAGACTGGGCTCCAGTGTGTGTTGTCCACGCAGGATGAAGGGAGAGCATACTGCTACTATTAGGGATTTTTGTTCTCTCTTCACCTGACCAACTTTTCTTCATCCCTCATTCATTTGTGACCTCTTCAGTGAGGCGTTACTGACCCTCCTGTTAAAGGTAAATTCTCCTGTCAAGTATTCACAGAGCATCAGATAGCTCTCCCACAAAGAAACGAAGCTGCCAATTTTCAACTTAAAATGTAAATATTTGTTCATGTCTGTCTTTCTATTAAACTTTCAGTGCCAGGAATCAGAGCAGGATCATGTAGATTTTTGTATTCAAAATGTTGTACCAGCAAAACACCAGGTATGTTGAAGACACTCCATCAACAGTCAATGAATAAGTGAATAAATAAGGAGCCTGTAAAGTTCACCAAGAGCCAACAGGTAGCAGGCAGGTGCATTTAACCAAGACCTCACTGTAAATATACATTGTTTGATTTTGGAAACACAGTGCCAAAATACATATTGACCATTTTTAAATGCTAAAATGAAATCTTGTAATATTTCTGTATGATTGAAATCAATTATAAAACATAAGTATCTATAAAATGTGGCAGAAAGGTATCTTAGTAGATTTAGAATTTAAAAAAATAAAAGCAAAACACAGTCATAACAAAAGTAAATGTTTGATTCTTAACTGCTTCAAAATTATCTGTTGACTTGGGGAGGTAAATTCAGTGAATTTCAATCTTGTAATATAAGTTAAAAAGTACACAGTAATCAAGTATTCAGCCTGATATATTGAAAATGACAGTACTAATTAAAATTAATATAAAAGGTAAAAAGTAAATTGAATTAAATTGATTGTTCTGTATTCCGTTATATATCAATTCTGTTTTCAGTATTTGCATACTATTAGTGTTCACTTTTCTCTGCATATTAAATTTATTTTGCAAAGTTCATAAAAGTGCATGCATCACAGTTAGACAGGCACAGTAAGTCCACAGGCACTGCACTTACACACATGCAGGCATGACACTATATACATAAAATAAAAATGTAGTAAATTAAAAAAAATACATGTAAATCAACAGAACAGTTTAGTTCCATATATTAATAACAAATTACCCTCCCCCCAAATCAAGAAAACAATTCCATTTATAGGAGCATCAAAATGCTAATGAATACATTCAAACAAGGAGTAGAAAGATCTATGAAATGACACCATAAATAATGATGCAAAATACTGAAGAAGATACAAACAGGTAAACACCTTCTTTTAAAGACTGGAAAATACTGACATTGTGAAAATGTCCATATTATCCAATGCAACCAACAGATTCAATCTAATCTTTATCAAACACCAAATGACGGTTTTATAAACATAAGGAAAATGACCTTAAAGTTTCTATGGTATTACTAAAGAATTCTAATAGCCAATGCAGTCTTGAACAAAAAAGAAAATAAAAGCAGATGAGATCCCACTATGTAACTTGAAAAAATATTATCTAGCTATTTTAGTGAAAAGCACATAGCACTGTCCTAAGAACAAAAACAGAACAAAGGAATGGAAGGGAAAAAATATCCATGCAAACATTTACACTAATTAGTTTTTTACATAGGTGCCAATATACAAGGAAAAGGGAACAGGGCAATTTTACCAATAAACGATGATGGCACAAGTGAATATCCATATGTACATAAATTCAGTTGGATTTATCTAATACCATGCATAAAATCAACTCAAAGTTGACTGGAGACTTAAATGTATGACAAGAACTAGAACAAAATTCCAAGTCTGAGGTAATGACTATTATAAGTGGATATAATCTGTACTAATGACTTTAATTAACCTTAGCAAACATATGAGCTCTTATGTCTTGTGCCCTGGACATATGATTTTGTTTACTAAGAAACATAAATTTGGTACTCCACTCAAAAGAATGAATGTGGGTATGCTTGAGAATTAACATATCAAAGTGCTAAAAGGTGGTGCCCCATCTGCATTGGATAATGTAGAAATAGGGAAGGACTAGTGACTTTGGGTAAAGGAGATATTCTAGATCTAGGGATAAAAAGACTGGATGGTCTATTAAAATAAGGGTAGAGTCAACTTATACTTCCCCAATTGAAGCTGGAAAAAAATTTTTTGAATAAAATTGTGGGTGGGGCTGGGCTCAAGGACACAGTTCCAGAAACAGAGTTCCAGAGACAGTTCCAACAGCAAAGTTCCAGGAGAGAGATGGGTCCAAGAATGATCTAGGGGAATGAGTAACCTTTGATTCTGGGCCCACCCTTAAACACTAAATTTTAAGAAACATCGATACTAGAAAGTAGTAATGGAAACTAAAATAGTTGAACTTTACATCAAAAGAGATAATAGAACTATAGTTTCCAAAGTCTGAGTTTCTGCTATGAGTAGATGTTGATCAAAGAAAGAAGCTTTTTGATGGGAGGAATAGGTTTATGGTAACTACTGTACAACTTGGTAGACAGTTAACAATGCCACACCATATTTTTGAAAAGTGATCAGTTGAAAATAAAAGTATTCTCATAATAAAAATTATGCTAAGTAATGTATATGTTAGCTCATGTCAGTCATTCTACAATGTACACATATTTCAAAACATCATATTTTAAGTGATAAAAATGCACAAATTTTATTAGCCAGATAAAAAATAAACTAATGAACATTAAAATTTCATTATTGTACTTTTCACAGAATTGATAAGTGCTTTACAATTAAATCCTAGTGGAATTTTAATATTTTGAAGCACCAAGACATGATGACAGAGAAACCAAGACTTTAGCCTTGGACGGTCTAAAACTTCGTCTAAAAATCAAGTCAACAGCATTTATTTCATATCTTAGTGCAATTGTTCATTGAGTTCCTGCATATAAATCCTTAGCATAGACTATGATGTATGGATATCCCTCATAAAGAATGTGTCATTATTAACATAATAACAGCAGTGTCTGTAATACATGTCTCTTCTAGAAATAAATCTTTGATCAACTATCTCTCTGACAAATAACAATATAACAAACTAAACCTAGAACTATGTACATCTAAAAACATTTACAAAGATAACATGTGCTAGACCTTCACAGAGTCTCCTAGTGCAGTGTATACTGAGTTTGTAAAGTATAAGGGTAAAATACTCTTGAAATATCCCTTCATAGTGAATAGTTAATCTTCTGCACGGTATGGGAAGTCTAATATGATATTTGAATTCTTATGAGGAATTTGTTCCTAAAAGTTCCTCAAAAGAAATAGAAGAATAAGTGATGAATATGCTAACTTATTTCTATCTAACTTGATGTCACGTTTCATAAACATTATATTAAAGTCTGTACAGAACATAAAACAATCTACTCAGAATATAAAGTAATACATATATATATATAATCTTATAATCTGACATGATATATAATGAATGTTGCTTTACAGACAAGCCTCTTGAATCTAGTTTTCTAGTGGTCTTCCTGCTTGATTTCTTCTTGCTTTCTTATCCATCATTTTTATGAGACTAAAGAGTGTAATGCAAAGCACAAAGGGCCTATGTCAGAGGGAGGAAAGGCCTTACATTACACTGCCTAATTTGAACAAAGGTGTACAAAAAGTAATAAGGCAGTAAGTCATCTTTTCTTTGTATTTCTCTGAGACCAAGTCAACAGCTTGGTAGCCAGATACTACCTTTTACATCATATGTTTGATAACACAGAAGACTACATAAAAACATACTAAATTAATGATGAATTGTGCAAGACACTTACTAGGTACCATCAATAGAGAGGGTAGAAAAAAATCAGAAGAAACCTGTGGTGCTTTGCTTACCCAAATTGAACTTAAAGGAAACACTGGGTAATAGGGAACAGCTAATCATTGAACTCAAGGATTGTAAAGTCAAATGACAGCAGAAGGAAAGCGGGCAACAAGCTAGGAGGGAACCGGGCAGCTCGGAGAGCATGAATCCCGTGAAGGTACCATGTACTGCTGGCAGCTGCAGAAAATGGAGGTCTTTCCCCTTCCCAGAAGCCTTTTAATTGCCAACAGTTCCTTAGCTTCGGTTGGGATATCTTCCCACTTCTATGTCTCTGTGCTGGGACTCTGTCTGGTTTGACTTGTGCAGGCTGTCACCTTTGCTGTGAGTTCATAAGAGTAACTGATCAGCTGTATGGAAGAATCTATTTCTTTGTAATCATGCGCCCCTCTGGCTCTTACAATCTTTTTGCCTCCTCTTCTGCAATGAATCCTGCGTGCTGAGAGGCAGAGGTTTGAAATAGGTGTCTAATCAAGGATAAACACTCTGTGGGGTCTCCTTCCCTACTCATTGGCCAATACAGACACTTATTCTCTGTGCTTTTCCAGTTCTCAGCTATAACCAGTTCTCAACTACAACTATTTGTTGCAAAAACGAAACAAAACAAAACAAAACTTTTTGGGTAAGGAATGAAAAGTACACTTGCCTGTATATGTCCCTCAACTGATTAATGGATAATGAAATAAAATGGAGTCCTACTCAGCAATGAAGAAAAAAAGAAATCATGAAATTTGCAGGTAAATGAATGGAACTAGAAATTTTTACACTAAGCGAAGTAACACAGACTTAGAAAAACAAGCAACATGTGTTTTCTCTCATGGGTGGCTCTTACCTCCAAATCCCTAGATGTAAATACATATCCTGATATAACTGCTGGGGATAGGAAAATGGAAAGGGATGGAATAAAAGGCAAGAAGCAGCTTAGGAGAGGGGAATAGCAGGAGAGAGATGCCATTGAGGAGAAGGGAGATGAACTTTAGGGAGTGAGTAATGAGGTTACACAGGACGAGTGAGAGGAGAGCGAAATAAGGCTTTGATGTTATAAAAATCCAGAGTGAAGAATATTAGTTCAAAGCCCTACTGAAAAATAAACATACAATAAATATAAGCATGCATGTGTATAGCTGAAGGCTATAAAAAATAACACAGGACAGGCAGGACAAACCTCCCCTCGAGTTATTGGTCAGGGTAGTCCAAGAGACTCCCTGGATAACACAAGTGATTGCCACAGCCTTCAACTGTCTCCCAGAACTCAAATGTAAGACCCTACTGTTGAAGACAATCCACATTTCAGGAACAGGACTTAGAGTCATCCTGGAAGCTTCCTGCCTGAAGACAAACTCTCATGGTATCAAGATATTCTAAAACCTGCCATGGGAGAAAATTAATAAATGTTCCTACCCAGCTGTAAAGTCTAATAAATAATGATTGGCTGAGCAAACTATCACTACTGGTGCAGTAATTGCGGTTTTATCCAGAGAGAATTAAGAACTGTCTAATTGGGATTAATGCCCGTTCAATGGGAAATAACTCATGTGTGGTATTGTAGCTATAGCCAAAGGTTATGGTCTAAGTCATAAGTCCTAGAGAAAAACCCACTTTGCCCACATCCCTAGAACAATGAAATTTCTTACTTTATTCTTTATATGTATTGATAAGGTATTTTCTTTATTAGTCTTTAGATCTCATGAACTGATTTTTGAATGTCATACTTACTTTGCATATTTATCATAGAGCCTACTTGCTATGTTTGGTAGTGATGTGTAATCATAAATTTGTGTGTGTGCATGATTGTGTGCACATATGTGTATAGGTCAGAAGGCAACCTCTAGTGTAGTCCTCAAGTTTTACTTTGTTTGAGACAGAGTCTTTTGTTACTCCCTGATGCATACACCAGACTATTTGGTCTGTAGGCCTCTCTGGGATTTTGCTGTTATAGGCCTCTCACCTTACTACAGTAATTCTAGGGTCACAGATGCACCAACGTATCTGACTTTATATAGTTTCTGGAGATCCAAACCCACAGCCTTATGCTAGCATGTGCATTTCCACTGTTGAGGTAAGGTCTTTCACCGAACCTGGAGCTAGCTATTTCAGCTGGAATGGCTAGCCAAGCCCACAGGATCCACGTGTATCTGTCCCTGCAGACATGGGTTTGCCATGTCTGGCTATTAGATGGGTGAAGGAAATTCAAACTCAGGTTCATGTTTGCATAAGCACTTTAACCATTAAAACCATCACTCAATCCCTATTATTGTATTCATTTTAATAATTTTTTTGTGGGTTGGAGAGATGACTCAATGGTTAAAAGCACTGACTGTTCTTACAGAAGACCTGGGTTCCAATCCCAGCACCCACTGGAAGTGTACAACCATCTGTAACTCCAGTTCCAGGGAATTTGATGCTCTCTTCTCTCCTCCATGGACACTGAATGATACGGGTGCCCTTACGCACATGAGACATAACACTAATACACATAAAAATATATATCAAAAAATTAAATGATTTTGAATTTATGTCTATTGAAACTGTATAATTTCCTTAAAATATATTTGCTTGCTTTCATACTAAGGTAGTTTCATAGAGAAATATTAGTTTTATTTCTACCTTCTGAAAGAAGTTGTAGATAATTGGTGGGTTATTTTTCTTTAGAGTTTTGTTAGGATCTTGCCTGGTTACTTTTCTCTGTTTTAGAAGATATTAATTATTAATCATTTGAAGAATAAATGTAGAGCCAGAAAGATGGCTCAGCAGTGACAGTACTTGCTGTTGCATGAACCCCAAAACATGAATTTGACTCTTTGAACATACAGACGGAAAGAACAACTCCTTTTACATATCTGACCTTCACGTAGGTATGCTGTCAAACACATGCACACACACATGCACTCATGCATGTGCACACACACATGCACTCGTACATATACACACACGAATAAAAAAACAAAATTTAAAAATAAATTCCTAAAATAACTTAAAATACCCTTATTGTCTGGTTGCTCCTGTGACTTTTGACACATTGTGTCTTTGAAGAAACATTACCTCAGTTAACAAACTTATAAGACATAAAGATGTCCATAACGCTTCCTGTTTCCTTTTTAATGCCCTGCGGCTCTGCAGTGATGTCATTTCTGATGCTACTAATTAATGTCTTCTCTTTGCATGTAGTTAGTCTGACCAGCGCCTTACCACTTGTATTCATACTTTCAATGAAATCTGCATTGAGCTTTATTAGTTTTCTCCATTATTTTCTCATTATAAGATAATTGATTGCTTTGGTTTTTGTATTTAGTATTTTGAGATTCTTTTTCTAGCCCTGAAAGATGTCAACTTAGACTGTTAACTTTCAGTTCCTGCTTTTTTCTAATATATGCATTCAGGATAAACAGTCCCTTTAAAACTGCCTTATCTACATGCCACAAACTTTGAAATCTCTGCTTTCATTTGAAGTTCCAAGTATTTCTTAATTTCTCTTGGTATTTATACTTCAACTGAGGTGTATTTTAGAAATATGTTCTGTTTCATTTGTGAAATATTTTCTTAGTTTTCAGATTTTTTTCCCATTCATTTTTCTATAATTTTTTAAGATTAACTTCCTTGCTGGATGATAAATAATAGTATGATTCCAATTATTTAAAACATTCCAGTATAAATTTTTGAGGCCTCCAATGTGATCTTTCTTGGTAAATATTCATGTCAGGTTGCGAAAATTTGTATTTATCTGTTGGATGAACTTGCATTATACCCACTTTATCAACATTGTGCTGACTTAAACTATGTCTCTGCTGATTTTTATCAACTAGAACACACACACACATATTCACACACATACACATAGACACTAAGACTAACAGAAAACATGATCACACTTGCATACACATAGGTATTTTGGAGTAGAATTACTTCAAGGATTTTATTCACTAGTCACCAGAGGACCACAATCTCCTCCTTCTATTCCATGTATCCAAATAACTGTCAACAGAAAGTTCTGGGCAGTGAATGAGCATCTTTCTTTAGTAAGAAATCTATCATATAGTAAGTGTTTAAATATTGATTTATTGCTGGATACAGTCTTGTGATCGGGTTCCTTGGAAAGCTGAGGCAAGATGATTACAAAGTCAAAGTCATCTTTAGCAACAAAGTGAGTTCAAGAGCAGACTGGTCAACTAAATAAGGTCCTGTCTAAAATTGAAAAATATATAGAATGCTGGAGATGGATGTCACTCAGGGGTAGAACACTTGAGTGGCATGCAAGATGACCCATGTCTGATCCCCAGTGCTGGAGAAAAATAATTGACTTATTAACATTGATGTATTACTATGTTAAAAAAATCTATCACAAACTAAGTTATTTTGCAATATGCTTTGAAAAATGGCATTTTCTCAGGCAGGACCATGATCATACTATATTCCCAAAGTCTCAAATGTTGAACTTAGCTGTTTAGGCACTGCCTCCTGCCTACCTCAGTAAACACAGAGAAGTTATTCTCTGCTGGAACCTGAGACTTTTACCTGTTTGCAGAAGAAAGAAATCACTGTTATTCCTACATTTGCAAAAACTGCCAAAATTTTCATATTTGTTCTTAAAAATCAACAACTAGCTAAGGTGGAAAACCCAGTGTGGAGAAAAGATAATAGCAATCAAAAAGTCTATAAAAGGCATTGCAGATGTGAATTGTGGATGGGTATAGCATATTCAATAACATACAGTGAAGAAATAAAAATGGTCGGGGATGCTTGTCTGATATTACTTCATATTACATATGTTTACGATCATAAATGGTAATTATCTATAATGAAAGATTTACACTCATTCAGATAATGAGTTTCTGCTACGAGTGTCAGTTGTTAATACCACGGAGGCTACATTCCTGAGCTATGTGTGCACAGGGTTCTGTGAATGGTAATAGACCAGAAATGACTCTGTAAAAAGCTATTTCCGGTAACGAAAATCTCATATATTTTATGAGATAAAGATCATGTGATACTGAGAAGAGGTACTCCAGATTTAGAAAGGAAATGAGAAGCGGGAACTGTGCAATGACACTGACAGATGTTCTCCAAGCACCATCACGTTCTCTCTCCTTCAGGATCTGCAGATGTTGCTATAACAGGTCCTGGCACTAAGTGCTTTAGAGTCTAGAAAAACAAAAAGTAACTTTTATATTACCGTTGTATGTAACTTTTTATGTCTTAAAAGTTTGACTTTTTGGCAATATTTAATAATTAAAAATACCTTCATTTAATACCCTCTTTTCCTCTTTTCTATCTCCTTTATCTACTACTGTAAATGATAAATATATTTTTTTCCAGTTTAAGTTGAGCTTCTTTTCCAGAAAAGGAAACTGATGTTAGATAGTGAGTATCCTAATCAATCAATTATATGGTCTGTCTATATAAAATCATATTTAAAAGCTTAATTTGGGGAGGGTATGAGTCCTTGTCCACATGTATGAATGTGTACTGTATGTGTGCAATATCACAGTTTCATTCTCTGTGAAAAGTCTGCTTCCTGCGTTTATTTGGCGTTAACACAATCTTGTCTTTAGTCCGAGCTCTGACTTGTGCCCCACAGCTACAGCTGACTCTTCTTTCATACTATCACCTTCAGGCATATTCTTTCATCATCAGTTTTTTCTCTTAGGATGCTATAATCTCTTCTTTTCAGAATTTGTTTCATGCTTATTTAAATATTTTTTTCTACCCAGAATCTATAAACCCATTAAATCATGACTGTTTATTTCACTGATTGTCTATGAAAAATTTTAATAATGTTCCTAGTGAATAGTCAGTATATAATAATTGTTCTGAATTATGAAAATGATAAATATGGAATAATATAAAGAACACTGAAACTGAGATATAAGTTCATCCTAATCTTTAGTCACCTTTTTCTTAAAGTGAAATTATTTGACTGTTTTGGCTGTGGCTGTAATTTGTAAAAGGGAAAAGAACAACACAGATTTTCTGGCATGGTAGTTCAGGGAATAGTTTGTGGATAGATAGTACAAACACAGGGCTGGGACCTGGTAAGTAGTAGTGGTAGTTGTATATATTGTACTCTTAGAATTTGCCAGTTCCACATAGTTAAATTTAGCAAATGAATAATTATGAAGACCAATTTTGCTTTCTACATGTTCTGTGCCTAACGAAGAGAAGACACATCAGATGTTTATTGAATGTGCATTTTCAGAAAGTGTGCTCTGATAGTCACTCCACGATTCATGTGTCTTCATTTACTTAATTGAGAAAAAAATGCAGAACATCTTCTTGTTATCATCTCTTCAACTATTCTGTTTTTGTTTCATATTTAATCTTATCCTAGAACAAGTTTAGGTAAAATTATCGATGACTTGCTAAAAGTTTAATATTCTCAATTGAATATCTCATAATTGTCTTTCTCTCAGTTTTCTCATTCTGATTATCACTACATTTTACTTTAATAGCTAATTAACTCGATGTTCTAGAAAAATCATCATTAACTTTTTGTCCACTCTAAAAATATTCAAGAGAATCAAATGATAAGCTGTGAGAGAGAACAGAAATTAAAATTAAACTGTGTAGGAAAGACTCAAACAAATACTACTGTGAGTTACGGAGAAAAAAGTAACATCAAACAACATAATATAACAAATATAAGATAGTTAATGTCTCAGCATGGGATGGTGACACAAATTCCACATAGAACTCCTCACAGTCAATTTACTGTGTATACGGTTTTGAGTATCAAGGATATGTAAAGCAGAAACAAGAGAAAATAGAGAATTTGGTAAGAATCACTACCCCACTTAAGACTTTTATACAAACCTATAATATCTTTTATCTGGCCTTGGTAAATTTATTTAAATTTGTATAGTTATTTTCATTAACTTTAATCTTTTACCCATATCAATGCAATGATTTCTTTTCCATTGATTATCCATGTTGATTTGTTTGTTTACAGTTATTAGTATCTGTTAGCTGCTACTGTTATTCCAGTTTCGTGGTTTCTTCATCCTCTTTGTACCAACTTTTCGTCCATTTCATCTTCTTGCTTTGAATCTTGGAAATATTTTTGATCCTTGTAATGGCTAATCTTTGTTGTCCACTTGATGAGATTCAGAATCTCAATGGAAACAAATCTTTGGATATGTCTCCAAGTGGTAACATAGATTAGGTCAACTAAAGCGGAAAGATTACCATTAATATGGGTGGTACCATTCGATGGACTGGGGTCAGACCGAACAAAAAGGAGAAAGTGAATTGACCACACAGTTGCTTCTGTGCTTCCTGACAGTGGTTTCAATGTGACCAGCTGATTCCTGTCCCTGCAGTGTGAGCAGCTGCCTCCTGCCCCTGCCATTACTACCCTCACTAGAATGGAGTGCATCATTAAGAATGTGAGTCAAAATAAAACCTTCTTTCTTTAAGTTGCTTTTGTCAGGCATTTTGTACAACACCAAGACAAGAAATTAATAAAATCATTCTCTAACACAAGTGAATAAGTACATAAATAAACTATTACATTTGGAAGTTTTAGAAACCCTGGATATTTTAAGCCTAAACATGGATAATACCCACTGGAAAAAGCAATTGTCTTAGTAGCAGCCTTTTCATCCTTACAGCAATAGCTGCAATTATCACTGGTCAAGTCATAGTCATGTACCAGATGGGCTGATGTCCTTCAATGCCTTCTCTCTAAGTCTCATAAGCCCCATTTCATAGAGGATGAAAGTGAATCATCAAAAAATAAATGATTTTCAAGTGCTACTCAATGACTGTACAGTGGAATTCCAATGCAAAGCCACACCTAATTTTAGAAAGATCTCAGACTGCCTCATGACATTTATTGAGAAAAGACAGAGAGAACAACTGAGATAGCACAGACTTAAATAAAAACAAAACAAAACCACAACTTACTAGTTACTGAAAACACAGCACGTAGCATCTTAATGCATGAATGTGCTCATAGCAATGGCTAATATTTGTCAGCCAATATGCAGTGAAATATGTATACTGGTTCTTAAATGTTGAAAACAGTATCACCAGTCAGACAACATTAATTCTTAATTCCATTAAATGGTCTTCTTCTAACTTATTTAGATTACCAGCATTTGAAATGTTAGAAACCAGCCCAGATTTGTATATGTTCAATATTTTGAATACTTACTCTGGACAAAAAAAGAAGTCGCCCACTTAATCCTCATCCTTCTCTCTATTTTCTTTCAAAATTATACTCAACTAACATTATTACAGCCAATGATTACCTTTGAAAGTAGATTTCTATATCATCTATTCCTTGAAATCATGATGAAAAATTCAAAGAGGCCTTTAATTTGGGGTACTTTTTCATATATATATTCCAGCATCTTACATTCTCATTACTACCATGAGTAATGGTAGAATATAATTTCTTTGAAATAGTCCTGAGATCAATTTTAACTCATACAAGTTTTGCTAAATTTCATTTTAATTCTTTCAGAGTCATTTTTATTGAATAAATGAAATTTAAAATGTCCAATTATTTACGGGTATGCTAAATATCTATAGCAATATGTTTGGACACTTTGATCCCACCTTTTGGTTAGTCCCCTTTATTCTAACCCAATTAAATTAAAACATGAACCATTTCGTGCCCCGTTCCTCTTACAATGGCTTCCTTCCCAGATTATTCCACAATATTTTTGAAAATTTAATTATTTATTTATTGAGACAGGGTTTCCCTATAGTCAAAGATTACTTTGGCCTACCTGCCTCTGCCTCTGAGTGCTTGGATTAAAGGAATGCAACACCAAGTTCAGCTCCTTTACAGAGTTATTATTGAATCCGAAAGATATATCCATGCATTCTCAAACACCTCTGTTTCCTTTACCTCCTTACATGTACTGAACACTTGTTTTCTGAGAATATTAGGTCATGACACCCAGTTATCATTTTTTCCTCTTCTTTCTCCTCTTCACCTGTCCTTCTCCTCCTCCTCTTCTTCCTCATCCACATCCACATTCTCCTCTTAGTTTTCTTCTTCTTTTTCTCATAAACTTCATTTGACTCAGGGTCTGGAAGTGCAGTTTGTATCCTCTTTCCTCTGTTCTCTACCTGTCTCTGTGCATCATTCAGTTTTACTTCCTTTTGCTCTCGTCCATCCTGTCATGTACGGACTTTTTGATCACTTGGCCACTTTGTATAATTAACTGAAAATGTCACTATCCAGCTTCTTACTTGCTTTCTAATCTTAGAGGATTCTGCTCTCTAGCCCAGATCTAAGTCTCTTAGTTCCCTGGCTTAACAACAGTGAGCTGTTTGTTCTTCAACCTTGTCCCTGAGTGCTTGTCAAGTTACTTGGCTTTCTGTTGAACTCACTCTTTCACTCAATTATACTGCTCTTCTTAGGTAGAACCACACAGCAGACCTTGTCATCACTCCAACACCTGTGCAAGCCAATTGTCCTCCTCACTGACACTTCTCTCTCTTTGCAGCTCTTTTTGCTTTAGAACATTCAGTCTGATTATTCTCTGCACAGAGTAAATCTTCCAATTTGTATGACTGCCTCCTAGATTTCTTTTTTATCTGGATTCCTTCATCTACTAGGAAAATCATTCTTCTGGAAACAGGGGAACTAATGACTCTCTTTTTGCCACTATGAAGCCATCAGGGCAGCCAACATCTCACTGTCTTCCTACAGCACAGGTACTGAAAATTGGTAGAGAATTTAGAAAACTGGATTGATGGAAATCGTAGGATATCACGAACTTTATGAAAACCTTATTTTTAAAGCATACTCTGTATCTTGTTCTTCTCTTCATTTTCTTTTGCTGGCATCCTTTCTACACTGTCAATAACTGGTAAATCACTTCTCGTTTACTTTCCTTTCTCTATGCTTTTTTCTTGTTTATATGAAATCTTACCCATCTCAACAGCTCAAAACACTACAGAACTTAAATAACTTGAGTTTTATCTTCATCCCAGACTCCTCTATACATTTAGACTATGCATCTAGTTCCTTAATATGTTTGAGGAGATGTATAATGAAGAGTTGAAGTTTAAACATTAACAAAATGAACTTTAATTTAAAACATCTTCCTGCAGACTTCCTCTTTTCCAGTTAATACTATCTTTTGAAGCAATTATTCACCCCTTAATTACTAAGTAATTAATCTATCAGTTATACTTCAACATGTGCCCTAAGCCAGCTCTTCTCAAATCATCTCTCTCTCTTCCAATTCCAACTCGGCATTTTCTGCATCCTTGTGTGGAGAGAAGATAACATCATTCTCTGGCTGCCTTTGTGTTTGCGTCATCTAATCTGTTCTTTCTGTGTCAACCAGGTGAATTCACAAAGCATCCTGCTGACTACATGTTTCATTTTCTAAAAACCAAATCTGTCACCATGACATATATATTTAATTATCTTGTGCCCTTGTCTCTGACCATGTTTGCTTCTCATTATCTTCTCAATTTATGTGATTAGGTATAATGTTAAAATTTCACTTAGATATTCAAATTAATTCATATTTTAAGACCTTTATAATTAAAATCCCTTATTTGTGGAGCACTTTTCCCTTTAAGTCTAGATCTCACCATTCAGATTTCAACTAATAGGCACTCCTCAACCCTGGATAAATCAGTCTCTTGGTTGCAGAAAACTCTTCTACATCCTCCACTTAATTTCATTTATAGTACTCATTGGTCTTCAACTTTCTTGTTATATATTTATTTTGTAGTTATTTTCTTTTCATTCCCACTAGAATACACTGTGAATCTGAAAAAGCATGGATTGCTGCTTATCACATCTTTATTCCTTCAGAAGTGAGAAGAGCATTTATAAGATGACTAAAGTGAATGACTTTCTTTGATGTCAATCATAAACCATTCTTTGGTTTTAGTCCTAAAAATACCATTTATTTTCACAAATTAATATTCAATATTCCATTTATACAAACAGCTTTTTACATGAACTGATATATAACATTCTAATAAGAATTGACTTCCATTTTCAGAAATAATTAAGATTCACTCTTCAACTAATCATTTTCATCAAGCTATAGAAGAATATGTGGCTTTATTGCTTAACTGTCAAAAAGTATGAGAAATACCAGCAGGTGAATAATGGAGGGTGGAATGGACAGGATTACAGTCACCTGAATGTGCAGCTGTTCAGGGGCACTGTCTTGCCGACGCTGGCAGTGGGCTTCAGATTGAACGCTTAGTGATATGAGTAACAAGAAGTAAAATCCAGTTTGCCAAATGTAGAAAATCAGAACACAAAAGATGCTTCTTAAGAATTCCAAGCTAAAATGTATCTTGAAATTTGGGCCCAAATTAAAACTTCAGAATCATCATTTCTAATTTACAGCTATAGAATTGACCCAAAGTTTGAGAATTATTTCAGTTATGATTTAAGCACTAGCTCCTTTTCACCCTAAAAGAAATGCAGAGATCTGCTTTGAAGATGTTATAATATTTTCACTAATAAACGTCTACTGACCATCAGAGTGTGCGGAGGTGGAGTTGACTTTGGGACATGCCCGTGTGGCCCATAGCCTCGGCCTCCCCTGAACCTGGGAGCCACACTGTGGTCAAGTCAATTTCCCAGTGTTCTGTGGCACACTGATGCCCCTGTCCCTTCCCTGTGCTGGAGCTAGCACAGGAACTTGTGTGTGTGTGTGTGTTTGACCGGGGTCAGGGGAGGGGTGGGAGGGGATGCCAAACTGACAAGCTCCTTCCTGCCCCAACAAGAATAAAAATTACCAAAAGTCTATTGACTACGAACACACTAAAGTCATTAATCACGCACAAGAAGCAGGAATGGGATGCAGAGATAAAGTGATGGAAGCTGTACACTTTAAATATAGCAGGTATTAGAAATATCCGACAAAGCTAATCTTTAAGAAGTTTGTAGATAAGAGTAATGTACTTAATATGTTTTAAAATATTAAATATAAAAATGGTAGAAGAAAGGATTTTTAGTTTTTGTTACGAAGAAATGATTAACATTTTAGAAGATAAATGTTCACCTTGTTTCAAATGTGTACATGTATTGAAATTTTATATTAAATGTTAATTAATATACAAGTTGTAATATTTTATGTATCAATTAAAATACATTTTAAAGTAAATATTGTAAGTAAATATAAAGTTCTATAATGTTTTAAAATTACTAGCAAATTTTCAAAGGAGTCTAATGGAAATTTTAAAATACAATTTTGAAATTAATAGGTATGTTAAGTTGTGTATTAAAAGTTATATAGGTTATTTTACTAAATTATATTTTTATTTATTTATTTTTATTTTATGTGTATGATTATTTGCTTTATATAATTCATTTGTGCAAGCAATCTCTGCAGAGTTCAGAAGAAGCTGTTGAATTCCATAGAACTGGAGTTAAAATGCTTGTTAGGCACCATGTAGTTGTTGGGAGCTGAACTTGGGTCCTCTGCAAGAGCAGCCAGTGCTCTTAACCACTAAGCCATCTCTGCAAACCCTATTTTTCAAAATTAGAGACAGAGAATGCATAGCTGAACAGAACTCAAGATTTGTAGATATTTAATATTTAAAATGTAAAGACAGGGTAATGACTACTAAGGACATAGTGACAAGTTGTCCTATTCCGCTGGATTGACAGTGTGTCACAATACGGAAAAATGAGTAAGAGACAACTTAAAGAAAGCAGATTTTTCAGGAAGCATTATATGACGTGAATGTTTACGATTAAATCAGAGTGAGTCTAGTGAAAGGCAAACATGGAGCTTCCAACAGGTAGACACACCAAACTGCATGACACCAAAGCCAAGCCGCAAAAATGTATCAATAAATGAATGAAAATAGCCAAGCAGCAGTAGAAGACAAGCATCAATGGACTCAGTCTTCAAATTGCTAGAAAGATCACAACCTAGACCATACTTAGGATCATATAAACTTGGTTCCTCCAAGGCCAAAGACAGAGCAAAATCCTTTTAGAAAACAAAACTGTAACATCCAATAACAAAAGCACTTCTAAAGTAGTGGCTACCACTGTGGAATAAATGTTGTTGGCTCTGTTTCCTAACACTGTCTTGAGAATGTGGAAATATTTAGTGATAACTAGATCATTTCAGATCACAACAAATGAAACGCATAACTGGAGTCTATGAGGAGAGGTAAGACTGTCTCTGAAGACACCACACACTGTGTTCAGAGGACTTAGAGAAATCAAGTCAGCATTGACCTGGAAGCATCCTTCTCTAGATTCAGTGAAATGTATAAAGAGTGTATAATGTGTGTAATATTAATTTCAGCTTATAAAATATTTTCAAAATGTGACTGGGTCATAAGATTAAAGGAAGTCTGAGAAAATGTTAAGAGTCAGGATGATACATACCACCTTCTAACGATATTAACTCTTGAACAAATATTAGTAAAGGATAAACAAACTCATATACTTGAAAAATTTAGAAATGTGTATATGTACTTCATGGCTCAAAGGAGAACAATAATGAAATCTAGGAAATATTTGGAAATGATCAATTAAAAACTGTAAAGTACAGCAGGGTGGCATTTTTCAGAGAAAATAATAACTGTAAATATTTTTGTGGAAAAAACAAAATTAAACTCAGTACCCAACTTAAAAATTTAGGAACTTAAAACAAACATGAATAAAATGAAGAAAACTGTAGAAACAGCATTACTGAGACTTATGCAAAGATTATTATATAATTTTTAATATTAAATATCTCTTACCAGCAATATGATAAATTAAATTATCAAATGGAGCACAAATATATAATGCGTAGTATTAATTATCTTGAATAGTTGGAAGATAATACTTTAAAATAGGTAAATTCTGGTGAGATCTTTTGTGAATAAAACAACACACCAATGAAGATGGATAAAAGTTAAAAACACTACATAAACTGATGTCACAGCAAAACAAAGACAAATATGCTGGTGATCCCAATCAAAATGTGGTTTACTGAAAATGACTTAAATAATGAAATAATATGGGATAAGAAATGACTGTAATAATTAAGTGGCTGTAATAATATTTTAGAGCATTTCTATGTGGAAAGAATAATTTACAAAAAGTCTGTCAAACTGAAAATTGAGGTGTATAGTACTGAGAAAATTTCTATAGAAAAATTCTATAACAGAATTCTTTTAAAATTATTAAAATACTTGCATTTCTAGAATACATTAATGTTGATGTCAAAATGAGACCAAGTCAACAAATACAAAGAAAACTACAGGAAACTGTTACATACACAAATATATGTAGTGATCTGCTTAAAATATAGCAAATCATAACAACGTTTGTAAAAGATAAAATTACACTGTTATTCAGGTTCTCTAGGAAAACAGAATTAGTTGTGAATGATTATATTGTTTATCATAATCTAACATGTAGCCGATTAAATTCATTGAGAGATCTATTAACACTAATCCATTCCTCCTCTGCCCTGTCTGGTGTTCTTATTGCAAGATCTAGGAATTGGCCAATTTGATTTGCTTCAATTGAGGAGACGTAACATACTGTTTCTACTTGTGGGTTCTTGTTTTCTCCCTTTGGTCTTTACCATGAAAGCGGCTAGTCTCAGTGAGCCGTCACTCATTTAGTATGAGCCCATGAAAAGGAATACATTGGAGCTCAACTGATAAACCTTTGACACAAAGCACCAATGCATGTAACATGAAGACAGAATGAATTTTATAAAATTTTATTTTCATTTTTATGTGTATGAGTTTTATGCCTATGTGTATGTAAGTGCACCTGTGTCCTATAGTGCGTCCCTGTCCTATATTAGTCACAGAGGACAGAAGAGGTCATTGGATCCCCTGAAACTAGACTTATGAATGGTTGTTGGCCACCATGTGGTTGCTGGGATTTGAATTTGGGTCTTCCACAAGAGCAATTCTCTTAATCACTGAACCATCTCTCCAGACCCCATAAAATGAATTTTTAATGTAAATTATTAAAGGTTCTTGGTTAATTAAATAAATGGATTAATGTCTTTTCTTAATTTCTGAATAAGAAATAGAACAAAATAAATGAAACTAGATATCTACTCCTAAACTTTAGAAAATAGAATATTAGATATTAAAGAAAATATCTTACTGTTTATCTACAAAAAAAACACAATAAAATTGTATTACTTAAAATATTGTAAATATTTCAAAATTTACCTTTAAGATGGGGATTAAAATTAATGTACATTATCACCAATTTTAGTAAACTGAAGCTGAACATGAAAATGTTATAGAGAAATAACTCACTAATGTCATAGTTAAGTGCAAAGAAAATTCATGAATAGTTTGATACATTTTAAGAGCTAAAAAGTGGCTTTAGCTTTCTTTTGGAGGGGGAACGGTCAAACTAAACTAAAAAGGTGTAGTTGAAAAATAATTGAAAATTAAGAATTTAGATACAGCTGGAAATGGTGGCACAAACCTTCAATCCCAGCACTCAAGAGGCTGAGGCAGATGATCTCTGTGAATTCAAGACCAGTCTGGTCTTGAGATCCAGGATAGCAGGGAGTATGGATAGAAACTGTCTCAGAAAATAAATAATTTATGTGTAACCTAATATACATATTTGTGTGTGTGTGAGAGAGAGAGATAGAGAGAGAGAGGAGAGAAAGGAGAGAGAAACAGAGACACACAGAGAGAAAGAGAGAGAGAGAGGAGAAACAGAGAAAATGTGTGTGCATGGATGCGTGTGTGTATGTGTGTGTGTTACTTAGTTACTTGGAGAAAATTTTTTAAACTTCAGGAAATTAATGCCGAGTGTGGTAATACACACCTTTAATCTCAGTACTTAGGAGGCAGAGGCAAGTGGATCTCTCTGAGATCTGAGATCTAGGCCAGCCAGTCTACATAGTGAGTACCAGGAAGACTAGGGCTGGGAGACATCAACAAGAACAACTGAAACAAACCAAGAAATAAATTTCAGGAAATTAAATTTAAGAAGACCAGTATTCACCAAGCAATAACCAATTTATTAAACAGAAAATGTCAGTATCCCCAGCTTATAACTTCTTAAGTAATTAAGAAAGTAATTCTATTGCTAACGAGATGGTTTAGTTGGCAAAGTGGTTGCAATGCAAGCATGAGGACCTGAGTTCAGATTTCAGTTACTTACATAATAAAAGCCACATGCAGTAGTGTGCACCTATAACACCAGGAAAGATGGAGATGCAGAAATTCTTTGAACTCATTGGCCAATCATTTTAGTCAAAGTAGTGAGCTTCAGGTTCAGTGAGCAACCTTGTCTCAAAATTAATTGGAGCATGATGGAGGAATACATCCAGATGTTGATCTGTGGTCTCAACACACATATACATGTGAACTTGCTTACACACACACACACACACACACACACACACACACGCACATACCCATGTGCTTAATTTAGTCGATCCTGACAATGTTCCAACTTGTTATGAAATTACCATCACAAAGTAGTTTGTGGAAGTTCTTGCAGTTCACTTTTTTAAAAAAACGATATTTTTTCCTTCTGGTAGTTGTGCAGTAGTATGAATTTATGGTTTGAATTTTGATTTGCTGTGATAATTCTTTATGCATTTATTAGCCATTGTGATATTCTCTTTTTGAAGTGTCTGTCTATGTTGTTCTATATATTTTTCTACAAGGTTATCAAGTTATTTAGAGTATAAAATGAGAAAATATACAAAGGTGATCTTTGTAAATTTGAAAGTATAAAACACAGGTAAAAGCATATTTATTATTAGTTAAAATATACATATATGTATGTTTAAAGTGTTGAAGTCTAGAGCAAATTAAAGTGAATGTTCCTGTGTAGCTTTGTTTGATTATTTTGTTTGCGAAGGTAAAATCAAGTGTATAAATTTACCAGGACAGGATATAGCATGTTGGACAAGCTCAAAACATGGTAACTATATCACTGTTTTTATATCTAATGCCTTCAGCTTGAAGCATTCCAAATATTGCTAAGCAATAAAATAACTGAGCTCCAAACCCAACCAAACTGTTGACTTGGTTGTTGATTAAAGATTTTCATCAAGGATAAAAATCTTTCATGGTGTTGTCACATGTGTTGAGACAATTTGGTTATGTATAAAGAATATCAGCAAACAATATGATCTGGAAGACCAGGAAGCCTGCGTGTTACAGCGTCATTGGCAGCTTTCTACAACATATAGAAATTGACTTGAAATTTCAGGAGCTTTGTGTGGATTTTGCTTTAGGTATCGAAAGGAAGCTTCTTTATTTAGACCTCAAGAGGAGCAGACTTTTTAGGCATCATATGCTTGGGTTGAATGAACTAATTACATCTGCAACACAGAAAAGAGACTGTTAATATTCTTCTTGGTTTGTAGCACATTATCAGAGTAGATAATAGATGTATTTAGAAGACTAGGGTAATATGTCTTTTATATTATTTTTTCAAGTGATAGATTAATAAATATTGAGACTGAGTGAACACAATTTTTATAAATTAAGAACTTTCAAATGAATACAAGTGGAACTTTTGGAGTTTTATACTTCAACCTAGACTCTAACAAATGCTAATATATGCAGAACAAAAATTTGAAATAATGGGTCACAAATGTGAAACAAAACAGCAGCCGCATACATATCCTAGAGTACAGGATAGAAGCCAGGTGTCTCTTTTCAGCCAAATGGATAATAAGTCCTTGAGATGTAAAGGGAAGAGAAGAGGCTCATGTAATAGAATTGGCAAACAGCAGTTTTGCAGAGCAGCTATCCGGCTTGTGTTGTTCTCAGAGAAGAAATATCATTATGATACATATCTTCAGCCAGTCCAGAGAATTGCTCAACAAATAATATTACTATATTTTGGACTTGCATATGTGCCTAGAATGCCTGTGTATATTAAATGTATTAGAGTGCATTGGTAGATGACAGAGATATATTTTCTTCATTTAAATCATTTACAAGTTATGCTTTGGAGAAGAGAGATTACTAAAGCATAAAATACTCCTTGAGTTAAGACCATCATTCTATATTAATGCATGCCTGATGTGCTAACTACTGAATACTCCGAGCAGTTGTTTGACAAATAGGAGCAATTTAGAGAGTTAAATACAGAATATCAACATCAAAGTATGGATTTTCTTACTTTTATGTTGAGTCTCAGAATCTCATATTCAAATTTCCTTTGTATTATTATTTTTATTTCCCATCCATTCGGTATTCCAAGTCATATGAAAAATGTTTCAGTGTTTTTTTTTTAATTATTTTTCAGGGTGAAAACCAAGGCAAGGTTCAGCTTTGTGTTAATTAATGTATTATGCTTAATTTATTTTCTGTCTCATGTTTCTCAAGTTCATTTGGCCTTCTGAAATATCTTTCTGAATTTGGTTTAATTTGCTTTTGGAAAACCATTTAAAAAGTTATTTGAGAACATTTACTTTATACTGTCTTGAAAATTTATGTAAATTAATAATATGCAGAATGAAAGTTTTTTTTTTCAACATATAATTTTATTGAATTTTTGTGCATTTCATACAATAGATCTTAGCCATATTTAAACACCCCCAATCTGTACTCCCCCATATTCCACCCATATGCATTCTGTCATATATGTTAAGGCCTATCGAGTCAAGTTTGTGAACCCAGATGTTCCTTCATGAGAGTTCATCGACCTGAACCTGGTTAGCCTATCTACACATAGCTGGAGAGGTCAGAGAGCCTAGAGAAAATCCTACCCCTGTCACATCCCTAGACAGAAGTAATTTCTTACTGTATGTCAAATATGTGTGCTCATGTTTATAGACATGTATACTAGTCTCATCAAAGATTCCTTTTGTAACAAATGGTGATTACTGTAGAACTGTACAACTGTTTACACACAGAGAATATGTGTTTGTGAGATGCCCAGCCCTAGGTGACACATCTACAATGGAATCTCTACACCTAAGGCTCATGGAACACAGTGGAAAAAGGGGTAGAAAGAATACTAGTGCATGTCTCAACTCTCACCAACTGAAGACTGATTTTACAGAAGTGCAAAGCATGCCATATGTAAACCTACTAAAAAACAAAATCAATAAAGGGTATCATGTCTTTCTAGATGAAACTATTGAAATACAGTATAAATAACTCACAACTATCCAACCTCAGTGTAAAGGATTTATGCTGATTTGCTTTGAAAGATAAATGTTATAAATGAGATAGTTTTCACAAGGACCATATCCTGCTATTCCTGAGAACAGTGGAAAGCTGGGCAATGATTATAGGTGAGCAGCCCGCTCATTATATTTTATATATTTTCGTTCTTGTCAAAGAAATCTGGAAGGCTGGGGTCTGAAGTGCAGGTATGAAGACATGATGAAAAGTTATACCCAGCCTGAGACATTTCAGAAATTAGAAATCAAAACCCAAACATGCCATGGGTAAGGGTCTAGGGCAGAATGAAGGCTAGGCTTACACAATATAACTATAAAATACCGGTGGGATGTAAGCTTTTTAAATTTTCCACAATGCCATGTAGAGTTCTGTGCATTACCAAATATAGAAATAATGTGAAGGCACTCCATCCACTCATCTTGAATTCAGTATTTGGAGATGACATGGTAAATAAGACACATTTGTACTCTTTGTGACTCAGAGTCCAGAGCACAACTACCAACTTGGCAATTAATATACAAATAACTGTATCACTAAATAACGATCCTTCCATGAAGGTAAAATTCTGTATGTTGGAGTCTCATACCTGCTGTATGGTCAGGCTAGGGTCACAGTGACTCGAGCCTGACCTCCCGAGACAGAATTCCAATTGCTTCATTTATGGCTATGTGACTTCAAATTATTATTTTATTTCATTTGGTTACTACTTGATGAACACAGCAGGAGTATATTATTTGTAAAATTCCATAAAATGGAAAGAGATAATACATTGAAGAATCAGATTGGGAGAAGGCATGTTGAAAAGGACACAAACTTTAGGACTGCAGACACATTTCCTGCCTTTGTTGACATGATTTTTATCTTCTTTTTTTAAAAAAAAATGTTTTATTTATTTTTTTTATTTTATGTATGAGTGTCTTGCCTACATGTGTGCAAGTGCACACTTGTTGTGCAAAGCCTGAAAAGGTTAAATGAAAGAGTCAGATACCCGGAACTGGAGATACAGATGATTGCTAGGCACCATGTGGGTGCTTGGAATTGAACCTGGGTCCTCTGCAAGAGCAGTCAGTACTCTAAACCACTGTTTCATCTCTCTAGCCTTTGAAAATTTTAAAAGATTTAAGTGATAGTTTTCATGTAAAGTCATGGGGAATCTTTTATTTTCTCAATGATAAATGTTTAAATGGTTTTGACTTCTGAAACTGAATCTATAGTATCTCTTTAAAAAATACAGAGAGTTTAAAGGAAAATGAAATGGAAGCAAACATAACTGCCAGAGTTTTCCAGTGAAATGGAAAAAGCAAGGGAAAGCTCAACTCCAGGGAGAACTTGAAGACCAGGCACACCTGAACTTTAGTAATACTACAACAACCTGATGCTCCGGGCAGGTTTAGAATTTACAGAGTACATCTTTTATCATGTTAAGCTCAGATAAGATAGTGTTTCAAAGATAAATTAGTTACAAATAAGTACTAAATGAGTGTAATTAATCAACAGATACATGTCTCTGATGTTTATACAAATTTGTATCAACTCACAGTTCTCCAAATTTTTCTGATGAGGACACCTGGCAGAACTCACTGATTTTTATCTTTATTTCTGTAAGGTAATGGTATCACTGTGTTCCCTAGATTGATCTTGAATTCTTGGCTCTGGCAATCCTTCCTCAGCTTTCTGAGTAGCTGAGTGGGACTATAGGCAGGAGTCACTACACCAGTCTTAGCCACTTTTTTATTTAAAAGCATATTCCCTATATAAAGTATGAAGATTTTATTTATTTAATGTTAGAAAATGCTAGGAATAACTTTAGCAGAGAAATTTTTAAGTTAAATGTAGAAAGCTAAATGAACTCTGAGTATCATTTGTGAGGTGAATTTGGAACTTTCATGTAAGGTTGGGGTGTTTCCTCACATCTATCACATCATCAGTGATGATGAAAGGCATTCCCGAAAGCCAAAGAATAGAGCGGAAAATTGATTCAGGAAGAGGAGACCTATAGCACACAAACTGAATATACAAAAAGGGAAAGAGGTAGAGACAGAAGAGGCTATAATTGTTATCACTGGTGCCTCCAATGAGCACCTTTTAATTCTCAAGATGCCACATAAAGACCTACTTCTGATTTCCTAAGAGCAATCATTTGAAACATCGCTCATACATAACACGTTCAATCATTGTAACTCATCATGATTACCATAAGAAATAATATTTGCAACTCATTTTGATGTCCAGTAAGAGCATCACATTGAATATCATTTAATGTTTATTGAATATCAATGAATAATAACAGATAGTATCTGTCTTTCATTCTTTGCTTATTTTATGCATATTTGAGGAGTAGCTCTCTCTTCAGAAAGGTATATGGATACTGTCTCACATGACTACACCTTGGTCAATTGCGAGTTTCATGGAAATATTTTTTAAGTATGCTCAGTATGATTTTCCATTAAGGTACATAAACATATTTGCTTTACTGGAGGAGGGATTCAAAATTTATGGACAAGAATTTTTTTCTAAAATTGACTTTGAATTTCAATAATAATTTAACATGATAAAACAGATTGCAATGTTTAACACTTTGTAACTGATACTATCAATGAGCATTCAGATCTATGTCTATGTTTGAGATTTTCAATATTTTAATATTTTAAAATTTAAAAAGTTTACTATGGCCAAGCAGAATAGGAATTTAAGTACACAGTGAATATGAATTGTTGAACTACAATTTAAATCATGTATGACTCAGAAAGATTAAACAACCTCTGTGTGCTACGAGTTCCTCATCTGTAAAAATAAAGAAGCATGCTCTCCTTGTAATTATTTTAGAAATTAATTAGTAGCACTGTATATTAAGCACTTAGAAATATGCCAGACACATAGTAAGCACAAAATAAATAGTACTTATTATGTTGGGAAAATTTTTTGTTTAGTATATAAATAATACACTTGTTGAAAAATAGAAAGCCAGTGTCAGAGTTCTATAGAAAGTACTACAGGTTTTCATGCTATCTCAAAAAGAGACAAAGAAGCTGTGGAAGCTGATCAACCAGGAGGGATGCAATAGTACAAATGTCACACAAAACTATTTCTGAGTGACTTCAAGGAGGAAAATGGATGTGGTAAGCAAAATGGGCAAAAAAGTATGTTTGGGCTTATGATGATGTTTAACTTCTTGAGTTGGGTGATGAGCTGAGTACTCATTTGTGATCATTCAAAAGAGCCATACTGTTATGATTTGTGTACTTTTCTCTGTGGATATTCAAAAAAATGTGTTAAGAAAAAATAAACAGTGGAGATTCTTCTAAAGTCCTACCCAGCCTTAAGGTAGTATCATATCTGGTCTCTTCACATTAGTTTATTTGGGATTAAGAATGCTAGAGAAATGGTACTTGCCTATAGTCCCAGCACTTAAGTTGCAAGAGAAGACAATGATGAATTTGAGGCCAGTCTGAGCTACATAATTAGACATTAAAAACAAAAACAAAGTACCACATTAGTATTGCCAATTCAAATTTGGTTTTTCTGCATGTTGAGGAAGTGGCATTTATTACTTTTTCAAAAGGTGCAAATGTCATAACATAAAACATTGAAAGGATGTTCAATGAGATGCCATTTATGGTTATTCTGTGTGATGACATTATACATAATTTTATTTTCTTCTTTGAGTTCCTTATACCTTAGAATGTTAAATATACATGAACTGTATTTTATAAATAGAGGAGAAATAGTACATGGTAAAGACAGAACTTCAAAGTGAATAAACCCTGAAACCAAGCTTGAAATTGAAATAGCCATTTACACATGTGATGGTCAAAAATCATATATCTAAGTAGCTACAGATAACCTTCATTTCTTAAGTAGTCTTTATTAAAATCCAAGGTAATACACACCTTGTCAGTTAAAAACAATTCAACTTAAGACTTTGTAATGTTTTGCATTGAATATGACTTGCTTACTGTGTGAAAGTCCATTTGCCTATTTCATCTTCTTAAGGGAATGTAAACAGGCACAGAGAGTGATAGGGAATACAAAATGCTGAGCAGCACAGTTAAATTTCTGAGCATTGTTGGTAGCCAAAGGCAGAAATGATTTTACTGCAGAATGAATCAGGGCTCTGTATTGCAGGGCATGGCAAGATGATGTGTTTATCTATTTATACAGAGATCTACTGAATTTTGGTATGTAGAGATTTATTTCTGTGTAGCAAATCAAAATGTCAAGCTATCTAAATGGATATCTAACATCTGGCATTAGATAAGCACGCTATTCCTTGTTTAGATAGTACAGATGCTTTCAAAATTAATTTAACAGCTTCAACGTTCAATATTTTCTCATTTGGAAATTATGGCAATTTGGAGCTCAAAATATCCTTTGAGTTTCTCTGACACCCGCCCCCCGCCCCAAGATTCCTCATTTTTGGAGATGGAGGCATTTAAAAAGGATAGTGGGTGCTTTTCTCTTTTCAAGTAATCTAAATGGTAAACAGCAGGATCCACTGCTGAGCCCAGGTCTCCCCATCTGACCTGCTGTCCTCATCTATTGTTGTTTCAAACAATTCTTAAACATTCTGCCAACCTCTTCTAACACAGTTTCATAAATTAATCTTCACATTTTTAAAAATCTCAGCTAAAGCTGGGGATTCGTGTCCATATCCCCATCCATGCTGAGTTTTCTTCTATCTGGGCTTTGTACACGTTTTGTGCATGATGTCTTAAGCAAACACTAGTCTTAACAAAATAAAAGAAAAATAATGATGGAGTAAATTAAGTCAGGAATAGGTACAGGATAGGGGTCAAGATGGGGGAAGGAGTTTAATGTGATCAAATATATAAAATTCTCAAAGGACCAATAAAAATCTTTTAAAAATTTCAATGTCTGAAGTCATACATAATGATTCCCAAGTGTATCACAGACACCAAGTCAAGCTTCTACAATGACTGCTTCAACATTTTCAAATTCATAAACACAAGGCATAGTGAAGATATTTCTAACAGGCACAGGGACACATTAGGAAACTCCTGAGTTCTCTAGAGTAAAAAAAATTTTCCTTAAACCCTATATATTTGATATAATCAGGTATTCTAATTAGTTCTATCTGATTATTCTGAAACATACATATTGATCAAAGCATCATCATTATTTTTATAAAATAAAAATAAAACTTTAAATAAGATTTTTTCCTACATGCTTAATTTCATTTAGATATACTTCAAAACATCTAATCTTAGTTGTTTTCAGTTCTTATTACATAGATGGTTTTAAAGCAAAGTTGGAGTTCACTATAAAGTCTGGCATACATTTAAGCAAGGAGATTAACAGAAAAAGATGCACTGTGGGAAACAAAATCATACATGTGAGTGTGTAGGCAGGCTTCTCCCAGGAGAGTCACATGAATCTTAGCAGTAGTCATGAATACAATTTTGGAACTTCACAGTCATACATCAAAAATTTGCTAGGAAATTTTCTTGTTGTTTCTTCCTCTTTTTCAGTAACAAGATAAGGTAGATATTTTGAAGCTGTCTCCAGAAAATTTGCAAGCTCACGCAGAAACAGACTATAAAATTTGAAAATGTACAGACCGACACAATATGCAAGGAAAGCTGTTGACAGAATACTCAGCACGAGAATGGCTTGTTGCAAATACTCAGATGAGAAGTGGACTCGGTAAAGGCTCTTCCATGAAGCTGGAAGTGAGTTGGTAACATAGGAGTAGAAAGTTTTCAAAGTGGAAACACACATTAGGGAGAAAACAGAAGCAAAAGAGAAGACAACAAAAGGATGTTTCATGTTTGAGGGCATATGTTTGAGGAAGGACCTATGCAAGAAAGTATTTCATGTGTTTTATTAAAGGTAAAATGATGCCAGAGTAGGAAGTTGAGGAAGAATCTCAGAAACTAATGGAGTCATTCAATGGCAATTATTGAGGCCTGTCACATAGAAGAGAAGGAAAGGAATAAACCAAAATTCAGAATAAGGAGAAATTAGGTAGGATATGAATGAAATCCATTTACCCCAACTTAATAATGGTTGAAGATCTATTGCCCGACTAGTCAACTGAGGGGGCAGAACAAAACAATGAAATAAGAGTCCCACTCTAGAAAAATGAATCAGCTCACCCGATTTGGGGATTTCCCTTTCCTAATGTGTTCTTCTAGAGTAGAACATAAACAGAAATGCCCCTTCAGTTTGGCAACTGTACTCTAATATTACTATAAAAACCACAAATTAGTTTTCATGGAATAAGTCAAACTGGTCAAAGAGACTCAGATATAGCTGAGGGAAGTGCATTCTCTGGAAACTAAGAAAAGAAAAGATTTGCATACAACGAGGTGATGTCTGCCATCTGGTGAATGTAAATATTACAGCTTTTTTTTTTTCAGATACTTATATACTTTTTTATAGCAAGGATATAACATGGACTTGTTAACAACAAATGCCTAACTCCAAAATTCTAAACCTAAATACATGTTTGAATTCTTCTTCAGGTATGTGTTAAAATGAAATTTTAAAACCCACATATCTAAGGTGGCTGACTACTCTGGCAGGAAGAGCAGTGAATATAACAATTCATGCATCACCTTAAGTTTTTGCAAATATCACTTCTCAAACTAATAATGATTTTGTCAGTTATAGTTGTAGCACAAGTCACATTGTATTTTATCATCAGACATAGTTTACTCACTTTGGCTAGTAGCTCTAAATACATGCAAGGTTTGGCTATCAGGGGTGCTTAGGTAAATCATGTGGCAAATCTCAGACAAAGGCAGCTGAAAGATTAAGTTTTAGGGACAATCTGATGGGGACAGGTCCAAAGAATGAACACATTTGCACACCCTAGGAAGTCTATAAATCTCTAATTCTCTCCTTTAATGTTTCCGTGATCCTTTCTATGATTCCACATTTTCATCTATATCCCTTCATTTTAGAAATACTATTGCAGTTTATAGGTCTGAACTAGCTTCAAAGATAAACCTAGTAGGTTAAAACAAATTCTTAGAGGCTGCTACCAATCTCCCTAGAATACAGGCAGCCCGACCTGAGGTTTTGCTACTGTGTCATTGGAACAATTCCTTCCCAGTGAAAAAATTTCTGTTCAACTGAACAAATATTTCAGGCTCCCAGAAAAGCCTATGCTTAACAATATGCCATATACTTTCCACTTACAGGAAAGTATTTTTTCAACAGTAGTTATAACTGCTAGCTATCCCTAAGATTTCCTTTCTAGATTTTATCAGGGTCAACTGAGTAGTCAGAAATTGAAAAGGTGACATCCAGATAGTTTTCCTCAATAATGAAAATGTTCATTAGGGTGATATGCTGACAAAAGCCCCACTCTTGAAAATGACTTTGATTGATCAACCTAAGACTATATTCTAAAGAGAACTTTCAAAAGTCGAATGTTTTGAATTTAAAAGAGTGCATGAAGAGATCACTGTACTTAGAAGCAATGGTCTGCTCCACTGGTGTTAGCTGCTACTGCCTTCTTCTAGTTCCCAAGAACTGATTTTCAGGATTTTAAGATACAAGGATTGAGCATGCTATAAAATTCTCAGAGAATCAATAAAAGTATTTAAAAATACACTCTCAAATGAATACAAGAGGCAAAACATTAGACAAGACAGATATGACTTTGAATCCCATTGCACAGTGTGAGGGACAGAGTTATTAATAGATTAATGTACATTTCAAAATTGCAGTGAAAGTGCATTTCAAGTGTGTTGATCACAAAGTTGTTAAGAATCTGATATGTTAAATAGGTTGATTTGTTTTCATTCTACTCCTATCAATAAATTATAACAAAACAAAACTGTATGAATTTACTATTATATAGATTCAACTAAATGCAAAGATCACAAACTTGCCAATTATTTAAGACAGCTGGATGTGTTCAGTAGAAATATGTTCATAAGAAGTAAAGTGCATGATGGCGGACCTTCTAAAAGTTCACTCAGTGATGTCCTGCTGCTGGCTGAAATTATCGTGTGAGAAATGTTTACATCGTAAAAATTGGCACGCACAGCAGATCTGACACCACCCTTTCACTAGCTGCCCACTAGAAGACCATGGCTAGACATGAGGACACCACTATGGAGACTCACTGCTTAGGATGGTGGTGAGGCATATTTTCATTTGAATGGCAGCTTTTCCCTGTGGATTTCTAAGTATAACGTCCCAGGAGACATTCTAGTAAATAAAAACTACACACGAGTACAATACACGTTTCTTATAAGCAGGCATTTCATCCACAGATTTTAATTAAGGCATATTTTAATGTTTAAAGAAACAATTAAAAAGAAAGTACTAGTAATCATTTGTATTATGCTGCACTACTATAAAAGTTTTGAGAATGAAATAAAAACTATTAAATAATTAAGAGGTTATCATTCCAATTAAGCTCTTTTATTGCATTAGATGTAAGGTAACTTAATTTAAGATGCTTCACTTAACATTAATGTACTGTTTTTGAATGAAGTTCTGATTCATAAAGTAATCTAATTCAATCCATTTCTTTAAATGAGTGGTTGAAGTGATCTTGAAAATGAATGAAAAGTGACTTATACTATGTTTATTTCGGAGCATAGATTTCATTGTATTTTCTTGAATTTAAATTAGGTAGAATGTTACTTGGATTTCAATTTCTTTCTGTAATTAAATAGTAGTTAGGAAGTTGTTGCCTTTCCCTCTGTGAGTCTCAGTTGGGTAATGATACCATAGATTCCACAATAAAAGATATTAAGATTTGTAATCATGGGGCACCTAGAAACCAAAATATATTTTGTATCCATCAGAAATCATGATTTTGTAATCAACTTTCATAGTATACATAATAATTCTATAGTTTCTAACTGTATTTTAAGTACTTATTCCTATACCCACAGATAACATAGCTCTCCTCATCAAAGAAGCATCATTTTGCAATAGCTGGAGATCAGTATAGAAATGGAAAACTGATCCAAGTACAGAGTAAATGACCATGGGTTTCCCAGCCACAACTGATAGATCTACAATACAACCCTACACCTAAGGCGCAGGGAAAATCACCGAAGAGGGGGCAGAAAGATTACAAAAGCCAGAGGACCAGGACTGCTGCTGGATAGTGCCTCCTAGATGTGACAGGAAGCTTCACCCATGAAATCTCAACAATCTGATTGCCTGAACAAGACCTGCGTAAAGACAACACCAGTCAATATGCCAGTGTGGAGGGGGAAAATTTCACAAGGGTCCACCCCTAGGTGAAGAGCTACAGGCAATCAAGCATAGCTGAGAGAAGGAAACTTAGTTTTCTCCAGAGATGAGCTCCTTGACAAGTTATCCAGTCTCAGTGGTCAACCCTAAACAAGTGCAGACAGGAACACTACCAAATGGACTCAGTAGGTTTTACATATTTTTAACAATAATAATTAAAGAGTTCATGAATTTGAGAGCACGTGGGAGAAACATGAAGAAATTAAAGTTAAGCAATATAAAATTCATTGCATTTGAAGTGTAAAGCATTTACATGATGATTTAAATAAACTGTAGAAATTTGTATCTGACATATATATATATCACAGCTTGAATGTTATGTTATGATTTTGACTGTAAGGGAAAATAACATACATTAAGAAAAAATGAACTCTGTACTGACTCTTACCACTAAACGACTCATAGAATCAGATAACCATGGAAATTATATAATTCTTTGTTTCTATGGCATTATTTCTGCAAGTGTTAGTCTGTTTTTCTCATACTCTTTTTTTCTTTAGGTCTCTTCTTTCCACATTAATATTTAATGATATGCAATGATTTTTTTTGTTATTCAACAAATACAGGTGTGTGTCTTAATTTCCACTTTTATAAGCTACCACAGTAGAGAGAGACAAGAGATGTAACCAAAATGATGGCTTGTCTCTCCTTTCCATTACTGATTACATATGTATTCTGATTTTCAATGTGCTTATGGGTGAAACAGACATACTATACCTATCTTACAGCAGTCATACATTGCAATAGAAATACAATAATGCTCCTTCAATTGCTAAGTGTCTGTCACGTAGTTTGTTTTTAATAAATAACATACTTTTGTGATACTTTGTGATAATGATATTTTGTTATATTACATTTGAGCACTAATGCTATTTGTGTTTCATTCATAATTAGTGAAACAGGAATCAGAGAAACATGTCATCCATTCAAAAGGTAAACATTACGCCTAGTACAATCTGCTCCTAGTATTTCCTATCAAAATATATTTATGCATTTGGGGCCTTTTGATAAAAAGAACTTACTGGTTTTTATTCAACATGAGTTTTTCACTAGGATTGTAGCGTCCACAACTTAACCTATAAGTAAATGTTTTGGGGAACTCCTATTTTACAGAACAAATGTACGAGTGTTTACTTCAAATACAAAAACCTGGCACAGTAGAGTATAAAGAGAGTAAGCATTGCTCCCACCCACAATCACTCTTGGAAGGGGCTTCGCTTTCTGTCTGTGTTCTAGAACCATTCTTTTATAATCCAACAGAAAGGAAGAAAGGGAGCATGGCGTATCCTTAAAGAGTAGAATTCAGTCAATCATATCTTCTCTAAAAATTGACATGCTAACCACGTTGTTATTTGGAGAAGATTACATTGGAAAGTTGCCTTTTCAGTATTTTTAGCACTGCCCTATTTACTAAAATTTCCTGGTTTGCTGCCCACACTTCTGGTAGGAAGCTACCAGGCCAATTGCATTTGTCTTGTCTCTTACCTCCCTTTGTTAGTGAAGATACAGAGACATTTGACTGTGTTCACTCAATACGGTTATTTCTATTCATGAATTATAAAGATAGACTATTATACAACTGCATCCTCTATGTGGTAAATATGTCTATATATTAAATTTGAAATTAGATAAAGATACATTTTAACTATAAAAGAAAACATATCAATATGCCAAGTTCATAGAAAAACAGCATGGACGTTTTATTTTAACTACTTTATTTTCGAAGATCACTGTATATTTTGGATTCCTAGAATCCATTCACATGTATTATTTTAAGATTTAGATACTGTTTGTTATAACTCCAGGCTAATAGTTACAGGCATATTCTAAGCTGTACAGGCCTTTCTTTGAGTAAAGTTATAATTCTGAACTCTACTTGAAACCTAATCAACAAGGCATTTTCAGCAGGTAGCATAAAGAGATTCTCACTAACTCAGTTCTATCAAGATAATGTTTGTAGTGGTAAATGTATAAACGTGGTGGGTTACAGGGATACCAATTAACATTTTATATGGTTACTCTTTTATAACTGCAGTTAATCTATTGTAATAAGTAGATGAGGAGTACCGCAGATTAACTAATAGCCACTTATGGAAATAACAGGATCAGCTGCTATGCTTTCACATAGGTAATACACACTTTATATTTTTTCCATCATATATAAATATATGCTTTTCTTTCATTATAAAAAGGTAAAAGTGCTCCTTGATCCTACATTTATTTAGCCTACATATCAGTTGATTAGTAAACTCACATTGCTAAACTGTTTTCCAAATGTATCCAGAATTGCCTATTATTTTAGCAAAAGTCATGGATTTCTAGTCATATGTCGATGTTTTATTACTGGCTTAAATTAATAACATCAGTTACTTGGAAGATTGGCAGTTGCAATTCTGGTCTTTGGGCGACATGTCAAACAGTAACTGTGTTAAGGCTTTTACTCATAGGATTTCCATGCTCCAGTGAATAGCCTCACATCTATGCACATATGGGAAACACTAACTGCACTTAATGTATTATATGAAAAAGGGACATGATGTTGGGAGGAGGATGTGTTGGTAGAGATATAGAGGGATATGGATAAATATGATCCTAATGCATCATATACATGTATGAAATTCTCAAGAATAAACAAAAAGTTTAAAAGACATTGTATCATGTTCTTTGCTAGCTTAGACAAAGGACAAATATCTTGCCTTTACCTTATGATGTGCTCTGTTCCTGATCTACTGAAAGCATGATAGCCTGCATCTCCTTAGCATGAATACCTTGACAACAGCATTGTTTAGTGAATGTCATATCTATGTGAGCAGCAGTAGTTTTCATAGTCAGTGTTACAGCGCAACGAGCTTTCTGTCATAGAATCTGACTCAAGCTTCTCTAAATAACATTCCCTCAGGACATATGCCTGCATAGTCCCAAGTGGGCACGCTTGAAGAGCACACAGAATCATCTAATTTGAAATGCCACTCAAAGTGTTTGAATGGTTTAATAAATAACAGTACAGTAAGTTTTAAAGACCCTATATGACAAATATACATTGTTTATGCTGTTTTTTTCATTGATAACCTTGGTAGATACAAAAAAATTGCTTGATAATATGATTTTTTTCTAGCAATGTCATCGTGTATAGGCTGACATCCCAGACTAAGGGGTAAAAACAGTGATTTATGTGAGGTGTGAAAGGGTGATAAAAATTATTTGTGCTTTATTTCTCATGATCTGAAAAAGAAAATTGGCATTGAAGAACTAGAGGCCACATAAGAGAACATACATACGATAAAAGCAAACACATAAAGCAGCCTGTATGCTGCACATAATCTGGCAAAATAATGTGTGGAAGGCAAACTTTCCTTTTGACAGACACTGAGGAAGATGCTGAGTTCTAAAGAAAACCTTAAATGTTAGTAAGTATGGAGTATTGGACTGCTGACAACGTGGGTGAGAAAATATGACCCAAAGACTATAGAGAGAATGACATTTCTTATTTAATGATTCAAAACAATAAGGGACATTTCAAAGTCCATGCAAAGTATGTAGCAATATAAATTCAAAACAAATATTAAGTCTTTCCCGTGTGAACAAATAAAGAGAAAAGAAAGCTGCCTGATGTCTCAGAGGACATTACAAATAATAAGGAGCCAATTAAGACCTATACATAGCAGAAACAATATTCTATTGCTGTTCATTTTGAATGATGCAGTGGTTTCATAATTTAATGAAAAAAGAACCTGTGAGGATTAATGAGCAAGTGTCTTCAAAGTCTTTTGACAAAGGTGTTATACAAGTATAAAGTCTAGCTATTATCAAGTATCTACATATTAGAATGATAGATTCTCATTTTGAAATTGTACATGAAGAATATAATGAGAGCAGAGGTGACTCTATTATCATTTACTCATTTATATAAGATGGTATTGCAAGCTCTCATCAACACTTTAGAATTGGAAAAAAAAATGAGTATTCTTTTGAGCTTTGTGACTTGACTTTTGCAACTAACAGAGAGGAGGTATCTGATGTGATTGCGAAAATCATCTGCAAGATGTCATTAAGGCAGTTTTTCAGATTACTTTCCATACCGTCACAGATGAGATAAAGCAGGGTTCTTGCACCCTGGCAGAGAAGCATTAGCCATTCACATTCATAGGTCTCTGTGGTATTAGACACTCTTAGAATACTTTACGTTCTCTTTGTCTTCCTGTCTCTGCTCTCTCTCTCTCTCTCTCTCTCTCTCTATATATATATATATATATATATATGTGTGTGTGTGTGTGTGTGTGTGTGTGTGTGTGTTTTCCTCACATGAGGAATCTTCACTTCTGAATATGTAGGCTCTCCCTAGGGATTCTGATCTTGAACTCTCTGGAAATGAGTATGTATAATCAGAAACTGTGTTCCTGGTTCATGCTCTTTTAAGGAATGTACTTTGTAGGCATCAAGGATAGACTCTGGCAAACTTACGAGAAGATATAAAGAAAGAGAAGCATTCCCACAGCAAGGAGAACACATTGCACAGCTAGCCAGGAAAGAAAAGGTCAAAAGACTTTAATGCTAAAGCAATTAGTTCTTCAATTGTTAAAAAATTCTAATAAATATAGGCATTCTCACATTGCAGTGAGGATATTTAAGACAGTAAAATTTCTTTCCTGACCTATCTGTAATTCCATTGGCCATATTAGCTATGTTAAGTCCTTTAACTTGCTGTTCGTGCAAGTTTTTTTTATGTCTTCAGTCAACAATAATCAGCTACTGGATTTGGGGAGGATGGAAAAGGCAGGAGCAGCTAGTTCTCACACTTCTCTAAGCCTCAGCACAAAAATAGGCAGATTAACAAGATGCTAAAACTGGAAATCTATGAATAACATTTACAGAAAATCTGGGTGAAAAGATATCCTCATGAACCCCCAACTAGAATACTCTGAAGACAAACCTCTATCAGCCAACAGACTTGTGGGGAATTAATGCATTTTTGAGACAAAGAAGCAGAAACTCACCGAGTTTCTTATGGGTCTGAGAATCACAGACAGCTTGATGAGTCATTTTGATAATGGCTGAAACGAGAAGTTGCTTTGTCAGCACAATTAGCAGCACTGTATGAGGCTCAAACCAGGTGCATTCTAACGCAAAAGGACCAGTTTTGGCCTATGCCTTCTAACTCTTAAAACTGCAGAGTCAGGGCCCCACATTATGGGGAAATATATAGAGAATAGAAAAATCCCACTAGATATTCAGAATAATTGTGAGAGTTGGTCATCTCTAATTGAAAAAATTCAAGACCTGAAATGCCTCCCAAATCCCAAACTTTTGAATGTTAACACAAGGTCATGGACAGAAAAAGCTACATTTGACTTCATGTGAGCAACATGGTCTAATGCAGGCAGATTAAAAATATTACATAAAACAAATATTGTACCATCAGGTTATATGAACCATGTTTCTGTGAAACATGGATTAGTTTCTTGTTTAAACCTGAAAATCATCCCAGGATTTCTTTCTCTCTCTCACACACACACGCGTGTATGTCTGTGTATATATATATATATACATATATATATATATATATATCTCCAGAATCACAGAATCAAAGAAATGCAAAGTCTGAAGGACTTCTAATTTCAAACATTTTAAATAAGGCATCCTTGACTTGGAACAATAATAACTCTTGGGGATTTAATATGACCTAGAAATACAGAAGAAAATTCAGCAAAAAATTATGAAGTATTTTATTTTACCAGATACATTTCTGAGATCTATGTATCAAATATCTTGTCCTCAGGTAATAGCATTAATAAATAACCTTTTCAACCAAAAGAAAGGAGATTTCCTTAAGAAATGGCTAATTGTGAATGAGGCAATGTGATATGAATTAACTATAGTAAGCTTGTCAAAAAGTTACTGAAGAAGCTGGTAACATCTAGGCATGGTGGTTAACATGTCATCCCAGCACTTGGAAAGCTGAAGCAGGGAGATCACAGTTTGAGGCCAGTCTGAGATACACTGCAAATTACAAGCCAGCCTGAACTACAGGAAGAACCTGTCTCAAGAAAGCAAAATAAATAAATAAATAACTTGACAACAAGTCCAAGGGCTATGCTAAAGGAATCAGGAACCTATCTGAAGATGCCTCCTCTACTAAATACGGGATTATTTGGATTTCAAAAAGGTTAATAACTGTAAATGATTGAAACTTGATCTTCAGCAGATGGAAAAATCTTTTCTTAAAACTGCTTCTTTATTTACTTATCTTTTTGAGGCAGGGTTTCCCCGTAGCCCCCGCCAGGTAGCTTGGAACTCGCTATGTAGACCAGGCTGGCTTCAATCTCAGAGGTTCAACTCCCTCTACCCACTTAGTGCTGACATTAAAGGTATGCTCTACCACAACCAGCAAAAAACTATTTCAATTTATATATAAAAGAAATGCTAGAAGTTTATAACCACTCACAAGTTGTACTGAGTAGAACTGAGCACCATCAGTTACAAGGGACACACAGCAAGATATGATAGACCTCCTAGAAAGGATGTAATATACACAAAGCCAGATCATGTAGGTAGAGTTGAATGTTCTGAGTACATCTGCCAGTTTTCAGGTATTATAGACTATAGGCAATCATGCTGCATTGTTTTACTGGTTTGAAATTAGAAAATGAAGGCTCTCAGAAATCTACAGTTCTAAAACTCCTAGTACTTGTACAAAAGAAGAACAGAACCAAACATAATTTTAAGAATGATCGAGGACTCATTACATTGTTCTTTACATTGATTTTCTGTGGTATTATTGTATCTATTTCCTTATTTATGTTAAAATATTGCTAATAAAGTAACTACTTGTATATTTAGTAGTAAAATGATCCAATAAATGTACAATTAGTTTCAGTTTCTCAGTAGCTACATTTTATATCGTGATTATTTTTTGTTTTGTTTAGCCATGTATTTGTGACTTCCAATGAAAAATGGCATATTATTTATGAATCAATTTCAGAAGAATATGAGTACTTGTTGCTGAAAGTTTAAGTGTGAGAGTTTAAATTTCCTGAATGAATGCACCCATTAGTCTCATTAATTTCATAGCACATATCAATCATATTCAGAGTTCCACACTTGGAATCGGTACATGATCAGTCTTGACCTCTAATCTTTGCTCTAATTCCCCCCTTTAAAGCCCTGAACCCTTTGTTTTCCTGTTTCTACTTCATAACATAAAATATTCACTTCCTGCAAGAACATAATGTTTTTACAGATATAGGTGAATAATGAAGATATCAGAATGAGAAAGACGTTTTTTAATCTTTTGGATGAATGCTTGTTTGCAAGTGAGGTGAAATCCAGTGTATCATGATTGAAAGCCATGACAGCTTGTAAGCCCTAACTCTCCTTTTCAATTCTTCTTTCTGACTGTGAATCTTTTCTCTGAATCAGTGAATTTTTGCTGTTGTTTTACAAGATAACTATAGTCTACCTCTCTTTATTTTCATTTCCTAAGTTTATCTCAAACTTATAAGCATGCCACATTTGAAAATGAAAATTATTTTGTATTCCATGTAAGAATTCCACTCGTTTGTAATAGAACCAAATTAGAGACCTCTGAGAATAAATTGTATTAAAATATGTGTTAATCAGAATTCTTGTCACTGTGATGAAATACCTGACAGAACAACTTCAGAGAAGGAATTCTTTATTTTGCCCTGTTTCTGACATCTCATTGTATCATGATGGTGAAGATATAGTAGAATACAAAAGCTCAAATAATGGTATCAGGAAGCAATGAGAACAAACATTTTCATTCTAGAGGGCTTTCTTCCTTTCTCTATATTCTATCCAGGCCTCCAGTTTATGGGACGGTGCATCAAACGGTCAGGGCGGGTCATTCCACTTTTCATAATCTTCTCTGGAAATTGCACCATGAATACAAGAGAGTTGTAGCTCACAAATCCCATAGTCACTTCCCAATTCAATCAAATCAACAATTAACATGAACAATTTTACTTCTGTGGACTCGACACAAAAATGCATCTTAGACCATAACATGATGCCATCCTCATTCCCCAAAAGTTCATGATTCATTCAACCTTTTTCCAAGAGCCCCCATATTTTCAACAGATCCCAAATGATTCAAAAACTCAAGTTCAGTCTCCTTGAGACTCAAGGAAAATTAAGTTATGAGCCCCAGTGATAAGTAAAGCAAGTTATATTGTCTCAAAATAAAATAGCACAGAATAAATATTCCCAGTTTGGAAAGAAAGGAATAGCAGTTGCAAGAAAGGTTCATACCTAAAGCTTTCAGGACAAATGCTAAATTTTAAAGTCTCTTGTCCTGAAACAGGATCTCATAGTACATGATTTGAGCATCCAAGGACTTTAGTGACCTTATATAAGCTTACCCTTTACAGCTTATATGGTTTCTCTTATGGGCTGGCTCTGCTTGCTTTCTGTTGCAGCTCGCTTGCAGACATTCTTGTTCCTGTGATCTGAGGTATATCCTGAGTGTTTGGCTTCACTTTCACACCTTAACACATGAACCTCAGTGACTGTAGAAATTCCAGCACTATTGCATTGTCTGGCCTCACAGACCTTCCTTTGAAGTCTGGAAAGAAGCTTCCATGATCCACCAAACCTTGCATTTTGCATGTCTGCCAAACCAGCAAGTAGAACAACTAGGTTCCCTTGCACCATCAAATAGTGCCTTGATGACTAGACCTGTGAAACCTTCCTATCTATCTCTGGTGAACTGTATGACCTTATCTGGCTTTCTTCTCAAAGACTGTTTTTTTTTTTCCCAAAAGGATGGACTCCCTGCAGCCAGCCGCTGATAAAGTCTGGCCAATTCATCAAATTATGGTATGCTTCCAATCTAAAATGTTTCTTCTTAATGGTTTCAATGTCTTCAGGAACCATAACAACCTTGCCCCCTACTTCACATGCATTTCTTCTCTGGGCAAGCTGCAATGATTTCAAATCCTTCTGCTTTCTTTTTCTCCCTCACCTCTTACTATAAATTTAGATGAAAGCAGTCAGCAGCACCAGTACCACAAGCCAAGTGTTAGGCTGCCTTAAATATCCTCCACCAAATTAATTAGCTCATCTTTGTAAATTCAGCCTCCCGCAAATTATCAGACCATGGGCAAAATGTAGACAAGGTTTTGCCGTTGTTTTTTAGTTGTAGTTTGCTTGTTTACTTTTACATTTGCTACTTGTGAAAATGAAATATGAATGCCTTTTATTCCAATTGGAGCTAACTTCTCCCTCTGAAACTTATGTTCAAAATATTTTCAGTTTGAATTCCAATTAGTATTCTGGTCTTCCAAATGTCAACTCCCCCAAAATATCAACAATTGGGGGCAAAATATTCACATAATTGGAACATAGCGGGGATCAGTCTCATTCAAACCACTACACACACAAACACAGAGGAATAGGTTAGCCAAGTTAACTGACATATGCAATGCCTCAAGTATTTATCACTTTTGTCCTGAAAACACTTATAACTCTCTTAGCAGGTTTCAAGAATTCAGTACATTGTAATAAATGTTGCATGATAAATCAGGCTTATTCCCTTGATTAAGTGAAATTCTGAACACTTTGATAAATACATTAATATACTCAGCCAACACACCTGAAATCCTCTGGTATAACAATTCTTTCTGATTCTAGAGCTGAATTTCTTTATAGCCTACCTATAACTGAGCTCATGCAGTGTTCATTTTTATGTACTTAATGTATTTCCTTTAATATATATTATCCTGAAAACGTCCATGTTGTCATATGTAACAGGATTTCTTCCTTTTATGGCTGAGCACTATTACATTTTCTTCACTTTCGATTTTGATTAGCTTCAAGCTTCTCTCGATTCTCTTTCACAATACATTTATTTTCACCAAAAAATGTAGAGGAAATGTAGAACCCCTATAAACCTACAAGGTGCATCCTTAATGATGAGTTCTTTTTATTTCTAACTCAATCTCTTTAAAAACATTTAAGATTTATTTTATTGTTCCATCTGTGATCTTCTTGGAAATTGACACCACAGCTTTTCTTTGCTTTTAGCTTAGTTGAGGTTGAATAAGAATTGGATATCTTGTCATTACATACAATAATCTGCATGATGACTTTTGCTGTTTTTGGTGAACATACCTTCCTTTATGATAATATCCTAAATAAGATAGGATGCTGCTTTTGGAGCAACACAGAAAGAAAAATATTTTCTACATGACTCTCTATGATCTATTCTACCAGTTTTCCAAAGAAAGTGTTAAGGGAGGGAGAGAGGCCAATTAGATGACCCTGGAAACAAAGAGATTGGAAGACTGGGTGTGGCCTCTTGTTTTGTTTTGTTTTGTTACTTGTTTCATTTTACTTTGCTTTATTAAAATCATCCATAATATTTTGAAATTACAAAGAGCTTTTGAAGTTCTTCTCTACTTCTATCGTATGATTCCAGGGTCGCTGGAAAGAAAGTCACACTCAATGAATATCCTAGAATTCTTTACCTTGCCAAGGATCTCTTAGTTAATACTCAAATACATTCAGGACACAACAAATGTCAAAAGCTGAGTGACTAGTGCATAAGACTGTTGAGCACTGTCCTGATGCATGTGTGGGGTAGAGGGAAACAGGAATGCAGGGACAGCATGCTGCCAAACCCAGCCAGGAGAAAAAGGCATTTAACTACCACTTTAACGAAGGGGAGAGAATGAACACCTGAACACCTTTCATTCACTTAAAACTTTGCTGCAGAACCATGGAAGCTCTTCGGAAGCTCTGCCATGCCATGGATCGTGTGAGTTAGAAGTCAGAGGGAGACTGCTTCACCCCAGGTTTTCTACTTTTCTTTAAGTTGAAAAGTTTTCACTCTGTAAGACTCATGATTTAAAATACATAATTCTGTTGTACATGGAAAAGAGAAAAGAACTGAACTATATATGATCGAACTGCCATTCACCTCCTTCCACACAACTCTAGAACTCTACCTGAGAAGTGTGAACACATGCAAAGATTCTCTTCTTCTAAAAATCCATTACATTTTGATTTTGGCATGTTTGGAAAACCAAAGATGACTTCCAGCTTCCTTGAGGCTGACAGAATCTGTTTCCTAGTAATTGTGTCAGAGGTTTAAAAACTGTTGCTCTCAGTTTTTTCTTTAACATTTAAGAATCTGTTTCTTTTTTGAGTCTGTCAAAAGCTTTTAACAAATTGGAAAATTGTTGCTCATTCAGTTGTATTTAGATTTTTTTTAATTATCTTCCTGGACAAACATGACACCACAAATCTGTTTTGGTGTCTTCAAAATTAGAGTTTTGGCTTATTAAAATAGTTAAATATGGATTGCCCACTTTAAAGGCTTGAGGGGATACTTTCAAACAGAGGCAGTTCATTTGTTTTCCACGTGTTCTGAGTTACTATTTTCATAATTAACTTTTCATAGATCAATAGCTTTTCTCAGACTTAGATGTTCAGCAATAAGAAACGATAGTCATTATACTTCTGACCCATTAGAAGTATTAAATTGCAGTCAGTGAATAATTACTAATTATACACATCCAAAGCAATCTTTCATATCCTATAAATCCATTGTTAAATGCTTAGACACAATTTTCAAAAACACATATTTTTTAAATCATCTATTTCTGACTTATCTTTGTTAAATGATTGTAAACTAACATCAGTTTAGCTTGGTTCCAATTCATGCATTTTTAACATTTTAAAATATGTGAAGTTAATATTTCCAGTCTTACATGAAAACATTATACTATATTATTTATTATATAACTAATATTGCATTTATATAATTATTATTCATAGTTACATAAAAGTAACATAAAAATAATATTTACTTGCTTTGACTAGAAATGGTAATTTTGAGATAAGAAAAGTATTTACTTCAGAATCTTAATCTTTTAACTCCTTAATATATCAAAAAAAGATAGTAATTAAATAACTTGAAATTATCAAAATAAATATTCCATCTTGGGGCTCTACACTATTATGTAATTTAAGCAGTTTTTATCTTCTTTTCTTTCTGTGTGTTTGTGTGTATTTATGCATATGTGGGTGTGAATGTGCGTGCATATGTGTGTGCATGTGTATAGGGTTGGGGCAGAAGACAAATGTGAACACCATCTACTTTGATTTTGAGGCACTGTCTTTCATTAGCCTGAACTTTGTCCCTCTGACTGGCTTGTCAGAAAGCAAAAAAGGATTATTTCCTGTCTCTGCCTACTAATTGCTGGAATTATATGTGCTTACCACCATGCCCCCCTTTTACATTATGTATTGGGGATCAATGTCAGGCATTTATGCTTTTTTGGAAAGCACTTTACTGTCTGAGCCATCTCCCAGGCCCTCATTTTTCATTTTCCAGGCAGCATTGCATAAAGAAAACAATATATTCAAAAGATCAATTATTTATTTTTAAAGTAAAGGGCAGTGAAAATATGACAGCATGAATTAAGAATATTCAGGATATTATCAGTGTGATTAATATCATTTAACATTTTATTTGGAAATCTGATAAAACTAAATTTGAATTCAGGATCCCCTTCCTTTGTGTCAAGTTACTGAAAATTCAAGATATTATTAATAATATAATAGTACACATAGATTAGCCATAGTAGTAAAATAATGTGCTTGATATCAATTTGTTCTGTCAAGTAAATGACACACTATCAGTAGAAACATCTCATTCCTACCTTGAATATCATACTTTATCACTTAAATGCAATCAATGAAATATTGTACCTCAAAGGATATTACTCATCATTTGCTTGAATTGCTTAAAATAGTTTAAAAATAATTGCAACAATTATGCAATGATAGTCTGTCACAGTGTCTGTAGATGTGATAGGAAAGTACTCGACATGTGTTCCAATATTTTAAGGAAAAGAAGTCACAGTCCCAGCTACATTATTATTCATGCATTTAAAACAGTGTATCTGTAATTCTCCTTTAAACTTACCACTCTGGTTCTTGTAGAAGATGAGTTCTGTGCCTGGCACACCTTCTCTTATCTCTTGCTGTGATCAAGTTAGTTTCTATTTGCCCTCTAATCTTAGAGCATACTTATCCCTGCTGTTGATAATCACAAGAATTTGCATATTTACATCACTGGGCTGTGTATTCCTTAAGAGGCCTGGCTTGATTCTTCTTTAGAAATATAGGGCTCCACCATTATCTTATTCTCAGTAGGGATTCTATGAATGCTGATGTAAAGAGTGTTCTTATAGCTCTTTCCCAGAAAGTCAGTAAGGAGTCAATTACCACCAGGAGTGCAGAGATGATGATGTGATGTCCATTAAAAAGAAGAAATCAAGTTGATATTTGACTATGGATCGTAGTTTGAGATAAATAATAAGAGCAATAATAGAAAAAGTAGTCATTATACATTTCATTCCATCCCTATAAAATCCATGAATCACTACTGTCTCTACTTTCTGCTTGAGACACCTGAATTACAGTGAGCTCAATGAACCAGAAGAATGACACCTAAGGTCACAAATCAACCAGCATGATACCAATGACTGAGTTTAACCTTCTCACTTTGCTTCCTCAAAGAGACAGTCACAAAATTTTAAAGAGTTAACATATGTACTGATGTAGAGGAAATTTGAAATGTCAGAGGAAGAGATGACTTAGTAAAAGTATATGGCCATAATTATCATTATGTAACAAATGTTTTGCTTCAATAAAAATCAATGTTAAATAATACATTTATATTTAGTAAAGGCAACATTAAACATTAGGCATAATGTCTATGTGATAGCCAATCTTTTTTTAAGGACTAGACACTTCAAAGTAGTAAAACCAGAGAAAAATAAAGTTTAAATTTGACTGTTTTATAATTTGGTCTGCAACTAATATTAACTTTTTTCACAGCAAGCTTTACCTGTTGCTACAGTCAATGCTTTACTACAGAAAAACAAAAGCCTCTTGAAATACTGACTCAATTATCTTACATCTGGAATTTCTAGCACTTCTGAGACACCATTTATGATCTTAGTAAATGACAAATGCAGTTTAAGTTGCTTTCATCGTGCAATCAGCCCTCCAACTAACTGTTCAAACATTATATGTGATTTTCAGAGAATAACAAAGAGAGGAAGAATACAAAACATCTTATTAATATGGAAAAATGCAAAGTTCCCAAAATATTGGTTTATAGTAATATTATGATGTCTGTTATTCCAACATATTTAAAAGGTTACATTGAAAACAGTATTATTAGCAAATAACTACATGTAGAAATCTAATCATAACATATACTAGTAATAATTTCCCAGAGCACAAATGTAGTTTCAGTTACCCTGGTATGTTTCCCCAGCCACTGGAATTATGTTTGGCCTTGACTAAATCATATAATATTTCCTGAGTTTCACTTCCCTTAGAGGGACTGTACCTATTTCCATAGTGGGGACATGTTGATAAATCTGAAAATTAAAAGGGATAAAATAATGGTAAAACATTTATCTTACTTTAATATATTCAATAACCATAATGAAAAAGTCAATTAGAGAAGAAATCCAGTTATTGAAATCTTAGAGAACTACATTATGGATGTTAGTATTTTTCTCCCGTGAGTTCAAAGTGACTCAAAATGCGTGTTTGGTTGTAGAGTCTATACAGTCTATATTTTATGAGTTGTACACTCCAGTTCAAGGTGAAAAATAAAGGTTACTATTTCACTAGCATCAGTGCTCTGGAAGGGTTATTATTTTAAAAGATTCAGTCTGAATGTCCATATCCTCATTCAGTCAGAATTTCTCTAGATTAAAAAAAATAGGAAAATAACCATACTGGGCAATGAAAGAGTCATTTTCCTTCAGTGCCCTTATCCAGACTCTCTGCTGCCTTGTGCCTCAGTGTTAACCAGCTATGTCTGTGTGCTTCTCTAGTGTTTGTCAGCAAATGGTTTTATGGCAAGGCAGAGTATGCAGAAACAAGCATGTAGGAATGTATTTTTTCTCACTCAAGTTCAGTTCTAAAGTAGAGTCAATGAAAAAGAAGACATCCATGGAATTTCAATAATAAGCCCCCCCCATATTTTAACAAAATCTATGTTGTGACAACGTTCAGATAAAATGTGAAATAAATGAATAAATGTTTTTAGTGCTTTGGAAGTTTGTAATTTTGGATTACAGTACATTTTCTAAATTATTTTTGTATGTACTTTTTTGAACAGAGAGCCTCATGCATTTAAAGCACTCTATGTGCTAATGAGTTACATCTCTAGACCTTAAGTTAAAATACATTAATATCTTGTCATGTTATTTTTATAAATTCTAACTAGATATCACTCTTTAAGCTATATTACAATTGAAGAAAATCAATTAAAACTATTCATAGCATTCATAAAAACTTACCCTAATAAGTAACTGAAAATGATATGTATAGTACAGAATGTGCGTGCAGACAGCACTGTACTCTCAGTCCCAGCTCTGTTTAGGAACTAATGGTGTATTCTTTAAGCACAGGTCTTACTCAACAATGCAAAGATAATCTATGATCTGCTTATACGAAGGCAAGTATGGGTTGGCTATTCACAATTATTTTAGAAGTACAAATTTAGGTAATTGAAAGGCCAAATGGCAGTATTATTATTTTAAGGGCTTTTCTCAGAGAAGGCATACAAATCTTGAGTGTATAAGACTAATTGCATCACACAACACTTGCCTCTTCAAAGCATTGGGATACAAGTTAAAAATCAAGTCATTTGCCTCATGCTTCACTGTGAAATCATGTCGTAGACAGCTCTTTTCTGTTTTGTTTTTCCCAGTATGTTTGTTTCTCTCCAAAGTTTAAAAATGTGTTAAACTGTTCTATGGGTATTGGTCCAATTAATAACACTTATTTTTATCCATAGGTTTATATAAGAGCTTACATTGTAGTATGAATTACTGGCAAGTTTCAGCTAAAGTAGTCTCAGTTTTTAAAATAGCCTTTGAGCATCTAACATCTCACTGAGAGTAGAATCTAGCAAAAAGTTGGTATTTAGTAAAGAAGTCAACAACATTTTTTCTTATCGGTGAATTTTGGGAACCAAATTGAAAAAAAAAGTTAAAATACATTAAAAATTAAGTTTAAACACTTTAAACCAACTGTTAACTGGTGCTTCCAGCTGGAGCATTCATGATGCAATAAAATTAGAAAGTTGGAAAGAAAACACTCCACACAAATGTACTTGATTTAAAAGTCAGACTTCACATTTCAAAGTTCCTGATATTTCAGAGGAGCTTCTGCTGTGCATGCCCACAGAGACACACTTTCAAACCACAGAACAGTGCTCAGCTAAATGTAAAATCTTCTGTGCTCCATTTGTACATAGGAAAAGTTAGGCGGGTTTTGCTGCAGACTGCTGTTTTCTGCAAGTAGGATGGCTTAACCAAACTGGCAAACCTTGGAAGCCTATTTAAACCCCCTTAGTAGGAAACTAGAACTTCTATTTAAAAATGGGAAGTTTAGGAGAAAATTATAATCTTTTTAAAATGGTTCCAATGATTAGGTAGATGAAGAAGATATGAATGATGATTACGGTGATGGTGAGGATGATAGGGATGATGCTGATAGTGATAAGGATGCAGATGGTGGTGATATTGTTAATGACAGGGCTGATGACTGTGGTGATAGTGATGTTTACAGGGGTGATGAGGAAGGTGACAGTGATAAGGATGCTGATGATGGTGATGGTGATAAGGATGATGATGATGATGACAACAATAGATATGATAATAAGGGAAACAACAGTGTGACAATAAAAATGATAAAGATGGAGGTAAGGAACAATTCTTGTTCTGCAATGGCTGTTATTGTACTTTGCCTAGAATATTAAATCTTCATAAAAAGTCTATGGTAGGCACCCTTGTTATTCCCATCTTACTGATGATCAAACTGACGTCCCCAAGTGCTGCATAGCTTAAGTCAGAGCATAGATGGGAACTCAGATATGCCCATTACCACATTTCATACTCAATCTTCTTTCCATATGGTATAATCGGTTTGTCAGGGGTAGGAGGAGGCAAACTCCTACAAAAATATATTGCTCTATCTCTCATTTATGTGCAATGCTTTCATTTATGAAGAAGGCAGAGATCTTGATAATTTATTTGTCCTCAATTGCCTCCACTCACAGGGAAGTCATGTTACCCACCTGTGAATTGCAGCTGCCTGTACGAGGAAAACACGTTGGAATAATGCTGGTAGACATCGCAAATAAACAAACAACAACAACAACAACAAAAAACTGCTTAAAATTGCCTCTTGTGTCTAAAAAGACAATAACCACAGTCAGAGGTTGGTCTGGTCATTTAAACCCACACTTTAGTTTTTGCAGTCTGTGTTACTGAGACCTTTAATGAGCACAGTTGGAGTGGAGAGTTTTCTATTTCTGAAAGACAAGAACATCTCCAGTTTTGTGGTGTTCCCTAGCAGTACACTAGAATGTGCATTCACATAAGCCCAAGGACACAATTTAGCAATGTATCTTTTGACAGGCCATTTTTCCTTAAGAGCTTTCGTTTTCAAATAAGTAATTATTCTCTCTGCATTTGGAAATCAATGAAAGATAATCTGAATCTATGAGCATATGAAACACCTAACTAGTTTCATCTTCATTTTGTTTGATTTGATCTTGGTTATATTATTGAGGTTATGTGCAGGTTATTCATTTAAACCTGAAAGAGCCGGGACAGAATTAATAAATTACAAAAGCTAAAATTAATTGATATCATTAACCTTTAAATAAGAACACAGTATCATCAATAGATAATGGCTAAAATTAAGTTATCTCTCTACTTAAAATTGTAGAATATAAATTAGACTTAACATAAACTAAGCAGTTAATATTTAATTCCAATCCAAAAAGAAATTGAATAAAACTATAACCCTTCATTATAATGGCCTATTTAATTACATTGTATGAATAAACAGTGTTCAAGCAATTCTTTTTTTATCTGTAGAAGAAAAGGATGTCTGTGAGTAATAAAGCACCACAAGATTAAATCCTGTTGTAAAGAAGAAGATGCTCAAGCGAAGAACCTGAGGCATGCGTGTACATAGTTGGGCAGAAGGAAATAGATGATAAGTCCTCAGAATACGAAGAATAGGGTAGAGAGAGTGGAAGCAAAACCACATCACACTGTTCTTGACATCAACTACAGCTCTCCCCCTGTCCTGCTCTGGACAGACTTAAGCTCCTTCTGATTCTTCAACAATTGTACACTCTTCACTGTCAGATCCTTTGTGCTTCCTTTCTTCTCCACTTGCTATCTCCACGACGTTTGCTTCAGGATTTTCATCAAAACTTTCCACAAATATTGGTTCTCTGTGACATTGTCTCTGTTTGCCTTGTTTAAACTGCATCCTCACATCCACTATTCCATTTCATTTGAGCATCATATTTTTCTTATTTCATATTAATTTTAAAATATGCCATACTACTTTCTTAATTTATGTAGTGTCATCTTTCTAATATCATTCAAGATGCATGGAGATGGAGCTTTTATTGTATTTGCAACTGGTTTTTATAAATCTTACATTATAGAGTAGGCACTTAGAAATTATTTTCGGAAAGAAAATATGCAATATTGACAAAGTTGAAGTGTAGGCCTTTGGGATAAGAGAATTTCTGAGGCAATAGTTAAGAGTATTGACAAAATTTAGACAAAGTTCTGCATGTGCAAGGGTGAGTTTAGAATTATTTTCAGGTCCAGGAACTTGAGGTAGAAACAAGAGAACAGAAAAAAAGCAACAACAATCTTAAGACAAATGAAAACATTGAGGCTCAAAGTCCTGAGCTAACTGAAGCATACAGGCCTAGTGGCAGGACTAGAAGCACTAGCTTCCTACTTAGAAGAGCGCCTTGCCTTTAAATTCAAGATAAAAGAAGGAAAATGATAGGTAGGAAAAAAGAGGAAGGTTCAAATGTGAGAAGAGTAAATAGGAAGTGACTCATCTATAAGGCCCTTTCCTAAGAATTAAATATATCTGGGTAGAAAATGGAAGAGTTGCTCCAAAGAGTGTCAAAGATTGATTGACTAGATTTTTGTGGGCATTTAGAATTTGACCACAAGTCAACAAATAAGCAACTATCCTAATAAACCCACTTTTGGCACCATGTGGACCTAAGAACCTAATCTTGAGCAAAAATTACGTAGTAGTTAAAAACTGACAAATTTAAGATTAAGTCTCTAAAATAATATTTAGCCCAGAGTAAGCACTACCTAAAATAATAATATTACCTTTAATATAATAATAACTAGAAGGTTTCTCTCAATCTATATGCTCATTTTTGGATGTTTGAGAAAAACTCTGAACACCAAATTTTCAATCTAATGAATAATAATATTTTCTGCATACCCCATACTGAGAAGTAACATGAGTGACTGTTTTTAACAGCAATTTCTAAGGCAGAAGCTCTTTGCATTCGTGTGGGAGTCTACAGCCCTCTGTTCTTATTTTTCATGGAGCCAACTTTTAGCCCTTAAGATTGGAATCCAAGTTTCATTACCTTTTTTTCCAAGGTTTTCTTGCAAAACTTTCCTATATTCAGATTTAATCCAAATTTTTAAAACAGCCCAAGTCACAGGAAGTTTTTGTTTGGCTTATTGTCTGCATTCAAAATACCTTTTACTTGACTTATTGTCATTCTTCTTCATGATACTGTCCCACACAAACCCTCCCTAAGTATTTCTCTGTCTCCCCAAAGATTAGAGATAAATTTCTTCTTTAAGTGTGCATTGAAACTAAAATATGTACCTTGCAAATTTCTCAGTATGCACCTTGTATTTCCAAACATGCACACTTATTATGTGTGCATAATAAGAAATAAAAAATAGAAAATAAAATAGAAAAAACAAGAAAATCTAGTGACTTTTGTAAATTGATATTGTATCATGCCATTATGCTGAAACTGTTGATAACTCATTCACACTTAATAGTCATGCAGGTTGGGAAATCAACAGTGGATGTTAAAGGGATACAATTGGGTCATTAGAAGTGACACAGAATGGAACGTGTCCTTCTGTACATGCACAGTCATCAAACCAAAAGATAATAATGAGAAGAGAATGGAGCAAAGCGAGATGCATTAAGTTCTAAATGTGACAGCGAAGGACTTGTCAATCATGTGAACAGAGATGCTCAAAGGTTAAAATAGCATTGATCTGTAGTCATGTAAAATAAATTTAACATCCAACATTATTCTGAAGAATCAACAGACCCTTTGAGAGCTGGTTACTCAGAAGTAGGCCGATAAATCTTTTACATACCGACATCAATAATGTGAGTACAGGTCTGCTACAGTGCATTAAAACAAAATGTCAAATTTAAATAAAGCATGCATGTGCAGTAAAATTAGATTGACTTCATTTTAACTGTTTGGTTAAGTTTCTGAATAAATAACTTTTGTTATAGAGTAATGTTACGTAAGAAGTCACATTAAACAAGGGTTTACACTTACACACACACACACACACACACGCATACACACACACACTTTTCAGGAAGTATAGCCAAGCTAGTAAATGTAAAGCTCTGCTGAGGTTAGGTTAAGAAACTCCACTGCCTGTGTAGTAGATACATCAGGGGATGCAGGGAGAGCGCCACACCATGCAGATGGGCAGTTAAGCTGCGGGCATAGTACAAGAGCTTCACTTAGCAGTTGTTACTTAGCTCTGCTTGACTTTTTTGTACTTCTTGAATGTAGGCTCCATGCAACTAAATCTTCAAAGAGATCAAGGGAAGCTACAAACCCTGGTTTTTTAATGTCAATTTTTTAGTGTTTTCTTTTATTTAATTTGAGTGAAACTCTCTTAAGCATTATCAGTCAAAATGGAGCACATCTGCTATGGCCTGAAAAGCACTACTTTACAACTTTTGCTTTGGATTCATGTGATGACTCTCTTAATGTCACTGCAATTCAGTAACCGCAGGGGAAAAGCTCACCTGAAAGATGTTGAAAATAACCATTATTCTTTTTACTACTACAGATGTGCACAGTTGGAAAAAATAAATCTTTATCTAAAAATAACAAGATTTTGAAATGATACGTGGAAGCCATGAGGAAAAGGGCAGTGGTTTCTGAGGAGAAGTATAGATTCCATGATATTCTTCGCCCTGTTTCATTTAGTGCATGGCCTCTGGGCTGAATATATTCCTAGAGCAATAATCCCAATGTCATTGCTGGGCCTACTGAGTCAGCAGAGTCCTTGAAAGGTATTTTTAGATCTCTTTCACAGAGGCTGCTATTGCTACCATTTATCTATTATTCTCTAGCTTTTCCAAGAAAGTACTTGAAAGTAGCCTTTAAGCAGAGACACCTTGATGAAGAATACATAGAAGAAATGGAGGGCCCTTTGGGAGACAGATTATGTTTTTAATTTCCATGCTTCAGTGAAGACCCAGGAATTTGCACATGCTAGGTGTATGTTCAACCACAGAGTTGGAGGGAGGCCAGTGCTCACCGAAGTGGTAGAAAACTTATCTAAAAGATGTTAGTTGCTGAATTCCATTCCTAGGAATAGGAATAAAATAAAATAAAAGTACAGTAAAAAGGAATCAAGCATATATTTAAGAATTTTTCAACGTTTTGCTTGGCCAGAGTTACAATATGATGCCTTACTTCCAACCACATCCTACATGTTCAACAACACATTTCAAAGGGGAATTAGTTCATATATTTTTCATTATAAGAAGAACTTTTAAGCTTTCTGTGCCTATGCAATTTCACAGGACCTTTACCTAAGGCCCAAAAGCCATGTTTCTCTTTTGACAGTTAACATAGCTCAAAAGTTAGAAAGAGTAAAATAGACTCTCTACTTAGAAGTTAGACTGCCAGAGCAAGGTCTGAATACTTCACAGTAAATGTTTTCTTGTTCCTATAAAAGGACGAACACACAGCAGAAGCCTCAGTTCATGCAGTGAAGCAGGTTTACAATGGCTATTACCTTCAGAAGAAAAGGGGGAAAGAAAGGACAAAAGGAAGAGACTAAAATGGACAAACAAAAACGTGATAAAACTATAAATACGAATAACTATGAAAGGGTGAAGAGCTGCTAGATGATTGAAGGAGAGTAGCTTCCCTGAAACTTCTTCCCATCAGCCTTTATCCTAGTCTCACTGTTGTGCATTTAGGATGTTCCATTTTCCCTTCAAAGCCTCACAACAGGGACTCCATACTTAGATCAAAGTGTGCTTTGCTCTCCTGTACAAAACTCTTTAGAAAGCATTTAAGATGATTCAATTTTCAACTATAGCAGGGTTCGTCCCATTCCATTTTATCGTCAGTGATTTCTCCAGAATCAAAAAGGAAATTGAACAATTTTAATGTCAGTTGAACAAAAGCAGATTTTTAAGACAGAAAAGTGCTTCTGTGATATTTTGTTCCCCTTGGAAGATCTAAGCACACCTGTTGGTATTCTCTGTGAAAATAATAATGCTTTTTGTATCCTAATTCCCTAAAGACAAACTCCATCCCAGGCAAATATGTCATTCTCTGGCACTGGCAAGGTACTTTCTGAGCCTCCTCTGCAGCCTCTTCACTTAATGTCTCCTTTAGCATTACATGAACAGGGACTACTTTTCTGCTGTGTAAATGAAGAGTGATTGAGATAGAGTTATGAATCTAAACTAACAATGGTTTAAAATCAGGAAAATTTGAAGCATAGATCAAAGTGATTTTTAAAACAAAATATAACAGACTAAAGGAGCAGACCATTTCCAAATGTACTTGAAGTACACTTATTTGTATTTTCTAGATCCCAGAAACATAAACTCTAAGTCTGAAAATATACCAAACATGAGACTTTTAAAAGTTTGACCATAGTAAATGTTTGTAAATGACCATTGACAAAAATTAACTCAAAATCGGTGAAATGATAAATGTAACATTTCTGGCAGTGCCCACATATGTTACATCCTGTGATTTCAATGAAGTGTTGGTGTTGAACACACAAGATGGGTGCTTTGCACTGAACGTGCTATCACACTACACAATGGTTAATAATCAGTACTTGAAACAATTCAGTTTAGATTGATCATTATATGATCATGGAAGAACAGGCATCTCTTTGGGCATATGCCCAAGAGTGGCATGGTTGATTAATGTGGTACATCTTTTATCAGGGTTTTGGGCAAAGCTCCACACTGATTTCCATAGCTTCTTAATCAGTTTGTTTCCAACCAGCAGTATATATGTGTTACCTTTATGGGGCTGAAGATATGTCTCAGCGGTTAAGAGCACTGGCTATTCTCACAGAGGACCTGGATTCAGTCAGCGGTTAAGAGCACTGGCTATTCTTACAGAGGACCTGGATTCAGTCCTCAGCGCCCACATGGCAGCAAACAACCATATGTAACTACAGTTCCAGGAGATCTGACATCATCTTCTGACTTTTGTGGGCATTACACAACAAAAAACAAGCAATACACTCATACACATAAATTCGAAATAATAATTTTTAAAGTAAAAAGTGTTCCCTTTTCCCTATATCCTCTTCAGCATTTGTCATTTTTAAAAGATTATCTTTTAAATATATATTTATTTATATTTTTATATTTATGAGTGTATTGACTGAATGTATATAAGTGCACCTGTGTCATGCAATGTACTTGGAGGTCAGAAGAAGGTATCCTTTGGAAGTGGAGCTACGGATGGTTAATAACCACCATATTTGAACACAGATCTTTTGCAAGAGTAGCTAGTGCTCTTAACTGCTGAGCCATCTCTTCAGTCCCAATCTTTTACTTTTTTGGGGGGTGGGGGTGTTGATCTTAATCATTCTGGATGGGTAAGATGAAATTTCAAAGTAGTTTTGCATTTCCCTAATGGTTAAAGATATTGAACATTATTTTTTCATCATTTGTCTTTCATCATTTGTGAACTCTCATTTTAGTTCCTTGTTTCAAGTTTTTAAAAATTATTTTTATTTTATATGTATGAATGTATGCCTGCATATGTAAGTGCACCTGTGTTGTGCAATGGGCTCAGAAATCAGAAAAGAGTGACAGGTTCCCCTGGAATTTGAGTTAAGGATAGTTGTTGACTACCAAGTGGGTGCTGGGAATCAAACCCGAGTCCTCTGCAAGAGCAGCCAGTGCTCTTAAGCACTGAGCCATCTTTCCAGCTCCAAACATGCAAGAATTTCTATTTGGGCTGTTTTTTTCTTTGTTTATTTGTTTTTTTTATGCTTACTTTCTTGATTGTGTGTGTGTGTGTGTGTGTGTGTGTGTGTGTGAATTTTAGATGCTAATCCTCAGTTGGATGTATAACTCATAAATAATTTTTCCCATTCTTCTGTACTCTGCTCCTTCACACAATTGATGGTATCCTTCACTGTAGGGAAGCTTTTGCTGCTCTACTCACAATACCCAGAAAATAGAAACAACCTAGATGTTCATTCACTAATGAATGGACAATGAAAGAATGGCACATCTATACAATGACAGATTATTCAGCTGTTAAGAAAAATGAAATTCAGAGGTAAATGGTCTGAACTGGAAACATTAATACTGAGTGAGGTAACCTAGACCCAGAAAGAACAACATCACATGTTCTCTCCCCTGAGTGGATTCTATACCAGTAAGGAAATCAGTAAGGGGCTATGGGGCAGGGATTCATTGGAGGTGAGACAGAATGCAGTGCTATAAAGGGGAGAGGAGGATATTGTATTAGGAAGGATTAAATGCTGTGGGAATGGGAGTTTCAGCTGAAGGGAGGAGCAGAGGGAGGGATAACTAATACTAAAGACCTTTTGAAAAATTCATATGAAAACCCATTACTGTAGAAGCATCTTAAAATATATGCATGTACAATATAAAAAAGAATTTCACTGCAGTTACCCTGTAACAGGAGTTCAGTGGCCTCACAAGACGTCACAGCCTAGCAAACACAAAGCCCAATGCCAGGGATGGACTCCATCTTTTGAAGCTGTCAACAAGGGGCTGGAGGAATTCCACAGACTCCCAAGATCTACTGACTACTGAGCTTGGTCACTACATACATGAGTCGTAGAACAAACAAGGAAAAATCAACTGATCCTGATCTGGAAGTTTCATGTCTACTTGCTAGCCTACATAGTGCTACTGGGAGAGGAAAGTGACCTTTCGTCTTACCAGGCTGTGATCCCTGGAAGCTGTAATGATGGGCCTAGCAAAATGTGCCCACTGGTACAACAGTGGCACGGCTGAACATGGGGGTAACCAACTCCATTCTGATTCTATTTAAGGCCCACACTCCAAGAGAGAGGTCTTGCCTGGCACTGTTGTCAGGGTCAAGAACATGCGGCTAGACAGATCAAACACCTTAGAGCAGAATCTACTACTATTATTCTGCTGTGTGGACACAGTATTAAACTGACTCCTGATGACTTGTTACATCCATAGATTAGCACATCTCTTTACTCTTACCAGAGAAGCTTCTTCTCACCATAGATGGTAATTTACTCAGAGCCCCACAACTGTTCAACATGCAGAAAGTAAGATTCTGTGGAGTGCATACCCTTAAATGGGACACTTGCATCACACCCTTTCCTCCCAAGGCTCAGAGATCATTTTGGAAGAGGGGGAAGAAAGATTGTAAGAGCCAGAGATGGATTAATATCAGGAAACTGTGTGTTTGTACATAACAGATCAGTTGACAAATGAATCCAAAGTACTTGTGACTTTTGACAGCATGCATAAGACATGTTCAAGTTCAAGCCAGAGAAAATACAAGTATGTTTGGTGGAGGTGGCCTAGAGGCCCCAACCCTTGCTGAGGAACTATCATTGGCAACTGATACTTGCTAAGGGAAAGAGAGGGTCAGTTTTCTTCAAGGGTGTGACTCTTGGTAGAGTCAGGCTCCAAGGACAGGCCCACATCCAGTGGCATTTGGGGAACACAAATTAGATTCCATAGTACTTTAAAAAATGAGTAAAAATAGAGAGTATGAAGTCGGGAGTGAGGGCGTGATAGGTTCAGATTGAAGGGGCCTGACTTTTATCAAAATACATTGTATGAAAATCTCAAAGAATCAAGAAAAGTATTTAAAGACCCCCCCCCTGCTTTTTAAGGCCTATCAAGTCTAATCTGTGTTATCCAAATGCTCTTGGGTACAGAGAGTCAGTTTTATTACTGGTATGATTCCTGGTAGGATGACCAGAGTTTCCAAGGATAGACCCACAACTAACCTCATTTGGGGGACATAGATTAAACTCAATAAACATTTTAATTAAAAATTATTTACTTATTTTATGTGTATGAATTAATTGCTGGTTGTACATATATAAATGCACCATTGTCAAGCAATACCTACGGGGGTCAAAAGAAAGCATCAGATCCCCTGGAACTGGGGTTAGAGATGATTGTTACCTGTTATATGGATTCTGGGAACTGAACCTTGGTTCTCTGCAAGAGCAGTCAGTGTTCTTAACTGCCGAGCCATCTCTCCAGCACCCAATAAGTCTTTTTAAAAAGGGACAAATAATAATAGATGAAATGAAGTCAGTGCTGGAGGGGGTAATTATGTGAGGGTGAGATGTAGGAAAGGGCACAAAGATAATCAAAATACACTGAATGAAATTCTTGAAAGAATAAAAATATTTTTAAGATTATTACATGTTAGCTTCTTGTGTGTATTAGTTCCTCGGAACCCCTAGTGTAAAGTAACTAATTTTAAACCGTTTTTATATTGCACATGTATATATTAAAGAAATTTCTACCATTGGTTTCAATATGAAGTCCTAGCTGTGAGCTCACTGAGCTACAATAGCAACTGGACTGGCAAAATATGCCTACTGCTGCTATTAATGGCACGGATGATATGGGCATAATCAATCACTTTCTGATTAGACTTAAGGTCCACTATAGAAGATGGAGCCCATACTTTAATTGTTATTAAAGTCAAGAAGTTGTGGCTAGACAAGTCAAAGGTCATAGGAAGAACCTATTAATATTATTCTGCTAAAAAGACAGAGTATTAAACTGACACATTAAAGACCTTGCTATACCTCTAGATTACCATATCTCTCAACAGTCCCTGGAGAAAGTTCCTCTTGCAGCTGATTGAAATAATACATAGACTTTCAACTGGTCAACATGCAGAACGTAAGAGACAGTATAGTGCTCAGTCCTAAATGGGACACCTATGTCACCCCTCTTCCCAAGGCTCAGGATCATTTCACAAGAGGCATAAAAAATATTTTAAGATCCAGAGATGATAATTAATACAAGAAAACTGTGTTGTCTGGATACTACAGGGTAGTTGCATATATGAACTCCAAGTACTTATGACAACATATACATAATGCGTGCAAACTTAAGCAGACAAAAATATCTAGCATGCATTGGGGAGGTGGGCAAGAGGCCCAGTCGTAGTTGAGATTTATTGGCAAATGACAGCTACTAGGAGACGGAGAGTCACTTTTCCTTACTGATGTATCATCTATTAAGTTGACCAGACTCCAAGGGATAGATCCATTTTGGAAACACAAAATAGACCTTATAGGTCTTAATAAAACAACTAATAATAGACAATACAATGTCCAGGGGATGAAGAGAAGGGAGAGAGTCTGCATATGATCAAAACACACTGTAAAAAATCCCCAAATCAATAAAAATATTTAAAAAATGAATCTATAAAAAGGTTATCATATGGCACGAACTGCAGTGTTTTTACTGTATATACAAAGTGTCATGCTTTACAGCTAAGCACGGGAAACAAACAATATGCTTCTTCCATCATTGCTCAGCATGTGAGTATCAAACTGCTATGCCATTGAATTGCATTGTGTTAGAATATTTTTATTTGAAATCTTTGTGTGGCTGATTTGAGCTTCATAAAACTTTAAAATAATTTTGGCTTGGGATTAGGACAGAATTTTTGATGATTTCTGGAACTTCTGCAACTGTGTACTGGTTTATGATAGCTAGCATTCTCAACACCTATGATTATATAATCAAAACACTGATAAATCAGAAAACACAAATGATACACTGCATCCTTGAATATTAAATATAAAATTATTTAGGTCCAAAAAACCAAGCCCATTCTCCTCATTACTATGCATATTTGCAGTTGTCGTCAATAAATGGTAGAAGCTTATGTATATCAAACAATTACTTTAAATAAATTTCTTTGTGATTTATTATTTCCTTTGTACACCTATTTTATACCTGTATTTCCAGGATCACTTAAAAATTCCTCAGGTAAAAGATGCAACAAGTGGCAAAATTTCATTAAGATACCCTGCCCTAGACTACATGTATTGTAATTTTATAAACTGCCCAACTTCTGTCCGGCTAGCAATTTGTCTGCTACCAGTTTTCAGACATGTAATTTAGATGACCATTTAAAAAAAAAAAACAGAGAACACATTTTGTCCTTAGTGTTGGTTCACTTGTCAGAGCAGTTCACCGAGCTTTACTAAACTTAAGCAAAGTTTTTATTTATTTTACTTAAATAAAGAAGAAAAGTAAGCACATTGGATTGTGTAATGTCATTCAAAACTATGGTTGCAAAATGTAGCTACATGTATATAATCACTCATTTTCAGTGATGTGGCAGACGAGATGGGTTTAGAATTGAAAAAAACTGGATTCAGAATGTTGCCATGATAATTCTTTATATCTGAAGGCCAAAGTCATAGGCAAAGTACTCACTGCTAGAAAGGAAAATGATGGAAATTTCTTGTTTCAGCTATTGAGACTGAGAGTGACTAAACGGCAGTTTTTGAGACAAGGAAGTGCTAACCAAGCTGGCATTTGAGCTTCAAAGTATCTGACAGGCAAAGGTTATGCCTTGCAGCTGGCAGCTTTGAACACACTGATGGCAGTTTGATCCCAAATTCACTAATACCTTATACTTTGTAGTATTATTCCAAGGTAGAAAAGGAAGTGAGTTGAAAAGTAACAACCAAATTTGAAGAGTTCACTCATGCTAGTTTAAGGATTACTTACAAACTAAAATATATAGATTACTGAAAGCAGCTAAAAACTAACAGACTACAGTGTATGCAAGCATACTTTGTTGACTGAATGTAATGCTTTATATATGACATGTTTATTGTAATGAAAAAAGAATTTATTTATTTGCTTAAATGATGATAAAGTAGAAAGTACAAGCTGACCATTTAAGGACACATAACAATATGTGATACAATGCACTGTAATATTCATAGTTAGAACACATGAGTTCACCTATTATCTACTCATTTCCAAAAGATTACATCTCATTTAATATAAACTATTAACATAAAGTGTTTAACATAAAGGTCCCAGAGAGCATTATCTATTTTTTTAAAAGAAGACCCAAGTAATTACTTTAAAACAGGAGGGCCAGTAAAGGTTTTTTGTAAAAGCCAGGTAGTATGTATTTTATGTATATAGCAAGGATGGTTGCTAGTGCATAATTCAGTTCTGCCACTAGTAGTACTAAAGCAGTCCCAGACAGGATGTAAATTAATGGGGTTTCTCAGGTTCACAGAAAACTGTCTCTCTGGACATTGCAGTCTAAAATTCATACACTTTTGATATGACACAAAAAATATTTTAAAGTTAATTTGTTCAACTTTCTAACACCCATTGCTCCCTTGAAAACTACATAAAAAGTGTCAATGAGTGAGATTTGGCCAGTGGTGAAATTTTTCTGAACGTTCCTCTAAAGCTATGTTAATCAAGATAGCTTTGACAAATACTATGATCAACATGAACACAACCATAATTACATATTTGTAAAGTGAATCATAATATATAGTACAGGCTTCCACATACATTATTTTATCTTCATAATAACGTGATGTTTTAAGTTGGTGTGCACATCATAAAATGGCTCCCAATTCTTCCAGCTCTCTCTGTAGATAAGAGTTACAGTTTCTATGGGTGAAAATCTGGAGAATGTTCCTCTGTCAGATTCTGATTTATACCATGTGAGTCCATTCATCTAACAGTATATGAACAACTAAGGTAGAAAAAAGCTGAAGTTTGAAATATGCTTGAATGTTTCTATGCAGAACTTACTCCTGCCCTTACTGTAGGAACAGGATGGTAAGAGAAGGGAAGGATTAAGAACACAGAGAGCACAGCTAAGAACCCAACAGTGATTCCTAAGGACATCCCAGGTGAGTCAGCATTCAGGCATCCTAAGGCATGTGAAAAAGTTCAATGCTAATTAACAGACATACTTTGTCATTCTATAACTACACTATATAAGATCAATCAAGCTAAGCTGACCCATACTTTTCTTTGACTTAAATAAATGTTTATAATTGCACTAAACTTAAGTTTTGTGTAGGTTTATTATGTGATATTACTAAGACCAGATGTGTCTAATGTTAGGGCAGGAACTTTTCTTGATGTTTTACAAAGCACAAAATTTAGCAAGATTTTGAAAGAACTGATGAAAAAAAATCAATTCTGTAATTCAGAAGAAAACCTTAATTCTTTTGGAACTCAGATTTGTGGATTTTCTTCATCCACAGAATTAGCAATCAGAATAGCAAGGAACATAATTTCAGTTAATTGCAAATTTAAATTCAAAGAAACACAAAATCTAAGCTAAATTATGAAAGCATGCCCGAGCATTCAGAAAAACACACAAAGATGCAGCATGCAAAGACCTGAGGCCATTTTCTTTCAGGAGATGGAAACTAGTTGTCATTTAATGACCTTATACATTTTTTTTTCAAAACAAACTGTATATACTTTTTTATTCACATGTATTCTATCTAGTGTCAAGGATTATAGTTAACTATTGGCCTAAAAAAATCAATAGGAATGCCTTAGATGACCTAAATGAAAGTTAATGTTGAATATTTTGAAATTAGATCTTAGAAACTTGATGGCCCTTCATATAGGTTCCACTTAGGTTGTAGAGATTTAAAAATATCTGATTACATCTTTCATATCCCAAAGTGAAACAACAGAAAAGTTGCTCAGGGCTGGAGAGTCAGCACAGTGGTTAAGGGCACTGGCTGCTCTTGCAGAAGACCAAGTTTTGATTCCGAGGACCCACAGGACAGAGAACAAGTGCCTGTTACTCTAGTTTCAGGGGTTCTGATGCCCTCTTCTGACCTCTGTGAGCACTCTATTCAGGGATATAAAATGCCCATACACATAAAATAAAAATAAATAAATACACAAAGAGAATGCTATCTCAAAAATTATTTTAGATAAATTAATTTTGCCACTTTCACTGTATTTGGGGTCAAATGTTCCCACATAGTATGAAACAAAGTAGATTTTTGCTAAACTGTAATATTAGATGTGTTTTGTTAGCCTTAGCCTGTAACTGCTGTTGTTATCTCTCCAGCCCAGAATATAATATTTAGAATAAACCTTGCCTTATCCTAAAGAACCAATCACCATTTTGGGTGGGCTATGGTGTCAAGAGAGCTAACTCAGAATATTATAATGTAATATCACATAGATAAAATGTTCATCAAGGCTCATGTGGAATATGAAATTAGAAATTGCTTTATGACTAACTCCACGTGAGATCACAGGCTCTGTAGAAAGATACAAGAGCTAATGTATATGAAGTCATTTGGGAATTAAGACTTATTGTAACTATTTTACTCAGAGTAAGCATCATCATTAGTACATAGTCACTAATCATTTCTGAATATCAGATACATAGATGCATCTCAAAACTCAAGTTTCAGTTTTTGAGCAAGGAATCTGAAAATTATCAAAGTCCAATTACCTTTTAAGAGTGTTAACCTACCAGTAAGAGGAGAACTGTGATTCATGTTAATGAAAGACAAGTGTTATTCTCCTTCTATGTAAGTTTACAACATAAAATACTTAAGTATTAGAGTGTCCACGAACTTCTAAAAACCTCACCAGTGAAGGATTCTTTCACTGGAATGTCCTAGTACAGCAAATACTTTATTCATTGCTTCCTTTATTTGTTGTTTCATTATCATTAGCTTATTAGAGTTTTATTAAAAGACTATAGAAAGGCAACATACTCAGGAACCTTGGAAACCGAGAGGTGAAAATACACATTGAAAAAAAAATCCCACTTTATGGATAGAGACTATGTCTTTGAAATTAGATAAGACTGAAATTAACAAAATCCATGATGGTGAAATATTACAATAGACATCACTAACATCCATAGAGTCAGAATGAAATATTTTGAGAACATATAATTTAATAAGCTAGAAGACTCAAGGAGAACTCAACAAATTGTCAGGTATATATAATCAATATAATTAAGCCAAAAAGATGCAAAAAACTAAACACACACACACACACACACACACGCACAAATACAAAAAGACTTACCTCTCAAAGAATTTATAATGTAGTGGGAGAGGACTCAATCCAAAAATTTAGCATAATTTTAGTCAAAATTAATTCTATAGAGATTATTTTATAACTACTTTTCATTTTTAATTGAACTCTTATTGCTATGAGACAAGGTATTGCTAGATCACCCCGGCTGTTCTGGGATCTATGATCTAAAGAAATTCTCCTGGATTCTCTTGACTAGCTGGGACTATAACTATCTGCCATCACAACCAGTTTAATTAAACCTTTTATTTTAAAGCAATACAGTTTTGCATGCAGTTATGAGAAATAAAAGAAAGAGATCTTGTGTACCCTTTAACTAACTTCCCCCCAAAGCCAACAACTTGAAACACTGGTATATGATTAAAATCAGATGTTGCCATTGATGCGGCCCAGACCCAATGCATTCTCCCGTCTACAGGAACCTTCATATTCTTTTCCTCTACTTCACTCCTACCCACACCTCCTTCTTATTACCCAATGAACAATAATCTGTTCTCCATTTCTATAATTTGTCATTCAACAATATTATACTAATGAAAGAATATGGCATATAATCTTTTGGGCATTGACTCTTTTCTCCCCCTCAGTGCAATTTCTTGGACCTTCATGCAGCTTGTAAATGAATAGTTTGTTTTATTTTACCAGTGAGGAGTACTCTGTGTTATAGATTATCACAGTATGCTTAACCACTCATCCATTGCAGGAAATGTGGAATGTTTTTAGTCATTGACTATTATGGACAAAGCTGTCATGAATTCCAGACAGAGCTATGTATAAGCTTTCATTTCTCTAAAATAAATAGTCAAGAGTAGGTACAACTGCTGGATCATATGGTATCTACTTATTTAGGATTCCCTTAGGCAAATTTTGAACTGTTTTTCAGAGTTCTGATACCATTTTTCATTCAAACCAGTAATATATAATTGATCTAGTCTCTCTGCATCCTTGTAAATAATTTCTGGTTATGGTTTTATTTTAATCACTTGGTCTTTGCTTGGTTACTCTTCATTCTAATTTGTTTTTCTCTAGTGGTTAATGACATTGAAACAGAGGAAAAAAGAAAATAGTACTGAAGTCCTTTAAAGTCTGAGTTTTAAATAAATTTTCACAAAAGAACGCTAACACAAGAGAGAGAAAAATGAGAGAGATTTTATAAATTACCACATGAGGAGATTTTCAATATAAAAATGTCAGAATCCATTAATTCACCGACAAATTTAATTTACTACCAACTGAAATCCCCAAACACTTCTTTGTGCTTCATTAAATGATATAAATATATATGAAGAGTTGACAGACTGGCAATATATGAGAAAAAAATTGTAGGGGAGCAATAACGTATAGTAAATTTCCTATAAGAGAGTTAATGTATCTGATATGGTTATATGCAATATATTTCATTTTAATCTGTTTATTAAAGTATTATAATGCTAATAAGCAAACAGTTTAAGACACATAATGATCTAAAATCAGACATAATTTTTTTCATATATTTAGTTTTTAAGAGGCTTCTCTTCAATTTCATAGTGAGATAATATTTGCCTTTGAAAAAACTTATTAAGTTCTCATTTTACTATGCAGCAAAATAAAATTCAGATGACTTAAATTTCAGTATAAAAATTAAGTCATAAAAAGTATCCTAACATTTACTATGGCATCAAATTTATAAACAATGTAATTATACACACACATACACACATATATATATAATGCATATGTTGAGATTTATGTCATATATATAAGACATATATATTCATAAAGAAATTATTTGGTGACTTCTCACAGAGGACTTTCGGATCAAACTGATTAAACTGGCATTTTTCAACACAAGGTAATTTGGCTTAATTTTCCCCCTATCTTTTCACACACCCTGACATGATGTTACTCATGCAGCTGATTTGTGTCTGTGCTACACTGGGAGCTAAGCCTTTTCCTATTCCCACCTGTATTTCTAACACTTGAAGAAATGGATGAAGAAGACACCATCTGTTTAAGAGATCAGATTCAGTAATACCTATAAAGAATGACAAGCTACAAATGATTTCTGAAGAAGAAGAATCCCTTAGTGGGTGTGTGAAGCTCTAGAAATTTCAAACACCAATATTATGTTATAAGCCTGTATCTTATTTAGCTAGATTTACTCTACATAAAGAAACAATGCAAGTTTTTTGATATTAATCTGGAGCCCTCATGGACCTCAAACTCAACCTATAGACAGATGGCACCCTCATTTTAATAACTGCTATCGTCCAAGTGTGCTTCTGTAACAATTCCTGATAATTATCCTCAAAGCTTGTGAAAATTTAATTTTAATATATTCAGTAATGGATACATTTTATCTATTTGAGAGTGGACTTGATTTTGGAAATAGCCAAAAGTCATTTAAAGCCCACTAGGGAGGAACATGGTACAAACAAGAAAGACCTCATAAATTTTTCATAAAAAAAATGATGTGACTACTGGAATGTAATTCGACTCTCTTTTTCACCCATTGCCCATAAAGTGTCTCTGAAAGAATTTTCAAAAACGAGACTGGGAGATTTATTTTGAATAACATAGTACATCAGAAATGATGAAATGAATGGAACAAGACTCATTTTGTTGTTTATGTTGTGAGATATTCTGATATTTTGGTTAAAATAGAGCAGTCTATTCTCACAGTAAGTATTCACAGAATGTAAAATGAACTATTTATCACTACAGGCTCTCCAAGTCTTTTAAATTTCAAATAAATTTTTGATTCTGCACCTGGATGATTTTTAATTGCTTTCTAAAAACAACAACAAAAAAAATCACACTACCTAAATACATACATACTCTTCATCTACCTAGTATATATACTTCTGAGTGTCAATATAGCGACCCAGTTTTGAGCTAATGAGTTACACAATGTTCAATGCAGAAAGGAATTGGAATCAAGTCCTCATCTCCCGGTTGTCTTGTCGTCCAGTGATCTTTTGCTGTCTATGGAAGAAGGCTATACAGGAGATATAAGCTCTTATCCTCAATTAGGTGAGTGTTAGCTATAAATCTCAACTAAGACAGCTAGTCCCAGCTGGCCTGTAACTTGCTATGTAGATCAGGCTATCCTCAGTCTCACAGAGATAACCCTGTCTTTGCCTCTTGACTTCAGGGATTAAAGGCATTGATCTAGCCAGGGCCTGCCAATTTTTATTCTCTTTTTATTTGGGGGGGGAAGGGGCTGTGTATTCCATGTGTATAAGGTACCCACAGAGGTCAGAATAGGATATGGATTAAATGGAGCAGGAATTGTCAGTGGTTATGATTCCCCTTAAGAAGATGCTGGGAACAGAACTGGACCCTCAGGAGAAGCAGCAAGCCCTTTAAAGGACTGAATTGTCTCCCAAGGCCAACAATGCTGTATGCTTCTGATTCTACTAAAGCTAGAATGAGTAGAAGACTGAGCTCTGTGGTACTTCTCAAGTTTACTATACTTTTATTCAAGCATTTTTGAGAATTTTCTATTTCACAGAATGTTTTGCAAAATGTCTTATAAAGTGAATATTTATACTTATCCTTTTAAGAAAATACAGTAAGTCTGCCAAAAGTATAGCAGACTAGTGAAGATTATTTTCAGTTCCATACATGTTGAATGTATACACTGCAGTGTTTTTTGTTTGTTCTTAATGAATGAGATTTTTCTAAGTCCTAACTCACATTATTAAAGGCTGGGATGCTGAGTAACAACAGGTAATTATGGGAAGACTTGACCTGAAGTGGACTCATGATCCTTTCTTTTCAAATATCCACAAACTATCTGTACTTTCTTAGGAATAAAAGTTTGGTCATATTTTAGCAAGAAACATTTTTTTTTTAGTGTTAGAAATCCTGGTCATGCAAATAGCAGTTTTAAACAGATGGAGTAAAAACCCTATTTTTGCAACTTTGTTTTTAAATAGGAATATGTGGGCTACATACTAAATACTAAACATGACTTCAACCTACTCACTATCTCAAGTTATTCTATATTTTCAATCAACGCCCTTAGGTTCAGTAAAAAAGAAAACAACAAATAAACAAGTAAACAAATAAAAATCCAAGAGTATAATAAGGTCCACCAGAATTTAAAAACGAATTTACCACATCCTTCTCCATATGTTAACAATCTTTTCGAGCTTCCCTGCAAGTTCATTTATAATGCAGTCTTTATTGGGGCATATATTCAATTGTCCTCTAAACAAGATCTGTTAGCTATGGCTGGAAAAATATGAAGTCCTCAATCATGTCAATCAAATTTTTTTCATTACAAGTATTGAGAGAGTGATCATAAACAAATGCCCTTCACTACTTTGCAAGACATGCTTTAACAGAATGCCATGAATCAAGTATTCTCACTTGCATATTTTACACTGGATCCAACTGGATTTGTATGTTTCCAACATTGTTGATGAAATGTCATTCTTTATATAGCTTCAGAGGAAATGACTACAAATAAATGGCATTCATAAAGATTAAAAGGAAACACTACAGAGGAGGAAGAACCTTTAAAATATATTATGAACATAAGACTCGAACTTTAAAATCAAGAAAACATAGCTTTATATCTCAAAATATTTAAATTGCACAAAGTAATATGGATTAAAAAACAAATGAACCGTTATTAAAAACTAAAATGACTGCTCTGTTTTGTAGACAGACCAAGGATGCTAGAAGGGAAGCAGTAAAACAGACCCAATTCTCATTTTGACAGGTTGGAAAACAGAAGGGTGAACACCATCATTCATTTCATGAGGACCATGCAATCTCAAACCATAAAGCTAAATAAAATGGAATTAAATGATCCTCAGCACTGAAAAACAGCAACTAGGAAAGAAAATGGACCACACATTAACTTTACTCTTGAGGATCTATGTAGTAAACAGAATTGTTTTCCTGAATCTGTTATTTGCCCTGTAGAGTGAGCTGATTTTAACAAATCCATATGCAAAACAATCCACTTTGCTATTGGCTCCTGTAGATGCTGATCCAGAAGAAATGCCCATTCACACCAAAGTTTATCTCTTTGTTCTGTTTTGCACATTCATCCATCTATGTGATGCAGTATATGTTACGATCCCATTGTTTTTCTTATGTTTTTGAAATGATGTTTGGACAATTAAAAATACAGTAAGTATTCTTCCCTGATCTTGGATCCCAAAGTTAATATAGCCAAGAGAGACTTTTATCATTCTCTATAATTTAAAAAATATTTATCACATACTGAAAAAAATTCATTATGAAATTTCAGCTAAGAATATAGCATAGCAATGATTATTAATTAATTTTGTGATAATTTATACATATATATTTAAAAGTAGAAGTGCTCCATTCAAAACCATGAAATGTTTCTCCAATTTTTTTAGAATTTATTTCATATAATTATAGATTTTTAAATTTTTCTAAAAATGCATCTTGAACACTTTACTTATGTTATAGTTTTATTTACAACTATTGAAAGCCATCTCTTTTTATTCCACAATCATGATAATGTTATTTGTTAAATTTAACTTTAATCTGGCAACAGTGCTATCCTATCTTACTAGATTTAATTATTCATTGTGTTATTTTTATACATATTTTTCAATTCCTAATTTTAGTAAGCTTTTTAATATTTATAGGTTGATTTTTTGCACATATACCGCAAGGGATTCAATTATGTAAATCTAAAAGCTAAAGTATAAGATATAAAAATAGAATTAAAAACTAGTTCAGTAGTCATTTCCCTTGCAAACACAAGGAGACGAAGAAAGGAAAGTGGGGAGAAAAAAATTAAGAAAACAAGGAATCAGAGCTAGAAGAAGGTAAAGAGAGAGAGAGGGAGGAAGGGAGGGGAGGAAGGAGGGAGGGGGAGGAAATGGAAGGAAGGAAGGAAGGAAGGAAGGAAGGAAGGAAGGAAGGAAGGAAGGAAGGGAGGGAGGTGATTTTAGAGACTATCTTGACACCCATGGATGGTGATGTACCTTAAAACAAAAGTATAGAAGTGTCTATCCTAATTTGTTCTTTTAACGTTTTCTTTTCCCTTCTTTTGTCTCTTTCTTCCTTCCGTTCTCCCTCCCCGCCCCATTTATGAATTTAAGGCTGCCCTAGATCTCACAGAGATCTGCCTGTCTCTGCCTCCTGAACACTGAAATTAAAAGGTGTGCCACCATGTCCAAATGCCAGTTTTCAGTTTGGTCACAAGTTAGGGTTTTTGTTGTTGTTGCTATTGTTATGTTTTTGAATTATTCATGTACTTTGGCTATTAGTCTTGCCTACATAAACTGTAATTCTTATGAAGAGAATTAAGACTGGAAAATGCTAATTGCCAAATTTGGTTAGTGTGTGTTACAAGTACTTGAGAAAATATCACACTGAACTCCATTTACTTATATACACATCAATTTACAGACAGCACATTATTTCTGAAGAAAGCACAGTGAGTCTTGTAATCATAGCCAAGGCCTGATCCATAGCAATCCCAAATTCTAATCACATTTTCCTCTTAACAATTTACATTTGGCAAATTATAATGAAAAAATTCTAATAGCTCTAGTTTAAGCTATGGATGTAGAAAATGAGTTAAATAATCAATCTTATTTGCTTGAAGTAATAAGTAATATGAACCTAAATAAATTCAGCTTCTTTAATACCTTCCTAGTAGAAAAAATAATTGATTAGGTAAAAATATTAGCATGACTAGACCTATGGTGTACGTTTTACTTAGCCTTACAAAATAAAATAATTCAAAGGAAAGGTTCACATTTTAAAATGCCATGAAAAAAAATCTCTGAAAATCACTTTTTTATTTTATGACTCACTGGAAGTGTGTTTTATTTTTGGAATTTTTTCTCTAAAAGCTAAGGTCACTTTAGCCAACTATTTCCTAGTGAACATTCCTGTAATTTGAAAATGAGGGTTCAAAAACCCTGTGAGATCAAGACCAACCTGGTCTATATAGAGAATTCCATTCCAACTGGGGCTACAGGGAGACCTTGTCTCAAAAAGACCAAAATAAATGAAAGAAAGAAACAGAGAGAGAGAGAGAGAAGGGAGGGAGGGAGGGAAATTGTAGGTTGTGCATAAATCCAGAGAAAAATAGTTTCCTTATAACAAAATAAATGGAGATGCATGCAACATTGTTAAATCAGAACTTAAAATGTGACATTGGTCAGATTGTGGGTGAGAATGCACATCCTTAAGCTACTGGCAACAGTGTGAATTCCTATAACCAATTTAGAAAACAAAATGACAGAACACAAATAAAAATTCACAAATATATTCACTTTGGGGAGCTGTGGAGATGCTTAGATTTTTATAGTGAATATTATCTCGGGTAGAATTTATTTTTGAAAGATACATAAACATAAGAAGAAGTAGTCAATCCTATTGTTCTCACAAGCATTATGGAAAATAAAACAAACTATGTGCACACAACTTTTATGTAACCTGTCTAACTAAAGGAACTCTACATCATTTAAGGTTTAACTGTATTCTCCTACCATAAAATTTTTGTTTGTTTTTTGAAAAAGGATCTCCCTGTAGACTTAGTTGGCCTGGAACTTGCCATGCAGACCAGGCTGGCCTACATCTCACAGACATCCTCCTGCCTCTGCCTTCTGAGTTCTCAGATTAAAGGAGTATAGTACCACACCTGGCCAATAAAACTCTTATTGTGAAAAATTCTAATATATCCACTTATAGAAAATGTGGCAAGTATACCCTATGTACCAGCACTTAACTTATATAGTTATCAAGTCATGATATTTTACTGATATTCCCAAATATCAGATTATATTGTAATAAACTCTCAATAATATTTCACCTGATTTTTAGCATGTATTTCTAAAGAATACATTCTTTCACAAGAAGCACAAAATCACAGTGATGTCTTCCTGTCTCCAAAATAAATAAGGATTCCTAGTATTATTACTCAACAAATGTGCAAGCTTTCTTGCATTTTGAAAGAATGTTTGAATTGAAGAAAAAAGTGATATCCATTCATAAAATTTGTATGCAAGCAACAAAAGAATAAATTTTAAAAGCTTGAGTGACTAACAATGAAACATTGAACCAACAGATAGAAAGCTATCTATCTTTCCCTACCACCCTGCTCCTTAAATCTGACAGTGATTACCATGTGGCTTTCTAGACAATTTTAGTCAAACTTACATAAAATATGTCAGAGGCTGGGAAGAGTGACTCTCGCTAAATCATTGAATCGGTCTATAATAAATGATACAAATCATGACAAAGGCATGGAAGAACAGAAATGTACCCCAGCATCACTCATGAACACAGATATGCCAATTCTGAATGTACTGAAGATGTAGAAGTTAGGCAGGCAAACTAAACAAGAGCTGTCATTATACTACAGGCAAATTACAGGGGTTAACTGACAGAATGCACATTTTTTATTATGAAGTTGAAGGGAAGAGTCTTTATTGCTTCATAGAAGCAGTATTTTCCTTAGAAACGATGGATTGTTGCATTGCCTAGCCTGACTCAGCACTTGCTACATGGCTCTGATTAGTCCTGTATTCATCCGCTCGCCTCAAGTTCTGACTGCAGTGACTATTGGAATATACAGCCACTTTTGGTTCAAAATTATTTCTTAAGATTCATAATACCAGAGAAAGAGTTTGTAAAAACTTATACCCATTAGAATTAGAAACTTCTTTCATAAGAACAAAACCCAATTTCTACTATAAGCAATGCAGAAAAAATAATTCAAAGCAGGTAAGAGTCTAATGTACATTAATTTTCAGAGGATTTATGTCCTGTATATGCAGAAATGGCCCTTCTTGCTTGGATTATAATATCTTCATTTATAACAAGGAAATTCTATCACTATGTATCTCAGGGGATACATACTGATAGAATTAGATGACTGTATGACTTTAAGAACACGAGATAGTAAAAAATAAGCCCACACACGTATCTTAGTATCTTGACTTTTATTAGGAGTTTTTATATGTATGTATGCGTGCATGTGTGTGTGTGTGTGTGTGTGTGTGTGTGTGTGTGTGTGTATGTGTGTGTCCTATGAATTCATAAAAGAGCAATTATTTCCAAATTGTGAAAAGTTATAAATAACAAAATCACTAGGGAAGAAATACATAAATAGGAGATAAATGTGAACAAGGCTCGAACATACCAGTAATCTGGATCTGTGCACTTGAGTTTGAAAAACCAAAAGTCTAAGGACACTGAATGTTGCTAAGACTATGAAGCAGTTTGATGTAGTAATGAAAGTTTAATTCGGCAAAATTCTTTCATTATGGTATTTTATAATTTTAAGGCTTATCTATTCATAATGAAGAAATTTCAGTTGGAATTATATATAACAAAGAGACACGTGTGGGTGGACAAGAAGGTGCTTTTGTAGCCTTGCTTGAAACAGGGAAAGGAAAAGGGAACAGGAAGAGCAGGGGAAGGAAAAGGAAGGGGAAGCATCCTTAGGAATCTTCTGGGTAAATGCAAAGAAAATGGGAATCCAGGAGCTTGCATTAACAATGACAGGACACATTCCTATTGGACAGTGGTTCTGACTACTTGAATCTTAGTGCCTTCATCTGTAACAGAAAAATTATAATTGTCAGCGTATATCTCAATGGATTCTTGTAAAGCCTGAAGTACACGGCTTGTGAAAAATATGTCTAAGAAGTACTTGGACTTCCATTTTGATATTTTATAAGCAGAGATTAATGTCATCCACTGCCCCCTCCAAATACTACTCAGAAGTCATGGTCAGTGAGCCAGATTATCCTCCAAACACAGTAACATACTTTTGTTTCAAAATATTTGAGACATTTGAATACACTGGGAAATTTTGCAAATTTAGGGCATGTACTCCATTCCTTATTATATTACCCTATGCATAGTTTTAAAGATCTCTGGATCTAAGCTCTAAGACCATCTAAGATCTAGCCTCTCCTCAGGGAACTGTGAATTGGTGGTCAGCAACTCTCAGATTCTTTTGAAGAAAAAAAAGTGATCTGGCCACTGGATTTCCTACTTCATATGGGAGCAAAGAAATTTCTTCTAATGATCCAGATGTCAATATTTCCCAGCTTCCTCTATTATCTACAATTTGTCTTTGAAATTGTATACTGTGTTAGATTATGCCATTTTCTCAGAACAATTGTTAACCCTTCCTACTGACAACATTACTCTTCAGTTCATTAGCATCAGACCCGATTCCCTAAGTACCTTGCTTTGAGTTGGGGCAGACCATGAGCATGCAACAGCTTGGCTGTTTTGTCTGTATTTTCCCCTGAACAGTTGCTACTGAGAAGCCCTAAGGCTACAGTATTATTTCTATCACAGCAGAACTCAGTCTAAGATAACTCATACTATCTTTAGCTCCTTTGCTCTTCCATTTTGTCAAACATCTACAGAAACCACACACCTGCCTACAATAGCAGAGCATTTTATCTAGAGATAAAAATCTATATTATATTTTGAAAGGCACATGCATAAGATACAGGTGTTCAGAAGTTAACAAAATATTATAAGTGCCTCCTTCTTATATCATCTAGAATGTAGTTAGTATAAATTAATAAAAGTTAAGGGCTGGGAAGAAAGCTTAGTTGTTAAGAGAGTTTGCTGTCCTTGCAGAGGATCCAGGTTTGGTTCCCAGCACCCACATGGCAGCTAACAACCATCTATAATTCCAGTTCCAAGACATCCAGTACCATCTTCTGCTCTCATAGCCACCAGGCACACATGTGATGCACAAAAATGCTGGCAAGCACTCATACCCACAGTACAATTTTTTAAAAATCTTTTGAAAAATAACTATTAACTGCAGTCCTAGTGTGTACCAGGTGATTTTCTTCTTTAACACAATTAAAACACTCAAAAGTTTGAAGCTTCTTTCAATATATACATATACAATATAAAAAGTGTTCAAATACAGTTACTTTACCACAGGGGCTAAATGACCCTCATAGACACCAGAAACTAGCAAAACATAGACCAGCAAATAATACTAACTATTGATATTGCACTTGGTAACCCACCAGAACTTGATGGCAAATTCCTATTGCTGAAGACACTACATACTAGAGTCACAGAATAAACCAAGAGAAATCAAGCAGCACTGACCTTGATGCTTCATCTCTGCTGTCCAGCTTTCATAGTACTAGAAAATACCATGCATGTTACTGGTGGAGAAAGGTAATTATCAACCTTATCCAGCTGTGTGCCCTGTGAGCTACAATAAAAACTGACTTGGCAGGATATGCCTACTAGTGCAACAGTGGCACAAACGTTATGGAAATAACCAACCACCATCTGACTGGATTTAAGGTCCACCTCACAAGCTGAAGTCCATACCTGACAGTGTTAGCAAGGTCAAAAACTTTTTATTGGACAGTTCACAGGCCATGGGGGAGAACCTACTACAATTATTCTACTAAATAGACATAGCATTACACTGACTCTCAGTGACTCATTATTAAACTCACAGATGAGTGCATCTCTCAACTCTCAATAGAGAAAGTTCTTCTTGCAGCAGTTGGTGACTAACACAGAGAGACACAACTGATCAATGTGAAGAGACTGTAGCATGCTGAGCCACAAATCACACACATTTTCTCCTCCCAAGGTTCAGGGATCATTTTTAAAAAGTGAAAGAGCCCCAGATGATATATGAATACAAGGAAATTGTTCTGTCTGGACCTCACAGGATAGCTGCACTTATGAACCCACAGTACTCATGAAAGAATTTACAAGCCCAAGTCAGACAAAAATCCAGCATGAAGAGGAAGCCACAGCCTTAGCTGTAGATCTATGTCCAATTGACAGCTGTTGGGAGAAGGAGAGTCATTTTTTTTCTTACTGGTTTTATCCCTGGTAGATTGACCAGACTCCAAGCAAAGGACCAACAACCAAGAGCATTTTTGGAAAAACACATTAGACTTGAAAGGCCTTAAGAGAAAAACAAAACAAAACAAAGCAAAACAAGTAATAATAGACGACATGAGATCAGGGGGAGGGTCATAAAGCGGTGGTAGAGAGGGGACTCTTAATATGAATAAAATACTCTGTATGAAATCCTCAAATCAATAAAAATAAATTGATATTGACATGTGCACTTACTTGTTATCAGTTTTCAAAACATAAATTGGAGCTTAAAAATGTAGCTAAGAGGCAAGTTCTCTCTACATTTCTTCAAATATATATTTATTTAAGTTTAGGAAATATATACATATATTTATTGCTAGATTATATTCTTTTTTGGAAGGTCACTTCATTATTGAAGTGCAGATTGTAGGAAGTCTTGTTCAAAATTTCAATATAATAATACTGAATTTCAGTGTTGGATATTTGACACTCCATGATTAAATTTGATTCATTTTTCCTCTGTGGAAATGGAGAAATGTGATGACTAGGAAAAAGAATGGGTCTCTTTTTATTATTTTAAATTAAAATACTGTCCGTTTTTTTCTTTTTAATTAGGACTTTTCTGTGGTTTGTGATTAGATATGCTTTCCTATGAGAAATAATGACAGTCATAAATGTTGATTTGGGGTAGTGTTTTTATATGGAAGTATTAAGTCATGGCTGCCCTGGTGTTTTTCATCACTGCAGATTTCTCTATTAAGTGTCAGGGCATGCATTTTCCTGTGTTCCCTCTTTATGGCAAAATCTCATCATTGCAAAAATAAGATATATGTCCCTCTGCTTCGGGGAAGACTTGCTTCAATAGAAATTGAGTGCTTTATGTTTTAAAATGGACTTTACAAACTTATGGTATATATAATTAAAGAATATTTTTGTTTTGTTTTGTTTGCTTTTCATTATTAAACCATGGTTTTAAGTATCCAAATGCACAACTTGTCACAATTTAACAGAAAAAATATGAAATATAAGACAGAATCATAGGAAAAAAATTGATGAATTGGAAGCATTTTTTTCTTAGCAACCATTTTTTTTATTGAATCATTATGTGATTCATACAGAACATGTCAATCAGCCTTAATCATTTTTATATCCCTTTCTCCACCGTCACTCCTCCCATAGCTCCCCAACTGGAATTCAAACATTCTTTCATGTGTATTAGGTCTATTATGTCAAGTTAGTGTCACCAAGTGACCTCAGCACAGGTTCACCCACTGAGGTCTAGTCAGCCTGAGCACAGGTCCTCACTTTAGGAAGACTAGAACATCCTCACCCAAAAGTAATGAGTTGCCACTCTTTCTTTAGCAAAGGTTGGAATCTGGTACCCATTTCCTTAGTGTCATGCTGGGATTTTTGTCCCTAAGCAACCATTTTTAAAATAACAAATAAACATTTGAATATATGAGAAAAAATTAGGGGAAATAAATCAAATGCTAAAGCAGCCAATTTAAATATTAACAGGTCTTTGAAAAAGAGCTTTAAACTTTGTTCTTTATGCTGCTTTGCATCTAAGCCTGGAGATCTGAAAATCAATAGAATCTCTGTCTTTATCCCTGAGAGATGGCAAGCCTCACAAGAGGTAAGGTATAGAATAGAAAGAAAAAAAATTAGCTGTGATGTTTGCACAGGTAGAGTTTGACAGAACATCCACCACTATTTTATACCAACTACTCTGGAGAGCCTTAGCTCAGAGAAGCCCAGTGACCTTCAATGGTCTCACGATCAGGATAAGGGGAATTTGGGGTGATGCTTATGGACCAGTGACTTTATCATGGAATAAATATTTTGTATGTTATAAAACTGAAGTTGGTAAATAATGATGATGATTACGATGATGATGATATAAACCAGTGAAACTTTATCTATTAGCCAATGTCTCACTGCAAATGGCAAAAAGTGATGTTCTGCTTTTCTTCCCTTGTGTCATAGCCCCAAGGAAAAGGGATGGAAAATTGAATAAAATAAGAGAAACTTAAACATAGGTCATTAGGCAAAATAGAATCCTATGACACAAATTAATTTTCTGTCTATAAAAATCAGCAATGCTATGTCTTTACTTAAGAACTATGAAAACAATTACATTGCATAAATTAAAAGTTATTCGTAACCTATAGATTTTGATGCATATTTCCATAGGGGTACCTATGAAACACCATTAGGTATGACTTGCCACAAAATAGAGAGTTTTAATGCAGAGCATTCTCTATAACAAATAACTCAAGGTGACTTGTCCTACACAGTAAAAGAGAGAGACTGTGGATTGAGAAGAAGACTGCCACTTGGAAGATACCCAGAAGGTAAATGATCCATTTTTGGCTAAGGAGGTTTAAACACTCATCACAGGTAAGTGATATTTTCCAATAATAGGAATAACTGCAATTTCTGAAGTAACCAAAGTCACAGAAGAAGTGGGTGTTAGACATTCTTTGTTCGTCAGTGACAGAAAGGGAACATCAAGAAGCACCCATGGAATATAAAGAATGACAAGACGCATGGAGCTTTGTGAAGAAAAAACGGGTGAATTATGAGCCAACCTCAGGGGGCTATGAAGGAATTCTCCTTTCCCCATGACTTTATTATCTCCATTACATGTCCACATAGTGAGGACCCATAAAACACTTTTTAAAAAGAACTCTTGGCTTGCTTTTAAGTTTGTGACAACCAGAGAATTATGCAGCGGAGGCACAGCTTTTTCATTCCCCAACTACATTCCTAGAGCTAGACACCTAGAACAAAAACAATTATCTTTCAAATTATAAGTCCAGACAAAGTCTAATAAAAGAAGGTATATGCATGAAAGTTTTGAGAAAAAAAAATTGACTTTGGAAAAGCTAAAATTTGATCTATGCAATTATTATTTAACCACATGTACAACTTTGAAGCAAAGCATGAAAACCATTTCTACCTACCTATAGATTTATACCTTAAAATCAAGTGTCTAGGGAGGGGAAACTTTGAAATTCTGTTGTGAGGAAAGAAAGTGTCTTGACAGTATTTAAGAAGAAAAGTTGTCTTCTGGGGAACATCTTTGTTTGGCCTTCTGAACTTGTACAGCAAACATCCCTGCATTACAAGTGTGCGTGGCTGGTGTTTCCTGAAAAAGGCCAAAGTAAAGTGTCTTACCTTTAATCACATCCAAGCTATGTGGTAAGGAACAGCAAGTTACATACTTTTTTATAATTCTAAAAAATATTTTATTCATTATTTTTATTTTATGTCTATGAGTGTATTGCCTGCACATATGTGTGTGCATTATGCAATGCCTTTGGAGGTCAGAAGGGGGCTGGATTCCTCTGGAACTGGAGTTATACACCATTGTTAGCCACCATGTGTGCAGGGAATTGAACTTGTGTTCTCTGCAAGAGCAGCCAGTACTCTTAACTGCTGAGCCCCATAGTTACAGACATTCTTAAAGCCAAAGATTGTCTTCTGGATGTACGTGAGTCAGCCTTTTCTATTTTGAGTGACATGGCGGAGGGTGGGGGCAGAGGAGTAGATAAGGGCTCAGGAGCTTTAAGAGGTGCTTATGTGCTAATGGATTTAGAGAGGGCCCTGCTTTTTTCACAGATCAGAGCATAAAGAACAACCTTGTGACTAGTATGAGGTTAGGAAAGATTACTAGAGCAGAGGGGAGGAATGAAACTTGACTGCAAGGGCACAGTTTGAAAGCCAAAGACTTCTCAGAAGGTTTGAAGGATGGTATCAAGGTTCTGCTGCAATTTATGTGACATAAAATACTGAAATTGTACTACATATATTAAATAAGATTCTTCATGCAGAAAATACACACAGACTTAAAAAGGCAACTTTTGATAATAACTTAAGAATCATTTATGTGCTTAATAAAAATATTGTCTGACAGAAACTCCAGCAACGAAGGCAAAAATATAACACTTCAACACTGAAACTTATCTTCCTAAGTACAAAACCTTTTGTTCTTTCCGTCATTCACTGAACTCACTACCATTGCAGAAGAGGATTGAGCATAATATGGTAATGACGTGATTTATGAAATTAGCCAAAATAAAACAGTGACTATTTCATTCTTACTACAGTGAGATAAAATCATCCTGTGACAATACTTTTAAAAAGTTGAATCTTAAGGGCTAAATTCCAGCCATTAGAAATGTGGTGATGGTGATGATCATGCTACTAAAGAGAAAGGAGGAGGAGAAGAAAAAGAGCAGAAGGAGGAGGAAGAGGAGGAGGAGGAGGAGGAGATATATATGATGTCATTTCTTAGTAACCACAAGGGATTGGTTCTTAGAATCCACAGATTCTACAGTGCAGATGATAAAATGGCTTAATATCATATATAGCCTATGAATATACAATACTATACTATTAAAATATATTTTGCTTATAATACCTAATACAATATAAATGCTTATAAATAGTTGTACTATATACTTTTGTAAAGGAAAAATAGGTGTACAATTTTAAAAAATGCATTTTTAAAAATCCTTCTAGTGTATAACCAATTGTGTTAACCAGTGGAAAATGAAAATACAGATATAGAGGGCTGATTGTATTTGCGTACATGTATGCACATATGCACACACACACAATGGAATAAGGCAGAATGAGAGAACAAGAGGAGATAGATAGATAGATAGATGATAGATAGATAGATAGATAGATAGATAGATAGATAGATAGAATGCATGAATTAGCCCTCATCTGCAAAGGCCCACCCCCTGTGCGTGTAACTCTTGGAATGCTGAGCAAGGTCCCAGTGATCCTCCCTTGCTGGCTGCCAAGAGGTCTGTCTGCCAAAGCTCTTCCCTCTCCAGAGCACAACCCTTATACATTAAAGTGACCAGTGCCCTAATTTATCATTTTCTGAAGGACAAGTTTTCTTGGTAATTCTCATTTAATTTGGATTCTCTAGAACGTGCTGACAGAGAATTTCAGCCTTAGTTGGGAGGCGTCTGAACTGGGAAGCCTCGTGCTGAATGCTGGGTATTCTGACCTAGTTACTCCAATGGAACAAGAGACCTAACGGAAGGACAGGAACTGAGTGAATGCCAGGAGCACATGAACGAATCCTCAAAATAAAACTCAGACCTGCCTTGTTCTCTGTTCCCGATATCTGCCTGCCTATCTGGCAATTTCTTATCCTTACTGAGACTTAGTCTATAAAATAAGGACAACATTAGTCGGATTTACAAAACAGTTGTAAAATGAAGTGCTCTACTTCAACTTTGGTAGGACGAAGTCTATTAGAGTTTCTATGTAAGGGCTAATATCTAAGTCATGTATAGTGTTCAGATCATAAATAAAAGAAATAACAGATATAAGATACCCTTTAATATATCTTCATTTCCAACATTCCCTTGTGACTCTTACAATCAAACTTTTTTTTTTCCAGCCTGCACTTGAACCTATGCTGATGCTGCAGGAACCAGTCCTTGATATAAGCTGAACACCTCGCTCAGGGGTGACCCACATTTATTCTTAGCCCCGGAACCATCATCACATGGTCTCTGTTCTGGCAAAGCCTGCTCTACATTTGTTCCTCTCCATTCCCTTCCACTCCTATCCCATCAGTGCTCAACTCTCCATGCATTCTCATATTCTGGACATCATCAAAGGCTGTCTCATTCAGGAGACCCAGAAAGTCTTCATAAGTCAAATTTGATCTTGATGCTCCTTTTCAAATCCACTTCTCAAAATCTCCTTTGTAAGCTTGCCTACCCTGTCCTTCATATTTACTTTCTTTTTAAATACCCCCTCTCCCGCTTCTGTCTTATAGGCTATAAATCAAGTTTCAAACTCCAGGTAAGTGACTAAGAACCACTCTCAGCTGATGTTATTGTCTTTTGTTTGTCTATCTGTTTGTTTCTATCCACAAGTATAAATCTACCAACGGCACCAAGAATACTATGAATACTATGCTAAGCTGTTGCAGGTCACTAGGATATGTTGTGCCTGAACTTACATGGTGTTGACAGATCAGATGAGCCTTCTCTCTTCAGTTTTTATAGGTGTTCCTCAGAAGCTGAGGCTAGCTTTGCAACATCCCTGGCCAGGCCATGGTCCTGTGTGTGAGGCCTGATCATTGAAGGGGCCTGCCCAAATGTATTCTATATGGCTTCCAGAAATAATCAGAGTCCCAAACCCAGGTAATTTCTCCTCCTGATTCTACTAAAAAGAAGAGAAGGTCAATAGACACCTTGAAAGACAGAAGAATCACACTTGCTGTAAATGGATGAAACTATGTGGACTTCAGGATGACAGTTCATGGACTGAGAGGGGCTGAGTACTGATTGAGTCTGAGAATTGAAGCATTACACAGAGAAACTTAACTGGACTACAGGAAATTATTCAGGCAAGAGGAAGCAAGTAGCCCATGGACCAGTGTCCCATGGGATCACTATGGAACAACTTTATAACAAGTTGCAGCATGTCAGTAGCTGGGGTTGCTCCAGGTCAGTGTTGTCTCAGTGAAAGATGATGGTAAGACATCATCATTGCTTAGGAAAATTTATCCCCCTGTGCCTGGATTTGAATAACTAGTCTTCAGTAAAGGATAATAAGTACGTATCTGTTAGGAACAGTGAACAGAAAATATAATCCAAATACAGGGTTTACTACATGAAAAGGTTTTGAATGCCTCAGGGGCATCAAGTAGTGGAAAGATTATACAGGAGTTACACAGACTACAAGCGAAAGACTATGGTGATCAGACCCCTCCTCCCAGGCAACCAGACACTGACCATGGAAAGAGCACCTGGACTCTTACCGATAGTAGTTGGAGAGAGGGAGAGACTGACCTGGATTGGAGGGAAGTGCACTTGAGTCTGCAGGTGAGATTCAGGACAATATCTAATTAAACAGAAAGAAGTGGAGTATAGAAAATAGTTTGGGAGTCACACCATTCTTAAAGTGAGTCTGAAACACATCTCAAGACTGCCAGTCAGAGGGAAGGTCTCAGTCCTCTCAGTTCCTAGCAACTCTTGAGCAACCGCCTGGCTGTCCATCAGTACATGCCACCTCCAAGGCCCTTGGCGCCAAATGGAGTTTCTTTCTCTGCAACTTTGTTTCTGTCTCTGATCTATACTTTTGTTTCCTTTCTCTGTTTCATTTCCAGGTCCTGCTAAGTCAACAGAAATTTGTTTGCTCCCATAGTCAGTGCACTGGGTATCACTTCTCCAAACATTCAGGAATCCGCAATTTTGTCATCATTTGTTTGAAATTTTCCATTATTCAAAACTATATATTGGACAGAGGCTTCAAAAATATAGAAATATTGACTAATTAGTTTTGCTCATCATCTGAAGAAAAGTTCAATCAATGTGCATGGTGAGGTGTGGTGTCTAGCTTTTCCTCATGTAAACTACTGATATGTTGGTATTTTACATAGTATTTATGCTATTTTTAACTAAAGTTGAAGAACAGAAAAAAAGTCGCTGAAGACTTTTTGGTAGTTATATGTATTTATATAATATATTAAATATGAACATTCCATATTATTATACTATTTATATATACTCTGCATTATGTGTATATTATAGATATATATTTTGCTTTGTATTATTTACCTACCATTGATGTTTCACTAATATATCCACAGATTAGAATAAGCCTGTGCTATTTGATATCCTAGTAATTTATTCCGGGCTTTAAGATCAAGACTGAACTTAAAGTCTCAGATTTTATAATGTCCAGTGTATCACTCTTAATAAGTATAAATAACCAATGGGTTTATTTAGCAAGATAAATGTGATTTATTTTCATGATGAGCTTTAAAAAACACTTTGTTTCTTAAGACACTTTCACACATTGTTATAGAACCCTTTTGAAAATATATGACTATTTTTATCATCTCAATATTTGACTTTTAAATAGTCTTATTTTCTTGAAGCAAATATATTTATTGTCTTTTAAACAGTCATATTGCCTGTGCAGAGATTCACAAATGCAGAGGAAGGCTGAGAGTACAGGGAACGATCTCAAATCCAAATTAGGCCATCGAACGTTCTGAGCCAAAAGAGCCAGAATTCTCTATCAATTCTACCAGTTACACTGTTTCAAGGAATGACTTGAAAATGGTCCTGAGCAATGGTGTGGCAAATATGACACAGAGAAATGGTTTAAATTAGCTTTTAATTAATGTTTCTTCTTTGATTCTTTATTGGTCAGTAGTTGCACAATGGGCTTCCATTTATTTCTTTTCTCTATTTTTCCTCTTCCACCTTGGTTGGCTATTATATATAATACATACTCACATATACTATATTTAGAAATGTGTTAAGTGCCATCTCGTGTTGCTAAAAACATATTCACACCATTTAACCCATTCTTGCACACTTTCCTTTCATATCCCATTCCATCATAAAATATGAAGCTTCATCTTTCTTCTTTCCTTTGTTCCCTTGAAAACCAAAGTGTGAAAATTCTTCTTCACATAAAACAGAATATCATCTTAGGCTAATTATCTTCAGTTGACCAAGTGCATTATTCAACCAGTACAGCTGTCTCCATTTTAGAACTCACTCTTTTCACTTGCACTAAGGATAAGCAGAGTGTTGAAGTTTAGCAAGTTGTCTAGACCGAGCCAGCAAGGCTGTATTTGCTGTATTATGGATAATTTTCTTTCTGTCAGTCTCTGCCTGGCTGGGGCTTCTTTCTGGCTTACTGGGTTCTCGGCTCAAACCTCCTTATCTCCTAATGTTTGTTACCTAATTGCGTATTATAACCTCTCTACCATGGGTATCTCTCTGTAACTAGCAAATAGAACTGGATGGCTTGGACCTGTAAGTGAAATCCCTTTTGTATATAATTTTAGTATTTTGAATTTTGTGCCTTGCTAAATTACTGAAAAATTTAATGCTATTCAAACAGATTTCCTGAGGGAGCAATTCCTAGGTGATAACACCACTAAGGAGAACAACAGAAGAAAAAAAGCGGGGTGGGAAGCTGGAATTATTTCAGATTAAATAAAGAAGATAAATAATGGAGATAGTTTCAAAATATTAGATAACACAGAAGAAAGTTAGTTTAGTGGAAAAAAGAAAAAGAAATGATAAAATGTCTTACTTAAGATGGGAATCAGGATACAGGTTTGCTGAAAGTGAAATTCCAGATTCAATATATTTCTGATATTAAAATTTAGAAGCATCACTAGAAGTGAGAATGTCAGTGTCTACAGCAAATGGACAATAAAAAGTGAGAAAGATGGGTTTGATAAAGACCTTAGAACTTAGGTGATGTGATTCCAGGTTGCCAGCTGCCCCATTCATCAAAGCCTAATCACAGAATAATAACTAAGGCACTTTATCAAGATGTGCATCTAAACAGTAATGATATTTAGAGTTATTTCTTTCTATATTTTACTAGTGGGTAAAAAGTTCTATTTTCAAGCTTGTTCAGTTATCTTAAGTCACTTAAGCACTGGTAAAATACATTTGTTTCAAGGTATTCTTCACATATACGAGAAGGAAACATTTTTTCTGCCTCAAGCCTACAAATCCAAAAAAATTGATGACCCAGAAACCATTAGGGAGGTATATTAATTAATAATCAAGAGAAGACTCATCTTTCCACACATATCCCTTTGTTTATCAGATTGTGAAAAAGTCTGACATTTATGCCCAGATGCTTATATCCCAAACCACAGAGGGTTTATAAAAGTCTACCTTACTAAATGCAATATAAATGGTCCATAAATGCTAATTATGAAGAAAAAATTAGCAGCATTTATTATTATGAGTAATAAGTAAATGTTATGTTTTGATAGTTTATCTAAGATAAATAATTTCTGCCAATAGAATCTTTTACAAATAAGCAATAGCCTTTCTCTTGCTCATGGTTCAGTTATTTTCCCTTGTATTCACTGTAATTAAATTCTCCCCAGGCAAACAAGCTTCCCTACCAGGCAGGTATTCCCAGTTCCTCCTAGCTCTAATCACTAGCATCTCACTAGCTTTGTATTGACACTTTAAATTCTACACATACGATTTTATTCTTATTTACACAACTTTTAATTACCACTCTAACCTGTGATTCCAGAAAGGTGATGGATGTGTCAGACCTTTGGATACTCAGACACTACTTCACAGTTTGGCTGGTTCCCACAGAAGGAACTGAACTGGCTTATTGACTTTTGCCTATTTCTTCACACTCATCTAGCCTAAATGTCCAAAGATGCTTTGTCCTTGGAAAGCATTAGGACAGGAAAATTTGAGAATAGTTGTGCATGTGAACTTGACTAGAAGAATTTCTAGACCATCATATGCAGAGAGGACATACCGGAATCTTGTGAACTTGAGTCATGAAATATGAAGCAGTTTGATGTAGTCATTTGCCAACTCAGCCAAACCTTGGCTTTGAATGTCACTTAGCTTACAGAGGCTAATGTACTACCCTCACTCACCTATTGAATTGAACCTACTTGTAGCTTGCCAGTTTAAATAATTCTAATGAAAGTCTTTCTTATTAAATAAATCATGATTTAGAGGAAAGAATGGCCATAAGTTATAAAAGAAATTTGTAATAAGTGGTACATTTGGTTTTAGTACAAACATAATAATCTTATAAAGTGATTTCAAAAAATATTTCCTTTACTTAATATTGTGAAAGCTATTGCTTTTCCTTAAATTATATTGTTTCAAAAAGCAATATTCTCCCCCAAAGATATTTTCCAAGGGGACTAAATAGATATTAGATATAACTGTGAAAAATATTTTATGATGGTATACCATTTTATTTTTAAAAATTAGTGAATGATATGTGTTTCATATAGAACATCTCAATCAATCTTAATCACCTCTGCATCTACCTCCCCACCAGCAGACCTCCTCCATAGCATCCCAACCGGAACCGTTTTCTACTTTTGTAAGGTCTTTCTCAGTCATAGATCCAAAGTTCTGAAAGCCATACATATTTAAATTCTAAACTTGTGTAAGATTAAATGCCTCACTGTTCTCCAGCCTCTTTTTAGTTATTTTTCTCTTAAAAATTAGCTTCCCTTTCTCAGTTTATGTACAGGTAAACATTTCTTAAGGCACACCAAAATGTGTTTTATTTCTTTCCCATAGACTTTATAAAGACTATTGTTTTATAAATGAAAATTATGGAAAATAAGCTTCTTAAATTTGATGTTTTAGAACTTATGTAAGAGGTAGCTATTCTAGTTCCTGTATCACAACACAGTTAAAACCAATTATATGGCAATCTCTGTCCTTTAGCTTCCTTTTCTGATGATATTTTAATTTTCAGATTTTCAAGCTGGATTGGCAATTTAAATATAGAAACCAGCAATGCTGGGAAGTGGGCTTAATGAGGGAGAGCTTGGTGATTCTGCTTTTCAGCAGAACCATTCTTAGTAACAACATTTATGATCTTTAAATATTAATTTGTCATCTCAGCCTATAAAAGATGACTGATTTAGGAAGAAGTGTTTTAAGTGTTAATGTATCAAAAGGAATTTGAGTTGTAGGTCAGAAAGTATTTTTATCCTAAAATATTTATAGTGAACTCAGCTTCAGCTCCTGAGAGGCTCTATCCCTTGAGGTTCTCATTGGGATCCATAACACAGGCTTAAATGAACCAGAAAACTTAGACTCAAAACTTGTCTTACATTGCCAAGTTTTACATGTTTTCTGCCTGAAATAATAAATCAAACTTGAAATTCCTCCCAGATTTGCTGAAAACTCTAATTTCATGAAATCACCAAGGTCCTGAAAATATAATGAAACTTGTGATAAATGTCAAGCAATTTGGAAATCAGAAGTCAGATAAAATACCAATAAATTTACACAGTCAAAATGGAGCAAGCTATCAGTATATCATCTTTGTTCATCTTGAATTCTAAAAAGTAAAAATATAAGGACAGTACAGATAATTGGCATCAGCAATTAAGATGGCCATGATGTGTGTGTGTGTGTGTGTGTGTGTGTGTGTGTGTGTGTGTGTGTACACAGTGGCCCCCTGTAACAAGCTCGCCTTGACTATATAGGCCAGTTTGGCCTTCACCTCACAGAGCTCCACCTGCCACTGCCTCTGTCTCTTGAGTGCTGGGATTAAAGGTGTAAGATACTATGCCCTGCAATATTTTCAGTATTAAGAACATGAGCTGTTCATGAATTCTTTGAAATTAGGGATGGAATAAAAGAAACGGGAGGGGCAAGTAAACACGGCTTTTCATCTTCCCTTGTTTTTTGTGATATTTATATAATTTTTACCTTTATATAATTAAAGGTTATTTTTATGGAAGTGATAATGGAACTAATGTACAGAGGCAGACAGAAAAGTAAAAAAAAATTGTTACTTTATTGAATAAAGATATCTTAAAAACTACACAAAGTCACAAAATGCATGAATTTCAGAGTTTTCACATTTTTATTGTGTGCTGCAGCTAATTTCTGTTGAGTGAAGGAAGAACGAAGTGGCATTAGAAAAACCAAATCTTAAAAATATGGTAGCAAAAAAGCCATCCACTGTGAACAGCAATTTTGAACAAGGAATCTGTGAGTCTTAAATTTAAAAGAAGCTTTCTGTAAGTGGCAGACAGTGAGACGTGAACAGTAGTGCAAGCTGAGAATAGTGAAGGGAACCATCAAGAAATCCAAGTCACTGGCACTGAAAGGGTTAAAAGCCTGTGTCTTAGTTTCTGGGAATTACTCCAAAGAGTTTGTGGAAATACACATTCTGTACCTGGGCTAAAAACAAGTTGGTTATGTTTGTTGCCTCTCTTGCTGGCATATATAAAGTGATCGAGATTTATTAGTAGGCAGTAGGTTGTACACTGGGCTATTGTGGAATAATAGCAGATCTCTGGGCAGAACTGAATTCCATATTCAATCTAGTAGACTAGCTCAAAGGCATGAAGTGTGTAGGTAACTAAAACCATTACACTAGACAAACAGCATATAAAGACTTTTAGGAAATGAAATGCATTGTGAAATAGAATGTTACCCAAGCAAAACAGTTACTTACTATAAATAACTTCTATTGGAGGATATAATTATCTGTTTTTTCTTTCTTTTAAAACAAGGTGTCATTATTTACCTCTGGCTGTCCTGGAACTCACTGTGTGGAACAGGCTGATCAAAATTTCATAGAGATCTACCTTTCTCTGCCTGAGTACTGGTATTGAAGGCATGCTCCACCTTGCCTGTAGAATAAATTTCTTGATTATCATATTCTCTCTCTATATAAGTCCTTTTTAAAAAGATCAATATTTTTCATGGCATAAATTATCTATTATTTTTTTAATTTTTATTTTGGTGTTTTTGAAACAAGGTTTCCCTGTAGTCCAGGCTGACCTGGAACTCACCATATGCATATGGACCAGGCTGGATTCCATCTCCCAAGTGCTGGGATTAAAGGCCTGTGACATCATGCCTAGCTGACTGAAATGATTCGTAAGCACTGTGCGCACTACCTCCACAAGGAAAAGGAGAAATGATGGAGTATTACGTACTGTGCCTACCTTCACTTTGATTCATTCTGATTTCTTATTCTGCCTCTCTCAACAGTCTTCTGCATGCTTGAGAGTTGGAATAGCTGCTGTGGTTGCATCAGAGTCAAAGCAAATCATGAACCTTGAATGACAATCTTTGGAAATCAACTTAAAAGCCATGCTACTCTGCAAAGTCTTTAAAAGGCACAAATCATGGTCTGTTAGACAGGCACAAAAGCAGTGCAAACGCCCTTGTAACCTCATCCTTCCATGGCCCTCAGGGAAATCTGAGAGGACAATACTACATACAATATTTTGAGGACTCCACATATCTTAGGGTTTTATTGTAGCCTCTGTGAACTGTGCTTTAATTATTATCTGTAGTTTGTAAACTTTATAGTATATGCAGTGATATCCAAACTGAATGTTCCTGTTTTGCATATTTTTCAAACAGAGAAATGATCCTTTCACTAAGAAGACTTGTATGTTTAAATGCCCTTTTCCAGATTTGTTTAATATCTCATTTTTTGAATGAATAATACTGACTGCATATGGCAAGTCATAGAGGATGACAGCAAATAGGAGAGTCTCCATGCAGCAGTCTTGTTCAATAAGCATTAACATCAATTCACTTGATCAAGCTAGCTGAGCAGGCATCTTCCTTTTTCTAAGTCTAGATTTTCATCCAAAATTTAAGTTAGTCAGAAAAAGTAGAATGAGGTTTTTAATACAAGTATACACATAGCTTTCTTTTATAAGAAATTTTAAAAGATCCTAAATGTTCTGAAGATAAGGAAAGAGATCGTAAACAGATCTCCAAACAGCACACATCTTGTTAATCTTTTATTGTTCCCATTTTTTGCTTTATTTTGTTTTGTTTTGTTTGAGACAGTTTCTCCCTGTAGCCCTAACTGGCCTCAAGCTCCCTGTATGGACCAGGTTGGCCTCAAACTCACACACATCTGCCAACACTTGCTTCTGTGTGCTGGGATTAATATGCCCAGCCTAGTGATTATTGTAAAGCATATTGCACAAGTTATTCATTTATTCAGTAACTGTTTCTCAAGCACATATTGCATATTAGATATTCTTTGGGTTTATAAATAAGATAGGAAAACAAATAAGTAAAAGTTCTGTGCATGGTAAATTCTTATTTTGCTGGGACAGGAAGACTGTAAAAACATATAAAATAATATATTAATACATTTTATGTGTTTTGCAAGTAATATGCATATGACAGCTAAGGAAAGAGAGGATGCAAATAATAATTTTAACAGTAAGCCTTTTGAAGAAGTTGACATTTGAGCAAAATTTGAAGGTTCTATTCCTAGTTTGGTGACCACTAAAACATTTGAATTATAGTAGTTGGAATGAAGTGTATGGACAGACACAGAACAAATACGATAGAAGATACCAAGCAGCAGCATGTCAGAAATGGCAAGTTAGTAGAATAGAATATGCCTTTGTGGGTGCTAATGAATGCATAGCATAGAAATGACTCAAATCTGAAGATGATGATAAGATTATGTGAACCCAAAAGAGAACACCTCTACTGAGAGTCTTAGATAGCATGAAGGTAGAAAGAAATAAGTACAGTGATAAGAATGAGCAAATCTTCCCAATGCGTAAACTAAATTTCATTCTACCAATGACCTAGAGAGAACTTCAAAGTGAAGCTTCATTGGCTTGATACTTACATTTGGGATTTGCATGATCCTAAAAAAGGTTAATCAGATTAATTAACAGGCATGATAATTCTGGATTCAAACCCATTAACACAAATGAGATAAAAATGAAAACTTTGAAAGTTATTAGTGACAGAAAACTAGCCTTTGGAAAGCCTAAGAGTTAAGAGTTAAGATAATAAACAACAATATTAGCCTCAAATATGTATGTATTCTATCATGACGTGAAAACTGGAATAACAAGGAAAGAACAAAAATCTAAACAATATATACCTATACAAGTCCAAGAGTACAGCTTATGATGTAAAACAATTATGAAACTTAACAATTGTGAGTTGACTAAAACATAAATAACATGCTTTTAGGAATACAGTTGTTTTTTGTAAACAAGAGTAAATGATTATAGAGTTAAAAAGATTAATATAACCCACAGACTGAAAAACAACAGTGAAATGTAAAAATCATTTTCCTCATTCAGGTTACAGTTAACAAGGGGAAGTCCATGATGCACATGTACGAGTGCAAGTGACAGAGGAAGCAGCGTCACCCAAGCTCTGCAGAGTTCAAATAGGCAGATTAATCAATGTACTGAGCATCGTAAGAGATCCATTTATGTCATTTCCCTCCCCAGTTAAATATGAGAACAAAAGTGGAAAAGTTACAACACTCAATAGTTCTGTGGAAAGAAAGAAAATATGAAATAATTGTTGAAAATCCTGCATTTCCTTTATTCATGTATAGCAAACACTTGAACTTTTCATTTAAAAATTTTAACACTCTTCCTCCTCCACTCCATTCCTCTCTCTCTTCGTCTCCCTTCCCTCTCCCCTCCGTCCTTCCTTCCATCCTTCCTTCTTTCCCCCTTCCTTTGTTTCCTTTCTTCTCTCTACTCTTTTTTTCTAACTTTCCTCTAAACCTAAGATCTTGTTCTCAGTATTTACCTTCTAGATAATACTTGAAAAATAAGACACAGTCAAGAAATATAAACAACTGATTACTTCTCAAGCACAATTTCCTCCAAGATTCTCTAGCAAGGCAAATGTAGCCTCAGAGTTTAAGTGTATTCATTGATATTTGTACTCACCTGATTTCTGTAAGTCTCAAGATTTCTTATCTTACTTGAAATATTTTAAACTGGGGATTAAGCTGTCCCTTAAACTTTAGGGGTACATTTTCCATCATACAGGCAATTGGTAGCACATGCCTTTAATTTACTGTTTGTGAGGTAGAATTCTGTGAGTTTGAGTCTAGTCTGGACTACATGGTGAATTCCAGGCCAGTCAGGAGTACATAGTGAGACCCTGTCTCAAAAAACAGCAAGAACAAAAATGTAATCTGGTCATTTTACCAATTTCTCTGAACTTTGTTATGTGGCTGAGCCCCATGCCAAATTCAAAAGGATCTCTCTCTCTCTCTCTCTCTCTCTCTCTCTCTCTCTCTCTGTCTCTCACAAGCTTCTACATATTAATCTATAAAATCTCTCTAAGAGTCTCTTACTATTTTGCTAGCAATACAATTTATCATAGTTTTACATCAGTATGTTATTGAAGTTATCCCAAAGCATGAGTTTCATGTGTCACTTCTTTGACATTACGATGCTTGCTCTTCTGATCTACTGTATTATTGAACAAAGCAGGGGCATTTACATTTTAAAATAATATTTTTTTCGCAGAAGTCCAATACCCTCTTCTGGCCTCTGTGATTGTTGATACATGTGTTGCATTTACATATATGCAGGCAAACACTGGAAAAAGCTAATGCATTTAGGCATTAAGGGGAAACATCAAGTTTAAAAAATACTTATATTATTTTAATATAGTCCTGCTCTTTCTAACTCTTTACCTTCTTTGCTCATTATGAAGAACAGTGATATTTTTGGCAATAATCTAATAATATTAATCATCTGTGTCCTCATTAGATACTCTTAAGACTAAATTTTCTGTTCTTTAATTTGGTCTGGTTAGGTGTAGAAAATGGTAATATACAATTTTAAGATCCTTCAAAATAATTTTCTGACTGTTATGTTCTATATATGAAATACAGACAGTTATATTCTGTATATGAAATACAACTTTTTTGTTTTCACAGAGCTCAAATTAGAGGCTATGGCTGAATGCAGGTCATTCAGAAGCTCCCTACACAGATTCAGAATCATGAGCCTGGGTCTCAGTAGAGAGCACAGAATCTGAGAACACTGGGTCCTTATTCTCCCCAAATAAATGATAGTGTTAAAGTGAATCTGAACCCAGGTGGAGCTGGTGGATGCCTGATAATTCCCTTTCAGTTATATGAGCCAGAGTTCTGCTGGAGCCCAAATTCTAATTCTAAAACCTCTCAGTATTCTTCCTTGAGAAACTGCTGCAGATGGGACCATTTCATATTTATAATTTTTAAATTGGTTTGGAATAAGGTGCTCACACTTTGCTAATATGATTTCCTAGATGAATGATTTTGGGATCAAGAATTATTGCTCCTTCTTGTTTTGTTTCTATTTTTACTACATTAACAAGCTCATGTAGTTGATACATATTCAGATTGTAAAGGACATATGTGCATAGAAATAATTCCCATATGTTAGAAAGATCATTTATACTTTCACATGGATTTGAATTATGAGTATCAGAGCAAAACACTAGCATTGTTTTATGTTTTAATTAAATTTTTGATATATTTATTTAATGTGTGTGAATGTTATGCCTACATATAAGTGCACCCATGCCATGAAATGCCTGCAAAAGCCAAAAGAGGGTGTTGAATCCCCTGGAGTCTCTGACAGTTGGTAGTTGCCTAGTTGGTGCTAGGATTAAAACCTGGTCTTCTGCAAGAACAGCCTGTGCTCTTAACCACTGAGCTGTCTCTCCAACCTCAGCATTTACTTTTAATCATGTGAATAATCTAAGTAGATCATGTATATGAAAGCATTTTTAACAAGATAAAAACATTATACAGATACAAGAGAATGGAAATGACTATCTTCATTAATAATCCTTATTATTTCCACTGAAATAATCTTGGAGATGATCTTTCATTCCCTAAAATGCTAAATGCCAAAGCAACACAACTCTCAATAAAGAGTGAAGCAAAAAAATGAAGACGAAAGTGTGGGGCTGGAGAAATGACTCAGTAGTTAAGAACCCTGGCTGTTCTTGCAGAGAACCTGATTTGCTTCCCAACAGGAACTTGGTAACTAACAATCCTCAAGTTCTAAGGGATCCAATGCCTTCTTCTGACTTCATGGGCATTGAATAGCACAGGTGCACTTACATACACTCAGGCAAACACATATACATAAAATTTCTAAAAATAGATAATGTTTTTAAAAGGAAGAAAGTGAAAATAAAGGAAAAAAGATATTGTTGCAAGAGAACAAGAGGTACCGATCTTAAACTCTATGTAAGCAGTGGAAACCAGAAAATGAAAATGGAAGGAAAGGGAAAAGACAACACAAACGATGAATTAATGGCTGTAGCACCTAATCAGAAGACACTGGAGAGTCAGGAATGATTTTTAAAAAGATTAAGATTCCTCACAAAATGAAATTAATGTGTTGACTGGTAAAATGTTAGTGGAAAGATAGTTAAAATATAATTTAGATTTCAACAGCAGGGGAGATTGAATACAGAGAGTATTTCTACATAGGGATCTCTGGATAGCAAGAAAAGATCAGGTCTGAGTCTGCAAGATTCTGATTACAGGACAGACATAATTATTCAAGTGCTGGAACCATAGAAGCAAACCAAGGGATAAGAACTCCAGGAGTTTACATTAACGTATAAAAGATTAAGTGATTTATGAGGCAGACAGAGGAGAAGCAACTAGCAAAGGAGACAGGAAGAGATTTTCTGAAGAGTCAAGCAAATATAATTTTATGTCTTCCACACCAGAGGAACAAAATGGAGCACAGCCTTAGGCTATTGTAACCTCTTACTAAGGGCAAAATATGAATCCTTCCCTTATATACATTATCAAGTATCCCAATCACCACTATCAAAGAAGCTTCTATAGCACTAGACCAAGAATACTACAGAGCACTACAACTTGTCACACACAGATATTGTCTGTGAATTGCCCATGTGCAATGCAACCTCTACACCCAAGGCTCACACAACATGGAACAAGAGGGCCAGGAACACAAATGACCAAAGAATGGAGATTAGGAATCTGCAGACTCCTATATTGTTTCACTTACTCAGGGCTTAGGAGCCATTTTGGAAGAGAGGGTGAAAAGACTGTAAGAGCCAGTGAGGAGGTGGGTGACCTTATGGAAATAGAGTCTTAAGGCTCCTGGAACCCTGCTCATATGAGCCTACAGCAATGGTTTTAGCATGCTCAAGATCCATGCAAACTCAAGCAGACAAAAATCCAGCATGGGACTAGAGAAATGGGTAGCAGACTCAAGTCTTTGCTGAAGGAATATTGGCAATTGATTAATGTTGGATGAAAATGAGCTAATATTCCAAAAATGAGGGACAGCAGATAGGTTGACTAGACCTCAGTGGATGAACCCGCACTGTGGAACATTTAGGACACTAAAATGACACAATAGACCTTAGTACAGATGAAAGAATGTATGAATTCCATTTGGGGGGCTCTGGAGCGGGTGCTGGTTGGGAAGTGGATATAAACATGATTAAGACTGATTGAGATATTCTGTGTGAAATACACAACATTTAAATAAAATAGACAAAAAAAGAGAAAGAAATTAGCCAGCAGAAGAGTATCCCTGGAAAGGTCTCCTAAATAAAAAGGCTGTAAGAGCCAGAGATGGTGCACGACCAGAAGGAAATAAGAGTTTTCCAGGCAGCTGGGAACTTGCTCATATGAACTTATAGCAATGATGAAAGTATGCAAAAGACCCATGCAAATTCAATCAAACAGAAACCCAGCATAGGACGGGGGAAAGGAGTAAAATCCCTACCCTTAGGTGATCACTGCTGGGTGAGGGAGGGTTGGTCTTATTTAAGGGAGTGATTCTAGATATTCTAAACAGGCTCCAGAGGACCATTTGGGGACACAAACTTGACTCAACAGGTCTGAACATACATGACAAGATGCATGAAATCCTGTGGGTAGGCTATGACAGAGTGAGAGTGAGGGAAGGGGTCTAAATATGATTAAGATACCTTGTATGAAACAGACAAAAATTCAATATGAATATATATTGTATCATAAAAAGCTAAGGTTATCATTTTCCCTTAAATCTAAGGTTAACTCTCACTGTGAGAAGCGTTTACTGTACAGAAAAAAAGAATCTGAGGATGTGCAGGTCATTGAAAAAAAAGGCAAGAAAAGAGAAAAAGTCATTGAATTTATCACTAAGCAAATTACTGGAATCTATTTAGGAAAGCAATTTTGATAGTGTAAGAGGAATCATTATTTGTGATGGTTATTGTTGACTGGCAACTTGACAGGATGGGGAATCACTTAGGAGAAAAACCTCTAGGCATGACAGACAGGAAAGAATATTTAGATTCAGTTAGCCTCTGGGCATGCTCATGAGGCATTATCTTGATGAGGTTAATTGAGATGTGAAGACCCATCATACAGAAGGGAAACATTATTCCTTTGGATTTGGTTCTTAGACTACATAAAAAGCGGGAAGCTAGATGAACTGAAGAATTCATTGCTCTTCCCTAGTAGGGAATGCAGGGATTTCAACTGCTTACAAGTTCCTGCCATTCTCACTTCTCTGCCCTGATGGGTGGATTGGGTCCTGGAACTGTGAGCCAAAACAAACCCTTCCTTAAGTTACTTTTGAAACTTATGGTATGTTATCTCAGGAACAGAAAGGTAACTAAGTTACTATTAAAGCAATTAATTTCTTCCCAAAATACAGATTCAAACCATTAGGGTTGAGAATCTTTCACTTGGATCCACATTCACAAACTACCACAATAATGGTCTTCTCAGAAATACAAAGTTTGTGACTTTACAGGTTCCTGTTTATTATATTTAAAATTCCTTAATATTAGAATTTCTCTAGAAAAATAAGAACAAAAGTTAGCACATCCTCCAAAAGAACCTGTTTTCTATAGAAGAAATACTTTCTCTAGAATTAATGTTAAAACACATATTAATTACATAACTAAACCCCCTCCACTGGTTTACCAATTAGTCTTGTTTCATGTAATGTGGTGATTATGCAGTTCAGGAGTATTTAGCTAGGAGTCTTGTTTACTACCATGAATGCAGATTTTAATCTAAAGAAATTCACAATGAATAATTCTCAGCAAAACACAAATGGGAAGTACAGAAAGATGTGTCAGAACACACACATCCATCAGATACTCCCATCTCACCATTGTATTGTAAAAACATTTAAGATTCTAGGTGTGTTGGGACAGGGAATATTAACCAAACAGTAAACTTGTATTTTGGAAAATGAAACTAACAGTTTATATATGTATATTTAAATACATCTAGATATAAAACTGAAATAAATTTAGATGTGTTATTGTGTTCTATAACTGGAGTATGTTCTTATTTATATTTATCTTATTACTGGTAAATAAGAAAATGTGAGATATTGCAGGGTATTTCTGCTGGTTTTTTTTTTTTTTTTTTTTTTTTTTTGCTTTGCTTCATTTTTGAGAAAAGACATAATTTAGTAATGTAGGCCAGGCTAGCCTCAACTCACTAAATAAATTTACTCATTATGTGATGTGAAAGTTAGCCTTGAATTGCTCATCTTTCTGCTTCTACTTCCCAAGGGCCTGTGTCATCATGCCCAGATTAAACTGAGATTTGAATCTTATCAAAATGTCAATTTAAGGGGAAAACAAAAAAGCAAATGGCATTTCTTAATTCAGTATTTCATATTTTTTTTTATTTTAAGGGACACTCTTTAGATTAATCAAGTTGATTCAAACAGGGAATTTATTTTGAGTTTTCATAAACCATTCATCAAAAATAAGTTTTAAAATAACCAAAAATGACGTAGTAGTTTCTTTATTAAACAGACCTCAAGAGACTGATAAAATTGTATCTATTTTCCTCTGAACGTAATTCAATATTTCAACAGTATGAATTAAACAGGAGGCCAATTTACTTCGAAAAACACCTGAAAGAGGTTCTGTTCTACTTTAGACCAAAGATATAAATGCGAATTCCAAGAGTGCAACAGTTTTGCCCACTTGCTGGTATTCCAAGAACATCAGAATGCTCGGAATATAGTGGACTCTCACTAAATCCTTGGTGTTGAAATAATACCCCCTTGTCTCAGTCTGCTTCCTCTTCTATCCCAGGAAAATTCCATCTCTATTCCCTTCAATAGAAACTTCCAGCAAGACTATATTCACATATTTAGAGGTCTTGCTTTAAAGAATAATTTAACTTATCCACAAGATGTTTCTAAAATAGATTTTATACTTAGAAATGTGTACTGAAAGACAAATATCAGGTAATCATTTAACATGGACAAACAATCATAAAACCTAATAGGAACTGAGTCAATAATTAAAAAAAAAAAACCTAAATTAGTCACCAAATCATAAGCAGTGTTAAAATTAGTTCCTGTTTATATTTCACTGTGAAAATACTTTCCACCATTTGGGAGTTGAAGAAGAAGAAGAAGAAGAAGAAGAAGAAGAAGAAGAAGAAGAAGAAGAAGAAGAAGAAGAGGAGGAGGAGGAGGAAGAGGAGGAAGAGGAGGAGGAGGAGGAGGAGGAGAAGGAGGGGAAGAAGAACTGTTAGCTTAAGAATATTTTTCCAAATGTTTAATTTTAGCTGTACATTTTTTCATTTTTAGATTATTATTTTTTATTTAAATCTGTAAAGCTGTTAGAAAATGTGGAATAAATTACTGAGGTAATCATCTGCTGTTTTACCATTTGCTTCTGGCGTCAGCTAAAATTAAAATGGGAATATCAGTGTTTAGAGAGTTAAATGTTAGGCATGATTGAAGTGGTGTCATCTGAAGAAAGGTTCCCAGAGAAATCTCTCAGCACATACTGAAAAGGAGCTGATTTTAATGACTACTCTTCAGGTTCCCCAATTAGTCTACTTAATGTATTTTTCCCTTTACAAAAGTTCAATCTTAATCAGACCTCTGATGAAATGAAGTATTATAGCTTTCTTCCAGAATTTAAAAATGGCAAAAAGTACAAACCGTCCATAGTCTTCAGAAATTGCTACAGGGTCAACCAGACAATAATCATAAAGTCACAAAGTTTTCCAAATGAAATAAGGAGGCATAGTGTAAAAATGATTATGTCCTTAGACTTCACAAAAACCTTAGGAAGAATGATTTGCATGATTTTCCCCTGTGCCCTGGCACACCTGAGATCAGACTCTTCTAGATTACAAGGAAACAACTAGGACATGCATGTCTAGTCTGAGCAAACAGGTACTGAGGATCTTCTGTACCGGAACAATTATAGCCAAATAACTGGTTTCTCCAACAAAATCAAAACTTATCAGCCATGCTGCCTTTGAAAGTGCTATGCTTTTATGAACTTGGCCATGCATTCCCAGTGAAACATAGACCATATTTTCAATATGTTCCATATACTAGGACAGAACCAAAGCTAGAGTCTATATAACCAGAGTTACTGGAGATTTTATTTATGTGCAGTTACCATCTTTTAATACCAGGATTAAAAACTAAACAAAACAACTTATTAGCTCTATATATCCCATGGGCTTATTGTACATAAACGTATCAAGACCGATATATTTATTAAATAAACAACTGGAAGTTTAATATTTTTTTTTCTAAGGAAACATGAGACACTGGTCTAGAGGTAAGAGATGGGTCAGAGTAAGTGTGATGAAGGAAACAAGAGCTTTCCAAGTTAGAGGAGTCATAAGGCTGGGCTAGGTCCAGTGTAAGCAACTGGCTTCCTTTCAAATGGAGGATGTATCATTGCTCAAATGAGAAAACTACCATGTCTGACCATATGCAATAGGAAAAATATATTGTCCTATTTGAGCTTTACTAACAACATTAGATCTCAATATACATATAGATATGTGTTTTTGCCTATATGTGCTAATGCTTTAGATTCAATATATATATAACCAATATTCTCAGTTTATAGAATGTTTCAAAAAACCTGAAAGAAGTTAAGCAATAAAAACTCAATGGACTTTTAGCCAAGTTTTTACCCTCATGATTTACTGTGCACAGGAGAGTGTTTAATGATGGCGATATGAAAGGTTTTTTAGGTCAAAGATTATGAAGATAAAGTAGATAATAATTTTTAAAGTAAAGAACAACACAAAGACTGTTTCAATTATACTGTCATAGGCTGGCAGGATGATATTCCTTGTTAAAGAATCAAATGAGAAACTTCACACTCCTCCTGAAATCATAAATACATACTTTTCTCCTCGATAAGGGTCTAGTCTGAGTTTCTTTTACCTACATGAGAGACTGGTTCTTGGTTTTCAAAAATTTAAATCACCCCAGGGATTATTCCATTGACTGCACAAGAAGAAGAGAGGACTTGAGATTACAGGTAAATGGCCCAGGTCAGGAGGTGAATTGGATTGTCCTCCACTTTGTCCACAGGGGCCGGCAGCAATCTTGCTTCACATACAGAGCCTATGAGCTGTCATGTCCACAGGGGAATGGTACCTGCGTGGGTATGAGTGGGTCCTCAGGAAATCAGCCAAGCCCCGCACCAAGGAAGCGAATTTAAAAGATCCTTTCCAAACAGACCTCCAGAACAAGGCAAGAAACACCAACACTAGTGACCATAAAGAGTTAACCAATCAAGTCTCCACAGCCTGGTTTCATAAACAGGAAAGTTCTGGCGCCTCTTCTACAAGAAGAGTAAGGGCACATTCAGAATATACTCTTGGATTTATCACTGACATTGGAGACAAAACTGCAAGGCAAGTTTGGCTGTATTAAAGAGGGTGAGGGGAGAAGAAGAAGGCAGGAAGGAAAGGAGGGAAGGCAAAGGGCAGAGGGAAATCAGAAGGAAGGCAAAGGAAAGGGAAGGGGCTGCACCTGCAGCTCAGCAGTGGGGCACATCCTGACAGGCACACACCCTCAGTTCGATCCCCAACACCACACGTAAAGAAAGTAAATAGAAACGAAAGGGAAGGTTTTAGAAATTTTGAAATCTTACACTTTTGTAGCAATTTAAACCTGTTATGAATGTATCAGTAATTGCTTTCTAGAAGATAATGAGTATTTGTTCCCACTAATTGTTTCAACTTTGTTACTAATATTTCCAAATTAGACTTCTAAGTCTGGCCTATTAAAATATTCAAAAGAGGCAAAGTCCCGAAGAATCAATATGTGGTAATATTATACAATGTTTACTGAAATTGAGAGATAATAAAGTACCCTAAGTGGAAAGTGCCTTACTGTTTTCACAGTAAGTAATTGTGTGGCATTCAGTAGATAATGTCTTAATGCTAAAATAAGTACAGTTTCTGATAGCTGGGCAGGCTATTTATTTATCTTTAACAACCTTTGCCATAGTTTGTAAACAGGAGAAACCTGTAGCATCTAAAGCGAGAGCTGTGAATATTGTCCGTTTAAGAAACACTGTATTTTTTTTTGAGGGGGGGGATTTTTTTTTTTAGTCATACATTTTACTTTGCTCTGGTATACTTTGTTTAAAAAAGAAATTAGTACTCCCAGATCCTTATTCACCAAATATTTAAAATCAATTTAAAGATTTATCAAGCTCAATTACTCCTTCATTTATTTGAAAGAACTTACCTGGTTGAATGTTGTTTGTTCAGCCTTTAGGCAAAGTTTATTCTCCTTTGTTTAATCAGGTTCATGCAGTAATGCTGCATCCTGCTAAGCTCTGTGACTCAGCAATTTGTTAAGTGTTTCCACTTATTGCTTTCAAGGTGTTTTAGATAGAAGTGACGTTGATGATTATATCTTCATGGCTCTTCTAAAACAGTGTCTTCTGATTCACATGCTAGTGTACTTCATGGGATCAATTGTGTTGAAACATCTCCTAGACCAGGATTTACTCTTTTACTCTTTGTGCGCCATGCAGGCGTTCCTATATGTGTGTGTACATGCATGTGTGCATGTGGAGGTCAGAGGTCAATATCAGCTGTCTTTCTCATTCACTCTCCACCTTCTTTTGAGACTGTAGCTCACTGATTTCAATAAGCTCCAGAGAAAAGAAAGATGAGAAAGAAGTGTGTCACTCAGTAATGGGAATAAGAGAGAAGCAAAATGTAGAGATCCACCTGCCTCCACTGCCACACTGCTGGAATTACAGATGAGCTGCTCTGTCTGACCTTTTACATCAGTGCTGGGATCCTAGCTCAGGTTCTCAGGCTTCTCCGGCAAGTCCTTCACCAATGGAGTCATCTGGATTTTAAATGTGTCCATAATTAACCGCAATCTCTGTGAGTGGCACAGATTCTGACTTTTTTACTTACAAGTAAAACAAGTATTCATAACTGGGCGTGTTGGAGCATGAATTTAATTCCAGCACCTGGGAGGCAGAGGCAGGTGGACCTCTGTGAGTTCAAGGTCAACCTGGTCTAGATAGTCAGTTCCAGGCCAGCTGAGGCTATGGGAAAACCTGTCTAAAAATTTAAAGGCCAACTCCCCCCAAAACAACAACAACAAAAATACAAAAGTATTTACTGCTTATATTTTGTTCTAGTTATTTGACTAAAATAATTTATACTTGACCTTAGCCAAAAGGCTGAGAGATGACTTGCTATGATTTTTAAGTTTGTGAGTTTTCTAAATGGTTTTTAAAAGATTTCTCTATATAGGAAAGATATTAATAAAAAACAACAAAATTATGTTTTGGTTATATGATATTTATCAACTATACCTATGCAAGCATTGCTTTCTTCATTTATAGTTATGACTATAATTATATCAATGCCCATTTCAAAGATTTGAATAGTAAGGAAGTGCAGCTAGTTACAATCAAGAGGTGTTCTATTCTGAGCACAGGATAAATTATGGTAACCTATGCTGCTGTCTGTAGTTTAGACTACTCAACATCAATTCTACCCCTTCTTTTGGGAATATGATATTAGTGACTATAATCTTATACCTCCCAAATCCTAGTATCTTTATAATTCAAACACAGGGTTGGATAATTGGAAGTTTTCAAGAAATAAATAAGGGGAGAGACAATGGGTCTTTCTGACAACACCACCATGATAAGGTAAGGCCCAAAGACAAGAAGTCTATTTCAATAACAGTGGTTGACAATTGTATTCAGATATTCTACTAGGTACTTTCAATATTTTTACATGGCTGCCATTATTCACTAGGAAAGGAATGACAAACCAAAGGTTAATTTCCCAAATATTTGTGAAAATAAATGATAGCACAGAGATGAGAAATTCTGCAGTCTGATTTAATCTGGTGACTTTTGATTATTATTTTCTTCCTGTGGGGAATTTGTAGGCTAATGGGAGACCATCACACAGATGGACTGCGCAAGAGTGAACAGTGATGTTTGACCTTCTGGTTATTATGAATATTATGGCTGTACCTTTGCTTTTCCTATAGTTTGTTTCTCAAAAAATTTTTTTTTATTTCTGACAACATCTTCTATTCTCCCAATATCTCAATACTTTTTTCTTCTTCAGTTGCTGAAGCTCCAGAGAAAAGAAACACCGAAAAGTAGTGTCGGTTAGTAATGAGTAGAAGGGGGAAGCAAATGTGCAGTGAGACTTTCTCTGCTTCCCATGGGGAGGAAAGGCCTCGTCCTTCCTGCTCCCCCCAGGTCCACCATACACTTGGCTCTCCATGGATAAAGCCTGGTCCAATTTTTTTTTCCATGGTTGTTTTTATTTATCTATGAAATTTACAATCCTTTAAGCTGCTTCCTGAAATAGGAACGAATCACATAAGTCCTTGTTTTGACATCTGAGCAACAGACAACTTGAGTTAATGGAGATCTTGTTGGAGAGATAGGCCTAGGGACCCCATTAGTGGAGAGAGGGAAAGATCCATTCATTTTTGTCTACTTGCCAGATGAGAAATCAAGATAAAGCAACTTTTAGTGAAAATTGAGATCTTCTTATTTAAAGAATTTTATGTATCATTCACTAGAACTTAATTCTTCTCATACTTTGAAAGGCTACATCTTCTGATAGGCAGCATGAAGACTGCAGGAGCTGTGAGGACTAGAGTTTACTCACAGTATGCACCATATTGTTTAAGGAATGAAATTATAAAAATTCCTGCTGTTTCCATTTTATAAAATTATTTGATTCATGAGGCTGGAAGAATGGTTCAGTGGTTAAGAGCACTTGCTGCTCTTGCAGAAGACCCAGGTTCGATTCCCAACATTCACATGGTAGCTAACACCTGTTCCTGTCCATAACTTTAGTTCCAGGTGTTTCCAACATCATCTTTTGACCTCCACAGGCACTACACGACACAGGTACACTTACATACACACATACACATAAAATAAAAATAAATAAAAATTTAAAAATTATTTAAACAAACATGTATATTTGGAATATGCCTAAAACTATAAAGATATGGAAAAGTCTTGGTGATATGGTTTTTAATCTGTATTAGTTGTAGAATAAACAATTTATAGACTACATTTTTAAGACTTCTGGTTTCAGGTGTTTCTTGAACTTAAGTTATAGAAAGGAGCGTATTCAGATACTAAAGTAACGATTTTATCTTAACACTTTAAAAGCATTCTACTGAATGATGGGTAGATGGAGATGATCAGATTCATTACAGCTGCTATGATTCTTTTTCCTCTCTAGTTTTAACTATTTTTCTAGATATTTCAGAACTATGACCTGACATCATCCAAGTGACTCACTTCTTTAAATGTTCAGTAAATTTGTTAGAATTTTACAATTATTTTTCCAAAGAGAATGGGAGTTATTTCAAGACAGGAACCATAGTTCTCTGAGTACCATTCTGAGTAGTCAAGAAACACTAAAAATATTATTTCTGAATAATTTCCTAAAATCATGCAAGTGATCAGTTTTGAAACCAAATCATCCTGCATGTTCAGTTATCCTCACATCAAGTATCATTCTGCTTTTAAGATTTCCAGTTCCATATGCAAAGTAGATATGATTTGTTCTTTTGCTTTGTCTCATTTTGTTTGGAGAAGGGGGTCTCCCAGTAGCCCCAGCTGACTATGTAGACCAGGCTTACCTCTATCTCACAGAGATCTGCCTACCTCTGCCTCCTGAAAGCTGGGTAAAGCCATGCACCACCATGCCTTGGCAATAGATTTATTCATTTTTCAATTACTCATTGCCTCTCATTATCTAAAATTGTAAATTACTTCAAGTGATACAGTGTGGGGTTTTGGTTTTGTTTTGTTTTTGTTTCAGATAAGTTGAAAATTGGTAGAAAATTGGGTTGCCACAGCTTGTTACAACAGCTGACCATGAACATTGCACTAATTAAGCAAGGGGAGAAAGAGTATTTTATTTAAGATGGAGTTTAACAGAGAAATGACTAGGGACTGTCAGCATGACAGGAGCCTGGCTTAAGTTAGGCAAAGCACCTGCTGGGCAACACACCTGGGAATAAAGCACTTACTACGTGAGATTTTTACACCACTTCAGCTCATTGGTTTGTTCATTTGCTAAGTATTTATTCGGTGCCTACTTTACGTCTACTAGTAGGAGTCTCCAGGGATTAAAAAAAAAAAAAAAAAGGTTAGCTTCCTGTCTCTGTATAAAAAAGTGACAGTTACTACAACTGATCAATGAAAACATTTTAATGCAGATGATTCATAGGTGGGGTGTGTATTTATGGAATATGTGTTTGTGAGGATTTTTCTTCTATTATTGAAGGAAAGATTTTGTACAATGTAAACCTCTTTACTATATTTTTTGGTTTCTAAATACTTAGTTTCCTTTTATACACATTTTATACATAGGAGATGAGTAATTATTTCCCAATAATATAAGATACCCCAAAAGGTTTCGTGCAAATCTGAAATAAAAGCAATGCAAGTCAAGAATTGAAAAATCTATAGTATTTGATATCTCTGAAATTTTCATTTTATAATAGAAAGATATCAGCAGCTACAAAAGCAAGTGATGTTTTGCTCTTATGGCTACTGAGAGAATAGATATTCAAAGCAGAAAGTAGCACTATTTTCTATAAATATTAAAAGAAAATCATTTACAAGGATAAGTTCCTTCTTCATGCAATGTCTCATATAAGTATTTTGTTATCTTATTCGCAATTATCTAAAGATTGATAAGACTGAAGAATTCTAGTATACACTATCAAGGTAATCTAAGGTGCCACCAGATGCAAAACAAGAAATACTGTTTTGAAATAGCCAAAATCAATTTATTTTTCCAGTAAACTTATGAGCAATACTAATAATCATTCCTTCCACAGATTCAAGTGCAGTAGCTAGAGCAAAACTGACAGGAAATAAACATTGTAGGCTTAGATATAAATGCCAAAAGCCGATACATGAGTTATTTTGAAAAAGTATACATTTGTTACAGCATCCAGTATAAACATAAATATCATTAAATAAATGAAATTAAAACTTGAAATTTTTAAAGTTCATGATATTTCAGCATCTCCTAAGTGTGATGAGTAAATTTTACACTTGACAAAATAAATTTACTTTTAATATGCAAAAGAGGGTTCAACCAGCATTTCTTGGTTAGTAAAATAATTTTAATGCTGCTGTATTCTTAAATTTTTTGACATATATAACCATAAAAACATCAAATGGAGCTATAAAAAGAAATCCAAACATATAAAAATAAAACAATGCTCACATGAATATTTATACTGAATTCATTTTATTCAATGTAACTAGGAGGAGGATATAAAGGAAGGAAGGAGCCTATAGTATTGCAATAAAGAAAATATTAGGCTGCTTGTGACGTAAAAATTCAACGATAAATTCAGTCTTTGGAGCACAAGGTAAAAGATGAAAAAGAAAACCTGAATAGATGGAAATTCAGAGTACAGGAAAGGAAAAGGAGACAGCACTAAAAGTAACATGCATCTGTTTTTACATCAATTATTAAAAGCCCATCATTTCTGTTCTGATATTAAGCTTAAATGTGAAAATGCCTTTTGTCAAGGGTGAGGGAGACTATTATGATTCTTGTTATCTACTACATTTCTGAAGTTCTATGAATTGTAGTGTCACAATTCTTTAATTTTGTGGAACTTCTAACTTACAGTATTTCTTTTGATATCTACCTGAGGGTTATCTTCACAGGTGCTTGATGTTCCCTTTGTTGACACCAGAAAGTTATAAGTATAGTATTTGTAAAGATAATTAAAAATCAGCATAACTGAATTGCTTTGAAGAGCGCATGATGGCAGCAAATGGGATCTGAGTGTGCCATGCTCTTTGATGGTGCTGGTTCAATACATAACAGACATTGAGCATATTCTGAATAATGTATAGTGAGTGTATTTTCCTATATTCTCCTGCATAAATCTCCATTCTTCTTTTATATCAAATGGCCTGTTCATGCTCTTTCCCACCATCTACTTTATTTATGAAAAAATTAATATTTTATTTGATGGTCTGTATTTTTAAGTTATTTGTTTGTCACACCACAGAGAGAGAGAGACAGAGACAGAGACAGCGAAACAGAGAGAGAAAAAAAAGCAAGAACAAGTATATATGTAAGAGAAACTATACCTTCACCTTCAGTTCAAAGAAATATTGCCCACATTTATAGAAGTTCTGCTCCGATTCTCCAGTGCTAGGAATCAAACTCAAGATCTGTAATAGTTAGGCAAGTAGTTTACCACTGAATTACATCACTGGCTTCACAAATGCTTTGTTTGGGTCAGATATAATATGTGCCCCCAAAGCCTCTAGTGTTCAAAGCTTGGTCCCCAACTAGTATATCAGGTCATTGAGAGGGATTAGATCATCCATTCTTAGATTAAATCAATGTATTGGCCACTGATGGACTCATAGTTCTGTGGCTTTATTGGCTGGTATTAACAACTGTCACAGGTGTTTGGAAGAACAAGGTCTTTGTAGAATGTATATGGGGATGGAGTGAATTGAACCCTGGCTCCTCTCTTTCTTTCCACCTCCTGGCTATCACAAGGTGAGCAGCTCTGCGTTAACTAACTCACCTAATCAGTCATGATACACCAAGAGGTGTTAGGTCAACAGAGACCTGTTTTAAAGTTTGGCTCCCATTTAGTTATTTCAGCTTGCACTGTTCTTTCATCTATGCTGCATTCTGCCTAATGTTTGAGCAATGCTGATTAGAAAGCACCCACTTGGGGCCAGCAAGATAGCTCATGAGTAAAGGCTCTTACTGAATAGGCCTGGCAACCTGAGTTCAATCCCTAAAACTCACATAAAGGTAGATGGAGAAACTACTTTTAAAATAACTGTTCTATATACTCCTGAAATAACTGTCCTCTGATGTCCACATGCACATCATAACACATGTGATTTTGCATACATATCATGCACATACACAATAATAAATTATTTTTTTAAAAAGAAAGCAGTCACATTTAAGTTGTTTGTTTGCTTTTGATCTTTTTGAGACAGGGTCTTCCTGTAGCCCCAGATGGTCTGGAACTCACAACTCACTATGTAGACTAGGTTGGCCTCCAGAGATCTACCTACTGCTGTCTCCTGAGTGCTGGGATTCAGGGTGTGTGCCACCACACCAGGCTCTATGAAAGAACTTAGTTTTAGAATATTTGTTACACATTTAGCTTGAGTGAGTGATATTGAAAAATCTAAAAAGAATCAAACTTGGGCTAGAGAAATGGCTAAGTGGTTAAGATTACTCCTTCTTCTTCTGGAGAACCTGGATTATATTCAGAGTATCCACATCAGGAGGCTAACAATTGACTGTAACTCTAGCTCCATGGAATTTGATGTCTTCTTCTGGTCTCCATGAGCAAACATGTACATATGACATACACTCACAGAGAATATCAGCCTTAGAAAATGAATCATTCTTTCACTAACAGGGCAGATACTGAGCTATTTCTCCAGAGACTTTTAATCTTTCAAGTGAGTTTGTCTCTTTCTGTATCTCTGTATGCTTCTCTCTCTCTTTCTCTCCCACCCCTCTCTCTCTTTTGCAGAGGCATCTAATATTTCACACAGACTCACACATTACAATTTTTAAACAAAAGTAGAATGCTTTAAAATGTTTTTCTGTTGCTTTAAAAAATTAATGATTGATCTTTGAGATTATTCTCTATCTATTTATAAAGACTTTATGAAGTTCCCCCAATTAATTATAGCATCTTATTCCATCATTTGGCTATAAAATATTTTACTTATATTTACAATATATTCATAGGCATAAATTCTATTTTTTTTCCAAAAAGACTGTGTATTTTTGTCACTCACTGTATGTCTAATTGTACCTGCAAGGTATATTTTTGGAAGTGAAATTATTCACTTTAAGAATATGTATTTTTTAAATTTCAAAAACCGTACTTGAAATGACCTTCAAAGAAGTTCTAGCAATTAGTATTTCTCCCAGCAATAGGTGAGAGAAGTCATTCCCTGCACCATCGTCAGCATCGTATCTATTTTTGTCACTTTTTTTCAACCTGACAAGTAGAAAACCATTTTTGAGTGTTCTGAACCTTTTTCTTCCAAGTTTTTGTCATTAGTTGAATTGCAGTGTTTATATTTAATTCATCTATCTCAAATATGTCATGAGTACCATCTAAGGTAAGCAAACATTTTTTCCACAGATGTCTATTTAATTGTACCTACACCATGTATCAATTATTGCCCATTCTTTTTCTCATGTGTGTATATGTTTTCAGGTGCACATGTGTCTGAGTGCATGTGCACATGTGTGCACATTTGTGTGGAGGTCAGAGCTTAAATAGTTGTCTACATTTTATAGGGCCTGGAACTTTACTGGCTCCAAGTAGGCTAAGGAACCTCTGCTCTCCCCTTCCCTGGAGCTGGCATTATGAGTATGTGTCACCATGTCTAAATTTTTTAATGTTTGGTTTGAACTCAGATCCTCACTTTATGGGCAAAAAGCATTCTAGTGACTGAGCCATCTCCCCAGCTGGTTTTCTGTTCTCTCACAGATTTGGAAAGTTTCATCTATTACATAACTGCATAAGTAAACAAGCTTTTCCTGAAGTTTATCCAATCTCATTTATATTCATACACATCTATATATAAATAATTTATCAAATATTTTAAACATCTTTAAAAATTAATAGATCATTCTTACAGGGCATACTTTAGTCAAAATTTAATTTTTTATAAAAAAATTCAGCTCTAGCTAGATAGACTAATTTCAAGTATTTTGGACATTAAGATTACAAAGGGACATGCTTTAAATTTAAAGATAAAAATATCCTGCAACCTTCTAAATACATATAAAATATTTCAGTGACATGTCAGATATGTGAATTTGTTAGCAAAAAAAAAAAATGCCTAGCCACCTTTTCTCTGTTAATAGATAGTGGATAAGATCCACACAAATGTATTTTAAAAATTTCAACTTGTTGATTTAAAAATAATATTAAATGGTGCTCAACAGATGACTTAATGGTTAGGAGTATTTGCTGCAGTTTGGCAGGTCTGGGTTCAGTTCCCAGTGCCTACATGGTGGCTAACAATGGTCTGCAACTCCAGTTCCAGGGTGATTCCATGACCTACTCTGCTCTCATGGACATATTGCACACATGTGGTTCACTTAAATACATGCATGCATAATATTTATACCCAAAAATAAATTTACAAATTTTTAAATGTTACTAAATCATTGATTTAAACAGTAATTTACAAGTATTGAGAAATTATAAATTGAAGGCTTACTACCAAAACACATTGGATTCAAGGCCTGTATCACCTTGGGAGCCCACCCTTGGCACTATTATCAGGGCCAAGAACATGTGGATAGACAAGTACAGGCCATAAGGGAGAGCCTACTATTATTATTCTGCAAAACAGACATAGTACTAAACTGACTTACACTGAATTATTTTATACCCATAGCATAATGCATCTATCAACTCTCACCAGAGAAATTTCTTGCAGTGGATGAGGATTAACTCTGAGAACCACAACGGGTCAATGTGTAGAGAATAACACACTGTGGAATGCTTGGTCCCAAATGAGACACCTATATCATACTCTCTTCCCAGGGCTCAGGAATCACTTCAGAAAAGATAACAGAAAGATTGTATGAGCCAGACATAGTAGATGAATACCAGGAAACCATCTCATCTGGACATCACTGGGGTAGATGCACATATGAATCCACAGTGCTTTTGACAGTGTGCACAAGACCTATACAAATCCAAGCAAGACAAGAACCCAACATGGACGAGGGAGGTGGGCATGAAGCCCCATCCTTAACTGAGAATAAATTAGCAGTTGATGGCTTCTGGCAGAGGGAAAGTCAGTTTGCTTTGAGTGTTTGAAGCCTGATAGGTTGACCAGCCTCTAGTGGATTGGACCCATAAACAGGCACTTTTGGGGATACTAAATTAGATTTCATAGGCCTTAAAAAATAATAATAGAGGACATGAAATTGGGGTATCGATATTAGGGTGGAGGTTGAAATGGGGGAGGAGTCTGAATATGATTAAAGTACATTGTATGAAATTTTCCAAGAATCAGTAAAAATATTTTTAAGTTTTGTTACTAGATTCATCAAACGCAATGTTGTAGGAATATATGGGATAGAGATATGGCTCTAGAAACAGCTAAAGAGAAACAGCTCGGGAGTTCCTGGAACGCACATGGCAGAAAGAGAAAACCCATTTCCAACAGTTGTCTTTAACTTCCGTGTGTGCACAGTGGCAAACACATATATACACATCAGTGTGTGTGCGTACACACACACACATACACATACACACACAAACACATTACACATGAACACGTGCACACACATAAGAAAATCAATAATTATGAGAAATTTTAAAAGCACAACTTTGCAGTAACATTAAAATAGAAATAAAATTATTAAATTTTATTTGGGGCAGATGTTTTGACATAGGTCTTAATTTGACAAATTGTGACTTTATGTTCTATCCTATAGAGGAAAATAATCAACTGGCATGGAACATCTATCATACATCCATCTCTGAGCACCAAACTGTCCTATCACCTGATAGAACAGCTGCTCTGAAATGAGCAAGGTTCACAGATTTCTCTGAGCCATGTTGACTTGTAACCATATCTACGGGCTAAAGAAAACAAAACAAAATGAAACAAAAGACAGAGTTGAATGGGATATCTTTTAAAATATTTTTAATTACTTTAATTTTATGTGTATGAGTGTATTGCCTGCATGTAAGTGCACCCATGTTGTACATGGCCCACAGAGGTCCGAAGAATATGTCAGGTCCCTGGAACTTGGAATTATCTGCCATATGGGTGCTGGATACCAAACCCCAGTCCTCTCCAAGAGCAGTCAGTGCTCTTAACTCCTGAGCCATTTCTCCAGCACTTGAATGGGATATCTTTATTTCATCAAGTAATATATGAGAGAGGCCAATCATATTTTTTTCAAAGATAATATTGAAAAGTTACTGCATCAAGCAACCAGCACTCTACAGATGTCCAATTTTCAGTCTTCTCAATGTCTTAAACCTAGAACAAGTCTTCTAGTTCTTGCAGAGGGAGTGCATACTGCAGTGCTCCACATTCAGTTAAATCACCAGGCACTGTTTCTGTGAAGGAAGTCTGCTGGTGCACAAAGGGAAAAGAAGGAGGGTTGAAGAGGAGCGATTGGCTAGTGTGAAAGGAAGAGCTTTCCATGGGGGTTCTATGGTTGCTATAGAAACAGTTTCTTTTGTTTGTACATATTCAGAACAGCTGCCTCCTTTTGGTTTCTGGTAGCAAGTATATCACGGAGGTAAGGGAGAAAAGAAACATCACCATTCTGACAGAGGAAATGATCTCCATAGTCAGATTATTTTTATTTTACCTAATTTAACTTTATAATGAGGTTCAATGTGGCTTTGAATCATGGTTAGAAGTTATAAAAGAAATTTCAATCCAACCAGAAAAGACCTAGCTAGATATGTTGTAATCTGCAAAAGACCTTGTTAACTTGAGCAATATACTTCCAATCTTTTTTGCCCTTAAGACTTGAAACATTGCATTTTATTACCACCTCATATATATGTAAACTATTGCAAGCTCCCCCCACAGCAGGTGGTTTTTCACAACAGGAGAAAAACACCCCTTCCAAATGCATACAAGTCCCTCCATACCTTTCCAAGTCCTAATTAATTCCTCTAATTAGCACTTTTTCTGACTGCAACCATTTACTAAGCTGAATGGCTGCATAAAAACAAATTTAATGAATATGCATAAACTAATAATCTTCACTGAATTAACAGTCTTGTTGCCCACATACTGCTATTGAAACCAATTTATTAGAGATTTCAGTAGACCTTACCAAAGAAGGTCATATCCAAGGAAAAGGAGAGAAAATATGTCTTCAGGATAGGCTCTCATACAACTGGTGTTTTATATAATTTGTATATGTGTGCATATATGCATATACACACATAAAGCATATATGATATACAGATGTATGTAATATATCCATATATCTGTAATATATGTAACATGTAATAAAATAAAGCTCAAGGGGTTAAAAATTTTGAAATGAATCAGTAAAAACTGCATCTGCAGAAGGAATAGTCAAATTGTGTGAATACACAAACTTAAGATGCAAATAAGCAGAGTAGAAGGCACAGCTGTCCTCAGAAACAAATTCATATTCCACATAGGCATGTTATCAGGTTTCTGACCCTCTGAGATTTTGCAAAAGAGCAACATGAAAACAAAATAATGCTTTTGTTTGTAAATGAAAATATATTCACTATTTGTCCAAATAGGAACTCTTAAGCTTCATATTTGTGGTTCAAATCCACAAAGCATTTGCTTGGTTGAATTTGGCAATTGCAGATATTCACAGGTGCTCACATTTAAGGCTCAACCATGCCAATTTGATTACATATTTGCATAAGATTTCTCATAACAATTCATTCATTTTATTATTTATCACATACAATCTGAGTTAATAACTTTGGTTCAAAAGTGAAGAAATTTAGACAACAGCAGAAATATTAACATTGTTAAAATTATTAAAATTAAAATACATAATTTCTGAAGGTTCATATTGAATCTCAGACATATGCATATTTCCTTATCTAAATATTGATATTTTAAAACCAAATGGCTTTACATTATTCTCACTGGTTAACTTAAATACATTAAATGTGAACTATACAATTCACATCTCTCAAACAGAGGTCTTACGATTTTCACATTTCTCATAAAGACATTAATGTTTCTTCCAGTTCTTATACTCTGGAAATCTCTGTTGTCTTTTCATTACATCTAGGTGCTTGTTTGATCCCTTGTACCTTGAACTGCACAAGCGTTGAGCGCTCATTCTTATTTTCATTCAACTCTTGTAGAAGTTACTATGGGTTCTTTCTAGACTACTGCTGAATTCCTAGATCCAATTTCTCCATCATTTATAGGTTAATTCTTTTCCCTGATGCAACATGCAAACTTACTCCTTATCAAATGGTTTCTATCTTTCTATTGTACAGTTAGTACTTCTCAGCCTGACCCACAAGACATTTCATGATCATAACTCAGCCACATGTTATTGTAATTTTCCTTACATTAAAAGAAAACATTTTATTTATTCTTTGAAAATTTCATACATGTGTGCAGTGCATTCCCTAACCCATTCCCTAGTGCCCCCAGAACTCCTCCCTGAAACCCTTTCACCATATCCTCCTCCCAACTTCATATGCTCTTCTTTTTTAAGTTTTATAAAAACTCAGTCCACTTTGTGCTGTCCAAACGTGCATGGGTGTAGGGACATCCAATGGAACATGACCTGAAGTTATACCCGTGAAGTCAACTGACTTTCCCATAGCAGCCATCAACTGCCAATTGGATATCAAACATTTTCATGATTCCTTATCATTTCCCATGCATTTGAGAGTTGTTTTCCCATCAGCCTCTGCTTATTGTTTATTTTCTACATATAACCTTGCACTGTCCCAACTACTAGAGAGCACATGGCACTTCTTCCTTGAAGTTTTCCTCAATTCATTTCCAGTCTATTGCAATTCAGCACATTAATCCTTCCTCTGGAGTGCATATTTGACCTAGTGTCGTTCTTGATTTTTGCGTAGTTGTTTGACTTATTAACTTGTTAAAATAAACCTTAATAGAGAAGATATTTTAAGTGGATATAATTTCTACAAATTTAGACATGACTGCCTATAATTATCTATCAATAAAATAAGTTTGAAGGTAAATCTTGTTTTTTTTTTCTTTTCTAATTGCAATCTACTTAATATCTTGTAATTTCATTCCATCTCAATTTGAACATTTCATGAATATTTATAAATTATTGGTGTGTTTGTATCTGCTTCATAGATAGAATAATTCATAGAGTACACACAATGGCTAATATTCTGTGGGAATATTCCTTCTAAAGGTATCTATCTGATCCTGAGACTGCAGTGGCTATTTGGAATCCAGTAAAGTTACCAGGTCAGTAGGCATGCCTCTACACTGAAGTAGAAGAGTTTAAGTCTACAGTGTCATAGTCAAGTTATTGAATTACCACATGAGAGAGACTAAATGTATTATTACCATTAATTCTCTCATTTTAATAATTTTCTACTTATTATTTTATTATATATATATACACACACACACATATATATATATATATATATATATATATATATGAGTGTATTACATGCATGTATGTAAGTGCACCTGTGATGTGGAATGCCTGTAGAAGTTAGAAGAAGGCATGCATCCTCTGGAACTGGAGTTACTAATGGTAGTTAGCCACCATGTGGGTGCTGGGATTCGACCCCAGTTCTTCTGCAAGAACAGCCAGTATTCTTAACCACTGAGCCATGTCTCCAGACCCAATATTCTCGCATTTTAAAAATGAAAGGATTAGCCATGAAAACTTGAATGTTGTAAGGACATATGTAACAGCCACAGGGAGATTTGTACTTGAACCTACATTCTTTGATTTTTAAAAATGCCTGTTCTTTTCCAAAACATTTTGTCTTTTCATCATATAGAATTTACTGCCTAACTATAATCTTCTGTTTGAAACTTGTCTGTTAACATTAATTGTATAGTTTGTTCAGCTTCATAAAAATGAAATAATTTCAGAGCCCTTATGACCCTATCCCCAATCTATGCAGTATTAAATATTTCTACCTCTTGGAACATGCATCTCTCCTCCTTTAACACTTACTTTTAGTTACTTGCCAAAGTCAACCATGCACCCACAGCTCCAGGTTCCATCGATAAACATCAATCTATTTTAAACATAATGCCTTGAAAGCCCTGTTTTTTTTTCTTATCACTAGAGGATAAATTTATATGGAGTCTCCCTCTGGCTCCCATGGAGGCATACACTGGATCCAAATGCAGCTTCGAATGACAATGTGATGTCAGCAGCAGCAAGGCAGGCTTCGAAGAATTTGATTGACAGAAACGAAGCCAATAGATTAAACCACATTCCAACTAACCAGTGATTTAAGGGGGAGGGCCTGGGGCTAAGCAGTGAATGCTACATAGGAGACATGCTCACCAAGCTGGTCACCATCGTGGCAGAGTGTGTGTGGTGCCTGTGGTGCTTCTCATCAAAATGTAGACTTCCAAACAAGATGTTGCACATTGTCCCAGAAAAGTCCTTTGTAAGTAACCCCAAATAAACTCTGGTTTCTCTAATTGAACAGCATACTCCAACCCCTCAGCCAGCTGGACCCAGAGGGGTGGGGCCAAATGTCATGTCTCATTGCAAGAAAAATTCTACAGGCAATCATACAGAATCAATAGTAAAAACCAACTTAGGCAACACTTGAACTACAAATAACCTTATCCTTTGCATCTGCAGTGTTTTGACTATACCTTCACCTCTGCATTTCAACTAATACATTGCATCCAATATTCATTTAGTACCCACCCAACTGAATAAGACATCTCAGTCTCTGAGAACCTTGGAGAGACTAGACATAACCAGCTTGGAATGAAATTTTGCACATGTCGTTTTCAAGCAACCAGCTGGTATGAAGTTTCACCTCAATTAAATCAGTTAATCACCATCATCAGTGACCTTTAATGTGATGCTACACAAATACAGTTGTACCTATTTAATATTCATAGTATATCAGAATTTTGTACATAAGCTAAGGTTGTATTTTCTTTAATAATAATTACTATCTATAAGTGAAGTGACATACTTTGTCTTTAAATATCAAAAGAATTGATTTGATTAAAAAAGATGCTAATAGGCATTAATTGTTTTTTACATTACCTAAAATAAACACTTTTAAACTCCTATGTTGGGAATTTATGAGATTATTATAGTCAGGAATCAATGAAATCAAATTTCCCCTCTTCCCCAAAAGAAAACTCAGGGCTGGAGAGATGGTTCAGGGATTAAAAGCACTAGCTATTCTTACAGGTGACCTGGGCTTCAGTACTTGGCAACCACAATGCAGCTCACAAACATCTGTAACTCTAGTTCCAAAGGTTCTGTTGGCCTCTTTTTGTCTCCTTAAGCAACAGTTAGACACATGTTTCAGTTACATATGTGTAGACAAAAGCTTATGCACATAAAATAAGTACATCTTTTCTAAAAAGAAGAACTTACAGAGGGAAAGAATTGGGTCTAGAGAGATGGTTCAATGGGTAAAAGCACTGGAAATTCTTAAAGAGGAGCCAGGGTTGGTTCTCAGCACTTCCATATTGACAGACAACCATCTTTAACACCAGTTCCAGGGGATTCAATGCTCTCTTTTGGCTCCATGGGCACCTCACATGGTGCATCTATAAGCAGGCAAAACACTCATACACATAAAAGAAATAAATACATTTTAAATTATACAAAGTAATCATATAGAATACTGGAGAGATGGCTCAGGAGTGAAAGTTGTATAATGTTCTTACAGAGATCTGAAGTTCAGCTCCCAGCTCCTACCAGAGAGGTCAAGTGGATCTTATATTATTTTATGTCCCAATTGAGCATCTGAATTTAAGTGCAATACCCTCAGACAGTCACATACATATACATAATTTAAAACATTAAATAAATTTAAAAATAATTCATGCATATGTCTTCTTAAAAGTTTTCATTAATTAATTTATTGATAGACCCTTGTGGATATAGCAAAAAAAATAAAGAGCTCTTAGACTTTCAGGAATTTATAAACTTGGAGAATAAATAATTCCCTATATATAAAAGGAAGATTAATACATGAGCTCTTGATAAGGAGTTTAGGTACTGTTTTTTAGGCTTATTTACTAATAAGTGACAAAGGTAAGATTTCAGTAATAAAAAGACAATAGATGATAGATAGATAGGAGATAGAGAGTGATATATAGATATATAAAGTGAGATTCAAATAAATATAGTTTTAAAATCAAATCAAAAGTGCTGTGAATACTGTAATCATAACCAAAATATATCTCTAAATAATAATCATATGTTTTTATAAGGAGCTATTATAATGAACTTCAGATCTTGTACCTTGACAACATGACTAAAATTGTTGGAAAATGACAGAGGAGAATTGTGGAATAAGAAAAACTTACAACTCAGAAACAAAACATAACACAAATCATATGAGGAAACAAATATACAAGTAAAAGAATATGCAAATGACCTAAGTCACCAGCAAACAGAATTTGGGGAAAAGAACTGGGGATAGTGATTGAAGAATCACAAGGTATTGTGGAAAAATACTGGATCCATAAATAATGCAAGAAAAATTTGGAAAACAGGAGAGTCTGGAGTGTGCTCCAGAAAGTCCAGCCTCATTTTGACATGTTCTTATATCAGGGTAGTGACATAAATTTAAAGATGAGAGAGAAAAGCCGAAGCAGGGCTGGAAAAATCCTCTCCACAGCACTGGACCGAAGAAGCCTTTATGAAAAGACTCTGGCTACTTCAGTGCCTGCGTGGTTTTACAGGCACAATTTCTCTGCATAGCTATACTCTAAGAGCTGGCCTACATACCTTTAGAATTGTGGAATCGTGAGTAAAGGACTTTGCAGTACTCTGGGAGGTGAAACTCTGCTCTAAGTCATTGGCTGGATTTGATCACATAGAGAAGTCAGAGCACCAATGAGGGCCACACACGAGTGCCCGCACAGACCCAGACCCAGCACAAGTGTTCTGCTCTGGTGAAGCTCCTCAAAGAAGAAGGACAAGTGTACATATCCCGCCACAATCCCCCCAAAGTATCTGCACAGACAGGCGGGACAGCTGATATGCCCAGGCAGGGAACTACATACAGACAGTGCATCCAAACCCAATTTTATTTGTTTTCATATTTTCCTTATAATGTTTAATTCCAGTTTAGTGGACAGGATTTGTCCTGCCATGTTCATATTCACATTCATACTCTCTCCCTCTCCCTCTCCCTCTCCCTCTCCCTCTCCCTCTCCCCTCTTTTTCTGTTTTATATTTTTCAGGCTTGTCCAAAATCAAAGGCAGCCTTGGACTTGAGAGTCCCATTCATGCCTCTGTGTCTGACATGTTGACATCATTTCAGACTGTTTGATGACATTTCTTTGTCTTTCTTTTTTGATTAAGCCTTTTACTATTGCTTCCTATTTTCTGTCTTTATTTCTATGGTTATCCCTTCACTTTGCTTTTTCTGTTCTGTTTTTTATCTGTTGCTCTAATACTATTTGGGAGTTTACCCTGGTTGTTTCTTTTCCATTCTTACCATTGGTAATTAACATTTCAATACAGAGTGTACTATCTTTCCTCTATATCCCTCCCCAGATTTCTAGAGCACAGAAGATGTTTGTTGTTAATTGCACTATATTGTCCAAGTAGACCTATGAATTAGTGGTGGTTGTTCCTGTAAATAATATTCTAACCATGGAGTGCTAGATATTAAGCTCAGTTGTCTAAGCTTGTGAGCTGAGTTACACTTTTCAGTCATTGGAAGAACAATACTTCAACTTAGTCTCACTTAAAAATTAGAAATATGTCCACTGAGAGAATATAGATTATTTTTCTAATCCAATAATGACTTCATCCCAAAGGTGCATACCTAATGCGGGAAGACAAGGACTTGAAAAAGGGAAGGCGTGATGGCACTTCCAAAAAGTACTAATTCTTCTCTAATAGTCTCCAGAGAGTATGCATCTAGAGAAAAAAAAATCAACGAAACGATTATAATAATATTCAATGAAGTTAAGGAGAATAGAATAAACTCCTGAATTAATTCACAGAAAATGCAAATGTCAGAGTAGAATAAAGACATCAGTTACAGATCTGAAAATAGAATTCATTAGAGAAATACTGAAATGAATAAAATTAAAATTTGGGAAATAAGAGTTTAACAACTCAAATAAAATCAAAGTGGAAGTCATCAGCAATAAAAAAGATCAACAGAAGAAAAAGTATGAGTGTTGAAGACAAGGCAGTAGAGTTAGAACATTCAGACACTGACAAAATAGCATAATAATCAGTTACAAGAACACATGAGCTATACAAGACAACCTAAGAGACACATCTATGAATCACTCGTACAGACGAAGAAGAATTTTAGCTAAAGATTTCAAAAATATATTCAATAAAATCACAGCAGATGAATTCCATAATCTAGACGGGAAGAAGGTCCTTCAAATTCAGGTGGTACTCAGAATACTGAACAGATAAGAACATGAACCTTTCCACTTTATATGACTGCTAAAACAGTTGTTACAGAATACAAAGAAAGAATATTGAAAGATCTTGAAATAAGTAACAAGCTGCTGAAAAACAGGAAATGTCTTTATTATTTTTTTTAATTTTATGTGTGTGTGTGTGTGTGTGTGTGTGTGTGCATTACCTGCATATATGTAAGTGCATTCATGTTGTTTAATACCCACAGAAGTCAGACGGGGGCATGAGAGCTCCTGGAAACGTAGTTACAGGTGGTTGTTAGACATCATGCTGGGTCTGGGAACTGAACCTGGGTCCTCTGCAAGATCAGGCAGTGCTGTTAACTGCTGAGCTATCTCTCTATCCCCATAAAAGTTCATTTTTAAGACAAACAGCAGCAACAACAGCAAAAACTTCTAATAGCCAAGAGACAATTAAATTATGTATTTCAAACTCTAAAAGACTATAACTGCCAACTGAGTTAGTATTTCCAGCAAAGGATAAATAAGAATATTGCACAATAATCACTAAAAGAATTTATGGCCACTAAGCCTGTACTGACAGAAGATAGTTTTGGAATCCTATATAAAGAAGAGAAAGTTAAGCACATTCCTGGGGCTACTTGAAATAATAAACTGTAATAAAACAGCAATTGAGGCAGAACACATTACAGAAACAAAACACAGATAGAAATAAATACAAATATTTCAATTGGAAACCTGAATGCTAATAATGCCAATCATCCAATCTAAAGATGTAGACTAGAAGATTAGAGTCAAAAATAAGACTCGTATGTTTTTTTGCCTAGAAGAATTACAATTCACTGACAAATATCGCCTTAGGGTGAAAGGATACAAAGAGATATTCTAAGCACAGAACTAGAAAGTAAATAGATATAGCAAAATTAGTATCTGACAAAATACTCTTCAAACCAAAAATAATTAAAGAGAAAATAAGTTCTTTTCACACTGATTAAAGGAACAATTAATCAAAAGGAGATTGTGTTTCTGAGAGTATATGGTCCAAAACCTGTTTGATTTCATGAAACAAACACTGCCTTGTAAAAGCACGGACTGACATCAACACAATGCTAGTGATTGTCCTCAATCCTCTTACCACTGGACTGTCATCCAGAAAAAAATGTCAACAAAGACATACTAGACTTATGATTTCATAAATGAAATCTACTTAACAGGCCTGTATATAACTTCCACTGAAAGAGTGTATAATACAATTCTTTTCCATAGGTCATGAAAAATTTTCAAAAATAGACCATGTTTTAATATGAAAGTTTTAACAAATGTAAGCATCATAATGGAATAAAACTAAACATCCATACTGTGAGAAACTACACAATACACACAAACTTACATATTAAACAATGTGCTACTGAATGATTTATGAGTCCTCAAAGAAATCATTAGGAAGTTTAAAGACTTCCAGAATCAAATTTAAATAAAAACTTACTGGAACCTGTGAGATATAATGAACATGATCCCGGTGGAAGTTGTTGACTATAAAAAGCTACATTAAAAATCAGAGAAACCTGAATAACTAAGCAATGTAAATCAAGGTCTTAAAAACAAGAACAAGCCAAACTCACAGTCAGTAAATAGAAATAATACAGATTAAAGTAGAAGTTGATAGAAAGGAAATGAATAGATTAATACAATAAATCAATAATATTCAAAATGGGTTCTTTTAAAATATAAGATTAACAAAGACAAATTAATCAAAAGAGATGACAGAAATTAATTAAAGAAAGAAAAAGGAAATATAACAATAGATAAAAATGAAACTCAGGGGCAAACAATTAAACTTATACTCAAGTAAACTGGAAACTTTAGAACAAATATGTAAATTGTTAGACACATATGACATATAAAATTAAAGTAAGAAGATACAAACTATCTTAATAGATCTATAACATGCAATGAGTGTAGTGTTCAAAAGTCTTCCAACTGAAAAAAGTTCAGTTCAGATTTATTTACTACTAAATTGTACTTCTTTCTAAAGGAGAGCTAATACCATTGTTCCTCAACTTATTTCATAAAATAGGAGGTGAAAAGATGCAACCAAACTCGTTTTATGATGTCTGTATTACTCTGATACCAATATTACAACAAAAAAATCACAGACCAGAGTACTTGATTAATCCAAATACTCAGATACCATAATTTTGCAAGAGACCTGGCATAATAGGCCCACTGTGCAATAGAGGCACAAATGTTATGAGAGTAACAAAACACTTGATTAGATTTAAAGTCCACTCTACAAGATGAAATACATACTCAGCACTGTTATTGGAGCCAAGAACCTGTGGCTTGGTAAGTCATAGACCCTAACAGAGAGCCTTCTACTATTATTTTCCAAATGGCTATAGTATTAGGCCAAATCCTCATGACTTGTACCCATAGATTAATGCACCTCTCAACCCTCATTGGAGAAACTTCTTTTAAAGTAGATGGCAATGAACACAGAGACGTAAAACTAACCACCTTGCAGAGAACAAGAAACTTCAGAGTGCTCGTCTCTAAATGGGACATCTATATCACACCCCTCTCACTAAGGCTCGGGGATCATCATGGAAGAGGGAACAGAGAGACTGACAGCCAGAGGTGTTAGGTGAATACAAGGAAACAGTGTTTTCTAGACACAATATGGTACTTATACATATGAACCCACAGCACTTGTGACTGCATGTACAAGACCTGTGAAAGTTCAAATCAGGCAAAAGTCCAGCATCGATGGAGGAGTGAGGCACAAAGGCTGACACCTAGTTCAACTAGAATAGTAAGAAAAGAAAAAGAAAAAAAAGGCACATACAGGAAGAGTTCAAATTATTATTATTTGTAAAAGATATGATTCTGAATGTAAGACCCTAAAACGGAACCATAAACTGTTAGAGCAGACTTACACTTCCAGCAAAATACAAAAAAATCAGTAGCCTTATACATATAAGAAATATGTTGAAATACTCACAACTTTTTTAAAAATTACATAAGAATAACATAAACTAAGGAAAAAAGATGAAAAGGCTTCCTATGGAATTAATATACCAAAAGTATACATTCTAAAATGCAGGTTCACAATCATTGACATCTTTACCACAATTCAAAGAGACTTTTCACACAAATAGAAAACAAGCCTACAGAAATTTAACTGAACTTTCAAAAATTCCAAAGAGCCAATGTTGAAGACATCAATTATCCAATTTTAAGGTATATTACAGGGCCATAACAACATAAACAATATGATACTGACACAAAAACAGACATGTGGATCAATGTAATAATGTGGGGAAAATAAATTTAATCACACTGTTATAGCCATCTGATTTTTCATAGATGTCAAAAACATAGTAGATTAAAGACAGCCTCTTCAACAACTGGTGTTGGGTAAACTGAACATGCTCATGTAGAAGAATGAACCTGGGTCCCCATCATTCATCATGTACAAAATGAATGAGATACTTTAATGTGAGTCCTGATAGGCTGAAATTGTTAGACTAAAATCATAGGGAAAACATATAAATCAGGCATACATAGACTTTGTGAAAATGACTCCAATAGTTCAGGAAATAAGTAAGTCCAAGAACAGAAATACAAAATTTTATGAAATATAATAGCCTCTGCACAGCAAGTGTGCAATTTAAGGAAAAGACAGAAGACAGGAAAAATCTTAGCTAGATACTTTTGACAGAGGATTAATGTCAAGAATATTCAAAGAACTAAATCCACAGAACCTCATCAATAAATAGGATGAGGAAACGAACAGAGAGTTATCCAAAGATGAAATACAGATGTCAGAAAAACCTATGAAAAATAGTTCAAGATCCTTAGGGTTCACCACAGAACAGAGTGTCAAAAGAGTGTAAGAGCCTGAGGTAGTGGATATCTACAGTGAAACAGCATTAACAGGGCATGAGGCCACTGCACACATGCACTCACAGCAGCTGAGACTTAATGCACATGACTTGCACAAGATCAGGCCAGTCAAAATCCCAGAGTGTATGGAAGAGTGGCTCAATTAATGGCTGGTACTCCAGTACATAGTCCTCTACCTGTACAGGCAGCATTATGTGTACTCAGTAGGTAATAAACTAGTAAGTATAAAAAAGAAGGCTAGTAAAATGGCTCAGCAGATAAAGCCTGAGTTCTGTCCTGGAACCAACATGGTGAAAGTAGATAATCAACTTCCAAAACACATCCTCTGACCTTCCTGCATGCACATGCATGGAGGCACACACACACACACATGCACACAAATACACATGCACAAACACACACACACATGCAAAACACACACAAAGGTAAAATGTAAAAAATATTTTTTAAGTAAGAAAATTATTGAAGTAATAATATAAAAAATAAATCAATGTTTTATAATTATGAGAATTCATTTTGGAAACTTTAGTTTATAGCAACCATTATTATACTAAAATATCAATACACATTAATTCTGAAACACAATAGTATTTTATCATTGTGTATCACTTAGTTAATTGTCTAATCTTTTCCTAATAAAAATATTATAAGCTCTATTTTCAATTCTTCAAAATCAATAAAATATGTAATATTACTTTTATAAACTCTGATAATTTACCTGCAATATTCATGAAGAAACTTATTTAGGACTTTTTCTGCTTTACCATTATGTCAACTTACATTTGAAAATATTATAATTCATACAGTTTTTGACCCTGCTAGCTAATTCTCTATTGGTTGCCAAATGATGCAAGTAGGAAATAAAACATATATCGTTTTCAACTTCATGAAAATTCTCTAGTTAAAATTGGTTCAATGAGTTGATGTGGTGAGGGTGTGGGTAATATCTAGTAAGTGTTTCAACTGTACATTATGATGATCTTATATGCATCACATATCTTCATATACATTTTATCTTGAGAATTTCATACATTAGAATTGTATTTGCATTATTTCTACCCCTCCCAGTCCATTTAGTGGTGTGGTTCATATATCTGTGTTTAGGGCTACCCTCAGCATCCACTGATTGCCTGTAGCTCTTCTGACTGAGATGGGACCCATAAAATTTCCCCAATCTACCTTGGCATCTCAACTGGTTTGGTCATGCAGATCTTGACTTCCATACTGTAGAGATTTCATGGATGCAGCTTCCCTATCATGTACAGGATGCATTAATCAGCAGCAAGTGTCTTGTACCTCTGGCTCTTACAATTATTCCAGCCTATCTTCTGAGATGATCCTTGAACCTTAGGTGTAGATGTTGCATTGTAGATGTGTCACTTAGGACTTGGAACCTCATAACCACTTATTCTCTGTATTTTGACCAGTTTTGGAACTTTGTAATAGTCTCCCTCTGTTGCAACAAGAAGCTTCTTTGGTAAGTAAAGAGGTATACTTCTCTGTAAATATAAGGATATGTGTTTAGAATATTGTAAGATGTTATATTGGTCTTGGAAAGTGACAGAAGTACATTCTTCTCTAGAGGTCTATGACCACTCCATCCATGTATACTTGGCTATGTTTATAATATCACATATGAATTCCCTCCTAATGAGTCCCCTGACTGAACTTGTAGTGAGACTTACTTTGCCTGGCACTATGGTCTTTGTCGTATACCTTTCAGTTATGCACATGCATTCACATATTTTTATATGTCTACTTTTCAGTATGGTTATGAAATAATACATTTCCCCCTTGACTTTTAACATCACCTAAGCATTATTTATGTCTCTTTCTTCTCTCTCCACCTATAGAATTCTTCCTTCTCTTTCTCCAGTTACATGCATAGATAAAAAGGATTTGCTTTGTTTATATTTTATTTGTAGAAAATATGCAAAATTCATGTGGAATGTTTATTGAGAATTAGGACAGCAAAGAAAGGAAAAATTCAGTTTCTAAGGGAATTCTGAAGTGAGTCGGAAAGAACTTACTTCGAGTGGAAACAACATGGCCATCTCTCTTGCTCTTTTTTGCATAGATAGCTTTCCTCTTAATATGAACCACGCTGGCTTTCTACTGATTACTGATATTGTCCTTCTTGCAGTCAGTACGCTGTACTGCCATCCGCGGAAAGGAGGTTTAAATGTATGTCACAAGTACAGAATCTATGTGTTTATCTTCACCAACAAAAAGCCAATCCACTGTCTAAAACAGAAGATCTGGGCCAAACCAGCTTCTCTCAGAAATGTGATTAAAATATTCCAAGTCCAAGCTAGTTATCCTTGAGTGTTGAGTTAAAAGGATGTATTGATTGGAAGAATTTATTTTTGGATGAAGTTAAAATAAAATGTGCTGATGGAAATAAAGAAATGAGGAAATAGCAGAGAACTATGAGGTGAAGAGCAGTGCAAAGAAAGAAAAAGGAAAAGGGTGGAAGAAAGGAATGCGAACACAGAACAGAGCTTGAAATCATAAAACCTTTGAAAGAGAAAAGAGAATACAGCTCTGGAAAGACAAATGATGGGACTGAAACACTTATTAAAAATAAAAGTAAACATTAAATTGAAATATACTAATTTTTCAGAAAATAATAATCTAATTGTATTCTATAATTCCACTAAAATTATAATAGCTGCAACAAATATTTCTGGAAATGTTAATCAGTCATTTAAATATATTCTTCAATATCAAGGAAATTAATGCTATGTTAGAAAATTCCCTACTTGGACTGTATAAGATAAATTGACTGCTTATTAAGGAGTTATAAAAAGGTGACTGAATATAAAAGATAAGACAAAGTCAAGCTAAAGGTTCACTTTAAACATCAATGAAAATAAAATATACTTGTTATATAATATGTGTAATGACGGCCTAATTTATCACATTTTGCAATAATTGTCTTCAAACACCTAGCTCATAGGCTCATGGAATCATTGATTCTTTGTATTGTTTTCTTTGATTCTGTTTCATTAAATATAAAAATCTGCTCTGCTTTTTATTATCTCTTTCTGTCTACAGGATTTGGGTTCAATTTGTACTTGTTTTTTCAAATTCTTGAGTTGCAACATTAAGTCACTGAATTGTGATCTTTCTGATATGTTAATGGAGGTGCTTAGAGCTATAAATTTCTCTCTTAGGAGCACTTTTAATGTGTCCCAGAAGTTTCGGTGTGTTTTCTTTTCATTTTTATTTGGTTCCAAAAATTTTTTATTTCATTTTTGATTTCAGTCATCATTCAGTAATGTGCTGTTTAATGTCCATACATTGGTATAATTATTAGACATTCTTTTGCTGTTAATTTTAAGCTTTATTACACTGTGGTCAGATAGGATACATAGTGTTATTTCAATTTTATGGCTAATAATAATGTTGCTTATAGTTGTATAAGTCACCCACCATATCCTGAGCACAAGGCTAAGTAAATGGTCTCTTTTGCTGACTCTATCAGAACGTATGAAGACTGTACACATAAGGAGATGAGTTGCACTGTTGTTTTCCCAGTACCACAAGCGTATAACTAGGCCAAGCCGAGACTGCAATCTTCTGAATCATAAGCCTATATTCTTTCTTCTCTGCCACGTTGAAATTATTCCACAGTTCTAAATCAAATTCTACACACACACACACACACACACATACACACACACACACCCCTTCCGACATCTCCTACCTTCAGGCTCTTAGGCTCTGCTGTAACCAATGACCGTCCCTGAGCTGCCCCAGTCCACCAGTTTCCCAGGCCACATGACACCTTCCTTCCTGCTCTGACCTGGATTCCCACTGTGTCAGGAGTCTTAGCACATCTCCCTCTAGATTCATCCTTTTCTAACAGCCAAACCAATCTTGTTTACTCGTTCATATGCTCTCATAATTTACTCTGGTTTTGTCAACAGTGTACAACAAATCTGTCTTTCTGAAAAAAAACAAAGTAAGCACGAATTGTTTTTGTAAAGAGCCAGATAAGAAATCGTTCATATTTGAAGAGCCGTGTTTCTGATGTCACTATTCGTGCCTCAGCCTGCACAAAACCAGCCCTGGACTGTGTGTTCCCACAAAACCTCAGGTGGAAAATAGACACAAAGCTGGATTTGCTATCCATGCTATAATTTGTCAGTATACGGTAGTGGATAAGCTAAAAATAAAATCTTTTATTTGTTCTTCCTGGCCCTTTGTACCCCAGTCTCTATCTTCTTAACATAATTTCAACATAAGCGCCAGCAAATTAAATAACTTTCCTCTACGTCATAACTTTACTTTCAAGGTCAAGTTTGCTGAAAGAATTGTGTGCACAAAACGCTTGTTTGCTGCCCGTTCGCACCCACCCTTCAAGCTTTACTGTCTTGGGCCCACTCAGGCTCTCAATGCAAGTCTTGCAATTCAATAGAGTAGGGTTTCTATAACCGCTTAGTTGGGGCTTGAGCCTGGTCAGTATACGGAACAACTCTGATTCTACATTTCTTCCTCTCCAAAATGAGTACAGTTACATTATTGCAGATGTGAAGACTGAAATGAACAGTTACGTAAAATGTGAATAAACGCAGCAACAAATGAATCGCGGGGAATAATGTTAGTTCCCCATTTCTTTTTCTTTCATTCAAACTGTCAATTAACACATTCAACTGATGGCTTATGGGATTTTTTTCCACTTGATTTCTCTCAAGAGCTGACGCTGATCGCTCTGTGTGCACTCTCCTTTCTCACAAGCACGTGCCCTTTAGTCTTTTGCTTCTCTGTTCTCTCCATCCTTTCTGATCACCCCATAGAGACTGTTTCAAGCGGGTTTTCTCTGGTTGCCTCTTTCTTGATGTCTCAGTTTCAGACATCTTCTCTCAGAGAGGATTCTAGACTCACATACCCAAACTAATCGTTTCCTCTCGTGTACCTCCCACAGCTTTCCGTGTAGCACTTGCTACTATAGGACATTTCTTCTGGCTTTTCTTTGTTGCGGTCTTTATTGTCTGTCTTTCTCACTATATATCCAGCACATACCTGTTCCCTGTACACAGCAAATGCCCCCCGCAAGATTCGTATACTTGAATTATATGGGCATGTTGTTATTCCCCAGGCCCTGTCTTTATCTCACATCTCTCCTCATTGGTCCAGTTATCTCCAAGCAAAGCCATACACTCCTAGACTATAAAGTCATAACTCTACACCAGGCAAGACTGCATCGTTTTTCTCCCCCAGAAGACCTAACCCTCATTTGTTTACGCTTTCTGCTTTTTCATCTTTAAATGTTGCAACATTTATTTTTCTAAATTACAAATATAAATTCTCAGTATCTTAGATTGAAATCATGCAGGATTCCTCACTAACTGCAGAACAGAATCCTTAGCTTGTCAGGGAAGCGGCCTCACTTAGCTTGACCTGTGCTCTTTTTGCTCTTCTCAAAATGACAGCCCAGCAAAGTTTTACTGCATTCTTATTTTGAATAAAGAGATGGATAAAGGGATAGTCTCTTTTCAGACTATGGGGTTGTTCAGCAAAAAATGATCTATAAAGTTGTGAATCACAGAAGAGAATTTAACATTAGTGGGAGCTTATTTGTCCAATGGTATAAGTCAAGATCTCTACCTATGACTACTTTTCATTCATTCAATCTTTATTGAAATTGTGCTAATTTACATGATGAAGAATTTTCCAAATCAGGGATTTATATCTGTGTTGTTCAGTGATGATAGCCTAGAACCTTGACCTATGATAGGCAATGAGAGATACTCCACGTATAGTTGTTTTTTTTTAATTTAATTCATTTTGATTTTATGCATATAAGTGTTTTGCTTCCATGTATGTAAGTGCACCTGTGTCATGCAATGCCCATAGAGGCCAGCAGAGGGTGTTGGATGCCCTGGAATTACAGTTAGGAACAGTTGTTGACCACCATGTGGGTGCTGAGACTCAAACCCCTGAGCAATCTGCCCAGGCTCATGTGTAGATTTAAACACAGAATTACAGAGATGGACAATCTGTCAGAGCAAAACCACACACAGTCTTTTGTAGTCATGCCTCATGCAGACCCTTCACTTTTTCATCACCCCACACCTCAGAGGTTAGTACTCTGTATATTTTCACCATTTTATGATTGTTGTGTGCCCAGAAACTAGAACAGAGTAGATAACCAGGAAACAATCTTGAATAAATAATATCACAAAGCTCTTCATTAAACAAAACATACATACAAGGATTTATGGCTATCCTAAAATACTGTAGATTATTACTATTCAAACTTCTATAGTTGTTGAAATAATAATGATGCCTGTGTGTTATTCATACACTTCCTGCCACTTCTTTGTTCAGTGTGTCTCTCTCTGTGTGTGCGTGTATGTGTTGTACAGGCATATACATGCCATGGTTCACAAATGCATGTCAGAGGACAACCTTGGGTGTAGGTCAGTGCCTTCTACCTTGTTTTGTGCAGGGTCTCTTCATTGTTTGCCACTGGCCTATGGTACCCCAAACCAGCTGCTCCACAGTCTTCTGGGGATTCTCTGGTCTCCACCTCTCATCCCACCACTGGGCACTGGGTTAGACATGTGCTCCATCACCTTCTGTACATCAGATCTTGGAATCCAAACTCCGGTGTTTACACTTGCACAGCAAGTACTTTACCACTGAGCCATCTCCCTAACCCATGCTGGAACTTCTTAATCCAAAATCCTTTTCATTTTTGCCCTCCATTAATCCACTTAGAGTAGTATCCAAACTGTCTTGGGTTGACGCTGCCACCTGCTGGTAGGAAACTGTGGGAGTCCACAGCACATCCTCAGAGTCTTTTTATCCTCAGAAATCGTGCTCAATCCGCTCACACTGCATCACTTCTTTCCTATGCCTTAATTAACCTTGCTTTCACTAATCCCTTTCACATATGTTCAGACATATTTTTAAATCCATATCCTCTTCCCCTTTCAATTGCCTCTATTTCCTCAGGGTGCCGATGTGTTTTCGCCTCCACTCTTCTGCAATTGCAACTTGAGACTAAAACCTCCTGATACATCAACTAGTATGTTATGTGTTAGAAGGTCAAATGTATCGGAGATGCTGTAAGGTGCAAGGCCAAATAATCTGCTTATGCATTAATTAGATAAGGAATTCAAAGCTTTAGTCTTCTTCACTCATTTTTTTTTCCTCCACAGAAAGTAACTCCCTCATAGTCATGCAATAATAAATAATGCATAGATGCATACATGGTTGTCTTACCAGCCCTTTAAAAACTGTAGCTTACTAGTTAAACCTTTTTATATTTCATTTCCTTCTCAAGATAATATATTTTGTTGATAGGTTCAGGTAGATATCAAAGATCTGCATCATTATTTTTAGGGCTGCATAGTACTTCACTGTATGGTTTGCTGGAGTTTGTGTAATAAATTCTCTATTGTAAAGTTTAGCTGATTTTTACCTCCTTAATCTCTCATGGCTGCAGATTTATGCTCTGGAATACAGTCATGCTAAGATCAAGTGTAGTTGTACAATACATACCAAAAAATAAATAGAATCTGTAAATTTCAAGTATGAGAGATGGAAGATATCACTGTTATGTGATAAAGATAAAAAGCCACTGGTTGAACTTTTATGACAATGTCTCATGCAACTTGGAGTTCTAGCTAATCATTTCAGTTTATGCCTTTAAGTTTTCTTACTTGAACTGATATTTTCTCAAGTATGGTAGAATGCGGCTCCACTTCTAACTTTATGTAAAATCACCTGTGTGCGACAGGCTTTGATATCTCAAACAACAATCTTTTCAGATAGAATATATTTGTAATGTGGAATTTCTTCAAATATTTATTTTGACTAATTACTAGACTACAGACCTTTTGAATACTTGATTCGAAAAGTGTATTGCTTAGAATTAGAATTACTGGATTTCTTTTAATATTACAGCAGCTGTTAACATATATGACAGAGATAAACCACCAGGGAACTGTTGTATCATGTATCCTAATGTCACAAATTCTATTGTCATCATTGTTTAGTTAAGGAAGATTTGAGATTAGATCACAAATTTGCATAGACAAACATGCCCATGTCATGCATGTGCATGTCTGTACTCCAAGAAATAAGGCTGAAGTGGAGATAAAGATATTTTAAATTTCTCACTAAATTCCTGAGGAGCCCGACAACCAATAAAGGAGGTGTGTCTTCACAGCTACAAACCATAATGATACAACACAGGTCACAAGTTCCCTGTGCCCTAAGACTTCCACATCTTGCTAAATGTTCTGTGTACATTAGCGCACACATTCTTCTTAAGGGCCTTACTTGATAGAATATATTTTTGTTCTTGTCACCTAATACTAATAACATTATTTTTATTATCTAGCTAGGCAGATGAAGCTAAAGAAAGGAAAATGTTTTCACATTATCAGATTTCATTAAGTGATGAGGAAGTCAGGACTGGTCTTTGGTAGTTTTATTCAAGATGTGGCTTCTCTTGAAGCTCATATTTAGTATCTAAATAACTGTATTTATTGGGTCTCAGAGCTATGTGTGAACCTGCCAGACTTAGCAGAATGTCAGCAATCAGCCATGGAAAGGAAAGGGACTCGTGTGACTCTACATTTGCTGTTGAACTATTGACTATTAATAGATTCTGAGAAAAGGAGGATCACTGACTCCAGTTACGTAGCCACTGCTAAGACACCAAGCTCCAGTAGGTAGCTCTAAAATCGTGGGTATCTAGATGGTCTTCCTTAAATTCAGCAGGTTACAAAAGAAAACAATTAGGCATGGGTGTGAACAAGAAGTTTGTGGGGAGGACACAGAGCAGACAGGAGAAGGGAGGGAAAATGGAGATGGTAGTGGATAGAGTCAGTAGACATTGTGTTTATGTGTAAAATTGTCTAAGAACAAAAAAGAAATAGAAGAAATTGGGAAAATGAAAGCAACAGTGGAAGGGGACAGAGCAGGGCATGATAAGGAAGGAGAGATGCTTCTGGATTTCCTTAACAGACTTTCAAAAGGCACTTTTGAGAATGAGACTTTTAAAGACTGTCTGCCGGCTGAAAAGTAAGATAAGATAATGTGGTTATTTGGTCCTGGACTTCCTTCCATTATGTTTATAACCAGAAGCTTTTAAGATTTAGATACCTGACAAATTCAGGAATTTAAGAGGAGAACAAAAGTATTAAAGTAACTCAAAAGGTCTTTATATGACTGTTTCATCCTCTGGGGAGGTAGAACTTATGTAGCTATGTAAATTCAATAAAGACTCCCTCATGCTTCCGGATGCATCATGAATGAGAGGAAAATTTTAAAGAAAATAATCAGAAAAAGGCTTTCCTGAGAAGATGTCTTGAAGACAAAACAGAAAGAGTTACTAGCCTTGAAGCATGTGGCTATCTAGAGAAGAGCATTCTAAAATTGTAAGTAAACAAGCACCTAATACCAAAGCAGGCCTGTCCAACATCTTCAAAGAAAAATTGAGAGTGTATTATATGGTCAGAACTGAAGGAAGGAGAAAGGTGGGAAATAAGTCAGGGACAAAACATGGAGCCCAGTCTTCAGAACCTTTGGCATTTCTGAGAAGGAAAACCTGGAAAGCCGCTGAAGACACTGGGCAAAGAAAAGAAAATGTTTTCATGTGGGAAAAACAGATTCTGATCTATTTTGTGCCATTATTCCAAGAAAAGAATAAGGGTCAATGTCCTCCAAAGGAAGCGGAATGATGAGGATGACATTTCAGTGTGCATCAAGGACAACATGATGACTCGCACTGTACAGGGATGCACCTAAACACTCTTCTGCCTGATTCCCTTTCTTATCATGGCTGCCAAAATTAGGAAAGGACCATGTGCGAGATCGTACAGGTCAAATGCAACAGTCATGTACTGACTAGTCTCTGGAGAGTCAAAAAGAAAGGTCTCAAGATGTGATGAACAGATACAGAGGTGCCCAGTAAGCTCTAGGCTCTGCTAACTGTCCCCATCATAGCCACATATCCATCTAGAAACACTATTATCCAGTAGTGGCCAGGCCACCACCAAGCAGTGCAGTGTCTATCAGAGGTAACACCTTCTTTTTTTATTCGCACACAAACTTTCATAGTAGTTGCCTTTGGTAGCTGGAAGTGCTTTCTGCAGAGTGAATCTCTGATCATCCCACTGTCATTTCTGGTCTTTAATTCTGTTGTTGCCTCCTGATCTGTGTCCTTCAACAAAGTCCTTCTGACATGGACATGTAACCCTGACTGTACCTGCCTAAACAGAACATTTTCAGGAAAATATCGAACTGTTTCCATATTTGATAAAACCATAAATAGTGAAAATTTAGGAATTGTTTTAAAAATCACACACCTATGTTCTTTGTAAGACATGTTTGTCTCATGCTAACAATGTTTTGACGTTTCAAATGGAGCCTTTCTGTAGTGATGGAATGTGGGTTTATAGCCTAATCCAAGTTTCAAGAATAGCACTTAATCCCAACTTCTGCTTGCGAGTACTGTCAATTTGGAAATTGAGAGCAGATGTTGACAGAGATATATTTGCCAGTCTGATGCTTCAGCAAACACTCTGAAGGAATGACAACACGAGACTAGACTGAATAAATATCCTGTTTTAAATTTATTTTGCCAGCCGTTTTAGGAGTATCCCCTAAAGATGACATCTGTAAGATGATGAAAATAAAGAGATGCTGTCATTAAAACTCAGCAAGGTTTTCATACGTTAACAGCTCAGCTCTGAACAGAAGACATCCACATTAAAGAGAATTTTTCAGCATGTTTCAGTTTGAAATGTAAATGGATGCCTACTTTGCTCATCAGTGATTATGGACTTCAAGGTTCTTCCTTCCTAACTCTACTGAGTGTGATTTAGTTGTAGCTTACTAACTCGTAGGGGTATTTCTGAGTAAAGCACATTAGATATCTTTTGAAAGAAATGAATTGTGAGGAGTTTTTGATGTTTTTAACCAAACTCCCACTTAATTTAATGTGCATTATAAGGTAGTATTAGCAAAGTAAGAATAATAACACCTGACTCTATGTCACGAGTCGGTAGTGAACTCCTCAATTCCTCTTTGTTAGTGATTTGCTGTCATGTTCTTTTATTTCATCCTTGTGATGAACACATGGATTATTTTTGTATAAAAGGTGGTATTCATGTAAATTATTTTTCCACTTTCCTATAACCAACAAGTGGTAGAGAGCATAGCTTGTGGTATACTGGCTATGATTCCTTCCTTAAGATTCCATATTGATAGATAAGGAAACAATAATATTAAGCTCAATATTTTAAGCTCATTTAAATCTTGCTACACACATATCAATTCTTTTAACAGTATATAGTCACTGACATGAATCCGTAGAAGTAATGTCTAGCTAAATGATTTTGTTGAATTTTATTTAAATCTTATCCTAATTTTAGCAATGAAAAATCTTAGCCCAGTGACTCTGGATTGACCTGTTGCAAATGTGGCAACATTGAACAAATGACTTTTGGAGCTTCACTGTCATCATCTGTTTAGAGCCAGGGTTTCAGTGAACCACATGTGCAGCAAGATTCTAAAAAATTGTTAGATGCTCTTCCATTCCACAATACATTAGAAAGTACTGTTGCTTTCTGTATGATTTGTACTAGCTCCTAAATTTAGTTTTTAAAATATACCTAAAAAGTCCTAACTTATGCGTATATTTGATTTGAAACTAAATTCTAGCTTGTCATGAAATTAACAATAACCAAGACACTTTCACTTATTGACTACAATAAATTATATTATGCTTAATAAGCACAGCAGCTAAGCAATGTCAGTTCTCATATGTGTAGACTTAAACAGAAGTTTAATGGAGCACTTAGTTTCTATTTCTATCTTTTTGTTGTTGTTCTGTGAGTTTTCCCTGTAGCCTCAGCTGGCCTGGAAATCACTCTGCAGACCAGGTTGGCCTTGTTCTCACAGTGATCTGCCTGACTCTGCCTCCTGAGTGCTGGGATTAAAGGTGTGCCACCACACCCAGCTTATTTATATCTTCAGGTTCTATAAGAATCGCTCATTCCTCATGTATTGGTATTTATATTTAATGGCAACACAGCATTTACATCAGCATTTCCAACAGTTCACCAATTTTTCTGATGTGTGATAAGAACTTAAAAGTTACTTAGATTTCTCAGTTGCCTCACTGGGCTTTTATACATCTACTTTTTGTTGTGTGTGTGTGTGTGTGTGTGTGTGTGTGTGCACATACATGGGGAAGTTCACTACCTATCTAATGCATGAATGTCAGGTATCTGTCTGATTCTTTTGAAAAATGGTCTTGCTGAATCTGGAGCTAGGTAGACACTAGCAAGGCCCAGGGCTCCTTCTGTTTCTGCCTCCCACAGCACCGGAGTTACAACTGTGCATGGTCACACTGAACTTGTCATGTGAATGTTGGAGATTTGATCTCAGATCCTTGAGCTTGCGCAGTGAGCACTGTTACCATCTAAGCCATTTCCACAATCCCTGTTTAAATATTTGAGTGCATTTAAAAAAAAGCAAGCTTTCTGTAATTTGCCTTGTATTTTCCTCTGGCTCCCATTGCTGTTCATTAGTGAGAGTTCATACGCTATTTTCCTTGTGGGTGGAGGTATATTTGGGGCATCAGTTGTTCTGTTCTCACAATTTGAGTTGGAGTTGTTTCAGCTTGTGGGTCAGGGTCTTTTGAAGGAGTTTAAGACAGCTCTACATATTCCTCTGTATAACCACCCGAGAATGAATATCAAAGTGTGACTACACTTTCCTTTTGGAATCTGTCTTTTTCCAGTTACTTAATGAGTTCTATTTTCAATGGTTCTGAAACCTGGGTTGAAACTTGCAATGTAAGCCAGCATTCATAGAGCACACGCTCCTTTGAAGACATTGTTTTTTGTAAGATTGACATATATTATATTAGTTACTTTTCTGTTGCTGTGTTAGAAACACTGACCAAGAGAACTTATAAAAGGAAGAGTTAGAGTTTATCTAGCTCACAGTTCCTGGGGAATTTGAGTCTATCATGGCAGGGAGTCATGGTGTGGCTGGAGGTGGCAGAGCAGGAGCAGAAGGCAGAGGTTCACGTTTCTAAGCAGGCACAGGAGGCAGACAGTGATTGGAGATCTGATAAGGCTTAAGGATTCTCTAAGGCCCTCCCCAAGATCCTTCCCTGCAGTGATATGCTTCCTTCTGCATGGCCACACCTTCTAAGACCTCCCAAAACAGGGCCACCAACTGGGGACAAAATGTCCAAATACTTAGAGCCTATGGGGGTCATTCTCATTCAAACCACCACATGTACCAACGCTTTCCATTGCTCCTATGGATACAGTATTACTCCCATTCTACAAACAAGGAAATAGGCGCAGAGGTAAATGACTTTTCAGGATACACAATGAGAAAGTCACTAAACTTAAAAGTCCACATAATGTCAAAGATTCCATATGAGTAAATGCTACCTAAAATTCTAGAAAATGTTTGAAAATTTAAGAGTTTTTAAAACAAAGCACTTTTGAATTATGTTTTCAATCTAATGAATATTCTAAATATTTGAGCACACTTGAACTGACCAAATATAATCTTTTGTTAACTTGAGGAATTACTTAGCAATTCAAGTTCTCAAACTGTATGCCTCACTAATAAGTATTAAGGGAAGTACCAATGACAAGAAAATAAGAATTTCCAACATTACTTTGAACAATTATCACACCTAAACATATCTCCAAAAATTGAAGATAACAAAGTAAGAGTTTGGAGTAACTGATTGGAACACCAATCAGAAAAGAATGTTAAAGGAGGCAGAAAAACAAACACTATGATATTTATTTTAACCTCCCAACTATCATGCAGTGTAGGCTGAAGAGAGAGTATGACTGTGTGGGAAAAGTGAGTGACATAGGTACCAATTGCACCATCTTGTTCCAGTAAACCCTGGAGTCAGGCTGACCTCTGTGGTACTACAAATGATGGCACCATCCATGCAGTCAGACCCTAAGCTGAACCCAAACATTCCCATGCTTCCAGACTCCAGATCCACCCCTACTGGTTCAGGGTCTAAGATGACTGCTACAGACCACACTACCAGCCTAAAATCTACAGAACAGTGATTAAGCCCAATTCATGAATTCAGGCACCAGGCTATCCTCCAATCCATCCCAGTCCTTGCAAGCTCTGACTAAAGACATAACCATTGCCATATCAAATAATATGAGCCCAAACTCCAGGCTCCAGTGGATCCTGCTATAAGGAAAACCGAATACTCTGAAACCTAAGCACCAGGCCCACTCACAAAGACCCAGGCACGTGCCAGTGCTCTGACCTTGGAACTCCAGCTCTCCAGTCAGTCTATCTGAAGAGTTCATTAGAAGGCCCAACTTCTGATCCTCTAGCCATCTGTGATGGTTAGCTTTAATTGTCAACTTGACATAACCTAGAATCGACTCCTAGAAGAGACTCAGTGAGGGATTACTCTTATTGAATTGGTCTGGAGGGCATGTCATGGGCACTGTATTAAATTAATTGAACCCAGCCCACTGTGAGTGGCACCATTCTCTAAGCAGAGTATCATGACATGTGTGAGTGGAGAAGTGTAGATGAGCACAAGAAAGCAAGCAAAGGGGCACACATGCATTTATACTTTCTGCTCCTGGATATGGGTATATTATAATCCATTTTAAGTTCCCTGCCTCCTTGAGTACTCTGCTATAATAAACTATAACATGAAATTGAGAGTATAAATAAATCTTTTCTCTTGTAAGTTACTTTTTGTTGAGGAATTTTATCCTAGGAACAAAAAACGTAACTGGGACCACGGCCTACATAGGGTCTCTTGAAGGGATGACTAGTGAAGAGCTTGCTCTGCTTGAAGATAGTTTGCAAAGTGTATAAAATGTTGGTTCTTCAAAAGCCTAGATGTGCAAACAATAGTATGAGGATCAGGAATAATCAAGGAATCGTGACCTCATGAAAGTGAAATGAAGCAGAAGGAATCAGTCCTAGAAATAAATATTCACAAACTCCCTGACTAAGAATTCAAAGATCCACAAACTCCCTAAGAATTCAAAATAATCTTAAAGAACTCATAAACTAAAAGAGAATATTAGCAAGTTAACATTAGGAAACTGATACAGAACAAAATGGAAGCCACAGCAACAAATATATGCTGGACTAAAAAGAAATTCTGAAGTTCAGAAGCACAATAACTGAGCTGGAAAATTCCATGGAGATCAGCCACAGCATACTCAGTTAAGTGAAAGAGAGAGTTACCGTGTTCAAAGAGCAGACACTAAAAAACGGCATAATAGAGAAACAAAAGGAAAAGTAAGAAAAATTGAAGAAGATCTGAGTTTTCTTCCTTCTAAATTGACTTTCTAAATTATTTCATCACAATGATAAAAACAAGACTAACACAAATAATAAATGGGAGCAGGGGTTAAATTAAGGTGTAGAATTTACATATGCAATTCAAGTCAGTTGACAGCTTGGTACTGACTGTTATAAAATGCTTTGTAAGTTTCTTGATAATGGAGAAAAAAACACATATAGTAGGTTAACAAAAGATAAGGTAAAATAAAATATCACTACCAAAAATCTTATCACAAACGAAGATGACAAAAGTGAAAAGCAAGAACAGAGAAACTGTGAATAGTTGAAATGCAATTAATTAAATAGCATAGAAATCCCTAGCTTTATATAATTGCTATTATGTGTAAATGAACTATACTTGACAGTCAAAAGACACAACAGTCAACAGGCATTTAAAAACAAAGTACAAATCTATGCTGTCTATAAGATTCTTCATCTTTATGGTCACATACACTGAATCTAAAAGGAAGCAAAAACATGCCAATAGTAACCAAAAGAGAGAGGGTGCTCATATAAAATTCGCTTAAGTCTGAAACTGTTATGAGACAGAGAAGGTAATCACCTCTAAATTTCATAATGGTAGAGATATTCCAACCACAGGTGTATTTAGGAGAATTAGTCTAGTTGAAAGAAGATAGGGAAATATGACAAGTATACTTTGCATCATTGACTAACTCAGATATGCCATACACCCAATTTTTGTGCATGCAAAACCACTTCTTGGTATTCTTCTTAAGAAATAGAGTTGCTACAGTTGCCTTGCTTCTCTCTTCTAAAACAAAATTCCACTCTGCACTCTGTCTTGTGCTAGAGAAATATGCCAAGTATACTATAGAAATGATTAAAGATTCAGGTTCTTTATATTCACTGTGGCACATGGATATTAAGTGCCAGAATACGTCCCAACTATTCAGCCACCATTATCCTTACAATGTTTACTCTCTTACGTACATTTTGAAATACCTTTATGTACTGAAGCCTCTTCCTGTTGCAAGGAGGAAAGAAAATATCAGAAAGGTTTTACTTGAATGCATTACTTGTAGTCGCTCTATTAATTAGGTTTATTAAACCAATTTTTATCGTGCCATTTATTTCATTCTATTGTTAATATATTTTAATGCCTAATTTCAATCCATAATGTGGTTTTGAGTCTTAAAATAATTGAATGTGGGAAAACGATCTTATTAATATGCATAAAAACATTAATTTTACTTCCTGATATCTTCTAATTTTAATAGTTTTAAACATTTTCATTCATGTTCTTGAGTACAATATATACCAGAAACAATGAAATTAAGCTATGCATTTTTTTCTTTTTAGTTATTCTTTTCACTCTTAAATTTTTTGCCCAATTGGGTAGTAATTAAGAGTATGCTTGAGTTTTATATATCATTAAATTGAATATGTAACCACAAAATCTGTATCTAAGACAGTTAATTCATTTCATAAATACAGGGACTTATTAATTAGCAGTACATTATGGTTTGCTTGCATATTATCAAAATTTAATGTTGTAGGATTCAATTATCAGAGAACACAATTAATTGCTGCTTAACTATTTTAAATTATTACAGAATTCAGTGTATAAATTGGAATAAGATTGCTTTAAACTTTATACTTTCAGGACAGTTTGATGATAAAGGAGAGAGCAACACAAGCAAAGAAGGGACAACAGCAAATGTAGAATACAGACTTGGTAAGTCTCTCATTTGGATTGCTTTTTAGAGGATATTCAAACCTAACGGCACCACTCTGGTCAAGGTAAGGGGGAAGCTGCTACTGACACCTGTGTATTGGCTCTCAGAGTCTTCCGGACTTAAACTTCAGTATTCACTACAAAACCCACAGAGACATGTCAAACAAATGAGAAAAACTCCAAAAATCCTGGGGGGAAGGTGCTTGTTTGCATTTAGATTTGAACACTCAAAGCATCTCTAGTCATATTATGATGGGTCCTAAAAACTTCCCAGGGAATAGAAGGTAATTTCTCTTCATTTTATTTTGAGCTACACTTAGAATACAAATTTTGAGGTACTGTGAACACCTTTGTCTATTTCTTCAGTCAAAGCAGAGAAAGCCTCTGGTGCCCTTATGAAAAACTCTAAGAACATAGATGTACTAGATGTATGGACATCCTCTATGCATGGAATGAGCAGACAGAAGTTGGAAGGCTTTATTCCTGTGACATTAACTGGAGCAACACAGGGCAGAAAGAAAATACAAGGTAAGAGGGCTACCTAACCATCTAAATGTGAATAAAGCACAACAGAGATCCAGCACATAAATAAACAGGCAACACAAAGGGGCTAGCTGCTCTCTTTCATTATCTCAAACTTGGTATAGCAATTCCAACATAAAAATTTCTAGAGAATATTAGATATGATTATGTATGTCAGGGCCAGGTTAATATCTATTGCATAAAAACAGCTGTAATACAATACCTTTTGACAAAAAAATCTCACTGAAACTGAGGTAGCAAACCTAAAGTTTTTAAGACTACATCCAGAGATATGCTGAACTCTCTGTCTAGGGGCAGCCTCCTGGGGAATCCCACTTCATTAAAGATAGACTTGAGGTTGTCTGCTCCTGTAATCCACATGTATCACTACTTGGTGATCCTGTGCAGTTCATAGTGCCATAAATAATGCAAAATGCCCAATATCACAACACTTCCTTTATCAATAAAAGATTTTAGGAGGCAGCTACTATCTGAAGATCTTTAGTATCTGTGTCTGACACCTTCTGCGTTATAGTTAGTGTGGTTCATATGTGATCAATTAAGAAGTTATATTTCCACACACTAACAACTCTGAAGAATCTATAAGAGAACTATAGCTTCAGTTAAGACAGTCAATGTCTGTGTGTGTAACAGAGTTCTTTTTTGAGGAGGTATTGGAATTTGGCACCTGCGGAGACAGGAAGAGTCAGTTTTCTTTAAACTCTGACCCTTGCTCAACCATAATCCTGGGCAGGTTCCACACCCAAGAGTATTTGAGTAACACATATAGGACTCAATAGGGGTGAGAAAAGAGAACATGAATTTGTGTGGATCCCGAAGGAGTCGTAAAGGGATAAAAATGATCAAACCATATTGAATGAAGTTCTTAAAAAAATTAATCTTTAAATACTGTTTTTGATTGCACTTGTTTTATTTTTAAAATTTGAACGCACTTATATGTAACTAACATAGGACCACAACCACACCCTCTTCCTTCAGCCCCTGCCTTTCCTGGTTTATCTTCATTCCAATATAAAGGAAACCTTCCATATATACAGCTATGATATAACTATGTTAAGGTCCATTTTGAAGGACTGCAAGCACTTGGAGAACTGTTGGGTAATATTACAAGTACATAGCACTCTCTTTTATAAGGTGTAAATTGATAATCCTTCATCTATTCAGACTATGGAAGTATGATCAAATTTAATAACTCATTACACATCACCATCAATTGCTTTAGCTTTCTACTATGAACCTGGGATTTGTCTCAGAAATCTACCAACAGAATATTCAGTCAGCTTAACAATATGTCATTAGAGCTAGTGATATATTTATTTCCTTTTACTGTTTGTGTTTTCTTTGAAAAGCACAAAAATAACCCAGAACTGATCAACTCATCATTATGCATTAGGTTGCAAACATTTCTCCCCATTGTATAAAGAAATCTAACATTGCTCAGCAGAAAATAAGAGCTGTCAGGGATGAAGAAAGCATCTATCTTCAGGGGCCAATTGATTAATATAAACAAGTGAACTGGACTGAAATGTGAAAAAAAGAATCGATTGGGCTGGAAGTACAGGAGAACACAGACACTCAAATGTCAAAACATAAACAAAAGAAGAAAAATGTAGTCACAATGAAGGAATCTGGATGATTTTTGGACCCCCGATGAATGTGAAAAGTATAGAAAGAAGCTATCTGAGCAGATCTTCCAACACATGTGGGCAGGAGTGCTGCAGAAATGTCCCCAAAGCAAGAGGAACCAAGAACAAGCTCTCAAGGTTACTCAAGACAGGCCTAGGACCCTATGAGCTCATGGATGTTCAGGGAGAGACTTTAGAATTCACACAGTTAAATCTACAGCCCCTAGTTAAGTAACAAGAAATCTGAATTATATTCACTGTATATAGTGATTCATCTTTTAATTGCAAAAGAAAAATATTTGTGAGCTCTTTTCACACTTAACAAAATTCAAAAGAGTGCACATGATGACAAGAATAATAGCATCTTAATATTAGTTTAACTCCTCTCTAAATAAAACAATATTTATCTACCCCCGGTAAATGAAAAACCAGAGGACAACGCTGTATCACTCTGCATCTACATACTTTCTACTTACATGGCTTTTAACACACTTTCTCATTTACTGAAGTAGAAATCTTCTTAGAATATTTTGAAAAGAAAAAATTGATCAGTCCTAAGGCATTCTATTTGTGTTGTTTCGTTTCCCCCCGCCCGGAAAAATTATTGCTTCAATGATTTCTTACATGAAATATTGAAGAAGGTAACATTTTGGTAAACAACTCAAACAAATATTATATTTGCAAGTCTTAACCAATATTATAATTATATTACCATGTTAGATTTGTTAAAAAGAGAATTTAAGAAAAATCATACAGATATTTCATAATTTTCACTATGCATTTGACATATTGTGTGATAAAAATCTTGAACAAATTTCAAAGATTCATTTTCCAGGAATTTTGTTTTTCTAGTCAAGTAATACCAAAGAAAGACCAGTTCAAATGAGTCATAGATAAAGCTGTGCCTCTAACAAAATAGTCCGTACTAAATATCGTCCTCCCATGTCAATATTTTGTCTATTATTTCCTAATATATTTTAGGCAATATGAAGAAACTCATGTATTTAAAGTGTATTCTAAAATATTTCCTTAAATATAATTTTATTTCCAAAATTCAGAAGCAAAAAGTGTTGCACAGAATGTGCCGAGCAAAGGGCTGTGCTGACACTTTCAACAGCATCTTTCACCATGTTCCTATAGCTTGTGGCCAACCCTGAGATCTGCTGGCAGCAGTAGCCCAAAATATACATGTGGCCCAACATATGTATAAATGGCAACTTCATGGTCCTCTCAGGCAGGGGACATGTGCTGTGAATGAAACTGACTTCCACAGGAGTCCCCAAATAAATAAAGGAAATAGACACATCAATAGTATTTATGTAGTACCTACATGAGGGGAAATCTGTTGTTTAAGATTAAAAAAAAAAAAAAAACCTCACATCTTGGATCCACTATTCCAGTTATGATTAATATTGAGATCTCTTCAGTTTAACTATACTAAAAAAAAAAAAACAAACAAGCAGCAACAACAACCACAAAATAAAACTGGCCTTCAATCGACAATAGGAGATTCCTTTTATCTCAAAACTTTGGCCAGAAAGAATAATATTCAACTGTATCAAATTCAGTAAAAAAAAAAAACATCTGCAAGAAGTGAAGAAAACAGAAGACACTGGAAAGATTTTCTTAGTAATTCTCAGTTTCTGCTTGAAATGCAACAGTGAGTTGCTGAGTTGACTTTCATAAACACTTTTCTGTTGACTTCCTTTGATGGACACTTTAAGAAACCAGCTCGGTCTTCAGGGTTGATGTGAGGTGGTGCTGGAATAAGAGTCTACCACCTAAGGTCCTCCATGTGAAGCCCTACTTGAGAAATATGATTTATTTTTAAGTTCTGAAGAAAGCTTAGCTTCCCTAAGAAACAGATGTTTTCTTCTTTTGAATCAGTACTTTCTGCATATTCCTGAAGCTGTCAAGAAAATCAGTGCCAAATTCAAAGTCCAAATATAGCCATCTGAGGGTCTGAATGACCTATGGATTGTGTTTATCCTTTGCTTCTTAAGTTTATTTCATTTATATTTCTTATTTTAATTTATGGAGAAAACTTTATTATTGAATTGCACACATTTACTAATGGAATTCCATATCCCTGTGAAATGGAATGGGAATGGGTCATAACTAATGAATTCATATTTTGAAAATGATATTAGCATTGAGAAGATAAAAACTTGTAACTCAGATCTTAAGATGTTAAGAATTTTGTGTGTTGTTATAAATAGTAATCCTTTCAGTTCAAATCAAAGTATTCTGTTCAAAAAGGTATACTCATAAACTTAGAATTCATCTGAAATAATATTTAACAATATATGAAGGATCAAATTCCTTTTTTCTAGGATGGTCTAGGAATAAAACATTAAAGTCAAATTTCATCCAATTTAATCCTCAGCACCACAAGTGAAACTCCAGAAGCTCCTGTCACACAGAGATGTGTTCATTTCTCCTGGAAAAAAATTGTGTGCCTGGTTCTCATTTCAAAGCTCTAGAAGCTCCCAGGTTGCAGAATTACACATTGGACTGTTTGAGTCTCTGGCCTATCAGAGTTTCTTTAAGGGTAGGGATGAAACTTTATAAATACGAAGTATTTTGCTCTACTCAAACATATACACATACACATACATAGTGAATAGCTTCTCCCTTGAGTGGGGAGAAACAATTAAAATCTTTTGAATAAAAGGAACTATGGATACGCATACTTTGTCTTTTATCAGATAAAAAGATCTCTTATTAACCTGCTCTGATCCCATCAGTCTCACTGACAAAATGTGTAGCATCCAGGACCCTTCCCCCATAAAACAAAGATTGATGACAGGTCACTTAAACCAGTTCAGAAAAATGACTTGGTGCAAAAATGATAGTATTTATCCTTCCTGGGGGCCTTCAGACAGATAAGTTTAAGTAAATCATGCATACTATTTGTGTTTCTAAACTTCCACTGAGCAGACCATTTTTAATGTTAATGTACACATTATCTCCAAGTGAATAACATGGTTACAGTGTAATTCCAGGATGTCTCTTGTCCCAATTCCAAATCCTCCATAAAGTGCTCTTTGAAGTAGTTAACCCCCTCTTATCCTAATAAAGAATATTTTTTCGCTATTACCAGCTAATAATGGATCAATGTACTACCAGGTCACATTATTTAGTGAATTACTAAATTTTAGGAATCCTTTAGTCGTGTACAGGAACATGAATATCACTGTTTACTGCTTACAAAGAGAACATTGTCTATAGTTCTTGTTTTTCTTGGTGTTTTAAATCATAAAACATAATTATCATGTTGACATGGATGATAAATGACAAATTTGATGTCCTTGTGATACCTGAAGCTCAATGCAGGTTTTTTTCTGAATCACCTTATGACAAAAATTATCTTTAATGCTGCACAAAGTTATTAACTGTGATTTAATAATAAAAATAATTTAACAATAAAAATCATGTCTTATTTTAAATTCACATTTATATAGATCTACATAGGGATAGAGACAAATGTCCACTCATAAAAGAAAAGGTTAATTTCAGTATCTATATAATTAACTGCTAGAGGAAATAACCATGTATGGAATAAGCAATACATATTGCATAAGGTAAAAATAATGTAAAAAATCAGAAATAAGCGAGAAAAAGTATTAATGGGAATTAAAAATGTGAAAAATAGAAATTTTGTCTATAATTTTTGAGGAATTTTTATTTTATTCCTTAAACAGAATTGATTATATATCTGCAGTTTTGCTGAGGTGGGCACACATACCTATGGCAGTGAGCGGTCACCTTGCTGGAGTCAATTCTTTTCTACTAGGTGGATTCTGGGGACTGAGCTCCTGCTTGGAGGTAAGTTCCTGTATCTGCTGAGAGATCTCGATGCCTCAAGTTTTCTTTTTTAGTGTCAATATTTTTATTTTTCATTAAACATTTAAACTTAAATATTGAAGGTACTGAAATCAACAGCAGAAGTAGGCAATTTTCAGCATGAAGTTGTCTTTAGTTTTTTACCCAAATAAAGTCTGAAATATAAAATTAGGATTCTGAAATGATTTCTTGAAGTACAGTTTTCCTTATCAAGAATGTTATAACTAAAATAATCCAGTGGCATACAGATCCTGACATTCTGAAAAGGCAGCATGATTGTTTTTTGATGACAATGGATAGAGCATTATGGGATGCCTTTAAACTAACACAGTGTTCCAGGCAGCAGTCCTTCTGTCCACATATGAAAACTACAAGCACTGACGAGGATTAAAAACTATTGTATTACAGTAAAACAGAAGTTGTTTAAGGATGTTAAGCACTAATATTAAAAACTCAATTAATAATAATTAGACTCTGAATTAAGAAAAACATTTAGAAGAATTCTTCCTTAATACTAAATAATTTAATGTAGATTGTTAGAAGTAGACATTCAGCCTCACTTCTTCATTATGGCCCAGTGGCAGTTGCCCACTAAATACCTGTTCGGTAAAATGAATTCTAAGTTTCTTTGTTAGACTGAATTTTCTTTCAGGCAGCACAAATATTTAACATTTCATTAGAGTGCTTTGCAAAGTTCAGAGTGCATGAGAATCAGCTGGTACTTAAACCACAGACTTCTAGAAGTTAAACTCGGATCTGATATAAGGATGGAGGATTGCAGCAGTAGTAATGTGTGGTGGGAGATTCTGGGGCCAACCATACTGGAGCACTTCAAGAACTACCTGCCTGCTTTATCAGATTCCTAGTTTGTTATCTAAAGGCTGTGGAGACCACATCATCAAAGCTTCTCTGTACTGAGAAGGTTGGGACTCCTCCACTAATCACTGATTAGATAGCACGCTTGTAGCCGTTTCTAGTCTGTACGTGAAAATTCCACAGCAATTGCTTTATTATGATCTTCAAGAGAAGGCAACTTTTCTCCCCTCTGCTGCAAGCTACTCACTCTCTGTCTATAAGCACTACTTGACTTATCTGCGCCTGCAACAAATTCTCAGTGGGATATCACAACTTAGGCTAAATAATTGTAATTGAACTCTCTGTCTATATTACATCCGTGTTATTCAATGAAAATGTAAAGTACATCACAAGTCAACGTTTATTCTCTAATAGCTATAGCTTTAAAAAATAGGAAAGAGATAGAATAACTTTTTAATAACAATCCTAATTTAATCCAGTATATCCAAATAATATTACTGCAACATGCAACAAAATTGTTAATTTTACATTTTTACAACAAATCTTTGAAATTCAATATCTGTGTTATTCATAAATGTATGTCATTCACAATTTATATGCTGAATTTTAGCAGTTTAAATATCCATGAAAACAGTAAATATCCTTCAGCATAACATATTTATCGTGTTTCTTGTTTTAACTTAAGTTTAATTTAAATTACAGAAAGTAGTTTCTTCATAACAGTAGGCTGATATCTATTTCAAGGGCCTTATAGTTGCATATATGGAAGTGACCACCATAAAAGGCAACAAAATTCTCAGTCTTTAACTATGAGTTTATTCCCTCTGGCAGGAGACCTAAATGCAGGAAGACCTAAATGCAGGTGACTGTATCATGAAATTTTTGTGTTTCCAAAATAGCTCAAGCTTCACTGAACATAGCAGACCAGGGGAGAAGCTGAGCAGTTTAAAAAGGAGCTCAGCAAACCAGAAGAGAGGCTCTGTCCTCCCTGGAAAAGATTTTTCCAGCTGAGTTATTGTTTTTAGTATTTGAACTAAGTACTACCTTGACTGTAATATAAAGGAAAGAGTAGGAATGTAAAAAGAATTCTGGAATAGCTGCCATTGATGTACTAATAGTGTTTCAATGACTTTATAAACATCTTTACTGATCCTTTTCTGTGAGCATTTTAACTATACTGGAGTGTTGAATTTAACTTTCCACTCAGACATAGTTGCCATTCCAACTCTACAGATGAAGAAGCTGAGAACAAAGTTTTTCCAAGGTTGCCTTCTAGTAAAAGATCTACTTTGTCGGTGGAGAAGTCAAGAGCCTGTTTTCCGCACAATTCCAGGACTGGAAAATTACATACAATTACACTTTGTGAAGACTATTGCTCATAGGCCAATGATCTGTTCTTGGAATATTTGTTTTAATCATAAAACCACCTATGGAATCCCAGCGTGTGAAGGAAAAGCTTTTTCTTTGTCATAGAATTCATAGTGCCCCGCTTGGAGTAATGAATGAATAGGAAATTTCCTGACCACTCCTGCTCTCTTGCCCTGTGTTTGCACTTCATGCTTTCTGGGCTCTTGGGCAATGACACATTTGGTTCATAAGCTCAGACCTTTAGGGCATGACTCCTGTTATCTCAAGAATCAGCAAGGAATTTTCCTACAAAAGTATTCTAAAATCAAAGTAATGAACCTTAATTAAAAGTAAAAGTATATCTTACATCAAAGATAAAATTAAAATTTTAATATCTATGAAGGTAAGAATACGCATTTGAATAACCAGATGGTTAATGCTAACTTAAAATTCACAAGCATGATTTTTCAAATATAACTAACTCCAAGAAACAAGCAAAATTATAAAATCAGTGTAAGCCTGCCCTAAGGTTGTTTAGTCAACAATTTTGGAATAACAAGTTCTCTCTCACCATCTTATCATCTTGAACAGGAACTTATAATCAGTAGTAAAACCCAGTCATAAACCGCTATTCTGAGCTCTTGCTGCCTGATTTATTCTATGATAGCAGAAAATATTAAGTGCCTGAATTATTATTGCCGCAGTTAGTAACATAGCCCATAGATTTCTCTACATCCTTACTTTACAGATAGAATATAGGCAATTACCAACACTTGTCATCACTGTTAGTAAAAAAGGCAAAATTAATTCTTATAATGCTGAAACTCTGCAGATCAGTGTTACAATCTGGACTGTTTTACGGTGCTTTCTCAAATAAAGCAGTGAAAGAACTGTTAGTATTTGGAAGAGGGGAGAATGAAAATTGCACCAGTAGTGAGAGGAACATGAGTGTGATGTGCTGATGGTTATTGACAGCACTCCTGACCTTGGAACTTTACATGGAATTTCTGAATTTGATAAAATTAGAGCTGTAGAGAAAAGGCAGTTGAAACAGAATGAAAAATAATTAACTAGATTAACTTTTAATCTGCGTGTACAAACAAAAGTAGCTATTGATCATTATATACAGTGCATTTTAAATTATATTTGAAAATGTGTAGGAAACCATTAAAATATGAAACTATAAAGAATAGAAATAGACATTATAGTGTGAAAATAGAAAATATAGTAACATGTAAGAGTACAGATAACGAAATATGAAATAAAAAGATACAGGTACAGAACGAAATGCTGAATACCAACTGATATCTTGCAGGAAGAAGAAAAAGAATGAGGGTCAAAGAGAGGAGGAGGCAAAGGGAGGAGGAGGAGAGGGAGGAGGAATAGGAAGAGAATGAGGGAGAGGAGGAAGAAGGGGAGGGGGAGGGGAGAGGGAGGAGGGAGAGGAGGGGTAGAGAAGAAGGATGCCGAGAAGATGAATGTAAGAGAAGGGAGAGGAGGAGAAGGAAGAAGGAGAGGAGGAGGAGGAGGAGGGAGAGGGAGAGAAGGAGGAGGAGGAGGAAGGGCTGAGGATCTAACCCAGTTAGTACAGTGCTTTCCATGCAAATAAGAGAACCAGAATTCAAACTCCAGCTTTCACATAGAAGATGAGTACAGTAGCACTGGACAGGCTGAGACAGGAGAATCCCTGGAGTTTACTTTGCTGGGCAGCCAGTCTAGCTGAGTAAGTCCATTCTAGGTTTAGTGAGAGACACTGGCTCAAATTATAAGGTAGAGAAATGAATCCAGTATAAGACCCTAAGTCAACATCTGGCTCACACACACACACGCACACACATACAAGCACATGTACACGTACATGCACCTGCATACTCACCAACATGTCTACACACACACACACACGAAGGAAACTGGAAAAGCTAAACCAAACCAAAACTCTACAACTACGTCTAAGGATTAATTTGTTAAGAAATTTGTGGTTGATATAAATTATGCCTGTGAAATTTTTTCACTCGTTTTTGTACCATGGGATTTGACCATGTACTACTTGTACTGCTTTTATTCCTTAATTCACCTGTTCTTACTCTTCATCAAATAGTCAGTGAACATCTCTATGTGCAAGACATACTGAGGCTCTTGATGGTTCTCTACCTCAGAGTTCTAGCATAGAAGGGAATCGGGAGTTTTTAAACAGAGTTAATCTCTGCAGAGTAGGATGAGTTTCTAAGGGATGTAAGAAAGGCTCTCATCCTTTTGCTTTATACTATACAGTATTTTGGAAATTTGCTTTACTCATTTTAATTAACTTGTAAATAACTTCCATGGTTTAAATAATTTATATAAAAACAACAGGTGAAAAAATTCTTACAATGGAGTATAAATTTTAATTGATTACAAAAATGTGGCTCACCATTTTGATATCCCATTTGTCTTGTTTTCTTCCTTAACAATGGACATACATACACACGTATGCATACACACAAACATTCATGTATGTGCATATTTATATGTCTGTGCATGCACATATTTATGCATACATATACATACATATATAATAGAATCTTCATTGTATTTTTCAGACACAATTTTAAATAACTTTGCAGTACTAAGGAAAATAAGTTCTGCAATACAATATAATATTGGGAAGGGGATATCTGAGGCACTAAGCTCAAGTCCTAGCACTTTAAAATACACATATTTCTCTCTCCATATATGTATGCATTAGAAATATATATATGTATGTATATATATATATATATATATATATATATATATATATTTAAGGTTATACATGCTAGAGACAAAACAAAGAGTTCCAGCTGGAGAAATAAGAGCAGCTGGTGACTGGGCTTTTACTGACATGAGTCACCTCAGTAGTGCTGACCTGGATAGTTCAGAGTGTTCCCTGCAAGGCTTAGCACACGGGAGATGAGGACTGTTTTATAGTCATTAGTGATTAGCCAACTTCTCCTGACAGATTACCTTCTACTGCACTAACAACTGTAGTCTGTAGATAGAAATCTAAGATAATACTTATACAGAGGCTTTTATGGACACTTATCAACTCTTATCAACTGAGATTTGGAGTCATTTAAGATGATTATTGTGATTTCACGTATAGTGATATGAATTAAATATTAGTAAACAATATATTATGGAAAAGGAAATATTGTTTAAAGACAGAATTATTCACTATCCCCATATTTCTTGGCTTGTATCTTTTTAACACGCTTCTGTGTTTTGACGTATGAATTGACCTGAGATATGAATTAGCCGTGAGGCAGGAGAGTTGTCTCAATGGTTAAAAATGCATATTATTCTGCAAAAGACCTGTGTTCCATTCTCAGCACCCAAATGGCAGAACACAACAGCCTGCACTCCCAGTTCCGGGGTATTCAATACTCTCTTCTGACCTCTGTGGTCACTTGCATGTATACAATGAAAATAATTTCATGCAGGAGTGTATACATATGTGTATAATTTTTTAATCTTAAAAAAAACTAGATTTTGGTAGATGTGGCTATTGATTTAACTTGTAATGCTAAGAAATATTGGAATGACATTTAGAAATTCTTGTTCTTTCTCACTCTAGAATAAGCAGGTCAATGCTTTATTGATATGCCATTTAATCTCATGAAGGTTACAGCTTTATTTAGCACTTGTGACTCCTGCAATGATTATCATTGCTCATTTTCACATAAAGCTCCTCAGACTTGTACATTAGAAATATTTTCCTAGAAGCACGATAAGAGCTTGGAATCTTATAAGAATTATTGTTTTTAAAGAAATTATCCTTTTGAAGGACAAGAATGGTCCAGGCCTCATACTTTTATCTCACAAAAATATTTGCAGTCAAAATGAACATAGCAAACATAAGTAACAATCCTTGCTAAATTGTCCACCTTTATGGCCAGAACAGAGATAAGATCACATGAAATAATATTGACTCATTTATTTACTCTAAGAAGTTCTAAATTTTGATTGATATTGATTTGTGTACTTCAAAATTATCTTGTGACTATTGGATTATACATTTAAAATCTAAGCACATGTATATGGTGCACCTACAGTACTGCATTCATAACATGGTTGAATGTATACCTCTGAAATGGAGAGAACAGTAAGTCAATGAGGATATGGAATAGGCATCAACAGAAAGTCTGAAACCTGGCAGCAGATCACAAGATACATACTTACAAAGCACAACAAGCAAATGAAACACAAGGGAGAACTGTTTTCCATTGCATTTGTTGGAGTGGAGATAACCTGGCATTAACAGAGAGTGATGTTTCCAGTCAGCTACCCATCATTAGTCTCCCTCTCTACAAGCTCTTTGTCTTTGTTGCCTTATGCCATCTCACCAATGCCAGAAAATTCATGTGAGCAAGTACCACTCTTGGGAGAGCTGGTGAGTGAAAAACGATTTTTTAAGTTTGAAATGTTTAACAGATACGATTTTATGTGTGGCACTTTCGTTTTAATCTGCATATATCACAGTGCAGAATGTTGAAAATGAATGTAAATTTAGTTCTAAAATCTGATGCAATATGTGCCTCTAAAACTTAGTGTCCTAGTTTATCTTAAAATACAAAACCATGCCTAGACAAATTTTAAAAAGAGAATAGCACATTATAATTATTCAACAAATGTTATGCCAAAGGCCAACTCCCCACCCCTAAAATAATGAAGAGTTAGCTCAAAATATTTCTATTTTTATTTCAGAAACTTTTTACTTTTAAATAAAAATATTTTAAATCAATTTAATTTGGCAGACTGGGTTTTCAGAGTTGGTGGTGATGAATGACTTATGCAAAATAAAAAAATGTATGCTGGCTTTATGTCTCTTTGGTCTCTAGAACATTAATCATGTTCTAGTCATGTAAACAGTATGATGAAGAGAGGAAGGAGCCTAACACACGCATACTTCCATAATTCACTCCACATTAGATTTTATTTCAAGTATATATTAATACATCTTGTATATAAGTGGAGAATAAAATACTGTAACAAAGAGGATTGCAGAAAAGAATATTAGAATACTAAACATAAATAGAAAATAAATGAGAAAGATTCTGTAAAGAATCTGAGCTAAGAAGGCATCATAGAACAAGAAATAGTCATTAGTTAATATGCTTCTGCCAAGAATATGCACAAGTCAGTGTCTCATCCCTTCCACAGTTTTCTACGGCTGGTTCTAGATTTCCTAATTTATACTTGAAAATAAAAAATTAATTTCATTGAAAATCAAAATGTAATGATTGTTTTCAAGGATGTATGGATTAGAAATAGCAGAACTAAGATTCCTATCTAGACATGGGAAAGTAAACTATTGTCATACCATCATATGAATCTGCCAGTTACTTACTCTAAAAGTTATAAATGAACACAGTACCTTTATCTTGACCATTTAAAGTGATCTAGAGAAGACAATATTATTCTGAGTTTACAACCAAGACAGAAAAGATAAAGTGGCACAATAGACCTTAACAGAGATGAAAGAATATATAGATTCCAGTTGGGGGGAGGTAGGGCAATGGAGGGTGCAGTGGGATGGGGTATAACGATGATTAAGACTGAATGAGATAGTCTGTATGAAAAGCACAACAATTCAATAAAAAACCGAAAAAAACAACATAAAATCAGCAGAAGTAATAGGCATATTTGATGAAAAACTTAGAAAATGTTCACAGAGAATACGTTATGAATTAAAGATGGCAGGAAAGACTTCCCAATGGTGTGAATCTTCACCTGGCCGGGAGAGGAAATTGAAAACTTGGAAGCCAGTGTGTGTGTGTTATTGTTTATGATGGGGCAGATTGCAACAGTAGGTGCACTGGGATATGGAGAACTGTAAAATCAGACAAGTTGGACCACTTCAAACTACCGATTATGAAAGGAAGTCAAGTGTAGGTCTCATTAAGATCCCATTGTGAGGGATACGTAGTACAGCAGATGACAAAATTACAGTAAATTCCATGTTCTTAGCAAAATATTGCTTAAGAACATTTATTTCAATATGTGTACACAAAATAATGTGTGTGTGTGCATGTAAATACACATGATGCTGAGCTGAAATATATACTTCCGTTTTGGTCATGGTCAAAAACGTTGGAAAAAATGAGTTGTGGATTGGAGGTGGTGATCAGGGCCTTTGAAAACTTAACAAAGCAACAGTGAAGGAGCAGAAAGAAATGGGAGACCTCTAACTAGCTGGAGCACGCAGAATAAATTAAAAATGGCCAAGGTGAGATTTTTTTGTTAGTGAGATGCCATATAATTGGAAGGAATGAAAAGATGAATCTGGGCAAGAACAAGGAGGGGCTACTGCAGATACCCACTTAGGCGCTGGGGACTCAATGCAGTATACTGGCTGTGTGGATAAAGACAGAAATAGGAAGGATTGACAGGCCAGAGCACAAATCCACAAGATGACTGAAATAGAGAAGAAAGAAACCAGGAAGGACATGGACATTTCAGTCTTGTATGCCAAGAACTTTGGTGCTTTAGAGACCAGTTTAAGGTACATATTAGTTAAAGAAGGTAAATATGGTTTGGGTCTAGTTAACCTGGCAGTGAAACTGCAATAGGTCTTAAACTATAAACTGGCACTTGACTATGGATAAAGCATCAGTTCTACAGGGAATGTCAAGAAATGAAATTAATTAACCTTAGATGAGAAATTAAGACCATTAATAAAAACAGGCTCAAGATCTTGTGACAGTGGATGAGAATTGAAGAAGCAATGAAGGCGGGTGCAAGCTGGGGAGGGAAGGTCAGCCAGGGTGCCTTGGAGGAAGAGCTTAATGGCCTCTCAGTAGGGACATCCTCCTAGGCCTTTGAGAGTGCAGTATCACTGGATGGATCAAAGTGTAAGATTTTAAAATGAAAATAAGGCAAAAGAAAACAGAAAATAGGTAGGAAGAGATGATTAAGATTTTTTTTTGCAAGAATATAACTGGGGAATGTCCAGAAGATTTCTTTCTATCTTCATCTGAAATTTAGGAAGTATCTTCCTGTGTTCTAGGTTAGACAGAACAAAGACTATGGAGAAAAAGTACTAGAAATGTTGCAGGTTATTTAGAAAGAAACCAAAATTTATGGTCCTATGCATAGTTAGCATTATATGTGTTTCTCTCCAGGACCTAAGGACGATCAGGAATAATTATCACATACTAACATTTATTTCAAAGAAAGTGAAGACGATTATGGATGAATATTAAGTGCATGTTTTCAGTCCTCTGTCCTATCAGATGAGTTTTCAGCACGTAAGCATTTTCGTTTACCTTTGTATATACTACTATGGTGTGCCTGAACAATAGGGCGGTACGGTTAGTTAGGAGGGCTGTAAAATATCAGGATGCTATCAGCGGTGATTGGTGAGACTCATTAAAACTTAGGAAAACTTCTGAAACATCCAGATCAGCACTTTGCATCTATCATTCCTTCTCTCAGTTGTCAACAGAAAAGCTGTAAACGCACTAAGGGACTTAATTATTTCCTATCCACCACTGACTAGTGTGCACATAGCTTACAGATTCACGTAGCTTACCGATGCTGTGATTCATCTGCATTTCTTAGTCTGCCATTAGAAAAACTTTTATATTTGTTATTCTTTTTGCTTATACACCAATTATGACACAAATATTTAGTGAACCACAGTGTCAATGAATTGTTTTGTCAATAATATCATCACTCTGTCTGCACTGTTGCAAAATCCTGAACTTTATTTAGCAAGAAAACATGATAAAATGATTTACAAAATAATTTATATTGATGCAGGTATTGTGTAACACTTCATGAGTAAAACATTGTAAATAATCACAGCAATATATTTATGATCAAAAAGTGTAATATAAAGCTTATAATTTTGTGTGTTAGTGGTATGGTCTCCAAAAATTCCTCTCCAAAATCAATACCTTTTGCTCACATATCTAAAGTATTACAGTAAATTGCCCATGAAAGAAGTAAAATCACTGCACAAATCTTTGTTAACAGTGGTACACTGATATTCCACAATGAAAAGCCACCTAACACTAGCCACTAGCAGTATCTATTTCAAGTGTCACAATATAGTTCTAATAACTAGCAGATAATATTGTACTTATCTAATAAATAATATAAAATTTCCTCTCATACAACATAGTAACCAAGTTCTACTGTTGATATAAAATATACCACCAATGTAATAAAAGAGTATACAATAAGGCATGATGTGATATAAGGACATGTAATATATACATATATATATATATATATATATATATATATATATATATATGATATCTTGGTCATTGCACCAAGAATTCTGATTATTGTTAATACTTCAGCATATATTATTCAGGCCCTCTGAATTATATCCGATTTTCCCTAGCGGTACCAGATCCTACTGACTAGGACATAATACAGGTACTTCGGGATTCTCTGGAGAACAAGCACAACAGAGCAATCCAGTAACCTACAGCAATCTAGCACCCTGGAGCTAGCACCCTGGACTTCGGGATCGTGCTCTCTTCTGGGGTGGGGTGTGTTTGGGGGAAGCGGGTATATTGCAGGCTGATAAATGTTCTCTTCTCCTTTCATGTAAGTCAGAAAACAACTAGGTCATTATTGAGTACCAAATTTAAACTTCTGCATGCTCTTAGATACACAACAATAATTTTCTCAGCCATTATGATGAGCTTCAGCTAGTTTCTAATGGAAATGAATAACATGATTTATACTGAAAACTACTTTGGTGATATTCTACTCCTGTGTATAGATTTCTCAAAGATTATGTACTACAATATTATAGTGATAGGGTACAAATGTATCTTACTAAAACATACGAGGTTTCCCTCTCTGAAAAATCCACAATCATTTAGGTACTAAAGATGTAATAATTAATTGGGAAAAATATCATTAGTACCTAAATATTTCAATAAAATATAAATGTGAATGCCATTCATATTATTTTTTATTGGATCAGAAATACGCTAACAGCATATCTACACAACAAAAAGGGCAAATCAGCAAAGGTATATACTAAATGAAATTAGCAGTAAATGGAGCTGTGTACTTCCAAAACTTTGACCAAAAACCTATTTCTCAAGTGATGGAGTTTTGTTTTTTTTTTTTAATTGAATGCCTCATTATATTCTACACATGAGCAAGTTAAGAATCAGCAGGGCAGAGAAGGCAGAGGAAAATATCATTAACTGTGGTTCTGTAACTGTCCTTCCATTGATGTCCTCTTAAGCACAACTGGAAGGGCATTGAATGAGATCATAGCTTGCAGGAGGGCAGTGCGTGGGATAGGGAGTAATCTCCAAGGAGTATATTAACAAGTCAGTTTTTGAAATTGTACCCAGGAAAACACAGACACATAAACTCCAAGTACAGCTGTAATGAGAATGTATGATCCTCATTTATGTTTTTTCTCCATGGTGAACATGAATTGTCTTCACAGCATCAATAAGCCCAGATAATATTAGCTTTTCTTATGGACAAAGACACAAGTAATTCCCCAAACTGTGTAAGAGCTCATTACCCCAAACCACCTGCATAAGTTCATAAATCACAATAAATCAAGTTCATTGACTCCCACAAATCTGTATTCAGTTCATTCTTAATGCTCCTGTAGATGCTACATGAGATATGAGTTACTTTTTTGGAGTACTGCAGGATGCTATTATGGCACAGTGATGTCTTGCTATTTTAATATACAGTACAAATAGCACCAGCTCTTCTCAAGAGGTTTAAATCAATTTATAGATTCATACTCTCCATGCATTATACTGGATAAAAAAAGTATCAGGAAAGGTTGTTTTAAAAGCACCCAATTGTATGAACGAAATGTTCAATGAGGAAATTCAAAACTGTATGATTGCCTCAGACTCAGTGAGAAATACTGATCTGAAATTCAGTCTAGGTATTCCTTATCTTCACAGAAAGGAAACTAAATCTTTACCGATTCTTCTAAGAATATTGTTTGTCTAAGAAAATGAGCAAGATGACAATGCTCTTAGTGTGTGAAGGAAAAGCCAAGACTACCTGAAAAATGGGAAAATGTGGACTCTGGTTCAGTATCCACGTGGCCTTTGGCAAGTTACCTCAGTTTTTTACCATTGTAAAGTAAAGGTCATTGTGGGGCTGAAGAGATGAGTAAGGATTAAGAGTACTGGCTGTTCTTTGCAGAAGAGCTGGGTTCTAATCCCAGTACCCACATGGCAGCTAATAATCATCCATAACTCCAGTTCCAGGGATTCCAACACCCTCTTCTGTCCTCTGTGAGCACTGTACGACACAGATGCATTTACACACATGCAGGGATAACATTTGTACATATAAAATAAAAATAAATAAAAAAATAAAAGGAAGGGAGTGAGGAGGCAAGTAGTCTTTAGGGGGCAGCTTTTCTGGCCGAGCAACCACTGGCATTCTTGCTAGAAATCATAATATGTGAGGCTGATTTTCAGCATTTAAAAAAATGATGAATCAAAGTAGATATTTAAATCAATAAACAAAATCCAAAATGATATTTAATTGCTAAGTCAGAGTTTTCTACCAATGTATCTTTAAAATATCTGCTAGTCTTATATCTTCCATTCATGTTATTTATATCATCTAAAAATAAGCATGAACTTATATAAAAAAATGTGATTCTACAGTATTTCACTTCCAGGTAATGTTGTTTGAGATTTACAGAGGGGTGAAATGTATTTATTGTTATTACCTTGCCTCACAGGAGGGTTAATCTAATTATTGCACTAAAGGAACAAAGTGGGGAAGGAAAAATAGGCTTCAAGTTCTAGCTTTTACTTCTGTTCAGGTGAATCTGTTGTTTGGAACAAAGACCTGTTATCTATAGACAGGGAGCACTTTCATCTGTGTAGCTGTCAGTAGAGGCCTCTTACACAATGAGGTGAATGAATTCCAGGTCTTCTGTCTTTGTTCCAGAGACAATTAGGGTGTCCAGCTATCTATTATTCATCACTCTTGCCTCAGATCCAATGAAACAGTAAACATATCTAAGGAATAAATATTTTTGACACAAAAGAATCATTTTTCTAGGATCATGGTGTCTAATCTCAGATAACCTTTTTGAACTTAATGCCATAAATTTCATTGGTGTGCCTTCATTCCAAGGGAGGAAGCAGGGAGAGGTGTTTCCTTTGTTTTTCTATTTCCTTCTATTTAGGTCTTCCAAGCTCTGAAGCAATTTTCTATCTCTCCTCTTTCCACTACAGGCTCATGTATGAATTCATTTTGTCTGTCATAATTTCACTCCCCTATATTTAAAGCTTTGCTGCTTCTTCATCTGCCTTTGTGTTCTTTTTTTTTTTAATTTATTTTAACTTCTCCAGTGACTGAGGAGCTGATATGTACTGTCTTCATACTTTGAAATTCACAGTTTTATAGAAAATGTGACTTTTCCAAATGTATTAAGTTAAGAAGTCAGAATTCCTAATCAAATATCTATTACCATTAAAGTAGAAAAGGTATCTTACCTTCTAATTTATTTTAAAACAGCACTTTGGTTTATAATCAGGACAGAACTATCAACATGAAGCCAACTGTTCAAACTAGAGAAATTTTAAATATTTCAAACAGGTCAATGTAATCAGAGTGACAATATCTTAAAAAATGAGACAAATGATTCTTTCAAGAAATACACAAATACGCATTCACAAAGCTGTGGTGATTTGTCACAGTAAAATAATCAGCATGAACTCAAGCTTTCACTGTGGTAAGTACAAGCAAAGAATCCACCATTTAAAAAAATCACCTGCTTTAGGAGGTGATGCTTGTATGTACACTAGGTTTTAAATGTACTTTTGAGTTGATCTGGAATTTTTAGAAAAAAAGTAAATAAAGTGAGAAATATGTACTTGGGGTAATATGTGGCATTTGGTAATGCCTCCTAGACAGCAAAGGAGGCAGCCAGGGTGTCAACAAGGAAAGCCAGTTGACCTTAATGCCAGTTTTACATGTCAATATAATGTTATCTCTGCATCTAGAACATGCTTGTATCAGTATAAATTCTACCCTTTTGATCTTTTGGTAATACTGCATTAATTACAGCTTAACTGTACATTTAAATGTTTCCTTTCACTCTTCAAAGTTCTGCTGTTCTGGTTTGAAGACTGTGATGACCACCAAACTAACATGTATGCATCGTCTCAATTATCCAGTCAAATTTATTTAGTACATTCCTTCCCAGAATTAATGATCATAGAAATCAGTTCTACACAGATAGTGGTTAAATTATTTTTGTTTGCTGACCATGATTTGTTTTAGTAGAATCTTTGGATCTACATCAAAGAAAAATTGACTTTCATTAAACTGGTCATTTCTGCCCTTTCCCGTAATACAATCTTGAACTAAAAGCAGAAATCGATAGAAAGTACTCTACCTTGAAGGGCTCATGGATTACTAAAGACCAATTTTCCACTTAAGAATAAAAAATAATGCCCTAAACAAGACTAAGATATCATTTACTAACACAGGGAAGGATAAATGCAATTGGTTTATCTATAGTTTTAAGATAATAAAATACTGGATTTAGAGCTATGACTCACCCTGGATACAAGGAATCAGAACGGACAATAATCAGGTCATACAGAAGAAAACAATAGATGTCACTCCTTTGAGGCTTAACTAAAGTCCAAACAAGGACTGTGGAGAATAAACAAAACAGGGAGCTAATCAATATGTGCCACCCTGAGTCCCTAAATCAGGAAAGTAAGTCCCGGTTGGTATATCAGGCTCTAACATTCTTCAACTTTCAAAATAAGTAAAATAACAGAAAATGAAAGCAGAGTGTGACTTTTGTTGCTGCAGGGAAAATCTAACAGCAGAATACCAAATGAATGTTAATTCTATCTTTGAGAATAGGTGTATAGAAGGCATTTATCTGCCTTACTGAAATCTGAGTCATAGAAAACACTGTCTAATTCTTAAGGTGAACGGTGATTATTAAATTGAAGTAAAATTTTCTACAAAACAAATTGAATTAACGAGAATATATGCACTCCTATAGGTCCACACTGAGATGATGAGCATCCCTCTCAACTGATAGTGTGTCAATCAGTTCCCAGCATTCAGGGCACTTCTATATTACTGCTTTCTTCTACTCTACAGAGTTAACATTCTTGAAATATTTTATTCTTTGAGAAATTCATAGTTATTTTGACTGTGTTTGGTTGCCCTCCCAGAACTCCAACCTCAACTTCTTACCTGCCTCCCAGATCTCATGTCTTGTATTATTATTTTCTAAGAATCTATCAGTCTGATATGTGTCCTTAAATGTAATTGGCTGTGGATATCTCTCCCATCAGGTATCAACTTCAATAGTTTCTCAGGTAGGGTGGAAACATTTTTGTCCACTCTCCCGACCTTCATGCTGGGATTTTGTCTGACTTGTGCTTGCAAGGGTCTTATGTGCAGTTGTAGTAGAGAACCTACTATTATTATTCTGCTAAATGCATATAGTATTAAACTGACTCCTAAGGAAATATTGTTATATATGCAGATTAATACATCTCTCATTCTCACTTAGAAAAGCTTATTGCAACAGATCACTTTTTAACACAGAGATGCACAACTTGTAAATGTATACAGCATAAATGATTGGGAAATGCTTGGCCCTAAATGGGACACCTGTATCACATCCTGTCCATTGAAGGCTCAGGGATTTTTGTGAAAGAGGGGACAGAAAGATTCTAAGAGCCAGAGGTGATTAAACCTTATTTTTATTTCTATCATTACAGTTCTGTTTCTCTTAGTCTTAAGGTTTATATAATTCGAGTTATGTAATTTATTTTTATGACTTTTGCATTTTGGAAAATCATTCATCAGTTTGTTTTCTAATAATATTTTATTTTCTATTTTATTTACATATTATTTATTTATCATTTAAGTTCTTTGATATAGCATCTCCTTGTAGCCCCAGCTATCCTGGGACTCAGTATGTTGACCAGGCTGGCCTCTGTCTCACAGAAATCCTCCTTCCTCTGCTTCCTGAGTACCAAGATTAAAGGCATGTGGCTCCACACCTGGCCCTTCCAATAATATTTTAAATTAGTTCATTATGTGACTATTTCAAACTAATACCAACAGTTATGATTCTTCAATATGAATTACTATACCATTATCTGCCTTTGCCACAACTTCTCTATGTTGAATTTTTTGTCAGTTTCCAGAATTGGGCTATAATAAATCAAATCTGATGAATGTCTCATAAAGAATATATGCATTATAAAACTATATACACTTTTCTTAGATACAGATATGGAGAATGATCATCAGGTATTTAACTTCATAGAGAAAATGTTTTCTAACAAGTAAACGAGCAAGTATTTATGCTACTTTACAATGCCACTAATAATGCATAAGGGTCTCTGTGCCCCCACAGTCTCATTCTGTACTGTTTGTCTTTTTCATCTAGTGAGTCTTAACATTTTACCTTGTTTTAATTATGTTTTTGCTTCTATTGGGTAAAGTATATTATCCTTTTTAAAATCTGTATGTCTCTTAATACTTGGTTTGTTTGTTTTAACATTACTAAATGTAGGCATAAACATATATGATGTAAATGCACATAATTCTGTATAAAGCACTGCATTTTATATTCATGTATACACATTATAAGATCCAACTCATTTACCAAATAAATATATTGAACATTTTCTCTCAGCTTGTTTCACTTTATTTTCTCTTTTCTTTTTGGTACTAGTGATCACATTTCAAGTCTGCATGTGCTTGGCAAGTATTCTAACAATGAGCAACATTCATAGTCCTCTGTTTTTTTTTAGATAGGGTTTCAGCATGTAACAGAGACTGGCCTAGAACACATAATATACCTACCTTTGCCTCCAATTTGCCAGTACTCCAGCCTGTGTACCACATCCAGTAGTTTTTGTTTCTTAATAAAATGTTTGAAGTGCTTACATTTTTACTTTTGATTATGTCTAATCGGTTATTTTTTTTCTTACAACTAAGGCATGTTCATTCTTAAAAATCATTACCCAATGAAAAGTATGATGATATTTTTCTGCTTGTATCAAGGAATTCTATAAATTTAGTTCTTTAAGTTCAAATTTTAAGTCAAATAATTTTTGTACATAGGACAACTCAGGCAAAATGATTTAATGTTGTCCTATATATTTTTCTAGTTTCTTTATAAATTGTGGGAAAGTCTTTTGCTTCTTCTTTAATTATTTTAGTGCTGTTATCAAAACCCAATTCACCATATACTTGAGGTTGTGACCAAAAAATCCTGACTATGTCTCATTTATCAAATTTTCCATGTCACTGCAGATACCACATTACCATGATTAAAGAAGCTTGTTAGCAGTTCTTACAATAGAATCCTTTGATTTTTCAATTTTGCTCTTCTTTGCTCTTTTTATTTAGAGAGTCTAGATCCTTTGTGTCTCAACGAAAGTTTTCTTGCCATCTTGAAAATTTGAGTCTTCCATCACTTTGGTTAGGAGTACAGATCAATTTTGGAAAACTGGACATCTTCACCGTATTGAGCATAAACTAATTCCCCTTTGACTTGTCTCCTTGTTAACTGCCCTAAACTAACAGATGGTTATTTTACTACTGAAATCTTGGCTATTTTAGTTTAGTTTATTCTGCTGGTGCCATTTAAGGGATATTATAAGTTTCTTTTCTCCATTTTGTGTCAAAATATTTGAAAGAATGGCATGACAAGTGATTGATTTTATTACCAGTGATAGGGAACATTAACATCAGGTGCTCCAGGGAATGCTAAGTGAAGACTATGACATTAGTTATATATAAACATAGTGAAAGTATTGCAGCTTTGATTAAGTTATAAGGATTCATCAACAATTCCAAAATTAACATTCTACAAGACAATGAGTCTGTTCCCCTAAAGATTACTAGCATAAAATTCAGGAAAAACTAAGGAAGTCATTCAGGTTGAAAGGACTAAGAGGATACGACAATAAAATTTAATAGGCCATATAAATTTAAATCTGCCACTTTTGTAAAAAAGAAACCTTAAAAATGATATAGGAATGATTGACATGATTTAGGGATCCTTTCAAATTTAAAAATTAATTGATTTCACAAATAATTTATTACTATTAAGGAATGAAATACTATGTTACTTAAGGATGAGGAGATCATATCTCTGAAAGTAAATTCTGTTGACTCAACAAAACAATAAATACAAAAAGCATTGTATACCCCCATACACAAACACACAGGTGGACACACAACCCATGCGGAGAAAGAAAATGAAAATGTGGCAATATGTTAACCAGCTGCAGCTCTATGAAGGTTACAGGAGCACTCATTGCATAGTTTTGCAACCCTTTTGTAAGTCTGGATATTTTTGTTTGTTTGTTTTTCTTTCTTATTTGAGAAGGAGTCTCTCTGTAGACCCAGCTGGCTTGAAACTTGCTGTGTAGATCAGGCTCTCCTCAATCTCTCAGGTGCCTGCCTGTGACTCCTGAGTGCTGACATTATGGGTGTGCATCACCACACCTGGTGACTCTGGATATTTTTATTGACTTTCAAATTAAAATGGTAATAGCAAAATTGGATACATGGATTATTCTTTACAGTAATTTCTCAATATCATGATTGCTTTTGTTTAAAAGACAGTGGGAAATTTTGTGTTTGAGTTGTCAAATATTCATATTATAATATCTGGATTTACTTACTTTTTAAAAATCTTTTTTTGAGACAAGATCTCCCTGCAGCCCCAGCTGGCCTAAAACTCACTATGTAGACCAGGCTGGCCTTGTAGTCACAGAGACCCGCCTGCCTCTGCGTTCCCAGTGCTGGGACAAAGGTGTGTACTACCATTGCTGGTATTTCTTTCTCTTTCTTTTCTTTCTTTCTTTCTTTCTTTCTTTCTTTCTTTCTTTCTTTCTTTCTTCTTTCTTTCTTTCATCTTAAAAGCTAGACAGTATCACTGGATTGCAAAGCTTATAAAAATGCAGGGCAGGGGACAAGAAGTAGCTCCCTGAATAAGAACAAGAATGTCATGAGCTGCTCTATTCTATGATCACATTTTCAAAAAGAGTAAGAAAGGAAGAATAATTCTTACTGACAGCATGCCTTACTGACAGTTGCTTTGTTTTCTTCCCCCATCTTAATTTAAAAGGGAAAATATTTCTGAGCTAAAATTATGACAGCCCATAATAATGCAACTTACTTCCATCTCTCTACATCATGAGAAATCTGTGATGTGTTTACTAAGACAGCCTTTTATTCCATAAACATTTTATTTAGCAAATATGGAATCAAAGTTATAAATCAGTAGGAAATTAGAAGTGAGGAAGGTATAATTTCTCAGAAATTCGTTAACTGTGCTCATATTCGTTTTTCTAACATTTCATGATATAAAATGGACTCAACAACCAAGTCTAATTTAAAAGAAAAATCAGTGGAATCTAGAAGAGGAGGCTATTTATCATTATTATAATTCCCAACGATTTTTTTTTCTTTTTGGATTGTAACTGAAAAAGCTAAATTTGTTTTCAAATTCAGTTTCCACAGACAAAGACCTATCTCTGTCTTGTTTGTTTTCTATTGACAGGACAAAATTACACATAACAGGTAATGCTGGCTCAGTGACTTTTGCTTCCTCTGAAACTGTTACATTTGCTCTCATTTGGATTTTTCAATGTCTGTACTTTTTTTCTTGAAATAAAAAGAGGTTAATTTCTACGTAAGTTCTTAAGATTAAGCAAACTGACTTTACACTGCAAAAGTTTTAATCCATTCATTCATTCATTTAAAATTATTATTAACATATCAATGACTTTCTCCTAAGATGCCATTAACTCCATTTTTTCTGATAATGTCCTTTCTACTTAAAACATATCTTTCACACAACAAATTTTTATGAGATACAAGAATAACATTATCACCAGATTACAAACATTAATAATGCATATAACCAACACTTGATGAAAAATGCAGGGAAAAGGAAGACTGCAAAGGCTCCAGCACACAAATCTTTTAACAGAGTTCTGGATAAAGATCTTTTAAAAGTCAAAGATATCCTGTAATGGACTGTTGGCATTCAACAATTGAATTCAATCTTTTTACCTTAAGTCTATTGCTGCTCTCCTGATTCACAATGGTTCACAAAATGTTTAAGATTAATTCCCTTTACTAAGAACCATCCCCATGGTATTTATAGAGGGATCCATTTGCAGTCTTATTTCAAAGAGGCCAGCAGGTGCAATGCATTCTTTAGAGGAATTCTGACTCATTTCTCCAGATTGCTAGATACTGTCTTTGTTTACACAGTAAGCATTTTAGGCATTGCCAGAATGAGAGGCTACATTCTTCAGCTCATTAGATTGGGAAAACCTAAAATATGTTCATGAAACACATCTCCAGAATGGCATACATTAAACAAAAATCTGCTATACACACTAGACAGGGGTGTGCTTAGATGGCATACATTTCAGTTGCATATGGCAATCCTGGATTTTCCTGATCTCATTGGATATTCATATCTACATATTTTCTACAAGTTGATAGATTTCAACTTTTTCCAGAAATTTGTAGTAAATATGATTCAGTTTGGTTCACGGAATCACAGGCAAAGGTAAGAGAACTGAGCTTACATAACATTGTAGAAGAGGAGGTAGATTCCTTCAAAACACACTGATTTCTAGAAAATCTTTACTGGAATTGACCCAGTCCAGAAATGTTGTAAGAATATAGGTTTTCTGGACTGCTGATGATTTCTAGATAAGCAAACCAAGAATGAGTCTCGGCAGTTCAAAATAAGCCTAAAAGTAAGTGAAAATATTCAGAGTATGATTAAGACATCAGTCCTCAGGATAAAATCTCAAGAATGACATTTTTCAATTTTTCAAAATCCCCACTAGTTTTACTTTTAATTACTGAATCTGACAGAGACGCACTTACATACACGCAGGCAAAACATATGAACACATAAAACAAAAATAAATAAATAAATAGTGTCTACTCCATTAGACAACTGGGGAACAAAGGTAAATTTAAATGATTTCTAAAACCCTTCAGAGGTCATGTGCAATCAGATTATCATGTATGGCAGTCGTTAAACCTTTCTGTGAATGGGAAGAACAATAACTTCACAGTCCCTTCCTATTATCTTCAGAGGAATTTGGAGCATTCACGGTTCAAAAACATAGACCTAATATCTTGTAAAGAAAAAAGGCAGGTATTTGTGTAATTACATTTATGGATAAAAGGATAGAAGCCTTTAAATTAAAAATACACCAATATCAGAAATCCAGAAATGATTCCTTCATACTTTTCAGTCAAGGTAAGTCTTGAGGCCACAAGTGTGCAAAGCATGTGTCACTGCACCTGCATGAATGGGGGTGGGCTGAACTAGAGTCCAGAGGTGGGAACATAGGCTCTGAAAAACAGGGTTCAAAGAGTTGATGCTCTGGACCATTTACTAAGTTTTGAGAAAGTTACTGAGCTTCATGTTTTCTACCTGCAAAATGGAAACAATGAAGTAACTACTTTAGATGTTACATTTTTTTAAAGGAAGATTTTAGAAGACTACTAGAACACTTTAAGAACTTTACAGTCATTATTAATATTATTTAAGGTACTGAAACTGTAGTCTATTATATAGTTACCATCAATTAGAAAATTACACATGAATTCTTAAAGATAATTTAGCCTAATCTTTGAACTTATTAGTAAAATATTACTGTGCATGAATGTAAATAAAGAAATTATAGTGAACAGAAATAGCAAAACTGACTTTTCTGCTTAAAATGGGAAGGGAAATGGGGAGGAGATATTATTTTAATTCTGAAACTATAGGATTAATAGATAGTGATTCTCCTTGGCTATGCCAACACGCCATTACTACAAAAAAAATCTGATGGTCTGGAGTCCATGTTTCTTTCAGAGTTGACATGAGCAACAGTTGTTGGAATTAAATATGATGTCTGAGATTTAGCATGTTGGTCTTTTCCAGGTATTCCAATATATAGCCTAAACTATTAAAAGATCAGTTTCATTTTCTTTCTTATATTGGAAGTACATATTATCTGTGATTCTTCAAGTGTCATATAATAGGTACTTTTATATGAGACTACTTTTGTCTATCATTTTATACTTCAGACTGTCATTATATAATAGAGTTGTAGCTCTCCCAGACATCGAAATAGATTTTCCTAACGCAGAAGAAAAATCAAGATGGCATTATAAAACTCTTCTTAGTAAAGATATTTAAAGTGAAGCAGTATTGCTCACATTTTCAAAATGCCAAGACTAATAACAGTCTTTAATATGAAGTATTTGCCAAAGGGAAATTTATCATTGAAATTATTGGCACCTTCAAATAAGCCGGTAATTAAAATAAAATATTGTATAACCCACACTCTCCATGTGTTGCAATGAATATATCGGAAATAATGAACGTTGGTAGGTATGAAATTTCAGTAGGACACCTTCTGTTCATGCTGGAAACATGAACTGTTGAAAAACAAGTCCTGCAATTTAAAATGAGAGCTAAATAGATGTTAGCTAACAGGACCACTACATTGGAACATCATTAGTGGCATTTCTGTGTAGTTCTTCATTCAGGAAGCAAATTCTGAGAACAGCAATCTGGGAATCCATAAATCCTACTGAGCTTACTTAAATGACATTCATTATAAAGAACACCTGGAGGGTTGGCCTGAGCACTGAGTCACAGCAACAAAGATCAGATTACCTGAGCTCTGCATGTCTGGGTTAAGGAAGGTGGCCTAGGAAGAAAGAGGATGATCTTTCCCTGTAGCCTTTGCAGTGAGTTAAGGAGGAGTATCTGGATAAAGTGGGTGGCTTAGCTAACATTTCGTTGTTTCCATTGCCTAGGTTTTCCTTACACATTACGCTGCAGTTTTTGCCATGTGGTATTATTTATGGTGCACAAATACAGCTTGCTTCTTGTTACACGCTATCCCAGCGTATCATTCATTTCCTGTGATTTTACCACGTTTTACAGTCTTCACTTGGTGTCTAAGGAAACTTTTTATTAAGGAAACTATATTCTCAAGAAAAAGAAATGAAAAAACCTTCACCACTCACAATTCTCATCATATGCTATACATGCAATTATAAATGCTGAGAATTAATTAAGATCCAATTCATTTCATATGAAAAAGAGAAAAGTTCAGAGAATTCCTTAAATTTTAAATGGTAAATCATTTAAATAGTAAATAATTCTTAGTCATTCCTAATTTTGAGACTTGGAAATTTGTTTGCAAATTGCTAAAATTATATATAAATGTGAAGCACATTTTTTGAAATAATGACTCTGGTGTGGGAAGGTGTGTCTGTCCAGTCAGGTCCGTCAGCTATTCAGTAGGTTCCAACTGGTAACTGGTACCTAATTATGAAAATACTCAGCCTTAATTTCTGTAAAGAACAAAATTAATCACTTCAGATATTTTCTACATGTTTCTCAGTAAATACTTGGATTTCAAATCAGAGATCAGATAACTGTTATTTTTTAACTGGGTCAACTAAAATTAAAAGGAATGAGAAGTTTTTACACACATGAAATATATAAGAAAAATTCCTACCTTTTGGGATATATAATTTGACAGAAGTACTGAATATACACGCATTATTTTGATACACACACATGCATATGGTTTTATCTAATGGATATTCTTCTATAAACATATGTACAAAGAAATAACAAGGAAGGTGTGCAAAATGGATGTGTAATTCCTTGTTGTGTTTTTACAATTGTACAGTGTTATAAATTGTAAAGTGGAGGCTGGAGTGATGATGGTTCAGCGGTTAAGAGCGCTGGCTGCTCTTGCAGAGGACCTGGGTTTTCCCAGCACCCACAGTGTAGCTAACAACTGCCTGTAGCTTCCGTTCTAGGAGATTTGACCTCCATAGGCTCCATAGGTCAAATCTCCTCCTCTGGCCTCTTCTGACCTCCATAGGCATTGCATGACATAAGTGCACCTACATACATGCTGGCAATGCACTCATACACATAAAATAAAGATAATAAATAAAATATTAAAAAAGAACTTGTAAAGTGCTCACTAATAAGGTATTTTAGTAATATGTTATTTCTTCTAATGCAATAATTTTGAATATCAAAATAACTTTTTGGCTTTCCATTTGAAAAATACCTAATCATTAAAATACATTCAGACTCAGTATAAATTTCTCAATGAAGAAAGCAATATGTTGATATACAAAGTATTGTACTGTCCTCATCTTGTAAAAAAAAAAGTCCACATGCATAAGTGCACACATGAATGTGTTTGCATAGAAAATTACAGGCAGAATAAATGATTACTTATCAGAAAATCTCTCTTAAATTCAGGGACATAGATCTCTATTTTCAATTTGCAATCTGTATTTTTTATTCATCAACAGTGTAATTAAAGCACTGACAGAGAAACAAAAGGGGAAGAGATAGGAGGTCCTCGCTGAGGCGGTCAAATCCTGGATCATTATGTGAATGATAACGTTTCTTTTGTTTGTTTGTTTTGTTTTGTTTTTCCACCATACAGACTTTACAGTCTTATTCCATGATTCAGGGTTTACCAAAAAAGAAAAGAAAGGAAGGAAGAAGAAAATGAATTAACTGTGTTTCGAGATGAGGCTACTTCTAGTGTGTGAACAGTGACAGCAGACAAAGGCCTCAGAATAACTAGGTATTAGTTTTATAGGTTTATAGGTATTTTCTCATGAGTATTTGAGATGAAGCAAGGGAGGCTTATATGTGTTGTAAACTTGCATAGACCCTGTAAGAACATGTGGACCCATTCTTCCTTTCACTGGCTTATGGTTTTCCCATCAGAACCAGTCAAGCATGTAGAAGTCCTGAACCTAGAAGACCTGCCCTCTCAATTCAGGTCTCCTTCAAGGTTCACTAGCAGGGTGATTAGTTGTGAGATATTTTAGAGACTTCTAGGTATTTAAACATTAGCAACTCACTGTTTCTCAATTCATAAACAATGGAGGTTGTTAAATTGTATAACTCTCCTATGCTGTAAAATGACTAGCATATGATATTGAATGAATGAATCAATCAATCAATCAAGACTTTTCCTTCCTGATCCTGACAAATATTTGGAAATATTTTTCATCTGCAAAGATGTATGTATGTTTGGACTATTTTAAAAACACTTTTTTTTACTATTCTGCTATTTCCTTTAGTTTTTAATGCATGCCCTTATGACTACCTTCAGATTAAATGTCGACAGAGAAATAAATTATTACAACATAATTTCATAAGTATCCTAGCTAAACATGGGAACAATATTAGGACAAGTAGAAAAGGGACTGCAGGGAGGGGTGTAGAGAAGACTGGAAAGGAGCTGAGACTGCAGCTACACAGAAGCATCCTTACAGATGGCAGCCTGAAGAGTTACAAAGGCTACCCAGGACAAAGCAACAGAGGAGGCCAAGGGAAGAATTCAGACACAAAGCAGTTACCTCTACTGACATTTGAACAATGATAAAGAAAAGTGGAAGTGTTTTAAGTAAACTAGGGACTTTCTTCACTAGTACCGTCAACTTTCTCTTTTAAATACTGATGGCAAATATTGTCAATTAAAACAATCTTTCCTGGGGGGCAGGGGAGTTTTTTCATGGGAAAGAGAGAAGAGAAGAAAAGCAGACTAGTGTTTGAGCTTTCCTTTCCTCTTCCTGGTGTTGTTCTGGTAAGGATATTCCCCAAGTGTAAGTTAACTATGTAATTTCTAGTTCAAACCTCATACACTTTTAAGAATGTAAGGGAATGTTTCTCATAAGTACGGAAAGATTACAGTTATATACTACTTGCCCTTATTCTATGAAATTTAACACATTAGCAGATAGATATATATGTTGACTGATATGTCATTTTGAGAGCACAAAACACTTACGGTAAACCATACTGTTTGGTGTGAATTAAATTGACTTCATCTATATTTTGCATAGTCAATCAAATATACAATTTAGAACTAGAATGATGGCATATGACATGCAGTAACATGAAGTTTGAAAAGCATTTCATTTCATGAAGTATAAATGTCTAAAACATAGATAAGTCTAGATTATAACCTTTATGTCTACCTTGCTCTGTGGTCAGTAATAGTTTACCTAAATTCTCTGAAACACAAATTAAGTAATCTGAACAATGGAATAATATTGACTCACAGAGTTTTTGTGGTAATCCAGATAAAGAAATTTGTATAACTAACCAGTAGCACCATAAGAATTAAGAAACTTTTGTTTTTTATGAAGAGATCTATATGGGTCGAGGACTACAATCCACATAATGATGACCATCTGAAATTAACATCTGGCTGCATGTCTACTGTGTATACGTTTGAACATATATCAATAAAGATTACAGTATTAATATATGAAATAAAATTATGTTGTATAAATGATTTTCAGAGAAAAAATTGGTTTCTTCCATTCTACTGCAGCTCAGAAAGGTCAATGAAACCTAACTAAAAATGATACATTACATAATACTGCATAACTTTAACACTGATTTTTGTCAGATACATAAAATTTTAATTTATATACTATAAGACCATGATTTCATAATGAGATCTTTTCTAAAACAAAAATTTTGTATGTAAGGATCTTATTCAGTTGTCCTATATTCTTGTCTTATTATTTGAGAAATTCCCTACAAACCTGCCACTTCTTTAATACTTTAATTTTTACCAGTGTGTTTGTCATCTTCAGTCATTAATGTATACAGAACAGAAGCTCAAAGAAAGTTTTGAACAAAAAGGTCAGTGATCTATATGAGAGGAGACAGATATTCCAGCTTGCCTAGAACCTATGCAGTTATTACATGTTTCTTAAAGTCAACGTTTCAACCACAAGTAAGAAATGTTATCCAAACAAAATCAACAAATGATGATGAATGCATTCACTCCCAATGTTCATGTGGGAAGAAAGGACTGAATAACAAAGACAGGAAAATAATACTGTAGCCTGCAACTCCGAGTCTATTTGCCCTCTGCTCAATCATTTTGGAAGAACACCCAGGTAGAGAAAAGCACCATGTTCTAAGGACCCTGGAAATCATCATTATCTGGTTTGACAACATCTTTCAAATTAAGGCACTTAAGGAAGAACAACCACCTTCCTTCCCCCTTCTCCCTATTGCAAATCTTTGGCCATCAACATCAACCACTGTTGTTTTCAGCCCATTCTAAGGAAAATTAGTGTAAGTAGACATACACACACACATTTTACAACACAACAGACATGTTTAACAGAGAAGACATTGTAGGACTCTCACTCAGCAACGTCTGAGTTGTCAAAGAAAGAGACTATTGCTTTGTTTTATTAAAATTAAAGAGAAAAAGGATATTATTTAATGTGCAGTTATGATTACAGTAGCCTAGTACTTTGATTTCCCTAAACTCACCTTGGAGAAGCAGAAATTTGACTTTAATTTTTCGGTAGTAGGGCGTATTGTCTCACTATGATGAGTAATGTTTTACAGCTGACTGGCTGTCTTCTCAGTAAGTCATTATTATTAGTAAATGCAGACAGCATTGAAATGAAAGATAAAACATTAATTTGACAATTATAATCAATTATCATTTTATTAATAATCAATTTTTGTATTATATAATTTTGTTATTGTATAACCTTGAAATCAAAGTGTCATAATTGATTTTGTAGTCTTAAGAAAACACTGAACATGGATGTATGGGTGCACTTACACACATAATACCAAACACTCATATACCTAAAATAAAAATAAATACATCAAAAACTTCAATGACAGCACTGAGTAGAGATGAGTATAGTGTTGCACCCCTATAATCCCAACACTCAAGACGGAGAAGGATCAGAAGTCTGAGGCCAGCCTAACTACATAGCAATTTTCAGGCATTCCTGAGATACAAAGTGAAATCTTGTAAAAGAAATATAAAAAAGGAGAATACAGAATGACAAGATGTTACACTAGATATAAAATCTCAACACTGAATAATCCAATAACGTAGGTGGCCAGTAGAGTTGCTACTAAATACCAAAGAAATAAAGCAAATTGCAGAGATCGTTGGGTTTAGCTATTATAGATGACTGGTGACATCAAATCACTGGTGGATGGGGAGTGATTGGTACTCATGTAACTAGTGACTAATTTCTGATAAATATCTTCTTTACTTTTCTTTGAATATATTCTAATTATTTATAAAATTCTAGATTGTAAAGATGATTTGGTATCTTAGAATATTAATCAAAGTCATATGATCATTAAAATTAAGGTGACAATTATACTGAAGATTATTTTAGAAGTGAATTTTTAAAGAAAAAACAAAATAACATACTTTGCTTACAAGTCAGGTTTTCAAGATCCATTTCTTAATTTTACAGTCCAAACCATCACTGTTCATTCTGCATGCATTCTTTAAAAGAGTATCTACTAAGCATTCACTTGGTACCAGGCACTCTTCCACAACTCCTACATCCACAAATTAGTTAGTCTTGGTGTTTTCTCTGATTGTATTCAAAACATAGATAAGTTTAATTACTATAAACCATAATGTTGTGCATCCTACTCTAGAGTCCATGCTTGTATTGAGAACAAAGTGATTAGTGATTCAGAGGAGCAGATATCTGGCACAATGTCATAAAAATACTTTCCAACCTGTCTTCAGGAGGAAAATGATTTCCTTATGGTGAGAAGTGGAAGGAAATACCACTTAGAGAGATGCTGTCCTTTTTATTGAAAATTAAGAAAATTTCTGACAGGTGAGCATAACCTTGGATGCATAAAGGAACATTTTTTTGAAAAAAAATGCAATCAAAGAAACCATGTCATAAGTTTGTTAGAGCTGACTATTTACCTTATTTTTATAAACATACCCTCGTTGAAAATCTTGAGGTTTTTTTGTTGGTTTGTTTTTGTGTTTTTTTTTTTGAGGGGGGTTCTTTTTGAGACATGGTCTTCCTATAGTCCCAGCTAGCCTAGAACTCACTATGTAGACCAGGTTGACCTAGAATTCAAAGACATCTGCCTGCCTCTGCCTCCAGAGTTCTGGGAATAAAGGCATGAGCCACCACACCTGGCCTTTTCTTGAGAGTTTTCATGAGTCAAAATAGGTTTGTGGTGCAACGTGTAGCAAAAGTACATTGAGCAAAAATGAAGCAAATCGAATAAAACCGTGGGCTCCATCCATTATAACCTATGTGTGTTTTGGCAAAGTGACTCTTGGCTCGTGCTCTTTTTGTAAAGTGGGCATAGTAAGATATATATTTAGTGGGATTGTTTCACCTTTTATTTAATGCATAAAATTCATTTGAAGTTATTCTAGACTTCAAAATATTATCTGTGTAAGTGTTGCACAATTCAACAGCATCCCTCTGATGGCAATGTGAAGAATGGATTGCAGTGTGAGGAAACTGATACTTCCATACTTCCAAAAAGGTGTCGTAGAGACATATTATCCAGTAGATGGAGAAGCAGGGCACCTATTCATTGAACAATAAAGATGAGTAATGGAAAAGAAAATGAAAAAATGACACCCCTCAGCTTCTAATTCAGATGTTCAAGTGAATGATTTTACCTCAACACTCCACACTCCACCTGCTACTTCTCTGCAGCTAAACTATCCAAAGACTCACTAGGATTTATAACGAACAACAAAGAAGACAAAATCCTTAGAATCCAGCAGCAGCAAGATGCTCCCACTAAGCTTATTCTATGCTTGTGTCATTAAAACGACCCTGTTCTCAAACCTTTGCGATATAAAAATAACCAAGCAATTATTTCTCAGTCCAGAAGAAAATATTGCATCTTTTTGCACCACAGAGATTACAGGTCTGGACTGGGGCATATTTTCAAGAGCTGAGGGTCAATGTACGCTCCATTTACACATGTTTTGTATTCTCTTGGGACAATAATGAAAGTTTTCACATGGTTGGGTGGGTATTTCTTGAGAATGGTTACAACTGATCAAGTAGCAGGGGCAGAATTCATGAGGTAATTTAAAACGTAGATCTGTGAAAGAAAATGAGTTTTAGGATCACCATTGTTACAATATCCTATTGAATAAAACATGGAAAAGTATATACAAGAGATATAAAGTGACACTAAAATCTTAGGCAACTACTCTTTGGAATTCTTTCCTGTTGCTTGAATTACACACATATAAAATATATTTCTATTTCTGTTTTTAAAACTACCATCTGCATCTCTACTACACAATCCAAGAATTAAGAGAGCTGAATATATTATGTGCCATAAAACTTATGTAAATCTATTATATCAGTTATGGTTATAGAAATAAATTTTATTAAACTTCATTTCATCATTAAATGTCACTAAACATGTACAAGTGACTAATTATAATACTATATATTAAAAGTATTATTTTAAATTTGGAGAATAGAGGCAGAGTGGTAATTGAACATAATGTTATAAATTCTCTCTCTATATAAGTTTTTAGTTTGGTTAAAAACAACTTCATGGAAACATCTATACTTTAGAAGTTACAGATTAACATTAGTCACTCTATCATACAAATGTTCTAAATGCATCTCCGTCTACTGTGCATCTAATGTTTAATGTATCACCTTAGACAGAGGTGACACACAGGGTAATAAACACACACTCATAAAGCAGTATATTTTAAAGATCTTTCTGCATAATTTTCAGAGATGAGAGACTAAATGTTATGAAACAAATATCCCTTCCAAGTTCAGTGGAATCCAACTTTGCCTCTGGATCAGAGAAGGACAATCCTCAGCTACTTCCTATCCACTAGTCACTGAAAAGCATCACAAAGATAAGAAAAGCAGTACTGTACATTCCCTATGTGTTAATACAATTATAGCTGCACTCTGCTTGGAAGTATAACACCCAAACCACGGGACTTCCCAGATTGCTTACACTCAAGCATGTTAGGTCTTGTTCTCCTTCTGAATAAAGATGTTATTTGTCCAGAAATTTCCTTTGGTTTTTCCAGGTGTTTAAAGCTACTTGATAACTTAATGCTACATACATAAATATAGCTGAAGGGGTTTAACTCATAATCTGGCTATTTATATTACATGGTGTACCCCAAACCAGGTAAGCAATAGAACAAGGCAGAACCAACATAGCTGTGTTTTCTTTTGCTTTTACTTTTCCTATCCCCTACAAACTTGGAACTAGAAAACAATTAAAATGTTCACTAGCTCTCAATCACTATTCCTCAAAAGTTGTTTTTTTAATATGAATGCATCACAATATTAAAATACATATGCACCATTATATGAGTCTCAGTGTAATTATAGTTTTGTATAATTAGAGTTTCATGTCAAAAGATTTACAGCTTTATCACCTCAAGCAATATTCACAGCTGCCAAGAATGATTTATGCAATAATGACTTAAACTGTAAAATAGAATTCTCAAAGGAAGGGCTGTCAAATAGTCCTACTTCAAATAAGTGAGTTTTTAAAAATTGGTACTTTGGTAAATAAAGAGTTCTATTATACCTAGAACAGGCATGTAATGGAGCCAGAAAAGAAGCATTGTTTCTCAGTGGACTATGCAGATCATGAGGTATCCACAGGGATTCACTACATACATATCTGGCTTCCACAACTCAGGAGATCTCTGCACCCCTTCAGAATATAAGCTTTTAGAAATAATGCCTTGTTCATATTTTTGCTACTCTGTCCTGAAAATAAAGAAACGTAATATATCAAGATTTTGCTAAGTTTCTTATTGTGTTCATGACATGACACTTTATATTCCAGTGAACTGCTGAATTAAGTAAGAATACGTAACAGAAGCATTTACTGAATGAATTAAGAGTTAAGAAACCAAACTACCAAAATAAGTGACCTCAATAAAAAAAAAATTAAGGAAACTTTAAGAAACAGTCTAATGAAAATGTTGCTGACTGTTTTTCTTTCTTTAGGCCTATTTTTATAAAAGCAGAGTGGCTGCCAGGTCAACAACAGGTGAGACTATAAAAGCTTCTGAACCTCAAAAGCTTTCACTGGTTTTATAGTTATCGTGTGAATAATACCAGCATGCTACGAAGATTCTATTCACTGTACCTGAACTCGTATCAAAACACTTAGTTTACTGTATTCAAAGCAAGTAAGTATGACTATATCTTGATAACCTCCAAGAAGATTCAAGTTAATCATTTTTCTTTGAAAAACAGAAAAAGCTTGGTTCATCTATTTGTTTCCCATCTCAACGAAAGCTAAATAGTTTCTTATTAACACTAAAGATACCCAAGACCTTGAAGAGTGAGTCGTGTCTGAAAAATACATCAATAGAGTCAAAACTGTCACCCAAAATGGACATCTCTATAACTCCACAGACTTCTGAATAAAGGCCTTCTGTATGAAAACAGGAGTGTTTAAATTCATAGAACCAAGCAAACCACTCAGATTAGATTTGTCAATAGTAAATACACAACATCTCCACTATGGAAATAGTGATTACCAACAGGTCTGTGATTCAATATGAAATTCCTTTCTCTAAGTGTTCTGAGATCGTTGTGTAGTTATAGCATATGAACTAACTAGGATTCAAAACTTCTACACTGTATTTACACCTTAATAACAACTTCCAATTTAAAACATTCTGAAGATTTTACTTAGTAGCTAAGTGATTTAGTCATTTCAAATTGATTTTATACTTAAATTCGGTAAGTCACAAAATAAAGAAATACCCATGAAAACATAATGATCAATGATGGACCACCATGCACTGAAGAATCCCAACATAGACCAGGTCACCATTATCACATACATTCGCATGGAGAAATATCACACATTCAAATTCTTTCTAAAGTCCAGTTTCTTGGCATAAAATAACCAAAAAGTAAGTTTCACTTGGATTGTAAGAGTCTCTGTCCAAAATAAGTAAGAGAATAAAGTAATTATACTATTTATAATGTACAGTGATACTAACTGAAAATTAAGGGTAAATGGAAAAAAATTAAGAAACAATCTCTGTACAGTTTGACACTCATATAAATGCTTTCATCCCAGAGTAGTACAAAGTTATACAAACCTGTCTTTCCACTAATATTTTGATTGCACATAGCCATTCAAGTTTGAGCCATGGAAAAATCCAGTAATTAAGAATTATACATTTTCTATCATGAAGCATTTAATTATAAGGAAATAAAAGGAAAAGTTGAACTTTTCCTTTGTTATTTTTTTTCTCTGTGGTTTATCAAATGATGAGTCATAATATGGTATAGGCTATAGTACAGCATATATTCACCAATTAAGAGGTTTCTAAAAATATGAGAAGATAGTCCTCAGCCTCATGAATTTCTGTACACAGAAAAGTGAGAAGTAGATGATGCAACGTTGACAAACGTTACCTACCATGTACACGTTTTCTAAAAATATTTTATTAAATTGGCAAATACCTAAGTGTACACATTTGGGAAAAAATATATATCTTAAAATGGATGCTATCAGTATTCATATATATTCAAATATCCATATAAATATTAATTACTTTATATTTAATGCATTTGTTGCTGCTTCCAGGGCAAGCCTAAAAAGAGGTGTGTCCTTGAAGTCTGACAAATAGTCTTAACTATGAAATGATAGTGTAGTTGTATTTGTGAAAGTGAGTGTTAATAATGCCACAGAATCACAGTTCCTTTTCTGTATTTCTTATGTTATAACAAGTTACTCATTTTATAACACATACATGTATGTAAATTTAATAGAAAAATTATAGAAGTACACTATGCTTAATCTTATATAAAAACAAGTAAGAGAAACAAGAGGTCTGGTCCATCAACACTTAAAGGGCCAAGAAACACTTAGAACTGTAATAATTTCAATTTCAGATTACACAGTTTCCAAAGGTATATTTGTGACATATATTCAAATCCATGCAATGTGTTTCTCTTCCACTACTCACAGAGCAAGGCAAGCAATGGACTGATCTTTATGCCATTCCTTTGAAAAGCAATACGCAGGGCTGACTATGCCATTTTTGTCCACAGTGACATTAAGTTACTGCACTTCCAAAGAGTTCAAACAAGGTACCAGTATGCAAAGAAGAAAATTTTCCTTCTGGTCCACTAACAAGAACATCCCTACCTCCTGGATACTAAGACTCTAGGCAAAGATTTCATCTACAATTAAGTATTTGGGGTTTCTCAACATATGAACTTTCAGTAACCAAAATTTATTTCAAAGAAAATCAGATATATGGAATTATAAATAGATCAAATTTACCATTTTTATGATAGTAGGTGACCTCCACTTTCCTCTCCTCTGACCCCAACAATGCCTGGGCAATTTGGGCAATATCATGCCTCTTGGTCTCAGGCCCATGGAGAAAGTCGCAGGTGCACGGTTTCTGCATGACATCTGGCCTGGAGAAACCAGTCATCTCACAGAACCCATCATTGCAGTAGATGATGGCACAGTTTTGCACCCTTGCATTTGCAATGATAAATTTTTTATCTGCAATAAAAAGATGATAAGACATCTTTTAAAATCTTCCACAAGATTCTTATAAACACTAAAGCAATTTGTTGCATAATAAGAGGTCTGAAATGCAGGTGCTTCCTAAAATGCTAATTACTCAGACCTTTCCAATAAAATTAAATCAGACACACACACACACACACACACACACACACACACACACACACACATGCCCCTACAAACTTTAACTGTGGTATTAAGAACCCTAAGTAATTTACACAAAATAAATTAAGAAACTACTCTTCTAGTTACAAGAACAGAATTTCTCATGTAATCTAGTTCTCAAGTTATGTGATTCCTAGGATTTCTAGTGGACAAGCAGACCAGCAGCTTGCCTATGGATGTTTCCAGAATGTTATTTAATTATGAGATAAAATTTTCCTAAATCAAAACAATGAGACATCTTGTAACTGTCAATTTTCTCACTTCAACTTTGGCCCATAGAACAAACTTTCTCAGAGTAGTCTTAATGATTTAATTTAGCTCTTTTAGATTCCTGTAAAGAAGGCCTTTCTACAAATGTTTGTATTTTTAAAAACAATCATTTTTTTAGCAATGAAACTACAAGTTAATAATCAATAACACAAAGTTTCACACGTTCATGCTGCACATTTCCAAAAGATAAAAATTTTCACACATATATGCAGTTAGTGTCATGCTAACACACCTTTTTAACTTGTCCTTCGTAAGAAACTAGAATTTTTATATAATAGATATTTTACAACAACATTAATTTTAATAACAACCTACAAGTACTATTTTCAGAAAGAAAATGAAGCAGGAAAGTCAAGTTTATTTTGTACACAAGATATCAGATCCCTGTGCATCACTAAATGCAGTGATGGAAAACTTGTAACATACACAACATAAAGAGTTAATGCAGAAAATAAATAGACAAGCATAGGACTTTAAATTACTAGATTTATTTAAAATAATTAATTCCTGTAGTTTGTCCACATGAGCATATCAAATTTCTCTACATTCAGTATCTGTGGGATCTACTAACTACACTTCGATTTTTAAATTCCCCGATGAAAAATTTAGAGGGTTAACAGAGAGACAGAAATATTATTTTGGAATAGTGAGCTGCTTTCATTGGAAACCAACACACTGCTTTCCCAAATTATCGTGTTTGGCGTACATTTGCACTGATTCCGTACAAAGTTCAGCTTTAAGAGCTAACTAACACCAAGGAAACATCCTCGTCATTTCACAGCCCTGCAGTTTACCAAGATAGAACACTGTTTGCATATCCATTTACATCAGTACTACCATTTACATATTTCTGTTCCGAGATTATCCTCTGCTCTGCACCTGACTTTAAAAAGTCTACCATTAAAGAGCCTTAAAATATGAACCCATGTTTTACCAGCACGTTCCCTTTAAGGTAGTAGAATAGTGGGACATTAAGTAGCAAGGCAGATAATGGAGCAGTAGGGAGGGAGGATCAAATTGCCTTGTATAATGGAGTCCATAATCTAAAATGTAAATCAAAATTAATATTAGAAAGAGAACACTAACGCTGCCATTCGAAGCGCCTGGCCGAGTCCTCCAGCCCCTGAACTTGACCGCCTGGAGTTGCCAATCTCCCCAGGTTGGGAGCAACGGACGCCAAGTGCAGTACCAAAGCCGAGAGCGAGCGCAAGAGAAGAGAACAAATGAACTTACTTTGCCCTTCAAATTTCCGTATGATGGTCCCCAGGAACGTGTTTTGTGGTGCCACATGCCCCCTGCGAACAGGCATGTTGCCCGGGTCTTCGCTGAGCGCCCGAGCTCGGAGTTCTCCCGGGATCTCTCCCGGGCTACAGCCCAGGCCAGCGCGCGAGCCGCTCTTTGTGGCAGCGCATCCTCTTTGGAGAGCAGAAATCTCTTCCCATTAGCACCACTTCGAGACACCCGCGTTCCCTGGCGGAGTCCAATCCATTCCCCTCACCTTCCGGAGGGGGCCTCGCGCGGCCAGCCGCGGGTGAGAGGCTTGGGGGCGGGGAGGGCAGGAGGCGGGGTGCGGGAGGGGGCGGGGGGGGGCGGGGGGGCGGGGCGGGGGGCGGGTGGGGCCGGGGGGCGGGGAGTCACAAGGGCAATCGATCTGTTTCTCTTCTCCCAAACAGCGCCAATTTCCCAGTGCAAATGGGCTTAACCTGGCTATAGCCCAGAGTGGTGAGGATGACTGGGGGGCGGGGGTGGGATGGGGTGGAAGACTTGTGCGCCTTTTGCAGGAAGGGGAAAAGGAAAAGGAGGCAGGGTGGGGGTTGACGTTTCTGTCCCCGCCCTCTCCCCCTACACACACACACACACACACACACACACACACACACAGCCTTTATCCTGAGAGCTTGGGCGCCGCCACAGCTCTGATTACTCAAGCGTGCTCTAGCGGAAGGCAGCCAAGAAATCTCCAAAACTCAGTGACAAACAGCTACTCTGGGAAGGTGATCTCCACGGCCACTAGGCTCCATCCTTTAGCTCCTCACGCCGCTGTAAGCTAATACCCTCAGCTACAAAGAAAAGACAGGTAGGAAGCCAGTTGAGGAGTGTTTCTAGCTCTGTGGGGCGCTCTGGGGGTTAAAGATCGAGGATGGACCACTTTGAAGTGCAGGTTCAGTGTCAGGGTGCAGCTCCAACCCCAGAACCCCTAGTGGGTGGGCGCTGAAGCCAGAGCTGCCCAAGGCTGAGCTACGCCTGGGAAAGACTGAAGACTTCTCCACCGCTGAGCATGCCGGGCTTCCCCGCGGGAATCCCGAAGAGTTGCAAGGTTGAGGGGTGACTGGGTCTCCAGGTGCTTGACGCTGCGAGAAGGTTAAGGCCAAAGCTTGTGTAAGGACTGCTACAGAACAAGGCTAGAGTTTGAAGAGGGAGAGGCTGAGCGCCAAGGGGAAGGAACAAAAGGTGGGTGGGGCTGAGAGTTAGCAGCTTCGCTGTGACCTCCCGTGCGGCTACTTCCAAAGCATACTAGCAGCGTCTTTCTGCTTCTAGATCAGTTCTGAAGGAGCGCTAGCCTAGGACGGGAACAGACTCAAAGGACAAAATCCACACCACCTTGTCCCTGCTTCTCAGAGCCTGCCAACACCGGAATCTTGGTTTATACACACTTTTGGTCAAATATTCATGGAGACTTAGGGTGTCAAATGTGTCAAACTACTCAGGAAACATTTTCAAAGTTGTTCTTCTATTTTCTGGTTTCTTTTCCTTCACTTATATTATCTTCTTCAATAGCTCTATTCACGTTGTTTTCTGTAAATAACATTTGTTACCACTTCACTCTGCAAATACAGCGCAGGCAAGCGTCTGGTTTCCAACTGTCAGTAAAGGTCCATGGCCTTCTATCAACAACACATGCTGCTGCAAAGAGGGTCTTTGGGGGTGGGGGGAGGCGCACGCAAATCATTTTTCTGTGTGTGTGAGTGAGTTGCGTTCATAGTTGCTCAGTTACAGTCTCAAATCCAGAGTGAAACAATGAGAGTGAAACCAAGAAGGGTCAAGAAACAAGATCAGTTTATCAAGGTGAATCCTGGATATTCTGAAGAAATAAGGAAGTAAACATACTACTTTTAAAGTTTATGTTCCAAAATCATAACACCAAGAAAACCAAAATAAAATTAAGAACCCAAGAAATTCTAACTCTTTTATAGAGAATATTTGAAAAGAATCAAAGAGGACAAAAACCTCAAAGGTGAATTTTCCGGTTAATTTGCATGACTAAAAAGAAGAGATCAATGAAAACCCATAGGCTCTTATGGTAGTGTGAGCTTTTCGGTATCTGTACATTTGACTCTCTTGGGATATTGAAGAATCACAGTTCTTTGGCGCTTGACTTATTTTCTCTTGGTTTCCTTTTAAATAGATCATTTTGTCATTTTCTTCCCTAGCTGCAACTGGGCTTGCAAGAAGTCAGTTCGGCTTCAAGATGCTATCCATGGTGCTGACTCTGATCCTGCCTTTAGCAACTAGTCTTTGCCTGCTGTCCACAACACAACAGAACTGCAAACTCAATCAAATGGGTTCTGATATAGCACATACCACAGTTTTGTTCATAGAAGCACACATTGATATTTTTGACATATTTCTAAAACCTCCCCAAATGAAGGACTCCTGAGAAAGACGAATAATTTATAAAAACTGTGTGGATTGTAAATAAATTTTCTGTGAAAACTTTCATTGTTATTAGGGTTTCATGACACAATAGTCCAACAATAAGTTGCAGCAAAGTCTTATGACTGTCTAATAAGATTTAAATGGCCTTTAAACTCAGCACATAAGTAGTACTTTAAACTAATAGCCACTCTAAGTATATTTTGAAAAGCAGATTTTATCTTCTATAAGATGTATTGACATGCAGGAGTTTACTGTGCAATGTTTACATTTATAAGTGCAACATTAAATTTCACAAGCAATTGAGTTTGGAAACCTTGTTATCCCACGTTCTCTCTTCAAGAGTAAAGTGATGTCCTATTTCCTGAATGATCCTCTCTTTAGCTGCATCTTTCATAACAGTATCTGTTTAGACAGGCTAGTGAAATACATGATAAATTTCCATCATGTGTGTTGCATGTCAGTAGAATCTATGAGGTACATTTTATTCCTAGACATACTTAACTCTAAGATCAGTTCTATTAATGATTATATGTAAAATCATAGAACATTCTACAATCTGTGTATTGTAATTGATTGATATGAACAGAAGATTAAAGGCATCCTGTTTCTAAATTACCCCAGTAATTGTGTTCATGCCTTATATATTGGTACAGTGGCGACAAGTACATTAATCTATACTGAGCCAGTAATAGAATCAAACTAGAGGATGACAATCAAGATTGCTTGCTGACTGGAAAGTTACCTCCTCTCATTACCACCAGCTGAAAATGCTAACCAGATTTCATGATTTTTATTTTTTCATAAGAATTTTATATGTTTAGAGTTTTGGATGTACAGCTATTAAACAAAATACATAGGCCGAGCTATTGAATTCCTATGAAATGTATAGTTTTAATATTCAGCAAGTCAATGTTGAGAAAAGATATATAGAACAGATTCAGATATATATATATATATATATATATATATTTAAAATAACACAATTGTTCACGTTATCTTAGAATCCAAGTTCTCCAGGACTTGTTATGCAAATATTTTAGAAATTCCTATCTCATGGTAAATACTCTTTAAGTTTTATACATTCAAAATTCTGCATATGTGTGGTGCTGGAGAAACAACTCAGTGGTGGAAAAAGCATGCTTACCTAACATGTGCAAATATCTAGATTCAATGTCCACCAAACTGTAAAATGAATGGCATCTTATTTAAGAAATCTACATTAGCAAATATTCAAGCATCCCATAAATATTCATGAATCTTTAAGGAAATGTAGTAACCATTATAGAACATTTAAATGATATTCTCACATTGACAGAAAATGGCAAATTTAATACGAAATGAGTGGTGTTAATTTAGCACTTTGAAGTTTCGAAGTGAGGTAGAATACACTTCAATAAGATTTATATGAAATGTTTTTCAATTTAGCAAAACTATTTAATTGAACTAGTGACCACAATGCATTCTTTTTAATGGCTATTTTAATGTAGCCTATGGAGATGCTGGGTTTTATCTTACTAACTGGGTCACATCTAACTTAAGAAACATCTGACTCTACAGTTATGAGTTAGGCAGATTTTGGCTTGCATTATCATATGTAGCTCCAGAATCTCAGAAGAGACAGAAATTTTGAGGTCATCTATTAACACAGTAATATTTTTGTGCAGCTTTGAATAGTAAGAAGAGCAGAAGGAAGACTGGGCTTTAACATTAAACTGTTTTCTTTAACAGAAATTAGGGGCTTGGAGATGGCTAAGTGGGTAAAGTGCTTGTCATGGACACATGAAAACCTGAGGTAAGATGACCTGAGTTAGGATCCCTTTCACCTATATAACAGCTGAGTATGGTGGCTTGCCTTTGTCCCCAGAGCTGAATGAATAAAATAGGTGGATTCCAGCAGTACTGACCCAAGAAGCTAGTGAGTGACGGGCTCAATGAGAGGCCTTGTCTCAAAAAATAATGTAGAGAACAATAGAGGAGTAACCCTGAAAACAACCTCTGGGATTCTCAAAATATAAAGCAGAGAAGGATAGTGGAAGACAGTCAACTTGGAAACACGGACCTCTGATCTACAAACATAGAGAGAGTGACAGAACCAGAGACAGAGACAGACAGAACAAATTTACTAATGTACACAAAAATTGAAAAATAACAGAAAAAATGAAAATATTTAAGATATTTCAGGTTGCATTACTTAAATAAGTATAACAATTCCTAACAATTCAGTTTTGTATGAAGAGTAAGTTGGAGAACAAATAAATCACAAAATCTAGAATATAATGAATAATTAAAAAACTGTTTTACTGTCTTGTAAATACTCTCAAACTTTAATTAACACATAGTGAAGTCAAAGTATAGGATTTGCTTATTTTGATTGTTTGTGTAAGTGGAATGGTGGAGTGGTCCTAAGAGAGAAAGAAAAGGGCAAGAGAAAGAAGAAGAAGAAGAAGAAGAAGAAGAAGAAGAAGAAGAAGAAGAAGGAGGAGGAGGAGGAGGAGGAGGAGGAGGAGGAGGAGGAGGAGGAGGAGGAGGAGAAGAAGAAGAAAAAGAGAGAGAGAGAGAGAGAGAGAGAGAGAGAGAGAGAAAGGTATCCGATCAGGTAGGTAGATCATACCTGTCAAATACCTTAGATTACTACCAGAGATATCATAATGTGTTGCTACACCATAGACATTCTATCAGAAAGTGTAGATTCTTTTCTAATAACAAGCTTTGCATCTTAGTTTAAATCCTTATTTTGATTGTCTACTTCACCTCAGAAGCTTTTATTGTCAAAGTATTTGGCATATTAATTTAACACATATTAATATTTTTATGTTAATGATAATGTATAACAATACTATAAGAACATACTCTTTCCTGTGAAGAACGAGGTGCTGATTGTCTTTTCCCTAACATACATTATTACAGAATGTAACGAGCTCAAATGTGAAATTATTACATCCTTTTCTAATCAATGTATGGGATAATGATATAAAAGAACTTGATTACTTATGAAACTCTAGTAGAAATAGGTTTGTTAAACTAAAGTAAATGAATATATCAAAACTCTACAAGTTATTTAATAATGTACATTGGTTAGACTGTTTAAATGTTTTTTAATTTAATAAATATATGAATCAAAACCGAGAAAATTCTTACATATTGCTTTCTTGAAGACTGAATATAAGTACTTTTTGAATATCAGTAGTTTCATTTGACCTATTCATTTTAAAATTTTGGATAAAGTACTTGCTGTAGTCATTAAGTCTAATTTGAAAATAGCCTCAATTAAAAACTTAATCAAGTTATTGATCTTGTATAACAATAATTTAATTTTTTTTTACTCCCTGATACAATCAACACTCAAAAATAAATACTAAATGCATATATTTTGAGATGATTGAACTGGGCTTATCAACTTTACCTTTTATTTTGAAGGAAGTTTTCCAACTTATGTCTAACCGATTTTACAGCATGTTCAAGCACTTCAGTCAAAATGATGGGGCTGTCTTATGAGTCCTAATTGTGAGAGATACTGAGGAGCCTTTTGGGAAAACATTGAACCTAAGTATAAAGGCTTGAAAAGTTGATTTAATAATGAAAATCCTCATCATCAAGGGAAATCACAAATGTTTCTGGCTATTATATGAATGGAAAATAAATTGATTTACAACTTTTCCCAATACTAACGTTTTTACTGACATTATTGCATCCTTTCATAGTATTTAAAACACTTCTATATATATAGAAAACCCTAGGCTAGAGAAATGGTTCAGTGGTTAAGAGCATTGATTGCTCTTGAAGAGGACCAGGGCTCAGTTTCCAGCACCCACTTGGTGGCTAACAACCATCCATAACTACAGTTCTAGCGGATCCAACAGCGTTTTCTGACTTCTGTGAACATTACACAACATAGGTGTATTTACATACAAGCAGGCAATACACTAAGACACATAAAATTAAATTAAAATAACAATAAAATATTTAAAAATCTAGAAAATTTTAAATCAATAGTATTGAAGTATATGTAACATATATACATATACACATATAAGTATACACATATACACATCTTTTTGAAGTTTTTATTGATTTGTATGCGTGTTTTACCTTCATGTATGTAAGTATACCAAGGGCATGCAGTACCTGCAGAAGCCAGAAGAGGACATTTGATCCCTTGCAATTGTTGTTTAGAGAAGTTGTTAGCCACCATGTGTGCTAGGAACTGAAACCAGGTCTTCTGCAAGAGCAGCCAGGGCTCTTAATCACTGAGTCATCCCTCCAGCCCCAAATATACATATCTTAGCCATTCAGTTAAAATAGTTCTTTAAGAATATTTATCTTGAAATCATGATAAATTCATGCCATGTTTCATTGTAAAAAGTACACAAAGCTCTCAATCATCTTTATCAAGATTCTCCCAATAATATCATCTTGCATAAGTGTGGAAAAAACATGTGGCCTGTAAAGCATAAAATAAAGAAGTCAGTCTTCTCTTGGTGTGTTGTTGGTCCCCAAATAAGCCTATGGATTACAGGTCTCTAAGGACTCTCAAGAAGCATAAAGTTGTTTTGTTTGTTGTCATAGGTTTTCTAACATATATATGTGTGTGTATATATATATATATATATATATATATAATGTTATAGGTTTTTTAATGTATATAATAATTTATGCTAAAATCAGTAAATTGAAGGTGCAAAGGGAGCAGTTTAGAAGTACAGGTATTAAGGGGTGTCTACCCCAATGGTTCACATAGCAATTGGCTTAATTTTCCTAAAAATAATATGACTACACAGATAAAGAGCTGTAAAAAAGATGGCTCCCTGAGACTTGGTGTTCAAGATTTTAGATATCACGATGGAGGTACTGAGTACCTGTGTGATTGGTTTCAGTTACTGGCACTCCTCACTCCTCAAGATGTCAAGCAGACATAGCATGGCTTAAAGCCTCCAGCATATATAAACACTGTTAACAGGCAAGGAAATCCAAAGGCAATTCCCAGGGGCTCAGACAAAGGCAGGTTCTTGAGGAAGCTGTCTCTCAAAGGAACACATGAGGCCAGAGAGGACTCGTGGTGTCTTCCCGATTATTCTCCACCTTCTTTTTTGAGTCAGAGTCTCTTACTGAACCTAAAGGTTGATACTTTGGTTAGGTTAGCAGACAAAGAATCTCCTGGGATCTGTCTCTGTTGTCAGGTGCTGGGATTATAGAACACACATCCTTGCTCGGCATTTTATGGGTGCTGATGACCTGAACTCAGGTCCCCTTACTTTCACATCAAGGGTTCTTACCCATTTTGCTGTCTCCCCATCCCCAGAATGAATTTTTAAATAACAATGTGACAGACTATTATTGATGCTACTGAAAGACTTGAGAAAGCGTCTGAGAGAGAATTTTCTTAACGGCTGTGATAGCATCCAGCATAGTGCACCATAGTAGGGTAGAGACTGGCAGTCTGCACTCTATTACAGGCAAGTGGTCTCTGAAGGATCAGTTAGAGGCGAGAGAAACCGAAGATTGTGAACAAGCCTCATTTCCTCTCTCTCCATTGTCCTCTTCTTTTACTAATGAATTTTAAATAATCCTTTTCTCCTTTTAGACACACAACCAGTATCTTGGCGACCATGTGTTATTTATTTCAGGATTCCTAATATTGAACATGCCATCTGTCACACAGTGGTGGCCAATAAGTGCTGTTATGATAAAGAAGAAAGGAAAACATTCCAGATGAATGTGAATGAACTGACAGAAAAGAGACAGGATGACAAAAAGGAAGAAGGCACTTGGGACAGGAAAGGCAGAAGAAAAGATATCAGGAAATGGTGATGAAAGATGCTGAGAAGGTGAGAGTGAGAAAGAAAGGAGGAAAAACGGCCAATAGAAAGGATGAAGGAGAGAGGGGAACAGAGACAAAAGCAGAAAAAGTAAAGACAAATGGGTAAAAGGACAAAGAATGCTGAAAAGAAAGAGCGAAAATGAAAAAAAGAAGAGAGCCACCTTGAGCTGCTCCAGCCTCCCTGCACACTGTAAAACACCACACAGTTCAGGAGCTATTTAAAGCAGAACGGCCCCAAACCCACATCAGCACTGCAGCCCACATACCAGGAAAGGAATAACTTCCAAGAAGCAATAGGAATCTATTTCTAAGTAAATAAACATCGTCATTTTCCCATTCAGGTGGTTGCCTAAGTTTGGTGTATGCTTGATACTTTAAAGGTGTTTATGAATAATTTAGTGCAAATGACATCCCATTTTAATGACATTTGAAAGAAGCATAAACATGCATGTTAAGTAGCATAGTAGCATGCTCACTGATGATTTGAAATCAATTCTGTCTTAAAACTACTAAATACAAATGTATATTTGCAAGTAAGTAACTTTTGCTCAACTATAAATCAATGATAATCATACTTGCAAGTGGTTGTTATTGATAGTCCCAGTGAAACTCAGGGCTTCTACGTGCAAACCTGTGTGCATTAATGTTCATCTTTACCGCCCCTTTCTCCTCACCTTGCTCTGTGCTGATGCTGAAGGGAACTTTCTGTTCACAGAGTGAAGCAAGTGAGAGGACTTTCCCTTGCCTGGGCTTGATTTAGCTACTAAGAAAATTGAGATGGAGGGATTGGCTTTAGGTCATAAAATGAGTTCAGTTCAGTTCACTTTTCAGTCCTGTAACTAATATGTGAATCCCATTCCCTTCTTAACTGTTGGAACATGCTCCTTCTCCCAAATCTGTTAAATTTCTAAATTTGATAACTAATTTGAATGTTTCTTTTTAACCAACACTGCATATCTGAGCCATACTTCACATTCAAGTACAATTTAGAAAAGCTTTTCAGCACTTTGGATCTGGAAATTTTCTTAGTTGCTTTTCCCAAAGTGGATACATTTAATCTTTTCTAAGATAAATTTCCATTTTTTCTGTTGCTAATTTGTACTAAGTGAATATTATATATTCATTTGAATGAAATATAACTATGAAACTGTATCACACTAATACTTTATGTCCAAACTTCTGTGCTAAGTATTTGTTCAATGTTGGTAACCTATTTTATAAATAGAGCTAATCTAAATAACCAAACCATGGTGCCTGCCCTCTATCAAATTAGTAATTAACATTGTTAGCCAAAGATAGACTTAAGCACTGGAAATAATTCTCCTTCATTACTTATATTCCTTCCACTTCGTCTTGGCATTTTTTATTTCTTATCATTTTTATCTAAGTTCTTATTTTACAGCTTTGCATTGCACAGTAGCAAATAGCACCAGGTCGTTTTCCTCGAACACTTGGTGTTTCACTGCCAGTTCTCTCTTTTTTCTTTTTTTTTATCAACCACAATCTAAAATGGAACTCAGGTCAGAAACTCCTCTTTCAAACCTTTTCACTTTTGTTTCATGATATTTTGCCATGCACTATTATAGACCAAAATGTGTTTCTCCTTCTTTATCCTGGCAGACATTATATTATGAAACATGCTATAAATGAAACTAAGAAAAGGCTTTCCATGGATGCAAATTCCTTGCTCTATGTGATTATTCAAGTCGTCCATGAGTGAAAGCACCTGAAGGGAGTACGAGATGGTTTAGTGGGTAGAGGTGCTTGCTTCCAGGCCTGACAACTGGAGCTAAATTCCCAGATTATAAATGGCAGAAGCAGACAAGCATTCCAGCAAGCTGTCCCATGACATCCTCACGCACCCCCACCCCCACCCCACAGAAACACAGAATAAATAAATTTCAAAAAGATGCATGGGAATCAAGATAAAAATGATGAAAAGAAACCAACTTGCACATGTTATTTGTATGTGACATTTTCTGTTGAAGTTTCCATAATAATCATGCAGGCTTGTTACAGAATCTGTCACTTTCACGAAGACTTACATTGATATTTGCATTAAGCAATGTGACATTGTCCTTCTTCTGAAATTTCAGGTTACCTTATTGAATTTGGCACTGAAAAATTAGTAAATGGTGGAGGAGGCAGTCCCTTCCTATGTATGACTGTAAGTGTGTTCTTGTCTGAAAGCAATAGAAAACCCCATTAATGTACCTGACTCGAAGCTTGAGTCTGTTCAGTTCAAAAATTTGCCATTGGAGACCCAGGAATGTTCAATCCCCTTTTCTACTCTTTTTTGGTGTTGTTTTCTTCCTGGAGGCAATACAGTTCTTGTCTGTCTAGGCTTCTGATTGTATGCCAGGTAGGATGAACTACAACAAGAAGAAAATGAGTCAAAAAAAAAAGGAGAAAATATATAAGAGCTGAATCTGTCCCTTTTTTTTGGTCTAAAACCAGATAAACGTTCATCTTCCCAAGAATTCTGCCTAACAAGCCTGCTCCTTATGATATTTGATCCCAACTAGACATTGTAGTCATTCTTAACCGGGAAGTAAATAAGAATACTTTAAAAATTTTATTTAATATCTTAAATTGTATGCAAGTTTCTTTATTGTCTGTCAAATGCAAAGGCTCTGAGAATATGTTTGTGTGTGCAGCTTATGAAATATCTTTACCTTCTACACTTTGTAATATAACTCACCAAAGAAAATTCCTTGGCAGAAACATTTGTATAAGTTCTTTAGTGACCCAATAATATAAGTGCTTACATTACTATAGATTTAAATAATAAACATGATTGCTAGCAGTAAAATGCAAGCTGTAATAGGAAATGACTTTCAGGGAATTCTGTTTTTCTGCTGTCCATCAAATCATGCTACTTGTCAAGTCTCATACCCTGTGCATGAACAGAATTGTTTCTCAATAAGATTAGAATTTGCACATGGTTCCACTTTCCTTCATTCTTTCTACATTATACCAGAGGAGTATAGTGATTTTCCACAAAACTCAGTGTCAAAATTTAATCTTCCATTGATCTCAAACTTGGTGTCTCAATTTATATGACTGATAGCTTTACTGTTTTTTAAATCTTGCCATGAACTGAATATGTATATATCTCCTATGATTATTCAGAAAACATAATATATATATGCAGAATATTTTTACAAATTTAAATGTTTCTATTTGTTTTTATTTTATTTTATTGAATTTTTGTGATTTCTATATAATATAATTTGATGATATTTAGATTCCTTCCCTTATCCTCAAACCTGTTATTGCCCTTGTCCAATTTAATGTACTATATTTCATGTATAATAAAGCCTATAAGTCTAATTGGTGTCTCCAAATGTCCTTCAGTGTGGGTCCAGTTTACTTTACCCTTATTAACGTACTAAGACTTAATTTGTGTCTCCAAATGTCCTTCAGTATGGATCCAGTTACTTTACCCTGATTAACGTACTAAGACTACCATTCATGAAACAGACTGACTTTGCCCTTCCTAGCAGGCCTCTGTTGTCACAATTTTCCATGGTGAAATTAGATCTTCTTATCTACTTCCTCATGTCTATACTGGGAGGTTGAGTGGATTGAGCTTACATTGGACTTGTACATGTTGTGACCATTGTTGTGAGTTCATATGAGTAACTGACCAAATGTCTAGAAAACTGTGTTTCCTTGTCATCATCTACCACCTCTGACTTACAGTCATTCCATCTCCTCTTCCATAATGATCCTCTTCCACATCTCCTCTTCACTGAGCCTTGGGAGGCAGAAGTTTCATCTAGGTATCCTAATCAGGGATAAGCACTCTGTAGCTTCTTGGTCTTTATTGACTAATAAAGACCTAATTACTAGTTATGAGTTTCTATGTTATCATCTCTTGCATAAGGAAACTTTTCTGATGAGAGTCAGGGTATAACAGTACATCATTAAAAGTCAGTTTAATATAACTATTTAGTAAAAAAATTAATGTTAGGCTCCACCCTATGTCCTATGACCTATTTAACCTCATGTTTCTAAGCTTTGTTTCAGTATCAGGTATGGCCTCCATACTAAGAAGCAGAACTTAAACCCATTTAAAGAGTGCTTGGTTATTCTCATATTTGTGCTACTATTGTATCAGTGGGCAAATCTTTCCAGGACAATTGTTATTGTAGTTCACAGGATTCACAGCTGGGTAAAGTTGATGATTATTTTTACCTCTCAGTGCTACGCATAGCACATTCCTGCACTATGGGCACTAAGCCAGTAGAGATGAGGCTCTAAAGTTAGCACAGCTTGATTTCTTTCTGTTCTACAGCTCATGTATGCGGTGTCTTCGGCAATAAGGTTGTACCTTTCAGTTCTGGTGGGTAAGCAAGAATAGGGGCAATCCCTAGTATTTGTTGATGATCTGTGAGATCTCTGATCAACAGCTTTAAACAAGGGAGTTCATTGTTACTGGTGTTGATGTTTTATTGTTTCAGTATCCTATAATGTTTAGAAAGGGTAATGTCTCCCTGCTATAAGATAACTCATTGAAATCTTTTTTGATATATATATATATACATATATATATGTACATATATATGTATATGTATGCATATACTTGAAAAAGATTCTATAGTGGTAGGTTTCCATATGATTTTCTTTAAAAGCCTCTAGTGTTACTTATCCTTCCCCCAAAAATCCTCCTCTGCCATGCCCTCCCATTCCAGACCCCATTCAACCCTTCCTCTTCTAATATTCCCCTTCCACACTTAATATCATTGCATTCTACCACCTTCCTCAGGAAGCTCCCCCTATCCCCATGGTCACATGGCCATTTATTAGTTTCTTTATCTCTTAGAATTTTCAAATTGAAACATGCATGTAAGATTACAAAGCTAGCACCCAGCTATGAGAGAGAGCATGTGACACGTGTCTTTCTGAGTTACCTTACTATGGATGATTATTTCCAGTTCCATGCATTTACCTGAGAATTTCATAATTTTGTTTATTAAAGAGCTGGATAATATTCCATTGTGTATATGTACTATACTTTCCTTATCCATTCATCAGTTGATTGATATCTAGGTTTCCAGTTTCTGAATGTTATGAAAAGATCAACAGTAAGCATGGATTACATTATAATAGAGTATAGAAACTGGAGTGCATGCCCACATGTGGTATAGCTGTGTTGTAGAGTAAATCAATTTTGAGCTTTTTGAGGAATCTCCACACTGATTTTCATTGTGACCATGCCAATTTGCACTCTTACTAACATTGGATAAGGGTTCTCCTTTCTCCACATCTTTGCCATCTTTGTGTTTATTTGATTTTTTAATCTTTTCCATTCTGATAATGGTTAGACAAAATCTCAAACTGGTTTTAATCTGCATTTCCCAGACTGAAGATGTTTAATATTTCTTAAAACATTTCTCAGTCAGTGTGCTTCATCATTATAGAACTCCCTGTTCAACTACTTGCTCCACTTATTAATTGGGTTGTTTATTTATTTATTTATTTATGATGTCTAGCTTTACTAGTTCTTAGTATACTGTAGATATTAGCCTTTTACCAAAGGCATAGCTGGTAAAGAATTTTTTCCAGGGGCTGGAGAGTTGCCTCAGTGGTTAAGAGCACTGGCTGCAAAACACTTGGATTTGAATCCCAGCACCCACATTATGTCTACCAAGTGTTATTGCTCCAGTTCAAGGGATCTGATGACCTCTTCTGTCCTCTTCAGGCACTGTATGACACAGGTACATACACACTCATGCACACATAACACTCATACACATAATAAAATAAAAATGAATTTTTCCCATTCTATAGGTTGCCTCTTCATTCAAAGGATGGTGTCCTTTAATGTACAGAAGCTTTTTAATATCACATGGTCCCATTTGTCAATTGCTGAACCTAATGCTTGTGTCATGGGAGTCCTGTTCATAAAGTCCTTTCCTTTCCCTATAAATTCCAATGTGTTCCCTATCATCTCTTCTCTCTGTTTATGTTTCGGTTGAGGTCTTTGATCCATTTGGAGTTGAGAGTTTTACATGGTAAGACATAAGAATCAAGTTTCACTTTAATGCAAGACTTATCAAGTTTGACCAGAACCATTTTTTGAACACGTGGTCTTTTCTCCAGTGTGTAGTTTTGGCCCCTTTGTCAAAAATCACGTGGTTATAAATGTATGGAGTTAAATTTGGTCCATGAACATGATAGGTCTTTTCATCTTCTGGTATTTCTTAAATTTCTTTCTTCAGTGTTTTAAAGTATTTATTATACAGGTCCTTCACTTCCTGTGTTCAGCTTATTTCAAGATATTTTATATGTTCTGAGACTACTGTGAATGGTATTGTTTCCCAGATTTCTTTCTCAGGATGTTTCTTATTGGTGGATAGGAAATTTCTTGATCTTGGGTGTTAATTTTATATCCTGATACTTTGCTTAATGTATTTACCATCTCTAGGAGTTTTCTGGTGGAGTCTTTAGTAGCCTTTATGTATCAAACCAAATCATTTGCAAATATACTTTGGCTCCTTCCTTACTAATTTGTATTTCTCTTATTGTCTTATTGCTCTCGCTAAGACATGAAGTACAAAACTAAACAGGAATGGTGGTAGTGGACATCTTTGTCTTCTTCCTGATTAAAGAGGAATGCTTTCACTTTTTTCCCCAGTTAGTGTGATGTTAGTTTTTGACTTGTAGTATATTGCCTTTATTATGTTGAGATATGTTCCCTGAATGCCTACATATCTGAGATGTTTATCATGAATGGATTTGTTTTTTTTCAGGGGGCTTTTCGGTATCTAATGAGATGATCATGTGTTTTCTGTCCTTGAGTCTACGGATATGGTAGATTATATGTATATGTGTGTATATATATATATATATATATATATATATATATATATCCCTGTACCTCTGGGATGAAGCCAACTTTATCATAGTAGATAATCTTTTTAATGTGTTTTTGCATGCAGTTTGTAATTATTGTATTGGGAGTTTTTGCATCTATGTTCAACAGAGAGATTGATTTATATTTTTCTATTTTTCAAGGGATCTTTGCCTGGTTTTACTGCTAGAGTAATATTGGCTTCACAGGAGGAATTCGGGAATGTTCCTTCATTTTCTAGTTTACATAATAATTTGAAAATTATTGGTATTAGTTCTTCTTTGAAAGTTTGTTATAGTTCTGCAATGTATCAGTCTGGTCCTGGGCTCTTTTTAGTTGGAATATTTTAACTACTCTATCTGTCTCATTGATTGAGTCTGTTTGGGTTATTGATCTCATTTTGAGTTAATACTGGTAGGTAGGCCTTACACTTCACAGTTATCCATTCATTTCAGATTTTGCAGTTTACTGGAACAGAGATTTTTAAAACTATATCCTTATGATTTTATGAATTTTCTTCAAGATTGTTGCAATGTTTCATTTTTCAACTCCGAGTTATTTGTGTCTTCTCTTTCTTTTGGTTAATTCAATCTTTTTAATGTTTTCAAAAGACTCATGTCTTTATTTGTTTGGTTTGTGGAGATTTATTTATTTATTTTTCTTTAATTTCATCCAGGACTTTATTTTTCTCTGACAGTCCACTCTTTTTGGTCTTTTAGAGAAAAGGTCTCCTTGTAGCTTCCCAACTGATCTGGAAGATCAGGCCCTGCTTCCTGAGTGCTAGGATTAAAAGCATATGCCACCACACCAGGCTACTGTCTACTATTTTAGGTGTTGTTTGTTCTTGGTTTCCGAAGGCTCTCAAGTGCATTATTAATTTATTTCTGTGACATATTTCTAATTTTCTAGTGTAGATACTTAATAATATAAATGTTCCTCTTAGGACTGCTGTCATCATATTCCTACAGTTTTGGTGCGTTGTTTTTTTTTTTATTTTAACCCAATTCTAAGAAATTTTTTGTTTCCTTCTTGATTTTTCCCATGATTCAGTTTTCACTCAGTAATGCATTGTTTAGATTGAATTTGTGTACTTTCGCCCATTTTTATTGTTGGTATCTACCCGTATTCGTTGAGATTGGATAGGATACAAGATGACATTTTGATCCATGTAAATTTGTATAGTTGTTTTTATTGTGTGTGTGTGTGTGTGTCCTAGTATATGGTCTATTTTGAAGAAAGTTCCAATGGCTGCTGAGAAGAAGTGTATTCTTTGGTTATTCAATGAAATGCTCTGTAAATGTCTGGTTTATGATTTCATTTAATTCCAAGTTTTCTTGTTTAGGTTTTTGACAGGATGAACTCTGGCATCTTGAAGTTACTCACCTTCACTGTGTTGAAGTCCATGTGGGATTTTATAGTTAATTAAATTTTTGTTTTATGAAATATTTTGGATGCTGTTTTGTGATGTGCATATATGTTTAGGATTATAATTTCTTATTGGTGGATTTTTTTGGTATAAAGAGTGTAAAGTGACCTTCCTTGTCTCTTCTGACTAGTTTTAATTTGAAGTCTATTTTTTTCAATATATGAGAATAACTACATCTTCTTTTTTTCTTGGTCTCATTTACTTACAAAATCTGTTTCCATTCTTTTACACCAAGGTGGAGTCAATCATCATTGGTTAGGTACATTTCTTGAAGGCAACAAATTGATGGATCCTGTTTTCTAATCCAGTCAGTTAGGCTTTGTGCTGTACTAGGGAACTGGAACCATTACTAATGAGGGTTATTATTGACCTATGTTTATTAATTCTTGTTAGGTTGGTGCTATAGTGAGTGTCTTTAAGGTCTCTTTTGGTTGACTGTTCTGGAATAATTTATTCTTTGTACCAAATTTAGAGTGTTTAATTTTCTCTTTTAACTGAAGTACTCCATCTAATATTCTCTGTAGAACTGGTTTTAAGGACAGAAATTCCCCAAGTCTGTTTTGATCATGAAAAGTTTTTCTTTCTTCTTAAATTACAATTTTTAATTTTGCTGGGTATAGTAGTCTGGGACTGAATCTGTGTTCTTTCATGGCTTGTGTGTCTTTGGTCTCTGCCCCTCTGGCTTTCATAGTTTCCATTGAAATGTCAGCTGTTATAATGGGCCTGTCTTTATATATGACTTAATCTTTCTCTCTCGTATCTTCCAACATCTTTTCTTTGTTCTGTATCTTTAGTGTTTTGACTATTACATGACATCAGGACTTTCTTTTTTTTAATTTATTATTTTTATTTTATGTGTATGAGTGTATTGCCTCCATGTCTGCCACCCATCTCCTGTAATACCCACAAAAGTAAGAAAAGAGCATCAGGTCCCCTGGAACTGAAGTTAAGGATGGTTACTAGGCGATATGCGGGTGCTGGTACCTGAAACCAGGTCCTCTGCAAGAGCAGGCTGTCCTTTTAGGCCCTGAGCATCTCTCCAGCTCCACAGCGTTTTGTTTCACGGTCCTTTCTACATGGTGTTCTGTGTGCTTCTTTCCACAGGTTTGGGAAATTTTCTTCTATGATTTTATTAAAATTTTTCTCTGCTTTGGCCTCAGTTTCTTCTACTTCTATGCCTATGATTCCTAAGTTTGGTCTTCTTACAGTATCTCAAAAGTTTGGTATAATCCATTCCTGACTTATTTTAGATTTGATATTTCCTTTGATTGAATGATCCTTTCTCCAAGCTTGTCTTCAAGATCTGATATCCTCTGGTCTATTTCCTCCACTTCATGTAGTTTCTTTCCTCTGAGTTTTTCATTCCATTTTGTTTCAGATTAGACTTTTTTCAGAGATTCATTTTCTTAATTGAATTCCAGTATCATGTTTTGAATTGTTTTAGTTTTTACATTCAATGGTTTGTGTTTTCACAATCTTCAATTTTTTTCATATCCTCTTTGAATTTCTTGAGTATGTTTATAATTGCTATTTTGAAATCATTGTCTTGTCATTCTCAGGAAACATTACAATTAGGTCGTCAGTTTCTGTACTAGCCATATTATCCTGGTTATTCATGTTCGTTGTGTATCTGCTGAGTTGTGGGCATCTAGACTTGTGTGGCAGTGTGTCTGTTATGGATAATTATCTCATCCTTGTTATTTCCCCAACTCTTCAGGTTATGACCAGCTGAGTATGGCCTGGTGTTCAGTTTTGAGGCACTTTATATTACTGTACATTTTGCATGTAAGAAATGGGCTCAGTTCAGATAGGTGCAACTTTTGAGGTGTGATTCAGAATTGACTGCACAGAGTCCTGGATGTACAGGGTAGGATGGAGCTGCTACATGAGCAGGTTTGTTGGTAGGTTAGGGTGAGAATTCGCACATTTGTGGAGAATAAATCTCAGGTGTCAGGGGCACAGGGAGGTTTTAAGGATGGAACTCCAAACATCAATTCTGGATCCAGGAAGGATCCCAGAGACTCCGGCTGTGCTGAGAGCTGAGATAAGGGTGATTGACTCACCCTGCCCAAAGTGGGGTGCATACAGATCCAGGATGGGATAGGATCCCCTTGATCAAAGGGCGTCTGAGAACTAAGATAATGGAGCACTAGGGAATCTCAGGTGTGGAGCTCCAAACTGCATGTCTGAGGCAGGGAAGGATCCCAGGGACATAGGCTGAGCTGAGAACCAAGATGGTGATAGCTGACTCACTCTGCCAAGATGAGGTGCATGCAGATGAGGAATGGGATAGGCTCCTTTTGACCTGAGGAGCTTCACTGAGATCTAAAATGGCAGGACACTAGGGAGTCTAAATGCTTTAACCATTAAAAAGTATTCATAAACTTTTGTGGTTAAGCTATATGGCTTTAAGTTAGGATTTTTTCAGTGAAAATTGAACTAACTGAATTTACAAAACATAGACAACTCACTACAGTTAGTTTTTGGAAGAGAATAATTGGGTAGGATGTCACTATAATTTTACTACTTTTAAGTCAGAAATTTTTCCAACCTATCCTGTTTTTTGACAAACAGATTTCTTAATTCTACTCTTTGATTTTACAGTTTGTTTAGGGAATTCTTAACTATTGTATCTGGAATAGAATCTTTCATAAATGTGAAGAAGTTATTCAAGGTAAGCTTTGTATTAGGGCATTTAGCACTCATCAATTTATTTCAAACATAAGTAAAAGTTTAAGTTGATTATCATGTATATTTTCTCACATGCCTAAAAAAATTCTCCATTAAAATGGAATAATCATTCAAATGCATATGTAAGTTCATATCTTAGCATCTTTATAGTTTATTAGTATACATTTAAATGACAGAAACAGACTGAGCTAATGCAGTTCCCATAACTAATCATTAAAATTCACTCTGTTTGGGGTTATCCAATGGGAAAAGACAAATGTAGGATGTTGTGATAGTTAATAATGTCAGCTTTACAGGATCTAGAATCATCTGGGAGATGAGCCTCTGAGTGTGCCTTTGGGGATTATTTTGATTGCTTTAATTGAGGTGGGAAGACACATCCTAAATGTGTCCAGCACCAGTCCCACGTGCAGTAGTTACTCACATGCAGTAGTTAGTGTTGTCAATTTGACAGAATCTAGAATCATCTGGTAGATGAGTCTTTGAGCCTGCTTTGGGGGGATTATTTTGATTACATTAATTGAGTCCCGCTCACTGTGAGTGGCACCATTCTCTAGGCAAGAGATCCTAGACTGTGCATATGGAGGAAGTGAGCTGAGCTGCAGTTTGCATTCATCACTCTCTACTTCCTAGTTGTAAATACAATGTAGCCATCTCATTTAAATTCCTACTACCTGGACTTCTCTATCATGGTGGACTGGGACTTTGAATGGTGAGCCAGAATAAATGTTTTTCTCCTTTAAGTTGCTTTTATCAGAGTATTTTATCATAACAACAGAAAAACAAACTAAGATAGCTCTTGACTATATAAAAAGGAAAAAGTGAATTAGACACAATGTCTATTGCTCTCAGCTTCACGACTATGGACACAATGTGACTAAACTCCTCTATATCTCCCCACCATGATGGGCTGTAATCTTGAATCGTGAGCCAAAATAAACCCTCCTTTCCTTATGTTATTTTTGCCAGTTATTTTTTATTGCAGAAGTAAAGTAAGTAACTAAGGTAGGCATTACATAATTTTTGTGACTAACTGAATACGTCAAGTGAAATAAATAATAATTATAGTCTATATTAAGTTGTAAAATTAATGTATCACATGCTTATTTGTCTCAGAAATATGTACAGATACCTAGGAAATAGAAAATATGAAAAAGAAAAATTCTGCTCTGAGAATGGAAAATCGAGTCTACGAAGGACTTAAAGAATTTCAGTTATTAAAAAGAGAACAATTTCTTAAATTTGCTTGACACCATTTCATAATTCATCAGAGTTAGTTATTGAAAATCATTAAGACTGTAACTTATGTTCTGCTTTGTGGAAAAAGCAAATATAATCATTGTGACTGCAAACAATATAAATATCTTCAGATGCCATAGGACAAACACAGTAGGCTTGGAAATTTCCCTCTTAGTCTCTCAGTAATTCATTAAATGTGACATTTATTTGTCCATACAAAGTACCTGGCTGACCAAAGCCCTTCTGACATTCTATTATCTGTTTCTCTGTTTAGCTTTCTCTTCCTTAAGTGTTACTTCTCTCATGTTAGCCACAGAAACAAAAATAAATAAGCAAATCCTCCTTCTACAGGAATCAGCCTAAATGTTTGTTAACTTTAGCCAAATCATTTATTCTTTATGAGTAGTTTGGTGTCTTCCTAAGTACCAATGTGAAGGTGCTTAAGAACTTCATTTTCCACGAATTTCAGTTCTTCTTCGCCCTGTTGCTTTCAGTATCCTATTAGAAACTTCTTAAGGATCATTTTTCACATCCTGTGTATTTTCTCCAACACTGGAATTCCAAACATACTGCTTTGGACACAGTGTACAATAAGAATCGCTAGGTTGACTGTCAGCAGATAGTGAATGTTTGTTTCTAAGATACTGTCAATTAAGAACCATTCTAAGTCACTGTGAACTTGCTTCCTCTAAATGTTGGGCATTTTGAAAAATAATAATCTTCAAACCTATTTCAATCAAGAGAGTTTGCGGAAGCTTACAGCAACTGGGAAGTTAATCATGCTTGATAAATGGAGCTAAGAGATAATAATCAGAATATTAAAATTTAACAATTTGGAATGGAAACTAAACTAATGCACTTGGTATTTCAAATCTGAAAAACTTTACAACTGCTTTTTGGAGGCCTTGACCTATCATAGAATGACCTACAGTGTGCATGCTAATCTTTAAAATGAGTTTTCTGGTAAAAAGATTTTCATCACATTACTACCTATTGCCTAACAAAGCTGAAAGTTCTCTAGAAGTGGAAATATCCCAGTGGGCTTTGTTCCTATCACAATATCCTCATTCACCTGTGCTGTGGGATTAAAAACTCTCATAGAGCGATATAAATCTGTGTTCTTCACATAGTGCTAACTAATGTCAATAGGGAATTTTGTAAACAAAACTGATATTTTATACAAAAAATTCACTGCATTCATTTTTATACTATTTTTGATTCAACATAAAATGTATCTATTATCTCTATTTCTGTATACACAGCCTGTGCTAAAGAAATATTTGATCAAAGACTTTGTTATGAGAAAAAGAGAGAGGAGAAAGAGAGAGATGATGTGTGTATGTGTGTGTGTGTGAGAGAGAGAGAGAGAGAGAGAGAGAGAGAGAGAGAGAGAGAATTTGAGACAGGGACTTCTTGTAGAACCAGCTGGCCTGATCAGGCTGGTCACAATCTCACAGAGATCTACCTGCCTCTGCCTACCAAGTACTCGGATGAAAGGCTTCCACCACCATGCCCCACAGGTTATGAGAATTAAAAATCTGTTTCAATCAATATTTTGTAGTCCTTAACTCTATACTTAATGAATGGCAAATGAAGCTCCATGAAATACTTTAATTTTTCAGTTAATAATTATATATCCTCATGGAAAGAAGCCTGATATTTTGATGTACTTACACATTGAGGAGTGGTTAACTTAAAATATTTTCTTATTCACTTTCCCAATTATTCTTCATTTCTTTATGATTAAAGCATTCAAACACCTCCCTTCTAGACATTTTCAGTGATATGAAAGCACTCTGTTAACTCTAACTGAGAACTCTGTGTATTGGAACACCCAGTCTGTACCCCCTCCTCTCATTCCCCTGTCCCAGCCTATTTTAATCACTCTTCTAGTATTTATGTGCACTCATTCTTATATTCCACATACACATGATATTATATTTGAGTGTGTGTCTTGGTATGGCTGGTTTCATTTCATTTGTTTTACTACTACACCCTTCCATATAGCTGCAAATGAGAGGATTTCAGAATGTTTTGCATTTTAAAATTTTAATTGTTTTATTTTTAAGAATTTCATACATGAGCATTGTCTTTGCTTTATTTCCAATAGTTTCACACTGATTCCTCCGATTGTCCCTCATTCCCTCCCTCTCAACTTTTTGTCTATAATGTACTCAATCCATTTAGTGATGCTCCATTTTTGTGTATAAGGTTCTGAGTCCAGTTAGTGGTGCTCATGTGTACCTGTGTTTAGGGCTGTTCATTTGTGGTTATATAACCTCTTGGGGAGCAAGTCCCTAGAGAAAACTGATTATCCCTCCCTCAGCATCTATTGATTTCCTGTAGCTTTTCATTGTGAGATGGGACTCTCTGACCTTCTCCCACCCACCCTGGCTTGTCATTGGCTTTTGCCATTATACAAATGTCCTTAGACTACCATACTGTGGAGATCTCATTTCTACATCAAGCATTAGCTAGTAGCAGGTGTCTTGTTCTTCTACTTTAGTCTGTGGAGCTATTTTTTTATGGTCACATATGCATGACATTATATTTGAGGGTCTGTGTACTTCCGGCTTAATTTCATTAGTTTTTATATCCATACACTTCCATATTGCTGCAGATGACAGTATTTCATTTTCTTAAGGCTGGACAATACTCCACTCAGCATATGTGCTGAATTTTCTTTAACCATTCATTTGCTGATAGAATCATCACTAGTTCTATACACTCACTCGCTGTTGTGCTGCAACAAGCAGAAGGATTCAGGGATCTTTTGATATACTAGTGTCAGTCTTTGGAAGATATACCCGATATACCCAGTAGTGGGAATGATGGATCATATATGAGTTCCATTTTTAATTTTCTTAGGAACTGCCAGATTGCTTTCCACAATACAGCATTAATTTGCCATTCTAACAGTATATATATATATATATATATATATATATATATATATATATATTCCCTTTTCTCCAATACACTTGAGCATGCATCACCTCTTTGATTTTATCTATTCTAACAAGTGTGAGGCAATATCACATGTGGTCTCAATTTCTGTTTCCCTAATGGTTAGAAATGTGCAGATCTACAGTGAAAAAGAGCAAATGTGGCAGAAAGAACTGCAGAATGTACAGTTGGATTGAAAAAGGGCATTAGGAAGATTAATGGTGGATCCAAAGCAGGAGCTGAAGGAGAGGCTCCCCTTGGTAAAGAGATTAGAGTGATTAAGGATTGGCCTTTGCATTTAAACAATGAAAAGTGTGCCTCTAGGGCAAGACCACACCTAGATAAACCTCCACTAGTGAAAGAAAAATTCTGGAGGGGCTTTCTACTCCTAGAAGACCAGAACATAGAAAAGCTGCTGGTATATGGATGAAGTGGGGCACAGCCCACTCCAGACAACAGCTGAATTTGGCAGTGTTGTTCACATGGTGCAAGAGTCAAGAGATCATTGGTTCTTCCTCTGTTGTTTCAGAGAACTGCCTAAGCCAGGTAGCATGCACTGGGGTGTTCTTGCATGAAGAAGGCCTTCATAGGCCAAGAGGTCCAGATAGGTCATTGTGTAAAGCTGTGAAAGTGAAGCCTGGTTGGCGGTGGAGACCCTGAGAAGATGTTGGTGAGTCTACAGCCATGAGACATCTGCTAAGAAGAACTGCATACAGGGAATGGTACCAGCCCAAGAGAGATGTATGCTGCACACAGAAAGCTGGAGGAGTTGAGCCATTTAAGCCCTTTGGAAGTAAAGTTCCAGGAGTCAGACATAGAGCTACTAGATTTCATGTTTTGACCACTGATTTCCATCTGGTTTTGGTCTAGTATTTCTTCAGTGTGCCCCCATTACTCCCTCCCGGAATAGTAATCTGTATTCGGTTCCACGATTTTGTTGGAAGTATGTAATTTGTCTTTTGATTTTCACATGGGCTCACAATTACAAGATTACCTTGAGTCTCAGAAGAGACTTTGTGCTGTGGACTTTTTAATAGTATTCAGAGTGGTAAAGACTGTGGGACTTTACGTTGAACTAAATGCATTTTTACATTTTATATGGTCATGAGACTATGGGGATCAGGGACTGGAATGTGGTCATTTGTGTGAGAATGTCTACCATGAACCCCAAACGTTTGGACATTTTGTCTCCAGTTGGTGCTCTTTTGGGAGGTATTAGTAGGTGTGGCCTTGCTGGAGGAAGCAAGTCACTAGAGATAGCTCAGAATCTTCTTAAGCTTGCTGGATTTCCAGTCACTCTCTGCTTGTGCCCGCTTCAAGATCTGAGCATTTTTGCTTTCTCCTCTGGCTACTTCCTGCCTCCAGACCAGCTGTGAAAGACTGTAGAATCATAAACTAAACAAACTCTTCCTTCTATAAGATGCTTTGGTCAGTGTCTCTATCACAGCAGCAGAACCAATATTATCTTATGTTGATGTGTTTCTTAATTACATATGCAGAACTTTAGTTTCAAATAAAATCATATTTTGAGGTTTAGGAGGATGTGGATTTTTTTGGCAGGTAAATAACAACTGCTCCATAAAACCAAACATATTTACATTTTCTGAGAATTAGTATAATAGAATCTTTGGGGTAGGGCTTCTGTATTATGATTATGATATGTTGAACTGAATTCACATGAGTATATGACCTCACTAACTTGTAAAAATCTTTTCAGAATGAACTGCTAGTTGACCCCCTTGTTAGACAATCCAACCCTACCAAGATCTGATCTGATATCACACCATGGGGCTATTTTCTTTTGTTCTATTTCTTTACTGTTTGCTTTTTTCAATTGATATATTCTTGTCTGCAACAGATGTTGAGTCCTTTTCTACAGTACCATAGTGGGGTTTGTGTTGTAATTCTCCTCCTGGAGTTTGTATTAAACCCTAAGAGTATCATTTCCCATCACAGATGACTATCACTGTGATTTCTGTTCTAATTTAGATTCTGTTTCTAGTCTGAAGCACTGACCAAAAGAATGTTATGGAAGAAAAGATTCATTTTACCTTACAGCTTATGGAGGGGAGTCAGAGTAAGAATTCAGTGTCAGAACTGAAGCATGGACTTTGGACTATGGAGAAATGCTGCTTAATCTTGCTCTTCTGATCTGTGCTCAGTGTGCTGTTTTATAGAGTCTAGGCCTGCCTGCTCAGTGCTGGCATTACTCACAATGGACCAGGCCCTCCCACATTATTTAACAATCAAGAAAACACCTCAGAGCCATGTCCATAGATCAATCCAATGGAGGAAATTCCCCAGTTGAGGTGCTCCTTTCCCAGGTATGTCAAGTTGAGGACTGAAGCTGTCCAGCACGCCTTCTATGTCAAGACTTACCTGGTGGTGGAGCTCATTTGTGCACATATGCCTCTAATAGATTTTCCCTTCTTATTTATTTGGTCTAATTAACTGATATCATTAATATTGTGGACTAAATGTCATTTGAAATGTTCAAGTGGTTCAGTTCCCATTGCTCTATATTGTGAAAGAAATTAAGGGAATTAATCTAACTCTTGTCCATGAAAATACATATAAACTTTAACTATCCTGTGTGACTGTTTATAGCTATTTTACTTTCTAAGATAGGAAAAGAATGTTTGCCAGATCGTTGGTTGTACAATACACCTTACACTATGTTAGTCTGTTCCAGCAAAGGAGGTACATATGGCATCATGGTTTTAAACAGGCTACTTGTTAGTCATTCCTGAAGTAGTCTACTGTATTACCTTCCCTGTGTCTAGTTTGTATACTGGCCAAGCTGTTAACTTCACTGGGCATACAATGAGCACCATTGTATTTACATGCATTAATTTTTAAAGATAATGACAATATGTCATTCCTTTGGACATGGACAGTGTTTTATGCATTATTTTGGCAGCAGAGAGCCATTGCAATAGGTTTGATTCTGAAGATTCTACTTGTAATACCTCAGATTCATTCAGACCAAAAAGTTAGTATTATAGTTTTGACAGATACTATGTGGATTTCTTTACACTTTGTACTAAGAAGCCCTGACAACTATGAACACATGAGCCTATGGACTCAGCTGAACCTGTGAATATGTTCAAGACAAAACTTACTACCTGCTGACATTAGTCATTTTCCTGTAGTTGTGATCAAATATCTGATGATAACAACTTAAAGTTATTCAGTTAGTTCATGACTTCAGGGAATCCAGTCCATCAACTTGAGCAAGATATAATGAAAGCAGTAATCTGCAGCAGAGGAGAGTTGTTTACTTCATAGGTGGGCAGGAAGCAGAGAAAGAAGGAAGCCCAGTTAGCCTTTTTTATTTCCTTCTTTTATTGTGTCTAGGTCTCTAACCCATGAGATATAGGGTGTGTCTTTGTGCCCCTGTTAGTCTCTCTAGAAACACCTCTGCCAACACATTTGGAGGTGATCCTCACCAGCTCCTAGGTAATGCTAAATCCAGTCAAGTGGAAATGAAGTTAAAACATCATGTGCCTCATATAACTTCTCTAATTAGATGACAATGTTGATGCTCCAGTCATATGTATACACATACTAACTGTGACCCATGTTTTGTAAAATTCCTATCTTACTGACAGTAACTTGAATAAATTTACATACAACCCTGAGAATGTTCTCATAAAGTCATTATTACTATATGCACTTGTACTATATAAAATGTTACTCATGAACCATGAAATTTTCCCTTGTTGATTTTGGTTCTGAAAAATAGCTATGCTCAAAAAGGAGTTGTGACTTCTTATTTATAAATTGTAGAACCATTCTAAATGTCCTATACATTACTTATTATTTAAATTTTCAATATTCTTTAAACATTTTTTATTTGTATTTTATGTGTATGGGTGTTATACTTGCATGTATGTAAGTACATCTGTGCTGCATGGAGGACAGAAAGGGGCATCAGATCCCCTGGAACTAGAGTTATTGATGGTTGTTAGCTACTGTGTGGGTCCTGGAATTCAAACCCAGATTGACCTTAACTGCTGAGCCATCTCTCTACCACCTAAATTTAGCAATACTCTCAATTCTTGTTATCAGCCTATGTATTAATGTTCTTAATCAATGTCCTCAGCTGTCAAATCAGTTTCAGTGGGAGGCTCTAGGTGCCTTTCAAAAGAATATTTACAGGAGTCTGTGTAAATGTTTGTGTAACTTTGCTTTCCTGTTGCTGAAACAAAACACCATGAAAGGGTTTTTGGGGAAGCAAACTGAAATATATATATATATGCACATACGTGAAATTGGGTAGGCTTTGTAAGGGAAGGTGAGGATAAGAGAGGGGATCCAAATGCCATCAAAATATATTGTATGAACATCACATAGGGAATAAAGGGTTTATTGTGCTTACATGTTCCATCATCGTACATCACCAAGGAAAATCAGAGCAGAAACTCAAGGCAGAAACATGGAGACAGAGCCTGAAGCAAAGACTATGGAGGAATGCTGCTTACTGACTTGCTTCCCTGGCCTGTGCTCAGTGTGCTTAGTTATACAATCCAGCCCCACTGCCTAGTGATGGTACCATCCACATTGGTCTCGGCCCTCCCACAGCATTCATCAATCAAGAAAATGCCTCACAGACAAGCCTGCAGGCCAGTTCAATATAGAAAATTCCCTAACTGAATTTTTTCTCTTTCCAGATATTCCAAGCCGGTAACTGAAGCTGTCCAAATCAATTAACCCCCTGTCAACTTGACACACTGACACACCACTATTAAACCATAACCTTTCCATTTCTTGTCAGCAAGATCTCATGTTAATATTAATATCAGAATATAAAACATAGAAAAACTTTAAAAGTCAAACAGTCCTTTAAACTTTCAATACTTTAAAGGCTTTAAGTCTCTTTAGAAATCATCCAATGTCTCTCAACTGTGGACTCCTGTAAAATAAAAAGCAAGTTAAATACTTTATTTCAAAAGGGAAGAGCTGGGTATACTGAAGTATATCTGAAGTCCTGCAGCGTAACTCAGTATCAGGAATCTGGGACTCAGTCACAATCTTCTGGCTCAGAGGTGCTTAGGCAGCACCTAGTTCTAGCTCTGCTGTCTGAAGCACACATGGCTTTCTCATAGGCTGAGGCTAGCTCTACTCCACACCTGCCTCTGCCCTGTGGTTGTCCCACAGTCTTAGCATCTCTATTTTGCTGGGATCTCCACTGGAACTAAGGCTGAACCTACACTAATGGTCTCTCCTGGGTGCAGAGTCCCATTTTCTCTCAGTGATTCCTTCAATTCTGAGGATCTTCACTTTCACCAGTGGCCTTTCCTGACCTCTTACGATGCAATGCCTCAGCTTCTTTCCTTGACTCCTTCATTTCTGCTATTTTCATGTTCACAAAATCCAGTACCATATAAAAGACTCTTACACATAACAAAGTCTGGCATTCAGTTTGAGATACAAACTTATCTCCCACCACACCCCCAGCCCTGCCCCAACCACAATTTCTGTTTGCTGACCCTTGAAGAAATACTTACCAAAAGATTTCACCTCAATGATACTGATCTTTTTTGTTAATCACAGCTGGATTTCAGCCCCAGCTGACCAGCATGTCAGTAAAGCACAAAAGAGTTCACTTCCAAAAATTCTTAATTCAAATTATATCACGCAAATGTCCTAGACAGTGTCTTTGATTCCCTCTGAAACTTCATAATCCAGGCCTGCACCATCTCCCTTTCTCTCTGTGTTATCTTCCAAGTTCACACAGAACAACTCATTAAGGAACAAGAGCTCAATGTCTTTTCCAGCTCAAAGTTATAAATTCTTCCAGATTCCTCCCCCAAACAACATGGTTAGATCCTTCAGAGAAATACTCAACTCCTGGTATCAGTTTCTGTGTTAGTTTACTTTCTTGTTGCTGTAACAAAATGTCATGACCAAAAAGTAACTTATGGAAGAAAGGGAAAATTTGGTTTACACATTCCATCATAGTTCATTATTGAAGGAAGTCAGGATGGGAACTTAAGTCAGAAAACTTGAGGCAAGAACTGAAGCAGAAACTATGGAGAAACTCTACTTATTGCCTTTCTTCCCTGATCTGTGATCAGCCTACTTTCTATATAACCCAGGCGCACCTCCCAGCAGTAGAACCACGCACATTAGGTTGAGTCCTCCAACATCACTCATTAATAAGAAAATGCCTCACAGGTATTCCCATAGGTCAATCCAATAAAGGAAATTTCCCAATTGAGGATCCCTTTTCCCAGGTGTGTCAAGTTGACAATTGAAGCTATCTAGCACAATATTCTCAAACCAACAAGCAAAAGCAATTCATATATATCTTAAAAGTAAATTAATATATTTTTGCATATTAACAAAATTGAAAAATATGTATAACCAATATAAAAACACTACCTTAAGAAATCACATGAATGAACTTATAAATGCAATGTAGACAGGATTCCAAAGAACATATATTGTATAGTTTCATTTACATAAAATTATATCCAATTATATAAAATTCAAATATATATATATAAATTAAGTTATTCAAGACTAATTGAATGTTTGTGGATGCACAATATATAAGAAAATAAAAGAACTGTCTGTCTATATAGTCAGGAGTTAGTCACCGTTAATAAGAATAGGAAGGGATGTAGAAGTGATAGAGAGGTCTGGGTGTTGACACTGTTCTGTTTTCTTGACATATGAGGGCAAAAACATGGTGATGTTTTCTTGTTGTGAATCATGGAACTGTATGAACTCAACATACTTTTGTGAAAGGTAGTGAATAAAAAGATAGAAATTTATTGACAATCATACTCAAAGAATATCACTGTTAGCCTTTTCAAATAAAAATGCCTATGTGAAGCTTATGAATTCAGATATATAATTCTGAGAAAGACACACTCCAAAGCTTATTTAATATCTGCATTTAAAAATCCTGCATCATGGTATCTATTTAAGAAAGCAATAATACTTTCTGTGAGACATAGTGCTAACTGCCAGGCCTAAGAATTGGATTTTTACTTGCTAGAAGTGGTACAAGCCTTTTGGGAAAGAGAAATTTTGAAGACAATGAAATAACACTTTGATAACTGACTTGCTCATAGAAAAGAAGCATTAATACATATCTAGTAATTTGTATTACTCTACTAATGATGTTGGGATACTTTTTAAGAAACTTTTTAGCCATCTTTAATTATCCTTTTGAGAAGTCTCTGATCTGATCTTAGCCCATATATTAAATGGATCACTTGTTTTCTTGATTCTTTGGCTTTTTTTGTTTTGAGTTCTGTATATATTCTCGATGGTAAACCTCTGTCAGATGTGTCTCTGGTGAAGATTTTCTCCCACTCTGTGGGTTTTCACTTCACTTCTTTGGTTGCTCCCTTTGTTGAACAGAAGTTTTTAAGTTTAATGAGATCCCACTTGTTGATTATTAACCTTAATTCCTGAGCAACTGATGTCCAATTTAGAAAGTGTTTTCTTATACCTACATCTTGTAGGATACAGCCAATGTTTTCTTCTAACAGTTTCAGAGTTTCAGGAGTTCTTTCATCCATTTGGTGTGGACTTTTGTGAAAAGTGAAAGATAAGGGTCTAGTTTGATTCTTGCACAGGTAGAGATCTAGTTTTGCCAGCATCATTTGCTGAAGATTCTTTCCTACAGTGAGAGTTCTTGGCCCCTTTGTCAAATAGCAGGTGCCTGAAAGTGCATCTACTCATACTTGGATCTTCAGATATATTCCATTGATTCATGGGTTTATTTTTGTGCCAGTACCATTCTGTTTTCATGACTACAGCTTTGTAATATAGCTTGAAATCTGCTTTAGGAATTCCACCCCATTACTCTTTGTGCTCAGGGTTGCTTTGGCTATCCCGGGTCTTTTGTGATTCCATATGCATTTTAGTATTTTTTTTCTGAATCTGTGAAGAAGGTCATGGATATTTTGACTGAGATTGCATTGAATTTCTATATTGCTTTTGGTAGGATAGTCATTTTCACAATATTAATTCTTCTAATCCATGACCATAGGATGTCCTTCCATCTTTTGGTGTCTTCCTCAATCTCTTTCTTTAAAGATTTAAAATTTCATTGTGGAGATTTTTGATGCCTTTGGTCAGGTTTATTCTGAGATTTTTTTGAAACTATTGTGAATGTAAGGGTTTCCAAGTAGTAGTCTTTCTCAAATTTCTTGTTATTGGTATGTAGAAAGGCTACTGATTTTTATAGATTAATTTTATAATCTACCACTTTAGTTAAAGTATTAATCATTTCTAGGAGCTTTCTGGTGGAACTTTTGATCTCTCTTGGTATAATACCATATCATATGCATAAAGGGATAATTTGATCTCTTCCACTTACTACTCGTTTAATTTTCTTTTCTTGATTTATTGCTCTAGCAAGAGTTACAAGCACTATATTAAAAAGTGGTGAAGACAGAGGATAGCCTTGTCTGGTTCCTGATTTTAATGGGGATACATATAGTTTTTCTCCATTTAGAAACCAATGTAAGCATTCATCTTACCCTAGTCAGACTGGCTAAGAGCAAGAGAACCAATGGTAACAGATGCTAGGGAGGATGTGGGGAAAGGGGTATGCTCATTCACTGTTGCTGGGATTGCAAACTTGTGCAACCCCCATGGAAAGCAGTGCGAAGAACTCTAAAAACACTAAAAATGAACCTGCTCTTTAACCTAGTTATACTACTCTTCAGCATATACCCAAAGGAATCATCCTATTGCAAAGATACTTGTACATCCATATTTGTGGCTGCCCTTTTCACAATAGTTAAGGGATGGGAGCAATATAAGTGTCCTGAAACTGACAAATGAATAATGAAAATGTAGTACATTTACACAATGGAATTCTACTCAGTGGTAAAGAAAGACGAAATCATGACATTTGCAGGTAAATGGATAGAACTAGAAACTGTTGTACTAAGTGAAATAACAATATCTCAGAAAAATGAAATATATTCTCCCTTATATGTGGGTCTTAACACCAAAATTTGTATTTAAGTATATATCCTGATGTAACTGGTGGAACCAGGGAGGTAAAGGCAAAGAAAGAGCCTGAGAGAGAACTGCAGGAGACAGATGTTACTAAGGGAGAAATGTATAAATGGGGGTATTTAAATGGGAGAGGGAGGGAGGATTATACAAGAAACTTTGGGGATAAATGGAAGGAAGGAGCTCAAGAGAGGTGAGACCATAGGAGACTGGTATATCAAAGGAAAAATGAGGAAAATGGGGACATTTTAAATGGGGAATGCATGGAGGGAAGTTTAAACAGGGAGCTAGAGAACAGAGATAAATAATGACTTGCTAGTGTAAAAGCAGAGGGAATCATATTAGTCTAACAGCCTACTGACAAATTACAGATACAATATCTCTACATGAGTCCATGTGTATAACTGAAGGCTACATAACAAGAAACAGTGCCTGACAGAAGAAACTTTCCTTTGTGTTGTTGGCCAGAATAGTCCAAGAGACTCCCAAAATTATACGAGCTATTTCCACAGTCCTTGATTACCTCCCAGAACTTCAGGGTGAGATCCTGTTGCTGAAGACAGGGCATACTTCAAAAAGAGGATTTGGAACAATGGAACTGGAAATAATGTGGAAGTCACTTCCCATGAAGGCTGGTTCTCATAGCTTTGGAGATTACTACTCAAGTTGCTAAGGGAGAACATCAATTCATCGTCTAGCTGCAGCTTCAAGGCCAAATGGACCACAACATTGACCAGCACCACACATGACATTGGTACAGCAGTAGCACTTTTATCTTGGGGGTAATCAAAAGCTATCTATCTAATTGGACTTAAAGGCACTCAATGGAAGGAAACTCAAGTGTGGTACTGTAAACATAGGCAAATACCTATGACTGCAAAGGTCATAGATCTTAGAGAAAGCCCCCAAACTGTCATATCCCTAGACTAACATAATTTCTTACTATGTACAAAATATGCATTCTTGTATTTACAGTTAAGTATCCCAGTTACCATTCATCAAAGACACTTCTATACCAGACGATAACTATTACAGAATACCACAACTGGTCACACACAGACATTGTCTGTGAATGGCCCAAGCCTAAGTGGCACATCTAAAGTGCAACCTCTTCACTTAAGACTCAGGGAATCTAGAACAAGGGCTAAAGGCAAAAATAATTAGCCTCTTGGTTCTCATTAATGAAGTTCTTCATGCAGCAGAAGGCCATGAATACAAAAGGTCACAAACGGCTAAATCATGGAGATTAGGAATCTGAAGAGTGGGTCCTTGGACAGGATTCCTATATTGAGCTTCATCCACCCAGGGCTCAGGGATCATTGTGGAAGAAGGAGTGGAAAATTGTAAGGGCCAGTGAGAAAGTGCATGACCATATGGAAACAGAATCCTACAAGCTACTGGGATCCTGCTCATATGAACCTACACTAATGATGTCAGCATGCATGAGATCCATGCAAACTCAAGCTATCAAAAATCTAGCATAGAACTAGGGAAATGGGCATCAGACACCAATTTTAGCTGAAGAAATATTAGAAGCTGATTATTGCTGGGTGAGAAAGTGCTGATCTTCTTAAAGTGACAGAATCTAAATAGGCTGATTAGATCTTGGTAGATGAACTTGCACTAAGGAACATCTGGGGACACCAACTTGACACAACAAGCCTTAAGACAAATTAAAGAATGCATTAATTGCAGTGGGTGGTATGGGAAGGTGCCAGTAGGGAAGAAGATATAAAGATGATTAAGATTGAATGAGATATTCTGTATGAAATATACAAAACTTCAATTAAAAATTTACAAAAAAGGACATACATCGTAATTGAGAACACGGAGTGTTCCTCCCTTATTTTTATGGTTTAATTTCACTCTGTTAACACTTTAAAAGTCAGTTTATAAGGTTCATAAAAATAAAAGATTTTGCCCCTAATTTTTCTCAACTCACTGTGGAAAAACAGGTGTAGTGACTGAGGCAATATACCAGTAATAAAAGCCATGTGTTGAGTTTTAAGACAAACGTATCTACAAATGTGAGAGTGACCCTTTTTGATGCAGAGCTATGGAAGTAATCACTTTCAGAAGTGAGCTTGTGCATTCATATGAAGTTTTATTCAATGAAAGATCAAATTGCTGTCCACGTTTACCATGGATGATGAAGACTATCCGAAGAAAAGAGGTGGATGACAAAAGCCTAGGCTCTCCTCTTGACCTTGTCAGTGCTGGTCAGCCTCCCATGTTGCTCTCTGTTATTCCAGTTTAGAGCAGTGGACCTCAAACTTCATTGTAGTTTTCTTTCAAGAAGAGAGTTTAAAATATAATTCCCAGTGTTTGAGATGTGATATCCTAATGACATTGTAATCTCTGTGCATGCTCTTGAGGCACCATGGATTTAGGAAGCCAAGAAAGCGTCAGTAGTCAGATGTCAGAAGAAGTGGTTTTAAAAATAGCACAACATATTTTAATCTGAAATAATTTTATAATGTTTGAGTGTGAGAGAGAACATTTTTACATCTTAAATTTCATATTTAATGTCATATAGCACAAATAAAACAGTTATCTCAAATACATGCTTCACTCAGATAAGTGTCCTAACCACCCAAAGAAGACTCTTTAAAGACAATTAGAATCATTTTCTCAGATGAAAGCTATATCAAATGAAGATCACAGATCTTTATTTACACAATCATTATAATTATCTTCTTGATTATAGAAATGCATATCACAAAGGCAAAGGTTAGACTTTTTATATAATTATCCCTGATTCAAACATATTTTCACAATGTATATTTGAGAATGTTTGAACCTTAAGTAAACTAAGATTAAGCCAATACTGAAATGTTGCAAATTATCATTAAACAAACTTTGAACAAATTGCAGCATTAAAATGAACTGTGTGTTAACTAGAAGGAGACTTTGTTTCATGTGTTAGCGTACCTAAAGTAAGAGTAGTGTTATCGAGGTCAGAATTGTTCTCTGATGAATTAACCTTCCAAGTGAGACTGCCAAAATTATATGACTGCTCCTCTCTTTTAACAACCCAGACTTTAAGTGTTTTCCTCAGAATGGCTGCCAGGGCTCCAGTTGTTACCTTAAAACTCTTGGCAGCAGGGAAAGAAAAACAAGAAATAAAAAAATCCGAACACATAAACAAGCAAAACTGAGTAAAACTAAGGGTTTTTGTTTAATGGCACTTCTTAAAGTTTCACATAATTTTCCTACTCATTGGCCAAAATTTATTCAAACATTCTTGTTACTATATTAAACATGGAGTGATGACTAATACTGATGGTCAAATTAAGAGGCGGTAGAATCATCCACTGTGGGCAGATTCTATCTTGGATAAATGGAGGCAGAAAGACCCATCACCAGTACAGATGGCACCATCTCATGGGCAGAAGTCCTGGACTGAACAGAAAGGAGAGAGGGAATAGAACACCAGCATTCATTTCTCTCTCCTGACTGTCTGGGGACACATCTTGACCAGCAACCTCAGGCTTCTGCCCCCATAAGCCTACTGCCATGGACAGCACCCGCAGTCCTCAGCCAAAATTAACTCTTCTTTCTTTAAGCTGCTTTCTTTGTCAGACATTTTATCATAGCAAGGACAAAAGTAATTAATATACCGAGGGAAAGCTATTTATTTGTATGGCAATGTGTCCACAATAATATCAGTGTTGCTCAGATTCAAAGAAGGAAAGATAATGGGATGCACTTAACATTCTTTGTCCTCAATGAAGAGAAAAAAAAAATTCTTACAGCTAGTTGAACAGAAACAGAAGATGAAAGCATGTTCTCACAATGGAAACTTCAGGTTTACTACCTAAAAGATACTGGTAATTTAAGGTATCTGTGTATAGTGTACCACCGTGTCTATCCATTTTAATAAACTTGGTTATAAATAATACCCCGGAACACCATTGCTCTGGGGGAGAGGTGTTATTGTTGCACACCCTCCCCAGTCAGAATATTTGACATTGTTTCTTGTAGTTTGTAAGAAGAGTTGTGAGATACTAAATGATATCATCTAATGCATAAGACAATTTCCAGCACAAATAATTATCTACCACAAAATGTTAGTGACAAAACCTAGATATGTCCTGTATTTCTTGATGAGACAAAGTCAATATGCAAACTCAACAATTATATCAGAAAAAGCCACAGCAGAATCAAAACTAGGATGCCATTATTCAAAGTTTATTTTAATTGATCAAATGTACAACCATGCAGGAATAACAATGAATATATTGACATACAAATGGACAGGTATCAAAAATGCAATCAAAATATGAAAAGTACAAAGATGCCATTCAACTGTGAGAAATTAGCTCTAAATCAGGTGATAAATGGTAACTGGCTCTAGGCAGTTAAGCAAGAAACAACACTGAGTGACAGGGTCTACCTTGACCTTGTTCCTTAAACAGAAAAGAAGGACCTTCTATAGGGGAAAACAGCCTGTCTTCATTCCCAGCCATTGCTGCCATGTTGCCATCTAGGACACACACGAAGTGAGAGGCACAGCATGATATGTACTTCGCATCTGCATGTGTTCTGTCAAGGCCTTGCTTTCTGAAAGAAGCATTCTTCCTGGCCTCTGCTTTCCTTATAGTGGTCACCAGCAGTCCTTAGTGATCCTTGGTACAGGGATGCATACTGCTACCCATCTACCCTCAGGCTTTCTATTTCTCTGTCTCTGTCTCTGTCTCTCTTTCTCTCTCATGATCCTACTATGTAGCCTACACTGACTCATTTTCCTCTTCTTTTAGCTTAACTTCCCCAGAATTGTGCATCCATAGCCAATACCTCACACAAATTTCCCTCCTCCTACAAGTACAGCCATCATTGGATTAAGGTCTACACTGATCCAGAATTATCTCTTGCTAATAATGAGGTCATATTCATGACTACTGGCTTCAGTATATCTTTTTGGAGAAGACAATCCCACCAACTAGTCAAGAGCTTCATCTCTATGATTTTCAAAATTTATTTTCAAGGAAAACTGGAAATTCAGGTTAGATGTGTTCAGTGGGGATACAACCCAGGGAATTCAGCTTTATGTTAAATCCTCACATCTGTAGGATTGATATAGATTAAGACTTTGCAATTTGATACCTCTCTTGTAAAGTAAATAATGTGAAAAAGGCTGGGAATGTAGCTCAATGGTAGAGTGCCTTGCCTAACATGCAGGAGGACACAGGTTCAGTTCCAAGCACCACAGACACAGACACACACAAACATGCACACACACACACACACACACACACACACACATACTGGGAGTTGCTATGCATGCTACTGGAAGAAAAAAGTAATCATCAGTCTTACCTGTGAACTACAGAAAGACTGGCCTGGCAAGATATGCCCACTATTGCAATAGTGGCACAAAGAATATGAGTGATCAACCACCCTGTGCTTGTATTTAAGGCCCACTCTATAAGATGTAACTCATAGCTGGCATCCTTATCAGGGTCAAGAACCTATGACTAGATAGGTAGCAAGCCCTAGGGGAAAGCCTACTGCTAGCATTCTACTCAAGCGACATAGTATTAAAGTGATTATTTCTAATGACTTTTTACTATATTCATATATTAGTGTGTCTCTCAGCTCCCATGAGAAAAACTTCTTGAAACAGAAAGCAACACAGACCTACAACTGGTCAACATGCAGAAAACAAAGGAATGAAAATTGCTCAGCCCCAAATGGGATATCCATGGTATTCTCCTCTTCCCTAGGAAGAGGGAACTTCCCAGAAGAGGGGACAGAAAGATCGTAAGTGCCACAGGCGGTTGATGACTACAAGGAAGTAGTATTTTCCAGAGAGCAGGGCAGTGGCGTACATGAGCTCACAGAAATTATGGCAGTCTACACGATACCTTCTCAATCTTTAACCAGACAAGATCCCAACATGGGACTTGGTCAGTAGGCACAAGACTTCATGCTTAGATATGGAGCCACTAGCATTTGGTTTCTGCTGGGACAGCAAGAGTCAGTTTTCTTTAAGAGTGTGATTTTTGTTAGGTCATCAATAATCCAGGGAAGATTCACATCCAAGAATATTTGGGCAAGGCATATTGGACTTAATGGAGAAAAAAAAATGAACCTGAATTTGTGCGAGTAGAGAAGTGGAGGTGGATCTGGAGGTGTCGGTGAGGGAGAAATAGCATTAAAATACATTGTATAAATATCCCAAAGAGTTGATAAATTATTTTTTTATAAAAAGGAATGTGAACAGGTATGGTATCCCATGACACTTTTTAGGTGGTGATGAGGAAAGTGCTGGTGCAAATAAGAACTGAAGAAGCGAAGAGGGAGATTCAGCCTATCAGAGGGACGATATTGTGATTGATTGGGAGGGAAAGCGACTGTTGTGCCAGAAGCAACAGAAGACCAGCAGCAGACATGGTGTATATGAATATGTTCTAGGCAAAAGCTCCAGTCAGTTTTCACAAACAGTATGTGAACTTGCGTCCAAAGTCTCATTTGCATGGGTAAATGAGGTTGATGCATCATTGAAATTAATGTGCTCAGTCATAGATTAGACTTCTAGGGTATAACACCTGCTGGATATTTAGTAGACATTTTAATATTGTTGATATGTATGCTAAAGGTGTACTTAACATCTATTCTGACATATTTTGGGGAAATAAATGCAAAATATTTTCTATTGCTGAAAGTTTTGAGCTTTCCAAGCTTCTACATTCTGAATTGGCAGGCAAAGTTAATACTTATATTTTCAAAATCCATATGTCCCTTCTTAAAGCCAAATGTACAGTTAACTCCACCTCGCTCAAATGAATTGAGTAGGTGAGGTGACTCCTACTAAAACTACTAACAGAAGGATGAGCTGGTAGACAGTAGAAGGGCTCTGTGGTGTTGGTTTCCTCTTCATCTCTTTCCTCCCTCCCTTCTTCCTTCCTTTCCCTCCCTTACTCCCCTCTTCCCTCACTCCTTTCTCCTCCCTCCCTCCATATCTTCCTTTCTTCCCTTCTTTCTTCATTCCCTTCCTCCCTCCCTGCTCTCCTCCCTCTCTTCTTTCCTTTTACTTTGTATCTCTTGCATTATTCTGCTTAGTTACTAATAACTAACCCTGATCTAAATATTGAAGAGTGTATCAGTTAAAAACGAATAAAACAAACTTGTCCATTGCTCAAAAGAGATGAGTCTAGTGGGAGAGGCAGCCAGTGACAACATGGTTTAAGAGAAGGTAGAGGTATGAAGTCTCTGATGAGGGGCAAAGTTCTCTACCTACGTTTTCCGGGTTGTTTTCCTAGAGAAAAGAATTTTAATGTTTCATGAAATATGTGTAAGAAACAACCAGATGGAAAATTTAATAATGGCTTAACCAAAAGGCAGATTAGACAAGATCAGTATGTTAGGGTTGGATGGCTGTAGGCCAAAAGGCAGATTAGAATGCTGAGGAATCATTAGGAGAACGAGGCAGTCAGGGAAGTAGGGAATCATTTGGTATGGCTTCTTATTTGGGCGAGTGTGTCAAGGGAGCCCAGAAAGTTGACACTAGGACAGAAGGAGCATCTGCTATGAAGTTTGGATTTAATATTAATGACAATTTCAAGGTTGCTAAGACACAGGGAATTAATGAGTCTTGTTACAAAACTGCAGGAGTAAAAGCAAAAGGAAAACATTGAAAGTTTAACAAACCATGTTTTTGGTGTTTCTTAGCAGTAAACCACTCACCGAGTGTTGCTGAGAGCCTTGACTTCACCCTCAACACTGCAAACAAATAGTTTAGCAAAGCACTGGAAAGATACCACACAGGAGCCTCTTGAAGGTTTCTGGTAAGATACCTCAGCAAGGTTACAACAGGGGAAAGGAGAAGACAAGGTGGATCCAGACAGCAACGTGGCAAGAACGCAAAAAGCTGAAGGAGAGCACAGAAAGAATATGAAGACAGTGAATGTGTCAGTGTGGAAGAGAGAGAGGATTTGGACAGTCATGGGGTGGGGGGAGGGGGAGCGGAAAGTTAGTGCATGATGACTTTGCACACATATTATGTTGACTCTGGTCTTCCAGTTCTATGGAATACTGAAGATAGGAGAATGCTGTAGTGAGCCAAAGAGCCACAGGACAACAGGAAGTGAAAGTTAAGATAAGGACAGAACAATCCAGTAGCTGAGCCAAAACTGCATATGGTCTGATAATTTCCTTCTTGACAGAAAGATTTAGAGGATGTAAATGCACCTAAGGAAAAGAGTCAGTGTGCTGATAGATGCTAAAGATCACGAAGACAGACAGGAAGTACCAGTGTCTGTGTGGGGTCGGGGGCTTGTCTTGATTTTATACACCTTTTCAATATATACACTTCAGTCTGGGCTTTCCTTATTGTACTTTAAATCACAGCCCCACAGCTAGGACAGGCTTTTTCTGAACCTTTGCAGGGATATGGTGTTAATAAAAACTATTGCTTATTAGTTCTGTCTTCTATTCATAGCTCCAAGTTATGAAAGGGAAATGTTTGCTAAGACTCCATATTTACTTCTCTCTCTCTCTCTCTCTCTCTCTCTCTCTCTCTCTCTCTCTCTCTTTCTCTCTCTCTCAGTCTCTTCTGTGTATTTCTTCCTCCCTCCTTTCTTTAATTCATTTAACAAAGCAAACTTCTTCGCTGTAAAACAAGGAAAACGGTTCCATAAACCTAAGTTACCATGTTTGTGAGGTAACTAGAAAGACATTATTAACACAGTATGCAATGAACAGACTATTGCCATAAGGATCCTCATCCAGCCAGCCATAGAACAGGTCTCAGGTAACCTTTATCTTTATAGTCACAATTCAAAGGCAATATAACTAACACCAGTGGAGATCTACATACAGTGTATGATTTGATTTCTCTTTAATTTCTTTATGAGAAATGTAATTGGATAACAATGATGTTACAGAGGTGCAGATGGTGAGTTTCGACAGATCTTATTACCTACAGCAACAGAGTCCAGCCTGCCTTCAACAGCTATAATTTGCTTCTTCCAGCCTCTTTGGAGCTGGAGTAAAAACATTACCTCTGAGTCCTTAGTGTTTTTGCAAGACAAATGGAATGGTTTGCTTTTCATTTGTTACTTGTGACAGGGAACTCGAAGAGGAAGAGGTGGCCTAAATTCATGAGAGACAGCAATTCTGAAAGAAAATCTCATCTCCCAGGAGAGCAGACTTGAAGGTGTGCATAATTTAAAGATCATTTTCTAGTTATGTCAAGTGCTTGCCAGAAGTCAAATGATAAAATTCTTATAATTGGTCAGTTAAACGCCCACACCAGCTGCAATTATTTCAGATGGTCCTGTGCGTGTAGAACAACACCATGAACACATGGCACCTCTAAAGACTGCTTTTCCCCAAAGCATTCATTCCTGGCATGGGGATTTAATTAAAATTGAGTATGCAGGTCCACTGCCTGTTAAGGCTTGTGGCCAGCCCTTGCTATCAGATCTGAGAGTTGTGACAGATTTTCACCAATGATGAAAATGAGCTAGCTGCTCAAATAAGGTCTGAACAAATAAGAATGGATTAGATTAATTCTTTTACCCTTCACTCACACCTTGCTTTGTTAAACTGACGCAGATAGTCTCGAAATGCAAACATGAAAGGTTAAGTAAAATTTTTAGACTTCCTGCTTACATGGGATTTTAAAAAATTATATTTATTCACTTTTATTTGTATAAGTGTTATGCCTGCATGTAAGTGCACCTGTGTGGTGGAGTGCCTGCAGAGGTCAGAAGAGCGTGTCAGATTCCCTGGAACTGGAGTTACAGATGGTTGTTAGCTACCATGTGGGTTCTGGTATTCAAACCTGGGTTTTCTGCAAGAACAGCCAGTACTATTAACTGATGAGCCATCTCTTCAGCCCATCTACCTTGATTTTAAAGAAGGAAACACATAAGGTGCTGCCTCACGAAAGTGGAGATTTACTATTATTATTATTGTTATTATTATTACTTGGTTTCTTGAGAAAGAAAACCTTGCTAACACTTTTGGAAAGAACTCAATATCTGGTATTTAAATCCCAATAATTAATTCAGATTTTTGTGGGGAAATATTTGTCCCCTTACTTCAGAGACTTGACTTCAACTTTTCGACTCCCAAAGTTAAAAGCTTTCATTGCCCAGCAGCTTTCCTGTAATTGTATATGTAAACTTTAAAGTACAAATTCTCGACCCCCTAAAGGATAACTCTGCTTATTTTAATTTTCTGGAATCAGTTTAATGTTTAATTCCATTAATAGCTGTTTAATATTTAATAAGGAATGCAGCAGGGTACATGGCACTCATAAGCCTCTCATTCCACTGAATATATAAATTTGGATCAAATCAAAAGAGTAATGGATCCCAACATAAAAAAAAAAGAAATATGCCATTTATCTGAATAAGGCCTTTTCCCACAAGAATATTCTCTATTAGGAGTCCAGTGCAATTAGCAGATATCTGAGAAGTAATATTGATATTGGCAAAAGAAGAATAAACCTAAAACTATAATCTTTTAGTAACTTGAATTTTCAGATGGAGGTACAATTCCAACTCACTTTGTTTTACTTTGACTAAATAGGGTTAGTCATTATTTTCTGCTAGGTAAAAACTGCTTTATATTGTGAACATAAATATTAATAAGTATGTCCAATAAGTGATAAATACATTTCTTTGGAAGGGCTGTACCACTTATTAAAATCCAACTTTGAATTAATTATTAGCCAAACAGTAGCCTACCAGAGTCTTGGAATTTCAAAGTCTAAATAGAGAAAGACTGATGAATAGACAAATAATTGAAAGAAACTTAAAGATCTAAAATTGGTTGTGGAAGTAGATAATGATCTCCTAAAATTAGACAAGCCCCTCTTCCTAATATTTTTTAAGTTTAGCAAGTTTCTCACTTTCTCTAGGGCATCAGTTTACTCATTTGAGAAGGGAATAAACTGTGCCAAAGGAGAAAATGTGGTTTAATCATATAGGCAGTACCTGACATGAAGGCAGAGTTAGAGTGGCTTCCTGTGGGGCTTGTTTATTGCACATTGCGGTTTCACCATAGTAACTTCTGTAGGTGTTTATTTGTTTTAAAATAGTCAATTTCTACCTCCAGAAATTAGTTGTTTGAAAGTAAATTATAGGCATCTTTCCTTTTAGAAAGTGTTCATGTGATCCAGGTGATTATAACATGAGGCCAGGCCATCTTTAAAAATGTTCAACATCCTCACCAATTAAGGAAATGTAAATCCTTAAAACTATTTTAAGATTTCATTCTTATCCCAGGTGAAGATCAAGAAAACAAATTACAAGAAATTCTGGCCACGGAGCCACACTTTACTGAAACGTGGATCCCAAATTGGTACAGCCACTATTAAAATCGGTGTGGAGGATTTTCAGAATGCAAAAAGTGGATGAATTATATGACCCAACTAAACCACTCCTTGGCCTATATCCTAAGGATTTCATGTCCTACTACAGAGATTCTCAGTCAGACTTTCTCATTACTGCTCTTTTCACAGTAACCGTCCCTCAGCTGACTAGTGGTTAATGAAAATGTGTTGCATATACATAATGGGATTCCATTAATTTAAAGAAAAATAAATAATTAAATTTGCAGTTAAATAGATGGAACTGGAAAAGCTTATACTGAGTGAGATAACCCAAACCCAGAAAGACAAATACTGCATGTTATCTTATTTGTAGGTCCTAGTTTCCAATCATTAGGCAGAAGCAGGAAAGCAGAGGACAATGAGAGGAGTGAGAGAGAAGGTGGGAGAGAGAGGGGAATACCAGGACACAGGTGCTGTCAAGGAGGAAATGGAGAAAATGTGGGGTTACCTTACTGAGGAGGGGTGAGGGAGTCAATCTGAAAGTAGAAGGAGGAGGAGGAGGAAGAGATGGAGGAGGAAGAGGAGGAGGAAGAGAAGGAGGAGGACGAGGAGGAGGACGAGGAGGAGGAGGAGGAGGAGGAGGAGGAGGATGAGGAGATGAGGAGGAGGAGGAGGAGGATGAGGACGAGGAGGAGGAGGAGGAGAAGAGAGACAAATAACACATCAAGGAGGTTTAAAACAAATCATAGGGAAATATTTTAGATCTTACATACTAATGCACACACACATACATACACACACACACTAAACTCAGTTATCCCACACAGGATGATAATGCCCCTTGCCCCCCCCCGCCCAAATCATAGACTATCTAACAAAATCCCTAGTAACAGGCAAGGGAACCCTTCTTTCAGATTGTTGGTCAGGGTAAGTCAAAGACTCCCGAAACAATATAAACTATTGCTGTTGTCCTTGATTGCCTCCCAGAACTTGAAAATAAGATCCTATTGTTGAAGATGCCACATATTTGAGATCTTTCATGGAATCAGAAAGTGCTATGAAAGCTGTCAGTGGATAGAAGCAATAATAATTCTACCCAGTTGTAATGACTATAGTTCATAGTAATGAATGATATCCCTAAAGAACAATAGTGGCAACTTTACCTTGGGGGCAATCAACAACTGTGTAATTGGACTTAAGGCCCACTCAGTAGGAGGGAATTTATGTCTGATACTATAAAAATACCCATGATTGGAGAAGTCATGGACCCTGGAGGAGAAGCTATTACTACTGTTTCCTTAAACCAATATAATTTCTAACAGTATTCTAAATATGTATTCTTATGTCATAGATAAATATAGCTCTCACTTCTCATCAAAGAAGCATCATTTTGTAACAGACAGAGACTATAACAAAGTTGAATATTTGGTCAAACTGCAAAGAATACATGATTGTCAGGTGAGAAACCCCAATTGATACATCAACAACGCAATGTTTTCACTAATACTCGACATCAAGGAAAAGGGCACAGAAAGATTGTAAGATTCAGAGGAACAGGGTGCCTGTTGCTGCATAGTGCCTTCCAGACCTAAACAAGACCTGCAGAATGATACTTCCAGTTAATATGCTGTAGTGAATCAGGGGGATTTCACAAGGTACCACCTCTAGATGAAGAACTAGAAGCAATCAATGGTACTGAGAGAGGGAGAATAAGTTTTCTCCAGAGATGAGCTCTCTGAGAGGTTATGTAATCCCAAGTGCTCAGTCTTAAATACATGTACATATCATTATCATTAAATAGATTCATAATATTGCTTATACATATAGATGCATATACGTAGCGATAACGATGAAGTCAGGAAACTGAGAGGGAATGACAGGGTGTGTGTGTGGGAAGAGTGGGAAGGGGGAATAGGAGAGGTGGGAATTACATAAATACAGTGCTCATTTATGAAATCCCCCCAAATAAAACAATTATAGTATATAAAAATATAACCTCTTCATTAAAGCCAGATCACAGGTTCGTGAGTTAGCTTTTGGCTTTATACGCTGCTCCCTCCATCTATTTTGGGGTAGTTCAGCTGTATAGACCCTTGTCTGTCACAAGTTTGTTTACTTCCTAGTAGTGTTTTATTCATCATAACTAATCTAGAGAGATGGCTATTTAAACTTCTGTTTCTTTACTTTTCTTTGAATATCAATTCTGAACGTGAACTGAATACCCAGGCACTGTACTATGGAATCAGAGAAGGATCACAGACCAGCAATTCACACTTCACAACACAGGGGTTGAACGACCAGGTTTCCTATATTACTTTCCATCTTTTCTATCAGTCTAGAGATATATTATACTCTTCTTGTAAGAAAACTTACTTGCGTGACTTGTGGACCATATAGTATAATGTTTGGATTTCTGTGTTACCTAAGACCTCAGTCTGACTGTGCAGTTATATTTATCTTTACTTTTCATGCCTGAGACTATTGTAGAGCTTTCCTTGTGTGTGCACTACAAATTCAGTTATTTGTTAATCATCATCTTATCAAAATTAATTTGCAAATTCAATATACTAGTAGAATGCATTTTGTAAGGGAAATAATTTTTACTTTATAAAGAAAATAACTCATAAAGAAAACACTCTGAATTTATGTTTTATAAATTCTTTATTACATTTTCGTTTAAAGGCAGTAGTATCCTTTTATGAGAAGTAAAAATACCTTGAGTTAAATATGAATAATTTTAATATATGCATAAAAATATGATTTTTTAAAAGTATTTTGACTCCTGGGCCTTTGTAACTAATTTTACTGGTGTCTATCAGCTTCTCTTACATCTTGATGAAAAATGCTCATGCTTTACTCTAAAACCTGTCTACTAAAACAGCAAACAGCACAGCTGTCTTCTTTACCATAGGCCTCCTTCTCATTTTTTTTTACATAGAGAATTACTGTCTGACATTGGCCTCAGTAACTAACATAAGGATGTTTCTGGATGGTGCTCTCTGTTGTTGTCTCCAGGCCATCTTTTGTCCTCTCTTTACAGTCTTTGCTTTGATATTGAATTGGTTAGGATCTTGGCAAGTGTCCCTGAACTCTCTTCTCTGAATTGTGTAAAATACACACTCATTTTATTTGCCCATAGGTTGATTTATTTACATAGGTTGATTTTTCATTTTTGGCAAGGTACTTATGTTTTGCATCATTAAAGTCGATGCACACAGGTGCATATCCTGCATCCTATAATGATCACATCACATAAGTTTGAACTTTTACTTGTGGCATTATGCAATTTCTTCCCTTCTCTATTCACTGATATGTCCAATTTGGTAGAGTTGTGTGTTTTGTTGACTTCTTTATTTTATTAAATCTCTCTTGCACAGTGCTAGGAATAAAACAGGCTCTTATGGACTGGTTGGTTTGAACTAAATAGCTCTAGAGACAAGAAATAGATTTGTAACATTAATAACATTTATGTATTCTTCCCCATCAGTCAACATGATAGGTACTCCACAAGACAATGGAATATCCCTGGGACTCAGGAATAATATCTGATAGTATATTTCAGGATAATGTCTTGTTGGTTCAATAAATCACATAAGACAAATTTACAGTACCAGTCTAACGATCCAAATGAATCTTGTCACTTTGTGTTTTCTTCTTAACGATAACGGCTATTTTAATGCCTACTATAAACCAGGAATTATGCTAGGGGCTTTGCATAAATTAACTGTAATCCTCTTATTAAGCTGGAGAGGAATGTGTTGGGATTCTGTTTTTTTAACTGAGGCCATGCCATACGCCTAGTAAAACTGAAGATCATGCTCCTTCACTGTATCACACTGTCCTGAAATCATCTGAGAAGTATGTCAAACTCCCTTAAGGATATTGGATTTTAATGGGCATTTGAAAAGCAATAAAGAATTGCTCCAATGTTCATCAGGATATAGTAAAATAATGTCTGGTTTTAGAACCAGATTCAATTTCTTCTCATTTACCAGTTTAGGTTTCTATCTTCTTGCTCACAAAATACAGATAATTGCTCCTATTTTCTTCTTTCCATCGCTAGAGAAATTTTAAGAACCAGATGCACTATATGAAGAAGCTTGCTAAAAATGCAAAGCACTGATTTAATGCAGAATATGTACACATACTGGCTCGACTCAAATATAAAAATACATCACAGTGTATAAGAATAACTAAAATAAGATTTCCATATTATATTGACACATACACACAACTGTGACAAGTGTTGAAAATCTTAAATAAGGAACTCTGAAAATAGAAAAGCTGGGTAATAGAAATCAACACTGATGTTTCACAGTCCATTCATTAAAAACATAATGAAATGAAGCATTTGTACAGTGGGAGACAAAATTATATTCAGTATTGTTATTTTCTTTATTATATTATTTTGGGTAATATAATGAAATTTTAAATTTTGAAAAAATGCCAGTTTACATGTGGCTGTATCATCATATATATTATATCACAAGCAGATGAACTAGAATAACACTAGACACTTTAGAACAAAACCAAGACTGTAGTCTTGGAAATTTTAGTTTGGAAATGGTTGAAGCTAAAGCAAGGTCAGGAGCAACATCTCTTAAGATTCAAAGAACTTATCATAATGAAATTTCAAGTTTGACCCTGCTTGATTTCTTTTCATTAATAAGAGTAAAGTCATATAAAATTAAACATTTTGTGAAAATTTATTCTTGAACTCTAAAAATTACTTAAAGCATTTCAAAGTGGGGTTTCAGTAACTGACCCCAATCTTTATAGCATTCATGTTTTCTTCAGTAAGGACATTTTGTTTATCATTACCAGTTCCATTCCTTGCTGGTTTTTATGGCTTCGTATGCATTTCACTGAAAGTTTCCAGACTTGGTAATGGGAAGTGTCTGAGGCACAGATCTGTTAACAAAATCAGAGTATGTGAGTTTTGTGTGGTTGAACTCACCTTTACCTGGTCATCCACCTTTGCTTTGCTGCCTTTTCTAGGCATTTACCACCAGGTGGCAGTGCGGCAACACATAAGGTTACCATGTAATTTCTCACATTTTTGTATGAAGTGGGGAGGGGGGGTGTGTGAAGATAGCACTTAGTTAATCATCAGAGATAATGTTATTAATTGGAGAATGGTCATATCAGAAATGCCATTACTGTACTATCTGCCCAATGACATAATCAAAAGTGTGTGTATGAGCTTATGAACATATGCAGAGATATTGCAGGGCAATTTAGAATTATCTACTGAGTATAAAAGCATTGTCATTGGGCATTTTAATAGTGATTATATTTAATGTGTTTAAATGAATAAGCCCCTTCTGAAATTAAAAGGAAGCAAAAGTTGCCAGAGGTTCATGACCATTAAAGCAATGACAAAACTACTCAACATTAAGACAAACCACTAAAAATCAAAGAATTTGATGAGTAAAGGCTTTCAGACGCTCAGAAGGCATGTATGTAGGACCACTCATGCCTGCAGTCTAAACATGAAGGCATTTCAGCATTGGAGGCACACTAATAAATACCTTAGTGAAGACTCCAAAGCAAGTGGGAGGACGATAAGTCCTGAGGCAAGGCTGAAGCCCTGCTTAAGAATTGCCCCCTGATGAATACATATACATAAGCATACTAAGAGAAAATGCATTGAGTATAATATAAGAAAGCTTTTAGTTTCAGAATCCTCCAGCAAAGGCCAGCCATGATAGAATTCAACTCTTGCAGGTATGCATCCTCCCCAATCACATAAATTCATTTTTATCTCAGCTGCCAGCTCAGCCACTACTTTCTTTTAAGAAATTTGTGATCTCAGATTAGGCTAAATCACTCCATTATAAAGTCTTGTCAAGCCATCATGCTTCATCAATCCAATTATTACCCGAATAATCTTTGGGTTAATTATACACATCTGTCAAATATACTTTAAACTCCATGTGTATTAATCACTTTTCTGTTTCTGTGATGGAAACACCATGACCAAGGGAACTTACAAAAAGAAAGAGTTTATTTAGTTTACCATTCCAATGGAGCAAAAATCCATCATGGCAGGGAGGCATGGTGGCAGAGGTGGCTAGAACAGACAGAGTAGTTAAGTGCTCACATCTTGAAGCAGGCACAGGAAGCAGAGAGTGACTGGAGTTCTGGCAAAGCTTAAGAACTCCCTAAGTCTACCTCCAGTGACATGCTTCCTCCAACATGGCCAAATCTTTATGGCATCCTAAAATAATGCCACCAACTGGGAACAAAATGTTCAAATACATAGAGCCTATGGGGGGGACATTCTCATTCAAACTACTATATTCCACCCTAGGTAGAAAATGCTATCACAAACCTCATTCTAAAGTACCCTAAATAGTATTGATTGCTACTGTGCTCATGGTGTAGCAGTATAGCTCATCCCAATGATAATATTTTAACATTAAAAAGTATCTTATACAGGACTACATAAGGTCAATTTCATGTACTTTCATAATATTCTGATATATATTTTTAAGTATCTATATGATAAAAGGTCAAGGAAACAGCTGTTCATACATTTCTTAAAGCACAGAAATGACAAATATTTTATAGTGATAATAAAACCTTTACACACTTTGGCCAAGTTCAAATATGGACGGAGAAACGTTACCTTGGACTTAGGACAAATGAACAAAAGATAATGAAACCTTGTCAACTTTGAAATTTAATAAATCAATTAAAAGTCCAAATTTTACTGCCAACTTTTTCTTCACCAGTGGTTAATGAGCATGACCTGCAGCAACGTCCTCTGATTTCGTAAGTGTCATTTACTTAATTTTTATATCATTGACAATTTGATATTTATATGTCCAAATACTAATATAAAATTATCAGTTTCCCTGTTACATTTCATTGGCTTTTAATTTATTATTTGGGATTCTCAATTGTGAGGTGCACATATATTTATCATTGTCCTATTTTACTAATGAATTCCTTTATGAATATTTTCGTTAGTCATGCTCCTTCTTTAGAAGTTCTCCACAGATATTCCTTGATTCCATGGTTGCTGCTTGCATGATCTGGCTTTATCTGTTCTTTTACTTTCCAAATATTTGTGACTCTTAAGTTAAATTGTGTCTCTTGTAGAGATTATATTGTATGAAACTCCCTTTGCATGTTGGCTCTCAATCTGCATTAATATTGGTTTGCTCTTTCTTTCATGTATAAAATTTCTGTTTATATAGTTGTATTTCTATTTGCCATTGCACTTCTGATTCCTAAGTGTTTCAGATCTGTTTATTTTTCTTTTCTTCCTTTACTGCTGTTGTTTGTATTAATAAATATTTTATGATATAATATCTTAACTCCTTTAACTATATTTTATCATATTTTGAAGATAATTTTCTTAATCTTCTAATTATTTGAAGTTATGAATGTTTTAATTGAATGTATATAAGAGTACCTATATTGTGCAATGCTTATAGAGATCAAGGACATCAGATGCCCTGGAATTAGAGCTACAGACAATTGGGAGCCACTATGTGTGTGCTGTGAACTGAATCCCTGTCTGCTATTTGTATTTCACTTTTAGAGAACTCCCTGTTCAGCCTCTTGCCTCACTTTTTAATTGGGTTGACTGATTTTTGATGTTTAGTTTTTTGAGTTCTTTGTATACTGTAGATACTAACCCTCTGTCAGAGATACAACTGTTAAAGAGATTTTTTTCCAATTCTGTAGGTCACTTCTTCACTTGAATGTTGATGTCCTTTGATGTACAGAGGCTTTTTAGTTTCATGTGGTCCCATTTGTCAATTGCTGAACCTAATGTTTGTGTTTAAAAGTATTTTCCTGTAACTATGTTTTCCAGTGTATTCTCTGTTTTCTCCTCTGTCTGATTCAGAGTATTACATCTTATCCATTATCTTGATCCATTTAGAGTTGAGTTTTGTGCATGATGAGGGATAGAGATCTAGTTTCATTTTTTTCTGCAAATAACTGTCTAGTGTGACCACTCCATTTAATTGAACATGCTGTCCTTTCTTCAGTGTGTATTTGTAGCTCCTTTGTCAATCAGGTGGCTGTAAATGCATAGAATTAAATCTGGATCTTCAATTCTAGCTCACTCATCAATGTCTGTTTATATGACAGTACCAAGTTACTTTTATTAGGGTAGCTCTGTATTATAATTTGAAATCAGGGATGGTGATATTTCTAGTAGTTCTTTTGTTCTTCAGGATTATTTTGACTACCTTGTTTTTTCTATGTTTCCATGAGAAATTTGACATTATTTTTTCAATTCTACGAATAATTCTCTTGGAATTTTATGAGTATTACATTAAATTTCTGCACTGCTTTCAGTAGGATTGCCAGTTTCATAATATTACTCATACCAATCTATGAGAATGAGTGGTCTTTCCATTTTTTGATGCCTTCTTCAGTTCTTTCTTCACTGTATTAAATATATTAAAATGTTTTATTTATTATTTTAATTTATGTATATGAGTGAATTGTACGTACCCATGTAAGTGCACCCATGTTGTGCAATGGCCACAGCGGTCAAAAGAGGACTTCAGATCTGCTGGAAATAGGGACCGAATCCAGGTCCTCTGCAAGAGCAGCCAGTGCTCTTAACTGCTGAGCTATCTTCAAGCCCTGTCTTAAAGTTTTTATTATACAAGCTCTTACTTCCATTGGTTACATTTATTATCAGATATTTTATAGTTTTTGAGGCTATCATGAATGGCTTAAGTAGCATTTCTGATTCTTGCAATTTGTTACTATAGGTACTTGTTATTCTCTGTTGATACTGTTCTCCATCATCCCTTTTGTGCATTAATTGTGAAATATATCACATTTCAAATTCAATTAGATAAACATTATTTTGTCTGATCATTCTGTTAAATCAGTGAAGAGAGTTCAGGAGGAAAAACACATATATTTTACTGTAGAGTCATCTGGAACGAAAGGTTTTAGAAGCCACTTAAACTGTCTCTTTTCTTGATTTCTTTTTCTGTGGGAATCTGCTGAATTCTATTGGCAATATACCAGCTCTTAGTCTCCAATTGCCAGGTGATTGCTATACAGTTTTAAACAATGCCCTCAGGCATCAACTGTCTCTCAGTCAGATCCAGTTAAATCCACACCACTATAAAGGGACAGTTTTTGAGATTAGTCATTAACATTTATCTTAGTAAGACTCTTAACTTTCTCTTCCCTGACTGTCTGATGAATTAGCTGGTCTACAGTTAACTACTAGCAGGCTGTGAGCCTTATCTTTATTACTTACTATCAAAATCCCTATTGCTTTTAAGAGTGACCTTAGGCTTGAATGTTCCTATAACTGTTTCAAATACATTAAGTTTCTTTGGGGTGATCTTTGAAATAACTATGTACATAGGGCTTGCTTTACGCATTGGCAAAATATGTGAGTGTGAAGATGGTGGTCTGCTTCCAGAAGCCTGACAATCTGAATTCTTAAGTGAGCAGCTATGAGAACTTTTAGTTTCATTGGCTTGTTTCTCTCATGAAAGAACTTCTATTCACTGAGAAAGCTGGAGTAGGGGTCATTGAGAAACCAATATTCTCAGACTGCCACAACACAGGGGAAGAGGTGGCTGGTTTGACGAAGGCACCACAAATTTCTTGGTCACATGTATCAGAAGTTTATACACCAGAACTCTGAGCTGGAGATGGGGGTGAGAAAAGTTAGAGGTAAAGAGACGAGTATAGAGATAAAGCATGCTTCATTTAGGAGCTTTAGGGAAAATAGCATCTTCTTGGATACACTTACAAATAGAACTTTTGTCACAGTAAGGCTGGACTCAGAAAGGAGACCTGGTACTGATGTTTTTGAATGAATGTGTTCCGTTTTCCATATGATATTAAGACAATTTCTAGAGACAAAACAGTTGATTTTCTTAAAAGAATAATTTACTAGTTGTGGTTCTTTAGTGGGGGAATGAAGCCATGTAGCTCTATAGACTTAACTTCAGACATGGGATCATTTTTTACTGAGGTTTTCATTTTGAATAATTATTACTGGTCTACCTCAAACTTCACACATCTCATTTTTACCCTTATAGTATCAAACTTCTGATTAGTCTGTCTTCTGGAATTTTCAGTTTCAATATTAAAAAATTCAACTCTTAGGATTTCCTTTCAAGCATTCATAATTTCTACTTCTCTGATAAAATGTAGAATATTTCTTCTTTTTTTCTCATTGTATGTTTTGATTGAACTTTTGTGCATTCCGTACAACACGCTTTAATCTTATTTAGGCCTCCATCCACCTTCCATACCTCATATTGCCCCCTAAATTTCATGCATTCTGTCATATATTTAACATATGTGTTTATGAGTGTACTGATGCATGTGTATCAGTATACCCACGTCATGTAATGCCCCATGAAAGTCAGAGCACAGTGTAAGATTCCCCTGGAACTGGAGTAGGGGGGCTTGTTAGCTGTCATGTGGGTTCTGGGAATCAAACCCAGGTCTTTTGCAAGAGAAACTAGTGCTCTTAACCACTGGGTCATCTCTCCAGCCTGCATTGTCATATATATTATTATATATTATATATATATATACATTTAAGCCTTATCGGATCAAGTTTGTGTGTGCAGGTATCCCTCATCCCTCATTGTAATTGTGAGTACATTCACTGTAGTCTAGAAAGCCTATCTAAAGTCTCTCCCTTACGAAGATCAACTCTCCCTTACCCAGCAGTAATCAGCTGGCAATAGTTTCTCCTCATCTAAGGTTGGAGCCTTTTACCCATTTGCCAGTGCTCTGCTGGGTTTTTGTTTGACAGAGTTTGCATGGCCTTGTGCTTGCTCTCACCATTGCTATAAGTTCATATGAGCAAAGTCCCAGGAGCCTGTGTGACTCTGTTTCCTTATGGTAATATATCAGTTTTGGCTCTTACAATCTTTCCTCCCCCTCTTCCACAATGCTCCTTGAACAATGGGTGGGTGAGGTTTAATATGGGGGTGCTACCAGGAGTACACACTCTGCGGTATTTTATTCACTATATGTTGGCCAGTTGTGGCCTTCTGTGTGGATCACACTCGGTTGCATGAGGAAGCATTATTGATAAGAGTTGAGAAATACATTAGTGTTCTATTTACCCTCTGTTTTGCTATGTTCTGTGAGCCTTAGTATAGAGGTACCATTGTTGATGTATCACTTAGGACTGGGCATTTCAGTTATTCTTTGTGTGTGACAGTAGTGATGCTCTGTAATTATCTCCATCTGTTGCAAAAAGAGGCTTCTTTAGGGCATTGGAGAGATGGTTCGGTGGTTAAGAGCACTGACTGCTCTTGTAAAAGACCTGGATTCAGTTCCCAGGACCCACATGGCAGCTAACAATCATCTGTAACTCCAGCTCCAGAGGCTCCAATATCCTCTTCTGACCTCCTTGGGTATTTATTGCATGACATAGGAGCACTTACACACATGCAGACAATACACTCATACTCATAAAATAAAAATAATAAATAAAATATTAAAAAAGAAGCTTCTTTGATTAGTGGTGAATGGTATACTTGTCTGTAAACATAAGAATCCACATATAACATGCAGTAATAAATTAGAGTTCTCTAGAGATGTGACAGTTTTAGGGTTTTCTCTAAGATCTATGACCTCTCCAACCATAGGCATTTGACTATGTTTACAGTGCCCACACATGAGTTCTTCCTACTGAGAGGGCTTTTTGCCCAGTTAGGCAGCTGTTGATTACCCACAAAGTAGAGTGTCATCACTGCACTGCAGTAATTTATTGGGCCTGTCATCGTTGTGGTTATTAGACTTTAAAGGCAGGGTGGGATTGGACCATTGATTGATTTTCTCCCTAAGCTGCTTACATAGTATTCTTTAGAACTCTGAGAGCTTATCTTCAGCAAGGAGACTTTCAGGTAAATTACAGCTTCTTTGATACAAGTTTTGTATGAAGTATACCCTTTCTTCAGCAATAGGGTCTTGTTTTCAAGTTCTGGGAGGTAATCAAAGGCTGTGGGAATAGCTTGTGTTATTTTGGGAGTATCTTGAATCATCCTCACTAACAACTCGGAGTTTGTATTGTCTGACACTCTGTTTTTGTTTTACTGCCTTCATGTATACACATGCACTCGTGTTCAGATATTGTATGTGTATTTTTTCAGCAGGTTCTTGAGTTAAAATGTTTCAATCTGGTTTTTCATACCACCTAAGCTTTCTTTATTTCTTCTCTCTCTCATTGTCTAACCTCCCTCCTCCCTCTCCAGTTAAAGTACTACTGCTTTCCCATTTAACCCCATAATAATGCCTGTCTGCTATGATCCCCCTTCTCTTGAGCTCCTTCTGTCCCATTACTCCTATGGTTCCTTGTATATCCTTCCCTCATCCCTTCCCAGTTAAATATTCCCATTTCCACATTTCCACCTTGTAACATGTGTTTCTTGATGATATATAGAATATCTGCTCTCAAGTTTTTGTTCTAATGTTACCATGGATAATTTACCTCTATTTCTATTCACCATTTTACTTGATTACTTGTTACCTTTTTCTGTTTCCTTTTATACCTAGTAATATGTTAGTTTAATGCTAGAGATTGAAGGTTTGGTATTCTTCAATATGAATAGTGTTGATACAATCTTTTGCTCTCCTTTTTCTTGTTTTTTAGTTCAAGCTTTGTCTAGGATGTCTAAAGTTAAAAACCCAAGAAAAGGAATGCTTACTGGCATACCACAAGCTTACACCAAATAAATTACACTTTTCCTAGTGGAAGAGTTCCCACAGTGTAAGACTACAGATGGGCTCTGGCTCTGTTATCCGCAGAGATGCAAAAAAAAATGTTGCATTACATGGAATTCATACTGGAGTAAATGTTCTAAAGTTTCACTGTGGTGCTAGAGGAAGTGGTAGGAAAGACTCCTAGCAATATGAAACCGAAATAGTCCCAGAATACTTTGCAAGTTAGTACTGGAGATTCTGCTTCTTGACTGACTACTATCAGATAGAAATGAGAATTACATTTTCTCTGTCATTTCTTGCACATAAAGAAACAGCTTGAATAACTAGCCAATTTGTTACACCAAAATATAATGAGTCATTTGAGATATTATTCTTTCACTGATTTCTTGTTTCCAAATCCATCTATATCCTCTACTAACATTTACATTTTCCTGTGCACTGCCATTTGTTCTATGTACTAATATACTGTATCTCGGTTATTCTCAATACTTTTTATCTTGTCTCCTATAATCCATTTACTACATAACATCTGGGGTAATATTGTTTAAATGATGTCATGGTCTAAAGCCTTTTATATCTTTGAATTGTATAAACCAAAGGCCCCTTACAGAGGCAATAAAATCCTAAATCACATCCCAGCCATCTCCTTAGTTTTATCTCTCATCACTCTCTCCTTTCCCGACAGTCTTTAGTTGTACAGAATGTTCATCTTCATTTCTCTGATTATTAGGTTAAACTCATCACTTCTCTGGGGCTTCCGCATCTGTTGTTCCTTCTACCTGAAATAATCTTCCCAGAATTTTACCTTTTTTTTTTTTTTTTCAAAGCTGATTGAATTAAACTGCTGTTGCTGCCATGGCAAACACAGTCATTAACTCACATATTTGTAAGGTAGAAGTCTGCTACATCACAGGTTTGCACTGGTCCAAATCAAAGTATCTGCAGACAGTCTATTTTCCCTTCTGAAATATGAAGGGACAGTTGGTCTTCTGTCTGTATGTAGTGGTAAGAAAATTTAGTCATGGAACTAAAGACCCTGTTTTCCTCCTGGCTGTGAGATGGGTCTGTTTCTCAGCCTCTGTGGGTAGTTGTATCTAGGGCTCTGAATCCCTTCCTCCATTTTCAGTGTCAGAAAGGGCAGGACAAGCTTGATAATGTCTGATATCTGTGACCACTCCTCTGCCCTTTTCCAAATTTAAGGGTTCCTGTGATAAGACAGAATCCATCCAAATATTCAGGTTAATCTCTCTTCTCATAAACTTTGGGTCCCAGTAAGAAGAAATAATAACAAATGTGCAAACCACACAAAATAGTTCAGATGTAAGGACATTCGTCCTGTGCCTTTTGTACAGCTAATAATATATTCTCTGGTTTCAAAGATCAGGTCTGCAGAACCTTATATTTACTAATACATGTGCAAATTCTTATGGTCTAGATATTGGGAAAACTATAGCTACCATAACAAAACTATCCCACTAATATCAATAATCATTTTCATTCTTCAAAAAATAATTTCTTTATTTAAAAGTGTGTGTGTGTGTGAGTGTGTGTGTGTGTGTGTGTGTGTGTGTGTATGAGTGCTCTGAAATACTGGAAGAAGTCAGAAGAGGGTGTTGGATTCCACTGGAAGTGGAGTTGTTAGTTCTCATGCATGCTGAGAATTGAACACAGGTCCTCTGCAAGAGCAACTCTTGCTCTTAACAGCTGAGCCACCTCTTCACTCCCTCAGCAGTCATTATTTACTACACTCGTTGCTGCACTCAGTTTCCTTCAAAGAGTTTTGTATTCTCGGAAGTATATATCTTTCCCGCTTTTACTATCTCGGCCGACAGGATATGCTCTTTACGAGAGTGGAGATCTTGTTTTTAGTTTGTTCATGCTTTGTCTCTAAAACTCAAAACAGTGTTTGAAAGAGCTAATGTATAAGTAAGTCATTCTAAATTCGAATGAATGACTTCAGAACAGAAGCATTCTGTTCACTTGTCATTTTTCCAAGCTCCATATTACTTTGATGGAAACAATCTCTCCACATTTATATAATGAGACACAGTATTAAATGCACCACTCACTTATTTCGTCCTCTTTTTCGGCTCATACTTTGATTCCTGTAGCTGATAAAGTTTAGTGTTTGTATTTATTTACATTTTCATATCTTTGGATATTTTTTATTCCTATCGTCAAAACAAATGGAGGGATTTTGTGCTTTTATTTTGCTACCGTGACTGTGAGGCACAATGCCTTTTTCAGGAAACCACTTGAAACCTGATACTCTGCTTGTAACTCCCCATTGAGTTTCTGAAGTGATTTAAGGTTCTTAGATTCAAAAGTCACTTAGTCAATGCACAATATTATCTTTTACTCCTGCCTAAAAGTAGCCTTAAAATTTTTATCACAGTTTATGTAAATGTAAAAGTATATCAAATCTCTGTGCGAGTAATCAGTGCCTGTTAGGCATAAAGGTTGTCATTATTTCCTTTAATAACTTGAAAATACATTCTATCCCAGCGTAAGAATAATTCTCCTTACAAGTTTGTGTCCTCGCTACAAGCTAAAGTGTGTCTTGCCAATTTATATTTTGAAATCCTCTCAATGTGTTTTTGATCATGGGACCTTTGGGGTATAACTGGATTCATGTGAGGTCATGAGGGTGTGTCTCCTGCTTATAGAAGACATCCAGGACTTGTTCTCATTCTCTCCACTAGGAGGAGACAAAGTGGGAAAGTGATATTGCAAATGATATCTAAAGAATCTTCAGGGGACAAAATTCTTCTTGAAGACCTATTGACAAAATGTCTACCACTTGATGCCACTCTGAGGTATTTGCTATGACAATTTGAGTTGAACAACACAGTCCTTACAATTTATTTGAAAGTGAGGTCCAAGTTCTGAGTTCTGAAAATGAGAAAAACTAATGTTTCTAAAGGTCAGTGCCTAACTGAATTTTTTGTAAGACTATATCAGTCCAGAAATAGAACCCAAGAGAGACCAACACTCATTGTGTGATAGTCCCAACATGCTGTACTGCCTGAAAGCAAATGGGAAGCCATACACTGAGTCTTGCTTATCAATAATTGAAAAGGAAAAAAAAAAAAGAAAAAGAAAAATGTCCATATTTAATTTGTAAGGTGACACAAAAAGTTAGTGGGAGGTTTTTTTGAATGGCCTTTATTCTTAGCATGTAATAACACTGGCCTTTTAAATATAACCCATTTAAGGAACAAAACTTCACAGGATTGTTTTTTTAAGTTGTAATTGCAACCTTAAGACTTGTTAGCAACTTCAGCAATAATTACAGGATCAGCAACCTTATGAATGTAATTATCTGATCTCTGATGTTCTGATCTTACGATCAAGCACTCATCACAGCAGGGAAAGGTCATAGGGTGGTTGAGATGGGAAGTCAGTTTGTCTGTGTCCAGCGCTGGTCCAAAATATTCACAAATGTAGCATGTTTTATTATTCCCATTCTGACCACATTACATAGAATAATCAAGGGGAAAGTAAAATTAGGAAACATTTCAATACTGATTTAATATTTGCACAGTTTCACTCGATATGATGTATGTTTTCATTGTCAATTTTTCTTTTAACTAAATTAAATTGATAATCTATTATTCATAAAGAACAAAACTCTTTGGAGTGTTAAGATTTCCCTCTATCTAAGATAAAAGGAAAGAAGGAACCTGAGAGAGAATAGTAGGAGACAATTGTTACTAAGGGAGAAATAAATAAAATGGGCATATTTAAGTGGCAGGGGGAAGGAGTATTATATGAGGAACTATGGGGATAAAGCAAAGGAAGGGGCCCAAGACAGGTGGGGCCAAAGGATTGGTATTCTCTCAAAGGAGAAACATGGAAAATAGGAATACTATAAATGAGGAAGGAGAGAGGGAGGGTTACCTAGGGATAGAGAGAGAGTGAGAGATAAATAATGCCTAGCTAGTATAAAACACTAAAGGGGATCATATTAATCTAACAACCTAATAACAAATTGCACGTACAATATCTCTACATGAGGCCATGTGCACAGCTGAATGCTACATAAAAGAAACAGTACCAGACAAGAGAAACCTTCCTTAGAGTTGTTGGCTAGGGTGGTCCAAGAGACTCTTAAAACTACAGATACTATTGCCGCAGCCCTTGATCATCTCCCAGAACTTGAAGATTTGGACCTATTACTGAAAACAGGACATACTTCAGACACCAGATTTGAGGCAATCGATCTGGAACTTACCTGGAATCCACTTCCCCTGAAGGCTAGCTCTCATACCTCTGGAGAACACTACGCAAGCAGATAGGGGAGAACATCAATCAGTGGCCTAGCACCAGCTTCATGATCAAATAATCACATCAGCGATTGGTACAACATATAACACTGGTACAGTAGTTTCACTTTTACCTTGGAGGAAATCAACAGATACCTAATTGGCCTTAAAGTACATTCAGTGGGGGAAAAATCATGTGTGGTATTGAAATCATAGCCAAATACACATGGATGAAGGGGTCATAGATCTCAGAGAAATCCCCAAGGCTGTCACATCCCTAAACTAATATAACTTCTTACTAAGTGAAAAATTTGTATTTTACATTTACAGTCAAGTATCCCAGTCACCACTCATCAAACAAGCTTTTTTGCACCAGAGACTACTACAGAGTACCACAACTAGTCTCACAAGGACATTGTCCATGAATTACCCAAACCTAAGCGGCATATCTACAGTGCAATCTCTACACTAAAGGCTCACACAACACAGAACAAGAGATAAAGAGGACAGTAATTAATCTCTCAACTCTCATTAATGAAGTTTCCTCATGCAACAGAGAGCCAGGAACACAAGGTCAAAAATGGTCAAAGCATGGAGATTAGGAATCTGCAGAGTGTGGGTCCCTGGACAGGACTCCTATATTAAGGTTTCACTCACCCAGCGCTCAGGGACCACTGAAATGTTCTGTGTGAAATACACAATGACTCAATAATATTTTAAATATATTTTTCTCCATTTTGAATAAGTAACATTATTAATCATTGTTCTTTTGGAAATCATTTTATTCTTTTCTTTACACTTGTCTCTAGTTTTTCGTCCCAAGTTTCTGCCCATTTTGTTGATTTCTAATCCTTTGCTCATTTAAATACTCTTGCCCAACAAGGTTCTGACAGCTTCCTATTCTGGGCAGTTTCCTTACGAAAGCAGAATTGGTATAACTGAAATTAGAACTCATATAAAATATGGAATACTAATTGTGTATCCTATACCAATTTTCTACCTGTAGATTCATTAATGACTTGACTAGTATGAAAACATCCAAGATGAATATCTTAAAGCTGTTCTTTGCTCTTTACTATGGATTACAGTATATCCTCATCTTCAAGAAAATTAATATCCTTACTTCATTTTTCTACCAAAGAATGTTACTAATGGAAATGAATATTTTCAGATGTAATCAAGTAAAAAGAAAATCACAAATAGATGTCCAACCAACCATGACAGGTATCTGTGTATAAAGATGGACAGAGATATCCACAATAATGCCATGTAGTTACAGTTAGGAAACGGAGTGATAGAGCTGTGAGGGTGATAAGGACTGACATCCAACAAACAGAAGGCAGAGATAAGAAAGACTCAGAGAGCTGGCAAGATGGCTCAAGAGGGAAAGGAGCTTTCCACCAAGGCTGAGGGCTTGAGTTTGATCCCCAAAACCCATATGGTAGGAGAAACCATTCTGGAAGTTGACCTCTGACCTCCATATGTGCACCTTGGCATGTACATGTCCATACCCCCCACACTAAATAAATAAATTAATGTAAAAATACAAAAAAAATCTTAAGACAAAATTAAAAGGAGTCTAGGTGTCAGAAAACATGGCCCATCTGATGCTTTGATTTCAGACTTAAAGATTTCAGACATATAAGACAAGCTGTTCTTACTGCATTAAGCTGTCTGTTTTGTGATCCTTTTGTTACAGCCATCATAGCAAATTAATATACTATCATATTCATCACCTTCTCCCTCCAACATTGTTGTTCACCAGAGCTCTAATATATGCATTTTCTTAATACAAATCTATCAGAAGGACTTATCTTATTAATTCTAAACTGTTTTAAGACATTAGATTTACTACTTATAACTCAGCGGCAAAGTTAAGTGTTTGTAATCAAAATGGAAGAGAAGAAATTGGAGATATTTCACCATAGTAAAGCTTTATATTTATAAAGATGCCTTCCCTATATTTATCAGTATTTAAGTACAGGTAGGGGAGCAATTATATCATGGCAGTGTTTTGAAACCACATTTCAAATCTCTCATTCTAGCTGGATCAGTCTTTTAATAATCCATAGGAAGAGTATAGCAATTGATAAATTCTTGCAAGGTCTTTCAAGCACCAAACTACAGTCTTTTGGATGTGAACATAATGCCTTTAGCATTAGAGGGTTTGTAGATGTTTTTATGTTCTAATAGTCACTCAAAATTATATCAATAGGATATTTTGCATAAATGAGAAATAGAAAAATGCAAACCCAGCTCTACTCTCTCTGTAACAAAAGCTAACAAAATATGAAACTAATACAACGTCCGAAAAAAAAAAGATGTAACTGAAGATTGCAGGCAATCTTAGGTAATGCCTTAGGTAATGCTTTTCCCTAATGCAGAAAATAAAATTGTCAGCTAGAGGCAGGTGAGGTGCCCTATGCTTTTTATCCCAGCAGTCCAGAGGCAAAGGCAAATAGATTTCTGTGAGATCAAGGCCAACCTGGTCTACTTCATGAGTTCAAGGTCAACTGTGGCTACAGAGAGACCTTGTCTCAAAAAAGCCAAAATCCATTGTCAGCTTTATAACTTTGATGTCCACTATTATGATCATGGGGATGAAGGTTAAAAAGTCAAGTCTGCATGGGAAGTGGTAGGGTGGGCCAGAAGGACGGGGAAATTAGAAGGGTGCATTTTCATCAGATGACTTAGGATAGTGGCCTATATATAAGTAATATAGTTGTGAATTTGAAAAAACATACTTGAGATATTGAATATTACTTAATAAATATGATACCTAAGTGATTCCAAGAGTGAACACCTCCATACAAATAATAATCACTTTGAAAAATCAGAATCAGGGGTCTGGAGACAGGGTTCAGTGGTTAAGAACACTTGCTTGCTTTTCAGAGGACTGGAGGGAGTTTAGCTTCTGGAACCCATGTCAGGTATTTACAAGCATCTTTTATTCCAGCTGCAGGGGATCTGACTCCCTCCTCTCATTTCTATTAGCAATTGCACACATGTTCATACACATATAAATATAAAGTATTAAAAAAATAAGAATTGTAAACATAATTTTAATCTATCACTGCATGATAAGCAATCTCTTAGTAAAGAATCACATGTATTTTATATAACTATTACTTAAACCAAAAATATAAAAGTTATAAAAGATGCCATTAAATACACACACATTTATTTAAAAATTACATTCTTTTGTCACAAATTGCCTGCAAATATTGTTAAAGGAAATGGGATTTGAGGAGAAACTATTTTCTTGTGCTAAGTCATAATCACATATTCTCCAATCCAGCATTTTTCATATTATATTTTTCCTAGAAAGACTTTCCACATAGATTATAAGTGGTCTTGTTATAAACAAAACAGTTTTATTTCCAAATTTAAAATCACTTGTATTTTTATTTTGGGTGTTCGCATGATTTGCCTACATGTATGTAAGTGCACCACGTGTGTGTATGGTGCTTGCAGAGGTCAGAAGAGGGTGTCAGATACCCTAGAACTAGAGCTAAGGAGGAATGTAGCTGTCATGGAGGTGCTGGAGGAAAATAAACAACAGAGTCTCTGAAGGAGCAGTAAAGGCTCTAAACCACTGATCCATCTTTCTAGATCCATGTAAGAGATTTTTGACAAAGTCCAACCCAAGACAGTTTATTTATTTCTTTATACTTGTTAGAAAAGAAATTTTATGTTACATGTTTGGTCTTTAAACTCAACATGTGGAGATGAATGTTGTGTGATTTCTTTGCCTTGGAAGTTTATCCATATGGCCTGTGTCCTTTCTTAGAAACACAATTTTTAAAATGCTTTCCATAAGTACAAGACCAGGCAAATAAGAGTCCCAGTTCCAATCTTTGTTACAGCACACAGTGTGGGTGCGTCTCCATCTCCAGCACGGCTGTTGTGCTCCAGCCATGCCAGAGAATGGAGGACGATGGAACGGGACCTCAGGTGGCTCAGAGTGCAGCGGGAGGAGTCCCCTCCCGGGAGACTACGTCCGTGGGTAGTTGGGTTATTAGAGCCAATGCAGGGGCTTATATAGGGAAGCCTCTCTGACCGTTACAGAAGGCGGGAAAGGTGGAGTGTTGGGGTAAAGGCCGGACAGTTGTGGAAGTTCAAGAACGAGGAAACGAAACCCAAAAACCCGGTTCTGGTCTGGGGTGGGGGAAAGGAAGATTCATATCTACAGTAGCTTCCTGGGGCCAGGTTATCACACAGGCAGAGCAGGTCAGACACCTGCCATCCCTTTAGGGTATCAGGAGTTGCTTGCCTTGCTCAGTAACCAGATCCCCACAACACAGGTTATTTTCTTTCCTAGAACTCTAAAAGTTGATTTTTATTTAAGGTTTAAAAAAGATTCTTTCCTTTAAACCCAAGTGTTACATTGAATATTGAAAATAGTACAAATAAAGAAATTATTAAAAAATCATGCAAAATTTGACCTATCCCTGGCTAGAAGACATTGAAACAATTGATTAAGGATAGAATTCCAGAACCTAAGGAATGGCCTTAGAATAGTTTTGAAAAACTCTCTCCATTCCCAAATACAATATTTAAGGCCTAGCAAAGAGAAAGACCTTGCTAGGGTTTGATTCAGAACTCTTGTTTCCAGGAAGTTGTTCCATCAGAGCAACTTATACTTATGCCATATAAGAATAGTAGAGTGTTATAACTATAACAGTCGTAGAGCATTTTTAGTTTCATGTCACTGACTAGATGAGGCATGTAACACAATTTCTATCTTGTTGTTTATTAAATGGGATATTTATCTCGATTATATTTCTCCACACACTTCCACACTTCAGAAAGTTAGTCAAATAAATTTCAGTTTTCATTCAAACAAAATGAGGTTTTAAAATATGATTTATGTTAATATCCTTATCTACTTCTACCTCTTCCACTCGTGCGCCTCCAATCAAGGATGTTCAGGCCAACAGCCCTTTAACCAACATTCTTTTGACAAAGTTTTTCACCTGAAGCTATCCACACACAAGGTTAATGTTAGATTAATGGTTAAGGTTAATGTTCAGAAAACAATAAATAGCTCTCCCCTATTACTGTATCTGGAATTCAAGCTCTCGCTATATGGTACCAAATATTTCTAACTTTATTTCCTAGTGCTTGTAACACTATAATCTATAGGAGCCATTCAATATCTCTGAAATATTTTTGCTCATGTACTCATTCCTGACATTAATCCCTCACTTTTTCCTGAAATAACTTCTCAGTTCTTTACTGATCTAAGTTTCATTAATTTTCATGGTGTTTTGAGGGTCATGGGATCCTTGAATCATGGCAATGAACCATTATATTGATCCTTTCTGAGTGTCCATTATCTGAAATGCCTCTCAAACACAGCTGTATAACACCATCACTTGGAATGTTTCTAAAATTGATATTTCTAGATTTCATTTTTGATATTACAATTCAGGATTTCAGGTCCCAGCCTCTGAATTTATGACCATACATGAATCAGACTTTGATGGACTTGTGGATGTGCTTTTAAAAGTTACTGTCTTTTTCATATGTGTGAATTTTAGTCACAAATTCATATGATGCTTACAGATTTTCTATTTGCCTCTCTACTCAGGCAAGATCATACAATCATTTTGTTATATTTCATACAGTATTTAGTATGTACACAAAGCTGGTGTCTAACAAAATGTACTAAAATATTCAACTAACATGCACTCAATTTATCTCATACATTTGGTTTATGCATTTAATATCTATGTTCTCCAAAAAGAATGAATCCTCATGGGGTTAGGGAGATGGTTCAGCTGATAAAATTCTTATCAAGAAAATGTAAGGACTTGAATTTGGATCCCCAGTTCCTACATAAAGAGCTAGATATGGATGCACATGCCTAAAAGCCTGGCATGGGGAAGGATGAGAGAGGTGGATACTGAGGTGGCTAGTCAGTCTAGAAGAATCCATGAGCTCAGTTAAGTTCAGTGAGTAATCTTGTTTCAATAAATAACATGAATAGTGGTATAAGAAGATACTGGATATCCATCTCTGGTCCATACAGTTCTACAAAAGCAATTATAGTTCTAGGAACGCTGGGAAAAGATCACTCAGAAAAATTTCAAATTGGTCAAACAAATTTATTACCTGCAGCAACTGCAGCCCAAGGTTGGGATATTGGGAATGTAATAACTGACTAGAGGACAGACAGGATTTAAGATCAAAGAACCATAAGTTATTGCAAGGTATTTGCAATCAAGCAACTTTATGGTACCTGGTTAAAACTCTACAAGTAAGGTTTTCAGGTATCTAAATAAGCAGGGTATTGCTCTAACAACCATATGAGTTCCTGTTGAGCAAAGAAAGATAAGCAGTTACAATGTCTGTGTGGTACCATTGGGGTTAGCTATTATTCCCTTAAGGGAGAGGAAAGGGAGATTTACTAGATCAAGCCTGCCTAATTTAAGAATACGAAATTGAGGAAGGAACAAGATGGAGTCACACTGCTACATAAGCACCCATATATACATATATACACACAAACATATGTATGTGCAAAAACCACACACACACACACACACACACACACACACACCCATACCTGCCTATAAAAGAGGTATCTTAATGGCAGTAGATTCCTGTGTTATTTCTACCTAAATCCTCACAGTTTCTAAAATATGAGATTTTTGGTTAATATGCTGTGGCTAACAAAACAGATGAATTTCTTTCTTGCTTCAGTGATTATCCTCTTTTGGTGAAATTTTGAAATTTTTCATTTGTACCTATAGAATACTAATTAGATTGTGATTCTTTATGTCTCAGTCCCCATTTTGAAATATATTCCTTCTTCTAACATGAGCACCATGCAGTGGAAGCTATGATGTATCAGATCATCTCCTAGGATGAAGGATCTAGTTCCCAGATGCTGGAACGTGATCTTTTAGGACTGACTTGGTTAAAGAAAATTGATTCATTCAATGCTGTACTTCCTCCCATAAGTTTGTCATGTGTGGTTGTTAATCTCGTCAACTTTATGGGATCATAAAGAAATAAATATCACAGAAATAAAACTCTGGCCATGACTGTGAGGGAGATAATAGATTAGGTTAAATATAGGTGGCATCATTTCATGCACTGAATGGAGGCTGAAGAGCAAAATGTTAGATGACATCAGCCTTTATCTCTGTCTGCTCCCTGACTGTGGATGCAATGTGCTCTACAGCCTCGTGCTCCTGCAGCCATGCCTCCCCGTGCTGCACCCTCAAACTTGAGCCAAAATAAATCCTTTCTTCTTTTCCTGGCATTTTGTCACAGAACTTCAAAAAGTAACTAATATAGAAAATTTGTAGCAAGAAGTGAGACCATTGCTGTGACAGACCTGACCGAGTGGTTTCTAGGCTTTTTGGGAAAGCGGTCCAGCAAGATTGGGACTTTAGACTATAAAAGCCCAAAATACTCTAAGTAGAATTTAGGACATTCTGGTAGGAGTATGGAAGATCGAAAGGCCAAGAGAATAGTAGTCAGTAGAAGATCAGCTCACATTTCAGAAGTAGGAAAGGACTGGCTCTATCATGAACTGGGATTAGAGACCATTAATGCAATATTTGGAAAGAAACTAGATCGCTCTGCCTCTGTCCTGAGAGCTTAAGTGAGGCTAAATTTAAAACTACTGGAGTGATTTTTTTGGTGGAGGAAATGTCAAGAGAAGATAGTTGACTAGTTGAGTGAGGAGAAAAGCATGAGAAAATTTTATAAAAAATGTGAGCAAACAAGACAGGTTAATTTTGAAAGAACTTGTAAGTTTTAGGAGATAAACTCTGTTTAAGAGACATCAGGTATGTAGCACCTGGACAATAGAAAAGGATCCCTGAGGGGGAAACTCTACCTACCCATTAAAGGCTACATCCTGTGCAAATGCAAATTCATTTAAAAGGAGAGAGCTTAAACTGATATTGGTAAATGAGTTCCTGCTCAAAAATAACCACCTACAAAACTGATACTCCAGGATCAGGACACAAAAGTATATGAAACTGTGGTCCAAGGGGTCAGATCTATCCAGAGCTGCCAGTAGAATTTATCAGTGTCTTCCACATGCTACTGGTTTTCCAGGTATGAAAGATACAAGATGGAGAATGTCACAGAGTCTTGTGCCATAGTTCCAGAGAGTCACTAAGGTCAAGTAATATATGGTAGTGTTAGAATCCCTGCAAGAAGATTGGTAGCAGCCACTATATGAAACTTTGAAGGTGAAGCCTAAATTGTGATTTGGTCTCCAAGATGTTGTAAATACCAGAACCATGGGATATCTGCACAGCAAGGTAGCAGACATGGATTGGAGTGACCCAAGAGAGAATTTATTTTTTCTGTAGGCTGCAGAGTTAATGAGTGTGAACCCAAGTTATTTGTACCACAGATGATTCCATTATGAGCCACAGATGTGCAGCATAGAACTGCTGGATTTTATATTTGCCCCGCTAGTTTTAATCCTGCTTCGGTGCAAGATTTTCCTGCTCTGCCCCATTCCTCCAAGTCCTCCATTCTGGAATATGGCTGCTTTCTCTGTGCCATTGCATGTTAAAGTATGTAGCTTGTTTCTTGTTGTAAAGGTGTTTATAGTTAATAGATTGCTCAAGTATCAGAAGAGACTCTTCAATTAGATTTTCAAACAGTCTTGAAACTGTTAAGGACTACCGGGATTTTGGGAGCTGGACTGGATGCATTTTGCATTAGAAATGATCATGAATCTATCGGAACATGGAGTAGTAAGATATGGTTTAAAAATTGTGTGTTTCGGTGTCAAGTTCACAAAAAGTAGAGTTGTGATAGCTAATCTTCTAAAACTGATGAGATTTTAAATCACTTTGAAAATAAATTTGTGGGTATGTCTAAGCAAGTTTCTAGATTAAATTAATTAAAATGGAAGACTCCGATACATGTGGGTAATACATTGCATGGATTCAGATCCAAGACAGAATGAAAAAGAGAAAGTCAGCAGAGCCCCAGCCTTCATTTTTGTCTGCTTCCTGGCTAGAAACAAATGTGACCAGTTACCTCACACTGTTGTCATGAATTCCCTAGCTTAATGGGTTGTACCCCCAAACTGTGAGCCAACATAAACCCTTTCTTCTGTATGATGCTTTCATTTATTTTTTTTTTTTTTGTATTTTCTTACAGCAATGAGAAAAGTAAGATACAATAGAGGAAGTGACACGTTTTCTTACATTGATTCAAAATTGACAGACACTGCTTTTCAAGAAATTCATGGGATACCAATTTAGGCATTTGATAGTAACTCATCCAAATTCTCCCACTACATATTGATATTTCCTTTCTTGCCTTTATCTCAACCAACAATGACTTATTTATAAAACTCTTCTTACATAGTAGTAATTTGTATCTTCCCAGGTAAAATTACATGTTATTTTTGCAAAGTTGATAACACTAGACATTGAATGGATTTTCAAACCTGAATCACCTGCCCCTGGTTAGTATTATAATTGAAGATCCCATAATTTGTAGTAAGTGAGCACACATAGGCATTGAGCATAAGGTAGTAACACAGTTTTAAGAATATTTATCAGTGACCAACTGGACTGTGTGCTGTGTAAAGGCTATATTAGGTAGTGTGGAACATTAAGTTTCTAAGAAATATGGTGTCATAGCGACTCCAAAGGTATTAGAACATGAATGGTTTGGTAAATTTTTTGTGGAAGACAGCAAGCCAAGTGTGATGAATCATTAGTAAAAGCTAAGTGTGAGCATTACATTTTGGAGTGCAGAAAAGCATGGTGTTTAGAGTTTAGAAATAAGAATCAGAGCTAGATCTGCAACAGACAAGGAGGTGTACTTTACTCAAAGTACCATGGTGAAGGACAGAAGCCTTTCCATGGGAAGAAAACATCTGCTTCCAAGAAAAGGGGGCTTTGGGTTTTTATAGGAATTCTGTTGAACATAGCTGCAGGAGTCTACTCAGTACCAGGAACTGGTGTCATTGGGTTACTGAAGGTCTTCCTTTCAAGGTTATTTTCTTCTCAGGCATTGAACGATAGCTATCTAAGGCACTAAAGGAGATATCTTAGCTCTAAACACCACTCTCCCTCAGTCCTGGGAGAGAACAGTTGATAAGGCTTGAACAAGGCCAGTCTGCCAATTTAGGCTCAGTTGACCACTTTAAGAGATTTATAGTTTTATGACTTTTCTAATGGACTTATAACTCTCCTGAAATCCACATGTTCTATCAGTGAAAGACAAAGAGCCTCCTTAGCATTGTATAATGAAACTCTCACCTTCAGAAAGAAAGCTGAGGACCAGACCTAGATAGTCAAGTTCCAAATAAGGTCAAATTCTCAGAAAAGACTTCATGCTGTGCAAAATAATAGGATCCTTGCTACAAAAGAATAAGAGACTGACACATCTAAAAATCCTGAATCTACAAATCTCTTAAACTCTCCCAGCTTGCAAGAGTGGCCTAATTATGTTATTAAGAGTTACGGACTCACTCCCTTTTATAAATATAACAATCAGAGCGACTTGCATGAACCTAAAGCAACTGGATAGGCCAAAATAGATTCCAAGGAGGGGATAATACATATATTTGGTTGGTTGGTATCAGAATATAAGACTGATAACTTTGATAGGGACTCTGGGAAATGACATAGTCACAGAGTTAAGATGATACTTATATGGCCCAATCAAAGTGGATGTCAGTGCTGTAAATACCATGGCAGACATTAAAGTAAACATCTTCATGACATATATTATATATAGTTAGAAAGCCCACCAGACTCCTCTGTTCTGTGAGGTGGAAGAGAAGGGGATTTAACATTTTAAAAACAGCAATAAATGTGCTGGTGATAGTGGTCCCAGTTCATGGAGAAGTTCTCTTATTGATCTCTCTCTGTAGGTCATAAAAGTAAGAAAAATCAATACAGACATGAGATCAATAATAGAATTAGATTAATGATGGATGAGAACACCCAAAATAGATGCCAGATGATATCATGATATTGCAAGAAGGAAGGTGATTTTGTGATTTTCAGTTCAAGACTGGAGCTTGACTGCATGATTAAAAAATTTGTAAAGTATATTTCTGAGTATGTTTGTTAGGGATGCTTCAAAAACGATTGGTCTTCAGATTTACTTGGCAAGACTTTAAAGAATATTGGTAATTAACCAGTGATATGTGTAAATGGAACTGGAAGGCAGAAAAGGAGAAACCGAGTCTCTGTTTTCAAGTTTAGAGCAAGATCTATTTCATTCTTACAGTCTTTTCTTGAGATAACCCAAGATTTTACAGTTGAAACATGGACCAAACCTAGATGTTCCTGACGAGTCCAGTGAAGTATTGCAATAGGATACAGGAAAAAGGTTTTGAAAATAAAATATATCTTATTAAAGATATTAGAAAAGAAATAAAGGTAGTAATTAGTCCCTGTGTTTTAGAATCTTTTTATTTTTTTAATTTATGTATTTTTAATTTATGTGTATGAATGCTTTGTCAGCAGGTATGTAAGTGCACCCACGCTTGCAATGCCCACGGAGGTCAGAAGAGGATGTTGGATGCCCTGAAACTGGAGATTGTTAATTGTTATGTGGGTGCAAGAATAGCCATCTCTCCAGTCCTGCTTTTAAGAATCTCAATTACATAGGATTTAATGACATTTTTATGGTTTACATATATCATTTGGTTCGATAGTAAGTATAATAAAAGTCCAAGCAAACTTATAATCACTATAATTGGAAAGGGTCAGAATGAGTATGGTCAGTTAGTAGTTAGTTTGAGCTTTATATCAAGGCTGTGCTTTTCCCTTTAAAAGAAAGTTTTACAGATGATAGAATTATTGATAACTGATAAACTTTTTCCCCTTGTAGACTGTCTGCTTAGCATCTTGTGACACTCAGAGAACTAGTCATCAGGGAGGAGGCTTTCTGCTCATTAGCAGTTTGATTTCTCAAGATCTCTAGTTGAATTGTGATATTATCACCAATAGAGTCTTACCCTCAAGTTCTGGCCGATACTCACTAGCAATGGCAATAGTCTGTGCTGTTGGGGGTTTGTCTGAACTCCCAAACCAAAGACTCAAATGAATAAATACTATCTCTAGCACTGATCTGTTTGATAATCTGTATATTCTGGGCTACATAATACCCCTATGTGCATCATCCCAATTAAACTATAATTTTTAAAAGCATGTGTATTTTTAAGGAAAAAATTATAAAACAGTAGATACCCCTGTGGCTTTTCAAGTATCTTTAGTGTTTGAATCTTTAGTCTATAAATCTTGTGAACTACAATAATGATCAGTCTGGCAAGATATGCCTAAAAATGCAGTAGTGGCACTAATACCTTGGGATAACCAAAAGCTGTGTCCTTGCATTTAAGACCCATTCAATAGAAAAAAAAACCAAACAAACAAACAAAAAACCAAAAAACTTATGCCTTTTACAGTAAACTTAACCTGTAGCCTGAGAGATCATAGACCCTACATGAGGACCTGATACTACCATTTTGCTAAACTGTTAAAGTATCCAACTGCTTTCTAAGTACTTGTTCTTACACCCATAGTTTTGTGCACTTCTCAGCTCATGAAGTGAACAGAAGATACTATAGAGAAGCACAAGTGGTCAAAGTGCAGAGAAGAAGTGACTGTGGAGTTACATTTAGAGTTGTAATACTACACATCCCCATATGGTGCATCACTAACAAAACTGCTACACCCATGTTTGAGGAAAATAGCAGAAGAGAAGGTAGCAATATTTTAAGAGTCAGAGGTCTAGGTGACAGCTATTGTATATATTCATTCTTGATAGTTATAAGACCTGAATAAATTATAGCAGTCAATGTTCCAGCTTGGATTGTGGAAGGAATCACAAGGTCTCATCCGTAGATAAGGAACTATAGGCAACTGGTGGCTGATAAGAGAAGGGAAGTCAGTTTCTTCAGGGATAAGTTCATGAGCATGAAATTGAGAAGAATGTGGGAAGGTGATAGAAAAGGTTCGAGTAGGAGAAGGAGGGGTGGATTCAATCAAAATGCATTTTACTCAGGTAAGAAATTCACAAATAAATACATGAAAAGAAAGAGAGCATATTCAAATGTGAACATAGCACAGTCATTATTTTTAGGGTCTTCTGAGGAAATTGAGAAATAAAAGAAAGATAGCAGACTTGGACATTGTCATGGTTTATCTCCGTTGCCAACTTAACATAGCTCAGAAGAGGGAACCTCAGTTGAGGATGTCTTCAGTCAGATTGGTCTGTGTGCATGTGAGGGGGTGTCTTATTAAATTTATTTTCCATGCCTTGGTGGGTGGGGTTTGGTCAATCAGGCAGAATAAAACGGAACTGGTCTTCCATTTAGAGAGAATAATTTATTTAAGGTAACTCAAAAAGTTACCATTCAAACATACTGTCTGTGGCTGGCTGCCATAGCTAGAGTCTGGGTGCAATGCCACAGTGCAGGCCATCCCATTCCTGGCCTGAGTTCCATTTCCACTCATGCTATTCTGGGACTATGGGGACCTGGACCACTGCCATCTGAGCTGCTGGCTCTCTGTATTCCTGGGGCCACGGCACTTTTGTCTCATATGGCTTTGAGTATTCTCCACTTGGCTGCTATGTTGTTAGCCACCATCTCTCTTTTTTTCCCCATCTCTCTGCTATCCTGCCCCCTTATCAGTCAGAGGATGGGACTTGTTGCTGAATGAACTAATAGTAGAAATTCAGATTTATATATATATATATATATATATATATATATATATATATATATATACATATATACACACACTCTCTCTCTCTCTCTCTCTCTCTCTCTCTCTGCACTCCACACTTTCTCTCTGGAAAACAAACAAAACAGAACAACGTTCTAACAGCCACAAAGGAAAGCAGTAACACCTGCATAAACACATCATCATAAACACAAATGTTTAAACAGTACCTAAGTTGATGTATCATATTCACCTCACAAACTAACAATCACAGCAGTGTCTCTACTGGGGCTATAACTCCCCCATCACCACCGGAGGTTGACATTTTCTTCCTAACATCAGATGTGTGTTCCTTCCCTGAAGAGTGGGCCCTAAACCCAATTATAAATATGCTGAGGGTACACATACCAGATGAGCCTCTGTTACACCTGTAGAGACATCTGACAGTGAAGCACGCAAGATCTGTTATTATGCAAATCTTTTCAGGACCATTCTCCCATAATGGTCTACATAGCACCCTCTGGCACTACGAAGGCCAGCCATCCATTTGTGGGGAGTTTTAGCTTGATCCAAGTTAGAGCTCTCTTTCCATGCTCAAACCATGTCACATCTTCAGCAATAGGGCCTTACTGTCCACTTCCAATGTGCCACCAGATAATGTGGCAACTGCCTTTTGCTTTGGTAGAAAGGGGCTTCCCGGGCTCCCTTGGCCAACAGTTCATAGGGAGGATCAACCCACACCTGGTATTGGAATTGCTAGTTAACAATTATATAAATTATTCCTTTACTCTTTGGCATCTATAAGTCTAGGCCCACAGAACTCCTTGGAATTTCGCAGTTATACTTCACCCTTGTACTCTGTATGAATTACACTTCGCCCTTATTTCTTCAGGTGTCCTGGATGTCTCTCAATTGGGCTTCACATCTGTAAAACACTCAGAAGTTAACATTATATACACACACAAGATCTAACTTAGCATGGAAAATTCCTTTTCATTTGCATCAGCTGTTTTTTTAACAGATCTATGTTGGGTACAATGGCATGTAAATTAGTCAATCTTTACTGTCTTTAGGTGTTATCTGGAATCCATTTAGTGTCCTGGAGTTCTCACATGGAGCCTCCATGTATCCCTTTATCTTTCCTTGATAAGCTCACTGGGGCTGGCCCAAACTCTTTGGTCCTACATAGGGCCAAGGAGGAATAAGGCTCCTCTTACCCCAGTTGCACCTGTTGTTTCCCAGGGCCAGGCAGACTCTGGGTCCGACTTCTGGCTCTAGCCACACTTGTGGTCTCTCCATTGACCACAACATTCTGTTGGCAGAGGCCCTGGCCAGGCAAACTACCTCCACCCCTTGAATGGCCATTCACAAGGGAGAAATGCACTCTGTTCATTCTGAGGGCACTGTTATCCATGCCTGGGATAATTTTTATCCTCTGTGTACCCTTTATGAACTGTTTGTTGGGGCTTAAACCCTCCCAGAGGTGCTGTAGCACAGAATTTGGCTTTTTATCGATCCTCTCTTTAGGAACTTGGGCTAGATGCAAGTCTTGCCACATTTGCCTACAAGTAACAGAAGGAGACCTCCTTTTTTGGTTTGTCTCCTTTAAACATTTTTTAGGCTGTTCTATTCTTTACAAACATACTTTACGCACTGGTCTAGAGTGCTTAGATGTGTCTCTCCTACCTTGTAAAGATCTTGTCCCACTAGAGGACTCAGTACAGACATTAAATCTCTCTACCAATTTTGAGGTCCCTGTTTAATGAAGTCTTTCATTAAATCTCTAGTGAACACAGTCCTATTTGGTCCAGGAAACTGGGTACTGTATATTGCTTTTCTTATACCCAGTTCTCTTAACAGCGCCTGTCCTTCTTGTGTCATGCTCCAGCTCCTGACATCCGTGGGAATCTCCACTGGTGATAACCAAGTGTCTCCAGTGGCATGTACAAGCCAGTTCATCAGAGACTGCCTTTCCTTACTGCCTCATCCAATGCAGCCTAAATCTCAAGGAGGGGTGAGCTGTTATGCTGTTCAGTGGTTCTGCCTCTGCAACATTCAAGTTAATATCATCTGCTCCTCTCTCCCATATTCTCAGGAGCCAGGTGATGACAGGCTCTTTTGCAGCTTGTTTGAATGTCCTCCCTATTTCCAGTAGCTCTAGGGCCGAGAGCACTTTATTCACTAAATTCTCATGCTCATTAAGATCTCTATCAGCATGCTGACATCTGGATTTTTCCTTTGTTTTTGTATTACAGGTAGAACCTGAGGGGCATTTTTATCTTCTTCTGGGTTGCTTCCTTCTTGTTCACAGTCTGCTTTCTCTTGTGGGTTCCCAGCTGATAAACTTTGGGCTTTTTTTCCCTCCTTTTTATTTAATTTATCATTGAGGTCAGTGGCTAATGCGGTAGACTCCAGTCTTATTTCCCTTTCTTGTTTTAATCTCTCTCTTAACTCTTCAGTTAATTCTCCAGGCTATAATCTCTGGGACAATTTTTTTTTTTTTTACACATAGCAGAGGCCATGTTTCCTCAGCCATTGCCTGCTGGAGTCTTGATTTTTACCCATCTAGCAGAATTTTTAAAAGTCCACCTCAGATCCTCTGCTGTTTACAGAGTATCGCCATAACCTTGTGTTGGTGCCCAGTGATTCAGTAAGTAGGCCACTCCATGCCAGCCACAAGTGGGCTCCCATCCTGGGATTTCTCCCCCAAACATTGCCAATTTTGGTGACATTATCTTAGTTAGCTACTTGAAGAGACACTGGATCAGCCATGCCAGAACTTCATTTGTCTACATTCCTTTTGTGGGTCTGCTCCAAGAGAAGCTAGTGCTCTTAACCTCTGAGCTATATTTCTGTTTTTGTGAGCTGGATCCTGCCCACTATGCCATTTGTCTTACCAATTCTTTCCCGGTAAGGCCCAGTGTTCAGCCCCCTACCCAAGGTTTGATCCTATTGAATGGATAAAAAATGCTCTCTTAGATAAATTAATTTATTCCAGGTTACTTACAAAGGATTCATCCCTGGGGAGAGAGGTGGAGATTTTGTATGGTGGAGCCTGCATTTTGATCATAAGTCCCCCGAAACCTCTGTCACACGCACCCAAGATGGAGGCCTGGAGTCATGCCTACCTCTCCCCTTCCCAAATTTCCCTGAATTTTTTCTAGGCCTAACCCCTTAAGTATTGGTTAATTGATTGCCAATCACATTAGGAGGCCTGTTCCTCAAACCAGAGAGGAAACTATACATTTATCCAACAGGGGGCATTTTCTTAATTGCTAATTGATGTAGCAAGGCTCAGTCCACTGTGGGCAGTGCCATCCAAGGGCAGGTTGGTCTGGCCTGTATAAGAATGAAAGTTAAGCAAGCCAGGGAAGCCTGTAAGCATGCCTCCTCTGTGGTCTCTGCTTCCTCTTTTGTCTCCAGTTCTTACTTCAGTTCCTACCCTGGTTTTCTTCAATGATGAAATCTGTAAGATGAAATAAACCCATTCTTCTCCTGAGTTGCTTTTGGTCAGTGTTTTATCACAGCAACATAGAAGCAAACTATGACAGTGATTAAAATTTATGTGCTGGTTAAGACTACTGTTTACCTTGGAAAATCACACTAGAGATGACCAAAGTTGAGATATGAAACAGGCAAAGATAAAATGTAGAAAAACAACAGTCATCAATTTATAACCTCTTCTCTCATGTGACAAAAAAATCAATAGAAGGTATTAGAATATGATAAAAGAAGAAAAAACATATGATTTAAAGTTCAATGTATTTCTGAAAAACTATAAATAAAAAAGTAAAATATGTTAAATTTGTGGTAGGAAAATGGGAGATAGTGTAAATAAAATGAATTATTGAGCTTATTTTAAGGAAGTGAGCAGATATAGCTTAGTACTGACAAGTCAACTATGTAAGTGCAGGTACAATATTTAGAGTTGTAACAGTGAACCCAGTGCTACTGATATCATAAACTTTTGGTAGAAATTGTAATAGAAGGAAAGAACTGAAGCCATGGGAAAAAGAGCATTTATTCCATAATTCCTAGATTTCTGCTTATAGTTTTGTCAATGTATATATTATAAACATACTTATAATATTTTATAATTTTAGTAAATAATGATAATCTCTTAACACAATGGCAATAGTTCAAAGCATGCTTTAGGAGATATTAAATGAAAAAATAAATGTCATGTTAAATACATATATGATAAATATTATACATAAAATGCATAATGACTAATTTCAAATGAATATATTGCAGACGTCTTGCAGTGTGACGATTATCTATAGCCATTTCTTAGTAGTTTGGGTTTGTGTGATGGTTGTTCATATGGAGGAAAGCAAATATACTTCATAAGTGTTTAGAAAAATTTTGCCTGAGTATTGACTATGACAATGATGGAATAGCAAGGTCTGGAAGAAAGCTAGCATTTGATTTGGAGTTGGGAAGGATATTCTCCTGGGAGAAGAAAATCACTGGGAGAAGAACAGGCGTTTCTTTCTTGTCTGTTGGTTCTATTGTTTGTTTGTTTTTTTCACAATATGTTTAATTCTGAACAAATACCAGTTTCAGGTGCCTGATCATGTGCAGATAACCACAGCTACAGTGGGTTCATGAGTTGTGGCATGTCCAGAGGATATCTCTGCTTGTTGGGGAAGAGTGTCATTTTCTTCAGGGATGGAGTCCCAGGTAAACTTTTCTTGCTCCATTGAAAATCTCTCACTTGCACTCTGGCAAGTAACTAAAGTAGTAGTAGTGGGTCACACACAAGAGAAGAAGAGGGATCATGTTGAGTCGTGCTCCAATGTGAGAGAGAAAGGCATGAATCTGGGGATTAAGGGGAAAAAGACCCCCACTCAGTATATAAATATATGAAAATGTCAAGCAATAAGAAAAAACTTTAAACAGGTAAATGTCTGTATGTAATATGTCTAGGTAGATTTACTTAGTAGGTACTTGGACACACAGGCTTCTAGCCTAAAAATGAAATTCAATTCATCGATACCAATTGGACATAGCTTCTAGCAGTTTCTGAGGGTAGGTCAAAAAAGAATGCAGATTTCCCAGCACCAAGGGACCAAAAAGGAAAGCCATACTATCTCTAAGACTCTGAATCATTCGAGGCGCAAAGGGCATTGGCACAGAACAGTCCCGTGATTTAGATGTCAGAAGGGAAGTTATTTCCATCTCTCCTTTCATTTATCAGTCAGTGTTCAGTCAGAGAAGCAAGGTTACTTACAGGAATTTGTTCAATTACCTCGTGAAAAGTGGCTGAATGGTTTCTGTAATACTACTCTTTCAGTGTCTGATACTGGAGATAGAAATGTACAGAGCATAGCTGGAGGGAAGATGCATGTAGAGAGGTACTCACAGGAAAGCTGGAACTCTGACTGTAAATGCAGAGTAGAACGACTTTCCACATTCACTCACAACATGGCTGTGCTGCAGAAGTGTTACTGTTTGTCACAGAGTTAAGCACATCTTTGCCTAGGAGTCAGAGAAGCTAGAGGATGAGGGGAACATGAGGTAGCCTCAGGGTTGGCTACTATCTGAACCTTAACTATGTGAACTCTATGTAAGAATTAAGCCTGAGTTGCAAACCTAACTGCCTTGACCAGGCTTAGATAAAAAAGCAGCTTTATTCTTGCCCTTTAGATTTCCTGTGAAAATGCTTCCTGGTGCCCAGTAACCCAGAAATAGGCAGAGAATTTTGGGAGTTTCTAGTTCAATCTACCAACCTGTTATTTTAAAACCATTTTAACTACATTTTTCTTTTTGTGGGCCATGTGTGTCGGTGAGTATGATGTGTGTGTGTGTGTGTGTGTGTGTGAATGTGTGTGTGTGGATGTGTGTGTTTGTGTGTGTCTGTGTGTGTGTGTGTAGGCTACCAGAGGACAACTAAGAGTCTGCTTTCTCCATTACACATGTCCTGGGGATTGAATTCAGGTTTGGTGACACGTGCCCCCACCCACTGAGCCATCTTGCTAGACCAATCTGATGTCTTTAAAAGTAGCCAAACCAGATATATTTTTTAAAAGATGTGAAAATAGTTGTGAATGCCTTCATTGCCTAGCCCATGAAATTCCCAGAATTACTTTTCATCTGTGCTTTTGATGAATAGAAAAAAGTCAAGTAAAAGGCATACATTCACTCAATGCACCCCCAATATCAATCTTAAAGGCCTCAATGTACCTGATATTAATGAAGTGGTAGAAGAGGCCACAGTACAACACATGGTCTTGAAGAAAACATTGAATCCTGAGGTGAAAAAATAGCTCTTTAAGTAAAGTCTTGTTCCAACAGGAATTTCTGGCAGTGTAGAAGACAGTGTGCAGACAGAAGCAGCAGAGGTATGTCTCTGAGTCTACACAATTCTGTGAATTTTGAATCCGTCACCTTGATTTTGTTAGGTTACTTAAGCATTTTATGAGCATTTTATCTCATGTGTCTTAAATTTGATTAGTACTATTACAGCTCTCAGAGTGTAGAAAGAATAAAACTGTCCATCAAAGTACTGTTAGACCTTCAGGTAATTCTTGAAATGCAACAGAGACCTTTGACCTGCTATCTTACTATAAAGCAAGGTGAAGCATTCAGCTAGCTAGCCCATAAAGATAGATTTGGCAGTCAATCACCGAATAGGCATTCAGGATAGCCTAAGAATATGGGACTTTACTTGCTCTAAGACACCTATTACGCATACACAAGCATACATAAATGTGCATTCACATAGGCATTTTGTTTTAAGCATTGATATTTTGCATCCATGTCTTTTTAAAAAAAAAAACATCTGGAGGTTCCCTAATAAGCAGCAAGTTTTCACTCAAGTGATACCATAGCATGGGAGGACGGTATGCCGGCAGGAGAAGGTGAAAGAGAATCAGTCATGTGCAGAGGGAGTAAGGAGTCTTAAATTTTGCAAGTTTATTGCAGTGCTTGATGACAATTTGCTTTTTGCCCCCAGGGTCACTTTATATGATAACCTTTGTTTTCCTCTATTGGCCATGTATATTCTTGTCTTTTTATTTCCTTCTATTTCTTCCCAGAATGCAAGTATACTATGTGTATTTGGTCTGAGAAGGCACTATGATGTTCAAACTTTCCAATAAAAAATTGATTAGTTTGTTGCTGTGAAAGCTTCCTTATCCTCTTAGGAACCTTCTCCTAAACCACCTCAAATCAGGTCTCTGGAGTTATAGGGATGACTACCTAAAATGAGTACTATATTATTATTATTAGTTTAGCTACCTCAGTATCATTTATGTCCAACTTAATATGTCAAATTTATGATTAAACAGCATCCACATTTAGCTAATAGTAGTTCAAGGTATAATTTTGTGATTTCACACAGGTATGCTTTCATTTCTTAGACCATTTATTTTAGATAATTATAATTTAAACCCAATGCAGTTGCTCCTTAAGGTAACATATATTACTCTATTGATTCATGAATAACAAAATATTTTAAACAACAGACTCAGTTACTAGAGTTAAAAAATAAGTCACATTTTAATATCTATTTAGCAAATTCTTTGCCACAGATGACGTTTTCCTTTAAAATGTATCTGTGCAATGGTTGCCTTTCACATCTGAAAATGGGTGACACTAATGACCCATTAGTTGATGCCATCCCTATTTGCAGCCACAGCTACCCACCCCCAGTACAATGTATTTTTTCTAGACAAACAGCTGATGCAAGAAGCCCAGTACTATAAGTATTCTTCCCAATAGGTTCTGTGCCTATATGCTATAGAAGTTATATTTCATTGAGAGAGAGAGAGAAAGAGAGAGGAAGAGAGAGAGAGAGACAGACAGAGACAGGATAGAGGCAGACTGAATACTTTGTTTGGTGTCTTACAAACTCAAGAACCAAATGCAGCTTTGACTCACCATCTGTGCCAGATTGACTCACTGCTGTGAGACTGGCTGAGTTCCAGGTACCTCGTTGTGGGACTCCTGTCTTGCCCTGGAGTTTTGAAGATGATCCCAGGTAAGGCTGATGTAGCAGCTGTGCAACCGTGGAGTGTTATCTTAGCAATTCCAAGTCTGGCATGTGTTTTTACAACAACAAGTTCTGCAAGTTACTTTGTGAAAGGCAATATTTGAAAGTCAATGACATTTGAAAAAAAAGATGGAAAGCATAAGTTTTTATTAAAGATGTGCAATGAACTATCTTTCAATAAATAATATAAATCATTCCTTAGAGAATATGAATTGAAAAAGGGAGAACAGAATTTCCATCAGGCTTGACTTTGAGATAAGTTGTTGAACTAAGGAACTCATTGAATTCTTCACATTGGAATTGCTTACAAATTATTTTAGCTTTCTCATCTCCAAAGCAGGTCAGCTCCTTGTATCCTTCACTCCATTTAAATTCCAGTCATGAGGCTTATATAAGAAAAAAAAAATTGTCATCTTTTTTTCTGGTGGATTACTCATTCACACACTATTTTTCCACTCATATTACAAAGCAAGATATAGTGTCTGTAAATTATGAACAAACTGTCTACATTTGAGGCTTCTCAGCCAGTTAGTTCATGATACCATGTATCATGCCCCCATGAAAAATGCACTTAACACTCCCAAATCTGTGTGAACCATTATCATATGAAAGCATGACCAAGAACCATGAGGAAATTTAATATACACGACTAATAGAGTACAGGTATTTGGCAGATATAAATCCTATTAAAAATAAGTATGACTTCTGCTTGATATCCAAATCATTTGCATAAAAATTTGCATTTAATTTGTCATAGTTTTTCAGTGACTCACAAGAATCATTTATACAATGAAGATCAATACTATCTACATAGAATGTGGGCTTTACAGATGAAAAGGAATATTTGTAGCAGTGTAGCAGTGTCCTACTTATTTATAGACTGCACAACCAATAAATCCCTGAGACTGAGAAAAGAAGAACAAATAAGCAGATGTCAATAGTCTTTCCTTTGAATTTAAATTACACTTCAGTGTGAAATCCTTAAGAAAGAGTTCAGCTTCCAGCATACTACTCTTCAAGACATCTTTTCAGCACTTCTAATTTAGAAAAACGTCAACACAAGTGAATTTACGATGTATCTGGGTCCTAGGTACTCTAGTACATTACAGATGGTTTCCCAAAGAGAAAATTTAGGCACCCAAAATGCCTTTCTCAGAATTTCTGCAGAGGAAACTTTCAAATTTATAAGGTAAGAGTTCATGTACAGTAGGATTGCATGAGAATATTCTGAGCTTTAACTCAATCTCAATTAATTAGCTTAAATTCATTAAAAATATTTAAAAGCAAATAGGATATGTTGAAGTTATGTTTTACATTCACTTATCTTACAAATGATTATGTTTGTTCATAAAAGTGCAATATTTGTCTCAGAATGGTCAACATTTTATAGAATGATTGAAGATTTATGATATTTTGGAAAGAAAATGCTTAAGAATCAAATTATTTTTATGTGTGTACATGTGTTTGTGAATATGTATGTGTATGTGTTGTATATATGTGTGGGTATGTGTATGCTGTATGTGTGTTCCAGTGTGTGTGAATATGTATGGTATATGTATGTGGTTGAGTATGTATGATATCTATACATACATGTATACGTGTGTTTGTTAATTTTTGTGCCAAATGCATGTGTTTATATGTGCATGTGAAGTATATATGTGTGCATATGTAGATGTGTGTGTATCCATGCATGCATGTGTGTATCTGTGGTATGGGTGTGTATGTGCATGTGCTTATGTATGTGGTATGTGTGTATATGTATGGGTGTATCTGTATATGTGTGTTTGTTAACTTGGATCTTCTAGAATAACTGCTACTAAGATGCCATGCTCTCCTTAACAATTTTCACAACCCACGCCTTAATAGTGACACCTATGGCATGCTTGTAGAACATAGAAAATTACTTGACCAAGACCTTTTAGTTTTTCCTGAAGGTCATTAGGTTCCTTTTACTACTTTATCAAGAGCTTAGGGAGATATGAACTATATTTTATTGTATTATATAGCACAAAGAATCGGCATCTTAAAGCCTCTCTTTTGTTTTTGCTTTATTTGTGACATTTAAACTCTGTTGGATTCTTGAATAGCACTAAATGAAAGTATTGTGTATGAGCTAAAAAAATGAAGTTATGTAAGAAAGAATGTCTCAGTCTTCTTTAACTCAAGCCTTCTATTTCTCTAGTTTCTCCCACATGGCCATGAATATACAGTGTTTTCAATCTAACATAAAAAATATTCTTGGAGATACATTTCTCCAAAAGAACAATCACAGTATGTACATGTGTACAAGGTTCCAAAGAGGAGCAGATCTTTGATAAGCACATCAACCAATCCAGAGCCACATGCTCTCTATCTGACCCATACACCCAGCATGCAGCATTACTTTCCCTTCTTTTTCCCAGGAACACGTTACTAAGCAACTGGAGACTACTCTATAGTCCAAAGCACACAGAAATCATTCACACTAGCCATCCTCATCTGCTCACCTGCCGTGTTTTTCCAAGCAGAACCCCCTGAAAGAAGTGATGTAAGCCTTCCTTCACTCTGCCGTCTACACCCTGACGACCTTTATGTCTTTACTGTGTGACTCAGTGTTCCACATGGACCAGAAGTAGCAGAGTTCCATGCTTCTTGCCTTCAAAATAGGAGCATAAAAATTCCTTTTCTACTGGGAGTGTTTTCTAATTGATGGTTTCACTTTGTAAAACCAGTGATTATGGTAAATTGTTCTGGATCATTTCAGTCACTATTAAAAGCATATAATAGCTGGTTTTTTTTGGGGGGGGCTTTTAAAAATTTACTCCTAGTTAGAATGTACTCAATAAACTCCAATTACCAAAGTGTCATATCTTGAAATTGACATTTATTTTAATTTATATTTTTTCTTGAGCATTGAATTAATCTAATTGATAATTTGTAGTGGATAAGCTTGGACTTATTGAACATTGTACATGTTCAGTTTGATGGTGGTCTAATTACCTAGTTTACTTAATTTTTCTTTTTATCCACAAAAATATCTGGTATTGTTTTTCTTGGCTATGTTCATTTGATTGCTCCTAATATGTTATAAACACATAGTAGCCAGCTGCTAGAGAGATGACTCAGCAGTTAAGAGCATTTGATGCTCTGGTTGATAACTCAAGTTCAGTGCCCAGCACAATCACCTATAATTCCAGTGGATCTATCACCTTTTTCTGGTCACCATGGGCACTGAACACACACACACACACACACACACACACACACATGCACGCACACACACACAAACAAAATATAAAAGAAAAAGTCTTTAAAAACTGTAGCAGACATCCTTGCCTACCATGCATGTGACAATATATTTGATCCACAATTCTGTATGTGAATGAATAATAAATAGATAAATAAATAATTTAGACTGATTTTCTTCCTGAATCTCTCCTGATCCTTGTCTTGTGACATTGCTGTGTGTGTATTTCAATCTCATGAAAGAATATAGAATTTTGCAAACATACATACACACACACACACACACACGTATAGAGACAACTTTTAAACAAACTAAATCAAAACCAAAAGTTTATTTTCTACTTGTTTTCCAGTAAGTTTTACGTTTGGCCAATCATATCAAGCCCAACCTCCTTGCAGTGACCGTGCTATTTCACAGTGTGAGGTGACATGAGTATTGTATGCTACAAATTTAGTCTGACCACTGAAATGACTTTACCATGAACTCTGGGAGGCCAACTCACGTGGTCTGTGCTGCTTCCTGGTTTCTGGTGGGTTGACACAAAGGAAGCCCTGGCAGGCCAGAGAATGAGGCTGGGTATTTATTTCTGGCTGCCCACTGGCTTTGTTTATATACGGTTTTCCTGGCTCTGTCTGTGTTCCTCAACTGGCAGCCACTTCTGTCAAGGAGGTATTCTCTCTTCCACTTTATCCTGCTGTACTCTGGGTCCCAGAGGATTCTGTCAGGAGGATGACAACTGCACTGTTATTATTCTGTTTTCTGATTGTACTTTTAAAATGTTCCCTTTGTAGATCAATCCTCTTCAAATTATCAAGAATTCTCACTTCCCTTGGAACTCTGATAAAGTTATCCAGTATTCCCCTGCTGATATACATTCCATTCATTATCAATATTTTTGCTGAAATAAACATGATTCTACATACATTTGTGAACACTGGTGTTTTTATTTATGTAAGATATAAGCCCAAAGCATCAATACTTATTCAAATTGAAGTATACTTTTAATATGTACAGATATTTTTGTGAAATTTTCTAAAAGGTTAAAAGCAATTCATAGTTACAATAGCCATCTAATTATGTATTTAGATTTGATTGATTTTCTAAGGGCAATTTCATGATTTACTGCATGCTAGATAGTCTATAAAAGGCATAATGAATATTATTCTCTGCAATCCAGTATGTGAAGTCTCTTATTTCGATATATCCTTACCATCACCATATGTTACTGATCTTTTATAATTTCACCAGTATGGGATGTGCAAAATCATTCCTTTCCATTCAATTTCACTTTTCCTTCTTGTGTATTAGTGAGATTAAGCATCTGTCCGTCTATCATGTATCTTGTCTAATTATATTTACTCATCAACAAATTGTCTATTCATATTCTTTGTCTCTAACAGGTATTTCATACATTACACAGATTACATTGGGAGGAATTTGGTGAGTAGTTGGAATCCACAAACTTTAACAAGCTTTAAAATGTATCCCAATTTTCAAATTCAATAATTCTGTATAATGTCAGATCACAGGCTTGTTCAACTCACAAAGACATGTGTTGCTTTTAGCCACAGCTAGCTCTTCTGCACTGGAGTGTGATCAGGAGGAATATGCATATTTCCATGACAGATCCTAGACTTTTGTTGATTGAGAAGCTGTGAAAAACGGTCTACTTTTCTTAGATGTCATAAGTAACTGACTGTAGTGGATAGGTATCAAAAATATACTAGTCTGACTAAAAAAGAAATAGAATAATTTTTTTTTAAATCCTTAATTTTAACAATCAAAAACTCAATAACAACAAAACCCTGGGAAGCCAAATTAAGCAAGGAGTAGTTAAGTGTTAGAAAACTGCAACCACCCATATAAATGTATAACAGAGCTACTGGGAAAAACCGGGTCTGGAAACCAGGTGCCCTGGCTTTTCTGTCTCATGCTGTTTGTGCTGTCTGGGCACCAGGAATTCGTTCCCAGAGGCATTTTGTAGATCATGAAGAAATGAGGCAAAAGCATGAAAAATAAATTCTTCAGACACTCTTTAATTTCTGCAAACTTAGAAATTCTTTTTACTCAGGGTTCAGCAACAGAGGTAATAGTCAAAACAACAATATAATATTTTTAGCTAAAGGTGCCAGAAGAGAAATATCTCCTTCCAAGGGGAAAATTCAAGTCTGTGTATTTGCTCAGACACCAGGCATATCACTTTGCTACACCACATAAAGTTCTCGATGGTGACATTGCAAAAGCTCCAGTTGCGCTAAGAATAAGTTATGCTACGCCAGTGTGAGTAATAGTTATGGAAGCTGCATCAGGAGCAACATCAAATGAAAGGTTCCCAAAGCTCTTCTCAATACCAAGCGATTCTTATTAATATTAATGGAGATTCAGGAAAATCCTGTTACTTTTAGACTTTTAAACTACAAAACTGTCAGCTTTTTGTTATGTATGTAGCCTAGTACTTAGTATTCAAGTCCATGGCTCTTATTATCTCTTTAAAAATTTACAGTATGGCACTTGGGAGACAGAGGCGGAATTTTCTCAGAAAAGTCTATGATGCTGTGATTGGAAATCTTTGTCCATATTATAGAATTTGCACTCATCATGGAATCACCTTTCTGAGTGTTTCTGTAAGATTTCCAGACATCTTTAACTGAGAAGGGAAGACTGGCCCTAATGTGAGTAGACTGGGGCTCACTCAATAGACTGGGGTTTCAGGTTGAATAAAAAAGTCAAAAGGGAGGAAAGTACCTAGATTCTAGCTTTTATCTTATTGCCCATCACGGATGCAATGCGATCAGCTCCCTTGTGCCTCTTCCACTATGGCTTCCACGCCATGAGAGACTATTCCCTCCAACCATGAGTCAAAATAATACTTCCTCCTTTAATTTGTTTCTTGTCAAGTATTTTACAGGAAGAAAAGTATATGCAAACAAACTAAAAATCTACATAGATCAAATATATATAGGGATATCTCTAGTAACTATGGAAGATAAAAATCAATTTTAAATTAAATAATAGTGATAAGAAAATTCTATACAGAGTATGAAGAATATTTTGTATATCATGCTTACCTCAAATCTGTATCAGTTCTCTTTCTAACCTAGGGGGTTGAGCACACTCCCTCTAAATATACCCACTATTATCTGGATCGGAACACACTGATAGCTCTCTGGACCACTGAACGTAAGTATAAGTCTGTGAATTAGAGAAGAAAAGCAGAATTTGATGTAATAAAAACCAAAACAAGTTTCTCATTTCATGATTCTTCTAGTTCACAGACGAGACTCAAAGGAAACTAGAGATTCACAACTGCTCACAAAGCACATGAGAAGAATACCAACGAAGGTCCTCTGGTTCTCATTTGAAGCCTGCAAAATGAGTTACAGCCCAGAGCAATAAGGAAGTACTTTTGTGTTCATTGATAATATTTTTATTCTTTTATGGTTCATACGTCCTTCCTCCTTTTTTGGTTTCACGTTTCTCCAGTTTTCTGCTCCCACTCAAGTCGCTCCCACTCAAGTCACTCCCAAGGTATGGGGCAGCAATGACACCTGACAATAACCTAAGACTCCAAAAAGGTTAAATGATTCTCTTTGTCCAGAGGAAAATATTTTAAAGAACTTGGAAAGCAAATTTCACTGATTTTTTTTAACCCTTCTACATCGTCTTACTAGTGTGTCTCCAAAGCAATCAGTTATTGTGTGAAAAATACGGACAAGGTGGTATTGGGTATAAAGTTCTGGGGTTTTAGGAGGAAATCTGGGAAACAGAGAAGCTGTAAGGCAAAGTCTCTCTTAGGAGGAACATCATACTACCCATGTGAAGCTGGTTTAAAGACTTCAAGACTGGTTCATTGAACAAACATTTATTAAAGATCAAAAATTTAAAAGTACATGGTGTCATCAATTGATTAATTATATTTTTTTCACAAAATTTCACCACCATACAAAATCAAAATTCTCAGCTCATTAGGAATAACAATGTTTATATTTTAAAAGAAAGTAATAATCTAGATAAAAAATACTCTATCAGAAAGATCAGCTTTAATGGTGAAATTTTAGTTACTTTCCCATAAGATAAGGAACAAGACAAAGATGTTTAAACCCTTTATACCAACATTGTCTCATATATTTTAGACAGTGTAATAAAGACAAGAATAATGATCAGAAATATTTAATTAGAAAGTATTAAAATATTTTTATGTAGATGACAATTTTCTATATCCAAAATAATTTCTAGAAAATATACAAAACTCTTAAATAAACCCAACACATGCTTACAAGATGAACATAAAAATTTAGTGGTGTTCTGATTTTCTAGTAATACATCATTAGAAACTCATTTTTACACAAACATGCAATTTACATTTGCTCAGAAAATTCTGTAGACATGCATCTTTTGATAAATGTAATTTACACTGAAATGTCAAAACATTGATGAAGTAAAAAAAAAATCCCACATAATCCATATAGAGTGGAAGACTCCTTTACAAGTCAGTATTTCATTAATTGTTTATTTGGTATCAAATGCAAATCAAAGACACCATGATATCTCAATGCAAAATTATAAGAGCTGAAAGTTACAACAATAATAAAAGAAAGTGTAACATATAATGGCAAAGACATGACCCAAATGGACCACTCCTGCAGTGTTAGTGGGAAGAAGAATGTTACAATCACTCTGGAAAGCAGCTTTCCATACTCAGAAAGTCTACTTTTAGGTATGCATCAAAGAGAAAGGTCCATCTATATTGGATAACATCCTGTTTGTAATTATCAAAATCACTAAGTAATACATACATGCTTTTCTGCTGAATGAATAAATAAGCTGTGGTATAACCATATAATTATAAACACTCAGCAGAAGAGGAACAAAATATTGATACTGGTGACACAATACCAATGTCTAAATTATTACGATGAATCAAAAGAGACTCTCATGGAATTCAATTAATATGAAAGCCCAGGAAAAGCAAAACTAATGAAATAGAGGAAGATTCACATTTTTGCCCAGATTTAGGCATAAAAGTGGTTTGATTACAAACTGTCGTCCCAAATAGTAATTTTGAGCAACACATTTACTTAGAAAGTGTAGCAGTGATTACCTGAATCTCTTCACATTTTTCACCTTTCAAGATTGGTGTTTTAGTTGGCATGACACTTGGGTAGCTTATTGCATTATCCATATGCAGATTTTACTTTTTACATTCTATTGCAATGTAGATGAAAAATAACACAATATAAGATCCTTTAAAATTGTTATGCACAAGACATGCAGCAATGAATTTATACACTGGATCTCAGGATGTGACTAACTGGAATAAATTTGGCTAGGCATGCTTGATAAAGTTAAAACAGCACACAGTAACATTTCTGTTTTGAAGGGAACTGAAGCCTGAACAAAATTGGCAGTGGTATCTCAGATGGTGGAAAGCTTTCATACTAACCAGTTTCTAACCACACACATACCATTTAGCATCAGGCTATAGCTGGGGGTGGGTCTCTAACTTTAGGAAACTGATGTTTTCCTAGGCCATCTTAATACAAATATATTCATCATAGCTCAGAGGAAAAGGAAAACTTGTACTATCTCCAGCAGAAAGATGGCTGCAGCCCAGACAGTGAGGGCAGCTACAGAAAGAGACATTAAAACCGCAGCTCTTTTCTGCATTCCCCAAAGCATGTCTGTACTCTTCTTAGGTAGTGCCTCCTCTTCAAGGGTCAGAGTCACCTGCACAACGACAGAGATTCCATTTTGTCCCAGTATGCAGGACCCACTGAGGTAAAGCTCATACTTTCATTATATAGAGACACTTAACCATGGCGGAAATTGCATACATCCTCCGAAGAGTCTTCACTATACTCTCTGCCCGATCTGCCATAGAGGGTCCAAAGGACGAGGACAAATAACCTTTCAATTTGGGTCACCTCACAGGCCCTGTCAATCACCTGTTTGTGAACTTCCTTCCACTGTGCCTTAATTCTGGGTTCATATTCTTCACGATATGGCAGCAACTTTTACACTACTCGATATAGGCACTTGAACTCCTATGCTCCCCAAGTCCCATCCGTGTCAGTTTAGTGGTAAACACACATTCTCCCATTAGGTAATGAAATCAGGCTGAATCCAGACTGCAACCACTTCCAATGACTTGTTTTTGGAAAAGCCACTTACCTTATTCATTTGAAGTAAGCAACTTGAAGTTTGAACTGTACTTCACAACATTAGGGATGGTCACCTTGACGATGCTTACATTGAGTCACACCAAATGAAGATGACGCTCCCACTGCTCTTGTCCTGCCCCATCTATGACGGTGACCAGCTTGGAGTTTGCGATCACACTGTGGTCTTTGCTAGAGACAATTTTTGCAGTTTTAAGGAATTCAAAACAAATTGACACTTCACTAATGTAGAAACTTCCTGGACAAAATAGCTTCTTACTGAGCCTAACAGTCTAGATTCTCCTTAGAATGCCTTACCCTAAAAACCCCAGAAACTTACCTGGGGCAAGCATACACTTTTGCAAATCTGTTCTTTAAACTAATTTTTTTGTAATTTACAATTCCCGGTGATTCTATTTCTTTGGTTTAATGTTTCCAGATACAATTACCTGGAATATTATCAATAATAAAATATGAACAAATGAGATTGAATTTAAGCTTAATAAATTGTAATTCATTGATCTCTGTTAAAATAACATCTTAGAAATGCATTAAAGTCAGATTTTAAGTCATTACTACAAGGTATTCTTTGAGCTTTATTATTGTTGTAGGAATGACCAATAAAATGGACACAGTCTGGATTAATGACTTTTGATTAACTTGACAAATTCACTAAACCATGTTCACTGAAGTTCTAATCAGGTGATTAACCTGTGTTGAATGTTTAGTTTTAAGATGCAGCTTTTCTGGGAACTTTCTTTCAGAAAAAAATATATAGTACAAATGTGCTCGTGTAAGTTAATATTAAAGAGGGGAATGACTTCTTAAAATATTTTATTATTTTTATTTAATGTGGATAAGTATATTGTCTGCATATGTGTATATATCTATGTTGTGCAATGCCTGTGATGGTCAGAAAAGGGTGTTGGAACACCTGAAACTGTAGTTATGGATTGTTTCTACCTAGCATGTGAATACTGGAAAATGAACCCAAGTCCTCTGTAAGAATAGCCATTTCTCTTAATCTCTGAATCATTTCTCCAGCCCCAAAAGGACTGACTTTACTAGCAACACACAGCAATTAAATATGTAACATGGAGATTTAAATCAAAGATAATGCTAAAAAGGCACATTCTAAAGAGAAGTATTACATTTCTCTTTTCTCTGTCAATTCTTTCATTCAGTTAAAAAAATTAGAATACTCTAAGTTATATTCATACAATTTTGTCCAGGAGCTTTACCAAAAATAAGTGGGAGTCTTTTAGAAGGATTTTGTTTTCATTTTGTTCTAAGACAAAATTACAAACAAGCCTCAGAATCCATCACATTAGAGGTGGCAATGCTACATATTCAATGCTGACTCAGCTCCTAAGCATTTAAAAATGGATGATAGAACATCCACATGAATTTCTCATTTCTATTATCTTAAGCTAGCCTCACTTTAAATGAGATTGTTTTTATACTTTCAGTACCAAGTAGATTTTCAAATGTTATTTCTCTTCATATATGAAGCACATGTCTCAGTGGGATAATTCCAATCTGTTCTGATGAACACATAGTGACAGCAAGTTTCCTGACTTACTGACTTGTTTTCCATATGTTAATATTATCTCTGGCAAGTTTCTTTGATAAAGACTCCAAAAAAAATTCTCTTAACCTTCATGGTTTATATATCTGCTATAGTGATGACATTTGATCAGGATTTTAAGCTCTAAGGGTTTCATTAGACAGTTGAAAATCATCCTTGAGATCAGTGCTAGAGGATATTGAGAAAGGGATATGAATAAATTGTGATGACACTAATAAATTAAAACTCTGAATATAAAAATTTAATATTAAGTTTCTGTGTTTAGATTTTCAGTAAGTACTGCTTGACTGACACCATACTGCTGTAAGTTAAGCTCTCATTTTATTAATAGTACTGTCTGAGTATTTAAGTTGTGTGTTCAAAGTGGCTAAATGATTGCCTTTGGGGTCCAGAGGGATGCTGTTTCCTACATTAAGAAAATAAAATTGATTAGCTGACTAGTGGGATTTTTTTTTCATGCAACTCTATAGCTTGAGGGATTTTAAGGCTAATCAGAAGTATTCAGTTGAACAACTTAAAAGCCAAATTTAGGGAGATAAATTTATTCTTGATATCAAGGACAATGAAACTCAGAGTACAGCATTTCACAGTTTAGTATTTGTCCTCTTTTATTGTATCTTTTGCCAGTAGAAATGGAGAATGGAATGTGGTGATTTGAATGAAAAGTGTCTCTCAAAAAGTCATGAGCATATTATAGTGAAAAGTGCGATTAGTCCAACTCCAGAAGCCCTTACAGTTTTTTTTTTAACAGTCTCAACACTATTCAAAAATCCAAAGTATCTTCTGAGACTCAAAGAATCTCTTAATTGTGATATTTTTAAATGAAAATCAAATTGTATATGTCAACATATAGTGGCAAAAATATATATTTCCATACCAAAGGGAGGGAAAGGAAGAATGGAGAAATACCGGACCAAATACCAAAGCCTAGCAAGACGAACAGCAAATTGCCCTTTCATTGCATGCTCAGTATCTTCAGATTCAAATGGCTTAGGTGATCCCACCCTCCGGCTTTGCTGCCAGCAACATGCATCCTTTGGACTGGTTCCACTTCATATATGCAGCTCTCCTTGGGAAATGTCTCAGCTCTGGCATCTTCGAAATCTCAGAACTCTCTACTGCAACCCAGGCTTCACATTCACTACTTCATACAATGGCCTTTCAGGGCCTTCTCACATTGATTCCAGCACTGTCACATGTTCCTTGGCCTCACTAATTCCCTAAGATGTGGGTGAAAAATTCACAATGCCATACACTGCATCTTTCATGCCTCCAAAGCCTGTATCATACAGAAAACATTATCAAGTTTGGCTGCCAGCTTCTGATGGAACCTTCCTCTCTTGACTCACATTTGCAGCAGTTTTTGAATACAGTTGCTTTCTCAGAACAGGGAATTCCTTTCATAAGTTGGAAGCTTAGTTGAGTGGGTCTTATTCTTCTAGTGGAGCAGCAAGTCTGCCTTTAGTGGAGCTAATCTCTACCAATTATACATATATACATATATATATGTATATATATATATATATATATGTATATATAGCCTCTCTTTCTGCACATACCTTATCTCCATCAATAAGCTTTCTAGTGTTCAATTTTCTCTACAATTTATATTCTGTATTTCTTTTAGCCCATTTGCTCTATTTTATTATAAATCTGCATAAGAGTTATCAGTAGCAATTTATGTCAAAGACTCAGCATTATGCTAGCATTATGCTGTTTTGATGTTTTCGTGCTGTTTCCTCTACCAAAGAAATTGATCCACCACATTGTTTTTTTTGTTTTTGTTTTTTTTTTTTTTGAGATAAGGTTTCCCTATAGCCACAGCTAGCTTGGAAACTGCCATTGTAGACCAGGTTGGCCTTGCTCTCAGGCAACTCGTCCTGCCTCTGTATCATGCATGCTGGATTTAAAGTTGTGTGTCGCCACATCTGACTCTGTTCCATTAATTTTTAATTTATCCCCAAGCAAGTTCATAGGACAAGGGCAGAAGGCAGATAGAGTCTTTACCAAAATATCACAGGAATATCTACTAGGCCAGTTGCTGCTGAAAGCCTTATATCTCTATAAGAGTTCATGAACTGGACCTCTACATTCTATATTATTAGGACTCCTGTCTTCCAGGACCCTAATAGAATGCCTGGTTATGTTCTTCTTTATCATTTAACTGTTCTTCTAGTTCAAAATTCTGATTGTCATCCATAATGCTCCAAGAAAACAACATGATTAGTGTCTTCACAGCATTAGACCCTTCTGTTGTACCAACTTCTGTACTAGTTAGTTTTCTGTTGCTGTGATAAAACACCATAACCAATAGTTGCCTATAGAAGAAAGAGTTCAGTGTGGTATACAGCTCCAAAGGGAGAGTCCCAAATGGCACTGGAGGTATGACAGCATGTAGACGTGATTGCCAGGGCAGGAAGATGAAGAATCCTATCTCCCTCTAAATACAAATCAGAAAGAGTGCCTTGTAAGTGAAATGAGGATATAAACTCTCAGAGCCCAATCATAGTGACATATTTAAGGCTTACACAGTTGAATCCTTGGTGTCTAGTTGGTGTATCTGTTTGGGAGGCTTAGAAGTTTGATCTTCTTAGAGGAAGTATGTCACTGTGAATGGGATTTGAGGATTTATAGCCTCACACCACTTTGATTTTACTTGCTCTGCTTCTCAGAGTAGACTGAGAGGAGGCCTTTCAGAATCTTGCTCTTCCTATTTCCACATCTCTCCCACCATTACAGACTCTCCAAACGAAACTTAAAGAAGAAAGTAAACTGAAATAATCTCTTCCTTGAGTTTCCTTTGAACATGTATTTTATCACATCAACATAAATTAGATAACAAAATTCACGACCTCCTTGAAAATATGTAGTGTTGAAAAGAGTGACACAGAAGGTCAGGTGTACCAAGACTTATTGAAAGTTAACATTTAATGCACCCCTAAATGGGCTCAAGGCAAAAATAGGTATGTATTTAAAATGTATATATGTATATGAAACAATAATCAAAGAGGAATATAAGACACTGAGATGTGTGCAGTGATGAGGTGTGTGCAGAGTGGAGCTGGAGGAGGAGAGAGAGGGATGGAATTAATACAAATACAATACTCATATATGAAATTCTCCTAAAAATAATAAATAAATAAAGTAAAAGTAAGTAGATATCTCTTGCACAAAAAGATGAAACGTTACAGTTTCTTTTACATAGTGGTCACAAATATAACCCTCTGCAATGTATCCGGATGTGTATGTCATAAACTAAGTATTAGTGAAACCTCTGGATAATTTTGAGCCTTCTTATTGGCACTCCAAATAAAAATAGAGGTATTTTTGGAAACAGTAGAAAATTTGGTGGAGTTTTTCATGGTATAACAAAAGATGAGAATAAATACAAAAACAAAGCTATAATGTCTGCAACTAAGAAATTCATTTGAAATTTTCAAATAAAGTATTCAGACTATTTCATAAAACAGTAATAACAATGAACATAACAGATATGGATCTGCCAGTTAGTATGCATGCATTTATTAAAGTTAAGAGATTATAGGACTAAAAGCAATTAAAAACTATATAAGATATATAGTTAGGATATTCCAGTAAAACTGTTGAATGATGCAAAAAAGGAAAACATCTCAACGTGGGCAGAAAATGAAAAAGAAATTTTTGAAAGAACAAAAATAAGAATAATTGATGACTTCTAAAGGAAAAAGGACAGAAATGATGAGAAGCCATTGACTTGATATCTTGACATACTAGAATAATTGTTAATCTAGAATTCTATACTTACTAAAATATTTTTCATAAACAAAATTGCATTGTTTTTTCCAGCAAATTAAAATAAGGGTGCAACATCAGTAAGTATTTTAAAAATACACAGAATTCCTAAATAAAAAATATTTTAGAGGAATGTATGCAGGGTATAAAATAATTTAGAAATATTATCAATGGTAAATATTTGCATAAAATTTAACCAAAATTTTCTCTGATTTTGAAAAATAATAATGGTAATATCTTATGAAATTTGTTGTATAAAAATAAAATAAATTTATTAAAAATATAATGCAAAATGGGAGATGGGGTTTTTGAAAATATTCTAAGATGCTAGTATTAAGGGGAAATGAAAATATTAATAACTTACAACATACAAAATAAATTACAAATAAGTATTTAATCGATAAGCATTAAAAGAATATGTAATTTAAAAGGCAATAGGGAGAAGAAATTGAATAATAATGTAAATTCAAATGAAGTCTTAAAAGGAAAGACAGATATAAAGAATATACTGAAAAACAGACATCAGTTAAATGATATGTTTAACTAAAACTACAAATGTAATCCACTAAAAGTAAATGGATTTGATATTTTAATTAAATTAATATTCTTTTAATACTTAAATAAAAAATAATATTGTTCTCTGAAAAATACTTTGAATAAAAAGAAATGATGAAATTATGACATTGAAGAACAGAAAATGAATAATGATAATGGGAGTGTCAGCAATATAATAAAATATGAGTGCTGCTGTTGTTCATGCAGTTTTCCATCACTTACATACAATGCACTGAATTTGATAAACATCAGCAGATGAGACCGAGTGGGGAGATCAGATCCTTAGTTGAGAATATATAGCACGTTATTGAAATAAAATTTTCTAGAACTGATGCCTTCCGGAAAGTAAAAAGACTTTTTTTTGTCCACATTACACTAAGGTGACATATCCCAGTCTAAAGATATACATGTGAAGTTTACTAATTTTTTTGCCTGAAAGTAAAAGCTTGGTCTATGAGATGGCTCAGTGGGTAAAAAGAGCTTGTTTCTAAGCCTGATGGCCTGAGTTCAATCCCTGTAGTCAGAGAAAATTGACCTATAAAAGGGGTACTCTGACCTCCACATGAACATCATAGCACACATATTAAATAAAATGTAAAGAAAATAATTTAACAAAAGAAAATAAATGTGATATCTTAGTAGGCAAATGCTTGGTTTCCTTGCTCCTTTGGGACTTTGCCTAAGAAATCTTTATGTTTGTGTGTGTCCTTCTCTAGAACACTGGAGGAATAAATATAGCTGCCTATCTGTGTTTTCTAGTCTGATTTCTGTTGATCTGATTTTAAAAAGGTGAACTTTATATTGCTAAGACAAAAACCAACTTGGGGAAAGTCAGGGCAGAACTCAAAGCAAGAACCTGGAGTCAGAAACTGAAACAGAGCTTTTGGAGGAGTGCTGCTTACTGGCTTGTTCATTTACCTGTCTTATACAGCCTAGTCCCACCTGCCTAGGGATATTACCTTCCACGGGGGGCAGTGCCCTCCTGCATCAATTAACAATCACGAAAATGCTTCCTACACAGGCCTACAGGTCAGTCTAACAGAAAATTATTCAATTGTAGTTCCCTCTTCTAAGTTGGCAAAATCTAGCACAGTGGGAGTTGCTGGAGTCAGAGAAAAAAGACGAGAACTTGTAACGACTACGGATGAAAATTTCAGAAGGATTTCAGGTCAAAATGAAGGTTTTATGGACTCCACTAGGAATCCAACCACAAAATGTCTAGGATGCTATGCCTATGAATGCCTCCAAGTTGCTCATAATTCCTGATGCACAACTAAGTCATGTACACTACCTCCAACCCCATGAGCAGGTGGTTAGACATTTACCTCAAGCAACTTCAGGCCTTTACATATCACTTAGCATCACCTGTTTTTCTACCCAATCAGTTTTGTAGAAAGTACACAAATGAACACTTGGGCACAGCTACAGGGAAGGCAAATAATATGCTCACATTACCTAGATGGCTTTGACAAATGAAAGGGAGATAACCTAAGAATCACCTCTTCCAGAAGGGAGAAAGACAGAAGAACCACAAATATGATGCGAAATATTCCTTTCTGAAACCCAGCCAGCAAAAACCTAAAGAAGAGACTCCTTTAAATTCAAAACACCAGCGCAAAAATTCAAGAGACAATAGCACCCCCAAAAGATTATACTACTGAGCAACACAATATTTTTTAAGAAAGCTCAATGAACAACAAAAAAATTACCAAGTCAGAGAATCAATACAGGGGCAAAATACATTTAAGAGAGCTAGAAATTGTAAAAATCAAAAGGCAATAATTCTGAAGCTAAAGAATACAAATAAGTAAAATTAAAAGTGAATTTCAAGAGATGACTTGATTAAACAGAAGGACGGAATCTGAACAGAGATAAAATTTTCCCAGTCACAGGGAAAACAAAGAAAAAAGAATGAAAATAATTCATAAAATGTATGATATCATTATGAGTTTATATGTCCCCAAAATTATATACGTGCCCCACAAAGAGAAAAAAGAACAAGGAATATATTTAATGAATTAGTCATTAAGAATATCCCCAATTTTAGGGGAGATATGGACTAAAGTTGCTGCAGACTCAAAACTGCTTCAAGGAGGTTTAACATGAATAGGATTTCATTGATGCACATTATACATTATATTCAAAAAAGGAACTTTGAAATCAGCATTAAAAGACAAAGTAATCTTAATAAAACTATCAGTCTCATTCTTAACAGAAATCTCGCAGATGAAGAGAGACAGGAATGATGATCAATTTGCAAAAGAAAAATAATGTTTTGCCTTAAATTTCATCAAGAATTTTTTGTGCATTTTACACATACATTTAGCAGATCTTTGTGTTTCTTTCCTCAGTTTCTTTGTCATTTAATGTAACATCCATGGAGTGAAAAAATGTCAGTGGTCAAGTGTTGTACAATTATGTTATAGTATTCAAGATATGGGATAAAAAAAGACTAGGTATCAATCAAGGAACTTTACCACCTATTCTGTGGAAAATAATGCATTTTCAGTGGTGTATGTGATAGTCTTATTAGGTTAGAAAGACTCGAGACCTTTCTATTGTTTTCATTTGGAATCTAAGCATGACATAAGGATATATGACTAGGTATCAAGTTGAGAAGGGGTAGACTTGCGACAGTTGATCCTTGTTGTCAAGTTGATCGAATCTGGAAATCAACTAAAAGGCAAGAATCTAGGCATTTCTAGCAAACGTTTCTTGATTAGGTAATTTGAAATGGGAAGCCCAGCCCTAAAAGTAGATGTCACCTCCTAGGGGCAGTCTAGATAAAGGAGATGGAAGAAAGGTTTTTTGCTTTTTGCCTTCTTGCCTTCACACTCACTGGCAAGTTACTCTATTGCTGACACTGCTTCAGGTTTCTGACATGGACTGAAGACTAGGAGCTCTTCAGTAATCCTTTGGGCTTTCAGAACCTCATTATGACTGCTGAGAAATCAAGTCTTGAGGACTGAACAACTACAAGGTTCTTGGCCTCTCCTATGTGAGACATTGTTTGACTACCCAGGCCATATAGTGTAAGCACACCTAATATGTCCCCTTATATTACATATTCATTCTGTTGTTTCTTTTCCTGTACTTACCTCTGACTAACACATATTGTGGTACCAAGAGTGAGGTTGTGGCTCTGACAGTGTGGCTTTCCAACATTTGTTTTGTGAGAATAATGTGAAAGACTTTGGAGCTTTGGTCTTGAAAGTCTTTGATGAATTAAGCAGAGATTAGAGCCACTTCATTAGGGCTTGGAAGATAAGAATGTTGAAAAAAATGCAGACAGTGATGGCCCATCTCGTGAGGTTTCAGGACTATATCACAAGCTGCCATATAGGCAACTCATGCTACTTTACCAAGAATCTAGTTTCATTCTGCCTGCATCCTGAGAATGTGAGTATTGAATTAAAAGAAAATTAACTAGTTTTGTGATAGGCAATTTCAGGATGGGAGAGCATCCAGGCTTGTAATTAGAGGTGATTTGATTTACTGTTTTAAATATCTGCCATATTGAATTCTTTGGTATGATACTATATAACCTAGACATGAAATAAAACATATATCTCTTATATTGATATTCGTCAGGACAGAAACAGAGATGAAACTACAGCAGAAAAATGGACAAATACTTTTAAATAAAAATGTGCAACTTCACAAGAAAAGTTTCTATATAATGGTAAGGAATAAACAATGTTTTAAATAGAATCATTACAAGTAAAAATGTTCCCACATCAGAGGCCTAACTATAACAAGAAAATATAAAAAGATAATAAGAGAGAAGTTAATAGTAAACTATTTTTAAACAGATGTAGATTGCCTAGACAGATATTAAATTTAACTGAATGTACACAAAACACATATAAACTCCCCCTTTCCAACACCAGATTAGAGATCTTTCTCAAGTACACATGGGACATTCTCTAAGATAAATCAAATATTATGCTATAAAACAAGCCTTAACAAATTTATAAACATTAAAATAATATTAAATATGTTATCATACCTCAATGGTAGGAAAATAGAAGTCAATGAAGACATGAAGAAAAATAGAAATTTCACAAACATATTTAATAACCAGTAACCTGATGTCAGTGTTCATAAAAGAAATTAAATGTAAATAAAATACATCTTGATAAAAACTAAAGGTAAGCATAACATACTAAAGCCTAGAATACAAAAGCAATTCTAAGAGGAAAGTTTATAGTGAGACAGTCCTAGATTACAAGGAAAAAAGAATAAAACATAATCTAATGTTACGCATAAAGAAGTGGTTAAAGGAAGAAAACCTGAGACCTAATTCAGCAGGAAGAAAGACATTAGATTAGAAGGAAATTAATCAAGTAAGAAGAAATAGTCATCATCTCTGCCAAAACAGAATAAACAAACACAGTGAAGTCACTGGGATAAAAAATAAGCAAAATTTTAAATTCCAGTACTAAATCCTAAAGATGAGCAGTCCCAAATATAAATCAATATAGCAATATCATTTATAATTGTACCAAAAATATAATGTATTAAATAAATTTGATGAAAGAAATGAAAATTTCATATACTAGAAAGTATGAAACATTGGTGAAACAAAGGAAGAAGTCAAATGTACATGAAGATATTTAATGTTCTTTAAAAGAATTGAAATAATCTTTTTTTATCATCTAAAATTATGCTTTGGTATTTTGTTCCAAAAATATAAAATATAAAATTCCGGAAATAAATGTTTTTTAGGTTGTAATTTGTTCCCTACTCTTAACAGCTTGGTGCAATCTCATACAGTCTCACTCACTCTGTCATGCCAGAACCAGAATCCTCATTTTATACAGCGTCTCTGTACTATATACATTGTCTGCAGACACATATCAGATTGAACACCTTAGATGTTGTTCATGAGCTGCATTCTGGCATGTCCATATGCATATATAGTCATATGCATGTATGAATGTGATGCCATAAAATGACAATATAGCTAAACATTTCCTATTGTCTATTACTTTAACTTTGTCATCATTGATATTTAAGTATTTTTGATACTTACCATTATGAAGTTCTTGCAGTATTAGTTACTTTTGCATTTCTGTGGCTGATATGCTCAAAAAAGACAAAAAAAAAACAAGATTTATTTTGGCTAATGGTCTCAGGAGTTTTGGCCCATGGTCACTTGGCACTTGGCCACATGCACTTGTTCAGAACATCATGATGGTAGAAGTGTGTATGAGAGAGAGAGAGAGAGAGAGAGAGAGAGAGAGAGAGAGAGAGAGAGAGAGAGAGAAAAGCTGTTAACCTCTTGGGAGACCAGGAGCAGAGCAAGGCCAAGGGAATGAGGAACTGAAGACCCTATAGAAATTGAAACACATGACTGGATTTATGTACCTCTAGATAAACCCTGCTTGCTGAAGTTTCCTAGTGATGCAATTTGTACAATATATCCCTATCATTAAAATAAAATGTGGCTATGTAAAATTATTTTGTTTATCATACTTCAAGAAAATTATAACAAAATAATTCTACTCTATTTATGCTAATAAGGAAGTAGCTTTAAGGCAAGAAGCACTACCAATATTAGGATATTTTATAATCATGAGGAGTTGCTATGATATGCTACTTTCTCCATGTCCAGAAACACAGAATCAACTAACCATGGACCTGAAACCATAATCCTCTAAAATTTTTATTTCTAGAAGTTGCATTTGCTCAGTATTGTTACAGGAATGATAAAAGTTCTTAATAAAGTACAAAAGGTATAGATGTTGTAAATAACAAACTTGGACAATATTTATATATACAGAACCTTGAAGCCACTTTGGCATTTTAAATACTTCTGAACTGCACAGACACATTCAACAGGTTGACTGCAATTTGGATCACAAAGAAAACATCAATAATATTAAACTACTTAAATTATTATGACTATATTCTTTGATCACAGTGAAAGTGAGTTTGTTCTGAATAATAAAAACAGAAACTGATAATTCTATATACTCAAAAAACCCAAGCAATCTGTATGTCCTAGAAGAAATAACAACAAAAATCAGATAATATTTCAATGTAAATGATAATGAAGAAAATAACATATAAAATGTTATGGACTGGAGCTAATGAAGGCAGTCCATAGAGCGGTAAAATGTGTTTTAGTATACTATAGAAAGAAGACTCACAGCACATGAAAGCAAGATGTGATGAAGAGATGAGAGGGTTAGATGCTGCTGATTCAATTAGATCTACCCAGAGCTCACACTTCAAAGCTCTGTGTCCAGACGACACAATGGAACAAGGTGAAACTTTCCGACTTGGCCCCCCGCAGGGGACTGTGGGACCAAGTTCTCTTCCTCTTCTTCCACTGCTTCCTGACATAAGGAGGTAAGCAGTTCCCGGAACCATGAGCTCCCTGACACTATCATCTGGCACACCTGTTGGTAGGGTCTGCCTGATCTTAGACTGGAAACTCCCAAACTGGAAAACAAATAAACCGTATTCTTTATTAATGATCTCAGGTATTTCATTATAGTAACACCAAGTTGAATAAAGTACACTTTAAATCAATGAGGTTAAATAATACAAACAGCTATTAAAGAAACCACTCAGACTTCTTTTGTTTATATTTTAATAAAATTGGAAACCCATGCCTATTAGGGCTACAGAGAGACCATGTCTCAAAACAATGACTACAAAATGTAATGATTGATTTGAAAAATTTAAATCAATAAAATTTTAAATTTGAGTAAAACATAAAAATTCCCTGATAAGCCCACTCATCAATTTTAAAAAAAAGCTTCCATTGTTCCAATGTTACACAAGATCTACTAGAAAATAAAAGTGGACATGACCTACGATTTTGTATGAAGTTTAAATAATTTCAACAATTCCCCTTCCCTCAAGAATAGGAAAAGGAGGAACTTTCTGGTCCAAATCATCCTAGCTCAAACATTAAAAAAAATAATAGACAATGGAATTCATCAATGGATGATCTTTTTAAAGGAATACTTAACGACTAAGCAGAGTTCATTTCATAAAATCAAAAAAAATATATTTACAGATTCATCAATGTAATGCATATTATACCCATCTGTTTTGCTCTTAACATAAACATAAGATAAAAATTGTATAATTTATCTCAAATAGAAAAGGAATTTGCTAAAAGTAACACATTTTCATTTTAAATAACATAAACCAAATCGTATTTTCAATTTTTAAGTTACATTGCCATACTACCAACTGTGAGAATGATTAAAGTTTAAAACACTGAGAAAATAATAAGTACTGAGAGGATTTACTATACTGAGAGTTCTAATACATCACTGAAAGAAATAAAATTGGAATTACTAGGTAGTTCTTGCTGGTCAGGTACTTACCTTAAACTCATTTTATGCTTCTGTTTCTGGCTTGTAAGTAATGGACAAAAAGGAGAACAAACTACTTTGAGAAGCTGGTATTACATACTAACCTTAAATGTATATATAACCTATGACTGTGTCATTCTATTTCTATATCTGGAAATAGCAAAAATATAGATATGTATTCATTGCAAATGTGTCCAAATGGTTCAAGGTAGAATTATGCTCAAGAGTCCTAAATGGAAATTGCTGAAATGGCCAAATGAAGGAGTAAGGACATTGCAATGTGACATGTAATGTTATTTGAGGAAGAAATGAGAGTTCACAGACTACAAGTACATGTATGTGCCATATATACAAATCCTGGAAACTTAATGGTGGTTGAAATCATACTATATGATTTCTGAATTTCAAGTTTGAATTAGACATAATTAAAATGTTATATAAAAAGCTTACCAAAAGTACACATCGTGTGTGTGTGTATGTGTCTGTGTGCCTGTGTGTGTAGATGAAGGCAACATAATAAGATTCACAGTGCCAGACAGAAGAACCTTCTCTTCCACTTGTTGGTCAGAGACTCCTAGAATAACACAAGCTGTTGCCACAGCACTTGATTTCCTCCCAGAACTTGAAGCTTAAACACTATTGCAGAAGACAGTACATAGGCACAGGACTTAGAGCAATTGAGCTGGAACTGACCTGGAAACCTCCTCCCTGAAGACAAACTCTCATAGTTCTAGAGGATACTATCCAAGCTGCTAAGGAAGGAAATCAATCAATAGTCCAACCCAAGTGGGAAATCTAATAACTACAATGACTGGTACAATGACCCATCTCTATTGCTGTAGTAGTTGTGGTTTTATCTAGAGGGCAGTCAACAGCTATCTACGGATAAAACGCCCTTTCAGTAGGAGGTGAACTCATAGGTAGTACTGTAAACACAACCAAATGCACTTGGCTGGAGCAATCATAGATCCTAGAGAAAATATTTCTAGACAAATGAAATTTCTTTCTATATGCTGACTATGGATCCTTATATTTACAGAAATGTGTATCATTTACCACTTATCCCAGAAGCTTCTTTGTGCAACAGTTGGAGACTATTACACAGTTTAAACATGTCAAAAACAGAGAATAAATGCTTATGAGATGCATAGCCTTAAGTGACATATCTACAACACAACCTTTACACCTAATGCTCAGGGAACATAATGGAGAGGTGGCAGAGAAGCTCACCAGAGAAGCTTCTTCATGCAATGAATGGTGATTAACACAGAAAGCCATAACTGGACAAAATGTAGAAAATAAGAGACTGCAGACCTGACATAGGATTTTTATATTAGACTTCTGCCACCCAGGCCTCAAAGATCAATGTGGAAAGGAGTTGGAAAGAATGTAAGAACCAGGGGCTGTGGATGACCAGAAGAAAATAGTTTTCCAGACTTCTGGGAGCTTGCTTATAGAAACGTACAGTACATGGTGACAACATGCAGAAAACCCATACAAGCTCAAATCAGACAAAAACCTCAACATAGAAGGAGAAAAATGGGTAAGAAGCTCCAACCTTAGCTGCGAAGCGATTGATGACTGATCACTGCTGAGTGAGGGAGAGTATGTCTTCTTTAAGGAAATTATGCTACTTAAGTTAAGCAGCTCTAGGGGGACATCTGGGGACACAAATTTAACTCAATAGTCATATATATATATATATATATATATATATATATATATATATATATAATGGAATCTGGCAGGGGGCTATGGGGGAGTGCAGATAGAGGAGAAGGTCTAAATATGATTAAATTTTTTAATGAAATGCTGAAAAAAATCGATTAAAATGGGGGCTAGAGAGATGGCTCATCATTAAAGAGTACTGGTTACTCTTGAAGAGGACCCAGGTTTGATTCCTAATACCTTCATGGTATTTTCAGTTCCAGGAGATCCAATACCCTTCTGACCTCCACAGGCATCACACAACATAGATGCACTTGCATACATGTAGGCAATACAGTTGTACATGTAAAATAAAAATAATAAATAAAATATTTTAAAGAATCAATTAAAATAGAAAATATGGTTATTTATCAATTTCTAAATAGTAAATCTATATTTTAATAAGTATCATAATTATGAAAATGAAATTATGACATCAAATAAAATAAAATAATATTATACATTTAGTGGCATGTAAGAGATAGGAGTTAGACTACTTACTAATTAGTTCCTTTCACAGTGTGTCCTCAATACTATTAAAATGTTATTAAGTCCTGACTCAGCTGCTGCAGTCAGCTCCAGTAACATTAAATACAAATTATAATGTCTGTGAAGCATGAACTACAATGATAAGACAAATGTAAAGATTTCCATGAGCTGCACTTACTATACCTGAAAAGAAATCATTTTAAAGACAAGATAAAGCTTAGTGGGAGAAGGTTGGTTAAGGATGAAATTTTGTGCAAAATGTGTCACATTTATTAAATTTTCAAAATATAAAAATCCTATTGAACATAGGGGCAACAATTTTCTTCCTAGAATGGAATATGAAGCTATATGTTTCATTGTGTGTTTCATACAAAACACACATCTCAAGCAATCCAAATCATCATTATGTGCTTCGAGCCATTTGTGTTTCATAAAATGTGTTTGTACACAAATGTGCTCTATTTGGGGCTGGAGAGATGGGTGAGCAGTTAAGAGCCCTGGCTGCTCTTTAGAAAACTCACATTCAATTCTCAACACCTACATGGTGGCTAACAACTGTCTGTAACTGTAGTTCCAAGGGACCTGACACCACTGTCTTCTCACATGCATGCAATACATTCATACACATGAAGTAAAATAAGAGTAATGAATAAATACTGAAAAAACTAAATAGATGTGCTCTTTGAGATAACTCATTGCTCAGATTTATAATCTATATAGTTTACTTATAATTTGATACATATACATGAGTAAAAATGTATGAAGTATTTGTATATGTACCATTTGTTTTCTAATGTGACTACAAAAACATCTTCTATAATTCAGAGGATAGCCTATCTTTATTTATTAGTGTTAAAGTTTATGCTATATACAAATCAATTACTATTAACTACTATTACTTCACTTCCCTTTAGAACTGGGAGATCTTAGCTTGGCTATAGCCCTTTCTCACCAACCTATATTAAATGAGTAGTCTCCCAAATTATAGTGAGAAACATCTCAGAGCATGGCAGGTCATTTACCAAACTCAAAGTGCTAGAATAGTGTCATCCTAATGTTTTGTTTTCTGTTTCCAAGTAAGAAATTTGATCTCCCAGGAATCACGCAAGATTTCTAATTCTGGGGCTTTTAAAGCTAGGACAGTATGCACTGTCTTCAGGAGAACTTCCATCAAAATGTAAAATGACTTTTATTTTTCAACCAGTCCACATGACTCATGGGTTCCTGAAATGTCTACACATCCTTCCATGTCCTGCTGTGACTGGTTTCACCAACTCTTTCAACTATGTTAAGGTCTATTGTATCAAGTAGATACCCCTTGTTCCCTATTGCATGGGCCTTGTGTAGAGAGGCTGTATTGTAGATCTGTGGCTTAGGCATAAGCAATTCATAGACAATGTCTCTGTATGAGCAGGTGTGGTATTCTGTATTAGTCTATATCTGGTGCAAAAGAAGCTTGATGAGTGGTGACTGGGATACTTAACTGTAAATACAAAGATATATATTTTGCATTTAGTAAGAACTTATGTTAGCCTAGGTATGTGACAACTTTGGGGATATCTCTAAGATCTATGACCTCTTCAACCACGTGTATTTGGCTATGATTACAGTATCTAACATGAGTTTCCTCCCATTGAGTAGGCTATAAGACCAGTTAAGTAGCTGTTGATTGGACCCAAGATAAAAGTGTCACTACTGCACCCGTGCTAAATACTGTGCCGGTCATTAGTCATCGATGTGGCCATTTGATCATGAAGCTGGTGTTGGGACATCGATTGATCTTGTCCATTAGCAACTTGCGTAGTGCTCTCCAGAGCTGTGAGTGCTAGCCTTTAAAGAAAGTGGTGTCAGGTCAATTCTAGCTCTACTGCTCCAAATCTGGTCTTCAAAGTATTTCCTGTCTTCAGCAAGAGGGTCTTACCTTCAAGTTCTCAGAGAAAATCAAGGGCTATAACAATAGCCTGTGTAATTTTGGGAGTTTCTTGGACCACCCTGGACAACAACTCAAAGGACGGTTTCTCCTATCTGGCATTGTTACTTGTCTTGTAATCATAAACTATACACATGGGTTCATGTTGAGATATTTTATGTGTAATTTGTCATTAGATTGTTAGGCTAATATGATTCCCTCTGGTATTTTACACTTGCTAGGCATAATTCTCTCTCTCTCTCTCTCTCTCTCTACCTCTGTGTGTGCCTCTCCCCACTCTAAACTTCCTTCTATCTCTTCCCCATTTAAAGTGTTCCCATTTCTCACTTGATAATACCAGTCTCTTAATGCCCTACCTCTTGAGCTCTTGCTTTTTCTTCATCTCCACAGTTCCTAGCATAGCTGTCTCTTCCCTCTTCCATTTAAATACCCCTTTTTGTTTACTCTTCCCTTAGTAACAGCTGTCTACTACTATTCTTCTCTCCTAGGTTCCTTGTATCTCTTTACCTCCCCGGTTCCATTCCATTTTCATGATTCCTGAAGTTAATCAAGATACATACATACATGTAAGGATTTGGTGCTAGGATCCACACATGAGAGAAAACATACATCATTTGTTTTGTTGATTCTGTGTTACTTCACTTAGCATAACAGTTTCTAGTTCCATCCATTTAACTGTGAATGTCATGCTTTAATCTTTCTTTACCTCTGAGTAGAACTCCATTGTGTCAATGTACCACATTTTTATTATCCACTTGTCAGTTGAGGGACACCTAGGTTGCTTCCATCCCTTAGTTGTTGTGAAAAGAGCAGTGGCTACAAACATGGGTGTCCAAGTGTCTCTGTGATAGGATGGGTCCTTTGGGTATATGCCAAGGAGTGGTATAACCGGGTCAAATGAGAGATTCATTTCTAGTATTAAAAGAGTTCTCCACACTGCTTTCCATAGGGGTTGCATGATTTTACAATCCCACCAGCAGTGAATGTTTTTTTTTTCTCTTTCCCCACATCCTCTCCAGCATGTGGTATCATTTGTTCTCTTGATCTTAGCCAACCTGACTGGAGTAAGATGAAATCTTAAAGTGGTTTAATTTGTATTTTCATAATTATTAGTGAAATAGAACACTTTTAAAGATGTTTCTCAGCTATCTTTATTTCTTCTTTTGAGAAATCTCTGTTCAGATTCTTAGCCCATCTTTTAACTGGGCCACTTGTTTTCTTCATTGTTTGTCTTTTCAGTTCTTTATTCTGGATGTTAAACTTCTGTCAGATGGGTCACTGGTGAATTTCTTCCATTCTGTGGGTTTTCTCTTTGTTTCCTTGGTTGTTCTTTTGTTATACATAAGTCTTTTAGTTTAATGATGTCTCACTTGTTGATTATTGACATTAATTCCTGAGTAACTGCTGTCTGATTTAGAAAATCCTTTCCTACAACCATATCTTGTAGGTTACTGCCAACATTTTCTTCAAACAGTTTCAGAGTTTTTGGTTTCATATTGAGGTCTTTGATCCATTTGAATTTTTTACAAGTGAAAGATATAGGTTTAATTTCATCATTCTATAGGTGGAGATCCAGTACTGATAGAACCATTTGCTGAAGATGCTATCTTTCCTCCTATGAGTGTTTTTGGCACCTTTGTCAATTATCAGGTGGCTGAAATTGAATATACTCATGTTTGACTCTTCAATTGTATTCCATTGGCCTATGAGTATATTTTCATGCCACTACCATGCTGTTTTTATAACTATAGCTCTATGTTATAGTTTAAAATCTGGTGTAGTAATCCCCCCACATTACTCTTTGTGCTCAGGGTTGCATTGGCTATCCAGGATCTTTTGTGCTTTCATATGAATTTTAGGATTTTTTTCTAATACTGTAAGAATATCAGAAGAATTTTGATTGGGATTGCATTGAATCTATATATTGCTTTTTCTAAGATGGTCATTTTCCACATATGAATTCTTCCACTCCGTGAATATGGGAGGCTTCCATCTTCTAAATTTCTCATCAATCTCTACTTTAAAAGATCTAAAATTCTCATTGTAGAAACCTTTAAGGTTTTGGTGAGGTTTATTCTGCGATTATTTTTTTTTGCAGTTATTGTGCATCTTGCACAGGAGGGTTTCATTGTACTCTTTATCCAAATGCTTCTTACTGGTATATAGAAAGACTTCTGATTTTTTTAGATTAATTTTGTAATGTGCCCTTTTACTGAAAGTGTTAATCATTTCTAGGAATTTTCTGGTGAATTTTTTGGCATCTCTTAGTTATAAAATCATGTCATCTACAAAAAGAGATAATTTGACTTATTTTCCAATGAGTACTTTAACTTTCTTCTCTTGTATCATTGTTCTAGCAAGAGTTTCAAGTACTGTAAAAGGAGTAGAGAGAGTGGACAGTCTTATCTAGTTCCTGATTTTAATGAGAATGTTTCTAATTTTTCTCCATTTATAATGATGTTTGCTGTGAATATTGTATATATTACTTTAATTGTGTTGAGGTATGTTCCCTCCAGTCCTATTTCCCCTAGGATTTTTAACATAAATGCATATCAAATATAATTAAATGTCATTTCCGCATTGATTGAGAGACCATGTGATTTTTGTCTTTGAGTCCATTTATGTGCTTTATGAAATTTATTGACTTATGTGTATTGACCTACTCTTGCATATCTGGAATAAAGCTGACTTGATCACAGTGATGCTCTTTTGATGTGTGTCAGTATGCAGTTTGCAAGTATTTTGTTGAGGATTTTTACATCTATGTTCATTAAGAATACAGGTCTATAGTCTTTTATATGGTTGTATTTTTACCTGGTTTGGGTATCAGAGTGACAATGACTTCTTAGAAGGAATTTGGGAGTTCACCCTCTGTTTCTATCTTTTTGAATAATTTAAGCAATATTAGATACAGATCTTCTTTGAAAGTCTTGTAGAATTCTGTGGTGAATCCATAAGGGCCTGAGTTTTTTTTGGTCAGGAGGTTTTGTATTACTGTTTTAATTTCTTCATATGTTATGTGTCTGCTTAAAATGTTGCTCTCTTCTTGGTTTAGCTTTGGTGATTCCCCTGATTTTAGATATGTATCCATTTCTTTAAAGTTTTCTAATTTAATAGGATATAGGTTTTGCAATATTCCCTTATAATATTGTTTTATTTTCTGTCTGCTGTGGTTCTTCCTCTTTCATATCTGATTTTGTTCATTTGGAGTTGCTCTTTCTTTCTTTTGGTTAACTGGACAGTGGATCTTTCTTGTTTATCCTTTCAAAGAACCAGCTCTTCTGTAGCTTCCATAGTTCTCTCTTTGTTCTGTACATTTAGGGATTTTACTATGATATTCAATGAGGAGTTTTTTTCTGGTCGCATCTATTTGATATTATATGTGCTTCTTTTATTTGTACAGGAATGTCTTTCCTTAATTTGGGGAAATATTCGTCTAGAGTTTGGTTGAAGATCTGGTCAATAGCATATTCATTAGATTCTTCTCCTTCCTCTGTGCCTATGATACACAAATTTGGTCTTTTCATGGTGTTCCAAATTTCTTGCATATTTCATTCCTATGATGTTTTAAATTTTTCATAATCTTTGTTTGAGTGCTCCAATTTTTCAGCTTTATCGTCCAGTCTTGATATTCTATTTTTCATTTAATTCATCTTATTGGTGAGGCTTTCTCCTGTCATTTCAAATTGGCTTACTGAGTTTTTCAGTTCCTTCTTCATTTCAACCTGAGTTTTCTTTAATATTCCTATCTCTTCTGTGAATTCAGTCACAAGTTTATCCCTATCTTCTTTTAATTCTTTGATTGTTTGTTGGTTCTTTAAAATCGCTGAATTCTTTTGTCATGTTTATGACTGTTCTTTTAAACTCTTTGTCCTGGGTTATCTCTATGGTGTTCGCATTGCAGAACTCTTCTGTGGGACTGGTGGTTTTTGGTAGGGAGATATTATTTGAGTTTTCCATGTTATATTTTCATTGTGATATTTGCATGTGGCATTCTTTTGTTGCTTGTGATTCTGATGCAAGACTCAAGCCTTCCTCTGTTTTGTTGAAATCTAATATTTTTGTATGCTTTATGTGACCTGGTTGTTTCCTTATTGGGTATGAAAAACTGGTTGGTCAAGGCTTCAGGCTCTTTCTTTTGATTTTATATTGGAGGAACCAGATAGTATTAGTCCAGCTGCTCCAGAATTCCATCAGAGGTTCAGGTTATGTGATATCAGAGTCTCTCAAGCTCTCTTTTATGATCTTACTACCTCTAGCCAGGAGTCACAGCACAGCTGGGAAAATTTCTAGGCAGAGGCAGAATTCAGGCTTTCACACCAGTCTGCAAAGGTCTAGGCCCAAACAAAGGGCACAGAATTCTAGCCCTGAAGTAGGGGGAGGGACTGCAGTTGGTACCAATGTAGGGGGAGGACATGGTACAATTTGGAGAGCTCAAAGTCCGCAAGAGGTAAGAGGATAGCCTAGAGATCTGGAGGGCTAAGAATAGGAGTGTGCCTGTGCCCAAGGCTAGATGGAGAACAGGATATGAGGTGGAGGAGTTAGGTGTTGTTGAGGTGGTACCAGGGTGGAGAAGCAATGGGAAGGATCAGATTTACCAGGGAATAAGGCTGATCTCTGGAATTCAAGACAAATTAGGGGATGGGGCAGCCAAGGTAGATAGCTGGTCACAGGAATGCTATGGCATGTTGAGTGAGGGGACAGTCTGTGGAGGCTCTAACAAACTATACTGAAAAACTGAGCAGGTCTGAGTACAGGATTCAGGATGTAGTGGTGGGTCTGGACGAAGAAATTAATTTTAGGATCTAGGTGCTAAGAGTAGGAGCAGGCCTGTGCCCATGGTAGAAGAAGAGCAGGACATGGGGTGGGGGAAGGATGGAGTTGCTCAGATGGGAGGGGAGAGGAAAGGCAGCGGACCAGATCAGATTTACCAGTGAAGAAGGATGCTTACAATTGAGGGAGGGGACAGTCAAGGTAGATGGGTAGTCACAGGAATGCAATGAATGGCAAGTTGGGGGTGGGGACAATCTGTGAAGGCCATAACAAACTAGACTGAAAATCTGAGCTGCTCTGAGTAGGAGACTCAGGATGCAGTGGGTGGGTCTGGACTAAGAGATAAGTCTCTGGATCTTGGGTGCTAATAGTGCTATGTAGAGTATCCAACCTACTTTTGCATGACTTTAAGAGTTTAAATAGAGTTCTCCTTCAAGTAGTCTTCCTCCCACATTGCATTGACGTGCTTGAGAATCATATAATTAGCTTGTGTCTCCACTATGTGTGACTTTGTATCAGTGTAGTTTCTAAGACACTAAAATGAAGCTTAACATCCCGACAATCCCAGATGCTATATTAGGCGAGCAGCTCTGCCAAGATCACAAAGAAATAGAACAGAAGCGCCAGCAACACACCTGTTTCCTTCCAGAATAAGCACGTAGAAAGTTAAGTAATTTGTCCCAGATCACAACGGCTGTTAGTGATCAAGGAGCGCTGGACCCAGGTGCCTGCTGCACTGCTTTGCTATCGCGCTTCATTAGTGCTATTTGCTCATCAGACTGGTTGTCATAAACAATATATACTGAATGGGTACCTGCTTCTGTCTGCTCTCACATTTCATTTATCAACATATGAAAGTCTTTCTCCATATCAGCAATTGAAGTTCTAATGTATTTCCAACTAAGACTATGTCATTCTTAATTATTCCTAATTATCTGGCTTTTAATGAATACTTATTAGCCAATTAAAATGCTTATTGGTGGTATATTCTGTGTAAAATATTGTACACCAAGGAATACATTTAAAATGTATATTTTGTTTTGAATTCAGTGTTTTCTTTCAGATATTCCTGAAAATACAGTTGCTGGAGTAAAAACAGAGAGGTGAAAAGTTGCTACACTAAAGATTATGGATAGCATTATTCATACTTATATGTAAGCACCATTGGTGTTGTAAGAACATGTCATGTTCCCGCTGTCTCAGGAAGAAATAGCATTCAAGCTTTTCAAATGCTGTTCTGAAAAGGAATACACTCGTAACACAGCAGCCTTATTTTCTACAATACTGACTTTCATGAATATTTCTGTAGTCATTTTCCTTAGACTTTATATTTATGCCTTTTGAATAACCAGGTGAATTGCCAGATACTTTGATAATTTGCTTAGTGGTTTGATGAAATGGTTCTAAAAATCCTTTAATATATTTAAACCAAAATGTCCAGGATTTTTTTTCTTGCTGTTGTTTGGATGGTTGGATGGTTTGTTAGTCTCAAACTTGGAAACATTTTACCTCAGATGCATAAATCCTAGGATTAATAGCATATACTACTCCAATTTGCTCAAATTTGTTACTTTCCATGCAGAAAATATCAGAAGTAATCCTTTGAAATTAGTTTATGAAGTATTAATATCTTCAGAATTATAAGACTACTAATTCAGTAACATTTATCCAACAACATTCATTAATCAGTTTCCACGAATTCACACTATATTTTATGTGCCTTAGAAAAAATAAATAAAGTTTCTTTTTATACTTATTTGTTTTGTCTTATTTTATCTTTGGTAATTTATATTAACCTAACATATCTTATTTTTATTCATTTCCTAAATGTGTTTAATTATATGTTCTAAGCAGTTATAACTTAACTTCAAAATTCAGTATCTCAATTTTATTTCTGTTATATGATTTACTTTCAAAATATGTGTATACATATGTATTTTAATGGCCTTATCTTGCTGTCTTTTCTATTTTTCTTGTATTATAATCTGTTGAACAAATACGTGCTGTCTATATAGTATATATGACTCTGCCATCATTTCTGTAAGGAAAGGACGAAAAAAAGCAAAGGGAGCAAACTAAAGGAAAATGAAATGGAAAAATCCAGAAACAAGTAGAGATATTTACTGGTGTTTGCTGGTGACTCCATTGGTAATTGTGACTTTGTCTTGTCACCTTGAGTTGAACAGATAACCAAAAATTATTATAACCATAACAATTATAATAATCCTTCACCATTTAATACTACATACTTATAATAGCATAAAAGCTTCATAGAACTAGAGATTCCTACTAAATATTTGCAGAACTCTACGGTTAAACCTACTCTGCTTTACTTTCCTCTGGCTTCTGCTAAAACAAGTCTGTATTTGGCAATTATCCCTTGACTTAAGACAAACATTCTTCACTTTGGATGAAATATGTTCATCTCTATATGAACCTGTGTGTGGTGCAGTTTCCTTAAATGCATGGCAAAGATAAAAATTTTTTAAATTTTTAAAAATCGTTTTTTTCATTTTATACATAGAATTCAAAATAGTTTTCCCATTAACCTTAGTAATTTTAGGGTATTAATCATTTCTTTAGTTCATGTAAGCTATTTATATGATATCATCATGAGTTTTTAGTATAAAGGTCAAACAATCTTACCTATAATCCAGACTACTTTGGAATTTTTCCTAATATTAAAAAAATGAAAATGTAAGTTTTAATAAAAATATTTTAAAATCTAGAAACCTATTAAAATTTTAATTATCAATAAACTCTGTATCACATTAGACCAATAAACTTGTCAACAGTCCTTCATTCATCAGATACTCCAACCTATAAACAAAGAAGTATATAGATAGCCTTGGCTTAGCTGAGTTCCACCAAAGATGTTCAGTTGTGTCTGAGTGGGGAGTAATCATCCTCAACTCTTGAAGGCTTTTAAAAATTATGCATACTTTGCTCTTCCAGGGAGTGTAGTTAATATGCTTCTACTTTCCTTCTAATTCTGATAATCAACCCATACCCTCAGGAGAACTGTTGTAAGTTTTATTTATATATGAAGATGTGAGAATAGAAATTATATCCTTATATTGATTGCTGAATAATGAAGATAAATTGATGCTGAAATTGCTGATGCCTCCATGATGTTATTGTAAGTCATAATTATTCATTTTCATACCTATACTTTCCTATGGGAGACAGATTTTCCTTATAACAACATCTTGTGTAATTCCTTTTTTTTACTTTCTCAACTTCTTTGTCAAAAATATTAATTTAAAAATACTTATAGCTGAAAATTTAATGAATTAAAAATAAAGTCAAATAACTTGTCAATTTTAGTTATAGAAAATTTTCCTTGTAGGGAAAATCTTTTATTTCTTGTTTGAAGAAAAATCTCATTTCTCTATTAAGTTCAATAACTTGCTTTTGGTGCAGTAAAGAATTGTAAGATGCAATTAATCTTAAGTGAGTATAACTCCAGTGATTGAATTTCCAGTATATTATAATGATTATTGTTGAAGAAACTCAATAGTTTAGAGCTAAGTGGAGATCAAGATGTTTTTGTACATTTAGATTACAGCATCTTGGAAGTATACAGTTAAAATGACATTTACTTTGCATTTGGTTCATTTTTTCGCCCTATTCACTACAAAATCTCCAGTTATTCAACAGTAAGATTCTAAAGTAGAGAACAATGAGGAAGATGTTTTCTCTGTTCTGCTGTTTCTAGGTTCTTTGGAGAACAATCATGTTTTCTTGTCTTTCTAGTCATGTTAATACTCATAGTTACTACACTGGCTAACAAATTGCTATGAAGTACTCTAAAGATGTTGTAATTAGGGTCATAAACAAAAACTAGAAAGCTGGAAACTACATAGGGGCTAGTGTATCAGTAAACAGAGTGGATCATCAGTAGATATATAAGTTATTGTTAACAGATGGAAAATGAAGAGAAAAGCAAATGTAAAGATAAAAGACAAGATGAGAATGTAAAATATTCATTTAAAGGGAGGTATTCAAACATGAATAGAGAAGACAATTGATCTCATGCTATCTTAAGTTCTCATAGAGAACAAGTTTGCTGGTTAATTACAGTGATTTGGAAAAACCACACAAGTGGAAACTGACTCACGATCACAGATACCTATGAACTCTGATGTCCAGTAGCTTTGTGACCTAGGCCCATTTGACTATTTCTGCTATATTTTGCATTCATTGTAATATTTTGATGAAATTAGGTCCTATATCACATGGTAAGTAGAAGCATATTAAGTGGAGATAGAAGCACATAGAAAACACCAAGAAAAGGAGTTTTAAGAAACCTGATAATACATGCTAGAGATTTCAAACTTCTTAGAATGCATTCTTTTGTAGTAGAACCAGTATTGAGTAAAACAGTTTCACATTATTAAATCCTAGTCTGACTTTTCCTTTATGTAAATATGGATGCTCTTTAATCTGTTATTACAGTTAAGCATGCATAGTAGTTTTCTAACTATAAATTTGTGGAGCCTAGAAACTTTGGTGCATTTCAAATTTTATATCATTTACCTTTGTTCAGTCATAATGAAGTTTGAAATCATAGTTGCTCAAAGATTTTTTTTTTTTTCTTCATTTTATCTCTTTGTTTTTTGAGACAAGGTCTCCCTATAGCCGTAGCTGGAACTCACAAGGTAGACCATGTTGGCTTCAATCTCAGAGACCCATCTGCTTTTGCCTACCAGGTACCATGCTTAAAGGTGTTCACCACCACAGCTGAGTAATTGATTTAGCCTTTGAGATATATTAAAATGTAGTTAGACACCTCTGCCCTTCTGTGAGGCCCTCTGGAGATCTCCCTCAGTATTGCAAGATCTTTTCCTGCTGTGATTTTCAGTTATAAATGATGAAACATTGCTTCTACATTTCCATGAAACAGCAGCGTTGGAAGAGAAGAACAATAACCAGGCTGTTCCAGGGCCCAGCCTTTCTCCCGCTCTCACACAGCCTCTTCCGTAGGTCTTTTTCACTCACCGGAGCATTAGCTGTCTTTTCCATTTTCACCCGTCCTTCATCCTTGGGAACATTTGCTTCCGCAAAGATGACTTTTTCAAGACAAATTCTCTCAATATTTTAATCTTATTTCCAATAGCTCTCATATTCACACTGCTTTATATAATATTTCTGGGACATTTTCATCAATCCTTTCCTCTTTTCTCATATCTCCTAACAATCTTAGGAATTTTGCAGGATAAATTTAACGAAATTTGCACAAACTTTACCATTATTATCTGTAAATAGTTCTCAATGTGACTAGAAAATAATATATCTAAAATTCCCAATATTTTGGTCTTTCTAATAAATTGAAATTCCAGCTATTAAAGCTGTTAGTCCTCCTCCCTGAAAGAACTTTAGCCCTTTTCAACATTTGAGACAAACTTTATTCTCCAGCTCTTGTAATGGGCTTACAGAGGAAGAAGAGGTTAGACTAAAATTCTTTTAGTTTCTGGTAGCAATCACTATCAGACTGTGTTAGTTTTCTCCTTTGTTTCATTTAAAATGAAGGCAACATCTTTCCTTGTGAGTCTTCCAAATTTCCCAGTTTGATTGATTTTATTCCTTTTATTTCAAGGTCATAAATTATTTTCTATTTCTAGATTTGCTTTAACTTTAAGCAGTTTCTAGTCTCTATACCTTAAATTTTTCTAACTTGATATTTATCCCTAGCCACAAGGCTGTTCTCAGCTCCTTATCTGAAGTATAATGAGCTATCTTTTATCTGTACTTAAGTCTTTCTATTTTATAATGATAACAGCTTGAATTTATCATTTATCCATTGATACTGTTCACATCAAGGCTCCCAAGAACCTATTTCAGTTACTTAAACTAAACATTCCCCAGTGTCACTTTATTTCATAAAATGTGTATGCCATTACAGACTTTCTCTCCTGTGCTTGGGATATGTTCTTCCTTTGGTATTCCTGTCCAGACACATGCCTGTTTTTTCTTGTAACTTTCCTAAGGCTATTTCTCTTTTAAATGCACACATACATACTCAGATCCGCATATAAGTCAACATGAGACAAGAAATATAGACAAATATCAGCATTTTTTGACTCATGTCTTGCTGTATCCTCCCTAGGTACCTTTCCCCAAACCAGCCAAGTATTATGCTCTACTTTGATTTTATTCATGAAGCTGAAAGCATATCAGTAGGAATTCAAAAACAAGTTTTTTTTTCTATAAGGATTATTCATGTTTTTAAGATTCCAACTTTATTTATAAGTCATATCTCAAACTGATCTGAAATCATATGGAAAACAGTTCAGTTCATGCCCTTATAGTGTGTTTCCAAAGTCCTTCTATTTCCTATTCCTGATCTTACAACATTGTGTGAATATTGCATGTGTCCTTTTCTTTTTTACTCATTTATGATAACTTCCTGGAATGTAGAGAATGTGTGTATGGATCTAGCTCTAAAACAAAGGCAGGGCATACACAGGTACGCAATAAATATTGTTCAAACAGAAAGAATGAATAAATTGTATCATAAATGTACAATCTGGTACATTTAACATTGAGTCATGGAAATACTTCAGATAAATTATTGAATAGATCATTTACAAGAACCTTGAAAATGAAGTGATAATGACCAGAATGCATTATGGAATAACAGACAAGTCGTGCCCCTATTAATTGAATCGTCCCTGGTAGATGCTAATTCCCTCAATGGAGTGCCCATATTTTTCTATTTGAATATGATTTTACTTTAATAGTATCTGATAACTTAGGTCAAATAATCTCTTAAGTAATCATGAACAGGATGATGAGATGAGGTCAAGTATTCAAACAATAAGTAGAGCTGCTTCTGTAGGTCTAAGATAATGTGCTTACCATGAAGCTTTGCTTCATTCAACACCTTCAAAAATGCCTTTAATAAGTACACAGGAGAAAAAAAATGGTGTAGAAGCTATAGAATGAAATACTTGTAACTTGCAAAGCATTCGGACAGTCTGGAGGATAATTTCTGTCAGGGATATCCTTGTCAAAGAAGGTATTTCTGTCCCATGTGGGAGGTTGGTTTTATAATTCCCAGTCTTTTCCAAATTTAAAGTGTCATAATTCTGTGAAGTATTATCATCTAAAGATGTGTTGGAGATGGCTGTATAATCTGAGAATGTTCTGCAGTGAAAAAAAGTACAGAGTATATCACAAAAAATAAGAGTTAAGTGCATCAGCTTGTGTAGCTGGCAGATTTTCTCAAAGAAAACAAAATGAAGAGGAGAAACAAAACATCTGCCACATATGCCAATAGATTTTCAAGAAAGGCTTGAAATCATTTTCTTCAAATGTAATACATTTTAAGTCACATTTTTTATTACTACGCTATTATCAGTAATATGAAGTTATTGAATTATATGAAAAACCCAGATGTGAAATATGATTTTTTTCCCTTAGATTTAAAAAAAAAATTAGTACTTTTGATTTTTTTGCTGTTGTGATTGTTTTTGCCACCTCAGATCTGATTTTTCTCTGTGCCATCACCTTAAGTGCCAACAAACTAAGTGGAGCTTTTATATGGTCAAATTCATAACCTTTGAGTTTTCAAAACCCTTTTAAATGATAATGAATCTACAGTGCTGTAGAGTCTAATGTTATTTTCTGTCTGCATCACAGACAGAGGGTTCTTTCCCTGTCAGATATGATTGGAAAGGACATCGGAGGCCATGGAACATTGTTGGATTGGATAAGTTCCACAGATGAAAAGGCCTAATTGAGGGAACTGGCTAAATTTTGGAAGGCATCATATGAGTTTGAAATGGCTGTTTCAAATGCAGTTTGAGTAATTTTATCCAAAGAAGAAGCTTTCAGGTTTGACTTGTGTGACCTTTTAAGTAGGAAATTGTCACACATTCAACCAAGCTAATGTTTCATAAATCAACTCACTCCTGACTCTGATCAGAGCTGAATGATGAAAATACTAAAGTAAATAAGATGCAATTGCCACATCTCTTAGGTGCTTTTCTTTAGAAAAATTCCTTCTCTGCCACTTCCTTGCTGTTTCTATGACTATGACCCATATCCAGGATTTTCTCTTCAGTTCTTCTTGATGACTTCATTACAGGCTGCATTATCGATTTCTATTCTTTCTAATCCATTCTGTGTTTCCTATAAATCAAATTTTCCCAAATATTTTGAACACAAGTAATTACCCTTTATGGAAATAGTCTATGGATCTTTATAGTTTAAAATAAAGCTCTATGTTAGTCATACTTTTTTGTTTGTTTGTTTCTGTAACCATATACCTGAAAAGTAAACTCAAAAGAAAGGGAGTTATTTTGGTGCTTGGTTTTAGAGGTTTCATTCTATGATGGTGAGAGGGTTTGGTGGAGCACAGCTGCTAATATAAAGGTGGCCAGGAAGCAGGATGACGCCATTCCTGTAATGGTGGTTTGATGAAAATGTTGCTCATAGTATCTGAGGGTTTGAACAGTTCGTCTCTGGTTGGTGGTACTGTTTAGGAAGGCTGTAGGAAGTGTGGCCATGCTGGAGGAAGTGCGTCACTGAGGGTGGGTTTAGAGAGTTCTTAAGCCTTGCCAGATTTCTAGTCTCTCTGCTTTTTGTGCCTGCTTGAAGATGATTTTTCAGCTGTCTGTTCCAGTCACCTCCTTCCACCATGCCTCTCCATCATTATGGACCCTTAAGCTCAAAAAAAATCTTCTTTCTATGAGTTGCCTTGGTCACGGTGTTTTGTCACAGGCATTGCAGAAAAGTAGCTCTTACACCTGTGCTTCTAGACGTCCATCTCCACTTACTTTTATTCTGCCCAGGCTCCTAACCTATGAGATGGAACTGCTTATATCTAGGGCAAGTCTCCCATCCTTACTTAATAGCGAAAGCTCTCACACACCCTCAGAGATGTGCTTTACTAATCTTTTGGGTTTTTCTCAAACCTATCATGTCAATAATCAAGACTGACTACCATAGCCCTAATGCCAGAGCACGTGTTCAAGTATCTATCCTTACAAAAATTACTACTACTGTCAAATAAGCTGATACCTGAAGTAGTCCTAAGACTCAGCCTCTAAGTATTATTGAATGCTTTTTCTCTGGAATATTACACTCTTAATAGGTATATTAAATATATATATTAAATATTAAATAGGTATATTTACAGGATTTCCCCTTCAAACTGAAGTGATTTCACATCCTTAAGACTCTTAATAAGATACATTATCTGTGACTTGATCTGTTAAAGTCATTAGTATCTATACTTCTTGTGCAATTAATTTATACAATTGTGACATTTCTTTTATAATTATATTTCACATTTGTTTTGGCATTGCTTGTCATAGCCTTTTATTTTATCTGGTGAGGGAAAGGTGATACCTTAACATCTTCTGTTATATCCAACACAATGTTTATGATGATTCTCTTGGTCTTATGTTCCTATAAACAACAAATAACTGCAGGTAAGGTTTGTGTACTTACTTGCACTACCACCTTTTCTTTTAGTGCAATTTTTAATACAGTTCTTTAGGAGAGGATTGAAATCCAAATCAGGAGTTGAGTATTTTCAAGTCATTTAGAATGTTATCTTCCTGACTATGCTCTGCTTTTCGACTGTGTTCCTCTATTGCATGAAGCTAAGCTGAACTCCACATAAGAATGTCATTCACTGCTCTCACAATTCCCTACAGGCATTGATATTTTCCACGTCTATCTACATCAACGTTACACGTTGGCATTTTTTTGAATCTGATCAGGAGTCATTCAAATGGCTCAGTGGCAAAAGCATTTGCAAAGCAAGCGTAAGGGACTGAGCTTGAATCTCCTGAACTCAGGCAACGCCACATGCAGGAACTTGCATTTTAATCCCACTGTTCACATGGCGAGATGAGATGGGGGAGCAAGAGCTGGTGAGCCAGCTGGCCTTGTGTACATACTCACACAAGAGACTGTGTCTCCAGCAAGGTGAAAAGTATGGACTGACACTTGAGATTGTCTTCCGACCTCTTCATGCTCACTGTTGCACGAGTGTACACACACATACCACACAAACACATAAAAAATATCGATTAAAAAATTAATGAAGCTGCCTAAGCCTGATTCAGTACATAACACGTAGTGTTTTTCTTTGTCTTTATACATTGCCTAGTGCTGCTTACTGTTTTTTTTTTTCCATACCATTATTCTAACAACATGTTCCATATAATTCTAGTTTTATAAATATTAATTTCATCTTAATCTGTGTTTACATGTTTCCTACCAAGCCTGACAGGCTCCTTAATTATAAAATTATACACTGAAACATACAGGTAATATGATTTATTGCATTACTGGTCCGTGATTTGTTGCTGGAAGCCCAAAACAGAACAAAATTCATGGCCAATATTCCCAGATAATGTATGATAATACATAATAATAATGATAATCACTTTTTTCAAGCTTAATCTTTTATTCTGTTTTTCTATTTCTTCTTGAGAATATTTCCCATTCCTGCTCAGCATTTTCTCTCCACTTTCTTCCCCAAAAACACAAAGTTTCAGTGAAAAGAACATGTCTGTAAAAGTCATACATGATGAGCTTTACAGCTTTTAACCTCAAAGTAAATTGCTTTTAAAATCCAACAGCAACAGTATTGTGCATTATAATCAGAACTGAATTGCTCTTTTGATTATAAACAATGAATTTTACAAATGACCTCAAGACTTTCAGTTCATGAAAGGCATTACTACTTTGACATTGGTCTGTCATCAAATGTATTATAAAATGATTCTGCTAAAGGATATTAGAGAAACAATTCTAGAACAAAACAGAGACTAAACTAGATCATTGGCTTATCCTGTCCACATGCACAATAGTCATCTAAGGATATCTTTTAGCTGATTTAGCATTGTCTGTTCTGCTTTCAGAATTTTTGAGAAGGTGCATGAGTATGTATTGGATATATGGTCGGTATGTGCATGTACCTCCATGGATTCAACTGTGAAACCAGACCTGAGAATGAATTATGGATATTTTAGTTTAATTTCAGTATAAAATGTTGTCGTTTTATAATTTTATAACTAAAATTACATGTTTTCCCCCTACTGTTTATTCTAGTATGTCTGCAAATTTTACCAAAAGCCTTCCATTTGTTCTTAAAATTAAGGCAATTATGAAAACCAAAATAGCAGTGTGGTTTTGCTAGTCTCATCAAAACATTAGGAATGCTTTTTCTCAGTTCTAATTGACTAAAAAAGTAATTTTGTTTTCAAAGTCAGTTTCTCTTGCTATGGCAAAGTTTATTCAGAATACAGATGTGGTAATATCTGTTCTTACTATTAAACTGCTTACTATTAAACTGCTGTTGTTACTATTAAAGATTTAGCTTTTCTTTGGTCCCTTTAGAAGCAATGGTAGGAAAAAGTACTCTCATCTCATGGAATGGCACCGAACTTTCCTATTTGTGCAAAGTACATGGCAAGAATTGACCGAGTAACATTCTTAGGAATTTGTTGGGAAGACTAGAGAGCAAAAAGTTATATTCACAAAACAACTGTGGAACTATGTGAAGACATCATAGGATTCAATGGAACTCAATGCCAGAATGTGTGTTTGTGCAGAGAGAGCAAAGAAAGAAAGGTGTGGAAGTCTGAGGAAAAGAAGAGTCTGGAAAGTGTTAGAGAGAAACCGGAAGAACAGGAGAAGGATAAGGGAACCATGGCTGTAATCCTAGCATTTAAGAGACTGAAGCAAGAGAGTTGACCTGAGTTTGAGGCCAGCACCAGCTACGAAGTGAGACTGTCTTGAAAAGGAGAAACATACAATGGAAAGAGGGGCAAATTTTATGAAAACTTGTGTCTCTAGGTGAATAAACACAAGGAGTCAGACTTTGGATGTACGTCATATGTTAGCACACTGAGATAACTGGAGCTAAAGATTTGTTCTCAGTAAAGGTTTACATTATCAACGAATTTAATTCAGGTGTGGCTTCAAAACTGTAGCCCTCACAAGTTAAGGTAGTCTACAGTTTTTGTTCTTCAAGTTTTTCTCTTTATTTGTTACTACTCTGGTCAGGGGAGATACATTCAATCAGGACTCTCAGTTTCCAACTTTCAATTCATCCATTAGGTCACTTGAGCAAATTATTTTATGGTATTTGAATTACTTTACCTTTAAATGTATAATAAAGCCATTGGAAATGGCATATATAGATATGTTTAGGTGACTATATATATATATATATATATATATTTGTGTGTGTATGTGGCTATATATATTTAGGTGAATATATATATATATATATATATATATATAGTTCAGGAAGAATAACTAAAATAATATATGTCATATGAATATCCCTAGGTAGGCCCATTGTGAGCATTTGCTGGGGGATTGCTGTTATAATTGTTTTACTGTTAGTTGGCTCATAGAGTCTCTGAATAATCAGAAATGGCCCTGCGAAGTACACCTATAGACTTACGAAATAATAGGAAGAGAGTTTGAAAATCAGGAGCCTTTGAAACAAGGACCTTGCAGTCATTTTCATGTCATTGGTTAGGATTTTAATGCTATTGAAAGAGGCCCATCATACAAAATGTCCTAAGCAAAAAAGTGACTTTTATCTGTGAGGCCAGGAGAACTACATTGTACACTCCAGGTTTTTTCCGTTCATTTGTTCAAAGATAAGCAGCAAGCTATTACACTCTTCTAGGGCTGTCTTCAGAGACTATTTCTGGCCACCACTTGTGGGAATGCTTTATGAGATGTCAGCATGTGTGAGAAGAGATAGCTTGGTTTATCATGGGCAGATAGGCCATATTCTGCCGCAGACTGATGACTTTGTCTTTTATCATTGTCACAGGCTTATTTAACAAGCTGTGATTCTGTGGTTCATCACAAAGAAAACTGTCAATCCCTAGACACGTGGCCTGAACATCCTTTCATCTTCTTTGCCCAGAGGATCTGTCATGTGACATCAAGCAGACCAGCAACTCAAGATGGACTATGGGGGCTGTGACCGTAAAACAAGGAAATTTACTCTGGCATAGGTCCAGGATTTGCACCTTTGATTAGATTATGTGGAGAGGAAAAACATATGTAAGATTTTAAGTTGTATATGCTGATAATAAGTTGTTACAAATATCACTTGAAAGGAAATAATACAACCAGTTTTGTGCATGTGATAATTATTTATCATGAGGTTATTCTGGGTTCTAGATAAACCAATTAAGATCGGTTTAGCTAAACTCTGCCCCCAACTTAACAAACTCTGCTCATTCCTCAGTATTAATGACATGTAATTTTCTGAAGCAGGTTTATAGTTTTAATTATAAATGATTCTTTGAGACTGTTGACAATTGGTTAATACCTTGGTTTTATGTGGGTATGAGGCAATTCTGAAAGCATTGTCTCTTTCACTAATGCTGTAAATTAATAAATCATATATGCAGTTAAAATAAACAGAAGATTCTTCAACAGCCAAGGGGGCTGTGGCTGAGTTTCCACGGAGGCTCTAAAGCCACTTGTTTTCTACTATCCCCTATAGGACACATAGGAAGCTGAACCTGACTTGCAGAGTCCAGCACATTGCCTGAATCTGGATGTAGTATTTCACTATAACTGTGAATTGGCAGATAAGATTATACTACTTTGGAGACATTATAGTATAAATATTTCATACAGCCCCTCACAAGATTTAACTTAAAGTACAGAACTTCAGTCTTAGCTGTTTGGTGTCCAGGCAATTTCTGCCTTTTCTTTCCCTTTAAGATCTAAACTTTGCAGTCATCTCTTACCAAGTTTAGTCTTCTTTAACTATTACTGTTTTCTTTAAAAATTCAAGAATGTTTAAAAAATTGGAATCTTAGCTGCAAAGTTTTAAATCTAAAGGAGTGATCCTTTGGCTTCAATAAAAGAATGGAGTCCTAAAATCCAGGAGACTATTTTGTTTTCTTTGCTTTGCTTATTAATTGCTAACATCAGCTATGATCATAGAGCAGGGCAAAGCAGGGCTATTATGCAGACTGGACCCTATATTAAGGTACAAGCTAGGCTTTGAGTGAGGATTCAAGTCTGACCAGGGCTCTGTTAGCCTTTGCCTAATCACTTGCCATTTGCAATCTGAGCAAATATACAAGATAGCCTACAAGTAGCATTAAGTGAAATGAAGGCAGATATTTAATAAATGAAATATCTACTTACCCTAAAAATTTATACCAAAATGTCTCTTTGGAAAAATGAACTTCCAAATTTCTCAGAAAGACAGCTAGAAATAGTATATAGATATTATACGAGTATTTAAAAATTACAACCGGAATTTCTAAATTTCCTCTAGTGTAACTTTAGAAACAGTCTGCATAATGGTTCTGAGTTTGTCCTACTCTCTGACAGTTCCGTTATCTTTGTCCTTAATTAGAAAAGTGAAACAAATTAAAAAATACCTCCATTTTAGTATTCTGTCTTTCCTAGGAGATTTTTATTGTTGAAAGGATTTTCATTAGTTTTCTTGTTGCTGTGAGAAAATACCCAAGAAAGACAACATAAAGAGGAAAGAGTTTATTTTGTCTCAAAGTACAAATCTGTAGTCCATCCCAGCAAAAAAAGCCATGCCATAAAACTTGTGGGAGTCAGCTGGGTACATTGCTACCTAAGCAGAGAATGATGAAGGCTGATGTTTAGCTTACTTTTCCCTGTTTATGTAGTCTGGACTCTAACCCATAAAATGATGCTACCTACATTCAGTATGTCCTTATATCTCAATCGATCTGTTGTAGTAAATTCTTTATTGACATGCTCATGTTTTCTAGATGTTATCAGGTTCACAATCAGTATTAACCATCACACATCTACCCTTATCAACTTAACAATCAAAACATATGAATTTTAAGCATAATTTTTCACCTTTTATCTTCATAAATTCAGGGCCATCTCATATGGCAAAATAAATGTAATCTGAGTTCAAAAGATCCCATATTCTTTAACAGCTTTAAAATGTTCAAAAGTGTGAGTGCCAAGTCTCTTATGAAACAGGCAATTTCTTAACTCTGAGACATAGTAACATCAGAAACAAATTACCTACTTTCACCATACAGTGCCACAGTGTAAACATTACTATCCCAAAGAGGAAAGAAAAGAGCATAGCAAAGAATAAACAGAAGAAAGCAAGACCGAATCTGGGACCAAAATATCTTGGGTAGCTCCATCCTCCAGCTCAGTTACCTGCAGCACACAGCCTCTTTTTGTGCCTGCTCCATTTCATGCCTGCAGCTTTTCTCAACAGATGCTCCATGGTCTTGCTATCTCCAACATCCATTTCAATGCAGGTTTAAGCTCTTCAGCTTTACACAATTGTGTCTCAGGGTCTTCTTTCAGAGATTCACACACTGCTATGTACTATTGCCTAACCTTAGCTAGCAACCTGGGTTCAGACCTCCGTGATCCCTCTACACTTGTGTCTTTCATGCCTGTGAAATCAGTAACACCTGACTGGTGATGCCAAGTTCTGCCAGATGTATCCTGGACACGTTTAACCACACTTGCATCATCTCTGAATATTGACCAGTGAAAACACTCCCTGGGCAGTTATTGTGGAACAAGTGATATCTTCCATAAGGTTCTTTTCTTATTGATGCATTTGCATTTTCACAAGATGAAACCTTAGATGTGTAGGGTTTTGCCCGCAGGGTACCTGTTCTCTTATTCCAGTGAAGAGCAGCAGATAGCTCTTTACTGGCTCTAATCTTTTTTTTTTTTTAAATAAATACAGCTGCTTCCTGAATAACCTCTTTTGTTGAGAGTTAAAACTCGTTCACGTGCCTTCCTTGACTCTCTTTCACTGTAGGCTTGGATAAGAGCAGTGAGCAGTACCCTGCCACAGTCTGATGTTACCCTTTTCTGAAAGGTCCTCTACCAAAAATACTAGTCCATTTCTTTTAAGTCAGCCTCAATCGAGTTATGAGTACCAGCACAAAATCAACCAGATTCCTTGCCAGAATATAAATTGTGTGGCAGGTAGTTCAGTTCCCAATAACCTCTTGTTAAGCTCTCCTTACAGCATTCAAGGCTTCCTTAATACAACGCAACACATTTTCCATATTCTTACCTACAAAGTGATTCCAAAAGCCTAAGAACCACCTGGTCATGTTTATCACAGCCATGACTCTACTTCTTACCACCAGCTTCTCTACTGGTTACTGTTGTCATTGCTACAACAAAGTATCTGACAGCAGATTAAGAAATTAAGGGAGGTGCCTCCCCCCCACTGTTCTTCTTTTCTTCCTTGTTTTTAAATTTTTATTTGCTTGTGTTTGTGTGTGTGGTATGTGTATTTGTATATGCATGTTCACATGTATATGCCTGTGCAGGTGCTTGTGCACCTGTGAGGGTGTGTGTGTGTGTGTGTGTGTGTGTGTGTGTGTGTGCATGTGGAGGCCTGAGGCTAATATTGGGAGTTTTTCTCAGTCACTTCCCACTTTATTCACTGAAGCAGGGTCTCCCAGTTGAACCCAGAATTTGCCATATGTCTAGTTTAGCTAACCAGGTTTCTTTCAAAATTCTCTCTCTGATTTCTCAGCTATCATACTCATCTGGTATTACCATGATAGGTTAATGCTAAGAATCTGAACTCTTATTCTAATTCTTATGTATTATATGTTTTAGAGTCAGAATCTTACTCTGAAGGTCAAAGTGGCCAGGAACTGACTATGTAGCCTAGATAGTCTCTAACTCCTGCCTGTGACTCCTGAGTGCTAGGATTACAGACTTTTGACCCATATTTCTGGGAAAGGAAGCTAGAGCCTCAAATATGCTATGCAGCACTCTCTCACTGAGCTCCATCCCCAGTCTCCAAATTTACATTCTCTACATACTCAGGCACTCTTTCAAAGAGGGTCCAGAATGAACCACAGTGATCTCTTTCATTTAGATTATCTGTTAAAATAAAGAATCATTCTTGGCATTAATTGATTCCACTTTGGGTTGTTGCCAGAATATGAAAAAATTGTGTATATGATATATGAGCTAAGGGTCATGTAAATGTAGCTCCCCATGAGAACTAGAAATTCTACAGTGCTCTACAAGGCTGCTTCCCAGGCTGGTAGTTAGTACACTGCACAGAATAACAAAGTTGACAGGTCAGAATGTATATCTGTCTGCCTTCTGCTCTTCAGGTTGAGTGAAGGTTATGACAATACTCAGATTAGTACCTATAGAATGCAAAGTGATTCTGCTCTTTCTTTGAGTTTTATTCGTTACAATGCCATCAAGTAAATGCCCATCTTGCTAATTCCCAGAGCCTGGCATAAATCAGATACATAAAAACTTTCTCTGAAGAGTGTCATTGACATTTAAACTATTCACAACAAGTACCTATATGGAAACTTCAAGAATCTCAGAACTGCAGCAATCCTTCATGTCATATTTTCTTAGATTGGAAACAAAATTGAAAATACCAAATGAGGTACTTTATTGCAATGCAAATGAATGTCTTTCTTTTCCTTTTGCTTCACACAGTCCATGCCAAGTTTGCAACTAAAGTTCATTACCTTGTTCATATTTATCTACATTTCCATGAAAGTAAAATGTTATATGCCTTGAAATTGGATGACATATGGTTTTATTTTCAGAAAAGAAGTTGTTACATCCCAGTGGCCAGATTCTTATTATCTTCAGGGACTTCAAGTCATTAGAGAGTAAATCAGATGAAAATTTTTTTTAAAAGCTGGAAAAATTTATTTTGTAAAATGCTTTTATGTACCCTAGGTATTCCCAACTGGGGTGTCAGGCATCATTACTCATAGGGTGAATATTTGAGTTTCATGGAGAAATTAACAAAACTGTAGATCTCTAGTACAAATCAATCACAGTGACCAAATTAAGAAGGAAATATTAATAAACTTTCTTTTATATAGTTTAAACATAGTCTAGTAATTTTATGGCTTATTTCTTAATTTACTTATAATTCTTAAATTTTATGTGCCTGTGTGTTTACCTGCATGTGTGTATGTTTGTCACATGCTCATGTTTCACAGAGATCTGAAGAGGTCAATGGTTACCCTGGAACTGGGGATACAGGAAGTTGTGAACTACCTGTTGTGGGTGCTGGGAACCATTCCTGGGTCTTCTTTTTAATTACTGAGATGATATCAATTTTATTAAAATATTTTCCATTATCACTAACATTAAACATAATTTTTGATTAGTTGGATCTATTTTTTCAATGTATATTCATGTTCCTGTGTGTGTAGGCGCACATGTGTTTATAGGTGCCCATGCACATGTCTGCATGTGTATGCAGAACTCAGAAGGCCACCTCTTGTATTATTCTTTAGGTGACCTCTATCTTTATTGTTTTGAGACATGATCCATTACTGAATTGGAAACTGCTCAATATGCTGGGCTGACTGGCTCGATAGAGCCTAAGGGACAGGGGTTACACGTGTCTGTTACTGCTACTAGCTCTTTTTTTGTGGGTTCTATCAACCAAACACAGGTCGTTATGTTTGCAAAACCCATGATTAGATGTTTAAACAAAAGTTTCTGGCATGTCAAAATCACTGTAAACGTACATTGTTCCGGTATAATATGGGATTCAAGGAAATTTGTATGTAGCCGTACTTCTTAAGCCTCCATGTGTGGCCTTTATAAGTGAATTCTTCTAGGAAGTGGTTTAAGAAGATAAACATTGCATCTTCATTTTCTAAGGATTGTCCTTTCCTTTGTTTGAGGCAGCTTCCTATAATGAAGCCCAGGCTGCCTTCAAACTCAAGATCATTTTGCCTCAGCCTCTCTTTTTATCTGGCTGCAGCTTTGATTTTTGTATATAATGAGTGGGAGAGAATAAATGATATTTTCCATTGAGTTTCAAGCTTGTTCAGTAAATTATGAAAATTATATATTTTTCTCATCTAGTGCAATAAAAACTATATTTTAATCTTCATTTTTAGGTTGTTTTCCCTTTTTAATTGACAAGAAAATTTCTGGGTTGAGATTTCCATTTCAAATTGCCGCACCTTTTGTATTAGTATAAAGCAACGTTTACTAATTTGTATAGGAAGCTCCATTTTATAATTTTTATACATGGGCATGTTATTGCTTTCCTAGAACAATAGCTTTTTGAATATTTCATACATATTCCTGAGTTGCGTCAATTTACTGACATCTGTCTCAGAATAGCAGGCATCTGTATTCACCTTGTCTGTGTTTCCTAAACTCACACAGCTTTTATTTTTATTTTCCCTTGAGGAAGACTAGAAATGCACATATGAACAATTAGCCATGTTGTCTTCCTGTTCTGTCTCAGACATATTTGAATCACCTTGCTGTTTAAAGAGCTTTGGTGAGAACCTTAAGAACAACAATTTACAAAATATTCCACTCTAAGCCAGAATCTGGGACAAAGTACATAATAAACAAAGAAGAACGTGCACATCCACAGAGCCATAAATACACACATGCACATGAACACTCATGCCCCGACGTGCACATACATGCATGTAAACAAGCACATGCACACATACAACTGATCAAACATCCCAGGAGGAGTCAAGCAATGGTGAAGGGAAGGCTATATGAAGATGGAGAGCAGCATGTAAAGCACATAGGGAGGCAAAACCGATTAGCATCCTCCCCAGATTATATTGTGATAGTAAAAGTAGATTTGTTTGCTATACTTTCTGGCAAGTTTCCTTTTTTATTTCAGAAAAAGAATATAAATTAAGGAAAAGAAGCCTGGCATGCCAATGCATGCTTCTAATCCCAGCATTTGGGAGGCTGTGGCTGGAGGATCAACAACAGCTCTAAGCTAAACTGGGGTACAGAGTGAGTACCATATTAGCCAGGGTCCCACAGGAAGACATGGCTTAGAAAGAGAAAAATGGCGCAAAAGTAATTTGTTTTATTTCTTATACAAAGAGTCAAAGAAATTAAAGCTCTAGAACAGAATCAGAAAGTATAAAGATTACATTTATATGAAAAGAATGAATAGCTGACAGAGAGAACAGTATTGAAAATAAATTACATAGGATGCAAATGTTTTGTGAGTCACAAACAAAAATCCTGTGCTTGCTTTGTTATGATTCTCTATAAGAGCAAAGAAAACCTATCTTAGTAAGCAATAAAAAGTAAAAAATATATATTTTAATAAATCACTATGTATGGAACAAGTCTGTGGATAAAGCACAGCAAAAGGTTTCTGTTTGTGCATATATGTGTGTATGTGCAAGGATAGGTCATGATGACACTCTATGAACAAGAAGATGTTCCTATCTTTCTTTAGTGATCTTTCAAGAATAGCAAGTGTAGTAAAAGCAAAGCAAAGTCTAATAGATTCAAATTATCTGCGGGACTTTGAAAGAGAACAAATGTCTAGATATGTAACGGTGTTAGCCTAATTGTAGAATACATAGTTTTGTCTATAACAATGTAAAAATGACTAGATTTACTGATGAGTTTTTTCCTAGAGGTAGCTAAGTCAGTCATAACACACTGTTCATTGAAGTTTATCAAGTGTGTCCTCTGGAACAACATTCCATAATCAACATATTTGTTGGTTCTGGAAAGGATGGATGATAGGCAGAAACAAAAGAAGACAAGATGGCTGAAAGGCAGGCAGGAAGAATGAAAGGAAGGAAAGGAAGGAGTACAGGAAGATAGAGAGGAAGGGAGGAAGGAAGGGAGGAAGGAACGGAGGGAGGAAGGGAGGGAGGAAGGGAGGAAGGAACGGAGGGAGGAAAGGAGGAAGGAAGGGAGAGAGGAAGGAAGGGAGGGAGGAAGGGAGGGAGGAAGGGAGGAAGGAAGGGAGGAAGGAAGGGAGGGAGGAAGGGACAGAAGGAGGGAGGAAAGGGAAGGGAAGATACAAGGACATTTTTTAATTGAATTACTTACTGTTGATGAAAAAGATGTCCAGAGTATTTCAGGATCACATATTGGGAAGAAATGTCTCCAGTTGCTTTGTTTAATAGAGAAAAATGCATTAATATATATTAATATATATTTACAATGTTTTTTTTTTTTATTTTTCATTTGCTTGATGACAAGCAAAGCAATTTAAACAGTATTGCTCAAAGCTGTACTTTTTAGGTAAAGCAAATTTAATAATTCTTTCCAAGCTTTACAAAATACCACCTTCCCTCCACCCATCTCCATTTATAACATTGCATGCATATTCAAAAGCATTCAATGTTGTTTCAAGATTACAAGTTTTTATACCTATAATTGCATATTCATTTTTTTCATAATGATGTCATTAAATAGGTGCCTGTTTTATTAACCTACTGACAGACAACGAAAATAACTGTTCTATTTCTGTAGTAATGGCTTCTCTCTCCCATTAAGGAATGTTATTTTTCAAGTATTAAGAATAAAATTTCTTAGCACTTTAATTCTATGAAGATATGTTGGATGCATGCTGGGTTCTATAGAAATGAGTTTACTTCTTTTTAATTATATCTTTAACTGGGCTGCCTGGGTTACAGTTGTGCTTTGTGTTCACTCCCACTTTTGACTTGTCTCTCTGTAAGTTTGGGTTGCCAGAAAAGATGCCTGAAGGTTCCTTTGAACGTAGTCAGTTTTAGCAATATAGCAAACATGGGTCAAATCAAATGGAAATGGAGGCCAGGGAGGGAGGGAGGGAGAGAGGTCAGAAAACTAGAGACTGTCAAGGTCGCTTTCTGTGCTTCGGTTGTATTTTAGCACTTTGTTCTTTGATTCTATCTATAAGCAAGGGAGACTTCTGGCTTCCAAATTAATAATTTAGTTCGTTCATCAGTATGCTCTATGCTAGGCATTATGATACTACATCTCATTTCATATTCATAGCATCTCTGTGCAGTACCTGGAAGTACTTATATTTTACAAATGAGGAATTGGAGGCCTAGAGTACTGAGATGACTTATCCAAGTTCACATGTTGATAAAAAATGACACAGTTCAAATATGAGTAAATCACTATTTAGATCAATGGTTCTTAACTGGAGACACTTCTCTTCAGGGAACATTTGAAGGGCCAAAATGGATTTTCTCCATGTGGAAAGATACATTACTGGCATCTGGTGTGTAGACATAGAGTTTACTAAGTATACTGAAACATACCAGACAGTGTGCCAATCTTTCCTAGCTTAAATGACCATAATATAAACCCTGAAATTGAGATATTCAAATTCTAGGCTCAGGTTTCTCTGTTATATCACTATTTTCTGCTCTGGGGATAACAATGAACCCATCAAAGTAATAGCAGAAATAATAGTTTTGGAGATACAATGTAGGATAGATACATTAATGGGAGAATCATAACTGTAAGACTCAAACCAGAAAGTATAATTATGGGAAATCATTAAAAAGCATTTGTACAGTACATTTATTTAATAAGTCCCTGCCCAATGGTGTGGGGATAGATGGAGTTAAACAAAATTACGATTCACTCTTTTCTCTTTTACTTAAGGGGATAGTACATACATATATATATATATATATATATATATATATATATAGAGAGAGAGAGAGAGAGAGAGAGAGAGAATGACAGACTAATATAGAATAATAAAAATAACTGTATAAGATTATGTGCCATATTTATGAAAAAGGTAGGTATTTATTAGTCATATCTAACTCACAATGAAGAAAACAAAGTTGAAAAGCTTACCTTTTATAAATAAATTTGCACATTATGTTCTAGAATGATTGGGATGCCCAGATATCCGACCACAGAGTCTGTGGTCTATTGAGTAAGGGATGTTGATTCTGATGCAAGCTACCATTAGAATTCTAGAAAAAATTACAAAAAATAATTCCACTGACTGAAACTAGGCTTTTTTAAGAAGGCAAGGCCTACTTGCATTTACAGGAGTTGTAGATGTCACAGATAAATCAGAAGGCTAAAAGAAAAAAGGGCTTAATGTTCTTGAGAGATAATGAGTAGAGTGAGCCCTGTATCAGGCAGGCCATACAGAGATACAACTGCAGTTCAAAAGCACGTGGCATATACTCAACATGTGATTTCTCCATTTTGATGAAAAGTAAATGTCTTTGGTACAACATGCATTCCAGATACATCAGAAGAACCTGAATATAGTTCCTGTCTTTTTTTTTCCTTAATGAGTCTGGGGCCTTTATCTAGTCTCTGGATCCATGATTCTCAAATGCCAGCCCAGGGTATTTAATGAGCATGCCCATACGCATAGTCTCTGCTTTGCTTCATTTGGCTTTCTTCTACCTCCTCCTCTGCTCTGAAAGTTCACTGTATCAAGAACCTTCCTCTACTGAGTAGAGACTGCATGAGGCCTGACCTCATGTTACTATATTTGTTAATATAAAATCAGTCTGACATGGAGTCAAGTGAATGCATGTGTGCATGTACATGTGATATGTGTATACCTGAGTGTGTATATGGGTAAAAATAATATATTTCTGTGTTATTCCAAGGTCTTCCCACATTGTCTGCAAATGTGTCTAGATCTCTCTATCTATGCAGAAGTTTCAGTTTAATAATACTAGACAGCACCTTAAATTTCTGCACTAAGTAAAATTAAGTTTGAATTGGGTTTTAAAACAATTTCTGATTAGGTCTGGAGAGAGCTCAGCAGTTAAGAACACTGAATGTTCTTGTAGAAGACCGGGGTTTGAGTCCCAACACCCACAGGGCAGCTAAGAATCGTCCATAACTCCAGTTCCAGGAGAATCTGACACGATCTTCTGACCTTCAAGGCACTGCATGGCATGACTGCAATCATGCATGAAAGCAATACACTCATACACATAAAATTTAAAAAATTAAAAACAGAATAAATATTTTTAACTCGCTAATTTATTTTATGTGTATGAGCTTTTCCTGTGTAAGTATGCAAGTGAACACATGCATGTTATGTCCATGTAGGCCACAAGAGGGAGTTATATTGCTTGGAACTGAAGTCATGGATAGCCACCACAGAGATACTGGGAACTGAATCCAGGACCTCTGCCAAAGCAGCCAGTGCTCTTAATCTCTGAGTCATTTCTCTAGCCCCTAGGGTTGAATTCTCATTGCCGGTAAATGGATTAAAACATTTGGGTTCTAGGATTCTCATATTTTGCAAAGATAAGGAGTCTGCCAATTACAGGGCATACATGATCCCACTTTTAGTAATTTTGTATTTGGCAGCAAGTTTCAATTTTTTAAATATCGTATCCTTATTCATAGATGGAGAATACACTAACATGTTGTGTATATTGTCAAGAAAAATGGCATCGTGTTTGAAAACGATTGAGAAGAATGTGTATGCAGGTAGAGTACGTCATCTGTGATAACAACCTACTCAAGAGTTTGGTGAGTCCCCTTCTCTTGGGCTTGCCAAACCACCGTCTTACTTTCACTCTGCTAATGATGCCCAAATCGTTCTCTTTTCTTTTGTAATACTGGATCATTGTAGGTCAGAAAATAAAACAAAATTCTAATGATAACAGCCTCCTTTTATTAAAACGAATCGGTTATATTAAAAACATATTTCAGCACTTCTTCAAAATTATGTTGTGTACCATTCTTTTTCAATCATAACAAGCAAATGTCTTCGTTTTAAAGACAGAAAAATTCTAATTCTATACTGTCTGCATTTTGAGATGAAAAAATTCCCAATCATATTTTTAATCTTATTAATTCAGTAATAATTTTTGATTTAACACCATATTGTGCAGGACCTTGTGCCTTCCTGAGAATATGGTAACATAGTAAACATACTCTGTGCAGTCAGGTTGAGTTCCATAGGGAGAAGCATTCAAAACAGAGGTACAACAGAATGTGGAGTCCTACCGATTACAGTAAGAAAACATATAAGGCTCTGTGTTGTGTGGGCGAGAGTAGGTTGCTGATTGTTCCCTAATGATCACAGCTACAGTTCTGAGGAGATACGTTACATAACGGCCAATCAAGGAAGTATCAGACAGATTACTCCAATACATAGGAAAATTATGTCACAGATCTTAACATGGGGGGAAATATGTGTAGTCTATTTGTAGAATTAAAAACGACCAAGTGAGTTATGAAGTAATGTGGAAGGCTGAGTTAATAACATTGATATGGTCTCTTTGTATTCATATAATGTGCTGTGTCATGACGTATTTGTTTGTTGGAAGGCAGAATATAGTTTTATACTTCTCAGCTTTTGGCTTAACTGTGCAGCTTTATTTGACTAATGTAATATGAAAGAAAAGAAAGGATGCCAAATCTAAATAGACTTTACAAATATTTTATTGTTTGGACTTGTTCTTTTTGTCATCTGCCTTCTCTAAGAGAAGGGCATGCTATGCTTAGCCCACTATTTCAAGAAGAATGAGAAAAATATGAAGTAGAGCCATCTGGCTGACTGGCAGGGTGTCACTTTGAAGCTCGGATGTGTAACTGAGATTCTCTGATCCAACCAATTCCCATTGTGTGGATGCACGAAGAAGCCCAACTTATATCAGGGATCCACTCTTGCCACTCCAAAGTCATGTGAGAAACTTATTATGCATTTCCTTAAGATTCTAGAATTTGTTGCAGCAATAGCTGGCCGATAGGCTGATAAGAGACAAACTCAGGTAACGTTTCACAAAAACAACAGAAGGTTTTGATGAATCAGAAAGAAAAATCAATTTACAATATATATAGGGAGATAAGAAAAGAAGCAGTTGCCTGCAGCATCACAGAGCTCAAGAAAGAAAAGTAATTCATAAGAGGATTGTTCAGTTAAGGCATGGCAATCCAAGTCTACTTATAAATGTTCATGGGACTTGACAATATTTGTGGCCTTGGCAAAGTTAAAACTGAACAGTAACAGAACTCTGAATAAATTGGAATAAAGAATAAATGAAAGAGAAAGCAAGGGGGAATTTATCAAGAAACAACACACTTTCCATATTCTTCAGATAGGGCCTCCCTATAATCTCAGCCTGCCTAGAACTAATTATGTAGACCAGGCTGCCCTCCAACTCACATAGATCTACCTGCCTCTGCCTCCTGAGTGCTGGGATTAAAGACCAGTGCCACTACAACCAGTTCTGATTGAATATATATATATATATATATGATATGGGGATATATATATATATATATATATATATATATATATAACATGTATTAAGGTTCCAAAACACACTCAGGTGTTTGGAGATACTCTTTGCTTTGAAGCTCATTGCCTTTATATGTATCTGCCAAATAAGGAATCTTTTTCAATGGCACATTTCCAGTGTGATAGCTGTTCTAACAGTTTGCATCCTAAAATGGTATTTTAAAAAATTATTGAAATCAGATATAAATCCATAAAATGATAAATTGCTGCATAGAGTTATCTAAAATATCATGTACTCCTCAATCAGGATGGATAAAAAGAAAATCAGGACAACAGGACTGACTCAGGAGGGATGAAAGGATATTAAGCATACAAAGGGTTAGACACAAATACTGCAGACAGAAGAATATTCCTTGCGATTGACAAGTTTTAAGTAAGTGTTCAAAAATGTATTTAACAATGTCAGAGTGAACATCTGTGAGAACTAGTTTATAGGTTTGTGTGTTTGCTTTCCGCTTGAAGGAACTATCTAATACAGTGATACAGTGATTATAAATGAATTTAAATTAACAATCTTTACAGATAGACTAGCTATAGCAATACTACAATTTGAATGCTATTACCATTTATTTACATGGCTTGAATCTTCGTTCCAGAAAATGTTGTGGCTATTGCTAAGGACATTAAGTACTTTGGTGGCTGGACATAGGTGAATCAAACTGGGACTGAGCTGGAGGCTTCCTCTCTAATGAGTAGCTATCATAATGCTAGAAGGTTCTATGTATGCATGCTTCTTGGGAAGAAATGTCATCAATGATCCTACCCAGTTGTGGACACTGCATGCCAAATTACTGACATACCTAGCACGATATTTCCAGCGGTACCAAAGGGACATGACTGTTGTGGGGTAATCAACTTCTTGATTGAATTCGAAGATTTCTCCACAGGAGGAAGTTCATGAATAGTACAGTAAACTTGATCAAAAGCCCATTTCTGGAAAGGTCATAGACCGTAGTCGGAACAGATTACTGGTGTTTTGACATAGTGTCAAATTGTCCTCTAAATGTTTATATCTCTAGATTAGAACTTTGAGCCTTGGTTAGAGATGCTTTTTATAGTGTGCAGTGGTCAATACAGAAACTCTTAACTGGTCAGTGTGCTTGGAATAGGTAGTTGTTTAGTGCACGACCTTAAACAGAGCATCTGTTTGACCTCCACATTTCAGGAAACACCTTGAAAGAGCATGTGGAAAGAATGGAAAAAGTGGAGAATGTGAGATAGTGCTGTGAAATGTTACCTTCTAGAAGTTACATGGTCACCAGACTTGCGAACTCACTGCAGTTGTGGTTATCTGCACAAGACTGTATCTGTCTGTATCTATCAGCATTCCATCAAGGATGAGGGAGAGGTTCACAAGGTCCCATACCTTCCTTAAGAACTATTTGCACTTAATGGTTGCCTGGGCAGGGGAGTCATTTCCTTCTGTGGTATAGCCATTTGTAAGTTGCCCCCACTCAGTAAATAACTCTTCATCCACTACACCATGTACGAAACTGTCAAAGAAAAAGTTAAGAAACTAACTAAAAACCAGCCAAACAAGCAAAATGTTTATGATACATTTAATTGGGAGGGAACATTTAGGAGTATAAATTAAAGAAAATAATGGTTGATAATTATTGCAATTTGGCTATAGGGGTATGAGAGCTCAATATACCATTTTTTAAAAAATAGGCTTTCTTTAATAAAAAATATTCAAGGAGATGGATGAAGGCTGGAATTAGATATGATCATTGCAAAGACAACCCTCCCATTCAAAAAAAAAAATGACCAGAGTGTGTGCTTGCCTTAGCTTCCAGAGTGTCTGCTTTCAGTCTCTGTGAAATAGCTACAATTGTTGATTTGATACTTGCAATAGTACAAATGTTCTCTGAGCCTTACAAGGGTGGTATACATTTGTTATTTAGGGGTGTGCCAACAACCATTGCTTATTCTCTGCATCCTGGGTAGCCATGAATCTCTGAAGTCACCATTATTTATTGTAAATAGAAGCTTCTCAGATTAATGCTTGAAGCATCTTTTGCCTATAGGTATAAACATGTATTTAGAAGGCAGTCTCATGCTTTATTAAATTAGTTAAACACTGGTAATAAATTATCCACTTGGGCTTATAATTAACTCACAACTGGCTTGTTTAACTGGGGTTACAGTACCACACATGGGCTGTTCTGTCACCCTAATTCTTCCCACACGGACAGAACACAAATACAATCAGAGAGCAGTTGGTTAGCTTACCACAAACAAGCCACTATTGTACTGGTAGGCATATTTTGACTAGTTGTTAACCTAGTTCATAAGGTTGGCAGCTGAGCAAGACCCATGATGTCTTTTCTCCCCAGAAGTCCACTCAATATTCTTGGTTTTATGAATGCTTATCATTGTGAGAGAGGAAATGATTGAGTACTGACCAGGTAATTATCAGATGACCATATGTCTGTAGATTTCTATTGGACCTATCAAGTCACAGAGGCCCAGGAATAGTCTTATAATGGAAAGTATGCCTTTGAAGTTGAGCTTGCAAAGGACCAGAATGCTCGTTAGGTGTCTATGATGAATCACAGCCAACCTTATCAGCCATCAAAGTGCAAAAGCCTCTATGCTTATGTGCACTCTCCTGGTCTCATGGAAATAAATGAAGGGGGTTCAAAGAGAAATGTTTATACATCATTTAAGACTCTCATTGCTTTTTAAAAATATAAACAAGCTTACGAGACTTAGGGTTCCTCTTGTAACTCAAATATATAGCATTAATCACACCTGACCCTTATTTGCCTTGGTCAAGAATAATATATGGATATGTGTATTTATATATTGTGAAAATAAGTAAAGATATGGGTATTCTTTGGAGCAACAATGACAATTATCTGATCTGTTTCCAACAACAGGTGGAATTCGACTGATATTTGTTTGTAGTTTTATATACTATTCTACATCAGTAGGGGTCAGAAAGAGAAATTGCTTCTCTTATAAGAAAAGAGGCCATTTTCCCTCCCCATTTCATAATGGATGTGCAGTTTCAATAACAGAAAGAGCAAGTTTAAGAGCACAGATCCAGGAGAAATTTGAGGGAACAAGTTCTCGCAACAGTTCAGTCCCCCATTCGTGGTTTAAATGGATTCTAAGAGTCAGGCATTTTATTCAGGTATTGCCATAATGTGGCATCAAACTGCGAAGCTGAGCATAAGCAAGCATGCAAGCTTACTCCATGTCCTGACTTCAGGGGTCTGCCTTAAGTTCCTGCCCTGACAACCCTCAGTGATGGCCTGCAACCTGGAAATAGAAGAGAAAGCAAATATTTTTCTACCCAAGTTGCTTTTAACCATGGCAATTATCATAGCAACAGAAAGCAAACTAGACAAAAACCATTATTTTAATGTTTGATGAAATTTAATTTGAGGGGGTCATAGCTAGTGAAAATATATCTCTATTATTTGTCTAGATATAGCTTTGTTATACTAGTATTTGAATTTGAATTTCAATAAATATCTCATTTATTCACTTCATTTAATTGAATTGAATTAGGTGAAGTTCTATTGGAGGGCGCTGATCTGTTCTGCTGTAGAGAAACAAAAGCCCAATTATTTCTCTAGTTCCCTCTTATTCAGGGCTATACAAAACTTCACAGTTCTCTACTGAGAATGGTCCTGGATTATTAAGATAATATCATCACAACAAATCACCCTTAGCATTTGTCTCTGTAGTAATTTCCTTATGGATCTAAGAATACAATTCTGGTATTTTAAGTTAGACAGAGTGAAAATAGGCTCGGTCCTAAACTAAACAGTCCTAAACACTGTTTGAAATGACAAACAGTGATGTTAGTAATATACTGTAGTCAACCAATCTACATCTCAAAGTCAAAAGCAAAAGTGATGCAAGTACGTGTCTCCTCACAGATCTTCCGCATTTATTTGAAACACGAAGACTTTTGCTGCTGAACAGGAATTTAGGCAGTATTGATTTTTTTTCCTTCAGAAATGTTTATTGATTTAGATATTTTGCACAGCATAAAGCATTAATGTGTGAGTTGAGTATATCTTCTTTCTAAATAAAATACCCACATCCTTAACAGCCACAACATTTACAAATATAAATACTGCAAATGTGAAATACTTGCCATACCAGAAGGTGATGGAGAAACTCAAGGATATTTTGAGTATAGTAAATAAAAATCTTCAATTTCATTCATAGAAATAAATAGCTATTGCAATCTATCAAAGCATTTAAACTGTACATCTATTTAAAGTGTACTTTGAGAAGAGAGAAACCCATTTCTATTTTAGATGAAAACTATCAATGCCTATGTTTTTGTCATTAGCCCATCTCGGTGCAAAGGAAATCAACAACAATTCTTATCCGATGGAGAAAAACAGTGCTATATAGCAGAATCAAGTTATTTACAAACTAAAGTTTTCAAAAATATCTTTAACAAATTTAAAAAATCAAATCAAACCCAAGACAGTAAATTAAACTCTTAGTTGTCCTTAAGATTGCCATCTGTTCTGGAGAGCAAGGTCTCTTGAAATTCTTAAGATTTATTATCTTCATATAAAATGGAACATGTTAGTTGATCTGTGCCTTGAATGAGAAGATAAATTAAAAAAAAAACTGCGGTGTCCTCAGAGAATGGTAACAAATAAAGACAGATGTGTGGATATCATATAAAGACAAGGCCCACATGACAGACGAAACCTGTCAAAGTGGAAAATAAAATGTGTGGCAAACAGAATGGGAGAGTTCCTTAAGTGAGTGTGAAAAGAGTCAGTGGTTAGTGATCTATCTGCGACAGACACAGATGTTTATGCAGAGCTCAGCAGCACCACATCGGTTATGAGATGTTCCTACTGCATATCACTGGCAGAAGGAAATGTCATGAAGCATCTTTTTAAATGTGTCTCATTCTCAGATCTCATATGAAGCACAGAGATCCATGTATATCTTGATGTCTTAGTTGAAAAGCTACAGAAAGGAAACCGAATGTTGGTAAATCTTTGGAGATCCACAGAAGGACAAAGCAGCCATCAAGTGTGAGAATACAGGGACCATAGACAAAGTTTCCTTATGAGAATTTACTGATTACATTAGTGCTAATGTTACATTAGAGTGATTCCTGAACAAAGACAGCCTAATTCTTAGTATCCATTAAAAACAGAGTTGACCCTATATGTTCTCAGAACTTGTTCCTTCAGATTTCACTCTCAGAATTGTCCTCCTAAACAAAAGAAATCCTTCTCTATTGAACCAGTATGTACAACAGGTCTTGGGAAAAGAAAATCTGTTTTTATTGGAGGACTTCGTTGTTTCTGACCCCCTTCTGCTATAGTACAGGACGCATAACCACAAAAAGATATTAATCAATTTATTCCTAACTATTGTTTGCAACACAAATAGGATAATTCTTTGCTTTCATAATATATGCATTGAGGTACTGGATCATTAATTATGCATTAATTATTCTGAGTTAAGGAAGAGTCATTAGGAACTAAATCCATATGTTTAGGCCCAAGGCCTAGCAAGCCTATCTGCATTATAAACAAGCTGATAAAATGTTAAGTGATCTCAAAACATAAGAATGACTTTGTTATAAGACTAAGAATGATTTAATTTGTAACAGAGTGAATTCCAGAAATCATTCACACACATGATGACCAGGAATTATTTTGCATCAACATTTATGAACATAGAAGTTAGTGCAGGCTTGACATACTATGGCATTTGCCTGAGATGTTCCCAAGTATTCATTCTCCACTTCCTTAAATATAATGTCTGCTAGGCCCTGTCTCTCATTTTTCCTAGAAGCTCTCTAGGAAAGCCATTGAGATGAGGAAAAATGGGAGTTATTTTTAAGATTTGTTTTGTTAGACACACAAAAATATATTGGATGTGTCTTTGCCGAATTGAAGTACATTAGGCTACTTTTATTTCTGGAATGGATGTAGAGGTGGGAAAGATTTTAAGGAGTGGTTAGCTATTGGAAAAATCAAATATGCTTTCTATATACCCATGAGTATAAAATATAAACTCAAGATCTCTGTACAATAGCGTGAAGCAGGATAAGCATTACTTGGGTGATCAACATAAATCCAAGGTAAAAATAAGCAATTTGTTTATGATACTGTAGCTAAAATTCCTTCTGGGAAGCTTAAATGATGTCTGACTTCCTCCTCCCTTGGTCCTTAAAACAAATCCTGGTACAATTTTGCCAGGCTTCAATCTGGGAAACCAGTGGGTTTATTGGGCTTACTTACAGAGCAGTGGCAGTGGGTGGGTGTTTACACTCCTCCCTAAGGCTGCATTGGAAAGTCTCCATGGATCCTGCCCTGCCCACAGCTTCACAAAAGGTGAAAGAATCTTCCTTTGGCTTCCTCAGCATGTACCCCTAGTCCCTCCCCCACACTACTATCGCCAACAGATTGATTGGGTGGTGTGGCCTACTTTCCCTGTCCCTCCTTTCTTGTGGAGCATTAACAATCAACAAGGTAGTGATAACTCTAGGCAAGTGGATACAACCAAACTTAGGAAGAAAGTGTCTTTTCATAGCTTGCTAGTGGGAGGACAATCCCATGCAAAGGAAGCCTTCACCTCCTCTTACCTATTACTAAAGAATGCTTCACCCATTCTTTAATTCACAATAATAGTTTTTCCAATAATAAATCTAGATGTCACCCTTTTCAAGCATGTTATACTTACTAGAGAACATCTCAGGTGTGGAAGATCATCTAATACAGAGGAGTGTATGATAGATTTACCAAAAGAACTGTGAATATTTAATTAATAATAACAGTCAAAATAACTAAAATTTATAGAATATTTATTACTTGCCATGTATTTTGGCCATAAGGCAGAGTGGGCCTAGCTAGGCCATCTGCCAGGAGGAATGAAGGAATGGCTCTCGTGGGTGTGGTGCTCCACACCAGTTGGCTATAAAGCCAGTTTCTGCCCAGCACCTGGAGAGAACCTAATCCACCTGGGAACAAACGGTAATTGGCTGTAGTCAGGACCTCACCTCATAAGGCTATTGGCTAACAAGACCTATAAGACTCTCTGTTCTTTCTTGAGTAAATGGAGTTTGCAGCAGACCACCATTACTGGCTTTCTGCTCAACTCCCAGAGTTTATGTGTTGACTCTGTGCCTACTCGCCCCCTCTTCCACAGCAAAGATTCTTTGGTCCCTCTCTGGCTCTTCCTGAGTGTGGAGACCCCCAACAGCCATGCACTAAATTAATGCTATTGCTTTGTTTCCTTAATGGTTGTGAATTTTAAGGTATGTATTAAAATTATAATTCAGAGTATTATTATAACAACTTCTCTAAAATTATTGAAATCTTCATTGCACTGTTCAACCAATAACACATTTCATCATTTGGACTATTTGGATAGAATATAAATTTTTAAAATAACAATGTAGTGAAGAAAATTCCTATTATTACTTCAAAAATTTTAACATTAAGACTAACCTAAAATATTGGAAAAGGATATAATTGTGTCAACTTCACACAACTGGGTTGAGGGAGCCTCATTTGAGGAATTTCCTCCATTGGACTGGCCTGTGATCATGTCTGTGGGGTATTTTCTCGATTCTTGAGTGCTGAGGGAGGGCCCAGTCCATTGTGGGCCTTACCATCCATCCCTGATCAGGTTACTGTCTATTGTATAAGAAAGCAGGCTGAGCATGGGCCAGGGGAACAAGCCAGTAGGCAACATTCCTCCATGGCCTGTGCCTCCAGGTTCCTGCCTTGAGTTCCTCCCTTGAGCTCCCTGATGAACTGTGTGACCCAGGAAATGTAAGCCAAATAAACCCTTTCCTCCCCACATTGATGATGGTCAGAGTGTTTTGTCATAGTGATTGACAGCAAACTAGGACAGAAATTGGTACCAGGATCAGGGGATATTATTGTGACAGACCTGTCCTAGTTGTTTTGGGGAGAATTGTGGAACCATTTGGAACTTTGGGCTAGAAAAGTCATTGTGTGCTTAGAGTTTGTTGCTGTGGAGCTTGAAACAGTTATGTTGAAAAGAGTTGTAAATGATGGGGGTCTGGTTTGTGAAGCTTCAAATGGAAACAGACCATCAGGGCTGCTAGTGTGATATTTTGAATTGAGGATCTGTGAGTTCTGGTCAGCTGGGATTGAAGAATCAGCTGTGATTAAGAAGAGACCAGAACCTGAAGTAAACCTTTGCTTTGCTGGGACAATTGATGCTGTAACCAGCAATATTGGACTGAAAAATCAGCTATAAATAACAAGAGACCAGCATCACTGTGGTGAAATCTTCTGGGAAGTATTTCCTGAGGGTTAGCACACAGAAGCTGTGGTTCAGAGGGGGCCTGAGATCTCCATCTCAAGCTGGAAGCAGCACCTTGGTATGTGTAAGAGTCTCTAAAAATGCTTCAAAGTCAGCATTGATTCGCTAACAGTAATCCCAATACTGAGTCTATTAGCATTAGGTGATGAGGCACAAGATCAAATCTATTGCTAAAGATAATTCTACAATATAAATAAAGAGACCTCCTATAACATACTTTTCTTTTCTTCACTCCTTACTAGCTTTGTTGCTAAAACTCTTTCCCTGGCAGAGAGAGGTAAGTAAAGTCCAAACCCTCCACCCTTGATTCCAACAACAAAACAAAGCCTAATTCCACCAAAAGGTACTCTGGGAAACCAATGAGCTTATTGGGCCCCATAGCTATATAAATAGAGAGCAGTTAAAAAAACATGTAACTGTTTTGTATTCACTGGCAGAAAGTGTTGCAAGATCTTTTTCAATATCAGTTATCAAACATGTTGTACCTGATTAGAATCCTAAAAAATGTTATCACTTTTCTGGCTCTTGTACCTTGTGTGAATTGATTGCCCATCCTTGCTTGTTTTGGTGCATTTGTTTGTTCTCCAAATGTATTTCAAATCTGTACAATACTCAGAAAAATTAGCATTATGTCAGTTATGTAGTGGAACCTCTTTACATAGGTGAGGGTAACAGGACTAGGTCTCTGGCCACCATGACAAATGGTGGGGTGGTGGAGATAATCTTGGAAGTACTCTGAATATCTCTTGTCACCCATTTCATGTAACTGCAAAATGCTGTCAGGATTCAGCAGCTAAGGGGATATCAAAGAACCTGTTAGCAAGATCCCTTGCAGCATAGGACAACACCATTTCTTATAGTAGCTGTTTGGTAGAAGTGCAGTGTTGGGCAAGGCTGCATGGACAAGAGGCACTATCGTATTTAACTCCTTTTAATCTATAGTCATTTTCCAGGAACCATTTGGCTTCCTGATTGGTCATATGGGACTACTAAAGGGCTCTGGACTGGGTAGAAAGTCTCTACTCTTTCTAGGTCCTGGATGGCTTCTGCAGTTTCATCCACCCCCCCTGGCAGTCTGTACTGTTTGATATTCACTGACCTTTTATGGAGTAGATAATTTAACTTGTTTCTACCTTGCCTTCCCCCACATAATTGCTTTCATCACTTCCATCATCAGTCAAACTCTCCAACAGTAGTCTGCAGGGTATGTCCCAGTAGGGCATCCATCCCTAGAATGTTCTCTCACAGGAGAGATATAAACACCTTTTATTTCTGGGAGAGAGGATAATTATTCATCACCTGAATGAAATTAGCCCACTTCGCCTGTATGGTTTCACCCCCATACCTGTCACCCATTGCTCCTTATGATTTGAGGCTGAATCAATATACATTCTTCTCTGTTCAGCTATCCAGTAGGGAATATATATTCTGTATATCAGTGAGGAACCAATACATTTTTAATTAAGTATGCAGTTTTCAGTTGCCCTATATGGCTCTCACCTGTGATCTGCCTTGATCACCCCTTCTGGAAAGTGACTGCAATGGCTTCCATCCTGGGAGACCCTTTTTCCTCTGTAACTGGTGGTGCAATGGGAATCACCTGCGTCTTGTCTTCTGATCTCCATTCCTGATCTCCTCTTACTCCTGTTGGGAGTTGCTGGTGGTGACTTTAAAGCCCTCCACAGGCTCACCAACATTGCATTAGGCTGCCTATCAATTAGCACCTCTGGTCTGGGGCAAATTCAGCCACATCTGTAATCAGGAAACAGGAAGCCCCCATTGTGAGAACCTGATTTTTAGTTTGGTCCAAATCATTTAGATTGGCTAAAGCCTCTCCTGCCTCACAAACATTAAGCCTTATTACAGGGCTCAGCTCTCCCTCCATACCGGTCCAGTGGTACCTTTTGAATCAGTTTCTTCTTAGGCCTCCTATAAACATGGTGCTAACTGGACTTATGAACTGGGCATCAAACATTGATTCCAGGTCCCTCAGTAGCACCAGCACCTCTTTGATTTCCTAGTCCCTGATATTCATAGAAACCTGAACTGGAGATAACCTTATGTCTCTAATGATTCTTCTGAGTCACCCATGAGTGACTCAATCAACTCATATTGCCTGACATTATATGAAGTGTTTGTCTCAAGGAGGAGCTAAGAGTTATCTTACTCAGCATCTCTGCTTCTGCAGCACTTAAAATGGTCCCATTTGCCAACATGTCCCACAGCCTCGCAAGCTCCTTCAGGACTCCTGAAGTACTTATTTAAGTAGGTTGTGAGGGGCTCCTTCAGTACTTATTTAAAAGTTTTCCCTAGCTCTAACAGCTCTAGTGCTGAGTGTTCTCCTACCATAGTTTTCAACACTGGATCATTGTTAATGTTGCTGCATACAGGATCAAGGAGTTTTCTTTCTTTTGTATATAAGGATGCAACCCAAGAGACATCTTCTGCTACTTCTAGGTTGCTCCCTTCCTCTTCACTACTTGATTCCTCTTATGGGTTCCAGGTTTTGGTGGGTCCCATGATGCGTCTTGAATTATGAATGTATTCTGGTCTCTCTTTTCCTTTTGGTCCTTTAGTCATTAAAAAAAATGGCATGCCAACATCTCCATCTCTCCATCTCTTTTATCCAGTTTACCTGCTCAGTTGATGACCCGTACTGAAGAGGCCAGCCCCATATGCCCTTCCTGGTTGCAATACCTCTCTTATACTTTTAGCTTCTCTCTGAGCTGCCACCTCTTCCTGGGACAGACTTCTTATAAACATAACAATAACCAGCCTACCTCTACAGCTGCTTCCTGACACCTGCATCCATGATGCCCTACTCCAGGACTTGTAATGTCTGCATGATAACTTTGGGTATTCTTAAATCATCTCTATATTCCCCTGGAGGACTACACTTATTAAGCTGGCATGCCACTCCATATCACCTAGGAAAAGACTGCCGTCCCAGGACTTCCCCATCGTCAAGGCTGGCTAGGCGGCCTCACCTGAGTTACACATCTCACTGCCCTCTGTGCTGTCACTGTCTCATAAGTCTTATAGGGACCCCCCATACCAAAGATCACTCTGCAAACATGCCCCCCGCCCAGATTTTCCACAGTTGTTGGTCTTCTTTTCGTATAACCTACATTGAACTAAACCACTTGGTGTAAAACTTCCCACAATCCCCTAACAGTTTATGAAAGTCTGATATTGTTGTGTTCTAGGGACTTCTCTGGGAATTTTCTCTGAAGATGTTTCTCTACTACCACCCCTGTCTTATGGTCTCTCTCTCTCTCTCTCTCTCTCTCTCTCTCTCTCTCCCTCCCTCCCTCCCTCCCTCCCTCCCTTCCTCTTTCTCTTCTCTGCCTTGTTCTCATTCTTAATGAAGTTCTTATCTAGGGTTTAAGTTGAAGCCTCTTATTCCTTTCGTCTCCTGTCATGTGTGGCTGTCCCATGTATTACACCATGTTCTATCTAATGCATTCCCTTCTGCCTTGGTGGCCAGTGACAGATTTGGAGCCTAAAAGGCCATTTCTCTTACTAAACCTCATTCCTGGAGGGGAATTATTTTTCAGTTTCCTTTAAACCAATTATGCATACTTTTGGAGGCAGAGTCTCTGGCTGGCCAGAGAATCCCTTTGTAGGTCAGGCTGAACTCAAACTCACAGAGATCCATTGATCTACCTGCCTTTGTCTTCCAGGTGCTGGGATTAAGGATCTGAGGCATGATGGCCAGCTTATCTTTTGTCTGTTTAACAATAGCATGATTTTATTAAGATTTGTTTTCTTTATACTTATCCTCTTGTCCTACCAGGGGGAGAAATCACAATCATTGCAGTGCCCATCATATCTTTTTCAAGTATTGACTCAGCATCATCATTCACCATGCGTTCCTCCCCAATGAGGAACTGCTTTTGAATTTCTTTTTAACTCCATTAATGTTTCCCTAGTTATTATACCTTCATCCTGTATCAAGTTGAGGATCATTTCTTCAGAAAATCTTTCTTTAAATCACTTCTAATATAGTTTCTCTCAATTTTATCATTTCTCTGGTTGCTTTCTACATACATTTGTATTTATAAATCTGTATTTATCTTCTTTGCTACTTGCTTTTTTGTGCATTAATCAATCATGATTTCTGCATAAAATTAGGAAACATGCCTCATGAGGACTGGAAAGATTTGTCTAAGTTTCTCTCCAAAGTTATAATCTGAAATAAAGACTCAGAAGCATGTGGTTTATGTGAGGGATGATTCCCAGAAGCATATTTGAGGAACTGCAATAAGGAAGACAGGTGAGGAGAAAGGCAAATTAATCTTTCTATTAATGAGGATGCTGCTGGCCAATCATAGGAAACTCCTGAGAATCAGTGGAGAAGGTGCACTCTATTCTGTGACAAGACACATGCCATATATATATATATATATATATATATATATATATATATATATATAAAATCAGTGGGTTCTTTAAAAAAAGGGGGATTAGGTGTGCAGCACTCAAAAATTATATCAGTCACACATACAATGCTTTAATCCTTGAAATGTTATCGCTGTTTCACTTAATACAAATCATTAAAATCCATAAAAACTAGTGATGCCCTTTGTCCTCCAAACAGGTTTGCCTTTGGTGGGTATACTGGAAGCATTGTAGTGTAAGAGTTAATGAAAAGCAGTGGAAGAGTTAGGAAAAACCTGATAAATAATGGTAACACTAAGTCTGTGTGTCTCATAATGGGCACAGTGCCCTGTGACCGACAGTAGATGTTTGAGGTGTGTGTACAAGAACTGTTTTGTATTTTTATGTGACTTGAGTAGACTAAATCATGATTTCTTCATTTATCTACATTAATAATTACCACAAATTGCTTTAAGGGTCAGATAATAAATGGGTCCTTCATTTCGGTACAAGTAACTGTCAATAGTCCAGAGACAGATTAAAAATTGAATTTGTCAGTGCTCTAACAAACTTTATTTACAATTCAGTGATCCAGGTTTTCAATATGTGTTAGTATTACTCACGGAATAAATCATGGTAAACAAACACAAAACTTACCTCAGTTTTTTCCCTAAGATATATATATATAATCTTATATATATATAAGATATTAGAACTAATTAACATTTTCATGAAAGTAGATGTTCTAAATCATGACCATGAATAATAACCAGAAATTTTTAAGTGAAGTATTGCTGTTGTGGTATGGATTCTTTTTACTGCTTAAACTAAAAAGCAAGACAAGAGAAATACATGAAAGGTATTGTTAAATACAATACAGCCAGCACATGAAGATTTGAAAATAAAAACCCAAGTCTATTCACACTATAAAAATGAGATGGCATGAACTGAAGAGAAAACCAGAGGCACATGTGGACAGTCACACAATAGATGATTTCTTATGTTTAATCAGCCATACAACTGAAGCCAGAAATAAAGATAGGATTTCACCAACAGGAGAACATTCATCTGGCAGAAAGGCGATAAAGAAAATGAGACACAATGACAGAGGGCTGAGGGAATCCTGACATTCAACACAATAAGACAATAGGGACGTCCAGCATGATCTTTTGTGAAAAGAGCAGAATGACCCTAAAGGTGATTGAAACATCCTCAGACCTGAAATTCCCATGACAAGGGGCATGGAACAAGGCTGTTTCCTGTATCAGTTAGTCATGACCAAGCCCAATCCTATCAATTGAAAAGTGAATAAGGATAAAGAGTCGGGGTTCATGCCCAGCATGGTGGCACACACCTTTAGTCTCAGAACCAGCAGGCAGAGGCAGGCAGATCTCTATGAGATCCAGGTCAGTTTAATCTACGTAGCAATTTCCAGGATGGCTAGGACTACAGAGAGACCCTATTTCAAGAGAGACAGAGAACTGATGCTGGGCAGTGAGGAGAAATTCTTTCACACCTATGGAGGAGGGGCTGGGCAGAATGTCCAAACATAGAGGTTTATACTCAAGCCCTAAGAGCAAAAGTAATTTCCTAAATAGATTTGTACTTACTTCAGATCTATGATCCTTACACCCTCACAATTTACTTGTCCTATGTCTGTCTCACCACTGTGGTTTGGAAGCTCAGATTCTGGGTGGTTTCATAGGTTCAAAAAAGGAGAATTTTGTCATAAGTAATTCATAACCGTCATCACCTGTTTAGTTTAGAGAATATTTGGAGAGATATTGGACATGGATCTGATGTTGGAATGGGTTAAGAACAGTGAGGGCTGTCTGATGAAGTAAGTATGTTTTGCTTAAGGACATGAACATGGAGGACTTCAAAGGGCAAAAGTTCATAGGTTGATTTTGTATTTCTCCAAAATTCATTTATTGAGCTCTTTATCTGTCGATGTCACTATTTTTGGAGACAGGGCCTTAAAAGATAAATGGTAAATGGTGTTAGATTGCAGCTTTAGTCAAATTTGAATGGCATTTTTTAATAAGATGAGAAATTCACCATAGTTCTCTCCCATCCCTACATGTATCATCACCAGTTGGGGAGGAGAGAGTCAGAAGGGAGAAGGGGGAAATAAATACTGGTGTGAGGACACCATCAGAAGCCACGTTCCCTCCAGACTGCTTGTTTGACCAGAAGTCAGTTCTGCATTACAGTCTGATCCTGAACTCTATATCCTTAGGGAGGGGATTTAAACCTGTTTGTTTATTTAAACCACACAGAATGGCAGTCTAACAAAAGAGATTAAAGGGGATTTAATATCAGGCAGAAAAAAAGAAACAAGCAAAGGAAGACTTCTAAACTAACATTTCCAATAATAAGTGCTAGAAGCAACCCTGAACACGAGCAACGTAATTCTTGAGTAGAGCATGAAGGCCTGCATCTAGCAGACTTTCTGCTTGTCTAATTAGCAATCCAGCTTATTTCTGCCCTCTACCGCTTCTACTTTATTCCTAGCATAATATGTCTTGTGCCTATTGAACTAGGAAAAATGTAGAGAATTTAAACTGTATGTGTATCGGTTTCAACATGTAATTTTTACAGAGAGAGTATAGAACAAAGAGAAATTTAGCTCAGAGATGGTTCATCTGAAATAAGAAAAAGAAGAAAATTCTGACTTAAGAATAATTTCTTTATGAAACAGACCTAAGTGTCCATTCAAATGGTATTTTTCTCAGTTATAAAACAATTATTTTTCTGTCTTTCAGACAAAGCTAGTGTCACCATAAAGTTAGTAAATATTATATATATTACTATATATATAATGCATATAAATATATACCAACTAATACATATATAGTACACAAAATGTGTAATAGTTGAGAGTGAGACTTAGGCCATTACTGAATTCTTCATTAGACATTCTCAAAATAATTAACTACCTTGATTCATAAGAAGATCTGTTGTTGGACTCAAAAGTGTCCCTTAAACTAAAAGTTAGTTATGGGGAAGTGTATCATATTCAGGCTAGTCAAGATCTTTGTAGTTATTAACCCAACAATCAGCATTAGGAAAGATGCTTGGGTTTTTGAGAGGCCTCTGTTAATAAGGAACTTTAATGATCTGACAACAACCTGTGGCTGTTTAACCTTAAGGCTAGCTGAATATCAGCAATGACTGACTGCAACAACTGTTTGATGACTCAAGGATCCATCTGTGTTGTAGACATAGAGTTCAGTGGAGAACAGGCTCTTTTTGTAGAGCAGAGACATTATTATCTGAATAGGTCAATAAAGACCATCCTGCCACAGGGCAGTGAGTCAGATATTTTTAGATCCAAAATATACTTGCTATGAACAAGAAAACAATGCATTTCCTGTTCTTCACACTTTATGGAAGTCTTCTAAGTGATTCTTCATCTTATGCTATGGGTTTTGAAGATATAACTCCAGATCACAAATTGCCTTAGAGTACAATGTGCTGGATTTTACGTAGAAACAAAGTTCAAGGTTCTAACTTCTTCTTATGATTTTCTCTTTTTGTCAGTCCTCAGGCTGCTGCTTAAATGAAAGTAATTACCATGTGTACTTGTAAGGAGCTTAATTTTTATTGTGTCAGAATATGACTAACACAATAATTAACCATTCTAAAATATGATATTCTCTGGCATTTATTACATTCACAATACATTATAATCATCACTACTAATTCCAAAAATGTTTCCTCACCTCCAAGGAAACCTGATATCGATTATGCAACCACAATACCTATTTCCTCCTTCTCAATCTCCCGTGAGCCTCTAAACTACTTCTTGTCTCTATAGATATGCCATCCTGATTTTCTATTCAGAATTTCCTCTTATTGAATTATTTTCTCTTAAGATCCATTTAGAGAATAACATTAAAAATTTAATAAAACTATGAAAGCTGAAAAAATTAGAATCAGAACTTAATAATCAATGCAAGATGATTGGAACAGTGTATGTTTTACATTAAACTAATATTAAGGACTAAATAAAATTTTTTTAGCATTATTATTTTCAAGTTTTTTAACCAGTAATTACTAAAGTAGTCTTAGGTTAATCTCCTTAGAAAAGCACCCATGTAATTGTACTGTTTGTATGTGTTAAGAGAGATAATCATATGCAGACTTTAGCAAAATGTCCTTTAACTGTGGGAAAGGACCTCTTTTGTCCAATTCTTTCTGATGAATAGTCAAGACAGACCAACTGGAAAGTGCTTATGGCCAGAAAATTTGTGAGATCTCCTAAATAGACTGAATATGATGATATATACTTAATGGCTCAACTACTATGAAAACTGAGACAGAAGGATCATTTGAACCCATAATTGTCAGACCAGTTTGGGCAGTATAACCATATTGTGTTTCATAAACCAAAAGGAGAAATAAAAGGTGCTTGCATTGGTGTGTTCGTTATAAAAACACATAATAATCTGAATGTAGAAAAAATTAAAGTGTTCATCAACTGCAATAATCAATCATACATTGACATTATTATAGCAATATATAGAGATGTTTAGGATGGATATGGTTTTTATTAGAATTTCATTTTATTTTTAACTAATTTTTAAGTTTTGGGTGAATATCATACATGAGTACTGTCCTTGAACCACTTCCATCCCTTGCAATCACTTCAAACTCCTCTCATGTGCTCCAACTCCCTCTAGGTTTCCTGTCCATTCCTTTCCTCTGATTATTATTATTACATATGTATGCATATATATATATATATATATATATATATATATATATGTGTGTGTGTGTGTGTGTGTGTGTGTGTGTGTGTGACACTGAGTCTATTCAGGGGTGCTCCTGTGTATCTGGGTTTAAGGCTGCCCACTTGGCACTGGAGTTAGATAACCTCTCAGGAAGTTAGGTCCTGTAAAAAAATGACTCTCCTTCCCTCAGTATCTATTGGTTACCTAGTGATTTTCATTTTGAGTTGGGTGTTTTTCTTTCATTATATGCAGATCTTTTTAGAATACCATACTGTGGAGATTTCATTGGTGTAGCTTCCCTATCATGACTAGTAGAATGCATTAACTACCAGCTGGTGTCCTATCTATCTGATGCTTGTATTCTTTCTCCTCTGTTTTCTGTAAAAAAAGCCTTATGTGTAGATATTTCATTATAGATGAATCAGTTAGGGCTAGACATCTCACAGACACCTCTCCTGTGCTTTTACCAGTTGTGGAACTCTGTAAAAGTGGCCATCTGTTGCAAAAAGAAATTTCTTTGATGAATGGTGAGAGATATGTCTGTCTGTAAATATAAGGACATTTATTCAGATTATAGTAAGAAATTTCCTAGGTCTAGAGGTGTGACAAATAGAAGAAGTTTTTCTCTAGAGTCTATGCCACCTCTAGTCTTGTGTGTTTGGCTATGTTTACAGTACCACACTTGAGTTCCCTTCCACTGAGCTAGCCTTAAGCCCAGTTAGACATCTGCTGATAACATCTGAGGTAAATGTTCACTACTGTACCAACAGAGATAATTTGCTGGGCCAATCATTCTGATAATTTGTAGGCTTTATAGCTGGGTAGAACCATTTGACTGTTTTTTTTTTTTTCTTTTGGTAGATTAAATGGTGTCTTTTGATACTTTGACAGTTAGTCTTCAGAAAGGGAGCTTCCAAATCAGTTCCAGAAGAATTATTCCAAGCCCCGTGTCTGACATATGTGGTGTTTAAGCAATAAACTCTTAAGTTCAAGTTTTGAGAATCAGTGAAGAGGTATGCAATAGGCTGTATTGTTTTGTGGGTCCCTTAGACCACCTTGACCCACAACTAAAAGGTTTTCATTACCTTTGTGATGGATAGCTGATTTAATTTTTTATTTAATTTTTATTTATGTGCATGTGTATTTGTCTGTGACTGTATGTATATGCATGTGTGTGTGCTACTGACCATGGAGTTCAAAACGGGGCATCTTGTTCCCTGGAGCTGGAAATACAGGTGGTTATGAGCCACCTAAAACGTGTTCTGAGAACGGAACTCAGGTCTTCTGGAAGGGCAGGAAGCACTTTTCTTTTTGTCTTTCTGGGGCACGGTCTTCTTGTAGCCCCAGCTGGTCTGGAACTCCATATGTAGACCTGGCTAGCTTCAAACTCACAGAGATCCACCAGCCTCTGTCTCCCAGTTGCTGGGATTCAGGACATGCACCTCCAGTTCTGACTCAGGGCAGGAAGCACTTTTAAACACAGAAGCCAATTCTCAAATCCTTAGTGATGGATACTTTTGGTGTTGAAGATTTGTCACTCCATGGTTATCTTTTTCATACTGTTTGCATTTGACCACATTTTCTAGAAGGAATACTGCACTCCAAAGTCTGACACATAAACTCAGTTAGAAGCATTCCAATAGATTATTGATAGAAATATAGATTGAAAAAACATTATGGAACGCAGTGTGGAAATTTGTAAAGAAATTAAAATAGGACTACCACCTGATCCAACAGTCCATCATTAAGCATATGCTAAGGAACTTTTTAAAGATTCCCTCAAACTTGTGTTTATGATAATATGATTGATACTAGCCAAGCAAAATAAATAACCTAAATGTCTGCCGAGGTTCACATGAATAAATTATGTTACAATTATACAATAGACTATTATATAACCCTACAAATGATTGTGATTTGTCAATTTGTCACAAAGAAATGATTCTGATGGATATTAAACTATGTAAAATAAGCTAGACACCATCAAATTGAGACTATAGCATGATCCCACTTGTAGAGTCATTTGAAAATAGTATTTTATTGATTCTTTGAGAATTTCATGCAATGTATTTTCATCATATTCAAATTTCCTCCCTCCTCTCTTCTCAGAGCCACCACCACCTCTCTGTCCCCGTCATGTCATGTCCTGTATGATTTTTAAGTATTATCTAGTCTAACTTGGGTTCCCCAAATGCTCTTGGGTGTGTGTTCATAAAATTTCCAGTGTACAGTTTTAAAGAGTAAAACAGGAGTTACCAGAAACAATTAAGGAAAGGGGATTAAGGATATACAAGACAGAAGACGCATGGAGTCGATGGGAAAGAAGCTCCTGAAGACTGTAGTAATAAAAATGCATCATATGGGATTTATGGCAAACAAGTGGAATTTAGCTTCCCTTGATATGAGAACAGAAAGCAAGGGCAACATGAAACGACGACTGTTTCAGATTGTCTCACTACAGACGCTCTTTTGCAGTGTGTTTACCTTAGCATCATGAATATTTTAAATATGCACAATAGAAAGTAACATGCTAATTATAATTTCTGCAGCTTCAGTTCTTTTTCTATAAAATTAAGAGAATTATTCTGTGTACTTTGTAGAATTGAAAATCCTAATTGAGATGGTAATTGAAGTATACATATTTATATACATAGACCTATGCATATCTAATATGAACACTAAAGTCATCACATTTAGAGTCAAAAAGTGGTTTTCACCTTAGTTTGGTGGGTTCATGCCAGTCTGTGTCTCTTGATTTCAGTCTCTTCATTTAAAAATGGAACTTAGAATTAGATATTTATTAAGAATCTGTCTTAATCTAGGCATCTGAGTCCTGAAAAAAATACTTCATTATAAATAGTTAGATGTTTTTTGATGCGGTGAAAGAATAAATCAATTACTGATGAAGAGCTGCAGAGACACAGAACCACAGCAGCAATTCCTGTCACTTACTGAGGTATCTTGGATGCCTGAGCTAGGATTTTATAATCTCGAGATGAAGCTAGTTAGACTAGGGTAAGAATAGCATCTCTAGTATTTATTCATCTTCATTGATATTCCCTTGTGAGAAGAGCCTTTTGGAAATTTTGTGTGCTCTGCAGGTACCTTGATCAAAGGGAGCGACCTGACTCAGTACACCTTTCATTCAACATGTTATTGAATCAGTTTCATTTCCTTCCTGCTGGATTCCATGAGGAAGAATTTTGTTTCCACCACAATGTTCATCTTTCTGTTATCATGAAAGTGAGATTTGTCTGATAGGCACATGTGAGGGACTTACCTGGGCATGGTTAACTTACATCTGCCATTCTGTCTCTCTACAGCAAACTCCCTGCTGTGAAGACACTCAATGCCTTATTGCTTCAGGTATGCTGACTTAGAGTAGAGGCGTGAGCCAACCTTTTGGACAGGAGGTGTAAGAATGCCTGCATACTGAACAGACCTGAAAACATGATGTAATGTGTTCTCCATAGAAATAGGATTCATGCTTTTTTCCTCATTGTGAAAGCTGATATTGTTAATTTGACAGAATCTAGACTCACATAGAACATAAATCTCTAGGCATGATATGAGGAAGTTCTAGATTTCATTAACTAATGCAGGACAACAACTGCTCTCAGATGTGAGCAGCGCCATTCCATGGGCTGGAGTCCTAGTCTCCAGAGTTTTTTCTGTTTCCCATCTATGGACACAATGTGATCAGCTACTTCATGCTTCTGCCTGCATGCCTTTGGTGCCATGATGGAAGGTGCTCTCAAACTGTAACCCAAAATAAACTCTTCCTTGCTTATACTGTCACATTTCTAGGCATTTCATTTCACACGCAGAGAAAGTAACTGGACCACTCGTGTTTTCATTCATCTTGAAACAGGAGGACCTTCACATCGTTTCCAGCACAGTCCAGTGAAGAAGAAAAGCCAACATACTTGATGAAATCCAGTTGACATCAAGAATATACACCACCATACCAAACATCGAGTGGTGTAATTCCCAATTGGACCTTGGGAGACATTACCTCTAACATATAGCCTTTTGAATGTTTCAACAATTTAGAGTATTTAACTAAACTCATGGATGTGTCTCAGACTCTTATAAGCAGAACTTTGGGAGTAAATTGGCAGAAATTTTACACATCTCTTTATGCTCTGAAAGTGTGAGTTAAATAAACTATAATTTACCCTCTTTATACCACAGAAGTTACAGCTTAAAGACTGAATGGTAAATGTATTTGCATGAGAAATACTCAATCACTATGTGAATGAAACTTAAGTGAAGACTTTAGAGGCAGACTAGCAGCAGAAATAAGATATTTGATGAAACTCTGGTGTTGCTTACTTTCATTATTGCAGCCACAAATATTGAAACAACTTAAGTTTTAATTTCCTAGATAAAGCATGATCCAAAAATATGAACTAGAATTATGTGATTAGTTTCTCCTCTGCATAACACAAATAAGAGCCAAAAGTCAATTTCAATACTGTAGGCAAAATACTGCTATAAGAATTCAGTAAGAAACAATTGACTGGTAATTATGAATATATTTTAGTAACAGCAACAAATGAGATGAATATTAAGATGAAATGTTTACTTAATAATTCTCCCCCACACATACCATTTCTCTTAGATTCTATTCTTAATAATTTTACGAAGGATTGTAAGAGAGTCAAATACACACTATCTGATTGACAAGCAGTAGGGCTGTGGCGGGGGTGGATGGGGGTTAGGACAGCAAGGAGGATTAGAGAAGATAACTTGTTCTTGGAAACAGAAAAAGCTTACACAAAGCACAGTGAATTATAGAGAAAGCTCCAAAAATATTTTTGCATCACAATAATAGGCAAAGACTTTGAAGGGAGAGAAAGTGAGAGAGAGACAGAGACAGAGACACAGAGAGAGGTATGTGATAAAAATGTCAAATAAATATATATATGTATTATATACAAATTAAATATTAGGTATTAATCATTCCTCATTTTTTCAGGAACTTAATGAAGATACAGATTGTTATGATTTCTAGCTGTCTGATATGATTGCTCACAAGTTCTTAGGTAGTACCAATTAATGTGACTATTTTAACTCTATTATAATTAGTCTAGTGATATGCAAGTATACAGGTGACTTTTAGATAGTACCTAAATCACTTAGGTAAAAATAAACAACATTGAAAAGTGTCACAAATAAAAACATATAAAGGAAAAAACAGAAGTATGAATATAGTTTCATGTTTGGCTAAGAAACTGCCCTTAGCAGATAACATCATTTCAAACTTTGTATAATTTTTTAAGTTAGTAAGCTAGGTTTTGTTTTAAAAATGGAATATAACTAGAATGCAGATTTATCCAGGAGTAAATAGTAGCTCATAAATATTTTGTAATCATATTTCATGGTTATCCGTAAAAGAAGCACTTTGTAAAAGCATTTTCCCAGAAAACTACATTTTAATCTTTCTAGAGTTAGCCTATCCATCCGTTTTCAAGCACAAGAAAAGGCAAGCTTAGGAACAAAGCATTCAGCTTAGGAAAGTGAAGAGACAGGGCGCGATGGAAAGCTTAATGTTTGGGCTAAGGAGCTCATTATTCCATGCTTTGAACAAAATTAAAATTCTACTTAACTAGTTGTGTTAAAATAAATTTTACAGGCATACCAGTAAGTAGAATTTGTGATTGACACTTAAAATTATGTAAGAGAGTGACAGACAAATATCCTCAAATTCTAAGCATAGACCTTCAGCCATAAAAAAACAGGGGTCTTCAATCAAGATTAACTGACTGATTCATCCATGCCATTTAAAGCTATTCATCCATGCCATTTAAAGCTGTCTGAAAGATTTTGAAGAGTTCATGAAGGATTTTGAAGAAAAACAAAAGTCAGCTGTGGGTAGCAGTAGTTCCTCATGAACATGCCAAGCACATTCTTAGATGCTTTGCAACTGTGGATGAAGAGATGTTGCTCCCAACATTTTATTGTTGATAGAATAGTTTCATCAGTCATAGGAAAACACTTTTTAATCAACTAAATCTGATAAATCCTTAAAAGCTTTATTATTTATTCTTCCTTTGGTGTCTCAGGCAGGATAACTGAAATGGTTTCATCTAGCAGAACTGAGACTCAGTATAAAATGACATTTGTAGCATGTTGTTCTAAAGGAAAATTTTATATTTTTTTGTAACTTAAAAATTGGATCTTTTATTTTACATTTTGTTTGCACTCCACAAGATTCCTAAATATTTAATAAATGAAACAAAACCCAGTTGGCATAAGTTGAAACTTTCTAGAAAATGCTTTACATACATCACCAAAGAAATCAGCAAATCACTGTTTTTTGTTTTCTTCAGTCAGGCCTTCATTCTTCAGTGGATAATTTTCTCTTCTTACAGGTACAAATTGATTAAGTTTTCTATGGCACGTGGCAGAGTAGCTTTTATCAGTATGACCTAATATTCCTTACCATTTAATACTTCCTAGATAGCAATGTTAAATTCTCAATAAAATAGTTCAGAAATATTTGAAGTGTTGGAAGATCAAACAGATACGTGTGTGAAATTGAATGGAATGTTTTACCAGAGAACCAGGAAATGTAAACATGAACCAAATGCAAATTCAAGAATATAGAAGTATGGTGATTGAGAACAAAAAATTACTGACATTAGTTCACAAATTTTGGAAAATAGCTAAATAAAGTATACATTTACATGGAGAAATTTCAGCAAAATTATTAATATGAAAAATATTAGAAAATAAAAGAAACAAAATAGACTTAGTGAACTTTAAGAGAAAATCAAGTAGTTTACAAAGTATAAATGGACTTTCAAGTGGGGGACAGTGGGGCATAAAGGCAGTTAAGGATATGAAGGAATGAAAATATTTTAAAATTTGCAAAGAATGTAAGCTGAAAAAATGTCAGCAAACACAAGGGAGGTTAAGGCAAATAAACCACACCCAAATACCAACATTAAAAAATACTAGAAAACGAAAGACAAGACACAGAAAGCCACCCAGGTGAAAATATAAACAGATCAAAACCAGAACAATTACATATGAGAGAGTGAGATGTAACTCTAGAAAAGGTGACTGTTATTTCTCCACACATAGTTAAGTCATGACCGTAGAATAATAATGTTAAAAGTAGTAATAACCAGGATTTCCACTTCTGACAAAGTGGGATAGATTCACTTTTCTCAGTTTCATCCTCTCAGTACAACTAAATATCAGAGAAATTATAACCATACATAGTGATCTATATAGATAGCTAGGATATATAGACAGATAAATTCAGAAGATGAGAGAATTTCTGTTTTCCCAAATTTCAGATGTTGAAGCCCTAATCCTCTGTGACTCAGAATGTGATTACATTTGAAGGAAGAGTTTTAGAATTAATGACTGATTTAAAATGAAAAAAAAAAATTAGGGAGTACCTTAATGCAATCTGACAATTTTCAGAAAATGATATACCCATTTCCCACTATGCAGCTACCTTTAATGCAAGTAATGAAAACACAAAACTTTGAGGTAGAGATTGTCAGAAAGAAAGAAAGTGAAAGGAAACGATATCTGAAAGAAATCCACTCGGTTTAGCAATATGCGCAGATTAAAAATAAAAATAAACAAAGTTATATTGTACAAAGAAGAAAACGTGGAATAATTGCAATAATGTTACATAAATTATAGTTCAGACAAATGAAAGTCATAATGTGTGAACATTCCATAATGGTCTCATGCTTATTAGAAATAATATATCTTGGTCATAGTACAGGCATGGATGACTAATGAACGCAAAGAATTGAAGCAAGAAATAGCTTAGTACAAAGTTACACTAGAAGACCTAAAAGTCTGTTTCTAGAAACCAATTGAATAATTAGGCAAAAAATTAGTAAGTGCATAGAGGAATTTATCAAGACTACACGGGGGCTATAGATAATTAAATTCCATGAAATATAAACAACTTTATTTTCAATGTATCTGGAACATTTGTGAATACAGTTTCTATGAAGGAACTTTTAACGTGTTCACAAATTTGGTCTTGGTTTTTCCTTTACGTTATAATATGTTAATTACATAAGGTAGGAGGTTTCTTTTCGACAGTTCCATAAATCTCTATCATGTACTTTGATCACATTGATACTTTCATATCTGAAAAATATAGGTTCTTCATATGAAAAATAAAATGTACAGTGTTTATCATTCTGACACTGACTCAGTTTACTCGACATTTTTCTGTAAAGACATTAATGGTGTGAATTTATAACTCATCATCACCACATACAACTCCGTTGTGCATATACACTACTTTCTTTTTAATCTACTCAACCAGTGATGGGCACAGTGGCCAATTCCATGCTTTGATTATTTTGAACATGAGTGTGCATATACCTCTAAAGTATACTGAGTTGGAATCCTGCGGGTACATACCCAGAAACAGAAAACTGGATCCAATGGGAATTATAGTTTTCATGTTTTATAATAAGAAATTAATTCTCTTTTATTAATATGACATTTAGAATCTATATTTCTAGCTTGTTTTGATCCAAAATCAATATTTGATTATAAATATTTTCACATAATATGATTAATTTTCTATTTATATGTTTGGAAACATTATCAGTTGTCCTTGCTTGGCAAACGCAAGAACACAAAATGATTTTTATAATTTAAAATTTGTTTTCTGCCTTTTTTCCCTTTTTTACTGAATTTTTGCAACTTTCATGCAATGTATTTTGACTGGTTTATATTCTTTCATCTAATTGTTTCAGTGAATACATCTTCCCTGAAGAACATTTAAGGACAGAAATTTGACTCTATAAACCTTAAGATGTATTTTTAGATTACTGAGAGGTGTGCATATTGACTACCACAGTGGTTGCACTGATTTATTTCCAACTAAGATTCATGTTTCTATGAACCTGACCCACATTTGAACTCGTATTTTCTTGATTATAATCATTCTTATTTGTGTAAATGGAATTTCAGTGTAGCTTTTATTTACATTTTTTCCATAGCTAAATTTAGTATAGTTTAAGAATTTGTTAGTCATTTATACATTTTTGTTTGAAACCCAGCTGGCCTGGAACTCACTATACAGAATAGGCTGGCCTTGATTTCACAGATCCTCCTTCCTCTGCCTCCCAAGTGTTGTGTTTAAAGGTGTGCACCACCACACTAGGCCATTTCCACTTATTTTTTGAGAGAAAGCTCCTCATTTTATGTCTACTTATCGATATTTTTTTCTTTTCATAGCTAATATTTTGAGTTATTTATATATTCTGGATATTATTTCATTTCCTGCTGAATGAATTTCATGCAAAGATTTATTCCCATTATGCAGGCTTTCTCTTCACTCTGATAATTGTTTACTTTACTTTGAAGAAGGTTTTTAATTGTATACAATCCAAGGAATCCTAGGCAAGATGGCAGATTAGGTATGCCTCCTGTGACCTCGTGAAAGAGAGGAAATTTTGTAAAGTTACAAAAATATAATATATTCCAAAGAGATAATGAGAGGAAGAACATTAGAAATCATAAGAGAACTGATATGATAGATGAACAGGGCAGAGGATCAGAAAATACAGACTAGACAAAGAAGGAAGCAGCTCTCAGCTTCAGTAACTGAGGAAACAGAGGCCATGTCCAAATGGTAAGCCAGGTAGTCCCGGTAAAAAAAGACTGACCTACTCACAGGATAAGCTTTCATTTCTTTCAAGTCTCAAATCCAATTGCAGATTTTAGTGAGACAGCAATTAATCAGGCCCGTAACTTCTTCGGGGGCATGAGGCAGTGCTGTAAAAGAGTACCACACTGGCATTGCCAACAATATGTGGCTGGGTGTTGTCTTAAGTTACAGGAATTATTTAAGACAGTCACCCTAGTGACCTAAGAGCAAAGAACTGTGACAAGTGTCAGAGACTGAATTCAACTTGCCATGGCTATAAGACGTGGTCCTAGAGAATAGAGGGACTGCAAAATGGGAGGATAGTCAACAGAAGCAGGAAAAAGGTAATATAGGGAGATTCACTACCCATGGTGGCAAAAATCTGACCTCATCCTCTGAGAATAATGTTGGAAATTGATAGCTCCTTTTCCCCAAGTCTGACGTCAATGAGTAGATCATGATCCTATCTGCCAGGAACATTACAGCTGTAGAATCTGAGAACTCTGAAGCCCAGGTAGACTCCTTACATCCCCAGATATGTCAAGCAGGTGTTTAATGCTTAGTGAGTTTTGAAAGAACAGAGATGCTAAAAGAGGCATCTGGAGCTGCAGAAATCTCTAGGAACCATCTGACATAGTCCAATGCCAGCTCCAGCATAAATCATAGACAACACAAAAGATTACAAGTTCAACTAACTCTCTGCCCTGTATCCACTTAGCACACTGCAGATTTAGAGGACCTAGAAAGAAACATATTCAACATTTTTTTCCCTTTTCATTACACATTTTCTAATATTTTAATTTTTTTACTTAAAGTTTTTATCCCTTATATCTGATTGTTTATATAGTTGTACTTTCTTTTATACCACTTGTTTTCCTCCTTTTTTCTTTTTTGCTGTGACTTTAGTATTGACTTCAAAATATTAAAAAAAAAAAAACAAGTAGAAGAATGGAATAAGGAAATCAATTCAGGACCTGAGGTTCATAACCCTGATAAAACCCAGTAAAGTGCATGAAAAGGTTAATTTGGATTAGAAATTAGCAAGAAAATTGAGATTTTTGAAATATGTAAACAAATAGAAATATTGAAATTAAAAATAAACAATATAAATCTGTAAGAAATGTACCAAGTCTTACAAAGACAAACACATCAGAATAAAATTGAACAAATCAATAGCAAACTTGAAAAACTGGAAAGCCTGGAACAATATATTTCAGGCTCTGAAAGGAAAAAAAAAAAGAAGCCAAAAATTTGCTGTGCATAGCAAAGCTGTCACTTAAAATTGATGGAAAAATAAAGACTTTATGTACGATACTAAAAGGGACATGAAATGTGAGAATGCTTTTTCTGGGAATGCCTTCTGTCTTTCCTAATCTTATAATCAGAAGCTAATCTTATAGTTTAAGATCATTTGGTATTATCTATTTAATCCACCTTCCTACTGAAAATCAGCATGCTTAAATCTAGGCAGCCTTTAGAAAAAGAGTGTAACACTGTCAAGAAGCAGAGCCCATTCTGGAAGTGGGTTTGGGCTATAAATCTTCAAGGCTGCCACAGCACACTACCTCTATTGGTGCAGTAGTAGTATTCTCTCCTGGGGTGTGGGGGAGTAAATCAACAGCTATCTAATTGGACTTAAAGCCTTCTCAATGGGAGTAAACTCATGGGTGGCATTCTACAAATACACAGGGTTGGAGGGAGCATAGCTCCTCGAGAGAATCCTATCTACAGAGAACTGAAATTTCTTACCATATGCTAAATATGAATCCTTATATTTACAGAAAAACGAATAGTACATCATTCACCAAAGAAACGTCTTTTGCAACAGATGGAGGCTACAGCAGAATTCCACAACTGGTCAGACACAGAATATATGATCAAGAGATGCCAAGTTCTAGGTGACACATCTAGAGTTGGACATCTACACCTAAGGCTCATGGAACACAGTGGAACAAGTGGTAGAGAGAAAATGAAATCATTCCTCAGTTCTCACCAGTGAAGCTTCCTCAAACAACATAGTGCTATGCACACAGAAGGCCAAAACTGGACAAGTTTTATAGAATAAGAAACTGCAGAGTGTGTATCACTGGATACTCTTATATTGAACCTCACCCACCCGTGGCTCAGATAGGGAAAGGGGGAGTGGAAAATTGTAACAGCCAGTACTGGTTCATGAACGTAGGGAAACAGAGTTTTTCAAGCTACTGAAAGCTTACACATGTGAAAATGTGGCATTGAGCACAAGACCCACACTAGCTCAAATTAGACAAGGGCCCAGAGTAGATTGATAGAAATTGGATATGGGCCAGACCTAGACTGAGAACTATTGGAGACTGATTAACTACTGAGAGAGGGAGAGTATAACTTACTTACGATCTCTATATAGCCTGATGAGATTCCAGTGCATGAATTTTCACTAAAAGACATCTGGGCACTAATACTTGACTGACTAGGATTTACATGTATGATGGACTACATGAGGTCTAGTGGGATTAGGAGAATAAATGGTAGAGGATGGTCTAAATTTTATTAAGAATTGTTGTATGAAATGTATAATGCTCAATAAAAATAAAGACCCCACCACAGTGACCTAATTCATCCAGCAACTGTCCATGTCCTAAAGATATGCAATATATCCAAGAAGCACCATCATTTGATGCATGTTCTCTTTTTTCAAGTAAATTTCCATTCTCACAAGTTAAAAACTTGAAAATGTGGTACTTGTCCTTAGAGCATCTTTCTGTTGTTCCAATGAAGAAAAGGATGTTACTCTTTAATGCTAATAACATGAACAATTGTAGATGGTTGAATAGCTGCACTCTCCTTTTCCAAAACATCAAACTATTACCACACACAGTTTTCTGAATATGATATTTTTATTCAACCAGACATATTTAGTTAATTATTTATATATTTATCAAGACCTTAGTATGTGCCAGTCCTCGGGTTAACACTAGAAACAGACTAATAAGTAGCAAAACACAAAAGCCTTGGAGTTTGTACTTTGTTATGTTGAAGGATGATAAGATAATAAGTACAATGAAAATTTTAGTGAAATGTTTCTTTTTAAACAATTTGTTATCTAGATGCCTGGGACAACCATAAGTTGAAAATCAAACAGAAAATGGTAAGATACATAAAGAAACAATATGATACAAAAAATACATTTTATAGATAATTTTTAGAAGCACCCTCTGTTGATCAATATAAGAAAAATAAAAACAATTCATCACCAGTGTGAGTCTGAAAGTGGCAGAGATTTAAATGCAGCTAGAATTCTTCTGAGAGATGGGAAGATATACTCTGAGTGAGATTGGAAGGTGTTGGGAAAGGAGAGCAACTAGCAGTCCACATCTGGATACATTTCAAGAAGTATTGATTACAAAGAGAAAGTTCTTAGTGCTATGTAGACATTTAGCTTTATCACAGCTTTACACTTTTTTTCAATGTCTTTTGTCATTTTTAGTGAATTTTTATTGAATTTTTGTGAATTTTCTTCTTTTGAAGGACGTCAACTTTGTTTTTTTAAATATTTTTATTGTCCTTTTGTGCATTTCGTACAACAATTCTTAATCAAATTTAGATCCCCCCCCCACATTCCAGGCCCCATGCACTCTGCCATATATGCTAAATCCCATTTGGCCAAGCATTTGACCCAGATGTCCTTCAGTGCATGATCAGCCTATCTAGAGATCTTAAGAAAGGGTTGCTCTCCCTCACCCAGCCATACTGTTTTCAACAGTTCTCAGAATAGGGCGGACCTGACACCCATTTCCGTTGCACCACTGGGGGCCCTTGTCTCATTGAGTTGGCATGGGTCTTGTGCTCAGTGTCACTAATGCCACAAGTTCACATGAGCAAGCTTCTAGTGGTTTGAAAGCCTATTTCCCTATGTTCACGGACCAACCCTGATCCTTACAATTTTTCCACCCCCTCTTACAAAATGGTCTTTGTCCTGTGAGTGGGTGAGGTTTAATAAAGGACACACACTCTGCAGTCTCTTATTTTCTAATACTTGGCCAGTTTTGGCCTTTGGTGTGCATTGCACTCTGTTGTATATGGAAGCTTTGCTGATTAAAATTGAGAGATACTCTCGATAGTTTTCTCTCGACCTCCTGTTCCACTATGTTCAGTGAACCCTAGCTATAATGGTTCCATTGTAAGTATTTCACTCGTGGATGGGCATCTCTCAAATATATATTCTCTGTGTGACCAGTTGTAGAAATGTGCAGTAGCCTCCAGCTGTTGCCAAAAGAAGATAGAGATAATTTGCTGTGTCAGCCATTATGGTTATTCTGCTTTAAGGCTGAGTTGGATCACTGATTGATTTTTTTCCTTAGGAGCTTGCATAGTACCACCTAGAACTGTGAGAACTAGTACAAAGAAAAAGCTTCCCGGTCAGTTCTTGCTCCATTGCTCTAAGTCCTGTGTCTGAATTATGTCCCATCTTCAGCAATAGGTCTTGCCTTTCAGGGAGATAGCTAACGGCTCCTGCAAAAGCCTGTATCATTTGGGAGTGTCTGACCAACAACTCTGGGGAGGTCTCTCCTGTCTGGCACTGTGCTCCATGCCATACAGCCCCCAGGTACACATGCACCAGTGTTCAGACACCATGTATGTACTTCTCACGAACTTCCCAAGTCAAAAAATTTCCCTCTGTCTTCCCATGCCACTCATTTTCCATTCGTCTTTCCTCTTTCTCCTCTCCCTCCCCCCCACCCTGTCTGAGCATCCCCATAACATCCACCTCCCCCAGCCCCCTCTCCTGAGTTCTCTCTTCCCCCACCTCCATGGTCCTCTGCATGTCCCTCCTTACAGGCTCCCAGCAGAACACTTCAACTTCCCCCAACTCCTCCTTGGTAATGTCTGTTTCCCATCGCTCTCTTTCAGGCTTTTTCTTTTCCCTTGCCTCCTTTTCCTTTCGGTGTTCCTGGCTCCTGCTGTGAAATCAGTATATATACTCACATATAAGGAATTGGTGTTACCGTCTGCAAATGAAAGGGAACATATATCACTCGTTTTTCTGAGTTTGTATTATTTCACTTTGTATAGCGGTCTCTTATTTCCATCAATTTACCTGCAGATTTCATAATTTCATCTCTTCTAACTGCCGAGTAGAATCCATTGTGTAAATGTACCTCGTTTTCATTATCCATTTGTCATTTGAGGGACATTTAGGTTGTTTCCATTTCTTAACTATGGAGAGCAGCAGCAAACATGGATGTGCAGGCATCTCTACAGTAGGATGAGTCTTTTGGGTCTATGCCAAGGAGTTACCACTGAATCATATGGCAGATTCACTTTTTGTGTTTTAATAGGTCTCCACACTGCTTTTCATAGTGGTTGCATGAGTTCTAATCTCACCAGCAGTGAATGAGCGTTATTCTTTCTCCTCATCTTTGCCAGCATTTAGTGTCTTTTGTTTTCTTGATCTTAGTGAGCCTATCTGGGGTAAGATGGAATCTTAAAGTGATTTTTATCTGCATTTCTCTAATTACTAAGGATACTGAGCACTTTTTAAAGTGTTTCTTAACTATTTTTATTTCTTCATTTGGAACTCTTGGATCAGAACTATAGTCCATCTTTCTATTTGGTCATTTAATTTTTATTTCTTTGTTTTTGAGTCTTGTAGATTCTGGATATTAATACTGTGTCAGCTATATGGCATATGAGGATTCTCCCACTCAGTGGGTTTCCTCATCACTTCCTTGGTTGTTTATTTTGCTATACACAAGTTTTGTAGCTTAATGAGGTTCCTCTTGTGGATTGTTGACCCTAATCCTAGGCAAATGATACCGAATTTAGAAAGTCCTTTCTTAATTCTATATCTTGTAAGTACTGCTTATATTTTCTTTTATGTGAAAAATAGAGGTCCAATTTCATTCTTCTGCAAGAGCAGATCCAATTTTGCCATTACTTTTTATTGAAGATGCTGTCTTTTCTCCATTGTGTATTCTTTGCACCTTCATCATATATCAGGTGACTGAAATTACAGGTACTCATATTTGGGTCTTCTATTGTATTGATCTATGTGTCTATTTTTGTGACACCACCATGCTGATTTATGACTATAGCTCTGTAATATAATCTGTGATCTGGTATGGTGATTTCCCTAGCATTGTTCTTTTTGCCCAAAATTGCTTTGAATCTGTGGCATCTTTTGTGATTCCATTTGAATTTCAAGATTTTTTTCCTAGCTCTGTAAAGCTTATTGTGGGTATTTTTGATTGACATTGCATTGAATCTATAGATTGTTTTTGGTAACATGATCATTTCCACAATATTAATCCTACCAATCGATGATCATGGTAGGTCCTTCCATCTCCTGGTGTCTCCCTCTATCTCTCTCTTTAACGATTTGAATTTCATACAGAACATCTTAATCAACTTTATACCCCTTTCTCCATTATCACCCTCCCTTAGCCTTCCCCCACTGGATTTCATGCATGCTGTCATTAGTGTCAGGTCTATCATGTCAACTTAGTGTCCCCAGATGTCCCTCAGTCCTAGTTCATCTACTGAGGACTAGTAATCCTATCTAGAGAACCATCCCTTTAAGAACACTTCCTCACCCAGTAGTGTTCAGTTGACAACAGTTCTTGGGTAAGGTTGTCCATTCCCCTCGTTTAATGGTGTGTTTATGTGTGATTGAGCCAGCATTGGTCTTGTGCATACCAACATCATTGCTGTCGTTTCAATAGTGTAAATTTATAGATGCCTGAAGGACTGGTTCCCTATGCTGGTTCACCAATCCTAGCTCTTACGGTCTTTCTGCTCCTTCTTCCAAAATGGTCCTGAACTGTGGGTGGCTGAGGTCTAATATAGGAGCTTTATCCACAGACATACAACCCCTATGGAAAGCAGTGTGGTGAGCCCTTTAAAACCTAAAAGTGAATCAAACATATGATCTGGTTATAATGTGTACATCTATTTCTATTGCCTCTCTTTTCACAATAGGTAAGAAATGGAAAGAACCTAAAAGTCTCTCAACTCATGAATGACTAATGAGTTCATAGTGGAGTTCTACAGGACAGTAAAGAAAGACAAAATCACAAAATTTGCAAGTAAATGAATGGAACTAGAAACTCTAATATTAAATGAAATAACACAGACTCAGAAAAACAAGTGACATATGTTCTCCCTCATTTGTAGCACCAAACAGTTATGTGTGAGTATATGTCTTCAAGAACTGAAGGGACCAGAAAGTAGAAACGAAGCACAGAGGCAAAGGGAAAGAAAGAGTCTGAGAAAGGGAGGGAAGTAGGGAACCGATGTTATCAAGGGGGAATGGGGAATTTTGGAATACTCAACTGAGAAGGGAGGACTGCTGAGTAGAATGTATATTCTTTGGTGCTAGTGGAATATTCTTTGTGATTTTTAAAGAAATTTTATTTTCTACCAAATTTTAGCATTTTAATACAACATGTTTTTATGATGTTTAGATCCCTTCCCCAACTGCATCTCCCCCACACTCCCTGCCCAATTTAATATACTTTGGTATATATATAGAGAGAGTGAGTCTGATTTGTGTCCTCAAATGTTTGTTGGTGTGGGTCAAGTCACTGTGCCCACTGAAAGTCTCATTCCTGTAAGATACCCTTTTCCCCCCTCCCAGCAGTCATTAATTGCTATAAATCCCTTAGGGTGAGTTGGGATTTCTTATCCATTTCCTCATGTCTGTACTAGGATTTTTGTCTGGTCTAAGATTGCATAGGACTTGTGCATGCTGTCACCACTGCTTGAGTTCATATGAGTAACTGACAGGCTATCTGTCAGACTCTCTTTCCTTGTGACCATCCAGTCTCTGGCTCTACAGTCCTTCTGCCTCCTCTTCTACAATTCCTGAGCTTTTGAACGCAGAGGTTTGAAATAGCTGTCCTATTCAAGGATAAGTATCTGCACACTGGCCAATTTAACCACAATGTGCTGTATAAGGAAACTTCTCTGGTGAAAGTTGATGGATGCCATCATCCTATATTTAGAGGTTGGATATAAACTGTGTTGTTTAGGGTTAAGAAGCATCTCACAGATGCTTGTTCTCTGTGTTTGATAAGTTCTGGGTCTCCTTCCTGGCTAGTCAGGTGCTCTCTGGAAGCCTCAGCAAAATATAGCCAAGGCCCAACCATAACATATGGGAACAGGTTGGGCAGGTTCTTACTAGTGAGAGAGCCTGAACTATGGAATCTGGATGGACTATTCTGTAGTTATCTATGATGCATATTTATCTTGATATCATTTGATTCTGATGTTTCTGTTTATTGTTTGTCCAAATGAACTATTGGAGAAAATGTGGTATTAAAATTAAAGTAACCTAATGTTACTGATTCAGGGATAATCTGTACTTGAAGTCCAGTAGCACTCTTTTATGAAATTGGGTGGGTGACAGTTTGATATATATTTATGATTGAATGGCTTCTAGATTAATCATCCATTGATCAGAATAGAGCGATTTTTCTAACCTCTTCTGACTATTTCAGTTTGAAGTCTATTTTGTCAGATATTAGGACAGAAATGCTTCCTTGATTCTGCTTGCCATTTTCTTAGAAAAATTTTTTCAGTCCTTTCATTCTAAGATGTTGTCTGTCCTTGAAGGTAAGATGAATTTCTTGTAGCCTACAAATGGATTTTGTTTCTTAATGCATTCAACTGGCCTGTAGGTTTTTTTTGTTGTTGTTGTTTTTTGTTTTTTGTTTTTTGAGACAAGATCTCCTTATAACTTTAATCAAAGCTGGTCTAACATAGCAGCCAGATAAACCTCTTTGTTATGAATCTGAGGAAATCTAAATCAGGAAAGCAGAGACTGCTGTGCTTTTCACAGTGGCTGAGTTATCGAACCTGCATGGATGTCCATCAACATATAAATAAAATGTGACATATATAAATGATCTATTTTTATTCAACTGTGAAGAACATTTACGTGGAGGAAAATTGATGAAACTATACATCATAATAATAAGTAAATTATATCAGACTCAAAACAATAAGCATCACATTTTCTGTCATAAAATTATATATACGTATATGACATGAAAGCAGAAAATGGACTTTTATGGAAAAAATAATAGGAAATGGGAGCTGGGGAGGAGGCATTCAGTAATGTAAATAAAATATAATCACAATGTGTATAAAATGTCACAAGGAGATTCATTATTGTGTATATTCACTAAACCTTCACGAGGAAAAAAAAAAAACATGAAACTGTCATTTGTGAATTCTTTCTGTTTCCTGAGATACTGGAGTCTTATACAGGAAGTTGTTGCTTATAATTGTATCTTGAAGTGTAAACCAACTTCTTATATTAATATATTTGATGAATTTTGAGCTGATTTTTAATAACATTAGAGTTAGGAATGTATTTTATTCTTTGCATGTGGTTGTCCATTTTTCATGGACTTTTGTTGAAAGTTGGCTCTTGTACAGCATATGCGTTTGGAACCTTTACTGAATATCATATTGCTACAGTTGTGAGCTTTAAAATTCTATTATTTTATTTGTTTTATTTGTATGTGTGTTTGTGTGTGTTTATGAGGGTAGGTGTGCAAATATCTGTACAGTTGTGGAGGTCAGAGGGCAACTTGTGGGAATTTATTCATTCTTTCCCCCATATATGCCCTGGGGATTGAACATGTCATCAGCCCCGAGCAAGCAGACACTTTTACCTCTGGAGTTGTTTTGTGAGCTCATCAGTGTGTCCATTGTTTTCATGTTCCTTTACTCTATTCCACTGTGAATATATTTATTTTTAATGGGATTGTCATTTCGATTATGTCACTATGGGTCTGGTGAATAGTTTGAAATAATGTATGGTCAACTTTTAGCCTTACTTTTTGCTCTGTTTTTCTTTGATTATGTGGGTTAATTCCTGTTTTCATAAGAATTTTAGGATATTCTTTTCCTGTTTATGTGAAGAATGTCATTGAAATTTTGATGGGGATTGCATTGAATCTATAAGCCAATTATCTAAACATTTACATAATACTTTAAAATATTTTATTAATTATTTTTATTTTTTATGTGTATGAGTGTATTGCCCGCATGTAGGTAGGTAAAACCATCCCATGCAATGCCTGTGGAAGTCAGAAAAGGCATCAAATCCCATGGAACTGGAGTTATAGATGGTTGTTAGCTACTTACTGAGTGCTGAGAATTTAACCTGGGTTCTCTTCAAGAGCAACCAGTGCTCTAAACCACTGAGGCATTTCTCCAGTCCCCCTCATTTACATAATATTAGCTCTTTCAATTCATGAATGTAGGAGGTGTTCCATTATCTTGTTTTAATTGTAAGGGTTGTATTAAGACTATGCTGAGTCAAATAGTTCTGCTGATTTCTTCATCAGAGTGTTTATTGTTTAAAATCTTTAAAATTTTATTAAAATTTTTATGCAAAAAAAAAAAAAAACCGGCTCCAAGTATTTGAATACTTGTTCCAGATTTCTGCAGAGGTTTAGGAGGTGTGACTAAGCTGGAGGAAACTTGCCAGTTTGGAAAGGCTTGAATAGTTTATGGCCATGTCTCATTTCCAGTTTCTTACTGTGTTTCCCATGCCTACTTGAAGATGTAAGTGCTCAGCTTTCTGCTCTGGCTGCTTTCCCACCCTGTCTCCCATGCCACAATGGGCTCTCATACCTCCGGAACTGTATACCAGATAAATTATTCCTTTTATAAGTTGCCTTGATGGTGTTTTCATCACAGCAATAGAAAGTAATTAATGGGGCTGTAGAGGTTGCTCAGCAGTTAAGAACACTTACTGTTCCTCCAGAGAACCTGAGTTCAAATCCCAGCACCCGCATGGTGGTTAACAACTGTCCATAACTCCAGTTCCAGGGGATCTGACAACTTCTTCTGGCCTCTGTGGGCTTTGCATTATATGGGTGAACGTACATACATGCAGGTAAAACACTCATGTACATAAAAATAAAAAAAAATAAGATAAGGAAACAAAAAGAAAAGTAACTAATGCAGAAGTTGGTACAGAGAGTAGGTATAGTGATGAAGAATCTGACTGCGTTGGGTTTTGAAGGAAGGTAGAAAACCTTGAAAGTTTGGAATAGAAAAGCATTTGAATACTGTAAGCAGAACTTAATGCATCATTCTAGATGGAGAATGGAAGAAAGTAGTGTTGAGACTAATGCAGTCCCAAATGGAAATAAGATCATAAATATCAACTTTAGGCTCATCATAAACCGGCAGTCAGACTTGACAGTGTTGTTCTTGTCGCTCTGGCTTTAGAGGCATGAAAGATGTAGAAGTAAAGTTGTTATTAGTTCTTCCTCACAGTCTTAGAGAGCCGCTGAGGTCAGGCATCATGCAATAAGGAAGTACCTCTGTAAAGAAGGTTCTGACAGGCCATGAGGTCCATGAAAGGCCATTGTGTAATGCTGTGAAAGCCAAGCCTAGTTGTCAGTGGAAACTCCAAGATGTTGGAGATACCAGAGCTGTGAGATACCTGTCTGGGAGACCTGTATATAGGCAGTGGTGCCAGCCAAAGAGAGAGATGCATGCTGTAGGGAGCAAAGCTGGAGGGCAGAAGAATCCAAGTCCTCTGCAGCGAAAGTCCCAGACATTTGATATGGAGCTACAGGATTTGGTGTTTGCTTTGCAGGATTCTGGTCTTGCCTTTGTCCATTAGTTTTCAAAATATTCCTACTCCTTCCATTTGGAATTTGAATATGTATTCTGTGCCATTGTGTGTTGGAAGTATTTCTCATTTGATCCTCTAGGAGCTTACAGTCAAAAGAGTGACTTGAGTCTCAGAGGAGAGGCTGAACTTTTCAATAATGTTTAGACTGTTAAAGATTGAGGACCTTTAATGTTGGACTTAATGCATTTTGCATTCTGATATGATTATGAGCTTATAGGGGCCAGGGATTGAAACGTGGGAGTGTAAATTAGAATATCACCAACAGGCTTCAGTGATTTGAATACATGGCCCCAGCTGGTGGCACTCTCTGCAGAGGTTTAGGGAGTGCGGCCCTGCTGGACAATGCATGTCTGTGGGGGAAGGCTTGAAGAGTTCACAACCAGGTTCCATTTCCAGCTTCCAGTCATCTTCTGAAGTTAGGAAAACTGGGCGACTTGGAGACAATACAAAAAAAAATAAAAAAGCTGGTAAGTATCTCACTGTATGAAAGTGGACTCTTTACAGGGAAAAAGAAAGGATGGCATAGAAAATTGAGGCTGCTGTCCTTTGTGGTGATTTTTTTACTCATTGACAAAATACCTTCAAGAAAGCATTCTGACCTTTATTTTTATTTATTTTGAGTTTTGACAAATTAAAAAAATAATGAATTAGAAAACAAAGTGAAAAGTGATGGATACAGATGATGTACTGATAGATCCGATGTCAATGGGCTTAGTGCACCAATAAAAAGCACTGAAGCAATAGGCTCAACTACATGCTTTCTATAAGGAACACACCTTAAAGAACAAGAAACCATAGGTTAAAGGTAAAAGAACAGAATTAGTATGTCAGGCCGAAAGATAGTTAAAAAGGATTAAATTCATTTCAGACAAGAAATGTTCTGAAGAATGAAAAGACTTTGAGATTAAAGGATCAGTGATATAACATTTTAAATGTTGATCTCCTCAGTGTAAACCTTCAAATTATGTATAGAGCCTAAAGTTGTGTCAACAATGTCAGGTGTCTTCTTGCTGAGTATATAGTCAAATAAACATACATATTTCTAAGTTTAAGTCAAAGTTGGGCAAGGATGGAGGAGGAGCATTCACTAGCAAGGCTCTAATTTCGTGTAGCAGTATTCATCAGTGGCTAAACTTCAGATTTGAGGAAGAAAAGCTTAAGTCAAAATAAATAGAATAAATATGAAATAATTGCCTGATGAAGTTAAAAAAGGAATTATTCATAAAGGATCATCAAAGGTTAGCTTGGTGCCTTAAGAAAAATAACTAAAGCAATATATTAGATTTCATTCAACAAGGATTATACATTTTATCAGCAAATGTTGTGAACTGTGAGATGGCATTCATCAAAATTATTATTGGAATGGATTGTGCTGCATGCTTTGATGAAACAGAAGAAATGCTTGTGATATCCAACTGGAGAAACACTAGCATGCATTTCCTTTAGTTCTCACTGTATAGGCTATAGCATTCTTGGGCCCCCAAATAACAGTCATTTATAGGTATGTCTCTTTCAACTCAAACCACATCCCCTATGTGCTATGATAGCATTCGCTATCATTTTCTTGCTATAAATCTTGATGAAAAGTAAATAAATGATGATGGGATACCTACTTATTAGTAAGGATTACATAACATTATACAGAAAATCCTTTAAAGAAAAACTAGGAGAACATGAGGGCACTGAGTTTAAAAAACATACATGTATAATCCAATGGGATCATGTAAGAGTGTGTGCACAATATTTACAATGTGAAAAGCTTTCTAGGGAGAACACTTAGGGACTTACAAAAATTTGTTTAGTACCCCTTATACCTACATGACTTTATACTAGTGTGTGTAACATTCTTGGTGCAAGATGAGTTTCTCAATTATACATGAATAATTAGCGTACAGTAACAACAGTGTGCATTATAGACAAAATAGTTACTAGAAGTAGACTTTTCCAAGAAAAGGTAGTTTTGAAAGTCTTCCATGAAGACATCAACTTAAGACAATGTGTGACAATCATTAACATTGGGGAAAGCTTTGTGATACACAAGGATGAAATTTAGACATATTACTTTAAAGGGAAGGAAAGATAAAAATATTATTGCCTTGGAATTCTACCAAGACACAAGGATTCAATTACTAAGAAAGATCTGAATCTCCTCATTAATGCATGTTTCTAAATAAGGAGTAGATATACAAGTTATGCTTAATAATTATGGAAAAAATCAATAGACAAAATAAGACAACCCAATTGTACATCTTTGGAGTATGGTAAAATACTAAATTTTACATGACTCTCCCAAGAGGAAGTTAATGGCCCTTTTTAAAAGACTCCTTCGATTTGAAACTCATTTTAATTTGATGCTCAGTAGCATTGTAGACATCCCCCTGAACACATCGAATTCTATATTTCCTCCCATTCTCCATTTTTCATAGCATTTGGTGATTATAATATTTGATGTATAAAAAGTGTTATTTCTGTATCAGAGTAACAGAAATAGTACTCTTAAAATTTTCAGTGTATTCTTAATACAAATAATAGTGCTTCAATTTCATACAGTACTGAGTTATTTATAAAGTCAATTAGATAGATGATAAAAAAGACTTACTACTGAAGACAGAGTTCTTCAAATGTACTGAGAAATTGATTTAAAATTTTCTTAGGAGATAATTTCAGTGGAAGATTATGACTCTTCAGAAGATATAGATTTCACTAATAATGGGTTACTTGTTAAAAGCTTCATCTCATAATAAATTTCAAATGAGAGCATACTGATTTTAAGAGATGACTATTAAGTTGGTATAAAAATCACAAACATATTTATAAGGCATATATGTTAGTTTGACTGTATTTTAAAATCAATGCCTAGATCTTATCAGCACTAATAAGAAATGCTTTGTATAAAGGTACAGTGGTCAATATTCATTGCTAAATGAACAAGATCTAAGACCACTTAGGAGACCATTCGCTGGCTATGCCAGTGATAGATTTTTAGATTACATTAAATGAGGTAGGAAGATCCACCCTGGAAATGGGCCTTGGACTGAATCAAAGGAGGAAGCAAGTACAGTATAAACATTCATTTCTTTCTGCTTAAAAAAAATATTTAGCAATTTAAAATACACTGAGTGGCATGCTAGGTGTGATGGCACTCGAAAGGATGAGGTGTGAGAATCACACATTTGTGGCTGGTATGGGCTGCATAGTGGTAGTGACATTTTGTCTCAAAAGGTAGCAAAATAAAAACTAGTATTCTATGATGAGTGGTGAATGGGATTTTTGTTCTTTTGCACCAGATAGAGACTATTACAGAGTACCACAACTGGTCACATGCAAACAGTGTCTGTGAATTGCCTAAGCTAAAGTGGCTCATCTACAATGCAATCTCTACACCTAAGATTCCCAGAACATAGAACAAGGGGTAAAAAGGTCACTAATAAACCTCCAGCTCTCATTAATGAAGCTCCCTCACGCAAAAGAGGGCCAGGAATACAAAACATAAAAAATGGCCAAAGCACAGAGATAGATTATGAGTCTGCAGAATGTTGGTCCTCAGACAGGAATCCTATATTAAAGTTCTCCCAGGGCCCAGGGACCATTGCGGAAGAAGAAGGAATATTGTAAAGGCCATGGTGAACATGAACGACCATATGGAAATAGGCTCCTACAAGATCCTAAGACCCTGCTCAGATGAACCTACATCAGTGATAGCAGCATGTGTGAGATCCATGTAAACTCCAGCAGACATAAACCCAGCATAGAACTGTGGCACTGAACAGTTGACCCCAATCTTAGATGAAGAAGCATTGGCAAATGATTATTGCTGGTTGAGGAAGAGCTGATCTTCCTAAAGTAAGGAACTCAGTGGATGAACTTGCAATGAGGAACACCAGTTGACACAAAATGGTCTTAACTCAGAAAACAGAATGTATGGATTCCAGGTGGGGGAACTAAAGGGGATGGTGCCAGTGAAAAGGACATATAAAAATAATCAAGATTGATACAGATGTTCTATATGAAATACACAAAGATTTAATTAAAAATAATAAAATAAAATAAATAAATCAACTAGTGTTCTAGAAAGAACTAATAATTTAAAAAGAAACCAAAGACAAATTATAAATATTTGTACTAAATAGTACAAATACCAAATAGTAAAATTTGAGGCATACATTTAGTGCTAAACTTAAATGATTATATTAAAAAGAAAATTTCAAAACAGTGCTATGATTTGAATGTAAAATGTCCCCATAGATACATGTATCAAAGATTTGGTACTCAGCCTGGTGCTGTAGGAAATTTGTGGGAACCTTTAAAAGATGGGTTATATAGATGTCCCATTTAGGAACCACCAATGCTCAAGGAAGAGGAAGTGGAAAGAATATAAGAGCCGGAGAATGGGGAGAGGAGTAGTGCTGGGATAGGCATCCTTCTGGAAATAACATGCTGTCACAGTCAAGAACTCAGAACACCTGTGCTTACCTGCAGATGATCAAGGCATCCAAAATTCTTACATAGATGGGGTAGATGATATCCAGGCCCAATCCTTTACTGAGAAGCTATTTGCAGTTGTTAGTTACAGAGTGAGAAAGAATCATTCTTATTTTGAGGATGTGGTCACTGGTACAAATTCTATGCTATATCAGATGGTCACACCTCAAGTACATGTGGCTAAATACCTCACTGGATTTAGTGAGGTATCAACAAACAAACATGAAGTTAGATTAGGGGCATGTTGGCAGAGATATGTAAGAAACTAGAAGTGGAAATGGGGTAAATATGATCATATTTCCCTGAGTATATGCATGAAATTCTCAAAATAGAAAAAAAAATTCCTCCTTGGTTTTATTAGTTTTTTGAGAATTTCAACCACTGTATTTTGATAATATTTATCTCCTTTCTACATCTCTTCCTAGATCCACATCTCTGTTCCCTATCAATTCTAGTTTGTTTTCTCTTTTTATTTTAAACACATAGATTCCAGCTGCATGTGCTGTCCATTTAATTTTGGGTGTGGGACTATCCATAGGAATGTGATCAACCTGCTCTGAATCACCTGAATTTTTCTGGAGACAAAAATTATACATTAGCGAAAAGACCATCATGTTCAACAAATTATGCTGATCAAACTGAATAGCTATATTTAGGAGAATAATCAGATCTGTATCGCTAACTTTGTTCAAAATTCAACTGTAAATGATTGAAGTACCTCAAAACAAGACATAATTTGAATCTCATACAGGAGAATGTAGGGACTATACTTCAACTTTTAAGCTCAGAATGGACTTTCTGTACATAACTGGTAAACAGGACGTCATGAAACTAGAATGTATTTTTTTTTAGATGAGGTATAGTAGGAGATATTAAGATACTAGATATAGATCCATGAAGGAGATCTTGGGACAATGATCTCTTTGTTTGGGGGGTTTAGGACATGAGGTGAATGAGGTAAATGGGTTGCTTTTTCAGAAACAATCATGATGAAGTTCTACCAAGGCTCCAACCAATTGTGGTTGAGTGATTATGCAATGTTACCACCAATACCGTGAGCCAAAATAAAAATGTTCACTTTATAAGTTGTTTAAAGTATTTGGTGTACTAGTGGAAATACACTAAAAAATCGGTTTTTCGAATTCACAACATAAGAAAAATCAAAGTAAATGTGAAGAAAATGGAATGAAAATAAATGTATGAAAACTAATATAAAGTTAAGACCATGATCCAGTGGTTGAACCCATACAGAAGGACATCTAAGGACATTAAGTTAGTAAGGAGAGAGATAACTATGGGAGAGAATATAAATATGAACCAAATATATTGCATGAAATCGAAAAAAAATCTCAATAAAAATTTTAAAGTAACAAAAATACATAACTATCAAAAAATAAAAGAAAATGAAATTTCAAATAAATAAATTTGTGTATATACAGTTAATATCTTTTGAAATGTGAATCTATTCAGTGAATAAATATGTTCTTACCATAGATTTTTTTTAAAGATAATTAAATCAACTACTACAAAACTGGCATTTATCAAATGAGAAAGCATTGACTAAATTTGTAATATAAACAGAACCCAAATTAACTGAATCAAAAACAGATTTAAAGATCTTACCAATGATATTTAATGATGATAAGGAATTTAATGAACAATTCTAACCCCCAAATTTGGCTAGTTATATTAAATGTACAAACCCTTTTTAAACAAAATAAGAAAAACTAGAAACCCAAAATAGCATTTTATTATTTGAAAAAAAATTTGAGTCAGTGATTTTTTTAAAAATTTATAAGTAAACATATCTAGGTAAATGTGTTTAATTATATCAATTATTTAGGGAATAAATAACACTTTACCCCAGTTTTCTTGAATATATATATATATATATATATATATGATAATGCTATGATAACCTTTATGAAATGGGACAAGAACAAAATAAAAAATTAATCTACATTCTAGTATATTTCATAAGGTTTTTACAAAGAAGCATTTGCAAAATATTTACAAATTGACAATATCAGTGTGTAAAAATAGTAATATATGACAGAACAATTAACATTCGATGAAAGGTGAATTTTAACTCTGAAATCCAGCACTGGGGAGATGACTCACTTGTTGCCCTTGATGCCTCCAGGCTCTGTGGGCAATTTTAGACACACAGCGTGCACATATAGAAACACACACTAAGTATGAATAAAGCTAAAACTAAAAAAAAAAAAAAAAAAAACAAAAATTTGATGGGAAATCCAATTAATGTATTTCACTATAACAAATTAGAAAAGAAAATACATGGCTTAGTCATATCAATATATGTAGAAAAGGCATAGAGAAACTCAAAATGTGCATAGGATTAAACCTCTCAATAAACTTAGAATAAATAGAAAATTATTCTACAAATGAAAGAGTAGATATACACTGTATCTACTACAGTATCTTTTAATAAATCTCCACAATTGGAAAAGCTCACGATTTCTTATTCCCATAATTCTTCCTTAATATAATGCTAGAACATCTAGCTAAGATATTAAGACAAATGCTATATGAGTCACTCAGATAAGGAAGATGTTAAAGCTCTTTATTAAAGGATTATCTTTGTAGAAAGTTCTAAAGAATTAATTATACAGAAACTACTAGAATTCATAAATGGAATCATAAAATTGTCAGATAAAGAGTCTATATGAAAATTCAGTTATTTTCTACATACTTGCCACAGGTAATTGAAAAATATCAAAATTATTGCCTCTTAACATCTTAAAATGTGCATAGGATAAACACAAAATCTTGCAAGACAGGAGTTGGAGAGATTGCTCATTGGTCAAGAGTACTGGCTGCTCTTGCAGAGGATTTTGGTTTGAGTTCCAGAACACACATGCTGGTAACAATTATCTGTAACTTCAGCTGGGGGATATGATTCCCTCTTCTGATCTCTTCTGATCTCCATCGACATTGCATGACATGGGTGCACTTACGTACATGCAGGCAATACAGTCATACACATAAAATTTAAAAAAAATTAAAAATATTGTGAGACCTTTGTATTAATATGCACAAAATTTAATGAAGGGATTACAGATTTATAAAGATATATATGACTGGGTGAATATCATTCCCAAAATTCAGAAAACATCCGTAAAACATACTGCTGTGATCAGTCCTATCAACAGGTTTCGTGCATCTTTTGAAAAACTAGCTTTAAAATTGACATGTACATGTAGAAGATTTGAAATTGATGAAACATGTATGGAAAAGAAGAGCAGAGAAGGGCTCTCTCACATTAAATCAAGAATTAGTTAATGCTGATAACATCAAGACAGTAGAGTATTGGTTTCAACTCCACATAGATTAGTGTTTTAGAAAAGAGAAGAAAAAAAAAAAGAAAGCTAGCTCACACATACAGGGAAAAATGTGTTCTTTTTCATTTATTTTTTAAATGCAATTTTGGATTCAATAAATATTGTGGTTGGCAGAAAATGAGCTCCTCGCCCTGAGGTGCTCAATCCCTAGTCCTACAAATTGGTGGAAATGTTGCCCCTTAAGGCAAAGAGCAGAATCTTGAATTTCCCCACAAGATCAGTGTCACTGTCTGAGAGGCTCCAGTGTCCATGTAAGAAGAAAGCAGTATGTTTAGAGTGACATAAGGCAGTACGATGCTGATATCAGAATGGCAGAAGAATATGTGAGAATATAGCATTGGATTTGAAATGAAGAAAACCCAGGCCTGGACATGCAGGGAGCAGCAGAGCTGGGCAGGGTTCTCCTCTACAAGCCTCAGAAGACATCAACTTCTTGACACATTATCTAGAGGTCATAAACACAAAGTAACTTCAAAATAGATTCATGGGCAACATCTTTCAACAAATACTTTACAAAACAAACGGTAGAAGGAACAAATAACCACACGAGATGTTCAGCATCAAGTCCCAAAGGGAAGAAACATTTTTAAATGCTACAAGTAAAAATTATTAGATACCTGAAACAAAGCAAACAGATAAAAAAGAAGGTCAGCCACACACACGTGTACACACACACACAGCACATCTCTAAAAACGTGTGGCGATGCAAAGCAAAGCAGTGGAAACTCTTGTCCGGCTGGGGCAATCAAAGTAGTATAGCTACAATAAAAAGGAGTTTAGTATTTTGTTTAGAGTTACAGCTACACTTACTATATAACTTACCAATGTAATTCTTAGTTAATTGAGTAAGTAGATTGATGAAAACAAAATTAAATTTAAAATGTGTGCTTTGTTGCTCTTAACAACTTTAATCTTAGTAGTCCCAAACCAAAAGAGACCTAGAACACTGACTAACAGTAGATAAATAAATCAATGAATATTTCTATTTGCAATGAATACTATTCAATAGTGAAAAAATGTATTAACGACTTTCAAAATGAATGAATTGCAAAAAGCATTGTTCCATGTAAAAGAAGCTCACATATGAACATATAATTTGTGATGGGAATTTATACAAAAATCATAAAACAGACAAAACTATAGTTAGAAAGCAGACCAGTAGTAGAAAGTAATGAGTAGAGAGGTAAGATCTACGAAGGAGAGGAATATACAGGAGATATACAACAGGGAGTAAGGGAAATGTTTGGAGCAAGGAGGTATTGTAGTTTTCGTTGTAGTCACATGTCTGAAATATGTTTTTAAAGCTTGTTCAAACATATATTTAAAATAAAAATGTTATTTATCTGGATAATGTTTTGTGTCTGATGTCTTAGATTCAACATAAAATTTTCACCAATATTTTACATTATTAAATTATTTATATAGATTTTATCTGTCAAGAAAATATTAAATTACTGGTTCATCCATAAATGGGACATCTATTTCAACTTTACCCTGCCCTCTAAGGTTCAGGGAACATGTTAAAAGATGGATCACTAAGAATGCAAGAGATGGAGAATGTGGAGGAGTGCTGTGAAATTCTTCTGTACCTGAAAGGGCTGTGGCTCTCATGAACTCATAGCTGCTGTAATTACCTGGAAAAAAAATTCTGCACAAGACCAAGTCTGTCAAAATTCCAGCATTGATGTGGAGAGTGGGAGATTCATGGCTTTACCCCCTAGCTGAGTAGCTATTAGAAGGACATGGCATCTGGAAAAATGAGATTTTTATTGAATTTTTATGTATTTCACAGAACATCTTAATCAATCTTAATCATCTTTATGCTCCCCCCCCAAAAAAGTGCCTCTATTGCACCGTTAGGGATATACTGATGAATTGATCAGTATTATGATTCATGGGCTTTACAGCTGAGTAGAACTGTTGATTGCATTTCTCTCTTGTCAGATTATATATCACATTCAGGTACAATAAGATCTAGTCCTTAGAGGATAAGCTTCTTGGTCATTCCAGCTTGAATCATGTACGATCTGTGTATACAGCATGTGGTATCTTCAGAAACAGGGTCTTACCTTCAAATTCTGGGAGACAACCAAAGGCAGTGGCGATGGCCTAGGTTGTTTTAGGACTCTAGAATTACCAAAGCCAACAACTTGAAAGGAGGTTTACCATGCCTCGAAATGGACATTTTTTAGATAGCCTATGGTTAAGCACACAAACATACACACATACACTATATGTATATGAATATTTAAAAGTTTTATAGAATAATGTGTTTCCCTATGGCTTCTACAGAAATCCTTGTTACTAATCTCTCTTCCTTCCTCTCCCTCTGCTTCCTGTCCCCTCCCTAGTTAAAGTCTCCTTCCATTTTTCCCACTTTCTTTTTGATAACATTTTCTCCTAATAATTTTCTTTCCAGAGCTCCTTCTCTACCCCCTCTCCATTGTCTTTTTCTGCCTTCCTGGCTCCTGCAACTATTTCAGGTAAAATAGCTCCATTTGTCTTTCTGGGTCTGCATAACCTCGCAGTTCCATACATCTATCTGAAAATTTTATAATTTCATTTTTTCTTTACTATTGAATAATTCCATTTTATATATGTACCACATTTTTATTAATCATTTATCAGTTGAAAGAAATTTAGGTTGTTTCTATTTTGTAGCTATTGTGAAATGAGTTTTAATGACCACGACTGAGCAAGTATTGCTAAGACAGGATATGGAGTCCTTTGCACATATAAGTCAAGGAGTGGTATAGGAGATCTGCTTTTAACTTTTTGAGAAGTCTCCACACTGATTTCCATAGTGGCTTCACCAGTTTGCAGCCCTACCAGAAATGAATGAAGGTTCCCCACATCCTTGCCAGCATTTGTTGTCAGTTGTTTTCTTGATCTTTGCAATACTGATGGGTAAGATGAAAGCTTAAAGTAGTTTTAAAGAACATTTCCCTGATTGCTAAGATTGTTGAATATTGAAAGATACTGCCTAGTCATTTTATTTATATTTTTAAAACTGTTCAGAGTCTAGCTCAATTTTTAATTGGGTCATTTGTTTCCTTGATTTTTTGGGGGGAAATTCTTTGTATATGATGGCTGGTAACTCCCATTTGGATGTATAGCTGGCAAAGAATTCTCTCCCAGTGGGATTCCTTTTCATCTGGTTGCCATACAGAAGCTTTTGAGTTCAATGAGGTTCCATTTAGTCAATCACTGGCCTTAATTCCTGGGTAAATGGAGTCCTATTCAGACTGTCCTTTTTACAACATAGATCTTATAGGATACTGCTTATATTTTATTCCAATATTTTCAGCATTTCTTGTTTTATATTGATGTATTTGATACATTTGTAGTTGATTTTTGCACAGGGTGACAGACATATGCCTAATTTCATTCTTCTACAGGTGGACATCCAGTTTCCCTATAATGACTTTCAAAGATTCTGTCTTTCCTTTAGTGTTTATTTTTGGCATCTTGGCAGATATCAGATTTATATATGCTTAATTTTAGGTCTCCTACATGGCTCCATTGAACTTTACACTTGCTTTTGTGCCAATATTATGCTGTTTTTATTAATAAAGCTCTGTAACATAGCTTGAAATCTGATGTAGTAATCATTCCATTATTATTATTTTTTCTTAGGATTATTTTGCTATCAGAGGACTTTTCTGTTTACATATGAATTTTAGGATATTGTTTTATTTCTGTGAAGAATGTCATGGGAATTTGTTTGAGATTTCATTGAATCTGTACATTTAAGTATTCCTTCTCCATCATTCAATCTATTAATATGTGAACTTTTATTCATAAGTGAAGACTTTGGAATATTGGGCAAATTTCATAGAAATTAGGCATATCTTTTAAATATTTAAACTGCTTTTATGAACAATCTCTGTTTTATATAACCTCAAAACTTTAATTTTCCTGTAATTTAAAAACGAAGGTTTACTTTTATAAGTCTATAGCAGTTGGTAACTATGCTAATTCATAAGGAGGAAATTAAAATAAAACTGAGTTAAACTCAAAAGAGAATGTCTTGACTCAACTAAATGAAAGGTACATAGTTTCAGAAATTGGTAATAACGACTACTTAAATATAAACATCAAGACTAGATCTTCTGCATATCCCTCCACTACTATGTTGTCTGTTAACTTCAGTTGCCAGGCCAGAATTCTCTCTGATGGTACAATTCCTTAATTTGTGAACCTTATTGGTTCATGCTGAACATACTTCTTTATTTGCAGTTCTAGCAATACTTGCCAAAGCAATTGATATTGATCTAGCTTGGATAAATTTCTGGAACAATTACTGTTGCCAGGGGGGAAAAATCTCTCTCTCTACTCAAGTGGACAGTCATATGTTTATCCCTAGAATGATGGTGTGGTCCATACCACTCAGCAACATGAACAGTGAATGCTAAGAGCTTTGAATTTTCAAAGATGAATCAATATACTAGGAAAAGTCAGTGATAAAGGGCTAATTCATTCAGTTACAAAAAAACAAAACAGAAAAGTGCCAAAATGATCTATCCTTTCTTGAAACTTAATAAGATTCTTAAATAAATAAGTTGCCTAAAGTTCTTGTTCAGGAAATATTTGTTCATTGAGTGACAGCATTTTAATGTTTTTTTTTTCTGTATAAAGTCATGCTGTTGTTAAAATTGGAAAGGGTTTCAGTCAAGACTATACAACCTTCCCAAACTTTAGAGAGTTCTTTTGGTTTATATAAAAATCTGTCTGTAAGAACTGTAAAAATTGCTTTCTCATTTCATCTTCTACTTCCATATATTTCTTCTGCTGGTACATTTTTGTTTTGTGTCAAGTAATCAGCATCAATGCTGTTTCTAAGAGGCAAACTATCTTCATATCAGCTAAGCTTTGGAGCACAGAGATGGAATAAAGACTCAAATTGTTCTCAAAGCCTCAAACCATGAGTGATTGAGAAGTTACAGGGAGAACGTAGTATCCAGGATATTTTCCACAATAAGGGGAAACTAAAACCTAAAGAATCATGCAGAGCCTATCCTGATTCCTTTCATTATTATACATAAAGTCTACCCAGAGAGCTTGCCAAAGTTCTATGGGACTCAGATTTTTCTCTATAAAACAAGTCTTGTTAATTTGGCACCCAGTTTTTAACTTCATTATCACAAGATCCATGTGACCAGGTAAGGTGTTTTTTTTGTTTGTTTTAGTTATAATTTTTGCATTTTATTGGAATATTCTGATTTTCATACAATATAGATTTTTGGCATTTAGATCTGCTACTGTCTCCACATTTTCCCACTGTCCTCAGACCAATTTAATGAACTCAAATCATATATATATATATATATATATATATATATATCCTGTAGAGTATAATTTGTGTCCCCAATGTCCTTTAGTGTGTATACATTCACTAGGTCCATCAAGAGTCTCAACCTTGTAGACACTGTCTTTTCTGTTCCCAGGAACCATGTTGGGCTGAGGTTTCTTAATTACTTCTTCATGGAAATGCTGAGATTTTGTTTAGTTTAAGCTTGAATAGGATTTGTGCATGCTGTCACATTGTTATGAGTTCATCTGAGAAAATGACCAACTGCCTGGAAGACTTGTTACCTTGTAAGCCACTCCCTTCTGCATCTTCCAATCTTTCTGCCTCCTCTTCTGCAATGATCCCTGAGTATTGGGAGGCAGAGGTTTTAAACAGGTGCCTTATTCAGGGACAAGTACTCTGAGTTCTTTTGTTTTCTATACACTGGCCAATTGTGGGTCTCTGTGTCAATCACTATCTGTTGCATAAGGAAGCTTCTCTGGCGAGAATTAAGAGATACATTCATCTGAAGTGTACAGATTACACTGAAGATGTGTTATTCAGGGTTAAACATCTTACAGATACTTATTCTATGTGTTTGACCAGTTCTGGAATTCTATAATAATCTCCATCTGTTACAAAAAGAAGATTCTTTGATGAGGGAGTGAAAGGTACACTTGTGTGTAAATATGAGGATGCATATTTAGAATAAAATGAAGAGTTACATTGTTCTAGGGATGTGTCAAAAGTAGGATTTTCCTGTAGGATCTATGACCTCTCCAGCCATGTATATTTGGCTATGTTTACGATACCACACATGAGTTCCCTTCCACTGATTAGGCCTTAATTCCAGTTAGACAGCTGTGGATTACCCCCAAGAAAAAAGTGCTATTTCTGCACCAATAGAGAGATTGTTGGATCAGTCATTGTTGGTTATTAGGTTTCACAGCTGGGTTAGGACCATTGATTGGTTTTCTCTCTTGGCAGCTTGAATAGTATCCTCTGATACCATGAATGGTAGTTTTTGTGAAGGATGCTTCCTAACCAGTTCCTGCTGGATTGCTCCAATCAAGCTATCAAATGTTCAAACCTCCTCAGGTGGAGGTCTTGGTTAGTTTTTACCTCTCTTCTCCATGCTGAGATTTTGTCTGGTTTAATTTCAGGCAATTTTGTGCATGCTTTCACAAATTTTATTTTAAAATGATTGTAACATGAAAAGTAATCAAAGCACAATCAAGTATAAAACATCCTAGACTACATCTGGGAAACTGGGCTTCCTAGTACATGCAGTTAGCTGTTTCTATACTTTCATTCTTTTAAGATTTAACATGTGACTATAATAACATGCTATACTCTCTTTTGAGACATGAATGTCATAATATGTGTAAAAGACTATATATTTATCGAGAGAGTTATTAGATTTCAAATTAATATTATCTTTATTTTAATGAAAGAACAATAACAATGTTCTAGTAACATCCTTGACTTGGTATTCATTTGACCAGTAATCGTAATAGGTTTAGCTGCAGCAAGGGTAAATTTAGACTGTTTCTATTGACAGGGCAGTTCCCTAGGTAACTGAGATAGCAGACACACTTGCTTAGAGAATGGCCTAATTCCCCTCAATTCTCTGGTCATCTGCTTCAAATGGGTGTTCTCTTCTGTGAACTGCTGTGTATCTCCACGCCTTGTCTACAGAGAAAGAAGAGGCAGTCATATCTTCATTCATTTCACTTCCAGACTCCTGATGGTTGATTTATAGCATCATTTCACAATCTTGTATAAATATAAGGCCAAAGAAACTATGAAAACCAACTAATATTAGGAAATAAATCTGGCACTGTATCCCAGGAAGTTCTAAAACTTGGCATAGACACAATGTAAATAGATATGTGGCCTAGGAGTGTGGCATAAAAGGCACCAAGAGTGATTATTCAAATTCCCTGGTTGAGTCTCACTACCAGAGTCTCTTTCCAGTGGTCTGAGACAACACCATGTGTAGAGTGGATTGCTTCTTCGAGGGAAAAGGTGGACAAACACCCCTCTCAGAGTGGTATCACCCAAGACCACCTTGAGCAGAAAGATGAGGAGCTGGGAAAATCCTATGCCACACCCGCCCGGGTCTATTGGCCTTGGATGTGAGAAGGGGAGGGGCTAAAGGTATTTAAACTGGGGGCGCCAGGAGGCCGGCCCTTTTCTCCCCTCCCCCATGGGCCATTTGGATCTGTTCACCTGGAAGTTGCAAGATCCCAGCCACGTGGATTTACTAATGGAACTTGCGGAGGGGAGAGTAGGTGCCTGTGTTCTGTAAGTAACCCCTTACCCTTGCTCTGTTAGTAAGCCCAAGTAAACTAGCTAGAATCTGTTTAACTGTGAGTGGAGAAATTTGTGTGTTTGTTGTGAGGCCTGGGGGGGTGGGGACCCTTTGGGTTGCAAGCAGGGAGAGAGAGGCAGGTTAAGTTGTTCTGCCTCTCCCAAAGAGAAATTTTAATAACACCATGAAACTGCAGTTTTATTATCTTCTCATGTAACTTATTGGCACATAAAATTTTCAGAACCTATGACCTAATCAGGTCTTGTGCTTTCTATCTTTTTCTAAGTAATTATTTAGTTTTGTAGTTGATTCTAAGTCTGATTATATTGGAGGAAATTTTTTCCTGCAAAAAAGTAGTCATCAGAAAAGTTTCTCATTCAGAATGAACTTTTAGATTCCCATTAGGGTCTGACTGTCATGACAATAAATATAAACAAGCATTTATGTTTACATTAAACTGACATTTTCTCCAAGAAACCAAGCATAGCACATGATTATGAAGAGGATGCTGAGCAGTTGAGCATATTTAATGACAGTATGCCCTTTGATCTTTGAAAATAACAAACACAATCACATTAGTTTTTAAAATAGCAGATTCCAGTTACTTTGCTTGTTAGGTTACTCATCCAAAACTTGGTGAGAATTTTTAGCACAGACATACTGTGCATTCACGGCACCAGGTTATTTTGACACAATTACATCAGATTAAAGACCCACTGAGACATCCTGTAAGCCTAGATGAAACAGCTCCCAGTATCCTCAACTATCAGTGACAGAACTCCAACTGCTCACAGTCTGCACAACAGCAGTAGCTTAGGTAACAGTCTACCTACAGCTAGGTTTCTGCCAAAATACTACAGATACCTCAGAATGTATCCAAACACTGTAAACTAGATGCATAGCAATAAGAGAAAACACAATGAAAAAAAAATTCTCCAGGAATAGAATCACCTAAAAAAAGTCCTGTTTTCATATATATGTAGATTGATATAGATATAGATTCTAAAGAAAAGATGGGATGAAAATTTCTTAAAGGATGGGCAAAGAAAACAATAAAAAAATCAAGTTTAAAATAACATTGTTCTTCTGCAGTATAACTCCCTAGTGAAGGACTGGCCTGCCATATGCAAATGTCTGGATTCTCAATTCTGCTGTCTAAAATTAAATAAATAAATAGACAAAAATATTGCTTTTTTCCGGTATATAGGAAAGCATATTAAAGCAATTCAATTGTATACACAGGAACAATCTTGCATTTGGGGTAACAACTAGTTCAAAAATATAGTTGTACTTTATAAAATTTGTGTTTTCAAAATTTTATTCTGCCAAGATCCAGAAGTGTTAGTATCTGATTCAGGCACTTTTAATTTTATAAAAATTTCAAGAGCTCCATAACTAGTGTGATCTCTGGGTGGAAAATAATCTCATAAAAACATGGAATAATTTCAGTGTCCTCAGAGTTCCCAGGACCAAATAATAAAGTAAACCTTTATCTACAGATAATATTAACATATTTTCTGTAACTTCCAATAAATTTTCTTTCTACTGTGGTCCAGCTTCAGGATCCTAGGATGAAAGTACAGTCTGCCTTCTGAGGGCAGTAGATTTATCAAGCATACCCTATTCATTTTGGAACAGTAATTAGAAGGCTATAGAGTGAGATACTGTCTAGGTGGAGAAATAATTGTCTACTGGTGAAATTCTCTTTACTCTGCAGCATCCTTGGCATAGCATTGTCTCTATTCTTTGAGTACTGAGATATACAGAACATTTTTTCTAATCTTTTTTTCTCAAACCTTATTTGTTTTTTCTCAACTTAAGAACTTCCTACCTTCAACATGACTGTTACATATATTGTAAGAACATTTATACTAAAAGCTAGATGATTCAGTGGCCAAGAGACAGGCTCATGTAGAGGACTCAGGTTCAGTTTCTAATACTCACATGGAACCTAACAGTCATCCATAACTCCAGATCCACAGAATATGATACCCCTTTTGGCCTCTGGACATTGGACAACATGGGTACACCTACATACATCAGACAGAACACTCATAAAATGAAAATCAATTCAATAAAAAACATGTGTATGTATGTGTGTTATGGAAGGGAAGAGGTATGCCACATGAATATAGGTACCCATGAAGTCCGTAAGAGGAAATCAGATCTCCTGGAACTGGTGGTACAGGCAGTTTTGTGTAATGGGACATGGTTGTTGAGAACCGAATTTGTGTCCCCTGGAAGAGCAGCACACTGTCTTAGCTGCTAATTTACCTCTCTGACCTGCTACACATTTTCTCTTCTTTTTAATTAAATTATTGTGAATTTTTTACAATATATTTTGATCATATTTAGATCTAACTTTCCTATCTGTATGCCACATTGTACCCTCACCCAATTATATGTATATGGAGAGAGAGAGAGAGAGAGAGAGAGAGAGAGAGAGAGAGAGAGAGAATCAAATTCCTGTACTCAAATGTCCACTCACTGTGTCCTGGTTAACCTACCAAGTCACACTTTTAGAAGAGACTGAGTCTTCTTTCCCCATCAGATCACAACTGGCTAACATGCAGAGAAAAAGAGACTGCAGTGTGATTATCCATGAATTGGATACCTGTATCAAACTTCTGACTCAAAAGACTCAGGCTTCGTTGTGGATGAGGTATAAAAAGTTTGTAAGAGCCAGAGGAGGTGGATGACCATAAAGAAACAGATCTCAAGACAGCAGGTCAGTTATTCATATGTTTAAGCAATAGCATAAGCATGCACAAGTCCCACATAAGCTCACGTCTGCTTTATTTTTAATTGAATAATTGTATATTTCATACAGAGTATCTCAACCAGTCTTTGTCATCTTTCCTACGGGTACTCCCTCAGAGCCCCTCAAGTAGAATCCATACATTCTTTCATATGTGTTAAGATCTATTATGTCAAGTTACTGATAGACCCCAAATATCCCTCAGTGCAAGTTCAAAAACTGAGGTCTACTCATCCTATCCCGAATCCCTAGCTTTAGGAAGATTAGCTCATCATCACCCAACAGTAATTTGTTGCCAATATTTCTTCAGAAAAGACTGGGGTTTGCTGCCCATTTGTCCAGTTACATGCTGAGATTTTATCTGCATGAGATTGTGTGGGACTTGAGTATGCCCAAACCATTGTTGTAGGTTCATATGAGCAGGCTTCCAGTAGCTTGTAGGATTCTATTTCCACATGGTTCTACACCTCCTCCCTGGCTCTTACAACTTTTTGGCCCCCTCTTTCCCAATGGCCCCTGAGACTTGGGAGAGTGAAACTTAATACAGGAGTCCTGGGAAGGGATCCACACTCTGCAGATTCCTATTCTCCATTCTTTGGCCATTTGCAATCATTTGTGTTACTGGTTGTCTGTTGTTTGAGGGAGCTTCGTTAATGAGAACTGAGAGATTCATTAGAGTCCTCTTTGTCCTTTGTTCCATGCTGTGTGGGCATTGGGTGTGTACGTTGCCTTGTAGATGTGCAGCTTAAATATGGGGGACTCTCAGACGCCGACTGAGTGTGACCAGTTGTGATAGTCTGTAGTAGTCTCCATCTAGTGCAAAAGAAGTTTCTTTGATGAATGCTGACTGGGATACTTGATTGTATAAATAAGGATACATATTTTACATTTAGTAAGAAATTACATTAGTCTAGGGATGTGACAGGCTTGGGGATCTCTCTTTAGATCTATGACCTCTTCAGCCATGACTATTTGACTTTGATTACAGTACCACACATGAGTTTCCTCTCATTGAGTGGACTCTAAGACCAATTAGGTAGCCACTGATTGCATCCAATATAAAAGTGCCACTACTGCACCAGTGTTGATTGCTGTGCCAGTTACTGATGTGGTTATTTGGTCATGAGGCTAGTGCTGGGACATCAAATGATGTTCTCCATTGGCTGCTTGCGTAGTGCTCTCCAGAGCTATAAGAGCTAGCCTTCAGAGCTTTCTAAAAGAAAGCCAATGTACTTCTTTTTATAGCCTTCTGCTTTCTCACAGTATGACATCTATAACTGCCAATATTTTGTCATGTATTCCTTTACTTCATGAGTGTTTTTGGTTTTATTTATTTGGTTTTATTTATTTATTTTCAGTGTGTGTATTTCAATTAAGCTTAGTAGTATGTCATGAATCATTGCTAAGTCATTTGTGCAGGGCATAAATGGTGTGCATGTCCTTCAGGCTGACTCTTGAATGAGCATTTCATTGGTTATTCATAACACAGCTTCAGTGAGTCAGTGTCCTGGCTGTCTACATCTCTACCTTTTTGCTCTAAGCTTCCTTTATAAGCAGTGGTCTGGTTTATCATTACCCTTCACTAAAGGATCTGTCTTCACACTGTTTTTATTTCTTCTTCTTCTCAATATGATTTCAACTCTACTACCGTGTATGTATTTCAACTAAATTTCTATGTCCAACTATGAAATTTCTTTGAGTTTCAGACATTCCTATCTCTTGTCAATTAGTTAACTCTATCTGTATTTCTTGAGGAATCTGTAAATTAACATACCCTTGCCTAGCTCACCTTGTTCCTCTAAGCAATACATTTCCTGTTTTCTGTGCTGTATTTGCCATTAGATATTGCAATTTAAGAGAAATAAAACATTGATAATAACCTTCAACTCTTTTTTTTTCTCTTGGTTGCTCCAATCCCCAAAATGAAAGTAAACAATGGAAATCGCAAATTTCATGTGATGAATGTGATCAATGACATTATTCAGCAAATTTGTTAGAACTTGACATTGCTTCATTGGATTCTAGAGGTCATTCAATGAATATTTTCCTTAAATTCAGTGTGTTATTACCTTCAGAAACAATAACACAGCTTTTTTTTAGTCTTTTTGAATCAGGATCTCCTCCAAGTCCTAGCTGGCCTGGAACTCACTATATAAACCAGGCTTGCTTTGATCTCACTGAGACCCACCCGCCTCTCCCTCCCACGTGCTGGGATTAAAGGCATGTACACACCGGGCAAGCCAGTTTATTCTGACCAGAGATTAGAAATCATCTAGAATTGTCTTTTTGATGATATTCAGGTTAAGATTTTTTTTTAGCTTTTGTGTGACATGCGTGTCTCAAATTTTAATATGTTCAGATATTATACTCAAATTACAATTAAAAGGAATATTTGTTGTTTTAAGTATATACACACATATATGTTTTAAATTATACATGAAACATATGCATTCTAGGTGCACTATATTAAAGATCTATACCTATCCATTCATCTATCTATTCACACATTTTAAGTAAATGAGTTCTTAATGTGGTAACATGTAGCTCACAGTCTCTGTAATACTTTTATAGCATTTAGGCTCCTCGTCACAAATGTCTTTCTTTATACAATTTTCCTGAAAGAAAAGAACGAGCACATTACATGGTTAAATATGTATTTTAAGTATTTAGTATTTTGATACTCAAAAAGAAATTGAATGACTTCACTTTTCTGCAAAGTTTTTAAAATTTTTGAAAAAAAAAAAAAACAAGTTTTCCCGAACACCTTAAAGTATGAAACAAATTCCAGTCTCCCCAGTTAGGTTTCACCTTCCACAGGTAGAGTTGCCACACCTTATAATGCTACCTTCATGTTAGCCGCTGAGTAGCTGCCTTGTCAGACAGATTGTTGTGTTGCCACAAAACTTGTGTTCAGTATCACTTAATTCACTTAATATTAGCCCCAAAGACCCAAAGTATTAGTAGCATTTAGATATGCTACGGAAAAGGTGTAAAGTGCTTGCTTTCAGTAGAATATTATAAAGAAAAAAAAAATCATGCTGTTGAACTTGCTAAGAGCCATGATATTGTTGTTAATGACTACTATGTATAGTTTATAAATTAAATTTCATCATATATATTCATAGATAAAATAAACGTGCTATGAGTATGATTTGGTGATATTTGGTAACTTGAGCATTTACTGGAGACCCTAGAGATCATGTAAACTAGTTTTTACTTAATTCTATAAAAGGTATTAAATATTTCTTTACTAATTGTCACACCTCTTATTTACTGACCGTATACAAGGTCTTGATGAAAGTTTATTATACTTATTTTTAGTTTAGTTTAGTCAGGAGTTGCAGGCCTAGTGAAGGAGAGTTCTTTGTGCTTTAAAATGTACCGCTGAGCAAAAAGGTCCATGCCAGAGTGAAGACAGGACTCAGATGATTTTTCTTTTTCACTGATGCTTATGACTAATAACCAAAGACTGTGTATTTGTTCTCTTTAATTCTAAATACTGCCATTTTCTTCATGTTCCCTTTATAGAAAAATGGGGTAAGATTGGGAGGGACTGTCATATGGAAAAGCTGTACCCATTCAACACTGCCAGCATCTGTCTTATTAGGTTCGCCTGACAGGCCAGGTTTTGTACTTATCAGTCACTAAAGTACATCTTTTTTTTTTTCTTGAATTCAATTGACTCACTGTGTTTTGAAATGGTGGTGATATTGACATCCCTGTTATCACCTCTGGGACTGCTTCTTGGGCTGGAAATAAAAGTGTCTGCTGCTCTCTTCATGTTAGATGCACCTGTGTGGAAAAAGCCAGCACACAAGCAAAGGCCTTTATTTGCTGCTTGTTTTCAGATTCACGTAACATTTCAGTTTTATTTTTTACTTCTCCCTTGATAAAGCAGACTAGAAAAACTCTCTCAAGCATACACACTGTGCGCTTCGGCGTCTCCACACTCTCACTGAAGATTTACTATATCCAGAATGCCCTGTGTACTTATTGGTTGCTGATGCTTCAAACCTTAAATGAAATTTCACTTTATACATACACCAATCCTGAGTCTTCTTTCACAATATATAGTATTTCTAGTTCTATACTGTCATAGTTTCTTGCCTCTACTTGATCTGGAAAATTTCTATTTGGCACCTTACTTTTGTAATAATATGGATGCCAATATACTTTCTATTCTTTTTCTCTTTGTACTCTAGCTATCTTTTTCTGAATATTATCTACTCTTTAAAATTATGAGGGTCATAACTATCAAATTTGCTGACATTTATTTAGCTTCTTCTGGGTTCAAGGATATTATATGCAATTTCACTTGACCACTATAGATAATTTATAAGTAATTTTGTCAGTACATTATTTAAGGAAGAAATGAAACAGAACATTGAAGTGTCTTTCAAAAACATGTCTGTTAATCTAATGAGACAGGAAGAATCCAGAGATAGTTCCAGTCCACTACATGACAAAACAGTGTTTTACCAAATAGGAACAAATACAGTTCTTTCATTACTTGATATAAGTCTAAATATTTTGAATCATTTTTGTATGTTTGTATAAATATTTTTATGTAATTGAGAAAACATCTTTGTAGATATTAAGAGAGTGAGTCTTTCAAAACCAGCTATGTTAAAATCAGAGCATATGCCGCAAATTGCAGGTTGAAAGGCTGCCCACACTTATAGGATCGACTCCAAGCAGAATGTGGTTCACATAGTCACCTAAAGCTTCAAAAGAATAGTGTTTGCTACCTCTATGAATATCACTGCTGTGAGGGAATAAATTGCTCTTAGTTGTTAGGTCAGCATTTTAATGTCAGGCTATCGGGTTCCAACAAACATAGGAAATCATCCCTGACATCTCATGTCATTCAACTAGTCAGAGACTTCAACAAAATATATTAATGAGATCTGGTCGAGGCTTTGCACTCAGATTTATAAAACGGTAGGTATAACAGAAATTTCCAAAGACAGCATATCGGAGTTGACAAAACTCATTGGCTCCTTGAAAGTCTGAAGGGAGCCCAAAGTTGATCTGATAGGTTCTGAGGAGGGAGGGTGGTTTCACTCTTTCATTTTGTGACTCTTATGATTTATTTTTGTTGACCTACAGCAATTTCATCAAAAGGTGTTTTAAAAGTTTAGCTTACTATTAGCTCACTTGAGCATGTATTTATTAGTTAATATAAAGTGCTACTGATACAAATGGAAAGGTGTAAAGTGAAGATAATACAGTCTCCACCTCAGAAATCAGCAGAGAAACCTAGAGCAATCAGGTTACAGCTGGTTAGAAGCTAAGGAGAGGCAAAGGTGTAAGTCAAGAAAGTCTTGAAAAATAGAGGATGTCATGCAGAAATGTAATGTGAAAAGTGACATAGGTGTGGCAACCTGTGCATAATCACTGTAAGTGCAGGGTGTGGTTAATCCTGCTGAAGCTATCGAAATATTTTCTTCCTTATCTTCCCATAAGAAATGGTTATGTCTCTTTTGATAGTCTTTCTTAAAAGTTCCTTCAATTCTTCTTACTCTTCACTTTATTTCAGCATCCCTCTTTGTGAATTGTCTCAATCTGATATAATGATAAAGTGTATATGACAAACCTCATATAAACAAGCTGCCTTTAATATATAAAATATATTAATTTATATTTATATTTATATTTATGTATCCAGTGCTAAGGAAGTAAATCAGGGCCTTACACCTGTTAAAGAAGCACACTCTTTCATTATACACCTGTTAAAGAAGCACACTCTAGCATTATATCACAGCCTGATCTTAACATTCTTTTACTACTAAGCCCTCATCAAGATTATTTGGTAAAATTTGATTTCTCTCTTTTCTCCTTCCTCTTACCACTACAGTATATTGAGCTTCAAACAACATTCAACATTGATCAACTGTATTAAATATTCCATTGGGAAAGAATCCTGAATGAAAAGAATCAGTATTATTGATAATCCCTTATATTTAGCAGGGAGAAGATGGTGACTCTCAATATATATGCGTGTGTGTATTAATGTAAAGTGAAACATTAATAAAATTATGGCTAAAGTTGACCTAAAGGAAACAGATGCTCTCCACAGTGAACACTGTGTAACCATTACTGATTCCTTGTTGTTTCAGGTGCTCAGATACCATAGTGTGTGCTAAGATATTATTCCTAATACTTGAGTACATCAAAATGTCCTGGAGAACTGGTCCAAAAAGAAAATGAGCAATTATTCAGAGCTTTCAACTTGTGATTGATTCAACAAACTCTGCTAGTGATTATAATGTAAATCAAATTAAACTTAAGAACAATTAAAATGTCATATCGAAGTGCAGAATTTCATATAATTAATATGCAGATTAGGTATAAACAGTTTATATATATTATTACTATACTAAACAATAATGGCTAGCAATAAAAGAGCCCTGTGAGCAGTGTTTACTTTGGCTGATGAGCTCATGAACAGGAAGAGAATTTCATTTCTCTAATTTTTCTACCCCTGTTGCCACAATAAGCCAGTGAGTTGCTTGTTTTTGTTATTATCATTTTCTCCTAATCATTTAGTCCCATCATAATTTTCAGTTTTATAACTTTGGTCTTTAGTGGTTATGACAAAAATTTTATAATATAGTAAACTATTTTTCTCCTCTCATTTTCTAGACTTATCATCCACATTTTTCTAAACAGGCCCTCTTTCATGGATGTCAAACAGAATACTATATTTTTTTCTTAGCTGTAAGAATAAAATAGTTTCATTCTTTCCTTGGGGCAATCACATTGAGCTTCAAACAACATTCAACATTGATCAACCGTCTTAAATATTCCATTGGGAACAGAATCCTGAATTAAAAGAATCAGTATTATTGATAATCCCTTATAATTAGCAGGGAGAATATGGTGACTCTCAGTTTGTACTTCTTATGATGTGTGTCCCAGCATGAGGTGTTTCAAGCTTTGCATGCTTGACATCAAGCATGTGAAATTTTTCAAGCAAAAAAAAAAAAAAAAAAAAAAAACCACAAGCAACGACAACAACAAAACTAAAAATGGAATCTCAGAGCAATTCAAATAAATGCAAACTTGTTAAGGTGGTATTCCACAATGAGTGAGGTAATTCAGTTTGTTATTCAAGGCAATTTTAGCTAAGTTTTGATATAGTAATGACACATTATTGCTAAAATAAACATCTGGAATTGTGGATCAGAATAAAAACTTTCTTTAAATGGAATCACAGTGCATGATGAACACAGAATTTGTGGCTGGGGAATGAGCTCAGTGGTTCTGCACTTGCATAACATGTGCATGCCCCTGGGTTTCACCCCCAGTAGTGAAAAACCATATTCTGTTTAATAGCACCGCCTTTCCATGTAAAGTTTAGAATTGATCTGTTGATATAGTCCTGGAATTTAGATTGGAATTTTACTGAATCTAAGAATTGGAAAGATCTGGCTAATACATTAGGTCTCCCAACCTATACACAAATACTGTATCCCCAGTCACTTATAGCATCTTTAATTTTATTCAGCAGTTTTTTTAAACAACTTTTTCCATATAAATTTTGTATGCTTTAAAAATTTCATAATATTATAATGTATTTTAAATTTAAAATTTCAATAATTAGTTAATGATTCATAGGAAAGCAACATTCATAGCTGGTTTTGAATTCTGGTACACACTGTATTCACAAGTTCTGAAAAATGATTGCTTAGTAAGTTCTACATAAATACAGCTACAAATTAAAGCAGGTTTACTTCCTCATATCTATTCTGTTAAAGTTTTCTTTAGCTAAGACTCCTAAAATAGTATGGAAGAGGGATGATGATGAGAAGAGATACTGTCTGCATAGTTTTCATATTATGTATAGCACTTACTTTCAAGACCAACATTAACATTTTTTGCTATAATAAATATTTGTGTCACATACAATGTTATTACATTGATAAGTGTATATAAAATAAATGTTACACAATCATGGAGATTTTAGGAGCCATTCTACTTTGTTCTAGCAGTTTATATTTACACCAGTTCGAGTGTTCTCATTCTGCTTTATCTTAAACAACCTTTCAGTATCTACTTGAGTTTTAAAGGTTATTTATTTATTGGCACTTACATGAACAATTGTCTTTTTCAACCTCACACCTTCATCTCCCTGCAATGTCAATACACACAGTGTTTCTGTTGCTATTTTCTTATCTATTTCTTTTATGCTTATTGTATCCCTTACTAGTTGTTACATACACTGAATGAACCCAGCTATCCTTTTACCAAGACTTCATTGGCATGCATTGGCTCTTTTCACCCATTTGAGTCTATTTTCATAATTGATTCAGGTCTTCAGTATTCCCTTGGTTTTGCACAGTTGAAATCACTTTACTGTAGTCCTCCTACTTTAAAGATTCTTCGATTGAATGTAAAAGACTTGTTTCATTTTTGTGTTGTTAAGTGTTTGGAACTGCTGTTCCTCTGTCGCTTTGCTGTGAGTAGTGGTCTGGTGAAGGCTCATGCAATACGGATATCCTTTATATTAAAGCTAACCTAGTTGCTTTGTTTACAGGAACTGATAATTTTTTCTCTTAAGATAGAGAACTTTTTATAAAAATATTTCTCAACCATTGGTTTTGGATCATTTTCCCAAATAAAACTTGGACTTTCTTAGAATGTAGTTTTAAGTTCTATTTTTTTCCTTAGCTTACTCATTTAAATATTCCTTTTATTCTAATTTTCTATTTTAGGAACTCTATTCAAGAGGCAGCATGCTTTATTTGGGGGGTGATGTCCATTTCATAAACTTTCTCCCTAAACTAGTAACTCCTTTTTTTTTTAAAAAAAGATACAGATATAATCTTTAGATTTTCTTAAAGTAGTTCATTAATATTTTATTCTAATCTAAATTTCTATAAACACTTAACATCTATTCTTCATTCCTTCTTCATTTCTTGCTTGATTTTGCATTTTTCTTCAATATCTTTTCCAAATTGCTCTGACTTTTGTTGCTGTTCTTTTTCTGTATCTTTCTTTTAGCTATTTTTGTATTTCTGATATAATGTCTTCCAAAAATTGAAACCTGTTCTTCCAGTTGGGGATATGAGCTTATTGATTTGGGGAACAGCATACTTATCAGAGGGAATATTTTGACTTAAAATTTTATTTACTTTTTGTAGTCCTTTTGATATGATTTGACTTGAAATATTTAATTTTGAGCCTTTCATTGACGAATTTCCTAGTTCAAAAACAATGTCCATTTTTACAATTGTAATAATAGAATGTTTCTGCATAGATTACGTTGCCGATAATAACAAGGAAGGTAGGAAGAAAAGAAGGATGATCTGACATATTTGTTTTGTTTCTGCAAAGTGTTTAACATTCCTTTGTCAATGCTGGGATGGAATTTAGAGCCTTTGACATACTAAGCAACTGCTCTACCAAGGAGATACATCTCTACCCCTGATATTTAATTTACAACTTTCTTTTTCCCTTTCTATTTCTCTGCCACCCTTTCTCTATTTCGATTTTTCTGGGGAAGCAATAATTCTGCCAATGCTAGCCCCACCATATCTGCTTGTACTTAAACTTCATTCTAGTAGATAGAATAACCAGTTCTTTGTACTTGGGTAATGCTTGTTTAATCTTTACTTTTTCTTCTATATGGTAGTGATTTGTGCTTTGCATTAATTCTTTTCTCCTTGGTGTGACAAAATAGACTGAAAGAAATCAACTCAAGGAATGAAGGGTTCATTTTGGCTCATTTTGAGGTGGCTGGAAGGGGACTAAGGAGGGAGCATTCAGTAGCAGACCACATTATTTCTGTCTTCCCGAAGCACAGAAAGATGAATGCCCATACTTAGCTTACTTTCTCATTTTTATTTTGTCAGGGGCTGCAACCTATGGAATGATAAAATCTCAGCTGGGTGGGATTTCCCACCTCAATTTACCCAATCTGGGAATTTATTGGCCCACAGGCTCAGAAGTCCGGTGGTGGCACATAAGTGACTCCAGAGTTTATTAAGTTGACAATATCCTCTGGTTCCAGTCTTCTTCCTCACAGGAGCTCTTGTTTTCCTTCTCAGTTTTTCTTCAAATCTACAGGCTATTCCCAGGAGTGAGAACCTTATAGGAATTTGATTTCATGCCCTAGTTGCAAAAATCAAAAGCTCATGGTATTGTTCATTTCCCTATAATACGTGATGCATCACAGCTGTAATCTCATTTTATTCATGTTCATGCCAGCCACTGCAGTGTTTAGAAGGTTATAGGGCAGCTTCAGATTCATACTCAGGTGGCCATTACGTTTTTCATGTCCGAACAGTTGCTTAGGGAATGTTTTAGGCAAGACGTCAGTTACAGAAGGTTTGTGGCTGTTCAACTTTGAAATTTAAATAGCAGTATTAGGGACATTGCAGTAGTAATCATGTTTGTGAAGTGGCTCATAGTAACAAAAGGGCATCTGAATTTAAAGAAATGAACATAGCTTCAAATTATACACAGATTCATAGGAATTGTCAAGTTTTTAAGGTATACTTTGATTCTACTTAAAAGAATTTCGGGTTATGGACTAAATATTCTATCCATGAGTTCATGTACTGAGAGCACTTCCTACTAATAAATAGTAAAGACTTCATAGGTGACTAATAGTCTGCAAAAGGCTAAAGGATGCACTAACAAACTGCTTTGAAAACCTGTTCATATCATCATCACATGCATTATGGCAAATTTTCTCTTACTATTATGATTTCAATATGAATGGTTTGGGGCCGTTACTGAATTTAATTTAATTAATTGAATTTTGTCATTCTTCTTTAAAGCTAATTATTGTAGACCTTAAGCACTTAAGATATGATGGACTTTTGCTGTGAAAAAGACATTGGTTTGAATTGAATAAGGATTCATCTAAAAAGTCATCAATATAAACATTCTGAAGAACGATAAAAATTATCTATATTATTCTGGGGATTATACAATTAATAAACCATATATTGGAATATTTTCTGACATACTGAAGTTATTCAATGAATATTAACTATGTTTGGAGTATGAGTTTCAGTAACTTATGGACATTTACCTTTCAGACACAGATAATTGCAGAAATGGCAAATAAAACAGAATTTTATAGGTCATTTCCATCTGACTGTGGTCAATAGCACTAAAAATATCTCAAGAAGTCTTTCCATTTTTAGAATCTGAAGTCAAAACCTGAGAAAAGTTTTTAGAACATTCATGCTGTTTTTTTTGAGAGGTAAAGTCCACTTTTAAAATCATGGATTAAGGCTAAAGAAAATTATATGTATTTAGTTCAAAGGAATATGTATGTATTTCTTGTATTTCTTAATCTGATCTTCCATCATAAGTCTTTACACTAATTTTATTGTGGTATATTTCTAAATCCAGTAAATTTCTAACTGACATTTTCTTTATTCTAAAATAACATAACCAAAAAGATAATGGTATTCTCAGGTGAGTAATAGACTTTGCAGTTATGATTTTATGATTAAATTTGTATATCCTTGAAACATTGAAACATTGTTACTATAGCTTGTCAGAAATTGGATCTTAGTTGAGACCTTCTGTATGCAACACACACACACACACACACACACACACACACCTTGGAGTTGGCAGGTACAAGAAATAATCTGAGTATTGGGCTATAATCTGTTTATTTGGAGTTCATTGGAAGAGTCTGAAACCACCTTCTGAAGAATGTAATGAAGTAGGAGAAAAGAACTAAGACTTAGATCTCTTTGTTCTTTATCTCTTTTACCTAGTAAGGCAAAAGAAATAAATAACTTAGAATTTTTATTAAGGTAGCAAATTGAGTACATGCTAAGGCAAAAATGAAAAATAACAAATGGCCTGGACTGTAGAGTGGATGTCCCTGGAGGATAGACTCCTATAGTAAACTTCACCCGCCCAGGGCTCAGGGATCATTGTGGAAGTGGGGACTGTAATAGTGAAAGAGCCAAAGGAGGTGCATGAACACAAGGTGCAGAATCTTCCCAGCTTCTTGGAACTCCCTCATATAAATATTAGAGCAATGGTGATAGCATACCAACACCCATGGAAACTTAATCAAAGACCCAGCATAGAACTGAGGAAATGGGCAATAGGTCACTGACTGTTACTAATCAAGGAATCATTGACACTTGATCACTGCTATGTGAGGGAGACTTGATCTTTAAAGGAGCTGTATTAGATAGGCTGAGCAGTCTCCAGTGGATGAAATCACACCAAGGAGCAACTGGGTACACAAATTTGAGTAGAGAGGCCTTAACATATTTGACAGAGTGTCTGAGACCAGATGGGCAGGCTATGAGGGGACGTAGATAGGGGAGGTGATAGAAATATAATTAAGATGTATTGTATGAAATCAACAAAGATGTAATAAAATATACATTCAAATATGCACTGGAAATACTTAGCTTTTGAGATGGCAGTCCTATGGGCCAAATTTAATTTCAGAATTCTCCTAAAAGAGAAATAATCACAACACAACATTACCTCCTACTTGGAAGGAACCTGCTAGCTAAAAAATAATGATAATAACTAGGAAAGATGATCAAATTGATAGAAATAAGGGATAAACAGAGAAACCTGAATAAGAAAATGATTCTATGTGCTAAGTGGACTCTTCTATTCTCTTGTGTAAGGGAGCAGGAAAGCAGGATGCTGCCATTGACAGGCACCATTCGCTTACAAGTATGCATTTGAAAACTGGAAAAATCCGATGGCCTAAGGATGTTATCATTGATACTGAAGTGTAAGACCTATAACCTTGAGTAAGCTGTGCTCACCAATGAAAAAATAAAATATCGTCTACTTCTGACTTGCTTGGCTCAGAAGAAATTCACCCATATAAACAGCTTCCTTTGTCTTTTTAGAAATGTAAGTGCTTTAGAGAAGAGATAAGCATATTGGTCTTTGCATGGGAATCATTTTCTCTTATTTAAGTACTGACAGTGGCTCACTCTTTGATAGGACCATGCCTACATCTAGGAGACTGTTGGAGAATATAATGATGGATTAAAAAATATGGTGAATATTGAAAAAGTGGAATTCATGTATAATAGCTAAAGGTTCAGCTGAAGTTTTTAGTAATAATTGTCTTGTAGGTGATGGAGTTTCTAAGGATGAGTGAGTTCATACTGTCTTGTGAGAAATGCAAGCAACTCACAGGGAAAAGCAAAAATGAGGAGATCGTGTATTTTGCAAACTATATTAATGACTAGACTGAAAACATAGCGAGACATACTCAGTGAAAACTTGTTGTAAATGTTGTAATGAGAATTGTTAACTCTAGTTTATGTCTTATTTTTAGATGTAGCATGGGGTCTGATTTTATCAAGGAATATCATAACGGTAGAACATAACAATCTGTCCTTTATGGTCAAGGAAGCTCCCATCCATTTTAGTCTCAGGTTTGAAGGTAGACCATTTAAGAATACTGTTGACTGTCCTCACTCACCACTTCCTTACAGGATAAGGAAGAACACCAGAAAGGACACGGTGGGTGGGAACAGATGCTACTTAACTAGAATTCCACTTGGGTTATTTTAAGATTTAACTCCTCTACAATCTGAATTGGTGATTAATTTTCTATTCATATGGTGTGATATTGTTGTAGTTGAGAAACAAAAGTTTCACCAGCAAATATTCAGAGTAAACCACATATTATACTTGAAAATGGCATTAATTAAATAGCCTCTGGCAAATTGCCTAGTTTGGATAAACCCCTTTGCTCTAAGATGTAGGTGGTTCCTTCTCTATTTCTCTACATATTGAAATAATAACTAAAACTGTGTCTACTATATTTTGAACTTCAATGGAAACATTGTATTTGAAAACATAGTCATAAAATATGAAACATAGGATAAATTATTTTGACTGTCATAAAACAGTCATTAAGCTGATAGTTAAGGATGGCCTGTGAGTTCAGATGATTATTATATGAAGACTATTTTAAGGCCATAGCATTAACAGTTTCAGTCACTAAATCAAAATTATAATGTTAAGAAAAGTAAATGAAGCTCAAATGTACAAGAAGAAACTCTAAGATATATTTATAAAGGTGAAGAGAGTGTTCAGCAGTGTTAAATATATAAAAAAAATAGGAGGAAAAAAACAGTTTCAAATCTGCATGATAGAAAATAGGTTCCAAAGTCTTCAATAGTAGTTTTGTCCTCTATGGTATGTCAGGTATGCAAAATCATACAGTCTGTAGCCTTAGTACTGAGTTTTTCTCCATGTCTTCTTGGCTCGAGACTTCATTTCTGTTTTAGCACTGTTGTGTTTTTCAGACGCATCACATAGATTTGAGAATATAAATAAAATTGAAACCTAAAGATCAAAATAGATTCAGCCAAGGAGGCTTGTATCATGTTTCTGATGCTGTAAATGTGCTATTTCATACTTCAGATTACATAGTTTTATGTATATTTTGGAAAGTCAAGTTGCCTTTTTTGCCCATGCATGCCTTAAATTCCTTGACCTTAATTAATACATAAGTTTTCATAGTAATTTATGTGTATATTGACATTAATATATGTCTTTATTGATTTATATAATTATATATTAATTATTTTATGTATGTGGTCACAGGCATCATTTCTCCAGATGGAGGTAATCTGTAAATTATGAAAAGAAGCTCAGTAGGACAGAAACAATTTGAGCTCTATATTTAGACAATATTCATTTAATTTTCATAAGATGACAAATGAACACTCCAAATTTTGAGTGAATGGCATACACATTATATATTATAAATTAGAAATAACAATACTTATTTTAAAAAAATTGAAAGCTTCATTTTTTTGTAATTTTTTGTGAATGATTGTGTATTTCATATACAGAACTCAATCAATTTTAATCATCTTTACATGCCATTCCCCTTCCCCTCCAACCCCCATAGTTTTCCAACTGGAATCCTTACATTCTTTCATCTGAGTAAAGGTCTATTGTGTCAAGTCAGTGACCTCAGTGCAAGTTTATCCACTAAGACCAGTCCGCTGAGAGTCCCTGCTTTAGAAATACTAGTCCATCCTCACCCAACAGTAATCAGTTGCCAATATTTCTTAAGCAAAGGTTGAGGTCTGCTACCCATTTTCCCAGTTCCATGCTGGGTTTTTGTCTGATTGAGTTTGCATGGGTCTTGAGCATGCTGAAACCAATGTAACCTCTACACCCAAGGTTCACACAGTATAGAACAAGGAGTAAAGAAGTCATTAATGAATCTCTCAACTCTCATTAATGAATCTCCCACATCTAAGAAAGGGCCAGAAACACAAAAAGTCACAAATGACTAAATCATGGAGATTAGAAATCTGCATAGTAAGGGTCCCTGGATTGGACTCATATTAAGATTCATTCACCCAAGGCTCAGGTACAATTGTGGAAGAGGAGGCAGAAGGACTGTAAAAGACAATATTCATTTTATAAACTTTTTAATGTAAAATCTACATTTGTCATATAGCATGAAAATATTATTTTTCTTTGTACATAACAGTGAATTTTCCCCTAAACTGTGAGAGAATATTGCTTTAAATAGGATTTCAGACAAATTTTTTCCCACCCATTTTTGTTGGTACACTGCAAAGATAAATTATTTAATGACAATTCCTATGTTGTTCTAACAGATGATAAAATGCAGTCTGAATGAAAGATTAAAGTATGCCTTTGTTCTGGAATACTTACTTATTTTTTTCCAAAATGTGTATATTTACCAGTCTCCACCTAAGATACAATATTCACAAATCATTGTTAAGATGGAATTTTAATAAGGAAAGAAAATGTCGCTATGAACATACATAGGAAGTTATTTGAACAACAGTGTATTCAGTGTTTTTCACAGGAGTGACACCAGTGAGTAAATGCTGAATGCTGCATAATGTAAAAGCAGGAACAACATATTTGAAAATCAATTGACTTCAATGAGCATGTGATAACTAGAAATCCTCCAAAAGGGAACGCAATTGATTTTATGTATGTACTTGTGAAATAGAACTACATATATCCCTGTATACATATTTAAATAACTAAATAACTAAAATATCCCATAAGGCAAAATTTTGATAACTTTCAGTAGTGACACAGATTTTAATTGTAAATTCCATATACCAATTGTTAGAAACGAAATTTCATACTTTAATGACTAAATCCAACAAATATGAGATTCTACCTTATTTTGTAGTTAAATCAAAGGACTTAAATCAAAGGACTTAATTATTTGAATTAAGGTGAGACATCTATCAATTGTGTTCCTACACTCATATATATATAATTAGCAAAAATACTAGACACTGGTGAGATCTCTAGAAAATGACTCTACTTTGCCATTGGCACAATTTTTATTAAACTGAAGTGCTTTGTGAATATATTTCCTTAAAATAGATCTAATATTAATTCTTAAAAATTTTAATATTAGTCAGTAATTTTACAAAATCATTTATAAGCTATGGGCTATAGATGCATATAATAAAATAAAGTGTGCTTTTCATTTTATTAAAAGGACCTATAAAATATGAAAATGTAGGAGTGTTTCAATTTGGACAAATTTGCAATTGGGCTTTTCAAAGTATAGAAATGTGGAGTAGAAACAACCTTGTTATGATTTCATTGTTACCAGGATTCATTTTTTATTAGCAGTAATTGAGCAACAGGTTAAGCATGGAAAGGTATTTGAATGTGAGAGGGCTGTATCTGTTACATAGTGCACAGGGAGGAAACAGTAGCTTCTGCTGCTTTTCATTTTAATGAGTTTTAACTCCTACACACCTGTTTCTCAATACCCAGCAGGAAAATTTAGCATTGTGAAAGATAGTAATGGAAAAACAAGAAAGCCTACTCTTCTATAAACTGATGGGAAGCTTGCAACTGCCCAACAGTTTTAGAATAGCTCCTGTCTGTGCTGGAGAAGATATCAGTTTAGTATGTTTCCATTCATCAATGTGAAATGAACTGTTAACAGATATGCGTTTGAGGGCATTTCAAATGTTCGAACACATCCTGTGAAAAAATAAACATGATGGCACACACCTTTAATTCCAGCACTTGGGAGGCAGAGGCATGTGGATCTCTGTGAGTTCAAGGCCAGCCTGGTCTACATAGTGAGTTCCAAGCCAGCACGGTCTACAGTGAGACCCTGTCTCAAAAAGAAAAAAGAAAGATGTTCAGCAATAAGAGAAAATAAAACTCAAAGGAATATTTATTATTCAAGTACCATTCTATAATATTTTAGTCGTCTAGTTATCTAAGTCATCAACTTCAGTTCTACACTAGTGGTTTTATTTTGATATTGATTCATAAAATTTATTTCAAAGTAAATTTAAAAACTATTTAATTATGCAAGTAAATTCAGGTAATCAGCTCTATGAATCCTAATGCAATTTTATTAAGTATTCTTTATTGTTGTCGACCACATACCAGCCACTATTGAAAGTGCTCAACTTCCATGATCTCGTTTATATTTGCAGAAATGTTACAGGGTAACTATAATGGTTTCTGTTTCATATTTAAGAAAAATAAAACCAAAAATTATCATATTTACCAAGTTCTCACAGCTACCAAGTAATAGAGAGTAGTTAGTCCAGAACTAACATTGTTAACAGATTTATCTCTCTATAATAATATTTATTTAGATATTTCAAGGGCACACTTCAGAAGTTTATTATTTTGGGGAAATATGTCAGAGTTTTTCTCATGAATTTTAAATTATTTATTTTAAAGGAAAACCATTTTTACTTTAAGCAACTATTAAATGGAAAAAATAAAATCTGTTTTACTTACAAGTCAAAGCACTACAGGAAATAAAGCAGTTGCTGCTTATAAGACTGTGTGGAATGCTGTAAAGTATTGACATTTGATGCATATTACTTCCACATGTTAAGTGCTCTTATGTCATTGTAAGTAGCTACTGGTTTAAGGATTTGGGGGACATAGGTTCTTACAAACAACCCAAATTATCTGCTTCTTTAAGAAGACAGAATAATAAGGACAGTTCATTATTCTGTACACAAAACCCAGAAGCTTTCATTGAAATCCAGAGCGTTGGAAGGAAAATAGATCAGCAAAATTGTGGAAACTTTAAGTGTTCATGGGGCATGAGATTGTCCTGGGTATGGGAGGGGAAGATTGATACATTGATTTCAGTTTTCTTGTGAAACATATTTCTGAGCTCATGATACACAGACATAGCAATAATGTACAATGACCTAAAAATCTATACTCTTAGATACCATCTTCCAGGATTTACTGTTTCCCTTTTGACATTTCCCAGTGAAATCCAGGGACAATTTTCATATGTCAAGCATCCCTTAAAGCAGGATTTGCAAACTCAAATGCCCAAGTGACATGCAAAATAGAGCAGATACAGGAATTACAATGATCTAATTTAAAGCTCAGATTTTACATTAAAGAATAGACCTGATATTGTCAGATCTTCTGCTTTTTTAAAGCATAGCAGGAATCAAATCTTTGGGTGATAACATCCTGTGTTTTAAATGTTAGAAATTAATGTAAGTAAAACAAGACAAGATAGCTCAATGAGGTAATTATGCTAATGGGGTTCATGTTATAGTCCCTTGTCAATACTCTCTAAATCAAGAAGATATGGCAAGTTCTTATATTCATCTCTATAAAAATATCCATAGTGTCAAACCATATGTTTGTTTCCATTGAAGGCAAAATTGATTCATGTGTTCCAAAAATCAGTCAACGAAATATTCCCAGGTAATATAGCTAATGAGATCTTTTATCTCTTCCTCAAATAAAACAATCAGTCTTGAGGTTCAAACTCAAAGATGTTTTGTACTAAAGTCAAGATGTTTTGGAGTCTATCTCTTCCCTGCAGCTAAATTTCTGCCATGAATATGGTTGGAATTTTGCATATGGAGGAACAGGTGCTTTTCTGTGGAGGGCATAAATTAAACACAAGACCTATTGATGCTCAAGTGTACTTGACTATTGCTTTGGTGGAGGTGGTATTTGTTTTCATAAGCTTCTGTAACAAAGCTAAATTCTCTCTGACAATTATGTTGACCAAGTATCTGTGCACAGTGGGATTTTCTTGCTAAATCTGGAATGGCACGGGACCAACTTCTCAATTGCTGTATGCAAGGTGACCTTTCTGACAATAGAACTAATTCAGTAAGCCTCTACAGAAATGACTGAAAAGTGAAATAAAAACAATCCAAAGTGTCTGAAATACACATGGTTCCACAGACATGCAACTTATTTAAATCCAAAATGCTGTCAAGTGGTAAATCACTATAAGAAAACACTATACACTTCTTTACAGTTCTAAGTTTATTTACTTTTCAAACTAAGATATCCACATATTCTACTTTCTTTATGAGTCATAAAATGATGTAGACAAGTTCTAGTAGAATTTTGATTAACATCTCTGTGTGGGATTTCCCATCAGGAGCAGAGAGAGGTTCAAAAAAGGAAACAGAAATATAGTTCCTTGAACCCTGGTCACCTCTATTAATTTTCTAATTTCCACTTTGGAAGGTCTTCGCAGATGTTACCATCATGCTCTTTTGAAGCTCCCGAGGGGAGCTTGATGCCATTTAATTACAAAGGTGTCACTTGTGTTGTTGAAGTTTCAAACAAAATAAGGGGGCGTATCAGTACCCTCAGTGCCTGGTGTTTCCTTCTGAAGAGTAAGATACCTCAGTCAATGTTGGCAAGGGTCAGTTTTATTATAGAGTGACAAGTCACTGATGGAAATCTATCTATCTATCTATCCGATTTAAAGTAGAAACTTAAACTGGCTGAAATATGACAATTTCTTTTGTTTACCTCTCAGCAAATACTAAATCTGAATCTGTAGTTGGAAAATCATAATTTTCTTTAGAAGATAAGGAAACTAGACATCTACCCAAGTAGAGTCCTTACAAGTGAATATTATTTTCTCATCGTCAGATTTTTTTTTACTATAAGTGCATTTTAAACGTTTATTTTTGGATTTTCTATTTACTCTACCAACTTCAAAAATTTATTTTGCTGTTGCTACAGATTCAGGAGAGCACAAACCTGTCTTAATATTTGTGAATACCTTTTTGTATCTGCATGGTGATCAGAAAAGAAAGGATAAAATTAATTCAAGTCTTTTTAGAAGCACTGACAGAGTAATAAAATGTGTATTCTTTAACTTAATTATTTACGGTTTTACGGTACATTATGATAATGCTTCAGAAGCATAATTTGGAAAATGTCATTATATTCTCATACATTTCTTTATATATTATGTGATAAAACACGTTTTTTAAGCTACATTTGTTTCATTTCCCTGAGTAATAAAAACAAATGACTCGACTAGGATGCTGTCAGAAAGGAAAGTAAACTTAACTCCAAACAAAGATGTGCAGTACTGATATTCCACTTGCATAGAAGTTTCCTGCAGAATTCAATATAGGTTCTATGTGCTTTGAGTCTGTGCTCATGACAAAATTTTTCATATCAAGGAAAGAGACATAGATGAGAGATGATGAGAGAGACTGAGAGGGGAGAGCAGAATGACACTTTCTTCATATATAGGACCTAGACTCTGAGGCCTGGGATGTCTTACTGGAGCCTAGCTATCCGTGAAAATTTCCACCATGCAAAATAGCCAAGCTAGGAAATGATTTTTCAACAGATGGGCATTTGGGATCATTTAAGACACTAACTCTATGTACTGTGACTTGGCATCACTGAATCATACTTGGGGAAAAACTGCAGTTCTGATTATTTAGGAGAAAAGTTACAGATAAAGAGGTAGGCGCTAAACATCTGAAATAAGGGCGGAGTTCAAAATAAACATTTAAATACTTTTGTCAGGGTAAAGAAAACTATTGTTTTGTACCAAATGCTTTCACCAAAATGCAAAGAAAAGTGAAATAAGAGTTTCTTCTTTATTTTTGATTTGCTTTACCTTTTCTTTGTACAAAATTGAAATACTATGAAAGTAAGGAAGGGGGAGGGAGGAAAATGAAGTTTCTCGATGCATCCATGTTGCTGAACAATATCTTCTAATATGGAGGAGAGTAAAGAGAACAATATTTACAATTTTTAAAAGAGAATGTTTTTTTCAATAATGTTTTTAACTGTACTGAAAACAGTTATAAGAACTACATTTCAGGTGGTGAGTAGTAACACATGTAAGAAAGAAAAGTATGAGGAGGAGCTTAAGAAGGGGTTTAAAAGACAAAAGTAAGAGAAAGTGCTTAGAAAGAAAAGATAGAATACTAAAGAAAGAGGTAGAGATGCTTGATTGAGCAATATCTGTGGTTATAGATGAATAGAATTAGAATGATTACTGTACCTGAGATAAACTACGCAACTAGGAATGAAGACGAGGAGGTGAGGAGAAGAGCAGAAGAGAAGAAACCTCTTACCAGATTGCTTGCTTTATGTCTTTAATTCTCAAAGAAGGAAACTGAATAAAGAAGACCCACAGACAGAAAAGACACACAAAATAAAAAATTAAATGATGATAGATAGATGGATAGATGATAGATAGACAGAAGATGGATAGATAGAGAGATAGATGAAGGGAAAGAAGAGCTGAGAGGAGATCGAGGGTGACAGAGAACTTGGCAACCTTGTTAAGAATGAGATCTGATTTTTGGAAGCTAAGAATGCGAAATCAAGTCGAAAGGGATGGATATTGCAAAATGGATTCGAAGAAAGTCAGAATAAAAAGTAATGGAGAAGGAAAGCTGAGTGCTGAGAGGGGATCCTTCTACCCATGTTTGCACATGTCCCCTCTAAGGCAAACTCCTTCGAATCTCACCTCATTTTTAGCAAACACTGTGAAAGAACTTGAAATGTAGACTGTACCATGATTTAGGTGCGGTGTGTACATTCGTTACCTTTTGTACCTGTAATAAAACACCATGGCCAAAGCAAGCTCTGGAAGAGTTTATTTAGGCTTACAGTTCCAGAGGGATGTGCATACTTGAGGAAGGGGCAGCATGGGAGTGGAGGCTAGAGCAGGAAACTGGAATATAGCATCTTCAATCACAAATGGGAAACAGAAAACTGACAGTCAGCGGGTTGTGACTCTCTTTTCCCAGTCAGACGGCAAATGCTCTAAAATTTTCATCAGTATGATCTGTTCCTTTAAATGAGCAGAAGGGCACTCTCAAACTTGTTTCCCATCAAGGAATATTAAGGTAAAATATAAAAGCTTTCTTTCTCTTTTTACTAGTATTCAATTAACTTTAAAAGCTTTTATACAGTTCAAAAATGGAATTATCAAGTGAGAAATGGGGAAGATGGGGAAACCTTAGTGGGAATGGCATAGAAGGCGGATTACACGGGGAGACAGAAAGAGAGGAGAGATAAATAAGGCCAAGCTAGTATAAAACAGCAGAGAGAATCGTATTAGTATAACAAATTAAGACAAATTACACATTCAATATCTCTACATGAGTCCATATGTATAGCTGAAACCTACATAGAAGAAACTGTCCCAGGCGGGAGAAACATTGTTGACCAGGATGGTCCTAGAGACTCCCAAAATTACACAGGCTATTGGTACAGCCCTAGATTGCTTCCCAGAACTTGAAGGTAAAGCCCTATTGCTGAGGACAGGTCATATTTCAGACGCAGGATTGGGAGCAATGGAGCTGGAACTGACATGGAAGTCATTTTTCCTGAAGTCTAGCTGTCAGAGCTCTGGAAAGCACTACATAAGCCACTAAGAGAGAGCATCAATCAATGACCCAACCCAGCTTCATGACATAACAACCACATCAATGACAGGACAGCATATGGCACTGGTGAGGTAGGGGTACTTTTATCTTGGGGGACAATCAACAGCTACCTAATCAGACTTCAAGTCCACCCATTGGGAGGAAACTAATGTGTGGTGCTGTAATCACTAATCTTAGTAAAATCTCCAATATACCCCTTGGATATATCCTTATATTTACAGTCAGGTGTCCCAGTCACCACTCATCAAAGAAGCTTCTTTTGCACCAGAGACTACTACAGAATACTATAAATGGTCATATACAGTCATTGTGAATTTCCCAAGCCTAAGTGGCATACCTACAATGCAGTTTCTACACCTAAGGTTCATGGAACATAGAATACAGGGCGAAGAGGCCACTAATAAATCTCTCAACTCTCATTAATGAAGCTATCAAAAGCAACAGAGGGCCAGAAACACAAAAGGTCACAAATGGCCAACGAGCGGAGAGTAGGAGTCTGCAGGGTGTGATTCCCTGGACAGGATTCCTATATAAAATCTCACACACCCAGGGCTCAGAGACCATTGTGGAACAGGGGGCAGGAAGATTGTAAGAGCCAAGGAGTAGGTGCATGAAAGCTCCTGGGACCCTGCCCATATGAGCCAACAGCAGTGGGCCCATGTCAAGCAAAAAAGAACAAACAAACAAACAAACAAACAAAAAATCCAGCACGAAACTGGGGAAATGATAGCAGATCCCAATCTTAGTTGAAGAAATATTGGTGGATTACTGTTGGGTGAGGAACAATTAATCCTCTTAAAGTGATGTTCTCTGGATATATTTTCTAGACCTCATTGGATGAAATTTCACTGAGGACTCTTCCTGATCACTAACTTGACAAAATAGACCTTAACACAAATGACAGACTCTATGAATGCCAGCAAGGGGTCGGGGAACTGTGGGAGGGTTCCAGTGATGAAGAGGGTATAAACTGATTAAGATTGATTGAGGTGTTCTGTATTAAATGTACAGTATTCAATTAAAAAATAAAATCTAAAAGTAATTAAAATGAAATGTTATAGAAGAATACAGATTCGGTAGCACTAAAATAGAGTCATTCTTTTAGTAACTTTTTACTTCTGTCTAAAAAACTGGAAATGTAGAGGAAAGATCTTTAATTCTTCTTTCACTATTAAAATGAAATAGAAAAAAAAGATAATGTTTGGGAATTTTTAGACGAAATGATTTAGTCTCAGAATGAGTGTCAGCACTCACGGCTTTAAATATCTGTAAGTTCCACCAGTATTTAAGAATTTTTAGTTTCTATTGTTTCTCTAATTCATGACATCAGTAACTGCCATCTTTATTGAACTGGCTTTCATCTCCTGGGAACAAAAACCAAATAAATACATGATAAACAGAAATGTCTAGGCTAAATGTGGTGGTTTGAATGAGAATATCCCCCATTGGTTCCAAATATTTGTACATTTTGTCCCCAGTTGGTGTCCCTGTTTTAGAAATCTTAGAAGGTGTGGCCTTGCTGGAGGAAGCATGTCAATGGGGAAGGCTTAGAGAGTTACTAAGATTTGCCAAATGTCCAGTTATTCTCTTCTTGTGCCTGCTGGAAGATGCTATTGTGCTTAGCTTTGTGCTCCTGTTCTGGCTACCTCTTGCACCATGCCTCCCCACTCCGCTGCCGCACACCCCATGATGGGCTCTCATTCCTCTGAAACTTTTTCTTCTATAAGATCCCTTGGTCACAGGGTTTTATCACGGCAACAGAAAAGTAACTATTACACAAATGTTGACATTTCCTGTTAGTTATGTAAAATATATTTCTTCATAAAAAAAACTGTATAGCTGTCTTCAGAACTAGTTTATGATAATATGCTATTCAGTCTGTTTTATAAACATAAGAACTTCTAAAATACATGTCACTCTAGAATATATGCGTACTTTGTGACATCAAGACATTTAAATATCGAGAAAGGAATTTCAAAGTCTTATTATTACTTTCTCTTTTCTCTTTTCTCAGGTCAAGAGAAGGCTTCTAACTCAGGAGATTAAGTATTGTGAAATACAGTGTTCTCATTCATTTATAAAGGACAGAAGCACCGTAAGTGAGGTAAAAATCCTTTTTTGTGAATCAGTGTAATGCCTACAACAATCCTCAATCTTTTTCTGTCTTAAAATTATTTGACTATGAATAATAAAATTAAAGAATTCAAATGGCATTTACTACTTTTTATTTATATTTATGAATTTGTATCTAGGTTCATGTCCATTTCAAGGAGAGATAGGGTGTGTGCTGCATTGCATATTTGAGTAATGTTTTTGCTGGTCCTGGACCCATGGTGAAATAGATGTTATTTCAGTTCTTCTTCATCCCTAGATCTGCTAGGTTTCGGTGTTAATAAGCTGTCCTCTGATTATAAGCCTATGCTTTCTGTTTCTTCCCCATGTTTTACATTATTTTTGAATGTCAAAGAACTGCCATTCAGTATTCTTGTACATTAAATGAAGCAAGAGAATTCTCCCTGATTCCTGCACATCGATAATACTTTTATACGTCATGGCCACAGTGCTGCCATACAGGTTTTCCTGTTTCCAGGATATTTAATATTTAATCCCAGTTCCTACAATAGCACAATTTTCTAAAGCACTTTTGGCACTATTATTAAGTGCAAAGAATCTCATCACTCTCAGCATGAAAATAACACATTGAAGATACTTTGGGTTTTATTATCCTCACCAATGGCATCTGTTCAACAGCATTTAAGAACTGACATATCTGAGGACCAGATGAACTACAAAAATTAATGCTAAATCACATTTTCCTACAGGCAGGGATTTTTACAAAAAAAAAAAATGACTACATGGTTTCCAGGCTAACTCATCACATTAGCAAAGTGTGGTATGCAGACTTGTTGCTTCTGTTGGTAGCTGCAGTGATGTGAATTCTTCTAATTGACTTAAATAATTGTACTGGAAAATCTTAATGCATTTTTTCAAAATATTTCTCAGGAATGCTTAGTGAAGTCCTGAAAATTAGTTCAAGTCAAATGATTTTTCTCAAAAAAAAATTCCATCTTTGTAAATCTAACAGCAATTACCAGTATCGAGCATTTATCTACCTTAGCATTTAAGGTCAGACCGTGCCAGATGTGAAGCTATCATTACTTGTCCTAATGTGTAATAGTCTCATCACCACATAAAATGTTTTATTTCATTTGCAGCCATGCCATTTCTATTAGCTTCCAAGTCAACATACAGTTCACTTCAACAGATAATGTCTTCCTTGATTTGCTTGTAAAAGATTGTGTATATGTGATGCTTCAGGCATAAAGCATGTTCAAATGGCCAATTTGAAGGAATAGTAACAGGAAATAATTCCCTGAGAATAAAGGAGCCCACATCATATTCAACAAGGGAATTTGCTTGTTTTTTAAAAACGTTTTCTTCAGGTTTTGTGCATTTCATATAATACAAGTTAATCAAATTGGACCTCTTCCTCCAATCTACCCCTCCATAGCCCCCCTCACTGGATTTCATGCATTCTGTCATATATGTTAAGTTCTATTCAAACAAGCATTTGTATACAGATATCTCTGTGCACAAGTTCATTCACTGGAGTCTACTCAGCCTATCTTGAATCACTCCCTTAAAGATCTACTCCCCTTCACCTCACACTAATCAGCTGCCAATAGTTCCTTGGTTAAGGTCGGGGCATGCTGTCCATTTCCTCAGTTCTGTGCTGGGTTTTTGTCTGATTGAATCAGCATGGGTCTTGTGCACACTGTCAACATCGATGCAAGTTCCCAGAGGCATGAATGTCCCTGTTTCCTTATGTTCATGTACCAAGCCTGGCTCTTGCAATCTTTCTGTCCACTTTTCCACAATGGTCCCTTTGGATGGATAGGTTTAATATAGGAGTCCTATCCAGGGGCACACACACTCTGTGGTCTCTTGTTCTCTGCAGTTTGACCAGTTGTGACCTTCTGCATACATTGCATTCTGTTGTATGAGGAAGATTCACTTGTGAGAGTTGAGAGATGGATTAATATTCTCTCTACCTCTTGTTTCACTATATTCTGTAGACCCTAGGTTCCACTGTGGATAAGAAACTTAGGGCTGGGTATCTCTCAGACATAATTATCTCTATATGATCAGTTGTGGAACTGTGTAATAGCCTCCATCTGTTTCAAAAAGCTTTTTGATGGTGGAGTATGGTATATTTGTCTGTAAATATAAGGATAAATATTTAGCATACAGTAAGAAATTTCATTTCCCTAGAGATATAATAGAGTAAGGGTTTTCTCTAAGATCTATGACCTCACCAACCATGTGTGTTTGGCTATATTTATAGTACCACCCATGAGTTCCCACTCATTGAAGAGGCTAAGTCCAATTAAATAGCTGTTGATTATCCCCAAGATAAGGTTTCTCTTAAAAAATACTTGGGATTGGTTTCAGGTAAGATTTTTCACCAAACTGCAGTTTTTGTAGAACATAGTCTAACATAGATTTTGTTAAAACAATGTATTAAATTTTTATTGGCTTTTATCCATGGCACATGCTGTTGACTTTCATACAGACAATTCAAGTATATCGAGGAGCTTTGATCATACCCCCTTTCACTCTACCCCTCTATTCACTCCTTTCCTCCTTCTCCTCCTGTTAGTCTCTTCCCATAGTCTCCTTATTCTAATGCATATGAAAAGGAATACGGGCTTGTACTAGTGTTCAAGGTTAAATACACAAACAGAAATATCAAGCTAGGATCTGCATATGAGAAAGAACATGAGGCATATGTTCTTCTGTTCCTCAGTTATTTACCTAAATTTATTTTTAACATTCATTCATTTACCACAGATTTCATGACTTTATTTTTCTTACAGCTGAAAAGATTCATATATAGGTAGTTTTATGTACATATAAGAATGTCTAAGACCTACAAATGAGAAAAAAAACACATGATCAAAAACACTTGCTTTTTATGTCTGACTTATTTTGTTTAGTATTATCATCATCACCTGTCTATGTTCAAGCAAATGCTCTTCTTTTTCTAAATGGATTTCTTTGTAGGCATTAAGCTGTTTCTCTTCACCTTGCTACAGGGGGAAGGAGAGCCATAACAGCTGACAGGGCACAAAAAGGAGCAAACTAAAAATAAAGTTTCTTGAAATACCTACAAATGTGTGTTGCCAAAATTTCAGAGTAGATATATTAGTGAATGAATTAGGTTCTCATGAAGAAAGTCTTCTTCAGAAATATATGACACCATCCTTTGAACCTAATGGGCGCATGAGAACTGCTAAGGAGAAGGAAAACTGCCCTTTGGCAAATAGCCAGACACTGCTGCAGTGAGTCCCTGTGACTGCCAGAAGGATGCAGGAATAATTAATGAGGTCAGGTCTATGGGAGAGAACTACTCATCACTGTGCTTTGAGTATGTGGGGGGTGTGCGTGTGCATGTGTGATTCTGTTTTGCTGACTGCCTGAACACAAATAGATACCCTTGCTCTTTTTTTTATAATTTTCAAAGAAATTATTCATTGTTACACACAAATAGAAGGATGTGGGTTTTAATATTCAGTTATTTCAGAGCAAATATATTCAGTGTATAGTAAAGTTATGCTCTTGATTTGTTATATCTATTGTTTTTGTTAATTTTGATAGACAGAACAAATCAAATTTGTCCAGTGGCCTTTTAACTTTGCTGCTATGTCCTTTGTGAAATCTCCATTTCTTCAGAACATACCTTTCCTTCTTCCGAATAGGTTCCCATCTAGAATTTCCTCTTTATCATAACTGATAATTTCTCTAAGAAGACCAAGGTATTTTTAGTGGGGAATAATATCATAAAAATAAGTTGTGAGCACTTTCTAGAAGTGGGTTATGGATGTTTTAAGGAAATATCAGTAAAATGCATAAATGCATATACTAGATGTGCTATACATGATGAAAACTCATAATAGTGAGTGAATATTTATGTATATATAAATTATTCTAGTAAAATTCAGTGGCAATCACTTTCATATTTAAATTTAGTCCCCTTGAAAGAGTACTTGGCTTATAATAAAACTGTGGTCTTCCTCCTCTTTTTATAATTCAGTCCTGCTCAATATAAAATAACCCAATAGTTGTGAAATTGCCGTATTCCTATTATTATTCACATAAAACTTAAAATGGAATGTTCACAATTTCTCTAAAATTTTTCAGGGTAATCTGTAAAGAATGCTGCATCTAGGTTATCTTATGAAAGCACTATCAAATAAGTAGATAAATCCTTTTGTATGATTTTTATATTACAATGCTATACTTGATTATGATTGTTTATATAGTTTTCTAATTTATGTAACTTATAGTTACAGTGGGAATGGATCAGATTTTCATAACAATACTGGTCCGTTTACTTCTTGTTTCTTCTATATTTTAGTTGTCTGTAACATTTTTATGAAAGTTTTTTGAATGCTCATTCCAAATCTAATTGATTTCCCATAGGAAATTTGATATGAATATATTTTTAGGGTCTGTTTGATGTGTTCCCTGAGGTCTCCAGAGAAAACTTCATGTGAGAAAGACTCTAGAACCCACTTCATCTTTTTTAATTCATCTTTAGTCATTTTCTGATACATTCAAAGCCCTAAATTCAAACAGAAGGATTGCCCATGTTTTCATCATTTACTTGTAAGGATTTCTAAGTAAAGACTTTCCACATTCATAAGACTAAACAAACTTAAATGTTTCCTAAGCAAAGTTTCTGGTGTCGAAAGGACTATCTTGCTGGAATAAATGTTTTCATGCTTATTGTGTCCCTAACTTTTCATGTTGAGGGAGTTCTCTTTTGTATTATTAAGGATGAGTTTTCACAGAATTGTTTCTCACATAGGCTACATATGTATGTCGTTTCTACTGTGTATGAGATTTTCCTAACTGCTACTGAAAGTATTTGTGCACTCACCACATACATCGAATTTTACTGAGTGGGCTTGCTGGTGAGCAGTCGGCTGTTCCTTCCAGCCAATGGTTTCTCACAATGATAGTGATTGTAAAAGTCATTTCCATTATGATAACTGTACTTTTATTTTTTATCTTATATTTATATTTTACCTTATTTATGAGTGTATTGCCTGAAGATATGTAAGTGCACATGTTTCGAGCAATGCTGATGGAGACCAGAAGAGGGCATCAGATCCCCTGGAACCAGAGTTAAGGACAGTTGTTAGTCATCATTTGGGTGCTGGGAACTGAACTTGGGTCCTCTTCAGGAGCAGACAGCGTTCTTAACTGCTGAGCCATTTCTCCAGCTCTGATAATTATACTTTTACATCGTAAGTGAATAAATTATTCCTAGTCATTTACATCAAATGGGATACAAAAACAATGACTGAATGTTTTATTTATTTACTTTTTATATGTATGAGTGTTTTGCCTGCATGCATGTAAGCACATCATTTGTGTGTAATGCTCCTGGAGGTCAGAAAAGGACATGAGATCCTGTAGAACTGGAGTTCTGGTTGTTAATCACCATGTGGGTACTGGGAACTGAACACAGGTCCTCTGCAAGAATAACTAGTACTCTTAACCACTGAGTTGTCTCTCACCCCAGAGCTATGTATTTTTTAAGTAGTTTAATTTTAAAGTAAATTTAAATAGTAGAGATTGGCAGATAAAGAACTGAATACTATTTGCCCTAACCTTCTCCTACCCTCAAGGATAAATATCTGTTAACTTCTAAGTTGTGGAGAGTAAAATCTTTGGGCAGAAAAAATTTCCTCCACTTATTTGAGGATTTTTACAAACCTCAAATTAAATTGTAAGCTGAAAGAGACAGATCTGTGTCTACCACTTACTTTAAACATTGAATCAAATTGCTTTTCCCTTGAAAAATTTGCCCTATTCAAGTGGAATCAATAATTTTATTTGTTTTTGTCTGGGTATAATGCATAATATATATATATATATATATATATATTTATATATATATATATGTACATATATATATATGTAATAGAAAGACAGTAAGTTAGGACTCCTTTCTTTATGCAAAAGGTGACACATTGTATCACTTACTTGACTTAGAACATGTGATTCCAAGCCAAGGTGGGTCAATTTCTCTGGCCTCTTTGTGAAGCCCACTCCATTCTTGGCTGTATTTCATCATTTTTAATTTACAGTGTTATCAGACTTAAACTGAGGTAAATACTAAGTATTCTCTATTGCTCTGTCTTTTATCAAGAGCAACACAACCTTTTAAATTTTGTCAGGAACATCACTGAGATCCAAAGACAGATGAGATAGGATGCAATGCATGAAATTGCCATGAATTAATGAAAACAGTGTTTTACTGAGACACAGACTATCAGGGTACAGAATTAAACTCCATTTCCTACTCCCTGTGTTTTATTTGTGCAGTCACCATAATGCCTCTAAAAATCTAAGCTGGAGTCTCTGAAATGGAAAAAGAAAAGCATACTACCTCAGAAGATGTTCAGTATAATGAAATCAGGAGGACTGTGGAATTTTTTTCTTCCACTTACAGTATTTTGTGACTATGTGTTGTGAGCGAGCAATAACAATCAGTTATTGTGAATAAAAATATCAATCTTTTCCTAATACATTCTTTCTTGCCCCAATCATACAAATAAGGAAAACAGTTTAGATGATAGAACTATAATGAAAGATTGATACTAATAATCCTTAGGGAATATGTTGAACTATTAATTGTACAAATGAATTGATATTCCTAATTGCCACCCTCACTTCCACTTATATGTATTTTCTTATGCTCATTACATAATGACCGATACACTTTTTAAAGAAATCGCATTTAATTTTTTAGGTCTCCTGTTCATTTGTTGTTCCAACACGCACAAAATTAAAAGGCACTCTGCTTTTAGATGGATTTAATTTTAATAAAGTACTGCTCCATTTCCAGGTTCACTAATTATTTATAACTCAAAATAACAAAGCTGATAAGACTTTTTACATTCTTAATTTATAGAAAAAATATAAGGAAAAACACACTTGATAATTATGACTAAACTATGGAAAAATAAGCTATTTAAAGACGTTAACTAAAGTAAACAAAAAACCAAAGAATTTTCAATCTTGAAAAGATAAAAAACACTCTGAAATCTTAATTTATATTTATTTCCCTAAAATATGCACCCAGCTTCAACATGGCATGCTTTGGTACAATTCAAAAAATAAATTCATTGTTCTATTTGTCTGAAGTCTTTGGAATCATAGAATAAAAATTTGATAGATTAGAGTATAATTCCAGAATGGAGAGAGGCAGATAAATCCATCTCATATTATTTGGGGAACCCCTGCACAGTAAGTATACAAAACATGGCATCAGTGAGCTCACATGAGAGAAAGCAACGCTCTGGAAGGTGAAAGAGCAGTACCAAGATATTAACAGATGCCCATGTCTGGGAAGACAGCATCAGAGTGGGAATCTCATCTTTTTGAGCAAATTAATAAAGATCCATTTGAACCTCATGAATCACAATGTAAGAGTAAAGACTGAATCAAATATTGTGTATTTCAGTATGTGCGTCAATGAAGCAAGATAAAACAAAACATTAAACACACACACACACACACAAGCAAGTGAATTAAGTCATCTAAGAAATCCTAAAGGGAACTTTCTAAAGGATTAAGAAGGTGTCAGTAATGAAGCCACATGCTTGGACAAAACCACATTATCTAGAAAGTGGTAGCAAGAAAACTGATCCTTAGTATCAGTTGTTAATTCAGAACCCAAGAATTAAAACCAAAATATTTTATGAAGTTCTTCAATACTTTAAAAATATTAATTTAAACAAAGAATAGAATCAGGTACTTAGAAAACATGAAGAAAATAACAGGTGGGATTTTGAGTTTTTCATTTGCTTGTGTCATCAGCAGTGGGGGCATATTCTTCATTGCCAATTAACATTCCCCACTTTAAGTAGAATATTCATTGTTAGATTTGGTGGCACACTCCTGAAATCCCATCATTTAGGATGCTAAGAACATATAGCCAAGTTTGAGGCCTTCCTCGGCTACACATTGAAGTACTGCCTCAAAACAAATTAAAACAAAGAATGGATTTGAAGTGACATATTTGTAAATAAAGTCTTTTCATAAAAACCAAGCCCAATTATTTAGTGAGTCTAGTGACAATATTTCTGCATGGTATTTGTCATAAAATCTTTGTCTCATGTCTATTTAAAGAGAAGGAAAAGAGCCAATGAAGCATAAAATTCTGAGGTCATGGTCTAAACTCAAAAGTGTGTATGTGGTTGAATAGATACTGCTTTGCCTTAGAAGATGTGTTAAACAAGTGTGTCCACATTATCTTATTAATTTCATGGTGCCCATTCGACCCTTGTGAGAGGAAGAAATCTGGGAATGAGTACCAAGTATTTTCTTAAAGTGATCCTTAAAACGAAGCCAAACCCTGAAGTAGGAACTTGAAATGTCAAATATTAACTACAAGAAAAAAAGAACAAGAAAATCCCTAGATGGTTGTAACAGAATGTCTGCTACTGAAATCCACTGATTTTGTTGAAGCTACAAAAACTAGCTACAAGTCATAGTGTCTTTCTGAAGCCTTGTAAGTTGTTGAGCAGACTGTGGATACATGATCTTATATTTTTTGGGTGAACAGTGGGAAAAGTTTAGTTCCTAAAATAATGTGCTTTTAATTAAATTGATTGAGACATCCCCTGTAGTCCCAGCTAGCTTGGAGCTCACTATGTACACCAGGCTGGCTTTGAACTCCTCTGCCCACCCCCCAAGTCCTGGGATTAAAGGCGTATGTCCCTATGCCATCTGAAGTTTCTTTTTCTTAAAAAATATTTTATGTATTTATTTTTATTATACACTTATATGTGTGTGTGTGTGTTGTCTGCATGTATGTATGTGCACCTATGTTGTCCAATGTCTTCAGAGTTTGATCTGTGCTGGATCCCCAGGAATCGGAGTCTTCACTTGTTAGCTGCCAAGTGGGTGCTGGGAACCATACCCAGCAAGAGCAGCCAGTGCTCTTAACTGCTGAATCATATCTCCAGCCCTTATTGAAACGTCTTACAGTATATATATGTATATATATGTGTGTATATATATATATAAACTTTATAAAAAGAAATCAAAATGAATTAGCTTTCTCATAGAAGGGGGACCCTGCCCTATTAGACACCTTAAGCTATCAAAATAAAAGATCAGTTCTAGGAACTGATTGTCTTTTTTGAAGCTTTTGACCGGAGGGTCTCATAGACCCTCAAATAATAAACACTAGCCATTGCCCTTATTCTTGGTTACCATCAGAACTTCACCGTAAGACCCTAGTGCTGAAGACACTGCATACTTGAGCTGTAGAACTAATAAGGAGAAATAAAGCTGGTACAGACTTCAAAGTTTCACCTTTACCTACTAACTTTCATAGTGTTGGAATTTTCTATGAATGCTACCAGAAGAGGAAATTAATCATCAACTTTACCTAGATATGAACTCTGAGCTACAGCCAATTGCACTGTCAAGATGTATGCTCACTGGTGCAATAGTGACATGTATATTAAAGGAGTAACCAGCACTTTCTAATTGAATTTAAAGTCTGTTTCCTAAGATGGAGCCCAAAGCAGACATTGATATGAGGCCTAGGAACCTGATATCACTGAGACATATATACCCAGTAGTTTCAGCTAAGCTAGAATGCACTATGTAGACCAGGCTGGCCTTAAACTCACAGAGATCTGCCTTCCTAATGACTTATTTGTTATACCCATAGATAAATACATCTCTCACCTTGTACCCAAGAAGCTTCTTTATGTAGTAAATGATTAACAGAGAGACTCACAACAAGCAGAGAATAAGAAGCTTTAGAGTGATTCCTCTGAAGACACCTGTACCAAACTTCTGCTTTCAGAAGAGGGAGCAGAGAGATTGTAAGAGCCAAAGTTACCTGATGACCACAAGGAATCAGCGTTTTCAGACATCCAAGCAGTTACTCTATGAACTCACAGAAATGGTGACAGCAAGCACAAGTCCTACATAAATTCAGGCAACAAAACCTCAGCATAAGTGTGAGAAAGTGGACTGTTTATGAAGAGATTCATCATAGGAGAGACCAAGGTACACATCAATGAGGCCACCATATCCTGGCTCAGAGAATGTGACACAGATGAGCCAAGATCAATACATCTATCTCTTGCCAGAGAAACTTCTTGCAACAGATGTTCGTGAACACAGAGACTTATATTGCCAACATGAAAAGAATAAAAGACTATGTAGTGCTCAGTTCTAAATGGGACACCAATATCACACGCTATAGACACCATTTTGTCAACATTTTACCTGGTTTGTCTAACTTCTTTTATAAAGAGACTGTATGTCTTTAAATAGTCAGATAATGATCAATAATATGTTTTCTTCATATTATATTATGAATGTCTGTTCATCTGTTGGGGTCCTAGTGCTCTGGGCCAGACCGAGGGGGACAAAGGGTCTCCGCCATGACGTGGTGATTGGCATGGAGTAAACAAACAGATCCGGGGAACTGAGTGAGAAGCATGCAGAGGGCAAGCCACAGCAAACTCAGTTTTTTCGAGGAAGTGCACAGTTATATGATGTTTGCTACCCAGTCACCCTATAGGGTGGCTCCCGACTGCAGCCAATAGAAATTTGTCTCTTAGGCAGATCATCTTGGTGCAGGTTCTTTCCAGGTGCTGGGCAGAAGCTGGCCTGGCAAGAAAGGAGTGCGGCATCCACAGGAGCCACTCTCTTAATCCTCAGAGCAGGTGGCCTGGCTAAGGCCCACACTGCATTATGCCATACGTTCATCAACCATTTTTAGAACTTATTTTTCAATGAATGAGTTGAAATAAACTAGACGTCTACTGTTCTACAACTGAACATTTTCTGACAAATAATGCTGAATAATATATTTATCTGTTACTGCATAACATGATTAAAGCAATTTATTTTCAAAAAAGTATTATTTTATTATTTAAAAACGTTATTCTTGTGTTTTATATCTGATGGGATGGCTAAGCATCATCTGAAAATCTAACATCAGCAGAAGAAACTGAACAAGGCAGTGAAATTAGAAGTGGTTTACTCAGTCCTTATTAGATCTTTGTGCTTTCTTGTGTTATTTGAGTATTTCCATGAATTAGATTCAAATTTCCTGCTGGGAGTTTTGTTCTGTTTAGAAAATATTGTAAGTTTATGAAAAGTCATTATCTACATTGCTTCCTCTGCACTTCCCTTGGGAAGTTATAAACTTCTTGTTTTTAAACACATAGCAATATTTTCATAGGCAATCTGAAATATGTAACATATTTATATGAACACATTAAGCATGCTCACCATCTTATTTCTTCAACACAAAATCAATCAGATAAGCTTTCTTTCCCTATATCAATCAAAGGCGTTTAAAAGCAAGTAAAACAGAGTGAGGAATATAACTCTGTGCTACAGCTCTTGCCTAGTTAGAAAAGGTTCACATTTTGAACTTCAGCATTGCAAATAAACAAAAATTATATATATATATATGTATATATATATATATATATATATATAATGCCAAGATTAGGCAACAAGGATAATCTCATAGATCATACTGTTGACCCTATTCAACATATTTTTTTTCCTTTTTATAAAGGCCAAGGTAATAACTCCAATGATTCTTTATCTCAATCATCCATGCAATGATTCAGGCACCAATAACTAATAACTACTTACTGAAGTTCTGCTTTGTATCAGAAATTGTGATTGCTCTGAAGGCAATTGTGGGTAAGAGAGACATGACCCTACAATTTATCTGTTTAGTGGCAAATAAGATGTATGGATAAATAAACAAGTAATTAGATACAGTAGGAGAGGAGTAAGCATTATGGGAATATTTATGCCCTCAATAGAATATGTAACAAGGGAGAACTTCCTAGAACAAAAGGTTAATTCAGTTGAAGCTAGATGATTGAGTAGGAATTAGTCAAGGTACAGAAAAGTAGAATAGCTTAAAGTCACAGAATGAGCATATATTGGGAGCTAAAAGCAGAGAGAATTGAAACGAAACTGAAAGCATTTCTAATGTCTGCAGCTGAATATCTTGGCCAGAGAATTGTGAAAAGAAAGGAGTATTGCACAGGACCTATCACAGGACCCATGACAATGCAGAAAGTAGCTAGATATGTATCTGCAGATCAATTTGATAAACACAGGACAATTTTAAGCAATAATATGTTGTGATCAGAACCTATAGGCTGATGTTCAATCTCTTCTGTCCAGGGAACAATATCTTCCTTGGGGATATAGTCCTTACATTAAAGTGTATCCTGTCTTAAATTACTATGCTGTTTTAATTTATACGAATTACATTCTGTAATGATATATGAATATTGTTTCTCAAAATGTCCAAATGAGCTTATATATGAACACCCAGTTGTAACTCCTTAAATTCTTCATGTTTGCCCTATATTCTAGTGCTCAAACAGAATATTTCACTGCACCAAACATAGTATTTGTTGCATTTCCTAGATACATGTTTTCAAATTTCATACATGTTGTTATGATTAGAAGACGTGAAATGGAAGATAAAATTGTGATCATAGTTAGATAGCATGCTTTATAGTTTCTTCCACAAAACTTTCTGGAGTTCATCTCCCTATTAATTCTTACAATAAATGTTGATGATAAAACTTATCATGTCAACCCTAAAATTGGAAAAATGAAGATCAGTTTGAAAGGACCTGAATATCAAAGTTGGCCTCAAATAATTTCTTTTCATGTACTGAAATGCTGAAGGATGACACAAGAAGTGAAAAGATGAATGTCTCTCCTCACCAATTTCTGGTATGTGAAAGTAGACTACCACTACAATCAAAAGAGCTCAGTAGAAACTGGTAATCTCTATTTTCACACTTGAAATATAAGCATGTCCATGAAGGAAGGATACATAATATCTAAAAGGAGAGATTCTAAACTAGACTAACCTATTTCTGCCTGGAGTTTTCTCATCCCTGTAACCAAAAATTAACCTCTGATTATTTCTTATTCACCAGATAGAAATTATCAGTTAAATTAAATCTGAATGAAACTGCCTGCATACATTGTATTTCTATACTAGAAACTGGAACATAACAACATACGAACAGTATAGCCTGATCTTCTTCTGATCTCAAATGCTGCCATATCCATGCTTAGGTTTTTATCCAAAAATTAGGCAGAATTAAATTGGGATGTAGTTGCACTTTTGACAAAAATTATGCAAGTATACTTACTTGTCAAGCAGAGTTTAAAAAGTGAGGTTGAGAACTAACCCATACTGCATGCATCACTTCTATTCCTGTAGAGGCTGCCAGAGAGACCCTAACAAACTGGAGTGAGTTTACCAAATCTCTGCCACCACGGCCATCCCCCTGCTTTGGAATTGCCTCTAGTTCCACTGCAAATGAGCTCATGCCTTTTCTGATGACTAGTAAGAACCAGTCCACCCTGTTCCCATTGGCCTACCTTTGACCTGGGCCACTTTCTGCTGAAGCATATGACTAGCTGGGAGACTTAGCAAGATCCCACCATGCTGGGTTCCATGACCCTGTTTTGATCAGTTTCTCAGTTCCAGAGTTCATACCTTTCCTGTTTAGCTAGTAAGAACTGGTCCAGCTGATCTCCATTGCCTTGACTCGGGCCTAGGCTCCTTAGCCCTCCTGGAGAAGTCTTGAATGCCTTGTCTGGATCCATTCAGTCCCTCCAATAAAAAATCAAGAGAGAATCTGAAGCCCAAATCAACTAATTTCATATCTGATGAGAAAGTTACCAAGCTACAACAATATAAACACAATCAAACTTTAACTCAGCAGAGGCAGGCCTGAGTTTCGTATCAGACACACAACCAACAATCAAAATCCTTATACCCAGACCACCACAAAACCAAAAATGATATGAAAAACCAAAACATCAAAATCCACCAGTCTTGTAGAAATACTCAGCAATGGGAACTATCTGGAGGAACCCCGGGACACAGAATTTAAAAGAACAATTATAAACATGATCAAAAAGTCAACGAATTTAAAGAATACTGAAACAACTCAAAAAAATAAAAGAGGATGGGGTAGAATTCTGACTGATGCTCAAGAAAGTACGAATACATGGGCGAATGAAATGAGAAGACAATTCAGAATTTGAAAAGTGAATTCATGAAAGAGGCAGAAAGATTGAAAAAACTTAGGATGAAATGAAGGTGGAAGCGAAGAACTCAACAAGCCAATTTGAAAGGACAGGAAGAAGACTCACCCACAGAATAAATGGAAAGGAAAACAGAATGTCAAGACGGACAATAGGGTTGAGGAATTGAACTGCTAAAGCAAAGAGCAGGAGAAAAAATTAAATGCATAGAAAGAGAATATGTAGGAAATATGGGACACCAGAAAAGAACAAATTTACACATCGGAGGTACAGAGGAAGAAGAATCTCGGGTTGATGGCATTGACCACGTCTTCAACAGAATTTTAGAAGAAAATTCCCCTAAATTAAGGGAAGACATACTCATATAGATATAAACACACAGGACACCAAATATATATATATGAATGATCAGAGCAGAAACTCCCCAAGGAATATCATAGTAAAAGCACTAAATGTACAGAACAAGAGAAAATACTGAAAGCTACAAGAAAAATTATAGTTACATAAAAAGGAAAACCCATCAGAATTACAGGTAACTTTTCAATGCAAACTATAAAAGCCACAGGGGCCTGGAGAAAACTATTTCAGATTCTAAATGACTCAGAATACTTTATCTAGCAAATTTGTCTGTCATAGTTGAAGAAGAAAGAAAAAATTTCCATGATACAAATAGGCTGAAAGAATCCAGGTCCACCAAACCAGACCTACAGAGAATGTTGGAAACAATCCAAAGGATTGAAGAAACCTATAACCATACCCAAGAGGCTACAGAAAGAAAATGAAGACATAATTATAGAAACAGACTAGACCAAAAACACCATATTAAAGTGACAGCAATCAATACCCATATTTCAATAATAACCTTAAATATCCATGGCCTCAGTTCCCCAGACAAAAGACAAAGACTAATTGAGTGGATCAAGAAACAAAATTCAACTTTATTTTTGTCTGCAAGACCTCATCTCACCATCAAGAATAGGCCTTAATTAGGGAAAAATGATGGGGAAAAAAAAAAAACCCTCCAAGTATATTAGTCTGGGTTCTCTAAAGAAACAGAACTGATACAATTTATTACATTAGGGCTGAGGAGAGATAGCTCAGTGGTTAAGGGCACTGGATGTTCTTTTACAAGACTGGGGTTCAAATCCCAGCACCTACATGGAGGCTAACAGTCATCTGTAACTCCTGTTCCAGGGGATCTGATGCCATCTTCTGACCTCCATGGGATTGCACATTGGTGCACTTTCACACATGGAGGCAATATACTTTTACACATGACATAAAATAATAAATAATATATATTTTTTTTTATTTTATTAGATTGTCTTACTGGATAGAGTTTGAGTAGTCCAACAATGGCTGCACCATACTGGAGAGGCTGAGAATCTCGTAGTTGCTCGGTCCATGATCCTGGATGTCTCAGCAGTCCTGATCTGGCCCTGAAGGCCTCATGAATTCCTGGAAGTCTGCTAGTCTTCAGTCTATGAAGAATTGGAAGATGTTAGTTCTACCATCAGTGAAGGAATGCCACAGTAACAAGTCATACTCGACAGTGAGAGAGAGTTAAGGGAGAGGAAAGCAAAAGCTTCCTTGTGACATAGAGGAAGGGGTTTAAGTCTGACTGAGATCTATTATATGAAATGAACAAAACCTCAATAAAATATACTTTAAAACAATTTAGTCATAAAAAGGCTATGGGGACTGAGAAGGTGGATCAGTAGTTAAGAGTTCTAACTACTCTTGCAGTGGCCCTGAGTTCTATTCCCAACACCAACATGGTGGCTAACAACCATCAATAACTCCAGTAACTCCAGTTCCAGGGGATCAAACATATTCTTCTGACCTCTAGGAGCACTGCATGACATGGGTGCACCTACACACATGCAGTGCAATACACTTATACACTTAAAATGAAAATATTATAAAAGGGGGCTATGGCTCTGATCAGAGGGCTCTCTAAAGAAGAAATAAAAAATTGCTAATAAGCATTTTAAAAAGTGTTCAACATCTTAAGTAATTACAGAAATGTAAATCAAAACCATGTTAATATTTCATCTAGCCCCAGTCCAAATGGCTAAGATCAAGAGAACAAATAGCACCAAATCATGGCATGGATGGGAGGAAAGGGCGGTCCTCATACACTGTTGATGGGATGGCCAAGTGATGCAACCTCTGTGGAAATCAGCATAGAGAACTTTAAAAAAATTAAAAATGAATCAACCATATGATCAGGTCATACCTCGTTAGCATATACAAAAAGGACTCATCCTACTACAGAGATATTTGCATAGCTATGTTTGTTACTGATCTTTTCATATCAGCTAAGAAATACAAGAATCTAAATGTCCCTGAACTGATGAATGAACAATGAAACTGTGGTTCATTTACACAGTGGAGTTCTTGGTGGTAAAGAAACACAAAATCACGAGATTTGCAGTTAAATGCATGGAACTAGAAATTGTTATACTAAGTGAAGTAACACAGACACTGAAAAACATGCCATATGTGTTTTCTCTTTTGTGGATCTTAAGTCCAACTATTTAAATGTGATGATAAATCCTGATGTAACCACTGGAGCCAGGAACATAGAAAGAAATTCTGGGGGTAAAAGGGGAAGGAAGATAGAGTTCAAAGGAGGTGGGTAGCAGGAGACGTTATCACAGGAGAAATGGGGAAAAGGGATGTAATTTAAGTGTGCAGAGAAACGGGAGACTTGTACAGAGGGAATGTGAGATAAATCATGCTTAGATAGTGTGAAAAACCAGAAGGAACTACATTAGTTCAAGACCTGCTGAAAAATATACATACAATATACATATGAGTGCATATGTATAGCTGAAGGCTATATAACAAAAAACACGGTCCCTTGCAGGAAAAAAAATCCCTTTACATTATTGGTCAGGATACTAATCCAAGAGACTCCCAAAATAGCACAAGGTATTGCCAAATCCCTTGATTAAGCCCCGTAATTTGAAAATAAGACCCTATTGCTGATGACAGGCCATACTTTGGACACAGGACTTGGGGCAATGGAGTTAGAACTGACCTGGAAGCCTGCTCCCTGAAGAATACCTCTCATGGTATCAGGGGATAATATGCAAGCTACTAAAGATAAAAGCAATCCATGGACCTATTCAGCTATAAGCCTAATAAGTAACAACAAGTGGCCCAACAAACTATTGCTATTGGTGTGATAGTGGTACAATTTTCTTGGGGGTACTCAAAGACTGTCTACTTTGACTGAAGGCCCACTCAATGGGAGGGAACTTATGTGTGGTATTGTAAACATAGTCAAATACACATGGAAGGGAAGGACATAGACCATAGACTAAAACCTACTTTTGCCACATTTCTAGACCAATATATTTTCTTACTGTATTTTAAATATATAACCTTATATTTACAGACAAGTGTTCCTCTTACCAATCATCAAAAAAGTTTCTTTTTGTAACAGATGTAGACTAACACAGAGTTCCAAAACTGGTCAAATGCAGAGAATTTTCTGTGAGATGCTTAGCCCTAAGTGACACATTTTCAATGCAACCTCTACACTTAAGATAAATACTTATTTCTACGCTCATCAGAGAGGTTTCCTTAGGTAGCAGATGGTGATTAACACAAAACTCACAATTTGCCAATGTGTAGAACACAAGAGGCTGCAGAGTGTTCATTACTGAATAGGACAACTATTTTAATCTTCTGCTCCCCAGGGTTCAGGGACCATTGCAGCAGAGAGGTGGAAAGACTGTAACAGCCAGAGGTGGTGGATAATCACAATGAAACAGTGTTTTCCAGACAGCTGGTCATTTACACATATGAACTCCTAGCAATGGTGACAGCATAAACAAGTCCAATGCAAGCTCAAATCAGACGAAATCCCAGCATAAACTTGGGAAATTCAGTTAGAAAACTCTTGCTGTGGGACAAGTGCAACACAAATCGATTCTGTAGGCCATATTTTATATACAGTGGAGAGCACTGAATTAAGCAAGGTGCAGTGTTTGGAGGTGTAGATTGTGAAATGAATCTAAATACCATTAAATTATAGTGAATGAAAGTCACAAAACTTCAATTAAATGTAAAGTTAGGTTGAAAATATCTATAATGTGTTATTTATACACTGAAATTTGACAAAAGAGGTTATTGATCTTATTAATTTAGAGGTTTGTTAAATGGCATTTCTTTATCTCTTCATGTCAATGTGTATGTATCTCAGAGTATATAGATTTCTCCCTCTCTTTCTTTTTTATTATCTGATGCATATGTAAAGTTTCTTATACTAAGCAAGAACCAGAATTGTGTTGCATTATTACCTAAGTGTTCTTTTAAAAGATGATCTTTTTAATGCTATGGGAAAAACTAAAAATTAAAATATATCATTTAGCATTTTATTTGGTATTTAGTTGTCAAGGACTAGTATTTCCTGTGTTTAGGAATGAGCTACAAATTATGTCAAAAACTTTACTGATTTTTCTAATTTTTAAAAATATTAATGGTGTTTTCATTCTGTTAATGCAAAAATTAAGGTTCAAATATAAACTGCTAGTTTTTTAAAATTGAAGAACAAAAAGTTATTGTGTGAGATATTATAGTCCCTTAATTATCTTTATTAATGATCACCAATAAGGAAACTTAAAAAATATTATTTTAGTAACTAAATTAAATCGCTATAAAAATATTGCTGTATTGTGAAAATTACTCATTATTACAATGCTTCTGGTACATGTATATTATTTATCTTTAATGAACATTTACTTTCTTCATTTCTTGCATTGATACAAATTGTAATATGTTGTTTTAATTCATTACTAAAGAAAATAAATGTTTAAAAATGAAAATACCATAACCTTATTGATTCCTGAATCAAAAATCTAATTTTCACAAACAAATTTCTTTGCAAGGCATGAAGTTCCAATGAGGTGAACTTTAAATGGGTTGTGTACTCAACTTTAATTTTTCAATCATTTTTTTTCAGTTCCAGCTTGAAAATAATTCTCATTTAAGTGTTCAGTTCTACATTTAATCGTCTGTGGTCTAATAAGGTATGAGGAATGATTTCCCCTCTTAGTGATTTGTTAGGGAATGTGTTGTGGCCTACAGTGGGATTAGTTTTGCAGAAGCCTCTGTGTACCTCTGAGAAGAAGGTGTAGACTGTATTCATTTGATAGAGTATTCCACAATTAACTGTTAGTTAAATCTTGTTATTTATGTTGTATTTTAGCTGAATTTTTATTGATGAATTTGACGTTAGAAGACCTGTTTTTATATAAGATAGGGTACTGAAGTCTCCTATTATTATTGTGTTAGATTCTGTGATTTCTGTGTGTCAATATTTGTTATATAAAATTAGGAGCCACAAGCCTCATTTTGTTTTTTAAAATATTTTATTTATTATTTTTATTTTAGTTTTATGAGTATGAGTGTGTTGCCTGCATGTATGTAATTGTAGCTGTGTGGTGCAATGCCCTCGGAGGTCAGAAGAGGGGCATTGAAGCCCTGGAAGTGGAGTTACAGATGGTTGTTAGGTTCCATGTGGGTGCTAGTAACTGAGCTCAGGTCCTCTGCAAGAGCAGCCAATGCTTTGAACCATTGAGTCATATCTCAAGCTGCCCCCTCCCAGACTTATTTTGTAAATTTGTAGAATAATTACATATTCCTTATGAATTTTCCTTTTCTTAATATACAATGGGCCTTTTTATCTCATCTGATAGCTTTCCTTAGAAATCAACTGTCAGATATAGGAATTGCTATACCAACTTGTTTAATGGCTTTGGGCGGGTAGCATACTGATTTCCATCTTTTAACAGTCAGATTTTGAATGTTTGTACTAGCTATATGAATTTCTTGGTCGCAATAGATAGTTGTATCTTGCTTTCTATCAAAGCAATTAATCTTTATTTTCATTATAATAGCAAGGGCATATTTAATTAAAGATATTTACTGAGAGGGATTTGCTATTTCCTCTAATTGTCTTAGTTGATATTCCTGTTGATTGGATTGCTGTTAGTTGTCTTTCTATCCCTTATTAAGAGTAAAGTCTGCTGGTTTGCTGTGATGGACATGATTAATTAGGTACCAGTGGTTCTTCTGGTTATTTTTTCATCTTTTGGAATGTAGTTTTCCTATGTTCTGAGGGATGAGTCTCATCCCTTACTTACTCAAAGCTTACTACTTTCTCCTTGTATAATATTCCCTTATGAATTTTCTGAAATGGTAGCTTGGATATTATAAATTTCCTAAATATAAATTTGTTTTGAAATGTTCTAATTTCTTAGTTAAAGGAGGATAGAGCAATCTTGATGACAGCTGTTTATTTTTAGTATTTGAACTATATCGTTCCATGCATTCCTAACTTTGAGAATTGTTGTGTTGGTAATGCAAGGGAATATGTTATTCCGGTCTAGCTGCATTTGTATGTGAGTTAGTATTTCTTCCTTACAGCTTTTTGTATTGTGTCATTGCTTTGGATTTTTTAGACTTTTAGAACAGCAAAATCCCTTAAGATTAACTGGTCAAAAAATAAAGTCTGTAGTTTATTGGTTGGAACACACGCCTTGCCAGGTTCACTGGTCAATCACCCAATCATAGGACCATCTCTAGGAAGGTAGGTTCTCCCTCATGCTAAGAGATGGACAGAATCCTTATGGTGTTAATGAGATAGTGAACTTTTCCTGCTTGGAATCCCACCTCTTACTGCAGTTCTTATGGACCTGGTTGCAGACGTGAGGGCTCTGTGAGCTCTGCCACTTTTTTAAATTCTTCATAAAAACATAACCTCTCTCCTTTTCTTCTTCATATTCTGTTTCTAAGAAAGCTTTCTCTAATCCTTTGGGCCACCCAAGCATTGCATATTTCTTTACCTTTCTCTTAAATTCCCCTTTCCTGCCATGTGACTGCTAGTTCACCAGGTGTCTGACCTCGAAGAAGGTTCTAAATCAGCATGGCTTCATAGCTTTTTCCTCCTCCCTCCATTCTACTCTTCAAGACAGTTGCCAAGACATCCAGCTTACCTGCCTTGAGGATTTTTATTTTTTAATTCTAATAAAACTGTACTAAAGCTTAGATTTCAGTCCACTCTTAAATTCTTTTAAGGATGAAACTAAGTATTCACAAGGGGACATGTTTCTCCCCTGTATAACTTCTTGACTACAATGTGCCATGGAGAGGTTTGGTTTTTGTTTTTTCTGTGTTTTGTTTTTGTTTTTGTTTTTGTTTTGTTTGTTTGTTTGTTTTTCTTTTTCCTTGTCATGTCTTTTTGGAGTTCTAGATCTCTTGAGTTTAAATGTCTCCTTCCATCTCTATGTTTGTGAAAATTTCTTCTAGAAATTATTGAGTAAATTTTATCTCAGTTTCTTCCTCTACCCCACAGATGATCTTTAGACTTTTGAATGCCTCCTAGATTTCTTGAAAGATTTGATCGTGCTTGTTTATTTTTATATATTTCTGTAAATATTATTAACTTAATTGTGTCCTACATCTCTGATATACATTCCTCTACTTAGTTTTCTATATTAATGGTGCTTTATGCTTCATTTTTCCAATTGATTGATTGATTCTTTTATTTCCAGAATTTATTATTGGTTCTTTTCAGTGTCTTTCCTTGCTGACTATTTTCTGTCCTGTATTTGAGTTTTCCTTTGGCATTAATGGCCTTTTTTTCCATTTTGATAGCTTTCTTGATGAAAACTAATTTTCTTCAGACATTTGCTTATCTGAGTCATCTATATGGTAATTGACTCTTTCCAAAATCAGACTCTGAGTGCTTCCTCTGACATCTCATTGTCTTCGGCTTCCGTGATCAGGGCATTGTGAGGCTGTAGTTGCACTATGGTGGCCTCATGTTCCTTGTGTTTCTTTATTGTGTTTTATGCATTTGTTGGAATGAATGTATCTTCCTGTTTTAACTTTTACCCTTTTCCACTCTTTTTGTTTATTTCCTTTCTTTTATGTGAGTTTTCCTAGAGGGTTTAGTTTACTGAGAATCAAGTTTCTTGCTTCAGTCTATAGAAAAATCAGCTGCATTTTGCCCCAATGACTTACTAGATGTTCTGACACTGATTTGTAGTAGGAGACGTTCTGCACCACACTGTGTCCCTGACAAAGCCCAGAGGGAATGTTACTGGAGTTCTTGCTCCAGGATACCATCTGTATTTGTTTTTCAGCAGCTTTTATTTTCTCTGTTTCCCTCCCTGTCTCTCACTGGGAGAGACAGCTAACTGATCGTTTGCGTGACTGTGGCAGCTGAAGCCCCGGTGGTGGCAGTAGTGGCAATGGCCCTTCACGCCTGGGAGAGGATGAGAGTAGTTTGGCACAGTGGCACAGCTGCCTTAATCCTCCAATAACTAACTTTATTCCCAACTCAGACACAGCTTCCAACCTACCAAACAGTTGAATCTGGGTGTTCCAGCAATGGCATTCTGCCTGCTACAGAGATGGAAGACACAGTATCTGCTCAGTCCATACAGCTGAATGCTCAGCAGTCCCAAGCCAGTCCTGGAGAGCTGGGATTTTCTAGAGGGACACTGTGTCCCATCTACTTTGGAAGGCTAAGAAGCTGGAGTCTTATGGCAGTAGGGAATGGCAGTGACAGCAATAGATACACACATTCACGGAAAAGGACATGCAGCCAAGAACACTGGTTTTCTTCTCCTTTAATATGTAGTGTTCATTGATATCTGCCAAAATTTATCTTACTCAGATTGTGGCATTTATATATGCCCCTTTCAGTTGTCACACAGTGATAGCCCAATTTAATCATTTTTTCCCACAGTTGGTTTTAAGATCTTCTATAGTGATATCTAAAAGATAGAGAAGATCCTCTTGTGGCAGAGGTAGATTTGTGTGAAAGCTATATAAAAGAGAGGGCAAATTAGTAAGAAGGTAAAAAAGAAATAGAATAAAAGATCAGTTATATAGAGATACCCATACCCAAGCAATTTATAATTGAGAAAATAGAAGTATCAGAACCCTAAAATGAACCATTAAAAGAAACTACACCATTACCATAATAAGAACATCAAGTAGAGATGACAGAGCTCACAGTGCAGCTGTTGTTCACAAGGTAATCCTCATCAAGAAACTAAAGTGTAGTCTATTATGTGCATTTGATTATCAAATGTTACTGAGTATGTCAGTGAATGGAGTATTGGAAATTCAAAATCAACAATGTTTAGAATAATGGGATCAGATGTAAAGCCTGAAAATTATAACAAATAAAGAATGTGATAAAGCTAGAAAATTTACCTATTTTCAGGATGATAAAAGATAATAATTGCAGGGAAATGAAGGGCACTGAAGAAAATATTCAGTAGGACTTATTCAGTGCTTATGTGATTTTTTAAACACAAACAAGAAATGCCATGCATTAAACTGAATTAACGTTGTCTAAAGATAATTGGTGTAGAATTGCATATAAAATAAAACCCTTTGTTTTCAGTATGTGATGAGATTAAAGACAACTTCATTGTGCATTGAAATATACCTTCGCATGCAGTTATGTTTCATAAAATGAGAAATTAGATCGAGAAGAACAGATACAAAATGCTCTCTGTATTGAAACAAGCCACAGGTGTGCTCATCCACAGATGGTATGTGAACATTGTCTGAGGATGAAATTAATTTAGGGCTTTCTGTAGCAAGTCGGCAAGCATCAAGGATGTGTGAATTGTTTTCTGGACAGTAAAATTCTACACAGCCGTCTTACATTTCTGTGGAATTAATTTGTGACCTCAAACAAGAATTAAGAACACACGCATGATGTATAAAGTTAATGATTTTGAAAGTAATGCCCTTAAAATAATGGGAAATCAATGAACATTAATTTCAGATTTCAGATGAGGTCTAAATTATCTCAAAATACAAAATCAGAAAAGTTCCAATATTGAGACCAAAGACTGTTCTTTAATGTGATTATGTGTATAAATTTCCATTTGTATTTATAGTATAAATGCATATCTTCTTATGGCTGGGTAGTTATCTACAGTTACAAAAAGTCCCAAATAGTGAAACTAAATATGGAATTCCTTACTTATGAAATCCTCTTGAGATACAGAACTATACTATTATACTATTCAGAAGAACTGTCAATTTTCAATATAAATAAGTACGAATCTGAGATTTTTATCATCACTGACAGTCCCTCTCTACTCATGGTTGTTCATTCACTAATGCACTTTAAACAATGGTACCAATTGGAGGCAACAAGTATGAACACCACCTCAGGTAGGCTATGTTTGCACAGAACTTCTGTATTAGAGCAGCATTACAGCTCTGATATGGTGAGCAGGTTATCCAACACTGGAGCTAGGGTTGATCGTTACCTCAGAGAGTAATTGGTTTCTGAAAAGCAGGCTTAGCATAGATTTGTTATAAAAGATAGATCATACCTCATTGGAAGTAACAGAGTGTTAATATCATTCATGACAGAGGAAACACAACCAAATCTCAAACAGGTTTTGAACTTGTTCGCATATATTGAAAAACATATTTAAGCTCAATTCAAAAGTATTTCAACTATTAAAGTATTATGGGGCTAGGGATACAGTCAGAACGACATGCTCACCTAGCATGCACGCTGGGGTGGATTCAGTTCTCACCACTGAAAACATAGCTATTTTATGTGAAGAATATTTAGTTTTCTTGGTATCTACCCTATATTACCATTATTATTTATACCTGCTAATTCTTGTATCTTGTAAAAACCCAAGTGTAAGTTTAACCTGTGGATATAAATGATCAATCAAGTTCAAGACCTTCATGATATAAAGAATATTTGCAAATTATATGTTTGAAATATTATTAACAATCAATTTATTGGTACAGTGGGAAAATTGTATGGAAAAAATAAGTTTGAAATATCACATCCAACACATAAAAACATAAAATTGGTTTTGTGGAGTCTATTACAATTAATGAAAAATGGCCAGTCTGAGCAGCATCCTTTCATGATCTCCATTGCAAAGACAAGTCGAGTCAGAGCGTGACACACAACATGAATCCTATAGCTTAAAAAATTTGAAAACAGAACAAGAATTGGAGAAAGAGTATTTGCATACCATCTAGTGGTAGCTTTCAAAAATGACAAAATGTTCAAAAAACTTGCTTACATGAATCTGGTATAGTTACAAAAATCCTCATTTCACATATTAAAAAAAAACATAGTAAGTAGCTGTTTTGTTCCTTTTTTATTACACATACCAACATAACCTATAAATTATTGTTTTGTGCTTATTAATTATTAAAAAGTAAAAACATTATGACTTCATAGTTGCTGACAGTTTTTACTTTTGTTCCTAAGTTGAACCATTGTTTTAAAATGCAATGCTATTAGGTTGAAGGATAAAAATATAAAAGTTGAAGTATAAGTTCCATATATGCTAACAGTGGACAATAGATGTTATCATTTGTCTCTGCAGAGCAGAATTCTGATTATGCCACAACTTTCTCTGTTGCACATAAATGGAGACAATGCTTAAGGGACTATGCCTACTAATTTTTGTCAATAAAATTGGGTAAATTTGTATGCCAGTTGCAGGGATTATTAAGATAACCACAAGTATTTAAGGAGAAAGAGCTTAGTAATTCATGTTTTCATAGGTGGGATTGGGCCAGAAGTGCTCTGTTCTTTGGGACCATCATGGCAATTAGTCCCAAAGCCAATATATAAGGCACCAGCATAGTCCCCAGAAAGCGTTGCTTCTTTATAAATGCAGAATATGGTAAGGAGGCATCTATGGCACCGTGAATGGAAGGAACAATGCTTTCTGTGCTTCACTTCCAGAAAAAGTCAAAGGAGATGGGGGATTCCTAGCACATTCACTTGGAATGGATCATGCTATAAGCAGCAAGCTGAATTCTATGACAAAAATAGAATGGTTTATATTAGTTGAGTCCTCAGCTGGGGGCCTACATAATTGAAAGAAAACCGTTTCAAGGCTGAATCTGCTGGGTAAAGCCTGCAAGGCAGAGGGTGGTTTCATTTCTTTTTTTTTCCACTCAGAGCTCTTGTTATGGGAGATGGAAAGGACATAATACATGAATATGATCCTGAAGCTTTGTTGTACAGATTGTGAGCATTTGAAATCTGGGTTTCATTGATTCTGGCTTCCTTCAAAGGTGGACACTCGTGGCACTTGTCTCATTTCTTAAGATGATTTGTTTCAAAATCCATTAATGTGTGGAGTTTGGACTAGACAGCAACAGAATTCTTTCAAATTTGAATTATTTCCCATTTTCTTAATTAATGTCATTTTCTGAAGAATTTGGATTACATAAAACTAAAGATCTATAGCGTTATGTGTTTCAGCATGAAACAGAATTCAGAAACTGAAATCCAGGTTTTTATACAGCTATTCCGTTTTTTCCAAAATAACTTCAGCAAAATTAAGTAAAAGATGAGAAGCAGTGGAAAAATCAAGAAAACAAGATTATGTTTGTCGGATTATATTTGTACATTCTTGAGATGATTTTAAGGTGGAGAACTGTTTCTTAATTTTATTGGCAAACATTAACACAGAATGAATCTTCCTCTTAATTATCCACAGGACCAGGAGGGCCATAGAGATGGATGGAAGGAGAGAGGTCAGGAAGCATGGTCCTGTAGCAATGGATCCTGACTCTTAGCAATTTACGGTACAGGAAGATCAAAGAAATTACAATAGGGAAGATCTGAGCAATTCGGTTGTAGTAAAATGTACAAGATAGAAACAAATCTTCATGAACTGAGGCATCAACAAGAAGAATTTTTTCAGCCACCTCTTTCATGAACAGATCTATGTAATCTCCTGCCATGCATGAATATTTACAGTTCTTTCTTCATGTTACGAATGTTGGTAATAGTGGAGGAATAAGGTGAGACGAGAATTCTATGGTATTTTATATTCTGCTACCATTTAATAAAGCACAGTTACCAGTGGGTTTCATGAATTAAGACCATAACCAAGCTTCATGACATTAGCTTTGCAAACACAACTTGAGCATAGTTTCCTATCAAATTTTGGAAAACTGAAATTTAGTTTGTTGATTTGAGGCTTTATAAAGAGAAATTACTTTTCAAATTCAAAAGTTTTTTTTTTCCAATATAAGTAAAAGTCCTCATTTGCCATTTCTGTGTTCTGATACCCTCTACCTTCTGGGTTGTAAGGATTTTCTGCAAATTTCAATAGGGAGATCCTTCAAATCTTTCTTCTAATATATTTCATTTAGCCACGTTACTCAAGCTTTCAGACTTCATTAGTTTCCACTTTTTTTTTTTAACTCCAGCTCTGTTCTAGTTACTCATGAAACATTAAAGATCAGTAAGCACACTATGACCTGTCTTGGTAGTGGTCTACGTTTTCCAGAATCAAGCATTCAGGAGCCGTTTAGGGGGTCTCCTTGGCACTGAATCTGGACATGTGACAGACTGAGAAACTCTGTTCAACGCCTATGGTGCTGAACATTCCACATTCTAAATATGTACCTGGAAATCTTCCCAGATTGTACATCTGCCTCTCTAATTTACACCTCCAAAGATAAGGGTGAGCAAGAAAGAGGTGAGAAGATTTAATGAATTACTTGGTACCCATGCATGTGCCAGGGGATTCTTCACAGCACACACCAAGACCTCGCAGCAGGGGCCTAGGTTGTAAACAAATACCCAAACTTTTAGTTTCACTGATATCCATGTATTTCAATGGACATCTTGCATCAAATAGTGCAATAAGTCATTTCTGTCTTTAAAAAATTAAATTAATTCACTGACAAGTTCATACATGTATAAAATGTATTCTTGCTCTTCTCTGTGTTCTCTCTTATCTCTCCTCTCAAGCCCAGCAATCCCCTTCCTCCCTACCTGTCTCTTCTCAGATTCAAGACTTTGACTTTTGTTGTAGGATTCATTTAGTTTAGTCAGGACCATTTGTGTATCCATTCCCCTCTTTCTTCTCACCCTCTATCAGCCTTTCCAAAACATGCTTTAAGTTCCACTAAATCTTTTCTCTTGGCTGACAAACTGCTGACACTTGTATCTTCGGGATTGCTTTTATTTTTCACATGTTGGTTCTTTTATCCTTTAGTGTGGATGTTTCTTTCATAGAAACTATACATTAGTTGAGTTCAAATTTTTACCTAGTAATAAAATTACTAAGAGACTGAAATGAGCAAGAGAGTGCTGGTAAGAGCATATAAATTCTGGGTTGGCTTTGTTGAAAATCATACAGTTTGCAGAGAACAACATGTTAACTTCTCTGTCTTAATTATGTTACTTGGCTTCTTGAAGTCCATGGTGTGGAAATGATAGTGTGTTGCTTATACTTTAAGGTTGGATGTCTTTAATGTAATAAAACTTAGCATAGATCTTCATGTGGAAGTTACCAACTTTCACTATAACAAGTTATGGTTTGCTTGTCCAGATGAGAAATGATTCTTCATTATCCCAAGAGTTCTTAACTTGGCATTCAGTGACTCAAAATGACTCAAGTAGACTATGGATAGAATTAAATGAATTTGTAAATATGAATGAGGAAAGTTATGCTTTTACTTTTTTTCACCCCCTAACAGAAACCTTACATAGCTTTCAATATCTGATGTGGACTAAAAATCCCAGTATTATAAGAAAAATGTTGCTTGTGTAAGTAAAACAAATCATAGCTCTTTTCACACCAATTATAGTTTTTACAAATGACTGAAAATTGTTTAGAGTATTCATTTCTTGAAGTTAGGGCAGTTATTTAAATCATGGTCTTTATTCCAAGACTCAATAACTATTGTTATTTAATAAATTAATAAACATAGATTATAAATTTAATATTTTGCAAAGATATGCATTTATTTCACTATTAGGTTCACTAATAAAAAGTATACACTTATTTTATACATTAAAAATGTTCTCTGTGAAAAGATCATCAGACTAAGAGTCTGGACAAAAGAAGAAGTTCAAAATCACCTGTGAGATGGACTTCACACTTAACCTGTTCTATAAAGCTTCCACAACTTCTTCAGGAGGAGCTCAGCACATGAGTACCTCTGCATTCATTTCTCAATTAAAGCTGACACTTATCATGTCCAGTCATGTGCTCTAGTATGTTTGTAGACCATGGACTCCTGCAGAGCAAGGCTGATCCATGTAGCATATGTTTGTTCCAAAAGTGTTTCTGGTTCTAAACTGATTAGGGTTAAGAGCTCAGATGATTCACCGAGCTCCAGATGCATCATTTGACCATAGATGCATTAGCTCTTTAGCAATTCGGTGTTTAGAATCTCCACTTCTCTCCATTGTCAAGTGCAGATACTAATAGCATCAGCCACTTCCTCCGCTGTTCTAAGTAGTATATGAGTGAAGCACATAGTGTGCTGCCTGGGAGAAAGTAGTGCTAGTGATCTTTGTAATTTCTTTGTAGCACTGGGAGCATAGGGTGTAGTAGAGGCAGTCAAATCTTTACAATTACAGTCTATTCAGCTCTTGCTTGGCACATAACAAATATGCAATGCTTATTGAAAAAATGACATGGTAAATTACTCCTTGTCTTCAGACAATCAACTGGGAAAGCTGTCATTACAAATCTGAGGTCATGAGACTGTAAAGTTACAACAACCAATCAATAGTAATTTACAAAATCTCTGATATATGTTTAATATTATGATGCATGACCCCAAGTTATACTTCAGCCTGAGTATACATATAGACGGTGAATTGTAGGTAAAAGATCAAACACATTTTGAAATGCCTCCATGAGATTCTTCTCAACTGTTGAAGTCAGCCGAGTTATGCTGAGTTCCCATTTGTCCTTCCAGTCTGTCTTCATAAAAACACTCAGCTTCCATACATTCTGTTATCTGTGTTAGGGCCCATTGTGTCAAGTTATTCCAGACTGGGGGCTATGGGGTGCGTGCCAATGGAGACATGGGCATAAAGATGATTAAGATTGATTGAGATGTTCTGTATGGAATACACAATTCAATAAAAATTCTTACAAAATGAAACAACTAAGAGCACCCAGCTTCTCCACGCATTTCATAACATTACTGCTTTCCACGTCACAATTACTTGACCAAGGCTCTGTCTTCTAACATGAAAGAATCAAATTATTAAAGATTAAGGAAATAGTTCATGAAATTAGTGTTAATACAGAAAAGAGAAGGGAACAGGAATTATTGAGAAACAGCCAGAGAGGGGAATGTATTTTGGAATGTTGAACAGAGGCTCCCCATTATACCATAGAAACAAAAGAATATAAGACACTTTCATTATGTGGTAATATGTAATATCTACTTAGATGTTGAGTTTTTTATTTTATTTATATGTATGAGTATAGTACCTGCGTGTGTATAAGTGCACCCATTTGTACAGTACTTAAGGAGGTCAGAGGAAGGCATCAAATCCCCTGGAACTGGAGTTGTGGATGGTTGTTAGCCACCATGTAGGTCCTGAGATTTGAACCTGGGTCCTCTGCAAGAGCAGTCAGAGTTCTTAACTGCTGAGACTTCGCCCCAGCCCCAATGTTGAGTTGTTTTACTAACATTTAAATTGCCTAAAAGCAATTTGTTTGAATATTTTTAAAGTCAGGTTTAGGAAAGAGATGTTCACAGGACATGGCTCTTCAAAACAACTTAGCAACAGGAACACCATTATCTCCTATAGATAAAGTCACAAATCCAAACAGTAAGAGCATACACAGAAATGTAAAGAATGGTTCCTAAAGGGTCATGGAAAATTAACATCAGCTGGACCACAGTTTCTTCACATTTCAACTACTGTATACTCTTGATTCCTTATTTGTAATACTCGTTTCCACATCTTTATGACCAGCCTCCTGGCACAAGATAAAGGTATGCAGTCACCTTTGGTTGTGTTCCCACAGTGTCAGATATGCCCAAGAGGAGCCTGAACAGACTGTCACCTCAGTTGAGTTCTGAGCTTTGATAAAATCACATACAGTTTGTTTATTTTATACTCTAAAATTTCATTATAACTGTCCTTTAAATTTTTCACTATACTTAAGTTTTGAAAGATTAAAATAACCCTGGTTCCATACCTACATTTTCTTGTGAAGAGATTTTCAGAAGTAAAACAAGAAAGAAATTAATAAAATTTTTCCCCATTATATATATCCTAAACAATGTTTGTTGCTAACTAGAAAATAGAATTAAAGACAATAAGCATTGTCAAACTCTACTACCTGTTCATGGATTCTCAAAACTGAAAGAACTTATTTCTCTTTGCAACATCATAAAAGTGATTCTGTTTGGTTTGCAGTGAATTACTTTAGACACTCAATGTAGAAAAATTTATCTACAAATTCAAGCAGATAAGAAATGCAGAATATTGTTTCAAATTTATCCTCAAAGCATATTTCCCCTTTGAAATCTATTGAAGATGTTTTCAAAAACACTAGTTTGAAAGAAGTGTTCACTTTGATGCCAATTATTATTGCTCTTAATAACTGGTACCATTTTAAAACACAAGTTACATAGTAGTGTATGTCATTTCTTTTTAAACATGAAATTATATTTGTATTAAAAGTACATATAAGGGCTTTTTATTGAAAAAAAAAACTTATAGAGGCCTAGAGAGTGGTTCAGTTGGGAAAGTGCTTGCTGAGGAAGTGTGAGTAGTACCTCAGTTCTATCCTAAGACCCACATAAAAACGCTGGCAGAGTGGAGTGCACGTCTGTAAACCCCGCACTGATTAGGTAGGATAGACAGATCCCCGGAGTTCACTGATCAGCTAACACAGATAAATCAGTAAGCTTCAGGTTCAGTGAGACATCCTCCCTAAAAAACAAATGAATAAATACAATAGGTGGAAAGCAAGTCAGGAAGATACCTGAAGTTTATCTCTGACCTCCAGACATACGCATGCAAATGTGTGCACCAACACCCATATGAAAATGTGTACACACAATCACTAACACACACACACACAAACACACACACACAAGACTGTTTCCTTAAAGAGACCTACAATCTCTATATTTTTATCGCTGGCCATACTCAAAGCTTTATGTTTGAATAAATCATTTGTAGAAAGACTATGGCTAAGATTCTCCAAACATGGTCCACAGCATTAGCTCCACTTGGGTACATAATAGAAATACAGTCTTGTGGCCCATCCTAAGGTCTTTAGATCTGAACCTCTGCAGCTGGTTTATAGCAATATGCTCTCCAGGTGCACTTGATATATGTTGAAATTTGAAAAAAAAATCAAAGAAAAAGCTATGAAAACTTTGTGATAGGCATTTTACCCTTGTGTATCACGATAAGATTAAAAGGATAACTGCATTAAAACTTTAAGCACGAGATCTTGATAAACAGTTTTTTTAAAAAAAAAGCTGCATCATATTATGGTAAATAACTTACAATTCTTATCCCAAGAAAACTCACAATTTTATTTCAAAATGTTAAAATTGCTAGACTACAACAGAGATGTTTTTATTGAAGACTAAAATTGTATTCCAATCTAGGAATAATCAAATATTTTCATGGTTAAGTGAATAGTTACATTTAATATAGTGTTTCTCTTTTACATGAAAATCTGTTCGTAAATGAAAAACACATCATAATCAAGAAGGGATTAGAACTGATGAATTAAGATATGAATTTTAAAATGCAGCAAATTTACGCTGATCATATGCAGAAAAGAGTTTGTATTGTAGGATTTCTCATACACTCTTTTTATTTTATGTGTATGAGTTTATTGCCTACATGTATGTAAGTGCATCCATGTCATGCAATGCCCACAGAGGTCAGAAGAAGGCACGGTTCCCCTGGAACTGGAGTTATGGGATGGTTGTTGGTACCATGTGGGTGCTGGGAAAGGAAACTGAGTCCTTTGCAAGAGCAGCTGGTGCCCTTAGCTGTTGAGGCATCTCTCCAGACCCTTCTCAGAGACTTTTAAGATTACAAAGCTCATTGTAGTTTCAAAACTGATTATAATTCAGTTTTAAATATTGACTGATGTGCTCATGTATTTGCAGAGAATTTTAAATGAATTATGGTTTCATTCTATTTGTTTGTATTTTTAATGACTATAATAGAGTCACTAGAAATTTATGAAGGAAATATGAGCAAAAGAAATAGGGGTTATGTTCTTAATAGATATCTAACTATAAAAAGGGTTATCTCACTCATTACATTTTTTTATTGATGCTTTGGTCACAAACAGAATTCTGAACTGGATGGAAAAAGACTGGTTACATTTAGCTTGTAGTCTTAAAACTGTTGAAAGTCATCAGGACCTTTGCTAAATACTTGGTCCTTTGAAGGAAGTTCCCAAATTGTGCAGGGCACCAACCTAATGGGCAGGTAGAGTACTCAATGCCTTGCTGTGTCTACCGACCTTACTTACCCACTGTCTACTTTTAATAGTTACTGAAAAGCTAAAATATCCCATAGGCTGAAGCCCAGATTCTCACCTCTCTGTTTCAACTGAATCATGATGATATCTTAGTTGGTAAAATGCCACGTCACTAAGTCATTAAAGCAAATTACATTTTCTCCAAGAGCCAAAGTATCCTTATCGGTTGACTAATAAAACAGAAATAGTGAAGATTAAATAAGCTATCTAAATCTTAGAGTAAATATCTCATAAAACATCACTACTGAATAAAACGAACCCTAAAAGCAAATCTCTGAGAATGATTCGGTAATATATGCCGAAATATGATTAATACTATTTAAAACTTGCATGGAAATGATAATGACATTCAATAGCTACCTCTTTAAATAGTATGTATTCACATACTTGTACTTTTAGAATGGCGTTTAATTTAATCTTGCTCCAAATTTTGTTCTCTGTACATTTCCAAGCTATTATATAAGCAATCTATCATTTCAAAGGTTATCCCAGAGAAGAGATGATGTTTGAATAGGAAGAGGTACAAATTGAGAAAACTATCCCCAGGTCTTTCTGTGAACTCACCCTGAGGGAGGAATGTGACAATGTAGTTTAATTTCCTCATTTTTAGTTGTCCTTCAGGCTACTCTTCCTTGAAGGTTCCTAAAGGGAACATTAGAATGGTATTATCCTCTAAGTTTATCTGGTCAGTTATTTATTTACCTGAAATAGTATCGAGTTCAATGGAAAATATATTTCATATAGTCATTTGTTAACTGCTGCAAAAACAGATTTTGAAAGTTTCGGGCAGCCTTAGCTTACATTCCCTCAAATATTGTATTTAAATTTTTTCTATTTAGAGAAAATAAAGGTGTTACCTTAGCAACTGCTGCAATGTACATATTCTGCTGGGGTTTCGTTTGTCTGACTTTTTATAGTAAGGAAATGTTAAAGGAGCACAAGAATGTGTGCACGATTTTTTTTTAAGAGAAAACTTTCAATTTAGGTCATATATGTTCCTCACATCATTTATAACTTCAAGTTTTTTCATATTTGTGATTCAGTTTTAGATACAGAAATTTCAAATAATAATATCTTAAATGAAGAAGATTATAAGACTTAAAGCACAGAAATTATAGTTGTGGGAAAATGTTAGGTGAATTATGAAAAACACATGAAATGAAAAATTGCATGTGATATCTTTAAGAATGGAAAGCCAGTGTTTAAACTGATATAAAAAATGTAACCCAATTAAGTCCTGAGATTACTTCAGTAATAAGAAAAATCTTAGAAACAATAATTAAGGCCATCTCCACATGCCCAGAACCAGCTACAGTGATGCTCAACTACATACTATCCTGTCTGACCCTGTCTCACACCACTGGCCTACAAACTTCAAATTAGTTCTGCAAGCAATAAAGCTTGGGCAATGGCAAAAACTTCCACTCAACAGAGGTAGCATAGAAGCTCATATCAGGCACACAGTCAAAGAAGTTCACATGCTCGAATTTTATTGCCAAACCACAAACAATATGAAATGACCAAATTATATGTTCCTTATAAAACCCAGTAGTCCTATAGAAATGTTCCTCAATGAGAATAACCTAGATAAACCCAAGAAATTTTTAAAAGGACAATCACAAGCATGAACAAAGAATATGATAAATTTTAGAAAACACAAAAAGAATATTCAGGAACATCGAGACACCATAAAAAACCAAATATATATATATATATATATATATATATATATATATATATATATATATATATATATAATAAGCATAGAAGAAGAATCCCAAGTCACTGGCATATAGCACATCTTCAATAGGATCATAGGAAAAGGAAATCCCCAAATTAAGAAAAGCTACCTTCAGATAGATACAAGACGTGTGCAGAACACTGAGCTGCCGGGATAACTAGGCTGTTAAGGTTCAGGCTAAAAACAAACAAAAAAACAGAATCATTAAAGAAAATCCCCACGTCATATTATAGCTGAAACACTAAATATATGGAACAAGGACAGAATATTGAAAACAGCAAAAGTCACAAGTCACATACAAAGGCAACTGATAAAAATAACAGCTGACTTCTCAGTGCAAACGTTAAAATCCAGAAAAGTCTGTAGCAATGTACATCAAGTTCTAAAATATCACAGCTGTCAACCCAGATTTTTTACCCAGCAAAATGATCATCCATAAATGAAAGAGATAATAAAACTTTTGATGATGTAAAGAAGCTAAAAAAATTCAAATCCACCAACCAGCTCTGCATAGAATGAAGAAACAGTGCTTCAGATTGAAAGAGAGATATAAGCACAGTAAAGCTGTTTTAAAAAGAAAAAGAAATGATGCCATAATTAAAGAAACATAAATTGGACCAAGAGTACAAACAGCAAAAATAGCAACAAAATGCAGGTTTCAACACACACTTTTCAATAACTTTAAATATTAATGGCCTCAGCCCCCCAGTCAAAAGACACATATAGCTGAAAGTATTAACAAAGATGATTTATTTTTTGTTCCCTAAGGAAAGCACGTCTTCAATGATAAGCAACACCTCAGAGTGAAAGGTTGAAGAAAAGTATTCCTAGCAAATGGCTGATGCCCTGTTTCATAACAAGCATTCTACTGCACTTTAAGACACAGATTAATACCCCACTCAGTAATCGTTGGTGATTTTAGTACTTGATTTTCTCCAGTAGATATCTCATTACAACAAAAGATAAGTAGAGAATATCAGAATTAAATTGCATCATACATCTAACGAACCTAATATATATCTCACCTAAACACTGAAAAAAATACAAATCTAATCAGCAGCCCACAGAACAAGGCAAATCTCAAAAATTGAAACAATTACATCTCAGACTACAATTCAATAACAGGAAATCAACAGCAAGAAAATGTCTAGAAATTGCACATAATCATAGAGATTAAATAACACTCTATTTGAATGATTAATGGGTCAATGAAGAAATCAAGAAGGACATAAAAGATTCCTGGAAATCATCAGATTTGCAAATATAACACACCAAAACAACTTGAACATACTAAAGCCAGTCTTAAGAAGGAAATTTATAACCCTAAATACTTAAATTGAAAAATCAGAAACAGCACAAATAAATGAGTTAATGAAACATCTCACGATTCTTGGAAAAACAAGAAAAAGTCAAATACAAATTCAGCAGATGGGAATGAATAATAAAAACCAGGACAGAAATAAATAAAATAGAAAGAAAGAAGCAAGCAAAAACAACGCAGTCAACAAAACTAGTAGCTGCTTCTTTGAAAAGTTAAACAATATTGACAGAACCATAGCCAAAGTAACCAAACCAATGAAGACACCCAAATTAATAAAGTAAAACATAAATAGGGAAATATTACCAAAAATCACACCAAAATTTCTAAGTATTATAAGAGGATATTTTAAAACCTATACTCCACTAAGTTGGAAAATCTAAAATAAATGAATGGATTTCTAGATACATCCAAGCCACCAGACTTAAATAAAGAAGAGATTAGCAGTTTAAATAGGTCCATTAAAGGTTAAGTGATTGAAACAGTAATAGAAAGGCTTCTGACTGGAAAGATAAAACAGAAAACTTAAGTTCAGATGATGAACACAGAATTCTCTCAGTCTTTCAAAGAATAACTGCAACCAGTAATTGTCAAATTATTCTAAGAAAGTAGAGAAGGAGCACTTTGAAACTCTTTGTATAAAGCTAGTATGTCTCTAACAACAAAAGTAGATAAATCCAGATACCAAAATTGTACTGGATAGATTTAGTTGTCTTGACACATTGTGTTAGAGGAAACATCAGTTGAGGAACTGTCTCCATTGTATTGGCCTGTGTTATGTTTGTGAGGCATTTTCTGGATTGTTGAGTGATGTGGGTAGGCCCAGCACACTCTGGGGGGTACCACTCTTGGACAGAGGGTTTAAGAAAGCAGAACGAGCACAAGCCCCAGGAGCAAGCCAGTAAACAGCATTTCTCCATGGTCTGTGCTCTAGGTTCCTTTTCAGAGTTTTTGTCTTGATGACGAACTATGCTGTAAGCCAAGTTTTAGTTAGTGTTTTTTATCACAGAGATAGAAACTAGAACAGAAACATACCCCAAAAAAAGAACAAAAATAAAAGAACTATAGGTCAGAAATTCCTGATGAACACAGGTACAAAACTTCTTAATAATATTTTTGCTAACCAAATACAGTTTATATATATATATATATATATATATATATATATATATATATATATATATATATATATAAAACTTCTACTACAATCAATCTGGCTTTATGCTGCAGGTGTGTGGAGGTTTTTACATGCTTCAAACAACAGATAAGATAATTAGTAAAATAGGCTTAAATACAGAAATTACATGTTCATCTCAAGAGAAGTAAGAAAGGCTTTGACAAAAAATATATAACACGTTTTCATGATAAAATGTCCTAGACATAAAAAGATGTAAGGGAAGATACCTCAACATAATAATGGCTCTCTGAAAAACTCACAGCAAACTTCATCCTAAATGTCAAAAATTCTGAAAGCAATCTCATTAAAACTAGTAATGAGATAGGTCTATTCATTAACCCCACTCCTTTTCAATATAATGCTTGATGCCCTAGCTAGACCAAAAAGACAAGAGAAGGAAATTAAAGGGATACTAATAGGAAAATAAGTCAATTTACTCCTATTTATAGATGTTTTGACATTATACAGAGGCAACCAAAAGTTCCTCCATAAAACTAGAAGTGATCAATACATTAAGCAGTGTCAGTATATAAAAAAGTACTTTAAAAATCAATAGCTTTTCTATATATCAGTAACAAAACTGCTAATAAAGAGATCATGGAAACACTCCCATTCACAACAGTCTTTTAAAAAGAAACCTAGAAGTAAACCCAAAGGGTGAACAACCTCTGCAATGAAACCTGCAATGCAAAAAATTCTAGAAGAAAATATGGGCAGTGGCCTACAAATACAGACGTAGGAAAGGACTTTCTGCTTAGGATTCAGTTCTCTCCGGAATTCATGACAACTTACTGAGAGGACCTCAAAAACCTAAAAAGGTTCCATACAGTGAATGTAATAGTCAGTTGAGTGAAGAGGAAACCCATGGAGTGGAAGAGACTCTTTACCATCTATCTATACATGTTATGGAAGATGAATATACAGAACCACTGAAGGTCTTAAAAAAAGAAAGCAATGACCTACTCAAAAACTGGGCTATTGATTTGAACAGAGCCTTCTCAAAAGAAGAAAAGAATACGGTTTAAAGTAATTATTTTTAAAGGATTCAGCATCCCTAGCAATCAGGGAAGAACAAATTAAAACTACTTTTAGATTTCATCTTGCATTACTTGGAATGGCTTAGATGAAGAAAACAACTGATAACTAATGAGGGTGAGGATTCAGAGAAAGAGGATTCACTACTGGTAGTGTTATGAATTCATGGAGTCACTACAAAAATCAGTGCAGAGAATTCTCAAAAAACTAAAACTAATTTTGATTAGCTCTTACTTTCGGTTAATTAGGCTAAGGGTCTGTCTATCTTTGTGTAATGTTTCAAAGAACCAGTTCTTAGATACATTGATTCTTTGTATTGTTTTCTTCGTTTGTATTTCATCATTTTCTGCTCTGACTTTTGTTATTTATTCTTACCTGCTGGGTTTGGGTTTAGTTTGTTCTTGCCTTTCAGAGTCCTGAGTTGTGCTTTTAAGTCATTTATTTGTGGTCGTTCTGATATTTTTAATGCAGGCACTTAGAGCTATAAGCTACCCTTTTAAGGTACCCAAAGAGTTTGTTGTGTTGTATTGTCATTTTCATTTACTTCCAGTCATAATTTTATTTCTTAATGTCTTCTTTGACTTATTCGTCATTTTAGGAGTATGCTGTTTAATCTCCATGAGTTTGAGTAGTTACTAGACCTGCTTTTGCTGTTGATTATAAGCTTTAGAGCTCTGTGGTCTGGTAGAATGAATAGAATTATGTAATTCATTTTGTATTTGCTAAGGTTTGTTTTGTGTCCCCAATGTGTGATCAATTTTAGAGAAACCTGAACAGGCTGCTGGGTAGAAAGTATGTTCACTGGCACTTGGGTGGACTATTCTGATGATATCTGTTAGGTCCATTTGATGTAATATGTCATTGAAATCAGATGTCTCTCTGTTTATTCTTTGTGCAGTTGACCTGTCCATTGGACACAGTGGGGTAGGTATCAAAGGAACCTACAATTACTGTACTGGTGTTAAGCTGTGCTTTGTAGTCCTATAGAACTGTTGCTAAGAAATGGAGTGCAGCAGAGTTTTGTGCATATCTGTTCACGACTGTAATATCCTCATGGTCAGTTGGTCATTTGATTATAATGAAGTGACCCTCTTTATCTCTTCTGATTAGTTTTAATTTGAAGTCTACTTTGTCAGGATTTTAAATTTAATTACCTGCTTGCTTCTTAGTGTCATTTTCTTGGAATGTATTTTTTCCCATCCTTTCACCCTAAGGTAGTGGCTATCCTTAAAGGTAAGATGAGTTTCTTGAAGACAACAGAAAAATGGATTTTCTTTTTAATTCATTCTACTAGCTTGTGTCTTTTGAGTGGGAAGTTGAGTCCGTTGATATTTATAGTTATTATCAAAAGAGGTATATTGGTTACTTTCATTTAATTGATTTGTGTTTGTGCACCAATTTTGTGTTTCTGTAATTATACAGAAATATATATATACAAATGTATATGTAATTTTACATATACATATATATGTCTATTATATTTACATATATATGTAAATACATATATTTTCTTGATTATGGTCAATTCTATCTTTGGTTTGTCATATTGTTTAGTGAATTCTCTGTAAGACTGGTTTGGTAGATATGAATTATTTCAGCCTATTTAGGTCATGGAATGAATTTCACTCTCTTTCCACTATGATAGATAGTTTTGCTGAGCAAATTATTCAGGGTTGGCATCCATGGTTGTTTTGAACAGGGAATAGTTTGGTTTAGGCACATATAGCTTTTCATAGTTTACACTGAAAAGTCAGCTGTAATTTTGATGAGTTTTTCTTTTTATGTAACTTTTTGTAAAATCAGATCTATTATATGACCCAGGCATATCACTCTTTTCTATATACCCAAAGGATTCAATATCAGACTACAGAGATACTTGCTCAGCCATGTTTATTGCCATTCTATTTACAATAGATAAGAAATGTAAACAACCTAGATGTCCTTTAATTGATTAATGGATAATGAAAATGTGGTGTCTACACACAATGAAATTCTATGTAGCTGAAAAGAAAAATGAAATCATAAAATTTGCAGTTAAATGGCTGGAACTGGAAAATATGATATTGGGTAAGGTAACCCAGACCAGAGAGACAAATGTATAATGTATGCTAATATTTGTGGATACTAGCTCCAAATCTTTAGATAGAAGTATAAAACCTGAAGTAACCTCAGAAGCAGAAAGGTAGAAATGGATCATGCTGGAAAAAGGGGAATAAAGACCTCTAGAGGGAGGACTAGAAGGACACAAGTGTTAAGAAGGAAGAACAGAGAAAAATCAGGGGGGTTTAACCAGGGATTGGGGAGTAATGCAGATGTAGAAGGAGGAAAGAGAGCTAACAGTAGGAATGTTTGAAAAAAACATAGGGAAAGATTTTACAGACTCACTGAAATGCACATATGTGTATATACAGACATGCATACATATATTTGTACATGTACATGTACATGTGAATTAGAGTTACCTCACACTCGGTGGCAATGTTTTCCCCAGGAGTCACAGACTATCTAATAAAACCCTCATGTACAGCAAGGGAAATCTCGCTTCAATTTATGGCCAAGTGTCTGTCCAAGAGACATACACACAATATATAGGCTATTGACATTGCCCTTAGTTGTCTTTCAGAACTTGAAGGTAAGACTCCATTGCTGAAGACACTACACACTTCAGACATAGATGTTAAAGAAACTGAACAACTACAACTGACCTAGAACTCCTGAACACTACCTGTCATAGGATTGGAAGGTGCTATGCATGCTGCCACAGGAGGAAATCATCAGCAGTCCTACTGAGTGTACAGCTTGTGAACCTCAGAAGTGACCTCTCTGGCAAGATATTCCCAAAGTTGCAATAGCGGCATTCATATATTTTTTGTAATCAATGGTTTCCTAAATGGGATTAATGTCTGATCAATAGAAGGAAATTCACACCTGGAACTTTTAAAATAACCCCTCCCTTTCACTGAAGATGTCATAAATCCTAGAGGAGAGTCCACTGCGGTCATTTTCCTAACACAGTATAACTTCTAACTACCTTCTTAATACTCACCCTTATACCTACTCTTACCCCTCATAAAAAGAGCTTCTTTTTATGGCAGATAGAGACTACTACGGAGATCCACAGGTGGTCAAAATGCACAGAATAAGTGACCATGGAGTGCCCAACCCTGAACTGTACATCTACAGTGCAACCCAACACCTAAGGATCATGGAACATTGCAGAAGAAAGGATAGAAAGTTTGTGAAATCCTAAACAAAGATGCCTGCTGCTAGACAGTGTCTTCCAACATAGACAGGGCAGCTATGCCCATGAAATCTCAATAATATGGGTGCCCAAACGAAACCTGAGTAATGAACACACCGCTGAACATGCCAACATGTACAGGAATAATTTCACTTCTCCCCCAGATGAAGAGTTGTTGGTAATCGAAGAGGCAAACTTCTGAGAGAGGGAGAATCAGTTTTGTCTAGGGATCAACCACTTGTAAGGCTATCCACTCCTAAGTAGGCATTCCTAAACACGTGTACATATGAATATTACATATGTACATGAATGCTTCATATGCGTGCAACAATAATAACTGTCGAATAAGAACTCATAAATGTGAGGCAAGTTGGGGGCAGGAGGAGGTGGGTTGGAGCAAATAAGAGGAAGAAATGATATAAACAATACACATTAAACTAAATTCTCAAGAAATAAAAATTTCAATTAAAAAATTTAAAGGAAGACAAAATGACAGTTTTCTGTAATATGCAACATATTTATATATGCACATATCACATACAGCATAAAATAGAACCTTCAGTAGTACTTTATGGAGAAAGAAATTTGCTGAACAATGCAATTTTGATTTATATAAAAAGGTGATTTAATTTTAAAGCATGAAGATGGCAATTTTTCAATAGTTAAGCTATTTTAAAACTAAGCCTTAAATATTCATCATTGCTGAGCAATGTTATGTACTTAGCAAGTAAATACCACAATTTGAATGATTATGAAACAAAATGTGTTTATAAGAGATCATGACTGTGAGTGCTGCTCGCGCTGAGTTGAAATATCACCGATACACCACTGCATTCTTGCTTTACCCTAAATGCTTTGGTTCTTCCCCTGCTGAGTCACTGAGATCAGACAAAAATAGCACAAAAAAGTGAAAATATACCCACGTACAGTCTTGGCTGCTACTCAGCTGATTCTTTTCTCTTTGAAATAATGGTTGAAAGTTTTGATCAAAAAAAGGAATTATATCCAATGACCATATGGAGTGCATCTTTCCAGTACTTAATCTGTTCCACTTCTACCCATTTAGGGAAGGATGGCAGTGTATTCTATTATGGAATTAATTCACTGAAACACAAATACAGGGAAAGACGTTAGAGTTTTTTTGTTTGTCTCTATCATTCTTTTGAGAGTTTGACACGGGTGCAGCATGTTTTCATTTTATCACTCCCCCCACTCTATCAGTGCCACCCCCCCATCTCCTTCTGTCAAATTCATGTCCTCTCTTTGTGTGATCCTTACTCTGCATTTCTTACTGGCTTGCATGGAAAGCTATCTCTGTTATTTCTGCTCTCAGTCATCACCCTTTGTTGGAACACTGTTTTTTGGAATGGATTTTATTTCTATACCTAAAACGACAGAATTTTTTTAAATTTTAAGTACTAATTTCAGTTTCCCATAATTATTCTTTTTTTTCTTCCCATAAATATTCTTTATTTTTATTGCTTTCAGCAGGCTGATTGTATTTGCATCTCTCACCTTAATTCTCAGATGTGGAGTTGTCACTCTGCAGACTGAGAAGCCAGAATAAGTTGTTTCATTATACCTAATTTTAATAGTCATTTTAAGCAAGATTTTGGGTAGAAAATATGCTTCTTTCAGAAAGAACCAGCATGTCTAAGATGTCTAAGATGTTGATTGTGCCACTCTCAGGATGGCTTCTAAATGATATTTCCCAATATATTAATTTTTATCTATCTTTATCTTTTTATCCCTCCCTTTATTCATCTATGTCTCTATTTCCTCAGAAGCAAATTTAGTTTTCTTCTTTCAGCCTTTTACCCCAGGCATGCATAATCATGAAAGATTTTGATTAACAAGTACCAAGGGAGTTGGAGAGATGCCTCAGAGTTTAAGAGCACTGACTGCTCTTGCAAAGGATTCAGATTTGATTCCCAGTACCCACGTGGCAGCTAATAACCATCCATTACTCTAGTCCCAGAGGATTCAAAGTCTTCTTCTGACCTAAATGGACATTGCATAACACAGGAGCATTTACATACATGCAGACAACACACTCATATACATAGAAATATATTTTTACAAAAACACCCATGATGGCTGAAGACAAATTTTACATTAACTAGAGGATTACAATTTGACAATTTCCAGAATATTGTACCCATCCTCCAATAATTTTCTACTTTTTGGTTGAAAATAGTAGGATGATTTCAAAAGATATGAACTTCATCTTTCATATTTCTTAAAGTCGTGTGAGATCAGCTCACATGAGTTTTACATCCATGTCTATGTGTATTTCATAGACATCCTTTGTTTTTATTTTCAACAGGATTGGGGATTTCAATTATATTTTATTAGCATATGTTGTTTGTATAAAATATGTTTCTTCATGGAATTTTCATACATATATGCACATCGTACTCACTGCCTCTATTAGTCTTTCTTATTCCTTCATCATCGTTCCCTTCTGTATCTCAAATATATCCTCTTTTATATTCATGCAGTTTTTATTTTGAATTTCACATATGAAATAAGAGATGTAAAAATCATCTTTCTGAATCTGACATACTTTGTGTGACATAATAATTACATCCAATTTCCTACAAAAGACATGATTTTGTTCTTTATTGATAAATAAAACTCGATTATATGTAAGTGCCATATTTTGTACATTTTATTAATTGTACTTGGCAGACACAACAACAATAATTAATCTGTAAATAATTGGCAATCGATGTTTACATTGGAGTCTTTAGTTTTTAATCTTTCTTATATGTGTGGTTTGTATTTTGAATATTCCCTCTATAACCTCCTAACTTCCTCTTTTCATTACTTCCACTCCTGCTTTGAAAAAAATGAAGTTTGTTTTTCTAAGAATGGTCTAATATGATCATCTCCATTTGCAACCATTCTCTTGAAAATGATGTAACACTCTTCTTTGGTGTTGAAAACAATTCTGTCACACACACACACACACACACACACACACACACACACACACATAGTCGTGCACATACCTTCTTTACCATCTATTGTTGGGATCCCTAAGTTAGTTCCATAAACAAATTACTGTAGATAGTGGTTCAAAAAACATCGATGTGCTTGTTTCTATGTTATAATTTTACCTTAAGTCCTTTGAGTAAATACTGACGAATGAAATAACTGTGCCATATGATTGATCTGTTCTCAAAGTTATTTTCAGAAAAACCATACTGGGATCCACAGTGGCTGCACTGGTTTACGAATCCTACCAGTGATACAACGTGCTTCCTTTGCCCACATTCTCACTATAATTTGTTATTTTCTTCCTTAATGAATGCTCTTCCATCTAGGGTATAATGGGAGCTCCCTGTAGTTTGGACTCACATTTTGTTGGTAGATAAAGATTTAAATGTTTTTATACATTTGTGACTATTCGAATTTCATATTTTGCCAGCTGTTTATTTTGATAGCCCACTTGCTGGTTGAATTCTTTGATTTCTTATCATTTAGTTATTTGAGATTTTTCTGTAGTCTAGATTATAAATCCTCTGTTGGATGTAAAATTAACCAAGATGTTCTCTGATTCTGTATCATATGTTATATAGAAGTTGTTGTTATTTTCTTTAATTTCATAAGGTCCAATTTGTCACCTATTGGCATCATATGCTGAGAAACTGAGGTCCTTGTCAGATAGTTCTTCCTCACACCTATGTTTTGAAACATTTTCCCTAATTTTGTCCTTGTAATAATTCGGTTCAAAAGTTTGGGTCTTGTTAATTTCTTTGATCCATTTGGAGTTCTTTTTTGCAGGGTCAGAGAGACATCCCTGGTTTCATATCTGTGTACAGCCAGTTTTCTCAGGACCAGTTGTTGAAGAGGCTGTCTTTTCTCTTGCTTATTTTTGGCATTTCTGTCAAAAATCTGGTGGGTATAGAGCTATATGTCTATATTTGGGTCATTCATTGTTTCACGTTGATTCAGCATCTGCTTTTGCAGCCCTGGCATGCTGTTTTTGTTAGTAGGAAAAAATTAGAGATAAAGTAGAAGGGTTCCAGCAGCATTATCCTTTTTGCTCGGATTTGCCTTGACTGTCTAGGGTCTTTTGTTTTTCCAGTTTTTAAGATATTTTTCTTTTTCGTGAAAATGACATTTCTATTTGTATTGGATTAACCTGAATCTGTATATTTCTTTTGGCTGAATAGACATTTTCACAATATTAATTCTTCCAATCCATGAGCACAGAATCTTCCATCTTCCAATGTCTACAATCTAATCATTGCTTTGAATTCCGTTTTATAGGCCTTTCATTTTCTTCATTATGTTTATTACGAGTTATTGTTTTAGGCAATTGTGAGTGAATTGTTTCCTTGATTTTTTTCTCAGCATGTTTGTTATTGGAATATATAAATGTAATTGATTTGAGTATATGCCACTTTGATGAAAGTGTTTATCATGTCTAGGAATTTTTTGGTGGTGTCTTTATAGTTTTTATGGATAAAATTATATCATCTGTAAATAGAGATTCTTTTTCTTTTCCTGCTTTTATCCCTTTCATTTACATCTTTGTCTTTTTTTTTTCTGTAGCAAAGACTAAAAGCACTGTACTGAATAAGAGTGGAGAAAATGAACACTCATGTTTTGTTCCTGTTTTACAAAAATGCTTTGAGTTAACTCCATATTTAGAATAATGTTGGCTATAGTTTTGCATATGTCTTTATTAGGTTGAGTTATGGTCCTTCTATAGACTTTGTCAAAAGTTCCTTTCATCTAATAAGAAGTTCATGTGATTTCTGTCCTTAACTCCATTAATGTGATGTATTAGATTATTGATTTCTCTATGTTGAACCATCATAGAACATTTACAATTAAATCATCTTGGTCATTATGAATCATCTTTCTCCTGTGCTCTTGCAGGAGTATTTTGTTGAGAAATCTTTGCATCTCTGTTTGTCAGGGAGATTTGTCTATCATTTTATTTTGCTGTATCTTTAGCTGATTTTGGTGGAAGGGTAAAACTAATTTTGTAAATGAGTGTGGTAGCATTCTTTCCTTTGATAAGATGTTTAAACAATGTGACATGCTGAGGTCCTTTCCTGTTATTAACTGCTCAGTGAACAGCCTGCATCTGGATAAGAATTTCTATCTCTAGATTTGGGACATTTTTATTACAATTTCAATGAAAATGTTTCTATGCTTTTTGCATGAAATTGTCCTTTTATGCCTCTAATTTAAAGATTTGGTCTTTTCAAGCTGTTCCAGATAACTCAAATATTCCATTTGCATACTAATTTTTTCATTCATTTATATTTATTCTATGTGTCTGAATGTTTTGCCGGCATAAATGTAGGTGCACCTCTGTCGTGCAGTGTCCATAGATGCCAGAAGGTGGTGTCAGATCCCCTAGAACTTGAGCTAAGGACAGTTGTTACTTACCTAGTGGTGTCCAGAACCAATCCTAGGTCCTCTAAAGAAGCAGTCAGTACTCTGAAATCCCTTAATTCTACCTGCTTTTATTCTGCCCCGATATTGTATCCCCTTGTAACCTATTCTCCTGGTTAAGCTGTCCAAGGAACTTCTATTGAGTTTTCCACTTCCAGTATTTCATTTAATTTTTTTTTCAATATTTTTGCCAGTGTTTGTTGAATTTGGCTTTTCTGTCCTCTATTCATTTCCTTGTAATTATTATGGTCTCTTGGAATTCATTCAGGAGGTTGAGTACTCTCTGATTTCTTTGAATGCATTTATTGTCATTGTTTAGATTTTTCCCAGGTTGTTGTCTGCTTCAATAAGATTAAAGGTTTTGGAGGACTAACATTGCCTTGCTATTTCATGCTGGTGAACTTTTGTGGTTAAAACATGAAGAAAACTGTTTATATACACTGCTAATCAAAAGTGTTTGGACCTCCTTTTAGCTGGCTACTACCTATTTTCCACTGGTGCCTTCTTTGAAATGTATGGCAACCTTCTACATTGCAGGCCAGCCGCACTCACCCTAGTTCCTGCTGTCCGTGGCTTTCCTTCTGTTGTTTGCTGGTCTGAGATGAGTCAGCAAAACTTTGACTACTAACTCATTCCAAATACACGTTTTCTTTCTAATTTCAGTTGATTCTGATGTCATCAGCTCTGCCTTTTCATACTATTATGTACATGTCTGATCTTTACTGTGAAAATTTATTGGTTTTAGTCTTTATCAAGCAGCTTTGTTGAATAGCACTGTTGTAGGTTCTTTTTATATATTATTTACATATTATTAAAGGCTTCATCAGATATTTTTATTCATTCCTGTACTATCTTTATAGTCTTTATAAAACTTGAAATAAGATGTAAATAGAAAATTTTTAGTTTTCTATCTTTTCTTTTAAATTATTTCGATAACTGTAAATACTCATATATTATGGTCTATTTACCTATTCTAAGTTTTTATGATATTTTTAATTTGATAAACTTAAAAACATTAAGATATACTTTTACACAAGACTAAATATTTTTTTCACATTATAAATCTTTGACCCATATGGTGTTCAATAATTTTGCATATTATGAGATGGCATCAAAATTCACTTTTTGTATGTGTTTATTTTGTATGATACCATATATTGAAAATTATTTTGCTAATCATATACAATGCCATATTTGTCATAAATCACGTTTTCACACATGTATGGATCTCAATTAGGAATCTCTGTTACTTTGGTACAATTTGTATAGATACTTATCAATGCTACAGTCTTATACTGTTCAATTTTTACTATTCATAGTTTTGGATTTGCAAATAATTTTCAGAACAGGTTCTTTTATCTTCACATATAGGAAGAGGGGACAGAAAGAAACAGAGAGGGGAGAAGAACTGATTGATTGTTATTTGGCCAGTTTCATATTAAAGCCACAGATGTTTTGGATAAAATGGACACATATCGAACATTTAGTCTTTCAGGACAGAACACAACAAGCCTCTACTAACCAGGCATCTTTGAAGCTATTTATCTAGTATTTTATTTGTCATTTCTATCAATGTTGCTCACATTATTACTTCACACAGCTATAAGCAGACATGAAAAGAAACAGTCTAGCCAAAACAACAGAACATTGCACAAGGAACCACCATCCTTAAATCTCATACCTTTGGACCAAACCAGGAACCCATGATGTCATCCATCCATGAAGGCATGAGGTATCTATCTTTCTAATACCAATTAGTCTTACAATGTAGTAGTCTTGATATAAGATAGGTATAGCTACTTTCAGAGGCATGCTTCACACAGGAAACAGTGCAAATGGACTAGAAACAGTGGCTGTCATGTGTTTTCAATGTTAGGACAGGTTGCTTGGAAGTGAAAATGTAAAAAAGCATGCAGTAAATTGTAACTAATCAAAACTCAAAATTAGAGCAAGGAGAATTACTAGAAATAAAGGATAAGATTCCATAATGATAGAAAAGCCTATTCAGTGAGAATATAGCAAAAATAAATATGCTTTCACCTAATAAATCATTTTAAAAGAGTATTTGAATCATGAGACCACAAGTGAAATATATGATCACAATATTATCTCTGAACTTTCGCTCAATATGTTTAAAGTCTGCCAATACTGGACTTTTAAGAATTTGAGAAGAATATTGCATCCTGTTCACCTCCCCACTTAGTTGGTTTTCATGCGTAAACATGCCAAACAGGCTCCAATGGATAAACTCACATGGAGAGACATCTGGGTACACAAACTTGACTCCATAGGTCTTAACATACACGATAGGACTCATGAAATTCCCTGGGAAGGCTATAAGGTACAATTTGGGAGCGTGTCTAAATATTATTAAGATGTATTGTATGAATTCCACAAAAATTCAATTAAAAATATATATTGGAAAAGTTGAAAAGAATACCTTTACTTGGAATCTGATGTTATTGGCTGCAATTCATAGAACTGCCACCAGATGGTAGAGGTTATCTGCTTTAAAGTTCACACTGACCAGCTTCAGGACTGTCTGCCAAAAGCACGAAAAAAGCCATGCACTTGAACTTTGACACCCAGCTCAATTATTCATATGTTGTTATAGAATAGTTGTTTTTAAACAAATATTTTAAGGCCTTACTACAGTTTAACCCATGAAGAATTGAGAAATGAAACTATTCTTGACTTTAAACTGATTATGGATCAGTGACATACTGATGACTCTAATGTTAAGAGCAATACTGTGTTGGAAGAGCTCTTAGACTAAAAGCAGAGGGTACTAAGTACTCAGGCATCACACAAATCTTTACCTTACACTCGGAAAGGATTTCTGGGATGCAAGGCTCTTCGTGACTGGTATCATCAGTTGGCAGAGTTATTGATTACAGATGAAAGAAAACTGAAAAAATGATTTAGCTAGTTGAATAAAGATTGGAAAGAATACTAAAAAAATGGGAATAATATGTGAAAAATCTCATAATTCTTTCTTTCTTTTTACATAAAAATGCTTATGATAGTGGTTTGCAGAGAACCAGAACACTAAAATAATTTTATTACTTGCTTTTCAAACAAGCTGGAAGACTGTTTAGAAGAACAATAAGAAACACCATTCCCCAGACCAAGGCAATTGTGCAGGTTTTAACATATATTTAAGTAATGAATAAATATTCCTTGTTGACACAAACGGAAATAAAAAAGACCCTAGGACATTCAACCAATTTTATGAAAACAGTAAAATCATACTACGAAATTGCATGTAACAAAAGATTACCAGCTTACTTATAAGTAAGTAAGGAAAAGGAATGGTGCCCAAGGATCACAGTCATCGTAACAGGAACGAAGAGAAAAAGCAGCTGTGAAGGGCTCATTAGGAGACTGAGCGCAGCAGAGAGCAACCTCTGGGCTTGAGGATGTATCGACCGAAACTTCGAAAAGGTAAAAATAAAACATAAAAGTAAATAATACAGGTATCATTCCATACCGGAAACACCAGAAACAAAAAGGAACTGCAGAGAGGAAGTGTTTGAATCAACAATGTTTCTTTGCCAATCATGACTCCATAATTCAGTTCTCATCTTTTTTTCTTTATTGTTACAGTCTGCAACATTTTAATCTGATAAATTCCATAAATATTTTGAAATATTTCACTAAATATTTCAGTCACCTTTATATTTCTTATTTCACCTTCGCATTGTATTTGTTCAAAAACAGCTCATGTGGTTTGATTCATTGAAAGACATTTTATGATATGCCAGTTAATATATGCAAGCATTTTCTCAAGGGACTATTTTAAATATTGGTTGGCTGTTGATTATAACTGTCTGTAATATAAGCAATAAAACTGTTTACCTTGAACTCATAAACATTTGCTGGAGGATTGTACTTTGTTTTTGTAGACATTGTACTTCGGTATTTGTAGACATGTAAATTCTATCATAGAACAACAAATAGCAATGATTTAAAACAGAAAAGAAGGACTAATTAATTTGAGCAAGAGCATCAACACCCACAAAATAGCTCTTCAGAGTACCATAAACCTGCCAGGAAACAAGCAAGGCATTTCTGACATTTGCACGGAGAGACACGCTCTAGGGTTTTGTTTTTGCGAAGCTAGTATTTATTTGCTTACTAGAAATTAAAAGCCAACATAGTTTAAGTAAAGATTTCAGGAAATGCATAATTTTGACTCTACAGTTGATTGATTAAATCAGATGTTACAGCTCTAAGAAAATTGAATATGAGTTCAGATTATGGGTTTAGAATTGGTGTGGGAGATAATCTAGGTCAATCAAATTTCCTGCCAATCACATTCTCCTGACAGTACATCATCTTTGTATGGAATATCCTTCAACCTCTGTTAGGAAGAGTTGTATCCAAATATCACCAACCAATTCTCATATCATAAATGCTTCTTTGGCAAATGATATATTTGGGATTTCTGATTTTATTATTTATTTATGTAGTTATTTTTACCTGGCACTAAAACACACACATTTGCAAGATTCCATGAATGTGTCTACTTATGTACAATACAACACTAACTCAACAAAAAAGCAACTCTGTCAAAGCTTTCATATTAAAGACACAACTAAATAGTTTGAGACATGAAGGGACAGCATTTTCAGGGTCCTTTTCTTGAGGTTACAACATTGCTTGTCCTTGGGCTTTCCTTGATGGGGTACATTAAAATGCCTCGCTATCAAGCTCTTATTTAAATTTGATCATTACACCACAAGAGAAGTCTAATAAAATATTTTGTTCACAAATAGACCTTGAAGAAGGGACCACAAGTAAATAGTTTATAGAAGGAGTGCTCACAGAACAGATACTTTCAAAAGAGCTAAGAAATGTCAAGACACATGTGAGGATCAGCAGATGTAAGCCAGCAGAAATCTGAAGTTTGCAAGTCTGGAGGCTCCAGTTTCTGCCTGGTGGGAGGGAGGCTATCTCCAAATTAATTTGGGAATGCATACTATAAAAATCAAACCATATTGTGCTGTAGACATTCCTTAAACATTTCCTTACAAAAACAATATTTGATTTAAACAAAACTATGATAATCTCCGATGATTAAACTTGGAATTCTTTCAGTCAAAATATTAATAGACATTTGATGCCATTGAGGATATTCTCTTGGCTATAATCCTGGGTCAGAACTGTACCCTGGGCAGCTTCTCCTGGACTTACTCCACCATTTAGGACAGCTAAAGCTACCACTCACTTTCTAAATTAATCTTTTGCTTGAAAGCAGCCAGATTCAGTTTTATTTTTCTGTATTTAATGGTTGTTACCTGATTTCCAATTGAGAAATATGTTTCTACTTTTATTATCTAATATGTTCAAGTCTTCTGTAAAATGCATTATAAATTCCAATCTCAGATATGAAGTGGTGAGGAACATCATGTATATTAGGCATATTTTAAGGAACACAATCATGTGGGCTCATGAAAGGCTTGTCCTGGTTTTTTATTTTCAAATAAAATTTCCTTTTATTGACTCCTCAGCCCCAACTCTAAGTTGTATATTATGTTATCTTATGGATTTCTACATCCTTGGCAGAACAGAAACACCGTAAGTATAGTCATTATATTCTGGCACAGAGCCAGACTATATTTGGGGGGTGGAGAACAAGAGCGAGCGAGAGAGAGAGGCAGAGACAGAGAGCAAGAACAAGAGCAAGAGAGAGAGAGGCAGAGAGAGAAAGAGAGAGAGAGAGAGAGAGGCAATATATACAGATATCTATATACAGGGCCTCTCATCAGCAGTTCTTACTGCGACACTTAGTTAAAAATAATTTCTCATTCTATGCTGAGTTTTTGTCTGATTGCATTGGAGGAGGTCTTGGGCATGCTGCCATCACTGTTATAAACAAGTCCCTAGTGGCCTGAAAGCCTCCGTGCCCTTATGTCCATACACCATGCCTGGCTCTTTCAATCTTTCCACCCTCTCTTCCACGATGGTCCCTAAGCTGTATGGTGACTGAGATTTAATATAGGAGTTCTGTCTAGGGACATGCATTCTGCAGTCTCTTATTCTCTAAAACTTAGCTTATTGTGGCCTTTGTGCATCATACCCTGTTGTATGAGGAAGCCTTGCTAGTGAGAGTTGAGGGATGTATTATATACTCTCTAATCCCTGTTCTTCTATGTTCCTTGAGCCTTAGGTGCAGAGGTCCCACTGTGGATGAGTCACTTAGGATTGGAAATCTCTCAGACATATACTGTCTGTGTAAACAGTTGTAGATCTCTGTAATAGCCTCTATCTGTTGCAAAAAGAAACTTCTTTGATGAACTAATGATATCCTACAGGGGTGGTGTGAATGAGAGAAGGAATCTACATTTGATTAAGATCTATTATGTGAAATGTACAAAACCTTAAATAAAATGTTAAAAATAATACCTAAGCTTTTGCCAACATGAAAAACATATTCTAGCTTTCTCTAGCTATTACTGAAGCTGACCATCTCTTTAAATACCTCTTAATCACTCAGCCTTCATTTCCACCAAGTATTCTTTCTAATGCCTGCTTATTATTTTCTACTGATATTTTCCATATGTTCTGGTTGCATTAAAAATTTGTATTTTTTAAGTATTAACAATCTGAGAGTTTGGGGTATTATGTATGTTCATGTTCTCTCAACCTCTGTATTTGCATTTTAAGAATATTTTATTCATCTGAGGACTAACAATCATAGTACTGGTATGTGCCATGCAAGATACCAAGGGAGAAAAATCAAGCAATTTTTAATATGTAAGTTACACTTCTTAAACTAGTTTTCTCTTTATGTAGAAAAAAGTTCCATTAGTGGCCATGATAAAATAGTCTTCACTTTGTTCTTGCGCTCCATATGTCTTGTAGAACAATTTTCAATATCTACATAAGTCTACTCATAGTTTTTTTTCTTCCATTGGTCTGTTGAGTATTCCCTAAATATCACACTGTGTTTATTTATTTAAGTTATTCTCCCAAGAGGCACTGATTCTTTTCATTATGGAATGATAGTGGGAACCAAGCTTTAAGCTCTACTAATATACTCCAATTGATGATATTAATAACCTTGAGAGAGCAACTTAATATTTCTGATGCTGCTATACTAGGATACTATAATTAAACAATTTAGTGAATGGGTAGTGAATGGTGCTAACCAAATATCTCACTGTTTACAAGTCAATATGTTTATTGATCCACATAGCAGCAGATGAGTTGTGAAAAGATCATTACAAACTCATATTAAACAGTAGCAACAGATAGAAAATGAAACTGTCAAATTAACCTAGGGCTATTAAGTCATAATACAAATAAGGTAAAAATGAATGAAACTCTAATAGCATTGGTAGAACCTGCTTTAGGTATCTGAACTCAGTCTTGGTATCTGAATATGCATGTGCATTTTATATGTTTGTACACACAAAATCAACCTGTTGCTGAAGATGGGGCATACAGCAATGGAGCTGGAACTAACTTAGAAGCCTCCTCTCTGAATACTAGCTCTCACAGTTTTAGAGAATACTATGCAAACTGCTAAGGGAGAAAATCAATCAATGGTTCAACCCGGCTGCAAGCCCAGATAACCACCATGACTGACACAGCAAACCTTCTCTATTGTTGCAGTAGTGACACTTTTATTTGGTGGGCAATAAACAACAATTATGTAACTGGACTTAAAGCTCTCTCAGTGGGAGGGGAACGCATGTGTGACTCTGTAAATATAGTTAAATACGCATGACCTGAGAGGTCGTAGATCCTAGGGAAAACCCCATCTCTGTTATCTCTAGAAAAATGGAATTTCTTGCTGTATGCTAAATACGGATCCTTATCTTTACAGGCAAGTATACCATAAACCATTCATCAAAGAAACTTCTTTTAGCAACAGACGGAGGCTAATTCAGAGTTCCACAACTGGTCATTCACAGAGAGTATATGTCTCAGCCCTAAGTGATACATTGACAGTGGAACCTCTAAACCTAAGACTCACGGAACATAGGGAAATAAGGCGTTTAGAGAATACTATTACAATCACTCAACTCTCGCCAATGAAACTTCCCCATACAACAGGGTTCTACACACACAAAGACCACAATTGGGTAAGTTGTAGTGAATAAGAGACTGTAGAGTGTGTCACTGAATAGGACTTCTATATTAAACCTCAGCCACTAAGGGTCTGGGACCATTGTGGAAGAAGGGGAGCAGAAAGATTGTAAGAGGCAGGCTTGGTGCATGAACATCAGGAAACAGAAGCTTTCAGGACACTGGGCTCTTGGTCACATGAACTTGCAACAATGGTGACAGCATGCACAAGATCCATACCAACTCAGTCAGACAAAAAAACAGCATAGAAGCAGGAAAATAGACAGGAGGCCCCAACCAACCCTAGTCAAGGAAATATTGGCAATTGATTATTGCACAGTGAGGAAGAGTAGATCTTTAAGGAAGGCAGGTTGTCTAGACCCCAGTGAATGAACTTGCACCAAGGGACATCTGGGTACAAATGCTTGACCGAATAGGCTTTAACATATATGACAAAAATGCAAGAACTCCAAAAGGAGGGGACCTACTAGGGATGTGGGTTTGGGAGGGTCTAAACTTGGTTAAGCACTATTATGTGAAATGCCCAAAACTCAAAGAAAATACTTAAAAAAAAAAAATCAAAAACTGAAAGATACCACAATTCCAATGTGATGTTATGTTAAATCTGTTTTAATACCTGATACTTTAAGATTTCATCACTTATAAAAGGACTGTGGAATTTCATTGCATTAGAAAGATTAAATGAGACACCGGGTATGAAATTTACCATCATTTTTGTGCAAATTATTTAAGGAAAATGATTATTCATTGAGAAGACTTTAAACTTGGATTCATGTCAAAAGGTTAAAAATACTTTTATCCTTTCTTGCATTTAAAGAAATTCTCATTTGCAGCTGGCATGTTCCCAGTGCCCACACTGGGTGACTCTCTATCTCTTATAATTCCACTTGTGGTGTGAAGAATCTGATGCCCTCATCTGGCTTCTGCAGGCTCCTCTACATGTGTGGTGCATAAAAGTATACTTGGGCCCACACACATACACAAAACTACAAAAGAAAATAAATTTCAAAGAAGAAGAAATAGTATTGGTAGTAATAGTAATGGATCTCTTAGCATAGAGACTTCTTCAGAATTGGTATAATACATTAAATGCAAATACTTTGAATTTCCTAAGAAGCCTCTTGTCAGAACAAATATAGGAATGGTACATAATTATATTTGAAAATCTTAAGGCTGTTTCTTTAATGAGGTTCAGCTTAAATCTAAATCTAAACATGAAAATAGATAGTTAAACTAAAATATTACTCTGCCCTTGCTGCTAAGGCCTTTGATCCAAAGTTGAGGCTCAGTTGATGTTGAGGCAGGGGAAAGGACAAGACCTCAGAAGATGTACCCATCCTGTAGTCCCCAATACACAATCAACCAATGGGGAATTGTTGGAAGACTCATATCTGCTTGAAGCTCATATAAATGTGTTTGGCATTGACTTATCCTTAAAGTAATTGTGAACTTTTACTTATGGATGTGGGATTTCAACAAGTTCCTTATTTTTATTCACAGTTCAATTTATATGTATTTCGTTTAGAGCCCAAACTAGACTTGGTAATCTATCATAGTGTTGGAGAATAGTCATATCTTGGAGATGACTATTTAGAGTTCATCTAGTCCATGCACTTGCAATTACAAGGTAGGAAACCATGGCACAGAGAGGTTAAGTGCTATGTGCAAGGTTGCACATCAAGTTAACCACAAATCACAGAATCATTAAAACCGAAAAGTCACCACTACTTTAAAGTCATGGATGAAAAAATGTAGAGCTATATTTGGCCTTTGAAATTGCCTTTTCATCCCTTCTCACTTCGTGGATAAAATAACTAAGGCCCAGAAGGTTGCAGCCACCCTGGAGCCTAGAAACACACTTCTGTTGAACAGTTTACAGTTCTCTTCATTTCTTGTGGTCACTATTCTATCAGAGATGTCTGCAAAATCAAAGCATATTTATAGATGTAATTTCTATGCCATAGCACACAGAATAACGGTAAATATAAACATAATTTTAATTACTGTTTCTGTAGAAGATTAAACAGTATTTTAAGTAGTTATATTTTGACTATGCTAGCTCTACCTTATTCATGTGATGGTAGGTTTACTGTCATTATTGGACAAGCCCTTTTATTTGTTGATTTCCATAAGTCTTTAGATTTTTTTTCATTATATTTTTACCATGGAAATTATCCTATTCCCCCCACCAATTTCCTCTATCATTTTAAACTAGTTATTTTATGAAACATATCTGTCTTCTTTATATCTTCAAGGGGACCACACCCAACTTAAGTGTTAATGTTGAGATTATGTTTTCCTTTAATCCAGTTTCCAGACACTCGGCACTTACTTATCATACCCATGGGATTCTAGATCGAGATTGAGAGTCATTTATTATATTACACACAATGCCCTATAGATGTCACTGTACTCCATGAATTAAACAGTTGTAATGTCTTGCACATGGCTTTCTTTTGGCAAATATTAATATATTGCATTAAGACTCATCAGATTATGATTCTCTATCCTATGGTTCCCCATACAAGAAGGTCTGGGTTGACACTGAAAAATTTGTTATGACATTAAAAAGAGAAAAACAAATAACTACACTGAGCCTCACTGCCTGAGGAATGTGTGTACTGCCTTCTGTCTGGACTTTGTACCAGAAGGCCAAATTAGAAAAGGGAGAAATGAAATGAGTAAAGAAACACATTTAAAACAGAGACACTCACTTGACTTTAAGTGGCATGTGCTTCTTTCACAGGGAACATGATTGGATTATTTGACATTAGAGTCTAAAATTAAAGCACTGCTCACAAGGTTTGTGGCAAATAGTGATTGCCCTATGACTTTGGCTCACATAATGGCTTCAAGAAAGTGACTTCTGTTTTCAAGTGTTGAAAGGTACATTCAAGATCTCTTCGGACACTATATGCCATACTGAGCATATGGATGATAAATGACCTAGTCAAAGCCACAAAGGACATTAGAAACAGAACTAAGATTTGCATATCTGGGGCCATTAGTGGTTTTTATATTTCTCTCAGAAATGAAAAATTAATCTGATTAGTTTAATTAAAAGTTAGAGCAGCTGGAGAAAATATTGAAAGTGAGCATTGCATAACAATTATATTGACAAACAGAAGTAGTACTAGAACATGAACAATTTATTGAGCAACTCATGTAAAAATTGTGTATGAATCATTATCACAGTGCCTGATGCTCTTTGAAAGAGTTGAAATAGAGTTGTAGTTTAGTAGATAAAAGCTTCTTTGTGTTTATAGTGCAAAAATTGAAGCATATAGGCCATAATATAATATTAGTGATAATATGTGTTGAATATCTAATATGATCTAGGCAAAAATAATACCTCTTGATCACTTACTATATGCCCTATATTGTGCTAGGTTACATAATGCCACAGATCTGTTATTCTTGAAGCAACTCTGAAAATAAGTTCTATTATTGATAATTTATATAAGAAGCAACTAGATACTCAACAGGACAAGAAAACTGAACACATTTACTCACCAAATAAGGGTTAGAATAACATTTTTCTAAAAAATCTAGAGATTTTAATGTCTTACAGATAATGCCCAGCCTTGGAAAGATGCCAGGAAACAAAGTATATAACACATACATATTCATACAGCAATTATATCCATGCAAGTCTATATATCATTTAACAATTTAACTTTGTACGTATATAGAACATACTAATTGTACAAAATACAATTAGTACACTCAGTAAATAATTCTAGAAATAATGATGGTCATAGCAAAAAGAGTTAAAATTTTATTAGTCAAATATTTAACTCCAAATTTTCTTATTGGTCCTACAAAAGATGTATTTTGGAAACACAAGTGAGGCAAAGCAAAGAACTATTTAAGACTGCAGACATAGCACATTTGGTCAAGTGCTTAATGTGTGAGTATGAGAATCTGAGCTTGATTTCTGGAATCCATATTAAAAAAATCATACATGATGATGCATATTTTTAATTCCAGTACTGGGGAGGTGAAGACAGCCAGATCCTAAGGGTTTTTTTGGCTACCCTAATGAAAACCTACAGTTCAACGAGAGACACTGTCTTAAGGTGTATAAGGACGATGGTTCCTGAGGAATGACACCTGAGGTTGACCTCTGACTTCTACCCACATGAACATGCACACACACACACACACACACACACACACACACACACACAGAGAGAGAGAGAGAAAGAGAGAGAGAGAGAGAGAATATTATTATATTATTTATCCCTGAATACTGAATCGCAAACTTGTTATAGGCTGTCATTCATTCTTCAATGAAAGTTAAAATTAAAGAAATGAGGTGATAAAGGAAAAAAAATCTTCTATGTAAAAGGTATTTTTTATTCTCCTGTGAGGAAAGCGATGATTCTGGAGCCTAGGGACCAAAACCAAAGTGGCAACCTGTCTATTTAAACCAGCTAATTTAATAACTTAGATTAAGATAGCTCAAACCAGTATCACCAAGGAGATTATGTTACTGTGATTTATATAAACTTTGGAAATTTTTATGTTTTCACATCACCATATTGCCTCAGAAGACAAGTCAATGTCTTTGGGCCTTAAATTTGCTCATGTGTGAAGTTATGATAGATACTGGACAAGATATATCTCTTCTGCAAGTGAAGATCTCCAAGCTCCTATTACCATTGTTTAATGTAAGTAAATGATGACTACTCATTTGCTTGCTTGACTATCATTAGTTTATTTAAGCAGTTGCCTTTGATTAGCATAAATCCCCATAGTCATTCATCCCTATTCCCTCTGAAGCACCATTTGTGAGAACAGCCATGATTTGTATAACGTTCAAGGGACCACTGCAGCACGGAAATAGAGGGGAGGGATGAAGAGTATTCAGCATCTGCATAGGGCCAACATGTTGTAATGAAGATGTGTAACATTGGAATTCACTAAAGAAAGCCTCAGGACCATTGTTTACTTCCTGCTTCGCCACTTGCTCCTGGGTCAGTCTATTAACTTTGTGCTTTCACTTCCTCTTAACTAAAATGCTGAAAGATCCGTTTCTTAAGATCTTCTAATCTAATTAAGGAAGGTTTTAGAATTAAGTTGTATAATTATCTTTATCATTGTTTTAAATAAAATCATCAATGTTATTGCTAATTTTGTCTATCTTGTATTTGCTAGGCCTAGTGTGAGGTGAGGTCACTACCTTTTAAAGTCATCTCTGATCACCAATGACCTTGATCATATTTTGTCCCAGTCTGGTCTATCTTTAGTTTGGTTTGTATTATTCATGACCTCTAGCAGAATGAAGTACATTCAAAAGTATGAAGCTATCATAGATTAGACTGATTCTATTACTTGGCATTATGGATTATTTTCAGATTACACTGCTTATATGTATTTATTTGAATACATAGTTCAAGTGCAAACCAATCTAAACACAGTTTTCAAATGCGTTTCCTCACTGGGGCAGGCCTCATGGATTTCCATCTCCCCGTATGTTGGTGTGAAGTGCTACACATTTCTCTGGTTTCCTTCTCATTTTTCCATATTCTCAATCAGAGTTATGACTACATTTGAGTCATCAACTAGAGAACAAGTGCAGTGTCTGCCTCTGTTTAATCCCTGAAGGCATGGAAGGGAGAGGATTGGTGATAGAAGGGGGGGGTGAAGTAAAGAGAAAGAGGAACAGGAAGAGGAAGGGAAGGGAGGGAGGGAGAGAGAAGCTTCCTACCCAAATAAATTTCTTTCCCTTCTTTGGATGAAATTCCAGGATGAGAAATCCATTTCTCAGTGTAAATCAACAACCTCTCCTGGCAATCTTTTTCAAAATGAAGATACTCAAGGGAGTGCTCATCATTAAGCTCTTAAAACCTCAGTCTGAAGGATTTTCATCAGCTTTTCCCACTATGAAAGGACAGTTTGACCTTGTAAGTCAGACTTAGCTTGTGTTGGGACTGCATTGACACCAGGGCTAGAAAAAAATGAGGATTGACTTCAAAGAGAGAGAGATTTCTGGAATGGCCTCCCCCAGAGTCATTTAGGGTAGACTTATGACACCTTCTCTAATTTGAGCACCTCTCAGTTGAAGGATATTATGGAAGGAGGGTAGAAGGTGGTATGTCCCACCTGGCCCAACAGTATCTCAAGAAAAATAAGTCTAGAAGCCCATTAGGGTACTGAGGACAATAATGCGTATTTAACTTTGTACAAACAGAGGACTCTAAGTTTCTGGACTCACTACATAGTAGCTCCAGAAAAGATGGGGGACAAACAAGTAAAGAAAGGTTTGGCTGTACAAGTATGGCCATGGCTTTTAGAAACCAAGTTCCGAGCAAATGCCATACAGAGGACTAAAACCGCTGAGTACACCAATTGCCATACACTGAATAGGGCCCTTAAAGAGACAGTAGCTGCCTGTTTCTCTTCTTAGTGCTCTGTTCCTTTTGTGCATGCCTGAAAACATACCCTACTCTCAAAAACAAGTCAGAAATTCCAATTCAGCAGTTTTTAACAGACATTCGATCTACTAACTTTCACTTTGCTCCTGTTCTAAGAAGCCAGAAGTAATCAGGCACAAGCTAGAGAGCAATTGGCTTTTAATCCGCATCAACCACGAAAATTAATATTTCCCAGTTTCCTAGAACCTGAAGCCACAGTGAACCTACTCAAGTCTTGAAGGACTGTCTGTCAAGCTCTTTTCCCATGTGTCCTTGGCTGCTTTCCTTGAGGGATTAGAGGAGATGATGGCAGCACATGTTTTCTAACTTTGATGCAATAGTGTACACTGTTAATATCAATCCATGTTTGATTTCTATTCAATACCAAGTCTCTCCAAATTGTATGTTTAAAATAATTTTTTGCACTTGTTCTCACCTAAAATATTTTCAAGTCAAGCTAAAATCTAATCTGAGCTCCTAAAGTATTTATTTGCCAAAAACTTCCAGGCACAAATTCCTCAGAGAGTCAATGCCAAGGACTTATGAAAGCTGAGGCTTGTGGGAAGACTTGGTTTCCATTTTCATAGTCTATTTCTGTTTGCTCTAAAAGGATTTCTGGGGGAAAAGCAAGTAACCTCAATGTCTAAGATTCTGGAAGTACCTGTGAGCCCAGGCCTCTTCCCTCTTGTGTGTAGGCTGATATTTCTAAGTATGAGCATAATCTTTCTCTGTCTTGAATGAGAAATGTCCAAGAGTTCATGCCTATAGCCAAATGGAACTCTCTGCTAAAACAGACAGTAAACTTAACTTGTCTTTGTTGAAAAATGGCAAAACTGAAAATATTTGTTTGATTGAATTTTGTGTAAAACCATGTTCTAATTCTATGGCAAATATATCTCTGCCCTATTTCTAATTCAGTTTTGAATAACCCCAATTTATACAACTACTATATATTTAAGTGCTGTTTAAATATAAAGAATACAACAATTTCAGGCCATTTGAGAAATATTCTTTAATTATTACCCTGAGACAGTCAGAATATTCAAAAACTGTATGATTTTCATGCTGGAGAATCATTGGCTAGAGGTGAGTTTTAGGTTATATTGTTTTGTTTTGGGTCTGTTTTTCAGATTTAAGGAATGATAAATTTATCCTACTTCCTAAGCCTCATTTACAGGATTTAAAAGAAAGCATTTCACATTTTCTGGAAATTACATAAAATTTATCAATTAGAAAGAAAATGGAAATTGTGTTTATATATATCACGTTTGCCAGTGACTTACATGACATGTTTCTCATCTCCTTCAGTTTGGCGAGGCAGAATTTGAATAATGCTATTTTCCTCATTTTATAGTTAAAAATAAACCTGAAGTTTCAAAGTTCAAAGAGATGACAGGAGTGGTTCAAGGACATGCAACTTCTACCTGGGATTTTGGACTTGAATGACCACGCATGTGTGCAAAGTTTCTGAGGAACATTACTTCCTAGCATAGCCTTCTGAAAAATTGTGGGATATCACAGGTTTCCTTGATGCTAATTAAGATGCTGCCTAGCCACACTGCCAACAATGCCATGCTTTTGTTCCCCGACTAAGAAACAAAGCATATATTTTGTTCCCATAGTGTAGAAAAGAGAGTCCCTCCCTGGGAATTGTGGTGTTCATGAGTCAGGACCCAGGGCCTGCCATGACCTTTCAGTGAACTTGAGTCTGTGAAGCAGGTTGGGAGGCCTCAGAGTCGTCAGGTGACCGTATTGCCATCTGCAGTTCTGGACTGGTCATCTGGCCAGTGCTGACCTTTCAGAACTTGATCCAGTGAAATCTAAAGCCCAAGAGTGGCTGGCAGGCAAAATCTGCTCCTGGATGTCAGTTTCACTGCTGAGTCGCCTAATTGTCCACTACAACTCGTAAAGGGCCCATTAGGCTCAGGTCATGAACTTCCATTTAGCATTAATGGTTAATCAAGTCCTATTTGATTAGAAATGCTTTTGTCTCAATTGTATTTCCTTCATAATTATAAATTCCTGACACATTAACAACCTAAATAGAATGACATCCCTTAGAAGAACAATTTTAGAAGACCAGTACCTATTGTAGAAGATGAATGATCCACAGAGAATAATCTTATTCAAATTATTATCCTAAAGTCACATTTTATAATGTTTTCTGGCATATTAATATAGAGGTCTTTATATTTTTCCTTTGGCATTATATTAACAAGGCATGGCTTATTACTCTTGTATAATACAGATATTTCATCCCATGTGTTGAAAATTTACCATGCCTTTGCCCAAATTATCAACCATTCTTTTATTAATTCACAGAATTTTTACTGATAGGGACCATACTGCACTATGTGCTGAAATGACAAAAAAAATTATAAGACCATTTTTTCACAATAAACTTGAAATTTACATGAGATAAAACCTTACAAACTATAACTCATAGACAATGTGGGAAAGTCTATTTTTGTATATGGCATCACAAAGTAGGTACTGTAAACTTATGGGCTGATGCTTTCAAGAGCAAAAAGCTAAAGAAAACTCCACTAATGATGAATTAAAGCTCCCAATGAAAACCCAGAAGGAATTGGCTAGAAGGCAAAGGGTTACCTATACATGCTGCAAGGGGCTTTACAAATACCCGAAGACATACAAATCTGTGACAGAGAGAAAGAAACTCAAGGATAGATCATGGAGGAAAACCCTCATTTAAGATATAGGAGAAATGTGAAAAATAGTTACCTAAAATGAGACTCCTGGCAGCAAAGTATAAAGGAGATGGGGAGATTGTGAAAGTAGTGAAATTCCATGGTACTTAAATACGTAAGAGTAAGAATATTTCTCATATGTCATATTAATTGGGAAATACATTGATCTTGATTAATTTAAACAACTGATATTCATAGTCCTATTTAATACCAATTTCTTTATATCTACAATTGCCTTATTCCTATACCTTAGTTACTCTAAATCTAGAATCATATAGGATGTGAAAGTCATCTCATTTTTCATGATCTTATCAAGGTATGAAAGAATGAAGCTACTTTGTAGATTTAATATGTATCATTGTTCTAAGTGGCTCATATCTATTCATAAAGCTAAAACCACTAGAAGTGAAAGCCTTCATGTAAAGAGGCAACCATTATTTAGCTAGAACACAGTCCAGCAGTCATATATATGTGTACCCCTGTATCTCTAAGGTAATTTTCCAAAGAGATGATTAGTCTGTTGTGTCCCAGGATATAATGTTATTAATAATACATAAGTGAAAGAAATTGTTTCATTAATGTGTCTATCTAGAGACAGAAATTGAGAATTAAGGTTTCTTGGTTCTATTTTGAGCTAAAACTGACTCTGAGCTTTCAGAAGGGATATATTCATCTAAATAATATTGATTCCTCACAGGGAAACTGGATTTTTAAATCAGATAATTTATAGTTCTTTGAGATTTTTGAAACAACAAAAATAATTTCTTTGTAATAACAAAGAGAAATTCAAACAGAATTTCAGAAGTATATTGTGAACTTGATATGTTATGTGTCCATAAAGCAGAGAAGGGTTTTGAAATGTTTAACATTCAGATAGATGCATTTTAAAAAAGTAAATTCACTCAATGAACTATAAATTAAAAGCTATGAACATAATCACATTTGCAAAAGTATAAGCATCAATAGTAGATGCTTAAACAACCACGTTAATAAAAGTTATTAAAAAACAAAAGGAGTATGTTTCAAAGTAACATATATTCAAATATTGTAAACATTGAACTAATATTAATTTTGATGCAAATTAAAGTATCCAGGCCTGCATTTTCAAAGTTAATCGAGAAATAGGGTACATCATACTTGAATGGAGACAAATTCCTTATGAAGGCTGCCAATTAGAGTCTTATATGGGCGGGTTGAGGCTCCAGGAGTTTTCACTTTACTTCTGTTTCTCTGTTGGAGTTCCTTTCAAGCTGTCAGAGCTTGGGAAGAACCCAGGCTTTGGTGTGTGTGTGTGTGTGTGTGTGTTTAATACCTTTCATTTTCCTACATGCAGTCAAGTTTTGAAAATTTAAGTGTGATAAAACTCCGTGGGACGTCACATGATTCAGTTAATGATTTGACTGTGTAATGATCCACAACATAATGCCAACATGAGATTAAGATAGAAAAGATAGTTATTGCTAGAAATATGAGATAATGGAGAACCAAGAGATGTTATGTTTATGATTAGTTGCATTAGGATTCTTTAAACTTGTAGCAAAGGAAATGGAAGATAATACATGCTATGGTTTATTTCAGGTGATGTTGCAAAGAAAAATAAAATAAAAAATGCAGTTGCATAAATACATGTATATAGATATATGATATTCACTCGTTATATATGTATTTGGATTAATATTGCCTTTAAATATCAAATAAGTTTGTTGGAATTTTAAAATAAATACTGTTTCTACTGAGTTGATGTTGTTCACTCTTTTTCATCTTTTTTCCTATGTGTTATGGGCAATCAATTTACCAGTTTTAGTTTCACAAGTTAATTAACTTCTGTGAGAAGAAGTAAGAACAGTTCTGCAAAGTAGGCAGCACTCCATACAGGTCTGCCAGGTCATAAACCCTCTTTATCTTTTTGTCTACCTGTTCTCTGGTACTTTATGTTCCATGGTCCCATTCCCTCTTCTTTTTTTCTCTTGAGTCAATAAAAATTTATGTAAAGTTATTAGAATAGATGGAGAATTTGATTTGAAAAATTAAACAACATGAAAAACTACAAGTTTGCTATTGAAACAAGGTCACTCTTCTTGATATTAACAAGAAATTTCTTTAAGTTAAATAATGGTTCTCTCACATGGCAGAAAAATATTCAGATTTAGAGAGAGCACTTAAATGTAGAAAGTAAGATGAAGACCAGTATATATAACATACTTGTGTATACTGAAGTTATGAATACACTATATCACTATGCGCATAGGTGGTCATGGGAAAATAGTGAGATGTTCATACATGAGTCTGTATATAAATTTATATATACACATGCAATATTTTATATGTTTTATTTTGAATACTATTTATAATCTTTTCATGAAAATGCAGAAAATTACTGGGCATGGAGGCACATGCCTTTAATCCCTACACTCAAGAGGCAGAGGCAGACTGATCTCTGGGAGATCAAGGCAGCTGGGCTATAGCAAGTTCCAGATCATCTGGAGTCACAGAGAGTCCCTTTCTCAAAGGCATATGCAGAAAATCTTCAATAAATGCTTGTTGGTTGAAAAATTAATGATTTTATGAATCAGAAAACTCACAGCTAATTGCGCTGACATGTTAAAATAGCTTATATAATTTCCCCAGCAACTACATCTCAATTCTGAGTTCTTACTTTCTTAAAACTTCATGAGCCAAGTTCTTGTTAAAATACACAATTTGTTCAAAATCTTTTCTTGTTCTGCAGTGTTTTTAGTGGAGTTCAAGCTCTGCTAGATGAAGCTGATCTCTTGTGTTTATTTTTATTCTTTCTCCAATAGCACATATAAGTCTATGATCATAGCTAATATTCACCAAATCATCACCCTCAATAAATTGTACTAATCTGTCGTATAAGTGATGCTTATTACAGGACATAAAACTTAGATATCTTTTATCATCATTCAAATTAATTGAGTCATATCATTTTACAATGATACGAGTTCTGGTGATGTGTCATATATTGAGAAATTTAGTGGCTTTTGGATGTGCTCCAGGTTGTGATAAATCTCAAAGTCCCTTTAGATGACCAATTCAAATATGTGGAGATAATTCATCATGCATCGATGTGTCTCAGCTTCAGTCTGCTACTTTAGATGTTCTGTTACTGTAATATATCTTTATTTTCCTTCTTTATTCTCAGAGCTAAACAGAAATAATTCCATGTCACCTGGAGGGAATTTTCTAATACTCACCATGACTGAAAGTAACTGGAAAATCATTTAAAAACCTAATCTGTTGGCTAACTGTCCTTGTCTTGTTACCAATACTCCCTTAAGGCATAAGATACGATATTTTGTGGAAATTTTCACCATTTTTACTTAGATTTCTTCTTATCTAGGGGATTTCGTTTTTGCTATTTTAGGTCACGGACTCTGGTGCATGCCTTCTGATAATACCTCATTTCTACTTTCTAATTGGGTTCTTTTGATTTTGATGTCTTAACAATGGCACTTGAAATACCTTTACTAGTAGCTGGTGAAATGGTTCAGCACTCAAGAGCACTGATTGCTCCTGCGTAGCACCTGGGTTTGATTCTCAGCATCCACACTGCTGCTAACAACTGTTCGTAACTTCAGTTCCAGGGGGATTCAATGCCCTCTTCTGACCTCTGTGGGCATTGCCTGACCCAGTGAACATATATGCATGTAGGCAATATACTCACTCACAAAAGTATAAATAATAAATAAAATATGTTAGTGAATATTTGTGTATTTCCTACAGAACATCAATCTAAATCATCACATAAATATTTTAAATGCTTTTACTAATAATTGCTGGATGATAGAAATATGTGAGTTTAGCACCTGGAGGCCATGTGCTAGAAGATATTTATCTATGATTGAAGAACGTAGTTTTAAAACAAAGACAAAGTTTCTACAACTTTTTAAATAATTTGAAAGAGACAAGAGTGATAGTCTCTGATACCAACATTTGGAGACTGAAGAAACAAGATCATAAGGCTAGTCGGGTCGACAATGAATTCCAGTCATAGGTGAGTCCAAGTTTCTGTTTCAACAAACAAAACCAAGAATAATTAGAAGGGATATCACAATAGAAAAGATGGGGAGATCATTCTCTGGAGTTGAGTGAATGCATTTATGACTGTTCTTCATTGTTAACTTGAGAGCATTGAAAAGCTTCTATGAGATTAGCTAAGCACACTTCTGAGCATATCTGTGGTGTGTCCAGAGGAGATTCAGTGAGGAGGAAGATCCACCCTGATTGCAGCTGGCACAGCAGCTGGACACAGAGGAAAGAAGAGAAAATCATGCACAAAAGTACTCTCTGCATTCCTTGGACATCGTGAAGTGAGCTGTGCGGCTTTGCCCCGCCTTCCCTGTCATGGTGAGTGAGACCGCTGAAACAGTGAACCAACATAAATCTTCCTTCCCTTAAGTTGTCCATGTTAGATGTTTGTTATGGTAGAAAGAACGATAACTAGCAGCATTAGACTGGAATGAAGTGCTGCTGAGAAAATGAGAAATGTGCATTAAAGGGCAAAAGTAATAATTGGATCTAACATAAAGAACAGAAATTTGAAGCCCTTACATGTCTTTCATTTAGTTTATACTGAATTAGTTCCAGCTCCTACAAATTGAAGATTTCATGTAAGAATCCTATTTTCATCTTTTTTACAAAGGACAGTTCAGCCCAGGGAAGTTTCCCCTTCTGGCAACAAATACTAGAGCTAATTAAAGGCTGCCTGCCTTGCATGGGGCATGCTCTCTAGAGTTCTCCTGTATTACTAGTTAGCTAATTTTTTTTTTCATTTAAGTTACTTTGTGGGCTTGTAGACAGTTGGGTTTTCAAATCCTGATTTAAATGACTTTATCTTTCATCAAGAGGAAGGCAGTAGTTTCCCTTTCTGTGTCCACAAGGTTTCTTCGTGGAACAGTGAGTTGTACCCGAGACAGGAAAGTCATCCTTATCGCCTGTGTAGCTTGTTAAATGTGATTCCCCATTATCTCCCTTCAGTAAGTTAAAGGGAGAGACTTGGGTATATGTATTTAACAAATGTCCACATGATTTTAAGGTATCTGTTCTTTAACAAGCTGTGAGAAAGAGTGAATGGGGACAGAGCAGCAGGTATTTAGTTGATTCTTGAGTGTGAGGAACTGAGCCTAAGCAGTCTCTAATTTATTCACAATTGTGACTGTAATAGCTTTGGCTCTTTGCCCGTGGTCCTGAAATCTGAAGTTATCCCATTGGGTACTCTGGTAATGGATGTTATATGAATATTGAGCATGAATTTAAAGAATCCTTATTTTTTTTAAAATATCAATTCTCTATATACCAAATGCCAAATAATAGAGGAGAGATATGCCATTTTAATTAATTACCACCGTGTACTATTATGTCCCTATCAGTGAAAATTTTAAAGACTGTGTCTGTCTAGCCTTCCTCTTTATGATGAGATAACTGAGGTTCAAGGAATTAAATGCTTCATATAGGACCACATAATTCAGTCCAGTGGTGTTGATCTGGAATTATATAATCTTTGAGCCTTTTGATTATCTTCTGCCTCAATGACACATCACATAAAAAGAATAGATTCAGACATATATTTTAATAGACCAGCATTCTTTGGAGCAGGTTGTGTTCAGGGTTAAAGTAATGGAACTCAAGTGCAAAAAATACATCTTACCACCTCCCATCTCTTTTAGGCTTAAGAATAAGTCCTATCTACAATCTATCTAATTTTTACTACATGAAAATATGAATTTAAGTCTTACAAATATTACAGAACAAAATTATGCTTCTTGAATGTACTGATTTTCACAGCAAAAGAGGAAGCAAATGCCCCCAACTATAATGACAAATTTACAAGAACAATAGTAATTCTATCAATTAAAATAGAAATACATTTAAGCTTAAATTCAATCAATTTTATGTCCATCAACAGGGTCTTCATTTAAGTTCTGTAAGACACCAAGAGAAGTTGTATATACATATACATGTATATACATATACATATACATATGTATATATATTGGACTTGAAATGTCATAATCAAATTGAAGGGAATTATCCCATGCCTGCACTGGGGTTGTGCTAGATAGTCTAGGACTCTTGAATGAGAGTATTATCACTCTGTGTGGCATACATACTTACACATATACATATATGTATACTCACATATATTATATGTATCATTATGGAAGATTGTAAAATAATGTTTCCCTGTGACTTTTTTAAACTTCCTAAATGTTTTTATTTCTACTTTCTCTCTCCCTGTATGACCCTCCCTCCCACTTCCTCAATTAAATTTCCCTTCCTAATTTTCCCATTTCTCCCCTTAGAACTTAAAGGTAAGAACCTAGTTTTGAAGGCACCAAACATTCACTTCGGACAGAGAACGTGGAGAAATCTAATGAGAACTGATCTGAAAGCTTCCTTTCTGAAGACAAGCTCCCCTAGTATCAGAAGATGCTATGCAAGCTTCCAAGGAAGGAAATCAATCAATAGTCCTACCCTACTTGAAGTCTAAGAACCACACAGAGACCAATCCTGGAATATATCCCTAATTGTGCATAGTAGTTCTTTTATCGTGGGGGTAATCAACAACTGTCTAATTGGACTTAAGATCCTCTCAATAAGAGGGAATCCATGCCTGATACTGCAAGCTTAACTAACAAACCATGTCTGGAGAGGTCATAGCCGTAGAGAATCTAGTCTTGCCATTTTTCTCAACCAATATAGTTTCTAATTGCCTTCTAAATACTTATCCTTCTACCCACAGATAAGTGTGACTGTAATGCATTATTAAAAATGTTTCTTTTTGCAGCAAACTACAGAGATTTACACCTGGTCAAAATGCAGAGAATGAGACCATGTAGTATCCAATCCCAGTTGATACATGTTAAAATTTCATCCCTGCGTCTAATGCTCAGGGAATATGGAAGAACAGAGGGCAGAAAGATTGTAAAAGCCAGATGACCAGGACATCTACTGCTAGAGAGTATCTCCTAGACATGATAGGGAAGCTGCACCCATGAAATCTCAACAATATGATCGTCTGAACAAGACCTGTGTAATGACAACACCAGTGGATACGCAAATGTGGACAGGGTTAGGGGGATTTCACAAGGTCTTAACCCTGGTTGAAGAGCTATGGGCAATCAATGGTTTCTGATACAGTATAAATCAGATTTGCCCAGGGATGATGAGCTCCCTGATAGGTGTCCAGTTCCACGTGGTCAGCCTTAAACACATTCATATACAGCCAACACTAAACAACACACACACACACACACACACACAGATAGATATAGATATAAATATAGATATAGATATAGATAAAGAACAAGTAATGAATAAATCACAAAACTGAGAGATATTGTGGGGATGTGGGAGGAAAGGAAGAGGGGTGGAAATAAAGTAAATACAGTACTCACAAAATTTTCAAAAATAAAAAAGTTTAAAATTGGTGACTTGATGCACTATTTTCCTTGGGCCACCAGGTGGCAGTGACAAGGGCTTTCTGCATCACATAGTAAGATAACTAGAGATTTACATTTCGACATGCATAAAGAGTTTTGTGTTCATAACCTTATGTGTATTTTCCAAATAATTTTTATATTTACATAAATCATACTCCCGTATTGATTTGCATTGCTTTTGGTAGACAGAAAGAAAATACAATCAAGAAATATGAACAATTATCTTCCTCCAGTGTGGTACTAGGTGAAATCATTTGAGAATGATGACTTGAGAAAGTCCAATCCACTCCCACATCCAGAAATTCTAAAAATTGTGACTACAACTGGAGCTCCAATATAATAAGCTCATATACAATAATTAATACAATTGTATTTAATTCAATTAAATTTTGAGATCAGAAGCTGTAATCTTGTGATCTTCCATAATTTAAATGGAAACTAGAAGGAACATTTAACAGTACATGAAAGTTCTTATCCAGGACTTAATTATCCCCTGTAGATCTATGACAAAATTGAAATACTACAGAAATTGGGTGAAATATGGAATAAGAATGTAACATTCAAGTTGGACATTAAAAACTTGAGTTTAAAAGACAGATTACAATGAATAGAAGAAATCTTACATAAATAGATGGTGAATCTATAACAGCAATCAGTACATGCAAGTCTTCAAGTGACTGCAGAGTAGGGATCACACTAGCTCCACATGACTTGGGTCTAGGAAAAAATGGACTCACTATCACTTTATTTGGAATAATGATAATAATTTAAATAATTTTAGGAAAGAAATACATGGCATAATTACTGTGTTGCAGCCACTGCCCTGATGCCTATAGCATCATGACTAGAACTAGAGAGTCGTTTTAGATGGCTCATGCAAAAATGAGCAACCCAAAGTATGAGGGCGAGAAAAGGAACTGTGATAGGATTTGTAGAAGTGAAAGAAATTTCAGGAGGGCAATATAATTCTGTTGTGAAGCTCAGTCATTATTTTGTTAAAATACATATGCTGGCTGTGGGTGTAATGGTTTATGTCAATTATCTCAGCACACAAGATGATAAAGCAGAAAAATCATGAGTTCAAAGCCAGCCTGGAAAACTGAAAATCTTTCTTTTAAAACAAGGAAATATAGAGAAGAAAAAAGGGGGCCTATGGGGGCTTTTTAAAAGGTCTTTATTCCTATAAATTTAAATATTTCTGGTGTTATTAAAAATCTACAATTTTATAGTATATAAAATTCTCCTTTAGAGAGACTTTCAGAGCATTATAATTTGTAATGACTTCAAAAACTAAACATCCCATCTTGAACTGAGCTTCAAATATAAACAAAATGTTGATATAAAATCTTCAAACAATGCTGAAATATCTTCTTCCTAAAAAATCTATCTCCATCTGCTGTCTTGCCACAGTGGTAGATATAACCACTGAAGATTTGATTCCCTTAATTAAGGTATTACATTTCTAGAATGACATTCATCCATGCAACAGGACGGATTGCCTATCAAGTGTCAGTATCATGCAGGTTCTCAGGGATACAAAATGGAGTGAAATGAGAGCCCTGTGCTCAAGGACTCATAATTTGACAATGCAGATAGTCCTGTAAATAAATAATTTCCATACAATTTGACATTTATCTTGCCTTGAGAACAGAAAAGGATGTTAATAATTCAGTCTGGAGGAAGTTTGAAAAGGGAGTCCAGGAAAAATGATGCCACCCCCCAAAATCTCAAAAAATGAAAATATATGCATGATTAGGGTTGGTCTGTTGATCTTGCCCTCTGTGGAATAAAGAAGCCATGTGAAGCAATTAAAGTGTCCGCTAATTTACTGCTATAGAGAATGAAGAATCATATGGCCATCTATCCAGGTTTCTCTGCAACATTCCCAGTTTGCTTACTGTTTCCTTTCATTCTTAAAACAAATTTGAAAGTTTTGACACTAATTTTAATCATATAATATATCCTATAAATAAGTAATGTCATAGTAAGGATATTATTTGGCCAATCATAAATGGGACCAGTTATGCAGGAACCAAGAAGCAATACATACATTGACAGGATGCACACATAAATAACAGACACAGCCTTTATTCCACACTGAGAAAGTAAAAAAATATGATGAAAGCAAGGTGTCATGAAGTACTGCTCATCTCAAACTTGAAGAAAATGGCGGAATGCTTGTTGTATGGCATGTAAAAGAACAGGGAGATGTCAAAGTAATACAACAAAGTTTCATGAAGAGAGAATTGAAGAAAGCATGAAAGGCATTTTATGGCTTATTACAGATAATGAAATTATGGTTTATATTTTATTAACTACTTAATAAAGTGTTCTAGAGACTTTACTAACCACATGATAAGAAACAAACCCATTAATCCTTACAAATATGGAAATCATACAGTCATCATTAAGAATTTTCACATAATTTTGAGGTTTATATAACTTCTGGACACTTAGTGAGAGTTTCCCCTTTTGCCTCGGAGTATTGAGCCTTTGAATAGCTGTATCCCACATCTTGGCAAATGTATAGTTGTCACCTATGGGCTGGTGATTTATTCCCCTCTGACTCTATAGAGCTGCTCCCTTGTTGTCTTTCTGAGTAACCAGGATTCTTCCATATGGTGGTCTCTTCATGGTAGATTCTGAAGTAGGAACAAAAGCAGCATGGAGCATAGTTGACCCTTGATGGATGTGTAACCTAAGTAACAGGCACCTTTTGTAACATGAAAACCCTGAGAGGTGGAGGTTAAGGGGGGGTATTACAGTAGCATAGTTTATACTGGATAAACTTGAGATGTTAGATTTATATCCATATTACAATTGAGACACATGGAGCTCAAAGGTTTAAGTAATTCAGAATAGGTTAAGGAGTTTATACATAGATATGCCAAGCTTATCACTCAGGAAATCTGAATAGATGTTTCCTAATGGCAAAATTTAAAAAGTTACACATTCAAGTGTTTGTCTGTTATAAGAATGGTAAGTAGGACTGAACGCAAGAATAAAATGGAATTTAAAAATTAACAAGATCTTAAGGGAGAAGGATAGTAGAACACAGATGATACTACGGGGAAAAGGGGATAATGGGAGGGAAGTTTTAGGTCGGGAGAGGGATGGTAGGGTAAGGCAGAAGAAGGGCTGTGGGAGAAGAGTGTAGCATGAAGAGTGTTTGACAATGCACATGGAAACCTAGAACTTTGCAAGATTCATATATGTGCACATATATATATATATATATTCATAGTAAGATTCATATACATAGATATATTAATATAAAGTGCTTAAATGCAGCTACCTCACAAAGGGGCAGATAAATAAAAAGCCCAGTTCTAGATGTGAAATATCATCCCTTTTGTTGTTGGTGAGGGGTATCTTGGAGTGCCCCAAATCAATGCAGGCTAAAATTTGAGGGTAAGACCCTATTAATGAAGACACCACATATTTTGGTGATAGGACATGTATAAGTCTAGTTGGTACTTCCAGGAATCTTTCTCCCTGGTGAATAACTTTAATAGTATTGGAAGATGATATGTAGGCTGTTGGGAGTAAAAGGTATCAATGATCATATGCAGGGTATGAACCCTGTGAACTGCAAAAATGATCAGTGTGTTAAGATTTGCCCATTGGCACAACGCTAGCATGACTAATACAGAAGAAACCAACTGCATTATGATAGGATTTAAGATCTACTTCATAGAAGGAAATGTATACCTGGACTCTAAATCTAGCCAATAAGCTGTGAATGGGGAGCTCATAGTACCCAGGGGTGAATCTACCACTATTACTTTACCAAATGGACATAAGATCAAACTGATCTCTAAAGTCTTACTCTATATTGATAAATTAGTACAGCTCTCAGACCCCATCAGATAAGGTTTTTGTGTAGTGGAAGAAGGTGATTAAACCTGAAACTCACAACTGCTCAATGTGCAGAGAGAATAAATACCAATGAAATGCCTAGATAAAAGCCAAACACGTGTATCACCTCCATTCCGGAGGTTCAGGGAACATCTTCTAATAGGGGGCAACAGACTAAGAGCCAGAGGCCTCGGAGATCCAAGTGAAACAGTGTCTTCTAGACATGAGAGGACTGCTGCACACATCAACTTAAAGCAGTTGTGGTTACTTCACAAGACCCATATAAGATCTATCCAACCATCACTGTAGCATTGAAGGGGTAGAGGTTTATGAGCTCCTACCCCTTACTAGAAAAAGTTGATAGCTCCTGAGGAGAGAGAGTCTGTTTACTTTAAGAATGATGCTACTGCCCCTGATAGGTCGACAAAGCTCCAGCAGATGCTCCACACCTATGAAATTATACGTAGCACGAATTATATTATGTATGTTATTTACAAAACAAAAGGAAGACTTGAAGTTGTGAAGGGAGACAGGAGGAAGATCTGGGAGGAGTTCCAGGGAGAAGAATTCTTCTATTAAAAATCTAAATATGAGAGAAAACCAACCACCTCCTGAATACAGGAGACTTACATCTACCAGAGACCATCCTAGAACATAAATAGCTTAACTTTGTTTAAACCTCAATATAACAGAAGTAAATGTGCTCAAACACTATCCCTCTTTACCACAAAGTGTGCTTCCAAAGTTTAATGATTCTAGAATAATTCTGAAGGAACTTGCTATTTAGAAGAAAGGGCACAATAATCTCCACAATGCAAATCATTGACCCAGATGTTCAAACTAGTTCCACAGTGGCTGTCTTCTGACAGACCAGACCCTCTGAAAAGCAGAAATATCTCTATGAAAGCCCTTAAGTACTTCATGAACAGATAAACCTAGTTTCTGCCTTCATATGCCATTTGGATCCATAACTTGGCTTTCTTAGATGTTATTTGTAGGTTATATAGTACATCTGTTAGAGTTCAGCAAATGAAAGATACTGTCAGATACATCTACCTGGCCTTGGGGTAGTTTGTTCCAAGGTGGTGTGAAACTGTGATAGGAGCTGCATCTCAAGTTGTTTGTCCACCTAGACCTGGAGATTTGGGAGGCTGGCATATGCTTGCATTTATTCATAGGAATAGTGATGGAATGCAAGTGCCCTTGCTGACTGAGTTAAATGAAAAAGGGAGGGAAGGGAAGGGAAGAGAAGGGGAGGGGGAAGCAGAGGGGAGAAGAGAGGAGAGAAGACCAGAGGAGAGGAGAGTTTAGATTTAATCTATAGGGAATACAGAGCCCCGGAGACCAATGTGCAGAAGAGAGGAAAAAGGAAGGGAGAAAGGGCTAATGAACCTTTCCCTGAAGTCGATGGAAAGAGAGAAGTGGTGCCTCAGCTGGATCATTTCCAAACAAAGCAGGAATAAAGTAAATAAGCCACAGTGTAACCGAATTTCTCAGCAAACACCAGCAAACCCAGATCTGCAGTGAGAAAGAGAACTTGTGCAGAGCCATACATTATCGCAGTCATCAAATGATAACCCAGGAAGGTGCACTCACATGTGCATATGCACACATGTTTTCTTGAAGCTTATGCAGAGAAAACTGAGTGTAGGATTGAATTATACTTAGTGCTGATAATCAATGGTTATGTAAATGAGAACCTGGTTATATATTTTTCTGTTCAATTATTTAAAAAAGCTGAAAATGGTGAAATGAATTTTTACAATAAAAGGAGTTCATGATTAATGGTTGGTATACCAGCACCCTTTTTTCCTGAAAAGTGATGAGGAATCAAATTATAGAAAACACAGCTAGAAAGTTCTTTGGAGAGCAGAAGCTAAAAGGAGCCAAGATGGGTAAGTATCAACCATGGTATTTACTCCAAGTATGAAGTCAGGGCATCTGTGCATTCATCACTCATCAGGGGCCAGCTAAGGAAAATTCACGTCTTATGCAATTTTGATTACTGAAACTGACCAACATACCTCAAGCAATCTTAATCACAGGAAATAGATCTTCCTGTCATATTTGATTTGTAAAAAAATGCTATCATTTTTCTTTGTGGATGCAATAGTTTGGTTGAATAAATTATCTTTCATTTGCATTTGGATAAAAAAATGGACCATTTGATGTTGTGCCCAGGTTATAGAATCCTCTCAAAAGACCACCATGGAGGTCAAATCTGATGCAAGAACAAAGGGTCTTTATTTACAAGCTCGAGCTCGGTCCACAGTCTGACACACCGCCGCAGCGGGTGATAAGACAGTGGCCCCGAGTGGAGGGTGAGGTGATGTTTTATAGGGTTAAAACAAAGAGAGGAGGGACAAGGGTTGGGATTGGTTAAGGAAGCCCACTTGGTGCGAAAAAGCATCTTACTCATATTAAGGTAACAGGGCCCATGGAATGTGCTTACCAGAGTATACTTCAAGGTCTTGTTTATGTCTCTGATTTTAGCCTTGGTCAACCTGACCAGATCTCATGTAGTCCTAAGTAGGGTGTTTTTACAAAACCGTCTGATATTTGAAGGCTATGTCCTTGCAAATGTTTAACTAGGGGGATGGGAAAGAGTTTCTGAAGCCAGAAGCCAAGCTTATGTGGCTGAGGCTTTTTCTAACAAGATGGAGTCAGATTTGCTGTAGCCTTCATTTTCCATTTCTGGGGGGTCCTTACATTTGACTCCCCAGAATTTTCTCTATGAGCATGAGTCATTATGGAAATAAAATCCCCTTTATTTGTTCTTATCTTCTCCTATTTTTCTCTTCCATCTCCTTTTCAGAATTGGTTCTGTAAATCTTTATACCTACTAAACACTGAACAGGGCATGAATGGCATATATTTTTTATTAATTAGAATTAAAATGTTTCTTTTATGAACGTCCTTCCTCCAAAAGAAGCATGCTTAAAATGCTCCCATAAGTGTTACAGTACTGTAGCTTCCTGGATTTCCCTTACAGTTAGACAAAAAACAGCAATGTTGTTTATGTAGAAGGTAAGGGTATTTTGGCTTACATTACTGAATACATGTCACTAAGACTTAACAGCCCACACCACATGGAATTCAGTCATGTATAGATCAGGCTCTCCCCTTAAATTCCTATTAGCTTTTTCTTATTTACTCAGTTTTTACAGTGGTCTTTACAACTGCTGTAATAATATTTAGTGTTTTATTGTTTGACTCTGGGACTCTGTCATTTCCTAATTGATATCCCACAATGGCTATAGCAGCATATTGCACAGAGCAGAGAAGAAGTGTCAGGTGAGTGAGGAAATAAGTGAAATGTGTTTGATGCTATCTTGAGAACAACGAAAATCTTCTCGCAAAAAAAAAAAAAAGAAAGGAAGGAAGGAAGATAGCCAAAGCAATGATATTCATGTTAGCATGTTAGCTAGATTATTAAGGTTCTGCGATGAAAGTGTTATTCATAAAATACAGTTGTAATTTTGTGGGAAGAGGGCAGTATGAGAGAGAAAAACCACAGACCATAATCATCAAAAGCAAGTTTAAATCTAGGTTTCATTTCTATACTCTTGGGCAACTGATCAAATTTTTCTGAGCTATAGGTTCTTCTTTTAATGAAATAGTGGTAAAATGTCTTTCTCACCAGGTTTTAATGAAAATTACCAATAATATATGTAAAGAGCCTGGACCTTGAACATAGAGCTACCAAACTAATGGTAGCCATTAACACCATTATTTTTATTAGGAAATTCTCAACACTGATTAAGTTACCTAACTTTCCATTTTCTAATTTAATTATTTCACATACTATTTTGACATAGGAATTGGAGCCATGAGAAAAATGGTTAATTTCTCGAAGATTTAAGAATTCTGTTAGCTTCTATTGTAAAAAGACCCCCATGATGGATGCCAAACACTGTTCTTAACTGTCTCTGCACTTTCATTGTGTGAATGCCATCTATGTATGTATTAATTACTCTGAATTATAGAGAATGGAATAATTATTTATAAAAGGCATAGATGAGTGCTTGCAACTTAATTTAGAGCTATTTGGCATTTCTCTTTTTACATTGGAGCTCTGGACAGAAAAACTGTTTATTTTCAAAACTTGGAAGGCCAGAATAGTACCAAACCCTAGAAATTGATTTTAGAAAACCATCATATCACAGAGATGTGGGCAGAAAAAGGCAGCAACTGCTTTGTAGGTTACAATGTTCTGACACCTACAAGCATCTGACTTAGCAGACTTTGTGTAAAGTGGTGCTTAAAAGTGTTGGTATGGAACATAAGTAGATAATGCAAATATGTTACCGACCCCTACCAATAGTTGCAATTATGCAAATTTCAGAACCTTCATCTTTTATAATTAGATGTAGTGGGCTCATGTAGTTAAGTTGTCCACTAGCTAGCTCCAGTTCTGTAATGGGTTTAGCTCCCCTAAAAATAATGCACTTCAAACAGACAAAAATATGCCTTCTGCAAAATACTGGTAATTTGTATGAAGGAAGGAAGGGCACAGCACCCTAAATAATTTAATAGACTTTCTCCTTGTTTGTTATTTAACAAAAGTATTTTATGAAAAGTCGATATTCTTTGACAACAATTAAGCATATTCCTGAATTGGGCAGAGAAGTATGAAATTTTAATTAATATAGTCAAACTCTCAGGAATTGATTTTTTAACGAGTGCTAGAAAGGAAGAAGACATTATAGCAGCGTTTATAGAAAAAAACAAAATTATATTTATTAGGCATGTAATTTCCTCATAGCTAACTATTATGGAACACTTGAATTCAAATATATATATATATATATATATATATATATATATATATATATTTGACAGAATGTCTACTAGCATTATCAGCTCATCCTACAGCCACATGAAATACGATTTTCAGTAAAATTATGCATACCCATGTGTATATACCATATATTCACTCAAGATCCCTATTAAGTTTACTTATAAATACAATCATATGCTTATGTAGTATGTAATTGTGTAAGACAAAGCATACAAAGCTTTTGTTTCTTTACAATGAAGATTCCAACAGCACCTTGTTCTGTCTATGTTTAGAATTAAATAGTTGCACTTGCTAAGCATAATAATGCATGCCTGTAATCTCAGCTTCTTGAGACACTGAGGCAAGAGGCTCAATAAAGTCACCATTACTTTGAGACTGGTATGTGCATCATCCCAAATGGGTTATCAAAAGAAAACAATAACGTTGACTTGAGTGAGTGCAATCCTGCCTTTATTTCAGAGGTATGTGTAGTATTTTGGAAGGCTACACTCTAGACAAATAACATATGATATCAATATGATATCGGTTTTTTGAGGCAGTGTCTCTGTGTAGCCCCAGATGACCTGGAACTTGCTGTGTACACCAGGTTGGCCTTGTTCTTACAAAGATAGGCCTGTCTTTGCTTTCCTGAGTGTTGGGATTAAAGGTGTGTGCCATAATGACTGACTCACATATGATATCTTTATTTCTAACATACTTCTGGGATTTCTGAACAGTGGAAATAGAAAAAGACTGCAAGAAATTTATCCAAGTTCATTTTTCCTTTAATGAATCAGTCATTGAAACAATAGGCAGACAAGGACAAAAAAAAAAAAGGTAAGATAATTTTCACGATGGAAGAAGTATTTAAGTCAAAGCATTAAACACCAGAAGAATTTTAGTTGACTGTCAATATTACCTTTGGCTACAGTTTGTATTTATTTTTTAAATTGTGTTTTTTCAAGCATTTTATTGCTAGATATTTACATGTTAAAATAAGTAGATCCAATTTGAAAGCAAGAAATAACAATTAACTATTAGTAAAAAAAAAAAAAGAAGCTTAGATATAACAAAAAGCCTTGCTAAACTTAGATTTGACTTTATTAAAAGTTTCCATTAACATGCAAGTAACTTTTAATCTACTTAGATAGATTTATAAGGACAGAAGTTGCCCGACACAGTTCATTATATTCCTGCATTACAGCATGCATGCTGTGTTCATGAACCTTCCTTGATTATATTTAGTTTTAAACATTCTTTATTTACCTTAGATTCTGCTCTTAGATTCAGTATAGAATCCATCTTCTCCAAATGCCTCTTTCCATAGCAAGTGGATTGACCACAGTTTAATAAGGGAAATTGTGCTGAAATGCAAAAATGTGAAGAACAACAACAACAAAAAATACATTGACTAGTGGATAACTATTTTGCAATATTGATTTGGTTCTTGTTTTAGTGTATTAGCTTAGTTCTCCAAGTTGGCTAAAATGATCTAGATTTACATCTCTATGCAGTTAGGTATCACAAAAAAAATTTAATCTGAAAACAAAGCCCCACAACTGGAACATCAACACAAGGTGGCGCTGTGGACCAGTCTCTTAGGAATGGATCTTGGAGCTTGTGTTTAAGCATTTTGTTTGATTTCTCAGAGACTAATTTTTAATTCAGCCCTCTTAATTTTATATCTGATTTTTCCTTGCAAATCTGGTAATGAAAGAGGAAATGGAATTTTTAATTAAAATAAAAATGCAGATTTGGAGCTCACAATGGATTTTTTATATAATTAGTAATCAAAAATTAGATCTCTACATATCTATATTATACTGAGAGTTTATACATTTCTTATCCCACCTTTCTCCAAGACAGACTCATTCTTGTGTCCTTTCTATTTATCATCTCATGAATGGACACCCTGGTTTATTTGCAGAGAATTTAAATTTTGCTGTTTTAGCTCAACACATTCACAACTGTAAGTATCATTTTACTTGAAGAGCATTTTTTGTCTAGAGTGATGAGTCATCTGGTAAAGGCACTTGGGATCAAGCCCAAAAACCAGAATTCGGGGATAGGAATTCGAATCATGGAAGGTGAGAAACAACTCAAGCAAATTGTCCTCTGACCTCCACATGTCTGCCATGGAAAGCAGAAATTATACTTAAGGTTTGAAATAAAAGGTCTGTCCCAAGTTAAGTATTTTATTTTCAATAAAGTATCTTAGGTAAGCATCCTGCTTTGTATTAGTTTAGTTCTATACCATTATTATATATAATTTCAACCCATCTTGATTTCAAGACACTGTTTTATATATACATACTCTGATATGCTAATTTGTCCCCTTTTCAACACATAAGCCTACATTTTGCATTTATAAGCGCTGTATGTATGTGATCTATTAAGAAAATCTTTAATAACAGGTTACTATTTACAGGATATGCTTCAGCAGGTAGGTCTGTTTTTCTTCTGTTTTGTAGTTCTCTGGCATTTCAAATACATGGTGAATCATACCCATTGATATTATGACATATATTCAGGAAGTGACTGTATGAACCCAAATGTTCTAACAGCTTAAAACCGCTAATGATGATGAACACACAGGCACACAGACAGACGCATGGTAAATACTTTTAAAGGTACAGTTTATGGGATGATATTGCACTTCAGCCTTTACTGAGTTTGTTAATCAACAATACTCAAAGGTATACAGAATTAGATCAAAACGTAGTGGAGTGAGTTTGGAGTTCATTTCTGCTGATGAAACAATCAGAACAGAATAAAAGTTTACCCAAATGTGAAGTATTTAACATAGGACTCAAATTCTATACACAATACTGTATACACTGCCACAAAATAGATTGGATATGGACTTTTAATGCCAGTGACCAAAATGTCCATGTCCACACAGAGTGTTTCTTTTAAACATTTAATTACAAATACAAATGTTAGTGAATATTTCCAAAGAAAGACATTTTAAGTTGGGAATAATTTCTCTTTTTACATTCTATGAAACATTTCATTTAAATTCCACTTAGAAATCTTCATCATCTTCTTTGAATCTTGGTCATCTAAACAGAGTTCCTATACTGCTTTACCTTCGCTTTCAGACAATTTATTTTATACTAAGAAGAGACTAATATTCTGTGCTGTTGTTGGGTGTATTATCTCTACAGATAATGAACCTTTTACATAATATTAAGAAATGTTCTGATTTTTGTTGCTTTTGCTGTTCTTGTTTTTAGTAAAGTACTCTTTTACAATACGTAATATGTACAATGTAATCAGACTCTTGCCTTTTAAAATGATCTGTAATAGACTTATGTGCAATAAAGTTTGCAACAAAATAAGTCTCAGTTCAGGAATGATAATAAAATCTCCTTTTGACTGATAAAGCAAAGAAAACCCAATTACAGAAATTATAACCTCTGTGATCATTCAAAACAAAAGAGGATGATGATTTCTGTGTCATTGGACTTCTCCAAATAAGCCTTAGAAAGTTAAATTATATAGTATATTTATATCTTTTTAGAGATAAATGAGCAGTGAATGCAGACGGAGAGTTGCTACCTAAGCTACTAAAAAGTCAGTGAATGATGGAATTTCTGTGCCTCTATTTCAGACTCATTTGTCCTGTGTTTGAATCCACCAGCTCCATATTCTGCTTTGCTATTATCTTGGGCAATAGTATCTTGCTATATTCCTTAGTAGTAACACCAGAGTCTACCTGATGACTACCTGGTGGTCTCTTAAGTTAATTCTGTAGAACCCCTAACTAAGGATTAATGCCTAGCTCATAACAAATACTGCTTAAAATGAAAAACAATGAACACAATAGTTAAATAATACAATCATTACTTCTACATGCACATTTGCCCCTCCCACACACTTGCATTTCTAGTGGAAAAGATGTCTAACATTAGAGAAGGAAAATGGATGTTGTTAAATTCATATAGCCTGTTATTCTCACTTTGTGTACTTTAGATCACACTCTTTTTAGTCTTGGTTTCTAGAATGTTTACCTTGTTTAGTCACATGCTCATTTCTTCTAGCATGGCTTCATGCTGGTTAGACTTTTCTGTTTCCAATATTTTGTCTTATTCTTTTAATACATTTTATTTTCATTAAATATTTCTCACTTAAATTCTGGCATAATTTTATTATAAAAGCATGTCACATGGGAATGGTTTCTAGTTTCAAATTTAGAAAATGTTCATTCAAATATTTTTAAATTAAATTAAAACATAATTCTGATTCTGTTCAATTAACCATTATTTGGGTATATGTTTAAGTTCTGCCTAAAATTAAATTAATCTTAAGGCCATTCAAAAATATAAAGTATTAATTTAACCTTCTTTTGTTCAAGAAAAAAATTTAAACATTTTCTAGAAATACAATTTATTGTGACATGAAATTCTAACCAGGATACTTGAAGCTCTAACACATTCTAAAAATTCATATTTTCTTCAGACATTTAAAATAACACATTCGAGATAATGTTTCTTTTTTCTGATACAACCACATCTTGTTTATTGCCTGTATTATGATCACTGGTATCTGTTTAAACCAACATCTAATCAGAACAATATGTACTTCAAGTACCTGGATAAATAGGGTCACTTTTGCTTAGTTACGTTTCATCTGACATTCTTACTGGCTGGCTCTTCCTAAGCATTTCACAATAAACCCCTCCCTTTGTTATTTCCTGGTTGGCCCTTTGTTCATAAAGTAGGCTGAATTCTACACATTACAAAAAGAACATAATGACACTTCTGACTTATTATCTGCCAACAAACATGTCAGTCAAACAACTAAGTGAACCAGTGACATTCTCCTCTTGACATGCTTGGATTCAAGTTGTGTTCAATACAACTTATAACAAATTCACTGGATATTCAAACAGAATTCATTTGTAAATGGGCTATTGAGGTGACAAAAAATATACTCAGTAAGTAAAAAAAAAAAAAACATTAATTAATGACATTCAGTCTTTCCTCAAGCATTTCAAAGCAATTATTTCTCAGGAGTTAGGACTGCTCTTTTATAGAGACTAAGTAGTCAGACTTTTGAAATAAGAAAAGTGCTCTGGGACACCAGAGTGATCTTCATGTGGGGTCCACAGACTCTCCCAAGGTACTGAAGTATTTAAGGCTCATATCTTATAAAGCTGCAAGCAAAAATATATCTCAGTAGCAGTGTGTCCTGAACCCTCTGTAATGGAAATGATTGGTTGATATACACTTGGTCTACCTTTCTGGGCCCTCTCCTACAATGGACCAATTTACCCTTAGGGATGGGTAGATATCTGCTAACAGCTGTTCTTGTGTCTAACTCAGTTATAATTAAACCCTTAATAGCAATCATCAAAATCTCCTTATCACTGGTTAGGTAATTGCAGACACAGAAAATGAAAGCTTAACTATAATTGTAGGCCTTGTTGCCAGCTGAATATTGAAATGTGTTAGTATTGTGATTACTTAATGTCCCAATGTGGCTTGTGGCCAGTGCTTAAAGTACACTCTAGAAAACTATAAGCAAACACATAAACAAAGCTTAATTTTCCAATAGCATCTTAATTATACTTACATGTAAGATATATAAGCTTTGGTAACATAAACTTAAGCCATGGCATAAAGTGGTTTCTTACATAAATTGTTTGAACTAAACTGTTTGCAAATAAAAACATCTGTATGCACTGTGGCTCTTGCATTTGGAAAGTAACTTTGAGGTTAATTTTTTAACGTAATAGCAGATGTTTTATCCACTATCCTTGCTTAGGAAATCATAAAATTGGGTGGCTTAAACAGTCATTATTTACCTTGTCTATAGATCATCCAGTAATGGATCTTTGATATCCTCTGTTGTAAAATGTTAAACTCTACCTCAAGTTTCTTCCTCCTTGAAGAGGGATGTTTCATACATAGGTGTATCTCATGCAGAAGGAAAAATTCACAGGCAAGCGCAGTCATGGAACCATATTCAAGACTTTGATTACAATCTATTCACTAAAAGCCATGGCCCAAAGTGAATAAAATGACTGATATCAAAGTCAAAGGGATGAAATATGTGATTTGTTTTTACTTGGAACTGCAAAGTCAGATAGAAAAGAGTGCGGGGTTTGGAAGGGTAGAGAATTGGGATCAATGACCATCCAAAAAAGAGTGGTTTTCAAATAATGTACTTGTGGCCACAGATGTTTTAAATAAACATGGTTCCTATCCAATTACAAGCCAGAGAATTTATCTATTCTTTTTTTAATATTTAATTCTTAATTTTTATCTGACTACCCAGTTTTCTGGTTCATTTTGGGAAAAATAATAAATGTACTGCTTAATTTTGTAATTTGTAATATTTATTATTGGAGATAGGTCCTTGCTATATTTTCCAGGCTGGCATCAAACTTTTCAGTTAAAGCTATCTACCTACTACTCTGTTTTATAAGTACCTTACAGGATTTTCAAATACAGTTACAGGATTTTCAAGAAGGATTACAGCTATGTGCTACCATATCCAGCTTAAAAATATTTTAAAATGTAACTTTTAGTAAACATCTGTAGAACAATCAGTAATTGCATTGCAATGTCAGTGGCAATGCATGACCATCCCTCCCCATGAACTAATATCAAAGAGGGTTCAAAGAATAGTTGAACCTGCCCAAAGCTCGTTGTCAACGAACAGGAGTCATGACACAAAGAAAGTGAAGTGGTGCTTCCGTGTTCTCAGATTCCAGGACTATGGCATTTGAAGAACTGGACTACAGAAAGGATTGGTGACAAGGCTGGGAGATATTATTGCCATGATGTTGTAGTGGAGGTGAACTGTTATGATAGAACTCCTAGTAACTGCTATTAACAAACACTGAAATTTTGTCCTGCTTTATTAAGCCATTTCTAGGCTTGCAGGAGTATGTTACTATCCTTCTGCTTCCTGGAAATATTCTAGAACATGCTCCTTAGACACTTGCATACTAATAGGGTAGATTTCTACCTTTTTATTTTGAGTAGAGCTGATATAAATTATTTTTTACACAAAGATGATTAAAATGTGCATACCTATAACACACTGTCTCTTTTAACAAATGGCCACTTAATGCAGAATATAAATAAGTCCTATGAAGTACTAGAGCTACAGGAGGGAAATATTCAGCTTTTGTGTTGTACAGCTCATTGCCAGCCATATTATATTTTTGATCTTTGAAAATCATCCTTTCTGGGGGTATAGAGAAATGCCTCAGCGGTTAAGAACACTAACTGCTCTTGCAGAGGACCTGGGTTCGATCCCTAGCATCCAGATGGCAACTAACAACCACTGATGACTCTAGGTGCAAGGAGTTCCAAAGCCCTCTTATGATCACTATGGTCATTGCATTACGTGGGTGCACTTATATACATGAAGGCAATATACATGTACACATAAAATATTTTTTAATTAAAATATTTTTAATTAATACCTTTTGAGTTGAGATTCTGATAATTTGGAGATTTATTATTCAATTTTGCCTAGTTATTCAGAGAAAAAATATGTCAAGGATAAATGCTATTGTAAAAGGTCCAAAAATTCAAAGGATTTATTGACTGAACATAGTTAATGAAGAACTAATATATGTTAGAGGCTAGTAAGATAAAGGGCTTCTTTTCCTAACCAGTTTACTAAATTTGCTTTCCAGTCTTCACTGAAATTATGAAGTACTGTATAGAACACAAGTGAAAAGAAAGTAAGAAGCCATGTGTCAAGCCAGGGTAGGTACCTACTTTTTCATTTATTTTCTCATCCAAACTCTACACTGAAGAGAACACGAGATGAGATGTTACATCCACATGGGACAGGGATTCTCTGTCATGAGCATCACAAAGCAGATCCTCTCTAACTTTTATCTACTGCCTCTCTACATCAAAGAACCACATGGAAGAAGAGGAAGCTTTTGTTGTACAAAGAAATTAGGAATCAGAGTGGAGCACATTGCTACATTACTTGGCCTAATGTACATCTTGCTTAATGAATCTTCAGCATTTTGAAATAATTATTTTAAACTACTTTGTATTTAAGTTGATATTCGTAAATTAATGAATGTGCTTTAAATATTGCACTCCATTCTATCCAACTTTTTATGTTAAATTCATTTTGCAAAGCAATTTTGCACTATGTAAATGTTTTTTTATAAATTTGTTTGCATTTTTGCTTCTTTATTTTATTTTATTTTATTTTATGTGCATGAGTGTTATGCAGTGTCCAAGGAGGACAGAAAAGGGTGTTGAATTCCCTGAAACTGGACTTATGGATAGTTGTTAGCAGCTGTATGGGTGCTGGGATTCGAACCTGGGCTTTCCACAAGAACAGCTAGTGCTCTTTACTTCTGAAACATCTCTACAGCTCCCCTTCTTGCTTCTTTGTGATTTTTCTCATCAGATAAATTTCTATATATTATATAGATAGATTAGATAGATGATGATAGATAGATAGATAGATAGATAGATAGATGTGTGTGTGCATATGTGTGTAAAATACCATAGAGTTACAAAAATCAAATTAATTGAAACTAGGAGTCAACTTTTAGGTGTGTAGGGCACAGTACTTTTCCCTTGGTAATTAGGTAATCTATTTAGATGGTGTCGTACATTTAAATGCATGATAATTTCCATTCATATCTATGGAATGTACATTTACCTAGAAAAGAAGAGCTGAAATGAGAAGTGGGGTGGTTGTTAAACTAGGATGCTATTGCTAAGTTGCCTGCGGGCATACAAAAATTATTTTTAATAACCGATGTTCATTGAATTCACAGTTTGGAATGGAACTTGGTGACCATTCTAATGCCTTATCTAGTACAACCTCTTCATTATTCAAATAAGAAAACCGAGCCTTAGAGCAGTGAATTAATTTCCCCAACTATATAAAAGTAGAAAATTGAAAGCCAGGTCTACAAGACAGATCTCTTCATACATAACACACTGATTTTATTTTTCTATGACAGTAAGCTCCAGTGCAGAATTGATTGTATTTCAGAAAATAAAAATTATAGATTTTGTGAGTCATGATGTATACTAAAGGAGATAGTTTATGATTTTATTCTCCCAAACTGTATGCATTTAATGAAAATACAATAATATCCCCAGAGATTATTTTAGAACCTGAAAAATCATATTAGAAAGAGTAAGTAGATATTATTAATTGAGAAACTAGAGAAACAGCTAATGATTCCTAACCCAGACTAGATAAACAGTCCACATATATCCCTAAGTCAGTCCTCAGGCAATTTCCCTGCCCCATTCTTTCCAGGATCTGGAAGAACTGAACAAACTTGCCCGCATGTCTGGTATGTCAGATCCCATTCACTGCATCTCTGTTCCATTCACTGGCCCACCCCTATCTGGTCCCCTGCCAGTTCTGCCCCAAGCCAGGCTCCAGTTTCTCACCCCCTCATCTCTGTACTACGTTCCTAACTCAGAAAAGCTAAATTCCTTAGCATAGACTCCACTGGATTCTGTTCTAGCTGACACAGACCAGCCCTCTTATTACCCTGACCAGCCTACCACCCTGCCCTCCCCCACCAGACCAGTCTACCACCCTTCAAGAACCTGAAACATGCACCAATTAATTTTCCATTCCTAAACAACAAGCAACCAAGCTACATAAATTATATAAACAGAACCTAAACTAACTTAAAGAAAAACTGATGCCCAAACAGCAATGCAGAAACACAAATAATACGAAAAACCATGAGAATATGTCCCCCAAAATACCCACTAGTCCTAAACAAGTGCACTACAATGAGAACCACCCTAAGGAACCCAAGGATGCATAATTTAAAAGAACAATCATAAACATGATCAAAGAACTTAAAGAAAGCAGAGAGAAGCAACTCAAAGAAGTGAAAGGAAAGACAGGAGCTTGTGAAAGAAGCTCAAGAATATATAATTATGCAGTTTATTTAAATATTAAAAGCAATTCATAACTTGAAAAGTGAATTCACAAAAGAGATAGAAACAGTGAAAAAAAACAAATGGAAATGAAGATGATTTTGAAAAACTCGAAAGGCAATTACAAACAACAGCAGCAAGCCTCACAAGCAATGTGAATGAAACAAAAGAAAAATCAGAATATCAACACTAAATGACAAAGTTGAAGATTTAAGCTCTGTAAGCAAAGAGTATGTAACACAAAAAAAGGAAAGGAATACTCAGCACATGTGGGACAATATGAAAAGACCAAATATATGAATTATAAGTATACAGAAGGAAAAGAATATCAGGCCAATAACACTGAACAGAATTAGAGAAAACTTCCCTAAATTAAGGAAAGACACCTATAAAGACTCAAGAAGCACATAGAACACCAATTAGACATGACCAGAACAGAAACTCCCCATGGCATATTATAGAAAAAGCATTAAATGTACATAACAAAGGAAGTGTACTGAAACCTGCTGGAGAAAAACAACAAGCTACATATAAAGGAAAACCCATCAAAATTATAGGTGACTTTTCAATTGAAACTATGAAAGCCATAAGAGCCTGGACAAAAGTATTCCCAGTTCTAAATGAACATGGATGCCAGCCCTGAACACTTTATCCAGTAAATTGATCTATCATGGTCGAAAAAGAATGCAAACTTTTTCAGAACACAAAAAGGTTGAAAGAATTCAGGTCCACCAAACCAGCCCTATGGAGGATGCTCAAAGCAATACAAAAGACCAAAGAAAGGAATAGGTATCCCCAAGAGGCACATAAATAAAACAAACAAAGGTATAATGACAGAAAAAAATATAGGGCCAAAATCACAAATAAATTAAAATAGCAGTACCTAATGTACATCTTTTAATAATAGCACCAAATATCAATGACCTCAACTCCCCTATCAAAAGACATAGTCCAGTTGAATAGATCAAGAAAATAAAATCTTCCTGTAGTCTTCAAGAAACTCATCTCACCTTCAAGAATAGACATTACCTTAGGGTGAAAGGATGGAAAAAAAGTATACGGAGCATATAGCTCAAACAATCAGGTGTTGCAATTACAAAATCTGACAAAATATATTTCAATTTAAAACTAATAAGAAATGATAGAGGGGCACTTCCTTATAATCAAAGGAGCAATTGATCAAGAGGATACTACAATTATGAACATATATGCACCAAACTCTGGACCATTGAATTTCAAGAAAACTATAAAACACAGATAAATTCCAACTCAGTAGTAGTAGGTGACTTCAATATCCCACTCTCTTTACTAGACAGGTCAACTGAATAAAGACTAAACAGACATCTATTAAATGAAATCTTATACAAACTAGAACTAATAAATATCTAAAGAATATTCTATGCAAGCACCAAAGAAAACACTTTCTATTCACCAGCCCATGCAAGTCTTTTTAAAACTGCCACATTCTGGGACACAAAATATCTTGACAAATACAAAAAATTTGAAATAATTCCATGTATTTTATGGTCTACAGTGCAATAAAGCTTAAAATCAACTGTAAACAAAGTTCTAGTAACTACAGGAAACCGTGGAGATTAAACAACACACTCCTGGATGAGATGAATGGTAAACAACACACTCCTGAATGAGATGAATGGGTCAAAGAAGAAATTAAGAAAGAAATAAAAGTATTCCTGGAACTAAATGAGAATTAGAATAAAACACAACAAAACCTCTGAGACACTTTAAAAGCAATCTTAAGAGGGAAGTTTATATCTTTTAGTGCCTATATTAAAAATCAGGAAGAACACATATAAATGATTTAACAGTACAACTCAAGACCCTGGAAAGTGAAGAACAAACTACCTCCAAATTTAGAAGGCAAGAAGAAATAACAAAAATCATAGCAGAAATTAATGAAATAGAATCAAAGAAAGCAATACAAAAAAATCAGTCAGTCTAAGAGCTGGCTCTTTGAAAGGTTAAGCAAGAGAGACAGACCCTTAGCCCAGTTAAACAAAAGACCAAAAGAGCAATTTCAAATCAACAAAATTAGAGAGGAAAAGGGAAACATCACAACACACACCATAACAATCCAAAAGGTAAAAAAGGACACTTTAAAAATCCATACTCCATTAAATATGAAAATCTAAAAGAAATGGACGATTATCTAAAATCATAGATACCACCAAAGTTAAAAACCAAGAAGAAATCCACAGGTTAAACAGACCAATAACAAATAAGGAAATTAAAACAGTAACACAAAATCATCCAAGTAAAAAGAGCCCAGGTCCAGATGGAGTCACAGCAGAATTCTACCAGATATTGAAAGAAGAGATACAACCAATATAGTTTAAATTATTCAAAGAAAATAGAAACAGGTGGAGAATTCCCAAACTCCTTCTATGAAGCCAGTATCACTCTGATACCCAAACCTGGTAAAAATACAACAAAAAAGAAAAAATTACAGATAGGCCCATATCTGTAATTAACATAGATGCAAAGATAGTTAACAAAATACTCACAAACAGCATACAGACATATATCAAAAAGACCACCCACCATGATAAGTAGGCTTTATTCCAGAGATGCAGGAATGGTGTAATAAAACATATAAATGGACTTTAAGACAAAAGCCACACGGTCATCTCAATAGATGCAGAAAAGGCCTTTGACAAAACCCAGCATGTATTCATTCATGCTGAAAGTCCTAAAGTGAACTGATCTTGAGGGAGGATATCTCAGTGTATATTAAGACTATCTACAACGAAACCACAGCCAATATTATTCTAAGTGGAGAAAAATTGTAAGCATTCCCACTAAAATCAGGAACTATCAGGGCTGTGTACTATCTCCACTTCTTTTCAATGGAATGCTTGAAGTTTTGCAAGAGCAGTAACACTAGATTAGGGAATTAAATGCATACTAATTGGAAAAAGAAGGGTTCAATTTTTTATGATTTTTCAGATGACATGGTATGGTACATAAGAGCTATCAAAAATATCACAGCAAAATTGTTAGAAATGATTAATACTTTCAGTATAGTGGCAGGTTACAAAATCAACTTACAAAAATCAGTCGTCTTTCTATTCAATAGTAACAAGCAATCAGTAAAAGCATTCAAAAGATCCCTCCATTCACAGTAACCTTAAAATACATTTAGGAATAAACCTAACAAAAGACATTAAAAATATCTACAATGAAAAATTTTAAATCTTTAAAGACAGATATAGAGGAAGAATCTAGGAGATGGAACAAACTGCCATACTCGTGGATTGGTAAAATTAATATTGTGAAAATATTACCAAAAGCAATCTATAGATTCAATGCAATGCAAATCAAAATACCCATGACATTCTTCACAGAGCTAGAAAAAAATTCCTAAAATTCATATGTAATCACAAAAGACCGTGGATAGCCAAAACAATTTTGAGCAAAAAGAACAATGATGGGAGATCACTATATCAGATCTCAGATTATATTATAGAGCTATAGTCATAAGTAAAGCATGCTACTGACACAGAAATAGACATGTTCATCAATGGAACATAACAGAACACCCAAACATGAGTATATGCAGTTTAATCCACTCCACCTGATGTTTGGCAAAGGTGCCAAGAGCCCACAATAGAGGAAAGACTGCATTTTCAACAAATGGTGCTGGCGAAACTGGATCTCCACCTGTAGAAGAATGAAAATGGACCTTTATCTTTCACCGTGCAAAAAAATGTCAGCTCCAAATGGATCAAAGACCTCATTAAAAACCTGAAACTGCTGGAAGAAAACCTAGACAGTACCCTCCAAGATATAGGCATAGGAAAAGATTTTCTAAATTAGACATCAGCTGCTCAGGCATTAAGGTAAAAAATAAATATGTCAGGCCTTATTAACCTAAACTGTTTCTGTACAAAAAAGAAACAACCATAGAAGGGAAGAGGAAACCCACTGAGTTGGAGAATGTCTTTACAAGCTATAAATATATAACGACCTCAAAAAGCAAAGAAATAAAATAAATGACACAATAAAAACATTATAGACCTGAAAAGAGAGTTCTCAAATGAAAAATAAAAATGTCTGAGAAACACCTTAAAAGGTGCTCAACATCCTTGGTAGTTACAGAAATGCAGATCAAAACCACTTTAAGATTCCATCTCACTCCAGTCAGACTGTTTAAGATCAAGAGAATGTAAGATACCAAATGCTGGAGAGGATATGGAGAAAGGAGAATGCTCATGCTCTACCAGTGGCAATGGAAACCCATGCAAACACTATGCAAAGTAGTGTGGAGTACTCTCACAAAACTGAAAATGAATCTCTATATGATCCAGTTATATCATTCCTTGGCATATACACAAAGGGCTCATTATATTTTAGAGACACCTGTTTATCCATGTTTATCGCTACTCTCTTCACAATAGCTAAGAAATGAAAGCAACCTGAATTTCCCTCAACAGAGGAAAGGATAAAAATGTGATGCATTTATACAATGGAGTGATATGCAGCACTAAGAAAAGATGAAATAATGAATTTTATAGGTAAATGGATGAACCTAGAGAGAGTGTTATACTAAGTGAAGTATTACAAATGCAGAAAAGCAAGCAATGCATGTTCTCCCTCATTTTGGATTGCAGCATCAATCTGCTATATGTGGGCATAGATCACGATGTAATGGCAGGAGCCAGAAAAAGAGAAAGAATACACAGAAGTAAAGAAAAAGAAAGAACGTGAAAAAGGGGGATGTTGGGGAAAGATGTTACCAGACCAAGGTGGGGAAAGTGGGAGTGTTTGGCAGGGAGCAGAGTAGGAAGGGGAGGAACATGCAGGCAGTCATGGGGTTGGGCGGGGGGGGGGGGGGGGGGGGGGGGTCAGGAAGCTGGGTGGAGGGAGGAAGGTGTAAATGGCCAGAGGGTAGGGTGATGTGGGTGCTGGGACTGGGAAGCAGGAGAGAGGTTGGATTGGAGGAAAAAGAACAGAGGTGAATGAATGTTGGAGGACACGGGACCCAGAAGGAAACGTGATGCCCCCGGAACCTCCTGAGAAATGCATTAACAGTGTGTAGAAATTAATACATCTATATACCTTGGGGGCTGTTTGGAAAGAAACATAGTACCAGACAGAATTAACCTCCCTTTGTGTGGTTGTCGAGAGTGATCCAGAAGACTCCCAAAGTAATACACATTATTGCTAAATTCTTGGTTATCTCCCAGTTCTAGAAGATAATACCCTACTACTGAAGACAAGACATATTTGGGATACAAGTCTCAGACCAATGGACTAGAAAATGACCTGAAATCCTTCTACCTGAACTTTAGCTCCTAAAATGCCAGATGATAATATGCAAACTGCTAATTGGTAAAATCAATCAATGGTTCAACCCAACCCCAATTCTGATAGCCTTGAAAACAGCACAGCACACTACCTCTATTGGTGCGGTAGAAGCACTGTCATCTGGGGGCTAATCAACAGCTATCTAATTGGACTTAAGTCCATCTCAATGAGAGTGAACTCACCAGTAGCACTGAAGACTCAGCAAAATCCGTGGGGTTTGAGGGGGCATAGATCTTAGAGAGAATCCTATCTCATCATACTGTTAGAGAAATGAAATTTATTACCACATGCTAAATATGGATCCTTATATCTGCAAACATACATTACACGGCTCATCAAACTTCTGTTTGCAACAGATGGAGGCTACAGCAGAATTCCACAACTGGTCAGACATAGATAATATGCAAGGTGACCAATCTAAAGTTGGACCTCTACACCTAAGGATCATGGAACATAGTGGAGCGAGGAGTAGAGAGAAAACTAAAACATCCCTCAAGTCTCACCAGTGAAATTTCCTTAGACAACATAGTGCTAAGCACAAAGAAGGTTACAGCTAGCCAACTTTTATAGAATAAGAAACTGTACAATATGTATCCCTGGATAGGACTCCTAAATTGAACCTCACTCACCTATGGCTCAGGGATCAGTAGAAGAGTCATGGGGGTTGTATTTTAAAGGTCAGGAGTGGTTCATGTACTTAGAGAGGCATATTCTTTTAGGCTACTGGAAGTTTGCACTTAAATTATGGCAATGGACCCACACCAACTCAAATTAGACAAGGGACCAGAGTGGAGTGATAAAAATTGGTGATGGGCCAGACCTAGACTGAGAACTAGTGGAGATTAATTACTACTTGGAGAGGAAGCTTATGCCTTACTTGTGATCTTTAGATAGCTTGACCAGACTCCAGTGGATGAACATCAGGGCACTAACGCTTGACTGAATGGGACTTAACACGTATGATGGAATACATGAGGCCAGGTGGGAGCTGAGGAGTATTTTGATTAAGAATTATTGTATGAAATGTATAAAACTCAATAAAAATTTCAAAAAGACTAATGAGAATATGTAAAAAACAAATGATTTAAAACTTCACTATGAAATGATATAATTTAATCAGTTTGGCAAAAAAATATTAGAACAAGCATCAAGTCAATGAGAGAATAAAATAACCTAGACAGAAACTCTACAGGAGAGTTTATTCATTGTAAGTAGCAGCAGCATAAACCAGATGAAGTGAGCCGCGAGTGCCAATTTCTTGTTTATGTCTTTTTAAAATCCCATTATTTTTTTGTACTAGCGACTGAGTCCACAGTTTCGCACTTGTTAGGCAAGTTTATTGCTGCTAAAGCCCATCTTTGCCATGGTTTTCATTTGAGACAGGATCTCACTAACCTGCAAAATGGGCATGGAACACTCTCTTAGCCTAGGTCAGCCTTAGATTTGCATCCTCTTACAATCCTCCTCAGAAGCTTGGATTACATACTTGTACCACTAGACCCAGGGATCATTATCTTTCCATAAGGAAGTCAGTTGAAAATTTCAGTGACCCTTTTCCAGGATTATGCAGAAGAGGGAGCAAAGGGTCTTGGAGAACCACCACTTGTAAAACTTCTTTATCTAGAATTAGAGCAACTCATATTCTTTGATTAGGTTGGTGTTATAGAAACTTGTGGTTTCACCATACTGAAAAGGTGAGGACTTTGATATCTGGTTACCACAGACCCACTATTTCTGCTGTACTAAAAATTAGCATTAGAGCACCAGAATATCTTCTCCACAATGCCAAAGGTTTGCTTAAAAAAGAACAAGGCATTCCAAAAATGCTGCCTACACAAGTAAAACAGCTCAAAAAGATATTTTCTCAAAGAAAATTGTTGTCAAACATAATAGAAAAGTTTTCAGTGCTACTCATGTGAGTCTCATATCAAATGGATATGCTACATCTGTATTTCTACAAAAATGGAGAAATGAATGCTGAAATATCAAGAGTGTTGAGAACAATTGCCTAAAATTCCAGTTCCAGCAGATGCGATACACTTTTCTAGCTTCCACCAGCACCTGCACATGTGAACGTACCCACCTCACCCTTCATACACATGCACACATAATTAATATAACCAAACGTAAAATAAAATCGTTGAAATGAGACGTGGAAAGGCTGTTACTATCTTAGCTGAGTTGAACGACATGGAAAATATTTGATGCATTTGCAAAATTTTTTAAAAAAGCTTCTCCAGTTTAAATGTTTTCCTAAGTTCCTGTTTTATAAACTTTCTCCCCAGTTGGCAGTATTAGGTATGATCTTTGGATGTCATGAAGTCCTGAAATTCTGCCATTATCCCCGGAGTCTGTTTCTTGTAAAAGGATGAGCTTTATGTCCTCTTGCTTGTTCTTGTTCGTGCTTGCTCTCTGTTCCTCTTTTTCTTATCCATTCTTTTTTCTTCCTTTCTGCCTCAGATGGCATCTCAAGTAGACCCATGACAATGCCAGCAACTGGGCCGGACCACCCAGAGTTCAAAAAGTTTCTGTTCATTGTGGAGTAGACTAAGATAACACCACAGGAGAAAGCTAGGAAAATCATACATTAATATATCCATTCTATGAAAGAGATATGCAGAAAAACTCAAAGAAAATATTTGTCAAACATAACAGAAACAACACGTACAAAAGCTGTAATCCCGAATACATGGCAATGTCTTTCATATATCTTCTAAATTTTCCTAATTTTAATTCACTTGCACTTAATTGCACTTCAGCAATCAGATTTTCAGATGCTGGCTGCTCCTCACACAATTCTATATATAACTATCATTACGGAGTGAAAAGCTCTTATAAAAATGCGTATTTTAAAGAACTATTAGGGAAGTGCCACAAAAGTTTACAATTTATTTTCTCTTCTCAAAATATCATCGTAACATAAAGATCTATGTATAAGCAAAATATTATCTTCTCTGGTTTAAATATTCATTAAAATAATTCTAATTACATTTTCCCACTAAAGTATAAAATTCAGGATTCTCTTTTAGATACCTGTGGTAAGCATAAGAGTCCAGTTAGAATCTTACAGTACAAAGAGTTTGAGATGTGCTAGGCATGGTGAGAGAGAGGCCATTCTGGTCCATTTTTAGGCAATACAGTGGATAGAAATGCTCTTGACGGGACAATGTACACTCTGCTGGCCAGACTCTCTGTGGGCCTTTGTATGCAATATATATTCATTGACCATTGTATGTGTTAAGTCTGGGGACATTACCTATATAAGGAGCCTGTCAGAAGGAATGAAGGACTGACAGGCACCTTGGGCCCTGGCAGTTCCAACGAAATCCATGAAAATGCAGATAGCTTAGCATACCCTCTTAGTACAATTTACATAGTTTTTCTACTGCATTTAGCGCATCTTTCTTAATTTCAAATTGCTTGTTTGTATATTCTTATGAAATATTTAAAATGATTCTGGTGGGACTGGAGGGATGGTTCAGCAGTTAAGAGCACTGGCTGCCCTTGAAGAGGACATGAGTTCTATTTCCAGCACCACATGGCATCAAATAACTAACCAATTGTAACTCCAGTTTCAGGACATTTGATGCAGTCTTCTCATCTCCACAGACACTGCACAACACGACTACACCTACCTATATGCAGGTAATATGCTCATAAACATAAAATAAAAATAATAAATAAAATATATAAAAATAGTACTTTTAAATTTATGTTGAATATTGATGAATTACTAAAGGAAAATTAACTTCATTAGATGGACTCTTGCTTAAAACTTCAGTTAAATCTATATTAAATTTGAAACATCTTCTGCTGCTTTAATAAAAACCTGAGGTATCTTTAATAAAGATCATTTGATGAACTGATTTGAGCCATGGAATTAAATGACTGACAAGCTACCTTATTGCATTGATTAGATATTCTTATTAATAAGTCAGGAAGTCTGCATTTCTAGTGATAATTTGCTGCCATAGATTAGAAATGCACAAGGCCTAGGATGTAGTTAGGAGGCTTGTTTCTTTTCTTAGTCCTTACAAAAGTGTAGGCCAGAGACATTGGAGCTGAGAAGACACATTAGCTTCCAATGCAAGACATCAATAAGGCATATACATTGAAATGGGCTGGGAACCATCTAAGGCCAAGAAAATGACAAGCAGGGAATGTAAAGAGCCCTGTGCTCTGTCATCAATAGTTTGAATGCTTGAGAGGTCAAGACCCATGAGATTGGCCCGTTCTTCTGTCATACAAAAATTGAAAGGCTAGTTTAAACCATGCCTTTATAATAGCACTATAAAATAAGGTCATTCTTCCATGTATGCCAATAAGAACATTCAGCAATTTGTGCTATGGTAAGCCATAAAAGCAAAAGAAAGATCGCTTGGTCATATGTATTCACATAGAGCTCAAGTACCTGGAATCAATGAAACAGGAAAGTCACTGAGTGAGCAAGGAGACGTCTTGAAAAAGTAGCCCTGGCATGGGAATTGTGGTAATTGACTTACTTCTTAAGCTCTATTCATAGCATTGCTGGTAGCGTTTTCCCGGGGTGCTGGTGACCAATAACATGACTGGCAATGGTAAATGGAAGAAACCCATTTTTTCCTGTAGCATTGGTGTGAATGCTTTCTGTTGCTGTTCTCTGGTTCTGTTTCAATTAAGTCCAGCAAATCTTTAGTCTCTACCTCTAAGACTGCATCATTACCAACCCCGAGGTCAGTTTAAAAAGTAGATATTCACAAAAGTCTACCATTTTCACCAGAATAGATCAAGTCATGATTAGTAGAAAATAACTCTGGTTCATTCTGATTTCAATCATGATAACCCAATCGAATCATGTGGCTTGTTTTTACATCAACCAATGGAAGAATGTGCTTGGATATTATCTAGAACATGTAATACTTCTATTTATCAGGCTCACTAGGAATTTTTCCATAATTATGACAAATTTTACAGATTTTAGTGTTTCAATTAATTGGTACTTTTCTAGATTGCAAGACTGTTTACATATAGGTGTAGATTCAAATCATTGTTTCAAGAGGTAAGAAGGAGTTTTCCATAGTTATTCAAGACATAAAGAGTGATATCTATCTTTGGCTCAAGGCAACCAATTGAATACAACATCCACGTAAAGAACAGTGAGACCTGTTTTAGTATCCTAATATATTTTTACTCTCATTATATTTGGTTGTATTAGAGACAAGTGAAGTTTGCGAATGATGCAGAAAGGTAACATTTTCCGACTGCTTTCCACATGACTCTTCATAAAGTGAGTCTAAAGCCTCAGCACAATTGGAGCTCAACAGGTATGAAGAACACAAAACACTGCAAAATAAGCAGCATTATTGCTTGGGACAATGACCTTTCAAGGAAGTCAGTGCCTTTCTGAATGAATTGTAAAGAAGAAAAAAACTTCTTCCAGTGACCAGAACAGAGAGTTGTGCTTCACTGGTTCTGTCTCAAAGAACTCAGGAAGCTGGGAGTGGTCACCACTTCGCACACTCCACAGGGCTTGGTGGACGTAGGAAAACCCCGGGCCCCAATGACTTGACAGTTATGAATTGTAATTCAACTGTCTCTAGCAGTTGCCAGAGAAACCACCTTGGGAACTGTGATACTTTTTGAGACACCAGTAAAGAATTCCCATGGCTGGTTAGCATAATGCAAAGCAGTGTTTAATCCATGTGCCTATCAGCACATGGAAGGCCATTCCTTATGCCACCAACTGCTGCAGAGTGAAAAGGGGAGCGAAGTCATATGGTTATGTCAGCTTGCTATGGCTCCCAATTCACAACTGACCCTTCTCCGCTGTTAAGCTGAAAAACTGCTACTTCACAGAGATGAATCTGCCACATTTCAAGGATATGACATCCATTGAACACAAAAATGTGAAAACAAAACATTCCATATAGCAGGGAAACACCTTGACAAATATGAAGGCTTTCAATCATGTCAAACTGTTTTAAAAATGCCCACTTTGCCATCCCTCTCTAGATACTTAACGTTTCCTAACACAAGAATAGAATAAATACAGGAGAGAAATCAATACTCGGCACAACCAAACTGTTCAAGCGTGCTACTGCAATCAAACTTTCTTCCTTTTTTGTTCTGCAAAGAGCTCAGAAGCAGCTTCTCAGTTCAAGGCTGAAGTATTCTCACAGATTCTTCTCTAAATATAAACATAGATAACAGAAACATTAATTTCCTAAGAACTTAGCTGAAAAATTGTTTTTAGCTCTGTGCTCAGCAGTGGTTTTCTCTTGCTAGACTGAAGGATTCATTTATAAGTGACCTTGTCCGTAAAGCCTCTCATAATTGGCAACTTTTAAAAACTTAGTAATTGGTTTTAAAAAAAAGATTCTTTCTCAAGATTTAGTTGGAAATACCTTAATGTTCACTTTTTTTAAAGAATTATTTTCCTTGAACTCTAATACTCTTGGGACTTAAATTAGCAGACTTAAAGACTGGAAATTTCCATTTAGCCACAAACCTCAGAAAACAGGAAAGATCTTTCTTTTTGAAATGTTGGACAAACCCAAATGATGGAGACAGGAGGGTTTTCATGACTGCAAATGCAGCTGTAGCTGGGGTTATGCAGAAAATAAATACCTCTCCACAATAAGGTGTAGCTATCCCCTCATTTCTAGAGACAATCTAGGAATAGTCTGGTACCAATCCAGCTTCTGTGTAGACTGTCTTCTATTATCCCCCTCTCTTGAGATCCTTTTTCCCATTTGCCTTTATGGTTCCTTGGATGTGCTTCCCTCTTTCCTTCCAAGCTGAATAGCCCAATTTCCCCCTGGTAACATCTGTTTCCTACTATTCCCCTCTCTCTGGCTCTTTCTCTGCCTTTGCCTCTGTGGTCGTTTCTATTTTCCTGGCTCCTGCTATACCAGGATATATACTCACAGATAAGGGGTTGGAGTAAAGATCCACAAATGGGACCATTTGATGATCATTTTTCTGAATCTGTGTTGCTTCACTTAGTATAGCAATTTCTACTTCCACCAGTTTACCTGAAGATTTCATGACTTTGTCTTCTTATTACTGTTGAGTAGAACCCCATTGTGTAAATGTACCACATTTTCATTATTCTTATTCCCATTTCTGTCCTTGGATGTGACATATCTCTTTTTCTTCAAATGGAGCAATGTCAGCTTTTGGAGTACTAAATTGTACCAATTAAAGAAATCATCCCACTGTATCTTGTAACTGTTTTACATCTCTGTAATGAGGAGCTCTAGCTTAATTTTTCATTAATGTAATTTTTGTTCATCTAATTTTACAAATAATGTACGCGTTGGGAGAAGAGAGTAAAATAACCTGCACATTGGGCTGATCTAATATTCGTCTTTCTCAATCTTTACCCATTTTTACATAATTTGTTCTCCATGTCACAGCTGGACTGATCTAAAATCAGTATGTATGTCAAATTGGAGAATATTCACATAGAGTAATTTATACAAGGAACCCATTTAAACGCTCATTTAAATTTCATGGAAATGATCCTGCTTGTCCAGCAACTGGCTATGGAATGGGTAAGGAGGAACATATTTTCAAGTTTCCTTCTGCCTCTGTCTCTGTCTCCCAGTCTCTTTCTCTCTCTGTCTCTCTCTCTGTCTCTGTCTCTCTGTCTCTGTCTCTCTCTGTCACAGTCTCTCTCTCTCTTTCTATCTCTTCCTTCTTTGATGTGGTCCCTTTTGCATGGTTTGTATACTCCTACACCCAAATGGTATGACAAAAATGATTTTCAGACAAATTCCTTCAGGCTATACACTTCCCTTGCCAGCTAATTTTCATTGGCTTAAGCAGATCTGTTCTAATACACTTTGAGATTGACTTACAGACTGCTGGACACTGAGGCTTAGCTTTCTGCTCATTGTCCCTATTCATTTTCTATTAGTGATTCATGTTGTTGAACATAAAGAAGCCTAAACAGTAGGGGCAAGTCGGTTACAAGGGTTATACTACACAAGCATGAGTAGACTTCAACTTCTGTTAAAAGTATCTGGCTTTAAACATTCTAATTCACATCAAAGTAGATGAAATGAGAAAGGAAGGGAAAAACATGGAGGAAGACAGGGTCTATCAAAGCCTCTTCAGTACACAAATTCTATAATGTTGTAGTTTAAAACAATGATTACTCTTATATTTAATTTCTCTAGATTCACACAGCTCTTTGGATGTCCTTTCAAAATCTTTTGAAAATGGAAATATCACAATCCTTTTAGTGACAAACATTTACAAAGCAGAAGACCGTTTCTGCTTTGTCCCACAAATCCTAAAGCACTGGGAAAAAGGAGAGACAGGTAACTAACATCCCAGTTAGGAAGCCCAAATCTCTCTGACTTCTCAGACTGAGTCAAAAGTGCAACTCACTGCTGAATTTGAATACTGCAGCCAGCTCATCCAAGTTCTTAGAAGGGGACCTTTAGATTCTGAGGATCATGGCTTTACCTTTGCTTGCAACACATTATTAGTTATTTGAAACAATTTTACTCAACACTTACTTTCTCTCAATTGCAATGTTTGATTATAAATTTATAGATCTGTTAGCCCAGGCATTGGCTATTTCACCAACAGCCTTGCTGTTACGAAGCAGCAGCTATTGTCAAAAGTTCAGGAACAAGCCCAGCAGGACAGGTGATTAAAAGAAACAACACTAACTCAAACTCTTCCCTTTTAAGACCCTGAAGTAGTCTGATTTTTTTTTTCAGGAATAAGTGGTATCAAATCCTGCGGTAACACCATCTTTCATCTTTCTTTGCTATCTGACTTCAAAAACCATGTGACCAGTCACCTCACATTATAGATGTTATGCCTTTCCACCATAGTAGACAGAATTTTCAAGCTGTGAGTCAAAATAAACCCCTCCTTCCAAGTAAGTTGCTTTTCAAAATATTTTTTAGTTAGTGTAAAATAAATAAATCCCTGATAAAAATAGGTCAACTGAGGATGGAGGAATAAAAAAAAAAGTCATCACTTTTCCACTGAAATACTGAGAAGTGGGAAAGAGAGGCTAAGTAATTATTCCTTGGTCAGGGTGCCACATTCTAAATGCACAGCAGCTTGGACCTTTAGAAGTCTGATAGTTCTACCAGTTACAATAACTTTCAGCAGGCAGCAGTAGCATCCTCACCTTACAAGAACTTAACCTAGTGATTTTTCACATTAACAGGCACACAAATCTCTTACACACTTTGCTAGAATTCTGGTCAGTAGGTCTTGGGTGGGTCATGAGGTGCCACAATTCATATGTCGTCTGCATGATGCTGATGATGACCATACTTTGAGTTGTAAGGGTTTTGAGAGACACTTTGTTATTTAACTAGTCTTTAGCATTTGTTGTTAGTTGAGAGTGAGGTTCAGAGTTAGGCTGTCTGACAACAAATTTATGACCAAACTGGTGTCACCAAGATCCAAGAGTCTTTCATTCTTTTACTGTTATCCCTTAACATCTGTTATACTTATTACATTATGAGCAGGCATGGCTGCTTCAAATCCAGTCTTTACACAATCCCATCCAAAGTTGGAAACAGAGTGTCATGGGTGGGAACATTACATCAGTGTCTAACTTTTAGCAGAAACAAACCTTATTTCATAAAATTCCTGGAAGATTACTCATGTCAGTTTTACATAATTCCTAGAGCTGAGCCACATGGAGCCTTTCCTGATAAAAGGGAGGCTGTGAATAAAGTGGCTGAACCTTTCCATCATGAGATCAACAGTAAACAGGGAGAAGAGAGCTGGGAGATACTGATAGGTAACCAGTAAACAAATCATCTATAGGAAATTGTGGTATGCTTGTCCCTGTCTAGAGTAGAGGATCTAATCCTCCAAATGAAAGAAAAGGGTGAAGAAAGTATCGCTTAATTGATTCTATTGGAGTTTCATTGAGTGCAGTGTATGTACCTGTATGCTTGGGGGGGGGCGGGGTTCAAAGCCCTGTGTTTGAGTCCAACTAAGGAACATATAGAGCAAGAACTGCTTCAAAAGTAACTCATTAGTCTGTTCATCATATGTGAAGAGATACCAGTTCCTCATTTCTGACAGGAAGTTGAAGATTAAAGATCACTTATTTCAGTGTCTTACATTTAATGGATATAAAGGAGGCCTGCTCAGAATAAATTGTGTTTTCTTTGATTCCAGCTATTCTGTTCCTTTTGGTCTATATATCTTATTAGCTCACCCATCTGATGTAGCCTTTCACTGGATATAAAAGGAACATAGTAACATCTTTGTTCCAAAACACATAATAAAAGTTGAAATTTAAGACAGGGTGAAGATGCACATTTGCTGAAAAAAATAGGACAGATGGTGAAAACAAATTAGGTGCTAGTTAGGTTGCTTCATGTCTTTAGATAGTTTTTGAGGGAAATATATAATTCTTTAAATACTTCAAATACACTATTTAATGTTATATTCAGAAATATTTTGTCAGAAAAAAAGAAACTCTAAGAATAACTTTATATATGATCAATATCTTTCAGGGGGAATATGAAGAGGAAAAATATTCTAAAAATGGAAAAAGGGAGGGGAACTGTGGTTCAGTTGTTAAGAATGCTAGCTGCTCTTGTAGATGACCTGAGTTCCAATACCAGCACCCACATGGTGTAATGCCAGTTCCAGGGAATCTGACACCTTCTTCTGACCTCTGTAGGCACTGCATGACACAGGTGCACCTACACACATGCAGGCAACACAATCATATACAAAAATAAAAATAATAAATAAATAAGATATTTGAAAATGTTTCAAAGGTAAAAAGAAACTTAGAAAATAGCAAACTATCGCTTTTACACAAATATATCATTTAACATATTTGTTTGAGCTAATTTTATTTGATATGATGTAAGAACCTTTTAGAAGTTAAGAAGGGCCTCAAACAGAAATTGCCAGGATTAGCAGACACTCTCCGAGAAGCAGAATGTTTTGATATTTTTTCATATTTCAAGCTAATGAATTCTCCTTTTCTCAGTGATGATGGCATATGGAATTGAGGTATAGAACTGATAGTTTATATATTCTAATGACACTTTTAATTTTCTAATAATTTAAAGAATCATAGTTGCAACAAAAGTAAACTTTCAAGGCATATATGATGGCTGAATTAAACACAAATTGAAAAGGCATTTGATTAACATTGAAACTAGAATCATATGTATGGCATGAGGTTTTTAACACATCTTTTAAATTTTTTATTTCATTATTTTTATCCCTTCTTTTATTTATTATTATTATTTTATGTGCATTTGTGTCTTTAGCTGCCATGTGGGTGCTGGGAATTGAAGCCAGGTCCTCTGCAAGAGGAGTCAGTGCTCTCAACAGCTGAGCCATCTCTCCAGCCCTGTTTTATTATTTTTGTTATTTTTATTGTATGCGTATGAGTGCACCACCTGCATGGAGGGAGGTGTACCTGGGTTGTGGAAGGCCCACAGAGGTTAGAAGAGGTCAATGGATCCTATAGAATAACTTTCACTTCATACATGTGTACATGTGTGCTTGTCTTAAACTTTCTGTGTCCCAGGGATCAAACTATTATCTGTGGACTTGGTAGTAAGTATCTTTATCCACTGAGCCATCTTGCCTGCCCTTGTCTCTATATTTTAAGGTAAAACATTTCTCTGGCAAACAAATAGTTCAGTTTTCCCTAGGCAGACATCATAAAACAGATGCTAAAGATACGTTTTAATTACCAACATATTCTAGAACAAGAGTATAAAGGAGGGTCGTTTAGTTTATAATGTGAGAGTAAACAAATCTAAACTCTCAGTTGGTTCATTCAATAATGTTATTTTCCACTAATGCTTCTTCTCCAACTCTGATGGGCAGAGTACAGCTAGGTGTGACATTCACAAAATTGATCAAAGGAGAAACTCTTTTGAGCCCATCTGTGAATTCAGAAACAGGAAACTGAATACATGACAAAATCCTTCCCTCACTCCTCTTAAAGTACCATGCCACACATTGATCTGCCCACCTTTCCATGTGCTTTTCCTTCTATTGCAACCAATACCCACACAATAAAATTTAGAGAGCAGGCTCTGGGGCCACGTGAATAGAACCTGAAATTGTCACAATGTCACAAACAAACATTCTGTATGCACACAAAAAGACAGAAGTATACCTTTAAAATGTTTTATGCTATTTAAATAATCATTGACTAACTCCTGGTTTCCTGTAAAAATCTATTGTGCACATGTTGTGTGCTAAGCATCAGTGACCCCAGGGAACCACTCCATCATTGTTCTCAAAGTTCATCGCTCCCACATCTCTCATGCATAAGAACACTTGATATTTTCAATGTTTTTTTATGAGTTTGCTTATGGTTTCCTGGAAATTTTGATTCCCTTGCAGACATATCCAATTATTTAATTTTACTGGTCTTCTAAATTAAAATCTCAAATGTTTTTCATCCTCTTCAACAAAAATCAACCAAATACCCATTTCAAACTATTGATATTTGTTTATGTGTTAATTGCAAAGTCATTAATGCATTCAGGGGCTCCCACTGAAGTTAATGCTGTAGGTATTTGTTTAATAATACTATAGTAAAATAGACGAAATGCTGAATTTATACAGAGAAAGGCGAATTTGGGCTCACAGATTTGGATTAAATCCATTGTTTTGGCCTGTGATGAAGAAACACATGGTGGTAAGATTACATGTCAGGCCAGAAAGCAAAGAATGAAGAACAGGCGGAGACCTCACAATTACTCCAGGGGCACAGCCCTAATCTCATGCACCTGTTACTGAATCCTACTTCTTAAATGTTCTATCAGCTCTAGTACTACCACCCACAGGGATTAAGCCCTTAAAAATGGAACTTTTTTGTACTTCCAAGATCCAAAGTACAGCACTAAATAACAGTGTTCCCACAGGTGTTATTGATGTAATAACTGTTAAATGGCACTTCTTCAAAGAAGTTACTTTTAATCCTATAAGATTATGTAATTGTCTCAGATCATAGTTTAAAAGTATTAATTTGTTGTTCACCTTTGTAAAACTACCAACTGATAAATTGAATTATTAATTAGAAAAATAGCATCTTGTAGCATGTTCTGAATAGCTACCATATACTAATTATTTTAGTTATATTATTTCAGTGATTACAAAAATACTAAATTAGTTTGAAGTGAGTAATTTTATCTTTTTGGTTAAAAACTTGAATCTGAAATTAACTGGTTTTCATTTACACATAAATTTAATGCCAATTCTCTGAGTTCATTCCAATTCTGTTTTAAGGCAATGAACGTTCTTGGCATTTACATAGTAAGCAGTTGAAAAATGATAAGGTATTCAAAAAAATTGAAAACAAAGCACTGAATTTTTGTTCTAAGTAGGATTAAAGAAATATCCAATTGCATCCAAATTTATTAATATTTATACATGGATAACCAACTTTTTAAAACCAAATTCTTTTTATTATGAATTAGGTCCTTAGGATCAAAATTATCTTTTGACTTTTGGATCCCTTTAAGATAATCTTTTTTCAGCTGGAAAAAGGGGGCAACAAGACAATAATGAAGAAACTGGGAAGTAGTAAATTAAACCTTTAAAAATAAGTTATACAATCCATAAAATGACCACTTACCAAAAGGAAGAGAAACCACTCGAGGATTATATTAAGTAATAGGGTTAAGAATAAGGTTTCAAAAAATTAAGTATCTTCTAATAACTATAAGTACATGAGTTTCTAAAATGCCATACATAATATCCATGTAATTATGTTGCATGATATAATAACACATTATGCTACCATTAACACATTATAACTATGCCATTTGGAAGGCCATTTTTTGTGTGTAAAACCACTTAACTACATAAAATAGAAAATAATGATTATTGTAACTACTTTCACTTTTCATATTTAGAAGTTCAGGATCACATCCTTCACATGCAGCTATTCTATGGCCCTGTGTATTTTTATGGCGTGGTCAGAGAGTGTTCTAAGTAATAATTGTCTTAAAATTCCCAAACACATAACTCACAAGATCTTTTCACATATTATCATTATGAAACATCACGGAAAGTCATCTATCACCTACTTACAATGCATTTAAAAGTGAAAGTAGAACTTGGATTACATTTCTAAAAGTGAAAGTTTCAAGGAAAGCTGAGTGATATTATGATATATATGTTTGCGTACATATACTACAGCTGTGTAATATAATAAAGTCCAATATTCTTAGATATATACTTAAAGACCTTATGTTCTTTTATATATTTAAAATCACTTTATTGAACGAATGTATTTGGTAGGGGAAACTCTACGTAGGTTCATTTTATTGAGATACCTTTAAAAAATAATGATAGAGAGAACTGAAATTATGTGGACCAGACCATATATTTATAAAAATATTTCTCCAGATCCATTTCAGTAAACATTGAGACTTAGAAAGCTAACAATCTACTTAATTTCACAGAGCTAATAAGTAAGCAAGAAAAAATTTGAATAACCTAAATTATGGACTCACTAGTTAACTTTACATGAGCATTTGTTAGATTTCAGACAGTACTAGCTGCTGGAATTTATAAAGATAATTAAGATACTGTCTCAATTTTAAGATAATCATCAAATTATATACTTAAAATGTAATATGGTAAGCAGTGTAAATGCTTCATTTTAAGACAATAGAGGACTTTGTCCATAAAATGTTCCTACAATGTGAAGAGAGACTTTAGGAGCATAATATCATAGGACACAAGGAAAAATTTTAAAAGGTGCTTTTTTCTTTAAACTTATCCAAGTAAGTTTTAATTCTCTTCTATTGTTACCTATCTTCTTATCTTCTTTCTTTCCTCTTTTCTCTATTGTGACTATTTAGATTTCATGAAGGATAACTTCACTCTTCTCCATACATTAAATTCAAACCTCAACTAGCAAGAATTCACTTGTCTTTTGTGCTAGGGTTTCTTTCAGATATCCACTTTATTGATGACACATATGTTTAAGCAATGAAATCATTACAGATGGCCTGGTGCGTTTTCTGTCACCCCTGAGACTACACTACTTATCTATTAAAATATGAACTACATTATAAATCTTTAAGCCTTTTTCCTGTTATGGATTTATTATACAGTCCTGTTTCTTTTCCTCTGTCTTCTTTACCATTTCATTCACATTTTCCTGTACTAAGGATCACTTAGCAACTGCCTTCTCTTTTTCTCTTTCACTATTTATTTTCTCTTTTTTCCTTTTTTTTTTTTTGCATTAAAGCTGGCAACATTTTCCAATTATTATCAGCTGCAAATTTAATTAACTTGCTGTTTATTTCTTCTTCCAGATAATTAATAAAGTTGTTAGTGAAAACTTGGATGAACACCAAGCACCCTTCCAGACAGCTCCCCTAAGTCAGACACTCTGCCATTTATAATTACCTTTTTCTTATGTTCCTTAAGCAAAATTTCAGTGCTCAATCCAGAGCCAATTTAAATTAATTTAGAGGGAACTACTTTAAGAAACACACCAACTGTTTCACAGTCCTTGCATAGAGCTTGGATTCTGTAAAATATTTACACTTTATGACTCATGCCAAAACAACATTAATGAAATTGCTCGTCGAACATTTAAGCCCAAGGAGAGCAAAGTCTGAAAGTTCTCAATGAAAGACCTTGATCTCCACAAACACTGAAGACAAAGCTCTAATTTCATTCTTTATGACTTCAGGGAGGACCAGAAAGACTCATTTGCTTTTCACCTTTTGTGCAACTAAGTTCTCATTTTACTTTATTTAATGAAATTACTGGCTTATTTCTATTTTTATTAGTCATTTTTGGCGTATGTTGGATAGTAATATATTAAAAATTATTAACATTTTCCTCAAGTTACAAGATGGTTTTAAAACGTTATTATATCAGTTCAAGCTGTGCCAAAGATAAAATTTTAGCACAAACTCAAGATTATCTCATATTTTTAGGTCTTGTATGAAATATATCCAAATTGTATATTCTTGTGATTATATATTATTTTAATATAAATTATTGGCAATGTTAATATAGTTGAATCCACATTGAGACTATTTTAAATTTATAATCTACATAAAATAGTATTTAATATATATCTGTATTTCATAGATTTAAAAAACATGCTAAGAAATAGTAGCTAATCATGTTGATCAATCAAGCAGTATCATCCAGAGAAGCACTTTGTTTTAATCAAAACTAATGATTCAGATCTCTGAGAGACTAAAAATTATTTATCTATGAATGTGTTGCTTGAGGTAGCCCTCTTTTATGGAATACTGTATGGATTAAGTAATTGCCTTACACTTTTTACAAATCTTGAGATATTACAGTCAGAATATAGCACTGTAAATGAATGATATAAATATACTTAGATTGCTATAGTACAACAAACCTATAGTTTGTGGAACTATAGGCTGTCTTCTCAATTACCAGAAATGGAAAGATATGTCACTGATAATTTCTCATAATTATATAAGAACTCAGGACTATAAATAGCGGAAAAGTTCCAGGTACTTTAAAAACAGAACCCTCAACTCTTAATAGCGAAGCTTCCTTATACAACAGAGTGTCATGCACACAGAAGGCCCCAGACTGGCTAAGTTTTAGAGACTAAGAGACAATATAGTCCTTATTCCTGGATAGGACTCCTATATTAAACTTCCCACTCATGTCTCAGAGACCACTGAGGAAGAGGAAGCTGAAAGACTGTAAGTGCTACTTTAGCTGCATAAACATAGGAAACAGAGGCTTTCGGGCTTCTGGGAACTTGCTCATGAACTTGCAACAATGGTGACAGCATGCACAAGACCCATGTCAACTCAATCAGACAAATACCCAGCATAGAACTGACAAAATGGACAACAGTCCGCAACCCTAGCCAAGGACCTATTAGTAAATGATTACTGTGGGATGAAGGAGAGTAGATAATTTTTACATAATATTTTAATTATTATTTTAGAAGAGGGCACTGGATGATCTTCTGGAATTGGAGATAGGGATGATTGTTAGCTCCCATGTGGGTGATGGAATTCCAACCTGGGTCCTAATCAGGAGTAGCTGAGCCATCTCTCCAGCCCAGAGGGAGAGATTAAATATTCTATAAGGGAATGACTATAGATATGCAGACTAGATTCCAGTGGTTAAACTTGTACATCTACTGCACTTGAACAGGTACCAGGGGAACACCTGGGTACAAATGCTTGACCAGATTGGACTTGACATATATGACAGAATAGCTGAAATCTGGTTATTCAGGGGATTCTGGGAGTTGAGGAGCAGAAAAGGGATCTAAATTTGATTAAGATATATTATATAAAATGCATAAAATCTCAATAAAAACTGGGGTAAAATAATGGAAACTTCAAAGAATTTTAACAACCATCAAACCCATATTCTCTCTACGTGCAGTTAGCAACCATCTGTAATCCAGAGATTTTAATTAAGCTTCATTTTTGGTAACATACAAGTAATGATGATTCTCTAACAATTCCTAATGGCCTAAAATACTTCTGAAAAAAATGACTAGTGTTATGCTGATAAATGTATAACAATATAGCCTTGAAAAACCAGCAAAATAAAATTCCAACCACGTATCTAACGCTTATGTCTTTGAAGTCATACTTCTACCTTCAGTAATTTCAAACCACCACCTTGTGGAATTAGAAAGAAATGCTAAAGAGCAAGTGCTGGTAAACTGGTATGAGCCCAACTGAATACACAGAGTTTGGGGCTGAAGTGTATGTGAAATGAAGAACATTTATTTCTACTTATATAAAGCCTCAGAAATTTAAAACACACTAATTCTTTCTTTAAAAAATATCAAAACTCTCTTCAAAATAAAGATGAACTCTAGGATGAAAATAAACGATGAAATATAGAGTTCATCTTAAACAGGAATATTTTCACTCCTAGAAAGTTGTCTGATCGAATTCTACCTCGTATTGTAGTATACTACATATATGCACACTGATATAAAGGCAGATACAAATTGGAGTTATTGGAGCTAGTCAAAGTTTTGGGTCACTGATGGAATGTAAGAAAAGCACTTGTGCTTTGGTTGTCAACTTGACACATCTCAGTTGAAGGAACTTCAACTGGGGAATTACCTCCATTAGACTGACCTGTCTGTAGCCATGTCTGTGAGGCATTTTCTTGATTATTGAGTAATGTGGGAGAGCTACCCCCTAGTAATGTGGTGCTACCCCTGGGCTGATCATCCTATATTGTGTAAGAAAGCAGGCCAAGCACCCACCAGAGGAGCAGGCCAGTAAGCAGCATTCCTTCAAGTCCTGTGCTTCACCTCCAGCCTCCAGGTTCCTCCCTGAATTTCTACCTTGGGCTCCCTCAATGATGAACTGTGACCCAGGAGATGCAAGCCAAATAAACACTTTCCTTCCCAACTTGGTATTTGTCAGAATGTTTATTCACAGCGATTGTAAAGAAACTAGTACTTAATTTTGACATTTGAATTGTTTCTCAGTTAGAGACGTAGAAAGCTTTGAAAAACAAAACTATAACTTTTTTTATAAGATTTATTGCTACAAACTGACTTCTGTGTTCAGATATATTTTAATTAATATTTCAAGTATTCTTTCCAAATAATTTTCAGAGATCATGTACTTATCTTAAATATACATGAGGTATTTATTTTTTATTGAATCCTTGCATATTTCATACAGAATAGCTCAGTCAATCTTAATCACCTTTATACCCTTCACAATGGTCTGTACTTTTAGATAAAAATTGAGTGTGTCTCATGTGCATGGAGAAAAGCGAACAAGAGCTATATGGAAAAACAGCAACCTCTCTTACAGAGTTTCAAAGTCCTTAATAGTACAGTATGTAAGAGCTGATATTCTTTGCACTCAATTTCAGTTTATACATTTTGTTTTCTGCAGAATATAGCTTGAAGAGACCTCATAAAGTGTGCCATGTTCTTAGAAACAACATACACAAAGTATTCATTGGGCAAATAAAGGACATATATATCTAAGAAATATAGAACACAGTATATGTAAGTATGTATGAATCAAACAAGGGTTTCCCTTATTCCTGATTCTACATAAAAATTTCTAAAATATAAACTTATTTTATGTTATAGGCCACAAACCCTACAACCACCCCCACATATATATATAGCATTTCCCTAAAATAACTATTTGTAGCCTACACCCTGCAATTACAACCTAGAAGATAAAGGAAATTCCTAAATTAGCCGGATTGTATTTTGATATCCACTTTGCTATTTAAAAATTGGAAATTCATGGTACACCCTTTAATGAAATTTGTTATGTGTCCCCCTAGGTTTCATGATCATATTAGATATAGAGGCCTAGTTGGATTAAGACAGAAAAAAAACATAAGGATTTAAAATAATAGCAAATTAAAAGAATCTGGAAAAATGTAAGTTGAACATTTAATCCTATCAAAGTGAATGAACCTATACTGAGGACACTAATTTGAACCATAGACCTTAACAGGGGTGAGAGAATGTACGGATTCCGGTGGTGGGGGCGGCTATAGGCGTGCCAGTGGGAAGGGGATGTAAATATGATTAAGATTGATTGAGATATTTTGTATGAAATACACAGTGATTCAACTAAAAATATTTTAATCAAAAATGAAACAAATATCTGTACAAGACAAAGGTTTTAGAATTAAACTTGATGTGCTCTTTCGAGTAAATATTTTTATATATTAATGGTTAGAGCCATCCTTAACAAAATCAAGAGTTTAAAACAGGAGAGAAAAATTCATAGACAGGCTGTACAAAGGAAGATGCTTGTTCACTTAAAGGTACTTTACTATAATATTAAGTTTTGATAGCACAGTTAATTCTCTACAAAAATTTCAAGTAATGACCAGTAGTGTGTGGGTTGGTCTCCATCTCCAGCATGACTGAGGTGCTCCAGCCACCCCAGAGAACGGAGGACGATGGAACAGGGCCTTCCGTGGCTCAGAGTGCTAGGGAAGAATTCCCGGGAGACTGCATCGGTGGGCAAGTCACATATTGAAACCAAGGCAGGGCTTTATATAGGGAGGACTTCCTGCTGGTTGCAGAAGGCAGGAAAGTTAAAGGTGGGGGCGGGAAGGTTGTAGGGCTGTGTAGGTACTGTTGTTCCTACAGTAGGTTATCGCTTCAGGCAGAGCAGGCCAGACTCCTCCCGTCCATTCAGGGTATCCGGGGTTGCTTGGCTTGCTCAATTCCTTTTGCAATAAACCAGGACCCCAAGATAGTGTCCTATTACTTTCTGAACCTCATCACCTACTAACCCTCAGACCATCCTATCAATAGCTGAAATAATGTCTTTAAAGTGGGCAAGTCATTCTAGCAGCATAGGGAAAATATCAGTTTACAGGGAAATTCATTTTAATCTAAGAACCAGAAAGTGCTGCAGGAGATGTCCCGGGAGACATTGTCATTGCTATGGACCCCAGGAGAGCCATTCTGAGGAAAGAATTGCATTTCACAACACAGTTGACAGAGAAGGCCTTATGTTGTTGTTTCTCTTTAGCAAATTTCACCAGACTCCAGTGCTCCCAGTGTAAGATTTAAAACGATAGTAATTAGTTTTTATAAAACTGGTACTCTTCAAAAAGTAGAATCCTTTTAGTAATTTATAGTAACATAAAAATATCATGAAAATCTTTTCTGTTTATATCACAAAAGAAGTGCTTAGAAGAAAAGCATGGCTTTATTTTATAAAAAAGATAAGAGATGATATTTTTTTAATTTTAATTTTTCACAGTGGCAAATGACTTTGCTGATCTGATTAATAACTCTCTTCTGATACTATGAAAGATAGTCTTGAGAGAGGTAGTTTCTAGGTCATTCCAATCTGTTACTCCACCTCTTTCTCCAAAGTATGTCCTGTCTTCAGCAATACGGTCCTACGCTCATTTCGCGGAGGCTGTGGCAAAAGCCTGTCATTTGAGAGTCTCTTGGACTACCCTAATCAACAACTTTAAGAGAGATTTCCATTGCGGTACTCTGATTTTTGTTATATAGCCGTCAGCTATAAACATGCATAATATATATGCACATATTATTATATACATTATATATTAAATATTATAATATATACATTTACCCCCGTTTTCTTTCCACCTTTCTATCTCCTGCTGTTACATAAAGATATACACTTATCACTTTTGATTTTGGTGTTCAAGATGATAGTTTGCTTCTAAAGATTCGGCTTTGTCCACATTTTGGAAATGAAAATTTCTAATGAACTGTTCAATAATATTGAAGTTATTTTTCAAAGCATGTTGTATTCCTGTATGATGTTCTAAAAAATAAACTAAAAACATTTAAAATGCTGCTCTATGGAACCATATAAGAAAGCTAATTGTCAAAAAATAAACATTATTTGCAACAGTCAAATGAAAATCTTTGCTTACTTTTTGAATTATAAACAACATAACTATTTTGTAAGTGCATTTCCTTAAGAAAAATGTTCAGAGCTTGTGTTTGAAGGTACGATTAATCATTAAAAACACATCTTGAGATACAATAAGTATAGAGTCACCTTTTGAGGTTGTTGTACCAAGATTTATCCAAGAATGTTTTGTTGGTTATGTTTTGTTGTAGTTGTTGCTGTTTTGTGTTTTTTTGAGGAATGTGCCATGTAGCTCAGGTAGACCAGGAAGTTACTAAGTACTCAAGGATAACTTTAAACTTCTGATCCTCACTTATCCACCTCCTGAGTGCTTGAATTACAGGTGTTTACCACCACACTCCTCTCAGACAAGTAAGTAAGGAATCATACCCAATTACATAGAACTTTCTAATATATCACATGTGATTTCACTAATGAATACAACATAGTTTTGCCTCCCAAGTAAATAAATAAAATCTTAATGTATTTCCTTTAATCTCACCCTTAATGCTCTTCATGAGCATTTTATAAGAAATATTAAGGTGGCATCATGCATTGTACATGTAAATGCAAATATATTCTGACGTATTTGTAAATATTTTACTGAAACAAGTGAGAAAGAAAAACTCTAAGCTAGAATTAGAGACTAATCAGCACAGCACTTAAAAACTAGAGTTTAGAAGTGCTAAATAAGGTCTCTACTGAACATCTGAACTTCTCAGAGAATTCCTTGACTTGAAGAAGACTGTAGTACACTCTCGGAGGTTATGATAACATTGTGTTATACTTCCATTTCTCTATAAGCTCAGACTCAAAAAAAAATAAAGAGAAACAAAAGGCAGGTTTTATTATATATCCAATTAATGCATCAGGTAATTATTTATATTCTGAAATATTTAGCCTTAAAGGAGCAAGGAATAGCACTTATCTAAAATAAAAGAAATATGTTTTCTGTAATTTTATTGAATCTTTGTGTATTTCATACAGAAACATCTAAATCCATCTTAATCATCTTTATATCCCCTCCCCACTGGCACCCCCCCCCATAGCTCTGCTTAGGAATGTGACAGCTTGGGGATTTCTCTTAAGATCTTTGACTTCTGCAGCCATGTGTATTTAGCTATCATTCCAGTATCACATGTGAGTTTCCTCCCATTGAGTGGGCTCCAAGAACAGTTAGGTAGCCCTTATTGGGCCAAGGTAAAAGTGCACTATTGTACCAGGGTAGATTACTGTGCCAGCCATTAATGTGGTTATTTTGTCAAGAAGCTGGTGTTGCGCCATAGACTGATGTTCTCCCTTGTTTGCTTGGATAGTGCTCTCCAGAGTTATGAGAGCTAGCCTTCAGGAGAAGTGGCTTCCAGGTCTGTTCCAGCTTCATTGCTCCAAGTCTGGTCTCTGAAGCATGTTCTATTTTTATCAGTAGGGTCTTACCTTCAAGTTCTGGGTGGCAATCAAGGGCTGAGGCATAGCCTGTGTAATTTTGGGATTCTCTTGAAACCCCCTGATCAACAACTCAAAGGAAGGTTTATTCTGTCTAGCAATGTTCCTTGTTCTGTAATCCTCAGCTATGCACATGGACTCATGTAGAGATATTGTATTTGGAATTTCTCTTTAGGTTGTTAAACTAATATGATTTCCTCTGGTGTTTTATACTAGCTAGGCATTATTTACTCTCTCTCTCTCTCTCTCTCTCTCTCTCTCTCTCTCTCACCCTACCACCATGTCTTGCTCATTTAAAGTCTCCCAATTTACCTCATTGCTGCCTCGATAATCTCAGTCTCCTATGGCCCCACCACTCTTGAGAACCTTCTTAACCTTTATGCACATAGTTCTTTGTATAACCCTCCATGCCCCATTCATTTAAATAGAGCACATTTATCTATTTTTCCCTACTAACACCTGTCTCCTACTATTCTTCTCTCTCAAGTTTTTCTTTCACTTTACTTCCCTGGTTCCTTTCCATTTTCCTGTTTCTTGCAGTTATATATGTATACATACTCACATATAAGGGTTTGGTGCTAGGATCAACAAATGAGGGAGAACATAAATCATTTGTTTTTCTGGTTTTTTCTTTCTTTTTTTTTGAATTTGGTTACTTCTCTTAGCATAACAGTTTTTAGATTCATCCATTTACCTGCAAATGTCATGATTTTATATTTCTTTAGCACTGAAAAGAACTCCAATATGTAAATGTAGCACATACTCATTATCTGTCATCAGTTGATGGAAACTTAGTCTGTTTTCATCTCTTAGTTATTGTGAAAAGAACAACAAACATGCATGTATAAGTATCTCTGAAATAGGATTAATCCTGTCTGTATATGCCAAGGGGTAGTATAACTGGATCAAATGGCAGATTCATTTTTAATTTTTTAACAGCTCTCTGCACTGATTTCCATAGAGGTTGCAAGAGTTCAAAATCCCACCATCAGTGAACAAGGATTCCTCTTTCCCCACATCCTCTCCAGCATTTGGTATCATTTATTTGCTCCATCTTAGATAGTTTAACTGGGGTAAGATGGAAATCTTGAAGTGGTTTTAATTGACATTTCTCTAATTATTAGTGATGTAGGGCACTTTTTAAGATGTGTCTTAGTCACCATTATTTCTTCTTTGGAGAACTCTCTACTCTTTTAATTGGGTCACTTGTCTTGATTCTTTGTTGTTTTGTTTTGTTTTGGAGATCTTCATATATTCTGGATGCTAAACCTCTGTCAGATGTGTACTTGGTGAAGATTTTCTCCCACTTTATAAGTTTTCTATTCACTTTGGTGGTTGCTCCTTTTGTTGTATGAAAGCTTTTTAATTTAATGAGGTCCCACTTTTGAATATTGATCTTAATTCCTGAGCAATTGAGGTCTGATTAAAAAGTCCTTTCCTAAACCTATGTTTTATAGGTTCCTGCCCATGTTTTCTTCTAACAGTTTCCGACTTTCAGGTTTGAGGTCTTTGATCCACTTGGAGTTGACTTTTCTGCAAGGTGAAAGACAAGGTTCTAGTTTCATTCTTCTACAGGTGGAGAACCAGTTTTGCCAGCACCATTTGCTAAAGATGTTATCTTTCCTCCAGTGAGTGTTCTTTGTACCTTTGTCATGTATCAGGTGAGTGATATTGCACATACTCACTTGTGTCTTCAATTATATTCCATTGGTCTATGGGTCTATGTTTGTGCCAGTGCCATTCTGTTTTATGACTGTAGCTCTGTAATGCAGTTTGAAATCTGGTATTGGAATCCCCCCACATTGCTCTTTTTGCTCAGGCTTGCTTTGGCCATCCGAGGTTTTTGTGTTTCCATATGAATATCAGGTCGTTGTTTTTGTAATGCTGTAAAGAATGTCATTTTGATTTTGATTGGATTGCATTGAATCTTTATATTGTTTTTGGTAAGATGGTCATTTTCACACTATTAATTCTTCTAATTCTTGAGCATGGGAGGTCTTTCCATCTTCTGGTGTCCTTATCAATCTCTTTAAAGATCTAAAATTTTCACTTAGGAGATCTTTAATGTCTTTTGTCAGGTTTATTCTGAGATGTTTTTGAGGCTGTTGTGAATGGGAGGGTTTTGGTGTGCTCTTTCTCCAATCGCTTGTTATTGGTGTATGGAGAGACTACTGATTTCTGTAGATGAATTTTGTAACCTGCCACTTAACTGTTTGTTAATCATTTCTAGGAGTTTTTGTGGTGGAAATTTTGGCATCTCTTAGGTGAAATATCTTTATCATCTACAAAAAGGAATAGTTTGACCTCTTCTTTTCCAATGAGTACTCCTTTAATTGCTCTAGCAAGATTTCTAAGCACTATGTTAAAAAGGAGTGAAGATAGTGGACAACCTTGTCTGGTTCCTGATTTTAAGAGGAATGCTTCCAGTTTTTTTCTCCATTTAGAATGATGTTGGCTGTGGAATTTTTGTATATAAATTTAATTATGTTGAGATTATGTTCCGTCCAGTTCAATTCCGTCTAGGACTTTTAACATAAATACATGTTGAATTTTGTTAAATACCTTTTCTGCATATATTGAGATGAGGATAAGATTTTTGTCTTTGAGTCAATTCATATGATTTATGCCATTTATTGATGTATGTATACTGAACTACCCTTCCACCTCTGGAATAAAGCCTACTTGATCATGGTGGATGACTTTTTTGATGTGTGTCAGTATGCAGTTTGAAAGTGTTATTCTGAAAATTTTTGCATCTCTGTTCATTAAGGATGTGAGTCTATAGTTTTCTTTTTTTTATTTTTATTTTTTTGTATCTTTACCTCGCATGGGTAATTGAGTGATATTGGCTTCACAGAAGGAATTTGGGAGTTCTCCCTTTCTTTCTATCTTTTTGAGAAATTTAATATTCAATTGGAGATAGGTCTTTTTTTTTAATGTCTGATAGAATTCTGCTGTGAACCCATCTGGGCTTGAGCTTTTTTGGTTGGGAGGTTTTGCATTACTGTTTCAATGTCCTTATGTCATGTTTCTGTTTAAACTGTTGATCTCTTCTTGCTTTAGTTTTGGTGAGTCCCAAGATTTTAGATAAACATCCATTTCTTTAAAGTTTTCAAATTTAATAGAGTATAGATTTTTAAAGTATTCCCTTAAAATGTTCTGGATCTTTTTGTTGTCTGTTGTGATGTTTCCCCTTTCATCTGTAATTTTGTTGATTTGAAGTTGCTCATTCTTTCTTTTGGTTAACTGGGCTATGTGTCATTTTATCTTGTTTATCCTTTCAAAGAACCAACTCTTGAATTCACTGATTCAGTATATTGTTTTCTTCATTGCTATTTCTTTAATTTTTGTTCTGATTTTTGTTATTTCTTCTTGTCTGCTGGACTTGGGTTTCATTGTTTGCCTTTCAAGATTCTTGTTATGTAATTTCTAATTTTTTTTGTAGGCTTTCTGATTTTTTTAATGTCAGCACTTAAACCTATAAATTTCCCTCTTAGGACTGCTTTTAAAGTGTCCCAGTGAATTTGTTGTGTTATATTGTCCTTTTCATTTATTTAAATAAATACTTTTATTTCTTTCTTAATTTCTCCTTTGAGCCATTCATCATTAAGGAGTGTGTTGTTTATTCTTCATGAGTTCATGAAGTTACTAGGGCTTCTTCTGGTATTGATTTTAAACTTTAGTGCATTGTGCTCAAAAAGAATGCATGGAATTATTTCAGTTTTTTTGTGTGTTTGTTGAGAGGGGTTTCTGGCATACAACAAAAAGATGGATTTTGTTTCTTGGTCCTTTCAACTAGTCTGCATCTTTTGACTGAGGAATTCAGTCCATTAATATTCAAAGTTAGTATTGAAAGAAAGGTATTGGTTCCCATCCTTTTAGTTTCTGTTTGCATTATTGATCTAACTTTGTGCTTCCACAGTTATAGCTTCATTTCATATCTTTCATTTTCCCCTTGGTATAGTCATTACTTTCTTCATCTCTGTGCATTTCTTCTGAAATTCTCTGAATGACTGGGTCTGTGGACATGAATTCTTTCAGCCTATTAATGTTGGGGAAGATTTTCCTTTCCCCTTCAACCATAATGGACATTTTTGTTGGGTAAAGAATTCTGAATTTGCATCTGTGGTCATTTAGAACTGGGAATGTTTTGGTCCATGATCTTCTGGCTTCCATAATTTGCACTGAAAAGCAAGTTGCAAATTCTTATGGGTTTTCATTTTATGTGACTTGTTTTTCTTTTTCAGTATTCTCTCTTTGTTTTGTATGTTTAGTGTTTTTATTATGATATGCCATGGAGAGTTTCTTTTCTGGTCTTGTCTGTTTGGTGTTCTATGTGCTTTTTGTATTTATATGGGCCTGTCTTTCCTTAATTTGGGGAAATATTTTTCTACAACCCTGTTGAAGATCTGTTCAATATAATTATCCTGAGATTCTTCTCCTTCCTCTATGTCTATGATGCATAAATTTAGGCCTTTTATGTTGTACCACACTTCCTGCATATTCCATTCCTGTGTTTTTAAAAATATTTTTGTAATCCTTGCTTGAGTGGTCCAGTTCCTCAACTTTGTTGTCCAGTTGTGATATTCTATTTTCCTTTTCATTCATTCTATTGCTGAGGTTTTCTCCCATCATTTCAAATTGTCTAATTGAGTATTTTCCTTCTTTCTTCATTGCAGCCTGAAATTTCTTCAGTGTTTCTATCTCTTTTGTGAACTCATTCATAAGATTTCCCCTATTTTCTTCTAATTCTTTGATTTGTTTAGTTGTGTTCTTTAAATCCATCAAATTCTTGATCATGTTAATGATTTTCTTTGAAACTCTGTGTCCTGTGGAGTTCTCATTGTACTCTTTTATAGGACTGATGATGTTTAGTAGGGACACATTGTTTGTGGTTTTGGTTTTGTTATTTTTTCATTGTTATTTTGTCATGTACATTTCTTTGGTTGTTTTGTGATTCTGTTGTGAAACTCAAGCCTTCCTTTACTGAGTCGAAGTTTGATTCTGTTTGTATACTTGATGACTTAGTTGTTTTCTTATTGGGTATGAAAAGCTGGTTGGTTAAGGTTTCAGGTTTTCATTTTTGATTTTATATTGGAGGGTGCAGATTGCTCCAATCCAGCTGTCCAGGAGTTCCCTTGGAGGCACAAGTCAAGGGAGATCAGGCTCTTTCCTTAGGTCTGGGCACCCCTAACTATAAGTACAGCACAATTTGGGAAGGATGCTAGGCACAATCTAGATCCAGGTATTCTCCTGCATTCTGAAAAGGTCTGGGCTTCTATTAAAGGACACAGAATCCTGGACCTGCCACAGTGGGAGGGGTTGCAGATGGTACAATATCAGGGGATGGGCATGGCACAATTTGGAGAGCTCACCGCTAGGCGGAACTAAGAGGGTGGTCTAGAGATCTGGAGGGCTAGGAGCAGAAGTGGGCCTGTGCCCAAGGCTAAAAGGAGAACAGGATGCTGGGTGAGGGAGATCAGAGATGGTCAGGTGATAGGGGAGTGAAGATGCACTGAGAAGAATCAGATTTACCAGGAAAGAAGGCTGTTCTCAGAAATCCAAGGCAAGTTGAAGGTGAGAGAAGCCAGGGTGGTAGGTTTGTCTCAGGAATGCAATAGCAAGGTAGGGGTGGGGACAGCCTTGGAAAGATCTAACAAACAAGACTGAAAAATCGAGCTGGTCTTTGTACAGGGGATAAGGACACAGTGGGCAGGTCTGGACTAAGAGAGTAGTCCAGAGATCTGGGGTGCAAAGAGCAAGAGCAGGCCTCTGTCCAAGGCTAGAAAGAGAACAGGCTGTGGGGTGAGGGTGCAAAAGAAATATTTTAAATGGAAGTTTCTATGTACTCTGATAAGTTGCTTTGAGTAAGAGAACTAGTGCTAGGGATCTAACTCAGTGTGTGGAGTAACTCAGTGTGTGGAGTAACTCAGGGTGCAGAGAGTAACTCAGTGTGTAGAGTGCTTTACCAAAATGCAGGAGACTTTGGGCTTAAATACATGACAACAAACAGTAAGAAAGGCAAAACTTCATAATGAAACAAGAATTTAAGGGGCTGGAGAGGTGACTCTCCAGAGCCTCTGTGCTTTTGTAGAGGATCTGAGTTCAGTTCCTAGCTCCAGGTCAGGTCACTCACAATCTCCTATAACTCCAAGTTCAAAGGATCTGACACCCTCTTCTGATCTCTCTAGGAACTTGTATACAAGTATACAAGTGCATATACATACAGATACACAAATACATATAAGTAAATATAAAACAACTCATAAATAATTTTGGAGAGAGAATGCTAGCATATTATAGGAATAAGACCATATAATATCCACTGGATATGTGTCTTTGCCAGGCATTGATAAATAGGGCATTCCTTTGTGTTTCAAGCCAAATTCTTAACAAGAAAACAGTTTTCTCTGAGATTTATTTTTATTTATTTTTAAGTGTGTTGTCTGTCTGTGTGTGTGTATACTTTGTTTGTTCTGGTGTCCACAGAGGCAGGAAGAGAGTGCTTGATCTCATGAACTGGCATTATGGGCAGTTATGAGCTGCCCAACATGACGCTAGGAACCAAACTCGGCTCTTTTGGAAGAGCAACAAGTGCTCTTAACCACTGAGCCTCAAGTCCCCAAAAGCACTATTAATTGAACTCTTATTTTACTGTGAAGTGTAGATAAGTAATTATGGAATTCCATAAGCAGTGTCATGAATGGAGACACTTTTTTCTTCAGTGCCTTGCTGTTGTAGAACACTCTCCTTAGCTCATTACATAGCTATTAGCCTTTTCATCAGTTAGTTATCACACAGGGAAGACCCTCAGTAAGATCAGGCTTGTTGGCATTCCCTCAAAGAAGCAAGTGGTGGCAAGTTTCTTTCAGCCATTGCCTGGGAGTCTAGCCACTATCTCCTGCAATCATTGCCCAGCTTCTTGTAATTTGTCCCCCATCTACACGTGGTCCTGGGAAGTTCTAGAGTACACAGGAAGTAGAGAGTTAAGTACTTCTTCTATGCTATCTCCCTGTGACTGTTGCCCAGGCTAGACAGGAGTCTGGGTGATAAAGTGGTTTTGACATCACTCACTCTTCTGTAAGTAATCACTTACAGATGTTCCTTTAAGTAAGCCTTATAAGACCATTCGTTTATCAAGTGAGACTTGGTTGGAATCATTCCTTTAGTCAGTCATTAGTGCCATATCTGGGGCAAACAGACACTTTTCACTTTTCCTCTGGAAAAAGTTAAGGCAATATTATCACTATAGACAGTTGGGTTCACACATTTTTCAAATATATATTTTTATTGAATTTTTGTGCACTTCACCAAAACGTCTTGAAACACCTTAACCATCTTTACACCCCGTTCCCCATTCATAATCCCTGTATCATCAGAGTTCATGCATTTTGCTTTATATGCTAAGGCCTGTCTAGTCAAGTTATTGCACCCAGATGCCCCTCACTACAAGTTCATCCGCTGGAGTCAACCAACCTATCTAGAGTCTTTCCCTTAAAAGAGATCAGCTCTCCCTCACCCAGAAGTTGTCAACTGCCAATAGTTCTTCCACTAATGTTGGGGCCTACCACCCATTTCCCCAGTTCACAATTATTTTACCAGCAGCCTGTACTGATGCTATGGAAAATATTTGTTCACTAAATTGGCGATTTTCTATTTCTATTTCTGCTTAAAATGCTAGTTTCTTGAAAGGAGAAAATTTTCACATTTTCAGTAATTCTCTATAGAGTTGAAGTTTATGCACAAAGCTATCCTGATAATCACTATTCCCCATTGTTTTGTAGCCAATGGTTTAACCAAACAGAATTAAAATATGGAAATTTGGAGACCATCACTGAGAATACAAAGTCACTCTGGTGACAGAATTTCATATCAGAACTATGTGTAGTTAGTGATTAGTTCAGGCTAGTCTTAACATAGAAAAAAAAAAGATATTTATAAACAGCTCATTTCTTTGTGCCACATAGATCTCCTGCCAGGAAACATGTATTCCACCCTTCTCTCCAGGGGGTCAGACTTTGGTTCAGAATGCAAGCTTTCTCCCAGTACTGCCTTCAACCCCAAAATTGGTTCTGAGGCTGAGAAGTGGGTAGAGGCTTTCTGGTTTTTAGCTCTGCTAGTGAAGTCTGGTTAACACCTATCTCACAGGGGTATCCAGAGGATTAAAAAATAGATTGTTATAAAGCTCTTTGGAGATCCTTGGATAAAAGGGGGCTGCTGAGGCACATAGCATTCTTACCTCCCCAGTTGCCACGGAGCCGGTTATTTCCCATGGCATGTTGTATCAACCCTAGAAAAAGCTTGTGTGAGCTGTGGAAAATAGCTGCATCGGCAACTGGAAGGAGCAGATAGCAGGAGCCCATGTGAACTGCACAGGCAGGAGCCCATGAGAACCAAACAGGCTGCCTCCTGGGAGGTGTCTGATAGTCAGGATTGTAATTAATGGATGGAGATGTTGATTCTCTTTCTAGGATGACTGTGACATTGCAAATTGGTAAAATTACACAGTTTGTATTCTGTAATTTTGTTTGACTAAAAAACATTAACTAGTAAAATTGCCTCTAGGAAAACTCCAAAGAAGCATAGCATGAAAATATGTAATGTGAACAGCTTAACACTGGACTTAAAAGGTATCCTGCAGTTAACTGTTTCATTTATAGGCCAGGAACTTCTACAAACCAAGTTAAGGAGGCGTTTTCTATAAAGACCCTGCTGGGTTTTGCCAATGGATAAAGATGTTGAACAGGCCATTGCTAGGAGATGAAGGTCTTTAATTTATGCCTGTTACATTGATTTAAATATCAAAATACATACTACACATTGAATTCCTTTAATTCAAATAAGACACATAGTGGCTTCTAAAAAGCTATTCATTTCTAATGCCCCATGTTGTAAATATCCCCTCCAAAAACTACAGATAGCTATTCCTCACATAAAATTAATTAGATATTCCCTATTACTACAATATGACATTAATCTTGTGCATATGTGGTTGGCAGAGAAAAAGGGATAGAATAATTTGTATCCCTTCCTTTTTCACTGATGATGCTAGGAATCACCACAAGAAAATAAAATGCAGGGGCTAAGTAAAAATATGGGGTTAGAAAGGGAAAATCAATAAATACCTAAATTATTTAAAGAAAAGCTACTGCCGAGTGTCTTACTGTCATACATCAGACCCTGGATCTGAAAGCAGACAGGAGAATTGTCTCCAGCCTGCACTGGCTTGGACAGTCTCTCTAGCATGCTCATTAGCAGCTCCAAGTCTAGGCTCCCTGTTAGTAGAAAGGCAGGGATCACAGCAGGGAAGTTCTATCTCAGGATTCTCACATTCCTGCTCTATCTTAGCAAAGCTTTACAAAGCCTTTTCTGGCAGCTCATTAGTAGGTGCACTGATGCATAAGAGACAGTCATTAGAAGTGTTTTTCAACATTGGCTTTTGATCAGGTGACTAGTAGCATCAGGGAGACATTTACTTACATTGTTTTCCATAAGAGATTCTGTTGCTATATTGAGAATGACATACATAAGAATGTTGAAAACCAGCTTGACCTTTCCATGACAAAGGGGGAGAAGAAAGAGAAACTCCATCAAATCCCTGGATCTTGCTTTATACTATCAACTATGACGTAATGAATGCGTGGACTCAGCAACTGCTCTCTTTTAGCTTTATTAATCTAAGCCAAGTTCAAACCTATAATTTGAGTTAGGGTCATGACAAGGGATACTAGTGTGTGCAAATGCAAATAAAATGCCATAAGCGTTATGTTTGCTTCTAATGCCAGGCATTTGCTTTTCCATAAAGGCAGATATTCCAAATCAGTAGAAAAGTCATCCTGTGCAGCCTAGTAACAGATTTAAAGAGTTGGCTGACCAGTTGTGAAACCTGAATAATCTCTAAAAAGAGCTTCAATTCTAAAAATTGATTAACATTGCTGGAAAATTAAATTGTTTTTTATATAATAAAAGCATAAAACACTGTACCTAGCAAAAGAATACTGGTGAATTGAGATGTCTGTAATAATATGAAATTGCATTTTATCATTCCTTTGTGAGTGCTCTGCTTTAAGGAAGGCAGTTTTCATGGTAAATTATGCTTCTCCTAGTTTTTTTAAGTGTTATCTTTAACTACCAGTACTCCCCCCAAATATATATATATTTATATATATATATTGGCCTTGTCAGGCCTCAGTTTAATGAGGATTTTTATTTCGTCTGTTCACAGACTAAATATTTAGCCCGGGCTCCTCATGAACAGAAGAAAATCATGCTACCTACATATACTGCCACGCATCTCAAAAGGATGGGAAGGCCATGTTGTCAAACTTACTAAAACAAAGTGCATCAGCTTAATCAGGTCTGTTCTTGGCAATGTAGGAACATGACATGCCAATTACATAAACTTTCAACTAAGTGAAGACTCCTGCTGACTAATTCAGTGTTGATTGTTTTCTGCTCCTTGGTTTTGAGTGCTTGTTAAGGCTTAAGGAAAAAAAAAAGAAAAAAGGACGAAAGAAAAAGAAATAAGGGATGGAAAGAGGCAGTAAACATTGTAGGAATTCTCTCCTTCCATCAAACATTCTTATGATTGCCAGCAATTAGTTAAGCTCCTTGGCTATAAAATGACAAGATGGAACTTGACCAAATACAATGTGTGGAGCTCACAGGCATCTGCCCCAGCTGAAAGACATTACAATGTTTGTTAACCTTACAGGTCATTCCTGATTCACTTCTGCAGACAGAAAACAAGATTTATATAACACAGATCAATACTGCCCTAAGACTTTCGCCATTGAGGATGCTAGATTGAGGCACTTCTCTTTATCAGTTTACCATGACACTAATGTATTTTGCCTGTTTTGCCTGGGCAGTGATGAATCTGTTGGCAAGAGAAAACAAATAAGTTTTGTTGTTGAGAGACATGTTGTCCATGATTTGTCTCAGCAGACATGCCGACTTGCCGGCCAATTCATTTCCTATTTAATTTAAGTGGCATATCTGTCTTCCCCTTTCAGGTATGTCTTTTGTCTACTGCACAACCACACTGGCAATGCACTGAGAAAGTCCGCACTAGATCTCAGTAGGAGATTGACACAGCAGACCCAGGAACCAAATCTGCTATAATTTCCAGAAGAATCTTTTTGAACTTTACAGACACTATGCTGGTGTCTCGCCTGGGCGTTCTTTGAGGAAAATGTTCATCGGCGTTTTACAAACTGTTGATAATTTGATGTTACTTCCCAATTATGGATATAGTCCAAGTTGTCTATTGAACACCAGAGCTTGTTTTCTAAATGGAGATGCTTACTCTGTGAGAAAAGCATTGTTTAATACTGAATGAAATATCTGTGACATTCTGTGAAAATGTTTTGTCATGGTGTGCCACCAGTAGTAAGTTTCTCGTTTCTTCATTATCTCAGTTAAATTTTTTAATCTTCGACACATGACATGGCATTTAAGTAGCAGGAAAATAGAACGTAAATTGATTCATCTTAGTGCATTGTGTATAAACCTTAATTTTAAATGATACTTCTTTTAAAAAGGAAGATGCATACCCTATCACTAAACACCCATGATACCTAACTGAACAGTAATAGAAAAGTCAAAGAAAATATTACAAATTATGGCAAAACTGACTTGCCAGAAAAATGTGTCATGTGTTGAAACTGTAACAGAGGAGATCTTCAAACTCTGGCAGGTCTTAAGCAATGGAACAGTTAACATAGCATAGCACCGTCCGTAAATGTACCGGCTAAATCTGTGTCAGAACACATTAATTATAGCAGTCAGTTTACCTTCCTCCTTCATAACATTTTTGATTAAAATTTCACACATTACAATGATATGTGTCTTTTCTACAAGCTGTGAAATCTACTCAGCCATCAATGGGTTTGGATTTTATTTCTAAGGAGCTAGTAGTACATGAAAAGTTGACTTATGATCTCTGAATAGTGAAATCAAAGGCAGTTTCTTTGGCTAGATTTAGAATTGTATGCTTGCAGTGATGCTGGAGACATTCATTAGTAATATTGTACCCCAAAAAGCAATAACTTCTCTCTTAATATGTTGTCTCAAAAATTTATAACTGTAAGGCTTAATTAAGCTGTAGATTATGGTTTGAAAGGTATAGTCAATGTAATGAATCCCCAGAGATGACAAATAAACAATAAAAGATAATCAAAACATTTATCTATGTAATGGATTTATATAGTTGTGTTGTAAACGTTATTTAACAGATGTGCAGATACTAATAAAACAATGCAATGATAATTGTGACCACAGTTAAATTATCACCATCTAAATTGACATGTAGTCTTTCCTCATGTTAACTCATAGAAGCAAAGAATATGTTTATAAATCTATTGCTTTGAAATCCTGTTTATTTAAAGATGAAGTACTAGAGTTTTGGGTTCTATACTTATCTGATTGATTGCATAATACAAGACTGTTCTCCACTTTAAAATCAAAGATTTAATAAAATAAGCTTACAGGAGGATTTATCAAGCTTTCTTATCTTATCAAATCTAAAAATTGCATCTATATTAATCATATCTTAGAATTTCTATCTGGAAGGATTTTGTTTTCAAGAAATGTTCAGAAATGTAAAATATGAGTCTGTACACATATGTTAATAGCTATATATATGTTTACCTAGCTAGAAGAAGGTCTTCATAGTTAATCTGTAACTTATTTATTTCAATGCAATCTCCTCATTGAAAGAGATTGTACATAAATAAGATGATAACTAGTGACTGACTTTCAGAAGCTTTATATAAAGGTCTATGCTACTTCATAATCCTCTCTTCCGAAACAAAGTAAGTAAACAAGACTAAGAATATTATGAATGATATTCTCCACCAGGACGATTTTATAATTGGCCACCATTGAGATGTGATGAGAGAAGTAAGCTGTACAGCAGGCCTTTCTTTCCCTGTTGGGACAGTTGTAATAAGTTACCATTTCACTAATATGTTCAACACTGTGTCAAGGTTATTTGGGAATGTGAAGTAAACTATCATTTTACCAATTTATTCAGCGCTATGTCAATGTTACTTTTAAAACGTTCTAGTAAGTTATTGTTTGACTAATCATAACCTTCTCCATTACTGATACAACTTTCACCTCCTTGAGAGACACACATAGACTACTGTTTGCTAGCTCTCACTCCCATCTAGAAAAAGGAGAGACTTGCTATTCTAGCATCCTGTTCAAAGGAATCCTTGCCCCTATGTCTCGTTAATCAGATACCTAGAAGTTTGGGTGATGTAATGTAGATGTGATAAAACACTGATCCAGTAGAAACTCACTACTTTTATGATTCTTCCATTAAACTTGGGAATTCTCAGTACAGTCAGAGATTAGAGTGTTTCTAAAATTTTAGCATGAATAACAATTGCCTAGGGGGTTTATTAAGGAACATTATTAAGCCCCTAATTCCAGGACTCCCGATTCAATAGGTCTAGAGGAGGACTGGAGAATCCCAACTAAACTAACTGCTGAGGATGAGAACTATTATGGTTCAATAACTAAATTCTAGAGGAAATGAACTGTTAGGGTTCCATTTACAACTCTTCTTCATCTGTTGCTTGTTCCTAAACTATATTTGCCTTGAGATTCAACTGTGCCATATCCTACTTTGCAGCATTTACATAAATGTGTGGTATTTCAGAATGTATCTTCTTTAAGAGATGCCATTTTGTAAGTAGCTTTTCATCTCCCATTTGAGAAGAGGATGAATGTACTTGGGTGGTGAACCTATGGGACACAATCTGACGAGTAACATTCCTGAGAGAAGGAATACCACTCCAGAAATTTATTAGTGTGAATTGGGCTGCAGAGAACATGGATGTATTAAAAATCATGGCAAACCAAGGTCAAGGACTTATTGGACACACTATACTGAGGAAAGGATGTAACTCCTTCACTGGTAGCAGACCTAACACTGTCATGTGATGGCCCTACCAGAGAACTTCTCACTGTCCCAGGAGTTGCAGCAGCACAGCTGGATCCACCATTTGTTTATTTATTTATTTATTATTTTAATTTTATGTGCATGAGTGTTTTACCTGCATATATGTAAGTATAACCATGAGTACAATGCCCATGTAGGCAAAAAGAATGTGTAGGATCCCCTGAAACTGGAGTTAAGATGGTTGTTAGCAATCATGTGGTTGTTGGAAGCTGAATACGGGTCCTCTGCAAGAGCAGCCAGGGCTCTTAATTACTGAGCTGAGCCATCTCTCCAGTCCGCATTCCTGCTTGTTGATATAGCATACTCACATTGCCTTCTAATGACCTCCTGTGCACTGTTCTGGACTTGTTCTCCATTCACCCAACCAGTCGTTCAGGACCCACTTCTGTCCTTTCACCTCTGCAGTTAATGTCAGTGCTAAGGTCTACCCTAACCTGTGACCAGTAGCAATCTGATTTGCAGTACCTTCTTAGTAGAGCTCAGGTAAGCTAATTATATCAACCCCACTAAGACCATGTCTTTCTATCAGATTCCCATTTTGGGAGGCTCAGGTCTCTTTAAAACGCCTTGATTCATTAACAATTTGTATCATTTTGTAACATACAAACATAATCACATGTACATATAGAAAAATAGTTATATTTATCACATAATCTGAGAGTAATTAAATTTGATTAAAAAAAAAAAAGACCGATGTTTGCCTCTAAGGCCATCAAGGAAAGCAGGATAATCTGACATATTGCTGCTAGTGAAACTACTGTGCCTAGTGAATTTATGGTTATTCAATACGTTTCGACATTGTAGAAAGACACAGAAATGTCTATGTCTCTAACATAGCATGCTCATGACACCTTGGGAAATAATTTGACTAGGAAACCAGAACCTGTTCCTTTGTGATTCTTAGGAATCCAAGTTTGTAGGCAAGGGGCGGTATGAAGAGAACGCGGTTTATTTAACACTATTCTCCCATGGAGTCACAAAACTTTTTTCCCAGTCTCAACCACACCCTACTCTTTCCGGAGACATGAAAGAAAGCACGAGTCAGACACCGCATCTCCTACACATGTGGGTCCATCTGAACGCTCTTACTAATCAAAATATTTCAAGTAACCCATTAAATTCCATAGTCATGGCTTACTATCTAATCTTCCATCGATGGGTATTAAGCATTTCTTGTATTTGGATAAATCTAATATGTAAAATAAGTAAAAAGATAGATTTTTAAGTCATTAAATTAGTATTTTTAGTTAGGAAATCAAATAGTTTTCACTTGTATCACTTGCCTATTGAGTCATTTTTGTGTGTGTAAACAAAACATTGCTGTGAGGGGTTAGGATTGGCTTAAGTAATTACCAACATTTGTATGACTTGATTTAGTTCCACCAAATAAACTCAGTGTCAAGGATTTAAGTGCAAATAATTTATTTGGAAAATCACCCAGGAAGTACTGTGAGGCAATAGGAAAGTGAGACAGAGACCGGAGGGAAATCAGTAAATTAAAAAGCACACAAATGAACAGCGTCCAACTCTAAAATTCACAATGTATTTGCTAATTTTTCAAGGAAACATGGTTATATTATATCAGCAAGAAAACATTTGCATATAGCATCATGTACATATCACTTTTCTATACCATGAAAAAGATTTTAACGTTTTTTTTTAAATGCTTCAATAATATTGCTTTTAAAATTAACAAAGGTTTTCGGCCGCCATTTTTTGCATCAAAGCTGACCAAGCTGCTCCTACTCTGGAATTTTAAACAAAAATCTAATTAAATCAACAAAGTTCGCTGAATGGGGTTAGGCTGTTTCCTGAGTGCACATGGTTCTGCTGCTCTCCTGGAAGAGCGCTCCGCCTTGTTTTCAGCTGAGTTTTTCTCCTGGCAGGCCCTTGATCAGTCCTAACGATCCCCAGCTGTATCAGTTCCCTGCCTGCTTTAACCCCAATTGGCCTGGCCTTACATCTCAGCAGCGTCTGGATGACAAATGAAGCCAAGCTGACCAGTGCCTCCTTAATGCAGTCCCGGATAATAGGTGGTAATAGATATTTAAGCCATTCCTTTTGCTCATCTGAATGTGCTAAGAAAATTCAGAATTTGTATTCTTTTTGAAAAAAATCAAGAGTAAAAGATAATAATGCAATGTGCCTGTCAGTCTGGATGCCAGGACACCAGTATTCCCCATTGTGAAACCTACTTCGTTATTTAAAGATGTTTACAAACCTAGGAGCCTGGAGAGGTGTCCACGGCTGAAAGGCTGTAACAATCTGTTCAGAATTGGCTACAGATGTGCAGCAGCTAGATAAGCTACTTCTAAAACTGACCTTTCTAGGAAAGGGGGGTGAATATGATCAACATAAACTGTATGAAATTTTTACAGAATTGATAAAATGGCATTTTTTAAAATTATTAATTTAAAAGGGCGGAGAACAACAGAGGAAAGTCTAAGTATCCATTTCTGGTCTCCACCAGGTCCTATACACGTGAATGTGGGCCTGTACGCACACTTGCACACAAATATGTATCTATACAGCAAGGTATATCTCACACATACCAAAGAGAGCAAAAAAATTCAATGTCCATTAATATGTAAAGGAATTAGCTGTCTTTATGATTATTATTCCTTGGATTCTCTCTCGCCCCCCCCTCTCTTTCCATGTATGTGTATTTGGAATGTAGATTTTTTTTTTTTAACTTTGCACTAGTAACAGAACTTGGTAGGGTAGTACATGCATTTAATCCCAGAACTCAGTAGGCAGAGCAGGCAGAACTTTGTGAAATCCAGGCCAGCCTGATCTCCACAGCAGTTTCCAGCTGGGGCTTTAGTAAGACCAGGTCTCAAAAGACTGTTCACCAGAAAGCCAAATTATACAAAGTACACTTACCTGAAGCTTCGAAGTTATATGCATATTCAGCTGATATCTATCAGCTACCTAAATTGACCCAAATTATTAGTTTACATTTGCACTCACATGTATATAGCCTCATTTTGAACATCATTGTTTTTAAGGTTCAAATATTTTTTCTTAAGTTATAACAGAAAGGAAACAGACAAATTTGTCATTCTCCCTAGCTCAGGTGATGCTTTTTACTTTGCCAGCAGGTTCATGAGCACTGTGCTCATCAGCACCCCAAAACAGTTCATTTATGATTCACTTTAGCCCTAATATTAAAATGGAGAAAAGCAGGAAAATAAATTAGAATATTGTTAACATTTTGGAGAAATTTGTCAGAATGGACAAGGGAAATATAATAAGCAAGCTACATTTTTTTCTTCTTTATTACAGTTAACTTTCTAAATAATGTGTTACTGTTGGGGAACTACATACATGAGTGTTGTGTGTGCACGCTTTCCACCCTGCCAGTCCTCCTCTACGTCTCCATGACCCCTCTCCTTCAAAATTTCTCGTCTTCTTTAATTATCACCGCTTGTATTTTATTTTTAAATGTTTACTTATTTTTGTTTTATGTGTATGAGTGCATAAGAGCACCTGTGTTGTGCAATATTCACAGAGGTCAGACAAATGTATGCATACATACATTTGGTCAGACAAATGTATGCATACATACATTTATAAATATACATACATGTATATGTACATGATAATACACTGAGTCCATTTAGTGCTGCTCTTGTGTATATGTGTTTAGGATTTTCCTCCGAGGATTAGATAACCTCCCAGGGAGCTAGTCCCTACAGAAAATTGACTTTCCCTCCCTCAGCATTCATTGATTACCAGTAGAAGCTCTTCATTTTGAGATGGGACCCCATGAAATTTTCCCCAACCAAATTGGCATATTAACTGGTTTTCTTCATTATGCAGATCTTGGTAGACTACCACACTGTGGAGATGTCATGGGTGCAGCTTCCTTATCATATCTAGAATGCATTAACTAGCAGCAGGTGTCTTTGTTCATCTGACTCTTACATTCTTTCCACTGCCTCTTCCTCAATGATCCCGGAGCCTTATTTGTAGAGGTTGCACTGTAAATGCATCATGTATGGCTGGGCAACATACAGTCACTTGTTTCATGCATTTGTTACCTAAAAGAACCTTTTATTTTTCTCCAGAGAGTAAAGTTAATTTGAAAAGTTAAATATATATGCATATTTATTAGATTCAAGTTTCATGTATATTAATACCTTCATGTTAAAGGTGTATATTTACACATACATTTATACATTGTTGTATATACATATGTGTTATTATGATAAGGTCTGTGAGTTTAAGTATTTAAATATATACACATGCATATATATATATTTATATAAAGAGAGTTTGCTTATTCTCATCAAGTTCCAAGGTGTATTTTTATTCACTTTTTTAAAAATTAAAGGCTGATACCTCTGAACAGTGTTTCTGTCTAGATATTCACATATTTATAATGCCTTCTGAATTAACTTTTTTCGGTTTAAGTAAAATATATTTTTAAAACAGCATGAAAGTAGTTACCTAAATTCTAAACACACAGAAGGTAGAAGCATGAGACTTGGGAATCTAAATTATCTTTGTTTATATAGTGAGGTTGAGGCCAGACAAAGAGACTTGGCATATACACTGCCCCTCACCAAAATAAATAAATAAATAAATAAACAAATAAATAAATAAAGTAATATAGAACTATTCAAAGATACCATCTTATGAGTCTGATCATTTCCTTGCTTTTCCTACAGAAGTAAAATTTTGTTCATGTATTTATGCTCCAAAGTCAGTTTTGAACTTTGGTATTTATGTCATGAAACTCTCCTGAGAATTGAGCTGAAATCAGTACTGGAAGTTTTCCAATAGCTGGATAACAAAAACTGTGCATAAACATTTATGCATCTGACATTAGAATTTACTCCTCTGTGAAAAATCTTTCTGATGCACTGGATTCTACAGCCCAAAAGACTGTGTGCATTTCTGAATATAGTTGTAGCCTCAAAGTTGCTTTGCAGGTACTCTCTGAGATTCTATACTTTGCCCACTACTATCAGGTATACATTGCAAAGCATTTTAGGACTTTAAATGCAAAGGACTGCGTACATGTAAAGCTTATTCCTTCACTGTAAACCTAGGAAGGCCAGCTTCTGAACTGGACTTGCTGAAAGGATTTTGCAGAAAATGGATGACAGTGCTCTTCATTCAGGTTTGCTGGGGATAATGTGTCCAAAGTAAATACCCCAAAGGATTTCCTTCCACTACGTTTACCACTTGAATTATCCTCTCTCTGTAAAGGATTAATTTTCTAAATGCCTATGAATTTAAAACTAGAAATTGCATGGTATAGATTAATAAGGAGTTTAGCTGTAGGGCAATCAGTCGTGCTTTTTCTAATCAAGCTCAATATACCCAAAGTACTTTTTTAAACATTCTAATAGTTCACTAAATGTATTCGAAGTCATATTGGCATTTCATCATATAAATAACTTTATCAGAAAAACAATATCTGAATTAAAATAATCTGAGACTCTTTTCACCAGAATGAGTGTAAGGAGCTTATGATGAATGAGAACCTGCAGGGTCTCTGCAGAAAGCACAAAAATACATTCTGAACCTCTCACACTCTGGACACAATGGTGTCAGTAGACATTCTTGGCAAGTTCTCTTCATTTTTGCTTTTAAAATTAACCCGAAATGACATTCCTACAAATTCACAGAACAGGGTTCATGTTTTGTCCTTCTTCTCATCTTTTTGCTTTCATCTCTTCTTTCTGTCTGCTTTGTTTTCTTTCTCTTGGAATCTCAGGTAGAAAAGAACAAGTTAAATGTCTCAGATCATGAAATCTTATCATCTTATCATCTGCAGGTCTAGCTCTGCCTTGCTTTATTGGTTTCGTCATTGTCCTATTATTTTTTTTTCTCATTTTCCCAGTAGGCATGCAAAGTAACAGAAAAGGAACTGGGGATATATGGAAAATTCTTAAAAAGATTATTTGATTTGAATTTGCATGGGTCTTGTTGAATGAACTCACACCAGGGGGACAACTGGTTACACAAGCATGACTCTATAGGCCTTAACATGTATGACTAAATGCACGAAGTCTGGTGTGGGGGCTATGGGACTGTGCAGATACTAGACGGGGGAAATGTAATTTAAAGCTATTGTATCAAAATCATAAAAATTCAATGAAATATTTATCAAAGAAAAAAAGGTTATTTGTGGTATATAGTAACATTTTTCATTTAGTAGTATCTGTTACAGAATGTCAAAAATGTCTAGATTTTATTTTGTTTTTCTGGAGAAAGAGAAAAATCAATCAGCCCTAAATTTAAGTAAATGTTTCTTTTTTCTCTACTCATTTCCAGTCTATTGCTTTTGACTGTTGCATAGTGTTTAATCAGTTGCATATATATATATATATATATATATATGCAGCATAAGCTTACATACTTACCTTCATTACTGACATAAACAGGTTCATGCCTCCTAATGAATTTTACTGAGAACTTTTTGGGGATATGTGCACAGTGGCAAAGCTGAAGGGTCAAAGGTTAGTGATACGCATCACATATTTCTTTTATCAAATCTATAATATTATTACCATCATATTCTCTCTTCTAATATTTTCTCTGAAAGAAATTGAGCCAAATCTTATTATATAAAGAACAATAAAACACATATTTATAAAAATAATATTGAACAATATCACATGTAATAATTTACTCGTTACTAAAACCCCGTCTGTAAATTTGTAGTTTTTTTTCTATAATTTTGGTTTTGATCTATTGTTTTGATTTAATGTAAAATATATATCTATTTTGAGTTTTTGTGGGGGGTATGCATGTGAATCATTTTTCTGCACATAACTTTGGTTATACTGTAAATTTTAGCATATACATAGACGTTTCTAGATTAATGTACCAGGTTAACCTTATTAATACTGTTTGAGCAGTATTGGGCATTCAAAATGTTATTTGCATGCTTACTTCAATGTCATTTACACATTATCTCTTTGACTTGGTTGTTATTCCAATTCTTCAGATATAGGCCTTCATTCCAACACTAACCAGGGACTGTTAACTACTGAACAACCAGTATTTGAAGGTAAAGAATTAATTTATTAACAAATGGAATCTAGCTGTTAGTTCTAAATTATATAAAATAAATTCCATTGTATTGTTCATTACATTTCTTTTACTTTAAAAAAATAAATTTAACTAAGTTCTAAAAAGTTTGGTATTGTATCTTAAAGACAGGAAGGAAGTAGATGTTAATACTAAGCACAGTTTCATAAAATGATTTTATACATGACTAAAATAATCATCACTTTTAACTACTGTAACTTCTTTCAAATATATGAGAAATTTCTGAGTTTGTGAAATCATGACACTTGATCTGAGAAATTGTGTGTTCTTGATGACATTAAGAAGTCTTGACCTCTGTCCCTACAGACAGGAAGAACTGGGTTTATAATGTGAATCTGAGTCTTAGTTTTACCCCTTTGTTTGATAGGTGCAATGGAGAAGCAATGTGATAAGTGGTTCTCTCAATCAAGGCTAAGAAGTTCCCCATCATCCTGCTGAGAAAGATGAGGAAGCTCAGGAGGTTTAGTGAATATTTGGATTTGTTTTGATCCTCAGAAACACTATTGTGTACACTGGAAAGTTAACCATGAGGAGGTGTGTGTTCCATAGTTCTTGAATACAAAAAAAGCAGATAGGTTCAACCAGTAATTAACTTATGCCCTTGAGTTCATTAGATATGTGTTCTCAGTAATTTTACCACTAGATAGGGATATGCAAACAGATGTTTCCTCATGAACCTCAATGCCGTTTCATAGTCAAAACTCAACCACAGAAATTAGTCAGACAATGTGTATACCAGACAGCATAAGAGGCAGTGAAATGCAAGAAATTAGGGTCTGATTCTTCTCAAATGTTTCACTGTGTAAATATGACACTGGCTAGTAGCAGACTTATCTCTTAGACTATAGTACAATTTGTGGTTTGTGGGTCTCTGATTCATTTAAATTGATTTCTGATTTAAAGTTATACATAAAGTGTGTATGAAAACAACATAAGAAAGAAGGTTTTATTAATTATAGCATGAAAATTATTCACAAATTTATATTCTTTTTAATTCTGAAAATGTGACAGAAACTACAAAGAAACCATATTTAAAATTTGAGTTTTTAATTATATTAACAGATGACAAAATATTAGTTGAAAATTCTAATATATTTATTGAAATAAAAATATTGCCATCAATATATGCACTTTTAAAATTTTATTTTAATTGAATTTATGTAATTCATACAACAGTTCTTAAATTTAGAACCTCTTCCCCATCCACCCCTCCACTACTGGGCTCATGTATTCCTTCATATACGTTAAGTCCTATATAGTCAAGATTGTGCCCAGATGCAAATTCATTCATTGGAGTCTGGTTAGGTTATCTAGAGATTGTAAGTAAGCCATATTCTCCCTCTCCCTGAAGTACTCAGTCTCCAATTGTTCTCAGTCTAGGTCTGACCCACCACCAATTTCTTACGCTCCACTCTGGGCCCTTGTCTAATTTGAGTTTTTGTGGTTCCTGTGCTATATGCAACCATTGCCACAAGTTCACATGTGAAAGCTTCCAGTGGTCTGAAAGCCTCCGCTTCCTTAAGTTCATGAATCAGCCGTGGCTCTTATAATCTTTCTGCCCCCTTGAACCATAGGCAGGTGAGGTTCACTATAAAAGATCTATGCAGGGATACACACTCTACAGTCTCATATTCCATAAAACATAGTTTTGGCCTTATGAGTGCATAGCACTATGTTGTTTGAGGAAACTTCACTGGTGAGAATTGAGGAATGCTTTAATTTTCTCTCTACCCCTTGTTCCACTGTGTTCTATGAGCCTTAGGTGTAGAGGTTCAGCTGTAGATGCGTCACCTAGAACCTGACATCTCTAAAGAACTCAATATTAAACATGAAACTCTTAAACTGTTAGAAGAAAACATAGGGAGTACCCGCCAATATATACACATAGGAAAGCATCAGGTGCTCTGGCATTAAGGTCAACAATCAATAAGTCGGACCTCATTAGGCTACAAAACTTCTGTACAGCAAAAGAAACAACCAGGGGAATGAAGAGGAAACCCACTGGTTGGAAGGAAGTCTTTACCAGCTACACATTGACAGAGAATTAATATCCAGAATATACAAATAACTCAAAATGCAAAGAAACAAGAAAATAAACAACCTAATAAAAAGATGGGCTATAGACCTGAACAGAGAGTTCTCAAATGAAGAAATGAAAATGGCTAAGAAACATCTTAAAATTTGCTCAACAGCCTTAGCAATTAGAAAAATGCACATAAAAATCACTTAATGATTCCATCTCATCCCAGTCAATCTGGCAAAGATCAAGAAAACCAAAGACATCAAAGCGGGCAGGGTGTGGAGAAGGGAATGCTCATTCACCGCTAGTGGCAATGAACTTATGCAACCACCCTAGATATCAGTTTGGAGAAATGAATCTACCATAAGATCCAGTTATACCTTTCTTTGGCCTATACTCAAAGGACTCATCCTATTGTAGACACACCTTACATCCATATTTATTATTGCTCTCTTCACAAAAGCTAAGAAATGAAAACATCTAAATGTCTATTAACTGACCAATGGATAATGAAATTGTGGTACATTTAAACAGTGGAGTTCTATTTTGCATTAAGAAAGGATGAAATTTGAAAGCAAATAGATGGAACTAGAAAGTGTTATACCAAGTGAAGTAACACAAACGCAGAAAAGAAAGTAATGTATGTTCTCCCACATTTGTATATTGCAGCACCAATGTAGCACACTATATGTGGGTATTTATCCCGATGTTACACCAGGAGCCAGGAAAAGAGAAAGGATACATGGAGGTAAAGGAAAAGAAAGCATCCAAAAAGGGGGCTAGTAAGGAATGGATGTTGCATATCCAGGGGAGGTGCATAAAGTGGAAGTGTCCAACAGGGAGAAAAGTAGGAGGGACATTCAGGGGTCATGGTGTGGTGTTGAGGGAAGTTGGGATAGGGGTTATAGAAGGAAATCGGTGTTCATTGGTGGAGGGTAGGGATAATGCAGGTGCTGGAACAGGAAAGAGAGAAGGGAAATCGAATGAGAGGAAAAAGAGCAGTGATGAATGAAACTTGGAGGAACACAGAGGTAATTGTGATGCCACCGAACATCCTCATTTTTTGTAAGTGAAATTAAAGCAAATCACATTATACAAAGCAAATCACAATAAAAACACATCTTTACAAAACTGTTGTTGATCAACATTAGAGGACATTCTAAAACAAGGTAATATAATAAGTTCTGAGAGTAATTTTCAGTAAGACATATTTCTTTATAGTAACTTAATGACAGTGTTCACTAAAGTTAGATATATCGAAAATCTTTTCAAATTTTTCAAAGTTACAGTAAACACCTTGCTTAATAAATTAGCAAAGATGGTGAGACTTTGTGAAATTTATTGAAGATATTATAATAACACCATTAATAGGAATGTATAGGAAAGCAATTATTTTGATGATACTAGAAGATCATTTATCTGAGCCATAGTCAAGGATCATTTGTGTAAAATAAAGTAGTCAAATGTTACATAATTCACAGTTTGCGAAAACACTTTGGGTCTCAGTTTTTTGCCTTTCAGTCACTTTTCTCTTCACATAAGCATAACTTCTTGAATAAAATACTTTATGCCTATGAATGCTTTTCTTTTAAGATTATTTTTATTGAGCTTTTGTGCGTTTCATACAATAGTTCTTAGTCAAATTTAGAAACCGTCTCCCATCTTTATCCCTACATAACTCCTGCTACCGGCAGACTTCATGCACTCTGTCATATATGTTAAGTCCCAATGGGTCAAGCTATGAGCTATTTAGATAGCTTGCTTATTATTTTATTTGTTTTATGTGTATGAGTTTATTGCATTCATGGGTACACCCATGCCATGCAGTGCTCATGGAGGTAAGAAGAGGGCGTTGGATGCCCCGGAACTGGAGTTTGTTAGCCTTCATATGGGTACTGGTGATCAAACCCAAGTCATCTTGCAAGAGCAGTCAGTGCTCTTAACTGCTCCAGCGCTGGAATGGTTTTCTTTTTATTTTAAATCAAGAATAAATGAGTATATATCAGTTAGTGAAAGTATGTATATAAATTAATGCCTACTACAACTGACTGGTTAATGTTTTCACATCCAGATAGAAACTTAAGGAAAATCTCTTAATCATTTATAGTTTTTTTTATAATTTATGTATGAATGAATAGTCATATTTATCTTGAGTTTCATTTAATTATTTTGAAAGTTGGAAACTGAGCACTCTATAAGCTTTGCTAGAATATCTAGATTCTGTAACATTCACAAGCAAAGTAAAAATATTCATAAGATTAAAAAACTAAGATAAGGTGATAGCTGTAGAGAAAGTATTTATTATTTTATTCATATGTACATAACTGTTTAGCTTATGACATTAGATATAGTATAGGGTTTGGAAAGGTGCCAATCAGTATAAACACATGAAAGTGGAACAGATAAGAGTAGATGGGTTTCAAAAAGGAACTCTTTACAGTATTTTATGAACTGTTTATTTCAAATACTTTTGCATGTTTGTTATTTCGAAGCTCAGAAGTTTGAGGAAAGAAAGATGATGAAATTGAGCTGTGAAAATTCAAAAAGCAGTTAATTCATTTATTTAGACTGTTAACATGAACATAATGGACTCTCATATTTTTCTCTTTTTTATTCTCTGACTTCAGGCAATTATGCACCAGCATGTCTTGAGCAAGTTGTTATACATGAGTTCAGAAAAATGAAATGCTTTCCCACTTACATCCAATATAATTAATTAATTATTCAAATTGTTTATTCATCCTAAATGCAAATAAGCCAACTATGACCATCACTGAGCCCATTCATACAGTCTTGTCTTTGGTGATGAAGCAATTCATCTTTCCTTTCATTGTCTATAGAAATTAATTATATGTCAAATATTATGTAATTTAGAAACAGTTAAGTTGTCAAAGAAAGATTAGTTTTTCTTTATATGTATGGGAAAAGAATTTGCATTTAGAAATAAACTTGTTTAAATTTTCTTTCTGATATATTTTATTTTCCTTTACTGGACATATCGGAGGAATCTAAAAACAGTAAAACATTTTTTCTTTTCTTTCTTTTTTTTTTTTTGGTGCTTTGGGTCTTCTTGTACCCCAACTAGCCTAGAAGTAGCTATGGAGAGCATGCTTGTCTCCATCTCACAGAGACCTGCCTGCCTCTGCATACTGAGTGCTGGGGTTAAAGATATACACCACCAACATGCCTGGCTACTTTTTAAGTTTTTAATGGAGTTAGAATGAGGAATTTGAGAGATAGATTCTATTTCACCCTATTATTGAAGTATATACAGAAGATTTCCTAGTGCATTCTAAGGGACTCTTTTGTTCCTAGATATAATTGTACCTTAACTTTTTCTTTGCTGTTTTCAATTATTAAACATCATTCCACCCAAAATGCTTTGCATCCAAAGGGGTTTACTTGGATGGGTGAGTATGTTTCAGATTCTTGAATTTGAGAGTAATATAGTTGTCTGTACCAATCTGCCTTGATATCATTGTTTTATGAATGTTTTAAAGAAATTATCTGAGCATTAGTATTTGGTTTTAGAAAAAAAATGGAAATCATCTGAAACAAACATAATATACAGCAAAAATAGTATAGCCTAAGTAGGGAAAACAGTAAAGACACAAATATTAATGTTGCCTTCAGTACAACTGTAGTCTCCAGTTTTCATAGCAATTTCCTTAAGAAACAATGTAGACTGTAGCCAGCAAAAAGATGCATTTATAGTCCTTGGGGAAGAAATAAACAAACATAGCTATCCATAACTGGGGATGTCCAGTACTTGTAGGGAGTGGTACTTCTGCTTTGTCTTAAATTCTCAAGAAATCTTAATAGACTGTAGTTGACATCAGTTCCTCAGCATATTAATATAATGAGCCTCCATTATCAGTATGAAATGCAATGACAGACAAATCATTATTTTTTAAATTTCTCAGTATTTCAAAAATTCATAATTACCATAATTAATTCTGTTTCTTACTTTAGAAAAAATGAGACCCTGGATTAGGTGGGAGGTTGGAGGAAAAGAGGAAAATACTTTTAGGGAAAACTGAAAAAAACAAATCAATCATGGGCCACTGTTTATAGAGTTTCTGCCACATAGTGCTGCCAAGCCTGACCACTTTTTATAAGTTCTCAACCAAAAGGTGTAACTTCTCCTTTTTGTTCCTTTTTCTCTCAGTTCTGGATACCAGCCAGAAACCAAAGAACACTTTCCCTGAGACTCTGGGCTTTCTCACTGTTTCTCTATAGACTTCTTCCTCAGCCCCCTCCATTTTCTATAGCTGTTTGCCAACTTCCATTGCTGAACTTGCTAGTTCTCTTGAACCCGAACTCAAAAAGGCATGATTTTACCTTTCTCTTCTCCATCTCCCTCTTTCTGGCAGTGGCCCAGACTTACAGTTTGATGGCCCAGTTACTTTCCTCTAAAATTCTAAAATTGTCCCCAAATTTTTTTAAGGTCCATTTATTGAATTATATTATTAACAAGACTAAAACCATAAAAGGGAACTCCACATTTTCCTACTAGCAGTTGAAAGACTGTGTCATTTTTCCAAAATAACACTTTCTGTATGCACCCTTTTTTTCAAAGGCCTTTAGAATTCTCTCAACTTCCAGGAAGGAAAAGAAAGAAAAGAAAAGAAAAGAGTTGCAGAACTTGGTAACTTGTCCTCAGAGTGAAAATACAAGCAATAATAGTTCCACCAAACTTCCTCTGACACTTAAGCACCTCTTCTCTTTCCTTTCACCACTTGGTAGCAATAACCATCAACAAATTAACCTTCTTGGTGCTATTCAATTCTATTTTAAGGCTTCTCCCAGATTAACTTCATACCAATACTAACATAATCTCAAAAACTTCTATTGAAAGATAAATATTTTTAGGAAATTTGTACTATCCTGAAATACTTGCCTCACATAATAATAATAAAAAAAAATCCTTTGCTTATTCCCATACTCTGGACAGCATGGAAAAGATACAATTTGGAAGAGTGTTGGTAGTGACAGATTCAGTTATCTCAAAGACATATACAGGCTGCACAGGTCTTGCAATCTATTACCACATAGCATAATGCTGTCTACATTGACTGGGCCAGGAATACTTCATTTCACTAGATCACAATCTTATACGACAGCCTTGTCATTTTAATTTGTCACTCTTTGTCTCCTGTATCTCACTGAAGTCTCATCTCCTCAGCCAAGTGCCATAGGCTACTTCTTCCTCGGGGGGAAAAAAAAATCCTATCACACTGAATAGAAAAAGGAAAGTCTCTAAGAGAAACTTTGTCTGAAGACGCTCCTAGAGATTCCATTCCCACAGGCGTAGCAGGTGGTATAAATACAATCTAAACTGAGACAGAGAAATGAATTGTTGCCTCTATTCCCTGTCTCTAGTGTCTCCGGGAATGTTATATCTGCTTCTGCTACACAGTTATTGATTTGGTATCTCTTATCATCCACAAAGAAAAAGGAAAAGGGGAAAAGGAAATAGAATATAGACGGGCCAATGCCTGATATGTGGTCTGAGTCTGAAAGAAATATATCAATTATGAATTAATAAGGACAGAACGCCTGCCTCCTTCAGAAATGCTTCCTATCGACTGAAAAAAGAAGTCACTGATTTTTAGAAAACCTTCACTGAATCAAGAAGTGATGTAGAAATGCCAAATATTTTGTTAGTATGTTTTAGTTTCTCTTTAAGCATTTTTCACATATCATACTGCATTCTGTTTGGATATATTTCTTTATTCACCATCTAAGACTAAGAAAAGATTCTCTTTCTAGTTGGTCGCACTTTACTTTCTTTCCATTTTAGACTACAGCATCACCCATGAATGCCAGCAGAGATGCCTATCACTCTTAAAAATTAGTTTCATTATTGGAAAGCTAGAAACAGAATGATGTACATGTTTCATGTATACTTAGCATGTGTTTCTTCTATGACAATTCTTCTAAGGATCATTTGAAAGAATTTTGTGGACATTAGATACAGTTAGTTGACAACCAGTTACCATCTTCATCTGAATTGGATGGAATGATCTGAGAAATAGTACTTACTCCCCAGTCACCTTAGGCTTCCTTTTCTTCCTCTTCCTCTATAAGACCCCTTGCTTAGTCATTAAACTTCTGAACACTGATCAAAGCAGCAAGCTTTGCCATGCTACTGGGAACACATGGGAATTTGGAAAGGCTATTAAATGTGATCTGCCTTCTTTTAAAAGTAAAGAAACAATATTTAACTGAACTTGAAAGAAAAAAGTAAGCTAATTTTAAACTTGCTTTGGCAAAGCCTAACGTCTTCTGTTTTTCTCCATACCTCACTGGGCAAAGAAAGTTATAAAACTGAAAGGACTCAATGATTACTTGAAAGAATGTCCATTATATTATCATAAAATGTTAATGAAAAGTAAAAAAATTACCATTTAGAAACTAAATATGTATTTATAGCCTATGAATTTATTTGCTTAAATCTCTTTCAGATATGTGCAAACTGTTTTAACCTATACACTTTTAAAGCCAAAGGTCACACATGCTTAAGTAGTTTCACATACCGTTAGGTACAGGTTAGTTATATTACAGAGGACTCTTCTAAGATTATCTGATGTTCAAATTAAAAATGTTTGTAGAAACCCAGAGAGAAAAGGAGCAAAAGAGACCTGTATATGAAAGATCAAAAGACAAGGTTTAATTCTATAACAGCTAAAACAGACAAAATATCTTTGACTTGAGTCTTCCTCTTTTATTATCCTGTGTCAATCTGCAGCTGCCAGAACAATAGCACTGTGGAGACCTCTTCCAATTTACCACTCCAGAATACAGTATAAGAAAGTTCTGTTGCAGTATTTTTATACTTCAGGAATGTAAAATCCAAAATAAATAAATTTAATATTTCAAATACATATACACAGGTGGGCACCAAACAAATGTTTCCTGCTAAAGATAGCTTTACATCTGTGTGTTCACCTGCTCAGAGAACCAAGAAGCAGCAGGAAAAAGCACCCTGAGTTTCTAAAAGTGGCAGAATCAATAAGGTTGCTAAAATGAACATGAAAAAGAGGATGAAATATGCTTTACATCATGAAGTCTTATCTATATATCATTCACTTATCAAAAATGTACATTATACCAAAAAAGAGGAGTCATCTGAATCCTGATCATAAGAGTAGGATGAAAAGATCAGGATTTTTCTCTTGGTAGATTTTAGTTCTGTTTAAATATATGTTTGAGTGAGAATGTTAGTGTTTAAACAGGGTTACAGAGATGATACAATCAACCATTAAATGTATTAATTAATTATGTTAATATATGTTTATAAAGATATACAAACCTCCCATCAATCCAAAATGGTGCTTTGTCATGTTAACTGTCCATTTCCATCTCCAAGCCTTAGATAATCAGTAGTAACTTTTGTCCCTGTTAATGCACCATCTTTTGCATCGTACTCATTTTACAGAGCATAATTAGCATTTGTGAAATTCTTTTATCAGTAGTTCCTCCCTTTTAATTGCTAAATAGTGTGACATTTTTTACCATATTACATCTTGTTGACAACTGTACCAGTTAATGACCTTTGGATTGCTTCTACATTTTGACAACTATCAAAAATATTGCCTTGAGTGCTTTTTATATGTGTGTATGAGGGGTTAGGAATGCATTTTCATTTCTTCCCTTGCATAGAATTCTGGGAATGCAACTTCCAGTCCATACGGCAAGTTATCAAAGCGTGTTCTAAAGGATCTAGAACATACTCTAATCCCACCATCAGTGCAGAAAAATGTATTTCTTCATGTCTTTACAACCTTTGGTGTCTCATGGCTCTAATTACAGTCAACTAGATCAGTGTGTAGCATGCTCTCTTTGCAGTTTTGTTTTGTATTTTTTAATGAAAAACATCATTGAGTATCTTCAGATATAGCCTATGCTATTCATATATTTTTGTGTGTTTTTGTCTTACTAAAAATTGGGTTACAGTCCTCCCTTTAGTTGAATTATAAGTATTTTTATAGAATTTTATAATAGAGGGTAGACTTGCTGTGAAGAACCTGATCATGATTTTTTTGCAATAATTAAAGAAAGATTCTGGAAGTTTGGACTAAAAAGCAACTGAATGCTCTGAGCAGAGCTTCATGGATCTTCTAATGGAGACCTGGCTCACGATGCTACAGAGGAAGATGGAAACAAGGATTTTAAGAGCAACTGGGATATTTTGGTAATGGTGATCCCAAGACTTTGGAAATGCCAAATCTGCAATATTGTCAATGAGAGCCATATACAGGGGGTGGTATCAATCCAAGAGAGTGATAAATATCGAAGGCAGCAAAGGTCGGGGAGCTGAGCCATCCTTTTGGAACTAAAGTCCCAGTTGGCAGACTTTGTGCTGCCTGACTTGGTGTCTGCCCTACTGGTTTCCAGTTTGTCTTTAGTGTGGCATTTGCTCCCTATGCCCCATCCTCTCTTTTTAATAGGAGAATGCATTCTATGCTACTTTATGTTCAAAGTACGTAATTTGGTTTTGTACTTTTTAAATTGATTTTTTGAAAATGCCATACTGCACATTTTGATTATGTTTAGAATCACTCTCCTATCTTCACCCCGCTTATTTACTCTCACCCAATTCAATTTCACATACTCTAATATATATTCGTGTGTGTGTGTGTGTGTGTGTGTGTGTGTGTGTGTGTGTGAAGGCCTATAGAGTCAAATTTATGTTGACAAATGCCCTCCAGTGTTTGTTCATCCACTGGACCCTAGTCGACCTACCAAGAGTCTCACACTGAAATGAGACTGACTCTCTCCCTTCCTCTCCCAACAGTCATCAATTGCTAATAATTCCTCAGGTAGAGTTGGGGTTCCTTACCACCTTTCCATATCTATGCTTGGATTTTGCCTGGTATGAGCTTGCACCAGACTGTGCATGCTGTCATCAGTTCTTTTAGTCCATATGAATATTTGTCAGCTGTGAGGAAAGCTATTTCCTTATGGTCATCCACCATCTCTGGCTCTTACAATCTCTCCTCCCCATCTTCTGCAATAATTTCTGATCCTTAAGAGGCAAAACTTAGAAATATGTGTCCTATTTAGGGATAAGCACTCTGCAGCCTTTTGTTATCTGCATTTTGGCCAGTTGTGGTTCTCCGTGTTAATCAACATTTTTTTTGAAAAGAAAGCTTCTCCCTGAGAGTTGAGAGATGCATTAACCTATGGATATAACAATGTCATTCAGCATCAGTTTAACATTATATCCGTTTAGAAGAATCAGAGTATTTGACTCTGTGCTATGGCCTGTATAGCCTCAGATTCCCAGGCCTGATATAATGTAAGGTATGGGCTCCATCCTACGAAGTGGACCTTAAATCCAATTAGTTTTTGTTACTTCCATTATATTCATAATACTATTGCCCCAGTGTGCATATCTTACCAGCCCAGTTAAGAGAATGCCTTGAGTCTCAGAAGACGCTTTGGAATTTTGAACAGTGTTGAGACTGTTAAAGACTTTGGAGTCTTTTAAGGTTGGACTAAATGCATTATGCATCATTATATGATCATGAACCTAGGTGGACCAAGGAGTGGATGTGTTTATTTGGATAAATGCACCCCCTTAGGCTTCAAATATTTGAACACTTGGTTAGTTGGTGGCACTATTTGGGGAAGGTCATGAAACCCTCAGGAGATGAGACGTTGCTTGAGGAAGCAAGCTTCTGTGGGCAAGCTTTGAGAGTTCACAGTCTTATACCATTTGGAGTTTGTCTCTCTTCTTTCTGTGTGTGACTGAAGATGTGACCTCTCATCTCTACTCCAGATGCCTCCTACCATGTCTTTCCCATCATAATGACTCTTATTCCTCTGAAATTATAAGTTGTTTTGGTAATGGTATTTTATCACAAAATCAGAAAGGTAACTAATGTAATTCCTTTAGAATTTATATGAATATGACTTAGTAAATTTTATCCCTGACTATAATTTGTTCTTTCGTTTTTTCCTTGGTTCTGTTTTTATTGTTGTTTTTATTTCATGATTTTATTTTGAGACAGCATTTCCTTGTAGCCCCAGCTGGCCTGGTACTTACTATATAGACCATGCTGGCCTCAATCTCACAGAGATTCACCTGCCCCTGCCTCCTGAGTCCGGGGATTAAAGGCATGTGCCACCTCGACAGCTGTCTTTTTCTTTGTAAATCGTATCTTTGAAGTAGAGTTTTTTACGTTGGGAATGCTCAATATAGCTAAAATTTTCTTCCTTATATATTGTTCTAGTTTCATTTCTAGTGCTGTGATAAAATGCTCTGACCAAAAACATCTAGGTAAGATAGGGTTACCTAGATGAGAGCAGAGATAAAGAAGAGGGAAATAAAAGGTTTACATTCTTGCTTGTGTGTCTGCGTACTTGTGCTCAGCTTAATTTCTCCACTCTTATACAGTCCAGAACCAGGTGCTTAAGGAATGGTGCTGCCTACAGTAGACTAAATCTTCTTACAAAAGTTAACTTAGTTAAGAGAATCTCCCATAGACAAGTCCACAACCTTACCCAATGTTCACAATCCTTCACTGAGACTGATTACCCAGTTAATTACAGGGTGTGTCAAGTTACAATTAAAACTAACCATCACATAGATCAATCTGTTTTTATGTCATATCTAGGAACTCTCCCAAACTCAAGATTATAAAAATGTTCTTTCTGTATTTTACTATGCAAATTTTTATGGATTTTACTTATATTTTGGTCAAAACTTCATTTGCTTTATTTTTATATATGGTATAAGATCTAAGTCTAAATATTTAGGAATTATTTACTTAATTTGTCTATGGATATCCAGCTGGCCAGCATCACTTTTGAAATATATTTTTTCCCTTCACTTATCTTTCTACCTGGATTGAAACTCCAGATACTGTTTCATCACGTTTTTATGCTCTGTGGGAACACAAAACTGCATTGATTACTTTGACTTTAATAAAATTTAAAGGCATTCATTTCATGTCTTTTGACTTTGTTCTTCTTAATAAAAGTTATTTTCACCATTCTAGGTTCTTTATTTAAACTAAGGATTTTAAGAATAACTTTAGAGCTTCTAATAAGCTCACCGAATCCAAATTTGTTGCCCAAGCATCATTGTCAATCGACCAGTGGCCACAACCTTAAAGAAAATTGACTCCCCATTTCTTGGTAGCTAAGAACTATCAACAACTCCTCAGCTAAGGGTGGGACTTCGTGTCCACTTCCTGTTTTCATGCTGAGGTTTTGTCTGTCATGTGCTTGAGAAGGTCTTGTGCTGCTACAGTCACCATTGAGTGGATATGTGCAACTGCCCTGCTCTTTTTGGAAAATGTTTTCTTATATTCATCCATGACCTCTGACTATTACAATCTTTCTATCTCCTCTTACTCAAAGATCCCTGAGCGTGGGAGAGAGTGGAGTGATATGGATGTGCCATTTAGGGATTAGCACTCCATAGTCTCTTATGCTCTGCATGTTGAGCAGTTAAGGTTCATTGTGTTAATCACCATGTTCTTAAAAAGAAGCTTCTCTGATAAGAATTGAGATATTTACTAATCCATAAAAATTACACTTCATCACTAAGAGTCAGTTTAATACTACCTCCATTAAGCAGAATAATAGTAACAGAGTCTCCCCTAGAGTCTATTACCTATCTATTCCCAGCTATTGGGTTCCATCTTGTGTAGTGAGCCTTAAATTCAATAATAAAGTATTTGGTTCCTCCTATAGCCTTCACACCACTACTTCACCAGTGGGCATATCTTGCTAGACAAGTTATTGTAACTTTGAGGGTTCACAGCTGAACTAAGTTGGATAATTACTTTTCTCTTCTAGCACTCTGAAAGTGAGCCAGTAGGCATGAAGCTTCCAGGTCAGCACCAGCTTGATTTGTCCATATTATGTGACTCAACTATAGGTTCTCAGCTCTAGGGTCTTATTGTCAAATTCTGGAGGGTAAGAACAATGACAATATACAGTAATGTTTGGGGAGTCTATGGGACCCTACTGGCAAACAATGCCAACAGAGGTAACCCATTCCTGGAATTGGACTTTTTATTTGACAACCTATGGTATTTAGTAGAGGTATTTGTCCCTTACTATAAAATATCTCCATTAAAACTTATTGTATGTGTATGTACATATATTTTTGAAAGTTCTACAGTAGTGGATTTCCATAAACCCTGTCAAAAGACCTTCATTATTAATTATCTGTCTCCATATTCTTTCTTCTACTTTGCCTTCTGGTCCCCCAAATAATTTAAATCTTCCTTTTTTATTATTCCCTGTTCCCACTTTATATCACTGCATCCTGTCTCCCTTCCTGAGAAAGTTCTCTCCCGTGGCACCTTAGCTTCCTGACTTCTGTGGAAGGGAAACAGCACATTTCAAAAGATTCAAAACTAGTATCCATATAGAAAAGAAATTATTTAATCATTTTTCTTTCTTGATCTAGGTTACCTTATACTGGTTGATTGTAGCCAGCTCTCTCTATTTTTCTACAAATTTAGTATGTCAATTTTTTTTAGCACGTGAATGCTATTAAACTGTGTAAATGTAACACATATTCATTATCCATTCATCAGCTGACATTTGGGTTGCTTCCATTTCATGAATGCTTTGAATAGAGTTAGTGCAATGAAACACAGATGAGCAAATATCAGTAGGCTCTAAAGCCTTTGGGTCTATGCCTGAGACTAGTATGGCTGGGTGAGGTCAGAGATATCTTTGTAGTTTTTAATGGAACCTACACACTGATTTCCATAGATGCTGGGCCAGTTTTCACTCTCACAATCAGTCAGTATTTCCTCTTCCAAACATCCACTTCAGCCATTTGTGGACACTTTTTTTTTTTAATCTTTGACATCCTGTCATAGGTTAAATTAAATGTCAAAAAGTAGTTCTAATTTATCTTCCTGTGGTTAATGATGTTGAACATTTCAAAAAATATTTCTCAGTCATTTGTACTTCATATTTTGAGAACTCTCTGTATAGTTCTTGTCCAATTTTTCATTGACTTATTTATTTTCTTAATGTTTAGTTTTAGGGTTTTTTTTCAGTTCTTTTTATATTCTACATATTAACCCTCTTCTAGTTAGGGTTAGGGTAAAGATTATTTTTCTCATTTGATAGACTAGTGTCTTCACTCAAATGATGTTGTACTTTGTTGTACAGAAACTTTTTTTTTCATGTGACCACATTTCTCAATTATTGGACTTAATGCATAAGGTATGATGAATAATCCTGTTCAGAAACTCCTTTCTTGTGTTGATGAATTCAAGCATATTCCAAACTTTCTCCTCTATCAGACTCAGGGTATCAGATCTTACGTTGAGGTTCTTGATCCAGCTGGAGCTTAATATCATGCAGGGTGAGAGACAGGGATCTGATTTCATTCTTCTTCATGTAGCTATGGAGTTTGATAAGAGGTTGTCATTCTCTCAATGTATATTTTTATCCTTTTTGTGAAGAACATGACTGTAAGTACATGAACTTACATGTGTCCTCAATTCCACTCCATTTATTAATGTATGTGTTCTTAAGCTAATAACAGGCAGTTTTTCTCAAGTATTGTTACTAAATGAGTGTTGGTAGCTCCAGCACCTTTATTCAGGATTCCTTTGTCTATCCTGTCTTTTGAGTGTGTATGAATCTTTTCATATGTAACATGATTTTTTTTTCAATTCCTGTGAAAATTTGCACTGGGGTTTGATGGATATTTTGTTGAATCTGTGGATTGCTTTTGGTAGGATAACTATGTTTTCCACACTAATTCTACCAATCCATGAACAATGAATATCTTTCCATCTTCTGATATCTTATTCATTCTTTTTCTTCAATGTCTGAAAGCTTTTAGTATGCTACCATTTCACTTTCTTGTTCATAAGTTATTTTTTATTTGTTTATTTTATTTCATAAATATGAGTGTTTTGCTTCCATATATGTAAGAGCATCCATGTCGTTCAAAGTCTGCAGAGGCCAGAAGAAGGCACTGCATGTCATAAATTTGCATTTATGAATGGTTGTGAGTGACCATGTTGGTGCTGGGAACCAAAGTCATGTAGTCTGCAAGAGTATCCAGGTGCTCTTAACTGCTGAGGACCCCCATGTCATTTTTTGAGACTAACGGAAATGGGATTTTTTTCCTCTGATTAATAAGATTGTAGTTGGTGTAGGAAGGCTATTGATCATTGAATATCAATTTTGTATCCAGCTACTTTTTATGTGTTTTTACTTCTAGTTTTCTGATATAGTCTTTAGGGTCTTTTATGTATATAATATATCATCTGCAGATAAGGATAATTTGATTCTTCCTTTCCCATTTGTATCCTTTTCATTTCTTTTACATGTCTAATTGCTCTAAGTTAAACTTGAACATGAATAGAGAGACTAGACATTCTTGTCTTGTGCCTCCAGAAGTTCTTTTATTGTTCAAGATTACATTGTCTATCTTAGGATTTTTCTGTTTCTATATAAAATTTAGACTTTTTTCAATTTGAAAAGTATTTTGGAAATTTAATGGATATTCATTAAATTTGTAGGTTTCTTTTGATAGGATGGACATTTTTATCGTATTAACCCTACTGATACATCAGCATGGGAGGTCTTTCCATCTTCTCATCTTTAATTTCTTTCTTCAGTGACCTTAAGCTTTTAATGTAGACATACTTCACTTCCTTCACTTGATAGATTTATTCCAAAATAGTTTTTGGATTTTCAGTTATCATGAATGGGAGAATTTCCCAGATTTCTTTCTCAGTATGTTTGTTGTTGTTATATAGGATGACTACTGATTTTGAGCTGTTGATTTTATATCCAGCTACTTTGAGGAATGTATTTATCAGCTCTAGGAGTTTCCTGGTGTAGTCTTTTAGGTCTTTCATGTATATAATCATATCATCTGCAAATAAAGATATTTTGACCTCTTCCTTTCCAATTTGTATCCCATTTATCTTCTTCATTCATCTCATTGTTCTAGCTAAGGATTCAAATGCTTTATTCAACAAGAGTGGAAGGAATGGAACATCTTTGTCTTGTTCCTGATTTTAAATGACTTAAAAGGGAATGCTTTCAGTTTTTCTCCATTTAGTATGATGTTGTCTTTTGGGGAAAAACAAAAATAAAAACAAGAAACAACAACAAAAATTCCTTCTGTACTTCAAAGGACACCATCATTTGAGTGAAGAGATAACCTACAGAATAAGAAAACTGATCTACCATATGATCCAGTCATACTCCTTGTCTTAGTTTGCTTCAATTGCTGGACAAAACTGACCAATATCAACTTGGGGAGGAAAAGGTTTATTTCACTTACGTCTCTGAGGTCACACAGTTCATGGTAAGAACTCAGGGCAGGAACATGGAGGCAGTGGCTGGAGCACAGGCCATGGAGGAACACTACTTACTGGCTTGCTCTCCTTGCCCATGCTCAGTCTGCTTTCTTATACAATAGGCAACAAATGGGTGACACCACCCATAGAGGACTGGACCCTCCTGCAGCACTCAACAATCAAGAAAATACCCCACAGACATGGTCACAGGCCTGTCCAACGGAGGCAATTCTCCAATTGAGCATCCCTCAATCCAGATGTGTCAAGTTGACACTAAAGCTATTCAGCACACCCCTTTGGGGCATATATCCAAAAAAAAAAATCTACCTACTACTCCAGAAATATCTGTTCATCCATGTTCATTGCAACCCTTTGATAAGAGAAAGTATAAAGAATATAGTTATATATCAAGCGATGAATGGATAATAGAGGTGTTATACATAATATTATTAAGCTCTTTAAAAAACAAAATTATGAATTTCACAGGCAAATGGATGGAACTAGAAACAATTTTCCTGAGTGAGGTATTCCAAACCCAGAAAGACAAATGTTTCATTGTCTCTCTCATAGCCGGATGCTAGCTGTGAGATATTAGATATTAATGTCTCAGTTTGAAAGTCTATTGAAGGTAAGAAACTAATAAATGACTATGGAAGGGGGAGGCCTCCTGAGAGGAGTGGTAGAATGTAGTGACACGAGGAGAGAAAGGGAACACTGGAATAGTGTTAAATGGGTGGGGAATGGGAAGTCAGATCAGAGGAGTGAGTTGGGAAGGAATAAATAACATTAAAGGCTTTTAGAAAAAATAACCTGGAAACCTATCATCATAGAAACATCTTAAAGTACAACACCATGCACACACACACACACACACACACACATATATATGTATATATATATATTACAAAAAAGATTAAAATAAGTTACCTTACAAGAGGGACAACTGTCCCTTCTAGCGATCATATTTAATAACAACAACAACAATAAAAAAAACCCACATTCCAGGAATGGCTTCCATCTCTAGAAGCTGTTGATTATGGGCACCATAGTCTTTCAAACAATATTGGTCATTCTCCCTCTCTTGGTTACCCACTAGATCTTGAAGGTAAAACCCTATTTCTAAAGATGTTATACACTTGAGCTATGGAACAAACAAGGAGAAATCAATCAGTCTGGTGCTGACTTCAGAGACTCATCTCTACTGGTTAACTGTCATAGTACTGCTAGGTGCTATGCATACTACCAGAAAGAAAAAAAAATAATCATCAACCTTACTTAGTTGTGACTCCTTTGAACTACAATCATAATAGTCCTGCAAAGTTATGTCTGCTGGTGCAACAGTGGCAGGAAAATTATGGCAGTTAAACAATCAATTTCTACTTGTTTAAAGTGTGCTTCATTGGATGGGGCATATACCTGCCGCTGAGAGCAGGCTTAAGAATGGGCTAGACAGGTCACAGAGCATAGAAGAGAGCCTAATACCAGTTTTCTACTGAAAATTAATAGTATTAAATTGACTCCTAATCACTTATTCTTATACCAATAGCATCAAATTGACTCCTAATCACTTATTCTTATACTAATAGCATATGCGTCGTTCAACTCTCACCATAGAAGTTTACTTATATAGAAGATGGTGATTTACACAGTCTGTCACAATTGGTCAATGTACAATGAACAAGAGATGTTAGAGTGCTCATCCCTGAATAGGGCACCTAAATCACACCTCTGCCTCCTAAGACTCAGGGATGATTGTGGAAGAAGGGCTAGAGAGATTGTTAAGAGTCATGGGTTGTGGACAACCATAATGAAATAGAGTTTTCCAGACAGCTAGTCATTTACTCAAATGAACCCACAGTAATGATGATGGCATGTACAAGTCCCATGTAATCCCAAACCAGACAAAATCCCAGCATAGACATGGGGAAGATAATTAGAAACCCCAACTCAACCTAAGGATCTTTTGGCAACATATGTACGCTCTGGGGGGAAGAGACTGTCTCTGTCAAGCATGGGTCTCTTGATAGGTTAACTGGATTCCAGGGAATGGACCCGCATTGAAGGATGTTTGGTGACTCAAATATAATACATTAACTTGGGCTGGGAGGAGTAAGGGGAGGTGCAGATAGAGGAATGGATCTAAGTACCATTAAATTACATTGTGTAATAACTGCAACATTTCAGTTTAAAAGACTAAAATCATTTTATTGTATATCTGTGAATTTGCTTTTCTCAGGGAACATTAAGCATGGGTGCTAATTTCAGGAGGAGCATTATTTTCTTGGTTATTCATGTTGTTTGTTCTTTCTTGAGATGAAGCCTAAACATTTGGAGTAAGGTAACTGGTGGTATTTCTTGGTATGGTTATGTAGTCTCACTTTTATTGAGTGGGTGTTTGGATCTTTGTTTATTGTTACCCTGACTTATAAGGTGATGGACAAGCTGTAATTTGTTTGTGGTTCTGTCCTCAGGGAATTTTGTGTTCATATGCAAACAGAGATTAGGAAAAGTACCAAGCATAGATTGGAACAGTATCAAGTTCTGAGCTCAAGGAGCAAACCTTCTGAATGTTAGAATTTTCTCACTGTTGATTTTCAGAAGTCTGTGGAAGGCTCACTATCCTCTACAGGTGTCAGGAGATGGAGTCAAAGTGGAAGTGAATGGTGCTCCTTTCAGAAGACACATTAGATTCTATCCTGTCCTTAGTTGGACGTTGGTGGGTTGCAAACCAAGCTAAACATCCATTTGTTGGGTGAGGGTTACTGAGAGATTTTTATTATAAACAGTTGATGAAATTTCTCCAATTTTATATAATAAGCTGAAACAGTACTATGATTTGTGTTCTTTAATCTATTGATATGAGGTATTGAATTGGTTGATTATTGAATGTTGAACCAACCTTGAAATGATACTATAAGTTCAATTATGTTTGTGATACATTATATATTAATTCACTCCACACATGACTGAATCAACTTGTTAATATTTTATGAAGACATTTGAGTTTAAATTCATGAGGGATTGTGGTTCATGAGAGCTAATTACAACGATGTTAGAAGAAGGAAAATGAGATCTAAATAAGTAGTCACTAATTAAGATTTTGCCTGGTTTTGTAATTTATCTGATTTTAGTATCGGAGTAACACCAGATCACAAAAATGTATCGAGAAAGAGTCCTTCTTCTGTTTTCTGGAATGTCTTATGAAACTGGTGATATGTAATATTTAAAGTTTGAATTCTCCAGTGAAACTATTAAAACTTAAAGATTTTTGTTCCCTGCACTATTTTTCATCGTGAATTCAGTTGTCTTAATAATTGTAAGTCACTCAGAGGATCATCTTCATATTGAGTAAGTTGTGGTAGTTGGTCTTTCCCAAGGAACTGGATAATTTCATTTGTAATTAATGTGTATGGAAATACCTTAGGATTCTCTTCTTGCATTCTAGACATATATCGGCATATGTCATATTCATGGTTAATATTAGTTTTTGTATCTTCAGTCATTTTTATCAATCTTGTTAGAAGTTTGTCCAAATAAATTGGCCTTTTCAAAGAACAGACATTTGTTCTGCTATTTTTCTATAATTTTATTGAGTTCTGATTTTTATTATTTTCTTCTTTCTTTTTTTGTTTTCTGTATATTTTGTTTCTCCTTTGTCTTTATTAAAAAAAAACTCATATTATGTGTGTGTGTGTGTGTATGCGTGTGGAGGATAAAGAATATTGGGTGTCCTCCTCAATTATGTTATACCTATTTAAACCAGCAAACCACCAGAATCAATTCGTCTCTACCGCATCAAGATGTAGTTAATAGGCACCAGGCATGCATAGCCATGTCCAACTTTTATATAGCTGCTGTGGATTTGAATTCACATCCACTTCCTTTCACAGCAAACACTCTTACCCACTGAACTACCTCCCCAATCTTCTCATTTCTAAATGTAAATAGATATGGGACTGGTCACAAGGCTCAGCAGTTTAGAGCAGTGACTACTCCTGCAGAGGTCCAAGGTTCAGTCAATATCACCTACATGATAGCTAACAACCATCCAATAACTCCAATTTCAGGGGATCATATGCTATCTTCTGACCGCTATGGGCATTGCATTAAATGGGTGCACTTACATTTTGCAAGCAGACCACTCATACACATAAAAAATAAGCAAAATATAACAATTTAAAAGTTCAAGGACAGATTATAGTGTTCCTTCTCTGGAATAATCAATTTGAATTTCCTTCTTTGCACTGCTTAAGTTGCAGTGATTGTGGATATCTTGTGTTTTCAGTTTCAATAAATTCAACATACTATTTGACTCCCCTTGAAAATTCTTCCACCGATGTGAATGATTGAGAAGTATGTGATTCATTTTCCAAGCATTTGGAGACATAGATACCAGCCTTCTGATCCTGTTTAATAGAATTTTGTTCAAAGATGACAGATTTCACTCATACATGGGTTTGCTGTGTCAGAACATTGATTGAGTCTCTCACCTAGCAGCTTGCATAGTATCCTCTAGCACCATTAGAGCTAGACTACAGATGGAAGGTTTCCAGGTCCATTCCTATTCCATTGTTGCATGTCCTGTGTCCAAAGTATTTCCTGTCTTCAGCAGTAGGGTCTTATCTTTGAGTTCTGGGAAATAAGCAAGGGATCCAGCAACAGCCTTTGTTATTTTGGGAGTCTATTTGGACTACTGTGACGAACCACTAGAAGGTAGGTCTCTCCTGTCTGGTACTGTACTCTTTGCCGTACAGCTCCCAGGTACACACGAGCACTAATATTCAGACACCTTATGTGTACTTCTAAGGGCGCTCTTATGCCAGAGCATTACCCTCTAGCTTCCCTAACCCCACAGGCTCCACGCACTGTGCAGTATTATCTAGTGGGTAATGAATGAACAGCGGTGTAATTGAACTTAAAGCCCTTTCAATGGGAGTGAGTGAGCTCATGGACGGCACTGTAAAAACAAGTAACATAACTGGAAAGGTCATAGATCACAGAGAGAGAACCGTAATTCTATCATATCTCTATATGCATGAAATTTCTTACCATATGCTAAATTTGGATCCTTATATTTACAGACAAGTAACCACACACCATTCATCAAAGAAGCTATTTTTTGTAACAGACGAAGGCTACTATAGAATTCCACAACTGGTCACACACAGAGAATTTATGCCTGAAAAATGCTCAGTCCTAAGTGACATATCTACAGTGGAATCGCTATAACTAAAGTTTATTGAACAGAACAGAACAGAACAGAGGGTAGAGAGAAAACCAGTGCATTCCTTAACTCTCACGGTGAAGTTTTGTTATATAACGAAGTGCAATGCAAACTGGCCACAACTGACCAAGTTTTATAGAATAAGAGATGCAGAGTGTGTGTCCCTGGACAGCTCTACTATATTAAACCTCATCCACCCTTAGCTCAAGGATCATTGCAGAGGAGGGCATGAAAAGATTGTAAGAGACAAGGTTGGTGCATGAAAATAGGGAAACAAGACTTTCAGGACACTGGAAGCTTGCTCATGTGAACTTGTTTGTGGTAATGACGGGGTGGAGCACAAGACCCAGGCTAACTCAGTCAGACAAGGGTCCAGAGTGGAACCAGGGAGATTGCTGGGAGATTGGCCCTGGCCTGGGAACTGTTAGAGACTTATTACTTCTGGGTAGGAGAGAGTAGACCTTACTTATATGATCTCTCCATAGGCTGACTAGATTCCAGTAGATGACCTTGTACCGAAGGACATCTGGGTACAAATGTTTGAATGAATAACACTTAACATGCATGACAGAATGCATGAAGTCCAGTGGAAGAGGAACATGGAGAGAGGATGTGTCTAAATTTGATTAAGAAAGAGTGTATGAAATGTGAAAAGCCCAATAGAATACCTTTTTATAAAGAAACTGATTTCAATTTTTAAGTTATCGTATAATATGTATTATCTCTGAGTGATTAAAAGGATGTAGTTTTGATTAGTGTGGAAATATCATATAAATATCAATTATATCCTAGTTTACAGTGTTTATATTATATTAATTGATAATGTTATTGAATTGATCCATATATTTTCTCTCACCTAGCATGTTTATTTGCTTAGTGAAGAGTGCTGTAATCTTATATTGTACTTGGGAATTTGACTCATTCTCCTTTAAAAAACATTAATTGAAATTTGTTTTTTCTGATAAACAATATCATAATCATCTTTACACTCCATTCCCCATTGACACCCTTCCACATTTCCTCAGACTAAAGTTCATGTATTCTGTCATTTATGTTAAGGCCTATCAAGTGGGTATCCCCTGATGTCCTTCAGTGCACATTCATTCACTGGGGTCTAGTCCTCCTATTTAGAGTCACTCCCTTAAAGATCAGCTCTTCCTCACACAGCACTAATCATCTGCCCAATAGTTCTTCGGCTAAGATTGGGGCCTGATTCTGTGCTGGGTTTTTGTCTGCTTGTGTTTGCATGGATCTTGTGCATGCTGTCACCATAGCAGTAAGATCATATGTGTAAGATAACAGAAGTCTGCAAGACTGTGTCTCTGTGGTCATGTACCTCCTCCCATGGCTCTTCAGTGGTGAGAGCTGAAAGATGCATTAGTTTTCTCTATACCCCCTGCTCCAGTAGGTTCCATAAGACTTAGGTGTAGAGGTTCCATTTTTAGATCTGTCACTTAGGGATTGGCATTTCACAGACACTTAATATCTGTCTGTTCAGTTGTGGAACTCTGTAAAAGTCTCATCTGTTGCAAAAGAAGCTTCTTTGATATGTGGTGACTGGAATGGAAGGATTGATATTTAGCACATAGTAAGAAATTACATTTTTCTAGGTATGTGACTGCTGTGGGGTTTTCTCTAAAATCTATGACCCCTCCAGACATGTGTATTTGGCTATGTAAATAGTACCACGCAAGAGCTCCCTCACACTGAATGGATTTTAAGCCCAAAAGGTCGTTGTTGAGCACCCCCGAGATATACTGCCCCGATAAAGTTTGAAGTGCCTGTCGTTGTGGTTATTAGGTCTTAAAACTGGGCTTGGGCAATCAACTGATGTTCTCTCCTAACAACTTGTGTAGTGTTCTCTACAACTATGAGAGCTAGCCTTTAAGGAGATGACTTCCTGGTCAGTTCCAGCTGCATTGCTTCAAGTCCTGTGTGCAGCGCATGTCCTTTCTTCAGCAATAGTATCTTATCTTCAAGCTCTTGGCAGCAATCAAGGGCTGTGGCAATGATCTATGTAATTCCAAGAGTCTCTTGGAATACACGGCCAAAAACTTAAAGAGAGGTATCTCCAGTCAGGCAGCGTTTCTTGTTATATAGCCTTCAGTTATACACGTGGATTCAGATAGACATTATTTGTGTAAATTTTCTACATGGTTTTGAATCATACATTCCTCCATTTTTTTACACCAGGTATGCATTATTTATCTATCTCCCTGTACAATCTTCCCTCAACTCTTCTCAGTTAAAGCACACCCATTTTTCCCATTTCACCCTTGATAACACCTGTCTCCTATGCCCTCCTTCTTGAGTTCCTTCTCCTTTACCCTCACAGTTCCTTTTATAACCTTCCCTCCTTTTATCAATTACCCTTTGGTAACTCCTGTCTCATTCTCCCTTTAAGGTTCTCTGTTTGTTTCACATAGTCTAAAGCTGTGTTGTTCCATCCACATTTAAGAATTCAGTTTCTTCAGGGCACTCTTTAATCCCAGCACCTGGGGGACACAGGCAGGTGGATCTCTGTGAGATCAAGGCCAGGCCAGCTCTACATAGCATGTTCCAGGCAGCTGATGCTACAAGGAAACATTGTCTCAAACACAAAACAAAGCAGAAAAGAATTCTGTTCCCTTGAAAGACTGAGCATTTTATATCAAGTAAAAATCCATCCCTTGGGATTAGAGATATGGCTCAATGATTAAGAACAGTGGCTGCTCTTGTAGAGGACCTGAGTTCGATTCCTAGCACCCACATGGCATCTGATGACCTCTTTTGTCCTCCTCTGGCATTGCAGGACACCAGTACACCTACCTACATGAAGGCAATACGTGCATACACATAAAATAAAAATGAAGAAAGAAATTAAAACTCCATTCCATATAATTTGCTCTTCCTGAGATCTACAGTATCTGAGATTAAAAGAACTATTTCTGTTTCAATTATCTACATTTTTTAAGTGTTAATCTAACTACCATCAAATCTGTAATGAGATAACTTTAAAAGGGATATAATTTTATTAGTCTTTATACTGATTCTATCAATGCCTAAGTTTTCAGTAGTATATTTTGACTACTTACCTCTAATTAAGATTAGCCATAGTTCCAAGATTTTTTTTAATCTTCTAAATATTTTAGAACTGCCAACAGAATGGAAAGCATATTTAATTTAAGAATTTTATGATTTATTCTTTTACTTCATCCTTTCATTTAAAGGTTTATTCATTTTTTATTCCTTTCTCTGGAGAAAATATGATTGCTTTCCTTTCATTTCTTTCCTCTCTTCACTTGAAAAATTTTTAGTTTTTTTTTAGTGATTGATCTTTTCATGTTTGGCCTTCCTGTATATAAGTCTGCTCGTGTCATGCAAAGTCCATGGTGACCAGAAGACAGTGTTTGATTCTCTGGAACTTGAGTTATAAATGGCTGTTATGTGCCACGTGGCAGATGGAAACTGAACTTGGGTCCTCTGCAAGAGCAGCCAGTGCTCTTAGCCACTGTGCCATCTCTCCAGTCACATTCATCTGAAAAATTTTGATGTTTCTTTCTGATCATTCTTTTAAAAAATATTGTCATTTTACTTATTTGATATAAAAAATGTATAATTTTTCTCTGATTGATTATAAGTTTTTTGTCATCTTTATTTTAAACATTTCTCAAGAATATGACTTTATATGGATTTCAATGAGTTTAACCTGTGTGTGGTTTTTGTCAGCACTTGAAACTCTGGATATATGCCCTTCATAAAATTTGTAAGTTTTTCCTTATTACTACTTCAAGTACTTTTGAACTCCCATTTGTATTACATTGGTAGTAAAATTCAGATCATTTAGTTGTTGTCTCAAGATTTTATCTTTGTGTTTTGCTTATTGCATTTTTCCTTCCTTAGTTATGATTGGGCAACTTATATTTCAAGTTTCTGTTCTTCCTCCTACTCACTTTGTGTTGATATTAAGCTTACACATTGAGTTTTCTGCTATTATAATCTTGTTTAAACTTGTGTTTAAATTTTCTATTATCTTCTGTTGCATTTCTACTCTTGCATGTCTTTGATGGGACCACTTAAGTTTTTGTAATAATATATCTACAACATCTTCCCATCATTTTTATGTTTAAATGATATTTAACAGGATTTAGAATTACTGAATATAGATCAGTTGCTTGGGATTTTGCTTGTTTGTCAGTACTTTATGGAAGTTATCACATGCTTTCTTATTACATCTGACACAAAGTTGGCTATTATTCCCTCAAGCCAGTAAAGTGTTGATTCACTTTTTGAATTTAAGATCTTCCTGTTGCCTTTGTATTTCAAATGTTCATTTTAAATGAAATGTTGAATTTTGTTTATATATCATGTCTTCCAATATATTTACAACATATCTCTCTCAATTACCTTTGCTGGTATTTATTGAGATTTTGAATATATCAATTAAGATTTTCAAGCAAATTCGGGGCGATTTGGAATGCATTTTCTGCAAATAATTTTTCTGTGCCTCCTTTCTTTTATATTTTCTCTCCCTTGAGGTGTTCTTTTATTGGTTATTGTTTATGTACTTGTCACTTTTTCTTTGCTTAATTCTCTTTCCTCTCTGTTTTTACACTGACTAATTTCTGCAAATTCAGTTTCAAGTTTACTAATTACTTTAAAACAATCTTTATTATAGACTCAGTGCATTTTATATTTGTGTGTATGTATATTTATAAATGTATGTGTGTATGTATATGTAACAGTAAATAACAAAAAATAGACCAAGAAATTGAGAAAGAGTGCCATTAAGTATAATGCATTGTACTGAAATATTAATTTTAGTTATCAAAATCTTTGATTACAGAATTTGTGATATCTGTACATCTATATATTTTATTATTTTTATTTAATTTTATGTGCATGAGTTCATTGCCCACAGATGTTTAAGGGTAGCCAGATCGTGCAGTGTCTGCAGAGGTCAGAGGAGGGCATTGGATTCCCTGGAAGTAGAGTTACAGATGGTTGTTGGCTGCCATGTGGGTTCTGGAAATTAAATCCCACTCCACTAGATCCACTGAAAGAACAGTCAGTATATTTAACCACTGAGCCATCTCTCCAGTTCCTCCTATTTTTTTCTAAGTAAATTCCAGTTTATTATAACTTGAAATATTCCTTTAACACATTTCTCATAATGTCAGTTGCCAACTTTACACACCTGGGAAGAAGTAACCTCAACTAAAGAATTTCCTACAGCAGTCTACCCTGTTTCTTGTCTGTGAGTCACTATCTTAATTACTAACTGATGTGGGGAGAAGGGACATTGACTGTGGGTGGTACTGTCTCTGGGCAGGTGGGCCTAGACTGTACAAGACAAGTGGCTGGACAAGTCAGGGGAAATAAGCCAGTAAGTATTGTTCCTCTGAGATATCTGCTTTCGTTTCTTCCTCCAGGTTTCTGCCTTCAGTTCCTGCCTTCAGTTTCTTGCCTTGGCTTCTTTAATGATGTACTATTGCCTAGAAGTGTACTATGAAATAAATTCTTTTCTCCCCCAAGTTGGTTTTGGTCAGTGTATTATCCTAGCAACAGACAGTGTATAGAAACATACAACTGTATATTAGAAGTAAGGTCTATCAATGACAAATGCCCTCAGTTTTTGCTTGTCTGGCTAGGATTTTCTTTTTCTTGGGTAGTCTCATTTGTTAATTTTGTTTTTGTTTTGGGGTATGTGTGTGTGTGCACCTGTATGTGAGTTTTGCTTTTGTTTTTCTTTTCAACATGTGTTTTATTCTTAAAAGTGTAAAACTTGACAACTTTTAGATGTCTTTCTTCAGGGTGGCAAAGTTTTTGCAGAGAAATCATGATAACCTTTTGGATTTTCTCTTGTATATTAGGTTTCTTCCGAATTCTCTTTTTATCTTATTTTGACAACTTGTTTAAATAGTGTTTGGCTGATGACCTCTTCAAGCTGAGTATGCTTGGGGGAGCTTTGAACCTCATGTTTTTTGTATTTGCCAACCATAATTAGTAACTTTTTCCCTTTTAGAATCCCTGTCATACCTGACTTGGTTCATTACTCCTATTTTTCATTCTTTTATCTCCTTCGATTAGATATTTTGGGATAATTTATATTCATCAGTTCAGTATTCTACTTGAACACATAGTCTGTTGATACTCTATTGCATTTGGTCTCTCAATCAATGTTTATTCAATGCCAGAATGTAATTTTCTTTCTTTCTTATGATTTCTGTCTCTTTAATGACCATGATTTTTACTCTCCTGTTAGCTTTTTGATATCTAGATTTGCCAATATTTGTTCTTTTGTAGATTGTAGAACTTCTCTAATATAATTTCTTTGAACTCTTCCTTTCCTGATAATTTATAGATCCCTGTTACTTTACAGTCAGCTATTAGAATAGTCTTCTGTTACTTTTACAGTGTTATGCTTCTTGTGTTTTTTTTTCTTGTTTGTTATAAATTTGAATCTGCACAATTAATAGATCAGTTAACTCTCTTTGAATTCTTATTGATTTCTTTGATAGAAGATTTATGTTGTTGTATTAGTTAATTTTCTGTTGCTGTGATAAAACAAAATGAACAAGATTGATTTACAGATGAGTTTATTTTGGCTATGGCTCCAGCATAAGAGTTGTCCATCATGGCAAGGCTGCATGGCAATGAGTGGCAGTTATAGAGGCAGGAACAGGAAGCAGAGAGCTCACATCTTCAAACTTGAAACAAAGGGAGCCAAGTTATAGATTCAAATACTGCCCCCTAGTGTCATGCATCCTCTAGTAAAGCCACACCTCTGAAGGTTCCAGGGCCTCTAAGCAGCACCTCTAACTGGGAATCCAGTGTTCAAAGACTTAAGTCTTAAGCCTATGGGGAATAGTTCTTATTTCAACCCTGACATTCCACACCCAGGCTCTCATAAGCTCATGGTTAGTCTAATGCAAAGTTTATTTCGCCCAGATTTAAAAGTCCCATAGTCTTTAACAGTCTCAACACAGCTGAAGAATCCAAAGGCAATCGCTAAACTGTAACTTCCTGTAAAATTAAAAGGACAAATTATTTACTTCTGGCATACAATGGCAAAGAGTATACATTCCTTTTTTTTTTTTTTTTTTTTTTTTTTTTTTTAAGGAGAGAAATGGCATAGTAAGGAAGCAAAACAAAAACCTAGCAAGGCAAATGCCAAATCTTGTTGTGACATGTCCAATGAAGAGACTCTGGTCGCAAGGTCCCAAGGACTTTAGCTTTGCTGTCCACAAAATTCATCTCTCTCTTTTGTTAAGTATATCATTTGTTCATCCCCTAAGCTTTTCTTCCGAAAGTGATATAAATATCTGCTATGTGTTTTACAGTTTCTGATAAATGTGCTTTGGTTATTTATAATATTTTGATATTGGAAATGTTAGAGTGATTAGTATCATGCACATATTCCTTTGTGTATATCTCAGCATACTTAAGATAATTCTCAAAGAACAAATGAATGGATAAAATTATACTCACTTAAATTTTTTGATATATATTGTAAAATTGTATTAGTTGTATTAGTTTTTAATTCTACCAGCCATAGACAAACAATAGCCATTTTCCTTGTGCCATCAGTTAGAGGTTGTATTAGTTTTTAATTCTACCAGCCATAGACAAACAATAGCCATTTTCCTTGTGCCATCAGTTATACTTGTTGTTATCTGAGAATTTTTAATGAATAATTCTATTTCTGTCTCTCCATACTGGCATTGTTATAAAATAGCAAATTATGCTAGGGGATTATTGATAATGCCAGTAAAAGAATGTGCAAATACTCAAGGAGAGAACACATAAAAGCCCTGGGCACCTGCATGCCACAGTGCATAAGATATTAAGTGCTTACTCATTTATTTGTCCATTTATAAAACATGTTGTAGCAGGATTAAATTGTATCCCAAAAGAGACATTAACTTGTATTATACTGAAGTATTTACCATTGCAGCATATGTAACAGATAATATTTGTTTACATTTTTAATTACTTACATTTTCAGCCAAGAAAATCTCTGAGGATAATGCTTCATTTACAAGAGTGTCCTGGCAAAAGACAGCATAATGTAATCACATATTACCAACAATTTCATGACAACCATGCAGCGGGTTTAAAATGACTTCCAAATAAAAGCTTAATTATAGCTAGCTATAAAAAATTAAACAGAAGATACAATAATGGTACTAAAATTAAATTAAGGGAAAAAAATCACACAGTACATAGAGATGTGAATAGAAATGAAGATACTGAAACTAAATACCTGGCAAAGTGTCCATTATGTGCCGGAATCCCATTGTTAGAGTCTAATTGCTCCTTCCTCAAAACGCAGTGTTGGATACAAATGAACTGTAAGGCTGTATTCAGTAATCAGAATCAGAATAATATATGGAGGCAGAGGGAACTTTCTATTAAAGTCTCTTCTACTTTTTTTGTCTTACTGATGTTGATGGGAGAATGTGGGATGCATGGACATTAGTGAGGAGACTCTGTATCCTCTTACTCATTTTCTCAATTAAACATCTGTAACATCCAGTAAATGGGCTGAATATATCTAAAACTAACCTTTCTTATTGGTTCGAGAGCATATTTTTTAATTAAAATTTTAAATGTTTTAATAAAGTAAGAGAATCATAGTGATAAACTCATAAAATCTTGAGGAAGTACAAGCAGGAATACATGATAAATAGATTAAGAACATTATGACTATGTTAATTGTTAAAAAAAATCTCATATGTGTGATGCATTCTGCTTTGTGAATTGCAAAGAACTTAAATACAGTCAACCTATCACTTTGCAAAGCCTCCCTCCCAATGTGAAATATGACAAACCTTTGTGCATATAGGTTCAGCCATCTACATTTTGGAAGATAAGTACTGAACAGATTGCTTTTTTTTATGAATAGCACATACATCCCAAGTGAAATATGTAACAATGTTTATTTTAGAAATTCTCTAGAGTAATAAAATAAAATTTTTGTCAACATGAAGGAGCATATAGAAATGTAAATTATATTGTTTCACCAAATGCTTCAAACAATGATGAGTCCAGCAAGACTGATTTGTAAAAGAAAACAAAACTTCAGACATACAGAAAAGAAAGTGTCAAACCTGTGACTTGCATAGTCTTTGGCAGCAGTTGAGTTTGCCTTTGCTTCTCCAAAATGTATGGGAATGTTTCCCAGCACACAGATGACAAGGGCCTTTGTGATTATCTCCATTTACAGAAAAATTAAATGCAATGAATTACAAACGACTTCTATGAAAATCTTTTTATCTCAAAGAGAAAAGTAAGATACATCTCACATCTCAGATTTTACTTAAGCATCTTTGAGTTCTATTTTCCAGATTACCATGGACTACTTATGCAAATAAGATTGCTAAATCCCAACGTAGAATGAGATCCAACAGAAGCAGATCTCCTGGAGAGGAATCTGAGAAGAAGAGTTTTAGACAAAGATTCAGGAGGTTTTTTTTTTTTCTTTTATCAAACTGTAGAAGTAAACTACAATTCTTATGAGAATCAAGTTGAAACATAAAATATATGGTTTCTAATTTGAAACAAAAAGATAAAACTTCTATTAACAATAATATACTTTCATCTTTAATTTAACTACAAGGCCAAATTTTCAAGATTTTCCTTCTCTAACTTAATAAGTCTGGCTTGTTCAAACAGACCTAAGAAGAAAAAATAATTTCTTAACCATTTACAGCAAAGAACAATAATCCGATCAGAATTTCTTGATATTTTTTAATTAGTACTCTAACTCTCAATCATATGAATTAATTTTAACGTGTGCTTCTAAGAAAGGAACAATTATTACCTCCACAAGGAATTGGAGACAAATGTGTTTAAGTAACTATCCCAATTTCACTAGTAGAATTTTAAAGAAAGTATATGATAACAGAACCGTGCTTCTGATTAGAAGTATAATCTTCTATACACACAAATGACCTAAATTTTGTGGACAAAAATATGCATGTTAACTTTCTTCCAATGTTGAAGTCAAATGTGCAAGCAACCTTTTACAAATAGAGGCAATCTAAGAAGAAAGAGTGTGGAATGAATTAACAACATTCAAGCTAGTGGGAAGATGCACCTGGGAGAAAGCTGCTGGGAAATAAGCCTTGAGGCTTTGTTCACTTCCGCCTTGTTATGGCCAAAGACATCATCTTGAAAGTGAGACAAAGCAAAGCTCAGCCCCCAAATGGCTAGAGACCAAATACTCTTCAAATAATGGGACTCCTAAAAGCATAATACCTCTGTATGTGACGAAAGAAACCACCTCAACAACTGTATATTATAAAGTGGGTGATGAATGTATCTTTTAAGTCCTAACATTATTTGAGAAAGAGACAATTTTATTAATTTTATTATAAGAGAATTGTATTAATTTTAAATTTGGTAAAATAATTTATAATAAAGTTTCAAATTAATAAAATTATACTAAATAACATCCCAATTAGTGAAAATATACATATAGCAAACAACTACTGAACCATCTTATTATAAATATATCTATATATGAACAGATGTAGATGATAGAGAACCTTATTTTATTAGCATGTTTTTCATTTACTCCAATTTAGAAGACTATCAACTTAATTAGTAGTTTTATTTTATCTATTTACATTCTGACTAACATAGTTTCTTCATGATTGAGTATAATTTGACCTATTCTGTATAACACAGCAAAGCAATCAAATTGTTAATTTTATGTAAATGTTAGAACATTCTGAGAAAAAAAAAACCCTGAGATACTATAGATAAGTTACCATGATTTAAGGAAGAATTATTATATTAAAATATTGGAAATACAAAGCATAAAATATGAAATTAAAAGTATATCTAGAAAACTGACTTACAAAACATTAATAATACAAAGGTAAATTTACAAATATATTTCGAGGCAAAATATTATAAAAAGAAATATAAAGCATATGTGTGAAGATTTCACGCAGAATATACAAAACATTAATGAAAGGCATTAACGTAAATGAATATCATGCATATGTAGAAAGTTGTTATGACTTCCTAAAAGTATGAATTCTTACCAAGTTTATATACAGACTCAGTGAAATCTTAACCAAGATCTCAAGTCTGCCTTTTTAAAATAGAAGTTAAAGTAATTATAATATAATACATATATAGTAGAAATTGTATATATATGACTGATGTCATATATAAGAAGGAAGGATGGCAAAAAAAGAAGATTAAGGAAAAAAGGCTGCCCAATATACTCCTAAGAGGAAAACCATGAGAGGCCTTCATTGTTAGATCCCAACATAATAATTAGTTTTATTGTCACTGTGATGATGAAATATTTAGCAGAAACACCTTAAGAAGGATGTATATTGAACATGGTTTCAGAAGATTGAGTCCATAAGGCTGGGGAAAACAAGAGGTAGCAAACCACATTACGTCATGGCTTAAGGAAGCAAAGCACAATCGAAAGAACGTGCCTTCAGTGACTGACTACCTCCTGCAGGGTGAACCTCTTCCCTTTGCCACCCAATAATGCCATCATACTATGAATCTATCAAGGCATTAATCCATTTATTATACTGGGGTTTTCATGAGCTAATCATGGGCTCTTCAATCATCATCATAGCACAAGCAGAGGTGTGCTTTACTAATCTATATATTTGTCAGTAAAATCAAGTTGGTAATTAAGAATAACTCTGACAACAAATTCAGTCTGTCTAGAACAGAATTTAATAAATAGAGCAGTGCAAGAGCAGAAGTGACTGCAGAAAGAGCCCAGTGAGCACTTGGAGACCTCAAAGGGGTGACAGGTGGCTCTTCACACATACTGTTCAATGAACAGAAAGAAGGTACTGTTCAATGAACAATGGAGATTTAATTGGGTAGCCTCATACAAACAATGTGATAAATATTACTTTAAATCATACAAAACTATAAATCACATGATGAAGTTCATATATTAGCAAAAGCAACCTTTCTATATATTTGAGAAACTATATACTGCATTGCAGTATATACTATCATACATAGGATAGAAGAACATAAAACTTAGAAACAAGTTGACCTCATGAAATTTTAAGGTTTGTTTTCATGAAATGGTATCATAAAAGAAAGAAAATATACCCAGGTGTGTTGGCACACACCTTTAATCCCAGCACTGGGAAGGGAGAAGCAGGTGGATCCATCTGAGATAGAAGACAGCCTGGTCTACATACTGAGTTCCAGGACAGCTGGTGCTACATTGAGTCTCTGTCTCAAAAGAATCAAAATAAAAAAGGATGGAAAAGAAAGAAAGAAAACACAACTGTGATGGTTTAATCTCCAATATCAATTTTATGGGCTGTAGAATCACCGTGGAAATAAACCGGTGGGCATGACTACCAAGACGAGAGAAGAGCGAAGACCTACCCTGAGTATAGGCAGTGCCAGTTCGTTGGGTTCCAAGACTGAATACGAAGGTGAAAGCCAGCCAGGGAGAAGCACTTATCACTCCGACTTCTGACTGATTCTGCCCAGTACCTTCATCATAGTGACAGACAGTATCCACTAACTGTGAGGCAAAATAAAACCCTTCTTCCTTTGGTTGCTTTTCATCACAAGAATACAAATAACAAACATAAAATATGCTAGGAACTAACAGAAGATATTTGAGAAATAGCAAACATTCATTTAGCATTTATAGTGCACAATGAATTCCTAAAAATCAACACTGCAAGAGCAAAAAACTTGATGGGATAAATGGAAAAGGGCATTTCAAAGAAGACCCAAGACAAATAGCACACAAAATATGTCTTTACATGATTCAGTTTACTTAAAAAAAAAAAACAGAAAAAAATTAAACTCATAATGTACTATATTCAAAACTTACCGTTAGATTTTAAAGTTTTAAAATATCAGAAGATACTAAATGATGACTGTGATTTAGGGTAATGAGATGCTCACACATGGAAGAAATCATTAAATACTACAACTGTGAACAACAACCTACATCAATTATCTAGTAAATATGAATGTGCAAATATTCTTTGATTCAGCAATTTGAACAAAAAGCTTGTAGCTTTAACATCTGAAATCAATGGCCTGACTAAAAGCAGAAGCATGCCCTGTGTACTACTTACTTTTCTCATTGCTATGGCCAAATACTTAACAGGATGTAGCTTAAGGAATGGAAGGTTTATTTGTCTCCTGATCTGAGAGTACAGCCAACCGTGGAAGGAAGGCTAGTGCACTTCATGGTGGCCAGAGTATGTAGTTGGGACTCGTTATCTCTCAGTGAACCAAAAGGTAAAGAAAGTGAAATGCTGGTGCCTACTTTGTTCTCATTTATTCACTATTCCAGAACACACCCACATTCGGGGTAGGTCTTATCAGTAAAATCTCTCTCATCCAGATCCAGTAAAATTGAAAAATGGAGATTAACTATAGTGCTATGTAGGATTTAATATGTATGATTATATATTTGTATCTGTACAATTACATACACACAAAGGCAAACACATCTGTATGTTCATAGAAACACAGAAATATCAAAATTACACAACATAGCTTGTTAAACATGAAGAACAGGGGGCAGGAGGTTTGGCTCAGCAGTTAAGAGCACTGGCTGTTCTTGCAGGAGACCTAGGTTTGAATCCCAGCACCCACATGGTGGCTAACAACCGTTCTTAACTCTAGATACAGCATATTCAATGCCCTCTTTGGCCTCCAAGGGTGTATGATACTGATGCACCTACCAATATGCAGGTGATACAGTCATACACATAAAAAGTTTTTTTCAAAATCTAAACATGAAAAACATACAGAAGATACTAATTATAATTGATTAAACAATGTGTCTTTAAAAATCAGATTATTATTTAAAGTTAAGATAATCTACAAATGGATAAATCTTTAAAAATGTAAAAGGAAAATAATTCATAAAATCTGTAAATGGTATACTTCATGTATACTAAGTACAAAAATAACAAAAAAGTAAAAATGTATCATTCCAGGGAGAATATACACTGAACACTTAAATGTTATATAAGTGGACTGTGTCTATGTATTTTATGTACTTTCATGTATGATATTACACAAAAATTAAAATCAGTGAGAAAAAGTTCCAGAAATGATGTATTGTACCCATAATGGTTACTCTATCTTCTACCTTTTAATGTTTAACTGTTTTCAATTTCTACATACGATTCCCTCAGATCAGCTTGCTATGAGAAAATTGCAATCAGTTATAAAATTTGATTTTCTCTTTTTTTTCTTACTAATGTCATGTGAGGACACAATTGTTAAATATTAGAGATGTAGCTGGAGGGTGCCCACTGCTTTTATTATATTATGCTACTTTAAATAGTAAATGCATCCTCAAATTTAAATATCTGGTTAAAGAGAGAAACAGCAAAGGAGATTGTAATAATATGGAAATGCAGTTAGGTCTTCTTGGAAGAATCAAAGCTGTGTTTTGCTTTGTTTTATGTAATTTTATTTTATTATAATTTTTGGTAAATATATAGATGATATTGCAATCCCATATTCCTCAGATAACAAAATCTGAATGGACTATAAATACATTTTTCAGTTTTTTGTGACCAAACTATTTCCCCATCTGCTTAGAAAAACTGAATGACAGTTTTCCTTTGAAAATATATTTGAAATTTTTTTCTAAAATAATATTATTTCTAATAAATAGAAGAATATAACAGAGAGACAATTAAAATCGACATTAACAAACAAATTACTTTTTGCTCTTCTAAATAACATATCCAAAAATGACTTACACCTGTTTAGCCAATTTATTCTTAATGCATGAGTTAAGAATGCTGGCACCTACCTGTCACTTGCTTTTAGAATTATGATTTAACTGAGACATTCATTATTGCATGCTAATACATACACAAACACACAATATTAAATGAAAAGCTTAGACTGTCAGTAATCTAGTAAATGTGATAAAAACAAAATAAACTCACTTATTTACCCATAAGGAATTTTAAGACTGGCTTCACAGTGAAATCAATCTTTTAAAAAGCCTCAAGTTCTAATAAAGCAACGATTCATTATCAAAATTTCTCTAAGGCAAAATACAAGAATGCATTAATGATTTGAATGAACTAAAAATTATTTGTCCTACTTTTTAAAATGAAAAACATGGACTTCAGGAAGTATGATGTAAAGTCACATATAATGCTATTCAGTTTCAGAAATAGCTGTCTTTATAAATGACTGAGATCATGCCTGTTTACTAATGAATCTGAATATTTTGAACATTTGTGCTTGTATATTGCAAGTATCATTACAGCTTTTAGTTAAATTTCTGACTGGATACAACACAATAAGAAAAAATTAATAAAATAAACATATTTTGACATTTTTTTTGTTTTGGTTTAATTTTTGGCATATACCTAAAGAGCATTATATGCTCTTAATATAAATGAGGTAAAGCTATATCGGAAAAAATAAATAAAAAGTGCCCAAATGTTACAAATGATCCACAATTAAATTTTGCCCCACTCACCACCACATACAACATTTATTTGCAGGATCTCTGTTAAATGGTTTTGTTAAGCTCTTGGTCAACACCTGGCAGTATGTGGAAGAGTCAACCCATACTTCTGAGCTTCTAGAAACTGAACACAGTATAAATTCCTTAAAAACAAACACCTACAGGCATCCGGTTGGGGGCCATGTCTTCTCTTGGTTCAACAGAACAGAAAGATCAAAGACATTTATTGGGCTAACAGAGGGACAATCTTAAGAAATATGCAATACATGTTGGAAGGAATGAAGCAATGTGCTTGCTAATGTTGTGCATGGGCCATAAGTTTAGGCAAGTAAGTCTTTGGGTATCTCTCTCTCTGAAAAGCAGCAGAACTATTTGCTTTAAAATGTACCACAAATGCTTGACACCAAGGTAGCAGATAGTTTTGTTATCTGTGGTGTGTTTGTTTATCTTGGACCATAATCTCTTTCACAGATAGTAAGTAATTTAACAGATAAGAAGATGGTTTCAAGAGAATTAAAAGTGTACAGCTTAAGAATGTTGTATAACCATGTTACCATGGTCCCAATAGATCTGGCCAGACATTAGTAGCACATCCTTAATGAAGTTATCTAACCTCTTTTCTGCAGTTTCCTCACCTATACATTAGAAGTTAAAAAAGAGATGAAATAATTAACCAATAACTTTCGATCGTAAGTGTTCAATGATGTAGTTGTTTTGTGTAAATTATTTAAAGACTTGATACAAATCCAGGCATTGTGATGGATGCCTTTCATCCTAGAACTCCAGAGGTAGAGGCAGGTGGATCTATGTGAGATTGAGGATAGCCTGGTTTACATAGCAAGTTCCAGGCCAGTTGGGGTTGCAGGGAGACCCTGTTTCAAAAAGACTTGCTACATTCAACTCTTTAAGACAGCCAAGTACTAAGTCAGATTATGTACAACTAAGTAAAGTTTGTTTCAGAGCCCTAGTTTGTGCAAAGCTATTTAGTTTCTTGATTTTCAATTTTCATGGATTTTTTTACTGAATAATTTGTTTCAGTTAGAACACCTCAGTCACTCTTAATGACCTTTACATCCCTTTCCACACTGGCACTCCATAGTCCCCTAAATGGAATCCATGTATTCTTGTATCCGGGTTAAGGTCAACTCTGTCAAGTTAGTGTCCCCAAGTGACCTCAGTGCAGGTTCATCTACTGAAGTCTAATTAGCCTACCTAGAGATCCTCGCTTTTAGGAAGACTAGCCCATCCTCACTCAACAGGAATCAGTTGCCAATATTTCTTAAGCAAAGATTGGAGTCTGCTACACTTTTCTCCAGTTCTCTGTTGGGCTTTTGTCCTTGAGTTTTCAAGGATCTTGAGCATGTTAAAGTCATTGCTGTAGGTTCATATGAGCAGGGTCTCAGGAGTTTGTAGAATTCCATTTCCATACGGTCATGTCCCTCCTCACTTGCTCTTACAATCTTTCCTCCCCATCTTCCACAATGGTCCCTGAGCCCTGGGTGAGTAAAACCTAATATAAGAGTCCTGTCCAATGATCCACACTCTGCAGATTCCTAATCTCCATGATTTACCCATTTGTAACCTTTTGTGTTACTGGTCTTTTGTTACATGCATGAGTTTCACTTATTCTCAAGTTGTATAATTTTCAGCACTCTGTACATAGCTTTGATAATAACAACTTTATCTTCTTTCTGTGTAAGAATAACTATTAATAGTTCTAAAAATGTAGGGACTACAATATGAGTTTGTGATGAGAACAATGTATTAAACTTTTATTCTATTTGGTGAGCATAAAATCCCTATAGGGGATAGAGCTATCCTAGAGGGACAAGTATAAACTTTTGGAATAATACAAGAGATTTCCTGAATTTGCCAATTATGCACTAAGATATGAAAGAAAAAGAAAACATAAATTTTCCTAAGTAATAGAAGAGAAAACTTATGATCCCCAAACAACCTTCAAAAGGAACATTGTAGAAGAGAAAGAGAAGAGGAAAAATAATATATTTTGCACAATGACTGCCAAGTCTTTATTTTCAATTAACTTTTGAATGCATGAAGTTTTAGGAAAAGTGAATATTTCTTTTGAAGAATGGAAGCATCAGCTGTTTTACTATCAGCTATCTTATGAAGTTTGACACCCACTAAATTTACAGTCACCCAGGGAATGTATAGCAATCTCAAGTATGGTGCCAGAATTTGTATGCCTATAAAAGAGATGTCAATACATGGACTCCTGACCAACTTTCTACTGAGGAGGCAAAGGAGCGATGGGTGAAAGGCAAAGGAGTGGGGATAATTACTGCATGTCTACTCAGGAGGGAAAGGAATCATGAATAGAGCTAGAGGTAATGCTATGAGGAAAGGAAGGCAGTAAGAAATTGTTCATTATTAAACCAGCTACTAATACAGGGTTAAGTCTAGGAGCTAGGGTGTGAAACATTCAGTGGTCACCAAAACCACCCTGGGACCATGAATTTAGGGTTCATGGTCTCAAGCCCAGGAGTAAGAAGAAAACCAAAGCAAGGAGTGACCAGAACAATATATTATAGAAAAATGAGAAAAAAAATCCCAAGAGTGGGAGGAATTCCAGCATAGGAATACCATGGTACTGCTCTGCCCAGTGTTTGTTCATGAGTCATTCAGGGAACTGGATAGACACTGACATAATATTTATTAATATTGGTCAGTTTGAGCTTGCTGCAGGGGAATTCAATTACTGGCCTATAAAATATCTGCCTGTCTCCTCCACCTGATTGGAGAGATGATTATGTGTCATGGTTACTTCATCCACACTGCCTCCTAGCTTGTTCAAATTGTTTGTAGACTATTTACGGAATTACTACGATTTCTTGGTCTGAGGTTCTGTGACTAATTAATAATCTATCATGGACCCTTGTTTTATTGCTTATGGATGGCTAACTTTCTCTATATCTTCCTGCCACTATATTTATAAGTTTTACCCAAAAGATATACATATATATATATATATATATATATATATATATCCTACATTTTTAGCATATTTTAGGGCTACTCAGCTATTGTGTTAACACAGGTAGCTTCAAAAGATGTAGATTAATAAAAGCAGGCACTGGAAATAAAGGCTGAGTGGAGTGATGAACATGGCACCCATGCCATCTACTCCAAGAGCTCTGGGTGTCAATTGGCTCTGGAATTTACAAGACTTTATACAAAGACTCAGGATATTTTTGAAAGTAAGAGGAACTCTTGCTATCTTCTGAACTGCATGGCAGTATTTTATTTAGTTTAAAATCACCTCTCAATAAACTTTTTAAAAGAAAGTCTTCATATAAGTATGACAAGGAATGTACTCAGTGAGACTCATACAGTATTTGCTTGGTATCTTCCAAACATTCGTGTTTTCTATCACAGGTTTTTCTGTGGCATCTTCAGATACATTCTCCTTTGCATAAAGCCATGATAATATCTCTCACACTCCAATTTTATATAATTTTAAAAATGATATTTAGATATATCTACTTTCTATATAAAATGCTTATATGCAATTCCTGCCTTTTGTATCTAGTTTTATAACTCCATGCTGTACTATATTGAGGTTTGATATTTGTTGCTTTTGGCATTTAATAGCTAAAATTCTAGATTCTGTCTATATAGAGAAAAAAAAAGAATTACATAGAAACCAGTTCACTTGAAGTACAATACATTTATATACACTCACAGATTTTATTCCAGTTCTAGTACTTTGGGAAATTAACTCTATAAACATTTTACATAATATTCTGTAGTCTCTGTAGGTACCCAATTAGTTGTGTATAAATATTGATCAATACCAGTCAATTGGTAAAGATGAAAGAGAAAAATGATCATCAGCATTACGTATTTTGAAATAATATTCTTAGGTTCAATAACAGTATAAGTCTGAACAAACATAGTCATTTGAAAATTATGTATGATTTAATAACTGCTAAATTTTGTTGATTTTTTTGTTTTCTATCTCTATTATTTCTTCATCCCTTTAGTTAACCTTAGTTTCAATTCTAGTACTGAATTTTCTTTGCCCTGAAAACATTTCAGTTCCTTTCCAAGTGAACAATAGCTTCCTTTTCTTCTATACTTTAACTTCCACAATAGAGTCTGAAATAGTGGGGGCCATCTCAGCCCCCATGATTATAAGGACAGCACTGGTCTCTTCCTTCATCATCCCACAAGGGTTATCAACCTGCTCTTTCTCTAACTCAAGCACTAGTTTTTCTTCTGAACCAATTATTCCCCTATCTCAGTGCTCTCAAGAACTGGTTTTCCACTCCCAGCAATTTTTCTCTCTTATGGTAGTTTTGTGTCTGGGTCATTTTGCTTATTTCTTTATCTTCTTTAATATTAGATTCATCGGCCTTAAAGAATTCTCAACTTCACATATTATTTGACATTTAAATTTTTTTTTAATTCTGAGGATATTTTGTTTTCTTGCTATTTGAGAGCAAAAATCGGGTCATCTGTTCAAAAATACAGACATGGATGTCACCTTTAGGTGACACACAGATTTCTTTTGCAGGTGTAATAAAAATTATTTGGTAACTGTCTTTTATTTCTGCCCACTAATATCCGCAAGTTCTTGAAATAATATAACACAACACTAAAAACACTTTGCTAATGAATAGAAAACAGTTATTCTTAATTTTAAAAGTTCATTTTGTGATTATATATTAATATTCTTCTATCTTTTTAGCACCACCAAAGACAACCGAATGTGTGTGTGTATGTGTGTGTATGTATGTGTGTGTGAAAATAGCTCCAAAAAACTAAAAAAAATTTGTCTCAAGAAAAACATTATTTTTATTAATGAAGATTGACAGTTACTACAAATTCATGGTGTCAAGTGAAATGTTCCTGTGACCTTGACATTGGAGAGCAGGAAGGGACAAGATAACCTTGAACTAGCCCCTGAAGTGGTTGCTCTTCTATCAAAAATTAGCTAAGAAGAAACACTGACCATAAACAAAGGACAGTGTATTGTTGATGGGCATGTTAGGGAGATTGACAGATATATGCATATTTTGAGATATCGCAGCTTTCCTGACTTTGCTACATACTCCCAAGTTCCTAAAGTGGAGAGTTCAAGAGGAAGTGAAAACTTCTAAGAACATCCTAGACTGTCTATCTATATATCTCCTTGAGAAGACCATAAAACCAAGATAGCTTTTACAGAAGCAAATCTGGTAAAAGCGAGCCCTGGCCAAGTACCTTATTTTAGGCCATCAGGGATTTTTTTTCTCATGTAATACACTCCCCTGAGAGATCTGCCATAGTTTATTCAGCTCTCTCAGTTAAACAATTGTTATTGGAGTTCTGCAGGATTTTTTTCCTAGTACAGTGTGATTCAATGCTCATCAATGAAGCTTCCTCATGCAATAGAGGGCAATGAACATAAAAAGCCAAAAATGGCCAAAGCGTAGAGAATGAGAGTCTACAGACTGTGGGTTCCTGGACAGATCTCCTCTATTAAATTTTAGCCATCCAAAACTCAGGGACCATTGCAGAAGAGTGGGTAGAAAGACTGTAAGATCCAAAGGAGGAGGTGTATGATCATATGTAAATGAGTCTAACAGGATTCGAGGTTCCTGCTCATATGAACTTACGACAATGGTGACAGCATGCACAAAGCCCATGCAAACTCAAGCAGACACAAACCTAACATAACTGTGGAAATAGGCAGCAGGCCCCAGTCTTAGCCTAATTGGGCCCTGATTATTGATTACTACTGGGTAAGAAATAGCTGATCTTCTTTAAGGGGGTGACTATAGATAGGCTGACTAGATCCCAGTGGATGAACTTGCACTGAGGGATGTCAGGGGACACTAATTTGATAAGCCTTATCATAAATGACAGAATGCACGAAATTCAGGAGGAGTTGGAAGGGTGATGATGTGTAATGGGATGAAATATGATTACAATGGTGTGTATAAAATATACTAAAATTCAATAAAAATAGTATTTATTAATAGAAACATTGATAATCAAATTTATTGGGTAATATAGCTGTAGGGTATGTTATAAAATGTTTTCCAATTAGAAGAACTTTTGAGCACCTAACATTTCAATATTACAATTGAACAAAATAATAATAACAATAAGAAGAAGAAGAATATGAATTTAGGGCTGGATAGATTTTCTGAGTGGTTAATCATGCTTATCTGCTCTTGCAGAGAATCTGATTTCAGTGTCCAGTACCCACATCATTGTTCACAACTGCCTTTACCTCCAGTTCCAGGGGATTTAATGACTTCTCTTCTCGGCAGCTCCTGCATGTACATGGCACAACATAAACTCATGCAAACGTTTATAGATGCCGTACATACATATTAAAAAGTGAGTTCTGCTTTCAAATAATTTATAATCTGATATAAAGGTAAGCAAGTGAGAAAATTCTAATAAGACAGTATGATATTAACTTATGCAGGGAGCACTAAGAAAGGATACATAATTTACAAAGAGATGAAATTATGTCTTACACTGTAGTTTACCAGAAAAAAATATTTTAGGTAACATTTTCACTTTGTTTATAACCTAGATCTTCTTACTAAGGTATGTGAAACTTGCTGTGTGTTACCCAATGCCTAAATGAAATGGAAAAATGGGGACATTACCATGGATTCCTCATTTTGGATGTATTCCTCTTTCCCAGGGTACTTAGGTGAGACAGAATAGAAAAGGGCTTTAAACTTGGACATGTTGAGTGTGAGGTTCCTGTGGGCTCCATTTAATGACATGTTCATAATTACAGATTCAGGTCTAGATATTAGTTAAGAGATTTGCCCTGAAATTTTCAGTGTACTGTTGGGTTTCTATTCCTAATCAAAGACAAAATTGTCCATTAATTAGTTTGTAATATAAGAAGAATGTGAGCATGGATTTTAATCCAAACATTAAAATAAGAATATAGAAATAATGTCTCAGTTATGAGTCTGAATGTAAGAGTAGCCAACCTGTGAATATCTCTGTGCATCTGAGACTATCTTAAGCAATTTCATACATACAAACTAAATCCTCACAACAGACCCTGGAGGTAGATACCATTTCACAGAAAGAGTCAATCCAGTGCCTCAAGCTCACACAGCATTTAGTACAACTGAATTCAAGCTCAGAAAATCTACCTCTAGAGACCCTTTATTAACTATTACTTTATTTAACTAAAAGGAAATGATGTCACGGAAAACAATGTTACAAGAAAGTTTCAAGAATAAATTGAGCAGATAACAATGACAGTTGATTGAGGTAGGTTTAATAAAATAAAGATTGAGGTACATCTACAATGCAAAGAAACTTTGGGGTAGAGGTGCTGGGGATCAAAGTGGAAGGGAGAGATAAATGTAATGAGAAGAATGATGTGGAAGACAAAACAAGGTGAGAACACTAACTTTCCACTTTTCATTCATGAAACTAAAATGTCCAGGCATGAGAGACAGTGCAATTTTTAGGAGGAAGGCATCTGTGCCAGGTTTCTATGTGGTAGCTTGAGTGACTTGAAGTTCGGAACTTAGTGTGGAGCTAGAAATATGTTCAACCTGGTTCCTCTGAGATGTTCTTTGACCATGCCAATTTCCTAGAAATGCATTTGCTTTCTTCATTAAATATATGGGGATGTCACTCAAAAACCACACCTACAAATGCCCTTCAGATCAATCTTGCTAACAGTAAGTGCCCTTGTTAATTGAATTTTTGTAAATTTCATACAATATACTTTTTGACAGTTTGAAGTTCTACCATGTCGGTAGTTTGATGGCTCAATTCTATCAATGTTATTGATGCACCGGATCACTGAGTCATTTATAAAAGCAAATCATAAGCTAGCATTTAGTATGGGTTTATCAAATAAATAATTACATTTCTATACTGAGTTCCAAAAGCAATAAACTAATTATTTGTAGAAAATATTGCATGGGTAGAGGGTTCTTTAAAAATTATAGCACTAAAGATTTAGGGGAGTCATAAAGTAACTTATAAGTATTAGAAACTAGTATATTAGAAAACAATACAGTGATTCCATAAACTGCCTTCATAGGTAAAAATCTTAAGAAATCCTTGTTAATAAAATGGGGAAATGATATAATAGATTAAAAGGATAAAAGATTAAAAATGGTATTTTGAGTACTTTGTTCTAGTGAATAAATTTAAATATATTTAGTTATGTATACATGATGTGTGAATTGTAAGGGAGCACTGGATCATACTTTTAGATGAGATATTCATATAAAATGCTTCAAATAATATACAGATCATACAAACTATTTGATAAATTTAGGTATTTATCCTATATGATGCAGTTTCTGATTTGAGATGGTTGAAATCTAAAACCGATAGATGAGACTTGGAAGTTTCACATCATTACAAACTGAGAGACTAATTTAGAAACTGTAATTGAAGGTCGCTATAAAAGAATCACAATACATTACAGCTGAAGAAGTTTTTAAGTTTCTGCATAGATTAGGTGAAAACACAAAAGACATAAATCTGTTAGGTTTCTTCTGAATAGCTCACATATTGAAAAGAGAGCTTTCCTCCTGTGGCATGGAGTATTTTACTGGAGAAGAAAGAAATAAAACAGTATAGATTGAAGAATTATTTGTAGTTGACTCAGAATGTTTTACAAGAAATAAGAAGGGCATGTTTAAATTACTTACACGAGAAAGTATCCTAAAAGCAAGAACAGTTTAACAATAGCTACCCAAAGAGGTCGTTGAGGAAGCATCAATAAGACATCCAGAAAAAGATTAAACATAATTCTAAAGGGAGTAATATAAGTGTCTGGCAATAACACGCACTAGGTACAGAGGTCTGAATACAATGACCTGTCGTTTTCCCTGTAGTCGCTGTGTCTATGATTCACGCAAAATAATCATGAGAGCAAATAGAAGTAAGGTGGGCGTCAAAGGGGGAAATTATTAGGCAGATAAAATAGGACTTCCAGAACTGACATGGCAGCAACGGTGGAAAACAATTCCTTTCCAGAAGAAGACCCTATTAAGGGCTTGGTGGTTCTCTCTGCTCCGTCATCTACAGCAGCAGTGGCCGATTACCCATTACTGTTCCATCAAAAGCCCCAAATTTTAAAGAAATTTTCTTTACATATAACAGAAGCATCATATGTCTTCAAATCATTGAAAGCATTCAAAGAAAACATGAAAAAAAAATGTCAGAAAGGAACCTACATCCAGTGCCTTTGGCAAATTACAGTTCATGTTGACAGCAATGATTTCACAATGTAGAATCTTAAATTTAAAAGGTGTGAATGTAATTGTGAATAACAAAGCATATGAGACTGAGTGTTTTACATATATTCTCATTAAAAATTCAGGTGGCTCAGCAGTTAAGAGCCCTGCTTACTCATAGAAGACACAGTTATATTCTCAGCACCCACATGGCACCTAAAACCTGTTCGTAACTCCAGATCCAGGCAAATCTCACCCTCTTCCGCCTACTCAGGTGCAACACACAGTGGACTTACATACATGTAGTCAATACACTCATACATATAAAATAACAATAATTTTAAAAATTCTTAACTAGTTTTCTCACAATTCTGGAGCTTGAGAAGGCCAAGGTCACAGTGCTGGATACTTGCAGGGCAGAAAAGGCAAAAGAGTCCTCTGAGGTCTCTTTTAATGGGCACTCCCTTATAGCCTAAGCACATCCCTAAGCCCTACCTCCTAACATGACTACTTGAAGAATATTTCAACATAAAGATTTCAGGGAGGGAAGAATCACAAAGACCATTATACCTTTCAATTAAGGTAACTTTAAACATTGTTTGGCATAAATTTTCACATGATTGAAAAGTAGTAGTGTATTTTGGGTGTAGTGGCACATACTTTTAATTTCATCATTCCAGAGGCAGAAGCAGATTGGTCTCTGTGAGAGCAAGACCACCTTGAAAGTTCTAGGCCAGCCTGGGCTACAGAGAGATGTCTCAAAAATCAAACAAAGCAAAACAAAACAAAAACAGAAAAAAATGTAGATTAGGCTTCTTCAGGGTCAAAAGGAAGGCCCAGGCATATACATATACATATACATATTTTTATTCACATACACATAGACTAATATAATCAGCCACACCGTTATCTACCTAAGAATGAACAAAAATATAAGGCAAGAAAATGCACATTAATATAACTCTGTTGCTACTTACAAAAAAAATTAAAGAGGGAATGAATCAATGAAATCATTTTTGAAAAAAATAATAGCTTGAATTGCATTTAAAATGTAAATTTCTTAAGGAATCGATTTAGGTGACTGAAAAAATATAAGTATGGGCAAATGAATATGAAATATTTATATTTATCTTGGGGGATTCGGAGGGGAAGTATGAGATGGAAATGATCAAAATGCATTTTATACATGTTTAAAAGATACACCTTTATGAAGCTAATATATTCAATTCATTAAAATTTTCAGAGGCTGAAAGATTGTTAACAATATGTATAGTTATTAAATAAAAAAATTAGTATTTATACTGTATACAAAGCTTTTTGACTATTCAAGACAGATAAGCACCCAGTTTTTTTAATTTTTATTTTATATATGAATGTGCTACCTGAATGCATGTAAGTGAAACATGTCATCAAATGCCCATGGAGGTCAGAAGAGGGTGTCAGATCCCCTGAAACTGGAGTTATGAACTGTTGTTAGCTGCCATGTGGGTGCTGGACTCTGAACCCTGATTGTTTGCAAGATACATCAGTACTCTTAACTGATGAGCAATCTCTCCAACTCCCAACCCCCCCAGTTTTTGTTTAAAAGGAATTATTTCAAATGTTCATATGTACACACTTATCCAGATGTAAAAATAATGCAAAGTAACATGGTTTCATTGATCAATGTAATTGAAAACGTAATTTGCATAATGATATATAATGACAAACATATTGCTGAAGGGGCAATGATTTTGACAACTTTTTAGGGAACAATTTATGGATATAGGCATATTGGAATTTTGCATATTATCTATGTTTTTTATAAGCAAGTTTTTATACGACCAAATTATTTTTTGTCCTGACGATCATTGTAAATTAGCAAAAGTTGTGGTTACTAGGATATTTTTTCTCTTCACAAACCATTTTCTCATAGCAAACCAAAATGTTATAGCTTTGGCAAAGTTTCTCTAGTGAACTATTGGTGATTTATTATTCCTTAATTCTGCAATACTTGTGCTCTGAGTAATACTTCTAAGATTATATAAACCTTTAGACGTTCAGTATAAAGCATTGCTTCTGAACTTTGTGCGATTCATTTTATATTGCTAGACATGTGAGCATCTTTGAAAAATGATGGAAGAAACACTATGAGAAATGTTATAAGCAGTCTAAAACTAACAATTATGAAATAATATTTAAAGTCCTATGCTTCTTTCAACACATTTTAAGAAAATACTTGTTGGATATATAAATATCCAAGGTATGCTTTGAATAGTAATGATTTTAGCATAGTCTTAACATTTCCTTCTGAGTGGGTTTTCTAAAGTAAAGTATTTAATTATTTAAAAATTAAAGCCCATCAAATCAGAATTTCCTGTATCTGATTTCTTAAGCCCCAATTTAAAGTACTATACAAAAGATCCTTTGACGGTAATTCATTGAAAAAGGCTCAGCTCTGCGGTATTTCCCCTTGGAATGGCCTAGTGTCAAATACCAAGTGAAAAGAAAATTCCATGACATTTCTGTTCATGTTGTCACTTAACTTATGATGCTTAAATTATAGGGACACTGAAACAAAATATCATGGAATGAAGAATAAAAATTGCTTTTTTCTTATAGAATATGGAAATTTTCTTACTTTAAATTTCCTAAAACCTAATGATCGTCTTTTTAGTGATTATGTTTCCTTAATTTTCATGTTGAATGGGAACTTGAATTGACTATATACTTTATATACTATACAGTAATATGATACCTTGAGGGTGCATTTTCATTATTCTTAATGCATCATTAATTGCTATAAAAGTAGCATGTACATGGGGTTCTTTGCCTTAAGAAAAGTTCAAAAGAAAGAAAGCAAACCTCTTTCATATTTTCAGTATCAATTACTGCACAATTAATTAAGTACATTTTATTGAGGTTTTCTGATCTAATCACTACTTAAGGCAAAAAAGTCATTATGAAGATATTAAGGATAGATAAATACACATCATTATCATTTGAGTAATTATTACTTTTACAATGACAGCATACACAATATGTGGGAAAGCTTAAAATTATTGGAGGATTTCTAGAAGGCAGTAGAGAGAAAGTTGTCTTTGATCTGACATCTGAGGCTCATAAGTTGGGTGAGTAGCATGGTGGTCACTCAGTGATACTGACATATCAAAGAGGTCAGATAACAAGAAGCACCAGGTTTTAGAAACTCTAGTGGGTCCTAGAAATGTCAGTAGTATTTTATTGCTGTGAAAAATGAGCAGTACAGACAGGAATTGCAGATATTAGACAAAACGGTGATTTTGACTTGTAAAGGATTCTGAATTTCCAACCATATTGGGAGGACAGCAGACAAGGTGGTCGAGCCTGGCACGAGCCACACTTCCTCAAGAATCAAGCAAGACCTTCAGTTGCACACATCCTACTTTATCTATGTGTTCAGCTGTGGCATTGCCTCATATCTTGGTGGGAGGGCGCCCTGTGGTCAAAGGGAATTCATGGAAGGATGGTGCGTAGAATTATGTATCACGGTTTTCAATTTTTCCTTCAGTTGGGTCTGTTAGGCTGCATCTTTTGCGTGGAAACTTTAGAATTGGAGACATACTTAGCTTTACTGCCTCCCAATTCTAAGAACTTCAGATTGCAAAATCAGTGCACACTCTTGAGTGTTTTAGACATAACTGCACGGATTGCGACCAGTGTAGATTTTCAATGTGAGAGTCGTGTGTTCAAATCAAGACAACCCCATTACTTTCTGGTTCATGTTTCTCTAAAAAATAGGATTGAAAAACATATTTTAACAAAGTTGTTGAGGGTTATATTTTTTTAAGATTACATATGTCTGACCCTAAGTCAGAATTCAATAAATGCTATTTTGATTACTTTGCTTCCAGTGCTTGGAGAGTTATGATGGACTCAAGCTATTCAAACAATATGTGCTTGAGTCAAAGCTCTTACAAAGGTAGATGGTTCCTTTAACCGTATGAAATAAAATATATTTTAGGTAACTCACTTCTCTAAAGAGCAGCTATTGAGCTCTTATTCCTATTCCTACAGAGTAACCTATTGGCACATCAAAACAAAATAATGCTACAAATGTTCTGTTTTACTATTCAGGTAGAGAAATACTCTATAAATAGTCCCCTAAATTTAGAGATGGGTTGCTGATCTTTTTATTGAAATGAATTTTATATACAAAGCCATAGGACATTGAAAATTTTGCTTAATATGTTAAAATTAAATACATGTGAACCTGGTGACCCTTTTGAGATATTTCACTGAAAATTGACTTTCCTTCTTTCCACTTCTCAGGAAATATCTGTTTTGTGAACAAAGTATGACAATCTCATTTGAGCTAATAAATGATAGCAAGCGGAGGCATGTGAGTGTACTTACAACCGAATGTAGGAGAATTCTGACTCCATGACCTTAACAAACATTAGCATAACATGGAGGATGGATGCAGATTGAGGCATGTAGCAACAAAAATCTAACTTTTAAGTGAAAGAATCAATATAATTTCAAGCAGATTAAAGAACTTGGAAAACAGCCAAAATAAGCGGGTAATAGCTCTGTTTCCCTCACTCCAGCAAATATTTGATATTGAAAATCTGTCTCAGCATACAGCTGCTTTTGATCTAAAACATCTATGGGTAAATATAAAATGAAGTCATTAGAAATTATATTTCCTAGGACTGGGGTGATATATCAGTTGGTGAAGTGCTTGGCACATGAGCAAGAGGACTTAAGTTTGATTTTTCAGAACCACATACAAAAATGTGTTGTGGTAACTCTCTCTCTCTTGTAATCTCACTATTAAATAAACTGGGATTGGAGGATCCCTGTGACTTCTGGTCCAGTTTACCCTGCTTAATGTTTTTCAAGTCTATTGGAGATCCTGTCTCAGAAACTTTGCTGCGTGACTCCTGAATAGTGATACCAGAGACTGTCTCCTCATTTTCATACACATGTGAAAACACATTCACACACACATACAAACATACACATATACTGCACCCAATATTTTGCATTTCCACTCCATAATTATAACCATGGAAGAAATATCAAGAAGAATATTATTATTTTTTATGAAAGGATAAGAAAAGATCCTAAGAGATTTTAACTTCAAATATCTTTAAACTTTAATATCCCATAAAGTTTCATAATTTACAGTTTTCTTATTTTATTAAACAGATTGTGTAAGTATTCTGTACGTTCTCACCACTGATAAAAGATAAATAACAAAAGCAAGCAAATAATTATACCACATATTTATCAATTTATCATTTTTATTCCATTCTAAGGAGCATTTCCCATTATGGGAACTATAGATTTTGTTCTTGGCTCTGCTTAAGACTAAGCTTATAAGTAATATATTTTCTCATTTTAATTAAAGGGAACAGTTGTACTACTTCTGTAGACTGAAGTATCAAAGAGGACAGAAAAAACTATGTTCACAGAAAATGTTCTTACAATATGATACCCTAAGAATAAATTTTAACCATCTCTATTAAATTCTTTGTGGATCTTATAAAGACTCATACAGTGATATGAACATAAAGTCAAGCTACATGTACTATCAGACAAAAATAACACTATAATTTACTGTGGATTAATACAAAAAATAAATAGAACCGTTATATTCTGTCCATGATCCCAGAAAATAAGCATTCCATTGTCTTTTATTCTTTAACTTAAAATCATTCTTATATTTAGTTTTTAGTTAATAAACAACTTTAAAATGAGGGAAATAAACATTTTGGAACAATTCAAGCAATGATTTCTAGACATAATGGCACCTGAGTTTGCTTTTCACTGGTGTGCCACATGGCTCCTGGCTCAGCATCTTCCTTGGGATGTGTGAGTATACTACTGTAATCATTAACCATCTGTTCTGTCTTCTCTGTAGAAAACATCTAAATTCTTAGGATAATAGTGGTTTGTGCAAATTCCTAACAAATGGATCCAAGATTAAATTACAAATTTGTCATATGGGCTGAATTTTATGCATAAAATTGTGTTGAAATGCTAGCAGCACTCAATGTAATTGTTCTTGAGACAGGGTCTTTACAGAGGGATTTAAATTAAATGAGATAGTTAGGATAACACCTATTAAAATATGACTGGTGTCCTTATAAGAAGAAATTAAGAAGCAGATAAGCACCAAGGAAAATATAACCATCTACATGTCAACAAAGAGACCTTAGGAAAAGCCAACCGAACTGATGAATTTATATGGGATGCCTATCCTCCCAAACTGTAAGTAAAGAAGTATCTGTGATTTAATTTGCTTGAGGTGACCAAATTCTAGGTAGTTTTGAGTGTACAAGGGATCGATGAGTTAAAAACCTGCAAAGTGATTTAGAATTAACGGGAGTTTCATAGAATTCTTTATCTTCTCATAGAAAATTTCAACTCCAACAAAATAAAGATACCACTAATATCCAATCATGGATATTGGAGAAATTGTTGGCATACCACAAGAAGAAACTATGCTGAAAGCTTCAGGAAATTATCCTATGTCTAGGGTTGTCTTAAAGTATGCTTTGCACAGAGGGTTTATTTGTTGAGAGAAGAGATTCCCTATTATTATTATAGGCTTGGACATTGAAAATATGCAAACCATTCATTTTTTAGTGTAGCTTATGATTAATCACAAAAAGAAAAATCGTAAAAATCAAAGGCTCAGATGAAGAAACTATTAATGAGTATTTAATTCCATGAAAAAAGATATCATTAAGGATCATATGTCTTTGTTTTTTTCTGAATTATAGTCCTTAGATCTTAGGATTCGAATTCCTCTGTTCTAAGTTCTTTTAAAGCTTACTTTAGACTTTAAAAATAATTATACCATGCAAAAATTATTGGACATGAAAATTCGTGACAGTGAGATATTAAAATTATTTATAGAAGCTCACAAAATAAATGAGGAATATTTTCCCTAATTAATTACTAAATAAGATTGGTTCTGATAACTTAAAGCTACCACAATAAGAAAAATCAACAAACTCTAAAAATCATGTACTTTTTAACCCTAGAGTTAGTTAGCTGTTGAGCATTTATTAAAACATAACTGAAGAGGTTTTTTGATTTTGTTCTTTTTTAGTATCTCATTTATTATTTTTATTTTACATGTATGAGTACACTGCGTGCATGTACATAAGTGCACCTGTATTTTGAAATACTTGTGGAGGTCAGAAGAGGGCACTAGATCCCCTGGAACTGGAGAAAGTCACCATGTGGTTGTTAGAAATTCAACCAAGGTTCTTTGCAACAACAACCAGTGCTCTTATTACTGAGCCATCTCTCCAGCCCAAAGAGGTTTCTTTTTTTATCCTTTAGTTTGTAAAATATAAAAATTAATGATCTAATCCATTCTAGCAAATAAAATCCAACATATATAAACATGAATATATTATAAAATATGTAAGCCTTTGTGATGGCTCATCTTGATTGTCACCTTGCCTGGATCTGAAATTTACTGAAATGAGAAAGATTTTATTGATTGGGTCATTTGAAGTGGGAAGACCCACCCTAAATGTGGGCATTACATTCTGATGGCAGCCCACAAAAAAGGCCATGGTAGAAGGGGCTTTTGCTTTTATTCTGTTTGCCTTCTTTCTTTCTGGCGAGTTTATCTTGCTGCTGTGGCATTCCTTTGCTGATAGAACCAACTTCTTCAGTTTCCAATGTAGACTGAAGACTAGAAGACCTCTAGGTATCCTCTAGGCCTTCAGTGCCAGATTGGAACTGCTGAGACATCCAGCCTCGTACATATGTATGAAAAGTCAAAAAAATTTTAGAAAGACATAAAAGAAGATATGTCAAGTGTTTAGTGGAAGTTATAATGTTATAAATGTTATAAAATATTCCAAACCCCAAGTTACTATAGTTCTAGCAAAATAACTACAACTTAGTGTTACTGATAAAAATTTATTTTGCTTATTAAAAAGTAAATGCAAATATAAAAATAGATTCAGGGTACAGTGGCAATGGAGTTCATATGATAGTTATTGAAATATTTTATGCATTGAACTGATTAAAGAAATTGATACTATAAAGAATGAATGTATAGCAAGTAGAATCAAGTAAATAGATATTTAAATGAGTTATATAAAATTGGAAGTGTTTTATATCCAGAAGTGGAAGGGTGTCGGTGTTATTTTATAAATAATTTTGTACAAAATGGATACTTTGAGGAAAAAAGTTAGATTTTTATCTCATAGCTCCATAGCAATTCTGATTAAGAGGCTGGCATCATAGGTTGCAATGAAAATTTCAATTTAGCCTTGACTCAATTTGTCCTTGAATATCCTCAGTCTGTTGATCCACATTCACCTCTGTATTAGTTACTTTTTTGTTGTAATAAGACACCATGACCAAGGTCAAGAGTTTATCCCATGGTTCCAAAGCATCAAGAGTCCATCATACTGGGGAGGCATGGTGGCTGGAGCTGCCTGGAGGTAGTCTGAGGAGAAAGTGGAGAGCTCACATCTTGAGCAGACACAGGAAGCAGAGTGAATGGAAATTCAGGAAAGGCTGAAGGGGTCTCTAAGCCCACCCGCAGTGAAGTGCTTCCTCCAGCAAAGCTATCCACACCTTCTAAGACCTCCTGAAACAGTGCCACCAAATGGGGACAAAATGCCAAATATTTGGAGCCTACAGGGGACATTGTGATTCAAACCAACACATTCCACTCCCTGGCCCCCACAAGCTCATGACCATATAAAATGCAAAATGAATTTTGCTATTCTTGAAAGTCCCCATTGTCCTTGCCAGTCTCAATACTATTCAAAAGTCCAGAGTGCAAAGTCTCTTCTGAGACTCAAGGCAATCTTTTAACTCTAAGCCCCTAAAAAATCAAGACAAATGGTATACTCCCAGCATAAAATGGAACCAAATACACATTCCCATTCAAAAGGAAGTAATGGGAGCATAGTAAGGAAACACTGAACGAAAATAAGACCGAAAACCAGGAGGATGAACACCAAATCTAGTAGCTCCATCCATGTCCTACCGCTGGGCCACCTTTAATACCAAAGGGCTTGGCTGTCTTAGACATTCCTTTGCTGATGCAACATACATCTCTCTCTTTGGCTGTCACCATGGCCTGTATTCAGCTCTCCTTGGCTGATGTTTCACAGCTCTAGCATCTCCGATATCTTCTTGGGGTCTCCACTGCCAATCGGTTTCACCTTCACAGCTTCATACAATGGCCTTTTAGGGCCTTCATTCTGCAGAGACTCTCTTGCTGCACCCTACTTAGTCTCAGTGGTTCTCTGAAACCAAAGAGGAAGAACTGATGGCCTCTTCACACTGGCATCTTTCATGCCTTTAAAGTCAGGGCCACATGAACAACACTGCCACATTTGGACTCGTTTCCTTTAGAGTCGACTGCTGGTAAGTTGCCTGTGGTACAGTGGATGACCTTGTGCATACAGGTAGAACTAAATGAACTCGGTGGATTATGAGAAACAAACAGTAAGAAGAGGAGGGGCATGTGGACAAAAGGTCTAGGAATAAGAGGAAGGAGAGACTGAGGGAGGGGTAGATATACACAAGTAAATCATATTCATGTATGAAATACTAAAAGAATATTTTTTAATTAAAAAACTTAGAAAAAATAGACATAACAAATAAAACTAATATCCGTATTGCATAAAAGCCAGCATAATATTAGAACATGGAAAGGCCATAAATTCGAAAATCACTAATGAAGAAATATGCATGGCCTCTTAATATAGCGGCAATTATTAATTCCACTAATAAGCGAATGCAAATTAAAGCAAGGAGAATTTTTGTTCTTTAGTTTTGCAAATACTATAGATGGATAGGATAGATCCCTGGAGTTGTATGGGCCTGGCAAAGACTGTCACAGATGACTGACATTCCTGCAACAGCTATGCAGACTTAGTCCCTTATCTCCTGGAATTTCTGCAGGCAGCCTTCTTCCGTCTTCAGGAATCAATCCAGCTGAAGAGAATCATCTTGCTCAAAAGTAAACCAATCCATTTCTTGGGCAGCCAGCCATTTTCCTGGGGGGGGGGGGGACAGAAAGCCTCTCCTTGCAGCTGAGTGCATCCAGTTTCTCTGTGGATCTGCTTCTGCTTTCTTTTCTCTTCCCACAGGTGTTGATTCCACTAACACACCCTAATACACCTCCTCAGCACAATCAGAATGTGTTGCTGTGCCATTGCAACTGAAAGAACATGGCATTTTATATCTCAGATCTTGTCATAAGGAAGCAACAACATTTGTATATTTGTATATGAAGGTGGAAATGGCAGAAAGCTCACTGAACATTGCTCAATAAATGAAACAATAAATCAATAAAAGACTCAATACTTCAGTAATAAGAGTCTTAAATATATTTTAAAATCAGACTATGAAGCAAAAATAAAGCTATTACAGAATTATATATTCATATATACATGCTTATTTATATATTAAAATTTTGGAAGGATACCTGGAATTCCCAACAGTGTTTACCTGGGTATTTACATAACATTGTTCATGTTGCTGTTAGTACTTTGGCCTAAAGCATTAGTGTCGAATGGGGCAGTAGTAAAGAGATTGTGTTCACTCTTGACTTCAGAAATTTAAGCTCTGTTTATTTCAAGACTGTCCAACTGTGTGTGTGAGAGAGAGAGAAAAAGAGAGAGGGAGAAACACCTACAATCATTGGTTCTTTATTTCATCCTCATATGTAATGACTCACTGTTTTTTGTGAGGTACCATCAGGAGTACACAAGATAATGTCCTATTTCTTTAGCTATTTGAATATGAAATATAAAAATGGCCTGGAAATAAAGGCAGCAGAATGCATGAAATAGTAAGTGATAGGGCTGTTGAGGTAGCTCAGCAGGTAAAGACACTTGCAGTCAAGTCTGATGACCTGAGTTTGATCCTCAGGACCCACCTTGTGGAAGGATTGAACTAATTCCCAAAAGTTCTTCATCTTTGTACTTCCTTCTTAGTGTGCTAAGGTATTCATGGACCCATGCACAAACATGCACATACACATACATATGAAAATAAATGTGATAAAACATTTTAAATAAAATAATAAGCAATATATGAAAAGTGCAAAATGCTTTAGAAATTCAGCCTATGTAGGCAGACAATGCCCCCTCTCAGTGGAATCCTAAAAGACTGCCATAAAAATGTTGTTTTTGATTGGATGTGATGGGAGGAGTCTGTAATCCCAGTTCCTGGGGGACTTGGGAGAATGGGGCAGCAGAATTACTTATTGTTTGAGAATCCAGGATTTCAAAGCTAGTTTAAGACTAATGAACAAGTGAGATTCCTTCTGGAAAGGATCGATGGGGGGAGAGAAAGGGGGAAAGCGAGAGGGGGGAAATCTTTGAACAAAGACTTGTAGATTATGGAAAAAATCATTACAAAATATTTATAGTTGTACAAGATAACAGAAAAAAAGCAAGTGCTGAATCAGTTGAAATTCTTTATACTTTACTCATCCCAAATCTCTGACTTTATATTTACTGTGGGCGTCAGAAATTTCTTGCCCTATAAGAGGAAATTAAGGGAATATGTTGCCTGCTAGAGATGGGGGGGGGCACTTTTCAAAGAATGCTATTTCGCAGCTTAATCGATTACTATAGAAAATCTAAATATCAATATAACTTTAAAGAGGACTCCAAGACCTCTGAATAGGAATACTTATGCTCTATGGATATGACTGTCAATAATAAAACTATTCAGACATGAAATACGTCAAACATGTGAGCTTCTTTCCTATTTTATTGCATTAATAGACAAAAAAAAAAACATATACCCAATGAAGCAAATCAGTTTTTGTGCTCATTGCTCTGTCTTTGAAATTGCAGCCCTTTGTCTTAGAGCAAAGATGCAATCACGGATGAAAATAAGAAATTGTCATATTGGACTGCAATGCTTATTTGCTAGAAAATAAACAAACCAATTTTAGTAAAATAAAACTGACCTAACTCTGTGGTAGGATCTCAGACTTAATAGCCACTCCAATTTTCTCTGACATTTAAAAATTACACAGGAAAAACAAATTCTTAAATGTCAGATCCTCAAAATTTCTTCAACTTTTGCCGTTCAATTCTTAACTCCTCCCCTGGTCCCTACCCCGAAGTGGCCTGTAACATACAGGGCCTCTGCGAAAGCGAAGGTCAGCAGAGAAGCGTCAGGGGGCGCCATACACAGAGTGCTGGGGGCGTTGAGGCTAGCACAGCTTGCACAGTTCTACCATGTTCCTGGCCACGGCCTCTAACTACTCTCCAGAACCCATTCACTGCATGGCTGTACCTTTTAAATGTGGAGTCAACGGCAGGAGACAGTTTGAGAAACGGGGAGACCACAGTTCTGTTCCCCATATTAGTTTTTCCTTAATTCACCATTGAAGTCAGTTTTGGGTTGCTGTCACTATGCAATTTCTAATAAAGTAGGATTCAAAGAGCTGAAACCACAGTGATACTAGTGAAATGGGAGTAATGGAGAATTTAATAGTAGAAATAAAAAGATGAAGGAGGAAAATGAAAGATGGGAACCAGACAAGACATAGGAATTCAGAAAGAAGAGATTTAAGATTGACTGTATTCCTATTAAAGGGTGGCACTCTGGCATATCGTACAAAAAGGACCATACCACAGGGGTGGCTCTGTTACTCCTATTTTTGCAAAGAGTAATGGTGGGAGTCTGAAAGATGAATAGCTTGTCTGCCATCTTACAGCTAATTAGTGGCAGAAATGGAATTCAAACCTACACTCTGTCTCTCTCAGACAATTTTAATAATTACGGCTATCCGGCCCCCAAAAGCTGTGTGGAAATGTGTGTGACAGTTCTAACAAGATGTATTTACATTTAACAGAATTTATGTAAACATTCTCTATTCTGAAAGTACTGCCTCATACCATGTGATTTATTGAATGTCTATCAGTATAACATTTTTTAATCAATACCTTCTAATTGCCTACAAAAAACTGAAATGAAGTCAGAGTGGTTCTCAATAGTGCTTTTTAGGATTTTGTGTGAATTCGTTTCATATACATTTCTGTTTTTAAAATGATAAGATAAAGAAGGATCTCATTCTATACTTACATAACTTCAAAATTCCATGTACATTCTAGGAAAGGATGTGTGTGTGTGTGTGTGTGTATAATACACATGAAAAGCACCGCATTTCACAAATTATTATTGTTGTAAAACATGTCACTCAATCTTCTGTTCTCAGTTCTACATTCTAAGGAATTCTGTTGATACCGTTTTCAGAGTTGTATTTTTTTTTATCACTTACTGACTGGCCAAAAAAGAGATTTTATTTCCTACCAGTTTCTACAATTCAGAAATGCAATAATTATCATTGTGGAAAGTATTGGCTAATACATTCTTTTAACAAGGAGGACAAAATATGGAATATTATTTTCTAGTCAATGAATCTATCACATTTTATTGCAATATTTTCTTCTAATTTTTACGATATTATCTGCTCAAACAATATAGAGAGCCCTCATTTGAGGGTGACCCTTTAAAGTACTAGAGGAATTTTATATTGGCTTGTCAGAGTCAGAGGAACTATATGTTCTGTAAAATCTGCTATAATTATGTCCATTTTCAGATTTTACTTCAGTTTGGTTGTTAACTATAAAATTACTGATAAGTAATAAAGCACAGGTCAAAAGTATTAAATGCTTGTTTCAAATATCACCAAATCATAAAAAGAAAACATCAGCTCAAAACTACTATCCCCAGAATTTACCTGTACAATATGGTTTAAATAGCAAAACCTTTTTTTTTTTTTTAAATTTCTTTCTTGGTATGGTTTTTCAAGAGATCTTATAGTGCTCTGGTAGCATGAAATCCAAATGAAAAGAAACTCCAAGATAACACTGATAATATGTTTCAGAGATTCAGAGATGATAAAGAGAGTGTCAAATGATTTTTTTTTCTTTCTGAACAGTGATTTGGTGTTATTATGGACTAAATACTGGGTTGCTTCAAAATTTGCATGTTAAAATCCTAATTACCAATGCAATGGTGTTAAGAAATAGGAAGATATAGTTTGCCAGTATTAGTCACTTATGTATTGGAGTAGGGTTCTTTTAAGGAGAGACAAGAGGGAGAAGATATGTCCCTCTGTGTGCCATTTGAGAACACAAGAAGAAGACAGTAAACAAATAAGAGGGCCTTCACAAAGTGTGCTGCTGCACTAATCTCAGTTCTTAGCTTTTAGAACTCCAAGACATCAGTTTTATTCAAACCACCCAATCTATGATGTTCTTTCATTGCAGAATTAACTAAGACAAGTGGAAGTGGATTTCTTAATGTGGACACTAGGAATTCACAGACTACATTTACTTACACAAATTAACAGTGAGATTCCATGACTGTGTTTCAGATATGATGGAGAACTTCAATAATGCTTTATTTAAAAGACTGAAAAAGTTGATTTACCTTTTAAAATTACATAATTAAGCATTTTCTTCTGTATGTATATATTGCAGATAGCTATATAATTTTATGCCATATCTACAAACATCTAACTACCATCATCTAAAAAGAGACCACAATTTTTTAACTGATTTTTGACCTTATGAATTTTCAGTGTGAAATTTCTATTTCAAAACCTATCTGATTAGAGGCCTGGGCATGGTAGTGCACACTGTTAATCTCAGCACTGGAAAACCAGATATAGGCAGATCTCTGTGAGAACCACAGGCCAGCCTAGTCCACACAGTGAGTTCCAGAAAAAGAACTATTAAAGAGATCCTGTCTCAACAAACAAATAAAATATTCGATTTTCTTTGATCTAAGAGCATCTTGTTCTCTCAATCTTTTCTTTTTTTGATGACTGCTTGGCACTTCTAAAGGAGTCAAGAATCCACATTTTTTCCAAGACTTTAGGAGGAAAATAAATTTAGTGTTACATATGGGCATTTAGAATATAGACCAGAATATGGACTGAAGTCCATAGCATAAGAAGAACTATTAGCCCATCTCCACCAAACAGATATTTTTACCATTATGCTTTTTTGGGGGACCGTACAATATGCTAATTATTTGAGGGACACTAATTCCTTAAATGATCATTCCTTGAAATTCAGTGCCAGAGCACTTGTTTCTCCAGTCCTGACAGATCTTAATGATCTTTTCATACTGCTTCTAGTGGTGACATGAGAAGGTAAACATGCACAAGCATATTGCATTAGGTACTTTCTGTTGCTGTAATAAAACCTCTTATGGAAGAGTGTATTTGGATAACTATTCCAGAGGGAGAGTGCATGATGGTGGGGGACGTGTGGCATCAGGAGGCTGGAGCACTAAGCAGGCTGATCACATTTCCCTCTACTTGCAGGAAGCAGAGAGAGTGACTGGAAGTGGGTGAGGTTATAAATACTCAAAGCTTGCCCCTAGTGCCACACTTCCTCCAAGAAGGCTTCATGTCCTTCAGAGTCCCATAACCTCCCAACTATGGTCTAAGCATTCAAACGCATGAGCCTATGGGAGGCATTGCTGAGTCAAACCACCACACATATGTTAATATATAAACACATCAGCTCTGTAATTGCTCATGTAAGTACTAGTAAGGGTTGATACTAGAATCAACCTTACAGCTAGAATGATTTTCTTGTGAGCTACTACCTGTATCACAGTACTTCCAAAGCCCCGAATCCAGAATTACCAATAGTCATTTGACTCTCTCTCTCTCTTTCTCTCTCTCTCTCTCTTTCCCCCATACACACATACACATACGCACAAAACTGACACAAGAGTTATAAAAAGACATGATCATCCATACTTTGTATAAAATTCTGAGATACCATAAGGACATGGGAATATATCAACGAGAGTCCACTTAAGAAAATATAAATAGAAACAAAGACTTTCATACTGAGAAATTACATGGTTATATAGTTAGTAGAGGAATTTAAGGCTACAAGGAAACATGTTAGTAGAAGCAAGACAGTAATTTCATGTATTAGCTACACTCCTAAAGATGCAGAAGTTTAGGAATGAGACCTTGGATGTTTGGAAAAGAATCCTAATGGGCTGAGTTTTTTTCTGGGTCCACGGTAGCTGCCACTGGGTAGATATGAAGTGGTTGCATCTAGACATGTGAGGAACAAGCTGGAAACTGAAACCAGTTACTGATACCTGAAATGAAAGACCATTTCTGAGGTATGGTTTAGCAGGAAGGTCACATGAAACAAATCAGAGGAATTTCCTTCTCCATTTAGGGTTGCTAGTTGACAATGATGACTGGGGAAAACAGCTGAGAAGATTAGGACAGTGTGGTGAAATAGACTCCCACTACCACAGAGCCTAAAACAGAAGACTGGGTTTGGAGTTAAGGAAGCGTCATCTCACCTGAGAACCAGAGACAACAGCTCTGAGGGTGGGGAGAACACTAGGTCTCCTGGATGCCATGGTGCCCCCAGCCTCTCCCTCTGCCCACCCTCATTTCCATGCAGACCTATCTTCTGTTACCTCTATGACTTCCTGTTTCTTTTATAGCATTCAATACCAGTTTAACTAGTTAATTTTTGAAATGGTAATCAGTGTATTTTTTTTTTAATAAAACGATGTATCTGGACTTTGTCAGCCGCTATAAACCTTACAAATCCCAAGGCATCTGAAACTGGTTGTTTGCTCTGCTCAGATGCAGGGACACATGCTGTTCTGCCTGTCTGCCTGGATTCTGCCCTTTCTCCAATTGGTGTAGGATGTGATCTGGCTACTTCTAAGTATTCTAACTAGTTGGTCCCTTTCCGCTTTATAGCCTAAAGCCACATTGCTTTTGGCTTGATGTATTTTCCTCAAGATCAAGGCCTTGTTTCAATGGTGTCATGTCTTGGCAACTTCTACAGAAATTCATACAGAATTGCTGCACACCTTTTCATAGCCACATAGCATGTGGATTGGAAAGCTGTATGGAGAGTTCGTCTTTGTGCAGTGAGAGTACAAATTAAAGAAAATAATTATTATGAATGTACTTTTTAAATAAACCTGGCTGTTAATATTTTCCTTAGTTTACATATCTTAATTTATTTTAATATTTGAAATAACATAATAAATTAAATAGTATTCCTTCATTATGGATGTTCAGAAAATAGACGGAATTTTTTTTAAAGCTTTGCCCAAGGGCTGGAGAGGTGGCTCAGCAGTTAAGAACACTGGATGTTTCTGCAGAAGACCCAGGTTCAAATCCCAGCACTCACATGGCAGCTGACAAGCATCCATAATTCCAGTTCTAGGGGAACCCAACAGCCTCTTCTATCCTCCACTGGCACTATACAACACAGGTGCACTTGCATACATGCACAAAATACATGCATGCATATAAAATAAAAATAAAGCAAAAAAGGATAAAGAAAGTTCTACCCAGATCAAACACAAGTATACCTAATTTATAAACCTCTATTCATGCTGGCATAATTGCTTTTTGGTAGACTATGAGGGTCACAGCCCACAGCCTAGAATCTAGAATCTAGAATAACAAAACTAAGGTGAAGAACTATCTTCATATGACACTTTTCATATACAACAACTGAAGGTCATACATCGATGTGATTAGTTGAAAATGTATTGAGCTTTGTCTATATGACAGAAGGATAATTATAGTACACTTTTTTTGTTTTTTGCTTTTTCAGACAGGGTCTCCCAATACCACCAGCTGGCCTAAATCTCACTATGTAGACCAGGCTGGCCTCCATCTCATGGAGATTGTCCTGCCTCTGCTTCTGAAGGGCTGGAATTAAAGGTGTGCACCATCACATCCAGCTTTATATCACATATTTGAAGAGTATCTAGTATGCTGGCCATTGTCTTAAGAACATGTCAAATGTCCCATTTAATTCTAAGGGAAACTCTAGAGTATGGAGCTATTTTTGATAGCTGAAATTGATACCTGGAAAGGCTATATGATGACACAAAGAACTGAAAAATGGAAAATATCAGAACCTATTAATACGAATTGTCCAGAAATCCTGAACACCTAGGAGTATCCAGGCCAGAGCAAATCTTACTTCAAGTAATGCACAAATCTCACAAATAATGGATCTTACATTTTTTTGTAACAATCTCTTGCTGAGATAACTCAGAGTTCTGTTCAGCCACATTTTTCCCATGTTTTAATGAATGGTAACAACAACCCATCAAATAGTAATGTCTTTCTGGTAGTATGGAGTCACTTAGAAATATTTTTTTAATGTTTAACATTCTCAATCATCAGGGAAATGAAAACTAAAACTACTTTGATATTTCATCTTACCCCAGTCAGAATGGCTAAGATCCAAAAACAAATGATGATAAATGTTGGTGTAGATATGGGGAAATGGAAACAGTTATTCATTGCTTGTGGGAATGCAAACAGGTGCAGCCACTACGGAAATCATACTGTTGGTTCCTCAAAAACCTAAAAATAGATCTACCACAGGACCCAGCTATAACACTTGGGCATATACCCAAAAGCCTCTCTCCTCCTACAGAAATATTTGCTCATTCATGTTCATTGCCATTTTAATCATAATATTCAGAAAATGATAACAACTTAGATCTATCTCAACTGCTGAATGAATAATAAAAACATAATACATACCATACATTTACACAATGAAAGAATATTCAATTGTTCAGAATAATGAAATTCATATGTAAATGGATGGAACTGGAAACAATCATCTTGAGTGAGGAACCTAGACTAGGAAAGATAAACATCATATGATTTCTCTCATATGGGGATGTTAGATTTGAATCTTTAAATATGTGTGCTTTATTTGGAAAGATCAGAGGTCAGGAAATTATAAGGGGGCATGGGGATGAGGAAACTTTCAAGAGAGAGGAAATAGAATGAAATGATATAAAAGGAGGAAGAAGGAATGATAAAACAGGAAGAATTAAATGGAGTGGAGCATGGGAAGGTAGGGCAGAGGAAGGAGCACAGTGAAAGGTAACTACCATTATAAGCCTTTGAAAAAGTCATATGGAAACCTTTATAGAAACTTCTTATAATATATACATATAATAAAATAATTTAAAGAGAGTTAACCTATAATGAGGTGACAATGCCCCTACCACTCACCACAGGTCAACAAATAAAAAGTCCTGTGTCAAAAACAGATGATTTCTTTGGGAGTTGCTAGTCCAGAAGAAGGGTCCCACAAAGCAGAAAACATTATAGGCTATTGCCATTGTTCTTAGTTACCTTCCAGAACTTGATGTTTAGACCCTATTGATGAAGACATTTGAGTCACAGAATCTGGAGACATCTAACTCATATTGATCCCACTGCATCTCTAAAGAGAAGCTATCTACAGGCTGTAAGAGCCAGCGATGATGGAGTACTACACGGAAACAGTGTTCTCTGGACACAACACGGCAGTTGTACATATGAACTCACAGCAGTGCTGACAGCATGCACAAGACCTGCTCACGCTCAAATGACAAAACCCCAGGGTGCAGGTGGGCAGGCCTCCATGCCAGATGAGGAGCACTGACAAATGATACCCGCTGGTAAAGGAAGAGATGCTTTTCTTTAAGAATGTGACTCCTGGTAGATCAACCATGCTCCAGGGATGGCCTCACATCCAAGAGCAGATGACAGCATAAACTGGACTTCATGGATTTAGAAAAAAATGAGAACGCAAAGTTGCATTGGTGAGGAAGAGGGGTGAATCTGGAAGGATTAGATTACAATGTATAAAGTTCTAAAAAATAATCACAAAATTACTTTCAAAAAGAGAATTCTTCATTTCATGTGAGAAATTAAACTTACTGAACATTTTGGATCATTAATTTCAGTTTATTTAAAATAATTAATATGGGGCTAAAGAAATGGCTCAGCAATTAAGAGCACTGGCTGTTCTTGCAGAGGACCTGGGTTTGTTTCCCAGCACCCATTTGAAGGGAAACATCCATCCTTAATTCTAGTATCGGGGGATCTGACATTCTCTTCTGACTTCCTCAGGCATTGTATGACATGAATACAATTACATACATGCAGGGCAATGCACTCATACACATAAAATAAAAAATATTTTTAAATAATTAATATGCACTTATTAGGTAATCACTTTATTTTTAATGAAAGTATTAGCTTGAAAGACTATTTTTCTATAAATATGAAATTCAAAAAGTAGAATAGAAAATCTTACAGCAAATATGAAATAACTTTTCAACATATTTATTTAAACCAAAAATAAATATGGGTCTTTAGTCATTACTAATTTCAAACATTCAAAGTTTAATCATAATTATTGTTGAAGTAATAAGTGTCTAGTACACTTAGCCACACATAGAGCTCTAATTTTTGACATTCAAGTGAAATTAAATTAGCCACAATGAGTATGCCTTGTTTAAATTTCAGCCATTATTGGATTCCTTCATGTTCTGTCAATCCAATAAGGTGCTTACTTTTATCAGTCTATATGAAAGGGAATATTTGCATAGGAGATCCAATAGGTGATGAATCCTGTATCCTTCAGTAAAAGGAGAAAAATGCCTTATCCATCATTATTTCTTGACAAGACATAATGTAATGGAATGTGACTGATGCAATCTGACAATTCTCGTCACAATAAGAAATGTCACAGTGGAATGGGGAAAGCTACTGTCTGGTTTCAGACCGAAGGGCACATATACATATATAAATGGCTTTGGAAAACAAACATATACACCTGCAAAAATTTGTTCACGTATTTTATATTTAAGCCCTCCTGAAGCCTCTTCTATCATGAATGGTATCTGGGTCTTCGAAATTATTTTTCTGGAAAGCATTAAAAATATCACACAATTTCATGCCTGTTTAAACAAAGTAGAAACCAGTGCTTCCCAAAGCCTCCCCTCTGCAGTGTTCTGTTTCGTAGCTTGTGGTTTCTCATAGGACCCAAAGTAATTCTAAATGGACTGCACTTCAGCTAAGCTGTTTTTCTGAGACCGTACCCTGCCTCTGAACTGTGTTAAAATACCCTTGCATTATCCTAATTAGGATTATTCACTATACACACATAATGCAAAGGGCCATTCTCATTTTCAATTAGTTGAAAGGATTAGTTGCAGTCATACTCGTATGGTCCTGAATGCTATTATTATTAAATCCAATATTTTTTATTGCTGTTAAAATCATGCTCCTTACAAATACAACTTAGCTAATGGAGTAAAAAGAAGGTCCCTTCCTGACAAATCACTCTCTTCTAAAGAAAATTGTAAAGGTAACAATACATAAACGGAAGGAAAAATATGCGCAGGAAAGAGGCTGTTTAATCACAAGTAATGGCAAACCTAAAATTAGTTCCAATTAAAAAAGAAATGCATGGAAACCAATCTGAATGTAGCAGATAAAGGGTGGCATGAAGGAGAGATTATTAAGCAGCAGCACATAAGAGGCCCCCAGGTGCAGGCCTTTCTCATTATGTCTATTCTTGAGCAGCAATGTACAGCATGTACCACAAACAAAACAAAACAACTAAAAGGGGAAAATAAAAAGGAAAACTTCAAGAAAAAAAAATTTTACATGGTGGCTACAATTAAGATGAACAAGAACATGGTTCTTTGGAAGAAAGACCTTAACAACTTGGTTTGTACTTCCAAAATACACTAGCATGTTAATTGCTTGATCAGCCAAATGAAACTAAATGTAATTAAGACTAGTGTGGGGTTAATTTGATCCATAATTATGTTATATAAAGTAAATGAAAATTGTTTCTTTCCTAAATTGCAATTCATTAAAATTACAGATATTAAAATAAGATACTATAAAATTACATGAAGCATGTACACATTAATAGCCATTAGTAATAGCCTGATATTTCTATCTAAGCAATAGTTTATTAAAATGCCAAAAGGTGATATTTGACCACTCAAATGATTGCTTTTCTTAACCTAGTTTTCTGCTCTTCTAAGAAATATATATATATATATATATATATGCTTATGAACAAAAATGTGCTAGTCTTTTCTTTTGCCATTTTTGAATGCTTAGCATTTGCATAAATATGCATAGTGCAATCCCTACTGAACTTTTATTAAAACTCAACATAGTTATTTAGAATTCAAAACAAGACATAGGTATATATTTTTCAGATGATGTTAAATAAACCCAGTAAAGTATTTGTTCTCAAAGAAAAAATTTGCAACACTAATTATAATTATGGCCGTTTATCTATTCACATAACATTTCAGTTTTAAGCCTGGAAAAGATTTGACATTTAAAAATCTTAAGAAGAAAAGAGGAAGTAATATTTAATGGCTACCTATTCTCTTTTGAGCACATGCAGTACCCTTTGGATACTCTATTTCTATCTTTTACTGAGGATGATGTTATTTATGCCTTCCTCCCTTTTAAAGATGGAAGAATTGAGGCTCAGAGAGACTGGAAAATATACTTGAAGTCAGGAGTTTCTTGTCCCAATTACTGTGAGATTAGCAGGTTCCCCTTGTCAGACATGATATCAACACATTGGAAAACCAATTAATTTGTTCTGATACAGCATGAATGAAGACTATTTCAAGGAAAAAAAAAACACAAAATGCCAAAGTGTACAATATATGTACCCATTCCTGAGACATTAAGTGCAACTAGGACAAATAGTCATCTCATTTTGAGCATACAAAAAATTATCAATGGGACCTTCTTCACAGAAGAGAAAGAAATGCTGATGGCAAGTGGAACTATCTTACTGAAAATTTAGAGATGCCTTATACAGTGTTACACTGAGTACACAGAAAATGTCAATGTTTGAGGGTGAGAACAAGTGTGATGTGTTCTGATTATAATGTGTTTAGCAGAGGAAAAGAATGAGGACTACAGAATAGGGTACAAAGAAGTAGAATGTGTTTCTAGATTTGCCAGAAAGGACTGCTCAGATGTGAGCATGATTTTTGCCTTTGTTCGTTTTAGGGAAAAGAAAAACGATGATGAAGATGTCATAAAATTTAAAATAGAAGCATTTATGATAGGATATGGTTCTGCTAAGCAACAGGGGTTTCCTAGTTAGAAAACCAGAAATACATCTGTCAAGTCTAACTAAAATTTCAGCATACCTCAATATGCTTAGTTATACTATGAAGCAAAGTGCCTGAGCACATTTGAGAATTTGATGTGCTGTGTTTGCATTATAAACCATCACTGTATTGTCATTAATTGTTAAATGCAAAAATTAAGCGATGTTTCCTAATAATCAATTATAGAGCAGTCATAAGCATGACCACCCTCAAATTTTTCTGAATGGCAGTTGCCTTTCTCTTTAAGCAGAATCAATGCTTCCTACATGAAAAATAATGATATGTAAATATAATCATACTTAACAAATTGTCAGAACACATTATTTACAGTAAACATATATTCTTAACAAACCAAATATTTAATATTTCATGCATGAAAAATGGGCAGACCTACGAGTTATTAGTATTCCAGGTAAGACAGATCATGCAAATGTACTCATCTATTAAAGAATGAGTCCTACACTATTTAATATAACAAAATAGTTTATGTATATTAGAGTAAACAATAAAATCACAATAGAAAAAAATGGATTTGGTTCAGATGTTGAGCTGCTATGTAAACCAATTATCTATCCGGAGGGAAACAGCTCTGTCTACAACTACTTAGACTCTAGGGCCTATTACAAACCCTGGAGTGGGCTGTTGTTTCTATTCTCAAGGGAATTTACCACGTCACACTAGAAATAGCTGACAATAATTAGAAAGCCTGCTTCTGCCAGTATCGCACACATTTTTAATACCTTCCTAAGTATTGTGGGAGATAATACACAAGGTCTTTAGAATTCTAGTCATGCCACAACAAGCCATGGAAAGGACAACTAGACAATAGCCCCAAACTGGACTGTGACAGGCTAATTATTGTGGCTTCATTATAAAACCTCTTTTTACATAGGTCACCTGGGAAGTGTAATTAAAAATGCATTATTGGTGTATTTTTTATTGAAGCAATTAAATTAAAAAGCCAAAAAAATAATTATATGAGGAGCAAATAATAATGTTGGTCAACAGCGTTTATCTAAGAAAGAGAGAACACGTTAGTGGTTCATTAGCAGTAAATGTGTTAACAGGAATCTGTTTGAAAAATGAGCCATAGAACGGCTTTTAAATACACAGATTAAAGGATTTATAATGTCAAGTTTAACACAGAAATTATAGAGAGTATTACATAACCATGAATGATAGCACCTTTAATCTGACTTAGGAAAATGATTTACATCATACTTTGTGCAGCTTCTGTTGCATGAGTATTACATGTGCTGCATCTCACATAGATAATTCCTTTATATTTTTATGTAGATCTGTTTTTTTTGCTTTCTAATTAGCTGCTACATAATATAATTAGATGTTAAAATATGTATCAGCAAAGAAAGAACTTTTCGCTTGGATATTCTAGGTTTGCAAAAATGACATAATTTATTTACAGAGATCTTTCAAAGCCCTAATCTACCAAATTAAATCAATCCTCCCATCTCAAACTTCTCTTAGCAGATCTTTGCTTTCACATCACTACCACTGTAATCATCACACTTGTTAAAATGAATGACAACTTTCTACCTGCCAGAAATTGTCAGTGATAGAAAAAATCCCTTTGACTTTTAATCCTCTAAATAAATTTCAGAGATTGATGGCTTATCTTCATTTTGAAAATAGAGATTATTTGGACCAGAGAGATGGCTCGGCAGTTAGGAGCACTGACTGCTCTTGAAGAGGACCTGGGTTCAATTACCAGCACCGACGAGGCAGCTAACAATTGTCTGTTTCTCCATTTTCAGGAGATCTGATGCCCTCTTCTGTCCTCAGTGGGCTTTATACAACAAAGATGCACCTACCTACATGCAGGTAATCCAAGCACACATTAAAAAAGAAAAAAACGTAATTGACCAAAATTTAACCAATCTGTATATCAATGAAAGCAATTTTTCATCAATAAATTATGCAGTGCAGCAGTATTTTCCCCGGTTTACTGCAAATAAGTCATACTTTAAGGCATATGTTTTTCCTGTATATTCTTCAGATATATAAAGGAGCTAGACCGAGAAAGAATCTCACCTTCAATTCCTGTTCTCTTGGGGAAGAAATTTAAATTCAGAAAGATAGAGGGACTTATGTTATAGAGGACAATAATCGAATGAATAACTGGACGAATGGGGAAATCTCAGATTTACCAGAGAAGTTCATTGTTAAATATGGGACTTGATTAAAAAAATAAATATGGTTAACAGGAAGAAAATTGTTCTATTTAGGTTTGTCTTAAGACTGAATATTGGTCATGAACCAGTTATTACCTAATGACTTCAAATTATATCTCGGCATATTATAATTAGTTTAATTAATAGTTTTAGTATTGTTCTGTTGTATTGGAATTTTTATGAGCGTCGTCAATCTATTTTCATGTCACAAGCTTCTATTCTTGAATATTTACTGTAATCTCTGCTTTGTGTGTGTGTGTGTGTGTGTGTGTGTGTATGTGTGTGTGTGTGGCATTCCATGCATTTTTACCAAGCAACTACATACACATCATTGTGAAGGTCAGAAACTTGAATACTCTCCCAAGGCCAAGTTGCTAATAAAGTAGGAGCTCAGATGCAAGTGAAGACATTTCCCGGTATTATTAGTACCATAATTTTGGATTTTTTAAATTTTTCATGTACAATAACTCTTTTTTAAGACAAATTTCAAATAGAAATTTGCTAAAAATTCATAAGTCTTAAGAAACAAAAATTATTTTAGTATTATATATTGATGTATGTATAGTGAGTTCCTGAAAAAATAGAGGAACAGAAATCATTGCATTAAATGTTAAAGATATGTTAATAATATATTTACTTTATTTTAAAGTCCGATAATTGTAACTGCTGTCTTGGCTACTAATGTAACCAGTACTAATGTAATCAGTACCCCCAATACTGAATAAATGAATACACTTATTTTAAATTAGACATAAATTTTACTATGAGTTCTTATTCCAAACATGTTTCTTTTATTGTACCCCTGTCAAATAGACTATTATCTATTAGATTATCTGGTCTAAATTTTCAATCCAGTTTCAAAAATGGATTGTCAGTACATCATATTTAGGTTTATTCAAAGGAGGGAAATTGGCAAAAATAGCCATCTTTAGAATTTTGCTTTGGAATCATAAACTAATACCTACATGTTGGACTACGATGTGCTATCGATGAGAGAAGGCTCTTGGGTAGGAGAGTAAACACATTTATATTTTGAAATATATGAAAATAAGTCATTATTCCACAATGAAAGAGAATTAAAAGGTTTTTTGGTTTAATGTAAATGGAATTTATTTTAATAAATTAGATAATTAGATAAATATTTCTTCAGTATAGTCTTTAAATGGAGATGTAACCTTTATTATACTGCCTGCCTCTACTAACACAACTGGAAAACACACCATGACATTCCGATAGTTGCTGATCACATGTATTTTCAAGTATAGTATCCAATTCATTAGGAACTGTAGAGATTTTAAAATCAATTATAAAACATCAAGTTTCTTGTCTCCATTAATTTTCTCTAAAACAAGAAATAAACACATTAAAATATTAAAAATCCAGGTGATTGGTCTGTAGTATCTCTCATGCAACTCATCAGTCACATGTATCTGATCCTAGGTTAAATGTGTGGAAAAACAGATCCTAGAATCAGCCCAGTGTGCCAGACTGAATGAGAGGTATTGAATGTCGGAATTCCAATTGAAATAGTTATTAATATTTTCCCCTCTCATTTATCTTTTGTTATTTGGGGGAAGAACATATAATATTTTATCACTCCTTGAAAATGTCTGCGGCTTTTCTCTTTGACCTTCAAATTTGACCCATTGCCAAAACCATGTCTTTAAACAGAGCATCTCTATTTCCAGGACTTCACATGAATAATTATAAAGTTACATATTATTTACTACATACCCTCGAAGGTATTCAATGTATTTTATGATTTGTTTTTATCCTAAAAGGAATTTCCTAAAAGGAAAACATATCTAAGAGGTATGTTTTACGATTATCTGTACTTCATAAAGGGAAAATTTGATCTTCAGTGAGGTTAAGTGAGGTGAGCAGGGCTACCCAGTTCAGAGGACGTGGAATATGAACAGAATGCAAAAGATTTATTTGAGTTCAAACCCTTGCTCTTTTCCATCATCCATGCTGCCTTCATCATAGTGATCTTCCTGGCATTCTTTAGGCTGACATTCCAGTAATGGGTCCAGGAGACCAGTGATGGATCCTGTTCTTTAGAATCCACTTTACAGGCAATGCTGATTAGGGGCGAGTGGCATACCTGTCCCATGTTCAAGTTTCTGTCATGAAGGTGAAGTACAGTAACTCAGTTCATATGTTACACTGCATGGTTCAGCAACATTTGAGACACTCAGGCTAAAGCTAGGACTCTGTGCTATTTGGAGGCTTTGTAGACAGTCAGGAAACCAAAAGTCATTTAAAAATAATTTTTATCACTTTAAGACTCCGAAGAGTTACCTATATGAAAAGAAACAGAAATTTTAGCCCAGTTTAATTCTGAGAAAAAATTTTAAATGCTCCTTAAGAGGTACAAATTTTGTGATGTAACATTTTGTTAATCCCTTGAGATTTCATATGATGTATTTTATTCATATTCACTCTACTCCTCCTCTAGCTTCTCCTGTCTCCACCCTTACTTCCTCAATCCCTCCCAAGTTTGTGTCCTATTTATTGTGACATATCTAGTATCTGCGCAGCCCATATACACCCACATGTGTAGGGCCCTCCACTGGAGAGTGGTCTACCCGCCGCCAGGAACTATACACTTAAAGAAAGCTGACTCACGCTCCTCCAGAAGACATAAATTATCAATTGCAGTTCAGCTAGGCATGTGAGTTCATGAGGTCCTCGCAACTTCATGTTGCAATCTTGGCTAGCTTCATCCTGTGCAGACAACCACGGCTGCTGTGAGTTCGTGAGTGTAGCAGTCTTGCTTTTCCTTTGGTTGAAAGGGACTTGAATTTAATCACAATGTGGCTGGTTACCCCACAACATTCAGGTCACAGTTGCTCCCATGGGCATATATTGCCATGCTGGTCATTATAGTACCTAACACTGTTCACAGTGGAGCAAGGATGATGATTTTTCTTCCCCCACGGGCCTGCAAAGCACCTTCCAGCACTATGAAGGTTAGCCAGCAGAGAAGAATCTTAGTGGAAGACAAACTTTCTTGGTAAGATCTAAGAAGAGTAAAATTCAGTAGAGAATGGTCTGGCCTCCTTGAGAATTTGGATGGAAAAATAATAGCCAAGTTCAAACTAAAAAGTCATAGGTGGCATTAAGAAAACAGTCTTTTTTTCCTCTGCTCCAGAACCTAGATGTTTGTGGCCATTGGGAATGGCTTTTTCTTCTTTAAATGTCCCATGGAAAAGCAATTTTCTCTGAATTTCAATCATGTGTCGAATTTACATTCTATAATGCACAATTGATAATGCATATGCTTTCTTCTTACACTTATTTTATATATTTTGTTTCTCTAATATCATAGTTATAATAGATATTACTTTTAAATTACAATAACTAATAAAAACAATGAGACTTTGGACAGTTTGTAAGAGAGGGAGCTTAACCATTGGGCTAAAAGAAGAATGGGCAGCTAATGCTGCTGTGTAACATGAGAATGGTCTGAGGGAGCCACAACGAGGGAGAACGAAAAGACCAAAGCATCAAAGCATCGTCTGCTGCAGTGATATCGTAAAATGACTTTAAATTTATCAGAATTTCAAATCTGATTAATGGCTTTGTAATAACCAGAATCATTTTCATGTTAAAAATAAATGCTAATGTAAATCAAAGAAAAAGAAATTGATTAATTTATTAGTTTTCAAAGAGTTTCAACAAATTAAGAGATTAAAGAGAAATTAATAGATATTTAAGTATTCTTCATTATCTCTATTTACTGATAGTTAACTTAGTGATATTAAAATAATTCTTAATATTTAAACTGTTTATAGTACCTTCTTGGTTTCTAAATGACTCTACATGCATTGCCTCATTTGAGTCTCACTACAACACTAAGATTAAAACAAATAGCACATGTATCAATGTGTTTCTGATACTTTAGAGATTGGAGAACATCTGAACTTACATTATTCCTTTTCATATTCCCGTCTATTATTCCATTGCTCAGTCCAGCTATATCTATATAAACTGAGATATAAAATCGTGATTTTTTTTTTGTGAGTGTGGTCTATTTCTACAATGTAGAGATAGTAAATATCAGCCCATTAAGGCACATCATTTTTTATCTGTGGGTTTTTTTTTAACATTGATGATCTATGATGGTATCAGTCGATTTCTAAGTCTGACAGAGATGTTTAAGATATGTTAAGAAATTTCCAATCCTTTTCAGAGTGACTATACAATTTAATTTTCCTTTGGATTATATACAAGTGATCCACTCTCTCTAATTACTTGCCACTTTTTGATGATGTCAATATTTGTATTGTAGTCATTTTGAAAGGGGCTTAATCATCTCTTCTTGTGATTTTAATTGCGTTCCTGTAAAGATGAATACTGTTAAGTATATTTTCATGTACTTACTTGTATTTTTGTATTTTCATGGGTTTGATGTCCATTCTTGGTTTTGGATTTGGGGGCCACCTTCTTATTTTATTGTTGTATTTTAGAGACCAGTTTTGAGAGTCATCTATATTTTATATGTTAGTCCTTTGTAAAATATGTAATATCAAATATTTATTATGTTTTCTTTTGTCACTTTGGGCTCTTCATGTGGAAGTTTAGAGAGTAAATATTTATGTAAATTGTATAAATGCTTTGATGAGGTACAATGAATTGTTTTATTTTCTTTTGTTAGCCTTGCTGCACTGATTTCAGAAAAATAAAAATGTTTTCACACAAAACATTATACACAAATTTTCCTAAAAGATTGTTTACTTGTTCTTATTGCAAATCACTAATTAAAAATTTAAAGCTTAAGTTTTGGAACCAAAGTGAAGGAACAGTCTCATCTCTGTTTTTGTTGCTGTTTAGTATTTTTATTAATTTTCTAAATCCTTCCTAAATGAATAATATATAGTTGTCTATCAAAAAATGTAGAATGGCCCAAATACATTTAACAAAAACCAACTGTATTTGACAAAAAAAATGGCCTAAAGCTTATGTCATTTATATAATTTCTTTAAAACATACTATACTTGTTAGCAACTCAACAATCAAAATAAAGAAGGGTTTAATATAGTCTCTTCTAGATTCCTGATCCATTTTAAAATAGAGATATGAACTAATTGTGGCAGTACTGAACAGCAAATAGACACATATCCATAAAGGGGATTGAAAGACAGCTACAAACCATACTTCTGTGAGTCTACTTGTCAAATACAGAATAGCAGTTCTTCTGGTAGAAAATCTTCAGAAGAGTATTTACGTCTTAGAACAAAAGCTTATGAAAATGTAGAGGCACAAAAATATGATACATTTAAGAAACTCAAAACCAGCGAGTTTTTATTTGCAGCACATGTAACAAGCTGGGAAGGCTCTGAAGATGAGGCTACTTAAAAATTAACATAGGGTATCTTATTTATCTAAAAACTTTGTTTATAAATGATAAATAGTTGAAGTAATAAATATAATTATTAACCTGACTTGAACATTCCATACTGAATACATGTATCAAATAATCACATTATGCTCCATAAATACAACTATTAGTTGTCAATTACAAATAAAATAAAAACAAAACATTATATAGAAACCCGCTTTTAACATGTAGTAAAAGAGAAATCACAAAAATATCTTGAGCAGAATGAAGCTAAGGTGAGTTCTAAATTGTTAAAAGGAGTTCTAGAATTATCAAGTGAAAGAGAATGGAGAGGATGAAATGAGAAAAAGAGAACTACCTGCAGTATGAGAAATGCTGGAGCCAGCAGTGTGGGGAAGAAATATTTGAGAGATACTTAGAATGTTGACTGATGACACGGAGTATGGCTGGTGAGAAGAAGAGGGATCGAGAAAGACGCCCTGGCATTTTAAGTTGATTTACCAGTGACACCCCTGTTTCCCCCCTCTCGTAAAGAATGTAGGAGCGAGCCAGTATTGCCAGAGCATCAGTTCGGAGTCAGGTGGCCTTGGGTGCCGCTTCTTAAACGCAAACATGAACTACGTCGGGGTCTTGTTATAAGGCAAATGCTGATCGGGAAGCTGTGTGGGGGATCCAAAACTTCTCATTTCTGACAGGGTCTTAGAACTTTACAATATCACTGGTTCTACAGAGTGCAGATTTTGTGATACCTTTAGCTTTCATTGCCAATAGGATGACCACCAATTGTGCCAATCAATAAGGTAAAGAGAAACAGAAAAGGAGAAAGAATAGCAAGCAGGGCATTGCTAAGTGAGGAAACAGAGTTATGGATGAGTAGCAGGAACAGTTGCCTGTACTGGATGCCCGGCCCTCTCCTGTCCAACTAATACTAAGTAATTAAGAAACCTGGAAAATCTGGTCATAAATAAATTATCACAGAGGCAGGGTAAGTGAGGGAGAGATGCAGGCTGCTCCTCACAACACAGCGCTTTGATTTTATTCCACCAACAAAATGTATTCTACAGGTGAATATAGTCAGACATCTGTAACAAACAATCTGGGAGAATCTCATAAGCAAGAATGTTAAAACCCAAACTAGAGTGGAAGAAATTGTGAAATATAATTAAGAATAATTCGAGAGACTCAATCATATCCTGTCGTACAGGAAGTTAGTTGTGGGCTCACTTTCTGTGCTGTTTTGTTTTCAGCATTATGTCGAATGTTCATGGACTTGATAGGTTTTCAATGCGGTCCTGGTAAGAAGGTGACGCCCTTTACATTCTCTCCAGGACATTTCCAGTTCTTGATTCTGAGGGTGTTCTAGCCTCTCTTCCTCCTTTTATCTGTTAAGTCTTACCAAGTCTTTTCCCACTATGTTCAATTCAACAAATATCAAACATATTACATTTTTATAAGTTAATAACTGTAACAGATTCTCACTCATTTTTTTCATCAAATTATTTCAAAGTGTCTTCAAGTCTATCTAAAAGAGAAAATAGAGCTCACAAATGTTTTCCATTTTAAGAACCATACACTGACCTATACAGTCTCCACCCAAACATTGGAGCAAAATCATACACAAAGAAATCAATAGGTTAGTAGTGGAAAATGATCACTTATCATAAGAGAATTAATGATGCATCATTTTTACCCTATTTCAGCTGCTTACAATTTTGTTCTGTCGAACAGTTTTATCTGGTGCCAAATTACAACACAAGTTTTGTTTTTAATAGAAAAATATATAACTAAACTAGAATAAGGGTTCATGCTAAAAAGTAATTATGACTACTGAGACAGTCTAGCAAAGCCATAAATAATTATTTTCATTTTTCATTCATGTATCCCAATATGATCTAATATTTCATAATAATTAACTCATTAATCCTTACATACTGTCAGTTGTACAGGTAAATATTCTAATTAATTTTATTTTGCTGATTTTTAAGGTGTTGCAAAATTGCTTGCATGCTATAGTTTTATTTGCTTTTTTTTGTTTGTTTGTTTTGGCGGGGGCGGAATAAGCAAGTGTTTCCTCCTCAGTCCTCACCAAAACTATTTTACCACCTTGAATCAGGGAGTGATTTTCTGAGCAAGGGAAACTGACTGACAGGCTGGGTGTTTAAGCAGAGTACGTTTCGTCTGACTTCTTCCCCTGTCAGCAATATTGTTTTCATAATATTTTATTGGGCTTCTCTCTAGGTCACCCCATTATCAAAATTTTTTCTTTGGACATTCTTCCCAGTTGAACGTTTTTCCCTAGCATTATCAAAAATTGAATGTTTCCTTCAAGGATGTGTATCTTATTATGTAATATCAAATTTTTACCCTATTAACTAATTTCACTTTTAAATTAAATTGTTTGTTCTGCCCAGAGGTCATTAAATTGAATATTACCACTTTGTTCCTTTCTGGCTTTCTTCTTGTGAAAATCATTCTGGTCAGATTTAAGGAGGAATCAGCTGCTCCCAACTGCTTCCTCTAAGATACACCTGTGGAGCACTAGCATGCCAAGTAGAGATCTTAAAGCTGTAATATTCTAATTACTTTTTCACATGCAAAGCCCATTCTCTAATGTCCTTCTAAACTGTTTAAACATAGCCACAGGAGAATATCAAAAGGATTAGCTTTTAGCCAAATACATCTTTGATTTTCTGTGGAATAACCATGGCAGAGTACTCCAAAATTTATTTATCAAGTGATTATTAATTGTAACTAATAAGTTGATTAGAGTGGAATAATAGATAATGTGGGTCTAATTGGATGGGGAATGGGAGGTTAAGACAGAATGGGGAGGAAGTAACAGGTGGGATACCTAACATTAAAGGCTTTTTAAAGCGTGATATGGAAACCTAATACAGATGATTTTTTGATATATACATATACAATATAAAAAATGTTTAAATGCAGTTACTCCATAACAGGAGTTAGAGGCCCTGATAGATACAAGCTAGCAAATGAAAACCCAAATTGCGGGAATGGATTCCCTCTTTTGGAGATATTGACCAGAGAGATGCCCTAGAACCTCAAACAATACTAGCTTTGCCATTGTACTTGGTTACCCACCAAAACATGATGGCAAGACTCTGCTACTTAAACACTACATACCTGAGTCACCGAAAAATAAAAAAAAATCAAGCTGGTACTGACTCTAAACTTCATTTCTGCCTGCTACTTTTCACAATACTAAAAGGTGGTATGCATGTTACAGGATGAGAAATGTAATCATCACCCTTACCCAGCTGTGAACCATGTTAGCTACAATAATACCTAGATTGTCAAAATATGCCAACTGTTACAATAATGGAACAAATGCAAGTAACCAACTACCTTCTAATTTGATTTAAGGCCCACTTCACATGTTGGAGGCCATACCTAATATGCATATCAGGTCAAGAATCTGTGGATAGACAGGTCACATGCCATAGGGATAACCTACTGCTATTAATCTAAGATATAGACATAATATTAATCTGACTCCTAATGGCTTGTTATCACCATAGATTAGTGAATCTCTTGAGTCTCACCAGAGAAGGCTTTTCTGGCAATAGGTGGCTATTGACACAGAGACCTACAACTGATCAAAGTGCAGAGAATAAGAGAGTGAGTTCTCAGTGCAAAATAGAACGCCTATATTGCACTCTACCCTCCCAGGACTCACTCAGGGACCATGGTGTAAGAGGAGGTAGGAAGATTATAAGAGATAGAGGTTGCAAATGAATAGAAGGAAAGTGGACTTTAGGATATCATGAGGTAGTTGTTCATATAAATCGATAGCACTTATGACAGCATGTGCAAGACCTATGCAAATTCAAGTCAGATGGGGGGCCTCATTGATGGGGGAGTCGGGCAGAAAACCTCAACATTAGCTGAGAATCTACTGGCAATTGAGAGCTGATTCTGTGACACGGAGGGTCAGTTCTCTTTACTAGTGTGACACTGGTATGTTGACCAGATGCCAAGGGATAGACCCACACCCAAGAGCACTGTGGAATCATAGATTTGACTTGATAGGCCTTTTTTTAACAGACAGCAGTAATAGAGCACGTACAGCTGGTGGGAGGTAGTAAGGTGAGGTAAAGGGAGGTAGGGACTCCGGATAGGATCAAAACTCACTGGATGAAATTTTAGAATCGATAAAAAAGATTTTTAAAAGATACCAAAACTTGTAAAGGAGTGAAAATACAGACGATAGAGTTTATGCAAGTGTGTATAGAAATGAAATCCAGTGCAAAAAGGAAAAGTACTCAGAAGACATGATGAGTGCATGACTGGAAAAATCAAGGTGGCAAAGATTTTTCCATTCTAAATGATGAAAGGGAGACTCCACTTCCTTTTGTGGAATCAACAATAGGATGTCTTAAAGTTATACAAAAACAAAAAGGGAAAATCTATAGATTGGGTTCTATCTGGAGTCATGACAATTATTTTAGTTCTCAGAGCAACATCTGAGTAAACTAGTGCTGGATGGTTAAAAAACCAGCCTGTTCCACCAATTATGTTTTTATGTGGTTATTTATAATAGTGGCCAAATTATTGGTGTGTAGGTCTGTGCAAATATGCTTGTACCTCAGTGCTCAATAGCAATTATTTCTTGTACAAGATATCACATGCTGCCAAAGTATGATTCATGTGTTAATTTGACTTGGTGGTAGCGTCTCCTTGTTTGGTCAAACATTCATGTAGAGATTACTGTTTAGGCAATTATACTTCTCAGTAGAGGGTATTGAGAAGACTTTTTCCAGTCAGTTGAGGACTTTTGAACAAAAACTGATGTCTCCCAGGAAGGCTGAAATTTTCCTCAAGAATACAACATAGAAACTCTGCCTCTTCAGCCTGGTGCTCCAGGCAACTGGGAATTCAAGACTGCAATATTAGCTCTTAACTGAGTCTCCAGTCTGTTAGTCTCTTTAAAAATAGTGTTTCCAACCTCTATTCTCTCTCTCTCTCTCTCTCTCCTCTCATTTTATCTTTAGAATCCATTCTAATAGCTATCAGAGTATATCTTTAGCTCCTGTAATGCAATTTACATTCAACTTTGGACCACTTTCTAGGAAATTAGAAAAAATAAAGGTCTATTTCCATACATTTGGGTCAGTTTATATGCATACACTTGTTTGAAAATGATTACATGTATGAAGACCCTGCTTTCACTGGACTTTCCAAAACTAAGTCCTCATCTGTTAATGACTAAATTATCTACATGCCTTGTTCTCTCTTCTCCTGTGAAACGGTGCTGGTTTTAACTCACAGGAACATCTATGTCTACAGGTTATTCTAATACTGACATCAATCCTTATCCAAATAAGATAAAATCTTACCTGCACAGTGCTCAATGCCAAAAGTCCTTCCCAATTAGATCTGCCCACGCTGCTGTTTCCTTAGTTCCTGGATGTAAAACCTGTGCTGTAGTCAGTCTAAATTCTTCATGTTGTTTAAGGTAGAGTCTAGTCGCACTCTCTTTTTTTTTTTCCACTTGATCTCTATAATGGTCTTACTCTGCTCTTCCAACTACTTAAATCGCACCTGTTACTGAAAACCTAACTGTAATGTCATATTAGCCTAAAAATTCTCAAGTTCATGTGGTCTACAGTGAAGACCGTGGTATTTGAGTGTAGTAGCTGTGACAGATCATCATAAATTCATGGGATCATGGTGAAAGAATATCAGGATTATCTGTTTGTTCCAGGCATGATCAAAGGTACTAAATACCTTCAATACCTTCAAGATCTTCTTAAAAGTGGTTGTTGCCTCCCTCCTCCACAGCTATAATGAAAAAAAAAAAACCTTCTGCATATTTCATCTTACAAACAGCTCCAAAATCTCAAAAAAGTCATCTCTTAAGCCATACATTGAAAAAAACACCCAGGTAATATAGTATTTACTGGGAATTATAATTAACAATAGGCCATGTTAATGTATAAGCCACCATAGAAACTATTATCTCTCCTGGGTTTTGTGATGTGTGCCTTTAGTACCACCTACTTGGGAGGCTGATGCAAGAAAATAACTTGTGCCTCCTAACTCAAGGCTAGCCTCGGCAATATAGTGAGATCCCATAAAAAATAATGTTATCATATCATAGCAAATCTCATCGTTATGTCAATAGGAATAACTCATATAGTCAGAATTTTGTCTTCTTTTTGCTACTTTAATATTATTTAATGACTTCCAAATATATTGCAGTCTGACTGCAATGCTACACTCATCTATATAGATACTTTTAAATTAATCGTACAAGTTACATTTGCCTAGTTTTATTCTCTATCAAATGAGATTAGAGTCTCCCACAGGTCAGGCACTGTCTTTATAGTCACTTTTTCTTTGTTTATACTGACCTAGATCAGTGAAAGTAATGGTTTGCTTCAATAATTGCTAAGTTAAATTTAAGAATAGATGTAAATAAGCAAAAATGTGCCCAGAAGAAATATTTTTTTCATTCTTGATAGAGTTCTGTGGATATTGCTGAATGTGATTCTGAGATCCTGGATTTAATACCCAAGGCTGAAAAGGCATTCTTTGTAGAATCTACTTTCTAGGTTGAGTCATACAGAAAATATACTGATTGTTTGTGGCTTTCCTTTTTCTTAACGTCCTTTCTATTTCTATTAACTTTTGAAAATATATACGTGTTAACAATAAGGATAGCCCTCCTCATTCACAAAAAGATATGTAAATTTTTCTTTTTAACTCAGAATGGGTTTGGGGAATGACATGGACATATGTAGATACTTTAAAATAATTTTGTAGCTCTTGAGGTGGGACCAAGATCTAGCTCCCTGAGGTCCTGAGGGATTCCCAAATGGGCATCCCGAAACACAAGTATGCATGAACTCCACTAAACAGACTCAATATATTATATGAGTGTGTGTGTGTGTGTGTGTGTGTGTATTTATAAAGCCAAAGAAGAGGACAAGAAATTGAGAGGGAGTAAGGTAGGGACATGGGAGGAGGTGGAGGGTCTGGAGAGGCATAGAAACAATGCAAACAAAATACTCACGCATGAAATTCTCAAAAATAAAATGCATTTTGAAAAAAATAATAAAAAATTTTTAGAAGTTCTTAAAATATGATTCTACAGAGGTTTTCACGCTAGAAGTCAGCCAGTACTTCATTCTAGAACCCATCCGCAATAGCTTTAAATCATCCCTGCGTGGCAACAACTTAATTTTACATTGGCCTTTATTCTGCTATCTTGGTAACTAGTTGAATCTGTAGCTTCAAACTGTGCAGAACTTTGTGTAACCTAAGCATAGGACTACTCTGGTTTGGTTTTACTTTTTTTCCTGTATTCGTTCTCAGAAATAGAGGGTGTCTTAAAAAGTCTTCCTCATAGTTTTGCAAAGTAATGACCTAAAAAGGAAAAGACACAGAATATGTAACGCATAATTAGGAGAAATAGCATCATCTGGAAATACGCTAGAAGACTAAAACCTTAATTTAGCGGATGTGAAGAAGAAAAGGAGGAAGAAGAGAAATAACTTCCAAGATGATCTACTGGCCTTGCATTCCCGTATCTAACGTTGCTCTATTAAGTTTTTTATGTCGAAAAATTTAAAGCATCTTCTGTGTGCCAATAATTTATTTTTGAAGTGAAATGCTTTCCCAAAATATATACCAACAGTCTAATTATAAACATAATCAATGAAACTTCTCATTTAATAATCCCTAGGAAAAAGCACTACAATTTTGCATTGAACAACAGAATGAAAGGGAAATATAAAATGTCACCAATCCTCCACTTTACTGTTCGAAAAATGCCATTTCCCCTGGATTCCACTGCAGAGAAGATAGATACTTTAAGTTATATGAAGACTGTATCAAAATTCACCAGGATTTCCATCACAGAGAACACTCACTTAACTTTATAAATCTACATGCTCACAGAAAACATGTCTTGCAAGAAAGTCTTAGTCTGATGCCCCAAAAGGAAAATTCTGGTCTTTAAGTTTTAAAATTTGTATATGAGGGCATCTTCTCTAGGTTCAGTTCTTTTTTAAAAATATTGTTTCTATTGAATTTTTGCAAAAATCACTGTATTTTTTTTAAATTTTTTAATTCAATTTTTGTGATTTTCATACAATATAATTAGGGGGGATTTAGGTCTCTCTTGTATCCACACCTTCTCCACTGCTTCCCACCCAATTTAACGTACTTTCACATATGTAATATAGCCTATAGATTCTGGTCTGTGTCCCCAAATGTCCTTCAGTGTAGATCCATCCATTGGTTCCATGAAGAGACCAATCCTTGTAAGACACCCTCCCCTATCTTCACCCCTCTTATAACACTCACCCCCACCAGATTTCATGTTTCATGTACTCTGTTTTTCACACACACACACACACACACACATATATATATATATATATATATATATATATATATATATATATATAAACTTAACTACTATCTATCACACTTTCAAAAAAAGCGAACTCCTCCTCTCCCAGCAGTTATCAGTTGTTACTAATTCCTCAGCTAAGATTGGGGCTTCTTCCCCACTCCCCACTATTATGCTGGGATTTTGTCTGTTTTGAGCTTGTGTGCGTGTGTGTGTGTGTGTGTGTGTTATACAGGCTGTTACCATTGCTTTAAGTTCATATGAGTAACTTCGAGCTGTCTGTAATCCTGATTCCTTTTAGTCATAAACCACCTTTGACTCTAACAATCTTTCCACTCCCTTTTCTGCAACAATCCCTGAGCCTTGAGTGGCAGAGGTTTGATATAGGTGTCCTCTCCACCTTCTTCAATCTCTTATTCTCTGCACTTTGGCCAGTTGTGACTTTCTGAGTTAATCACCATCTTTTGCATGAGGAAGCTTTGCAGATGAGCGTTGAGAGATGCATTAATCTTCTTTCTGCCCCTTTTCTACTGTGTTCCTGGAACCTGAGGTGGAGAGGCTATATTGTAGATATGTCACTTAGGCTTCAGCACTTCTTAGTCTCAGTCTTTTTCCCTTTTTATTTGGTAGCATAGCTCCCATGAATGTTTAGAAAGTCACACTCTTATAGTTGTAACTTCTAGATAACTTTCTAAATATACCATGATATCTCAAACATTATTTATTATTTCATTCAACTCTAAGTTCATAGTCCATTATTTTCCCTTTGGATAGTTCCAGAAGGAAAATATTTCCTACAGAATTGCTGTACATGCTTACACAAAATAATGATGGAAGCATTATATATATATATATAGATAGATAGATAGATAGATAGATAGATAGATAGATAGAGAGATTTGTACTTTTTAACACATGGCACAGTTGTTCCTTCAACTGTGTGTATGTTTGTGTGCAGGTTATATGCATACCAATTGTTCACGACTTAACAGTGGTTCAATCTGTAGTTTTCATTTTTAAGAGAGCTTATGAGCTCTCTTTCATAGAATCTACAAATCGATTCTGAATTTCAATCTTTTCACCAGGTTTGCGGTATGATACTCCCTTATGAGAGTATCTTACATTGCTGGACAACAGTAACAGAGAAATACAAAACACCAACATTGAAATAAGAGGAAAAAGGCAATCTCAGAATAAATAAAATGCATATAGCATTCGGGACACATGTTTCCAAACCAGTGATATTTGAGCAGAAACTGAATGAATTCTGAATTGTGGCACCACCTGAATGAGGCCCACTCTGCACACAGGAAGCAATTAGAGCACCAAATCTAGTTCAAATACTTTTGAATAAAACTGATAAAGAGACCAGCTAAAAAAAATGTGGTCCAGCATGGGCTACATAGTGACTTCTAGGTCTCTTGAGCTATGAAATAATACCTTGTCTCAAAAGTGAAACTTTTTAAAGGGACAGAGAAGAAAAGGTAAAAGGATAAGAAATAAATTAGGAATAAATAAATATGTTAGTTGTATATACATTTAAATTTAGATTACTTTTTCAATGATAACTTTTCATCATAATAAATTTGACATTTTTCTATGAAAGAAATAATTTAGAAAAATAATATAAAGATGGGAAAGGATTTGGTTTGCAATTTAAATATATGCATTGCAATGCTATTTGAGGAATAGACTACCAAGGGATAATGATGATCAAGTGGGCAAGGTTTCTAACATAAACCAGATACCTCGTTTCAGATACATTTTCAGATTAGAGCTGAGAGGAGTTACAGATAGATTCATCTTTTACATGAGAAAATCTACCAAAGAATCATCACAAAACATTTAACTTACATGAAGGTCCAAAGAAACTTTGTAAGGAAAAGATTTCTGGTAAGTATTGAGAACTTAGATATACACATCCAAACATGCAACAACACCTGGATATTCATGTGATCTGAAGTGAGATTATCACTCAGACAATTAGATACGAATTTCAGGATTATCAATATAGAGAAAACTTATAGCAAAGATGCACAAGCAAGTGATTTGTGTGTGTAAACTCTGTGGTATAGGGCTTTTTGAGTTAGAAGTTGAAATTAGTTGAGTGGTTAGTGATATTTTCAAGATATAAAAAAGTAAGTATTCAATTAAATTCTTGACCACAATAATAGCAGACACCAGAAGAAAACCTATAATATGATATTATACTGAAGAATGGAAGAGTAGGTTGTCTACCAGGAGTAAACTCTTCATTGCACTATAACAACCCCAGGGTGATTAAAAAACTGTCTATAGAGTTAGGTTCTTCTTTGAGAACTCTTTTCTTAGAAAAGCTAGAGTTAGCATGTGAGATAGATCAGGGGCTAAAGGAACAAGATGGTAGAGGTGACCATGTACAGGTTTTACAGACGAGAAAAAGTGTTAACCTAAAATTGAGGCCCTGGGTTATAGAGCCTGCTCCTCCTCATGGCTAAAGTCTACAAGTATGACAAGGACTGATATTTATACAGAATAAAATTTAAATTTAAAATGTTTTCCATGGAAGTAGGTTACAAATAAGATCAGGCACTGCTCAATCATAGGGTTATCACCCATGCAGGTAATACACCTAATTTATCAAACGTGATAACTTGGCAACATGGCCCACTGTGTAATATTGGCTGTTTGCCCTGATTTTTGTTTCCTGGTGTCATGACAGAATATTGTCATATCAACATATCAGTAGCAGCTAAAGAGATCAGCATTCAATGCGTAGCATCTATTGAATGCATACTCTTTGTCTATCATCACAAAGTTGAAAAACTGTAAGTTGACTTATTCTAAGTTAGAGCTCATCTATAGTCATCAAAAGGTCTCTGAAAGTGAAGTCTCAATTGACGCCAGCACAGTGGCCTGGAAAGCAACATACGGCAGGATGAGTGACTGAAAGGCAGATCTAACCAGAAAGTAGTCCTGATCAGTACCTTAAGAGGTACAATTCTGCACCCAACAAATACTTGTTTTAGAATATGAAAAGTAAATGGATTAAATAAAAAGAAAAAGAAAAAAAAAACCTCAACAACAGAACAAAACAAGTGACAGACTGTGAGTCTCAAGGTCTATCTGTCCTTTACATTTATCTTCTAATGTGTATGTGATCTTGAACTAATCCTAAATCTTACTTTTGAAAAAGTCAGACAGATCACCAGGAAAAGAAAGTACCACTCATTAAGGAAAAGAGCCCTTAAGAAAAGCAAATGAAACTGAAACTGAAAATACTTCCTAAACCTGGATCGATATAAATGAAATCCACAGTGCTTGTTAAATGGAATCATTGAAATAAATGTAAATTACTGGGTCAAGGAAAAGTTATGGTTTTGGAGAAAAATCATGGTTTTAGTAATAATCCTTCCTGGAAAAAAAAGTATTAGGAATTAATTATAGCTAATGACGAGTTCTAAACTTGGTTTATGTTATCAATGTCAGAGGTTTTGCCCAATAATGCAAAAATAAAGTGTCAGTACGAAAACACCATATTTTGGAAATTTTAATTCTCTATTTTTTCTTGTTTACTTTTTTTCCTTTTTCTTCTATATAGTGAACTATAAAATAGTACTGCCAACTGCCATTGTCTAAACAGATACAATAAAGTATAATAAAGTAACATATACCAAATGATCTCCGATAGTTACATTATACCTCTCATATTTAATTTATATGTTCTCCCCACAACCTACCCTTTTTCAGTCTTTACCATTTATAATTTATTATATTTCTAATGAATCTCTTCGATTATACATGGTTTTCAGAAATGCTTTGTAACTATCCTGTTATTTTCTGCAGGAGTGGTTTCTGAAAGACAGGGATTTTTAAACATGCTTTTAACAAATGCCTCGCACCCTCAGAAATGTCTCCTGAGCTGCTGTCCATGTGAACACCAGGGAAGAAGATTTAATGATCTGTCCCTTGAGATATTTTGTTGGTTCACAGAAATGAAGGAAGTCTACAATCATCCCTTTATTAAATGCTTGTGTCATGCTTTGTTACTGTTTATGGTTTAAAGAAAGGCAGTTTTCCAGAATTTATACTTTCTTCTTTCTGCTACAATTCGCTTAAAAAAAAAAGAGTATTCTAATCTATGTTCTTAAAATGCTAACAGTCATTATATATACAGATATATAAACTTATCAAATCCAAATGTGCCATATCTACTTTAAAAACAAAAAAATTTCACTTCTTTTTTCACTTAACTCTATAGTATTTTCCATCTAAATATACATCTAATATTTTATTTCATCCTAAGATTTCATTTTCCAAAATTATTTGGTCTACATTACATACACTTCTAATTTTTCATTCCAAACTATATTTTCAACATTAAATTTTGAAGATGACAAACACAAGAATCATGTCAGCAATGAATCTATACATAATGCTCAGCTGGTCAAAGGAATAAAGACGATTAATCAATACTTCAGTATAAGGTATTGACCAGCAATCTCTTGTTTAAACATGCTATATGGCTTGGGCACAGAATAGCATATACCATGTTTCCATACTATGAAATAAGACTAGATGGACTTTGAAAATTGTCCCTATGAATCTGCAGATTGCTCTCCAAGGAAGATATGAAAATTAGATTTGATTGCAAACAAAAGAAACTGTCTGGCTAGCTTAAGTAGAAATAAAATCTATTCAAGGATATTGTGCCACCCACAGAAATAAGAGCAAATTTGATGACCAGGTTCTAAAAAGTAAGCAACTCCTAGATTCCAAGGAAATAAAGACTAATCTCTTCAAGAAACCCTTGAATATACATCATTCTAACTCAAAACACATGATCCCAGAAGAAAGAGCTCAAGGATACTCTTCGCTCATCACTGGTTGGAGAAATTTGAGTTCCTCGACTTTAAATTTCACTCAGCATACTCAAAATGAGGGAGAATATTTATGTGTAAGAACAAAATTCTATTATTAAACAGATTAATTAGAAATTAGATTTTAAATTTAAAACAAATTGATTGTAAAAAGGGAAGGAAATATAAAGTATAAAGTATGTAATGCTAACCAAATAGCATTAGACTTTTAAAATATGAGTACAAGTTAATGGGATTTAAGAACAACATTCCACGTTCAGTACTTTGCCAGGGAATGGAAAAAAAAAAAAAAAACAAGTACTAATAAAGAGAAATGGTGATTCCAGAGAAATAGGTTACAGAATATATTGTACTTGGGTCAACAGATTTGCCCTAAATTCCAGGAAATATTTACATATACTGGATGTGCTGGATTTTTCCAAATACTGAGAAGAATATTTTGCTTTTTGTGCCGGCAAAGCCAGACTTTAAATACTGTACTGTTGGTTTACCTGTTAAGAATTTCATTCTCCAAACAGCCCTGAAATTTCACTGCCAGAGAACCTCTACTTTGAGCCACGCTTTACTTCTTTATTTCATTTATTTGTGCACTTGATTTTTAATTGTTGTTCCTGTCTTGTTTATTTGTTTAGGGTTATGAACCTCCCTGAAAGAACCACTTATGAGAAAAACATTAATATGAAATACTAATTGAATGCACCCTTTCATCACAGAAGCCAGCAAGAACACCCATCTGAGAGTGGCAAAGTTGGAAGTCACCAAGAGGGAATAAAGAGGTAGAACATTGGACTAGGAAGCAGCCTGAGGCCCACTCTGGAAGAGGCTATCGATGCCTGGCTCTCATCCTCCCCCCTCCAACAACTCTCAGTAAGTATCTATGGATTGATTAAACAGGAAATCTACAGTACACTTATTCAAAATAATCCCAAATTATTTAAATCTCTACTTTTTTGTTTTTGTTTAGAATGTAGACCAAATACTTGTTGAAATCATTTAGCTGAAACCTATTATATATGTTATACATTTGAAAATTGTTTTCATACCCCAATTATGTCATATCTCTTGAGTTTAAATCAGATTGCCGAATTCATTATAAATTACCAACTCAATCAGAATTTTCATTGGAAATATGTCTCACTATCTATTGCTTTTAATAAAACAAAACATTTCACAATTTTCACCACTGAGCTCGTTTTATTACTTTGTATTACATCACATATAATGATTCATTTCTGACTATCATACTTAATATTATATTCTATAATCTATTCTACCATGAATTTTATAACACTTTCCTTAGGTTACATAATTGAAGAAAAATGCTAGTGAACTTATATCAAAATATATGAATCATAACTAAAATTGTGCTTAAATACCTTCTTAAGGGAGAATAATCTAAATAGGTAGCCCCCTTTTTTGTGGACATATTTTTAAAAATCTCCTTCAGTCAATCAAACAATTATTTAGCTTTATATTGTTACATCATGATATCTTCTATTGGAAGTTAAGTATAATTCACAGTTAACAAATAAATGAACAAAGTGTCCAGAAAAAGAATAATGTAGGGAAAGCTCTCCAAATAATCATCCTAGGAGTGCAGATGTGAGTGTGAGGTGGGGGTCTGGAGCTGTGACCTGGCAAGCATAACCATGAACCTTACAATGAAAAGAAAAGAACTTTACTACAATTGTAACATTGCAAAAAATATTTTTGTGTAACTTTTAGCACAGAAAGGATGCATAACTCTTTACCAACTGAGCTTTCCAAACTTAAGTCGCCCTGGTCTGAGTGCAGTGCTTTTTCCATAGATGATGTCTTTTGCCCCTATCCTGTGATTTCAGACTTCTTATTTTCCCTCCAGGAGTAGTACATTTTTTGGACAGTAGAGGGCACTTTGAATTTAGACAAAGCCCTAGAAATCCCTGAATCTTCATTCAGAGAGCTTTTGTTTGACTCTAAAGAAATAAAATAAAATACAATTTCTGCCTAGATTTTAAATGGTGTATATTTTCAAACTATGTGATTAAAAGTATGTTTCTATAATGTGAAATCAGTTTTTCATTTTATATTATTTTATAGAAGTACAATAATGTCAAGTGTATGAAATATCAATGTCTAGAAAAGACTAATGATATAATAATAAATTTTGATCAGCTCATGAATGAATAAGTCTTTTATTTCTTTCTAATTGAAAGTGTCCATGAAGAACAGATCTCCACATATACATTAACTAAAACCTCAAAAATATATAAAAATTTAGAAGCACAGAATAAAAATAATAATATTTGAATGAAATCAGAGACACAGAATTCTATTTATCCACATCACCAAATAAATATCTACACCTGTCCCTCTTCCATTCATGAAAGTTGCATGCATACTTAATAAAATGTATATTTTCATCTATTATCACATAGTTCATAAAATTTCCTTTCTTCTCACTTCAGTAGATAGTATTGAAATGATCTGAAAATCAAACATCTTGTGTAAAGAAACTCCTCAGATCTTTGTGAAATGCTCCAACATGTTGCTGAAATTTAAGAAAAATGATTTTAGTATAAATGATATATGGATGTTTTCCTTATATAAATGGATAATGTAACCACATTAATTTGTGATAAATGTAATATTACTTGTACATGTCCACTCTACTTCAAGTAGCAGAAATAAAACAATATGTATTAAAATTTCAAAATAGATTGTTACTTTTTAATTAATTTTTTGCAATTATGACACCAAATTCTTTCACCTTAAAAATATTTCATTTCCCCATTCAGTTTAAATCAGTTACCATGTAGGTAACAAACTGAAAATATATAATTTGACTTATTCAATCTAACCAAAAATGTATTTTTTTTAAGGCATCCAGGCTATAGAGAATTTACCAGATTGACCTTATGGAACTGGAACCTAGAATAAGAAATGAAAGACAAGAGTAAGTCCACTTAATTTTCCAGCAAGTAAACAAAGTGTCTACAATTATTAACGCTTAAATGTCCAGCTATATAAAGAAACCCGTAATTGCACAACAGAACTGGACGTGGTAGATATGATCTATCAAAAACTTTGGGCAGAATTTATTTGCCTAGGAGATAGCACTAGAGAAGAAAAAGTGAGGTGTGCCCCCCCCCGAAATGTTCAATTAAGGTTGTTTTCTCCAGAATATTTAGTAGAGAAAAATTATACTTAAAACAAAATTTAAAATTTGTTCCTTATCTAAATGAAGTTGAATGTTTCCTGTCACCATGACTTCCAAAACACATGAGTAAAAAATATTATGAAGATGTGTCTCACATGTAACCTTGCCCTTTGTCATTTCATAAACGAAAGGCAAATAAACAGCAATTGTCGCCACTCTAAAGGCACCGCGGGCTCCTTGGCATTTGTTCTTCCGCCTTCCCTCATTTGTTACTGCGGGTAAACTGTGCTTGCTGCTAACACAGCTGGGCAGATCTAAAACAGGGAGTGTAACAGGCTCAAATGGACAGCGCCTATTATCTCCCCTTTTCTCTCTTGCCCTTTTATGGCCTATAACTTCATTCAATCTGTAGCTACATTTATGTTCCTTTTACAACAAAAAGGGTCATAATGCTGTCTGTGATAACACTGAAATTGCCTAATTTGTTCGTCTTCTTTCAAGCCTCGGAACTGGTCACCATCTCAAGTTACGCCTTGTTTTGTCCCATCAACTTTGAAAATGCTGGTCGTGTAGAAGCTCTGCGATCCGGCCCAGGGAACGCCTCTGCGTGCGAGATCCGCATGCAGACCCCGGCAAGGAGCCGCCAGGCCGGGCCGGCCAGGGTGACCCAGAGCGCGGGGACACTTTCCAGAACACGCCGGGTGCGGTTCCGCTCTGTGGGAGGGGGCAGGTTTGGGGCCGAGCCGGCAGCCGGTCAGCTGACGCCCAGAAGGCCGAGTGCAGGAATGCGAAGAATTTGCTTGCTCAGAGGATGGGAGCGACAGGGACTCCCCATTCTGACCCCGGTGCGCGCCGGCCTGGGCGAAGCAGGGCCTCCCCGCAGCTGTCGCCGCTCGCGCAGTCGCGGCGGCCCGGGTCCCACCGCTGCGACCGGACCGGATGCCGGGCGGGCCTGCAGCTGCGCTCTCTCTCTCTCCCCCCCCCCCCACCCCCCGTCTTCCTCTCGCTTCCCTCTTTTTGATTTCCTGCCTGCACCTCTGCTAAAAAGCGGAGAGCCATCTGCGAGCGGCGGAGAGCTTGCTGGGGAGGAAGCTGAGTGCAGTAGTTAGCACTTGTAACAAAGCCAAGCTCTGGGCCCTCCGGTGTCTCCTCCCGTGCGGGTTAGGGTTTTCCTTCTCCCTGCTGCAATGCTTTGTCAGCCGTGTTCTGGGAACTAACTCCCACGTAGTCTCCTCCTCCTTTCTGATTTTCAAGGATGCTTCACCCCTCACCCCCCTCCAAAAAGGAAAAATACCAAAAGCATAAAAGGGAGGTAAAAATCTCTAAGATAACTTTGTATTTTGCAACTGAGATTTGAATAAGATCCCTTTCATAGAAAAGGAATTTTTTTCAAGTCCCGGGACAATAAAACAAAACTCAAATGGATGAATATAGCAGGTTGGGGAGCAATTAGCTGCTAATTTGGAAGAGCACTTCTTGAGGATTTTCCTGACCTGCCCATTCATGTTAGCTCCCTTTCTAAGATCTTCCTCTTTCAAGGCTAAAAGCTGGGTAAGATTCAGCTCATAAAAATATGTCACAGCAATCGGAATTTACCCTTTGACCCTCTGTCCCCTCCCTGCCACATCTCCTCTGCATGTTTTCTCTCTCTCTCTCTCTCTCTCTCTCTCTCTCTCTCTCTCTCTCTCTCTCTCACACACACACACACACACACACACACACAAATTCACTAGCTAGCTGTTTTCACTACACAGATGGTAGTCTTGCTGCGGAAAATTGCACAAACTGAAACTTCTAAAATCCTTCTAACATAAATTATTTGCAATTTCCTTTTTTAGACCGTTCTATATGAATTTTTTTGTGGGTTCGTTCAGATGATCATATTCAGTATTTGATACAGAAAGTATAATTCCTTCAGAGATTCTAGGGGCTATGATGAAGCATGCCACAAAAGAGTAAAAAGCTCTGTCTCAAATATATGAGGAGAATTTCTAGTTTTTTTCTGGGAACCTGTTCACCTTTCCAAATAATTTTTCCTGCCTTTGTGCACTGAAAGCCCCATTACCAGCCATGGAAAAAATAGTGCTAAGTGTTCTATACAATTTCTTTGTGTGTGTGTGTGTGTGTGTGTGTGTGCGCGCGCGCGCGCGCGTGCGTCCGTGCGTGTGTGCGAAGCTAGAAAAGCCAAGAAAATGGGGCAAACACTGAATCAGGCCACCAGGGCCAGTTCAAACACACCCAGAGACATTTTTACTGCATTATTTGAACTATTACTAAATAAAATGCTTCTTCTTGGAGCTTGGCAAAGTACTAATTTTCCAAAACACGAATACAACTTCTGCTGAAAAGTTTGAAATAACTCACATATTTCGCCATAGTGTGGTACCCTCCCTCTCAACTGAATTCACAGTATTTCCTTAGCCAGACCTTGAATATCACAAAGAGGGAAGACCCTCAAGTCATGATTAGAAGAGTAAGACAGCCAGGCAGGCAGCTCTTGAATCCAGAGATATGGAGACAAAATGGACATGTTTAACATTGTTTTCTCCATGAACATCGTGATTACAAATGAATTAAAATAGTCTCTGGCACTCCAGTACTAGATGCCTAAGTCATGACTTAACTGGCATGTCAAAAAGGAAATTGCCATGCAATAATTAAGCAGATTTTAACATTATTACAGTTGTATTTTTGAAGAAAATTATTTTTCCTCTCATATTGTCAGGCTGTGCTGTTGGGTAGGATTGACAGAGTTGAAATCAGACCACAGAACTAGTAATCTATAAATAATTATGTAAGACCTTTTTTCTGCATTATTTTCCCCAAATTTATGGGGAAAAGTTTTCAAATTTCCTGTAGCAATTGTTCACATTTGTTAATGATATTTCTGTTTGGCACAGCATAGAAATTGGCAATTGAACAATTTTAAGTACAGATTTAGCTAACAACAGTTTCTCACTATTGTTTCTACAAGATGGCCAAATTGCGGGGGAGGAGGGTGTCTTCTTTTTATATGTCAGCTTTATTTGAAATTCTTTTAGCTAAAGACTTAAAGATAAATCTGCAAATACACCTAGATGTATTTTATCATTGTCACTGGCTTTGTAGAGGTCAGCCATTTTTCTTGAAACCTGGGCACCAACTGCTGGTTAGAAATATTTATCCTGAAATTCCTTGTACTTTAAATAAACTACTACTTCAAGATTTCCCATGTGTCCCTCATTCATCATTAAGGCACAGTTTTTGTATCCTTTTTGTGAGCTTGGCTTGAAGTGTTTCACTCATTTGTACAATTTCTAGCAATCTTTTAACTGTATCTAGTTTCAGTGGTGACTCAATAAATTAAAACAGAGATATATGTATTTGAAGGTTTATTCTATGATTTATTTTATGCAAAATATGAGAATAATTCATTTAAAAATGGAGCCATTATTTACTTTCTGTTGTTTTTCCCCAGTATTAAAAGGTTTCTATAATGAACATCACAGAGGGGAAAATGGTTTCATTTGGCATGTTTTATCTAAGAGAAATATGTATCTGCTTTTCCCACTGAGCGGGATAATATGATAACTTTCTGGTTATATCCATACACAGAACCTGATCAGTTTCTCTTGTGGTTCTTTTTTTAAGGGCAAGTTCCAGTTGGAATGTACTAATGCACATATTCATGAATCTCTCCAAACAGGATTCACAGCTCTCCAGGGAACCCTTGAAGTATGCATCATTGTTTCAATGAAGTATCTTCATTATAAAACATGGGGACTATAAAAGGTGAACACCATTTGCCACAGTTTAATATAATCTCTGGTTTGACTTGCTTCTGCTATAATCTTCCTTCCTTCCTTCCTTTTTTTCCTTCCTTTCTTCCTTCCCTCTTTCCTTCCTTTCTGTAACAAATAGGAAAAAAAATACAAATAATCCTAAAATACTAATACAAGACAAAACAGAGGAAATGTGTTTTCTATTTCAAGCTCAAATTTAATCTGCTTTGAAGTGTTATATAGATGGAGTAGGAAACTTAACTTTCAAATCCAGTAAGTTCTTACATTTGATTCAGATTTTTTTTATCTGATACAGAATAACTTATGGAAATTTCTAGTATCTGAATATGCATAAATTTCTTGCATTGAAAATATGAGGTCGAAGGTAAAAGTACAGTAATGCAAAAGTATAATAAGTAGGTAAACACCTTTAAGGCAGGCAAAGAGAAGCACTGTTTCAGAACAATGCCTGAACACAGGCACACAAATTCTTCATGCAGCAAACAAAATGACACCCTCAACTGATCACTCTATTATTTACATTTGTATTAACCATATATATGCTAACATTTCTCTTTTCTTCTCTGTAGAGTTCTAGGGAACCTGAGATTTAGGGAGTTCTACTAATGTGCATGTCACAAAGAGGCCTTTATTAGAGAGGACATGAATTGAGTTCTGAGCGAGACTACAAAAGCCCTATACTGCAAATGGGAATAATGGGGTGCTTTATAAGGAAAGAGCACTGTCTTTGGGGTATGAAGGACAGTTTAATATGACATCTATTGGAAGGGAACAAAGGAGTTATGCAGTTCACAAATTAGGGTATTCACATCCAGATATATTAGTGGTGGAGTGTAAAGAATTTGGAATTCAGTGTAAAATGATATTGTGATCTAACATAGCACACAGTGGAATGTGACATTCCTTGAATGCAAGTTGTAGAGTGATCAAAATAGATTGTGCCAGTTACAAATAACTGATACTTTGTGACTCTGTAGCAATTAGCAGCCTAAGAGAGTAATTCTTAGTGACGCTAAAAATAAGATAAGACATCTGTGATTAAGCAGGAAATGATAAATGCAATTCAATGTACCGTATATCCCCATTTTTCTTAAGTTTCTCAGTGGAAGTTAATTGAGGATATTTTTAAGATGCATAGGAGACATAGCACCTATCATGTGGAATCAATAGTTTACTGTTGCAGTTTAAGTCACCAATTTAGACAATCAAATTTCAGTTCTCTGTTGTTTAATATGTCATGATTTTTAAGAGGGAGTGAAAGTAAAGATTTACTAACTTAGTAGCCACTTGTAGGAATTCTTTGTCTGATGAACAGATCAATAGATACACTGCAGTAATATTAGCCCCTCTGCAGTTGAAATTAGTAATCGTAGACAGTCTGTGCTGCTAGATACACTGGGTTACTTTAAATTTTTGATTTCTGTGACTGTTCTGAACAATTGATACTTTTAACTGTGCATTCTTATCCCCTTAATTCCTCTGCCCTCAGTCATCAGAACCTGTTTCATACCCATCTAGATAAGTTTTGTTCTCTACACCTTAACCTTCTCCTTAAACGGAAATATCCCTTTCTGTTGTGTACCTAAACTCGTGCTGGTCTCATTCCAAATCTGCTTAAATACCTTTCACAATTCATGTAGCTGCACATACCTGTCAATCAATGAGCCTGACACTCTGTCTTTAATTTTTATTTCTGAGCTCACACTTGCTCATAAAGACCAGATGAACCTCATAAGAACCCTGAATTCAGTATTTTCAACTTTTAATTTCTATTATTTTATCCCATCTTTCACAATTCAACATATTCCTTTCTGCTGTGTTTTCTCATCTTAGAATACAGCATCACTCAGACTCTTCAATAAGAAAGCCTTAAATCATTCTCTTTTGTTCCTTCCTATCCTACATCTGCAGAATGATCTTCATTTTTATCACTGTCCTACTTAAAACGTTCATGAACTCTCACTACAATTACTGTGTAAGACTTCAGATGTTCTCCCTGTCTCTAGCCACACTTTGCATTCTTCTTCTCTGGTATAGAGAATGAAGTCAGAAAAAACAAAACAAAAACATTTTGCAAAGCAAGCTATGATGATGATTTATTCTACCCATTAGCAAAGCCTGTTGAATATGTTGAATACCTTCAATATATGTTTTAAATCATATTCTGTGTCTGAATTATGATTTCTGTTTTATTTTAGCTGTCATTATATTATACTATAGTCTTAAGATAGCAGTAATATTGTTAATGCTTAAGTTAAATTGTGGGGCATGGGTGTGTGTGTGTGTGAACTCAAGGGCTACAATTCTGTCCAATCATTCAAAGTGAAGTTAAACTCTTAATGGCGTTCAAGGAGCTAAATCTTCTATCTCCATTTTATTTTGTCTCTTTTCAGTTTTTCTTCTAGTTCTCCATGGAGATTCAACACTTTGCAACATGGAACAAGAGAATTGTGTGCATTAATTAATGTCAAGATGGTCCTGCCACTTCTTAGCTCTATGGCTTTCTGAACTGAGACTTAATCTAGTTATTTTGTTTCTCTAAGCATGAGTTTATTCTGTAAAACTAAAAAAAAAAAAATTCAAACTGCTGTTGTGAGTAAACTGGATATATAATAATATATTTGCTTGTGATAAAAAATATACTGCAAATTTTTATTATTTATCCCCATTCAGGCAGAATAAAACCCATTCAAGAAGCATTTCTGGGAGGGAAGATGGTTTGGCAGGTGAAGTGCTTGCAACACAAACATGAGAACCTGACTTCTAGCCCCCAGAACCTATATAGCTAGATGTAACCTCACTGTTTCTTATAACAAAGATGGGAAGTGGAGACAGAAGAATTCCCTGCAGCTCAAAGGTTAGCCAGGGATAGGGAGCACAGGCAGCAGTGAAGAACAATAGAATGGCCCCATTTCAAAACAGGTGGAAAGTGAGGACTGACACACGAGATTTGACCTACCCTCACATGCTGTAGCATGCATGCAACCTTGCACACAGATATCATAAACACACATATGCACATATACATCATACAAATATACATGTACAAATAAATACAAAATATAAAAATACAAAGAACCATCTCCTAATAAAATTTAATCTTTCCAGTAAATAAAGAGTTATATTTATTAACATGTAAAACTACTCATTCACATATTTTACGTAGAGATTGCAATTCAAAGTGAGTCATTGTTCATTTTATTCTAGCCTTAGAAAATTTACCAAATTATGTTCAATTTGCATTATTACATGAAAGTATAAGAATTCTATAATCAAAATTATACAGAAATTATTGAGCTAGGAGTGGAGGCACATGCCTTTAATTCCAGCCTTGGGAAGCAGAAGCAGGTGGATCTTTGTGAGATCGAGGCCAGCCTGGTTTGTGTACAGAGTTCTAGGCAAGCTGGGAATAAAGGGAGACCTCAAAGAAAACAAAAAAAAAATTATATAGAAATCATATATTCTAATTTTCTAAATCTAATAAAAATAAAAAATCTGAAATACCTACTGAATCCATTTTAATTATTTTGAAATTTATTTAATATTTTGCTAAAATACAATTATTACAGTCTAGAATACAGTTTCTTAAGCTATGGGTTAGTACTCATATGGAGTTCTGAAACTGAATCTGATGAGTCACTAAGAATTTGCCAATAGTCAAAGTTTCTGAATGTGCAATGAACAAAAATCAATTCAAAATAACATGTGTAATGAATCAGATGTTTCTCTAACATTGTCCCAGTTGCAGTGTGTAGGTCTGCGATTATTGAGTGATACTTCAGTGTTTTCACTGTGTACATAGTTTTCTGTCATTTTTTAAATATAATGGTTTAATTATGGAAAACAATTAATATTCTCCTACCGTCATTCCTCAGCAAGTATCAAGTTATCATATATTTGATGTTATTACACCACTATGCTTGATTTTTAAAATTGCTATTCAAGTAAGTTCTGATTTAAATCTCTCTCACACAGAGACACAAAGAACACTCAATGAATTTTGGCTTATGATTAGGACAGAATATTCCACAATTTCTGAAATTGCCATAAATTTCAGAACATCTGCTAGTTTTTGCTACAGATTCATGAAAAGTAGCATTCTCTCATTGACAATAATGAAATCAACTGACCAGTTCTGAAAAACACTGAAGATATTCTATATCTATAGTATCAAACATTATACTAGAATTTGGTTCTTCTTATAAAATAAAAAAAAGCACATCATGTTATCATTATTTAAATTTGATTTGTCTTTAATAAACAATAAAATTATATGTTTAACAAGGAATTAAAACTTATTTCTTCATGATTTATTATCAGAAATGTTCTTTTGTGTATGTAATTCATGTATCTCTATCTTGAGAATAACATAAAAATTTCTCTTGTACAAAGGATTGTGAGTAGAAAATGTTTAAGAAACCCTCTTCTAGAATAATTGCTACTTAGAATTTTCAGCATTTGGGAAGATATCTGAGGACTCATATTTAATGGCAAATTCCACATAGAATATCTCTGCATGAGTCCATGTGCATATCTGAAGGTTATATAACAAGAAACCTTCCTTTGAGTTGACCACCAAGGTGGTTCAAGAGACAACCAAAAGGTCGATAAAAATATATTTTTAAAAGTTAAAGGATAATACTTGATTCTTCAGCCACCATCATCTGATGGAGAGAGTTGTTATATCAAGAAGGCAGCATGGTAAGATAAATTTTTAAATGGGATCTATTCTCAATTCTAACATTTACTGTTAGAAGGCATCAAAGATAAAATAACACACACACACACACACAGAGACACACAAAAAGAAAAAAAGATACAAATAAATAATTAACATCTTCTTTCAGTGATTACCTATTTGTGCCCTACTGTCTAATGGTATATGATAATGTATTGTCAGTTCTGAGATCTGGGTGTTTTTGTTACTGTTGTTTCGTTTTGTTTTTGAAACAGCGTCTCTCTGTGGGCCCAGTTGACTAGATCTCACAGATATCAACCTACCTCTTTCTCCCGAGTGCTGGGGTGAGAGGTGTGCACCAATACACCCAGCTTTCTGAACATGATTGTCCTAGTTTCACTTTTGTTGCTGTGCTAATACAGCCATGCTAATAAGCAATTTAAAAAAGGAAAGGACTTATTAGGCTTACAAATTCAGTTACAGTTCATTCTTGCAGAAAAGTCTTCTACAGAGGTAGAAGCTTGAAGCAGAATGTCACACTACATCCACACTCTGTAGAGAGAAACAAATGCACCTTGCTTTCTGCTCGCTTTCAGCATTGTCCTATCCTGTATAGTTCAAGATCCCTTGTCTAGAAAATGGTGCTACCTACAAGGGCTGGATCTTCCCACACCAATCACAAGTTAAGACAATGCCCCACAGAAATGTCCAGAGACCAATTTGATAAAGACAATTACTCAACAGATAATCTCTTCCCAGTAGAGTCTAAGTTATGACAAACTGACATTTAAAATAGTAACAATTCACTCCTTATCAAATTGAAACACAAACAGATCATTTTGAAACTACAACCTGTCATTCCATATTCCCAAGGTCTCAAGGTAAGCTCACAATATAAAACATTGTCCAACACTTCAAAAGTCATAAACTTCTTTAAAAATCCAAGTAATCTTAACACTACCTCCTATAAAGCCTTAAACATTCCTGTTCCTAAAAAGGGAAGAATCAAAACTCAAAAACAATCACACTAACATAAAACCTAAATCTTATAGTGTAAATCTAAATCCTTGAGCTCAGTGTTCAACATTTTAGGTTTGTAATCTTCAGGGCTTCAAAAGGCTTGGGGAGCCTCACCTCTCTAGTTCTACCATTAGTAACACATGGGTTCTTTTCTAGGCACTTGCAGATGTCCTTGGTGGATGCCCCACTGTCCTGACATCTCCAATAGCCTGGACTTTCTGTTGCAACTGAGCTTCACCTTCATCAATGGTCTCTCCAGGCTTTTCTGCAGGGACCCCAGGCCTGCCATAAGGAGCTAAGCTCCAGTCATTCTCCCTCAGTCTCATATCTTTGAAGTCTTCAAAATCAGTACTATGTGAATGACAAACATTACCAAGTGTGGTTGAAAACATGAGATACAGCCTAGCACCTTTGGCAGCATCTGCATACTAATATTCAAGAAGCATGTTCCTATTAACCTAATGAAGCATTGACATATTTGCCTCAGTGACGCTGATTTTTTATTACACATAGTTGATTCCTCAGCACGTTTGTTCAGTACCCATTGATTCTTAGACAATAGACAGCTTCCTATTGTTCTTCTGAAGCACGAAATATTTCACATCAGTGGGCAGATCTCTTTGAAAATATAGCCGCTTCTTCGTTGTCAACAAGTTCAGCACACACAGATTTTCAGCCAAGGATATCACATAAATGGCCACTAGTCCAATTAAATTAAAAAATAAAATAAAACAATAACATCCTTGCTTTCCTCTGAAACATCATGAATCATGCCTCGGCAGTCTACATTTCTCTCAACATTACTCTTCCCTAAATTTCCACAGGAATGACCCATTAGCCTCTGAGTACTCAAAAGAGATTTTCTAGCTCAAAGTTCTAAAAGCTTCTGTAATCTTTGAACAAAATAGTGCAAAGGTATAAAACATCACATAGTCAAGTTCATCATCACACCAACATTCCCACTTTACTGGCACCAGTTTCTGTTCTAGTTTCATTTCCCTGGGAAAATATCCCAACCAAAAGCAATTTATTATTTCTGGGAAGTCACAGAGGCAAGAACTTGAGACAGATTGTCACACCACACCCAGGGTCAAGAGAAATAATGTACCCAGGCTTCCTGCTTGGAAGGACTTCTTACCTAGGGAATGGTGTCACCCGCAATGGGCTGGGTCTTCCCACACCAGTCAACAGTAAAGACAATCTCCCACAGACATGCTCACAGACCAATTTAATAGAGACAATTACTCAGTTTAGACTCTGTTCTCAGGTGATTCCAAGTTGTAGCAAAGTTGACATTTAAAATTACTTGATGACAATGATCTTGCTTGGTGTTACAGAAACCTAACAGAAACAGAAGAGAGTGTCGGGAGAGATCAGTGGACACAAAGTAGGAAAGTGCTATTCCATCAATCCACAGGAGGAAGAGCATGTGAAGAGCACTGTTTTACAAAGGAAATTATAAGACGTTATCAAATTTCAGTCAGATTTTGAAGATACAGTACTACACACACTGGTAGGTGGAAGGAATCACTTTAATGGCATGTTTTGAGACATAGAACAAGAGTCTAGGACTGTTTTCCTTTTTCCTGTATCTCTTCTAAATAAGCATATGCCAGGCTCATATCTTCTGAAGATTGGAAAAATTAGAGGAAAATAGTATTGGACATTGGATTTAATCTTGAAAAATGAAAGGAAATTTTCTATCTAGAAGAAAAAGAAAAAGAAGAGCATTCTAGATAAAGATAGTCAATATTACATAAAATGAAAAAAGGCATAATATAAGATGCCATTTACATTTGATACTCAGACATATGTAATATGCTATGATTTTTATACTTAAGCTTATAATAACTGTAAAATAAAACTAATAATATAAATGGAAAAAAAAAGTAATACATTGAGCCCATAACACCCAATAACATTTGGGGAAGCAACTTAGAAATATATAGAATGTCCTCAGGTATCTATGTAGAGCAGATAAAACACTAGTTAACCAAATATTACCAGGTATTTACAAAAGCAGTTTGTTGTGATTTGAAAAATATATATTGAGGGAAAGATTTTGGCACAAATTTATAGTTGCTTATCATAAGCATTTTATAAATTATCTGAATCTGTTCAGTCAGAAAATTGTGCTGTAAATCCCATGACAGTATTTCTCAGAAGATATCAGGAATGGATAGGTTTAAATTGACTTTGAAATTCTGCAAGAACAGCACCTTTTACACTGTTGCAATAATTCTGACGATGCCGATCCTAATCCCAGGCCATGCATGCATTGCTTCATGAAATGTGCAGAACTGAGTAAGTTCCCAAACTTTTTGAACTTTGAAAAGTGTCAAAAAATTTAAAATAAGAAAACTATTGACTTGAAACTTGGACACTTATAAGTTTGGGCATTCCTTTACTTGAGCCTAGTTGCTCAACATTTTTATCAATAGTGTAACCAGACACAATAACCTAAAAATTTCTCCTATCCCCCAAAATGCAATTCATGTAAACTTGTAATGTGAATATCCACACATGCTCTTTTTGTCTCTGGAATCATCTTTCATATCACACTTTTTAAAAAGCAGTTATTTATTTGTTTTTATTTTACATATATGAGAGTTCTAGGGCATCTGTGTGTGCATAGCCTGCTGAGGCCAGAAGAGGTCATGAGATCCCTTGAACTGCCATATTGGTGCTGGGAACCAAATCAAGATCCTCTGCAAAAACAGTCAGTGCTCTGAGCTGTTGAGCCATCTCTCTATATGAGAAACTTTCAGTAATTGGTGCTGAGCATCTCTTTTGTGCCAGCTGCTTGTGTTCCATGGTAGTGTTATTGAAATATAAAAGATCTTGTTTCTATTGTTAAAATCTGACATTTTACTGAAGGAGAAGAATAAAAAAAATGAAACAAAATAATACACTTAAAGCAATATTATTATTACTGGTAATATAGGATATATCTTTAAAGCTGATTATTCAAATTTATTTATTTTAATATTTTCACTGATTTAGGCAATGACTATCTTATCCGATTTAATTTGTGAGAATAAAATAACTTCAAAGCATACTGCCATGTTTCATAGTCAGATTATTTGGGGAGAGAGAATACTTAGTTTTGACTCTTTTTTTAGCTTAGAAACCAATAAAATTGTGGACCTCTTTACAATTCGTAAATCCTTAACCACTGCATTATATTTTCATATCCTCAAGAACAAAATTTTGACTGATAACAGATAGTTGACTTAGATGAAATCTGGTTCTTGCCTGGGAGATTACCAATAAAGAGAAAATAAAGACACTAGGGAAAGGTGTATGACTCACGTTTTGGGAAAGTAGCTGATGTTAGTTTCAATTTTCTTCAATTAGGATGGATGTTAGTGAGAATGTTAACCCTGTCATTCTGACTTAAGTCCAGCATGGGTAATCACACTCGCTTACTTACATTCTCTTTGGCTCCAAAGACAACCTTCATTCCACCTCACACTATTTTGTGATGTTACTGCACACAGATAAATAGAGGCCACATTTAACCCTGGGGATGGTAACTATCATCTCCTATCCCATAAACTTGATCTTTCTGCATGCTATCAGTAGGAATTCATTTTCTAGGGTAAAGGTTTTAGGAAATGTAATATAACAAAGCAGAAACACTTTATGGTAATCCCAACTAAAGATAGAAAAATGAATCCAATAGAATGAATTGTCTCTGGCAGTATCTCTGCAGAAATGAGAGACTTTTTTTTTTAGCTTGCCTTGCCTGCGAATGAAAGATCATTGTCATTAGATCTTTGAAATACCAACAAGCAAAGTATGAAGAGATTCAAAGTCACCTTTAAAATCACCCCAAAAGTTCAGTCTCAATTATCTACAATCAATGTTATTCTCCTTGACTAGAAATTGGTACCAGAGAATGGATTCTAAGAAAAGGAAATTTTAAAAGTACAATTGATACTGACAGTTTATCAATGGAACTGTGTTTCTAAGCCGTCCTCTTCTATGCATCAAGCCTGTTTATTTCTAAGTCATTCTACTCTATGTTTCAAACCTGTTTATTTCTATGCTTTACTTGATTTGTACTTGGCCACATTTTTGAAGAGACATTAGACACTGCTCAAGAATAACCTTTACTACAAATGCTTCAAGCCTCTTCTTAAAGATTTTATTTATAGATATAAATATATACATATATTGAGTTTCATGAACTATAAGATAAAACAAAAGTTACAAATATTAAAAAATTTCCATGGAAATACCTTTCTCTATGACATAACTATAGATAGATATGTTAAGATCTTATACATCTTAAAGTTAGAGTAAGTCTTAATGATAGTAAATGCATAATAACTACAGAATAATTATACAAATAAAATACATGCTTATTTTAAAACACAGAATTAAAATAGACAAAGAAAATAAATCATAAAACATTAAAGGTAATTGGAGCAATGGTAGGTACAGGTGATTTATAAAAGGAAAAGACTGAAAAGTGATTAATATAAGAAAGAAGATATTTAATATAACATAAATTACAGTTAAATAGTTAGCATATAACACTGTTAGCAATTAAATTGTCAGAAATGACAACACTCAAGACTCAGGATGTAATGAATATAGTGTTGGTGAGGTGTAAATTACTCTAATTCTGCAATCCATTTGGAAAGACTTTTTTTCATACTTTCAAGAGCTTTAAAAATTCTTTTATTTATTTATTTTTTGCCCAGTTATCCTTACTCTTAAATTTCATTCTAGAAGAGTCCTGTAAACAGATAAATTTTTATTGAAACAGAATGTTTATGGTAACAAAACCTGGTGTTTCAGTCAATCATGACAGAAAACTAAGTGTTCAGCAATAGTTTCCAGACAACTTACACTTATTTAAAGGAGATAAACAGCAACAGTGAACTTTATTTCTGTTAGTTACATAGTATGGTAGGTAGTTAGAAGTGATGAAGAAGGAAGGAAATGTAGAACAGGTTAAGAGGGCATGAAATAATTAATTTGAGACAGGTTGCAATAGTTAAAACAGTATTCTTTGTAAGACTGATGTCTGAACTAAACTTAAAGAATTTAAAAAAGACCACTACAGACATTTGTGAAAACAAGATTCCAGGCTATCAGTAAGGCTTCTACAAAGGCTCTAATATATGAAATTACGTATTCTGATTAAGAAATAACATATATGTCAGAATGCTTGGGCAGAGTGAGGAAATGGATGAGGGGGCCTGAAAAAATAAAGAAAAGGATGTGATTTTGTCAGTGTCTGCAATGATCTATACTTGTAATGATCTATACCTAGAATGACATCAGGAGGAATAGGTGTGAGCTGAATTTTGGACAAAAGAATGGAATGATCAGACATCTTAATAATATTGATATATCTGTTGTGTTGAAAGTAAACTATTTGAGGCAAGAACAGAGATAGAATAAAACTGTTAATAAAGGCTTTTAGGTCATATAGACAAAGGATGGTGGTTGCTTGGACTAAGGCAGAGAAAGGGGTGAGATCTAATTAAGTTTAGAAACAGCCTGAAGAGTCAACAAGACTGCCTAACAAATTGGAAATGGAGGAGGTTTAAGGAAGCAGTTACACATGACTATTGGGATTTTGTCAAAAAAACTGGATATGAAGGCAGAGATGAGGTCTATTATGTTTACAAAGACAGAGGCTGGAAGAAAGTATTCTGGGTTCTACTACATTAAGAGTTCCTAAAGGAGCTGTTAACAAGGTAAGAGAACCAGGTATGGCACTCCTGAATTTGAAGAAATTACATGAGAAAAAAGGAGCTGATGAAATGTATTAAATGATAACGATGTTTAAGATATATTAACAATCCATTGTGATGTTTATTTGCTTGGAAGTCATTGTTAAGGCAGTTTTTGTCAAGGAAGGGATTTAAAAACTCATTTGGAGTACTTTTAAGATTGCATAAAAGAGATAAAAGACAGGGGCTGGGGATGCAGCTAAGTTGGTAGCAAGCTGAATACTGCTCTGGGTTCTATCCCCAGCACAGCATAAAATTAATATGTTGGCAGAGGTATGTTGGGGGGCTGCTGTAATTCCAGATCTGTGGAAGCAGGAGGAAGGACAGATAGGGGGAGGGGGAGAGGGGAAAGAGGAAATTAAAAAGAACTTATGAAGGACACTAGGAACTTTAAGGATGTTTCACTTGCTTAGCAACAACACTGCATGAGCTCAGTCTCCTGAAAATCAACATATATCCTATCACCAAGAATCCTATTGCCCTTACAGTCCATGGGTACATTCCATAAGTTGCTCTGAAAATGTATCTATAGAGTATCTATAGGCATACACTGATCTTTATATATGTTCAACTTTGTAAAAATGTCTGAGAACTGTTAAACAAGGAGGAATGAAATGAAAGGATGTGCATGTATGTTCGTATACACACACACATGCAATTACAAAGAAATGAAGGCATACAAACTGTAAAGAAAGATGTTTCATATATTGTATGCTGTTAGATAGTGCAAATAAATTATCTTATTTAATCACATAAATTTCCCTGTGAAGAACATAATTTTTAGTTTCTTATTTCCAGGTTAAGAAATTAAAACCTAGATAATTTAAGTCATTGTCTTATTGTCTTTGAACTAGCATATATCAAAACTTGAGACTCAAGTCTCTGGTAGGTCACACCTGTTAATCTCCCAAACATCTACATGTCAGGTCACATAAAATGTATACCATAAATTGTTACATGAGTCAAATGAGTTAGATTATATTTGGACTAAGATTCTCAACAGCTACAGCAAGAATGAAAATAGAACACTTGTAAACCACTGCATGTAAAAAAGTTTCACTTAGGAAAAGCTAAGTGACATTCCTTTGCCCTGTGAAAATCTGCATGCATTGATATAAAGTGGAGTAGATCACATCCTAGAAGACATCCTGTAATAAATACAGTATCCAGTTTGATACAAGTCTTGCTAACCAAGTTTCTTGATACAAACCAATGCAAAGGTTGCAAGCAAACTCCGTGAATATCACCGTAAGCTGAAGAATGGAGAACAATGTAGAACCGTGTCCTACTACATCACTTGCCTGTCCCATCCCACAAATATGTGCTCATCTCAAGAACATGAATTGTGGAAGATACTCTGAATAAAACTGCTTCAATGTTCATACAATTTAAAGACTAGTGTCGTCATTGCAATGTGTAATTGTATTGTATTATAGCAATACTTCTAGAAAGTGCAGCCAACATCTTGATTTGTCAGGATAATCAACAGGTAATGTTTTGATACTCTTTGGAAGAGCATGAGAATTTCCCATTTATTAATGGGAACCTCAGTTTTAAAATGTTATGGGACACTGTTGAACAAATAGAATGTTGTGCTACTCAGTGCATTAAAAGGTAACTATATTCTGTTTAAGAGTGAATACATAAACCTTAGTAATTAGATGAACTGATCATAGAGTTTTCCTCTTTTAATGACACTAAGTGTAGACAGGACTTGACCTTAATAAAGACCCACAGCCACATAGAATAGAGCCACAGAACCCAGCAGTGGTGGCAAAGACCTGTATTCCTAGGAGTCAGACAGGTGAAAAATAAATTTTAAGACTAGCCTTGGCTAAATTAGTGAATTCAATGTTAATATAAACTCTATGAAAAGACTTTGGTCCCCCCCCCCAAAAAAAATCCACACACACACACAGAAAAAGAATTGGGCCATGGGCCCAACAGCACAAAAATAAACAATAAACAAGGACCTTTCAGAAATAGCTCCATGTCTTTTTGGTGGAAAAGTGAATGAACATTTTTACTACTGTTTATTTTTCCAAAATAAACCAATTTAAAAAGAACTTATGCTGATCTTATTGATAAAATCTCTGTTTCCGGGAAAATTCCCAGGTTTAAGAATCTAGTAGTCTAGTAAGTTTTAACTCTCATATACAAATATGCCTATGTCTCTAACCTTTTTATAAATTATTCTAAACTGTGTTTTTTTATTAAGAATATTGAAAGAAATCTAGCCAACTTAAGGAGCACATGACAAGTTTGCAGGAATGTTTTATGTCCTCTTACAGATATGGACAAGTTGAAATTTTAAAAAAGGATCATTAAAGATTTATAACATTTCTTTAATCTACTAAGATCTAGACCAGTTGCTTTGCTGCGATCTTGGTAATTAGGCAGTTGTCAGGTACCCACAAATATTTGAAAATTTTAAACAAAAGAATGTATGTAAATTTAGAAATTGCAGGGATAATTTCAAGTTATATATTTCCAGTCTATAGTCACAGGCAAATTTTCTCTATATATACTCCATTTATGCTTTGAATCTTCACCCTAAGTTTCCAAGCCTACTTTTAGCACAGTTTTCCAGGTGTGAAGTTACTGCTTTCTTTTTGCAGTGAGAATTACAGGAGCAAATCTCTAAGGGGGAGTATTAAGAAGGTATCAGGGGTAGCAAAGTTTTCTGGATCTACTATCCTGTAAGTTCCTGAATCCACTGTCTGCACAGCTCCCTAAGACTTTTGCAGTTGTTCCTAACTCTGACACATAGCGAAAGTTTCCCACTTTCACAGATTCTTAAACAAAAACAACCTCTAGAGAGAACCCCAGATCTCCTAACAACCCTTCACTTGTAAATCAGATGACCGGCTCTTAAGTATATAATAACTCAAAAGTAACTACTAGAATATTACATGATAAACAAAATTAAGACTTCATATCTTACTAAGAACTCTAGCATCAGATTAAAATTTGAGAAGGACTAGAATAACCTTTTGATGTCTCACTATTGGCAATGATAAAATATAATATCCTGCCCATACGTTTTGATATGATTTATGTTGGATGTTCACAAACATTTCTGCTATTTTCAGACTTCCATAATTTGACCTGTTATGGAAACCTAGGTGTCTCAACTTTCACTTTGACCATCACATACATTTTCATTTATGTCTAACCACTTCTTATGCCAATGTGTCAGATTTATGAAAAGCAAAGATCATTAAACACACTAGCCTACAACTTAGAGAAAGAACAGAAATCCCAAACAATGTAGTAAGAAAGAATCAAAGCTACGCAAAAATGGGAGAAAACACTGAACTGAAACAGATTTGGTATTTTTCACTCTACCACAGAGGCAAGCCTTCTCTTCTTTCCTTCTGTGTCTTCTAGAAATAATCCAACTCACCTTCCAAGATTCCGCTCAAGTGGCTTCTATAGTTGGAAGCATTCCCTGAGTACCAGTTATCCCACAGAGTCTCAAGAAAAGGAAAATGACAATCGCTTCTATGTTAAGATACTACATTGTACAATCATTAAAGACAGCATTTTACACATTATATTATATCCTTTAACACACAGATATCAGTTTCTCCAGTGTTCATGAAGATTTCCACTATTCTGAAATGCTTGTACATAGGGAGCATTTTCCCTCCAGCCCACCATGAGAACAGTATCATGTCTTATGATTTTATAATCCTCATTGCTAACCATCATGATTACATTAGAAGCTTAATAAACTTTTTCCACATTATTCTCCCTTGTTATGTCTGCTGTCAAGAAAAAATATTGCTTTGTCTGAATCATATTATTCAGTATCCTGCAAAGCTATTTGTGCTATTTAAACTAAGCCAAAACCAAATGTCGGAATAATGGAGAAAGAAAAATTAGCTATTGCTTGAAAAATAATGACTTTTTGAAAGATCCATGAAGATAATCTGTATGTTTTGTTCTTTGACCACATTTCCTAAGGTTACCTTCACTCATGTATGTTTATAAGAAACATTACCATATGCTCACTAATTAATCAAATAGTTGAATAAGATGCGAGTGTCAGTTTGGAAAAAGTAGAATTGAATGATTCTTATCACTATTAATTATTGTTACATCAGCATAACTGACAACAGTATACAGCAATGATTGTATGTAAGTGATTTCATATCAAAGAAGTAATCAATACTGATGAATCAACATGAGAAATTTACATTATGATAAATTAGATTTGCTGTTTAAGACAGGATTAAAGACATTCACTACTTAGAATGTTTTTTGTTAGGATTACTCCATGTATAGATTTTCCCCTTACATTCATTCTTAAATATTCTTTAAGTAACTGAAAAGGAGAGTATAAGATCAAATTTTTAACAAGTCCCAAGAATTATCTATGGCATATACAATCCCCCTCCCACAAATTGTGCAAAGTCACTAGATTAGCTGTTAGATTTCAGTGCTAAAGTGATTAGTATAGGAAGTTCTTCTACCAACATAACAAAAGCAGGAGCTTGGAAGCCAATATTCTGACTTGAAATCTTTCAGTGTATAGTTTATAAAATGTTCTTCAAGATCTAAGTCCATTTGAAGATTGACTAGAGTAGAATTTTAGACTTGGTTTATTTTTCTAAGCACTTAAAATATTATACCTTTACCAAACCTATTTCATGTTAACACATACCTATATATACATATCTTACAAAGCATGTACATAATATATTTTATTATTCTAATCCTTTCAGTGCAAATACTAACCCACAATAATTATGATTTGTCAGACTCAACAAATTGATCCTAATTTAGATGCAGGTTAATTTGTAAAGTATTTTCTCTTTTCAAAATTATTTACATATATTTACTTATTTAGTATTGATTGATTAATTGATTTGTTGTGTGTGTGTGTCTGTGTGTGTTACAATGTGCTTATGGAGGTCAGAGGACAACTAATAGGAGTTGTTTCTCTCCTTCTACCATGTAGATTCTATGGACTGAACTCAAGTTGTGAAGCTTAGCATCAGGGGCCTTAATATGCTGAGCTGTCTTGCTGACCCAATTTCTTCAATGATAGAAATAATATAGCAGAACTGACAGTTTTAATGACTACTTAATCTTATCAACTCAAAAAGATAACTGCTTTTGTACAAAGCCATCATATTTTTTCTCCACATCAATGTGGGGATAGTTATCATCCTTATGTGGCTATGCCAGTTTTCATTAGTTCCCCCTATTTAATTCCTTTTCTGTATCCAATGTAACAATGATTTTTCTTTGGTCGTCTTTTTTCTCAGTTTTTGTTTACCATAAATTATATAGTAATTATAAAATTTACTAATCTGGAGATACAAAGATGAAAATTTAAGCTTCCTGATGTTTTACAATGGAGACAACTGACGATAGACACAATTTGACTGAATATCTAGAAAAGTTTGTGGTTTAACATAAAAATTATTTTCAACATGTAGCAAATATATAATTTAAACAAATAGCTGCCTTCTACATGTATTGATCTACAGTCCTCTTTTCTCCTAAAGACCATTTACAAAGATTATCTCCATATTAGAAAATATAGACGTATCATTTTATTAAAGAATTGCATTGTGAAGTTGGAGATGGCTCAGTGGTTAAGGGCACTGGCTGGTCTTGCAGAGAACCTAGGTTCAGTTTACATGGCAGCTAACAATCATTTGTAACTCCAATTCCAGGGGATCTGACATTATCTTCTGGCCCCCTCAGGCATTACATGACACCAATGAATTTGCATACATGCAGTCAATACTCTTATTAAATACATAAACCAATAAAAAATAATAAATACAAAATATTTTTAAATTACCTTGTATTACTTCAGACAGATACCCCACATTGTACTTAATTAGTCACTGAGTGAATCTCTAAGTATTACATTCACTTATCATACCTTAGGATGGAAACACAGCGATAAAAAGGACAGAATACCCTCACTACGCAGGGGGTAGAGGAGGCCTGTCTGTGGATGGAGCACAGAGTTGAGGTTACATTCAGGCATAGGGAGTGTGACATAGTTTGTTGTGTGATAGAGACAGCATGCAAGAGCAAAATATTATATATGCACGGGTTTTATATTTTTCATGAAATCTTCCATGAATATAATTTTGAGCCAAAGGTCTTAATGTGATATCAATGTGTCATCTGAAACAGGACATAATCACTCCTCTGCATATCACTTACTGCTTAACAGTTACATTTGCTACAGAGAAAAACTAGGATGGTGATCCTGACCATTTAAAACACTGGGCAAAGAAAGTCACTCAAAGTGTGACCTCATTTTGAAGAATTTGATCCCAAGTTCAAGGGACATTGGGGCTGTATGGACTAATTTCAAATTGACTAGCAAGCCTAGCAGTACATCTTTCTAGAGGTTTCAGATTGGCAGCAGTGTGTAAAGGATGGAAGTTACTATTATCTACCTCTATTTGAGAAGATATATTAAACTCCATTTTTCAGGGAGGATTATACAGTTACACAATCATTGCTTGTTGTTGGGTCCCTCCACCAGCAAGGGAAAAAACCCGCACTCCAGACGTAGGGGCAGCAAGCACCTTTATTCAGTTCTTTTTCCAAAACAGGAACTCTCTTTCCTGGGCTGCTTCTCCTTTTATATCCCCTAGTTTAGCCAATCGCCTAAAAGGTCAAGTCTGCAAGCAGGGGGCCTCCAATCATAATAAACATCACACGCAGGGCACGAGGCATGCACGCTCTTAACAACCAATCATACTTCCTTCCTGTAACCTTGGCAACCTCCCGGCTCTAGGAGAAAGCAGCAGTGAGGAGCCATCTTTATTTCTCCCCCCAGCTTGTCTTCTTTCTTTCCCTAATTCAAAAATTAAGGGATTTCATTTCCTGTAAAACCTTGCTTGACTTTATATGCGATAGGTCTTTTGTTCAAAATGAACAGAGCTCATCTCAATTACTTAAGTTAGAAATTTGTTTTAAAAATACTCAAAGAAATAGGAAGTTTGACTATAATGGTAAGCTTAGGAGAGAGGAATGTCTTCAAGGTTCAACTAAAAATCAGATTGCCCATCATCTGTAATACCCTGGGAGAACTCTATAAATGTTTGGCAAAGTTGACACTTATTGATCATTATTTTTAATAATTCTCTGGAAATATTTTTATTTTCATGCTCTATTATTTCATTTTCAGTGGTTTATTTGACTAAGTTGCTGGCTAGTTTATAAGAAAGAAAAAATTAATAGACCTTATTTAATTACATATAATTATTTTATATGGCTGGGTAAAGCTTAACTTAAAAGACAAATCATAGCTATAAGTCATCTCTTGATTTGCCTACTTAGGTTAAGGATCTACTCTAGGCCAAATGATTACATCATTAAGCCAGAGTAAAAAAGAAAGAACTACTCAGACTATTTTTATTTTTCAACCAAAGATTGAAGAGAAATGATGTTATTAAAATGTAATGTACACAAAAATCCCAATATAGCTGAGCTTGAATATCAATCATATGATGAGCTAACAGATATTCCTCATCAACAGTTGCTGTGTTAGGGCACAAAAATCCCCATTGCTGATTCTAACTTCTCTTTATAGTTCAAAGAAGGAACAATGATCCTTATTAATGACTATATTTCTAGGTTAAAGTAGTCACATATCAGCAATTGTATATGGTTTACCTAACCAGAAGGCACGGTCCTCTATAAAGTTCTCCTTAGCCTTTTCTTCCACCATGCATACTTCTCCTGTCTCTTCCAGCTATCTAAGACTTTTAGATGTTTCTTCTTCTTGTAGGGCAGAAATTCAAAATACAAAGATAATAACAAAGGTAATCTTCCTATTCATTTATTTCATTGAAAACATTTTAAACCTTGAGTTTCAGGAATACTGTGTAGCCAAAATGTGAAGGGACTTTCATGCAAATAAAGGGACTATTTCTGTATCAATCATGAGCTGAAAATAATAAAGCAAAGAGTAAATAAAATAAGTAAGCAGAGGGTAAAGAGAACTTTAACAGTGTTTGGAAATGAATAATGAGCAAGAGCACTTCCAAGCACATCCCCCTTCCCTGTAGTGTGTCATGAAGACAAGATATTTTTCCCCCAAGGGTGGTACATAACGAAGGCATGCATTAGAATAGCTGTACCTTTAGCCAACTCCCAATATTCCTTTAAACTAAGACCATATAGTTCTTCAAAACACTACACCTATCTTTGGAATTATATTCATAAAATCATCTGATAATGTTGATAATCTTGTATCTTTCCAATTCTTCCTGGTCATCTCCATCTTAACTGTACACATTTTGTACAATCTCGTTACCCTTTCTTTCACGAAATCAACACAAAGCATACACAAGTTGCTCAAAATTCCTTCTCCATAAAGGTTTTTAATTTCAAAACTATCCATTTCTACGTTGCATCAGAATTCATTTGAACAGCATTTAATTATTTTGTTTCTTACCTTCAGGAGAGTAAATACTGTGCTAGACACTGAGTTTGAACATCAGGGAAAAAGTACTCCCTGCTATACACTAGGCATGCCACACATAACTAGCCAAAGCCCAAAGAAATAAGTCTCAGCTTGAGTATCCTATTTTCTATTCCTATGAATATCAAGCACTCTCTTCTTGAAGTTATTTCTCCTTTAAACTCTTTGAAGTTCTATAACTTCATTATCAAGGCTGTTTAAAATCTTAATCCATATGTATGAATGCATAATAAAATTAATTCTGTAGATAGCTACTAGCATTTTCAAAATAAACTAGGATAAGATAGAAATGCAAATTTAATAAAGCATAAGAGACAAGGAAGGAAAATATCAGAGCCTTATGCACATAGTAATTTTGTGAAACGTGTTCATTGAGTGTGTAATGATCACAATATAAAGTATGCTTATGTGGATTTCAAAACTGTACCAGAATACAAAATATACTTACCATGTTTTGTGAAAATCAAAACAAAACTTATAATGAAACTTCTGGAAAAATGAAATGTTTTGATCTATCTAAGTTATGCCACTTAAAAACATCAGTATAGCAAAACTTTCAATCTCTATGCAAAAGAATCATGATAATAATAAAAATATTAATATGGGCCAATACTACTAATATAAAGGAAACCCTGTTGGCAGTGCTGAAATCATAGCTTGAAGTCTTCTAGATTGTGGAAAAGACAGGAAAACTCATTCTTGTGCAGTGTTCTCCAGAGCATTGTTCAGCTTGTTTAAGAAACCTGGCTTATGGTACATGTGACTCTATACAGCATATCATAACTAATTAATCACAAAGTATGTGCACATTGGGGGGTTTCCTGTACTCTTCACTTTTTGTACACTCCGCTTCTTTTTCTTCTTTTATATTTTAAACAGAACTTAGCATAGTTTTGCAAACACAGTAAATGTGTTATAAGTGCTTTCTGAAGTTGAAAATCACAGATTAAAAGTTTCAGGGTCTTAGTAATTTGCCTTACCAAAAAGGAAAGTTAATATGCAAAGTCCCCTAGCTTTAAAAGTCTGGACTGCTAAGATTTTCAAATTCAAATGACTAGCACACTAGTAAAACAATCTTTCCCAAAAGATAATGATATTCAAAGTAATGTTTCCACCATAAAATTATTTTTAAATTAATTATTTTTATTTTATTTGTATGAGTGCTTTTTTATCCATATATGTAAGTGTGCTATGTGTATGCTATGTCTGTGGAGGTCAGAAGAAGGTACTGAATTCCCTGGACCTGAAGTTGCAGATAGGTGGTTGCAGATAGGATCAGAACCAGGGTTCTCTGCAAGAGTAGTCAGTGACATAGGAGATACATCTAAGCATAATGAAGGCAAGATACATCCAATGTAATACTATACCAAGAAAAACTCAAGGCAATTTCACTAAAGTAATGAACAAGACTAGGATGCCCATTCTCTTCATTTCTGTTAAATATATTGTTTGAAGACTTAGCTACAAAAATAAGTGAAGGAGCTAAATGGTCTACAATTGGAAAGGAAGAAGGTAAAGCATCTTTATTTGCAGATGACATGATTCTCTATATAAAAATTCCTAAAGACTACTATGAAAACTGATGAACACATTCAACATACTATCAAGTTACAAAATCAACACACAAAAATCAGTAGTCTTCCTATAAACCAATAACAAACACACCAAGAAAGAAATAAGGAAAAAATTCCCATTAAGGAGAGTCTCAAAAAATCTTAGGATAAACTGTAACAAGAAAGTGGAAAGCTTGTTTAAAATTTTTAAACATGGAAGACAAAAGGTCAAGAATACCAGAACATGGAAAGGCCTCCTTTACTCTTGAATAGGAATAATTAATATGAAAATCACCATCCTACCTAAAGCAATCTTCAAATCCAAGGAAATCTCCATCAAAATTCCACTCCAATGTTTCCAAAAAAATTTTTTAATGTTGAATTTCGTGTGCAATCACACAAAAAGGAAAGACAGCCAAAAAATACCTGACCAACGAAAGAACAACTGAAGGCATCGCTAGGACAATTTCAAGTTACGCTAAAAGGGACAGTGGTAAAACAGCATGGAGGGGCAGGAGAGGCAGCTCAGGGGTCAAGAGCACTTCTGCTCTTGTAGACGACCTGGGTTCGGTTCCAGGCACCTACCTCGGGGTTAACAGGTATCACTAACTTCAGTCCAGTGGACTTGATGTCCTCTTTTGGCTCCACAGACATTGCATACCTGTAGTGCACATACAAACAAGTAGGAAAAACATTCATTCACATAAAAGAATATTTTTTAAGCCAGCATGATACTGAAATGAAAACTGACATATTAATTCGTGGAAGAGAACTGAGGGCCGGATATAAGTGCATGCGCCAACAGCCACCTGATTTTTACAAAGAAAAAAAAGTACATATTGGAGAAAAAACAGCATCTTCAACAATGGGGCTTGTCAACTTGGATAGCTACTAGGTGGAAGAAAGAAGCTAGATCTCCAGTTATCACCTTGCACACTATCAAACTCCAAATGAATCAAAGACCTCAACATAAGACCTGATGTCTTGAATTTGATAGAGGAGAAAATAGGGAGCATACTGGAACCTATAGACCTAGGAAAGGACTTTATGAACTTGACCCCAGTAGCACAGCCATTAGGTCAAAAATTGACAAATCGGACCTTATGAAACTAAAAAGCTTTCTTATAATAAAGAATACCTTCATTTGAGTGAAAAGTCAGCCTACAGAATGGAAACAAAATCTTTACAACCTATACATATGTCAGAATGTTAGTGTCAAAAATATACAAAAAAAAAACCCAAATAGCTAAATAACTGAAAAGGTAAACACAATTAAAAGCTGGGGCAAGAATAATGCCTAGTTAGTTTAAAAAATGAAGGAATCATTTTAACCTAACAACCTAATGATAAATTACACACACTGTATCTCTGCATGAGTCCATGTGCATGGCTAAAGGCTACATAACAAGAAATAGTGCCAGACAGGGAAATCTTCCCTTGAGTTCTTGGCCATGGTGGTCCAAGAAACTCCCAAAATTACACAGTCTATTGCCACAGGTCTTGATTGCTTCCCACAACTTGAAGGTAAGAGTCTGCTGAAGATAGCACATACTTCGGACACAGAATTTGAATCAGTGGAGCTTGAACTGACCTGGAACCACTTCCTACAAAGGCTAGCTCTCATAGCTCTGCAAAGCACTATACAAGTTGCTAAGGGAGAACATCGATGGATGACCCAACACCAGCTTCATGACCAAATAAGCACATTAATGGCCAGCAATAGAAAATGTACCACGTGACTCTTTTAGCTTTCTTATATAAGCTCAAATCATAGTCAAATCAAGTTAGGAAAAAAGCTCATATTAAACAATGTTAGTGAGATATCATACACAAAATCCACTATGTAGAGAAATCCCATTTCATCCTTAAATAAATTTCAATAGAAAAAGAATAGGAAACTACTGATTTGAAGTGCTTTAAGAAACACGATTCAAGGGTGGTGGGCATACTTGTAATCCCCAAATTGTGATAACTTGAAAAACTTGAAAGGCTAAGTCCTGAAGATCTTGAATTTCAGGCCATCCTCGGTTACACAGTAAATTCTAGGCAATTCCTATAATATATCTGACTAGGTAAACACTGATTAAAAAGGCAAATGAATTAAACACAATATCTGGAACTTTATTTGATTCAGATTTGAACAAACCAGCTTAAAATAACTGATATAATAAAGGAAATTTGTACACTATCTGAAAATTTCTGGATACTGTTATTGTGAATTTTTACAAATGTTAATTTATTAAATTATACAAAGAACCTTTAAAATTTAAGGATATAGGCTGAAGGATTTAGGGAAGAAATGACATCACGTTGAAAACCTGTTGGAAAATAGCCCAGTGATGATTCAGGATGGTAACTCCAGGCATTTGAAGGAAGCATGCCCATGTGTTGAATCTCATAAAGGAACCCACACAGAGGCTCCTTATTTAGTTCTCTTTATCTGCTTATATGTGTTTGAATTTTCCACAACTGGAAACTTTAAAAGTTAATGTGTATTTTAAAAGTCTCTCACCCTGTGCAACAACTAGAAATAGAGTCACCTGAGAGCTTCACAAATAAAATACATACTTCATCCACCCTAAGGTACACAATGAAATACAGATATTCATATGACTAGATTCTCAATTTCTGAATGAAAGAAAATGCCTAAATGTACAGGAACTATTGACACTAGAAATCTATTGGGATGACAGTGAATAACAAATTCATTATCCACTGCAAAAAAAGAACATATATTCCTGAAAATAAAACATCTATTGTTAGACAGTACAATAATATAAGGGAGCTAATAAATTGGAATAGATGCTTCAAGGGGTCATGGGTATGGGCAGGCTGCACTGTGCAGTGGGCAGCTGTACTCTGATGGAGAAAGCTACTAACTGTGAAATCCAAGCATTATTCATTATTCAAAGTTACAACTCAAATTTTAAGGATGTACTTGTGTGCATGCACAACTGATTAGTGATATTTTTATTGTACCAATTGCAGCTGGTGGAAGGTTTAAAATCTGTTTCCAAGTGAATGGTAGACAAAATTTTCAGAGTTGTGAACAGGGCTTACAAGGACAAGGTGATAAAGATCATAAATATTGGGTGTGGCTGACTACCAAAGAATCCTCTCTTTCAAAGGTAACCACTTCTTAGCATGTTCCTGAACATTCAGTGTTACTGCTACTAAATTTTAGAGATGTGATAAGAATTATCCTCTTAATGTAGAAAGTCTCCATTTTAGAAAATTCAGAAGAGGGAAAAAAACTCTTCCCATAAGCTCTTTGCTCCTCTTATTGACAAAGGAAGCTTTGAGTTAGGAACTGATGCTATACAATGAGGTAAGTTCCTAAATTTTCTAAGGTCGAGTGGTGTCTTTTATATTTTGTGATTTTGAAAAGATACATAGATACACATATACCCATCCACACATACACAGACACACACACGCACGCACACACACACACACACACACACACACACACACACACCTGGCTAAGGGAAGTCTATTTTAAAATCACAGCATAAACACCAAATGATAGAAATAGTAAATTATTCAGGTGCAACTTACAATCCATCTGTGCCATATGTTAGAAACACACAGTAAGCATTAATGCCTGACTCAATCTTCAGGAGATTCTAGCTACTTTCTTCCTGGAATGTTCCAATGGTCACAATATTATAATAGAAAACAGTTGGTTTGTTCTTGTTAGATCAGGTGTTGACAGTGATCCCAAAATGTCTGCCTACAAAATTCCAGGCTTTGTGCCTGTGAGTGTTCCAATTTTTTCATACAACAGAAAACAAGTTGCTAATCTGGATTCTTACTACAACCAGGCTTCAATGGTTTCAAAGAAATTTGTTACTTGAAGTTGATTTATGTGTGTAGAGACCATTTAATGCTCTAAAATTTATCCTAGGTTATCAGCTTTTCCACATTGAACAATGGTCAAAATGTATTGCACAACCCAAATTTTGCTTGACTTGAATGTTTACTTAATAACCTTTCTTGTACTTGCAAATCTAAAAAGTCTCTATCAAAAACAAGGCTTTATGTTAGCACTGTGGGTTCAAAAATCAAATTTCATGGAATTTTTAGAAACAAAGAATGAAAAAACTGAAAGTGTTTATTTTCAATACACCACAACAAAATCTATTAAATGCTTAAAATAAGAAATTATTTTACAACAAACCACAGCATAGATGGATAAATTATTAGTATAATTCTTACAACTTTTTAGCTCTATTTATATAATAATCTCAAAGTGCTAAAAGCCATAGTTTTATGCTCAAGAACTTTTTGGAAGAATCCAGGAAGTTAGTAAACATATCATCTTCATTAAAGATACATGTCAGGAGAAGAGCAACACCAGTGCCACAATTTCAAGACAGACAAGCAAGGCTTCCCTTTTTTACAGTATCTAAGTGTAGTCATAGGCATGACATTCAGAGACTGAGGTGGGCTTTCCTCTCAACACAATATTTAAACACGAAGCTTGATCTGAGACAGCTAAGCTGACATACAGCTTTACAGATGGTAAACCCTTCAGTTCTTAAACGTTGTTATCATAATGGAAAGAAAGTGTATGCTTCTATGAACTGTAACTGACATTAATTGTATGTGTCTGTATTTCATCTTCACTGGGTTTTCTGGGGAGGAAAATCTGTCAGAATATAAGAATCCATGAAGATATATTTACCATATTATTTCATGGTAGCCTATTATACTTTCAGAATGTTACAGAGCATACAAATACCAGTCCTCCCTCGGAGATCAAATAGATAGTAACAGAGGGAATAAAAGACTCAGGAAATGATAATATTTCAGCCATTGTTTTTTCATGTAATCTAAAGAAGAAAAGCAATTAGAGTTCTATTCTCTTAAAACTTAACATAGTATTAATAAGATTAAGGTAATCTAGAATTGAACACAACCTATAAGAGAAAAGAAAATAAATGCTAAAATCAGGAGCAGAGAGAAAAAGTTCATTTTATACTTCTTATCCCCAAATTATATTAATTTGGACAACCAATGTGCCAAGTCTTTTCCAGCTAATATGTGTTTATATGGGAAAAGTAAACAAAGTATGACTCTCTGAATACAAAGAGAACATTCCCTTTAAAGGAAGTGAGTATGAACTGGGTTCACTAAAATTAAAGACTCCCAGAGCTAGAGTGGCCTTAGAATTTGTGTGGCCCCAGATATGCTCTACTTGAGTACCTGTGTCCTAGCTGAAGAAACGAATGTGGATATAGCATCTCTGACTAATGTAGGTTATTGAGGCTAGGAGGAAGGCAGTCTTAAAGCAGAACTGTGCAAACATCTAATTAAAAAAATAAAAATAATGCAGTGCTACTCACACATATTAAAATTCTAGAGCATCTCAAACTTAGCTGGAAACTTGTAATTTATTTCTAAATGCCCATATCATTTCCTGCATCTTCCATTTCCTGTTTTTAGAACGGCACAAACTACCTCAGATTTTGAAGATACAGATTTTGATGGAGCAGAGACAGCATAGAGACAGCAAGGTAGTTGTAGACGTTTTTGCTTTTCCTTCCTGTGAAAGTTACACTGTTTCTATACATTTGCCACCACTGACACTGGAGTAAATCCACAAAATTAGTTTCCAAAAGATCTAAAAATTATTCTTTCCAAACAGTGGGGGTTAAAAAAAATCACAATACAACTTTGTGGACTTTTTTCAAAATGTTTTAATTGTGTGAATTTTTTTCTCTGTTAGAGCACATCCATTAATAATTTGGGGAAAGTAGATTGCTTTGAATCAAAATATGAAAGTTTACAAAAAAGTACTTACAATTTCAAAGAGCAATGACCTTAATGAAAGAGAAGTTAAAAGAGACTTTAAAATACAAATGTTTATGCAGAAATAGTACTAGACTGGGGATTCAGCTCAGTGGTTGAGCAATTGTGTTACATACATGAGGTTTTGTGTTTGAGTCCCAGCATTGGTAAACAACAGTAGTCCATATCTGCTTAGTTCTTACCTTTTCAACCTGAGAGAAGCTAAAGGAGACGAGAGAGAGAGAGAGAGAGAGAGAGAGAGAGAGAGAGAGAGAGAGAGAGAAATGACAGATTGTGGTATTTTTAGCCTGAATCAAAGAATGGTATGAGCTTTCACAGATCTCAGCAATGACATGAAGGATGTATTTCTTGTTAGACAACATAATCATTTAAAGTTGACTGTATCTGAAGAAGACCTGAACCAAATGATTGGATTTGTGAATACAAATATTTAATTAAATAAGAAGAAACTTAGAAGTTTTAATGGACTGCTCCAGGTTTTCTAGGAAAAATAAAGTGACAGAATTAGATGTGCAAGAAATTTATTGAGGAAAAGGCACAAACATAATAAAGTATGAATCAAGCAGGAGGCAATAATGACAGCTATCAAGCCATGTGCCTATATGACACCAATACAAACCAAGAAAAAGCAGGAGGATTGGGCAGCAAAGGCACCTACAGAATACAGGATAAGGTTGTCAAAATCCTGGAGTCAGGACTTCCGTTTCAGGAGTCCGGTGTGGCAAGAAAGGCCAGCTCTGGGGCTTTACCATGCTCAATAGAAATAGACAGTGAGTGGTCTTTAAGGAATGTAGCCATTCTGGAAGTCTGTTCATTGCAGCTATCAGCCAGCTTTGTCTCTTACAGCAGTATCTTTCTAGGAAAGAACATTTTCATATCCAAAAAAATTGACTTTACAGATATTTCCAAATAACCAGTAAATGTATAATTGTTTTACTTTTAAACATGTCTTGGATTCCAGAAGCAAAAACAGCAACCCAACCTTTGCTGGCTACACCCATAATATTCACTCTGCTTTTGGAACACTTATTAGGAAGTGTGTTTGAATGAAAGAGATCTGCTTATAAAATGAGTTTTTCAATCTTCTGTTTTATTAAAACATTAACATTATGTGTTAAGCATTTCATGAGAGCTACTGGAAGTAAAATAAATCTCAGTTCTTATTTGAAAACAAAATAAGCAGAATCACTTTTATTATTCTAGAATGATTTAAGGCAAATCATTCTATGTATTGCAGTGATTTTAAATATAAAGTTTTAAAAAATTGAGAATCATGTGAAATAGTCTAACAGTTTAAGTTTAAACAAGGCAATTAGCTGGTTACAACTGGAACTACCAGGCCTTATTTAAAATAATGAGGTCTGACAGTTAAGGAATCTGAATTATTCATTGATAACTAGCTTTTCCTCATCTGCAAACCATGGCTAGCATTAATAACAGAGGTGTAAGTGTGATAACCAAAGAGTCTGACATTAAGAACACACATGCAAACGTGCTAAATTCTTATTTAATTAAAAAGGATTAAGATAGCAATATTTTTCCTGAAAGAAAATCATTAGGCAAATGTGTTTTTTCATGTATTTCATCTTTCCATTTCTCTACAGTACATTTTGCAAAATAAATAATTGTTTTCAATACTATATACGAAAAAGTCCTTATTATGTATTAAGCTAAAGAAAGCATAAGTATTTTTAAATTATTAAATCTTTAAGACAATTTTGAAATTATAATTCCCTCATTGTAATACCTTGAATTGAGTAAATTGCATACTTCCACATTTTAATTGAAAGAGAAAACTAGGCCATAATAAATTACATGCAAAAAGGCAAATAACTCAATTGATGATCATTTAATAGAAGTGCATACTGTGATTACCATGAGCCAATTTACTTATTTGGCAGCACAGATCAAAACTTACAGAATAAATCAAGTTATTGGTCCCCATAATTTTTCAGCAAAGAAAGAAAACTTGCACAAGGCCACCAGGCATAAATCCATATTGTCCTTTACAGTCAAAAATGGTGGCTCTGAAGGAGGAACATTCTGTATGTGTGTTGGGCATAATTCAAGGTGGGCCTAGCCAGGCCACCAGCTTGGAGGAATAGAGGCATGGCTCCTGTGGGTTTGGCATTATGCTCTGGCTAGTTGTGAGACCAGCACCTGGAAAGAACCGGCCTACCTGGAGACAAACTTACTATTGGCTGTATTTGGGACCCCACCTCATAAGGTCATTGGCTATCCAGACCTATAAGAGCTGTGCACCTATTCAATAAATGAATTTGCAGTGCCATGAGCTTGGCCTGCTTCCCGTCCAACTCCTGGAGTCTGCAGCTTGACTCTGCGTCTAGTCACCCCCAGCCCCTTGGGCTGGGCCCCCAAAGTCCACTCTGGCTGGCCCCGAGTGGTGAGACACCACAGTAACTGACATGGCAATATCTATGTAAGCACATATAGAACAAAAAGACATAAAAGTGGACTTAGCATATTGAAATAGATTGAAAAAGGAAAACAAAAAGAAAATAATAGCACTTTTGTATACTAGTTACTTTTATGTAGCTGTAACAAAAGAACTTGAGGACAGTATAAGAAAGGGAAGATTTATTGGGGCTCATAGTTTCAGAAGGTTCAGCCATGGTCCCCTGTCCCAAGAACATGGGCAGAACATGGTGGCAGAAGGAACTGATGGAGGAGGAGGAGGTTCTTCTTTCCTTGACAGAGAATGAAGAAGAGGCTGTGAACCAGGTCTAATCTTCACAAGCACACCTCTAGCAACTCACTTCCTCCAGCAGGATCCCACATCTCTAAGTTTCCAACATTTACTATCTTAATGTCTCCAGCTGGAGAACAAGCATTGAACACATGAAGCTTAGAGCACATTTCACAGTCTCTATATGAGTACACACGGTTATAATGGTTACTATCTGTTTTCTTCAACTTTGACTCTAGATGTGTAATTCAACACTTGATACTGATTCTTATATTGTCACTATTTAAAACAATCAGGCTGACCATATTTTTCATTGTACCTAAAATATTCCTGACTTATACCTACCTTTTCATATGATGTCTAAAATACAGTGAACCTATTCATTCTCTAAAGTATTCAGATTTGCACATTGCCATAATGAGAGTACATTACATAATAGCTCCATGTATTAAAGATCTACTTTAAGGCAGGACATGAGTTGTGTGAGACCCTGAGCCTTAGGTTTGGATTATTAGAATCCTCAGCACATAGTTGGCAAAACTAAAGTTTTAAGAGCTCAAGCAACTCTCGGAATATAGCATATTTATGCTCATAGATGCAGGATTTAGATTGCTGTCAGTGTGAATAAAAATCCAGGTTCATAATCATTAAACCACATTCCCAGTGTTCTGAAACACAAGGGAATTCATGTCATATTACACAGAACCATAAGTAAATGGTCACCGATACACTTGAGATATGCCCTGACATTGTAAACACAAGTTTAAGAAATTATTATTGAAAAACCTATTTTAAGTAGAAAAATTTACACAAATAAAAATATACATCTAAATGAAGTAAAATATTACAAGGAGCTAACAGGGTCTATAAACCTCATATTTAAGTGTTCTCCCTGGGATTCCTCAGTAACATAACCCAGAAAAAAAGAATAAGTGACTCTAGTTACTCTCACAATGTCCCAAGAGTCCAAGTAAAGAATGCCCCAAATTGGGCTTTCAGATCTGTCTCGGTGCCCCGATTTATGACTTGGCGCCTATGCATTTGTAGCACAGTGGTCTCTTTAGAAAGACTTAGAAAAGGAGGGTTTGAAAGATGGCTTTTTTTATTAGTGCAGATATATATGGCATAACATGATTTTTTTCAGTACAGATGTCAGTTATAGTATACCTATCATGCTTGGCAGATTGTGTCATTGGTCAAGCAGGAGAGAAGCCCCAATATAATGATTAATAATCAATGTGTCTGGCCTTTAAGCTCACCCTGAGGAGAAATGAAACACTGATATAGAATCTCTCCCTGAAGGAAGAAAAACACTGAGGGTGGAAAAAGAGTGCAGGATGAGACTCCCTTGGAGGAATATAAATCGTGGAGCTGTCCAGTCTTGGGTTCTGCTTGGTTTGGTATAGAATCATGGAAGTGAATGAAACATGACGTTTGTATCATAGTTTCCTTTTGTAATAAAATCACTAATATAAATAAAATAAGGAAAATGTAAGGAAATCGGTTTAATGCTTCTCCCCCTTGTCTGATAGCTCCCTCCTCCTTCTCCCAACTGAGCATCACAGCTTGAAGGCGAGGAAGGGAGACTTTGCCATTGAGTCGACTGCAAATTCACCAGGCAGAGAATTATTGGAGTTCAAGTCCATGTTGGGGTCTAGTTTAACCATCTCTGAAACACCTAATCTATGTACTCGTTGTAACCTAGCTGCCTAAGTTTCTGCACTTCTCTGCGCCCCTCTTTCCCACTTTATTCTCTTCAGTTGTCTACATTTGTCCTCTAAGAGAAAATCCAGCGAAGCTATTTGAAACTCAGGTACACAATCGCACTGATTATTTTATGCTAATGAACGAACTATCTAGCAATATAATATTTCATTTTTTGTGCCCTCCTGGTGGTAGCAAAAGACAAATTCTAGAGTATCTTTAATTAACTAAAGGGAATAGAAAGAAATCTCTGTGGGTTAATAATATTTATGGCCCTAATATGAACAAAATAACAGATGAAGGTGGAAGGGGCACCTAGACGGTTGACAGATCTTAGAGAGTTAATTAAAACAAAATTCATGTTTATTTTGGCCTTTTCACCAGCATGCCATATTGATGCCAGGAAAGAATGAATGGAAAAATTTAAACTTTCTCATGCTTTGTCCTAGCCTATGTGATCTAAGTAGTCTAGCCTTTCTTCCTTTGTCCCACTACCACCCATGTACCTCTATACATAATCACTCGGTTTTTCTCTCAATATTTTCTCATAAACACCAAACTTTTCTCAAAATTATGATGACAAACTTCTTCATTCAGGGGTCCTTTTATCTGCTTGATGTGTGGACTGGAATTAACTTCTTGATATGAAGCTATGTGCTTACCAACAGTTGGATTATTTCATCTCTCAGCATGGAAGGAGAGTATCATTGAAGATTCTTTAAAATAATAGTCAGAGCAATTCATAGAAGGAACTTGACTGTCGTTATTTCCCTTGAAGTCATAATAAACATGAAGTTTTCATCAAATGAGTGGTTATCAGAAATACGCAAGGCAAAGATTGGTTTGGAATGACTCAGTCTGAATTGTTCATGCTTTTTGTTCACAATATCTGCCTTGGTCCCAGGAACAAACATATTATATTCACTCTTCTTGACTTTTTAACTAAGTAGAAAAACAGATCCAAATCTAGTCAATGTAAGTCTGGGATAAGGCTTACAAATCCTTAGTGGATTTGTAAATTAATTTGCAATCTCTTTTTTTAGCAGTAAAATCATAATGGAATAAATACATATATAATATTATTATATTAAATTATATAATAAATTACATATTATAAATTATATATTAAATTACAACTTAAAGTATTATCCAAGCTTAGTACCAAAAGTGAAACTTGGAGTCTTGTACTGGGAGGTTATTATGCCTTGTTCCCAAAAGAGTTTGAAAGGTTCACTATCTGTTACAGTGTTCCATGGAGAAAGGTTAAAAATCCCACAAACATAGATTTCTCTTCAAAAATAACTAAGAACACCTACCTTTTTTTCTAAGCTTCGTAGCATAGTTGAGGTCATCCTGATAGAATCTTTAAAAAACCGTGATTCTGTATAGACCAAATCTGGTGTTAGACCCAGTTTCTGTCATAAAGGATGGAGCCTCAGCAAGCCTCCCAAGGTGTGAAGTGGTGGGACTCCTGGCTCCAGACAACTCCCAACAGCTCCCAACAAGAGAGATCAACCCAAAGTAGAATTGATCCTCTCTTTTATAATAAGCATATCCATCCTCTCCTTTCCAGAGTCAGAGAACCTCTGCACTTCAGTTACTCTAGAAAAAAACCTAAGCCTTAAATGCATTGATATGATTTGTATAAAAAGATACTCAGCCAAAAGGGAATACGGAGGCTTAAAAAATGTTCATACTCCCTTTGGCAGCTTTTGTACCCTGGCTAGAGGATATCTCAACCTGAGATAAGGATACCCTTTTATAATAAAACCATTAAAATTGAGTTTCTTTGTGTAATTCATTCTTGAAGAGACAAGCTTTAACAAGCTCACAAAAAGAAGACATGTATGCTGGTGATGAACAACATGTCAGGAACCCAGGCTGAATCATTTTCCCGACTTTGATGCATCTTAGAGGCTGTGAATTTTTCACTTCAACATTTAAATTCCCCAGAACAAAGTTCACATCCATGTGGCTCTATTTGGAGTCAAGGCCTGGAAAAATAACTCAAATTAAAGCATTAATGATCAAGAGAGAAATCTGGAAGAAAAATTTTGAAATTTTTAAGAATTTGACTCAAGTCCACAACACTTAGGAATGTGGTAACTTTGCATAGTGGGAAGGCTGATGAGGAAGGCCCTTTCTTCTTTAGTGCTACCGAGCTTTTTAAGGAAATAGCAGGTACCACCAACTGTTCTCCAAACCCAAAGGTATAATTCATCCTTTCATTAACTTTGATTGGAACCTAAAGCTTTTAAATGCTTTAGTTGTGCAAAAGTATTAGTAATAGACATAAATATATGAGTGAGCCAATGTCTAATTAATAGAAAATAACTTTTAAAAGAGTTCAGTTCACATCCTGATCACTTACAACCTTTATGACTTTAAAGAAGTGATCTCATTTACTTTAACAGTATAGTATTATTCAGAACAATAAATGAGACATTGTGTGGCAGACCCTAAAAAATAGTAAGAAAATAGGAGGGATGCAAATAGAAAATACTGAACAAAAAGAGAAAAATTCATAGTTATTATGCATCTGATACTACTGATATTTCTAAAAGAAATTCATCAGAGAACAAAATTTTAAAAGCTACATTTAGTGATATAACAGTTCTTACTTTTCAGATCTGTTCTTGAATTCATATGTAGTATCATTAGGATGATCCTTAAGCATGCGACATCAGCAATGATTACCACATATGAATGCTTCCTCAATGTTGATTCCTTTTTAACATCTGTCTTCCCGGGACATGTCCTTTTACTAAATTAGTTATTTTAACTGAGAATTACAAAACTACACAGGGGCTTGCCATGCTCAGATCATAAAAACTGAAGTTTCCATAGACTGATTGTTGTGTAGTACGTTGAGGGTAGCATGTTCCAGCTTAATTTGATAGATCAAACAGTGCTGTTTCTAAACTCCAGTAATTAGATGAAATAAGTTTGCTTTTCACAGGCAAAGTCTGAATAATTTTATTTCTAAATATTATCTTCCACTGAAATAATCACAGAAACTTTCAGCAATACAATATGTCACTTATTAATGTTGTTGTCAGTATGATTTTTAATCTGCTTCTATTAACTTCAGAGAAACATACTCCCACTCAAATCTCCTGTGGAAGTCTTCATATCTTAAATTTTTCCATGGTCCCATTGCCAAATTATAACTGTGAAAAAAAAAAACTTCTCCCACTAAGCAAAGCAGAAAGTCAATGAAATGTGTAAAGAGAGAGGTTAATGATCTAACAGGATCAGTTTATATCAAAATATTTAAGCTCAATCAGGGAAGTAACACCTACATATAAAGAATAAAACATAAACATTTGTATCTTGAAACTTATCTGGCACACAGCATGAGGTTTCCCAAAATGAAGATAGCAAATGAAACATTTAAAAACTTACCAGGTACTGAGATCTTAGAATTTCAAACATTTTCAAGAACCATAACAGTATGTTCTGTAGAAATTACGTGTTTCATGGTTATTCTTCTTAACCGCAAAGAAAGGCTAACAGTCTTACAAAAAGGAGGGGGAGTCAGAGAGGCAGGAGACCCTGGTTCCCGATTCCTGACTGAAGCTTTTCCAAAAGTCTGTGAGGCAGCTTTAGAGTTTGAATCTTCTTGAGGAAAGCAAATGAAAGAACGTTGTGATGGAAGTTGAAGTTGAAGAACTGTGGACAGAGACACATCAGAAGGCAAGGAGGAATAAATGTCTGTCCCCAAACTCCTTTCTCACTCCAGTCTTTTATTCTTCCTCCAGCCTTTGCATTTGTATTTTCTTAAAAAGCTTTCACATGACTTTGGAAGAATCCCTGCTCACATTTATTTCCCTTTTGTCAAAAGGCTCATCACTTTTAAAATCATTTTCAATGTGATACCGTTCAGTGGACACCTAGTAATATAATAAAGATGCCTGACACTTACGGGAAAAGCAAGCTGTACTACTCTGCAGTGAAGACCCTAGACTAACTGATGTCTGCGTAGCTCCACCCCACCACCAAGCCCTTCAGAGCCACACATGTGACATGGCAGTAATTCTTTTGGGACACTGTCGAAAAGAGCGTGGAGTAGGAAATGACACTGCCAGAGTTGGAATCCTGATTCTATTTTTTTATTATTACTTCCTTTTTTGTATGTGTATAACTGTTTTGTATATATGTAGATAAGTCTACGCATGTTGTATAAGGCCTGTGGAGGAAAAAGAGTGAGTTAGCTCCCCTGGAACATGAATCACAATGTTAGTTAGCTGCCATGTAGATGCTGAGACTTGAACCCAGGTCCTCTACAAGAGCAGTCACTGCTCTTAACTACTTAACCCTTTGGTTCCATAACTTAACACTGCCACTCTTTGCTTTACAAAATGGGGATATTAATACTAACAAATCTCATTGGTTAAGAAAGTTAGTTACTGTAAAACTCTGAGAACCCTGATGCTACACTCTAAGGCTTTGAGAAGTTGAACTATTATCCCTGTTTGTATTTATTTCATCAACTAAATTCTACCTCTAGACACAGAGTTCACTGAAATCAGGAACCATGTCTAACTGATTTTTGTGAGTGAGGACCTAGAGTGAGACACCACTCAAAGGAGATTTCAATGTTTACTGTCAGCAGTATGCAGACATGTTCACCAAGATCATTTCATCTTCCTGGGCTTCAGCAGAAGTGTGGTGCTCGGCCACTTGTAGCAGCATGGAGCAATGTGACTAGTTCTTGCCAATGAAATGTAAGCTGAAGTGACTTGTCATTTCCCAGCTATGGTAAAGAAGAATGGATGTGTCTCACATTTCTGATTTGTTGGTTTGATATTAGATTCCATGCATTGAAAATGATGGGCCATCTATCAGCCTGGCTTTCTAAATAACTCAGTGAAGCAAGGAAACTCTATAACCTACACTGTAGAGAGAAGCTTTTGACATGTTAAGATGCCTAAATTTTGCGGTTTTTTGTTTTAGCAAGTAGTCCACTCTGGTTGATAAAGTTCCTGCCAACTAGGTATGACATGTAAAAGAAAGTTACTGAGTAGGGGTTAAACCAGGAGTGGTGGTAAGTGTCTGTAAACTATACAATTAGAAAGCTGAGGTAAGAGAGGACCCTAACTAACTAAGTTCAAGGGCAATCTGGGCGAGATCCTGTTTTAAGCAAGAGAGGGAGAGGAAATGGGCAAGAAGAGTGATCTTGTTTTTCAGTCTTTCTGAAGCATTTCCACCACAAGCTTACTTTATTTCCAGAATAACAAATGAAAGTACTTTAAGCCCCTAAATATATTTTACAAATTAAATGTCCATAGAAATTCTTATTTGAATGAAGGTTTTTTAAAGAGGATTTTTAGACTATTAATGAATACAGTTGGTTTGCTTTCCTTATACGTATAGAAGTTTTAGATGTTGAATAAATATTAAGCAAATAACATCAAGCTAAAATCTTAAACCATGATTTTCCTATGTCTGATTTATTTGAACCTTAAAGAAGACACTGTATTCTTAAAACATAAATTGTGTTAGGATAGTTTCTACGTGCAAGAAATCTCAGTTGACAATTGATGTTTTAGCACTCGCAACTACTTTTCTTGGTCTCAAACATGTCTCATCATAGAAAAGAAAACATAAGGACATAAACAAAAAGTAAATAAGAGATTATGATTCAGTATTTCAGAGTTGAATCCTGGCTCCATCACTTCCTGTTTCTTTTTGTCTAACATTGAATAAATTTTATAGCCTCGGATTCCTCATTTACAAATATAAAAATCTCATAAAGTTTTTAAGATATTTAAATTGACTGAGTCTTTGAATGTTCTTAGAACAGCACCTGACAGTATAATTAGAAACATTGATTATTATTATTAAGATGATACAACACTATACAATTAAAATTTATGCTATATTTTATGCCCAAGGGATGATAAAACGAGATCTAGATTTGCTCACAGGCCCTCATCAGATAAGGCAGCAAAGTCTTAAATTGGGAAAATACTAGTTTTAGTAGGTGTTCAAGATGTGAATTCAATAATTAGAATGTTAACAGAATGGCTTATACTATGCTTTAAATTTATTCTTTCCAAGTCAGCCTCATACCAGAACCCCTTTTCATAAAATGTTTATTAAGTTAGTTTAGAAAAAAAAAACAAAATACTATATATTCAGCATATTACCTAAAGGGCACATCTTCGGAGCTATTAAAATGTTTAATATCAAAATTTGTATTTCAGACAGTAAAAGTAAATATCAATTAGTCATATCCTAAATGTGAATCTTGTTAATGCCTATTAATCTTGCTAAGTGTACTTGTTAGATATGCAAATATGGAACAAACTATATGATAGTTTTCTCCATAGAAATTATATTCAATAGCAAGGTTTGGGGGCTCTGTTCACACTGAGATTAAATATGCAAAAGAAGAGCCTTCCCCATATTTTATTCCTTTAGAATATTTTAATAAAAGATTAACTTCTTCTGCTATGAACGCTTTCATGTTTTTTATCTTCCAATATCTTTGTTCTGATTTTGCCTTCCTGTATCTGTTTCTCTAACCTTGAGTCTGAGCCTTCTCTTGCTGTTTCTTCCACCTTTCAAATGCTTGTGGACAATGATGGAGGGAGGGAGAAAGCCAGCAAACACAGTTCCAAGACCTCTTTGCCCCACCAGCAAGCAACTCATTTAACAGTATACAAATGATTTAACAGTAATCCCAGTTGAGTTCCCAGAGGAAATCATTTCCATTCCCACCCCTGCTTGTAGATGGAGGTCATGTTTCTTTCTCTCCTTAGTCACTGCTCAGCCAAACTATTCATATTTACATAATTTTCCCAGTAGTGTTCGGTAAACTTTTTGAAATCAGAGCAGTTTGTCGAGTTGCACATCCAAGAAGTGATGCACGCTAAAGAAGTGCAGAGATCCTGGGCCAGGGCATGCACGATGAATTTGTATTTTCTCCATACTCCATAGTCTCCTCTCACCTCTCCAGAGCCAGCCTTTGTTCTTAGAGGCTGCTTTCTATGATCTTAATGTCCGATTTCTTGTGTGGGTTGGTGAAACTGAAGCACTAAGAGATCTGAGGGCAGAAGAAATTGGATTGGGGATATTTAGCCCCTGTTTATGGCCCTTCTGTACCTCAGATTGGCAAACGACTATATTCTCATACTTCAGAACGACTTTAATCTCGACTTATGCATGGGATGAGTACTCTCTTACATCTGCAAGATCCCCTCCAGAGTTCTATGCCAGTTTTCTCCTTTTCTCTGTAGGACTGAAGCTACCTTCTCTCCCATGTTTCCTGTCCCACTGTTATGTGTCATGCTTCCTTAGCTTCCTTGAAACTTACATATTATACAAAGCTTCTTTCCTGTTCTCGTTTTTGCCTCTTTAGAGACTCTGCCTACTTTTTCACCCGCCCTGTTTGTGGTGCCCCAAATAAGACTCCACAGTAATAATCCAATGATTTTAAGCAAAATGGAAACTCGTGGAAGCTAGAGGGCGCTAGAGAGAGAGAGTGTCCAAATAACCAAAGAGAATGGGGTTTTTCTTTTTCAAAGTTGAGTGTTTGGCATATTGGGAATCCAGAGATGAGTATAGATTTAAGACAAGTCTAATCAGAGGTAAAAAGCAAAGTGACTGGAAGTCTATTGTCTACAAATCTCAGAAAGTTAATGTTTTCCATCATGTTTGAGATTCTTCGGACTCTCTCTCACGTGTCAGCACCACTCCTGCTTGAAAGGATGAAATAAATCACGGGCTACAAACCAAAGCCTTGGTTCCGACACTAAAACTAGTCCTTGCACTAAGTCAGATGACTTCATTTCTTAACCTAATTTATGTTTTTTCCCGTACGGAAAAGCACTGTTCTGCCATATTCTAATGCCAGAAGTCTTGTATGAACAGTCCTGGAGTCTCAAAATCCTTTACTGAAGCACTTCCTTGATTATTCACCAAGGGCTAATGTCTATCTTGTCACGTAGCCCATGTGTCCTTCCACATTCTGTGGAATTTTAGTCAATAAGGGATAGGGGATCTGCCCGGTAAAATGTGCACTGTTGTCAACTCCACTTGGGCAGGCATTGATCCGACTCCTCTCACTCTTCAAGATGGCATGCCCGATGGAGTGGGGCTTGGAGGGTTCTTTTCTGGACTGGGAAGGGTGGCCCAGCAGTGAATGAGCACCATCTGAAGCCTGCCTCGAGGTGAAGAGCCCATACAGCTCTTCTAATCTCACTTCCTCACAAGTCATGCATTTGATATCCCCGTTTTATAACATTCTCTTCCCTCTTCAGAAAAATCTGCAGTCAGCTTGTCAAACTCATCTTTTAACAATATGTCTTATTCAAATATAATTCCTCTGAAAAACATTTCCTGCTCCCCCATTCCCCCACTGCTCCTTCCGCTTCTGCTATCATCCCGTTGCCATGTGCTATTCATATCCAATTCCTATAACACATCTCCTCTGGCCCATACTAGCCCTGAAGCTTGTGTCTCACTTTAAAATAACAACATGTACCCCAGCAAGTTGTAAATGATAATCATGTTATTGAATATCATAAGTTAAAAACTGTAGCAAAGATAGGATTTTAAATGGCACTTGTTTGGGAATTTTTTTTTAATCAAGTGTATATTTTAGTATAGCTTGCTCTTAGAATCAACGATGTAACTGACCAGACCAAAAGCAACATGACAAAAAAAGAGCTACAAATGTAAGTGATCCTAAAATGCTCAGTGGCAAAGGGCAAATATTCTCTCACTGAAACAAAATTGTCCTGTAAGTTGGAAATGAACTAAGAACAAGAAAAGAGGAAAGTCCTGAAATGCATTAAGGAAATGATGCTGTTATAGAGGTGATGGTGGTAGCAGGTTTGCTGCTGTTGTTGTGTTAACAAAGCCTCTCACAAATTCAACATAATGAACTAATCTGGAGTGGAAACTATGTGTATGTACAATTCTGCAAATTTTTTACTAAACCCGAAGCATGCTGCAGCTACCCCAGCATCATGTCCATGGAAGTCGATAAAACATATTAAGGCCTTACATCTTATTTTTAAAAACACATGTTCATTTTCTTTTTAATTATCTGTATATGTGGAGAGAGAGAAGTATGTGCATGTGTGGGTACAGGTGCTGTCAGAGTCCTGAAGAGGGTGAAGCTACAGGTGGTTGTGAACCACACCATGTGAGTGTTGGAAACTAAACTCAGGTCCTCAGGATGCAGAAAGGGCACTTAATTGCTGAGTCATCTCTCCACCCCATCTAATAATAAAAATACGAATATGACACAATTAGTTTCCTTTTTATTTAGGACAACGTTCTCCAGCTCCACAAGCATACTTACTATTTGTAATTTATTGCTATACAATGTAATAAACACTGTAAGACAGATGGGAAGTATTGGACAGAGCAGAAGTGACTAATTTACAGAGACAGTAGAACAACAGTGATCATGAGATTTTTAAAGGTAAGATAAATTTAGAGCTGGCTATGGAGGAAGAAATATACATATGTATGTACAGAAAGAAGCACAAGCCAAATCTGCTAGGGACAGAACAAATCAAATGGAGATCATACCGTATAAGGTATGGAGACATGGGGCCAGGGATGAGTTTTAGAAAAGAGATGTTGGTGGTGTGTTGATAAGGTCTGTGTCACCCAAGATTCATTGGCAAAGTATGTTCTCTGTCATGGCATTTGGTATTCAAATATGCAAAGTGATCTCTCACAGATAATAATAAAAATTTTTCTTGTTTCTGTTTTCTTTGTGATTCCTCTGACAAGAATCACTTCTCTCTATTATTCTCTCATTCACTGTCCTTCTCCTTGTCCGTGTGTCTTTCTCCATAACCTAATTCATGCCTAGGTTTTTTTATATTTAAGTTAAGCTTTTAAACTGAATCAAATTATATATGAGTCCTCCAACCTCCACTGCCACTGCTTTTTGTTTTGGGGGATAGATCTAAATCATTTAATGGTAGTTATTAGCTTGAAAGTTCTTCAAATGTCATCAAGAATAATAATGAATGTCCCAGGGAAATCCTAAAAACTAAGTGTAGAATTTTTTTTTATGTGATTGAATATTCTGTGCCAAGCTAAAAAAGAATTTCAGACAGAATTAATAGACATTAAATCTTTAAATAATAAATATGATTTTTAAAATCAAAGTAAATTTGTAATTGCATTTCAATGCTTTTTGAACTTTTCTCTCCATTCTGTTATATTTCTAACTATATGTTTACTTTCTTAAATTTTATTGTTGTTACTGTCATGTATTTAGTAAAGTGATCAAAAACCCTTTTCTTAGGACAGTCCTCTAATCACAATTATCACAAACGATGAAAAATAATGCTGATGACATTTATTGATTTTGATTGCTTTTGTTTTCAGGGATAATTTTAAAGCACCAGTAGAAACTAAGCTTGTACTCTGCTTAGTGCTTTTTTTTTTTTTTTTTTTTTTTTTGCTTTATATTCTATTTTAAATGTATTACTGTGTATCTTGAGGTAGCAAACTAAAAACTGTCAGAGCATTTTCAGGGGCAATGTATGCATAAACCAATCTAGCTTCACCACCCCTATTAGCTTTTCTGCTTCCCATGAAAAAATTATTTCTGTCAATATTTTAATTTCAACTAGATAGGGTGGAAGCAGTGAGTGGCATCTAAGCAGATAGTTGACATAAAGCTGATGACTGCACACAGGGCTTGATTAAGAATTAGGGAATGAAGAGATGCAACTGGGTGTAAATACCTGGCTGCACAAGTCTCCCTTCAGGACCCCAATCTTACAGATCATATTATGATAATAAAATACTTATATTTTGATAGTGTCTTTTAATAAATTTCTAAACTATCACATAAATATTGTCTAGGCTTTTAAGACTCAATACATAGTAGAGTGAAGTGGACATAAATATTATCATAATAATTATTATTCAGTTTCCTTATTAACTTTTTAAACACCTTGAAAGATGAGTGTCAGATTCCGAAATAAAAAGAAGTATAATTACAATCATACAAATTATTTCCTGTGGTTCTGAGGGTCAGAAAGGACCACCCCAAATCAGTACTCAATACCACGTTGCATCTTCAAATCAATATACAATTTTGCCCGTGTTGAATAGCTTGGTTTTGGGGGTCAAAGCTTAGTGTCGACAAGGAATGCCTACACAGACATTTTTCAACTATTTGGTCATGACCCAAGTTGTGGGGTGGATTGAGTAGTCCAGAAAAGATTTTTGAAGTCCTAGTATTCAGTGTCTGTGAGGTAATTTTATTTGGAAAACAATTTTGTGGTTCATTAGTATGAACCCTAATCTTAGAGACAGTGCTGTCTTTATAAAAAAGGAGGGGTCAGATACAACCATTGATACACACCTAGAGAGGTCATGCTGATAAGAAGGCAGACAGTTTCAGAAAGACAAGAGTCATATGTTACCTCTTTTTTTGTCATACCTAGATTTTTTACAGATATAAAAGCATGTCTGAATAGATGACATAAAATTGATAAAATACCGTCTAGGGAAACAAAGCAGCCCAACAGGGCAGGAGAGGAGGGACAAAGGGTGGGTCTAAGGCATGTGGGGATACGGTCAATGTAAAATATATGCTTGCATGAAAACATCCTTAAGTAACACAGTACCATGTATAAAGAATGCACAGAAAGAAATTTTTATAAAAGAAAACATATAAAGGCAGAGAACCGAGTAGCAAATCTACAAGCCAAGGAAGGTCATGAATTGCCAGCAAAGCCACAGGAGGGAGAGATAGGCATGATGTAGGGTCTCCTCTATATTCCTCAATGGGAGCCAGTCTGTAGACACCTTGATTACAAACTTCTACACTCCATAAATATAAGACAAGGCATTTATGATGCTTACACTACTAAGTTGTGGTGTTTTCTGCATCCCTAGCGAGCTCTGATATTCCGTATTTAAAAATAAATTATAATACACAATACACATACAAATACAAAATCATAAAGTTTTCACAAAAACTATTAACCATAGCTATATGTGATACATATTTCCTCTTCTGTTTACATATTTTTCAGTTATGACTCAAAAAATTGATGTTTAAGAGATTAGGAGCCACAGTTCAGAAAAGCAATATTTATCTACTGTATATTGGCTCCTTTTTCATTAATGAAAAATGACTGACAGACAGTTTCAAAGGGGTGCTATACGTACCACTAATCAAAAAGTAGTTTCAAGATTATGAAGCATTGTCATGACAAAATGACTTACCAGAGTTCTGTAAAGTCACCACTGAACACTTCCTGCCTTGGGCTGAACAGGACCCTCAAAACAACTCTTAATTTCACATCTTTCTCATCTCAGCAGTCACAGTCCTAAGAATAATTCTTCCTCATATTGGCTGAAAAGTATCGTGAACAACATTAAGAATTCTGAGTGAGTGAAGGTTGAAAAAGACTGGCCAAATCACTAAACACTAATCACACTTTATTGTCTCTTGATCAGGGATCTTCTCACAACTGAGGAAGTGTGACTCCTTGTAACTTCTGCTTATGCACTGAGTTCTGTCTAGCTCCCTCATCCTCTCTCAAACAACTTGTTTTCTCTATTCTTACGTGCGTGTGCATACACACTTGTGTGTACTTGCTTCCACATGAACTATATGTGTTCATGTTTGCATTTTTGTGCATATGTGCATGTAAGTGTGTCTTCATGGGTGGAAGACAAAGGTTGGAACTGAATGTCTTCCTCTGTTGTGCACTGCCTTGCTTTTTGAGACATGATCTCTCACTGAACCCAACACTTGTGATTGGTTAGCATCAATACTCAGGAAGCTGCAGTCGTCATTTCATCCCCTTCTTAGCGTCAGGATTATAAATGTAGGCTGTCAGGTCTGACTTTTTACATGTTGGGGCTGTTATGCTTATGCAACAAGCATTTTACTGACAGCCTTGACGGGCAACCTGCAGAGCTGTGATTCAGTCAGCCTTACTTCTGCGCCACGAGTGAACTTTCAGGAGCTCATATTGCAGCCCATTCTGGGGCACCACTGCCTAGTGGAAACTTTCCTGTGCTGACAGCAAAAGCACAGAGAGATACGCAAAAAACTTCAAAGTTACAAGGTTAAAATAAAAAGTGTGCATTGTGAAAAAGTGGGCAGAGCATTCTATGAGCCTCAATATTTCTTTCTGTGAAATCACCTGGGTGGACCCAGTGGAAGGACCCAACTGCAGGACATTGGGGGATACAAATCATACCCTGAATTCATTAAATCAGGCAGGGTGTGGGAGAAGGTGCGAAGAAGAGGATGAATCTGAAAGTCATCAAACTATATTGTATGAAAAAAAATCACAAAATTCAAGTAAAGATGAAAAAACACAAAAATTTCAGATCCTTAAAATTATAAATAATTATATCATAAGAATTAATCTCTGAGTTTTAAGTGAATAGGCATAGTAATCTGAGACATTAGAAGACAGAGGAATTTATCAGTAGAATCATCCTAGAAAATGTGGGGAAATTTGTGGCTTGGAGTTGGTAAATATAAGAGTACATGCTTTAGATGAGAATGGGAGGAAGATTTATGGAAAGTTGAATTGTCCTTAGAGGTGAAAAAGGAACACAACAATAAGAATTTAGTCATCATAGCCATCCTGACCATATTTTCTGTGAGTTATATCCAAATATTTCTAGTCACAAACCTTTATATCTAAAATCACTTCAAGATTTCTTGTGCACCTCTCTCTAAAAAGTTTGAAAAATCAAATCTAATTTTCATTGGCTTCAATTAAAATATCGAAGAAACTTGAGCAATTTCTGACTTTTATTGGCACCTGTTGTGCTGTTTGCTGTAGCATTAGTTGGCCTAGAACTTGCTAAATAGACCAGGTTGGCCTCAAACTCGCAAAGATGTGCCTGCTTCTGCCTCCTAAATGTCTCTGATGTACCTCTTCTCTGCCAAATATATTAATAGTATATGAGCAACGGCTCCAAACTATCAATTGAATGATATACATTATGCAGAATGATGGTTTCCTAATGACTGTCACAGTCTAATTCAAGGAATCTGATAATACGGCACTTTATAAGGTGAAAGCATTTTCCAGATATACTTAGGCTTAGGGACTTGGAGATGAGATTATCCTAGATTGTCTGGACAGGCAAAATATTATCCATAGAAGGCTTTAAAACTGAAACAAGTCAGAACAGGTCAGTGAGGTAAGACATGACAAAGACTTGATCATCCATTACTACTTTAAAGACGGAGGAAACCTGCTACGGTGTCCTCTAGAAGCTAGGACAAAATTTCACTTTATAGTCATCAAAAAATGTGGAGTTTAATCCCATAGCTGAAAGGACCTAACTTATGCTAACAACTAACATGAGCAGAAACAGTGCTTTGCTGCTAAAGCTTCTAAAACCTAGGTTTCCAACTCCGATTTCAGTCTGCTGAAAACTGACTGGCCTCTGTTCTGCATTCTTTTGTTAAAATATAACTTACAAAGAAAAAATGTAGACATCTAATATGTATAAAGATAGTATTTTGTACAAACACACACATACACATCTTGAAAATATATTATCACCAAGATTAATATAATATTTATCTAAGTCAAATTAAAGTCATCACCTCATATCGTGTTGGTGAGGGTGTGAAGTGTAGTCAGAGCACTTAAGATTTATTTCCAAAATTTTCAAATATGTAATACAGTCTTAACTATAGTCATCACACTGTATATCAGATCACCATAACTAATTCATTTTACACCTAAAAGTGTATCCCTTTTGACTAGTCTCTCATTTCTACTCCCTCCAAGCAAACACAATTTTGTGTGTCCCTTCTGTCAGTTTACTTTTTAAAATTCCAAACATGTTATATAACATAGAAGATGACTTTCTGTGCTTGGCTTACTTAATTTACACAACAATATCTATGTTTATTCATGTCATAAATGGCAATATTTCTGTCATTTTAAAAATGTTTATGTTGGTTCTTTGGGAATGTCATACAGTGCACTTTCATCATATTCTGACCCCCTCCCCCTCTTGGCCCCACCACACTAACCCTCCAACTTCATGTTCTCCATTTTTTTAAAATATCTTATTTATTATTTTTATTTTATGTGTATTTATGTATTGCCTGCATATGAGTCCACCATGTCATGCAATGCCCGCAGAAGTCAGAAAAGGGCATCAGAGGCTCCTGGAACTGGAATTGTGGAAAATTAATAGCTGCCATGTGGGTACTAGGAATCAAAACCGGGTCCTCTGCTAGAGCAGCCAGTGCTCTTAACAGCTGAATTGTGTTCTCTAGTATTTTTAAAGGCCTTCTGAGTATAATTTGTGTTTCCTAAATGCTCTTTGGTGTGGCTCCATCTCTTAGAGCCTGGTCAGCCTCCTTGCATGACATACTTAGAGAAAATAGACTCTCTTCTCCACGTGGCTGTCAGTTGCCAATAGTTCTTCTTCAGCTGGAACTAGGACTTCTTCTTTACTTCCTCTATCCTTGCTGGGATTTTTTTCTGGTTTGGACTTGCACAGGTCTTATGAATGTTGTCATGTGTGACGTGACACATGTCCTGTTGTGTCCAGAAAAAAACAACCATTGGATTCATCCACCATCTCTGGTTTTTCCCATCTTTTCATCCTCTCCTTCATAATGATCTTTGAATCTTGGGAGGATAGAGTGAGATGTAATTGACAAAGAAAGTAAGAAAAATCTCAATTTTGTGCTATTTTTAGATTGAGGATGTTTGTTTCATAGATATGTTATTTTATGAACATACATATATAATGCTAGTTATTCATTTGTATGCATGTGTTTTATAATTCCATACAATGTTTATTTGGATGTTTAATATTTATTTATTTATTTATTTATTGTGGTTATTGGGACTGAAACCAGTGCCTTCGTCACACCAGGCAATCACTTTACTGGTGAGCTACACCTCAGTCATAAAAATTAAAAGTTTAAATAAAAGCCTATATATATATTTTTTATTTCTGAGAAACAGGAAACTGCCTTTCTTTATGTCAGTTATACATATTTGCCAGCAACCTAGGAGGTAAGTTCAATACTGATGTTTAACATTTATTGACATTTTCCATGTGTTGTGATAAATTCATTCCATGGGTTAGTACATTAAATTCCTCAAATTATGCCATGAAAAAAAAATCCTGTTTATTCTCATTTTATTGATGGCAGCACTGTATTTTAAAGCAGTGATATAATTTGTTTGTCTACAAAGTCCAAAGTAGATTAACATACTTCTTTGCTCAAGGGTATCTTCTAAAGGTCCTGATGAACTTGTGTACAAAAAGGGAATCTGGTCCGAGCTAAAGGCAAGAGGGAATCACTGTGAAAGAGTTGTGGTCTTAAAAACAGACGGCGATATGATAGAGGAATTTTGGTTTTGTCCTTCTTTCATTTGGAGGTCGTGCATAAAAATGGCCATTTGGATTCTCAAATGTGACTTCAGAGGACAATGGAGAGAAGAATCAACTGGGTTCCTATATTTATTTGCCCTCTGGGTTTCCCTTTTAGATGAGTACTGGAGGCAGAATTCAGTCCTACTAATTAAGTAAGTCATAAGTAAGATACAGGCCAGTTTCTAATGTTCTGTGCTTCCTCCCCTCTCCGAATGCTGTAAATGGGGGAGCTTCACTATAAGGGATTTGTAAGCAAGAGGGAAGGAAGCAGGCATTCCTGTGAAGCTGTATTCAGTATTTCCTGAAGTTTCCTTTACAGTGAGGAAATGGCATATTTTAAGTTTCAGGGATGCATCTTTTACGCTGCTTCAGTCTCAGTATTCAAAGGCTTACTCATGCTGATTCATAGAGGGTTTTGCTAGGGGTTTCGTGACAGTAATATAGACTTGGATCACGTCCATATGGCTATAGTATGAAATAGGCTGATGAAAAATGGATTGTCTTTTCTTCTTCAATAGAATCCTTAATATCACAAGGGATGCCATAATCTCTGAAATATCATCTCATTGCAGATCAAAATCTAATTTACTCCCCATTTTCAAATTATAGACTCTGATGAAATAAAATGAGCAAGAGAGTACAAGACAGAGAATTTAATTTATTCAGAATAAAAGAGAATTTAAATAATCTTTAAAAATTCTAATCTACAGAATTCTGTAACAGTGTAGAAAAGTTTGTCAAGAAAATGTCATTCGAATTCATCAGTTCACTTTTGACTTCATCCTGGGAGTCTATACAAAGACACAGATTACTTTGATAAAAAGAGTTGCATTGACTAAGAACACAAACTGAAATAGTTAGCACAGTCATTTTGAAGGCAGAAAAAGAAGGAAGCATAATGTTGAATCTTGACAAAATATAGGCGAATCTAGGGTCACTTTTTGACATTTTCAGATTCTTACTATGGTACTAAATACGGTACATGGTATTTTTAAATGATAGATAATTTTATGTTCTTAACATTAGGTAATGGAAACAGTGTTACTAATTCCTTCACAAAACTGGTACAGCCAAAGAAAAGCAGGTGTGGAATTCACCGTGTTAAAACTGGAGCTGAAGATGTGTGAAAAGAAGCTTCAGAGTTTATTTTAGAAGAAAGCATCAGACACAGAAACAGGTTCCCAATAAGAACTAAGGCCCATGTCCTATCAGGGCACACCGAAGGGAAAAAAGTAACTCCAGAAAACCACCAAATGTTTGGCATATAATGTGGCACTGTTGTGGTATTATAACAAGATAATATTTTTGTTACATTACAAAAGGCAATTTTAAGAAATAGAAGTTTCTCGGATTCTACATAAATGATATGCACCTCATCAAACACAAGATCCACCATGTAAAGGGGCTTACAGTTTGCAACACCCACACAAAGCAATCTGTATATTTTATCATGGTCTTATTTGTTTCCTTCTAGAAATAAGAGCAAATAAACAAAACATGAATTAGCCACATACATTTTGTTGATTTTATAATATTATTATAATTTCATTAGAAAACCATGATATTATTTGACAGAATTAAGAAAGAGCAAATTTTAGACTTTGTGTGTCTACATTTTGGTAGACACATAGTATAATTATTTAAAGAAAATTCTCTTGAGGATTTATTACCTGAGGTACTTTTTGCTGAGTGGTCTTAGCAAGTCAAACATCAGATTCTGAAAGTCATTGCTATTTAGAACGTGACAACTCAGAATTTGATTGAGGTCCTCCAAGCAAATCTGTTTCTTAGGTGGTTTTTTTCTAACCTCCACCACCATCACCTTTTATGATGGCTAAGTTTAAGAAGGAAATTCTCATTTTAAACACTGTGTTTTTATAGCAACTTATCAAGCAATGGCCTTTAGCTGTTGTTCTGTGACAGCCACTCCATTAAAATCCTGATGTAAACAAGTGGAGAAGGTGAGCTAGGAGTGCAGATATCTGCACGGCGTTACTGTCAGGTAAAATTTTAAAGATAGGTTTTATGAACCCATTATTTACAGTCAAGGCTTTTTGACTATAACATCTGAAATCATTTAAGGAGACAAAATGTTTTGTCAAAACACACTGCTGGGAGCCAGTGTGGAGCTTCTTTAATGTAATTCAATTTAGTTCTGTTGTTTGCATGAAAGGAAAATTCTAGCTGGGCAGTCACAGAGAGCTAGTGAAATGTGACAATGTGGTATGCATCAGAGGCAATTAAAATTAAAAGCTTTCCATCTTTATCTCATTTCTTAATAAACAGCTAATTGCATTGTAGTGTACCTGGTGACAAGCTAAATTAGGAGGATACAGGGCATCTTTGCTAGATTTCTCCACTAAATTTACTTCTGTTTTTGAGATCAATACAAATAGAGGAAAATATTTAGCAAATTTTCTTTCCAGACAATATGACTGAGAAATGAGGTCATCACGAATATAGGTGAAGCTACGGAACCTGGTTGAAAAACAGTACATGGTGATGAGATAACGAAGGTGTACCTGGAGCTGAGTTTCAAAGAGCTGGTAGCCATGGTGTTGTTAAACAGAAGCAGCATTACCTAGAACATAGATAATGAAGAATTCTCTGAATTTGTGACAGCAAACTTCTCCCTGACAAAGCATCAGATTTGAGAATAGATTGTAGCTCACAGGTTTATCTACATGGAAAAAAATGTGAAGTAAATAATTTGGTTACCAAATTACTACCTAATCCATACAAGTCTGTCAAATATCTATTACTTTCCTGTGATCTAAGAATAAATATCAATGCTTTCAAGCCAAGTACAGATCTGTCGAAAGGAAAGGTTTGTAAACAATTAAGTGCAAGGGACAGGTAGACTACAAACATGTGAAGTTTGTAGTAAGAACCCAAAGGTTATTTTGAAAGGCACCTGGGAGCATATTTTGAATGCACGAGTATTTGCTTACACTATCACAGCGTTGGTGGAGTGGGCATAACATAAGATCTGCAAAAATACATGGAATGTTGGGCAGAGAAAAATAACACGGGAGGAGAGTTCAGGGAGAGCTACAGTATTGGTAAGGCCAGCAATTATTAGAGATAATTCAAGATTAATTTAATTTAGAGATAATGCTAAGGAGTTTAGATTCAATTTCTAAGCAATGTAGAACCATTGGTTAAAAGCAGAGAAGGAAAATCATCTTTATTAATTAGGGGAACATTACTATAAAGATAGTGTTGAGTATAAATGAAAGAAGAATATCAAATAAAGCAAGAAAGAAAAGAATAAAGTATTATAATTCGAGAAAGAAGGTCTGAACTAATAAAGTACTAAGAAGAGATGGAAAGAGAGGCTAGAAAGAGATAAAACAGAACACAGACTTGTCAGTACCAAACAAAATCACACAAAAAGTCATCATGGCTATTTATTGGTAATGGCTATGTTTGGGTCTTGAATTTTCAAACAGATTATTCCATTCTTTATTCAAAGTATATAATTGCAATAACAAGAATAAGATTATCACCCATCTAATTCATTTCATTTTCCTAGTATCTAAATAAAGTAGATATAAATTCTATTTGTAAGAAAATGTCAAGTTTGTGTTAAATAATGTGCCTAAAACCTGTCAGGCAATTTGTAAGAAAGTCTTCACTCATACTCAGAAATGCTCTAGTGAAAACTAAATGATTATTAGTTGTGATACTTCATTACTATAACTCCAGCACTTGGGAGTCAAAGGCTGGGGTATTCAGAATATGAGTTGAGCCATACCTACATATTGAGATCTTATTTCAGAAAACCATTGGTAGGGGGTATAGCTCAATTGTAGAACTCTTACCTAGTATGGATAAGGTCCTGGGTTCTACCCCAGCACTGAAAATAAAGAAAATAATTTTAAATACTACTATATGCCAACAAAATGATCAGGAGTTATTTTTGACAATGACTTTCAGGGGATGGTCAGGTGAACAGAAAGATGTGGAGTGCCTTCTGAAGGCAGAGATTCTCCCCTGAGATTAAGGAGAATCACTGAGACTGATGATAATAAATCAAAGGCAGGTAGGTAATGAGCACCTAAAACTGTCTGACAGATAAAAAGAGAATGCAAACGAAAGTGGGATGCCAGAAACCAACTGTTTATGTCCTCACACACCATGGTCAGATACTATTTACTCAAGATACAAGTCAAATACTGCTCCTACAAGAAGCCTTTGATATTCCTATCCAAACTCAAGCTTTGTGGTATATTTACAATGATTGTAGAGCTTTGCCTGATCTATTTACCCTCTGTCTTTCTTATGATTTTTTGCTCCTTTCCTCCTTGTACTCTCTTACTGCGTCTACAATTTCTAACCAGCTCGTACTTCTATGAAAGATAAAGTCCATCTTTTTCAGTTTTTGTTTCCTGTAGTTATATACATGGTTACTATTCAATGTATGGTTAATCTTATCAAATTTTAACGAATTTGGGGGCAACAAGGAAACTATTAGAAAAACAAAAACAACAGAATGTTAGTCCTATATAATGCAACTAGAGTTACTATTCAATGAAAGACACTGGAAAATATACACAAGACATCATTGAAACAACTGTCTTTAAATCCAGTTTCAGGGGATCCAATATCCTCTTCTGACCTCTGTGGGCAATATATGCACATGTTGTACTTAAACACATGCAGGCCAAAATATGCATAAATATAAAGTTAAAAAAATAACAATTTTAAAAATTATTAGCTTATGTTTTAACTTGATCATTTGCCAGTTTTGTGACTTTGATCAAGTTACTAAAGTCTATGAAATGGGCATAAAATTTTATCTGTAGAAGTACACTAAGGATTAAATTGGGCAATATTGTGCTGGAGAGATGGCTTAGCAGTTAAGAGCACTGATTGCTCTTACAGAGGACCTGGGTTTCATTCCTAGCAACCACACAGAAGATAATAGTCATCAGCAATTCTCGTTCCAGGCGGTCCAATGGCCTCTTCTGATCTCTGAGGGCACTGCACAGAACAAGTGCACTTTCACCCATGCAGGCAATGCATTAATACACACAAAAATGAATAATAAATAAAATATTTTGAAATTGAAAATTTAATAAAACACATAGAAAATTGTCATTAAATAAAGCTAGTGGAGATATTCCTTTTGAAAACTAACGTTATGAATACTTAATAAGAAAAAATTAGAACCTATGCAAGATGCAAAATGCTCTGCCATGCCCATAAGATGACAGCCTTCTGCAGTTCATTATCACTGACATGTGTTGTTAAATACAACAAATAGAAGTAATTTTAGAAAAGTAATAATAGCATAACCATTGAATACTGGACCACTGGATCTTGTGTCCCATTCTCTCTAATGTTTTATGTAAATCTGTGCTACTTGACTACTTCATTTAAGTGAATACAAATAAATATAATAAATGGAAGGAAAGAGACACATCTTCCATACATGCTATATATATATATATATATATATATATATATATATATATATATATAGTGTTTACTAAAGGAGGATTAGGGATTCTCACTCTTCAAGTGTAGGCTGTATGTAGTTATTTTCTTCCAAATAAATGCAGAATGAGCAAGGCACTACACCTGTGTTATCAACCCCCAAAACCCAATCATGAGGAAAACAAACAAGCAATATCAAATGAACAGCTTCACGTAAAATACTTGGACAATAATCATCAAAATGCCGGGGTCATTAATAGCAAGAAATGCCTGAGACACGTAGATGTAGAGAAAACTGGATGTAGAAATTATGTGGTATCTTGGGTGGGTTCCTGGAACAAGAACAGGACATTAGAGAAAAGTGGAAGGAGGCTGAGTAAAGGATGAACTGTATTTTGTGGTACTGCATCCATGATGCTTCATTAATTGTGACAAATGTACCATGCTACTGTAGGAAATTAATAGGAAGAAAAACTCACTGTGGGGTACCATGGGAATTCTTCGACTTTTTCAAGCTAAGTCTGTATATATGGGGAAGGTCTAAAATAAAAGTTTATGTAAGAAAACGAAGGACAGTGTACAAACAGACTTTAGTGAATAACAGCAATGTTAGCTTATTACCATTAAATCGTATTGGTATAGGAAGCTAGGTAAAAGTATATGGGAACTATTTGTGCTATTTGGCAGTATTTATATAAATATGAAACAACCCAAAAATTAAAGCTTATTTTTAATACATGAATGTAAAAAGTTATTTGAAGTGTGTTTCTCTTTGTTCTCAGTTGCCATAGCAAAATGTGTATTCTATCTAGAAATTCCAGATTTTGTGTAACAATTTTATCTTGCCATTCTTATGATAAATGGAAAAATGAAAACAGAATTTGATTATTCATATATGTTTTTATTTCATGTTGAGTAAATTTCTGAAACACTCCAGTTAATTCAAAAAAAATTCACCACAACTGATTTGAAATAGAAACATCAGACATGAAAAGAGATGCCTTTCTATGTAAGTGTAGGAAGGTCATTTTCCCTTTCAGAACTTCTGGGTTCAACAAGACTGTGTATAACATATATCATAACACTGACATGAGTGAGCAATGATTTTAGTTTAGGATGCCCTGAACTGTGGCAATATCAACAAAGCTTATCTTTTTTTCTCTCTTCTTCTGTCCATGTTATTACGGACTTTGCAAATGGTGTAGCCTTGACATGAAAATCCAGAGGTAGGTTTTTCTCAGGGTGTTTCTCTCAAGCATAGAATGCGAAGCATGTACATCTCCTTTGGACAGGAATTTCATTCCTCTACTCTCACGCTGCCAATATAACCTTGGCATTGAAATTGCTCAGTCTATTGTCTTTGTGGTATCTTTATGTCTGAGAAGTACTTTTTCTTTAAAAAATAATAGAAAATGCAAAAATGGTGCAAGAGAAAAAAATCTTCTAACAACCATAGATAACATCCATTTGTGATACTCGAGAAAACAAAAAGAAACTACCCTAGGTGAAATATTATTTTCTCCATTTTATTTTATGCTCCAGATACCAACGATATCAAATCCTTTGGATAAATTGTGATTTTTCAATGTCTGTGGTGGCCTGAAAAGATGATTTTGGTGAGGTATTCCTAACTTCATCTCTCCTGACCACTAAAATTCTTGTGTATACTGTCTTTCTTCATTTTGTGATTAATTTTTAAAGAAAGCTACTAACTAGAGAGATAAGTAATATATACATATGTAGGCAGACAGACACATCAAGAGCTGATAGCCAAAATTTTCTATATGTATATTTATATAAAACCTAGTGATTTATACAACATAAACATTCAAATATATAAATCTCATAACTTGCTTAAATTATAGGTTTCCTTTGAGTATCTATTGCCTCTTTTATAAGAATTCCATAAAATATTCTGGTTTCATGAAAGTGAATGTGATCCAGCATTATCCAACAAGATAGTTCCCTGAACTGCAGTAATACCAAAGAATTCACTTCTGACCACAATGATTCATTCCCAGGCAGTAAGCACTTAAACTGGATCATTCAGAAAGATTCTCAAGATTTCTGTAAGAAGTACTGCGACCCCAGTCTCTTATTGTTGCTGAATGTGAATAAGGAAGAATTTCCCCCATCAACTCCTGAGGTCCATCTTAGGAAACAGGCACTTAGGAAACAGGAAACTGGCTCTGGTGACATCACTGAAGCTTTTTATGAAATGAATGAAATAAATTTTTCTGAATTATATGCTTCTTCTAGTCTTTTTAATTATGTGAGCTAATAAATCTGTACATTGTTTCCACAAGATTAGGTTAGGGTGGCAGTTGCCACCAAAGGCAAGCTAAATACTATAACACTCTTGAACTTAAAAAAAATAAAATCAAATTAGCACACTTTAACTACAAAGAACACATATTCTGTAGCCAAACCATCTGAGTTCACATCTCTTATCTGTCATCCATTAGCTGCACATAATGGGTTGAGTTAGCTTCATCTTTATGAGTCAGTTTCCTCTTCTGAATAAAAATATACCTTTCCCATAGGGTGAGTATGAGTCTAAAGGTGCCTAGTTGGAATACTGTACCTGACACAATGTCTTTATTTAATATTTGCTGTCACTATTAAACACTGGATTAGTATAATTTGACAACATCAAAATATGTTTATTAGATGTTCTGTGTAGTTAAGTTAACAAATGGTCTGAAGTAGTTGTAGAAAATGATTGGCATTAAAAAATAACAGAAAAAGTCCAACTTCAGTCCATAGAAAATGAAGAATGTAAATAAAAACCAACTAAGCCACAACCTCCTCAGGTTTCCTTGGTTTAGTTGCCTACAACAATACATTAATTCTCTAAACATACATGGTTATATTTTAGATATTTATATATTAGATGACAATCTGAGCTAGTGATTCAAGCTAGTGTTTAGGAGCTTGAATGATTTAATTGCAGGTATTTTCAAAGAATTTTAATTTACTACATTGGTGTTCAAACTTCCTTGATAACACCAAACCATAAAATATATCTACATTAAATCTAAACAAATGGTCATTTTCAAACTATGACTTAAATAACTGATTAAGTTAATTTATAAACTACAAATATAAACAAACAATAACAGGCATCAAACATTTTGGAATAACGGGCAGGAAAAAAATAAAATAGATAAAATCTTGAGCACTTAGCTATTTTCTATAAAATGGGAAAAATTGCTTTTATTATATTTTATTAGTAAGACCCACTTGATACTGCTTAAAGACACACCAGGAGCATAGTTTAAAAATAATGGAAGAGATGAAACTATGTGCTTAATTCAGTTCTTTGCACATAGATGACACATAATAAATGAATTTGATTGGATGGCCAGACGAATGTAGTTTAACATTTATTCTTCCTCTAACAACGGCAACTTGCAAAGTACCCACAGAGATGATGTACTTTCAAATATTACACATGGCCCACTGAGTACAGTTGTAGTGGTACCCTTTTATAATATCGTCCATTATAATCTTCTATCAAAGCTGAATGAAATATTAAAGTGAAGTGTGCATGCAGTGATTAGTGATCTAGCCTTTCATTTCCTGAAGATTTGGGAGTGATTTGACTCCTTGTATCAATCCATAAGTCAGGGAGGGGGGCTAGCTCTTGCAGACTGAAAGAAATCATCATGCAATATCCTACAACTTTTTCAGCATGCCTTAGGAGTAGGAACAACTCCAAGTCGTATATACAGAAGATAATATTTTCTTGATGTGCTACATTTAGATTTCTTACATTCTGTTCTTAGTATAAAAGAAAAGCTGTGAGCTATGACGGCAACGTCTTCCATCTGTTTGCTTCTGACAGAGGATGCTAAGACACATGGTAATTGGTGAAAACACTGCCATAGAACTGAGAGAAGCTGGAGATGAACTGTGCAGATAATTAGAGACTGAAAATGTTATAAATATATCTTTGAATTTGTTTGGTTTTGTTTGGACTACCATAGGAAACTGAAATCAAGTCTGTCCTGATTGGAAAATAATTATTTTATCAAAATCAATAATTATCAGAAAATTGTTAATGTTTAAATTCCAAATAAAGCTGTTTCACAGTATAACTCTGCATTGGTTCTTGAGAAAAGAAAAAAAAAACTTGTGGCTGTGGAGTGGAAAACATCTAGTACTGAATTCAAAATCCACAATGCAATAAATTAGCTGAAAATAATAAAAGCAAATTCCAAAGTTTTTAACAATAGAGAGCATGGAAATGTTCATTATAAAAGAGTGCCATATAGGCATTTAGCAACTGAAGTCATAAAAATAATAAAATGCTCTTTTGAATGAAACCCTAAGTCTCCAATAAGCAGTAAGATCATAAAACAATAAAAATGTACTTCTTAAAATTTACATGAGATAGTTGATTTTTGCTTTGGGGACCATTGTTTTGTTTTAGAAAAGTTTTACATATCTCAGATTGATCCCAAACTTGTCATTCTCTTGCCAAACCATTATATGGTTAAAAACATGTAGGGTCAAATGGATCACATATTTCCAAAGTCCACTTGGAAGTAGTTTTCCTTTAATAGTTCCACAAAGGAATGTGGAATCACTTACTTGTTGGGTGACAACTATCTATGTTAATTTAAAGTATTGACAGTGACAGTAATGGGCAAAATAAACTGTGTGAGTGTGTGAGTAATTTATTCACTTCCCAACATATAATATGTACATGTCACCAATTATGAATTTAATACAGAGCTTAAAGTCATTTATTAAATTTATATCGTTAACTAAATACAAGTAAATTATAACAATCATCCTCAGCCCTGCAAACATATGAGAATTACTAGAAGCTTGTCAAAAAATACTGGTGTCTGACTAGGCATGATAAAGCATACCTTTAATCCCAGCACTCGGGAGACAGAGCTAGGCAGGTTCCACACCAGCCTGGACTACATAGCAAGTTCCAAAATGGCTAGGGCTGTAGGGAGCCCTAGTCTCAAAAAATAAATAAGTAAAAGAAAGGAAAGAAAAATACTCATTTTGACCCTATGCAAAAATCAATGCATCTTCAAAGTCTCTAGACTTTTACTTTATATCGCTGTCTCCCTGCAAATTCTAAAACCCCATTGTTCTTGACCTTCTAAAGCCTATAGTACATCATCCAAATACCTTACTCTCGACTTCTCCTAAGCTCTTATGGTGCCATTTTATGAGTTAGAATGTGGAGTTTCTTCTTAAGGCACTTTAGGTCCAACTGATGGAACACCGCTAGACACATATGCAGATGATCAGTATAGTCCACACTGCTCAGATGTAGACCTCTACTCAGGAAGGGCCGTTCCCAAAGCTTTCTAGCACACTGGTTCTGAAAGGACAGTCTTTCTCATTTGGCCCCATCCTGCTTTCACCCTGTGTTCTGCTTTCTATCTTGAACCTGTGGTAACTGGTTTCATTGTACAACCATACCAAGACTTCACCCTTGTTTAAATAAAACGATATTCTTACCCTGCATTTTCACACACAAAGTCAATTGTGGCTCAAAGAAAATAGGCAGATGTACATACTAAGTATTCATACTTTAAGAGCATGAACCTCAAGTAGCCCCTTCATGCAACTCTCAATCTGAACACATTTTTCTAATCAATCCATAATCCTAATAAGTGCCTGCTAAGTAAATTCCTCTTCTTCATCAAACCATTAATACATCTTTTTTCTTACTCAATTTAATGTTTTCAGTTCTCTAACTAGGCATAAATAACAGGAGAGAAGCAGTCAGCATTGCATCACCAAGTAAATGATCCATTTTTACCTTCGCCCATTAGTCTATCTGATCTCATAGCCAAAGTCAACCCCATTATTTGTGTACTAGGTGGTATCTTTGCCTACTTATGCATGGGTGCATCTCTCTGAGACTGAGGTCAGTCCCATTTACCTAGTAAGTACCAGACCTCTAAAGGGAGACCTTGTTTCAAAAATTAAAGGGAGGGGGGACTAATGTATAAAGAATATAGTATATAAGTAGAGATGCCTTCTAAAATCTGTTTTTGAAACAAATTAGATGCACTAAAAGTCTTCAAATACATAATAAACTACAATTCCACTTTATGAGTGAACCCAGAAATGTCCAACAAGATATGCATCTTGGAAGAAACAATTATTTCAAGGCTAAAAAGAATTAAAAACTTATACATTTGTAAAGGTTGCAAACACTTATCAATAAAGATAAATTTAAAGTCTTGTTTAGACTTTGTATTTTATTTCATTCAAGCTTGTTTTCTGCAATGGACTTATCAGTAGTACATTTTGTTTTACAATTTTGACAGTGGAGGTCAGATGGGATGAGTTCTTCACAGTTCTTCGTAGCACAAGATTCTAGGTAACCACACATCGGAAACTCATGTCCATCCTCCATCCTAAGTGTGGAATCATGATCTTCTCTAATGAACATTTATTGAGAAAGTTTTCTTAAACTTTCTGGTGCAGTTGAAGCAATCCATTCTGCCAGTTTTTTGAGTCAGAGTTTGTTTTGATTTTTCTGTTTTGTTTGGTTTGTTTGTTGTTTTGTTTTGGAAACGGGGTCTCCCTACAGCCATAGCTGTCCTGGAACTTGCCTTGTAGACCAGATTGGCCTGGATCTCACATAGATCGACTTCCTCTGCCACCCAAGTGGTATTAAAGGTGTGCACCACCACAATTGGCTGGGTCAAAGTTAAGAGCTGATGAACACTACTGTGTAGGACTTTTAATTATCAAGCACTAATTGCTAGTGTAGCAGAGTCTTGCTCAGAATGAGTCATATAAAGAGCAGGTCTGAAACTGTCCATGCAGTAGCTTTATCATTCAAAAAATGAAAACTGAAGACTCGATGAGTAAAGGAAGCTGCACGATGAACTTACAGACCTAGAAAGCTTCATGTGAACTCACAACATTGACATCGTTCCTTTTCAACTTTGAGCCAAGTGCTTCAGCCCTTACAGATTGTAACCTCCAATGTAAAAACATGCTTATTGGCCCATGGAGGCCCAAAGAGGGTACCAGATCTCCTCAAGCTGAGTCCCCCTGCCAGGGTGCTGAGAACTGATCTCAGGTCCTAAGGGTGTATACTCTTAACCACTGAGCCATTACTTCAGTCCCCTGGCTCTTTGTTTTATGTATTGAACTGTCCACTGCTCAGAGCAACTCACAGCAATACAACTCAATCATTTCAAAAGAACAGAAATAATAAGAAAACCCACTCAATCCTCTTGACCTCTGGAGTTTCCTTAGTTAAGCTGTGACCATGATGGGCATCACAGGAAGTGGTGGCTGTATTTGAATAATACTTTATATATAATGTCATGTTCCTCCCTAAAACAGTGGAAAGAGTTAAAATAAAGACATTTCAAGGTAAGTCTGCCTCTCAATCAGACTTTAAAAGAGAGAGATTTGAAAGCTATTAGGACTATATTATGTGATCCTCTTTCAAACATCTTCCTGCTTTACTGACACGTTGCTGCTAAAAATTAAAGTAAAAAGGAGGTCATCTTTTTGTGCCACACATTTTTAATGGACCTGAAGCCAAAATAAGTCAGACTAAATTATGAGAGTAAATGACCTCTTGGGAAGCATTATACAAAATTCCAAAGTACTATAAAGACTTTTCTTTGATCTTTTTACCCTTGCAGTCTGAAATTCAAAAATCTGTATTTAATTTTTAGATTGCATATACTAGCTTTTCAATTTTCTTTCCAAAATGATAAATCATTTAAGTGATAGGATACCTTTATTTCTTAAAACTGCTGATTGCCACTTTTTTTTATTCTCTTCCTCTCTCAAAACATATATAGACCCTAATTAACTACTAGTTTCTGGGGTCCAGGGCTGTAATGGAGAAGACATTGACTTTCACTGCAGAACCAGAGGTTTAGGCTTACTTCCTATAGGAAATGACTGATCTAGAAGGAAGTTTTTAGCTCACGTAAGAGGAAGACAATAAATTCAGAAAAGAATGCTGGAAAGAGACAAATCTTACAATCCCTGCTTTCAGAGCTGTTTGAGATAACTACATCCCATCGTCAATATATCTTTCAGCAGGTTGCAGACAGGTGCGCTGGTTTGCAGCACATCCCTCTCTGTAATTCCACAGGTGCTTAATTGAGCAGCATGTTAAGGATAATTCGGGTCCATTACCACCTGTAAATCATTCTGTATTCTTAAACAGACTCATCCTTTGCTGACAGGGGATCTCATGGACCTTTTCTGTAGCTGCTGACTGAAGATGTCTTTATCACGATTTTTGTGACGATTAGCACTGCATCTGCTAAAATTAAAAGAAAAAGCATACAATGATAGCTTGATTTCATATCTAAGGCTTTTTCAGCTGAGGACAGATTTGCAGTGTCTTCTGTTAATTCACATTGAAGGTTGATTGGTGTGGAAGAGACCAACAATGACCACAACAAGAAACAATGGAATTAATATGTACCACCCAGAGACCAAAAAAAAAAAAAAAAAAAGTTCCTCTGAGGCCAGAGGGTATGCTGCATATATGAGCACTGATCTTGGGAAATTTACTTCTCGTGTCAGTGATCTAAAGTGTTCACATGGTGTTGAGTTTTACCATCATTGCATCTGATATTTCTGATACGATATTGACCAAACTCTATTTCCATGCAAAATATTATCTATCCTGCCCATGTTTGCCAATGCTGTTTTCTATTAGCTCTCTGGATGCCGATGTGGCTGTAGGGACATCATGATGACTCCCTGTGCCACTTACCATTACAAAATCATGAGAATAAGCTTTGTCCTGGATTCCACATTGCTAGGACTGAGAAGTGAGGTGAAGCATTTAGCCCTATAATTTACAGTGGACGCACTCCAAGGATCATGCCACTGCCAGGAAGGCACAACTCTGAAAGTGTCTTGATACTTAATAAAAACTTGAAATTCAGTACAGAATTTAACTCAGTCAAAATGTTTGCAGAATGCTAACCATGGAAGCCAGAATATGCTGCTTTTCTATGCAGCTTATTTCAAATTATCTGTCTTCCCAACACAACTATAAAATCTCTCTTACACATACACACAAGTTTCTCTCTCTCTCTTTCTCTCTCTCACACACACACAGTTTCAGAGTATTAGAGAAAACTCAAAGCAAAAGGAATTTGAGATTCATATCTACTAAGAAATGGAATTGAGAAATTTCTTAACCTTCATAGCATTTGCCTTTACTATTTTATTGACGCATTTTCAGTAGTACTATATCAATACATATAAAATAATATGACATAAAGATAGTTTCATCATAGAATATCAATCCATGTTAAAATTTAAATATGCATTCTAAAGTAAAAATGCAATTAGGCTTAAGAAATCAAAACACATATTTAACAGCCAATTAGTAACAGCAACAGTGATATGTAGAAACTTCGCTATATAATATAAAACTTAAGAATCAAGATCAGAGAGAAAAATCTTTGACAGAAAAAAAATCCACAATATATTATTTAGAGAATTCTAAATTTTCAATATAGCATAGCAAAAAAGAAATTACATTGTTATTTAAATATATATATAGTGAATAAATTCGTGGCAAACCTGCAATTACTTATACAAGGTTTGGCTATCAAATGAAATACTCAAAAATTTACTTTGGTTGAGTAGTCATTTCATTTTTATGTGTGGAGAAATTCTAATGCCTTGTAAAATTTATCAGTTTTTGTAGTGTGGAATTCCTCTGAGCTATGAGTCCTCAAAAGAGGAGTCGTCTGTTAATGCCAATTTACTTTATTTTATTTTTTTAAACACAATTACTGTGCACTGCTTTGAAACAGTGGTTCAGTCTTCAAAGAATCTCTCTCAGAGTTTGCTTTGATTTTTCTTTTTTGTGGTATGTTCATAGGCATGTTTGTTACAGTATGACTATGTGTATGGCACTTGAAGCTGTTGCATTAAACCGCAGCTTGAGGCACACTGAGCAGCAGTGCAGCAGAGATTTCAAAGACACTTGTATTAATATTCAAGTCACATTACTCATGAAGAGTGAACTGGGAATCTTTAGTTGTCATAGGAATATAATGGAAAACTATACAGCAATAAACTTGATCAAGTTACTACAGCATACCTGAAATCAGATATATCTCACAGTAAATTCATCAGTGAAAGGATGTTGGCATACAAGAGTAAATACACATATAAAGTTCAGAAGGTGGTTCATGATAATCTTATGTGATAAAATTGACAAGATGGCTTCTGTTTGTGAAAGACTGAGGAAAATGAATAGACAGCTCAGGTTGGTTGTTACGCATGTAGCCCAGCTTAGAGTGAATGGAATATAGAGTGTTCATATATGTCCTCACATTGTAAAACTACACTTTTCTTTGAAAATTTGTGATTTAAGATACATAATTTCTTAAGCCATATATTTACATGCATATAATATGCATATATATGGAGAGAGGGACACCGAAAGTTATACATACATATATACACATGTGTGCCATACGTGTATATGCATGTTTGTGACTTCATGTAATTCATATACACTTTATAAAATAACAGACTGCAAGAACTGATTTATAAAGGACACGGTTGGTGTTTGCTTTTATTTATTCTGCTTTGTTTTTACTGTGTGTGGTCCTCGTGTTCTGCTCAGAACAGAGTCTAAGTTCCTCACTGGCTTCCAAGGGGGATGTTTTAGGAGCAAGCGATAAGCTTACTCCCAATATTTAAACACACAAAAGACTGAAAATTAGAGATTTCTAACTGGACTATTCAAATTCTTGTAAATAAATAAGCCTTTATGTATTAAGGATCATAAAATGTATAACCTGAGAAACATTTTTGGTCCTACAAAGGGTGTTTTCTCACCTAAAAGTAAATATGAAAGAAATTTCTCTTTATTCCTCCTTTTCTTTTTGTACTTTCAGCAAAATATGCTAACAAGAGGAGTAATAAATATCAGATCTTTTCTCTACTTTAATAAAAGGAAGATGAATACACTATATGGATCTTGTAAATGGGTATTAGTAAAAATAACTCAGCCTGCATAGATTTATAAATGACTCATTTTTGCTAGATTTATCACATCAAAAGTAAAACACTTGGAGTTCTGAAACAGTTACTTGAATTTCTATATTCATTTCTTAGAGTTATTTTTGAATTCTTTTCTTTCAACATTTTCTCTTTATAGATATTCTTGTTTTGGCACAAGGTCTTAAAATAATTCTTTTCAGTGAACATTGTTTAGAGATCCATAGTGGATGGAATTTTCTCTATGCTAGTTCTAAACCCTTGAGTTCATTTTCTCTGCAAAGTAAACATAAAAATATGTACACTACAAATAAAGAGTAAAGTGAAAGAGAATGACTTAGTGGGACAAGAAGAAGAGACTCAGAAAAGCCTGGGAGCTCCTAGGAGCCTAGGAGATTAGTAAAGCACACTTGTGGGTGTGTCTATAAAGGAGTTTCTGAAGATAATCTCACTGTGAGGGCTCTAATCTAATGAATAATTACCATATTTGAATGGGCTTTTGGTTAGTGGTAGAGGCTGTGAAAGGTGGGGGAATTGGTTCACAGAATCCTGTCTCTGAAGGGAATATCTTGCTTTAGCCCTTTCTTGTCTTTGCTCTTGATTCTTGGCTACCATGAGTTCTGCTCCCTCTAGTCGTTCCCACCAGTATGAGCTGAAAGTTCGAAAACTGTGAACTAAGATACATTAGTTTTCCTTTTAAGTTGTTCTCTCACAGATTTTAGCCATAGCTACAAAACAATAACACACCTAGGTGGTATTACCTTCCAAGCTTTGTATGAAAGCTTGGAATTGTAATTGGTATCTTGAACATAAATGATCAAGTAACTGAATTTCCTGGACTGGATCTGAATATGTTGAAGACACATATCAGTCAATAAAGATCATGAAATGTTTCAATGAATCCTGGGAAGAAGAAAAGCTGTATTTCAGTGTTTAGATAAAAAGGTGACGATAGGAAGATCATTTAGAATTGCAGAAAAGGGAGAAAAGAAAAAATCATTACTTCTGGGGCTGGAGAGATGGCTCAGCAGTTAAGAGCGCTGACTGCTCTTGCAGAGGACTAGAGTTCAGTAACTAACAACCATATATCACTCCAGTTGCAGGAGATCCAATGCCCTCTTCTGGCTACCACAAGCATTGCATGCAGGTGGTACTCTTACATACACACATCCAAAACACCCATTCACTTACAGCTAAAAATACATAAATAAATAAAATAGACTTGTTATTTCTTAAGGAAGTTTATTTGTGAAAAAAACGAGAAAGATGAGAGATGCTGAGACAGGAAGAAAAGTGAACCAAGTGTATTTGATATTGTTTATAGACAAAGATGAAAGCTCTCAGCAAAGCTTTTCATCTGCAGTCTAGAACTCAATTGCCCAATGGTCAATCATTATCCAATTTAATTATTCAATTCGTGTTTTATCACTGTTACCTAATTATTTATTTTGAATATGAACGGTAAACCAAAATTATCATATAGATTTGAGTAATGAATTTTCCAATTCTGTGTTTACTCAAAATATTGTCCTAGAATGTCTTTAGAATTCATCTTTTACAGTATCTTTCCCACCCAAACGTCTAATTGTCCAATTACATGACAAAATAATTCTTTAATTTCTTACATTACAAGTAGCAGTAAGAAAATCCAATATTTAGCTAAGGAAAGGGAAAGAACAGAGAGAGGAGCAGGTAGAGGAGAGGGTAGAAGAGGGAGGGGAAGGGGAGGGAGCATCAGGAATGAGAGTTAGAAAAGGGGCTGGAAAACAGAGCCATGAAACTTTTTTTCTCAAAACTCAAAAATTTTCCCCATTGTCCTGGAAGTGATAAAAGTTCATTTAAAAGAAGTTTGAGTAAACATTTCTATGGGTAAGTCTAGACAGGACTACGAAGGGGAAATGGTACTACTCCTCCACAAAGGAAATAAGGAAGAGTATGTCTGGAGTGCAGCAGATCCCTTAGAGCATGACTGTGTCTCACTGTTACTGTGTCCATGGGAAACCACAACAACTTAATCCAGGCAGGATCATAAATTTTCCAGACCCTTCAGGAGTGAACATTTCGGTCACTCCAGGCAAAAAAGAAATACCTGCTGAGGTGCATGGTAAGCACAGAAAAGATACAGAATGGGTAGCAGAGGAAGGTTGTTAGTTTCATTCACCAAAACTGACCGTTTCTGTGTTTGGGGTTGAAGGGGAATGCTGAGATTGCTAGATTGTCTTTTTAGATAAGAGAGTTATTTAAAGTGCTATTAACACCATAGATGGATAGACAGCACTATGGCAAGGCTCTTGCAGATTTCAGAGGCAAGGATGATTCCTATGCCACACAACTGACAGGTAGTCCATCCTAAGTGCCTTCAGCAACGTTCTCCCTGATTGCTGACCAGCAGTGGGGAAACAGATTCTGTTAGCCTGGGCCTATACGAATCAGCCGTGAAGGGAGAAGAGGAAGAGCAGGTTCTAGAAGAGACCCTGATGTGGGGAGCTTTTCAAAATGGTGTGTCTCTGGCTAACAGAAACTAGAACTATAATTTTCATGAGTGTTTATGTCCATATTTTCTTAATAATATGTTTGTGCATGTATGCACAGATATTACAGAGATATTTGTATTTTCTCCATCTATTTATTTACCATGTAATATAATGTCAAGTGAGATAATATCAATAGTTAAGTGTGTAAATCTATATGATCACATTTAGGTTATAGAAAACTAAAAGTCTAAGCATTCCTCAAGAGACTTTGCTCCGTATAGGACAGGAAGAATAGTGTGTTTTGGTTGTACGTGGGATTGCTAGATTGTTAGGCAGAATTACTGTCTTCACTTAAAAATTAAAGATGACAAAAGGAGATGTGCTTAGATGTTAAAATAACAAGATCGACTTGTGATAGTTATATGTTGTCAGCTTGACAGGATCTAGAAACACCCAGGGTGCAAGCTTCTGAGCATACCTGTGAGGAACTTTCTTAACAGTTAATTGAATTGGGAAGACCCACCGTAATATGGGAAGCACCTTCCAGCAGCAGTCCAGATAGGAGAAGGGAGAGAAAGCGTTGGCTTTTTCCCTGATTGTCTTTGTGTTTTGTTGAGGAGGTCGTGTAGCTGGTATCGTCATTGCCACTGAAGCAGCTCCCACCACTGTCCTCCAGTGACATTAGAACCCAGCTTCTTTAGCCATCCAACATGGACTGAAGACCAGTTGCTCTGCAGGAATCTTCCAGGCCTTCAGCCCCTCATTGGGAATGCTGAGGCCTTCAGACTTTTGGACTGAGCAACATTGGATTGATGTGCTTGACTGACACCTAAGCACATCTCCTTTTGTCATCTTTAATTTTTAAGTGAAGACAGTAATTCTGCCTAACAATCTAGCAATCCCATGTACAACCAAAACACACTATTCTTCCTGTCCTATACGGAGCAAAGTCTCTTGAGACTTTTAGTTTTCTATAACCTAAATGTGATCATATAGATTTACACACTTAACTATTGATATTATCTCACTTGACATTATATTACATGGTAAATAAATAGATGGAGAAAATACAAATATCTCTGTAATATCTGTTCATACATGCACAAACATATTCTTAAGAAAATATGGACATAAACACTCATGAAAACTATTGTATGCTTGTTTTTTCCAGTGAGAAGACAGTCATTACTGGACTCTCCAGATCCAGCTCTTATCTTTTAAGACTATTTGTTCTCTTCCTCTAGAGAACACTGATGAATATAATAGCCTGTTCCTTCCTTTTAGAATAAGAATAATTATATCCTCACTCCTAAAAATTGCATTCCAAAGTATATTAAAAAAATAAATAAATTTGTTCCTAAAGTCAAATATCTTGTAATTTAAAAAAATTTATATATAAGTGTTTTACCTTCATGTATATAAATGTACCCATGCCAATGGAAGCCAGAAGAGTGTATCTGATCCCCTAGAACTGGAGTTTTAGAACACTGTTAGTCACCAGATGCATGTTGGGATCTGAATATGTATCCTCTGCAGGAGCAACCAGTGCTCTTAACCACTGAACCAGTTCTCCAGCCCCAAAAGCCAAATATCTTTACATGTGAATAATTATTTAAATGCATTTAATATTTCAAGTACTGACTTTTTTAAGAATAGTGAAGTAAAAAAGTCAAAATTGGTATCTGTTTCAACTTTTTCTGAATCAGTGGAGCATTTCTGAGTGGGATCTTTGATCTTTCTATAGAATATTTACATATTCCATGTACCATAGTAATGATGCCTATCAACAAATGAAAATTGATTAATAGCTTAAATTGTTTCTATTTAATTGAAAAGAACATAAATAATTCACATGAAAGGTTAACAAATAAAAGTCAACTTACAATTAAAGAAATCCGGCCCCATTCCCCAGTCACATGACCTGAATTGTTTCTGTGAGCATCTACCAAACTACGTTCATCATTCAGGGGTCTGGCAGTCCCCTGCTGCATGAATTTGCCCTGTATTTTCCCTTGTCATTGATGGGTTTTATATATGCAAAGGAAGAGAAGAGCAGACTCCAGACTTTGTGATTAATAGTACCAGTGCTTTCTTCTCTGTTGAAAGCTTTCTTAGAAAGTATCCTATCTGTCCATCTAATTCAACCTACTAGACGCCATACACTGGCCAGGCAGTGACACACTGAGTCTAAGTAGTTCAGACAGTTAAAAATGGGTCTGCAAAAGTGGAACTAAATGTTCATTAAGATCTGACTCTCAGAGAACTTGTCAATAGCTCAGCCTTGTATAATGACATAAAGATACTGAACCGGGCCCTCCCTGTGTTCTGAGGCTCTTACCAATTATTACTTCTGACTGGTGTTTTGGTTTCTCTTTTTCCTTGGGGGTTAGGAGGATGGGCAGAGAAAAGAATGTGTACTGAGCTCAGAGTAACTTCAATTAGTTTCCAACCAAAGATTTTTATCCTAGTAGCAAAATCAGGAGAAAAAAAAATCTTTTAAATTAATTTGAAGATGCCTACATTTCTAGAATGGCAGTGCTTTAACAGGGCTATGCAAATGAGTCCAATTTAGCATCTTGTATTCAGCTGGAAACCATTGCTAAATGATCAGGATAGCCAGTCACAGATATTAAAATGAATTATATCTAATCTGAATTTTAGTCACGCTACATTAACTAATAGAAAGTTATTAACATTTCAAGAGAAAAAAAGCTTTTGCCTGCAAAATTAACAGTGGCTGAGATGTGACCTGTGAGCCATGAAGCCTGATCACTGTAATGACAGTGTAATGGCATATTTACATTAAAATCTCGCCAGCTAATATGGGATTCAGAATTGGACGGTAAGTCGAGGATTATTTAGTCTGGCCTGTTGGCCTTTCTCTAAGTAGTTTTTTTTTTTTTCAACTTCAATACAAATCTGAAACTTTTCATTTCAGGACTATTTATGTGACCAGTTTCTATAGCTCTGTCCGTCTCTCCACTCCATCTTTCCAGGACTGATTCCCCTTTCATTGTCTCACTTGCTTTTATTTATTTATTTATTTATTGGTGTATTTCTTTCTATGTTTGCTTTTTTATCTCTTTCTCAGTCACATTTTGCCCCCCCCCCTCTCTCTGTCTGTCTCTCTCTGACATAGTGATCTGCAGGAATCTAGAGGTTGATAGAAATCCAGTAGGGAGAGAGCTGATCCTTTGTTTTTACTATTAGTTGGTTTATCTATATCTTTGAAACCCACGGTTAGGAAGGACTTTGTGCTGCAAGCATTGGTTGGAGTGAATAGGGGTGCACCTGTTCTATTGATCTCTGAGTCTTGACAGACATTCTTGTCATGGGGCTGTGCTGCCCAGAGCATCCTAGAAGCTGAAGACACAGTATCATTTGTATAATCTACAGTTCTCATTTACCTCTTAGGTTCAGGCTATTATTTCTTTCCCTTTTTCCCCTTATAATTTTAAACAATAAAATAGAATAAATGGAAAATTTTAGCTGAACAAACCAGAATAATCAAGTCAAATAATTTTTAAAATTTATAGGTGCTAAAACTTGAAAGAACATTATTTTTAGGAAATAACCTACGAATGGTCAAAAAGTCTAGATTACAGATAGTGAAATTCATAAGTTTTCAAATATATCATATACAGAGTAGCCAATTTTCTTAACTTATCAAATTTGTAAAAGTGAACTCTAAACAGAATTTTGATAATGAAATACAATGAACAAGCATTTATGTTTTCCAAACGGAGAAAAAACAAAAGATAAATAATGATATTTCTGCACAATTGATGTTTGACACTTGAATATCTTGCTACACTCTTGTATTGACAATTAATTCAGTGTATTCTTTTCTAATCATAACATAAATAAAGTGTATACATATTTCTAAACTAGAACTGGTTAACAATGTAGTATTTCATTTCCTTATCCCACCCTCAAAGAGTATGTTAACCAAATATCTTTTTCTAGTTCTCCAATTTGTTTATGTCCACTACATGAGGATTTTTATCTCAAAGCAAATTTATCTGTTTACATTATGAATTTGCGCACAAATGTAATTCAGCATAGACTCATGTAAATCTCAAAGAAAGTTATGAGAAAAATATCAATTCACTCCCATGTCCTAATAGTAAAGCGTTAAGATTGTAGCTTTGATTTGACTGGCATGAATCTATTTATAATAATTATAAGTGATGTGTCTTTAACAAAACCAGTGCTCCATTCTATTTCTTGAATCCTTATCAAAATGTGGACATATTATCAATGTTGATTGAAGAAATAACAAGAAGTTTGATCTAGTGTAATATGATGCAAATTGAGTAAAAAAGTTTGACCTTTATTTGATATTTCTGAATGCATTGCCAATATTTTGAAATTTTTAGAAGAAATAAAAATACTGCATTAAAATTAACTATGATTGTATTTCTTCTAAGATGTATCAATTTTACCACGGAAAAATAAGGGTTTTTTTTTCTGTATATTTACAGAGAATATAAAACTTTGGGTATAAATACTAATCATATGAAAACTTGCTGCTTGAATCACATCAAATGATGTCATTAAAAATGCAGCTTTCTAATTTTTATACTTAGTATCACCTTTAATAGACTAGGATTCATATTGTATTAGGTACATATTTCCTAAATATGTATCATATGTTTTGGGTCAATAGCCACATTGCTTGAAAAAAATCATGTTATTAACAAATAAACTTTACATGTCTGCAGTCTAAAAAAGAAGTCAAGTTGAAGCATTAAAACAGATGTCCTATGCAGAAATTGATTGGATATATGTTAATAAAACTATCACAAGGAAATAGTAACCAGACTGACTTTTTCTGTGCTTGATCTGAAAGGCAAGAAAGAACACAGCATTAATTCTTTTACCTGCTATAATTTTAAGATTCCTTTAGCTGGCCTGAGGACCATGATTTTAATCCCAGGTAGAGGCAGGTGGATCTCTGTGACTAGGCTACCTGGTCTATATAGCCAGTTCCAGGTCAGCTGGAGCTGCAAAGAGACCCTGTCTCAAAAAAAGATTTCCTTCAGAAACAGAGACAGGCTATCTGCTATAAACGGCCTCAGAATTTTAAAAATAAGATGAGAGAATGGTCACTTACGAGAACAATAGTGACTAAAAAGAAGTGACCAGAATGTTCCCTTACATTCTTGACCTAAAGCATTACCATTTACCTCCCTGTTCCTATCCCTGTACCATATCTTATTCCTTGGTTGCTAGTGTGGTGGAAGTCTCAGTACTCTAAATAAGATGTTACTTTTTCCCTTTGTTATCTTGAATTTCCTAACCAGAGATCTGTTTGTTTCACAGAATGATAGTTTTTGTAGGAAAATATGTGTGTAACAATTGGATAGTTTGGTTTATTAAAAAAAAATTGTTATGCAACTCTGGTGGTTATATTTTATTTTAAAATCTTTAAAGATTTATTTTTATTTTATGTGTATAACTGCTTTTGAGTGCACCTGAAGAGGGTGTTGGATCCTTATTTTGTTGCCATTTGGGAACCCAGGTCCTCGCAAGAGAAACCAGTTCTCTTAACCACTGAGTCATCTTTCCAGCTCCCTCTTGGTCGTAGTTTCATTGTGAAGCTAAGTCACACAGTGTCTTCTGCTGTGTCCTTTCATTATATCTACAAATTCTGAACTCAAGGAGAAAATCCTAATAGAGGAAAAACAAACATCCATAACAGTTATTTTTTCTGAAAACATTTTTTCCTTGCATGTAGTAATGCATAAGATGTGTATCATAGATAACATGCATATATGTGTACATATATTGCATACACCACAGTAAATTCATTGATGAACTCTAGAAAGAATAGTATTACGAACACAGAATCTGAATCTGGGTTACAGATTGTGAGTCTTGGCTCTATTATTGTCAACTGCATGACCCCAGATGAGGCTTTGGGATTCTTCTTGCCTCATCTGTGAATGACAATTTTTAAACTTTTTAAAGATTGAATTTATGTGTATTTCATATAGAATACCTTAATAATCTTCATATTGCTTTCCCCTTTTGCACCCTCCCATAGTCCACCCACTGAATTTCATGTACTGATGTAAGGACTATGGAGTCAACTTAATGTCCCCAAATGTCCCCTCAGTGCAAGTTTATCCACTGAGAGCTAGTCAGCCTATCTAGAGTCTCTCTCTCCCTCTATGAATATCAACTATGAGGATGACAACTTTTGTCAACACAATAAAATTAGTCTGAGGACAATATAATTTAGCAATATAAAGTGCTCAAAATAGTCTCTAGCTAGTCTAAGTATTCAATAAATAATCTCTAGTGTTCTAAGTATTATATGACTATTGATACTAACTATACTAATTGATAATAGTATAATCAAGGTTTAAATATTACATTAACCACTAGATAATTTGGTCTATTAGCTGAAGCATATGTGATACAGTCAAATGAACATGCATGTGTTTCAAAGAGATCCATGTGCTATGTCAAAGGATGCCACAAAACCCTGAAATTTGCTTTCTTTTTGATGTAACTTGAGGTCACTAATGACTTTACAACTTGATTACCTTATCAAATAATTTGATGAACTTAAACAGTATACTTAATAAACATCCTAAGCTCAATAATAGTTTCTCTTGATACAGTAACAACTTCCATATTTTAAAAAGAGATAGTGCAATGTTTTTAAAACCTCACCATTTAAACATCTCAAACACCACTTCCATAAGCCCTCAGTTTATATTTTTATTTCTCAAGTTCTCTCCACTTGGGTAGGAAATGGTTAAAACTTTGAGTAAAGAGAAGATAATTAGATTTATGAAACATGGACTAATTATTTTGATGTGAAGATATCTTCCCTAACAATAGCTACACCTGCTTCCCATGAGCACCAGGGGCTGACCTGGCCAGTGGTCAAGGAGACTTGGATATGTCTTAAGTTCCTGGTCAGCACACCAAATAAAGAAACACCAAGCATAAATCATTGAGTCCTTCAGATAATCAACCGTGATCCCAAGAAAGACAACGTTCTCTCTAGCTGGAACAAAACCTGAAAGTAACAGAAGGAAGCAGGCATTCTTTGTCAGAATCAAATCAGTGGGTGAGTAATCTGCTGCAAAAAAGCTTCAAGTAGAAACACTTGTTCTTGACAAAATGAGAGAACTCAAGCATGCTTGTATAAGACAAGGGTAATCGTGACTAGATCACCTAGTTTTGGGAATTATTTCAGGGTTTCTTTTTCTTCCTTTGCATTTTAAGTTAAAATTATATCAAAACAAACACAGAAACTCATAAGTATTTGTGGTGACTGTCAAATACACCTTACATTTTGCAGACATAGAACCTCTTATGAAGCTACATAAACCTGTATTTCATAGAAAATGAGACATCTCATCTTATGCAGCAGAATAGGGTCTAATTAGGATTGGGTGTCATGTGACCCAGACTTGAACTTGTCTATGTTGTTTTCTTTCTACCAGTGTTACAAAGTTAGCCTTTCCGTTAGACTTACTTGCTTTTCAAAAAAAAAAAGTAAAGCAATAGTTTGATTGCTTTAACTAAAATTGTAAGCATTTTTCTGTAGCAGCTGGCAGTGGGTAACCATTAGGCCAAGGAATATTGTAACATAAAATGCTTACACATCCCCAAGATTTCATTTCAGATGCATAACTATGAGTGTAACAATACATCAAGTTGTTGGAAAAAGTCATATGTGTTAGGATAAGGATTAAAAGTGTTCATCCATAAAAGAAATAGAGAACAGGCTTTCAGGAGACATTAGAAAAAATTACATAAACATACAGTTACCCAGTAGTAGAATTAGCAATTTTCTTCATATTAAATTTTCTTCAGATTAAAAAGTGAAAGTCCAAGGTCAAGCTGCTGGCAGATCAATGGTTGATGAGGACTGCTCTCCCCTTCCAAGATGGTGTCTAGTTGCTGCAGTTGGCAAAAGCTGAGTTCTCACAGGTGGAAAGGACAGAGTAATGCCCTGCTTCTTTCCAGGCTCTTTATGAAGTCACTAGGCAGATATGTGCTGGTGTAGTCCTCATGTCTTCATTCTCTCCTAAAGGCCCTACCCCTTATTCATGTTGTAAATGAGAATAAGTTAGAACCTGAATTTTGGAGGAGGTGCAGACATTTAATCTATAGCAGTAGTCTGTGAACCAACTGTACTTTCCCAGAGAGTATTCAAGCAGAGTTAGTCATGGGCACAATAGCACGGATTTCAGAATTCAATGGTAGATGAGAATAGAAGGCAAATGTAGTTCCTTCTAACCCTGCCATGTGGTGATTTAACAATGGCCCTTTCAACAAGCCTGCTCTCCTCTCCTGAGCCACTCAGCCCCAAGCTCGCTTCTGATGGAATTTAAAGGTGACCACTCCACACTATGACATCGAATTCCTTTCTTTGTGTCATATGGGTATGTGTCCATACTCTTAAATCCTCTCAGGGAAAATAGTATATTTCATTTAGCCTTGTATTTCAAAAAGACATACCTACATTTCCGTATGTAAGTGGTATACACATGTATTAGTGTTCATGTGTGAGTGTAGGTTTGTATATATTTATGCATGCACATGTGTGTACATGTATGTAAGGGCCAGAAGTCATCTAGTGTCTTCCCCTGTCCCTCTTCAGCTTATTTTTTAAAAAAGATTTTCACTAAATCTGGAGTTTACAGATTGACCAGGCTACATGATTTATAAGACTAAAGAACATCACTGTCTCTTACAATGCCAGGGTTTAAGACATGTTTTGCCAGGCCAAGCTTTTTGCCTAGGCACAGGCGATCTGAACTCAAGATCTTCATGCTTGTACAGCAAGCACTCAATGGACTAAGCCATTTTCACAGTCCTTATACACATATTTTAAAATAATATGAACTAAATCTGATCACTTTAACTTAATCATAATCAATGATATCCATGAAACATGTATTTTTAATTATAACTGAGTATTAAGAAGTAACACAGACTCAGAAAAACAAACGACTTTTTTTCTCCCTCATATGTGGATCCTGGCACCAAATCCTTATATGTGAGTAGGTATCCTGATGTAACTGCAGGAACCAGGATAATAAAAAGGAACCAGAGAAGTAAAGGGAAAGAAAGAACCCAAGAGAGAACAGTAGGAGACAACTCTATAGCTAAGGCTAATGAAACATAGAATAGGGGTAAAGAGGACACTAATCAATCTTAGTTCTCATTAATAAAGCTCCATCATGCAACAGAGGGCCAGGAACACAAAAGGTCACAAATGGCCAAAGAATAGAGACTGAGAGTCTACAGAATGTTGGTCCTTGGACAGATTCTTATATTAAACTTCACCCACCCAGGTCTCAGGGAAGAGAAGCCAAAAAGATTTTAAGAGCCCGGGAAGAGTTGCATGATCATATGGAAATAGAGTCCTACAAGCTCCTGGGACCCTGCTCATATGAACATACAGTAATGGGGTCAGCAGTCACAAGACCCATGCAAACTCAAACAGACAAAGTCCCAGCATAGAACCGTGTAAATGGGCAGCAGGCCCCAATCTTAGATGAAGAAATATTGGCAAATGATTACTGATAAATGAGGAAGAGCTGATCTTCCTAAATTGAGAGATTCTAGGTAGGCTGATTAGAACTCAGTACATAAACTTGCACTGAGGATGTCTGGGGACACTAACTTGACAAGATAAGCCTTAACACAAATGACAAAATATATGATTCTAGTGCAAGGAGAGCAGGTGGGCGTATGAGGCTATGGGAGGAGGTCGTGGGGAGAGGGATATGAAGATGACTAAGGTTGATTGAGATGTTCTGGATGAAATACACAAAATTTCAATAATTTTTTAAAAATAATGTAGGAAAAAATGACTATAATTTTATAATATATATTTTGGTTAAAAATTATAGGTATTGCTTTAACTACAAATTTACCTGACTAGTACAAATTATAATTTTGTATCATCAGCCTTGATTATTTTTAGATAGATAAAATTTTCATCAAATGAGAATATTCAACTTTTGCTAAGGTAGCCTCAAAGATAAAGGATATAAATGAAGTCTCTCAGTCCTGACTAAACTGTTTCCAAACTGACATTGGTGACTTATGATTAAAAAAAAAAAAAAAAACATGATTTAAGACTATGCCATCAACAAAATAAGGATAGCATTAATCAGATTGGTTAGACTTGGTTTGTTGCCTGTGTTTTCACATTTTTATAATTGGATGATAAAGATAGCATCTCAAAAGGAAGATTTTTTAAAATAAGAACTAAATTTAGATTTTAAAATGTCCATATGGTACATTTTGGGAATTATAAAATGTGGTGGATGCTATGCCAAAGACAAAGGCATTATCATTTGAGAACAGGTTACATTTAGACTTTCTCTGAGACCTTCAGTCAGTTACAGTCCATAGTCACAGTTTACAACCTGAGCAACCACAGGCACCAGTTCTAAAATTTTTGTTTGTTTGCTTTTGGTTGGGCAGGCAAATGAAGCACAACAATTATTTGTATCATTTATATCTCTGTAATTGAGTGGAGACTTGTTCTTCTCTCAAAGTAGGATGCAAACTACCCAATAGGCATAAGTTTTATACATTTTACTTTCATAAAAGGCAACTTAGGGAGAATAAAGTTTATTTGGCTTACAACACCAAGTTACAGTCCACCATTTCAGGGAAATCAAGGCAGAACATCCACACACAAGGAACAGAGAGAAATTAATGCAAGCATGGTACCTGCTCACATCTTCTGGCATTTTCCTGACCTTCCTGACCTGTATAGGTCTGCACTCCCTGTTTAAATAATGGGGCCATTCACAATGGGTCAGGTTGTCCTACATCAATTAACAATCAAGACAATCTCCCACAGACATGCCCACAGGCCATGCTGAGGAAGACAATTACTCAATCTGGACCTCTTTACAGGTGATTCTAAGCTGTAACAAGTGACCATTTAAAACAAACCATCACAGTTGTTTTCTGAATTGTCAGAGAAATAGCAAAGTCAAATATAATTTCAAAATTTGTTGGCATGATTTTTCATGTGTAAAAATTAGGGTAGTTGATTCTTAATTTTTATTTTCTTTTGCTTTTGAGACAGGATTTCACTATGTAACTCCTGTTGGGCACAAAAATCTCCATCTTTCTGCTTTACCTTCTCAAGGGACAGGTTTGCTCCACATACCCAGCCCTGTTATAGGAAATCATGAAGTCTCTTAAGTTTCACATTAAAAAAAAAAGTCTATGCAGTAATCTCTATATATTAGGAAACTTACCCTTAGAAATCGTTTTGATTTTTTTCACAGTAAAATAAATATATTGAAAACTGTAAAATATGTATCTTTCTTACTGATTGAGAAAGTAACTAGATACATTTCCATTGCAACTTCAAAAATTATAACAAATATCTATGGATTTATGTGAATATAGGTTTATGTAAGATAGAAATCTTTTCTCTTTAGAAAAAAAGAATGCTAGAAAGCATTTATCTTTAAACTTTAAACTCACTGCTGGTTAATTATTTTGTAAATAAGATAAGCATTTAAAATATAAATTAGTCTATTTTAAATGTTAGCATATTATTATGTTAGCATATTGTTCTTCTCTCAAAGTAGGATGCAAACTACCCAATAAGCATGAGTTTTATACATTTTACTTTCATAAAAGGCAGTTTAGGGAGAATAAAGTTTATTTGGCTTACAACACCAAGTTTCAGTCCACCATTTCAGGGAAATCAAAGTAGAGCATCCACTGGTCTATTAGCATATTTGTTTTTGTTTCATGTAAAATAACTGAGGTAACTGAAAAATCATGCCTCATATGTATATACATATATGTTATATTTCTCCTTCTAATTCCATTTTCTGTTACATAATGGTAACATTAAAATCAAGAGCAAACTTTCAGATACAGACAAGAAGTTTAGTTCTCAGCAAAATCCTGGACATGGAGCCTGTGTCTACCCACATCATGATCACTGGCATTCACGGGGAGGGATTTGTGCAATGGGCAGGAAGATTATTGCTAAGCCTTCCAGAGACCACTGAGGCTTGCATTTAGCAAACATAACCACATACTTCCCAAGGCCAACCCCTGGCTAGGAGTCAGGAGATATCCCATTGGCAATTAGGCTGGGAACACAGGTCATTGACTGACGTAGCATGAAATACCACCAGGCCTTAGTGAGATAGCTGGCTGCAGAATGTCTTAACTAAATGCACACTTAATTGAGACTGTAAGACCTCCGTGACAGATGATAATGTGTGATGAGCACCATTCATCTCTCTGCTGCAAACATAAATATAAAAAAGAGGTTATTATGTAATAATGGAAGAAACCACAAATTAAGAAATCTTACAAAAACTAGGACTTTTCCTCATGTATGACATTTGGAATTTTGTGCCATAGACTGGCTTAATAATCTCCATAAACATTGCTAGATTCCAGCTAGTATTTAAGGTGCATGTTAGCATTTTGTGGTTGTTTCTGCACTGCCCTTTTAAAGCTTGTTCTGACAATAATGCTTAAATGAGGGACCACCGAGCTGGAAGAGGACATAGGAAATGAGTGGTTTACAGTGCCATTCCTACTTGGGTCTTGCTTCACACCAAATCTTCCAGTTCAGTAACTAATGACCTCCAGTAAGTTAAGGGCAAGGGAAGAGATGTACAAGATGTGGTCATTTTTTGTCAGCTTTCCATTGCCATATTTGCTCCTCACTTATTATCATGGTTGGGGGGAACTTTTCAGATGAAGCATTTCTACACTCTCTCTGTATCTTGTCAGCAGACTGCATAACAGCCAGGACCAGCCACAGCTGTGGATTACCACATGCCCTCACACCGCTCTGCAGCAAACCTCTCCCAAGGGCTGAGTTCATAGACCCAGTAATATAATGCTCTTGACTGAACTCACAGCCATAACAGGATCCAGACTCCTGAACTATCACCAGTAGAGGGCCAGGCTATACATCTTTCATTCCTTCTTTTCTTCCTGAGCTTTCTTGCTCTATCTTATGTAATGTCCACTCCCTGATACTAAGCTTGCTAATATAAAAATTTAATTCACGCTGTAGTATAAGGAATTCACCATCATATAAAAGTTTCATATTTCTCCAGAAAATCTTCCTCAATATTTTGAGGAAGATTTCCATAGACTGAAGTTCTTAGTTATTAAAATGAATATTTAATGATGAGAATCTCAACCAAGTATTAAATAAGATAGACTACTGAGATGGCCGTTGGGATGAGTGTCTAAGGCCTATATCACAGCATACATTATAGAATCTGTCTAGTGAGCTGCATGTTCACTATGTTGAAAATACACTATCATTTAATTAAGCAGGTGAAATCTACTTGTGACATTGCTCACCTATAAACTTGCCCTTGACCCCACAGCTTATATACAGAGTATAGATCATTTCCTGTCCTAGGCAACAACTTTGTGGAATGTGTGACTAAAAATCATTCATCCAAAAACTGTGGTGTTGCTCCTGTTATATCCTTAGCCTGAACTAGCTGCGGGTAACTCTAAAGTGAATTAGAAATGATTACAGACTTCAAAGGGAAGGCTCCTAAATTATCTCAGTGCAGATCGTGAGGTACTCAGAGCAACACACCACCAACTTCTACACTGGTTAAGTACTTACCTGGACAAGTCTATCCCTGCCTGCCTTCTGATCTTGTGCCCCAGACTCTACCACTTATCTCTGTGACTTTCTTCCTAAATCCAGTGCACAAATCACATTGTGTACAAAAGAAAAAGGAGAGCATTTCGTGGTTTGAATAGAGAAACTGATGCGTGCGGAATTTGAAGAATTTTTTTGTGCATTTCACTATGAGTAGGATCAGAGATAGAAATCAAATCAAATCCAAACCTTTGTGCACCATATAACCTGCTCTTACCCCAGAAACCTCCCTCTACTGCTGTTTCTTTTCAGGGTCTACGCTGCTAGTGACATACAGGGAAGCAGATATAAACATCTTCAGCTATGGGCCTCTCCAGGCATCTGCTCATCACCCAAATGGAGGTCATCTATTGGTGCATTGGTTGAAAGAATTGCTATCATAGTGGCTTCCATCTTCCATCGTCCACCCCTTAAAATCCCTCCCCATCATCATCTTTTGCACATGAAATATGAATGACTGGGATATTAATATTTGCCTGATGTACTGCATTCATTGCCAACTGACAGAATGGGACCCAACTTTAGTATGAGTGACTTTTAAACAATGTTATCATTCACAAGTAAGCTAGAATACATCACATATATTTCCTCGTAACCTAATTCAGAGATTCTGTTTCAGGATAGGGCAGCTGAGAATCCTAGTGCTTATCTCACATCTGAGACTTTTCACTTCTAGGTGACATTTTTTAGCTTACTCTCTTGGAAACTCAAATATTTCCATAATGATAGAAGTGAATGCAGCCCTCTTTTTTTGCATTGTCATGAATGATGTTATTCTACGGAAAACACTACTAGTGACCAGCAGATAGCAGAGTTCTCACACGAGCCTCTTCATCTTTTCAGACGCAGAGAACAAATGGAGATATGTGGAGGTAGCCATTTACCCATGAAAAGATTCTCTAGGGCTACTACTCATTATTGCTAAAAATGCAAGCCTCCAATAATGCAAAAAACCAACCCAAATGAAGTCTAAAAATTAAACACCCATACATAAAGAGAAATAAGGCACTGGCTTGGGACAAACAAGAAAGTTCCAATCCACTTCTGCAACCAAACTTCTGTATCATCAGAATGGAGAGCATCACCACACCCAGACTGATAAGAGCAGTCTGCTCAGGCAGAGGGTCTATCTGAAGATTGTTAGCAGGGTTTCCATGAAGACAAGGAAGACACCAAAGATTATGTCTCCTCAGAGAAAGTTGTTATGAACTGGATATTTTAGACCTCTACAATTTCAACCTTGTGACTAATTATTTGGAGAATTTTGCATAGTTTTACCCCAAATTCAGATTTATATTAGACAGTCCTAATATTATCCTAAAATGTGTGCAAGTGAATGAAAGTGTTGATAACTTTTACTAATGTGGCAACTGAATTGTTCTGTAGAATGTGGACTACTTTACTAAGCTGCCACAGGGACCGCCTTTTCACTGAAGTTAGTCACAAGAGGTTACAGAAGACTTAGTGGTTCTGAGGATTGATTCTCATCTCATTCTTACTGAGAAAATTCAGGTACTTGCAAATCAGAAGAGAGGTACAGACTGAAACAGAGGAAAGACAGGATAAGAACAGGTTTAAGACGAGAAATAGTACAGGAAGCATAAATTCAAAGATTCCCCCCCCCAGGACTATATTTTTAGGATAACTGCCCTCCTTTGACATTGCTTTGAACATTAGAAAGCAAAGAAAAACCCACTGAAATCTAGTACAATATCACATAGAGTAAGCCGTCTTGATTAACTGAAAATAGGGCAAGTAGGATAATATAAACAGGAAAAATAAAATGCTAATCCAGAAGTGTGTAATTTTTATCAGACTAAAGATTCATGCCAAAAGTAATATTTCAGTGATGTAAACAGATCATAATCTAAGGCTTTAGTAGATAACTATGCAGTGCTTTTTTAATGTAGTATTTGTTCCACTATGGAACTAATTTTCTTGTGAGCTTAATGATTACAAAAGAGATCCAGTGTATCCTTTCAGAATTTCCTTTAGCTTCTGTCACAGTGGAGTTAACTAACCACGTTGATGGGTTCAGGATAGTCAACTAGAGTATACCCATATAGTCAGACAGGTCCAGATTTATCACCACTTCTGGACCCAATGACAAGATGATGACAACCTAAGGAAAACGTGAAATGTCCATGAAGAAATGACAGAGCTGGAAGCCAGAGTGAATCATTTCTGATGATAAATTTACATAGCGAGAAGAGAGAAAAAGAGAATCACAGAAAAGGGGGACGGGAAGGTGAGTACCTGTCTCAAACACTGATTTGAAGAGCTTTGTACACATTCCTATCTGCCCGACACTCTCTGGATCTCAAACACCTCACAAGAAAGATGCATTAGAACCTTTTTCCATTGTGTTGATGATGAAGCATGTGTGTCTGGGCCGCTGACTACCAGGCATTTTTGGTATACTCCAGAACTCTGTAATGTGCATAACTGTGTGCATAATAGAAAATATGAACCATTCACAAGGCCTTCACTCAATCTTCATTTTCCTTTCCAAATATCTGCTCCCTGTCTTTACTTCTATACAACATCATTGTTTGATAGGAGTTATATAAATCTATATTTAGTGCTGAGAAACACTCTCCTCTCCCTTCACCCTCAGGACAGCAAAGCTCAGCACTTCTGTAAATAGTTTCAAGATTTGAGCTCTAGAGAACCAAATTTAGTTTTCAAACAGATAAATAAAGTTGGAAGAATACTACAAAACCCATCCATTCCAATTAGGACACCCAGGTACATGTGCTAAGTTAACTGTCCTCCCACAACATGATTCTAAAGATCACATAGCAAAGACTGTCTAAATAACCCTAACTCATAGAATATAAGTGTGCTGAAGGAAATGCTCTTTCTTCTTGACAGCACTGTATGTGCTGCTTAAGGTCTAGAGTACCTGGGGCTGGTGAAGTGGCTCAGCAGTTAAGATCGCTGACTGTTCTTACAGAAAAGCTAGGTTTGATTCCCAGCATCATGTGGCAGCAAACAACTGTCTATAACTCCAGTTCTAGGGGGTCTGACACACTCTTTGGACCTCCACCAGCATTGCACAACATCGGTGCACTTACACACATGCTGGCAAATACACTCATATGCATAAAACAAAGACAATAAATAAAAATTTTAAAAAATCCAGAACATAGTAGGTTAAGAGAATAGGAAGTATAACAAAATCATACATCACTCCACTCAAATGAGTAAAAATTTGCATAGAAAACTTGGCATTCCCAATAGTGTATGTAATGGTACATCATTATCCCATGGAGATGATCCAGCCCTTGGCAGGAGAAGCCAAGAAGAGTGACCATAGTCACCATAGCTTTCAGTAAACTTCTCTGTTAAGTTAAACTATCACTGATATTTAAATATTGGGCATGAATGCTAATTTTATTTAAAATATTTACCATTATCTAGTCATAAATCTTTAAGGAGACGTACCTTAACAATCATCCCCAAATATAGACAGAAAATAATAGAAGAGGAAGAGAATTCTACAGTCCCAAGACACTGACTGATAACTGTTGACTCCTAGAAAGAAACACACACTGTGGAGCAGGCTCCTTCCACACTGACCATCTAACTTTAAGGCTAATGTCTTTAACAAGCCATAGAAGACAACGGAAGTGCAAAATCATCTAGAGAGCCTAGCAGGGACGCTCCTCGAATCTAATGTGACCTTTCTAGGTTGATTTGTATACTGAATGTATCCCTGAAACTGGAACAGGTATTGGGGGAAGGCAACTAGATGTCTAAACAAGTATTATTTGGTCAAGTAGATTTGGCAAAATTACCTTCAAGCACAAGAAAGGGGGTTTTGTGTATTTTTTATTGAATTTTTGTGTATTTTACACATAATATCTTAATGATATTTATATGCCCTCCCCTTTCACCACCTCTCATAGCCATAGCTCCCCCACTGGATTTCATGTGCTCTGTCATTTGTGTTAAAGCCTGTCTAGTCAAGTTAGTGTCCCCTGATGTCGCTCTGTGCAAATTCATTCACGGGGGTCTAGTCAGCTTATCTAGAGTCACTCCTTTAAGAAAGAGGAGTTCTTCTTCATTCAATAGTAATCAGCTGCCTTATAGTTCTTTGACTATGATTGGGGCCTGCTGCCTGTTTTCACAGTTCTGTGCTGGGTTTTTGTCTCCTTGAGTTTACATGGGTCTTGTGCATGCTGATGTCATTGGTGTAAGATCACATGAGCAAAGTCCCAGAAAACTCATGTATATTACTGTAAACATAGCCAAACACACATGACCGGAGATGTCATAGATCTTAGAGAAAACCTAGGAAAATGTAGTTTCTGAGTATGTGCTAAAAATGGATCATGATATTTACAGACAAGTTTCTCAGTTACCACTCATCAAAGAAGCCTCTTTTGCAACAGATGGAGATTATTACAGAGTCCCAGAACTGGTCATACATAGAGACTGTCTGTGAATTGCCTAAGCCTAAGTGACACATATACAATGGAATCTCTACAACTAAGGCTCACAAAACATAGTGCGACAAATAAGAGTAGAACACTAATGCATCTCTCTCCACTCTCATCAATGAAGCTTCCCCATGCAACAGAGGGCCATGGATACAAAATGACACAGATTTTTAAAAAAAGTTTCTAACAACATCAAATCTGTTTAACTCTGTATTTTATTTTCAATACAATGCTCTAGTAAAGAATCTTTTTAATACAAAGAAGTCATAAATAATGCCATGCAATGAAGGTCAAGATAGTAATAAGAATGTTCAAGTTTGTCCTTTTTGCCATAAATAGTCAGAAATACTGTTACTTTAATAATCTTCATGTCCTGAAAGAAATCCAATTGCAAAGGAGATTTCTTCTAGAAGTAAAAGATGTATAGCTTGAAAAATATTGATTTATAGTAAATAAGATCACATTAAACTTTGTTCTCCTGAAAATATCAAGTTAATTATTGATAAACACCCTGATGTCTCTATCAGACTCAATATCTAGGGGCCCACATTCTGTTTCCTGCTGACCTTCTACATCAATAGCTATTCAAAGTTTCAGGTGGCTTCCGTTTTTGGTTTTATTTATTTAGTTTACATTTTGCCTCCATAATAGCACACAAGGTCACTCCTCTCACAATGTTCCACAAAGGTTGCCTAGCACGCATAGCACAGGGCTGGCAGGAGTCAAATATAGCACAGAGTTATGTTTATTTGGGCTCCAGCAATGTTTGTAATGTGTGAACATTTTAAGATAAGGATGCATTTCCCAGTTCACATCCACATATTTGCAACTGATACTTTAGTGTTGTATTTGAGTTGACAAACCCTAGTCTAGGGACTATACCACCCCTGATGTAAAAAAAAAAATGGTCTATTCCACTGGGTCCTTCCTTTCCTCTTGACCAGTTTTACTTACCACTAAATTATTAACAATTACTCATTCATTCAGTGTTTGCTGGGCAGCTATTGCATTCCATATATTATTCTGAGCACAAGTATCATGGCTGCTTTTCCAGGTTTTGTTCACACTAGGGGCAAGAGAGAACACTAGCAGTAAATAGTCATGCTTTTCCAATGGCAATAAACTGTGCACAGACTCCTAAAGCAGAGTAGGTAGAGCATGCCAGAGGAACTAGTTTCAACAGGCTCTTTTTTTCTCTGATGAATTATATCTTATTGAGGACCAAGATAAAGTCACAAAACGGACCCCACAGGAGTCTAGGGTAGCACTTTCCAAAGGAACACGGGCCTCCCTGGAAGAGAGATCTATTTTTACAAAGGAAAGAACTTTCATGTCCAGCTCACTCGTAGTTTCTTGAGTTTGAAACAGAAGAAAAGTGTTCGTGGTTTTCCACTTAATTGTCAGTATTTTTTCCATTGGTTTTCATAACCAGGTGGGGAAAAAAATCCTTAATTTTCTTTCACTATTACAACTCAATAGGCCACTTATCCTCTAGTCAATAATAGACTCTTACAACTCTGAACACAAAAATTTAAAATCTACTTATAGAATACTAGGTTGCCAAAAATCCCAACCTCACTTCAGACAGTGGAGCACCAGTGAGGATTAACATTAGCGTGTCAAGTGGCTTTTTGACATAAAACAGAAACATATAAAACCACAGGAGACATCAGACAGAGAAATCAGTCTCAAATTAGCCAGGATTCTTTTTCCTCACTGGTTGGTTTTCATAGTGACAGAAGTTGCTCTGCAGAATTCTGGGGAGAAAAGATACCAGTGGTCATACCCTGAGCTGTATCGCACATGCTACCAGGATATCAGCCTCCCAGGCACAATGATGCAGTAGTAACATAACTGTTATGGGTGACCAACTAAATTCTGATAGGATTTGAGACCTACTTCACAAAAGAGAATATCATGCCTGATATTGTAATCCTGGTCCAAAGCCCACGATTGGAAAGGTCAAAGGCTCTGGAATAGAACCCATTTTTGTGATTTTTCTAAATTGACAACTAAATATTTATGTTTATACCCATAGATCTAGGATACTTTCAACCTTGGTCAAAGAAGATTCTGTTTGCAATGTCCAGCAGTCAATGGAGAGAAACATACCTAGTCAAAGTGTTGAGAATAAGATACTTAATGCTTAACTCTAAATGTAAAATCTTTATCAACTCCCCACCACACATATCACCACCACCAAGCTTCAGGGAACATTGCAAAAGAGGAGGAAGAAAGAATATAAAATCTGGATAATGGGAGAGAAGGGCTATGAAATGTCAGCTTCTATCCTTGACCTGGCTGTCACATTCATAAACTCACAGAAACCATGGCCTTAGCACAAGACCTACCTACACAAATCAAGCTAGCGAAATTTCAGTCTCTGATGGGAGAGGTGCTCTCTAAGCCCCATCCCCTTACTATTGGCAGTTGATAGCTATTCAGGAATGGAGAGTAATTCTCTCTCTCTCTCTCTCTTCTCTCTTTCTCTCTCTCTCTCTCCCTCCCTCTCTCTCTCTGCATGTGACCACTGGTAGATTTCCCATGAGTCAGCAGACAACCTCACACCCATACATATATAGGAAGTACCAATTGGACTTAGAGAGTCATAAGAAATAAAATATGAGGACATGAAATTGGAATGGGGCCATGTTATGACAAATTTGTGAGGAGTTGGAGGGAGAAAGTAGGTGATGGTTATGATCATGTTTCATTGTATGCATATATGAAATTTTCAGGAATATTAAGCATTCATTTTGCGAGTACTTTACAAATAATAGACTAGATTAATTCTATCTAGTTTAAGTTTTTTAATTGATTTTGTTATCTGACCATTTTGTACATGTATATAATATATTCTGACTACTCTTCACCTTCCTTCTTATCTCCATTCCTATGAACTCCATTTCAATTGTACAGTCCCTTTGCCAGGTACATAACTTCTGATTTTGTTTTGTGACCCATGTACTTTAACCACGGTCATCTGTGTGACCATTGTGTTGTATCCACTGGAACCAGTTGATTATCAATAAGGCAATGATTTACCAGTTCTGAAACCTGAAACTCTGCAACTACTAAGAGAAAGTAGGAATATACTACAGCACACAGCCCTGTAAAGACAACCTAAAGTGAATTCCCACCATACTTACAAATGGGAAGTCAGGTTCAATATCAATATCTATTGGGGTAAAATACACAATATAACTATTTTGAGATCCCATAACACCCCATCAAAATGACTATCATCAGTAAATCAAATCATAACAAAGCTGGCATGGATGTGGGAAATGGGAAACCTGTATTCACTGTTAAGTATGAGTACAAACTGATGAAACCATTATGGAAGTCAGTTTGGAGATTTCTCAAAGAACTAGAAATAGAGCTACCATACAACCTAGCTACTCTACTTCTGGGCATATACACAGAAGACTATATCCTACATAGAGATATAGTCATTACTTACAAGAAAGGAGTAAGAAAATAAAATTTTAAAGAAAAGGACTAAGGAAAGAAAAGGAAATTCATAGGACATTATTATAAACAAGTAAAGTGCTTTATAAAAGAGCACTTATTTTAGAATTTAACATGGATTTGGTAATTGGCACTGATGTTAGGGTCAAAAACATGTGAAAAGACAGGTCACAGGCCCTATTAAGTAGCAGGGTGGGGTGATATTGATGGGAGGGGGGACTGAATATGACTCTCACAATACAGCATATGAAATTTTCAAATAATCAATACATTTTTAAGTAAATACAAACATATATGTTTTGGAATAGAAAAAAAGACATTGCTTTCATAACTTCCTATGTGGCTTACTTAGAAAATTAAAGTCCTGAGAATTTGTATGGGCTTCAATAACAAAGAACCATTTATTTATAAAGGCAGAACTTTAACCCAAGATTCCAAACTTTCAGATCACCACTCATGACTCAAATGCAGCATACAGTGTTAGTAAGCAAACTGCAATTGGCTGTAGTCAGGACCCCACCCATAAGGCTATTAGTTAACAAGACCTATAAGGCTCTCTGTTCTTTCTTGAATAAATGAGTTTGCAGCAGACTACCACTGCTGGCTTTCTGCTCAACTACCGGAGTCTGTGTGTTGACTCTGTGCCTACTCACCTCCTCCCCCACGGCAGAGAACCTTTGGTCCCCCTCAGGCTGGCCCTGAGTGCTGGGACCCCCAACAAATTGGCACCTGGAACAGGGACTCCACCCCCTCCTCAGCATTGGTGAGATGCCCCCAGTCTGACTGTTGGTGGGTAGGCCCCCGGTGTTTTGTGTGCTGTTCTGTCCTCAAGAGCGGAGGAGGACCCCCTCCTTTTTGTTCCCCTTCCTGTGTTTGCCTCCCTACCCTGAAGTAAACACACACCGCCTAAAGGTCCCTGAGATCCGTGTTGGCCCCTCGCTTTCTTGGTTCATCCCTGTGGAATCACATGGGGGCTTAAAACTCCTGATTTCGGATCCCAGCCAAAGCTATCCAGCTAAGCCTTTCTGGAGGAGACATCCTGTGGGTAATTGGCCTGGGGAAGGCTGGTTTCCCCATCTTTGAGTTAAAACTGCTCTTGCTCCCTCCTGTGGGCAGGGCTACAGCCTTAGGACCCAGTGGGACTCTAATACCACCCTCTAGGCTCAGCTGGTGTGGTGAGCATTAGCTGTGAAACTTTGAAAGGACTCAAGAGGCTCAGACCTTTCAAATGTTAATTGTCCCTGCCTGGCTTTAACTGAGGTGCTTTTAGAAATTGACTCATACTTGCTAGGCTTTTTAGGTGCTGCCTGCAGGACTCTCTCGGAGGCTGGAGAATCTGCAGGAGTCTTCCACTGGGATGTGGGGCAGTTTGGCCCCCAGCATTTTGTCTGCATGTCTCAGTGGATACCAATGTTGGCTATTTTGGCCTGTATGGTAATGAACAATCTCCCCTCCCACCAGGTAACTCCACAGCTGCAAGGACCTGGGGCTTTTCCTCTGCAGATTGTCTTTAAGGAAAAAAAGAAGCTAAAATGACACCCACCCCTCCCCTAATGTGTGCTGGAAAACCAGCACAGCCTTTATATGCTCAGGTTTCTCTTAGCCCTTGGGAGGAGTTTTATCCAACCCGCCCCCCAAGACACTCAGGTAAGTTTGATCCCCTTGTTTAAAACATGGACTTTTGCATTCTAGGACCTTCATTATTTCCCCCTTTGCTTAATCAGGCTTTTGTTAATTACTCCTGGTTAGGTTCCTTAATTACCACGTGGATCAAATAAATTCCACCAGCTCCACATGCCTTGCCCTGGGGTACCTTACTTTCCTCAACAACTGCTTAATAAGATTTCAGTTTTTTTAACTTCACAGTTTGCTAGGCTGGGAAAATAGCTCCCTGATAGGATACTTGCCTAGCATACCTAAGGATGTGAGTTTGATTTTCATCTACATCTCCTATACATAGCATTTAAACAATGCAAGTACAACTGATCTTTTCCCAATCAGACAGCTGTGTCCTTTTCTAACAGCACTTGGTATTACCTGTACTTTTGTGTTTTGCTAATCAGCAGAGGTGACAGCAACAGAAATTGTTGCAAGGACAGGTGTTTTCATAATTGCTAGTAGTGACTGAACTCAACAGCTCTTCTGTCCCATGTAAACCACTGAGTTAAAGAGAAACAAATGTTGTGTGTGTGTGTGTGCACATAAATCATATTGGTAACACTGAGAAGTTGATTCTGGAGCTAGGATTGGCCATCCCACTTCAGACTCAAGTCAAGATTCCTATGCAGGCTCAGGCTGGCCACCTGAGTCTGTGACAGGAAAAGAGAAGAACAAAACAGCCTCAGAGTAAGGGCATTGTGCTTAATAACTAATGGATAAACTAATTTCAACAGAGGTTATTATTCATCTTATGGTCACACCAACAAAAAAGTCACTAGTACAATTCAGTTCTTGGAGAAGATAGATAGCAGCTTCTGCCTAAAATTCCTCTGTTAGTGATTATGCTAGAGATTGTAAACTTCAATTTGGTTAGGGTTTGTTCAGGAATGTTTGGTTTTTTGCCAGCATTTTGGCTGCATGTCTCAGTGGATTATGATATTGAACATGGATTGCTCAATAACTTCATCTCAGAGGAGGGAGTGAATGATTTAGCTGTATTGCATATGGTTATTGGAGGTGCTGGACTAGTGTAACTAACCTTCTTGGGTATTTAACAATCATATTTAAAGGCCCATATTAATTTGGTCAGAGAGATTTAAAGGGACAAATTTTTGTCTCTTGACCTCTAAGGTCAACTAAGTTCCATGGGATTCTGAGGCATCTCTTAAAATTGGAATTGGAATTGGAGCAATGCCACCTTTCCTCCTGTTCAGGGAGGTCGTGGAGACTCTACTAAAAGGACTCAAACCAGTGTCCAGTCTGTAAAGAGAGTCAGCACAGGAAAATGTTTCCTTAAATGCTTCTAATTGAAGCTATGGTCCAGCAGGACTTTCTGACTTATCTTCACAGAGGTGGAACTGGTAAATAAAGACCTAGCAGCCAGGTGCTAAGGCTACGTGACCCCCTAAGGAACAGATATTCAACTGACCTTAAAAGTAAAAATAAGTTAGTTTATTTGGGTCAATTGTATGATCTTAAACATCCAACAGGAAAGTGTCACCAAATATTCTATCTTCAACACAGTAATGTATACCTCCTGTCAAGAAAGTCAAGCCCACTGTTGTTCTAACCTAACCACCGAATAATTTCTTTCCCTGTCTAGAAGCCATTTAGGAGGGAACTTATATTGTTCCTGGCTATTTCAACAAGCTATTGAAGTGCCTGAGGACAAGTTCTGACTTAAGAAATCTCAAGACCAGCTTTGGCAACCAGGAGAGAAGCAAAGAGGAACCTAGTTTCCTATCTCTCTGACTACTCTTGCCTTTATTTTTTACATCTCCCAGGCACCAGTTAAGGACTATTCTTTTCTCCCTACAGTTAATAGTTATGCAATTTAGGTGTCTTTTAGATAGACTCACTGATGGGGTACTCCATTGCCACTCCAATCTATGTCCCCTTCCAGCTTTTGAAAAAGCTAGAGCTGGCATTGCTCCAATTCCCTATTGGCAATTGGGGTGACCTCTTCAGTGGGTGATGTGGTAAGAATAGGAGATAGAATTTGGTTAGGCAGATTAGGGTAAAAGACCCTAAGGAATAGTAGTCATTTTCCTTTTGGCTAAAAATCAAAATAATTAATAAAAACAAAAAGGGGGATATGTTGGGTGTAATGCAAGGTGGGCCTATCTAGGCCACCTGCCAGGAGGAATGAAGGAATGGCTCTCGTGGGGGTGGTGCTCCACACTGGGTTTTGTGAAGCCAGTTTCTGCCCAGTACCTGGAAGGAAACTGATTCATCTGGGAACAAACTGCAGTTGGCTATAGTGAGGACCCCACCCCATAAGGGTATTGGCTAACAAGACCTATAAGACTCTCTGTTCTTTCTTGAATAAATAAGTTTGCAGAAGACCACCACTGCTGGCTTTCCACTCAACTCCTGGAGTCTGTGTGTTGACTCTGTTCCTACTCACCCCCTCCCCCATGGCAGAGATCCATTGGTCCCCCTTGGGCTGGCCCTGAGTGCTGGGACCCCCAACAAATTTCCATGGGCCCTCCACTATGAGTCCATGTTTGAGTTGGTGTGAGTCCTGTTTCCATAAGTTCATGGCTCTTATAACCATTCTTCCCTCTCTTCCACAATGATCCCTGAGCCTTAGGTGGATAAGGTTCAATACAGGGGTCCTATCTAGGGACACACATTCTGCTGTCTTTATTCTATAAAATTTGGCCAGTTGTGGCCTTTTGTGTGTATAGCACTGTGTTGTTTGAGGAAGCTTCACTGGTGAGAGTTGAGGGGTGCTTTCGTTTTCTCTCAACCCCTCATTCTGCTGTGTTCCTTGAACCTTAGAGGGAGAGGTCCAACTGTAGATATCTCAGCTAGGACTTAGGGACTGGTGCTAAAACCGCAAATGAGGAAGAACATACATCACTTGTTTTTCTGTGTTTGTGTTACTTCACTTAGTATAACTTCTCTTGTTCCATCCATTGACCTGCAAATTTCATCTTTTCTTAGGGCTGTGTAGAACTCCATTGTAAAAATGAACTTAGGGAAGCAGAGTCTTTTGGGCTACTTTTTTAGTTTTTTTGAGACAGGGTCTCCATGTAGCCCCAGATGGCCTGGAACTCACTATGTAGACCAGGCTGGTCTTGATCTCATGGAGATCTACCTGCCTCTGCCTTCCAGGTATTGAGATTAAAGACATATGCCACCATGCCTGGCTGAATTAAATTATTTAAATCAACGATTGCAGTTTGTCTTTTCCCATGTTTGGGGCTAAGACCCAATGATGACAAAGATCTCAGCATTTTCTTGGTGTATACACAGTTCCAGACCTGCATCCCATGAATCTTGGCTACAGGAAAGTGAGAACATGTTCTAATATGAAGGCAACACCACTGTCCCCTTCTGTGCCAAATACCCCAAGTCCACAAGTTGTGTTTACAAAGTGCTCAGTGGATGCAAGCCTTTCACAAATGCTTAAGAAGACAAGAGGAGCTCTCCTCAATCAGAAAGGTGCTATTCCAGTTGCCACTGACAGTGGCAACTGTGGAACATGTGGCCAAACCTATGCCCAGTGGCTGACTAAATGCAGTCACTATACTCTGACCTCAATGGAATCCCTGATCACATGGATATTTATTGTACCCCGTTACCACTGCAGAACATTCATTGATGATTTCATTATTTGTATTATATTTAAATGCTTCTATGAATTATGTCCTTAAGCATACTAATTGAGAGTAAGTTGTGAACCAAAATGTGGAAATAATTTAATTAGTACTTAAAATTGATTTTTTTATAAAAAGGATTTCATTAAAAAAAATTAGTTTTCTTGTGCCTCAAATGAAATTATTCACCTCTAAAGATCCCTGTACCATAAGACGTGTTGTTAACATTGGCTGCACACATTATTGTTTGTGTAATAGCACTACTACTCCACCATTGTACTCATTAGTGCCATACTTGCTCAAATCATTGGCTTAAATGTCTTTCTTGTAAATTAGTCTGAATGTATCAGTTGGGGATCTTGGTTAAGAACAGACAACTAAGTACAAATAAGAACTGAACCATGAACTCAAGGATTTTGAGTTTACTCAAGGATTTTGAGTTTCTGTCAAATGCCAAAAGTCGCATAATATTGTACTTATTTAACGCTTTACTATAGTAACAGATTGTCCATTCAGAGCCAACCCATCAGCAAAGCCATCACTTTTTAGATATCTGTCATGACTCCATGTAATCCTAATAACTGGAAGAAAGTGAAAAAGGCTATGTTTTGAGAAGCACATTTAGAGCGAAGAGACTAGAGTGCACATAGTAGGCTCTCAGGTAAATTCTGACAACTAAACTGCTTAATTCAAAACTGAAAGAAGTCATTTCTCACAACGGAAATTCTCTGGTGGGATCAGGAATCTCCATGCTCTGTCCTGTCTAACGTGTAACACCCTGGGCTCTATACAGTCATAGTTACCACTGAGAAACAACATTGTGTCAAAGGGACATTTTTGGAGCAGCAGAGGACCCAGAGTGCCTGGAACTGGAACAGAAGAGACACTTGAAATCAGACATTGCTAATTTTAAATTGATCTGAACATTGATTTTGCAAATATCCTTACGGTTCACATTAGAGATTTATAGAACATCCCTTTTTAACCCCTCTGATTCGTAAGAAACAAAAACCCCAATCTGAAATATGACTGATTCTAGAAAATGAAATCAGAAAGAGGAGCCAATTTTTAGTCAGTTTCTAAAGGGAAAAACTTAGCATCCATAGTTTTAGATTCAATGAGTAAATCTTAGCTTGAACACAGGTTTTTTAAGTGAAGAAATAAAAACATTCTAAGAAATATATTTATGAAATAATAGCTTCATTTTAAAAATAGGATAAGTCAAACATAAAATATACAATAAAATTGCATTGATAACTTTCTTTTAAAGAAATTTGTAATTCAGGGAAGAGAATTAAAATTCTCCATTGAAAATAATTTTAAAATATATGTGTTTATTTGAATTTTACTAAAAGTAACATATAGCAAACATAGTTCAACTTGATTTTTACCACAATATTAATAAAATCAATATGATGTGAAAGCTATGAATTATTTTCTATAGTTAGGATGGTGATAACCATCAGATTCTGAATGTAGTAGATATCCTGGGATTTCAACACAGGGATATGAATATTTGATTAAAACTTGCCATAAAAAGGTATGACCTAAATGCATCCTGCCTAGGCATTAGATATTTATAGATTAAGAAAATAATCAGACAGAGGCTGGAGAGATGGCTCAGTGGTTAAGAGCACTGACTGCTCTTGCAGAGGACCTGGGTTCGATTCCCAGTAACCACATGATAGTTAACAACCATCAGGAACTCCCATTAAAGGGAATCTAACACTCTCTTCTGATCTCCGCAGGCATTATACAACACGGGTGCACTTGCATACATACAGGTAAATACACTCACACATAAAAAATAATAAATAATAATTAAAATATTTTATAAAGAAGATCAAACAAAATAACCTTTAAACTGTGAGTGTATTATGTAAGATAAGATAAAAGAGTAAACTTTGGGGGATCTAGAGTCCAACTCCTTCATTTAAAATTGGAAAGCAGAAGTCCCAGGTCATTGTTTCATTCGTGGGTACAAGACTGGACAGCCCCTAATGGAGTAAAATTCAGTTTTTCTAACACTGCCACTACACTGGACTGACTCTAGTCAAGATAGAAGTCTTTTGAATAGAAATGATTCAGTAATCAGGTAACTGAACATGCAAACAGAAGAACATTCCTAACAACATTCTTTAAACATTATTCTTAACAAAGTTGTTGTGAGTATTTAAGGAACTGCCAAGAGAAAGCAAAAATGGAGAAAGCAGAAACAATCTAGTCCACATTACAGTTTTAACTAATATTGAACGTCTCAAAAGCTTAGAATTTTGTCAATCAATTCTAACTTTCTATACACGAAGCCTAATTCATTTATAAACAATGAGGAATAGTGAGTAAAAAATTCTCACTACTGGTCAAGAGAGAAAGATAGCGTTTTTGTGAGTATGCATTTTATATCCAGTAAGCGTCGATGAGGGTAATTTTGATCTGGGTAGATTGAATTAAGGTCCACAGAGGTTAACATGTTAAAGGGAAAATGGATTATGTTTTGGAGACTGTATACAGTTGGCAGGGTTGGAGTTTGGAGGGACCACAAAGATGGTAATATGTGTGAAACCAAGCTCTGTGTTAGAGCTCATGCACCAAACCAGCCCTGCTGAGGTTGATTCTGCTCTAGCCTCTCTCTGACCTCACTGTTGCCCGAAAATCCCACTCAGCCTCCATGCTGAGTTTTTTGTTCTGCTGCTGCTTTCTCTCCACATAGCTGCTTTCCAAACCAACATCCATGCTCCACTCATCATCCACCGCTTCAGAAAGCTTCAGGCTGGAAGGCCAGTCATGAAGAGCTGGCAGGTGGTGTGGCTGTTAGGCAGCCTTGTGTATCACAGGAGATCTGATGTTATCAAATTCCTTTTCCCCCAAAGACTAAAGAGAACAAGCCTTTGTGAGCATGCAGGAGGGGGATGAAAACAGTTTGTCTCCTGAGCAGCCAGGCTTTGTCATATTACAAATGAAATCACCTCGGAAATTTAGAGAATTAATATCATAATGAAGACAGGAGTACCCATTAGGGTGGTCTAATGTTGCTCTAGAGAAATGTGATGGATGCCCAGTGGTTGTAAGCCCTTATTTGCAGAGAGTCACCTCTGCAGTTGCCATTATTAGGAAGATGTCTGAAGCACAGGATCAGACACAACCATTGCAAGATGAGATAGTGTTTGACTGGTTTCCAGGGAACGGAAGGATACGAGCTTAGTTGTACCTGTCACGATGGCTCCCAGCATTTTCCCCCTTAATGTCTTTTTTAGCTGTAGGAAGTTTCTCTTTAAAGATTCAGTGCTTTCCTAATGGCACACCGTGAGTAATGGGGAGCATATAAAATGTTATATAGATTACAAATGGATTTGGTCTATTTTAAGACAATGTGTGCCAGCCCTAAAGAATGAGTTTATTTAGCTTCAGCTTTCTCTTGAAAATAAATTTAGCTGTTTTGAAATGAACACACCATTGGCATCCTCCCGTTCATTTTCCCTTCTATATAAAGCATCCCTTTCTGGGGCAATGGATTCACGCATCCAAAAGAGAACCTGCATTGGAAACTCTTTCCTGAACTAAAGCCTGGAATAGGTGATTTCTAGGAATTATCGTAAAATGTAATTGAGTCATCATTTCTCTCTCTCTCTCTCTCTCTCTCTCTCTCTCTCTCTCTCTCTCTCTGTGTGTGTGTGTGTGTGTGTGTGTGTCTTTCTCTCTCTTCTCCCCCCATTACTTCTAATGACAACATTGGCCATTTGAACAAAACCCCATAATCAATGTGAGATTAATTAAAAATGGTAGAATCATTTCCCTTGAGAAATTTTGGCAGAATGTAAAGGGAAGCCCGATCTGATATCCAAACACTAAGGTAAGGTAATATTCATTGTTCTTCCACTTTTGTCTCTCCAGTTTGGATTTTCACAATTTGCTTTTCTTATTTCTGCATCTTTCATTCACCCACCAATATGTTTTCTCTGCGATATTCTTCTACTATTTGTTTGTTTTCAAGACTACTTTATTACTTACTGAATCCAAGTATACTTTATCATTTGAAAGTAAATTAAAGATATGATCACACAGATTTTACAAATCTTAACTAATCATCAGTGGAAACAACTCACAAATATTGTTGATAGTTTTTCAACAAAAACAATCATAACAAAAATTTTTAAAGTTTTTAATAACTTGGAGAGAAAACTTTAACTATAGCAGGGTTTTGTGAAGTGAACAACCACATTGTTTCTGTCCAGTTGTTGCTAAATTACTGTTGTCTTCCATATACAAAGTGCTTAAAGATGGCTGCCGAAAGATCCCATGAAATCCATCCCATCTAAAACGACAGGCTGGAAGCAGGCCTCACCAGAAACCTGAGACAACCAATCTCTATCTGTTGTCTCTAGTCCTTTTTTTAAAAGGACACGAGTAATTTCTTTCATGAAGATTTATTAATATTACTATGTTTTGTATAGGTAGATAAGCCTCTGTGTGTGTGTGTGTGTGTGTGTGTGTGTGTGTGTGTGTGTGTGTGTGTAGGCCAGATGTTGACATCAGGTATCTTTCTCAATATCTCTCTGTTTTTTGAGGGGGCCCAGCTGGGTGACCAGTTAGCCCCCAGTGATCTACCTGTACTCACCCCTCCAGCACTGGGGTTAGAGATGGGCTTGCCTCTTGGCTTTTACACGGGTGCTGGGGATTCATACGCAGGTTGGTAAGCTTGCATAGAAAGCAATTTACCCACTAAGCTATCTCCCCAGTCCCAACTCTTGTTGTCTTTCAAAGCAGTAAATTCTATTACTCTTTAAACGTGAACTCACTAGACATCTGAATGTACACTTTAAAGACACCTTTTGATATTTTATTATATTTCAAATGTACATTTCCTCCTATATTTTATTATTTTAATTGTGTCAAGTTACTTTCTTCTGCTAGCTAATAATCTCTGTAAGAGTCATGGGTTTGCAGGCTGGGGGCAGCTCAGTATTAAGAGAAATGGCTCTTCTTGAAGAGGACTCAGATTCAATTCCCAGCATCCACATGGTGGCTAACAATCAGTAACTCCAGTTCCAAGGAACCCAATTCCCTGTTCTGACCCTCTTCGGGCATTGCACAACACAGGTTAACTTACATACATGCAGGCAATACACTCATACACATAAACAAAATGAATAAATAAAACAATTTTGAGTCATGGATCTGCATCTTTATAATTCCTGCCCTCTGTCAGAGAGTAGAGAGAAGACCATTAATAAATATCATATAAATGGAATCAACTCGATATAAGAAGTGCATGGTACCAACTTTCTATCACACTAAATAAATTCTATGTATGAAAGAGTGTGTGCTGTCACTCTTTTCCATTGTTTTTAATTTCCTTCCAAACTGACAAATTCCCATTCTGAAAATAAAGAAATTCATCCTCTCAAAAGCAAGCAAGAGTCCTAATGAAAGTAATGTACCCCACTAGCATTCAGACCCTGAAAATGACAAACATGATCTTGGGCAGAGAAGGATCTAATGAAAACAATCACATTAAACATAGCTCTTCCGCGCTTAGTGCTCAATAAGTGAGCAGCAGGCTCTCTCTGTCTAGCTTACAGAAAACAGGAGGTAGCAGTTTGCAAGGAGCAGCGTTTTAATGTGATTGGACTATAACAGACAATCTATTTACAGCATGCTCTAGGGAGCTTATAAACAAATGTTGAGTAATTTCAGCCAGCAGTAATTACCCTTGCAGCTGACAAGGATAGCATGAGACTTTCTCCTTCACCTTCAGCCCAGTCCAGAAGGCAGTGTACATAATGCCACTTCTAATTATTTCTGCATTTCTATGGCTAAAGACCAAAGTATGTTATTAGAGAACGTTTTAGAAGCTTTTTAAAAGCTTATTTATTAGGACAATTAAAAGTCATCACTATGACAGCAAATAAAAGGTTCCATTCTCAGGAACACAGTATCAAGTGAGCTCCTGCCCACTTACCTTTAAGACAACGTGGACTTGTTTTGTGTGATCTATTGTTAAGAGCTGAAGCTATTGCTTGCTAATAAAAAGAAATAATATATGGAATTCATTTGGTTTAATTCTGAGATATTCCTTTTGCTCTTTACAATTTCAAAGCAATTTAAATCACATAGGTGAAGTTGTTCCTCAAAAGGCACAGAATTTTGAAGTGTGTGTGTGTGCGGGTGCGCACATCTTGACAACAGATAATAATGGGAAAAAATACCTGCAGTCATGTTATCTCATGTTTCCTGTGTCTCACAAGAAACCTTGATTTTCCCAGCTGGGTAAAGGCTTTTGTCGGGAGGGATCACTCCTATTACATCAGTTTGACATAAGGAAGATGTTAAAATTCAAAGATCTAAAAATAAACTTCCAGCAGATAAGCTTCTAATGGAGTGCTGAAGGAGTGAGACAATTATGTAGAGCAATCACCCTGAGCATTTGTAATTAACAATCAAATTACTTCCCAGAAGTGTCCAACAAGAGAACTTTTGTTGAACATTTCTGTACGTGCCAAACTACCCCAAAGTAATTGGGGAAATCAGTGAACTGTGGTATGTGTCGTTTCTGGAGTACCATGGCCACTTTGGCGTTCACTGTGCTTCTGTCTGCTTCAGTAAGTTCTGCTCAGATCCCTACTAAAGGAATTGACAGTAGATATCTAATAGCTCAAAGTATAATATTTACATCTCTGATAGGTTACATTATACTGATATCTGTCCTGTTCCATTTTATCACCGAGGGACAGAATGTTGCATGACCTCATATGGTATGATGGCAGCTCTCTCTGTCTCTGTCTCTGTCTCTGTCTGTCTGTTTCTGTCTCTCCATATGCACATAACAAAGAACTTTAATTGGAAGGCAGATTATGGAAATGCTTTACAGGCTATGGCCTTACAAGGATCTGAAAAGCCTGTGAAGATAATATTCGCAGTTTCCCCCAAACCGTGGCCCTTTGGTTATAATAGCATCATAGGACCTTGTATAGAGATGCTTACATGCATTTAATTTGTATCCTGCCACTAGCTTGTGAGTAATTCCAGCATTGTCACTGTGAGGTATAGTAGACCACAAAAAAGATCTTATGTTCTAAATTATAAAACAGAATGCTACAAATTAGACTTCCTGAAAGAAACACTTCCCATTACTACAGAAAAAAATTTTAAAGAATCCACCATTAGTCTCACAATGCCACCATTGGTGGCACTCACTGCTGAAATGTAGTTGGCAAAAAGACAACAATTTGTCCTTGCACTAGAGACTGGCAGGTGTCACTTTGGCCAATGTGGGATGTGACTGACAGATATTTTACAGCTGAAGAAATGAGAATGCAGAAACCCAAGAGTCCCTCTGGGATTTCCCTGGTCATCTGTGGGCAGCACCAGAGCAGGGCAGGCTGCTATCACAGGACTGCTTGTGACCACTCAGGCAGCCGATTCACAGCATTTTAAATAATATTTCTATTAACAAGAGTGTGCTTCCCCTTTGATGGAAGCATCTGAAAAGCTGCTTTCTAGGCTGTCTGCTGCGTACTAAGCTGCTCTAATTGCTTCCCTGTGTTTTATTCAGAAATCTGGTAAATGCTGATTTCAGTAGAAAATTGTTTACAGATTTGGCAGTTTTTTGCCTACAGATATGTGTGATACACATTAATGCAGGCTTAAGAGGTTTTTTTTCTAGTCCCCTACCTAATAATGTTTAAACATTGTAATTTTTATGAAGAAAAAAGATTTAAAAAAATTTAACAGAAGATATCTGTGGTACTAGCAGAGAAGAGTAAAAATTAGAATGCAATCCAGGACCAGAAATTAGACCATGTAAATTTTGCATTTGTTCATAATTGGGAACTTCTGTTTTCTTTTCTGTAGTCTAACTTCAATATGGGTTAAAAAAATTAATGATTATGTATTATAAAGAAAATAGTCATAAAGTCTCAAATATGTTTAAGCTATATGCTTTTAAGATTCACCTCTCTGTGTAGCATTAAACAAAACAAATTTTAAGAAATACAATTCCAAATATACTAATAGGCAAGTTAAAAAATAGTTAAGTATTATAAAAATAGCTGAGACCAGCAAAATTTCAAAGATTTAAAAAAAAACCCTACATAATTCATGGACATGTATTTAAAATGAAAATATAAAAATATTACACTTTAATAAAGTACATTCTGAAACTGTTAATGAAGTTATTTTTGTAAAACTACTGGTAGTTTCAGGGTTCCAAAGCAAGAAACATCTCTTATTTCAGATCTGAATCATCCATAACTTTTAAATATTGCAAAGAAAATGTTAAAATTATCCTTTTGCATACAATTACTACACAAAATATGCCCTTATTCATTAAACTAGCAGAACTCATGGAAGTCCATTCAAACTACACTGACATAAAGGAGCAGAGTTCTTTAGTGCAACTATTTAAAGGAATGATTATATACAATGATATATAAGCAATATAAATTCTAAGCTTCAGTTACAAGGATAGTTATCTGCTTTCTTTTCCCATTAATTTCCTCCAGACCACTGCCAAAATATTACCTTGCAAAATTAAAATGAAAACCATATGTTGATTAGGGGAAACAAGTAATATCAAGCACATTTAGCATTCACTGAAAGAGTTAACACTGAAACCTTCTCCACAGAGAAAGAAGATATGTTGATTCAGATTGATATTAGAACATGTTGTTTAATATCATTTGCCAAATGTTGTTTCAAATTTTAAATAATTGCTTACGGTAAGTAAATTGAAACATGCAATTTCAATTCATGTAAGCAGTAGGATTTGAAATTAGTACTTTACTCTAATTTTAGGATCAGGGAAAGATCTTTTCCCTGAATGGAATAAAAATCTCTCCATTGAATATGATAACATACTGAAAAACATACAGTCACAATTACTTTTTTCTCTACTTAGTAATGCAAAGATAAATTGTTCTCCTTTGGAAATCAAATATTTTCCTAACTGCTGTGTTTCTTTAATTAAACTGTATTCTTTACAGTGATCAAATATAATTAGCAGTAACAAGTATTTAATGAAAACAAACTGCTACTTCCAAACCTTTACTATATGTTTTGCTTAAAACCCACAGATGCTCCAAGGACTACTCTGTCTCTATCACTAGCACAAAGCATGCCCTCTCCCGACTCTGCTTGTTTGGCAGGAGCATTTAAAACTATAAAAACAATGACAAAAACTTTTGTGCTTCTAAAGACCAGTTTATATTTGAATCCTGCTCCTTAGTTAAAGCCATCACTTCCAAAAAAGCTTCCCACTTAGCTGTTCAAATATTTCACAGATTTGTTTTTCCAAAATCCCATTTTATATAATTGTATCATAGAGCATTACTCTGGTATCTTTGATTATTAGCAAGCAACCGAAATGAGAAGAAAAGTGTCCATGCTGGACTCATTGACAGCCAGGTGACATAGCAAGTCTCCTGTAATTAATTGTGAGTGAAAGGGGGTTTAGTTTTGCAGCCTCGTAAAAGTTTTCCCACATGGCTGAACCCTCGGTCAGGAGACGTTAGGCAACATTAACTGCCAGCACATTTCTGCAAGGCTCTAGAGATACAGCTGGGCACTGGGGCTCCAATCCTGAGAACCTTGGGACATAAGACATCAGCTTCTACCTTTCATCTTAGCTGAGATTTGGAGTGGGTTCAGACCACAGAGGCTCCTTAATTCTCACTAATTCATTTGCTTTCCCGATTCACTTGGCTTGGGATAACCTGCGAATGGTAATGAACCTGGGAGGGGAGCTCTTAGTCCCTTGCCTTTGAATGTGCTTGGCATGGATCGAGGGCTTTCTGTGAGACTTGCAAGAGGAAAAGAATCTTATTAGTACTGATTGCTAGTCATGAGGTTTCCTCAAATTGCTCTTGTATTTTAACTCTTGCTTGCTTTCTACAAAGTAGAGTAGTGAATGAAAAAAAAAAAAAATTAAGTCTAGTTTTATTTTCCGTTGCTGGAAGCTGGAGTAATCTTTTGGAATATGATTGAAACAAAATCCAAACAGCCAGCTCTTCCTAAGTGTCATTCCTGCAACTAATGTTAATTTGGTTATTTAGTTCACATAGATAAACACACTAGTATTTGAGAGAGAGAGACAGAGATTTCCAAAAAACATTTATAAAGATGGTTTTTAAACTTAATTTAGTTAACCCAAGAGTTGTCGAGTTCACAGACATTTGCTGTGGTTTTGGAATTCTCTAGAGCTGCCACTTTTGCTTTCACAAATAATGTGTTGTGGACCTTTATTTTCTATCAAGGAAAGAATTTGTACTTGATATAAAAAAGTCAATAAATGAGCAGGACCAAGTGATGTGTTTTAGTAAAGCCATAAAAAGGGCAATTTGAATCTACTAATGTAGCTGAAATTCTTTAGATTTTTAGACACTGAACTACTTACCAAATTATCCCTGTGTTCTGTTGTAATCATGCCTTCGAATGTCCCGTTGCACAGACATTCCTATGTACATGCTAACTGAACTTATATTCAGCAGCTATGATTAAATCAGTACTCCAACGGGCAGAAGAGACCTTGATTAAAGAATTAGGAAGGGCTTTTGGTGGTACAGAAAAGGCCTAGCACATTCTGGTATGTCACAAAAGGTGTATGATTTCAATGTCATGTACTTGTCCCCATCTGAGGACTCTTCTAGCAAGATATAAAATTTCCCCCAAAATCAGTGACAAGAGGAAGACCTGACTTCCATCTGTGATGTTCATAAAACTATAACATTAGTGGTGGTCCTGTATACCTAAATTGTAAGTTGTTACGAAGTTTTGAGTGTATAGGATACCAACATATTAAAGTAGAGAGTGATTTTGGGGGTCATCCTTAAAGTCCCAAGGATTTTAAAGATGACAAATTATGAGGATCATGCTGTTGAGATCTGCCCAACATCAAATAGCTGTTTAGTGACAGAACAAAGAATTCAATATTCATAAACAAGTCCAGAGCTGCCTTAGACCATGTCCATAGAGTGCTAGAATTTCCATCCAAACTGTTTTGAGTTTATAGGATGCAAGCTCAAGGACTGAACGATAATGGGAGTATTTCAAGAAGTTACATCTCCAGAGCCTCAGCACAGTAATTTCCTGTGGTCTGACGCCTTACTGTTGTTTGAATTTTGACTCTTTCCAAGGGTGGACTCTTATTTCTTTCCAGTGAGACAATGTATTGACTTATTAAGTAAGCTACCATTAGGGAGCACATTTTGACCTATTTCTTTCTCTGCTTACCCTATATCTAAATAAAATGGGGCAAATCTTTACAATTTACACACAATTTTGACCTAATTATATGAAATTACCTGTTGGGTACAGTTCTGTGACATCTCTGGTTAGACAAATATAAAATTTGAAAAGTACTTATGAATAACATTTAAATACTTCTGTCAAAGAAAGAGGATCATTTCTAAGATAATACATTTGTAAATTGGAAGATATGTTTGGGAGTTGACAAATTTAAACTTTCATCTCTAGCCCTGGTGTTTAATATGTCCTTAAGCAAGTGTCAGTATTCTCCTATATAATGTGTGAAGTTTATAAAGTCTTTTCACAGGACCTGGCACATAATAAGCTTTTGATCAATGTTAGCTATTGTTGTTATTATTATTATTAATCAATACTATTGCTATTCTAGCTCTATAAAGAATAAAGGAAAAGATGGACGGATGAGATATCGAAAAGCTGAAGTAATAGTGGATTACTGATTGTATAAGAAGAGAAGGGTCAAGACAAAAGGTTACTGTAGCCATTCCCATTCCAGAGACTGCAAGCTATGACCTTGTTATATCTTGAAGGGGTGACTCCTAGTGAAGTAACTTTAAAATTTGTATTTTATATATTTCTATATTTTTGTGTGTATGTGTGTGTGTGTGTGTGTGTGTTTGTTGTCTCAAATGTATCATGGAGCATGAGTGACAACTTGAAGGAGCAGATTCAGGTTCTCTCCTTCGACCATGGAAGTCCCAGGATCAAACTGAGGTCCTAAGATTTGGCAGCAAGCATCTTTACTCGCTGAGCCACCTCACTGACCCTGAAGTAGTTTTGCTAGCTGTTGATTTGAGTCAGGTGAGGACAACAGAGAGTTACCTAGGCAGGTACTCTTAATGCGGAAAAAAAAATGTGAATGTGGTTATCAACCCATGTGGGAACAATGAAGGTACATTTGAGCTGAGAAGGTGAAGAATGGACCCAAATTGGGACCCAAGGTCTCTGTTATACCCAGAAGAAATGCAACTGCAGAAGCTAAACAAGCTCATTTATCTAGCTCTTAAAAGGAGGAAAATATGAAGGTAACGTGAATAGACTCGGGTCAGATATCAGCAGGCAGTTACAGAGATTCCTCAAAAAGCCTGTCCATGACCCTTTCTAAGGCAGCTGTCAAGGGCTGCCCCACTGAACCTAGGCAGCTGCCAGCAACCTTTACGAAGGTTACAATGACTTTGTTTCAAAATATACAACTGCAGTGGTAGAGAAAACATCCAGTAAAAATAACCAACCAAGAGGAAACATGGTCAAACCAGGAATTTAGAATACTATTCAGAAATAGACCAGAAGCTCACCTACTGAAGTCCCGTGTATATTCTCAGTTGAGTCCTATGCATTCTTATGGTAAATATTAATATTTTGATATGAGACTAGGTTAAAAAAACTGATAGATAAATTTATTTAACATATAGCTCACAAGTGGAAGAAACATACAGAATTAGGATGAATGTTCGCCTGATATCAAAACTCTTTCTATCCCTTCCTGATGCTCACAATGAAAACTATGAGAATGCATGAGTTCTCTGAGGGACCACACACACAAATATATACATATACATACTATCCAAGGAGATATAGCGCAGTGATTAAGAACACTTGCTGCTCTTTTGCAGGACCCACATGGTCACGTGGTGGCAAACAATAGTCCTTAACTCCAGTTCTAAGGTGTCCAGTACTCTTTTCTGTCCTCCATGGGCATGTATGCATGTGGTACACTTAACAGATTCAGGCAAAACAGTCATACACACAAAATAAAAAGAAATAAATAAATGAAACCACAACAAGAAAGTATCCGAGGATCAAAGAAGTGAAGTGTTTAATATTACAGTGATTTCAGGAAGTACAACTGAGTCATCCCTGTTGAATTTGGTAATTAGAAAATTACCAGTGACTTTGGGGAAAGGAGTTTCTAGAACATGATGAGGACACAAACTGGAAGCAGGAGAAGGGAGAGAGGGAAAGGTAGCTGGAACTGTAGCTCTCTCTTGGGATACAGTTGACAGTAAGAGAGAAAGTACTCTGCTGAGCGCCATCAGCTAGTTTTTTTTGGTGGTGGTAGGGGAAATGAAAATATATGTGAGCAGTGAAAATGGAGACACTGGAAATCAATATACACTGTGGAGAAACAGAGAATAGTTTAAAAGCGCATTTATGTAGACTGAGCAGAAAAGATAGTTAAAAGTATATAGATTTTGGGGGGAGATGGTGATGAGTCTGCAAGTGTAGAGCTACCTGAAGTCATCAGAGTACAACAGGAAATTACATTTTTATTTCATAGTGTGTTCGCTAATCCTGTTAGCCAACTGGGTAGTTGACTGGGATGTACCTAGCGTTTTGGAGAGTGTATTTCTAGACAACGTGATCTAAAGGAAGAAGACTGTCTGAATCCTGGTGGCCAGTGTCCATACACAAGTGGCCCAGGCAAAATTCAAAAGGGGGAAGGAGAAAAAGTCTGCCAGAGAGCTTTCTCTTTTCTCTCTACTTCTAGGCCATGGTGTTCCTTTCCATTCCACTATGATGTTTTGCTTCACCACAGGCCAAGAAATGATGGAGCCAAAGACTATGGAATGTATCCTCTGAATCCATGAACCAATGAAACCTTCCCTCTTTTAAGTGACTTGCAAAGACATTTTGTCATAGCAATAAAGATATGCTGCAGAAAGACATCTTTGATCAGTCATGTAGGAGATAAAAGTATCTGTTGTAACTGAGATGCTGGTTAAGTAAATCTAGGGGTCTGAAGAAAATATATGAAGGAAGAAAGGAACAAATGAACGACTGACATAGGAGAAATCCCAGAGCATTCACTGTGCAGTGTCAGTTGAGTCGAAGGCTGGGTTACACAAAATAAACAAATCTCATTATTAAGTGAATTTGGAAGGTTGAACAACCCAGTGTTTGTTGCAAGTTAATGAGTCAGAGCTGTTGAAACTGACTTTCCTGTGCTCTTCACAGACTACCTAGTAAGTGAATCCTACCTTAACCTCTCTGGGATGCAGATGAGATGATTACATAATCAACATTAATCTTGCTTCAGTGAGATGTGTACTTAATCTTTTACAATGAACCAGGACTATGGAAGTGCTTTCTCCATCTACCTCCTGCAGAGCAAATGACCAGTGACTCATTCCTACAGACAGAATCTAGTAGACTTTATCTCTTTGTCTAAACTTCCCTGCTAAAATAAAAAGGTTGGCAGTAAATCTAAAAGTATTAAGGAAAATGTGAAGTTTTCTAGTGCTTATATTGTGGGCATCTAAAGATCTTGACAGGAATTAACAGCAGATTTGATTATTCTCTTTAGACATAAGCAAACCTGGAAAATATATACATTCAAAATTTTAAGAGAAGCTAAGGAATGAGCAGAGTTCATCTATTTCCTTCATCTTCAAAAATCTATAGCAGATCAACTTTCGTTGATTGGTGGTGTATTATCTAACAACTTGGTCAACATTCAAAGTACATATTTGAACATGATAAGAGGGAAATATTCTCTTATCAGACCATATGTCTAATATAGAAATTTTGATTTTATAAGGTTTTGTTGTTCTGAAATTTTAGATATGTCCATAAATACAGAATTTTTCATAAAGATCCTTATAGAGGTCCATGTTGATTTAGGAAGTGTCCATATAATAGTAAAACAACTAATCCATCCAGTGGGAAAAAATCAATTGATTCAATAAAAACATCAAACAGGCTGTTTGCCATCGTGAAGATCAAACTACTGTTTGACAGAACTTTTACTTTTTAATCAATGCTATTGATGTCTGTAAACACTGTCTTCAGTTTACCAGTCCATGTTCTAAATACAAAAGAGGACCAAGTTTAGTAATTGTTAAGTAATTCCAGCAAGAAAGCATTCCAGAAAACCTGAACCTCAAAACAATATTTAACTTCCATTTTTCAGCACTTTCCCTGACTAATATCTTCCTTATTCACTTCGTTCTCAAAGAAACTTCTTTTGTCATGTGGTATCATTTATTATGTGATACAGTGTACCTCAGGCAGTCATCCTACTGAACAGTATCTCATGTGTTTACCCTCAGAAAGGTTTGGGTTTTAGCCTTCTTTTCTTCGTATGCATCCTTCATCTTTCTTGGCTGATATCTCTGGAATTGGTAGCATAGCCATCATTATTTAACTGCCAACTGTTTTCAGAGAAGCTGTTGGTTTAAGCTCATTATTTCTTCCAATTGGAGAATCTGCAGAGTTTCATTTTACAACACGCAGCAGCCAGCGTGGTACATGTGTACAGATGAATGGTCTGGTTTGTCCTTCACAGTCTCTTTGTACCCAGCTTTGCCCCAGAATGGCAGCTTGTAATGAGCAGCGAATGCATACTCATGTGCCTTAAAAGTGTACCATGAAAACTGAAAAAAGAAAGAGAGAAAATGCTAAAATAAAGACCATGCTCTTAAATAAGCTGTTCTGTTATGTAAGCACATAGTTTCACAGTTTCCTGCTTACCTAAGACTCAAGGGTTGCCATGACTCCCCCATAATTAGTTGGCACAAAACTTTCTTTCAGTCAACCGTGATTGATTGGACAACTGCCTTTCAAGAATTACCTGAGCTATACTTAGGAATACTTTAAAGCAAATCAGAGAGTGGATAATGAAAGCACCAACATGCAGATTTCGAGGAATGCAGATAAAGACTCTATGGATACGGTTGGTTTAAAGGGTATAACGTACAAGGTGGTGAGTTACAATCAGAGGAAAGGATGTCCATCCCCAGTCTCTTTCTGTTACTCATATTTAATGAACTGAGTTAACAGGTAGAGGTGCTCCAGAGTTTCAGAATACAATTTCAGAATTATAAAGATTGAATAGTGTTTGGTGATACTGAAAATGTAACATTCACAATTCATAGTAATCCTGGGGTCTCTATGGGGACCTGGGATAGTAATGGGGAGTGCATCTATAAGTAATTGCTAGGCAATAAAATTAAAGCTTTCTTTTTACTTTCTGTCTTTTTCCTTTAAAATAGGTCAGAGCAAATACACGAAACACTCTACTATGATCGCATCTGGTATTGTACATTAGACACTGTTATTGTTTTCATTAAAGCAAGGAAAGCCAAAGAGGATTAGTTATCTCAGCTGTAACTATCTGAGTTACAGAAACACAGCTGGAAAGCCACGGTCCCCTCCTCCTTCCACTGTCTTTCCCATGGATAAAATCAGCATGGTTCTATTGAGGTCTAAAAGACAAAGATGTATTGTCACTGACTCCTACCATGCCAACACTCAAGTGTGCCACCTGCACTTAGCTAGAGTCACTTGGAGCTCTGAACATTGCTAACAATTCCTTCTGTTCACCTGAGAGTGCTAAAACCATTGTTACCATGAGAAACACCAATCCTTTCCCTATGATTTTGGCAGGAATATTAAGAAATCTAACATACTTAATAAATAAAGGTTTTATTAAACTGTAGGGCACAGGATGTTTAAATATCAGAGAGGACAATCAGAAAATAACTATTTTTAAGCTCACAGCAGGAACACATGCCACTGTTGATAATGGCTATATACATCTCAGAGCAGAGAGGTAGAAGCTGCTCAAATATTTCAGATTTTGTCACAATATATCATTCTGTTTTAAAAATAGATCAATGGAAGATGCTCTTTCTTTGAAGATATTTCTGTGCTGCTTTATACGCAAATTTTTTTGAGGATTCTATTTATTCTCTACCCAATTCTTTTCGAGTTGAAAAGCAAGGATTGTCCCAATTTTCCAGGATCCTCTGCAAGAAGAGTAAGTTCTAGTATCACAGTCCCATCATGCCATTTCTCTCTGAAATTAAAAGGCCACAGGCCAACTGAAGATGTGTGTGCATGTGCATAAAGGCACAGATACACGTGCACTTCTATGCTGCATGTATGTCTATGCAAGTGTGCATGCGGCTGTATGGGCCAGTTCATGCCCATATGGAGAGAAGAGGGTGTCTTCTTCTATCACTCTCAACTTTATTTTGAGGGACTGTGTCTCTCACTGAACCTGAAGAGCACTGAGTAGGCTAGCCTGTCAGACCAGCAAGCCCATGGGCACCTCGTATCTCTTGTCTCTCTGCACTAGGAGTATAGGAATACACTGTCACAGCCAGTCTTTTACATGGGTTCTGGATCCAAACTCAGGTCCTCATGCTTGTGCAGCAAGCATTTTGCCCACTGAGTCATCTTCCACAGACCCAATTTAAAGTTTTTATTATATTAAAGGAAAAAAAAAAGAAACACTGACCAAATATTTTATTAGGAGGCTACACAAAGCCAAGAACAGCTGAAAGTGTGTTGAAGAAAACCTTACATGTATGAATCACTAAGTTGGTGTCTTTCTTTATTTTTATTAAAATATTCATTCCAGTATATTTTTACACACATTTGCAAGAAATCACACAGAATCCTCTCCCTTTTTTTTTTTTTTTTTTTTTTTGGGGCCTGGTTGTCACCAAACATTATGCAGATCTGTAGTATGAGACTTCACAGCCACAAAGCTGAGAGTGACACAATCTGCCTGTCTTATTCAGATCTCTGAGGGTGTTGCTTGCACTCACTGTGTGTCATTGTATATTGTAAAAACTTCAATATTCCCATCTCAGAAATTGTGATTATAAACTTTATGTCATGGTGGGTGCCATTTGGTGTGGGAACAGAAGCTCTCTCTGTGACTTGGTAAAATTGACAAACTAGTTAGTAAATTAGCTAGTTTGATTACATTTCTGTTTGAGAACTGACACTGGGAGAGTGACAGCAGCATAGTGGAAGGTCAGCACAGATGTTAAACAAGAAGACATAAATGGCGACAAGCAGCATGGCTTACATTCCTCTCAAAAACTCAGGAGCTTTAAACAACACTGGAAGCAATATGAGACAGTTCTTTAAGCTCACACTTGTGTCCTGCAATGGGTTCTTTTTTGTCATTATTTTTATTGTGTACCCTCTGGGGATGAGTGTATAGCTTTTTATAAGTAAAAGGAAACACAGTCCTGTGAGTAGAGACATACCAGGAAGACGCAGAGTCTTGAATTCCCAGGTGAATCCTATCACAGACTTCTGGAACATAATCCCCAAATGGTCATTGTTATCTTCTCTTCCATTTTCCCCACCTATGTGTGAAAAACTTGAGTAATACTGAGCACAAAGGGTCACCATGTTGAAATGGAAAATCATTCACTTGAATTTTTTCCTTTGCTTTTTTAATATATTCTATCCTCAGACACAATAGCATCCTAATCTAAAGTTTGAGTATTTACTTGGATGTCATGTGCTATGCTTAGCCAGGTGTAGGTACTTTTTATTTTAACTTACTACCTTACCCCAAAGCAATATAAGAGTGAAAGACCATTTCCCCATTTCACAGATGACAAAACTGAGGCTTAGAAAATAAAATTTACCTAAGGACATAAAAAGAGTGAGAGCCAAGCCCAGGTCTGAAATTCCAGATTTTTACCATAACACTCATGCTTTGCTTCCTTATAGTGCCTCTTCCTCCCTCTTTAGTTCTTTAGCTTAGTGTACTATTTTGTACACTGAATACGAGAAATAATTAAAAGTGACTTCCAGAATCTGTGGTCTGTTCCATGGCCAGTCATTGAGATGTGCCTATGTGATCTCAGTGCTACATGGGGATCTGAAAGTTAACAATATGTGATAAAATCTTCCTAACTACCACTCCCCCTCCTGCCACCATAAGAAGAGAGGGAAAACAAACAAATAAAATAGGACAAACACTGCCAAAAGGCACATGACAATGAAGTTTCTCAGGGGTAACTCAAAGCCCACCATTTTGAAGCAAAGTTCCAGCGACGACAGTTAAAAAGAAAAGGAAGATGTGAGTGCCTGGCAAGTCATTTGCAGACCACCGCAGAACACTTGACAATCAGCAGGAAGAGGAAAGTAGAGTTTTTTAGCAGGAAAAGACCAGAGGGGAACAGAACAGTAGGCACATACACATACTCCACTTTAATCCGGAAGCTCTGAATTTATAAGTCCTCAGAGGCCCGTTTCTAAAGCTGGAGGAAGAATCCAAGCTGGTAGTCTTCAGAGGACACTGTGCTGAGAACAAAGCTCTGATGGTATCAAATCAAGGGACATCCCCTCCAAAGAACGGATAATAAATCTCAGGAGAGACACCCACAGCACCACATGGATCTCAGCACACTCATAAAAATATCTTCATTCCTGAAGCCATCAAAATTCCTGCCTAAAGAGCCTTCATTATAAAAGGAGGTAAGTACACTTCTGTCAGACTCCGGGACTGGCTGCCTGCAGCCTTCAACACTAAGAGGAAGTCCACACAGCATGAGATGTTTGATGAGTAACTCAGCAGCAAACGGAACCTCGTGGTCAGAGCCTGCTGGTGTGCACGCCCCATCGTACAGAGAGACAGATGGAGGTGAGGAGCCGGGGACGGCTTCCAGTGCAGATAGGGTGCCAGAAAGGTGGCTTGTTAATAACACTGCTGCTCCAAGCAACTTCTTGTCAGCAGTCAAAGTTTCAGGATCATGGACTTGTGGCTTCTTGAAAATTGCTGCAGGACTGACATAATTCCTGGTGTAATTCCTGGTGTAGTTCCAATAAAAAAAATGAGAAAAGTCTCAGAGCACTCCAAAGGCTACAGCAAGGCCACTGGTATGAAGTGACTGACATTCGATGAAATTTTACATCTGGTCTGCCAGTATCTATATTGCTCCAAGAATCAAATTCATGGGGTTGATGTTCATGCTAGTCATTTCTCTTTTTTTTTTTTTCTTTAATTTTCAGCAAAAACAAATAATCAAAAACCAATTTCTTTTCAAGCTCTTCAAGATTTTTTGATGGATGCTTTAGGATAATTTTTGATATGAGACTTGTTGGGAAGGGTTCATTTTCAGATAAATTATCAGTTCAGAGTACTGAAATTTCTACACAAGGTCAGGTGATTTTTTCCTAAAACTATGATGAATGCAATGTCAAGCAGGAAGATAAATTTAAACATTATTAGAATTTGACAATGTAAGCACACATAGGGCTCCCCCCGCCACACACACACACCGTCATGGGTTATATTATTATGAAATGATGGTATTCTTTACTTTTCAAAATGTAAAAATCATAGTAGACATCCTGCACATCTTCCCTGAAAAAGCAACCACGAATAACCAGCTTATTGAAACATTTTATTCTGGCCAGTTTGAAAAACTGACCAGTGAGTGTGGCCTTATTTGTAAGCAAATAGAAATTTGATAGTACAGAATGGGCAAAACTAACAGTCTCTAGAATTGTTTAAAACTGAGCTTCCTTTTGTCAAAAGTGGGGTGCTGGTGTATCACAACTGTAGGGTGGATTCCATCATTTCCCCTTTTCTGCACTCCAGTTGCTTTATTGCACTATTACAAACTATATCCATGGGTCGGTAATACTACCAAAATACTAAGTAGAGGTTCATCGATGTCCTTAAGGCACAGGAAACTTTCAGCCTCACAATGCATGTGACTATGCAAAATAAAATACAAATCCTTTTGACTGTGCTAGGAAGTTTATAGAGGGCAGCTGCAGTGAGAGCACATGAGTGAGCTCCTCTAACCAAAAGGGTCGGGCATTTGAAAATAGCATTTTAATATTTAAACTTATGTCACTTTTATGGTGTAAATAAACAGATGAGAAGAAGGTACCCAGTGTCTAAATCCAAACATCTCCAAAGGAAATGCAGCCAGTTGAACTAGACAGTTGAATGTGACTTAACGTCTGACATGAAATTAAAAGCCATGACATGCACATATGGATTTTTACTTACTCAAAGACTCCCTCAGCTCAGAAAAGCCTAGCCCCAACAGACCCACAAGAACGTGGCTGCTGTTAAAGCTAGCAAAGAAAAACGCTTACTTCATTTGTTTGCTGTAGTCCTCTCTCTCCTACGTGCTTTGACCTCTATTGAAGTCAACAATGATTCTGAAGACTCACGTTCTCTTCCTTCTTTTATCACATGATGCACCTGTAAACTTGAGTTTGGTTTTCAAGCTGCAGGAGTGTCTGTGATCTCATCTTCAAAGTCCAGAAATGATTGGAAGTATAAAGTAAGGTAACAGAAATTACCTAACCATGATATCTGAAAGCACTTCACATACACTGACTGATTATTACTATTAATTTTAAGATTTACAGTTAAGGCATTTGCCCCTATAAATTTATGTGCATAAATTTATATAATTATTATTTTACCAGTATCAGTGGGGTAGCCATGCCTTAGGACTCTATTTGGCAATATTGACTGAACAGTTTCTGTTTATAGGACATTATGGCAAACAAGTAAAAGTAGATGGCATGTAACATATTAAAACTAAGATATTGTCATATTCCCATTTTATAGATTGAAATACCCACTTTCTAAGTGTTTTAAGTGCTTGTTCACTACTCATTGTAGTGGATTATTATAGGTGATACCTACACTGGAGGCACAGCCAGAAAGAAACAGAATATATTGAACCCTTAAAATATTTTACAAGCTGCCCAATATAAGAGGAAGACAAGGGGATCTTGTATGCTCCAATTGCTTCTGTCCTACTGAGCAATAGGACGGAAGAGAGAAGCATTGCTTCCATCCTGGGCCCTTCTTAAAAATTAATGCTGCTACACAAGATGACCTCCAAGGAAGGAGATAGGATCTTGAAAGGAAAAACATCTCCACAGACTATCTCCACGCTCCGGGCTAGTAGACTGGATGAACTGACTGCAGCCAGGGTATATGGGATCTCTAGGTGGTGTGCTCTAGAAACACAGGGCTTATAATCAAGTTACAAAAGGAGACACAAAATACTTAAGCAAACATAAGATAATAGGGCACTTTTTCAAGCCGTAAGACAAATAGACTCCTTTTTTAGCAAGAAAACCTGTGTACACACTTTTCTCTTTCCTGTAATCTTTGACTGCCTTTCAGGTGGGAGATGGAAGGGAGAGCCAAGCAATGAAGGAAAGCAGCCAAGGTCTGTCTCTCAAATACTGCTGCTAATCTGCTCCCTGCTGCCAGTTCTGCTACTCGAAGAATGCTATGGGCCAGCGCAAGACCACTGGAGAGGAAGGGAGGGAGAAGAGAGGGGAAAGGAGGAAAGAAAGAAACGGATGGGCAGCTAGCAGGAAGAGAAGCAACGAAACCTTGCAGCAGCAGAATTCCCAGAGCAGTCCCAAAAGCTCCCAATGTCACTATATAGGGATCCATGTGTATAGGTGTGTGTCTGTGAGGCTATTATCCGTCCATCTCCAAGTGGCTGTATTTTATAAATTGTATGTTGCTTTTTCTTGTGCTTTTGGGGGGATTAATACTTTTCTTCATATATAAGGATTTCAAACAGAATAAGTTAGACACGCATCCACAAACAAAAAACGGGCACAGACACAGACACATGCACACTCTGCCTCACACTCTAGATGACAAATGAATCAGATAAATCGATCTATAAATAGTTATCGATCCACTGCTCTGTGGTGTCACCACTACATACATTAGCCCCCAAAGATCTATTTTGCTTCTGGACCCCTAGGATAGATAGAAGATGGCTGAAATGCTGGAGGTAACCAGTTAGATCTTTGTCCATAGGCCACTGAAAAATAGGAGTAGAAGACCTGGGTGAGCTAGAATCACCCTGCCATTTGGGTGTAGGACTAATTTCTGGTTCTTTTCAGGTTTCTTCCTCGGACTAATCATCACACATGAGACTGCAGGAGGCAAGAAGGGCCCAGCAGGTAATGCACACAGTCAGCTGCCAGCTTGTTGACAGCCAGTGCAGGATTTCATAGTATATGGGGATGTCAGCAACCAGGGAGTTCAAACAGAAGCCCTCGTGAAAGCAAACTCCAAGACAGTAATTTTGCCTGTCAGGAATGCTATGTCAGATGGATTTACCAGAAGCCTGACGTATTCAGTCTCTAACAGAGATTTTGAGAGGACAGGAAAATCATCCGATATTCCATTCTCACTATTTCCAGCAATTCATACCTGCAGAAACCTTGGTCTTAAAATCAAGATGGTCTGAGCAATAGAACAAAGCGTCAACAGAAGAAGAATTTCTGTGTAGAAGGAGCAGTTTTTAGACCTGGAACTTAGCTCCTTCAACTTAACAGTGTTGTTCATTCTCAACCAGAATCCCCAGGCTCTCCTGAAGTCCTGTCAGCAAATCCATTCCTACCTAAGCATGCAATACATTTCACTGTGGAATTTTATACCACATAAGAATCTCTAGAAACACTTTTTCTGTAAATGGGACTAGAGGAGAACAAGACAGAAAGGATATATGCCTGTACAAAAAAAAATAAAAGCTAGATTAGTCTTGCAAGCACAAAATATCTATTCTTTCTCAGAGCCGTGATTTTACTAGAAGGAGGGAAAGATTTTAAGTTGTTTGGATGGATACTATCTCAAGGAGCTTGTCCCTTCAATAAAAACTGACCCTGCCTCATCATTGATTGCCTATAATTCTTCATCTAAAGGTGGGACCCTATGAAATATCATCTATCCACATTGGCATGCCAGCTGGTATTGTCATTATGCAGTTCTTGTTTGAGCAACCATGTTGTTGAGATCGCATAGATGCAGCTCCCCTGTGGTGTCTAGAAAACATTATCTTACAGCAAGCATCTGGTCCTATGGATTCTTTCCTTTGTAAATTTTCTATTGAATTTTGGCATATCTCATATAGAACATCTTAATCATCTTTACATCTCCTTCCCCATTGACATCTTCTCATAGCCTTCCACTGGAATTCATGCATTTTGTCATTTATCTTAAGGCCTATCTAGTCAGGATAGTGTCCCCAGGTGTCCCTCAGTACAAATTCATCCACTAAAATCTAGTCAGCCTACCAAGAGTCCCTTTAAGATGAGTTCTATCTCACCCCAGCAGTATTCAGCTGCTAATAGTTCTTCGACTAAGATTGGGGTCTGCTGCTCATTTCCATAGTTCTGTGGTGGGTGTTAGTCTGCTTGAGTTTGCATGGGTCTTGTGCTTGCTGACACCACTGGTGTAGATCCCTATGAACAAGGTCCCAGGTGTCTGTAAGCCTGTTTCGTTAGGGGCATGCACATCTTCCCTGGCTCTTACAATCTTTCTGTTCCCTCTTCTGTAATGATCCTTGAACCTGTATAAGAGTTGTGTCCAAGAACCTATAGTCTACAAATTCTTATTCTCTATACTTTGGCCATTTGTGACCTTTTGTGTTCCTGACCCTCTGTTGCATGAGGGACCTTCATTGATGTGAGTTGGGAGCTGCATTAGTGTTCTCTTTACCCTTTTTCTGTATTCCATGAGCCTTAGTTATTAGAGCTTGCATTGTAGATGTGTCACTTAGGTTTGGCAATCCACAGACAATCTCTGTGTATGACCAATTTTGAAGCTCTGTAATGCTCTCCCTCTGTTGCAAATGAAGCTTCCTTGATGAGTGGTGACTGGGATACCTGTCTGTAAATATAGTGATTCATATTTTGTACATAGTAAGAAATTACATTTGTCTAATTCCTAGATGATATGACAAACCAGGGGGAATCCTCTTCATTCTGATATCCTACTGAAAAATCACACATTCAGTATCTTTTCATGAGTCCATTTGTATAGGTAAAGACTAAACAACAAGAAACAATGCCAGATGAGAGAAATCTCCTTTTGTGTTGTTGGCCTGGGTGGTCCAAGACACTCCCAGATGTATGTTGGTTCCTGTCATATTAATTTCTGTTTGCACTCTTGTTCAAATTTTGTATTTTCACAGCTATACCTTCATTTGTTTCTTTCTGTTGCCCCTTGGATACAGTCATTCCTTCCTTCAACTCTTTCTACTGCTTTGAGTATTCTTTGAAACACTGGTTTTGTGGACATGAATTCTTTCAACTTATACCTGTCGTGGAAGATTTTTCTTTTCCCATCAACTATAATAGATATTTTTACTGAGTAGCATATTCTGGGTTAGAATCTACGGTCATTTAGAATTAGAAATATACTTTTGCCCATACTCTTCTGGCTTTCGTAGCTTACATTGAAAAGTCAGCTCTAATTCTGATGAGTTTTCCTATTTGTGACTTGTTTTTTCTTTTGCAGTTTTAAATATTCTCACTTTGTTCAGCACATTTAGTGTTTTTACTATGATTTTCCATGTTGAGTTTCTTTTCTGGTCCTGTCTATTTGGTGTTCTATGTGTTTCTTATATTTGTATCGGCATGACTTTCTTTAGTTTGGGGAAATTTTCTTCTATAATCCTGTTGAAGATTTGGCCAATACTGTTATCTTGAGTCTTCTCCTTCATTTATGCCTATGATGCATAAATTTGGTCTTTCTGTGGAGACCCACATTTCCTGCATATCCTTTTTTGTGTTTTCTAATTTTTTCATAATCTTTGCTTGAGTGTTCCATTTCCTCTTCTTTATCATTCAGTCTTGATATTCTGTTTTCCTTTTCATTCATTCTATTAGTGAGGCGTTCTCCCATCATTTCAAATTGCCTTATTGAGTTTTTCACTTCCTTCTTCATTTCAGGCTGAGTTTTCTTCAATATTTCTATCTTTTGTAAATTCATTCAGAATTTTATCTTATTTAGTTCTTTGATTTGTTTGTGTGTGTGTGTTCTTTAAATTTGTTGAATTATTTGATTTTGTCTATTATTGTTCTTTTAAATTCTGTCTTCTGGGTTATCTCTGAGGGGTTCTCATTGTAGAACTTGTAAGTCTTGTTTGGTGGGAACTTATTATTTTGGGTTTTTATATTATTAATTTTTCATTGTAATTTTGGCATTTGGATTTCTTTAGTTGTTTGAGATTCTGGTATGAAACTCAAGCCTTCCTTTGTTGAGTAAGTCTGATTCTGTTTGTATTATTGATGTGGCTTGGTTGTTTTCTGATTGGATATGAAAGACTAGTTAGTCTCGGCTTCAGATTCTCTCTTTTAATTTTATATTGGAGGGCCCAGATGGATTTTAGTCTGGCTACTCATGAGCTCTCCAGAAGGGTGAAGCAGCCCTGGCTAGTTAGGAGCACTTCAGAATCCTCAGATTGAAAATGCCAAGTCCAAGGAAAGGAAATGGAAGTGCCAGTCCTTACTATCAGGAGGGAAGTCTGAGCTTTAAAGCAATTGGAAGGACTGCAGATGATCCCAAAAGAGAGGGATGGACACAAAGTAATTTGGAAAGCTCACCCCACAGAGTCCCAAGTCAAGTGCCAGTCAGATACTGTCAAGATTTCTCCTAAAGTCTGGGCCCCTATGAGCCAACAGGCACAACCTCATTTGGGAAGCTCACTATGCAGAGGCTCAATTTAGGTACTCTCAGTCAGTCTGCAAAGGTCTGGGCCCCTACTAGCTGATAGAGAAGCTTCAGTTCTGTGGGTCTTATAATCTTTCTGCCTTCTCTTTGCTGTTTCCTGAGGCTTAAGCAATCAACCCTAAACACATGTACACATAAATACCACTAAATTAACTTAGTGTGATATGTGTGTATCAGTGTATTTATGCATATGCAGCAACAATAATAAGCAAATAAGACATTAAGAGAGAGTGGAGTAGGAGTGGGAGGGGAAAGAATTGGAGGGAAGAGGGAAAGGTGAAAATAATGTAAGTACAGTCCTAATGTATCAAATCCCTAAAAAAATATGAAAAATAACATGTCTGGTCATTTTAAAAAATGTTCAACAAAGTATGTCCTTTGGTTTGAAGCTTTTAGTTCATAGCACGTTGCAAATAAGAACAGCTATTTAAGTAGCATTAAACCATAAGCTTTTTATATGGACCCTAGATCTGGAGTGTCTGCCTCAATCAAATCAACAAGTTCTGCAAACTTGGAAATCATTCTCTAATGCAGAAAGTGTCATATCTTTAGTTGCCTAAAGAGTTGTTAAAATGCTTATAATGGTTTGTTTATTTTGTAGTTTGTTTTGATTTTTTTTTATGGTAGGTGTTCTGGTTTAAATGTGAATGTTCTACATAGGCTCCTGTAAAACCTTGGTGCTCAGTTGATGGCCCTGTTTTGGGAAGTGGTAAAACCTTTGAGTATAGGGACTAGCAGGATGTTGTAAAGTAAACCTTGAGGGTCACATCTCAGCAGTGCTTTTAACAGACAGCCTTGCTTCTTGATCCTCCTAAATGTAACAAGGAACACCTTAAGCACCAAGCCATGGCAGCTCCCCAACTGCCATGCTTTGCCCCCATGAAACTGTAAGTCAAAGGAAATGTCTCCTCCCTTAAGGTGCTCTGTCAGCTATTTAGTAACATTTCCCCAAAATAAAACAATATAGAAGGTTTAATGTTGATAGACAAATATGTAGGTAGTGTCTATCTAGATACTGAAAGAAATATGCATAGATTGATAAATATTCCTCATATTTTACTTTCGTGTGCATTAGTATTTACAAGTCCTATATTTATATGTAGAACAAGCATGATACTATGTAAGACAGGCCCTGAACACCAGCATTCCATCTTCATCTTTACAGTTACCCAGCCCCTCTCTCTTTGCTCTAAGGTAGACACCGTATCTTCTCTCATTCAAAGCTTACAATGTGGACCACATGGAGGATAACATTTTAATAAGGAGTTAGATACAGATTTAGATACGCAAAAATGATGATTCATAAATTTCATCAAGGGCCCATCTTTCGGGTAGAGATACCCTAATCTTGAGCTGCCTAAGTAGTTAACCACTCTAACGTCCTGCTGCTGAACATAAATGGATTTCCTGGTAATCTAACTTTCAGTTATGCATTTATTTCTAATGATGTGGGTTTTGTCATAGTTGGTGAAATTCTTACAGGTTAGAGAATATATTACTTTAACTCTGTCTTAACCCCACTCAATCTTTCAGCTTTGTATTTAACAAACACTACAATAAATAAGTTACTCGTGAGTTCTACGAATAACCTTGCCAAGCTTTCAGAGCACATATTCTTTTGCTTTAGCTAAATACTAATACTGTTAAGGTCTCTTTTTATTTATCTTGAGTTTATTAATTTATTCCTATATCTCATACCATTCTAAACACTTACATAAATAGAATCCTTAGCAAAATCCCCTACTGATAGCAAGAGGCCAATATATGTAAATTAACCTTTTGAGACCCTATCCAATTCATGAACTTCATGGTCTGTCCTTTCTTTATTATAAACCTCAGTCTATCACCGCTATGTGAGTTTTGGAAAATCACTTGATCTGCCTGCAGATATATTTTCGTGGTCCTATTGTGAGCTAATGCATGGGAAGCACTTAGCACAACCTTGTTATTTGACACAAACTTGAAAACAAAATTTCAATGCAGGGGCTGCAGAGACAGTTAACCAGTAAAGGCCTTTCCTTAAAAGCATGAGGACCTGAGTTTGCTTTGTAGAACCTCTGTAAGACTGCTAAGTTTGCTGGTATGCTTGTATTCACAGTGCTGGGGAGCTGGAGACAGACAGAACACAGGGGCTCATTGATCAGCTAGCCTACCCTATTTGGTGAGTTGCAGGCCAATGAGAACCCTGTAGGAACATAAAGGTGGACAGTACTTAAGGAAGGACACCTGAAGTTGTCCCTGGCCTCCATATGCGTGAACACAGATTTTCATGCATACCCACACATATGTGTGCACCCATACATGCATGCACATGGACATAAAACATGCAATGTACACAATTTCTCTTGTTGTATCATCCTGTATTGACACACTAGGTAGACTTCTGGAAGTGCTTTTTCTTTTCTAATCAGTCCCAGGTGCTTCACCCTCTTTCTGCTTTTCAGTTGTCTTCTTCTGTGCACCTGTCTCTTCCTACTCTGATGTTTTCAGTGAGGATACCCACAGAAGTTTCTAATTTCAGAACACTTTCCATTAAAGATAGTCTTTGTTGTTTTTGATTTAATTTTTTGAGATAGTTTCTATATAGTCCCAGTGGCCTAGAATGTACTGTGTAGAACAGGTTGACTTCAGTCTCACAGAGATTCATCTGCCCCTGCCTCCCAAATGCCCAGTTCAACTTTTTATTTATTTTCATTTTATGTGTATGCGTGTTTTGCCTCCATGTATGTAAGTTTGCCAGTGTTCTACAATGTCTGTGGATGCCAGAAGGCATCAGATCCCTTGTAACTGACTGTATAGACTTCTGTCAATGGCCATGGGGGTGCTAGGAACTGAATCCCCATCCTCTGCAAGAGAAAACACTGCTCTGAATTACTGAGCCATCTCACAGAAAGACCGTATTGCTGAAGACACTACATGATGAGCTTCTGAATAAACAAGAAGCCCTCCTCTCTACTATCTTTCATAGTGCTAGGAGGTGTTATGCATGCTATCTGAAGAGAAAAACTAAACATAAGCCTTACCTGTGAATCCTGTGAACTGTAATAGCAAGCCTGGGAAGACATACCCACCATCAGTGCAACAGTGGAAAAAATAGTATAGGAGTAACCAATATCTTTCTCATTAGGTTTAAGTCTACTTCATAAAATGGTACCCGTACCTGACATCAATATCAGGTCTAGGAACTTGATACTAGATAGGTCACAGATCATAGGACAGAGTCTAATATTAGTCTGCTAAACAGATAACAGTATCCAACTGAATTATTGTTATATCTGTTTGTTAATGCATCACTCAACTCTCAACAGAGAAACTTCCTTATTCAGCAGAGTGGTGATGAACATAGAGAGCCACAACTGAGCTACACATAGAGAATAAGAGGTTACAAACTGCTTATCTCTGAATAGGACACCTATACCAAACTTCTGCCTGCCAAGGTTCAGATACCATTGCAGAAGACAAGACAGTGTGGAACGATTATTAAGAGTCAGAGGTGGTAGATGACCAAAGGAAACAGAGGTTTTCAGAATGTTGGACAGTTATTTATATGAACTCACAACAATGGTAACAGCATGCACAAGTCCCACATAAACTCAAGCCAGATGAAATCTCAGCACAGACATGTGGAAGTGGATAAGAAACCCTAACCTTACCTGAGGAACTATTGACAACCAATAGCTTCTGGGAAGGGAAGAGTCAATCTTATTTAAGGATAAAACTCTTGGTAGGTTGATCAGAATTTAGAGAATGAATCGACACAACATTGAAGGGCATTTGGGGACACAAATTTAACTCTATAGGCATATATATATATATATATATATATATATATATATATATATATGAAATTTAGTAGGAGGTTGTAGGGGTGCCAATATGGAAGGGGATCTAATTGTGATCCAAATATATTGTATGAAATTCTCAAAAATTCAATAAAAATAAATATATAAATGAGACTTTAAATTGTGAATGATAAAGATAGATCTATACATAGGTTACATCAATTACTCTCAAAAGTTTTCATTTCCATTTTATCACTTCATTATGTGACCTTGCCATAGGGAGAAAAGCAATCATAAAGATAGGAATGCCTCTCTTCCCCAGTAAATCTCTAAGTTCACCTGCCCACACTTCTGGTCTTGCTCTTTATTGCTTGGGTGGCAGTCATCATACCAAACATAGGCTGACTCTCTCACCTCCACTCCAGACCATATTACCTTAAGTTTCCTCCAGAAACTCCCTGCATTTATTTTCATCTCTTTTCCTCTTTATCCCCTTCTCTTTCCTCTGAACTTTTTCCTTAGGTATTCAAATATGCTCAACAACTTCTGTTTTTAAACCTAATGCAGCAAGAAGAAAGTCTTCCATTCCCCCGACTCCTTTTAGTTTCTGTTTTAAGTCTTCATTTTATGGTCAAGCTCTAGAAAATTTTGGCATGTCTGCTCCACTTTCTCATCACCAGTTCACTTTTTAGTGCGGTCACACCTGACTTACTTCTGAGTGAACAGTCTGTTATGGCAGGGAAAGCATGGGAATAGGATCTCTCTCTGCTGTGGCAGAAAGAGACTGCTTGTTCACATCTTACCAGATCAGGTAGGAAAGAATGGGGAATATTGGTGAGCAGATGGCTTACTGGCTTTATCTTTCATCAAAACTATTTTTAGGGACAGCAAGATGGTCCAGCAAATAAAAGAGCTTGCAGCAAAGCCTGATGATCTGAGTCCAATCTCTGGTCCTCATATGAAGGTAGAAGGAGAGAACCCACTCCATATAATTGGCCTCTGACCTCCACATGCATGTCATAGCACTGACCTCCCTACATACATCATACATACACACCCACAATAAATTAATAATTTTTAAAAACTATTTTTATTAGGGTCATCTGGGCTATCCATGTTGTCATACCTACTCTGTATTTTTTTACTCATCTTTCTTATGATAAGCATGAAATTACTGGTCTTTACTGCTTCTCTTCCATGATGCCTTGATTTATATTATTATTCTCTAGCTAAACTAAGTTCACTTTGACTAGTACCAGAACAATATTCTCTGAATTGAAACAGGAGCGAGTCAGAGACTCATGAAACTAAGAAGGTTAAAAAAAAAATCACATATCTGGGAAAATGGGAACTTGGAAAATTCTCAAAGGCCCCTTCCCTAGTTTTAGACTAGTAAACAACTGTTATAAAAGGAGACTCTAACCAGTCAAGCTATAGAGAAGAGCTTCTGAGGCTGATGACTGTGGACTGTGGACTGTTAAGATTCTAAGACAGGTAGCTGTAAGCTTTTAAATTTCTCCAGCATTGCAGCTTTTGAATCATTGCCCATCTTGTTGTGAGTTTTCAGTAATGCAGTCGTCCCTACTCTTGTAAGTTACCCTTCACTCAGATTCCTGTCAGTAACCCCAGTAAAAACCACTTCACGGAGTTGGACCTCGGTGCAATCATCACAGTAATCTGTTGTGAGTTCCCTTTCTCAAATAAGGAGATGTGTGTGTTGCATCTCCCTAGGAAAATCTCTCATACAATACCATCTACTTGATTTCTAAATATTGACATTTCATAGTACTTGCATGATGGTTAATTTAAATTGTTGTGATTAGATGAAGAAACTCCTAATTAAGCACCATACTTTTGGTTGTATCTCTAAGGGTGTTCAATTGAGTAGATTGATCACCCTGAATGTGGGTTGCACCACACCATGGACTCGACTCATAGCATGAATAAAAAGGAAAAAAGAGTAAGCCACCTGAGCATTAGTATGACCTTTCTATGCTTCCAGGTATGTGAAAATGTTAGCAAGTAGGCTCCTGCCAGCATAGACGAAAGTTGCTCTTAGCTACCATGCTTCCCTTGATATGACAGATGTAGCCACCCCATGAAGATTGCTTCTTGTCCAGTACTGGTTATAGCAACAAGGAAAGTGATTAATATAGCAAATTGGTACCAAGAAGTAAGTATGGTCACCACTATGAGAAATCTGACCATAGGGTTTGTAGGATTTGGGAAATGGTTTGTTGAAGGAATCCGGAAGAGTTTACAACTATTTGGGCTAGTGAAGGTCTAAATGCTATAAGCAGAGCTTAATGTGTCATTCTGGTGAGAGTATGGAAGATAGGAATGCCGATAGAATTACAGACAGTGGGGACCATACTCATGAGCTTTCAGAGGGGAATATGGACTCTGTTAGGAATTGAACTAGAAGTCAATTCTATTATATTCTGGTAAAGAATTTGGTCATATTCTTTCCATGTCCTGAAATTTCGAGCAAGGATCAACTCAAAAGTAATTGACCAAGTATTTTGGTGAAAGAAATTTAGACATTAGATCATTTAGTCTGTGTCATTCATTGTTATCGTTCTTTGCATTTGCCTATATTTATAGGGAAAGAAAAGAGAATAATATAAAAAAGTCGATTCAGGAGAGGTATAGAAGATGAACTCAGTTAAATATGCAAATAAAATGTATAATTTGGCTGCCTATTAAAGTTGAGAACAGGGCAAGCACAGACAAAGTGGCTGTAGTTGTTAAAGAGTTCAAATACTTGACACTGGGACAATATGAAAGGTACACCAGTGGAAAGACTTTACCCTTTGAAGGGCTCAGCTTGTAAAAATACAAGCTCATTTAAAGGAGATAGTAGCTTGAACTAAAAACGCAGACCCTACTAATAAACAGCAGACCTTGAAAATGTTTTTCAGCGTTTAGTCAAAAAAAGATGTTGCAGAAGAATTTGATGTCATTGTCTAAAATGCACTGACTTTGAAGACACTCAAGTTGCAGATGTAAGGAATGTCGACTCCTGATGTTGGCATGGTCCAGGTCTCTTTGAGGAGGTCCTGAAAGGATACTATGTAAACTAGTTAGACTAGGTGAAGCCTAACCTTCAATGGAGAATCAAGGATTTGGAGACGACAAAAATATGGACTAATCTCCAAGGAAAACTACACAGAGAAAGTGAAACAAGCATAAGAAGGAGGCCAAATGCACATCAGAGAACTGAGCTTGAGGGGCTGGACTACCCAAAGCTGTTGGAGCCCAGACCATTCCCCTCAGAGCCTTGGATCCTGGGCATGGAGCTGCAGTATGAATATCTGCGTTGTTGGATTTCAGCCTTACCTTAGTCCAATCTTCTTTGTCAAGTTTCTCTCATTCCTCTCTTTTGGATTGAGAATATTTATTTTGTGTCACTGAATATTGGAAGCATAGAAATTTTTAACACAAAGGAAATATATGATTTTTAAGAAGATTACAGTTAAAAGGCTGGCTGTGTCTCAGAAGAGTCTCTGGGACTTTGGATCTGTTAAGACTAGATTTTCGTGGAGGTGGACTAAATTCATTTTATTATGAAATGAACAAGAGATTTCAGGGGATGAAGTGGAAAGTTATTTCAGGAGACATGAGTGAATGTTACGCTTTAAAATAATGTGACTGGATATCAAAATGACAAGGGATGGAGTAGCTATGATTAATTTTGTTTATCTACTTATTGGGATTAAGAAACAGGACATTAGTGAAGAACGCTTTCAGGTATGTCTGTGACAGTGCTTCCTATGAGGATTGACTAAGGAGTAGAAAACTTCCTGGAATATGGATGGATGGCACCAGCCAATGGGCTCGGTTCCCAAAGTGAACCAAAAAGCGAAAAGGATAAAGCTAGCTGAGTACCAGCATTCTTCTTCCTCTACTTTCTGACCCATTTGGTTGACCAACTAAAATAAACCTTGCCTCCCTTAAGCTGTTTTGTATCAAGTATTTGGTCACAGCAATTAGAAAAGTAATCAATATAACTTGGCTCAGGATAGACTCTTTCTTTCCTGTCATGAGACTCTGACATTTCTATAATGAATTGGTTTTAGAAATAACCCCTTCAACTGTTTTTGCAAGAAACCTGAAAGCCATCTTTCACCCCATCTTTGACTCTGGTTTCCCATCTATGAATCACAAACAAATCTTTCAAATCTACCTCTGATTTTCCTCTCTATTGTCACCATGTTTTACCAATTCCTATCCTCACTCACTAGAAATATCAACATGATTTCCTGCTAAATGGTTCCCTTTTAAAACCCAATCTTCTATTGTTCCTACTAGCACCCATTTCTCTACTTAAATTCAGCTGTATTTTCTCACTATAAATCTAAATAAAATCTAAGTTACTTAACATGGCTTTAAAAGTATTATATGATCAGGTCTATGACTCCCTTTACAAATTTTATCTCATAGCTTGTTCTCCTATTTTTTAGGCTTCAGTTCTCTTGCACTCTCTAAATGCCCCTAGTTGTCCTTAACCTCTGAATATGCACACATGCTGCCTGCAATGTACACCAAACATTCGTAACATAACTCATTTTAATTCTTCAGGTGTTTATGAAATTAAACATCTTCATAAAATTATTTCTAGTTTTCATAATATAAACAGACTTTTGTCACAATGCCTAAATTATTAACTTTTTCATTGTGAAGCTAATAAACATTGAAGTTATATATAATTTTGTATAGCATAGGTCTATTTCATGTGGTTAGCTCCATGAAGGCTGAGACAATTTCTCTGCTTTTTTAACTGCTCTTTTAACACAGAATAAAGCAGATAGTGGATATTAACTTCTTTATAGTTGAATACAAGCTTCAATAATACTTGTTTAGTCCTGGTGCCCCAACTGGATAGAGACATATCATTTGTGTTTCCAATGCCTACTTCACATACTGACAGAGATGAACAGTGCATATCTTCACCTTAAAATAGTAGCAATCAAAAATTAGTATCAACCCCTCTTTGAACCTGTACTTGCTGCATTCTCTCTCTCTCTCTCTCTCTCTCTCTCTCTCTCTCTCTCTCTCTCTCTCTCTCTCTCTCCCTCATGAAACCCAGGCTGACTTCAAACTCTCTATAAAGCTTAGGAAGACCTTGAAGTTTCATGCTCCTGCCTCTACCTCCGGAGTGCTAAAATTACAGATATTTGGCACACCTGTCTTTCTTTTCATCGTTTTCAATTACTCTTTATCCTTCAGTACTTGTGTCATTTAATTGTTCATATTAATTGGTTTTCTTTTAGTATTTCTTAAATAGCCTACTAGCTTTACTTTTAACTACTGTTTACCATCCTCATCATCACCATCATTCTCCTAGATCCTCCAATATTCATTCATGCTTCCAGTATTTTACTTTAACAAACAGAGCATCACCTCATAGTGTTTCCCAGGGTGGTCTTGAACTCATAGTCCTCCTGCCTCTGCCTCACAAGTTTACTATTTCCCTAATTCATGCTCTTCTCTACATTTGATACTCTGAGAAACACCATAGCATTCAGGTACATGGATTCTGAATTTTGCATGGCTGTGAAAAAAATTAGGTTACGCCGTTCTTATCTATATCAATGAAATTATTTTCTGTGCCTCAATGTAAAAGAAAAATAATTACAGTATATATACATATATATGGGACTATGATGAGAATGGAATGAATTAATAAATATGTCTGTTCGTGAGTCTTTGCACATAGTAACTACTCAGTAAATGCTAGCTACTATTATTGCATTGCTAGCATGAGCTTTCCCAAACTGATGACATATCATGTCACTCTCTATTCACGCCTCCACATTACTAACAGAAAATTATTCAGAATTCTATTTGATAACTCACTCTTCTAATTGGCTTGTCTTTCATAATTATTCACTTCAATTGTTCTTGGCCATTTAAAGTTTGAAAATATGAGAGTATTTCAGTATTTCTCAGTCAAACATGTACTCTCGTGCTGCCATGCCTTTGATTATATGTGTTTGACATGGCATGCCTACTTCATGGCTCAAACACTTGTGCATTCAATGGCAGCCTTATCTTCACAAGGCCATCCTTTAAGATCTCTTAATCGAAACCACTCTTTTTTTTGTCTCTCCAAGCACATGGGCGTTTCTTTAGTTCTTAGTTCTGCTACCTTGCACTATAATAAAACGCACACAGTTCGGCCTCCTTGCCCAGTCATCACCAAAGAGGCAATTATCTTGAAATCTCCCAACCTGTGACATCCTCATCCTAAACAAATTTGTTTAGCACCAAACATCTAGCAGTGACCAACAGCAAATAAACTGCCAAAAATAGACATGCAGTAAATGGATTGTTTAAAGCTATGACAAAGATAAGACATTTTTCCTTTTCAAAGACACTGCCTGAGTGGGATATTAATGCCTTAGACATATCATATATTAGTGAAAAAAATTGTCTTAGGGTTTTCTCTAAAATCCATAACCTCTCCAACCATAGGTATTTGACTGTGTTTACAGTACCACACCTAAGTTCCCTCCTATTGAGTGGGTTTTAATTTCCAATTAAGAGGTTGTTGATTATCCCCAAGATAAAAGTGCCACTATTGCCCAAATATAATTTTCTATGGTTATTAGTCCTCAAAACTGGGATTAGACCATCAGTTGCTGTTCTATTTTAGCAGTGTGTATAGTATTCTCCAAAACTATGAGCGCTAACTTCAAGGGAGGTGGACTGTAGGTGAGTTCCAGCTCTGTTGCATCAATTTCAGTCTCTGAAGTATGCCTTGTCTTCAGCAATAGGGCCTTATCTTCAAGCTTTTAGAGGCAGTTAAGGGTTGTGGCAATAACCTGTGTAACTTTGGGAGCTTCTTGAACTACCTTAATCAACAATTAAAAGGGAGGTATATCTCCTGTCAGGCACAGTTCCTTGTTATACAGCTTTCATACACTTGGATTCATGTACAGATACTGTATTTGTAATTGATCACACACAGAGATTGTCTGTGAAATGCCCAACCCTAAGTGCATATCTACAACCCTAAGGAATCTCTACACCTAATGTGTATGAAATCTAATGGAACAAGGGGTAGAGAGAATATTAATTCATCTTTCAACTCTCACCAGTAAAGTTCTCTTATACAGCAGAGAACAATGAACACAAAGGGCCACAAATGCCCAAAGCATAGAGAATAATTTTGAATAGCGTGGGTCCTTGAACAGGATTCCCATATTAAACTTCACCCAACCAAAGCTCAGGGACCATTTTGGAAGAGGGGGGTGGAAGAATGTAAGAGCCTTGGGAGGAAGTACATGACCACATGAATACAGAGTCTTGCAGGCTCCTGCGACCTTGTGCATATGAACTTTTAGCAATGGAGACAGTATGCACAAGATCCATGCAAATTCAAGCAGACCAACCCCAAGCATAGAACAGTGGAAATGGGCAGTGGACCCCAGTCTTTGCTGAAGAACTATTGTCGGTTGGTTACTACTGGGTGAGGAAGTGCTGATCTTTAAGGGAGTGACTCTAGATAGGCAGACTAGACCCCAGTGGATGAATGTGCACTGAAGGACTTACGGGGATGTTAATTTGACTAAATAGGCCTTAACATAAATGACAGAATGCATGGAATCCAGCTGGGGTCTAGGGGGCTATGGGAGGTCCTGATGGGGAAGGGGTGTAAAGATGATTAAGATGTTGTGTATGAGATATGCAAAAGTTCAATAAAAAATAGTTTTTTAAATTGTCAGATAGTATGGAAATGTAAGCAATCCTTTTCTACTTAAGAAATGAATTTACTTTATGAATATTTGCCTTGTTAACATGTTATTTCCTTATAATAAGCCAATGAAATAGTAGCAATCATTTAAACATGTTAATTTCAATAATTATCACCTACTATTTTATAGGCTTCCTAACTATTTTATATTCATCTGAAAGAGCTTAATTGTAGTTGCCCTAAACGGGATATTGATCCTTCTAGAAACCACCAATTGCGAAATAAAAAGTCCTATGCTAGATGTGGAGTTGTCCTTGAGTTGGTGCTCTGGCACATCCTGGAGACTCCCTCCAGACCCCCCAAAAAAACAATATAGGCTATTGCCATTGTTCTTGGTTGCCCACCAGAACTTGTTGGTCAGACCTCGTTCCTAAAGACACCACATACTATGGTAACAGGACATGGAGAAATCAAGTAGGTACTGATCGGGAAGCTGAATTCTTACCTACCGCCTAGTTTTCATACTTCCAGAAGGTGACACGGCTGCTGGGGAGAAAAGAGTCATCAAAAGTCTTACCCAGCTGTGAATGCTGTGAACTGCAAAAATGCCCAACATATGTGGTGCAATAATGGCATAAATCTTATGGCAGTAACCAACTGCTTTCTGAATAAGAATTAAAGCCTGTTCCATGTGAGGAAGCACATGTTGTAAATCTAGCCAAGAATCCATGGCTGGTGAGGTCATATGCCCCAGGGGTAAACCTAATATCTTTTGCTAAATGGTCATAGTATCAAACTGCCCTCTAAATTCTTATCTGTATACCCATTCATTAGCATGACTATCAGACATCAGAGAAGTTTCTTTGTGCAGTGGGCAGCAGTTATTGCAGAAACTCACAACCAGTCAAAGTGCAGAGGGTTAGTGTCTTTGGAGTGCTTAGCCATAAATAGGGCACTTAAATCACAATCGTTTAACCCAAGGCTGAGGAACCATTGCAGAAGATGGGACAGAAAGATTCTAAGAGCCAGAGACTGGGAAATATCAAAGAGAAAAAGTGCCTTCTGGAATGATAGGACCACTGCACTATGAACTCACAGCAGCTGTAATTGACTGTAGCAGGCCTGCATAAAAGAAAGACTTTCAACATTCCAGCGTGGACTGGGAAGGGGCTCAGGAACGCATACGTACAGCTGAGACCCTATGGACAGTTAATGGCTGCTGAGGGAGAACCCATTTTTAAGGGTGTGCCTTCTGGTAGGTTTACCATTCTCCAGTGAATAGTCCCACACTCATCAGTTTATAGTCAGCACAAAAAAGACTCAGGGGGAGATTAAAAAAATTTTTTTTCATGACATGAACTGGGGGGTGGTAGATCTGGGAGAAGTTAAAGAGAAGCATGGAGAGGAATATGACCAAATACATTGTATGCATGTACAACATCCTCAAAAGTCATAAATATTTAATAAAATGGCCACTTAAAATTAAATATATATATATATACATACATACATATATATATACATACATACATATATATATATATCACCAAAGTAATCTGTTCATTTTTTTCCAAAATAGGAAAGAATACTTTGTTCACATTCCTACATGATTTCTCTGTTTACAAAATTTTTGTGCAGTAAGAGGCTTGAATTTTTCTTGTTCCACTCAAATTCTTAACCGCAGGAAATGTAATTGGTTCTGGGGCTACTAATGAAATGTTGAACAAAATTTTAAATTGCCTTAACATGTACTGTCCATTAACTAGAAGTTTTTGTTCCACCGAACGATACTCTGGCCTGTAGACAGAGTAAGGTGTTCTGTCTTTTTGGCAGCTTCTTTGACTGAACTTGTATCTAAGTATCCAGCCCTTCTTCAAAACAGCTCAACAAGGCCAGGAGAGAAAATTGTGCTGACCAATACACATCTTCCAGCACCAAGAATGCTTGATTTTTCAGAGCCAATAACAGCCCAGTCAGGGTATCTCATCGATAGGATCTCATCTCATTATTTTTTCAATTCATATTGGATTCACTGTTAAGCTATTTTCAGTCATGCACGTTGACCTAGATTCTCCCACAGAGTAAGCTACTCCCCAGGAGTATGCTAGGTACTTGAGGAAAGTGCATTAACACTTTCAGGTATGCTGTGATAACTGGTTAGCTGGGGTCTTAGAAGAGTTACTTCACAGGATATTAAGTGACACCTTCATATGTCAAAGAGGATTTACACAGCTTCCCTAGGTGGCTGCAGAGAAAATCCCAAAACTAGTTGAAACTGGTTCACTATATAGATGAAAAACAAATATTTAGACAATGGATTTTTCAGATTTTGCTCATAAAAATTCTGTTGTACAATTATCATGTAGATTCTAACTAGAGAAAGGTCTTTGGCATAAGACTAAGGTTAGTACAAAATGGTAGCCCTACTTTGAAGATCATAAATTACAGTTTCCCCTACAGACAAGACCTTTTAAATGTATTTATAGTCAGTATTTTACTTTCCTTCAGCTGAGCCTTAAACAAATTTTGTATTAATTTCTTTACATTATTTACTAGTAGAGAAGTCTAACTGGAAATAGCTTCAACAAGAGTAGGTCATTGTAGCTGGTGCTCATAAGTGACGCATGTAGGGACACGTGCTTGAACACTGGATGGATCTGTGGATCCAATGGCACCACCCAGGTTACTTGAGTTCTGCAGGATCTTACTTTTTCCTCCATTTCTCCACCTCTCAGCACTCCTTTCTTTTGTGTTTCACTTTGTTTCCCAGGGCCCTTGAACATCTCCAGACATAATAGCTCAGCAAATCATCAGAAAACAACCCAGTGTTTTGGTAAAAGACTCAGCACAGAATCAAAGAGCATCCCTCTCTGACTGAGGAATGCAACATGCATACTGACAGCGCCTGTTTTCTAGCCCGACCCTGGGGCATATGAAGGTAGAAACTAAGGTAAAAATGACCTTAGTTCCACCTGGTTTAGATCAGGAGAAAGAAAAACATCAAGGAGCTACTATGAGATGTAAACTGCCAATATCCACTAAAGTATACTATGAAAAATAACTTACATGCATCTTATAGTTCACTAGAAAGTGAAAACTAGCAGGGAGTGAGAGGCACTCCCAGCTTCTTGTCCTTACTGCTCTGCCATTAGTAAACGTTGGCTTAGGGGGAGATATGGCTCTAACTTGAACCAAGATAGTTTGAACTATATTTCTGTAAATATACATTTCATTTTATTCACAAAACAATTATTCACTATCAAGACAGTGGTTATAGTTATGTAACAAATTGTACAGTCCAGTAGAGTTTAACATAGTCCTTCTTGTTTCAAGAAAGAAAAGAAGAGCTGTTGAAGATTGATGCCACTCTTTCTGTGGTTTACTGCCCAGTCTAATACTTTAAAAAAAAATACTGGTGATAGGATGATGGAGATGAATTAGAACTTGAATTAAGCTAAGGTAGTTGATGGTTCAAATTTATTATTATCCAAAAAAGCTGTTTATTTTCTTCTTTGATATATGCTGGTGGGCTAACCCTGTCCCTAAACTAAAATTTGTTCTCCACAGTAGGATCTTTTCCAGGCAGGAACAGAGGTGTGCACAGAGGTCCCTGGCTAGATGGAGGCTTTCAGGGTGTGTGACATGCAGTTTTTATGCCTTGAAAATAAATTCACTATCCAGGATTATCAATTCATCTTAGAGTTTAACTTCTTTTAAAAAATCACCAAACAGAAGCATCAATACATATCTGACACAGAAACCACCAGGAAAAAAGCAAAAAAACTCTTAGGGTGGTGTGTAAACTCCTCTAGGCCTTGGAAGAGGTTATTTGCTAAATGTCTAAAGGAGTTAATGATCTTCCAGAAGGGAATAAAGATCAAACCCAGTGTCCTCAACAGCGCTAATGGCCCAGTACACTAAATCTTACACTCTTCCCTAAGTGACTTCAGTGTCTTTCATTGCCCTCCTGAAAGCAAAATCCTACTCCCTTTATAAGGAACAAAGAAGGAAACTACTTTAAGATTGCATTAAAACCATATGCTGCCCAGGAAATTCAATGTTAGCAGGCAGTAAATTACACATTTAAACTGTTTGTTGTTTCTGGGTGTTGCCACAAACATATTACAGTATGAGGTACTTTTTAGTGGCTAGAAATTCAGACCATGCCATTTGGAAAACATGTGCTCTATTAATGGTGAATTTCAGTTCTAACTTAGTCTTCCTCTCTGCCCCTGCAAGCTAATCTAGATTATTACTCGTTATTATATAAGTCTGAACAATAAGCACTTAAGTGTAAATTAATTTAGATTCTACCCATACCTCTATTTTGCAAAGCCAAATAAAATATTTTTTCAGCCTAATTCCCATTGCCTGCTAAAGCCGAGGGTATAAATAAGCCAGGTTATCTTTTTCCTTGTGAGAAACACTGTTTTATCTAACAGTCTCTCTCCTACTAGTTCAGAACTCCACTACTCTAAATTAGGACACTTTATCTTAAGGCTTCATAATCTTACGAGACTATAATTGGAAAGTTTATAAAAAAAAAAAAAAAAAAAAAAGAGTCCTGCTTTGTAAGCTTGGCAGCTGGGAGAGAGAAGGGGATGAGAAGGCTACAGCAGAATTACACCATCACGGCTAGCCAGACTCTGCTTGACAGAGCCGTTTAATATTTTGACAAGACAAAATATAAAGCAGCATTTTATTCTGTAGAGACTTCACTAGACACAAGCATGGAAGTGCTTGTGATCAATAAAGTTTGCGGTGGAGAGTGATTTATTTACAGCGGGGTATTATGTAGAGAAAGAGCTGTGATATTTCCACAGGCTTTGACGGCATAATGGGCCCCTCTCCATCTTTACACGGAAGGGTTAGATTGTCATGGTTGCTCAGGCAGTATTCAAAACGTTATCTGATCAGCCTTAAAGACTTCAGAACGAGACAGATGATTAGTTACCCTAAACGATCCTCATCATGCAGAAATTGATGATTTAATATAGTCAATGACAGACGATTCCATTTGTACTAGATAAAGTGTCTGCGGTTTGTATCAATCATAATAGAGTTATTATTGAGCATAAAAGAAAAGCATGTTTAATATCATTAATTCCAGATATGTCGCTTTCCACATCTGGCATTCATCCATAGACCAGAAGCACTTCAGGCTATCGCTCCAGCCTCTGTGTTGGCGACTCCTGTGTGTTTTGTAATTTCAAAATGTTTTTCAGCACCTCCAGCAAGGCGCAATAACAGTTTACAGATTACCTATGTCATCACATTTTGACAAAGTTCTCAATCTGATGTGACCTTCATCTTTAGCCATCTGCTTGCCTTTGTTTCTGTTCTTTTTTTTTTTTTTGATAAACCTTTGCAGCTTAAAACTCTAGTAGTTGATTCCACACAGTATACTTCTAGGTCAATGTTTCACCTGTGTAATCCAGAAACACCGACTGCAGTGTAAAGATGATACCCTGAGTTCATGTCCCCTGATTCCTGACCCTCCCTCACCCCTTACTTATAGTTTTCATCATTCACGTCAAATGCATTTTTGATTGTATGGAGAGGAAAGCATATGCTCAGAAAAAAGGAAGCACACGTGAGGGTTGGAGAATAGGAAGGGAGAGAAATTTGCCAACAAGGCCAAGAAATTGGAGAAGCCGTCAAAAAAAAAAAAAATGTAATTTCTATACACATCTTACCTGCAAAGCATATAACATACGCAAGGCATATAAATAATGAAGGAGGGAGAAACAAACTTTTGTGAGGTAGACATTTTAGCCACCTGAAGCAAATGCTATTTCTTCAATTATTTTAAAACTCTATTTCCCAAGTAACATGTTGAAACCACAAAACAAACAAAACTTGTCCAAGCATCAGATATTGAGCAACCATGTTTTTTCTTTTACTTTCTTTCTGTTTTTGAGACAGGGTCTTCCTGTAGCACCAGCTTGCCCGGAACTCATGATGTAGACTGAGCTGGCCTTTGTCTCACAGAAATCCACCTGTCTCTGCCCCCAAGTGCTGAGATTAAAGTGGTACACCACTATGTCCAGCTGGGGCGTCCATTTTTATAGAGGAAAAATCCTTCTTAGAAGAAAAACAGATGTCTTAAAATTAAATCACTTCTATTTGACAAATGTTTATATAGTATTCTAGCTTGCAAAAGCCTATGGTGATTTATTTTTCCTTTTTTATATTTTTTATAAGAAGTGATGTAGCTGGAGAAATGGCTCAGCAGTTAAGAGCCCTGGCTGTTCTGGCAGAAGACCCAGGTTTGAATCTAGCACTCACATGGAGGCTAACAACCACTCATCCACAACTCTAGATTCACATAATTAAATGTCCTCTCTGTCCTCTGTAGGAACTGCATGACACGGGAGAACTTACACATATGGAGGCATCACACTCATATGCATAAAAATATAAATATTTTTTTTAAATAAAAAGTGATTAATAGACAAATTTTCAAGGTTTTATTGAACAATTATAGTCAATACCTACTATGTGCCAGATATTGGGCAGGCAGTAGGAATATACAGAGAACAAACCAGACAAAAACTCCTATCATCAAAATGCTTACATCATGATGCTGATTACTAATATGAAAGGAATGGTGAGAAGTAGCTTCTAAGTAGAACTTACTGAAAAATCAAGAACAAACCAAAACAACTAACCTTGGAATTACAAACAAAATCAAGTTCTGCCCAGTCTTCAGAGGTGTAATTGTTAGGTATGAGTGTCTTAGAGAAGAGAACATGCTATCATTATCAGGTCCAGCTAAATGTTGTGTCAACACTAATATTGGATTGCTCTTTTTGTGTTTGGTGGGGGAGGGTAAAGAGATGTATATGACCTCAGAGGCAAAGGGCATGCTTTCAACTTTAGTTCTCAAATCCTAATCAGATCATTTTAGTTACTTTGGCTTCAACATAGTGGTTTTACCAAAGCCACAGATTTATATATATGGGCCCTTTCTGAACATTATAGGGGCAATCATGAGAGTAACTATGTCTACAAGAATTCTGTCTAAAATTATTCATGACATTTAAGGGCATATATTTATAAAGGAATCTTTTCCCTGATTACCAAATCACATCTCTTAATATATATTTATGAAGATGAGTGTTATTAGAGGCCTTCTATTTAAAAAAAAGCAAAAACTTGGGGCTGGAGAGATGGTTCAACGTTTAAGAGCACTGACCTCTTGCAGAGGACCAAGGTTTGATTCCCAGCACTTACATGGTGGTTAACAGTCCAACCCCATAACTAGTTTTAGGGGTATCTAATGCCCTCTTTTGGCCTCTGTAGGCATTGCAGAAACATGGTACACTTACTTAAATGTGGACAAAATATTCATACACATAAAATACAAATGATAAATTTAAAGATATTTTTAAAACAGTAGAGTTATATTTCTAGCATTCTTACTCCAGTGTTTCCTAACTATATATCAACATTAAATCTAGCAAGTTTAGTTTTCAAGGTGTACATTATATATGTCTTACACAATGTACATTAGGAATGATTTTTTAAAACAAACAATAGCAAAGCAAAATAAAAGATATAAAACAGAATATGATCACACCAAACCTCATTTCCTAGAAGACAAAGTAGTTACTGAGCTCAGGAGAGTTGCTAAGGCCTATTTAACAGCAGAGCCAGAATGAGGCCATTGTTCTCAGTTGTTTGTCTGCTGATCTTTCTTCTGCTCCATGAGATATGTAGCAACAATGCTTTAACAACCAGGAATGAATAAAAGCAGTGCTCTAATAATATAAGAGGAGGAGTGATCTTTCTACATAAGAATTCATACATTTCTCCAAAAGAAACTCTCTAGAATATGTCATAATTTCTTTCAGGTTATAAAAGAAAATTTATGCAATAAACATTACATTTGTGTTAACTGTAGCTCCCTGTCTTCCTTCGTGGACCATCAGAGGGCTGTGGATTGAATGGCACACATATAAGACAGAGAGACACAGACACTACACACTAGATAGGAGGAAAGGAGAATGACTGACTTTATTGGGAGGCAGCAAGCCTTATATACCCTGAGGGCGGGGCTTTACAGGAGGTTAAAAGTTCAGGTTCTCAGGAGACATCTAGCCACATGACACACACCTGATGTAAACTGAGGAAGTCTGTAAAGGTCAAGTTGTTTACTTCGGAACTGCAACTGACAACATCCTGTTAGCTCTTGGCCCAGAGCCTAGCACTAAGAGAGAAGGGCTGCAGGGGGTCCAGACCCTACAGTTAACAATGGTTTTAAAATGTTTATAGGTTTTGAATTAAAGTCTGTTAATGATCATCATGTTAATAGATCATTCTGTTTGATATCTCAGCTCTTAATCAAATAATTCATCTGTCTCTCAGTATCAACGTAATATTGCTAAAGCTTTCAAAATCAATAAATTTTGTTTTTACTTTTATCATAGCTGAATAAGGTTTTAAACAGTATTTTAATGACCACACAATTCCAAAAGAAATAGAAGATACCAGCAAACAATATACTCCTGTTTTTTGAAAATGACTTCTTTTTTCATTGATGGTTTAGCCTTGACACCAGAGTGCATATAGAGAAAGTGTCAATCTTCTTCTGACATCTAAAATGTTTGTGCCAGACTCACACAGAGAGGGTTCATAAAGCAAGTGACCATAACGTCACCTAATGCTAAAAATCAAATACTTCCTGAGTCATGGTCTAAAAAGAAGACTCTTTTGTTCTGTTTTAAGCTCTATATTGATTTTACTTTAGTCATTAATCTTTTGTATCCAATGGCCACACCTTTTTGCAAGACTAAAAATCACTGTGCTGGCAATTGCTATTTAAACTTGATTCTAACGACAATGCTGTAGATTTAAAAGAATAAGAATAAATGGAAGCTGTATGGTAACATAGAGGCTGTGGTTCTCCATTTCAGTTCACAAATCTAAAAGGTTAACTGCATCCATCATGAACTTCGTCAGCTGGCAGAGAAACTTAACTTAGAGCAAAAATTATGTAAGTAGTCATTCTGATGCATGTGCAGCAAGATGTAAAAGGTTTTCCAATAAATTTACCACTTCAGAACAATCATTTAAAAAAAGCAAATAATGATTCAAAAGAAAGTAGTAAAATACTGGTTGAATAACTTTCTTTATCCTCTTTTAAAGAAAGGAATGTTATTCTAATTATTTTGTGAGGGCAGGGTGGTGTGCGGTCTGTGGTGTCTGTGGGAAGCCTACACCTGAGTGTGCAGATGCACATATTCGTGTATGCACCTGCAGTGGCAACAGTAGAATGTCCAGTATCCTTTTATCTTGTTATTCACCTTCTGCCTTGAGCCATAGTCTCACTGAACTGTGGTTTCATTGTTTGGCGAGACTGGTGGACCAGTGAGTTCCTGTGATCTGCCTGTCGGTGCCTCCTAATCATAGCGTTAAAGGCATGTGCAGGTGAACTTGTCTTTTATAAGAGTGCTTGGGATTTGCACTTAGGTCCTCTTGCTTGCAGAGCAAGTGCTCTTACTCACTGAACCATATTCCCCATACTTCTAACATATATATATATATATATATATATATATATATATATATATATATGTGTGTGTGTGTGTGTGTGTGTGTGTGTGTAATTCAAGTCAGTATAAACTTGAGGTTTTTATCTGTACAGCTTATTATGTTATTTTACAAATTAAGAATAATTCTAGAACTTATTATTTATTAACAAATGTTTTGTTGTATAGAGCTGTAAATGCATGATGTTTTCAAAACGTTTAGTACTCTAATTCCCTTCTCATTTCTTTAGAGTAGTTTGGAGTCCCCTGAAAATTCTGTATTGTTGGTCTGATCCTTTATAAATAACATGCGTTCTTCAAGTCCTAAATTAAATCTAAATTCAACCACAACTCTTTCATTGAATGTTTCTGGGTTATTCATCTTGTCTACTTACTGAATTTAAAAAACAATTAGTCTATACTACATTACCAATAAATATTCATTTATTCGCCACTCATCTATGAAGTGCCTAGCTTGTGCCAGACACTGTAATAGGCACCATGGCTGGTGAGCAAGTTGCAGATAAAAGTGGAATTTCCTCTTGTTTGGCAGGAGAGAAAAATGATGCACTTACTTTAACTCAAAGAAGTGCTTTGTATATCTTAACTCATTTAATTCCCACAATACTTTGGTGCAATAAATTTATCACTCATGCTTTACTACTGTGAGCGCAACCTCAATGGGCACAGTTGCTAGCACTTTAGAAACAGTGTTTCATTGTAGGGCATAATGTAAGGTGGGCCTTAGCCAGGTCACCTGCTCTGGGGATTAAGGGAGTAGCTCCTGTGGGTGTGGCACTCCGCTCCAGCCAGACGAGACACCAGTTTCTGCCCTGTGGCTGGAGAGAATCCGCACCGAGATAATCCATCCCGAGACAGATTACTATTGGCTGAAGTTGGGAACCACCCCATAGTGGCTAACCAAACTCAAAAAAACGCCTGCACTTCCTTGAATAAACGAGTTTGCTGAGGCTGGCCCTCCCGCATGCTGCCAATGAGCTCCCCCCACCCAACACCTGTGTCTGTGTCTGTGTCTGTGTGTTGACTCCGTGCCTCTCACCCTCTCAGGGCAGAGACCCTGCATCCCTCTCGGGCCAGCACCAAACAGAAGGACCCCAACACTTTGTCCTATGAGTTAAAAATTTATATCCCATTTCTCCTTGACTGTATTTTAAAACATTTTATTTTCTTTGACTATCTGGAGTAAAATATATTGAGATAATATTTATTGACTTTCTGCACAGTTAAGTTTGATTCAAGTCTTAGTAGGAAGCTAGAGAGTTTGTATCCAAATGCTATACAGCCCATTTGGAATGAATTCTGTGTGTATGTGTACTTAATTATATAAAATTCAATTTAAAAGTTTAATTAACAAACATTAAGTTGAAGGGAAAATGTTCTGGCTATAAAGATGAATAAAAACAGCTACAAAGCCAAAGCTACCCTCTTTCCTGCATGATAAAATTATGAATACATACAGGTACAAAGTGACTGTAGAACTTCACACCTGAAAGGGCTTAAAACCACAGACAGGACATCTTACCTATAATTTTTTTAAAAGAGAAAAGTGGGGCTAGAGAGATGGTTCAGTAGTTAAGAGCACTGGCTGTTCTTGCAAAAGACTCAGGTTTGGTTCCCAGCACTCACATAATGGTTAAAAACCACCTGAAACACCAGTTCCAGGGTATCCAATGCCTTCTTCTGTCCTCTGTGGCCATTGTACAACATGGGTACACTTACACACACGCAGACATAACACTCATACACATAAAATAAAAATAAATAAATTATTTTTTATTTTTTTATTCTTTTTATGTGTTTGAGTGTTTTGTCTGCATGTGTGCAAGTGCAGCTATGTTGTGCAATGGTCACAGAGGTCATAAGAGGATGTCTGATCCCCTGAAACCAGAGGTACCAATGCTTGTTATCTGCCATGTGTGTGCTGGGAATTGAACCTGGGTCCTCTGCAGACAGTGCTCTTAACCCCTGAGCCATCTCTCCAACCCCACAACTTTAAAAAAAAAAAAAAAAGAGGAAAGCAATGTGCAATCTAAGGATAGAAGCAATTTTTATGTATAGCATAATACAGAAATCCAGATAGTCAGCAATAGTTTTGTAAACAATTTAAACTTCAAAAATGTATTGGCTTTTAAAGTGTATTTAACTCTTCAAGAGAAAAGCAAATTCAAAGTATAACTCATTATCCTTTAATAATACAATATATATCCATAATGATACATACATAATGCTAATAAGCAAAACACTAGATGCTTTAGGAATGTTATATTATTATTCAGTATTGATCTAAAAATTCAAAAATAAATCAATGAAAAAACAGAACTGCATTACAGAGCTCAAGCATGTACAGGATTGACTATTGCAAAGGATAGTTTTAATTGTCAACTTGCCAGGACCTTGTTTAGCTTGGGTTGGCTTTGGGCATGATCTGATTGCTTGGCTGATGAGGGAAGAAGCAAGGGGTAGAAGAAGGAGAGCGTTTCTTTTTGTTCACTTGGCGATTCATCTACATCACTACTGAGGATGGTGATTTGTTCGCTGATATTAAACCAGCTTCTTCGGATTTCCAATGTGAACCAGAGACCAGTAGCTCTCTGGAAATCCTCCAGACATGCAGTATCACATAGAGACTGCAGAGGCACCAAGACTCAGACGGAGCAACTGCTGGGTTCTTGACCTTTCCTACGTGAGACATGTTGGACTACTCAGACCACATTACATGGTCAATATAATGAATCCTATCAGGTTATATTCATCGTATCAGTTCTGCTCTTTTAGAGAACTCTGACTACTATAGTGATGAAATATTTCCAAAAGTTACCTCATGTATTTGGAAATTAATGTTTTATTGCATCTTCATCAGGTACATCAAGGTTAAATATTTGAATTACACATACTGAAGATAAATTTCATATTTCTAAAACATTAAAATAAAAATTTAAAGTAGTCTCTGTAGCTGGACATGATGGCACAGTCCTACAATCTTGGCATTTGTATGTCTGAGGCAAGAGGATCACAAGTTTAAAGCCTATCTGGGATATCTACTGAGCATGAGGCAAGCCTGCTTTACTTAGCAGGACCCTAGCTCCAAAAATACAGCCATAAGCAAAGGGCATAATGCATAAACAAGAAGGGAAAGTGGGTATATTATTTACAAACTATGCAGACATTTCTAGTGTGCATATTAGAAATATCATTTAGAAAATAATTTGATTTGGCTTATCTGCCCTCAGACTCAGTATTCAGTAGATTTATTTGTTTCTCCTTTGACAAGATCACCATGTCTATTATAACTCTTAACAACTATTTTCTGAGGCGAAAAATTATACAAGAGTTTTCCTGGTCTATCTCTTTAAACCATGTGGTTATTGTGAAGAAGCATGAAGATTTAAGATTCAGAATATCTGGGTTCTAGTCCAGATTCTACCAGTCGCCAGCTGTGTGGCTTAGACTTAGTTAATAAAGTTCTTTTGACCTCATCTCCCCAATCTTAAAGCAAGGTAATTCATGTCATATGAAATTACATGAAGACCTGAGTTCAGATCCCCAGCATCCATGTAAAAGCCTAGTATAATGGTACACATTTAACCCCAGAGCAGAGCAGAGACAAATTCCTGATGCCTGCTGGCCAGCAGTCTAACCAAAATGGTGAGGTCAGGTTCAATAAGATACCTTCTCTCAAAAAATAAATATATGAATAAATAAATAAGGTAGAAAGCAATAGAGGATCATGGGCAACGTCGAACTATGGCTTACACACACACATTTACAACACACACACATAGATAAATAAATAAATAAATAAAGTAATTATTGATGCATAAAAATTAACTTATGCATTAATTAGTACTCTTACTTTTAGTCAACAGAGGTTTATTAGTCACACCAATATGTAAATATACTTTAACCTCCACCAACAACAATCTAAGCACTGTTTTCCTTTTTATAGCATTTATCTATTTGAGCAGGGGGGTGAAAGTATGCCATGGAATACATATGAAGATCTCAGGACAACTTGCAGTTGTTAGTATTCTTTTTCTACTATATGAGCTCAGAAATCAAATTCAGGTTTTCAAAATGCCTACAAGTGTTTTTAGCCATTTCGTTGGCCATGAATTCTTGATATATTGAGTGAAGGTTAGATGGTAGGCTGAATGAAGAAAAGCAATGTAATGAGCTTTTCAAATAAACACAAATAAAAATCAGAATCAAGGAGGGATTCAATGGAAGTGACCCAAAGCTTGGCTAAATTCCTTGGCTCATTAATGTGGTACCTGTATAGCAATCTGCAGTACTAATATTTAAAGAAATAGAAAAAAGAAATCAAGTACAAATGGGAAATGTGGTATGTAAATCATAAACAGTACCAAGATGAATAAGTACATAGGGTCTGAAAAAAGAGGTGAGAAGTTTATTATACATGATGTGTAGAGACTGAAGAAACGGTTAAAATGACAAAGTCACTTTCTTTCATAGAATTACATTAGAAACAAAATAGATTGTTTTGGAAAACTTATACCAATTCTTCCAATATCATGTGGGAATAAAATTTGAAAGGACCATGTTTCTGTTCATGGAAAGAACTCCATCTTCTTCAAGTCTATAGGATTCATTTGTATATTAATCTCACACATGCATGCACATCAGGAGATTCACACACTTTCTAATTGCTCTATAGTATAATTCAGAAATCACTATTAATAGTTCAAAAATCATATGACTCAACGATATAACAAGGAAACAACAGTGTCAATTACAAACATTCTCTAAAACAATCCTCAGGTATGGAATACTACCAATTAGCAGTGAAGTTCTTAATTGAAAATCTAGCACAGGTCTGATTGCAGTGATGACAATCATTCACTCGTTGCTTTAATTTTTCCAGTGTCAACTCTCCAATGGCTCACCATCACAGATAACTCTGCTTCTATGATTTTGTATCTTGTCACAGGCGCATCAGGTGAAAAGAAAAATGAGTAGGCAGTCAGCGCTCAGGGGTTGTTAAAGTGGCAGAAGGTTCAGTTCCCTTAGAACAATGGGTTTGGCCTGACGTTGTGTGATTGTAAGGTAAAATACTGTCTTACCTGAAAGCATTTGTCCATAGCTGAAAGGAAACGGTGTGCCCATTCCTCAAAGAGAAATGTGGTTCTGAGAGTTTGCTCAGAAAACATTCTGAGTCATCAAAATTACAGTGAGTTCTTTTTCAATTATTTTTGTCTCAAGAGATATTATTGACCACAGTCTGACAGTTTTCTCAAATGCACACACACACACATAAACACACACACACACACACACACACACCATTGCATGCAAAATCATGCTCTACAGTTGGCATCCTACTAATTCTGGTGCTACTGAATCTGCATGTGTCTAAAGGAGAAGCATCACATCCATCATAATGAAGGGCAAATGTGAATTTCCAGCAGAGGGCCCCCAAATTTAACCCTCTACCCAGATTGAAGTCTTAGGCAGCACAAAAGAAATTTCCACCGAAGTGGATACATATGAAGAGAGGTGCTAAGAAGATGCCGACACAATGGCAAACTACTGGTTGTTGAAGTATAAGAGACAGAAGAAGTGTTCTCAGAGGTCACATGGGGAAAAAGTAACAATGAATTTGTCCAAAATAACCACAGACTGGCAGTGAACACCTTTCCAAGCCTAGTTTACAAGTAAACATCAGAAAAGAACAAATAATGGATATGCATAGGCAAAGGGACGCAACACTAAGGAAACCATCTAGAGTAATTCCCAGTCCAGACATCATCCTTAACCTCCCTCTCAATTTTCTGACAGTGCTATCTTCTGTGATAAAAGTTTGCAATGTGGGGCATTGTCTCTGATAAGATTTATCAATTGCGGTTAATTTGAGGCATAGTACTAGCAAGAATAACTGAAGTTCCTTTTTAATGTAAATGCAGAATAAATATAGAAATCTAAATACTGACACAGACTGTATTTTTAAGTGGTTTGTTCCTCATTTGAATAATGGCATGGACCTGTACACTCAGCCCCACACAAACAAGTTAGATTTTGACTATCTCTTCTTCATAACTGTCCTACTGGGGGATTCAGAAATGCTCTACAGCGGGGTCCTGAGCAGGGCTCACAGTAATCTTGTTGGAACTCAAGCCACTCAGAATGTTTCTGTGCTACCTACTACTGCTTTCCTCCTTTCCTCAAGAATTCAGTGCTTCAACTGTCTGCCTCTCAGCCAGTGTCTTGAGATGCTAAACCAGACTACACATGATCTTTCAAGGACCCTTGACCCTCCCACCACTAAGTAACCCATAGTCTAATCTGTGATTGCTGCAGACTGGGCTAGTGTCTTCAGAGCTTCCCTCAGATGAAATCCTCCAAATTGTTCTTGAAGTTGTATCTCAGCAACATTCATATTTATTATAGCCCATTGCCCACCCACTTCCTTCTCCATGACATCCTGCTACATATTACTCAAACTGTGCTCTGTTTTCCTGAGCAGAGAACCCAGACATTAATACATTGTTTCTCCAGTTGTAACTTCAATAGTGTCCCAATTTTACAGTAAAGGAATCAAATCTACAGTTTTCATTATTAACTTCGGGCACTTAGGCTTATGCCTGTTAATTTGGTTTAAGCTACTATGCAAAAGCAGTTAAAGTTGGTATCTAATAAGGAAAAGGGATTCATTTCTCACAGTTCTAGAGGCTAGAAGTCAGACATCTGTGGACCAGTATGGTCAGGTCTGGTAAAAGCCTACATCTAGCTTGGAAAGTGCCAAGCTCTCATTCTATTATCACAGGGCAGGAAGAGTAGGTTAATTCACTGATCCTTTTTTCAGGAAAACACTGATCCATTCATGAAGGCTCCACTTTAAGAACTAATCTCTTTCATAAGCCCCACCTACTCTCTAGACTGAGATTTAGATTTCAGCATCTAGCATAGCTGTATGCACAATGTGTTTACTCAATAGATGAAGAGTATTTGACCATAAAATGCTGAGCAATGTATACTTTTATGTAAACACAGAAATTTTTGCATTGAATGAATCTGATTATCATTGTTGTTGAACCATCTAATTGTGCATCAACTCAAAGATTTAATTATACAACTTTAAAAACATTTAAAGTATATTCAAAGCTATATGCTGATTTATTGTATAAGTTCTGATAATTGCCCAGACATAGTTCCCCTGATTTTAGTCCTGACAATCATAGACCCCTGAAGTCTCAAATTTTTCATTAGTCTATCTTGTTCTAATTTTAACTTTGAGTTATTTCTTAAAAATTTCATACATGTATTCAATGTATCTTGATTGTATCCCCCTTTCTTCTGACCACACAACTCTCCCCAGAACTCCCATCACATCTCCCTTCTATCTTTAAGTTTCCTTTAACTGCTTGTTTATTTATTTTTATTTGGCATATTTTTATTATTAAATGTTTTCATTGAATTATTGTGTTTCATACAGAACATCTCCATCAGTCTTAATCATCTTTATATACATTTCCATCCCGGCACCACCCTGTAGCCTCCTCACTGGAATCCATACATTCTTTCATCTGTGTTAAGGTCTATTGTGTCAAGTTAGTATCCCAGTTGACCTCAGTGCAGGTTCATCTATTGGAGTCTAGTCAGTCTACCCAGGGTCCCTCCCTAGGGATACTAGTCCATCCTTACCTAACAGTAATCATTTGCCAATATTTCTTAAGTGGAGCATAGAGTCTGCTAATCAATCCCCAGTGCTATTCAGGGTTTTGTCTGAGTTTGCATGGACATTGAGGATATCCATGTAGGTTCATATGAGCAGGGTCCCAGGAGCTTGTAGGATTCTGTTTCATATGGTCATGTCGCTCCTCACTGGCTCTTACAATCTTTCCTCCACCTCTTCCACAACAGTCCCTGACCCCTGGGTGAGACTTAATATGAGTTCTATCCAGGGACCCAAACTCTGCAGATTCCTACTCTCCGTGATTTACCTATTTGTAACCTTTTGTGTTACTGGCCCTTTGCTTCATAAGGTAGCTTCATTAATGAGAGTTGAGACATTCATTAGTGTCTTCTTTAACCTTTTTTCTGAACTGCATGAGCCTTGAATGTAGAGGCTTCATTGCAGATGTGTCACTTAGGCACATACATGTTTGTGTGTGACCAACTGTGGTACTCTACACTAGTGCAAAAAAAGTTTCTTTGATGAGTCATGACTGGAATACTTGACTGTACATATAAGGTTACATGTTTTGCATTTAGGTTATGGTAGCCTAAGGATGTGACAGCCCTTGAGATCTCTTTAAACCTCATCAGTCATATGTATGCGATTACAGTACCATGCATGAGTTTCCTCCCGTTGAGTGGGCTCCAAGACCAATTAGGTAGCCATTGATTGGCCTCAAGATAAAAGTGCCACTATTGGATCAGTGTTGAATATTGTGCCAGTCATCATTGTGTTTATTTGGTCATGAAGCTGGTGTTGAGCCACCGATTGATGTTCTTCCATGGCTACTTATATAGAGCTCTCCAGAGGTATGAGTGCTAGCCTTCAGGGGAAGGGACTTCCAGGTCACTTCCATCTCCATTGCTCCAAATCTGGTCTCTGAAGTATGTTTTGTCTTCAGCAATAGGGTCTTATCTTGAAGTTCTGGGAGGCAATCAAGGGCTGTTGCAGTAGCCCATGTAATTTTGAGACCCTCTTGGACCAGCCTGGCCAACAACTCAAAGGAAGGTTTCTCCTCTCTGGCACCATTTCTTATGAAGCTTTCAGCTATACACAGTGGCTCATGTAGAGATACTGTATGTAGAATCTTTCATTAGGTAGCTAGACTAATATGATTCCCTCTCTTTTACACTGGCTAGGCATTATTTATTCTCTCTCTCTCTTTCTTTCTCTCTCTCTCTCTCTCTCTCTCCCATCTAACCTTACCTTCATGCCTTCTCCTTTTAATGTGTCCCCAATGTTTGCCATTTCTCCCTTGATAACACCAGACTCCTAAGGCCCCACCTCTCTTGAGCTCCTTTCTTGAGTTCTTTTTATTTCCCTTTACCCCATATTTCCTTGGATAAGCCTCCCTCCCCTTTCCATTTAAAAAAAAAACCCTTTTGTCTATTTATCCTTTAGTAACAACTGTCTCTTATTACTCTTCTCTCTCAGGTTCCTTCTTTCCCTTTACCTCCTGGTTCCTTTCCATTTTCCTGGTCCCTACAGTTACATTGGGATACGTACTCACATCTAAGGGTTTGGTACTGGGATCCCCAGATGAAAGGGAACATACATCATCTGCTTCTCTGCTTCTCTGCTACTTCACTTAGCATTACAGCTTCTAGTTCCGTCCATTTCCCTGCAAGTGTCATGATTTTGTCTTTCTTTACTGCTGAGTAGAACTCAGTTGTGTAAATGTACAATATTTTCATTATCCACTAATTAGTTGAGGAACACTTAGGTTGCTTCCATTCCTTAGCTATTGTTTAAACAACAGTAACAACATGGATGTACAAGTATCTCTGTAATAGCATGAGTTCTTTGGGTATATGACAAGGAGTGGTATAACTGGGTCAGATGGTAAGTCCATTTTTAGTTTCCATGGAGGTTGCATGAGTTTACCATCCCACCAGCAGTGAATGAGCATTCCTCTTTCCCCACAACCTCTTCAGCTTTCAATATCATTTGTTCTCTTGCATGGAATTATTTCAATTTTATTTCACATTTGTTGAGGTTAGTTTTGTGCACAGTATGTGGTTCTTTTTGGAGAATAGTCCATGGGTGTTGAATACATGGGTGCCTTTTTTAGTGCTTGGGTGAAATATTCTAGTAGATGCTTATTAGTTCCATTTGATGCATCGTATTATTTAATTCATGTGTCTCTGTTTATTCTATGTCTGCCTCACCTGTCTAATGGAGACAGTGGAGGACTGAAGTCTCATACTAGTGAGTTGGGATTAATCTGTGTCTTAAAGTCTTGTAGAACTGGTTTTATGAAGTTGTTTGCACCAGAATTTGGTGCACATATATTCATGATTTTAATATCTTCTTGGTTAATTGTTCCTTCTTCATTTCAGTCTGAATTTTCTTTAATATTTCTATTTCTGTGAATTCAGTCAGAAGTTTATCCCAACCTTCTTTTAGTTCTTTGATTTGTTTGTTCTATGTGTTCTTTGAATTCATTGAATTCTTTGATCATATTTATGATTGCTCCTGGGTTACTCTATGGGATTCTTGCTGCAGTACTCTTCTATAGGAGGACTGATGATGTTTTGTGAGGACATACCATTTGGAATTTTCATATTTTATTTTTTTCATTGTGATCATGGCATGTGGATTCTTTTTGCTGTTTGTGAATCTGATGTGAAACTCAAGTCTTCATTTGTTCAATTGAAATCTGATCGTATTTGTATACTTGATAGTTTGTTTTCTTATTGGGTATGAAATGTTGGGTTGATCGAGGCTTCAGGTTCTTTTTTTTTGATATTATTTTGAGGGACCAGATGACTCTCATTCAGCAACTCCAAAATTCTCTCAGAGGCACAGATGACTTCAAGCTCTCTTTTAAGGTCTGCACCCCTCTAGTAAGCAGGCACAATACAATTTGGGAAAATTGCTAGGCACAGGCGAATTCAGGCTTTGTCAGACAGTCTGCAGAAGTCTGGGCCCCAATGAAGAAGGCTGCTCACAGAAAGCCAAGGTAGATAGGAGGTCACAGGAGCACAAAGGCTACTTGGGGTGAGGAAAGCCTAAGAAGGCTCTAACAAACTACACTGAAAAATTGAGCTGGTCTGAGTATGGTATTCCAGATGCAGTGAATTGGTCTAGAATAAGAGAGTAGTCTCTGGATCTGGGGTTCTGAGGGCAGGAGTGGGTCTGTGCCCAAGACTAGTAGAAGAATAGGGAATGGGGCAGGGAAAGGCTGGAGCTGCTCAGGTGGAAAGGGGGTGGAAGAGGCAGTGGGAGGATCAAACTTACCAATGAAGGATATTGTTTACAGAAATCCAAGGCAGGTTCTTATTTATTTATGTTTTACCCATTGAGTCCAGCTAGTGCTTCTCACATTTACCTAGGCATGGGATGAGTCACTGGAGCACAAGGAACCTACCAGTGGACACAATCTTTAAAAAGTGACTTTTCCTCCCACAGTAGTCATCAATTGCCAATGACTCCTCAGCTAGGTTAGAGCTTTGGGGGAACCATTCCCTCCAAGTTGGTGGAAGTTTTAACTGGCTTGATCTTGTACAAGTCTTGGGAATGTAAGCACTCCTGTTGTGAGGGCATATGTGGCATGCCATGTCCTTTTGGGGAAAGAATTTTATAGCATCCTCTCTACTCTCCAGCTCTTACATTCTTAATGTTAACTCTTCTGTGACATTTCATGAGCCTTAGGGGGAGTGTGGGGAAGCTGAGATGGATGTCCCATCCATGGCTGAGCCTTAACAATCACTTACTTTTAGCATTTCCAATAAATACCCAGTGTAATAAGGAGCTTTTTTGACTAAGGGTGGGTAGCAGGACAAATCTATGGAAAGAAATGTAAATATTTTGAAGGCATCTTGACAACATGACCATTTAGAAAAACAACAGATTCTCTTTCTAGGGCCTATGACTTCTCTAGTTTTTCTTTTGATCATGCTTATATTACTAGGTATAAATACCCTCCTGAGAACTGGGCTTCAAATCTGGTCAAGAGAGCATTAGTTACCCCACTAAACAGTCATGCCACTATTAAACGAGTTGACATATTTTATATGACAGGTTGGTAGTACAGCATGTAAGGCTCAGGGCTAGATAAGGACACTGATGTCTTTTCTCCCCCAGCAGCCTACATGGAATCTTCTCAGCACTATGAAGGTTACTCAGCAGGGAGAAGCTCCTGGAGACTTCAAGACTGATTTCTCCATGTCCTGAAATCAAAGCCTGTGGTGTGTTCAGCAATAGAATCTTACTATTTAGTAATGGTGGGAAACCAAGAGCAGTAGCTGGTCTTGTTTAGAGTGCCTCTGACCAATAACTCATAGAGAGGTAACCCTGCCTAACACTGAGCTTTTCATTTACTAGCACGTCTTCTGGGAGCAGCATTATCCATTTATATTGAGTATATCTGTTTAAGCTTCTTTTTTATAAAACAATTTCCATTTTTACTTAGCTTATAAACTAGAACGGATTCATACATCTTCATGTATCCTTGCTTCTGGTTAGCTCTTCCTTTTTCCCCATCATTGCATAAACGGTTAACTCCCATCATTCTAATGCAATTATTGATATCCTTTATGTTGTACTAGTCCCTCTTATTATATTTTTTACTTCGGTTATAAGATCATAGGTTTCCAAGTAACTTCTTCATGCACAGCTCTTCCGGAGAAGCCTTCCCTCGACACCTCATTTTCTCATTCTCATCACTCTAACACTTCCTTGAACCCACCTGGCCCAGTATGACCATTCTTTTCTTTCATTTTGCCTATATTCTACCATCCCACTTCCAAAAATGAATCCCCCACAAATGGCCTGCTAGTTTCCTAGCCTCTATGTACTCCATATTAAACACACAAAAGATCTGAAGCAAGGCATTTCATATTAAAGGGAATATGTGATGCTTACCTTTTGGAGCCTGGTGACTTCATTCAGTATAAGTTTTGTATTTCATTTACCTACAGACTTCATTTCATTTTTCTTTTCATCTGAGTAATATTCCATTGTGTAAATATGCCACATTTTTATTATCATTTGGTAATTATCTAGATAGATTCTATTTCCAAGTTACTGTGAATAGAGCAGCAATGAATTTAAAATTTATTCATATTTTTATTTTATTTTATGTGTATAAGTGTATTGTCTGCATGAATATAAGTGTACCTATGTCATACAATGACCACAGTGGTCAGAAGAGGACATTGAATGCCCTGGAACTAGAGTTACAGGTGGTTGTTAGCCACCATGCAGGTGTTGGGAATGGAACATGGGTCCTTTGCAAGAGCAGACAGTGCTCTTAACTGCTGAATCAGATTCAGGCCCTGAAGGGATAGAGTTTTATGAACATTCTCCATCTAGCAGCCTTTATGACATAAGGTCTTGCTGTGGGACTCCAGTCTTGTGCAAATTAGGTTTGTGGGAGTATCTGGTAATTCAAGGTTTTACTGATGATATTTCTAAGGGCATTCTAGTGAACCAAAGGCAGTCTTATGAACTCTGTGCCAGGAAAATTTAAAGGAAGTGTAAGGCATGTTACAAACCTTTTAGGGATTTTACTATGAATGCTGTACTCGAATGCTATGTGTCTTTCAGTTCATTAATGTTTAGCCACACTGCACTTTTTCATACATCAAAAATTAATCAAATGAAAGTCATCTCATTTATTTTCATTATGTTTACAGCACTTGCCTTACTGATGAACTATATCACAAATAGCCATTTTAAGTCGGAAACATTAGAAGGTTTAGCAACACAAATTACACAACTAATATAAAAAGATTATGGCATTTCCTCTTATTCTAATGATTATGTAACTAACAGTTTTTCAGAAGATATGATTTTCATAATCAATACTTTCCAAAATATTAATAGGCCTAATTCTTAGGTATTTTATAGTAAACAATTGGTACTGAAGTTAAATACTAGGGATGATATTAATTGCCCTTAAACAGCATGATCATTTTCAAACTCTCAAACACACATGTGGCAGTTTGAATGAGAATGTCCCCCAGGGGCTCCAAGTAGATGGTAGTTCTGTTTTGGGAGGTCTTGGAAGGTGTGGCCATGCGGATGATGAAGCATGTCACTGGGGGGTGAGCTCAGAGAGTTCTTACGCCTTGTTTGATCTTCAATTACTCTCTGCCTCCTGTGCCTTATTGAAGATGTGAACTTCCACTTTCTGCTCCTACTGCAGCACCTCCTGCCACAATGCTTCACCACCATGATGGACTCTTAATTCTCCTGGAACCATAAGTTCAAACGGTAAATCTTTCTTTTATAAGTTATCTTAGTCTATCACAGGAACAGAAAAGTAAGACAACAAGCATGACCTGTCTTGGTAAGATTTCTTAATGTTGATACTTCGAAAACAGAACCCTCAGATTTTGCTTGACAGTCGAGAGAGAGAGAGAGAGAGAGAGAGAGAGAGAAAGAGAGGAAGAACAAGAAGAAGAAAAAGAAAAAGAAGAAAAAGAGAAAAAGAAGAAAAGAGAGGAGAAGAGAAGAGAGGGAGAGAAGGAGATATCTAATTTCTACAATGTTTTAAAACCAAAGTCTTAGGTCAGACTAGTTCAATACCTGCAGAGAGAACTCTACATGACATTCAAGTCAACCTTGGAAACAGCCTTAATCTCAAAGGATGTCAATTTCACTAATTTTTAAGTTACAATATAGACACTGAAAAGAGCTTAAACTAGTAATGTATTGTTCTGTTCTTTGCATTTGTTTTTACTGCTCTTATTATTGACTTTCTGGATATTCTGTTTTGTACACTGGTTTACAAGACCTGTGTGCTGGCTGAAACTGAGGTTCCTCCCACAGTAGTCATCAATTGTAGTAGTCATCATTTAACAACTGGAATTTTTTCAGAGTTTTTTAAACTAATCCATGATGATATAGATTATATCCTTCCATATCCTGAAGCAGCAGTTCCTTGAAACATTGAAAAATGTACTCCTTATCAATTCTTGATAATTAATGGTAGCTACACAGGAGTACTGTAACCAAATGAGCCATCAGTTCTTTAAAGCCCAGGAAAATCTTATTTTCTATGTTCCTTTCAGTTTGGTATAGATGTGACCACATGTTTAACCTTATGAACATCTACTGAAAATATACTGTTATCTGAAAATAACTGAAATAGCAATTACAATAGGAAAAGAAGGCATCCACAGAAGCCCAATGGGAGAGACAGAAGAGACACTAAAAGCAATGTGACAGAATCATTTCATTGATGAAAGAGTTCAGAATATTTGCTTAGAAAGGCTGTCTAGCAAGAACTGTGTCACTCTGTCAAGGGACACACCCAGTTTATATTGACCACTCAGAGATTATGCAGAGGCATAAGTGTCCACACTTCAAGTCTATCCTCCCTCTAACATCTAACATGTGCTTGGCAAATGGCTGGATTCAATGAGGATCTGGAGAAGAAGAATTCCTTTTGTTGTAGTCAGTCTATCTCCCAGAGCGAAAAGCACCTGGCTTAAGGGAGGAAAAGAGGATTTTGAAACATAAATGAAAGATTTCCAACACAGACACAGGCGTGAGGGTATAAATATAACTTGGGCCCTGGCAAACACGGTATTTTTATAGGGCATTCAGATGGGAAAAAAATGGTGCATCTAAAATCTAGGAGAGAAAAGTTTGTGATAATCAAATGGATTTGAACTCTATCAAATTGCAGGTAGGTAAAATCAGGAGTAGATAAAATAACTAGTGGAGAAGAGGAGAAAGAAGGAAAAAAGGAGGCAAAGGAAGACTTTTACCAAATTCTGACATTTAAAATGTGATCAAGGGAATAGAGTACACAAATGACGTAAAAAAGCAGAGAGAGGAGAGCCAGAGAGCATATCCTGGAGCGCTAAAGAAAAATACTTACATGCGTTAAGCAGTTCAAACAAAGAAAAATGAAAAATGATCACTTGATTTTGTGATGAGGAGATTAGTGGAAATATCAGTGAAGATAGGGAGATAAGCCTATTGCAGCTGAATAAATCTTTGCAAGCATTTCCATGTCTTAATGGTCCCTAGCAAACAGAGCCTGAGGCTAATGTTTCCTTGGGAAGTGCAGTCCTAGGACAGCAACAGTCGGAGGAATAAAAGACATAAAGCAGGCAAAAAGGGATGCAAATATCAGGGACGTGCATTGTGAGTGGTTTACAGATTCGTGAGAAATGAGAGCCATCTGTGCAGTGTCTACATAGACATGTGACAGTTGTGCTGTGAAACATTTCAAGAGGTAGAAAAGGAGTTCATCTTCTGGATCTCCAGTTGCTCTATCCTACATCTTTTAGTCCAAGTTTACTATGAGTATACGAACTGCCTCTTCCTTTCACGGCCACACAATAGTGCAGGGAAATCACTACCAAAGAATGCCACAGCTGAATCCTGATTGGTATAAAGACGCAGTCTTTTGAAAGATCTTCATGCAGAAGCTGTGACTCCTTCCCTGGCGAATGTGATCCAGGCTGTTCCAGGGCCTACACTTTGTCTCACAAGCATCCACAAAAGTCCCTAGTAGAGGCTACAGCAATGGATGTGGAGGCTGCCCAGGCTCTCCACAGAGCAAGCAGTCATTTTTAAGAGGAAGCAGAAGACAGACAAACCTTAGAAGGAATAGATACCAGACTGAGGTGAAACCCAATAGCATGAATGAATCCTTAAGAAAAATGACTAAGAAAGAAAAAGAGGACTTCAGCAGCATTGGTAAAAATCAGCACATCTGTGGGACCCTGTTGGATGAGTGCAGAACACTACTCAACCCTGCTGGACGAGTGCAGAGCACTACTCAATAGCACTACTGCTATTGTAGTCTAGAACAGTTCAGTTAAATTTTCTGTACCTACAAGGCCATATGTAAAAAGTGTGAATACATTATCTACTTCATAATGTAATCAGTCATAAATTACTGCATAAAACTTTCTGTGTTGTTCCCAACACATACATATTAGCCACTTTTAAATGTCTGATAATGGCAAAAGGGGGGCTTTTAATTAAAAGTTTAAATTTCTTTACTTTATTATCTGTGTGGGTCGCATGTGTGTGCTTTTGTGCACACATCGGGGAACATGTGGAAGTCAGAAGACCACTGGTAGGAGTCAGTTCTATACTTCTACTATCTGGGTTTTGGAGCTCGAACTCAGATCTACAGGCTTGGTGGCAAGTGTAAACCTAGGATTCCACCTCACACTTCCTTTTACAATACTCAGTTTCTCTCCAGAATTGGAATTTGCCTCCAAATTTCAGGCCAAGTATTTGAGTCTTTGGTTCTGTGCCTTATTTTTATCAGAACAGGGAAGACTCCATCCCATGACCTAATGGCCTAGTTCCCACTCCCAGTGATGGACAGCACAACAGAGTGATACTGCTCCTAATTTGGCCAAACACAGCCATTGCCCCAATTTCTTTCCAGCTGGATAACGGACAACACCAGCGAGACTATTTCCTGGTTCACTGGGTTCCTTTGGGAACAACAGCGGATGGTTGGCTTTCTCTCACAAATGTTCGAACTAAAATTGGATCATATACACAGCCTGTGGTCTTTGCAGCATCTCCCTCTGTCCTTTTCATTTCCACTGGCCTATTTTTATAACAGAAATTCCAAAATACCTGATGATGAAGCCCATTACCGCTAAGGCATGTTCACGTAAATAGTGATTTTTGTGCCAGTCTCAGAAATTATTCAAAAATGCTCATTACTTCAGATCATTTTTACATACTTTTTCGAGAAATACATGGCAGCCCTGATTCTAGAAGGCAGATCATGTAAAATTAACTCTTCAGGATTCTTCCTTTAATCTCAAACTGAGCATTATTAACTTCTCAAGTCCTTGTTGTGAACAGTCCTCTGATTCCAGAAGCCCTTTAATATATTGGAAAGTATTGTGCTGCATGATCAAACAGTCATGAATTCAAATTCTACCTGTGAAAATTAGTCTGTGCCACTTCAGGCAAGTTACTCAGTCTCTCTGAGCCTCCAGTTCTTCAGCTCTGAAAATCAGGTTGATACAAGTTGCCACAGAGGATTATTTGAGATATAAATGGGATAACAGATCAAAACCACTCAGACCAATGTCTTGCACTAAGGGAAAAGTAATTCTCTCCCTGTTCTTTCGATTCCCCTGGTAAAATGAACTAAAGATCAAACAGACTTCAGAATCAATCACAATCAGTTCTATTCCTGAAGACATCTTGCAATTTTTATAAGCCATTCCAATATCAGAAATATGACTATGAAAACATAATTGGCTGCATTTTTCTCTTTGCATAGACTAAGCAAATTTGAACAATTTCTTAAATTGGAAGCATTTAAAGACTTTTTTAAAACAGGAGCTTCTTTATTTATTTATTTATTTACTTTTTGCAGCCTCTGGTCATTTTAAGTGTGCAATCAGCCTTATTGTTGTGGTGCAGTCTTGCAGCTGTGCATCCTAGGTGTATAAGAAGGAAGGCTCCCTTGAAAGGGAGGGGATTTGTATTTGCTTTCCTGAAATGGGGTTATGTTTGAAAATTTCAACCAAAATCCAAAAACCTGATCATTTTCTCCTTGGGTACATCAAAATGGCAGAGTAACATTCCAGATTATAGGGGGAAAGATCGTGTTATTTCTTTAACCAATCCCTAAATAAAGGATTCTATTTTTCAAGAAAATTACATGGATCTCCCTTCTTCTTTGCACATCAAGACAGATGGCAAAACATGGCAGTTTCAGAAACTGCCTCAAATAGCTCTTTCATAAGTCTGTGTGCTTTTCCAGAGCACGGAGTTCATGGCCCATTGTGTGCTGGGGGCTTCTTTCCACATACCTATTTCAAAGCCCAGGCCCAGATTCTTTCTCATGACATCTAATGATGGATTCATCCTGGGTTTTGCCCTTGGGTTCTATAAAAAATATTTAAATAGTTTCTAGGCAAACTACTTCATATAATAAACAATCAATTAAATAAAAATGGATCAATGATTCAAATGTTTAAACCTAAATCACAAAAACTTTAAGAAAGCATAATAATAATCCTTTACAACCTTGGATATGAAAATGAAGTCTTAGATATAATGACAAGAACATGAATAACAGCATTAATGGACAACTTGCATTTCCTCAAAATTAAAAACTTTTATGTATCCAAGGATTATCAAGAAAATAAAACGAAACTCCAGGGAAAATATTGGCAAATTATAGATCTGATAGTAATCCTAAAACTCAGCAACAGAAAGACAAACAATGCTATTTCAAAATAAGTAAAGAACTTGAGTAGGTATTTCTCCAAAGAAGGCATTCAGTGAACCAATAATCACACTGAAAGATGCTCAATGTCTTCAGTTATTAGGAAAATCAAGATTACAGTAAGGTTGGTAAGAATATAGAAAAATTAAAACATTCCTACCCTGCTGATGGGAATATACAAAGCACAACTGTAGTGTGACGGTCCTTCCAAAAGCAACAAATATTAAAAGCACTTCTGTTTATAATCCTAGACTGAAACAAAGACTTGAGCAGATTTTTCTTCTATGTACAATAGCCCAAGCCTATGCATACAAGGAAGAAAAAAGGCACAAAAAGGAATGAAGTATTGATAGATTCAAAACGGAATACACTCTATGCTGAAGGGAAAAGTGCCAGCATTGTACATTTCTACTTATAAGAACTGTGTAGGATACAAGCATAGAGAATATAAATTAGAGACTATTAGATGCTCAGAAAGGAAAATGATGAAGTCACTTCTTTAAGAACAGAGTTTTGTTTAGGGATATTAGAGGATTTAGGAAGTTGATATTAGAGAGATGGCCCAGTGGTTAAGAGCACTGTCTGCTCTTGGAGAAAACCCAGTTTCAGTTCCCAGCACCCACATGGCAGCTAACACCCATCTATAACTCCAGTTCCAGGGGATCCAATGTTCTCTTCTGACCTCCATGGACATTGTACAACATGAATGACTTACATACAAGTAGGCAGTGCACACAAAAAATAAAAATAATATTTTTGAAAGAAGTGGATTAGTAGTATAATGCTAAATAGTATGTACACTGAAGATGGTTAAAATGACAAATTTTATTTGATGTATTTTATCACCCTTTGAATGTTCAGAATAAATATAAAAGTAGAAATATATAAATACATAAGTACAGTTGAAGACTTTAAAAATCTTGAAAAATCTGATCTGACCTTTTTTATATTTCTACAATACCTCAACAACAGAGTTTATTTGAAGTGCACATAGACAATTTCACAAAATAGACTAAATTCTAAATCATAAAACAAACCACAACAACACTGAAGAAACTGAAAAATATGTTTGTTCTTGAATCATAAAATGATTAAAGCTAGAAATCATTAACAGTAAGATATCTAGAAATTTCCCCAAATATCTGAAAATTATATAGTGTGCTGCTAAATTGCACATAGGTCAAAGAACAGTCATAAAAGATGTTAAAATATTTTTATTCAATGAAAATGAAAGCACAAATAGATCAAATTTTATAGGATATGGGTAAAGCAGAGCTTAGGGGAAAACATATAGCATCAAATGCTTACGTTAGAAAAGAAGAAAGGTCTTGGATCAATGAGATAATCTTTGATTTTAAAAAGCTAGAAAAGAAAAGCACATTAAGCCACAGCAAATTAAAAGAGAAAGAAGGAAATAATAGACACATCAGCAGCAAACAGTAACATGTAACATATACATCAGGACATTGAGATGAAAACAAATGATGGCTTCAAACATGAGCCGAGCCCTGGATCAGTCTCACTAAGAGGCTCTGAGTTACGGGTGTCGAATTGCTCTCAGGTGTATTTTCTGTGGCCACTTCCATGGAGTGCCCTCCAGGTGCATCTCAGGGAAATGATTTCACTGTGGTAAGAGCATCAGCATTCCACAGGAGCACACCTTCCAAATACAAGGCCCAAGCAGAATGGACCAAGGAAATATTTTTACAATCAGTTATGGACTGACCTGAGGGTGACTGGGATCCATGGCTTTCAGCCCTAAGAGGAGTATCTGTCTGTCTGGCTCATAGTTTTAAGTGGTTGTAAATGGAGAAGGTTCTAAACCCAAAGCATAGCTTAAACACTCAGCAACTGAATAAATCAGTGCATTGCATTTCCTACCCGTTTTGGATAGGCACAAACCTGACAACAAGATTCTTAAGCTTTCTAAACACATCTTAGAAATTGCCTTAAACATAAACAGTGATAGATCAAACTGAAACCAGAAATTCTCATGAACCCCTACTAATTTTCTCTCTCCTACTAATCAGCTATAATTGGTACTTATTCACCTGTTTTGCACAGTTAGCGCCCAGCTCTATATACATGAGCAGTATAGTTTAATTCTGCCTACTTTTAAACTGTACAGTACTGGCGTCACAGTTGTATACGGTTTCATCTCTGGTACGTCTTTGTCAGTAGCTTCTCAGTGTTATTCGTATTACAAGCTCTCATATCTCACCTGCTCTTCATTGTTAAACAGTGTTTTACTACTACTCTGCCATACCACTATCTACTTTTCTAGTGATGAATCTTTTAATTATTTTAAGTTCCACTTTACTGAAAGCTCCAAGGCAATTCTGGTATGAGTAAGGCTTGCATTTTAGAGACAACACTAAAAGCAGGACTACCAAGTCATAGCAAGAAATATCTTGACATCCATCGAGTAACACCTACTTTCCTTAAAGTGGTTATACAAAATTTAAACTCCTTAAGAATTGTTTGGGAGTTTATTGATTTAAAATGTTTGCTTTTCATCCTTCAACTTGTCTTTGCCTCTGTCACCCCTTTTGACTTCAGAAGATAACTTTTAATTTTTATTTTGAGCAAATTTGTTAGTTATTCCTTTATGGTTACCTCTTCTGAGTCTTATGCATGCATGTCCTTTACATGTTCCTCTAAAACCTGCTTTCCTTATTCCACATTACACTTAGGACTGTAATTCACTGTACTTAATTTCTGAGTACAAATATCTTAAGGAACTTTCAATTTTTATGAATTATAGAAAAATCTATATTTTTTTCTAAATTGATGTTTGTTCTCCTCCATCTTATGGCTATTCTTTTCCTTTCTATGATATCATTTTATTATAAATCAGGGCCTTATGTAAACATGAATGCCTTTATGAATTCTCTTCTGCTCTTAAAAGAGTAAAAACCTACTTGTAATCCAATGTTCCACTAAAACTGTAGATTAAATAAAATATACTTACAATAAGTCTTGTCTTTTAAAAATATGTACTCCCATCCCTGGATCAGCTACATAACTTTCAAAGCCCTATGGAAAATAAAAAGCAGATTTGCCAGGGAGCTGGGCACATAGCTCAGCAGTTAAGAGAGCTTGTATAATACCAGAATCACATTCCCAGCACTCATATTAGGCAGCTCACAACCACCTATACCTCCAGCTCCAGGGAATCTAACACTCTCTTCTGGCCTCCCTGGGTACCCACACTCACATATACATACATGCATACACACACATATACGTAAATAAATCAAAATAAATTTTTAAGAAAGTGCAACCTTGAATTCAACAAGATGATAACAGTATTAAATCAGTGCAGGGTTTTCAGTCTTCTACTTGAAGACTAAGCAAATCTACAGATCATATACTGACAAAGCCAAGGTCCTTGCTTACACCCTAAATTTCAGTGTGTTCAAACAAAGTTTTCTTGAAACAAACCTACAGTACACACTTACTATACTATCTATTGTTTCTTTGCACTAGATCAGGAAAACTAAGACCCATAGACTTTGTGTCTCACAAGTTTAAAATATTTACTCTTTTACTCTTAAAACAACAGTTATGCCAACCTCTGCCTGAATTTTCTAACATGCTATCTGGTGAGTAAAGGAGGATTGAAGAAAGAAGTAGAAATTGGACTGTACACTGAATGACAGGATTCGGATATGTTAAGACAAAAGAGAAATACCTCCTACATACTAGGAAAACATGAACTAAAACTTTGACACCAGGAACAGATATAATCAGTTGGTCAGTCAGCCAATGAAAAAGAAGAAGGGACTAACAAAGAGAATTACTTTGAGAAAAACTGAAAACTAAGTTGTAGAATATATATATATATAAAAAAAAACATGGAAAGTAGGACGTAACTTTGAAAGTGTTTTTTCAAGAGAAATTAGGCCATATTGACAGATTATTTTATCATGAGGCATTTGCCCTAAAAAAATTAAGGTACAGTTTTTAAAATTTAAGACAAATGTTCTTACTCCTGTTTTATATAATAAATCACCATTTTAGTTTGGACTATTTCCATCTGTGTTAATTGGTTTCTAAATAAAAATATTACACACACACACACACACACCTTTACTCATGGCCTATTATGTGTCTTTTTCTATTCTATTCATCAATATGAATCAGAAGGGTGTGCTTCGATTCCCTTAATATCAGATCACATATTCCTTGAACACAATAGCTCTTACCCAATGATCTCTTAGTGTGACTCCTTTGGAAGGCTGAAAGCTGCCACAAATTACTTCTCTTCTACAGACAGATAGATAGAACTCTTCCAGAAAGTCTGCCTGGTCTTACAGGGTTGAGGCCCAGGAACACACACTCAGTCAGTCCTTGGATCTAGCACACTAGTCAGGAAGAATGTTATGGGGTACCTACAGGTAAGCTTTCTAGAAACTGACAAGGAAGTAGAAAGACCTTTGGGACCATCTCATCATCTCCGATGCTTGTTCCCTTATAATAAAAGTAAGCCTTTCCCAATGCCCATACTTGGGTCTTCTGCCCAGTAAAATGCTGTGTTTATTTTTCATCTTCATTTCTATGTTTACTTTCTCTAATGTGTTAAGAAATGATGGCAACATACTGTGGCATTTTCTAGAGAACAGAGTCTACATTGTAATAGGAGGTTAAAAAAAACTAATCTATAAAATCCAAAGGAATTAATTTTAAGGTAAAATTTTTACACAATGAAGTTGTAGTTGAAATAATACTTGCAAGCAGGCTCTTTGTAGCAGCCTTAAAACAAATCAGATCACATAGGCAACTGTCATTCCCTCTTACATTATGTCATAGCCTGCCTCTCAGTCAGTGTCCATTTTATATCTAGAGAAAGGGTGATTGCCCCAGGAACCCCTCAGGAGCTTTACAACTTTGAGGCTGAAAAGGCTCAGGAGACCAATGTGTAAGTGACATTACTTAGGCTATTATGGTGACCCTGGCCCTATTGGAATATACTGCTCATGCTGGAAGGAATATTTATAGGGTTTGTAGAAACCTCTGGGCTCTGAAAAATAATGAATTTGCATGCAATACTCATATCAGCTAAATTCTCTTGCAGTTCATACAGGAAATTCATGTGACTGAAGAGTTTAGTTAGTCATTTTTTCTGGATTATGTAACACAAGCTGGAATAGTGCAGTTGAGCAAATCAGGCTGTAAGCTCACATCAGGCAACTCCAGAGTTTTTCCTCTTTGCCTAGGACCATACACCATCATAGCATTTGTCATAGTCCATGCTTAGAGACCCATGTGACACACTGAAAATCTCTTCATTATTTTATCACCAATATATGTTGTTGGTGGATTTAAATTCTGAAAATGAACATAAACAGGAGAGGAATTGAACAGAAAATAAAATCTTATTCTATTTATTGTTTTTGCTAATGACTATAGAAGTGTTATGAAGAAGATATAACAGAAGCCATCATTGCTTTAAAGATGAAAAAGCAATGGATTAGAAAAGTCAAGTCACTGGTCCAATCGCTCCTGTGACATGAAAACTTCCCGACTCATCTTTACTGATGTCCGATGTGCATGTCTTTGGACTTGTGGTTCAGACTGCCAAATAGCTTTCTATAGAAACATGTAGCTAAGAAGCACCTAATAGATATCAATGAATCAGCAAATGTGTGTGTGTGTGTGTGTGAAAAACAAATTAATTCATCAATTGGAATTTCTAAAATAAGGCCTACCATTTCCAAAGTCAGTCTCCAACAAGGTTACCCACACCTCATTTTTATAAAGTGATAGCTATCATCAAAATTGTTACTGAGAGACTTCCAAGTACTAGATAATAATAATATAACTTCACCTTCAATCTTTCCAACAACAAAATAGAAATTCTCATTTTACAAGTACGAAAATTGTCTAAATGGCCTGCTTAAGTTCATGAATGGTGGTTGGCAATTTATGTCTGGGCATTTCTTAGTCATCTTAGTCCAGTATTTACAATAGTATCAAGCCCAGGTACATTACTATAGCATTTTTATTTCAAAGTCCACGGAAGTTTTGAAGTCAAGTATTAATAGAGGTTTATCCCTTCTGGGATGGCAGCAGAGAGGAGACATCTAAAATTTTTATGCACCTCTTTATTTAAACTATGTTATGTTCTGTAGAAAACTATAAAATGGCTAACTCTTTCTATGCATTTTTCTATAGTTCAGGCCATTTTCCTCTCATCAAAGAAAGACAGCAGCTTCAGGCTGCCTTTACATTTGCCCAAAGCCTTCTACTCATAGACATGACATTGCACAATCCAGTTCCCTGACATCCACAGCCTCTTCCTGACTCTTGAACTCTCTATACCAAAGACAAAGGAGTTTTGTGTGTGAGGTCTCTATTATCCAGTGGTCTGAAAAATGGATGTAGCCCTTCAAATACCGTCTGCATGATGGGATGTCCCAAATGATCCTTCGGTTTCAGACTTCTCTTTAGAGTTTCACACCTGCACTGCATATGAACACACATATGTACCATACATATGCACACAGAACAAAAGAGAATTCTAAAATGTGTTCTTTTCCTGAGCATTTCTACATGCTGCTTCTCTGCCTGCCCTCCTGAAGGAGACATTTCTGACTACCTTAATTAACTATTTCACAAATACCTTTGTCCCACCCTACTTTTTTTCATATCTTGTCTCCTCTCCCTCAGTGCACAATGTAGCTTAGTCACTTTTCCACTCATTGTCCTTTTTTCCTACCTCCTCTTTAGAATGTGTTTAGAATGTTTGGAACAGGGGCTTCCTGTGTGTTCACTGTTGGATCTCCTTTGCCTAGAACAGAGCCTGGTACAGAGTGAGCAGGAAGAAGTCCAGTGTTTGTGTTTCTTTCTTTGACTGGTTGATGCCAGAAGAAAAACACATATTAGTTCCCAACTCAGAGAAATTGGTGGATAAGAAATGTCAAGTCAAGATCTACTATCTTCCCTGAGAAAAAATATGTGCCAAGTGTGCTTTGATGGGTGCTTCGTGTGCTATTTAAATATGCATCAGGATGTAGCCTTAAAAATGGTGGAGGAATGCTCCATCATTTGAAAAATTAATAAACTTTGAGGATATTGCAGTAAATGAAATAAGACGGACACAGGAAGACAATTACTACATGGTCTTACATGTGAAATTTAAAAGTTGGACTCATACATGTAGATAGCACAGTTAGGGCCACCAGAGGCTGAGAGGTGAAGAGAGATGTTGACTAAAGGGCACATAATTTCAGTTACACAAGACTAAGTCTTAGTGATCTAGTCAACACAATTACTCATGACTCATTATGTATTTAAAAAGTGCTGAGAATAGTCTAAATATTTTTGCCATAAAATAAGTGTTTCAGGTGACAGATTTGTTCATTTGCTTAATTTCATGATGCCACACTGCTAACACATGTGAAAACATCAGCTTAGAGCTAAGCATGGAGGTTCACACCTGCAATTTCAGGACTTGGGGTTTGAAGTGGAGATTGGAGAACCAAGAGTTCAAGGTCATCCTTGGCTACTTAGCAAATTCAAGACTATTTTCGGCAACATGAAATTCTCTCTCAAAACAAAACAAAACCAAAACAAAATTTCCCTCTGTTCCTTAAATGCACACATTTATTGTTCATCATTTATAAATAAAACATTACATTTTTTGAGTAAAAATATATACTTGAAATGTACTTGATATCAAAGTTCAGAAAGTCTTATAACCAGAGAAAGGGGAGTATATCAGAGACTGCTCTTAATTCATAATAATTTTGATGATTTACTAGCTCTTGAGCATCAATTTGATTGGGGAGTCAAACAGTTTAATAGAACTATAACTTTGCTATTATTCAGTGGGAAAGCAGTCTTCTTAAAAGAAGTAGTCTCACATTTTGAGCCATAGCTAGTCCCACTCTCCACATATCTAAAGAGTCCTCAAGGCTGCTGTTCCATCCAGCAGCAACTGTTCTGGGCCTCTTGTTAAGTTCCAACACTGACATCAATGGCTGAGATCTCAGACACCGTCTTCAACAGACTATAGATATGAAATAGTCCTTACAACTTTCCACTCTACCAGAACAGCTCTAGCCCTTTCACTGTCTGGTGACTGAAGATCTCCCCAGAATCTCTATTGTTTCTCCACAACTTGGATTAGGACGCCAGAGGCTACACAGTAACCACAGGGCCCACCCTACTCACACCAACCACAACTGGCACAAAACCTGTAGCAGAAGAAAGAATTCCATTTAGGTAGAAATAGTAATTTTACCTCTACTCAGTGCTCAACTGTGATTTTATTAATTCTTCCTGGCTTTTCATTGTAAAGCAGTGTAGGGCTGTGGGAAAAGCAGTCAGGCATCTGGTAGCTGTGTGATCTTGAACAAGTCATTCATTAGCCTTCATGTGTCAAATATGACACCAGATCTTCTGCTTGTTTATAAAGTGCCTTAATGCCAATCCACCTTTATCTAAAACCTGAGCCTCACATGTTCCATGGGTACCACTTCTAAGTCTGATTATCACTTTCTAGTCACCATCCATGATTACTAAGAAGTCATTACTACATGGAACCAGTTGGTATATTCAAAATAACTTCGGTAGAAATTGCTAACAGTATGACTCAGGTTTAAAGTCAAATGTAGTTAAAGCCTCCTTGGAGATGTGAACAAGCAAAATCTCTAGGCCTGAAGGTGCTGCAGCTTATTTGTCATCATTTGTACTCAGAATGTCAAAAGACAATTGCAGAAACAGATAGAAACCCAAGTTACCAATTGTCGATTGTAAAACTAAATGTTCCTATGAAGTAAAAGCTACTGTAAATGACAATGTTATATAGAACATAGTGCCATTTTCTTCATGCCAGCATCACGTCTTTTGGGACCTTGGTATAACTGCAAATTTCAGAGCCCAAGTCCAAACTGTTTCATCAGAATACTGGGATAGCATAAGAGTTGTTGGTGTTATCTTCTCCAAATGAGTCCTATCCAGACTAATATTTGAGAAGTACTGCTAATACCACAGCGGTTACCAAACACAAATGGTTATAGAGTCAAAGTCACAATAAGTGAGTGCCTCACTCTGATTGAGACCTGTGGTGAAATGGAAAGGTCATGTTCCATTTGAAAGATGAAGCTCTCAGGCAGATGAAGCAAATGCTACTCTGCAGAAACTGGAGTTCGAAAATCACAGACATATGATTAGCTGTCAAATGTATGTATGTCCCACAAATCTATATCTACAATTTAGGTAAGTATGGTGTGTGTGTGTGCGTGTGTACAAATGAGTTATAAATACAGATATTAAGTAGGACACGTGCCAGTAACAAATTCAAGAAAATTTGTAGCCTAGCAGAATTGAAGTATGCTCATGGACCCATAATAAATACTTACAACTGGTCATAATAATCTTTACCTCAAAACCGATTTCCTTTTCAAAATTGTTCTCAACACAACAACCCAATATCACTCATCGATGATATTTGGTAATTGAAATGGACATGATGCAACTTGATGAGCCCAGAACAGAGAACAGCACCACGCACTGGATCTGCATCCATTATTTACAGTGGTGCCTAATTAACTTCATTAATTTTTTTTCCTCTGAAGTTCAAGATCACTAAAAATTCACTAGCTTTTAAAGTTTCATAAAACATGGCTTCTGATGGTTAAATGTTTTTGAAAAATTATATCCATGTTAATTCTCACCTTGCTTCTTTATTTTTGTTGTGCTAGAGATCAAATCCTGGACCTTAGGCGTGCAAGACAAGTGCTATAGCACAGGCTCCATCTGCAACTGACACCCTTTTGAAACTGAATCGGTTACTTCAAGTTTTCTTCTCTTTAATATATTTTTGCTTGGTCGGTAAAGATTTATTTCATCATTTATTTGTATGCATGTGTATGTGTGTGTATGTGCGTATCTATGCAAATGTATACAGGTGCTCCTGAAGGCCAGAAGAAGGTGTCATATCCCATAGACCTTGAGTAAGAAGTGACTGTGAGTCATCCAATGTGTGTGCAGGAAACTGAACTCTGGTCCTCTCAAAGACCAAAAAGGGCTCTGAACTGCTATGCTATCTCTCAGTCTCTCCAATCCATTCTTAACATTCTGAGACTGCTTTCATCCATCTGTCCATGTAATCCTTCCATAAGTATGTTTTGTATTTCTCTTTTATGTCTTGAGATTCCAAAGGCAAGAACTGAAGAAGTAACAGGGAGCAAATGTTGATAAAAGAAGAAAAAATTGAAAATTTTGTTGAAAAATTTGTCCATTAGGTGATGAAAACCAATAATATCTGTTTTTTAAAGTGCAAGTTTTAAAATTGAGGAGGGCATGAGCACTTGTTCTACACATTCTTAAAAACTGTAGACTGGAAAGATTTCTCAACGATTAAGAGCACTTGCTTCTCTTGCAGAGAATCCAGGTTCAGATGCCAGCATGCACATGGTGGCTAACAAAGAGAATTAAATAATTAGATCTGCAATGCAAATTAATCACTAGAAACTATATATATGTGTATATATATACACACATACACACACACACACACACACACATACACACACATACATGGTAAGCTCATCAATAAAGACACTACACAGAAGAGAGGATGTCAGTATTCTAGGGAATAAGTAAGTAATCTAAGAGTGTAGTAATAGGTAAAGAAATAAAAATAAAAGATTAGGGTGTTAAGAAAAGCTGTAAAATTCTTATTTATTATATAGAGACGTAAGAACATACAATTATAAGGATAAAGATTCTCTTGAGAGACAAGGAGAATTCTTCAACTGAGAGAAAATATGAGAAAATGTAGTCATAAATTCAAAATGCATTTAATTAGTTAGTTTGGGGATATGCAAATGGAGATATCTTTACAAATGTTTTTTAAAAGTCTGAATTAGAAAGGGGAGCCCAGGGTTGAAGAGAAGCAGTTAGCTTCCCCATACAACTTACAGGGCAAAGGCAAACATGGCCTTTCATTCTAAATCTGCTCCTTACTATACATGTGCCCAACTAGATATTGCACTTCCAATCATGCATACCAGTTAATTCCACAGCTTTGTATTTATCATCATTTCTCTGACTGAAGCTACCTTTATCTTTAAACCCGTATGACAAATCTTTTGACTTTGAATTTTACCTTAATTTCTACAGACTCATGAATTTTTCTCAGAGGTCTTCATTTAAAAAATATACGTGCTACGCTCCCTCTGCCACCACCAGGACTATATGATCCTCACACAACCTCTAACCCACCAGGTACGCCCCCTCAGGCCCTCTTCAAGCCCTTCCAGTGAGTGAGCCCTCTAGCACCACCAGAGCAGTGTGATTCCCACTGCAACCACCATCCAAAGACTATCAGAAGAACTGTGTGAATCTTCAGCAGACCATTGAATCTTCTAACTCTACAGAAAATTTGTTCCTGGACTGAGAAGTGCACATAACTAGCCATGCCAGGAAACCATCTGACACCCAACTTGTACTTCAAGACAACATTACTTCAAGACTGAATCCCAAGCACTATTTAGCTGGTCAACAACACAAGTTGGAGTAACAGCAAACAAAGACAAAAAATACCCACTCAACAAAGATGAGACCAGATATCCAAGCCAAGATGTGGTGTTAGTACAACAACATTGCAATCACCTAAACAAAAAGACTGACTCTTATTTGAGAATGGGCTCATACTCAGAGTACATGTGGTTGCCCAGATCTCTTGGAATTACATATCCTGGAACTGTGCTAATGAAACAGTCCCTGGATCCCTTTTCTCTGGAACTCTGTCCTCAAGTCAGGTCCCAACCATACTTTTATTCCAAATAGTTTTCTCCAGTTTCAATTAGTGAAGTACAAGTTTGGCTTCACATTTATCTTAACAGACTGTCCTGTCTTTTTATTCCTAGTTCTAGAATGTCTCATTCACCCAAAGTCAAGTGTATCTTCCCAGTATTCACTGTGTGCAATAGATATGGGCATGCGCAGCCTTTCAGATCTTTGATATGTTAATTCTCAAGCATACCCACATTCATTCCTCCTCTTTTTGGTTAGAGTCCCAAACTGAGGTTCCCAGCAAACAAGGTCAGGTACTCAGATAACAAGACAGAAGAGCACATGGTTTTACAGGGGTTAATACAAAGACAGTCCAGATTATATGCATTTGATAAAAGTCAGTCCTACAACAAGAAATACCACCAATGACTTAACTCCAGATACCTAAGAATGAAAATCATGAAAATAAAAACAGATGAATGAAATATAGAAAAAAATCCAAGACATGAAAATAAAATTTAATTAAAAAAAATAGAATTTCTGAAGTAAAGTCAAATGGAAATAAAATGAGAAACTCAGTCAGTCAAATAAAAAGCTGGAAGTTTTAACAATAGAATGTATCTCATAGAAGAGAGAATATTAAGCTAGAAGACAAGGTAGTGGAATTGGATCACATAGTCAAAGAAAATGTTAAATTAAAAAAAAAACACAAAACAAAAGTTACTAATATGTACTGAACAAAAAAGACATTGAAAGCTGCAGGAAGAGTAAATCACATATAAAGGCAGGACATCAATATAATACCTGATTTTTTAAGTGCAAATTTTAAATTTGAGAAGGGCATGAACTGTTGTTCTACAAATTCTTAGAAACTATAGGTGCCTAGCCTGGAGAGATTTCTCAGTCATTAAGAGCACTTGCTTCTCTTGCAGAGAGATCAGGTTCAGATCCCAGCACCCACATGGTGGCAAACAGAGGCCCATAAATCCAGTCCTCTCTTCTGACCTCCATGGTCACTGCACACATGTGGTGCACTTAAATACATATAGACATAACACTCATAAACACAAAATAAATAACATACTTTTTAAAAAACCACAGGTGACAGCCAAGACTATTATACCCAAGAAACCTGTTAGTTATAATCAAAGGAGGAAAAAGGACCATTCTCTCATAAAAACAGATTTAAAACCAATAAGCCAGCTCTAAAGGGACTACTGGAAGAAAGTCATAGGTTTGAAAAGAAAGTTCATTGCATTCAAGAGAGCAGAGAGAGTAAATAATTCCAGGACAGTTATAAAAATAGGTATAATAAAACAGCAGCACCACAATAAAATAACAGTAATTAGTGCACATTGCTCAATAATAACTCTCAATATTAATGGTCTAAATTGCCCAATGAAAGGACACAGACTGAATGATTGGTTTAGAAAACAGGATCCATCTTTTTGCTATCTCTAAGAAACACAAATCACCACAAAAGAGAGATACTACTCAACTGGAACTAAGAAACAATGACGCATAGCTAATCTAATAGCTGACCAAATAGACTTCAAATCAAAATAGGACAGAAGAGATAAGGAAAGATACTTCATACTCATTAAAAGAAAATCCACCAAGAGCTTATAACAATTCTAAATCTTTACAAACTGAACAAAGGGACAACCAACTTCTTAAAAGATACTTTGCTAGACCTCAAACCAGACTGACAACAATACTATGATAGTGGGTGACTTCAATATCTATGTGCCACTAATACACAGGCCATGTAGACAGAAACGAAACAGAGAAACTCTGAGTTTAAAAAAGCATCATAAAACAAAAGAATCTAACATTTATCTGTGGAGCATTCCATCCAAGCACTAAAGATTAAATTCATATAAGTAACCATGGAAATTTCTCCAAAATTGATCATATATTAAGACACAAAGCACATCTCAAAAACTGAAGGAAAATTTACTCATACCCTGCAGTCTAGCTGACAACAAAAAATAATTCTGAACATAAATAGTAACAGAAAGTGCAGAAGATACTCATGGAAATTAAGCAACACACTGCTGCACAAAAATGCGGTCAAGGAAGAAATCCAAAAGAAAATTTTAAAATTACTGGTATGAATGAAAATTAAAACACAATATAACACAGTCTATATGACACAATGAAGGCAGTCCTTAGAAGGGAGTTTACAGGACTATGTGGCAATCTCAACAAATTAGCGACATCTAATGATTCACCTGAAGGCCTTGGAAAAGAAATAACAACACCCAAAAAAGTAGTCAAGAAGAGATGAACAAAATAAGGGTTGTAGTTAATGAAATAGAAATTAAAAAATCAATGAATCAATAAAATGAAAAGTCGTTCCTTTGAAAAGTTTAACAAGATTGATGAATATTAAACCAGTTTATGTAAAAGATACAGAGAAAGAACAACACAGATCAATAAAATTATAGATGAGAATGGAAACATTATAACAGATATTTAGAAAATTCAGAGAATCAAAAGAACATACCTTAAAAATAAATTCCCCACTGTTCTAGTTTGCTTTCAATCACTGTGATAAAACACACTGACTAGCAGCAACTTGGGGAAGAAAAGGTTTATTCAACTTAGATCTCCCAGGTCACAGTTCACTAAGGGAGCCCAAAGTAGGAACCCAGGGCAGGAACCTGGAGGCAGAAGTTGAAGCACAGGCCATGGAGGAAAGCTGCTTACTGGCTTGCTCCTCTGACCCATGCTCAGCCTGCTTTCTTATACAATATAGAACAACCTGCCTGGGGGTGGCACTACCCACAGTGGGCTGGGCCCTCCAACATTACTTCACAGTCAAGAAAGCACTCCATAGACATGTCCACAGACCAGTCCAATGTAGGAAATTCCCCAACTGAGGGTCACTCAATGCAGGTTTGTCAAGTCAACAATTGAAAGCTATCCAGGACACCCACTAACCTGAAAAATATTTAAAAGAAAAGGATAAAATTTTAGATATGTGTAGCCTATGAAAGTTAAATAAGTAAAAATAACATAAATAGTTTAAACAGACCCATAAAACCAACGAGATAGGTGCAGTAATTAAAGCACTCCCAACTAAAAGGAGCACAGTATGATATGGATTTAGTGCACAATTCTACTAGATCCTTATGAACTAACACCAATATTCCTTAAATTATTCCCTAAAATAGAAAAGGAAGGAACACATACCTATTCTTTTCATAAGACTAGGTTTACTCTGATACCAAACCAAAAAAAAAACACAAACAAACAAAAATTATGGAGCAATCTCCCCGATGAACATAGATGCAAAATTTTTCAATAAAATACATGCAAACTGAATTCAAGCACATCAAAAGACTCATCTACCACAGTCAAGTTGTCTTCATCTCTGATATGAAGGAATTATCCAATATATATAAATCAATAAATGTAAGCCAACACATAGACTCAAGAACAGAAAACACATGATCATCTGATTAGGTACAGAAAAGGACTTTTTTACTGGAGAGTTCATAGAGCCTACAGAAAAACCTATGTTACTTCTCTAGACAAATGTAATTTCCTACTGTATGTTAAATAAGTATCCTTATATTTACAGACAAATGTAATTTTTACCACTTAGCAAAGAAACTTCTTTATGCAGTAGATTAAGACTATTACAGAGTTCCACAACTGATCAAAGATGGAAAATAAGTATCTATGAGATACCCAACTCTAAGTGACACACCTACAATGGAACCCCTACAACTAAGGCTCATGAAAATAGCTGAACAGAGGGTAGAGAAAATATTAATGCATCTCTCAACACTCACTAGTGAAGATTCCTCAAGCAACGGAGTGTGATTAAACAGAAAGCTACAACAACCAAATTTAAAGAATAAGAGATGGCAGATTGTGTTCCCTAGGATAAGATTCCTACATTAAACTTCTGCCATTTACGACTAGGCACTTCACAGTCTTGTATTATCTTCACATTGACCATTTGTGTGTCACTATGTTGATTGCTATGTGATGTAAGAACTTCTCTGGTGATAGTTGAAAGATGCATTAATCTATGGATATAACAATAAGTCATTATGAGTCAGTTTTATGCTATGTCTGTTTAAGAGAATGAGGGTAACAGATGCTCCCCTATGGCCTGTGATCTGTCCAGCCACAGATTCATGCCCCTGATAGCATCTGTTATAGACTCCCTGTTGTGAATCAGGCCTTAAATCCAATTACAAAGTGATTATGTATTCCCATAATATTCATGCCACTACTGCACTAGTGGGTTTATTTTCCCAAACTAGGTGTTATTGTAGCTCACAAGGTTTACAGCTGGATAAAGTTAATAATTACCTTTCTCTGGCATTCACATGAATATCATTTTCTAATGCTATGAAAGTTAGAAAGCAGAGATGTAGCTTCAAGGTCAGTGTCAGCTTCATTTCTCTTTGTATTGCAACTCAGGTATGTAGTGTCTTAAAGTCAAGTCATGGTAGATAGTGAAGTACAGTGGTAATGGCCAGTATTGTTTGAGGGTCTATGGGATCTCTAGTCAACATCTCTAAAACACATCTCACTATCAACCATCAACATCATCTTAAGGTAAATGGATAGATAAAGGTATTACAAGCAAATAGAACTAAGAAACAAGCCGATGTAGCTATTCAAATACTTAACAAAACAGAATTTAAACTGAAACTAGTCAGAAGAAATAGTGAAAGTTCCTTCATACTTATTAAAAGAAAAATTCACCAACAGGCTATCACAATCCTAAATATATAGGAATCAAACACAGGGGCATGCAGTTTCATAAAAGAGATTCTATTACTATTAAAATTTCATATTAACTGCAATATAGTGATATTGTATGGCTTGAATATCCCATTGTCTCCAACAGGCAGGCCATCCAGACAAAAACTAGAGAAACCCTGAAGTTAAATGACATCATAGGACAAAGTGACCTAACAGAAGTCTAGAAAACATTCCACCCAAATTCTATTGAATGGACTTTCTTCTCAACAACCCATGTAACATTCACCAAAACTAACCACATACTAGGACATAAAGCAAGTTTCCAAAAATTTAGGAAAATTGAAATACCATTCTGTATTCTACCACAAAAGAATAAAGTTAAATGTCAGCAACAAAAGAAATGGAAAAAAAGTACGTGAACTCATGGAAACTAAATAATCTACTGAATGAAAATGGGATCAAAGGAAAAGTGATGGAGGAAATGTACAAATTCCTAGAACTGAATGAAAATTTAAACACAGTATAACCAAATCTATAGGACACAATGAAATTAGTCATAAGAGAAAAACTGATAACACTAAGTGCCTACATCAGAAAATTAGAGATATCTCATATTCACAACTTAATCATGCACCTGAAAGCCTTGGAAAAGCAAGAACAAACAGCATGTAAAAGGAGTACATGAGAAAAGATAAATAAAATCAAGGTCGTAATTAATAAAATAGAAATGAAGGAAACAATACAAAGAATCAACTAAATGAACAGTTGGTTCTTTGAAAAAATTAAAAAAGATTGACAAATATTAACCAAAAGAAAGAAAGGACCCAAATTAATGAACATGATATGGAAAGACAAACAGCACAGCAGACCATGGGGAAATTCAGAAAACCATAAGAACATACTTTAAAAATCTGTAGTCCCCCAAGCTGGAAAACCTAAAAGAAATGGATACATTTCTGTATGTGTGGACTAGGAAAGTTAAATAAAAATGGTATAAGTAATTTAAACAGACCCATAACAATCAATGAGATAGACACAGTAATGAAAAATCTCCCAACGAAAAAGAGCCAAAGACAAGATGGATTCATTACTACAAAACTTTCAAAGGAGAAATAACACCAATACCATTTAATTTATTCTGTAAAATAGAAAAGGAAGCCAGTATTAGTCTGGTACCAAACCAGACAAAGACACAACAAAAAACTTGAAAGTTGTAGCCCAATCTCTCTGATAAACACAAAAATTCTTGATAAAATACTTGCTAATTGAATGCATGAACAAATCAAAAAACTTATCTACCAGGATCAAGTTGGCTTCATCCAAGTAAAGCAAGGATAGTGCAACATTCATAAGTCAATCGATATAATCCACCACATAAATAGACTCAAGAACAAAAATCACATGAGCATCTCATTAGTGGGACAAAAGGCCTTGGATAAAATTCATGATAAAAGATATTGAGAATCTACAGATACTTGGGACATATTTCAACACAACAGACAATCTATAACAAGCCCACAAACGATATCATAGTAAGAGGAGAAAAACTGAATGCATTCCCCTTAAAATCAGGAACAAGACAAGGATGCCCACTATCTCCATTCATGTTCAGTATAGTACTTGAATATTTGATTCCATAAGATTCCACCAGAAAACTCCATGATCTAATAGATATATTCAGCAAAATAATAGGATACAAAATTAAGAGGCAAAGATCAGTAACCTTCCTATACACCACCAACAAATATACTGAAAAAGGGACTAGGGAAACTATCCCATTCACAATACCTTCAAAGAAACTACAGTATTTTGGAGTCAGCATAATTAAAAAAGAGAAATTTTAGATAATAAAAACTTTAAAGGTTGAAGAATATAGCAGAATCTTGGACCATGTTTTACACCCACATGATTACAGTCTCCTGATATTTGACAGTGTCCAAAATCACGCATTTGAAAAAGTAATCACCAATTTCAACAAATGGTTGAGTGAGGTTCAACTAGATAACTACCTGATGAAGAATGCAACTAAATCTTTTTCTTTCACCTTGTACAAAACTGAAGCCAAATGGATCAAAGACCACAACATATAAACTGATACTCTAAATCTGATAGAGGACAAAATATACAATACATTGGAATTTGCAGGCACAGGAAAGAATTTTCTGAACAGAACCCTGATAGCACAGGGATTAAGTCTTATAGCTGATAAATGGGGCTTCATGAAACTAAATCTTCTGTATAGCATAGGACACCATCATTTGAATTTAGAGGCATCCTACAAAATGAGAAAAAGAATTTACCAGGTATATAAACTGACAGAGGGTAAGTATATATATATATATATATATATATATATATATATATATATATATACATATATATGTACACACTATATATACTATATACAAAGAACTCAAAAACTAAATATTGAATAAGACCTCAAATAACTCAATTAGAAATTGGGTCAAGGAATTATACATAGAGTTCTCAAATGATGAAAAATAAATAGCTAAGAAATATTTTAAATAGTTAGTATTTTAACTATCAGGTAAATGAAAATTAAAAGTATTCTGAGATTTCATCTTATTTCAATCAGGTAGGCTATAATCCAAACATAAATACATTAATAAACCACTACCAACAAAAAATACGTAAATATAAATGATGATAGGGCTGGAGAGATGGCTCAGTGGTTAAGAACACTGGCTGATCTTGCAGAGGTCCCGTGTTTGATTGCCAGGACCCACATGGCAGCTAACAACTGTCTGTACCTCCAGTTCCAGGGGATCCAAGGCCCTCTTCTGACCTCTATGGGTATCGTACAATATGGGCAATATATTCATACATATAAAATAAAAATAATAAATAAAATATTAAAAATAATAAATAAAGCCAGATGCTGGCAAGGACATAGAGGGGAAAGGAGCACTTATTCACTGTTTAGAATACAATCTGGTGTAGACACTATGGAATTCAGTGTGGTGCTTCCTCAAAAAATGTGATCTGGCTGTTCCACTCCTGGATACATTGTATTGGATAGCACTGGTTGTCAACTTGATACACCTGAAAAGAGGGGTTATCAGTTGGGGAATTTCCTCTATCAGACTGGCCTATGGACATGTCTGTAAAGTATATTCTTGATTGTTTAGTGATGTAGGAGTGTCCAGTCCACTGTGGGTTATACCACTTCCTGAGATGATGATCCTGGGTTGTATAAGAACATAGGTTGAACCTAGGCCAGAGGCGCAAGCCCATAAACAGTGTTCCTTCATGGTCTGTGCTTAAGTCCCTGCCTTCAGGATCCTGGCTGCAGTTCCCGCCCTGGATTCTCTGAGTAATAGACTATTACCTATTAGAGTAAAAGGAAATAAACCCATTCCTCCCCAAGTTGGTTTTGGTAAGTGTTTAACACAACAATAGAGAATAAACTAGAACAGGCACAGAAATGCTTATCCATGTTTATTGCTGTTCTTTCTAAAATAGCCAGGAAATGGAAACAGAGATATCCATCAGCTGGTCAATGAATAATGAAAATGTGGTACATTTCCACAATGGAATGCTATTCAGATGTTAAGAAAAACAAAAATGAAATTTTCAAGAAATAGATGGAATTAGAAACAAGCATCCAGAGGAAGGTAACCCAGACCAAGAAACACAAACATTGCATCTTACTACCTATAATCTTTAGAGAAGTGGGCTTCTCTTATAATATCTGTAGAGGTCAGGCAACTAATAAAGGGCCAAGGGATGTGGGCTTCATGGGAGAAGAGATAGAATGTAGTGCTATAATGGGAGATATAATGAAATATGAAAGATTAAATAGGGTGGGAAATGCGATGGAGTGTGGGGAGAGATAACTCCCACTAAAGGCATTTGAATGATTCAAATGAAAAAAAAATCTACTACTATAGAAGCTTCTTAAAATATATACATATAAAATATTTTCAAAAGAGTTTAAATGGAGGTACCCTATAATGGAGGTACCCCACCAGACTCCACAAGCTAGTAAATAAATAATTCAAATGTCAGGAATGGGATCCTCTTTTGAAGTTGTTGACCAAAGAGATATCACATATTCTCAAACAATCCTGGTCATCACCCCTGCCCTTGATTATCCTCCAGAACTTCATGGTAAGGTCCTATTGCTGAAGACACTGCATATATGAGTTGTAGAACACACAAGGAAAAGATCAAACAGATACTGACCTCAAAGTTTCATCTCTACCAACTAGCTTTCATAGTGCTGGACGGCACTATGCATGCTACCAGAAAAGAAAAGTAACAATTGATCTTACTCAGCTATAAACCCTGTGTGCTATAAGAAGTGGCCTGACAGGTCTACCCGTGCACGAGTGGCACAGATGTTATAGGAGTAAACAAACACTTTTTTTGATGGATTTAAGGCCACAAGATGGGCCATACCTGCTATGGCAATCAGGACCAAGAACCTGTGGCTTAAGAAGTCACAGTCTTTAGGGGAGATCATACTACTATTATTTTGCTAAATGGATATAACGTTAAACCACATCTTAATGTCTTAATGTTATAACTATAGTTTAGTGAATCTCTCAGCTCTCACCAGAAAAAGTCTTCTTGCAAAAGATGATGATTAAGACAGAGACCCTCCCCCAACTGCTCAATGTGCAGAGAATAAAGGACTGTGAAGTGTTCAGTTCTAAATGGGCCATTGCAGAAGAGGGAACAGAAACTGCAAGTGCCAGATGTTCTAAATGACAGGTAACTTGTCTGGACACCAGAGGGTAGCTGTACATATAAACCCATAGCACTTAAGACAGCATGCACAAAACCTATGCTAATGCAAGTCAGAGAGGGGTGAGCATGAATGGGGGAGGGTAACACAGAAAGCTTTAACTTTAGCAGAGACTCTATTGACAATTGATAGATGCTGGGAGAAGGAGTCAGATTTCTTTTAGGGTATGATGCTTATTGGGTAGGTTGACCACACTCCAGGAGGTGTACACACACCCAAGAGTATTTAGGGGGATTCTCTAGAAACCCTTAGTACATGTATAGTGAATCACATGTAGAGCATAGGTGACTCCCACTCAATTAGTCTGACAGTCTCTTCGATTGGAATGTTTATTCTACTCTGATTCAGTGCTATTACTGATATAATTGAAATTACATTTGTCATTTATCTCTTGGTTGCTTTTGATGTCATGTCTTTATATTTTTCTGTTCCCTTTACTGCCTTCTTTTGTGTCAAATAATTCTGTCAGATAGTGATAAGATTATATTTCCACTGCTGTCATTTTTTTCTTTTTAATAATCACAAAGTATTTTAATTTATGGGATGCAATATAATTTCTAGTTATTTTTAACTAACATAAAACAAATATTATATGAATTTATCACATACTATGGAATGTTATGACATGTACACATGGGTAATGAACAAATCAGGCTAACAAATGTCTCATATTCTCCAATATTAATCATTTCTATATTTTGAAAAGTTTTTAATCTTTTAAGAGTTATTTTCTCCGTTGTTATCCCAGGTATTGCAGCATGTACCTTAACTTACCAAAACAAATGCTATTGAGAACATTTCGTGTTAATATGAATTAAATCCAATAAAAAGAACAGTTTGTTCAAACACAAATCCATTTTCCTCCCACTTTGTTGTTGGTGATGGTGCCGTGTATGTTACGTGTATACATGTGATGACCCTCAAGGTACAATTCTGCAATTGATGCTTTATACAGTTATATCTTTTATAATAATCTTAAAAGAAGTCAGAAAACATATGCTGATACTATCGTTTACATTTATCCAAATGTATTCTGGTGAACTTTATTTCTGTGAATTCCTTTTATTTCAGTATCATTTCCTTCAACTTGAAGAACTTCCTTTGTTACTTTTTCTTACACAAGTCTGACAGCAATAAATTCTGTTTTCATTTCACTCAGTATTTTCAGTTCGTCACTGCTTTAGCCTCTGTCATACAGTTTTTTCTGATAAAAAATTAATGACTATTAATCTTAATTCTGTTTTCTAGTATGTGCTCAAGATTTCCTCTTTGGTGTTTGGTTTTCTTCTTTAACTATGGCAGGTCAACTTTATCCTTTTTAGAGCACACAGAGCTTTTGGCTATATATGTTGTCTTATATCAGATTTTAGCAGAATTTTGGTGATTGTTTATCTTACCTATTTCCTGCCCTTTTCTCCCTCTACGGTCTTTGTGAGTCTTCCATTATATGTATGTTGGCATACTTGATGTTGTTTCACAGGCCTCTGAAATACCATTCTTTGTTCAGTTATTTTCCCATATTTTCTCTCAAATGGAATTTTTCTATTAGTCTAATTTCTCTGATTCTTCCATCGCTTTTATATCTGCTTATGCTATATCTGCTGTGAATTTCATCTTGTTACTGTTTTGCTTCTTTTACTGTACTTTTCAATATAGCATTCTATTGTTACTCTTTAGGAGATTCTTCATTACTTATTAAAAATAAATCATGAATTATCAGTATACTTAATTTTAATTCTTCAAACTTTCTTTCCTTCCATAGAGTTGTTTACAATAGCTGCTTTGAAATGCTTATCTGATAAGTTGAGGAGCTGAGTATCGTCAGGAATTCTTTATTTTTTTTACCCAATATTTGAAGCATAAATTCCTCGTTCTCTGCAAGTTTCTTTTGTTTTGTGACTGTAGATTTTGGATCATATATTGTAGCAACTCTACATTTTCCCTGAGAATTTTTATTGTTATTATTGTTGGTTTTCTGGATAGTTTTTCCTTTAGTTTTGCCACTGCTTTGCTTATTTTAGTGCTTTGTCTGTTTCTTCCATAATATGTGATTAACTTTTAGTCTAGTGACAAATGAACCATCCACATGCATTAGTCTAGCAAAGTTATACCCAAAGGTTAAGCAGAAGGCCTTGGATGATTAAAGTCAATAAAGGTTTGACTATGTTCATGGGATTCAGAGAGGATTCACACAGTTTCCAAGTTGAGGAACTAGATGCTTGACTTATCTTTAACTCATATGTTTAATTTATAGCTCATATCTGGTTGCTCTGTCTTTTCTCCGCTGATCGACTACTATTTTGTGCATCAAAAGCTACTGCATATTAATTCCAAGGCTTGATAATTTTCTCTTTAACTGTTCTTATTGTTTATTTGACCCTAGGTCATGCTAACACTGACCTCTGCCTTGATCACCACCTATTAGCTGACATTTCAGATATCTGGGATGCTGGTTCTCTCCCTAATGCCTGTCTTGTGTGCTTATTCTAGAAGCATGAGCTTGCAACCAAAGTCTAATAGAAAGATGTTTTACAAAGAGAATGTATTTCCTTTTCCAAGGTACTTTTGTTTCTATTACAGTGTTTTAACCTCTAAATCACCCAGCAAATGCTTGTTGCATTAAAATTAAGTAAAATTACAATAGTTTCTATTTGAAAGCACCTTCATTTTGGGCAAAATTTTAATTCCTAAATAGTTGAGAAAGCTTTGTAATTTATATACTCATTTATTGTGTAGTGGTGATCAACCAGAGAAAGGAAATTTAGAATGGCATAAAAACTTCAAATATTTTCACACAACCAAGAATATATGCCAGATAGTTTAAGTTGCAAAACTAAACTCTTACATCTAAATACTGTCTGTCTGCATTAGAGATGAATATGTCTTTAGTAATGAACCAACATGGCTGTTATGCTCTCCCACAGATAACCATAAACTAAAGATTCTCTCAAAGTATAATATGCATATTAATTAGGTCCTACAACAGTTGAGAGACTTCTGGTCTGTTCCCACCAGCAAATTCATGAAATGCATCTACCTTAGTTAGTAGCAAATTTAAAAATCCTGAAGCAAGTTAGGGGCATCGGGAAGAGTGAGCACCCCAAGGAAAGGGCAAACTAAAGTTCAGAGTTTTTCACATCTTGAAATGATGCCATGTGATCTAATCAATGGACTTCATTTGTAGGCAGGCTAATCCCTAATACCCACAATTGGAACAGACAGTCCTGTTCAATTAATATGTGGTCAGACTGTTTTTGCATTTGGTGTAGAAAATGTAGGTGTTTTCACATTAAAATTCAAGTATTCAAATGCATTTCCTCAAGAGAATTGGGATTTAAGGACTAGTGCTGAGCTATGTATAATAGTAATATAAAGAAGTTTGCCCACTAGAATTTTAAACTGAGGTTGGGATTTACTTTGGGGAAAGAATATCAAAAATTGAGCCTTTAGATTTTAGACTCTATAGAGTCATTTAATACAGACAATTCAATGTACATATAAACAAACTAATTCTTTTTCTTTTTTATAACACAAAAATCGACAGGCTGATATTTACTCCAAGGAATATGTTAGTAATTGTTTACTTCTGATTTTGTAGATTTGCACATATATAAGCTGATTGAAATCATTTCAATTTGTTGTAAAAGAGATAATTAAATTATGTATTTATTACTGTCAAATATAATATTGTTCTACTGTATTTAGCTAAACTGTCTTTACAAATACAGCAGTAAATTTGAGTCAGATAATCCCAAATTTTAAATAGTTCTGGAGTGTGGTGAAGGTCAGTGGGAAAATGAACTCATATATTAGGACAGACTATGAAAACTTTCTTTTCACATTAAAGCAAAAATTCTTACCAAGTCCTCTATACACATCTGAACTGGTACACTCAGCCAAAGGTGGTGTTTTTAAACCTTGAGTCTAGAGATAATTTTACCAATAACTAACCTTGAGACAGTCACCTGATTCTGTGTGTTTTAGTGTTGCCATCTCTACGTGAACTTACTTCTGTCAAATGGTCTGTAGGATGGTGGAAAATGGCAAGCCATGGTCTAGATAGAGCCAACAGGCATTTAAACAATAAACAACTAAAGTAACTGAAAGATTTCAAATAAAAATTTGAATCTCTCCTTTCTCTCTCTCTCTCTCTCTCTCTCTCTCTCTCTCTCTCTCTCTCTCTCTATCAATCAATCTCCAATTCTCTCTCAAAATCTGAAAATTTGACTGGACCCAGGGCAAAAATTCCTGGGTAGCTGAATCAGGCCCACTTCCTTCAAGTGCAAGCTCCTCAGTTTCAGTCTTAAATACATGTATTCCTCTTCCCTCAGCACTATTTTCCTATTTCTATATCTGTTTCACACCTGTCATAGGACGTGAGCAGAGAAAATACATTGTGAACCCCAATTCAAAGCATCCCTAAAATTCTATGATTCTGTAATTCTCTAGATGTGTATATAATGATGAATTATGTGTTTAGGATAGATTTTTTACTGCAGAGAATGGGAAAAGAATAGTTGTTTTATGGTATAGGGAGAAAGGAAATTGGAATAATAGCATTGCTCATTTGAATGGATTAGAAACAAACATGCAAAGAACTCTAATATATATGACTCATAATTTGGACAAAGAATGGTAAAATACAAATCTTGGAATGGGACTGAGTAAGAAAGGTGTGATGGGGCCTCTTGGGATGGCCCAGAAGATAAGAGTACTCGCTGCTATTCTAGAGAACCCAAGTTTGGTTCCCATCATCCATATCAGGCTACCCACAACTACCTGTGACTCCAGCTCTATGAAATCTGACACCCTCTTCTAGCCTCTGCAGGCACTCACCCGCACATGGGAACAGGCACACACACACAGATATACATGATACGTGTAAGTAAAACTAAAGTACATCTAAAGATCCAGAATGGTGTGATGGTTTGTCTTCACTGTCAACTTGACTGGATTTACAATCTCCTGAGAGACACACCCCTGAGTGTGCCTGTAATAGTGTTTCCAGAGAGATCTAATTCAGGTGTGAAGACTACCTGTAAATAGGGTCCCAGACCGAGTAAAAAGGAAAAAGGAGAAAGTAAGCCTAGTAGCAGCATTTGTCTTTCTCTGCTTCCTGACCTCACAGATTGAGCTATGCTCACTGCCTTGCCATTGATGGATTATACTATCAATGTGGGAATCAGAACAAAACACTCCTGCCTGAAAAAGCTTCCTACTAGGTAGGTCACAGAACACAAAAAGTAACTAATACAGGAGTAATGAATTTTATTAATTGTATTTGATGCTAGATAATCTACTAATCTCTTCATGTCAATATCTGATTTGGTAAACCTCATAGCTCCTGAATGGCGGCTGTTCCCTATTATAAGAATGAATGAAAAGTTTTAGGTTCACAAAGACTTGCTTTTCCAAGATCATATAGTCTGTAATCATCAGAGAGAATTGGGATCTAGATTCCAAAGGCATCATATTAATAGCAAACAAATTAAGACCATACTTTCCTTATATTCAATCAGACATGAGTAATTTGAACCTTGCGGGCAATGAACATAACTTTATTTCAATTCCATGAATATGAAAAGTTTTCATGGTTTCTTAAAAATGACCTAAAATGTGAAAATACATAAAACATGGTCCCTAAGTTACCAGTTGAAAGATCTCCCAATAAATTATAGTAATACCATCATAATAAAATACATCCTTACAATCAGTTAAGTATCTTAAATATATTCAATTCATTCAGTTTTAATACATTCATTCCCAAAAGGAAAGTATACCTAACAACTTAGTGGATCACTCAGCTCTCACCAGAGAAGCTTCTTCTTTCAATAGAGGACAGTTAACATAGAGACCCACAACTGGTAAATGTAGAGAATCAGAGAATGAGGAGTGCTCCACCCTAAATGGGATACCAGTGTCACACCCTCGGCTCTTAAGGCTCAGGGATCATTGTGGAATAAGGGACAGAAAGATTGTAAGAGCCAGGGAGATGGATAAATATAAGGAAACAGTGTTTTCTATACACAACAGGACGGTTGCACATATGAACTCACAGCAGCTATGATTCCATGTACAAATAAAACAAAAGCCAGCATGGATGAGGGAGGTGGGTGAGATGTCTCAGCCATAGCTGAGGAACAATTAGCAGAGAAGAGTGGGTGTCAGTTTTTTGAGACCAGGTCCTTTGACCAGGCTCTAGGGGATGGACACAGGACGAGCATTTGAGAAGCAGGAATTAGACTTGATAAGCCTTTAAGAAATGATAATGAGGGGCTGGAGAGATAGCTCAGTGGTTAGGAGCACTGGCTGTTCTTGCAGAGGACCTCCTTGGGTTTGTTCCCAGCATTCACATGATGACTAACAACCATCTGTAACTACAGTTCCAGGGGAAACCGACCTCCATAGGCATTGTACAATATGGATGCACCCACATACATGCAGGCAATACACTCATAGACTAAAATAAAAAAGAAATAATAATTATAGAGGACATGAAGTCAGTGTGGGTAGTAAGGTGTGAGTGGAGTTGAGAGAAGATGGGGAAGGGCTATGAATATGATCCAAATACACTACATGAAATTCTCAAAGAATCAACAAAAATATTCTTTCAATTGCCAATTGAAACACATTGAGAGAGGGTTGGTCCATGTTTTAATTCATTCATTTCGTGGATGTTCATATTAATATCTTTTAGTCAAATTCTGTTTTTATAAAATTAGCTATTATGGAGTAATCCTCCTAAAGTTTTCCCTGGTGGAAGGATGTAGACAAAATATATCCCCCAAATCAAAATTTTTAGAGTATCGGGGCAAATATTGTGTGCTATAGTTTCCTTAATCTTTCTTGAAAAAGAGTCTAATTACATATGACATCAAAAAAGAGGTAAATGTTACCTAAGAATTATCCTTTAATCTTTGAAGTTAGTCTGTGCTGTTTAAAGGTTTTTTGTATTCCATTTACCTTTGTTGTCATGGTCGTCAGTGACTACACTGAAAAATAATCCAGTTTACACAAGTCTTTACTATATCAGGACTATCTCATTTCAGTTTATACTGCATCAAAATTCACATGCTAACAAAAATAATGGTTATATTAATCAGCTGCACAAATACTTGCCACAGATAAGTCTTTTCTGTATTTTAAAGGTGACTATGAGAAACATTTATTGGTGCCACAAATCAGATTTAAATTCTTTTCGCTCTAAAAATAAGGCCAAATAGCAAAGCCTGGCCTCCTGTTTGTGCTCCATAGTCTAACATCTCTTGATTGCTCTGACAGAGTTCCAGTCACAGGTTGTGAGTCAGAAAGAGGATTTTCAATGTCCGGCAGCTAAATGTGTCAGCCATGACATTTCTGAAAGTTCTATTTTTATATACAGAGTGAAGGAAAAATCACTTCTTTGTATCTGTTCTTTGCAAAATTCTCAGTTTAACTCCAGCTTTAGATATGTACAGTGGTGAATGCATTCTTAGTTAACATGACAAGCGACTGACATTTTTAAGCTGGAATAATGCATGTAATGAAAAATAATCTACACAAGTTTGTCCCTGTGCATTCTGATTCCCTCTCAGTCATAAAGCCTGTTAAAATGCAGTTGAAATAATACAAACTGCAGCTCATAGCTCACTCTTATCTGAGTCCTTCTTTCCTACTGTTATAAAGCTTATCTAAAAAGGGTGAAATGTAACTTGCTTGGGTTAAAATAGTATATGAAATAGCAGTGAGTATTGTTTAGAAGCTTCCTTTAATTGGTCTACAGGGAGGATTCTGTATGTATTAAAATGATTGTGTGTCTGAATTATAATGAACTTACCTTTCTTTGTGTTTAAATATATATTTGAGACAAAACATTTTAATATTTCTTAGACTAGGTTTTATTGCTAAAATTATTGGTTTGGCAATCCTGGCATAAATAGAAATTTCTGATTGGCTGTCATATCAATGTCAGTGAAGCCCAGGAAGTGCATGGCTCTGGCTGTTTTCCTTATTTTTATTTATAAATTCTGTTTCATAACAGCAATAAGATGCTCCAGGCCTTGCAGTTCTGGGGGATTATTGCACTTGTCAGGTGGTAAAAAATCCCTGGCCCTTCTGCCTTGTGTCTCAGAGCACCACCAGAGGCATGTACTCACTGAGAAATGCAGTTCCTGGAATTTCTTAATGCTTTATTATGAGATATCTAACTTTCAAAATAAATCAGTTATTGTGAAGGCTTGAGTTGCCATAAGAGAGACTAACCAGCAGCTAAAGAAAGGAAAGAAATTCAACATACAGATGAGAAAGACAGAAATGTTCAGACGGTGGCCATCTGACCATGAGCCCTGCCGAGTTTGCAAGTCCAAAATTAAGTATATGTCATATTAAAATCGAGAAGCTTCTCAATGGTTGATGAAAAAAGCATGTTTATATTAATATGATTGTCGTGATCTCCAAAGTTTGTTTCCTATCTTACATGTAAACATTAATATGTTTATATAAAGAAAGCATGCAAAATACTTATTGTATATATAAAAACATTCATATCATATTTTAGAAAATAAAATTTCCTTGTAGCGAAGGAGAGTTTGTCTCTATATCTGAAAAAAAAATCCTATGTGATATAATCAGCATGAAAACTACAAAATTTAGTATATTGGCAGGCGTTCTCTTGAAAATTGTAAACAGCCTGATATTTTTAGTTAAATGGAATATGAAATAAAGACTTTGGTTATTCAGCAACGGAAGAGACTTAAACTTGCAGATTAAATTTCTATATCTAAATAATTATTGGAAGTAAATTTCAATTTCTTTATCTTTACTATTGTTCCAAGGAACAATGTGAACTGAAGGAGGCCAAATTATCCTTTCAGGCAGAGAATATCAAAGTTTTTCTTGGAAAAGAGCCAGTTTTGGGTAGGGGGTGTTTATGGCCTAGGGAGTTACTGTAGCAATAGAAAAAGATTAATAATTTGCACATGTGAGATTCTTGGAAGGCAGGATACAGCTGTAAAGAATTAACCCCTCATGAGAGATGTTAAAACACAGAGCAGCTGAGAGAAGACCTGTTGGGAAGGACTAAAACTATTCAGAGTACAGATGTCCTCAAAGAGAAGAGGAGAAAGTACATCAGGGATCTGATAGCTTTTGTCTTTGCTTATAAATGAGCAGATAACTTAAGAAATTTTAAGACAAAAGGAGCCAGTTGTGGCCAATTAAAATGTATCATTGAAATGTTAAGTAAGCACTCTAATGAATTGTTTAACGAAATTAAGTACTACAATGCTCTGCTATTGAGATTACCTCCAGTCACTGTGAAAGGAAGGTGAGCCATCCATGGAAAGACCCTCTGTGCCTCCATTGTCTTCAAAAGTCACAGTATCGACTGCTAGAAACTCATTTTTTTCCTAGAAACCTCAGACCTCAATTAAGAGAGAAAAAGATAAACAGACCAAAACATTTTGTCAATAATAAACAAGAAGCCCAAGTTTCATTCTAATTGAAGTTGGAAAAGGTAGTTTTATTTCCATGAAAGGAACCAAACGTATCAGTTTGAGGGAACTTGAAATACAAGTTAAAGAAATGAACTATTACTGGAAACATTTGTTAAATATCCTTGAAGTAAATCTCCTTCATCATTCCAGTTTCATTTGAACCTGAAACAGAGATGGGAAAAAAATGCATACCTGACTTAATGCATTATTCAGTGTCCTCATATTCCACAAAATAATAGGTCAATGGTCCTCAACACATGAGCTCAGGTCTTCAGAGGGTCCCTAAGACTCTTTTAGGTGCTGCCGAGGTCAGGCTTATTTTCATAATAATACTGTTTTCATAACTTTCATTCTTGCATGAGTGTTTAAGGGAATTTCCAAAGCCTCCCTGACTTATCATGACATCACTCTGGTGGCTAATGGAATGTGTGCTTGGGAGTTCTAATGTCTTCGGAAATTTTTGGTTAGGTTTTGAAGTTACCAATACTTTTTAGGGGTCTAAGTTAAATTTTTTAAATATTGTACAAAAAAATTGATGTTGAAATGTCTGAAAAGTAACAAAATATGGTCATTTGACCTACTTCAGCCTAGGTCTTTGATGTTTCAATGGTTTCAGCATACAGTTAAAAGATTGCAATTGATACAATCGTGATTATGCAATACCTATATGTTCTATGTACATTTCAAACTCTGCCATTAGCAGCAGAACCTATAAAACCAACAAAAGAAAGTTGTTTCTCTCAACTCCCTTTGACAAACCCACATCTGCTCTTTTTAGTGTGTCAAGCTATCCTTTCTCCTGTCCTTTATGTTTAAATCTACCTTAAAACTCTCTCTTAATACACTCCAATTTTTGTCAAAAATAAACCAATAAAAAAGAAGTATTAGTGATGATGGCATTCAAAGTAAACAGTGAAGCTGCTACCCTCAAGAGGAAGCAAAGACAGCTGGCTCCTCCGAGCAGCCTTGATTCTTCCCAAGACAGTAGGAATTCTTCCATGTGATGTCATATACACTTAAGATGTCTGTGTAGTCTTATATGCATATGAGTTTATTTGGTTTTGTAGTAACGTCCATGAAAAAAACAAAAACGCTATGAATGTTCAGCAGTAGATAAGAAATACCACATTAATGAGAAACTTCATTCTTGGAGTGGTTTAACTAAGGGTGGACCTGATGTTTTCCTGAGGTGTTCTGAATCCTCTCAGAGCTGCTCTCTCAGAACTGATCTCTATTGTATTCTGGTCTTCATCTACTCCACCTTACTCTACTATACCATGTAACAAAGGTCTCCTCTCATATTTATTGAATAGCATATAAAGCATGGTCTCTGAAAACAGTTTTTCAAAGGAAGAAGTTTTTCTGATCCTACTGACTCAGAACAGCACACAAAGCAGTAGACATGTATCATCAGGCAATGCTCCTGTGCTTCTTGCAGTATTTCTAGGGACAGGTTATTCATAATGTCATAGTTGTTTTCAGTGTCATCACTATCACATCTCGCACATACCTGCATTTTTCTAAGTCAGAGGTATAACTGAATCAAAATTGGGAATATGGTATAAGATTAAAGCCATGTATTCAGTTTAAGTTGTAAGAGTTAGTTACATTGGGATTCCAAATCACCGTAGGACTGATTGCATTGTTTTTTCTTGGGAGTACTTCATTCTAGTTGCTCTCAAAACATGTGATTATCTTGGTTTAAAAGGTTATGTAAAATTTCAATTTGTAAAGACTTATTACAAAGAGTCATTCCCATTAAAGTTATTTGACACTGGTTAATGAAATTTCAGTATGAAGGTTAAAGGTGATTGTGCTTCTGTTTAGTAGGTCTAGCCTTTAGGTAGATAAGGGAACTCAGAGAAGATCCTTCCTTCATTTGCTATTCTCAAAGATTCTCAGGTTTAAGTCCAATGTGACATTTCTGAGCTACAAAAGTTTCACTAACAATCTTGTGAGGTATATGAAAAAAAGATATTGTTACACCCTGATGACAGAGAAATATTTCAAAATGTTTAGAGATGTAAAATAAATTGTCCATGGTCACACAGTAGTTAACTATGCAGCAGAGAATCAAACCAATGTCTTCCAATTCCAAGCCCAAAGACCATTTCTCTATAATATTATGGGTTTCATTGTCATTTTAAAACTATTCACAAACTGAAGCCTCATTTGTCATCATTGTTAGTTGTTTATCTTTCTTCTTCCCTAGAAATGGAGATCAAAGAAAATAAACTCTTTATTCACTCTGAGTTTTCCTGAAAATTCTTCTTGTGAAACCTTAACTTGAAAAGTAACTTGAAGAAAAGATCCTCCAAGGAGTCATCTTTTAGCACTTCCCTCCCCTAAATGAAATTAATTAAGAAATAGGTGATGGAACAAACATCAGGAAAGATGTGCCTTGAAATGACAATGAATTTTTCCTCTAATCCAGTCTGTCCTTTCCTTTGGTGGACATCACTACAAAATATTGACAATTTAACTTCTTATATATATGGACATTACTATCCAGGTTCTTTAAAATAGTAACCTGCTTTTAATTAAGAATATGTCTGTTGCACACTCATGGAATAAAGATAGGGAGATACATAGCTATGTAAGATCACAAAGGCAAAACAATAGCTAACAATGGTAACAGTTTTCTAGGTCAATCTGCAGTGCTTCTCATTTAACCACTACACTGTGTTTCATCAATGGGCAGTTGTTAATAGATCATCTTTTCCTGTTCCATAAATTCTCATCCCCTGAAATTGAAATCTTAACATTTATGTGCATTTGAGTCATTTCTGTTTCAGGAGGAAGAGGAGTTAAAACAGAGGCATGAGTTCTGTGAGGAATAGGTCAGTCTCCTCCTAAGCTGGAATTTGCAATCTTTTTGGGGTTGCATGGACCACCCTACAACCCACCACCCACCACCCACCATAAAATCTGATTGTGGTCATTATTTTTAGGTTGCAGTGAAACAGTCACCAGCAGGTTTAATCTAACAGCTACATTACAAGCTTCTAAATAATATTCCTATAAACCAGCATATTCTTAATAGTGTCCCTCAGCTTAAATTAGCACCATGCCTACATGCAGCAACGGAAGCATTTGTCAGGCTGTGTTAGTTAATAGTAACTCCACTAGAAAGACTACAGAAAGTTCAAGGAAAATTAATGTAATGATTTAACACAATTCCATGTTTAATTAACACAATAATGGTTTGCATTCCAACTCATTCTTTTGTGTAAAGTAGCAGCATTTTATCATACAAAATAGAATAAAGAGAGTTGACATTTCTATTCTATGATAATTTTATTGCTGAGGTTTCTACCCTAGTTATCTACTGTAGGTAAGTCTTTGGCAGGTGCACAAAGTTTATAATCCTATTTTACTAATGATAATAGATAGCTAAATAACTTTCCTGGAGTCACATCCAAACCAATAAGGATGAGGAAACAGAATCACTGAAATTTTCTAGTTAGGCTTTTAGACTTCATGGTTATTTTGAAATTACTTTACTATAAGAAATGTTTTCTCTTGCCCAAGGCATTTTTCTTACTAAATACCTACTATATGCTATGAAAATTTTCAAATAGTATCCCAATCAGTCCTCACAAGCTATCAATCCTAACATCTTAACTAATAATTTCTAGTAAGTCAAATGAAATTTGTAGAAGTTAGGCCTTTGACAAGCCTACACATGACTGAATCACAAGCCCTGCCCCAAATCCAAGAAACCTTCTTGTTCTTCTTTTTGTAATATCATTTAAGACTAAAATAAAGTGTAAGTATTTTTGTAAATAAATATCTATGCCAAAATCAATATATCACAAGGCAAGCTAACATCAATAAAAGGAAGCAAACAAATAGAAACCCATCAAAATATAAAATTATTGCAAGAAAAAAGTTGGATTTAAAAGCAATGCACTTGAAAAATTAAAATCTGCCAAATTGATCTCTTATAATATCAGGCATTACTCTGAATCTCAGCCTCATATAGCACTGAACCCAAGAGGTGTTCTCATGGAGAAATAAAAATATATGAGGAAGGAGGTAGGTAAAAAATAAGTTTAACAGGGGGCTGGAGAGGTAGCTCAGCACCTCTGCTGACTACTCTGCAGAGGGCCATGTTTTGTTCCCAGTTCCCATATGACAGCTAACAACTGTCTGTAATTCCAGTTTCAGGGGATCTGACCCTCTTTTGTGGCCTGCATTGCATTGCACACATGGGTGCACTTACATACATGCCAGCAAAATACTCATTCATATAAAATAAAATGAAACAAGTGAATAAAAATTTAAAACATGAAAAAAGAATAAGTTAAGCAAAAGTATATGCATGCAGAATAGGAAAAGAGAACCAATGACTGGGGCAAGGAGCATTTCACACTGCTGTGTGAACACTGTGATGGTCACTCTCCGGGATATTTCAGTTATGACAATTGGAAACTTACTTATTTTTTTAAGCAATGTGTATGAAGCAATCAGAAATGATTGCTTTCTCTGCATCTTCAATGTTGCAAAATCTCCACCCAAACAGAGTCCATTTTTTTTTTATTGTCCTGAAACTTCTATTCCTTCTTTGACTGCTTCCTGGCCTCTGAACCTTAAGGAAAAAGAGACTAGTGTCTTGGAGGAGCTAAGTGATTGAATGATGTCTATGATCTCATGTTAAGTTTATCAGACTTTTAAATTTTTCAAGTAACATGTCTAGTGATGGAAACACTGATTCTTAGTAAGATTTGGGGAGGAGTACTTTCAGAAGTTAGAGGAAGAATGTGTTCTATCCTGTGGTGTGAGTTCCTGTAGACTAGCAGTATATTCGAAATAAAATCCTAGGTCCAGAGACCCCATCAATACCAGACAAAGTGAAATTAACTCAGCAATGCAGATTTTACTTTTGCAAAAGTGTCCATAGCAAATCAGATCCAGCAAGCACACAGGATAGAAGCATGGTAGATTTTTATCCCTAATGCAAGAATGCTGTGTCTTTTCCTCATTGGCCAGGGTCTGACCTTACATCTTTCCTGGTTGTCTAGTTTAAAAGAATTGACAGGAAGGGAGACCCAGGCCATCAAGTTCAGAAATGCATCAGGGTCTCTCCTCAAACAAAAGTCTTACAGGGTGTGGTGGGATTAAAATTTAGAATTCCTTGTCCAAGCTTTACAGGGCTTGAAAGAAAAGACTAATATTTAATGTTTCTTACAGTAAGAGGAGGGCTTAGGGCAGAAATGGACTGTGAGCAGATGGGGTATATACCTCTGTAACTGAAGTAACAGTACAAGACAGAGGGGTTTGCTTCATCTCGTATTAAACAACATTCTGAGATTTTAGCCGAAAATCCTAGTAACAGGACTTGGTTGAAGTAGTCTCTAAGGAAGAATGTTATCATTACTAAGAAATAAATTCTGAGGCGTTTACCTAGGGTGCCTCTTTAGTTAGTACTTCCTGAGGAGCATCCAACAATCTGTTTATTTTTCCAACTAACGAAGGAAGAGAGAAATTCTCTGACATTTTTGCTGGGGAAAAATCTTAGGATTCCTGAATCCATTTTTTTTTTCCATTGGAATTTGGAGAGAGACTTAAGCTCAATTCAGTTAACACCCCTTGTTCCTGTTACTGCTGTAATTACTGCTCTCTCAAGAGAGAGACTAAGTTGCCTGCTCCTAGCTCCTAGGCTGCTTGGAGGTGGCTGATGTTAGAGTCCTCTTGAGATAATGTTTCTTCTGGGTCAGTCTGGAGAAACTGCCTCCAACAATGGAAATCACCAGACTGACGCTCCTGAGGGGGTGTCTAGATTCAGCTGTCAGTCACCTTCAGCCCAGAGCCATCACATCTGTTTACACAAAAGCTGGTTATCACAACCTTTTGAGAAAGTAAAAAACCAAATACAGAGGAGATTTACTGATCCTTGAGTCTTAGTTGTTTTGGTTTTTTATTTTTGTTTTTGTTTTTCCTTCTTGTCATTTCTTTTTCCCTTTCTATCTTTTCTCCTAATTCCTGCCTACCTCTGAGAACTTCTGAGAATATTTTCCCACTTCTTTTGTTCCAACCTAGAGCTTATCCTGTGTCTTGAGCTTCAGCCTCTGTGAATAATTTCAATTCTAATATTTTGTCTACAAAATTATGAAAGTTTCTAGGACAGAGAAAGGATTGTTTTGTGTTGCAATGTTGATATCTGAAGTTGTGTAGTCTTAAGCAGACATTTGTCTATGATACACATCCAGAATGTCTTTTGTAAGCAAAGCTTTTTTCCTAAAAAATATTTTTTCACTAATTTTATTAAGTTTGTAAAGCCTGAAACATTTTGTAACTGAAATGCTCAATAATTTATAGAAGATTAAAGAAATACTTTGTTGTTTGACTATTACTGAATTTCATGTATAACATCTTTTTTCATGAGTTCTATAACTTTTTTAAAGTTTATCAAATGAATTTTGTTTTACTTATGAAAACACACATTCTACATTTCTCTATGTCTTAACAGATGGAACCAAAAGACAGTTTTGTTTAGTAAAAAATGTGAATACAACTCTATATTGAAAGGTGAGTCTATTTCATTAATGTGCAGATGATTACTAGAATTAGATTAACAAAGCATCACCAATATAATGCCTTGAGCGAGTCTTTGTAATTGTAATTAGTTTGTCCATTGTAAAAAATTTTAGTGGTCTAATTAGAGGTGAAACAGCAGTTTACTGGATCTTTAATATGAGGCCTAATTTGAAGAACACTTTTTTTAGGGGGGAGAGGATCTATCTTTATAGCCAAAAGTGACTTTATAAAGAATGAGAGCCATGGCACACAGACCACTACGATCAGTGCTAACCAGGTCAGTTCAGACTTTGCAAACTTCAAAGTTGAAGAGCTTCCCCTAGTCACAGCTAATGAACACTCAATATTCTAATAAAAAGTAACTGAGTGTTCCAGTTGTCCATTTGATATTATTTCCTCAACATTTAGTTCTAGTGAAGATACAACTGCAAAAGAATATTTAGCAACTTACCACTCACCACAAGGAGGAAAAAGCTAAATTAAAACAGTTAGGAGACCCACAGCTTGTAATCAAGTGACTTTAAATATCCTGAACTCTTATTTGTAAGATTAATTTCCTGTCTGTAGCAGCCTAGCTCTGTGTGATTTTGTTCCCTCCCCCTTTCTAAATAATTTGTCCACTGCACACTATATTCCAAATTCATTGGGTTTTCTTTTTGTTTTTTGTTTGTTGTTATTGTTGTCATTTGTTTTCAGTTGTTGAAATACATCATCTCTTTTTCACTTTAGGGTCTTTGGGCTAATTGTTGTACAAGCTGATAAAGTTTTATCATGTGATTCACTAGTGAACTTGGAAAAAGGTGGTTGTATGTTGCTCAATATTATGGTTTAATATTAGTTGTAACATTAAATAACACATGAAATAAGCTTTTCATGCTCTCACTCTTTATAGTTTTAATATGTAAATATGTGGATGTTCTTTCTGCTATTCCATTATAGCCATTACTGCAACAAATCTGTGTCTCAATATATTTTATGCAGTATTTTCACTTCAAGAGACTGAAATGACTAATGAACACACCCTGTATGACTTAAAATGACAAAAATTCATTTTCTCAGTTCTGGAGACCAGAACCCTGAAATCAGATGTCAGCCATGCCTTCCCAGGAATCTAACAAAGAATCCCTTCCAGGCTCCTGTGATGGCTGTTTGCAGCCAAATTGCTCCAGCCTGTGCCTCTGGTTTCACTTTGCTCCCTCCCCTTCTGGCTGGGTTATCTCCTCTGTGAGAACCTTATCAGGGTACTCATCCTGCATGTGGAATTTCCAAGGTGATTCAGAATGGTCTCCCTACTTAAAGATTTTTTACTCAATGTCTATTCTTGGATTTTTGTCTGGTTTCAGCTTGTATGGGACTTGTGTATGCTGTCACCATTGCTGTGAATGAGTAACTGGCCAGCAGTCTGGAAGTCTCTGTTTCCTTGTGGTCATTCACCTCCTGTGGCTCTTACAGTCTTTCTGTCTGCTCTTCCACAATGATCCCTGAGCCCTGGGAGGCAGAGTTTTGAAATGGCTGTCTTATTCAGGGATAGCTACTCTGGGGTCTCTTGTTCCCTGCACATAGGCTAACCCTGGGTTTCTGTGTTAATTAGCATCTCCTGCATAAGAAAACTTCTCTCCTGAGAGTTAAGAGATGCATTGATCTTAAGTGTAGAGGTTTCATTGAAGATGAACTTAGGGTTAAGTGTCTTACAGACACTTATTCTCTGTGTTTGATAAGTTCTGGAACTCTGATACCATGAGAGCTAGACTTCAGGAGAAGGCTTCCAGGTCAGTTCCATCCAACTCAACTGCTCCAACTCCTGTGGACACATGTTTTTGAAGTCTTTCAACATTAGATGTTAGAACTTATTAATTTATATTACATGTTTTTTTTAAATGTTTTAGGTATGTTATTTATTTTTTCCTTTTCTTTTAAAAACAAATTATTCATTATATATACCTTGAATGATTAAGATGAATATTCAACATTTAACTTGAAAAAGATATTTAATCCATCATATCTTCTAATGAGGAATTTTGTTACTATTGTTTTTGTTTAAAGCAGGATCTTGCTCTGTACTTCTGGCTGACCTGGAGCTTACTATGTAGCCCAAACTGCCATCAGATTTATGATCCTCCACTTCCCTCATCCTCCTGAGTGCTGGGACTACAAACTGAGTCATCATGCCTGGCTCTCATGAAGACTTATAAAATTTTGATGATTTGGTTCTAGGATGAGAAAAATTTACTAAGGATGCAAGAAATCATATATTCCTTTCTTTTTCCCTATAAGGAAGACTTATTTTCATAACCTAAGCAGAGTCTGAGTTAATAAGTATGAAAATCAACCATATCATGTAGCAATCATTTGTGTGAAGTATATTCACAAGGAATTAATCCTTTAACAGGGAAAATTACATTAGAGAAGTATGCAGATTTCAGTTAACAATGACTAGGAAACATAATAAACTCAGCATTCATATATTTGCATCATTTTTTAAAATTCTTCAGCAAAGGTCCTTATGTACATTAGAAAGTGAAACAAATATTCTTTATTTTAAACATATATCATTATGATTGTTAAAAACAGAACCTAATGTTTTTATTTAAAACATTGACAGATTGCAACAGAAAAAAAATTTTTTTATATATGTTGAACTTTTTTCTCCTTTTTAGAATCTTCCCTTTTTTGGGAAGAGAATCAAGTTTAGTCAACATTGTTTATGTGAAAGAGGAATATGCTTCAGTTTGAAATTAACGTAAGAGGTCAATTTAGAGGGAAGCAGTGTTTTAGGGAATAGCGTTCAGTAAGAATGAAATAACATTGGAAAAATAAGTATAATAATTGAAAACAGATTTATTACATTTGAAAAATGCATACAAGTACTGAAAAAGTGATAAATGGATTATCAATCTAGCACACTGTTTTATTTAACTAAAAGGTAATTTTTATTTCTAACTCAATTTTTTAAGAAGTTATGGTCATTCCTACAACTACCCCAGCAGTGCACAGCTTGAACAAAACTTTCTAGGGTTTGAATAGAGCTGTTTAATTCACTCAGACACCTTCTGGATCCTAGACATTCAACTGTAGTAATAGAAGAATACCTGTCACGAGTGTTCGTCATGTCTATAATTAATGGGAAAAAAAATAGCTGATTTTCCCATCTGGAAGCACATCATTTAGCAAGTCAGACCTTAACTTCCTGAAATAATTTGTCCATCTTTGATCTACAAACAGTTAAGAATTGAGTTATTAATGTACTAGAAAAGAATTCATGAACTCACAACAGAATAGCACAGGGATGTTCCAGGAAACAGTTGAGTTGAAAAAGAATTTCTGTTTAACAAAGATGGAACAATACAGATTATTCCTAAAACAAAAAGTGAATCTTAGGAAAATCTGGAAACTGATGAGGTGGAAAAAGGAAAACTAGAAGATAAAATAATGTATGTGTCTGTGTGTCTGTGTGTTATGTATATGTGTGTATTTCTGGTGTATGCATGTTTCTGTGTCTGCATATGTGTCTGTATCTGTGTGTCATGTGTATGTGTCTGTGTTTGTGTCTGTGTATGTATATTTGTGTCTGTAAGTCTGTGTGTCTGTCTGCCTCTGTGTGTGTGTATGTATGTGTGTGTGTGTGTGTGTGTGTGTGTGTGTGTGTGTGTATTGAGAATTCTTGGTACTGACAAGAGTGAGAGAAAATATAGGGATATGTTGAAAAGTGCTTTGTAGGCTCAGCTATCGTGTCTCAATCTATTCTTCATCACTGTTTCCCAGCTCTTTTCTCACATACCAGCCACAGGATTTACTCAATGTCATTTCCAGAAGTAACACCTCAAGAAACACTCTCACAAACAGTTTCTCAATTCCAGCCTACTGATACTTTTAGCAGCTCCAAAAGAATTTCTGAAAGCGTTTCAAACTCCAGGGTTTCTGAATATAGGAAGAATCAGTATTTTTTTTAAAGTGTACTGACATTAACCATTAACATGGATAAAAACCCAGAAAATGAAGCAGAGACTACTGAACATCTGTGTTTTACCGTTTTCCTTTAAAAGTGCCTGGATTTATCTGAAAATCTTGATTCTCTTTCAGTTATTCTTAGAACAGTCAAACTATGTTAGGAATCTTTGTAGATGGTAAGGTTTTATCTAGGTGAACTGGGATGAAGGCTTTCTTTGACAAAAAACATTCATTTTATTTGGTTAGTGAAGTCTACTCCTTCCAAGATTTGAAACTGATTCTTAAAGTATTTGTTCTTAGAATCTTAAAAATCCAAAAAGAAAAAGGAACTGCTGGTAAAGAGCATTTAATGACACCATTTAACTAGATTTTAGGGGGTAGCAAATTTTCCATTTTAAAGAAGTCAGTGATATTATAAACAAGAGAAATTGCTCTGCATTAAATGTAGTAATGCCTCTCAGTATGCACTTATGTAAGTGTGTTATGTTAGTACCATTATTCCCTTTATCAAAGAGAGATGAATCTCATGTAGAGTTTAATCATCAAGACTCTCATTTTGGATCACCAATATCAAACAATTCTGAAAAATCTTGGAGATAAAATTAGAAAACAAAACCCAGGTCTGAGATCTGAACCATTTAAAACCATGAAATCTCATAAATTAAGCATTGTTGAGCCTGGTCCCATCTTTCATAACAGCTCTCTAGAGAAAATCTAAAAGCCAGGCCACTCAGAGCTGAGCTCTGGATGATGCAGTAGGTGGCACAATTTTCACTGAGTCAGTACTGAACTGATGCCCCAGCATGGTATGAGGGGCACTGCGCTGCTGGAGGTGTCGTCTAATGGATGAGGGTAAAACCAAGGTCCTGACCACCAGCAGTTATTAAAAATCCCATGGCACTTTTCAAAAGAGTAAAGATGATGTTAAACCCTGTGTCCTGGCTAATTTCCAAATTGGGCAATTATATTCTGCCTACTTAAAATTTCTCTGTAATTTTAGTTGGATAATATATTCTTCATCTTCTGCTCTATGCTTTGCTGTTTCCAGCTCAGAGGTGGATGCATTTCTGTGATGAGGGAAGTGTTGTTCCTTTGAAAAATGCCTTCTGAGGCCTGGAATGAGAGGATGAAAGGAACAATAGCCGTCTATCAGAACAGGTGCCATGTTAGTTTGTTTCTCGTGTGATTAGGCTGACTATAAGAAAATTGCCAAATAAGTGTTGTTAAAAATAGCCTCGTCAGGTAGTCCGAGGTGCTTTGCTTGCAAAGGTTTCTAAGATGAAAATTTTAATTCTATTAAGCTGTGACTAAGAAATGAGGCTCCTCTTGAAGTGAATATATTATGTAAATATTAACAATTTAAGCATGAAATTATAGACATTTAATAGGAATAATTAAATTTTCTAACATTTGCCTAGCAAGGCCGATAGCTTTCATTTGAAAACACTAGTTGCCATCTCGTATCTCCTTGCAACATACTACCATCTCCTCCAAGGCGATAATTCCAAAGAAGAGGTTACAGTTGGGGAGCAATTGGAAAACACTCTTTAGAAAATAAGGATTAAGGTAGGTGTGATGGTGCATGCTTTAATCCCGACACTGAGAGGCAGACAGTATGTGACTGAGGTCAGACTTCTCTACATAGTTCCAGGCCAGCTGAGGCTACAAGAATACTCCTTATCAACACGAATATGATGAAACAATATTTAGTTAGCATGTACTGAATTCAGGAAAAGCCTGTAGATCAATACTGAAATGTCTGTGGCCAGATAGGTACTTCTAACTTTCCCCAGCACTCTAGAATAAACCCTTAGGGGAAAATGTGAAGGAGGCTTTTGTCACCTAAGGTGGTGCTTACTAATGTTGACTGTTTAGCTTTAAATAATACTTAACTATAAAATAATAACAATAATAATAATAAATGACAAAAGCGATCAATGAGTCAATTTTTTCAATTGCCAAACACTGTCCTGTAACAACAAAAGATCAACCCATTCTCATAGAGCCTTACAATTATTTCCCTATATTGCCTTTTCTGGTATAATATTAAAAAACTTATGTGTGTTTATTAGTAAATACATTGATATAATTAAAAGAATGCTTCAAGTCAAATCTCTTATAACACTTGTAGACAATCTTATATACTATGGTAAATAAACATAGTAATCCTATTTGCAGACATTTTCTATCTTCTGCTTAAAGAAATCACTTTAAAAGGAAATACCACCTTTTGAAATTGGACTTTTCCATAGCAGAAAATATCGCAAGAGTTTGAGTTTAGCTTTTCCAGTTATAATACACTTTACTGAGTAACAGTAAGAGTTCACTTGAAAATGGAAAAAGTCATCACTGATCACTTTGTCTTTTTAGTATGCAGCCCAGAGGATTCAGAAAAAGATTACATTTACCATAATTAACATATATGTAAATGGAGATCATGGCTATGAATGATAAATTTTCAGAGCAATTTAAACCTTGTACAAATTAATCAACCATACAGACACTTGATTAATGAAAAGCAGTGTCACTTTAAAATGCAACGTGTTAGTATATATTACTGTTATCACAGATCAAAGAATCTTTAAATGTAAACCAATTAGAGCAAAGTTCAATCTACATTTTTAATAAGTGTAATTCTTGTGTAATTATGATGGCCATTTGAAAAAAAATTGTCAGTCTGCTCCATATTTATTTACTAATTTTACTGAAAAGTCATGTGAATGGATTTGAGACGTTGCATTACAACAACTGAATTTCCCAAATATTGGATTACAGTATAACTAAGAATAAGATGATTATGAAAAAGCAATTACAAATTGGAGACAAAACAGTTCTCTACATGTCATGATAAATTTGCATTTTTTCTTCTGGGTCCTTGTTTTAGGACTCACTAAGAAAGTGGCAGTGAATGCATTAAGCTAAAAGACTAACATCTATTCAGAATACTGTTTGAAATGAGATTTCTTAGGCCACTTTACAAAGCATCATTTACTTTGAATTTTTGAGGAACAAAAGTCTGATAGATGAATTTATACATAATAAATGTTACTTTCATTATAAATGAGACCACATAATTTCCAGGAAAAAAACTCTAGAAAAAAATATAAAATCTACAGTAAATATCCGTATGTTAGAAATTCTAGGTCTAAAATTTGAAGTTTTTCTATAATGTGGCTGTTTTGCAAACCAAACAGACAGATGGTTTCCAAAAATCAATGTACATTTGTTTCACAAGGGAACTCTCATAATGAACTGTGAATTTTCTTTAGCTCTGGAACCTAGGGTGTTGCCAAATTATATCACTTAACCCAATGTAGATTTCATAATGTTGCCAACCAAGGATCAGTAAAAGTGCAAATCAGGAAAACTTAGAGCTGTATGAAAGAGGAGGATGAAGTAAATGTGATCCCAACTTCTGTGCCCAACTTGTTCCCAGTAACTGGTCATAAATTTTCAATGTAGCTAGTACTTATTGAACATTTTTCTATGTCATAAACCATATTAAGAATTTGATAATTAAGTAAAGACTTGTTAATGAAGTGCATTTATCATTTATCTATGTTTGCTTATTTAACAAATGTGTATGCTGAAAGGTTACCATGAGCCAGGCTCTGACTCAAGTTCAAGAATCAGCAATACATGTGAGACAAGTCTGGAGCTTACATTCTAATGAGTGTTGATAGATACTAAATATGTTTACATAAACACATTTCAGGTACTGTTATAGGCTGGGTTTCCTCTCCTTCAAAATTTTTATGTGAAACTCTATCCCCAGTGCTTCAGTGTTGTCTGTGTTTTGAAATAGAGCCCTTAAAGAAGAAATCACATCAGAAAGAATATCACCAGTGCTCCCTAATCCAATCTACTAGGTATCTTTACAAAATGAAGAGATGAGGACAGACAGAGCAGCACTAGAGACACAAAGGGCTGACTGTGTGAAGAAGCAGCAAAACAAGTGACCATCTGCAAACCAAAGAAATAAGCCCTAGAGGAAATCAAACCTATGCAATCTTGGTTTCAAACTTCCCACCTCCAGAACTGTGAGACAATTTCTGTTGCATAAGCTTCTCAGTCTGTTATAGAGTACTCTAGAAGCCTGCTATTGTGTGAATGTTTGTGTCCCTCTAAAACTAATGATAAGACTTAGACTTAGGCATGATAGCTTTATAAAGTAGGGTCATTTGAAGGTTATTATGGAGTCTTCATTAATGGCAATGGAGCCTTTACTGAAAGTTTTGAGGAGATCTTTTAGACTGTTTTGTCCTTCTGTCATGACAGCTGTAAAGCATCATCCAAAAGTAAGGCATAAAGAAGTTTTGACCTAGCACCAAATCTAGCAACATCTTGACTTTAGACTTCCTAGACTCCAGGTCGATAAGAGGTACATTTCTATTATTTGCACTCTACTCAGTCTAAAGCATTCTGTTTTAACAGTCTGAGTCACAGCCTGTTCTGAGACAAATTGATGTAGGTCTTAAGTTGAGAATGAAATAAGGAACTGGGAGACTGCTTAGATTGGTGGTTGAATAAGGTACATCTGAGCTGAAATGATGCAAATGATGCAGAGGAGTCAGCTACATAAATATCTGGAGATGAGTGCTTTGGGGATTGGAAATATCTCATACAAAGCCCATTTTTCTATATAAAAGTTAAGCAAAAGGCCAATCTAGAAAATGACCATTTTCACAATCAAAAAACCATTTGCTTAGTGACTGACTATTCATGGTGTGTGACTTCATCACTGTGACAGATGCTTGAGACAAATACTTAAAGGAGGAAAGATTTATTCTGGATCACGTTTTCAGATACTTCAGTTCAGGGTCTGATGAATCGCTCCTCTGATTGTGAGGTAAGGCAGAATATCAAGCATGCCAGAGCCTGTGGTAAAAGCAGTCCAGCTTTCACAGCTGGCCTGGAAGCACCAAGGGGAAAAAGAAGAGACTAAAGACCCAGTAGCCTTCAAAGGCATGCCTGCAGCAAGTCAGTTCCTCAAACTAAGCTCCACCTTCCACAGTTTCTACAGCTTCTCAATAATGTATTCTGTTATGAGTCCATCAACACATTGATCAGCTGATTAGATCACCCTCATGAACCAATCAGTTCCCCAAATCCCACCTATGAGCATTGTTGCACAGAGAATCAAGCCTTCAACACATCGAAGGAAATTTTCATATCCAAACCATAATACAATACTGTGAAAAGAATGATGGAGTTTAAATATGATACATACAATGAACAGTACTGTGATAATTTCATTCTGAATTGTACTGCCAATTCATTGATATCTCGGTTGTCCAGGCACAAAATTAAGCGATGTGTTCCTCTTTGGCTAGTGATCATTTTACTGATACTGCAAACATACAAATCTTACTCAGACAATGCTGACTATAGAAAGGAGCTCCTTTAGAGAGGAGCAGTCATAACACAGAACATGATGTTCATTTGACTCTTGTTTCTTTTCTTTAGGAATCATTGGAACATTTATTGAGTACTTATCAAAACAGACCCTTGGTTCAATTATTATAACGTTATAAGGGCAATTTTATAGACGAGGACATTGCAGTTCGGGAAGTCAGAGGATTCTGTTGAAGATTTTATAGTGAGTAAGTACCCAACAACACAAGTGTACCTAAAGCTAAGACTTTGGTCTCTTCTGTAGGAAAACCTAGGCATGCAAGGTTGTGGACAACAGTCATAGACTGCAGCACAGCGGTGTTCTGTCACTTAAGACTTGGGTGAGGCCGAAGCATCCACATTTCATACAAGTTCCCAGGCACTTCATGCCTGCTTATAGAGCTTTAATAAAATATTTGATAGTTAAGAGCCTGAGACACTAAAAGGTTGCTTTATCAAAAAGTAGGCATAAAATGAAAATTATTTTATTGTCTTTGTTTTAGCAGATATTAAATTTCATGTCATCGTTTTTGAAAACTGCTACTTGTCGTATAAAATCATTTCTCTCTGTTCTTACTATCACTATTTGTTATTGTCTGCCCACAAAACCCAGAATTTCAGTGATATAAAATAATAAGCCTGTGCTTTACACGTCGCTGGAATTGGCAAGCCTCTTATCATTGTGTAGTGACAGACTGCAGCAAAAGAAAGCAAGCTGTAATTTAGTCAGTATTAATGCAAACAAACATTTTATGTAGTAAGAAATAGAATCATTCAGAATGAAATACACTTGTTAACATGAAAGAAAACGTGCAGAAAGCCAAATTCAGAGTAGCTGAATATGCTCAATTAATAGCAAAATGTTTGAATGGGAGGAAAAAAAAAACTACTTTAGAGTAGTTAAGTACAATCTTTGAGGAGTAAGAAGAATTTATAAATACTTCATATGAGTTAGAATGCATGTGCATATTTTAATATTTTTATTACTTTTCATATTTTGTACATTTTCCTCACCTATCAAAAGGAACATTTCTAAATTATGTCTCATTTTAAAAAAAAAATTAAAGTCGCAATTCTAATCGGCACTGGTTGACTTTAACCTCAATTTGGTGTTCTCCAGATAGTTTTTATATGACAAAACGCCATCATCATTTGCATCCCTCCCAGGATTCCCTACTCTGAAGAGCTATCAGCTGCTCCCAGTGTGGGTCTCTGGGGGTGAAGTCTGCTCTATCGCTCCCAAGCTGGGCCCATTTGGTAGTAAAATCAGGGTTAGTAGCCTGGTGCCCTTTACCTAGCAGGAAAACTGTATACTAACCCTGTCTCCAGTCTTCTCAGAAAACTGATAATAAATTCTGTCCTTTTCCTCTCTGGTCGTCTCACTTCCTGGCATTCGGAAGTTGTTAGGCTTGCCGTCCAGTTCTTTCCTGGCAATGCTGAAGGTGACGTACTGTTCCCATACTTTAAATCTCATTTAGCCTCTCTGTTTGTGGTTTATTTTCCTTGGTGGCTTTTTTTTGGGGGGGAGGAGTACTGTTTTTCAAATTATCAACAGTAGTCCCCCTGTTTTTGGTCTTCCTTTGTCATTTCATCCCTTTCCTTTGTTAGTTCTAGTCTCTCTTCATTCCGTTCCTGCCACTTGCTTCAGTGGGCCCTTTGACTTCATAATTTCTCTTTGGTCTTTTATTTTTATGTATTCAGTTTTTTATAATGCTGTGGCTTAAATCTTGGACCTTGTTCATGAATGGCAAAGATCAACTACTAAGCTACAATCCATCCTCCTTTGGGCATTTTTAGAATTCTATTCTATTGCATTTTTTAAAAATTATTTACTTTTATGGAGGACTGTAAGGATGTTGCAGGACAACTTGAAGGAGTCAATTCTTGCCTTCCACCATGGGATCTAAGGTTGAAACTCAGGTCCAGGTTGTGAGGGTGGTGCCAAGTGTCTTTACTCACCAATTCATGATGCCAGCCCTAGAACTTTGTGCCAAATTGTTGGTATCACCACATGTTTAATTTTCATCCGATAAGCTTTGCTGACATAATTAAAATTTGTCTGGAAAACTTAACCTCTTGGAAAATATCAACAATCCAGAAAACTGGACAATTTGTTGGTAGCGGAGAGTAAGACAGAAGAAACTAGTATAGCATTAAAATACAGCACTAACAATGATTATCAGACTAATATAGCAGAAATAATTTTCTGATTCTCTTTGCCCAAGAAGTTCTCATGAATACTAAATTCTCTTAAAAATACTATATATGAATCAGTGTGGTGACAGACTCCTGTAATCTAGCACTTGGGAAGTTAGGGAAGGAGAGTTGGAGCATGTAAAAGACCAGTCTGAGCTACTTGGAGATTTCCAGGTTAGCCTGACCTACCAGGACCTTGTCTCAAACCCAAACCCTCCAAAAATAAAAATAAACAATAAATAGATTTAATAATTTAAATTTAATAGATACATTTATTACAATTTACTATTGTAAATTAGAGACAAGTGGTTTTGTGTTTGAGGCCTGTCTGGACTACATGAGACCCTGCCTTAAGAAAGAAAGAAATCTATCCTCCTGCGTCCTAATGACCCCATTCTAGTTTCCCAGCTTCCATGCGAGCTCCATCTGAAACACATAAGACAATGTATTTGAAACTAGAATCAGCCTACGAAAGAGAGAACATGCTGTGTTTGCCTTTCTGGCTTGTGTCATTTTATTCACATGCACATATGGACAGCACTAATTGGACTTTCTTGATTATTGAAAATAAAGAAGGGGACATGGAATTGAGAAGGGGATTTGTTGCGGGGGGGGGGGCTATCCAGGAGGAGCTGGAGAGGGAGTAAAGGATTCCCTACCCTGAAGAGCTATAGCAGAGAGTGGATATGGTCATTTTCACTGTATGCATCTGTGAAAAACCTTAATAGACAAATTTTAAAAGTAAATACATTTTTATAAAGAAAGAAGAGTGAGAGAGAAGAAAGAGGGAGGGTGGGAGGGAGGAAAGAAGGGAGGAAGGAAGGGAGGGAGAGAGGGAGGGAGGGAGAGAGAAGTAAGTAAAGAAGCCTAAGATGAATTCAAAATGACCAAAGTGAAGAAAAGAAGGACGATTTATTTACACCTCTATAGAATCTTAATGATCAATGGAAAGGAGTTTTCTCTATTGGTTAGCTAAGTGCGTGTGGCATGTAGAAATATGGCTACCATGCTATGTGATGAAATAAAGCTGCAACTATTACTCTGCTCTGCATTTGAAGACCTGTCAGCTGGTGTTTCTGTGTTTCATTCTGGCTTAATCACGGCCACCACCATTTCAGTGCATCTTAACAGAAGTGGATTCTCAATCAAAATATCAAAATCTAGTATGGAGAAGAATGCCTTCAACTACATCAATAATCCTTCTGTGTATTCTAAGAGGCTTAAAAACTCACTGTTAATTTATCCTGGCAAGCAGAACACAAACTCCAGAAATTATGATGTTCAGAACTGGAAGTATATATAGAACTTCTTGGCATTCATCTTTTTTTCTAAATATAGAATCATAAGGTCATCTATGCTGCAGTCTGGACTTTTCCAACATTGGTACATTTTAAATCTCAATAGGGAAGCATCTAAAACCATTGTACAGCAACCTTTCTTTTCAATCAAAGAATCCTGGCAGTCTTTGTTAGTACTTTTAGGATGAATATAGCTAGACCTATCATACTAAGACCCTTTGATATTTATACCCAACAGTTTAACACTGTTCTTGGAGGTATAACCACTAGCCAGCCTATAAATAGTCATGCTTCTTTATTAATGAAAGTTATTTTGTTCAACATTGCAAAATACTGTAACTTACTAATATTCCTAACTATAAAAGAGGTGATCTGCCAACAAATCATGCTCTGATTTTCTTAGGAATTGACTGTTACAATTTCGGACATTTTTCACCAAAATTGGCATGTCTAGATGCATATGTGTAAGAATAAGTCTTAGGAGCCTAGAAGAATCAGAAGAACAAATCTAGTGACTTTGTCTTTGAAATTTTGAGATCAATGACCATACAGTTGAGGAGGCTGTGCAAAATCTTCAATGAGCTATTTTAAAGTATTCTAAAAGCTAAGGAGCTACTTAGGAGGTTTGAGGTCATTGCTTCATCTCTGGCAATTATTAGAAAATTTTTACAGATATCCTTTGTCAGTAAAAATTGAGTATGTATCCTTAATTGCATGTAACAAAATAGTCTCTCTTTATTTGTAATCACAGTGAAACAAATATTTACTATGCACCTCTATGCCTGTTTTCCAGAAATCTGGAAAGAAGGGTAGAAAAGTCATAAGTCTGTTTCTAAATGCTTCTAAGACAGCAACAAAGACTGGCATTTGCCAACTGTACTTCCAAACAGAAAAGACGCACTGATATAAAACAGGAAAAAATACTGAAATGTAGTACAAATCGAGGAATACCTTATAAGGGAAATGCTACTTAAATTTCACATTAAGCTATTGATTTAAACAACATGAAATGAAGAAAGCAAAGAATTACAAAATGATTTATTATAAGCAACATGGAGATACGACTTGCATAGTGAATTTGAGATAGAGGACATGAAACACAAGAAAGGAAGAACTGATGCCTAAGAAAGAAATTCCACCAACAGTTTTTAGAATAATTAAGCGGTTGGTATGTTACATTAGTATTATAGTTCAGGCCAGTGCACAAGGTGCCATAGACTGGGTAGCGTATTCTAAAGAACATTTATTTCTCAGAGTTCTCAGACTGAGAAAGCAAAAAACAAGGAAGCAGGGCCCCTGCATGACGGTGTTTAGTGAGGGACCACTTCCAAGGCAGAGACGTCATTCCATCCTTCTGGATAAAGAAGAACAAGACAATTCTCTGTCCTCTTAGAAGGTCCTTGCCCTTATTCATAATGGCTCCACCCTATTTATCTGTCATTTCTCAAAGCAGCACCTCCAAATACCATTGAATGTGTAGTAAGGATTAAACCTATCGGGGTATGTGGAAGACAGACCTTCAGTCCTTTGCAAGTAATGGATATTAACCATCCAGGAAATAAATCCTGAGCTAAGAAAGTATCAAAGGAAAATGATTAAGAAGGAACAAATTTGAACCAGTTTATTAGTATTTATCTGACCTGGTACCCCTGACAAGTTTACAAGATTTCCATCGCTGAAGACTAAGTGTTTATTGTACCATCACCAATGAAAGAGATGCATGGAGTAGAAGCTTTTGGATGGAAATGCAATAATGACTTCACGTAAGGAAGTATCAGGGACCGGGGTCCTGGAAGAATCCACTAAACTAAACAAATCTGTCACTTACACATGCACTCAAAATATACAGTAAAATCAAAGAGCATATTTAAAATAAAGTGAAATCAGTGTGACACAATTGGCCGGTTGGGCTGCAATCCTGAAAATCCTTAGAACAATTATGCAGATGTACTTTAATTACCTTATTCTTATACCGAGTCATCATCTTCTGACTCAAATTTTTGTACCTGATTTGTAGTCTTATCAGATGTTTGACTACGTTTACTGAACATATATTATGAGCTGGGCATTGCTGTTAGAACTATGTACATGGAAAATCAACAACACAGACATGAAATCCTTGTCTTCGTAGAACAAGTACCACAGTGAAGAAGAGACAGTGTACACAAATTCACAACTACAATGCTTCCTAGTACTGAAAAAAAAACAAAGCTATGTAAGTGGATAAAGAGGGAAAAAGGCTGCATGCGACTTGGAGGTGTTGCTCAGAAAAGACACTTTGGCCATTATAAGATGACATAACACAACTGAATTGAATAATCAGATGAAGATAAGGTGGCATATGCTTTAAGTAGCAGTAATAGGAAATAAAATAATATTTATGTGGTAATATTTAGAGTTTGTCTAAAACCCTTGGAAGTCCAGTTAGGAAATTCTATTAGAAGAGTGTGAGTAAGAATGTGTGTATGTTTGTGTGTGTGTGTGTGTGTGTGTGTGTATAGTCTCTGTGTCAGTGTCTGTGTTTCTGTCTGTGTCTCTTTTCTATGTCAAGGTGTCTGAATTTAATTGAGTTTAATGCAACACTATTATGAAGGATATTACTAACAGTTGAACATAATTTTTAACTAAATTTTGCTTTAAAGTATTATTATTTCTTTAAGAAGTAATATGGTTATTGAAAGACTTTGTAAAGGTGGGAGAATTTATAAAGGGAGTGAATGGCAAACTCACATTACAGAGATAGTGACAAATTTCACATTATTGTTGAAGCTTGGCAGTACAGTTTTGTCAGTAAAAATATTCAAAAATTGTATTAGACATATAGAATTTCATATAAACAAACAGAATTTCAAATTTATATTCAAATATGTAATTAGATATTTTTAGTTTGAGGATTATAACAGTTTAGTTATTATTACAATGCTTTTTATTTTTTTTTTTTATTTCCCAGATTGTGATTTTGTGATTTTTATCTCTATATGTTTAATTAGGGCATAGGTGAAAGCATACTGGGGCTATAGAAGAGCAATTGGAAAATAATGGAAAATCTCTTCGCGCCTGGTAATGGGAGAGGTCCAACTTCAAGGCCTGGACACCCAGGACCATGTGTGGAGAGAGGACCACACCTGAGCCTCAAGAGAGGTGGGAGGTCCGTTCCAGAAAATCAGTTCTCACAGGACCAGAATCCACAAATAACAGAGGCTTCCACTCTTATAAGAGGCAAAGCCTCTAACACACACAACTTGAGACCTCAAGGGAGGGAGTTGTGGGTAATGTACTCACTCAGAGAAGACTGAAACTGCTACTCAGCATCAGGAAGTCCTCCGTGGTCTACTGTATTCTACCCTGAGTCTACATCCAGAGGAATGTGGAACTTTGTCTGTAGGCATGCAAAACTTCAGGCACATGTGAGGGAACCGCAGTTCCAGCTAACAGGAGGGGACCTCGGCTAGAGGTTGACACGAGGGCAGGGACAACAGCCCAGGCTCTTAGGAGAGGAGACCACAGCTCAAGTTCAAAGGACGAGACCACCACTCTGGTTGGGTATTGCTTCAACTCTCATCGCAGGGTCACAGCTCCAGCTCACAGGAAGGGACTATGGTGCCAATTCACAAGAGGGGACCTCAGTTCCAGGCTTAGGGGAGGGGAACACAGCTCCAGATTCACCAGAGGGGACCGCAGTTCTAACTCACAGGAGGGGACCTCAGCTCCCGGTTAAGGAAAGGGGACCAGGACTCCAGGTTCAAGGGATCAGACTATAGTTCCAGGTTTGTGGACAGGAACCCCATCTCCAGGCTGATGGGAGGGGACTACAGCCTCGGCTGACAGGAGGGTCCAGAACTTTGGCTCAGGAGAAGAGACCATAACAGCTAAACAGTCACAAGAAGGGACCAGCTCACCAAAAGATTTCCCACTTCGACCTCTGGTACAGGTTCCTGGGCTAGATCACAGCTCCAAGTTCATGGTAGGCAATGACAATCACAGGCTCACAGGGTCGTTACTACAACTCTCGGGGAACACAGCCCCAAGCTCATGATCAACCACAGTAGGTCCTGGTTCACAGGGCAGGCAAACAGCTCCAGGTTCACGGAAGTGGGGAGTCACTGTTTGAATTACTCTGGTTCCTATAGTTTTCCTGTCTCCGTTGTTCTGTCTACAGAATATTAATTGTGTATAAGAGAGAGTATTTTGTATTCTATGCAGCAAATAAAGGCAACAGCTATTTGTTGCTTGAATTTCCTGCTTGAGCGACGTTGAAATCATAGAAAACCATCTTCCATTTTCTCTCACGGAGGCAGATGGATCCCAGGTCTTCTTGTGGTTGTTGTTTGTATGATCCAGGTTCTGGTTGGCTTTTTTTGGTGGGGGTGCTTTACATCTTCCTCCCTGGCCAGGGGAAGCAGTGAGACCTCTTATCCAGAGTCACGTTTTGCCTAGAGCCACCCCCACAGCCATCTTGGCTCTTCACAGTTTTCTTTCTTAATTGCCAGGTCTTTTCTTGCCTTGCCCAGCTTGCCATTTGTATGATGAGGATAGCTGCCCCACCATGGGTGTGTGGCATAATGGTCACCCGGAGGCCGAGCCAAGGCAAGAGAGGCGCACAGGGCAAGACATATGGGCTGGTTGAAATCTTATTCAAAGTTGCTTTTTTCTGAGAGCCGCCACAACCACCATCTTGGCTCCTCAGTCATCTTTTTTTTTTCTTTAATTACCAAATCCTTCCTTACATGCAGCCAGCTTGTCACCTGAACGATGTTGATATTCAATCACGTGAGCTATACAGTAGCCACTTACAAGCCCAGCAAAAAAAGTGCAAGGGGGGTAGCACAGTGGGTGGCCACAACCGACTTCCTGTTGTACCTGCCACCAGGCCCTTACGCTGCAAGATAGGTGGCCAGGGGTACGGTGCCCTGGGGCCTGCGCCGGCCATGGACACTGCTCACTTATATTTTTTAAAGACTAATCTGGGAGGATGAGGGAAAATCAGAGAGCAAGAAAAGAAACATAAACCCAGGATCAGAGGTTATGAAGATATTTCAGGTGAATGAAAACTGTAATTTGGGATAAAATGATAGAATTTGAAGTGAAGGTGTTCTGATTGAGATATATTTTTGATTCGGAAATAATAGATTTGAATGATTAGGAAAAGAAGAAGAAGAAAAAAGAAATCAAGGAAAATGTCCAGGTTTTTGAACTTTGCAATAGGGGATGGCAGAATTATTTGTTAAAATGAGGAAAAAGGAGAGGACGAAGAAGAACAAAACTAAGATTTCCATTTTGAATAAGTTAAGTTTGAAATGGTAATAAGCATTAAAGGGAAAAGTTGAGCAAGTAATTGGTATAAAGGTCAGTATCTTAGAGGAGAGTCTGGAAGTGGAAATAATGAGCTGAGAGTAGTCAATTTTGTGCTGGTTTGCTTCTACTGTCCTTTCTTCAATTTCTTTTGATCCATGTCATAATAGACACAAATGACCTCTCATGGCCTCTGGCTTCTGCAGTGGAAAAAGAAGAAGTAGAGATGCTCACTCTGCGCTCTCTCCCCAGGGCATGACCGTGGGCTGCCTGTCTCCAGTACACACCTAAGCTACCCTTCTAGTCACAAGAGTGCTAACATCTCTGCTATTTCTTTTTTATTTCAATAGTTTATTTTTTGATTTTTTTATTTTTATTTTGTGTGTATGAGTGCTTGCATGGGTAGTGATCCTGTGTTGTGCAATCCCTTCAGAGGACAGAAGAGGACATCAGATTCCCTGGAACTGGAGTTACAGACAGTTGTTAACTGCCATGTGGGTGCTGGAATTCAAACCTGGGTCTTCTGTAAGAACAGTCAGTGCTTTTAACCACTGAGCCATCTCTCCATCCATGCTATTTCTTATCTCAAAGTACTTCATTGTTCCTTACGGATTCCCTATTCCTTAATTAAAGAATCCTTGTGTTGACTCTTTCACTGATAACCTTAGTTTTATTATGCCGTCTATTCTTGGTACAGAAAATAAGAGTATTATCCTGGCTTCCTGACTATATTGCAGTCATTGTCACTGGAAATGTCTACAGGAACTGACTCTCAAATAAGATTCTGGACTTGCATTTCACACATTTGAGGATGATTATAGCACTATTGCTGGTGCAGAGATCTTATGGGTCATGGGAAATACATGGCATTTAGTGTGGTATTATGAGTATTCAAATTATCACTGTGACAGGGCAAGGTGTTACATAATCCAGTAGCTGTGACATATCACTATGTCAACAATAGCAGCTGTAAAGGTGATAATATGCTGGATTTGATTGTACACATCTGTAATCTCAGTCTGGGAGGCTGGAGAAAAATGATCACAACCTGGAGGGTACTTGGGCAGTGTAGGGGAATTCTCCCCCTTGTACCCTAGAAAGGATAGTAGCTCCTTCTGCTTTCTTTCGATGACATTCAAGTTTTGATAGCTTCGCAGAGTATCTAAAGGAAAAAGAAGAAACTTAATTTCCAACTAGGATCATACATAGAAAATGAAGGCTTTGTCAGTGTTGGAAGAATCATTAATTTCCTGAGATTAGAAAGATGGGGTTAAGGATTATTGAGGTTTGAGTAAAAGCTAAAGGTCTGATGCTAAGTAAACTCACTATGTCTTTATACCAAAATAATGAATGGACTGAAAGGAAAGAGAAGGATTTCTTTTTATTGGAACAGGGACATTTGGATAGACAAAAATGAAACTGATAAATTATTTTAATTTACTTATATTTTTATTGAATTTTTATACAATATACTTTGATGATATTTATATCCCTTCCCCTCTACATACCTCCTCCCAAAGCCCAACACCCAATTTAATGTACTCTATTATAGCTATAATACATATAAATATGTATTATTTGAGAATGCATATTTAGAATATACTAAGAAATTATGTTGGTCTAGAGATGTGGCAAAAGTAGGTTTTTCTCTAAGATCTATGACCTCATTGTCATGTGTATTGGCTATTCTTACAGTACCACACATAAGTGCCTTCCCATTTAGCAGCCTTAATTCCAAATAGACAGCTATTTCTTATCCCTAAGATTAAAAAAAAAATTTTTTTTAACGTGCCACTACTGAACCAATGCTGATAGTTTTCTGGGCTAGTCATTGTTGTTTATTAGGCTTCACAGCCGGGTAGGACCATTGATTGGTTTCCTTCCTTGGTAGTTTACATAGTATCATGTGACAACATTAGAACTAGCATGCAGGGAGGAAGTTTCCAGTTCAGTTCAATCTTGATTGTTCAATGTACTGTGTCTGAAGTATGGCCTGTCTCTTCAGCAGTAGAGTCTTATTCTGAAATTCTGGGAGACAATCAAGGACTATAGCAATAAAGCTGAGAACTTTTGAAGTCTTAGGTCCCTGAATTTCTAACAAAGGCAGCCTCACCCTCCTATATAAGGGAACAGGCCTTTTAAATAACGGGCCCTGGTTTATTCTTTATAGAACTAACTTCTGCCACAGACAATTTGTCCAGAGTGATAATAAACATTAGATTCTGATAGAGCCAAGAAATGCTGAAGACATGTCAGGCAGAAGGAAATATTCTATACATAGATAAACTTATATAACCTCATTAATTCCTATTGATAGAATTCTGCATTGCATAAAAGGAAGCAAATTGAACAGGTATTGGTCCATGGCAAAAGAGGGAATGTTTGGTTGGGTTGAATTTAGCAAGGGTTTATTGGCTCAGGATTGGAATGTTTTCTTCGGCATACAGGACTGGGGCTTAAGCACATATTTGATCAATTGTGGTCTACTTTCAGTGATAACTTCCTGGTAAAATATAGAAAAATAAAGTCTCTGAAAAACGGGAATACTGGAACAGACATTTTATGGTTTTACTTGAGCAGTTAATCATAACTTACATTACCAAAAAGTCACCTGAGACTATGCTTGAGAGCATTGAGAGCTGAGAGCTGAAGGAATGCAATGATAAGAGAGGGTATGTGTGTACTTGAAAACTGAAATCATGTTCCATGTTGACTGCTCACTCAGTGCCAGGGAGAGACAGTAAGACGTGATGCAGTGAAAGTAAATTTCTCGGTAACAATAGGAATAATAGAGACAGAGACCATGGAGTCAAGTAGGGATACTTATTCATTGTAACCCCATGGGCATATCTGCTGTATTAGGCAACATGGAGGGAGTAACAAGCAGGATGTTCTACTTTCTAATAGATCATGAGGTCCCCGATTTAAAAAAAAAAAGTGAGCCAATGAAAGAACATTTTAACAAACATACAGAAGGAGAAAAATCCTAGTGGATGTGGTAGGCACACATTTAACTTGAGTTTCCAAAGTGGGGTCCACTTCTTTTATCCCCCGAGCCCTATATCAGTTTAAAGACTTGGAGACCTTCATTAAAGAGGGTAGGCACTATAAGTAATGATTGAGCAATAAGGTCAAAAAAGCATATTTTGACTTGTCATGCACATCTGTCATTAAGATAGCAATGAAACCCATAAGAGAAGTGGATCTTGAACAGTAGTGTTCATCAGAATTAACGAGAGGGCTTTGTAAAGATTGCTGGATCCTACTGATTCAGTAAGTATGGAGCGGGGTCATCAGAATTTACATTTCTAACAAGTCCCCAGGTAAAATTGGTACTGATCGCTACAGTTCACATCTTGAAGAACTCTGTACTGAATATGAACATTAGCTATGACCTCTTAAATAATACTAATCTCTGGATATTTAAACACCATGTAAGATCTGATGTTCATAGTTGGGACATATGGAGATTGACTAACAGAGTCCATTTCAGCATATTTCTATAGGTATTTCAAATTTTTTTTTATTCTGATAGACCAAGTATGTTCAGTAAAAGCAGAGAAGTTTATCAATATAAAATCCCTGTATGTTAAGTAAATCTATTGTAAAATAAGGGTAAAATTAAAGTCCCTTGAAATGTTCCGTGTTAAGGGTTTAATTTTTATTTATGCGTGTATGTGTGTGTGTGAGTGTGTGTGTGTGTGTGTGTGTGTGTGTGTGTGATATGCATGTGGGTATCTGGGGAGTCCAGTAGAAGGCATCAAATTCATCGGAGCTAGAGTTACAGGTGATTGTGAGCCACCCAACATGGGTGCTGAGAAATGAACTTGGATCCTCTGGGAAAGCAGTATGTGTTTGTAGCTGATGAGACATCTCTTCAGCCCCTGTCTTAAGGTATTAAACCAAAAATAATACAACATCCCCAAAAGATCAAATACTTGAATACGTCCCCAGTACTTGAATGATCACTATGTTGATGACTAAATTTACTTAATTCACATGCTTGTTGTCTTCGTAAAAGTTCAATACATTTCTGAGAATGAGGATATGCTGTCAAAAGTTTAAGTGAAGATGCCAAAGTTGACATTCCTAAAATAAAATTTTTATTGGAGAAAACCAATAGGATACCTGTAACTTTAAAAATGATATTTCTGCCATACTCATCATTTAATAAATGTATCCCCTCCCTTTAACAATACAGATAAATAGAAGCAGTTTCTCATATGGCAGGAATATCAAAATGTTTTACTTTCTTGATCTAACCATTATGAACTTATCTCCAGTTGCCTTAATATAAATGATAATTGGACTGCCCAGATAGTCTATAGAACACAGTTATTGGACTGATCAAATCAAAAGCAAAAAGTATCTTAACTAGAAGAGACATATGCAAAAGAACTGGAATAAAATCCCAGAAAAATAAGAAGAGCGTCTATTTGGTGATGTTATTAGAGGTCCAGTGGTCTGTATCATGTCTGTAAATCCTTTATAACCTAAGAGTTGGTTCTCTATATTTGTCACTACAATGAAAGGACTACAATTTTGATAAGGATTTGGGGATTAGAGAGCAACTGTATATCACATTTGGGAATATCACTTTCATAAATTTAGTGTTTCCTCTAGATTGAAACATTCTCTTCTTTGTAAAGGCTAATCAAGACTCGGAAAGTAGAAAAAACTCCAAATTCTCCGGAAGAAGATTCACAAGGTCCTTTCCCAAAGTTATATAAGAAGTAACAGTTGCTGGGGAGAAGAAACCCCAACTAGCCTATCCACCTGAAAAGCAGGAAGGGAGCTCCAAAGATGCAGCTTGCCTGAGTCATCACCTATGCTCCTTGGGCACTTTCCAGTGATGCAGCAGCTTTTGAGTCAACCATGCCCCTGTAAATAATTTCTCAGCCACACAGCTGTAAGTAATCCCAATAAACTCACTGGTTCACAAAGATAGACTTGAGTGGAATTGTTTCATTGGCCTGTTGTTAGTGCCCTGTCTACAGTGAATAAAGGTTTGTTCATACATTCTCTCTTCCATGATGGTTAACCTTAAGACTGCAATATGTATGTCCTATAGTATAAACAAAACCTTCAACAATTTAGTCCTCTGAACTATGAAGCCCAGTGTTGACTTTCCATAGGCGGTAGACATTCACTCCGTTCTCTGCTTTGTTCTATGTCCCATGGAGCTGAAGTAGGTGAAATGATTACAAAGAGTTTTTTTTTTAATCCTCTTTATGAAGCCTCTGGAAATTTGCAACAGGAAAACCACCACGTTGATCCATAGTACTGGGGATAAGATGCCTTCTTCTTCTAATAAACTGATCTATGAAGACAAACCCAGCATTTACTTGCTTCTGGAAAAAACATGTGACCATAGACATCTAAATTTCTAAGCTACCTGGCTCTTCATTTGTAGTTAGTATTATCTGTTTCATCAAGTCAGAAATTTAAATATGAAGCAATATCATATTATAAATTAGAAATGTTATAAACAATAACACAGAAGTTCAAAAATTATGAGTAAACCTCAGAAGCACATACTTTAGATTCTTGCTGTATTGACTTTATGTGCTCTTACTTTTCCTTCAACTCACACCTCTGGTTTCACTGGAAGTTCCACATGATAATTTCCAATATAGAATATGCCAGTTTATAGAAGTACAACTATAACAAGTTTAGATTATGTTATTTAATTTTTCTACATTACTGCTCTGTATGAGTATTACTGTTGATGTGCCTTTAGATTTTATGTTAATATATGATAAAACTAACATCACTCAATTAATATGGCACCTGATACAACTTTGTATTCTGTATTCTTTCTCTATGTATCTAAAATAGCAAATTACCACAGACTGAGTGGTTTAACATGGATAAGTTGGATTACCTCACAGTTCCAAAGGTCAGAAGTCCAAAATCACTGGCCCCAAATAAAGATACTGAGTGCCTTGCATGCCCCTCGGAATGTGGAGAAAACAATGGGCTCCTTTTACATTTCTGCTTCTTCCAACAGTCAGCATTCAGTTACTTGGCAAGGGCTGGGGACAGAGCTCAGTGTTATAGCACTTTCTCCTGTGTGTATATGCAAGTGTTTCTCTGCCTCCCTTTCCCAGATGATGAGATTGATATGCCTACCTCCGTATTCTGCTGTCTTTTGGCTATATTTGAGCCATCATAGATTATCCAGAATGATTTTTAAACTTTTTCCCCTAATATAAAGTGAACTTTACATTTGCTTGGAATTAAAGAGTTACTATTTGGAGGGTCATCATCCAGCCTACTACGTACAGCCTTTTTCTTAGGGATACAGATTTTCCAGAGTGAAGTACAGTCATACACACTGAGACTGAAATGACTGAACTAGTTTAAATTTCTTCAGTTTACTCCATATCCACCCTCCACCACTTATCTTGTTCTGTGCTCCAGGAAGTCAAATTTCATGAACTCTGTGACAAAGCTCTCTTTGGTTTATGCTCAAGTTCACCCTAAATGAGGATGTTAGTAAGAGAAGAAAAAGAGAGTGGAGCCTAAGGGTTAAAGCATTCATTTCCTCTCTCCTTCCTAATTTCTAACTCCTTCACCAGCTATACCCCACTATCAAAAATGATAGCTCCTGGTACATGGCCTTGCCACTTGGTCTCCTTCCTTAAATTTCTTAAGATTTAGTTTTTATTATTTTAAATTATGTGTATGACTGTGTCTATATGAGTGAATGCCAGGTGTGTGCACGTGACTGAGGAGGCCAGAAGAGGGTGTCAGATCCCTTGGAGCCAGAGTTACAGTGGGTATAGCCTCCAGATGTGAGTGCTGCATACAGGGCCTCTGTAAGAGCAGCAAGCTCTCCTAACTGCTGAGCAATCTCTCCATCCCCTCAAGTTTCTTTTATGATTTTGTTGTTATTCCTTCAGGCCTTGGAGAGGTAAAAAAGTGGTATACTGAAATACTTAACAGCAGTATCTCTAAAAATAGCACATATACACTATACACAGACAGACAAGGATATAAATATGAGCTACCAATTTTATGACATGAATAATATGTAGAACTCAATTTACAAATAAAAATAAAATATGCAATACAATAAATTCCTTGGAGCCCATTGATTTTCAGAGTGCTTTTGTTGATTTTTGCTGAGTTCTTACAATTGACGAACATGTATAAACCCAATAGGAATTTTGGTTGAGATTTTCATTTATGTTAATGCTTAAGATGAAAGTGTAACAAAGAAGATGGATTTTGTAAATCATTTGTAAATGATTTGCCTGAACTAGATAATAGTTTTAGGCTACTGGAAGAATGCATTACCAAATTTTAAAGTGATTCTTCACAATGTAATAACTAAAGACATGAAACAATTTCTAGTCACATTATTAACATTAGTATTAATTTCATAACTTTAGTCAGTCAACATAACAATAAAGCAAACCCTGAGTGATTCAGCCACAGATTTCTGTATTATAAATGTCTCCTAAAAACAAATTTTAAACTACCATTATGATATCATTGAATGTGAACTTGGAAAGAAATTCTTAGAACTTACTATATATTATTTTCAACATCTAGCTATAATATTCATGTCTCATAAACATAGAACATTAAATTATTCATAAATGATGGGTTATAAATATGTGTTACTTTAAATAAGATTTATTAATTATAAGTTTATATAACTTAATTTTTAATATGAATGTATGAAGCAACTGACTTGCAAACATCCAAAAATTAAAATCAGCAAACATAAATCAGTACAAGCCTCGTACAGCTCAAGACTGTACATCACAGTTCTGCTGTTGTTTATTCCAAGATATTATTATAATCCTTTTAATATTCTACATACAGTCACATTTGTAAATAAATACTACCTTAGTTAAATTTTCCTCACATTATCCAGATAGACTATATTATTATTTTTACACTATGGTTCTGGTTAATATTAACAAGTGCATGTTACATAAGTTTACAGAAATTAAACTTTCTAATTCACTGTGGAATTTGTCATTAGGTTGTTAGACTAATATGATTCCCTATACTGTTTTACAATAGCAAGCCGATTTTTATCTCTTCTTTCTCTCTTTCGTCTCTTCCTATCTAACTTTCCCTAATTAAATTGTTGCTAATTTTTCCCATTTCTCCCTTGATAATACCGTTCTCCTAAGGCCTCAGCTCTTGAATTTGTTCTTTCCCTTTACCCCATATTTCCTTGTATAATCCCCCCTTCTCCCTTTTTCTTAAATACTCTCCGCCCTTTACCTGTTTCTCCCTTAGGAACACCTGTCTCCTTCTTCTCTCTCAAGTTCCTTCTTTCCCTTTACCTCCCTGGTTCCTTTCCACTTTCCTGGTTCCTGCAGTTACAACAGGATACATACATATAAGAGTGTGGTGCTAGGATCCACAAATGAGAGAGATCATATTTTGTCTATTTTTCTAATTCACTGTTATTTCACTTAGAATAACAATTTCTATTTCCATGAATTTACTTGCAAATGTTATGATTGTCTCGTTCTTTACTGCTGAGTAGAGTTCCATTGGTTAAATGTACCACATTTTCATTGTTTACTCATCAGTTGAGGGATGTGTAGGTTGCTTCCATCTCTTAGCTATTGTGAAAAAAGTAGTCACAAACATGGATGTACAAGTGTCTCTGCAATAGGATGAGTCCTTGGGGTCTATGGCAAGGAGTGGAAGAGTGGGATCAAATGGTTAATTCATTTTTAGTTTTTTAAGAGTTTTCCACACTGCTTTCCATAGGGATTGCACAAGTTTACAATTCCACCAACAGTGAATGAGTGTTCCTCTTTTCCCACATCCTCTTTAGCATTTGGGGCCATTTGTTCTCTTGATCTTAGCCAGTTTGTATGGGGTAAGGTAAAATCTTAAATTGGTTTTAATTTTCATTTCCTTGATTATTAACGATGTTGAGCATAGCCCATGTGCATGGCTGAAGGCCATAACAAGAAACAGTGCCAGACAGGAGAAACCTTCCATTGAGCTGTTGGCCATGGAGGTTCAAGAGACTCCTAAAATTACATGAGCTATTGATATAGTCCTTGATTGCCTCTCAGAAATTGAGAGTAAGACCCTATTGTTGAAGACAGGACATACTTCAGAGACCAGATTTGGAATAATGGAGCTGGAACGGACCTGGAAGCCAATTCCCCTGAAGGCTAACACTCATAGCTGTGGAGTACACTAAGCAGCCAATGGAGAACATCAATTGATGGCCCAACATGAACTTCATGATCAAATAACCACATCAATGTGTGGCACAGCATTTGACACTTGTACAGTAGTTAGTAGCACTTTTATCTTGGGGCCAATTAGTGGCTACCTAATTAGTTTTCAAGTCCACTCAGTGGGAGGAAACTCATATGTGGTACTGTAATCATAGCCAAATACATATGACTGACAAGGTCATAGATCTTATAGAGATCCCTAGGGATGTCACATCCTTAGGCTACCATAACTTCTTACTAAGCGCAAAATATGTATCTTTATATATACAGTCAAGTATCCCAGTCACCACTCATCAAAGAAGCTTCTTTTGCACCAGAAGGAGACTAATACAGAGTACCACAGCTGCTCACACACAGACATGGGACCCTGCTCATATAAACCTACAGTAATGGTTTCAGAGTACTCAAGAGCCACGCGAGCTCAAGCAGACAAAAACTCAGCATGACACTGGAGAAATGGGTAGCAGATCCCAGCCTTTGCTGAAAAAATATTGGCAACTGATTACTGTTGAGTGAGGATGAACTAATCTTCCTAAAGTGAGAGAATCTGGGTAGGCTGACTGAACCTCAGTAGATGAACCTGCACTAACATCACTTGAGGACATTAACTTGATACAGTAAGACCTTAATTAACACAGATGAAAGAATGTATGGATTCCAGTTGGGGGGCTATGGAGGGTGCCGGTGGGGAAAGGGATGTAAAGATGATTAAGATTGATTGAGATGTTCTATATGAAACACACAATGGTTCAACAAAAATATTTTTTAAAAAGAAATGAATGATGACCCTAAGAGATAAAAAAGAGAAGGAATGAGGAACAGAGCTCACTAAATTCAGATAATCAAGAGGTTATCTGAGAAATAGAAAGAAAAGCAATCAGATGTGATGCCCTGGACACAAAGAAGTCTTTTAGGAAGGAAGCCATGATAGACTCTGATCAATTCGTAGAGCTCATGTGCATGAAGTCTGATATTCAAACATTGTCCTCTTGTTAAGTTTGATAAGTAAGTTCACATTGAAATGGTAGACATGGAAGTCATAGTAAGTTCAAAGAAGAAAGAAGGGATTAGAAACCTAGAGAAGGTTCTGATCAGATGTAATGTTAATATGAGTAACAATAGGGACTTTAGCATATTGTTACATAACCTAGTCATCCACATCAGTAGAAAATAAGCTAGAGAACATGGAGAAGAATACGGAGAGTTGGCATACATAATTGTTGGACATAATATGGTTTTCCCTTAACTGCTTCCTTTTCCTAAACTAAATATTGATGTCACTTCTTAAAAAATAATAAATAATTGGCATGTTGGGGTTAAAGAAGTGAGGAGAGGTGACTTTGTTTATTATTCTGTTTTATGTTGTTTAGGGGGAACAAACTAGACAGGAAAATTTAGTAAAACTGTAAAGAACATACAGAGATATTATACATCTGCAAGCTTAGGACTTGGCTTAGTACTTGGGATACTAGTACTTGGGATACACTGGAAGATTCATTGACCTACTCACAAATTTTTGCCACATGCACACTGGATGTTAATGGCTGTTCTAGGCATCACAGACAAAGCAATTAAAAATCAACTCCCTCTCCTGCAAAAAAAACCACATAAGTTATTTGTGCCTGCTTATTGATATACTAAATCAGATGTTGGTAGACTTTTTCTATAAAGGGGTAGATCTACTGAAGTTCTGAGTCAGGTGATCTATGTTCCAACTGTGTGACTATCATTGCCACATAAAAGAAGTCAAAGATAATACACACATAAACAAATATACAAGGCTGTGTTACAAAATTATTTAGAAAAGCATGCTACACTACAAGGAGTGGGATGTAGTTCAGTAGTAGAATGCTTGTCTAGCATGCTCAGTGCTCTGGCTTTCTTATCCAGAACCACAAAAGACACAAAAACAAAACCCTCAGAAAAATGACAAGTTAGATATGACTCACAAGTCAACCCTTTGTGAGAAACATACTCATATTGGTACATTGAAGATAAAGAACTCAGCTGAGTGTTTATGATTGAAATGACCAACTGAATAGAAATTAAAGAGATTGCACAAGCTGGAAACTGACACAGAACGGAAGAGAAATAGTTTCTATACCCTGAAATAATCGTCAAATGAGGAAGAGAGGTAAAGGGGAGAGGGTGATGAAGGTGGAAAGCAGTCATCAGGGATGCTAAGGCTTGGTATTTATTATGCTTCCAAGTCCTAGGAAGGTCAGGAAAAGAAGGATAATGATGTATTTTATATATCATTTTTATTTTATGTGTAAGAGTGTATTTCCTGCATGTGTGTAAGTGCACTCATGTCCTGCAGTGCCCGTGGAGGTCAGAAGAAGATGTTGGATCCCTTGGAAATGGAGTTATGGATGTTTTCTAACCACCATATGTGCTGGGATCCAAACCTAGGACCTCTGCAAGAACAGCCAGTACTCTTAACTGCTGAGCCTTCTCTCCAGGCCCTAAATAAATTTATTTTTAAAGGGAGGGAAAAGATAGAAATATAAGTTGAGTAAAAAGAATTAGACATCAGAGAAGCTAAGACTTCTCTAACTTTGCTTCATATGGATAAGTCAACAGTGATTTTTCTCCTAAGTGCAATGCCTAATTAAACAGTTCACTGATGCTTATTGGTATGAGCTGCTTCTGAGATGCTATGTAAATAATGAATCTCTTCATACATTTCAACATATTCTGTTGTAATTCTGCAATGAAACTATATCATTCATCCATCTATTTGGAGGGCCAGAGGATGGCTCACTGGGTAAAGATGTATGCTGCCTAATTTGACAACATGAGTTAGCATTTGAACTCACATAGTGGAAGGAGAGAATCACCTCTCACAATCCATCCTCCGACCTCTGTTCACAAGTGTGGCATACATGCACACACAGAGAGAAATAAATGAGAGAGAGAGAGAGAGAGAGAGAGAGACAGAGAGAGAGAGAGAGAGAAATGATTATTACAAATTAAATAGTCAATATATAACTGGTCAAAATTAAAATTATAGATGAAATACCCTTGTTTCTTAGATTCTACTCTACTATATAACTTTGAACATGATTGTCTTTCCAAGTAATAAGCAAGGAGTTTGCACATTAAAAATAAAACTGTGATGAAATCAGAAGTCAAGAGCAGAGGTGAACCAAAAGTTATATAAAATCCATTATTACAGTAGAAGAAATGAAATCAGGTCACCCCATTTCACAGTTCTATTCTCCTATTATTTGTATTTTCTAGGAAGTATCATATTTATAAATATGCATGCAAGAGTTTGTGATTTTTTGATAAGATGTTAAGCATGCTTTTGTGCTCCTTAATTTCCCATTTCTAAATATAGCTTTCTCTGCTTGTTAGTTGTCTCTAAATATGAAGGCCCATGAGACCTTTCCTGTAATTTACCTTTACTCTTACAAACTCTGTAGTCCTAGGTTTGAAAATTCCCTTTTGTGCTACACATTTAAATCTTTGAACTTGAATATTGAGCAACTATGAATGACTTTGAGCTCTGAATGTTGAGCTTGGTAACCTTGAACCTCTCATAAATTGGGGGAAACCTTCTAAAACAGCCAAAACAAAGCTCTTGACTTTCTAAATATAACATTTGCTTGACTCCTTGACTTAACAGTGAACTCTGTTGTTTTTCCATGACTGCTTTGCCACTATCATTTGAAGTTAACCTTTTCTCTCCTTAGTCGGAAATCATGCTTTAATGGATTAAAAGGAAAAAAAAATGCATTTACTTCTAATTAAAACTAAGAAAGTCCTAAGAAGTATCTTGAAAAAACAAAAACACATGTGTGTGATAAGTCTCCCAAATTGTAAGATAGCTCTCCTGCTTTCAACCACGCCTCTTCTCAGTTCAGTCTGCTTGATAAAGTCATTTCAATTCCAACTTTCCTTCTTTAGTTTAATTCCATCTCATCGATCTTCATTTTTATTTTTCTGGTTTCAAACCTATTTTTTCTTCTCTGAAAGTTATATTCTAAACCTTAAAAAGCAACACATTATTCTTATAACAAAATTGATCAAAACAGAAATCATGAAAAATCCCTGGAAGAAAGCTCTTTGTAGTTCCTCACACAGTAGCAGCCATGTCCAGGCAATGAGTATAAAGGTTAGTGATGGGAGGCTCTCATGTAAATAAACATATGCATTTTGTAACTTGGATTTTTAAGTTAATAGATTTTGTGAGGTACAAGTGAATATTAAGCAAAAGATAAATGGTTACATGGATCAATTAATAGATATATAGAGAAATAATCATGAGTCTTGTGAGAATTTTTAAATTGAGGGTACTGTATTAGAAAGCTTGTTTTATTTCATTCTTTTTTGTATTCTAGTGAGTGGAAAAATGTTCTTTTAAGCTTTTAGAAAAATATTTAACGACCACATAAAAATTGTCTCACACAAGGTGTCAGTTGATAACATGTATTGTTTTTCCTTTTTAAAAAGATTGCTGTTAGGTACTTTGTGCTTAATATTTATACACTACTCAAGTTGATTCAAAATGTAAATGAAAAATACAGCAGTAATAAGAGAAGTACAGATAATGATTTCATTAAATCATGTTGGCATTTTTAACATGTCATTCACGGCCTCTCTCTAAATAGACCAATCTCACATTGTATAATTTTGAGTATCAATGCAGCATGTTTCACAGCAGTGCTTACTGTAATGAGATGCGGACATAATATGGAGTGATACTGTATTTTTGTCAGTTATGAACAAATTACAACCATTTGGCATGTAGTACAGAGCATCTTTTTAGGACATGTGCAGATGTATATCCCCAAACATTAATTTTGAAGTGGTATGCTTCTCGGAGTGCCTGTGAGTTAATAATGTACTGGGTACCTTACAACCAAATATATATTCAGTTCTCAGTAATATTGGTGTTTCTGATTTCAATAACTATAATACTATCACCTTAAGACTTTTATGGCATCGTTCATCCATGGATCTTAAAGGGCTTTACAAACATTAATTCACACAGCATTCTTGTGGGGTACAGAAATATCATTAACCCCATATTACAGATGAGGAAACAAGCAGAAAAGGTTAATAATACGCGTGCCACTTTATACTTGTACAGTGCCTTTGATTCAGTGATCTCTTAGTATGCTGGAACTTTTATAATGCAGAACAGAACTGGAACAGACTCAAACATTAACTCATGGCAGAAATTTACCACATATTATGTAGTTACCAGAAACTCTCTATATAGCACAGATAAATAATATGACTGCTTATATTCCAACAGTCTTCAGTTAAAATTGGAAATCATGAATCAAACTTAGCTTTAATTTTCCCTCTAGTTTGAAAGTGTGAGTGGTTGATTTTGCTATGTAGGCAAGAGACTATGTGAACCTGTATATTATATAAAAAAGTATATTAAAATTCATCCCTTGTACAGTGATATGGATATCAGGATCATTGTGGCATGCTTTATACATATCAGTGCTAGGTTATATTAAAACAGCAATTAGCTAAATGTTTATACTGAATTTTCACCTTGTTAATTTTTCTTTTTTCTCTCCCACTGTGTAGGCCTCAATCCCCAATATTTACTTAGCTGTACCACGAGTCAGCAAAGCTTTAAAGACCAGGAGTTCAACCAGGGTCATCTGAAACTGAATCTTCTCCAGCACAGATCTTTCTTCTTTCAACACTGGCACACCTGTTTTCAGGCTTCTTCACCAACCTCTCTCATTCTTTCACTACTGAAATTACCTGGAATCAGCATTGTTTTCTTACTTTATGCTTGATGGCACACTCTTCGAAAGATTGTTTACAGCTTTTGGGCCCTGAAGGGTTCAAAGTTCTATATGGTACACAGGGATTAGAAAGGTACAGAGTGTTGACTTCAGATGTCTTGGAGTCTGGTGAGAGACAAAATATTAAGCATGCAGAGCATGGTGTTGTACACTTATTTAAAATATATGTATTTTGGGGGTGGAGAGCTGGCTCAGTGGTTAAAATACTGGATGTTCTTGCAGAAAACACAGGTTCAAATCCTAGTACCCACATAGTAGCTAACAACCATCTGCAATTCTAGTTCAAGAATATTTGATGCCTTCTTTTGACCTTCAAAGGCATTACATGATCTGGGTGCACTAATATACATGTAGGCAATACACTCATCTGCATAAAATTAAAATAATAAATAAAATATTTTTTAATTAACTTTTTATTTCTTTTATGTGTATGATTGAGTTGCCTGTGTGCACGTAAGTGCATCCTGTGTCATGCAATGCCCTTGGAGGACAGAAGAGGGCGTCGGATCCCCTGGAACTGGAGTTATAGATGGTTGTTAGCCACCTTGTGAGTGCTTGCAATCAAACTGGAGTCCTCTACAAGGGCAGCCAATGCTCTTAACTGCTGAACTATCTCTCCAGCCCTAGTAGTGCATGCTCAGCACTCCCATAGCAGATGCAGAAAGATCTCTGTGAGACAGAGGCCAATCTCCTGTACATAGTGAGTTCCAGGCCAGCTGGGGCTACAGGGAAACCCTGTCTCAATAAACAAACAACAAAAACAAATAAATAAAAAAACATTGAGCATGGGATCATAATTGCATCAATTACATGAAAGTGCAAAAACCTGTGAATCCATCTGTAAATAGTAAATTGGCAAGCTGGTAGCTCAGTTGTCTTTTACTCAGAAAGACCTGAAATTTTACAGCTATTTTAGTTGCAGATCAAGAGAACAGAAAATGCCCTGATTACTTGGTTACTGTTGGTAAAGTATGGTATCCTTGATGTAGGTACCAGGTGTGTTGGGGTCAGGCCAGGCTTCAAGTTTGGTAACAACATGAAAGTAGTTTCTTTGTCTGAAAGGTGCCTTCCTAGGATGTCTGGGATGCTTACATTAAAGCGTCGGTCGCTAACGTATCTGAAGGAAAGCTGATAGGAAAGAAAGGAGAAAGATGTCGCTTTTGATTTTTCTTTCAATGCACATGGATGCTCATCCTGCAGCTGCATCCCACTATGGTTAGCTCTTCTCCTAAACACTCTTCTTTCTCCAGTGCTTTCTGCAAACCTCTTCTCTAAATGTTTATTTCCTCTCTTCTTTCTTCAGCTGGATTCGGCAGTGCGTAAGGAACCAGTGCCTCTTCTGCTGCTGTTCTTGTTTAATTGGCTTACCTTCTCCTAAGTGGAGAAGTATTGCTATTGGGAGAGTAAGGAAGCTTCCAAAAATACATTCGTAGGGCACATGCAATTTTGACAGAGAACAACACACTTCACCTCAATTTTGCACTATGGTACTTGGGGTAATATGCAGCTTCACAGGTATCTGGAAAGTACAACGTGTGTATTGTATTTTATTGAGAACTGGCAAGAATATCTCCGTTAGTATATTATCCTAGAGTTTTTCAAATGCACACAGAAATCTTCATTCAAATGCTTATTTGCAATGAATTAAGTAGGGAGCCATGTTTATTTCTGAGACTGGCCCTCTAGGATTGGTTTGATATAATGAGCAGGCTAAGCTGTTTTTAGAGTGATAGAAGTTAAGTTTTGGTCTTTCTTATAGCATTTAAAGAACATGTTAAGTAAGCAAAAGAGAGATTGATGAATAGGACTGAAGTCAGAGAGGAAGGGAAACAGAGGCAGAAATCAGCGTGGCCTGTTACTTTCCATATGAAGAGAATATCATTCCACAGCATAGTTACACATATAGACTTTAAACTCAGACAGAGCTGGATTCACTCTTCCTAGCCATTCACACTTAAGTGTCCTCCTGCAACTTAATTCTCAGCTTGGTTTCTTTAATCATTAAACTAGGATTAACATTATCCCTTTATGTGAGCATTGACAGTCTTACATTATAAGTTCGTTATATAAATATCCCCCAGGGAAGTTATTATTTATAATTTAGTATTCATATGAAACCTGTGTGGCCAGTGTATAGAAATACCAGTCCCGGGATAGAAGGATGGCTCAGTGGGTAAGAGAGCTTGCTAAGTAAGCATGACAGCTTGAGCTCAAATTCCCATGCCCAGTACTCAGATAAAACAAACAAACAAACAAACAAACAAACAAACATGGTGTAACCAGGTACTGTGGAGGAGGGGCAGAGACAGGGGGAACACTGGGTTTATTAGATGTTAAACCAATGAGAGACGCTGTCTTCAGAGAATAAGGTGCAAAGAGATGGAGCAGGACAACAGACGTGTATCTTCCTCCTGCGTCTGTGCACAAACACACACATGCCCACACCAACACATGTGCATATACCTCACCCACAGATACCAGACCCATTCCTGGACTCACGTGGGTGCTCTGAAGATGAACAGAATAAATAGCAATTTACAGTTCTGCCTCCAATTTAGCAGCACAGAATGAATGACTGGGTACTGATTAACTTCTATATTTATTAGCAGTGTATTGCTACATGAGATCTTTGCGACTCATTCATATTATTCCCTGATGCAACCTAATGAATCCTGATGTTTCATCTTTAAATCATATTAAAATATTCTTTAGCTCTTTTTGCAAATGCAAATTACTTACCCAAGGTCATCTAGCTATTCAGTGGTAAAATATAGGACTGAATGTAAGTCTTAAGACTTTTCACCTAGGGCCTTACCTTCCAGCTCCTGAAGCTTTTGAATACATTTAAGGGGCTTATCATTTCCTAAGAAAAGCTCACCAATATTATTAGACCATTCCAGGTCTCTTTTTCCAATATTCATTTGTGTATACCTATCAACTCATTCTTTTCAAATGCCAGGATGCATTGCTCACCAGAGGAACTCCAGTCCCCAGCAGTCTTTAATGTAAAAGGCAAACCTTTCCACTAATGAGCAGTTTGTCTAGTGTTCTTAACCTTATCAGCAGCTCCTCAAGTGATAAAGGCTTAACTATTATGCACCGAAAGGTGTTGATAATTCTCAATCTTCATGCAGAAAATGGCTCTTTTGTCACTTCTTAGAGACTACTGTTAAACTTAGCACACTGCTTACAAATTACCTCTCCTGTTCTGCAAAGCAGTCAGCTGGAAGTATTGGTGGGCTGGCGGCAGGTGGAGCCTCCTCCTGTCAGGACAAAAATGATACCTGCTGCTTAATAGAAAAAGAACCATCTGCAGTTTAATGATGTAGACCTGTCTCAGCAAATGGCCTGGGTTTAAATACAAGGTAGAAGGAAGAGTGTTTAAAAAAAAAATAGAGAAAATGAGGCAGAGTATTAATGCCTGTATAAATAGAACTGAAGTCTGGGCTTTATCAACTCAGGCACTGGTGTGTAGTGACTAAAGTGATTTTATTCCTCTGCTTCTGGACTCCCTAACCACAGTGGGCCCCATCAAGGCCCACAGCTCACAGGGCCTTTCCTCACCAACTTCTGGAATGACGAATGCAGGACAACATCGTCTCCATGTTGCTGCAAGAGAAACAATAAAAGCTTGATCAGCTGAATGCTTAAATATGGCTGAATGTTTGATGAGATGAAGATGTAATTTTGTCTATGTTCCCTAAGGATCTGGATTAAATATGACTACAGGGCCTAATCAAATAGCTAGTCACTGAACAACGGTCCCAACAGCATTTTTCATTCTAGGCATGCCTTTCTTCCCCCTCCTCTCCTCCAAGTACATTACTTATTCACTGGTTTGTCAGCAGTGTGCATTATTAGCGCTTGAGAGATAAAACTTTAAGTGTTGCTCCCAATTAGCACAACAGTGACCACGCACCATGCTCTGTGCTTAATGCCTGCTCTCAGAGAGGAGCTGGTTTTGAAGGTCTGAGGTGGAGGAGAAAAAAAATGAAACAGCTTAAGCATTCATTTTGAGTGGAGAGACAGCTCCTATTAACATTTAACAGCATTTGTGCAACTTGGTGCGGAGGTTATGATGCAAATGAGGAGGAATTAAAAGTGGCCAGGGGTTTGTCATTGATGGATTGCAGTCTGGCGGTGTTCACACTTCTGCTGTGTCCATCAGAAGCGATTACTGTGTAATTAAACCTTATTTCTCTACTCTTCAGTGCATAATTACTTTGTGAATGTAACCATCATCTAAAAAAGCTACCAAAATGCTTTAGCATTTAGTCTAGCAGTCATTTCCCTAGCTTGTGTCAGATATAACCATCAGACAGTGCAAAAGAACTGTCACTTTTAATAAGAGGCAAAAAATTAAATGAAACAGTATGCTTATTACAGGAAAATTAGGCGTTCAAGTGGTAGAGTCCTTTTCTGCTATTTGCATAATTTATTCTTTTTTGTCCCTCACACCAGAAGCTTCAGGCAATTTTCTTCACATTTAAATAGATCGCACATTTAAGGCTACTTAAGGAAAATTATCACTTTGCATATTTTAATTGTTGTAAAGAAAGCGAATAGAAGAGGTCTGCAGCTTGGACTCTTGAGTCGGTCAGATGCTCAACTGTCTGATTCTGGAGTTCCCACTGCTGCACTGGAGATAACCCTCCAGTTCACAGCCTTCCACTCGCATTTCATCAGCATGCAAATGCGGCTTCCAGCACTACAATAAGTGGATCTTTGATATTTACAAACTAGTCACTAATAACTAAAACCTAATTTGTTTGACATAACTTTAGATTCTCTTATCTCTGGGACTCTTTTCTTTTTCAGAGAAAAAAAGACCCTGCTATGTCTTTTTCCTTTTAGAAACCAAAAAGATATTCCAGTTTGAACCAGATAATGTTCTACAGGTTCTAGACATCTGATTTGCAACAAAATAATGGTAACCATTTATCTTAGCATGCCAACCAACCTTCTGAGTAGTTTTGTTTAATCTGCTTTCACCTTTACTTAAAAGAAAACATTCAGATATAGTTACAATGTAAACACCTCACCTCCACGTAAGAATATACCAGGCTAGTGGTGTATGGGATAATTCTGTTGTCAATGAAAGGGTGTGGGTCTTAGGTACGGTTATACTGCAATAACAAACACCAAAGTAACAATGAGGTGAACCACAAAACAAATGTCAGCAGCAAACTTTACTTGCAGCAAACTTCACTGTGAAAGGGTGAAATTTTAAAAGACCTCGCAGTAGAAATCGGACCAAAGCATTCTTGGCTTATTTATCCTACTTAAAAGGATTAAAGACTCTTACTGACATAAGTTGCTTAGTTTTCATTACCAATTCAAAAACATTCCAAAGCCACAGAGAAGGAAGTGTTCATTTTGACAAGACAGCAATGTTTTAAAGTATATTAAGATGTGAATCTGACGAACTCAGCAACACTTTTGTTTAATTACAAACAATTATATATTCCCTTTGGCTACTGGTCATTTTCATTTACAGTGCTATTGTCCTGCTTAAGTACAAACTCTAAACACTAATGAATGTCTGAGTGACTACAGTTAGCACACATTTGTAGACACTAAGCAAACATTTGTCTTGAATGTAAGTGAAGTAGGTCTTAGTTTGGGAAGTACTAGCGTATGGTAAGGTAGTACAGAACAGCGTACACAGAGAAGGTCGGCAGGGGGCAACTTGTAATTTGCAAAAAACCCTGCCATCCTTTTGGCCTAATGTGAACTTTGAAATTATATTTTACCCCCTTATAATGAAAGGGGTTGGGAAAATGATTCAGTGGTTAAGAGCACTGGCTGCTCCTACAGAGGATGCTGGTTCAAGTCCCAGAATCCACATGGCAGCTAACAACTTTTGATGATTCCAGGTCTAGGGGAATCTGATGTCCTCTTCTGATATCTGCTGACATTGCATGACCCAGGTGTACTTATGCACATGCTGGCAACACACTCATAAACCTAAAATAAATAATAAATAAAATTTGTTTTTAAAAGGGCAATTGAAGTGGAGTATTTTTTTTTTTTAATTAGCACCAGGAGAATGTCTTCTGATTGTGTATTTTTTGCTTTTTATGTTCACTTAAAATGCTCAATGGGAAAAGATTACAAAATTCTGAAGAAGGTAGTGAATTTTGAAAAGATATTAATTTCCAAGAGACAGCATGTCATTAAAACAACTTCTGATTCCTGTGTGTTGACTACTGGTGAAAACAAATGATTTCTGGCCTTGTGTTTTGCATCACTGAGTACTTGATCCCAAATTGCTCCTTTGTTTTTTTTCTTTCTTTTTTTCTTTTGCTTTGGAGGTGACTTTAACAGTGCGGCTTTAGTGTCCAATTCAAAGAAGGTCTGCACATGTTTTGTTGACTCTCCTCCACCAATTCCTGCCACTACTTAAAGGAAAACAGTCAGACATGAGAGGCCCCTACGTGTACCACATGTCAGAGAATAAACTATGTTGATGCAGACTTCTGAATCTAATGCCTGCAATTTACCTGTAGTTTAAATCACTGCTGTAACTGGAAAGAATATCTCTGTTTCAGATATTATTTCTCAGAGAGTTTCTTGAAGGCAGAAATGACATATTCTCTAATGTTACCATTTGTACCTTGGGCAGGATTCATATGAAGGAAACATGATAGCTGAAGCTGAAGGGGAAATTTGAACAGGGTATTTTGCTTTGAGCCACTGTGACAAGTTCAGTTCTCTTTAATAAATATAGCAGATGCGATAATACTCCCCCATCATAGGCAATAGAGTGAAAATAATTGCAAGTAAATTTAGTATTTAGTCCTGGATCACATACCAGTAAATGTAGATTTTGATCAAAGAAACAGGGAAATGTGAGCAAGAATTTCAATCTGATGGTCACAACTTAAATTCAAAACATTCTAGAAGCTCATATAAAGTTATGTCACTCACAACCGTCAAGGCCATTAAGACAGTTTCTGGACAGTGCCTAACAGTGGTCTGTATTTTGAACTGATGCAATACACACACTGAGTCAACTGGCACTTCAGGCAGTGTAGAATAACCACACAGAACACAGACCTCAAGTCAGCTCAAATTCTTACCTCGCCATTTACTGTCTTTTTTGTTATATTACTAAATTTGCTGATTTCTGTTTTCTCCTTTGCAAGGGAACTTCTACCTCACAAGGCTGTTTAAAAAAAAAACAAAAAACATTGAGATAAATTAAGCACTTAATACTGTGTCAAGTCCTCAGTAAACAGTGGAAATGGTCATTATGGATGTTTTTACTGTTACTGTGGAATAACACTTTCACTTTCTCATATTCATGTCTGGGGTGATTTATAATTCACACCGTTTCAAAATCATTCCTTAATTAGAATACTTAGAGTTGAAAAAGAAAGTCATATTTTTAAAATAAGGAAAATTTTAATTCATTTTCTATCTCTCCCTCTCTTTCTCTCCCCTTCCTGTCTTTCTCTCCCCTTCCTGTCTTTCTCTCCCCCTTCCTCTCTTTCTCTCCCCACTCCTCTCTTCCTTTCCTTTCCTTTCCTTTCCTTTCCTTTCCTTTTTCCTTTCCTTTCCTTTCCTTTCCTTTCCTTTCCTTTCCTTTCCTTTCCTTTCCTTTCCTTTCCTTTCCTTTCCTTTCCTTTCCTTTCCTTTCCTTTCCTTTCCTTTTCCTTTCCTTTCCTTTCCTTTCCTTTCCTTTCCTTTCCTTTCCTTTCCTTTCCTTTCCTTTCCTTTCCTTTCCCTTTACTGGAGTTTAGACTCCATTCTTTACACATGCAAGGCAAGTGCTCTACAGATGAATTATACTCTCAGCTCCTACAATAGGAGATCCCATATTTACTAACCTGTCTTTCTGGTATAATCTGTGCCTTTATGTATGGTTCATTGTATATTATATTGGATTCTAAATATTCTTTTCAAGTCTAAAGATCATGGGTTGTAATGAGAACAGCATTAAGCATTTTTCTTTAAATTGAGTTCTTTCTTAAAAATAAGCAGATTTAAATTCATTGAAATAGAATGTCTATAAATGATAACACCTACCATTCCATAGACCTCAAATTTTGTCCAACTGTCACTGGCATTAAACCTAAACTCTGGTTTTCTGTGCAGAAGATAAAAGTAGCTTTAGAAGAGCCCATCAAAGTGTACATACTAAGGCATTTAATTTTTGTCCTGCATCTGATCCCTTTCTTACCTAACCTGTGTAATGATTTTCATTGTCATACTAAGAAGTCTCATTGTATTGCTATTCTGAACACATTAAATGTACTTTATATGAGTTTAGTCTCAGGGGAAAATAGAATATGTGACCAATTAAATGATAAATAAAAATAAAACATTATTTATTAAAGTCTATTTAATTCACCTTCACTTTGCCCCTCCCACCTTTTTAAGCCGTTCTTAAAACCCAAACCTCACAGAATACCAAGAAGAACAAATACAATGTAAAATAACAGGAATGTGATTAATCTCCCTAGTCAGAATTGGGATAATTGAAACATATATTAGGTCAGCTGGTATGTCAATGATATAGTGTTAACTCATCCAACATTTTAAAAGAGAACTTCTCTTTGACTGTATGAATTCTATGCATTTTTCAGAACACCTGACATGATCATCTAATAGGCTTTATCAGCAGGGTATTGTGTTTTCTAAAAATAAAAGAAATGGTTCAAATTTAGATCATCCAATTTTGTAAACACAGACCACACCAGGTGATTAAACCCTTTGGTTGTGGTTGGTAAATACCTAGTGCTGAGTGATTATAGAATGTCACTCTCATAAGAGTTTAGGTAATGCTTCAATTTCAGTACCTGAGAAAGACAATTTTGTCATTCTGATTGTTAACTTAGACATCTCTGACTTAAAATTAAAATTTAACTACTGTTGTATTGGTTCACTTACAACACAGGATCAATATAAAGTCAGTTATTTGGCATAGACTAAAGACTTCAGTTGTATGACAGGTTAGCTTAAGAGTTAGTAGAGATGACTTTATAAGACTAATAATAACTGTCCTATCAGTTATGTCTCTTTGCTGCTTCACATTTATAAGACTTGATAGGTAAAATATCAAAGAAGTCAAAGAATATTTGGTTGCCTAATAGCAGAATAAAGTCTTTCTTTTCTTTAAGATTTACTTATTTTTATTTTATGTGTGAGTGTTTTGCTTGCATGCATGTGTACTAGAGGCATACAGTGCCTTTGGAGGCCAGAAGAGGGTGTTAAATACTCTGGAACTAGAGTTACAGATGGTTGTGAGCCCCTGTGTGGGTGCTGGAAACTGAACTCCAGTACTCTGCAAGAGCAGCAAGTGCTCTCTTAACTGCTGAGTCAATGAAGTTTTAAAACTTTCTCTTGGCATAATTAGAATAATATGGCTATGTGTTATGTGATAAAGTCCTATAATAACTTTGTTAGTTGCTATGTATTTCCATAACTTGTTTTTATTTTTAAGTTGATATTACAAAAAAAAAAAATCCTTGTTTCAGGCTGGATTACCCACAGTCACTGGATTTCAAATCCTTTTGCTTAAGCAATTGGTCAAGCAAGGCTAACTAAGAAGTTGTTTGTAATAATGATCTCATAGTAATTAAAGTATTATTTAATGTACTGTTAATCTTCAAGTAGTTTCTTGATCACCTTTGGTCCAAAAGAAAAGGACCAAAAAGAAGACCTAGGAGTAGGTATTTACAACTTTTTAACCTGTAGGCCCATGATCATTAAATCAACATCCTTGGCTTCATTGGTGAGTTAGAGAGAAATGGGAAGACAGGAGTCCTATGTAAAATACTAAGAATCTTTGGAGGAGAGGAAGTGAGACCTGGAACTTAAGAGATTCCTAAGCATATTAAAGTATGGGAACCTCTTTCCTCAGCAAAAAATTTATGAAGGGAATGATCATTAGCATGTCAACCACCAGTAGGTGACAGGATGGAACACTGAGCATTCTGAAGCTATCTTCAACCATCCTCAGTCTGTGGTAAACAGCCATGTCCTACGGTACTTTCAGAGAATTCTGCAGCATCTTACGGATGGATGGAAAAAGAGAACAAGTAGTGTGTCCTGTGCACATGGCTCATGATGTAACAGTACCTATAGTCAGAGATCCTATATGGGGGAAACATATATTACAAGGAACTTAATTCCTAGTAATCTTCAGTTCTTGTAATTTAATAGCATTAAGTTGGAGAGAATCTGACATAATAGTTAAAAACTGTTATAAAAATCATATTAATAGGATGAGACAAAAATGATTTGAATTTTATGCTCCTCGGTTTTGAGAGTATTTGATAAAATGATAAGCATTATGTTTAAAATGTATGACATTTTTTTGTATGTTCAAGTAATACAGAATCTTTAGTTTTCTTAGAGCAGAAGCAAATGAGTAACTGTGTAGCAGGGGGAGATACTTAGGCTGTTTATCCATTCGACAAGGCAAAGCTGAGAACAGGAGAATACCGAGCACAAACCAGTAACGAAGTTACCTTTAAAACACGTCACAGCAGGCATAGCAAACTTTGAATCAGTGTTGCTTAATGCAGTTATTCCTCTGCTGTCTCCTAATTTTAGAAATATTAAAAATCTGAAATCAAGTTTTCTTTGTGTTTTTACACATAAGCATCACCCCACAACTAACATTATGATTTAATTCTTCACTTTTCTTATTTTAACCATTTACTCAGAATTCACATGTTGTTTTTTGCAGAAACTGTCAAAAACCTATTAAATTCATCCTATTTCTTAGTTAAAGTGCAAAATGCCTGTCCACCACTTCTCAGATGCAGTGTAAACTAAATTCCTAGTTGTCAGATTCCATGACTCTAAAATGTCCTAGACAAAGACAGAATCAGAGAATTGCTTATGCAAACAATATGCTTGGGTTTTGATTTTTGTTTTAAAGCCTAACATTGCAAAGTAACTTCCATAAAACTCTGGTAAGGGTAAAAACACCACGGAGAGAGCAAATGGAAGAGGTTAAACCGTATTTCCTTTCCTTGTAAATATTTGAAAGCAGTTAATTTTATAAGTTCGGAATAGTTGCCCTATATCCACAATGTCAGTATTTTATGTGAATTCCTTAGAGTTAAATATACAGGCTGTGCTCATGGCCTGGGGGGCCAGGAATTCCAAACACTGGAAATGTTGGCCATTTTACCTTTAGTTTGAAGTTTAAGAGAAAGGATTGTTGATGTTGCCTTGCAGTGAGAAAAATGACAATTTCCTAACAAAATAATTCCACAGGAGGAAATCCATACATATAAATTAGGCACACCCCCCATCCCCCACCCCCAAATTCCCAGACACAAGCTTTTAGATTTATCAAAATCTGCCTTTTCTGAATATTTATTGGTTACACTGTAACAAATTAAAATGGAAAGATTTTAAAAATTAAGTCTCAAGGAGCTGAAGGTTGCTATCATGTTAATCAGAAAAGGGTGAGGCAGGTTGGAATCGTAGGTGTGGTTCACATTTATCTGGCAAGCAAGTTCTACATCCTTACCAGCATCTTTGCTATGCAAATGAGTGCAGATTGAAACACTCATCAATAGGTGCTATAGTCTGCAAATAGTTTCCTTGTCGGCTTGGCAACTGTGACTCATGCTGTCGGACAAGTGAAAAGAAAACCGCAGTCAGCAGCTATTCAGCAGCAAATCATTAATTAATTACATTTTAATGAACCTTAAGCGGCTACTGCGGGAGCCTTCAGAAGTTTATCAAAAATGAAGAATTGCCTAGTGTAAATCTTACGCTGACTGAAAAAATTCTGAGGGCCTGAGGGTAACACTTACATGTA